>JAZHRO010000030.1:53017500-63017500 GCA_037157565.1 Thalassia testudinum
GGACTTAACTAAGAGTCTTTGGATGAAGGGGGAGGGGGTAGAGGTGGCGAGCGGCTGTGCTGCCATCACCGAAGACGAAGGTGCCCAGGGGAAGGGACGGCGACGAGGAGAAAGGGCTGGAGGGCGCCTACTGGTACGGCAAGTCATGACGGACGACAGTGGAGGTACTCCTTCCACTGGTATGGTGGAAGGATGACGAGAGAGGAGGAGGAAGGTCGCCGAAGCTTGCGGCCGAATGTCCGAAGGAGGAGACGAAAATTGAGGGATTTCTTCGGCCAAATCAGGCCTGAAGGAAGCGGCAGGGGTTACCGTTCCTTAAATAGGTGTCGGACGAGAGAGAAATGCGAGGAGGAGGTAGGGATACCTCACCGGAGGCATGGCTGGAAAAGAGACCCATACCTCTCGAGCGTTCGCACGAGAGGTATGGTGGCCGATAGGGCATGGGAGCCGGCCCATGCTGCAGGGGACAATGCAAGGAGTCTCCCTTTCAAATTTGGGGTTGGCTCCCCATGCGTGTGCCCATCCTCCACGCAAAGTCGCCGGAGGTATGGCCTGCGCAGGCGGGCGGCAAAGGGACCTCTTTGAAGAAGAAGACGGGAAAGGTAGGGGGGTCTCCGCAAGGTTTCAAAAAGCTAAAGGTCAAAACGTAATTATTGAGGACCATTTTGTAAAATGGGTCAAGGTAACATTTTCCTAGGTCCAAATTTTGGTCTAAGCCTCATTTGGACCTAAGGAATCCAATGGTGAGGTTGGATTTTATGTTTGACCATGTTTGATCAGACATTTTACATAAAAACCCAAATTAGGTCAAAAATTGGGTATGGTTCTCAATCTATATCAAGATAGGTTCCAATGGCCAAATTGAAGGCTCTAAACCCTAGGGGATATTTTTTCATGAATTTTAGAGGGTTTAATTGATTTTTATCTTGCCTGAAACTTTGTGAATTAAAGTGGGTTTGTTTTAGGGTTATAGAATATCATTTAATTCCCAGATTTTGTCATAACTCTTTCCTGATCAAAGCATCCCACTTTTTCTCTTATTAAGCCCATTTGACCTGTGTCTAGATCCTTAGAAATCCCATTTATGTACTGCAATGGTAAAATTATAGTTTTACCCCTTGTGTATTATTTTATTTTTAGACTTGTAATTCCTAGATTTAGGCTTTCCCTTAGGTTTTGTTGGAGCTTTTGTTCAATTTATTAGGTCGAAATGTCCTAGTTAGAGTTTATGATGAGCTCCTCATCAGCCGCGAACTAAGAGTGGGAGTCCAATTGTACTATCAGAGTAAGCCAGCTCTGTGATCCTAAGTAAACTCCCACCCAAGGCAAAAGACCAAGGCACTCCCCTAATTTCATGTAAGATTGGTGAGACCCAATTTGATAGAGCATTATTAGACCTAGGTGCCTCCATAAACCTGATACCCACATCCCTGCTTAACCACCTTGAAGAATCCGAGCTAAAACCGACTGAGGTGACATTGCAGTTAGCTGATCGATCCATTAAGTCACCTAAAGGAGTTCTTGAGGATGTTATTGTTAGGGTGTAGGATTTCTACTTCCTTGTAGATTTCATAGTTCTAGACATGGATGCACTTGAGAATCCAAGGGATACACTAATTATACTTGGGAGACCTTTTATGGCCACTGTAAGGGCCAACATAAGTTGTGAGGAGGGCAAAATAGAGCTGAAATTTGGGAATCAAACCCTCAAGATTGATATCTTTAAGGCCCAACAATGAATTAATTGCGGTGTGATAGAACAAATTTGTGATATCAGAGCCGTGATTGATGAACCACAAATTGAGGACAACATGATTATCCTCAATCAACCACAAGAAGATCTAAAACTGCAATTAGGGGATTCTGAACCCGATCTGGACACACCCCTAACTCCTATCCTTGTCCCTCACACCCATTCCGAACCACCCGCTGCTGCTGATAGCCTCGTTTTGGAACTTAAACCCCTTCCCGATCATTTGAAATATGTCTTTTTGGGTTCCAATCAGACACTTCCTGTGATTATAAACTCCAGACTCACCCCTGATCAGGAATCCTGTCTGATTACTGTTCCCTAGCAATATCGTAGGGCCATTGGTTGGACTCTCGATGATTTGATTGGAATAAGTCCCTCTTATTACACACGCCACATCTATTTCGAAGTGGGCACACGACCTTCACGTGAGATGCAGAGACGTCTGAACCCTAATCTGCAAGAGGTCGTGAAAAAGGAAATCATTAAGTGGTTAGACGTAGAGATTATCTACCCGATCTCCGACAGTAGCTGGGTGAGCCCAATCCAGGTTGTGCCTAAAAAGGCAGGGCTCACCACTATCATGACTGAAACTGCAGAGGTCATACCAACCCGTATAGCCAATTCGTGGAGAGTCTGCATAGATTACCGAAGACTCAATGCCTCCATGAAGAAGGATCATTTCCTAATACCGTTTATTGATCAAATTCTCGAAAAACTAGCGGGAAATAGATTCTTCTGCTTTCTTGACGGGTACTCCGGTTACAACCAAGTGGCAATTCATCCAGAAGACCAAGAGAAGACCATGTTCACCTGCCCCTTTGGAACATACGCGTTTCGAAGGATGCCTTTCGATCTCTCCAATGGACCCACGACTTTTCAGCGGTGCATGCTTGCCATATTCTCTGATATGGTAAGTGATTTTCTGGAAGTCTTCATGGATGACTTCTCAGTTTTTGGGGCGTCATTTGACGATTGCTTCCAGCACTTGGTTTATATACTCAGGCGATTCATTGACGTAAATTTGGTTCTTTCCTGGGAAAAGAGCCACATTATGGTGCCTAAGGGGATCGTCCTGGGACATTTGATTTCTGAGAGGGGCATCCAAGTGGATCGAGCCAAGGTTAACCTGATTTCTAAACTCCCTATGCCTAGCTTGATCAGGGTCATCCGATCTTTTTTGGGGCACATTGATTTTTATCGTCGTTTCATCCCTGATTTCTCGAAAATCACGTGCCCCCTGACCACTCTTCTCTCCAAGGATGTACCCCTTGAGATTTCCAACGAATGCACTCAAGCTTTTGAGATCCTTCGTAACCGAGTCACCCAAGCCCCGATCTTACAGTCCCATGATTGTTCTCAATCCCTTTGAGATCATGTGCAATGCATCTGACTTTGCTGTAGGAGCAATTCTGGGGCAAAAGATTGATGGGAAACACGTGGTCATCTACTACGCTAGCAAGACACTTGACGAGGCTTAGCGTAACTACACGGTTACGGAGAAAGAGCTACTAGCTGTAGTATTTCCCTTGAAAAATTCAGGTCTTATCTCTTGGGTTCCCACGTTATAATCTACTCGGATCACACAACTGTGAGGCATCTCCTTACAAAGAAGGACGCGAAACCTCGATTGATCTAATGGATCTTGCTGTTACAAGAATTTGACCTCGAGATTCGTGACAAAGCGGGAAGATAGAACATGGTAGCTGACCACTTGTCCCACCTTCCTTCTGAGATCATTGACCCTTCTCGACCCAACACGGAGCATTTTCCTGATGAGCACCTCTTGACTATTGGTATAAGGCTTCCATGGTTTGCTGATATAGTAAACTATTTGGCATCACACCAGATCCAGTCTGATTTGCCAAAGGCCAAGAAAGACAAGTTGTGCTTCAATGCTAAGTATTACATTTTGGAAGACCCGTACTTATTCAGCATATGTGCTAACCAAATTATTCGACGATGTGTCCCTAAGGTCGAAATCAATGACATACTCTCTTTTTGCCATGTCCAGGCAAGCGATGGCCATATTTCGGGGCATAAAACCGCAACGAAAATCCTCCAGGTGGCTTTTACTGACCCACTATCTTCAAGGACGCATACAGTCATTGTAAGGCATGCAGCCGTTGCCAAACTTTGGGCAACATAAGCCATCGCGACATGATGCCTTTACAGCCAATTCTCGTATGTGAGATTTTTGATATTTGGGGGATTGATTTTATGGGCCCCTTTCATATCTCGGATGGCTTCAAGTACATTTTACTCGCTGTTGACTACGTGTCCAAATGGATCGAAGCTGTTCAGATTCGAACCAATGATCACAAGATCGTTATCAAAATCATTCATTAGAATATCTTCTCAAGGTTCGTGATTCCTCGAGCTATCATTTTTGATGGAGGGACCCATTTCATCAACGCTCAGTTCAGGTCATTGATGACCAAATACGGGGTGTCGCATCGAATCTCTACTCCTTATCACCCCCAGACCAATGGTCGAGCTGAGCTATCAAATCGGGAGATCAAGAAAATCCTGCTGGTTACTGTTCGACCTGACAGGAAGGACTGGTTGATGAGAACTTCATCACGAACCCTAACTAGCACAATCTAACCTAGATATGCAAGAAAAAGCTCCTACATAGCTCAAAGAAAGGCTTAACTCAATGAATTCTGAGTTCAAGAAGAAAACAAGTCATAAGGGATAAAAAAATGTAATTTCACCAACACAATTTGCAAACAGGGTAATTAAGGGTCCAAACACAGGTCAAACAAACCTAATAAGAAGGAAAGTGGGATGATCTGATCTAACGAGCGTTGTAGCAACTTCAAGAAATTAAATAACATTTTGTAACCCTAAAACAAACCCACTTCAATTCACGAGGTTCGAGGCAGGGTAAAAATCAACTAAACCCTCTAAAATTCATATAAAAATAATCTCTGGGGTTTAGAACCTTCAATTTGACCATAGAAACCCATTTTGACATACATTGAGAACCATGACCAATTAATGATTTAATTTGGATTTTTACGTAAATTGGCCGATCAAACATGGTCAAACCTAGAAACAAAATTCACCATTAAAATCCTTAGGATCAAAATAATCATGCATAAAAACTTGAGCCTAAGAAGAGACCTCCTTGACCGACTTTGCAATTTGGTCCTCTTCATTTACTTTTTGACCCTTAACTTTCGAAACACTTGCATTTTGGCCCCCCACTTTCTCGTCGTTCTTTGCAGAACGGTCCCTCCTGCAAAACTTTGCGCAGCACCATGCTCCGGCGACTTTGCGCGGAGCATGGCGCTGCGCAGGGAGAGGGGATCGTCCTGCAAAATGTACGCGGAGTTCCCTACGACGTCTTCTGTCGCAGGGACTCGACCATGCTGCCTGACGACCCCCACACCTTCCGTGCGAACGCGCGGAAGGTATGGGTCTCATCTCCGACCACACTCCGATGAGGCGCGCACGTCGCCAACCTGCGCCTCCCTCTCCGCCACCCCCTTTATAAGAATCAGCACCCCCTGCCGGTTCTTGCAAGCTGTCTCTGATGGAGAATAACCCCCCACTTCATCCTCTCCAGCTCCGACAGACGGCCTGCAGCTTCCGGCGACTAACTCCTCCTCCTCGTTGCTCTGCTGCCTTACCTGCAGCAGGGTTCCCCTAACCCTCTCGTCTGTGTCGTGCTGCACCCGCCGACACCCTCCGCCTACCTCCTCGTCGCCGATCTCCCCTTCCAGGGCCTCTTCTTCCCCAGCTCCGGCAGGTAAGCGCCGATGGCTCCGCCCTCCCCCCTTCGTCCAAAACGTAGGTAAAAGCTTCCTCTCCTCCTCCTTTAGATTTCCCCTCTGTCAATTTATATTTTCGCGCCCCCGCGCACAACTTCCACCACCGCCTGCTCCATCTCCGACCACCCTCTCCGGTGAGCCCATTCCACCTCCACAGACCTCCTCACCCCTCGCCGATCACCTCAGAAGCTTCCCCTCACTCCACTCCACAGCTTCCCCCCTTTCATTCCCTGCCACACGCCACCTAAAGACCCCCCGAACAGACCCATTTTCCCGACCGCAGTCCGACCTAGGGTTGCCACCATACACCGCCTCATGCCTCGCTACCACTCGCACTGTCTTCGCTGCACTTCGGCGAAGCCCCCTACATCTTCTGACTGGGCCGAGAGGCCATATTCCTGCGTTCAGGTCACGCCCCCTTCGCCGCCATTGCTAAGCAGGTGAAGCTCCTTCACCTGCAGCTACAGCTTCGATCTCGCCCAGGCGCTGGTCCCAGGTTGCGCTGAGTGTCTCCGCGAAGACTCCCAGGTCTGCAGCTAGGTTGAGAGTCTCACAGGCTGCCCCAATTAGGCGCGAGCTACTCACCTGCGGACGCCAGTCTGGGAGGTGGGACTTTAGTCCCACCTCGGAAGTGCGTGGCTCAGCGCCAGCTCATAAATTGAAAAGGTGTTCGAGGCTATTCGCCTTCGAACACAGGGGTTAGGTCCCTCACGCGTGCGCCCCATGCGCTCGCCCTCGTCCGCGCTCACGCCACGCGGGTCTGGGCCAAATCCGAATACCCGACACTGCACACACCTCGCCCACCACCGCACGCCAGTGGGCCTGGTCTCGGGCGCGATACCCGTACCCGAATACCCGGCTCTGGGAGAGCGATCCTATGAGAGAAATCTGAGAAAGAGAGAGACGTGGGGAAGGGTAGGGGTAGGTTTTGCTCTGACCGGTTGTGTGAGTGTGCAAGAGCAGAAGAAGAAGAAGGAAGAAGGTGGCCGAAGCCTTGGCCGCTCAAGGCAAGGAAGAAGAAGAAGCAACGAAGGAAGAAAGGAAGGAAAAGAGGACAAGCACTGTAGCAGACCTGCAGTTAAGTCGTCTGACCACTACATCAGACGACGGTTGAGTAGCGGCCAAAGGAGATAAAGCAGAGAAGAAGAAGAAGAAAGAAAAAAGAAGACTTGGCCGCCGGAGAAAAAGAAAGAGAGAAAGACAAAAGAAGAAAAAGAAGAAAGAAGAAAGAAGAGAAGAAGAAGACAGGAAGAACAGAAGAAGAAAGAAGAGGGAAGAAGACAGGATCAGAAAGAAAGCACAAAGAGAAGAAGAAGCCAAGACAAAATCTCTCTCTCTCTTATTTTTGTAATCCAATAGAGAAACTTTGTACTTCTAGAATTCCAGTAGCTCCCTGAGTTCAACCTTGGGAAAACTATTTTCGAGTAAAAAAAAAAATCTATTGAAATGACAACCGTAGCTGTCTTGTCTTATACTATAACGACTGTACTATAATAAACATAAAGATGCAAAAACAGCCAAGCGGTTGCATTCCACTGGTCATTCCAACTTCCGGAAGCTTTGTGGGCTTATAGGACTGCCCACAAGACCCAATATGGCATGTCTCCTTTTAGACTGGTGTACAGGAAGGCGTGTCACCTTCCCGTTGAACTGGAGCATAAAGCTTATTGGGCAGTACGGAACTGCAACCTAGATCTTTCTAAGGCTGGAATCCACAGAAAGCTTCAGATAAGCGAGATTGATGAATTATGCCTTAATGCTTATGAAGACTCGCAAATCTACAAAGAGCGGGTTAAACTCTTTCATGACAAGCACATTTTTAGAAAGATCTTTCACCCTGGTCAGAGGGTCCTACTCTTTGATGCCCGACTTAAATTGTTCCCTGGAAAACTTTGATCCAAGTGGGTCGAACCATATCTTGTCTGACAGATCTTTGGAAATGGAGCCGTCGAGATCAGTCCACTCAGTCACGATTCCGAACCTTTCGTCATGAACTGTCAGAGACTCAAACCGTTTATTGACGTGACCAATACAGATTTGGCTGAGTCATCATTTATCCTCCATTCTCCCTAAGCTCATTGTGCCCAGCCGATGGCGTAAAACTCAGCACTTAATGGGAGGCAGCCCGTCATTCTTTTGAAAACCCGAAACCTTTTCCGACATTTCTTTGCACTTTAGGTTCATCCTTTAGATAGCCGACTCTACCTCAGGTACTCGTACCTGAGATTAGAAATCATCCGCAACAGTCACCTCGACCCATCCACACACCCAATACCTGTCCTAATGCATGAACCAAGATGAATAAAAAACCCACCTAATGTACAATGAGGACATTGCAAACCTTAGGTATGGAAGGGGTATAAAAGTGCAATAAAACTCATAATAAGAAAATGTTTCAACAAAAAAATCACATATGTCAAAAATACCAAAAAAATATTTTTTTTTTTGAAAAAGAACAAAAAAATGGGAGGAGGGAAGAAATTTTTTGCTTTACAAAAGGACGAGGAAAAGGGCAAAAGGCTAAAAAGGAGCACAAAATGAAAAAGAAGAGATAGTAAATAGTAAAAAATTAAGGAATTAACCAAAGTTCTAGACCACATTAAAAGAAAAGTAAAGAGAAAGTGCTAAAGAAACACAAGAAGATTAGTAAGAACGCTAACCTTATGCCTTTTTGGTTAGACTCATAGTACCCATTAAGATCTAGATATTCCTCAAGAGGTTGAGGAAAATGAAAAGCTTAATTATTAGGTCAAAGGCTCAGGGAGTATTCGGCCTCGTTAACTGACCTTCGGTTTACAGGACTCGGTAACCTAAGCACCCCAATTCGCACAGTCTGGTTCAGTAAGCATAAATATCAAAATCACGCAGAAACGTTTCTAATGTTCTGAAAATGTCACCTCGATTAGGAGCGGCCGATTAACATAAGTTGATTTGGACGAGTTCCCGGCGCGGAGAGGTGAGAAATTCCCCTCGAAGATGCGTAACAACATATCGTCTCCTCGATGCTTGTCTCCTAGGATATTTACATATCCTACTGAGGGCATGTAAGCACTCTGCTAGTTCAAATTCCATGGATGGCATTATCACGAAATGTCAATTGCCAGGGTCTGAATTCGGCCACAGAACGCCATGGCGGGATTATCTCGAAATCTCGAAAACCAGGGTTCTGGGGGTTACCATGGGCGGTGCTATCTCGAAGCATCGATTGCTAGGAACCTTTGAGGATTGATGATGGGGACAAGGAATCCAATACAGACCGTGTTGTAAAGCCAATCCTGAGCTAGAATTAAAAAGAAAAGAGAGAGAAAACTCTCCAAACAAATAAACCCTCTGGCTCTCTCTTACAAAACGCACTGCAAACTGAACTAAGGCTAAAAATGTCTCAAGCTCGGGTGCTTTAACCACGAAGTCCAAAAAACCTTAGGGTAGTTCCTGTGGGCCTTAAAAACCTTTGCTAAGGACAGAGGCTAAAGCTACACAGATCTGGATCTTGGTTGGTACTAGAGTACCTTTAGGCCCATGGTTGGCATTCTGACCTAATCAAGGAGACAAGAGAAAAAGCACTTACCAAAATTGATGAAAGGAACTCATGGTCTAGAACAAAGGTTAAAACCTTAAAATTTTGCTAAGGGACTAGTAAAAGCTAGGCATGGGAGTATGATGAGAACCTCATCATGAACCCTAACTAGCACATTTTGACCTAATAAATTGACAAAAGCTCCTACATAACCTAAGGGAAGGCCTAAATCAGGGAATTGTTAATCTGAGAATAAAACATTATACAAGGGGTAAAATTATAATTTTACCATTGTAGTGTATGAACGGGATTTCTAAGGGTCTCGACATAGGCCAAGTGAACCTAATAAAGGAAAAAGTGTGATGGTTTGGTCAGAAAAGGGTTATGACAAAATCTGGGAATTAAATGACATTCTGTAACCCTAAAACAAACCCACTTTAATTCATAAGGTTTCAAATAAGATAAAAATCAACTAAACCCTCTAAAATTCATGGAAAAATATCCTCTAGGGTTTAGAACCTTCAATTTGGCCATTGGAACCTATTTTAAAATAAATTGAGGATCATACCTAATTTTTGAACTAATTTAGATTTTTATGCAAAATATCCAGTCAAATGTGGTCAAACCTAGAATCCAACTTCACCATTGGATTCCTTAGGTCTAAATTAGTTTGATACCAAAATTTAGACCTAAGAAAAGGTCATTTTGACCCACTTTGCAATTTAGTCCTCAAAATTACCTTCAGACCCTCAACTTTTTGAAACTCTTACAAATGCCCCCTAGTTTTCCCGTCGTTTTCTTCAATCCAATCCTTCTGCCATCCGCTGCGCAAGCCATACCTCCGGCGACTTTGCGCGGAGGATGGCACCACGCATGCATGGAGAGCCAACCCCAGATTTGAAAGGAGAGCTCCCTTGCAAGCCCCCTACCACATGGGCCAGCCTAATGCCGGTATCACGTGTTTCGTCTCTAAGGTTATTATGGTCGTTGTGGTATATGACAAAACAGCTACCAGATTATTACAAAATATTTTACTCGGAATAACAAGTTTTCCCGAAGTCGAACTCAGGGAGCAACTATGATTCTAGAAGCATAAATGTTCACAATTATGTTACAAAAATAATAAGAGAGAGAGAGCTAAAGTTCTTTTTTATTGACTTCTTCTTCTTCTCTCTTCCTCTTCTCTCTTTTCTTCTTCTCTTTCAGCTGATTTTTCTCTTCTTCTTCTTCTTCTTCTACTTTGGCAGTTCCTCTTCTTCTTCTTTCTTCTTTTCTTCCTGCCTTCTTCTTTCTTCTTTAGTCTGCGGCTGTGGTGATCTTCTTCTTCTTTCTCTTTTCTTTCTCTTCTGCTATGCTTCTTCTTCTTTTCTTCTCAGCCTGCCTTCTTCTTTCTTTCTTCTTTTCTTCTTCTTCTGCTCTGCTTCTTCTTCTTTTCTTTCTCTTCTGCTCTGCCTCTTCTTGTTTTCTTCCTTGCGGCTGTGTCTTCTTTCTTCTTCAGCCTTTCTTTCTTCTTTCTGGCTGCTGCCCTTCCGACGTCTGACGCAGCGCTCAGACGACTTAACTGTGTGTTTGCTACAGTTCCGTTCCTTCCTTCGCCTGCCGCTTCCTTCTTTTTCCTTCTTCCCTGCACGCATACACACCCATTAGTGCAAAACATACCCCTATCCCTTCCCCGTGTCTCTCTTTCTCTTTGAATCTCTCTTAGGAATGCTCTCCCAGACCCGGGTAATCGGGTTTGGGTAGCGCGCCCGGGACCAGGCCCACTGGCGTGCGGTGGCGCGCTGCGTGCGTGTGAGGGACCTAACCCCTGTGTATCGAAGGCAAACAACCTGATACACTTTTTCAATTTAAGTGTGGGCGCGAGGCCACACACTTACGAGGTGGGACTAAAGTCCTACCTCCAGACTGCGCACCCGCAGTCTAGGAAGTTGCTGCCAATTGGGGTAGCTGCGAGGCTTGCGTCCTGAATTGCAAGCCTGGGCGCACTCGTAGAAGCAGTCCGCACTGCCTGGGGCTCACGCCTGGGCTGGAGATGGCCTGGAGCTGCTTGCGAAGGAGCTTCAGCAGCTCTTCAATGGTAGCGAGGGGGTGCTGACATGAAAACACAAGGACAGCCTCGCGGCCGCATCAGATAACGTAGGAAGCTTCACCGGAGTGAGGCGAAGGCAGTGCGGGGGTCGGCGAGGCGCGAGAGCACCTTTGGAGGTGCACCTAGGTTAGACTGTGTGCACGGAAATGGGTCTGTTCGGGGGGTGGTCGGGCGGTGAATGGCGGTGTATGGAGTGGGGGAAATCGTTGAGTGGAGTGAGGGGGAGCTTCTGGGCTTGTTGGCAAGGGGTGAGGTGGTCTGTGGAAGTGGAGTGGCCTCGCCGAAGATGGTGATCGGAGATGGAGCAGATGGAGGTGGAAGTGGCGATTGGTGGATTAAAAGGGAAAATCAGGAAGGGGAAAATATAAGGGAGAGAGAGAGGAAGATTCCTACCTACTTAATCGACGAAGATTGAGAGGGAGGCGTCCGGCTCGTGCCTGCCGTAGTTGAGGACGAAGATGCCCAGGAGGAGGTTATTGGCTACGAGGAGGCAGTCTGAGGGCACCAGCTGGTACGGCCTGACGTAGGACGACGAGGCAGAGTGAATTCTACTGCAGGTAGGGCAGTAGAGCGAGGAGGAGGAGGAGAAGATCGCCGGAAGGTCGGGCGTTCTGACCGAAGAGGGAAGAGATGAAATGTAGGGTTTCTCTCGACCAGAAGAAGCTTGAAGGAGACGGCAGACCTTGCCGCTCCTTATAAAGGCCTTGGTGAGGAGAGGGGACCGAGGAGGCGATGTGCCTACCTCGCCGGAGATGGCCGGCAAGGGACACCCATGCCTTTCGTGCGTTCGCACGAAAGGCATGGTCGCCTGCAGAGGTCAGGGGAGGGTCCTTGCGACAGAGGACGACGTAGAGAACCCCCGTCTGTTCCTGAGGACGGTCGCCCTGCCCTACGCGGCGCCATCCTCCGCGCAAGGTCGCTGAAGGTATGGTGATGCGCAGAAATGGCAGGGGGGACCGTTCTGGAAAGAACGACAAGATGTTAGGGGGCTGAATGTAAGGGTTTCAAAAGATAAGGGTCAAAAAGTAAATTAAGAGGACCAATTTGTAAAGTCGGTCAAGATGGTCTTTTCTTAGGCCCAAATTTTTATACCAGACTAATTTGAACCTAATGATTTTAATGGTGAAATTTTATTTTAGGTTGGACCATGTTTGACCAGTCAATTTGCGTAAAAATTCAAATAAAGTCATTAATTGGGCATGGTTCTCATTTTAGGTCAAAATAGGTTGCAAAGGCCAAATTGAAGGTTCTAAACCCTAGGGAATATTTTTTTATGAATTTTAGAGGATTTAGTTGATTTTTATCCTACCTCAATCCTCGTGAATTAAAATGGGTTTGTTTTAGGGTTATAGAATGTCAGTTAATTCCTAGAAGTTGCTATAACCTTTTTCAGATCAGATCATTCCACTTCCCTTCTTAGTAAGCTCGTTTGACATATGTTTGGACCCTTAATTACCCTGTTTGCACACTACCTTGGTGAAATTATAGTTTTACCCCTTATGATTTATTTTATTCTTTAACTCAGAATTATCTGGGTTAAGCATCTCTTTAGGTTTTGTAGGAGATTTTTGACACTCATTTGGATTAAATTGTGCTAGTTAGGGTTTATGATGAGGTTCCCATCACAGCCCCATGCCCTGTTGATCACCATACCTCTTGTGCGAATGCACGAGAGGTATGGGTCTCCGTTTGCCATACCTTCAGCGAGGTTCTTCCCACCGCTTTCGCACACCTTACGACCGGCCTTCACCTATTTAAGGAGCGGCACACCCAACCGCATCCTTCAAGCTTCGTTTTGCCTGAGATCCCCCCTCCTATTCGTCTCCCACCAACTCCGGCCAACTACCAGAGCTTCCGGCGACTCTCCCTCTCCTCTCTCGTCGCCCTGCCACCATACCAGTGGCAGGGTTAACTCCGCATCCTCTACCACGTCGCGCCGTACCAGCGGGCGCTCTCCAACCCCTCATCCTCGTCGCCGTTCTCTCCCCTTGGCACCTTCGTCTCCAGCGACGGCAGCACCGGCCGCTCGCCACCTCTACATCCCCTCCTTCGCTCTGGACTCACAGCTAAGTCCATCTCATCCTCCTCTTTATTTCCCCTCTGCCAATTTGTTATTTCGACCCCTCGACCACCACAGACCGCCACCATCTCCTCCACCTCCGGCAGATCACCGGCGAGGTGTCTCCGTCACCTCTCCACACCCATCCACCTTGCCAGACCCCTCAGAAGCATCACCTCCACCCACTGATCATCTTGCGACCCTCCATCGATCGTGCCACCCACTGAAACCCTTCCCCGAACTCACCCACTTGCAAGCACACAGTGTGCCCTAGGCACACGTGCACAGGCGTCTTCACTCCATGTTGACCTCCGAGTCATCTTCGTCGTGCTCTGGCGAAGCTCGCTGACGTTTTGACAGGGCCGCAAGGCCGTATTCATGGTTTCAGGTCCTGTGCCTCCGCCGCCATTGACGCTGAGGTTGGAGCAAGCTTGCAAGCAGCTCCAAGCCCTTCCAGCTCCAGGAGACGAGCCCAGGCTGCGCGGAAGACTTTCGCGCATAGCTCCAGGTCTTCAATTGGCATCTGAAGCCTTTGTTGGAGCGGCAATTGCTCGCGCTTGCTGTTGCCAGGCACGCGACAAGGAGGTGGGAACTTTACTCCCACCTCGGGCGTTTGTGAGCGCCCTGTGGCGCATAAATTGAAAAAGTGACTGAGGCTTATCGCCTCAGTCACACGGGGTGATGTCCCTCTCTCCCGCTCACCCGGCCTCGTCTGCGACCACCCCCCACGGACTTGGCCCGACCCGTTTACCTAAGCCGTGCACACCTCGCCCACCACCGCACGCCAGTGGGCCTGGTCCCGGGCGCGTTAACCCGACCCGTATACCCGAGCAGGCTCTGGGAGAGCGAAACTGAGAGCGAAATAGAGAGAGAGAGAGACGCGGGGAGGGTAGGGGTTAGGTTTTGCCTAACCATGCTTGTGTAGGGAAACTGAAGAAGAAGAAGGAGGAGGAAGTGGAAGCAGGAGAAGAAGCGGCTAAGGACTTAGCTGCGAAAGTAGCTACAGCCAAAGAGAAGAGAAGAAGAAGGCTCAGGAGCAGAAGCAGAGGAAAAGGAAGAGAAAGAAGAAGACAGAAGCTGAAGCAGAAGAAGAGAAAGAGGAGAAGCCAACTGAAGAAGAAGAAGGCAGAGACAAAGCCAAAGGGAAAAGAAGAAAAGAAGAGAAGGGAGCTGCTGCAAAGAGGAAGGCCAAGCAGAAGAAGAAGAGAAAAAGAAGAAGCCAAGGAGAAGCAGCAGTAGCAGCTAAAGAGAAAGGAAGAAGAAGGAGAACACGTGCACTGTAGCAAGTGGCTACTTAAGGCGTCT
The DNA here is from genome assembly GCA_037157565.1 of Thalassia testudinum. Classification (NCBI taxonomy): domain Eukaryota; kingdom Viridiplantae; phylum Streptophyta; class Magnoliopsida; order Alismatales; family Hydrocharitaceae; genus Thalassia; species Thalassia testudinum. The sequence continues at coordinate 53,032,000 of JAZHRO010000030.1, forward strand.
GATTCCCAGAATCAGACGTCTGAAGATAGAAAGAAGAAGAGAAAGAAGAACAAAGAAGAAAGAGAGAAGAAAAGAAAAGAAAATTTTTATTTCCTCTCTAGTTTTTTTGTAAAACAGTGTATTATTGTAAATTATGATTTTCTATGCTTCTAAACTCAAGCTTTCTCCCTGAGTTCGACCTCGGAGAATTTTTGAAATATTCGAGTAATAAAATCTAATCAAACTGGCCTTCACCAATGCTACTTGAATTCATTGTCAGCCAATTTTTGAATTCATTGTCATTTTAGTTTATGCACCTTAAGTTGGTCTGGAGAAAAGAATAAAGAACAAATTTTGGGGAGAGCTTGATATGATAATTCAAGGAATCCCACAGAGAGAAATTATTTTCTTAGATTGAGATTTAAATGGGCATGTGGGAAAAAATGCTTTAGACTATGCAAGAGTGCATGGAAATCATGGTTTTGGTTTTAGGAATGAAGAAGGGAAGACGTTTCTTAATTTTGCTATGGCTTATGATCTTTTCGTAGCAAATACCTTCTTCAAAAAATGGGAAGAGCATTTGATTACCTATAAAAGTGGCTTAACAAGAATGCAGATCGATTACTTTGCTTTGAGAAGAAGGGATCGTTTATCTTGTAAAGATTGCAAGATTATTCTAGGGGAGAGTTTAACTGCTCAACATCGTCTTTTGGTGTTGGATGTTCATTTGAAGAAGGCAAAGAAGAGAAAATTAGTGTCCAAGAATTTGAGAATTAAATGGTGGAATCTTAAGAAAGAGTAAGTGAGATTTAAAGAGAAGATGATGCAACAAAAGACTTGGGATCTTGATGGTAATGCTAATGAAATGTGATTAAATATGGAAAACTGTATTAGGAAGGTGGCAAAGGAGGTGTTAGGCGTGTCTAAAGGTGGTGTTCCAAGACAAAAGGAGGCTTGGTGGTTGAGTGAGGAAGTGCAGGAGAAGCTTAAAATTAAAAGAGCCTGCTTTAAAGCCTTATATCGAGATAAGATCGATGGAAATATGGAAAACTACAAAAGAGCAAAGAAAGAAGCAAAAAAAATAATTAGTGAAGCAAAAGCAAAAGCTTGGGAGCATTTTTATAGGAAACTTGACTCTAAAGAAGGTGAAAAAGATATTTTTAAGTTAACTAAAGCAAGAGAGCGGAAATCAAAGGACCTTACACATGTAAGATGCATTAAGGATGAAGAAGGAAGGGTACTTATAGCTAGTGAGGATATAGAGACAAGATGTAAAAGATATTTTCATAAGCTATTTAATGAAAAATAAAAAAATGATATCATCTTAAGGGAGTTAGCCAACTCAGAAGAGTATGTGAATCGGGCGTGTTATCGAAAGATACAAAAGAAAGAAGTAGAGGAGGCTTTGAAGATGATAAAAAGTGGGAGGGTTGTTGGGCCTGATGATATTCCTATAGACGTTTGGAGAATGACGGGAGAACGGGGTATAACTTGGCTCACAAATTTATTTAATACTGTGTGGAGAGGCAAGAAGATGCTAGAGGAATGGAGGAAAAGTTTTTTGGTACCTTTATACAAGAACAATGGTGACATACAAGATTGTTCCAGCTATAGAGGTATTATGTTGATGAGTCATATGATGAAACTTTAGGAAAGAATAATTGAAAGAAGGGTGAGACAAGTCTCTATGGTAACTAAAAATCAGTTTGGTTTTATGCCAGGCAGGTTTACTATTGAGGCAATACATCTCTTGAGATGTATGATGGAGACATACAAAGTGAAAAAAAAAAGGATTTACATATGATTTTTATTGATTTGGAGAAGGCCTATGATTCTGTCCCAAGAGATATCTTGTGGAGAATTTTGGTGAAGAGACAAGTGCCAGTTATATATATCAACCTCATAAAGGATATGTACTATCTAGCAGCAGCTTGTATAAAGACTAAGGATGATTTGACGGACTACTTTGATATCACCATTGGTCTGCATCAATGTTCGACTTTAAGCCCTCATCTTTTTGCCTTGGTCATGGATGAGTTGACAAAGCATATCCAAGTTGAGGTGCCTTGGTGTATGCTTTTTGCTGATGACATTGTGTTGGTTGATGAGACAAGAGATGGAGTGAACAGAAAACTTGAGCTTTGGAGAGAAGCCCTGGAGAATAAAGGATTACGCATAAGTATGACGAAGACTGAGTATATGGAATGCAAGTTTAGTTGTAGAGGGAACAATGAAGGAATTGATGTAAAAATTGGAGAAGAGTGCATTCAAATGAATGATATTTTTAAGTACTTGGGATCCATTTTCCAACATGATGGTGGAATTGATGGAGATGTTACACATAGAATTAATGCAGGGTGGTTGAAATGGAGGGTTGCTTCTGGCGTTCTCTGTGATAAGAGGGTTCCTTTAAAAGTCAAAGGAAAATACTATTGAGCTGTGGTAAGACCTGTCATGTTATACGGTTCTGAATGCTGGGCTATAAACTATAGGCATGTACAGAAGATGTCTGTGACAGAAATGAAGATGTTAAGATGGATGTGTGGTCATACAAAAAAGGACCGTACTTCAAATAAGTTTATTAGAAAAAGGGTTAGGATGGCACCGATAGAAGATAAAATGAGAGAGGCACGTCTAAGATGGTTTGGACATTTACAAAGAAGGCCACTAAATGCTCCAGTTAGGAGATGTGAGAAGTTGGAGGCTGAACCCACTAAGAGGGGGCGAGGAAGACCAAACAAGTGTTGGAAGGAAACTATTAAGTATGACCTCAATTACTTTAATTTAAGTCCTGAAATGGATGAAAATCAATCTGTGTGGAGGCAAAGAATCCATATAGCTAACCCCACTTAATGTGGGAAAAGACTTGGTTGTTGTTGTTGTATACTTATCCAATCTTGAAATTTTTGAAATCAAAAGTGAATATCATGTTTAATTGCTCTAACACTTGTCATATTATGTGTTGACCATTTATGAGTGTTTGAGTAGCAATTCTAACACATAGAATTCAACTTTAGCCCTTAGATTCTTTATTGAAAACCCTTTTTAGGCCTAAATGGAGTTAACTTGTAAATAAATAAAATTCATACAAAAATAAAATAAAATAAACCTGTCTTAAGTAAGATCATGTATTTTTCTAGGTTTGTGTTAAGTTTCAAGGTATGTTGTACCCCTACCTTAGTAGAACATACCAGTCGACGATTTAGCATATCTTGAAATTTAATAAAAAGACCTAATTCGAAAATACCAAAATGAAACTTCTACTCTCTCACCTCATGCTTTCTTTCCCATCCCCTATCTCTACTATATATATATAAACTATAAAAATCATAACATATGTAAAAATACCCAAAAATACCTTGTATAGTGTGTATATACTTGTAAATATAATTTAAATTAAGCTATATGTATATATTGTATAATATGTAGATAATGTCTATAATTAACTTATATATGTATTCTATATATTAAATTAAATATTTAGAATGATTTAGTGTATGTATAACTTTATTGTATAATTATATATTAATTTATATAAACTAAATGTATATTAACTTAAGCAATTATATAAACTTATGTATATGTATATAATTATATCTCATATTGTACATACATATTTAAGTAAGTGATATATACTGGAGAGTACCCGTAAATTAATTTAATTAAGTATTTATAGTAGGTAATTAAGTTATTAAGATAAATAAGTAATTTATTAACTTAAAATAAAATAATTAGTAATTTAAGTTAATACTAAAGTAATTTATAATGTAGATGTGTATAGTATTATTTTAAGTATTTTTAACCTATTTGTACTGCATTTATACTATACTACAGTAATTATAAATTATTTAGGTACATATCTATCTAAAATGTCAATTTAAATGTAAATAAATTAAAATAATGTCTCTAAAATAAATAACAAATAATTCATTATATAAATTAACTCTTTATAGGGTCAATTGTATGATTAACTTAACAATTTGTATAGTAATTAACAAATTAAACCTTGATGTAACATGTATAAATCACCAACTTTAACTAATTTTTATATATAATTAAGTTATAATTCTAAATTAATTATACCATTATATAGTCCTAAGAGCTTTGCAAATATATAATTTATTTGTAATTTAAGATAATTGATAGCCCTCAAATTGAGGGCTAAAACCCTTGCAATCGGACACTTGCCAATGTAGCACAGTGCTTAATTGAGCACGCTAAAAGTCTTACATCGGAAGTGCTGGAGTGCGCAATGCCACATATAAGGTTTTGATGCATTGAGCTTCAGTTGTCAGTGCTCGATGCAACAATACCTCTTCCCTCTCATGAGCATCTCAGGTCCTCGATTTGCGTGCATGCCTGCAGCATGTGCGTGCACACGTGCCTGTTGGTGCATGTGTGGGTGCGTGTGTGGGCTTACTGGGCCTAATATTGGGCCTAAATTGGATAAAATACACCTTAATTGAACTAGGCTTGGCCCATTAGTAGTGGTCTGATCTTACCTTTCTGAGGTGCTGTGTATCCTACAAAAATGGGTCGGCTCGTCCATTAAATCCAAATTTTGGCCTATGAACAATAATCGTGCATGTTGTGTGAGACGAGAAACACCCTAAAAAATTCTAAGTGTTGAGAAAGATGAGTGAAGAAGAGAGAAGTAGAGAAAAATGGTTAAGTGTTAGTTGCAGTGTCTGCTTGTGTGTATGCGAGCATATGTATATATGTGTAATATAAGTATAAAGTATATGTATGTAAATAAATATATACAAATAAGTATACGAATGTATAGTATCTATATATATGTGTGTGCATATGTATATGTAAAGTAGAGTAAGTACTGTTTGAGTTTTTATGTATATAAATAATCTTAGAGCTTTAGTGATGAATGTATCTATATACATATATATATATGTTAGTATAAATAGTCAAGTTTGCCTTATGTTATGTGTATATTTTACTAAGGCTATAGTGACATATTTATATGTTACTATATACAGAATATATGTTACTAAAGATACTAGTATGTTAATATAACTTAGTATAATATATATTAGTAGCTATTTCTGTACTTGTAATTAGGTATTACTTAGAGTAGTTGCATATAACTAAGTGTAGTTTTAACTGGTTTTTGATGCTTGCTATGTGTGAATATGTTTAAGGCATTGTAAATAGAATTAATTGATTCTTTTGTATATAACTAACCAATTTATTTATTAATTGATTCATTGATTCATTCTGTAAATAAAATTAACAATTTTTGAATAAAAGAATAATTTTGAACTTAGAGAGTGATGTATATTAATAACTGTCTCCCAGTGAATGACCTGGAAAGTAATCAGTAAAAATTGTAATTAAATAAAATTACGCAACATTTGTTTGCATTGCGACAAATATCTTACAACAATAACAAATAAAATAACATTTTTATCGCAGACAGATAGTCGACGATCAATAGGACACAACTTTGATTTTTATCCACCAAAGGGTGTGACTCGGACAAGGAAAATGACCCAAAGACGTGGGAGGCGGCAAGTGACCCCATCCAAACTCCCGCAACTCAAAAGGGCATACCTCTTACCTTAATGAGTAAGATCCGCTGAGCTCGATCAACCTAGGTGGGAGATTAGCAACAAAATATATTAGATTTGTTGGATAGGCATCAAGTAGACTTAGAGATTGGGAAATAGAGGGATAGAATGACTACGTGTCTATTCCTAGAAGAAAAATGTCCCAAACCTTGACATGGTACTTGGATGGGGACAAACCGATGAGAAACTAGATTAGTCTCTGGTGTTGACTACCAAGATAGTAGAAAAGGAATACTCGATATCATAAGGGTGGAGGATGGCTTTTGCAAGTAGAATTATTACAGATCAACTCGTGGAAAAACTAAAACTCACCGTAATAGAAGTCGGGACTATGCAAACTCTTGGGTCACATGTTGAGTGTCTTCATGCCGACCAAAGTTGCTAATCCAACAATACTTCATTACAAAGTATAGTGTATGATTGCTGAGGGAATTTGAGGTGGAAGAGTCTCTCCCCTCTGCAAGGAAAGGTTTCTCGCACCGTAGACCGCTCAGGCACACAATGAGAGTAGCCTTTCTATAGGGTGATGATTTTCATCACTATGACATCAAAAGGTCATCCTACCAAGGTGTTAGGGGTATCTCAGTCGGGTTCCCCCATCTCTGTAAGGCTTTCCCTTAGTGGGGTGCGCGGGTTTGAAACCTGATGCTTGCTCACACGCTCATAAGGCTTAGGCGGTGGTGTTGCCCGTTGGGTTACTCCATCCGACACCCCCTTGTGGGTGGGTGGGATGGGACCCCCGTAGTTTACTTCGGAAGGATTGTGTGGGTTACTCCAGGAGTTCTCTGTTATCAAAAAGAAAAAAAAGGTCTTCCTACTAGCTACTAGTTGCTAGTAATAACTATAATAGAAGGTAACTTGGAACTAGATGAAATTCCCTACCAGGAGGGCGTAACGTAATAATTGCGGAAATAAAATATAAACAATCTCACAAGATGCAATCACACAAAGTACACAAAGTATTTTTAGGTGGAAACCCAAACTGGGTGAAAACCACCACCTAACCCTCTCGAGTTAGGATTTTCCGATCAACCAAGTTGATCAAAATCCACTAAATGAATCACTTTAAACGAGGGTGATTCAACCTCAAATACAACCACGCTACAAGTGCGAGGGTAGCGTTCCTCAACCCCTTCTCTTCACGAGGAGGATTTTGTCCCTCGAAGGAGACGGGAATTCGCAAAGCGAATACCCAACCAAATAACAAAGATAAAATAAACAAGTAATCCTATAGAGCCAACAAAATAATTTTTAACCTAAGCTCCTATAGGAATTAGGATTCTTCCCTTTGAAAGGAGTGCGTCGACGACGCGGATGCGTGAGCCACGCGACGGCGCAACTTTGCTCTCGTGAATTACGGCGGGAGAACTTGAGCTTAGAGAGCAAGAGAGACACAAAATGGTTTGAAAGTGTATTGCAAGGTGTGTCTTGGTGTTTCTAAGTGTATGTTGGTGTGTAAAGGCTCCCCTCTATTTATAGAGGCCTTAGAAAGGCTTTGGAAGGCTTAGGAAAGGTTCCATAGCCGTTGGGTACAAAGTCCAAGAGAATCAGCCCTAAATCAGGAACAATCATTGCACTGACAGACTTATCAGACGTCTAATTCTGGCATCAGACGTCTGGAAGACCACTTTAAGACGTCTGATTTCAAGGTCAGACGTCTGATTTTGGGCGGGTTCCTTCCTGACTTGAATCAGATCTAAACAAGGTTCTTGTGCAAGTCCATCAGACGACATATAGGACGTCTGTCACTATGTCTAGACGTCTGTAAACCTACTTTTTCTGTGGGAATGGATTTCCAAACGTTGCAACGGCTAGAAAATCTCTGAGAAGAGATTTTGGGTCAGCCGAGGCAAAACGGTCAATTATCAGACGTCTGGAAAGTCCTATGGACGTCTGATAAGGCTCTAACGGTCACATTCTTGAGTGTTCGCTAAGTCAGCCAACGGTCCACTAATTGGACGTCTGGCAAAGTCATCAGACGTCTCCTAAGACGTCTGGTTTAAGGTCTGGACGTCTGATTTCATCAGACAGAACTACCTATGTCCAGCCTAAATGTTATCAGACGTCTGAATCAACAGTTAGACGTCTTAAAGCACTTTATCAGACGTCTGATTTGAGAATTAGATGTCTGGAAATGCTGTTTAAACCCTATATTAGTTTTCTAAGTTCTCTACAGAAAACCTAAGTATTTTAGGATTGTGCCGGTGTTCCTAGGACTACTGTTAGGGTACTTTGAGGCTCTTTAACATAATTTTCTAAGGAAATAAAGAGAAAGAAAATAACGACAAATGTACATGAAAGGAATAAAAAGAATTCTATCCTATTCTTCTTGTCCTTCCATCTTCAATCTATCGCTCCTCGCGAATCTCCTCTGTTCTCCATCAAGCTTCTCCAATCCGTCCTGGATGCGAGCTCGAATTCCGTCTAATCACGTCTACATTTGCAATTGACCTGAAATCTAAGACTCCAAGTGCAAATGTTAAATAACACGTGTTTTGTTATCATCAAAACAAATGATCGTGATACTCTAGCACCAACACTAGAAAGACTTTGGGTGGGAGTCAATTATGACAGACATTGTGGCTAGTCAACCTGTGTTAGAAAATTACTTGGGACAAGAAATGGAAATTAAAGGAATTATAGGAGAAGAGGAAAGAACAAAGTATATAAGGGAAAAGAAAAGAAATAACTGCATGCACCTAGAAATACACACTCTTTGATGCATTTGAGATTGTGGTGTTCCTTTCTCATGCACACTTGTTTATGCTTTAGTAAGTCTTTTGACTCATATTATGTTGTTTCCCATTTTTTTAGGATAAGACGCCACACTATCCCATTTACCATGTGGCCCGTACTCAACCGTAGGTGCACTAGCATGTGCTGTAGTTGGTCTTATGCATATGCCTTACTAGAGACCTGATTTGCCATATGTTGTTTATAGGGGAGTTCCTCCTTGTTGATGTCTAACAGGAAAGCTTCCTCACCTACTTAGGGGTCCTATTGAATGATTAGGCCAAGTTTCTACTGGCTTTGGCCAACTTTGGGGTGCTAGGATGGTAGGCATACATGGATAGTAGTATAGTTAGTTTAATGTAGGAGTATAATTTGGTCTTCTTTGTAGTTTTGATCTTGTAACTCTTTTTTCTAGACCCTTAATTTTTGTATATACTTTGCAAAAAGCGATGACGTAAATTTTTAGAGACACCTTTATGTATAACGAACAACTATCATCTATCATGTTTCATTTTTTTCATTTTGTGGTGGTTTGTGTCGAGGTGTGCTTGCATTGTAATTGTAGGTATTCATGTACTATTAGTTGTGTCTCAATGTGGAAGTTGGGTGTACCCATATAAAATTATTTATTTATGTTTCACACAAGTCATTCTAATGTAGCTATAACTTTTTGAAAAATAGCAATAAAATAAGGACAATTCTACAATATCTTCAATAGAATTTAGCTCTTAACAAAATAAAATTTTTCTTAATAGTTTGTCATCATGTAAATTTAAAATACGATAGTACATGATTAAAGAGACAGATAGTTTGTAACTGGCGTGACATGTATTTACCTAAATAGACTAATCACTTCACCGATTTCAAATTGTATTACTACGATCAACAATCTCATCACAATGTATTTGACTACATTTTGAATAACTCAAAGATGTGAAGATCAAATAAGTGCAGTTTAATAAGGAGAACAAATATTAGCGATTATAAACTCGTCGGGTAGCTTAACTAATGACCATGCTCATACTATCTTATGGAAACAATAGGTTCTTGATTCGAATATGAACTTATCGAAAGGGATAGGCTATTTATCTCCCAGGATAAGCATCATTAAATATTAGCTATTATATTAACGTAACATAGAATGTAATATTAGCTATTACGCAGGGTATTCATGTAAAAATCTCTCATTAACGATGCCAAATTTCCTCCATATCCCAAAATATAAATTACTTTCCACAGTGCTGTAGCGAGGCGTCGAGGTCTCGTCTCGTCTCGTCGCCGCCCCATCGTCGCCGTCGTGTGAGGGATCTGTGGTTTGAGTTCCAGCAACCCATAGCCTCGAAGCCTAACCGATGCTCTCGTAGATAGATCGACGACCGATATCGCCGCGGGAAAAAAAGCTACGACCTTTGTCGCCGGCAATGGAGCCCCGCCCCCGATCTAGGGCCTGTGCCCTCTTCCTCCTCGCCTGCGTCCTCTACGGCCTGTGCGGCGCAGCCTCCGCCGCCGCCGCCGCCGCCGCCGCTCGCCCCAAGAACGTGCAGGTGGCCCTGCGCGCCAGGTGGCCCGGAACGCCGTTTCTCCTCGAGGCCGGGTATGGTCGTGGCTTTCCCTTCGTAAAAGGCGCTTGCTTTGGTGGGCTGTGCGGATTGGAGGGGTTCCGAGTGTTGATTAACGAGTGTTGATGCCCGAAAGATGCCATCTTTTAGTTGCTTTCGTTGTCAATCCAATTCTAGCACGTCGAACAGTGTTGGCCCGTGAGTTGTGATGCTTGAAAGATGCTGTCTTTAGTGCTCTCATTGTGATCTATCAATCCACATTGTGCTTAACTCTAGAGAAAGAGTGCTGGTTTGGGAGTTTTGGTGTTTGAAAGATGCCATTTTAAGTGCTTTCGTTGTGATAGCCTTGCGAGCCCCTATAATGTATCTAGCTAGCATATGTATAGATATAGAAGCAGAAGAAAGACAAAAACGCCATCCTCCAGTTCTACCCGCAACCCCCCTCCCGATACTTGATGTGCAAGCAATATCCGCCTATCCCTGGTTGACATCGTTTGTGTTTGAGACTAGGATGTGGCATTGAGCCCCCATTTGTTTTTTACTAATGAAAGCATTCTTATCCTTGACAAATGCTTTTGCAAAATTGTGATTGTCAGCCCATGTTTTACTTAACTCTTGAGATAAACGTATTAGTTTCTCATCGTGATGGTCCATCCACATTTAGCTTGTCATGTTAAGCATGAAACGATATGGTTGTAGGTTGGAGATCATATGTTGTATTTGAGCTGTAACGATCATGCAAAGCACTTTTTTTTTTGGAAAAAAGGATCTTGCAAAGAGGTTTTGGTCTTTTCTTCAAGCAATTGCGCTAATTGACATGTTGGCACTAGAGGGAAACTGTAGGTTTCTGGACCTGTAAAAAATATACAGGTTGAAATCAGATGCATAGAGAGATACAGGTTTATGTGGCATGGAGAAATTCCTAACTTTTTATGGTTGAGGACTAGTGTATTTGCTGTTCGAGCATACATGCAAAGGGGGATTGTGTCCCGGATAGCATATGTAGGGTAGAGGACTTAGATGATAATAATTGTTAATGCTTGTAATTAATCCCCCTAACTCCCTGATATGCTTGTCCTTTTAGTAGATTTTTTTTCTTTTTTCCTTTTCTTTTTTACTGTGTGAGGGAAACAAATGCTTAATAGTATATGAATCCTTCCTTTTCCAAAAAAATAGTATATAAATCCTGACATTTTGACAAGAAATGTTTCATCTCTTGGAACTTTTCCCTGTCACTTCTTGTATGAACACCGGTTTATGTACCTATAACTTTGGTCGGTTTAAGCAACTTTCCACTATCACTTCTTTTTACTAATTAAGATCAATATGTGTTGTAGTCGAATAATGATAAATGGCTTGATTGATCTATTCAGAATCATATCCTGGTTTGAACTCTCTTGTGCTGAACTTTCTGAGGTTGCAGCTATGCCCTAATATTGCAGCTAAAACTAATGTTTGCCACTAAACAGGCAATTTATTTAGAGCTTATTTGGTGAACCTAGAAAAAACAATGAGATAAATGGATAGACTAATAGAAAAATGACCTCTTACAAAGCAAAATAGAAAATGGTTGATCCATGAAAATAAAATGCTACTTTCTTTTACAATTTTATATTCTTGTTTAAATTGTCTGCCATCAGAAAGGACATAGTTTGCACATTTATTTCATTCTAATTTAGAAAAGCTTTATTGAGTCTTGCATTCACTTTTACAGGGAGTTGCTATCCAGGGAATGGAAGGATCTGTACTGGGATTTTGTTGACCTTTGGCTACAGCATGATTGGAATTCTGACTGTCAGACAGCTCATTCCTGCATCCAAAAGATTGCTCAGGTTGGACGTTCCCTTTTAAGTGAATCACTTGGGTCAATCTTTGAGCTTTCTCTCATGCTTCGGTCAGCTTCTCCAAGATTAGTTACCTACCGTCAGCTGGCTAGAGATTCTTTGGCCTCATATATAGAATTGGGGGATGAAGTGGAATTACCAGGCCAAGAAGTTTTGAACTCCATCTCCCACAAAACAAAGGGAGACCATTTGGCAGAAAGTGAAAATCCGAGTAGTCCGAAGGGAAGTTGCTGTTGGATTGACACTGGCAGCAAGTTGCTATTTACTGTCTCAGATTTTCAATTATGGCTTGATGGATTGGTTGACACGTAAGTTGAGTCTTGAAAAATTATGATTGTAAATTTTCCGTTGATATGCTGAATTTTTGTTGCTGTCTTTAACCAAAAAATATATTTGTGCAAGCAGATCTCCTACCCCTAGAGAATATCCTGAACTTTTTGACTTCGATCATGTGTATCATGGTTCAAGCATTCTAAGCCCTGTTGCTGTTTTGTATGGAGCTCTTGGGACAGAATGTTTTAGAAAGTTCCATCTCGTTCTTATTGAAGCAGCAAAAAAGGTTCTAAGGAAATATTAATATCGTGATTTCTTACTTTTCAAAAGAATATGATGATTTCTTTGCATAATTTTTCATATACTTTTTCTAACATTTTTTCTCTCAGTTCTTCCTTTGAAAGTGAAATGTCCCTCATGGAATGCAAATGTTCTCACTCAGTCAACATTATTATGGTACTAGGAGAAATAATAATGTTTGACGGAAGAATGTAGTAGCTGATGACATGAGATGTTCCTTTTCATGCTTTTGTATCTAAAGATGAAACTTACCAAGGGCTGGTGTTATTATCATCAACCTAGATTTGGAGAAACCAGAGTCAGGAAGAATTGTTTGAAAACATCTCAGTTAGATTTGGAGGATAGTTAGGACGTGCATTTGGAATTAGATAGAAAATTCATTTGGCATCTTTCAATAGGTTTAGGAGTGTGCTTTCAATCAGCATTTCCACTGGAGGCTTTAATAATAGGAATTAGCCACATTGCTTGGATATCATCTTTGTACCATGGAGTTATGCAATGCTTTTTGCTCAATCCCCTATTGCTTGCTTTCTTTTTCCTGGACAAGGATTCTTTGCTCTGTGTGTGTGTGTGACTCACAAAAATTAGCATGTCAAATATGTGATGAAAAATGGAGAGTGATGATCCACACTGAGATAACCAAGTGTTTAATGGGATGGCAATCAACTTACATGAAAGTTTTACCTCATATGATTCCTTTTGACCTTTTTCCAATTTCCCCTCTTTTTTCTTGTACCTTATTTTTTTTCTCTATCTCTCGCTTTATTTTTCTTTAATTAGGATGTGTAAGACTGTGGCAGATCAACACATGGACATTGGGGTTTCTCTTTGGTTCATCCCTTATAGGAATTGTTATTTCATTTCTATATGAATTCCCTTTAGGGTGTATTTTTTGTTCTATTTGTACTCATTTCTCCCATTTGTTTTGTTTAGTACTCATATCTCCTTGTGATCTAGAACTGGCATTATTCTCTATTTGCTAATATTTCCACGTGATGTAGCTGTAAACGGCCAGTTTTATGTGTGACTATTATATCATCCTGTATGACTATCATGTGAGCTGATAATTTTGGATGTTTTTGTTATAATTGTTTCAGCTGATTTTGCTTTATAAAGATTTCCATTTTTCATTCCTAAATGAAATTTGTACATTTTAGGGACAAATTAGATATGTTGTTCGGCCAGTTTTGCCTCATGGATGTGATGCTACGAGTAGCTATTTTGGAACTCTTGGAGCATCAGATGCGATAAACTTGGGAGGCTATGGTGTGGAGCTTGCTCTGAAGAACATGGAATACAAAGCAATGGATGATAGCACTGTCAAAAAGGGTTGTTAGAATTGGTCTTTCACTTTTACCTATTTTCTGTTTTAGTTATTATTGCTGAATCACTTTAAGTCTTTGCCACATACCTTTTGTTTGGGTATATAGGTGTTACTCTGGAAGACCCTCGAACTGAGGACCTCAGCCAAGATGTTAGAGGATTTATTTTTGCCAAATTATTGGTTTGTTTCCTGAACAAATACAATTTTCAAAATTTTCCTTTCATTTTATAGTAATTGTTCTCTCTGTTAAAAAAAGGAGATCTGTCTTATGTTCTTGTTTGCACAACTTATATTCTATATTACAGGAAAGGAAGCCTGCATTGAGAGATGAAATCATGGGTTTTCGAGATTATTTACTATCATCAACCATTTCTGATACTCTGGAGGTTTGGGAACTAAAAGGTACTGACCCACTTTAAGTTGGGTGCCTCATGTCTGGTCTTCAGCAACTGTCAAATTTCAAGAAACTAGCACTCGTCCTTTTTTCTTTTTGAAAACTAAAGATTTCATTTCATGGAGTGGGATAAATGAATACAACGCCTGAAGGGAAAGCTATGGCAACAGCTGACCACGACACAAGATAATACAATAAGCTCAGAGATGCTGCAACCCTTTGTAAATACCCGGCCGAAGCTGTGCGTAGAGAACCGTGTAGAGGGGCCAAGAAAAGGCCACCAGATGAGGATCGAATCTACTCGGAGATGTCAAGTCACAGATGGGAAAAGTGATATCTTTAAGCACAGATACATGTGCAACTCTGTAAAAATCATGACAAGAACAAAACACAAACCACAACAAACCTAAACAACAAAGAGATGAAAAGCCAACAAAAAGACAGCCAAACAGGCTGAACAAAAAGGCAAGGATGATGGAGGTAGGGTGAATCTTGGCCAAAAAACAATGGAGGGTGGCTCCCTTTAACTCCAAGCATAGCCAATCCGGGAAGCCAACAACCAGTTGCCAACTACACAGATTGTAGACGACCCCGGCAGAGGCTCTGACAATGCCAACCTGATGAGTGTGAAAAGGCAAGGAGGTGGAGACGAGACACAACATCATGGCCGGTGGATGCCACCACCTCAGGCAATGCACGACAAAGGGGCACCAGAAGAAGACGACGAGATGATAAGAGTTGCAGCGCCATACCCGCAAGCATCGCAACATCAAGAAGGCATCACTATAGCAAGGAGAGAGGAGGGGAGTAAGGTGGAGAGGACAGTTGGCAAGGGTGGGGTGGGGGCCCTGATCAGCACTGATCAGCTGGTCCGGGCCCCAAGGGAATGCTAGGATTAGGGGTTACAGGAGGGAGGGAAGCGGAACAGGAGAAGGCTCTGGAGGGGTCAAAGCATAGCTCGATCCCCTGTCAACTACCCTAACTAGAACTCATCCTTCCAACTCAAAGATTATTTGCACTCTTTATACTGCTTGATGGATCATATGGCAAACTGAGTTGTCGAGTTCCTATTTAGTTTTTTTATTTGTCATCAGACCTCACAGTTATCTACCTTATCTGGGCTGACCTTTTTAATGCAATTGGCTTTAAGTTGCACCTTTTTTATGTTTTCAATGTTCTCGCATTGTGCTTTCCATGAAAGTGTGATGCATCAACCTTCGTGGTTCTCATGTTGTCTTATAGTGTTGCTTTCTTGATTCAGATCTGGGTCATCAAACAGCTCAGAGGATTGTTCATGCTTCAGATCCCTTGCAGGCAATGCAGGAAATAAATCAAAATTTTCCCAGCATAGTCTCTTTGTTATCACGTATGAAAGTTAGTACCATACCATAGCTTGTATTCCAATTCTTCATACTTATGCACCAGTGTCTCCTTTGTTGAAATTTTTTGCTTTCTATTACTATGCTATTAGTCTATTACTAAATGGATGCTGATTAACTATTACTATGTATTCTTTTGTATGTTTTTTGAAAAGGTATATTCTTTTGTATGTTGTCAATTCATATAGTGGGTTGTTGACGTTCTTGTTTTTTTGTTCAACTGGTGCATAGCAAATTAAATGAAAATTTGAGGCATGAGAATGCTTGAATCTAGAACAAGCATCCCCATCCATAAGTCAACAAATTAGATAGGTTATCGCTCATCTAATATGTAACATTATGATCCATAAAGATAATATCTGCTCTAGATCTGCAGCATGCAATGCATAAAGTGATCAACATGCCAGTGCTGTAGTTCATGGTTTGCTAATCTGACACCAATGATTAGGCTCCCATATGTTGCTGGGCTGTGAAGGGGGTGACTAGGCATGGCAGTGGCTCTGCAGGAGGTGAGAATGGGCACATGCAGCAGTTATCGGTTTGGCAATTGGTGACCCTAACTTGAGTGTTTGGTGGTTGAGTAGTGATTTAATGAGATTGTTGGTGTTGTCAGCAACATAATCAACCAGGCAGGTGCTGGAAGTGTGCATGATTGGTGGCATGGGGTTGGAGGCCCCTGTAGGTTCAGCAATTCTGTGTGTTGGGGTTCCTCGAATCATCACTAGGTAAGAGGGCAATATAAAAGACCAGGGAGCATTTATGTTCAAATCAGGAGATTCCTCTGCCACGTCTGTCACTTTTAAGGTTGTCCAGTTGGGAGATGGATTCTTGCGCTAGGAGGCTTGGAGGGCTGCCGGAGAAAGCCTTTGGGACATCCAGTCATGCTGGTGGCGAATCCTAAAATTATGGAACTTTTCTGGGACAAACCGTAATTGAAATCTAGATCAGGAAGGGAATAATAAGGATTAGATATTGGGGTATCTTAAGTTGAATGGGGAGACTCCTTTGGTTACTACAGTATTGGCTCCAAGATTCCAACTGGCGAGCAGGATATATTTTCTATTGCACCAAAAGGGGAAATCTGGAGCCAGTTTTAGCGGAGAAAACTGCAGGTGAGATCTGTGATTTGACAGGTCCTAGTTACAAGGCTATGCATGCCTATCATTTCTCACTAGCCATAGCTGAAACAAATTATTGTTTTTATAAGGTAGTGCAGAGTCCAAGTACAGAGTTATTATAGCTCCTCATCTTGTGTGTTTGTTATGGAATCCTTGTTACATAACCTGGCTGTTTTACATAGGTACGGGGATAACAAGGCACCTACCTTTTGTGAGAAAAATCAGGGATTGTACCTTGCACATGAAAGTTAAGCATAGTTAATTGTCAATTCATTTGTGATGAGATTGCTACTTCATATATCTCTGGAGTAAAGCAGTCAACAATTCTCTCAGATAGTTGTGACGAAGATGTCCAGCACATGTTTTTTCAGTGCCCTTTTGTAATGCAGGTTTGGCAGCGGATGGGAGTTGATTGGATCGCTGTCCACAATGTGGATAGCTTCTGGGAATCTTTCCGCAGGGGGAATGCACACGGAGGTGATTTTGCTTTTCGGTTCAAGAGAGATAGGGCGAAGGTGTTGGCGGTCATGTGTGGTGTGTGGTTGGGGAGAAACGGGGTGATATTTAGGGGGGAAAGGCCGTATGTGGAGAATTTTGTTTCGGCCATATCTTCCCAAGTGATGTTTTGGGAATCTACTCTGTAACCCTGTTGTAACCCGTTTGTGATGGAATGAAATGATTGTGGGTGGTTATCGCTCAAATAACAGCCCATTCACTTTTTTTTAAAAAAAAAAACAATTCTCTCAGATATCATTTCCACACTGAGCATGACAAGCTCATATAGTATAGCTTATTCAGAGTATTGCTGTTATTATTAGTAGTATAAAGTTTTATATAGTTCTTGCATACGTGCTTTTCTTTAGTTAGTTTGATTACCATGCTTTTTTTTCAAAGTGTTTCTATAAATAGAGGCATGCCTCAATGAAGCATTTTAGTTCTTTTCCTACATACTCCAATAAAGTAAATATAATTTGCAATATTTATTTGTTGATCCTTTTCAAAAAAATGCTGATTAATATTGAAAATATAGTTATTATCATATTATATACGATCTTATATTCTGTTTCCATTTGACAGCTGAATGATTCCATTAAAGATGAAATCTCTGCAAACCAGAGAATGGTTCCTCCTGGCAAGTCCTTACTGGCTCTGAATGGTGCTTTAATCAATATTGAAGATATTGATCTTTACCTGTAATGCATTCTTCCAACCTGGGTTTTTTTATCTAAGTTTTCTTTACCATGAAATTCAGCTCCTCTCATGTCAATTCTCTTATAGGGACAGACCTAACATTTGGTTTAAACATTTTGCGGCCTGCAAAAGTTTTTTCTTTTGGTTATTGTAGTTTTGGATGTACTTAACTTTTCAGGATATATTTGGAACCATACATATGGCTCTGAATTTATGAAAAATTTTTGAAAATCCCTTCCCCAATCTTTTAATTATTTTCAGGATGCTTTATTAACAATATGCATTTGATGTACAAGATATCTTGATTCTGGAATGTGATTTTTTGCTGGATCTTGTATTCATTGATTGCAATTTGTTGTTGTTGTTGTTTTTTTTTTTTTTTAATTTTAGAAAGGGATGACGTTGTCCAACCAGATCCACCCCCCCTGAAAACTAGCAAAAATGACCAGACTCACTGTTATCTTTGACTCGAATAACCGGATCTGCCACATACCTACTGTACAGGGAGCTCCAGAAATCCAGAAAGGTCCTGTCCTCCAAAGCTAGTATGCTCAACCTTGCGGAAAAGTCCATAAAATCACACAGCAGCAATAGATGTGCCACATCCTTCTCATCCACCCCACGCAATGAGCAGTAGGTTGTGTCTGCTTCCGGAAGCCGCCTCCGAACTCTAGCCTAGGTAGCCAACCTCCCTGTCCTAAGCAGCCATAAGAAATATCTTCAGTAGCACCTAGATGATGGTGCAGTCCATGCCCAAGGAAATTCCTTGTCCATGTTTAAAAAATAGATATTCAAATTCTAATTTTGAATTACACTGTTCAATGTGGTTGAAAAAAGTTGCCTAGTGTAGTTAGGTCCCCATTTTAATGAAATTTGCAGGGGACGAACATCATTTGTTAATCCTATTTTTTGCTTAAAAAAATCTAGTTAATTTATCAAGCTTTGGAGTAAATAGAATAATTGAGCTTTGAAGAGAAGTCTTGGAAACTAAGGGCTTTCAACTTAGTAGGATAAAGATTGAGCATATGGAATGTAAGTTTAGTGGAGGGGATAAAGATAGGTTAGTGAATGATGATGTTTTCAAATATTTGGGGTCAAATGAAGAAATTGTTGGAGATACAAGTCATAGAATTAAATTAATGTAGGTTAGTTGAAGTGGATGGGAGCTTTTGGTGTTGTGTATGACAAGAAGATGCATTTGAAAGTTAAAGGGAATTATGGTAGAGTAGATATGAGACCTGCCATGCTATACGGATCCAAGTGTTATGCCATTAATTGTAGGATGATATGGTAAATCTATAGCCACTCAAGGAAGTATTGTATTTGCAATGAGACTGTAAAAGGAGGTCTTAGCAGCGTCAACGAAGAATAAAATGTGTTAAAGGTGGCTTTTCAAAAAAAAAAAAAAAGTGTTCAAGTTGGTTTGAACATTTACAAAGGGAAGGCCAAGTGATGGCTTAGCCAGGGTATGTAAGAAGTTGATTGTTGATCCTCATTGGAGGGGTTGAGGGACCAAAAAGTGTTGGAATGAATCTATTTGGAATAATTTTAATAACTTGGATCTTAGGTTAGGACCTAGGATAGATCTGAGCGGATTCAAGAATCTGTTATTCGAATCCACTTAAAATGAAAAAGTCTTGCTTGTTATTGCTATGGAGTTTTTCAAAATTCAAATCCTCGGAAAAATGATTTGTAATTTTGAAAGTCAACTTCCAAAATCCAAAGTCCTCATGAAATCAATTATTTCTTTGCAAGATGATGTTCAGAATTGCTTACATCCACAAACTCATTTCTGGTTGCGAAAGGCATATTTACTCTTCATCTATCAAGGAAAGATTCCAAAGACAATTGAAACTAAAAGTAAATCGCTTATCACAACATGCTTCTACATATGGTTTCACAGAATCCAACATATTCCTCCTTTTTCGCTACAAAAAGAGCAAGTAGCATCCACAAGAGGATCCCATCTTTTCCACCCCAGTTTTGTTATTATCCTTTTCCCTCACATCTTCTAGTTAAAGAAGTGTACCTTCAAATGTAGCTTTGCTGCCCATAACAACTTGCAATTTAGGAGAAAGAACTTATCCAGATCCAATGAAGTTGGTCTCAGTGCATTATATGCCTTCTCGACTTTGGATTCCCTCACTCCCATTATCTATGTCTGCTTGGAGTCAAATTTGTAATGTACTCATGTAATTGTAGCAAATCATTTAGGTGTGCCTTTGTAAGGGCAAACACAAATAGTGGCATCCAACTCCCACGTTCATCATCTAAGGTGCCATTCCAGTGGTCCTTAAAACCCACATTTGGCAAGGATTGTCTCAGGTTAAAGTTAACCTGGGATAAGCACCTTTATCTCGGGTTAAAGTTATTCAACCTCATAGGTGGAATGCACTTAACTCTCCTATTTATCTATTGGTGTGATATTAAGTATATTTTTTTCCTCTCTAATGGGATATAAGATACTCTTAACCAAACAATAATTGCATCTTATTTTTTAAACGGAATGCCTTTTTAAACTTATTCCTCGATTTGACACCTACTCAAATCGAAATGGTAGTGCTACTTATTCCTCACTTATTCATCATATCTTATTTATTTTTTAAAAAACGAAAGGGTAGTTATCCAAGCGATAACCATCCAAGATCATTCCATTTCATTCCACCAAAAGATTACATCAGAAATCACGGATTATTTCTCCATAACTCCACTTGGTACTTAATGGAAGAAAGAAAATCCTCAGCATAGGATCTCTTCCCCCAAAAAAGCACCCCATTTTTGCCCAGCCAAACACCCCATATGACAACCAAGATCTTAACTCGATCTTTCTTAGATCTAAAAGAGATCTCTCCCTCTCGTGGATTCCCCTTATGGAAAGAAGACCAGAAACTTGTCATGTCCCGAAGGTTAATCCAGTCGATCCCCATCCTCTGCCACACTTGCACAATAAACAGACACTGGAAGAAGAGGTGCTGAATGTCCTCCTCCGTTGCTCCACACAGGGGACAACTTACATCATTCATCTGGGCCCACCTCGCTCTCCACCTTTTCGTCATAATCCTCCCCCTCCTCATCAACCATGCGAAAATCTTCACCTTTAGTGGGCACTCTGTCTCTCAGAGAAGTCTGTAGTCTCTCATGAAATCAACGTTCGGGTTGGCCACGTCGCTACTCAATCTATGGAAGACCTTCACCACTGAAAAGTCGCCCTCTTCCCAAGAATATGAATCACCACCCTCCTTTGGCTCCCATTTGTCCAGCTCCTGCAGCAACCACTGGAAATCCTCACACCTCTAGTCAGAGAGTCTCCCCCGAAAGATCAGACACCAGGCCTCAGTCCAGCAGTCTCCCGGCCAATGGGTCTACCACACTCCCAAAGAGACGAGGATACCTGACACTGAGAGGTGACCTGACCCCTTGCCAGTCATCCAGCCAGAACTGGAAAACCTCTCCCTCACCTAGTGTGGGGGAAAAGAAAGGCCGTACCTTCCTTGCCACCGCTGCCAGCCCCCTGAGAAAGAAAGAGGCCCCTGAAGAAGGAGACTCCAGGGGCCCCCAAGATATAAACGACCTGTAGTAATGTCGCATGACGTCACTAAACAACCCCTGCTCACGACCTACAATCTAGCAATTCACTTCGTAAGGAGGCTAATATTCACCTTGTCAACCTCCTTAACCCCCAGGCCCCCCTTCTTGCATTGGCCTACAAACCTCCTCCCAGGCCACCAGCCTCACCTTTCTTCCTTCCGCCCCTATGTTAGATCAGAAAGTCTCTCATCAACCTGGAAATCTTTTTCTCAACCTGTCTTGACATCGTAAAAACAGAGAGGAAATACGATGGTATGGACGCCAGAACAGCCTTCACCAGAACCAATCTCCAACCTTTAGACAACAGTCTAGACGACCACCCTGTCAATTTCCTCTCTCTCCTTTTTAGCAAAGGAAGCCAATCTTGCAGCCTAAGCCTCCTATATGACAAAGGGAGGCCCAAGTATACCAACGATAAAGATCCCACCTCTGTCCCAAGTGCACCACCCATCGCTTCCACCTTTTCCACCACCATGTTAAATGGGACAAATGTTGATTTTCGATAATTAATCTGCAGCCCTGATGCAGCACCAAAAAACTCCAGAATGATTCTCATCCTCCTAGCCTCTTGACCCGTTCCTTCAACAAGAAACATGGTATCATCAGCATACTGTAGGATCGCTGTTTGCTCATTCTCTCCAGCCCGGAAGTCTCTAATCAGACTTGTATTGCATGCCTTGCAAGTTTCCCTTGCCAAGGTATTTGCTACCAGCACGAACAACATAGGTGTTAGAGGGCACCCTTGTCTGACCCCTCTCCTAGGTTGCACCCAACTCCCCGCCGGGTTTTCATTAATTAGGACCGAGAGAGACGTCATCGTCACACATCTCTTCATCTAGTTGATCCACATCGGAGGGAAGCCTCTCCTCTGTAAGGATGCCTATAGGAAGTCCCACTGTACCGAGTCATATGCCTTATTGAAATCTACCTTTCACAGAAATGCCTGCTTTTTCTCCCTCTTCCAAGCAGGCAAAGCCTCCATAGCAACGATGAACTCGTTCAAGATTCCCCTCCCCGACACGAAGGCTGTCTGCACATGGGAAATCAAGTCTCCAAGAAGTTCTCTGAGTCTGTTTGCCATGACCTTAGCAACAATAAGGTAGAGCGCATTTGAAAGCATAATCGAACCGAAATCCTGGATATCTTCTACACGGTCCTTCTTGGGCAACAAAAACATATAAAATCTGTTCAGCTTGTCAAACCCCCTATTCCCTGCCACGAACTCCTCCGTCATCTGCATCACATCCGTTCCTACCAAAGACCATAATTCCCTAAAGAAGAAGATAAGGAAGCCTTCTGGTCTAGGGCATCCCTCCGCATTCAACCCACAAACCTCCCGCTGCACTTCATCCTTTGAGAAGCTGGTTGTAAGGCTCTCTGCCTGGGCATTAGTAACGCATCGTACGTCCCCCCCTCCACTGCCAACAACCTTTGCCTCGTTTTCCTGTGAACTCTCTGAAGTAGTCCGCTGCGGCTCTACCCACTTCCCTACTTGAGAAAGCCTCCCTGTGGACCAGCAACCTCTCTGTCTAGTTCCTCCTCTTGGTGGATGCCATTTGGTGGAAGAACCTGGTATTATAATCACCCTCCTTCAGCTACTTCTGTCTTGATCTCATCTTCCACTCTACCTCTGCCTTCTTGTCCTCCTCCTATACAACTCGCGACTTCTTTAGTCTGACCTCCCTATCCTCAATCGAGATAAGGGCCTGGTCCTCCAATCTATCGATCCTAACAATCTTTGTCAGAGCTTCTTCCTTTCTGCCCTTCCTGGTTGCTTGGATTTCTTTCTTAAATTCCTTCAGGTGGTCTCGCAGCATAGCCAATTTCTTTGCTAGACGAAGCGTAGCCGATCCCTCCACCACAAAAGATCTCCAACTCTCCCCCACCATACCCCGGAAACCCTCCTCTAATAGCCAAGATTTGTCAAACTTGAAGTAGGTGCCAAAGTGCATCCCCTCATTAGGTCGCCACATTAGGGGAGTATGATCGGAGAACGGCTTCTCCAAAGGGGGAAGGCCTCTGCCATCTCCACGTTGGAGAGAAACCTGTGAATCCTGCACATCTAATCGTAATTGTTCCTCCATGTGAAGGCACAGGATGTCAGACACAAATCTATAAGGCCATGCGTGGCCACAAACTCTACAAAATCGCCAGATCCAGGGTCCTGTCTCCCCTGACCCCTCCCGGTCTGTCTTCCAGCTACAGGGTAATGTTGAAATCTCCTCCAATCAACTAGGGACTTCCATGACATTCCGCGGCCATTGACGTGAGTTCCTCCCACATAACCCCCCTTGCCTGAGTATCTGACGGACCGTAGGCCCTTGTGATCACCATACTGGCACCTCCTAGTTTTCGCAACTTCGCTGAGATGACATGTTCACCCTCGAAGCAGTCTACCGAGGAGAAGACATCTTCCTGCCACCCCAGTATCTGTCCTTCGGAGCGGCCAACTGCTCGAACACAATGAAAGCCATCCATCCAAGAGCCTCCAATCTCCCTCTAAGTTCTAGCATCACATTCGGAAATGTTTGACTCTTGCAATAGCACAACATATGCTTTCCGCAGGCGAATGTACTACCCTAGAGTCGCCCTCCTCGATGGGTCATTGAGACCCTGCACATTCCATGCAACAACACCGTTCATGTGGGACAGGTGGATGTCTCCCTCATTGTCAAATGGAAGCCACATGCTTCCGCAGTCTGACATACTTCCTCATCTCCGTGATCTAGGGCTGCAGTTGTCGAGGGTTGTGGCATTTTGTCACGGCCATCTATTGTCAACCTCTGACCCTGGCTCGATCCCCGGTAACTCCATTGTTGTTTATAACGGAAAGCTCATCCCTGACCACCATGTAGCACACGCGGTCTCCACCTAGACAGGGGGACCACTGTGCGGTCGTCTGTCACCAAGGGGATGTCTTTGGCCTGCTGCCATGTCGGCCCTCCATCAGGACCCAGCTCCTGCGCCACCGTTGTCGCACCGAAGTCCCCCATCTCCAACTCCTCCATCGAGTGTTGCCCAGTGAGAATCATCCTTGTTTTTGCGCCCAGCGAGATCGGAGGTCGACCTTCTTCTTTGGCGACAACAGTCCCCACCTCGTCGAGAAGGATCGGCGCAACATCATTGAGCAGAGCCGCAATAGGAAACAAGGGGTGTTCGAGCTCCAAGCCTTCGAAGCGAAGACCGAAGTCAGGTCATGATTCTAACCCTCACCTGAAACGTTGCCTCCAATCAGATCCAGGTGGGATCTGACCCGAACAGCCGACTCCTTAGAAGAGGTTGTCAACGTGTCTCCTAGCTGTTGGACCTCATCTTCGCTCGCTACAGGCACTGCCTCCCGCTCCTTCAATTGCGCTGCAATCTGCACCTCCTCGCCTTCTAAATGCAATGTCTCCACCGAGGCAGCCGCAACATCCGCAATCAATGGTCGCTGCTCCGCGATCAATGGGGTCGGCTCCACGTTAGTGCTTGGACGCTTGGGCTCCCAGCCTTCGAGTGAAACCCTAGATCGGGCCACCGCCCCGCCGCCCGAGCTCGCCACCCCTCCGGCCTCCTCTGCATATGAGGGCTTTCTCTTGTGAGCCCTCTTATGGGAGCACAAGGCCACCTACGTGTAAACTTCGTGGCGAGGGAGGACCTTTTCCATCACCACCGCTCCTACCTTCATCTCCACCTCCGCCACAAGTTGACCATCAAAGAGACCAATCCCCTCGCATCGCCGAAGGCGTGCGAATAGGGATACCACAGCCTCGAGAGTCTCCACCGTACGGAGCCACCAAGGTATCCCTTCGACCACCAGCACCACCGGCAACCTCACTGGCTGCTGCTCTCTCTACGCGCCATCGTGGACACAAGTCCTCCGCCATGCCACCGTCCCGTATTTGAAGCATGAGACCTTGAAGCATAACTCCTCTGCTTTCTCCGTGGAGAGCCCCACCACGAGAATCCCCCTGTCTCCTGAAGGAAGAATCTTCACTCCAGACCCCGGCAAACCACCATTGAGGGCCTTTACAATCTCAGACCTCCTCAGCTTCCTTGAGACCAACTCGCCCAACAGACCTCCACCTCCACCAAGGGTACGTAGGTTCGCTGTGCTCGCCGACCAAGGTGCCTCCACCTCCACCAAGGGCACCACCACCGGTGGAGGTGGTGGATGCCCAGCTTCCGCACCACGCAAATCGGTCCACTGCCCCAACCCACCATAGCGCGCACACAGATGTCCAAGGCCCTGACAACCCCAACATTGCACAGGCTCCCGCCAATCTCTTGCCCAGTGGCCAGCCCCCAGACACTTGAAGCATCGATCGACTCCCTCCTTCCCTTGATCTGACTCAACGCGAGCCTCCACCCTCTTCTTCCTCTGCATGACCACCCTCTATGCATCGAGGCCTTCTGCCCGAGCGCCTTGCAGACGAGCAGGTCCTTCTCCCCTTGCCTCCTCCCTCGCCCCTTCTTTCTCTCTCTTGCTCGCCTCCTCCCTTTCCCTTTCGCTTGCCCCTTCTCCCTTGCTCGCTCGCCCCCCATCTCTCTTGCGATGGAAGCCAAAGGGGAGAACTGAAGTGCCTTGCCGTGGAAGCCAAAGGGGAGGAGGGCATCCCACCCATTATATCTTATTTATCCCTCGTTTTTCTATTCCTCTAACCAAATAATGCATAAGAATGGCCTCCCAATCCCAAGCGAAAGCAAACATATGAGCAAAAGAGTACATGAAACCATCTCTCCAAAAGCAAAAGATGGATCTAGTGCCAACCCTTGGGATGAAATGCCCTTCCAGCCATGGGAAAATCTTCAACAATCCTCTCTAAAAAGCTGAAACCTTTCCATTTGTAACATAATGATTGTTCCAGTCCAGGACCTTGCTGTAAAGCTTGAGCAATAAATGGGAAGCCAAACTGTTGCTACCTTCCACAATCCAAGTGCACCACTTTGCCAAAGGAGCCTCATTCATAGTAATCTTTCAATGTGTTCTCTTTCCAATTTTAATAGACTGACACATCTTTCTGGGCCACTAAGTTTAACTAACTGACCAACACGTGTTTCTGGGCTACTAAGTAAACTCTCCTTCCTTGCCCATCTACACCATTTTTCAAGATCTTTCAGAGTGCCTCAATTCAGGAGACTAGCTCATTACGCATCCAAAAGACTGACATATAAAACATCGGGATGGCTGATAGCACAAGCTTTAACAAACAAGCCTCCCCTCTTCAGACGGTAGCCTTGCCATCCAAGTTCCAGACAACCAACCTTGCCATCCTCTCCAACAATGGAGTAAATTCTCTGTAATGCAGATTGCCAGCAGAGAATGGTAAGCCATGGTAAATGGTAGGTCACTTCTTGGCGGGAAAGAATGACATCTACCACATTAGCCTCTCTGTCATCCATACTGAGAGTGACACACATGGATTTGTGGTAGTTGAGCGTAAGCCCTGAATCCTTCCCAAAGATGTGTAGTACTACTAAAGCTGTAATGTTTTAGTTTTTGGCTGACCCCTCTACCAAGAATAATATATCAACATACTGTAATAGAGGAATCACAATTTCAGCATGTATGCCTGTAGAAAATCCTAAAAACAGGCTAAAGGTAGAAGATGCATTAAAGTTCACCATCAGAGCAGCCATTGCAAGAACAAGCAATAATGGTGTCAGTGGGCAACCCAAATGAATCTATCTAGAAGGTTGAATCCATCCACCTATTGGGTTCCCATTCAGTAGGACAGAGAAGGAAGTACTCATTATACATCGCTTCTTCCATTGAACCTAGGTCTCTGGAGACCTTGTCTAACCATAGAGGACCATAGGAAGCGCTGGTCAAGGGAGCCATAGGATTTTGCTGATGTCAACTGTCCAAAGAAGACCTTCCTATCTGATCTCTTCCATCCTGGAAATAATTTTTCAGGCCAAGACAAAACAATTTGTGGTCAAGCAGGTGGCAGAAACATCTCTTTCTTGATTTAGGTGGATGGCTGATTTCTGGATGGAGCTGTGTGCTCTGTTAGAACAGGAGGGTAAGTAGACTGATAGTATATGAGGTCCATACAGCTGATCTTGCAGATGCAAGAGGAGAAGGATCTTGGATATGCAAAGGACAAGGCAAAAGTGGCAAGGTTGGACTTGCAGTATTGTATCCGGTACTACCAGAAGGCCAGGATCACAACGCTTCATGATAAAGCTTCTACTATTCTGCAGTTTATGGTGTTGGAAATTATCAGATAGGGATGTTTTGTAAAAGGAAGTTGTTCCAATTTTACAGGATGTCGCCTAAGAGACTTGTAAAAGGAAGTTGTAATACCCAGATTTTGCTTTTGAATCATTTTGAAGAAAAAAGGTAGAAGTGGAAGGCTATAAGTACCAATTGAATGCTTTTGGTTGCTTGAACTTCTTCCATCTGTTCGCCAAATTTTTTGAGTTCTCCAAGTTGAGATCTCCTGAACTCCCTTGGCCATCTAATATCATCTTTGACCAGCCTATCCTTCTGGAAGTGCATGCTCAGGCCCTCTCTTTTAAAACTGGTACATTGTAATGTGATTAGTGAGGAAAGTAACTATTGCAGAAGCCATGCATGTTTGTTCAGTTGAGGCATGCATCCTTCTGGAGCCAATGAGGGCTCCTCAGCTGGTTTAATCAGCTTCTCTTCTAGCAGGTTGGCCATATGGGCCTTTTGTGCTATTTTGCCTGTTTGGTCATACATGGAATATTTTGTATGTGTGTCAATAGTTTAGTAAAACATGAATGTGACATGCTGACTAGTTGATCCACGTAATTATGTTATGGTTTCAAGTTTTGTTCTCTTCTTTTGCACCTTTCCTACCATTCAATTTCCAATAACATTCAAACTTTTCTATAAGCAGCTTAGAATGGAGGTGCACACTAGAAGGTTTTTTTTTTTGCTCAGCTCTTGCTAGACCAAGGCTTAAATAAGATCAACTTTTTCTATGATGCACTTTTAGACAGCATCATGTTCCTCCTTTAAGATTCTTTTTATCATGTCATAACTTTCTCTTGTTAGCCAAAATGGGTTTCCTAAAATGCTTGCAAAATATTCTCTTTAAGACATTGACTGATTATGCTGGAGCTTGGGTGGTTGGGATTAAGTCAATTGTATGACTCTTGTGGTGGAGCAATCGATTATTTGACTCTTAATCAGTAGAAGGGTGAAACAGAAACCTGTTATCTTCAGTCATCATATAATTCTGGGACTGGTGATGTATGAGTTGCAAATGCAGTTAAAACTTTGGCTTTCTCATTATTTTAATACGTGTTATGTGTGTGCAAACGTGCTGCATTTTTGCATGGGTGGGTGGGCTGTGCGTGTTGTGCATGTGCATGCATGCTGCATGCATGCGTGCGTGTGTGTGCCCATGCATGTGCATATGCATGTGTGTTTGTATGTGCATATGTTTTTATGTGTTTATGCATGTATTTGTTGAAATGGCTACGGTTTTTTTATTAAACACATTTCTGAATTCTGTTGTTTGCTTATCCAGTATTGGGTTTTTTATGGTGATCTTTAACCTCTATGTTGTTCATTTAGGTTGATGCATCTTGTTCATGAAGAGTTATCATTTGCTGACCAGTTTAGAAGGGTGAAGGTAAATGATGTGATATCATTACTTATCTTGGTGCATTTCAAAAGTTATGAACTCTTTATGGAGGGTTCCTTTCTTTTGCCCCTGAGGTAAAGAGGATGATTACTTGAGGTCACACTGAGGTTTCTTTTTGTGTCAGATGAAGTATTTGTGGTCCATTCCCAGCTTTTTTTCCCCGTGTCTAGGAGTGTTTGGATTTACATTTGGAATGGTAGATTCCAGATTGAGATGGGAGCTATGACCCTTCAGTATGACAATTGAAGCAGGCTGTTTAACTCCTCTTCTTCCTCCTTGGTTTTCCCCCCATGAAAAATGAGATCTCTAGATAATTGGTTGTCAATGCATTTCCAACACCCTCTTTCAGATGGTGTATATGGCACCTTCTCTCAATTACTAATTAAGTTACACTTCACAGATATTAGAGGACCAACCAAAATAAACCTTTAAAAGTTAAGCATTGTGCCATGTAGACAATGGTGCTATCCTTGTTTTTTAACAGCTTCTTTTAGTTACTATAATATCAAAAAAGATTTGGGAATGTGCTTGATCTCTTAGTGCTTACTTGTAACATAACCTTTTAGCATTTCTACACTTATGATGGTGGCTTGAAATTTTCATTTTTCAGCTCCCTCACAGTACAATCCGTAAACTGTTGTCAGAGCCACCAACTCCTAAATCAAGTGTAATTCGTGTTGATTTCCGTTCTCCTCATGTTCATTATCTTAACAACCTAGGGGAGGATTCCATGTACAGGCGTTGGCGGAGCAATATTAATGAGGTAGCTTGATCCTTTCCATTTCCGAGTTTCAATTGAAGTGATGATGATTTGGGCATGACCAATCATTAGCCGTGATCTTGTCATAAATGCTTGAAAAAAAATATTGTGCAGATATTGATGCCGGCTTTCCCTGGTCAGCTCCGTTACATTCGCAAAAATTTATATCATGCTGTTTATGTTATTGATCCAGGAACTATTTGTGGAGCAAAGGTATGTTAGGAGCTTTTTACTTTTGAGTGAACAGTCCTGCATCTAAAGATGTGGAAACTGATGATCGGTTAATCATGAACATTGGGTCTCTCCACCAAAGCTGATTTATTTGAGTTGATGCTCTTGCACTCGTAGTTTGGAAAGGAGGGGAAATTTAACTTAACTTTGCTGATCTCATTCTCAAATTGTGCAGTCTATCGACTTGATCTTGTATATGTATGAAAATAATGTGCCCATGAGATTTGGGGTAATTCTTTATTCATCAAAGCAAATAAGTACCTTCAAAGATGGTGACGAGGCACATCCATCCTCAAGTTTGGAAGGTGTCCATAAGGAAGATATCTCTGCTTTGGTAATTCTCTTGTTTTGAGCTTTCATCACTTATTTACCTACCATGAAGCTCATAGACCTTTTACGGAAACTATGTAGATGCTGATTTACTAGATTTGAGTCTAATTCTTTGCTCAGGTACTATTTTTGCATATTTATGTTGCTACAGTTACTGCAATTCTGCATCTCTGGCATTGTTTAACAAGCTTTACTTGTCAAAACGAGAATAGTATTTAGATGTGTAACATGGTCCTTTTGAGAAAAAAAAAAGTAATATCACGTGACCCATTTTCCAGATGGGCAGCCCTAGATTTCATATTGTCTGACAAAACTTGCATAATTACTAGCTGTAATCATTTCATATTTTCGTAAGGGTTATAATGATTTCATATTGATTATTACATTTGGTAGCTTTTGGTATAGAAAATTACACCTTTCATTGGAGTGATTGGACAACTTGTAAGGTTCCTGGATTGAACTTTCATCATTTGCCAACCATTAGTTGGTCCAGTGAAAGGTGGCTGACATTTCAACAATTTGGTTGCTGTGCTAAAATTTGATGGTTATCTCCATCCAAGTATTAGTTTTTGGCTGCAATTCATCAAAATTTAGTAAATATCAATCAGTAGGTTTTGGTAAACTAGGCCTAATTTTTTTTTTGAGGAAGGAAAGGATGGCTACTATATCTCACTGAAAAATCAATAACAAAGCTGAGGATTACAAATTGTGTCCAAAAAGCGGAAAAAGATGGAGCTTCCCTCACAACATTTTCTGAGTGCACCCCATCTCCGCTGAAGATTGGTCGATTCCTTTGGAGCCACAAAGACCACAACCCCGTGGCAAGTTTGACACGGAGATCCGGATCCGCCATGGTCCCCTGATGTAAGGAACTCCAAAAATCCTCAAAAGAGGAATCCTCCAGACTTGGCAATCCCAAATTCCACAAGATTCCTTTAGAGAAATCACACTGGAGTAATAAATGTGTGATATCTTCATCATGCTCTCCACACAAAGAGCAAGAGGCATCAGCATCCGGGGGTCACCATCTGAAGACCACCTTGCAGCCAACTGCCTCCCCTGAAGTAACCAAAGAAAAATTTAATCTTCAGTGGTAAATTAGGCCTGATGTCAGTCTGCTGCAGCATCTCGATGTCAATGTGTTAAAGCTTCACAGTTATGCATCAGTAACAGATATGCACACATGTAGATGCTCAAGCCCTCATATGCATGTTGACATGCTCAAAGCCGCGGCTGCTCTGCACACTCTAATGAAAGGGAGACATGTATGCCTTCATGTGCATAGTTTTTTATTTAGGTTGAAAATCAAGTGAAATAAAAGACAAAGTGCTGGGAAATTGAACAACATTACCACATTTAAGAGAACTTGGCTGATTATGAAGAAATGTTGTGTTATTCTTTTGTTCTTTGTTTATTTGGTACAAGAACCAGATGGGGAAAATTTAGAGGTGGCATATGCTATTTTCTAGGGTCTTTTTGGTTCTTATCCTTGGCAATGCAGATATGAAATTAGTAGGTTGGGAAAAAGAGAGAAGGGAAAGAGGGGGGCAACTAGTGGTATTTAGGGGAGTGTCTCATGAACTTAATTCCTACTTAATTTCAATTTGTCTTCTTACTCAGTTTGAAGACCAACGTCAATGCCTTGGGAGAGCTTCAAGGATATCTTGTTTAGTGATTGCAGTATTGTTTGTGTCTCTGTGTCACCATCTCTTACATTATGCCTCTCATATATTTTAATACCACCTTATATTTAGGTTTTTTGGGCTTTATGTCAATATGCGAACCTTATTTTTTTCTGTTTGCAGAAGCTTTCTGGAAGTGTAACTTTTATAAGGCTTTCCTGGTTCTAGACGAAGCTCTTTGCTTGCTCGCATTCTGTTAGTGGTTGCTTTCCTGCCCAGTACCTTGAAGTTTTACTCTCTGATGCTTTTATTCCTTGCTTTGCAGATGATAAGGCTTTTCATTTATATCAAAGAGAACTATGGTGCCCAATTAGCATTCCAATTTGTGAACAATGTAAGTTTCTCCTTTTCTTTTTAAATTTCTTTGAGAGTTTGTTTTACTTATGTCTTATTCTCGACAGGGATTGAATTCACATAATATATTTCTATCATGCTGATAAAGCATGTAATGAAGCTTTTATAATTTGGGGAAAACTTCAAAACATTTTATGGTTTCAGTGATGGAGCGACTACCTCCATTTTGCAGCTTGTAGAACATTTTGTTGAATAGAAATCTCAGTATTTCATTGCACCAAATAACTGATCTTAGGATTTTTTTGTTTAGGATACGGTTTGTGGGCCTAGCAGAATGGGTTTAAGACTCTTCAAGAAATATGGGTGTAACACATTGACAGGCTATTTGTTTTTTGTGTTAATCAGATTGCTTCTGTTGTTCAATGATGGATTGGAGATTGTCATGTGGCAAGGATGCATGGCTCCAACTTCTTTTGCATCCTTGTCAGATCAAATGATTTGAGGAATTTATATAGCTACTTATGGCTTCAATTCTGGCTCCAATTCCTTCGTTGCTGGATAGATGAATGTGGAGAATTGGGTGATTTTCATTTTAAGAGGCATACCAGACTCAGTGAGACTAATAGGAGAGGCAAAAGATTTCCTTTTCTGGGAGGTTAAGAATTCATTGGTGATTGATTTTTGGGATTTTTACATAGGTTTCCTTGTAATCATATCTAATTATATCCATACCCCTTTATAGTTCATAATTACATACATACCTCCAAAAACTTTCCTGGTTAACATTTTTCTGTCTGAAGAGGCTTTTCTGATTAACATGAATACCCTTCCATTAGGTGTTTAATAGTAGGTGAGAATAACCATGGTTAAATTGTAAGCAGTTGTGGGTTCTGGATTATGATTTACATTGTATCCCCCAAAAATTGGTCATTACAATAAATGCCCCTCCTCTCATGTAGATTATGATTTACGTCAATATCTCTATAATTTTTTGCTATTACCATAATTGCCCCTCCTCTCACTCAGCAGTTATCACCATGGTCAGTGGCACCATTGGCCCGTTGAGGACAACTCCATTAACAGGATCTAACACCTATCCTCCCCCTTCTTGACCATCACCATTTCTGCCATCACCTTTACCTTCTTTACCCATGTCCAATAGTACCCTCTTTGCCATGTCCGTGGCCTCCCCATCCCCTCCTCCCCTTCCCTCACCCATCTCCTCTATGCCCAACTCCTAGTGCTGCCCTCCTCTTGGGAATGCTTGCCAAACCCATTGTGACCGACCATTAGGGCCACGTTCCCAAGGCTACCCTCCTTGTGCTCTATCGTGACTTCCATGAGGGTACCCATGATGTCACTCCTTATGAGCTTGGCCTAGATGGAGGCAAAGCTTTTTGGGTTCTGTTCTCAGGTGGATGTGATGGGTGCGAGAAGGGGTTGAGGACATGGAAAGGGGAAGAAGAGAAAGGATTAGAGGGGGTCAACATGGGGTGGGTAGGATAGGAGACTGGAGACATGGAAAGGGGAAGAGGAAGGTCTACAGTGGGCGAAACATAGGGTGGGTAAGGGAGGCCATGGGTGTAGATGAGGATGTAGAGTGGAGGTTGACGTTGGGGGTAAGGTGAGTATGGGATGTGGAAAAGGGGGAGAGAGGCATGTATGTAAGTTTGCACATTTTGCTTTCAAAGAGGGAAATGTATGTGATTTTAGGGTATGTAGGTAATTCTATACGTTTCTAATGTCGAAGAGGGTTATGTATGTAATTTTAAACATTTTTGGTCTCAAAGAAGGGCATTTATGTAATTTTAGATTTTTTTCATCATTAAATTTAACGGCCATTGGGGGGTAGGCAATAATTATTATTTCACCTACCCGACGGTATGAGTGTGTCTAGTTAACAAGCTTTTAGGGGCAATGGATATAATTATGAACTATATGAGGAGATGGATGTGATTAGTTATGATTCAAGGGACACATGTAAAAATCCCTTGATGTTTTATGTGGCTTCTCATGAAAAGCCACAAGTTTCATTGGATCCTGGACGGTGATACACCTTGTCCTTTTTTCACAGATGCTTTGAGAATGAGTCACTTGTTTTTTTAGATGCCAAGGCCTGGATGCAATTCACTTGGACTGGATTAATCACAGATGTGAATATTTGTTGGGAAATCTGAGTGCACAGTATTCAGCAACTTATATGGTGAAGTCTGCTTGTGAAGTCTGAACTCAGCCACCCAATGGGACGCTTATGGATAGATCGATGGTTGCGGCCTTGTGGTCAATGTTATCATCTCCTCGAAGGCACTTATGGCTTGTTGGGAGATTTCTCTAATTACTTGTAAGCTTCCAAGTAGTTGGGAATATAATCATGGATGAGTACTTAACAATTATTAGCACTGAAACAGTGAAGACACTTGGAATTAGGTTAAAGATTGAAATGTGCCTGGAGTTATATGAAAAAACCTGTGTCAATGATATCAATGTAAAGGCTAGGATCATGGTGGATTTGTTGGAGATGTCGGAACTTCTTTGGGAGATTTGTCCTCAGGAAGGTGAAGATGCTGTGATTTGGGTAAGGGAATTTTCAGTTTAGGAGGTGTATCGGATTGAGGACTCCTTCATCGGCCTAAAATTACGATCTCCTCGATGATTGTAGACTAATTTGGTCTTCCAGGTGTTCACTGATGGTCAGCATATTTGATGGTTGTTACAACATGGTGGGATCATCACAATAGATCACAGGTTTTGATAGGTGCCAGCTGTTGATATATCTTGCACATTTTGTGCGATGGATTGTGAGAATATTTCACACTTACTTTTCGAGTGTGGTCCTGTGAGTTACATGCGGAGCTTTTTTTTCTTTTTTTTGAGAGAGAGAAAAAAGAAAGATTACTAGAGATCGGTAATCGTGCTAAAAATTGTATTAATAAAAGGAACGAACTTACAGAAGTCATAATTCTTAAAGAAAGGAAACCTCCCTCACAACATTGTCTACCTAAGCCCACTCCTTTTTAAAAATTACATCATTTCTTAGCAAGCAAATGCACCATAACACGGTAAAACCTCTGACCCAACCACCCATATTTTCATCAATCATCCTCTTGAAGGAGCTCCAAAAATTAACCATACTAGAGCAATCAACACCTATGACGCAAACTTCCCTCCAAACTGCCTCTGCACAGGTGAAAAATAAATGATTCAGATCTTCCTCTCTCATGCATAAACAACACAATGTATTTGAGTCCTATGTCCATCTTGCTCTAAAAATTTTGGTAACTAACTTATCCCTTCTCAAAAGCCATGCAAAGATTTTCACTTTCAATGGCATGGGTAGCTTCCAAATGATGGAGCATTCTGTCCAAAGATCTGAATGCGATCCATCCACATCTGTAGATTTTTTTTTTATTGTAGGCCTTCCCTATTGAGAACATTCCTTCTTCCAAAGAACTCTGTCCCACACCCCTGAAACCGGTTGCAATCCTTGCAAAAGACCCATCATGTGTTGGAACTCCATTAAAGAGGCCTTAGACAAACCCAGTTGTAGAATAGGAGACCACACCTTGGAGGTGCCATGCTAGACATTAGAGACGAGTCTCCTTATCACCTGCCAAGCCAAAGGCCTGCGGGAACAATCTCAAGAAAGCACTCTCCCTAGCCCAATCATCACTCCAGAAGCGAAAGGATTTACCATCTGCTGACTCTCGACCAAACATAGAAGCAGAAAGAGCTTGTTGAATAATAGGCACCATAGAAGTCTAGAAAGTTGAGCATCTTCGAAAACCTGAACGTCCCAAAGCCAAATCAATCGGCGAGCCATAGGAACCCCACAGTATCTGTTGAGGGAGAAAGAATGAATCATGCTAGCCTGAAAAGAAATCCTAGGCCTCTTTATATAGAGAAAGGCTTTGGAAAAATTACATAAGAAACCCTCAAAGAAAGACAAAATAACGAAACACTCTCACATAAGTCAATAACTTGGGCCAATGCTTAGGAAGTTGACCGAGTAGGCCGATTATGCGGTTGCATACTTAGCGCTACCCTCTTTGGACCAAGTATCCTTGGGCGATCCACTAAGCGGGCAATGTCGACTTCTCGATTCGAATACCTAAGTAGGATTTTGTGATGGAATATTTTTGGGTCTGATTTTTTTTTTTTAAATGTATTTTAGGTCTAATTTTGTTATGAGATTGATTGCTATGATTTTAGGTGTGAGTTTAGGTCTTATTTTAGTTGTGGTTGATGTTTATTATTTATGTATTATTTGTCAGAACACAAATTTTAATAAGTTGACTAATTATTTTCTATTTTTTAAAATAAAAAATACAAAAACACATACTCGTTTGCATATTGTATACTCTATGTGGTGACCCAACCATCGCATATTGCATATCGATTTTCTGAACCTTGATTCCAACAGCATCTTCTCCATCAGGTCGTCACCATTATCATGGAATCTCATCACCCACTTCAAAAGTAAAGCCACATCACTCTCATCCAAAGACTGAACTCCCAATCCCCCCTTTATTTTTTGGTCTACAGACTTACTTCCAAGGCACAAGCTGCAAAAAATGCCCCTCCACATCCAGACCTTTTCAAAAAAATCTTTTCTGAGCCACATCCAACTTGGATAGAACCTTCTTAGGGGGTCTAAACATGGATAGATACAAAATTGGGATGGTTGACAAAATCGCCTTCATAAGAACAAGCTTCCCTCCTTTGGATAAAAGCCTACAGTCCATCCAGACAACCTCCTTTGGACCTTTTCAACAACAGGGTTCCAATTAGCATCCACCAACCTCTTTCCTTTCAAAGGGAGGCCCAAGTAAACATTTAGCAAACGGATCATGGGAGTGCCAAGCGACGGGGAAATCGCCTCCTCCTCCCAGTGGAATGACACTAGGGCTAATTTCCTACCATTAATATGTGTAGGCTAGATATTTCACCAAAGATCTTGACCAGAGATGTCACATTGTTGGCCTCAGTAGTCTCCCTTTGAATGAAGAAGACCGTATCATCTGCATACTGTAACATCGGTGTGAGCAAAGATCCGCTAGACTCTAAAGCATGAGAAGAGTCTACCCTACATGCCTTAAAAGCCAGGATGGCCAGCATGTCCACCACAATAATAAAGAGAAGAGGCGCAAGAGGACATCTCTATCTCACACCCTGTTGTGGCTGAGTCTAGAACCTGGTCGGCTTTCCATTAATAACCACAGAAAAAGATTTATTCGTTATACACCAATTTGTAAGACGTACCCAGTCTTCACAGAAACCTCTCCTCAGAATCTCTTATATGTATTTCGATGCCACGGAATCATAAGCCTTTAAGAAATCCACCTTCTACATGAAAGAGGGGACTCCAGATCTCTTCTAGGCAGCAACCATTTCTTCTGCCAAAACATAAGAATCATACAGCGGTCTTCTTGAAATAGAGGCTGACCGGATGAGGGATATCAACTGCAGAAGGACCAATCGCAGCCTGTTTGCAAACACTTTTGCTGCTATTAGGTACACCCCGTTAGATAAGGCAATAGGCATATAATCATCCAAAGTCTTAGCATCGAACTTCTTTGGAACCAAGAAGAAGTAAAAGCGGTTGAGCCTTTCAAAGCCATGATTCGCTATAAAGACTTCACGAATCATGGCCATCACATCTGCCCAACAATGTCCCACAACTCCTCAAAGAACAGAACCTGTAACCCATCCAGGCTCGGAGATCCCTCCGCCTTGAGACCCTGAAGGGCCACGAGTACCTCCTCAAAAATGTCACGTGCCAGTTCTGCCTTTTCCTGCTCCCCCAGGACTGTCATACCAGAAGGCCCCAACCTCCAACCCCCCCAACCGACCATCATATATGTGGAACTGTTGTGAGATCCTATGGATTGGTTATGCCAGAGGGCTCCTTCCTACGCCTAAAATTATGATCTTCTCAATGATTGTACACTAATTTGGTCTTCCAGGTGTTCACTGATGACCGCATATTCAATGGTTGTGCCAGCATGGTGGGATCATCACAATAGATCACAGGTTGTGATAGGTGCCAGATGTTAATATCTCTTGCACATTTTGTGGGATGGATTACAAGAATATTTCACACTTATTTTTTGAGTGTGGTTTTGTGAATTACTTGTGGAGCTGTTGTGAGATCCTATGGATTGGTTATGCCAATGCTGCTGATTTTTGGATATTTTTCCTCACACCTGGAGGTGGGGGAAATATATTCAGGTCAAGTGGGAAAGGGCAAAGGTATTGGGTGTGTTATGGTTGATTTGATTGGAGAGATATGTCTGGTGTTCACAGGATTGAGGTCATATGTTGAAAATGTGGTCCACTATGATATATTTGGCTTCTAGGGGGAATATTTGTAAGGGAGTGCCAATGTAATTGCTTGATGTCCTTTTAAAAAGGGTGGGGTGTGCTGATCTCAAGTAGCCACTCTTTTAACCTTTCAAAAGAAAGTAGGTAAGTTCTTTCTGTGTTTTATTGTGTCACATGCTTGTTAAATGTTTGTGATTCTATGTCAAGTTGCTTCATGATGGTGCACCAATACATATATGAAGCATACGGATTGATATCAAAAAAGGGTTGGTGTTTGATTAAGTACTCAAGATTTTATGTAATGTGGATGGTTTTTTTTTATATCAAGCTTTACCCAGTAGATGCAGGTAATTTAATTTGTCTATTTTTGTGACTATTTTCTTTAGTGGGAATATCCAAGATAAGCCGAATCAAGGCTTTCATTAGTTGGATTTTCCTTATCCATGAGTTGATAAGTGATACAGTTCTGCTGTACAAATGTGTATAGAGACAACAGAACATGCTGGTTTCAGGAAACCACTGTTGAAGGCATGTCATTTTATGGGGGGCATGTCGTTTTGCTAGGGGATTTTGCAACACATCCATGCACAATGGGACCATCTCACTCTTGGGGACCATATGTGCATACTTAACCAGTGGGGATAATTTGAGTTCAAAGCATTACATATGTTATCCTTTTTGTCAATCTGTGTATGTTATCGTTGCATAGGGGCCATGCTAATATTCTCTATGTGATTCCAATTTTATTGGATGTCTCCAAGGAGAAGAGTTCAGGAAGGCTTGTATCCTTATTTTGTGTAGCTGGTTGGAGCGAGTCAATGGTTTTTTTAGGGGGCCAGATCCTTTATACGTGGAGGGATGTATCATTGGGCTGCCTTATGTAACTTTTGTAACTTATTGTACTGCTTAATGAATTGGGCAGTCAGCATCTCTTGTTAACCCTCCTATTTTTTTTTCAAAAAGGAAAAAAATAGTATGTTACTGTATTTGGAGGATGGTTTGGTGTTGGCTATAGTCTGTAACAGATATTATTAATGGTAATGGTAGGCGGATCTCTTTGAAAATGACTTAGTTTGATTAATTAATATGGGAATGATGGTACATATGGAGATAGTTTTGGGAAGGGGGGAGAAGGTGAAAGTATGTCCAAGTTGAGCATGCTGGAAGTGATGGTAGACAGAGGTGGAGGTGGTGCTAGTGCTGTTTGGGATGGGTAGTGGGTGGATCTGATAGATATGGAGGTTGCACTAGTGTAACAGATGTGAGTCCTTTGATAGGATCTAATGGGCTAAATCGACTGTCAATGGCTAGGAAGACAGTGGCTTCATTCTTCTTTAATCTGCACTCTGCACAGATTAGCAATTATTTTTTATATTTAAATGTTAAAAATGTACTCAGCTGATTGTTTTGCATATTCCTAGCACTCCATAGTTTGCTATTGTCAAGGATTGCGCAACATGGAGCATGAGTCCCTCTTGGTGTGGGAAAACAGTCCAAGTGTGGACTGTCCATGCGTGGAACAGGGAGAGAGGAGGAGAACAGCTGGTGGCTGCTTGAGGAGGCTGACGGCCTTGGCCAGCTGGTCTGATGTGGCCGGCTGGTCTGGGTGGCCAGCTGAAGGTGATCGGCTGCCTTGGTGGTGGGCGGCTACTTGGTGAAAAAGAGAGAGAGGCGAGGAGTATTAGAATAGGAAATATTATTATTGACTCAAGAGGAAAATACAAGGGAATGCTCTCTTTATATAGAGATAACATATCTTAATAAAGAAAAACAAATCTTATCTTCTAAAATAAGAAAGAACTTATTTTTAAAAATAAACCAAATCCCAAACTATTTCCTAAAAATAACTTTCCTAACATCAACTTAACAAATTAATAAAACTTGACATCTAAGCAACCAAACTTGAACCCTAGGTCCTCTTCACCGCTGGCTATGATGTGCCCCTTGTGATGGGGGGAACAGGAGGCAATGAACTATACAGTGATACATCAAGGACTAGGCTGCATACTTATGCAACATGGGAAGATAGTAGCATATGCCTCTAGGCAACTGAGAAGCCATGAGATCCCAACACTCCCTAGGGAGGAGAGAAATTGGAAATCCATACGGTCAGGTATCTGGTCTATTCTCCCAGAAGGTCTTGAGATAGAGAAGTTGGATGGAGCTACTAAAAAACTATGATTGTGATATAGTGTATCACCCTGTAGTTGCCGATGCTCTTAGCAGAAACCCACCGCACACATGGCCTCCTTATTCCTCAAGAGCTATAAAGTTGGTAATGAATATTCTTTGTTTGAATATCTAATATAGACATGTTCTATAATTACCAGGTGGCATGTCAGTAGGTTTATTAATTGTTTGGAGTGTTATGTGAACCATCTTTGTGTCTCTCATCTCATCCTCTTCTGGATCTCTGTAATAAGTTATTTTATCTTTTAATTGGACCACAGGATTGACACCTCCTAATGCACACATTTTTTCACTCACCCCTCGGAAAACTAATTATCACTGGTGCCTTTTATCTGTACGCTAGAAATCATCAGTGATATTTGATTATAACTTAAAAATCAATGTGATATTTGGTTGTACACTCGAAAATCACCGGTGATGTCTTAATTGCACACTAAAAATCAATGATGATATTTTGTTTTGAACAGGGTGCACGAAAAAGTGCATGAATAAGGGGGCTAATCTACATTTTTGCTTTTTAATTGATATAGAAACTGGGATAAGAGATATGATATGTGGTTTCCCATGCTAGTTATTATTCAGGGAACTTGTCTACCATGAAGGAAAACTTTATGCAGATAATTGTTGAATTTTATCAGATGTTTTATGATGTAAAAGGTTCTTGGTTGCTGGTGGCTAGCCTAATTATTGATGACCTTGGGTAGGAGTCAGAATGTTAATATGTTCCTTTGAAGCATCACTTTTGTCTCCAATAAAGTTGGAAATTGCCTTTTCTTGCAGTTCTCTTGAGTCTTGACCGTCACCCTTTTTCTGATTACCTATTTTTGTTACTGTTCCTGCTCTCCTTACCTGATTGAAAAGGTTCTTTTCCCTTTTCAGCGAAGAGAGCTTCTCAACCCACTGTTTTGTCTTATTTTCTATTTGATAAAGCTATCATTTTATTCTTAACAAACCAAACTTCCAGATTGTTTGTGTTTTGCATGAAGCTTTTGCCTTCATTCATGGATTGATTCCTTTTTTTCATTTGATGTTCAAACATTGAAATAAAACCTATTGCAGGTAAGTAAACTATGGGGTGTCACTGAGGATATTTCTGAGGAGGCACTTGAAATTCATCATGTTGAAGAAGCATTTGTGGAAACGCTTGTGTAAGTTTTCTCAGAGTATATTATTTGAAAGGAGAGCCAGGGAAACAAAAAGAGGACCTATAGTTGTAAAAGTTTGGTGCCTTTCTTTTCCCTTGCTTACATCTTTTATAGGTAGAATTTTCATTACTTGCTAGTGGTCAATAATGGCATTCTTTGTTACCTTGACAGGTCAAAGGCAAAATCACTTCCTCAGGATATTCTACTTAAACTAGAAAAAGATTTGATGTTCAAGACTGAAGCAGAACGCAGCTCTCAGTTTGTCTATGAGCTTGGACTATCTGACCTACAGTGCTGCCTATTAATGAATGGTCTTCTTTACGGGACCAATGAGGTGTAGTTTAAATGCCCATTTACATGATTATTTCCTTTTTAAAAGATTGGACTCTTTTTAATTTTCTTCAATTTTCTGTTCTTAGCAATTGAAGAATCCAGTTGGGATTAGCTCTAGTATTAATGCAGTTATTAATTACTCAAAAATTTTGCTTTTTGACTTGCGAGTATTTAGTATTCTTGATTGTATTTCTTCAGAAAGCATGAGATTTTTCTTAATGTAGTGTTTTTCACAAATTCCTATCTAGGATGCTCTAATGGATGCCATGAATGAAGAACTTCCTAGGATACAAGAGCAGGTTTATTATGGACATATCAACTCAAATACAGATATACTGGAAAAGTTCCTGTCAGAAAGTGGATATCCCAGATATAATCCACAGGTCTGTTACCTCTAAAAAAAAATTACATCTTTGTTTTGCAGTGTTTTTTTTAATAAAACATGTGACCTTCACATGGCGATCTCTTTGGTATGTGCATGGTTCAAAGATCATCAATGATGGCAAGGACAAGAAGTCTGTCTCTCTCACTTCATCAGTAATTGGAACAGAATCTGTGCTTTATGATATTAATTACCTTCATACTCCTGGGAGTAAGTGAAATATCGAACTTGAATTTTCCTCTGTAGTCCTGATGTTTGAGGGCTCTCTTGACTAACATAGAGTGTGCCTTTAGCTCT
The DNA here is from genome assembly GCA_037157565.1 of Thalassia testudinum. NCBI lineage: Eukaryota > Viridiplantae > Streptophyta > Magnoliopsida > Alismatales > Hydrocharitaceae > Thalassia > Thalassia testudinum. Next base: position 53,074,833 of record JAZHRO010000030.1, read on the forward strand.
TGATGATTTGAAGGCAGTGACCCATCTCCTTGTTGTCAACATTACTTCTAAAAAGGGGATCTCCTTGCTCATTGAAGGAATACGTTATCTTGTTCGTACAGACACCTTATTTCACCCCTTTCAGGTTCATGACTCGCTTATTCTTTCAACTGACTTTGTTCTGGGTATATATGTGGGTGCAGAAAGAAGGGACAAAAAGAAGCCGCCTTGGAATATTATTCCATGCCAATTGCAGTACTTTGTCACCAGCATTGCTTCTAGCAAAAGCTTTTGATCTTACCTCTACCTCCTACAGGTTTACTGCTTTTCCCCGGTTTTTAAATGTGCACCCACGTTGTCTCATTCATTTTTGTGTTTACTGTATAATCAAACCTCTACATTATGGGGCTTTATATCTATTATACTTTGCAGCCATAAGGGGAAGACTCTGGAATTCTTGGAGCAGATTGCTTTGTTTTATAGGAATAAGTATGTGTCTGCTTTGGATTTGGATTCTGGAGATGTTCAGTTGTTCATGGACAAAGTTTGTGAGCTTGCTGGTGCAAATGGTTTGCCGGCTGATAAATATAGAGAATCACTTTCACAGTTGCCAGATGATTTGACCAGGAGGCATATGAATAAGGTATATGTTTAGTTGTGCTGGGCTTGTATTGTCATTGCTTGGCAAGGAACGGATTTGACCTTTGCCCTTTTTTATCGGTTGCTTTTATAGTCAGGTAAGGGGATGAATCATGTGTGACCTCTCTTCTGTGCTTTTTGACACTGATGTGTGTGAGAGCATCCAACTTAGAACTAATTGGCTTGATTGGAGAGGTCCAATATTCTATTTTAGCAATTTCAGATGTGGGATTATTTTCTCAAAATGCCCTCTCTTGTCCAAAAGAAGCCCTCTCTTTTGTTGCTATCTTTGGATCCAACTCATGTATGTTGATGGGTTACGTGGAGTTGAAATCTTGGCCTTTATATATCTATGATGCACCATGTCACTCCCTTCACACTAAGAAGCCCACTCATCCATACAAGGAGCCATTCCCATCTCTTCTTCCTTTCCCATAACGAAGGTGACTAAATGCATTGAATCAAGCTTTCCCGGGTGTATACATTAAGAAATGTATGATTTTAAAGTTCGTTGGCCATTTGTTTTGGCAATAGTGAGTGTAGTCCCATTGAATAAAATATTTTTGGTTTTTCTTCTTCATCCTGAGGGAAAAAAGTGAGAGATGGGGAGGAGCGTGAAAAGAGTGAATTATTTGTTGTTTTTTTAATTGGTGGTTGTGGTTTTTCTTTGCTTGGTTTTGTGGAAGTGGTCTCCTTTCATGCCCCTGCAGTGCCTTTAACAAAGATCGTGGTCTTTGAGCAACACTACCACCGAGTTCTTTGCTTTTGTAAATTGCAGAGAGGACACTTGCAAGCTACTGTTCTGCTCTCTGGTTGCACAACCTTGGGCATTGGCAGCACTCGTGTCAAAGAAGGTGTTTCATGATGACTTGTGATGGGGATGGGAGAGTCCCATTGTGAATTGATAGATGAACCTTGTTAGGAGGCTTGGCATACTTATTTAGATTCTTTATGCTATTGCTTAGTTGGTTGTTTCTAAGATTGTATACCATCATTGGAGGCTGCATGGGAAATAATCTTAAGGGAGTTCCCTGTTGTATCTAAGGACTGCTGAATCTTACATATAATAAGGGGATTCATTCTTTTACACATTTGAGGTTTGGATATGGGTTGCAATAACTAAGTCGGGTCCTTTGGCTTGTGGAGGCTTTTAAAGTGGGGATGGTGGTCTCAAATTATCGTCATGGTCTCCAGTGCCTTCTAGACTTGTGGTCCATTTCACCTTTAGAGGAATTCTGCTTCATGTACAGCATGGTACTATTAGAGGTGATAATGGAAGAAAACTATTAGAGGTGATTCCCACTATTAGAGGTTTTGTGTGAAGTTGTGGAAACAGGTGCAGTATTCCACTTGGTGCCAAAAAGAATCCAACTTCATTTTCAAAAAAGGTCTCTGTTTGAAAGGAGTCTGAATGGAAGTTGGAGACGTTGTTTGAGAGGTTTCAGAAACATGTTAGAGAAGGTTGTTTTGCAGGGCATGCCAGAAGTGGATGCTGGAAATCTTAAAAATTTAAGGCAAATCATAAAGGAACGTGGTATTTTCAGTTCTTCTGGAAACACTTTGTGGCTGGCACTTGCTTAGCCAATTTGGGTAAACTCAAATATTCCAAATTAAAGAACTTCACCAGCACTTGATGGTAGGGCATCAGAAGATCACTGAATCAGAAGTTGCAGCCAGAAGTGAGTTGCTTAAGCTTCAATTATGGTTCACAAACCAATTTGGAACAGGATCTGCAGTTGGCGATGTGGTTCGTTCACCAAAATCTGAAACTGTCGATGCCAAATCACTAGAGAACTGCCACAATGAAAAAGTTGGTTGGGGGAATCCACTAATTGTAGCCTGGATACTGGATAGGATGCATCTAGTATACCCAGATCCGTATCATGGAATCTGAGAATCAGGACTTATGATAGTCAAATACCAACAGTATGGTTAATTCATCTATTTTGGGAAACTTACATGGTGATCTAGGTTATCATCTTTTGGTAGCAATGCTCATGAACCATCCCTTGTATTTGAAGGGGGATTCTATTTTGCAACCACTGTGCACTCCTTCCCAATCTTCTTTGCTTCCTCTGATTTCGATGGTGACCTTTCAGGTGAAGATTATTTCCACAATGAATGAGCATGATAAGGTAGCATGAGCTTTGAAAATTTCTGGTGCCCTTGATCACATTGCAGAACAACATCAAAGAAAGTGCCACTGAATTTTAATCTTTTAGGCTTTGAGCCCTTTTAATTTTGTACATGAGATGGCAATATTGGCAGGGAAATTATGTTTGACCTTTTCCTTTTAAAGAAGTAAAATTTAAGATGCTAGCTGCCTCTTTGCAACAAAAGTTTGGATGGTTTCTACTTTTCAAAAAGAAAAAAGAAACCTGGACATCTTTTTTCTTCTCAGAAAAATAGGATGGATCTTTTTTTTTCTAGTGTGTTGGAGTACGCATGGTATTCTTACAATTCTTTGTCACTTTATTTTTAATTTAAAAGTCGCTACCTTGTGAGCTAGAGGTCATGGGTTTAAGTCGTGGAAATGGTGATGCAGGCCAGGGTGGAATGCACCCGAGGAGTTGTGCAATGCCGATGAAACCGTGGGATGCAACAGGTGCAGGGTGGCTTGGGGAGTTGGGTTTGGACTGCTGGTAGGGAAGGTGATGTTGAGACAGCAGTGGTGGGAGGTGGGGTTGTCAATGCAGCAGGGTTGCATGAAGGGGTTCAAAGGTGGTTGGTGAGGGACAGGCTGGGATGGTGGAGGTCCATGGGGTGGCACTGTGGGTGAGCAGATCCCCAATGAAGAGTGTGTTGTAGGGCTGGGCTAGTTCCCTGCCGGAGGTGGTGGCGTGGTGAGGAGATGCAGCTGGCGAAGAGGTGGTCAGAGGGCAGTGAACGGTTGCGGTGGCTGGTCCGAATAGCTGTTGAGGGTGCTGTCCGACAAAGACAGGTAGGCAGGTCGGTGGTGGTGTTGAGTGGTGGAAGTGGGTCGAAGTGGAGGTGTGAGTTGAGTGGGGTACCGTGGTGGTGGGTCTTTGATGGAGGAGGTGAGAGGTGAGGGAGGAGTAGGGTGGTGAGAGGGGGAAGGAAGGGGAAGATGAGGACTTCGGTGCTGGGGAGATCTTCGGTGGAGTTAAGAGGAGGGGTGGGTGAGTGGAGAAAAGTTGAGAGGTGATGGGGAGGAAAGTCACGGGTCAGATGGGAAGGAAGTACGGAGGGAGAGGGAGAGGGAGAGGGAGAGGGAGAGGGAGAGGGAGAGGAGTATAGGTGAGAATAGAATATAAATGTTTTAACAACTCATTCCAATATGTCCCTTACATCGTAATGGTCATCCCTTTTTATAAGGCTACCAACCAAAAGTAAAAAATGAAAATGAAAATAAAAAAAATCAACACATCTCTTGAAGGCATCCCTTGGTGAAAAGACATAAGGGAAAATTTTAATGACACCCTCTCAAAATTAAATAATGAGAAAAATTGCTGCGAGGCACTTGATCTCTTTGTAATTTAAATTCATCAAATGGCCTCTTGTGAAAAGTGGCTGAGGCTAGGATACAATAGACCCAAAAGTGGTCTGACCCTTTCCCAAACCATACACATAATAGGAGCTTCATGCTCTGGTTGCCCTTTATATATTGCAGTATCCATGGTACAAAGTTCCCTCATATATTTTAATCTGACCTATTGTGTCAAGAAGGAAACTTTGCCTGTATCATTTATTAAATAAAAGAAGAAAACTTTGCTTATATCATGGTCCTAATTCAGATGAATCCTGTTGCCTTTGTCCATTGCCCATTTGCTTGAAGATTTTTCGTAGCCTTGTCACTAGTTATAGCCCATCACATGTGCATAGCCTTTTCTTTTTCTCTCTTCAACCTTCTCTTTATAACTAAAAAGCCCTCCTTTTCTAGCCCCTTCTCCCATACCAACCCTTGCGGGTGTTAGAATCTCTCTACTCTAACCATGTTGTTGTATTTGTAGTCACTTTGTTCCCTGAGCAAAATGCAATTCAGAAGTTCACGGAGAGAACCATGCATTGTCATGGAGCTCCATGTTGTTGCTCCTTGTCAGTGAACCATGTTCAGGACCATCATCTGGTCTCTGTTTTGGTCGGAAGTTCCTCTACTCATCCTAAAGATAGAACATGAGGTAAGCAGCCATTTGTGATTGTTGAGGTTCAAGTTATTGCTTCATAGGCAATACATGATGCCCAATTTCAACAGTTAGTTTCACTACACTTGCCCATATAGGCCATCTAGTCTTCTTCGTTTGCTTGACCTTCAAGCTCTTCATCTTTTTAAAGAGACCCTGAAAGTATAATTGTCGGGTAGTTATTGTTATGGTGCTCAGTTTGGAAGTTGTATGACTATGGAGTAAGGAAACTGGCATGGAAATCATGAAGTCAAAAAAGACAACAGCACACATTTTATGGTCACACATGCATGGACCGCATGCTTGCAGACATACAGGACATTGACTCACAAATGATGTAGGTGCTCATTTGTCGATGTTTTCGTTGAGAGGATTATATACTTGAGGTTTTTGGGGATATATGTATCATCTATATCCATATGCTTTGATGATGACGACAACAACAATAACAAAGCCTCTCACACATTGAGTAGAGTCATCTACATGGATTCTTTGCCTCCACTCATATATATTGAGTCACTTTTGAGTTTAAATTAAAGTAATTGAGTTCATGCTTGATAGTTTTCTTCTAACACTTCTTTAATTTTCCTTGTCCCCTCCAAGGTGGCTTAGCATCTAGCTTCTCTCATCTCTTAATATGGGCATTAACCTTTTTGCAAATTTCAAACCACCTTAAAGACACTTCACATTCTATCCTCTATTGATGTCACCCCTTCCTTTTTGTTGACAATCTCATTAGGAATCGGATCCTTCCTTATGTGGCTACACATCTACTTAGCATCTTCATTTCTATTGCATACATCTTTTGCACATACCTATAATTGATAGCTTAACACTTAGAACCATATAATGTGGCAGGTGTTAAAGTTGCTTTATAATACTTTAACTTTTACGGGAACCCTCTTGTGACACAAACTACTAGATGCTTTGTTTATTTCAACCAACATGCATTAGGTCTATGTGTAATATCTCCATCAACTTCATCTTGCTAAAAAATAGAAACCACATGTTTAATAACATCTTTCTTCATAATGTACTTTGATCCAATTTTCACATTTTTCCCCTCTTTGTCCCCTTTATCACTAAATTTACATTCCATATACTTAACCTCTGTCCTACTTAGTCAAAAGATTTTAGCTTCCATGGCCACTCTCCAATGCTCAAGTTTTCTATTTACTCTTTTGTTATCAATCAACTTGATGCCACTAGCAGAAAGCATACACCATGGCACCTTATCTGTATATGCTTTGAACACTTAAAATTTGTGACCACCTTAGTTTCCCGCTTAATCCTAATGAGTTGAAGGCTGCTTTGTTGTGATTGCTGAAAATGCATTTTTTTTAGCGTAAGAAATACATTTTATTGAAAATTTGGATTTTGTCTAATGAATTCTACTGACTGAAGTTTTTTTTATTATCATCATTTTCAGGTGGCGGACTTCTTGTATGGACAACTGAAGCTTGAGCTAGGTGCTAATGCTGTCATCACCAATGGCAGGGTCAGTATCATCTATTATTTTTCCCGGATGCTTCTCATCTTGCTATTATCTCCCCACTTTTGAATTAAAAAAAGGGAAAGAAAGACATGATGGATAACCAGTCATGGTCCTTAGTCATCCTTCTTGGATCATAATCCAAAAAGGTGGCATAACTAATGATATATCCCAAACCTAACAGTCTCCATCCACACAACATTCAAGAATCAGTACACTTTCTCCATACCCTCATTTTGTAGCACTTGCCTTCCAACTACATTGTTTTTGATATTTAACCAACTCTTCACATGTACAAGGACCATTTTCTTGTAGATCTCCTCAATTAATTTTTGAAATTTGATATTTTTCTAAAAATTGGTTCAATTAAGCTTTCTGGCATGCGAAATGTAGTTTCCACATTTTTTGTCTGTGAAAACTATAGTATTTTGTGGAATTTAGGTTGCTACATGACGTAATAGTTTTTTTTTTGAAAGGGTGTTTGATGTAATACGTTTTTTCTATGAACACTGGATGCCTTGAGTAGTTATCCTTTTACTTTAAAAAAAAAACAAAAAAGAATCTTTCCAATGACAGTTCCCCACCATCCATTTGCAAATATTCTGTTTTCCTGTCACCTGTATATGCAATTTGCTGCTGTCTCGACATTAACAAGAATGATTGGGCAGATTATTCTCCCAACCGATGGTAATTCCTTTTTGAGCCAAGATTTTGTCCTCTTGGAGTCAATGGAGTTTGAGCAGGGATCTAAAAGTATCATGGATGTTATCGAGGGGGTGAAATGGAGTGACATTGACCCAGACGATCTGACAAGGTATGCCCTCTTGACTGTTTTTTGTTTTGTTGAAAAATTCTTGCATGCACTTTAAGGATTAATTTCCTTTGTGTCAACTGTTTGTTTATTGATGTTACACAACAACATCAATGCCCATGCATCTCTTAAATAGAGTCAGTGACATGTGCTGAGTGATGCTAAACACCTTTAAGCAACGAGCTGAACGTAATAGGCTGCAACCATGGGTTGAGGGGAGGGGATTTAAATCTCTTTACTCCATAAATTTGTGATCCAATTCAAAATTCAGAAATTATATAATAGTGCAGAAACTTCATCAAGCATTATAGTATCATACTAGTATGGCAAGTATAACAAAACAACCACCACCACCACCACCGAGCCATTTCCTAAACTAGGTGGGAACAGTTAGATGTTTTCCTTGCCTCCATTCAATTTGTATTCTAGGACATTTTATGAATATTTTTGGTCAAGCTCTAGAACTCCTCCAGAATGGGAGCCTTCCTCCCTATATGAATGATAGGAAAGTGTAGTAGGGAAGTGGAATGTTTATAAACCAAAGACCCCCTTTAACCATCAACAGACATAACTCCAAATGGGCTTTTTTCTAGCTTCTTGTCCTGTTTAATCGAGGACTGGAGTTGCCTCTTTGTTCAAGGTCAATAGCTTTGTTTTGACATCTCTACCACTTTGATCTTCCTTTGTAGTCATTTTCAGGTTAATAAACTGCATATGTGGCTCCTTGTTATGGTATTGCCTTAAAGTCCCCACCATTGGTTCTTTCCTTTGTCTTTTAAAGAAGGAAAGCAATTGCCCCAAGCATAAACCTGAAAGATGCAACTTTGTGTAACCACCTAAATCAACTCTATGTAATAGATGTTTATATCAATCAGATGGTGTGCTATGTAGGCTAAGAGGACCACTTATTACGTTAATAAATTGACGAACTTGGTGACAAGGTTGGATGTAACAGATCAAATCTTCCTTTTCCAACAACTAACTCCTAACTCTTGCAGAGGTTACTTGATGTGCACAACAATTTTCTATTTTCTTTGCTCAGAAGACTTTCTTTCCTAGGCTCGTGTATTCTACGAAACTGTATGCCTCCTATGATGGGTTGAGGGTGTCAGTAAAAATACTAGGGTTCAAGTTGAGGAGGTGGCTTAATGTACTTTATGGAATATTTCAACTCCAAAGCATCAGTTCTCCAAGGCACCAAGGTAATGATTTGCCATGGTTCTTCAATGGAAAACTCTTGTGGGTAAAGAAAACCAAGATCATGCATGACATTTTCCTTCCTACACTTATTTTAACTTCCTCAACCCTTCTTAGGCTCAACATCCAACTTCTTAAGCCTTCAAACTAGTGTACTAAAGGTCTTTCCAAATGTCTGAACCACCTTAGACTAGTCTTGTTTCTTTCTTTTTTGGTGTGACACCAATATTTTTCTTGCTAACTTCATTTCGGATCCAATCCTTCTATGCCCATCCGTGTATCTCAACATCTCCTGACATTCTCTTTACATGCTTATAAATGATGAACTCAACATTGACATTCAATACCCTTGCTTTCTCTTTGTTAGGAATAAAGAGCCATGTGGGACTGCCACGTGGCAGCAGTAGTGGGGGCAAAGAGGACCAATGGTCCTAGTTTTGGTGTCTTAGGTTCCAAGTTTTGGTATTTTTTTTAAGTGGGTTTTAAGATAAGTTGTTTTAGGAATTAGTTGTTTTCTTGTTTTAGAAGATTTGATTTGATTGAGTTGTTTCCAAGTTTAGAGGATATGTTCTCTCTTCTATAAAAGTGAGTCTTCCTTTTATATTTATTTTTTGAGTTTACTAATAATACTTCGTATTCCTCAACTCTCCTCTCTCTCTCTCCTTTCACCATAGCAGTCAGCCACCTAAGGCAGCCAACCACCACCACAGCAGCTGATGGTTGCTGCTCCTCCTCTCCTTGATTTCCACATGGGTAGTCCCCTTGTGGGCTATTTTCCCATGTCCAAGAGAGCCTCCATGCTCCATGCACGCTATCCTTGACATGGTATTAGAGCCAACGGTCTAGGCTCTCCTGGCGTGTGTGGGTTTTTGACCGCACATAGGTGGCTTTCGTCTCCGAAGAATCTTCCTTGACAAATCCGACGCCTTATGAAGAGAAGGAAGATAGTAGAAGATGACGGAAGCTTCCACGATGGTTGGGATGCCACATTGGGTCCGGGATAAAGCAAGGTGATTGTCTTCGAGACAACCATTAAGTTACATGGTGCCTCCAACTATGTCTTGTGAGCTCGCACCTTCAAGATATTTGTTAGAGGACAGGAGAAACTTAGTATTCTCCTTGAGGAGCCACCAGAGCAGAAGGATAAAAAAAAAGTACGAGAAGGAGAATTACACTGTCATGAACTTGCTCATGAATTTAATGGACCCCTCTATTCCCCTTGAACATGCTCTACAAGAAGAGTGCACACGACATTTTGATGGCCCTTGAGAAAAGGTATGCCCAAACATCAAGCAATGCTTGTATTACTGATTTGTACACTCGTATATGGACAGCAAGTCAGGGAGATCTTTCCTTGACCAAGTACTACGAGAAGATGGAGGTCTTGTTCGAGGAGTTGGAGATCTTTAAGCTACTATGTTGCGACAAGCAAGGGGAGACATGGATGGTTTGGTAATCCGCTAAGTTTTTCTCAGGGTTGCATCCTCGTTATTGAGTTGCTTGCGATTAGATCCTCGCCTCCGACAGGAAGATAGACCTTAAGACCATCTTCTATCGTCTCCTGAAGATGGAAGTAGCTGAAGATGACGTCACGCCCATAGGCGAAAACTTCGCACTTGCGATTCCAGAAGCAAGTGTGGGGTGTAGAAGAGGACATGGCCGTAGCCTTGGTCGTGTCTACTCGAAGTGCCAATATTGTGGACGTACTAATCATCCACAAGATAGATGTTGGGACAAGTTAGGGAAGCCTTCACGTCGGGCTACTAGCACCTCACGAGTAGACTCCTTGACTCCCGAAGATCTTGAGAAGATACGAGCTATGCTTTGAGAAGACAAGTGAACGGAGGTCGTCGCAACGACTATTTAGGCTGCCACAGGCGTAGCAACTTCGGAGGTCGCAAGAGACTACACCGTTGACTTGTCCAAAGAGATGACCAAGAGCATGACTCTCGAGGAAGAAGAGTGGTGGGGCATCTAGCCTCACAAGTTGAAGATTAAGTCATCATCCTCCCGACCTTGACTTGAGAGGGAGTGTTAGGAATAAAGAGCCATGTAGGATTGCCATGTGGCAGTAGCAATGGGGCCCTCAGGGCCAACGGCAAAGAGGACCAATGGCAAAGAGGACCAATGGTCCTAGTTTTGTTGTCTTAGGTTCCAAGTTTTGGTATTTTTGTTAAGTAGGTTCTAGGAAAGTTGTCTTAGGAATTAATTGTTTTCTTGTTTTAGAAGATTTGATTTGATTGAGTTGTTTCCAAGTTTAGAGGATATGTTTTCTCTTCTATAAAAGAGTCTTCCTCTTGTATTCATTTTTTGAGTTTGCTAATAATACTTCCTATTCCTCAACTCCTCTCCTTTTTCTCTCCTCTCACCATAGCAGTCAACCACCTCAAGCAATCGGCCTCCACCATAGCTACTGGTGGTTGTTGCTCCTCTCCCTGATTTCCACGTGGGTAGTCCCCTTATGGACTATTTTCCCTTGTCCAAGGGAGCTCTAGAATTCCTGATGAGATGAGTGCGTAATCCATTAAAGGCAAAACTACCTCTAAATCTGCGTAAGTAGCTTGCATTTAAAGAACAAATGGTCTATGTCCTCATCCTCTGCGTGACACAAGGGGTACTCGGTGGCTGCCGCAAGCACCCATCTAGCCCTCCACATCTTCGTCATCAGTCTTGCTCTTCTAAGGAGTCACACAAATATCTTGATCTTCAGAGGGCATGCTGCAATCTCTAAGGGGGTCAATATTTATCAAAGGTCCCATACTCCTTAGCCTCGAGTAGACATCTCTTACGGAGAAGTCACCTCCATCCCATAAAAAGGCCTCAATACCACCCTTTGGCTAATAACCCTTCAGCACACGTGACATGTCCTGTAGCTCTTGCGTCCTCTGGTTTGAGAGGTTCCCAGCAAAGGTTGAGCGCTAAGAGCCATCCTAGCACTCCTACCATCGCCTCCCTCCTATCGGATAGAGCATAAAGCCTTGGGAATTGGTCTCGCAGGCTGACCCTCTCCCATCTAGTCATCAGTCTAGAAACAGAAGACCTTTCCTATACCCATATACGATGAGAAGAACTACTGCAATCTCGAGGCCATTGAGGCAATTCCTCTATAAAAGTGAGAAGCTCCAGGCGACCATCATTTGGTAAGATAATTGTCATTCATTGTGTGTACATCTCTGGACCCTAGGCCACCCTCCTTGAGCGATTTACAGATGTCCACCCATGCTTCCATCCTAGCACCCTTGTTGTTGAACCCATAATTTGTCCAAAAAAAAGTCCCCCATAAAGCTAGATATTCTTTTCTCGATCTTCTGTGGTAGCTTGAAGACAGAGAGAAAATGGGTAGGCATAGAAAGTAGAATCACCTTCAGGAGGACTAGTCTTCTGCCTTTAAAGAGGGATACTAGAAGCCCAATCGGACAACCTTTTTTCCATCTTCTCAATCAAGGGGGAGCATTCTTGCAATGAGATCCGCTTATCAAAAAGAGGGGGACCAAGGTATGAAATGGGCAATGACCCCTTCTATGTATGCAAGGCACTACTACAATGGTGTGCCTCCTCAGATTGCATCTGTATTGGCACAAAAGAAGACTTAGGGAGGTTGATCTGCAGGCTGGAGACTTCCCCAAAGATCTCCAGGAGAAGGCCCAGCCTATTTGCTTCCACTGTCGAGCCCTCAGTAAAAAACAAGGTGTCATCCGCATATTGAAGTACAGAGACCTCGACATCATTGCTAACAGAGAAACCATTAAAGAGATTACTAGAATGGGCTTTGTACATTGATCTAGCCAAGGCATCTGTAGCTAGCAAAAAAAGCATAGGCACCAAGGGGCATTCATGTCTAACCCCCCTCCTGGGCTACACCCACCCTCCAATTTGGTTACCATTCACCAAAATTGAGAAGTGGTTACCACACAACACTTCATCCAATCCTATTCAGAGAGGATGGAAACCCCTCTTCAACATGGATGCCCAAAGGAAGGACCAGTACGTGGAATTATATGCCTTGCTGAAGTCCACCTTCAATGGGAAGACCTTCCTCTTCATCCTTCTCCAATAGGCTAAGATCTTTGAAACTAGAACCAAACCATTTAGGATGCTTCTTCCTGGGACAAAAGTCGATTGAACTAGTGACATGATGTCTTTTAGAACCACTCAAAGCCTATTAGCTAGCACATTGGCGACGATGAGGTAGATCACATTCGAGAGAGCAATGGACTTGAAATCCTCAATCACCTCAACTTTGTCCTTCGGTAAAAGAAACATGAAGAATTTGTTTAATCTATTAAACCTCAAGTTTCTTGTAGCGAAATTAGACATCAATTCCATGATCTCCTCCTTCAATAGTGACCATAACTCCTTATAGAAGTAAATTGAGAAACCATTCGATCCAAGGCTACCTTTCACATTCAAGCCCTATACTGCCTTCCTTACTTCATCCTTCGAGAAATCCACTACTAGCGAGTCCACCTGAGCAGCTACGGTAGACAGAGCCTCCACACCCAACCACCTCTAGCTCCCCATCCTCCTCCTTCCAGTGAAGGCCTTGTAAAAATTTGAAGTTTCCCTATCCACATCCTCCCTCCCCACATGCTCCTTGCCCTCTACTATCATCTTGTCAACTCCGTTCTTACATCTTTTGCTCGACGTTGCCAAGTGGAAGTAGCATGTGTTTGAGTCCTCCTCTCTGAGCCACTTATCCTAAATTTCATCCTCCATTCCACCTGCAGTTTCTTGTCCTCCATTTGGATTGTATGGAGGTGTTTGGTCTTCACTGTCCGCTCCTCCTTTGACAGAACACTAAAGTCCTCTACCCAGCCCATTATGGAGATCTTTGCCAATGCCTCAGTTCCCCTCCTCTTCTGTTCCTCCTCGATTTCTTCCTTGTAGGACTTCAGGAAAATCCGTTGCTTACAAAGCTTAAACTCCAACCTTGCTGTCACAAAACTTGTTGGTGAAAAAGATCACCATTTTTCTTCCACTAGACCTTGAAGCCATCCTCTAAAAGTCGTGGCCGATAAAATTTAAAATAAGTACCAAGTTTCCTTTCTTCGTTGAACTACTACATCAATGGAGTGTGATATGAGAACAGTTCGTCCATGTGGTGAACCTCCGCCATAGGGAAAGTCTCCATACATTCCACATTACATAAAAATTTGCCAATTTTGGATTTCAGCCCTGCCAAACTTCTCCATGTGTAAACATGAGCTAAGCGGGAGATCAACCAAGCCATGCATGGCGACGAAATCTTTAATCGCCTTAAAGGCATGATCCCTCCTTTTGTCCCCCGACCTGTCCTCCACCAATAGAGTGACATTGAAATCACCCCTAATCAATGAGGGGACCCCCTAAAACCAATCCGCCACCCATGTAAGATCCTCCTATAACTAAGCACAAGCATTCTTATCGAAGGGGCCATACACTGTCAAGACCACCATACTTTTGTTGTCACCCTGCAAGGCACACACAAGGGACATGGGAGCTTGCCATTGTCTCCTCCGAAAAGAGCACCTCCCTTCAAGCCACAAGCATACCTCCAGACCTCCCAACTGCATTGCGTGTGATGAACCCTTCCATAAATCCAACCCCCCCCCCCCCCCCCCCCCCCCCCCCCCCGCATTCCAAGTCCTCTTATCACAACTCTCCAATTTAGTTTCTTGGAGCAACACCACAGATGATCCCTACGAGTGAAGATACTGGCCTAGCACCACCCTCTTGGAGGGGTCATTCAACCCCCTTGCATTCCAAGAAAGGATGCTAGCCATTGGGAAGCGGTTTGAACTCCCCCGGGTGCATAGTAGCAGCTCGCAATCTCAACCACGGTGACCTACTTGTCGTCGTTGCCCTTCGCAATGTGGGTTTCCACACCTTTCACCTCTGTCCAATGCTGCTTGTTCTGTGTCTCCACCGATGAGGCATTGATCTCCAATCGCAAGGTCGTTACCTTGGGGCCCCTACTACGAAAGCTTCACTACGATCAGTAGAATAGCGTCCGTTGCTTACCTGGCACTGGCTTCCAACTAGCCAGCACAATGTTTCCGTGCTTCTACCATTTAGCATCGAACATTGGCAATAGGACCTCCACCAACATGCATTGTCGATTGCTAGCGGACTCATGCCACCACTCCTCACTCAAGACCTGCAGTGTTGGAGATGGAGAGGGGAGGACCAAGAGAGAGCCAAAAATGAGGGGTTGCAAAGGAGAGTGGAAGGCAAAGCAGGACTTACCAGCTCTAGATCCGGGTTTGGATCCGGATCCCCCTGAAAATGGTACAACCAAGTGCCACTTGCATCCCCTATGTCCTTTGCGAGAAGGATGTCTAGCATTCCATCAGCATTGAATGCGTGATCCTTACTCTCATCATCGGGCTTCGTAGCATGATCCTCACCCACACCATCAATAGGCTCTGCTTCGCAATCCTCACTTGCATTAGCTGGAGACACTCCATGATTCACCCCACATCAACGCACGTCGCTTCGGGTTCTGCAGCATGGGCTTGGGACCACCCTCTTCTACAATGACTCTCGAGCGTCCAACTGACGAATCCGAAATAGGTGCGAGGATCGCAGCGCAACCTTTGCATTTCCAGATCCATCATGCTAGAGGCCTCGTCAGGCCCCCAGGCGGTGATGGTAGGCCCTCCGCTACAACCTCAGTGAAAGTTGATCAAAGCTTGGCCTTCGTTGACAGCAACATCGCCCAACAGCTCCCCCTTTGGTGAAGGACCTTGTTGGGAAACTTGCAATCGACACAAATCTTGACTATGACCTTGATCTAGGAGATGCCTCCCCCTTCACGGATCCCCAACCTGGAGCAGGATTGCAGTCTCACAAAGTGGGAGACAATGGCCTCGACCACCTCCACCAACCTCAGCCTCAACAGGACCCCTTCGATGATAATCTCCAATCCAATCTTCACCGGTGGTCTCTCAGTGTGAGAATCATTGTGGAGCGGTAGGAGCCTCCATCGAACCGTCACTTCATCAACCTCCATCTTCTCAGAGCACAACACATCCCTTACTGCTCTCGGAAGGTCAAGGAGCAATAAATGATTCAGTACAAATGAGGCCAACTTGGCCTCCCCACCTCCAAGCAATGTGTCCGCACTACATCCCTCAGCCTTGTTAGTGAGGGAGCCACCCCCTCAACGACTCCCATGAGCATGGAGTCCTGCAAGGCATCTGTGGAACTCCCCTTCGAGGGCTAGGGGGCCACCACCTCCAACTCTGGAGTAGGATGTGGGGGCAGCAGCAGCAGTGGAGTTGTTAATTGAGAGGCACATGCACACAAGGCCCTCTGATGCCCAAGCTTCCCGCATTGAAAGCAGCAGACCGATTCTCTGTATTCGCACGCGATGTGTCCCTGACCGCAACATTTGAAGCAAACGGCACCTCTCTCCTCCGAAGTCATCCTCCTCCCGGTGACGTGCACCCAAAATTCATTTGTCTCCCCACCATGGCCGTTCATACTGTCAATCCCTCTCCCTCCGTTTGCCTTTTTTGTGAAGGTTTTTAAGAGAAGTTTTCCCTTGTGCTACAAAGTGTTTTACTTTGGGGTTACTTTAAAAGCCAGAAGTGCAATCATTAGGCATTCGGTTGTTTCTGTAATGCTAGTGTCAATGTGTTTGTCTTTAAAAGATGCCCTTTTTTTTTGATAATCAAGGCTAGTTATATTGAATTGGAGATTCTGCCCTTATTGGTATGCCAACAGAGCAGCAAAGATATGTTATCTGTAACTTTATCTTCACATACCATTGATCCTTAGGTTGACAACCTGCACACATCATTGCCACTTCCAAAATGTGTACTTGATGCTCCACTGTTTTCTAGTTCTGTTTGGGCAGTTGATCTTCCTATTGAGACAGTTAGGGTCTTGTATCCTATGTGTCATTCTACTTATGTTGATAGCCTCAGTCTTTGTGTCAATTCTTTGCTGCTTACTTGAGCCTATAATCATACAAAGTTTCTCTAGGGCTAGGCATCCTAGTTAAAAGATTGTTCTATATGAGGGGACGGATGCTCTATTATCCTGTGGAAACTGGGAGCTTGTTCCACTCCTGTCTGGCATAGTTATGGTTGAAAGTAGATGTGTTTATTTTGTAAAGTGTTTACCAGATGGTTTTGTGGATAATTTAAAAGCTAGCTTGGTGGAAAAGGGCTTTGCACAATCTTATGATGTGGAGTATCTGAGATCCAGCATGGCTCTGTTTGACAAGGTTTCCTGTAGCATTGAATGAAAATTGGACCCTTCTTTTCAGTAAATAAAGGATCTTGTACCAATCTGATGTTTAAAATGCTTTCTTTTTGGTCATCTTCATGATGAAGTTTGCCTGTCGCACAACTTGCTATATGCTTGAAGGTGAGGGGGCATTGAAGTCCCATAAAGTCAATATATGGTCTTGAAAAGAGTCTGCTATGCACAATTCTACGGGAAAAAACCCCTATGAGGAGCTTGTTGAGCCTTCCATGGCCAATGACAGATAATGAAGCTCTTCAAAAAAAAAGTTGGATAAGCTCCACCAACCGTCCTCCACCCACTCTCAGCAAACATCATATTGACCTCGTGGGGGGCTTGCGAGACTGACCACACTAATTACCTCTCACTCAAGCCATCTCTCGATCCAAGGGCTCCATGCTCTATCGGGGCTCCATCCTCACTTGGTCTCTGGGGACTACCTGCTCCTGACACTTTGGTCCATTCTGTTTCTTTGATGATAAAGGCATGTTTTGACAGACCGAGTACTGAAGTATCCAAATATGGTTTCTGCCAGTCTGGTTTTGATCATTCAACTTTTATTATATTCAAACAAATTGTTGCTATCATTCTTCTTGTTTATATTAATGATTTGATAGCTATAGGTGATGATAGTGCAAGAACTATCGGGAAGACTAGGTCCCCATCAATGAGAGCTGAAGAAGAGTTAGCCTCCTTCAGGTGTTACGAGAGGTGCACATCTCTTCATAAGCAGTGCTTGGACTGCCCTGATAACAGCTGAAGTAGGCCTAGCTACCTTCAATCGTTCACAACATGTTGCTCTTCTAAAGCAGGGCTCATCCTCCCTAATAAAGGATAAAGATGGCTTAGTCGCCTTCAGCCATATCAAGAAGTTTTCCCTTAAGAAGTAGGGCTCTAACTAGCCCTATAAAGGCTGCAGAAGACTTGGTTTCCTGAAGCCATGCTGAGAAGTGTGCTGCCCTTCAGAAGTGGGGCTGGGAATACCTTGATGAAGAATAAAGGAAACTTAGCTGCCTTCAATTATGTCAGTGAGGCTAAGGCTTTTGTAGGGGGCTCTCATGCAAATGCCTCAATAGCTGTGCTCTCTCTCAAGCAAGAGCTCTGCATGCTAGTAGTGTTAGGATTGTTCATGTTGGTGCAATGGATCCCTATCTTCTTCAAAACGTTGTTCTCATCTGCAGCAAAAAGTAATCAAACATTCTAGAAAAACAGGGATGAAAGCTTCCTTGCACCGCCTACCTTTTCTAGTAAAAGCAGACACATCCTTTGCAGGTGGCAGAGGAGTTTGTTATACCAAGGATCGGGTGGCAGAAAAGGAGTAGAAGCAGTAGGTGAGAGTGGATTGCTATTGTAGGACTCCCTTGTGCTACAAGAATTAATCTGGACTGTCATTTGAGAGGATAAGGTTAATTCCTGTAACACCCCTCGTCCTGGATATTTGAAGGTGGGAGGAAAGCCATGCAAAAAGTAAAAATTCTGGCATCCTGTACGAGAGTTGAGAAGATAGCCCTTTTCAAATGAAAAAATTTGAGTAGCAAGTTGTACTCCCATTTACATTTAGTGCATTGGAGGTTACATCCGTCCCTAGGATGTGCACCACTTTAAGGTGGAACCCAGTAAAGTTCCTGAGCTCTGTTTGTGTGCTTGGTGTTAGAGTTCTCACATCTCCACCTCTCTGCCTTGGTGAGGGCTTCTCCCCAAGCTGATCCAATTGGAACTTGGAGGAGCTTTATGAGAAGGCTCTTCCTTGGAATCGTCACACCACTCTATGCAACAAGCTTGGCATGCTATCTGAAATAAAGGGGTGTTGGAATGAGTTTGTTTTATGTTGCTTGTTTTCATGTTATCCTGGGTCTATTTTGCAATTTTTATTTTTTGTTCCTACTTGACAAATGTTTTCTTAATGGAAATTAGGTCATTTCATTTTTTTCTACACTATAGAAAAGTACGCTTTATAGTTCTAATTGGTTGCTTGTAATATGCTTTGTTTGCATAATTTCTGATCAGTCATAATCATTATTATTGTTCATAAGACACAAGTCTGATGAAGATCTAAATATTTTCTTTGTTAACGTAATTTTGTTGTTATTCAAGTCTTCTCAGCATGACTGTGCACTAATGCATGGTGTTTTTATTTGCTTGCAGCAAATTTATCAGTGATCTTATCATGACAGTTTCTTCATCACTGTCAATTCGTGAACGAAGTTCTGAAAGAGCTCGGTTTGAGATCCTGCACACAAGATTCAGGTAGGTCACGGTATAATTGCATGTATGCACGATGTTCCAAAAGTCCATAAAATGCCAGTGATCTAGATTTAGTAATTGGACCTAGGGAATCTTTTAATTTGCTTGGTACAGTTGTGGTTTATCGTGTGTTTCTTGCCGGTTCACTTGTAATGATCGTCCATCCTTTTTGTGGACCTATGAATGTGAAATATCTTTGGCCCTATATCAATGTGGGAAAAGGATTGGTTATTTTAGACTATATTGATAATATCAATGTTCTCCACCACCAGGGATGACCTTGAGTCATTACCTCTTTTTGGATTAGATGACTTAATGAAGCATGCCCATTGCTTTTGGTGCATATCTATGTGTTAGTGGAAGGGAAAATGGATGAAAACATAAGAAATGTTAGAAGATAGAGAAAGGACTTTGAAGCTTAGGGCTATGGACTGAGTAGGACAAAGACTAATTACACCCAATGCAAGTCCAGTTTTGGAGGAAATATAATAGTACCAAGACAACATACACATTGCATTATATGATTTTAAATTCTTAGGGTCAACCTTTCTACAAGGAGGAATTAGTTGATGTCACGTAAAGTCTATTCAAGTTTGTCAAAGTGAAGAGGAGCTTTTAGAGTTTACCTTTTTTTATGTGAGAGAGAGAGAGAAGAAAGGAAGATTACTGGACGTCAGTAATCATCCAAATATCATTAATAATCAAATAAAAGGAATGGATTTATAGAATGTCAAGCCACAACTTAGACAAGCCAGTTGCCTCCCTTACAATGTTCTCAACCCACACCCGTTCCTTTCGGAAAATCACAGCATTCCTTTGAAGCCAAATAAACCACATAATAGCAACCGCTTTGACCCACCCAACTGTATATGCATGAAATAAAGATCGAAAGGAAGCCCACCATGTGTTTGAAGACGTAAGATCAGCCCGCTTCACTCCTCTCATACACCGCCAAACCTCAATGAAGAAATAGGACAAGAAGAAAAGATGATCCAAGTTCTCCCCTACATCACCACAAAGGGCACACACCAAATTCAATTTTGGAGCCCATCTCGACCAAAGAACCTTCGTAACCAATTTTTCTCTTCTAAATAACCATAAAAATTTTGACTTTCAAGGGCAAAGGCATCTTCCAAATCAAAGAACAATCCTCCCAAATCAATGGCACGGGACCCACCTCTAAGGAACGTAACCTAAAAGCCTTGGAAATAGAAAAAACCTCCCCTCCTTCCAAACAAAACCACCGACTAGGTCTTCACCAATAGAAATCCCATGTAGCAACCTTAGTAACCCTTGTAGCTCCACTAAAGATGATTCTGAAAGTCCCGATTGCAGAACAGGTGACCAAACCCTAGAGACAACACCCCAAGCATTTGAAGCAGTAGCGTCCTTGGCAGGCGTAGAGATCCGAAAGACCACCACATCTAGTCCAATTGTCCTTCCAAAATCGAAAAGAGCAACCTTTACCAATCTTCAATGCAAAAAAGTCTAAGGCGACACCTGCTACAAAGAAGGCTCCAAAGAGCACCAGAAAGTAGAGGGTTGAACCACCTAGGAACGCTTATACACTACGTCTGCAGGATCACCATAGGAATTCCTCAACAATTTAGCAATAAGGCTATCACCAACACATAAAAATCTACCCACCCACTTCATTAGTAGCAATTCATTAAACACCTCCAACAATCTAATCCCAAGCCCTTCTCTTAGGCTCACAAATCTCCCCCCAAGGGACCAACTATAAGAAGGGACCTTCGTAGTCCGATTCTTTCCAAAAAAATCATTCCCTGGCAATCTCAAGCTTGTTAACAATATTTTTAGGCAGTCTAAACAGAGAAAGAAAATCAGGACCATCGATAGAACTGCCTTTAATAAAACCAACCTTCCACCTCGAGATAGAAGCTTCCCCCTTCAACCAACCAACCATCTATTCATCCTCTCCTCTGCCACTCCTTAGTAAGCCACTACCAACCACTTCCCCTTCAAGGGAAGACCTAAATGAGTAACAAGAACTCAAATCAAAGGGGTGTCGAGAGCCATAGAGATAGCCTACTCCCCAGCCCCATCCATGTGGAAAGGGACCACAACAGATTTCCTTCCATTGACAAGGAGACCAGAGATATCACCAAACATTCTGATTAGTTATGAAACATGCTCTCCTTAACGAAGACCTCCTTGAACAAAGAAAATTGTATCATCTGCGTATTATAACAAGAGCAAATATTATCACAATAAGGTTACCTTTATAGTCAAGGGCAAATATTGGTATGTTTTTGGATCTCAGCATTGGTTGTCAACTATTGGCCTATGTAGAGGAAGCTCATGGAAGAAAAGAAGATGCCGAGATTGATGTTTGGCCACAAAAAAAGGATTGGATTAGTATTGAAATTATTTAAGATGAGATTTATGGAGATTACTAGAACTGAAACTTTATTATTTTGAATCTCAAGAAGAAAACACATAGTTTGGTTCCTTTATATAGAAAGGGTACCAATACAAGAAAAGAAACAAACTCAAATATCTCCAATCTAATTAAATCCCTTAAAATCCTAACATATCTCTAATCAACTAAAACATATCTCTAACAACTTACTAAATACTAAAAATAGAAAACATAAAGTAAGGTTATTCACTTCCTAACGTGGATTTTCTCCAACACTCCCCTACCCTCAAGTTGAACGTGCACGATCCAACTTAAGGAAGAACTTATGATACTTGCACGTGTGGAGGCTTACACGGATAGGTCACATACTTTGAACTGGACCAAGAACTTGGATTGAGCTTGAATTGGGAAATGTTCCCAAGCATAAGGGGGCAACCCATTACTCATCAGCATCTTCTATATCAATGACACAATCCAAAGCTTTAGACCTTTCTTTTGGGTTAGGCGCAAGCTGCACTGACATGACTTTGACAACCTCTACAATAGTCACAACAGCAACAGTAGAAGAGGAAGGCCATAGTAGTAGTGGCTACACATAGGAATCATTCTCAAGCAGTAGTAGAGGAGGTCTTGCTCCTTAGTCAATAGCAACATGGGAACTCTGTGGTCCCTTGAACTTGTACGAAGGCCGAAATCTTAATCTCAGAAGTCATCATAGTTTGATCACCCTCAGCCATAGCGTTATGCACAAAGATGCTTTACACGTACGAAGGATTGGCAAAAAAAAATTGGCATGCCTGATTAAAAAAAAAAAACGAAGCTTGGTGGTATGCATGGGATCTCCAACCACGCACGAGGTGTTGTTGCCGGTTGGAGAAGACATGCATGGAGGCTTGGAGGACTCGTACACAACCAGTGATGGGGAGAGAAGAGACCAAGGTCATGCCTTGACTTCTACGGTGGCTACTAGCAACACATGATGTTGCCAACACAAGCTAAGGGATCAATCACGCTTCCCAAGGTACAGGGGAGGCCGGTGGTCCTTCTTTAGGGTATAGTGGAGCACATGGTCTTCCCAAGAAAGGCATGCTTTCATACCATGTGGAGAATACTAGAACTGAAACTTTATTATTTTGAATCCCAAGAAGAGAACATGTAGTTTGATTCCTTTATACAGAGAGGGTGCCAACGCAAGAAAGGAAACAAACTTGATCTCTCTAAATCTAATTAAATATCTTAAAATCCTAACATGTCTTTAATCAACTAAAACGTATCTCTATCAACTTACTAAAAATTCAAAATAGAAAACACAAAATAAGAAAGTACATAAAATAGTAAAACATAAAGTAGGGTTATCTACTTTCTATGTTTAGAAATCTTCTGACATTCCTGTAAACAGATCTCATGTGTGACCTTTTTTTTTTTTTTCTGAAAAGGGTATGATCCTACAATTGCCTCAAAATCTTTAACAGGGATATCTGTGTATATGAAGACTTGGAACATCTTGTTCTTGCATGAGGCCTTGTTCATTCTCCTGGATTTTTTTTTTCTGGTTGTTTCCTTTTTTGTTACCATGTCGTAGAGGTTGGAAAATATTTTTAGAGTGTCTCTGGAAACTCATAGAGGGCATATTGGTGCAGTTTGATATTAAGTCCTGATATGTTTCGTTTTAATTCTACATCAAGCATGGATTTGTCAGTGCCTGCTATCTAGGAGTGCTGATGGTCAGATATGTATTGGGATATAATTTACATGTCCGTAACCATTTATATCAGATATGAATACAGATATTTATATAGCATATAATAAGTTAAATTCTAAGATAGATAATCATGACTTGATTATGGATTTATAGCTGATAGTACTGATTATTCTACAGGTAATATATGCACCTCATTGTGTCTAAAATTTTGCATACACATGATGTATTAAATTTAAGGTACTGGAAAAGTAGGAGTGAGACTTGCCGTGCTGTATTATTGTACCATGCTATCCATGCAAACGAATAGATGAGATGCTAACATGGATGTGTGGCCACATAAGAAGGCTCACTGGATCCAAAAATGAGGTTATTTGAGAAAAGATGTCTAGTATCAATAGGAGATAAAACAAGCAATGTGGGCTTGGTCTTCCAGAGAGACTTTTTTTTTTTTGCAAAGTGAGAGAAGGCTTTTTAATATCCTGACTTGAAGACATGAAAAGATTGACATTGGGTGTTACAGGACATATGCAAAGATTGGAGTTTTTTTTTTTTTTTTGGTGAAAAAGCAAAAGGGATGGCTATAGGAGGTCGATAACCATCCAGGTAATACCATTAAAATAAAGGAATGGACTTATAGAGATTGCAGCCAATAATCAGATAGAAAACCCACCTCCCTTACAACATTTTCCACCGATGCTCGCTTGCCCCTAAAAATTACAGAATTACGCTGGAGCCAAAAAGACTAGAGGATTGCCACAGCCTTAATTCACTCGATGGTGTTCAGCTGAACCGCACTTTTGAAGGAGCACCACAATCTCTCAAGGAAGGACATCAACCCCCTGAAGCTGCATGATCAACCAAATGCCAACCGAGAAATTTCCAGAACAAAAAAGATGAAAGATATCCTCATCCTGTAGACCACATAACTGGCAAGAAACATTGGGATCATCTGACTAAACACTTCTGAACACTTTTGTGATCCCAAAGGAAACGAGAAGGGTTTTCTATGATCAATATATGTATCCAACCCATTAAAAAAAAAATGTATACAGAACAAAATATAGTTACAAAACAACTGCTTGAGGGTCAATAATGGATATTGAAGTTAGCATGGTGGGAGGGTAAGAGTGAGGCTACAATGAGAAATTGCAACCTTGAGGCCATTAGCCACCAGAGTAGGGCAGGCAGCACCAATCCGTGTTGGTATTTGGTTGATGGTTTGCAGGTGGAGATTGGGGAAAGTCTATTGGGTGGTGGCCCTGGCCTGTGGGTGCCAGGTAGGAATTGTGGAAGTTGGAACTGAAAAATTGCCTGATGCTTCCATCTTCACTACTCTTGGCAACATCATTCATGCATTTTATATGATCCATGCAATAAGCAGCTTCATATACTTTCAGAGATTTATGAGCTTTGGAAACCTTTTAACAATTCTTGTGAAATCTCTGGAGAGCAGTCGAAGGACTATGAATATTTGTCCAGCATGCAGTAGTCTATGCTTTGTTTGGAAAGTTACGTGAAAGTCTAGTGTTGACTGCTACTCTATAAAAGTTCTCCATATATATATATAAATATATATATATATTGGGGCCATCTCAGTAGCTTACAGATTTCTAAATTGGTCATGCATGTGAAGGAAAATGCCATTTATTTGTTTGTTGGACTTAAATGAAAAGCTTGCTAGTCTTGTTTGAACTTCCATGATCTTTATATCTCATCTTATTTCCTTTTGTCAGTGCTGTCGTTCTTAACAATGACGAATCTAGCATACATATTGATGCTGTTATTGACCCATTAAGTCCATCCGGCCAGAAGCTTGCTCCACTTCTTCATATACTTTGGAAAAGAATCAAACCAAGCATGAGAATTGTACTCAACCCAATGGTGAGTTTACAAATTTGTATTATTTTTTAGCCAATATATATGCATGACTATACTAGTATGACTCCTTTTTACTTATTTGGAGAACTTTAATTATGGGGCATTATTTCCAACCATGGGAATCATTGGAGTAGTTGCAATGTAGCACACAAATTTTGAAAATATGTGACACTTTTTTTTTAAAGAATGTGTACCGCATATTACTTTTGCATTTCACTCTAGACACTCTGGTTGCTGCAATCATGCAACTCTTTGGCCCAGTTATATCAAGCAACAAGATGACAGAATTTTGATTGTTTTTTCACAGAGTTCTCTTGTTGATCTACCCTTGAAGAATTACTACAGATATGTGGTCCCAAAAATGGTACTTGCACCTTAGATTATTTCTAAACAATGTTTTTTTTTTTTCTTTTATCTTTTTAGCGTGAATTTCTTGGCATATTTTGCCTTTAACTGACTTCTTTGCCATTTATTATTTTAGGATGACTTTGGCCATGATGATAAGTCAATAAATGGGCCCAAGGCTTTCTTTTCAAACATGCCATTGTTGAAAACACTAACAATGAATCTTGATGTTCCTGAACCATGGCTTGTTGAGCCCGTTATTGCTGTGTAAGCTGCCTTTTTCTTTTTGACTAGTAGAATAAATCTCTTTCTATCTGATGGCTCACTTGCTTTTTGTTCCTTTTGAATTTATGGTACTCAAAGGGTTTCTTTTGTTTGAAATATCCTTTCTATATCTTTTTTAGGCATGACCTTGATAATATTCTGCTCGAGAACTTAGGTGATGAAAGGACATTACAAGCTGTGTTTGAACTTGAGGCTCTTGTCTTAACAGGTAGTCCTAGGTTAGACTATAATGTTGTAAGTATATGCAGCAATTTTGGTTTGAGTATTGCTTGTTTAAGAGTTTAAATGTCTTACTAGGCCATTGTTCTGAAAAAGACCATGAACCTCCTAGAGGACTTCAATTAATTCTTGGGACGAAGAGCATGCCACACCTGGTCGATACAATTGTGATGGCTAATCTGGGTTACTGGCAGATGAAAGTTTCTCCTGGTGTGTGGTACCTGCAACTTGCCCCTGGTAGGAGCTCCGAGCTATATGAACTAAAGGAAAATGATGTTGCAATTCAAACTCCTACCTTTTCAAAGCGTATTATAATAAATGACTTGAGGGGTGAATTGGTGCATCTGGAAGTGGTAAAAAGGAAAGGTAAGGAGAATGATGAATTATTGGCAATTCCTATGGATGATGATAAGCCAGCGAAGAAGGTGATAGCCACAGTCCCATTTTCTGTTTCTTTCTTCAAATTCAACCTGCTGGAGATCTTGCAATGATAGCATCTTTTTCTATCAAGTCCGACTGATTTTTCCATCACAGGTTCAGAATCGTAGCAGCTGGAATGCCAACTTATTAAAGTGGGCATCGCGCTTGATTGGTGGAAGTGGAAAATCAAGGCAGAGGCAAGCAAGTCCACAGGTAACATGATTCTCTAATAATTATTTCTGTCACTAGCTTGTAGCCCAGGTAACCAAGGGTAGCAATACCAGTACTTCTTCAGAGCAATAAATTGTGTATTTGCTGGCAGTACTTTTGATATTCCACCATCTAAGAGGTCGATAAAATACCAGGACATCACATTGTGTCCATGCAAAATTTCACATGATTTATTTGAGTTAGGATGGAAATCTTTATATGCTGTATAAAATTTCCATCAAAACTTTACCTTCTTTGAACAACATATCCGAAAATTGCATACTCGACATACATTGATGTAATGGTGAAATTTTCTGGTAAGCTTTATTCCTAACTTTAGCTAGACTTATTTCTATTGTAGATCCCCTCTCTAGCATTTTCTTTTTTTATGAAAGGCCTCTCCAGCATATTTTTAGGAGTGATCCCTGCATTTTGGCAATTTTCTTATACTTGTTGACTTTAAGAAATCGAATGGTTTCTCTTATTATTTAGTCTTTCTTCATGTTATGTGCATGTCAATCCTATCATCCAGTCCTTTATCTATGAATGGGACAAAGATCGGATTATTTCTACCTGCAATCTTCAAGTCGTTGTAGCTATCAATACTTCATGGTGTATAATCGTGGTATAGAAGTTCTTGGGCTGACAGCCAGAGATCTCCAAGGAAACAAATCAGTTTAAGTGAGAGCCATTTTAAGTTCCATATTAAATTTCACAGGAACAGAGGAAAAGTTTTATGATACCTTTATACAAGAACAAAAGAGATATACATATTTATTCCAACTATAAAGGTATTCAATTGACGAGTCCTACAATGAAGTTTTGGGAAAGAATAATTGAAAGAAGGTTGAGGCAAGCCTTCGTAGTAACTCAAAATTAATTTGGATTTATGCCAAGACAGTCTACTGTTGAGGCAATACACCTCCTAAGGCATATGATGGAGATGTACAAAGCTAAGGAGAGATTTACACATGGCCTTTTATTGATTTGAAGAAGGGCTATGACTCTGTTCCAAGAGATATCTTATGAAGAATTTTGGAGAAGAGACAAGTAGCAATTCTATGTATCAACCTCATAAAAGATTTGTACCATGGAGTTGCGGCTTGTGTAAGGACTAAGGATGGATTGACGGACTACTTTGATATCACCATTGATCTGTATTAAGGATCAATTTTAAGTCCTTAACTTTTTACCTTAGTCAGGGATAAGTTAACGAAGCATATCCAAGCTAAGGTGTTATGATGTATGTTTTTTGTTGATAACAATATGTTGGTTAATGAGATATGAGATGGAGTGAACAGAAAACTTAGGCTTTGAAGAGAAGTCCTATAAACTAAAAGCAAAATAAAGACTGAGTATATGGAATGCAAGTTTAGTAGTAGAGGGAACAGTGAAGGGATGGATGTAAAAATTAGAGAAGAGTGCATTCTAATGAAAGACATGTTTAAATACTTGGGATTCATTTTTCAATAAAATTTTGAAATTGATGGAGATGTTATATAGAATTAATGCAAGTTGGTTGAAATGGAGGGGAGCATCTAGTGTTCCATGTGATAAGAGGGTTCCTTTGAAAGTTGCTACAAGATATTTTCCTTTACCTTTATTTTTTCTATTTGAACTATTTATGCTCTGTTTTATTCTTTAGGTTATCTTGTGTATTTTACCCACATCTCTATATATAAAGAGATGTTGGGTTTCCAAGGAATAATAGATTGTTCATTTCTTTCCACTTGGTATCAGAGCGACAGTCCTAGACCGGAGCTCTCGATATTCCACCCAAAAAGGCCTCTGAAACCCTAAACCACCAAACCCCTCTCTCTCTCTCGTGCGTGGTCGGCAGTGCCTCCTCTTCGTAGTGGCGACGCTGCAATACTCAGAGCAATGGTGCAGCAGTGTTCTGAAGGTGTTGTAGCAGCGCAACGGCAGTCGCAGGCCTTGGAAGCGCTGATCCAAGGCCCTGCGGTGGTTGTGGCAATCATCTAGAGGGCTTGTAGCAGTGCTGCGATGATCATAGAGGTCCACAACGTCGATCGAAGGATCTGTGGTGGCGCTGTAGTGTGGGCGACGCTCCTTCAGGTGGCGATCGTAGGGGTGGCTACGACCTTGTTCTAGGGTCGCATCCCCTATGACTATAGCGAGAGAAACCTAGGTCCCCTTGTAGCCATCTTGGGTGCCTTCCCCTACACCCTTGTTAGGCCTAGTCCGTCCAAGTGGGTCTTTTATTCATCATGCTGATATGAAAACTTCTGATTTAGATCTTGCTCTTCCATGACGTGATATGTTCATTCTGAAAATCATGTTTCAGATTGGTCTTTTGGCGGTTTTCCTTCTTGATTTGGCCAGATGGCATCCTCAGCATCATTCGAAGTCACAACGGATGCTTCCACGGAGATGAGGAATATCAAGAACTTGTTCTTGACCCCCATTACGAAGTTGGATGAGACCAACTATGCACGTTGGTCTCAGATTTCCTTATGACCGTTGAAGGGCATGATAAGAAACATATTCTGTTGGAGGTGGAGCCTACCAACAAGACTGAGAAGTACGTCATGTGGTAGAGAGATAATGCCATGGTCAGGGCTTGGATTATGAATGTTGTTGCATCACATATTGGAGACGGAATCATGTATTACAAGACTGCCAAAGAAATGTGAGATTCTCTTCATGATACTTATTCTCATGAAAAGAATTGCAGTAAGATATTTCAGATCACTTATGACATTTTTTCTCTTAGGAAGGATGACCTTTCTCTTCCTTAATATCACACTAAATTGAAAGGCTTTCTTGAGAATTATAACGCTTACAGGCCTATCTGTACTTGTACCGCATAGAGAGAGTACTGTAAGGAGTTTGCGGCTCTCAAGTTTCTTTCAGGTCTTGGTCCAGATTGAGTCTGCCAGGTCCCAGATGCTTACTTTGACAGAGCTTCCTACCTTGGAGGAGGCATACAGCAGACTCAGGAGATTGACAGTCAAGCCTACAATTCCAGAGACCACGCGACAAACCTTTGCCTTTGCTATTGCTAGTGGTAGAGGATGTGGAGGTTCTGCTATTTGGGGACGTGGTCGAGGTCGTGGGCAGCCTGGCAAACCATGCCCCACTTACTCGTTTTGTGGACGTATTGGACATGTTGAAGCTTCTTGCTGGACCAAGCATGGAAAGCCACCCATGGCTAATCAAGTTTTAGCTACTACTAAGGCAGAGACAGATATGGTTCTAGGAGTAGAGTTTGATGCTCTTGCATAGAGACTGGCTTAGGTCACACAGGAGTCACCCTCTACTGTAGATATTGCTGCCCTTGCATCCTCAGGTATAGAGGGTAATTCTAGTTTCTCTGCTTTTTCACATTATGGTAGATCTCCATGGCTTATAGACTTTGTTGCGTCAAGGCATTTTGAGTGGTGATCAGTCATCTTTTAGACATCTTCAGTCAGTTACCTCAAATAGAACTGTACAGGTTGCAAATGGTCACCATTCCAGAGTAGATGGATAGGGGGAGGTTTCTCCTACTCCCAGGTTGCAGTTATCTAATGTCTTATTTGTCCCTGAGTTTCCATTTAATTTATTACATGTGAGTAGAGTCACAAAGGATCTCAATTGCCGTGTTATATTTGATCATGTGGGTTGTGTATTACAGGACAAGCTGACAGGGAGGATGATTGGTGGCAGACATGAAGATGGGGGGTATATTGCCTACTTTAGACAAAACATTGTTGCATCTTGTCAGGGTGAGTTTGGCTTTTCTGTTGGGATTGCTCTATAGTGACATTATCACCTTGAACACATTTCCCTAGATAGGCTATGACGTGTCATTCCCCATCTATCACCCGCTACTGATCAGATGTGATGCATGCCAAATTGGGAAGCCCCACAGAGCTTCTTTTCTTGCAAGTTCCTCTTTGTCAGAGTCTGTTTTTGATTTAGTTCAGTTGGATGTTTGGGGTCCCAGTCGTGTTCCTAATAGATTGGGACACAGGTATTATCTTGTTATTGTGGATTGCTCACTAATGTCCTAATTATTTCTTTTGAAGAATAAGTTCGATGTAGGCAATGTCATAGAAGATTTTATTACGGAAATAAAAAAAATCAATTTTCTGTTACTGTGAAATGTGTGAGATTAGATAGTGCACTAGAATTATGCACTGCCAGATTACGTTCATTCCACAGGTCACATGGCATTGTACATCAGACCACATGCTCACATACATCCCAACAGAATGGGATAGCTGAGAGGAAGCATAGGCATATTTTAGATGTGGCCAGGACCATTCTCATACATCATAATGTACCTCAAATGTATTAGGGTGATGCAGTGCTCACAGCCTGTTACTTGATTAATTGGATGCCTAGTTTTGTGTTTTCGGAACAAATTCCGTGGCAGATTCTACATCTTGATAGGGATCTTTTTGTGGTGACACCTCACCCACTTGGTTGTGTAGCCTTTGTACATGTTACGAGACCTGGCAGAGATAAGTTAGCACCAAGATCCACTAAATATGTATTTCTGGGATATTCCCACACTTAGAAAGGATACAAGTATTATGATCCTCTCACTAGAGGACATTATGTTAGTGCAGACGTCACATTTTATGAAGCTATATGGTATTTTTCTATGGCCGCTAGATAGTTGTCATTCATACCGAAGGACATATCTCCACAGGCTCCCATGCCTATGCCAAGCCTCGTGCTGCCCCCCTTTCTCCCACCTCAGTCCAATTATCCTCCCCTACATAGGTATGTGTTGATGATACTAATGAATCTCAATCTTATGATGTTTCTATAGGGTCAGCAAGTGCATCTGAGGATGATGTGTCTCCTCCCATAGATGATGATCTTGACCTTCCTATAGCAGTTAGGAAGGCCCCATGTAGTTGTGCACACTATCATGTGACTAGTGCTTCTATTTGTGATGATCTTAGTACCACGTTTGCTGCATTCACTACGACACTTATGATGTCCACAGTACTGTCTACTTATCAGGAGGCTATGTTGGATCTTGCATGGCATCAGGTAATGAAGGATGAAATGGTAGCTCTTCGATCTTGTGGCATGTTGGAGCTTACTTCTTGACCTATAGGGGCTCAAGTGGTTGGTTGTCGATGGGTCTTTACCGTGAAATATAACCCTGATGGTTCTATTTTTAGGCATAAGGCTTTCTTGGTAGCAAAAGGGTTCACTCGGACATATGGCTTGGACTTTTTTGATACCTTCTCTCTCTTGGTGAGGCTTCCTACCGTCCGTATTTTATTATCTATGACAGGTAACAAAAAATGGGATCTTTACCAACTAGATGTGAAGAACGCGTTCCTTTATGGTGATCTTAAGGAGGAAGTATATATGCAACAACCCCCAAGATTTGTGGTTGAAGGGGAGTGTGTATGCAGGTTAAAGAAGGCGATTTATGGGCTTAAGCAGAGCCCTTGCGTGTGGTTTCATAAACTATCTGAGATAATGGAAGGCATGGGCCTGAGGAGATCTACATCTGATCATTTCCTTATTTACCAGGAAGACTGATAAGCGAGTGGTTGTTTTATTTGTTTATGTTAATGATCTTATTATTATAGGGGATGATACCACTGGTATTCTATAGGTCAAAAAGGACTTGGCTGCACAGTTTGTTATGACAGATTTAGGATCTCTTTGCTGTTTTTTGGGCATTGAGGTGTCCAGAGAAAGAGATGGTATTGTGGTGAGCCAGAGAAAGTCTGCATTAAATGTTCTTAGGGAGACTGGGATGTTAGGATCCAAGGTGGCTAACATACCCATGGATCCCAGGGTACACTTATATGGTGAGGGGGAGCCTGTGGAGAGCAGAAGCTATAGGCAGCTGGTTGGTAAACTCCTCTATCTTACTATTACCAGACTTGATATTTCACTTGCTGTTGGAAAACTTAGCCAATTCATGTAGAAGCCAACTAAGTAGCATTGGAATGCTGCAATGCAAGTGCTCAGATATTTGAAGAAAGCCCAGGCCGTGGATTATTGTTTCGTAAGGGGTGTCCTATGATAGTGGTAGGATACTTTGATGCAGATTACACTGGTTGTCTTGGTGATCACAAGTCTACTACAGGTTTTTGTACCTATGTTGCAAGATATTTGATGACTTGGAAAATTAAGAAATAGATTGTAGTATCTAGATTCAGTGCTGAATCAGAATATAGAGCTATGGCTCAAACAGGTGCAGAAATGGTTTAGATGAAGTATATTCTACGGGACTTGCATATACAAATAGTGGATCCTATGGCGATGAGATGTGATAACCTTGCAGCTACATATATTGCAAAGAATCCCATGTTTCACGAACGTACAAGATATGTGGAAATCGATTGTCACTACACGAGGGACCTTATCCAGAAGAGTGTTATTTGCACATCTCTAGTTGCTTCAGAGGTCCAGACAGCAAATATCTTTACAAAGCCACAAGCGGAGCTGTGTTTGATATTTGTCGTGACAAACTGAGTTTGATAGACGTCTGCACTCCAGCTTAAGGGTTAGTGTTACAGGATATTTCCATTTACCTTTATTTTCTTTATTTGAACTATTTATGCTCTGTTTTATTCTTTAGGTCCTCTTGTGTATTTTACCCGCACCTCTCTCTATATATAAAGAGGTGTAAGGTTTCCAAGGAATAATAGATTGCTCATTTCTTCCCGCTAAAGTTAAAGAAAATAATATCAAGCAATTGTAAAACCTATCATGCTGCATGGTTCTAAATGTTGGACCATCAACTATAGGCATATTCAAAAGATGTCTGTGGCAAAAATGAAGATGTTAAGATAGATGTATGGTCATACAATGAAGGATCATATTTTAAATGAGATTATTCGAGAAAAGGTTGTGGTAGCACCAATAGAGGATAAAATGATAAAGGCACATCTAAAGTAGTTTGAACATTTGAAGAAAAAGCCATTGAATGTCCTAGTTAGGAGATACATTCAAATAGATCCAAGTGGGAGCAAATAATTCATATAGCCAACCTCACTTAGTGTGGGAGTAGGCTTAGTTGTTGTATTTTAAGTTCCATAATTAAATTGAATGACAAAAAAGAGTTCTTTTCCAATGATCTTGACTTCACCACTTGGGCTTTGTGCCAATTACGTAATCAATGCAGGGAACATATGTTAGGTACTTGGAATTAACTAGAAGGCAGAGCATTCTGCCCTTTTTTTTCTCTATTATATTCTGAGAAATTTGTACCCGCTGCCCCCTAGTTCAATTGTTATTGATGTGAATATTCATCACGATAGACCGAAAATTTTCTTGATACGAAGTCTTGAAATGTTTCATTTTATTTTCAAGCAAGAAAATTGGTTGGATATTTTCATTATCTTGCTCTCTGCCTTTCCTTTCTTTATTATTATTTCTTGGTCTCTAATCCGGTTTCTTCTTTGTTTACCGTTTACTGGTGGTATACACAGCAGCTTATTTTTTCTTGAATCCTTAATGACTTGTTTCTAGGAAGCAAGCAGAGGTGGAAGGCATGGAAAAATCATCAATATATTTTCAATTGCTTCGGGACATTTGTGAGTACTCCGTTGCACCATTTTCTTGCATATTTTTAGATGGATGCAGGTACAAAAATGTAAAAGTAGATGCATTTTGCAATGTAAGGTGTAGATAATTTTGCATCAATGTAAAATTATTTTGCAGTGATCTTCTGGTGTTCTCTGTGATAAGAGTGTTCCTTTAAAAGTCAAAGGAAAATACTATCGAGTTGTGGTAAGACCAGTCATGTTGTACGGTTCTGAATGTTGGGCTATAAACTATAGGCATGTACAGAAGATGTCTGTGACAGAAATGAAGATGTTAAGATGGATGTGTGGTCATACAAGAAAGGATCGTATTTCAAATGAATTTATTAGAAACAGGGTTAGGGTGGCATTGATAGAGGATAAAATGAGAGAGGTCCGTCTAAGATAGTTTGGACATTTACAAAGAAGGCCACTAGATGCTCCAGTTAGGAGATACGAGAAATTGGAGGTTGAACCCGCTCAGAGGGGACGAGGAAGACCAAACAAGTGTTGGAAGGAAACTATTAAGTATGACCTCAATTACTTTAATTTAAATCCTAAAATGGCTGAAAATCAATCTGTGTGGAGGCAAAGAATCCATATAGCCGACCTCACTTAGTGTGGGAAAAGACTTGGTTGTTGATATGAAATCACCCAAAATCATTTTATACCGCTGAAAAATTATTTTACACTACTGCTACACCTTGTCTATGCATTGCGATACGCATCGCATGATATGTTTTTGTACCATTCCTCTTTTCAGATTCTTTGTTCTTGAGCATCCACTGGCTTAACTTTTGGAAGCTTTTTCAGGTGGACTCAGAGCCACTGGTTGGTCTCAGTGAGTCCATGTTAGGGTGAACCTTAAAGGCCTAAGCATTTTACTGTTGAAAATATCAAACTTTGCATCTCATCACAAACTATGCATGTTAGAACATGACTATTGCAAGATAGCTAAAGCATCAATAAGAGAAGCAGCTTAAGTTAAAATTAATCGTAGAGTCTAAGAGAAACAAGTAAAGTTAAAATTAATTGTAAAATTTTGGTAATTTGTTGCTCATATTGATGTACTGTTTAACCCTCGGCACAATGTAATTGTTTGATTCTCCATTTTAACCATGATTATCCTTTCACATGCAGGTACGAGCGTTTCACTAAGATAATGATACTTAGTGTACTGAAAAACACCCAAAGGCCAGTTAAATTCTGGTTCATAAAGAATTACCTCTCACCTCAATTTAAGGTTTACCAATACCAGAGCTTGTGGTAGCCAAGTTCATCGAGATTTTTTGTCTCCATGTTGAGCCCAATTTTTGTGCAGGATGTCATCCCACACATGGCACAAGAGTATGGTTTTGACTATGAACTCATTACCTACAAGTGGCCAACATGGTTGCATAAACAGAAGGAGAAGCAACGCATTATCTGGGCTTACAAAATATTGTTCCTTGATGTTATCTTTCCCCTTTCTTTGGAAAAGGTATTTTGATTTCTTTGATTCACAACTATGAGCCTTTAGTTTGATTTGAATGAATGTGGGCATTTGCATCAATGACTGAATTTGGTGCCACTTGCATACGAACTGATTTCACTTTATCCCCGGAATAAAAGTGGGGAAGTTATCCAATCGTGTATTCCCAGGATGATCATGCTGATTGTTATCGTCCAGGTTATATTCGTCGATGCAGATCAGGTGGTAAGAGCTGATATGGGTGAGCTTTACGACATGGATATAAAAGGGCATCCTCTTGCATATACTCCATTTTGTGACAATAATAAGGAGATGGATGGCTACCGCTTTTGGAGACAGGTATTTTCTTCTACTGTTGTCTCTGGAAGTTATGTCTTTTGCATTATAGCACATGCATGCATGTGCTTCTATGAACCACAGCACTTGCATTCTCAATTTGGATCTCAACCAGTTAAAATATCTTTTATAGGGTTTCTGGAAGGAACATTTGCGAGGAAAACTATATCACATTAGGTTGACGATTATTCCTTTTTCTGCTAATTCAAATGTTGTGACCTAGGCCCTCAAGTAAATGCTTACTACTTTCTATCATCTTTGACAGTGCGTTGTATGTGGTTGACTTGGTGAAGTTCCGACAGACTGCCGCAGGAGATAACCTGAGGGTGTTCTATGAGACCCTTAGCAAGGATCCTAACAGTCTCGCCAATCTTGATCAGGCAATTTTCTTTCGTATTTACCAATCTTTTCCAGATGTCTATTTCCAGTCCAAATAATCTTGCCTTTTTGAATTTTAATTTAAATGAAAAAATCAAAAACTCAAATTTCTGTACTTTCCCTTCTCTTTTTGGCTGAACCAAGTTGGTGTTATAAAAAGATTAATGCACAGAGGAAATACTCTCTTTTTTAGAGAGAGAAACAGAGAGAGAGATACTCTCAATAAAGCATACACAGTTGTAAACAAATGGATCTTGTGTAATAGTGACCAATAAGACTCCTGTAACTAAACATGTTGAATCTGAAAGTTGGTTGTGCTTCTTGCAGGACCTCCCAAACTATGCACAGCATATGGTGCCTATATTTTCCCTTCCTCAAGAGTGGCTTTGGTGTGAATCTTGGTGTGGGAATGCTACCAAGGCAAAGGCAAAAACCATAGATCTCTGCAACAATCCTATGACGAAGGAGCCCAAACTTCAGGTATAGTTCATCTGTCCTTGTACTTTGCTGCCTAGTACACGATTATGTAAGCGACATGCTTTCTCCCGACCATCTACCGTTGTATTGCTTCCAATGCATCCATGTTTTCCTAAAGACACCTGGATTTGTTGCATGGACAGTTGTGCATGCCTATTTGACTATATTACATGTACCACTAGCTATTAGTTCCTAAAGCTTCAATCTGCACATTTAATTTGCATCTTTTCTCATATTATACACTTTTGATGTATTGTCAGGGTGCAAGAAGAATTGTATCGGAATGGGTTGATCTAGATAGGGAGGCAAGAGAATTTACATCAAGAATTTTAGGTGAGAACATAGAACCTCTGGACAAGGATTTGGCACCACCCGCCAAAGGCATGGTGCCAACTGATACAATGGATGAAGACCTAGAGTCGCGTGCAGAGTTATGATCTGTTAATATGTACATTCTAACCTCAATTCTCAATTAACAATAAGCTTACTTCCCCCATTTAACCAACCACCTCAGTGATTCCTCCCAGGATATGAATGTTGCTGATTTTTGTCTGTAACCTGAGGTATAGGTGAGAATTTTTGTTTGCTGATCATCACTTACAAGCAGGTCAAGACTGTTCATACAAACCAACTAGACTAGAGAAATTTTTATCCAATTTGATTGTGAGAAATTTTGACTGCGGTTCCTTATTTGCCATTTTACCTTCAACTTTAATATAGATTTGCACAATGCAATAATTTTTAGATCCAATCATATTTGATATGATTCATTCAATGCCTTGTGGTGTCCTTATCATGATTGGGAAGGCAGGTTTCATGTGTGGACCCATGTTCTTCCTGTTTTAATATTATGAACCGCGATTCCCTTATGTTTGTGTGACATGAAAACTATTAGTCTTACCTGCTAGCCTGTTCCGAAAACAATGAGACCATACGGTGGCAAGCGAATCTGCTAGCATCTTCGCATTGTGAGGATGATAGATTGATTGAGTTGAATACCAGGCTTGCCAAGTGCATTCAGTTGTGAATTAAGATGCACAATGCGAGATCGGTATTGCGAAGAGTAGGTGCAATAGTGGTTGATGCTTCTCCATTTCTATTGGAAGGGGTCGCAATCGTTGACCTTTTGAAAAGTAAGGATGTCAAAAATTTTCCATATTTTTTGTGATTTGCTTGTGCGTTCAATCTAAAGGGTGCAACATTTGTTCATTTTCAGTTCGTCTGGGTATGAATACATATTTAGTAATTACTCCCATGTTGGGCTCGCCGTGTAGTATTTAGGTTGGTGAAATTATCTCATGCTTGTGATCCTGTTCAAGTTTGACTCAGGTTGATTCTGTAAATAAACAAACAAAATGTGAATGGCTTGAGGTTTATTGGATAAACGAACAACGTGACGATAGCTTTCAGGTTTTTATCTTTTACCCCATCTAAAAGATTCAGCGTGCAACTACAACTTTACAAAATATCAATGGAGACTATAGCATAGGGAACGTATGGTCATTGAGTTACAGCATGATGGATTCCTACTCGATGAGCAGGTAGGTTAAGTGAGTTAACTTACACTTGTTCACTGCTTACCTTGCCCATCTGTAGAATAACTTTCAAGTTTTACTTATTTAACCATTCGTGTCCTATTTTACTAATTTCACAAACATATTCCAGTCAAGCACTGAAGTAGATTTAATATGTCATCTGAAGCTCATGAAGTACAATCTCTGCGGACCTTGGTTGATGGGTTGTCTATTTATATTAGGTTAAGTATTTAATGTGTTACTTAATCCATCTCATTTACATCTAATTAAGTAAACTTAATTAAAGGTATAATTATTTCGTTGTCTGAATTTAATTGACCAAATAACCGACATTGGACCTTAGAATGATCGTCCTTTTAAGTTACTCTCCGGACAGCATATTACCACAAGAATCATGGTATACGATTCAAATCAAATAAGACACCGTTGTCACCCTTTCCAAACCATTTATGGGATCAAGACCTAATCTCATTTCATTAGCATTAATTGGCACCTAACTTCTGCATTGATTTGTTCCTGCTTCTAAGAATCGTGCTCATCATCTGATATAATCCTAACCATGATTCATGAATAATTACATTGAATCCGTACATTGCGTGAACAACTTTACGTTTGTCATGGTCCAACTACATCTCTTCAATTCATACATTTTCCACGACCATTTGAAGAATCCCTTCGAACAATCGAAGATCTTTAGCGAATTCTAGTTTAGCATTTTGAGGAACCGAACCAGCTACATCTAGACGTAAGCAAAATAACAAATACCAATATTCTTCTGGTTTTGCAAAAGCAATAAAAGGGTTGGGCAAAGCTTTCGTTCTTTGAGAAATTAGTTGACATTCACAGAAAGAGAGGCGAGCTTTGAAAAAGCAAATGCTGATTTTAAGGGCTTTTAATTATTTAAAAAAATTAGACTTAAGAAGAATCTACTCGACACACCCAAAATCCTCCAGAAACAAAGCTCACATTTGGAACTTCAAATGATTTCCAACCTAAAAGTATAAGAATCTAGAGATGTTGAGAATATAAGCGCATTAGCAATCAGAGTCCAAAGAATCAGCTTTCCCAGACAAAGTGATTTCCAAATAGCATCCGAGCACTTCTCGAAGGAACAGCACACAAATTCAAAAAGCATTCTTTTCAAATAACTGGCTTGCTAACATCAACATGGGAAACATGTATAATGATGAATATTTTGTGATAATAAATATTTAAGATGGTGGCAAATAAACTTTCCCTGTAGATTATTCTAACAATAGCACAAAAAAGATTACAGTCTCCGACAGCCATCCGAACCAAGACAAATCTCAATTAGGGAAAAAATGCTACACAAAAATTTTAAAAGGAAACAAAAACGGCCACAAAAAGCTATGGGTATACCCTCACAAGACCACACAATGCCTGTATATAACTTAAAGCACCCATTTTTCATTGCAAAATAGCTTTTAAAAAAATACGATGAGGATGTGTTGGGCAAGCCCTGAAGAGCTGGTGGCATACCTCTCCTTGGGTTCAGCTCCAACATGAGGGCTGCATCTGCCATCACCAAACGAGTGTGGAGCAATCCTTCGAATCCGAGAGACAGTAATTGACCGAAGGGATGTGGCGAAGTATGCATCGTGTAAACCCGCAATCAATCAAGGTATTGCAAATAGTTTCTTCAGTCTAACAACCAGTTGCCAATCTTCTAGGGTAAGATCATCCTGAAAGCAGAAGAGAGGATAAGGATTTCAACCAGCATGCAGTTCGGGAACAGAATGCGAGAAATGAAAAATGTCATAGCTTTCTGTCATATATTAAATTATTAATTGTCACAAATTCACAAAATCCATTATAAGACAAGCAAATATTGCTTGCTTTGAACAAGAAAGGAAGAAAAGAAAAGATACGGTATACGTGTAAAGAAAGAGTTAGAATAGAAGAATGCAATCACCCTATAATTTGCTTTTAGAATGTCTATCGATCTTCTTGAGATATGACTGTAGAGTTCATCCTCAAGCTCAAAATGCCTGCCATACATCTTCTGTTGCTCCTCAGACGAGCTGCCAACTATCTGGAAGTACAAAGAATGGAGGAAAATAATTTAAGAGACCAATGACTAAAAGCATCACAATAGTAAAAGACATAGAGTTATACCTTGATGGCCACCTTCTGCCCTTTCTTGGCCATCTCAACCTGCTTGTGGTTAATCTCAATAGATGCAATTCGACCAATGTCTATAAAGTCCCGTGAAGGAACACATATAGGAGTACCAACCTACATAAAAATTTTGCAGTGAATAGATATCCCACTTACAATGGTTTTGCTTCAACTTCTGCTACTACATAGGTTACCAAAGAAAATTTGCATCAGAAAGCTTACCCTCAGTATTCCCTCAAGAATGTCGACGCCCAAAACAATTGGATCTTTCTTGTTGAAGATGCAGTTTGGCATGATCTTAAGGTGGCAAGGAAATACAGCTTCTTCAGCAGTTTCCTTCTTCTTTTCTTCTCTTAGATTATCCATGTGTGCCTTGAATTGATCAAATAGGTGATAAATAATATCCGCTATGAAAATCTTTACACCAGTCTCCTCTGCAAGCTCACGAGCCTCAGGGGTCACTTTGACATCAAAAGCCAGAATAGTTGCATATTCCTTCTTTCTCTCAAGCATGACGCTCGCCTTCATTACATCCTTTTTGTGAACTGGACCAATATTGATGCCACTAACTGGGATGTTCACAGCTGGGCTCTTCAAGAACTCCAAGAGGGCTTCCAGGGAACCAATTGTAGAGGCCTGCACGCAGACCCCCTCCCCACTCTTGTCAATGCGGCTCATGACACTCTTCATATCTTGCATGGCTAAATCCTTTATTTCTTCAACATCATCATCAGGCCCTACTAGGTACAGAGCAGTGCCTGCAACTGCATGCTCGAGCCCCTAAAAATTCCACAAAGAAAATAAAATTTTACAAAATAAATTAAAAAATCCATGTAATTGACTTTAGAAGATGCTAAAATGATCTTTTACCTGTGCAGTGATTTTGATTCCCTGTGCTGCTTTAAGCTCTTTATGATGCATGTAAGATCCCTAAACAACCACAATCGGTCAATAAGCAAAAATAACATAGAAAATCCTGGTGATGAAAAATTGGATCTGCTAAGAAATAAAAAGTTGTATGCTAAAGATGCTTAGTACATTAAAAATATTAAGAGCATCAGAAAATCCATAAACAATTGCAACTACAACAAAACCTTTCCTTCGCCTCCACTCAGATACATCCCAGGTCATCATTTCCAAGCTTACATCTGAATAATCGAGATCAAGCATGATAGGTTCTTTCCAAAACTTCCTTAGTCTTCCCCAAACTGCCATGTAAGACTCAATATCCAATTTTTCAAACTTTATAACAGCTGCATCAAATTGGACATCTCTGAAACTGTTCTTAAAACTTTAAATGTGTGTCTCAGTTTTTTCTTTTTCTTTTTCTTTTGAGCTGGTGCCACACATCCACCATAACATCTTTACTTCTGTCATAGAATCCTCTCTATGCCTACAATTAGCAGCACAACACTCAAAGTGCTTGCCCTTAACTTCAAAAGGAATCTTCCTGGAACAAATAACTCCTAAAGCTCCTCCCACTTCACATAACCTGCATTGCTTCTATCTGTTGCAGCTCCCTTAATACCTCCATCTAACCAGAACACTGACCCTAAACATGTTGGAAACTTCATTCTTTTTTTGAAAACCTCTTCTTCAGAAAAGAAATGTGCTCGAGTTATCATCTTTGCTCCATCTCATTTCTCCTACCACTGAACTTCTATTACACATATTCAGTCTTTATCTGACTTAAAAGGTAAGACCATGGCCTCTCTCTAAGGCTCCATTTTTAATTTACTCCATTCTGTGTCATTTATGAGTGTAATACTATCTACCAAAACATGAATAGTGATTATCGAAAATACAATCCAGGATTTTGGCTGTCCATAGCTTATTTCCTTTTAGTAGTATTTGCACCCTAAGGACCAGTTCTTCACATCTTAGGTAGGCTGATTGTTTGTCAAAGGAACTATATCCAGATATTCCTGGAAACCCAAGCAACTAGAGGCTGCTACTTTCACTCCACTTTACGGCAGTAGCTCCCTGAGATTGTGGGCATGGAGCTTATGACAAAAGTCCAGAAGTCTTTCCAAAAAGCCTATCTGCCCTTTTACATGTGATTCAGACATCTACAAAGCCACAGCTCAAATAGCTTGTTTGCAGCCATTTCCCTCCGACAAGGTCCAAAGCAAGGACTTCTAATCAAATTCAATGAGTTTCTCCGAAAACCGAGGACTATCATGAGTTCATCAAGTCATGTGATCTCATCATGTATACAACAGCAGAAACTATGAGGTAACACAGTCAGAACAATCAACCATTTCAAAAATCCATGTATTGTT
This sequence comes from Thalassia testudinum, assembly GCA_037157565.1. Lineage (NCBI taxonomy): Eukaryota > Viridiplantae > Streptophyta > Magnoliopsida > Alismatales > Hydrocharitaceae > Thalassia > Thalassia testudinum. Next base: position 53,117,140 of record JAZHRO010000030.1, read on the forward strand.
GGCAAATGTCTGCTGAACAAATTATATAGCCAATGTTAAAAACAGCCAAGCCTATGATATGCAGAATCGCAGATGCTTAGCTTTTTCATGAACATACATAAAATAGCATTCTCAGGGAACACATTTTAGCTATAGAGAGTAAGAATTGGAAGAAGTTAAAACTTAAAATCACTCTGTAGAATTATATAAAGCTGTAACTATTACTAGCATGACATTGTTTAAAAATCTTTCATGTTTACAGTTCTGAAGGTTCCATCTTTCATGAGTTATTTAAGACATGTATAACTTGATGACATAGTATCACCTTTTTTTCAAAGGTCACCTAATATAACATAAACATTCAACTTACTAGAGCTGGCAGCAAATATACAATCAAGTGACTCGAGTTGTAAACAGCTCACCTTGACTCGCAGCTCTTTCATTGGATGTGGAGTCAAAAGAGCTCGGATATTCGTCACAATGGGCCCCTGATTAGCAAAAGGATACATCAGATATGATGAAAATATACATTGAATATTCAACAGAAGTACCAAAGAAAGTAGTCACCTGCATGCCGCAAACCACTATCTGATCTCCCTCATGTAATACGCCATTAACCAATACAACATCAATGGTTGTTCCCAAGCCTTCTACAACTTTGACTTCTAAGACAGTACACTGACAGAATTGAAGTACCAACGTCAAAAAAATGAAATACTAACAACAGGATTAAGTGTTCATTTTTTAAAACTGCAAAAAAGCAACAGCAACATTGATTTAGCCTTTTTACTTGATTAAATACTCATTAATCAAGTCTTCAGCGGAAATAGCCTTGATATTTTTATTAAATACTCATTAATCGTTAACAGAAAAAAAGGGTACGTGCTGTCTATTTTTCAAAAGTTACACAAGACACATTCTTGCTATTAAAGAAGAGAAAAATAATATGAAGTAGCAAATAAGAGCCTACTAACCAAATCCTCAAACAAGGATGGTTACTAAAACTAGCAAATAGAGGCAATCGCCACTGATGAATAATATTATCTATAGCAATTACTGACAACGCTCACAGGTAAGAAGGGCCATTTGTTGAAGATGAATAAGCTTTGCTTCTTTTGCTTGACACTCAATTATTTCATCTTTGACACAACCCAAGGGCAACATACATTGTAATGCACATCCATGCACCTTACGTGTTACATACAATAGCAGTCAATTTAGAAAGCCCTTAGAGCTCAGTAGGCCAGGAGGGACACAACGTTTGCATCTGCACCTCTTTTGGTGTCTGAGAATCCAGGGCTATTTTCAAAAGTCCAGATACCCACTACATAGATGCTGAGAGTCATCCAGAGATATACTCAAAAAGGATCTGTGACTCTTTTCCCCACCTCCCCACAAAACCCTCACAGAAAATAAAAGGGGGTTGTGACTGAAATTACACTTATCCTATATCACTTTCACAATGTGTGGCAACATGTGGCATACAACCAGTCAGGGATACATGTATGCCACCATTGTATCCAAAGATGAAGGATTTGTTAAGAGTCCACTAGCTCATAACACTTCACCCTAAAAGGCTTCAATAAACTTGTGAAGACATTATTACTAATTAATCATCTCACACCTTTAAAAATCTCAAGATATCAACTTTCCTCCGTGTTTTTAACTTTTTGTGAGTTGATTCCCAGCTGAACCATAAATACAGGGCCATGGAAGTGATAGATGACCAGTTCAGGTATACACTTTCAGTGCTTCTTTCAATGTGAGGATTGTGGATTTGCAAGTTTCTTTGGACAACTCTCTTGTCCCATTTGCAGTACAATGACAACATCTTGACCTTTTTTGAAGGGACTTTAGAGCAATGTTTTAAATGTCGGCAGCACGCCAGCAATAAACCTTCTTTTTTGGGGATCTATATCGACACACAATATGTGTCGAAACATAGGGATATCATCGATATTTCAACGATTATCGGTACTGTACCAACAAACCGACCCAAACCGAGGGTCACCTTCACAAATTCTCCATTGTATCGCCACTAATTATAGGCAAAGGGTCGGCAACCTTTCTCATTTCGACTCTGCACTGCTACTCTATGTTTTGCTACCTCCTGCTGCTGCTGATTGATGCTGCTGCCACTGCTACTTGCTGCTACTGCCACTAATAGCCGATTGCTTGTGCTCCAAGCCCCCAACTCGTCATCTTGACTCTCCAAGCAATGCTCTGATTGGGTCTGAGTTGTGTGGATGAGCATTACCTTCCTGTGTGGCAGTTGGTAAGGTAGAAGCACCTATTTCATGCAGTCATTGGTGTTATGTGCTGTCAGAACTCAGACTTTTTTTTTTGAAAAATGAAATGGTGATTATCCAAACGATAACCACCCATGAACATTTCATTCTACAAAAAAGAATTACATCAGAAATTACATATAGGATCTCCAAAACTCCACCTGGGACATAATGGAATAAAAGAAGTTCTCAACATATGATCTCTCTCTCCTAAAAAGCATCCCATTCCTACCTAACCAAACACCTCATAAGACAGCTAAAATCTTAGCTCGATCCTTCTTGGATCTAAATGAGATCTGCCCCTCTTGGGCATTCCCCCTGCGGAAAGAAGACCAAAAGCTATCCACATCCCGATGGACAATTTAGTCGATCCCCATCCTCTACCACACCGGCTCCACAAAAGGACACTGGAAAAAGAGGTGTTGAATGCTATGTTATCAAGGCTATCGTCTCAAGCTATCGGGCTACCGGGCCAGGCGAGAAAGCCAAAGGTCACCTTGTAACTATTCCAAGCCAAGGGCTTCGTCTCGGCTATCACCTAGTCGCCTTCTTTATCGCCTGAGTCTCCTTGCGCCTTGTCGCCCTACTCCTAATTCACTTTAGGTAAGACTATAAGACTCTTATTTGGTCTTTAGTTACATATATCATAGATATGTTTGTGTTATATATTGTTGTATATACATAATACATACATACATATATGCTATTGATAGCTTTTATACACTCAATTTTGCCTTCTCTTCCTAATTTAGACTATTGTTTGTCTATTAAGACATATAAGTTATAGATATACATTATTGTATGTCTCTGATGATATAATTATGATATATTGTAGTTTAACGATGTATGTATGTATATATTTGTTATTGTCTACAATCGTCTAATGATATATAACAATATATGTATAAGTTATGATATTAAGTTTGTGTTGTATTATAAATGTGGCATATTATAATACATGTTATTGTCTTGAGTACAACTTGGAGACAACTTTTTGGGCTAGCATTTATGGGCCATTGGTGGATGTCTCTACTTTGAGGAAGGCCTTCACTTTATTGTAGTGCATTTGGCTCAAACTCAATGGAGTGGGAGTTTCAATAGAGGGAGTGATTTATTATTATAATGTTCTTTGTAATTTTTGGTGTAATTATCTCCTTTTATTAATGCGGTAGAGGGTTAACATTCATTGTTAACCCTTCGTTTCTTCTTTAAAATAAATACGTTACTATCTTGTTTTGGTGAATACATATAATATATATTTTGGTTATTTGTTTTGGCCTATAATTATAAATGTAATATATATGTTTGCATATTGTATGATAATATAAATGTATATGTTATTGTTACTTAAATATGATAGGATCATTATTTTTTCGTTCACGTAAATAGTATTATCATATGTTTCTTATGAAAACCAATGTTACCATATGAGTTTATTAGACATATTCGATATTTTAAGATATAAAAAAATGTCGCCTCAATTCAATCGGACAATCTCCTTTTTGTCGCCTCTTACCTCGGGCGATTAAAGAGCTTGTCGCCTTGCAGCTACCTAACGTCTTGACAGCTTTGGTTGAATGTCCTCCGCTCCTCCACAAAGGGGACAACTCACGTCATCCACCTAGGTCCACCTCGCTCTTCACCTTTTCGTCATGATCCTCCCCCTCCTCATCAACCACACGAAAATCTTTACCTTCAGTGGACGCTCCGCCTCCCAGAGAAGTTTGCAGTCTCTCAAGAAATCAATGTTTGGGTTGGCCATTCCACTACTCAATCTGCGAAAGAGTTTTGCCACTGAAAAATCACCTTCATCCCAGGAGTACGAGGCAGCACCCTCCTCTGGTTCCCATCCTTCCAGCTCTTACAACAACCTCCAGAAATCCTCACACCTCTGGTCAGAGAGGCCCCCCCAAAAGACTGGACACCAAGCCTTGATCTAGCAGTCTCCCACTAAGGCCAATGGGTCAACCACACCCCCAAAGAGATGAGAATATCAGGCACTAAGAAACAGGCAACCCCCTGCCAATCATCTATCCAGAACCGAAAAACATCTCCCTCACCCAACGTGGGAGAAAGAATGCCTACACCTTCCTTGCCACCGTTGTTAGCTCCCTGAGAAAGAAAAATGCCCCTAACGGAGGGGACTCTCCTGCACCAGCCTACAAACCTCCTCCCAGGCCACTAGCCTCGCCCCTCGTCCTGCCATCCCCATATTAGACCAAAAAAAGTCTTGCATCAACCCGAAGATCTTCTCAACCTGTCTCGATATCCTAAAAATAGAGAAAATATGATGGTCTAAATGCCAGAACAGCCATTACCAAAACAAGCCTCCCACCTCTAGACAACAGTCTAGCTGACCACCCAACAAATCTTTTCTCCATTCTCACTAGCAAAGGAAGCCAATCTCACAGTCTAAGCCTCCTATCTGACAAAGGAAGGCCCAAATAAACCAGCGGTAAAGACCCCACCTCTGTCCCAAGTGCACCACCCACCGTCTCCCCCTCTTCAGCTACCATGTTCATCGAGACAGACATCGGTTTCTGGTAATTAATCTGCAATCCTGATGCTGCGCCAAAGAGTTCCAGGATGATTCTCATCCTCCTAGCCTCCAGACTTGCTCCTTCAACCAGAAACAGGATATCATCAGCATACTGCAGGATTGACATCTATTCATCCTCTCCAGTCCGAAAACCTCTAATCAGACCCCTATCACATGCCCTACGAGTTGCCCATGCTAAAGCATCTGCTGCCAGCACGAACAACATAGGTGCTAAAGGGCACCCCTGTTTGACCCCTCTCCTAGGCTGCACCCAACCTCCTGCTGGGTTCCTATTAACCAAGACCAAGAAAGATGTCACACATCTCTTCATCCAACCAATCCACATCGTGGGGAAGCCTCTCCTCAGTAAGGATGCCCATAGGAAATCCCACTATACTAAGTCGTACACCTTGCTGAAGTCTACCTTCCACAGAAACACATATTTCTTCTCCCTCTTCCAAGCAGCCAAAGCCTCCATAGCAATGACAAACCCATCCAAGATTCCCCTTCCTGGCACAAAGGTTGTCTGCACAGGGGAGATCAAGCCTCCAAGGATATCTCTGAGCTTGTTTACCAAGACCTTGGCAACAATAAGGTAGGCAGCATTTGAAAGCGTAATCGGATGGAAATCCTAAATCTCTTCTACACCTTTCTTAGGCAGCAAGAACATATAAAATCTATTCAGTTTGTCAAACCCCCTATTCCCTGCCGTAGACTCTTCCATCATCTGCATCACATCTATCCCCACCAAGGACCAGAATTCCCTAAAGAAGAAAACAGGGAAATCGTCCGATCCAGGGCATCCCTCCACATTCAACCCCCAAACCGCCCGCCTCACCTCATCCTCCGAGAAGCTGGTCGTGAGGCTCTCCACCTAGGCAGCAATAACACATCGTACATCATCCCCCCTCCATTGCCAGCAACCTCTGCTGCGTCTACCTGTGAACTCTCTAAAGTAGTTTGCTGTAGCTCTACCCACCTCTTCCCTACCTGAGAAACCCTCCCCATGAATCAACAGCTTCTCTATCCAGTTCCTCCTCCTCCTGGTAGAAGCCATTTGGTGGAAGAACCTGGTATTAGAATCGCCCTCCTTCAGCCACTTCTGTCTCGATCTCGTCTTCCATTCCACCTCAGCTTTCTTGTCCTCCTGCACCACTCGCGTCATCTTCAAACTGACCTCCCTATACTCAGCCGAGATAGGGCCCTGGTCCTCCTGTCTATCTATCTTGGTGATTTCCATCAAAACCTTTTCCTTTTTGCCCCTCCTAGCTGCTCGAATTTCCTTCTTATATGCCTTTAGATGGTCCCGCAACATAGACAGTTTCTTTACTAGATGAAGTGTAGCTGATCCCTCTACCACAAAAGAGCTCCATCTCTCCACCATAGCCCAAAATCCCTCGAGCAGCCAAGATCTGTCAAACTTAAAATAAGTGCCATAGTGCATTCCCTTATTAGGTTGCCACATCAAGGGTGTATGATCTGAGAACAGTATATCCAAAGGAGACACCTCCGCCATGGGGAAGGCCACTGCCATCTCCACGTTGGAGAGAAATCTACCAATCCTGGACATCTCACCGCAGTTGTTCCTCCATGTGTATGCACAAGATGTCAGGCAAAAATTTATAAGGCCATGCACGGCAACAAACTCAACAAACTCATCAGATCCAAGGTCCTGCCTCCCTCGCCCCCCCCCCCCCCCCCCCCCCCCCCCCCCCACCCCGTTCTGTCCTCCAACTGCAGAGTAATGTTGAAGTCTCCTCCAACCAACCAGGGATTTCCATGGCATTCCGCGACTACCGACATAAATTCCTCCCACATCACCCCTCTTGCCTGAACATCTAACGCTCCATAAACCCCTGTGATTACTATCCTAGCACCACCCCATTTTCCAGATCAACCTTGCCGAGATGACATGTTCACCTTCAAAGCAGTCTTCCAAGGAGAAGACAACTTCCCGCCACCCTAGTATCTGCCCTCCGGAGCGGCCAGCTGCTCCAACAAGGCGAAAACCCTCCATCCATGAGCCTCTGATCTCCCTCCACATTTTAGCATCACAATCAGAAAGCTTCAACTCCAACAACACAACATTCGCTTTCCACAAGGAAATGTAGTGCCGTAGCGTCGCCTTCCTCGATGGGTCATTGAGACCCCGCAGATTCCACGTAACAACTCCATTCATGTGGGACAGGTGGATGTCTCCCTCATCTTCAAACGAAAGCCACATGCCTCCGCAGTCCGACGAACTTCATCATCATCAAGATCCAGAGTTGCTGTCGCCGATGCCTGTGGCAAGTTGCCACGGCCATCCACTATCACCCTCTGTCCCCGACATGATCCACGATACCTCCATTTCCATTTATACCGAAAAGCTCCTCCCCGACCATCTACCACACATAGTCTCCACCCAGACAGAGGGATCACCATGAGGTCGCTTGCTGCCAGGGGTAGGTCCTTGGCCTGTCGTCGCGGCATCCCTCCATCATGACACAAATCCGACGCCACCACCGTCGCTCCCAAACCCTCGGTCCCCTTCTACGTCAAGGGGAGGTCGGTGGAACTTTCCTTCTCTTCCGCACCCAGCGAAGATGGATGCCGAGCTTCTTCTTTGGCATCAGCAGCCCCCATCACGTCGGGAAAGATTGACGCAACATCCTCGATCGACTTCGCTCGCGGTGTCAAGGGAGGGCCCGAGCCCCAATTCTTCAAATCGATCTCCATCAGAATCGAGTCGTGAGTGTTAGTGTAACACCCCGAATTTGTAATACTCTTAATAGGCTAATTAAAAAACCTTAATTTGTTGCTTAATGTGAGATTTAAGGATCTAGGGAACCCTAATTTAGTGATTATTAGCCTTGGAATTAAACAAATCCCCCGAGTCATTAACAAAATGTTACTAAATGAAAAGTTGAGGGGCCATTTGTTAGGAAAACATGTTTGGAGGCCTTTCTTAAGGCTCAAATAAGAAGCTGAAGGGCTTGGATGCAAATTTCACAACCCTTATATAAGAGAGATTTAAAAATTTAAAAGAAAAATCTCATTTTCTTCTCCCCCTCAGCCAGTGCACCTTCCTCCCTACCAGCTGCTGCTGCTGTTGGCATTGCTGTTGTTGCTGCTGCTACGAGAAGGGAACGAAGAGGAGAGCTGCTGCTGCAGCTATTGTTGAAGCTGCTGCTGTTGCTGTTGTGGTTGTTGCTATTGCTACTGCGTGAAAGAAAGGACAAGAGAGGAAAGGAGGTGGTGCTGCAGTTGTAGCAACTATCATTGCTGCTGTGATTAGGAGAAGAGAAAGGAGTTCCAACTGAAGTAGGGTTCATTCTCTTGTTCACATGACTAGAAGTAGCCAAAAGGGATTGTTTTGGTTAAAATTTCCATGTTGCTTGTGATAATGGTTGGGTTCTGTCCTAGTTATGGGTTAAATCTTGGGAATGCCAAATGGAGGGTTTCAATTGTGAGTTGAAATTGATGTTGAGGTCTATAAATTCATGTGATTTTACGTGTTTACCATCGATTCCGAGTTGCAGACGTAAATGATGGTTTGGATTAGGGTTAACTGGGTGCTGAGAGTACCTAGTACCGATACTAATGATCAGTACCGATACTAGTTGACCTAGCACCATAATGTAACGTACTGAAATGGGGACTGAGAGCACCCAATACCGGTACTGGATGATTTCAGTCGGTGAGCTGGGGCTACCCAGTATCGGTACTGGCTAGGTTATTTTGGTACAAGGCCGGTGGTGCCCAATACCGGTACTGATGTTTAGTACCGCTACTGGCTGGGTTATGTTGATACAAAACTGATGGTGCACAGTACCAGTATTGGTACCCAGTACCAACTTGTGAATTTGGTATTGGGGTTGCCTAGTATTGGTACTAAAGCTTAGTACTGGTACTGGATGATCGAGTTGAGTTTGAGGATAGAATGTGCAAAATACATGTGGTTGTATGCAATTATAAACTGAATTCAGGTTGTAAACAATAATTCTTCAAGTAAAGGTTATTGTACGTGGCTTTTGGAGGTTAGGAACTCATCCTGAACTCAGATGCAATTCTAAGTGGGTTATCTGACGTCTGATGATCTATTAGGCATCTGATACCCTTGATCTTGACGTCTGATCCCTTGGTTAGATGTCCCTACAACTGGATTGTCGTTTTGAGGACTAAGTCCTAATGATTGCACGCCTGATATTACATCGAGTGCCCAATATCCTCGATTCGGACATTTAGCCAAGGAATCAGCCGGTCATCGGTAGCTACAGGAAGTGGGATGTTATTCTCGGACGTCTAACACATGATGCTGGACGTCCAATTTGAGGCTTATGGTTCCGTTTCGCACGGAATTTTCCCACGGGAATCAGGAGCTTAATCTAATTAGTTAAACCCAGGCCTTGCAACCATGAATGTAAGTTAAGAATCCTGGTTAGCATCTAATGTCAGGAAACTCGGATTTTGGGCATAATTAGGACTCGGGGTGGTTGGTCCTAAATGGAAATAAAACATACCCTCTAGTGGTACAAATCCTAATTTGGAAACAATAAAGAGAAGATTCTAAAGTGAATGCATGACGCCATGTCGCCAAAATACCTGTAAGGCCAAAATGCGTGGTATAAACTAAACCTAATAAGCCTTGGTAAAAGTATAGAAATCCTAACAGGCTAGATAAGTGCAATCATGTAATGGTAGATGGGAAGTTCCATTAAGAACTTTTGTAACAATAAAGATTTGGGGTCCTAATCGTGTCGCGAGAAGTACTCCTGTACCCAGTGTAGGTCCTAGGTGAGGAGAGGATCGACTCTAACAATGGGCTGCAAATACGGGTTTCATGTAAATCTTTGCCCTTACATGGAGATAGCCATCTTGAGAGGTTGCAGGACTTACGCACCCCTTTGTTAATTGTATAATTTGGGTAATCAAATGGAGGGTTTAAGCCAGGGTTTGGGAGCAGCAAACACCCGGTACTGGTAGCGATGACGGTTATCGGTACTTGTTGAATCGAAATAAGTTAAAAAGAGACTTAAATCTGGTACTGAAGGCACCTTGTATCAGTAGTGGTGGCCCATACTGTTACCACGTGAGTTCAATAGCCATGGTAATGGGGGTGCTCAGCACCGACACCTAAGACTAGGACCGGTACTAGTGTGCTCGTTCTAAATCGTTGAATTCTGTGAAGAGATTAATTGAATAGATCGGGTTAAGAGTGAAACCATAATATTGAGATCAAGGATCTCTTTGGTTCAGGGTACGTGTGTGTGTGTACTAGTGGTCTTGATTACAGAGGATCTTGGTGGTGCAAAACCCAAGTTTCAGGCACGAAAAGCAGGTTTTGCAGTCCTGGTTTGGACAAGCAACTTGACCTAACAATAGGTCAGGATTACCTGATATAGGTGTATGTTGTTTGAGTGTACTAATGATAAGAAACATGTCCTTGATGTTTGATAGTTTGTAAATGTAATAATTGTATTGATCTGTGTGATTCTGATAATTAGAAATCCCGTGTAATGTTAGAACCTAATTGAGGGTCTAGCAGATACCCCAATGGACAGGGATGAATAGGAAAAATTTGCAATTAGACCATAGAGGGGTGAAGCATATGTATGGGTGTGTGTGTGTGTACACCTATAATTTGAGCATGAAGCTCCCTAAACACATTAAAAGCAATCTGAATTGACTAAATAATGACTTGAATCTCACGAGATGACACCTATGACTCAATCCGAGTCTAATAAGAGAAAATGCTTGGATCCTAAGGTTTTAAGTAAGACCCGAGGAGATCCACAAGGTCCTTAGGACTGCATTCCAGGCATGGAACCCAAATGAAATCAATGAGATGGTAAGTCAACTAGGTGAGCTCATAAGGCTACCCCCTTAAACTTGGTGAACCACGAGTTCACTGCTCGGGTAGAAGACCCGAGCTATTGCGGTAGCAAGAGGCTACCAAGGAGATTTGCCTCGGAACAGGAAGGTTCCTAGGTTCGATTACAAGCCTTGGGGTTGTCGCTGGTGTTTGGTACTTGGATGTACCCGAATCCAACTCGATGTGAAGGTACTCGAGCAAGAGGGTCACTAGGCGCCCGCATATGTGAAGATGGCCATGGTACTGAGATGGATTGGTTGAGATCTCGTCTGACAGCGGATTAAGAAGGCACAGCCGAGGACTGGGCTCCTACAGGGAGTTGCTCCTAACAGGAGCCTTGGCATGGCTCGGCAATTCTGGCCAATCCTGCAATGATGATCTATTTTGATCTGTGACTAGTCCTTGTTGGACACCATTTACGCTCGTGTTTCATGATCACAAGCCATAGGCCTGAGTAACTCCCAAGAGGCCCAACTCTTCTGACTGAAGTCAGCAACGTACGCGATACATCGAGAACAAGCATGCTTTTCTAGAGGAATAACAGACTGCTAATCTCTCCCTTGACCAGGGCGAGACTATCAAGCTGGGATTCAAAGGAAAGGATGCATTTCAATCTCCTCTAGTAGAGAGGGATGATTTCCAGAATCTGATCATTGAGGCGAGTGAGGGAATAAATTATTACACCAAATCGACGAAGGAACCTGGGTAACTTGTTAATGGGTTACTGGACCAAGGTGATTGGTCGTACCAAGTAGGGCTCAAGAAACTAGAACCTAGGGTGTGGGTTTAGGCTAGGAACTAGCCAGTAATTGAAATTGTACACTATCCTGTTTGTTGAGATTCAGTAGATGATTATTCCCTGCTGAACCGATTAGCTCACCCCTGCTTTGTGACCTACTTTCAGGTTGTCATCACGGGTCATCGACGTACGAGATTTGTCGCTACGCAAGTGTGCGTGCTCTATTGACAAGTACATTTTATGCTTTGGTTTACAACAAGTTTATGTTACTGTTTTCCTGTTTCAATTGTGTGCCATTCTTTTCGGATTTTCTTCCATTTTATGTTGTAAATGAAACTCTTTTTAGCTTGACTTAGATACAACCCGAATTAAATAAACCAGCACGTCTTTCTTTTCCGTCCCTCAAGACTCTGACCCTCACTTAGGGGTTTAGGTTTTAGGGCGTGACACTCAGCACTGCCCGAAGCATTGTCTCCACCAATCAGATCCAAAGGGGATCCGACCCGCACACCCGACAGCTCAAAAGAGAGAACCGCTGTCTATCAGTAGTAGCCCCTCATCACCGCACGCAGAAGGCGCCGCCTCCTGCTCCTACGACAGCGCCGCAATCAGCGCCTCCTCCCCTTCTAGATGCAATGTCTCCTCCGAGGCAACCGCAATAGTTGCATTCAATGGCTGATGCGCCATGACCAGCAGGACCGACTCCACGTCAGCATTCAGACGTTTGGGCTCTCGACATCGGGTGAAACCTTAGCTCAGGGATGCGATGGCTCCATTGCCACGCCGCCTGCGCTCACCACTCCTACGACCACCTCTGCATACGAGGCCATCCTCCCAAAGGCCCTTTTGCGAGTGCAAGAGACCACCCACAGATGTCCTCCGTGGTGAAGGAGCACTTTCTCCATCATTGTTGTCCCTACCTTCAACTCCACCACCGTGTCAAGCGGTCCAGCCGAGAGACCGGTTCCCCGACACCAACAGAGGCACGTGAACGGGGACACCACTGCCTCGAGGACCTCCATCGTTCGAAGCCACCAAGGTACCCCCTCGACCACCAATACCACCGACACTCTCTCCGGTGGGCGTTCTCTCCGTGCTCCATCGTGGACGCAAGCCTTCCACCAAGCAACCGTTCCCGACCTCAATCGGGAGATCGCGAAGCAAAGCTCCTTCGTCTTCTTCGGGGAAAGCCCCAGCACAAGGACCCCATGTCTCCCGAAGGTAGAACCTTCACAACAAACCCCTTCGATTCTCGGAGATCCGCAATTGACCCGAAGCCAACTCACCTACAAGACCTCCACCCACTAGGATACTAAGGGTAGCCACATTTGCCGACCAAGGAGCCTCCACCTCAGCCAAGGGCTCCCGGCAGCACCACCACACCGCACCCACCGATGCCCAATGCTCTGACACCCCCAACAATGCAAGGGCTCTCGACAGTCCCTCGCCCAATGGCCAACCCCTAAGCACTTGAAGCAACCATCAGCACCAACCCTCCCCAGATCAGTTGCAACACGAGCCTCCGCCTTCCTCCTCTGCTCAATTACCCTCCACACCCCAAGGCCTTCAGCTTGACCGCCCTGCAGTTGAGAAGGTCTCTCTCCCCTCACCTCCTCCCTCTCTCACGTCTTTTCTCCCTCTCCCTCGCTCTCCCCCTCTCCCGTTCCATTCTATTCAGTTGAGCGGCATCCCATGGGACTTGTGTTGTTGGAAGCAAGAAGCAAGGGACAGAACTCAGACATTTTTATGCTGTGGAAACCTAGTTAAAAAGAAATGCAGTTCCTTTAAGGAAGGAAGGCATGATTTCAACGTTTGTATTAGGAGCAAATACTCAAGCTAGGTACGAGTGTATCTTTTGTCGAGATCCTTGTGTAATCTCAAGTATCTTTTACAACAGCTACCATATAGCCATTTGACTTTAATGGAAAGAAATCGAAAATACTTTGTAATCTTTATTGCATAATTGTTGACATATTCTTTTTTAAGAAATATAATTACTTCCATTTTACCAGTGAAAAGAAATATAATTACTTCCATTGCCTTACAAAGCCACAATAGATGGAATCAACATTGTGGCAACGACGTTGATGATCCCACACAACATTCTTGATTTTTCTGGCTTTAAAAGTCTCAACAACTCTACAAGTTCCTTAAAATTTTCATTGCCTTTTAAATTTTTAATTTAGTTGGTGTACTATACTTGATTTGATTTGAGTGTATTGATACAACGCTTGTGTTTTCATATGTATGCCTTTCTTACAAAATCTTTTAAAATTTTAAGTTAATAATTTGTTATTTACTTACAATTTTAATCATTTTAAATGAATTTAGTTGCCATTTGCCAGCATGTGTCAGCACACCGTTGGCGTGTCCTCGATACATATAATTTTAGGCCATCAATAATCTCAATAACTTGATATCGATATACGAGTGTTTCCATGGAGTGCCCTCAACATGCCCACAATAACTACACTTGGAAATTTATCAACCCGACATCAATATCGACACTTAGAACCTTGCTTTAGAGGTGGCTATCCAATTAGATATACTTGTGAACTTGTTTCTTGGTGGTATATCTTGGAGGTAATTTCAGAGAAATATGTTTTTGTTCCTTTTTGCACTTCCCAAGTGGAAGTTAAAAATTGCACTAGTTGTTTTCACTATCCACAAGCCTTTTGGCAATCTCATGATCAGGGCTCCTTGCAACTTCCTCTACAAATATTTTGATGTAGGAACAAGTGCTAAAGCATTCAGAAGAAAGTGGTGGCATATTTTTACCTCAGGGGGTATATATTAGCTCTAAGTGGTGATCACCAAGCTCCTGGAGCAAGGAGACGATCTTCTAGGTAGCCTTATGTAAGCATGTTATGGTGACTCCACTTCCTCGAGAATTCTAGCCTCTCCTGTGAGCAGAGCTTGTCATTTCCTAAAGGAGCTCTCTCTTTTGTGGCCGAAGGTGTGGTCATTCTTCTCACATTAGCTGGGGTTGGGGGATGCCTTTCGTTTTTGGTTAGATGATTGGACTTTATAAGGGCAATTAAGAGATAGATTCACCAGGTTGTTTGCTATGGTAGCTAACAAAGACGTAGAGGTGGTGGATTACTAGTAGGGATTTTGGTGTCCGCTCATAGGTAATCTATCGGATCAGAGGATTGACAAGCTCCAAGGAATGCTACAGGAACTGCAGGACTTTTCTCCGAGTGATCATCGTGACACCCTTGTTTGGGAGGAGGGTGGCTTTTCAGTTGGAGAGACATACAAAAGTTTGAGTGGGAGTGGTCCGATAGTTGACGTAAATCTCTCCAAGGAATGCAGATTGATTTAGACCATTCCTTGTCCATTGAAATTCAAGATCTTGATTTGGTTGCTCAAGAGAAGAAGACCGATGACGAGAGTTTGGAGAGCTCGATGGGTGCAAGAGAGGGAGAAAATGTGTCTGCTTCGCTTGGGGGCCGATGAGGGCATAGAGCATTTATTTTTCGAGTGCCCGTTTCCCGACCAGATATGGAGATAGTTGTATTTCAATTGGTTGTCACACACTAGCTTTAAAGATTTTTGGTGTTCTTTCATATCTAGGAATCAGCATGGTGGACCGAATGTGTTTCGGGCGAAGAGGGACAAAGAGAGAATCTTGGCAGTATTCTAGAGCATTTGGCTTGCGAGGAATGCAGGTACTACTAGGAATCAGGCTCATTACGTCAAGAATATTGTTTCTTGTATTTCATGCTTGGCGAATTTCTAGGGCTCTAACTTGTAATTTTGGCTGTTTAAGCCCCTTATTAATAATGTAAGTCCCGACAGTTATCAACTGGATAACCACCTTCCTTTAAGAAAAAAAAATATTGGCTCTAAGAAATCTTTCCTTTTTTTTAACTTTAGCTACTTTTTTCTCGTTGGTACTTCACATGCCACAGGAGATCAAGGACAAAATCAACTCCTTGGGAGAAAGGTTATAGTAAAGAAACAATGGTACTGATTCCAAATGTGGGAGCAGATGTGCCAACCCCAATAAGGGGTGCTTCAATTGTAAACAATTGAGTTGCGCACTACTTCAAAAGCAGATTTTACACAAAACTAGGAAAACGAAAGATTAGTCAATTGAAATTATTAAAATCTGTTATCCTCCTTATTGAAATGGAGAATTAGTGCAAACACAAAATGGGATACTGATAGTGCTAGATTTGTACAGATATCAGGAAAGATTCGGTCAAGGGAAAATCTAGCAAGACATTGATTGAGTCAGGTCAAAAACTCAGCCCAAATTAGAACCTAGAAGTTTTATTTTTAAAAGAACTAGAACCTACAAGTTGAGTCCAAGAAAACCAAGTCAGGGTGACTGACTCGAAGGAGTCTTCAACGATTCAGAATGTATCCTTTGATAAAAGAAAAAAAAATGAGTCAAAATATAATTGGACCAAGACTTATGCTTGGAGAGAAATCTCTGCTATTCTGTTTCTGTTATTTTCTGTCCTTTTTGTTATTTCTACTCTTGTATGGACTTGTACACAGTTTACCCCTAGCCTCTATAAATAGAGGCCTAGGGTTTCTCTAGAGAATAGAACATTTCATTCTCCCCATATGGTATTCGAGCAGCGATCCTAAATCAGAGCTCGATACCTTCTTGATCTCACCCTCATTTTCATTTCCCCACCAAATAATCTAAGCTCTTCTTAGGACTTATGCACTTCCTTGGTAAGAAAAGAAAGTTCCTTCTCAAGAACCTCAAGAGTCTCAGCCCTAAGGCACAAACCCAAAGGAGGGGGCCCTCAAGCAATGTTTTGAATGCCCACAGCGTGCCCACGACATGCCAACGAAATGACCTTTCTCTGATGTGAGGCCATAACAACATACATGTAATGTCGAAATGCAATAGTATTATCTATATTTTGTCAAATATCAAAATAATATGTTGATGATATCAACGAAATGGATGGTACTAGATACGATTCTTAGGCTATTGCCATATTTTAAGGTTGGCATAGGTAACTTAGTAACTCATTTTTGCCCATTATTATTATCGCATGCCTGTTAGAGTGATAAGAACTTTTGCAAGTGTTTTCTTTCCATATTTGTTAGATCTTTAAAGTAATTTAATTTCTCTGAAATTAAATAGTATTCATTTCTTATTCTATAAGCTTGATTTAAGCTACAATCATTAGATTTATATCATGTTGTCGATTTTAACGGTTACATTTGCAGATCCATGAGTTTATGGTAGGTTAACTAGTTCGATGATTGTTTGATCTATATATTTTATAGAGATAGGATTCAGTATTTAAATTTTTTTTATAGAATAATTGTTTAAGTGTTTACTAAGTTTTTCTAACATAATTATATGAATTCAATACGATCCTAATCATTTTAATATTAGTGATGAATATGACATTGGCATGCCATCAAAATAGGAGATTTTAGGCAGAGTATCATACTGACATGAAAGGGGTATCTAAATACAAGGCTATCGACAACATCTTGATAATTTTGACCATGCTAACTATTTCAATGATACGTCTACAAAAATTTTGAGGCATGCTAGCTGCTACTCTACTACATGTAGGTGTAATTGATGCTTCCTGCTACGATGGCCAGAGTGGCAAGTTCAGTTACTTCGATGGTGGCGGTACTATGACTTGCGTCTCATAGGGAAAAGGGAGAGGTGGTGGGTCTTTGTTGGGTCACACAAAAGAGAGGGGAGGAGGTTCAAGGTAGATGTTTTGTTGGTGGTGGAGTAAAGGGATGGATTACAATGGGGAAGGAGATGAGGTGAGGAGAGGTGAGGGAAAAAGATGAAGAGATGTCATTTTTGTCGACATGTGTCGGCATGCCTCCGAAATTGAATATTTTCGTGGCATCGATATCGTTGAAATCTGCGGTCGAAATACGGGTGCTTCCATGCATGCCGTCAGCGTGCCTCCGAAATGTGCACTTAGAAATTTATCGAAACGACGTTGAAATCAGCATTTAGAGCCTTGCCCTCGAGGTCACCAGCAACCATCCATGCAATTGCCAGGTCTAGGGCCATGGGCAACACCAAAGCACAACTGTCAAACCCTAACCATGCAATCAATCGCCAATCACCACCTTCTCATGCTCCCAACAATGAACGATGTAGGGGTTAATCTCCTATTCTCTTGCTACGTGTGAAAGGAGCGCTACTACTCGTTAGTGACCACCTCAGAGTGGTCACCCGAAGCAGGATCATCGTCGCTAGTGATCAGTGAACCTGCCGGCACTGAAAATCCTTGTCGGAGGACTAAATAGGGTTGCCAATAACCCTTTAGAGACTATTACTGATCATTAGGACCCTCTTACCTCAATCTAAGGTGGTTGGGACCTATTTTAGGAGGGTTTTCGATTTATTCAGATTCGATATATGAAGATTCTTCACTGAAATAGCATTCGACTAAGTGCCTCTTTCGCGGTAGTGGTATTTTCATGTCTCTCTAGTTTTGGTTTATTATTGATTATAGCTTTGAGGTGAAGTCTAATCTTACTAAGAAGAATGGCCTCCAAAATTGTTGATTGACCCACACAAGGGAATGGAATCCAAGGAGAGTTCAACAATCCCTTCTTTGTCCCAATGGTGAAGTTTGACGAGACCAACTATGTGTTGTGGTCACAATCAATCCTTATTGTGGTTGAGGGTCATGACAAAGGGAGCATACTCCTTGAGATGGAACTGGCTTAAAAGACAAGGTAATACACCTCTTGGAAGAAGGATAACACCATGATCTGGGCATGGATCATAAATACCATTATCCAACATGTTGATGCTAAGATTATATACTACAAAACGACGAAGGAGTTGGAGGAGAATCTTCAACAGACTTATTCTCAGGGCAAAAATGCAGCACGCATTCTCCAACTACATCATGAGCTTGCACACGAGACAAGGCAAGCCACTAGCACAAGGCTACTCGTCTCTCAAGTCAGCTTTTGAGAGGCTTAATACCTACACCCCTATATGTTCATGCAACTTTCAAAAGGCATATAGGACGTAGAGTCGCAGACCATGGTGGGACACTTACTAGATTAGACCCATCTTATGAGGCAACTCATTCCCGATGTGGATGTTTCCTGAGATGTCATCGATTGAAAAGGAATACAAGAAAATGAGTCAACTTGCAATTTCTCTATCAACTACTACTTGAGTAGAGCATACCTCTACCATGGCAGCTTCTCAAGGAAGGGGCAAAGGTGAAGGACCATCTACTCACAACCATGGTCGAGGCTAAGGAGGTCAGGGATGAGCTAGGCCTCGGTGCTCATTTTGTAGGAAATCGAGGCACACTAAGAAGGCTTGTTGGATTAAGCATGGGAAACCTATCAGTGCTCATCAGGTAGTCACAGCTCCAAATGCAGGACAGGAGTCTGTTCTGATCATTAGAGCTGAGTATGCGTTAATTTAGATTTCATCATCATGGTATATCAATCACTACCCCCACAGCTACTTCTGGCTCTACTTCAAGGAATGCGAACACTACTCCCTTTGCTGGCCCTTCAGTATATGTCTAGCCTTTTTTTTGCCATGCTAATACTGAGGATGCTAATTGGCCCATGGATTCAGGAGACTCATGACATATATGTGGGAAGGCCTAGTAGTTTTCCTAATTACGACCTAACTTGTCTACCGAAACGATTCTTGTGGCTGATGGGAGACATAACTTTGTTACACGTTAAGGGAAGGTTCGGATAGCCCACCGTATACAACTACATAATGTTTTACTTACCCTAAATTTTCTTTTAAACTTGCTTTTGATTAGTCAAATTACAAAGACCTAAGCTATAAAGCTATCTTTGACTTTATCTCTCATGATTCAAGATATACTGACAGAGAAAGTGATTGGCTATGGTCGTGAGGAGGAGGGGTTCTTCCACCTATCTCTAACATCTGAGATTTGGTCACTGTTACACAAGCTCAGGCATGTGATACGCCGTATCCCTCCTAATACATTCAGTGTGAGGTGTCAATTGGGCAAGCACCACAATTCTTTCCATTGTTGGCAAAATCATAGTTCAAAGTCCTTATTTCAGTTACTTCATCTTATTGTTTGAGGTCTAAGTCGTGCTCCCGATCATATGGGACACAAGTTTTACCTTGTTATTATTGATAACTTTTCTCGTTTGTATTGGATTTTTTTGTTAAAGCTAAAGTCAAAGGTGGGTGATGTAATCAAGTACTTTCTCATAGAAATAAAAAATCAATTTAATACCCATGTGAAAATCATTCAGACTAATAATGAATTGGAATTCTTTACCCAAACTCTACACTCTACAATTCAGGGGTATGGAATCATTTATCAAACCAGTTGTCCTTATACTTCACAGCAGAATAAGGTGGCTGAAAGAAAACACCGTTATATTCTGGATGTTGATATAACTTGCTCATCCAAAACAGTGTTCCTTTGTCTTATTGGGGTGATGTAGTTATGACTGCATACTATTTGGTGAATCGAATGCCTTCCACTATTCTGGATGAGGGAGTTCCTTATTCTCTACCGTTCCCTAATAAGTAACTCTTTGGGTTGCCACCTAAGGGGGACAACCTTTCCTACTAAGCTATCAAGTGTATATTTGTAGGATATTCTAGGACTCAGAAGGGCTACCAATGCTATGACCCAATCGATCGACATTACTATGTTAGTGCTTATGTCTCCTTCTTTAAGTCCACCCCGTATTACTCCTCTGCTGGCTTTTATATTGTTACTCTGGCTACTGATAGTGAAGTTATCATTCCCATGTCGATTCCTGATGAGGCCATTACTCCCACACCTAGGGTGGAGCACTGGGTCAGACCAACCCAAACCCAACTTGAACCTAACCCTAAAAAACCTAGCCCAACTCAAGTTTGAATTTTATATGGGCTAGGCCCGAGCCTTGATTTTTAGGAAAATTCAAGTTTGGGCCTGGCACGGCCCGGCTTGGCCTGAGCCCGAAAAAGCCTCCAGAGGCCCATTGGGCCTGAACCCGTTCGTGGTAGTATCTATCAAGTTGTAAGATCGCCATTGAAGTACTAATACATTTCCTTCAACTAGAAGAATCATTATAATTATAACTATCCAATTCCAACTTTAAATTAAGCCTTAACAGGCTTGATTGAGCCTCAGGTAACAATTCAAAATTAGACCTTAGCAAACTTAGGTAGGTCCTATTTAAAAATCTACTAAAATAGCCCCTAGCAAATTTTGCAAGCTTAACGGGCTTTTCTAGGCCCAACCCAACCCAAACATTGAAATCAAGCCCAACTTGACTTGGCCCTAGGCCCATTCTCATGGGCCTTGGGCCAGGCCTGAGCCTTGCTTTGATAGAAATTTCAAGCCTCCAGCCTGGCCCAAGGCTCAAAAAATAAAATGAACTTTTTCGGGTTTGGGCCAAGCCAGGCTGAGTCCGATCCAATGTTCACCATCATCAATTACAAACGAGCTCCCCTCCAAAGCCAGCACCATCATCTATGTTTGAGGTAATTTATACACCTGATAATATTGATCAACCTTTAAGCTCAAACATTCCAAGTGCAAACAATACCCCACTGAATCAAGATCTCTAACAACCTCAAGTTGATAAGGTAGTCTAGATTGTTGATGGCCTATGTTCCAACCTACCCACACCTATTCAACATGATGACATGTTCCACGTGGCCTATGTTCACCATCATTAGTTACAAATGAACCCCCCTCCTCCAAAGCCAATATTGATACACCTTTAAGCTCTGGCATTCCAAGTGCAAACAATACCCCAATAAATTAAGATCTCTGACGACCTCAAGCCGATAGAGTAGTTGAGATTGTCGATCACCCTATAGATAGTGGGCTTGATTTTCCCATTGCCTTAAGGAAAGGAACTTGCTCTTGCATGCTACATCTTATTTCTAAGCACATATCCATGACAAGTTTATCACCTCAGTACAAGCAGCTTATATTTTGAGCCTTTCAACTGTGCGCACACCTACCACTCATCAAGAAGCTCTTCTTGATCCGAAGTGATGGCAAGTCATAGAGGATTAGATGCTGCTTTAATCTCACGAGACACTTGGAGTCTAGTTGACCCCCCGATCGATGCTACCACAATAGGGTGCAAGTGGATGTACTGTTAAATACAAACCAGACGATACCGTAGACAGATACAAGGCTCAATTAGTGCCTAAAGATTACACTCAAACTTATAAGATGGACGACTTCCATCTCTCTCCCCAATTGCACAGCTTTCGACTGTGTGAATTCTAATATATGTTGCAGTTCATCTAGACTGGGTACTTCACCAATTAAATGTGAAAAATGCATTTACGAGCAACAGCCCCGGAGATTCAAAGTTGGGGGGAGTGTAGTAAGGTGTAAACTACATAATGCAATTTATGAGCGCAAACAAAGTCTACATGCTTGGTTCCAAAAGCTATCTAATGTCATTAAAAATGTTGATTTCAAGAGATCTTTTGGAAAAATGATTGCTCTGTTAGTGTATATGGATGACTTTACACTACCAGGTGATGATGTAAATGGCATTGAGGTTACTAAGTACTTTGTCATAAAAAACTTGGGACCACTACGATATTTTCTTAGTATTGAGGTCGCTTGGAATGCACAGAGAGTTGTATTGTCTCAAACGAACACAGATGATCATGTTAAGTAAACTGGCATGCTAGGTATTAAAGCTACATCCATTCCCATGGATCCAAATATGGATCTATATGATGATGATTCAAGATAGATAGATGCAAAATAGTACAGGTGTCTTGTTGGGAAACTATTACATGTCCTGATATTGCTCTTGCAATGAGTAATGTGAGCTAATTTATGGACAAGCCAAGGAAGGCACATTGAGATGCAGCCATGATGATCATCAAGTACTTGAAGTCTACACCAAAAAAAGAACCATTGTTCACTCGTGGGAAGTCCTTAGATGTGATAGCGTATACTGATGCAAATTATGCAAGGTGTCCCAAAGACAAAAAGTCTGCCACCGGGTTTTGCACCCTCATAGGAGTAAATCTAGTTACTTGGCAAAGCAAAAAGCATACTATAGTAGCTAGATCCAATGTAGAATCTGAATATAGGGCTATGGCCCAGGCTACGTGTGAGCTTATGTGGGTCTGGTCAATCCTTAGTGACTTAGACGTCATTCCACTTAGGCCTATGCAAATGAAATGTGACAACAAGGCAACCCTTTTTGTCACCACCGTCCTATTTTCCATGAGGGCCAGGCAAGTAGAAGTGGATTGCCATTACACTCGTGATGTGATTCAGAAATGGCTCATCTACACCTCTCATGTGACTTCAGGAGATCAAACTGTGAACATGTTCACCAAGACACTACCTCGAGCATTGTTTGAACAATATTGTTCCAAGCTAAGCATGGCAAATATCTACGCTCTAACTTGAGAGGGGTGTAGAGAAATCTACGTTCTTCTATATATGTTCTTTTCTATCGGGTGTAGAGAAATCTACATTCTTCTATATATGTTCTTTTCTATCCTTTTTGTTATTACTACTCTTGTATGGACATGTACACAGTTTACTCCCTAGCCTCTCTTTCTAAAGAGAGGCCTAGGATTTCATTCTCTCCACAACCCCCGGGAAGAAAAGCCTGATAAGATCAAAAGGCCATAAGACATGATGATTCTTGTTCCAATTCAGAAAAGCTAGCAGCTCCTTGAGAGGGTTAGATTTTCAAATGAACTCTTACCTCTGACTTATCTAGCAGTCAGCACCCATAAGATCTTAGAAGAACTGACGAGCATTTACCAATACTCTCCAACAAAGCAGGCAGTACTCTTTTGTAATACAATGCAATCTTAACTGCATAGCAAATTTTCTCATCAGAAGCCCCTAAACAAGCTTTTGTCACCCATGACATTTCAATTGAAAGCCAAAAGACAAGCAGTGGTTAAGCAATGGTGGATGGCATCCACAACAGAAAAGAACGGCAAGCAACAATCTGATTATAGCTGCCCACATCATCTTTTTTCTTTTTGAAAGGGACCACATTAGCTTTATGCAACTATCACATCAAATAAAAACCACGACGATGCACCCATGGGATTGACCATTAAAGCTCCACAGGGCATCCAACAAGGCCATGGAATCCCAAGTAGCCCCACTCATATACTTGTTGGCATATAGTGTACTTCAAGGTCTACACCATGTACACAACTTGCAGCTCCAATAGCGGGTGAGCCTGGTCAAAATCCCACATGCCACTTGTGATTACTTCCATTTTTTCTCAATCCATCTACGTCTCACAAAGGATATCTCATAAGTGATATCATAGTTAGATTCGAAGACCTTTTAGGTATGTATGTGACAACCCATATCTAATAGTAAATACTACTACTATAACATTATTTTTTTCCCACAGTAAGTGGAGTTGACTACATGGATTCCTTACCTTCATTTAGATCTATTTTGAGCTATTTCTGAGTCATGTCTAAAAATAAATAAGAACAACTAGACATGCCTAACAGTACCCAAGAGAACCACTAGACATGCTCAAGTAAAATTGCCACAAGGCATTCTCAACTTGTTCATGGTTACTCTGGACTGAAACATAGAGAGGCGACTTAAAAGTGTTTTTAACCAAAAAAAACATGGGTGACTTAAAAGATGTTATGATCCTTTACACTTGAAATCATGTTGTCTTTCTTACTGTCAAATCATAAAAATCAATTATCTCCCACACCCTTGACTAATTCTTGGTTTCTATCATTAGCAAAGCCCCAAATCGAAGTGTATATATATTTAAAAAAAATCTGAACCCTCCTTAACAACAAAAAAGAAAAAAAACTGACTAATATGACCCTTACAAGTTGTTCGCCTAAGTTCTTTTCCCATGAAAAAAACAACTTTTTAGTTTAAGCCCAAGAAAATCTGGGATAACCACTGTAACCTTTAAAACCAAATTAATCAGGTAGTCATGCTCAACCATAATTAGCTTGGTCACAGAACAAAACTTAACAATAGGGGAAGAGACTAGGGAATTCTCTACATCTGCTCCCTAGAAAAGGTTTGCAGTGAGCATGCTTCACATTACTTCTTTTCCGACAGTTTTCTATCAAAGCAAAGCAACCAGTACTCTCTTGGTCAGTTATTAATCAAACCAGTACTTGTCAGATTATCTAGGGATGATTACTGAAGGTATGCAGACATCCAACTCCCATATTAAAACCTCAAGTAAAGGTTGCATAAGTTGATGCAAATCTACACAAGTCCACTGTCTCATGCATAACATTTTCCATCAACAGCCTCTCATCTTCGAATGCCATTGTATCCATTGCCAACTACACTTCTGCCAACTACCATCACCTCACCTTCCAAAAGTTCCAAACTCATGAATAGCCTCCTCAACACCTGATAAGTTGTCTTGGGACCTACCTTACTAGATCACATCTAAATAAAAGTGCTCGGCATCCTCTTCAACGCAACCACAGTAGGCACACTAGATTTTGACATCAAACCTCCTGAACACCTGCCCCCTATCCTTCTAAGCAAGCATGTCAAAAAAAGGACCAACTGATCTCCAACTACCTGAACCAAGGTCCACATCACTCTGGACCATCTCATCACTCAAAGAGCATAAGCACTTCTAAAATTGGAACTCCCCACCAGCCATGCAAGGGTGTTAGGCATGCCCCACTAGGCCAAAAGGGTCAAACATAGAGAGAAACAGCTAGAAATCATTAACTCTAACATTAGGCAAACTATTGCCGCAATCTGATGTCCACACACCCCAGCCTCACTCTATTGGTCAACACTCAATCCGAATAAGACACAGCAAGGCATCCCTCACCAGTCACCAGTGACAATCTAACAACCTAGGGAACAACTCTGCCAGATGGGGCTTGTCCAGTGTCCATCCAAAATCTAAAGGCCTACCCATTACCCTAAAGATTATTTTCTGAAAGGAATTTGTCCTAAAAATCATTAGCATTTTGTGCTTTCTTCATAGCCCAAGTGTTTCAGAAAAGCGAACAATAACAACTTTGAGAAATTATACCAATGTGACTTGTTCCTTTTGACATGGAAAACTAAAGATAAAAATCATTAAGTTATGACCTATAAAGCTATACTGTATGCAAGCTTGGTTAGTTGGGAAAGGGACACAGATTGGATTAATCTGAAGGAGTCCTCCAAAAAGTTTCAAAGAAGCAAAGGCCATAGTGGTTCACAAAGAAAAGCAGCAGAGGAGGCTCTAAAAATGAAAAAAAAAAAAAAAAGGGAAGGGGGTTAGGGGGGAAGTTGAGGGGCATAAAGAATATTCTGACACCCTTCTATCGATCAAAGAAAATATCCAAAATTGTTCAAAATGTAGAGGTATCATGTCGAGAGTCAAAATATGAAGCTATGGAAAAGAATTTTTTTTTTTGAAAAGGCTAAAGGTGGTTATCCTTTTGATGACCACTCAGAAAATGCATTAATTAAAAAAGAGGCATAAAAGCCATGTTACGACCAAGAACTCCATCCCGACAAAAATGACATCGCAGAAGCAACAAAATTCTCCACATACGGATGCTACTCCCTAAAGACAATCACATTCCTTCCCAACCAAATTGACCACACAGCTATGGAAAAGAATAATTGAAAGAAAGATGACACAAGACTCCAATGAAGCAAGAAAACAGTCTGGCTTCATGCTTGGCTGGTCTACAACAAAAGTGGTAGATCTTTAGAGTCATTTGATAGAAATTTTCGGAGACAAGAAGAAAGGTCTGTGCATGGCTCTTATTGATCTAGATAGGGCTTGTCATTTTGTTCCAAAGAATGTACTGTGAAAAATTTTGAAAAAAAGCAGCACTTTGAAGTTAACATTGGTTTTTGTCAAAGATTCGGCTATGAGTCATTGCATCTTCACTTTGGTAAAGTATGACTTGATTAAGCACAACAGAAATGAGCTTATATTAGAGCATGTTGCAGATGACATTTTGGTTATGGAAGAGACAGATAGTTGTAAAAATAGCAAACTGGAGTAGGGGTGAAAAGCCCTTGAATCTTGGGTTCTTTCAACTTAATGGGGCAAGGACTGAATGCAGTGAATGCAAGTTTAGTGTCTACAGACACAGATATGAACCAGGGAAATATCTCATTCTCAAAAAAGAGGAAGAGGTTTTCAAATACTTGAGATCAATTTTTCATCAAAATAAACAAACTAATAGCAATATAACACACATAATCAATGCAAGTAGGTAGAAATGAGGAGCATTAGCTACTTTATGCAACAGAAAACACTTCCAAATGTTTAGGATGCATACTCTATAGCAAAGACCTTCCATTCTACATCAATTTGTGCAGAAGATCTGAATGACAAAAATGAGAACGTTGAGGTGGATGTACAGACACGTGAGAGAAGATCAATTCTAAAACAAGATTATCGGGAAAAAAAAGGAAGTTGTGGCACTAATAGACGATAAAACAAGATAGACTTATTTAAGAAGGGTTGGAAATCAAAAGGGTCCTTGTGATGCATGGTAGTTTGAAGACGTAAGAAATTAGACGTTGAGCCCAAAAGGAGGGGTAAGGAAAGGCAGAAAAAGTATTGGAACTTGGAAAGACACCATCGGATGTATTAACTTTGTTTCTTAGACATGATCAGAGGATCTCAAGTATAGCTGGAAGGCAAAAAAGAATCTATGTGACCAGGCCAACTTTTTTTACTAAAAGAGGATAGTCACACAAGGAATAGCTGACCCCACTTAATGTAGGGAAAAAACATGGTTTCTTGTTGTTGCGATCTTGTTGCACTACACTAGCACCTTTAATTTTCTAAATATCAAATTTAAATAAGGAAATGCATGTAAAGGTCTGCAATTGTGAGACGACATGAGAAAAGCAAGACAGTGCAACTTCTCCTTCTCTTTGTCCCTGTACAAAGAGATGGATAATTATTGACACAAAACTCTATGGAGATTTTGAACATGAGTTTCTAAAATGTATTTCCAAGCTCGTATCCAAGCAGACCCTATCTGTTCCTGAACTACTTTCCTTTTGAGGATCAATCAACAAAAGAACCTTATTTCCAATCACTAAGTTTAGCACATAATTTCTGTTCACCATTTAATCGCATAGCCCAAGTAAGGCCTGGATAGCAATGGTCTAACCTGAACTTCATCGACATAAGTAAGCTTCTTTTCCATAGTTCTCTGTGCCCACTGCACCAGCAGCAAAAGGAGATCTGGTATCCCCTCCCCACTGCAACATCATAAACAAAAGTTGAAACACAACTAATAATATCAAGTTAATATTACCAATTTGCAAAATATGCTCCACACCAGTAAAAACTTTTATAAACTATGCATGTGCACCAGAAGTACCTGATTGCACTTGTAGGCACAATGCTGGATGTTTCACCCATCTCTTTGTTTCTGTAATAAAGCTCGGTATTCAACCCTTGTTCCTTAAACTGAGTAATTACCTGGATACAGGGGTGGAAAATAAACATCTGGTATCAACCATGTAGTATGAAAATTTAGGCAGAAAATCATACAACAAAAAGAAGCTATGGTGACTTTAAAAAAACGAAGAAAAGAAAAAGAAAAGGAGCTATGGTGAAATTCTTCAAACCTGAGTTGTCCTGTGTTTGAACTCGGTCATTACATCATTTGATTGTAGCTTGAGGGCTTTCACTATCGGTGCATTAGGGCATTTTTTCCATCCATACAGTCTGTCAACCTTCCAAAATGCAAGAAAAATATAAGAATATCGTTGAGATCCAATGCACATGACTTAGCAAGGAAAATATACGGAAAAAAGGTATTAGAAAATGTCAACTCACCTTGTTTAAAGCAACAATAAATTCTGCATTCCTACTTTTCAAAAGGTTGATGGATTCTATAGTTTGAGGCTCAAGTCCATGCATAATGTCCACAACCAGGATGGCAATATCACACAAGCTTGACCCTCTTGATCGCAGATTAGTGAACGACTCATGACCAGGAGTATCAATCACAAGCAAGCCAGCTACTTTCAGCTTTGCATCTGCTTTTAATTCATTTGTCCTCTGTCTTATGTTTTCAGTGGGGAAGTAAGTAGCACCAATTTGCTGAGTGATACCTCCAGCCTCGCCTTCTTGTACATTGGTGCCTCTAATGCAGTCTAAAAGCTTCGTCTTCCCTGTATCAACGTGCCCAAGAATGCAACAAATGGGAGACCTAAGATTGTTGCCACTCGGTGCAAGGACCTCATCTGAAGGTTTGGTTTCGCAAGGTGCACTGGCATCTTTCTTCTGCTTGTTTTCAGTAGCAGCAACAGCCTTCTTATCCATCTCTCTTTCACTTCTTGGAGGTGTATTAGGAGCAACAACACCTTTCGCGGTTGGTTTTGCAGGTAATTTGTTATTTTGTTGAGGTTCAGCTGCAACCTGTTTAGAAACACCTTCTGGTTTTTTCTTTACCACAGGCTTCACTTCTTCCTGTTCTTCCTCATCCTCACCAGCATGTGCATTTAAACCAGGCAATTTCACATCAACATCATCCCAACTCTTTGCATCCCATTCCTCGTCATCTTCTTCCTCCTCCTCCTCCTCTTGAAACTCTTGACTCACTTCGATTTTATCCTCGACAACTAGGGCCGGGGCTGGTTCTTCCAGTACTACAACCTCTTCAGTCTGTTCCACTTCGGGTTCGGCAATCTCACTTCGAGTATCTTGATGGTTCTCTATGGCTTCTTCAGCTTCAGCATTCTTCAGTTGGGCAGGTTTTGATTTTTTATTTCCATACTTCGGCCTCTTTTTCACCTCCCCTGTAGAATCCAGCAATGCGGCATCACCCATCCGGGCGAAAATTTGGTTCCTCATAGCCTCCAACCTCTTCGCCTCCTCCTTCTGCTTCCCCGTCAGAAGCTTCCCCTCCTGCTTCTTCTTCAGGAGCTTCTCCTTCTCCCTCTCCTTCTTCCTCCTCTTCGCCTCCTCTGCCTGTCGTTCCAACTCCTCCAACCGTTTCCTTTCCTCCTCCTCCTTCCTCAGCCTCTCCTCCTCCTCCCTCTTCTTCCTCTCCTCAGCCTCCTTCCTCCTTGCAAGAGCCTCCTGCATCTCTCTAACATGCTTCGGCATCTTCTTATCCGCAACCTTACCCTTAGCCGCCATCTCCTTCTCTTCCTTCACTTCCGCTGCAGCGGCCTTCTTCTCTTTCTCCTTCTCCTTCTTTTTCTTCTTCTTTTTTGCAGCAGCTGATTCAGCTACACCTCCTTCACCCTCCTTCTCCTCCTCATCACCACCATCTGCTTTCTCCACGCGTGTAGCAACCACCGGGGCACTAGCCACTGCCTCCGCCACTGGCTTAGCAGCCGGTGGGGCCCCCAACTCTGCTAATATCTTATCCAAATCCTCCTCATCTTTTGCCCCCTTCCCACCCTTCCCCTTCTTCTTCTTCTTACTCTGCTTCAACGACCCAATCTCCTCCTCCACACTCTTCTGACTGACCTCCAAATCCTCACGCTTTTCCTCCAAAGGTGCGGATGCAGGCAGGGGTGCTGACTCCACTGGCAGGCCCTCCCCAAGCTCATCCACCTCCCCTTCTGCATCCTCCCGCCTCTGTGCAGGCATTGTCACGGCAGCACCATCGCCAAGCTCTGCCAATATCTTCTCTAAATCCTCCTCATCTTGCGCACCCTTCCCTGCCTTCCCCTTCTTCTTCTTCTTACTTTGCTTCATCAATCCAATCTCCACCTCCACATCCACCTCCCCTCCCGCCTCCTCCCGCCTCTCCACAGGCTCGCTCACAGAGGAACCATCCCCAAGCTCGGCTAATATCTTATCGATATCCTCCTCATCCTTGGCACTCTTCCCGGACTTCCCCTTCTTCTTCTTCTTGCTCTGCTTCATCATCCCGAGCTCCGCCTCCACCTCCTCGTCCCGCGTAATGCCCGTGGGCTTCGCGTCCTCATCCTTCGTGGTCCCTTTCCCGCCCTTCTTCTTCTTGCTCGCCTTGAGCATCATCCCAATCTTCTCCTCCACGCCCTCCTCCTCCTCCTCCTCCTCGTCCTCCGCCTCGTCGCCGCCCTCGTCGTCGAGCGTGCTGAAGGCGCTGAAACCGACGCTCCGCCCCTTCGAGGGCTTCTTCCTGCCGGTGAACACGACCGGAGGAGAAGGTGGCCCGTCCTCGTCGCCATCGTCCTCAGCCGCCGCCGCCGCCGCCGGCTTCTCGGGCTCCTCCGCCGGGGGCGGCTTCCTGGAGGCCTTCTTCCCCTTCTTGGGCTTATCCGCCGGCGGAGGGAGCGCGGCGTCGTCGTCGGCGGGGAGGGAGTACTCGTCGTCGTCGATCGTGAGGGGTTTCTTGCGCCCCATGGATCGGATCGAGGTGGAAACCCTAGATTTGGAGAGAAGGCGAGGCAGCAAAAACCCGAGAGTGAAGCGAGGCGGCGGCGGGGAGAGAGTAGGGAGGGGTTAAGGCGGTCGTGATTGCGATCTGTGCTGGGGGACTTGGAAGAGGACCGGGTGGATATATCTGTACCCCTACTCGACACCTTCGAAGGAACGAACCCGTTATGCTCAGGTTGGTTCCGAGGACGATCGGATGTGATCGTCGACACGGGAAAAGCTTCTCTCACAATCATCATGTTAGGATTAGTATTAGAATTACGATGAAAAATTACGTCAGATTGATTACGGCGAGCCCAATCTATTTAGATTTAGCTTAAGCTTACATTTAAGTCAGGCTTCTGACGCAAGGCTTCACGTAAAATGTCATCGAAAACTTTTAAATTTATTTAGATGTCATAAGAAAATTCGTCTCTACGTAAGCGTCGTGAAAAGGCTAATTTCGCTTACACAGATGTTGATCCTCACATCAATCAAGATCGGATTGAGGTAAATCTAAAAGCATGAATGGACAGACTAGATTTCATCTTTGTTGACACAGGAATCGACAATTTTACAAATGAAGTTATTTATCTTATGAAATTTATTTACTTTAATCATCCTTTGTAATTAGCATTAGTGTAGAATATTTCTACATATAATGTAATTTTTATATTATAATTTTCATAATGATGTATATATCACAATTTTGTATTACAAGTATCAATACAATGTAATTTTTTTTATTATAATTCTCATAATTAAAGTATACATCAAATTTTTATATTAAAAGTTTGCATACAATGCAAGTTTGTATTATAATTTTCATAATAAAGTGTAACCACAATTTTATATTACAAGTATCTATGCAATATAAATTTTTGTATTATAATTTCACAAGTATATGACACGATTTTTGTATTACAATTGTGCTTATAGACTTATAATATAAATTTGTGGTGTACATTTCATTATAAGAATCATAATACAAATTTGGGTAACTTTTTTTATTATAATTCTCATAAGAAAGCATACACCACAATTTTGCATTACAAGTCTGCATATAATGTAATTTAGTGTTACAATTTGCATAAGTGAAATATACATCACAATTCGTACTAAAAATGTGCATGCAATGCAATTTTTGTATTATAATTTTATTAACCAAAGCATACACCACAATTTTATATTACAAATTTGGATGCAATTTAACTTTTTATTATAATTTTTTTATAAATAAATTCTACGATGCATCTTTTATTACAAGTTTGCATCCCCAAATGAAATATTTTTAATGATCTCTATTTTTATCGTGATAATCATTTAGACATTCAATTTTTTTTATGGAAGATAAGTGATATTGATTCGTTTTATATCAATAATGCATGAAAAGCATAATTTTTAATTACCTCATCAAAACTAAATATCCTAATATGAGTGATTTTTATTTAAGTTTTAAAATCCATATCTAATAATTGCTAATGCATGCTCATTTTATGAGCATTGTACACAAAAGATAGATTCCCATGTATACAATGTATCAATTGAGTATTGTGCTCATAAGCCCCTATATAAACTTATATTTATGGTCGTTAGATCGTACTCTTGATTGATGAAACTACCATACATATTATGTAGTGGTTTTAAGTTAGGCACTTAAAATCATTTATTATTTATGGAATTATCCAATCATATTTATTATGTTATTTTATAGATAACATGTATATGAAATATTACTTACCATTCAATTGAGCATTCTACTTGTTTGCTCTTAAGCAAACATATTTAATAATATACAACATGTTTTGTAAGAATATTATCTTCCAACTTCTTTTTATTATAACTTAGATAATGTACACTTGAGCTAAGTTTATGTTACAACTATATGTCATATGTTGTATTGTAATTGTTTCCACTACAATATGTTTGTGAGGATGTTGCATTACAACTTGTTTCTTATTAAAACTTACAATAAGTATATTTGTTTCGATTTTATATTATAATTTCTTCTACTACAATATAATACTCGCAATGTATATGTAATACACACATATCATATAATAAGATATTTATTTACACCCAATGCATTCCTAGATAATAGTACATGTATTATATCAACATTGAGAAAATATTTTGGCTCCCAATTTTACCTAATGAATATGCATAATTTTATAAGCCCTTGTAACCAAAATTAGAATTTTACATTTTAATTAGCTATGATTTCAAATAAAGCAAATTTTCTTTGTTAAATAATCTCTTTAGCGGCATGCATAATATCTTATAAGAATATTCCAAATTTGTTACAATTTCATCTAAATAAAGCTTTTCATAAAATTGTTATATTTTTTATATTAGTTATGAAACCACTAAATCAAGATAATTGGATGAACCTCAGGGTCATTTATTTAGGCCAATCGTCGACGTGTGCTAAAAAAGATGAAAAATTCAAGCTTTGACCCTGCTCATGAAATGCATCAAGCTTGAGATTTACAAATTAACCCATGCCTCATGCTATTTGCTTACTAACTTTTGGGATAAAAAATTTAAGATTAACCATTAGACCATTTAAGTAATTTGAAGGGTCAAACCTTAATATTGTGCTTATTAATTATGTTAAATGTAAAACTCTAATCCAAAAGCTATTCAAAAAATGTATATTTCCTTCTCATCATATTATCACCCTAAAAAAAGGTTAAACTAGACAAACATAAACCTAATGGACAACCACTACAAACAAAATTAAATATAAACAAAAAAATTCAACCATTGTTTTCTATTAGATATCCTTTTAGTAGATTGGTGGAAGAAAGTTTTCATTTGGATAATGTGAGTATCCCTATCCGTTTTAGCTATGATAAATCATCTTTTAAGTTTTTTATTTGAAAAAATAAATATCTAATTGATAGTATAATTTGGATGCAATCAGTCAAGATAACATTTAAATTTAATTACAATCTAAAAGATGCGTGACCCTGTGGAATTGGGAGCCCAATTCGACTCTTCACTTTCTTGAATGGACAAGTTTGGCCCAATCAAATATTCAAACTTGTCTTACCAATATTGCCATTTCTCGTTAACGATGGCACTTAAAACTAATGAACATATGTATCATTTCTGGGCAACACAGGCTTGAACATCCTCGTTTAAGAGTCAAACTAGAGTTATATTCTTCTTCTTTTTTTTTTGTATATATATATATATATATCTAACAAAACTTGTAATTTACTTGCATGCATATGACAAGTATTTAGTATAAAACGAAAAAGTAAATAAATATATTTTAAAATATATTTTGCAATGCATGTCGCAAAAAGTAAACATGATTGTCCACTCTCCTTAAAGCATATCCTTAGTGGATCTTGTGCCACCACTTTATTTTTTTAAATCAAATATCGTTGGTGATTTTTGTATTTGAATCAAATACTATTAATAATTGTTGAAATATACATGATGATTTTAATTATGAATCAAATATTATCAATATTTTTACATTTAAATCAATTATCATTAGTGATTTTTATTTTTTAACAAAATATCACTGGTGATTTTCAATTATAGGTGAAATCATCGGTTATATTTGAATGTACCAGTACATTCTACTAGTAGATACCATCATTTTGAATGCATCGATGCATTCCATCAATGGGTCCCACTAAGGTGCATTCTCACTCACACGTGAGAGACACATGATGTGATATCCACTTTTACGTTACATTTTACATAGCAAAACACATTTCCTCACCAGCATCCTTAACATAATATAATAGCAAATAAATTATACCTATATAAATAAGATATACTAAATTGAAATATATTTCAGTTACTACCATATCTTCAAGATTTTCCTATCAACTAAGTGATGGGACAAGTCAAGAAGGATCTCCGAGCATTGTGTACTTGTCGCATATACACTCTTCCATCTTTAAAACTTGGAGAGCTCTATGAGACATGGGCCTCTAGATGGTCATGAGTTAAAAAGATTATTCCATAGGATACATGGAAATCACAATGAATGCTCACCCTCGGCACAGTAGCATTCTATTCTTCTCTAAGAAGGCATGTTCTACTGTGGAATAGGACCAACCAATGATATGGGAATGACCAAAGCAATCAGACTATGGTCATGAGTTCTCTGTGACATAAAAACAATGATGTGGGACCAACCAATGTGCTCAGTAGAAGAGATTGGGCCATAAAAGTTTAGGCTAGTTAACCTGGTGAGGTAGGGTTGTATGGTAGGCAAGTTAAGGGGGGTTAAGTTCACTTAACTCTTGTTTGGCTGCACTTAACCCTCCTACCATTTGCATCGGGTTAAGGAGCAAAGGTGGTAGGAGCTGAAGCTAGAGAAAGTCATGCAATTTTTTGTTGAAGGTCCCTCTATGGATGAGAGTCGAAAGAATCTAACGAAGGAACTCATCCAATACACACTAGTGATAGTTCAATCGGTCCTCAAAGGAGGGGTGTCTAGCCTGGACAACTTCCTTGGCTATTTATTTGTCGAGTTCACGTGGGAGAATGAGCGCATGCCAAACCTGCGAAAACATCATTGAGGATCGAGCAACTATTTCACCTACCTCAAAGTCCTTGCTTCTTTGCCTCGTAGTGAGGGCAAGCTTAAGGAAGGAGGAGGAGAGGCAGGAGAAGGTGCGAAGGAGAAGGAATTGGCCCCTATAGGCGAGGATGATTAACCAAAGAAAGAAGCTTGATCTAGTAGGGCAAATCAGTAGGAAGAACAAGCCCAAGTTGGCGAAGCACTTAGCGAGCGAGGTCCATCTGGTAAGTGACGTGCCTTCGTGCGTGTGTATTAAGAGGTGTCGTTATAGTTGCACTTGATACGTCGGTTTTAAAAGAAGTAAACGGAGGTGAGTCCGAGTGTCGATCTCAGGGAGGCGTGGAAATCGGATTTTGTTTACCACTTATTGTCACGAAAAAGGTGGAGTTTTGCTTGCGAAAGAGACGGTTTTGAAAAGCGAGAGATAGAGAGTTTAGGGTTAGAAAGCTCTTGGTTTTGATCATGCACTTTAAACAGAAATTAAAATGGCAACTAAATGGAAAATAATTTCATTAAACATGCATTCATAGTTCATGGTTTACAACATTAAATATATGCTTCAACAAAAGTAAATGAAAGTTTAAAAGAGAGAGAGAGAGGTAGAGAGAGAGTGGAGAGAGACGAGGCAGCCACGGCGGTGGAGGAGGCTCCGTCGGCGGCTCGTCGTCTCCGGCGATTACAAGAGTGCCTAAAACTAGCTAGGAGAGGAGTAGAGTAGTTGCAAGTGGGAGAGGATGCCTTGAATGGTGGTAGAAGGGGGTTTAAATAGAGTTAAGGGCTTCCTAAAAGAAGAATGTGCTTTAGCGACATCCAGAACGTCGCTAAAACCGCTTCCAGATACGTCGGTGAAGCCCTCCTGCCGCCGGTCAGCTGCCCGCCCCTCTCTCTCTCCAAGCGCGATCCGTGGACGTTGAACGAGAGCCGTCCGATCGAAGATCGGACGGCTGAGATCCTCCCGCGCCCGCGCTGAGATCGCGCCTCGGGCGCGCGTGCGCGCACGCGTTTCCGCCAGGCGTGCACACGCGCGTGGGCGCTCGGGAGCTGTCATCGCGCCGCGTGGCGCGATCCTGGCCGCCTGCTGCTGATCGGGCGACCCAATTTTGCCGCGCCCTTCGCTCGCGCTTGATTTCCGCTCCGCGCGATTCGAACGCATGTCGCTGCGATGCGGGCGTGCGCGCTAGCCGTTGCGCCACGCCCGCGCTTTGTCGCGGCGACCGCGGGCGAGCGCGCGGATTTCGGTCGTTCGATCGAAGATCAACGGCCGAGATTCGTCCTTGGATGGCTTGAGGGTGTCCGAGCGGTGGGCCGGGGCGACGTGGCACTTTCTGGGCCGTTGATCTCCAGATCAACGGTCAGAATTTCTTAGGCCCATTGTGGGAGCTCCGGATGTCGGATTTGGCCGATCTTGAGTCCTTTGGACTCCGTTCGTCGTTCTGAATCCATCCGTATGGTCCGATTGCTCATCTGAGGCCTGCTTTGACACATGCTTTACACAAATGGCCATTAATGCAGTTTATAAGCAATCTTGGTACTTGATGCATGCAATGCTCCTATTCTACTTTATGTTGTGCCTTTTATTCTAAAGATGGGCCATATTCAACCTAATTACTACCCCCTTGAGTTGTGTTATCATACCCCCATGCTTACTCCTTGATAGTCCCTAGCAAGGTTTATTCTAGCCTTTATTTCTTTGGAGAATTCAAAAAGTAATTGCTTAGGCACTTCATTACTCGTCAATAAGAGGAAATATACGAAGATCTTAATATACAAAGACTAAGCAGTGCCCGGGTGTCTTCCAAAATACGAATCGCCCGAATCCTTGCTTTCTATACATATGTATACATATATATCTATATATGTCTTTTTAGAATTTTAGGAATTCAGTGTGGGTTGGTAACTTTTTACGGCTACCCAACCCACCCAAAACTCGGTCAAAACCCTAAGTGCTAAGCATCTTGGTGTGATGTTGTGATAGACTCACTTAACGGTAATTGAGACAGACTTCGAGTTTCTACGTCCCTAGGTGACTGGAAAAGAAAATAAATTTTTGCTTGAAGGTGTATTTGTTCGATTGGTAGCTTTCTCCCTACGTTCATTTTACTTGGGGTCAACACAAGGATTTTCCAGTGTATATCTCCCCGGCTTGTACTACTTCCCCGCTTCGTCCTTAGGTGTTTTGGTCTTTTTTTGTGCAATTATTGAGCTGGGCTCTGGACAACCGACCAATGGGCTGTTACCCACGATCACTTGCCAGCCATACTTGTGCGATGAAGTGTGGTTTATTTTCTTTTCTTTTCTTTTCTTTTTTTTTTTTTTGTAGGTGGCTTCCCTAATCTCAAATGTACCTAGAGGCAGCGAAAAAGAAATGGCCTGTGGCTGGGTTCTGGACAACCTGCCAATGGGCTGTTACTCACGACAACTTGCCAGCCATACCACCCTAGAGAGTTCATTAGCTACCCAATTTCTGTCAAAATCTCCGAGAAGTGAGTCTGTGCAAAAATGTGTGTAGATGCTTAGACTCAAAGTTTTCCTGAGTTAGAGGGTGAGTTGATAAGTCGTATATTTATTACCTTATTTATTAGGTGGATTAGAATAGCTTAAAGTTGCAAGGATTCGCCGCTAAATCCATATTTTAATGGACACCAGGGCTGATTAAGCCTGAAGGCCTGAAAAGTCTAAGTGTTTAAGTTCTTTTTGTATTATTTCCCACTATTGACAAGTTTCTAATGCCTAAGTTTTTCTTCCTAAATTCAATTTTTTTTTAATCAATTAATTTATTCATTCAGACTGATTAATTAAGCTCAGATTATGCAATTTACCATCCCCCCCATGCTTAAGTTGGACAATGTCCTCATTGGCAGATGCATGGATGCAGAAGCATTCAAAAAGATAGTACCTGAGTGACGTAAACTACCAGATCAGTCTGAATCCGCTGAGTTGCCTCCCAGGAAGCGCTGAGTTTAACGCCTCCAGCTGGGCGGTACTTGGTGTCAGCCCTCAACAAGGGTGACACTTTCCTTGGGGGGTACCTGGGCTAGGAAATGCTTCAATCTTTGACCATTGACTGTAAAGGTGTGCCCGGTATTAAGATCGGCGATTTCGACTGCCCCATTGGAATAGGGTTTGACCACCAGAAATGGTCCTGTCCATTTGGACCTAAGTTTCCCTGGGAAGAGTTTCAGGCGTGCATCAAATAGCTAGACTTGTTGGTTTGGCTCAAAGGTTTTCCTATGAATGAGTCAGTGGTGGACGGCTTTCATTTTCTCCTTATATAGCCGACTATTGTCAAAGGTGTCCCGACGAATCTCTTCAAGCTCAGATAATTGAAGAGTCCTTTGCGCACCAGCTAACTGGGGATCCATGTTACATTGCTTAACAGCCCAGTAAGCCCGTTGTTCCAATTCGATAGGGAGATGGCAAGCTTTGCCAAAGACCAAGCGGTAAGGTGACATGCCTATTGGGGTCTTAAAAGCGGTCCTGTATGCCCACAGGGCATCATCAAGTCGTGTGGACCAGTCTTTCCTGTCAGGTCTCACAGTCTTCTGTAAAATGTTCTTGATTTGTCTGTTTGAGACCTCAGTCTGCCCATTTGTTTGTGGATGATACGGGGTGGCAATGCAGTGGTTTACCCCGTATTTTCTAAGTAGGGCATGGAACTGGGAATGGATAAAATGGCTTCCACCATCACTGATCATGGCCTTGGGTATTCCAAACCGGGAAAAGATGTTCTTCTTTACAAAGTCCATGACCGTCTTGTGATCGCATCGTCGGGTGGCGACGGCTTCAATCCATTTGGAAACATAGTCTACCGAGACCAAGATATACTCGAAGCCGTTGGATGGTAGAAAGGGGCCCATAAAATCGATACCCCAAACGTCGAAAATTTCGACAATCAAAATGGGCTGAAGGGGCATCATATCTTTTTTGGTCATTGTCCCTAGTGTTTGGCATCGTGAGCAAGTCTTGGAAAAGATGTGTGCATCCTTGAATAGGGACGGCCAATAAAATCCAGACTGCAAAACTTTTGCAGTTGTTTTCTTGCCAGAGAAATGGCCGCCACACGCTTGGTCATGACAAAAGGAAAGCACACTCTGAACTTCGTCTTCGAGGAGGCACCTCCTGATGATCTGATCAGCACAGAGGCGAAACAGCATGGAATCATCCCAGAAATAGTGCTTGGCCTCAGCCAAGAACCTGTCCCGTTGCTGTCTGGACCAGCTGTGCGGGGTTTGTCCTATAACCAGGTAGTTGACATAGTCAGCATACCATGGCATTTTCTTGTCTTGCACGGCTAGGATGTGTTCATCAGGGAAGGTATCAGATAGAGGTAGGGAGGGTCCAATGTGGTCTGGATGAAGTCTTGACAGGTGGTCAGCCACCACATTTTTTGATCCGGCCTTGTCTCGGATTTCCAGGTCAAATTCCTGCAAAAGCAGGATCCATCTGATGAGCCTGGGTTTTGCGTCCTTTTTGGCCAACAGGTGCCGGATGGCTGAATGGTCGGTGTAGATAGTCACGTGGGATCCCAGCAAGTATGATCGGAATTTTTCCAGTCCAAAGACTACAGCGAGCAACTCTTTTTCTGTGACAGTATAATTACGTTGGGCCTCGTCCAACGTTTTGCTCGCGTAGTAGATCACCACAGGCTTCTTGTCTTGCCTTTGTCCTAGGACAGCGCCTATGGCAAAATCTGATGCGTTACACATAATCTCAAAATCCTGGGACCAGTCTGGGGGTTGAAGTACAGGTGCGGTGGAGACTAAGTCCCGGAGGGTATGATAAGCCTGGATGCAATCAGGAGACATGTGGAAAGTGGCGTCGTTGGCTAGAAGGTCGGTCAAGGGTTTGGAAAGTTTGGAAAAATCTTTGATGAACCTTCGGTAGAAGCCAACATGTCCTAGGAAAGAGCGAATCTGTCGGACCGAACTAGGTGGAGGAAGTTTGGAAATTAAATCAACCTTAGCTCGATCTACCTCGATGCCCCTATGCGAAACGATGTGTCCAAGGACAATTCCTTCTTGAACCATAAAATGGCTCTTTTCCCAACTTAACACCAAGTTAACCTCGATACATCGTTTCAGGATTTTCTCCAAGTTGCTCAAACAATGGTCGAATGAATTCCCGAATACAGAGAAATCATCCATAAAGACCTCCAAGTATTCACCCACCATTTCTGAAAAAATGGCTAGCATGCAACGCTGGAAGGTCGCGGGTGCGTTGCATAACCCGAACGGCATTCGACGGAATGCAAACGTGCCATACGGGCAAGTGAATGTGGTCTTTTCCTGATCTTCCGGAGCAATTGCGACTTGGTTATATCCTGAATATCCATCCAGGAAGGAAAAATACTTCTGCCCTGCCAATCTTTCAAGGATTTGGTCAATGAATGGCAAGGGGAAATGGTCCTTCTTAGTGGCTTCATTAAGCTTCCTATAATCAATACACACCCGCCATGCGGTGGTGGTGCGGGTGGGGATGGATTCGCCATGATCATTAGTGACAACGGTGAGCCCAGCCTTCTTTGAAACCACTTGAGTGGGGCTCACCCAAGGGCTATCAGAGATAGGGTAGATGATGTCGGCGTCGAGCCACTTGATAATTTCTTTTTTAACGACCTCCCGCATGTTAGGGTTTAACCGTCTCTGCATCTGGCGGGAAGGTCGGGCCCCGTCTTCCAGGTAAATCTTGTGGGTGCAATAGGTGGGGCTAATTTCTCTTAGATCTGAGATGGTCCAATCAATGGCGGCCCGATGTTCTGAAAGAGTTGCAGTCAACCTTAGTTCCTGATCCTTGGTTAGATGGGAATTAATAATCACTGGGAAGGTCTGGCCAGGTCCCAAGAAGACGTACTTGAGATTCTCGGGCAATGGTTTAAGTTCAGGTGCGGGTGGGACCACAGTTGATGGGAATGGAAAGGGCGGTAGTTGATCAACATCGATTTCTTCAAATGGTGTCATGTGATGATACTCAGCCTTACAGAGGTCCACAGGTAATGATGGTGACGGGTCAGAACTACGGGTTTGGTGGTCTGAGACAGAACTGAGGGTAAGGCATTCCTCGATTAAAGTTTCCACGGGATCATGTTCCTCAATGTAATCACAATCAAAAGACTTTGTTGCCCGGAAGATATCCAATTGCATTTTCCTGTCTCCGAAGGCGATTTCCATACATCCCGTGTCGCAATTGATGTTTGCTTTAGCCGTAGCTAAGAAAGGTCTGCCTAAGATTATGGGTGCGTTCTGTAATTTTTCAGGGACTTCCATGTCGAGCACCAAAAAGTCGACTGGGAAATAGAAGTCCTTGACCCGTACAATCACGTCCTCGACAACCCCCTTCGGGGTTTTCACTGATCTATCCGCCAGCTGGATGGTGACAGGGGTTGGTGCTAGCTCCCCAAAACCAAATTGGTGGTACAAGGTTGTGGGAATTAGGTTGATAGAAGCACTTAGGTCCAGGAGCGCTCTATCAAATGTCATGTCCCCGATGTTGCA
This sequence comes from Thalassia testudinum, assembly GCA_037157565.1. Classification (NCBI taxonomy): domain Eukaryota; kingdom Viridiplantae; phylum Streptophyta; class Magnoliopsida; order Alismatales; family Hydrocharitaceae; genus Thalassia; species Thalassia testudinum. The sequence goes on from JAZHRO010000030.1 coordinate 53,158,860, forward strand.
GGAAATCAGGGGCACTCCTAGGTCAGTTCGTTTGAGTGGAAGGTTGCTTGATATCACGGAACTAGCTTGCTCAGAGAGTACAACCTTCCTAGGTGCTTGAGGTCTCGGCTTATGCTTGGGTGTACAGGCATCCTTTAAGAACTTGGCGTAAGCGGGGATGTGTTTGACAGCTTCTAGAAGCGGAATATTAATCTGTACTTGTTTAAAAATTTCCATCAGCTCCTCAGTTTCCACAGTATTCTTTTTTCTCTTGATTGTTTCCAAGGCCTCAGGATAGGGTGTCTGAATTGGTTCCATGTCTGGGTCCTTGGTTGGTGTTTCTTCTAAGTCGGGTAAAGTCTCGGGGAGAGTCGGCCATTTGGGATCCTGGGTTTTGGTGCCGCTTCTCAAGGTCACCGCATTCGCAGAGGCATTGGGGCCATGGGGTGATCCTTGAGAAGACGAGGATGAAGAAGCGCCAAACCCAGGAGGTGTTTGTGGGGCTGGCTGGACCATATGAGCCTGCCCGGGGTTGCCTTGGAACCCTTGCGAATTGGGGCCTCTGTTAATTATGTTTCGCGGGTTTGGTTGCGGTTGGGAAGGTAGAGATCCTTGCTGTTTACAATCCAAGAGTTGGCTTAACTGTCCCTTTACCAAGGCCATTTCTTCCTGATGTTTTTGGTTCATGTCAGCCATCATCTTTATTAGGGTGTCCATTTGGTTTTGTGGGGGAGGGGCCACCCTATTTTGGTTATATTGGGGTCTAACTGGTGGTCCTTGTTGATAGGGGGGCAAGTGTGGCTGTTGGTTTGGCCTGGGCTAGTTTTGGAATTGCGGTAGTTTCTGGTTTGTCCAACCAAAGTTGGGGTGATTACGCCAGCCGGTGTTGTAAGTGTTGGAAAAAGGGTCAGGTTTTGCATATCCTTGGACGGCTTGCACATCTTCTAGAATAGCCGATGTTGATGAAGGAAGGGAGTAATCAAGGGTCGAGGGAGCAAAGGTCCCTCCCTGGAACGTGGTTGGGGGTTGTTCCAGGTTCAGTTGGGTGAAGGGTTGGACCAGGTCAACATTATGTGCTCCCTTTGCTAGGGTGAAAGTCTGCAAGGGGTTCCTGGTCTGGTTTAGAAGCTCATCAATCTTCTTGTCCACCAATTCCACTCGATCCAACTTTTTGGCAATGATGTCAATGTCAATCATTCCAGAATTTGCTTGCACCTCATAAATCCCTCCACAGGGTTGACTGGACCTGTTAAACTGGTTCATGGAGGCATTGTTGAGCGAATTCTCGCTCATAGACTCAAAGAGCTCAAACGCGCTCTCCTCGTCTTTGTTTAGGAAGTTTCCCCCGCATGAGGCATCGACGAAGTTCCGTAGGTTGCTGTCCAGACCGTGGTAGAAGATCTGGGCCAATTGCCACCTTGGAACTTCGTGGTGTGGGCATTTCCTCAAAAGTTCATTGAATCTTTCCCACGCCTCATGAAATTGTTCCCCCCCTGGAGTGTGAAGGTAGTGATAGCTCTTCTGAGGGCATTGATCTTTCTTATGGGGAAGAATTTCTTTAAAAATGCATGCCTCAGTTCCTCCCAGGTGGTGATGGGTCTACCTAGGGTTCTAAGCCAATGAGAAGCCTTGTCTCTTAATGAGAAAGGGAACATCTTGATTAGAACAATGTCAAGGCTAATGTTCCTAGGTTTTACTGTTCTTGTTATGCGGTTGAGATCTTCTAGGTGCTGAAAGGGGTCTTCATTTGAGCTTCCATGAAAGTGGCTCTGGATTAGACTTAATACATTAGGTTTTAACTCAAAATCGTCTCCCCCTTTGGGGATCCTAAGGTGTGGCTCGACTCTAATTGCAGAAGGGTTATAGAAATCACGGAGGGGTCTTGGCTGGTCCTAAAATGATGGTAAATCAAGTGGTGGTTGTCCTGGTATGTCATTGAAAGGTGGTGGTTGTTCTTGTGGGTTCTGTAACTATTGTATGGCTTGCATGATGGTGTGGATTTGTTGTTGCTGAAGCCGATGGTTAGCATTGATTTGAGCCTGGATGACAGCCATAGCATTTGGTGGGGGTTGATCTTCAGCCTCATCTACCCTAGGTTCAGCCATGTTTTCAACAGATGCGAGAAATGTGTTTCAATCAAGCACGCAAGCTAATCCTTATGGTGTATTCCTTAGGAGACCTAGAAATCTTACAAAGGGTGATTAAGTCTGTAAGCACTGGACTCCCCTTCTCAAGGCTAATCTGGCTAGGTTGATTACGAGGGGATTGCAGGGAAGGTTCTTCCTTTGGCTTGCGCCTCCGGTTCCATAGACCCCACAACCACGGTCGTTTGACATTGCCCCGCAGCCTAGTCACCAGATTCTACCAAGGGAATGAAAGCCAAGTGCCTAGCTGACAAAACCTCACCTTTTGAGACTTAACTCAGTCCTGCCTAGGGCACGTCTACTCAGTTTTAAAGGGCTAGGACAGTGCTTGTGCTTAGGGTGATGTGATGAGGCGTTGATTGGGGTGGTGCCTCTTAATTTTCCACTTTCAAAGTGTGTGCTTCTAGCAAAACATGATTTTCAAGCAAGGATTTGTTAAGATATAGTGTCTTTTAGTGTTTCATCCTTACTTGAGTACTTTTTAGGGTTGACGTATCTTAATGTTTTCAAACAAGTTTCAGTGGGCACGTCAAGTTCTGTACACAACTTAGTGAAAGTAGATTTCCTTTTATTTTGTAGAGGCTCTAAAGCCCTAGTGTACTCATCCTGATAATCGTGCAGCTTCTATTAGATGAGTCAGTTTTAGGGTTGAGTGGTGCGGCCCAGGTCAACTCACGGTAGCTTCGCAAACACCACTCAAGAGAAAAAGAAAAGAACACTCCAAGAATTCGTTCAGAATGTTAGAGTGTACATTTTTTTGTGGGGTGATGTGTTATGGATGTGGGTCAAGCAATCATACACCACGCCAATTTTTTTCAGTTTTTACAATTTTTTTAGCTTTTTCATGCAAGCAAACAATGAGAGAGAGATTGCTAACTATCGGTCCTCGAGGCGCCTACTCCCTTGTTACCGTCGTGGAATGCGTCGCTTTGCCGTCCATGCGTCGAATTCCTGCAACCGTCAAGTAAAAAGGAAAATAGGGCATTAGACGATGTGAGAATGAGTGTGGAATAGAGGTGATAAAACAAATCCGTTGCCTCCCCAGCAACGACGCCAAAAACTGACGTGCCTTCGTGCGTGTGTGTTAAGAGGTGTCGTTATAGTTGCACTTGATACGTCGGTTTTAAAAGAAGTAAACGGAGGTGAGTCCGAGTGTCGATCTCAGGGAGGCGTGGAAATCGGATTTTGTTTACCACTTATTGTCACGAAAAAGGCGGAGTTTTGCTTGCGAAAGAGACGGTTTTGAAAAGCGAGAGATAGAGAGAGAGTTTAGGGTTAGAAAGCTCTTGGTTTTGATCATGCACTTTAAACAGAAATTAAAATGGCAACTAAATGGAAAATAATTTCATTAAACATGCATTCATAGTTCATGGTTTACAACATTAAATATATGCTTCAACAAAAGTAAATGAAAGCTTAAAAGAGAGAGAGAGAGGTAGAGAGAGAGTGGAGAGCGACGAGGCAGCCACGGCGGTGGAGGAGGCTCCGTCGGCGGCTCGTCGTCTCCGGCGATTACAAGAGTGCCTAAAACTAGCTAGGAGAGGAGTGGAGTAGTTGCAAGTGGGAGAGGATGCCTTGAATGGTGGTAGAAGGGGGTTTAAATAGAGTTAAGGGCTTCCTAAAAGAAGAATGTGCTTTAGCGACATCCAGAACGTCGCTAAAACCGCTTCCAGATACGTCGGTGAAGCCCTCCTGCCGCCGATCAGCTGCCCGCCCCTCTCTCTCTCTCCAAGCGCGATCCGTGGACGTTGAACGAGAGCCGTCTGATCGAAGATCGGACGGCTGAGATCCTCCCGCGCCTGCGCTGAGATCGTGCCTCGGGCGCGCGTGCGCGCGTGCGTTTCCGCCCGACGTGCGCGCGCGCGCGGGCGCTCGGGAGCTGTCATCGCGCCGTGTGGCGCGATCCTGGCCGCCCGCTGCTGATCGGGCAGCCCAATTTTGCCGCGCCCTTCGCTCGTGCTTGATTTCCGCTCCGCGCGATTCGAACGCACGTCGCTGCGATGCGGGCATGCGCGCTAGCCGTTGCGCCACGCCAGCGCTTTGTCGCGGCGACCGCGGGCGAGCGCGCGGATTTCAGCCGTTCGATCGAAGATCAATGGTCGAGATTCGTCCTTGGATGGCTTGAGGGCGTCCGAGCGGTGGGGCCGGGGCGACGTGGCGCTTTCTGGGCCGTTGATCTCCAGATCAACGGTCAGAATTTCTTGGGCCCATTGTGGGAGCTCCGGATGTCGGATTTGGCCGATCTTGAGTCCTTTGGACTTCGTTTGTCGTTCTGAATCCATCCGTACGGTCCGATTGCTCATCTGAGGCCTGCTTTGACACATGCTTTACACAAATGGCCATTAATGCAGTTTATAAGCAATCTTGGTACTTGATGCATGCAATGCTCCTATTCTACTTTATGTTGTGCCTTTTATTCTAAAGATGGGTCATATTCAACCTAATTACTACCCCCTTGCGTGGTGTTATTAGTAAGAGGAGATATGTGGATGACCTTCTAATGTACATCTTAGTAGATTCAAATAGTCTGAGGGTCCCCTTTTTCTCCATTGTCCTCCTTTCTTTCTTCTTCTTTGTTGTAATTGAGCAGGGTAGCCCCCCTCACTAAAGCATGTAACAAACTTTTCATCAATCAAAGAAATTTTTGGTCAATGGTGTAACATTGTCTACATTTATACACTTCTTCTGCTGATTAATGAGCACATTTACAAAGTGTTTGAAAGTGACTAAGTATCTTTCTCAACTTGACTTACTGATGAGGGTACTTGGACCTTACTAGTTATATAGGGAAATTGTGTCTACTTAGACAAAATAGGGGCGTAAGTTAACAACATGCCGAGAACATGGGATAGGCCATCTATCTAACGTTTCCAATTTGTAAGAGACAACTAAGTTGTAGACGGTAACCTTATATAGTCCTCCTCAGTTAGGTGCTAACTTACTACTTGGCTCAGCTAAGTTGGAAGCTTACATTCACTGGAGGACCAGGTCTCCCACATTGAAGTGTCATTATTTAACTCTTTGATTGTAATATCTAGCGACGGTCGCTTTGTCATTATCAAATTTTGTTGATGCATTTTCCCTTGAGTTGTCAACTAAGTCAAAGGTGACATTCATTTGCTCCTCATCACAGTTGGTGTCATAGAATTGCACACTATAGGATGGGATGTCCACCACCAAGGAGATTATGACTTCTGCTATGTAGACAAGGTTGAAATGATTACAGTTGCTTCATTGCAATTCGTGTCATAGATTGCATTTAAGCACTAAAATGATAATACAATTAATGGCATCTATCTACCCATTAGCTTGAGGGTGGGCCACCAAGGCAAATTTCCGCCAGATACCCCAACTTGCGCAAAAGTCTTCAAACCTCTTAGGTGGAAATCGAGTTCTGTTGTTGTTGACTATCACCTGTGGGACTCCATATCTATAAATTATATCATTTCTTATGAAGTTAACAACTCTTTTAGCATTTGGGCTAACTTGGAGGTGGGATAAAATACTATAGTGATAGGTTTTAAAAAAAAAATAAAAATAAAAGGCTGGTTATCCGTGTGATAACCACCCAAGTTCATTCCTTCAAACCATCCAGAGAGGTTACATCATATATTACAGGGTGGACTCCCAAAACACCACCTAGGAAGAAATGGAACAAATAATATTCTCAACATAGGGCCTCTCTCCCCTAAACATCACACCATTCCTTCCCAACCAAACACCTCACAACACCGCCAGCACCCTAGCTCTCACCTTATTGGATCTAAAAGTGTTGCCTCCACTAAGAGCGTTTCCCCTCAAGAACAAAGACCAAAAGATGTCCATGTCTTGGGGAGTGATCCAATCAATCCTCAATTTCTAACAAACATGTGCAACGAAGGGACACTCGAAAAAGAGATGTTGAACATCCTCATTCGCCCCTTCGCAAAAAGGGCATTTGATATCAACCATTTGAGCCCACCCCACCCTCCATGCCTTCATCACGATTCTTCCCCTCCTCAGGAGCCAGGCAAAGATCCTAACTTTCAACGGGCAATTCGCCGACCAGAGCAACCTACAATCCCTCAACATGTTAATATCCAAATTCTGCGACGCATCACCAAGCTTGCGGAAAGCTTTCGCCATGGCAAACTACCCCCCATCCCAATAGTAAGCATCTCTACCATCCTTCGATGCCCAACCCTCCAATTCTCAAAGCAATTGTTGGATTCCACACACCTCTAATCCGATAGCCCCTCCTGAAAGGTCAGACACCAGACTCCATCCTAGTAGTTGCCCACCATAACCTACTATAGGGATAGGTTAAAATGGAATAAATGGAGATAAATGTTTGTTTATATGGTGGAATAAGGGTAGAGTTAAGTAGGGGAATAAAATGATTGGTGTAATGATGTAATGTTCATTATTAAAAAAATGGGATATGTCATCGGTTACTTGATGTCAGTTTATAAAATCGATGGTAAAATTATTTTTATCGTCACTTATTCAAATAAGTGACGGTGAAGGCCTATACTCAACCTACCATCAATTGCAGAAAAGCAATTGGGCGCACGGTTGTCATTAATATTTTCCGTCAGTTTATGAAGCGACGGCAAATATATTTTTATCGTCGGCTCGTTTAATGAGTGACGGTGAAAAGATGATTAAACGGTGAAGGCCTATACTCAACCTACCATCAATTGCAGAAAAGCAATTGGGCGCACGGTTGTCATTAATATTTTCCGTCGATTTATGAAGCGACGGCAAATATATTGTTATTGTCGGCTCGTTTAATGAGTGACGGTGAAAAGACGGTTAAAATTTGCGTCTAAAATTTGGGCAGGATTAGTGACTTTTGTCGTCGGTTAATGGAATAAGCGACGATAAAAAGTAGGTTAAATTTAGCAGCCAAAATTTGGGTGCGATCGAGGGGGATTTAATTCATTTTTCGTCGTCGGTTATTGATTAAACCGACGGCATATCACGCTTCATCTATCGCGTGCGGTGCCGAGCTATCACTATTCATCTTCCCTAGAGCGAACGCAAAACCCAAACCCTCTTACCGACCTCCCCACCATAGCTCGTCGCCTCTCCTCACCATCTCAAGTGAGACCCTCCGCCTCCGTTCCTCCTCCTCGCCCCCTCCCCATCTCCTCCTCCTCGACCATCGTCCTCCCCACCCCCTTCGGCTCTCCTCCTCCTCGTCCTCCTCCTTCGGCCGCTGCCTCTCCTCCTCCTCCTGCGATCCGGCCCCTCCTCATCCGCCAACACCCCCTCCTCCTTCCCGCCCCCTCCGCCTCTCCTGCTCCTTGTCCAACTCTTGCAGTCGCCGCCTCTCCTTTATCCTCCTACGATCCACACCGTCCCCATCGTCCTCTTCGATTCCTGCCCCTCCTTGGTTCCTCCCCCTCCTCCTCCTGCTTCTCCTCCTCCTCCTCCTCGACAGGTACTCACCCTCCTCCTCCTCCACTAACGCCCTCCTGCTGCTGCTGCTGCTCCTCCTCCTCCCCACCCCGCTGGCGCACTCCTCCTCCTCCTCCTTAGCTCCTCCCCATCCTCCTCCTCCTGACCATCTCCTCCTCCTCCTCCTCCTCCTCCTGACCACCCCTCTCCTCCTCCTCCCTGTCCTGCCAACCCCCTCCTCCTCCCTATCCTACCACCCCCTCCTCCTCCTCCGTCTCCTACTGCCAACCTCCTCTTCCTCCTTGTCCTACTGCCCCCTCCTCATCCTCCTCCTCCTATTGCCACCGTTGTCACCGCCTCTATTATATAAGCTGTAAATTTTTGAATAACATGATAATATGTTATTTAATTGATTGTGTTTATGAAATTACAGGTTATCGGTGACGACCAGTCTCGGAAGTTGTAGTCGTTTGAGGTATAATTTTAATGTTTTTAATTTATTGTAATGATATTTTAGCTTTTGTTAGATGTAGGGTGTGCCCACGTATTGTTGTTAATTTCATTGAATGGATGTAGGGTGTGCCCGCTTGTATGATTTATTGTGAATGTGGGATGTGCCCACTTGTTTGATTAAAATGGAATTTAATGTGGGGTGTGCCCACTTTTATGATGAGTATTATTTTGTTATGTAGGTTTATAAAAAATTTCAAAATATAAGGGGAAACTCTGTCAAATTTTTTTGAAAATTATTTTAATGTTTAGAATTTAGGCTACGAACCTGGATTATTGTGTTCCGTAGGTTTAGTTAGGTTTAATACATGCTGTTTAGGTTTGGTATTAGGTTGTGTATATGGTGCTTGGGCTAGGGTTTTAGGGTTTGAGTTGCGGGAGGGTTAGGGTAGTTGCGTTGAGCTAGGGTTTAGGATTTGACTTGAGCTAGGGTTTGGACAGTTGGTTTGGGTTAAGGTTTAAGGTTTAAGATTTGACTTGGGCTATGGTTTGCACGTTTGGTTTGGGTTAGGGTTTAGAATATGGTTGTGTTGGGTTGGTTTGGGTTGTGCTATGGTTGATAAATCATTCTTAAATTATCTTTTTGTCTTCCATTTGAGCGTGGCCTTCATGGTCTGACTCCCAAGTTGTAGGTCTAGAAATGAGGGGAACAGCTTCCAACCTAATTACAAGTATGATTCTTAGGAAGAAAATTGACCGGAGCCCTTCTTTATTGAGCTCTATCGGGTTTGTGGATAGAGGAAAGGTTTGCTCAAAAGAACAGATAATCACACATAGGATAAGGATTTGGTGATTCGATTTCACCTAAATGAATGTGCATTTGAGGAGGATATATATGATCACCTGTAAATTTTTATTAAGTCCTTAGAATGAGAATGTATTTATTATTAACATTTAAGATTTTAATCTGTTGTTTAATTAATTTTGATTTTGAAATTGCAAGTCATCAGTGTCGGGTACACTCGGAGGCATGAGTAGTTAGAGGTATATATACATTCAATCTTTTTAATTTAATTAAATGATATTTTAGTTTTTTGTTGAATTTCTTTAATGTTCAAATTATTTAATATTTAGATGCACACACTTGTTAAAGAAGATATATACACGCGAGGCCAAACATCAGGTATTCTAACTTGTAGGATAAAAGTCCTCCGAGTCAAATTGTGTCCAAATTACTCGCCCGTCGAGGCTTATGATCATGTTATACAGACAATGCAAGAAGTGTATGTATACCTCACTTATATGCATGATGTGTTTTCTTTGTAGTATGCCATAAGACTCGATTGACTTTAGTTTGGTGAAGTACCGAACTAAAGAAGGTCCTTAAAGATTTGATCACAACTTAGTTTTGCTCGTTACATGTAACCTTGGGAAGTGAAATTTCGGTTGCTTTTTCCTGCTCTTCTCTGGTATACCAACTAATCTTATATAGTTTCCTGCAGTTCCCTTAATTAGGTGTTAAAGAAAATCTAGCTAAGATTAGTATTGGGAGGTATACTGAAGAAGTGCAGGGAGATGTTGCCAAAATATCACCGCACTAAGGTTACATGTAATAAGCAAACCTAAGTTGTGATCAAATCTTTTAGGATGGGCTATAAAGTGAAAATCTTAATCAAGATACACATTATTCAGTTGTTTCCCTTCCTAACAAGTGATTTGATTACATTAAATTTTATGTTACAACGGATAAATCTTGGATTAGATTGCAGGGTTCAGATTACGCTAAATATAAGGATGGAGTAATTTCATTCCTAGATTAGGCCTTTGATAATGATAGGAAGATATTTAGGCGAGGAGGTCAATTTGATAATATCTTCTGCCCATGTAGAAGATGTTTGAATGGTTCCTTGCATGATTGTAATACTGTACTCAAGCACTTGATTGGTAATGGGTGGTGGCAGCATTACACTACTTGGGTAGCTCATGGAGAGGAGTTGATTGAGAAAGTCATAAACAATAAGAACACTGTTGACAAAGAGATCGACGAGGAAATTGTTGATAGCGGAGGTGAAGAAATACAAGAAATGTTGAACAATATGAGCATGAGAGGATATAAATACAGATGAGGAAGATCCATTCAGTTGTGATCCGTTCTATAACGCTATTAAGGCAGCTGACGATCCTATTGCTCCCGGTGTTACGAAAATGTCAAAGTTGTCATTTTGGTTGAAGATGATTCAACTGAAGGTTATGAATAGTGTTACATTCATGTTAGAAATATTTCAGTTCATTGCTGAGCTGTTGAATAACCCTAATGATTTTCCGGCTTCATGGTATGAGGCAAGCAAACAGATTCGTAAGCTTGGTTTGGACTATCAGAAGATCGATGCATGTCTGAATGACTGCATTCTTTTCAGAAATGAGTTTGCAAACTTGAGTAACTGTCCTGAATGTGGACTTGAGAGATATAGCGAAGGTAAAAATGAAAGTAATAGGAAACAACCTCAGAAGGTTCTTCGTTACTTCCCACTGACACCTAAGCTTCAACGTCTTTTTATATCAACTAAAACTGCATGGTAGATGACATGGCACTGGGATTGTAAATCTCAAGATGGAAGAATATGTCGTCCTATTGATTCAAAGTGAAAGAGATTTGACGAAAGAAACAGTTCATACGCTTTAGAAGCAAGGAACGTGTGGTTGAGTCTTGCAAGCGATGGATTCAATCCATTTAAAAGTATGTACCTGTCGTATTCTATATGGCCAGTGGTAATGGTCACTTATAACTTACCTCCCTGGTTGTGTATGAGATCGTCATTTATGATATTGACCCTATTAATTCTTGGTCCAAAACAACTAAGAAATGCAATAGATGTTTATTTCCAGCCATTAATCGATGAACTAAAACAGTTGTGGTACACTGGCGTGAAGACGTATGATGTAAAAAAGAAAAAATTTTACAATATGCATGCAGCATTGTTGTGGACCATAAACGACTTCTCGACATACGTAAATTTGTCAGGTTGGAGCACTAGAGGAAAGTTTGCTTGCCCAGTCTATATGAAAGACACTCATCACCTACGACTGCTGGAAAGTAAGAAATTTTGTTACTTAGGATATCGCGGATTTCTACCTATTGAATATAGATGGTGAACGTCATAGTTTAAGATTAAATTTGATGGCAAGACATGTCTGTAGTCAAAGAAAAATCCAAAAAATAAACTTAATATAAATTCTATCAGGTTGCCGGGTCAGGTTATAATGAAGAGATTATAAGAAATGGGTGAGATACGATTGGGTCAACCATCCAAACAAGACCATACGGCCTTGAGGAATTCTGGATTTCGAAAGAAAAATGTTTTCTTTATGGAGCTGGCATACTGGAAAGGTCTCATAATACGTGATAATTTAGATATTATGCACATCGAAAAGAATGTGATAGATAACATCTTAGACATATTAAATCTGACCGATGATCCAAAGGATACGGTGAAAACAAGAAACGACATGTAGAGTTTGGGGATACGTCTGGAGCTGCATATTCATGAAGATGATTGCTACTTCCCACTTGCTATTTACAACTTGAATAAGGATCAGAAGAGTAGACTGCTCTCATTCTTAAAGGAAATTCGTGTGCCAGATGGGTTTTCCTCATAGCTTTCCCATTGTGTGAATGAAGCACAGAAAAAGATATCTGGCTTGAAGAGTCATGACTCCCATGTTTATATGCAAGTATTGTTTCACTGGCGATACGGGGGATACTGCCAGAGCAAGTTGTTGATTCATTCACAGAGATGAGCAAGTTTTTCAAAGTTGTTTGCTCGAAGATGCTACAAAATGATACGCTGGATTACTGGGATAAACAAATAGTCATTACTTTCTGTAAGATGGAACAGATTCTTCCCCCAGTTTTCGTTGATGTAATGGTTCATCTTACGCTACATCTTGCAAATGAAGCGAGAATCGGTGGACCTATACAATTCAGATGGATGTATCCTGTGGAGCGATTTTTTAAAAAGCTTAAAGATTATGTTTTGAACAAGGCAAAGCCAGAAAGATCAATTGTTACGACTCGGTTCCCGAATCCCTACAGGACATGAGACCAGACCGACTCAACTGATCCCGAGACCCAGTCGTCCAACGAAAAAGTAACCAAAAGCAGGAAAGTGAACCACATTCACTATGCTAAGTAACTAACAGTAAAATGGTACAGCAGTAAAGAAGTAAAAATTGCTATAGTACGTATCACCACAACAGTAGAAAGTAACAAGTACAGGAACATAAAGTACAGAATGTAAAAGTACAGAATATAAAGGTACAGGAGTTTACTCACTACTACAAAAGGAGTACAACAAAAGAACTACAGCTATTGGCTCTACTAGGCCCAGCACCCTCTGCAGCCGTAGACTCAGGCTGCTCAACACCTGGACCTGAAAAAGGTTATGAGTACACAAAGTCAGCGAACGCTGAGTAGAGTGGCAACCAACTAACTTAAGCAGTAAAAGTGGACAGGTAGCTGTTGTTTTTCAATTACTTTCTTTAACTAATTATTCTTTTTCACCACTTGGTTTATTTATCAGGTCTCTTTCTTGATCTCGAATGTTCCTCGTGGGAACGATTTTGATTGCAGTCTTTTCTGAAGAGTAGAAGGCACACGTGGTGCTCTCTTGGTCGGGAGAGTCCCACATGGTGATCCTACACCCAGTCAACCACCCCAAGGTCATGGACAGACGTTACGGTGACTACGGCACGCGCGATAAGCGCACGGGTAGCTACCCCGCACTGGCATGTGGTTAGTCGTTTCCGTTAACGGGTGCACCCAAAGTACAGCACGAAACTAGTATAGGGCCTAACCCTCTCAGTAACAGGGGTCTAGCCCCTAAGAACCAAACAGGGGTCTCACCCCTCCACAATCCGCGCACCCTCGCCTGACTACCCTCGTTTGCCCAGTGGGCCTAACAAGTCGGTGTAAGGCGGCTAGCTGAACCCCGGGCCCCGTGGGGTGGCTAGCTCTCTCTCTACACTAGTAGCTCTCCCCGGTACCGTGTACGCGAGGGCCAAGAAGTCAGTACAGAGTGGCCAATCCTAACCCCGGGTCCTAACCCAAGGGCGGCTAGCTTCGCTTGGCACTAAACCTGGGGACAGTCGCTCTCTTTGGTACTCCATACTCAAGGACCAGCTCACTTCTCTACTCACATTTCTAGATCCATTCCATTTATTTCCAGGAGCTCTACTCCTAATTCCCCGTAGGGTTCATGCTCATATTCCTTATGCCATGCCATACCAGGTTTCATTATTTCTATTTTCCATTCTCAGGTTATACATATGCAGCTTGTATTGCTATCGTTCACATTTCCATACACAGGTTATACACAGGTAGCTCGTATTTTCATCATTCACATTACCATTCTCAATTTATATACATGCAGCTCATATTATGTCATTTAACATATACAACAGGAAATTTACATGCAACAGTTAGCTAGCACAAGTACTTCATATTTCACAGGCAACTGTTATTCATTTACAGACAATTGTTATCGTTCTATCTACTCATTCAAGACTTCAATTCAATCATCTAATATAGACATTTCAAGTGTTTCTCGTCCTAGGATTCATGCCATATCTTAGGTTCTAATCATTCATTCCACACATGCATTTAGGTTATAATTAAATTAGGGAAAGCCACTCTACTAGTAAACCCAGGAGTATTGGGAGCTTGAACGGCAGTCTCACGTGCCTCAGCAAGCCTTGAACCCGCAACGGAATGAAGTCCTATAACAAGGAACAATCATAAGGGAACTATCAGAACAGTATGGAAAGCCTTCTAAAAAGTAGAGGAACTCACAAGGAACACATCGGTATCTTATTTATGGAAAACAAACCTCAAACGGGCCCTAAATGGGTCAAAAATAGGGTTTCTGATTCAAATCAAACGTCTGGAACAACTTCCAAACGTCTTAGAAGTGTCCAGTATCATACCTCAAGCTCTGCGCCAATCCTCAGACATCCAGGAACTCTTCTGGACCGTCTAGACCCAGCTCCGGAAGTCCGACCACCTCTCCAGACATCTGGAAATGCTTCCTGTCGTCTGGTACATCGCCCAGACGTCTGAAATGCGTGGGAGGGCGTGTCCCGCATCTTCTCGAAGTGAATCCTGCACAAAATCCACCAAATCTTCTCAAAAAGGGCATGCAAGGTGTTCCTGCGGAGCGGCCTGCATGGCTGTATCCACAAAGGGAACGTACCTTCATGAAACTCTCACCTCAATCACCTGGAACCGCCTCCAGACGTCTGTATCGTCGTCTGGAGGTCACTCCAGATGTTTGATTCTGGGAAAAATCCAGAACCAGAACCTGCTTCCGCTGCGCTCACGTCGGATGGAGGTGTGGAGCGGCAGGGATGCCACGCCGGAGGGCGGCCGAAGATGGAGAAGGTGGCGATGGACAGTGGTGGTCGGTGGGTGGAAATAGCAAATTAGAAAGGGGAAAATAAAAGAGAGAGTAAAGGGAAGAGTTTCACCTACTTAACTGAAGGGGGGGGAGGAGGCGCTTGGCATGTGCCTGCCGACGCCGGAGATGATGATGCCCAGAGGGGGGTAACGGCGACGAGGAGGGGATCTGGAAGGCACCAGCTGGTGCGGCCTGGCACGGGAGGACGAGGCGGAGTGAACTCTGCTGCAGGTATGGCAGCAGAGAGACGAAGGGGAGGAGGAAGGGTCACTGGAGCCTGCGGGCGCTTGACTGGAGGAGGAGGAGATGAAGTTTGGGGGAATTCCTTGGCCAAATTAGGCTTGAGACGACCGGAGAGCCCTGCCGTCCCTTTTAGAGCAGCTGGCGAGATGAGAATCTCGAGGAGAGATGGTGGAGAGCTTGCTGGAGTTGGCCGGAGATGGAAAACCATTCCTCTCATGCGTTCGTACAAGAGGAGTGGGCAATGGCAGGTCATGGGAGGGGGTCCCTGCGAAAGAGGATGACACATGGAACCCCCCTTTCGTTTCTGAGAGCGACCCCCATACCCTGCGCGGCGCCATCCTCCGCGCAAGGTCGCTGGAGGTATGGGCGGCTGCGTGGGGTGGCAGAGGGACCGTTCTGCAAAGAACGAAAGAGAAGCTGGGGGGCAAAATGCAAGGGTTCAAAAAGATAAGGGTCGAAAAGTAATTCAAGAGGACCAATTTGTAAAGTAGGTCAAGATGGTCTTCCATTAGGTCTAAATTTTGGTATAAGCCTAATTTTGACCTAAGAAATCCAATGGTGAAGTTTGATTTTTGGTTTGACCACGTTTGATAGATCAATTTGCACAAAAACCCAAACTAGGTCAAAAATTGGGTATAGTTCTCAATTTAGGTCAAGATAGGTTCCAAAGGTCAAATTGAAGGTTCTAATTTCTAGGGAATATTTTTTCATGAATTTTAGGGGGTTTATTTAATTTTTATCCTGCCTGAAACCTCGTGAATTAAAGCTGGCTTGTTTTAAGGTTACAGAATGTCATTTAATTCATAGAAGTTGTTATAACCCTTTTCGGATTAAGTCATCCCACTTTCTTTCTTATTAAGCCTATTTTACTTGTGTTTAGACCCTTAGACACCCCGTCTGTGTATTGCATTGGTAAAATTGCAGTTTTACACCTTGTGAATTATTTTATTCTTAAATTTAGAATTCTCTGATTTATGCTTACCCTTAGGTTTTGTAGGAGCTTTTGTACACTTATTTAGATCAAAATGTGCTAGTTAAGGTTCATGATGAGGCTCTCATCAGGTCTTAACATCAATTGTAAAAGGCTATCTCGTGGGGGAGTGTATAAATTTTACTTCCATGTACATGAATAAAATAGATAACCACTTTAATAAGCTTCAAAGGAATTATGAAGGGGAAACAATGACAATGATGAAGAATGTCAATTTTTGATATCATAGGAAGGTCGATCCTTCATACAGAGTACAAGGTTATTTCAGAAAATGACAGATGTTGCGCGCATCTATATATTTTAAAACAAATTCCTGAAATTGATGCATTTTACGAGGAATTCGAACGATTACCTCTTTCAAAGACAATCGAGTTTGGCTTATTAGATTGGTTTAAGACTGAGTTCATCAATTGAAAGAGGATAAGAACCCACAATGGGTATCAGTTTTTGATGTAATTACCGATTCACCATTACATTATGCACATTACCACTTTGGGTATATAATAAATGGGTTTAGATTCAGAATAAAAGAAATTGATGATTGAAAGGTTACACAACAGGCCAGAGTTGTTGATTCATATCTTTCCACCGGTCCAGATGGATACTATGGTAAAATCAAAAAAATTGTGGAGATCAGCTTCAGATATGATCACAGAGTTATCCTATTTAAATGTCATTGGTTTGATGTTTTTAAAGAGGGCATTGGTTTCAAAATTGAAAAGAAATACAATTTCTTGAGTTTAAATCTTAATCATCAAATTCTTCAATTTGATGAATCATTCACATTGGCATGTCAAACACTACAAGTTTTCTACATCCCCGATAATTGTCATAAGGGATGGGTTATTGATGGGAACACCATCATGAGCCATAACTAACTCATTTTGATCCAATTAAGTCAGTAAATACTCCTACATAACTGCCAGAGAGACACAAGTCACTGCATAACCATTCTAAGGGAAAGACAAGAAAATATGGTTAAAAGTGCAATTTTACCATCATATCATGAATGCAGTATAATCACAGGTTTTCCCAGGGGGTAATTAAGGGTCAAATGGTCCTAAAAGTCTAACAATTGGGTAAAAACAAGCAGAAAAGGGTTTGTACATGTTTTCGGAATTAAATGACTTAAAATCCTAAAAATAGACCTGCTTAATTAACTGAGGTTATGGTCAAGATAAAATTCACCCAAAACCTTTAAAATTCATATGAAAATATTCTCCAGAGTTTGGAACCTTCAATTTGACCATCAGAACCCATCTTGACCCAAAATAGAGTCTCAAATTGACATTTGCCCTAATTTAGGTTTTTACATAAATTACCTAGTCAAACTTAGTCAAAACCTAAATCTAACTTCACCATTAGATTCCTTGGATCCAAATTAAGTTTGTACCAAAATTTGGACCCAATCTGAGATTATCTTGACCAAGTTTGCATTTTGGTCCAATCAGACTCTTTCTATCTCATTTAGACCACTAACTTTCGAATTCCTTACAAAAAGGCCCCTATCTTTGACGTCAATCTTTGCAGATAGGTCCCTTCCCATTATCGCGAAGGTATGAATCCTACTCTGGTGACCTTCAACTAAGGATACCTCCCTGATTGGCGAATCCCTTCCAAAATTGGAGGGGAAATTCTTGACAGATTTCTCTACAAATTGTAACGACCTGATTCCCAAGTCTCTACGAGACACGAGAACCGTACCGACTCGACTAATCCCAAGACCTAGTCGTCCAACGAGGAAGTAACCAAAAGAGCAGTAAAATAAACCACATTCAACATGAATATAACTGACAGTAAGGAAATACAACAGTAAGGAAAGAAACCACTACAGTATATACCACCACAACAGTAGAACAACATTCATAACATAATATGAACTGCAGGTAAATAAAAGTACAGCGGAAACAAGAACTACTCACTATAATCGAACAAAAGAGGTACAAGAGAACAGTGGTAACTCTACTGGATCCTACTAGGCCCAGCGTCCTCTGCAGCCGCTGACCCTGGCTGCTCAACACCTGGTCCTGAAAGGTAACGAGTGTAACACGTCAGCAAAACGCTGAGTAGAGTGGCAGCTAAACTAAAGAAACAGTAAAGTGTACAGCAGCTGTTTAATTTTCTTTCTTCCTTTATTTACGTCTTTCTATTGTTTCACAATTTATCTATTTCTCAGATCCTTCACTTGATCTCGAATGTTCCTCGTGGGAACGATCTTGATTGCAGTCTTTTCCGAACAGTAGAAGTAGCACGTGGTGCTCTCCTGGCCGGGAGAGTCCCCCGTGGTGATCCTACGTTCAGTCAACCACCCCAAGGTCACTGACAGACGTAACGATGACTACGGCACGCGCGGTAAACGCACGGGTAGCTAACCCGCACTGGCACGTGGTCAGTCGTTTCCGTTAACGGGTGCGCCCAAAGCACAGCGCAGAACCAGTACAGGGCAGAGCCCTCTCAGTAACAGGGGTCCAACCCCTCCACAGTAACCAAACAGGGGCCTTGCCCCTCCACAGTCCGCGCACCCTCGCCTGACTACCTTGGTTTGCCCCAGTGGGCCTAACAAGTCGGTGTGGGAGGCTAGCAGAACCTCGGGGCCCGTGGGGTAGCTAGTACCTCCCTACACTAGTAGCTCTCCTCGGTACTACGTACACGAGGGCCAGCAAGTCGGTACAGAGTGGCCAGTCCTAACCCCGGGTCCCTGGGGCGGCTAGCTCAGCTCTGCACTAAACAGGGGGACAGTCGCTCTCCTTGGTACTCCGTACTCAAGAGCCAGCTCACTTCCCCAATTCTATTCCATTCACTTTCCAGGAGTTCTACTCCTAATTCCCCGTAGGGTTCCAGCTCTTTAACTCAGGACATTCCAGTTTCACGTTTATACATCCCATACTCTTAATCTTGTTCATTTATTCATAACAGGCAACTGTTAATTCAATTCACAGGCAGCTATTATTTCCTTTCCACATTTTCCAAGACTGCAGTATTCATACATTCCACTAGTTTTCCCGGCCTTGGATTCATGCCATATCCTAGGATCTATCATAAAATCTAGTTTTCCAGCCCTAGGATTCATGCAACACCTTAGGAATCTACCATTCAATCTATTTCTCATTCCTAGGATTCATGCAATGTCCTAGGTTCTATTTATGGTTTCGTAATTTAACAGATTATACTTAAAGCCACTCTACCGGTTACAACAGGCGAACTGGGGGCGTGGTCGGGAATCCCGCATGCCTCCGTAACCCCCGAGACTGCAACGGAATGGGGTCCTATCACAAGGATCAAACACAAAAAACTTCTCAAAACAGTATACAACTATTGTAGACAGGTAGAGGATGTAATTCCGAAAAGAACGCAACTTGAAACGCGAAAAACGGAGCCCGAACGGGCCCAAAACGGGTCGGAAACGACGAAACAATGCAAAATCAGACGTCTGGAACTTCTTCCAGACGTCTTAAAAAGTGGATCAGGGAATTACCTCGCTCTGCGTGGGCTCTCAGACGTCCAGAAGCCTGCGGGGGCGTCTGGCCTAGTTCCCAGACGTTCGATGGTCACCCAGGACGTCTGGAAGTCGTTCCCGTCGTCTGGTGCTACAGCCAGACGTCTGATTCGCGTTGGATGGCGAATCACCGAACCTGTGTGTACCCATCTCTCTCTCTCTCTCAGTACGGTCAGTCGAAGAAAAGGAAGAAGACGGAAATAACTCACCTTTCAGACGTTTGGACAGTCTTCCAGACGTCTTGCCCGTCGTCTGGCTATCAACCGAGACATCTGATTCTGGAAAAGTTTCCAGAACCAGGGCGCCACTCGCCCTCCGCTCGCGACGCCCGGCCGCGCCGCGAGTGCTCCGCCTACTGCTCGAGCTGTAGCAGGCCTCCCGCGCCACTCCACGCCCGCTGCACCCCCGCCGGCCGGCTCCCGCTGCCCCGGCAGGCTCGAGCCCTCACGGCCGACGCCTCCTCCCCCGCGCAGCACCTCCTCCCGCACCCGCTGCGGCTGTCGCCGCCGCTGCTCACCCTCGCGCTTGCTCTCGCGCACTGGCTGGAAGGAGAAGAGGAAGGAGACGGAGGTGACAGGAGTGAGGGAGAGGGCGTGGCCTTTTAAGGCCGCGCGAGAAGGAGAGAGAGAGTGCGACAGAGGGCGCAGGAGGGAGAGGGAAAAAGAAGAGGCGGAGAGGGTCTGCACGTGCAGGCACGCAGACGCAATGGTGTGTGCGCAGAAAAATGAATCCCAGACGTCTGGTACGACGTCTGGGACACCTCCCAGACATCTTAAAAGACGTTTGAAAGCACGGTTCGTAACCCAAATTGAGCCGCATCTTGAGCTCCACTTCACGCCCAAATCCTCATGTGAACTCGTGGAACAATTGGGTCTCCCACTCCGGCGAACATTCCAAGCTTGGAAGCTTGGCTTCCAAGCTCCTTTCGCCCTCTTCTGCCTATATAAAGAACCACCAGACCTTGCTGAGGGGGGCAAGCTTGAATTCCGACCGAAAACCCTCCTCTTCCTCCCTCCTCTTTGGCTGCGAAGCTCCTCAATCTCTGGCAACCCCTCCTAACCTCCCTCATCATCTGGTCACAAAACTAGTGGTCGGATTCTTTTTCTCTTTCTCGTCTGCTCTTGGCCGCACCAGCAGGAGCTCTTCTACCTCCGTCGCCATCGCCATTCCCTTCATCGGAGAACCTTCTTCCCCAACTCCGGCCTACCAACACCGGTGCTGTCCTCCCTCTTTTGTCCACTTGGCATAGGTAATGAAGTTCCCTCAAGAGCCTTAGAAGTTTCCTCTATCTAAAACAAAAAATATAAACCCCTTGATACCGCCGTTCACCCTTTTCATGCTCCGCTCCAGCCACTCCTCCGGCGAAGTGTTCCTACTGCTATGCACCTCCATCCGCCTCGCCGACAAGCCCACAACCTTCACCTCTCCACCCTCTTCAAAACCCCTCTCTTATCTTGCCATTCCATCCACCCAAACTCCTCATCGACCAACCCACCTATGCACCTTCATTTCTGTCACCGTCTGCCCTCATCCACACACAAAACTCCCCATGGATGCCGCCATCACATTCCATACCCTACGGCGATCCTCCTGAGCCTTTTAACAGGGGCTTTTAGCCCATTCTTTGCGTTTCAGGTATCACGTCAGAGCTCTGTTGTAGCATCATCCCTCTGGCGCTGTTCTTCGTGTTTAAGGCTACGATAGCCCCAGGTGTTCATTCCAGGCTGTGCGGAAGAACCCCAGGACCACTTCCAGGTGGCCAATTGAGGTCCCTACCCTTAGCAGCTACTCCAATTAGAGAAGATTTTTTTGCTGCAGACGCATGTGAAGAAGGTGGGCCAGGTAGTCCCACATCGTTGGATTTGGAAGAGGTACAAGCGCATAAGTTGCCAAAGTGTTGAGGGCTTATTGCCTCAACACTTGAGGGGTGAAGTCCCTCACACCCATCACGCTCCTCTTCCGTGACCTCTCCTCTACGGACCTGGTGCACCCAACCCGCCTAAGCCTTCACTCCTCGGTCACTACACCACGCCGGTGACCCTAGACCTGGGTACGCAAATCCCCCGAATACCCAATTACCCAATAAGCTACATTGGCCTTGGGAGGGCATGAAAGAGGTGAACCTAGAGAGAGTGAAGGAGAGAGAGAGAGAGCGCGAGGGCAGGGGGGTTTTGCTCCTGATGAGAATAGGCTAACACTTAGCCGAATTCAAGAAGCCTCTCCCCTGTTATTGTGTGAAGAAAGCCAAGGAAAGAAGAAGACTTGAAGATAAGAAGGAAGAGAAAGAAAAGAGAAGCCAAGGAAGAAGGAAAGAAGAAGAAAGTAGAAGCAGAAGAAGGAGAAGGAAAAAGTGAGAGAAGAGAAAGAAGGAGAAACAAAGAAGAAGGCCATTTAAAGCGTCTAATCTCCAAGGGAGACATTTGATTACTACTGTAGCATTCAAGCTACTGTGCGGATATTTGATCCTGATTACAATGACATTATTGATTACTCTAGTTTACATATAACTATACATAATAGTTGGTGATCTAAATCACTATTATTTTGTTATAAATTTCTTTTTATCATGTTGAATTTTTGTTATACTCATGTTGTACACTGATTATCATTTTTGAGTAGTTTATTTGGTTAAACTTCTTATGCTCATTTGCATTATTGAGATTAGTGTGTAAATTCCTATTTGCTCCATGTGTTCGACCTCATAACTTTTTCGAGTAATAAATATTATTTATTTTCAAAGCGATTTCAGCTATACTATAACGTAATTTTTAACCTCGATTTTGCTGCGTTAATAGTTATACCAATAAGAACAATACCACGCAATTATTTTGACGTACAGTCTGAAGCATACCATGAATTAATAGAAGAAGGTCATATAAATTCAAATGCAGTAGATGTGGACATCTAGGTTAGTAACAATATCTTTACTTTATTTCATTTCTGTTTATATTAAATTCATATTCAAATTTAAGAAACCTATGCTACCAAAAGCAAATAAGAAGAAATAATCATGCTCAAAAGCATTTTCTAGTCTTGACCATAATCATTGACACCAAATCATTTGTTGAAACTTGGGTAAATTGGATGATCAAGGGAAAAAGGAAGGAAAACTATGTCATTTATTTGATTTAGATATGCACAATATAGACTATATTATGTATGCACAGAATAGTCATGTCAAGGAACATCACTTTTTTTTTTGGTTGAAAGGTAATCCTCTTTCTGAAATTTTCAAGTCATACGGTAAAGTATTAGCCTTTGTTAACACAAAAGGAATTTGTTAAAGATTATAATGTTATATGTTTATATTTATGTCAAATGATCAGAAGGTTATAATTCTACGATGTTTAGATGAAGCTATATGGTATGGAATTATGTTTATAATATTTCTTTTTTTATTTTGCAAACTTTTTTCATTGATGATTTATATATTAATGATTTTCAATTGTATTAATTATTGCATTTTATACTTATTATAGATGAAATTATTTAAGAAAAATCTCAAAAGAAAGGATCCTCTTGAGACGCAGCCATCCACCCAACCTGATTAGTCTCCTCAAGTTCAGCCACCCCCCTGACAGTAGGTTCAGCCACCACCCGGCAGCAGGCTCCCCTCCAGTCATGTTTCGTACGTCCTGGGGAAATGGCACGATTACTACATGTGGGGGGAAGGAAAAGGGGAAGGAGATTGCTTAGACCTTGCTAAAGCGAGTAGAGGATGATCCAAATTATGGAGCATCATATGAGGAGGGAGAGGAGGTGGGAGAAGAGGAGGGGCAGGAGGCAGAGGATTAGATGGTGGGGAGTACATCCCCAGTTCATGCGGATCACAAGTGTTATTTCCAAAATCAGACGTCTGGGATGATAGCCAGACGGCGGGGGGGTGAGTTCTCCCGTCTTCTTCCTTCCTGTCAACTGACCGTATTGAGAGAGAGAGTTGGGTGTGCGTAGGCTCGGTGATTCGCCATCCAATGCGAATCAGACGTCTAGCTGTAGTACCAAACGGCGGGAGCGACCTCCAGACGTCCGGGGTAACCATCGGACGTTTGGGAACTAGGCCAGACGTCCCCGCAGGCTTCTGGACGTCTGAAAAACCACACAGAACAAGGTAATTCTCTGATCCACTTTTTAAGACGTCTGGAAGAAGTTGCAGACGTCTGATTTTGCACAGTGTCGTCGTTTTTGACCCGTTGAGGGCCCGTTCGGGTTCCGTTTTCCGCGTTTCGAGTTGCATTCTTTCCAGAATTAAATCCTCTACCTGTCTACAGTAGCTATACACTGTTTTGAGACACTCCTTGTGTTTGATCCTTGTGATAGGATCTCGTTCCGTTGCAGTCTTGGGGGTCGCGGAGGCACGCGGGATTCCCGATCATGCCCCCATTACTCCCGTCGTACCTGGTAGAGTGGCTTTTAAGTATAACCTGTTAAATTGTGGAATCATAAATAGAACCTAGGACATTGCATGAATCCTAGGAATGAAAAACAGATTGAATGATAGATCCTAGGTGTTGCATGAATCCTAGGGCTGGAAAACTAGATTGTATGATAGATCCTAGGATACGGCATGAATCCTAGGACGGGAAAACTAGTGGAACAGATGAATACTGCAGTCTTGGAAAAATGGAAAGGAGCAAATAGTTGCCTGTAATTGAATTAACAGCTGCCTGTTGAATAGATAAACGTGTTTGAGAACATGGATTGTGATAACGTGAAACTGGAAGGTGAAACTTAGACGTTCTGAGCTGGAACCCTACGGGGAAGTAGGAGTAGAACACCTGGAAAGTGAATGGAATAGAATTGGGGAAGTGAGCTGGCTCTTGAGTACGGAGTACCAAGGAGAGCGACTGTCCCCCTGTTTAGTGCAGAGCTGAGCTAGCCGCCCCAGGGACCCGGGGTTAGGACTGGCCACTCTGTACCGACTTGCTGGCCCTCGTGTACGTAGTACCGAGGAGAGCTACTAGTGTAGGGAGGTACTAGCTACCCCACGGGCCCCGAGGTTCTGCTAGCCTCCCACACCGACTTGTTAGGCCCACTGGGGCAAACCAAGGTAGTCAGGCGAGGGTGCGCGGACTGTGGAGGGGCAAGGCCCCTGTTTGGTTACTGTGGAGGGGTTGGACCCCTGTTACTGAGAGGGCTCTGCCCTGTACTGGTTCTGCGCTGTGCTTTGGGCGCACCCGTTAACGGAAACGACTGACCACGTGCCAGTGCGGGTTAGCTACCCGTGCGTTTACCGCGCGTGCCGTAGTCATCGTTACGTCTGTCAGTGACCTTGGGGTGGTTGACTGAACGTAGGATCACCACGGGGGACTCTCCCGGCCAGGAGAGCACCACGTGCTACTTCTACTGTTCGGAAAAGACTGCAATCAAGATCGTTCCCACGAGGAACATTCGAGATCAAGTGAAAGATCTGAGAAATAGATAAATCGTGAGATAATTGAAAGACTTAAATAAAGAAAGTAACAGAACTTAACAGCTACTGTACACTCTACTGTTTCTTTAGTTTTAGTTGCCACTCTACTCAGCGTTTTGCTGACGTGTTACACTCGTTACCTTTCAGGACCAGGTGTTGAGTAGCCAGGGTCAGCGGCTGCATAGGACGCTGGGCCGAGTAGGGTCCAGTAGAGTTACCACTGTTTCTTGTACCTCTTTTTGTTCCGTTATAGTGAGTAGTTCTTGTTTCCGCTGTACTTCTCTTTACCTGCAGTTCATATTTAGTTATGAATGTTGTTCTACTATTGTGGTGGTATATACTGTAGTAGTTTCTTTCCTTACTGCTGTATTTTCTTACTGTTAGTTATATTCATGTTGAATGTGATTTATTTTACTGCTCTTTTGGTTACTTCCTCGTTGGACGACTAGGTCTTGGGATTAGTTGAGTCGATCCGGTTCTCGTGTCTCGTAGGGGCTCGGGAACCGGGTCGTTACAACAAGTTGGGGTAAGAACTCATATACCTTTAAGTTTAAAATTACTTATATATTTTAATAAATGTGATTAATGTTTACGCAGGTAAAGTAAGAAGAGGATGGGGGAAAGACAAAGAATCTAGACCTTCAGCGTGTCCCCGAGGGCCTGAGAATAACGATCAGGCTTAGAACCATAGGGGAGGTGGAGAATTACCCGGGCTTCATCAGTCGATTAGGCACAATTGTTATGTCCATTGTGCCCATTCGCTACTTCGACTGGAGGAAGGTGCCCGTAGAGCTTAAGAGGCAGGTCCTCCGACAGTTAGAGGTAATTTTATTTACCAAAGTTATTCATTTTATAATTTTATCTTAAAATTATTATAAATTAAGATTGACATATTTTTTTTTAAAAAATTAATGTAGGCAAATTACGATTTGGGTACCGACCCCAATGCCTCCTGATATATTCTTAAACACGCCGCCAAAATCCACAAAGATTGGAGGACGGAGATCAAGAAAAATGTAATATTTTTTTTATGTTGGTACAAGGGCACCATTGCTAATTTTGATGATAACAAAACACTTGTATTTAACATTTGCATTTGAAGTCTAAGATTTCAGGTTATTTGCAAATGGATACAAGTTTGAAGAAGTGTGAAGGACCTCAGAGCTCGCGTCCATGGTGGATTGAAGGAGCTTGTTGGAGGAGAAGGAGCTTCGCTTGGAGTGAGAGCTTGAAGAAAGGAGAAGAAGAATGGGATAGGTGTGTTTATTGTCTTGTACTTTTGTTTTTATTTTCTTTGTTCTTTATGTGTGTCTAGATATATGTTAAAGAGCCTCAAAGTAACATAATAGTAGTCCTAAAAACACTTACATAACCTTAGGACACTTAGACATTTCGTAAAAAACTTAGAAAACCAATATAGGTTTCAGACAGCCTAATCAGACGTCCAATTTGGACATCAAACGTTTGATCCTTGACTTTAAGACATCTGATTGTTTAATCAGACATCCAAAAACACTTAGGCTAGAAACCACTCTCTGTTTGCCATGTTTAGACGTCCAACCTTTAGTCTAGATGTTTTAGCAGACGTCTGATGACATTGTTAGACGTCCAATTAGTGGAACGTTAGCTTAGAAATATAATCGTTGAGGATTAACCATTAATCTTCTATCTGACATCTGTAGATGACCTTAGTCATCTGATAAATAGACGTTAGCCTTCGATAAGCCAAAATAACTTCTCATCAGAGATATAACTGTTTGTGCCTTGGGAAATCCATTCTCGTTGTTATTTAGATTTCCAAAAGTCCAGACCTAATGCCAGATGCCCAAGATGTCATCGACTGACTTTCACTAGAACTCTGTTTAGGTCTGACTGAAGTTGTCGCGACCCGCTCCTGGCTCCCTACAGGACCCGAGAACGGTTCACCTCGACAAACCCCAAGACCCAGTCGTCTAATAAGAAATAACCAAACGTATACTCATTCTACAACCACACGAGTAATGTAACTAAGTAGAAAATATATGACTGATAATAAAAAAAAGAGAACAACAAACCACTAGATTTTCACATGATACAGCGGAAAAGTATGAATACAAATGTATCCATCACAACAGAGGACTGGTAGAAATCTATTGAAAATAAGTTACATGGTACTCACTACAACAAAACTCTCTATAGCGAAACTAAGGAAAGGAAAGCTACGCTCGACTAGGCCCAGCACCTTCAGCAGCTAATGGCTCTGGCTGCTTGAATCCCTAACCTAAACATGGTTACAAAATCCAGAGTCTGCTAACGCTGAGTAGAGTGGTGGTTAAGTTATTTACCTGCAACATAATTAAAATAGTAATCAGCTAAATATTCAATTGTCGGTTATTTATTTTCATCCGTTTCTAGTTTATGTGTTTCCGGGTCGAGTACGCTAATCAGGTTCCATGATATTGCTCAATCTTCTTGTTTCCTAAGGGAATGATCTTGCTTGTAGTTTTCCCGCGATGCAGGATGTACACGTGGCACTCTCTTGGCCGGGAGAGTCCCCTATGAAAGTCCTACACCCGATTTATTACCCCGAGGTCAAGGTCACGACGTAGCGGTGACTACGGCATGAGTGATAAGTGCACGGGTAGCTACCCCGCACTGGCACGCGGTCAGTCGTTTCCGCTAGCAGGTACGCCCAAACGTACAAGATGGAACAGCATAGGGCCTTGCCCTCTCAGAACAGGGGTCTCGCCCCTCCACAATCAGCATACCCTCGTCTAACTACCTCGATTTGCCTAGTGGGCCTAACAAGAGTCCGTGTAGGGTGACTAAACCTATCCCTGGGCCCCCATGAGGTGGCAAGCTCCCCCCTACACTAAGTAGCTTACCTCGGTACCAGGTGTAATTGCACTAGAGGGGGGGTGAATAGTGAAATTATAGAGTATTGTAATACAAAAAATTCAATCACACAATATACTCAATTATTTTTTAGGTGGAAACCCAAACCGGGTGAAAACCACCACCTAACCCTCTCGAGTTAGGATTTTCCGATCAACCTAGTTGATCAAATCCACTAACCGAATCACTTTAAAACGAGGGTGATTCAACCTCAGTACAACCACGCTACAAGTATGAGGGTAGCGTTCCTCAACCCCTTCTCTCCACGAGAAGGATTTTGTCCCACGAAGGAGACGGGAATTCGCAAAGCGAATACCCAACTAAATAACAAAGATAAAATAAACAACAAGTCCTATAGAAACAACAAAGTAATTATGAACCTAGCTTCTATAGGAATTAGGAAACTCCCCTTTGCAAGGAGTGCGTCGACGATGACGCGGGTGCGTGAGCCACGCAACGGCGCAATGTCGCTCTCGTGAACAACGGTGGGAGAGCGAGTGCGTGAAGGTTTGATGCTCTCAAGGGAATGGAGCTTAAGCTTGGAGAGCAAGAGCTTTTCTTGGACATAAAAGGGTAGAAAGTATGTTGCTTAGGTGTATCCAAGTGTGTCTTAGTGTTTCTCTTGGTGTGTATCTTGTATATCTAGGTGTGTAAAGGCTCCCCTCTATTTATAGAGGCCTTAGGAAGGCTTTGGAAGGCTTAAGAAAGGTTCTATAGCCGTTGGGAACAAAGCCCAAGAGAATCAAGCCGAAATCAGGACAATGATTACACTTGACAGGGTGATCAGACGTCTAATTCTTTCATCAGACGTTTGGAAGGCCACTTTAAGACGTCTGATTTCAAGGTCAGACGTCTGATTCTATGCGGGTTTCCTCCTGACTTGAATCAGATCTAAACAGGGTTTTTGTACAAGTCCATCAGACGACATACAGGACGTCTGGCACTATGTCTGGACGTCTGGAAACCTACTTTTACTGTGGGAATTGATTTCCAAACGTTGCAACGGCTAGAAATCTCTGAGAAGAGATTTTGGGTCAGCTGAGGCAAAACGGTCAATTATCAGACGTCTGGTAAGTCCTATGGACGTCTGATAAGGCTCTAACAGTCATAATCTGCAGTGCCTGCTAAGCTAGCCAACGGTCCACTATCTGGACGTCTGGCAAGTCCATCAGACATCTTCTAAGACGTCTGGACTAAGGTTTGGACGTCTGATTTCATCAGACAGAACTAGCTATGTCCAGGCTAACAGATATCAGACGTCTGAAACAACAGTCAGACGTCTTAAAATACTTTATTAGACATCTGATTTGGGAATTAGACGTCTGGAAGTGCTGTTTGAACCCTATATTGGTTTTCTAAGTATTCTACAGAAAACCTAAGTATCCTAGGGTTGTGCCGGTGTTCCTAGGACTACTGTTAGGGTACTTTGAGGCTCTTTAACATAATATTCTAAGCAAAATAAGAGCAAGAAAATAAAGACAAGAGATACAAGAAAGGATTAAAAAGAATCTATCCTATTCTTCTTGTCTTCTATCTTCAATCTGTCGCTCCACGCGAACCTCCTCTGTTTTTCATTAAGCTCCTCCAATCCATCCTGGATGCGAGCTCGAGTTCCGTTTAAACACGTCCACATTTGCAATTGACCTGAAATCTAGGACTCAAATTGCAAATGTTAAATAACACGTGTTTTGTTATCATCAAAACAAATGATCGTGGTGCTCTAGCACCAACACCAGGTACATGAGGGCCAAACAAGAGTCGACGTAGAGTGGCCAAACTAATGGTCACTCTACAAGCCCATTCCACCCCAAAACAGGAGACATCAGGAGCTACCGTACAAGCCCCCATTCCACCCGGTTAACTGGTAAAGTGATTTTCTCTAACTCCAGAATTAATAATTGAATTACATGCTTTATAATTATTCAATTGAACCCTAGGCTGCGAAATGAACCCTAGGGCCGAAAGAGATGAATGCATGCTACTTTAGATATATTCGATTGAACCCTAAGTTATGAAATGAACACTAGGGTTGGAAGAAATGCATGTGAAGCTAATAAATGTATGAGTTACCATAAATCATGAGCTGCCTGTGTGATCAGTCGCGTTTCACAGTGTTTTAAAGATATCTTCGTTGTAGTATTACCATGAAAAGCGATTATCAGTTTATTTCAATTTATTACTCGAAATTTAGAATATCCCGAGGTCGAACTCAGGGAGCAAACTTAATTCCAGAAGCATAAGAATTCACAATTATAATATACTACTTTACAAAAATTAAAGAGAGAGAGTGAACAAAAAAAATCCTTTTCTCTTTTTCTTTCTTTCTTCTCCTCCTCTTCTCTCTTCCTTCTCATTTCTCTCTGCCTCGCCTTATCTGCCCCTTGCTACAGTGTTCTTGTAGGTTCTTCTCTTAATTTCTTCTTCTTCTCTTCTTTGCTCGGCTTCCTTCTTCTTCTTCTTTGCACTGTGCTTTCTCCTCTTTCCTTCTTTTTTTTTTTCTACGAGTCTTCTTTCTTCCGTCTTTAGCAGCTGCCCTCTTCCTTCTCCTTCTCTCTGCTACGCTGTGCGGCTAAGTCCTCAGCCGCTCCTCCTTCTTTCTCCTTCGCCTGCTTCCTTGCACATTACAAGGTTAGGCAAAACCTAACCCTTACCCGCCCCACGTCTCTCTCTCTCTCTATTTCTCTCTCAAAGGTCTGCTCCCAGAGCATTTGCGGGTATACGGGTCGGGTAATGCACCCGGGTCCAGGCCCACCGGCGTGCGGTGGTGGGTGAGGAGTGCTTAGTCGGGTAATTGGGTTCGGCCCAGACCCACGGGGCGTGAGCGCGGGCGAGGGCAGGTGCGAACGCGTGGTGCGCTGCATGCGTAAGCGAGGGACCTGACTCCTGTGTATCGAAGGCGATAAGCCCAATACACTTTTTCAATTTATTAGGCTGTGACGCTTCAGGGATTTCCGAGGTGGGACTACATGTCTCACCTCTATTTCGCGAACGCTCACAACAGGAGTTGCATTCAATTGCCAACGCTGCAGGGGTCCTCGTAGCCAAACACTTGGCTGGGGTTGTGCGCGAGGGATTCCGCACATCCTGGGAGACTTCACCTGGAGTGGGGAGGCCTGCAATTGCAGCAAGCTCTCTTCCAACTTCTTCATCAATGGCGGAGGGACGTCAGAACCTGAAATGCGTGAACACGGCCTTGCGACCCTGTCAGATCAGAGGAAAACTTTCGCCGTATCACGGCAAAGGTGAAGTGGCGGTTGGTTAGCCACGGGGCGGCCCAGGCGTGAGTGCCTAGGTCGCTCTGTGGCCGGGTTTATGGGTTAGGTCGGGAGGTGTTTGTGGTAGTGTAGGCGGTTGGTGAAGGTGCGGAGGATGATTAGTGGGAGGTGGCGATGCTCAGGGATTGGTTGGCGAGGCGGATGGAGGCGTGGAGCGGCGGGGACGCCTCGCCGGAGGTTTGGTCGGAGGTGGAGAAGGTGGCGATGGACAGTGGATGTCGAGGGGTATAAACAACAAATTAACAGGGGAAATAAAGGAGAGAGTAAGAGGAAGAGTTTTTACCTAGCTAAGCGGACGAAAGGGTGGAGATGGCGAATGGCGTGTCTCTGCCGTCGCTAGAGACGAAGGTGCCAGAAGAGGGGTCGACGACGAGGAGAAGGGGTCGGATAGTGCCAGCTAGTACGGCTTGGCACGGAGGAGAATGGAGGAGCTGGCTCTGCCACTTGTATGGTGGCAGAGCGACGAGAAGAGGGAGGAAGAGTCACCGAAAGCGTCGGGCTATTGGCCGGAGTGAAGAGGGGACGAAATTGGGGGAGTTCTCTAGCTAAATCGAGCTTGCCTCAAACGGCAGCCCCTGCCGGTCCTTAAATAGGTGTTGGCGAGGAGGGAAACTCAAGGAGGAAGCGTGAGCAGGCCACCGGAGACATGGCCGGAAAAGAGACCCATGCCTCTCATGCCTTCGCATGAGAGGTATGGGTGTCGGCAGGGCATGGGTGGAGGTCCATGCAGAAGAAGACAAGCAGGGGACCCTCCTCTCGTTTCTGAGGCTGATCCCCTTACCCTGCACGGCGCCATCCTCCGTGCAAAGTCGCCGGAGGCATGGGCAACTGTTGTGGGTGGCAGAGGGACCGGTTTTCAAAGAACGAAGGGAAAGTTGAGGGGTTAAGTGTAAGGGTTCAAAAAGTTAAGGGTCAAAAAGTAATTCTTGAGGACCAATTTGTAAAGTAGGTCAAGGCAAACTTTCCTTAGGTTCAAATTTTGATAGAACCCTAATTTGTTCCTAAGGAATCCAATGGTGAAGTTGGATTTTAAGTTTGATCACGTTTGAATGGTCAATTTGCACAAAAATCCAAATTAGGTTAAAAATTGGGTATGGTTCTCAATTTAGGTCAAGATAGGTTCCAATGGCCAAATTGAAGGTTCTAAACCCTAGGGGATATTTTTTCATGAATTTTTAGAGGGTTTAATTGATTTTTATCTTGCCTGGAACATCGTGAATTAAAGCAGGTTTATTTTTAGGTTACAAAATGTCATTTAATTTCTAGAAGCCGCTATAACCCTTTTCAGATCAAATCATCCCACTTTCTCTCTTATTAAGCCCATTTGACCTGTGTTTAGACCCTTAGAAATCCCATTTATGTACTGCACTGGTAAAATTACAGTTTTACCCCTTGTGAATTGTTTATACTCAAATTTACAATTCTCTGATCTAGGCTTTCCCTTAGGTTTTGTAGGAGCTTTTTGTATGCTTATTTAGGTCAAAATGTGCTACTTAGGGTTCATGATGAGGTTCTCATCACTATGCTACCTGTAATACATACCTATACTAAATAATTGATTATGGAATCTTGAGTTTCCTGGTATGCATTTAATGAATTTGATATGTAAATGAGAAAGTCTGTGTACGAACCCTATGGGGAATTTAGGAAGAAACTAAGAATACTGTAGTGTGGAAAACGTGATGTTTTGGAACACGTTGCCTACGGGCGGCTATTTGGACTTGGTTAAGGGAAGTAAGCTGGCCCTCGTGTACTTGATACCGAATCTCTACTCCCTACCACCCCCAAACTAATGATCTAGCTATGCTATCTGGTGACGAGTCTTGGAAAATCGCACTGGTTTGATTCTATTTTATTATTCGAATACAAAAATTCTCTAAGGTTGAACTCAGGGAGCAAACTTGATTCTAGAAGCGTAGAAAATCATAATTTACAATATACTGTTTTACAAAAAGATTAAAGAGATGAAAATAAAAATGTCTCTTCTCTTTTCTTCTCTCTTTCTTCTTTTGTCTTCCTTTCTCTCTGTTTTTAGACGTCTGACTTCAAGGGTCAGACACCTTAAGTGACACTTGCTACAATGCTTGTGCTCTCCTTCTTTCCAGTTGCTGCTGCTTCTTCTTCTTCTTCCTCTTGGCTTCTTCTTTTTCTCTTCTTTTCCCTTCTGTCTCTACCTTCTCCTCTGACTTCTTCTTCTTTCTTCCCTATTGCGCCTTTGCTTTCTCTCTTCCTTCTCTTTCCTTGCACTTTCAAGCCTTTCTTCTTCCTTCTTCTTCTGCCTCAGCTTCTTTGCAGCTATAGTGCCATCTTCCTCCTCCCTTTTCTTCTCTGCACCTCCAAGTCCTTTTCTCTTTAGCCGTAGCTGCTTTCACAGCTAAGTCCTTAGCCGCTCCTCGTCCTTCCTGGCTTCCTCTTTTGTTTCCTGCATAGGCATACGGTTAGGCAAAACCTAACCCCTACCCTTCCCGCGTTTCTCTCTCTCTCTGTGTTTCACTCCAAGGTTCGGTCTCCCAGAACCTATTCGGGTATGCGGGTCAGGTGACGTGCCCGGGACCAGGCCCACCAGCGTGCGATGGTAGGAGAGGTGTGCACAGGTTGGGTAATCAGGTCTGTCCAGGTCCGTGGAGGGTGGTCGCGGACGAGGGCGGGTGAGAGGGACCTCATCCCGTGTGACTGAGGCGATAAGCCTCAATCACTTTACAACTTATGTGCTGTGGGGCGCTTGCAAACTTACGATATGGGACTAAATGTCCCACCTTGCTGCCTGTGATCCCGGAGCAGCAACCGCGCTCAATCGCCACTCCAGCCAAGGTCTTCGCTGCCAATTGAAGACCTGGAGATGTGCGCAGTAGTCTTCCGAGTGAGCTCCTTCACACCTTCGCTAATGGCGGCAGAGGCGTGAACCTGAAATGCATGAATACGGCCTTGCGGCCCTGTCAAACCATAGGAAAACCTTCGCCGTATCACGGCGAAGGTCAGGCGGGGTTTGGCTGGCTGCGGGGCGACCTAGGCATGCGTGCCTAGGTCACCCTGTGGCCGTGAAGGTGGGTTAGGTCGGTGGAGGTGTGGAGTGTGTGTGACGGGCAGTGGAGATGGGGAAATTGCTTAGTGGATGGTGGCAAAGGTTTTAAGGGGTCTGGCGAGGTGGATGGAGGCGTGGAGCTGCGGGAACACCTCGCCGGTGGTTTGCCGGAGGTGGAGAAGGTGGCGGTGGTGTGTGAGCGGTGAGGCGAAATAACAGAGATAAATGAGGGAAAATTAAGGGTCAGAGAGAGAACTTATCTAAGATGTGGTGCGGGAGTGAATGGTGGAGGCGAAGGTGGCGATCGGCTGTACTGCCATCGCCGGAGACGAAGGTGCCTAGGGGGAGAGACAACGATGAGGAGGAGGGGCTGGAGGGCGCCTGCTGGTACGGCGACGCGTGGCGGAAGATGGCGGAGGTAACCCTGCCACTGGTATGGTGATAGGGCGATGAGAAAGGAGGAGGAGATTCGCCAGAGCCTGTGGGCGAATGGCAGGAGGAGGAGATGAAATTGGGGGGATTTCTTCAGCCAAATCAGGCTTGAAGGGTGCGGCAGAAGGTACCGCTCCTTAAATGGGCGTCGGCAGAGAGTGAATCGCAAGGAGGAGACGGGAATACCTCATCGAAGGTATGGCCGGAGCGGGACCCATACCTCTCGAGCATTCGCAGGAGAGGTATGGCGGACGACAGGGCATGGGAGCCGGCCCATGCTGTAGGGGACAACGCAGGGAGTCTCTTTTAAATCTGGGGCCGGCTCCCCATGCATGTGCGGCGCCATCCTTCGCGCAAAGTTGTCAGAGGTATGGCCTGCGCAGGCAGGTGGTAGAGGGACCTGATTGAAGAAGATGATGGGAAAGATAGGGGGGTCCTTGCAAGGTTTCAAAAAGTTAAGGGTCAAAAAGTAATTATTGAGGACCATTATGTAAAATGGGTCATGGCGACCTTCCCTTAGGACCAAATTTTAGTATAAACCTAATTTGGACCTAAGGAATCCAATGCTGAGGTTGGATGTTAGGTTTGACCATGTTTGACTAGATATTTTGCATAAAAACCCAAATTAGGTCAAAAATTGAGTATGGTTCTCAATCTACTTCAAGATAAGTTCCAATGGCCAAATTGAAGGTGCTAAACCCTAGGGGATATTTTTTCATGAATTTTAGAGGGTCTAATTGATTTTTATCTTGCCTAGAACTTCGTAAATTAAAGAGGATTTGTTTTAGGGTTACAGAATGTCATTTAATTCCCAGATTTTGTCATAACCCTTGTCTGACCAAACCATCCCACTTTTTCTCTTATTAAGTCCATTTGACTTGTGTCTAGACCCTTAGAAATCCTGTTTATATACTGCAATGGTAAAATTACAATTTTACCCATTGTGTAATGTTTTATTTTCTGCTCAACAATTTCCTGATTTAGGCCTTCCCTTAGGTTATGTAGGAGCTTTTTGTTCGATTTCTTATGTCAAAATGTGCTAGTTAGGGTTTATGATGAGGTTCTCATCACTATCAAATTAGGAGATCAAGAAAATCCTTCAGGTTACTGTTTGACCTGACAGGAAAGATTGGTCATCCCAGCTTCCGGAAGCTTTGTGGGCTTCTAGGACTGCCTACAAGACCCAATTAGGCATGTCTCCTTTCAAACTGGTGTACGGGAAGGCGTGTCACCTCCCTGTCAAATTGGAGCATAAAGCCTATTGGACAGTACAGAATTGTAATTTAGATCTTTCTAAGGCTGGAACCCACAGAAAGCTTCAGATAAGCGAGATTGATGAATTATGCCTCGATGCGTATGAAAACTCGCGAATCTTCAAAAAGCAGGTTAAAGCATTTCATGACAAGCACATATCTAGAAAGATCTTTCATCCTGGTCAAAAGGTCCTACTTTTTGATGCCTGATCAGACTATTCCCAGGGAAGCTACGATCCAAGTGGATCGGACCATATCTAGTCCGATAAATCTTTGAAAATGGAGCCGTCGAGATCAGTCCACTCAACCACGATTCCGAACCCTTTGTCGTGAACGGTCAGAGACTCAAATCATTCATTGATGTGACCAATATAGATTTGGCTGAGTCATCCTTTATCCTCCATTCTCCCTGAGCTCATTGTGCCCAGCCGATGGCATAAAACTCAGTGCTTAACGGAAGGCAACCCGTCATTCTTTCAAAAACCCGAAACCTTTCCTGACTTTTCTTTGCACTTTAGGGTTCATCCTTTAGGACAGCCGACTCCACCTCAGGTACTCTACCTGAGATTAGAAATCGTTCGCAACAGCTACCTCGACCCGTCCACTCATCCAACACCTGTCCTAATGAATTAACCAAGCTGAATACAAACCCACCTAATTTACAATGGGGACATTGCAAATCTTAAGCATGGGGGGTATAAAAGTGCAAAATATATGAAAACTCATAACAAGAAAAGGTTTCAACAAAAAAATCACATATGTCAAAAACACAAGAAAAATTAATTTTTTTTTTGAAAAAGAACAAAAAAAATTGCAGGAGGGAAGAAAATTTTTGGGCTATACAAAACAGGAAGAGAAAAAGAGCAAAATGGTAAAAAGGAGCACAAAATGAAAAAGAAAAATGATAGTGATTAGTAAGAGATTAAGGGATTAACCGAAGTTCTAGACCACATTAAGTAAAGAAAAAAAAAGTGCTAAAGATACACAAAGAGATTAGTAGGAATGCTGACCTTAGGCCTTTTTGGCTAGACTCTTAGTACTCGTTAAGATCTGGATATTCCTCAAGAGGTTGAGGAAAATGCAAAGCTTAAGTATTAGGTCTAAGGCTTAGGGAGTATTCGGCCTCGTTAACTGACCTTCGATTTGCAGGACTCGGTAACCTAAGCACCCCAATTCACACACAGTCTGGTTCAGTGCACATAACTACTAAAAACACGCAAAAGCGTTTTAATATTATGAAAATGTTGCCTAGATTAGGAGCGACCGATCAACACAAGTTGATTTAGATGAGTTCCCGGTGCGGAGAGGTGGGAAATTCCCCTCGAAGATGCGTAACAACATATCATCTCTTCGGTGCTTGTCTCTTAGGATATTTACATATCCTACCGGGGGCATGTAAGCACCCTGTTGGTTCAGATATCATGGATTGCATTATCACGAAATGTCAATCGCCAGGCTCTGGATTCGGCCACGGAACGCCATTGGCGGGATTATCTCAAAATCTTGAAAACCAGGGTTCTGGGGGTTACCATGGGCGGTGCTATCTCAAAGCATCGATTGCCAGGGACCTTTGAGGATTGATGATGGGGACGAGGAATCCGATACAGACCATATTGAGAAGCCAATCCGAAGCTAGAATTAAAAAGAAAAGAGAGAGAAAACTCTTCAAACAAATAAATCCTCTGTTTCTCTCTTACAAAATGCATTGCAAATTGAACCAAGGCTAAAAATGTCTCAAGCACGGATGCTTTAACCACGGAGTCCAGTAAACCTTAGGGTAGTTTCTGCGGGCCTTAAAAACCTTCGTGGAGGACCGATGCTAAAGCTGGACAGGTCTAGATCTTGGTTGGTACTAGAGTACCTTTAGGCCCATTGTCGGCATTCTGACCTAGTCATAGAGGAAAAAGAAGAGAAGGCACTTATCATAACTGGTGAAAGGAATTCATGGTCTAGAACATAAGTTAAAACCTTAAAATTTTGCTAAGGGACTAGCAAAAGCTAAGCATGGGGGTATGATGAGAACCTCATCATGAACTCTAACTAGCTTACTTTGACCTAATAAAGTGAACAAAAGCTCCTACATAACCTAAAGGAAGGCCTAGTTCAGGGGATTACTAATATGGAAAGAGAACATAAAACAAGGGGTAAAACTGTAATTTTACCATTGCAGTGCATCAACAGGATTTCTAAGGGTCTAGACATAGGTCAATTGAACTTAATAAGAGTAAAAGTGGGATGGTTCAGTCAGAAAAGGATTATTGTGTAATATAGGAATTAAATGACATTTTATAACCCTAAAACAGACCCACTTAAATTCACAAGGTTCCAGGTAAGATAAAAATCAACTAAACCCTATAAAATTCATGAAAAAATATCCTCTAGGGTTTAGAACCATCAATTTGGCCTTTGAAACCTGTTTTGACCTAGATTGGGGTCCATGCCTAATATTTAACCTAATTTAGGTTTTTATGCAAAATGTCCAATCAAACGTGGTCAAACCTAAAATCCAACTTCACCATTGGATTTCTTAGGTCCAAATTAGGTTTATACCAAAATTTGAACCTAAGGGAAGGTGGTCTTGACCCACTTTGTAAATTGCTCCACCAAATTACATTTAGACCCTGAACTTTTTGAAACCCTTGCAAATCCCCCCCCAACTTCTTCGTCTCTTTCTTCATTTCAGTCCCTCTTCCATCGCAGCAGGGACCCATACCTCTGGTGACTTTGCGCAGAGGTTCTCTCCTTGGTCTCATGGGGAGCCGCTCCCAGATTTGAAAGGGAAGCTCCCTACGAAGCCCCCTACCCCATGGGCGGCTCGCCATGCCCTGAAATGCCCCATACCTCTCGTGCGAATGCTCGAGAGGTATGGGTATCCCTCCGGCCTTACCTCCGGTGTGGCCTTCCTGCCTCCTCCTTGCGAATTTCCCTTTTCTCTTGCCTATTTAAGGAAGCCCAGACCTCTCTGCTTCCTTCAAGCCTAATTTGGCCGAAGATTACCCCCCAATCTTGTCTCCCCACTCCGGCCAACTTCCCGTGGCTTCCAGCGACTCTCCCTCCTCCTCGTCGCTCTGCCACAGTACCAGTGGCAGAGCCCTCTTCGCCGTACTCCTCCGCGCCACGTCGTACCAGCGCACACCCCTCCGCCTCTCTTCCTCGTCGCCGTTCCTTCCCCACAGGGTCTTCGTCTTTGGCGACGGCAGACACCCGCCACTCACCTTCCACCTCCCCCCTTCGCTCCAAACCTGTCAGTTAAGTTCCTCTTCCTCCCCTCTTTATTTCTCCCTTATCAATTTTTAGTTTCGATCCCTCGTCTACCACTACCACCACCATCGTTTCCACCTCCGCCCACCGACTCCGGTGAGGCTACTCCACCTCCACAAGCCGTCCCACCCCTCGCCGACAAGTCCATAAGCATCTCCTCACTCCACTCAACATTTCCCCACTCACACCACCACACTACTCACCTAAACACACCCCTGAACACACCCACACATATGCACACAGTGTGCCCTAGGCACGCTCGCATAGGCACCCCCGCGCCACGCCACCCACTACACCACCTTCGCCTTGACACGGCGAAGCTACCCAAGTGTTTAGGGCATACACGTTATCCACCTGGTATGGGAGAAAAGGTGTAGTCTCATCTAGTGTCGTCGATCGACTGCATCAAAAGATAACACACTACAGAGACAAGAGGAGGAGAGGGAGAAGAGAGAGGTAGAGATGAAAAATAAGATAAATGTCATGGATGATAAGCTTCAGACGCTTATAACCCTTCTTCAAAAGAAAGGTCAGTCAAAGCATCCATCTTCAACAGATCCCAGCATCTACAGATGAGACAACGACGACTCCATGGTGGTGCAGGTGGAGCTAGTGGTATCAAGGCAGCTGCATTTTAATTTCTATCCATTTTCTTTTGTTATGTTTTTCATGTTACATGTTTTTATAAATATTTCATTTTCAAACTTTTAATGTACTAGATTTTATATTTATGAAATATAAAATTCTCTTCATTTTCATTACATATTTTTCTATAAAAGCAAGACTTTTAAGTAGGTTTAGTAGGTAATTTCCATCATTTGGTAATTAAAAAAAAAAACCCATACATTTGCCGTCTCTTATTCAAATAAGTGACGGTATATATGTGACAGTAAAAATTTTTTTGCCGTCGCTTATCTAAGAACCGACGGTATAGAAGGTTTGAAAGAATTACAATTCCTATTTTATGTCGTCGCTTCTTAGGATAAGCGATAGCATAAATATTTTTACCGTTACATATATGACGGTAAAATTCTTTTTGCAGGCACATCTATGCTGTCGATTTTAATACAAATGACGATAAAAAATTTTTTGTTGTCGCTTATAGAAACGACGGTAAAGTTAATTAAACAATGGCGAAAATAAAAAAAAGGTCGCGTAAAGGTAGGAAAAAGTGACTTACATATACCGTCGCTTTTGAGAGAACCGACGACAAATGAAATTACCGTCGATTTTGAAACAACATCGAAATATTCAATCCATCCAATGGTCAAACATTATTTTGATATCGGATGTGCCCTCTAACCAATAATAAAACGAAACAGCAACGGTAATAACGGCATTGCTGAATTCCGTCAATGATTTCAAAAATCGACGGTAAAAGTAAGGCATGTTGTGGTTAGTGGATATTTATTTAATAGTACTATAAGTGAAAGTAGGAAATGTTAGTAGGCATTTGTTTAATATTAAAAGTAAAAGTGGATGATGTAGTACGTTTTTGTTCAATAGTAAAAATGAGAGCGAATGTTATTATGATCTAATTGAAATGATTGGAAGTAATTGTATGGAAGTTTGTATTGAAGCGATTGGAAAAACCTCAACCAAAACTTCACAATAGGAAAAACCCCCCCAAACCCCACCACCAAACAAAGCCTTAGAAAAATAATTGATTGCCACGATTGTGAACATCTTTTATCTCGAGCTAAAGGGAAGGGGTTGATGAAATCCATTCCCTACCTCGCAAATGAAACTGGGGAAGATATACAAATCATCTCCTTAGGTAGGGGCTAGGGAATGTTCTTGAAACACTAACGTTTGTTACATTGTTTCACGAATCCCTTAGCATGTCCAGTCATTTATGGCCAAAAATACCTGAACTATAGTAATTCAGCCATAATTGCTTTATGCTTTCATGGTTGCCACAAATTTCCCCATATATATATCAGCCAAGGCTTTTTCTACTTCTAACGGGTTCAAGCATTGTAATAAGGGGGTAGAATAACTTGCTCATAGAATATGCTTTCGAAGAATACATATCTAGCATTTTTTAAAGGAGAGATTTAGGGTTGGTCATTGATCTAACCTCATTTTGTATTGCCTATGTTTATAATTTGCCAACTCCCCACTCATCATAGTCTGATTTCATGAGCATATTGCATGCATTAGCATAAATGGCAGTTTAGATAGGCATGCGTAATAATTTGCATAATTATGTGTTTTTGCACTGTTTGATGATAGTTGATGATCACAAGATTGAATGCCAAGGACAAAAGAGAAGAAGAAAGAATTGAATAATTTGAGTTGAAGATTTGAACTCAAGAGACTTGCAAACCCCAAGAACTAGCTCAACTAAAACAATAAATAATTAGGCACCAATATTCAATGAACTCCCCACTTCAATTAATGTGCTCAAGCTCAAGCTTTGTTACAAGCTCATCCATGCCTCCACATGCTTTGAAGAAGCTGCTGGTAGGGGTCTTGTTGCATCTTTATGTTTATTAGGTTTACAATCGTTGTAGTATATGACAAAACAGCTACCAGATTACTACAAATTTTTACTCGGAATAACAAGTTTTCCCGAGGTCGAACTCAGGGAGCAACTATGATTCTAGAAGTATAAAAGTTCTCAATTATGTTACAAAAATAACAAGAGAAAGAGAGGGGGGCAAAAGTTCTCTTGGCTTCTTCTTCTTCTCTCTTCCTCTTCTTTCTTTTCTTCTTCCCTTTCAGATGATCTTCTTCTCTTTCTCTGCTTTCTCCTTTCTTCTCTTTTCTTTTCTTTCCTTTCCTGCGGCTACAAAGGATTCTGCCTTCTTTCTTCTTCTTCTTCTGCGGCTGTGGTGATCTTTTCCTCTTCTTTCTACTCTGGCCGTTGACTTTCCTTCCTCTTTTCTTCTTCCTTTGGCTGTTGCCCTTCCGATGTTTGATGCAGTGCTCAGACAGCTTATCTGTGCATTTGCTACAGTGCTTTCCTTCTTCTTCAACTGCCCAGTGTGGCTAAGGCTTCGACCGCTCCTCCTCTCTTCTTCCTTAGCTTGCTTCTTCTTCTTCTTTCTTTCTTTCTTTCCTACGCGCACACACAGTGGTCAATGCAAAACCTACCCCTACCCCTTCCCCGCGTCTCTCTCTTTCTCAGAATCTCTCTTAGGAATGCTCTCCGAGAGCCGGGTAATTGGGTTCGGGTAGCATGCCTGGGACCAGGCCCACCGACGTGCGGTGGTGGGCGAGGAGTGCTTGGTCGGGTAGTCGGATCCGGCCCAGACCCACGGGACGTGAGCGCGGGCGAGCGCGTGGCGCGCCGCGTGCGGGTGAGAGGGACCTGACCCCTGTGTATCGAAGGCAACAAGCCCGATGCACTTTTGCAATATAAGTGTGAGCGCGCGGCTGCACACTTACGAGGTGGGACTAAAATCCCACCTCCAGATCTCGCACCCACGGCTAAGGAAGCTGCTGCTAATTGGGGCAGCTGCGAGGCTCGTGACCCAATTGTAGGCCTGGGCGTATTCGTAGACGCAATCCGCGCTGCTTGGGATGCGTGCCTACGCTGGAGAAAGCCTAGAGCTGTGAGTGAAGGAGCTGCAGCAGCTCAACAATGGCGGCGAGGGGGCTCTGACCTGAAAACACAATGACGGCCTCTCGGCCACATCATAAAATGTGGGAAGCTTCGCTGGAGTGCGGCGAAGGCAGTGCGGTGGTCGGCGAAGCGCGAGAGCACGTGTGGAGGTAGACCTAGGTCAGACTGTGTGCGGGAAGATGGGTTTGTTCAGAGGGTGGTTGGGCGGTGAATGGCAGTGAATGGAGAGGGGGGGACGGTTGGGTGGAGTGAGGGGGAGCCTCTGGGCTGGTCGGAGAGGGAAGAGGAGGTCTGTGGAAGTGGGATGGCCTCGCTGGAGAAGGCGACCGGAGATGGGGAAGATGGAGTTGGACAGTGGCGGTTGGGTGGTTGAAATAGCAAATTAGTAGGGGGAAAATACAAGAGAGAGAGAGAGAGAGAGAGGAAACTTTGTACCTATTTACTCGACGAAGGGGGAGAGGAAAGCGTCCGGCTTGTGCCTGCCGGATCTGAGGACGAAGATGCCCAGGAGGAGGGTATCGGCGACGAGGAGGCGGTCGGAGGGTGCCAGCTGGTACGGCCTAGCGCGAACGACAGGGCAGAGTAAACTTTGCTGCAGGTAGGGTAGCAGAGCGACAAGGAGGAGGAGAGTATCGCCGGAAGCTCGAGCGCTCTGACCGGAGGGGGAAGAGATGAAATGGGGGGTATTTCTCCGCCAGAGGAAGCTTGAAGGAGTCGGCAGACCTTGCCGCTCCTTAAAAAGGCCTTGACGCGGAGAGGGGACCAAGGTGGCGACGTGCCAGCCTCGCCAGAGAGTGACCGGAAAGGATACCCATGCCTTTCGTGCGTTCACACGAGAGGCATGGTTGATGGCAGAGGGCAGGGGAGGGTTCCTGCGACAGAGGACGTCGCAGGGAACCCCCCGTCTGTTCTAGAGGACGGCCGCCCTGCCCTGCGCGGTGCTATCCTTCGCGCAAGGTCGCCGGAGATATGGCGCTACGCAGAAATGGCAGGGAGGACCGTTCTGCAAAGAATGATGAGAAGTTAGTGTAACAACCCGGTTCCCGAGTCCCTACGAGACACGAGAACCGGACCGACTCGACTAATCCCAAGACCTAGTCGTCCAACGAGGAAGTAACCAAAAGACAGTAAAATAAACCACATTCAGCATGAATATAACTAACAGTAAGAAAGTACAGCAGTAAGGAAAGAAACTACTACAGTAGGTACCACCACAACAGTAAAACAGCATTTATCATATAACAAGAACTGCAGGTAAAGAAGATACAACGGAAACAAAAACTACTCACTAGAACAGAAACAAAAGGGGTACAAAAGGCTGTGGTAACTCTACTAGACCCTACTCGGCCTAGCGTCCTCTGCAGCCGCCGACCCTGGCTGCTCAACACCTGGTCCTGAAAAAGGTAACGAGTGTAACACGTCAGCAAAACGCTGAGTAGAGTGGCAACTAACTAAAGGCAACAGTAGAGTGTACAGTAGCTGTTATGTTCTATTACTTCCTTTATTCACATCTTTCAATTTTTCTCACTATTTCATTTATTTCTCAGGTCTTTTACTTGATCTCGAATGTCCTCGTGGGAACGATCTTGATTGCAGTCTTTTCCAAAAGTAGAAGTAGCACGTGGTGCTCTCCTGGCCGGGAGAGTCCCCCGTGGTGATCCTACCCTCAGTCAACCACCCCAAGGTCACTGACAGACGTAACGGTGACTACGGCACGCGCGATAAACGCACAGGTAGCTAGCCCGCACTGGCACGCGGTCAGTCGTTTCCGTTAACGGGTGCGCCCAAAGCACAGCACGGAACCAGGGCAGAGCCCTCTCAATAACAGGGGTCCAACCCCTCCACAGTAACCAAACCGGGGCCTTGCCCCTCC
This sequence comes from Thalassia testudinum, assembly GCA_037157565.1. Lineage (NCBI taxonomy): Eukaryota > Viridiplantae > Streptophyta > Magnoliopsida > Alismatales > Hydrocharitaceae > Thalassia > Thalassia testudinum. Next base: position 53,202,968 of record JAZHRO010000030.1, read on the forward strand.
ACAGTCCGCGCACCTCGCCTGACTACCCTGGTTTGCCCTAGTGGGCCTAACAAGTCGGTGAAGGAGGCTAGCAGAACCCCGGGGCCCGTGGGGTAGCTAGTACTCTCTGTAACGAGCGCGTGCCCCAGACGTCTTTTAAGACGTCTGGGAGGTGGCCCAGACGTCTGTAAAGACGTCTGGGATCACATCCGGACGTCTGACCAGACGTCCGGGATAGTTTACAGACGTCTGGCGAACAGTTATGCTCGCACGGGATATTCGTCTGCGCGCCTGTGCGCGCAGACCTGCGATCCTGCATCTTCTCTGCGGCTGCAGGCGACTGCGACCGTCTCTCTCTCCTCTCCGCGCGGCGTTAAAAGGGGGGGCGCGCCTCCCCTCCCGTCTCCACCATCCTCCTCCTTCTCTCCTACCTGTGCGCGAGAGCGAGCGGACGCGAGGGCGCAGCGGCAGCGGCGGCCGCAGTAGGCGCGGAGGAGCTGCGGCGTGCGAGGGCAGGGCTCTGCCGTGAGGGCGAGCTCGCCGGGAGCGGCTTGGCCGGCCGGCGGAGGGCGCAGGGGGCGCAGAGCGTCGCGGAGAGGGACCTGCTGCGGGCGGAGCAGCGGACGCGCGAGGTGCGACGCGGGCGGCGTCGCGAGCGGAGGCCGAGCAAGGTTCTGGTTCTGGAAAAATTTCCAGAATCAGACGTCTGGATTGATATCCAGACGGCAAGGTCGACGTCTGTGAGATCATACAGACGTCTGAAAGGTGAGTTTCCGCTTTCTCCTTCTTTTTGTCGACTGACCGCACTGAGGGAGGAGGGTTGGCTGTGCGCAGGTGTTCGGATTCGTCATCCTTTGCGAATCAGACGTCTGGAAGTTGTACCAGACGGCGGGAGTGACCTCCAGACGTCCGGAGAGACCATCGGACGTCTGGGATCTAGGAGAGACGTCCCCACAGACTTCTGGACGTCCGGGGAACCAAGCCGAACCGGTAATTCTCTGATCCACCGTTTAAGACGTCTGGAAGGAGTTCCAGACGTCTGATTTTGCACAGTATTGTCTTTGTCGACCCGTTTAGGGCCCGTTTGGGCTCCGTTTTCCGCGATTCGAGTTGCGTTCGTTTCAGAATTTATTCCTCTACCCGCCTACAGTAGCTATACACTGTTTTGAGACTCTCCTTGTGTTTGATCCTTGTGATAGGACCTCGTTCGGTTGCAGTCTTGAGAGTCGCGGAGGCGCGCGGGATTCCCGACCACGCCCCCATTACTTCCGTTGTACCTGGTAGAGTGGTTTCAAGTATTAATAAAATCTGTTAAAGTATGGAACCATAACTAGAACCTAGGGCATTGCATGAATCCTAGGGCCGGAAAACTAGATTGTATGATATGGCATGAATCCTAGGATGGAAAAACTAGTGGAATGTATATTACTGCAGTCTTGGAAGAAAAAAAAATGGAAAGGAATATATATAAAGCTGCCTGTAAATTTAATTAACAGCTGCCTGTTATGCATAAAGAATCATGTTGAGATCATGGAATGTGAGAACGTGAATCTGGAAAGTGAAACATATGATGTTCTGAGATAAAGAGCTGGAACCCTGCGGGGAATTAGGAGTGGAACTCCTGGAAAGAAAAGGAATGGAACTGAGATGTAGTTTGTACTGTCTCTTGGGTACGCAGTACCAAGGGAAGTACCTGTACCTGTTTTAGTGCAGAGTGGGGCCAGCCGCCCCAGGGACCCGGGGTTAGGCTTGGCCGCTCTGTACCGACTTGTTGGCCCTCGTGTACGTAGTACCGAGGAGAGCTAGTAGTGTTAGGAGAGTACTAGCTACCCCACGGGCCCCGGGGTTCTGCTAGCCTCCTTCACCGACTTGTTAGGCCCACTAGGGTAAACCAGGGTAGTCAGGCGAGGGTGCGCGGACTGTGGAGGGGCAAGGCCCCGGTTTGGTTACTGTGGAGGGGTTGGACCCCTGTTACTGAGAGGGCTCTGCCCTGGTTCCGTGCTGTGCTTTGGGCGCACCCGTTAACGGAAACGACTGACCGCGTGCCAGTACGGGCTAGCTACCTGTGCGTTTATCGCGCGTGCCGTAGTCACCGTTACGTCTGTCAGTGACCTTGGGGTGGTTGACTGAGGGTAGGATCACCACGGGGGACTCTCCCGGCCAGGAGAGCACCACGTGCTACTTCTACTTTTGGAAAAGACTGCAATCAAGATCGTCCCACGAGGACATCCGAGATCAAGTAAAGGATCTGAGAAGTAAATGAAATAGTGAGAAAAATTGAAAGATGTAAATAAAAGGAAGTAATAGAACATAACAGCTACTGTACACTCTACTGTTGCCTTTAGTTAGTTTGCCACTCTACTCAGCGTTTTGCTGACGTGTTACACTCGTTACCTATTTCAGGACCAGGTGTTGAGCAGCCAGGGTCGGCGGCTGCAGAGGACGCTGGGCCAAGTAGGGTCCAGTAGAGTTACCACAGCTTTGTACCTTCTTTTGTTTCTGTTCTAGTGAGTAGTTTTGTTTCCGCTGTACCTTCTTTACCTGCAGTTTTTGTTATATGATAAATGTTGTTTTACTGTTGTGGTGGTGCCTACTGTAGTAGTTTCTTTCCTTACTGCTGTACTTTCTTACTGTTAGTTATATTCATGCTGAATGTGGTTTATTTTACTGTCTTTTGGTTACTTCCTCGTTGGACGACTAGGTCTTGGGATTAGTCGAGTCGGTCCGGTTCTCGTGTCTCGTAGGGACTCGGGAACCGGGTCGTTACAAGATGGTATCAGAGCAAGGTCGTCCCGAGAAGTGAATCAACTGACTGGAAAATAACCAATTCACATGTTTATAGCTAGAGTAGCCACCACAACATATCTCTTGACTTGAGCTCTTAGAAGTGTTGTTAGGTACCGTCTGTTTTGACGTTTCCGTTTTGTTTCGCGTCTCCTTGCAGGAGATGCCTCGTCGTGGGACTGGCGAGACTGGCCGCGGGCGCGGCCGAGGGCGAGGTCGGCGAGGTGGACGTGCTGTCGTTGACGTCTCGGTGGACCAGCCACCACTCCCTGGCATCCAGGCCCAGGACCTCGCCAGACTGATACGGGATATTGTACGAGAGGAGCTCCACCCACCGCCCCGAGCACCTCCTCCTGGGGTTGCAGAGGGGGAGTCCTCTGTGGGGCCACGCGACGGACGCGGCGCTGGACACGAGGGAGGGGATGGGCCCCTGCCGCCCCCACCTTCCTCCGACACTTCTGTACACGAGACACCTTCGCCTGGAGGTGCACCAGCACCTCCCCTACAGCACCACTTCGAGCTTTTCGGACAGTTCCGGAAGCTGAAGCCCCCCTCCTTCAAGGGGGATGAGGACCCGACCGAGGCAGAGGACTGGCTTGAGCAGCTGGAGAAGATCTTCGACACCCTTCGCCCCCCGGTGGAGTGCCGCGTGGCCTTTGCCACGTACCAGCTGGAGAGTGCGGCATACCGGTGGTGGAGGGCGATCCGGGGACAGGAGAGGGACGAGCCGACGTGGGACCAGTTCGTCACCCTCTTCTGCGAGCAGTACTTTCCCCAGACGTGGCAGGACCAGAGGAGGCGGGAGTTCCACACTCTCCGCCAAGGGACGATGACCGTGAGCGCGTACCGCACGCGTTTCTTGGAGCTGTCCCGCTTTGCAGCGACAGCGGTAGCCACTGAGGAGGAGCGCCTTTGGAGGTTCACCGAGGGGCTCCGGCCTGCGATCCGGGGGTATGTCAAACCCCTGAAGCTGCCGACGTTTTCGAGGGTGGTAGAGGCAGCCATGACTTACGAGGAGACCAACCCATCCACGCGAGAGACCGACGGCGGGCGGAAGAGGCCCTTTCAGCTAGACTTCTCACAGGGCCGGCGAGAACGGAGACACGTGGCATCCGCAGGAGAGCCGTCACGTTGTGCAGGGCCATCAGTGGCCTTTGGGGGCCCTCGACAGGGGCCAGTCGCCAGCACCGGACCCCCGCCTAGCCGACAGCAGGGACTCACTGAGGGCGGGAGTCGGGTTCCCCTCTGCTACCAGTGTGGCCAGCCGGGCCACGTCAGGAGGGACTGCCCATCTAGGGCAGGAGGTCAGTAGATACTTCCCGCGCAGAGCACTGGAGGGTGCGCAGGAGGCCGCGGTTTCCAGGCGCGAGGAGGAGGACCGCAGTCGCGAGGAGGGTACCGGCCAGCACCTACCTGTCCGACGCAGAGTGTGGCTGCTTCGTCCGCACCTAGAGCTGAGGGGCGTATCAACGCCCTAACACACAGGGACGCCAGAGCTTCGGGATCCGTGGTAGCAGGTATGGTTTCAGTTTCTGGCAGACTCGTTTACACGCTTTTCGATTCCGGCGCTACGCACTCGTTTGTCGCAGACAGTTTCGCAGTTAGTTTGGACCAGGATTATACATTGTTAGAGAACCCGTTCGTAATCAGAGGTCCGAGTGGTCAGCTGTTTGTAGCTGAGGAGGTGTACACGGGTTGCGGGGTCAGCATCGGGGGACACAGCCTGCCAGCTGACCTGATTATGATACAGATGGAGGACTTTGGGGTGATCCTGGGGATGGATTGGCTGTCCGCTTACCACGCCTTGGTAGACTGCTTTGAGAGGAAGATTGTCTTCTCCATTCCGGAGTTGCCTTCCTTCGAGTTTCACGGGCAGCCAGTGGACGGAGGTTTCAGGTGCATTTCGGCACTTCGGGCGGCGAGACTTTTGAGCCAGGGGTGTGAGGGCTTCTTAGCTTGTGTGGTGGCAGAGCACAGCCCCGTGGCAGACTTCCAGAGCATCCCGGTGGTCAGAGAGTACCCCGACGTGTTTCCAGACGAGTTACCAGGACTACCGCCCGAGCGTGAGATCGAGTTTGAGATCTCACTAGTACCAGGGACCAGCCCCATCTCCACCGCGCCATACAGGATGGCACCGCTTGAGCTGCGAGAGCTCAAGTCTCAGTTGCAGGACCTTTTGGAGAAGGGTTTCGTGAGGCCCAGTGCGTCTCCCTGGGGAGCCCCGGTACTGTTTGTGAAGAAGAAGGATGGGACCCTACGCCTTTGTGTGGACTACCGACAGCTGAATAGGGTCACCATCAAGAACAGATATCCGCTGCCGAGGATTGACGATTTGTTTGACCAGTTGCGGGGTGCCACGGTGTTTTCCAAGATCGACTTGAGGTCTGGATACCACCAGTTGAGGATCAGGGAGACCGACGTCTCCAAGACAGCTTTCCGCACCCGGTACGGACACTACGAGTTTTTGGTCATGCCGTTTGGACTGACCAATGCCCCCGCTGCTTTCATGGACCTGATGAACCGGGTGTTCAGACCGTACTTGGACCAGTTTGTGGTGGTTTTCATAGATGATGTACTCATCTATTCTAGAGATCGGACGCAGCACGGACAGCACTTGCGGATGGTTCTGGACACTCTGAGACGACGCAGGCTGTACGCCAAATACAGCAAGTGCGAGTTCTGGTTGAGGGAGGTGACCTTTTTGGGTCATGTGATCTCTGGAGACGGCCTGGCGGTGGATCCCGCCAAGGTCGAGGCAGTGCTCAGGTGGGAGAGACCGCGTTCAGTCACTGAGATTCGCAGTTTCCTGGGACTGGCAGGTTACTACAGACGGTTCATCAGAGGGTTTTCGCAGATTGCACGTCCTATGACACAGTTGACTCGGAAGGATGTGCCTTTCACTTGGACAGACGCTTGTGAGGCGTGTTTTCTGGAGCTGAAGGAGAGGTTGACCTCGGCTCCCGTGCTCACCATTCCTGACAGTAGTGGCGGGTTCGTTGTGTACACGGACGCTTCCTTGCAGGGGTTAGGAGGTGTGCTCATGCAGAGGGGTCACGTGGTCGCTTACGCTTCGCGGCAACTGAAGCCCCATGAGCATACCTACCCTACCCACGACCTAGAGTTGGCAGCTGTTGTCTTCGCGCTGAAGACATGGAGGCACTACTTGTACGGTGAGACCTTCGAGATTTTTACAGATCACAAGAGCCTCAGATATCTTTTTGACCAGAAGGAGCTCAACATGAGACAGAGACGTTGGTTGGAGCTCCTGAAGGACTACGACTGCAGCATCTCCTACCACCCGGGAAAGGCCAATGTGGTGGCTGACGCCTTGAGCCGTAAGGCGCCCGCACGCTTGGCCAGTCTACAGTTACAGAGTTGGAGCCTTTTGGAGGAGGTGGGCAGTTGGCGACCTCTAGAGTTACGAGGGTACTGTGGGGCAGTGATGGTGACACGGCAGACCAGACCAGAGTTGATAGACCGCATCATCACGGGACAGATGGACGATCCGTACTTGCAGTCTTTGCGCGACAGAGTACTGTCAGGGGACCCAGGGGACTTCTCTTTCACAGACCAGGTGTTACGCTTGAGGGGACGGCTGTGCGTCCCCAGAGACGAGGAGCTGTTGAGAGAGCTCCTGACTGAGGCACACGGTTCCAGATTCACCATACATCCCGGAAACACGAAAATGTACCATGACTTGAGACGCGAGTTCTGGTGGAGAGGGATGAAGCGGGATGTGGGTGAGTTCGTGCAGCAGTGCTTAGTGTGTCAGCAGGTGAAAGCCGAGCATCAGAGGCCTGCAGGGCCGCTTCAGCCGCTTCCAGTGCCAGAGTGGAAGTGGGAGAGCATCACCATGGACTTGGTGGTGGGCTTACCTGTTACCCAGCGAGGACACGACGCGGTCTGGGTAATAGTGGATAGGTTGACGAAGACGGCACGATTCTTGCCGATCCGAGTCACTTTGGGACCAGCACAGTTGGCAGAGAGGTATATCCGTGATGTGGTGCGACTACACGGAGTTCCGCGAGAGATCGTATCCGACCGAGATACCCACTTTACGTCCCAGTTTTGGGCTGAGTTTCAGCAGGCTTTGGGGACGAGGTTAAGGTTTAGCACGGCTTACCACCCCCAGACGGACGGACAGTCGGAACGCACGATACAGACACTTGAGGATCTTTTGCGTGCCTGTGTACTAGACTGGAGGGGCTCTTGGGAGGAGCACCTGCCCCTGGCAGAGTTTGCATACAACAACAGTTATCACTCGAGCATCGGCATGGCTCCCTACGAGGCTCTGTACGGACGGAAATGCACGGCACCCTTGAGTTGAGTTGAGGTGGGGACCAAGTGGGAGGTTGGCCCCAGGTTGATCCGGTAGAGTCAGGAGGTAGTTGAGCAGATCCACAGACTTGCCCTTCCCCCGCAGCTTTCTGGTGTGCACGACGTGTTCCACGTGTCCAACCTCAGGAAGTACGTAGCCGATCCCAGCCACGTACTGAATCACGAGAGCGTCGAGGTGAGCGACGACCTGACCTACCCCGAGCGGCCAGTGCAGATCCTTGACCGAGCCGTCCGCAGGTTGAGACGAAAGCAAGTACCCCTGGTAAAGGTTTTGTGGAGGAGCCAGCGGTACGAGGAGGCTACCTGGGAGCCTGAGGCGGCAATGCGGGAGCGGTACCCAGAGCTTTTCGCGGGTACGTCTTTTCGGACCGGCTTCGGTCCTCTTTGAGTTTGTTATGGTTATTTGGACATCCTTTTTCCGCACCCTAGTTGGCGCAAGTTTCGGGGACGAAACTTCCTTTGAGTTTGTTATATTGTAACGAGCGCGTGCCCCAGACGTCTTTTAAGACGTCTGGGAGGTGGCCCAGACGTCTGTAAAGACGTCTGGGATCACATCCGGACGTCTGACCAGACATCCGGGATAGTTTACAGACGTCTGGCGAACAGTTATGCTCGCACGGGATATTCGTCTGCGCGCCTGTGCGCGCAGACCTGCGATCCTGCATCTTCTCTGCGGCTGCAGGCGACTGCGACCGTCTCTCTCTCCTCTCCGCGCGGCGTTAAAAGGGGGGGGCGCGCCTCCCCTCCCGTCTCCACCATCCTCCTCCTTCTCTCCTACCTGTGCGCGAGAGCGAGCGGACGCGAGGGCGCAGCGGCAGCGGCGGCCGCAGTAGGCGCGGAGGAGCTGCGGCGTGCGAGGGCGGGGCTCTGCCGTGAGGGCGAGCTCGCCGGGAGCGGCTTGGCCGGCCGGCGGAGGGCGCAGGGGGCGCAGAGCGTCGCGGAGAGGGACCTGCTGCGGGCGGAGCAGCGGACGCGCGAGGTGCGACGCGGGCGGCGTCGCGAGCGGAGGCCGAGCAAGGTTCTGGTTTTGGAAAAATTTCCAGAATCAGACGTCTGGATTGATATCCAGACGGCAAGGTCGACGTCTGTGAGATCATACAGACGTCTGAAAGGTGAGTTTCCACTTTCTCCTTCTTTTTGTCGACTGACCGTACTGAGGGAGGAGGGTTGGCTGTGCGCAGGTGTTCGGATTCGTCATCCTTTGCGAATCAGACGTCTGGAAGTTGTACCAGACGGCGGGAGTGACCTCCAGACGTTCGGAGAGACCATCGGACGTCTGGGATCTAGGAGAGACGTCCCCACAGACTTCTGGACGTCCGGGGAACCAAGCCGAACCGGTAATTCTCTGATCCACCGTTTAAGACGTCTGGAAGGAGTTCCAGACGTCTGATTTTGCACAGTATTGTCTTTCTCGACCCGTTTAGGGCCCGTTTGGGCTCCGTTTTCCGCGATTCGAGTTGCGTTCGTTTCAGAATTTATTCCTCTACCCGCCTACAGTAGCTATACACTGTTTTGAGACTCTCCTTGTGTTTGATCCTTGTGATAGGACCTCGTTCGGTTGCAGTCTTGAGAGTCGCGGAGGCGCGCGGGATTCCCGACCACGCCCCCATTACTTCCGTTGTACCTGGTAGAGTGGTTTCAAGTATTAATAAAATCTGTTAAAGTATGGAACCATAACTAGAACCTAGGGCATTGCATGAATCCTAGGGCCGGAAAACTAGATTGTATGATAGATCCTAGGATATGGCATGAATCCTAGGATGGAAAAACTAGTGGAATGTATATTACTGCAGTCTTGGAAAAAAAAAAAAATGGAAAGGAATATATATAAAGCTGCCTGTAAATTTAATTAACAGCTGCCTGTTATGCATAAAGAATCATGTTGAGATCATGGAATGTGAGAACGTGAATCTGGAAAGTGAAACATATGATGTTCTGAGATAAAGAGCTGGAACCCTGCGGGGAATTAGGAGTGGAACTCCTGGAAAGAAAAGGAATGGAACTGAGATGTAGTTTGTACTGTCTCTTGGGTACGCAGTACCAAGGGAAGTACCTGTACCTGTTTTAGTGCAGAGTGGGGCCAGCCGCCCCAGGGACCCGGGGTTAGGCTTGGCCGCTCTGTACCGACTTGTTGGCCCTCGTGTACGTAGTACCGAGGAGAGCTAGTAGTGTTAGGAGAGTACTAGCTACCCCACGGGCCCCGGGGTTCTGCTAGCCTCCTTCACCGACTTGTTAGGCCCACTAGGGCAAACCAGGGTAGTCAGGCGAGGGTGCGCGGACTGTGGAGGGGCAAGGCCCCGGTTTGGTTACTGTGGAGGGGTTGGACCCCTGTTACTGAGAGGGCTCTGCCCTGGTTCCGTGCTGTGCTTTGGGCGCACCCGTTAACGGAAACGACTGACCGCGTGCCAGTACGGGCTAGCTACCTGTGCGTTTATCGCGCGTGCCGTAGTCACCGTTACGTCTGTCAGTGACCTTGGGGTGGTTGACTGAGGGTAGGATCACCACGGGGGACTCTCCCGGCCAGGAGAGCACCACGTGCTACTTCTACTTTTGGAAAAGACTGCAATCAAGATCGTCCCACGAGGACATCCGAGATCAAGTAAAGGATCTGAGAAGTAAATGAAATAGTGAGAAAAATTGAAAGATGTAAATAAAAGGAAGTAATAGAACATAACAGCTACTGTACACTCTACTGTTGCCTTTAGTTAGTTTGCCACTCTACTCAGCGTTTTGCTGACGTGTTACACTCGTTACCTATTTCAGGACCAGGTGTTGAGCAGCCAGGGTCGGCGGCTGCAGAGGACGCTGGGCCAAGTAGGGTCCAGTAGAGTTACCACAGCTTTGTACCTTCTTTTGTTTCTGTTCTAGTGAGTAGTTTTGTTTCCGCTGTACCTTCTTTACCTGCAGTTTTTGTTATATGATAAATGCTGTTTTACTGTTGTGGTGGTACCTACTGTAGTAGTTTCTTTCCTTACTGCTGTACTTTCTTACTGTTAGTTATATTCATGCTGAATGTGGTTTATTTTACTGTCTTTTGGTTACTTCCTCGTTGGACGACTAGGTCTTGGGATTAGTCGAGTCGGTCCGGTTCTCGTGTCTCGTAGGGACTCGGGAACCGGGTCGTTACACTCTCCTAACACTACTAGCTCTCCTCGGTACTACGTACACGAGGGCCAACAAGTCGGTACAGAGTGGCCAATCCTAACCCCGGGTCCCTGGGGCGGCTGGCCCCACTCTGCACTAAACAGGTACAGGTACTTCCCTTGGTGCTGCGTACCCAAGAGACAGTACAAACTACATCTCAGTTTCCATTCCTTTTTCTTTCCAGGAGTTCCACTCCTAATTCCCCGTAGGGTTCCAGCTCTTTATCTCAGAACATCATATGTTTCACTTTCCAGATTCACGTTCTCAAAATCCATGATCTCAATCATGTTTCTTTATTCATAACAGACAGCTATTAATTCAAATTACAGGCAGCTTTATATTCCTTTCCATTTTTCCAAGACTGCATTATTATATATTCCACTAGTTTTTCCATCCTAGGATTCATGCCATATCCTAGGGTCTATCATACAATCTAGTTTTCCGGTCCTAGGATTCATGCAACACCTAGGAACTATCATTCCATATATTTCTCATTCCTAGGATTCATGCAATGTCCTAGGTTCTAGTTATGGTTCCATACTTTAACAAATTTTTATTAATACTTAAAACCACTCTACCAGGTACAACGGGAGTAATGGGGGCGTGATCGGGAATCCCGCCCGCCTCCGCGACTCTCAAGACTGCAACCGAACGAGGTCCTATCACAAGGATCAAACACAAGGAGTGTCTCAAAACAGTGTATAGCTACTGTAGACGAGTAGAGGAATTAATTCTGAAAAGAACGCAACTCGAATCGCGGAAAACGGAGCCCGAACGGGCCGTAAACGGGTCGAAAAAGATGATACTGTGCAAAATCAGACGTCTGGAACTCCTTCCAGACGTCTTAAAAAGTGGATCAGAGAATTACCTGTTCAGCGTGGTTTCCCAGACGTCCAGAAGTCTGCGGGGACGTCTGCCCTAGATCCCAGACGTCCGATGGTCCCTCAGGACGTCTGAAGGTCACTCCCGCCGTCTGGTACAACTTCCAGACGTCTGATTCGCAAAGGATGCCGAATCAGCGAACCTGCGCACAGCCAACCCCCCCTCCTCAGTACGGTCAGTCGTCAAGAAGGAAGAAGAAGGCGGAAAACTCACCTTTCAGACGTCTGTATGATCTTACAGACGTCGACCTTGCCGTCTGGCTATCAACCCAGACGTCTGATTCTGGAAATTTTTCCAGAATCAGGGCCCTGCTCGGCCTCCGCTCACGACGCCGCCCGCGTCGAACCTCGCGCGTCTGCTGCTCAGCCCGCAGCAGGTCCCTCTTCGCGTCGCTCCGCGCCCCCTGCGCCCTCCGCCAGCCGGCCAAGCCGCTCCGGCGAGCTCGCCCCCACGGCAGAGCTCCGGCCTCGCACGCCGCACCTCCGCGCTCACTGCGGCCGCCGCTGCCGCCCTCGCGTCCGCTCGCTCTCGCGCACAGGAAGGAGAAGAAGAAGAAGGCGGTGGAGACGGGAGGGGAGGCGCGCCCCTTTTAACGCCGCGCGGAGAGGAGAGAGAGAAGGCGCCGCAGGCGTCTGCAGCCGCAGAAGAAAAAGAGAGAAAAAGCGGTCTGCGCGCTCAGGCGCGCAGGCGACTCGCGTGTGTCGAAAATAACGGATTTCCAGACGTCTTTAAACTATCCCAGACATCTTATCAGACATCTGTTTGTTATCCCAGACGTCTTGTCCGACGTCTGAGCCACCTCCCAGACGTCTTAAAAGACGTCTGGGGCACACATTCGTTACAGTTAGGGGCCTAAACGTAAGGGTTTCAAAAGATAAGGGTCAAAAAGTAAATTAAGAGGATCAATTTGTAAAGTCGATCAAGATGGTCTTTTTTTAGGCCCAAGTTTTTATACCAGACTAATTTGAACCTAAGGATTTTAATGGTGAATTTTGATTTTAGGTTGGACCATGTTTGACTGGTCAATTTGCAGAAAAACCCAAATTAAGTCATTAATTGGGCATGATTCTTAGTTTAGGTCAAAATAGGTTGCAAAGGCTAAATTGAAGGTTCTAAACCCTAAGGAATATTTTTCTATGAATTTTAGAGGATTTAGTTGATTTTTATCCTACTTCAAACCTCGTGAATTAAAGTAGATTTGTTTTAGAGTTACAGAATGTCATTTAATTCCTAGAAGTTGTTATAACCCTTTTCAGATCAGATCATCCCACTTCCCTTCTTTTTAAGCTTGTTTGACCTATGTTTGGACCCTTAATCACCCTGTTTGCATACTGCATTGGTGAAATTGCAGTTTTATCCCTTATGATTTATTTTATTCTTTAACTCAGAATTCTCTGAGTTAAGCCTCTCTTTGGGTTTTGTAGGAGCTTTTTCACATATATTTGGATTAGATTGTGCTAGTTAGGGTTCATGATGAGGTTCTCATCAAAAGCTCCATGAAAATTTGATGCATACACGCCCTCCTGAGCTTCTTTAAAAGCTCTCCACAATTCCAATAAACATCCCATTTATTCTCCACGACACCCTCCCCCATTCCAACATAACCATTAAAATCCAAATCATAATTCCAACACCCTCTTCATTAAAGCCTTCACACCACCCATTGTATCCTCTTATTTCCTAGATCTAAAAAAATATATCCCCATATCCCATTATTGCAATCCCATTTTCTAGACCTAAAAACCCTTTGGCCATAATACCTTCCTCCATTCCATTACCTAGGAACCCTCATCCATACTTAATAGCCACAAACTCTATTTCCAAGGCTCCATTTTCCCTCAACTATTTGGCTCCAACAAAACCCTAAGTCACTTCTATATAAGAGCCTTTTATCCAACCATGGGCCAAAGACAACTTTGTCATTGGCTAAAATAGAAAGACACTTGAGAGGGATTAGAAGCCTTAGGTCACCCATTGGATAGTTAGGCTTGAGAAGGAGCATCCCGCCACCTTTCAAGTGCCTAACCTACCACCACATACCCATCACCTTCACCTACTCACCAATTACTTAGAGGACATCTTGGGGTGCATACCCAAAACTTGGAGGAGGGCTTCCATCCACGCCAAGGAGGAAGTAAAAGGGAGGAGGAGGACATGTACCAATGGAGGATCATCTTCATCATTTGAGCTCCATCTTCATTCTCATAACCTTCCTTCTTATTTTATTTTTCTAATAGCATGTTATGTTGAGCCTCATTCTAGTTTGGTAATGAGCTTACCTTATCTTATGAGCTTTTTCGCTGTTGCTCTCATCTCCTTGTATTGTAAGCACTTGATTTGGAAGACAATGAAAGAATATTTCCTACTTATAATTTGTTTTGATTCCCTTGGACATGTGAACTTAGTTGGTGTTTGATTACAAGTCACCCATCGTGATGCTTGTGAGCTCACTCACCAACACTCTTCTATAGTGTCTAATTTCATAGATTGATTTGAGTAGGTAGCATCATCTCTTGTGACATTGATTCGTGACTGCATTTTCATTTCATACTCTTATCTCAAAAAGACAAAAAATCTCAAAAGTGAAAAACACAAAAAGAAATTAAAGGCACTTCAAGGTTGATTTGATACATCGAGCCTCCTAAGACAACTTGTATACTCTCTAGTTTCAATTTATAAATTTTAAAAGTTGAATGCTTGAGTTGTGCTACAACGATTCAAACTCCATCTTTTACGAGAAGTTATTCGGATGATTCAATCACTCCAAGCATAACCTCCCTTTTATTTAAATATTTAACAACAGATGTCATCCATGAGTCTTCTGAGTCAGTGACCATACATAGTTGATGGTTGCCCCATTGCATGTGCATTCAGCTCTTACAAACATATGTTATCCTCCTCACCTGGTGCCATGGTAGATGCCAACTTCACCAAGGTATTTGCCAAAGGGTTTTCCTCTCTTAGTACCTGGTTGATGTTAATGCGGGTAAAATTTGATATTGCTAAGCTAGACTATCTGCATAGAGAGGCATATTAGGATCCTCATCTTGTAACTCACCTTTTACTTGGTTTCCACCAACTTAGAGTTAGCAAAAATATCTAACACTTGGTTTCCCATCATTGTAGCTAGGCAGAGTCTTGCTAAGATAGCCTTGTATTCCGTCACATTGTTCATGGTGGGAAAGCTAGGTGGATAGAATATTTATGAATTTGCCCATTGGGGGAAACAAGAGCCACACTTGGCCCTGCCCCACCTGAAGTGGAGGACCCATCCACATATAACTTCCATTGGCTACTAGACAAGTTTGCTAATTGTGTAAATTATTCCAGAAAATCCACCAGAACTTAGCCCTTGATGAATAGGTAGGAATGATATTTAATATCAAACTTTGTCAATTCTAAGGCCCAACACATCTGCTTGCTAGATCCAGTCAACTTGTGTAGCATTCACTCTAGGGGTTGATTAATAATGACTATGATGGTGTAAGCCTAAAAATAAGGGCGCAACTTTCAGGCAGTGACAATAAGGGATAAACCACATCTTTCAATGAAAGGATACTTAGCCTTTGCATCTTGATAGGTCTTACTAATAAAGTAAATTGCTTGTTGGATGATTGTTTCTTCGCGCACTAAGGCAGCACTGGTGGCTAAGCTCGAGGTAGCAAGGTAGACATAAAGCAGCTCACCCAGCTGTGGGGCTGATAGGACTGGCAAGCTTTGAAGGTATTCTTTAATTTGGTCTAGTGCTTGCTAACAACGTAGTTCCCAGTATATAGAGTTATAACTCTTGCCCATTGTAATACATTTGAAAAATGGTAACAATTGTCAAATAAGTGAGATAGGAATCGCTCTAGAGTTGTTATGCATTGACTAATGACTGAACCACCTTAAGATTATTGGGTGGGCTCAACTCTATCATCGCCTTAATTTTATCTGGGTTGGCTTTGACGACTTTATTGGATACAAGGAAACCCAACAATTTCCCCAACAAGACGTTGAAGGTGTACTTTTTGAGGTTCAATTTTAGACGATTCATGCATAGAACATCAAAGACTTTCGTTAGACTTCTAAGGTGATCTTGGAAGCTCTCCTTTAACTAACATGTCATCAATATACACTTCGATAATTTTTCCTATTAACTTAGCAAAAATCAAACTTACAAAACATTGATATGGACTAGACTTCTATCAATAATGAAAGAAGTATGAGGCATATTTGTTGGAGTGAAGCTGGTTTGATGGTATCCACCATACACGTCAAAGAAGGACACGTGAGACTAGACGGAGCAAGAATCCACGGGGGCATCAAAATTTGATAAGAAAAACTCATCTTTTGAGCATGCCTTATTGAGGTTTGTGAAGTCGATACACATCCGCTACTTTCCATCGACCGTTTTCCATTATCACTATGTTAGACAACTAGTTGTGGTATAAGGAATTTTTGATGAATTCGACTTCAAGAAGTTAATCCACTCCAACCGTAACTGCCTGCCACTGCACTGTTGATTTGTGCCAACACTCCTACTTTATCATGCGAGTGCCTTACTGTATGTTCAAGCGATGCTCAATGAGTGTCGAGTCTACTCTTGGCAAATATTTAGTGGACCAAGCAAAGACGTTTGTATTCTCTTGCACGATTTCTAAGAGTTCATGTATTTTGCAAGAGTCTAAGTCTACTCTGATCTAAATGAGATTATCTGTCCACCTGGAGTATAATTGAAGCGTCAATATTGAAGTCATCAGGTGTATGCTAGTGGGCAAGGCTGGCTCCACCTGGGAAGTAGAACCTGCTTCGACAGTGGTGATCATGGTTCTTTTCTTCCCCTATTTTTGTGGCCTTCAGGGAATTTTCTGCATGCTTTGCTCAAGCTCAAGGCAAAGTACTCTCATCTTTCAGATTGGTCACCATGGACAATTCCGATCACAACTAGGGAATGGAATATCACTAACTAAAAATAAGATGACGAGATGGCTGTGAAACCATGTGTAGCTGGTCACCCTATTATGCTGTCAAAGGTTGCAAATAGATTGGCCATTGTGAACGTGGCCGTTTTATTTAGATACCAGTTCCCATCACGAGTGGTGATCGGTAAATCTCCTCCTTTGACATTACCTTGTGGTTGCCAAATCAAACCACTAGGTACGTTGAAGGGGTTAAATCCTTCTCCTGGGACCCAAGTTTTATGAGGGTCTTCAAAAATAGGGTGTCGATAGTGCTTCCCTTATCTATGAGCAAGCGGGACTGATGTTGTCTTGCTATGAGGAGAGTAATCATCATAGAGCCGATGTAGGTGCTAAGGTTCGACATCAAGTGGAATAAGGTGGCTACAACTTTGTCAAACTCCTGGCGTGGATTCCTAGCTCCCTGATGATTAACTAGTAGAATCAGCTTAGTGGTGCCTGCCAAGTGAATGCCTGAGCAAGGGCACAAGGGTTGGCATTAGCACTGGAGATCACTTTGATCTTTGCTAAAGTGGAGGTTGTCAATGTTCCGGATGGATTAGGTTCAGTGCCTACAACTCAATGTCTTTTCCTCTCTGCCAAAAGGGGAGAGAGCACACTCATGATACTCCTAGTCCAAAAGCTCTCTACTGAGGCTTATCTCCTCAAGGAGCTGAGTTACATCCTCTTGGATAGGGTCAACCATCATATTTGCCCCTCTAAGTTGTTGCAACTTGACTCAATGGCAATCTTCAAGATCCTTTATGGGCTTCTTGCGCTTAGGATCCTTATTATACTTCACAAACTGGGCCAAATTGTCGTGTTAGATCTACTATTCAATTCAATCCTGCAGATCCTGGCAATCTTCGATGGCATGGCCATTTGCCTTGTGATAATAGAAAGAAGGCTCAATATTTGCTTTGAATCGGAGAGACATAGGTGGAGGTAAGAGATCTTGATTCATTGCTAATACCTCTGCTAAGATCTCCACGCAATTAATAGTGAGGGGGGTATACTCTTAATATGTTTCCCTCCAGGGTTGTTTGTGCTCCCCTCCATGATTGATAGACTGGCACCTGTTCTTGTGGTCGACTACGTAACCCTTTCGTTTATTAAAACAACTACCACCACTTTGACCTTGGTCAACCTCATCTCTGGTCTGTTTGTCATTAGGTGGGTAATCAACCCCCTCAACATTGTCGACTAGTTGACCTCAGGAGTGGAAGGAGGCATCATATTCAGCAAAACGGGTGGTCTGATCCCTCAATTTTGCCATTTCTCTAGGTGGAAAGTTATCGATGACGTTGTTCCAAAATCTTTGGGTAAGGAGGCCATAGTGAAATATTGAATGGTGATGATGTCATTAGGCCTCTTACACTTGAAATGTTGGGCCTTGAAACGGTTAAGATAGGAGCGAAAGGACTCTCCCTTCCACTATTGGATCTTTGACGACCTCTTGGGATTGTCTGTAACCCTTTGTTAGCTAGCAAATTACTAGAAAAATTCGTAATCACATGATTATTGAGGGCAAATCGTTGTAACTATTAAACGCATGTTGCACATATTTCGCTGGGTTCACAATGACCGAGGCAGCATGTGCCATCGCCACTGGAGTACTCTCCGATGATATTATTTTGCAAGATCATCCACCTTTTTTGTCCAACTAGCTGGTGAAATTCATCCACCTAGTATCTTTAGGTGGGTGCATCAAGTCAACGGATTACCTCATGTTTAGGTAGATAGACCCCCCATGTAATAGATAGTTAGGCTTGCAGGATGCTTAATTCTAAACGGGAACTTATCCACCTGATCAGATTTAGTGGTTTGCCTATCTACCAAAACAAGGTGGTTCATCTGATGATTTTGATAATGCGGTCAACTTGCTTATTTGGGCAAGAATCCCCTTAAAGGGTTTCTATGGACTTCTCTTAGTTGGGTTTATGAGAGGAATTTTTTCTCCCTCATCAGTATCCATATATGTATTTTTTGAGAATATCACTGTTTGGGATGAAATTAGTTCCTTTAGGAGCACTTTTTTTTTTCCTTTTTTCTAGAAGGTACATGTTGCAAGTATGAGATTTGATTCCATAACTTCTTGGCTTCAAATAAGGTGCTCTATCACAGAGCTAACCCTTTGGTAGTCTTTTGGATCTTCTAGTAGTTCTATGTTATTTGATTTGGTAGCTTGCGACTAAGGGATTAGTGGAGTGGTAGTACTTCTCATATGCATTTAAGAGCCATGAAATTAAATCTCATGCCCACCATATTTACTCTTCTTAAAAAAAGAAAAACTTTTACATCTCAGAAAAAAGACGGTTATGACTTTCAAACATTCTCTGACAACCCCTTCTTTCACACGTTCATAGCACTAGTGCTACAGTTATATAGCATCAATGTAAGTCATCGAATACTATTGATGCTATTTATAGTATAAGAAGGAGGCACGCGAAGGAAGGAGTTTGTTTGCATTTGGACTTTGGTAACATGATACGTATGTGCACATGATTTTGCACATAATCCATAACAGTCATTAATGGAGGCATAAGATTACAAGTGGAGTCTTTACCCAAGGGCCCTATTTGGTATGCGGGATATATTTGGGGGATAAAATTAGTGGGGTAAGGGATAGAGGGAAAAGTAAGGGATAAATGAGTTTTGTTGTTTGGTTCGACATAAGTTGCTAGTGTAGGTAAATATGAGGTATCCCTTGTTTGGTGTTTGGTGGTGTATTATGCATTTAGGATAAATTGGTTGTTATGTTGTCAAATCAAAGGGAAAGGTTGTTGGAAAGTTCATTCTTTGATAAATTTGCCCTTATGTAGGGTTTTAATTTACGATAAGTATTAATATGTAGTTTAAAGAATATACAATAAAAAAATCTCCATAAGTTGAAAGCCAAGAGAACAGATATTGAACAGAAGGCGAGAAATATAAGCATAATTTTATTGATTGAACAAAAGTAAGTACATTAAAATATGGATACATATGAAAGGAGAGAAAAGTAACAACAATAAAACCAAAATGTACGCTAAGATATGGATGAAAGTTATGTTTTCAGTAGAACAACACTAAAAAAAGTTTAGAAGATTTGTCTCCTTCCATTTCTCATAAAGACTGGAGAAATATAATTTTTCATACTAGAGAAATATAATTTTTTATACTTCTAATGGCAATGGTAACCCATACAAAACTGTCTCTACGTGCCAACATGGATTCAAATAGGGTTAAAATCTCCAATTTTTCCCACCTTTGCAGAGGATGAACCCATGTTTGAAATCTTAGGTTTATCAATCAATGCCAATCTATTTTCATCCATTATTTGTATTGAGGATTTCTTCCTGTAGAAGAAATATTAAGTACTACAATCAACTAAAAGAAAAAGGAAGATGCGAATTGAAAAGAAATACATCATATCAGTTGGGGTTTTCCTTCAAGTCAACCATAGGTCTAATAAGGTTTAGTGTCATCCAGGATTGGTGAGACTACCAGGACAAGGGCCCTCTTTACTTGCTGCTATGTGGCTTGACGTGGTGTTGCCTCGATTGCAAGTACTATTTCCTCCACTACCAAATAGCATCGAAAGGACGAAACAAGGGACAACATCACCTTAGTCATGATCATCATCGATGAACACCGACAATCGTCTCTGTTCCCCTCAGCATTGCCTTCGCAATCGTTGTTGGAGCACTCCTCTCCCCTCAGCATCGCCTTCGCAATCATCGTCGCCTCCGTGATAAGAAAGCAATCGTCCTCACGCTAGGGTTCCAATGATCTCCCACCGATAATCGCAAGGGCAAAGATTCCTTCTAGGTATGGGCGAGGGCAATGACTCGGGATAAATGTCACACGGGGGGGAGGGGTGAGTGTTGCTTGGCCCTCAATTGTGTTACCTTTAACACAATGAATTTGGATCCAAACGTATGATACAAGGTCTAATGATGCGTTCCAAACAAGACCTAGAGTGGATCCCGCTTTTTTTAGTAGGAGGTGGGACCATTATATCTATTTCAATATATATTTTAATGTTTCGGTGACACTTTCCTTTACGTTTTAGTAAAAAAGTAATAATAATAATAAAAGGACAGAGGGAGGGGAGGGAGTGGCGATGACCAGGGAGTTACGAGATTTTGCCATCCAAGAGAGGCCGCTCGAGAATATTTATACCATCGTATGTACGTAAGAAACATGAGAATGAAAAATAAGGTGATAGTTTTCCTAAGCGGAAAGCTACGCTCTTTTCCAAGCCTCAAACACCATTCGCTGGATGAAAGGAGACGGAGAGGAGGATCAAGTAGCATTAATTGCTGAATTTAACGACCCTTCTCTGATAAGGGTGGTGGGGATAGGTTAGAACTTTAGAAACAGCTTACATTTTTTATTTCTCTAAAAAAATATATATAGCTGCAATAACTTATGACGAGAACGTTTGTGCAATTCTTAACCCTATGTTGCACCCACTTGTTCCGTTTTGTTTGACTTCTGACCGTAATAAATATAGAGAGAATTCGGTGCAAGATCAGCGTAACGAGAACTGGTGAGGTGATAGGGATTTCGTCCCATCATTGCACCAAACAGATGGCCGTCTTTTGAAGTGACTTTTCATCCAAGTTTCCTGCGATTACATTGTAACAAACTTGCGGATTAGGACCTTCGATGTGACATGTGGGTGTCATTTTATATTCATAACATGTGTGTCGCTGTTACCTCGAATTTATATTATAAGAAAAAAAAATCTTTATTGATATTTGTTTATTATAACATAGATATAGTTAGGGGCACAGTCTGGTGGCGGTGGGATCACGCTTTGAATTAATAATTCGTATTACGATCAGTGAAGATCAAAAGTAAATAGTGGAAATATATAAAAAGAAAGGTAATAAAAAATAAAACCATTTATTGGATGGAGGAGACCGTTAGCTCGAGGCGCCTTTTGAATTGCTATACTATAATTGGAACACACGTCTCAAGTTCTGGTGAGCAAATCGTCTCCTCGTATTCCGTCAACCTCTTTATTTGGCTTCTTGCTGCGGTGACGGAGAAAGAGGAAGGTCGGGGAACGTTGGTGGAAGGTAGCTGCGAACGAAAAGGGACACGAAATTCACAATTATCACATGCATGTGCCATTGAAAAACAAGTAATGAACAGTTGCTGCGTCACGCTATTTCAATCATGTTAAGGATTATTCAAATGTAATGTATCATTTAGTTACATTATCTCATACAATCTAAATGATATCCTTCCAGATAATTTTATTAAGTTATACGAAAATGTCCTCCATTAATTTGACTACCTTAACGCTCATCATTGTGAGATCATTTCAAATTTGCACTTCATTGCAATTAATTATTCACAAAAAAGAAGTCATGGATTCCCATTACATGATGACAATCTAAATGAGATTCATGCATACAATATTTTAAAAATTGAATCAAACTAATCAATTCAACAAGAAATCAGTATCTTACCAATTAAATTGGTTGCTTGGAGCAATAAAAGTTACAATCGATATAAATCAATCAAAATTAAATTAAATCAATCGATTTAGTTAAATCATTCATTTAATTTGATCATTCTCTTAAGAGTTAAAAAATTAATACATATATATATATATATATATATATATATATATATATATATATATATATATATGTGTGTGTGTCACTATACAACTTGAAATAAGAATTTAAAGAGTTATATAGTTTTCAATGTTAAACTCTAAATTTCTATTATACCAATTATTTTTATTTAGTATGTGATAAAAAGATGTCAATTTTAATATGATTATAGTTATAAAATAATTTTTCCTACTACATATATTTAATGATTTTTATTTAATACTGGTTCAACTCGATTGAATCTGGTTGATCCAATACAAACTAATTCTAAGATATTACGATTCAATTTTTTCCAATTTTTGCACATGTTGACGGTATCACCAATTCAATCGATACAATCGTTGGTTGAACTACTAAAAAATTAAACTAACACCTAACCAATTCAATGACTGATTCAATTTTTAAAACATCACATGCCTATTTGCTAAAGGACACGAGATCTGTGCCTTCATACTTGCAACCCATAAATGGATAAGAAAGATTCAAATTTGAATTTAGGTCCACATTTGTTTGATCCTCATGCGTGCATGACCACGAATTTGATGATTCAAATTCATGCCACATTTTAGCATCCTTTTTATGGGAATGTTTTGAATCCAAAGACAATGGTATTCACTCTATTTTAACATCTAATCCAATTATTCCCATCCTCTTCCTTACGTGTCCATAAACTAATTTATTACTTAAGTATAGATTTGGATGTCAAACATAGAATCTAGTAAATAAAGAACATGATGCTAGATAATTCAAATATCACATAGATAAGGATTCTAATATAAAGATGCATGCTCCATATCCAACTTGACATCATGTCATTAAATGGAAGGAAATCATCAGTATCATTCCTAGCCAATTCATATCAGTTCAAACATGACTGTGATAACTAGGGGTGATACTCTGTATTCTAAAGGCACCAGCTTCCACCCCACACCCCTCCAATCAACCATCGAGGGCTGATTGGGGCCCCCTCAACTCACTTCGGAGCTTCCTCCCGTCCTCAGGATCACTCCTTCAACTCCAAGCTCGACATGCAAGTCGTCTACTGAGTTGTGGCGTCGGGTCTCCGACGAGGAGGCGGTGGACGTCTCCTCCTTCAAGCGGGGCTAGCAGCGGATGGCAAGCTCCTCCTTGGTCCTATCAAGGTTAGTTGCGGCTCGCGGCATGCGCGGCGTCGGGTAGCAGCGATGGAGCCTCGACGGCGAGTGACAGAGGGGCGGGGAGGCATCCTCAATCTTAGCTCCGTGGGCTCAGAGGGGGCTAGCAGCATTCATCGTGCTGCGGTTTCGTGGCTTCGTGCGGCATTTCCGGGCAGGTCTCAATTTACATGTTCGTCGCATGTTTCAGTGGTCGCTTATCCCTGTTTGCTAGTGTTGGATGCTCCTTTCCTTTTCTTTCTTTTTTAGGTAGTTGAATTTTGTTGGGATCATGTGAGAAATCAGACTTATTATGACCTCATTTCCTGGCTAATGTCAGAAATCGATCTGGACCTGTTGATCATCTTTTCAATTTACTCGTTAGCATGTTATTCAAGATTTATCTTATTGGCATCTTGCCATACCTATGAGTGTGGGGTTGGCCTCATTCGAGAGGTTGATTAGTTCCTGATATCGGGATGCATTTTTCTTTTTCTCTCTTTTTTATCTTGTCTTTTTTTTGAGTTTTTGCATTTCCTTCATTTTTACGAGGAGTAACTTTTCCCTCGTGGAGGGCGTTAGGATTTTTTATCTTTCTTTTCTCTCTAAAATATATCTTTTTGTATCAAATTCTTCCCATTAATGAAATGGTGTACTCTTCAAAAAAAAAAAAATCAGTTCAAACACGGCAATCTCACTTCACAAATGGCATAAACACCCTGCAACTCCTTCCCAAGCTCTCTCTAGCTTTTTCCTACGGTAAAAGGATTGAGACATTCATTACTTAACCTACTTGTTCTATATTTAGAAATTTTGAAACAAAGAAGCTCCACGGTCAAACTACCAAATTATCCTTAAAAATCCAAATTCTAAGACATTTTGGCTCAAAAAAATAGGAAGAGCAGGTGAAGCTTAACTGATACTTGTTTATGATGAACACAGTACTCTTTCGAAAAATCCTATAACTAGCCAATTCTGTAAGTACATAAAATAACAATCACCAAACAACTACACTTGAATCACTTTCTACATATGTTTTCCAAAGAAATGTACCAAAAAAAAAAAGAAGGGTTGAATCTTTTAATACAAAGACAGAATCACAAAAATGAAACAACCTCATAGACAACCTAAGATTCTTGCATAATATATACCCTCATCATTACAAAATAGAGTTTTCCTTAAAAATAGAAATAGAAGAATCTATGGCACGAATTGAACAGATGGATAGAGATCGGAATTCAAATAAAAATTGCAGGACGTATCTGCATAAAAGAAAAGGCCCATCATCATATGGATGAAAGAAGGTAGAGTTTTCCTACAGACAATTCATGCTGAAATGGATTACCGTTCTGTTCGAATCATTCAAGGCATCAAATTTTGGATATTTTCCCGAGGAAGGGTACTAAAATGACTCCCCCATTTTTTCTTGTTATGAAAAAAAAAAAAAAAAATTCGCATTCCTCCATCCTAGATAAAGCAAAGCTAGGATTTCAAACCTCAGGCAGGCTGTACAACCATGGTCAAGATCGGTGGCCAATGAGGACAACTGCCCCTGAACTTCTTAAGCCCCTTTTAAATCTATACATGGCAGCCACATTTAGTAAGGGTAATAAATTTATAGAATAAATAGAGGAATAGGGAGGTAGTAAAGTAGAATAATGAAAAAAAATAAATTAACTAATTTAAATATTTTAACATATCAAAGATAATTCAAGAGAGCGAAACAACTTTAACACAACAACCAAACTGACCCCCCACAATTCTTAGTTTATTCCTTTATCCTCACGTTGACGTTCAATGATGATAGCCTCTGGATTCTCCCTCTTCGAAGCCAAATTCCCGGAGGGTAAGCCCATGGCACCAATCATCGAACGACACCAAGGCGGGAGGGGGTACATGCAATTGTCATTTCTTACAGGGGTCAATGTGCAAAAGGGAACCAGTCATCCTCAACCGAGTCCAAAAAGTCCATCACCCTCCTCGTCACCGTCGCCACCGACCTCAGATACCTCTCTCTCTCTCGCTCTCTCTATATTTCTTTTACCTCCACCGGCGATGAAAGGTTCCTCCTCCAATGGCGAAAGCAAATTGAAAGGAACCAAAGAGGACAAATCTTGACGTATCCCCTCAATTCCCCCTCCCTTCTACGTCCTCTGTAAACATCGATGCTGCGCTGTTCTCTCCCCTTCACTGATCCGTAGAAGCCACAAGACACCTCTCCAACCCGTCCTCCTTCACCGACGACCCCCCCTCGGAAGAAAGGTGAAGTCTTGGCGCTCCTTTTCCTTAGATCTTTGGCTCTTCATGCATCTGGTCTGTTCTCGTTGCAAATATCTCCTCCCCTCTCCCATGTATGAATCGCGAGTTGGGCGGCTGAAATTTGGCACCTTTCTTGCGTGCTCGACTGGTGTTTGTGAAATTGCTCGAGTGGGTTCTGCTCTGCTGATTCGGCTCGGGAAGGTTTTCCTGGGTATTCGTTTTTTATGTTTTCTTTCTCTTTTTGTTGTTGCTGTGGAGTCCACTTGTAGTTGGCCTTACTTTTTGTTGTTTGTTTCCCTCACAAAACTTTGTTATTGGATTGTTTATGGGTAAAGGTGGATGGTTTCTTCACGCCTGATGGGCTGCTGGTTTTGTTCTTGGTGGATTCTGCTGGCAAATTGGTTTGTCGTGTGGACAACGTGGAAGTAAATTGGTTAAGTTTTTGAGTTTGGGTGTCGTATTTAACCATAATCTTCTATGGGCTTCTATCTGTCTTCCTGTTGGTTAAGAACAGGGTCTGAATCTTCTATTGTTTGGTATAAAAAAGGTTTTTTAGCCCCTGAAAATTCTTTCCAGAGAATTTGCCGGACTCCTGATCTGGGAAATATGTCGAATTAGGCTTTTCTTGTGTCGATACGGCCTTGTGCTTAGAAGGTCTTGTATGAGTGCCACTTCGGAAGTTACTTTTGGCCTCTCGATCTGGGATGCGTTGCTTGGCTTTTAGGATTTTGGTTAATTGAATTATAAGAATTTGTCCTCCAAGCACTATTTTTCTTTCTCCTGTAGATTCCAATATGATGTGTTTGTATCTGATTGTTGAATCAGTTGTACCTATCTTTTCAATATTTTTCATTTTGTTATTTTCTTGTTACTACTGCCCATTAGCTTCGTTGATGGAATTCCAGACAACTTTCAGTGGAAAATATTTTGAAAAGATTATGTTCAGTTGGATCAGTTTTGCCCATTCTTCTGCCAGTGGAACATGACTTGGTGTCTGTCAACTTTGCGGTCTTATGGATGACATTTGTGATGTGTAGGATACGGGAAGCTGATCATGGATCTCTAGTAGTCGGCATTGCATACCCATATGACAGCATAGTTAAAAATGGATAAAGGTGCTTGTTTTCTATATAATCTTTTTCTTGCTCAGTCATTTCAGTTCTATGCTTGTTGTCTTATTTTTCCAGAAGTTCTTTCAACATACATAGTAGATATACCATATAAGACAACACTTAAGATTTTGTTTGTCTGTAAAAGCTTGCTGAAGGCATTGAGATTTTGAACCAACAAAATGAGAGGAAATAGAGTAAGACAGTTGCACAGGAAGAAAGTTGTACCTTCCATCATCTTGTGGGCTTTTTTTGTGGTTTGGAAGAATACTGCTCTGGATGGATGATGGATATCCATGTGTAAATTGGGAATAGTATTGAAACTTGGATGACCATCTAGCCGTATCATTTCAGGAAAAATAAACATAGCATGCATTAATAAGCACTATGGAAAGGTTGTATGGTTTCTGATTTGTTTTTTAGCAAATAAGATAGCTTGAATATTCATCAGGTCTTGCTGCCAAAAGACAACCTCTTATCATGGACTACGTCATCATCACATTCTCAGAC
The DNA here is from genome assembly GCA_037157565.1 of Thalassia testudinum. NCBI lineage: Eukaryota > Viridiplantae > Streptophyta > Magnoliopsida > Alismatales > Hydrocharitaceae > Thalassia > Thalassia testudinum. Next base: position 53,229,661 of record JAZHRO010000030.1, read on the forward strand.
ATACATTCTATGCTCCTAGTGTTTGCCATAGCTTGAGAGTTGCTTTCACAATTATTGATTCATGTATTCACTCCTTTCTCTCCATATATGGCATGACATTTCCACTGCAAGTTTCCAAATTGCTCCCATATCACAATTTGGCACTCCAAAAGTGTCAATGATTTCAAGGAAGTCATCCACACATACTCGTATTTCTCTTCTTGCAGCCTCTTCAACTGCTCTTGTTCTGAGAATGAGCATTTAAAGTACAACTGCTAGGTGCTTTTCTCTTCCAAACAACAAAGAAAATGCCATTCCCCTTGGAGTCCTTTTTCACAACGTTTGATCCTGGATTCCTGGTGAAAAGTCAATTTGCCTTTGCCAACATGTAGCCCATTTAAGCATGTTGCACCATATTACCTCTCATGTCAACTTCCTCTCCCCTATCTACCTCCCTTCATTGGACACCTATGTGAGTCACTCTTGCATCTGCAGCCAAGGCATCTCCATCTCCAGTTTCCTCCCATATCATGCTCTGCAAACAACAATAGTGCCCCTTCTATGATAGCAAATAGTTGCTCTGACATCCTGAATGCACCCTTGTAGGGGTTCTGAGAAATTCGCCAAGGCTCCACATATCTGGCACGTGCAATCCACCACTAAACATTCCATTGGGCATGTCAAAAGCCTATGGAGCCATTTATGTGTATACGTGTTGTCCAGATCAAGGAAACGGCGTAACCCAACTCCTCCCACTAATAGGAGTCTCTAATCATCCTTCTGACCGGCCTGGTATCTTTTATCCCAAAGAGCAAATCTGCAGCGTCATTATTTTCCATGTTATCCTCCTAGGAATGAAAGAAGTGTCAAATATAAGAGACTACCTGCTGTGGCAAGTGCATTTTCCCCATATTATATAGCAACAACTCCTTACGTCCAGCTTTGCTTGTACTCTGTTCCCCACAGCATTACAGAATGACTTTTCTGCAGCCAGCAAGCAACAGCATAATCAGGCAGCAAGACCAACTTGGGAAATATCTCCTTCTTCTCCATGATCCTCCTTGATATTTTTACTCTTGTTTGCTTTGAGGGCCAATTTCATTATGGAAGCAAACACATCCAACACCCTTGTCAGTCCTTCAATTGATTCCACATCCACCATCACAAGAAATAGATGTTGCCAAAAAATGAGACATAATTGGGATCATTCAAACCTTAGGAATCGTTAATTTGCTATCGCTGCATTCCTAACGTGGAACTTGACTATAATACAATACACATTCATCATCATTGTGAATAGAACCAAGGACAAAGGGTCAGCTTGCCAGCAGCTTCACGAGGCATAGCTTCTCTGCACAAAGATCCTGTTTGGAAGGGGAAGATCGTTCATCTGATTCACCAAATCCACAAATGCGTAAACCACCCATCAAAAAAAATTCATAAAACCCATTCTATCCAATTTGATGCCTCCTTTTGTCTACTATCAAAGGCCTTAGATATATATGCCTTTATGCATGCTCTTGAAGCAATTTTTACTGGGTCAAATACCTTAAGGCACTGCATGGAAAAGATGGAACTCTATGCAACAGCCCTTCAAAAGGTGCTCTGACCTGGGAATATTAGCTTTGTTACCTTGCAAAAGAAATATCAGCTTTGTTAAAATTTTCAAGCACATGATTCAGCTTTCCTGATGCTCCTTCCCCTTTGGAAGGAAGTGCATCTTGCTTGCTATATCTACTCCAGTCAAGTGCCAGCATCATCTAGAAAAAAGGTTTTGAACTTATCAAGTCCTCATGTTTCTCTATGCTTATGGACCATAAGACTTGTTTTATCTTCTTCACTAGTGGCAGAACAATACTGAGAGCCTCATTGTCTAAATTAGATGTCCTTATTGGATACTTTTCAAAAAAAAAGATGCCCTTACTGGAAAAGGCAGGTTCACAAGCTCAATCTCCATTCATTTGTCTAGTCCTGAAAGAAGCCATCCTAAAAATCAATCACAAAAGCACCAATTTCCACATAAAGTACCCATCATCCCTCACAAGGATGGTGAGAGTGCTGGCAGCAAATCTCATATCTGTAGCCATTGAAGAAATTGGTGCTTCAATCACCTTCCATTAATTGTTGCACTTAACTTCTTTGCCTCTAACAAATCTTTCCTAACTGGACGATGATCTCAATGATCGGTTGTTTCCAAACCCAACCCATTCTACTGCCTAATCTGTTCCAATCTGACCTGTACATGCTGTTCAGATTCAATTGTGTTGTATCAGGGTGATGGTCATTCAAATCAGGTGAATAGACAAAGGAGAGTCGTAATTATGAGAGGGGCATGAGTGACAGGGGAAGAAAGTCGAGGAGGGAGGGAGAGTTGAGAGATGGATTGTGAGACTGGGAAGTTAAAGGTTATAATCTGGAAGCTATGGCCTGCAGATATAAGAGGGATGAGTGACAGAAAGAAAGTCGAGGAGGGAGGGAGAGTTGAGGGATGGATTGTGGGATTAGGAGGTAAGTTATGATCTAAAGGGGAATGAAGAGAGAGGAGGGTAAGAAGGGTTTACTAATTAGGAATTAACTTATCTAGTTATGAGGAATAATGGGAACGCTTTAGGAGGAACCGTGGTGGTTAGGAGGGGTCATGCAATGGAAGGAGTTGGGAATGGGGAAGGGAAGTTGGCGATGTGATGGTGAAGAGTTTTGGAGGGTTGACTGATGAGGAAGTCAGGACTATAATGTTGCATCGCATATGTGAAGAGCTCTTGAGGGTCAAGACTTCAATGTCGAGATAGGAAGTAGGACTCTCGTTTGGTGTGATATGCCTGAGAATTATATAACTATTTGTGGGCTATGGTTGGATTAGGCTGAACTACCTCTCCAACCTGACCCAACCCATTTCTCAATAGGCTAAATAAAAGCATGAAGCCAAAACATGGAGATCCTCAAACCAATCCAATCCAATCTGATTGAATCATTAGGGGTTTGTTGCAGGTTGAATCTGAACCATGTACACCCTAGTTCTGGGACATTTAACTCGGGTGAGTGACCAACAAAGCAAGTTGATTTTATTCAGGTTGTGATGAAGTTGCTCTGGTCTCCATGGTTTTGTATGTCTTGAATTTTTCTTCTTCACCACCTTTTTTGGAGCAAGCAGAGAGGACTGCCATCACAAGCATCGCAGGCATCATTGAAGCCTGCTTGAAATCGAAAAGCTCCATTAAAGTTGTCTCTTCACACAATTATTTATGAACCATAAATGCAGCCTTGGTGAAGTTTCCATTACTTTGATTTTCATCAAGACATGACTACTTCTGCTTTGAGGAATATAATGTCAATGCTTGCAGTAAAAACTTCTACTTCTACCATTTGTTAGCGAAACCATGTTTGATGAAAAGCAGGGGAGTTAGAAATATCTGCTTAAGGCATGGTGAGCCTGTTTGAGGCTTGGGAATACTTATAATGTGATTGGAATTATGATTAATTGGACTTGGTGGGCATCACTATAAAACACAGTTTCTTCAAGCATCTAGAAAAAATTCTTCTTTTTTTTTTAAGGTCTAAGGAATTTTTTTTTCAGAAAAGTCTCTCTGGAGATATCCGATAAATTCTTTTGGAAAATGCATTCAAGGAGACTATTCTTGCTACACTAATAATTAGATTTACCAAGCAACAAACAGGGTTACACAATATAAATTTTCAAAATGTCCCCTTGCAACCATCCTTGTCAAAAAGTTCTACTTTTTGGATTCCCCTCCAATGTTATGTTCTATCTTAGTCCTGCATCAGATACATGACAGTTCATTCCGGTGAACTTTGTTTCTTCCTGGTCAATGTAGGACCATGTTTGGATGATAATGATCATAGGAGAAAGTACATTCTGATCGGAGATGAGGAAGACCCGCGTTTGACTATGTTCGACAAGCCTCTACCATGTTGTGGCTGTGGAATAGGATGGTTTTCGTAAGTAGATTTATGCCTTTTCTTCTCATGTCCTATTCATTTTACTGTGTAACAGTTTTCTTCTTTCAGTTTCTTGCTAGGCTTTGCACTTCCAGTTATGTGGTACTTTGCCACAACTTTGTATTGCTCCAACTACTACCGCAAGGATCCAAGAGAACGTGCAGGACTTGCTGCTTGTGCCATTGCCGTAAGTCTGTCTTCCTGTGCTCTCTGGTGTAAAAGGTGCTAGGACTGAAAGTGGATCTGCAATCCCAGTGACTACTAATTTTTCTAAAATCACATTCAATGCTTATGCCTGTTTATAATTTTTTCAAACAAATATTTTCTCACATCCCACAGAAGTCAGTTATATAATATGGGTAAAATGATCATGAAAGAGAACAGGGATATCTAAATGCCTAAAGCACACACACCAACACAAAAAGGAAGAAACTCCATAGAGTCACTTTGATATCCTTACAACTATGGATATGTTTAGAGGTTCCATTAGGATAACCATTGGATTTCATTGTTTATGTTGGAGAAAATGAATTGTGTTGTTATTCCATTAAGCAACTCCTAGCCCTCTTTATATAGAGAGAGGACTTGGGGATAATAGGAAACAATAAAGCTCTTTACCAAAATAGGAAAAACTAAAAATAGGAAAGACAATCAATCCTAACAAATTTAATCCTTATCTATTTTATTCTTATTTATTTGAAGACTTCACATGTGATCAGTAGAGATTTTTTTCTTAATTTTCAGGCATTGGTTTGTTCCATCGCTGCGGTGATTACTGCTGCCATATTATTACTACTGTAGACACTAGTTTCAGCCGTGGCAGAAGTTTGCTGTGCAACTGAGGACGACAGATCTAGCATGACTGCAAACCTGAGAGTGCTGACCTCTGTAATCTTGGTAAATTATAGTGAGCACTCTGTTACCATGATTTGTTCATGGACTTGTGCCTTGTTAAATTGGATTTGTTCTCTTTTCCCCATTTTATTCATGCAGAGATGAAATGGTACTTGTATTAGGGTAAAAAGGTCTAGAAAAATCTTATAGGAATCCACTTATTGTGAACTAGCACTTAGATGGGAATCAGAGTAACCAATTCTTTGTTTGTTTAGAATGAAATGGAGTGTGGGGGGGAGAGAGAAATATTTGATATTGATGCGACATGGAGAGAGGGGGAATAACTCTTATTCTACCTCCTTGATGGAGCAAGTTGGAAGATAAGGTGGCGGTTATCTCCCTGGAGTGATGTTATTTCCTGTGTGGGCTAAGTTGGAATAGCTGGCGTCTTGCAGGGATAATTAGAGGAAATGTGACAGAGTTCTATTTGGAGGGATATCCCTAGTGCAATCTGGCAGTTGAAAGGGTTAAGAAAGCTTTGATGTTGTAAGTTTTAACTAATGTTGCGCAATGCAACTTTTGGATACGTGTTAGAATAGAAAACATATGTCCACATTTTCTTATTTAAGCTAGCCCATGAAAAAAAAATCAAGTGTTTGTCGTCTCTCTTTGTGGCAGATACTTGGATTTTCTTTCCCCTTATTGTTGATCGTTTTTGCTGCTTTAGGGGATTTCTTTTCCCTTTGTTTTGGAAAGGGGGGATTTTTTTTTTTTTTTTTTTTTAAGTGCTTTAGGGGATTTCTTTGGTAGATTGAAGTTCTAAGTGGGAACAAGGATGTGATTGCCATGTTAACTGAGCAATCCGTTCACAGAATTTGTTGCCTTCATTTATTTAGACACAATAAATAAGTTTTACAAGCAAACTCTAATGCAAATAACAAGCATTCCTTATGTTCATCTAGGGGGAAGTAGGATTTGAATTCCATCTACTCAAGGTAAGAGGATGAATCTTGCTAATTTGTAGGATATATCCAGATCGAACCACTTACACCATTGCCAAAGACAAGCTTTTGATTTGGTGTGTTTGGAAGGAAGCTTGACTATACAATATAATAGTCTTAAGTACCATTTGCTAGTTTGCCTTTGCAGGCAATATCTTTTCTTCTACCCTTCTCCCCACCGAACTGATTCAACTGCAAAGGTCCTAGACGGTGCTCACTCGTCAACCTTGGAAGTAAACCTCGCTCTACCTGGTCTCTAGCATTATTTCTATTGGTGCAATAGTAAGCTTCTTGGTATGGTTTCTGAAGCTTCAGGTGCCTGCAAACTGATGGCACAACTCTTTTGTCTTCCACATCCTTCGAGAGTGCATTTTCTTCCAGGACCTCATGTTCTATTGCTAAAGGCCTAGAAACCCTTTAGGAGCTTGAAGCTCCGTTCTGGGAGAGGGGTTTCTTGATTGCAAGGTTGGGCTTGCATAAAGTGTGTTCTTGAAGGGGCCCTTGGTACTTCCAGGAGTTAGTTATAGTGATGAGGCAATGGGAAGGAGCTCTTATGTTTGAGAAAGACATCCTAAAGGAGATTCCATGGATATGTTTCCTGGATATCTCCATGCATTTGTGATCATTTAAGGCACTTGGTACTATGATAAGCATTACTTGGAAGACCCTTTATGCTAACGTTGTTACAATACTAGAACATAGTTTGGTGCTTGTGTGTTGGTGCTTGGTGATAGAGCCCACCAAAGTCCTATCAAAAGGGATCCCCCTCTCATTCCCCACAATGAAGTGCTAAGGTGAATGTCTCTTGCAAGTGGAAGCCAAGGAGACAAGAAAGATTGTTACCCAATCTCTCATGTTGTAGAAAGGTGCCCTCATTGGAAATCCCCTATAGTAGAAGAGGTTTACACTCTAGGGGTTCTGACAACCACCTTAGAGACCCCTTGGAGCAGAAAACCCTAGGCATTCCCAAATTCAAATTCAAACTCAAATGATATCGTGATCTCCCTGGCAACATATGCAAGGCATGAGGTTGGAGACCCTATGGTGCAAGGATTGTAGCATGTGTCTACAGCAGTCCTGCATGCTCCACAATCAATGGCCTACAGAGGTAGGCTAACGAGTGCTTTCTTTACCATGTGAAGTAAGGGTATTCTCCCCAATGGAAAAAGATGATGTCAAATAAAGTAGGTCCACGCCCAACTCAGCTCTAGACCTTGATAAGAGGCTTGCTAATGTAGGTGGAGGTAATGTTGTCTAGACTATGAAAATGGGTTTGCTTCTTCCATGTGTAAAACAAGGAAAGGGTAAACACATCTGATGGCTTACAAGGACAGAAACAAGCCTTCAAGCACGTTCCAAAGGCATTTGATGAAACTGAAGGGTGCAAGCAAGCAACTTTGAAGAAGGAGACTAAATCTCTGCTTTACAGTAGAGGGTCTTCTTCTCCCCATTTCTTGCTGCATGTCTATCAACCTATGCAACTGCAAAGATACTAATAAGCCATCCAAAATAAGGGCACCATTCCAAGAGATGGTGCCCTACAATTTTGGCATTGTCAGGTTCGTTGAAACCTATGTTGGGTGCACAACTTGGGAAGATTGAGTCATTCCTCGTGGTTGGAACGTTATGATCAATAACACCTCCTTTGGGTTCATTCCCAACTTGTGGAGAACTGCTACTTGTGGAGAACTGAAGACTGTGGTTTCCGATACTCCACTACTCGTGTTTAGGAGTATGTATACACCTACATAAAACAACTGTACTTCGGTGTACAAGTTGTTCTTTTCATATGTGCAAACATAGACTGCCTGTTACCTACCAGTAGAAGTTTTTCTGAAAAGTTTCTTACCAGTAGTAGTTGTTATTGGGCTGTGCCCTGCACACAGAAAAGAAATATTTAAAAATGATATTGTGAGCCTTCACTGGAAAGATTTTATTGATATGTTATTTGTTTAGAGGAATAAATCCTTAATGTGTAAAATAATTCCTGTCCCTCCCTTCCAGGAATTGCTTAATAGAGTTGAAACATGATTTCTCCTCAATTCCATAATAAGGTCCAATTCCATGCCTGATTCCACCAAGTTTATTCCGGCTGCCAAACATCACCTGAGATATTCTCCCTTCCTAATTTTCCTAAATACTTTTTCAGGTGACAAATAAGGTGCGAGGAATAACTCAAGGAGTAGTCATGTATTCCAAGCTTCGACACCTTTTCATTTTGGATGGTGATTAGTGTCAAATGAATGTTGAGCTTATAGTAGTATATATATCTTAAGAAAGAAATAGCTATGGTTTGCATGAGGGTATCTTATGTCCCATTTTGGGAAAATAAATATACTTTGTACCAAACCATGGAAAAACCTAAGTGATTTGTACCAAATCATGCAAATCCATCCTACCTAAAGTTGATGGCATAAGTCTTGAATTGTACCTGTGTGCATGCGAATCACATTGTTAATGTGAAATTAAGGGAACATGAAGCTTTTCCTTGGCTCGTTCTTATGTAATTGGGATTTTACTTCTCCAATAACCAAGTGGGACAGCAAGAACCCTGTGGTAAGATAAAGGGATGTATTTCCATCTGTATCCTTTCACATAATCAAGTTAAACCCATGTTAAATTTCGTTTCTGCCCCTTTCTCTGCAACGCCAACCCAAAAATCACAACAAATAGGCAATCTCCAGCACCACTCTTATGGAAGCTATTGCATATTTGTTACAAAGGAATCAGGGAGATAATGTAAAGCTGGTTTCTCTTTCGATTCCTTTCCTTTGGTTCAAAAGTACCAACATTTCCATAAGGATGAACCATTCCCTCCTCTTAAAGAAATTACATTCCACTGGGAGAGCCAGGGAATCCAATTCCTTTCCTTGGTGGAAAGAAAATTTGGTAATGATGCCTTCAAATTATCTATATATGTGATTATTGTTAATGATATAAGATTGCAATAAGATAAATTATATAATTTTATCTTATTATTTATGATAAATAAAAAGAAAACCCCTATCATTATCAATATATGATAATATCTTTCTCCTATTAAAATTAACATATAAAAATCTCACAAACTTGATAGAAAAATCAATACCAGTTGATAACCACTCAACAGCAATAAGATAAATTACGCATTGCCATTGATTGATTAATTGATTTAATCATGCATGTTGGCATGTATAACAAATGTATACATTTACTTATAATCATGATTATCATAAATTACATATGCATACTAAATTATATGCATAAGCATGCATATACATAACCTTACTTTTGTGAATTTAATTACATTTATATGTTCCTTTTTAGCGTTAATCCAAATAAAAGAATGAAAAGGAAATCTCATTTCACTTCTACCTTAATTCGTCTCTGATTTCACTCTTGATATATCATACTTTTATTCGTGGTTCTTATGGGACAAATTCGTAAGGGTTATTTTACAACTCGGGCACCGACTAAAATGATACCATAATGTTGTGGAAAAGGTGTGACATCAAAAGGCTTCCTTCTAATTAGGTAGAAGGGTTACATGTCACTTTCTATGTGATGGTTCATTGGTTCTAGAGTTATTGTTAGTGCTATGAATTTTATTTATGCTACGACCACCAATCTCCCTCCTGGGGGACCTAGTGATGGAATTAAAGGCAGGCTAAAGAAAACAAAAAAGGGAAAAAAAAACGCATAGAACATTTCTGGATGTCACTCAATTATGTCATATTTCTGCAAGCATAAATCTCATGTATGCGCAGGCCCACCACCTCTCTTTGAAGTCTAACCCTAAAGATTGGATTACTGGTCTTTTACGTTGCATGATGTTATCCTCTTCCAAATAAGTAAAACATCTTCATAAGCAGCTAATGTACCAAATTCTAACTACCCTGTTCCAATTACATCGCTTAAAAAGCAATTAACCTTCTATTCAAGAGACACCTGCCCTTCCCTAAAGAACAACCGTATTATAATCAAATTCTGCCAATATACATCTGAATTAAACCCAAAATTCTCGATATGATCGTGGGACATCAACTTTTTTGTCAATCAAGGTTATGCAAGCTCACTGCACACAACTCCCATGTATTTAACTTTATAAAACATAAACATTTGGGCTTAGTATCAGTGCACGAAACTGTTGATAAGGAAGAGTCATTGCATGTTAACTCCCATGCATATATATTATAAAATGTAAACATTTAAGCTTAGCATAAGTGCATGAAAACAACACTCTCGATAAAAGAGACTAAATGAAAGGGGTATCATTAAAGCATTACTTACATATGCATCCTTTACTTCCATGCTCACACACATGCGCGTGCATGTGGGTGTGGAGTGGGAGGGTGCCGCAGGATGCAAGAAAAAGGAAAACAAATCTTGGCAATGTTTCACCATCACTAAATCTCATACTCTACTGCAAATAACCATGAAAAGAACAAGAAACAGCAAGCAAACTTCTCCAATGCTCTTCAGAATTAACCATCATACACGGAACAGTCTCCACTGCCTAATGCTTTGCTCGCAAACAAAGGTAGGGGAAGGAGTAGTGCAGCATTCCAACAACGAGAGATGGTACTGTCTTTTCTAATACGACAACATTTAAGCCCTGGTGTAAAGTTGGTTTTTTTTTTTCCCAGGAGCAAAATCTCTCAGAACAAAGAATCATGAGCAGCAGGAGAAGAAGAAATAGACAACCATCTTCTCAAAGTTCTCTTTATAATTAATAATCGTACAATTAAAAATCTACATGGCCTAACCTTTTTTTAAAAAATCAGATGACAAAAATGCCTATGTGAAACAAAAAGAACTTCCCGAGCAAGACAAATTTGGTTCTTTTTGGAGCAGAATCATTTCAAAAGTGGTTGCCAATCTTTTCCCTCGCTGAAGATTGCACTACCTGAAAGAAACAGCCTTTGTCTACAGACTGCAGTGAATCACAAGAGATCGCTAAACATTGACCATACCAAAGGCGCACAAAATCACGAAGACACTCCTTTTGCAGCCAACCGTATACACTTGCCCTCGATTACAAACCGGGAACTCGAATTAACCTGCAGAATTCGGAGGATATGCAAAACTTCTCAGAAAGCAGTGGAACCAACATAAATACAGATGGACAATGACAAGTTTCTAGTGTACCTTCTCTAGGAGCTTCTCCCGCAATTGGGCCTCGTCCTCAGATACTCCCAACTCCTTAATCGCTTCAATGACAAGCTTTTGCAGTCTCTTTAACTTCATTATTCCATCCGTATTCTGCACATATGCAGCCAGAAGTGCAAGGAAATTATCTAAGAAGATTCGAAACAAACTAGATTTTCTTGACAAAAATGATATAAATCATTTATGTTTCATTGCAATAGTTCAAAAGCCATACAAAGTCAAAGGTATTTTTTCTATCGGCAACACAAGGTTCACACAATGTTTGATGACTTTATAAGGTAAAATATAAGGCAAGAAATGATTTAAAGTAGGAAAGGTTTATAAGCAGCTAGGCTCAAGAAAACCTTGCAAAAGTGTGCAAAAGAAAGAAAGAAAGAAAGGGGAAAAAAAAACACGGTAGTTGCGCTCCTCGAGGAAGCCCATTGCTTATCATTAAGAAATGTAGCAAGTTCTTCTCAAAAAAGAAATGTGGTAAATTACCTACCATTTATGCTTTCCAATTATTGATTATCATAAGTTGGTAGTCATATTCATTGGTCAGTTAATATCTCTCCATATCACTGGAAATATTCTTAAAGTTCACTATAAAAAGGGAATATGAAATCAAATTTCTCCTCTACCCCCAATTATTCAGTATTCATTTTGAGTGAAAAAGGTAATTTACTTTTCAAACAGGAGAAGGGAGTTGGTTTTCTTATTTTTGAGTCAGTAACAATCATATTTCCCACAAGGAAACATACCGATTTCAAAGTTTTAGTGACAAGCTTCTTCCACTTTATTTTTTTCTTGGGATTCCCTGCAGCATGGCCATCTTTACCAACGCTATGTCCATTTGGTGATACAGAATCGGCAAGTTTTTGCTTCTTAGAGGACTTCTGTGGGTCTACGGAAGGATCTGCTTGAATCACTTCACCATTGATACTTGCATGGCCAACTTTCTTTTGGTCATCTCCAACGGTTGGTGCATTATGCTTTCTCTTTTTGCTTTCCTTTCTATCATCTTCCACCTCAGCAACGAATGAATTATCCTTGATAGAGATTTTATCATCCAGTTTCTTTATACTGTCGCTGCCATTGGCTGCTTTGTTTGTAGCATCACATGAACTGTCCTTGGTTTGGGGCTGATCAGCTACCTGGGCTGTTTGATTATGGGCAGCATGATATGCCCGTGCTTTAGCTCTATGCTTTTTACCATCAGCATGTGCCAATAATGTCTGCTTGCTTGTAGCCTTTGCATTGCAGAGGCTGCTCTCGTTCACACAGAACCATCAGAAAAAGTGAGATAGGTTATACTTCATTAGTAAATAAAGCTTGCTACAAAATGTGCCTTTTACCAGCTAAACTTTTTTTTCTTTTTTGAAAGGATTTTTACCAGCTAAAAAAAGACTAGATTTCTCAAATTTCGAGTGGGCACCTATGTCTATAAGAACTTGTCAAGCAAAACGACCTAATAATCTTTTTATATAGTTAATTCAAAATGTTCTAGAAAGAATGCTGTCTGTCATGACATCATAATGCACAGCTGGCCTACATTTCAAAACGGAAGGAAGATTTCAAATCTAATTGAAGTGAATTATATATAGACATCTACGAGTTCAGGAATCAGCAATCAAAAGCAGCAGTGGAGCTTCAGAAAATACCAGCAGAACACACAGAAAGAATGAGACACATAGAGAAAAAATAGGATTCAATGGATCCAGTTACCTACAAAGACTATTTCGGAGCATTATTTCAAATCCGTCAACAATGGATGATATCAAAACCAATCGACTGACTAGTTAATCAGATACAGACAACTCGATGAAACTCTAGATGGTGCATTGAGCAATTTACTAATTCATATTTAAAGTACTGGAGAGTCTACATGGATTAAAACTAGCAGCAGCCTTATAGAAAATCTTTTCTCACTCTCCCACATGGATTAAAAGGTCAATATGTTTTCCCTACCCTACATGTTTTAAACAAGGTTGTTGAATCCATATTCAATGCCATAATTTATTGAGGGCATCATAATTTGCTCAATAACCAAAAAAAAGGTCTGCTTTGTGGTTGTTATTGTTTGACATCAAAGAAAAATGTTTTCCATCCATTTTTGTGTTCTCCAACTAGAAGCTGACAGTGTATCCATATTATCATTGATAGAGACATATTTCCAACCCTGATTGTCCTTTTGCAATCAGTTGTTTATTTATAGTTGAACCAACATGACATAAGTTTGATAGCTTCGGCTATATCTTGCATAACGATAATCAATGACACACTAGAACCCTGGCAACATCCTCAAAAAAACTCAGGTAAAATTGTCGAAAAACAATTGAATTCTATTATTAATCAAAAGAGAAATCAACCCCCTCTTTATACAGAGAGAGAGAGAGGAGAGGGGGGGGGGGGGGGGGGGGGGGGGGGGGTTACAATGGTAATTCTAATCCTACTAAATAATTTGCAAATAAACCTAATCAAATCAAGTCCCAACAAAATAGAAAGAGATAACAGGAATACCAAAACAAATTAATTAGCAACATCTAAAACTCTTTCCTAATTCTCTAACATTCCCCTCTAAGTTGGAGAGTGCAACGCCCAACTTGTGAGAGTAGAACGAAACTAGGACTCCCCCCTACAGATGTAATCCTCAGGCTGGAGTAGGCAGGCAGTCATATTGTCAAGCAGGTAGGCAATCGTCTCTCATCAATGGAAAACCTAACACACTAGGAGTCAGAAAATAAAATTGGTGAAGAAACCTTCAAGTAGGGGTAATCAGCAAGAAACACTAGCAGCAGCCACCTCATACTAGTTGAGAGCCCTTCTCTCTAAGGGGAGGGAAAAAAAACTTAAGAGGTATTCAAGCAGGATATAGCAATTAGGCAGGCAGAAGAGGAATGAGCTTGTTGCTCAATTTTCCCACTAGTCATCATAGTCATTGTCATCGACCATAACATGAGTTGAGGCTTCAGGAAAGTTCCTTGAGGCAAGTGCAAGTTATGCCATGAATCCTGTTGCAACATCAGTGGTTGTCGTAGCTGCAACAGTAGAAGCAGATGAGCCTTAGCCCTTCAGGAGGTTGCAGAGATAATCCATCTAGGCAGGGGTGGAGGGCTAGCCAGAAGATGAGTCAGGCACCAATGTCTTTGTAGTGGTCAACTGGTTAACTCATGCAGGCTTACCAAATTTCTCCCAACACTTTTTCAACAAATGAACAAAACCACCCGAACAGCCACCTCTCCCTCCAAAAGCCACGAGGGCAGAGGTGTCAAGGGTTGTAGTTTAAGCAAGAGAAAGTGGCTCCTCGATCTTTATCTTCTGAAGATGATTGTAGATCGTCTCCAAATCTAGTATTGTGTTAGAAGAAAGAATTTGGTCGTGCGTAAAATAATACCAGGAACTGAGACCACTTAGGAACTTGTACACTTGCCATTGCGCACACTTAGCAATTTGCTTGTCACAAGAAGCAAGCTAGTAGACAACAACTTCCTCAAATAAGCCTTCTAGTGTCATCAAATACTTAATCAAGGTCACGTCACCCTAATTAGCATTCAAGATCCTCTAATAGATATCAACCAAGTGAGAATTGCTTGTCTTCTGATAGTACTGCTTCTCAAGCATATCCCAAATCTCTTTCGTGGATTCCTTGTAAAGCATATTGCCTGCAATCAATTGATTGATGCTATTCATCAACCAATTCATGACAAGAAAGTTACCCTTCTCCCAGCTGTTGTATTTGGCACCATCTCTGGAGTCGGGAACTCTCTATTTGAATGTGCAATTTTTCCTCTCCTCCAACAAAGATGCAAAAGGTGAGAGATCAAAGCACGTAGTACAACAAACTCAATAACTTGATCGTGATTGCCCGAACCAGCACGAAGGTTGAGATTTTAGCCTTCGAAGTTATGATCGAGGATTCTGTTTCAACCATTAGGACACGAACCAACAAGAGTTTGATCATGTGAACCGACAAGGGTAGCAGCAAGTCAGGCGGCACAAACGGGTGAGAAGTAGAGGCAAGGAGAGGGCTTACTGCTTTTGGTGGCTTCGATGAAGGAGAGGGTCCGACAGTGGCGAAATCGGCAAGAGAGAGAGAGGAGGCGATGGCGATGGCGATGAGGGATCCAGAAAGAGGGAGAGAACTTGCGAATGGGAGAGAGATCACGAGAGGGAAGAGGAGCAGGTAGAGGGAACAAAAGTTGTAGACGAGGGAGGCAATGTGCAACCCCAAAAGCAAAGAGAGGGGCCATCAGCACCTTGAGAGGAGAGAAAGAGAGAGGAGGGACCTAGGGTTTCCCTACTCTAATACCATGTAGAAAAATAATTGAATTATGCTATTGATCGAAAGAGAAATCAACTCCTCTTTATTTAAAGAGAAGGGATTACAATGGTAATCCTAATCCCACTAACTAATTTGGACACAACCTCAATCAAATCAAGTCCCAACAAAATAGAAATAGATAACCGGAATACCAAAACAAACTAATTAGCTTAATCTAAAACTCTTTCCTAATTTTGTAACAAAATTAATGCCTTGTTTTTTTTTTTTTTTTTTGAGGAGATAATGTCTTGTAATAATAGAGAAGAAGAAGAAGAAATTCATAAACAAACCAAAACACATCTACAACGAGTATCCTTTTAAACAAAAGACATTTATATAAGAAAACTTAATATAGCACCAAGTACACATAGGAAAAATGTTTTCATGTTCTTGAAAGAATGTCGCTTACCTGCAAAACCAAGGAGCATGTGATGATAACCCTACATGTATATCAACATCTGCATTCTTTTTAGGCTTCTCAGGCTTTGACTGTGCACTAAAGGGAGATTTTACTTCACCTTTTGGACCATATTTCTCCTGCATGCAAGAAAGTGTTGCTTAAACTGGAAGTTCAGCATCCATTGCCATTTTCTGCCTGATCCTTAGACAAGAACCAGTAGACACCGCAGAGCCCTTGGTGTTTCCATATAAAATTTCTATGGAAAAGTTACATATCAAGTAACAACAGTAATTACAACAAAGCAAATATCTTCATCTCAAGGACAAATATATAAATACACCTTCACAAAACCTCAAAGAAACTCTAATCAATGAAGCATTGTAAGTATAGATACCCCCCCCCGCCAGCACACAAAAACATAATAAAGGTCGAAAAGAAAAGGAAAGGGAAAATGAAGGTGAAAGAGAATGATGAAGAAATTCTCCATGAAGGAAACTGATGGGTCCACCATTTCAGTCCTAGGCAAGACCTAATTTGTACTTTGGGTGGTGGGAGAAATAAAATTTTGACAGGAATCTAAAGCTGGTAATTTAAATGGTTTCCAAATTAGCAACCATGTGGAACAACCTAAAACCAATTGGCTTCAATATATAGGCTATACACAGATGTGTCTACATCTATGTGTGTGGGGGTGGGGTGCAATTACAAATCCAGGACAGAAGAAAAACATTATCAACTGGGTGGTTATCAGTTGGATAACCACCCTTTCACCTTTCAAAAAAAAAAAGAAAAACATTATCAATTTCCACATCTCTCGAGATGGTAATGTTTTCAATACTCCTATTTAGACTTCAAAATCAACCAAGCAGAGGGTGCTGGATTTCCTGTTTTCTAAGCCAAAATTTAAAAGAACTGTCTCTTCAAAGTAAAAGATAACCCTCAAATGACTACAGAGCTTGCACAAACCCTCTTGTTTAGGCAAAACGAGTATGTGTTAAGCAAAATTATCAAGTAGGTCCTCTCGCATGGGCAATACATGAGTTAGTATATGTCGAGTGAAATTATCAAGTAGGTACTCCTTGAAGCACTACATCAATCACCAAGCAAATGAAACTCAAAAGTTATTGCAAAGATGGTTTCATTCAAAGAAATTATGCTATCAAAATCAAGGAGGGACATCCTTCTGGTGCTACTATGTCAAACTAGTGAAGTAAATGTTATTCAACAGTTCCTCTCAATTCTCAGTTATTTCATGTTCTCTCCATTGTTCCCACAAATTGATGAATATCCTGCATAATCTCCACCCAGAAAACTTGAGGGACATCACTCATTACACAATTCATTACTCCCACGATAGGGGAGATAAACACTGATGCAAACTACATAGTCTACATGCAGGAATCCTTAAATAAACTAACCTGATGTGAACTAACAACAAAAGAGGAATAAAACACATATAGATGATAGTGTAATAGTGATAAAATGTATTCAAGTTTTTTTTTTGAAGGAATATAAAATGTATGCAAGTTAATGACAATCAATAGACCACAGTTATTTCCGTCAAAAGAAAGGATCATAGTTACTGCATGTGCAAAACATGATTTTAGAAAACCACCATGATCCACAAATTGGGCCCAAAAGGCAGCAGCCTGATGGTATCAGGTAGTAGTGGTTTTCAAGGCTTGAATCATTGATCATGGTTTGGCTGTCAGTGAAGTGGCAACAAGGAGAAAGAAAGAGAAATGGTGGTAAAGCAGCAGAATAAAGAGTAAGGGAGAGATTAGCATTTGATGGTGAATGCGTGCATGCAGGGCAGCATGACAAAAGGCACTTGGAAAAGGGAACATGGTGAATAGACAAAGAGCTGGGTAGGCATGGGGGAAAAAGAGAACTTAAGCAACAAACTGGGAAGTAGAAAAGAGCAGCAATTGTGCTGCTGCAGGGCAGAGGGTGAGAGGTAGGGCTGTCAAATAATGCTTGAGCCTAACTAGGTCTGGCTCAAATTTGTCTCAATAAGCATGTATATACAAGCAATACTTCTCTTCAGAAGAAGGGGAAAAAGAAAAGCAATCTAATGATAACTTTTGCCACAAGATGAGAATTTTTATATGGGATACATTTGTGAAATTGAATTAAAGAGCATCTTAAATCTTTTGGATAGAATATATACAATAGTCACAAGGGGCCTAAATCCCGTACATTTTGAGGCATTTGACCTAACACCAGCCTTATCAAGATCAATTGAGCTTGAGCTTGAGTCTACGCCATGCCAACCGTATCGAGTCCAAGCCTAAGTCCTGAACGGCTTGGCTCACTAGGCTTAGTAGACAGCACTGGTTAAAGGTGGCCATGGCAAAAGGGTGTGTTGGGGGTGCCAAGAGCTGCAATATAAGGGAAGACAGTTGAGAAGAGAAATCATTTGAGGGGATGAGAAGAAAGGCCAATTAGATGTTTCCCCCTAATCAACTTGTCCTTTACTACAAAATCTTAACCCATTATATGGGAGGGCTATACAAGAAATAAAGAAAATCACAATGTCCTAATCTTTTTTTTTTTTCAAAAGGTACAAAGTCCTAATCTTACCATACAAAAGGATGACATAAAGGTGTGTTTGGAAGTTGGAATTAGGATGGCATAGGTAAGGTACCACGGATTAAGTCTTGGGATAATCCATGTTTATTTTTTGGATAGTGGGATATGCACTGTCATGGAATAAGGCTGTTACATCAAGAAGTTAGTTTGAAAATGTAATTAGTTTATAACAAGGTAGTTATGATGTTCCAAGTTTGAAAGAGCTGCCCCTTTGATTCTGTTATGGGCTTTGGGGGGAGAGAAAAAAGGGTGTATTTTCAAGGGTCAACGACCATGCAGGGAGAATGCCAGTATTTGGGCCAAGTCTATCATATCTGAGTGGTCTTAGCTTTTTTTCTTGATTGCATACAGAACTCTAATATTTTAATTAAATGCAACTGAAAGGTTACTAACTTGAGTAACCTTCCTCTTCTTTTTCAAAAAAAAAAGGCAGTTATGATGTTACATAAAGAAGTGGGTGAAATTGATATATTCCACTTCTCTTAGAATAACTTATCCCCAAATCATTATCTCGGGATAATGAATCCCATGGTTATACCCCATGCCAAACATGGTTTTCCATGGGTCTCCCAATATCAAAATGAGCCCAGAAAGAAACCAACTTTACCTAAACCTAAAGAAATAAACAATGATAAAAAATAGTACAAATTGCAAAAAAACCCTCCAAAAACACAGTGATACAGAATTTTTTGTTTGGTCCCCGAGCTTCTCCAAATTCCAACTAGGCTGCATCAAATGGACTTATGTCTGATGAACCACACACACAAAAAAAAACCAGAATCAGTGTATGTATATTCACAAATGACCTCCGGAATTGATTTCACATTAAACTACCTACAGGAAAAAAAATGAGGTATGCCCTCACTGTACCAGTTACGACCCATTCCCTTATTCCCCGAACAAATTTTGCAATACCAGTGGATTATGGTAATTCAGTGAATGACTTCTAAATTCCCTTCCATGGTCTTTTGAATCCAATCTTCCAATACTCACTATTTGCCCTGAGTCAAATTCCCTTGTGCTCCATCAGTTAGTTACTTCATAGAGTAAAGCTTGTCTTCTGGACGAAGGCTCTTTGATACAAATTGAAGAGTAAGGTTATATAATATCACATATGATTACAATGGCACTAACCTTCTTACCATCACGAGTCCAGAAGAAGGGATGTTAAATCTACCAAAAGGGTCATCATCACTTCCTTTGACAGCATAGAAGAGAGAACTCTGACAGCATGGTCCTTATAATTTTCTACCTTTTCATATACATAACCAACTTGCACCATGTGGAGAACTAAATGTATTATAAGTGAAAACGTAATCAATAAGTCAGCATCCTTAAAAAGGATCAGGCATGATGTGCGGAGCTAACTTCCGCAAAATCATTCCCCATGATTACTTTATGTTAGATTTTCATAAAGTTATCATTCTTAACAGAAAGGGAACATGATTTCAGGAAATACCTTCCACAAAATAATTCCCATGATTATTCCATATTAGACTCTAATAGTCCTTTACAATATGCATGTGTGTTAGACTCTAATAGAAATTCACAACTTAAAATCAAATTCCACATAGCCTTCTTTCAAAAAACATTTAATTCAAACAAGAGTATGACAGTTGCGAGAACAATAATAATTGGCAAACCAGGACCTTTGCTGCACACGTACATCAATGTTTGTACATAGTTTAAAATTTTCCCTTTGTCTAGAAAATAATAACGCCAACTCATACAATAATCTGGCCAAGGCTACAGTGTTCCTACATTGACGTTTTGAACTGCACTACAATCAGTTGAGGGTGACAGGAGGTGATAATGCTAAATTGCAATGGAGAAAGAAAGGTTATCATTGAGGGATTTTTTTTTTTGTTTAAAGAGGGAAGTGTGGTTATCCGTTTGAAGAAAATGGCATGTCATTAAGGAAAATGGTGCTGCAGTCCAAGGATTTAGTTAGAAGGGACAGTGTAGGTTACTTGTAGGAACTTGTATGGGCCATGGCCTCATGTGTGAAGGTGAACCTAAGAACATACAAAAGTCTTTGCATGCAAACAGCATCAAAATGGAATGGCATCTAGAAGGGCAATGGAGAAATGCTGAGAAGTTTACTAGAATGAACAGAATTTTGCATTTATAGTCCTGAACATACCCTAACATCTATTTGAAAAAAAAAAACAAAAAAGGCATCCATTTATCTACAATAAAGCAGTCCAAAATGAGATCAAAAGCATACACATCTCCATAAATCGAAAAGACAAAAACTATATAGGTTTATCTCCCAGCTAGCCTCCAAAATCAAATTGAAGCTTCCAGTCTGACCTATTAAAGGGGCCTCCTTTACCATGTACTAAGAATATCGTATTCGGCTTGTAGGTTTTGTCTTGATTGAAATGTAATTGGATTTCATCAAATTCTTTTTTCATTTAATTGGACACATATTTGGGTACCACAAATTTCAAAGTCTAACTAAATTATCTATGTTATGGTGTCATAAACTAACCTACACACAAATTGTTGTTACTACCTTGCATAGTCCACCAATCATTACAATTGCATTACTTGCAAAACTGAACTCCACCATTTGGCATATCTACAATGTGATTTTCTAATCTATAATTTGATTTCAACGTGGTTGGTCAGAAAATATTAGAACTAAATGACAAACATATGATGCTTCAGCAATCGCAGCAATCACATTGCTTGAACCCTACATTGTGCTTCCATTGGCTTTTATGCAAAGAGTTCCATAATCATATTACATTCCACCAATCCCAAATGGAACCCAAGTCGAATGCACCATTCCTGAACCAAATGAAACAACCACTTCCAATACACATGCAAAATCTAACATCAGGAACATACAGTAAATATGTAAAGATCCCCCTTCAAAAAAAAAAAAAAAACGTAAAGATCATAATCGACAAACAAAGTAAACATACAGCTTCTGTTATGCATTGTGTATGGCCCTGCACCGTCTCCCGAGTGAAGCTCACCCCACAATCCAAACACGAAAGCTGCCCAACAAGCAAAAAGGCATCAATCTTTCGGATACCACCGATCAAATACGAACAACTCAACATCAAAAGACGAGAAGTTGACGAAGAACAAAGAGAGACCGGATCGGAAACCAGGTCTGCCCTTCCAAAGATTGAGAGATGGGGAGAAAGGTCTCACCTTTCCAGCCGAGCAGATCCTGAAATGGTTCGGGAGCTTCGGCTTTTTGATCTCCTCGCCGCAGTCCTCGCATTGGAACCACACCATCTTCTTCGGATTGGATTCTCCGTGCTGTGAAGAGCGCTGTCGAGTTGGACGAGGTTTAGGGTTTCAGGCGATCGTGAAGCTTCTTTTTTTCTCTTCTGTTCTTTGTTCTGAAGCTGGCGGTTGGGAAGCTCTGTTAATCGGATCATGCTGGCGCGTGCGAGATCCCCCTTTTTTTTTCTTTTTTTGCGACAAGAGTAAACCTTTGTTGATGAAAAAGAAGCATATTAACATCACATTCTTCGACTAGAGGGATCTTATCTTTTAAAATAGGAAGCGACCATCGACGAAATAAAATACACAAATATTTAAAAAAAAAAAAAGTATGACCCAACTTATTTTATAAATATTTTTCATACAATAAATAATAATTCATGTCACAGATCAACGTCGAAGATTTGTATGAAATACGTAAGATTAGTAGGAAACATTAGTTAAAAGTTTAATCATATTATGCATAATTTCAAGTGTAACCCATCCATACTAGAACCAACAAGAAAAACAAAAATAAGAAAAAAAAAAGATGAGTAAAAATATGGCTAAGAATGCGGGTGATAGGAGAGGAGATGGCGATGAAGACGTCTTGACCTAAGCAACCCAGTCAGCATCTTAAGAAGAGAGAGTTTAGAACAACCAGCATCGAGGGAATGAGGGGAGCAAACGTCAGCACAACCACCGAAATCGATGACTATTGGGAAGAGGAAATATGCCAATCAAAGACCATTGATGTTAAACATATGATCGGTTACCCCCTACCACCTCAAGGCCAAAAACATGAAGAAAAGCTGTTGTAGGAGATGGGATAGGGCGAAGGAGCGGTGAAGCGGTGAACGATGGTCGAGTGTGGGGTCAAAATGGGAGGAGGACGAGACCCAATTGGCCCTAAGGTCGATTAAGGCCCCACCCAATGGAATGGTCTCTTGAGGGAGTCAGCGGAGCGAAGGGGTCGCTAGGGATTTAGGGAGAGAGCGGAGATCCCAGATCCAAATTAACATAACAAAGATTTGCTTTCCTCATGAAATTTTATTTTTATGAGAATTGACATAAGATAATTTATATATAAGAATTTTTTTTAAGATAAAAATTTCATTAATGAAATAAAATTTGTTATAAGAGAACATGACTCGAAATGTGAAAAGAAAGTAAACAATCCATATTTCCCTTCAAATAAGATAACAACTACCTTTGATGAGAGGAAATTAATCTTTAGAATAAGTGAACTCCAAAATTTAAACAAAATAAAAACAAGCTTGGTTGTGGGCAATTTTGGCAAGTGACAAATAGGTGAGGGTGGTTGGAAAGTTGGTCGACATCTTGTGATCGTGAGTAAAATGTCCAACAACCACTGTGGAAATGAAAATATGAAGAGAAAAATGAAATAACTTGTGGTGGGATATATATTCCCCTCCTGCATGTGCATGACTCAACATCAAACATGAGAACCTTCATACAACAACACCTTTTTAGCTACAAGATAAGCCATTGCTTCCCCCCTCAAAGCTGACAATATAAAACAAAAATCAAAATGTACTTGTGTTAACAAGACAAAAATGGATCAATAAAAGCAAAATAGTTAAAGCAAAGTGGCCCTACACACATACTCTAATTGCATTCAAAATTATGCATGTTTTACATGGTATGGACATGTTCAGCTTTCCTATGCGTATATCCTTAGTCAATGATTGTATCAACGGCTGGCCTCTCCAAAACAAGCATTATCCTCAATGGCCTAGCCAAGGAATTAGTTGTAGAGGTCTTAGTAATCCTCCCAAGTAGTGGTGGTTGCGTCGTAGTTGGCCCACAGGACTAGGATTTCAACGATGGGAACTCTCTAATGGTGAACCAAATGTCGGTTGATGATCCAGTCGAGTTAGTGGCCCTGCTCATTGCAAGGAGACCATTCATTGGGAGATGTGGTGTGATATACGATCGTGGTGAATCTTTAATTGCGAAACATGATAAGTAAAGAATAATCCATCAATATAAATGTGTACAATGGCTCTTGTATCCATAACCACTATTAGGCTCGTGAATGGTATAGAGTTTCGATTTTACAAAGACATACCCATCATTGGGCATGACATCCTTTAGTGATTGCCATCATAAGTCATTCATAGAAATTTTTCCTCTTCTATGCATAAGAGATATACCAAAATCCTCCTAAGACTTAGGAATTTTTTTTTATAATTGACATTAGAGCAAAAGCAAAAATTCATATTCCTATTCTGAAATAGACTTGCTCTATACTAGGAGAATTTTAAGATCTTTGCGATTGAGTGCTTCTTAATACCAAGATCCTTAATATTATACGTACTTCTTATCAAATTCTTATTGCAACCCCTTTACAGTATTAGCGGATGACTAGTATGTTGGTGCAAAGATACCTCGATTGTTAATTTTGATGATAACAAAACACATGTAATTTAATATTTGCATTGAGTTTATAGTTTCAAGTTAAATGCAAGTGGAAACAAATATGACGAGCTCAAGCTCACATTCATGGCAGAATGGAAGAGCTTGATGGAAGAGTTGGAGCTTGGCTTAGAGTCAAAACTTGAAGAAGAAGAAGAAGAATAATAGAATAGTTATTTTGTTTTTATGTACTTGTATTTTTTGTTCTTTTATTTCCTTAGAAATATGTTAAAGAGCCCAAAATTTAATAACTTAAGTCCTAGGCACACTCACTTAACCTTAGGGCACCTAGGAATATCTTAGAATCAAGTTAGAAAGCCAAAATAGCAAACAGTTTGCCTTATTAGACTTCTAAACATCTTATCAAACTTCCAATGAGACTTATTAGACGTCCATACATATTATTCGATGTTCAAAAACTCATTTTAAGACGTCCAGACATTCGATCAGACACCTAATAACCAGAATTTCAGAACCTAGTCCGTGGCATTTACTTTTGGATGCCCAATCTTATGTAAAACATCTATATCTTGTATCAGATGTCCAGAACCTCTTCCAGATGTCCAAAGACAGCCCTAGATGTCCTATAATTGACCGTTGTGATTAAATTTGACAATAATTATAATTTTTCAAACCCAATCTAACCGTTAACTTATTGGGAATCAACTCTCAAGATGATCTTTGTCATTAAACATCTAACAACTTGTCTAGATGTCCTGTAAAATGTCTGACCACAAGATACTAGATCCCTATTTGGATCCAATCCCATTCCAGGAAAATCACCTTATAGGATCAAACATCTAATTTTTTTTATCAGATGTCTGATAAGACATCTAATCAATTTATCAGACATCTAATTTGTAATCCTGAAGAAGGGAGGATGAGATGTGCGTGATAAACAAATATAATGTGGAAATAAAATAGACAATCACACAAAAATGCAATCTCACAAAGACACAAGGATTTTTAGGTGGAAACTCAAACTCGGGTAAAAACTATCACCTAAGTCTCTCGGTTTAAGATTTCCTAATCTACCTAGTAGATCAAAACCATTAACCGAGTCACTTAAATGAGGGTGACTCAACCTCTTACAATCATGTTATTTTACACCCAAGGGTAGCATAACTTAAAACCCGTCCTCTTCACAATGAGTATTTTGTCTTGCGATGGAGATGGGAATTCGCAAAGCGAATACCTAATCAAAAACAAAGTTACAACAATCCTACAGAGCCCAAAAAAGTATATATCAAATCTAGCTTCTATAGGAAAAAAGAACTTCCCTTATATGGAAGCGCGTTGGCTAGCAATGTTGTGCACGTGATTCACGCAAGGCACAAGGATGCTCTAGAATATGCGAAGGCGGGAGAGCGGGTATACAGCAAAGACAATGCTCTTGAATGTGTAGTGAAGATCTTGGAGAGCAACAACTTCTTCTAGATAATTTTCTTCTTCACTTGGACACAATATGATGTAGAAGTAGTATGTCAAGGCATTACTAACAAAGGAAGGGTCCTATATTTATAGAGGCCCTAAGAAGAGTTTAGAAGGCCTTTAAAGGCTTTCATAGCCATTGGGAATAAATCGCAAGAGATCAAGAAAAAGTTCCAACGAAATCAGGGTCATTTATGATTCTAATAGGGTTATCAGACGTCCAGACGTTTGGGTCTTCATCTGATCTAAAGGTCGGTCGTTTGATTTAGAAGGGTTGAACATCTAGACAATGTTGGATTAAGTCAGACGTCTAAGATGTCATTTATAAGACATTTGGGAAGATTATTAGACGTTTAATTCTAGACGGGTTGCTTACTATTTTCACCAGATCAAAAATAGGGTTCTAGTGTTATAAGGGTTAGACGACATATAGGACGTCTGGCAAGATATTTGGTCGTCTGGAAAGATGATTCTCTGCGGGAATGGATTTCCCGAGAAGCTCATGGCTATAATCATCTAACAAAAGTGATTTGAGTCAGATCTAGCCTAATGTTTATCTATCAGACGTCTGGGAGTCTCTACGAACGTCTGAAAGTGTTATAAATATGATTAAAAGG
Source organism: Thalassia testudinum (assembly GCA_037157565.1). Lineage (NCBI taxonomy): Eukaryota > Viridiplantae > Streptophyta > Magnoliopsida > Alismatales > Hydrocharitaceae > Thalassia > Thalassia testudinum. The sequence continues at coordinate 53,255,584 of JAZHRO010000030.1, forward strand.
AAATCCTCAAATATTATATTCTAACAGTCCAAGGTCCTATTGTTGGACGTCTGTCAAGGTCATCAGACATCTTCTAAGATGTATGGACTATTGGCTACTCATCTGAAAGTAATGAATAGATAGTACTAAGTTCAACCTAAGTGTTTGGACGTCTATACAAACTATCAGACGTCTTAAAGTCCAAGATCAGACGTCTGAGGTCCAAATTGGACTTTTGATCAGGCTATCTAATTTCTATATTGATTTTCTGATTTATTTCTAGGGTTTGCCTAAGTGTCCTAGTGATGGAATAGTGTTCCTAAGACTAATGTTTGTAACCTTGGGCTCTTTAACAGTGAATCTAAGAAAAATAAAGAGCAAAACAAATAAAGAGTACAAATACAAAGATAAACAAGACATCTATCATATTCTTCTTGTCTTCAAGCTCTTGCTCCAAGCGAAGCTTCCATCTTCTCTTCTCGATCAAGCTCCTCCAATTTGCCATGGATGTGAGCTTGAGCTCCTTTACACTTGAATTGATTTGTATTATTCCTGAAACTATAACTCAAATGCAAATATTAAATAACAAGTGTTTTGTTATCATCAAAATCAACGATCGAGGTGCTCTTGCACTAACATAATTATGCTGTTAGAACTAATTATGGCCTGATTTGATTTGGATTTCGATTAAATCTCTTAGGATATGCCTCCAACAGCTAGAAGCCCTCTCGCAAGCCTTCTTGAACCTTCTTAAGACCTCTATAAATAGAGGGAAACCTCTCCTTGGCTAGACACACCAAGAGATAATACTTTCCACCATGTTAGGCTCATTTTGTGAAGAGATCAAAAGAAGAAAGTGTCCAAGCTCTCCAAGTTTCATACTATACTTATGAGACTTGATGCCTACTCACTTTCACAAATAGGGAAGTGCCTTTTCCTATAGTAGCTTGGATCAACATTATATCTTGTGGCTCTATAGGTTGTTATATTTTCCATTTTGTTTTTGGTTGGGTATTTGCTAGCTAATTTTCTCAACACAGTTAATTAAGTAATTAGACTTAATTGTGTGCAAGAGAAAGTAATTTAGGTTAACTTGAATTGATGTCAATTGAGTAGTATAGGGTTAAGCTAACCTAACATTTTATATTTTAATTTTTTTTTAACTGGTTGAGTCCAAGTCGTTCACTGAGAGGCATAGCTTAACTTAATTCACCATTAAATCCTAAGCTACTTACTTAATTAATGAGAATTATAATTAAATTTACTTTAAGAATATGAATCTTGCATAGAGGATTTTTAATTAAAAGACATGCAAAATTCCATAAGAAAAACATATTTACACATATGATTTGTTATTAAAAGCAAGTAAACATGTTTATTTCACTAATTTCTTCTTATTTACAAGAGATTAAGGCAAGAAAAAGAAATTCAAATGAACATGTGCCTTATTACATTATTTAAGCTTCAAAGAAATTATATTTAAATAAAAATTACAAAGAGAAATTCCATTTTTTTTCTTTCTTCTTTAACCTTCAGCCTTCATTCCTTCTTCTCTTCTCATTCTACCCTCTCTCTCTCTCTCTCTCTCTCTCAACCTCTCTTATTCTCTTTCTTTTCCTTTTATCTTTTCTCTGTTTACCTTTCCTTTGGTTTTTTTTATTCAGCCCTACGAGCTCTTCTCTTTTTCTCATTTTCCTCTACCTTTCAGCTGTGCACTTGAATCGCAATTGAGTCGAATTGAACCGGTGAACCAAACCAAAAATTTGATTTTATGGTTGGTGGCTCGGATCGGTCGGGGATACATAGCACCCCTTTCAGGGTGGGACCAGACCCTACTGGGTCCAAGCCTAGTTATTATGCTTGGTTTATTTCCGATTCGATTCTCAATATGCACAATCTTTGGCCTCCCAGGCCTAATCTCCGACCTCCCAGGCCCACATGCACATGCCCGCTCATGGGCCCACGCTCACACGCCCACAGGCTCACACACACTGTAACGACCCGACTCCCGAGTCCCTACGAGACACGAGAACCGGACCAACTCGACTAATCCCAAGACCTAGTCGTTCAACGAGGAAGTAACCAAAAGAGCAGTAAAATAAATCACATTCAGCATGAATATAACTAACAGTAAGAAAGTACAGCAGTAAGGAAAGAAACTACTACAGTAGATACCACCACAACAGTAGAACAACATTTATCATATAACATGAACTGCAGGTAAAGAAAGTACAGCGGAAACAAGAACTACTCACTATAACAGAAACAAAAGAGGTACAATAGACTGTGGTAAACTCTACTGGACCCTACTCGGCCCAGCGTCCTCTGCAACCGCTGACCCTGGCTGCTCAACACCAGGTCCTGAAAAAGGTAACGAGTGTAACACGTCAGCAAAACGCTGAGTAGAGTGGTAACTAAAACTAAAGACAACAGTAGAGTGTACAGTAGCTGTTATGTTCTATTACTTTCTTTATTTACATCTTTCAATTGTCTCACTATTTCATTTATTTCTCAGATCTTTTACTTGATCTCGAATGTTCCTCGTGGGAACGATCTTGATTGCAGTCTTTTCCAAAAAGTAGAAGTAGCACGTGGTGCTCTCCTGGCCGGGAGAGTCCCCCGTGGTGATCCTACCCTCAGTCAACCACCCCAAGGTCACTGACAGACGTAACGGTGACTACGGCACGCGCGATAAACGCACAGGTAGCTAACCCGTACTGGCACGCGATCAGTCGTTTCCGTTAACGGGTGCGCCCAAAGCACAGCACGGAACCAGTACAGGGCAGAGCCCTCTCAGTAACAGGGGTTCAACCCCTCCACAGTAACCAAACCGGGGCCTTGCCCCTCCACAGTCCGCGCACCCTCGCCTGACTACCCTGGTTTGCCCTAGTGGGCCTAACAAGTCGATGAAGGAGGCTAGCAGAATCCCGGGACCCGTGGGGTAGCTAGTACTCTCCTAACACTAGTAGCTCTCCTCGGTACTACATACATGAGGGCCAGCAAGTCGGTACAGAGCGGCCAATCCTAACCCCGGGTCCCTGGGGTGGCTGGCCCCACTCTGCACTGAACAAGTACAGGTACTTCCCTTGGTACTGCGTACCCAAGAGACAGTACAAACTACATCTCAGTTCCATTCCTTTCCCTTTCCAGGAGTTCCACTCCTAATTCCCCGTAGGGTTCCATCCTTTTAACTCAAACATCCAGGTGTCACTTTCCAATTTCACGTTCTTACGACCCATGATCTCATTCATGTTTCTTTATTCGTAACAGGCAGCTGTTAATTCAATTTACAGGCAGCTTTATATTCCTTTCCATTTTTTTTTCCAAGACTGCAGTATTATACATTCCACTAGTTTTTCCATCCTAGGATTCATGTCACATCCTAGGATCTAGCATACAACTAGTTTTCCAGCCCGAGGATTCATGCAACACCTAGGAGCTATCATTCCATACATTTCTCATTCCTAGGATTCATGAAATGTCCTAGATTCTAGTTATGGTTCCATACTTTAACAGATTTTAATAATAACTTAAGCCACTCTACCAGGTACAACGGGAGTAATGGGGGCGTGATCGGGAATCCCGCGTGCCTCCGCGACTCCCAAGACTGCAACTGAACGAGATCCTATCACAAGGATCAAACACAAGAAGTGTCTCAAAACAGTGTATAGCTACTGTAGACGGGTAGATGAATTAATTCTGAAAAGAACGAAACTCGAATCGCGGAAAACGGAGCCCGATCGGGCCCTAAACGGGTCGAAAAAGACGATACTGTGCAAAATCAGACGTCTGGAACTTCTTCCAGACGTCTTAAAAGTGGATTAGAGAATTACCTGTTCAGCGTGGTTTCCCAGACGTCCCGAAGTCTGCGGGGACGTCTGGCCTAGCTCCCAGACGTCCGATGGTCACCCCGGATGTCTGGAAGTCACTCCCGCCATCTGGTACAACTTCCAGACGTCTGATTCGCAAAGGATGGCGAATCAGCGAGCCTGCGCACAGCCAACTCCCTCCCTCAGTACGGTCAGTCGACAGGAAGGAAGAAGAAAGCGGAATACTCACCTTTCAGACGTCTGTATGAGATTCCAGACGTCTCCCTCGCCGTCTGGCTATCAACCCAGACGTCTGATTTTGGAAATTTTTCCAGAATCACGGCGCCACTCGGCCTCCGCTCGCGACGCCGCCCACGTCGCACCTCACGCGTCTACTGCTCAGACCGCAGCAGGTCCCTCTCCGTGTCGTTCCGCGCCCCCCGCTCCGGCGAGCTCGCCCTCACGGCAGAGCTCCACCCTCGCACGCCGCACCTCCTCCGCGCTCACTGCGGCCGCCGCTGCCGCCCTCGCGCTCGCTCGCTCTCGCGCACAGGAAGGAGAAGAGGAAGGGGACGGTGGAGACGACGGGAGGGGAGGCGTGGCCTTTTAAGGCCGCGCGAGGAGAAGGGAGAGAGTGCGCGGCAGGTCTGCAGCCGCAGAGAGAGAGGGAAAAAGAGAGAGAGAGAGGAATCGCGGGTCTACGCGCACAGGCGCGCAGACGAATCTCTCGTGCGAAAAATAACTGTTTTCTAGACGTCTGGAAACGATCCCAAACGTCTGGTACAACGTCTGGGCCACCTCCCAGACGTCTTAAAAGACGTCTGGGGCACGCGTTCGTAACACACACCCTGGCACGAGCATCGCACGCACCCACACACACGCTCATGCTCATTGTGAGCCCAGAGCTGACGACCGAACAACCCATAACACAAAATCATTTTATCCTAAGGCGGGCGCTCTTATTCTACCGATGTGGGACTATGTTAGTATCCTCCAGACCAGACTTCAATTGAGGAGTTCGACCAGCTCAAAGCTCCAAATCGAGCAAGTAAATGCTCGCTGGAAAGCTCTGAAGTTGCCATAAAAGTTTGCAGCATCAATTTGATGCTCAGAAAAGGTCTTGCCCTTCGATTTGAAGGGCGAAAATGAAGGATTGTCACGGCCATTCTGGCCTACAGTGGAGAACCTCAGGTCTAAGTGTTGGTGCTAGAGCACCACGATCATTTGTTTTGATGATAACAAAACACGTGTTATTTAACATTTGCAATTTGAGTCCTAGATTTCAGGTCAATTGCAAATGTGGACGTGTTTAGAACGGAGTTCGAGCTCGCATCCAGGACGGATTGGAGGAGCTTGACGGAAAACAGAGGAGGTTCGCGTGGAGCGAAAGATTGAAGATGGAAGGAAATGAAGAATAGGATAGATTTCCTTTTTTTGTACTTGTTGTATTTTTCATTTCTTTTGTTGCTCTTTATTTCCTTAGATATTTCATGTTAAAGAGCCTCAAAGAACCCTAACAGTAGTCCTAGGAACACCGGCACAACCCTAGGATACTTAGGTTTTCTGTAGAATACTTAGAAAACCAATATAGGGTTCAAACAACACTTCCAGACGTCTAATTCCTAAATCAGACGTCTGATAAAGAATTTTAAGACGTCTGACTGTTGTTTCAGACGTCTGATAACTGTTAGGCTGGACATAGTTAGTTCTGTCTGATGAAATCAGACGTCCAGACCTTATACCAGACGTCTTAGGAGACGTCTGATGACTTTGCCAGACGTCCAATTAGTGGACCGTTGGCTGGCTTAGAAAACACTCAAGATTATAACCGTTAGAGCCTTATCAGACGTCCATAGGACTTTCCAGACGTCTGATAAATGACCGTTTTGCCTCGGCTGATCCAAAATCTCTTCTCAGAGATTTTCTAGCCGTTGCAACGTTTGGAAATCAATTCCCACAGTAAAAGTAGGTTTCCAGACGTCCAGACATAGTGCCAGACGTCCTGTATGTCGTCTGATGGACTTGCGCAAAAACCCTGTTTAGATCTGATTCAAGTCAGGGAGAAACCCGCATAGAATCAGACGTCTTAAAGTGGCCTTCCAGACGTCTGATGCCGTAGTTAGACGTCTGATGACCCTGTCAAATGCAATCATTGTCCTGATTTCGGCCTGATTCTCTTGGGCTTTGTTCCCAACGGCTATAGAACCCTTTCTAAGCCTTCCAAAGCCTTCCTAAGGCCTCTATAAATAGAGGGGAGCCTTTACAACACATAAAAACACTTGGATACACTTAGACACACAAGATATACACCTAGAGAGACCAAGATACACTAAGATCAAGTATTTCCACTCTCTTGTGTCCAAGAAGCACTTGCTCTCTAAGCTCAAGCTCCATCATCTTGAGAGCATCATTCCCTTCGCGCACCCGCTCTCCCGCCGTTGTCTACGAGAGCGACATTGCGCCGTTGCGTGACTCACGCACCCGCGTCATCGTCGACGCACTCCTTGCAAAGGGGAGTTTCCTAAATCCTATAGAAGCTTAGGTTAATTACTTTGTTGGCTCTATAGGTTTGTTGTTTTATTTTATCTTTGTTATTTTGGTTGGGTATTCGCTTTGCGAATTCCCGTCTCCTTCGTGGGACAAAATCCTTCTCGTGGAGAGAAGGGGTTGAGGAACGCTACCCTCGTACTTGTAGCGTGGTTGTATTGAGGTTGAATCACCCTCGTTTTAAGTGATTCGGTTTAGTGGATTTGATCAACTAGGTTGATCGGAAAATCTTAACTCGAGAGGGTTAGGTGGTGGTTTTCACCCGGTTTGGGTTTCCACCTAAAAATACCTGTGTACATTTTGTGATTGCTTATTTTTGTGATATTGCTTTATATAGTTCAATTCCGCATTTTTTTTTTTTGTCACGCTGATCTCACCCCTCCAAGTAAGGGAACTTACACTAAGGACCTGCAGCAAGGTTCTTTGACCTCAGACGAGGTTCTGAACAAGTTCAGTAAGTGTTTCTGCACCTAATGAAAGATAGAAGAAGCATTGGGAAGCTGCAGAGAGAGAGAGAAGCTTCTAAGCTTCAAACGGAAGCTTCAGAACTCAGATTTGATTTCTGAAAAGCTCAACAGATGGATAACAGACTCTAGAAGGGAATTAATCAACCTCTGTAGGTTGTTAAAACACGAATTGGGCAGATTTGAAGATCAAAACTCGCCAAGAATTTAAAGAACTCAGTATTGGGTTCTTAAGAACCCAAACTAGACAGAAATTCAAAACTCCTTTAATCCTCATTTAAAGTCAGCTAAATAAACTTGAATGCACTTTACATTATTTTAGAACTCAATTGAAACCCTTAATTCACAGAATTAATCGATTATTCCTTTAATTGAACTCATGGTTGACCTTTAACCATACAAAGTTAACTTTCTGAATCACACCTTTTTAGATCAAATTAAAGCTCTATATCAATTCTGAACAACCTCAAGAATATGCTCAGATCATTAAAACTGAGTTTTGATAAAAAAAATTTAAGATTTTAGACTTGTCGCCTGCGATTCTGAGGTGGTTTGTTCGACATAATAGATCACTGATTCTATAACAGATCAGAGGGTTAGGATGAATTCTATAATCCTCAATCTTGCTTCTGAACCTCTTAAAACATCCTAAACCCTAATGGAAACACCTCTCCAACTCCGCCAGAGTTGGAGAAGACAACAGTCTATATCTAGCTCCAGACTTCAAATCATCAGAATAATCACCAAAATAGACTCCCTAGACCTCAAGTAAGCAACTTGGAGCTTCTCAAGGAGTTCCATAGGCTGAAGATTATTTTTGACTTGCCGGAGCTTGCCGGAGCTCCGGTGAGTCCAAAAAATGGCTATACATGTGTAAAAGCTATCAAAATAGGCCAAGGAAGATCTGAAAGGTCTCCTGAGGTCACAAGGAACCTTAGGAATTGGTTCGTACGTCTTTGTTGATGTGGTTATTATAGTCGTTGTAGTATATAACAAAAACGGTCACCAGTCTAATATAATTTATTACTCGATGAAAAGTTTCCCGAGGTCGAACTCAGGGAGCAAACTAAAATTCCAAAAGCATACAAATTCATAATATATATAAGGTTTTACAAAAAATTAAGAGAGAGACAGAAAGAAAGAGAGAGAGGGTAATTGGCTTTTTCTTCTTCTCTTTCTTCAGCTTCTTTTCTTCTTTTCTGCTTCTTCTTTCTTCTTCTTCAGCCTGTCTTCTTCTTTCTTCTTCTTCTTGTCTTCTTCTTCTTCTTCTTGTCTTCTTTTCTTCTTCTCTGCTTCTTTCTTTTTCTCAGCAGCTGCGGCTCCTCTTTCTCTTTTTCTTCTTTCTTGTCTTCTTCTCTTGCTGCTAACTCTCCTTTTTCGCTGACATCTGATTCGACGCTCAGACGACTTAACTGCTCGGTTGCTACAGTATAGCTCCTCCTCTTTTCCTTCAGCTTCTTTTCTTCTTCTTCCTTCTTCCTGCGGCTTAGTCCTGGCTGCTGCCTCTCTTCTTTTTTCTCTTCTTCCCTACGCACACACGCAAATATCAGCGCAAAACCTACCCTACCCCTTCCCCGCATCTCTCTCTCTCTCTGGATCTCTCTTTAGGAAGCTCTCCAAGAGCCGGGTAATCAGGTCGGGTCGCGTGCTCAGGTCTAGGCGCACTGGCGTGGGTGGTGCGCGACGAGTGCATAGGAAGGTGTCGGGTCGGGTCAGATCCACCTGGGTGTGCCCCGGACGAGACCCGGTGATAGGTGAGGGACCTCACCCCATGTGTATTCGAAGGCGAAGAGCCTATACCACTTTTTCAATTTAAGTGTGGGCGCTTGCCCATACACTTATGAGGTGGGACTAAAGTCCCACCTCCGCTTCGCTCGCCCGCAAGCTAGAAGCAACTGGCGATTGGGCAGCAGCGAAGGCTTCGTGCTCCCAATTGAGAACCTGGGCGCCTTTGCGGACGTGCCCTGTGTTACCTGGAGCCCGCACCTGGCGTCGAAGAGACCTGGAGCTGCCTGCGAAGCAGCTCCTGCTGCTCGTCAATGGTGGTGAGGAGGGTGAACCCTGAAATCACGAAGACGGCCTCACGGCCATGTCAGACAACACGGGGAGCTTCGCCAAAGTGTGGCGAAGGCGGTGTGAGGGGTGGCGTGCTGTGAGAGTGCCTGTGGTTGTGCACCTAGGGCAAACTGCGTGCGTGGAAGTGGGTGTGTTCGGGGGGTGCTCAGAGTGTGTAGGGTGGTGAATGGAGTAGGGGAAATGCTAGAGTGGAGTGAGGGGGAGCTTCTGGGCTTGTCGGCGAGGGGTGGAAAGGTCTGTGGAAGTGGAGCGATCTCACCGGAGATGGTGGCCAAAGGTGGAGTAGATGAAGGTGGTTGTGGCAGTCGAGGGGTTTAAAACACTAATTCAGGAAGGGAAAAGTGAGAGGAGAGTAAGGAGAAAGTTCCTACCTACTTAATCGACGAAGAGGGAGAGGAAGACTGCCCGGCGCGTGCCTGCCGGAGCTGAGGACGAAGGTGCCCAGAGGAGGAGTGACGGCGATGAGGAAGAGATCTGAGGACGCCAGCTGGTGCGGCCTGGCGTGGGATGATGAGGCAGAGTGGGCTCTGCTACAGGTATGGCAGCAGAGCGACGAGGAGGAGGAGGAGAGTTCGCCGGAAGCTAGGGCAGTCTGACCGAATAGAGAGGAGACGAAAGAGGGGGATTTTCTCGGTCAGAAATAGCTTGGAGTGGACGGCAGCCCCTACCGCTCCTTATAAAGGCGTTGGCGCGGAGAGTGGCCCGAGGGAGCGACGTGCGGAGCTCACCGGAGATGGCCAGAGATGGAGACCCATGCCTTTCATGCGTTCGCACGAGAGACATGGGCAACCGCAGGTCACAGGGGAGGGTCCCTGTGACAGAGGACAACGCAGGAAACCCCCCGTTCATTCCTGAGAATAGGTGCCATACCCTTGCGCAGCGCCATCCTCCGCGCAAGGTCGCTGGAGGTATGGCGCCTGCGTAGGGTGGCAGGGAGGACCGTTCTGCAAAGAACGACGGGAAAGATAGGGGGCTCTGTATAAGGGTTTCAAAAGATAAGGGTCAAAAAGTAATACAAGAGGACCAATTTGTAAAGTCGGTCAAGATGGTCTTCTCTTAAGCCCACATTTTTGTACCAGCCTAATTTGAACCTAAGGAATTTAATGGTGAAATTTGATTTTAGGTTTGACCACGTTTGACCGATCAATTTACGTAAAAACCCAAATTAGGTCATAAATTGGGCATGGTTCTAATTTTAGGTCAAAATAGGTTGCAAAGGTCAAATTGAAGGTTCTAAACCCTAGGGAATATTTTTCCATGAATTTTAGAGGATTTAGTAGATTTTTATCCTGCCTCAAACCTCATGAATTAAAGTGGGTTTGTTTTAGGGTTACAAAATGTCATTTAATTCCTAGAAGTTACTCTAACCCTTTTTAGATCAGATCATCCCACTTCCTTCCTCATTAAGCTTATTTGACCTATGTTTAGATCCTTAATTACCATGTTTGTGTACTTCATTGGTAAAATTACAGTTTTACCCCTTATGATTTGTTTTACTCTTCAATTCAGAATTCTCTGAGTTAAGCTTCTCTTTAAGTTTTGTAGGAGCTTCTTCATACTTATTTAGATTAAATTGTGCTAGTTAGGGTTCATGATGAGGCTCTCATCAAGAACTCATTAATTCAGTTAATTCATGATTAAACTAAAAGATATGCAACGAATTGGCAATGAGCGTAATCTGAGTTCGTTAGAACTTAGGACATGTTCTCCCATTCAATTGAGTGGAGAGAACAAGTCAGTGAAGTGTGGCGATGGTGTATAGGTGCTCAATTATGTGAAAGAACTCCTCCTGAGCCGCCATTGACAGCGAACTCAAGAGGTTGAATGTAATTTAGGCGTTTATTATGTGAATGATTATTACTCAAATTAGGGTGAAGATAGGGCCCTAATATGATGATTAAGTGATGGCGGGCCTCAGTGGAGGTGAATTACCCTCAGATACTTCCGCCATGGACAGCGGAAGCAGCTGGTGAAGGTGGAGGCGGTTTAGGCAATTAGGTGTTTAAATCAGGGAATTAAGATGTTAGAAATGATCATGAGAGATTAAGGAAGGTGTTCAATGAAATAAAAAGACAAGAGAGTGCTCCAAGCAAACTCAAAGAGCTCGCTGGAGTTGAGGAAGATGATAGGAAATCTGACATTAGGTTTAACTAACCTACCTAACTAACTATTCTAATTAAATTACTTACCTAACCTACTGTTACCTGGACAAAGGGGGCAGAGGATCTCCATCGAAGGTCCTTAACGGAGGAGGAAATCAAAGGGGCAGAGGAAGAAGTCCAGCAGGTGTAGGCGAAGCGAAGAAGAGGAAGTCCAGCGTCGGCACTGCGTCAGAAGACTCAGCAGACGACTGCGGAGATCCAGAACACATGAAGACGAACGGAGGAAGACGAAGGAAGCGGAGGAAGGTCGCCGGATTTTGGGGTGAATAGCCTATCTGCTAGCTCAATGGAAGAAGAGGGAAGGGAGCTAACTCATCGAAATCGAGGAGGTGGAGGGGTATTATAGGTTACGGCGGCTAAGGAGGAGGGTGAATCTGGACGAAAAAAGATCTAGGAGTGAAGTAACCACAGACATCTTCTCTGACGTCGGTGAGGTTAACTTCAAGCCCTAAATAGGATTTAAGCTTCATCCAGACCGATGGATGAAAAGAGGATGGTGAGCACAAGCTCCAGGAGCTTGTAAGGGAAGGGAGGACGTCGGATATGTGATGATCGGCGATTGTGAAAACCTCCTATTGTCAGCCGTTGAAAAGGCTGAAGAAGGAATGAAGGAGTTTATAGGGACCTGTCTGTAATGAAAGTTAAGGACCTAGGTGAAGAATAAGGACTCGATTGAAATAAAACTTGGGGACTAAAATGTAAACTAAGGTTTTTAAGGTTTATTTTAATGTAAATCTTTTTCAACTTTTTACATATGATTATAAAGACAAATATTATATTTAAACCTTGGATTTACATTTTAGACCTTTTTATCTTAATTTATTTAATTAAGTAAAGTTACTTAAGTTATTACATACTTAGGTATAAATTATACTTAAGTTAGTTAACACATTAATTAGGAAATTATTGATGATATTTCAAGTTCATTTATTAATTAAATTATTAGTAATGTTAATTAGATAATAATATAGCATTTTAAACTTATTTTAAGATCCTTTAATATTTTATCCCTTATTTTATAATTAACCTATATATTTACATATTCCTAGCTAATTAACCAGGAAGACTAGTTAATTAGGGGTAATTATAAGCCATGATGAGCCTCTCATCAGTATTCACGTGGTGAATTCCCGTCTCATTCGTGAAGCAAAATACTCTTCATGAAGAAGAAGGTTTAAAGTACACTACCCTCGGTTAAAGTAGTATGGATTGTAAGTTAAGGTTGTATCACCCTCATTCAAGTGATACATTAGTGGATTTGATCTACTCGGTAGATCGGGAAATCTCAAGTCAGGAAAGCTTAGGTGGTGATTTTTACCCTTAGGGTTTCCACCTAAAAATACTTGTGTATTTGTAGTGATTAAATTGTGGGATTGCATTTATTTGCATCTTTTTTATCTGCCGCACTATTCACCCCCCCCCCAAGTGCACATACATAGTATACATCAAACAACGTGTTGGACATGGCCCAACAACATGCAATATTACATATATAATCTTGCTCCTTCCACTTTGATACCCCCTTTTGACTTTTAGGGTTATCCTCCATCTCGGTTGGGTATTCCATTTCTAGCACAAAAATCAGACCAGTTACAATCAACCAAATCCTCGACATGCACGCGTGCATGTAGCCCCTAGCATCCTCTCGTGCTCTTTGCTACATAAGAAATGGGAACTAAAGTCCTTATATACCCCACTTGGAGTTTGCTCACTTTCAATGTGGCACTAATGTCCTCAATTCTCTTTGATTTCAACATGAATTCTCCATGTCATCATCTCATATATACATCCTGATTGATGTATAAATCCTCCTAGAATCAATGGGCAAGGACTCTAACTCAAGGAGAGAACCAAAACCCTTAAGTCTTAGTAGCTCTGTAAGTGTGTGGTTGATTAAATGAAGTTTAGTGCATGATTGATTGATCCTTTCGTACTTTTGAGAGATGGGAACTTTTGCTGGTTTTAATCGATCAACCTATTTACTTGATATATCAAAAGTAGTCCCCAACCCCTGATTGGATAGAATTGGTGACACGTGGATACCACCTATGTGCATTGAGGAGTTGGTGGGTCCGACAGCGTCGCAAACGCATAGAATTGTTGCTAAACGTCACTTGAATCACCAAAGATAATCATCATCCATGGGAGTCTTTTCTTGACTCATGGAAGATGAGCATGGTTCATCAAAAGCACAAATCTGGTGCTCTTTGAATGGGAACTTCAATAAAGGGAGGCAACAATGCCTGCCCTCCATATGAGAAAAGAAGTAAGGAATTTGAGAAGGATAACTTGTGGAATCTATCCACAAGTAGAATCAATGATATGGGACTCTTGGGTTAATGTAGACCAAGTTAAGTAGGCGAGTAAGCCCCTTATTACTTTGGGATGGGGTGTTCGAGGAGTTATACCGAAGGTATGAGCCATACCTGATGGTAACGGCATAATTTGTCACAATTAACTTGAATTAGTCATAATCTAATGATAAATACTTCTAAATGATCGTTTAAGGATCATAAATACATATTGAACTAATATGAGAAGATATGAAAACATGGTTAATTCTGTTGTTTTAACATTCAATCACAAATGCAGATTAACCAAAGGGTTCATTCAAGGTCAAATGAGCTTAAAAGACTAAGAAGTGGGCTCACATTGACTGAATTAATGTTTCACGTATTTCGAGGATGAAAATATCACTAAAAATCCTAATTATCAACCTTACTTAAATTGAGGGGGTTCTGGTCGATATAAATTCAATCTAAACCTCCTAAAAATAATTGAAAAGTATTCTAAGAGGTTTACTACTTTCACTTTGACCATTTGAATCCATTTTAACCAAAAATAGAGATTCAGATGGAAATTTATCGTGATTTTGGCTCTTATACAATTTACCTAGCCAAACATGGTCAAAACTGAAATCCAAGTTCACCATTAGATTTCTTGGATCCAAATTAAGTTAACACCAAAATTTAGACCCAATCAGAGTCCATCTTGACCTAGTTTGTAATTAAGCCCTTGAAATCTTTGTTTCTCACATCTAAACCCCTAAGTTCTATGTTTTATTCCAAAAGACCCCTAACTTCTTGTCTCTCTCGTGAATAGGTCCTTAACGCCATTGACGTCTGAACATAACTTAAACCCAACACCGTCGATTCTTCATGAGGATATTTCTCCTTCAATTCAGGGTCAAATCCCTCCAAATTTGGAGGGATTGATCCTAAGGAGATCTTTCAAACCCACCAGATCTTGGACTTTCATGTGAAACCAAGAGATTAAGAACTTCCAAAAATAAACCTCCAATTCCGCAAAGAGAAATCATGAATTCTCTGCATTTGAAGGCTTGAATGAGTTCTATATAAACTCCCCTAAGTTCCCACGACTTCTTTAGCCAGGTCTATGCCAGAATTCCACCTTCCTCCTCTTTGGCCGCGAACTCCACCGGCTCTGGTGATGAGAGACTCATCATGAGCCATAACTAGCTCACTTTGACCTAATAAAGAGAATAAAAGCTCCTACATAACCTAGAAGAGAGCTTAATTGGAGGAATAAGTGTTCTGAGAAGAAAACATGAAATAAAGGTTAAAACTGTAATTTTACCATTGCAGTACATAAATGGGATTTCTCAGAGACAAAACATAGGTCAAATAACCTAAATGAGATAAAAAGTGGGTTGATGCAATCAGAAATGGGTCCGTATGCAATCCATGAATTAAATGACATCTAGTAACCCTAAAACAGACCCACTTAATTCAACAAGGTTTCGGTTAGGATAAAAATCAACTAAACCCTCTAAAAATCATGGAAAAATATCCCTTAGGGTTTATAACATTTAATTTGGCCTTTGGAACCTAGTTTGACATAGATTAGGGTCCTAGCTCATCAATTGACCTAATTTGGGTTTTTACGTAAAATATCCAATCAAACATGGTCAAACCTAAAATCCAACTTCACCATTGGATTCCTTAGGTCAAAATTAGGTTTGTACCAAAATTTGAACCTAAGGGGAGGTCATCTTGACCTACTTTGCAATTTAGTACACCCAAATCACAATTTGGTCCCTATCTTTTGAAAATTATCGCAGAGAGCCCCCTAACTTCCTCACCAACCTTGCAATCAGGTCCTTCCACCATTATTGGGGCAGAATCCTTCTCCGGCGAGGATTAGAGAGGGAATACTCTCTGATTCCTCAGAGATCCCCTCCCAGAAATGGAAGGGAGATTCTCTGAGGAATTCCCTTCCATCTGAGGCCTGTCATGATCTCTGATTTGATCCCAATCTCTTGTGCGAATGCACGAGGGATTTGCGTATCCACCTACTTTCCTTCTCCGACGAGCCGTCGGAGATGATTGCGTGCCCTACAAGCTCTGAACACACGGCCCAATGCCTATAAAAGAATCCCCAAGCCCGGCCGCTCAATTTCAGCTCAACCTGGGCGGGATTCTACCTCAGATTCCTCTCTTCCCTCCCGGCCAGGGTGTCCAGCGGGCTCCGGCGAGGTCTCCTTCCTTTCCTCTTCGCTCTGCCACAAAACCAGTGGCAGAGACGTCTTCCTCATCATCCTCCGCATCGCGCAACATCCGCGCGTGCAGCTTCAGCCCCGTCGTCGCCGCCGTCTTCCTCCACTGGGCGTCTTCTTCTCCTGCGATAGCAGATACAGCCGTCCGCCTCTTCATCCCCTTTCGTCCCTTTAATTAGGTTAAAATCATTCCCCTCTATCCCCTCTTTCATTTCCTCACTTTACTTCACTCAATCGACCCTCGACCGTCGCTGTCCACCGTCACCTTCCTCATCTCCGGCCACCCTTCGGCGAGACGCTCCCATCGCTCCGTAGCCCCACACGCCTTGCCGACCATCACATAACCTCCACCGCACCTCACTGAGTAACCTCCGCCCATCCACAGTTCCTCTACGCCTCCACAATAGCCCCCCGAATACACCCATCCATCCGGCCACAGGGTGACCTAGGCACGCACGCCTAGGTCGCCCCGCGGCCTGCCACATAGCTGATCACCTTCGTCGTGACAAGGCGAAGGTCCCCCGGTGATCTGATTAGGCCGAGAGGCTCGTTTCATGTTTGACAGTTCTTAAGCCCCTGCTGCCATTAACGGCAACTCAAAGAAGCTCCACGCTTGCTCCAGGCTTCAGGACCGCAAGGCTCTAGGTGCTGCGAACGTAGGCAGATCTTGCGAAGCCAAGGGGTCCAGCGAGCGACGCCACAGAGCCTGTAGTTGAGGGAATTCAAGGCGTGATCTGCTGCAGGCGCGCGAGAGAAGGCCGGGACCAATAGTCCCACATCGGTAACTCACAAGGAGCTGGCGTAGTTTAAATTGTTTTTGTGATACTGATCGATTGCCTCCAGTTACACAAGGGGTGAGGTCCCTCACCTACCTCACGCCGCCTCGTCCGTGATTTCACCACGCGGATCTGGCGACCCGACCCGACTCTATCCTAAGCACACCTCGCGCATCACCCTCATGCAGGTGCGCCTGGTCACGGGCCCGCGATCTGACCCGTTTGCCCCGGTTCTTGGAGAGCTTGCTAAGGGTGGTTTACAAAGAGAGAGAGTGATGCACGGGTGTGGGTAGAGGGGTAGGTTTTGCATTGGCTGTGGTGTGTGTAGGAAAGAAGGAAGGGAGGAAGAAGCGAACACTTAGCCGCTGCAGCAAGGGAAAAGAAGAGAAGGAAGCAGAAGGCAAAAATGAAGAAGGAAGGAAGCCATTGAAAAGAGAAGGAAGAGGCGAAGGAAAATGAGAAGAAGAACTGAAGAAGAAAAGAAATAGAAGACAAGCAGAAGAAGAAAAGGAACTGAACTGAAGGAAGTAGAGCCAAGGAGAAGGAAGAAGAAGCCTTCGCAGAAAGTAAAGGCTGCAAAGAAAGAAGAAGAGAGGCCGAGACAGAATACAGAGAAGAAGAAGACAGAAGGAAGACAGAAGAGAAAGAAGCAAGGAAGAAGAGAGAGACTGCAGAGAAAGAAAGAAATATCAGAATCAGAAGAAGAAGAAAACCCGTAGAGAGAGAGACACTGCAGAAGAAGCACAAAGAAGAAGAAAGGAAGAAATCAGAAGAAAAGGGAAACACTTTTAAGACGTCTGATCTCATTGATCAGACGTCCAATTCTTTCTTTTTACCATAATTGCTTTTCAAACTCATGCATTTACATTTGAATTAAAGTTTTGAGTAATTAAGTGCTCAATTACATTCTTGAGATTAGTAGTAAAATCCGATTGCTCCCTGTGTTCGACCTCGGATGCTCCGATTTTTGAGTAATAAAATCTTTATTTGTTTTGAACGCTTTTTCGGCTATACTACAACGTGACATCCTTTAAAAAACCCGATCAAGACGTTCTAACATCTGGCGACCCTCTTCTTCCTCGTCGTCTGACCACCCTACAGCCAAATTGGGTGGCCCAATACCTCCCTCATCTTCTTTCGCTCATCGCCAGACTAAGCAGGAGCCCTTACCTTCGTCGTTGTTGCAGCTCCTCATCTTCGAAGGCCTCATCGTCCACGGCGCTGGCGAAGCAAGCCACCGTGGATTTCCTTCCCCTTCGTCCAATTAATTAGGCTCTCTCTCTTCCCCTCCCTCTCTAGATTTGGATTAGGCCTTTAGTTTATAGATTTAACAGCTTATCACTCTCTCCCCCTCTTTCTTCTCCATGGCCGGCAAAGCTCCAATGAGCTCGCACGGCCACCACACTCCACCAAACGCCACGCGATCACCTCCACAACCTTCTATTGGTGCTAGAGTATCGCGATCGTTTGTTTTGATGATAACAAAACACGTGTCATTTAACATTTGCACTTGGAGTCTTAGATTTCAGGTTAATTGCAAATGGAGACGTGATTAGACAGAGTTCGAGCTCGCATTTAGGACGGATTGGAGGAGCTTAATGGAGAACAGAGGAGATTCGCGAGGAGCGATAGATTGAAGATGGAAGGACAAGAAGAATATGATAGAATTCTGTCTATTTCTTTCATGTACTTTTGTCTTTATTTTCTTGCTCTTTTTATTCCTTAGAACTTCATATTAAAGAGCCTCAAAGTACCCTAACAGTAGTCCTAGGAACACCCACACAACCCTAGGACGCTTAGGCTTTCTGTGGAGAACTTAGAAAACCAATATAGGATTCAAACAGCTTTTTCAGATGTCTAATTCCAAAATCAGACGTCTGATAATATATTTTAAGACGTCTGACTGTTGATTCAGACGTTTGATAACATTTAGGCTGGACTTTGTTAGCTCTGTCTGATGAAATCAGACCTCCAGACCTTAGACTAGACGTCTTAGAAGACGTCTGATGTTTTTGCCAGACGTCCAATTAGTGGACCGTTGGCTGGCTTAACAATCACTGAAGGATATGACCGTTAAAGCCTTATCAGACGTCCTTAAGCCTTTCCAGACGTCTGATAACTGACCGTTTTGCCTCGGTTGACCCAAAATCTCTTCTCAGAGATTTTCTAGCCGTTGCAACTCTTGGAAATCCATTCCCGCAGAAAAAGTAGGTCTCCAGACGTCCAGATATAGTACCAGACGTCCTGTATGTCGTCTGATGGACTTGTAGTAGAACCCTGTTTAGATCTGATTCAAGTCAGGAAGAAACCCGCCTAAAATCAGACGTCTGACCTTATTTTCAGACATCTTAAATTGATCTTCCAGACATCTGATGCCAGGATCAGACGTCTGATAACCCTGTTAGTGCAATCATTGTTCCTGATTTCGGCTTGATTCTCTTGGGCTTTGCTCCCAACCTGCTATGGAAGCTTTCCAAAGCCTTCCTAAGGCCTTTATAAATAGAGAGGAACCTCTTGCACACAAACACACACCTAGATACACAAGACACACCTAGTAATATACTTTCATACTCTTTTGTGTCCAAGAAAAGCTCTTGCTCTCCAAGCTCAAGTTTTACATCTTGAGAGCATCAAGCCTTTGCACACCCACTCTCCTGTCGTAGTTCACGAGAGTGACGTTGCGTCGTCGCGTGACTCATGCACCCGCGTTATCGATTCGACGCACTCCTTGCAAAGGGGAGTTTCCTAATTCCTATAGAAGCTAGGTTTAAATCTTTGTTGGCTCTATAAGACTATATTTGTTATTTGGTTGGGTATTCGCTTTACGAATTCCCATCTCTTTCGTAGGACAAAATCCTTCTCGTGAAGAGAAGGGGTTGAGGAACGCTACCCTCACACTTGTAGCGTGGTTGTAATTGAGGTTGAATTACCCTCGTTTAAGTGATTCGTTTAGTGGATTTGATCAACTTGGTTGATCGAAAAATCCTAACTCGAGAGGGTTAGGTGGTGGTTTTCACCCGGTTTGGGTTTCCACCTAAAAATCAATTGTGTACCTTGTGTGTTTGAATTTTGTGAGATTGCCGTATATTTTATTTCCGCAATTTATTACATCACCCCCTCCTGGTAGGGAATCTACACCTTCTCCATGACCCATTGATCAAAAGCCCCAAAGAAATTTGGGGCTTTGATTACTATAGCCCCTCACCAAACAACCCACCGTTCGTTGTTTATCTCCGACGTTGTCCGCTCTCCACACGAACTTGTTCACCCAACCAACACCACCATCACGTTCCTTAGGCCACAACGATTCACTTAAGCCTTGTAATTTGGGCATTAAGCCTGTGTTACATTTTCTAGGTTTTTACCGAACCTCCACCTCACATCGCTCCTCGCCATCGCCACCCGGTCATCATCTCCACCCCTACCACCTCCCACAGCTATGGATTCAACCCACGAAACCACCCAAGTCTTCAATTGAGCGAAGCAGCGACAACAACAGCTCCAATTAGTTTGGCCCTCCATCAGCAGCTGCGCAAAGAACTCTAATTTTTAGTCCTACATCGTGGGAAGATAAATTGGATTTTTGTTTATAGAGCTTTATGTGCGTTGGCTTATCGCCTTTGTCATAGGGTCAAGTCCCATACCACAAGCTAACGCACGTTGGTTCGCACTCGCCCATGCCATGCGAGCCGGACCAGCCCCCCTTACGTTGATTTGGTTTGGTCTGAATGGTCTGGTTTAGAGAGAGAAAGAGGAGATGTTTTCAGAGAGAGTGGGGGGGTTTTGCTCTGGAGAACCATGCCTAAGGACTTAGGCGAAATTTTGAGGAGGTTTGGCTCGATACTTAAGGCGTCTAAGGCCTTCACAAGACGTCTGACTTGGGAAATTTGAGGTTACTGTTGGCTTTGAGATCTGATCTTGAATTGGGAATTGCGCCTAATTGTTAAGGGTAATTGGTGGTTTCAACCACCATTTTTTTTTTTGCTCTTTATATTTTTGTTATTTGATTCTTGAGATACATTTTGGATTTTAATTGAATATATTTTTAGTTGATCGATTCATTGCATATCATTATTGTGAATTGATTATTGTGCCCATTTTTATAATTTCGATTAGTGGATTGAATTCCAAATTTGTTTAGTACGAACGATCTCGGAACTCAAATATTTTTCGAGCACTTATAAATTTAAATGTTGATTCAATTTTCGTCGGTATACTACGACGCGTTTTCCTAAACTACGATAAATTTCGACCCAACAATACCTAAGGAAGCATTTAGTAGCCTGATGGAGCATTTGACAATCACCCTATGAGGAACATCCAAGTTATTAAGGGCAATTTGTTTGAGAGAGTTTGGTAATATCTCCATGGGGAATGACCTACATAATTAGAAGTGTAGCGATCACCCACTAGGTAAGAAAATGACTGGCCACATTAATCTTGTATAGGTTCTGGACTTGAGTCTAGGGGTATGGACTATCGAAGGCCAAGATAGTTCAATCTCAAAACTCAGTTATGGAAGTGCATAAACAATATCCACCTTGATTAAACACAATGGATGATCTTCAATGGAGCTGGCTACCTTCATTAGTCACAAGAGAGTATAGTTGGGTCAAAGCAACCCTTAAACTCAGTTAAGGAAAATCATACCGATTAACCTTGGAAAGACTTTTCCTTGATTAATTTAATCGATATATACCTCCAACTACAAATAAAATATTAAATTAATGCTTTATTGGACCACTTAACTCATTCTCACGTTTCGTTCCACTTTTAGGTTACGATGTAAGGTGCGAGAGTGTTGCACTGTCTCAGGATCTAGTCACTTTAGCGTCATGCCCAATGCCTGAGAGATGCCTGAAGGTGGCTAGAACCTTGCTTCTAATGACGAGGGAGGTCAAGTTGTACTTCTTCGATGCCATATGAGAGGAGCTCTTCTATATGTGCATTACGAAGTTGTTAGGGATTATGCATGACATTGTGGAGGTTTTGGAGGAGCAATGTAAAGCTTGACGATGGAATAATTGGTTTAATTGTCTCTTTTGTAGATGAGTGAGTAGCAACTTTCACTCTTACATTGTTCTCACTCTTTTTAGCTCTTTTGTATAGGGCTATCAAATGGGTTGGATCTAAGAATAGCAACTTTCACTCTTATCTTGTTCTCACTCTTTTTAGCTGCGATATCACTTTTTGTATAGGGCTATCTAATGGGTCCGGTCAGGTTAGACCCAACCCATTTAGCCCAAAATCGTTTGTATGTGGGTTAAGGTAGGTTTTATCCATTTATTAAATGGGGTCATGGCATAAAACTCGAATCCAATCCATCTAAATGTAAGTAAACATTTATGGATAGAATTTATGGATAGGATTTTCTTTTTGTATTTTATTAATCAAGTTGAAAGGGTAGGTCAGGTTCATGAAACCCAAGCCAAACTTGACCCGTTTGATTAGATGGATTAAACAAGTTTGGTCCCATTTAAGTTAATTGAATACAGGTTTGGTTCAAGTTCGTTATTCAAGTCTATTTAACTCAGATTAGGTGGGTTCAAATCACATTGATAGTCATACTTTTGTAATTGTACATATTAATAATCCAAATTTTGTAACCGCTAAAACTATGCAAACTGCATGAATTGACGTAGTTGATTGTTGTGGTTTGTAGTTACCTTTATGTGGCGATGCACAGATATGTGCTTCTCTCTCGCTTCTTTTTATTCGTGTGGATGTATGTGAATGAAATTTGAATGAAAATAGATACAAGTGATATGTATTACAGGTAGTTTATATGTTTGCATGGCAAATTGAATCGAGGGTGTCACATTATTTATGTCCACAACCATTTATAATTCGAAAGCAATATATCACGGGCGGACTCAAAGTTATAAGCGCAGGAAGTTGTTTATCTTTGGCTTTTTAATTTCTTTACAAATTATATATCATAATCTTTAGTTCTATGTTGAGAGGATTCCCTAATATTGGAGAATAAGAGTCATATTAAATTATAAGGTAAAATGTTCGACCTAATTTGTTTGTCACATAGATATTAGGTGTTCAAGCATTCGAAAGAATAAATAATAGTATAACTTTTCAAAGAATACAGAAAAAACTACAAGTTTGAACAAGGCAAGTAACAAACTAAACCAAAAGTTAATATGTCCAAATAAATTTGATACATTACTTTATTAGAGTAAAGAAACACCAGAAGGAAAATAACTATTACTATTATCTACGTTGCTCCTACACCAAAATTAAGTCTATTCTTAGAGTTTACTTAGACTTGTCATACTATTTAGATCTAAATATAATTCAAATGTGGATTAGTGAGCAAGTGATCAATAGACCATACAAGAAGTTTAAAAATATATATTGAAATATGCATTTACATTGATAGATAGAATAAGAATAAACACAAAAAAATCAAGTTATCTAATTATTCATGTACCGATCCTCTTGTTTATTTAATTATTAATACTATTTCGGTTCAAATTTCCAACAATTTCATATCGTACTACCAAATTATTTTTCTCGTGAGCTACCTCGAGACTCAGCAAAATTTGTTTATTGACAAAAGCATATTATTACAACACATCATCGATCAAATCATTTTCCTTGAGTGCAGGGTATATTAACCAATATCTTCACTTTTACCTCCATGAATCGTTGTATCAACCCAAGGTTTGCTAAATATAGAAACAAATTAGTATCATAGTAATAACACTACTAGCACTCTAATACTTAAATTCCATGATGACACTTTGTTGACTTTCTCTTTTCGCTCTAACCTTTTTTTCTCTCCTCTTATAACCTGAACATTACAACCCCCTTGAGGTCCCAACCAACAAATTGGTGCCCGTTCGGGCCTTCATTGGGGGGGGGGGGGGGGGGGGGTAAATAGTGAAATTTAAAGATAATAACTAAATAAAATTCAACCACAAAATGGAGGCATAAGATTTTTAGGTGGAAATCTAAATCGGAGGAAAATCATTACCTAAGTCAATCCCCGACTTAAGATTGGTGATCACAATTATGATTAATTTACTATCCACACTACTTGAAACAAGGGTAGTGTGCCTTAGTTATAATTTCCACCTCTAATCGAAAAATGGAGGTTTCTCCCTTCACAAGGAAGAGACAGGGATTTGACAAGTCAGATACCCAACTACAACAAAAGTATATAAAGTGAAAATAAAGCACCCAATAGAGCTCCCCAAAAGATGATCACTTTAAACTAGCTACTAAGGGTGAGTGAACTCCCTGATGATGAAGGTTGAAGCATAATGAGTTTGCCCAAGAAGGATTGTTGCACAGCAGTAGGGCAGTGGGAGCAAATGAATCAAGTAGAACTAGTGATTTTCCTTGTAAATTATCTCTTCAAGGTGTCTTTTGCTTAAGAGGGGTTATGGGGTATTTATAGGGAAGTTTAAAACTTTCAAGAAGGCTTGGGAGAGGGTTCATAGATGTTAGAGGCAAGTCCCAAGAAATTAAGACGAAATCCAACTCAAATCAGGCTTATGATAATTTTAACAGTAGAATTAGACGTCTAATTTTTGGGTTAGACTCTTGTCAGACATCTGACAATCTTTTTGGATGTTTGATACAAAGGATCAGAGTTCCTGATTTTGTTAGACGAAAATAGGGTTCTAGGTCAGATGTCTAGGGTGCTATCATAAGACGTCTGGGTGAAAATTTGGATATCTAATTTTATGCGGGTTTATTCCTGTTTTGGACCATATATAAATAGGGTTCTAGTGTTTAAGGGTTAGACATCAGATTGGCTGTCTGACATATATTATGGACGTATGAAGATCATGATGATCTTGGGGTTCGGATTTCTTGCGAATCAAAAAAGTGAGATTTGATCTGACAAACCTTCGCAAAGTATATTTAGGTGTAATGTTCTATTATTGGACATCTGGAGACATGTTCAGATGTCTGGAGCAAAGGTTAACTGTTGATATGATTTGACTAAAGGGGATTTTGAAATGATTTGGCCAACGATTCTCTTTAGGGACGTTTGATAGTCATACTAGATGTCTAAATGTCTCTATGGACGTCTGGAGTTAAGTTTGATTGACTGGAGCCTATGTAACGACCCGATTCTCGAGTCCCTATAAGACACGAGAACCAGACCAACTCAACTAATCCCAAGACCTAGTCGTCCAACGAGGAAGTAACCAAAAGAGTAGTAAGATAAACCACATTCAGCATGAATATAACTAGCAGTAAGAAAATACAGCAGTAAGGAAAGAAACTACTACAGCGTATACCACCACAACAGTAGAACAACATTCATAGAATAATATGAACTACATGTAAAGAAAAGTACAGAGGTAATAAGAACTACTCACTACAGTGGAACAAAAAGGGGTACAAAAGAACAGTGGTAACTCTACTGGACCCTACTCGGCCCAGCGTCCTCTGCAACCGCTGACCCTGGCTGCTCAACACCTGGTCCTGAAAAGTAACAAGTGTAACACGTCAGCGAAACACTGAGTAGAGTGGCAACTAAAACTAAAGAAACAGTAGAGTGTACAGTAGCTGTTATATTTTGCTACTTTCTTTATTTGCATCTTTCAATTATCTCACGATTTCATTTATTTCTCAGATCCTTCACTTGATCTCGAATGTTCCTCGTGGGAACGATCTTGATTGCAGTCTTTTCCGAAAAGTAGAAGTAACACGTGGTGCTCTCCTGGCCAGGAAAGCCCCCGTGGTGATCCTACTCTCAGTCAACCACCCCAAGGTCTCGGACAGACGTAACGGTGACTACGGCACGCGCGATAAACGCACAGGTAGCTAACCCGCACTGGCACGCGGTCAGTCGTTTCCATTAACGGGTGCGCCCAAAGCACAGTACAGAACCAGTACAGGGCAGAGCCCTCTCAGTAACAGGGGTCCAACCCCTCCACAGTAACCAAACAGGGGCCTTGTCCCTCCACAGTCCGCGCACCCTCGCCTGACTACCCTGGTTTGCCTAGTGAGCCTAACAAGTCGGTGTAGGTGAGCTAGCAGAACCCCGGGGCCCGTGGGGTAGCTAGTACTCGCCCTATACTAGTAGCTCTCCTCGGTACTGTGTACACGAGGGCCAAAAGTCGGCACAAAATGGCCAGACCTAACCCCGGGTCCCTAGGGCGGCTGGCTCCACTCTGCACTAAACAGGTAACAGGTGCTTCCCTTGGCACTACGTACTCAGGAGACAACACACCTCCACGTCTTTCATTTTCAGTTCCATTTCATTCTCTTTCCAGGAGTTCCACTCCTAATTCCCCGTAGGGTTCCAGCTCCTTTAACTCAGAACATCTAGGTTTCACCTTCCCGTTTCACGTTCTTACAATCCATGTTCTCAATCACATTTATTTATTCATAACAGGCAGCTGTTAAATCAAATTACAGGCAGTTATTTGTTCCTTTCCACTTTTCCAAGACTGCAGTATTCATATATTCCACTAGTTTTCCCGTCCTAGGATTCATGCCATATCCTAGGATCTATCATACAATCTAATTTTCCAGCCCTAGGATTCATGCAACACCCTAAGATCTATCATTCAATCTAGTTTCTCATTCCTAGGATTCATGCAATGTCCTAGGTTCTATTTATGGTTCCATAATTTAACGGATTATGCAAATAAACTTAAAAGCAACTCTACCAGTTACAATGGGAGTACTGGGGGCGTGGTCGGGAATCCCGCGTGCCTCCGCAACCCCCGAGATTGCAATGGAACGGGGTCCTATCACAAGGATCAACCACAAAGAGTTTCTCAAAATAGTATATAATTACTGTAGACTGGTAGAGGATTTAATTCCGAAAAGAACGCAACTCGAAACGTGGAAAACGGACTCCGAACGGGCCCTAAACGGGTCGAAAACGACGAAACAAAGCAAAATCAGACGTCTGGAACCTCTTCCAGACGTCTTAAAATGTGGATCAGAGGTTACCTTTGCTCTGCGTGGTCTCTCAGGCGTCCAGAAACCTGCGGGGGCGTCTGGCTTAGTTCCTAGACGTCCGATGGTCGCCCCGAACGTCTGGAAGTCGTTCCCATCGTCTGGCACTGTAGCCAGACGTCTGATTCGCGTTGGATGGCGAATCTCAGGACCTGCGCGTACCCATTCCTCGCTCTCAGTACGGACGGTCGAAGAAAAGGAGGAAGTACGAAAATAACTTACCTTTCAGACGTCTGGACAGTCCTCCAGATGTCTTTCCCGTCGTATGGTTGGAAACCCAGACGTCTGATTCTGGAAAAACTTCCAGAATCAGACCGTGACTCGCCCTCCGCCCGTGACGCACGGCCGCGCCGCGTCTCATCCGCCTGCTGCTCGAGCTGCAGCAAACCTCTCGCGTCACTCCACGCCCGTTGCGCCCCCACCGGCCAGCTCTAGCAGCCCCGACAAGCTCGGACCCTCACGGCCGAGCGCCTCCTCCCTCGCGCAGCACCTCCTCCCGCACTCACCGCGGCTGCCGCTGCCGCCGCTCGCTCGCGCTCGCACTCGCTGGAAGAAGAAGGAGCGGAGGTGATGAGAGTGGGGGAGAGGACGAGGCTTTTTAAAGCCGCGCGGGGAGAGGGAGAGAACGCAGACTGCGGTCGCAGGAGGAGAGAGGGAAAAAGAGAGAGATGCGGCGGTTGCGGGTCTGCGCGCAGACGCAACCCCGCGTGCCACCGAAAAATAAATCCTAGACGTCTGGAAGGGGTTTCAGACGTCTGGTCAGACGTCTGGGCCACCTCCCAGACGTCTTAAAAAAACATCTTGGAAAGCGTTCGTAACAGCCTAAGTGTTTGAAATCTTAAGGCAAGGCTAAGGGTATTCGGTCGTCTGACAAAGAGATCAGACGACCTATACTAAAAAATCAGACGACTGAGAACGTGATCGGACGTCTGATGTGTGTTTCTGAAATGGGTTGAGAGCCTAAGTTTAGAGATATATGAATATTTTATTTGGGGTTTTTTACAACTCTTTCTAGACTCAAATAAATAGAAAATTATAACTCTTGAAATATACAAGAAATCCTAGGACTTAGACATAATACATATCTTCAGCCTTTAATTCTTTTATTTGGGGATGGTAAAACTCATAATTGAGTTATGACAGAGAAATATATGGTATATCTAGTATTTATTTCTTTTATTTTATTTTGTAAAATCACCAAAACATTATTTAGTGGAGGTTAAACTAACATCCATTCCCCTTTGCTAGCCATTTTCCACCCTATTCCACTCTTCGCTCCTCTCTCCTTGCTGTAGTGTCACTTATCTTAGTGTTGTGATATTGGTAAGATGTGGTGTGCACCATTGTTGTCTCGTCAATTCTTTCAGTGTCCATTGCCATGCTTTCTTCGATGTTGTGGCATTGACTAACTTGTGCTAATTTGCCTTGTCCCTATCTTTCTCCAACTTTCTGCACCTATCTAAGTCATCTAGTGAACAATGTTGTTAGCAACTACTGGCTGGCCTCCTCGAGTTTGCTGTTGAAATGACCCTTCCCAAGGGTCATTCGAGTTTTTCCCGGAAAGGTAGGGGTGTAAGTGTAATTTAAAACCCCCTGGGTTTAAGTTTGTGGGCTTTGCGGAAAAAAGGAAACCTTACAGGGAAAATCTCACAATTTTTCCTTCTCTTTCTTCCTACGCACACACCCTCTCCCTATTTAACACCACTACCACCCTCTCCATCTCCATCTCCACCACCTTCACCTTCACTCTTCCATCACCATTGCCACCGGCGGCTGCCCTTCCTCTTCCTTGCCCCCTTGCAGTCACGAGTAGGGGAAGGAGGGGAGCTCGAGACGGAGGAGGAGAGAGGAAGAAGTGTGGGCGAGGGAGAGTGAGGATCTCGGGAGAGAGAGGGAGAGAGGGCGAGGGGAGGATCCATAGGTGCGAGGAGCTTGAGAGAGGAGGTGCAACCTCCTGCAGTTGCTAGAGGAGCAGCTACAGTCTCTGTGGGCGGAGAGCCACGCGAAGAGAAGCTCGCGAGGCGTTCTGTGGAATCATTTTTCTGCAGTATTAGACGTCTGGAACCTCAGGACGTCCGGAGCTGGCGCCGGACGTCAGATAGCACGCAAAGTATCGAGGTATGTCCTTTGTACGTGCTTGCATGCACGTACGTATTTTTTTATGAGTCGTGTTTTTAAACCCGTGCACATGCCTAAGTACAGAACATTGGAAAGGCACGTGGCACGCCCTTCGAGGTGCTTTAGGACATCTGGAGACAGTGGCAGACATCTGACTGCACTCCTAAACGACTGAAGGGAGTGTCAAACGTCTGGGATCTCCCTCAGACGGCTGCGGAGGGGTTCAGACGTCTAAGGTAGCCGCAGGAAAGCAAGGTGAGTCTTTGTGGTTGTTTAAGACGTCTAGGTTTAGTCCCAGACGTCTGATTTTAGTCAGAGTACACGTTTTTGGTCCGTTTAGGGCTCAAACGGAGTCGATTTTGCACAAACGAAGTATCGTTGGTTTCAATTCGGACTTCTCTACATGCTTGTGTCACTTGTATACTTTTGAAATCATTTGATGTGATTTGGTCAATTGTATAGGTCTCCAGCCAGTAGAGTATATGGGGCCCGCGGAGAGACGGGATTTGCGATTTGAGCCCCCATTCCACCTGTGTATCCCGATAGAGTGATTTTTCTCAATATTATGAATTAATTAATCAAGTGCATGCTATCTTAAAATGAATTAATTGAACTCTAGGAGATGAAATGAACCCTAGGGCAGAATTGAGTGAATGAACATTACTTGAGCCACACAATCTATTTTGAAATGCCTGTTAGAAACCTTAATGCTAATGCTAGCAAATGAATAGTTAAATGATGTGATGCTTCTTTTAGTTATTAAATCACGAGCTGCCTGTTATATGGTTGAGAACCAAGTTGTGAACAACAAAATATGCATGTCGTGAAAGGAAATGAAATGTATACAATGCATGAACCCAACAGGGAAACTAGGAGAGGAATTCACGTATACGGAACGAATATCGTATGTAGAAGGGAAGTGAGTTGGCCGTCGAGTACACGGTACCGAGGAGAGCAACTGTCCCTTTTGCATGGAAAGTGAGTTGGCCCTCGTGTACACTGTTCCGAGGAGAGCTACCGTCACTTTAGTGTAAGGGGGAGCTACCCGCCCTTGGGTTGAGACCCGGGGTCAGGAATGGCTACCTACATCGACTCTTGTTACTTTAGTGTAGGGGGGAGCCAGCCACCTCATGGGGCTCGTGGTTAGGATTGGTCACCCTACACCGGCTCTTGTTAGGCTCACTGGGGCAAACCGGGATAGTCGAGCGAGGGTATGCAGACTGCTGAGGGGCGAGACCCCTATTTTGAGAGGGCAAGACCCTGTTCTATTCTATGTTGTACGTTTGGGTGTACCCGCTAACAGAAACAATTGATCACGTGCCAGTGTAGGGTAGCTACTCGTGAGCTTATCGCGCGTGCTATAGTCACCGCTACGTCGCGACTGTGACATCGGGGTGGTAGACCAGGTGTAGGACTACCACGGGGGTTCTCCCGACTAGGAGAGTGCCACGTGTACATCCTACATCGCGGAATAAACTGCAATCAAGATCGTTCCTTTAGGGAACAAGAGGATTAAGAAATGTTGTGGATCCTTACCAAAATAGAAACACCTAGTAGAGATAAATGGAAATGAATGATTAATTATTTGCTTGTATCTTTTTGCTAAATTGCATGTAAATGGCTTAACCACCACTCTACTTAGCGTTAGCTGACTATAGATTATATAACCATGTTAAGGTCAGGGAGTTGAGCAACCAGCGCCACCGACTACCGAGTGTGCTAGGCCCAGCCATAGTGTTTTTTTTCTTCTCTCCTTTCCGTTGTAGAGGCTTTTGTAATAATGAGTACCTGTAGCGTGTATTAGCTGTTTCTGCTACATTTCTGTTCATGTTATATTTCTCTCTATTGTAATTGTGATGGTACGTATGTTATAGTACTCTTCCGCTATTGGCATGTAGCATTTTTGAGACTTTTCGTACTGATTTCCATTACTGTCTCTTATTTATTTCTACTTAGTTACATTGCATGTGTTGTTGTAGAATATTTTCTACTTTTGATTATTTCTCGTTTGACGACTGAGTCTTGGGATTAGTTGAAATGAGTCGATCTTGGGTCCTATAGGGAGCTAGGATCGAGTCGTAACAGCTGCACTTGGAGCTAGAGGGAGCTGTCCATTTTTTGTCGATGATTCAGCTCATCTTTACCATCCTTAGTGTTTTTGTTTAGCCCGTTGATTGTTTCTTTGTTGTTTAGGTTTGTTTGTGGTTTCATGTTATATTATTGTTGTGGTTTTTAATAAAGTTATGTGTATCTGGCTTTTAGATGTTGTTTGACCCATTCATGGGTTAACATTTCTGAATAGATTTGATCCTTGCTCTACTGACCTTTTCCTGGTCTCTTTATTCGATTTTTCCACACATGGTCTCGATTGAAGATTTGCGAGGAGTTGTAACATTTTGGAACTTATTGTGTTATCTTGTGTTGTGATTTGTTGTTACCGTAACTTTCCTTTCTAAAGTCGTACTCGTTTATCTCACTTCATAGAATGAAAATTCTAATTAAAAAAAAAACCCTAAGCTCAATCAGCATTAGGGTACGCAACATGATTTGTTGAAGTACTAACAAATCCAAATTCTAAAAAGCTAAATTAACTTTCGTTTAAAGTAACCTACTAGGGAGAACCAGAGGACCTCACAGCTCTCAATGTGTTGCTTTGATGAGGAGAACATGGGAGACTTCACTCTTAGCCAACCTTTAATTTCAACTTTAATGCTATGCCTCCTAACTTTGCAACTTCTATAATCGATGATGCATCTCTGTCTCTTGATATGGGAGGTCAATCATCCCTTGGTAGTGTTAGAGGAAACTCTTAACTCAATTCCATTACTTTGAGGATTGCCTCAAGATGCTTCAAATCGTGTTGGACATTGTCTGGTAGCAGCCCAAGAAGAAAAAGAAAAAGGAAAAGAAAGTTGGAGGGGGTGGCAAGTATGTTACTGATGAGGCACCAGTGGATGTCTCTTCTACCCAATTTCTATAGCTTCTTGTAATATTTGGGGGTTCAACGCTTTTGGTAAAGTGAATGTGATTTTCAACCACTTTCAATCCACTGATGTTGAAATTGTGGGGGCTCTTGTTCTCCATAGTACTTACTACATTCATTTGGCACATTTCGAAGAAAAGGAATGTGATGTGTTGACGACTGACATAACGCTTCTATCTTTATTTCTAAGAGTATTGTAAGAAGTTTAATGGATTATACCATTGGTTTTTTATTATTCTTTTACCTTTATTGCATTTTGTAGGAGATGTTCCTCATCTAGGCCAGTTGATTTTTGAGTAATGAAATTTATCACTTACTATAAAAATAAAAACTTTTGTTCAAAGTATTATAAATAAAGTCATTATTAGGGTAGAGAATAAAGTTATTAAAAAAAATCAAATCCACTTAACCCGACCCAAATTGAACCTGATTAATGGATCCAAACAAAATCCAAACCCGATTACATTAAATAAGTTTAAACACATTTAATAAATGGATCGGATTGAAATTTACTCTCTCGAATCTATTTAATCTGATAAATAAATTAAATCTGATTAATAAGAAAAAAATCTTTATATTTAATCCATTTAATTCGTTTAACTTGTTATTAAATAAATTAAATGGATCAGGTTAAATTTAAATTGAAATATATAAATTCATTTAATAAATAAATTAGACCATAAGATGAATTTGGCTTAAACGGGTCGGGCCGTTTGACAGCCCAGTAGAGAATGCTTAATCGGCATTGATTCAACTAATGAACCTCTGAGATTTGCAGTGTTTGATCATCCGATGTCTCACGAGAAGGACTGAAATTCCTAATCCCCTGCAACAACCTCAGCAAAGAGACTTCAGCACCCGCCAACACCAAACGATGGAAGAAGGCAAACAGACGTCTCGCGCCGCCAAAGCGTCTCCCCCGCCGGAGGAGGGGAAGAAGAAGTGCAAGAAGAAGAAGGTGGAGGCGTTCCCTCACCGCCCCGGTCTCGTCGGCGGCATCGTCGAGAAGGGCTTCTCCTCCGACCTCACACCCCCTCGGCCCCCTCAGCCCTCCGTCCTCCCGTTCCCCGTCGCCCGCCACCGCTCTCACGGCCCCGTACGACCCTCGAAACCCTAATCTCTCCACTACGCACTTCCAATCCGCGCTCTCTATGCCCGAAAGGCGCCACCTTTACTGAAAAAAATCTCACCTTTTTGTTTGTTGTTTTTTTTTTCCTTTCCACTTCTTGCTGCAGCATTGGTCGCCGGTGGGGGCGGTGGTTGGCGAGAGCGAGGAGGAAGAAGCAGGCGATAAGGACGAGACTAATTATGACCCCATTGCGAAGCTTGCGAAGCTGCCGAGGAGGAAGGAGAGGAAAGGCCTCGACTTCAGCAGGTGGAGGGAGTTCGTGGGCGATGAGGACCCCAAAGGAAAGAATTTGGATTCAGGGAAGGCAAAATCCAGTGCCGAAAGGGCAGGCGATGGTGTGTCGAAGATGGATAGTGGTGGTAATGGCTTGAAAGAAGAGAATTTGGATGTTAGGAAGGCGAAACCCAGTGTTGGAAGGACAAGTGATGGCGTGCCAAGTGGTCGCAAGGTGTTGGCTGTGGTGGGGAGGGAAGAATTTGAGATGGAAAGTGGTGGTGAGGGATTGAAAGAAGAGAATTTGGATGTTAGGAAGATGGAAGCTGAGTTTGGGAGGGTGAGTGATGGTGTCTTCAATGGTGGTAAGGTAGCAGAGGAGAAGGAAGAATTTGAGACAAGGAAGAAAGGTGATGACTTGGGTCCTTCTTGTGTGGTTGCGGTTGTTGAAGAAGGGAGAACCAGGGTTGAAGAAGTGGGTGTGATGGTTGGTGAGGAGAAAGGAGAGGTTGGGATCAGTAAAGGTGGTAGCTTGAATTCTTCGTTGGTGGTTTCTTGTGCTGATGTTGATGCTAGGAAGGAGGCTGATGAAGTGGGTGCTCCATCTATGGCGGACGTGATCGATGTGGAGAATCGCGCACGTCTTGGGCAGATGTCGCAGGAGGAGATCACGGAAGCACAGGCCGAGATAATGGAGAGGATGAGTCCTGCTGTTTTGGAGATGCTGAAGAAGAGGGGTTACAATAAGATGGAGGGTAGAAGAAGTGCTGGTGCTTCCAATAAGGACAGTGTCAAGAAGGTGGTAGGAGGTGGAGGAGGAGGTGGTGATGGTAAAGATAACAATGGGAAATTAAAAGGTCCCAAGCAAGCTGAGGGTACCAAGGTTTCGAGTATGGGGGGATCACTGGCTGCTACCAGTGAATTACTACCCTCCGGTGTTCATGATTCCAGTGCATGGAGAGCTTGGAGTGACAGAGTTGAGAAGGTCAGGGGATTAAGATTTTCTTTGGATGGCAATGTTATTGCAAGTGCTTGCTCTGAGGAGCAGATGGATGGTATGATGGAGGCATTAGATTGTTTTCTTGAAGCAACCACTTTAAATGTTCTAATTGCAAACTGTTAAGAGGTCAAATCGGAGTCTCTCCATGTTCTCTGTTTGTCCTCGAAATCTTCTTGTAAAAAATATGAGGTTTTCATTGGTATAAATTCAATGCAATGGAATTAAAGATAGAATATAATTGACATCATGATGCAGTAAATTCGAGCGAAACTAAATCAACACTGGAGTCAGCTAACTGTTTGGTTAATGTATAAAGAACTGCAGGCATACTCTTATCAAGTAATATTAAATGTATTAGATGTCTCATATGTTTCATACAATGTATGATTCCTCTGCTGACTAATGGAACTTACAATATCAAGTTGGTTTAATTACTCAAACCTGAGCTCAACTACAGTGCTCTATCAACTTATAGAAGCTTATCCTTTTATGTTTTTGACTTAAAATTGTTTTTGAGTTCAATTGCCATCTGTTACTGCTGGGAGTCCCTAGAAAAATGAATTTCCATACTTTGAACCAAAAGGAAAAGTCCTAAAATTGAAATTAAGAAAACAGCCATTTACTCAAGATTTCATTCAACCAATCAATCTCACAGAACCTTTCAATTTGAAGGAGTTGAATTTGCAAATCTATTTAACTTTACAAATGACATTATTTTAATCCCTTCAATTTTCATAAATTTGTAATAATACACATTTGGTTAAATTCTTGTAAGCATGCTAATAAAAAGAGTGTATACACAATCAATGGGATCAAGGATGCCATCAATGTGAGAGTATTGGATCTAGAATTCATATGTACAACTGCCTTTAGTTTTGAAGCCTTGTACCATTAAAGGAAGTTCATCTGATTGAAAAAATTTTTCCCATTTTAGCTTTGGTTCCATCCAAGTTCCATATATTTCACAATTTTTTGCTCCCACAAACATTTCAGTTGAGAGGCTGGAAAACCAAGGGCCCTTTTCTAGGACAGATTGAAAACCGTCATGTTTATTCTTCCTTGAAAAAGTCATACAATTCAAGTGCTTTGTGGCTCCACCTACATATATCATGAATGTGCGATTGAATAATACCAGAGTCCAACTCAACCTTGTCCCATGACTTCGATGGGTATTGTTCTTGGTTGCAGATGGTTTAAGGCTGATTCCAGCAAAGTGAAAAATCTGTATTGGCTCTACTTCATCACTGATAATTATTATATTTGACTAAATATTTGTGCTACTTCAAGTCACTGTCTAAATGGATCTTTATGTCATTAGGTACATAACTGAAGCTTGATAAATTCACGTATTATCATGTCACGGAACGTGCTAAAAATGGTCTTGTACCTAATAGACTTGGACTCGTCATCACAACTCTTATTCTTTGCATATTGGTGCTAGTAACAGTGCAGTAATTTTGCTTGTGATAGCTTTGTTGATGATCGTGCTATTATGTATTGCTTTATCTGAATTCATTGCAGCATGCTGTCAATACACTCCGGAGAATGTTACTGAACGTGATTATTTGAGAACCGAGGGTGATCCTGGTGCAGCTGGATATACCATCAAAGAAGCAGTAGGACTTGTCCGAAGCATGGTATCTACCATCTAAACACCTATTCCATTTTCTTTGCTCTTATATGCAAAATTTGCCTGTTAAATATGTTTGGACTTGATTTTCCTCACTCTTTTCTCTTTTGGTTCTGAGAAACACTTGGCGTTTTGCTGCAAGCATCTTAGAACATAATTGACTGAATGTTCTCACCTTGTAAATTCACAGATAACATGATTTGATTGAGATGAGATTGAGTTGAGTTATCTAAATCAAATATGCAATAGACATCAACTTTTGAATGTAAAGTAGCTTCTTGTTTTTCTTCATTCCATTTGAAAAGTATGCAAATTTCCATTTGTTGTGTTTAAATTTTTCACTCCTTTTCAAGGACGTGGTTACTTGTGCATGCTAGGTGCCAGCACAAAGGTCGTTTGCTTTGCATCTCCTTGCCTCTGTACTTGATAAAGCTCTAAGCAGCTTGCATCAGCAGAATGTGAGATGTGCACCTCACGACACAGGTGCCAGCAATGATCCTGTGGACTGGCAGGCTGTTTGGGCATATGCTCTTGGTCCGGAACCAGAAATTGGTTTGGTTTTAAGGTAGAGGACATTACATGGATTTCATTTCTTTATGAGATAACTATGTCTAGTTCTTAATGATGAAAGCTTTCATAAACTACTTTTGGCCATATTCTTCCCTGTAGACGTACAAAGAGGAAAAGAGTGATATGACCCAAAATATTGCCAATGCTCTTTTGCTAGGCTAT
Source organism: Thalassia testudinum (assembly GCA_037157565.1). Taxonomy (NCBI): domain Eukaryota; kingdom Viridiplantae; phylum Streptophyta; class Magnoliopsida; order Alismatales; family Hydrocharitaceae; genus Thalassia; species Thalassia testudinum. Next base: position 53,291,660 of record JAZHRO010000030.1, read on the forward strand.
ACCAAATGCTTGTTCTTCATGAATTTCACCATAAAGCACCTTCCCAGAGCTGAAGAATATCCTGTGACTCTGCTAAGAATACCGTGCTCTAACTATTTAGTTTCTTTACATCAATATGGTACAATTGTCCCAGTTTATTTTTGCTTCATTCGTTGCTAATGTTGATTTTGCAGAATTGCATTGGATGATAATCACAACTCAGTTGTTTTGGCCTGTGCAAAAGTTATCCAATGCTTATTGTGTTGCGACTTAAATGATGTGATCTTTAAAATATCAGAGGTGAGGTGACCTATTTAATACTCTTATTGTTTATACTAAAGTTTTTATCCACTATTGATAGTTTTTTTTCCCTCTAGAAATCATCCATTCATGAGAAAGCTACCTGGACAGCTCCTGTATTTCGTAGTAGACCAGAGATTGGTTGCGGTTTCCTTCATGGTGGATTTTGGAAATATAGTGCAAAACCATCAACTATACTTCCTGTATGCAAGGATGACGTGGCAGACAAGGATGAAGGTAAGCCTACAATTCGGGATGATGTTGTTGTGGCTGGACAAGATTTGGCAGCTGGGCTAATTAGGATGGGGATACTTCCAAGGATTTGCTATATTCTACAGGTGAGAGATGCTGTTTTCGATCTTGTTGCAACTTCGGGTTCCCTGATCTCTTTTCTTTTCTTTCTTCCTTTTTTTTTTCTTTTGTTTGAAACTCTAGAGGATAACTGAGAGAGATTCCCAATTATTTATGTATTTTTTGGAAAGAAGTTCCCAATTTTTTATAACATAATCTTCTCATGTCTTATTCTCTATTAATGGTATGGAGCGGAGACCATTATGAATAAAAATTTTGCACCTTAAAAAGTGGAACTGTTCTTTCAGAAAAAAAGGTTGAACTGGAATAACTCTTGTAATCCTTGGTCACAAGATGCTATTGCCAAACCATGATTTTTTTTTGAACATCTGATCACAATATATTATTTATTTGAAGTTGATTTTACTTGTAATTAGAGACTGGGCACATGGAATAGATAACAAGTACTTGATTAAGCACTAATATGATGTGTTATCAAAGTTATTGAGCTTCAATTACGCAGCTACGAACCTTACCACCGTATGATATGCATACATGGAGAAAACTCTAAAGATTGAATTGTCTCTTGTATGACATGAATTATGTCAAGCTGCTTGCAAATTGATCTTGTTGACTTTGGGCCAATAACACTCTGTGCGGCGTGTGATATGACTTCATAACTACTTTCAATGCATGGCGATTGACTTAATGTCTAGAGCTGAGCATTATGGTTAATAAACATCGTACCATGGATTTCCATTAAAGCTTACATGGGTATGGGTACTTTTGTCTTATTGGAGTATTAGTGACGAGCCATGTTTGTGTGAATGTGGGTGTATGGTGGGAACTGGTGAATTTTTTCACCCCCCCTCAAACCAACCACCACCACCCACTCATCCACAAAAAAAATAATAAAGCCTTTTCCCACACTAAGTGGGGTCAGATACATGGACTCTTTGCTTCCACTCAGATCTATTTTGAGCCATTTCTAGGCTTAAATTGAAGTAACTGAGATCATTCTTAATAGTTTTCTCTTAACACTTCTTTGATCTTCCTCACCCCCTCCAAGGAAGTTTACCTTCAACTTGTCACATCTCCTGGTTGGAGCATTTATTGGTCTTCTCTGCAAATGTTTAAACCACCTTAGTCGTGTCTCTCTCGTTTTATCTTTTACTATTGCCACATCAACCTTTTCTCGGATAATCTCATTTGAAATACGATTTTTCCTTGTATGGCCACACATCCATCCTAACATTTTCATTTTTGCCACATACATTGTTACGCATGTCTAGAATTGACATGCCAGCATTTGAAACTATACATGGTAGGCCTTATAGTGCTCTATAATACACTCTTTTTACTTTTAAAGGAACTCTCTTATCACATAGAACACCAGATGCTCCCCTTCATTTCAACCACCTTGCATTAATTTTGTGTAACATATATATCAATTTTACAATCTTGTTTAGACTTATCAAGGCTATTGCTTCAGGCTATTTGGCTATCAGGCTAGTTGAGAAAGTCGAAGGTTGCCTTGGAGCTAATCCGAGTGAGGGGCTTCATATAGGTGAGTGCCTGGTCACTTTCTTCATCACTTGGGTCGCGCTACACCTTGTCGCTTTACTTCCAATTTACTCTTAGTAAGAAGTAGATGGATGTATGTGTATGTATATGTAAGTATTATATATTCTTGTATATACATGCACATGTCATTGATAGCTTTTATACTCTCAAGTTTTGACTTCTATTGTGATACATCTTTCTAAGTTAGACTACTATTTGTCTGATATGGCATATATATATAAGTTATGGCATTAAGTTTGTATTATATCATAAATTTAGTATATTACAATATGTCATTGTCTTGTTTTGATAGATACATGTAATATATGTTTTGGTTGTTTGTTTTGGCTTGTAATTATACATATGCTATCTTTTCCAAAAAAAAAAACATATAATATATATTTGCATACATTGTATGATAATATGAACATATATTATTACCTAAGTACGATAGGATCATTGTTTTTTCTTTCACTTAATAGTGTTCTACATATCTAATGAAAGTCAATGTTACCGGATGAGGTAGTTAGGCATATTCAATATATATATATATATATATATTTTTTTTTTGAAAAAGGAAAAGGTAGTTATCCAGGATGATAATTACCCAAATATATTAAAGAGAGAATCAATGGCCACCACCAATACAAAGGGCAAACATCAAGGCCTCTCACTCACAAGGACTTACTCTAGAGATTAAACAAAATAGTAACAGACTCCACAAAATTCTCCACATAAGACCACAGCATTCTTACCTAACCAAATGCCCCATAGGACCGCCAACGGTCTGACCCTCTCCTTTTTCGTACGGAAGATATTCTGTCCAGCAATACCCCCTCCACCTCTAAAGCTGCACCAAAACCCATCAAAAGACTGGTAGTTCCACCACCCCGCTCCCACACGGCTCCAGATCTGTACGACAAACGGGCAGGTGAAGAAAATGTGGTCAACCTCTTCATCCTCACATTCGCACAACGGGCAAACCTTACTCTCCCCAGGACATCTCGCCCTCCAAACCTTAGTCACGAGTCTCCTCCTCCTAAGCAGCCAAACAAAAATCTTGACCTTTAATGGACATGCGACCTTCCAAACCTGTCAGCAATCTCTTACCAGATCCAAGTCACTTGTGGAGTCTCCGCCAGACAATCTCCTGTACGTAGCCCCCATCGAGAACTCACCTTCATCCCATCCAAACATGTCATTTCCGGAAGCTGGTTGTAGACCTTCTAATTCTTCAAGCAGTCTCTGGAAATCGTGAGTTCTCGCATCTGAAAGATTCCGTGCAAAGGATGGGCACCACCCACCTTCCCAAACTTTGGCCACTGACGCCTCTTTGCTCTGGGACATGGTAAAAAGTCTCGAAAATCTTCTAGCGAGTGCACCTTGTCCTGTCCAATCATCCTGCTAGAACCTGAAGATCTCCCCCATCCCCACCATCGGTACAAAACAATTCTGCACCTTAAGAGCTACCACCGACAAACCTTTTAAGAAATGAGAAGCATCCCTCGGCGGAGATATCAGGAGATCCCAACGCGGTAGGCCACCATAAGCCGTCCTGAAAACCCTACCCACCAAATCCACTCTACACTCCAAGAGGCTCCCAACCCACTTCACCAATAGGCTGTCATTAGACCTCCTCAGGTCCCTCACCTCAAGCCCCCCCTCCTCCACCGGTCTGTAAACCTTTTCCCATGCCACCAACCTGGCACTAGGTCCATTCGACCCCTGCTTGGACCAGAAGAAATTCCTCATAAGCCTCTCTATCCTCAAGACAACCTGCGGGGGCAACTTCAGGATAGAAGTGAAATACGACGGCGTTGTCGCCAGAATTACCTTGAGCAAGGCCAGCCTTCCACCCCTCGACAAAAGCCTGGACGCCTACCCCGCCAACCTCCCTTCTAGCCCCTCCACTAGGGGAGCCCAGTCCTTCACCAGAATCCTACCATTCGTCAACGGCAAACCCAAGTATCTGATCGGTAGCTTCACCTGCTCTGTGCCAAGACCTAAGCTTCACCCCCTCATCTCCGCCTCTGTCAAATTAAAAGGGACAAATTTTGATTTAGACAGGTTAATCTGCAGACTTGAAGCTTCACCAAACAAGAAAAGTAAGATCCGCATCCTCCTGGCTTTCGCTTCCCTTCCTTCTATGAAAAAAATCGTATCATTCGCATGCTGTAGTAATGGAATATTCGTCCCATCTCCCAAAGAGAAATCCCTCACCAAGTTCCTCTCATACTATTTCTTAGCCGCCCTTGCAAGTGCATCTGCTGCAATAACAAAAAGCATCGGAGCCAAATGACACCCCTGCCTCACCCCCTTCTCTGCTGAATCCAACCCCTTGTCGGATTTCCATTGATAAGGACTGAGAACGACGTTGTGGTGACACACCTCTTCATCCAGTCGATCCACACAGGTGGAAAACCCCTCTTCATCAAGGATACCCAAAGGAAAGACCACTGCACTAAGTCATAAGCCTTACTGAAATCGACTTTCCACATGAAAGCCTTCCTCCTCTTCCAAAATGACAGGATCTCCGAGGCCATCACGTACCCCTCTAAAATATTTCTGCCAGGGATAAAATCCGTCTACACCGGATCCACAATCCTAGCCAAGGTCCTCCTCAGCCTATTCGCCAAGAGCTTAGCCACAATCAGGTAGATAGCATTCGAGAAGGCTATCGGTCTGTGCTCCTGGATCTCCTCAGCACCATCCTTCTTCGGCAACAGGAACATATAGAACTTGTTCAATTTGTTGAAGCCTGAATTTCCATCTCTGAACTCCTGCAAGACCTGCATCACATCCTCCTTCACCACCGGCCAAAACTCCTTATAAAAGGCAACCGGAAAACCATCAGGACCTGGACATCCATCAGCATTCATCCCCCAGATTGCTTTGTGAATCTCATCTTCCTCGAACGAACCCGTCAAGAAATCGGCTTCTGCATCCCCGATCCGTGGCACCTTGGATCCCAACCACCTCCACCTTCCCCCATGTCTTCTCCCGGTAAACTCTCTGAAGTACCTCGCAGCCGCCCTACCCACCGCCTCTTTTCCCACAAACTCCTCCCCTTCCACCACCAACCTATTGACCCAGTTCCTCCTCCTCCTTCTTGATGCCGCCATATGAAAAAATCGAGTGTTAGAATCGCCTTTCTTGAGCTACTTCTACCTGGATCTCACCTTCTATTCCATCTCCACCTTCCGGTCTTCCTCTTGTATCACCTGTAATTGCTTCGCTCTGTTCACCCTGTCAACATCAGAAAGGAGACCAACATCCTCAACCAAGTTCAGCCGTGCAATCTCACTGAGAGCATCTTTCCTCTTCCCACGCTCCTCCTTAATTTGCTTCTTATGGACTTGAGGAAGGACCTCAAGTCTCGCAGTTTAGCTTCCAATCTGACAGCCGTTGAGCCATCTGCGTGAACCGACCTCCACTGCTCCTCTACCAGCCCCTTGAACCCCTCTTCAAGGAGTCAGGCCCCGTCGAACTTAAAATACGTTCCATGTCTCCAACTCTCATTTGTCACCCACAATAAGGGGGTGTGATCCGAGAACGGCCGCTCCAGGGGTCTAACCTCCGCCACAGGGAACGACTCTGCCATTGTCGTCGAGATGAAAAATCTATCAATTCAGGACCGCTGTCCTCTAGAGCTCCTCCAGGTGAAGTGATAGGAGGGTGGCATGTCAACCAGCCCATGCTCTGCAACAAAACCCGCAAAAGCCTCAGAACCTTGGTCCACCCCCCCACTGCCATCTAGTCTATCCTCCTCCAGCAAAGTGACATTAAAATCACCTCCAATCAACCACGGTATCCCCTGATACGTTGCTGCGACCTGACCCAAATCCTCCCACAGGGCGTGCCTCCTACCCTCCGTCGGACCGTAAATCGAGGAGAAGAGCATGCAAAGATTGTCCCGACGTCTCTGCAACCTGACAGTAACAACATGGGACCCGACCATCGAGTCCAACAAGGAGAAAGCATCATCCTTCCACCCAACAACAATTCCACCCGCACTTTCAACCACATCCAGGGCCAAGAATTCCCTAAAACTGCTCCCCCTACCTCCTTCCACAGTCTCCTGTCACAGCTCCCCCATTTTGTCTCCTGAAAAAACACCACCTCAGGACCCCACCTTTGAATATACCCACGCAAAGTTGCCTGCCTTGAGGGGTCATTTAATCCCCTCACATTCCACGAAAGGACCTTAGTCATGGAGAACTTCGAGAGACTCCCCCTTGCATCATACGCTTAAACCCCACCTCCATAGCCACTCTGTCCACCTCCCCCTCCACTTTCACAAGCCTACCGTGCAACCCCCTCCCAGCGTTGCCCCCCGGTCCACCCGATCCTGCAGCATCTGCCCTGTCCACTTCCAGCACCTGCCCCCCTGCGAGGCAACCTCCTCCACAACCTGCGCCTCCGCCTCACCAGCCCCTCCCACCTCTGCCGCACCCTCCATCGCCCTAGCACCTCCTCTAGCTCCAGCCACTTGCTGCCTGACCTCTTCAACAACAGCCCTCGCCTCACCTCCGCCCCCTACCAAGCCCACCGTCAACACCTCCCCTCGCATACCGGTAGGCGTATCGACACCCAACTCCACCATCCTCTGATGCTGGCCATCCCCAACCTCGCTCCTAGTTGGAGCAGTTGCAGCCCGCCCCCTCTGATAGGACCACTACGGCCTGTACGTGAGCTGCTGCGTTATCGGCTTCCTCAGCCTCCACCTCTGCACACGCCTCACCTCGCCATCCGCATGGCACATCGCAACCCAGTCGGTTCAGTCGAGGTCGCAACAAGGGCTCGCTTCCACAGCCCCCAGACCACGGCCTTCGCATGAGGACTATCCCGGATCTTCACGCGAAGCGAGGCTCAAACCGAATACCCCTCCGAAGCCACCGCTCCCCACCACCGGATCCAATCTGCCCGACTCGGATCCGCCACGACAGCACTCCTTAAGACTCTGATCAACCTCAGTAGGGCCCGCCACCCTCAACGCTGCAGACTCCTCCACTGCCTCCTCCGCAAATCCCGCAACACCCTCTGAAACCCTCGCCCTCTCGTCTGCCTCAGATTGCGCCGCAGGGATTGCAACAGCCGTGCCATCCTCGCTACAACCTTCCGACTTCCCAAAAACTGCCCGCCCCTTGTCCGCTCGCCCGCCACCTCTGCCACCAAGCTCCGCCGTCGCACTGCCAACCATCGCCTCAGCAAAGGACCTAGGTCTTCCCGGTCCCCACGAGACCCGAACCAACCAGGAGGAGCTCCCCCATCTACGGACCACCTTTTCCGCAAGCTGCTTCCCCGGCTTCATCTCCATCCACGCCCCGAACTTCAATAGGTCCACCGATCTTAGACCTAAGCCATCGCAGCTTTGGAGCCTCACAAATGGAGCGACCACTGCTGCCGCCACCTCCATCGTACGGAGGAAGAGAGGGACCCCCTCAATCAGCACCATCTGCCTCGCGCCAATCGGCGGTCGCTCCTCCATGGTGCCATCTGACCTCACCGGCCACCGCCACCTCACCACACCCCGGCCACATTACAGCTCCTTGAAGGTCAGGCGTCATAGCTCCTCCTGTCCAAGTCCTAGTAGCAACAAGCAGCTGCTCCTGAGAGATGCCACACCAAAGGTCCCCTAGCCGATCCCCAAGAACGACGCGACCGCCCTTCTCAAGTTCCCCACATCCACCTCCCCTTCCAGCACCACCGCCACCAGAGCCATCGCCAACCTCCCCTCCAAGGTCCCGATCTCCTCCAACCACAGTGCCTCAACCTCCACGAGAGGCGCCCCCTCCGGAGGAGGTGGTAGCATCCTCGCCCTCCTCGGAGAAGCCCCGCCACCTGACCCACGGAGCCCGCAGCCTGACCGCTGATGTCCGAGACCACCACACTGCAGACACCTCACCGGCTCCCTACAGCCTGCCGCCACATGCCCCCTCCCAAGGCACTTGAAACACCGCACTAGCTCCGCTCCCCTCCGCAACCTCCTCCTCATCACCGTCCAGCCAGAGTCATCCCTCCCCCACCCACTCACCTCCCTCCTCGCGCTCCCCCTCTTGCTCCCCCTCTCGCTCATCTTCTACATTCATATTCAATATTTTAAAAAATAAAAAGGTTTGTCACCTTGATTTAATCGAGTGATCACCTTTTTGTCGCTTCTTATCTTGAGCGATTAAGAAGCTTACCACCTTGCAGTCATCTAACGCCTTGACAACTTTGATCTTGTTGAAAAATGGATCCCAAGTATTTAAAAATATATTTCTGCGGAATGCACTTTGCTCTAATTTTCATATCCATCCATTTATTCTTTCCTTTACCACTAAACTTACATTTCATATACTCAGTCTTTGTCCTACTTAGATGAAAGCCTTTAGCTTCTAGGACTTTTCTCCAAAACTCAAGTTTTCTATTCACTCCATATCTTTTTTCATCAACCAACACAATGTCATCAGAAAAAAGCATGCACCATGACACCACCTCAGCTTAAATGGCTTTTGTCAACTCATCCATGCTTCGTTACCTCAACTTTGAACATGTTCAAGGCTCAAGCATTCACACACACGCGTGCACACACAAAAAGAAAAAAAATCCACCTACTTAACCTTGTAATACATATAAGTGATACGTAGTTTCATTCCATGCTTTTTCATGTCTGGAGTGCTTCTACCATTTATTCATATTGATGTGCATATATAACTTATGGGCATCCATAAATGCTATTTTTCCTTTTTCCTATGTGAAGTTGACTTCCAACCTTGTTGCCGCATTGAAATGATTGCCTTGATTCTCAGCTAATAAAGATCGTCTTTCAAGGTTTGGGTACACAGGGTTGTCCTGGCATTGTTACCTAATTCTCCATTCTGCATGCTCTGTGATATTATTTTAAGTGACAAGTAATTACATGTTCTGGAAATAATTGCTTACATGGATCTAAAGCTTTCCTCTTCAAGAATTATGTAAGCTTCAACAAAAGACAGCTTGCTCTAGGTACTTTATGTTGTTCAACTTTCACATTTTCGAGTTTCAAGAGTTTTTCATGAGTCACCAGAAATTGTTACTGTCAATCCCGATAGTCTTTCATAAGTAAAATCAATCTGGATTTTTTTTTTTTTTGAAAGGGTAATTTGAACGTATTATATTTGTTTGGCATCTTTTGGAACTGTTGAGAAGATGCTGTTGTGAATTATCTGTTTCATAGGAAATCTGATGGCTATTAGTTCAATTCTAATCTTGAATGATGTTTATTTATGTCTGCTTGTGACAGATGAATCCTTCTCCTCCTTTGGATGAATACCTTGTGTCTGTGCTTGTTGCTTTGGCTAGACACTCTCCAACATGCTCACGTGCTGTTATAAAGTACCCAGGACTTGTGCAAACTATATTTGACCGTCTCACCAAGTTAACATCATTGGAAAATCTTCCTTACCAGATAAAAACTATTACGCTTCTGAAGGTAATTTTTACGTTTCATTTACACTAGCCTTTTGCTTGGGATAATATCTGATTAGCTCCTAACAAATTATGTACTTCTCACATCTATTTAATTAATTTTATGAGAAGATATGCACTACCCAATAATGGTTATTTAATGATAGAAGGCTGGTTTTATTTGTTTCCATACAGGTTTTGTCGGAGGCTGATAAACAACATTGCTTGGACTTCATAAATCATGGAATCTTTCAGCGGACAATGTTGCAATTGTATGGAAATGCACTGCCCCTTGGTGATTACATACATTCTGGAAAGGAGCAATGCAAACTCACCTCTGCTTTGATGGTTCAACAACTACGGTTCTGGAAAGTCTGCATTAGATATGGATACTGCCTATCTTATTTTGCAGATTTCTTTCCAGCGATGTGCGTCTGGCTGAGCCCTCCGACGTTTAGCAAACTAATCAAGAACAACATTCTTGGTGAATTCACTGCTGTCACAACTGAAGCATTCTTTGTGTTAGAGGCTCTTTCTCGAAGGTTACCATGTGTTCATTCTTTAGAACAACTACACAAACCTGTGTCCTCTGATAATGGTGAAGAAAAATGGTCTTGGAGTCATGTTGTTCCCATGGTTGAATTGGCCATAAAGTGGCTACTTGTGCAGAAGACTTTTGATCTTAAATCTGTAGGCAGTCAGAAGATGTCAGACAATGAGGAATATGCACCAAGTGTTAATATATTTTGGGTTATTTCTGCAGTGATGCGCATGCTTTCCAGTATAATCAATAGAATATCTCCTGAGACAGTCTCTGATATGTGTAGTTCTGGAATGCTGCCATGGTTACCTGACTTTGTCCCTAAGATTGGCCTAAGCATTGTGAAAAGTGGATTCCTGAACTTTGTGGATTCAAGAAACTCGTGCCTTGGAGGACAATATACTGTAAATTCATCTTTATTTGACTACCTTTGCCAGCTGAGAGATCATAATGGTGGTGAAGCATCATTGGCTTCTGTATGCTGTCTTCATGGACTGGTTGAGCTTATCAACTCTATGGATAACATAATCCATAGAGTTAAATGTTCAAACAGTCATCAACCATTGGAACGATACAGCTTATCCATGGAAGATAACATACTCTTAAACGGAATAGCAAAGTGTGCTCATGATGATCTGGTGAAGGTTTTCAAGAAGTTTGAAAATTTGGTTGGTTCAAGATGGCAAACTGTACAGTCTATTGAGATGTTTGGCCGGGGAGGACCTGCACCTGGAGTTGGTCTTGGATGGGGTTCCTCTGGAGGAGGGTTCTGGTCATTAAATGTTCTACAGACTCAAGCAGACTCTAGGCTTCTACAGAGCTTATATAAGATATTCCCCATTGTCCCTGATAAGGATATTTCTATATCTGTTGCTGTGTCAGAGTGTCCAATTGATCGTGTTTTTCCCATTTTGCAGAAGATTAATTCTGTCATTGGGATATGTTTAGTTGCAGGTCCAAGCGAGAGATCTACTGTGGAAAGAGCTTTAAAGGCGTTACTTCAAGTACCTGTTTTTAGATCTTTAGCCATGTGCATTCGCCACTTTCTTCAATTTAATAAAAAATTCAAACCAGCCAACTGGCAGCTTTCAGATGAGGACTATATACTGTTCAGTAAGGCCTTAGATTCTCATTTTCACAGCAGGTGGTTAACTACCAAGAAGAAATCCTGTGAGAAAGAGGAGGATGGAAGCAATCTTGACGAGACACCTCCTGCAAAGAAAAAACAATTGGAGACAATCCCTGAAGGTGTTGAGATGTTGGAAGCATCTCATGTATGTCAGGAGGAGACTGTGCTGATTGAGTGGGCACATCAGAGATTGCCTCTTCCAGCGTATTGGTTCCTTAGTCCACTCTGTACTGTCTCAGATCCTGAGGCTGCTCAGGTCTTGTATGGTTCATCAAATATGAAAATCAAAGGTGCTTATTCTTCTGGTGATCCTATCAAGGTGGTCAAAGGTGGTCTACTCTTTCTTTTGGGCCTGGAGGCAATGTCATATTTCCTGTCCATGAGGTCCATTTATTCTCCGATTCTAGATATGCCACTGGTTTGGAACCTCCATGCTCTTTCCATGATGCTAATCATCAAATTGGATGTACTTGATGATGCGAGGTTCAGGGATATTTTTGACGCTTTGCAAACATTATATGGGCAGCGTCTTCAAGAGTCAATTCATGAGGATGTGAAACCAAATGGGAAGTCATTGGCATCACTGCATCAATATGTGGAGGCTGGGAGTCACAAACGGGCTCTTGACTTCCAGAAACAAGTTCATGAAAGCTACAACACATTCATCGAAACATTTGTTGAGCATTTCGCCTCAGTTTCTTATGGTGACGTAGCTTTTGGTCGGCAAGTAGCGGTGTACCTGCATCGTTCCATTGACAGTGCCATCAGACTAGCAGCATGGAATACATTATCAAATGCTCATGTTTTGGAGCTCTTGCCGCCACTAGGAAATTGCATATCTGATGCAGGTGGCTATTTGGAACCAATTGAGGTACTATTTTGATGCCATCCTCTTATCGACAAATGCTTGCTTGGAGTTTTTGTTGTTTTTATTTCCATTACAAATAATTGCCAAATAGTGAAGCCTAATTGTCTGAAATTATAATTTGTGTCCATTTTTTGACAAAACATCCTTTATTTTTAAATTTTATTCTACAAGTTTTTACCACTGAACCTGTGGATTGGGCAGGCTTGTGATGACTTTATTGTCAGCACAAGTGAATCACTGGCATATATCAACAGCTTTAATGTAGTTACCTACAAATTGTTTGATTTAATAAGCTGACCTTTCATTCGGTAAAAGAAACCACTTTTTTTCACTTGAGAATATGATTCCAACTTAAGGGAAAACAAGCACACCAACTTCCAAGTTCTTAAATCCTGATATCTAGTTCCTAGTATCCTTGTCATCAATACCTGTGATGTTGGTGGTGATGGCCTTGCTTTGATGGCTTGTTCAGAAACAAATCACAAAGAATTAATTAATGAATTATCAATTATACCTTTCTCGGCCTTTTGGCTAAGATCAAGTCTAGTATCTGTTCTTATGAATAAAATCGCAAGTGGGGTGGTTAACTGAATTTTGTTAATAAATTTTCTACCACTTCGTTTTGGCAGTAATGTATACACCCTATTCTTCCTTCCCTGGAGTTTTTTCCTTAACAAAGTCAACTGTCTCCTCTAATGCATCATTGTTGTTGCTAAGGACCAGAAATGGGAGTGGGTAAAATGGGTGCAACCAAGTTGCAACTTTCAAGGATGATTATCATTTTGAGCTTTTGCACCTCCATATACTCCCAAAAAAATCTTCAATACTCTGGGGAACATAATGTAGGCTCACCACATTATGTTGCATATTAGCAACATGCATTTTATCTATTTTCCCATCACAGATTTTGTAATTAGAGTAGTTGCACAAAAAAGATCTCTTGCACGGTCAGCAATGGTGCAGTGATCTTGGAGATCATGAACTTTTCCCACCATAGAGGATTTATTTTGAGAGATTGAGTGCACAGAGGTGACAGGTTGTGGAAGAGGATATTTTAAGAGCTTGTGAGGAGAGGAATAGAAAAAGGGATTATGAACTGAATGGGGAAGATGGGGGTTTTTGCAAAGGGGGTTTTGGTCAGTCATCTTCACTCTTGTTTGATTTTTGATATCTAGCAACTCCTTGTACAGAGCACCTGCAACTAGCTGATTCCATAACCCAGGGGAAGTGCACGTTCATAATGCCTGCCTCCATTCTAGGTAGGGAATTGCCCAATCCTACTTAAGAGTTCTAGACTGGTTCATGTTTTTTTTTTCTCCTTAAAATGACCCAGAATCCTATTTGGGTGAACTAGGGAGAAATTGGCTATCCCCCTCACACCATTCCTCTGGGTAATGCAGGGATAGAGACTTGGGTCTCTCAGACCAAAACTAGAGTCTCCACCATTCGACCATACCTTGGTGGACAAGTTCATGGATATTGACACTTCAGCTATCACAAATCCGACCCCAACCAATCTTTTTTCAAAAGAGAAGGATTTTTTTGGAAATAACCAACTTATTTTCTACTGCATATCTGAAATATTGGCAATGGTTGTCTTAGCTTCTGATGAACTTTATTGTGATCCTCCATCTAAAACCTGCATTATTATGCAGGATAATGAAGCTATTCTCGAGGCCTATGTCAAGTCATGGACCTCTGGGGCTCTTGATAGAGCTGCAACACGAGGATCCATGAGCTTTGCATTAGCTTTGCACCATTTGTCCCTTTTCATCTTGCACGAGTGTGCTCCTGGTAAGTTGCTGCTACGAAATAGAATAGGGAAATCACTTCTACGTGGGTTATCTCGGAAGCCAAATCAACAGGTAAAGTTTGAATATCTAAAATGAATATAATTGCGTCATTTGTATCTTCCAAGTTATGAGAAAAATCTTTAATTTTTGGTCTACCTTGCAGGGTATGATGATGGATCTCGTAAAGTATGATGAGCCTCCAACCCAGTGTCTTTATACAAAGAACAAGTTTACAAGCGAAGGTGAGCTACCAAGAAGGCTTGCTATACTTTCGGAAGCCTGCGAAGGGAATTCTTCTCTTTTAGCCGAGTTAGAGAAGCTAAAATCATCACTAACTGCATAGACTACTGATTGATATTACATGCAACCTTTGCAAACATAATGAACTCAGCTGATATCCCAGATGGGATTTCAATTTTGCCCATTAGAGCAGAAGTTTTGGTGTTTACTGTATATATACAGAACAAAGCTCAAGTATATAAATTATGTAGGACATTTAGGATGAGCTTGGCTAACTATGTACCTGTTGTGGGTTGAAGCGTGATGATAAGAAGCATTTTACTGGTTTTTCAGTTTTGATTCATTTTCTGCTATCAGTTGGTTTTGGGGGTAATATGCTCTATTCAGCTCTTTAAACAGTGATCCAGGACCTTTGGGGTTTAGCTTTATCTTGATACACAGATTGCCGGCATTATTCTGTTGGGAAGTAATGAGAAGTTCTTTTCTAAAATTGTATTGGATGAATTGAAAACCTCGCTATGTTCTCAGTCAGCTAATTTACTTGGCTTGAACACGAACCTGAACCATGTGGAGTAATGAAGCTGCAACACTAGAGGACCATACGGATTGGGGCATTTTTGGGTGTAGCCTTTTTCTCCGGACACTTCTTGTCACGTACATTAAAGGGAGCTATCGAAATGGTGATTGAAGCGCCGGAGACAAGGACTAGCCAAGTTAATTATAGAGGCAATGACATATTCCCATCAAGTCCATCATTGCATAAACCCATATATTTATAAAAAAAGAAAGAGCATAACCTTGGTACTAAATCAGATTGAACCTAAGATCTTATTAGAAATGGGAAGATCTTAGATGGGTGGCAACCTCCTGGGGAGTAATGCGCATGGACCAGGTGAGTAGGGATCTGGCTGCTTAAATCCTACGATAGGCCTCTTCTATATCAAGAACACTTTCTGTTTCAGTATTGAAAACAGAGTTCCCCGCTTCATGATCTTATCTAGAGATACGAGAGCTCTCTTCAAGTAACAAGAATTTCGCTGAAGTTGCATGCTGATCAGAAAAAATTGCAACCAAATTGGATCTGATTCGGTGAGATTGGATTGGATGCTTCACTTCTTTAAAGTAAATTGGGTTGGAAGATTTTCAGTCCGTAAGGATGGGTCCTAAGATGACTCTTACCTTGGTCCAATCTGATGTGTAATCCATAATATTTTATTTAGGTTGTTTCATAAGGATTAATTTACTCATGGGGTTAGAAAATCCGTGTTAAAAAAATATGAAGTTAATATTAATCCGCATTTTGTTTATTATAGAGTGATGTTGATATTAATTTTTATTTATTTGAATTTATATTAAATTATGATGTTAATTTTGTGATATTTAATTGAATTGATTTTAATACTACTTTCTGGGGAGTAGGGTTAGGATAGCGATGAAATTAACACCTATTTTGCTAACATTCTTAAGAAATGATGTTAACATAACTAGTGTTAAGGACATTTAACTTGGGTTAATTCATTTATTCTTTCAAAATCTTTTGAGATCTCATTATATAAGCCAGACACAATAAATTTTAGATTTCAATTTTACGATATCTTCATTCTTCAAATCTTGGAATAACTATTTCGACAACCATTCAAAATATGTCTACCATTTTGAATATGTAGAGAATCCGATTCAGTCCAATCAAACCAATTCCTAAACTTTTGAGGTTGGATCAGGCTTTAATTGGCTTGAATTGGACTGCAAAAGTTTCAACTCAAACTTATAGGATTTCAGCTAAAATCTGATTCCAATGCACATCAAGCAGTGGTTGTGCAATTCTCATGGTACTTGGACACGTACATCCCTGCTATCTTTACAACTTACAGAGACACCCCTTGATGGTTCTATTGTCCAAATAACTTCTGAAATCAGAACAGTGTTTTGTTCTTTCCTTGGCTAGGTTTGATAGAGACCAGGCTGCCTATGTTCCCTGTTTTGCCATTTACAATTTACAATACAACTGTAATTAATAACTTAAAAGAGTATCACGTACAATGATGCTACTGAATATTAGTTCAAACAGCTTTACTTGTATCTTTCAAGATACCATATGCATACACAGATCATTCGGCTTGTTTAAGTATCCTCCTCATTTAGGAAGCCGAGGTTGGTAGAGCCTAATTGACTTGCGTGAACTCCAGGGCATTCCCATCTGGATCTCGTGCAAAGATAGCAGGCCTGCCGGAACGGCTGAGGGTGTAGACAATACCTGCAAGCAAAACAACTTTTTTTTTGAATCTTTTGATCAACTTGATAATTACTCAAGCGCATAACCATCTCCTATCCTATATGCGATGTAGTGGCTTAAACCCTTTTTCGTTTGATAAACGATGCCTGGTGTAGTGTCTTCAGGAGATATATGTGTTTTTTTCCAAATAAATATATTTTTAGAGAAAGATCCTCCCAAAGATGTTTTCCACAAGATCAAAATAAGTTGAGCATTTTAACCTTCATTATGTGGTTTGGATGAGGAAGATCTCTGATTCGATGATGTGATGCAAGATATTCCAATTATAATAGAGAACTCAACTTGGATTACTCATAGGTAATCAGTAGTCCAATCTGAATCATCAGGCAATCGTTGGAATAAGCCCTTATTCATACTATGTTCCACCCATTTAGATTATTCCTAATCTCAAATCCCGTACGAACTCATTCTTCCTTGATGCATGTTAGCTATGTTTAGTGAAATCTGTCTCTATTTGTTAAAAGAACAGTGCCCATCAGAATGTTACTAATGAAAGATACAGCCAGATATCTCATGAAGAGTATAACTACAAGAGAAGAAATTTTGTTCTGCAAAGGACGGGTATAAATTTTACCATTTTTCTCAAAGATGGCCTTCAAATTCATCACATTCTGAATCGCAATGCAAGTATGACGATCACGTCCACCATGCTCAGGACGCCCAGTAAGGGGATCTGGATTGGGAAGTTCCATCAAGTGGATCATCTCAGATCCAACCCACAGCCAAGCTCCTCTATATGGAAGCTTATCATGGGGCCTTGCTTCATTTATCTTAAGCCCTAACTCCAACAACCAATGCAACAAATTTACATCCTAACAATGCAGTTTACAATCTAACAATGCAATGAGATAAGAATGCATCTCTTTTTGCCTAAGAAATTTGCATACCAAGAATGTCTTGATAGAAATGAAGAGACTTTTCAAGATTTTCACATAGTATTCCGACATGGTGGACGCTGACAACTCCATAATCTGCAGACCAACAAAATGAAAAATGAAAACAATCCCAGGATCAATAGTCAAAAGCTCTGAACAGAAGGGTGCAGAACTAAGTATGAAGCTCTCACAAATTCTGGTCAGTTGGTAAAAATATCTATTTAGAAAAATTATGCATCTACCCCAGTCACGAAGTTTCAAGCATATATTGCAGGTGAATTTAGCATGAAAAACTTGACGCAAGGACATCACACGAAAAACTAAACCCAAAAACAAACTAAATGGGTCACATTCCATTTTATAAAACATAGCTGGAGGTTACCATCGGCATCATTTTATGATATAGCTTCTAATTTATTGTACTATAATCAAAAGTTCGAATCGTGGGGAACCCTGGCCAAACAAAAACAAAAAAAAAAAAAAATCAGGTATGAAGATCAAGAGGTGATTAAAATTTGTTCCCTTTCCCTTTCCTTCACTTATAATTTGCAAATACACCCATAGTTGACCATATGCCATAGCTTATATTTGCAATTACCACATTTGATTATCCACATTCTCATCCATCACGATTCACAATGACATCTCGATGGTAAGCTGGAATTTGATTACCATAAAGAGAGCCAATTAGCTCAGATTATAATTAGGTGAATCTCTAGTATCTCTACTAAACAAAAAATTGACATGAATATTCTCATATCTTTTAAACTGTAAATCAGTTTAGATGAGGATTTACTGAGTACAAGACTAGCCATAGATACCCCTGCACACCATAATTACAATATTGGTACCAAATATAAGTTATTTGAAAGTAGGATCTATAGCACCAACCAAGCATATCAATCCTTAATAATACTATGATTCTAGGCAATCAAAATTTCTTGACAATGAGCTCCTGTCAATGAAATTCCTAGGCAAACACAACCCTAATGCCACCGTGAATTCCATACTAGTAAACTTCATATCAACAGAAAAAGTGTGCAACAAACTCACTAAGAAAAC
Source organism: Thalassia testudinum (assembly GCA_037157565.1). NCBI lineage: Eukaryota > Viridiplantae > Streptophyta > Magnoliopsida > Alismatales > Hydrocharitaceae > Thalassia > Thalassia testudinum. The sequence continues at coordinate 53,310,022 of JAZHRO010000030.1, forward strand.
TTATAAATGTAGTTTACATTGTCATAATGTAATTGAATTCATTGACTAGCAGTTTACTACAAACAATACAGCTATTACAGCCAATGCTTAAGAAAAGGTGCGAAACCATACCCGCATAATCTGATTGCAACATCCATTGGATAATTTGGTCGAAATGAACCACTACAGCAAAATGTACATGGGGTGCCAGGTAAATAGTAACACTTAGTTTTATTCACTGTCGTTTGTAGATGCAACGATGATTTTGGGCTGTTTGTAACGGTAATTTGAAATCATCATCTAACTTATCATAATAAAGAATAAATCGTTTGCCTCATTTTCAGATCTCATGAATAACCACTGTTCTTTTTTTCTCAACTTTCCCATCATAACAACAATTTCAATTGATTACTATCTTTGTTCACCAACGAATAACTATTCGTTGCCATGTCGAGAACGGCTTGTGTAACAATCATTGCACGAACGAAACCACGAAAAAATTCGACCTTTCCTCATCTCTCCCCACTCACATCGATCAAAAAACCCCAAAATGACCCATCAGAACACGTCAACATCGAGACTTGCAAGTCTCAACAAGCTTGATGAGCTCAGGTCATGGAGACCTTACCACTGCTCCCCTCCTCGATCTCCAAGCTCGATTCCTTGACGACCGGAGTCCCTTCGATCGAAACCTTAAGCTTCCTCAGCACCGGCCTCCTCGGGGCTTCCCGTCTTCCATCGAAGGATCGGCAGCTCCTGACAGGAACCGAGAGATTCGGACTCCCCTGCGTGGATTTGGACAGAAAAAGTTGCAACCTTTGATGTCTGGAAAGGTCGGAATGATCGAAAGGGAGGAGAAAGTTACCGTCTTGGAAAGAGAAGAGGGAGATGAGATGCACCGGAGCGCCGCCGCCGCCGCCATCATCGGTGTGTGTGCGTTTGTGCGTCCACAGCCACCCGAAGCTCTGCTGATAGAAAAAAATATTGAACATTTATTTTTTTTGGCAAAAACTCACCTTTTAAAAATTCTTTTCTTTTCTGCAAGAAAGTTTTCAGGGTCCTGGGGAAGGGCTTTTTCCTTTTTCCTGTTTTCCTTCTTTATTTTAAAGAAAGAATTTTTTTTTTTGAGCTTACCTTTCTGTGTTCTCTCTCTCAATTTAAAATTCAATCTTATTTTTAGTGCAAAGAGCCAACTTATTATTTAATAATAAACATTCGGATACCATGGTTTCGAAGCATCCAAAAATGCTCACGATGGTAGGAATCTTTGATTTTGACAGAAGGTGCTCAGGTCTATCAGAAATAGCTTTTCCCACATTCAATTTGCTCAAGTTAAACGCTGCTTTTTTTTTTATTAGCTTGGTTTCATCAAGGAGAGGAAACAAGGTTTCAAAAAGGGAAGAAAACATAAAACATATCAAAATAATAATAAAGATAAATCACTTAAAATCACTTACAACAATAGAGTTTCATTATTTATAAAAAGGAAGTGATGTTGTTATGTTTTTTTTTATGGACTATTAGATGATGTCACCTAAGGTTGGGCTAATGATATCTGAAAGGATAAGAGTATCGAAACAAATGCACAAGTAAAGACCATGGGAATGTACTCAAATAGGACCCACTAGCAAAATGCATAAGTGCATTCATCGATTCATTAATAGTATTTATCATTGTTATGTGAAAGATCACACATCTCTTATAATATACATGGTGTGACCAACCAAAGATTAAGAAATCATTGGTGAATTTCACCTATATATAACTAGTGATATTTGATTTGAAACTAAAAATTACCGGTGATATTTGGTTCAAATGCAAAAATCACTAGTATTTTGTTCTCGGGTGGGTAAGCGATGTTGTAAGGCCTGAAAGGATGCAATTGAGGTGCTTTGTTGCATCATGAAAGCGTGAATCAAATATTTTAAAAATTTTAATCACAATCGATTCAATGCTCGAAAATCAATCAACGATCAAAATAAAAAACATCATAATAATTGGAAACATATGATTTGAACTATTTTTCAACTGTTCTGGGATCCCATGAGTTAGAGATATTTTCGTGGGTGGGTTAGTTCAACACAACACAAGTAGTGCCTCTTACAATAGGTCTCGACACAACCCGGAACCCTCTTCCATGATGAGTGGATGAAGCCCTCTCTTGTTGAAGACAATCAATAACAACGTACAACAAACTCCTTCATGAAATCCGAGGACGATGCTCATCTTAATGCTCAGAAGAACTCCAGAGAAGACACTCTAGGAATCAAAGTCTAACACACAAGTTAGACTTTTAATAAAGGCCTTTCTAGATGTCCAATAGAGGTGTTAAATGTCCAGAACACATCTCAGACTTCCTCTATGAAGTTTAGGCATCTAAATTGGAGGAGATAAGAGGGAGAGACGATGCTCTCTCTCTATTTTGTTTCTCTCTTGTGTCGACAGGGAAGGTAGAATTAATTAATGTAATTGATTGAGTTTAGGGTTTGTCTTAGAAGATATTTATAAGAATTCCAATCAATTCCTAATATGGTGGGATCAATTAGATCTCCATTCAATGGTTCGGATTAACTCTCAATTTCATCAAGTCAATTCCTTAACTCGACCGACATAAACTAATAGTTCTGAATCTTCATTCAAGAATATCAATCAAGCGATGACTTCTAAAGAAAGTTGCCATCCCAACTTAGAACAGAAATATATGATTGAATCAGATGATTTTTTGATGTGCTATTGAATCCTCTAAATTATTTAGATTTTCGAGTTACCACAAATCGAGTGTATTTGATTTAGCTAAGTACATCACCCTATTTATACTAAGGGACCTAATTCATGTATCGGAAATAATCTTATTCTTACTCAGATAAAATGTAACTCATTACATTATTTGGGTGGCTCGCTAAAAACATACAAAATCCAATAGGACCCACCAAGCATGTGATTTAGGGAGAATGGGCAACCATGTGCCCTTTTTGCAAGGTGTCCGTTGCAAAAGGAGTTTCTTTACATTTTACCCATCTAAAAAGACATACATGTGTATCTTCAATGAATAAAATTTATAGGGAGATGGAGGATATCTTATGTACATCTATAGTAGAATAGAAACCAATTGTAGGGAGAGAGGTGGACCTCAAAAAAGACTATTGCAAGTGCTCCAAGCCACGTAGATCATCAATATTAAGGAGAGAATGGATACACCATGAGTTGCAAAGCCATCATCGAGGGTGGAATGAAATCAAAACAATAGAAGGTTGAAGTGAACAAAGGTGGTCCGTGGTGGATGGGAAAGTTGGAGAGGAGTCATATTACATACTCTTAAGATTGTCAAATAAGGTATCAGCAAAACCTATGTTCTAGTAAGAATGCATGTTAAGTCAACTTTTAGCATGACTTTCACTTATTGAAAAAGTTGGAGTTGGAGGTCCTTGACTTCTAGGGATTTTGGAGGTTTGATTATAGCCAGTACTTATGTAAAATATTCTCCTTTCAAGTGAAAATGAATATGACTTGTTTACACAATCAATCAAGGCACTCTTGATTTGTTATGCCCATCCCTTTTAGAAAGCTTAAGTGTGAAGTATAATTGTGTTTCACCTACCTTACAAGCACTTCTAAACAATGCCTTACCTTTTCTATTCTACGTACCTTGTGAGCCTAAATACCTCTAATAGTTCAAATATTGAGTCCTTAGCCATCTTTCCACTAACAACATGCTATGGGAGAGATATGTGCCTTTTCCCAAGGCAAAGTCATTGGTTTCGGACAAGTTGGCTTGTTTAACCACCTAAAACCCCATTTGGTCCACTACTATTAAGGTTCAAATCCAACCTAACCCAACCCAACCCATTTATCATCAGGCTGGACTTGGCCTAACTGTTATTGGACTGGATTTCATTTCGAAAGCCATGATTCACTGAGAAAAACCTAAAGGTCTTTGACAACTTTCCCAACCTACCAACCATATCCCTTAATTATTTACCTCATTTTCCCAAATCAAAATCAAATGATATTGATATCAACAAATTAAAATTTTTTTATACAATAAGAATATGCATCTTATGTTCTTGTACAAGTCTATTATATAATCAACAAAATATCATAATATTTCAAAAGGTACCATGACCCACATATTCAAGAGAAGTTATTTACACTTCAAAAAAAAACCTATTAGTGCAAGTTCAAAATAGAAAATCAATACAAAGTTTATAACAACTACTGACTAAATATATAATGCTGAAAATAAATAAAAGAGGCAATATGTTTTCATCCTTCAATAATTAGCATGAAACTTCAAAATCATTCTTTGTTAGGAAAACAAATGTGGATATGCTTGGAAGTTAATTTTCAACCATGTTCGGTAAAATTTAAAATTTTCCAGAAAAAGAAAAAAAAAATTTATTTGAGCCAAAACAGACTTAAATCTAAATTTTTGACACTAATTTTAGGCAATTGGGGCTTAGCCCACTTCTAATTGGACTACAATCTCAAATTGCAATTGATAGGCCACTAAGTACCAGTGCAATGCCCAACTTGCTTTTGCTAGATCTAACCTAACCCGATCACAATTAATAGACTTGGTGGACATAAATTTCTAATAATGTTACAATCTAATCATCTTGCCAACTTTCGAAAACTACAAAGGGATCCCAACATGATCCAATTGCCCTTGCCTACATCTAGATCGCTTCAATGAAGTGATTATATTGTCTATTGACATCATTAAACACAACTTACCTTTGCCTGCATTATTATCATCCATTCTTGAATTCAACATGTAGGAATAAAAATAGATTACCTTAATCAATATTTTTATATATCATCTTATTATATCACATCTATATTAATATATATTAAAATATATCTACTCAATAAATCTAATATATTTTTTAGAATATATTTATAATATCACATTAATCCATTTACTATCAATAATTTAATATTAAACAAATAACCATATTAACCTGAGAGTGAATGTCATCGGCATACCAAATTTTCTCATAATTAATAGGTATCTGAGATCTGTCCTGCACACTCCTTTCCATGAGTTGTAATGAATTAAGAAAGGTATTATAATGGGGAAGGAATAGAGTGGCTCTGGTTAGGAGTGATTTGGTGCGAGTAGTCTAATTGGCTTGTAGGGTGTGTTGGGTTAAGGGTAGTAAAATCAAAAAAATGAAAATTGAGTCGAGCTCCTATAATGTATCGAACCAAATCAAAATCAAAATGAAAATTTTTTATTTTCAAATCTAACTTCATAAAAATAAAAAATTTGATTTGGTTAACGGTTCTATTCTTCGAAATATCGTGAGATTTAAACTAACCCGACATAGGATAGCTTTATCTCTATCTCTTTTGATGTTTTTTTTTACTTCTCTTCTTCCTCTTATTGCATGTCTTTTAAAGTTCACTCGATTCCCATTGCAATTGATGTTTGGCTTCGGTTCTAACAATGCATCTATTACTTGAATGAAACTGGTCCATCTTGAATCAAATTAGTTGTAACTCGCTTTCGAATGGAACTAAAAAAAAAAAAAAAACATTTCCAATGATTAGATTTTCGATTTGTTTAGAAGCCCAAATCAGAAATCAAATTGGACTTATTTTGGAACACCCCCCACTTGATCGTTGGTTTGACCATCTGGTGGATCTGGAGATATCGAAGAAAAGGTAGTAAATGGCAGGACTGTTAAACTTCTGACTAGATAACGTTACCATTTACTCAAGTTACACTAAATTAACGGATCAAGATCATAGGAAATTAATGAACTTGTGCATCAATGATGATTCGCAGTGATAACTTTAAAAATTACTTATTCATTGCATCTTATCTGGATATAATTCAAAACCAATGCTTCATTCTCTCTCTTTTACCTTTTTTTTTTTTTTTTTTTCTTTCTTTCCCATTTTTTAGCAATAAGGAATACTGTAATAAAAGCCCCTAACTACTCGCATGTGCGTTTGGGCACATGAAGTGTGGGTCAGCACCCTGCAGGTGTACGGATAGGGTGATCCTTATAATTAAGGTGTGTTGCCTAACAGACATATATAAATACATGTTGCATTTTATTATTTCAATTGTATGTCTACTGTAGGCGAAGCTTGCACCCTACATGTGGACCAAACTATAAAATATAGCAAGAGTAATTAACTACACTCATATGGGCTTTTACCCTAAAAGGAACAACACAAATGAAATCTGATTTCACATCTTTCAATGATGTATATGTTCGAATGTAATGATCACAAGGGCACGTAGGGAAGGCTCCTTTTCCATGTAGAGGACAATTCAAGGATGCATATGCAAAAGTGCATGAACTTAATTAAGGTTGAATATTCTAGACTTAGTGATTATCATCAATGGTATTTTATCTTGTTTTGGTGGATTTAGCTGATGTAATTAACAAGTAATTTACATGTAAAGCTTTCTTAATATATTTTTGATGAAGGAAGAAAAATCCTTGATTAAGTTTAATAAGCCTAACAAGCTAAAACTACAAAGGCACCTAAAATGGACTACACAAGTAGCCCATAAAGGCCTATAGTCGAACCAAAACCTCACTACCAGATTGGATGGAAAACCTACCTGATGAGCTGTAACCCGTTTAGCAAATAAATGCAGGCAGACAAAGAAGGTCATGCCACCTATGATTATGTGCCAAGTTGTAAGGGACTGTACTTGATATAGACTTCGAGTTGACCTAGTCAACATGGTCAGGTGACTACCCTACTCAGCTGGACACGTGGACCTGCCTGAACGGTGCACATTACGAATCTCAATCAATGAGACTTACATGGCAAGTAATAGTTAGCAATCGACAATCGGGCTTCGACTCAATGCCCACGGTTCAAGAATATTGGAGCCATAAAGCCCATTAAACTTACGAATAAAATTCTTGAATAAGGTAGCAACTCTCACCTAGGGGCATGGGAATTCCAAGTTTTTCCTATAAAACAAAAATATTATAGTGAATTTTTGAGAGTTACCAGCTCTCCCTAGACGTATATTTTATCAGGTAAAATTGGATTACTAATCTCTAGTGCATTTTGATTTATTTGAAATCGATCTTTTTACTTGTTTGATCCCAGTAAAATCCTTCAAAAAAAAAACCTGATCAACTTCTTTCTTTGAGCTGATGTAATTGAATTCCTTAGCTTAGAGAGTAGGTCTAATCGAGACATTTAGATGTACTGACGAAGAGTATTGTAAGAATACAATTTAGTATATAGGTGGGACTTGTAAGGAAAGAATCAACCTTTTTAAGTTAAGGGCAATCTTACCAAGCAACTAGATGAAAGTGAGAAGAAAGTCAAAGACCTACCAACCCTTCTTTGTAGAATAGTGAAGGTAGAGTGGATAGGAAGAGGACTCCTTAGGTCTTTAGTTTCATTATAAATAAGATAGATAGATAGAAATCCTTTATTTCTATTTGATCACCATGCCCAAACTTTATTCTCTCATTGATCAATAGTAATATCATAGACTTGGTTCTCAAAAGTGAAAAAACAATCACAAGCATATTTGAGTTGCTTCCACAAATTTATCGTGCATTCAAGAATCATGATGTGATAATTAGAATCAATGTGTAAGTAGATATGTAATTTTATACCTTATTAGAGATTATAGGTGTTAAATTAGATATTTTATAATCATGAAATCAAAAAAATAAAAGTCATCTATTTCTAGAGGATCAAGTATGATAGAGATTAGCACCACATAATTATCGCAAAGGTGGAATATGGTGTAGCACATGTATATCATCCCAAGATGCTTGTGTACGCGGTTTAGATTGTACAAAAGCTTAGCATTCTTTGATGCTTATAGCTAAGCACTTGCATGTTACAAAGAGAAATAGTTTGTATATCCCAACAATTTCAACCTAACTCCAATAATACACTCCCCGTACCCATGTCCAATCTTTGCCCCATAGGGAGGGATATGATATGGGTTAATATCCCAGATTAACTAAACAAGGACTCTATTAGAAATATCATTCAAGTAATTTTTTCAGAGAATTTTTATTCAATTAAATGTAATTAACATTCTAAACATAAATAAGTCATGTCTCTCCTTTTTTTACTTTATGACCACAAACCATTCTTTTATAGGTGGTTGGGAACATGGGATACAGTATGAAATATGAGTGTTATAAGAGCTATTTAATAGAAAACAAGTGGACCACTTTGTGGAAAAAATGGTAGGCATGCCCCTACATGCATCTTAAGGATTTTCCTAATCTTACAACACATTGTATACGTTTTAATTAAGATCATTCCGCTTCAAATAATTGAATGTTAATTGTGCCTGTCGACACAATTATATTGTTGATTATGCACTGACCATCCAATTATATGAATTTCTTAGATGGAGTGACATTCTAATGATATTGTGATCCTCTATTGGACACATCGAAAGCTTCATACGGTGACAAATCCCTATAATTGTTTTGTAGGAAAAGAAAATCAAGTTGTTTTAAACTATTAACGTATCTACTTCTTCAACAAGTTAATTAGTTGGCTGGTTGGTGAGGAACTTTAAGTTAGCAATATTAAGTGATGCTTAGCTTATTGGATAATCAAAGTTGCATGAGTGCCCTGCAAAATCTACTGCTATCAGCATCTTAATGGAAATGTTGTTTGTTAAAATCTTAAAAAGGGCAATCCATGGTTCGAAGTGATATGTGCTGCATGAGATACAATTATCAATTCATCAATGTTGGAACCCTAAAGTGACCGATGATTAATCACTATTGACACAACACTCTCCTACATTAATGTTCAAGAGAGCATTTATGCATTAGTGTACTTATTGAGATATTGAATTGAGTTCATGTTATGCTTTCTAAGAAGTTCATTATTGAGATAATAAAAACTACTAAAGTTGAAATTTTCTTATTGAGATTATTTTTTTGGAAAAACTTGTAAGCATGTCGTTGCATCTTAAAAAGTCTTTCCAACCTAAGTACACCTTGAATATGATTTTGCTTTGAATATAGAATGTTAAGATGGACATAATACACTGTAGCATTTGTAATATAGAGGGCATTGAACAAGAATGATTAATTCCACTATAGTTATTTTCCAACTCACACATCTTGGACGAAATGCCATTGTTATGGTATAGTACTAGAGAAAGCACTAAGAAATTGAAACTTCCAAAAACTGACAAAACATCGTAGTTGTTTTTAAGGAAAGAGTAAATCAAGTTGTTTGAAATTATTCAACACAACTACTTCTTAGACAGGTTGGTTGGTTGGTGGGTAAAGCACTTTAAAGTTAGCGTGTGGATAATGTTGTTTACAGGTAGACATCGAAATCATGTCATGTGTGTGTGGGACATCCAAAAGTTGATCACGGCCCTCAAGTTAAGAACCTTTTTTTTTAACTCTCAAATTTACAACTAAGAAACGAAGCATGCGATTTATATGCACCGTGAGCATGATTTTCACTCGATAATTGATATTTAATATAAATAAATGAAAGAGCGTAAGATTTGTTATATATTAAATTTTATTATATTACAAAAAATTATCATATTATTTTGAATTAAAATATATAGATGATAAATAATTTTACATCGATGATAAATTATTCTGCATGATTAATTTGTATTGGTGTAAAGGTAATTTAAGTGGTTTATATCAATACAAAATGGATTCATTGTTGATTTCAATGATGATGGATTCTACCACATGTGAGTAATTCTTTTTACATTAAAAAAAGATACATCAACTGATGACCACATTCACAATTCTCTACATCATTTTTTACATCAAAGTTTACATTTTCGAGCTTACGACCTGTATGTATTATTTTAGACTAGTCTTTCTATTACATGCTCTCAACAAATTAACAACTACCTTTCTAAAAGCTTATCACCTTATCTGCAAGATTCTTTTTCCCCATCCTTCACCTACCATATCCATCACAAGATTTTCTTGTCGAAACCTTTTCCTACCTTTCATGATCAACTAGTTTTTAACTTGTATCTTACTATAGAAGTATAAAAGTTAATTATATGAAAGTTTAATATGATTTTCAATTGATATATCTTAATTTTCGATTGGTAGGAAATCAACATATCATATATTACAAAACGCTTTACCTGATGTATCTTAATTTTTGACTAGTAAAAAAAAAATATATCGATTAAAAATCAATACACACCACATATTGTAAAATACCTTACCCGATATATTTTAAGTTTTAATTGATATTTTAGATTAGATTTATACTATATAATTTTGTATATATATTGTTCTATATATTCTCATAAAAGTATAATCAATATTAATGTCTAGTAAATTGATACGAGATAAGGAAATTCACGACGATGATGAAATTCGATACAAATATACCTAATAAATAGCATGCCACAAAACTAAAATTAAAAGGACCAAAAGAAAATGAGACGAGAGAGCACGGCAGGGAAGAAATAGATAATTAACATAAAGAAAGTCATACGTAAGCCGCAGGTGATAAAAAAATATTCAAAAAAGGCTAGAGGGACGATTAGAGTGGCTGCTCCACATCGACTCTGCATAATTATAGATAGATACCGAGTCCACGAATATACAGCATTTCCCCTCACGTTTAATTAGATCGACAAGACGAAGAGGGCAAAATGAAAATATTGGGAAAAAACGAGACAATAGAATCATCGTTGATATCAAGCAATTTCAAAAAAATAATAAAGAGAAAAGTTCAACTATGTGATCCTATCACCTATATCCTGTATTAGTAAGTTCCCCTCAAATGGATTTGTTGGTTCTAGCAGTGTTACTTTAGGTCTCTTTTGGTAAGAAGAATAAGTTTGTGAAATAAATTAAAAAAATAAAATAAATAATGACATAGTTAAATTAATCTGTTTGTACGTTTTGATAGATTAAAATTATTACACAGAGAAGATAGAATAATTTTATCTCAAATTAAATCTACTTAACTCAACGTAAATAAGAGATAAATTAAATAACAAGTTAAATAATTAACCTATCAATCAAACACAACCTTAATCATTTCCTGGACATCAACTCCATCTAGTTGGAGCTCTTTGAGCTTGAGAACTATCTAATCAAGGGCAATAAGGATTTAAAATCCCCCCCATCAATTTCCGGTATTAGGTCCTTTGACAATCATATAAAGCATAAATGTTGTGTTAATTGAACTTTAATATGAATGTCCTTGAACTTAAATCAAATACTTAAGTTTAAAAAGAAGAGGGCAATATATTAAGATCACAAAATTAAACGAGGTGTTTCATAGATCAAGGATGAACTTGAAATTTTGGATATAAGTTTGAGGAATTTTATGTAGTTATATTAAATATGAATAACAACACGACGAGTAGCTAAATAGCATCTCCAATTAATCAAAATCCCTCAAGATTTTAGAAAAATCACATATATGGTTAAGTTTATGCGATCTCTAGCATGCAAACATCTTTTAATACTAATGAGGATGCTTTTGCAATTACTTTTGGAACGAATGCTTTGTTTGGGAAAATTTTCATAGCAAAATGGTATCCTGTTCTCAGCATGATAATGTGTTACTTGATTGTTATTTCTATTGGCATGAAAGCACGTTATAGTTGAAAAAGAGCACCCATTTTAATGCATATAAGATCATAAAAGTTCGCCAAGGGATGCAGATTTGAAAATGTAAAAAATGATGTAAAAGATGACATAGCGAGTTGTGAATATAGTCTTTATTTGATGTATCATATTTTTATGTAAAATAAGAATTTATATGTAGTGGGGTTTATCACTGTTGAAATAACAACGAATCCATTTTATACATGTGTGAATCACTCAAATCATCTTTGGTATCACTTTACATCAATACAAAATCATTTTGCATAGCTCAAAACCACCATATTACCTTTGAAACAATTTTGCACCGGTGTAAAGTAAGACTACATCGGTGCAAAATTAAATTTCAAGTACTTCTTCACCTTTGAAAAATGATTTTTAACTTTACGGTTTAGGATTTAAGGACAAAACTAAAGATCATACACTAAAGACTAAACCGTAAACCTTAAGATAAAAGATCACTTCCCATTGGTGAAACTACTTTCCATAAACCTGAACCCTAAATCTTAATCCTTAAACCTCAAACTCTAAATCTTAAATCCTAAGCCTAAAACTCAAATGTCAAAATCATTTTGTACGGATGCAAAACTACTTTGGAATAATTTTACATCGATACAAAATGAAATTTCACCAATTCAAAATCACCTCAGAATAATTTATCACCTGCATAAATCACCCAGAATAATTTATCAATGATGTAAATTAATTTATCACTTATGTATTTTAATTTAAAATAATATAATAATTTTTTTAAAATATTATAAAATTCATTTCATAGAAAATCTTATATTTTTTATTTCTTTAAATTAAATACTAATTAGATGACCACGTCACATCATTTTATATCACAAAATACATCATCTCTGCATCTCCATACAATTTGGCATACATATATTTTCCTTGACATCGACAAGGTTTGTAAGAAGCAACAACTAAGGGTCCTACGGACGTTATGGCAAGGCCAATTGAATGTGACAATCTCTCTCGACGTACCTTTAATTGTTAGCACAAGACATGTATCATTGCGTGTGCAAAATTGAATTGCACTGTTCCAATACTTATCCCATTATATTGCCAATCTACAGAAGAGTGAGTGCTCGTATTTTTTTATCAGTTAAAACGAAAGAATTTGTTTCGGATGTTGCATCGACAAAGGTTTGATATTCAACTTCAGTATGTGTTGCCTGATCCTCGCGTCACTTTATCAAGATAGCAATCGATGTTTTAGGGACAAGCATTAATCATAGACCTCAGATCTCTAAAGTTTAATTTATTTGGTAGGTTAATTCGAAGGTTTAACTCGTATAATCTTAACATCTATTTTAAAGAATTAACATCAGTTTTAGTAGGTGTTACCACAACAGATGTTAACTTTGTAACTCCGCCACATTCAAATTCGACTCTCCAGAAATTGATGTTAGCACCAATTTAACTAAGCATAACAATAGTTGACACGATAACTTAATACTAATTTAAGTAAATATAAATTAGTGTTAACACCATTAAACAAGTAAATAGAAATGATGGTTAACATCAGTTTCACATTTCTTAACACTAATTTTCTAACCTTCCAAGGAGGGTTAGAAAATTAGTGTTAAGAAATGTGAAACTAGTATTAACCATTATTTTTATTTTCTTACAAAGTGATGTTAAAGTAAACAGAAACTGATGCAGTTTCTGTTTACTTTAACCTTTGTGATATTTACTTTAACCAATGTTAACATCAATTTCTGTACAATAGTGTTTGGATGTGTGATAGTTGTGAAGTTAACACATATTTTGCTAACACCCCTTCAAACTAGTGTTAGCAAGATGGGTGTTAATCCATTAAAATAGGTGTTAAAATTATGCAAGTTAATCCTTTAAGTAAATAGAGGTTAATCCCTCAAAAGAAGGGTTAACTTCCCAGGTAAATTAATCCTAAGGTTGCATTTAGACGAGGTTTGTTGTTTAACTTCGGGTAAAATTTGGAAGAGATAAGTTGTAGAGGTAGTAGTGTAAATGTTAGGTCAGCAAAGGATAGATGTGATAGGTGAATTTATGTGATATAAGTTGTATATTAATGAGAAAAGTTGTAATTTATTTATTTATATTTAATATTAAATTATTATTATTATTATTATTTTGTTGAAAATTTAAATAATTAAAAGTTAGATGTAATAAGTGGATTAATATATTATAATAGAGATTTGAATTTGATATTTCTAATAAATGGTAGCGTTATTCATATACTTGGTAACCTTGTCACGCCACCAAAATCAACTCTTTATCAATCATCCCAAGCCTAATACTTCTCTGGTTAGTAGAAGACTTAGGAAACATGTAAGCTATGATTTACGTTGCATGGTAATGATGACCATGGTTAAAATTGCCTTTTAGATAAGAAGTATTCTTAGATAATTGCTAGATTGATTGAATAGACGAAATGCATATATGATGTTGGAGTGTTTTAAAGCAAATAAGACTCCTATCAATTGATGGATGCAAATAATTAAATGATACTGGCACCAAATGATAGACAAGGAAGAGGCCAACGGAAAAGGTTGGCATTGATTGAGTAGTCAGCAAGCGAAGGTAATGTAAGAAATCCATTCCGATCATAAAAATAATTCTAAATAGTTAGCACCAGAGTTTTTTTTTTTACTCAAGATCAACTAATTATCATTGAAGGAAAGAATATGATATACGAAGATGCATTCTCTGATGAGAGGGGGTTACTCCCATAGAAATGGAGGAAAACAAAAACAAAAAGGAAGATAAGGAGAAAAAAAAAATGAAGATGCGATGAAATATCATGATCCAATCAGTCTCTCAAAGGAGGTTAACTCTGCACTTATAGGTGCAGCAAGATGTCAACAAGATAAATCTTGAGGAGCATGTCAATGAGTGAATCGATATAAATAGACCAAAGGCCAAAATCGAAACCTAACCAAAGTTAGAAAACCTAGCTGAATGAGATCAGGAGTCTCCCGTAGTCCCCAACCAAAACAACACAAAAGAAATAAAAAGAACAGATCAACTCCACGACGAAGTACATGAACATGCAACCACTGTACCCCACAACCGTCACGAAATTCGAGGCTTTAAGATAGATCGCCGTGTGCTGCCAAAACCTCTATCGCCACTTGTCAGCAAGGCAAACCACCACACACCGTCGACCCGCACTGCCACTCGCCGTCAAGTTGGATCGCCGCACGTAGCCAACCATCACTGTCGACTCCAACAAACCCCATCTGCCGCTGCTCTTCATCTTGTAGCACAGCCACTCCGTGAGGAGACTCCATGCGCATGAGGGAGGGCTCGTTGACTGCTACGAGCGCCGATCGGAGGAGCTGCCCACTGCCGCTGCCGCCTCGTCGGAACAGCTACTACAGGCAACTAGAAGGTGTGCATGTTGAGATCGGGGCTGTACGAGAGATCCAGAGGAAAAGTGGAGTCACCAATGAGCAGGGGGGCCTCGATTAACCCCGATGGTCGATCCGGGCCCCTATCGTAGCACAAGAGTCTTTCGAAGGAGAGGAGGAGCGAACGGCTCTTTCCGATAGGAGCAGGTTACCACCAAAGCTAGCAGACGACTATGGAAGATCCAATTGCTTCGTACCACCAAAATTCAAATAGTGAAAAAGTACATAATATAACAAACTAGTATATTTTAATTTTTCTTAAATAGAAAATTGTTTTTAAGTTAAAAATTATTTTTTATGGATGAAAAATTATTTTCAACCAAGACATTAATTTTTGTACATGTGATGTGGTGGTCAAAGTTATTATAATTTTTTTTAATAGTGCTAGATCCACAATCCTTGAGTTGCTTTTTTTTGAAGTAAACGATGGATACGTAGTTGACGTCCATGCATACGTGAGTGGAGGTGTAAGTGGAGACCTTTGCGTTACAAGATGTGTTAAAATGTATGTCTCCCCACTCAAATCCATTGAAATATTTCCATTGAAAGTAAATCATGAACAAGTACTTTGCTAAGATCAGAGATTGAGTTAGATTTTGGCTGAATTCATAGTTTAACGTGATTTTATTAGGTTGAGACTTTTTCAATCCTATCGTTAACCCAGCTTAAGGCTCAACTCAAACTCTAATCAAATTTGCAAAATTTCGAATTTATCCGATAATTAATTAGTTTCTTAAATCAAAAAATATTAAAATATCAATAAAAAACAAGGAGAATCTTCACACCGTGATATATATACACGTTACAAGAGTTCAAAGCTCTCTCTTTTTTTTTTTTTGGGCAAGATAAAAGCCTTTGTCAAGCAGCCATATAAGTTCCCAAGGAAATTTGGGGTAACCTGAAATTCCTTGCACATGACAATATATACAAAATCTCGCAAGTAAATGCACTGACTGGACATAAGATTTATGAGCCTTAACAATAGAAAAATCAACATTTGCATTCATGAAGGAAGAGCATTGTTGAACCAACCAACAAGCATCTCAATCTGGTTGGTGAAGGGCATAAATTTGACTTATAAGGTTGATGACATCTGATAAAATATCCACCTTCTGTGAGCTTGAATTTAAGGCCAATCAAAACCTTTTTGTATTGCCTAAGTTTCTGCAAGTGCACTTTTTGCAGTGTTAATAATATTTGCAGAACATTGCTTCTGATTCCCATCAGAATCCAACAAGACTGCAGCAGCGATAGAAAACCCATCACCAACAACTACATCTGCGACCACCCTACATGTTCTCTCACAATCCAATTCAATTCTTATCTTTGATTCCCCACTGGATGAGGGATGCAAATATGCTTGACTTATTTTATAAGTATTATAAAGGTCGCAAAGTTCTGTGCCATTTAAATTATCATAAAAGACGAAGGAGACTCTCCCTTCATAACAACATTATATCTATGTAGCCACGTTACGTGCAAAGCATAAATCAACAAAGTTTGATATTGCCCATTTATATCCCATTTCTCATAAAGTGTCATTAGATCATTCCACCAACTTCCAACTGAAGGAGGACACCTAATCCTCCAATAGAACCAAACAGCCTTCATGAGCTCACACTCCCCTATTAGATGGCCCCAACTCTCCTCCTCATTGAAACAAAACAGACAATTTGTATCACCAATTTTCAGTCTATCCACAAGTATAGTTTTTAGGGGGAGAGCACCAACCACCCCTCTCCAAAAGAACTGCTTTGTACAAGGGGGTATCTTTTTTAGATTCCATATCTGTCTGCAAATTTGCACATGCTCCATATTTCCTTGATCAATATATCCACATTCATTCAATAACGTTATGTAAGCTGACTTTATTGAAAAAATACCTTTGGGGTGAGGCTTCCATACCAACATGTCTAGACCTGCATGTATAAGTGTTTGATAGTATTTCCTACACCAGATCTTCATGGTAGTGATCATTCAACAAATGAGAGTTCCATCTTTTACGCTCTTGCATAATTAAATCTGACACTTTAGAGAAATTCACCGTCGAAGTACCACAGGGCTATACAATATCATTATCTTGGCATATCTAGTTATCTGACCAAACATTTATATTCCGACCATCACCCACCAGCCATCTGGAGTTCCTAAACATGCAGTCCATAATCTGATCCACCACACTCATAAAATGTGAATCCCCTATTTTTGGTATATACTCTCTTAAGGAGCCTCCTTGGAAGTATTTACTTTTAAGTTGTCGTTGCCACAGTCTCTTGATGTTTGAATGTATGACCCAACCCATTTTCATGATCAATGCAAGTTATTCAAACTTGTTAATCTTAAATCGGGTCCTCCCATATGCTTTGACAAACAAATATCTTTCCAAGACTTCAAATAATGATATCTTTTCCCATCGTAGTATCCCCACCAAAAATCTCTAATCAATCTATCTAATTGAGCACATAACTTTTTAGAGAATAAGGTGATGGCCATTAAATAATTTGGAATAGAGGACACCGTAGTCTGAATTAACACTTCTCTCCAACTTGTTCGTATATTTAGTTATTACCAATTCCTCCAATTTTCTCTGATTTTCGTCATCCAGCAATGGGCCACCTAAATAGAATATTCAATATTTTCATTCTATTTTCCTGGGAACAGATTTGCTAAATAGCACCTTCAATTTTGTATAATTGACTAATCATTTTTGCCACACCATCCGATGCCTTTCCAAACACTACTGTATTATCTGCATACATTAGATGTGTAATAGGAGGACTGTTACAGCTGAGAGAAAACCTAGAAATAGATCCTTCATGCAAAGCCATATCAAGCATTCTTGACAAATATTCTGAATATAAAATAAAAATATAGGGAGACATGGAGCATCCTTATTTGATTCCTCGTGTGGGTGTAATCACTTTGATAGGTGACCTATTTACTAAAGTTTGAAAAGTAGTCGAAGAAATGTATGACATGATAATATTAATAAATGAGGAGGGAATATTTAACTGTGCTAAGCAATAATAAATAAAAGGTCATTTTAATGTGTCGAAGATCTTTTCCATATCAAGCTTAATTATCAATGAGTCCATCTTTCCATTGGACTTTTTGAAAGAACTAACCACCTCCTTTGCCATAACCAAATTGTCTGCAATTTGCCTTCCTGATAAGAATCCAGCCTGATTTTTTGAAATAACTTTACTCAAGATTGATTTGAGCCTCTTAGCCACCAACTTTGCCACCACTTTATAAAATGTATTTGTTATGCTAATTAGTCGGTAATCCTTTGACTCTTTGGGGGATATTAATTTCAAGGCAAGAGTAAGATATGTTTTACTCATTGGCTTTGGCATCTTTTGTTCTCTAAAACAACCTTGAACAAATGAAACAACTTCATTACTTACCAAACTCTAGCTATTTTGATAAAAAAGAGGTGGGAAAATGTCGAGACCCAAACTCTTTCCTTGTTGCATAGCAAATATCTTATTCTGAATTTCTTCCCAAGAAGTAATCAATGAACACCATCTACTTTCAATGTTTGAAGGCCAATCCCTTTCGTCAAATAATTCTTTTAGAATTCCATTATTGGCTTGTGAGGAAGAAAGTTTAGTATAAAAATCAAAGAAGCATCCTTTGATTTTATCTTGATCCCCAGTCTCTTCACCACTAGGCAAAATCAGCCATTCAATTACATGATGATAAAACTTTTTATTACGATCACCGCTTTGTAACGAGATATGTCTTGACCTTTGACACCAATAAATCTCTTCCAGAAGAAGAACTTCTTTATATTGAGTCTGCAAACTCTTCTCTATTGCCATAACACTTTCTCTAGGCCTTTTCCTTTGAAGTTTTGCCATTTTTGGTTCAATATTCATCTTCCTTCTTTTCCGATTTACTTCATTATTTTTATGCCATTTATTTAGATCATTTGCTACCTTTTGGCCCTTTTCCCAAATGGGCAGCCTTTCATCATTACTCTTCTTCTTGTTCCAACACATTACCATAATCATTTCTCACCATCCATTCAACCCCCCATCTCCACACCCTATTACAATGTGTTTTTTTCCTATTTAAACATAACAAGATCAGGCTATGATTACTGCTTAAAGTAGGCAAATGTAGAACTCCCGCATTGGGAAAATGATTGAGCCAATTACCAGATACAAAAGCTCTGTCAAGACGTTCCCCAATAAGAAAAGAAGACTGACGTTTATTACATCAAGTAAAAGCTTGGCCAACATAACCTAGGTCCAACAGACCTAAACTTGTAATAAAAGATAGCAAATGATAAAACTCCCTACTTGGGACCAAATTTCCTCCCACTTTATCTACAGCTGACAATATGGCATTGAAATCCCCTATGCAAACTAGATTATCTGTATATCCTTCTAAAAATATGATCATTCTGCTCCAAAATACCATCCTGCAGTTAAGTTTTGTAAAGACTCATTCTGTTTTGAGCCTTTTAAGACACTTGGACTGTCAGTCAGACATCTGGATCCCTTCCCAAACGTCTGGAAATTGAAAAAATCTATACACAGGGTCAGTTCTGCGCACTGGCTGCACGCAGACAACCTTCCTTCTCTCTCTTCTTATTTCTCCCCCTCACCGAACCCTAACCCCACCGCCTATATAAGTGCCCCCTTCCTCCCCTCACCACTCCATCACCACCACCTTACTTCCTCTCCACTGTCGTGAGAGAGACAAGCGAGAGAGAGGCAGCAAGAGCGAGGAGGAGGAGCAGCGTGAAGAGAAGAGGAGGAGGTTGAGCTCGCGAGCTTCGTGGGAGCTCGCCGGAGTGCGCACGGCCGCCGCGACGTGTGCTGGAGGAGAGTGTCGGGGAGTCGTCCCCGACTTCCTACTGCGACTGGAGTTGCAGCTGAGAAGGAGAAGCCGCGGCAGAGCACGGCGAGAGGAGCGAGAGCTCGTTCTGATATTGGAACTTTTCCAGTATCAGACGTTCGGAGTGCCTCCCAGATGACGGACTGGACGTCTGGTGACGACACCGGACGACTGAAAGTAGGTATTCGCGAAGGTACGTCATTTCCGCGGCTGCGGCCATGCAGGCCGCACTGCAGTAGGATTTGTTTGGGTAAATAAGGACGTACTGCTCTGTCGTGTGCAGGAGCAGCTTTGGGAAGGTGCGCAGCATGCCTTCCCACGCATTTCGGACGTCTGGACAGCTTACCAGAAGACCGGAGGCATTCTCAGACGACTGGAGGATAGGTCGGACATCTGGAGCTGAGTCCAGACGGTCAAATAGGAGTCCTGGACGTTTGATGTCGACACAGGGACTTGAGGTGAGACTCTGGTGACTTTTAAGACGTTTGGACTTTGTTCTAGACGTCTGATTTGGTTCTGCAGTTCTATTTTTGACCTGTTTAGGGTCTGATCGGGGTCCGTTTTACACAAACGAAATATCTGTGGTTTCCTTGTGAGTTCCTTTATATGTTAGAAACCTTTATATACGGTTCTGAATGTTCCATTGTGATATGTTCCTTGGTATAGGACTTCGACCTGTTACGTGTCTGGGGCTTGCAGAGGCACATAAGCCTGCTGTTCGAGCCCCCAGTACTCCCGGATTGTCTGGTAGAGTGGTTTCTCCCTGTTTTTTCTATAAAACATGAATGCAGTCATGATAATTAGATAACTAGGAAACTAGGATATGGAATGAATCCTAGGACGAGAAACATTTGCACTGTTTGTATGCATGTTTGATATTGCAGTCATAAATGAATGAGTAGAATTGTAAACAATTGCTTGTTAATAAATACGAGCTACCTGTTGGAATATGAAATACCTGTGCTAGTTAAACAGTTACCTGTGATATCACTTGTTGCATATGTTAATTTGTAGGAATATAGCTGCATGTGTACAATACGAGAATGGAATTGTGAATGATGAAACCTGGTATGGAATAATATGGTGAATATGAGCATGAACCCTAGGGGAATTAGGAGTAGAGCTCCTGTGGATGAATGGAAAGATCTGGAAATGTGAGTGGGAAGTGTGTTGGCCCTTGAGTACGTGGTACTAAGGAGAGCGACTGTCCCCTGTTTAGTGTAGAGCGAAGCTAGCTGCCCTTGGGTTGGAACCCAGGGTTAGGATTGGCCACTCTACATCGACTTCTGTTAGCCCTTGCGTACAATGTACCGAGGAGAGCTACTCGTGTAGGGAGGGAGCTAGCCACCCCATGGGACCCGAGATTTAGCTAGCCACCCTACACCGACTTATTAGGCCCACTGGGCACTGGGGTAGTCAGACGATGGTGCGCGGACTGTGGAGGGGCGAGACCCCTGTTTGGTTCTGAGGGGCGAGATCCCCGTTATTGACAGAGCTAGGTTTTATACTGTTCCGTACTGTACTTTGGGCGTACCCGTTAGCGGAAACGACTGACCGCGTGCTAGTGCAGGGTAGCTACCCGTGCGCTTATCGCGTGTGCTGTAGTCATCGCTACGTCTGTCCGTGACCTCGGGGTGGTTGACTGGGTGTAGGATCACCACAGGAGACTCTCCCGACCAGGAGAGCACCACGCGTGCCTTCTACTCTTCAGAAAAGACTGCAACCAAGATCGTTCCCACGAGGAACATGTGAGATCAAGGAAGAAACATGAAAGTAAACCAATGGATGAAAAGGAATTACTTGTAAAATAAAGAATTGGAAAAGATGAATTTACCTGTTAGCTTTTACTGCTTTAGATAGTCTGGTTATCACTTTACTCAGCGTTTGCTGACTTCGTTTACTCATAACCATTTACAGGTCCAGGAGTTGAGTAGCCCGAGTCACCGGCTGCAGAGGGCACTGGACCCAGTCGAGCCCAGCAGTAGTTTCCTGTTGTAGTTGTACTCTCTTTTCTGTAGATTTTTCCCTACCATATCTAGATCCTCGCCAATTTGTAACGCTGATAACGCGAGACCTGCTCTGATACCAATTGTAATTTCCCTACTCGGAGGGGGTGAGATCAGCGTGACGTAAAAAATGCGGAAAAAATACCAATCTCACAAAATAGACAAACACACAATGTACACAATAATTTTTAGGTGGAAACCCAAATCGGGTGAAAACCACCACCTAACCCTTTTGAGTTAGGATTTTCCGATCAACCAAGTTGATCAAATTCACTAAACGAATCACTTTGAACGAGGGTGATTCAACCTCAATTACAACCACGCTACAAGTGCGAGGGTAGCGTTCCTCAACCCCTTCTCTCCAAGAGAAGGATTTTGTCCCACGAAGGAGATGGGAATTCGCAAAGCGAATACCCAAGCAAATAACAAAGATAAAATAACAAATAATCCTATAGAGCCAACAAAGTAATTTTAAACCTAAGCTTCTATAGGAATTAAGAAACTCCCCTTTGCAAGGAGTGCGTCGAGTCGATGACGCGGGTGCGTGAGCCACGGGACGGCGCAACGTCGCTCTCGTGAACTACGGTGGGAGAGCGGGTGTGCGAAGGCTTGATGCTCTCTAGATGAAGAATTAGAGCTTGGAGAGCAAGAGAGACACAAAATGGTTTGAAGGTGTATTGCAAGGTGTGTCTTGTGTTTCTTAGGTGTGTGTTGGTGTGTAAGAGGTTCCCCTCTATTTATAGAGGCCTTAGGAAGGCTTTGGATGGCTTAGGAAAAGCTCTATAGCCGTTGGGTGCCAAGCCCAAGTGAATCAACCTGAAATCAGGAACAATCATTGCACTGACAGGGTTATCAAACGTCTGATTCTGGCATCAGACGTCTAGAAGACCACTTTAAGACGTCTGAAAATAAGGTCAGACGTCTAATTTTGGGCGGGTCTCTTCCTGACTTGAATCAGATCTAAACAGGGTTCTAGCGCAAGTCCATCAGACGACATACAGGACGTCTGGCACTATGTCTGGACGTATGGAAACCTACTTTTTCGTGGGAATGGATTTGCAACGGCTAGAAAATCTTTGAGAAGAGATTTTCGGGTCAATCGAGGCAAAACGGTCAATTATCAGACGTTTGGAAAGGCTTAAGGACGTCTGATAAGGCTCTAACAGTCATATCCTCGAGTGTTTGCAAAGCGACCCAACGGTCCACTAATTGGACGTCTGGCAAAGTCATCAGACGTCTCCTAAGACGTCTGGTCTAAGGTCTGGACATCTGATTTCATTGGACAGAACTACCTATGTCCAGCCTAAACATTATCAGACGTCTGAATCAATAGTCAGACGTCTTAAAACACATTATCAGACGTCTGATTTGGGAATTAGACGTCTGGAAATGCTGTTTGAACCCTATATTGGTTTTCTAGGTTTTCTACAGAAAACCTAAGTATCCTAGGGTTGTGTGGGTGTTCCTAGGACTACTGTTAGGGTACTTTGAGGCTCTTTAACATGAATCTAAGTAAAAAATAAAGAGCAACAAAATAACGACAAAAGTACATGAAAGGAATAAAATGAAATTCTATCCTATTCTTCTTGTCCTTTCATCTTCAATCTATCGCTCCTCGCGAATCCCCTCTGTTTTCCATCAAGCTCCTCCAATCCGTCCTAGATGCGAGCTCGAATTCCGTCTAATCTCGTCTCCATTTGCCATTGACCTGAAATCTAGGACTCCAAGTGCAAATGTTAAATAACACGTGTTTTGTTATCATCAAAACAAACGATCGCGGTGCTCTAGCACCAATATTTTCTACTAGTGAGTTTTAGACTGTTGTTACCGTTTCTGTTACTATACTTTTGTTTCTACTTTCCTATTGTTGTGGTGGTATGTACTGTTTAGCAGCTTTTACCTCCTTACTACTTGTACTTTTTTACTGTTGGTTACCTTGCATAGTGAATGTGGTTTATTTTCCTACTTTTCGGTTATTTCTTGTTGGACGACTGGGTCTTGGGATTAGTCGAGTCGAGCCGGTCTTAGGTCCTGTAGGGATTCGGGAATCAGGTCATAACAAGTTTTGGCATTCCATATATACAAACCAAAAACCAACGATAGGAATCCATCATAATTTTCACCAAAATGCAGTTTTGTTCGGCATATCTTATATTTACATTGAGATCAACAGAAAATAACAAGCCTAACCCCCCAGACCTTCCCTGAGCACTAACCGCAAAAGAGGAAAAACCATAGCATCTTCTAGCGATCATATCAAACTTTTTACTGGTAACATGCATTTCAAAAACAAAAATTACCTTAGCATCCGTGGCTTTTGCGAGGGATTTTAAGTGACGAATCACAATGGAGGATCCTAATCCTCTGCGATTCCAAGCTAAGATGCTCGCTTCTTCCCTGGCAATTGGTAATTCCCAACTGCCCAAGACTCAGCATCCTTAACCCAGCAAATTCTCTTTCCACCTTCAAAATCTTCTTTTGCAGATTTTCTTTTGAATGGCTTTTGCGGTCGATTAACTTTCAGTCTGACCTCCCTAGCTATCTTCTTTATGCTCTTTCTTCCTGACTATCTTCTGCTACCTTCTTCACCATGGTCCATTGCCACCAAATTTGCATGTATTGCTACATTGATATCAATAGGAGCTTCCAAGTCAAAGTGTTCCGTGAACTGACCATCCAAAAGTTCGACTCCCTAGCAGCTAGCCGAACCTGGCTAGAATGAGACATGGTCGATGTTTGTGGGCTGATAGGAGTTAACACCCAAGTTTTAGATTCACCTGCCTGGTCCCCAACAATCAATTTATTTAAATCCCCTTCAGTATCTAACCCAGCTGTTGAAGCTACGAGTTACTACGCTAACGTATCTGGTTTTGAAAAACCTGTCGTCGTAGTTTGAAAGCGAAGAACTCGTGTTCAACAAATAAAATTTGTACTGGAATAGAAATCCCAGGTTGAAAGGGAGGCTACGTCGATTTATATTCGCAATTATATTTTTTTTAGAGTTTTTGTTGAAAAGCAAAGCGACGTAATTACAATGAAGCAATATTAACAATCAGAATAAACGAGAGAGAGAGAGAGAGAAAACATGCACTCAATATTTCAAAATGTTTATACAATAAAACCAGAGAAGAATTATATTAGAAAGCGGGAAATCAACTACACTAGAAAGCAGGAAAATTCTACTCTAGAAAGCTGTAAAGAAGAATGGGAGAGAGAAGTTATCCTCCTCGACGATCGCTTGGAGGACGGGTCAGAGGAGACGTTGCCTGGAAGAAGGACGGAGCGGGAAGAAGGAGGTCGAGGTAGAAGGAACGAGAACGGGGTAGCACGTTGTCGTCGTCGAGGGATCCGCTTCCAAAATGAGGGTGAAAATTTGACTTTATCTCTCGGGGAGCATCCCGGATGTGGGACAAGCTTCTCTTGAGCTTGGGAGAGGGAGAGAAGAAAGGGATGCCCATTTTGTATGGAGGGGGTCCTCTTTTATAGTTGCAAGGAGTGAGGGCAATTTGGTCTTTACAATTTTAAAATATTAAATAAGGGATCTTTAGTGACGGATAAAACCGTCGCTAAAGCCCCAGTCGTGGGCGACATGTGCCGCCCGCTCACCTTCCGCGCCGCCCACGTCCATCGAGTCTTGGTTGTTCGATCGTGAGATCGAACGGTTGAGATGCACCCTCACCGTTCCTCTTCAAGCTGCAACGCCTGCGTTTGATTCCGCGTTGTGCATGAGCGTGCGATAGCGCGTGGGCGCTATCAGGCACTTGCAGCCGCTTGATCGCAATAAAGCGATCGCTACGCCCACTTGCTCGCACCCTTGCGCCTACCTCCTGCGACTCAAACGCGCGCCTGCGCTTCGCGTAAGCGCCTCGACCAACTGCGCTATGCACATGGATGGGCGGGCGCTCAACTTAAGCGCGGGTGCGTTGCAGCCGTTGGATCTTGATCCAACGGCGGGGAAACGTTGATGCGGGGGGCCTTCAGTGGATGAGTGCGGTTGGTTGGGCAGCCGAGATGGCACCACGTGGTGCCATCTTGGCCGTCCATCTTCTGGATGATGTAGATGGTGCCACGGTTGTCAGATTGAGTTGATTTTCGCATCGTTGGGCTGCGATCGTCGATCCGAATCCATCCGTGTGGTCAGATTTGTTGTTTGAAGTGTGGATTCACACCAACTTGGCCCTTGATCTTCTAGGATTCCCCGATCTCTATCTGATGCTACAGTTGTCTGATTAGGGCGATCTTGGAGTCGTTGAACTCTAATCGTCACCCTAATCAAATCTGTACGGTTGGATTTTCGATTCGATGCCCCGATAAAAATTTTCCCTGTCCCTGAACATAAAAGGAGACAATTAATCTCTATTTTATTCAAACTAATGTAAATGCAAGATGATGCATGCAATGTGATGGTTATCAATTTAATTTATTTATTACAAGAAATTTGAAAACATTCCGAGGTCGAACTCAAGGAGCAAATTCGATTTTAGAAGCCAAAAAAAAATCACAATTCACAATACTGTAATGTTTTACAAAAAATGTAGAGACTAAAAGTAGAATTTTTCTTCTCTTTTTCTTCTTTTCTCTCCTTTTCTCTCTCTTTTTTCTTTTCTCTGTCTTCAGATGTCTGATTCTAGGAATAAGATGCCTTAGGTGGCAACTGCTACAGTGCACGTCTTCTTCTTCTTCTTCCTTTCTTCTCTTTGGCTGCTATTGCTGCTTCTCCTTGGCTTCTTTTTCTCTTCTTTTCCTTTCTGCTTTGTCTTCCTCTTTGCGGCAGCTCCTCTTTTCTTCTCTTTCTCTTTGGCTCTTTCTTCTTCTTCAGCTGCTTCCTCTGCCTTCTTCTTCAGCTCCTGCTCCTGCTTTCGTGGCGCGGCTAAGTCCTCAGCCTCTTCCTCTTCCTCTTCTTCTTCCTCTTCCTCCTTATTCTTCCCTGCACAGGCACGGTTAGGCAAAACCTACCCCTACCCTCCCCGTGTCTCTCTCTCTCTCTATTTCTCTCTCAGGTCACAACTCTCCTAGAGTCAGCCGGGTTATCGGGTTGGGTATATGCTCCCGGGACCAGGGCCACAGGCGTGCGATGGTAGGCGAGGTGTGCACGAGTATCGGGTCAGGTCAGCCAGATCTGCAGAGGAGTGAGCGCAGACGAGGTGGTGAGTGGGCGAGGGGACCTCACCCCGTGTTCTGAGGTGACCTAAATAAAACACAAAAACAATAAAAGGTGCTCACCTGCGCTTGGCGTTTCTAAGGTGGGACTA
Source organism: Thalassia testudinum (assembly GCA_037157565.1). Taxonomy (NCBI): domain Eukaryota; kingdom Viridiplantae; phylum Streptophyta; class Magnoliopsida; order Alismatales; family Hydrocharitaceae; genus Thalassia; species Thalassia testudinum. Next base: position 53,337,096 of record JAZHRO010000030.1, read on the forward strand.
AAGTCCCACCTTCGTTTCGCGACCGCTCGCAGCAGATGGCGCGTCCAATTGCAGCTGCAGCTACAATCCCTGACGCCAATTGAAGACCTGGTTGAGTGCGCGAGAGGAGTCCGCGCGACCTAGGCTCGTGACATGGGGCTGGGGAGGTTTGGAGCTGCTTGCAAGCTTGCTCCAAGCTCGGTGTCAATGGCGGAGGTGGTCGCGACCCTGAAATCACGATCACGGCCTTGCGGCCCTGTCAGATGCCTTGGGGAGCTTCGCCAAGGTGTGGCGAAGGTGGCCTGGGGGTCAAGCATGGCGTGGGGGTGACTGTGCGTGTGTGCCTAGGTCACACTATGTGCATGCAGGAGGGTGTGTTCGGGCGGAGGTTCCAGTGGGTAGTGCAGTGAGTGGAAGGGTGAAAGGTGATTAGTGGGAGGTGGTGAAGCTTAAGGACCGGTCGGCGAGGGGTGAAACGGTCTGTGGTGGTGGAATGGCCTCGCCGAAGTTGGTGGTCGGAGGTGGAGAGGGTAATGGTGGACTGTGGTGTCGAGGGGTCGAAAGAACGAATTAACAGAGGGGAAATAAAGAGGAGAGTGAGGGAAGCTTATCTGATCGGGTCCAGAGCGAAGGGGGAAGGCAGATGGCGAGTGGTTGGTACTACCGTCGTTGGAGACGACGGTGCCAGGGGGAGAAGACGGCGACGAGGAAGAGGGGTTGGAGGGCGCTTGCTGGTACGGCACGACGCGGCGGAGGACGGCGGAGGTAGCTCTGCCACTGGTACGGTGGCAGAGCGACAAGAAAGGGGAGGAGGAGTCACCAGAAGCTCTGGGCAGTCGGACGGAGTTGGGAGGAGACGAATTGAAGGGGGATCTTAGGCCAAATCGAGCTTGGAGGAAGCGGCGTGGTCTGCCCTTCCTTAAATAGGCGAAGGCAGGGCAGGAAGCGTGCGAGGGTGGCGGAGAGGCCACGCTGGAGGTATGGCCGGCTGAATACCCATACATCCCGCGCGTTCGTACGAGTGGTATGGTGGGTTTCAAGGCATAGAGAGCAGCCCATACGGTAGGGGGCTCCGCAGGGAGCTCCCCTTTCAAATCTAGGGGCGACTTCCCATGCAGATGAGGCGCAAACCTCTACGCGAAGTCGTCGGAGGTATGGCCCCTGCTGCAGATGGCAGAGGGACCGAAGTGAAGAAAATGACGAGGAAGATGAGGGGGTAATCGTAAGGGTTTCAAAAAGTTGAGGGTCAGAAAGTAATTTTGAGGACCAAATTGTAAAGTGGGTCAAGACGACCTTCCCTTAGGTCCAAATTTTGGTATAAACCTAATTTGGACCTAAGAAATCCAACGATGAAGTTGGATTTTAGGTTTGATTACGTTTGACTGGACATTTTACACAAAGACCCAAATTTGGTCAAAAATTGGGTATGAACCTCAATCTAGATCAAAACAGGTTCCAAAGGCCAAATTGAAGGTTATAAACCCTAGGGGATATTTTTCCATAAATTTTAGAGGGTTTAGTTGATTTTTATCTTTCCTGAAACTTTGTGAATTAAAGTGGGTTTGTTTTAGGGTTGCAAAATGTCATTTAATTCCTACATTTCATCATAACCCTTTTCTAACCAAACCATCCCACTTTTTCTCTTATTAAGTCCAATTGACCTATGTATAGATCCTTAGAAATCCTGTTGATGCACTGCAATGGTAAAATTACAGTTTTACCCCTTGTGTCATGTTCTATTCTCAGAGTAACAATTCCCTGAATTAGGCCTTCCCTTAGGTTATGTAGGAGCTTTTGTTCACTTTATTAGGTTAAAATGTGCTAGTGAGGGTTCATGATGAGGTTCTCATCACTATGCAATATTTATAGTATGCAATGCAATTCTATGCTTAAAAACATGCATAAATAGACATCTTATGTAGTGTAAACATGTTTACATCACGCCCCCATGCCTATCTTTTGCTAGTCCCTAGCAAAAACTATATGCTATTTATAAAATAATTAGGTTGGATTATTTGGGCATGAGTTATTTTCAATCATTAAGAAAATATTTACTCAGGATCTGAACTTTCAAAGACACAACTGTGCCTGAGTATCTACCAAAATGCAGATCGCCTCAAGCCCTCGCCTTATTCAAAGAAAATTTTCTTTTTCTCTCTCTTTTTTTTTTGATCTTTGAGTTTTAGGATTTAAGAGTGGTTTTCTATGGCCATTCAACTCACTCAAGATTTGATGAGAACCCTAAGTTCTAAGCATCTTATTGTGAATGTGATAGGCTCGTTGATCGACAGTTAAAACGAACTTTGGATTTCTACGCCTCTAGGTTACCTTAAAAAGAGAATTCTGCTTAAAGGTGTATCTTTACAATCGGTAGCTTTCTCCCTACTTTTATTTTTATGGGATCAACACAAGGGTGAATCCAGTGTATATCTCCTCGATTTATTCCACTTCTTCGCTTCTTCCTAAGTGTTTTGGGAATTTTCAATGCATTTATTGAGTTGGGTTCTGGACAACCGGTCGATGAGCTGTTACCACCGATAACTTGCCAGCCATACTTGTGTGGCGAAGTGTAGCTTATTTCTTTTTTTTTCTTTTTTTTTTTCTCTTTTTGACTTTCTTTCTCTCTCTCTATTTTTTTTTTTTAAGTAGGTGGCTTCCCTGCTCTAAGATTTACCTAAAGGCAGTAAGAAGAGAATGGTCCAGTGACTGGGCTCTGGACAACCTACCTGTGGGCTGTTACCCACGACAACTTGCCAGCCATATCACCCTAGAAGGTCCATTAGCTACCCAATTTCCGTTAAAATTGCTGAACAACGAGTCAGTGCAAAGAGAGTGTGTAGATGCTTAAAACTCAAAGTTCCCTCAAATCAGAGGGTGGATTAATAAGTCGTGTACTTATCACCCAAACTTATTTACTCCAATTACAATAGAATTAAGATGGCGAGGACTCGAAAACAAATCCACATTTTAGTAGTTACACGGGCCGATTAAGTCCAAAGACCTGAAAGGTCTTTGTGTTCAGATCTTAATGTAATATTTCCTAAGATTGAAAAATCCTAATGTCCAACTATTCCTTCCCAATTCAATTTTTTTTTTTATGTATAAATAAGAAGAGAAAAATAATTTACATGAATTTCACAAAGCTGACCAAATGATTAAAAAATGAATCCACCCCCTCATGCCTAGCTGATGCAATGTCCACATTGAGAAAGAAACATGAAAGAAGGGGTAGAGTATGAAAGATGTCACCTGAATATGAAGCTTGTGTCAGCTTTGTGTCATATGTACAACTGCTGAGTTTAATGCCGTCAGCTAGGCGAAGTCCAGCCAAAGAAGTCACATAATGGCTAGAGCAACCGTGTCTGAGATGGGTTCTGGAAGAGTACAATTAATAACAGGCTTCTAACGTTGACCGTTGACTTTAAATGTGTTACCCGTCTTTGGGTCAGAAACCCGAACGGCTACATTTGAAAAATCTGGTCAATTATGAATGGGCCATTCCATTTAGATCTAAGTTTGCCAGGAAAGAGATTTAAGTCTAGAATCGAATAACCAGACCTTCTGGTTCAGCTCAAAGCTCTTGCGGGAAATCAATTGATCATGTAAAGCTTTGGTCTGAGCCTTGTAGATCTTGACATTCTCGTATGCATCATTTCTAAGCTCTTCCAACTCAAATAGTTGGAGTTTCCTGGTCTTCCCAGCTAAATTCGGATCTAAATTGCATTGTTTGATTGCCCATAATGCCCTGTGTTCAATCTCTACGGGTAGATGGCATGCCTTTCCATATACCAAACGAAACAGAGACATGTTGATGGCCATTTTATATGCCGTACGGTAGGCCCAAAGAGCATCCTCAAGCTTTTGAGTCCAGTCCTTGCGATCAGGCCTAACCATTTTCTGCAGAATGTTCTTGATCTCCCGATTGGAGATCTCAGCTTGTCCATTCGTCTGGGGATGGTAAGGTGTGGAAATTCGGTGATTAACCCCGTATTTGGCCAACAAATTTTGAAATTGGCCATTAGTAAAATGAGTGCCACTGTCATTGATGATGGCCCTTGGAATCCCAAACCTACTGAAGATTTTTTTCTTGACAAAATCGATGACCACCATGTGGTCATTGGTTCGGGTGGGAATCGCCTCAATCCAATTGGACACATAATCAACAGCAACCAGAATGTACTGATGTCCAAATGAAGGAAGAAAGGGTCCCATGAAATTGATGCCCTAAACATCGAAAATTTCGATAGGAAGAATTGGGTTTAGGGGCATCATATCTCTCTTCGTTATGCTCCCGAGTGCCTGACATCGAGAACATGACCTTAAGAAATCCTGGGCATCCTTAAATAAAGACGGCCAATAGAAGCCAGATTGCAAGATTTTTGCAGTCGTATTTTTCCCGGAGAAATGTCCACCACATGCAGATGCATGGCAGAACTCGAGTATACTGTTGAATTTGTTCTCCGGTACACATCGGTGAAAAATCTGATCAGAGTCGATGTGGTACAGTTCAGGGTCCTCCCAAAAGTAGTATTTGGCCTCAGATTTGAGTTTATCCCGTTGTTGCTTGGTCCAATCCTGGGGGATTTGATCAACGGCTAAATAGCTAACAATGTCAGCAAACCACAGGGTTTGGACACTTGAAACTATAAGAATAGCTTCCTCTGGAAAAGTGTCAACAATCGGGATGTCCAAACGAGAAGAATCACCTAGGAGTCTCAACAAATGATCCGCCACCACATTTTGTACCCCGATTTTATCCTTGATTTCAAGATCAAATTCTTGAAGCAGAAGAATCCAACGAATAAGCTGGGGTTTGGCATCCCTTTTGGCCAAGAGATGTCTCAAGGCCGAGTGGTCGGTATGCCCTGAATTTTTCCAAAGAGAATACCACAGCTAGTAATTCCTTTTCAGTAACAGTGTAATTCCTTTGGGCCTCATCCAGCGTTTTACTAGCGTAGTAGATGACAGAGGGCTTTCTATCAATTTTTTAACCCAAGACAGCCCCAACCGTGTAATCAGAAGCGTCGATCATGATCTCAAAAGGGGTTGTCCAAATTGGTGGTTGCAACACTAGAGCATAAGTGACAGCCGCTCTTTCGTGGTGTTAAAAATATCTTCGTTGCAGTATTGCCATGAAAAGCGATTACCAATTTAAGTGAATTTATTACTCGAAATTTAGAATGTTCCGAGGTCGAACTCAGGGAGCAAACTTAATTTTAAAAGCATACAAATTCATAATTCACTATAATATACTACTTTACAAAAATGAAATAGAGAGGGAACAAAAATCCCTTTTCTTTCTTTCTTTCTTTTTTCTCCTCCTCTTCTCTCTTTCGTCTCTTCTTTCTCTGCCTTTTCTTTCTCAGACGTCTAATTCTTTGAATCAGACACCTTATCTGCCCCTTTGCTACAGTGCCTTGCAGGTTCTTCTCCTCTTGGCTTCTTCTTCTCTGCTTGGCTTTTTTCTTCTTCTTCCTTTCCTCTTTGCAGCAGGCTTCCCTCCTTCTCTTTTCCTTTTTCTTTCTTCTTCAGCTCCTTCTATTGCAGCTCTTGGCTGCTTCTCCTTCTCTTCTCTTCAGCTGCGTCTCTTCTCCTTCTCTCTGTTGTGCTCCCTCCTCCTTCTTCAACTTCTGCTGCTCTGTGCGGCTAAGTCCTCAGCCGCTCCTCCTCCTTTCTTCTTATGCTTCCCTGCACATTACAAGGTTAGGCAAAACCTAACCCCTACCCGCTCCACGTCTCTCTCTCTCTTTCAAATTCACTCCAAGGTTCGCTCCCAGAGCCTTAATTCGGTAAGCGGGTCGGGTAACGTGCCCGGGACCAGGCGCACCGGCGTGGGTGGTGCGCGAGGAGTACTTGGTCAGGTAATTGGGTTTGGACCCAGGCCCATGGGGCGTGAGCGCGGGCGAGGGCAAGCGCTAGCGCGTGGAGCGCTGAGCGTGCGTAGGAGAGGGACCTGACCCCAGTGTATCGAAGGCGATAAGCGTAAGGCACAAAAATAATTTATGTGCGGGCGCTCACCCGCACACTTCCGAGGTGGGACTAAAAGTCCCACCCGCTTCCGCGCCTTCGCCTGGAGCTGAAGTCCTCACGATTGCAGCGACACATGAGGCTTGCGTCTGCGATTGGGGACTTGGGACAGCGCGTGAGTCTCTTCTGCGTGTCCTGGGACGCCCACCTGGGACTGTAGAGGCCAGGAGCTGCTAGCAAGCTTGCTCCAATCTCGACAGTAATGGCGGTGAATGCTCGAGACCTAAAAGCAGCAATACGGCTTTGTGGCCCTGTCAGACCAGAGACACACCTTCGCCATTTCACGGCGAAGGTGAGGCAGGGGTTGGTTGGCCACGGGGCGGCCTAGGCGTGCGTGCCTAGGTCGCTCTGTGGCCGTGAGGATGGGTTAGGTCGGGGGAAGGCAACAGGGGTTGGCATGGTCAGTGGAGGGTCGTAGGGTGATCAGTGGGTGGTGGTGATGCTCAGGGATCAGCTGGTGAGGCGGATGGAGGCTTGGAACGGCGGGGACGCTATGCCGAAGGTTTGGTCGGAGGTGAAGATGGCGATGGTGGACAGTGGAATCGAGGAGTATTTTTGTGAAATAAAGTGAGGGGAATTGAAGAAGGGGTAGAAAGGAGTGGTTCTATCCTGATTTAGTGGACGAAGGGGGAGAGACGGCGACTGGCAGTACCTGCTGTCGCTGGAGAAGATGATGTCCAGTGGAGGGAGATGGCGGTGACAACGGGGCGAGAGGTGCTTGCGCGGGTGCTGCGCGAAGCGAAGGAAGGTGGTGAGGACAGCTCTGCCACTGGTATTGTGGTAGAGCGACGAGAAGGAGGAGGGCGGCTCGCCGGAGCTTGCTGGACCACTTGGCCGGAGGAGAAGAAGATGAATTTGAGGAAAATCTCAGGCCAAATCAAGCTTGCTCCAAACGGTAGCCCCTGCTACTCCTTAAATAGGTGCTGGCAGGGAAGGAAATACGAGGAGGAGGCATGGGCTGGCTCGCCAGTGACGTGGCCGGAAAAGAGACCCATACTTCTCGCGCGTTCACACGAAAAGTATGGGTGCCGGCAGGACATGGGAGGAGGTCCATGCGGAAGAGGACAACGCAGGGGACCCTCCTCTCGTTTCTGGGGCCGGCTCCCATACTCTGCGCGGTGCCATCCTCCGCGAAAGTCGCCAGATGTATGACCTGCTGCTGCGGGTGGCGGAGGGACCGGTATGAAGAAAATGAAGGGAAAGTTGAGGGGGTAAATGCAAAAGTTTAAAAAGTTAAGGGTCAGAAAGTAATTACTGAGGACCAATTTGTAAAGTAGTTCAAGGAAAACTTTCCTTAGGTCCAAATTTTGATATAAGCCTAATTTGGACCTAAGGAATCCAATGGTGAAGTTGGATTTTAGTTTTGATCACGTTTGACTGGTCAATTTGCATAAAAGCCCAGATTAGGTAAAAAATTGGGTATAGTTCTCAATCTTGGTCAAGATAGGTTCCAATGGCCAAATTGAAGGTTCTAAACCTTATGGGATATTTTTTCATGAATTTTAGAGGGTTTAATTAATTTTTATATTTCCTGAAACTTCGTGAATTAAGGCGGGTTTGTTTTAGGGTTATAAAATGTCATTCATTTCCTAGAAGCCGCTATAACCCTTTTCAGATCAAATCATCCTACTTTCTCTCTTATTAAGCCTATTTGACCTGTGTTTAGACCCTTAGAAATCCCGTTTGTGTACTGTATTGGTAAAATTACAGTTTTACCCCTTGTGAATTGCTTTATACTCAAATTTATAATTCTCTGATTTAGGCTTTCCCTTAGGCTTTGTCGGCGCTTTTGTATACTTATTTTGGTCAAAATATGCTAGTTAGGGTTAATGATGAGGTTCTCATCATACCCTCATGCCTAACTTTTGCTAGTCCCTTAGCAAAAATTCAAGATTTTACCCTCTGTTCTAAACCATGAATTTCTTTCATCAAATTTTGATAAGTGCTAGTCCCTTGAGAATTTAGGCCTTGTTTCTTTTTAGGGTTCAAGTGTTTAGAGAGCCAATTGTTTAGGGTTTTTCTTGTTAGGTATTTTCAATCAATGGCTTGGGTGCACCTCGTTTGGATTTCCTCAATTCTTGATTAAGGGGTGTGTCTCTGAAATCCTAATGTTTGACCTTATGTTGGCTCTACTTGGTCCAGTTAATTCTTTGCTAGGTAATTAGGGCTCAGGCAAGAAAGTGTTAGCCCTTAATTACCTTTAATATTGTGTGCAGGAGTAATAGTTTTTGAGAATATGCAGCTATTACTATGTATAAAAGACAGGTTATACCTATTTTTTCTTTCTTTCTTTTTTTCTTTTAAAATTTTAGGGTTTAATAGGAAGTTACCTGTCCTTGGAGTGGTTGTGGTGCGGCTACGTCTTTTTCTTTCTGTACCTGCATAAAAGAGAGAGATTATTAGAAACTTAGAAATTTTATAACTTCTAGAATAGCTGTTGCTCCCCGGCAACGGCGCCAATGAAATAGAGGTGGTATGACTAGGTTTTGTTGTTTGTTATAGAAATGGCGTTGTAGTACAGTTAGTCATTGCCACTATTACAATTTTACTTGGAAATAAAAGGTTTCCTGAGGTCAAACTCAGGGAGCAAACTATAATTCTAGAAGTACAATGTTTCTATTACAAAAATAATAGAGAGTGAGAGAGGTAGATTGGTCTCTTGGCTTTTTCTTCTTCTCTTCTTTCTCTCTTGTCTTTGTCTTCCTTTTCTTCTCTTCTCTTTGCTTGATCGTCTTCAGCTCTTCTGTTCTTTCTTCTACTTTATCTTCCTTCTTTCTCTTTCTCTCTTTGATCTTCTTCAGCTTTTTGTCTTCTTTCTTTTTCTTCTGTTCTTCTTTTCTTCTTTACTTCCAGCTGCGGCGCCTGTTCTTCTTTCCTTCTTTTCTTTTTCTTCAGAGCGTCGTCTGATTTCTCAATCAGACGACTTAAGTAGCACCTGCTACAGTGCTTCCTCGGTGCTCCTTCTTCTGCTTCTTTCTTCGTCTTCTTCTTCTTGCAGTCCTTCCTGTTTTGCGGTCTTCTTTCTCCTCTTCTTCTTCTTCTGCCTGCACACTCACATAGCCTGGTCAGAGCAAAAACCTAACCCTACCCTCTCCCGCGTCTCTCTCTCTCAGATTTCGCTCGTAGGATTGCTCTCCCAGAGCCGGGTATTCGGGTACAGATTCGCACCCGGGACCAGGCCCACCGGCGTGCGGTGGTGGGCGAGGAGTGCAGGTCGGGTGTACGGGTCGAGCCAGGTCCGCAGGGGGTGGTCGCGGACGAGGCCGGGTAAGCGGGTGAGAGGGACCTCACCTCGTGTGACTGAGGCGATAAGCCTTAGTCACTTTTACAATTTATGTGCAGGTGCGGCTTCGAAATCCCACGATGTGGGACTATCTTCTGTGCTGTCTTCGTGCGCGCCCGCAGGACGACTCCACCTCGCCCTCTGATCAGCTGCAGCTGTTGTCAGTGCCAACTGACGAGGCAGGAGTCTTCGCGGACTTCGCCCCAACCTGCAGCAGCTGGGAATCTGGGGCTGCAGGGCCTGGAGCTTGCCTCGAAGCTGCTTCAGTCGTCGTTAATGGCGGCTGAAGCAGCGAACCTGTTAGACAGAAACACGGCCCTTCGGCCTAATCAAACAAGCGGGGGACCTTCGCTGTGGCACTGTGAAGGTGGTGTGGGGTGTGGCAGGTCGTGGGACGGCGTCTGGTGGCGGGGCTAGGTCGGACAGCGACCGAAAAAATGGGTCTTTTCGGTGGAGTGTGGTGGGGGTGTGGAGTGGTAATGGGTGGGCGGAGGTTGCTTAGTGTGGTGAGGCGGAGGTTTTGTGAGGGTCGGCGAGGTGTGTGGGGCTGTGGAGCGATGGGGGCGTCTCGCCGGAGGGTAGCCGGAGATGAAGGGGGTGACAGTGGTCAGGAGTGGTCAAGGGCTTAATTGAATGTAAAATAGTGAGGAAAAGAAAGAGGGGGAGGTGGGGAGAAGTTCTGACCTAGTTGTAGAGACGAAGGGGGCCGGAGCAGGGCGGAAGTCGTATCGACTATCGTCGGAGAAGAAGATGCCCAGAGAGAGAGGGAGGTGGCGAGGAGAGAGCGGGAGGGCGCACGCTGGGTACGGCGCGACGCGGGAAGAGCAGGCGAAGGCGGCTCTGCTGCTGGTATTGCAGCAGAGCGACGAGGAAGGGGAGGAAAAACCGCAGGAGCTGGAGGGCTTCTGCCGGAGTGGGAAGAGAGGAAAGATGGGGGTGTTTCTCCGTCAGGACCGAGTTGGTCTCTTTTGTAGGCGGAGGTGACTTTTATAGAGGTGAAAGCAGAGAGGTGGATGGAGGGAGGTGACGTGCCTCCCTCGTCGGAGGACGGCCGGAGTAGGGACCCATACCTTCCGCGCATTCGCACGGAAGGTATGGGCTGCTGCAGAGACCATGGAGGTGTCCCTGCGACAGCAGACGTCGCAGGGAACACCCCGTTGAAAGGGCAGAGGTCCTCCCTCACCTTGCGCGGCGCCATGCTCCGCGCAAAGTCACCGGAGCATGGCGCTGCTCAGGGTTTTCCAGGAAGGACCTAAATGCAAAGAACGATGAAGACTTATGGGTCAAAACGTGAGGATTTCAAAAGTTGAGGGTCAAAAAGTAATAGATGAGGACCAAAATGCAAAGTCGGTCAAGAAGGTCTCTTCTTAGGCTCAAGTTTTTATGCTTGACTAAATATGACCTAAGGATTCTAATGGTGAATTTTATTTCTAGATAAGACCTTGTTTGACTGGTCAATTTATGTAAAAACCCAAATTAAATAATTAATTGGGCATGGTTCTCAATGTAGGTCAAAATGGGTTTCCAAGGCCAAATTAAAGGTTATAAACCCTAGAGATTATTTTTCTATGAATTTTAGAGAGTTTATTCAATTTTTACTTTGCCTCGAACCTCGTGAATTGAAGTGGGTTTGTTTTAGGGTTACAGGATGTCATTTAATTCCTTGGAGTTGCTGTAGCCCTAGTTGGATCAACTCATCCCACTTTCCTTCTTATTAGGTTAGTTTGACCTATGTTTGGACCCTAAGTTACCCTGTTTACAGATTGTGTTGGTGAAATTGCATTTTTACCCCTTAGTTCCTGTTTTCTTCACAAACTCAGAATTCTCTGAGTCAAGCCTTTCTATAAATTATGTAGGAGCTTTTTCTTGCAAATCTAGGTTAGATGGTGCTAATTTAGGATTTATGACGATGTTCTCATCATACCCTCATGCCTAGCTTTTGCTAGTCCCTTAGCAATAACTTAAGGTTTTAACCTTTGTTCTACACCATAATGTTTTTAATAACTTCAGATAAGTGCTTTTTCATTTGAACTTAGATTAGGTTAGAATGTTGACTGTAGGCCTAAAAGGTACTCTAGTACTAATCAAGATCCAGATCTGTTTAGCCTCAGCCTCAATCTTTGGCAAAGGTTTTTAAGGCCCATAAGAACTAACCTAAGGTCTATTGGACTTTGTGGTTAAAGCACTTGTGCTTGAAATGATTGTAGCCCTGGTTCAGTTCGCAGTGCGTTTTGTAAGAGAGAGAGATAGAAAGTTTTTCTGTTTGGAGAGTTTTCTCTCTCCTTTTCTTTTTAGTTCTAGCTTAGGATTGGCTTTTCAATACGGTCTGTATCAGATTCCTTGCTCCCATCATTAGTCCTCAAAGGTTCCTGGCAATCGATGCTTCGAGATAGCACCGCCTATGGCAACCCCCGGAACCCTGGCTATTGAGATTTCGAGATAATCCCATCCATGGTGTTCCGTGGCCGAATCCAGACCCTGGCAATTGACACTTCGTGATAATGCCAACCATGGAATCTGAACCAGCAGAGTGCTTACATGCCCCCAGTAGGATATGTAAATATCCTAAGAGACAAGCACCGAGGAGATGATATTTTGTTACGCATCTTCGAGGGGATTTCCCGCCTCTCCGCGCTGGGAACTCGTTCAAATCAACTTGTGTTGATCGGCTGCTCCTATTCTAGTGTACTTTTCAGAATTTTTTGACGCTTCTGCGTGATTTTTGATTTTTATGCTTACTGAACCAGGCTGTGTGTGAGGTTGGGGTGCTTAGGTTACTGAGTCCCATAAACCAGAAGTTAGTTAATGAGGTCAAATACTCCCTAGGCCTTGGACCTAATACTTAAGCTTTTCATTTTCCTCAACCTCTTGAGGAATGTCTAGATCTTAATTAGTACTAAGAGTCTATCCAAGAATGCCTAAATTTTGCGTTCTTACTAATCTCGCCATGCACTTTTCATTTCTTTTCTTGAATAAGGTCTAGAGCTTAGGTCAATCCCTTAGTTTCTTACTAATGACTATCACTCTTTTCTTGCATTTTTGTGCTCCTTTTTCATTTTGTTTCCTTTCCTTCTCGCACAAAATTTCCTTTCTCCTCTTATTCTTTTATTCTTCTTGTTTTTTTTTTGAAATTTTTTTTAAAATTTTTATGGTGTTTTTGGCATATGTGAATTTTTTGTTTAAAACCTTTTCCTACAAGTTTTGCACTTTTATATCCCCCCATGCCTAAGGTTTGCAATGTCCTCATTGTGACTTAGGGGGTTTTTATTTACTTAGTTCATTCCTTAAGACAGAAGTTTGGGTGAGTGAATGGGTCGGGATGAATTTTGCGGACGATTTCTAATCCCAGATGCAAGCATCTGAGGTGGAGTCGGTTGTCTATAAGGGCGAACCTTAAGTGCACAAAGGTGTGAAAAAGGTTTTAGATTTTTAGGAAAATGACGGGCTGCCTCCTGTTAAGCGCTGAGTTTTACGCCATCGGCTGGGCACAATAAGCTCAAGGGGAATGGAGGATATAAGATGATTTAGCCAAATCAGTAGAAGTCACATCAATGAACGGCTTGAGTCTTTGACCGTTCACGATGAAAGGTTCGGAATCGTGGCTGAGCGGACTGATTTCGATGGCTCCATTTCCAAAAACCTGTCGGACTAAATATGGTCCGACCCACTTGGATCGCAACTTTCCCGGGAAAAGTTTGAGTTGGGCATCAAAGAGTAGGACCTTTTGACCAGGATGAAAGATCTTTCTCGAGATATGCTTGTCATGGAAGGCTTTAACCTGCTCCTTGTAGATTCGCGAGTTCTCATACGCGTCTAGGCCTAATTCATCGATCTCGCTGATTTGAAGCTTTCTGTGGGTTTTAGCCTTCGAAAGATCTAGATTACAATTCCGTACTGCCCAATAGGCTTTATGCTCCAGTTCTACGGGAAGGTGACACGCCTTTCCGTACACCAGTCTAAAGGGAGACATGCCTAATTGGATTTTGTGGGCGGTCCTATAGGCCCACAATGCTTCCGGAAGTCGGGACGACCAGTCCTTCCTGTTAGGCCGAACAGTGACCTGCAAGATTTTCTTGATCTCCCGATTTGACAGCTCAGCTAAACCATTAGTTTGGGGGTGGTAAGGAGTAGAGATTCGGTGAGACACCCCGTATTTGGTCATCAATGACCTAAACTGAGCGTTTGTGAAATGGGTCCCCCCATCAGAGATTATAGCATGGGGAATCCCGAACCTTGAGAAAATGTTTTGATGAATGAATTTGAGAACAATTTTGTGATCACAGGTTTGGGTAGGTATGGCTTCAATCCATTTGGACACGTAGTCCACAGCAAGAAGAATGTATTCGAAACCATCCGAAGCAGGAAAGAGGCCCATAAAATCAATCCCCCAAACATCAAAGATTTCGCATACGAGAATCGGCTGCAAAGGCATCATGTTGCGACGGCTCATGTTGCCCAAAGTCTGGCAACAACTGCATGCCTTGAGTGACTGTATGCATCTTTGAACAGCGTGGGCCAGTAAAAGCCACACTGGAGGACTTTTGATGTAGTTTTATGCCCAGAGAAATGACCACCGCATGCCTGGTCATGGCAAAAAGAGAGGATATTGTTGATTTCCTCTTCCGGGACACATCTCCGGATGACTTGATCAGCACCTATGCGGAAAAGGTACGGGTCTTCCCAGATGTAATACTTGGCATCAGAGCGCAATTTGTCTTTCTTGGCCTTCGGCCAATCAGACGGGATCTGATGAGATGCCAAGTAGTTTACTATATCAGCAAACCATGGAAGTTTAGTACCGATAGTCAGCAGGTGCTCATCAGGAAAATGTTCCGTGATGGGTCCGGAAGGGTTGATAATTGTTCGAACGCTCTCGATTGGGTTTAAAAGAATGTCATGTTGTAATATAGCCGACAAAGCGTTCAAATAAATAAAGAGTTTTTATTACTCGAAAATCGGAGTATCCGAGGTCGAACACAGGGAGCAATTGGAATTTACTACTGATCTCGAATGTAATTGAACACTCTAATTTACTCAAAACTTTAATTCAAGTATGAATGTATGCGGTTAAAGAGTAATTATGACAAAAGAGTAAAATTGGACGTCTAATCTTGTGATCAGATGTCTTAAAAGTGTTTTCCCTTTTTCTTTTGCTTTCTTCTTCTTTCTCTGCAGTCGCTCTTCCTTTCTTCTTTCTCTCTTCTGCGAAGACTTCTTCTTCATCCTTGGTCTCTTCTCTTTTCTGCAAAGGGCTTCTTTCTCTTCTGTCTTCTTCTTCTCAGCAGTGTCCACTTCTTCCTTCAGATCTACAGGTCTTCTTCCTGCCCTGATATTCTTCCTGCCTTTGCTCCTTTTCTTACAGTCCCTTTCTCTCTGTTGTCTCTCTTTCTTCCTTCTCTTCTCTTCTTCGCTCAGCTTCTTCTCTGCTTCTTCTCTTTGCGGCTAAGTCTCTCTTCTTCAACCAGCCTGGCTGCACAGAGAGGTGGAAGCAAAACCTACCCTGCCCCTCTACCCGAACGTCTCTCTCTCTCTGCAATTCACTCAAAGGACGCTCTCCCAGAGCCACGGGTAATCAGGTCGGATTTCGCACCTGGGACCAGGCACACCGGCAGGTGGGTGATGCGCGAGGAGTGCTCAGGATGGGTCGGGTCGGATCCCGCCAAATCTGCGAGGTGAAACCGCGGACGAGGCGAGCGTGGGTCAGGTGAGGGACCTCACCCCTATGAGTTCGGAGGCAACGAGGTAATATCACAAAAATAATTTAAAGTATACCTGCGCTTTGCGTTTCGCCGATGTGGGACTATTGGTTCTGCCCCGCTCCCGCGCGCGCCCGCAGAAGATTCTTCTTCGATTACCAGGGCTGCGGACGTCGCTGCACTCCTTGCTGAGCCAGATCACTTCGCACTGCTCGCCCGTGTCCACTGCACCTGAGGCCTGGAGCTGCTTACGCCTGGAGCTGCTTTGAAGCTTCTTCAACCGTCGTCAATGGCGGCAGGGGCTTCGATACTGTCACACACAAAATAAGCCTCTCGGCTTAATCAGACCAGCTGGGGACCTTCGCCATGGCACGGCGAAGGTCGTGCACGGTGAAGTAGGTCGTGGGATGGCCTAGGCGTGTGTGCCTAGGTCGTCCTGTGACCGAAGGGGTGGGTGAGTTCGGGGGGCTATTGTGAAGGCGTAGAGGGATGGTGGATGGGTGGAGGTTGTTCCTTGTGGTGAGGCGGAGCTTATGAGTTGGTTGGCGAGCCGTGTGGAGGGGCGGAATGGTGGGAGCGGCTCGCCGGAGGTCGGTCGGAGGCGAGGAAGATGGAGGTGGTCAGTGATGGTCGAGGGTCAATTAAATGAAATAAAAGGGGGAAAAGAGAGAGGGGAAGATGGAGAACAATTCTAACCTACTTACAGGGACTAAGGGGACGGAGAGGCGGATAGCTGTGCTTGCTGTCGTCGGAGAAGAAGCTTCCCAGTGGAGGAGGACGGCGGCGACGACGGGGCTGAGGCGGTGTGTGCGGGTATTGCGCGACGCGGAGGAGAATCAGGAAGATGACTCTGCCACTGGTTTTGTGGCAGAGCGAAGAGGGAGGGGAGGGGGGCTCGCCGGAGCTCACTGGACCCTTGGCCGGGGAAGAAAGAGAAGAAGTTGAGGTGGAAGTCCGGCCAAGTCGAGCTAAAATTGAGCGGCCGGGTTTGGGGGTTCTTTTATAGGTGCTGGGTCGTGCTTTCAGAGCGTGGAGGGCACGCCATTACCTCCGTCGGCTCGCCGGAGAAGGAAAGAGGTTAGATACCCAAATCCCTCGTACGTTCACACGAGAGATTGGGTTCCCACCAGAGATCGTGATTGGCCTTAGATGGAAGGGAATTCCTCAGAGAATCTCTCTTCCATTTCTGGGAGGGGATCTCTATGGAATCAGAGAGTATTCCCTCTCTAATCCTCGCCGGAGTGGGATTCTGCCCCAACAATGGTGGCAGGACCTGATTGCAAAGGTGGTGAGGAAGTTAGGGGGCTCTCTGTGATGCTTTTCAAAAGATAGGGACCAAATTGTGATTTGGGTGTACTAAATTGCAAAGTAGATCAAGATGACCTCCTCTTAGGTCAAAATTTTGGTACAAACATAATTTGGACCTAAGGAATCCAATGGTGAAGTTGGATTTTAGGTTTGACCACGTTTGTCTGGATATTTTGCGTAAAAACCCAAATTAGGTCAATTAATGAGCTAGGACCCTATTCTAAGTCAAACTAGGTTCCAAAGGCCAAATTAAGTGTTCTAAACCCTAGAGGATATTTTTCCATGATTTTTAGAGTGTTTAATTGATTTTTATCCTGATCGAAACCTTGTTGATTTAAGTAGGTCTGTTTTAGGGTTACCAAATGTCATTTAATTCCTAAATTGCACATGAACCCATTTCTGATTGACTCAACCCACTTTTTATCTCATTTAGACCATTTGACCTATGTTTTGCCTCTGAGAAATCCCGTTTATGTATTGCAATGGTAAAATTACAGTTTTAACCTTTAATTCATATTTTCTTCTTAGAGCACTTACTCCTTCATTTAGGCCTTCTTCTAGGTTATGTAGGAGCTTTTATTCTCTTTATTGGATCAAAATGAGCTAGTTATGGCTCATGATGAGGCTCTCATCATACCCCTATGCCTAGCTTTTGCTAGTCCCTTAGCAAAATTTCAAGGTTTTAACTTCCGTTCTAGGCCCTGAGTGTAAGTGCTTTTCTTTTTCCTTTGTGATTAGGTAGGAATGCCGACAATAGGCCTAGAGGTATTCAAGTACCAACCAAAATCCGGACCTATTCCGCTTTAGCCTCAGTCCTCCATAAAGGTTTCTAGGGCCCACAAAAACTAACCTAGGGTTTGTTGGACTCCGCGGTTAAAGCACCCATGCTTGAGACATTCTTAGCCTAAGTTCAGTTTGCAGTGCGTTTTTGTAAGAGAGAGATAGAAGATTTATTTGTTTGGAGAACTTTTCTCTCTCTTTTCTTTTTATTTCTAGCTTCGGATTAGCTTCTCAACATGGTCTGTATCGGATTCCTCGTCCCCATCATCAATCCTCAAGGGTCCCTGGCTTTCGAGATTTCGAGATAATCCCGCCCATGGCGTTCCGTGGCCGAATTCAGACCCTAGCGATCAACATTTCGTGATAACGCCGCCCATGGTATCTGAACCAGCAGAGTGCTTACATGCCCCCAATAGGATATTTAAATATCCTAAGAGACAAGCACCGAGGAGACGATATGTTGTTACGCATCTTCGAGGGGATTTTCCCACCTCTCCGCGCTGGGAACTCGTCCAAATCAACTTGTGCTGATTGGCCGCTCCTAATCTAGGTGACTTTTTCAGAACATTAAACGCTTTTGCGTGATTTGGATGTTTATGCGCACTGAACCAGACTATGTGTGAATTTGGGGTGCTAAGGTTATCGAATCCCGCAAACCGGAGGTCAGTTAATGAGGCCGAATACCTCCTAAGCCTTAGACCTAATACTCAAGCTTCGCATTTTCCCCAACCTCTTGAGGATTATCCAGATTTTAACGGATACGTGAATTTTTAAGCTACCAAATCTAGCCCAAGAGGCCTAAGACCAGCGTTCCCGCTAATCTCTTGTTATGTCTCCTTAGCACTTTTTCTTTCTCTTGATTTGGTCTAGAACTTCAGTTAACCCCTTAATCTTTTACTAATGACTATTTCTTTTTATTTTCTCATTTTGTGCTCCTTTTTGTCATTTTTGCTCCTTTTCTCCTCCTTATGAATATGTGGCTTACAAAATTTCCTCCTTCCCCCATTTTTTTGTTCTTTTTCATAATTTTTCAATTTTTTTGTGTTTTTGACATATGCGAATTTTTGTGAGAATCCTTCTGATTTTTTTCTTGGTTCTGTATGTATGCACTTTATCACACCCCCATACCTAAGTTTTGCAATGTCCTCATTGTAAACGGAGGGTGTGATATAGTGTTGAGGTCAGGGACTTAGAACAGGATATATCGGGTGGGTGAATGGTTCGAAAATGAATGATGCGGATGCTTTTAAGCTCTGATACGTGTACCAGAGGTGGGATCAACTGTCTAAGGCTGAAGTCAAGGTGCAATGGACGTGGAGTACAGACGGATAATCAGATGGGTCTCTGTTTTTGGGATGACGGGTTGCCTCCTGTTAAGCGCTAAATTTGATGCCTTCTGCCCAGTGGAAAATGGGGTGGAGAGGGAGTGGTCAAATCAGCGGATTTTTGTAAAACAAGCACCTTGATTAAGATCCTGGTTGGTCCAACCAGGTGCTTGTTGAGATCAGTGGGCTGATGATGCAGCCCAAACCCAATAAGTCTGGTGGGTTGATGGATGTAGATCAATAAATGCGAAACCCACCATATGCAATGAAGTTCAAATGAATATGGAGGTGAAAACTCGGGTTTAGGCTGATTCGAATCATCAGAGTAGGGTTCCGAAAAATAATCAATGTAAGGTGTGGAATCCCTACAGGGGTGATCAAAGAATGATGGCTCCTGTTTTTCGATCTGATCAATAACCGATACCCAATATAGATATGGAGTTGAATCATCTGCAAACGGCTCAGTGAGAGGTGAATCGGAATAGAAATTGAGTCCGGTTGCGGGTCGGGGTAGGGAACGGGTTTTGATTGGTTCTGTATAAGTGGAGCAGGTGGCTTCAAAGAAGATTGGCTTGTTATAATCAGGAAGCAGATTTTCTCCAATATTATGGTCAGATTCGAAATCGTCGGAGAGTTTGCGAAAATCAAAATCTGAATGAGATTGCAGATCATGAGTTCCACCATAGAATGAATCATATGTTGTATACTCAGCAGCTTGACTGGGGTCTAGCCTAAATGTGAATTCTGAGCTTAAAAAGGTATCCTTATCTGGTAGAGGCTCAGGTTCAAAGTTAGTAGGGCAGACCCAATCGAAACCCCGCTCGTCCAACTCCTCGGTTTCTGTGTCGTAGATTGGCATGACTTCCGAAAAATCGATTCGTTCCTCTGAGGATGTTGGCGAGGGATATTCATCAAATCGAGGCCCAAAATCATATTCTTCATTAAAAGATTGATCTTCTTCATCTGGGGCCTTGAAATCTTCAAAATAGGTTTCAGATCTAGGTTCTAGGCTTAGGATGTGGGTTGAATTACTAGAATCTAGGTTTGAATAACCTTCGAGGGTCACCTTATCAGAATAAGGGACGGAATTTATACCCTCAAGAGGTTCAGTTCTATTCTCCTTCTTGCAGGAGTTTTGGGATTCTAAAATGGGCTCAACATTGTATTTTCCTGCATTTGGAGCTTCCCAACCTTCTTCAATATCAGGCACATTATATTCCATCTGGGTTGGGAATCCACAACCATTTTGTGCCTCAAACCCGAGATCAGATTTGTCCTCGATGTTGTCCCAAGATAGTTCCTCCTCTGTTTGTGGTATATACGGGTACTTCTGGTCAATAACTTATTTTACTAATCTCAGTATCTCTTCCTATTTTTCAAGACTATCTTGGTGTTGCTTCCAAAGTTGAGGATTTATCATACATTGAAGGTATTCAATATTGTGCAGTTTTTCTATCTCAATGTATGCAGTAATGATCAAGTCACGGGTTGATCCTTTGTTGGCTTCTGCTAATAGTACTTGGGTACACGTTATGACAAAGGTTGTGGTTGTTGGGACATCAACCTGAATGTTTCCTACCATTGTTGAGGTTTCTTCATTTTCATAGAATTTCATGGCATCCTCAATCATCTTATCTCTCATGGATCTCTGATATTCAGGTTTCTCGAATGGTAGTCCTAGGTGGTTTGGCTGCATATTTGGATCAGGTGGTGGAATCAAGATGTAGAATCAGAGTTGGAATCAAGATGTAGAATCAAGTTATGAAGCGATCAGATCTGAATAACGAGTTCCACTGAAAATGTGTATGTGTGCTCTAAAGAGAAAAGATGAGGGACTGGAGATGTTTTTGACCCAATCAAGACACCCAAAGACGTTTGGATGACTATGGAGGTTCAGGGCAGATGGACCCCTGGATCAGAAGATCGTCCACCTGAGAATTACCTGGGCAGCCAGAGAGGGAGAGTCCCGCAAAGACCCCTACACGGTAGAGCGTCCCTACGGGTTACAGGGTTTCCCCCACCCGACCTCTCTTGTCACTAAGATTCCAGGTAGACCAGAATGGGGACCTTGACCTCTTAAGTCTACCACTTTTATTTCAAAGGTACTTTTAGGGTTCTCACTTGAACTTTAGATGTGTTGATGTTGTGACCTAATTTAGAGGTTGGTTGACCCAAGGGGTCAACTTCACCTGACCTGTCCTATAGATGGCAGAATGATTCTAGGTTTAGAGCCTAGAGGTCACCCTGATTTGACTCCCAGGTTGTTAGGTCCAAAATTTTTAAGATTCAAGTGATTTTAGAGCTTCTTTTTTTTCTTAGGGTTTGTCTTGTTAAGATCTCTTCAATCAAGGTCTTGGGCGGCACACTGATGCAGGAAAGTTTATTTCCTTTTATGCAGGCATGTGTGACTAACACTCCAAGATCCTATTGTAGAAACCCTAATTTGGTTGTCCAAGAGAATTCTTTTTCACAAAAATTCTCTTTGGACTTGAAAGCAAGAAATGTGTTGTCCAATGTTTTTTCACAAAAGAACGATGAAGACTTAGGGGTCAAAACGTGAGGGTTTCAAAAGTTGAGGGTCAAAAAGTAATAGATGAGGACCAAAATGCAAAGTCGGTCAAGAAGGTCTCTTCTTAGGCTCAAGTTTTTATGCATGACTAAATAGGACCTAAGGATTCTAATTGTGAATTTTATTTCTAGATCAGACCTTGTTTGACTGGTAAATTTATGTAAAAACCCAAATTAAATAATTAATTGGGCATGGTTCTCAATGTAGGTCAAAATGGGTTTCCAAGGCCAAATTGAAGGTTCTAAACCCTAGAGATTATTTTTCTATGAATTTTAGAGGGTTTAGTCAATTTTTAATTTGCCTCGAACCTCGTGAATTGAAGTGGATTTATTTTAGGATTACAAGATGTCATTTAATTCCTTAAAGTTGCTGTAACCCTAGTTGGATCAACTCATCCCACTTTCCTTCTTGTTAGGTTAGTTTGACCTATGTTTGGATCCTAAGTTACCCTGTTTACAGATTGTGTTGGTGAAATTGCATTTTTACCCCTTAGTTCCTGTTTTCTTCACAAACTCAGAATTCTCTGAGTCAAGCCTTTCTATAAATTATGTAGGAGCTTTTTCTTGCAAATCTAGGTTAGATGGTGCTAGTTTAGGGTTTATGACGAGGTTCTCATCAGTTAACGAGGTCGAATACTCCTTAAGCCTTGGACCTAATACTTAAGCTTTTCATTTTCCTCAACCTCTTGAGGAATATCTGGATCTTAACGGGTACTAAGAGTCTAGCCAGGAATGCCTAAGGTTTGCGTTCTTACTAATCTTGTTGTGCACTTTTATTTTTTTTCTTTTCCTTAATGTGGTTTACAACTTAGGTTAATTCCTTAATTTCTTACTTATGACTATCCCTTTTCTCTTTCATTTTGTGCTCCTTTTTATCATTCTGCTCTTTTTCTCCTCCTCTTTTTGTAAAGTTTTCCTGCATTTTCTTCCTCCTTCAAAGTTTTTTTTTTTCATATATGCAGATTTTTTTGTTGAAATCTTTTCTTGTTATATCATTTGATTGCACTTTCATACCCCCCCATGCCTAAGATTTGTAATGTCCTCATTGTACATTAGGTGGGTTTTTATTTAGCTTAGTTCATGCATTAGGACAGGTATTTGGTGAGTGGAGGATGGGTCGAGGTGACTGTTGCGGAAGATTTTTAATCTCAGGTACGAGTACCTAAGGTGAAGTTGGTTGCCTTAAAGGATGAACCTAAAGTACAAAGAAATGTTAGAAAAGGTTTTGGGTTTTTTCAAAAGAATGACGGGCTACCCCCCATTAAGCACTGAGTTTTACGCCATCGGTTGGGCGCAATAAGCTTAGGGAGAATGGAGGATAAATGATGACTCATCCAAATCTGTAATGGTTATGTCAATGAACGGTTTGAGTCTCTGACCGTTCACGACGAAAGGTTCGGAATCGTGGCTGAGTGGATTGATCTCGACTGCTTCATTTCCAAAGATTTGTTGGACAAGATATGGTCCGACCTACTTGGATCACAGCTTCCCAGGGAAGAGTTTGAGTCGGGCGTCGAAGAGTAGGACCTTCTGACCAGAGTGGAAGATCTTTCTAGATATGTGCTTGTCATTAAAGGCTTTAACCCGCTCTTTGTAGATTTGCGAGTTCTCATACGCATCAAGGCGTAATTCATCAATCTCGCTTATCTGAAGCTTTCTGTGGGTTCCAGCCTTAGAAAGATCTAAGTTGCAGCTCCGTACTGCCCAATAGGCTTTGTGCTCTAATTCGACGGGAAGGTGACATGCCTTCCCGTACACCAGTTTAAAAGGAGACATGACTAATTGGGTCTTGCGGGAGGTCCTACAAGCCCACAAAGCTTCCGGAAGGCGGGACGACCAGTCCTTCCTATCAGGTCGAACAGTAACCTGTAGGATTTTCTTGATCTCCCGATTTGATAGCTCAGCTAGACCATTAGTCTGGGGGTGGCAAGGAGTAGAGATTTGGTGAGACATCCCGTATTTGGTCATCAGTGACCTGAACTGAGCATTGGTAAAATAGGTCCCTTCATCGGAGATGATTGCACGAGGGATCCCGAACCGTGAGAAGATATTCTGATAAATGAATTTGATGACGATCTTGTGATCACAGGTTCGGGTCGGAATGGCTTCAATCCATTTGGACACGTAGTCCACAGTGAGTAAAATGTACTTGAAGCCATCCGAAATAGGGAAGGGGCCCATTAAATCAATCCCCCAAATATCGAAAATCATCAAATGATGCCCCGAAAACTGAGAAGTCATCCATGAGGACTTCCAGATAATCACCTACCATATCAGAGAATATGGCAAGCATGCACCGCTGAAAAGTTGCGGGTGCATTGCAGAGACCGAAAGGCATCCTTCGGAACATGTACGTCCCGAAGGGGCAGGTGAATGTGGTCTTCTCTTGGTCCTCTGGATGAATCACCACTTGGTTGTAGCCGGAGTACCCATCATGGAAGCAGAAGAATCTATTTCCCGCTAACTTCTTGAGAATCTGATCAATAAATGGTAGTGGGAATTGATCCTTCCTTGTGGAGGAATTGAGTCTTCGGTAATCTATGCAGACTCTCCACGAGTTGGCTATACGGGTAGGTATGACTTCTCCGGTTTCGGTTGTGATGGTGGTGAGCCCTACCTTCTTAGGCACAACCTGGATTGGGCTCACCCAACGACTGTCGGAGATCGGGTAGATGATCCCTGCATCTAACTACTTAAGGATCTCCTTCTTCACGACCTCCTGCAGATTGGGATTCAAACGTTTTTGCATTTCACGTGAAGGCCATGCGCCCTCTTCAGAATAGATACCGTGTGTGCAATAAGAGGGACTTATTCCAGTCAAATCATCGAGAGTCCAACCAATGGCTCTGCGATGTTGCTGGAGAATAGTAATCAGATGAGATTCCTGATTAGGTGTGAGTTTGGAGTTTATAATCACAGGAAATATTTGATTAGAACCCAAAAAGACGCATTTTAAATGATCGGGAAGGGGTTTGAGTTCAAGGATGGGGTTATCAGCAGCAGCGGGTGGTTCAAAGTGAGTGTGGGGTACAAGGGTAGGAGTTATAGGTTTGTCTAGATCAAGATCTGACTTCTCTAATTGCGGTTTTAGATCTTCGTGTGGTTGATGAGGGATAATCATGTTGTCCTCAATTTGTGGTTCATTATCCACGGCTCTAATGTCACAAATTTGTTCAACGACACCGCAATTGATCCCATGTTGGGCCTTAAAGATATCAATTTTGAGAGTCTGATTCCCAAATTTTAGCTCTATTTGGCCCTCTTCAAAATTTATGTTGGCCCTTGCAGTGGCCAGAAAATATCTCCCTAGCATGATTGGTGTATCCCTTGGGTTTTCAAGTACGTCCATATCTAAAACTATGAAATCTATAAGGAAGTAGAAATCCCGCACCCTAACAATAACATCCTTAAGAATTCCCTTAGGTGACTTGATAGATCGATCTGCTAGTTGTAATGTCACCTCAGTCGGTTCAGCTAAGATTCTTTGAGATGGTTAAGTAGGGATGTGGGTATCAAGTTTATGGAGGCACCTAGGTCCAATAATGCTCTATCAAACTGGGTTTCACCGATCTTACATGAAATCAGGGGAGTGCCTGGGTCTTTTTCCTTGGGTGGGAGTCTACTCAGGATTATAGAGCTGGCTTGCTCTGACAGTACAATTGGACTCCCACTCTTAGTTCTCGGCTTACGCTGAGGTGTACACACGTTCTTCAAGAATCATGTGTAAGCCAGTATGTGGCAGATCGCATCCATCAAGGGGATTTTTATTTGGACCTGCTCAAAGAGCTTGATCAGGTCCTCCTCAGGAGCCACGGGTTTAGTTGTCCGCTTTCCCTTGGTCAAGGCCTCGGGAAATGGAACCTTGGTTAGTTCCTCTAGGATAGGTCTAGGTTTTTGATCTGGGACAGGGATAGGAACATCCTGGATGACTGCCCTAGCGTTTGGGTCACTACCAGGGTTGGAGTGGTCTGGATAAGGTGGATCTTGTGTTGCCTTACCACTACAGGTTGTTACAGAATTTATTCCTGCCTGGTTCTGGTTAGGGGTTGGTAGGATGGGCTGCTGCTGTTGGTAACCCGCATAGGAGGTTGAAGCTTCCATCCCGTCAGGTGAAGGAATAGAAGGGGCCTGATAGACTAAGTGTGCTTGGCCTAAGTTTGGGCTCATAACGCGCTACTGGGTCGGCACGTTATTCGGGTTAGGAAGAGGCTGAGAAGGAAGTGTGCCTGGTTGGCGAGAATTTGCCAACTGGGCAAGTTGGTTGTGGACCTCTATGATTTCGTCCTTGTGTTGCTTTTGGATAGCCACATTCGTTCTCTGAATGTCAGCCAAAGTCTGGAGGATAAGGGACATTTGATCTTGGTTGGGCCCGGATGGATAGGTGGGGTTGGGCCGAGGCTGAGGCGGTTGATAACGACGAGGGGCTTGTGGATGGGGCTGAAAAGGTGGTCTCGGATTTTGAGAATTTCCCGCCCATTGGAAATTGGGATGGTTTCGCCATCCAGGATTGTAGGTGTTGGAAAATGGGTTATTCTGGATGGCGTTGAGGTCCTCGCAGGTCTGAGGAGCCTCAGAAAAGTCAGAGAATGGGGGAGTAGGGCTCCCACGGCAAGAATAGAAAGGATCAGAGGTCCCTCCTATCCTGGAGTCAGATGGGGGTGGATACGAGTCCATCCCTAGAGAAGGTCGGTGGAAAATGTTTTGCATAGTTTCCCGTGCGGGAGGAGGTTGTGCGAAGGAGTTCTGCACAGAGGTGGCTCGCTGCAAATGCTAAGTCAGCTCATCCACCTTCTTCTCAATAATAGAGACCTTGTCCAATCAACTGGCCATTAATTCCAGGTCGACTGATGCGGATAGGCCCTGCGTCTCGTGTGCTCCCCTAAGGTTCGTCACTACGCGGGTATTCGTCTGGTCGAATAATCCCATGGAGTCGTTGTTGATGGAGTTGTTGCACATATTTTCGAGAATCTCCCACACGGTGTCTTCATGTTGACCCATGATATTCCCTCCGCAAGTTGCATTGACGAACAGTCTAATATTTTCACGGAGTCCCTGGTAGAAAGACTGGACTTGTTCCCATTTAGGAACTCTGTGATGGGGGCACTTTCTCATGAGATCTTGAAAACGATCCCATGCCTTATGAAGAGGTTCTCCCGTGTGTTGCGTGAAGTGAGTAATCTGATGGCGCAAGGCGTTTGTCCGACCTACGGGGAAGAACTTCTTCAAAAACTCGGACTGAAGTGCTTCCCAAGTGTTGATCGGGTGGGTCTGTGTCTGATGCCAATGGGATACCTTGTCCATAAGGGAGAAAGAGAACATCTTCATGAGTAAGATATCCCGATTCTGTGCATCTGACCCGAAAGTTTGGGCCAGATGCTTAAGCTGTTTGATTCCCTGGAAGGGGTCTTCTGAGTTGAGCCCATAGAATTTAGGTATGGTGTGGATCATGTTGGGCTTCAATTTGAAATCAGGTCCTCCAGTCGGGATTCTGACTTGAGGCTCAATTGCCACCGCAGCAAGATTATAGTGATCCCGCATCATGGGGCGCTGCGGTGGGTTCATGAAGTTTTGGAAGAGATCGTTGAGTCGCTGGAGCTGGTGCTCAAGATTATTCTCTTCTTCAACAGGCTGAGCCATTGTGGAAGAAGAAGGGGAATTGGGTTCAGAATCAGAAGAGAGGTCTATGTGAAGAGATTGTTGCACAAACAAGGGTATCGAGGCTTGGCCTCGGGGAAAGTGAATTTCTAGAGGAGGTTTCAAGGACCTCCTGTCGAACATGCACTGATGGATTGGACGAGGTTAGCAGGTGCTGGACCCAATCAAGACACCCAAAATGTTGGGTGACTACAGAGGTTCGGGGCGGATGATATCCCTTAATCAGAAGGTCGTCCTCCTGAGAATTACCTGGGCAGCTAGAGAGGGTGAGTCCCGCGAAGACCCCTACACGATAGAGCGCCCCCATGGGTTACAGGGTTTCCCCCACCCGACCTCTTTTGTCGCTGAGATTCCAGGTAGACCAGAATAGGGACCTTGACCTCTTAAGTCTACCAATTTTAATTAGGATCAAGGTGCTTAGGGTTTCACTTGAACTTTATCCTTTTGTATACAAAAAGTGACCTAATTTAAAGGTTGGTTGATCCAAGGGATCAACTTCACCTATCAGTTCCTGTGAGAGCTTATTAGATCCTGTCTTTTAAGGTTCAAGTGACTTAAGAGCCCAATTGCTTAGGGTTTCTCTTAATAGATCCTCTCAAGCAATGGCTTAGGCACATTTCTTTTGGGAATTTTCAATTCTTGATTAGAAGGTACGTCTCTAAAACCCTAGCTTAGAGTCCTAGGTTGGCTCTAATTAGTCCAGTTAGTTGCCTCAGGATTAGGTAACTAGGGCTCAAGCAAGAAGGTTTTAGCCCTAATTACCCTTAGTGGATATGCAGATAGAATATGTTGAAATTAAAAAGCAGGCAACTCTTGTGACTTACTATGTATAAAAGACAGGTATTTCCTAGATTGCTTTTCTTTTCCTTCTTCCTCTTTAGAATATAAGGGGCTTAAAAGAGAGGATAGAAGATTATCTGTCCCTTGGTGTGGTTGTTGTGCGGTTGCTTGTTTCTTCTTTGCCTTCCTGTGCCTGCATAACGAAAAGAGAGATTAAGTCAGTAGCCAATCAGAAATTATGATTTTATAGCTTTTAGAATGCCCGTTGCTCCCCAGTAATGGCGCCAAAAACTGATAGCCGCTCTTTCGCGGTGTTAAAAATATTTTCGTTGCAGTATTACCATGAAAAGTGATTATCAATTTAAGTAAATTTATTACTCGAAATTTAGAATGTTACGAGGTCGAATTCAGGGAGCAAACTTAATTCTAGAAGCATACAAATTCACAATTCACTATAATATGCTACTTTACAAAAATTAAAGAGAGAGGGAACAAAAATCTCTTTTTTTTCTTTCTTTCTTCTCCTCCTCTTCTCTCTTCCTTCTCTTCTTTCTCTGCCTTTTCTTTCTCGGACGTTTAATGCTTTGAATCAGATGCTTTATCTGCCCTTTTGCTACAGTGCCTTGCAGGTTCTTCTCCTCTTGGCTTCTTCTTCTTCTCTACTCGGCAGGCTTCCCTCCTTCTCTTTTCCTTTGGCTTTCTTCTTCAGCTCCTTCTGTTGCAGCTCTTGGCTGCTTCTCCTTCTCTTCTCTTCAGCCGCGTCTCTTCTCCTTCTCTTTGTTGTGCTCTCTCCTCCTTTTTCTTCTTCAACTTCTGCTGCTCTGTGCGGCTAAGTCCTCAGCTCCTCCTCCTCCTTTCTTATTCTTCTGCTTCACTGCACATTACAAGGTTAGGCAAAACCTAACCCCTACCCACCCCACGTCTCTCTCTCTCTATCGAATTCACTCCAAGGTTCTCTCCCAGAGCCTTAATCGGGTAAGCGGGTTGGGTAACGTGCCTGGGACCAGGCGCACCGGCGTGGGTGGTGCGCGAGGAGTGCTTGGTCGAGTAATCGGGTTTGGACCCAAGCCCGCGGGGCGTAAGCGAGGGCGAGGGCAGGCGCTAGCGCGTGGCGCGCTGCGCGTGCGTAGGTGAGGGACTTGACCCCTGTGTATCGAAGGCGATAAGCGTAAGGCACAAAAACAATTTATGTGCGGGCACTCACCCGCACACTTCCGAGGTGGGACTAAAAGTCCCACCCGCTTCCGCGCCTTCGCCTGCAGCTGAAGTCCTTGCAATTGCAGTGACACGCAAGGCTTGCGTCTGCGATTGGGGACCTAGGACCGTGCGTGAGTCTCTTCCGCGCGTCCTAGGACTCCCACCTGGGACTGCAGAAGCCTGGAGCTGCTAGCAAGCTTGCTCCAAGCTTAGTAGTAATGGCGGTGAACGCTCGAGACCTAAAAGCAGCAATACGGCCTTGCGGCCCTGTCAGACCAGAGAAACAGCTTCGCCGTATCACGGCAAAGGTGAGGTGTGGGTTGGCTGGCTGCGGGGCGGCCTAGGCATGCGTGCCTAGGTCGCTCTGTGGCCGTGAGGATGGGTTAGGTCGGGGGAAGGCGATAGGGGTTGGCGCAGTCAGTGGAGGGTCGTAGGGTGATAAGTGGGTGGTGGTGATGCTCAGGGATCGGCTGGCGAGGAGGATGGAGGCGTGAAATGGCGGGGACGCTTCGCCAGAGGTGAAGATGGCGATGGTGGACAGTGGAATCGAGGGGTATTTTTGTGAAATAAAGTGAGGGGAATTGAAGAAGTGATAGAGAGGAGTGGTTCTAACCTGATTTAGTGGACGAAGGGGGAGAGACGGCGACTGGTAGTACCTGCTGTCGCCAGAGAAGATGATGTCTAGTGGAGGGAGACGGCGGCGACGACGGGGCGAGAGGTGCTTGCACGGGTGCTGCGCGAAGCGGAGGAAGGTGGTGAGGACAACTCTACCACTGGTATTGTGGCAGAGCGGCAAGAAGGAGGAGGGCGGTTCGCCGGAGCTTGCTGAACCACTTGGCCGGAGGAGAAGAAGACAAATTTGAGGGAAATCTCAGGCCAAATCAAGCTTGCTCCAAACGGCAGCCCTTGCCGCTCCTTAAATAGGTACTGCTAGGGAAGGAAATACGAGGAGGAGGCATGGGCTGGCTCACCGGTGACGTGGCCGGAAAAGAGACCCATACTTCTTGCGCGTTCGCACGAGAAGTATGGGTGCCAGCAGGTGGTTGGCCTCTCTTCCTTTGGGTTTCAATGATGTATTCATTACAGTATTATGAAAGATGATTACTACTTTAATTTATTTATTACTCGAGATTTAGAAGTATCCCGAGGTCGAACTCAGGGAGCACACATCATTCTAGAAACATAAGAATTCACAATTGACTATATACTGTTTTACAAAAAATTTAAAAGAGAGAGAATGAGTAAAAACTCCTTTTTCTTGGCTTCTTCTCTCTTCTTTTCTTTCATCCGGTTCTTCTCTTTCTCTTTTCCTTGCTTCTTCTTCTCTCTTCTCTTCTTCAGTCTGCCTTCTTCTTTCTTCTTTTCTTTGCTGCGGTTCTTCTTTTCTTGTTCTTTTCTCTGCTGCTGCCTCTTCTTCTTTCTTCTTTCTTCAGTGTCTTCTTCTTTCTTCAGCAGCTCCGTCCTTCTTCTTCTTCCTTCTTCTTTTCTTTTTCTTCTTCTGATGCGGCCAAGTCTTCGCCGCTTCTTTCTTCTTCTGCCCTGTTTTCTGTTCCGGATGTCTGTTTTTCCGAGTCGGATGCCTTGTCAGAGCTATTGCTACAGTGCAACTTCTTCCTCTTCTTCTCTTTGCTTCAGCTTCTCCTTCACCTTCTTCTTTTTCTCTGCTACGGGAGCTCTACGGCTAAGTCCTCGCTGCCCGCTCTTCCTCTTCTTCTTCCTCACCTGTTCCCTGCACACATGCGACGCAAAACCTACCCCTCACCTTCTCTCTTGTGTACGCTCTCCCAGAGCTGGGGAATCGAGTCGGGTCGCGTGTTCGGGTCTAGGCTCACTAGCATGGGTGTGGTGCGCGAGGAGTGCTCAGGAGTGGGGGTAGTCAGGTCGCGGGTCAGATCCACATGGGCAATGCCGTGAACGAGACCCGGTGGATTGGTGAGGAGGGACCTCACCCCAGTGATTCGAGGCGAATAGCCTCTGCGACTTTTTCAATTTATGTGTGGGCGTGCGCCCACACACTTCCGAGGTGGGACTAAAGTCCCAGCTCCGATCTCGGGCGTCTGCGGGAGGAAGCTTCTTCCAATTGGGGCAGCGGCAGAGGCCTGCGACCCTAGTTGAAGTCCTGAGTGCGTGCGTGAAACCCTTCTGTGCGACCTGGGACCTACTGCCTGGGACGAGGAGGCCTGGGTGAAGCTCCCAAGCAAGCTTCACTTGCTTGACAATGGCGGCGAGCACTTGGGTCCTGAAATCACTAAAATGACCTCGCGGCCACGTTAAAAGGATCAGGGAGGTTCGCCCAGGTGTGGCGAGTGTGCAGCGGTGGCCGGCGAGACGCGAGAGCGCCTGTGGTCGTGCGCCTAGGGCACACTGCGTGCGTAAGAGTGGGTGTGTTCGGGGGGTGTTCTGGAGGTGCGGCGTGGTGAATGGAGGGCAGATTTGGTGTCAGCGAGGTGTCGTGATGCTTAAAGGGTAGTTGGCGAGGCGGATGGAGGCGTGGAGTGGCGAAAACACCTCGCCGGGGGGCAACCGGAGATGGAGAAGGTGGTGATGGACAGTGGTGGTCGGTGGGTGAAAATAG
This sequence comes from Thalassia testudinum, assembly GCA_037157565.1. Lineage (NCBI taxonomy): Eukaryota > Viridiplantae > Streptophyta > Magnoliopsida > Alismatales > Hydrocharitaceae > Thalassia > Thalassia testudinum. The sequence continues at coordinate 53,368,269 of JAZHRO010000030.1, forward strand.
CAAATTAAGAAGGGAGAAATAAAAGAGAGAGTAAGGGGAAAAGTTTCACCTATTTAACTGACGAAATGGGGGGAAGGAGGCACTCGGCGCGTGCCTGTCGACGCCGGAGACGAAGGTGCCTAGAGAGGGAGTAACGGCGACGAGGAGGGGGTCTGGAAGGCACCAGCTGGTGCGGCCTGGCACGGGAGGACAAGGCGGAGTGAACTCTACTGCAGGTATGGCAGCAGAGCGACGAAGGAGAGGAGGAAAGGTCATCGGAGCCTGCGGGCGTTTGACCGTAGGAGGAGGGGACGAAGTTGGGGGGAATTCCTCGGCCAAATCAGGCTTGCCCTGATCGGAGAGCCTTGCCGATCCTTTTATAGCAACTGGCGGGAGGAGATTCTCGAGGAGAGATCATGGAGAGCATGCCAGAGTTGGCCAGAGATGGAGACCCATTCCTCTCGAGCGTTTGCACGAGAGGAGTGGGCAATGGCAGACCATGGTAGGGGGTCCCTGCGAAAGAGGATGACGCAGGGAACCCCCCTTTCGTTCCTGAGAGCGGCCCCCATACCCTGCGTGGCATCGTCCTCCGCGCAAGGTCGCTGGAGGTATGGGCGCCTACGTGGGGTGGCAGAGGGGCCGTTCTATAAATAACGAAAGAGAAGATAGGGGGTAAAATGCAAGGCTTCAAAAAGATAAGGTTTGAAAAGTAATTCAAGAGGACCAATTTGTAAAGTAGGTCAAGATGGCCTTCCCTTAGGTTTAAATTTTGGTATAAACCTAATTTGGACCTAAGGAATCTAATGGTGAAGTTTGATTTTAGGTTTGACCACGTTTGAATGATCAATTTGCACAAAAATCCAAATTAGGTCAAAAATTGGGTATGGTTCTGAATTTAGGTCAAGAAGGTTTTACTGGCCAAATTGAAGGTTATAAATGTTGGTGCTAGAGCACCACGATCATTTGTTTTGATGATAATAAAACACGTGTTATTTAACATTTACAATTTGAGTCCTAGATTTCAAGTCAATTGCAATGGGTTCCTAGTGTACCCCCCAGCCGCGGTCGTTTGACGCTACTCCCCTAGCTAGACATCAGATTAATCAGTACAAGTAGGTTAATCAAAAACAATCTCAGACTAGGCCTTGAAGAGCGAATCAAACCTTAGGGCCAACGTCTACTCAATTTTATTACGGCCTGGGATTGTGATGCTTATGGAATGTGATGGGCCCTTACAATGGGTTGTGCCCTTAATGATTGATTGAAATTTGTGTAAGTGCGTGCACAACCAGGGTTTTCAAGCAAGATTATTTATAATGTGTGAATTTTAATGTTCAAATCCTGCTTAAGTAGCTTTTAGGGTTTCAAATTAGGTGAATTGCAATCAAATTTCTAGGCAAACCAAGTTGTAAAACACGGGTGAAGATAGTTTTCCTTTAAAATCAGAAAGAAAGTGGAGTGCCTAGAATATACCTAGATTGAAAACCCTAAGGAGGAGCTACTTGATGAGTTGGTTTTAAATAAAGTGGTGCGGCCCAAACAACTCAAACAATTGGCCACAATTGCACCACTAAGTTAGGCACTCAAAGATGGTTAACCTAGAATGATTTCTACTCTGTTATGTGTTGCTCTGTGTGTACCGGTTCCACAGATCAGAACCCGGTTGAGTAGAAAACAAATCAAGTTAATCAAGTGCCTTGAATGTGGGTGTGTGTTGTGTGTGTTTGTTGAAAGTTACCCCACAAAATTATCTTTTTGTTATTATTCCTTTTTTTTATGAATGAGGGTGAAATGAGTGTGAGTAGAAATCCAAACAACCAAACTATACCTAGGATTTATGCAAACACCTAGGTTAATTGAAATTTGGATTTAATGTGCCGAATGAAATCTATGGAGGGGGAAAGAATGGGGGAGCACTTACAGTTGTCTTCAACTGCACTTTACTCCAGTCTACCGCTTGTTGATTCCTTGATGGAGGTCTCTGCAAAACAATAGACACAAGAGAAAGCTAGTTAGAAAACAAATAAAGTGCAAGAAATGCGAAGAAAAGATCGGAAATCGTTGCCTCCCCGGCAACGGCGCCAAAATGTTGAAATAGAATCTACGCTAACGTGTTTGGTTTTGGAAAACCCGTCGTTGTAGTTCGAAAGCGAAGGATTCGAGTTCAACAAATAAAATTTATACCGAAATAAGAATTCCGGGTCGAACTCAGGGAGGCTACGTTGATCTATATTCGCAATTATGTTTTTTTAGGATTTTTTGATAAACAAGGCGAAATAATTACAATGGAGCTATCAAATTGAGAGAGAGAGAGAGAAAGAGAGAGAGAAAGAGAACATGCATTCAATATTTCAATTGTTTATACAAGCAAACGAAATGAAAGTTACACTAGAAAGCGGGAAATCAATTACACTATAAAGCAGGAAAAAAAAAGCTGTAAATAAGAATGGGAGAGAGAAGTTATCCTCCTCGACGGTCGCTTGGAGGACGAGCCGGACGGGACGACGCTTGGACGAAGGAGAACGAAGCGGGACGAAGGAGGACGAAGCAGAAGAACGGGAACGAAGCAGCACGCCGTCGTCGTCGCGGGATCCACTTCCGAAGGGGGACGAAAATTTGGACTTTATCTCGCGAGAAGCATCCCGGGTGTGGGACAAGCTTCTCTTGAGCTTTGGAGAGGTAGAGAGGAGAAGGAAGGGATGAAAATTTCGTATGGAGGGGGTCTCCTTTTATAGTTGCAAGGAGTGGGGGGAAAATGGACATTACATCTTCAAAATAATAAATAAGGGGTCTTTAGTGACGGATAAAATCGTCGCTAAAGCCCCGCCGTCGCCGTCGCCGCCGCGCCCACGCGCGCCCGCTCGGCTGGCCTGCGCGCGTAACGCATACGCACGTCCGCGTCGTCTCAGCCGTCCGATCGCGAGATCGGACGGCTTGAACGCGTCTGCGCCCGCTGCGTAGCGCGCCGCCCGCGTGTGATCGTGCGCCCACCAGAGCGTCCAATTGCGCGTCGGCGCTATCGGGCGCGCGCGGCCGTTGGATCTTCATCTGACGCTCGTGCACGCCCGCTCGCCCGCGCCTTCGACCCCCTCACCGCGGCTCGAACCCGCGACCTCCGCTTCGCCCGCGGCTGCGTCGCCGCTGCGCTACGCGGGCGAAATGGTCGCGCGGACGTTTTTAAACGCGAGCGACCGCAGCCGTTGGATCGAGATCCAACGGCGGAGAGGAGACGGTGCGCGGTCTTCACAGGACTCCTGCGGCCGATTGGGCGGCTGGGATGGCGCCACGTGGCGCTATCTTGGCCGTCCATCTTCTGGAAGTTGTAGATGGTGCCACGGATGTCGGATTGACTCGATTTTTGTGTCGTTCGGCTGCGATCGTCGATCCGAATTCATCCGTGTGGTCGGATTTTCCATCTGAAGTGCGGATTTACACCATCCTGGCCCTTGATCTTCTAGGGTTCCCTGGTCTCTATCTGATGCTACGGATGCCTGATTAGGGCGATCTTGGAGTCGTTGAACTCCAATCGTTGCCCTGATCATATCCATACGGCTGGATCTTTGATCCGAGGCCCCGATAAAATATTTGCCCTGTCCAAGCACATAAAAGGAGACAATTAACCTCCATTTTATTCAAACTACTCTAAATGCAAGATGATGCATGTAATGCAATATTTATATCATGAAATGCAATCCTATGCTTAAGAACATGCATAAATAGACATTTTAAGTAGTGTAAATGTGTTTACATCATACCCCCATGCCTATCTTTTGCTAGTCCCTAGCAAAAACTATATGCTATTTATAAAAGAATTAGGTTAGATTATTTGGACCTGAGTTATTTTCAATCATTAAGAAATTGTCTACTTAAGAACTGAACTTTCAAAGACACAACAGTGCCCGGGTATCAGCCAAAATGCAGACCGCCTCAAGCCTCGCCTTATTCAAAGAAAAATTTCTTTTTCTGTTTTTACTCTCTTTTTTTTTTTTTTTTTTGGATTTTCAAATTTTAGGGTCTAAGAGTGGCTTTCTACGGCCATTCAACTCACCCAAGATTTGATGAGAACCCTAAGTTTTAAGCATCTTATTGTGATTGTGATAGACTCGTTGACCGGCAATTAAAACGGACTTCGGATTTCTACGCCTCTAGGTGACCTCAAAAAGAATTCTGCCTAAAGGTGTATCTTTACAACCGGTAGCTTTCTCCCTACTTTTATTTTTTTAACGGGGTCAACACAAGGGTGAATCCAGTGTATATCTCCCCGGTTTATTCTACTTCTCCGCTTCTTCCTAAGTGTTTTGGGAATTTTTAGTGCATTTTCTGAGCTGGGTTCTGGACAACCGGTCGATGAGCTGGTACCACCAACAACTTGCCAGCCATACTCGTGCGGCGAAGTGTGGCTTATTTCTTTTTGTTCTTTTCTCCTTTTTGATTTTTTTTTTTTTTTTTTTAAGTAGGTGGCTTCCCTGGTCTAAGATTTACCTAAAGGCAGCAAAAAGAGAAAGGTCCAGCGACTGGGCTCTGGACAACCTACCTATGAGCTGTTACCCACGATAACTTGCCAGCCATATCACCCTAGAAGGTTCATTAGCTACCCAATTTCCGTTAAAATCGCCAAACAACGAGTCAGTGCAAAGAAAGTGTGTAGATGCTTAAAACTCAAAATTCCCTTAAATCAGAGGGCGGGTTGACAAGTCGTGTACTTATCACCCAAACTTATTTATTCCAATTATAATAGAATTAAGATGGCGAGAACTCAAAGACAAATCCACATTTTAGTAGATACACAGGCTAATTAAGTCCAAAGACCTGAGGGGTCTTTGTGTTCAGATCCTAATGTAAAATTTCTTAGGATTGAAAAGTCCTAATGTCCAACTAATCCTTCCTTTTTTTTTAGAAAGAGAGCAATTTATATGAATTTCACAAAGCTGACCAACTAATTCAAAAATGAATCCACCCCCCCATGCCTAGCTGATGCAATGTCCTCATTGAAAAAGAGACATGAAAGAAAGGGTAGAATATGAAAGATGTCACCTGGATATGAAGCTCGTATCAGCCTTGTGTTATATGTACAACTGCTGAGTTTAATGCCGTCAGCTAGGCGAAGTCCAGCCAAAGAAGTCACAGAATGGCTAGAGCAACAGAGTCTGAAACGGGTTCTGGAAGATTATGGTCAACAACAGGCTTCAGACGTTGACCGTTGACTTTAAAGGTGTTACCCGTCTTTGGGTCAGAAATCTGAACGGCACCATTTAGAAAAATCTGATCAATTATGAATGGGCCACTCCATTTAGATCTAAGTTTACCAGGAAAGAGCTTAAGTTTAGAATCGAATAACCAGATCTTCTGGTTTGGCTCAAAGCTCTTGCGGGAAATCATTTGATCATGTAGAGCTTTGGTCCTAGCCTTGTGGATCTTGGCATTCTCATAAGCATCATTTCTAAGCTCCTCCAACTCAGATAGTTGGAGTTTCCTGGTCTTCCCAGCTAGATTTAGATCTAGATTGCATTGTTTGATTGCCCAGAATGCCCTGTGTTCAATCTCTACGGGTAGATGACACACCTTTCCATACACCAGACGGAATGGAGACATGCCGATAGGTGTTTTATACGCCGTACAGTAGGCCCAAAGAGCGTCCTCAAGCTTTTGAGTCCAATCCTTGCGATCGGGCCTAACCGTTTTTTGCAGAATGTTCTTGATCTCTCGATTAGAGATCTCGGCTTGTCCATTCATTTGGGGATGGTAAGGTGTGGAAATTCGATGATTAACCCCGTATTTAGCCAATAAACTCCGGAATTGGGCATTAGTAAAATGAGTGCCACCATCACTGATGATAGCCCTCGGAATCCCGAATCTACTGAAGATATTTCTCTTGACAAAGTTGATGACCACCTTGTGGTCATTGGTTCGGGTGGGAATTGCCTCAATCCATTTAGACACATAATCAACAGCGACAAGAATGTACTGATGTCCAAATTAAGGGATAAAGGGTCCCATGAAATCAATGCCCCAAACATCGAAAATTTCGACAGGAAGAATAGGGTTTAAGGGCATCATGTCTCTCTTAGTTATGCTCCCGAGTGCCTGGCATCGAGGGCATGACTGTGAGAAATCCTGGGCATCCTTGAATAAAGACGGCCAATAGAAGCCGGATTGCAAAATTTTTGCAGCCGTCTTTTTCCCGGAGAAATGTCCACCACACCCAGATGCATGGCAGAACTCAAGTATACTGTTGAATTCATTCTCCGGTATGCATCGGCGAATAATCTGATCAGAGCCGATGCGATACAGTTCAGGGTCCTCCCAAAAGTAGTATTTGGCCTCAGATTTGAGTCTATCCCGTTGTTGCTTGGTCCAATCCTGGGGGATTTGACCAACGGCCAAATAGTTAACAATGTCAGCAAACCATGGGGTGTGGACACCTAAAACTGTAAGAATGGTTTCGTCCGGAAAAGTGTCAGCAATCGGAATGTCCGGACAAGAGGAATCACCTAGGAGTCTCGACAAATGATCCGCCACCACATTTTGTACCCCGGTTTTATCCTTGATTTCAAGATCAAATTCTTGAAGAAGAAGAATCCAACGAATAAGCTGGGGTTTAGCATCCTTTTTAGCCAAGAGATGTCTCAAGGCCGAGTGGTCGGTATAAACAATAACATGAGACCCCAAGAGATAAGCCCTGAATTTTTCCAACGCAAATACTACAGCGAGTAATTCCTTTTCAGTAACAGTGTAATTCCTCTGGGCTTCATCCAAAGTTTTACTAGAGTAGTAAATGACAAAGGGCTTTTGATCAATTTTCTAACCCAGGACAGCCCCGACTGCGTAATCAGAAGCATCGGTCATGATCTCAAATGGGGTTGTCCAAATAGGTGGTTGCAAAATTGGCGCACAGGTGACTGCCGTTTTTAAGAAATCAAATGCCTTTTGGCATGATTCGTCAAAAATGAACGGTGTTTCTTTGGCAAGAAGATTGCTCAAAGGGCGGGCAACCTTCGAGAAGTCCTTGATGAATCTTCGATAAAATCCCACATGGCCAAGAAATGATCTGATTTGTTTAACTGATGTGGGAGGAGGAAGTTTAGCAATAGCATCAACCTTAGCTTTATCCACTTCAATTCCCCGTTCAGAGATTACATGACCCAAAACGATGCCCTCTTGGGTCATGAAATGACTCTTTTCCCAGCTAAGGACCAATCGTGTCTTGATACATCGCTTAAGAATCATTTCCAAATTAACCAAACAAGAGTCAAATGATTCTCCGAAAATGGAGAAATCATCCATGAAGACTTCCATAAACTCTCCCACCATGTCGGAAAATATGGCTAGCATACACCTTTGAAAAGTCGCAGGTGCATTGCATAACCCGAAAGGCATCCTACGAAAAGCAAAGGTTCCGTAGCGACAGGTGAAAGTAGTTTTTTCCTGATCCTCGGGATGGATAGGAACTTGGTTGTATCCCGAGTAGCCATCAAGAAAACAGAAGTACTTCTGCCCGGCTAATTTTTCCAGGATTTGATCAATGAAGGGCAGGGGAAAATGATCCTTTTTAGTGGCAGTGTTCAGCTTCCTGTAATCAATACAAACTCTCCAAGATGAAGCTGAACGAGTGACAGATTCTCCTTTCTCATTAGTCACAACAGTAATCCCGGCTTTCTTTGGAACAATCTGAATGGGACTTACCCAGGGACTGTCAGAGATTGGATAAATAATTCCTGCATCGAGCCACTTGATGATTTCCTTTTTGACCACTTCTCGCATATTTGGATTCAATCTCCTCTGCATCTGGCGAGAAGGGCGGGATCCATCTTCCAAAAATATTCTATGATTGCAGTAAGATGGCTCGATCCCCCTAAGGTCATGAATGGTCCAACCAATTGCCTCCTTATGTTCCTTTAGGACCTTAATCAATTTAATCTCTTGCTCCTTTGTCAATTTAGCACTGATAATCACAGGGAGCGTATTCTGAGGTCCTAAAAATTGATATTTCAAATTCTCGGGCAATGGTTTCAATTCGAGCTGGGGTGGGGTGATGATTGATGGTCGGGTAGATGCTGAAGATTTAACAAGAGGGAGAGGTTGTGAGTGGACAAAATCAGTAACCTCTTCCGAAGATGTTAAGTCAGAGGGTTGCGGGTCAAATTCATCAACCAAAGAGGAACTTTCAATTGAAGAAACTGTCAAACAAGTTTCAATATTAATATTATCCTCATCAAGTTCCTCAATAACTCCACAATCCTCAAATTTATTGATCGCCTTAAAAATATCTAATTTCATACGTTGGTCCCCAAAGGCGATTTCCATGCTACCGCTTTCACAATTAATGTTGGCCTTTGCGGTAGCCAGGAACGGACGCCCCAGAATGATGGGCGTGTTCCTCAGATTATCTGGTACATCCATGTCAAGGACAAGGAAATCTACAGGAAAATAAAAATCCTTGACCTTAACTATAACATCTTCAATAACGCCTCGCGGGTTTGTGACCGAACGATCCGCTAACTGTAGCGTTACTGAAGTTGGCCGAAGTTCGCCTAACCCAAACTTCTCGTAAAGAGAAGTCGGAATTAGGTTGATGGATGCACCGAGATCCACAAGTGCTCTATCAAATGTGTAATCTCCGATAACGCAAGAAATCAAAGGAGCACCAGGATCTCTCCTTTTCTGAGGGAGGTAGTGCAGGATAACAGAACTAGCCTGCTCGGAGAGTACCACCTTCCTCGGAACAGATTCTCTCGACTTACGCTTTTGTGTACATAATTCCTTTAAAAATCTTGCGTAAGTCGGTATGTGCTTGATAGCATCAAGGAGCGGGATATTGATCTCAACATTCTTAAATAAATTCAGAAGCTCCTCATTGCTATCAACAGACTTCTTCTTCTTTGCTTTGGTTAAGGCTTCAGGAAAAGGAACACGAGTCAGATCTTTGGAATCGAATTCCTGAGCCTTGATTTCTCCTTTAGAATTCTCTTCTCTCTCCTCAGATTCTTCAAGATTCAAAAGATTAGAATAATGTGGTTGTGGATCCTGAGTCTTCTTACCACTTCTCAAAGTGACAGAATTTGCAGAAGCGTAAGAATTTGGGTCTTGAGGAGGGTTAGGAAAGATTGGAGGCACTTGATTGACCATGAATTGTTGATTTACAAAAGAAGAAGATGAGGAACCCTGCTCAACCACCTGAGCATGCGCGTGTGGGTCCCTCTGATTTCCGTACCCTTGGGCTTGATTGCCCGAATTCGTAATGTTTCGTGGGTTGGGTACGGGTTGGGATGGTAGAGATCTGGGTTGGCGAGAGTTAGCAATGAGCCCGGATTGCAAGTTGTCCAGTGAGTTTTTCATTTGCTGCATGAGCTGGAGCATAGATCCTTGCATCTCTACTATTTGATGGTTCAAATCAGCCTGCCCTGCGGGTTGACGGGCATTCCAAGCTGGCTGATTGACCTGATTCGGAGGCAACTGAGTATATACTTGACCCTGACCCATTAGTCGTTGCGGAGCATAATTGCTGGGTCGGAATTGGGTCTGTTGCCCCGGATTTTTCCAAGAGAAGTTAGGGTGGTTTCTCCAACCTTGATTATAGGCATTCGAGTAGGGGTTGGATCTAGCATTCTCTTGTACAGCACAGACATCCTCATAAAGTGAGGATGGAGAGAAAGAAAAGGAAGGATTAGAAAAACTGGGATCAAAGGCCCCAGTTGGGAACCCATGGGGTTCCGAAAAATGCTGACTCATAGGTTGAGTCGCATCGAGTTGATTCACGAACTCCCGTCCAGAAAGAGCTCGTGAAGAATGGAATCCCGAATTTTGGGATTGAGTGGATTGAGAGTTGTTCATAGAATTGCCAGCCATCCACTCTTCCATTCTTTTAGCAACCAAGTCCACTTTGTCAAGTTTATTACAAATCAATTCCATATCAAATGAATGAGAGTCATGGACTTCATTGACATTTGATCTGGGTTGTTGGGACCGGTTAAAAGTATCCATGGAGGCATGATTTATTGAATTCTCACTCATTTCCTCAAATAAATCATGTGCACTATCTGCATCTCTATTAAGGAAATTGCCTCCGCAAGAAGCATCCACATGGTTTCTGAGTTGCTCAGTCAACCCATGATAAAAAATCTGTACGAGTTGCCATTTCGGCACCTCGTGGTGTGGACACCTCCGCAATAAGTCCTGGAATCGCTCCCAGGCCACATGAAACTGCTCCCCCGGCCGCTGGGTAAAAGTAGTGATTGCCCGTCTCAAAGCATTGGTACGACCGACTGGGAAAAATTTCTTCAGAAAGGCCGATTTCAACTCATTCCAAGTTGTAATTGGTCTTCCTATTGTCCTATACCAATGCGCGGCCTTATCCCTAAGAGAGTGAGGGAAGAGCCTCATGATCATTTGCTCCTCGTTTACGTTTCGAGACTTGGTGGTCTGGACCAAAGTGGTCAAGTCCTCCAAGTGTTGAAACGGATCTTCGGAGCCAAGCCCATGATAATGTTTAATCAGGCTTAACACCTGGGGCTTGATTTCTACGTCACCGGCTGGAATCTGGACGCCGGGACGTTCCCCGTAATTTGAAGGATCATAAAAATCCTTCAAGGGCTGAACGCCCTGCATTCTCTGGAACCATTCTTGCATTCTCTGCATTTGTTCCAGCTGCCTTCGAAATTCTTCCTGTGGATTTCCAGGCAGAAGAGGCTGTTGTTCGGCCATGGGATCAAATTGACCAAAATCTAACTTGCGCCTCCTAGAATGTTCTAATGGTCCTTCTAATCGGGGATTCAATGACCGTCTTCCCAGCATAAACTAGGAGTAGGTCGGAAGGACCGGGGATAGGGACCCTGCAGTACAACAAAACAAGGCTGTCCTTAAGTGAGGTAGCCTAAGGATCTACTGACTCCCAACACCAGCCTTAAGACTGTAACTGATTTACTCTACTTGCGTCTGTATAATCCAACCAGTTAGAAGGAGGGACTGGGGAGAAGGTTCTTCCTTTGGCTTTCGCCTCCGGTTCCTAGTGTACCCCCCAGCCGTGGTCGTTTGACGCTACTCCCCTAGCTAGACATCAGATTAATCAGTACAAGTAGGTTAATCAAAAACAATCTCAGACTAGGCCTTGAAGAGCGAATCAAACCTTAGGGCCAACGTCTACTCAATTTTATTACGGCCTGGGATTGTGATGCTTATGGAATGTGATGGGCCCTTACAATGGGTTGTGCCCTTAATGATTGATTGAAATTTGTGTAAGTGCGTGCACAACCAGGGTTTTCAAGCAAGATTATTTATAATGTGTGAATTTTAATGTTCAAATCCTGCTTAAGTAGCTTTTAGGGTTTCAAATTAGGTGAATTGCAATCAAATTTCTAGGCAAACCAAGTTGTAAAACACGGGTGAAGATAGTTTTCCTTTAAAATCAGAAAGAAAGTGGAGTGCCTAGAATATACCTAGATTGAAAACCCTAAGGAGGAGCTACTTGATGAGTTGGTTTTAAATAAAGTGGTGCGGCCCAAACAACTCAAACAATTGGCCACAATTGCACCACTAAGTTAGGCACTCAAAGATGGTTAACCTAGAATGATTTCTACTCTGTTATGTGTTGCTCTGTGTGTACCGGTTCCACAGATCAGAACCCGGTTGAGTAGAAAACAAATCAAGTTAATCAAGTGCCTTGAATGTGGGTGTGTGTTGTGTGTTTGTTGAAAGTTACCCCACAAAATTATCTTTTTGTTATTATTCCTTTTTTTTATGAATGAGGGTGAAATGAGTGTGAGTAGAAATCCAAACAACCAAACTATACCTAGGATTTATGCAAACACCTAGGTTAATTGAAATTTGGATTTAATGTGCCGAATGAAATCTATGGAGGGGGAAAGAATGGGGGAGCACTTACAGTTGTCTTCAACTGCACTTTACTCCAGTCTACCGCTTGTTGATTCCTTGATGGAGGTCTCTGCAAAACAATAGACACAAGAGAAAGCTAGTTAGAAAACAAATAAAGTGCAAGAAATGCGAAGAAAAGATCGGAAATCGTTGCCTCCCCGGCAACGGCGCCAAAATGTTGAACGAGAATCTACGCTAACGTGTTTGGTTTTGGAAAACCTGTCGTTGTAGTTCGAAAGCGAAGGATTCGAGTTCAACAAATAAAATTTATACCGAAATAAGAATTCCGGGTCAAACTCAGGGAGGCTACGTTGATCTATATTCGCAATTATGTTTTTTTAGGATTTTTTGATAAACAAGGCGAAATAATTACAATGGAGCTATCAAATTGAGAGAGAGAGAAAGAGAGAGAGAAAGAGAACATGCATTCAATATTTCAATTGTTTATACAAGCAAACGAAATGAAAGTTACACTAGAAAGCGGAAAATCAATTACACTATAAAGCAGGAAAAAAAAAGCTGTAAATAAGAATGGGAGAGAGAAGTTATCCTCCTCGACGGTCGCTTGGAGGACGAGCCGGACGGGACGACGCTTGGACGAAGGAGAACGAAGCGGGACGAAGGAGGACGAAGCAGAAGAACGGGAACGAAGCAGCACGCCGTCATCGTCGCGGGATCCACTTCCGAAGGGGGACGAAAATTTGGACTTTATCTCGCGAGAAGCATCCCGGGTGTGGGACAAGCTTCTCTTGAGCTTTGGAGAGGTAGAGAGGAGAAGGAAGGGATGAAAATTTCGTATGGAGGGGGTCTCCTTTTATAGTTGCAAGGAGTGGGGGCAAAATGGACATTACATCTTCAAAATAATAAATAAGGGGTCTTTAGTGACGAATAAAACCGTCGCTAAAGCCCCGCCGTCGCCGTCGCCGCCGCGCCCACGTGCGCCCGCTCGGCTGGCCTGCGCGCGTAACGCATACGCACGTCCACGTCGTCTCAGCCGTCCGATCGCGAGATCGGACGGCTTGAACGCGTCCGCGCCCGCTGCGTAGCGCGCCGCCCGCGTGTGATCGTGCGCCCACCAGAGCGTCCAATTGCGTGTCGGTGCTATCGGGCGCGCGCGGCCGTTGGATCTTCATCTGACTCTCGTGCGCGCCCGCTTGCCCGCGCCTTCGACCCCCTCACCGCGGCTCGAACCCGCGACCTTCGCTTCGCCCGCGGCTGCGTCGCCGCTGCGCTATGCGGGCGAAATGGTCGCACGGACGTTTTTAAACGCGAGCGACCGCAGCCGTTGGATCGAGATCCAACGGCGGAGAGGAGACGGTGCGCGGTCTTCACAGGACTCCTGCGGCCGATTGGGCGGTTGGGATGGCGCCACGTGGCGCTATCTTGGCCGTCCATCTTCTGGAAGTTGTAGATGGTGCCACGGATGTCGGATTGACTCGATTTTTGTGTCGTTCGGCTGCGATCGTCGATCCGAATTCATCCGTGTGGTCCGATTTTCCATCTGAAGTGCGGATTTACACCATCCTGGCCCTTGATCTTTTAGGGTTCCCCGGTCTCTATCTGATGCTACGGATGCCTGATTAGGGCGATCTTGGAGTCGTTGAACTCCAATCGTTGCCCTGATCATATCCATACGGTTGGATCTTTGATCCGAGGCTCCGATAAAATATTTGCCCTATCCAAGCACATAAAAGGAGACAATTAACCTCCATTTTATTCAAACTACTCTAAATGCAAGATGATGCATGTAATGCAATATTTATATCATGAAATGCAATCCTATGCTTAAGAACATGCATAAATAGACATTTTAAGTAGTGTAAATGTGTTTACATCAGACGCCATTTGAGATCACAGTCAGGCAATGGTTTCAGTTTAAGTCAGGGTGGGTTGATGATTGATGGTAAGGAAGATGCTGAAGACTCAACAAGAGGAAGAGGTTGTGAGTGAACAAAATCAATAACCTCTTTAGAAGATGGCAGGTCTGCCATAGAGGGTTGGGAGTTTAATTCGTCATTAAAGGAGGAACTTTCAATTGAAGAAACCATCAAACAAGTTTCAATATTTTCATTATCCTCCTCAAGTTCCTCAATAAATTCACAATCCTCAAATTTATTAATCACCTTAAAAATATCCAATTTCATACGTTTATCCCTAAAGGCGATTTCCATGCTACCACTTTCACAATTAATGTTGGCCTTAGCGGTAGCCAAGAATGGACACCCCAGAATGATGGGCGTGTTCCTCAGATTTTCAGCTACATCCATGTCAAGGATAAGAAAATCTACAAGAAAATAGAAATCTTTGACCTTAACTATTACATCTTTAATAATGCCTCGCGGATTTGTGACCGAGTGGTCCGCTAACTGTAGCATTACTGAAGTTGGCCAAAGTTCACCTAATCCAAACTTCTTGTAAAAAGAAGTTGGAATTAGGTTGATGGATGCACCCAGATCCAGAAGTGCTCTATCAAACATGTAATCTCCGATGACATAAGAAATCAACAGAGCACCTGGATCTCTCTTTTTCTAAGGGAGGTAGTGCAGGATAACAGAACTAGCCTACTCAGAGTGTACCACCTTCCTCGAAATAGATTCTCTCGACTTACGCTTTTGTGTACATAAATCCTTTAAAAATCTCGCGTAAGCCGGTATATGCTTGATAGTATCGAGGAGCGGGATATTGATCTCAACATTCTTAAATAGATTCAGAAGCTCCTCATTGCTATCAACAGACTTCTTCTTCTTTGATTTGGTCAAGGCTTCAGGAAAAGGAACATGAGTTAGATATTTGGAATCAGGTTCCTGAGCCTTGATTTCTTCTCCAGAATTCTCCTCTCTCTCCTCAGATTCTTCAGGATTCAATAGATCAGAACAATGTGGTTGTGGATCCTGGGTTTGCTTACCACTCCTTAAGGTGAAAGAATTTGCAGATGCATAAGAGTTTGGGTCTTGGGGAGGGTTAGGAAAGATTGGAGGGGCTTGATTAGCCAGGAATTGTTGATTTGCAGAAGAAGAAGAAGAAGAGGAGGAACCCTACTCAACCACATGAGCATGTGCATGTGGGTCCCTCTGATTTCCGTACCCATGGGCTTGGTTGCTCGGATTCAGAATATTTCGCGGGTTGGGTACGGGTTGGGATGGTAGAGATCCGGGTTGACGAGAGTTAGCAATGAGCCAGGACTACAAGTTGTCCAGCGAGGTTTTCATTTGCTACATGAGCTGGAGCATGGATCCTTGCAACTCTACCATTTGCCGGTTCAAATCAGCCTGCCCTACGGGTTGACGGGCATTCCAAGTTGGCTGATTGACCTGATTTGGAGGCTGGGGGCGTCGCTTTTGGTTTCGTGTTATTTTAAAGTTCTAGACATTGTAGTATATCACCAAAAGATATTACTAGTTTACAATTTATTACTCGGAATTAAAAGTTTCTCAAGGTCGAACTCAGGGAGCAAACTATGATTCTAGAAGTATATGAATTCACAATATATATTGTTTTACAAAAATTAAGACAAAGGAGAGAGAGAGAGAAAAAATTCTCTTCTTAGCTTTTTCTTCTTCTCTCTTCTTCTTTTCTTTCAGCCGGTTCTCTTCTTCAGCCTATCTTCTTCTTTCTTCTTCTTTTTTCATTGCTACAATTGCCTCCTTCTCTTTCTTTCTTTCTTCAGCTACTATGTCCTTCTTCTTCCTTCTTCTCTGATTTTCTTCTTTCTTCTGCGTCTTCTTCTTCTTTGCTGCAGAGGCTCACTCCTTCTCTTTTCTCTTTCTTTTTCTCTGGCCTGTCCTCTGCTCTTCTCTTCTGCTTCACTCCTTTCTTTCTTTTCGACGTCTGATTCAGAAATCAGACGCCTTATCTGATCAGCCTCTCCTTCTTCTTTTCTTTCCTCTTGGCTTCTCTGGCTTCTTCTGCTCCTCTCCTTCCTTCTTCTCTGCGGCTAAGTCCTAGCCACTGCTCTTCCTATTCTTCTTTCTTTCTTCCTTCCTTCTTCTCTTCAGCAGCTCCCTGATTTTTCCTTCCTCACCTGTTCCCTGCACACACACACAAGTTCAGCGCAAAACCTACCCTACCCTCTTCCCGCGTCTTTCTCTCTCTGAATCTCTCTTTGGTACGCTCTCCCAGAGCCGGGTAATTGGGTCAGGTCGCGTGCCCGGGTCCAGGCGCACCGGCGTGGGTGGTGCGCGAGGAGTGCATAGGAGTGGGGGTAGTCGAGTCGGGTCAGATCCGCGTGGGAAGAGCCGCGGACGAGACCCGAGTGATAGGTGAGGAGGGACCTCACCCCAATGTTTCAAGGCAAAATGCCTAGAGCACTTTTGCAATTTATGTGTGGGCGTGCGCCCACACACTTCCGAGGTGGGACTAAAGTCCCACCTCCACTCTGCGCGCCTGCAGGCAAAAGGCTTCGAGCAATTTGGGGCAGCAGCGAAAGCTCGCGACCCCAATTGAGAACCTGGGCACAATCGCGGAAGGGTCCCACGTTGCCTGGGGCCTGCGCCTGGTGCTGAAGGGACCTGGAGCTGCTGACTAAGCAGCTCCTGTTGCTCGTTAATGGCGGCGAGGGGGCCGAGACCTGAAAGTACTAAAAAGGCCTCATGGCCACGTCAGATAGCTTAGGAAGCTTTGTTAAAGTACGGTGAAGGTGGTGCGATGGTCAGCGTGGCGGGAAAATGCCTGTGGCCGTGTGCCTAGGGCACACTGCAGAGGTGCAGGTGGGTGTGTTCGGGGGGTGTTCTGAGTGTGTGGAGTGGTGGTGTGAGTGGGGGAAATGCTTGAGTGGAGTGAGGGAGAGCTTCAGGGCTTGTTGGCGAGGGTTGGAATGGCCTGTGGAGGTGGAGCGACCTCGCCAGAGTTGGTGGCCGGAGGTGGAGCATATGGAGGTGGTAGCGATAGTCGAGGGGCGAAAAATGCCAATTTAAGAGGGGAAAATTAAGAGGAGAGTAAGAGGTAGGTTTATACCTACTTAATTGACGAAGAGGGAAAGAGGGGGCACCCAGTGCGTGCCTGCCGAAGCTGGGGACGAAGGTGCCCAGAATGGGGGTAACGGCGACGAGGAGGGATTCTGGAGGCGCCAGCTGGTGCAGCCTGGCGTGAAAAGATGAGGCAGAGTGAGCTCTGCTGCAGGTATGGTAGCAGAGCGACGAGGAGGAGGAAGAAAGATCGCCGGAAGCTTGGGCTGTCTGACCGGAGTAAGAGGAGACGAAATTTCAGGTGTTCTTCGACCAAAACGAGCTTGGAGGAAACGGCTGCCCCTGCCGCTCCTTATAAAGGTGCAGGCGAGGAGAGGATCTCGAGGGAGAGATGTGGGGAGTTCGCCGGAGATATGGCCGGAAATCAGACCCATGCCTTTCGTGCGTTCGCACGAGAGGCATGGGCAGTTGCAAGTCAAAGGGGAGGGTTCCTGCGAAAGAGGACGATGCAGAGAACCCCCCTTTCATTCCTGAGGGCGGCCCCCATACCCTGCGCGGTGCCATCCTCCGCACAAGGTCGCCGGAGGTATGGCGCCTGCGTGGGGTGGCAGGAAGGACCGTTTTGCAAAGAAGGAAAGAGAAGATAGGGGGCTAAATGCAAGGGTTTAAAAAGATAAGGGTCAAAAAGTAATTCAAGATGACCAATTTATAAAGTCGATCAAAATGATCTTCTCTTAGGCCTAAATTTTTGTACCAACCTAATTTGGACCTAAGGAATTCAATGGTGTAGTTTGATTTTAGGTTTGACCACGTTTGATCGGTCAATTTGCACAAAAATCGAAATTAGGTCAAAATTTGGGCATGGTTCTCAATTTAGGTCAAGATAGGTTGCAAAGGCCAAATTGAAGGTTCTAAACCCTAGGGAATATTTTTCCATGAATTTTAGAGGATTTAGTTGATTTTTATCCTGCCTAGAACCTCATGAATTAAAATAAATTTATTTTTAGGGTTACAGAATGTCATTTAATTCCTAAAAGTTGCTATAACCCTTTTCAACTTAGTCTATCCCACTTTCTTTCTTATTAAGCACATTTGACCTCTATTCTGACCCTTAGACACCCTGAATGTGCGCTGCATTGGTAAAATTACAGTTTTACCCCTTATGACTTATTTTATTCTTCAATTTAGAATTCTCTGAGTTAGGCTTTTCTCTGGATTTTGTAGGAGCTTTTTCACACTTATTTAGATCAAATTGTGCTAGTTGGGGCTCATGATGAGACTCTCATCATACCCCCATGCTTAGCTTTTGCTAGTCTCTTAGCAAAATTTTAAGGTTTTAACCTTTGTTCTAGACCATGAATTTCTTATCAAGTCTAGATAAGTGCTTTTTCTTTTGTATCCTTGATTAGGTCAGAATGTCAATCATAGGCCTAAAAGGTACTCTAGTACCAACCAAGATCCAGATCTGTCTAGCTTTAGCCTCAGTCTTTAGCAAAGGTTTTTAAGGCCTACAGAAACTAACCTAAGGTTTATTGGACTTCGTGGTTAAAGCACTCGTGCTTGAGATAATTTTAGCCTTGGTTCAGTTCACAGTGCATTTTCTAAGAGAGAGAGGTAGAAGATTTATATGTTTGGAGAGTTTTCTCTCTCTTTTTCTTTTAAATTCTAGGTTAGGATTGGCTTCACAACACAATCTGTATCGAATTCCTTGTCCCCATCATCAATCCTCAAGGGTTCCTGGCAGCCGATGCTACAAGATAGCACCGCCCATGGTAACCCCCAGAACCCTGGCTTTCAAGATTTCGAGATAATCCCGTCCATGGTGTTCCGTGGCCGAATTCAGACCCTGGCAATTGACACTTCGTGATAATGCCATCCATGGAATCTGAACCAGCAGAGTGCTTACATGCCCCCAGTAGGATATGTAAATATCCTAAGAGACAAGCACTTAGGAGATGATATTTTGTTACGCATCTTCGAGGGGAATTTCCCACCTCTTCGCGTTGGGAACTCATCTAAATCAACTTGTGTTGATCGGCCGCTCCTACTCTAGGTGACTTTTCAGAAGATTTTGAAACGCTTCTGCGTGATTTTGATACTTATGCTTACTGAACCAGACTGTGTGTGTAAATTTAGGTGCTTAGGTTACTGAGTCCCGTAAACCAAAAGTTAGTTAACGAAGCCGAATACTCCCTAAGCCTTGGACCTAATACTTAAGCTTTTCATTCTTCTCAACCTCTTGAGGAATATCTAGATGTTAATGGGTACTAAGAGTCTATCCAAGAATGCCTAGGGTTTGCGTTCTTACTAATCTTGTTGTGCACTTTCCTTTTTCTTTTCTTAATGTGGTCCAAAACTTAGGTTAATTCCTTAATTTCTTACTAATGACTTTCACTTTGTTTCATTTTGTGCTTTTTTTTTATTTTGTTCTTTTTCTCCTCCTCCTTTGTAAAGTCCACAAAAATTTCTTTCCTCCTCTCATTTTATTATTCTTTTTCAAAAAAAAAATTAATTTTTATGGTGTTTTTGGCATATGTGAATTTTTTTGTTTAAAACCTTTTCTTACGAGTTTTGCACTTACATACCCCCCATGCCTAAGATTTGCAATGTCCTCATTGTAACTTAGGAGGGTTTTTATTTAGCTTAGTTCATACATTAGGACAGGTATTTTGATGAGTGGATGAGTCGAGGTGACTATTGTGGACTATTTCTAATCTCAGATGCAAGCACCTGCGGTGGAGTCGGCTGTCCTAAAGGATGAACCTTAAGTGAGAAGAGGTGTCAGAAAAGGTTTCGGGTTTTTTCTTTCAAAAAGAATGATGGGCTGCCTCCCGTTGAGCGCTGAGTTTTATGCCATCGGCTGTGCGCAATATGCTCAGGGAGAATGGAGGATAAATGATGACTTAGCCAAATCTGTAGAGGTTACATCGATGAACGGTTTGAGTCTCTGACCGTTTACGATGAAAGGCTCAGAATCGTGGCTGAGCGGACTAATTTCGATGGCTCCATTTTCAAAAACCTGTCGGACAAGATATGGTCCGACCCACTTGGATCGTAGTTTCCCAGGGAAGAGTTTGAGTCGGGCATCGAAGAGTAGGACCTTCTGACCAGGATGAAAGATCTTCTAGATATGTGCTTGTCAGGGAAGGCTTTAACCTGCTCTTTGTAGCTTCGCGAGTTCTCATACGCATCAAAGCGTAATTCATCGATCTCGCTAATCTGAAGCTTTCTGTGGGTTCCAGCCTTAGAAAGATCTAGATTGCAACTCCATACTGCCCAATAGGCTTTGTGCTCCAGTTCAACGGGAAGGTGACACGCCTTCCCGTACACCAATCTGAAAGGAGACATGCCTAATTGGGTCTTGTGGGCGGTCCTATAAGCCCACAAAGATTCCGGAAGTCGGGACGACCAGTCCTTCCTATCAGGTCGAACAGTGACCTACAGGATTTTCTTGATCTCCCGATTCGATAGCTCAACTAGACCATTAGTCTGGGGGTGATAAGGAGTAGAGATTCGATGAGACACCCCGTATTTGGTCATCAGTGACCTGAACTGAACATTGGTGAAATGGGTCCCTCCGTCAGAGATGATTGCACGAGGAATCCCGAACCGTGAGAAGATATTCTGATGAATGAATTTGATGACGATCTTGTGATCACAGGTTCAAGTCGGAATGGCTTCGATCCATTTGGACACATTGTTCACAGCAAGCAGAATGTACTCGAAGCCATCCGAAACAGGGAAGAGGCCCATAAAATCAATCCCTCAAATATTGAAGATTTCGCATATGAGAATCGGCTGCAAAGGCATCATGTCGCGATGGCTCATCTTGCCCAAAGTTTGGCAACGACTGCATGCGTTGCAGTGACTGTATGCGTCCTTGAATAAAGTGGGCCAATAAAAGCCACATTGGAGGATTTTTGATGCGATTTTGCACCCAGAGAAGTGGCCATCGCATGCCTGGTCATGGCAAAAGAGAATATCATTGATTTCGCCCTCTGGGACACATCTCCAGATGATTTGGTCAGCACTTATACGATAAAGGTACGGGTCTTCCCAGATGTAGTGATTGGCATCAGAGCATAACTTGTCTTTCTTGGCCTTTGGCCAATCAGATGGAATCTGATGAGATGCCAAGTAGTTTACTATATCAGCCAACCATGGAAGCCTAGTGCCAATAGTCAGTAGGTGCTCATCAGAAAAATGCTCCGTGATGGGTCCAGAAGGGTTAATGATCTTAGAAGGAAGGCGAGACAAGTGGTCAGCTACCACATTCTATCTTCCCGCCTTGTCGCGAATCTCGAGGTCGAATTCTTGCAACAACAAGATCCATCGGATTAATCTAGGCTTCGCGTCCTTCTTTGCAAGGAGATGCCTCACAGCTATGTGATCCGAGTAGATTATGACGTGGGAACGCAGGAGATAGGATCGGAATTTTTCGAGGGCAAATACTGCAGCTAGCAGCTCTTTCTCCGTAACCGTGTAGTTATGCTGAGCCTCGTCAAGTGTTTTGCTAGCGTAGTACATGACCACAAGTTTCCCGTCAATTTTCTGCCCCAGAACCGCTCCTACAGCGAAATCAATTGCATCGCACATGATCTCAAAGGGTTGAGACTATTGGTGCTAGAGCACCACGATCATTTGTTTTGATGATAACAAAACACGTGTCATTTAACAT
Organism: Thalassia testudinum; assembly: GCA_037157565.1. NCBI lineage: Eukaryota > Viridiplantae > Streptophyta > Magnoliopsida > Alismatales > Hydrocharitaceae > Thalassia > Thalassia testudinum. The sequence continues at coordinate 53,389,698 of JAZHRO010000030.1, forward strand.
TTGCACGTTGAGTCTTAGATTTCAGGTCAATTGCAAATGGATACGTGATTAGACGGAGTTCAAGCTCGCATCCAGGACGGATTGGAGGAGCTTGATGGAGAACAGAGGAGATTCGCGAGGAGCGATAGATTGAAGATGGAAAGAAGAGAAGAATAGGATAGAATTATGTTCATTCCTTTCATGTACTTTTATCTTTATTTGCTTGCTCTTTTCATTTCCTTAGAACATCATGCTAAAGAGCCTCAAAGTACCCTAACAGTAGTCTTAGGAACACCTGCACAACCCTAGGATACTTAGGTTTTCTGTAGAAAACTTAGAAAACCAATATAGGGTTCAAACAGCATTTCCAGACGTCTAATTCCAAAATCAGACGTCTGATAATGTGTTTTAAGACGTCTGACTGTTGATTCAGACGTCTCATAACAATTAGGCTGGATTTAGTTAGTTCTGTCTGATGAAATCAGACGTCCAGACCTTAGTCCAGACGTCTTATAAGACGTCTGATGAACTTGCCAGACGTCCAATTAGTGGACAGTTGGCTGGCTTAACAAACACCAAAGTATATGACCGTTAAAGCCTTACCAGACATCCTTAGGCCTTTCTAGACGTCTGATAAGTGACCGTTTTGCCTCAACTGACCCGAAAATCTCTTCTCAGAGATTTTCTAGCCGTTGCAAATCCATTCCGTAGAAAAAGTAGGTTTCCAGACGTCCAGACATAGTGCCAGACGTCCTGTATGTCGTCTGATGGACTTGAACAAGAACCCTGTTTAGATCTGATCCAAGTTAGGAAGAAACCCACGTAAAATCAGACGTCTGATCTTATTTTCAGACGTCTTAAAGTGGTCTTCCAGACATCTGATGCCAGAATTAGACGTCTGATTACCCTGTCTGTGCAATGATTGTTCCTGATTTCAACCTGATTCTCTTGGGCTTTGCACCCAACGCTATGGAAGCTTTCCTAAGCCTTCCAAAGCCTTCCTAAGGCCTCTATAAATAGAGAGGAACCTCTTGCACACTAACACACACTTAGATACGCCTAATAAGCAAGTTCCACTCTTTTGTGTCCAAGAATCTCTTGCTCTCTAAGCTCAAGTTCTACATCTTGAGGGATCAAGCCGTTGCGCACCCGCTCTCCCTCCGTAGTTCACGAGAGTGATGTTGCGCCGTCGCGTGGCTCATGCACTCGCGTCATCGATTCGACGCACTCCTTGCAAATGGGAGTTTCTTAATTCCTATAGAAGCTTAGGTTAAAAATTACTTTGTTGGCTCTATAGGATTATTTGTTATTTTATCTTTGTTATTTGGTTGGGTATTCGCTTTGCAAATTCCCGTCTCCTTCGTGGGACAAATCCTTCTCGTGAAGAGAAGGGGTTGAGGAACGCTACCCTCGCACTTGTAGCGTGGTTGTAATTAAGGTTGAATCACCCTCGTTTAAAGTGATTCGTTCAGTGGATTTGATCAACTTGGTTGATCGGAAAATCCTAACTCGAGAGGGTTAGGTGGTGGTTGTTCACGGGTGTTTCGTGCGGATTTAAAGCGTATTATGTTGTAGTATAACCGACAAAACGTTCGAACAAATACAAAGTTTTTATTACTTGAAGACCGGAGTATCCGAGGTCGAACACAGGGAGCAAATGGAACTTACCACTAAATCAAAATGTAATTGAACACTCTAGTTTACTCAAAATATCAATTCAGGTATGAATGTATGCGATTAAAAGGAGTTAGGGCAAAAAAATATGAAATTGGATGTCTGATCTTGTGATCAGACGTCTTAAAAGCATTTCTCCTTTTCTTCTTGATTATTCTTCTTCTTCTTCTGCTGCAGTCTTTGCTCTTTCTTTTCTTCTTCTGATCGCTGCAAAGTCTTCACTTGGCTTCTCTGTGCCTTTGCTTCTGGCTTGCTCTTTCCTTTCTTCTCCTGCGAAGGCTTCTTTCTTGCTTCTTCTTCTCTGCCTTGTTTCTTCCTCTTCTATTCTTCTCTGCCGTTCCTTCTTCTTTCTTTCTTTTCCTTCTCGCGGCCAAGTCCTTCTCCTCCTACGTTCAGCCTGCCTGCACAGGCGCAAAACCTAACCCTTCTCCCTCTACCCGCGCATCTCTCTCCCTCAAGCAATTCACTCAAACCGCTCTCCCAGAGCCACAGCATAATCGGGTCGGATCGTACCCGGGACCAGGCGCACCTGCAGGTGTGTGATGCGCGAGGAGTGCGTAGGTCTAGGTCGGGTCGGACTCGCCAGATCCGCGTGGTCAGGCCGCGGACGAGGCGGGTGTGGGGTCAGTGAGGGACCTCACCCCTGTGCTTACTGAGGCGATAAGAGTAAAACGCAAAAGCAACTTATATGGTACCTGAGGGTTGCAATCCCACGATGTGGGACTATCTGGTCTCGCCTTCACGCGCGCCTGCAGAAGCCTCGTCGTGCGATTGCCCCGCAGCTGCTGGCTCTGCTAGCGCTCCTTGGCTGGACTCGTTCACCTCGCGACACTCGCGCTAGTAAGCAGCACCTGTAGCCTGGAAGACCAGGTGCCTGGAGCTTCGTGGGAGCTTCATCAGAGGTCGTCCATGGCGGCAGCGGCTCAAACCCTGTCATACACAAAACGCGCCTCTCGGCCCAATCAGAATAGCTAGAGACCTTCGCCGTGGCACGGCGAAGGCGGTGGGCAGTGCTGCAGGCCGCAGGTCGGCCTAGGCGTGCGTGCCTAGGTCAACCTGTGGCCGGAGATGGTGGGTTGGTCGGGGGGTGATTGTGGAGGGCTGGAGTGGCAGTGGTAGGGCGGAGTGTGTTCCTGGAGGTGAGGCGGAGCTTTCGAGGTGGTTGGCGAGCCGTGTGGAGGGCTGGAGTGGTGTGGGCGGCTGACCGGAGTGCGGTCGGAGGCGAAGACGATGGAGGTGGTTAGCGTCTGTCGAGGGTCGATCAAGGGAGATAACAGGGGGAAAAGAGAGAGGAGAGGATGGAGAGGAGTTCTAACCTAACTGTAAGGACGAAAGGGGATGGAGGGCGAACAGCAGTACCTGCTGTCGCCGGAGAAGATGACGCCCAGTGGGGGAGGACGACGGCGACGACGGGGCTGAGGCGGCGTGTGCTGATACTGCGCGACGCGGAGGAAGGTCAGGAAGTTAACTCTGCCACTGGTTTTGTGGCAGAGCGAAGAGGGAGGGGAGGGGGCCTCGCCGGAGCCTGCTGGGAGTTTGGCCGGGCAGGAGGAGAGGAATTGGGGGTGGAACCTCGGCCAAACCAAGCTCCCTTCTGAGCGGCCGGGTCCGGGGGGTGTTTTATAGGTGCTGGCCGCTCCTATCAGTGCGTGAAAAACGCGCAATTAGGTCAGCCGGCTCGCCGGAGTTGGAAGGAAGAAAGATACCCAAATCTCTCGTGCGTTCGCACGAGAGATTGGGTTCACGCCAGCGAATTTGATTGGCTTTAGAAGGAAGGGAATTCCTCAGAGAATTCTCCTTCCATTTCTGGGAGGGAATCTCTGAGGGATTAGAGAGCAATCCCTCTCCGAACCTCGCCGGAGCTCGGTTCTGCCCTAGCAATGGCGGCAGGACCGGTTTGCAAAGGAGGCGAAGAACCTAGGGGGTTCTCTGCAACGGTATTCAAAAGATAGGGACCAATTTGTGATTTGGGTGTACTAAATTGCAAAGTAGGTCAAGATGACCTCTCCTTAGGTCCAAATTTTGGTATAAACCTAATTTGGACCTAAGGAATCCAATGGAGAAGTTAGATTTCAGGTTTGACCTCGTTTGACTGGATATTTTGCGTAAAAACCCAAATTAGGTTAATTGAAGAGCTAGGACCCTAATCTAGGTCAAACTAGGTTCCAAAGGCCAAATTAAGTGTTCTAAACCCTAGAGTATGTTTTTCCATGATTTGTAGAGGGTTTACTTGCTTTTTGTTCTGACCGAAACCTTGTTAATTTAAGCGGGTCTGTTTTAGGGTTACCAAGTGTCTTTTAGTTCTTAGATTGCACATGACCCCATTTCTGATTGACTCAACCCACTTTTTATCTCATTTAGACCATTTGACCTATGTTTTGCCTCTGAGAAATCCCGTTTATCTACTGCAATGGTAAAATTGCAGTTTTAACCTTTATTTCATGTTTTCTTCTCAGAGCACTTGTTCCTTCAGTTAAGCCTTCTTCTAGGTTATGTAGGAGCTTTTATCTTCTTTATTGGGTCAAAATGAGCTAGTTATGGCTCATGATGAGTCTCTCATCATACCCCCATGCCTAGCTTTTGCTAGTCCCTTAGCAAAATTTCAAAGTTTTAACTTCCATTCTAGACCCAAAGTGTCCTTAGTTATGATAAGTGCTTCTTTTGTGATTAGGTAGGAATGCCGACAATAGGCCTAGAGGTACTCAAGTACCAACCAAAATCTGGACCTGTTCTGCTTTAGCCTCAGTCCTTCGCAAAGGTTTCTACGGCCCACAAAAACTATCCTAGGGTTTGTTGGACTCTGCGGTTAAAGCACCCGTGCTTGAGACAATTTTAGCCTACGTTCAGTTTGCAGTGCGTTTTTTTTTTTTTTTTTTTTGTAAGAGAGAGATAGAGGATTTATTTGTTTGGAGAGCTTTTCTCTTCTTTTCTTTTTATTTCTAGCTTCGGATTAGCTTCTCAACATGGTCTGTATCGGATTCCTCGTCCCCATCATCAATCCTCAAGGGTCCCTGGCTTTCGAGATTTCGGGATAATCCCGCCCATGGCAACCCCCCGGAACCCTGGCTTTCGAGATTTCATGATAATCCCGCCCATGGCGTTCCGTGGCCGAATCCAGACCCTGGCGATCGACATTTCGTGATAATGCCACCCATGGTATCTGAACCAGCAGAGTGCTTACATGCCCCCAGTAGGATATTTAAATATCCTAAGAGACAAGCACCGAGGAGATGATATGTTGTTACGCATCTTCGAGGGGAATTTCCCGCCTCTCCGCGCTGGGAACTTGTCCAAATCAACTTGTGTTGATTGGCCGCTCCTAATCTAGGTGACTTTTTCAGAACATTAAACGCTCTTGCGTGTTTTGAATATTTATGCGCACTGAACCAGACTGTGTGTGAATTTGGGTGCTTAGGTTACCGAATCCCGCAAACCGGAGGTCAGTTAACGAGGTCGAATACTTCCTAAGCCTTAGACCTAATACTTAAGCTTCGCATTTTCCTCAACCTCTTGAGGATTATCCAGATTTTAATGGATACGTGAATTTTTAAGCTAAAAATCTAGCCCAAGAGGCCTAAGACCAGTGTTCCCGCTAATCTCTTGTTATGTTTCCTTAGCACTTTTTCTTTTGTTTCTTTTCTTGATCTGGTCTAGAACTTCAGTTAATTCCTTAATCTTTTACTAATGACTTTTTCTTTTTCTTTTCCTTTTGTGCTCCTTTCTTCATTTTTGCTCTTTTTCTCCTCCTTATGATTATATGGCTCACAACATTTCCTCCCTCCCCAATTTTTTTTGTAATTTTTCAAATTTTTTTTTTTTGTGTTTTTGACATATGTGAATTTTTTTGTGAGAATCCTTCTGATTTTTTCTTGGTTTTGTATGTATGCACTTTATCACCCCCCCATGCCTAAGTTTTGCAATGTCCTCATTGTAAACAGAGGGTGGGAATTGGTGTTGAGGTCAGGGGCTTAGAACAGGATATATCGGGTGGGTGAATGGGTCGGGAATGAGTGATGCGAATGATTTTAAGTTCTGATACGTGTACCAGAGGTGGGATCAACTGTCTAAGGCTGAACTCAAGGTGCAATAGACGTGGAGTACAGACGGATAATCAGACGGGTCTCTATTTTTGAGGTGACGGGTTGCCTCCCGTTAAGCGCTAAATTTAATGCCTTCAGCCGAGCGAAAAATGGGTTGGAGAAGGAGTGGTCAAATCAATGGAGTTTTGGAAAACAAGCACCTTGATTAAGAGCCTGGTTGGTCCAACCAGGTACTTGTTCAAATCAGTGGGCTGATGATGCAGCCCAAACCCAATAAGTCTGGTGGGTTGATAGATGTAGATTAGCAGATGTGGGACCCACCAAATGCAGTGATGTTCTGATAGATATGGAAGTGAAAACTCGAGTTCGGGCTCAGTCGAATCAGCCTGGTGGGGGTAGGGTTCCGAAAAATAATCAATGTAAGGTGTGGAATCCCTATAGGGACGGTCAAAGGATGGAGGCTCCTGAGTTGTGGTCTGATCAGTGTCCGATACCCGGTATAGATACGGAGTTGAATCATCTGCAATCGGCTCAGTGAGAGGTGAATCAGAATAGAAATTGAGTCTGGTTGCAGGTCGGGATGGGGAACGGGTTTTGATTGGTTCTGTATATGTGGAGCAGGTGGCTTCAAAGAAGATTGACAGGTTATAATTAGGGGGCAGATTTTCTCCGATGTTATGATCGGATTCGAGATCGTCGGAGAGTTTGCGAAAATCAAAGTTTGAATGAGACTCTAGATCATGAGTTCCACCATAGAATAAATCATATGTTGTATATTCAGCAGCCTGACTGGGATCTAGCCTAAATGTTAATTCTGAGCTTACAAAGGTGTCCCTATCTGGTAGAGGCTCAGGTTCAAGGTTAGTAGGCCAGAGCCAATCGAAACCCCGCTCGTCCAAGTCCTCGGTTTCTGTATCGTAGATTGGCATGACTTCCGAAAACTCGATTAGTTCTTCTGAGGAGGTTGACGAGGGATATTCATCAAATCGAGGCCCAGAATCATATTCTTCATTAAGAGATTGATTTTCTTCATATGAGGCCTTGAAATCTTCAATATAGGTTTCAGATCTAGGTTCTAGGCTTAGGATGTGGGTGGAATTACTAGAATCTAGGTCTGAATAACCTTCGAGGGCCACCTTATCAGAATAAGGGATGGAATTTACACCCTCGAGTGGTTCAGTTCTACTCTCATACTTGCAGGAGTCTTGGGATTCTAAAATGGGTTCATCATGGTCTTTTCCTGCATTTGGAGCTTCCCAACCTTCTTCAATATTAGGTGCATTATACTCCATCTGGGTTGGGAATCCACAACCATTTTGTGCCCCAAACCCGAGATCAGATTTATCCTCGATGTTGTCCCAAGATAGTTCATCCTCTGTTGGCGGTATGTACGAGTATTTCTGATCAATCACTTGTTTTATTAATCTCATTATCTCTTCCCGTTTTTCAAGACTATCTTGGTGTTGCTTCCAAAGTCGAGGATTTGTCATACATTGAAGGTATTCACTATTATGCAATTTTTCTATCTCAATGTATGCAGTAATGAGCAAGTCACGGGTTGATCCTTTGTTGGCTTCTGCTAATAGTACTTGGGCACAAGTTATGACAAAGGTTGTGGTTGTTGGGACATCAACCTGAATGTTTCCTACTGTTGTTGAGGTTTCTTCATTTTCATAAAATCTCATGGCATCCTCAATCATTTTATCTCTCATGGATCTCCGGTATTCAGGTTTCTCGACTGGTAGTCCTAGGTGGTTCGGCTGCATATTTGGATCATGTGGTGGAATCACGATCAGAGTTTGACTCAAGATGTGTTATGAAGCGATCAGATCTGAATAACGAGTCCCACTGAAAATGAGTGTGTGTGAAAAGATGCAGGACTGGAGATGTTCTTGACCCAATCAAGACACCCAAAAGATGTTTGGATGACTATGGAGGTTTGGGGCGGATGGACCCCTGGATCAGAAAGTCATCCACCTGAGAATTACCTGGGCAACCAGAGAGGGAGAGTCCCGCAAAGACCCCTACACGGTAGAGCATCCCTACGGGTTACAGGGTTTCCCCCACCCGACCTCTCTTGTCACTGAGATTCCAGGTAAACCAGAATGGGGACCTTGACCTCTTAAGTCTATCGCTTTTTATTTCAAAGGTGCTTTTAGGGTTCTCACTTGAACTTTAGATGTTTTTGGTATTGTGGCCTAATTTAGAGGTTGGTTGACCCAAGGGGTCAACTTCACCTGACCTGTCCTATAGATGGCAGAATGATTCTAAGCTCGGAGCCTAGAGATCACCCTGATTTAACTCCCAGGTTATTAGGTCAAAAGAAAATTTTAAGATTCAAGTGATTTTAGAGCTCAATTTTAGGGTTTGTCGTATTTAACTTTCTTCAATCAAGGGCTTGGGTAGCACACTGATGCGGGAGGGTTTATTTCCTTTTACACAGGCATGTGTGACTAGCGCTTCAAGACCCTAATGTGGAAACCCTAATTTGGTTCTATTTCCAATCCTCTTTTTCTTTTTCAAAAGTTCTCTTTGGACTTATAAACAAGAAGTGTGTGGTCCGCCGAGATTAAGCGTTTATTTTCAATTAGGCACAAGAATTTGTGGGATGGGAAAAAAAATACTCCAACTTCAAGAATATTTGCAGAAATTTTCTCAAAATCAAGAAATGTTTTGCCTTAGAGATGGTGATTACTATATAAAGAAGGCAATTGATTCCTAACTTGATTTTCTTCCTTTTGTCTTTCAAAGATTAGGGGATGATTAAGGAAGAAAAGAAATTACTTGCCCTGGAGTGGTTGACTTGCGGGAGAGATTTTCTCATGAAGTACCTGCAAGATCACATCAAAGAAAAGTAGGGCAAGTTAGTGTTCAATATGATAAAAAGAATGTAGAGACTAGTGGTAAATTGTGCAGAGCTCCCCGGCAACGGCGCCAAAATGTTCACGGGCGTTTCGTGCGGATTTAAAGCGTATTATGTTGTAGTATAACCGACAAAACGTTCGAACAAATACAAAGTTTTTATTACTCGAAGACCGGAGTATCCGAGGTCGAACACAGGGAGCAAATGGAACTTACCACTAAATCAAAATGTAATTGAACACTCTAGTTTACTCAAAATATCAATTCAGGTATGAATGTATGCGATTAAAAGGAGTTAGGGCAAAAAATATGAAATTGGACGTCTGATCTTGTGATCAGACGTCTTAAAAGCATTTCTCCTTTTCTTCTTGATTATTCTTCTTCTTCTTCTGCTGCAGTCTTTGCTCTTTCTTTTCTTCTTCTGATCTCTGCAAAGTCTTCACTTGGCTTCTCTGTGCCTTTGCTTCTGGCTTGCTCTTTCCTTTCTTCTCCTGCGAAGGCTTCTTTCTTGCTTCTTCTTCTCTGCCTTGTTTCTTCCTCTTCTATTCTTCTCTGTCGTTCCTTCTTCTTTCTTTCTTTTCCTTCTCGCGGCCAAGTCCTTCTCCTCCTACGTTCAGCCTGCCTGCACAGGAGCAAAACCTAACCCTTCTCCCTCTACCCGCGCATCTCTCTCTCTCAAGCAATTCACTCAAACCGCTCTCCCAGAGCCACAGCATAATCGGGTCGGATCGTACCCGGGACCAGGCGCACCTGCAGGTGTGTGATGCGCGAGGAGTGCGTAGGTCTAGGTCGGGTCGGACTCGCCAGATCCGCGTGGTCAGACCGCGGACGAGGCGGGTGTGGGGTCAGTGAGGGACCTCACCCCTGTGCTTACTGAGGCGATAAGAGTAAAACGCAAAAGCAACTTATACGGTACCTGAGGGTTGCAATCCCACGATGTGGGACTATCTGGTCTCGCCTTCACGCGCGCCTGCAGAAGCCTCGTCGTGCGATTGCCCCGCAGCTGCTGGCTCTGCTAGCGCTCCTTGGCTGGACTCGTTCACCTCGCGACACTCGCGCTAGTAAGCAGCACCTGTAGCCTGGAAGACCAGGTGCCTGGAGCTTCGTGGGAGCTTCATCAGAGGTCGTCCATGGCGGCAGCGGCTCAAACCCTGTCATACACAAAACGCGCCTCTCGGCCCAATCAGAATAGCTAGAGACCTTCGCCGTGGCACGGCGAAGGCGGTGGGCAGTGCTGCAGGCCGCAGGTCGGCCTAGGCGTGCGTGCCTAGGTCAACCTGTGGCCGGAGATGGTGGGTTGGTCGGGGGGTGATTGTGGAGGGCTGGAGTGGCAGTGGTAGGGCGGAGTGTGTTCCTGGAGGTGAGGCGGAGCTTTCGAGGTGGTTGGCGAGCCGTGTGGAGGGCTGGAGTGGTGTGGGCGGCTGGCCGGAGTGCGGTCGGAGGCGAAGACGATGGAGGTGGTTAGCGTCTGTCGAGGGTCGATCAAGGGAGATAACAGGGGGAAAAGAGAGAGGAGAGGATGGAGAGGAGTTCTAACCTAACTGTAAGGACGAAAGGGGATGGAGGGAGAACAGCAGTACCTGCTGTCGCCGGAGAAGATGACGCCTAGTGGGGGAGGACGACGGCGACGACGGGGCTGAGGCGGCGTGTGCTGATACTACGCGACGCGGAGGAAGGTCAGGAAGTTAACTCTGCCACTGGTTTTGTGGCAGAGCGAAGAGGGAGGGGAGGGGGCCTCGCCGGAGCCTGCTGGGAGTTTGGCCGGGCAGGAGGAGAGGAATTGGGGGTGGAACCTCGGCCAAACCAAGCTCCCTTCTGAGCGGCCGGGTCCGGGGGGTGTTTTATAGGTGCTGGCCGCTCCTATCAGTGCGTGAAAAACGCGCAATTAGGTCAGCCGGCTCGCCGGAGTTGGAAGGAAGAAAGATACCCAAATCTCTCGTGCGTTCGCACGAGAGATTGGGTTCACGCCAGCGAATTTGATTGGCTTTAGAAGGAAGGGAATTCCTCAGAGAATTCTCCTTCCATTTCTGGGAGGGAATCTCTGAGGGATTAGAGAGCAATCCCTCTCCGAACCTCGCCGGAGCTCGGTTCTGCCCTAGCAATGGCGGCAGGACCGGTTTGCAAAGGAGGCGAAGAACCTAGGGGGTTCTCTGCAACGGTATTCAAAAGATAGGGACCAATTTGTGATTTGGGTGTACTAAATTGCAAAGTAGGTCAAGATGACCTCTCCTTAGGTCCAAATTTTGGTATAAACCTAATTTGGACCTAAGGAATCCAATGGAGAAGTTAGATTTCAGGTTTGACCTCGTTTGACTGGATATTTTGCGTAAAAACCCAAATTAGGTTAATTGAAGAGCTAGGACCCTAATCTAGGTCAAACTAGGTTCCAAAGGCCAAATTAAGTGTTCTAAACCCTAGAGTATGTTTTTCCATGATTTGTAGAGGGTTTACTTGCTTTTTGTTCTGACCGAAACCTTGTTAATTTAAGCGGGTCTGTTTTAGGGTTACCAAGTGTCTTTTAGTTCTTAGATTGCACATGACCCCATTTCTGATTGACTCAACCCACTTTTTATCTCATTTAGACCATTTGACCTATGTTTTGCCTCTGAGAAATCCCGTTTATCTACTGCAATGGTAAAATTGCAGTTTTAACCTTTATTTCATGTTTTCTTCTCAGAGCACTTGTTCCTTCAGTTAAGCCTTCTTCTAGGTTATGTAGGAGCTTTTATCTTCTTTATTGGGTCAAAATGAGCTAGTTATGGCTCATGATGAGGCTCTCATCAGTGGTTTTCACCTGGTTTGGGTTTCCACCTAAAAATAATTGTGTACCTTGTGTGATTGGTTTTTTATAAAATTGGTTCATTATTTATTTCAGCAATTTTATTACGTCACCCCTCTTAGTAGCGAACCTACAGAGACCAATCAGGGGACTGTAGGATCGGGGCCCGGGTGACTCGGTCACGAAGGTTCTCAAAAGCTTGAGTGCATTCCTTGGAAATCTCAAAGGGTACATCCTTGGAGAGAAGAATAGTCAAGGGACACACGATTTTCGAGAAATCAGGGATGAAACGACGGTAAAAACCGACATGCCCCAGAAAAGAACGGATGTCCCTAATCGAGCTAGGCATAGGAAGTCGAGAAATTAGATCAACTTTGGCTCGATCCACTTGGATGCCTTTCTCAGAAATTAGATGACCTAGGATAATCCCCTCAGGCACCATAAAGTGGCTCTTTTCCCAGGAAAGAACCAAATTTATGTCGATGCAATGCCTGAGTATGTGAACCAAGTGCTGGAGGTAATCATCAAATGATGCCCCGAAAATTGAGAAGTCATCAATGAAGACTTCCAGATAATTACCTACCATATCAGAGAATATGGCAAGCATGCACCGCTGAAAAGTCGCGGGTGCATTGCAGAGACCGAAAGGCATCCTTCGGAACACGTATGTCCCAAAGGGGCAGGTGAATGTGGTCTTCTCTTGGTCCTCAGGTTGAATCGCCACTTGGTTATAACCGATGTACCCATCAAGAAAGCAGAAGAATCTATTTCCTGCTAGTTTCTCGAGAATCTGATCAATGAATGGTAGTGGGAAATGATCCTTCTTCGTGGATGAATTGAGTCTTCGGTAATCTATGCAGACTCTCCACGAGTTGGCTATTCGGGTAAGTATGACTTCTCCGATTTCAGTCGTAATGGTGGTGAGTCCTGCCTTTTTAGGAATAACCTGGATTGGGCTCACCCAACAACTGTCGGAGATCGGGTAGATAATCCCTGCATCTAACCACTTAACGATCTCCTTTTTCACGACCTCCTGCAGATTGGGATTCAAACGTCTCTGCATCTCACGGGAAGGTCGTGTGCCCTCTTCAGAATAGATACGATGTGTGCAATAAGAGGGACTTATTCCAGTCAAGTCATCGAGAGTCCAACCAATGGCTCTGCGATGTTGCTGGAGAATAGCAATCAGACGGGATTCCTGATTAGGAGTGAGTTTAGAATTTATAATCATAGGAAATGTCTGATTAGAACCCAAAAAGATGTCCTTTAAATGATCAGGAAGGGGTTTGAGTTCAAGAATGGGGTTATCAGCAGCAGCTGGTGGTTCAAAGTTGAGTGTGAGGTACAAGGTTAGGAGTTATGGGTTTGTCTGAATCAGGGTCTGACTCCTCTAATTGCAGTTCAAGATCTTCTTGTGGTTAATGAGGTATAATCAGGTTATTCTCAAATTGTGTTTCATCAACCAAAGCTCTAATATCACATATTTGTTCAATGACACCGCAATTGATCCCTTGTTGGGCTTTAAAGATATCAATTTTAAGAGTCTGCTTTCCAAATTTCAGTTCTATTTGGCCCTCCTCACAACTTATGTTGGCCCTTGCAGTGGCCGAAAAAGGTCTCCCTTGGGTTCTCAGGTGCATCCATATCTAAGACTATGAAGTCCACAGGGAAGTAAAAATCCCGCACCCTTACAATAACATCTTCAAGAATCCCTTTTGGTGACTTTATAGATCGATATGCTAACTGTAGTGGCACCTTAGTCGGTTTTAGCTCAGATTCTTCTAGGTGGTTGAGTAAGGATGTGGGTATCAAGTTTATGAAAGCACCTAAGTCTAACAATGCTCTGTCGAACTAGGTTTCACCTATCTTGCATGAAATCAGGGGAGTGCCGGGGTCTTTTACCTTGGGTGGGAGTCTGCTCAGGATTATAGAGCTGGCTTACTCTGATAGTACAATTGGACTCCCACTCTCGGTTCGCGGCTTACGCTGAGGTGTACACACATTCTTTAAAAATCGTGCATAAGCCGGTAAATGGTGGATCGCATCCATCAAGGGGATGTTTATTTGGACCTACTCAAAGAGCTTGACCAGGTCCTCCTCAGGAGCCACAGATTTGGTTGTCTTCTTTCCCTTGGTCAAGGCCTCAGGAAATGGAACCTTGGTTGGTTCCTCTAGGATAGGTCCAGGTCTTTGATCTAGGACAGGGATAGGAACATCCTGGATTACTGTCCTAGGGTTTGGGTCACTACCAGGCTTGGAGTAGTCTGGATAAGGTGGATCTTGGGTCTCCTTACCACTACGGGTGGTTACAGAATTCAGCCCTGCCTGGTTCTGGTTAGGGTTTGGTAGGATGGGTTGCTGCTGCTGGTAACCCGCATAGGAAGTTGAAGCTTCCATCCCGTCAGGTGAAAGAATAGAAGGGGCCTGATAAACCATATGTGCTTGGCCCAGGTTTGGGTTCATAACGCGCCACTGGGTCGGCACGCTATTAGGGTTGGGAAGAGGTTGAGAAGGAAGTGTGCCTGGTTGGCGAGAATTCACCAACTGGGCCAGTTGGTTTTGAACCTCTGTGATTTCGTCCTTGTGTTGTTTTTGAATAGCTGCGTTCATTCTCTGAATGTCAGCCAAAGTCTGAAGGATGAGGGACATTTAGTCTTGGGTTGGCCCGGATGGATAAGTAGGGTTGGGTCGAGGCTGAGGCGACTAGTAAGGACGAGGTGCTTGTGGACAGGGCTGAAAGGATGGCCTTGGATTCTAGAAATTCCCTACCCACTAGAAGTTGGGATGCTTTCTCCATCCAGGATTTTAGGTATTGGAAAATGGGTCATTCTAGATGACGTTGAGGTCCTCGCAGGTCTGAGGAGCCTCAGAAAAGTCAGAGAATGGGGGAGTGGAATTCCCCCGGCTAGTATAGAAAGGGTCGGAGGTTCCTCCGATCCGAGAGTCAGATGGGGGTGGATACGAGTCCACCCCAGGAGAAGGTGGGTGGAAAATGTTCTACACAGTCTCCCGTGCGGAAGGAGGCTGTGAAAGGAATTCTGCGCAGAGGTGGCTCGCTGCAAGTGCTGATTTAACTTATTCACCTTCTTCTCAATAATAGAGACCCTGTCCAATCGACTGGCCATCAATTCTAGGTCGACTGATGCGGACATGCCCTGCGTTTCTTGTGCTCCCCTAAGGTTCGTCGATGCACGGGTATTCGTCCTGTCGAATAGTCCCATGGAGTCATTATTGATGGAGTTCTCGCACATATTCTCGAGAATCTCCCACACGGTGTCTTCATGCTGACCCATGATATTCCCTCCGCAAGTTGCATTGACGAACAGTCTAATATCCTCACGGAGTCCCTGGTAAAAAGACTGGACTTGTTCCCATTTAGGAACTCCGTGATGGGGGCACTTTCTCATGAGATCCTGAAAATGATCCCATGCCTCATGAAGAGGTTCTACCGTTTGTTGCGTGAAGTGAGTAATCTGATGGCGCAAGGCATTGGTCCAGCCAACGGGGAAGAACTTCTTCAGGAACTCGGACTGAAGTTCCTCCCAATTGTTGATCGGCCAGGTCTGTGTTTGATACCAATGGGCGGCCTTGTCCATAAGGGAGAAAGAGAACATCTTCATAAGGAGAATATCTCGATTTTGTGCATCTGACCCAAAAGTCTGGGCCAGATGCTTTAGCTGTTTAATGTGCTGGAAGGGGTCTTCAGAATTAAGCCCATGGAATTTAGGAATGGCATGAATCATGTTGGGCTTCAGTTCAGAATCAGGTCCTCCAGTCGGGATTCTGACTTGAGGCTCAATAGCCATCGCAGCGGGATTATAGTGATCTCGCATCATGGGACGCTGCGGTGGGTGCATGAAGTTCTGGAAGAGGTCATTGAGTCGCTGGAGCTGGTGCTCCAGATTGTTCTCTTCCTCAACTGGTTGAGCCATTGTGGAAGAAGAAGGTGAGTTGGGTTCGAAATCAGAGGAGAGGTCTATGTGAAGTGTTGGTTGCACAAACAAGGGCACCGAGGCTTGGCCTCGGGGAGAGTGAATTTCTAAAGGAGGTTTCAAGGACCTCCTACCAAACATACACTGATGGAGTGGATGAGTTTAGCAGGTGCTGGACCCAATCAAGGCACCCAAAATGTTGGGTGACTATAGAGGTTCAAGGTGGATGGACACCTTGATCAAAAGGTCGTCCACCTGAGAATTACCTAGGTAGCCAGAGAGGGTGAGTCCCGCGAAGACCCCTACATGGTAGAGCGCTCCCACGGGTTACAGGGTTTCCCCCACCCGACCTCTCTTGTCACTAAGATTCCAGGTAGACCAGAATGGGGACCTTGACCTCTTAAGTCTACCACTTTTAGTTAGGATCAAGGTGCTTAGGGTTTCACTTGAACTTTATCCTTTTGAGTGCAAAGAGTGCCCTAAGTTAAAGGTTGGCTGACCCAAGGGATCAACTTCACCTATTAGTTCCTTTGAGAGCTTATTAGGTCTTGTCTTTTAGGGTTCAAGTGTTTTTAAGAACTAAATTTCTTAAGGTTTCTCTTGATAGATGTTTTCAAGTAATGGCTTAGGCACACTTCTTTTGGGAATTTTCCATTCTTGCTTAGAAAAGTGTGTCTCTAAACCCTAGCTTTGAATCTTATATTGGCTCTAATTGGTCCAGTTAGTTGCCTCTAGATTGGGTAATTAGGGTTCAAGCAAGAAGGTTTTAGCCCTAACTACCTTTAATGGATGTACAGATAAAGTATGTTGAAATTTGAAAACAGGCAACTTTGGTGTTTTACTACATATGAAAGACAGGTTATTCCTAAATTGCTTTTTTTTCTTTTTCTTCCTCTTTAGAATTTAGGGGTTTAATCGAGAGGATAGAAAATTACCTATCCTTGGTGTGGTTGTTGTGCGGCTGCTCATTTTCTTCTTGATTTTTTGTGTCTGCACAATAAAAGAGAAGAGATTAGTCAATAGGAAATCAAAAATTGTGAATCAATAGCTTCTAGAATAGCCGTTGCTCCTCGGCAACGGCACCAAAAACTAGGGGCGTCGCTTTTGGTTTCGTGTTATTTTAATGTTCTAGACGTTGTAGTATATCACCGAAAGCTATTACCAGTTTACAATTTATTACTCGGAATTAAAAGTTTCCCGAGGTCGAACTCAGGGAGCAAACTATGATTCCAGAAGCATATGAATTCACAATATATATTGTTTTACAAAAATTAAGACAAAGGAGAGAGAGAGAGAGCAAAAATTCTCTTCTTGGCTTTTTCTTCTTCTCTCTTCTTTTCTTTCAGTCGGTTCTCTTCTTCAACCTGTCTTCTTCTTTCTTCTTCTTTTTTCTTTACTGCAACTGCCTCCTTCTCTTTCTTTCTTTCTTCAGCTACTATGTCCTTCTTCTTCCTTCTTCTCTGATTTTCTTCTTTCTTCTGCGTCTTCTTCTTCTTTGTTGCAGAGGCTCCCTCCTTCTCTTTTCTCTTTCTTTTTCTCTGGCCTGTCCTCTGCTCTTCTCTTCTGCTTCACTCCATCCTTTCTTTCCGACGTCTGATTCAAAAATCAGACGCCTTATCTAAGCAGCCTCTCCTTCTTTTCTTTCCTCTTGGCTTCTCTGGCTTCTTCTGCTCCTCTCCTTCCTTCTTCTCTGCGGCTAAGTCTCAGCCGCTGCTCTTCTTCTTTCTTCCTTCCTTCTTCTCTTTAGCAGCTCCTTGCTTTTTTCTTCCCCACCTGTTCCCTACACACACACACAAGTTCAGCGCAAAACCTACCCTACCCTCTTCCTGCGTCTCTCTTTCTCTGAATCTCTCTTTGGTACACTCTCCCAGAGCAGGGTAATCGGGTCGGGTCGCGTGCCCGGGTCCAGGTGCACTAGCGTGGGTGGTGCGCGAGGAGTGCACAGAAGTGGGGGTAGTCGGGTCGGGTCAGATCCGCGTGGGAAGAGTCGCGGACGAGACCCAAGTGATAGGTGAGGAGGGACCTCACCCCAGTGTTTTGAGGTGAAATGCCTAGAGCACTTTTACAATTTATGTGTGGGCGTGCACCCACACACTTCCGAGGTGGGACTAAAGTCCCACCTCCACTCCGCGCGCCTGCAGGCAGAAGGCTTCGAGAAATTTGGGGCAGCAGCGAAGGCTCGCGACCCCAATTGAGAACCTAGGCACGATCACGGAAGTGTCCCGTGTTGCCTGGGGCCTACGCCTGGTGCTGAAGGGACCTGGAGCTGCTCGCTAAGCAGCTCCTGCTGCTCGTCAATGGCGGCGAGGGGGCCGAGACCTGAAAGTACTAAAACGACCTCATGGCCACGTCAGACAGCTCAGGAAGCTTCGCCAGAGTACGGCGAAGGCGGTGCGGTGGTCGGCGTGGTGGGAAAATGCCTGTGGCCGTGTGCCTAGGGCACATTGCAGAGGTGCAGGTGGGTGTATTCGGGGGGTGTTCCAAGTATGTGGAGTGGTGGTGTGAGTGGGGGAAATGCTTGAGTGGAGTGAGGGAGAGCTTTAGGGCATGTCAGCGAGGGGTGGAATGGCCTGTGGAGGTGGAGTGACCTCGCCGGAGTTGGTAGCCAGAGGTGGAGCAGATGGTGGTGGTAGCGGCAGTCGAGGGGTGAAAAATGCCAATTTAAGAGGGGAAAATTAAGAGGAGAGTAAGAGGAAGGTTTCTACCTACTTAATTGACGAAGAGGAAAAGAGGGGGTGCCCGGTGCGTGCCTGCCGGAGCTGGGGACAAAGGTGCCCAAAAGGGGGGTAACGGCAACGAGGAGGGGATCTGGAGGCGCCAGCTGGTGTGGCCTGGCGTGGGAAGACGAGGCAGAGTGAGCTCTGTTGCAAGTATGGCAGCAGAGCTACGAGGAGGAGGAAGAAAGATTGCCGGAAGCTTGGGTTGTCTGACCAGAGTGAGAGGAGACGAAATTTCGGGTGTTCTTCGGCCAAAACGAGCTTGGAGGAAACGGCTGCCCCTGCCACTCCTTATAAAGGTGCAGGCGAGGAGAGGATCTCGAGGGAGCGACGTGGGGAGTTCACCGGAGATATGGCCGGAAATCAGACCCATGCCTGTCATGCGTTCGCACGAGAGGCATGGGCAGCTGCAGGTCAAAGGGGAGGGTCCCTACGAAAGAGGGCGACGTAGGGAACCCCCTTTTCGTTCCTGAGGGCGGCACTATACCCTGCGCGGCGCCATCCTCCGCGCAAGGTCGCCGGAGGTATGGCGCCTACGTGGGGTGGCAAGAAGGACCGTTCTGCAATGAACGAAAGAGAAGATAGGGGGCTAAATGCAAGGGTTTAAAAAGATAAGGGTCAAAAAGTAATTCAAGAGGACCAATTTGTAAAGTCAGTCAAAATGGTCTTCTCTTAGGCCCAAATTTTTGTACCAACCTAATTTGAACCTAAGGAATTCAATGGTATAGTTTGATTTTAGGTTTGACCATGTTTGATCAGTCAATTTGCGTAAAGTCCCAAATGAGGTCAAAATTTGGGCATGGTTCTTAATTTAGGTCAAGATAGGTTGCAAAGGCCAAATTGAAGGTTCTAAACCCTAGGGAATATTTTTCCATGAATTTTAGAGGGTTTAGTTGATTTTTATCCTACCTAGAACCTCGTAAATTAAAGTAGGTTTATTTTTAGGGTTACAGAATGTCATTTAATTCCTAGAAGTTGCTATAACCCTTTTCGGCTCAGGCTATCCCACTTTCTTTCTTATTAAGCACATTTAACCTGTATTTAGACCCTTAGACACCCTGATTGTGCGCTGCATTGGTAAAATTATAGTTTTACCCCTTATGACTTGTTTTATTCTTCAATTTAGAATTCTCTAAGTTAGGCTTTTTTCTAGGTTTTGTAGGAGCTTTTTCACACTTATTTAGATAAAATTATGCTAGTTAGGGCTCATGATGAGGCCCTCATCAAAGGCAACTGAGTATATACATGACCCTGACCCATTGGTCGTTGCGGAGCATAGTTACCGGGTCGAAATTGGGTCTGTTGCCCCGGGTTTTTCCAAGTTAGGGTGGTTTCTCCAACCCAGATTATAAGCATTAGAGTAGGGGTTGGATTTAACATTCTCTTGTACAGCACAGACATCCTCATAGGGTGAGGATGGAGAGAAAGAAAGGGAAGGATCAGAAAAACTGGGATTAAAGGCCCCAGTTTGGAACCCGTGAGGTTCCGAAAAATGCTGACTCACAGGTTGAGCCGCATTGAGTTGATTCACGAACTCCCGAACAGAAGGAGCTCGTGAAGAATGGAATCCCGAATTTTGGGATTGAGTAGATCGAGAGTTGTTCATAGAATTTCCTGCCATCCACTCTTCCATTCTCTTAGCAACCAAGTCCACCTTGTCAAGTTTGTTACAAATCAATTCCATATCAAATGAATGAGAGTCATGGACTTCATTAACATTTGATCTGAGCTATTGGGACCAGTTAAATGTATCCATGGAGGCATGATTGATTGAATTCTCGCTCATTTCCTCAAATAAATCGTATGCACTATCTGTGTCTTTATTGAGGAAATTTCCTCCACAAGAAGCATCCACATGATTTCTAAGTTGCTCAGTCAACCCATGATAGAAGATCTGCACGAGTTGCCATTTTGGCACCTCGTGGTGTGGACACCTCTGCAATAGGTCATGAAATCGCTCCCAGGCCACATGAAACTGCTCCCCCGGCCGCTAGGTAAAGGTAGTGATTGCCCGTCTCAAGGCATTGGTACGTCAAACTGGGAAGAATTTCTTTAGAAAATTCGATTTCAACTCATTCCAAGTTGCAATTGGTCTTTCTATTATCTTATTCCAATGCACAGCCTTATCCCTAAGAGAGTAGGGGAAGAGCCTCATGATTATTTGCTCCTCGTTCACGTTTCGTGCCTTGGTGGTCTGGACCAAAGTGGTCAAGTCCTCCAAGTGTTGAACAGATCTTCGGAGCTAAGCCCATGATAATGTTTGATCAGGCTTAAAACCTGGGATTTGATTTCTACGTCGTTGGCTGGAATCTGGACGCTGGGACGTTCCCCATAATTTGAAGGATCATAAAAATCCTTCAAGGGTTGAGTGCCCTGCATTCTCTGCATTTGTTCTAGCTGCCTTCAGAATTCCTCCTGTGGATCTCCAGGCAGAGGAGGCTGTTGGTCGGCCATGAGATCAATTTGACCAAAATCCAATTTGCGCCTCCTAGAATAGTCTAGTGGTCCTTCCAATCGGGGATTCAATGACCGTCTTCCCAGCATAAACTAGGAGAAGGTCAGAAGGACTGGGGATAGGGACCCTGCAGCACAACAAAACAAGGATGTCCTTAAGTAGGGTAGCCTAAGGATCTACAGACTCCCAAAATCCACCTTAAGATTGTAAATGATTTACTCTACTTGCGTCTACTTAATCCAAACAGTTAGAAGGAGGGATTGGGGAGAAGGTTCTTCCTTCGACTTTCGCCTCCGGTTCCTAGTGTACTGATGAGAACCTCATCATGAACCCTAACTAGCACAATCTAACCTAGATATGCAAGAAAAAGCTCCTACATAACTTATAGAAAGGCTTGACTCAGAGAATTCTGAGTTTGTGAAGAAAACAGGTCATAAGGGGTAAAAATGCAATTTCACCAACACAATCAGTAAACAGGGTAACTCAGGGTCCAAACATAGGTCAAACTAACCTAATAAACAGGAAAGTGGGATGATTTGATCCAACAAGGGCTACAGCAACTCCAAAGAATTAAATGACATTCTGTAACCCTAAAACAAACCCACTTCAATTCACGAGGTTCGAGGCAAAGTAAAAGTTGACTAAACCCTCTAAAATTCATAGAAAAATAATCTCTAGGGTTTATAACCTCCAATTTGGCCTTGGGAACCCATTTTGACCTACATTGAGAACCACGCCCAATTAATGATTTAATTTGGATTTTTACATAAATTGATCAGTCAAACAAGGTCTGATCTAGAAATAAAATTCACCATTAGAATCCTTAGGTCCCATTTAGTCATGCATAAAAACTTGAGCCTAAGAAGAGACCTTCTTGACCGACTTTGTATTTTGGTCCTTATCTATTACTTTTTGACCCTCAACTTTCGAAACTCTTGCATTTTGGCTCCTAAGTTCTTCGTCGTTCTTTGCACTTAGGTCCTCCCTGCAAAACTCTGAGCAGCGCCATGCTCCGGCGACTTTGCGCGGAGCATGGCGCCGCGTAGGGTGAGGGAAGCCCTCTGCCCGTTGAACCGGGTGTTCCCTGCGACGTCTGCTGTCGCAGGGACACCACCATGATCTCTGCCATCGCCCACACCTTCCGTGCGAACACACGGAAGGTATGGGCTTCTGCTCTGACCATTCTCCGGCAAGGGAGGCACGTCACCTCCCTGCGCCCACCCCTCCGCCTTCGCCTTAATAAAGACCGTCGTCGCCAGCCGAAGGAGGCAAGCTGTCTCTGACAGAGAATAACCCCCCACTTCATCCTCTCCAGCTCCGACAGACGGCCTGCAGCTTCCGGCGACCAACTCCTCCTCCTCCTCGTTGCTCTGCTGCCTTACCTGCAGCAGGGTTCCCCTAACCCTTTCGTCTGTGTCGTGCTGCACCCGCCGACACCCTCCGCCTGCCTCCTCGTCGCCGATCTCCCCTTCCAGGGCCTCTTCTTCCTCAGCTCCGGCAGGCACGACCCGATGGCTCCGCCCTCCCCCCCTTCGTCCAAAACTTAGGTAAAAGCTTCCTCTCCTCCTCCTTTAAATTTCCCCTCTGTCAATTTATATTTTCGTGCCCCCACACACAACTTCCACCTCCGCCTGCTCCGTCTCCGACCACCCTCTTTGGCGAGCCCATTCCACCTCCACAGACCTCCTCACTCCTCTCCGATCACCTCAGAAGCTTCCCCTCACTCCACTCCACAGCCTCCCCCTTTTCATTCCCTGCCACACGCCACCTAAAGACCCCCCGAACAGACCCATTTTTCCGACCACAGTCCGACCTAGGGCTACCACCGTACACCGCCTCACGCCTCGCCACCACCCGCACTAGCTTCGCCGTACTCCGGCGAAGCTCCCTGCATCTTCTGACTAGGCCGAGAGGCCGTATTTCTGTGTTCAGGTCACGCCCCCTTCGCCGCCATTGCTGAGCAGGTGAAGCTCCTTCACCTGCAACTGCAGCTTCGACCTCGCCCAGGCGCTGGTCCCAGGTTGCGCGGAGTGTCTCCGCGAAGACTCCAAGGTTTGCAGTTGAGGCAAACCCCTCGCGAGCTGCTGCAATTGCCGCGAGCTCCTCACCTGCGGGCGCCAGTCTGGGAGGTGGGACTTTAGTCCCACCTCGGAAGTGCGTGGCTCAGAGCCCGCACTTAAATTGAAACGTGTTCGAGGCTATTCGCCTTCGAACACAGGGGTCATGTCCCTTACGCACGAGCGCCCCACGTGCTTGCCCTCGCCCGCGCTCACGCCCCGCGGGTCTGGGCTGGATCCGGATACCCGACACTGTGCACACCTCGCCCACCACCGCACGCCGGTGGGCCTGGTCCCTGGCGCGATACCCGTACTCGAATACCCGGCTCTGGGAGAGCGATCCTATGAGAGAAATCTGAGAAAGAGAGAGACGCGGGAAAGGGTAGGGGTAGGTTTTGGTCTGACCAGTTGTGTGAGTGTGCAGGTAGAGAAGAAGGAAGAAGGTGGCCGAAGCCTTGGCCGCTCAAAGAAAGAGGAAGAAGAAGAAGACCGCAGGAGAAAGAAGAAGAAGACCGCAGGAGCAAGAAGAAGAAGAAGCACAAAGGAAGCACTGTAGCAGACACCACTTAAGCCGTCTGATTGAGAAATCAGACGACGGATGAAGCTCTGCAGACAAAGTAAAGAAGAAGAGGAGAAGAGAAGGTGCCGCAGCTGAAAGCAAAGAAAAGAGAAGAAGAATAAAGAAGAAGAGAAGATAAAGAAAGAAGAAGAAGAACTGAAGAAGATCAAGCAAAGAGAAGAAAGAAGAGAAAAAGAAGACAAGACAAGAGAGAAAGAAGAGAAGAAGAAAAAGCCAAGAAACAAATCTACCTCTCTACCTCTCTCTCTCTCTCTCTCTTATTTTTGTAATAAAAGCATTGTACTTCTAGAATTCTAGTAGCTCCCTGAGTTCGACCTCGGGAAAACTATTTCCGAGTAAAAAAATTTTCTATGGTAATGACAACCGGAGCTGTCTTATCTTATACTATAACGACTATACTATAATAAAGACACAAAAGCAGCGTCGCGGTTTGCCACCTTACCATGTACCCCCCAGCCGCGGTCGTTTGACGCTACTCCTCTAGCTAGACGTCAGATTAATTAGTACAAGTAGGTTAATCAAAGACAATCTCAGACTAAGCCCTGAAGAGCGAATCAGACCTTAAGGCCAATGTCTACTCAATTTTATTAAGGCATGGGATTGTGGTGCTTATAGAATGTGATGGGCCTTTAAAATGGGTTGTGCCCTTAATGATTGATTGAGAATTGTGTAAGTGTGTGCACAACCAGGGTTTTCAAGCAAGATTATTTGTAATGTGTGGATTTTAATATTCAAATCTTGCTTAAGTAGCTTTTAGGATTTAAAATTAGGTTGATTGCAATCAAGTTTCGAGACAAACTAGGTTGTCAAACACAGGTGAAAATTGCTTTCCTTTAAAACCAGAAATAAAGTGGAGTGCCTGGAATAGACCTAGATTGAAAACCCTAAAGAGGAGCTACTTGATGAGTTGATTTTAAGTAGAGTGGTGCGGCCCAAACAACTCAAACAATTGGCCCCAAATGCACCACTAAGTTAGGCACACAAAGATGGTTAACCTAGAATGATTTCTACTCTTTTATATGTTGCTTTGTGTGTACCGGTTCCACAGATCAGAACCCGGTTGAGTAGAAACAAATCAATTAGGTTAAGTGCCTTGAATGTGGGTGTACGTTGTGTCTGTTGAAAATTACCCCACAAGATTATCTTTTTATTCTTTTTATAAATGATGGTGGAATGAATGTGAGTAAGAATCCAAACAACCAAACTATTCCTAAGATTTATGCAAACACTTAGGTTAATTGGAATTTGGATTTAATGTGATAAATGAAATCTATGGAGGGGGGAAGAATGGGGAGCACTTACAGTTGTCTTCAACTGCACTTTACTCCGGTCTACCGCTTGATGATTCCCTGATGGAGGTCTCGGCAAAACAATAGACACAAAAGAAAACAAGTTAGAAGACAATAAAGTGCGTGAAATGCAAAAAGAAGATCGAAAATCATTGCCCCCCCGGCAACGACGCCAAAATGTTAAAGCTACGAGTTACTACGCTAACGTATTTGGTTTTGAAAAACCTGTCCTCGTAGTTTAAAAGCGAAGAACTCGTGTTCAACAAATAAAATTTATATCAGAATAGAAATCCTGGGTCGAACTCAGGGAGGCTACGTCGATCTATATTCGTAATTATATTTTTTTAAGAATTTTTGTTGAAAAGCGAAGCGTCGTAATTACAATGAAGCAATATTAACAATCAGAATAAACGAGAGAGAAAGAGAGAGAGAGAAAACATGCACTCAATATTTCAGAATGTTTATACAATAAAACCAGAGAAGAATTACACTAGAAAGTGAGAAATCAACTATACTAGAAAGCAGGAAAATTCTACTCTAAAAAGTTGTAAAGAAGAATGGGTGTTACAACTCGGTTCCTGAATCCCTACAGGACACGAAACCGAACCAACTCGACTGATCCCAAGACCCAGTCGTCCAACGAGCAAGTAACCAAAAAGCAGTAAAATAAACCATATTCACCATGCAAACAACTAACAGTAACAAAAGTACAGCAGTAAAGTAGACTACTACAGTACGCGCCACCACAACAGTAACGAAGTAACTAATACAGGAATATAAGTTCACAATAAAAGAGTACAGAAGTGTAACAAATTACTCACTACAACAGGAAATGGAGTACAATAAAAAGCTACAACTACTTGGCTCTACTGGGCCCAACACCCTCTGCAGCCGTAGGCTCTGGTTGCTCAACACCTGGACCTGAAAAAGGTTATGAGTACACGAAATCAGTGAACGCTGAGTAGAGTGGCAACCAGCTAACTAAAACAATAAAGGTGGACAGGTAGCTGTTGTTTTCAATTTCTTTCTTTATTTAACTAATTATTCTTTCTTTCATCACTTGGTTTATTTATCAGGTCTCTTTCTTGATCTCGAATGTTCCTCGTGGGAACGATCTTGATTACAGTCTTTTCCGAAGAGTAGAAGTAGCACGTGGTGCTCTCCTAGCCGGGAGAGTCCCCCGTGGTGGTCCTAACTCAGTCAACCACCCCAAGGTCACTGATAGACGTAATGGTGACTACAGCACGCGCGATAAACGCACGAGTAACTACCCCGCAGTGGCACGTGGTCAGTCGTTTCCGTTAACAGGTGCGCCCAAAGCACAGCACGGAACCAGTATAGGGCATAGCCCTCCTAGTAACAGGGGTCTAGCCCCTAAGAACCAAATAGGGGTCTCGTCCCTCCACAGTCGGCGCACCCTCGCTTGACTACCCTGGTTTGCCCAGTGAGCCTAACAAGTCGGTGTAAGGCGGCTAGCTGAACCCCGGGCCCCGTAGGGTGGCTAGCTCTCTCCCTACACTAGTAGCTCTCCCTGGTACTATGTACGCGAGGGCCAAAAAGTCGATACAAAGTGGTCAATCCTAACCCCGGGTCCCAACCCTAGGGCGGCTAGCTCCGCTCTGCACTAAGTAAGGGGATAGTTGCTCTCCTTGGTACTTCGTACTCAAGGGCCAGCTCACTTCCCCATTCACATTTCCAGTTCCATTCCATTTATTTCCAGGAGCTCTACTCCTAATTTCCCGTAGGGTTCATGCTCATGTTTCTCAGGCCAAGCCATACTAGGTTTCATCATTTCTATGTCCATTTCTCAGGTTCTACACGTGTAGCATATAACTTTATTATTCACATTCCAGGTTTATTCACAGGTAGCTCGTGTTTCCAACATTCAATCTTCCAATTTCAGTTCATATACAGGCAGCTCGTATTTAATCGTAAACAACAAGAATTTACATGCAACAGTTTGCTAACAACAGCACTCTACATTTCACAGGCAGCTGTTATCCATTTACATGCAATTGTTATTATTCTAATTACTCATCCAAGACTGCAATTCATACATTCCATATAAATATTCCAGTGTTTCTAGTCCTAGGATTCATGCCATATACTAGGATCTAACATTCATTCCACATATGCATTTATGTTTGTAATTAAACTAGGGGAAGCCACTCTACCAGTAAACCTAGGAGTAATGGGGGCTTGATCGGTAGATCCACGTGCCTCAGCAAACCCTAAATCCGCAACGGAACGAGGTCCTATCAGAAGGATCGATCACAAGAGACCACTCAGAACAGGATAAAGATATTCCAACAAGTAGAGAAACTTAAACGGAGAACAACGGAATCTTAATTGCGGAAATCGGACCTCAAATGAACCCTAAACGGGTCAAAAACAGCAATCCTAATTCATATCAGATGTCTGGAACACCTTCCAGACGTCTTAAAAGAAGTCCAGAACCATACCTCAACTCTGCGCTACTCCTCAGACGTCCAAAGACTCTGCTGAACCGTCTGGACCTAGTTCCAGACGTCCGACCACCTCTCCGGACGTCTGGAGACGCTTCCCGCCGTCTGGTGCCTCGCCCAGACGTCTGAACTGCATGGGAGGGCATGTCCCACACCTTCCCGAAGCGAATCCTGCACGCAGCATCACAAAATCTCCTCAAAATGGCACGGAACAGTGCCTCGGCAGAACGGCCTGCATGGCCGTATCCGCAAAGAAGGTGTGCGTCGAGGAACTTACCTCTCAGTCGTTTGGAACCTCCTCCAGACGTTGTATGCATCGTCTGGATGTCAATCTAGATGTCTGATTCTGGGAAAATCCCAGAACCAAAAGCTGCCTTCGTCTTCTCGTGCTCGCTCGCCCGCTGCTCTAGCTGCAGCAGTGTCGGGGAGAACCTCCCCGGTGCACCTCTCCGCCTTGCGCACGCTCGACCGACTGTGAGCTTCTCCGGCAAGCTCTCTCGCGAGCACGCGCACGTGCTCACCTCCCTTCCACTCGCTACTCCTCCTCTCCTCCCACGCCGCTCACGCCCGCTCCTCGCTACTCGCTGCTCACTACTCTCGCTGGGGAAGAAGAAGGGTGGCTGAAGGTGAGGTGAACGAGGGAGAGGAGGGGGGTTTAAGTTGGCGCAGGTTAGGGTTTCATCGACGAGAGGAGAGAGAAGAAAATGCAGCTGCATATTGTCTACGCGCAGCACGTGCGCAGACGTGAGGACATACACGAAAATTTTGATTTCCAGATGTCTGGGAAGATGTCCATACGTCTGACCCAAATCCCAGACACCTTAGAGAGCTTTAACAGCACGAGTCTTGGTGGTGTGTGGAGTGGAGAGGAGAGGAGGGGAGGGTGGCTTTTTATAGAGGCTGTGGGGATTTAGGGTTCGGGTAGGAAGGAGAAAGGAGAGAGAGAAGAGGTCCTGCACGCCGCACGCAGGCATGGCGCAGTACGCCTACAGAAATTTCATTTCCAGACATCCGGGAAAGGATTCAGACGTCTAACTGAGACTCCAGACGTCTTAAAAGGCTAAAAGTGGGACGGGTCTTTACAATTATTGAAATTATTAGTCTATTATTTGAATTGTAAATATTGTTATTAATATCATTAAAAAGTATGATCTTTTTATGAAAATGCTACTTAAGTTATTTTTTTTATCTACTTTAGGTTAACAGACATTAATTAGTCCCCTCTTTTCTCCTTCCTCCTCCACCCTCCTATCAATGCCTTGACCATCACCACTACTAAAGCAACAATAGCAACATCAACAACAGCAGTAACAATAACAGTAACAACAACAACAAAAACAACATAAGCAAAAACAACACCAGCAACAGCGTCGCCATCTAACGCACGCCCTCCACTGCACGCAATGGTGATGATGACGAGGCCAGCACACACCTTCAGAAACCTTGTCCGCTCCTCCACCTCTTGCCTCCTCCCCTTCCCCTCACCTTTGCATAGCATCTCCTCCTCTCCACACCCCTCGCCAGCCACGCAATGAACACCCCAGATCATCCCCCCTCCCTCCTTGTCGTCCACGTGCCTGATCTTTACCATTGGCCCCCACAGGGCTCTGCCCACATTCGCAGGTACCTGGGGGGCATGCGTGCCATGTAGGTGAACGATTCAAGGTCATTCGACTCATAACGTGATCACGTCCATGGAGAAGAAGATTGAGTAATTCAGGAGGAGTCAAAAGAGGTGGAGGGTAGGGTGTAGGTGAGAGGAGGAGACGGAGGAGGTGAAGGTAAGGGGGAGGGTGGGAGGAGGAACTTGCGGGGGGTGGGGGGGTGTGTAAGAGGTCATCACCGTGCCCTCAAATGTGTTTTATGACTCCCTACAACACTCCGAGAACCTAACGAACAAAACCCTAATAGTAGGGGCAAACATGGAGGAGATCATAATTGTAAACACTAATAGTGTGGCACAAACCTCAAAACTACAAATATTTTATTAGATGCCAATGGTAAAATTTTATAACCTTTATCAATCTCTTGGTAGCTTATCAATCTCTTGGTAGCAACGATGGAAAGCTTAATTGATGGTAGAAAAGTTACATGTAGTTAGCCAGTCACGGACTAGTTGGCTAGTGATCAACTTCCAACCAATCCCCTGTAATTGGCTTTAGTTATCTACCTTCACATTTGAAAGGCTTCGCCAAGTCAAATTTGGAAGCATAAAACAATGTGTTTATTCCTTCAACATTATATTAAATCCCCCTACGTGGTCGATCAGGTCATCTAACTTAAAGAAATTAAAAAGGAAAATCCTTTTAGTTTATTCCTTCTAACTTAGTATCATCAAATTTGGGCAGAGTTTCCGACTTTTTCTGCTATAAGTTAAATTAGAATCAACACAATAATTCTTGCATTCGAAAACTTTCCCTTCGGTCTCATTGTATGTTTCGGTTCACAATATGTTAAAATTAGTGCAGGCACTTTCCCATCCTTTTTTAACCTTAAGTTGTAACTACCATTTATACGTTACTTTTGTAATATTTTTCGTAATACCTTTCAATTGGGTTGGTCATGTGCCCCCCCGCTGGCATGAGAGAAATGTGGCCCAGCCACTTGCAGGGTAATTACGATGCTAAGTTCCAATGTAACAAATATTCACCTCATCTCTTTTATTTCTTGTCTATGTATTAGCCAACCCAATACTGACAAAATTAAACTGTAGAACCGTCTATGTATGGTGAAAGAAAAGGCTCCCAAACCTTTAAAATTAATACGTACCTATCACCTCCTCCGGTTTCGCTGTGCTCTCCGCCGGCCAGAATTAATTTCATCAACCTTTCTCTAACGTGTCCAGTGTTCATGTATTAACTGCAACAGTCCATATTCTTATCTTTATGTATACATATATGTACCACCACCTTCATGCTACACTCAAGAGCATAGCCAGCTTGGGAAAGCAGCCAGGTCTTGCTGTGTTAGTCCCTGCCATGGCTGCGGCGTTAGTGTGTTTGGTCCTCTTGTTGGCGGCGGCGGCGCCCTCAAGTGTCTCGAGGTCAACACCGCCGCCAACATCAAACACGATCGTGCCAGCATTGTTCGTGTTTGGGGACTCCTCGGTGGATGTGGGGAACAACAACTACGTTGCCGATGCCATGTTCAAGGCGAATTATCTGCCTTACGGCAAGGACTACGGCCGTGCCACCGGGCGGTTCTCCGACGGCAAGTTGGTCGTGGACTTCACAGGTGAGGACCCAAAATTAATTTTTGCTTACTCTGTTGTCTTCTTAAGCAAAATTCTTAAATCATCTTTCACCCCCATTGAGGTGGAGTGCAAGTCCGCTGGTTGATTTACATGGATCTACCCTAATTAGAAGGCTATCCCAAAATGGTCCTAAAAAACAACCAATTATGGCATGGCAGATCCTTCAGCGTTTTCAAATCCGCCATTCCTTTGTGGAAGGGGGAGAGTTTCAAAGAAGGAATTAAAATGGAGAAAATCGAGCAAAACATGCTTCCTAGATTTTGAGTTCTTCTTCTCGGAAGTCATCTAATAAATGGGTGTTATACCTTTTACATACTCCTACTACCGATGAATTGCTCTGTGCTTCTTCTATTGCTTCTAATCGTGGGTATGGCAATGGATGGCTGCAGCCGAGGTTCTAGGTTTTAGTAGCTCCCCTCCGGCGTACTTTAGCTTGGAGGCGGCTGGCCAGAGGCTGATCTATGGGGCGAACTTCGCATCCGTAGGTGCTGGCTATTGGGATGAGACGTCGAAGAGATACGTAAGTTTTCATACATACATATACATAAAATATATAAATATATGTTCATTTTTATTTTACATAAAGATATCATCTAAACTCATTTTGAGTTAGATTCTCGGTAGGTCATGGGATAGAATTCCTAACTTTATTTTGTTAGGAATTTTCCGAACAAGAAAAAATTATTTTGACCTCATTACCGACTGAAATTTATTTCAGACGTATGTGTCTTACCCTTTTTGATTTTTGCAGAACGCTATACCTTTGACACAACAATTGGATTACTTCAATGAGTACAGATTTAAGCTGGCGAAAGTGGCGGGGAAGAACGCAACGGCCAACACCATAGGCGAGGCTATGTATATACTGAGCATTGGGAGTGGCGACCTCGTGCAGAATTATTACTTGGACACTTCGCTAAAGAAAGCCTACACGCTCGATAGCTTCTACTCCCTCCTAATCTCAGACCTGACCAGATTCGTTAAGGTCAGGGGTATACACACAATATTCCTTCCTCCCCTCTGGTTAAGAGGTTCATGCAAAAGAAACATAAGACGCGATCCCCACTCAAATTTTCTTTCAAAGGAGAATTTATTAGTTAAATTTAAAATTAAAATCAATCGATTGAAAATTAAATAAATTAATTAAAAATAAAAATATATAAGTTAAAAATAATTTTTAATTAATTAAAAATAGAAATACATCAATAGTAAATAATTTTTAATTAATTAAAAATCAAAATATATCTTTTAAAAATAAAAATACACCGATATATTTTATTTTTTCATCAATAAAAAATAATTTTTCATTAATTTTTCACCTATAAAAAATAATTTATATTAATAATAAAATATAATATACTGATTAAAATCAATACTTTCATTTTGTATATTATAAAATACGTTGTAATATATATTTATTTATTTTTTTACAAATTAAAAACGAAAAGAAGTGAAGGGTAATCATGACATGTTACCTTAATCTCGTCATTTACCATGACATCTAAATATCAGGAGAATACCGTACCTTAATTGCCATCTGTGGTTCCTACGAGGGACATAATTAATTTATGTAGCTAATTGTTTTCCATCGTTTACAGATGCACCTCTGCAGTTTATCTACGCTTAACAAGTTGTCAGGATTATATTGAAACCGTAGTTGGAGTTCCTTCTAATCTTTGTGGTCATCAATTTCTGACAAAAGACTGCTGTAAAAGATTAGTGGTAAAGCTACAAGCTCAGGTGAAAGGATCAAGTCAAACGAGAATATGATTATCATGTGGATCTAGCTAGAAATAAGGAAACTAAAAATAAGGTTTAAACACCTAATTCAATGTTATGATATACTATTCCTAACCAAATTAACAAGCCTGAAGGGAGCTGCTAAAACCCCTTTCCATTGGGTATTGGCTCGTTATTGGCTATAAAAACATGCATTACATGGCACAATTCTTGATCAAGACACCCTAGCTAGTTGATTTCATGAGTTATTTGCACTTTCACAATCTGAATAAGTTCATGGTTTCTCATGCATGGCCGAATCTGGACCTTGGTTTATCTTCCTTGTTTGGGTGAAGGATAAGACGTTTGATTGGGAGACGTGACAACGACACTATGAATGCTATCATGGATAATATCGAAATATCATGTAAAAATCTCCATACACAACATGCATATTAACTCACCTATCACATCTAACTTCTACTCACTCTATTTTCTAAAAAAATAAATAAATACTCAATATCAAATATAAAATAAATAAATTACAACTTAATCATCTATATTTAAATCACATCAACTTATAATTTATAATACATCAACTCATCTACTACGTTTACTTTCACTATCCCACCACTTACACTAATACCATTAAAACTTATCCCATCTTAAATTTTATCTAAGGATTAACTCTATTCCTCATCGACGACAGATATATTTCCTAAAATTTGTATCTACATAGATTGGTATTATGTTTTCTCTGAACAACTTCCTTTCCAACTCCATAGAAAATATATGGATTGGGAGCGAGAAGAGTTGGGATCACATCACTGCCCCCCATGGGTTGCTTTCCTGCAACTAGGAACCACTATGGCAAAGGGGGCAGGGGCTGCGTGGCGTGGCTCAATAGGCATTCAGAGGCCTTCAACAAGAGGCAGAAGGAGGCAGTCGACTCTTTGGCTAAGGAGCTCCCCAACGGCAAGATTGGGGTGCTTGACATCTACCAACCACTAATGGAGCTTGTCACCAACTCTTCCAGGCATGGTAATTTGCAATTTCCTTATCTTCCTTTGCAAATCACTAACTCAGACTGAATCCAGAAGGAGTTTGACGATTTCACCCTCCTTCATGAATCAACATTAAATCATTGCTTTTACATCTCCAAGGAAATGTGTCACCATTTTCTACCCATGCATTGGATATAGCTGCACGATGGTATCTCTTTTCAGATGAAGACTAGCAAAGATACACATTTGAAGGAGATTGACAATCCAAAATCAGATATTATGATCTTCTTATGAAGTTGGTTGTAGCAGCTAACTCTTCATGCTTTAAAAGAAGGGAATTTTATGGATTCTTTGAATGATGATTTCTTCTTATGGATTTTAGGGTTTGTGGAGGCGAGCAAGGGGTGTTGCGGAACAGGTACTGCAGGTACCACAATTTCGTGCAAGCGCAGGTTGTCGAATCTATGTAGCAATACTTCTCAGTATGTATTTTGGGATGGTGTTCACCCTACCGAAGCTGCAAACGCGTATATTTCAGACTCTCTCTTGCTTGAGGGCATTGCACTTATTTATTGAAGTGAATGGAAGGAGATAAGTTTGGTAGATTGAAGTCGCCGTCTCTACTATATCTTGAGTAGATCTCAATCCTCATGGCCAGAAACTTGTGAATTCTCTGGGCAATGATTGGTATGTTATGTGCATTGAAGAGAATAACATGGCATATGTTGGGTTGTAAATTTGAAAAAAAAGAAAAAAGAAAAAAAAAGGGAAGAGCACTTGCTAGGCGTGTGTGTGGTGGAGTCATTGAAGGTCAGGCACTTCCTCAGTCTCTGTTCTTTAATAAGTCATCTGTCTCGTAATGGTGAAGTCATATTACATAAAGGAGTATCTTGTCTTGTCTTCAGCACATTTTCTTGGCAAAGATGTGGCTTTTGTGCAACATTCAACTAAACTCTTCTGTCAAATAGCAAAGAAGTTAGATATAACAGCCTCACTCCTAAACACCTTCTCTAGCTCCCTCCTAGTGTCGCCCTCTCCCCTAATCGTGGTCCGCTCCCCCAACTACTTCCATACAAACGACTACCACCTCCCACACCATTGATAACTCTCCGCAGTCCCATCCATTTCCCAACTACCTTAGCAATGGTAGCAACAGAGGCAGTGACGATGATGATGGTGGTGGTGAACTAATAAAAGTGAAAATTGTGGTGGTGTCATCTACGATAACGATGGTGATTGCAATGGTCATTGATAGTGCTAGAGGTGACAGCATTTGTTTAAACAGCATCGGTGTAAACAGTAGTGGTTATAGCAATATTGGTGGTGATGTGGAGATAATGGTGGTGATGGTAATGTACTGGGTGGGGGGGTTTTGACATTTGAAAGGGGGCACTATTTGCCATACAAAAAAGCTCACAATAGATCTCACACAATCAATTTGAGCTATTTGATTTGCCAGAAGCGGACAAAACAAAGGTGTTAACACACTCCCGACAGCAGCTTAGGCTGCGTTTGGTAGAGGGTGTTAAGACACATGCTATTAAAGCCCTTTAAGACATCTGGGACTTGAGTCAGACGTCTGGACACCTTCCCAGACGTCTGGAAATTAATTTTTGTGTGCGTACGTCCTCGAGTCTGTGCGTGTGCCACGCACAGACTGTGCGCAGCGGCCTTCTTCTCTCTCCTCTCACCGGCAGAACCCTACCCCATGCCTACATAAACCCCTCCCCTCTCCCTCGTTCACCACCCCACTCCCATCCACCTTCTCCTTCCTCCAGCGAGAGCGAGAGCGGCGAGTGCAGCCTAGTGCAGCGGTGGAGAGGAGAGGAGCAGAGAAGGGGAAGAGAGGAGAGCGTGCAAGCTCGCGAGAGAGCTCGCCAGAGAAGCTCACAGCCGGTCGGGCGTGCGCAAGGCGGAGGAGTGTGTCGGGGAGTCCTCCCCGACACTGCTGCAGTTAGAGCAGTAGGCGAACGAGCGCGGCGCGGCCGCGTATAGCACGAAGAAGACGAAGGAGCTTCTGGTTCTGGGATTTTTCCTAGGATCAGACGTCTGGATCTACATCCAAACGACTTAGACGACGTATGGAAGAAGCTCCATACGACTGAAAGGTACATCCTGGGCCCTATGCCTCCCATTGCGGATACAGCCATGCAGGTCGTTCCGCCAAGGCACAGTTACGTGCCCTATTAAGTAGATTTTGCGTTGCGCGTGCAGGATTCGCTTCGGGAAGGTGCAGGACACGTCCTCCCATGCCATTCAGACGTTTGGGCGAGGCACCAGACGGCGAGGAGCGTCTCCAGACGTCCGGAGAGATGATCGGACGTCTAGAACTAGGTCCAGACGGTTCAGCAGAATCCCTAGACGTTTAAGGAATAGCGCAGAGTGAGGTATGGTTCTGGACTCTTTTTAAGACGTTTGGAAGGTGTTCTAGACATCTGATTTGAGTCAGGATTGTCGTTTTTGACCCGTTTAGGGTTCGTTTGAGGTCTGATTTCCGCATTTAAGATTCCGTTCTTCGTATAAGTTCCTCTACTTGTTGGAATGCTTTTATCATGTTCTGAGTGATTTCTTGTGGTTGATCCTTGTGTTAGGATCTCGTTCCGTTGCGGATTTGGGGGTTGCAGAGGCACGTGGACCTGCAGATCAAACCCCCATTACTCCTGGTTTTGCGAGTAGAGTGGCTTCCCCTAGTTTAATTACAAACATAAATACATATCTGAAATAAATGTTAGATCCTAGGGTGTGGCATGAATCCTATGACTAGAAACACTAGATTGAATGTTAGATCCTAGGGTATGGCATGAATCCTAAGACCAGAAACACTAGATTGAATGTTAAATCCTAGGGTATAGCATAGATCCTAGGACCAAAAACACTAGATTGAATGTTAGATCCTAGGGAAAGGCATGAATTGCAGTCTTGGACGAGTAAATAGAATAATAACAATTGCCTGTAATTGGATAACAGCTGCCTGTGAAATGTAAAGTACTGTTGTTAGCAACTGTTGCATGCAATTCCTGTTATTTGCAATTAAATACGAGCTGTCTGTATACGAATTGGAAATGAAAGATTGAATGTTGGAAACACGAGCTGCCTGCGAGTAAACCTGAAATGATGAAACTTAGTATGGCTTAGCCTAAGAAACATGAGCATGAACCCTACGGAGAAATAGGAGTAGAGCTCCTGGAAGTAAATGGAATGGATCTAGGAATGTGCTGGGAAGTGTGTTGTCCCTTGAGTATGTAGTACCAAGGGAAGCACATGCTACCTCTTAGTGCCGAGGGGAGCTTGCCTCCTTCAGGTCGAGACCCGGGGGTAGGTTTGATCACCTTGCACCGACTCTTTGGCCCTTGTGTACACTGTACCGAGGAGAGCTACTGGTGTAGGGAGGGAGCTAGCCACCCCACGGGGCCCGGGGTTCAGCTAGCCGCCTTACACCGACTTGTTAGGCTCTCTATGCAAACCAGGGTAGTCAGGCGAGGGTGCGCGGACTATGGAGGGGTGAGCCCCTGTTTGGTTACTGTGGAGGGGCTAGACCCCTGTCACTGAGAGAGCTATGCCCTATACTAGTTCCGTGCTGTGCTTTGGGCGCACCCGCCAACGGAAACGACTGACCGCGTGCCAGTGAGGGGTAGCTACCCGTGCGTTTATCACGCATGCCGTAGTCACAGTTACGTCTGTCAGTGACCTTAAGGTGGTTGACTGAGTGTAGGACCACCACGGGGGACTCTCCCGGCCAGGAGAGCACCACGTGCTACTTCTACTCTTCGGAAAAGACTGCAATCAAGATCGTTTCCACAAGAAACATTCGAGATCAAGAAAAAAACCTGATAAATAAACCAAGTGATGAAAGAAAGAATAATTAGTTAAATAAAGAAAGAAATTGAAAATAACAGATACCTGTCCACCTTTACTGTTTTTAGTTGGCCGGTTGCCACTCTATTTAACGTTCGCTGATTTCGTGTACTCATAACCTTCATCAGGTCCAGATGTTGAGTAGTCAGAGCCTACGGCTACAGAGGGTGCTGAGTCCAGTAGAGCCCAGTAGTCGTACCTTTTTGTTGTACCCCGTTTCCGTTGTAGTGAGTATTTTGATACACTTCTATACTCTTTTATTGTAAACTTTATATTCATGTACCTGTTGAATTCTCTAATGTTGTGGTGGTGTGTATTGTAGTAGCTTACTTCTTTACTGCTGTACTTTTGTTACTGTTAGTTGCTTGCATGGTGAATGTGGTTTATTTTTACTGCTTTTTTGGTACTTCCTCGTTGTATGACTGAGTCTTAGGATCAGTCGAGTCGGTCCGGTCTTGTGTCCTGTAAGGATTCGGGAACCAGGTTGTAACAGGGGATGGTACTATACCGGGATAGAATATGAGTGAAATAAGTATAGAAGGTGTTTGGTTGGTGGGATTATAATGATTGGTGAGATTGTTAATGATTGGTATGTTGGTTTTGTGAGAGGAGAGAGAGTTAATGGATTTTGATGTGATGGATTGTAATTATTAGATGGTGTTTTTTGAGTTATATGTAGGAAAAGAGAATATTAGTGGATTTTGATGTGATGGAAAGAGAGAATATATGTAAAAGAAAAGAATTTCTTGGAACCCGTACACCTCCACCCTTATTCCTCTCCTAATCCACCAAATAGTACCTATTCCTATTCTAATCCCACAACCAAACGCTCCCTTAGGTTTTTTGTGGGAAAGGGGGTTACATTTTTGTGGGGAAAATTTTGTACATGAAACATTTTTGGTTGAAAAAGTAGCACAAAACGTTACAGAGCAAGAATCCTCACACATATACAATATCGACGTCACTTGGGTCACCGTGCTTCCCTCATGTCCATGGATCATAGATCACTGTCATCGCTCACCTCGTGTAGCTCGTCCGCCCCTCCTGGTCTTGTGGTCTTTGGTGATTGGTAGCCGCTTAGTGTGTTCTGTCTTTATGTATTATAGTTTAAGTACAGTCGTTATAGTATAAGACAAAACAGCTACGGTTATCATTACAAAAGATTTTTTTACTCGGAAATTGTATTCCCGAGGTCGAACTCAGGGAGCTACTGGAATTCTAGAATTACAAGGGTTCTCTAATTAGATTACAAAATAAGAGAGAGAGAGAGAGAGATTTTTTTCTTCTTCTTCTTCTTCTTCCTTGGCTGTTTTCTCTTCTTCCTCTTCTTCTACCTCTTTATTCTTTTCCTTCTTTTTCTCTTTTCTTCTTCTTCTTCTTTTGGCCACCTTCTTCTGTTCTTTCTTTTCTTTCTTTCTGGCGGCTGTGCCTTCTTCCTTCTTTTTCTTCTTCTTTTCTTCTTGCCTTCTTCTTTCCTCTTTTCCTTCCTGCTTTCTTCTTTTTCTTGGCGGCAGCAAAGGCTTCTTTCTTCTTCTGCGGCTGTGGTAACTTCTTCTTCTGACTTCTTTTTCTTTAGCCTTCCTCTGCTTTCTTCTTTCTTTCCTTGCTTTATCTCCTCTAGTCGCTGCTCAACCGTCATCTGATGCAGTGGTCAGACGACTTAACTGTAGGTTTGCTACAGTGCTTCTCTTCTTCTTCTTCTGTTTCTTCTCTCTTGCTTCTCCTTCTTCTTTCTTTCTTCTGAGCGGCTAAGGCTTCAGCCGCCTTCCTTTCTTCTTCTTCTGCTCCTGCATGCTCACACAAGGGTTAGAAAGCAAAACCTACCCCTACCCTTCCCCGCGTCTCTCTCTTTCTCAGATTTCTCTCATAGGATCGCTCTCCCAGAGCCGGGTATTCGGGTACGGGTATCGCGCCCGGGACCAGGCCCACCGGCGTGCAGTGGTGGGCAAGGAGTGCGCGGGTTTGGGTAATCGGATCTGGCCCAGACCCGCGGGGTGTGAGCGCGGGCGAGGGCGAGCGCGTGGCGCGCGGCGTGCGTGAGGGACCTGACCCCTGTGTTCGAAGGCGAATAGCCTAGAACACTTTTCAAATTTATGTGCGGGCGTTTAGCCACGCACTTCCGAGGTGGGACTAAAGTCCCACCTCCCAGATTGGCGCCCGCAGCTGAGGAAGCTGCAGACAATTGCAGCAGCGTGCGAGGCCTTAAAGCCAGCTGCAGGCCTGGGATGCTTCGCGGAGGCAAATCACGCGTCCTGGGGTGTGAGCCTGGGCGAGGGTGCACCTGCAGCTGCAGGTGAAGGAGCTTCACCTGCTTGGTAATGGCGGTGAAGAGGCGTCAACCTGAAAACAAGAATACGGCCTCTCGGCTCAATCAGAGGATGCAGGGAGCTTCGCCGGAGTGCGGCGAAGTAGTGCGGGTGGTGGCGAGGCGAGAGGCGGCGTATGGTGGTAGCCCTAGGTCGAACTGTGGTCGGAGAGGTGGGTTTGTTCAGGGGGTCGTCGGGTGACGTTTGGTAGTGGATGTGTGGGGGGGATTTGTTGAGTGGAGTGAGGGGAAGCTTTTGGGGTGGTCGGCGAGGGATGAGGAGGTGTATGGAGGTGGGATGAGCTCGCCGGAGAGGGTGATCGGAGACGGAGCAGGCGGAGGTGGAATTCGTGTGGAGTGGCGCGAAAAGATAAATTGACAGAGGGAAAATTTAAGGGAGGAGGAGAGGAAGATATTTACCTAGGTTTTGGACGAAGGGGGAGGGCTGAGCCACCGGCTCGTACCTGCCGGAGCTGGGGAAGAAAGGACCCTGGAGGAGGAGTGCGGCAACGAGGAAGTAGGCGGAGGGTGCCGGCGAGTGCAGCACGACACAGACGAGAGGGCTAGGAGAACCTTGCCGCAGGTAAGGTGGAAGAGCAACGAGGAGGAAGAGGAGGGAGTCGCCAGAAGCTGCGGGCCGTCTGACGGAGGAGGAGGGGATGAAGTGGGGGGTTATTCTCCGTCAAAGAGAGCTTGCTGAAGCTGGCAACGGGTGAGGGTTCTTATAAAGGGGCAGGCGCAGAGGGAGGAGCAGGCTGGCAACGTGCCAGCCTCGCCGGAACGTGGCTGGAAGGGGCACCCATACCTTCCGCGCGTTCACACGGACGGTATGGGGTCCGGCAAGGAGCATGGCTGGGTCCCTGCGACAAAGGACGTTGCAGGGAACCCCGCATCTGCTTTGCAGGGTGGTCACCCCTCTCTGCACGACGCCATGCTCTGCGCAAAGTCGTCGGAGCATGGTGCTGCGCAGAGTTTTGCAGGAGGGACCATTCTGCAAAGAACGACGAGAAAGTTGGGGGCCAAAATGCAAGGGTTTCGAAAGATAAGGGTCAAAAAGTAAATAAAGAGGACCAAATTGCAAAGTCGGTCAAGGAGGTCTCTTCTTAGGCTCAAGTTTTTATACACGACTAATTTGAACCTAAGGATTTTAATGGTGAATTTTATTTCTAGGTTGGACCATTTTTGACAGGCCAATTTACGTAAAAACCCAGATTAAGTCATTAATTGAGCATGGTTCTCTCTGTAGGTCAAAATGGATTTCTAAGGCCAAATTGAAGGTTCTAAATCCTAGAGATTATTTTTCTATGAATTTTAGAGAGTTTAGTTAATTTTTACCCTACCTCAAACCTCGTGAATTGAAGTAGGTTTATTTTAGGGTTATAGAATGTCATTTAATTTCTTGAAGTTGCTGTAACCTTCTTTAGATCAGATCATCCCACTTTCCTTCTTATTATGCTTGTTTGACCTGTGTTTGGACCCTTAATTACCCTGTTTGCAAACTGCGTTGGTGAAATTGCAGTTTTACCCCTTATGATTTATTTTCTTCTTAAACTCAGAATTCTCTGAGTTAAGTCTTTCTTTGGGTTATGTAGGAGCTTTTTCTTACACATCTAGGTTAGATTATGCTAGTTAGGGTTCATGATGAGGTTCTCATCATACCCCCATGCCTAGCTTTTGCTAGTCCCTTAGCAAAAAATTAAAGTTTCAATCCTTGCTCTAGACCATGAAGTTCTTAATGATTTTAGATAAGTGCTTTTTCATTTGAAACCTAGATTAGGTTAGAATGCTAACCATAGGCCTAAAAGGTACTCTAGTACCAACCAAGATCCAGATCTGTCTAGCCTCAGCCTCAATCCTTAGCAAAGGTTTTTAAGGCCTACAAGAACTAACCTAAATTTTATTGGACTTTGTGGTTAAAGCACCCGTGCTTGATATAATTTAGCCCTGGCTCAGCTCGCAGTGCATTTTGTAAGAAAGAGAGATAGAAGATTTATCTGTTTGGAGAGTTTTCTCTCTCTTTTTTCTTTTTAATTCTAGCTTAGGATTGGCTTTTCAACACGGTCTGTATCAGATTCCTTGTTCCCATCATCAATCCTTAAGGGTTCCTGGCAATCGATGCTTCGAGATAGCACCGCCCATGGTAACCCCCGGAACCCTGGCTATTGAGATTTCGAGATAATCCCATCCATGGTGTTCCGTGGCTGAATTCAGACCCTGGCAATTGACACTTTGTGATAATGCCATCCATGGAATCTGAACCAGCAGAGTGCTTACATGCCTCCAGTAGGATAGCACCGAGGCGATGATATTTTGTTACGCATCTTCGAGGGGAATTTCCCACTTCTCCGTGCTGGGAACTCTTCCAAATCAATTTGTGTTGATCGACCGCTCCTACTCTAGGTGTGATTTTCAGAATTTTGCGACGCTTCTGCGTGATTTTGATTTTTACGCTTACTGAACTAGGCTGTGTATGGGGTTAGGGTGCTTAGGTTACTGAGTCCCGTAAACCAAAAGTTAGTTAACGAGGCCAAATACTCCCTAAGCCTTGGACCTAATACTTAAGCTTTTCATTTTCCCCAACCTCTTGAGGAATGTCTAGATCTTAATGGGTACTAAGAGTCTATCCAAGAATGCCTAAGGTTTACGTTCTTACTAATTTTGCTGTGCACTTTTCAATTCTTTTCTTGAATGGGGTCTAGAACTTAGGTTAATTCCTTAGTTTCTTACTAATGACTATCACTTTTTCTCATTTTTGTGCTCCTTTTTTATTTTGTTTATTTTTCCTTCCTCCTCCTATTTATTATTCTTTTGTTTCAAAATTTTTTTTAATTTTTATGGTGTTTTTGAGATATGTAAATTTTTTGTTTATTTGAAACCTTTTCTTGCAAGTTTTTGCACTTTCATACCCCCCCATGCCTAAGATTTGCAATGTCCTCATTGTAACTTAGGGAGGTTTTTATTCAACTTAGTTCATTCCTTAGGACAGATATTTTGGTGAGTGAATGGGTCGGGGTGATTGTTGCGGATGATTTCTAATTTCAGATGCAAGCACCTGAGGTGGAGTCGGCTGTCTTAAAAGGTGAACCTTAAGTGCACAACGGTGTTAAAAAAAAGGTTTCAGGTTTTCAAAGAGAATGACGAGCTGCCTCTCGTTGAGCGCTGGGTTTTTCGCCATCGGCTGGGCGCAATAAGCTCATGGGGAATGGAGGATATAAGATGATTCAGCTAAATCAGTAGAAGTTACATCAATGAACGGTTTGAGTCTCTGACCGTTCACGATGAAAGGTTCAGAATCATAGCTGAGTGAACTGATCTCGACGGCTCCATTTCCAAAAACCTGTCGTACCAAGTATGGTCCGACCCACTTGGATCACAGCTTCCCAGGGAAAAGTTTGAGTCGGGCATCAAAGAGTAGGACCTTTTGACTAGGCTGAAAGATCTTTCTAGAGATATGCTTGTCATGGAAGGCTTTAACCCGCTCTTTGTAGATTCGCGAGTTCTCGTACGCATCAAGACGTAGCTCATCGATCTCGCTGATTTGAAGTTTTCTGTGGGTTCCAGCCTTCGAAAGATCTAGATTACAGTTCCGTACTGCCCAATAGGCTTTGTGCTCAAGTTCGACGGGAAGGTGACACGCCTTCCCGTACACCAGTCTAAAGGGAGACATGCCTAATTGGGTTTTGTGGGCGGTCCTATAGGCCCACAAGGCTTCCGGAAGTCGGGATGACCAGTCCTTCCTGTCAGGCCGAACAGTGACCTGTAGGATTTTCTTAATCTCCCGATTTGATAGCTCAGCTAGACCATTAGTCTGGGGGTGATAAGGAGTAGAGATTCGGTGAGACACCCTGTATTTGGTCATCAGTGACCTAAACTGAGCATTTGTGAAATGGGTCCCCCCATCTGAGATGATAGCACGAGGAATCCCAAACCGTGAGAAGATATTGTGATGAATGAATTTGAGAACAATTTTGTGATCACAGGTTCGGGTTGGTATGGCTTCGATCCATTTGGACACGTAGTCCACAGCCAGCAGAATGTATTCGAAATCATCCGAAACAGGAAAGGGGCCCATAAAATCAATTCCCCAAACATCAAAGATTTCACATACGAGAATCGATTGCAAAGGCATCATGTCGCGGTGGCTCATGTTGCCCAAAGTTTGGCAACGACTGCATGCCTTGCAGTGACTGTATTCATCTTTGAACAGTGTGGGCCAATATAAGCCACACTAGAGGATTTTCGATGCGGTTTTGTGCCTAGAGAAATGGCCACCGCATGCCTGGTCATAGCAAAAGGAAAGAATATCATTGACTTCATCTTTCGGGACACATCTCCGGATGATTTGGTCAGCACCAATGCGGAAGAGGTACGGATCTTCCCAAATGTAATACTTGGCATCAGAGCGCAATTTGTCTTTCTTGGCCTTCGGCCAATCAGACGGGATCTGATGAGATGCCAAGTAGTTTACTATATCAGCAAACCATGGAAGTCTAGTACTAATAGTCAGCAGGTGTTCATCAGGGAAATGCTCCGTGATGGGTCCGGAAGGGTTGATAATCTCAGAAGGAAAGCGGGACAAATGGTCAGCTACCACATTTTGTCTTCCCGCCTTGTCGCGAATCTCGAGATCGAATTCTTGCAACAGCAAGATCCATCGGATTAGTAGGGGCTTCGCGTCCTTCTTGGCAAGGAGATGCCTCACAGCCGTGTGATCCGAGTAGATGATGACGTGGGAACCCAAGAGATAAGATCGAAATTTTTCAAGGGCGAATACTATGGCTAGCAGTTCTTTCTTCGTAACTGTATAGTTACGCTGAGCCTCGTCAAGTGTCTTGCTAGCGTAGTAGATGACCACGGGTTTCCCGTCAGCTTTCTGCCTCAGAACCGCTCCTACAGCGAAATCAAACGCATCGTACATGATCTCAAAGGGTTAAGACCAGTCAGGGGATTGTAGGATTGGAGCCTGGGTGACTTGTTCGCAAAGATTTTCAAAGGCTAGAGTGCATTCCTTGGAGATTTCCAAGGGTACATCCTTAGAAAGGAGAGTCGTCAGGGGGCGAGCGATTTTCGAGAAATCAGGAATGAAACGTTAGTAAAAATAGACGTGTCCTAGAAAAGAACGGATGTTCCTGATCGAGCTAGGCATAGGAAGGAGAGAGATTAGATCAACCTTAGCTCGATCCACTTGGATGCCTTTTTCAGAAATCAGATGTCCTAGGACAATCCCCTCAGGCACCATAAAGTGGCTCTTTTCCCAGGAA
Source organism: Thalassia testudinum (assembly GCA_037157565.1). Lineage (NCBI taxonomy): Eukaryota > Viridiplantae > Streptophyta > Magnoliopsida > Alismatales > Hydrocharitaceae > Thalassia > Thalassia testudinum. Next base: position 53,433,924 of record JAZHRO010000030.1, read on the forward strand.
AGAACCAAATTAACATCGATGCAGCACCTGAGTATATGAACCAAGTGCTGGAGGCAATCATCAAATGATGCCCCGAAAGCTGAAAAGTCATCCATGAAGACTTCCAGATAATCACCTACCATATCAGAGAATATGGCAAGCATGCACCGCTGAAAAGTCGCGGGTGCATTGCAGAAATCGAAAGGCATCCTTCGGAATGCGTACGTTCCGAAGGGGCAGGTGAACGTGGTCTTCTCTTGGTCTTTAGGATGAATAGCTACCTGGTTATAACCGGAGTACCCGTCAAGGAAGTAGAAAAATCGATTTTCAGCTAATTTCTCGAGAATTTGATCAATGAAAGGTAGTGGGAAATGATCCTTCTTCGTGGAGGAATTGAGTCGTCGGTAATCTATGTAGACTCTCCATGAGTTGGCTAATCAGGTTGGAATGACTTCTCCGATTTCAGTCGTTATGGTGGTGAGCCCTGCCTTCTTAGGCACAACTTGAATTGGGCTCACCCAACGACTATCGTAGATCGGGTAGATGATCCCTGCATCTAACCACTTGATGATCTCCTTTTTCACGACCTCCTGCAGATTAGGGTTCAAGCGTCTCTGCATCTCACGAGAAGGTCATGCGCCCTCTTCTGAATAAATATGATGTGTACAATAAGAGGGATTTATTCCAGTCAAATCATCGAGAGTCCATCCAATGGCTCTGCGATGTTGCTGGAGAACAGCAATCAGACGGGATTCCTGCTCGGAAGTAAGCTTGGAATTTATAATCACAGGAAGGGTCTGATTAGAACCCAGAAAGATGTATTTCAAATGATCAGGAAGGGGCTTCAGTTCAAGGACGAGGTTATCTGCAGCAGCGGGTGGTTCAAGGTAGCTGTGAGGTTCAAGGGTAGGAGCTATGGGTTTGTCTAAATCTGGATTTGACTCCTCTGATTGCGGTTCAAGATCTTTTTGTGGTTGATGAGGTATAATCAAGTCATCCTCAAAATGTGTTTCATCAACCAAAGCCCTGATATCACGAATCTGTTCGATGACACCGCAATTGATTCCTTGTTGGGCCTTAAATATATCAATTTTTAGGGTTTGATTTCCAAATTTGAGCTCTATTTGGCCCTCCTCACAGCTGATGTTGGCTCTAGCAGTAGCCAAGAAAGGTCCCTAGAATGATCGGTGTATCCCTAGGGTTCTCAAGTGCGTCCATGTCTAAGACTATAAAGTCTACAGGAAAGTAGAAATCCCACACTCTTACAATAACATCCTCGAGAATCCCTTTTGGTGACTTTATAGATCGATCTGCTAATTGTAATGTCACCTCAGTTGGTTTTAGCTCAGATTCTTCTAGGTAGTTAAGTAAGGATGTGGGTATCAGATTTATGGAAGCACCCAAGTCTAGCAATGCCCTATCGAATTGGGTATCACCTATCTTGCAGGAAATCAGGGGAGTACCAGGATCTTTAGCCTTGGGTGGGAGTCTGCTTAGGATTACAGAGCTGGCTTGCTCTGACAGTACAATTGGACTCCCACTCTTGGTTCGTGGCTTACGCTGAGGTGCACATACATTCTTTAAGAATCGTGCGTAAGCCGGTACGTGGCGAATCGCATCCATCAAAGGGATGTTTATTTGGACCTGCTAAAAGAGCTTGACCAGGTCCTCCTCAGGTGCCACGGGCTTGATTATCTTCTTTTCCTTGGTCAAGGCCTTGGGAAACGGAACCTTGGTTGGTTCTTCTAGGATAGGTCCAGGTCTTTGATCTGGGACAAGGATAGGAACGTCCTGGATTACTGTCCTAGGGTTGGGATTACTACCAGGCTTGGAGTGGTTTGGATAGGGTGGATCTTGGGTTTCCTTACCACTACAGGTTGTTACAGAATTTAGCCCTGCCTGGTTTTGGTTAGGATTAGGTAAGATGGGTTGCTGCTGATAGCCCGCATAGGAAGTGGAAGCCTCCATCGTGTCGGGTGAAGGAACAGAGGGGGCTTGATAAATCATGTTTGCTTGGCCCGAGTTTGGGTTAATAACGCGCCGTTGTGTTGGCACGTTATTCGGGTTAGGGAGAGGTTGGGAAGGAAGCGTGCCCGGCTGGCGAAAATTTGCCAACTGGACCAGTTGATTTCAAACCTCTGTAAGTTCATCCTTCTGTTGCTTTTGAATAGCCGCATTCATTTTTTGAATGTCAGCCAGAGTTTGAAGAATAAGGGACATTTGGACCTGATTTGACCCCGATGGATAGGTAGGGTTGGGCCGAGGCTGAGGCGGCTGGTAAGGACGAGGGGGTTGTGGGCGGGGCTGAAAGGGTGGTCTTTGGGTTTGGGAATTTCCCGCCCACTGGAAGTTGGGATGATTTCGCCATCCAGGGTTATAGGTGTTGGAGAATGGGTCATTCTGGATGGCGTTGAGGTCCTCGCAGGTCTGAGGAACCTCCGAAGAATCAGAGAATGGGGAAATGGAATTCCCCGGGCTGGTATAGAAAGGATCGGATGACCCTCCAATCCGAGAATCAGATGGGGATAGATATGGATCCAACCCAGGAGAAGATCGGTGGAGAATATTTTGTACAGTTTCCCATGTGGAAGGAGGCTGTTGATGAGAACCTCATCATGAACCCTAACTAGCACAATCTAACCTAGATATGTAAGAAAAAGCTCCTACATAACCCGAAGAAAGACTTAACTCAGAGAATTCTGAGTTTTAGAAGAAAATAAGTCATAAGGGGTAAAACTGCAATTTCACCAACGCAGTTTGCAAACAGGGTAATTAAGGGTCCAAACACAGGTCAAACAAGCCTAATAAGAAGAAAAGTGGGATGATCTGATCTAAAGAGGGTTACAGCAACTTTAAGAAATTAAATGATATTCTGTAACCCTAAAACAAACCCACTTCAATTCATGAGGTTCGAGGCAGGGTAAAAATCAACTAAACCCTCTAAAATTCATAAAAAATAATATCTAGAGTTTAGAACCTTCAATTTGGCCTTAGAAACCCATTTTGACCTACAAAAAGAACCATGCCCAATTAATGACTTAATCTGGGTTTTTACGTAAATTGGTCAGTCAAACATGGTATAACCTAGAAATAAAATTCACCATTAAAAACCTTAGGTTCAAATTAGTCATGTATAAAAACTTGAGCCTAAGAAGAGACCTCCTTGACCGACTTTGCAATTTGGTCCTCTTCATTTACTTTTTGACCCTTATCTTTCGAAACCCTTGCATTTTGACCCCCAACTTTCTCGTCGTTCTTTGGAGAACGGTCCCTCCTGCAAAACTCTGCGCAGCGCCATGCTCCGGCGACTTTGCGCGGAGCATGGCACCGCGCAGAGGGAGGTGACCGCCCTGCAAAGCAGACATGGGGTACCCTACGACGTCCTCTGTCGCAGGGACCCGGCCATGCCACCTGCCGACCACCATACCTTTCGTGCGAACGCGCGGAAGGTATGGGTCTCGTCTCCGACCAACCTCCGGCGAGGCTGGCACGTCGCCAGCCTACGCCTCCCTCTCCGCCATCCCCTTTATAAGATCCAGCACCCCCTTCCGGTTCTGGTAAGCTTATCTTGGTGGAGAATCTCTCAACATTTCCTCTCTTCCTTCTCCGACAGGAAACCCGCAAGCTCCGGCGGCCACTCCTTCTCGTCGCTCTACTGCCATACCAGCAGCAGAGTTTTCTTCGTCTAGTCTTCCCGCGTTGCGTCGCACCAAGCGCACGCTTCCTTGCCCACTTCCTCGTCGCCGCTCTCTCCCTCTGGGTGTTTCTTCTCCGGCGACAATCGATACGACTGCCCGCCTCTCGGGCCCCCTTCGTCCCTGCAAGTAAGTTAGAACTACTCCCCATTTTCCCCTCTTTCTTTTTCCACATTACTTCATTCAAACCGACCCTCGACCACGCCTGACCACCATCACCTTCCTCGCCTCCGGCCAACCTCCGGCGAGTTGCCCCCGTCGATCCACAGCTCCATACAACTCGCCGACCGACCCAGAAGCTTAGCCTCATCCCACTGAATATTCTCCGCCCCTCCACAGTCCCTCCATACTCACACAACTCACCCCCGAACACACCCAACTTTCCGGTCACAGGTCTGCCTAGGCACGCATGCCTAGGCCGCCCCGCGGCCTGCTGCACATCGCACCACCTTCGCCATGCCACGGTGAAGGTCTTCCAGTAGTTTAATTAGGCCATGAGGCCGTATTCATGTCTGACAGATTCTGAGGCTCGACCGCCATTAAAGCCACCTTGAAGCAGCTTCTTCCGAGCTCCAGGCTTCAGGGTTCCAGGTTCTCAGCTGCTGCGGACTGGAGAGGCTTCTGTGAAGGCAGCCAGCAAGCAACCGAAGAGACCCGAAGCTGCAGCTGAAGAGATTGCGAAGAAGTCTTCCTGTGGGCGCGCGCAAGGAGAGGCGCCAGTTAGTCCCACATCGTGAGTTCACAAAGCGCCACACTGGTTTAAGTTGATTTTGTGAATTAGCCTTATCGCCTCCGACACACCTGGGGTGAGGTCCCGCGCCCCACGCCCGCCTCGTCCGCGGATTCACCACGCAGACCTGGCGGATTCGACCCAACACACTACCGAACACACCTCGCGCACCATAACACGCCGGTGCGCCTGGTCCCGGGTACGCAACCCGACCCGTTAACTCGACTCTGGGAGAGCTTCTTGTGAGCGGTTTACAGAGAAAGAGAGATACGTGCGGGTAGAAGGAAGGGATAGGTTTTGCTGCCTTGTGTGCAGGCAGACAGGGCGCCGAAGAGAAGAAGCTCAGCACTTGGCCGCAGGAAGGAGAAGAGAAGAAATTGACGAAGAAAATCTGAGCAGAGGAAAAGGCTCGCCAAGGCAGAAGAAAGAAAAGAAGGAGCACAGTAGCAAACCACAGTTAAGTCGTCTAACCACTGCATCAGATGACGGTTGAGCAGCGGCCAGAAAAAGAGAAAGAAGAAAGAAGAGCAAGAAAAGGAAAGAAAGAAAAGGAAGAACAAAAGAAGAAAGAAGAGGAATTCTACGGAAGAGGAAGAACAGAAGAAGAAGACACAGCCGTGAAGGAGAAGAAAAGAAAGAAGAAAAAGAGTAAAGAGGTAGAAGAAGAAGAGAAAGAAGAGAAAACGGCCAACAAAGAAGAAGAAGAAGAAAAGATCTCTCTCTCTCTCTCTCTTATTTTGTAATTTAATTAGAGAACCCTTGTAATTCTATAATTCCAGTAGCTCCCTGAGTTCGACCTCGGGAATACAACTTCCGAGTAAAAAATCTTTTGTAATGATAACCGTAGTTGTTTTGTTTCATACTATAACGACTGTACTATAATAAACTTAAAGACGCAAAAACAACCAAAGCGGCTACGGAAGCCACAGTTACAGCTGTACAAAGGAGTTATGCGCAGAGGTGGCTCGCTGCAAGTGCTGAGTTAGCTCGTCCACCTTCTTCTCGATGATGGAGACCTTATCCAATTGATTGGCCATTAGTTCCAGGTTGACTGATGCGGACAGGCCCTGCGTCTCGTGTGCTCCCCTAAGGTTCTTCGATGCGCGGGTATTCGTCCTGTCGAATAAGCCCATGGAATCATTGTTGATGGAGTTCTTGCACATGTTTTCGAGAATTTCCCACACAGTGTCCTCATGTTGACCCATGATATTCCCTTCGCAAGTTGCATTGACGAAAAGCCTGATATCCTCACGGAGTCCCTGGTAAAAAGACTGGACTTGTTCCCATTTAGAAACTCTGTGATGGGGGCACTTTTTCATGAGATCCTGAAAGCGATCCCATGCCTCATGGAGAGGTTCTCCTGTTTGCTGAGTGAAGTGAGTAATCTGATGGCGCAAGGCATTGGTCCGACCAACGGGAAAGAATTTTTTCAAAAATTCGGACTGAAGTTCTTCCCAATTGTTGATCGGCCGGGTCTGAGTCTGGTACCAATGAGCGGCCTTGTCCATAAGGGAGAAGGAGAACATTTTCATGAGGAGAATGTCCCGATTTTGTGCATCTAACCTAAAAGTTTTGGCCAGATGCTTCAGCTATTTGATGTGCTGAAAGGGATCTTTAGAATTAAGCCCATGGAATTTAGGTATAGCATGAATCATATTGGGCTTTAATTCGGAATCAGGTCCTCCAGTCGGGATTCTGACTCGAGGCTCAATAGCCACCGTCGGGAGGCTGCGGTGGGTGCACAAAGTTCTAGAAGAGGTCATTGAGTCGCTGGAGCTGGTGCTCCAGATTGTTTTCTTCCTCAACTGGCTGAGCCATTGTGGAAAAAGAGGGTGAGTTGGGTTCGGAGTCGGAGGAGAGGTCGATGTGTGGTGTTGCTTTCTTAAACAAGGGCACTGAGGCTTGACCTCGAGGAGAGTGAAGTTCTAAAGGAGGTTTTAAGGACCTCCTACCAAACATACATTGTTGGAAGAGATGAGTTAGCAGGTGTTGGACCCAATCGAGGCACCCAAAATGTTGGGTGACTATAGAGGTGCAGGGCAGATGAACTCCTTGATCAAAAGATCAACCACTTGAGAATTACCTGGGCAGTCAGAGAGGGTGAGTCCCGCGAAGACCCCTACACGGTAGAGCGTCCCCACGGGTTACAGGGTTTCCCCTACCCGACCTCTCTTGTCACTGAGATTCCAGGTATACCAAAATGGGGATCTCGACCTCTTAAGTCTACCAATTTTAGTTTAAGACCAGGGTGCTTAAGTTTTCACTTGAACTTTTAGCTTTTTGAGTGCGAAGAGTGACCTAAGTTGAAGGTTGGTTGACCCTAAGGGGTCAACTTTACCTATTGATTCCTTTGAGAACTTATTAGGTCTTGTCTTTTAGGGTTCAAGTGTTTTAGAGAGCCAATTGCTTAGGGTTTTTCTAAATAGGTATATTCAATCAATGGCTTAGGCACACTTCTTTTGGGATTTCTCAATTCTTGATTAAGTAGTGTGTCTCTAAAACCCTAGTGTTAATTCCTATGTTGGCTCTACTTGGTCCAGTTGACTCCTTGTTGGGTAATTAGGGCTCAGGCAAAAAGATGTTAGCCCTTAATTACCCTTAATAGTGTGTGCAGGAATAGTGGCTTTGACAATATGCAGCTGTTACTAGGTATGAAAGGCAGGTGATACATATATTGCTTATTCTTTTTCTTTTTCTTCCTCTTTAGTAATTTAGGGGTTATTAGCGAGAGGATAGAAGTTACCTGTCCTTGGAGTGGTTGTTTGTGCGGCTGCTTCTTGATTTTCCTGTTCCTGCACACAAGAGAGAAGGGATTATTAGAAACTTTCAAATAGAGAATTTATAGCTTTTAGAATAGCCGTTGCTCCTTGGCAACGGCGCCAAAATGGTAGCCGCTTAGCGTGTTCTATCTTTATGTTTATTATAGTTTAAGTACAGTGGTTATAGTATAAGACAAAACAGCTACGGTTATCATTACAAAAGATTTTTTTACTTGAAAATAGTATTCCCAAGGTCGAACTCAGGGAGCTATTGGAATTCTAGAATTACAAGGGTTCTCTAATTAGATTACAAAATAAGAGAGAGAGAGAGAGAGAGATCTTTTCTTCTTCTTCTTCCTTGGTCGTTTTCTCTTCTTCCTCTTCTTCTTCTACCTCTTTATTCTTTTCCTTCTTTTTCTCTTTTCTTCTTCTTCTGGCCACTTTCTTCTTCTGTTCTTTCTTTTCTTTCTTTCTTTCTGGCGGCTATGCCTTCTTCCTTCTTTTTCTTCTTCTTTTCTTCTTGCCTTCTTCTTTCCTCTTTTCCTTCCTGCTTTCTTCTTTTTCTTAGCAGCAGCGAAGGCTTCTTTCTTCTTCTGCGGCTGTGGTAACTTCTTCTTCTTCTTCTGACTTCTTTTTCTTTAGCCTTCCTCTGCTTTCTTCTTTCTTTCCTTGCTTTATCTCCTCTGGCCGCTACTCAACCGTCGTCTGATGCAGTGGTCAAACGACTTAACTGTAGGTTTGCTACAGTGCTTCTCTTCTTCTTCTTCTGTTTCTTCTCTCTTGCTTCTCCTTCTTTCTTTCTTCTGAGCGGCTAAGGCTTCGGCCGCCTTCCTTTCTTCTTCTTCTTCTTCTTCTTCTTCGTCTTCTTCTTCTTCTGCTCCTGCACGCTCTCACAAGGGTTAGAAAGTAAAACCTACCCCTACCCTTCCCCGCATCTCTCTCTTTCTCAGATTTCTCTCATAGGATCTCTCTCCCAGAGCCGGGTATCCGGGTACGGGTATCGCGCCCGGGACCAGGCCCACCGGCGTGCGGTGGTAGGCGAGGAGTGCGCAGGTTTGGGTAATCGGATCTGGCCCAGACCCGCGGGGCGTGAGCGCGAGCGAGGGTGATCGCGTGGCGCGCGGCGTGCGTGAGGAACCTGACCCCTGTGTTCGAAGGCGAATAGCCTAGAACACTTTTCAAATTTATGTGCGGGCGTTTAGCCACGCACTTTCGAGGTGGGACTAAAGTCCCACCTCCCAGATTGGCGCCCGCAGCTGAGGAAGCTGCAAGCAATTGCAGCAGCGTGCGAGGCCTTAAAGCCAGCTGCAGGCCTGGGATACTTCGTAGAGGCAAACCGCGCGTCCTAGGGTGTGAGCCTGGGCGAGGGCGCACCTGCAGCTGCAGGTGAAGGAGCTTCACCTGCTCGGTAATGGCGGTGAAGAGGCGTCAACCTGAAAACAAGAATACGGCCTCTCGGCCCAATCAGAGGATGCAGGGAGCTTCGCCGGAGTGCGGCGAAGGCAGTGCGGGTGGTGGCGAGGCGAGAGGCGGCGTATGGTGGTAGCCCTAAGTCGAACTGTGGTCGGAGAGGTGGGTTTGTTCGGGGGGTCGTCGGGTGACGTTTGGCAGTGGATGTGAGGGGGGGATTTGTTGAGTGGAGTGAGGGGAAGCTTTTGGGGTGGTCGGCGAGGGATGAGGAGGTGTATGGAGGTGGGATGAGCTCGCCGGAGAGGGTGATCGGAGACGGAGCAGGCGGAGGTGGAATTCATGTGGAGTGGCGCAAAAAGATAAATTGACAGAGGGAAAATTTAAGGAAGGAGGAGAGGAAGCTATTTACCTAGGTTTTGGACAAAGGGGGAGGGCGGAGCCACCGGCTCGTACTTGCCGGAGCTGGGGAAGAAAGGGCCCTGGAGGAGGAGTGCGGCGACGAGGAAGCAGGCGGAGGGTGCCGGCGGGTGCAACACGACACAAACGAGAGGGCTAAGAGAACCCTGCCGCAGGTAAGGCGGCAGAGCAACGAGGAGGAAGAGGAGGGAGTCGCCGGAAGCTGCGGGCCGTCTGACGGAGGAGGGGATGAAGTGGGGGGGTTATTCTTCGTCAAAGAGAGCTTGCTGAAGCTGGCAGGGGGTAAGGGTTCTTATAAAGGGGCAGGCGTAGAGGGAGGAGCGGGCTGGCGACGTGCCAACCTCGTCGGAATGTGGCCGGAAGGGGCACCCATACCTTCCGCGCATTCGCACGGACGGTATGGGGGCCGGCAGGGTGCATGGTCGAGTCCTTGTGACAAAGGACGTCGCAGGGAACTTCGCGTCTGCTTTTCAGGGCGGTCACCCCTCTCTACGCGGCGCCATGCTCCGCGCAAAGTCGCCGGAGCATGGTACTGCGCAGAGTTTTGCAGGAGGGACCGTTCTACAAAGAACGACGAGAAAGCTGAGGGCAAAAATGCAAGGGTTTCGAAAGATAGTAGTCAAAAAGTAAATGAAGAGGACCAAATTGCAAAGTTGGTCAAGGAGGTCTCTTCTTAGGCTCAAGTTTTTATACACGACTAATTTGAACCTAAGGATTTTAATGGTGAATTTTATTTCTAGGTTGGACCATGTTTGACAAGCCAATTTAAGTAAAAACCCAGATTAAGTCATTAATTGGGCATGTTCTTTTTGTAGGTCAAAATGGGTTTCTAAGGCTAAATTGAAGGTTCTAAACCCTAAAGATTATTTTTCTATGAATTTTAGAGGGTTTAGTTGATTTTTACCCTGCCTCGAACCTCGTGAATTGAAGTAGATTTATTTTAAAGTTACAGAATGTCATTTAATTTCTTGAAGTTGCCGTAACCTTCTTTAGATCAAATCATCCCACTGTCCTTCTTATTAGGCTTGTTTGACCTGTGTTTGGACCCTTAATTACCCTGTTTGCAAACTGCATTGGTGAAATTGCAGTTTTACCCCTTATGATTTGTTTTCTTCTTAAACTCAGAATTCTTTGAGTTAAGTCTTTCTTTGGGTTATGTAGGAGCTTTTTCTTATATATCTGGGTTAGATTGTACTAGTTAGGGTTCATGATGAGGTTCTCATCAGTGATGGTCAGGATCAGGGCGGTGCTCACGATGGTGCATGGTCGTCGATCAGGCGCCTTCGTGACATGACGGTGGGTCGAGGTTTCATTGCAGCCAGTCACGTGCTTCACTGGCGTTTGGGTTCGTGGAGCGTGCCTAGGTGGTGGTGATCGGGTGCGTCTGGCGATTTGTGCAATGGTGTGTGTCGTGGGGATAGATCTATTTTGTTGGTGTTGTATGGTATTTTTTTTCTTTTCATTTGGTTTGTTTTAGGTTGTTCATTTTTGTTTTGTTTGAAGATTACGTGTGATTTTGTGTTTAATCACGATCAAATTTTTCTTATGCTTGTCAAGAGCTAATCTATCCGATTCTTGTTAGCATAATCTTTGAGACTTCTATCTTGTTGGTATTTTGCTGTTCTAGAAGCATTAGGTTGATTTCCTTCGGAAAATCATCCGATTCCCAATCTAGAGGCTTTTTTTTTTCTCTTATCTTATTTTTTATTTTTATATTCTCCAATTCTGCGAAGCATATTTTTGCCTCCGTGGATGAAGATCTTTATCTCTCCCATCCCCTCCAAGAGTGTCTCTTTTGTCATGTTCTTCCCTTTTTTTTAATGGAATGTTCTTTTTCCCTTCTTCAGAAGAACTTGCGAGGAAAAAAAATACAATATCTAAAAATGATGGCACAAAAGCATCTACCTTACAGTACCACTAATAAATGAAACTTTCTAGTGTGGTATCCCTTCCTAGTAACATACATCCTTTTCATGACTGTACAAATGCGGCGATTTATTTGATTTTTCAATTCAAAATCATTATGTTTTAAGTTTGCCCTCTACTAAAAAAAGTAGTACCACAAAAACGTTCTGTGCTGTAAGCGATCAAATTGTGCCATCGTTTGCGTGCTATAGTACAAAAATTATTTTGATCAGGGAGAAGGGTGAAGGCGTCAATAAAGGAGTCTCCACAAGCATCCGAATAGTAGCACCTAATTCTAAAGTCAGCCAAAATTTTAGCCCACCTGATAACCTTGTGGTGGAGAAGATGACCCTCTCCCAAAAAGTCAAGGACTAAATCACAATCTCAACCCTCCAAGGTATACAGGAAGGAAATATATTTGCCAAAATTCTTGCCATGACCTCCAAGAACCAGGGGTATCACCTCCTAACCACATGGGAAATTTTCCCGATTAAAGGATACTGCATACCCACCTTTCTTTAAATAGATATTCTACTGATTAAGATAGTATTAAGCTCAATGGACACGCCAATAATTCCACCAAGACACAAAGGTCATGCACTGAGAACTCAAAATAAGATCTTGCTCGTCGAAATAACCTGCAATTGCAGTAAATGTTATCTTAAATTCTGCTAGATCCATTTTCACATCAAACTTGAGATCTAACTCGACCATTCAATCTACCGACCGGAAAAAGACATCCTTGCCTATATTGATTTGTTACAATTCAAACTGTAATATAAATCATTGCTGACTCTGGGACGGCCTTGATCACAAAGCAATTTCTGAAAAAAAGGGACAAGCACTGACAGAATCTACACAAAAGAGGGCTGGAGCCACCAAAAAGGACTCAATTTGGTGCTGTTGCCTCTACGCTCTTCTCTGTTGTTGCCTTGGTCAAGAAACCCAGCTTGTACATCACACCATGTAGGCGATTCACATCCGTCAGGTACAAATAACCGATCTAGCAGTTTTAAAAGAATGAACTTCAAGAATTTTACTTTTTGCATTGTAAGTGGAATGATTGAAAAGGTGCTTACCAGGGTCTCAAGTGAAGAAGCTCGATTATAAACAGCTACACCAGCCCTCTTCTTTGACTTGCTTGATCCAATGTTTCTTCCCCACCTGAGGACATCTCTGCCACAGAAACACAAATAATATATAAGCAATCGTTGACAAAATATCGATAATGAAATGGTTTGATCTTCACATAGGCAATGTTAGGTCTGATCTTCACAAGAACATAGGATCACATGCAAAACAGGGGAGTAAAATGGAATTGCCTTGGTCCTCCCAAAAAAAACATGGAATGCCTCGGGCGAGCATGTTGAAATGGTTTCGAAGTTAAGACTTTCAGACTAATTATTGAATAAAGATCAGGCAGACATGTTGATCCCAGTATATAAGCCTGATGGAGTAAAAAAGGTGTGATAGGTTTCAGTTCTCAAGTATCTAGTGACCAACAATGTGGATAGAGCCTATCTACCTAGGACATCAAACTTCAGCCCAAATCCGATTCAACAATTTAGGCAAGCAGTTCTTTTAAAGTAATTGACTAGGTCCCATCCCTCCCAAGATTTGATACCAAAGAGTGCTACTCAATAAGATTCAATGGTTAAAGATAAAAACTTTCGTCTGTAGCATGCTTCTAGGGCAATGTGGATGGTACAATATGGTATGTATTCCAACATTTTTAACTTCATTTTGGCAAGTATTCCAACCTTCTGTTATCCAGTATTCCCAGTATTTTCCCTCAAAGGTTGCATATAGCTGAAGCGGAATGCAAAACTATTTGGACCATTTTTTGATTTGTGCATGTCATCCTTACAGAGGGGCCATGCATACAACCATATTTGCACAAAAAATTGAAGCACACAACTATGGTTAGTGTAATCATTTATCCCCCTTCCAACATTTGCTGGTCAAGAAATTGGTGCGATATTTACCAAAGAACTTGTATCTTTAAATCATGTTTAAAGACAATGGATTTACTAGAGGTTCATTTCGAAAGACTACTTGTTCAAGGTGTGGAAAGTCCTAGTATAGGATGCAAACTGAAACTTGCTGTCAATTACCCTATACAAAAGTGTCTTGCATTGGACCAAGAAGTCACAATCACTAGAGCAATTGTAGGTTCCAGCTAAGAGGTGGTGAAATCTTGTAAGGTTAACCAAAAAGAAGCAACAATTCAAAACGGATATCAAATACCTTTCATCTTCTGTCAGGTAATCCTCTTCTAGAAGCTTTTTAAGTAATGCATCCTGTAAACGAAAACATAGGTACGACATGAACATTTTACAATTGGCAAAATCAAAATATCTATTAACCAGGTTAAATAGCTTTGTAAAAATTAAGGTTGTCATACTTGATCTCAAATTTTCCAAATAGCACCCCTAAGGTACACGCAAGAGAACATCTACGACTAACAAACAATAGTACCTCCTATCTTCAGCACTTATCTCCACCGGCTGGCACAGAAAAGAAAAAGAAAAAGAAAAAGAAAAGAAGAGAAAAAAGAAAAGTCTTACCCCCATCTATGCTATGCAGAGACGACAAACATCTACGGTTAACACAAGATCCCATCCCTCTCCTATTAGCAAACACAAAAGAAAAAGAAAAATAATTGGACTAAAAGGAAGTAAAATACTTCGATAAAGATCAATAGGTAACCCAAGATCCTACACCATCACTCTCTGAAAACACACAAAAAAAAGAGAGATAATTCGGCTTAGAGGAAACAAAATACGTTTTTATGTAACTCTAACCTCTCTTTTATAGATGTTGGAAGAGCTACTAGCTACAACAACAACTTATAAAAATAAAATACACACCCCAATATTAAACTGCAAGATCCCTGCTCCTGCAAGCTCAGTGGGCTCTCAGGAAAAATATATTCCAACCATGGATAAAGAAACCCTTGATTATTCAAGAGAAGTGACAAAGCTAGCAGAGATGTGATAAAGGCCAAGATGGTAGCGGCTGCAGTTATTGACTGCAATTTCTGCCACAGCAACAAGCCGCAACCACTGTAGCTTGTGGGTCTCTTGCGCTGTCTGCATGCATACACCCACTACTAACCTATCCTTCACCAACCACCTCACATGTGTGGGTGTGCATGCATTCAGGTACATTTCATGCACATGTGTGTGTGTGTGTGTTTACACATGTACTAATTTGGAACCTTGTACGAAAAAACAGCATGGGTCAAAGTTCACTCAAATTTCATCAAGAATACAAATGCTTACAATGGGCAACTAAAATAAAAAAATTATGAGAAAATGTAAAAGATCGAACAAAATTTTGGAAGCATGTTTACTTTTCAATAATGTAATACGGACTCTTTTTTAAAGAAAAAATAATGTAATACAGCCTTTGTACGGTATCTTCTAGATTTTGCAAAACATGCTAGACTATTCTAATATATCGAATAGCTTATTTCAGCTTAAACACTCATCTGAAAACTCGCAAACACCATGTATGTATGTGTGTGCGTGGGTAAGGGTGCGTGAGGTGTGTGTGCCAGGGTGTCAGTGGGTGTGTGGATGGGTGCACGGGTAGGTGGATGTGGATGGATTAAGTATTATAATCACAAACATGTTGAGTTCTCTTTTTTGAGAAACTTTCTCATTTCCCTAGAGTTTCATTGACATGACTAAACATGCATCCATTTCTTATTATCAAAATTGCTGAAATAGCGGCATCGATTTATGCCTATTTCTCCTGTAAGCCTCTGAAATGTGCACTTTTGAAAACATTGAAACGGTGTTGAAATTGACACATCAAACCTTGCTCTCAATTGTCTGTGCATGTTTTGCATATAAAGGTGTATACATAATTTACTAATAATTTTGATAAGGATAAAAGCATATAGTGATAAATATACAAACATCAACTGATATTGTCATCAATCTTTCCTTAGTAACTTGTTGTGAGTCTGTGACATAATGATGACATTTTACAAACAGTTCATTATCTATAGGGTAATTTAGATAAGGAATTGGACAATCATCTTGTGCATAAGAGGTAATTTGCATTTTTTTCATACTCATGGCAATATCAAATGGAGTTGAATTTTAAGAAGACAGGTCATTTTGTCTTTGCTACTACCACCACCTGTTGTACATGTCTTCCCCCTCCTCCCTACACATTCCCCTCCTCTTTGCACCCTCCAACTCCTTATGCTAGCACTCCACCTCCTCTTTGCCTCCCTCCCCCCATCCTCTCCTGCTAAACAACAGCCTCTTCTCAGGGTAAAAAAAAGTGAAACGAGATGAACAGGACAGTTTGAAGGTGCAGCTATGGAACAGAATGAACTACATTGGCATGCTTGATGACTCGAGCAATGGGGCTAATGGCACTGTAGCAGAATTACCAAAATGCTACACTTAACAATCCTCAATTATTGATATGTGCATTCTTGAAGTGTGGGAATCTTTTTTATGTATAACCTACAAACAGGGCCTTTTTATGTAATTGATAATACATATAGGTAACTTCTGTAGGTATTGGTTTCAATGAATCCCTACAACTGCTTCCTACATCTGGTGGAGGGAATTGTAGCTTCTTGTTGGAGGAAATCACAATTTTGATGGAAACTTTACGAAGATGATCTGTTCTGAACAGCAATTGTTCCACACTTGAACCCCAGGCAGCAAGCATGGTATAGGAGACAAACATAAGAAATGGCAGATCAGCTATACCTTTATATCTCAAAAATACATGCTTTTCCTCCTATTAAAAAAAGGACTTCTTACGTGAATGCCACTGAAATATTTTAAAATTACTTAAATGTCATTCAATTTACTATATTTACAAATATACCATTGAAAAAGTAGCACCGTTTTTGTATTTGCCATTCCGTCAGCCATAACCATTAAACTTAACAATTTTGGACTGAAATGTAATAAAAATTTATCTTTTAGTCGTCAATTTTTTTTTTGTCGTCAAATTTTATTTTTTTAATTTTCACCCCCTCCCTCCCCTCCTCCCCTCACCAGTACACCTCCCTTCCTCCTCACCACCGACCACCTCCTCCATCCTCACTCTCCAACCTTCAACCACCTTCTCTACCCCCTCACACAGGGGTCGCATGATAGACCTCAAAACATCCGAGAGTTATTTCACAATTTCTACACATCTTTTATAGTGTCTAATAGTTTCAAAGAATTCTCTAAACTTTGAAGGGCCTTCCCATACATTTCGCGCATTGTTCAACCTACATAGGGACCCTCGTGCATTTTCTCTCTTATTGCAAGGGGGCTAGGCGCAAGTTTCTACTCCCTTAGTTATGTTCGAGAAGAGAGGAGGTGGTGGTTAGAAAAGGGTTGGAGGAGGTGGTCGGAGGTTAGAGAGTGGGGGTGGAAGGGGTGGTCGGAGGTGAGGAGGAAGGGAGGTGAACCGGTGAGGGGAGGGGGTGAAAATTAAAAAAATAAAATTTGACGAAAAAAAAATTTTGAAGACTAAAAAATAATTTTTTATTACGTTTCAGTTCAAATCGTTAAGTTTAACGGCTATAATTGACGGAGTGACAAATACGAAATGACACTACTTTTTCAACGACGTACCTGTAAATATAAAAAATTGAATGACATTTAAATAATTTCAAAAGATTTCATTGGCATTCACATAAAAAAATCCTTAAAGAAGTGTTTTTCCACAATGAGAGTATAGAGAGAAGGGGAAAGGGATTTACATGATAATCCAGTGTAGGCAACACATACTAAAAGGAAGAGAAGGAAGAAATACTTAAAATCAAAAGGAAAATCTGCAGAAGTTTAGCAGATAAACTATGTTAAGGCATTGAAATATAATAGTAGATAAAAACAACAGTTCACTTGCTATAAACGAACCTGAGCTTCGCAACGAACTACTGATATCACCTTCTCGTTGTAGGCATCTATACCTAGCGCTGAAGATAAAAAGTGTCTTCTGGCATATAACTGCAAATCTTGATGCAACAGATGTGTAAGCCAGAGAATAGAAGGGCTATAAAGTTCTATGCTGCGGCATACATGAAATTAACATGTTAGGTTAAAAAAGACATTTAAAAAAGATCTAAATGGAGGCAAACAATCCATGTTATTGGTCCATTTAACGTGGAAAAAGGCTTCATGGTGATGGTGGTGGTTGTTTTTGTGGTTGTTGTTGGTTGAAAGTAATATTTGAAATATGGAATGCCCATTGCCTAGGTACAAAATGAACTGTGGCCTACATAATATGGGTAGAAGAAAATGCAGCCCGTCACAGTTCAATAGTCACAACAAAAGATGGAGAAAACACTAAGAAACTACAACATGCATTTGCTCAGAATAATAATGCCTGAGCCTATGCAAATGGATGCAATATACTACTTGACTAACATCAACAATTCCAGAGTTGCAATATCAACAAATTATTCTTGTAATAATCTGGAAGATCATAAGTTCTTTCTGAAGTCAAATATTCCATCTCAAGTTGAATACTAACTCCACGATAATTACTAAGTCAATAGATAACAACAAACCAGCTATCTAAGGATCAAAATATCAAACAAAGACCATGTACACAGACAAGGATGAGTTGTGAGATATTACATATTCAAAGGATCTACCTCATAGATACAGTCTCCCAAATATGCCAAGGACATAGCATTATATATGGATCGAGGCTTGCTGACTCTTGGTGGAATGGGTAACCATTGCTCGCAGCTCAAATGCTCCAGTGGTTGCTCTGGTTACATCATCAAGGAAATAAGAACAACAAGTACATAAAGCTCTTTCAGATAAAGAACAAGCATGAGAACATGAATGATCCTAACTGTGAGCAAAATAAAAAAAAAAACATCTTTTGTGCCTTGAAATGCATAAAGCAGAGAACATTCATTTTATTCAGGAAGAGGATTAAATAAAAAATTTTAAAAAAAAGAGAGAGAGAAAGAAATGGAAGAGCTGATCAAGGAGACATCATTGGACTACAATTGCCCCCTAACTTCATCAATGGGATGATCCTATTTAAAGAGGAAAAATCAACTCACATCCGGACATTTACTCTACAATTCACTGAAGTTTTGAGTTTCTTTATGTGGTCACCGATTTTCAGTTTGTCTTTAGGTGGTTCAGAAAAAGCTCGAGAAAGAAGTGAAAAAGCTGATCAAGGAGACACCATCCGATACTACAGTTACCCCCTTTAACTGCATCATTGGGATGATCCTATTTTAAGAGGAAAACCAACTTACATCTACAAATCACTGAATTTTGAGTCTCTTTAAATGGTCACAGATTTTCAGTTTGTCTTTGGGGGGGGGGGGGGGTGTCTGCACCAGGAAAGTAAAGGAATTTAAAGGAAAATAGGTTTGACCACATGGATTCCTTCATTTTCTATTAAAAAGCTTGCATTTGTGCACTTCCCTTTTTTTTCATGGAAATCCCCCATTTTCCCTCAGAATAAAAGGACCCTTTTCCCCGAATTTCCCCTCGCCCAGCACTTCGAATCTGATGGAAAATGACCCAAGCTCTCGTGTCCTACCCCAACTATGCTACTCTTCCCCTTCCATCTTCCATCGTCACCACCCTCCCTCCCTTCCTACCACCTCCCCCCTGCCCCCATGCCTGCACAAACACCAAGCATCGGAGGGAGCTTCCTCAAAGAGCAGCAGCAGCAGCCCAAACAAAGGTCCCCCACCTCCCGTATCCCCTCCAGCAAATCTGAAGAGCAGCAGCAATATGAAGGTTTGATCTATACCTTCATTTGGATTTCTGAAATTTGGGTTTTGCATTATGGGTCTTGATGGTGTATGATTTTATTTTCTTCTGGGTCTTGATGGTCCTGTGATGGTGTATGATTTTGGTTCTTTTTTCTTGTTTGGGTGGCAAGTAAAATAGAGTGGATTAATGTGTTCTAGAACTTGCTGTTGATGGATCATGGATTAAGGGGGTGTTTGGTATGGGGAATAAGTTTGTGGGATAAGTGGAGGAATTGGGAAGAGTGAAGTAGAATGGTGGAATAAGTGAGTTTTGGTATTTGATAACTATTGATATCTTGGAATAAAGTGTATTTATTCCACCTAGGGTGCTTGGTTAGGGGAATAAAGTGACGGTATTGCACTAATGATATTCAAATATCACCAGTGATATTTGGTTCAGAACTGAAATAACACTGGTGCTATCATGGGTGATATTTGATTCAGAATTGAAATATCACTAGTGCAATTTAGTTCAAGGGGAAGTGTGTGAATTTTCATTATGTTGAACCATTCTGCTTTCAATTTTATTATATTCAAATTCTCTTTGTTTCTGTTGTCAGCACACACTGTTTTCATTTTCCTTCAATTTCTAATGGAAGCACAAACACATAGAAATTGTTTTCCCTCTGTTTCTTGAAGCACAAACACCCACAAAGTTGGTCAAAGGGAATCCAATTTCCTCCATTTTCCATTTGACTTACAAAATCCCTTTCCATCATTTTCCGAGGCACAAACACCCCTCAAGTGGTTTTAATTGAGATACCTCGAGATGGGTGAGATATCCCATATTAGAAGCAACTCATGGTTGTAACATTGCAAGAATGGCATGCTTAGCAGAGATTTGCTCTTACAAAGCGAGGACTGTGTCGTCAATAAACATCATAAAGATGCAGAACCCCTATAAAGTCCAGATCTTCCAAACCCAATATGAATAAATAACCAAAAACTGCCAAGAAAAATCAAGTTTCATTGCTTCAATCATCTGCAGAGGCTAGAAACTCGTGTTTATGTTTAAATAGATCCAACAGTTCAACAAGTTCTGTTTTCCAAATTTGGATCCTAGAAATCCTATCCTCAAAGTTCACAACCAATCATTCCTATACAAAAATGACTATGCACAAATCACAAAATAAGATAAATCAAGCAGCTCTTTCTCCTTTTATTTTGAAATGAGTAGCATCATCAGCTTTTGCTTAGAACCACTTTCCTTCCATTTTGGTTTTGTCAAAGGGTTCCAAGAATCAGATGCCAAAACGATCTCACAAAGTTTCCTCGGAAACTTCTTTTTGTTGCCCAATAAAATCTGGAATTTAACCATCCAAAATCCAAAACCAACCAAAGCTGAACAAAGCAAGCCTTCTGTGTAAAATTATCATTCTCCAGAAACATGTAGGCAAAAGATATTCTATATGCTAAAGATTCCTATGGTCCGTGTCCGCCCGCATGAACTTGATTTGGTTTTTCTGTTTGACTGCATGTATGCTAAAATTCACAGTATCTCTCATCAACCCATTTTCTAAAGGGGTCAAAAAAAAAAAAAAAAGGTGCAAAACGATGGACACAGTATTATATTGACTACACACAAACAAATTTGAATCAAAAACCTCACCATGATCAAAATTCACTTGTACAAAATAATTTAAATATCACGATATATCGGCAATCGTATATCCGCATCCTTTGATATGTCAATATAGGATACGTATCATTTTTCTCATATATCGAGTGATATATTACCGATATCTTCAAATATCGGTGGATCCTTTGTAATTTTCCCATGTATCGACGATACGTAAGGGATACGAGCGATATTTCACCCATGCTTTAGCCATTTGTATGAGCAAATGTGTGCTATGTTTTAAAGCCCCCCCCCCCCCCCACCCCCCCCCCTCAAGATTGAAAATTCGATTTTACTAAAACTTAAAAAAGATTAATTACAAAGGATATGTTTTTTTTCTGCACCTGCTTCAAAAAGATTTTACTAAAACTTTAACTCATGATTAATTGATATTAACAACTCTAATGACTAGTGGAGGAACTAAGCATCATACTTTTCTCCTCCCATCTACCTACTTGAATACCCCATCCCAATTTTATCTTCTTCTCCAGAGAAGGATTTTTCGCTACTCATGAGGCAACTACAATTGCTTAGGATCATCCAGTAGCGCATTTATATTGTATTTTCATTCAAAATTTATGATTTGTCTTTTAGACATTTCTTCGTGCATATAATCATTATTAAAATATTAATTTTATCAAATTTGTGATATTTTGACCTATGTTAGGTCATTTTATTTTCCCAAAATTTCTCGATATCAGCGATATATCCCTAATATGTTCTTTTTTAACTTGTTGATACAATATCAATATGGACATTTAAAACCTCTGAAAAATTGAAGAAAAAAAAATTGACAAAATATTAGAATCGTTTTAGGGTAATATATCATGAAATGCAATCCAAAATATTCCATTTGCTATACCATTGAAAAATTAGAGCTTTTTTCTAAGTGGAGGACAAAAAATGTCACTCTTTTGGGACTACTTTACTTAAAAAGTTAAGGAAATAATGTTAAGAAATGTGAAACTGGTGTTACCCTTTAATTATGTTTCTTTACAAAGTAGTGTTAACATCAATTTGTAGTTACTTGAATTGATGTTAAGTTGGAGTGCTAACCCTTATGATGTTTACTTATTATTGGTGTTAAGAATTTGAATAAGAGACTACAAGAGCACAACAAAATTATGGGTCTTAAACACGGGTTTGCAAGTTTGCCTAACACCAATAGCAACCGGTGTTAGACAAACCAATGTTAAAAGTTCTTAATCCGTGTTAACCAAAAGGGGGTTAACCCTTAAGTAAACAAGGGTTAACCCCTCAAAAAGGGAGTTAACCTCTCAAGTAAATTAACCCTTAGGTTTCCTCCACACATAAAAGGCAACACGTGAGGCACAAGTTCTCCACAATTCTTTCAAAAGAACCAAACTTGGAACAAAAACGACCACACCCAACAACGCAAGAACCTGTCTTGGCGCGCGCGCGACCGGAGTCCCAGAACTGCGAGGCGGCGAGGAGATTCTCCTTGGCGTTCCCGGTGGGCGCGGCGACTTGGCCCCTGGGAAGGCGTTGGGGTTTGGGAGGGCGAGTGGAATTAGGGTTTATTATCTTGCGACTAGGGTTTAAGTCCCACGAGGCCCTCACCATGGGGTAGGCGACGGACCCTGTGGTCATGGCTGCTGCAAAGGCCACTGCTCTGTAAAGAAAGATCCCTTGGGACTTTGGGCATGGTTTCGTGTTTTGGGTTGGGGATTTTTATATAAACACTCTTGCGTAGAATTGATACTGCACTATTGCCCTCCACATTGTGAAAATCTACGTAACCGTCTTGTTGGGGTTGGGGCATATTTTGCAATTGATTTGACGGTGGTGACCGCCTACCACGTGAGTATTGAAACGAATCGGAAACTATTTGTCATGGTAAAAAATCTTATTTATTTATTTTTTTCGTGGTTAGATAGCTCATCACCATTACATAAAAAAATATATAATAGGAGGTTTTTTTTTTTAAGTAACGATAAGTTTTTTTTTTTTGGTAGAAATTATTATGCCCTAAAGATTTTTCAAATCTCTGAGGAAGAACTGCGTTGATTCGAAAAATTGATGGTTGTATATGAGTAAATAAGGAGGGGTTAAAATAATAGTTGAAGGTAGGGTTGCCTGTGTATTGGTTGATCAGATAAGATTGAATTAGGTTTGATTTTCCATCTCTATTAGATTGGATTAGATTGAGACATTGTTAATTTGCTAGAAAACAAATTGGATTGGATTGAACATTAATCTAATATGATTCAATCTATGGCCCATAAAATTAAGTATACATCGATTTATATCACACTTTTTAGCCCATGGTACTGATTGTTGATTTATGAAGGTTTTTGATGCACCTATTATAAAAAAATAGATGACTCTAATGTAAGTCCTATTGTATTTTTTTTTTATAATGATCTTTTTTTTTTTATGTGGGGGACTTATCTCATGCTATTTTTATGGCAATTTAGTTAGAGGGATATGGGTGCATCCATAATTTAGGAGAAGGAAGCAGATTTATAAAGGTAATAAAAAGAGGAAAAAGGTCGTTAAACGAATCAGTAACCTTTTTGTGGACTAACGCAGGATTAAGAATCAGAGTAAAGATCATTGGATGATCCAACAATCTTTGACAGGTCGCTGGATCATCCAATGACCTTTGTGTCCAACTAAAGGTTGCTGGATGGTCCAACAACTTGTCGATGGTTGCTGCACCATTTAACAACCTTTCACCGCTCTTTATATATTGTATATGTGTATATGTTTATTATATATTATGTATTATGTGTGTGTATATATATGCATATATTGACGGTATGTATGTTTGTATATATAAGGTTTAGTTATATGGGAAAAAGATTATTAATTTGCAAATTGAAATATTTTTTATCTATTATTTGTTTGATAAATCCTTTATATTTATATAAATTAAAGGTTAAATAGTATGTCATTGCTATTTTCTTATGAGAGGTTGAAGCAATCAAATTTTGGAATCAAAGTTTTCAATCTTTGTTTATTTTTCATAGTAATAATATATTGGGGTTTGCAACAATAACTTAGCATATTGATTATATGAACAATTATTAAAATATGCCTCTGGTTAACTAATTATGTAGCTTGAGTTATGATCGAAGTTGTACTCAATCGAAATATACATACAATTGTTTCGAGAAGAAAAAAATAATTGTTATTAAATTATGAAGCATCAAATACAGCATTTGAAACATTTAACTCAATATCTCTTACAACTCATATTTTTCACAATTAATGTCTCCAAACATCATTACTTACAACATTACTAAATGTACTAAAAAATCCTCTATATCGCCTACCTTCTCTTCCTTTACGTTTACCCTTACCTCGTGACGATTCTTTTGTGCAACCCTTCCTCTTTCTCTCTCAAGATCGTTATGATCTAGGTGAATAAACCTGTTGCCAACAATGGGTTGGCCACGTATGCTTCTTGTGTCGAGTACATAACCCTCATTATCACTTTCAGTATTGTTGCCTTCTTGTTGCATTTGCGATTCATTCGAAACAGGTGGAGGTCTCGAATATTGATAGGTAAGCGTATGCTGATATGGAATATCATGGTGAAATGGTGGTCTAAATGAGCCCGGACCCAATATGAAATACCTTGACATGTATGAATTTTGTGTCGGATTTCCAAAACGCATATCTACAAAACTACCTTGCTAACTCTCAAACGTAGAAAAATGTGGAACTTGTGAAGATGCTTCTCAAAACGGATTGTAAGTATACGATGGTTGGGTAAACTACGTCAAGAGCTCCCTATAATGGGTTGGCGGTTAGCTATAATCTATCGGTAGCTCGGTGTAATACATCGGAGGAGGCTAGGCAAATAACATCGGAGAAGGCTATGTAAAGTGTGTCGGAGGTTGGGTGTATTGCATTTGAGGTGGACCAACATCCTCCTCAAAAACAGCATTCTCGAATTCATTTTCAGCTCCATGGTCTTTAATATCTCGCAACCTATGCTCTTATATCTTCTTCGTGAGTTGGTCAAGTAAGTCCATTTTCTTCTCTCTTATGTTTGAACGTGGATGAGGTGTATTTAATCACCTCGTCATTTGTTATTTTGATTTAAAGACAAGATTTACTTAATATTAAGCAAAAATAAATTATTATTTATGAAAAATATAAATTAAAATTTCAATAATTCATTTAAAATATAATTTTCTTACCAAGTCTCTCTCAACTAGGCCTTGAGGTTCGTACGCAACTCGAGGTTGCAACATCTATTCTTACACCTGCATTCTTATTTTCCTCAAATACTATTGCAAGTAACATTCTCTAACTTCTGTAGCCGTGCCTTGTAAATCATATTCTTCAACAATTATTTCCAGATTCCGAGTCCACCGTTCGATGTAGCCCTAATGATATGATGCCCATGAAGAGTGTTACGAACGCGCGGCTTCAGACGTCTTTTAAGACATCTGGGAGGTGGCCCAGACGTCGAACCAGACGTCTGGAACCCCTTCCAAACGTCTGGGATTCGATTTTTTTCGACACGCGCGGTTTCGTCTGCGCGCCTGAGCACGCAGACCTGCGAGCGCATCTCTCTCTCTCTCTTTTTCCCTCTCCCTCCTGCAGGCGCAGACTGTGTCTCTCTCCCTCTCTCTCTCTCTCCTCCCCGCGCGGCTTTAAAATGCCACACCCTCTCCCTCACTCTCATCACCTCCGCCCCCTTCCTCTTCTCCTTCCAGCCGGTGCGCGAGAGCGAGCGCGAGTGAGCGACGGCAGCGACAGCCACGGTGAGCGTGGGAGGAGGTGCTGCGCGAGGGAGGAGGCGTCGGCCGTGAGGGCTCGAGCCTGCCGGGGCAGCGAGAGCCGGCCGACGGGGCGCAGCGGGCACGGAGTGACTCGGGAGGCCTGCTGCAGCTTGAGCAGACGAGTGACAGGAGGACGAGGCGCGGCGCGACCGTGCGTCACGGGCGGAGGGCGAGTCGCGCTCTGATTCTGGAAGTTTTTCCAGAATCAGACGTCTGGGATTCCAACTAGACGACGGGGAAGACGTCTGGAGGATTGTCCAGACGTCTGGTAAGTAAGTTATTTTTCGGACCTTCTTCCTTCCCTTCGACCGTCCGTACTGAGCACGAGGATGGGTACGTGCAGGTTCTGAGCTTCGCATCCAACGCGAATCAGACGTCTGGTTGCAATGCCAGACGACGGGAGCGACTTCCAGACGTCCAGGGTGACCATCGGACGTCTGGGAACTAGGCCAGACGCCCCTGTAGGCTTCTGGACGTCTGAGAGACCACGCATAGCAAAGGTAACCTCTGATCCACTTTTTAAGACGTCTGGAAGAAGTTCCAGACGTCTGATTTTGCACTGTTTCGTCGTTTTCGACCCGTTTAGGGCCCGTTTGGAGTCTGTTTTCCGCATTTCGAGTTACGTGCTTTTCGGGATTAAATCCTCTACCCGTCTACAGTAGCTATATATTGTTTTGAGAAACTCCTTGTGTTTGATCCTTGTGATAGAACCCCGTTCCGTTGCAGTCTCGGGGGTTGCGGAGGCACGCGGGATTCCCGACCACGCCCCCAGTACTCCTGTTGTAACCGGTAGAGTGGCTTTTAAGTTTACTAGTATAATCTGTTAAATTATGGAACCATAAATAGAACCTAGGACATTACATGAATCCTAGGAATGAGAAATAGATTGGATGATAGATCCTAGGTGTTGCATGAATCCTAGGGCTGGAGAACTAGATTGTATGATAGATTCTAGGATATGGCATGAATCCTAGGATGGGAAAACTAGTGGAATATACGAATACTGCAGTCTTGGAAAAATGGAAAGGAACAAATAGCTGCCTGTGAATTGAATTAACAGCTGCCTGTTATGAATAAATAAACGTGATTGAGAACATGGATTGTAAGAACGTGAAACTGGAAAGTGAAACCTAGATGTTCTGAGTTATAAGAGCTGGAACCCTACAAGGAATTAGGAGTGGAACTCCTGGAAAGAGAAAGGAATGGAATTGAGAAAGAAAGACGTGGTAGTGTGCTGTCTCTTGGGTACGTAGTACCAAGGGAAGTACCTGTACCTGTTTAGTGCAGAGCGGAGCCAGCCGCCCCAGGGACCCGAGGTTAGGACTGGCCACTTTGTACCGACTTGTTGGCCCTCGAGTACGTAGTACTGAGGAGAGTTACTAGTGTAGGGAGGGCACTAGCTACCCCACAGGCCCCGGGGTTCTGCTAGCCTCCTACACCGACTTGTTAGGCCCACTGGGGCAAACCAGGGTAGTCAGGCGAGGGTGCGCGGACTGTGGAGGGGCAAGGCCCCTGTTTGGTTACTGTGGAGGGGTTGGACCCCTGTTACTGAGAGGGCTTTGCCCTGTACTGGTTCCGTGCTGTGCTTTGGGCGCACCCGTTAACGGAAACGACTGACCGCGTGCCAGTGCGGGTTAGCTACCTGTGCGTTTATCGCGCGTGCCGTAATCACCGTTACATTTGTCCGTGACCTTGGGGTGGTTGACTGAGAGTAGGATCACCACGGGGGACTCTCCCGGCCAGGAGAGCACCACGTGCTACTTCTACTTTTTGGAAAAGACTGCAATCAAGATCGTTCCCACGAGGAACATTCGAGATCAAGTAAAGGATATGAGAAATAAATGAAATCGTGAGACAATTGAAAGACGTAACTAAAGAAAGTAACAGAACATAACAACTACTGTATACTCTACTGTTTCTTTAGTTTTAGTTGCCACTCTACTCAGCGTTTTGCTGACATGTTACACTCGTTACCTTTCAGGACCAGGTGTTGAGCAGCCAGGGTCAGCGGCTGCAGAGGACGCTAGGCCGAGTAGGGTCCAGTAGAGTTACCACTGTTCTCTTGTACCTCTTTTTGTTCCAGTATAGTGAGTAGTTCTTGTTACCGCTGTACTTTTCTTTACCTGCAGTTCATATTATGTTATGAATGTTGTTCTACTGTTGTGGTGGTATATACTGTAGTGGCTTCTTTCCTTACTGCTGTATTTCCTTACTGTTAGTTATATTCATGCTGAATGTGGTTTATTTTACTGCTCTTTTGGTTACTTCCTCGTTGGACGACTAGGTCTTGGGATTAGTCGAGTCGGTCCGGTTCTCGTGTCTCGTAGAGACTCAGGAATCGGGTCGTTACAAAGAGACACCCCTCACTTGTTCGTCGACATATCTTATTTTATCCATTTGTTTAGGCATGTGTTGCTTCAACCCTAACTGTGCCATTGCATGATCAGGAACGTGCACGACTACTATATTATAACAAATTGAGCACGTCCTAGATCTCCAAACCACTGTAACTGCTAAGCAGATGAGATGAATGTGTTGTGTCATCTCGTCTGTATATGGATTTCAAATCACTTATAATAAGAAAAAAAATATTTTGAATATTGTTATTTTATAATAAGTCAAGAGTTTTTTATAAATATTAAATTTAGTTGGAGTAATCATATGTTACCAGGTGAGTGTGTTGTATATCTAACTCATTTTGGTAGTAAGTATGATTTGTTGTTCTCACATTTTTATTAAATTCTTTACTCTCACTCTACTTGAAACATACTTTATATGTTAATAATTAATGTAATGAACGTAAGAATTATTATTATATTAAAAATTTTGTATCTACCATATGCTTAATGGTGCAATATGTACGAAATGAGAAGTAAATGACATATATTTTAGCCTCCTAATATGAAAGTGTTTCTAAATCCATGACTACAAATATAATTTAAATGTTATAACGTATATTTTAAGAAATTTATAAAGTTTATATAAATTAATATAAAAATTACATGTAACATCGTGAAAAAAGCTATACGTTTGTTGTTAAACATCGTACTGCTTCATTTAATTGGTGGTACAAGTAAGCAAGTGAAGTAGCTCCCCAGGCAAGTTGCCTGCATACTTCGATATCTTCTAATAGTAATAAGTACCTGTAAACATATAAAAATACTAGTCAAGTATGCATAAAAACGTTATTCAAAAATATTGTATGTCGAATCTGGAAAGATGCTAGCTCCCAAGTAAATTAAAATGATATCTCGAGCATATCTAATTGCATCATCTTTTATCTCTACGAATTCGAGGTCATCTACAAACGTAGACTTCAACTATGTCATACTTAACCCTTTAGAGGTTAAGTTCTTTTTACTCAGATTCTCATTTGAGTCTTCTCAAAAGAAATTCCACACACTTCTCCCTGCAATCTTTGCGTTGTACAACACCTGTCATAGGTGGACCATACACGCGAAGACCCATCAAAATCATAACATCTTTTAACGTCATGATAGGTTCTCCTTCCAACAGATGGAAGGTGTGAGTTTATGGATGTCAACGCTCAACCGTAGCATGCATAAGTGCATGATCGAGTTCTGGCCTCGTCAAATGTGAGGTCGCTCCAAATCCCACTAACTCCAACTATTGTTGCACTAAGTTGTTTCTCTTTCCAAATACTTGATTCATCACTATGATATGTTCAATAAATCTCACTTATAATAAAAGTTGTTATAATTATAACAAATTTTTAAAAAATTTGTATATAAATGAATGATATCAAATAATAAAATTTTACAATACCTGTGTAAAGTCACGACGATCCGGATCGGATATATGAGGACGGTCTCTCTAGATAAGCTCGTAATTCCCTACGTTCTGTTGCGTCATCTATTATTATATCATAAGAAAAAAAAGAAGTATTATAAGAGAAAAAAAGTTATTATAATTTTTTTGTGATAACTTTATCCTTGAGGCACACTCTCAAAATGTTCAGTCATTTGCTTCAGGCCAATTTCAATCTAGGTAATCTCCTTACACAAAAGATCAAGTACATGCAAGTCATAAGTTATCTTTTCTCTTTTACAATTTTTTTTGTATTTTCTTAATTCTCAAATAAAAAAATAACGACACAAAAAGAGAAATTGTCCAAATTGAAATACTTAGCTTATTTATATAGATATAACTATCTAATACTGTAATGGGAAATGAAGTAGTTATTCAATTTAGATGTAGCATAGGTTAACTCAACCGACATCTAGAGAGACGTGATCGACGCTAATAATGCACCGCATGCGAGGTGTGGAATGGGTGTATGTGCATGTGTGTGAAGGCTTAATGTGCGTGGGTTACCATGTATGTGTGTGCAACTTGTACGCACACATGATATAATGCGCGAAAACGTAAATCGTGTATGTGATATGTGAATGTGAGTTTATGTGTGTAGTAGGTCTGTGTTTGTGCGCGCGCGAGAGTGAGGTGAATGAGTGTCATATTCGTTTAGTTGGCACCTCTATTGGAACATGATTTTATGTTGTGTCTTTGTTACCAGCACTTGGAGCATCGAAAGATATGATGACTACTCATTTAATTTCTATTCCTTGAACACGTGGTGTGCCTCTAGCATATGTGATGTCTGGAGGTAGTAACTCTGGAGATTCTCTCTATTCTCAATATCTCTTATCACAGATTGGATTAAAGGATTCTACATACGCTAATAGATAATTTGTTGTTTTATAATACTCTGAGCAAAGCGAAACTTGATCAAATCTGATATGTGCACAAGCAGCCAACACATGCCTACAAACAATACGCTTTAATTGAATATAACCGCAAGAACATATTGCGTTGTTTATTCCATTGGTAGAAATAATCTCAATCTTATATGAGTAAGGTTCCTCTCCAATTTTAAACTTCGCTCTGACAAATCTAACAACTTATAATCTTTACGAGTTTGAGATTTCCCTATTCACAACTTGATCAAAATTTGAAGTAATAACTATTGTCATGACTTCTCCACTATTATAACTTTTAGTAAAATACTTGTTCAAACGAAAATAAATTGCTCTAACAAGAATAATGATTGGTAACCCTCGGTAACCTTTCAAAACATTATTTAAATGTTCAGATACGTTAGTTGTCATACTATCATATCTCTTCCCCCCATCATAGCATAACGGTCAGAATGCCAATTACAATCGTTTTGTTGTATAATCTATCTATATGCTCCATCACACATGCATTGGATATCCCTTAATATCCGATTGTGGTCATATGCTATTAATGCAGAACCAGATGCATAAAATCGTCTCTGTAAATCCTTGTTGTTAAATCCCTCTCTGTGCATATTTGCTTTC
Organism: Thalassia testudinum; assembly: GCA_037157565.1. Lineage (NCBI taxonomy): Eukaryota > Viridiplantae > Streptophyta > Magnoliopsida > Alismatales > Hydrocharitaceae > Thalassia > Thalassia testudinum. The sequence goes on from JAZHRO010000030.1 coordinate 53,464,295, forward strand.
ATATGTCTCAAACAATATCTATGTGAATAACCTCGTTTATGGTTAAAATATCGAGGAACCAAATTTCTTAATCTAGGGAAACAATCATTTATGATGCATATACCATCCCGATCGACAATTTTAGAGAGATATATAAAAAACCAAGCCCAACTGTAATTCTCTCCTTTTTCCACAGCTGCAAAAGTTAAGGGAAATAATTGGCCATTTAGATCGATTCCAATTACAATTAATAAATGTAAAAAATGAGAACCATACAAATGTATATCATCGATAGAAATTATTGAACGACAATACTAAAATCTCTTAATTGACCGACTGAAAGCCTAAAATAAGCGGTGAAATTCCATTTTCTTGGTGAATTTGATGATGGTGCATCCATAACATGGTAAATAGTACTTGAATTTCTTCGAACCATCTCTCCTATAAATCTCTTTAAATCTAAGAAATATTTCTTTATGTTGTCATATACATGTTACAAAGCTTTCTTTCAAGCATACCAAGTCTGGATATAACTTAACTTTACCTTGTCATCGCTGTCAATTAAAACTTGGATTTGTTGCCAATTAACTATACTCTTGATTGTATCTAGTCACTGTTTAATCATTAAAAGACATGTCTATAGATGCATGCAATTGCCACTTATAACTATTAATGACACACGCAACGGTTAGGAGCTTTTTCATCAATGCAATTTTCTTGTATTGTGCACCTTTCTGTATACTCCATTGCCTTAAGTTTTGTTGTAAATCTTCTTTAGTTTTCCATCTTCTCATTATTCAATCCATTCTTTCTCCTCCTTATTGTTGAGGAAAAAATGAGGTCTCATCTTGATCTATCATCTGATTTATCCAATCATTATCATTAGATAGATAAGGTGCACCATTCATTGGATCCCTTTCTCAGTCATTATTGTCAGCTTGGGATCGGGCAGTGTACTATTAGAGGAGTCATTCCTGATTAGAGGTCCAAGTGGACAAGTATTTGTCGTCGAGGAGGTTTTTCCTATTTATGAGGTCGCTACAAGGGGACACAGTCTTCCGATTGACCTGGTTGTGATCCCGATGGAGGATTTCAACATAATCCTAGGGATGAACTAGTTGGCTAATTATCATGCTCTAGTAGACTGCTTTGGGAGGAAGATCGTCTTTTCCATACCAGAGTTGCCTCCTTTCGAGTTCCACAGCCAACCAGTAGACGGAGGATTCAGGTGCATCTCCGCACTTCGAGCAGCAAAGCTACTGAGCCAGGGGTGTAAGGGATTCCTAGCTTGTGCCCTAGGAGAGTCCAGCCCCGTGGCCTACTTACAAAGTATCCCGGTGGTTCGTAAGTACCCCAATGTCTTTCTAGAGGAGTTGCCAGGATTGCCACCTGAGCGTGAGATTGAGTTTGTGATCTTACTGATACCGGGGATCGGCCCCATCTCTACTGCACCGTACAAGATGGCCCTACTTGAGCTACGAGAGCTCAAGTCCCAGTTATAGGATCTATTGGAGGACTTTGTGAGATCCAGTGCATCCCTATGGGGAGCTCCTGTCCTGTTTGTGAAGGACGGTACCCTTCGGCTGTGCGTAGACTTCAGACAGCTGAACCGGGTCACCGTCAAGAACAAGTACCTGCTGCCTTGCATCGATATCTCTTCAATTAGTTGAGAGACACCACAGTATTTTCCAAGATAGATCTGAGGTCAGGCTACCATCAGTTGAGGATCAAGGAGGCTGACGTCACCAAAACAGCTTTCCACACACGATATGGTCACTATGAGTTCCTGGTCATGCTATTTAGGCTGACCAATACCCCCGCCGCTTTCATGGACCTGACGAACTGCATCCTACGGTCGCACCTAGATCAGTTCATGGTGGTATTCATTGACGACGTACTCGTCTACTCCCGGGATCAGACACAGCATGGACAGCATCTCTACATGGTCTTGGACACTTTGAGACGGCACAGGCTGTATGCCCAATACGGCAAGTAGGAGTTCTAGTTGAGACAGGTTACCTTATTGGGCCATGTGATCTCTGGAGACGGGTTGGCTGTGGATCCGGCTAAGGTTGAGGCCATACTCAGGTGGGAGAGGCCGCGTACAGTGACAAAGATACGTAGTTTTCTGAGGCTGGCAGGGTACTACAGACGTATTATCCGAGGTGTCTCGCATATCGCACATCCTATGACCCAGTTGACCCAGAAGGACGTGCCCTTCACCTGGGCAGACGAGTGTAAGTCATGCTTTTAGGAGCTAAAGGAGAGGCTGACCTTAGCTCCAATACTCACCATCCCAGACAGAGTTGGTGGATTCGTGGTCTACACCAATGCCTCGTTACAAGGATTGGGGGGTATGCTCATCTAGCGGGGCCACGTTGTCGCTTACGCTTCACGGCAACTAAAGCCCCATGAGCATAACTACCCCACCCATGACTTAGAGTTGGCGGCAATTGTCTTCGCACTGAAGACATGGAGGCACTACCTATACGGAAAGACGTTCGAGATCTTCACTGATCATAAGAGCCTCGGATATCTGTTTGACCAGAAGGAGATCCACATAAGACAGAGACGTTGGTTGGAGCTCCTGAAGGACTACAACTGCAGCATCTCCTGAAATTGCACTAGAAGGGGGGTGAATAGTGAAATTATAAAATATTGTAATATAAAAAATTCAATCACAAAAGGTGGCACCAGATTTTTAGGTGGAAACCCAAGATGGGTGAAAACCACCACCTAAGCCAATCTCTTGACTTAGGATTTTCAATCACAAGGTGATCAATCCACTAACCACACTACTTCAACGAGGGTAATGTACCTCAATTACAAATCCCACCTCCGATCCCTAAACGGAGGTTTCTCCCTTCAAAATGAAGAGACGGGGACCCGACAGGTCGGATACCCAAAGTACAAAAATAAGAATTGAAACAACACCTATAGAACACCACAATACTTTAATTACTTTCTTATCTATTAAGCATGAAAAGAACTCCCTGAGGATTTGTAGAACGGAGTGAGCCGAGAGTATGGATTTGCCCTTTGATCAGAGTGTTGGCACAGCACAAGGGCAAGATGAAGCTTAGAGTAGTGAGCAAGTGATTTTTCTAAGGGAATTGTATCTCAAGAGGTGTGTTTTGCCTAAGAGGAGTTGTAGTCTATTTATAGGCAAGTTTGGAACCTTCAAGAACACTTGAGAGAGTTCTCTTAGCCGTTGGAGACAAATCCCAAGGGATTAGGACGAAATCCACCACAAATCAGGGTAGTGATGAGTCTGACAGCAATATCTGACGTCTTATAGGACGTTTGGTTATAATTCTGGTCGTCTAATACTGTAGACCATCCTAAACTGACTCGATTGGATCAAAAGAAGGACGTCTGATATTTCCACATAAGACGTCTGATTATGTTGTTGGACATCTGATAAAGGGTGGATTCGTTCCTGTTTTTACCAGATCCAAACAGGGTTCTAGGTTTAAAGGATCAGACGTCATTATGGACGTCTGAGGAAATCACCAGACGTTTGAAAACCAAAAAAGACTCTCCTACGTCTTTTGACAAAAGATTTTATGGCTGTAATGAGATACGCACAAAAAATCATGGGCAACGATCCAAAGGTAGACGTCTGGAAGTGTGTCCAGACGTCTAGAAATACATTTTTGCCCTGTGCTTAGTCTAACAGTTAGTATGAGGACGTCTAGGTAAAGAATCAGACGTCTGTATGAGATTATCGACGTCTGATAGAGAAGTGCTTCGACTGATGTTTATGAGGAGACAAACTAAAGGTAGAATTATAGGAAATTAGACGTCTGAGATACTTGTCAGACGTCTTAAAGTGGAAAATCAAACGTCTGATCATTGTTCTAGACATTTGATAAGAGTATAAGTGTTAGGTTTTTGTTTCTAATTTATCCTAAGTGTAGAGAGCCTAAGTTAGCTATTTATAGGTTATATTTGGGGGCTATTTACAATATTTCTAGACTCAAATAAAATGAAAATTACAACATTTGAAAGTTTACATGAAAAAGCCTAGGACCTAATACTTATGCTACTTATCTTCACGCTTTTAATCTCCCATCTTGGAAAACTTTATGAAACCTACAAATATGTTATTACAGGGAGAAACAATATACTACGCTTATTTTTTATTTCATTTTCTTCATTTTGTAAAATCATCAAAATATTATATATGAGTAGTTGAACTAACAATCTCCCCCTTTTTGATGATTTTCAAAATATAGTTGTAGGTTCCTATTTTCTCCCCCTAAAGGTTGTATTTAGTAGTCTATATCTATTTGAGAAGTTTGTTTTTATATTATTCCCTAGGTTCTTACCCTACATTCTTCTCCCCCTTTGTGAATATCATCATGAAGGGTAGTTAAAGGGAGTTGAAACCCAAACTACAAGAGTGACATCTACAAAATGGAATGCATTAATAAAATTTCATGTTTAAAAGATGACAAGGCATTAAAGAAAATTGATTAGGAATAGAAACATTTAAGCACGGACTAGCTATTGTTCCCAAAAATATTAAGTATGGGGTCAAGACCCCTTAATACAAACTTGGAAAAAGGAAAAAGAAAGAAAAATAGAAACACTAAACTATTCTTCGTGATCTTGGCGGTGGCAACAACGAGCAGGTCTGTGTCCCATCTGCAAATTTTGAACGTCTGATCTAAGTTCGTCGATGTCGTGATGCATGCTTCCCAAGTAAGTGTATATCTCGCCGGTTCGACGCAGCAGGAGGGAGATGACGAAAGAGAGGGAATCTGTGGCTGGATCCCATGCTTCATCAAAGCTCGAGCAGGGAGCTTCTATTTGAAGGGGTCGTGGTTCATGGAAGTTTGGAAAGGGTGGAAGGGACTCTTCTTCAATGGGCTCGTTGGCGGGTTCAAGATGCTCCCTAATTATATGCATCTTGGCGGCTATGGACCGGTTGTAAGGCTCAATCTTCTTGTCAATAGCCTGGTCAGTTATGGAAATCCGATGGGTTAAAATTTTGGATAGAATAGACCCAAACAGAAGTGATGCCCCATGGTCTTCATTCATGACGTGAACAATGAGGCGGCAATAATTGAAAGGAATATGACAGACGGCCGCAAAAAGGAGTGCCTTATGTTGGCGCGAGATGTAATCAAAACCTTCCAATTTGTTTAGGAGGTCCTACCCAAAAATGCGAGAGAGTAGACATAGAAGGGGTTTGAGATTTTTGCATGGTAGGGTGCCAAGATTTTCAACATATTTTTCACGGAGGACTAACTCTTGATTAATGACTTCTAGGTCGTATTGCCTCAGAATGTCATTGAAGTCATTTCCCTCATTGGGTATGGCTAGAAGGTCGAAAATAGTTTCGAATGTGATGTGGATTTCGCGACCAAATAAGCAGGTATGGAGTTCAAGTTCATCGTTGCTGTAGTCCTCAACGATGTTGGCATAAAAGAGACGGCAAAGATCAGGGAGCACACCAAGAGTTTCAATGCCAAATTGGAACTGACGGTCAAAATATTGGAAGAGATGGAGAGTTTGGAAGTGTTCCCAAAAGTTTAAATGAGAAAAATCATTCCAAACAATAAAATGAGGGCATTTAACTTTGGCATTCGTGAAGCGACGAAATCGCTGCCTGGCGATGTCGCCCCGCAGTTGATCTGCCAAATAGATGGAAGAGGAGGTGGAAGGGCCCTCAGCTTGCTTCCTACAGGGAGGCATATTTGGTGGAATGGGTGGTTAGGTTTTGGAAGAAAAGGGTGGTGTTTTGATGATAGAATACCTGCAAAAACATCCATGCAAAAACATTCAACCAACCAAACAACATTCAACCAAAAAAACTTCAACAACACAGATTCAAACAATAGAGATGCAATCATCATTAATAAAAAAATGTGTAGCAGTATGCCCTGAGGCAATACAACCTACCATGTAGTTGTGGCAATATACCTTTAGATTCAAGCCACTAAAATGTCGGCTTGAATCTCGTGAGGTAATACCCTTGCCATGGAAGATGCAGCTAGGGCTAACAATGTTGGCTTGACCGAGGGTTTGGGTTCTAGGGCTAACAATGTCATGAAATACGCAAGTAGGCCGAGTGAATCAAGAAGGAGAACAAGATGCAGCTAGGGCTAACAATGTCGTGGGCAAAAGAACATGGAGATGCCCTAAGAGTTGAGAGAGTATACCCACGGGAGGAGGGAGGCCTCCAAATGCGCAGTCGAGAGGCAAGGAGCACGCGCGCAGAGGAGCAGCAGCTCCGCCATTCGTCGAGGAGACACGATGGTCGTCTGGCGGTGAGAAGAACTTTGCCAACTGCAACTGTGGGCCGTTGGGTGGGAGGGAGAGTAGTAGGGATTTGAGAGAGGGGAGTGGGACCTTGCGAAGGGGATGTTATATCCCAAGGTCATGGAGCAAGTGTCCCCCTGAAGTTGAGGAGATTTGCATTTCAAACCATTCAGAGAACAGACGCGAATCGCAGATTTTTCCCATATCAGACGTCTGGAGATGATGTCAGACGTCCGGATTGGACTTTTCGGATTTTAGCCCTTTTGATGGCGACGTCCGTTCTAACCATCAGACGATATATCAGACGACTAATTTAAAAATTAGACGTCTGATTTGTGCAGGCATCCCTCCCTGGAAAATAATTTATTCTCTAGGTTGTCATCTGATTTCTGTCTCAGACGACACACAAGACGTCTAAATCTAAAATTAGACGCCTGATTTCTACAGACAGACCTTCTTGGATTTTACTCTAAAGTTACAGGGTCGTTCGATTTTACTATCAGACGACCTATACGACGTCTAACCACAAAATCAGACGCCTGACTCATAGTACATGTTCTGACTCACAGATAGACGTCTGTCAACACATCTGGACGACGCCCCAAACGTCTGTGAAGGATGACGGACGTCTGAAATAGCTCTGTTATCAGCTCTTTCGATAGATAAAATCGTCGTCTGTCCCAGATCTTCAGACGACGAATTTTTATGTATAAGACGTCTGATAGTTTAATCAGACGTCTGATATTGCGCAGAATGTGTATTTTGATGTTTGAACCGAGAATGAAGGCTTTTAACTTAGTAAAGTCAAGGCTCCATCTATGCTCATGACAAAGGAAGTTCCATTAAGTCACTAAATTCTTCAAATATCACTTAGCTTACATATGCCTAGTTTCCTACGTATATAATTAAAGCAATCATAATTCAAAGGTTTCGTGAAAATATCAGCCAATTGCAATTCATTACAAATAAATTCAACTTTGATTTCTCCCTTAAATACATTATCTCTCAAAAAGTGATGTCGAACATCAATATGTTTTGTGTGAGAGTGATGTACGGGATTTTTCGAGAGGATGATAGCACTAGTATTGTCACACAATATTTTTATCTTATTAAATATCAAGTTAAAATCCTTCAAAGTATTTTTCATCCAAAGCACTTAGGAACATGCTAGTGTGACGGCTATGAATTCAGCTTCTGCAGTTGATAATGCTACACTAGATTGTTTCTTTGAGAACCAAGAGACTAGTAATTCGCCCAAGAATTGGCACGTCCCACTAGTACTCTTCCTATCGGTGCGGCTACCTATGTAGTCCGCATCGCTATATGTAACTAAGTTGAATTGTGGACTCCTAGGGTAGAATAAGCCATAATCAGATGTATCAACTAGATATCTAAATATTCGTTTTACAGCATTTAGGTGTGATTGTTTAGGGTTTGATTGAAACCTAGCGCATAAGCAGGTACTAAACAAAATATCAGGTCTACTGGAAGTTAAATACAGTAAAGATCCAATCATGCTACGATAGAGCTTTTGATCTATGGGCGTACCTGATTCGTCCAAGTCTAGGGAAGTTGTGACACTCATAGGAGTGTTCTTCCCTTTACTTTTGGTCATTTCAAATTTCTTCAGTATCTCCTTTGTGTATTTTGATTGACACACAAAGGTTCTAATTTTGAGTTGAGTGATTTGCAAGCCCAAGAAAAACTTGAGTTCACCCATCAAACTCATTTCGAATTCTTCCTGCATAATTTCTAAAAACATTCTGCAGATAGATTCATTAGTAGCACAAAATATAGTATCATCTACATATATTTGAACTAATAAAATGTCTTTTCCTTTTCTTTTAATGAATAATGTGGAATCAGCTTCCCCTATAAAGAATTTTGTATTTAACAAGTAGTCTTTGAGCCTTTCATACCAAGCTCTAGGAGCTTGCTTTAGCCATATAGTGTCTTGTTTAATTTGTAGACAAAATGAGGCTTATCATGAGACTCAAAACCAAGAAGTTGTTTTACAAAAACTTCCTCCTTAATGAATCCGTTAAGAAACGCGCTCTTAACGTCCATTTGAAAGAGTTTAAAGCCAAGAAAGGCGGCATAAGTAAGAAACATGCGAATTGATTCGAGTCGAGCCACGGGAGCGTAGGTCTCGTCAAAATCAATTCCTTCTTCTTGGTTGTACCCTTGTGCTACCAGCCGAGCCTTGTTCCGAATGACCGTACCGGATTCATTCAACTTGTTTCGGAATACCCATTTGGTACCAATTAACGTTTGCCCTTCAGGCTTAGGTACTAGATCCTAGACTTCATTCCTTTGGAATTGGTTGAATTCCTCCTGCATAGCCATCATCCAAGGTTCTTCGAAGCATGCTTCCTCGACACTCTTGGGTTCAACTTGAGATACAAAGGCGGAGAGACTAAAGGAGCAACTAAAATGAGATCGGGTTTTAACACCATCAGAAACACTTCCAATGACTTGACTTTCAGGATGATCCCTTTGATTATCCAATCTTTTGGAAGATTATGGATATCGGAGTTTGGAATGTTAGACACATCAATAGTAGAATCATTTTCATCATCCATATTGACTCGGTCAATGGAGGAGGAGTGAGGAGATTCATCGAAGGAAACATGGAGGGTTTCCTCCACTATTAATGTGGTCTTGTTAAAAACCCGATATGCCTTACTACGTGAGGAATAACTAATAAAGATGACTTCTTCACCTTTGGCATCAAATTTATCTAAATTAGAGCGAGTACTCAAAACAAAACATCGACATCCAAAAACTTTAAAATAACTAATTTTGGGTATTTTCCCATAGTATAGTTCAAAACAAGTTTTTCGCAACCCGGATCGAATTAAGGTGCGATTTAACACGTAATAAGCCGTGTTAATCGCCTCAGCCCAAAATTACTTCGGTAACCCCGAGTCTATGAGCAATGTTCGAGCACACTCCTGAAGAGTACGGTTCTTTCTCTCAACCACCCCATTTTGTTGAGGTGTTCGGGGAAAAGAAAACTCATGAGCAATACCATGCTCTTGACAAAAATCATCAAACAAGGAATTTTAAAACTCGCCCCCATGATCACTACAGATATGAGTGATTTGGTAGCCTTTTTCAGTTTAAACTTTCCTACAAAAAACAGAAAAGACGAAAAACACTCCTTTGGATCTCAAGAAGGAGACCCATGAAAACCTCGAAAAATCATCTACAATTACAAGGCAATATTTGCATCCACTGGGGCTCTCATATTTTGTAGGTCCAAACAGATCTAGGTGAAGTAGTTCTAAAGGTCTTGATATGGATATAACTTCTTTGCTTTTAAAACTAGATTTCATAATCTTACCTAATTTACATGAATCACAGACAGGCTCATTTAAAAATTTTCCTTTAGGAAGACCTTGGACTAGTTCACGTTTAGCTAGTTTTTGAACCAGCTTCATATGAACATGTCCTAGTCTTCTATGCCATATACTTAACTCATCATTTGCTATAAGACATTCATAAGTGCCATTTTTATCAAATTCTACGACATAAATGTCTTTAAATCTAGTTCCCTTAAGAAGGGTTTCATTGGTTAATGCATGCATAATTTCAAATATTTTAGAAGTAAACACTACTTTAAAGCCCTTATCACATATTTGACTGACACTTAAAAGATTATGTTTTAGTTCTTTAACTAGAGAAACATTTGAAATGGGAGAGAGAGGGTTACCTATTTTACCAAGGCCAATAATATGGCCCTTATGGTTGTTTCCAAATGTAACCGTTCCTCCATCCGTAGGTTGGAGGTCTAAAAATAGGCGCCTGTCTCCTGTCATATGTTTGGAGCATCCGAAGTCCATCACCCATCTGCCTCCTTGGTGGCGGTGGTCTCCTTGTCTCCTTCCTCCTACAAAAGATCTTCGATGGTGACTTGGTGTTTCTATAGGTCTTTCTAATTTGAGTCATCCATCCTTCATTTTGTATATCCAATTTTTGACATTATGATGTCCTTTCATCCCCACAAAACAAAGTGAGAGTTATATTTTCGGTATCCATTGTAATGTGGATCTGTATTTGTTAGTGGTCTCCTTTAGAGGAGGGTCCTTTTTCGGCTCACTCTGACTTGGTTCATAAAAGTCTAGTTCAAATTTACTTGAGGAAGGTTTTTGATGGGCAATGAGCTTGTCCAAGTTATCTTTCCCCTTTGTAAATTTGGTTAGGTCCTCAAGAAGTTGATTTGATTTTTCTTTGAGGTGATTTATCTATATTTTCATTATGTCCAGTTTATCTTCCAGTGCCCTAATCTCTACTTTAAGTAAGCTATTTTCATCCTTTTTAAAGGAGTTTGATTTTTCAAGCACATGGATTTTGTTGAGTAATTCTTCTCTATTTAGAAATTTTTGTTCACTCATTGCCGTATACAAATCATTTGTTAATGACTCCTTCTCAATCATTAGATTTCTTATTTGCATATTTAAGACAGTGGTTTCTTTTGTAAAAATTAGATTCTTATCTTCAAGATCATTGATTAATTTCTTATTTTCTAAGTTTTCTTCTTTTAAAACCTTGCTTTGGGTTTTTGTTTTCTTAAGATCTACATATAGTGAATCAAAAGCATCTTGTAATTCATTTAAAGTGTAGGAGTTTACCTTAGGTTCCTCAGGTTCAGACTCAAAACCATCATTTGTTGCCATTAATCCCAAGCATGCCGTTTCTTCATTTGTTTCCTCCTCCTCTTCTTCTTCGGAGGTGGAGTCATCCACGTTGCTTAAAATGCCTTCTTCTTGAATCCCTTTGGCTTGGAGATCTTGTAGTCGGAAGGCTTCTTGGGTTTCTTCTCATCACCCCTTTTGAGTAAGGGACAATCTTTCATTATGTGACCTCTCTTTTTGCAATTATAGCAAACTAGAGGTTCTTCCTCTCTTTTCCTTCCCTTAATCTCTTTTCTATTTCTGAGGAACTTTTTAAACTTTTTAGCTAATAAAACTAATTCTTCATCATCGGTACTTACCTCATCATCCGAAGTAGCTTTGAAGGCTAAGACCTTCTTCTTTGGCTTCGATGAGATTGATTTCTTCTTTTGCTCCATTTTTTATTCATAAGCCATGAGATTCCCAAGTAGATTTTCCATGTCTAGATTGTCTACTTGGTTGGCTTCTTCTATTGCCGTTACCTTTTGCTCCCACTCGGGTCCAAGGGAGCGAAGGAGCTTCCCTTGAAGCCCCCCCTTTATAAATGTCTTTCCAAGTGACTTGAGGTTATTCATGATTAACGTGAATCAAGTGTACATGTCCCCAAGTCTTTCATTCTCCTTCATAGAGAAAGCTTCGAATTCTTGCAATAACAAGTTTATCTTTGAGGATTTAACTTTAGACGTACCTTTGTGAGTTACCTCCAAGGTTCTCTAGATCTCATGGGCGATTTTGCATTGGCTGATGCGGTTGAATTCCTCCGAGTTGAGTGCGCAGTAGAGTGAGTACATTGCCTTGGCATTCAGTCTAAGGTGATGAATTTGCTCCACTGTGTATCCTGTTTCTGGTTTCTCGAGAATGATGTATGCGGATTCGCATTTCTCTCAAATGGAGAAATCGTTGGCTTGAAACCACATCTTCATTCTCAGCTTCCAGTAAGTGTAGTTTGTTCCTTCGAAGAGTGGTGGTCGAGTGGTGGATTGCCCCTCCAATCTGCCTGTGGAAATGACCTTCCCCTCCATGTGATCTTTCTGCGGATGTTACTCCTGTAGGTGGAAAACCTGCTCTGATACCAAATGAAATTACACTAGAGGGGGGGTGAATAGTGAAATTATAAAATATTGTAATACAAAAAATTCAATCACAAAAGGTGGCACCAGATTTTTAGGTGGAAACCCAAGATGGGTGAAAGCCACCACCTAAGCCAATCTCTTTAATTAGGATTTTCGATCACAAGGTGATCAATCCACTAACTATACTACTTAAACGAGGGTAGTGTACCTCAATTATAAATCCCACCTCCGATCCCTAAACGGAGGTTTCTCCCTTCAAAATGAAGAGACGGGGACCCGACAGGCCGAATACCCAAAGTACAAAAATAAGAATTAAAACAACACCTATAGAGCACCCCAATACTTTAATTACTTTCTTATCTACTAAGCATGAAAAGAACTCTCTGAGGATTTGCAGAACGGAGTGAGCCGGGAGTATGGATTTGCCCTTTGATCAGAGTGTTGGCACAGCACAAGGGCAAGATGAAGCTTAGAGTAGTGAGTGGTGCGTCTCTTTGTTCGTCTTTATAGTTATTATAGTCGTTGTGGTATATAACAAAGCGGTTACCAATCTAATACAATTTATTACTCGGAATGAAGAGTTTCCCGAAGTCGAACTCAGGGAGCAAACCAAAATTCTAGAAGCCTATAAATTCACAATATATATATATAGGGTTTTACAAAAATTAAGAGAGAGGGAGAAAGAAAGAGAAAGAGGGTAATTGGCTTTTTCTTCTTCTCTTTCTTCAGCTACTCTTCTCTTCAACTTGTATTCTTCTTTTCTTTCTTCTTCTTCTTCTTTCTTTCTCTTCTGCGCAGTTCCTCTTTCTTCTTCTTCCTGTCTTCTTCTTCTTCTTTCTTTGCTTCTTCTTTTCTTCTTCAACCTGCCTTCTTCTTCTTTCTTTCTCTCCTTCCTGTCTTCTTTTTTTTTTTTGCTTCTTCTTTTCTTCTTCTTCAACCTGCCTTCTTCTTTCTTCTTCTTTTTCTTTCGTTTACTCTGGCCCTCCTTCTTCTTCTTTCCTCTCTTGCTGCTGCTGTCTTCTTCTTCTTTTCGTCGATATCTGATTCAAAAATCAGACGACTTAACTGCTCGGTTGCTACAGTGCAGCTCCTCTTCCTTTCCTTCAACTTCTTTCCCTCCTTTCTTCTTCTTTCGCCTGCTTCTTCCTTCTTTCCTGCGCACACACGCAAACATCAGCGCAAAACCTACCCTTACCCCTTCCCCGCGTCTCTCTCTCTCTCTCTCTCTCTCTCTCTCTCTCTCTCTCTCTCTCTCTCTCTCTCTCTCTCTCTCTCTCTCTCTAGGAAGCTCTCCCAGAGCCGGGTAATCGGGTCGGGTCGCGTGCCCGGGTCCAGGTGTACCGGTGTGGGTGGTGCGCGAGGAGTGTACAGGCAGGATAGTCGGGTCGGGTCACCAGGTCCGCGTGGGCAGTGCCGCGGACGAGGCGTGTGAATAGGTGAGGGACCTCACCCCTGTGTGACTTGAGGCAAATAACCTCAGCCACTTTTTCCTTTTATACTGGTGTGGGCGTGCGTTGGCTTCCGAGGTGGGACTAAAGTCCCACTTGAGTCTTCGTGCGTCCGCCAGAGGAAGGCTCGACCAATTGGGGCAGTGGCAGAGGCCTTTGACCCCAATTGCAAGCCTGAGTGTGTGCGTGAGAGTGTTCCGCAGCTACTGGTCCTGGAGGCCTGGGGCGCTGCAGCTTAGAGCAGCTCGCGAAGCAGCTTCAACCTGCTGTCAATGGCGGCGAGGAGGCTGAGACCTGAAATCACGAAGACGGCCTCACGGCCACATCAAACAATGCAGGGAGCCTCGCCAGAGGACGGCGAAGGTGGTGCAGGGGTCTGCGAGGCGCGAGAGTGCCTATGGCCGTGCGCCTAGGGCACTCTGCGTGCGTGAGAGTGGGTGTGTTCGTGGGGTGGTATGGAGCTGCTAGGTGGTGAATGGAGGGCAGGTTCGGTGTCAGTGAGGTGGTGCAGAGCTTAAGGGGTAGCTGGCGAGGCAGATGGAGGCGCAGAGTGGCAAGAACGCCTCGCCGGAGGGCAGCCGGAGATGGAGAAGGTGATGATGGACAATGGTGGTCGGTGGGTTGAAATAGTAAATTAGGAAGGGGGAAATAACAGGGAGAGAGAAGGGAAAGTTTTTACCTGCCTAATTGACGAAGAGGGAGGGAGGTGGCGCTCGACGCGTACCTGCTAGCGCCGTAGACGAAGGAGCCCAGGGGAGGAGTGACGGAGACGAGGAAGAGATTTGAGGACGCCAGTTGGTGCAGCCTGGGGTGGGACGATGAGGCAGAGTGGGCTCTGCTGCAGGTATGGCAACAAAGCTATGAGGAGGAGAGTTCGCCGGAAGCTAGGGCAATCTGACCGGAGAGAGGGGAGACGAAATAGAGGGGTTTTCTCCGCCAGAAGTAGCTTGCCTTGGACGGTAGCCCCTGCCGCTCATTATAAAGGCGCTGGCGAGGAGAGTGGCCCGAGGGAACGACGTGCAGAGCACGCCGGAGATGGCTGGAGAAGGAGACCCATGCCTTTCGTGCGTTCGCACGAGAGGCATGGGTGGTTGCAGGACACAGGGGAGGGTCCCTACGACAGAGGACGACGTAGGGAACCCCCCGTTCATTCCTGAGAACGAGCGCCATGCCCTGCGCGGCGCCTTCCTCCGCACAAGGTCGCCGGAGGTATGGTGCCTGCTCAGAATGGCAGGGAGGACCGTTCTGCAAAGAACGACGAGAAAGATAAGGGGCAATGTGTAAGGATTTCAAAAGATAAGGGTCAAAAAGTAATTCAAGAGAACCAATTTGTAAAGTCGGTCAAGATGGTCTTTTCTTAGGCCTAAATTTTTACACCAGCCTAATTTGAACCCAAGGATTTTAATGGTGAAATTTGATTTTAGGTTTGACCATGTTTGATCGGTCAATTTGCTCAAAAACCCAAATTGGGCATGGTTCTCATTTTAGGTCAAAATAGGTTGCAAAGGTCAAATTGAAGGTTCTAAACCCTAGAGAGTAGTTTTATATGAATTTTGAAGGGTTTAGTTGATTTTTATCCTACCTCGAACCACGTGAATTAAAGTGAGTTTGTTTTAGGGTTACAGAATGTCATTTAATTCCTAGAAGTTGCTATAACCCTTTTCAGATCAAATCATCCCACTTTCTTCCTCATTAAGCTTATTTGACCTGTGTTTAGACTCTTAAATACCCTTTTTGTGTACTGCATTGGTAAAATTACAGTTTTACCCCTTATGATTTGTCTTATTCTTTAATTCAGAATTCTCTGAGTTAAGCTTCTCTTTAGGTTTTGTAGGAGCTTCTTCACACTTATTTAGATTAAATTATTCTAGTTAGGGTTCATGATGAGGCTCTCATAAGTGAGCAAGTGATTTTTCTAAAGGAATTGTATCTCAAGAGGTGTGTTTTGCCTAAGAGGAATTGTAGTCTATTTATAAGCAAGTTTGGAACCTTCAAGAACACTTGGGAGAGTTCTCCTAGACGTTGAGACAAATACCAAGAGATTAGGATGAAATCCACCACAAATCAGGGTAATGATGAGTCTAACAGCAATATCAGACGTCTAATTTTAGGATCAGACCTCTTATAGGACGTCTGGTTATAATTCTGGTCGTCTAATACTGTAGGCCATCCTAAACTGACTCCATTGGATCAAAAGAAGGACATCTGATATTTCCACATAAGACGTCTGATTATGTTATTGGACATCTGATAAAGGGTGGATTCGTTCCTGTTTTCACCAGATCCAAACAGGGTTCTAGGTTTAGAGGATCAGACATCGTTATGGACGTCTGAGGAAATCACCAGACGTCTGAAAACCAAAAAAGACTCTCCTACGTCTTCTGACAAAAGATTTTATGGCCGTAATGAGATATGCACAAAAAATCATGGGCAACGGTCCAAAGGTAGACGTCTGGAAGTGTGTCCAGATGTCTGGAAATACATTTTTGCCCTGTGCTTAGTCTAAAGGTTAGTCTAAGGACGTCCAGGTAAAGAATCAGACATCTGTATGAGGTTATTGACGTCTAATAGAGAAGTTCTTCGACTGATGTTTATGAGGAGACAAACTAAAGGCAGAACTATAGGAAATTAGACATCTGAGACACTTGTCTGACATCTTAAAGTGGAAAATCAGATGTCTGACCATTGTTCTAGACATCTGATAAGAGTATAAGTGTCAGGTTTTTATTTCTAATTTATTCTAAGTGTAGAGGGCCTAAGTTAGCTATTTATAGGTTATTTTTAGGGGCTCTTTACAACATTTCTAGACTCAAATAAAATGAAAATTACAACATTTGAAAGTTTACATGAAAAAGCCTAGGACCTAATACTTATGCTACTTGTCTTCACGCTTTTAATCTCCCGTCTTGAAAAACTTTATGAAACCTGCAAATATGTTATTACAGAGAGAAACAATATGCTACGCTTATTTTTTATTTCATTTTCTTCATTTTGTAAAATCATCAAAATATTATATATGAGTAGTTGAACTAACATCTCCTACTATCCAGGGAAGGCCAATGTGGTGGCTGACGCCTTAAGTCGGAAGGTGCTCGCCCCCTTGGCTAGTCTACAGGCACAGAGTTGGAGACTCATAGAGGAGATGGGCAATTGGCGACCCCAAGAGTCACAGGGATACTGCGGGGTAGTGACAGTTGCAAGGCAGGCACGATCGGAGCTGATAGATCACATCGTTACCAGATAGATGACGGATCCATACCTAAAGACACTACGAGATCAGGTATTGACAGGGAACCCAAGAGAGTTCTCGTTCACTGACAGGGTCCAGCATATGAGGGGACGCTTGTGCGTTCCTAGAGATGAGGAGCTGATGAGAGAGCTCTTGATTGAGGCACATGGGTCCAAATTCACCATACATCCCGAGAACACGAAGATGTACTGTTACGAATGCGCGGCTTCAGACGTTTTTAAGACATCTGGGAGGTGTCCCAGACGTATGACCAGACGTCTAGAACCCCTTCCAGACGTCTGGGATTCGATTATTTTCGGCACGCGTGTTTCGTCTGCGCGCCTGAGCCCGCAGACTTGCGAGCGTCTCTCTCTCTCTTTTTCCCTCTCCCTCCTGCGTCCTCTGTCCCGCTCTCTCTCTCCTCCTCGCGCGGCCTTAAAAGGCCACGCCCTCCCCCTCACTTCCGTCACCTCCACCCCCTTTCCTCTTCTCCTTCTAGCCAGTGCTCGAGAGCGGGCGCGAGTGAGCGGCGGCAGCGACAGCCGCGATGAGCATGGGAGGAGGTGCTGCGCGTGGGAAGAGGCGCTCGGCCGTGAGGGCGAGCTCGCCGGGGCTGCTAGGGCCGGCCGGCGGGGGAAGCAGCGGACGCGGGGTGACGTGGGAGGCCTGCTGTAGCTCGAGCAGCAGGCGGGCGAGGCGCGGCGCGGCCGAGCGTCGCGAGCGGAGGGCGAGTCGTGCCCTGATTCTGGAATTTTCTCCAGAATCAGACGTCTGGGCTAACAACCAGACGTCTGGAGGACTGTCCAGACGTCTGGAGGACTGTCCAGACGTCTGAAAGGTGAGTTATTCCGTCTTTCTTCCTCTTCTTCGACTGACCGTACTAAGAGAGAGGAAATGGGTATGCACAGGTTCTGAGATTCGCATCCAACGCGAATCAGACGTCTGGCTGCAGTGCTAGACGACGGGAACGACTTCCAGACGTCCGTGGTGACCATTGGACGTCTGGGAACTAGGCCAGACTCCCCCGCAGGCTTCTGGACGTCTGAGAGACCACGCAGAGCAAAGGTAACCTCTGATCCACTTTTTAAGACGTCTGGAAGAGGTTCCAGACGTCTGATTTTGCACTGTTTCATCGTTTTCGACCCGTTTAGGGCCTGTTCGGAGTCCGTTTTCCGCGTTTCGAGTTGCGTACTTTTCGGAATTACATCCTCTACCCGTCTACAGTAGTTGTATATTGTTTTGAGAAACTCCTTGTGTTTGATCCTTGTGATAGGACCTCGTTCCGTTGCAGTCTCGGGGGTTGCGGAGGCACGCGGGATTCCCGACCACGCCCCTAGTACTCCTGTTGTAACCGATAGAGTGGCTTTTAAGTTTATTAGTATAATCTGTTAATTATGAACCATAAATAGAACTTAGGACAATGCATGAATCCTAGGAATGAGAAACTAGAATGAATGGTAGATCCTAGGGTGTTGCATGAATCCTAGGGCTGGAAAACTAGATTGTATGATAGATCCTAGGATATGGCATGAATCCTAGGATGGGAAGAACTAGTGGAATATATGAATAACTGCAGTCTTGGAAAATGTGAAAAGGAAATAATAGCTACCTGTAAATTGGTTTAACAACTGCCTGTTATGAATAAATGAGCATGTCTGGGAATATGGGATGTATGAATCTGAAACTGGGAAGGTGAAACCTGAATGTGCTGAGTTAAAAGAACTGGAACCCTACGGGGAATTAGGAGTGGAACTCCTGGAAAGAGAAAGGAATGGAACTGAGAAAGAAAGACATGGTAGTGTGCTATCTCTTGGGTACGTAGTACCAAGGGAAGTACCTGTACCTGTTTAGTGCAGAGCGGAGCCAGCCGCCCTAGGGACCCGGGGTTAGGACTGGCCACTTTGTACCGACTTGCTGGCCCTCGTGTACATAGTACCGAGGAGAGCTACTAGTGTAGGGAGGTACTAGCTACCCCACGGGCCCCGGGGTTCTGCTAGCCTCCTACACCGACTTGTTAGGCCCACTGGGCAAACAAGGGTAGTCAGGCGAGGGTGCGCGGACTGTGGAGGGGCAAGGCCCCTGTTTGGTTACTATGGAGGGGTTGGATCCCTGTTACTGAGAGGGCTCTTCCCTGTACTGGTTCCGTGCTGTGCTTTGGGCGCACCCGTTAATGGAAACGACTAACCGCGTGCCAGTGCAGGTTAGCTACCTGTGCGTTTATCGCGTGTGCCGTAGTCACCGTTACGCCTGTCCGTGACCTTGGGGTGGTTGACTGAGAGTAGGATCACCACGGGGGACTCTCCCGGCCAAGAGAGCACCACGTGCTACTTCTACTATTCGGAAAAGACTGCAATCAAGATCGTTCCCACTAGGAACATTCGAGATCAAGTGAAGGATCTGAGAAATAGATAAATTTTGAGACAATAGAAAGACGTAATTAAAGAAAGTAACAGAACATAACAGCTACTGTACACTCTACTGTTTCTTTTGTTCTAGTTGCCACTCTACTCAGCGTTTTGCTGACGTGTTACACTCGTTACCTTTCAGGACCAGGTGTTGAGCAGCCAGGGTCAACAGCTGCAGAGGACGTTGGGCCGAATAGGGTCCAGTAGAGTTACCATTGTTCTCTTGTACCTCTTTTTGGTTCCACTATAGTGAGTAGTTCTTGTTACCGCTGTACTTTTCTTACCTGCAGTTTCATATTATGTTATGAATGTTGTTCTACTGTTGTGGTGGTATATACTGTAGTGGTTTCTTTCCTTACTGCTGTATTTTCTTACTGTTAGTTATATTCATGCTGAATGTGGTTTATTTTACTGCTCTTTTGGTTACTTCCTCGTTGGACGACCAGGTCTTGGGATTAGTCGAGTCGGTCCGATTCTCGCATCTCGTAGGGACTCGGGAATCGGGTCGTTACAAGATGGTATCAGAGCAAGGTCGACCCGAGAAGCGAATCAACTGACTGGAAAATAACCAATTCACATGTCTATAACTAGAGTAGCCACCACAACATATCTTTTGACATGAACTCTTAGACGTTTTCGTTAGGTACTGTTCCGTACTGACGTATTTCGTTGTTTTGCATCTCCTTGTAGGAGATGCCTCGTCGCGGGACTGGCGAGACTGGCTGCGGGCGCGGCCGAGGACGAGGTCGGTGAGGTGGGCGTGTCGTTGTCGAAGTCTCGGTGGACCAGCCACCACTCCTGGGCATTCAGGCCCAGGACCTCGCCCGGCTGATACGGGACATTGTACGAGAGGAGCTCCACCCACCGCCCCGAGCGCCTCCTCCTGGGGCTGCAGAGGGGGAGTCCTCTGTGGGACCACACGACAGACACGGCATTGGACACGGGGGAGGGGATGGGCCGCTGCCACCCCCACCTTCCTCCGACACTTCTGTGCACGAGGCACCTTCGCCTGGAGGTGCACCAGCACCTCCACTGCAGTGCCACTTCGAGCTTTTCGGACAGTTCCGGAAGCTGAAGCCCCCCTCCTTCAAGGGGGATGAGGACCCGACCGAGGCAGAGGACTGGCTTGAGCAGCTGGAGAAGATCTTCGACACCCTTCGCCCCCCGGTGGAGTGCCGCGTGGCCTTTGCCACGTACCAGTTGGAGAGTGCGGCACACAGGTGGTGGAGGGCGGTCCGGGGATAGGAGAGGGATGAGGCGACCTGGGACCAGTTCGTCACCCTCTTCTGCGAGCAGTACTTTCCCCAGACATGGCAGGACCAGAGGAGGCGGGAGTTCCACACTCTCCGCCAAGGAACGATGACTGTGAGCGCGTACCGCACGCATTTCTTGGAGCTATCCCGCTTTGCAGCGACAGCAGTAGCCACAGAGGAGGAGCGCCTTTGGAGGTTCACCGAGGGGCTCCGGCCTGCGATCAGGAGGTATGTCAAACCCCTGAAGCTGCCTACGTTTTCGAGGGTGGTAGTGGCAGCTATGACTTATGAGGAGACCAACCCGTCCACGCGAGACACTGACGGCGGGCGGAAGAGGCCCTTTCAGCCGGACTTTTCACAGGGCCGGCGAGAGAGGAGACATGTGGCATCCGCAGGAGAGCCGTCACGTTTTGTAGGGCCATCAGTGGCCTTTGGGGGCCTCCGACAGGGGCCATTCGCCAGCACCGGACCCCCGCCCAGCCGACAGCAGGGACCCACTGAGGGCGGGAGTTGGGTTCCCCTCTGTTACCAGTGTGGCCAGCCGGGCCACATCAGGAGGGACTGCTCGTCTAGGGCAGGAGGTTAGCAGATACTCCCTGCGCAGAGCACTGGAGGGCACGCAGGAGGATGCGGTTCCCAGGCGCAAGGAGGAGGACAGCAGTCACGAGGAGGGTACCGGCCAGCACCTGCCCGTCCGACGCAGAGTGTGGCTGCTTCGTCCGTACCTAGAGCTGAAGGGCATATCAATGCCCTGACACACAGGGATGCCAGAGCTTCGGGCTCAGTTGTGGCAGGTATGGTTTCAATTTCCGGCACACTCGTTTACACACTTTTCGATTCCGGCGCTACGCACTCGTTTGTCGCAGCCAGTTTCGCAATTAGTTTGGGCCAAGATTATACGCTGTTAGAGAATCCGTTCGTAATCAGAGGTCCGAGTGGTCAGCTGTTTGTAGCTGAGGAGGTGTACATGGATTGCGAGGTCAGCGTCGAGGGACATAGCCTGCCAGCTGACCTGATTATGATACAGATGGAGGACTTTGGAGTGATTCTGGGGATGGACTGGCTGTCCGCTTACCACGCCTTGGTAGACTGTTTTGAGAGGAAGATTGTTTTCTCCATGCCGGAGTTGCCTTCTTTCGAGTTTCACAGACAGCCAGTGGACGGAGGCTTCAGGTGCATTTCGGCACTTCGGGCGGCGAGACTTTTGAGCCAGGGGTGTGAGGGCTTCCTATCTTGTGTGGTGGCAGAGCCTAGCCCTGTGGCAGACTTCCAGAGTATCCCGGTGGTCAGAGAGTACCCTGACGTGTTTCCAGACGAGTTACCAAGACTACCGCCCAAGCGTGAGATCGAGTTTGAGATCTGATGAGAACCTCATCATGAACCATAACTATCTCATTTTGACCTAATACAGAGAATAAAAGCTCCTACATAACCTTAGAAAGGCTTGGCTCAGAGAGATTCTGAGTTTGCAAAGAAAACATAAACTGAAGGGTAAAAATGCAATTTCACCAATCCGATCTGAAAATAGGGTAACTCAGGGTCCAAACATAGGTCAAAACAACCTAATAAAAAAAAAGTGGGATGAGATGACTCAATAAGGGCTACAGCAACTCCAAAGAATTAAATGACAGCCTGTAACCCTAAAAACAAACCCACTTCAATTCATGTGGTTCGAGGTAAGGTAAAAATAAAATAAACCCTCTAAAACTCATAGAAAAATAATCTCTAGGGTTTAGGACTTTCAATTTGGCCTTAGGAACCCATTTTTACCTACATTGAGAACCATGCCCAATTAACAACTTAATTTGGATTTTTACGTAAATTGACCTGTCAAACAAGGTTTAATCTAGAAATAAAATTCGCCATCAAAATCCTTAGGTCCTAATTAGTCATGTATAAAAACTTGGGCCTAAGAAGAAACCTTCTTGACCAACTTTACACTTTGGTCCTCATATATTTACTTTTTGGCCCTCAACTTTTGAACCCTCACATTTTGGCCCCTAACTCTCCTTCGTTCTTTGTGTTTAGGTCCCTCCTGCAAAACCTGCGCAGCACCATGCTCCGGCGACCTTACGCAGAGCATGGCGCTTCGCAGGGTGAGGGAGGGGCCCTGGCAAGTCAATGGGGGGTACCCTGCGTCGTCAGCCACCGCAGGGACACCCCCCTGAGTACTGCGACCGCCCATACCGCCCGTGCGAACGCACGGACGGTATGGGTCTCCTTCCTCCGGCGTCCTCCGGCGAGGGAGACACGTCGTCTCCCTCCGCCCTCCTCTCTGATTCCGCCCCTATAAATACCCCCGTCGCTCCGCCGTTCTTCCCAGCTCGGATATGACGGAGACACCCCCCTCAATTCCTCCCTTCCCACTCCGACAGACGCCCCCTTGCTCCGGCGGCCTCCTCTCCTCCTCCTCCTCGTCGCCCTACCGCACTACCAGCAGCAGGGTTACCTTCCCTCGATCTTTCTGCGTCACGCCGCACCCAGCTGGCGCCTCTCCGGTCCCCTCCTCGCCGCCGCCCCTTCCTCTGGGCAATTTCTTCTCCGGCGACAGTCGATACGACTGTCTCCTGCGCCAACCCCTCCTTGTCCAGCTTAGCAGGTGCAGGCACGCCTTCGCCCAGGTTCGACTCCCAGGTTGCGCGGGGCGTCTCCGCGAAGCGTCCCAGGCTCGCAGTTGGGGCGAAGGCCTCGCATGAAGCCACGATCACCCGCTGCTCCCTCCACTGTGGGCGCTCAATTGGGGTGGGACATTTAGTCCCACCTCTGAACTTTTCAGAGGCGCGCAGGCGCATAAAGGCAAAAGGTGCCTTATGCTGTTCGCCTCCTGACCACGGGGTGAGGTCCCTCTCACCCGAACCGGCCTCGTCCGTGATCACGCTCAGCGGACCTGGCCCAACCCGATTAACCCGACCTGCACTCCTCGCCCACCACCGCACGCCGGTGGGCCTGGACCTTGGCGCGACTCGTACCCGGTTGCTCTAGGAGAGCTGTCCTAAGAGCAAACTCAGAGAGAAAGAGACGCACGGGGGAGGGGGGTAGAGTAGGTTTTGCCCTCTGACTCTTGAGCGTGCAGCACAGGTGAAGAAGAAGGAAGCTAAGGGAGACACTGTAGCAACAAGCGGTTTAAGTCGTCTGATTTTCAAATCAGACGACGTCTTGAAGACAGGTGAAGGCAAAGAAAAAGAAGGAAGGCGAGGCAAAGGAAAGAGAGGAACACCGAGAAGCCAAGTGAAGACTCTGCAGAGATCAGAAGACAAAGAAGAAGAAGAAAAGAGAGGAACACAGAGAAGCCAAGTGTAGAAACAGAAAGCAGAAGAAGAAGAAGAAGAAGAAGAAGAAGAGAAGCAAGAAGAAAAGAAGAAGAAGAGCACGGGAGGAAGATCTGAAGCAAGAAAAGAAGAAACAAAGAAAATAAAAAGAAACAGACAGGATCGTCCAACCAAGAAATACAGGAAGAACACGAAGGACAAAAGCCAAAAAGGAGAGAAGACAAAGAGGAAGAAAGAAGAGAAGAAGAAGCAAAACTTTCATCTCTCTCTCTCTCTTTATTTTTGTAACAGAACATGTATATCTCTAGAATACGACTTGCTCCCTGAGTTCGACCTCGGGAGAACTGTATTTTCCGAGTAACAAATATTAGCAAATGATGGCAATAACTATCTATACTACAACGACTTAAGAAAAGCTAGTTGCTGCCACCGTTTAGCCAGTTGGCGCCGTTGCCGGGGAGCAACGGCTATTCTAGAGGTAAACATTCCTGTTTTAGTTCTAATAATCTCCTCTCTTTTGTGCAGCTACAGGAAATCAAGAAGACAAGCAACCGCACGACAACCACTCCGAGGACAGGTAATTTTTTCCTCTCGCCATTAACCCCTAAACTCTAAAGAGGAAGAAAAGAAAAGAACAAGCAATATAGGGCTAACCTGTCTTCTATACTTAGTAAACCATAAGAAGTTGCGTGTTTTCAACCCATTATTCCTGTACACTATTAAGGGTATTTAGGGGCTAACACATTCTTGCTTGAGCCCTAATTACCCACCAAAGAACTAATTGGACCAAGTAGAGCCAGCATAAGATTCAACATTAGGGAGTTAGAGACACACTTCTTAAACAAGAATTGAGAAACCTTAAAAGAAGTGTGCCCAAGCCATTATCTGAAAATACCTATCCAAAGAAACCCTAAAATAAGATTGGCTCTTTAAACACTTGAACCCTAAAAGACAAGACCTAATAAGCAAAACTAGCAGGTAAAGTTGACCATTTGGGTCAACTAACCTTCAAAATAGGTCACTCTTTGCACTTAAAAGACTAAAGTTCAAGTGGAACCTTAAGCACCTTGATCTTGAATTAAAATTGGTAGACTTAAGAGGTCAAGATCCCGATTCTGGTCTACCTGGAACCGCAGTGACAAGAGAGGTCGGGTGGGGGAAACCCTGTAACCCGTGGGGACGCTCTACCGTGTAGGGGTCTTCGTGGGACTCACCCTCTCTGGCTGCCCAGGTAATTCTCAGGTGGTCGATCTTTCTGATCAAGGGGTCCATCTGCCCCGCACCTCTATAGTCACCCAACACATTCTTGGGTGTCTTGATTGGGTCCAGCACCTTCTGAACTCATCTCTTCCAACAGTGCATGTACGGTAGGAGGTCCTTAAGACCACCCTTAAGACCTCCTTTAGAAATTCACTCTCGTCAAGGCCAAGCCTCGACGCCCGTGTTTGTGCAGCAACCCCCTCACATTATTATTCTCTCTTCTGATTCAGAACCAAGTTCTTCTTCTTCCCCCATCATGGCTCAGCCAGCTGAGGAAGAAAACAATCTGGAGCACCAGCTCCAGCGACTCAACGACCTCTTCCAAAACTTTGTGCACCCACCGCAGCGTCCCATGATGCGGGACCATTATAATCTTGCTGCGGTGGCCATCGAGCCTCGAGTCAGAATCCCGACTGGAGGACCTGATTCTGAATTAAAGCCCAATATGATTCATGCTATACCTAAATTCCATGGGCTTAATTCTAAAGATCCCTTCCAGCACATCAAACAGCTAAAGCATCTGGCCCAAACTTTTGGGTCAGACGCACAAAATCGGGATATTCTTCTCATGAAGATGTTCTCCTTTTCTCTTATGGACAAGGCTGGCCATCGGTACCAAACTCAGACCCGGCCGATCAACAATTGGGAAGAACTTCAGTCCGAATTCCTGAAAAAGTTCTTCCCTGTTGGACGGACCAACGCCTTGCACCATCAGATTACACACTTCACCCAACAAACAGGGGAACCTCTCCATGAGGCATGGGATCGTTTTCAGGATCTCATGAGAAAGTGCCCCCATCACGGAGTTCCTAAATGGGAACAAGTCCAATCTTTTTACCAGGGACTCCGTGAGGACATCCGTCTTTTCGTCAATGCAACCTGCGGAGGAAATATCATGGGTCAACATGAAGACACCGTGTGGGAGATTCTCAAAAACATGTGCGAGAACTCCATCAACAATGACTCCATGGGATTATTCGACAGGACGAATACCCGCGCAGCGACGAATCTCAGAGGAGCACACGAGATGCAGGGCCTGTCCGCATCAGTCGACCTGGAATTAATGGCCAGTCGATTGGACAATATCTCGATTATCGAAAAGAAGGTGGATGAGCTGACTCAGCATCTGCAGCGAGCCACCTCTGCGCATAACCCTTTCGCACAGCCTCCTTCCACAAGGGAAACTGTGCAAAACATTCTCCATCGATCTTCTCCTAGGATGGACCTATCATCCGAATCTTTGCCCGGAGGTCCTTCCGATTCCTTCTACACCTGCCAGGGGAATTCCATTCCCTCTTTCTCTAACTCTCTGGAGGTTCCTCAGACCTACGAGGACCTCAACGCCATCCAGAACGACCCTTTCTCCGACACCTATAATCCTGGATGGCGAAACCATCCTAACTTCCAGTGGGCGGGAAATTCCCAAACCCAAAGACCATCCTTCCAACCCCGCCCACAACCTCCTCGTCCTTACCAGCCGCCTCAGCCTCGGCCCAACCCTACTTATCCATCTAAGCCAAATCAAGATCAAATGTCCCTTATCCTTCAGACCCTGGCTGACATTCAAAGAACGAATGCGGCTATCCAGAAACAACACAAGGACGAACTTACAGAGGTCCGAAACCAATTGACCCAGTTGGAAAACTCTCGCCAGCCAGGTACTCTTCCTTCCCAACCTCTGCCTAATCCCAATAACGTGCCCACCCAACGGCGCGTTATGAACCCAAACCCGGGCCATGCCCATATGATTTATCAGGCCCCCTCTGTTCCTTCACTCGACGGGATAGAGGCCTCCACTTCTTTTGCAGGTTACCAGCAGCAAGCTATCTTACCCAATCCCAACCAAAACCAGGCAGGACTTAATTCCGTAACGACCCGTAGTGGTAAGGAAACCCAAGACCCACCTCATCCGAACCACTCCAAGCCTGGTATTGATCCCAAGCCTAGGACAGTAATACAGGACGTCCCCACCCCTGTCCCAGATCCACAACCTGGACCTATCCTAGAAGAACCACCCAAGATCCCGTTTCCCGAGGCCTTGACCAAGGGAAAGAAGACCACCAAGCCAGTGGCACCTGAGGAGGACCTGGTCAAGCTCTTTGAGCAGGTCCACATAAACATCCCCTTGATGGATGCAATCCGCCACGTACCAGCTTACGCACGATTTTTAAAGAATGTGTGTACACCCCAGCGTAAGCCGCGAACCAAGGGTGGGAGCCCAATTGTTCTGTCAAAGCAAGCCAGCTCTGTAATCCTCAGTAAACTCCCACCCAAGGCAAAAGATCCCGGTACTCCCCTGATCTCCTGCAAGATAGGTGATACCCAATTTGATAGAGCTCTGCTAGACTTGGGTGCATCCATAAACCTGATACCCACATCCTTACTCGACCATCTAGAAGAATCTGAGCTAAAACCAACTGAGGTGACATTACAATTAGCAGATCGATCTACAAAGTCACCAAAAGGGATTCTCGAGGATGTTATCGTAAGAGTGCGGGATTTCTATTTCCCAGTGAACTTTATAATCTTAGATATGGATGCGCCTAAAAACCCTAGGGATACACCAATCATTCTAGGGAGACCTTTCTTGGCTACTACTAGAGCCAACATCAGCTGTGAGGAGGGCCAAATAGAGCTTAAATTTGGAGATCAAACATTAAAAATTGATATATTTAAGGCCCAACAAGGAATTAATTGCGGTGTCATCGAACAGATTTGTGACGTTAGGATTTTGGTTGATGAGTCACACCTCCAGAATGACTCAATTATGCCTCATCAATCACAGAAGGATCTTGACCCGCAAACAGAGGAGTCGAATCCAGACATACACAACCCAGTAACTCCTACCCTTGAACCTCACATCTACACTGAACCACCCGCTGCTGCTGATAACCCTATCCTCGAGTTAAAGCCTCTTCCTGCTCACTTGAAATACATCTTTTTGGGTTCCAATCAGACCCTTCCTGTGATTATAAATTCCACCCTCAATTCCGAACAGGAATCCCGTCTGATTACTGTTCTCCAGCAACATCGCAGAGCCATCGGGTGGACTCTCGATGATTTGACTGGAATAAGCCCCTCTTATTGTACTCATCATATCTATTCAGAAGAGGGCACACGACCTTCTCGTGAAATGCAGAGACGTTTAAACCCTAATCTGCAGGAGGTCGTGAAAAAGGAGATCATTAAGTGGTTAGATGCCGGGATCATCTACCCGATCTCCGATAGTCGTTGGGTGAGCCTAATTCAGGTTGTGCCTAAGAAGGCAGGACTCACCACCATAACGACTGAAACCGGAGAAATCATTCCTACCCGATTAGCCAATGCGTGGAGAGTCTGTATAGATTACCGCCGACTCAATTCCTCCACAAAGAAGGACCATTTCCCACTACCCTTCATTGATCAAATTCTCGAGAAACTAGCGGGAAATAGGTTCTTTTACTTTCTTGACGGGTACTCCGGTTACAACCAGGTGGCAATCCATCCTGAGGACCAAGAAAAAACCACATTTACCTGCCCCTTCGGAACGTATGCTTTCCGAAGGATGCCTTTCGGTCTTTGCAATGCACCCGCTACTTTTCAGCGGTGCATGCTTGCCATATTCTCAGATATGGTAGGTGATTTCCTGGAAGTCTTCATGGATGACTTTTCAGTCTTTGGAGAATCTTTTGATGATTGCCTCCAACACTTGGTCCAGATACTCAGGCGATGCATTGAGGTGAACTTGGTTCTTTCCTGGGAAAAGTGCCATTTCATGGTGCCTGAGGGAATTGTCCTGGGACACTCAATTTCGGAAAAAGGCATCCAGGTGGATCGATCTAAGGTTGATCTAATTTCTCGCCTTCCCGTACCTAGCTCGATCAGGGACATCCGTTCCTTTTTAGGGCACGTCGGTTTTTACTGTCGTTTCATTCCAGATTTCTCGAAAATCGCGCACCCCTTGACTTCTCTTCTCTCTAAGGATGTACCTTTTGAAATCTCCAAGGAATGCACGCTAGCCTTTGAAAACCTGCGTGACCGAGTCACCCAGGCACCTATCCTACAATCCCCTGACTTGTCTCAACCCTTTGAGATCATGTGCGATGCGTCTGACTTCGCTGTAGGAGTGGTCCTGGGGCAGAAAGCTGACGGGAAACCCGTGGTCATCTACTACGCTAGCAAGACACTTGACGAGGCTCAGCGTAACTATATGGTTACGGAGAAAGAGCTGCTAGCCGTAGTATTTGCCCTTGAAAAATTCCGATCGTATCTTCTGGGTTACCATGTCATCATTTACTCGGATCACACGGCTGTAAGGCATCTCCTTGCCAAGAAGGACGCGAAGCCCCGACTAATCCGTTGGATCTTGCTGTTGCAAGAATTCGATCTTGAGATTCGCGACAAGGCGGGAAGGCAAAATGTGGTAGCCGACCATCTGTCCCGTCTTCCTTCTAAGATCATCAACCCTTCCGGACCCATCACGGAACATTTTCCTGATGAGCACCTGCTTTCTGTTGGTACTAGACTTCCATGGTTTGCTGATATAGTAAACTACTTGGCATCTCATCAGACACCGTCTGATTGGCCGAAGGCCAAGAAAGACAAATTGCGTTCTGATTCCAAGTATTACATTTGGGAAGACCCGTACCTTTTCCGCATAGGTGCTGATCAAATTATTCGGAGATGCATCCCAGAAGAGGAAATCAGCAATATCCTATCTTTCTGCCATGACCAGGCATGCGGTGGCCATTTCTCAGGGCATAAAACCGCATCCAAAGTCCTCCAGTGTGGCTTCTACTGGCCTACACTTTTCAAAGACGCATACAGTCACTGCAAGGCATGCAGTCGTTGCCAGACTTTAGGCAACATGAACCATCGTGACATGATGCCTTTGCAGCCGATTCTCGTATGCGAAATCTTCGATGTATGGGGGATTGATTTTATGGGCCCCTTTCCTGTTTCGGATGGTTTCGAGTACATTCTGCTTGCGGTGGACTACGTGTCCAAATGGATCGAAGCCATACCGACCCGAACCTGCAATCACAAGATTGTTCTTAAGTTCATACATCAAAACATTTTCTCAAGGTTCGGGATTCCCCGTGCTATTATCTCTGATGGGGGGACCCATTTTACAAATGCTCAGTTTAGATCACTGATGGCCAAATTTGGGGTGTCTCATCGAATCTCTACTCCTTACCACCCCCAAACAAATGGTCTAGCTGAGCTATCAAATCGGGAGATCAAGAAAATTCTGCAAGTCACTGTTCGGCCTGACAGGAAGGACTGGTCGTCCCGACTTCCGGAAGCATTGTGGGCCTATAGGACCGCCCACAAGACCCAATTGGGCATGTCTCCCTTTAGACTGGTGTACGGAAAGGCATGCCACCTTCCCGTAGAACTGGAGCATAAAGCCTATTGGGCAGTACGGAATTGTAATCTAGATCTTTCCAAGGCTGGAACCCACAGAAAACTCCAAATCAGCGAGATCAATGAATTACGCCTAGACACGTACGAGAACTCGCGAATCTACAAGGAGCGGGTTAAAGCCTTCCACGACAAGCAAATCTCGAGAAAGATCTTTCATCCTGGTCAAAAGGTCCTACTCTTTGATGCCCGACTCAAACTTTTCCCGGGGAAACTGAGGTCTAAGTGGGTCGGACCGTATTTAGTCCGACAGGTTTTTGGAAATGGAGCCATTGAAATCAGTCCACTCAGCCATGATTCCGAACCTTTCATCGTGAACGGTCAGAGACTCAAACCGTTCATTGATGTGACTTCTACTGATTCGGCTGAATCATCCCTCATCCTCCATTCCCCTTGAACTTACTGCGCCCGGCCGATGGCGTAAAACTCAGCGCTTAACGGGAGGCAGCCCGTCATTTCTTGAAAATCTAAAACCTTTTTTTCTGACACCATTGTGCACTTAAGGTTCACCCTTTAAGACAGCCAACTCCACCTTAGATGCTTGCATCTGAGATTAGAAATCGTCCGCACAATTCATCCCGACCCATTCACTCACAAAAATATCTGTCTTAAGGAATAAATTAAGTAAATAAAAACCCCTAAATCACAATGAGGACATTGCAAGTTTTAGGCATGGGGGGGTATAAGTGCAAAACTTGTAGAAAAAAAAGGTTTTAAACAAAAAATTCACATATGCCAAAAACACCATAAAAATTAAAAATTTTTCAAAATAAAAAGAAAAAGAGGAGAAAGGAAATTTTAAGGAGAAGGAAAAGAAACAAAATGAAAAGGAGCACAAAAAGATGAAAGAAAAGAGTAATAGTCATTAGTAAGAAGCTAAGGAATTAACCTTAGTCTAGACCATTTTTTTCAAGAAAATAAATAAAAAGTGCTTGGTAAGATTAGTAAGAACGCAAACCTTAGGCATTCTTGATAGACTCTTAGTACCCATTAAGATCTAGACAATCCTCAAGAGGTTGAGGAAAATGAAAAGCTTAAGTACTAGGTCCAAGGCTTAGGGAGTATTTGACCTCGCTAACTAACTTCTGGTTTATGGAACTCAGTAACCTAAGCACCCTAACCTCACACACAGCCTAGTTCAGCAAGCATAAAAATCAAAATCACGCAGAAGTGTCGAAAAAATTCTGAAAAGTACACCTAGAGTAGGAGCGGCCGATCAACACAAGTTGATTTGGACGAGTTCCCAGCGCAGAGAGGCGGGAAATCCCCTCAAAGATGCGTAACAAAATATCATCTCCTCGGTGCTTGTCTCTTAGGATATTCACATATCCTACTGGGGGCATGTAAGCACCCTGCTGGTTCAGATTCCATGGATGGCATTATCACGAAGTGTCAACTGCTAGGGTCTGGACGCGGCCACGGAACACCATGGATGGGATTATCTCAAAATCTCAATAGCCAGGGTTCTGGGGGTTGCCATGGGCGGTGCTATCTCGAAGCATCGATCACCAGGAACCCTTGAGGATTGATGATGGGGGCAAGGAATATGATACAGACCGTGTTGAAAAGCCAATCCTAAGCTAGAATTAAAAAGAAAAAGAGAGAGAAAACTCTCCAAAACAGAAAAATTTTCTACCTCTCTCTCTTACAAAACGCACTGCGAACTGAACCAAAGCTAAAATCGTTTCCAGCACGGGTGCTTTAACTACAAAGTCCAATAAACCTTAGGTTAGTTCTTGTGGGTCTTAAAAACCCTTGCTAAGGACTGAGGCTGAGGCTAGACAGATTTGGATCTTGATTGGTACTAGAGTACCTTTTAAGCCTATGGTCAGCATTCTAACCTAATCTAGGTTTAAATGCAAAAGCACTTATCTGAAGCTATTAAGAACTTCATGGTCTAGAACAAGGGTTGAAACCTTAAGTTTTTGCTAAGGGACTAGCAAAAGCTAGGCATGGGGGTATGATGAGAACCTCATCATGAACCATAACTAGCTCATTTTGACCTAATACAGAGAATAAAAGCTCCTACATAACCTTAGAAAGGCTTGGCTTAGAGAGATTCTAAGTTTGTAAAGAAAACATAAACTGAGGGGTAAAAATGCAATTTCACCAATTCGATCTGAAAATAGGGTAACTCAGGGTCCAAACATAGGTCAAAACAACCTAATAAAAAGAAAAGTGGGATGAGATGACTCAATAAGGGCTACAGCAACTCCAAAGAATTAAATGACAGCCTGTAACCCTAAAAACAAACCCACTTCAATTCACGTGGTTCGAGGTAAGGTAAACATCAACTAAACCCTCTAAAACTCATAGAAAAATAATCTCTAGGGTTTAGGACTTTCAATTTGGCCTTAGGAACCCATTTTGACCTACATTGAGAACCATGCCCAATTAACAACTTAATTTAGGTTTTTGCGTAAATTGACCGGTCAAACAAGGTTCAATCTAGAAATAAAATTCACCATCAAAATCCTTAGGTCCTAATTAGTCATGTATAAAAACTTGGGCCTAAGAAGAAACCTTCTTGACCAACTTTACACTTTGGTCCTCATATATTTACTTTTTGGCCCTCAACTTTTGAACCCTCACATTTTGGCCCCTAACTCTCCTTCGTTCTTTGCGTTTAGGTCCCTCCTGCAAAACCTGCGCAGCACCATGCTCCAGCGACCTTGCGCGGAGCATGGCGCCGCGCAGGGTGAGGGAGGGGCCCTGGCAAGTCAATGGGGGGTACCCTGCGTCGTCAGCCACCGCAGGGACACCCCCCTGAGTACTGCGACCGCCCATACCGCCCGTGCGAACGCACGGACGGTATGGGTCTCCTTCCTCCGGCGTCCTCCGGCGAGGGAGACACGTCGTCTCCCTCCGCCCTCCTCTCTGATTCCGCCCCTATAAATACCCCCGTCGCTCCGCCGTTCTTCCCAGCTCGGATCTGACGGAGACACCCCCCTCAATTCCTCCCTTCCCACTCCGACAGACGCCCCCTTGCTCCGGCGGCCTCCTCTCCTCCTCCTCCTCGTCGCCCTGCTGCACTACCAGCAGCAGGGTTACCTTCCCTCGATCTTTTCGCGTCACGCCGCACCCAGCTGGCGCCTCTCCGGTCCCTTCCTCGCCGCCGCCCCTTCCTCTGGGCAATTTCTTCTCCGGCGACAGTCGATACGACTGTCGCCTGCGCCAACCCCTCCTCGTCCAGCTTAGCAGGTGCAGGCACGCCTTCGCCCAGGTTCGACTCCCAGGTTGCGCGGGGCGTCTCCGCGAAGCGTCCCAGGCTCGCAGTTGGGGCGAAGGCCTCGCGTGAAGCCACGATCGCCCGCTGCTCCCTCCACTGCGGGCGCTCAATTGGGGTGGGACATTTAGTCCCACCTCGGAACTTTTCAGAGGCGCGCAGGCGCATAAAGGCAAAAGGTGCCTTATGCTGTTCGCCTCCTGACCACGGGGTGAGGTCCCTCTCACCCGAACCGGCCTCGTCCGTGATCACGCTCCGCGGACCTGGCCCGACCCGATTAACCCGACCTGCACTCCTCGCCCACCACCGCACGCCGGTGGGCCTGGACCCGGGCGCGACTCGTACCCGGTTGTTCTAGGAGAGCTGTCCTAAGAGCAAACTCAGAGAGAAAGAGACGCGCAGGGGAGGGGGGTAGAGTAGGTTTTGCCCTCTGACTCTTGAGCGTGCAGGCACAGTGAAGAAGAAGGAAGCTAAGGGAGACACTGTAGCAACAAGCGGTTTAAGTCGTCTGATTTTCAAATCAGACGACATCCTGAAGACAGGTGAAGGCAAAGAAAAAGAAGGAAGGCGAGGCAGAGGAAAGAGAGGAACACCGAGAAGCCAAGTGAAGACTCTGCAGAGATCAGAAGACAAAGAAGAAGAAGAAAAGAGAGGAACACAGAGAAGCCAAGTGTAGAAACAGAAAGCAGAAGAAGAAGAGAAGCAAGAAGAAAAGAAGAAGAAGAGCACGGGAGGAAGATCTGAAGCAAGAAAAGAAGAAACAAAGAAAATAAAAAGAAACAGACAGGATCGTCCAACCAAGAAATAGAGGAAGAACACGAAGGACAAAAGCCAAAAAGGAGAGAAGACAAAGAGGAAGAAAGAAGAGAAGAAGAAGAAGCAAAACTTTCATCTCTCTCTCTCTTTATTTTTGTAACAGAACATGTATATCTCTAGAATACGACTTGCTCCCTGAGTTCGACCTCGGGAGAACTGTATTTTCCGAGTAACAAATATTAGCAAATGATGGCAATAACTATCTGTACTACAACGACTTAAGAAAAGCTAGTTGCTGCCACTGTTTCGCGAAGATCTCACTAGTACGAGGGACCAGCCCCATCTCCACCGCGCCATACAGGATGGCACCACTTGAGCTACGAGAGCTCAAGTCTCAGTTGCAGGACCTTTTGGAGAAAGGTTTCGTGAGGCCCAGTGCGTCTCCCTGGGGAGCCCCGGTACTATTTGTGAAGAAGAAGGATGGTACCCTACGCCTTTGTGTGGACTACCGACAGCTGAATAGGGTCACCATCAAGAACAGATATCCGCTGCCGAGGATCGACGACTTGTTTGACCAGTTGCGGGGTGCCACGGTGTTCTCCAAGATCGACTTGAGGTCTGGATACCACTAGTTGAGGATCAGGGAGACCGACGTCTCCAAGACAGCTTTTCGCACCCGGTACGGACACTATGAGTTTTTGGTCATGCCGTTTGGGCTGACTAATGCCCCCACTGCTTTCATGGACCTGATGAACCGGGTGTTTAGACCGTACTTGGACCAGTTCGTGGTGGTTTTCATAGATGATGTACTCATCTATTCTAGAGATTAGACGCAGCACGGACAGCACTTGCGGATGGTTCTGGACACTCTGAGACGACGTAGGCTGTACGCTAAATACAGCAAGTGCGAGTTCTGGTTGAGAGAGGTGACCTTCTTAGGTCATGTGATCTCGGGAGACGGCTTGGTGGTGGACCCAGCCAAGGTCGAGGCAGTACTCAGGTGGGAGAGACCGCGTTCAGTCACTGAGATTCGCAGTTTCCTGGGACTGGCAGGCTACTACAGACGATTCATCAGAGGTTTTCCACAGATCGCGCGTCCTATGACACAGTTGACCCGGAAGGACGTGCCCTTCGCTTGGACAGATGCCTGTGAGGCGTGTTTTCTGGAGCTGAAGGAGAGGTTGACCTCGGCTCCCGTGCTCACCATCCCTGACAGTAGTGGCGGGTTCGTTGTGTACACGGACGCCTCCTTGCAGGGGTTAGGAGGTGTGCTCATGCAGAGGGGTCACGTTGTCGCTTACGCTTCGCGTCAACTGAAGCCCCATGAGCATACCTACCCTACCCACGACCTAGAGTTGGCAGCGGTTGTCTTCGCGCTGAAGACCTAGAGGCACTACTTGTACGGTGTGACCTTCGAGATTTTCACAGATCACAAGAGCCTCAGATACCTTTTTGATCAGAAGGAGCTCAACATGAGACAGAGACGTTGGTTGGAGCTCCTGAAGGACTACGACTGCAGCATCTCCTACCACCCGGGAAAGGCCAATGTGGTGGCTGACACCTTGAGCCGTAAGGCGCCCGCACACTTGGCCAGTTTACAGTTACAGAGTTGGAGCCTTTTGGAGGAGGTGGGCAGTTGGCGACCCCTGGAGTTACGGGGGCACTGTGGGGCAGTGACGGTGACACGACAGACTAGGCCAGAGCTGATAGACCGCATCATCACAGGACAGATGGCCAATCCGTACTTGCAGTCCTTGCGCGACAGAGTACTGTCAGGAGACCCAGGGGACTTCTCTTTCACAGACCAGGTGCTGCGCTTGAGGGGACGGTTGTGCGTTCCCAGAGACGAGGAGCTATTGAGAGAGCTCCTGACTGAGGCACACGGTTCCAGGTTCACCATACATCCCGGAAACACGAAGATGTACCACGACTTGAGATGCGAGTTTTGGTGGAGGGGGATGAAGCGGGATGTGGGTGAATTCGTGCAGCAGTGCTTAGTGTGCCAGCAGGTGAAAGCCGAGCATCAGAGGCCTGCAGGGCCGCTACAGCCGCTTTCAATGCCAGAGTGGAAGTGGGAGAGCATCACCACGGACTTGGTGGTGGGCTTACCTGTTACCCAGCGAGGGCACGACGCTGTCTGGGTAATTGTGGATAGACTGACGAAGATGGCACGATTCCTGCCGATCCGAGTCACTTTGGGACCAGCACAGTTGGCTGAGAGGTATATCCGCGATGTGGTACGACTACACGGAGTTCCGCGGGAGATCGTATCCGACCGGGATACCCGCTTTACGTCCCAGTTTTGGGCTGAGTTTCAGCAGGCCGTAGGGACGCGGTTGAGGTTTAATACAGCTTACCACCCCCAGACGGACGGACAGTCCGAGCGCACGATACAAACACTTGAGGACCTTTTGCGTGCCTGTGTACTAGACTGGAGGGGCTCTTGGGAGGAACACCTGCCCCTAGCGGAGTTCGCATACAACAACAATTGTCACTCGAGCATCGGCATGGCTCCCTACGAGGCTCTGTACGGATGGAGGTGTATGGCACCCTTGAGTTGGGTTGAGGTGGGGACCAAGTGGGAGGTTGGCCCCAGGTTGATCCAACAGAGTCAGGAGGTAGTCGAGCAGATCCACAGACGACTTCGCACTGTCAGGAGTAGACAGAAGAGCTACGCGGATCGGAGATGCAGAGAGGTGCAGTTTGAGGTTGGGGATCACATCTTTCTTCGTGTTTCGCCCATGAAGGGCCTGCAGCAGTTTAGGGTGAGAGGGAAGCTCGCGCCGAGGTTTGTGGGGCCCTTTGAGGTCCTGGAGCGGGTTGGACCTGTTTCTTACAAGCTTGTCCTCCCCCCACAGCTTTCTGGTGTGCACGTGTTCCACGTGTCCAACCTCAGGAAGTACGTAGCCGATCCCAGTCACGTACTGAGTCACGAGAGCGTCGAGGTGGGCGACGACCTGACCTACCCCGAACGGCCAGTGCAAATTCTAGACCGAGCCGTCCGCAGTTTGAGACGAAAGCAAGTACCCCTGGTAAAGGTTTTGTGGAGGAGCCAGCGGTACGAGGAGGCTACCTGGGAGCCTGAGGCGGCAATGCGGGAGCGGTACCCGGAACTCTTTGCGGGTACATCTTTTCGGACCGGCTTCGGTCCTCTTTGAGTTTGTTATGGTTATTTTGACGTCTTTTCCGCACCTTAGTTAGCGCAAGTTTCGGGGACGAAACTTCCTTTGAGTTTGTTATATTGTTACGAACGTGCGGCTTCAGACGTTTTTAAGACATCTGGGAGGTGTTCCAGACGTCTGGAACCCCTTCTAGACGTCTGGGATTCGATTATTTTCAGCACGCGTGTTTCGTCTGCGCTCCTGAGCGTGCAGACCTGCGAGCGTCTCTCTCTCTCTTTTTCCCTCTCCCTCCGGCACCCTCTATCCCGCTCTCTCTCCTCCTTGCACGACCTTAAAAGGCCACGCCCTCCCCCTCACTCCCGTCACCTCCGCCCCCTTTCCTCTTCTCCTTCTAGCCGGTGCGCGAGAGCGGGCGCGAGTGAGCGACGGCAGCGACAGCCGCGGTGAGCGTGGGAGGAGGTGCTGCGCGTGGGAAGAGGCACTCGGCCGTGAGGGCGAGCTCGCCGGGGCTGCTAGGGCCGGCCGGCGGGGGAAGCAGCGGACGCGGGGTGACGCGGGAGGCCTGCTGCAGCTCGAGCAGCAAGCGGGCGAGGTGCGGCGCGGCCGAGCGTCATGAGCGGAGGGCGAGTCATGCCCTGATTCTGGAATTTTCTCCAGAATCAGACGTCTGGGCTAACAACCAGATGGCTGAGAGGACGTCTGGAGGACTGTCCAGACATCTGAAAGGTGAGTTATTCCGTCTTTCTTCCTCTTCTTCGACTGACCGTACTAAGAGAGAGAGGAAATGGGCATGCACAGGTTCTGAGATTCGCATCCAACGCGAATCAGACGTCTGGCTGCAGTGCCAGATGACGGGAACGACTTCCAGACGTCCGTGGTGACCATCGGACGTCTGGGAACTAGGCCAGACACCCCCGCAGGCTTCTGGACGTCTGAGAGACCACGCAGAGCAAAGGTAACCTCTGATCCACTTTTTAAGACGTTTGGAAGAGGTTCCAGACGTCTGATTTTGCACTGTTTCGTCGTTTTTGACCCGTTTAGGGCCCGTTCGGAGTTCGTTTTCCGCGTTTCGAGTTGCGTACTTTTCGGAATTACATCCTCTACCCGTCTACAGTAGTTGTATACTATTTTGAGAAACTCCTTGTGTTTGATCCTTGTGATAGGACCTCGTTCCGTTGCAGTCTCGGGGGTTGCGGAGGCACGCGGGATTCCCGACCACGCCCCCAGTACTCCTGTTGTAACCGGTATAGTGGCTTTTAAGTTTATTAGTATAATCTGTTAATTATGAACCATAAATAGAACCTAGGACATTGCATGAATCCTAGGAATGAGAAACTAGAATGAATGGTAGATCCTAGGGTGTTGCATGAATCCTAGGGCTGGAAAACTAGATTGTATGATAGATCCTAGGATATGGCATGAATCCTAGGATGGGAAGAACTAGTGGAATATATGAATAACTGCAGTCTTGGAAAATGTGGAAAGGAAATAATAGCTACCTGTAAATTGGTTTAACAACTGCCTGTTATGAATAAATGAGCATGTCTGGGAATATGGGATGTATGAATGTGAAACTGGGAAGGTGAAACCTGAATGTGCTGAGTTAAAAGAACTGGAACCCTACGGGGAATTAGGAGTGGAACTCCTGGAAAGAGAAAGGAATGGAACTGAGAAAGAAAGACGTGGTAGTGTGCTATCTCCTGGGTACGTAGTACCAAGGGAAGTACCTGTACCTATTTAGTGCAGAGCGGAGCCAGCCGCCCCAGGGACCCGGGGTTAGGCCTGGCCACTTTGTACCGACTTGCTGGCCCTCGTGTACGTAGTACCGAGGAGAGCTACTAGTGTAGGGAGGTATTAGCTACCCCACGGGCCCCGGGGTTCTGCTAGCCTCCTACACCAACTTGTTAGGCCCACTGGGCAAACAAGGGTAGTCAGGCGAGGGTGCGCGGACTGTGGAAGGGCAAGGCCCCTGTTTGGTTACTGTGGAGGGGTTGGACCCCTGTTATTAAGAGGGCTCTGCCCTGTACTGGTTCAGTGCTGTGCTTTGGGCGCACCCGTTAACGGAAACGACTGACCGCGTGCCAGTGCGGGTTAGCTACCTGTGCGTTTATCGCGCGTGCCGTAGTCACCGTTACGCCTGTCCGTGACCTTGGGGTGGTTGACTAAGAGTAGGATCACCACGGGGGACTCTCCCAGCCAGGAGAGCACCACGTGCTACTTCTACTGTTCGGAAAAGACTGCAATCAAGATCGTTCCCACTAGGAACATTCGAGATCAAGTGAAGGATCTGAGAAATAGATAAATTTTGAGACAATAGAATGACGTAATTAAAGAAAGTAACAGAACATAACAGCTACTATACACTCTACTGTTTCTTTTGTTCTAGTTGCCACTCTACTCAGCGTTTTGCTGACGTGTTACACTCGTTACCTTTCAGGACCAGGTGTTGAGCAGCCAGGGTCAGCGGCTGCAGAGGACGCTTGGCCGAATAGGGTCCAGTAGAGTTACCATTGTTCTCTTGTACCTCTTTTTGGTTCCACTGTAGTGAGTAGTTCTTGTTACCGCTGTACTTTTCTTACCTGCAGTTTCATATTATGTTATGAATGTTGTTCTACTGTTGTGATGGTATATACTGTAGTGGTTTCTTTCCTTACTGCTGTATTTTCTTACTGTTAGTTATATTCATGCTGAATGTGGTTTATTTTACTGCTCTTTTGGTTACTTCCTCGTTGGACGACCAGGTCTTGGGATTAGTCGAGTCAATCCGGTTCTCGCATCTCATAGGGACTCGGGAATCGGGTCATTACATGTACCACGATCTACGATGCGATTTCTGGTGGAGGGGCATGAAGTGGGATGTTGGTAGGTTTGTTCAGCAATGTCTGGTATGCCTGCAGGTAAAGGCCGAGTACCAGAGACCTACAGGGCCGTTGTAGCCACTTCTTGTGCCAGAGTGGAAGTGGGAGAGTGTCACTATGGACCTGGTAGTAGGGATACCTGTGATACAGCGAGGACACAATGTAGTCTGGGTGATAGTGGACAGATTGACGAAGATGGCATAGTTTTTTCCTATCTTAGTCACTTTTGGACCAGTACAATTGGCAGAGTGCTACATCCGAGACATAGTACACAGTCACGAAGTCCCTCGTGAGATTATTTCAAACAGAGACACTCGTTTCACTTCCCAGTTCTAGGCGGAGTTCCGGCGGGCTTTAGGGACTCGTCTGAGGTTCAGTACAGCCTATCACCCCCAGACCGACGGACAGTCGGAATGCACCATTCAGACCCTCGAGGATCTCCTACGCGCTTGCGTGCTAGATTGGAAAGGCTCCTGGGAGGAGCATTTGCCCCTTGCAAAGTTTGCATACAATAACAGTTATCACTCGAGCATCAGCATGGCACCGTAAGAGGTTCTGTACGGGAGGAGGTGTACTGCTCTCTTGAGTTGGGTTGAGGTGGGGACCAAGTGGGAGGTTGGTCCCAGGTTGATATGCCAAAGTCAGGAGGTGATCGAGCAAATCCACAGATAACTCCGTATTGTCAGGAGCAGGCAGAAGAGCTATGCTGATCTGAAGCGTAGAGAGGTGCAGTTCGAGGTTAGGGATCACGTCTTCCTCCGTATTCCGCCCATGAAAGGCTTGCAGCGATTTAGGGTGAGAGGGAAGCTTGCTGGCGAAACGGTGGCAGCAACTAGCTTTTCTTAAGTCGTTGTAGTACAGATAGTTATTGCCATCATTTGCTAATATTTGTTACTCGGAAAATACAGTTCTCCCGAGGTCGAACTCAGGGAGCAAGTCGTATTCTAGAGGTATACAGTTTCTATTACAAAAATAAAGGTAAAGAGAGAGAGAAATAGAGAGAGGAGGAAATTTGGCTTCTTCTTCTTTTCTTCTTTCTTCCTCTTGGTCTCTTCTTTCTTCCCTTCCTGTTCTTCTTGTCTTCTCTCTTCTTCTGTTCTTCGGATCTTCCTCTCGTGTTCTTCTTCTTCTGTCTTTTTCTTCAGATCTTCGCTGCGGGTCATGTTTCTTCTTTCCTTGCACTTCTCGTCTTCCTTCTTCAGCTCTGTCTCAGCTGTTTCTTCTTTGTTTATCTCCTTGTGGTCTTCTTCTTCTGCTTTCAGGACGTCGTCTCTCCTTCTTCTTCTTTATTTGCAGCAGTGGTGATGTTCTTCTTCTTCTTTCTTTCTTCTCTTCCTTCAGAGTGTCGTTTGATTTTTCACTCAGACGACTTAAGTCGCCGTTGCTACAATGCAGCTTGGTGCTCCTCCTTCCTTTAGTCTTCGTCGGCCTTCTTCTTCTTCTCTTCTTCCACGGTTCTTCTTCTTTGTTCACCTGTGCCTGCACACTTCAAAGTTTACGTCAGTGGGCCAAACCTACTCTACACCCCCACCGCCCCCCCCCCCCCCCCCCCCCCCCCCCCCCCCCCCCCCGCGCGCTACTCTCTCTCAGAATTCGCTCTTAGGAAAGCTCTCCCAGAGCAACCGGGTAATCGGGTACGTGGGTCGCCCCCGTGTCCAGGCCCACCGGCGTGCGATGGTGGGCGAGGAGTGCAGGTTAGGCTAATCGGGTCGGAGCCAGGTCCGCGGGGCGTGAGCGCGGACGAGGCCGGGTAATCGATCGGGTGAAGGGGACCTCACCCAGTGTGCTGAGGCGATAAGCCTCCAGCACTTTTTCAATTTGTATCAGTGCGCCGCTTCGGAGTCTTCCGAGGTGGGACTAAATGTCCCACCCCAATTTGACGCCTGTGCGGAGGAAACAGCGGCGGTCGAGGCTTCGCGCGAGGCACTGGCTCTAGCCGCGCACCTGGGACACTTCGCAAAGACGCTTCGCGCAGCCTGGGAGTCAGACCTGGGCATGGCTCGCCTGGAGCAGCAGGTTGAAGAAGCTTCGCTGCTCAGCAATGGCGGCGGCGAGCGAAGTACCTGCCCACAGAGAAACGGCCTCTCGGCCTAATCAAATACGCGAAAAACCTTCACCGTGGCACGGCGAAGGTGGTGGGGGGGTCAGGCAGGCGACGAGGCGGAGCCTAAGGGCTGCCCTAGGTCGAAATGCAGCACGAGAAATGGGTTTGGTCGGTGGGTCTGCAAGGGGCGAATGGCGGGGAATGGAAGGGCGGAGGTTGATCAGGGTGAGGAGGCGGAGGTTCTGTGAGGGTCGACGAGCCGTGTGGGGTGCTGGAGGGACGGGAGCGGGTCGCCGGAGTGTGGCCGAAGGTGGAGAAGGTGAGGGCGATTGGTCGGAATCGAGGGCGACAGTAAGGGTTCAAAGTGAGGAAAAGGAAGAGGGGAGAAAGGTGAGAAGTTATACCTACTTAACAGGACGAGGAGGAGCCGGAGCAGGCGACAGTCGTATCGACTGTGACCGGAGAAGAAGCTGCCCAGGGGAAGGAGCGACGGCGAGGAGAGGGCCGGAGAAGCGCGTGCTGGGTGCGGCGCGGCGCGGGAAGAACGAGGGAAGGCAACCCTGCTGCTGGTAGTGCGGTAGGGCGACGAGGAGGAGGAGGGAAAAACCGCCGGAGCTGGAGGGCTTCCTGTCGGAGTGGGAAGAGAGTGAAAAGAGGGTGTTTCTCTGTCAGGACCGAGCTACCGAGAACGGCGGAGCGACGGGGGTATTTATAGAGGCGGAATCAGAGAGGAGGGCGGAGGGAGACGACGTGTCTCCCTCGCGGGAGGACGCCGGAGATGGAGACCCATACCGTCCGTGCGTTCGCACGGCCGGTATGGTGGGTTGCAGCGACCAGGGGGGTGTTCCTGCGACGGCTGACAATGCAGGGCACCCCCGGTTGACTTGCCAGACCCTCCCCCTTACCCTGCGCGGCGCCATGCTCCGTGCAAGGTCGCCGGAGCATGGTGCTGGTCAGGTTTTGCAGGAGGGACCTGAACGCAAAGAACGAAGAAGAGTTAGGGGCCAAAATGCGAGGGTTCAAAAGTTGAGGGCCAAAAAGTAAATATATGAGGACCAAAGTGTAAAGTTGGTCAAGAAGGTTTCTTCTTAGGCTCAAGTTTTTATACATGACTAATTAGGACCTAAGGAATCTGATGGTGAATTTTATTTCTAGATTAAACCTTGTTTGACCGGCCAATTTACGCAAAAACCAAAATTAAGTTATTAATTGGGCATGGTTCTCAATGTAGGTCAAAAAGGGTTCCGAAGGCCAATTTGAAGGTTTTAAATCCTAGAGATTATTTTTCTATGAATTTTAGAGGGTTTATTCTATTTTTACTTTGCCTCGAACCTCGTGAATTGAAGTGGATTTGTTTTAAGGTTACAGATTATCGTTTAGTTCCTTGGAATTGCTGTAGCCCTTATCAGATCATCCCACTTTCCTTATTCGGTTTGTTTGACCTATGTTTGGACCTGTATGCAGATTATACTGGTAAAATTGCATTTTTACCCCCTTATGACTTATTTTCTTCTTAAACTCAGAATTCTCTGAGTTAAGCCTTTCCTTGAGTTATGTAGGAGCTTTTGTCCTTTGTATTAGGTCAAAATGAGCTAGTTATGGCTCATGATGAGGTTCTCATCATACTCCCATGCCTAGCTTTTGCTAGTCCCTTAGCAAAAACTTAAGGTTTCAACCCTTGTTCTAGACCATGAAGTTCTTAATAGCTTCAGATAAGTGCTTTTTCATTTGAGCTTAGATTAGGTTAGAATGCTGACCATAGGCCTGAAAGGTACTCTAGTACCAATCAAGATCCAAATCTGTCTAGCCTTAGCCTCGGTCCTTAGTAAAGGTTTTTAAGGCCCACAAGAACTAACTTAGGGTCTATTGGACTTTGTGGTTAAAGCACCCGTGCTTGAAATGATTTTAGCCCTGGTTCAGTTCGCAGTGCATTTTATAAGAGAGAGATAGAAAG
Source organism: Thalassia testudinum (assembly GCA_037157565.1). Classification (NCBI taxonomy): domain Eukaryota; kingdom Viridiplantae; phylum Streptophyta; class Magnoliopsida; order Alismatales; family Hydrocharitaceae; genus Thalassia; species Thalassia testudinum. Next base: position 53,508,520 of record JAZHRO010000030.1, read on the forward strand.
TTTTTCTGTTTGGAGAGTTTTCTCTCTTTTTCTTTTTAATTCTAGCTTAGGATTGACTTTTCAACACGGTCTGTATCAGATTCCTTGCTCCCATCATCAATCCTCAAGGGTTCCTGGCAGTCGATGCTTCAAGATAGCACCGCTCATGGCAACCCCCGGAACCCTGGCTATTGAGATTTCGAGATAATCCCATCCATGGTGTTCCGTGGCTGAATTCAGACCCTGGCAATTGACACTTCGAGATAATGCCATCCATGGAATCTGAATCAGCAGAGTGCTTACATGCCCCTAGTAGGATATGTAAATATCCTAAGAGACAAGCACCGAGGAGATGATATTTTGTTACGCATCTTTGAGGGGATTTCCCGCCTCTCCGCGCTGGGAACTCGTCCAAATCAACTTGTGTTGATCGGCCACTCCTACTCTAGGTGTACTTTTCAGAATTTTGCGACGCTTCTGCGTGATTTTGATTTTTACGCTTACTGAACCAGGCTGTGTGTGAGGTTAGGGTGCTTAGGTTACTAAGTCCCGTAAACCAAAAATTAGTTAATGAGGCCAAATACTCCCTAAGCCTTAGACCTAATACTTCAGTTTTTCATTTTCCTCAACCTCTTGAGGAGTGTCCAGATCTTAATGGGTACTAAGAGTCTATTCAAGAATGCCTAAGGTTTGCGTTCTTACTAATCCCATTATGCACTTTTCAGTTATTTTCTTGAATGAGGTCTAGAACTTAGGTTAATTCCTTAGTTCCTTACTAATGACAGTCACTTTTTTCTCATAATTTTGTGCTCCTTTTTCATTTTGTTTCTTTTCTCCTTCTCCTTCACAAAATTTCCTTCTCCTCTTTTCCTCTTATTCTTTTTTGAAAATTTTTAATTTTTATGGTGTTTTTGGCATATGTGAATTTTTTGTTTGAAAACTTTTCTTACAAGTTTTGCACTTTCATACCCCCCATGCCTAAGATTTGCAATGTCCTCATTGTAACCTAGGGGGTTTTTATTCAACTTTGTTCATTCCTTAAGACAGAAATTTGGATGAGTGAATGGGTCGGGTTGAATTTTGCCGATGATTTCTAATCCCAGATGCAAGCATCTGAGGTGGGGTCGGCTGTCTACAAGGGTGAACCTTAAGTGCAAAAAGGTGTCAGAAAAAAGTTTTGGATTTTTAGGAAAATGACGGGTTGCCTCCCGTTGAGCACTGAGTTTTACGCCATCGGCTGGGCGCAATAAGCTCAAGGGGAATGGAGGATATAAGATGCTTCAGCCAAATCAGTAGAAGTCACATCAATGAATGGCTTGAGTCTCTGACCGTTCACGATGAAAGGTTCGGAATTGTGGCTGAGCGGACTGATTTCGATAGCTCCATTTCCAAAAACCTGTCGGACTAAATACGGTCCGACCCACTTGGACCTCAATTTTCCTGGGAAAAGTTTGAGTCGGGCATCAAAGAGTAGGACCTTTTGACCAGGATGAAAGATCTTTCTCGAGATGTGTTTGTCGTGGAAGGCTTTAACCCGCTCCTTGTAAATTCGCGAGTTCTCGTACGCGTCTAGGCGTAATTCATCGATCTCGCTGATTTGGAGTTTTCTGTGGGTTCCAGCCTTGGAAAGATCTAGATTACAGTTCCGTACTGCCCAATAGGCTTTATGCTCCAGTTCTACGGGAAGGTGGCATGCCTTTCCGTACACCAGTCTAAAGGGAGACATGCCCAATTGGGTCTTGTGGGCGGTCCTATAGGCCCACAATGCTTCCGGAAGTCGGGACGACCGGTCCTTCCTGTCAGGCCGAACAGTGACTTGCAAGATTTTCTTGATCTCCCGATTTGATAGCTCAGCTAGACCATTTGTTTGGGGGTGGTAAGGAGTAGAGATTCGCTGAGACACCCCAAATTTGGCCATCAATGACCTAAACTGAGCATTTGTAAAATGGGTCCCCCCATCAGAGATAATAGCACGGGGAATCCCGAACCTTGAGAAAATGTTTTGATGTATGAACTTAAGAACAATCTTGTGATCACAGGTTCGGGTCGGTATGGCTTCGATCCATTTGGACACGTAGTCCACCGCAAGCAGGATGTACTCGAAACCATCCGAAACAGGAAAGGGGCCCATAAAATCAATCTCCCAGACATCGAAGATTTCGCATACGAGAATCGGCTGTAAAGGCATCATGTCGTGACGATTCATGTTGCCCAAAGTCTGGCAACGACTGCATGCCTACAGTGGCTGTATGCGTCCTTGAATAGTGTAGGCCAGTAGAAGCCACACTGGAGGACTTTGGATGCGGTTTTATGGCCTGAGAAATGGCCACCGCATGCCTGGTCATGGAAGAAAGATAGGACATTGCTGATTTCCTCTTCCGGGACACATCTCCGAATGATCTGATCAGCACCTATGCGGAAGAGGTACGGGTCTTCCCAAATGTAATACTTGGCATCGGAGCGTAATTTGTCCTTCTTGGCCTTCGGCCAATCGGACGGGATCTGATGAGATGCCAAGTAATTTACTACATTAGCAAACCATGGAAGGCTAGTACCGATAGTCAGCAGGTGCTCATCAGGAAAATGTTCCGTGATGGGTTCGGAAGGGTTGATGATCTCAGAAGGAAGACGAGACAGATGGTCGACTACCACATTCTGCCTTCCCGCCTTGTTGCGAATCTCAAGATCGAATTCTTGCAACAGCAAGATCCAACGGATTAGTCGGGGCTTCGCGTCCTTCTTGGCAAGGAGATGCCTTACTGCCGTGTGATCCGAGTAGATGATGACATGGGAACCCAGAAGATACGATTGGAATTTTTCAAGGGCAAATACTACGGCTAGCAGCTCTTTCTCCGTAACCGTATAGTTACGCTGAGCCTCGTCAAGTGTCTTGCTAGCGTAGTAGATGACCACGGGTTTCCCGTCAGCTTTCTGCCCCAAAACCGCTCCTACAGCGAAGTCGGATGCATCGCACATGATCTCAAAGGGTTGAGACCAATCAGGGGACTGTAAGATCGGGGCTTGGGTGACTCGGTCACGCAGGATTTCAAATGCTTGAGTGCATTCCTTGGAAATTTCGAAAGGTACATCCTTGGAGAGAAGAGAAGTCAAGGGGCGCGCGATTTTCGAGAAATCTGGAATGAAACGGCGGTAAAAATCGACGTGCCCTAAAAAGGAACGGATGTCCCTGATCGAGCTAGGTACGGGAAGGCGAGAAATCAGATCAACCTTAGCTCGATCCACCTGGATGCCTTTTTCCGAAATTGAGTGTCCCAGGACAATTCCCTCAGGCACCATGAAATGGCTCTTTTCCCAGGAAAGAACCAAATTCACATCGATGCACCGCCTGAGTATCTGGACCAAGTGTTGGAGGCAATCGTCGAATGATGCTCCGAAAACTGAAAAGTCATCCATGAAGACTTCCAGATAATCACCTACCATATCTGAGAATATGGCAAGCATGCATCGCTGAAAAGTAGCGGGTGCATTGCAAAGACCGAAAGGCATCCTTCGGAAAGCGTATGTTCCGAAGGGGCAGGTGAACGTGGTCTTTTCTTGGTCCTCAGGATGGATTGCCACCTGGTTATAACCGGAGTACCCGTCAAGAAAGCAGAAGAACCTATTTCCCGCAAGTTTTTCGAGAATTTGATCAATGAAGGGTAGTGGGAAATGATCCTTCTTCGTGGAGGAATTGAGTCGGCGGTAATCTATACAGACTCTCCACGAGTTGGCTAGTTGGGTAGGAATGATTTCTCCGGTCTCAGTCGTTATAGTGGTGAGTCCTGCCTTCTTGGGCACGACCTGAATTGGGCTCACCCAACGACTATCGGAGATCGGGTAGATAATTCCGACATCTAACCACTTGATGATCTTCTTTTTCACGACCTCATGCAGATTGGGGTTTAAGCGTCTCTGCATTTCACGAGAAGGTCGTGTGCCCTCTTCTGAATAGATATGATGAGTACAATAAGAGGGACTTATTCCAGTCAAATCATCGAGAGTCCATCTGATGGCTCTGCGATGTTGCTGGAGGACAACAATCAGATGGGATTCCTGTTCAGGACTGAGGTTGGAATTGATAATCACAGGAAGGGTCTGATTAGAACCCAAAAAGATGTATTTCAAGTGAGCAGGAAGAGGCTTTAACTCGAGGATAGGGTTATCAGCAGCAGCGGGTGGTTCAGTGTAGATGTGAGGTTCAAGGGTAGGAGTTACTGGGTTGTGTATGTCTGGATTTGACTCCTCTGTTTGCGGGTCAAGATCTTTCTGTGATTGATGAGGCATAATCGAGTCATTCTGGAAGTGTGATTCATCAACCAAAGTCCTGACGTCACAAATCTGTTCGATGACACCGCAATTAATTCCTTGTTGGGCCTTAAATATATCAATTTTTAAGGTTTGATCTCCAAATTTAAGCTCTATTTGGCCCTCCTCACAGCTGATGTTGGCTCTAGCAGTAGCCAAGAAAGGTCTCCCTAGAATGATTGGTGTATCCCTAGGGTTTTTAGGCGCGTCCATATCTAAGACTATAAAGTCCACTAGGAAATAGAAATCCCGCACTCTTACGATAACATCCTCGAGAATCCCTTTTGGTGACTTTATAGATCGATCTGCTAATTGTAATGTCACCTCGGTTGGTTTTAGCTCAGATTCCTCTAGATGGTCAAGTAAGGATGTGGGTATCAGGTTTATGGATGCACCTAAGTCTAGCAAAGCTCTATCAAATTGGGTAGCACCTATCTTGCAGGAGATCAGGGGAGTACCAGGATCTTTTGCCTTGGGTGGGAGTTTACTGAGGATTACAGAGCTGGCTTGCTCTGACAGAACAATTGGGCTCCCACCCTTGGTTCGCGGCTTACGCTGGGGTGTACACACATTCTTTAAAAATCGTGCGTAAGCTGGTACGTGGCGGATTGCATCCATCAAGGGGATGTTTATGTGGACCTGTTCAAAGAGCTTGACTAGGTCCTCCTCAAGTGCCACGGGCTTGGTGGTCTTCTTTCCCTTGGTCAAGGCCTCGGGAAACGGGATCTTGGTTGGTTCTTCTAGGATAGGTCCAGGTTGTGGATCCGGGACAGGGGTGGGGACGTCCTGGATTACTGTCCTAGGCTTGGGATCAATACCCGGCTTGGAGTGGTTCGGATGAGGTGGGTCTTGGGTTTCCTTACCACTACGGGTCGTTACGGAATTAAGTCCTGCCTGGTTTTGGTTGGGATTGGGTAAGATAGCTTGCTGCTGGTAACCTGCAAAAGAAGTGGAGGCCTCTATCCCGTCAGGTGAAGGAATAGAGGGGGCCTGATAAATCATATGGGCATGGCCCGGGTTTAGGTTCATAACGCGCCGCTGGGTTGGCACGTTATTAGGATTAGGGAGAGGTTGGGAAGGAAGAGTACCTGGCTGGCGAGAGTTTGCCAACTGGGTCAATTGGTTTTGAACCTCTGTAAGTTCGTCCTTGTGTTGTTTCTGAATAGCCGCATTCGTTCTTTGAATGTCAGCCAGGGTATGAAGGATAAGGGACATTTGATCTTGATTTGGCCCAGATGGATAAGTAGGGTTGGGCCGAGGCTGAGGCGGCTGGTAAGGACGAGGAGGTTGTGGGCGGGGTTGGAAGGATGGTCTTTGGGTTTGGGAATTTCCCGCCCACTGAAAGTTAGGATGGTTACGCCATCCAGAATTATAGGTGTTGGAGAACGGGTCGTTCTGGATGGCGTTGAGGTCCTCGTAGGTCTGAGGAACCTCTTGAGAATTAGGGAAAGGGGGAATGGAATTCCCCTGGCAGGTGAAGAAGGAGTCGGAGGGACCTCCGGGCAACGATTCGGATGATGGGTCCATCCTAGGAGAAGATCGATGGAGGATGTTTTGCACAGTTTCCCTTGTGGAAGGAGGCTGTGCGAAAGGGTTATGCGCAGAGGTGGCTCGCTGCAGATGCTGAGTCAGCTCATCCACCTTCTTTTCGATAATCGAGACCTTGTCCAATCGACTGGCCATTAACTCCAAGTCGACTGATGTGGACAGGCCCCGCGTCTCATGTGCTCCCCTAAGATTCGTCACTGCACGGGTATTCGTTCTGTCGAATAATCCCATGGAGTCATTGTTGATGGAGTTCTCGCACATGTTTTCGAGAATCTCCCACACGGTGTATTCATGTTGACCCATGATATTTCCTCCGCAGGTTGCATTGACGAAAAGACGGATGTCCTCACGAAGTCCCTGGTAAAAAGATTGGACTTGTTCCCATTTAGGAACTCCGTGATGGGGGCACTTTCTCATGAGATCCTGAAAACGATCCCATGCCTCATGGAGAGGTTCCCCTGTTTGCTGGGTGAAGTGTGTAATCTGATGGCGCAAGGCGTTGGTTTGTCCAACAGGGAAGAACTTTTTCAGGAACTCGGACTGAATTTCTTCCCAATTGTTGATCGGCCGGGTCTGAGTTTGATACCAATGGGCGGCCTTGTCCATAAGAGAAAAGGAGAACATCTTCATGAGAAGAATATCCCGATTTTGTGCGTCTGACCCAAAAGTTTGGGCTAGATGCTTTAGCTATTTGATGTGCTGGAAGGGATCTTCAGAATTAAGCCCATGGAATTTAGGTATAGCATGAATCATGTTGGGCTTCAATTCGGAATCAGGTCCTCCAGTCGGGATTCCGACTCGAGGCTCAATAGCCACCGCAGCAGGATTGTAGTGGTCCCGCATCATAAGACGCTGTGGTGGGTGCACGAAGTTTTGGAAGAGGTCATTGAGTCGCTGGAGCTGGTGCTCCAGATTGTTTTCTTCCTCAACCGGCTGAGCCATGATGGGGGAAGAAGAAGAACTTGGTTTTGAATCAGAAGAGAGAATAATGTGAGGGGGTTGCTGCACAAACACGGGCGTCGAGGCTTGGCCTTGACGAGAGTGAATTTCTAAAGGAGGTCTTAAGGGTGGTCTTAAGGACCTCCTACCGTACATGCACTGTTGGAAGAGATGAGTTTAGAAGGTGCTGGACCCAATCAAGACACCCAAAAATGTGTTGGGTGACTATAGAGGTGCGGGGCAGATGGACCCCTTGATCAGAAAGATCGTCCACCTAAGAATTACCTGGGCAGCCAGAGAGGGAGAGTCCCGCAAAGACCCCTACACGGTAGAGCGTCCCCACGGGTTACAGGGTTTCCCCCACCCGACCTCTCTTGTCACTGCGGTTCCAGGTAAACCAGAATGGGGATCTTGACCTCTTAAGTCTACCAATTTTTACTTTAAGATCAGGGTGCTTAAGGTTTCACTTGAACTTTTAGTTCTTTGAGTGCAAAGAGTGACCTAATTTAAGGTTGGTTGACCCAAGGGGGCAACTTTACCTCTTGTTTCCTTTGAGAGTTTTTGGGTCTTGTCTTTTAGGGTTCAAGTGTTTAGAGAGCCAATTGTTTTAGGTTTTCTTTGAATAGGTATTTTCAGACAAGGGCTTGGGCACACTTCATTTGGTTTTCTCAATTCTTGCTTAAGGAGTGTGTCTCTAAATCCCTAGTGTTGGATCCTAGGTTGGCTCTACTTGGTCCAGTTAGCTCTTTGTTGGGTAATTAGGGCTCAAGCAAGAATGTGTTAGTCCTTAAATACCCTTGATAGTGTGCAGGAATAATGGGTTGAAAACATGCAACTTTTTATGGTTACTAAGTATGGAAGACAGGTTAGCCCTATATTGCTTGTTCTTTTCTTTTCTTCCTCTTTAGAGTTTAGGGGTTAATAGCGAGAGGAAAAAAAATTACCTGTCCTCGGAGTGGTTGTCGTGCGGTTGCTTGTCTTCTTGATTTCCTGTAGCTGCACAAAAGCGAGAAGATTTATCAGAAACTAAAAAGAAACAGGAATGTTTACCTCTAGAATAGCTGTTGCTCCCCGGCAACGGCGCCAACTGGCGAAACGATGGCAGCAACTAGCTTTTCTTAAGTCGTTGTAGTACAGATAGTTATTGCCATCATTTGCTAATATTTGTTACTCGGAAAATACAGTTCTTCCGAGGTCGAACTCAGGGAGCAAGTCGTATTCTAGAGGTATACAGTTTCTATTACAAAAATAAAGGTAAAGAGAGAGAGAAATAGAGAGAGGAGGAAATTTGGCTTCTTCTTCTTTTCTTCTTTCTTCCTCTTGGTCTCTTCTTTCTTCTCTTCCTGTTCTTCTTGTCTTCTCTCTTCTTCTGTTCTTCGAATCTTCCTCTCGTGTTCTTCTTCTTCTGTCTTTTTCTTTAGATCTTCGCTGCGGGTCCTGTTTCTTCTTTCCTTGCGCTTCTCGTCTTCCTTCTTCAGCTCTGTCTCAGCTGTTTCTTCTTTGTTTATCTCCTTGTGGTCTTCTTCTTCTGCTTTCAGGACGTCGTCTCTCCTTCCTTCTTCTTTATTTGCAGCAGTGGTGATGTTCTTCTTCTTCTTTCTTTCTTCTCTTCCTTCAGAGTGTCGTCTGATTTTTCACTCAGACGACTTAAGTCGCCGCTGCTACAGTGCAGCTTGGTGCTCCTCCTTCCTTTAGTCTTCGTCGGCCTTCTTCTTCTTCTCTTCTTCCACGGTTCTTCTTCTTTGTTCACCTGTGCCTGCACACTTCAAAGTTTACGTCAGTGGGCAAAACCTACTCTACCCCCCCCCCCCCCCCCCCCGCGCTACTCTCTCTCAGAATTCGCTCTTAGGAAAGCTCTCCCAGAGCAACCGGGTAATCGGGTACGCGGGTCGCGCCCGTGTCCAGGCCCACCGGCGTGCGGTGGTGGGCGAGGAGTGCAGGTCGGGCTAATCGGGTCGGAGCCAGGTCTGCGGGGCGTGAGCGCGGACGAGGCCGGGTAATCGGTCGGGTGAAGGGGACCTCACCCCGTGTGCTGAGGCGATAAGCCTCCAGCACTTTTTCAATTTGTATCAGTGCGCCGCTTCGGAGTCTTCCGAGGTGGGACTAAATGTCCCACCCCAATTTGGCGCCTGTGCGGAGGAAACAGCGGCGGTCGAGGCTTCGCACGAGGCACTCGCTCCAGCCGCGCACCTGGGACACTTCGCGAAGATGCTTCGCGCAGCCTGGGAGTCAGACCTGGGCGTGGCTCACCTGGAGCAGCAGGTTGAAGAAGCTTCGCTGCTCAGCAATGGCAGCAGCGAGCGAAGTACCTGCCCACAGAGAAACGGCCTCTCGGCCTAATCAAATACGCGAAGAACCTTCGCCGTGGCACGACGAAGGTGGTGGGGGGGTCAGGCAGGCGACGAGGCGGAGCCTAAGGGCTGCCCTAGGTCGAAATGCAGCACGAGAAATGGGTTTGGTCGGTGGGTCTGCAGGGGGCGAATGGTGGGGAATGGAAGGGCGAAGGTTGATCAGGGTGAGGAGGCGGAGGTTCTGTGAGGGTCGGCGAGCCGTGTGGGGTGCTGGAGTGACGGGAGCGGGTCGCCGGAGTGTGGCCGGAGGTGGAGAAGGTGAGGGCGATTGGTCGGAATCGAGGGCGACAGTAAGGGTTCAAAGTGAGGAAAAGGAAGAGGGGAGAAAGGTGAGAAGTTATACCTACTTAACAGGACGAGGAGGAGCCAGAGCAGGCGACAGTCGTATCGACTGTCGCCGGAGAAGAAGCTGCCCAGGGGAAGGAGCGACGGCGAGGAGAGGGCCGGAGAAGCGCGTGCTGGGTGCGGCGCGGCGCGGGAAGAACGAGGGAAGGCAACCCTGCTGCTGGTAGCGCGGTAGGGCGACGAGGAGGAGGAGGGAAAAACCGCCGGAGCTGGAGGGCTTCCTGTCGGAGTGGGAAGAGAGTGAAAAGAGGGTGTTTCTCCGTCAGGACCGAGCTACCGAGAACGGCGGAGCGACGGGGGTATTTATAGAGGCGGAATCAGAGAGGAGGGCGGAGGGAGACGACGTGTCTCCCTCGCGGGAGGACGCCGGAGATGGAGACCCATACCGTCCGTGCGTTCGCACGGCCGGTATGGTGGGTTGCAGCGACCAGGGGGGTGTTCCTGCGACGGCTGACAACGCAGGGCACCCCCGGTTGACTTGCCAGACCCTCCCCCTTACCCTGCGCGGCGCCATGCTCCGCGCAAGGTCGCCGGAGCATGGTGCTGGTCAGGTTTTGCAGGAGGGACCTGAACGCAAAGAACGAAGAAGAGTTAGGGGCCAAAATGCGAGGGTTCAAAAGTTGAGGGCCAAAAAGTAAATATATGAGGACCAAAGTGTAAAGTTGGTCAAGAAGGTTTCTTCTTAGGCTCAAGTTTTTATACATGACTAATTAGGACCTAAGGAATCTGATGGTGAATTTTATTTCTAGATTAAACCTTATTTGATCGGTCAATTTACGCAAAAATCCAAATTAAGTTATTAATTGGGCATGGTTCTCAATGTAGGTCAAAAAGGGTTCCGAAGGTCAATTTGAAGGTTCTAAACCCTAGAGATTATTTTTCTATGAATTTTAGAGGGTTTATTCTATTTTTACTTTGCCTCGAACCTCGTGAATTGAAGTGGGTTTGTTTTAAGGTTACAGATTATCGTTTAGTTCCTTGGAATTATTGTAGCCCTTATCAGATCATCCCACTTTCCTTCTTATTCGGTTTGTTTGACCTATGTTTGGACCTGTATACAGATTATACTGGTAAAATTGCATTTTTACCCCTTATGACTTGTTTTCTTCTTAAACTCAGAATTCTCTGAGTTAAGCCTTTCCTTGAGTTATGTAGGAGCTTTTATCCTTTGTATTAGGTCAAAATGAGCTAGTTATGGCTCATGATGAGGTTCTCATCACTTGCACCGAGATTCATGGGGCCTTTTAAGGTCTTAGAGCAGGTAGGACCCCTTGCTTACTGGCTTGCCCTTCCACCCCAGCTCTCTGGAGTTCACGACGTGTTCCACGTGTCCAACCTCAGAAAATGCATCGCCGATCCCAGCCATGTTTTGAGCCACGAGAGCATTAAGGTAGGAGATGACTTGACCTATTCCGAGAGGCCTGTACAGATACTAGATAGAGTCGTCCGAAGATTGAGGCAGAAAGAGGTACCCCTGGTAAAAGTCCCATGGAGAAGCCAGCAGTGTGAGGAGGCCACTTGGGAGCCTGAGGCGGCTATGCAAGCACAGTACCCCGAGCTTTTTGAGGGTACGACATTTCTGACCTACTATGATCCTCTTTAAGTTTGTTATGCACATTTACTTTATCCCCGCACCCTAGTCAGCTCAAGTTTCGGGGATGAAATTTCCTTTAAGTTTGTTATATTGAAATGACCCTTTCTTAGGATCGTGTGCCGTTTCCAGGATTTATAGGGGTTTTTGTGAAATTTTAAACCCCTTAGGTTTTGTTTTGAGGTTTTGAGGGGGGTAAGGGAAATTGCAGGGGCATCCCCACAGTTTTCCCCACCACCATCTCCCTACGCACGCCAGAGCATGCCGCACCTCACCCCTACACCGCTCCATGCCGCATGCCCTTCTCCCCCATTCTCTCTCGAGTCTTTATATACCCCTGCCTCTCCTCCATTCTCCCCACACCACAACCGAGAGGAGGAGGCGACAAAGAGTGGAGAACAACAGCCGGAGGATCCAGAGGGGCGAAGCTGTTGCAGGAGCCCTGCAGCTGAGAGAGAGAAGGAGAGGGAGAGTGGAGAAGCTGTTGTAGTTGCTGTGGAGAGGAAAAAGGGTCAAAAACGGTTCTGCGGAATCATTTTTTCCACAGAATCAGACGTCCGAAGTGACCTCCAGACGTCGGGTCGGACGTCCGAAGGTAAATCTCAGATGTCTGATAGCGCGTATTTTATTTATTTTCCTGCCAAAATTTCTAACCATGCACGTACGTATGTCAGAAGTTGGGAAAGCGCGCTGGTGCAAGGACCGAGGCAGTTTTAGACGTCTGAAAGTGTCTCCAGACTTTTAAAGCCACCCTTAGACGTCTGCACGAAGTTCCAAACGTCCAGAAAAGGTGCCCTGAGCAAGGTGAGTCCCTGAGATCATTTAAGACATCTAGGACTCTTCCTAGACGTCTAATTTTGATCAGAGTTGGTGTTTTTGGACTCATTCAAGGCCCAAACGGAGTCGGTTTTCCGCAAACGAAACGTCATTAGATTTCTTTTGAGTTTCCCTACATATTGGTATAATGTCTATACATTTCTGAGCTCATTTTGACATATGGGTCAATGTGATAGGTCATTCTTTCGTGGTGTGCATGAAATCTGCAGGGATTGCAAGCTCCGTCGACTGTGCCCCCATATCTCCTGGTTATCCTGGTAGAGTGGTTTTACATAAATTTCAAAATTAATAATTAAATTGCATGCGTAAAATTAACTGAACCTAGGTTGTGAGATGAACTCTAGGACAGAAGAGAGTTAAATACATGCTGTTATAGAATTGAATGCTAGGATTGTGAAATGAACCCTAGGGCTGGAGAAAATGAATGTACATTTAGTGAATGATTAAATTGTTTCCTGGAAAAAAATAAACCATGAGCTGCCTGTAAATGAATGACGTTATGCCTACTAAGTAATTGATGGTAGAATTTGAGTTGCCTGTTTTTCGTACAATGAACCAGATATGTGAATAAGAAAGCCCATGTACGAACCCTACGGGAAAGTTAGAAAGAAACCAAGAATACTGTAGTACGGAAAACCTGTGGGTTTTGGGAACATGTCACCTACAGGCGGTTGTTCGTACTTTGTTAAGGGAAGTGAGTTGACCCTCGTGTACGTAGTATCGAGGAGAGCAACTATCCCTTTTGAGTAGAGGGGAGTTTGTCGTCCCTTGGGTTGAGACCCGGGGTGGGTTTGGCCACTTTACGTCGATTTCTGTTTAGCCCTCGCGTATGTAGTACCAAGGTGAGCTACTTAGTGTAGGGAAAGAGCTAGCCGCCCCCATGGGGCCCAAGGTTAGAACTAGCCACCCTACACTGACTCTTGTTAGCACGTTGGGCAAATCGGGATAGTTGGATGAGGGTACGCGGACTGTGAGGAGAGAGACTCCTGTTCTGAGAGGGGAAGGCCCTATGTTGTTCCGTGCTATACGTTTGGGCATACCCGTTAGCGAAAACGACTGATCGCGTGCCTGTGCGGGGTACCTACCCATGCGCTTGTCACACGTGCTGTAGTCACTGCTACGTCACGACCGTGACCTCAGGGTAGTAGACCGGGTGTAGGACTACTACGGAGGACTCTTCCGGCCAGAAGAGTGCCACATGTATATCCTGCATCACGAGAAAACTACAAACAAAATCGTTCAGAATTTAGTTATGGAACAAATCACTTGAGAAGTCGTTCAGAACAAATTCTCAAACATTATCGCTGAGAAATGTTATGGAACCTGATTAGAATACTCGAATTAGAAAAACAATAACTGGAAATGGATGACAATAAATAAACTGTTAAATGCATGTTTAGTTAGCTGTCTGTTTAAATTATATGATTTAACCACCACTCTACTCAGCATTAGCTGACCACAGAATTTATAACCTTGTTCAGGTCAGAGATTTGAGTAGCCAGAGCCACCGGCTGCTAAGGACGTTGGGCCCAGTTGAGCCTAGTTGTAGTTTCCTGTCGTTTCTTTTACAGAGTTTTGTCAGTAGTGAGTACCTGTAGCTCATGGTTGTATTTAGCTATATGTTCTACTAGTTTCAGTTGTGATGGTTATGTTCTATACTTGTACTTTCCACTGTATAATGTGAGATACTAGTGGTTTGCTATTTTCTTTCATTTATTTTCAGTCACATATTTTCCTTCTTAATTACATTTCTCGTGTGATTGTGTAATGATTATGGCATTTGATTTTTTCTCGTTGGACGACTGGGTCTTCACATTCATCGAGGCGAGCCGTTCTCCCAGAGCGGGTTGCGACATCAAGCAAGTTATTCTAAACATGCACTTATTTAAATCTTAATGTGAAGGTAAACCACTCTACTGAGGTACACGGGAGGAATGGGGGCTTGAATCGCAGATCCGGTCGTCTCTGTGGGCCCCAAACACGTTGTAGGCTGGAACCTATACTAATGACTAAATCACATCAAACGAGTTCAAAATCGTGTACAAGTGCCACTAACACGTAGAGAAACTCGAATGAAAAACAACAGTATTCCGTTTGTGTAAATTCGACTTAGTCTGGGCCTCAAACGGGCAAAAAACGTGCATACTGACTAAAATCAGACCTCTTGGACTAGGCCCAGACATCTTAAACGACGTCAGAAACTCACCTTGTGTTCCTGCGTTGCTAGTGGACGTCTGGAACCCCTCACCGTCATTGATGAGAACCTCATCATGAGCCCTAACTAGCTCATTTTGACCTAAGAAAGTGAACAAAAGCTCCTGCATAACATAAAGGAAGGCCTAATTCAAGGGATTACTGTTTTGGGAAGAAAATATGAACTAAAGGGTAAAACTGTAATTTTACCATTACAGTATATCAACGGGATTTCTCAGGGTCTAGACATAAGTCAATTGGACTTAATAAAAGAAAAAGTGAGATGGTTCAGTCAAAAAAGGATTATTGTGAAATTTAAGAATTAAATAACATTCTATAACCCTAAAACAAACCCACTTAATTTCACAGAATTTTAGTTAGGATAAAAATCAAATAAACCCTCTAAAATTCATGGAAAAGTATCTCATAGGGTTTAAAACCTTCAATTTGGCCTTTGGAACCTATTTTGACCTAGATTTGGGGTCCTAGCTCAATATTTGACCTAATTTAGGTTTTTGTGCAAAATGTCCAGTCAAACGTGGTCAAACCTAAAATACAACTTCACCATTCGATTCCTTAGGTCCAAATTAGGTTTGTACCAAAATTTGGACCTAAGGAAAGGTCATCTTGACCTACTTTGCAAAATAGTCCACCCAATTACATTCTAACCCCTAACTTTTGAAAATCCTTGCACATACCCCCTATCTTCCTCATCACTTTTTACATTTCGGTCCCTCTGCCATTTCAGCAGAGGACTCATACCTCTGGTGAGGTTTCGAGGAGGATTTCTCCTTGCTTCCCCAAGGAATTGCTCTCAGATTTGGCAGGGGGATCCTTTGAGGAATCCCTTATCGTCTGAGCAGCTTCCCAAGATCTAGTTCACACCATACCTCTCTTGCGAACGCTCGAGAGGCATTGGTATGGTGTCCGGCTCATACCTCCAGTGAGAGTCTTACGCTTGGAAGCTCGCCTTCCAAGCACAAGGCCCTTTGCCTGTGCCTTTAAAAGAAGACTCAGGTCCGGCCGCATCTTCCAAGCTTGATTTGGCCACAGATACCCTCTCAATTTTCCTCCTACCTCATCTCCGGTCAAATGCCCGCAAGCTCCGGCGATCTCTCCTCCCCCCTCTCGTCGCTCTGCCACCATACCAGTGGCAAGGTTAGCTTCGTCTCGTTCCTCCGCGTTGCGCCGCACCAGCGCACTCCTCTCCGACCTCCTCCTCGTTGCCGTCATCTCCACTTCAGGGCCTTCTTCCCCGACGACAGCACATACGCGTTGCTCATCTCCTCTACCTCTCCTTCGTCCCAATAACCACAGATAAGTTCCTTTCTCTCCCCTCTTCATTTCCCCTCTCTTAATTTGCACTTTCGACCTCTCGACGCTGCAGACCACCACCACCTTCTCCATCTTCGGCTGACCACCGGTGAAGGCGCTTCCACCGCTCCATACTTCCACACGCCTCACCAGACACCTCAGCACCTCCGCCATCACCCACTGGGCACATTCCACCCTTCCATCGATCGCCATCACCTCCCCAAGCTCCCCCCGACCACACCCATCACCACGGCCACAAAGTGACCTTGGCATGCACACCTAGGTCGTCTCGCGACTAGCCACCCACCGCTTCACCTTCGCCGTGACACGGAGAAGTTGCCCATGTGGTTTAATAAGGCCGCAAGGCCATATTGAGTGATTTCAGGTCTGGCCCCCTTTCCGCCATTGGAGCACGAGCAAGGAGCTCGCAAGCTTGCTCCAGGACGCAGTGCTCCAAGCTTCCAGGTCCAAGTGACGCGCAAGGAGTGCGCGTGCACATCCAGCAAGAGTGCGACCTTGAGCGAGGAGCCCAGCTGCAGCAATTAGGCAGAGCATCTCCTGCAGGTGCGAGCGAAGTAGGTGGGACTTTTAGTCCCACCTCGGAAAGCTTAGGCCGGGCTGAGGGCTTTAAATTATTTTTGTGTTTTCTCTTAGTTGCCTTAGAACACGGGGTGAGGTCCCTTCGCCCACTCCCGCGCCTCGTCCGCGACCCACTCTATGCGGACCTGGCTTGCCTGACCCAATTAACCTCGCACTCCTCGCGCACCACCCATGTCGGTGTGCCTGGACCCAGGCACGTGATACCCAACCCGATTACCCAGCTCTGGGAGACCGAACTGAAGAGAGAAACAAAGAGAGAGTGACGCAGGGAAGGGTAGGGGTAGGTTTTGCTGTGCTGTGCAGGGAAAGGAAGGAGTTGAGGAAGCGAAGGCAAGTTAAGGGCAGGCGCTTGAAGAAAGAAGGACTTGGAGGCACAGCTGAAGAAGACAAGGCCAAGGAGGAAGGACTTAGCCATAGAAGAAGACTGTAGAGGAAGAAGAAAGAAGAAGAAGCCAAAGAAGGCTAAAGCTGAAGAAGAAAAGAAGATTGAAGGCAGAAGAAGCACAACTGTAGAGAAAGAGAAAGAAGAGAGAAAGAGAAGGCAAAAATCAGAAAGAGAAAGACACATCAAGCACTATATCAAGAGCTTTTAAGACGTCTAATTTTTCATCAGACGTCCAATTTTTTAGCATTATTTCTACATTGACATTACTTCTCAAATTTGATTGGATTAGTTATTGCTTTTTATTAAATTGAGAGTTGTGCTCTTAAGTTTTTAAATACCCAATTGCTTCCTGTGTTTGACCTCGGATACCTTGGTTTTCGAGTTATAAATTCTTATTTGCTTTCGCGGCGATTTCATCTATACTACAACGTAACATCTCTTAAAACACGATCTCACCACGTCAATAGTCATCCTAAGGTCTTTCCAGACATTTGTGAGTGCGTCCGGATGTCTGATCAGACGTCTATAGAGTCGTCCAGACGTCCTAAAGCACCTCGAAGAGAGTGCTTATGCACCTTTCCAAGGCCTATACCTGCGCATGCATTTGCAGGTTTAAAACGACGACAACACAACATCAACATACTCCATGTACGCGCATGCAAAAGCGTACAGAACTCATACCTCGGCACTCCGCGTGTTTTCAAACGTCCGGCTTTAGCTCCAGACGTCTCGCTACTGCTCCAGACGTCTGATACTAGAAAATCCAGTATGTAGAACTCCCTCGTGGCATTCGTCTTCTAGCTAGCTTCGCCCACAGTAGTTGCTCCAGCAACTGCAAGAGGTTGCGGATCCTCCTCCTACAGCCTCCTCTCCTCTCGCACATGCTCCCTCGACTCCCGCGGCAACAACTTCGGCCGCTGCTCCTCCCCTCGCACCTCCGAGCGCTTGCTACTGCAACTGCAGCAAGGGTAGCTCCCTCGCGCGAGCTCTCCTACTCGAGCTCCTCCGATCGCACACGCTCGAGCTCCCTCGAGCTCTTTCCTCTTTCCCATGCTCTCCCCTTCCTCTCTCACACTCTCTCCCTCTCCTCCGCTCGCGAGCTCCTCTCCTCCACTCGTGGCTGCAAGGGACGAGGAGGAGCGGATGCTAAGAGATGAAGGTGGAGGCTGTGGTGATGGAGAGGGAGGAGGGGATTGGGTTTAAATAGAAGTGGGTTTAGGGTTTTGGTGAGGAAGGAGAGGTGTGTGTGCGTGGGTGTTTGAGTGGGTTTGTGAGTGGGAAGAGAGAGGGAGGGAAAAATTGTGTGATACCCCCTCGAAATTTCCTCTTTCCTCGTAAACCCCACACGCTTAAACCCAAGGGCTTAGAATTTCACTTATGTCCCTAACTTTCCGAAAAACTGGAAACGGTCCTTGGAAAAGGTCATTTCATCTCGTGATATATGTCTCACTTCATCTATTAGAATATATTACGAGGAACTTAACATCCCATAATATAATGAATACAGGTCACTGCTATAACCATAATTTGAACATAAAGCTATGCTTTCATATTAAGGATATAATGGTTGGCTTTCTAATGGCTCCGATACAACATATAAGTTGATTGTACTCTGCATGCTTCCTAATAACCTTGACATCATTTGACTTGATTCGTCATTCTCAATATCATAAGGAAATGATCTATCATCTTCGTTTATCAACTTGCATTTTAATTAAAGCTTATAATATAATTCAAAATATCCGGTAATGTAGATAACAAATTCTTGAATGATGTATGACAGTTAATCGATGTACTCATTAAATAACCATCAATATAATTAGAATAAGTAGAAATTACTCTATTACTCCAATAAATTCTAAGTACCATAATATTGTCTGCGATGTCTGCATAATCGATAAAATATAAAAGTATCATTTACTTATTAAACAAAAGAAGTTAACCTCAAAAGGACTTTTTTTGTTTAGAAAAATATTTTCACTTATTTCCAAATGTTATTATATTTTATTTCACAGGTAAATATTTTATTTCATGCGTATAATTTTACTAAACTTTTAAAAATTTTATGATTTTCATTTCTCTATTTTAAATTTGTAAACTTATAAACTTATTTTAAAAGTTAATCAATTGTTAATAACTTAATCTTATTACTAATTTTTTGGATAATAAAAAATTATTTTATTAATTTTCAAATATTATTATATGTTATTTATCAATTTATATTATATGAACATTTAATACATTTCATTGCAAAAATATCTACAAATTTAATACACATTATTTAAAATATATTACATATATATTTTACACTTCCTTACCATTTCATCTTTCATTATTTTAAAATGGCGATAAGTTCTAATAATATATGTTCAACTTGAATCTAATTTACTTTTAATGAAATATTATATCATTATGAAAATTATATATTTCAATGTAATATAAACTAATTATTTTAAATACAAATTACTTAGATTATATTTTTTAACATTTCATTCATTTTTATTAATAAAATATAATTTTATCAAAAATAAAAAATAACAAACTTATTTAAAGTTAATTCACATGATACGTATGACATAATTTTACATATTATTGTATTTTATAAAATGATTAACTAATAATATCTTACATATTATTATAGGAATCAAAATAAAAATAATTATTACATATATACATGAAATAACTACAACTAATTATTCTTAAAAAAAGATTAAATTACCTTGATTATTAAACCGTAGATGTCGTAGTGAAGTGAAAGAAAATTCAAAACCTCAACGAGATTGCAATATCAAATTTAGAGCTTCAATAAGATTGCAATCCAGAGTTTCAATGATATTTGAATGAATAGAGGAAGAAATTTTTGAGAAGGGAGAGTAAGGAGATTTGTGATGAGAAGATAGAGGAGGGGGATCATTTATGTAGACGAGCAGGGGTGTGGGAGCCGTTAGCTGAGGATTCGACGATTTTAGATAGGTTACTGGATCATTCAGCAACCTTTGTCTAATAGTCACTTGGGCGAACGGTAGGTCAAGGGTTACTGGATGGATCATCTAGCGACCTTTAGCCTCTTTTTAGTACCTTTATGATTTCTACCCCTTCTCCTAAATTATCCACACCCACATGCCCCTTTAGGTAAATTGCCCTTAGTTTTCTTTCTCTCTCTTTCTTTAGGCATTGACAACACAACTTGAAGGAGTGCATTAGTAAGGAGGGAGGTAGAGAGGAGAGGTGTCTAATTGGGGGGAGAGAGCTCTAGAGGAGATTGTGGGAAGATTGGGGAGGATGGGGGGTTGGAATTAGGGGAGAGTGGTTGGGGAAGAGATGTGAGGTGGTGGGGAATACAGGAGGTGAGTATTGTGAGGGTTAGGATTGTGAAGAGTTGTTAGAGATAACATTGGGGTAATGATTTCATTTATTCAACTTTTATTTTATTTTTTTTTATTTTTCTTTGCCTTTAACACTTAATCACATACCGAATCGAGGTGGCTTTTTGAAAAATCCGAACTCAATTAATGTCAGCCAATGTAGCTGAAATTTATTGTCCAAGTTTAACTCACAGTTGGTCGAGTTAGTTTAACTAACTAATGAGTCAAAATTCTTAGATTTTTTAGAACTTTTAAAGAGAAATATTATGAGCTTTATATAATGATATCATATTTATATTATCTAACCTAAAATTATATTTATGACTTAATTGAAATATGTTTCTTTCATAAAATAAATATATTTTTTCATTTAAATCATAGATAAGTTGAGATAAAATAGATAAATAATAAAATTAAAATTTAATTTTAATCTTATATGATACTTTAATTTTATGATTTTAAATTTAACTTATTGGTAGAAAAAAAAGATAAAAAATATAAAAATTTAAATTTTTAACTAAATTTAGAATCACTTGATTTAAAATTTTAGGGAAAAAAAAGATAGAGTAGAATGTGACGTGAACCATGTTCAGCAGAAGTTTCGTGAAAACCCGATTAGGACGAATCGGATCCGGACCCGACCATCCGAAAATCCTCCTCCGCAGAGGACCCAAAATTCACTCTCTCAAACCCCTTCCATTTCCCCCTCTCCACAAGCATTCCCCATTCGTAAGAAGAAGCAGCAAACTCCAGAAACCCACTCAGAACCCCCAATCCCCGCCGGAGCTCCGCCTCCCTCCGCCGCGTCAACTCCAGCACCGCCGCATCCCCAGCCGGAGATGAGCGGCTACGACTCCCGCGCCTCTGACCCCGGCTCCTACCGCGACCGCCGAAGGTCGGTTAGGGTTCCTCGTCTCGAAGACATCGATTCCCACGGCCTTTGCAAAGCTTCGACCTTTCTCTAGGGTTTCTGACCTCTTCGTCTCCGTCTCTGCAGCGACGTGGGCTTTGGGAGCTCCCATAGCTACGGGAGGAGCCTCGAAGGGAGGAGGGATAGGGATATGGACTATGCCGCCGCCGACCTCGACGGCCTCCCCAACTTCGAGAAGAACTTCTACGTGGAGTCCCCTGCGGTTGCGACGATGACTGAGGATGAGGTCGAGGCCTACCGCAGGCGGAGGGAGATCACCGTCGAGGGCCGCGACGTTCCCAAGCCCATCAGGACCTTCCGCGACGCCGGATTCCCCGGTAACGACCATGAATTTGGTCGCTTTTTACGAGAAAAAAATGAATTTTTTGGAAGTTCTGATAGCTTTGTAGATGTCTCGGTAGCAGTTTAGTTCTGTTTCATGTCTACCTTTGAGAAAGATTGCGTCTTTGACGGTTAAGGATTGCCAATCTGAATGGAAATGGGGTTTGGTAGACGTAGAAGGTGAAATTGTAGCATGCTGTCAATGCTAATAGCGGGAATGGCTCCCTGCATACTAGTTTAATTGAGAATTCTGTGAGTTCTAAGTGCCTATAAGGAATCGATACCACTGTGCAAGAGTTTTCCTTGTTTTACTTGCAGAATCCTCCTTTTGCTGACAGAAATTCCGTTGCCTTTATGAGGCGAAAAAAGATTGTGGAATTTTGAGAGCTATGTAGATGCCTCACTTGTGGTTTACCTCTGTTTCGTGTTAACCTTTGAGTAAGATTGAGTCTTGAGGGCTACCATCTTTGTGAATGTCTCAATGGTTTATTTTGTTTATGCCAGAGCGCCATGAAAGATTTATTCTTCAGAAACTGTAAACAGCCTCTGAAATGAATGCTTTAGTGGACACCCCCCATAGAGTACACAGAGGAGCCGGAAATTTTCAAATGAGTGGAACAGTGTGATTTTTCTGGAGAAAAATAGCCAAGGAGAGAAGAGCATTGTCGATGCTGGGGCATCCCTTAAAGCGCCACCCTTTATTATTTGATGGTTAGGAATTGCCAAGCTAATAGAAATGGGGTCTGCCGACATAGAAGGGGAAGTTATAGCTTATGGACAACATTCAGGGAGAGAGAATGGTTCTCTCCAGACTAGTTTAGCTGCCGATGTTTAACTTCTAACTGCCTACAATGGTTTGATACCTCATTTGATGGCTAGGACAGTGGGTTTTGTTAATCTGTGGAAAATAAATTTCAAATTCGAGGCAACTGAAATTTTTATAATGGAATTGGAAGATTCCTCATTTGAAGTGTTGCCTTTTTAACATGCCATTTTCCCTGTTGATAACTTGATATATCTTGATGTTATATAAAAGTTCCTTCAAAAAAAAAAAAAACTTGATATATCTTGATGTTACACCTGAAATTGCACTGTTTGTGTTTGCAGCCCTTTAACAGCTAGTGATCTTTGAGCTATTTTATGAAAGCCTTGCTTGTGCCTGGGTATCTTAGGCAATGATTTAAATAACATGATATACCCTATATTGTCAGCCTATGATATATTGATATAGGGTACGTATCGTTTTTCTCATATATCGAGTGATATATCGTCAATATCGAGGGTTATCGACTGATATCCCCAAATATTAGTGGATTCCTTTGTAATTTTTCTCATATATCGGTGATATGTAGGGGATATGGGTGATATTTTGCCCATTCTTTAGCCGTTTGTGTGAGCAAATCTATGCTAATGATCCGTTGAATTTTTCTTTTTTCTTTTTGCACACTTGGTTGATGCCAACAACTCTAATGACTAGTGAAGGAACTAAGCGTCATGCTCTTCCCCTCCCCTCTATCTACTTGAAATATTTTCCTCAAGAAAATGATTTCTCACAAGGGTGAGGCAACTACAAGTGCTTGGGATTGTCTCTTGCAGCCAAGTAAACACCGTCAATAGCACATTTATATTTTATTTTCATTCAAAATTTATGATTTTAGACTTCTAGGCACTTCTTCATGCTTGTAGTGGTTCTTAAAATGTTAATTCCATTAAATTTGTGACATTTTGAGCCATTTAGGGTCATTTTGAGTGATTTCCCAAAAATTCCATGATATCGGTGATATATCCCCCTTTTAACTTGTTGATACGATATCAATATTTAAAACCTTGATTTAGATTAGTATACTGAGCAAGATCCTTGGGTTCGTACTTGATTAGAGCAGGTGTAGTCCTCCACAAAAGGCCCTCAAATCTAGTGCCATGGTGGGCAATATCTGTTGCAGATCTTTGTATTTTCATGGCATTAATGTCAATCTATAGATAATGTAAGGGGAAATCCAAAAGTAACTTTGTTTCATATACTGGGAGAGGATTTGTAAACTTAAAATGCAATGACTAATTCTCTCTCCTAAATTGGAATATTTTAAACAAAAATAATTACTGGTCACGGGTCACAAAAATATTTTTAACAAGGGTTGGTTTTGGCTTCAACCCCAAACCAGCCCATCTTTTACAGATTAGTGAAAAATGCAGCTCAATCCAACACAATGAGAAACCTAACCCAAAACAACCCAAGCTAATAAGGTTATCTCGGGTCAAGTTGCTGGTTGAATCCGACCTACGTGTACCCTAGTTTTTCGGATTTTTATATTAAAGTTTTATAGGTAGGCATGCCATCATTGCTACACTTTAAATGATTTGACAGCCATATTTAAAAAGTCCCAAATCATATATTTACTCCTGCAGTTAGGCTTCAACTTCCTCCTGTAGATTCCTTTCCTTTCCCGTATTTAAGAAGAAAATTTATTTTCATTTCGTAAGTCCTACATTTCCCACCATTTTCCTTATTCCAAATTTGCGATTAGCCTTGTGGCCTTCAATAGCGCCAAAACCAAAAACCAGAATGCTTGCGTTACAATTCCTGGTCTAAGCCTATTGTTATTTATGCTTCTTATAGCAACCTTATGTCATGTTAGTTTATACTTCTTTTATTTTGCTTTAATAATAATAGATGCAAGTATGAGTATGCAATGTTGATGTTAAAAGCAAAAATCTTGTAAAAGCAACTTAGATTTGATTATTTAAGAACCTGACTCAACCCAATCTTTTTTTATGGGTTGGATTGTGTTGTTAGTAGGATGTATTGGGTTGACTTGGATTCTTAAGTTGTTTTGAACTTTGGTTGCATTTGGATGAGGTTTAACATTTACCTTGGGTAAATGTTAGGATGGGGTAATTTGTAAAGGTAGTGGTGGGTTAATAAAGGGTAGATGTTATATGTGAGTTGATGTGTTATAAGTTATATGTTATTGTGGTTTAAATATTGAAAGAAGGTTGTGCTTTATTTGTTCTATATCTGATATTAGGTTCTGTTTATTATTATTTTGTTGTAAAGTGGAGCAAGTGAAGGTTAGATGTAACAGGTGAGTTAATATGTTGTGTGTAGAGACTTGAGGTGGCATTTCTCATAAATCATGCCTAATCCATGGTATTAATATACCCTTTTAATCTACATCAGAACACAACCTTTAGGTTCAATCATGGGTTAGGGCCAACCTGATCTAGCTTGACTCATGCAGACCCTCTATCACGAACACCTAGTATCAATTGGATTGTAGTTTTTGTTTTTGAGAGGTAATCAATTTGAATTGAATTATTTCAGAGCATATGATTTCTCCAAGAATTTTCTCACGAGTAAAGCACTGGCAGTTGTAATGATGGCATTAATTAGTGCTGATTTGTTACTGAAATCCTTTTTTTAAAAGAAGGAAGTATCCTTACAGTGTAAGCAAGATGTAAACCACTTACCAAGTAAGTATCTCAGCAATATCTAACCAATCCTAGTCACTTTATGTGCTCAAAGGGTTTTTGCCATGATTCTGTTCACATCTTTGTAGATTTGGTTTTTAATGACAAGGAACCGTTATGTTTTGAGAAATGTATAGTTAATTTTTGCTACAAGGAATGCTATTTGGATTCACATTGTAACTAAATCAAACTTGGCATCATGGGTTTAAAAATCGCGCCTTGCAGTGTCCAAGGCGGAAGAAAACCACCCTGAGGCTATAGCCTCGAGGTTGTAGTGTGAGGTGTCCACCTCAACTTGTTGAGGCGGAGCCGAGGTAGTGGGATGATGAGGTAGAGTCGAGGCTATAGCCTTGGTCGAAAGGATATATTTGAAGGTCATATAAGTTGTATATGATCTAATAAAGCAAATAAAATTATTTTCTAAAATCCCAAACTCATCACTTGACCCCAAACAATTGCTAAAAAACTTATCACCTATAGCTACTGCATGTTCTTCTCCATCTCCGGACTTCTCTATTACCATTGCCGATGGCTACTGCTACACTGCCAATGGCTAGTCACCTCCCCTATGTGCCATCCCTTACCAATTTTCCCCCTCCATTGCCCATCGCTACCCTCTTCCCCTTTCAAGTTTCAACCTTCTTTGTTGCTATTTTTTGTAAGAGTCTCGACTTCTCTTGACTTACACATTACATTTTTTCCTCTTTGCTTATATCTTTATGTTAGGGTATGTTTGAATGATTATGTAGTTAGTTTACGTGTTATGTGGTCACTGATTTAGTTTTTTTTGAAGAGGCCATGTGGCCATCATTTATTTAAATCTTGTTAATACATGTTTTTATTATTGTTTTGATTTTTTTGGCACTATTTTGTGATTCATGTTTTGATATTTTGAAGAATTTACATGTTGTGTGGTACTTATGTGTATTTAAATTTTACTATATTAGTTTATATGTGAATATCGTGTGTGTAATGTGTGATAATGATATTTAGTAATGGATATTTAAACATTGTGATAAAACAAAAATAGCATGAAAGTGTGTTTTTACATTGTTTTAAATTATTAGCACTTAATAGTATATATTGGTGTCATTTTTTTTTTATTTTCCATCCAAAATCTTAGACTTAAGCCTTGCCTTGACGAAGGAAAGCCTATTATTTTTTAAAACCTTGCTTGGCATCTAGAAAGTCAAAGTACATCATAATGATGACCACCATTAAGACAGAATGACATGAGAAGATAGTCACTAGCTAAGCCATTCACCATACGTTTGAACATGTTTTGTTTATAATATAGAGAAATTTATTTGTTTATTATAGTTACCATGGAGTCGCCTTGAATTTGAGTTTGTGGAAACATGATTTCTTTGAGCAGTAATTTTATTTTTGAGTAATTTCATCAAATATCTGTTGAAATGGTTGACCTGAAGTTTGCGATAATGCTGTGTTTGATTTCGCAGCTTTTTGTTTTTTTCGTTGAAGATTTTTTCCCCTTCTATTGGATCATATTATGAACATATTTCTCATGTCTGTCTCTGCTGACAAGATAACTTGTCTGGCATCTGGATTTCTGAGGCTATCTGCTTAAAGGACAGGTTTATGGCTGGATTGCCATTTGTAATACAGCGTGAAATAATTTATGGAAATCTTGAGGATGCACTTGAAACTTTTTCATATTTTTTTTAATTTTAACAATAGAGCAACTTTTCAACTGTAAATTTCATTTTGTTTTAGTTCTTAGGAGTTCAACTACTTAGAAAAGTTATATTTCATTTTTATGTATTTTTTTCTTTTTTTTGTGGGGGAAGATGTATTGTTTCTTGTTAGATGCTTCCGTTTCCACAAGTAGGAATAGGACTAGTTTTATCTCTTTAGTTTATGTAGTCTCTGCATGAAGATATCTTTGTTCTAACTTTTGCTTCTTTACTCTACATCTCAATCAAACTTTTCTAGTCATGACATTTAGTTTCTATTATTATCTAGGACATTTTGGATCCTAGATGTAGAAGTATAATAAGGAGACTCCACCTTCTTCATTACACCAATAAAATATTATTTCCAACTGAATGGAAATAATTCATAATTATCAGATTAAGATTGGCCTAAGCCAGCCCAATAAAGCAGATATAGTCAGAGATAGAACAAGCATCTCATATTTTTTATTTTTGTGAAGGGTTCTTTTTATACTGACAAGATACTAGCCAGTCTTTTTCTTTTGGTTATTATTGGTTCAATACAGTTGGATGAATTAACAAAAAAGTGTTTTGTTCGTAGGTTTCTTCTCCTATTCTTGGAGAATCCTCCATCCGCTCATCTGCCATCTTTTTCAAGCAGAGTGCTTGATATTTCTTGATCTTTGTTACACTTTTGTGATATTCTTTTGTAATATTATTCTCTTCTTATCTCAGCTCCTCCGGGCCATTAAGATAAGGTCCGTCCTTTTGGCAGACATCTAATCGAGAGGATACCTGCTTTGATAAGTTCAGGACCCTTTTCTTTTATATATTTATTACTGGTAAAGAATACTGCTTGTGATAGGTGTGGCAGTTGATTGCCACTATGAGAACAATACAAGAGTTTGCTTAGTTGTTATATTTCAGAAAATATTATGAAGAGTTTGAGTTGACTTCGTCGCTATAGGAATGCCCGAGAAATTGAAATCTGTTGCTTTGTGTTCCAAAAATAGGGCATCAACTGTGAGCTACGTAAAAAAAAAACAATTTGGATGAAGTTCTTGCTTCATATACGTATAACCCCCTTTTTCTCTTCCATGCCATTATTGATGTGTCCAGCATCATGGCTTCTGCTATATATGAATATGGAAGGCCTCATTACAAAAAAAATCAAGAATATTGATGATTATTATTGTTAGGTGTACTGCATATGCTTATGCCACACAGGAATTCAGTCAAATCTATTGCCTTAAAAGAAATTCAATCAACTCTATCTACATGATGTTGACATGACTGTGCAGCTGCCATTGATGGGTAGGGTTGTTGCCTCATGAACCTTATATGATATAAACCAGTATATATGTTCTTTCTTGGAAACCAACATCAAGATAGGCTTGACTGCCTACATGTAATTAGCTATGTGAATACCTGATGCCATCTTACTATCAGAGGTTCTGCTCTCTGTCAGATTATCCGCCTTTAAATGCTTGTTTACCACTAGTATCCTCGCATTTGTGAGCCTATCCATTTATTCTCCACCATCCAACGTAAGGCAAATTACACATCTGGACTACCACATCTAATTATTCTGGCATTTAGCAACTAGTTACCAAATTGTATTGTTCCAGGGCAGACCTATGGAGAGGGGAGGATGGCATTATATCTTTGTTGGAGGGTCAGGAAATAACTTTTATCATGTGATGAGACAAATTTTCCTGATTTGGCCCTTAGAAGATGGTGTCAAAGAATTTGTGCGGCTGACTAGTGATGGAACCATGCTGTTGGCTTAGATATTGAAATCTTTCTGAAATTAACAAGAACAACAACAACAATAACAACAACAACCAACTCTTTTCAGACATTAAATTGGGTCGGCTTCCCTGAAAATTTACTTTTCACTGAAAATATCTTTGTACTTCATTGTTCCAAACATCAGATGGTTGATATTTTGCTGAAAATTTTGGGAAATGAATGCCCTTTTTGTTGTCAAAGTGGATACCAATTTGTTTTTCATATGCATTGTTTTTCAATGATGACGGTATTTTGTAGTTATTTTGTGTCCTTGCATCATTGTCTTGTGGTGTATGTGCAGATTATGTCATGCAAGAAATTAACAAGGCTGGGTTTACAGAACCTACGCCAATTCAAGCGCAAGGCTGGCCAATGGCCTTGAAGGGCCGTGACCTTATTGGCATCGCAGAAACTGGATCAGGAAAAACACTTGCTTACCTTTTACCTGCCATTGTCCATGTCAATGCTCAGCCATTTTTAGGTTCATTTTTATATTTTTTGAAAAAGATTTTAGATTCAGTACTTGATCCTAAATGTTGCTTAATTTGCATTTGTACCAAAAATTGTGATTGTTTTTTTGATTTTGCGTTGTTTTCCCCAGCTCTTGGTGATGGTCCGATTGTTCTCGTTTTAGCTCCAACTAGGGAACTTGCTGTTCAGATACAACAAGAAGCAACCAAGTTTGGAGCTTCCTCAAAAATAAAGAATACTTGCATATATGGTGGTGTGCCAAAGGGACCTCAAGTCCGTGATCTTCAAAAAGGTTTGATCCTATAGTAAGATCTTTGAGAATTAGATAAATCCCCGGATAATAAGATAATTGAAATGTCACGACCATAGCATTTTCATCCAGCCAAATTAGGAAGGCCTCTTGAGGACTAATTGAATTTGATAGTTTCTCGATTGCTTTCTTGTTAATGTCACCCTTTTCTAAATCAGGAGTAGAAATTGTAATAGCGACACCTGGTAGACTGATTGATATGCTAGAATCTCATCATACAAATCTGCGAAGAGTAACATATCTTGTTTTGGATGAGGCTGATAGAATGCTAGACATGGGTTTTGAACCTCAGATTAGAAAGATTGTTTCACAGGTAGGTCTTTACTTTTTCTTTTCTTGTGTTTTTCTCCTAAAATAAATTCAGATGTTAGGCTTTCATTTTTTTAAAATTATGTGACAAGTGCAAGTGAAATGCTTATACTTTGCTTCTTCAATCATCCAAGATTCGCCCCGATCGTCAGACTCTTTATTGGAGTGCCACATGGCCAAAAGAGGTTGAGCAACTTGCCAGGCAGTTCCTTTACAATCCATACAAGGTGAGTCCATCAGATAATGTTATTTCTTTGATGATAAAATGCAGTATCAACCGGATCTATTCATTGTCATACATAGGTAATCATTGGTTCCATAGACTTGAAAGCCAATCATGCAATTCGTCAACACGTAGAGATTGTTTCTGAGAACCAAAAATATAACAAGTATGCTCTTTGTTCGTTGCCTTCCATCTTGTGATTGATGATGTTGAGATAATTTTTTGTTACCGAGTCATAATTTTTATTTTAGATTGGTGAAGCTTTTGGAAGATATCATGGATGGTAGCCGCATTTTGATTTTTATCGATACCAAGAAAGGGTGTGATCAAGTAACCAGGCAGCTTCGCATGGATGGGTGGCCTGCACTCTCCATTCATGGGGATAAAAGCCAGGCAGAACGAGACTGGGTCTTATCAGAATTTAAAGCTGGGAAGAGTCCAATAATGACTGCTACAGATGTTGCTGCTCGTGGCTTGGGTGGGTAATCTCCTTATAATTTCACTGCTTTATGAAGCCTTGGGATTCCAAGTTAATTTTATTCTTATGGGAGGGTGCAGATGTTAAGGATGTGAAGTACGTTGTGAACTATGATTTTCCTGGGTCCTTGGAGGATTATGTGCATCGTATTGGTCGAACAGGCAGGGCTGGAGCAAAAGGAAATGCATATACCTTTTTTACTGCAGCTAATGCTAGATTTGCCAAGGAACTTATTAAAATACTAGAAGAAGCTGGACAGAAAGTTAGTTCTGAATTGGCTGCAATGGGCCGAGGTGCACCGCCAGCCTCCACAGGTCAGCCCATGTACCTTTTGGTCTTGCAATGCCTGTCTGCATTGTGGGATGGCAGTATAAACTGTTGACTGATTGCTATAAGTCATCATCATCACCATGATATTTGTTAAAATTTGCCGCTTCAAGTAGATGCTTCTCTCATGGCTGGCACCACCCACTCCCTGATTGTATTAGAGCCATCATTTATTAGGGAGCTTCTGTCATCAGTGCAAATGTTTCTTGCTAGAATGCATTCAGTATGAGTTCCATGGGGGTTGTCCTTTCAAAATGTGAGACCAATACTTGTTAGTGGGTTGTTGACAATTGTAGAGATTTTTGGTGGGAGAATAATTCTTATTATTATTAAAAAGAGAAACCCTAGCCCTCTTTATATAGAGGGGCTAAGGGGCATACTTGGAAACTCACCAAATACCTAGAAATAGTAAATTACCTAATCAAATAACCTAATTGATTTATTTTCTAGTACTCCCTCATAAGTTGAGATGTGGGAGACAACGAAGACTTAGATCCTTAAGGTAGTGAAAATCCACTCTCGTTGATGTGGTAGTCCGCTCTTCATATCTTCAACCTTGGGTGCCCCTTCTTGTACGCCCTCACAGAGTTAGTCAATGCTCATTTTCTCGAGGTGCGTGAGAGTACTGTCCGAACTTTGACATCTTGAGGCCGCTCCCGTTTTCAATTCTTGTGTTTTCCACTCAACATATAAGGACCCAAAAATAAACTAAGAACTTGAGGGGTTGCATACAAAGGCCCTAAAGACGACACCAAAAACATAAACTTGAAAAACTGGAGTTAATAAGCAAATAACCACCTTTTTTCTCTTTTCTTTTTTTTTCTAAACCCTAACTCAACCAGCAATTTAGCCACAATACCCCACTCCATACCTCATCTTCCTCACCTTTCTGTCGCTATCCCTCCTGGAGGGGCCTTCGACAATGGAGATTGGCTTGGGAATCGTGGCCATCGAAGGCGGCGACTCGCACTTCTCGTTGGCGAGTGTTGCCTCCAGCTTCATGGGGCCTTCATCGCTACGAGTCTTCATGGACGAGAATGGCGATGCTGTAGTGGGTGTGGCGGAGCACGCTGGCGTTGACAAGCATTAGAGGGTCTGGGTTAGGGCCTCGACGATGGCTAGTCTGCGTACAACAGCCCACACAGCAGTGGTCGTCAGCGACATTCGCATCTGAAGGGCCCTCCTAGCCATGGGCGTCGACGGTGATGTCCTCGTCCATTGTGGCAAGGTGGTTCTAGTCGATCGCGAGGGCCTCATCATCGTTTGCACGAGGAATGACGACTCATCACCCGGTCCTTCCACACATCGACGTGGACGCTGCCCTTTGTTGATGTGGTGATTCTCCTTTCTGTGTTCGGTGAGGTGCAAGGAGCAAAATGCCCGAGATGTGGCTTTCGAGAAGGGGAGAGCTTTGGAGGGAGTGGGTGGAGGTTGGTGGTGCCGCAGGAAGGCACCCCCCCTATAGGGTTTCTTCTCTTCTTTTCTCTTTTCCACGGGATCAAACCAGCTTTGATATCATGTAGAGATTTTAGGTGGGATAAAATAATTCTTGTTATTATTAAAAATAGAAGTCCTAACCCTCTATATAGAAAGGTTAAGGAGCATACATAGAAACTCACCAAATACCTAAAAATAGTAAATTAACTAATCAAATAACTTAATTATTTTATTTCCTAACATAATTAATTTTCTTGGGTCATTTCCACATCTGACTTCAGAATGGGTAGTCATTCTTTATGCTTTCCTGCCAATATTTTTTCTGCTTCGTTGATCTCCAGCAAAATTGTCATCCTACTTGTCACACCTTTTCATCATAGCTCCGTGTAGTTGTCCGTTGCAATGACTAAACCACCTTAATCATGTCCAGTTTTCATGGGTTGTATTGGTATCATAATTCTTCTTGGTAATTTCATTGTGGATTGGATTATCTTGCGTGACAACACATTAATATATATCATACTCTTGTATGAAATGCATTGCATTTTTTGTGAACCAGTTCTTGTGTGGCTGCTAGCCATTGCAGTATTACTTTCATTCAGTTTTGATCTATCCTTTCTTTTTTTGAGATCTGATCTATTCTATGATCTACAAGCAGGTTATGGTGGTTTTCGTGATCGTGGGAGAGGATTTGGTGGTGGACGCTATAGTTAGCTGCCTGAGATCCAGACACATCTTTCTCTTTCTGTAAGTTGTAATTGAATTTCTCCTTATTAATATGTGCACATCTGATATCTCAATGAATGTGCTCTTTCTTTAAGTGCACAATGCGTCCACCCGTTTTTTTGCTTGATTGACGGAACAACTTGACAAAACCAGAGACCTGATAGATACAAACTAGTTAATGGGGCGCTGACGAGAATGCAGTAACTGTCATCTGAGCAGAGAATTGATATCTTATATATGTGGATGTCAATGAAAGAAAAATATTATATTTAGCAAGACCTTTGCTCGGAGCTCATTCAGCATATTGACAGATTAGTCACTGGTATCTGTAGATGCATGGATGTCAGCTGTACTGAGGATAGTTGTAGAGTTTCTTTTGCTACTTCTGAATTTTGGGTTTTCTGTTAACTTTTCTTCTGTAAAATTTCAAGGATATGCCCGTGTACTCTTCTTTAGCCAGTTTCTGGCACATCTATGTCTTAATTTGGCTTCTCGACAACTCTTTAGAGACAAGGGTTTGGAGATTGGCAGCTACTTAGAAGGTATCTGCATTTGTGGTTATCTGCTGGGTTCCTGTTAGGTTTTAATTTGTATTCATATTGGTAGGTAGAGCCCTTAGAAGAGGTATTGCCTGTTAGAAGGCCCCTACCATTCTTGGGTCCGTTGGAGAGCCGGTCTGTGTCAGTGAGATGGGAAATTGCTTGTGCAGATACAATTGATAAATCTAATATGCTTTTGCAGCTACCTTTTTTCAAATAAATCTTTTGCAGCTGAAGTATGGTCTCTGATTGAAGGTCTTTCGTTTGCGTATTCTAGGCATACTAGTTTTATGGATAAGTCTCTTGCACTTAAATGTGGCAACAGAAAGCAAAGGAGAAGGGCAGCAACAATTGTTCGCAGATGAGAAGATTTACTGAACTTTGTCGTGGTCTCTGAGAGGAGGAAGGAAAATCCACAGGTCTATTGGAGGAGGAACAATATAATCCACAAATTTAGATGATAAATCAAAATTTATCCTTAATAAGTGACTTTTTAGAGCTTTAAATCAGCTGATAAACCCTTCTAAGGGAAGTATCTCCAAATAAAGATTTTTTCAAGGGGTCACAGCTTTTTGGAAACAACATGTCTGAACGGATAAAATTACATTACCCAAAAGTAAATAAAATAGAACGAATGACCAAAAATTATGTTGTCAGATACGTTGGTGTCAACTGCTGCGTTAAATTGCTTCCAATACGAAAAATGCTGCATATGTTAATGCAAGCCAATTTCAAATCTTGTGTATGGACGATTGTGATTGCAATGGTATCTTGTTCGGTTGCTTGCGTCGTGTATATATATCTTCAAGACTAGGTCGTGTAGACATGGTTGTCAAAATATGAATATCTCGAAGGGACCTTTATGTACATGGGAAGGGAAGTGATTCCAACGCATGGATCCGGTACGCAATCTTCCTTGGTATAAATGTACTATCTCAATTAAACTTTCTTCCAAGGAATTCGGTGATTCCAAATGCCATGTATAAGTATGTATGGTATTTTTTTCCATGGAATTTCTTGGGTAGGGCGACTTCTGGACCAAGTGAAAGTTCGAAGGGAAAGGCCTATGGAAAGATGCTGTGCAGCACAGACGAGGAAAATTTTATGACGCCTAGCTAAAATTCCACTGCCAAATAGCTTGATAATTTTTCAAGGCATCCAGACTAGACATATTGAACTGCAACTAACACCATCCCTACCTGTGGCTTTTGACTTGGTAATCGGAGCATATGAGGATGAGAGGAGATGGTTATTTGATTGCGATGTTCTGGCATCTTTCGAAGGCGTGCGTTCGTGAAGGTCCACACTCTTCCCCGCTGGTCATTTTGCGTAATTGAGTGCATACCATGGACTATGAAGTGAAATACGTAGAGTTTTATTGTATTTTTGGATATTAGAAGAATACTCCTTGGCTCTCCAAGAGGTAATGCTCCATTTTTTGGAGTTATAATGGTTACCTTTACCTCCAAACGACAATCGTTATTTAAATGAATATTGATTCACCCCCCAACGCTTCCCCCACGACCAGGATCTTTCCTTCTACCAAATTTTTTATTACCATTTACCGCTCGTAACGATCGTCCAATGTTCGGTATACGGTATCCTTTAAGGAAGGAGTTTCGTGCGAACATATTTTACTATAGAAATAATGTATACGTAAGGCTTCCGTAGCTCAGTTGGTTAGAGCACCCGTTTAGTAAGCGGGAGGTCTTGAGTTCGACTCTCAACGAAAGCAAATGTTTAGAAGTTCTTCCCTTTTTCCGCCGTAATATGCTCAGGAAATATTCTTTGGTCAAGATAAAATACGAAACCGCGGAACAGCCAACGTTGGGAGTTTGAGAAACCGGAAATGTTTCAAGATTGACAACAAAGAATTTCGATATTTTCTCCAACGTTCCCTTTCCCAACCGACGCATCTTTTTATCTTGATTTTCGAGCACCGATTTTCTATCCTTTTTCGAGCCCTTTACAACGTCTCAATCTCACAATTGTCAGAAGTCAGTATCCACAAGGTATGAAGCGGCTGACGATCCAAATCCGGAGGACCAAAGTTTTTTATTCCAAGAAAACAAGGCATTAAATAGGAGTATTTCGCCCACAGTCTGGATTGAACAAATGGTTTCTTATCAAGTCGAAGCTTATAACTTTCTCTTTCTTCCTTTTTCTTTTCTTTTCCATGTGTTTGGAAACGACTCGTTTGATAGATGTGTGACAACCCCAAGATGATAGATGAAGAATTTGAGAGGCGGCACGGGGACTTTTTAATTTCAGGTAGGAGTTTGATAATATATGGTTGCTAGAGGTCATCTAATCTTGCAATACACACACACAACGGAGATTGTCACACATAGGAGTAATTGTTTCTGCAAAGTGGCGAAAGAGAAAAACATATGAAGTTATGGTTTAATCCTTGAGTTTATTGGAACTTTGACCTCGTTGACCAAGTGGGTAATAGTTTTCAATTGAAACGAAATTTGAAGCATATTTTAGGCTTGTTGGAATGTACAAAGATACGTGCCCGATTTGGGTGAATCTGAAGGCTAGTTTACCGTGCAAGGTAGAAAACCCCAGCTTGCATCAATGAAATAGAGGATAAATTGTGTTTTTCTAAAGGACATCTTTTGCGTTTACTCTGTTG
This sequence comes from Thalassia testudinum, assembly GCA_037157565.1. Lineage (NCBI taxonomy): Eukaryota > Viridiplantae > Streptophyta > Magnoliopsida > Alismatales > Hydrocharitaceae > Thalassia > Thalassia testudinum. Next base: position 53,543,914 of record JAZHRO010000030.1, read on the forward strand.
GAGGGGATAACTTGTTTTTATATTTATTGGAAGAAGGGATCCTGTAATTAATGTCAAACACCAATCTAAAGAGTAAACTAGGTGTGACAAGTGACAAAATATTTTATAAAACCCACGTTCACCATCTCCACAGCAAAGGTGTTCAAAACTGATAAAGTTCCGATTTTGACACTTCTTTCCGAAACGAACTGAAATTTGGTTCTCTAGAATCTCCAAATTGAAACTGACTTATTTCTCGATGGTCATCAGATTTTAAAGTTTGGTATAAAAACCGGTTACAACTGGTTTTGTTAAAGAGTGAATTGGCTTAGTTAAATCTCTCTCTAACGAAAAGAACCAAACAATTTAATAGAACGAGTACCAAAGAAGTCATTGATAAAACAAACTTTCAATAATATCATAGTCATTTCACATCAACCTTAGAAAAGAAAACTTGATATAGAGAAACAAAGGTAAACAACTACGACAATAACGGTGTAACCTTAATGTCTGTGAGGCGGGATAAATTTAAAATTAATCTGGTTCCGTTAGTAATGTTTTGCAACCCCCATTAACCAAAAAAAAATCGACGACCAAACAAATTGTCAATTCCTATCCATGGAAGCGAAAATTGAATAGTATCTCTTAAAGCCCAAGTTCTTTTCCGTTCGATTTGAATTTACGGTTCAATTTGAATTTCGTTTTTCTTAAGCCTTATTTAGGAGTATATATTTGTGTGGTTATCCAGTAGGGTTTGTAAACATAAGCTTGGCAAAGCCATGCCCTTATCTGTCTTATAAAATCTGAATTCCCATCCCAACTCTCCAACAAATAGTCTAAGGATAAAGACTCAAATCTAGGTCTTTCCTGTGAAAAATTAAGAATCTCAATCGCTTGACCATGTCCTAGTAGACAACATACATGCAGCAATGAAACCAAAAAAAGTACACTACCAAATAAGAACGTGCAAGTACTATCCCCATGTTAATAAATGCAACCTTAATCATTTCAACAAGGAAAACACATGCACATGAAAACCATGCACGAAATTCTTGTAACTAAGCCAAGGGTTATTGTAAATACTTCTACCAACTTTTGTAGGAATGTGTACGCTCACACATAAAAGATTCAGAAAATAGAACTAACGAAAGAAACATGACCTAATATCAAAAACACTGGCAACACTTGTCTAAGTAATCTACAACGGACATCGAATTACAAAAGAATGAAGATATGGAACTGCAAAGAAAAAGTAAATGGACATGTCTAGACACCTAATGAATAATTGAATCGCAAATGAATCAACTACGCCAGCTCCGTGCTTCTAAAATGGAACAAAGAAATTGCTCCCATAGGCATTTGCACTTTCGTCTGACACCGTCAACATTGACGGGGGACCTCCGACCAGAGCCTGTCTACATTGAACAGGATGAATAAATACCTTAAGATTTAGCAGAGTCAATATGATTCCTTGAGGTCTTTGAATCAAATGCAGTGCTGCAGCACGTTAATGCAGACGGTAGTGCCATGGCAGTTAATCATCGATGAGCCACGGCATCTGCTGCCACCAATAATAGGCGTATCAGCAAATGCTCTTCATGATAAGGCCAGTTGGTTTGCTTTCCTGGACTGGTCCCTGTTGCCGCCGCGAGGAAATATCTAATGAAAGCAGGGGCCTCTAACGAAAACCTTCGCTCCACATGAAGCATGTTTAGTCCTCAACTTGGGTGTTGAAAACAAAACTTGGAAAAACCGTCGTGAGCTCTCTGAAGAAGCAGAAAAAAACCAAAAAATCCAGTTAAAAATATGCACGTTTTACACCAAAGATCCCCAGCCATATGCTTCGGATCCATGGAATTCGGTGGGCCAAGGCAAAATGGAATTTGGATGGGTGATCAGAATTGTTTTTTCTAAAGAAAGAAAAAGGAAGATTAGCGGAGAACTTTAATCATCCCGGTGTTGCATTAATCATTAGAAGGAAGGTATCAGAATTGTAAGAAAAAATATTTTGGTTTATTTCCATTATGGTCTCCTATTATAGATTCTCCAGCCCAAAATGATGTAGTCTATACTCCTCAGAATTTGCAATCCAAAATCTGAACCACTCCACTGTTGTTGAACTGTTTCCATACACATCCTATGTTTAAAGAAACAATAGTCTGATGCACAAATATATCTTCAGATTTTATTTTTTTGAAAAGAATGTATCGCCAAATCATTACGTGGGGTCTCTCTGGGATTTCAACAGAGAATCAACTAATTAAGGGACAAAAAGGTATCCACAACAAAACCCACAGAGCTTCAACCCATCTGTATCATAGCAATACAAAAAAAAATCATTTTCTAAAGGAACTACGGAAATTAAGAGTCAAACTTGATTGGGACCAATTAAACCTTGAAGAAATATTCTATCTCCCATCTTCCAGGGGAGAAACCCATTCTTAAGGATAACCTCTCAACATTCCTTCTCTCTCCACCTTCGCAATACAAAAGCACATTTTGGAATGAAAAAGGTGGGCAGCAGAGATTGGATGGTAGCCCCCTTGGATTGTGGGGATCAACAGACCATCCTAGATTGCAGGTATAGAGTATGGCTTTGTAGTCAGATGCACTGTTGACAAAATGTGACGTGGTTGGTACTTCTTTCATTCACGGGTCATATTGATATCAAATTTATGGTTGAGAGATGGATTGGGTTTGTGGAAAACAACCACAAGCAAGAAACAATCGCTCAACATACCAGCTTTCTTTTGTAATCCCTCCTCGATGGGAGGGAGACAACCACGGGAATGTTTTTCCTAGACCTCTCAACACAAGGAGGTTAGGGCTCTTCACTATAAGGCCAAAAAGAGCTGTTTACATTCATATATTACAGGATTATACGGGTTTACATCCGGAAACCCATATACTCATTTACAATGCACTCAACACTACCCTTCAAGTTGGGCACAAGTGTCAAACATGCCAAACTTGTCTACATTTTCTTCAAACTTGCTTGCCTTGGTCGTTGGACTTTATATAAGGGAGACATAACTCCCCAGCAACAATCTTCTCCCCAATGAAATGGTGATCTAACTTTATGTGTTTAGTGTGATCATGCAGCACTAGATTATTGGCCAAATTAACCACTTTGTTGTCACAATATAATCTCATAGGAAGCCGCATTGCCATGCCAATATCTGACAATATGATCTTAAACCACAACATCTTAGTAATCTCTAAAGCCATGGTCTTACACTCCACTTCTGCAATTGATCTTGTACACATCAACTATTTTCTACTTCTCCAAATAACAAGATTTCCTCCCAAAAAAATAGAATAGCCTGTGGTAGATCTTCGGTCATCGACTGAGCCAGCCCAATCTGCATCAATGTATCCCTCAATATTCACACCAACCCCTTTTGTAAAGAGAAGACCCATCCCTAGGTTTTTCTTTAAATAATAGAGGATCCTGTTCACAATATTCATGAGGATCAATAGGAGTATCCGAGTATGCATGAACAAACTCACTACATTCGCTGCATATGTAATTTCTGGTCTAGTGAGCATAAGATCAATTTTCTCACGATCTTTTAATATCTTGATTTTTGGGAATCAGTTAACACTTTTCCATCCTTTAGAGTCAAATGGTAGTTCATCTCAATACGAGTATGCATGGGTCTACAACCAAGCTTCCCTATCCCTTTCAGGAGATCTAGAACATATTTTCTGACATAAAAAGACTCTCATGAGTTTGAGCAACCTCAATGCCCAGGATACACTTTAGCTTCCTTAGATCTTTAATCTCAAATTCTTCTGCAAGTTTTGCTTTAATCTCAAGAATTCTAGGTGATCATCACCTGTGACAATCATATCATCCATATACACAAGAAGAGTTGCTACTTTAGTATTGCTACGCCTGACAAAAAGAGTATGATCACCATATCATCCATATACCACAGTCTTTTCATTGCAACCTGAAGTCTCTCAAACCAAGCTCTTAGTAACTGCTTCAATCCATACAAGGACTTCTTGAGCCTGCAACACTGCAACATTTCCCTTTTTGCTCATAACCTGGAGACATAAACATGTCTAATTCCTCCTTTAGGTCTACCACAATACCACTCGTCTCACCTAATGTATCACCCAGAGTAGTCTTAGGAGCATCGGTTCCAATCTCCTCCAAGATACTATTTAGAGCATCTTTGTGAATGCCATCTCGCACTATCTTATCTCCATCATTAGCATCCAAACCAGGAATAAGAGGAATAATCAAGCTTTCTAAAGTGCCAAAATTGCGTAGTGGTCGTGATAAAGGGGATGAAGAAATAGGATTGACTTCCACATTCCCAGAAGCCTAGTTGTATCTTTTGTCATACCTGTTATCAAAGAACAAAGTATCACTGCAGTTGTCATTTTCTTGTTCATGTCACTCCCCCTACTCATCACAACCATCAAGGCATCAACTACACCATCGAAAATATTAAGTCAAATGCCAAGATCCTCTTCATCTCTACTCTCCCCCTAAAGAGGATCTTTGGGTTAGAAATAGGTATCCCTTTCAAAAAAAAAAAAACATCTCTTGTCACATACTTCTTTCCTGCATAAGGATGAAGGCATTTGTAGCCTTTTTGTGTACTCAAGTATCCTAAGAATACCCATTTGATAAATCGTGCGTCAAACTTAGATTGCCCAAGTTGTAAGACGTGTATGTAACAAACAAGTGCAACCAAACACCTTAGGAGGTAGAAAGAATGGTTCTTTTTTTAGCAACAGTAATGAAAATGGGGTTTTCCCTTTAAGCACATGACTAGGCATCCCGTTGATCAAATATGTACAGTCAAAATGGTTTCTAACCAATAGCGTTTAGGTGCCTTTACTTGAATTAATAATGCTCATGTAACATTAAGAAGGTGATAATTCTTTCTTTTTGCAATACCATTCTGTTGTGGTATATAACTACACTATATCTCCTTCAGAATTTTCTTCTCATTGAAAAATTCCTTTAGAGAGATTCCTATGTATTCACGAGCATTATCTGCTGTCAACACTTTAATTCTAGGATGAAACTGATTTTCAATCTCGTTGAAAAAGCTCTTGAAAATGTGAAGAAGCTTTTCTCTACTCTTCATAAGATAACGGAACGTGCATCCGGAAAAATCTTCAATAAAAGTAACAAAGTATCCATATCCATACTTACCACTAGTAGGTCCCCATGCATCTAAGTAAACCAAGGAAAAAGGTGAGTCGCTCTTGTACTCAACTCAAGAAAGGATGCACAATGGTGCTTTGCCAACTAATACACCTCGCAGTTCACATCGTATAAGTTGACCCTTGTCAATAAGTTTGGAAGTAATTTTCGCAAAGCCACAAAATTTAGATGTTCGAGTCTACTATGTCATAATATCATGTCATTAATCTTTGTGGAGTTCATTCCCCTAGAATTTAACATAGCCTGAAGAGCATGTGCAAGTGCGATCTTTCCAGGTAACCACTATAGTCCATTACACTGAAGTCAGCCTTATCTCCTTTCTTGTTTTCAGATCTTGCAAGACACATCAATACTCATTGAAAATCAGTCCACACTTCAATTCCATGCAAATCTTGACGACAAATAATAAATTTAAGGAAATCTTTGGAATATGGAAGGTATTTTCAAATCTAATTCTATTTATAAGGTGCATACTACCAACCTTTACACTAGATTTATCAGCAATCGAGATATGATCCTTTCTTGAACCAAGTTTATATTAAGAGAGCCATTATGGATTGTTAGCCGTGTCATTGGTAGTTCCACTATCAACAATCCAATCATTGGGAGACAGCATGATTGTATGTTCTTTCTCGGGCAACTAGAGCATAGGTAGATTCTTCTTTTATCAATTTCATTATGGATATCTCTAACCACATTGTCAACAATCACAAGCACAGAAGATAACCACAAGGCCATGGTACAAATGCTCCAACAAGATAAATAAGGTCTTCTATACCCCTTACACACCAAGGGAATACAACTAGGTGCAAATACTGTTGAGACCACTCATATCTCTCCGCAAGGAAGAGACTACAATTGGGTGCATGAATCTCATAAAGGGAAGTACAATAATAGAGCTCTGAGTAGAGAGAATCTTCAAGATCACCAAAAGACGAGCAAACGAAGAGGGGCAATGCCGCCCAGGTCTGAATGAGACAAGTGAGTGATATGGTGGTAGGAGACCACCCTTCAGCAATTAACGCAAGGTTTGAAATTGATTTGATTTGGTGAAAGCGGGAAAGGAGCTCGCCAAAGCTCCACCAGAACCTTAGTGATGCTCCAAGGAGACAACTCCAACTTGGTAGTAGTGGTGGTGGCCTGAGATCCACTCTCCAGTAGTTCTCTATTGCTTGGTGTCTTGAAGCACCGTTCAACAACCTTCCCCCCAAACACCACCCATGCTTAAGGGCCATGACCGATGCATGAGCAAGGTGCTTCTAATAACGGGAAGCAATACTCATTGAAAAACCCTAGCTCTAATGGCATGTGGAAAACGATCACGCACAAGAATCAATCGCACAAGACATTGGATTTACGTGAATGTCCTCCTTGATGAGGAGAAAACCACTGGAATGTTGTTCCTAAACCTCTCAACACAAGGAGGCTAGGGCTCTTCATTCTAAGGCCAAAAAGAGAGGGTGTTTACATTCATATATTATGGGGTCATACGGGTCCACACCCAAACACTCATATACTTGTTCACAACCTAGTCAACAAGGTTTAGTCAACTTAAAACTTTACTTGGATTTAGTCAAATGTATGCAACTCAATTTCATAGATCCGTTGCACCTATGATGTGCACAAAAATGTACATGAACCTCAAGAATAAATCAAGCTAAAGTAGCCTCACAAAACACTATGAAAGATATGAAAATATAGGTGATATTTTATTACATATACACAATAATTAAAAGAAAATCATATGTTGTTATGCTTTTTTTTTTTGAAAAGTGTATGTTATACATTCTTGAACCATAATCCAATTGACTCAAACATGATTAGCAAGTTTGGGTCAATTGCATGTTGGTTTAATTAGAAAGTGGAGATTACTATGGCACATATGGCCCAAACATAATATTCTTTCCAAGGAAACATATGGCTCAAATATATCGATAAAGATAGCAAAGGGTTCCATATAATAAAATGTTGATTGCATACCTCAAGTAAGGAAGAGTCATATTCCTCATAAGGGAAGGGTTCCTAGAAACATAGTCTTGCCAGTCTTCTTTATTTATCTTGCCATCGTGGTCAGAATCAGCATCGGCAAATGTCTAGAGGAAAATATGGCATATAGTGAGAAAGAATCAAGTAAAATAGAGGAATATAAGGGGAGCTCAAAATAAACCTACTTTATCAATTATGGCTTCTAGAAGATCATCTGATAATCTCATCTCAGATTCCATGAGGATAGCAATTACCATTTGCTTGACCTGCAATGAATAAAACAGAAACTCTTTTTTTTCAAATACCGGTTAAAGAGCACTGCAAGACTACAATGTTGTTCGTGGATTTGACAAGAAACAAATATGTTAGAACTGTTAACTTTCTATAAGCACATGAATCAAACAACCAACCAAAAAACCTATAATATAGAATGGCAGGGTGCTGAATCTCATGTGTGCTGCAGATAACTAGACAATAAGAAGAACGAAAGCCCTCCCTCCCACCCTTCCAAAACTAAACGACATTTTACTGTAATGTAGCTAACTTACTGAATTGAGTACCAGAAGCAACGATTATTAAATTTCAACTGAGATCCAATCAGAAATCTGCAAGCAGGTTTGGTGTGCCTTTTCTTTTCGTTTTTGAGAGGAAGAAGGTTTATAAATCCAATGAGCATTTCGTATGTGGAATGAAATTTCCAACACCTGGAAACTTATGATATGACTTAATATCTGAGCAAGGATTCTCGAAGAAAAAAAATCTGACAAACAATTGCTCTAAGGTTTGCTCATGGAGAGATCAGATGCTACGACACTGAGTAAAAGCAATGCCTTTCATGTGTATCGAAGAGATTTTTTTGCCTCATAACACATCTGATTAAATAACATCATGGCACCTTCATTCACTCCTCGATTGCTTCCAGGTAAACTGTTTTCACTAGACTATGACATCATTGCAGACTTTACAGCCACGAACAACATGAGTGTTGGTCATCAAGATCAAATTGTTTTTTTTGCAATTCATGTTTTAATAACAAGACACCCAAGTATTTGTAAGACAGGCTCGTTCAGGGGGCACAAACCTTCTATGCAATAAGTTAAACAAGTATGCCTTTTAAAAAAAAAAAACTGGGACAAGATGAATGTAAGATTTATTTTTCCTCCTTTCCCTTGTAAGTGATATCCGGGTGTACATCAAACAGAGTTGAATTTCACCTTTTTACCCTTCTCTTAATACTCAGTGGTCCTGTACCATTCTCCACCAAAACAAGTTCTGCTCTGCAATGTGGTTAGTAGCCTTTTTTGTATCAAAGAAGAGAGTAAAAATGCTATTCATATCCAAGTTCGATGTGGCCAAGTTATCTGAAGAGAAGGCATTATGTGTCTATTAGGAAATAGGTGTCCTACTATTTTTAGTCATCGTTATTTTTGGTGAGTTTATGGTGTTTCCTTATATACTTAAGCCCTCTCCCTATGAAAAGAGAGACAAAATTTTCTTTTCACAACAACAATAACCAAATTGATCTTTTTCAACATAGTATTGGAGCAGCATTCCTAAATTGATGATCTGATATCCCAACAAATCAAGATGTTTGAATCACCAACTGCATAGTGATTCAAAGGATGACCGAAGAAGGAGGCTACAGTGCCACGGCAACCATGAAAGACAGCAGCAGTGCCGCCACCATCATGGTGGGCAACAACAGTGCTGATGCTGCCTCGAAGACCGGCAGACACATCACCAGATCATTTGTTCTGGCATGTACAGTGAGGAGTCCAACTAATACAGTTTCCAACAATCACTCAAACATATCCTTTCCTAAGTAGGAGGAACACCCATACTTAGTAAAAAGGAGTTGGGTCTCGACCATTTGACTTTTGTAACTATTTAGATGACAGTAGTTGGATGGCATAGACGGGTCCCTGGAAGTTGGAGGTCAGATGATGGTATGTAGTTGTTACTAAGTGCAAGAGAAAACTAAAAGGTTTGGCAAAGAGGAGATGATGGCACAAAAAAGGTCAATCTTTCCCTGGAAAATTTAGGATTTAATGGTGCAATCAATGCCACATAAGATCTACCTCCTTCAATGTAAATTTCTCAAATGAATATTGCTAGGTTATGGATTTCCAATGGAAAATTGGTGGTCCAATAGAGATCAAGTGCATAGCATGGGTACTTCTATTCAAGGTAATAGTTCATAACTAAGTGGTATTTACACCCTTGATGGTAGATGCCCTAATCTAAAAGTAAAGAATTCAATTAGCAGATGAAACTCAATAAGATTTAGCACTGACTAACATAAATAGTTAGCATTGGACAAACATAAATAGAGTAACATTCATGATAGATGTCTCAAGCACACAAACAACTGTAACATAACCATCCTAAAAGTATCCACTTCATTGACTTACTTCCTCACGCTCAATGTATCCAGTCTTCCTTAAATCGTATAGCCTAAAAGCAACTGCAAAGAAGAAACTGAAGAGGTAAAAAAAAACACTCCAATTATATTGAATAAACTTGCAACCAGCTGAGACTTACAGTCAACTTTCTCTTCGAAAGAAGCACTGGGATGAAAGACACTCAAGGCATGAATAAATTCTTCAAATTCAATGACACCATTTCGCTTTTCATCAAACAAATCAAACACCTAGGAAGTTCACAAAAAGGACCATAATGAAGTGCTAATCCAACCAACAAATAGCAGTCACTTTCAATCAGCAAGTGGAATTTGAAATATACACAGCAATACATGTTAGTTAGAGTAATAGACAAAGGGGAAATATGGAAAAATCAAAATGCATAGTCCAGTGATAAGATCAAATCCCAGGTGACAGTCATCATATTCATGCTTAAGTTCATGACCTTTAAGTGAGGGTAACCTTTCCATGAGAAAAAGAGGAAAGCTGACCCTTTACGAGGAACAACACATTATCGGCAAGATTCATACACTTATTCAAAAAACAGACAACACTACCTAGAAGCTCCCTACAAAGATGAAAATCCAGCTTCTGTTGGCTTCTACCCAGCTTCCATGATAGGTTCAAACAAGTTGACTGACTAACAATTTGTAGGAGTTGAAACAAGGGAGATTTTTGTCAGCATACACCTCGAGAACAAGTTGTTAATATCTTCATAATCCATATCTTTATAACAGAAAATTTACCTCATTTAGTGAATTGTGGAGCTCCTTGACTCTAAGGAACAAATATTTCGCCCTTATCGTATCTTCATACCACAAGATTCCAAGGTTTTAGTTAATATTTATTCCAGAAGAACACTCTTCACTGAAGAAATCATATTTTCTAGTTATAAAAGATGTTATAATATAAATTTAGGAGGGTTCCTTTTCTGAAAAAAAGGATAGCTTTCACACTCAAATGTTCCTAACAATATGACTTCTAGATCATAGAATAGCAGACATAAAAGGCAGTACACTCACCACAGTTTGAACAAGGATGAAATATACAAGTTGCTCGATATTTCAATACACTTGCTTCAGTGATCATGTGCAAAGAGAAAGGGCAAGAGGGAAGTGAAGAAGAGGAAACTTCAAGGTTAAATTCCCGACAAGACAAGAAATAGGGGGTGAATTATATTGACCCAAAATTTCGAGGGATTTTTACATTTTTTATCCGACATTTTTGAAATTACAGGTTTACCCTTACAAAATTTGCATTCACACTGATGCCCCTCCAAAGTTATGTAGTAACCATAAAACCCCCTTGGTTAAAGTCCATCGAAATGAAAATCACTATGGAGAAAAAAACTATATCCACAATTAGTTATCTAAATCACAATATATCATGGAAGGAAAACTCAACCTGCTACCGTCATTATTATTGTTCCTCCAATTCTTACTTCCCAACCACATCCCCTAAATCTAGTTGACCCCCACCCACTTGAGCTCCATGATATACCAAATTGTTCAAAAAAATAAAAGTAGGTTAACTATAAAGGTTACAAGATGATAGCTAAAACTATAAAGCTTTAGAGAAGATAAATGAAAGGAAGCCGAAACAAGTCTCCAATATGACAAAGAATCAATTCAGTTTCACACTTCACATGTTTGCAACTGGAATGATAAACCTTTTAGTATGTCCTATGGAAATTTTTTGGGCCAAGAAGAAAAATAAAAATATGGATCTTACTGTTCTGTATAAGGCTTAAGACTTTTTTTTTCTAAAAGGGTTTATCTTGGAGAACATTAAAGGAAAGATGGGTGCCAATTTTTTATATCAATCTCATAATGGATATATATGATGCAGCTGTAGCTTGTACAAGGATTCATATTGTATAGACGAACTACTTTAAAGCTGATATTGATTTCCAGTAAATTCACTATTTCAACAAGACGGAGGAATTGATAGGATTGCCATACCAGGATTCAACACAGGTTAGTTGAAGTGGGAAAGAGCTTCATGCAAAGCTTAAGGGTAAAGCTATATAGCAACAGTAAATCTGATCATGCTCTATGGATTTGAATGTTAGATTACAAGCTACAAGTACATGCAAAATATATCTAAGGCAGAAATCGAGACATTGAGATAGATATGCAGCCACAAAAGGAAGAATCAAATTTCAAATAAGGTGAACAAAGAGAAAAGGTTGGTGCAGCACCACTAAATGATGAGCGAAAGCGATTTGAGGTAGTCTGAAACATCTACAGAGAAGACCTCTTTATGTACTGATTTGAAAGACATGAGAAATTAGATGCTGAACCTATGAAGAGGGGTGGGAGAATTTGAAGAAGTATCAAATCAAAAGGAAACTATGATATTCATAATCTAGGATAGCACCATTAGATGCCACTACTATGGCTTGATGTGTAGAAATAAAGAATCCATGACGTTGATCTCACTTAATCTTGAAAACTATTTAGTGGCCGTTATTGTTAAAGACAATATAGGTTCATGGAAAGTAAGCTTCAAGGAATACACCAAATTAGTGGTTTACCACACATGGAATGGACCTGATTTTGTATAGATGCAAAATAACCAGTAAAGCATTTATCCTGATTTACTTAATTAAGTTAGCAATAAGTGCTCTTCAACAAAATAATAAGGGAGAAGGAATAAAACAAGGAATTGATTAGGTTGATAAAATGAAGGCATGATTGACAATGTATCATGATTTGTACGATCTCAACTCAAGAAAAAAAAAAACTAAATATTCTTTCCAGAAAGTGAGATTAATTCCCTCCTTATCCCTATGAAATGGATTGCCATAGTCTCTCAATAACCAGCTTATGTAATTCATGCCCTTCCATGGATCGGGCTAATGCTCAGAAATGCCAGATGTAATTTTCCTAATCTGTTTGAGAGAAAGAAGGAAATAACGTAATTTTAAGTATCCAAACTAATTTCGACATGGCTGTGAAGATATTATCGGACTAAGTATTCCCCACAAAAAAGAAAAGGGACAACTTGTCCAATTGATTGTGGGTCCCGGTTCCGTTTCTACCTTCCCCAAGTGAGCCTTCCAGGCAGGATGCTATTTGCAATTTTTTTCAGAAGGTATTTAATGCCAGCTGGGTGGGTGTCCTGGTCTAAACTCAGACGTTACAAGGATTAAAAAGGTCTCCAAAAGGTCCTCACATAATAAAAAAGAAAAAGAAAAAGGGCGTGAATTGGATGGATTCCTTTGTAATCCATGGAAACACCCAAATATTGTCAGAGACACGTGAGGTGGCCCAAAGTACGTGTCCATTGCACAAATGCAAGACGAGGTGAAGAAAGGAAGGAAAAAAAAAAAAAAAAAAAAGGCAAAGAAGCTCCCTATCTGTCGCAACAAAAAAAACATGAAAAATCACAACAGAAAAAAAAAAAAAAATGAAACAAAACTTACCCTGTCCAAAAAGAGGTTTTCTCCCGATTGCGTCCTGAAAAGAGCGAGTTGGAGCTCTTCCTGCAAACAGAATGGGCAGAGGGGTCAAATCAGCGAGCTAAGATGAAGCGCACCCGCGCAACAACGTGGGGCCACTTTGATTCCACGGCTCTCCACCATTGTAGTAGTGGGAGACACGTGGCAGAGTATCACGTCCCCAAGACCTAACTTTCTCAATTTTCCCCTATTCTCATCCGAAAATGGTAAGCTAGTCGTCAAAATTGACCACGCTCTCCCGATGCGAGGAAGATGCTGAGATTTAGCGACCAATCACAAGTTTAAGGCAGCTAGATTATAATAATTGTACCCACACGCCAGGCTATTGCGCAAATCCGTGCATGGAAAATTAATTAATTCACTGTGGGCCCATTAGTTTTAAGTTTGCCGCAACCTTTTTTTTTTTTCTCTTCCTTTTGGATAGCTGAGTTTCCACTTCCCTATTTAGTTGCCAAGTTAACACGAGTTCCATGGGAGTAAATACTTAATTCATCACTTATCTCAGTTCACACTTAACGTCGGATTAAGTTTCACTTAATTTGAGATAAAGTTATTTTGAACTTTACGTAAAACAACTTTAATCCATTAAAGTATCCAAACAAAGTAATTCACTTAATTCATCATTTATTTTAATCATACCTCATTTTATATTTATTCCACAAACTTATTTCCCATAAATTACCAAGAGTGATCATCGCTTGAACTTAGTTGTGTGGTTGCTACAAACTCATATTGCTAGAATACCATTTGCAAATAGAACGGCTAAAGTGATCTAAGAAAAAACAACTTGGTGCATAAATTACCAAGCTGCACAAACAAATAGGCCCAAAACTTGTCATGACCCTCAAAACAAATCGCTTTTGGCACTGGAGATATTTTTGAAATAGTGGGGCTTGTTGTCTGGTGGCGAGGATCTAGTGTTCATCCCCAGCTTATGTCAAGAACAGCATTCTTAGGCCCAATTAATTTGAATGAATAATTGTTCTCCAACAACTTTTGAGAATGCTGGACAAGTTAATTTGCTTTTGGTCGGATGCCGGGGTTAAGGTATAAGATAAGTACAAGGAAAAAAGAGAGAGAAGAAAAGGCCCGTCCATAACCATATCCCATCACCAACAAGTTCTCAATTCCACAGTACTCCCATCCTCTGGAATACCCTCCTAACCAAACCAGCAGGGATATGAGAGATGTCACAGTAGGAAATGGGATATCCCTCAATTTCACAACTTATCATATCTTTTCTTTCACCTCTACCTTGTCCCCCCTTCGAATCAACGGACCACTTTCCATAGGGATATCCATGAACCTTCGTCCATCAACAAGAACCGTTCCAAAGGAAATAAAAAAAAAAACACGGTTAACAGCTAACAACTAAAGCTGATGTAATTGATGTAACATGGCCATCTTGGTGTGCATTTTCACATCCACCAAGTCCTACACCATGCAAATCCAAAGGGTGTTAACCCTAAACAGAAATGTAAAAATCCAGAAGTAAAAATCCGTCCCCACCCCCTAACTAGAATCGGGACCCGCAGCCGAATGTTCAATTTTGTTTAGTTGTGACCCATCGGATGGTGAACATTGATTTTGTAAGATATTCTGTGAGATTTTTAATATGTGAAATAATAACCTAGCCCTCTAAGGTGGCAAAGATGAATCCTTGAAACCAATCCCACGAAAGAGACAAAACCGCCTACATATGTCATTATAATCATGTCCAGCAAATTTCAATCACCCACCAATTAAGACATGGCCAATGATCGTGACTCCTAACTTCAGCAGCACGAGAGATTTGGACTCAAGTCTTCATTTTTACTCTTACCTAATTTCCAACCGTATGCTCAGATGAGATTTTGATTTAGTAAAAAAAAAACCATCCTTCTTTCCTGATTCAACCCCCTTTTCCTTTCGCCTCAAACGAACATTTGATAATGAGATATTCTAATTGCAAAATGGGGAAGAAGGAAAAAAAAAAAAGCCGTCCATAGCTAGCGAGCAACCAGGGCCTAGTAGAGGTAGAAAAATCCAATTTGAATGCCTCCACTCGCCCCTGCCGATCCCCACTCCCCCACGAAAATGCTATCTTTTCTCGTTTAGATGAAGAAAAACCCCATTTTTTCCACGCAAAACAGACGCACGAAGACACGAGATCCCAAATCGGATGGACAGATACCTTATGGATGAGCCCGTCGTCTATGATGGAGCTGCTGAGCTTCTTGAAGAGCTCGTGGAGCGCCTCCACCTCGTTCACCGAAACTACAACCCAAAACACAAACAAACCGCAGTGGAATCCATCGGATACGAATCCACAACCCAAAACACAAACAAAAGATGCCGCCGTTTTGTGTTTATTTTTTTTGCTTACGCACAGTACGTCCGCTTGGAGAGGGCCTCGACGTCGATCGGCCCGTGACGCCTTCGCCGAAAGGCGCCTCCGGCTGTGGCGGTGGCGTAGGATGCGGAGCGGCGGCTCCTCCCCGGCGGCTGGAAGCACTCGGTGAAGGCGAGGACGAGGGCCTCGAGGATCGCGACGATGGGGATCGCCGCGGCGCAGAGGCGCTCTCCCACGGAGATCGATCCCCACGAGCCCTGCGAAGAGAGCGAGCTTCTATTTAGATCAAAACTTGGGTTGAAAGGTGACCCAATTGAGGATGGAGGGGCGGGGGTGGTCAGAAATTTACGCCGGAGCGATCCATGTCAGGGTGTTGATCATCGCAGGGACGGTTGGGGTTCCATCTACAACGCAAATGCTTCGCTCTCTAACTCTATCCCTCTCTCTTTTTTATTTGGTCTGATGTGGTGGCGGTGGTGGGGATGAGCTGTGAGGATGGATGCAGCTGTGTGGGTGTCAGGAGAGGAACGAGAGGTTGGTGAAGAGGGGAACGTTTATTTATGCCTGGGAGGATGAAGGGTTCGTTGGTTGGTTCGTTCGCCACGATGGTTGGTTCCTTTTATCCTTTTCTCTCTGGTTTTTTTTCTTTTTTTTAATTTTTGCTTATATTTGGGATGGGTCGGTTTTCTTTTTTTTTTTTGTACGTACGTGTCTATGGAATCTTCTGAAACTGGTCAGTTGCAAGGGAAGGAGATAGGTGTTTGAACGTGTAAGAAAAGAGTATTGGTGGGACGTCTTCTTAATTTTTTTTTAAAGACTTTTACATGGATGTTACTTAAAATTATCAAAATTATTTTTTTATCATTGAGTTATAAATATTATTATTAATATCACTAAAAAGTATGATCTTTTTACAAAAATATCCCTTGGATTAAGCTTCGTCTGATCTAAGTTAATAGACACTTGTTTTTGCCGTTAACCTCTTCTCCACCCACACCAAGTATTGAAGAAACTCGATCCTCAAGCTTCGATGCTACATCATGCTTGCCTTGATGAAATTTATTCGCAAGCTTTATCAACAACAATAACAACAACAAAAGTAACAGCAACAGCAACAACAACAACAGTAACAAAAGTAGCAACAACAACAACCAACAACAAGAATAATAACAACCACCAACAGTAGTAGCAATAGGCACCAATAACAAAACCAGTAGCAACAAACTACACCAATAAGAATAACAATGGCAACAGCAACAACAACAAGCAGTTAACAACTGCCCCATTCATGACCATGTTTCTCATCACCTCGATCACCTTGTCAAACCTTTGCTCTATCAACGGGCAGCTGGCGAGCATTGCATAGACCTGCAACCTCGACACCAGCAAGGAAGGAGAGGAGGGGTGGAGGGGGAGGCAGTGGATGAGGGTGGAGAGGATGGGATGGAGGTAGAGGTGGGAGAGGAGTTTGAGGGCAAGAAGGAGGGGGCGGGAGGAGGGGGTAGAAGGAGAAGTGGATGACAGTGTGGAGGATGGAGAGGCTCGAGTTGGGATAGGCACTAGAGAGGAGGTTGTGGAAGACAAACTCGGTGTAGGAGAGGCGGTGACTGTGGATGGAAATGCAAAGGATGGTGTGGAAGGGGAGAAGGGAAGGGGGGTAGTGGAGGACAAGGAAGAAGGAGGAGCATATGCTTGGAGGTGGTGGTGGTGATTTAAGGTAGAGATCGAGTGAGAGGAGGATTTGATAGATAAGGAGGAGGAACTTGACCTTGTCATCGAAGACAGCCTACATGATGATGGAGAGGAAGAGGGGAAAAAGATAATGTTAGCAATGGTGAGAGGAAGGAGAGGAATGAGGAAGAAGGAGGAAAAGAGTTCCAATTGTTTGATTGTTTCAAAGACATGGATTAAATCACCTTTTGATATTGACACTTCTAACTTAACTTGAATCAATTTTGCCTTTATCCCAAGTTTAAGGTGACATTTACGTTAACAACTTAAATTTTACAATGAGATTAATAACGATACTTGTAAACTAATGATAAAAAATTAATTTTAATAATTTTCAATAACACCTACATAATTTTAAAAAAATATATTAGGGGGTAAATTAATCTTTCATGTATGTACGTGTGTGCGTGTATCCCAGTAAACCGGACCCTACGTAATTACCCTACTCGAAACGGAGAGCATCCGTGTCCTTCCAAATTTAAAGTTTCCACCCACGCCCTTTCACCGGAGCTTTTCATGCCCTACCCTTTGTGCCCTCCAAGAGTCCTCCCCACTCCCGTCCCCCACCCTTTAATAACAATCATTTCCTTCCTTTTTTTTTTTTTACTTTCTAAATTTAACATTTTCGTGAAAGAATCTAATATAAGAGACGTACATCAGAGGAGAAACAAAAAGGTAGAGAATCCCCACCTATAAAAGGGGAAATAACTCCTGTAAAAATGAACAAATTTAAAGATTAAAAAAAAGATAAAAAAATAAAAATCTTAAAATAAAAAATCAGACCATCCTAAGAATATCAACCCCACACTTTTGAAATGATAAAATTGAGATAAAAATCTTGAAAATCACGTTAACAAAAAAATTGATCATATCGACATACTAACTCACAAATGAAATTATGATAATAATAAATATGGAATCACACGTGATTTAAAAGAAAATAAAATTTATATTTAAAAAAAAAATACATTCCACTCAAACAAAATAAATGCTCCTGGGATCACCACCTCTCGTCTCATTTAATTATGATAACATGCACATTTAATAACATGCTTAATTATCTTAATAAAAGTACGAGGATTTATTTTTTATTTTAATTAAACCTTCTTCGACCACTTGACCCCGAATGAACCAACTGCAAGTTGTAATCAGTTTTCAAATTAACAAAAAAATAATAATACTTAGGAAAAATCAATTCAAATATGGTTCACGTTTCTAATTACGAACTCAAAATTTAGTTTGATTAAAAAAATATATACCAAAACTCAAATGGATGTAGGTAAGGAAATGTGCACTCTTGTCCAATCAAATGATTCCTATTTAATCAAAAGATATTCAATAGATGTATTTTAATTGATGTGTTTCAATCAATTTTCATGAATTCTAAGTAATTATTTACCTATTTAAAGTGATTTTTTACTTAAAATTGATTTTTCACCTTAAATTTAAGGTGAAAAATTATTTTCTAAATGAAAAATCACCTTGTATAAGTGAATAAATACTTTCCATAAATTTAAATCTTAAATCATAAACCCCAACTTCTAATCAAACTCACAGGGAAAATTACTTTTCACTCTTTGAGTGAAAACTTATTTTTCATCGATTGAAAATGAATATCAATCGATTGAAAAATCGATTAAAAAAATTTAACTAGTTAAAAATCAAGTAAATCAAAAGATACCAGTTGGAAACTTATTTTTCACTGATTGAAAAATAAAATCAATCAACTGAAAATCAAACAAATCAAAAATACATCGATTGTAATGGTTTCAACTGGTTGAAAATTAAGTAGACTAGAAATACACCGATTGCAAATGATTTTCAATCGGTTAAAAATTAAAATAAATTAATTGAAAATAAAAAATACATTGATTAAAAATAAAAATAATTGATGTGTTTATTTTTTCACCAATAAATAATTTTTCAACATGAATGTAGTTTTTTACCTATAAAAATGATTTTACTTAGAAAATAATTTTTATCAATAAAAAATTAAAATATATTAATTAAAATAACAAATCCCATCGTACATTATAAAATATATTGTAAAGTATGTTTTTATTTATTTTGACAACTCAAATCGATTTGATTTTGCTCACGGAGGGATAGGTGGTTGTTATCGATTTAAAAAAGAAAAAAGAGGTTGCTGCGAGGGGATAAGGTGATTGAATAAAAGTTAAAAGTTTTCCTTCTTTATTTGTAAGTCAAGATTTAAATTCTTGCCCACTCGCTCGTCTATCTTATGCTCAAGTTTAAAAATATTACGGGAAAGCTCAATTTTATGGAAACCGCAACAATAAAATTGTCCTTTCCGTGGATATTTCTTCATCTTAAATTGATTAATAAACTATCCTGTGAAATGCATCCGCTCGATAATATTTAAGTATGTAATTTCATATATATATATATATATATATATATATATATATATATATATATATATATAACTTAATTTACATTTGATTGAGAGATAATGTTATTTGGGATAGAATTGAAGTGAAATAAATATAAACAATTATTTAGTTGGTGGAGTTTCAACGATTAGGAAGATTGTAATAATTGGAAGATTTGTACTTATTGATATGTTGTTTTCAGTGGGAAGAGAGAGAGTTATTAGGTAGAGTTTTGATGTGATGGAATGTCGTTATTAGTTAGTATTTTTTGAGTTATGTGTGAGAAAAAGAGTATTAGTGTTTTCAAAATTCATGTTAATATAATTTTTGATAATACCTCATATCTTGTGCAAGCAACATCTAAGCTTATTTTTAACCCACCCCTAATTGCTTATCCCACCTGATGACCACTAGCCAAACACAATCTTAAAGAAATCATCATTGGATCAAAACACATCCATCTCTCTCTTTCTTTTGCAACTTTTTTTCACACAAATTGTAACGCAAATGTGAAGACCATATCATGTACTTCCCTCAAACGCACACCTAGGTAAAATTTATCAGCAAAATGTATCAATGTATTCAAAATATCACTAATAATATTTATCATTTTTTAATACACATGGGTGATTTCATCACCCTTGGGTGATTTTTTATTTAATTCAAATGTAAAAATTATCATTAATTTTAAATATTATAGGTGATATTTAATTTAAAATTAAAATATTATATATCCATACCTAAATATTATCAATAAAATTTAATTTCAATATAGAAGCATGAACTTTCTTGTGCTAATTGTAATTATACGGTTGGATAGGATGATGACGTAAGTTGTTAGCGAATAAAAAGGCTTGCCGGTTTACAAAGGATCTACGGCTTCCGATGTTTGGCAGAGGATAATTAAGGAACCGATATCAAATCTTTATATATATATATATATATATATATATATATAAAGAGGTCTGCCTCCATTGCTGTGTGTACATTTCTTGTGCACCGTTATTTTATTATTATTATTATTTTTAACCGTGTACGTCTCTCTTGATTTCTCTCTCTCCTCTCTCACTCTCACACATTTATTATTATTATTATTATTATCATTATTATTATTATTATTATATTATTTAGCACATACATTTATCTCCATTATCGATAATTTTTTATTAAATATTAATATTAAATATATTTTTACTACAATATAAAATAATATATATATAAAATAAGACAATATAAATACAATTTAAAATGTCAATTATAAATCAAAATACATCAAATAATATATTTTGAAATATACGATGTATTTTGATTTTTAATTTTTATTTTTTATTTTTGATTAAATTTTTTACTTTTATTTGATATCGGAAAATGATAAATCAAAATACATTAATTAAAATTTTTTAATTAATGTATTTTAATATTTTACATGAAAAATTAAAATATATCGATTGATATAGGTAAAAAATTAAAATACATCCATTAATATTAATAAAAAATTAAAATATATCAAATATTTATTTTTTTTTTAAAACAAAATTTATTTACTGTAAAAAATGACACAACTTCTATCAAATTATTTATTTATTTATTTTCTTTACCTTAGTTTACTTACATAGCAACTTAATAGTTTTTTATTTTCATTTACTTCTGACTTGTGTACTCACAGGGCAGTCTCAAAATTAGTTATCTATATTGGATGCAAGGGTAAGCTACCTCGGGATCGGTCAATCAAATGATCTCACGGGCTAAGTTTGTTCTTGCCCTTTAATCGAGATGGTGCTGGCACGACAAGCTCGAATTTTTATACAAAATTAAAATAGTGGGTTAGGTATAGCGTAGTCTTTTATCTTTTAACAAAAAAAAATATTTCAGGTAATGGGAAGAAATCAAATACATCATATGCAATCCTAATTAAGAAAAGAAAACGAGAAGATGATAACCAGACAGCCTTGCAAAGAGGAAAAAGTTATTCCATGTGAAAATAGGGGATCTCACTCCCAAAAGAAGACAAAATCGGGTCAAAATAGGAAAAAAAATAAAAAAAATAATAAATTAAAAAGAAAATGTCCTCAATAAAAGATTAAAAGAAATCCAATAGCACTCTCTTGAAAAGAGTAACAATTCCATAGATAATAATTATACCACTGAAGATTAAACTTGACTATTAGGATGATCTATATAAATAAAAAATTAATAAAATATCAAAATCTCATGTGAGTCGGACAATTTCACGGACGACTAGGCTTAGTATAGTCAGTTGGGACCTTTGTGCCCCCACTCGAAGTTACCGTCGAGATCGCCAATTGGTACCTATATAGTTTAGGTCGTGGAAGAAGGATCATGTAGGTCGGTATTTATCTACTGGGGTACCCAATTTCTAGGTTGGAGTTGGGATATGGCTACAAATGTAATACTTTCCCATATTCAGAATATATAACTAAATTAACATGTGGAGGTCGAGGAAGCTAACGCTGCCCTCAAAATGCTTCACCTTTTATAGGAAGGCATTTAATCTCCATAATTTTACGGTCCAAAAGAGGCGGAGAAAAGAATTGTCAATCAGCTGGTCACGATCACCCCATTTTACGTGGTTTCCAAGATTTTTCATATAGCAAAAATGGAGAGATATGCAAAAGTTGACTTAAAGATGAAGTGAATGTGGGTTGTACTTGATCATTGTTATTTAAAGTAAAAATATAAAGGAATGAAATGTTTGAGTTTAATTATATTAAAAAAATTAATACATTATTTTGAATTAAAATATATAGGTAATAAATAATTTTACATAAATGATAAATAATTTTATTTCAGTGATAAATTATTCTAAGGTATTTTTATATTGGTGAAAAATGATTTTGTACGGATGATAAATTATTCTAAAGTATCTTTATAATTTAATTTTGCATCGATGTAAAATTATTATAAAAGTGATTTGGTAGTTTTGTATCTGTGCAAAATGATTACTAAACCTTAAATCGTAAGGTGAAAAATCACTTGTCATATATGAAGAAACATTTAAAATTTAATTTTACATTACTGCAACTTACTTTACATTAATGAAATTAATTTTAAAGATAATTTAAGTAATTTACATTTGTACAAAAATAATTATTGATTTTAATAATGGTGAACTTCACCACATGTGAGTAATAGATGCTCACAATCATCTACACCACTTTTTACATCAACTTTTATATTTTTCAATTTACATTCTTTCATGTGTGTATGCATGCGCACAACTACGAAATTAATATTTTAATTATGAAATTTGATTGAATGTTATCATACTAATTCCATCTGTGGCACCTCTTTACATTTTTCTCGTTCATGGAGTTTAAAACACAAACGAGAATTGCACATCTTGACATGATATCTTCAGTGGAAAAACACCCAGGTGGGAATTAAATCATGCAGGCAAGCAAACTGAGTTTCGGCAGGTGTGCTAGAAGTTACAAATTACTTTACTAACAAAAGAATAAAAACAGCAAACGTTGTCCCCTGGGACAAGGAATGGAATGGCACACCTTTGCTATATATATTTGGTGCTAAAATTATCTAAAAAATAAAGTACGTATTTCCTTATCTTTTTTCCAGGATCACTTAGAATTCCAGTAGAATAAATTAGGAAAATTTACCATTTCTTGCATTCCAAACACCAGGTAACGAGGGATAGGAATCCGAACCTGAAACCCTCCTGTCAAAGACAGGGAATTATGAGTCCCAAGTCTTGGTGGGTGTAATTCGAATTTTCTATGGTTGCACTTTTGTACAGGAAGATAAAATCTACTCCGCCACATCAAGTAATCAAAAGGCTAAAGGATCGTTAAATCTCAAATTGTCGGTACTAATTGCGCAGGGAGATACCATTGTGAAGTATCACATCTCACGAGAAGGGAACCTCACGTGCCATTTCTTATAATATTTAGATTGGCCGATGGAATGAATTTGAGACTAAAATAGAATAATTAGCTGATTAATTTATAAGTAAAGACCATCTCACTTTTTATGCTGCACCTTCCGGACAGTTGCTTCAAGGAATCTGAAGAGAATACCTGGATTCTCCCATTATTAAAGAGAAATAAAAAGCATATCAAGTCTGGATGCAGCCTAGATTTGATCCACGAGTTCCACGTTGTTTTTATAATTATATTCGATGATCTCGACGTTTGAAATTACAGGGAATTTACATTATGAATAAAACCCAGAGGGTTAAGTGGCTTTAAAATAAGGAATGAACAGTAACCAGCCAACTTCTTATCGGCAAGAATTGCAAACTAAAGTGAGTCTGTAAATGTCAAGGGAAAGACCTCTTCAGAAGGAAAATATTTTATAGATATCAAAATATACATATAGTTGTCATGCAAACGTAATATCACGTGATATGTCTATTATATTATGGAACATAAGTTTACATGTCGTGCCTCCTTTCAACAACATATTACATCAATTATGTCCCGTCAACATTATATATATATCATGTCAATCGAACATGATATATTTTATGTCATATCATATTTTATATAAAATATAAAAAATAAGTTTATATATATTTCTGTCAGTTTCATTTGCATTAAAGTTCATCACCTGAATTTAATCAAGCTCATCCCCATTGGTGTGGGTTAAATTTTGCCCTACCTAACTTTTAGATCGGAACATGGGATGAAGTTCATGAAAAAGCCAAAAAGGGTAACTGTAATGACAAGTTAATAGAAACATTTGCGACCTTTACGTAACTGTCGGCAATGATTTCTCCGTAACTGTAAAGTGAATAAGAGATCCCAACACGCATGAATGTCCAATGAGCCTTTCACGGTGATTTCGCAATCATCTCAAAATATAACTAAACCCATCCACAAACAGAAATCCCAACATGGATGTTAATGCTGTAACAAACACCAAAAGCGTCATAGGATTAATGCTTTGGAATCGGTGCTATAGCATCGACGGAAAAGTAGGCTAAAACCAAAAACACGGCAACTTTAGCTTTATGGTACCAAAAATATCAAGAACACTGTAGCGTCGACATCAGTATCTTAACATTTTAATGATATACTAAAACAAAGACGAACATCCTGTAACATTGCCTTCGTGACTTCTGTCACAAACACAAAAAATGTCAATATTTAGATGCTTTGGCCTTTACCGTTATGCAATAATAAATCACAAACTCGCTATAAAATCTCCTCGTATCTCAGTAATTAAGCAAAGAGGTCTCAAAATGAATTTAAATTTTGGTAAATTTGATCCAACTTCAACCGAAAAGAATAAGTAAACTTTAACCTGAATTCGATCCAACTTAATTAAAAAAGAATGTGTAAAATTTAAACTAAATTCGTTTAGATTCGGATGTGAGTTTTATCTGAAAAATCTAATCGGATTTGGACATATATGTGGATATGAATCTATATCCAAGTATCCAATTTGAATATTTAAATGAAATTTTTATTTACTTAAAATATATAAGATTCACCTTCAATTTATCATCCCTTCAATTCTAATCCTCTTGTGATTTCCTCTATAATTTTGAACGTTGGAAGTATTTCTGAATGTAATTGTATTTTATCTTTCTTTATATTTTTATTTTTAATTTTTGATGTATTTTTCTTGAATGTCATTTTTTTAAATTATTTTAGTGAAAATCAATATAATTAGAGTAGCCTGGACACTGTATTTCGAGGCTATTCAAAATAAATAATTAATAAATTATGTTATAGATTTTTGAGTTTAATTCGAATGTAATTTGATTATAAAATAAATTTATCAATAAATATGTGATGGGTAGATCGTTATAAGTATGAGTTTGAATTTTTATATTTGATACATAAATAAGTAAGGTATGAATATAAATTTTATATATATATATATATATATATATATATATATATATATATATATATATGTATGAATTTAGTTAAATTTAATCTAAATCTAACTTATTTATATCCTAACATACAACTCAGCCGATGATAACCACTTGTTATGATAGAGGAGATCCAAATTTGAAGCCCAACTCTATGTTACTCGAAACTTATTGCCGTGAGACTGTTAATTCCTTCAATTTACCAACAAAATATTTTAGTTCATGAAGGAAATACATGTACGGTGTTCATCTAAATTTATCTTAATGTCTCATCCATTGCTACAGCTGTAAAGAACAATCGTTCACTCAATTCTCTTTTCGTGTCTCATTCGAAGCCCACAATCGAGATCTGCCATCTCTACCGGACGAGTACCTCATTTCAGGAAGGGGTTGGGGGGGGGGGGGGCGGGGGGGCGTCAAATTTTCATACGATTCAGCATGTATAGACAAGTTTTCAATTCTTAAAATATTAAGGCACAGTTTTGTCTCAAGCCTCTCTGGTGGGATAAGGACATTTTTGTGGGATAAGAACAGTGTCGCGTCAGTAGTAGCATGGGATGAGGGTGGATGGAAAGTCGAATCAAGGGCAGCGACGTCCTCGTCGAGGTTATGTCAGTGGGAATTGAACGCAGTCGGCAGTGGTTCCAGCTGCCCTGATTTGATGTTTCGGAGAGGCATACGTGAGGGAAGAAGTGCAACGGTTGGTCGTCCCGTTGTTCACACCATCCCCCCTTCGAATCCCATTTCCATCTCCTTACTCCTTTCACCCTCAATTCCGTGACCTATCGATCGAAAGGGTAACGACATCCACGCGAGGAAGGAAGTAATGCACCCTCCGCCGAGTGGCAGGAGATCGTTAGAAATTATCGGAGGTGGGGAGTGTAAGTTCGTCAAGGGTTAGTAATGCTTTTATTTCCTATCTTTGTAGCCTCGAACGGAGACCTATAAGTAGTGTGTTTTGCATGAATGCCTTCCACTAAGTCCCAATGTACCGATGGGTCAAGGGTTTCCTCTACTCTGCATACACCTCCGGTTTCGTCTATAAATCGTGGTCATTTATCTTCGACGAAAACCTCACGATTTGAGCTGGTGGTTTTGGATTGTGAGAGCGTAGCACCTCCACTCATCACACATAACGCTTGTCGGTGGAAGCGAACTCGTGAGGGGAAGGACTTCCTGAACGAAGCTCTATGATTTTTCATCGCCACTGTTGTCTCCATCCTTGGTCGATCGTTGTTGTAAGTCCACACCCCTAGGTATGGCTCTCGTCGTTACATGCCCTCGTCTCCTGTGTCGCAGCCAACTGCCTTCAACGATGATAACTCGTTCATCGCACACGCTCACCACCATTCAACTGGTGAAAGGGAACGTGCGATACCGGTCCCTCACGTAACCGGAGACGAAAAACCTGATTTGAAAACCCGACCACCCTCCCCCAGACACGCATATGACGGAGTCGATGAGAGGCTGCCTCCTCGCATAGCCTGACCCTACGGTCCCCAATCACCATGCACGATGAGGGGAGAAGAAATTGAGTTCTCATAACCTCATCCCTTGCCAGCCGATAATTGTTGTATACCAATGCATAAGAATTTTGACCACCCCGCATTGCACCATAGATCATCCATGATCACAGACGATGAGAATGAAGAATATGGGTGGAATTTCATGAGATGTATTCTGTATTTGTCTATGTTATCAGCATTGGTGTCAACCGCCCAACTTCAATCGCCCTCCCTACCACATCGCAAGAAGTCTATTTATTTTTCAATCATGAAAACTTTGTTATTTTTTTGTTGCCTGCTTTCTGAGGCTCTTATCTCGACGTATATTTAATTTTTTTTCATGTTCTATGTTTATGTGAACTATTTTCTGGTCGTTTCTAGACGACTCATTTTACTGCTTTTATGTTTGAAGATTATGTGTTGATGCTGAGATGTCAATATGTTGTTTGTAAATATCATGATGTATGTAATGACGTACTAACGTTAGGCATGAACGAAACTATTTATGGTGGAATTTGCAATATCATTTGGAGAATAAATCATAATTTTATTAATTTATAAAAGAGATAAATTTTTGTCGCAATAAATATGAATGACCGATTGTTGTTATTAGAATGGAAATATATATGATTTCAGGAACCATCAGTAATTGTTAGAATGGTTATATATGTTAATGGTTGTCGGTAGCATGAGATTGACAATGTTGCATTCCTAATATGAATTTTACATAAGAAAGACATCTTCAACACTCTAAAATGTTGGCAGTAGACAACGTGAGTGCAATCGTTATAAATGAAATTGAAGTTCTACTAAAGACGTAACAAATATTTTTAATGGTTGAAGTTAAGTTTTCCATAATATAATGTAATTTAAAATTATTTATTATTGTGATTGTTTATTATGATCATCAAGTTTTTAATCTACTACTTCAACCGATAACATGTCCGCTGATTAGTTACCTCGACAATAACATGGATGTCGTAAAATAAGTTAGGAATTGTATAACCTTAATAAATAGTAGGTACATATAGACAACCTTTTAGGCTTATGTCGAGATAATATTTGCTTAAGGCATACAATAGGAAGTCATGAAATTTTATTGCTCTTGTTAGTAATGATTGTATGATTTACGTCAAGTAGATATCAACCATACGAATTTAGTTTCCTTGTCGGTAGTTACATACGAGGGTTAATTTCTCTCTCTATAAGGTGACAAAAGTTCACAAATAATTTTAGATTTAGCATTGATCGTCATCCGATTTTGACAGAGATTTGCATTAGGTCATTACATTTTAGTGGATCAAGTAAGTTTGAAGGTTTAAGGAAGTAAGTTGTTTAGGAGGTACAAGAGGAAGTTGGTGGGAGTCATAAATAGTTTTTATTTGATATGACAATAAAGTGTCAATCATGAGTTATTTGGATAAGTTTCAAACTTTATAGTCACTCATTTGTCTTTTTGTTGTGAGGTTGTTATGTAACGTCAGCATCATGGACTTGAATGATAACTAATTTGATGGAGGTTGGGATGGTGACAAATATGCATACCAACCATTTTCACAACCAGGATCACAATATTCAAATCGCAAGAGTATTGTTCGGAAGGTAGAGATATGTGCAGAAACCCTTTCTATATTATGTGAACATTTTAGATGACGTTCTGTATGATTTAGTGTTACAAGGGGGTTGCGATGATAGTCGAAGACGTATTATGTGGACAGTAGAAAGTACAAGGGGCTTGCTAGCCATCATGCGAGTGACAAAGGAGAAGAAGAGGCAGTACATTGGTGGTACTTTTAACAGCCCTGATTGGTGTAGAATTACTAATCGATTCAATTCTGACTTTGACATGGTTCTTACATGAGAGCAAATACAGAATAAGTGAAAGACCCTAAATCTTTAGTACACCAAGTTTAGATAATTGCTGGAAAAGAGCGATTGGGGATGGGATGATGAAATGAAAGTCCTAGTAACCCCATATCTAGAAGCATGGGATGAGGTCAGTAAAGGGTGATGATAATATAGAAGTTAATATAAGATATGATGTTTGATTAGTTATTAATTTGGTTACAGTTTCCGATTGCAGTTGGAGGACAAGTACAAGAAGCTTTGAAACAATCCATTTGTCTTCTACAAGGAAATGCACAACATATGTGGTGATGACATTGCAATGGGTGATTGGACTGTTGGTAGTAACAAACATCAGGCCAACGCAGTTGGTATGGTTCACAACCCAAGCTACCTGTAACCAGCGCGTGCCCCAGACGCCTTTTAAGACGTCTGGGAGGTGGCCTAGACGTCGGACTAGACATCTTGGATCACATCCAGACGTCTTACCAGACGTCCGGGATAGTTTACAGACGTCTGGAGAATAGTTATGTTCGCACGGGAGATTCGTCTGCGCGCCTGTGCGCGCAGACCTGCGATTCTCCCCTCTTTCTCTGCGGCTGCAGGCGGCTGCGACCGCCTTCTCTCTCCTCCTCGCGCGGCCTTAAAAGGGCGCGCCTCCCCTTCCGTCTCCACCATCTTCTTCCTTCTTCTCCTGCCTGTGCGCGAGAGCGAGCGGACGCGAGGGCGCAGCGGCAGCGGCAGCCGCAGTGAGCGCGGAGGAGGTGCGGCGTGCGAGGGCGGGGCTCTGCTGTGAGGGCGAGCTCGCCGGAGCGGCTTGGCCGGCCGGCGGAGGGCGCAGGGGGCGCGGAGCGACGCGGAGAGGGACCTGTTGCGGGCTGAGCAGCAGACGCGCGAGGTGCGACGCGGGCGGCGTCGCGAGCGGAGGCCGAGCAGGGTTCTGATTCTGGAAAAATTTCCAGAATCAGACGTCTGGATTGATAGCCAGACGGCAATGTCGACGTCTTTAAGATCATACAGAAGTCTGAAAGGTGAGTTTCCGCTTTCTTCTTCCTTCTTGTCGACTGACCGTACTGAGGGAGGGGAGTTGGCTGTGCGCAAGTTCGCTGATTCGCCATCCCTTGCGAATCAGACGTCTGGAAGTTGTACCAGACGGCGGGAGTGACCTCCAGACGTCCTGAGGGACCATCGGACGTCTGGGATCTAGGGCAGACGTCCCTGCAGACTTCTGGACGTCCGGGGAACCAAGCTGAACAGGTAATTCTCTGATCCACCGTTTAAGACGTCTGGAAGGAGTTCCAGACGTCTGATTTTGCACAGTATCGTCTTTCTCGACCCGTTTAGGACCCGTTTGGGCTCCGTTTTCCGCGATTCGAGTTGCGTTCGTTTCAGAATTAATTCATCTACCCGCCTACAGTAGCTATACACTGTTTTGAGACACTCCTTGTGTTTGATCCTTGTGATAGGACCTCGTTCGGTTGCAGTCTTGAGAGTCGCGGAGGCACGCGGGATTCCCGATCACGCCCCCATTACTCCCGTTGTACCTGGTAGAGTGGCTTTAAGTATTAATAAAATCTGTTAAAGTATGGAACCATAACTAGAACCTAGGGCATTGCATGAATCCTAGGAATGAGAAATATATGGAATGATAGCTCCTAGGTGTTGCATGAATCCTAGGGCCGGAAAACTAGATTGTATGATAGATCCTAGGATATGGCATGAATCCTAGGATGGAAAAACTAGTGGAATGTATATTACTGCAGTCTTGGAAAAATGGAAAGGAATATATAAAGCTGCCTGTAAATTTAATTAACAGCTGCCTGTTATGAATAAAGAAACATGTTTGAGATCATGGAATTTGAGAACGTGAATCTAGAAAGTGAAACATATGATGTTCTGAGATAAAGAGCTGGAACCCTACGGGGAATTAGGAGTGGAACTCCTGGAAAGAAAAGGAATGGAACTGAGATGTAGTTTGTACTGTCTCTTGGGTACGCAGTACCAAGGGAAGTACCTGTACCTGTTTTAGTGCAGAGTGGGGCCAGCCGCCCCAGGGACCCGGGGTTAGGATTGGCCGCTCTGTACCGACTTGTTGGCCCTCGTGTACGTAGTACCGAGGAGAGCTAGTAGTGTTAGGAGAGTACTAGCTACCCCACGGGCCCCGGGGTTCTGCTAGCCTCCTTCACCGACTTGTTAGGCCTACTAGGGCAAACCAGGGTAGTCAGGCGAGGGTGCGCAGACTGTGGAGGGGCAAGGCCCCGGTTTGGTTACTGTGGAGGGGTTAGACCCCTGTTACTGAGAGGGCTCTGCCCTGGTTCCGTGCTGTGCTTTGGGCGCACCCGTTAACGGAAACGACTGACTGCGTGCCAGTGCGGGCTAGCTACCTGTGCGTTTATCGCGCGTGCCGTAGTCACCGTTACGTCTGTCAGTGACCTTGGGGTGGTTGACTGAGGGTAGGATCACCACGGGGGACTCTCCCGGCCAGGAGAGCACCACGTGCTACTTCTACTTATGGAAAAGACTGCAATCAAGATCGTTCCCACGAGGACATTCGAGATCAAGTAAAGGATCTGAGAAATAAATGAAATAGTGAGAAAAATTGAAAGATGTGAATAAAGGAAGTAATAGAACATAACAGCTACTGTACACTCTACTGTTGCCTTTAGTTAGTTTGCCACTCTACTCAGCGTTTTGCTGATGTGTTACACTCGTTACCTTTTTCAGGACCAGGTGTTGAGCAGCCAGGGTCGACGGCTGCAGAGGACGCTGGGCCGAGTAGGATCCAGTAGAGTTACCACAGCTTTTGTACCCCTTTTGTTTCTGTTCTAGTGAGTAGTTTTTGTTTCCGCTGTACCTTCTTTACCTGCAGTTCTTGTTATATGATACATGCTGTTTTACTGTTGTGGTGGTACCTACTGTAGTAGTTTCTTTCCTTACTGCTGTACTTTCTTACTGTTAGTTATATTCATGCTGAATGTGGTTTATTTTACTGTCTTTTGGTTACTTCCTCGTTGGACGACTAGGTCTTGGGATTAGTTGAGTCGGTCCGGTTCTCGTGTCTCGTAGGGACTCGGGAACCGGGTCGTTACACTACCCTTCCATACATAGTAGAGGGAAAGCCCCTATGAAAATGTCAGGGAGCTACAAGAGGAAGGAAGTCATTGAAATGGTTGATGACGAAAGTGACGAGGACATTCCAAATGTGGTTGTTGTTCGTAGTTGAACTGCAAGGAACTCTCGAACCTCTGCAAGCTTGAAGAAGGGTAGGAGTCAGGGACAATCATCTGAGAACATTCATTTACGTCGCCTGGTGGTGGAGAGCGCAATTGAGTTAGTTATACAAAATCTTGGGCCACATCTTGTTGATCCACTGGGATGTATTGGTGATGCAATAGGAGCTTTGCATCAAGTAAGACCCAATCTTGATCCGATGAGGTCTGTTAGTTGGTTATGGTATTTGAAGATCTAATGCAGAGGTATGCATTTTTTGAGATGCTGAGGATGCCAGAGTACATGTTGGATGAGTAGCTTACGTAGCAGCTAGCATCTTGGAAGGACTAGTGCAGTACCCCCTACCATTACTTACTATTATCCCTATATAAGATCATCTCTCTGTTGGTTATCTATTAGTTTGTTTTACCTTATTTCAATCTTCTACCTTATTGTCTCATCTGCGGACATATTTTTGAGATATTTTCCCCATTGCACTGGATATTATAGTATTTAGAAATCATAACCTTTATATGGACCTTCCACTTTATTCCACCATTGTTTATACCTTGATCGATGTAATTTCAGTACATTATATAGATCCGACGCAACATTACTTGCTATCTCAGGCTTGGTTATCGGTTACTGCATTGAACTCAAACTTTGCTGCGGGCTTACTTGAAGAGGAAGACGATGGTCAAAATCAACATAGTCGGCCTCCCCATCCAATGCATACTACGCCTATGGGTGGACATGTATGGATATAAAAAATGATGCAGGTCATGAGGACCGTTTGTACCGGTCCTTTCTTATTCATCCGGATCCTCTTAAATCATTTGTTCAATTGCTGGAGGATCATGGTGGATTGTAAGATACGACGTACATGACCACCATCGAGCGAGTTTGCATCTTTCTATTTGCAAACAATCATGCAGCATCGAACCGTGATCTGCAGGAGAGGTTTCAACATTCAGGAGAAATAATTAGTCGTAGCTTTAGATCGATTTTGGATGCAATTATATCTTTGGAGTCGATGTTAATTTGACCACCAGTGTCGTGAACTCCATCGTAGATAATCGACAATTGGAAGTACCACCCATACTTTGAGGTATACGTTGCTTTATTATTTGTAATACTCTCCCTATAATTGTTCCTACATGGCTAGATTGTAACTTGCACGGATTTCCTTAATGTAGGGAGTTATGGGGGCCATAGACGGTTGCCATGTCAAGGTTTGTATATCGAAGCGGGAGGAGTTAAGGTATCAGAATAGTCACTTAGAGCTGACGAAGAACGTGATGGGCATAGTAAACGCTGATATGCTTTTCACCTTCGTCATCACTGGATATGAGGGTTCCACTAATAATATGGCCGTATTTTGTTGGTCGTTAGAAAGAGGGTTGTTCCATGTACCTGATGGATGTCAGTTTCTAGTTGATTGTGGTTATGTAAATATGGATACATTTTTAACACCGTTTCGACACACAACATACCACATATTGGAGTGGCAAGAGAGAGGTGGCATTGCGGAAAGCTATAAGGAGTTGTTCAATCACAGGCATGCCCAGTTACGGGATGTAGTCGAGAGAACATTTAGTGTTTGGAAGAAGAGATTTGAGTGTTTGAAAAGGATGCGAGAGTATCTGATAAGCATTCAACATGATATTGTTCGTGCAACTTGAATCATTCACCACTTTGTTCACATGTGTGGGATTGATTGGTGGTTCCCAATTGCTCAAAGTATTGCTGATGAGATGAATGACCTTGATATGGGGGATGAATTCCCACGTGCAACATTCAATCGAGAAGATGTAGCTCGTGGGGAGACTATACAGGAAGCAATAGCACTCCAAATGTGGAACAACTATGTTGCAAGGTGAGATCGAGGAAGGCGTTACGTTCAAGTACGTTACAAACGAATGTTGTCATCAAGCCACTAAGTGAAGGTCTCTTGACCAACATTTTTTGTAGTACTATATGATAGGATGTACGATCTTTTCCTTCAATCTTTCGCTTGTATCGAAACATCTGTTGTTCTTCTCTTATGTGAAAGGATTCTCATTTATTATGTTTCCAAATGCCCTCTCTTGTCAATTTCAGTGCGTCATTAACGGGAACGGTGATGGAGGATGAGCCTTATTGCAAGTGAGGATATAGGACAAAGATGATATGCATTTTAGATCTAAGCAATAAGCCCATTGATAGGTTGGTGTATATATGTTGCAACGAATATTCGGTAAGATAAAATCCCTATCCAATATACTTGTAAGAAACATACTTTACTTAAACCTGTGCCTCAAATGCATTTAATGGTGAACCAGGAATGTGGGGTAATGTGAAGAGCCAAGGCATTTCAGGACTCAAAGAAGAAGTTGAAACATCAACTTGTTAATTTGTACCACTTCATGAAGGAGGTAGAGGATGAAATTCGCAAGTTGAAAGAGTTGTTGCAGAAAGAAGAGGAGAGCAATAGGTTGAGAGGAGCAGCACTCGCTAGTTGTCCGGGTTATTCCTCTGTGAATAATGATCTTGTGATTTGTCTTTACACTGTGGGGTTGTTATGTAATGTCAACATCATGAACTTGAATGATAACCAATTTGATGGAGGCTAGGATAGTGACGAATATGCATTCCAACCATTTTCACAACCAGGATCGCAATATTCAAATCGTCGATAGTATTGTCCAGAAGATGGGGACATGTGCAAAAATCCTTTCTATATTATGCGAGCATTTTAGAAGACGTTCTGTATGATTTAGTGACACAAGGGGGTTGCGACAATAGTCATAGACGTATTATGTGGACAGTATAAAATACAAGAGGCTTGCTAGCCATCATGCGAGTGACAAAGGAGAAGAAGCAGTACATTGGTGGCACTTTTAACAGCCCTAGTTGGGATAGAATTTCTAATCAGCTCAATTTTGACTTTGACATAGCTCTTACAAGAGAGCAAATACAGAATAAGTGGAAGACCCTAAAGCTTTAGTACATTAGTTTTAGACAATTGCTGAAAAAGAGCGGTTGGGGATGCGATGATGAAATGAAAGTCCCAGTACCTCCATATCCAGAAGCATGGGATGAGGTGATGACTCTACATATAATGGTGATAATTCTATTAATTAGAGTCAATTTTGAGAGCACATGTGCATTAATGACACATCATAATGGGCTTGGGACCATTGCATGAATGTTGTGTTAAGAATTGCTTGAATTAATGCTTAATGACCATATGCACAAGTGCATACTGAAACAGGTCTCAGATGAAAAATCAATCCATATGGATGGATTTGGATCGACGAATGGAGTCCAACGAACCCAAAATCACTTCAATCCGACCTCTGTAGCTCCCACAACAAGCCCGAGAAGTTCTAGTCGTTGATCTGATGATAAATAGCCCAAAGCCAGCCACGTGTCGCGCATCCATGTGCCTGCAACCATCGCTCTCTCTAGCACTCCATCAATCACTCTAAGCCATCCGAACCTTGATCGGACGGCTGAGGGAGTGCGAGCATCGGCACAGAAACACGACCAACCACGACTGTAGCGCGTTGGTCCACACTTCAGCACGAGAGCAACAGGCGATCGTTTGAGCCCTCACGAGGCTCAAAATCAGCTGAGCATGAGTGGCAGCGAAATTCGACCGTCGGATCTCCATTGAACGACTCTGAAGGCGCAACGTGGCGCGATCTCATGCGCCGAATGCGCGCGACCATCCAATGCCCATTTGACGCGTGATCACACATGCAATCAATCTCTCGGCTCTCAGTGCAATCCAGAGCGCTAACTCACGTGCAATCTCAGCCTTCGCACACGATCGGACGACCACGATTCCTCTCTGTGCAATGAGCGCAAGGCATAAGCCATTTGGGCTCTCTCTCCACAGTCTGATGGCGATCCACGCCACACATCCAATAGCTGAGGAAGAGAGCACACAGGTTGCGTGAGGAAACACTGTGCACGTGCGTTGAGTCAGCAAGAAAAGAGGAGGGCCTACACCGACGCTTTTAGAAGGGGTATAGCAATGTCCTAGATGTCGCTAAAGCCCCTTACCTAAATTAGAAGCCTCCTCTCCACTATAAAAACCCCCACACACCTTCCATTTGTGATCATCTCTAGACATCTCTTAGCATCTCTTCCTAGCTTCTCCACGAGGTTAGCATGACATCAAATGGGTTATGGAATTGGCCGAATTTGATGTCAAATATCAGACGAGGAAGGCAATCCAGGAGCAAGTCCAGGAGGACTCTATAGCTGAATTCTCATATCCTGATGGCTCCTTCACACTCTCCTTGCAATTATACGTCGACGGCTCATTTATGATAGTCGGGTCTGAGGTTGGGATAGCTCTAACTGATAGAGCGATATTTGTTTTTGATATAATTTTAAGTATAAAATGTAGTGTCGCATTTAGTCGCGTGGTAGAAAATTACTTTTCAAAATATTTAATAATTCATAATCTAACCATGAAAATAGTTAGGTCGTCTCCACAGGGAGGAATTAGCCTATTAAACTTGTGAGTGGTTCCTTGTTTATTCGAGAATATCAATTGGTGTGCATACTAACTAGTGCAACTTATTTCCAACAAAAGTTCTCAATCTAAACAATTAATCAATAATGTAGGTGTGTACATGCAAAATCACTACAATATAATATCATGTAAATACGTGAATCGTGATCTTGATACTGGTAAACACCATCAATAATAATCTCTTACAAGACAAAGCTCGTTCATTATATCCAATATCACATATTTAATATCATTCATGAGAAGAATTCAGCTATAAGTAATTCATCTAGAATAAAGGGATATTCATGCAAATGCACCTCAATAAATTAAGATTTTAAATAAAAGAATAGTGTTTCTTACAATGGTAGGACTTGTAAATTCTAATACACTTTTCACTGTTGAAAAACAAACCTTTTAGCGAAGAAGCTTGCATGCGAGGAGGGCAAGGCAGCAAGTGTGGATGCCAGAGGTGGATCTCTGAAGTGCGGGCTTTGCGATGGCGTAGGGGGCGCGACCAGAGGCGGCCAGGCGGAGGACCCGGCAACGTTGAGGTGGCTGCTCGTTGCTGTGGCTCGCGTGTGGTTGCACGTGGCCTACGCGGTCGGCGAGGGTGGTTTGGTGCTCCTAGTGATGCCAACGTGGGTTGAGGAGGTTAGGTGAGGGTGGATGGTGCGGAGAGGCAACCTGTGTTTTGGGTTCTTTGTGGAGGAGTTGCAGGTGAAGAAGAGGAACAAAGTAGAGGAAGAGGATGGATAGGGACAGTGGTATGGGTCTGGCAATGGTGTTGTGGTTGGGGGGGGGGGGGGGGCTGCTGCGGCAAAGGGTTTGCGGTGGTGATGGTGGTCTACAGTGAGAAGGTGTGGGTTCACGTTGAGGAGTGAAATAGGGGACGTGGAGGTTGAAGAAGGAGAAGTAGGGGCTCGCGGTGGTGGCTGGTGCGTGATGTGAGAGAGAGGATGGCATCGGCGTGGGTGCTTAGCATGCAGAGGGGGAGGATGCGTGGTAGGTGAGGGGTTGGAACAACTGGTCGTGGGTGGTAGTGGGTTCTTATGGAGGAAAGGAAAGGAAGAAAAAGGGAAACAGAGAAGAGGAGAGGGTGGGTGGTGCTCGTGCTGTCACCACGAGCACGTAGTGTGATGGGGTTGGCAAGGAGAAAGCACGCTTCAAGCCACGGTGCACGCTGCTTCCACGGTGGCGGCGAGGGAGATGAAGATGCCCGCAAAGGGAACAAATAGTCATCCTCCGGCCACTCTTCTTCTTATAAGAACACCCGCAGTTTATTACTTCCGCCGAAAGGTTCTCCAACCACTCGGCAAGGATCGCGGGTGGTTGGAACGCCTGGATAAGCATGGCGGTAACGTCATCAGACATCCGGTCTAAACTCCAGACATCTTAAAAAGTGTAGACGTCAGGGGGTCTACGATGATAATTTCCAGATGTCTGATCTGAGCTTCAGCCATCTTATAGAAGTAGAAATGGACGTCTGAACTCTTGCACCTAGCCTGCATCCATTAAATCAATTATGTTACCATATCATATGTTATTAGATATAAAATTGACACATAAAATTATATGTAGACTAAGGTGAATTATTATATAACTCCTAATTAATTAACAACTAAGAATAATTAATTAGAGAGTACTTAGGCTAAATAATGATCCACTAAAGTAAACTTATCACTAAACACCCCAGACAGTTCCACTCATAAGTACGGCATAAAATTGGACTTCCCACATCAATTAACTATTCAGTTGCTAGCAGTAAAGACTTTAACATGTATTTCAAAGTATAACAGCGTGGTTCAAGTAATGTACATTCATCCTCCTCAGCCCTAGGGTTCATTTCATTTCCTAGGGTTCAATCAGATGTTTCTTATATAGCATGCACTTTAATCATTTAAATCACAGTATTAGAGATGACAACTCTACCAGGGTATACAGGTGGAATGGAGGCTCGTACGGTAGATCTCGACGTCTCCGCGGGTCCCGTGTACACTATGAACTAGAGACCTATATCATTGACCAACATGTCAAACAAGTTCAAAATAGCATAGGTATGACACTAACACGTAGAGAATTCCGAAAGGAAACCAACGATACTTTGTTTGCGTAAAATTGACTCCGTTTGGGCCCTGAACCGGCCTAAAAACTTGCACTCTGACCAAAATCAAATGTTTGGGGTGAGTCCCAGACGTCTTAAACGATCGCAGAAGCTCACCTTGCTTTCCTACGTCTTTTTCAGACGTCTGAACCCCTTCACAGCCATCTGAGGGAACTTTCAGACGTCTAACACTACTCTCGAAAGTCCGGAAGAGTAGTCAGACATCTGACACGGCCTCCAGACGTCCTAAGGTGCCTCGCATGTTGTGCCCAGACATTTGACACTGCTCTCGAATGTTTGGAAGAGTAGTCAGACATCTGACATGGCCTCCTGTTAGGCCCCGGTTCCCGAATCCCTACAGGACACGAGATCGGACCAACTTGATTGATCCCAAGATCCAGTCGTCCAGCGAGCAAGTAACCAAAAAGTAGTAAAATAAACCACATTCACCATGCAAGCAACTAACAGTAGCAAAAGTACAGCAATAAAGAAGTAAACTACTACAGTACACACCACCACAGCAGTGGAAAATTTAAACAGGTACAAGAATATAAAGTTGACAACAAAAGAGTACAGAAGTGTAACAAAGTTACTACAACAGGAAACAGAGTACAACAAAAAGGTACAACTATTGGGCTCTACTGGGCCCAGCACTCTTTGCAGTCGTAGGCTCTAGTTGCTCTACACTTAGACCTGAAAAAGGTTATGAGTACAAAACGTCAGCGAACGTTGAGTAGAGTGGCAACCAGCTAACTAAAACAGTAAAGGTGGACATGTTGCTGTTGTTTTTCAATTTCTCTCTTTCTTTAATTAATTATTCTTTCTTTCATCACTTGGTTTATTTATCAGGTCTCTTTCTTGATCTCGAATGTTCCTCTTGGGAACGATCTTGATTGCAATCTTTTCCGAAGAGTAGAAGTAGCACGTGGTGCTCCTCTGGCCGGGAGAGTCTCCTGTGGTGGTCCTACACTCAGTCAACCACCCCAAGGTCACTTACAGACGTAACGGTGACTATGGCGTGCGCGATAAACGCACGGGTAGCTACCCCTCACTGGCACGTGGTCAGTTGTTTCCGTTAACGGGTGCGCCCAAAGCACAGCATGGAACCAATATAGGCATAGCCCTCTCAGTAACAGGGGTCTAGCCCCTAAGAACCAGACAGGGGTCTCGCCCCTCCACAGTCCGCGCGCCCTCTCCTGACTATCTTGGTTTGCCCAGTGGGCTTAACAAGTCGATGTAGGATGGCTAGCTGAACCCCGGGCCCCGTGGGGTGGCTAGCTCTCTCCCTGCACTAGTAGCTCTCCCTGGTACTGTATACACGAGGGCCACCGAGTCAGTGCAAAGTGGCCAATCCTAACCCTGGGTCTCAACCCAAGGACGGCTAGCTCCCATCTACACTAAGAGGTAACATGTCCTCCCCTTGGTACCACGTACTCAAGGGCCAACACACTTTGCAACACATTCCCAGATTCATTCCATTTATTTTCCAAGAGCTCAACTCCTAATTCCCCGTAGGATTCATGCTCATGTTTCTTAGGCCAAGCCATACTAGGTTTGATCATTTCTATTTCCATTTCTCAGGTTCTACACATGTAACATGTAACTTTATTGTTCACATTCTAGGTTTATTCGTAGGTAACTTGTGTTTCCAACATTCAATCTTCCATTTCCAGTTCATATACATGCAGTTCATATTATGACATTTAACGTAAACATCAGGAATTTACATGTAATAGTTTTCTAACGCAAGTACTTTACATT
This sequence comes from Thalassia testudinum, assembly GCA_037157565.1. Taxonomy (NCBI): domain Eukaryota; kingdom Viridiplantae; phylum Streptophyta; class Magnoliopsida; order Alismatales; family Hydrocharitaceae; genus Thalassia; species Thalassia testudinum. Next base: position 53,584,198 of record JAZHRO010000030.1, read on the forward strand.
TTACAGGCAGCTATTATTCATTTATAGGCAATTGTTATTATTTTATCTACTCATCCAAGACTGCAATCCATACATTTCATACAAATATTTCAGTGTTTCTAGTCCTAGGATTCATATCATACCCTAGGATCTAACATTCATTCCACATATGCATTCAGGTTTGTAATTAAATTAGGGGAAGCCACTCTACCAGTAAACCCAGGAGTAATGGGAGCTTGATCGGCAGGTCCACATGCCTCAGCAAACCCCAAATCCGCAACAGAACGAGGTTCTATCACAAGGAACGATCGCAAGAGACCACCCAGAACAGGATAAAGGTATTCCAACAAGTAGAGAAACTTAAACGGAGAACAAGGGAAACTTAATTGCAGAAATCGGACCCTAAACGGGTCAAAACAGTAATTCTGATTCATATCCGACGTCTGGAACACCTTCCAAACGTCTTAAAAGAAGTCCAGAACCATACCTCAACTCTACGCTACTCCTCAGACGTCTAGGGACTCTGCTGAACCGTCTGGACCTAGTTCCAGATGTCCGACCACCTCTCCGGATGTCTGAAGATGCTTCCCGCCATCTGGTGCCTCGCCCAGACATCTGAACTGCATGGGAGAGCATGTCCTGCACCTTCCCGAAGCGAATCCTGCACGCAGCGACACAAAATCTCCTCAAAATGGCACGGAACAGTGCCTCGGCAGAACGGCTTGCATGGCCGTATCCGCAAAGAAGGTGCCCGTCGCGGAACTTACCTCTCAGCCATTTGGAACCTCCTTCGGACGTCGTATGTGTCGTCTGGATGTCAATCCAAACGTCTGATTCTGGGAAAATCCCAGAACCAGAAGCTGCCTTCGTCTTCTCGTGCCGCGTGCGGCCGCGCCATGCTTGCTCGCCCGCTGCTCTGGCTGCAGCAGTGTCGGGGAGGTCCTCCCCGATGCATCTCTCAGCCTCGCGCATGCCCGACCGGCTGTGAACTCTCCTGCGAGCTCGCAGGCGTGCTCACCTCCCTTCCACTCGCTGCTCCTCCTCTCCTTCCACGCCGCTCACGCCTGCTCCTCACTACTCGCCGGTCACCGCTCTCGCTGGGGAAGAAGGGTGGCTGAAGTTGAGGTGAATGAGGGAGAGGAGGGGGGTTTAAGTAGGCACGGGTTAGGGTTTCATCGGCGAGAGGAGAGAGAAGAAAATGCAACTGCGTACTATCTGCACGCAGCACGTACGCAGACGCGAGGACGTACATGAAAAAATTTGATTTCCAAACGTCTGGGAAGTTGTCCAGACGTCTGACCCAAATCCCAGACGTCTTAGAGGGCTTTAACAGCACGGGTCTTAACAACCATCTAAGGGAGCTTTCAGACGTCTGACACTGCTCCTGAACGTCCGGAAGAGTAGTCAGACATCTGACACGACCTCCAGACGTCCTAAGGCACCTCGCATGTTGTGTTCAGACGTTTGACACTGCTCCCGAACGTTTGGAAGAGTAATCAGACATCTGACACGGCCTCCAAACGTCCTAAGGCACCTCGCGTGTTGTGCCACGCACCTTTCCAATGCCCTCATACCTGTGCATGCACGTGCAGCTTTGAAATGAGACACCTAAACACTCCACATATGCATGTAGGTTGTGCAGGGGACGTACCTTAGTATTTTGTGTGTTATCGGACATCTGATGCCACCTCCGGACGTCTTGCTACTCCTTTAGACGTCTGGAGAGTGTTGCAGACGTCTGATACTGCAGAAAAATGACTCCACAGGACTCTTTGCGAAGCTCCTCCTGGCGAGCTCCAATTGCTGCAACCGCAGCAGCGTCGCCCTCCTCGCGTAGGTCATTCTCTTGCACGATCTCTCCTCCCTCTCAAGCTCCTTCAGCTCCTCCAACTGCTCTTGCCACCCCCTCTCTCGAGCTCCTTCCCTCACCTACTCTCTCTCTCTCTCTCTCGCCCAAGCTCCTCTTGCTCCACTCCTCTCCTTCTACCCCACCCACGGCCGCAAGGGGATGGGGGAAAGGAGATGGTTGCCGGCTGCAAGGAGGTGGAGGAGTGAGGGTGGAGGTGTGGTGGCGTTGGGTGTGGGGAGGGTGGAGAGGTGAGGGGGGGTTTTTAAAGAAGAGGGTTAGGGTTTTGTGTGTGTGTGTGCGTGGGTTGAGGGTGGAAGTGAGGGGAAATTGTGAGGTTGACCCCGCAAGATCTCCTTTTTCCCCACAGAGCCCACAACTAAAACCAAGGGGGTTTAAATTGCGTTTACACCCCTATCATTCCAGGAAATTCCCGAACGACCCTTGGGAAGGGTCATTTCACAATCTCCTTCCCGAACGACCCTTGAGTACAATTAGGTATTTCTTTAGGTTTTTACAAAGTTGCAAAGTATTTCGAACCCCCGGTTTAATAGAACATATCAGCCGACGGTTCGATATACTTTAAAACTTAATAAAAGAACCAATTCTAAAAACACTAAAAAGAGTTCCTATCTCTCTCATCTCACCTTCTCTCTCTCCTCCTACCTATATAGAATATATAAATACCATAAAAATCCAAAAATACTCAAAAATACCTAGAAATGCCATGTATATTGTATTTATACTTGTAAATATAACTTAAGACTAAGCTATATGTAAATAATGTAATATAAGCAAATAATGTATATAACTAGCTTATAATTGAATTATATATATATTTAAATAAGTATTTAGGTTGATTTATTGTATATATAACTTTATTATATAATTATATATTAATTTATAGTAGGATAAGTGTGTATAATGCTAAGTAATTATAAATAACTATGTACATATCTATAATCATATCTATTACTGTACATATATATTTTAGTAATTATTATATACTATATGATACCTGTACAATAATTTATTTATGTATTTATTGTAGGTAATTAAGTATTAAGTTAATTAGGTAAATTATTAACTTAAAATAAAATAAATTAGTTAATTAAGTTATTACTGAAGTAGTTTATACTGTACACTCTCGTATATTAATTTTAAATATTTTCAACATATTTACAGTATATTTATATACAGTATTTATAACTTAATTTTGTGTATATCTATTTAAAATGTATATATAAATATATATAAATTAAAAATGTGTAATAAATACCTTAATTAACTATACAATTAAGTAGCCCTATATAAGGGCTTTGCAAATATATAATTTAATTTAAACTTGGATAATTATTGGGCTGTCAAGTCAAGACCGAAACTTACGTTTCCAGTACTGAGTGTAGTGTTATTCAATGCTTATTTCTTCTACACTTTAATCCCACATCGTGGGTTGTCGCATGCTTAAAGCCGTATGAGACGAATCACGTGCGTTGCCATTGCAGTCGACAAGCATAAAGCGCATATACACATTATCTCTCTCTCTCCCTCCTATCTTGAGCATATATACGAGCATTTATTGAGAAATGGCATGTGGGCTAGGAGCCCCCATACACTGTGCTGGGCCTGTAGTTGGCTTGATTTGGGCCTGAATTGAAATGGATTAAAATGTATACTAATGAAATTATGATCGACTTAGTAGTGGTCTGGTTCCATCCCATTGGAGTGTTGTATATCCCACAAAAAACCAGTTCGCCCACTAATGAACCAATTTTAGTTAAGGTGAACAGTAACTCGAGAGGTGATGAGAGCGACTAAGTATCGAAAAGTTTCTAAGTGTTGGTGAGTGAACTGTGTGTGCTGAGCTAAGTGAGTGCATGATCGGCTAAGTGTGGAAGTCTTGAGAAGCTATGTTGTGTGCTTGAGTGTATGTATAATATGTATAAGTATAGAGTATATAGATATATGTATATAGTATAAGCATATAATATATATGTATAATAAATATATATATAGTATATGCTTCTTTGAGCCTTATATATATAAGTTTTTCTAAGGCTTTGGTGACAAATGTATCTGTCCTTGTAGATATGTATTTATGTTAGTAAAGATAGTTCTTTTGCCTTAAGTTTGTACATACTTTTGCTAAGGCTATAGTAACACATATATATGTTACTGTATATGTAGTGTATGTTATTAAAGTTAATATTATATGCTAGTATATTTAGTCTAATGTATATTAGTAGTTATTTTTGTACCTAAACTTAGGTATTATTTAAGATAGTTGTACATAACTTACATAGAGTAGTTATACTTAGTTTTTGATGCCTGTTTAATTGTAAATATAGTTAAGACATTGTAGTTAGTATTAATTGGTTCTTTTGTACATAACTGACTAATTCTTTTATTCTTTGATTCATTATGTAATATAATTGACCTTTTTGGGATAAAAGAACATTTTTAGACATAGAGAGTGATGTATATCAATAACTGCCTCCCAGAGAATGACTTAGAATAAATCAGTAAAAATTATATAAATAAATAAAATGACGCGACTTCTATTTGCATTGTGACATCTATACTACGATAACGACAATATTAAAACATGATTTTTATTGCAACAGAATTTGTCGTCGATTAGGCGGGAGTTAGGAACAATCGTTTGAGAACATTTATTTGGGTTGCTTGGTGGTGGAGAGCGCAACAGAGTTTGTTAGACAAAATCTTAGACCACGTCCCGTTCATCCACTGGGACATATTGGTGATGCAATAGGAGCTTTGCATCAAGCAAGTCCTAACCTTGATCCAGTGAGGTTTGCTAGGTTGGTTAGGGTAATTGAAGATCCAACAAAGAGGTATGCATTTTTTGAGATGTTGAGGATGCCGAAGTACATGTTGGATGAGTGGCTTGCACAACAACTAGCATCTTGGAAGGACTAGTGCAGTACCTCCTACCATTACTTACTATTGTCCCTGTATTGGATGACCTCTCTGTTGGTTATCTGTTACTTTGTTTTATCTTATTTCAGTCATCTACCTTATTGTCTCATCTCCGGACATATTTTTGAGATATTTTCCTCATTATGCTAGATTTTATAGTATTTAGACATCATAACCTTTATATGGACCTTCGACTTTATTCCGCCGTTGTTTATACCTTGATTGGTGTAATTTCAGTACACTATATGGATTCGACGCAACGTTGCTTACTATCTCAGGCTCAGCTATCGATTGCCGCATTTTACTTTAAACTTTGCTGTGAACTTACTCGAGGAGGAAGGCGATGGTCATAATCGACATAGTCAACCTCCTCGTCCAATGCATACTGCGCTTATGGGTGGACATGTGTGGATATTATAAATGATGCAGGGTCATGAGGTCCGTTCGTATCGGTCCTTTCTTATGCATCTGGATCCTCTTAAATCATTTGTTCAATTACTGGAGGATCATGGTAGATTGTAAGATACGATGCACATGACCACCATTGAGCAGGTTTGCATCTTCCTATTCGCAATCAGTTATGCAGCATCAAACCGTGATCTGCAAGAGAGGTTTAAACATTCAGGAGAAACAATTAGTCGCCTGTTCAGATCGGTCTTAGATGCAATTATATCTCTAGAGTTGATGTTAATTCGACCACTAGTGTCGTGGACTCCATCGGAGATAACCGGCAATTGGAAGTACGACCCATACTTTGAGGTATACATTGCTTTATTGTTTGTAACACTCTTCCCATAATTGTTCCTATAGGGCTAGATTGTAACTTGCACAGATTTCCTTCATGTAGGGAGTTATTGGGGCCATAGATGGTTGCCATGCCAAAGGCTTGTGTACCGAGGCAGGAGGAGTTAAGGTATCGGAATAGGCACTTAGAACTGACGCAGAACGTGATGGCCCTAGTAAACTTTGATATGCTTTTCACTTTTGTCGTCGCTGGATATGAGGGTTCTGCTAGTGATGTGACTGTACTTCGTTGGTCATTGGAGAGAGGGTTGTTGCACGTACCTGATGGATATCGGTTTCTAGTTGATTGTGGTTGTGCAAATACAGATACTTTCTTAGCACCATTTCGACGCACAACATACCACATACTAAAGTGGCAAGAGAGAGGTGGCCTTGTGGAAAGCTACAAGGAGTTGTTCAATCACAGGCATGCCTAGTTACGGGTGTTGTCAAGAGAACATTTGGTGTTTGGAAGAAGATATTTGAGTGTCTGAAAAGGAATCAAGAGTATCAGATAACATTCAACGTGATATTGTTCGTGCAACTTGCACTGTTCACAACTTTGTTCGCACGTACGGGATCGACCAGAGGTTCCTAATTGCTCAAAGTATTGCTAATGAGATGGACGACCCTGATACGAGGGACGAATTCCCGCGTGCAACATTCAATCGAGAAGATGTAGCTTACGGGGAGACTTTACGGGAAGCAATAGCACTCCAAATGTGGAACGATTATGTTGCAAGGTGAAATCGAGGAAGGCGTTAGGTTCAAGTACGTTGCAAATGAATGGTGTCGTCAGGCCACTAAGTGGAGGTCTCTTGACCTACATTTGTTGTAGTACTGTATGAGGGGATGTTCGATCTTTTCCTTCAAGCTTTCACTTGTATCGAAACATTTGTTGTTCTTCTTTGATGTGAAAGGATGCTTGTTTCTTATGTTTCCAAATGCCCTCTCTTGTCTATTTCAGCGCGTTGTTAATGGGAATGGTGATGGAGGATGAGCTTTATTGCAAGTGCGGGCATAAGGCAAAGATGATATACATTTCACATCTAAATAATGAGCCCATTGATTGGTTGGTGGACATATGTTGGAATGAATATTCAGTAAGATGAAATACCTATCCAATATACTCGTAAGAATACACTTGTGCCTCAAATGCATTTAATGGTGAACCAGGAATGTGGAGTAATGTGGAGAGCCAAGGCATTTCAAGACTCGAAGAAGTTGAAACATCAGCTTGTTAATTTGAACCACTTAATGAAGGAGGTATAGGACGAAATTTGCAAGTTGAAAGAGTTGTTATGGAAAGAAGAGGAGAGTAACAAGTTGAGAGAAGCAACACTCGCTGGTTGTTTGGGTTGCTCTGCTGTGAATAATGATCTTTGATGGGCTATTTCTCAACACAATTAATTAAGCTTATCAGGCTTAATTAAGTGTATCAAAAAGTAACTTAGGTTAACTTGAATTAATGTCATGAATATAGTATAGGGTCAAATTAACCTAACATATTAGATTTTTATTCTTTTCTTAATTGATTTAGTCAAGGTCGTTTACTGGGAGGTTGATGTGCAGACATCTGATTAACCTAAAATGTCTATTAATGCATGTTCTTAATGTCACATTAGCATTATACATTGTAAATAGTGCATAACATGCATAATCCTGCATTTAGATCAAGTTGTATAAATTGTATAGTAATTGTCTTCTTTTATGGTCAGGGACATGGTGACTTTTTAATCGGGGCCTCGGATCAACGATCCAACCGTACGGATCTGATCAGGGCTACGATTGGAGTTTAACGACTCTAAGATCGCCCTAATCGGAGATCCGTAGCACCAGATAGAGACTGAGGAACCCTAAAGATCAAGGACCAAGATGATGTTAATCCACACCTCAGATGACAAATCCAACTGCACGGATGGGTTCGGATCGACGATCACAACCAAATGGTGCGAAAATCGATCCAATCCAACAACCATGGCACCATTTACAACATTCAGAAGATGGATGGCCAAGATAGCACCACGTGGCACCATCCCAGCCATTGAACCGGCCCTAAGAACCCACCTTCACTTCTCTTCTTCACCACTTGACGAATTCCCATCGTCAGATGCTCATCCAACGGTCGGCCGCACGCATGCACACAACTCTCAGCGCGACACAACTCACGCTCAACGCAGCGGTTGAGTGCGTGACGCACGTTCGAGCCTGCATTCGCTACGAGTGGGCGCACGATTGGAGGCGCGCGATGAAGATCCAACGGTGCTGATCGACTGATAGTGCCCACGTGCGATCAAATGCACGGCGCAAACGCGCGATCGCACACAGGGGTGCAGCGTGGGTGTAGGCAGTTTAAGCCGTCCAATCTCTTGATCGGAGGGCTGAGCATGCACGAATGTGCGCGAACGTTGAAAAGCGTAGAGGCTAGGGGGCGTGAGAGCGACGCACAAGTCGACTACGTTTAGGTCTTTAGTGATGGATAAATCCATCACTAAAGGTCTTGAATTAATGTTTTTCATGTCGTAATGTCCAAAATGCCCCCACTCCTTACAACTATAAAGGGAGACCCCTACTGATGGGTCGAATTTCACAGTGCGTATTTTCAAAAGGTAGATACGTTGTAGTATATCGCGAAAAACGATTATCAATTTTATTTATTTATTACTCGAAATTTGAAAACATTCCGAGATCGAACTCAGGGAGCAAATTCGATCTTTAGAAGCAGAAAAATCACAATTCTTAATAATGCAATGCTTTACAAAAATTTAGAGAGAAAAAAGAAATAGAAATTTTCTTCTCTTCTCTCTTTCTTCTTTGCTCTCTCTCTTTTCTTTTCTCTGTCTTCAGACGTTTGATTCTATGAATCAGACGCCTTAAGTGGTGTTTGCTACAGTGTCATGTCTTCTTCTTCTTCCTTTCTTCTCTTTGGCTTCTGTTGCTCTGGCTTTGGCTGCTTCTTCTCCTTGGCTTCTTCTTCTTCTCTTCTTTCCTTTTTGCTTGGCTTTCCTCTTTGCGGCAGCTCCCTCCTCCTTTCTTCTCTTCCTCTTTGGCTTCTTTTTCTTCTTCAGCTGCTTCCTCTGCCTTCTTCTTTTTCTTCCTTTCCTTTTGCACTGTGCTCTTTCCTCTGCCTTCTTCTTCTTCTTCAGCTCCTACTCCTTCTTCCTTGGCATGGCTAAGTCCTCAGCTTCTTCCTCTTCTTCAGTTGGCCTCTTCTTCTCTTCTTCTTCTTCCGCGCAGCTGCTTCCTCTTCCTCCTTCTTCCCTGCACAGGCATGAAGAAGCAAAACCTACCCCCTACCCTCCCTGAGTCTCTCTCTCTATTTCTCTCTCAGGTTACAACTCTCCCAGAGCCAGCCGGGTATTCGGGTCGGGTCAAGTGCACTCGAGTCTAGGCGCACTAGTGTGGGTGATGCGTGAGGAGTGCAGGGTTATCGGGTCTGGTCAACCAGGTCCGCGGAGGAGTGAGCGCAAACAAGGTGGTGAGTGGGCGAGGGGACCTCACCTCGTGTACTGAGGCGAAGAGCTTAATTCACTTTTTCAATTTATTTACCTGCGCTCATTCACCCACTTCCGAGGTGGGACTAAATGTCCCACCTTCGTTTCGCGACCGCCTGCAGCAGATGGTCTCCTCAATTGGCGAAGCTGCAGGGTCCTTCAACGTCAATCTGAAGCTTGGATGTGTGCGCAACTCGAATCCGCATTGCCCAAGGGTGTCTCCTGGAGCAGAGCGCGACCTGGAGCGGTTTGAAGCTTGCTTCAAGCATAACGACAATGGCGGAAGGGGCGGCGAACCTGAAAACATGAACACGACCTCGCGGCCCTGTCAGATGCGTTGGGGAGCTTCGCCAAGGTGTGGCGAAGGTGGCCTGGTGGTCAAAGTGGCGTGAGGGTGTCTATGCGCGTGTGCCTAGGGCACTCTGTGTACGTGCAGGTGGGTGTGTTCGGGGACAATGTGTGGAGCGTGTGGTGGTCGATGGAAGGGAGGAAGGTGATCAGTGGGAGGTGGTGAAGCTTAGGGGCCGGTCGGCAAGGGGTGAAACGACCTGTGGAGGTGGAGTGGCCTTGCCGGAGTTGGTGGTCGGAGGTGAAGACGATGGTGGTGGAAGTGGCAGTCGAGGGGTTTGTACGTACAAATTAAGTTAGGGGAAATGAAGTGGGGAGAGAGAGGAACTTAACTAGGGTGTTTAGAGTGAAGGGGGGGAAGCGGATGGCGAGCGGTTGGTACTGCCGTTGCCAGAGACGAAGGTGCTCAGAGGAAGAAGACAGCGACGACGAAGGGGGCCGGAGGGCGCGGCGCGGCGGAGAACGGCGGAGCTGGCTCTGCCACTGGTATGGTGGCAGAGCAATGAGAAGACGGAGGAGAAGTCGCTGAAAGCTTTGGGAAATCAGCTGGAGTTGGGAGGAGACGAAATTAAGGGAGATCTTTGGCCAATTTGAGCTTGAAGGAAGCAGCGTGGTGTGCCCTTCCTTAAATAGGCACCGGCAGGGTGGGTAGTGCGCAAGGACGGTGGGGAAGCCACACCAGAGGTAAGGTCGGTCGGAAACCCATACCTCTCGTGCGTTCACACGAGAGGTATGGTGGGTTTTAGGGAATGGGGAGCAGCCCATGCGGTAGGGGGCTACGTAGGGAGCTCCCCTTTTAAATCTCCGCGCAGAAGAGGCGTAAACCTCCGCGCGAAGTCGCCGGAGGTATGACCCCTGCTACAGATGGAAGAGGGACCGAAGTGAATAAAAAGATGAGAAAGTTGAGGGGGTAATCGCAAGGGTTTCGAAAAGTTGAGGGTCAGAAAGTAATTTTGAGGACCAAATTGCAAAGTAGGTCAAGACGACCTTCCCTTAGGTCTAAATTTTGGTATAAACCTAATTTGGACCTAAGGAATCCAATGATGAAGTTGGATTTTAGGTTTGACCACGTTTGACTGGATATTTTGCATAAAAAACCTAAATTAGGTCAAAAATTGGTTATGGACCCTAATCTAGGTCAAAACAGGTTCCAAAGGTTAAATTGAAGGTTCTAAACCCTAGGGGATACTTTTTCATGAATTTGAGAGGGTTTAGTTGATTTTTGTCTTTTTTGGAACCTTGTGAATTAAAGTGGGTTTATTTTAGGGTTATAGAATGTTATTGAATTCCTAGATTTCGCCATAACCCTTTTCTAACCAAGCCATCCCACTTTTTCTCTTATTAAGTCCACTTGACCTATGTATGGACCATTAGAAATCCCGTTGATGCACTGCAATGGTAAAATTGCAGTTTTACCCCTTGTTTCATGTTTTTTTCTCAGATTAGTAATTCCCTGAATTAGGCCTTCCTTTAGGTTATGTAGGAGCTTTTGTTCATTTTATTAGGTCAAAATATCCTAGTTAGGGTTTATGATGAGGTTCTCATCACCTACCATATGGATTTCTCATCCCTTCCTTCTCCTTTCTCTCTCTCCAAAGCTCAAGAGAAGCTTGTCCCACACCCGGGATGCTCCTTAAGTGCTAAAACCAAGCTTTCGCCCCCACTCCGGAAGCGGATCCCACGACGATGATGACGTGCTGCCTCGTTCCCATTCCTCCTACTTCGTCCTCTTTCCTGCTCCATTCTTCGTCTTCCAAACATTGTCTCGTCTGGCTCGTGCTCCAAGCGATCGTCAAGGAGGATAAATTCTCTCTCCTATTTTTTTACTGCTTTTTAGAGTAGATTTTTCCTGCTTTCTAGTTGTAATAATTTCTTGCTTTTTAGTGTAATCATTTCTCGCTTTCTTAGTTGTAAAAATATTTTGCAATATCAAGTGAATGTTCTCTCTCTCTCTCTTCTTGTCTATACTGATTTCCTTGTGATTATTCCGCCCTTTAAACAAAAATATAAAAAAATATAATTGAGAATTTTAATCGACGTAGCCTCCTTGAGTTTGACTTGGGATTTCTTTACAGATTTTTCGATATAAATTTTATTTGTTGAATGGATTTCTTTGCTACTCGAACTACAACGACAGGTTTTCAAAACCAATTCCGATAGCGTAGTAATCAGTCATTCAACATTTTGGTGCCGTTGTCGGGGAGGCGACGATTTTCCGATCTTCTTTTCGCATTTCGTGCACTTTACTGTCTTCTAACTTGCTTTCTCTTGTGTCTATTATTTTGCAGATACCTCTATCAGGGAATCGTCAAGTGGTATATCAGAGTAAAGTGTAGTTGAAGACGATTGTAAGTGCTCCCCATTCTTCCCCATCCATAGATTTCATTTCATCACATTAAATTCAAATTCCAATTAACCTAGGTGTTTGCATAAATCTTAGGATTAGTTTGGTTGTTTTGATTTCCACCCACGTTCATTTCACCCTCGCATATAAAAAAAAAATAAAAAGATATTTTTGTGGGGTAATTCAACATACACACAACATACACCCACATTCAAGGCACTTAACTTAATTGATTTTCTTCTACTCAATCAGATTCTGATCTGTGGAACCGGTGCACAAATCAACACATAAAAGAGTAGAAATCATTCTAGGTTAATCAATTTTTGTGTGCCTAACTCGGTGGTGTAATTGTGGCCAATTGTTTGAGTTGTTTGGGCCACATCACTAACATAAAATCAACTCACCAAGTAGCTTCCTTTTAGGGTTTTCAATCTAGGTTCATACTAGGCACTCCACTTTATTTCTAATTTTAAAAAGGAAAGCAATATTCATCCGTGCTTGAAAACCTGGTTTGCCTCAAACTTGATTGAATTCAACCTAACTCTAAACCCTAAAAGCTACTTAAGCAAGTTTTGAATATCAAAATCTACTCATCACAAATAATCTTGGTTGAAAACTTTGGTTGTGCACGCACTTACACATACTCAATTGATCATTAAGGGCACAACCCATTTTAAGGGCCCACCACATTTCATAAGCACTACAATCCCAGGCCTCAATAAAATCGAGTAGACGTTGGCTTCAAGCACTGATTCCCTCTTTGAGGCCTAGTTTGAGATTGTTTACGATTAACCTGCTTGTGCTGATCAATCTGATGTTTAGCTAGGGGAGTAGCGTCAAACGACTGCGGCTGGGGGGTACACTAGGAATCGGAGGGGCAAGCCGAAGGAAGAACCTTCTCCCCAGTCCCTCCTTCTAAATGGTTGGATTGAGCAGACATAAGTAGAGTAAATCGTTTATAATCTTAAGGCAAGTTTTGAGAGTCTGTAGATCCTTAGGCTACCCCACTTAAGGACAGGCTTGTTTTATTGTGTTGCAGGGTTCTTATCCCCAGTCCTTCTGACCTTTTCCTTGTTTATGCTGGGACGAAGGTCATTGAATCTCTGATTGGAAGGACTACTAGAGTATTTTAGGAGGCGTAGATTAGATTTTGGCCAAATTGATCCCATGGCCAATCAACAGCCTCCTCTGCCACAGGATACACAGGAGGTATTTCGAAGGCAGCTGGAACAAATGCAGAGAATGCAGGAATGGTTCCAGAGAATGCAGAGCGCTCAGCCCTTAAAGGATTTTTATGATAATTCAAATTACGGGGAACGTCCTGGCGTCCAGATTCCTACCGAAGGCATGGAAATCAAGCCACAGGTGTTAAGCCTGATTAAACATTTCCATGGGCTTGGCTCTGAAGACCCATTTCAACACTTGGAGGACTTGACCACTTTGGTCCAGACCACCAAGGTGCGAAACGTGAATGATGAGCAAATGATCATAAGGCTCTTGCCCCACTCTCTTAGGGATAAAGCCGCTCATTGGTACAAGACTATAGGAAGACCAATTTCAACTTGGAGTGAGTTAAAATCGACCTTTCTGAAGAAATTCTTCCCTGTCGGACGTACCAATGCTTTGAGACGAGCAATTATTACCTTTACCCAGCAGCCGAGGGAGCAGTTTCATGTTGCTTTGGAGCGATTCCAGGAACTATTGCAGAGGTGTCCACACCACAAGGTGCCGAAATGGCAACTCGTGCAGATCTTCTACCACGGCTTGACTGAGCAACTCAGAAATCACGTGGACGCTTCTTGCGGAGGCAATTTCCTCAACAAAGACGCAGATAGCGCGCACGATTTGTTTGAGGAGATGAGTGAGAATTCGATCAATCATGTCTCCATGGATACTTTTAACTGGTCCCAGCAGCCTAGATCGAATGTTAATGAAGTCCACGACTCTCATTCATTCGATATTGAATTGATTTGTAATAAACTTGATAAGGTGGACTTGGTTGCTAAGAGAATGGAGGAGTGGATGGCTGGAAACTCAATGAACAACTCTCGATCCACTCAATTCCAGAATTCAGGATTCCATTCATCGCGAGCTCCTTTTGGATGGGAGTTCGTGAATCATCTTGATGCGGCTCAACCTGCAAGCCAGCGTTATTCGGAACCCCACAGGTTCCAAACTGGGGCCTTTGATCCCAGTTTCTCTAATCCTTCTCTTTCTTTCTCTCCATCCTCACCCTATGAGGATGCTTGTGCTGTACAGGAGAATGTTAGATCCAACCCCTACTCCAATGCTTATAATCTGGGTTGGAGAAACCACCCTAACTTCTCCTGGAAAAACTCGGGGCAGCAGACCCAATTCCGAGCCAGCAACTATGCTCCACAACGACCAATGGGTCAGGGTTATGTTTATACTTAGTTGCCCTCGAATTAGGTTAATCAGCCAACTTAGAACGCCCGTCAACCCGTAGGGCAGGCTGATTTGAATCGACAAATGGTAGAGATGCAAGGATCTATGCTCCAGCTCATGCAGCAAATGAAAGCCTTGTTGGACAACTTGCAAACTGGGCTCATAGCTAATCCTTGTCAACTCAGATCTCTACCATCTCAACCCGTACCCAACCCACGAAATATCATGAATCCGGGCAATCAAGCTCATGGGTAAGGGAATCAGAGGGACCCACACGCACATGCTTTGGTGGTTGAGCAGGGTCCTTCCTCTTCTTCTTATTCCTCAAATCAATGGTTCTTGGCTAATGAAGCCCCACCAATCTTTCCTAACCTTCCCCAAGACCCAAACTCATATGCATCCCTAAATTCTGTTACCTCGAGGAGTGGTAAACAAACTCAGGAGCCACAACCACACTGTTCTGAATTATCGAATCCTGAAGAACCTGAGGAGAGAATGGGGAACTTTGGAGAAGAAATCAAGGCTCAGGAACCTGATTCTAAAGATCCGACTCATGTTCCTTTTCCTGAGGCCTTGATTAGATCAAGGTAGAAGAAGTTTGTTGATAGTAATGAGGAGCTTTTGAATATTCTCAAGAATATTGAGATCAATATCCCGCTTCTCGACACTAGCAAACATATACCGACTTACACAAAATTTTTAAAGGATTTATGCATACAGAAGCGTAAGTCAAGAGAATCTATTACGAGGAAGGTGGTACTTTTCGAGCAGGCTAGTTTTGTTATCCTGCACCACCTCCCTCAGAAAAAGAGAGATCCAGGTGCTCCTTTGATTTCTTGTGTCATCGGAGATTACACTTTTGATAGAGCACTGCTGGATCTGGATGCATCCATCAACCTAATTTCGACTTCTCTTTACAAGAAGTTTGGATTAGGTGAACTTCGGCCGACTTCAGTAACATTGCAGTTAGCAGACCGTTCGGTTACAAATCCGCGAGGCATTATTGAAGATGTTATTGTTAAGGTTAAGGATTTCTATTTTTTTTTGTAGATTTCCTTGTTTTTGACATGGATGCACCTCAAAATCTAAGGAACACTTCCATCATTATGGGGCGTCTATTCCTGGCTACTGCCAAGGCCAACATTAACTATGAAAGCGGAAGCATGGAAATCGCCTTTGGGGATCAAAGAATGAAATTGGATATTTTTAAGACGATTAATAAATTTGAGGATTGTTGATTTATTGAGGAACTTGAGGATGATAATGTGAATATTGAAACTTGTATGATGGTTTCTGCATTTGAAAGTTCCTCCTCTGATGATGAATTGGACCCACAACCCTCTATGGCAGACCCACCATCCTCTGAAGAGGTTATTGATTTTGTTCACTCTTAACCTCTTCCTCTTGATGAGTCTTCATTAGCATCTTCCTTACCTTCAATCATCAAGCCGCCCCAGCTTGAACTGAAATCATTGCGTGAGAATTTGAAATATCAATTTTTAGGACCACATAAGACGCTCCCTGTGATTATCAGTGCTAAATTAACAAAGGAGTAGGAGATTAAACTGATTAAGGTTTTGATGGAACATAAGGGGGCAATTGGTTGGACCATTCATGACCTTAAGGGGATTGAGCCATCTTATTGAAATCACAGAATATTTTTGGAAGATGGATCCCGCCCTTCTCGCCAGATGCAGAGGAAATTAAATCCAAATATGCGAGAAGTGGTCAAGAAGGAGATTATTAAGTGGCTCGATGTAGGAATCATTTATCCGATCTCTGATAGATCTTGGGTAAGTCCCGTGCAGATTGTTCCCAAGAAAGTCGGGATTACCATTGTGACTAATGAGAAAGGAGAATCTGTCACAACTTATTCAGCTTCCTCTTGGAGGGTTTGTATCGATTAGAGGAAGCTGAACATGGCCACGAAAAAGGATCATTTCCCTCTACCTTTCATTGATCAAATCTTGGAAAGATTAGCCGAGTAGAAGTACTTCTGTTTCCTTGATGGTTACTCGGGATACAATCAAGTTCCTCTCCATCCTGAGGCTTAGGAAAAAATGACTTTCACCTATCCCTACGGAACCTTTGCTTTCCGTAGGATGCCATTCGACTTATGCAATGTGCCTGCGACTTTGCAAAGGTGTATGCTGGCCATATTCTCTGACATGGTGGGAGAGTTTATGGAAGTCTTTATGGATGATTTCTCTATTTTTGGAGAATCGTTTGACTCTTGTCTAGGTAATCTTGAAATGATTCTTAAACGATGCATCAAAACAAGAATGGTCCTTAGCTGGGAAAAGAGTCATTTCATGGCATAAGAAGGCATCGTCTTGGGTCATGTAATCTCTGAATGGGGAATCGAAGTGGATAAATCTAAGGTTGATGCTATCGCTAAACTTCCTCCTCCCACATTTGTTAAATAAATTCGATCATTTCTTGGTCATGTGGAATTCTACAGGAGATTCATCAAGGACTTTTTGAAGGTTGCTCTCCTCTGAGCAATCTTGTCTCCAAAGAAACGTCGTTTGATTTCGACAAATCATACTGTAAGGCATTTGATTTTCTTAAAACGGTAGTCACTTATGCTTCGGTGTTGCAACCACCGATTTGGACATCCCCTTTTGAGATCATGACCGACGCTTCTGATTATGTGGTCGAGGCTGTTTTGGGTTAGAAAGTTGATAGGAAGCCCTCTGTTATCTACTATGCTAGTAAAACTCTAGACGAGGCCCAGAGGAATTACACTATTACTGAGAAGGAATTACTAGTCGTAGTATTTACTTTGGAGAAATTCAGGGCTTATCTCTTAGGGTCTCACGTCATCATATATATAGACCACTCGATTTTGAGACATATCTTGGCCAAAAAGGATGCCAAACCTCAGCTTATTTGTTGGATTCTTCTGCTTTAAGAAGTTGATCTTGAAATCAAGGATAAATCCAGGGTACAGAATGTGGTGGCAGATTAACTGTCGAGACTTTTGAGTGATTCTTCTCGTCCGGACATTCCGATTGCTGATACTTTTCCGGACGAAACCATCCTTACAGTTTCAGTTGTCTAAACCCCGTGGTTTGTTGACATCGTTAATTATTTGGCCGTTGGTCAAATCCCCCAGGATTGGACCAAGCAACAATGGGATAGACTCAAATCTGAGGCCAAATATTACTTCTAGGAGGACCCTGAACTGTACCACATCGGCTCTGATCAAATTATTTGCCGATGTGTTTTGGAGAACAAATTCAAGAGTATACTCAAGTTCTGCCATGCATCTTCGTGTGGTGGACACTTCTCCGGCAAAAAGACGGCTGCAAAAGTTTTGCAATCTGGATTCTATTGGCCATCTTTATTCAAGGATGCCCAGGAATTCTCCAGGTCGTGTTCCTGATGCTAGGCACTCGGGAGTATAACTAAGAGAGATATGATGCCCTTAAACCCAATTCTTCCTGTCAAAATCTTCGACATTTGGGGCATCGACTTCATGGGACCCTTCCTCCCTTCATTTGGACATCAGTACATTCTTGTCGCTGTTGATTATGTGTCCAAATGGATCGAGGCGATTCCCACCCGAACCAATGATCACAAGGTGGTCATCACTTTTGTCAAGAAGAACATCTTCAGCAGGTTTGGGATTCCGAGGGCCATCATTAGCGATGGTGACACTCATTTCACTAATGCCCAGTTCCATAATTTGCTGGCAAAATACGGGGTTAATCATCAAATCTCCGCACCTTACCATCCCTAGACGAATGGATAGGTCGAGATCTCCAATCGGAAGATCAAGAATATTCTGCAGAAAACGGTTAGGCCTGATCGCAAATACTGGACTCAAAAGCTTGAGGACGCTTTTTGGGCCTACCGTACGAAGTATAAAACGCTAATCGGCATGTCTCCATTTCGTTTGGTGTATGGAAAGTGATTGCACCGCAAAAATACGCCTGCAATTGTGCCATCTTGTGCTATTTCCTAGCATTACTAATCATAATTAGATCTCCATTGTTGCATTGTAAAAATACATGCATGCATGCATTTAATTGAGAAGGGAGGAGAATGAAATAAGTGGCCTTGCATTTTACATCTTTTCTCAAGTGCATCTTTGCAAAATTCCCATCTCTATTTTATTTCCATTTGATTTTTAAATCTTTCTCCTCGCGGCTGCATGGAGCAATTTCTTCCTCGCACGCCATGCTTCCCGCGGCTGCAACTTGCCATTCCCTGCTCTCCATCCCTCTCCCTGCCAGCCCTTCCCTACAACTTGCCATTCCCTACCGTAGCCATGCATGAGCCAAGCATGGCCATGCCTTCTTCTCCTATAAAAAGCCACGGCTTCTACCTTGAAAATCAGGCCTGGTCCCAGCCAAAAATCCCACCGGCAGCTCCATCTCCTTCCAGGTTGTCCTCTCCTCCCTTTCCCTCCATACGCTGGTCCTCCTCCGAGGAGACACCCGGTGGGCAGGAGCTCTCACTGTGGTGCACACCACCACAGTGAGACCACCACCGCCCAGCTCTTCAAAGAGCCGGTGGGCGTGGTGGCTCTTTTCTAGCTTTTTTTTCTCGTTCCAGCACCTTCTGCCATTGGAGCGGTAGCTTCAAGGTCTAAAGCTCAAAAGCTTCACACGCCCAACAGCAGCAGCACGCAGCAGCCGCCCAGCCTCCTTCCGCGCGCGTCTGCAGGCGCCCCAGCCCTCTGCGCGAGCCTGCAGGCCCTCTCCACCTCCCGCTTCTCCGCCCTGTCGCGCCCTCTTCCGCTTGCAACCAGCTGCTGCGCGCCTCTACAGCGGCTGGCCAAGCGCTTCTTGCCCCCCTGCCAACATCTGCAAGCTTCCGCGCGCACCTGCAGACACCTCGCCTCCCGCTTCTCCGCTCTGTCGCGAGCTCTTTGTGCTAGCAACTGGCCGGCGTAGGCCTTCTCCCTCGCACGCCAGCCCGTGCGCACCAGCTGCAAGTCGGCCTCACTCATAGCACCGCCCATCGCCGGTTGCGCGGCGCGGACGACCACTATAGCCACTGTTCACGCGAGTCTGCGCGACACTGTGGCTACAGTGGGGTGACCGGTGAGCTTCTCACTTTACCGGTCACCCGACACGCTGTGACCGCCGTTCGCCCGTGCGTGCGCTTGCCTGCGTGTCTCCGCTTGCTTCGCCCACACACCCCGCGCGTCTGCCAGCCCTCTCCTAGCGCCTGCATCGCCCGCTCCCTTCACGCGCGCTTGCCTTCGCCTGCTCCAGCCTTCACGCAGCGCTGTGCGCTGCGGGTTCCTCTCCGCTCCCCACTCCCGTGCGCTCCTCTCTACGCAGACGCGCCTGCGCGTGCGCGCTTGGACCTCCAGACGATGCCCGCTAGCTACAGACGACCTAACTTAACTCCCCAGCAGTGCGGCTGCGCTCTCTCTCTCTCTCACTCTCTCTCACAACACTCACAGCACTCTCTACACCGACGCTCACACACACCTACAGTCACACTTCCACACAAACACACACACCTATACTCTATTGTATACATATATATATATATATATACGTATACTTATATATTGATATATATATACATATATATATACTTATATTTATACATATAGTAGTATCTATATACTTATGTATTAGTATACATACATACATACATATATATATATATACTTATATATATATATATACATACACTTATATATATGCTTATATATATATATATATAAATATACATATATCTATATATATATTACCTATATAACTAAGTATAGATACATATATATAAATATATATATATATACATATACATACATATATACATATATATATCTATATAACTATACATACATACATATATATATATATATATATATATATATATATACTTAGCTACATATATCTATATATACATATATTACTATATACTTATACATACATTTATATATATACCTCTATATAGTTATATATACATACACATATATATACACTTATATATACATATATATCTACATATATATATACCTATATATTTATAACCATATATATATACATATAGATATATTTACATATATACAGATATATATGTTTTCACATTATTTACCATACGCTATATCGCGGGAATATCTGTACCAGTTGCTGATATTTCCTCGATGCATGCGTGTTCGCATTCATCTTCCACCATCCGTCCTACACTTTACACACGGCACTTCGTCTTGTTGGTTGCGTCTTTCTAGACGACGACCAACTCAACACCGTGATACACTCCTCCGCCTCCACCCCCACCCCTTTATATACATATTATATACCTATATATATATATACTATATTTACTTTATTTCTATTTCGCTTTCCTGATAGTAAAAAGACAAAAAAAATATATAAAAAAGAAAAGATAATCTTTGACTTGCAGGTACTCCGTCTTGCGAATAGCAAGACCCGTCTTAGAACTCTATTTTGGCTCAAGGCCAAGAACCCAATTTTGAGGGTGTGCCTCAAGGACAAAGATTACCATAAAAAAAATCTAAATAAGAAAAACACAAAAAAACACAATAAACGAACGGAAGAGACTCGTTGTAGGAAAGGCATAGAAACTTGACTTGTACCCCACTTCCCTGAGTTTGACCCTGGGCCTAAAAGTGACAAGATAAAATCAAGTAGGCCAGGTTAAAAATTTTGTAAAGAGATGGTTAGGTCCAATTTAGGTTAACCACTATACACATTTCAACGATAAAATCATCATATTAACAACTTATCTGAGCTAGACACCATATCTTTTCTGGCGCCGTTGCCGGGGAAGTGCGCCTTCAAGTAAGTTTTTACTCCATTCCTGTAATTTTTTCTCTTCTCTTCTCTCTTCACGGGTACCTCTGTTTTTGGTGTGCAGGTAAACTTAGTGCAAGGAGAAGGCAGGCAGACGGAATCAAAGATGTAAGCAGATCTAAGGCGAGTACAAGAGCGTGAAGACGCCGACCCTGCATTGGAGCTTTGCACACGTTGCTGAACAAGTAAGTCTTCTTTTCTTAGCAACTAGGGTTAACTTGTCACCTTAACAATAATAAAAAAAAACTAAAAACTAAAAAGTAGAAAAACTTCTTTGGATTTCTTGGGGCAAGTGGATTAAAATTCACTTGTTTGATTGATTGTCTTCACTTCCACCACCCCGGGATTTCCCGCTCTACTTCGCATAGCGAAAATCCAAGAATCTTGATTCTTGAATTTTTCACCGTGGGAAGTATTCTTTAAGGCCAATAAAAAGATTGATGCACCCCTCTTTGCCTCATTTACCTGCAAATTCAGGATCACCTTTTTGGTGGGGAGACTTGGAATTGAGTTGATTCCAACCCCACCACGACTTTTCAACTTGCCTAAGATTCGATTCCGAATACTTCAACCCCAACAATTTGATTTTCTTTATCTTTTGGTTGAAGCCTTGTGTGTGGAAATCATTTCTGGTGATTGGGAGCACTTGAATTGAAATGCTTTGGCTCCCTTTCACATAAACTCTAAAACTGATTCGTGCATCCACACATAGAAATCTCCATTTAGGGTTGCCCATTGCATTTTAGCATGCATTAACCAACTGATATTGAAGAAGGGTTTGTTGGGCTTTGAAGAAAACTTGTATTCTCTCAAAAACCCGGAGATTGGTTGAATTGGTATTTCAGCGAAATCCTAAAATTCATACTACTTAAGGCTGAACTCTAAAGACCATTCACCAATTAAAAACTTCAATTCGGGGAGATTTCCCCGTTGCATGCTTGTTTTACACACTCTGAAAATCAATTACTTAGGCATTACCCGTAAACAATGCCCTTCACATTCCAAAAGCACTTGACCCTAAGCCTCTAACTGAAATTGGTAGTAACTTGACCCTTCTTAAGGACTGGAGGTCTAACTACCTGCATGTAGCGGCTACGTGCTGGTGAGAGTTCCCCCATGTTATCGGGTGTCTAAGACTTGGGCAAACGGCCTTTCAATCTGGCCTGGTGGTTCCGCGGTGCTTGCATTCGGTTCCGTAGTTTGTGATAGTAGGTAACTTAGATCTTTAGGTTTAAGGGCACACTGTAGAGGTTAGGAACTTGACTGTATTGATTTGTAATCAAGTGTACCTTTGCGGCGTCATTTCTCTCATCTCTTTTCCCTTCTTGTCCCCCCAATTCTTCCTACGGTAGTGCATGTTTGGGAGGAGGTCACAAAACCTTGAACTATTTGAATTGACTGATAAATCTAGAAAACAAGCCAAATCATCCTCCTCCTCCACAAACATGGCTGCACGCCCACCCCTAAATCCCGAGGGAGGAAAGCACCCTCAGAACCCACTTGGTGGTGGAGCCTTAGATCCCATAACCTGCCTCCAAGCCCAAATGGAAATGTATAATGAGTAAATGGAAGTCATTCGGGAAACATTGGAGGAAATGCAGAACCCTCCCGAACGGGAGGAGCTTAGGTCTCTTAGCTCTTATCAGAATCCCGCTGCTACAGAGACCATAGGATAAATTCGGGTCCCCATGGGCGAGGACGACTTTGAACTGAAACCAAACATTATTGGCCTTATAAATTTTCACTTCCATGGTCTTGCAAGTGAAGATCCTTTTCTCCACTTGGAAGGCCTAACCCGACTGGCTGAAACTGTTAAACCAAGAAATGTCGGGTTACCTATAGCCCTCATGAAAATGTTCCCATTTTCGTTGCAGGATAAAGCATCGCAGTGGTTACGCACCCTTGGGAGAACCATCCACTCTTGGGAAGAGATGAGAACAGCATTTCTCAAGAAGTTCTTCCCAATAGGGTGAACCAATGCGCTTCGCCGTGCTATCACCTCTTTTACGCAACAAAACGGCAAACAATTTCATGAGGCATGGGAGAGGTATAATGACCTCCTCAGAAAGTGTCCGCACCACGATCTGCCTAAGTGGCATATAGCCCAAATTTTCTACTACGGGCTAAATGAGACTTTGAAGCAGATTGCAGATGCTTCCTGCGGAGGGAACTTTATGAATAAAGACGAGAATGGAGCATTTGAACTGTTTGAAAATATGAGTGAAAACTCGATGAACAATGCTTCCATTGTCGCCTTTAATCGTACCATCCAGCCCCGAAATGTCCACGAAGTTGACACGGGACCCTCCCATTCATCCACTGATCTAAGCCTTATTGCACAAAAACTGGATGAAGTCTCCATCGTGCACAAGAAGTTGGACGAGCTTCTAGCCAACCCCACCCAATCTCTGGCAAACACCCCCGCTTCACCACTTCGTCACAATCCAAATTCTTCCAACACCAGGCTTATCCCGAGAAACCTCGTAAGACCTTCCTTACCGAGTGTTGCGCCGAGCGACTCGGTAAGTCATGTGGAACTGGCTTCTGCGAGCCAGTATTTCGACATGGAGGATCGAGCCTCTATGTGCTCGGACGCATACTTACATGCTGACGCGTCTTCTGGCATAAAAGATGCTTGCGCCCTGGGGAACAACCCGTTCTCTGCCACGTATAACCCAGGGTGGTGCAATCATCCGAATTTCGCATGGTCCAACAACCTGCAGCGCCAAAACCCCACGGGTGGACCAATGTGACTATCAGCACCCGTCATCCCAAGGGCCCACTCTAATCCTATGGCAAATCTGCCATCAGGCCCTTACATACCGCAAGCAGAACACGCATCAAGTCCTCTTGATAAATTGATGCGAATGATGACGGATATGTCAAAGCGCCATGAAGAGAACATGACCTCTCTTCAGTAGGTTTTCTGTATGCAATCAATGGGGATATGATTGCACCGCAAAAATACGCCTGCAATTGTGCCATCTTGTGCTATTTCCTAGCATTACTAATGCATAATTAGGTCTCCATTATTGTATTGTAAAAATACATGCATGAATGCATTTAATTAAGAAGGGAGGAGAATGAAATAAGTGGCCTTGCATTTTACATCTTTCCTTAAGTGCATCTTTGCAAAATTCCCATCTCTATTTTTATTTCCATTTGATTTTTAAATCTTTCTCCTCGCGGCTGCATGGAGCAATTTCTTCCTCGCGCACCATGCTTCTCGCGGCTGCAACTTGCCATTCCCTGCCGTAGCCATGCATGAGCCAAGCACGGCCATGCCTTCTTCTCTTATAAAAAGCCACGGCTTCTACCTTGAAAATCAGGCCTGGTCCCAGCCAAAAACCCCACCGGCAGCTCCATCTCCTTCCAGGCCGTCCTCTCCTCCCTTTCCCTCCATACGCCGGTCCTCCTCCGAGGAGACACCCTCCATACGCCGGTCCCTCACTGTGGTGCACACCACCACAATGAGACCACCACCGCCCAGCTCTTCAAAGAGCCGGTGGGTGTGGTGGCTCTTTTCTAGCTTTTTTTTCCCGTTCCAGCACCTTCTGCCATTGGAGCAGCAGCTTCAAGGTCTGAAGCTCAAAAGCTTCCACGCCCAGCAGCAGCAGCACGCAGCAGCCGCCCAGCCTCCTTCCGCGCGCGTTTGTAAGTGCCCTAACCCTCCGCGCACGCCTGCAGGCCCTCTCCACCTCCCGCTTCTCCGCCCTGTCGCGCCCTCTTCCGCCTGCAACCGGCTGCTGCGCCCCTCTGCAGCGGCCGGCCAAGCGCTTCCTGCCCCCTTGCTAGCATCTGCAAGCTTCCGCGCGCACCTGCAGACACCACGCCTCCCTCTTCTCCGCTCTGTCATGAGCTCTCCGCGCTTGCAACCGGCAGCGCAGACCTTCTCTCTCGCGCGCCAGCCCGCGCGCACCAGCCGTAAGCCGGCCTCACTCACAACACCGCCCACCGCCTGTTGCGCAGCGCGGACGGCCACTGTAGCAACTGTTCACGCGAGTCTACGCGACACTGTGGCTACAGTGGGGTGACTGGTGAGCTTCTCACTTTACTGGTCACCCGGTGCGCCGCGACTGCCATTCGCCCATGCACCCGCTTGCCCGTGCATCTCCGCCCGCATGTTTGCCAGCCCTCCCCTAGCGCCTGCATTGCCCGCTCCCTTCACGCGTGCTTGCCTTCGCCCGCTCCAGCCTTCGCGTAGCGCTGTGCGCTGCGGGTTCCTCTCCGCTCCCCACTCCCGCGCGCTCCTCTCTGCGCAGCCGCGCCTGCGCGTGCGCGCTTGGACCTCCAGACGATGCCCGCTAGCTGTAGACGACCTAACTTAACTCCCCAGCAGTGCGGCTGCGTTCTCTCTCCCGCTCTCTCTCTCTCTCACTCTCTCTCACAACACTCATAGCACTCTCTACCTCGACGCTCACACACATCTACACTCACACTTCCACACAAACACACACACCTATACTCTATTGTATACATATATATATATACGTATACTTATATATTGATATATATATATACATATATATATATACTTATATTTATACATATAGTAGTATCTATATACTTATGTATTAGTATACATACATACATATATATACCTATATATATACTTATATATATATATACATATACTTATATATATATATACATATATATATAAATATACATATATATATATATATATATACACATATATATATATATAAATATACATATATATATATATACATATATATATAGATATACATATATATATCTATATATACATATATATATAGATATACATATATATATATATATATGTATATCTATATATATATATATATATATATATATATACTTAGCTACATATATCTATATATACATATTTTACTATATACTTCTACATACATATATATATACATCTATATAGTTATATATACATACACATATATATACACTTATATATACATATAAATCTACATATATATACCTATATATTTATAACCATATATATATACATATAGATATATTTACATATATACATATATATATTTTCACATTATTTACCATACGTTATATCGCGGGAATATCTGCACCAGTTGCTGATATTTCCTTGATACACGCGTGTTCGTATTCATCTTCCACCATCCATCCTATACTTTACACGCGGCACTTCGTCCTGTTGGTTGCGTCTTTCTAGACGACGACCGACTCGACACCGTGCTACACTCCATCTCCGCCTCCACCCCCACCCCTTTATATACATGTTATATACCTATATATATATATACTTTATTTACTTTATTTCTGTTTCGCTTTCCTGATAGTAAAAAGATAAAAAAAATATATAAAAGAGAAAAGATAATCTTTGACTTGGAGGTATTCCGTCTTGCGAATAGCAAGACCCGTCTTAGAACTCTGTTTTGGCTCAAGGCCAAGAACCCAATTTTGAGGGTGTGCCTCAAGGACAAAGATTAACATAAAAAAATCGAAATAAGAAAAACACCAAAAAAAATAATAAACGAACGGAAGAGACTCGTTGTAGGAAAGGCGTAGAAACTTGACTTGTATCCCACTTCCCTAAGTATGACCCTGGGCCTAAAAGTGACAAGATAAAATCGAGTAAGCCAGGTTAAAATTTTGTAAAGAGATGGTTAGGTTCGATTTAGGTTAACTACTATACACATTTCAACGATAAAATCATCATATTAACAACCTATCCGGGCTAGACACCTGAAAGGCGTGCCATTTACCCGTAGAAATTGAACATAGGGCATTCTGGGCAATTAAGCAGTGCAATCTAGATCTGAGTTTAGCCGGGAAGACCAAGAAACTCCAACTATTTGAGTTGGAGGAGCTTAGAAATGATGCGTATGAGAATGCCAGGATTTACAAGGCTCGGACCAAAGCTCTACATGACCAATTGATTTCCCGCAAGAGCTTTGAGCCAAACCATAAGGTCTGGCTATTCGATTCACAACTTAAGCTCTTTCCCGACAAACTTAGGTTGAAGTGGAATGACCCATTCATTATCGATCAGATATTTTCAAACGAAGTTGTTCAGATCTCTGACCCGAAGATGGGTAATTCATTCAAAGTCAACGGTCAACGCCTGAATCCCGTTATTGACCGTACTATTCTAAAACTCATCTTAGACACGGTTGCTCTAGCCATGTTGTGACTTCTTTGGCTGGACTTCGCCTAGCTGACGGCATTAAACTCAACAGTTGTATAGTCTGACTCAGAGCTGACCCGAGCTTCATATTTAGGTGATATCTTCCGCACTCTACCCTTCTTTTCATGTCTTTTATTCTCAATGCAGACATTGCATCAGCTAGGCATGGGGGGGTGGATTCATTTCTGAATCATTTTGTCAGCTCTTGAAATTCTTGTAAATTCTATTTCTCATCTTATATATACATAAAAAGTAATTTTGAATTAGGAAGGAATACTTGAACATTAGGACCTTTCAATCTTAGAAAATATTACAATAGGATCTGAACACTAAGACCCTTCAGGTCTTTGGGCTTGATCAGCCCGGGTATCCACTAAAATGTGGATTTATTTTTTAAGTCCCCGCCGTCCTGAATTCTATTTTAATTTAATTAAATAAATTTGGGTGATAAGTACACGACTTATCAACCCGCCCTCTGATTTGAGGGAACTTTAAGTCTAAGCATCTACACACTATCTCGTCACTGACTCGTTGTTCGGCGATTTTAACGGAAATTGGATAGCTAATGAACCTTCTAGGGTGATATGGTTGGCATGTTATAATGGGTTGTCCAGAGCTCAGTTACTGGACCACTCTTTTGGCTGCCTTTAGGTTAATCTTAGAGCAGGGAAGCCACCTACTTAAAAAGAAAAAAAGAAAGTCAAAAAGAAAAGAAAAAGGAGAAAAGAAAGAAAAAAAATAAAGAAAGAAAACAAAAGAAATAAGCCACACTTCGCCGCACGAGTATGGCTGACAAGTTGTTGAAGGTAACAGCTCAACGATCAGTTGTCCAGAACCTAGCTCAAGAAATGCACTAAAAATTCCCAAAACACTTAGGAAGAAGCGGAGAAGTAGAATAAGCTGGAGAGATATACACTGGACCCACCCTTGTGTTGACCCCATAAAAATAAAAGTAGGGAGAAAGCTACCGGTCGTAAAGATACGCCTTTAGGCAGAACTCTCTTTTTAAGGTCACTTAGAGGCATAGAAACCCGAAGTCCATTCTAATTGCCGATCAACGAGTCTATCACATTCACAATAAGATGCTTAGAACTTAGGGTTCTCATCAAATTTTGGGTGGGTTAGTGGCCATTGAAAGCCACTCTATAACCCGAAACTAAAAAATCAAAAAAAAATTAGAGAAGGAGAAAAAGAGAAAAATAGATTTTTCTTTGAATAAGGCGAGGGCTTGAGGCGGTTTGCATTTTGGCGGATACCTGGGCGCTGTTGTGTATTTGAAAGTTCAGATCCTAAGTAAAAGAAATTTCTTAATGTTGAAAATGATTTATGCCTGAGTAATCTAATCTAATTCTTTTATAAATAGCATGTAATTTTTGTTAGGGACCAGCAGAAGATAGGCATGGGGGTGTGATGTGCAGACATTTGATTAATCTAAAATGTCTATTAATGCATGTTCTTAGTGTCACATTAGCATTATACATTGTAAATAGTGCATACCATGCATAATCATGCATTTAGATCAAATTGTATAAATTGTATTGTAATTGTCTCCTTTTATGGTCAGGGACAGGGCAACTATTGGACTTCAACTACTCCAAGATCGCCCTAATCGGACATCCGTAGCACCAGATGGAGACTGAGGAACCCTAAAGATCAAGGACCAAGATGGTGTTAATCTGCACCTCAGACGACAAATCCGACCGCATGAATGGGTTCGGATCGATGATCATAGCCAAATGGCATGAAAATCGGTCCAATTCAACAACCGTGGCACCATCTACAACATTTAAAAGATGGACAGCCAAGATGGCACCACATGGTGCCATCCCAGCAGCTCGACTGGCCCCAAGGGCCCGTCTTCGCTTCTCTTCTTCACCACTCGACGAATTCCCACCGTTAGATGCTCATCCAACGGTCGGCCGCATGCATGCACAAAACTCTCCGCGCAACACAAACTCACGCTCAGCGCAGCGCAGTGGTCGAGCGTGCTACGCGAGCGTGCGACGAGCTTTCGAGCCCGCATTCGCTGCGAGTGGGTGCGCGATTGGAGTCGCATAATGAAGATCCAATGGCGCTAATCAACCGATAGCGGCCATGCGTGATTAGACGCGTGGCGCAAACACGCGATCGCACGCGGGTACGTGGTGCAGGCATAGGCTGTTTAAGCCGTCTGATCTCTTGATCAGACGGCTGAGCACGCGAATGTGCGCGAGCGTTGAAGAGCGTGAAGGTGAGGGGGTGCGCGAGCGGCGCGCATGTC
Organism: Thalassia testudinum; assembly: GCA_037157565.1. Classification (NCBI taxonomy): domain Eukaryota; kingdom Viridiplantae; phylum Streptophyta; class Magnoliopsida; order Alismatales; family Hydrocharitaceae; genus Thalassia; species Thalassia testudinum. The sequence continues at coordinate 53,613,543 of JAZHRO010000030.1, forward strand.
GGCCACGTTCAGGCCTTTAATGACGGATAAAACTGGGATGCTCTTCCTCTCCAAAGCTCAAGAGAAGCTTGTCCCACACCCGGGATGCTCCTCAAGAGATAAAACCAAGCTTTTGCCCTTGTTTCGGAATTGGATCCTGCGACGACGACGATCTACTGCCTCATTCCTATTCCTCCTGCTTCGTCCTCCTTCTCGCTCCGTTCCTCGTCTTCTAAGTGTTGTCTCGTCCGGCTCGTTCTCTAAGCGATCGTTGAGGAGGATAACTTCTCTCTCCCATTTTTTTTACTGCTTTCTAGAGTAGAATTTTTCTGCTTTCTAGTTGTAATAATTTCTCGCTTTCTAGTGTAATCATTTCTCGCTTTCTTAGTTGTAAAAATATTTTGCAATATCAAGTGAATGTTCTTTCTCTCTCTCTCTCTTCTTGTCTATACTGATTTCCTTGTGCTTATTCCGCCCTTTAAACAAAAGCAAAAAAAAATATAATTGCGAATTTTAATTGACATAGCCTCCCTGAGTTCTACCCGGGATTTCTTTACAGATTTTTCGATATAAATTTCTTCGCTACTTGAACTAAAATGACAGGTTTTCAAAACTAATTCCGATAGTGTAGTCATCCGTCATTCAATAGAGGCATAATTGTAATCTTAATTCACCATTAATCCCTAAGCATTAATTACTATCTACTTAATCAATCAGATTAATAATTACAATATATTTTAAGCACATGAATAATTGCACAAAAGATTAATCAACTAGAACATGCAATATTTCATTTAATAGAAACAATTATACAAGAAAAATTTATCATTGAAAAATCAAATGTAACATTGTTTATTACAAACAACTTTAAGATGAAAGGCATGAAAGAATATTACAAGTGTTCTACAAGCTTTTATTACAGCATTACTAATCAGAACAAATTCTCAGTAGCCTCAGCCATTAATCAGACGTCTGAAAAAGATATTTGTCAACTTAAGAAGGGAAATTAGACTTCTGATATCAAGCATGGATGTCTGATTTTCTCATTTCACCTCTTTTATTTTTCTCTTATCTCTACCTTTATCTTTCCTCTTATCTTTTCCCAACCCTTCTCTTTTTCTTCATCTTCTACTCTTGTCTTTTTCCTTAGGTTCCCCTCAGACTCTTTTACTTAAGCTCTCGCCCTCCTTCTTCTCCTCTTTTATCTTCCTCCTTAATCTCTCTTAACTCTTTTATACTGTGCACTCAAATGCTCCACAGTTAACCATTTAACTCTCAACTTTAACCCATTAATTCCCTTCAATTGTAAAAATTCATTCAATGGGTGGCACAGGCTTTTCAAGGATACACAACATCCTCACGGGTGGGACAAAATGCTACTAGGCCCATGCTGAGTTATTTACTTGGTGGATTTTAATTCATTTCAGCTTAGTGATGACAACATCATCATCAGCCATATCTAGGTTTAATGAGTCAAAATCCATTAATAAATACTCCTACATAACCGCCAAGGGATCGTAATTCACTACAGATCCTTTCTGAGAGTTTAATACGAAACCAAGGTTAAAACTGTAATTTTACTATCATATCATGAATGTAGAACAACCGTAGGTTTTTTTAGGGGTTTATTAAAGGTCAAATATGCATTAAAGTCTAACAAGAGGATCCGTACAGACAGAAACGAGTTTTCACGTATTTTAAGAATTAAATGACATCTGAAACCCTAAAAATAGACCCGCTTAAATAAATGATGTTATGGTCAGGATAAAATTCACCTAAATCATCAAAAAATATTATAAAAAAATTCTTTATGGTTTGGCATCCTTGATTTGATCATTGGAACCCAATTTGACCTAAAATAGAGTCTCAAACAGACAATTACCTTAATTTTGGTTTCTATGCAATTTACCCATTCAAACTTGGTCAAAACCTAAATCCGATTTCACGATCAAATTCCTTGGGTCCAAATTAGGTTTTTACCAAAATTTGGATCCAATCAAAGATCACCTTGACCTAGTTTATATTTCAGTCATGTTTGACTAATTTCTCTCACACATATGCCTCTAACTTTCATAATAATTGCAAATGGGTCCCTAACTTTATCATCGTTCTTTGAAAAAAGGTCCTTGCACCATTTTTGGAAGGACTGACCTTCACTGTTGAGTTTCGAGAGAGGATTTGTCACTTGATTCTTAATCAAACACTCCCAAAATTGAAATGAAGATTACTTAAGGAATTTCCTTCCAATTGAGACCATCCACGAATCCTAAATCGCCCCCAAATCCTCATGCAAACCTTTTGAAGGTTCACATGTCCTACTTGCGCGAAAATCATGGGGTTCCAAGCTTGAAACCCCTCCCCATAGTCTATAAATGGACCTGTGATGCAAACCTCACCTCTTTAGCTAGGTTTTGGCCTAAAAACCCTCTTCAAACTCCTTCCTCAGCCATCTCCGACCTAGCTCCGACGAGCACCTCCCTCTGTTGTCTTACGGCCTCCCGATGGCCAAATTGGGAGTGCCACATTCTTCTCCGACTTCCTCCGCTGTTAACGTGAATTCGTCAATGTTTAAGAAATGCGTTATAGTATAGGACAAAATCTCATTAAACACTTAAAATTTATAACTCAGAATCAAGAAATGAGTCCGAGGTTGAACACAAGGAGCAAAGGTTGCATTCACGTGCTAGTCTCAATCATAATATAAATGAGCACAATAATTGGTGCGCTGCGTTCCCTCTCTAGGGTCTTGTCGTAGTATAGTGCAAAGAAACGGTCACCAGTTTAATACAATTTGTTACTCGGAAATAAAAAGTTTCCTGAGGTCGAACTCAGGGGGAAAACTATAATTCCATAAGCATATAAATTCAAAATACAATGTTTTACAAAAATTAAGAAAGAGAGAGAGAGAGAATTGCTCCTTTCTTTCCCCTTTTCTACGGCAAGCTCTTCTTCTCTTTTCTTTTCCTTCCCTTTCTGCTTCTTCTTCCTTTTCCTTCTCTTCTTTTCTGATTTCTTGTGCGGCATTCTCTCTCTTTCTCTTGGCCTCTTCTTCTTCTTCTTCTTTTCTTTTCTTTTCTACTGCTGTCTCTTCTTTTTTCTTTCTTTGCTCTGGTCCTTCTGCTTCTTTTCTTTTTGCTGCGGCTGTCTTCTTCTTCTTTTCGCCAACGTCTGATTCAGAAATCAGACGCCTTAACTGATTAGCCTCTCCTTCTTTTCTTTTCTTCTTGGCTTCCTCTTCTCTTCTCCTTCCTTCCTTCTTCCCTGCACTGCTAAGTCCCGGCCACTACTCCTCTTCTCCTTTCTTCCTTCCTGCGCACACACACAAATGTTAGCGCAAAACCTACCCTACCCCTTCCCCGCATCTCTCTCTCTCTCTCTCTCTCTAAATCTCTCTTTGGGAAGCTCTCCCAGAGCTGGGTAATCAGGTTGGGTCGCGTGCCTGGGTCCAGGCGCACCGGGGTGGGTGGTGCGCGAGGAGTGCACAAGAGTGGGAAGTCGGGTCTGGTCAGATCCGCGTGGGCGTGTCGCGGACGAGACCCGGTGAGTAGGTGAGGGACCTCACCCCAGTGCTATCGGAGGCAACCAGCCGATATCAGTTTTTCAATTTATGTATGGGCTTGCGCTCATACACTTCCGAGGTGGGACTAAAGTCCCACCTCTGATCTCGGGTGCCTACGGGAGAAGACTTCGAGCAATTGGGGCAGCAGCCGACGCTTGCGACCCCAATTGAAGTTCTGGGTGTGAGTGTGACTCCTTTCCACGTCACCTGGAGCTCATGCCTGGAGTTGAGGAGACCTAGAGCTGCCTGCGGAGCAGCTCCTGCTGCTTGTTAATGGCGGTGAGGAGGGCGAAACCTAAAACACGCAAATGGCCTTGCGGCCACGTGAAAATGGTCCAGGGAGGTTCGCCAGAGCGCGGCGAGTGCAGTGCGGGGGTCGACGAGGCGTGAGAGTGCCTGTGGCCGTGCGCCTAGGGCACTCTGTGTGAGTGAGAGTGGGTGTGTTCGGGAGGTGGTCTGGAGGTGCTAGGTGGTGAATGGAGGGCAGATTCAGTGTCAGTGAGGTGGTGTGGAGCTTAAGGGGTAGCTGGCGAGCGGATGGAGGCGTGGAGTGGCGAGTACGCCTCACCGAAGGGTAGCCGGAGATGGAGAAGGTGGTGATGGACAGTGGTGGTCGATGGGTTGAAATAGTAAATTAGGAAGGGGGAAATAACAGGGTGAGAGAGGGGAAAGTTTTTACCTACCTAATTGACGAAGGGGGAGGGAGGTGGTTCTCGACGCGTACCTGTCGGCACCGTAGACGAAGGAGCCAGAGGTGAGTAACGGCGGCGAGGAAGAGGTCAGGAAAGCGCTAGTTGGTGCGGCCTGATGCGGGAAGACGAGGCGGAGTGGGCTCTGCTGCAGGTGTGGCCGCAGAGCGACGAAAGGAGGAGGAAAGGGCCAACGGAGCCTGCGGGTGTTTTGGCTGTGGGTGGAGGAGACGAAATTGGGGAGGGAACCTCGGCCAAATCAGGCTTGGAGTGGACTGCAGCCCCTACCGCTCCTTATAAAGGTGTTGGCGAGGGGAGAGTCTCGAGAGAGCGGCGTGGGGGAGTTGCCGGAGATGGCCGGAGATGGAGACCCATGCCTTTTGTGCGTTCGCACGAGAGGCATGGGCAGTCGTGGGTCACAGGGGAGGGTCCCTGCGACAGAGGACGACGTTGGGAACGCCCCGCTCGTTCCTGAGAGCGGCTGCCTTACCCTGCGCGGTGCCATCCTCCGTGCAAGGTCGCCAGAGGTATGGTGCTTGCACAGGGTGGCAGGGAGGACTGTTCTGCAAAGAACGAAGGGAAAGATAGGGGGCTAAATGCAAGGTTTTGAAAAGATAAGGGTCAAAAAGTAATGCAAGAGGACCAATTTGTAAAGTCGGTCAAGATGGTCTTCACTTGGGCCCAAATTTTTGTACCAACCTAATTTGAACCTAAGGAATTCAATGGTGTAATTTGATTTTAGGTTTGACCACGTTTGACTGGTCAATTTGCGTAAAAACCCAAATTAGGTGAGAATTTGGGCATGGTTCTCAAATCAGGTCAAAATAGGTTGAAAAGGCCAAATTGAAGGTTCTAAACCCTAGGGACTATTTTTCCATAATTTTTAAAGGGTTTAGTTGATTTTTATTCTGCCTAGAACCTCGTGAATTAAAATAGATTTGTTTTTAGGGTTATAGAATGTCATTTAATTCCTATAAGTTGCCCTAACCCTTTTCAAATTAGATCATCCCACTTCCTTCCTTATTAAGCTTATTTGACCTGTGTTTAGATACTTAGATACCCTGTTTGTGTATTGCCTTGGTAAAATTACAGTTTTACCCCTCATGACTTATTTTGTCCTTCAATTTAGACTTCTCTGAGTTAGGCTTTTCTTTAGGTTTTGTAGGAGCTTCTTCACACTTATTTATATTAAATTGTGCTAGTTACGGTTCATGATGAGGCACTCATCAATAATTAAGCCAATAATGATTTTCAAGGAAGAATAATTACTCAACATTGATCATCAATGTATAACATGAGTTTGACATAGCAAAAAGAACGAAAATGATCCTGAAATGTGGTGATTTAAATCACCTTTTAGATCCACATTTAAGCATGCATCTTAATCATAGCATTTAAATTATTCAACAGTAATATAGATAATGCTCAATTAGACAAGAGCTACAGTGCAAAGGCACTATTCCTCTTCTTGAACCCTTCTCTTCTTTCTTTCTTCTTCTTTTTCCTTCCTTGTTTTCCTTCAGCACCTTCTCTTTCTTTCAAGCCTTCCTTAAAGGCCTCTTCTTCTCAAGCCTTCATGAGACCAAGGCACCTTCATAAGTTAAGTGCCTGCACAGGCCAAGCCCTTAAGAGCAAAAACCCCCCTTCCCTATTCTTTCTCTCTCTCTCTCTCCTTCCTTTCTCTTTCTCTCAAACTAGGATGTAATTGAGTATTTGGATAAATGCGCACCCGGGTCCAGGGCTACCGACGTGGGTAGTAGCCGAGGAGTGCTTAGGATAGGTAATCGGGTTGGGTCGAGTGAGTGTGAGCGGGTGAGCAGGGACCTCACCTCCGGTGTTTCGAGGCAAACAGCCGTATTCACAAAATCAACTTAAGTGTTGCTGTGTGCCTCTCCGCTCCCGATGTGGGACTAAAAGTCCCCTCCTTCTCTCGTGCGCTTGCAGGTGAAGCTTCGTTCAATTAGGCATGCTCTTCTTCTGGAACCTCCAATTGAGGATTGGGATAACTTCCTGGGGCTAGTCTGCTCTGCCTGGAGGTGAGACCTGGGACTTTCAATGCCTGGAGCTCAAAGAACGAAGGCGGCGATGGATGAGGTGGTGGAGCTCCGGCGTAGAACTTGAAAACATGAAAGAAGGCCTTGCAGCCACATTAAAACATCATAGAAGCTTCGCCTGGTCTTGGTGAAGGTGACGGTGGTGGTAGCACATCGTGAAAGGGCATGACGTGGCTGGACGGAGGCGGAGATGGTTGAGTAAAGGTGGGTTGTTCGGTGAGGGGATTGGGTGGATGGATCGGTGAAATAACAGAGGGCTTTTGATGGAGGGAGTATGGTGGGGCTTCTGGAGGTGGAGCAGGCGTGTTTGGTGGTTTGTGGTGGTGGCGCGGGCTCACCAGAGACTTTGCCAGAGTTGGAGAGGACGGAGGGGGAGATCATGAACAACGGTCGAATTGAGGTGTTAAGGAGCAGAAAGGGAGTAAAGGAGAAGTGGGAGCGTTAGGACCTAACTAAGGGACGAAGAGGAAGGAGCTCTACGCCGGCTTTGATTGGCTGGTGCCTATGATGATAATGTCATCATTAGCCATTGTTACGACCAGATCCCAGATCCCTACAGGACCCGAAATCGGCTTGCATCAACTAATCCCAAGACTTAGTCGTCCAACCAGAGATAACCAAAAGAAAAAAGTATTCCACTACCACAAGTACAATGCAACTAAGTAGAAAATAATACAGAGACAGTAAAGGAAACAAAATAAAATGTCTCATAATAGTACAGGCCATCACAACTACTACAGCGGAAAATAAAGCAGAAATATAGCAGAAAAGTATTACACATGACAAATACTCACTACTACAACAAAAGATCGTGTTGGAACAGAAACGACGACAGCTAAGGCTGGGCTCGACTGGGCCTAGCTCCCTCTGTAGCCAATGGTGCTAGCTGCTCAACTCCCTGACCTGAACAAGGTTATAAAATTTCGTAGTCAACTAACGCTGAGTAGAGTGGTAATTAAGCCATTTACATGCAACTAAGACAAGCAACTAATTAATTTTTCATTTTCATTTAGCTCAACCAACTAGTTCTAATTTGTTTGTTCTTTATTTATCTAGTCATTTCTTGATCTAGTCTGTTCCTCAAGGGAACAATCTTGATTGCAGTCCTTCCCGTGATGTAGGACGTACACGTGGTGCTCTCCTGGCCGAGAGAGTCCCCCATGGTAGCCCTACACCTAGTCAACCACCTCGAGGTCATGGTCGCGATGTAACGGTGACTACGGCACATGCGATAAGCATACGGGTAGCTACCCTACACTGGCACGCGGTCAATCGTTTCCGCTAACGGGTACACCTAAAGGTACAGCACGGAACAACATAGGGCCTTGCCCTCTCAGAACAGAATAGGGGTCTTGCCCCTCCACAGTCCACGTACCCTCGTCCGACTATCCCGATTTTCCCAGTGGGCCTAACAAAAGTCGATGTAGGGTGGCTAGTCCTAACCCCGAGCCCATGGGGTAGCTAGTTCCCTTCCTACACTAAGTAGCTCACCTCGGTACCACGTACACGAGGGCCAAACAGAAGTCGGTGTAGAGTGACTAGACCTAACCCTGGATCTCAACCTAAAGGGGTGACTAGCTCCCTTCTACACTAAAAGGAGAGTTGCTCTCCTTTGTACCAGGTACTCAAGGGTCTGCTCACTTCCCGTCTACTTACAAGGTTTTTTCCATATACAGGAGTTCTTCTCCTAATTCCCCTTGGGGTTCATGCTCATATTCCTTCCATTCCCTTTTCCAACATTCAGATCTCACTATTCACATTACGGGTTTCATTCGTATAATAGGTAGCTCGTGTTTTTCTAACTGAGAAAGCATCACATCAATAAACTAATACATTTGCTAGCGAATTTGTTTAACATGCATCTCAAGGAAACAGTATAACTCAAGCAATATTTGTTCATTACTGCCCTAGGGTTCAATTAAGTTATTCTAAACATACACTTTGTTTGATTAAACCTTGATAATAAAGCAAATCACTCTGCCAGGAAACACGGGAGGAATGGGGGCCAGAGCCTTAGGTCCGAACATGCTATAGGCTGGTGACCTGTGCCAGTGACTGAGTCACATCAGACGAGTTTAAAACAGTATAAACTCGACACTAACACATAGAGAAACTCGAGCGGAAAACAACTGTACTTCGTTTGCGAAAATCCATTTCCGTTTGTACCCTAAATGGGCCAAAAACGTGCATATTACCCAAAATCAGATATTTGGGACTAGGCCAGATGTCTTAAAAGACATCAGAACTCACCCTGTGTTTCCTACGGCTTCCTCAGATGTTCGAATCCTTCTGCGATCATCTGAGGGGAGTCCCAGACGTCGAACCCTCCTAATCGTCTAGGAGTACAGTCAGATGTCTGGTGATGTGCTCGGACATCCAAAAGTGCCTCGAAGGGTGTACCGCGTGCCTTTCTAATGCTCTGCACCTGCGTACAAATGCACAGACCCAAAATCAGCTAAGGGTCCCATCTGCATGGCCGGAACCCGTGTAGAAACATGTACCTCAGCACTAAACGTGCTTTCAGACGTTCAGTTCCAGCTCCGGACGTTCCGCTGCTGCTCTAGATGTTTGGTAGATGGTCCAGACGTCTGATACTGGAAAAGATCCAGTACACAGAACTCCTCACGACGCCGTTCCCTCTGCGAGCTCGCCTAAAAGAGCTGCAGCAGCGCCTCCAGTGGCTGTAGGAGGCTGAGGCTTCTGCCTGTGAGCTCCTCCTCCTCGCACGCGTCCTTGACTCCTCTCGCACAAGCTCCTCCGAGCTCTTGCGACTCCCTCTCGAGCTCCTCCCCTCGAGCTCCACCGAGCTCGTGCCATCGCACTCCCAGTAAGGCACCCCTCACGCACGGGCTCCCTTGAGGTCTTTCCCTCTTTCTCATGCCCTCACTCACACTCTCTCCCTCTCTCCTCCTCCGCTCGCTTGCTCGCGGCAGGGGGGTGGTGACGAAGTTGGTCGCCGGCAGGGGGAGGAAGATGGAGGTGGCGGTGGCTAGTGGTGATGAAGAGGGTGGTGTGGGTGTGTGGGGGGTTTAAATAGATGGCTATTAGGGTTTTGGGTGAGGAGGCCAAAGGGGGGAAAAGGACATGCATGTCGCATGCGCATGAAAAGGAAAAGAACGTACGGTTCTCCTTACTTTCAGATGTCCTGCCATCTATCCAGACGTCTGGACAGATGTGTGGCGAACACTCTAGACGTCTTATCCATCCAAAAAGTGTTGGGTCATTTCAACATAACAAACTTAAAGGAAGTTTCATCTTCGAAACTTGAGCTAAGTCAGGTGCGGAAAAAGAAGCGTAATTGCGCATAACAAACTTAAAGAGGACCAAAGTTGGTCTGAAGAGACGTACCCTCAAAAAGCTCCTGGTATTGTCTCACATCACCGCCTCAAGCTCCCAAGTTGCCTCCTCGTACCACTGGCTTCTCCATAGGACCTTCACTAGTGGTACCTCCTTCCATCTCAGACTCTAGATGGCTTTATCTAGTATTTGTACCGGCCTCTCGGGATAGGTCAGGTCGTCTCCCACCTCAACGTTCTCGTGGCTCAAAACGTGGCTGGGGTCGGCGACGTACTTCCTGAGGTTGGACACATGGAACACGTCGTGTAGTCTAGAAAGCTGGGGAGGAAGGGCAAGTCGATAAGCAACGGGTCTTACCCACTCCAAGACCTCAAAGGGCCCCACAAACCTTGGCGCAAGCTTCCTCTTCACCCCAAAACGCTGCAAGCCCTTCATGGGTGAAACACGGAGGAAGATGTGATCCCCAACCTCGAATTGCACCTCCTTGCACTTCCTATCGGCGTAGCTCTTCTGCCTGCTCCTGGCAGTGTAAAGTCGTTTGTGAATCTACTCTATCACCTCCTGACTTTGCTGGATCAGCCTGGGGCCAACCTCCCACCTGGTCCCTACCTCGACCCAATTCAAGGGTGCAGTACACCTCCAGTACAGAGCCTCGTAAGGTGCCATGCCGATACTCGAATGATATCTGTTATTGTATGCAAACTTTTCCAGGGCCAAATGCTCCTCCCAGGAGCCTCTCCAGTCTAGTACACAAGCTCGTAGGAGGTCCTCGAGCGTCTATATGGTGCACTCTGACTGCTCATCGATTTGGGGGTGGTAGGCGATGCTGAACCTCAGATGGATCCCCAATTCCTACTGAAACTCTACCTAGACCTGGGAAGTGAAATGAATATCCTTATCGGATATGATCTCCCGAGGGACTCCGTGTAGGCGTACCACAACTTTGATGTATCGCTCTGTAAGATGTGCTGGCCTAAAGGTGACTCGGACTGGCAGGAACCGTGCCGTCTTTGTCAACCGGTCTACTATTACTCAAATTGCATCGTGTCCCTACTGGGTAACTGGTAGACCCACCATCAAGTCTATGGTGATACTCTTCCACTTCCACTCTGGCACAGGAAGTGGTTGTAACGGCCCTGCAGGCCTCTGGTGCTCGACCTTCACCTGCTGGCATATCAAGCACTGCTGAACAAACTTACCAACATCCCACTTCATCCCTCTCCACCAGAAATCGCGTCGCAGATCATGGTACATCCTTGTGTTCCCAGGATATATGGTGAACCTAGACCCGTGTGCCTAAGTCAAGAGCTCTCTCAACAACTCCTCGTTTCTAGGAATGCATAGGCGTCCCCTCATGCGCAGTATCTCGTCTGAGGAGGAAAAGTCTCCTGGGTCCCTTGTCAACACCCTATCTCGCAGTGTCTATAAGTACGGATCAGCCATATGCCTTGCAATGATGCCGTCTATCAGCTCTGGTCATGCCGTCTCGTCACTGTCACTGCCCCGTAGTACCCCCGTGACTCCCGAGGTCGCCAACTGCCTATCTCCTCCATGAGTCTCCAACTCTATGCCTACAAGCTGGCCAATTGGGCGGGCGCCTTTAGGCTCAAGGCGTCGGCCACTATATTGGCCTTCCCTAGGTGGTAGGTGATGCTGTAGTCGTAGTCCTTTAGGAGCTCTAACCAACGTCTCTATCTCATGTTGAGCTCCTTCTGGTCAAACAGATACCTGAGGCTCTTGTGATCTATGAAGATCTCGAATGTCTCACCATACAGGTAGTGCCTCCATGTCTTAAGCGCGAAGACAACGATCGCTAGCTCTATGTCATGGGTGGGGTAGCTATGCTCATGAGACTTCAGTTGCCGCGAAGCATAAGCAACAACGTGACCCCGTTGCATGAGCACACCACCCAACCCTTGCAATGAGGCGTTGGTGTAAACCACAAACTTGCCACTGTTGTCCGGGATGGTAAGCACAGGAGCTGAAGTCAGTCTCTCCTTCAGCCCCTGGAAACACGCCTTACACTCGTCTGTCCAGGAAAAGGGCACGTCCTTCCGAGTCAACTGGGTCATAGGACGTGCGATATGAGAGAATCCTCTAATAAACCGTCGGTAGTAGCCTGCTAGTCCCAGAAAGTTGCGTATCTTTGTCACTGTGCGTGGTCTCTCCCACCTGAGCACGGCCTCAACCTTGGCTGGATCCACATCCAATCCGTCTCCTGAAATCACATGGCCCAAGAAAGTCACCTGTCTCAGCTAAAACTCGCACTTGCTGTACTTGGCATCTAGCTTGCGTCGTCTCAAGGTATCCAAGACCATGCATAAATGTTGTCGCTGTGCCTGATCCTGAGAGTAGACTAGGACGTCGTCGATGAACACCACCGCAAACTGATCTAAGTACGGTCTGAAAACACGGTTCATCATGTCCATGAAAGCAACGGGGGCGTTGGTCAGCCCAAACGACATGACCAAGAACTCGTAGTGCCCATACTGAGTACGAAAGGTTGTCTTAGAGACGTCGGTCTCCTTGATCCTCAACTGGTGGTAACCTGACCTCAGATCTATCATAGAGAACACTGTAGCGTCTCTCAATTCGTCAAAGAGGTAGTCTATATGAGGCAGCAGATACTTGTTCTTGACTGTGACCCGATTCAGCTATTGGTAGTCGACACAAAGTCACAGGGTACAATCCTTCTTCTTTACGAACAACACAGGGGCTCCCCACGGGGACCCACTGAGCCTCACAAAATCGTTCTCCAACAGGTCCTGTAATTGTGACTTGAGCTCTCGCAGCTCAAGTGGTGCCATCTTGTACGGTGCAGTAGAAATGGGGCTGGTCTCGGCACTAGTGAAATCTCAAACTCGATCTCACGCTCAGGCGGTAGTCCTGGCAGCTTCTCTAGGAAAACGTCAGGGTACTCGCATACCTCCGAGATACTCTGAAAGTTAGCCATGGGGCTAGGCTCTACTACCACACAAGCTAAGAAGTCCTCACACCCCTGGCCCAAAGGCTTCGCTACCCGAAGCACGGAGATGCACCTGAAACCTTCGTCCACCGGCTAGCCATGAAACTCAATGGGAGGCAACCCCAGTATGGAGAAGATGATCTTCCTCCCAAAATAGTCCACCAAGGCGTGATAGGCAGACAACCAGTCCATCCCTAGGATCACGCCAAAGTCCTCCATCGGGATTACTATCAGGTCAGCGGGAAGACTGTCTCCCCCTATAGCGACCTCGCAGTCTGTAAAGACCTCTTCTACTACAAATAACTGTCCACCTGGCCCTCTAATCAGGAACAGAACCTCTAACAGTACACTACCTGGCCCCAAACTGACGGCAAAACTCAAGGATACAAAAGAATGTGTGGCACCAGAATTGAAAAGAATGTAGACTAATCTGCTAGAAACGGTAACCATACCTGCCACCACAGAACCTGAAGCCCTGACGTCTCTGTGTGTTAGGGCGTTGATATGCCCCTTAGTCCTCGGTGCAGACGAAGCGGCCACGCTCTGGGTCGGGCGAGTAGCAGCTGGCTGGTATCCTCCTCGTGACTACTGTCCTCCTCCACACGCTTACTGACCGTGGCTGCTAGCTCAGCCTCCAGCGCTTAGTGTGGGGAGCATCTGCTGTGCTCCGGCCCTAGGTGGGCAGTCCCTCCTGATGTGGCGCGGCTGGTTACAGTGGTAGTAGAGAGGGGCACGGCCTCCTCACTCAGTCGGTCCCTGGTGGTGGCTGGGCGGGGGTCCGATTTTGGTAGTTGGCCCCTAAAGGCCACTGGTGGCCCCGCAGGATGAGATGACTCTCCTGTGGCCGTCGTGTGCCTCCTCTCCAGACGGCCTCTTTCGTCTGTCGTCCGTGTCTCGCGCGGTCGGGTTGGTCTCCTCGTAAGTCTTGGCCTCAACCACACGAGAGAAAGTGGGCAACTTTAGGGGTTTCACATACCCCCAAATCGTAGGTCGGAGCCCCTCAGTAAACCTCCACAAGCGCTCCTCCTCGGTAGACACAACTGTCGGGGCGAAGCGTGACGACTTCTGGAAACGTGTGCGGTACGCGCTAACTGTCATCGCCCCCTGACGGAGAGTGTGAAAGTCCCGCCTCCTATGATCCTGCCAAGTCTGCGGAAAGTATTGCTCGTAGAAGAGAGCTATGAACTGGTCCCACGTCGGCTCTCTCCCGTCCTGGACTCTGATTGCCCTACACCACTTGTGGGCTACACTCTCCAGCTGGTACGTGACAAAGGCCACGCGACACTCTGCAGGAGGGCGGAGGGTGTCGAACACCTTCTCTATCTGCTCCAGCCAGTCCTCTGCCTCAGATGGGCTCTCATCCCCTTTGAAGGAGGGGGGCTTCACCTTTCAGAACTGGCCGAAAAGCTCGTGGTGGAGTTGCAATGGGGAAACAGGTACACCTCTAGGCAAGGAGGGCTCGTGCTTAGAAGTGTCTGAGGGTGGTGGGGGTGGTGGAGGATCACCCCCTCCCCCTCCAGCTCGTACGGCGCTGCGGCGGTTCCCCTGTCCCAGGGAGGACTCTCCCTCCACGTCCTCAGGGAGGGATGGCCGAGGAGGCTGCTGGAGCTCCTCCCGTACGATATCTCAGATCAGTTAGGCGAGATCCAGGGCCTGGATGTCCGAGAGGAGAGGTGGGTCGACTAGTGCCTTAGGTCCGACACGTCTGCCAATCCGACCCTGCCCACGGCCACTTCTGCAGACTGCTTCAAGGATTCCCCGACGAGGCATCTCCTACAAGGAGACGCAAGAAAAAGAGCACGAACTGTCAATGATAACAGATTACATCAAGAGATAAGACTCGAAAGCAAAGATCAAAGAGATACGTTGTGATGGCTATCCCAGTTACATGCATGTGAGTGGCTATTTTTCAGACCATTTGGTTCATTTCTTGGGATGACCTTATTCTGATACCATCTTGCTTCAACCCGAACCCAGATCCCTACAGGATCCGAGATCAGCCCATTTCGACTAATTCCGAGACCTAATTGTCCAACGAGAAATAACCAAAAGCAGAAAGTATTCCACTACCACAAGTACAATGCAACTAAGAAGAAAATAATATAGAGATAGTATGGGAAACAAAATGAAATATCTCATAATAGTACAGGTCATAACAACTATTACAACAGAAAATAAAGTGGAAATATAGTAGAAAAGTATTACATATGACAAATACTCACTACTACAACAAAAGAATGTGTTGGAACAGAAACGACGATAGCTAAGGCTGGGCTCAACTAGGCCTAGCCCCCTCTGCAGCCGGTGGTGCTGGTTTCTCAACTCCCTGACTTGAATAAGGTTATAAATTTCATAGTCAGCTAACGCTGAGTAGAGTGGTAATTAAGCCATTTACATGCAATTAAGACAAGCAACTGAAAGTTCCCTACTAGGAGGGGTGACGTAATAAAATGCGAAAATAAATATAAATAATATCACAAAATCAATCGCACAAGTACACAAGTAATTTTTAGATGGAAACCCAAACCGGGTGAAAACCACCACCTAACCCTCTCGAGTTAGGATTTTCCGATCAACCTAGTTGATCAAATCCACTAACCGAATCACTTTAAAACGAGGGTGATTCAACCTCAGTACAACCACGCTACAAGTACGAGGGTAGCATTCCTCAACCCCTTCTCTCCACGAGAAGGATTTTGTCCCACGAAGGAGACGGGAATTCGCAAAGCGAATACCCAACCAAATAACAAAGATAAAATAAAACAACAAACCTATAGAGCCAACAAAGTAATTAACCTAAGCTTCTATAGGATTTAGGAAACTCCCCTTTGCAAGGAGTGCGTCGACGATGACGCGGGTGCGTGAGCCACGCAACGGCGCAATGTCGCTCTCGTAGACAACGGCGGGAGAGCGGGTGCGCGAAGGGAATGATGCTCTCAAGATGTAGAACTTGAGCTTAGAGAGCAAAAGCTTCTTGGACACAAGAGAGTGGAAATACTTGATCTTAGTGTATTGCAAAGTGTTTCTTGTGTGTCTAAGTGCTTTTCTTGTGTATCTAGGTGTGAAAAGGCTCCCCTCTATTTATAGAGGCCTTAGGAAGGCTTTAGAAGGCTTAGAAAAGCTTCCATAGCCGTTGGGAACAAAGTCTAAGAGAATCAGGCCGAAATCAGGACAATGATTACATTTGACAGGGTTATCAGACGTCTAACTCTGGCATCAGACGTCTGGAAGGCTACTTTAAGACGTCTGATTTAAAGGTCAGACGTCTGATTCTATGCGGGTTTCTCCCTGACTTGAATCAGATCTAAACAGGGTTTTTGTGCAAGTCCATTAGACGACATACAGGACGTCTGGCACTAAGTCTGGACGTCTGGAAACCTACTTTTACTATGGGAGTTGATTTCCAAACGTTGCAACGGCTAGAAAATCTCTGAGAAGAGATTTTGGGTCAGCCGAGGCAAAACGGTCATTTATCAGACGTCTGGAAAGGCCTAAGGACGTCTGATAAGGCTCTAACGGTCATATTCTTGACTGTTTGCTAAGCCAGCCAACAGTCTACTATCTGGACGTCTGGCAAGTCCATCAGACGTCTTCTAAGACGTCTGGACTAATGTCTGGACGTCTGATTTCATCAGACAGAACTAGCTATGTCCAGCCTAACAGTTATTAGACGTCTGAAACAACAGTCAGACGTCTTACAATACTTTATCAGACGTCTGATTTTGGAATTAGACGTCTGGAAGTGCTGTTTGAACCCTATATTGGTTTTCTAAGTATTCTACAGAAAACCTAAGTATCCTAGGGTTGTGCCGGTGTTCCTAGGACTACTGTTAGGGTTCTTTGAGGCTCTTTAACATAAAATATCTAAGGAAATAAAGAGCAACAAAAGAAACGAAAAGATACAACAAGTACAAAAGAAGGAAATCTATCCTATTCTTCATTTCCTTCCATCTTCAATCTTTCGCTCCATGCGAACCTCCTCTGTTTTCCGTCAAGCTCCTCCAATCCGTCCTGGATGCGAGCTCGAACTCCGTCTAAACACGTCCACATTTGCAATTGACCTGAAATCTTGGACTCAAATTGCAAATGACACGTGTTTTGTTATCATCAAAACAAATGATCATGGTGCTTTAGCACCAACAACAACTACTTAATTTTTCATTTTCATTTAGCTCAACCAATTAGTTCTAATTTGTTTGTTCTCTTATTTATTTGGTCAATTCTTCATCTGGTCTGTTCCTCAAGGGAACGATCTTTATTGCAGTCTTTCTCGTGATGTAGGACGTACATGCGGTACTCTGCTGGCCGTAAGAGTCCCCCGTGGTAGCTCTACACCCAGTCAATCACCCCATGGTCACGATTGCGATGTAGCGGTGACTACGGCACACACGATAAGTGCACAGGTAGCTACCCCGTACTGGCATGCTGTCAGTCGTTTCCGCTAACGGGTACGCTTAAAGGTACAACACGGAACAACATAGGGCCTTGCCCTCTCATAACAGAACAGAATAGGTATCTCGCCCCTTCACAGTTCGTGTACCCTCGTCCGACTATCTTGGTTTGCCTAGTGGGCCTAACAAGAGTCGATGTAGGACAGCTAGTCTTAACCATAAGCCCCGTAGAGCAGCTAGCTCCCTCCCTACACTAAGTAGCTCACCTCAGTACCATGTACACGAGGGCCAAACAGAAGTCGGTGTAGAGTCATTAGACCTAACCCTGTGTCTCAACCCAAAGTGGCGACTAGCTCCCTTCACACTAAAGGGGCAATTGCTCTCCTTGGTACCAGGTACACAAGGGCCAGCTCACTTCCCGCCTACTTACTAAGTTCTTTCCATATACAGGAGTTCTTCTCCTAATTCCCCGTAGGGTTCATTCTCGTAATCCTTTCATTCCCTTTTCCAACATTCAGATCTCACTATTCACGTTACGGGTTTAATTCGTATAACAGGCAGCTCGTGTTTTACTAATTGAGAAAGTATCACATCAATAAATTAATACATTTGCTAGCAAATTGGTTTAACATGCATCTCAAGGAAACAGTGTAGCTCAAGCAATATTCGTTCGTTTCTACCCTAGGGTTCATTTCACGTCCTAGGGTTTAATTAAGTTATTCTAAAGATGCACTTTGTTTGATTAAACATTGATAATAAAGCAAACCACTCTACTAGGAAACACAGGAGGAATGGGGGCCAGAGCCGTAGGTCTTGTCATCTTCGCGGGCCCTAAACACGCTACAAGCTGGTGACCTATACCAGTGACTAAGTCACATTAGATGAGTTCAAAATAGTATAAACTTGACACTAACACGTAGAGAAACTCGAGCGAAAAATAATGGAACTTCATTTGCAAAAATCCGATTCCATTTGGACCCTAAAAGGGCCAAAAACGCGCATACTGCCCAAAATCAGACGTTTGGGACTAGGCCAGACGTCGGAACTCACCCTATGTTTCATGCGGCTTCCTCGGATGTTTAGATCCTTCCGCGATCGTCTGAGGGGAGTCCCAGACGTTGGACCCTCCTTCCGGTTGTCTGGGAGTACAGTCAGACGTCTAGTGATGTGCTCAGATGTCCAAAAGTACCTCGAAGGGCGCACCACCTGCCTTTCCAATGATCTGCGCCTACGTACAAATGCACAGACCCAAAATCTGCTAAGGGTCCCGTCTGCATGGCTAAAACACATGCAGAAACACGTACCTCATCACTAAACGTGCTTTCAGACATTCGGCTCCAGCTCCGAACGTCTCGTTGCTGCTCCAGATGTCTGGTAGATGCTCCAGCCGTCTGATACTGGAAAAGATCCAGTACACAGAACTCCTCGCGACGCTGTTCCCTCCGCGAGCACACCCGCAAGAGCTGCAGTAGTGCCTCCAGCAGCTGCAGGAGGCAGAGGCTTCTGCCTACGAGCTCCTCCTCTTCGCACGTGTCCTCAACTCCTCCCACACGAGCTCCTCCGAGTTCCTAGGACTCCCTCTCGAGCTCCTGCCCTCGAGCTCCACCGAGCTCGCACCGCAGCACCAGCAGCAAGGCACCCCTCGTGCATGAGCTCCCTCGAGGTCTCTCCCTCTTTCTCACTCCCTTGCTCACACTCTCTCCCTCTCTCCTTCTCCTCTGCTTGCTTGCTCACGACAGGGGGGCGGTGACGAAGATGGTCGCTGGCAAAGGGAAGAAGATGGAGGTGGTGGTGGCTGGTGGTGATGGAGAGGGTGGTGTGGGTGTGTGGGGGGTTTAAATAGATGGTTATTAGGGTTTTGGGTGAGGAGGCCGGAGGGGGGTATAAGGACATGCGTGTCGCATGCGCACGAAAAGGAAAAGAACGTACGGTTCTTACTTTCAGACATCATGCCATCTGTCCAGACATTTGGCGTACACTCCAAACATCTTATCCAACCAAAAAGCGACGGGTCATTTCAGCCATATCTAGCTTTAATTTGTCATTATCAAGGAATAAATGTTCCCACATAACCGGCAAAGAGCCCTAATTCATTGCATAATCATTTTGAGAGAAAGACAGTAAAATAGGGGTAAAACTACAATTTTAACAGCATATCTCAACTGCAGTACAATCATAATATTTCTAAGGGGTTAATTAAGGGTCAAATGGGCTTAAGAGTCTAACAAGTGTGTTAGTACAGACAGAAAAGGGTTTTCGTACATTTAAGGAATTAATTGACATCTGAAATCCTAAAAACAGATCCACTTAATTAACAGAGGTTTCGGTCAGGATAAAATTCATATAAATCCTCTAAAAATAACATAAAAATATTCTCTAGGGTTTGGTACCTTCAATTTGACCATCAGAACCCGTCTTGACCTAAAACAGAGTCTTAGACAAACTTTTTCCCTAATTTGGGTAATTGTGCAATTTGTTAGTCAAATGTGGTCAAAACCTAAATCTAACTTTACCATTAGATTCCTTTGGTCCAAATTAGGTTTGTACCAAAATTTGGGTCCAATCTGAGATAATCTTGACCTATTTTACAATTTGGTACTGTCTGATTCTTTTATTTCACACTCATGCCCCTAACTTTTGAATTTCTTACAAATAGCCCCCACAGATTTGTCATCTTCTTCAAAAAAAGTCCTTGCCACCCTAGAATCATAATCCTCAAGCTCCATCTACCTTCAAATGGAAAGATCTCCTTGATTTCTCGCTCAATTTCTTCCAAAATTAGAAAGAAGATTCCTTGAGGAGTCCTTCCAATGAATCAGATCCGAAGCCCAACAACCTTTTCAATCTCTCATGCGAATGCATGAGAGATTCGGGTATCCCATAGATTTCCAACTCCGGCGACCTTCTAAGTCCCAAGCTCAAATCATCCTCCAGAGGCCTATAAAATAAGCCCGAGATCTTGTCGAGTTCCTCACTCTCGATTTCGACCGGATTCCCCTTTGATTTCGTCTCTCATCCAACCGAAGTTCCTCGACATCCAACGACCTCCTCTGATTCCATTCTTCCTCCGTTTGCAATACCAGCAATGGATTTATTCTTCCCTCTCTCTTCCGCATCGTGTTGTACTCGCCGACACCCCTGACGATATCTTCCTCGCCGTTTCCCACCATTGGAGCCTTCGTCTTCTCCAAGTCCGGTGTACCATTGGCGAGGAGATTCCCCCTCTTTCGTCCATTTAGATTAGGTTAGTTAGGCTTAGTTAGGTTTACACTATCTTTCCTGCTCTCCATATCCCAATTTCGATCATCGACGACACCGTTCGCCATCATCTTCTCCACCTCTAGCCACCACTCCGGTGAGGGCTTCCTGTCATTTCACTACCCCACACACCTTGCCGAAACCCTCTACACCTCTGCCACATCACCCCCATCTTTATTCATCTTTTCATCCACTCACACAACTCTCTGAACAAACCCACCTTCTCCGACCTATCTTTTCTCCATCCGACCACCTCACGCCCTAATTTTCCAGGCAAACACCACGATCGCCTTCGCCATCACCTAGCAATCCTCCTGAAGTGTTTTGATGAGGCCAAGAGGCCATCTTTTGAGTTTCAGGTTTCATGTGCCACGCCATTGCCACAGAGCTTCAGAGGAAGCTTGAAGCATGTTCTAGCCACAGCAGCTTTAGGTGAAGCCTCCAGGCAATGCAGATTAGTCCCAGGAGCACATTCAAGTTTTCACTTAGGAGCATCAAGCACTCCTTCCATTCCAATTGTAAGCAGCATCCGTCGACTACTTCACGCAACAAAGTTGTGGGATTTAGTCCCACCTCGGAAGCGCACAGACTCTCGTAGTGACATAAGAAGAATTTGTGTTGTAGGCTATTCGCCTCAACAAACGGGGGTAAGGTCCCCTCTCACTCGACACCTGCCTCGCCCGTGACACTGTCCACGTGGGTCTGGCACTCACCCAATTACCCGCCTAAGCGTACTCTCACACCTCGGGTGCCATTCACAGCTGGCAGCCCTAGTCCCGGGTGCGCGTATGCCCGTTTACCCGATAACCTGGGCATTGGCCTTGGAAAGGTGGGAAAGAAGGAAAATCCAGAGAGAAAAGGAGAGAGAGCACGGGGGCAGGGGGTTTTGCTTCCCTGTGTATTTGCTAACACTTAGCCATAAATCGAAGGTGCCCCCTTGGTGGCCGACTTATGACCAACCGTGGCTAGGTCTTTTGTTTGTTATAGTAATATCATTGTGGTACAGGTAAAATAGCTACGGTTTGTCATTGCCACTATTACAATTTTACTCAGAAATGTTTTTCTTCCGAGGTCGAACTCAGGGAGCTACGAGAATTCTAGAAGTACAATGCTTTTACTACAAAAATAAGAGAGAGAGAGAGAGGTAGGTTTTGTTTCTTGGCTTTTTCTTCTCTTCTTTCACTCTTTGCTTGTCTTCTTTTTCTCTTATTTTATCTTCTTGATCTTCTTCAATTCCTCTTCTTCTTTTCTTCTTTTCTTTTCTTCTTCTCTTTTCTTCCTTCTTTCTGCTCTCAGCTGCGGCACCTTTTCTTTTCTTTTTCTTCTTCTTTGCTTTGTTTGCAGAGCTTCATCTGTCGTCTGATTTCTCAATCAGACGGCTTAAGTGGCGTCTGCTACAGTGCTTCCTCTGTGCTTCTTCCTCCTTCTTTCTTGCAGTCTTCTTCCTTCTTCTTCTCACAATCCTTCTTCTTCCTCTCTGCCCTGAGCGGCCAAGGCTTCGGTCACCTTCTTCCTTCTTCTTCTTCTCTGCCAGCACACTCACACAACTGGTCAGAGCAAAACCTACCCCTACCCTTTCCCGCGTCTCTCTCTTTCTCAGATTTCTCTCATAGGATCGCTCTCCCAGAACCGGGTATTCGGGTACGGGTGTCGCGCCCGGGACCAGGCCCATCGGCGTGCGGTGGTGGGTGAGGTGTGCGTAGTGTCGGGTATCCGGATCCGGCCCACACCCGCGGGACGTGAGCGTGGGCGAGGGCAAGCACGTGGGGCGCTCTTGCGTAAGGGATCTGACCCCTGTGTTCGAAGGCGAATAGCCTCGAACACTTTTTCAATTTATGCGCGGGCGCTGAGCCGCGCACTTCTGAGGTGGGACTAAAGTCCCACCTCCCAGACTGGCGCCCGAAGGCGAGGAGCTCGTGGCTAATTGGGGTAGCCTGGAGGATTCTCGTCCCAGCTACAGACCTGGGAGTCTTTGCGGAGGAGGAAGAGTTGGTCTCCGGAAGCTGCAGGCCATCTGTCGGAGCTGGAGAGGATGAAGTGGGGGGTTATTCTCCGTCAGAGACAGCTTGCCTCCTTCTGCAGGCGACAGCGGTCCTTATAAAGGCGAAGGCGGAGAGGTGGGCGCAGGGAGGCGACGTGTCTCCCTCGCCGGAGAATGGCCGGAGTAGCAACCCATGCCTTCCGCACGTTCGCACGGAAGGTGTGGGCGATGGCAGAGGTCATGGTGGTGTCCCTGCGACAGCAGACCCGTTTCAACTGGCAGAGGGCCTCCCTCACCCTGCGCGACGCCATGCTCTTCGCGCAAAGTCGCCGGAGCATGGCGCTGCTCAGAAAGTTGTAGGGAGGACCTAAGTGCAAAGAACGACAAGGAACCTAGGGGCCAAAATGTGAGGGTTTCGAAAGTTGAGGGTCAAAAAGTAATAGATGAGGACCAAAATGCAAAGTTGGTCAAGAAGGTCTCTTCTTAGGCTCAAGTTTTTATGCATGACTAAATGGGAACTAAGGATTCTAATGGTGAATTTTATTTCTAGATCAGACCTTGTTTGATCGGTCAATTTACGTAAAAACCCAAATTAAATCATTAATTGGGTATGGCTCTCTATGTAGGTCAAAATGGGTTCTCAAGGCCAAATTGAAGGTTCTAAACCCTAGAGATTATTTTTATATGAATTTTAGAGGGTTTATTCTATTTTTACTTTTCCTTGAACCTCGTGAATTGGAGTAGGTTTGTTTTAGGGTTACAGAATGTCATTTAATTCCTTGGAGTTGCTGTAGCCCTTGTTGGATCAGATCATCCCACTTTCCTTCTTATTAGGTTAGTTTGACCTATGTTTGGACCCTGAGTTACCCTGTTTACTGATTGTGTTGGTGAAATTGAATTTTTACCCCTTATGACCTGTTTTCTTTACAAACTCAGAATTCTCTGAGTCAAGCCTTTCTATGAGTTATGTAGGAGCTTTTTCTTGCATATCTAGGTTAGATTGTGTCAGTTAGGGTTTATGATGAGGTTCTCATCATACCCCCATGCCTAGCTTTTGCTCTTCCCTTAGAAAAAACTTAAGGTTTTAACCTTTGTTCTAGACCATGATGTTTTTAATAACTTCAGATAAGTGCTTTTTCATTTGAACTTAGATTAGGTTAGAATGCTGACCAAAGGCCTAAAAGGTACTCTAGTACCAATCAAGATCCAGATCTGTCTAGCCTTAGCCTCAGTCTTTGGCAAAGGTTTTTAAGGCCCACAAGAACTAACCTAAGGTCTATTGGACTTTGTGGTTAAAGTACTCGTGCTTGAAATGATTTTAGCCCTAGTTCAGTTCGCAGTGCGTTTTGTAAGAGAGAGATAGAAAATTCTTCTGTTTGAAGAGTTTTCTCTCTCTTTTTCTTTTTAATTCTAGCTTAGGATTGGCTTTTCAACACGGTCTGTATCAGATTCCTTGCTCCCATCATCAATCCTCAAGGGTTCCTGGCAATCGATGCTTCAAGATAGCACCGCCGATGGCAACCCCCGGAACCCTTGCTATTGAGATTTCGAGATAACCCCATCCATGGTGTTTCGTGGCCGAATCCAGACCCTGGCAATTGACACTTCATGATAATGCCATCTATGGAATCTGAACCAACAGAGTGCTTACATGTCCCCAGTAGGATATGTAAATATCCTAAGAGACAAGTACCGAGGAGATGATATTTTGTTACACATCTTCGAGGGGATTTCCTGCCTCTCCGTGCTGGGAACTCGTCCAAATCAACTTGTGTTGATCGGCCGCTCCTACTCTAGGTGTACTTTTCAGAATTTGTGACGCTTCTGCGTGATTTTGATTTTTATGCTTACTGAACCAGGCTGTGTGTGAGGTTAGGGTGCTTAGGTTACTGAGTCCCATAGACCAAAAGTTAGTTAATGAGGTGAAATACTCCCTAAGCCTTAGACCTAATACTTCAGCTTTTCATTTTCCTCAACCTCTTGAGGAATGTCTAGATCTTAATGGGTACTAAGAGTCTATCCAAGAATGCCTAAAGTTTGCGTTCTTACTAATCTCACCATGCACTTTTCATTTCTTTTCTTGAATGAGGTCTGGAACTTAGGTCATTTCCTTAATTTCTTACTAATGACTATCACTTTTTTCTTATATTTTTGTGCTCCTTTTTCATTTTGTTTCTTTTCCTTCTCCTATAAAATTTCCTTTCTCCTCTTATTCTTCTCTTTCTTTTTTTTGAATTTTTTTTTAAAATTTTTATGGTGTTTTTGGCATATGTGAATTTTTTTGTTTAAAACCTTTTCTTACAAGTTTTGCACTCTTATGCCCCCCCATGCCTAATGTTTACAATGTCCTCATTGTGACTTAGGGGATTTTTATTTACTTGGTTCATTCCTTAAGACAGATGTTTTGATGAGTGAATGGGTCGAGATGAATTTTGCGGACGATTTCTAATCTCAGATGGAAGCATCTGAGGTGGAGTCGACTGTCTATAAGGGCAAACCTTAAGTGCATAAAGGTGTGAAAAAGGTTTTAGATTTTCAAGAAAATGACTGGCTGCCTCCCGTAAAGCGCTGAGTTTTACGCCATCGGCTGGGCGCAATAAGCTCAAGGGAAATGGAGGATATAAGATGATTCAGCCAAATCAGTAGAAGTCACATCAATGAACGGCTTGAGTCTTTGACCGTTCATGATGAAAGGTTCGGAATCGTGGCTGAGCGGACTGATTTCGATGGCTCCATTTTCAAAAACCTGTTGGACTAAATATGGTCCGACCCACTTGGATCTCAACTTTCCCGGGAAAAGTTTGAGTTGGGCATCAAAGAGTAGGACCTTTTGACCAGGATGAAAGATCTTTCTCAAGATATGCTTGTCATGGAAGGCTTTAACCCGCTCCTTGTAGATTCGCGAGTTCTCATACGCGTCTAGACGTAATTCATCGATCTCGCTGATTTGAAGTTTTCTGTAGGTTCCAGCCTTCAAAAGATCTAGATTACAGTTCCGTACTGCCCAATAGGCTTTATGCTCCAGTTCTACGGGAAGGTGACACGCCTTCCCGTACACTAGTCTAAAGGGAGACATGCCTAATTGGATTTTGTGAGCGGTCCTATAGGCCCACAATGCTTCCGGAAGTCGGGACGACCAGTCCTTCCTATCAGGCCGAACAGTGACCTACAGGATTTTCTTGATCTCCCGATTTGACAGCTCAGCTAGACCATTAGTTTGGGGGTGGTAAGGAGTAGAGATTCGGTGAGACACCCCGTATTTGGTCATCAATGACCTAAACTGAGCGTTTGTGAAATGGGTGCCCCCATTAGAGATTATAGCACGAGGAATCCCGAACCTTGAGAAAATGTTTTGATGAATGAATTTGAGAACGATTTTGTGATCACAGGTTCGGGTCGGTATGACTTCGATCCATTTGGACACGTAGTCCACAGCAAGCAGAATGTATTCGAAACCATCCGAAGCAGGAAAGGGGCCCATAAAATCAATCCCCAAAACATCAAAGATTTCGCATACGAGAATCGGCTGCAAAGGCATCATGTCGCGACGGCTCATGTTGCCTAAAGTCTTGCAACGATTGCATGCCTTGCTGTGACTGTATGCGTCTTTGAACAGCGTGGGCCAGTAAAAGCCACACTGGAGGACTTTGGATGCGATTTTATGCCCAGAGAAATGGCCACCGCATGCCTGGTCATGGCAGAAAGAGAGGATATTGTTGATTTCCTCTTCCGGGACACATCTCCGGATGACTTGATCAGCACCTATGCGGAAAAGGTACGGGTCTTCCCAGATGTAGTACTTGGCACCAGAATGCAAGTTGTCTTTCTTTGTCTTCGGCCAATCAGACGGGATATGATGAGATGCTAACTAGTTTACTATATCAGCAAACCATGGAAGTCTAGTACCGACAGTTAGCAGGTGCTCATCAGGAAAATGTTCCGTGATGGGTCCAGAAGGGTTGATAATCTCAGAAGGAAGATGGGACAGATGGTCGGCTACCACATTCTGCCTTCCTGCCTTGTCGCGAATCTCAAGATCGAATTCTTGCAACAGCAAGATCCAACGAATTAGTCGGGGCTTCACGTCCTTCTTGGCAAGGAGATGCCTTACAGCCGTGTGATCTGAGTAGATGATGACATGGGAACCCAGGAGATACGATCGGAATTTTTCAAGGGCAAATACTACGGCTAGCAGCTCTTTCTCCGTAACCGTATAGTTACGCTGAGGCTCGTCAAGTGTCTTGCTAGCGTAGTAGATGACCACGGGTTTTCCGTCAGCTTTCTGCCCCAGGACCGCTCCTATAGTGAAATCAGACGCATCGCACATGATCTCAAAGGGTTGAGACCAGTTAGGGGATTGTAGGATAGGTGCCTGGGTGACTCGGTCACAAAGGTTTTCAAAGGCTAGTGTGCATTCCTTGGAGATTTCAAAGGGTACATCCTTAGAGAGAAGAGAAGTCAAGGGACGCACGATTTTCAAGAAATCTGAAATGAAGCGATGGTAAAAATCGACGTGCCCCAAAAAAGAACAGATGTCCTTGATCGAGCTAGGCATAGGAAGGCGAGAGATCAGATCAACCTTAGCTCGATTCACCTGGATGCCTTTTTCCGAAATTAAGTGTCCTAGGACAATTCCCTCAGGCACCATGAAATGGATCTTTTCCCAGGAAAGAACCAAATTCACATCGATGCATCGCCTGAGTATCTGGACCAAGTGTTGGAGGCAACCGTCAAATGATGCTTCAAAAACTGAAAAGTCATCCATGAAGAATTCCAGATAGTCACCTACCATATTTGAGAATATGGCAAGCATGCACCACTGAAAAGTAGCGGGTGCATTGTAAAGACCGAAAGGCATCCTTCGGAAAGCGTATGTTCCGAAGGGGCAGGTGAACGTGGTCTTTTCTTGGTCCTTAGGATGGATTGCCACCTGATTGTAATTGGAGTACCCGTCAAGAAAGTAGAAGAACCTATTTCTCGCTAGTTTTTCGAGAATTTGATCAATGAAAGGTAGTGTGAAATGATCCTTCTTCGTGGAGGAATTGAGTCGGTGGTAATCTATACAGACTCTCCACGCATTGGCTAATCAGGTAGGAATGACTTCTTCGGTCTCAGTCGTTATAGTGGTGAGTCCTGCCTTCTTAGGCACAGCCTGAATTGGGCTCACCCAACGACTATCGGAGATCGGGTAGATGATTCCGGCATCTAACCACTTGATGATCTCCTTTTTCACGACCTCCTGTAGATTAGGGTTCAAACGTCTCTGCATTTCACGAGAAGGTCGTGCGCCCTCCTCTAAATAGATATGATTAGTACAATAAGAGGGACTTATTCCAGTCAAATCATCAAGAGTCCACCCGATGGCTCTGCGATGTTGCTGGAGGACAGCAATCAGATGGGATTCCTGTTCGGGATTGAGGTTGGAATTGATAATCACAGGAAGGGTCTGATTAGAACCCAAAAAGATGTATTTCAAGTGAGCATGAAGGGGCTTCAGCTCGAGGATGGGGTTATTAGCAGTGGCGGGTGGTTCAGCATAGACGTGAGGTTCAAGGGTAGGAGTTACTGGGTTGTACAAATCTGGATTCGACTCCTCTGTTTGTGGGTCAAGATCTTTCTGCGGTTGATGAGGTATAATCAGGTCATTCTGGAAGTGTGTTTCATCAACCAAAGCCCTAATGTCACAAATTTGTTTGATGACACCGCCATTGATTCCTTGTTGGGCCTTAAATATATCAATTTTCAGGGTTTGATTCCCAAATTTGAGCTCTATTTGGCCCTCCTCACAGCTAATGTTGGCTCTAGCAGTAGCTAAGAAAGGTCTCCCTAGAATGATTGGTGTATCCCTAGGGTTCTCAGGTGCGTCTATGTCTAAGACTATGTAGTCTACAGGAAAGTAGAAATCCCGTACCCTCACAATAACATCCTCGAGAATTCCTTTTAGTGATTTTATAGATCGATCTGCTAATTGTAATGTCACCTCAGTGGGTTTTAGCTCAGATTCTTCTAGATGGTCAAGTAAGGATGTGGGTATCAGATTTATGGAAGCACCCAAGTCTAGCAAGGCTCTATCAAATTAGGTATCACCTATTTCACAGGAAATCAAGGGAGTACCAGGATATTTAGCCTTGGGTGGGAGTCTTCTTAGGATCATAGAGCTGGCTTGCTTTGACAGAACAATTGGACTCCCATTCTTGGTTCGCAGCTTAAGCTGGGGTGTACACACATTCTTTAAAAATCGTGCATAAGCTGATACGTGGCGGATTGCATCCATCAAGGGGATGTTTATGTAGACCTGCTCAAAGAGCTTGACCAGGTCCTCCTCAGGTGCCACGGGCTTGGTAGTCTTCTTTCCCTTGGTCAAGGCCTCGGGAAACGGAATCTTGGTTGGTTCTTCTAGGATAGGTCCAGGTCTTGGATCTGGGACAGGGGTAGGAACGTCCTGGATTACCGTCCTAGGCTTGGGATCACTACCAGGCTTGGAGTGGTTTGGATGAGGTGGATCTTGGGTTTCCTTACCACTACGGGTTGTTACGGAATTAAGTCCTGCCCGATTTTGGTTGGGATTGGGTAAGATGGGTTGCTGCTGGTAGCCTGCAAAAGAAGTGGAGGCCTCCATCCTGTCGGGTGAAGGAGCAGAGGGCTCCTGATAAATCATATGGGCTTGGCTCGGATTTGGGTTCATAACGCGCCGCTGGGTTGGCATGTTATTCGGGTTAGGAAGAGGTTGGGAAGGAAGGGTGCCTGGCTGGCGAGAAATTGCCAACTGGGCCAGTTGATTTCGGACCTCTGTAAGCTCGCCCTTGTGTTGCTTTTGAATAGCCACATTCGTTCTTTGAATGTCAGCCAAAGTTTGAAGGATAAGGGACATTTGATCTTGATTTGGCCCTGATGGATAAGTAGGGTTGGGCCGAGGCTGAGGCGGCTGGTAAGGACGAGGGGGATGTGGGCGGGGCGAAAGGGTGGTCTTTGGGTTTGGGAATTTCCAGCCCACTGAAAGTTGGGATGGTTTCGCCATCCAGGGTTATAGGTGTTGGAGAACGGGTCGTTCTAGATGGTGTTGAGGTCCTCGCAGGTCTGAGGAACCTCCACAGAGTCAGAGAAAGGGGGAATGGAATTCCCCGGGCTGGTGCAGAAAGGATCAGATGGATTTCTGGTCCGAGAATCAAATGATGGATATGGATCCATCGTAAGAGAAGATTGATGGAGAATGTTTTGCACAGTCTCCCGTGTGGAAGGAGGCTGTGTAAAGGAGCTATGCGCAGAGGTGGCTCGCTGCAGGTACTGAGTCAGCTCATCCACCTTCTTTTCGATGATTAAGACCTTGTCCAATCGACTGGCCATTAATTCCAAGTCGACTGATGCGGACAGGCCCTGCGTCTCATGTGCTCCCCTAAGATTCGTCGATGCGCGGGTATTTGTCCTGTCGAATAATCCCATGGAGTCATTGTTGATGGAGTTCTCGCACATGTTTTCGAGAATCTCCCACACGGTGTCCTCATGTTGACCCATGATATTTCCTCCGCAGGTTGCATTGACGAAAAGACGGATGTCCTCACGGAGTCCCTGGTAAAAAGATTGGACCTGTTCCCATTTAGGAACTCCGTGATGGGGGCACTTTCTCATGAGATCCTGAAAGCGATCCCATGCCTTATGGAGAGGTTCCCCTGTTTGCTGAGTGAAGTGAGTAATCTGATGGCGCAAGGCATTGGTCTGACCAACGGGAAAGAACTTTTTCAAAAACTCGGACTGAAGTTCTTCCCAGGTGTTGATCGGCCGGGTCTGAGTTTGATACCAATGAGCGGCCTTGTCCATAAGAGAGGAGAACATCTTCATGAGAAGAATATCCCGATTTTGCGCATCTGACCCAAAAGTTTGGGCCAGATGCTTTAGCTGTTTGATGTGCTGGAAGGGATCTTCGGAATTAAGCCCATGGAATTTAGGTATAGCATGAATCATATTGGGCTTCAATTCGGAATCAGGTCCTCCAGTCGGGATTCTTACTCGAGGCTCAATGGCCACTGCAGCAGGATTATAATGGTCCCGCATCATAGGACGCTGCGGTGGGTGCACAAAGTTTTGGAAGAGGTCATTGAGTCGTTGGAGCTGGTGCTCCAGATTGTTTTCTTCCTCAACTGGCTGAGCCATGATGGGGGAAGAAGGAGAGCTTGGTTCAGAATCAGATGAGAGAATGATGGGGTAGGGTTGCTGTGCAAACACGGGCATCGAGGCTTGGCCTTGACGAGAGTGAATTCCTAAAGGAGATCTTAAGGGTGGTCTTAAGGATCTCCTACCGTTTATGCATTGTTGGAATAGATGAGTTTAGAAGGTGCTGGACCCAATCAAGACACCCAAAAATGTGTTGGGTGACTACAAAGGTGCGGGGCAGATGGACCCCTTAATCAAAAAGATCATCCACCTGAGAATTACCTAGACAGCCAGAGAGGGTGAGTCCCGCGAAGACACCTACATGGTAGAGCGTCCCCACGGGTTACAGGGTTTCCCCCACCCGACCTCTCTTGTCACTGCGGTTCCAGGTAGACCAGAATGGGGATCTTGACCTCTTAAGTCTACCTTTTTTACTTTAAGATCAAGGTGTTTAAGGTTTCACTTGAACTCTTAGGTATTTTTGTGAACAAGGTGACCTAATTTGAAGGTTGGTTGAGCCTAAGGGTCAACTTCACCTAGGGATTACTTTGAGAATTTAGGCCTTGTTTTTTTAGGGTTCAAGTGTTTAGAGAGCTAATTATTTATGGTTTCTTTGAATAGGTATTTTCAATCAATGGCTTAGGCACACCTCTTTTGGATTTTCTCAATTCTTGATAAAGGGGTGTGTCTCTGAAACCCTAATGTTTAATGTTATGTTGGCCCTACTTGGTCCAGTTAATTCCTTGTTGGGTAATTAGGGCTCAGGCAAGAAGGTGTTAGCCCTTAATTACCTTTAATATTGTGTGCAGGAATAGTAGTTTTGAGAACATGCAGCTATTACTACATATGAAAGACAGGTTATACCTATTTTTTCTTTCTATTTCTTCCTCTTTAAAATTTTAGGGTTTAATAGTGAGAGGATAGAAGTTACTTGTCCTTGGAGTGGTTGTGGTGCGGCTGCGTCCTAATTTTTTTTCTGTACCTGCACAAAAGAGAGAAGAGATTATTAGAAACTCACAAATAGAAATTTTATAACTTCTAGAATAGCCGTTGCTCCCTGGCAACGGCGCCAAGAATGGTGGCCGACTTATGACCAACCGTGGCTAGGTCTTTTGTTTGTTATAGTAATGTCATTGTGGTACAGGTAAAATAGCTACGGTTTGTCATTGCCACTATTACAATTTTACTCAGAAATGTTTTTCTTCCGAGGTCGAACTCAAGGAGCTACTAGAATTCTAGAAGTACAATGCTTTTACTACAAAAATAAGAGAGAGAGAGAGAGGTAGGTTTTGTTTCTTGGCTTTTTCTTCTTCTCTTCTTTCTCTCTTTGCTTATCTTCTTTTTCTCTTATTTTATCTTCTTGATCTTCTTCAATTCCTCTTCTTCTTTCTTTATCTTCTTTTCTTCTTTTCTTTTCTTCTTCTCTTTTCTTCCTTCTTCTTTCTGCTCTCAGCTGCGGCACCTTTTCTTTTCTTTTTCTTCTTCTTTGCTTTGTCTGCAGAGCTTCATCCGTCGTCTGATTTCTCAATCAGACGGCTTAAGTGACGTCTGCTACAGTGCTTCCTCTGTACTTCTTCCTCCTTCTTTCTGGCAGTCTTCTTCCTTCTTCTCACAGTCCTTCTTCTTCGTCTCAGCCTTGAGTGGCCAAGGCTTCGGCCACCTTCTTCCTTCTTCTTCTTCTCTGCCTGCACACTTACACAACTGGTCAGAGCAAAACCTACCCCTACCCTTTCCCTCATCTCTCTCTTTCTCAGATTTCTCTCATAGGATCGCTCTCCTAGAGCTGGGTATTCGGGTATGGGTGTCGCGATCGGGACCAGGCCCACCGGCGTGCGGTGGTGGGCGAGGTGTGCGCAGTGTTGGGTATCCGGATCCAGCCCAGACCTGCGGGGCGTGAGCGCGGGCGAGGGCAAGCGCGTGGGGCACTCGTGCGTAAGGGACCTGACCCCTGTGTTCGAAGGCGAATAGCCTCGAACACTTTTTCAATTTATACGCGGGCGCTGAGCCGCGCACTTCCGAGGTGGGACTAAAGTCCCACCTCCCAGACTGGCGCCCGCAAGCGAGGAGCTCGCGGCTAATTGGGGTAGCCTGGAGGATTCTCGTCCCAGCTACAGACCTGGGAGTCTTTGCGGAGACACTCCGCGCAACCTGGGATCAGCACCTGGGCGAGATCGAAGATGCAGCTACAGGTGAAGGAGCTTCACCTGCGCAGCAATGGCGGTGAAGGGGGCGTGACCTGAACACAGGAATACGGCCTCTCGGCCTAGTCAGAAGTTGCAGGGAGTGTCGCCGGAGTGCGGCGAAGCCAGTGCGGGTGGTGGCGAGGCGTGAGGCGGTGCATGGTGGCAGCCCTAGGTCGGACTATGGTCGGAAAGATGGGTCTGTTCGGGGGGTCTTTAGGTGGCGTGTGGCAGGGAATGAAAAGGGGGAAGCTGTGGAGTGGAGTGAGGGGAAGCTTCTGAGGTGATTGGCGAGGAGTGAGGAGGTCTATGGAGGTGGAATGGGCTCGCCGGAGAGGGTGGTCGGAGACGGAGCAAGCGGAGGTGGAAGTTGTGTGTGGGGGCACGAAAATACAAATTGACAGAGGGGAAACTTAAAGGAGGAGAGGAAGCTTTTACCTAAGTTTTGGATGAAGGGGGGAGGGCGGAGCCACCGGCTCGTGCCTGCCGGAGCTGAGGAAGAAGAGGCCCTGGAAGGGGAGATCGGCGACGAGGAGGCAGGCGGAGGGTGTCGGCAGGTGCAGCACGACACAGACGAAAGGGTTAGGGGAACCCTGCTGCAGGTAAGGCAGCAGAGCGACGAGGAGGAGGAAGAGTTGGCCGCCGGAAGCTGCAGGCCGTCTGTCGGAGCTGGAGAGGATGAAGTGGGGGGTTATTCTCCGTCAGAGACAGCTTGCCTCCTTCTGCAGGCGACGACGGTCCTTAGAAAGGTGAAGGCAGAGAGGTGGGCGTAGGGAGGCGACGTGTCTCCCTCGCCGGAGAATGGCCGGAGTAGCAAACCATACCTTCCGCACGTTCGCACGGAAGGTGTGAGCGATGGCAGAGGTCATGGTGTTGTCCCTGCGATAGCAAACGTCGTAGGGAACACCCGTTTCAACTGGCAGAGGGCCTCCCTCACCCTGCGCGACGCCATGCTCTTCACCGGAGCATGGCGCTGCCAGAAAGTTGCAGGGAGGACCTAAGTGCAAAGAACGACAAGGAACCTAGGGGCCAAAATGTGAGGGTTTCGAAAGTTGAGGGTCAAAAAGTAATAGATGAGGACCAAAATGCAAAGTCGATCAAGAAGGTCTCTTCTTAGGCTCAAGTTTTTATGCATGACTAAATGGGACCTAAGGATTCTAATGGTGAATTTTATTTCTAGATCAAACCTTGTTTGACTGGCCAATTTACGTAAAAACCTAAATTAAATCATTAATTGGGTATGGTTCTCAATGTAGGTCAAAATGTGTTCTCAAGGCCAAATTGAAGGTTCTAAACCCTAGAGATTATTTTTATATGAATTTTAGAGGGTTTATTCTATTTTTACTTTTCCTTGAACCTCGTGAATTGGAGTGGGTTTGTTTTAGGGTTACAGAATGTCATTTAATTCCTTGGAGTTGCTGTAGCCCTTGTTGGATCAGATCATCCCACTTTCCTTTTTATTAGGTTAGTTTGACCTATGTTTGGACCTTGAGTTACCTTGTTTACTGATTGTGTTGGTGAAATTACATTTTTACCCCTTATGACCTGTTTTCTTTACAAACTCAGAATTCTCTGAGTCAAGCCTTTCTATGAGTTATGTAGGAGCTTTTTCTTGCATATCTAGGTTAGCTTGTGCCAGTTAAGGTTTATGATGAGGTTCTCATCACCCCTGTAGAGACAGAGCTAAGGAAAGAAGGAAAGAAGACGAAAAGCAAAAGCAGAACAGAGAACGAAGAGAAGAGGAAGAAGGAGTACAGTGTCCTCTTGGCACTGTAGCAAGACACTTAAGCTGTCTGATTGAGTGCCCTGTCGTCTGATGGAGTGCATTATGCACTAAAGTTTGAATGGTTGAAACTGTTCATTTATTTAGATGATTAAGTAATTATTATATGTGTATCTAAGCTAATAATTTGTGATTCAAATCACCATTATTTTATCTTAGATGAGTTTTTGACTCAATAGATTCTTGATATACTCATGTGCTTCATTGAATATTAGTTTTGAGTTTTTAATTGTTCTCATTTACATTAATTGTTTAGATTAGTGCGTGAATTCCTATTTGCTCCCAGCGAACAACCTTGGATTTTCATTCAAGTATAAATTTTATCTATTTGTTGCTCTAATTCGACCTATACTACAACGCGACAACTTTAAAACCCGTTTTAGAGCGATTAACAGGAGGGGACGAACTCTTCGGTGAGGTGAACGACAGCAAGGAGTGGGGAAGATGGCGCCTGCTGTGACCGACGAGACGTGGAAGAAGATGGGGAAGGTCGCTGCGCTTCCAATTTGGCCGTTGGAGGCACGGAGGAGGGAGGTCGAGAAGCTCCGCCGGAGCGTAGGTCGGAGGAGGTCGGGGATAGGGATTTCAAGAGGTTTTTGGCCCAAAACCTAGCTAGGGAGGTGAGGTTTTCGTCGTAGGTCCATTTATAGGCCATGGGGAGGAGTTTCAAGCTTGGAAACCAAGCTTGGAACCCCACGTTTTTCACACAATATAGGACATGTGCACCTTAAAAAGGTTCGTATGAGGAATTGGGGCCGAGTTATGATTCATGGAAGGTCTCATTTGGAAGGAAATTTCTCAAGGAATCTCCCTTTCAATTTTGGGAGTGTTTGATTGAGCATCGAGCGAGAAATCGTTGCTCGAAACTCAATGGTGAAGGTCTGATCTTCCAAAAATGATGTGAGGACCTTTTTGCAAAGGATGATGATAAAGTTAGGGACCTGATTACAATTAATTCGAAAGTTAGGGGCATATGTGTGAGAGAAAAGAGACAGACTAGACTAAAATGTAAACTAGGTCAAGGTGATCTCTGATTGCACCCAAATTTTGGTACAAACCTAAATTGGACCCAAGGATTCTGATGGTGAGGTCAGATTTAGGTTTTGACCAAGTTTGATTTCATAAATTGCATAGAAACCCAAATTAAGGCAACTGTCTAACTGAGACTCTATTTTAGGTCAACTTGGGTTCCAATGGTCAAATCAAGGAAGTCAAACCCTAGAGAATATTTTTCTATGAATTTTAGAGGCTTTAGCTGAATTTTGGCTTGACCAGAACCTCAATAAAGCAGGTCAGGTTTTAGGGTTTTAGATGCCATTTAATTCTCGTAACGAGTAAAAACCTGTTTCTATCTTCACAGATCCTCTTGTTAGACTTTAATGCATTTTAGACTTTTAGTAAACCCTTGAGAAAACCCTTGCTGCATTCATGATATGATGGTAAAACTACAGTTTTAACCCTGGTTTCATGTTAAACTCGCAGAAAGGATGTGTAGTGAATTACGGTTATTTGGCGGTTATGTAGGAGCATTTATTAATGGATTATGACTAATTAAAGCTAGATATGGCTGATAATGACATTATCATCATCCGCCTCTCGCTGGCCAAAGCGATGGCCCTCAGACCCCTTCCTCCTCGCCGTCACCCTCACAAAGCGTTCTTCTCCGGTGCCAGCCAACCAAAGTCGACGCCAAACCTTCATCCCCTTCGTCCATAGTTAGATCCTACAGCTTCCTCGTCCTTTCCACTTTATTTCCCTCTCCTTTAATCTCTGTTTTGACCATTGACATCGCCACCATCCATCTCCGTCTTCATCTCCAGCCAGTCCTTCGGTGAGGTCTTTCGCACGCTCCACCACTCCAAACACCTTGCCACCTACACCAAAACCTCTGCCTTGACCATCCGCATAAAACCCCTGTACTTATTCGCCATTCCACCCCCTCAAGCGGCCCATCGAACATCGCACCCTCACGCTTCCATCGCCGTCACCGACACACGTACTCCGACCACCATACGTCTGCTAACCACCACAACTGAGTTCGCCAACTTCACGGTGGACCTTTTGAGCACTCTAATTGGGGCTTAGCATTATTTGGTCGCTCTAAAACATGTTTTAAAATCGTCGCGTTACAGTATAGATCGAATCAATGAGACAAACAGATAAAATTTATATTCGAATAAAGTTCGAGGTCGTTTGCTAGGAGGAAATAGGAATTCATGCTCTAATCTCAACAATTAATGTAAATGAGCACAATATATTACTCAAAAACTAATGTACAGTATATGGCATGAGTGTATGAGGAGTAAAAAGAATTCTAGATAAAATAATGCTGATTTGGATCACCAATTATTTGCCTAACACATATAACAATTACTTAAATCTAATCCAAGGCAGGAACATACGATTATATGTTTGATTTTGCAATCAGATGTCTTAAAAGACGTTTCTACAGTGTTCTTTTGTGTTTTTTCTTCTGTTTCCTTGCCTTCTTGCTTTCTTCGATTCTGTCTTGAACCTTTGGTTCTCTGTTTTCTCTTCTTCTTTCTCTACGTGCACAAGCCTTATTCCTTCTCTTTTCTTTCTTCCTTGGCCTCTTCTCCTCTTCTTCTTGCCTTGGCCTTCTTCGCGCACAGGGGATTTCTTCTTCAAATGGCTAAGTGTCAGCCGTTTATCTTCAAAGCAAAAACCCCCCAACCCCCACACTCTTTCTCCTTCTCTCTCTGGGTTCTGCTCTCCCAAAGCTTTCCACAGTAACGGGTAATCGAATAAACGGGGATCTGCATCTCCGGAACCAGGGTTGTGGGCGTGGGTCGCAGGCGAGGTGTGGGTATAGCTTAGGTGGGTAATCAGGTGAGTGCCAGACCCGCGTGAATAGTGTCACGGGTGAGGCGTGAAGGGTGCGAGGGGACCTCACCCCCTGTGGTCTTGAGGCGACAAGCCCTAGGCACCTTTTCCTTTTATGCGCCTTCAACTGTTCTGCCGCTTCCGATGTGGGACTAAAGGTCCCTTGCTTTCCACGCATTGGTCGCAGCAGCTGCTTTGTCTAATTCCGATCAAAGGGCCAAATTGGTCCCTGGGTTGTGTTCCTGGAGGAATTCTACTGCGCCTGGAGTTGAAGCCTGGGACGTCAGCTGCAAGAACAGAGGTTGAAGCTCCAGACAAGCAGCTCTGGCAAGGGCGTGAAGACCTGTACCCTGAAAACACAAGGACAGGCTTTTGGCCCTGTCAGAAACATTCGACAGGATCGCCGTGAGATGGCGAACGTGGTGGTGGGTGCAGTGTGGAGTGAAAGTGGCTAAGGAGGTCTGTGGAGGTCGGAGATGGTGCGCGATGGTGTGTCTGTTCGGTGTAGCAGTTGGGTGCGTAATAGTGTGAAATAGGATGGAGGTTTTGTGCAGGTGGATGAGGCGAAGGTTATGAGGTGGTTGGCAAGGCGGATGGAGGGGTGTAGTGACGGATACGCCTCACCGGAGGTTCGGTCAGAGACGGAGAAGATGAGGGTGAACGGGTGTGTCGAGGGTCAAATTGAGAGATAGAGAGAGGGAAACTAATCTATGATGCTAATGAAACCTAACTAGCTACTCTAATGGAAGAAAGGGATAAGGAGGACGTCGGGTGTAACGACCCGATTCCTGAGTCCCTACGAGACACGAGAATCGGACCGACTCGACTAATCCCAAGACCTGGTCGTCCAACGAGGAAGTAACCAAAAGAGCAGTAAAATAAACCACATTCAGCATGAATATAACTAATAGTAAGAAAATACAACAGTAAGGAAAGAAAGCACTACAGTATATACCACCACAACAGTAGAACAACATTCATAGCATAATATGAACTGCAGGTAAAGAAAAGTACAACGGTAACAAAAACTACTCACTACAGTGGAACAAAAAGAGGTACAAGAGAACAGTGGTAACTCTACTGGACCCTACTCGGCCCAGCGTCCTCTGCAGCCGCTGACCCTAGCTGCTCAACACCTGGTCCTGAAATGTAACGAGTGTAACACGTCAGCAAAACGCTGAGTAGAGTGGCAACTAAAACTAAAGAAACAGTAGAGTGTACAGTAGTTGTTATGTTCTGTTACTTTCTTTATTTACGTCTTTCAATTGTCTCACGATTTCATTTATTTCTTAGATCCTTTACTTGATCTCGAATGTTCCTCGTGGGAACGATCTTGATTACAGTCTTTTCCAAAAAGTAGAAGTAACACGTGGTGCTCTCCTGGCCGGGAGAGTCCCCCGTGGTGATCCTACTCTCAGTCAACCACCCCAAGGTCACGGACAAACGTAACGGTGACTACGGCACGTGCGATAAACGCACAGGTAGCTAACCCACACTGGCACGCGGTCAGTCATTTCCTTTAACGGGTGCGCCCAAAGCACAGCACGGAACCAGTACAGGGCAGAGCCCTCTCAGTAACAGGGGTCCAACCCCACCACAGTAACCAAACAGGGGCCTTGCCCCTCCACAGTTCGCGCACCCTCGCCTGACTACCCTGGTTTGCCCCAGTGGGCCTAACAAGTCGGTGTAGGAGGCTAGCAGAACCCCGGGGCCCGTGGGGTAGCTAGTGCTCTCCCTACACTAGTAGCTCTCCTCTGTACTGCGTACACGAGGGCCAGCAAGTCGGTATAAAGTGGCCAGTCCTAACCCCAGGTCCCTGGGAAGGCTGGCTCCGCTCTGCACTAAACAGGTACAGGTACTTCCCTTGGTACTACGCACCTAAGAGATAGTACACTACCACGTCTTTCTTTCTCAGTTCCATTCCTTTCTCTTTCTAGGAGTTCCACTCCTAATTCCCCGTAGGGTTCCAGCTCTTTTAACTCAGAACATCTAGGTTTCACTTTCCAGTTTATTTATTCAGTCACGTTTATTTATTCATAACAGGTAACTGTTGATTTGATTTACAGGCAGCTATTTGTTCCTTTCCATTTTTCTAAGACTGCAGTATTCATATATTCCACTAGTTTTCCCCGTCCTAGGATTCATGCCATATCCTGGGATCTATCATACAATCTAGTTTTCCAGCCCTAGGATTCATGCAACACCTAGGATCTATCATTCAATCTATTTCTCATTCCTAGGATTCATGCAATGTCCTAGGTTCTATTTATGGTTCCATAATTTAACAGATTATACTAATAAACTTAAAAGCCACTTTACCAGTTACAACAAGAGTACTGGGGGTGTGGTTGGGAATCCCGCGTACCTCCGCAACCCTCGAGACTGCAACGGAACAGGGTCCTATCACAAGATCAAACACAAGGAGTTTCTCAAAACAGTATACAACTACTGTAGACGGGTAGAGGATTTAATTCCGAAAAGCATGCAACTCGAAACGCGGAAAACAGACTCCTAACGGGCCATAAACGGGTCGAAAACGACGAAACAGTACAAAATCAGACGTCTGGAACCTCTTCCAGACGTCTTAAAAATGGGGATCAGATGATACCTTGTCCTACGTGGTCTCTCAGACGTCCAGAAGCCTGCGGGGGCGTCTGGCCTAGTTCCCAGACGTCCGATGGTCACCCCGGACGTCTGGAAGTCGTTCCCATCGTCTGGCACTGCAGCCAGACGTCTGATTCGCGTTGGATGGCGAATCTAGAACCTGCGCGTACCCATTTCTCTCTCTCAGTACGGACGGCCGAAGAAAAGGAAGAAGGACGAAAAATAACTCACCTTTCAGACGCCTGGACAGTCCTCCAGACGTCTTCCCCGTCGTCTGGTTGGAAACCCAGACGTCTGATTTTGGAAAAACTTCCAGAATCAGAGTGCGACTCACCCTCCGCCCGCGACGCACGGCCGCACCGCACCTCGTCCGCCTGCTGCTCGAGCTGCAGCAGGCCTCCTGCGTCTGTTGCGCCCCCGCCGGCCGGCTCCCGCTGCCCCGGCAGGCTCGAGCCCTCACGGCCGACGCCTCCTCCCTCGCGCAGCACCTCCTCTCGCACCCACCACGGCTATCGCTGCCGCCGCTCGCTCACGCTCGCACTCGCGCACCGGCTGGAAGGAGAAGAGGAAGGGAGCGAAGGTGATGAGAGTGAGGGAGAGGGCATGGCTTTTTAAAGCCGCACGGGGGGAGAGAGAGAGAGAGCGAGACAGAGGGGGCAGCACTTGCGGAGGAAAGGGAAAAAGGAGCGCATCTGCAGGTCTGCGCGCAAAGGCGCGCAGACGAAAACCTCCGTGCCACGGAAATTAAATCCCAGACGTCTGGTCCAGCTCCCAGACGTCTTAAAAGACGTTTTGAAGCTGTGGTCGTAACATCGGGTATGGTATGGCTAGTGCCGTGGAAGAGAACTGCTCCGGTAGGGGTTAGACAGCGAGGATGAAGGAGATAGAGGTGCCGGCTGGTACTGCTCGACGCGGAGGAAGGCGAGAAAGAAGGATCTGCAGTTGGTATTGCGGTCAGACGACAAGGGGAGATGGAGGAAGTCGCCGGATGTCAAGGAGCTTCGGCCGAATGAGGACAGACGAAATTGAGGTGGTCCAGGCCGAAATCAAATTTGGGGAACCCGGTTAGGTCTGGGGGTCCTTTTATAAGGGTCTAGAGAGCAAAAAGAGCTTGGAATAGCTTGTAAGGTTCACCGGAATAGGATACCCAATTCTTTTACATGTTCGCATTAGGATTTGGGTGAGATCTGGAGCTTTGGATCTAGCTGAAAAGGAAGGCAATTACTTCACGAGTTTCCCTTTCAATTTTGA
Source organism: Thalassia testudinum (assembly GCA_037157565.1). Classification (NCBI taxonomy): domain Eukaryota; kingdom Viridiplantae; phylum Streptophyta; class Magnoliopsida; order Alismatales; family Hydrocharitaceae; genus Thalassia; species Thalassia testudinum. The sequence continues at coordinate 53,654,526 of JAZHRO010000030.1, forward strand.
GAGGGATTCGTCAAGAAATCACAAAGATCTTGCAAAATTAAGGTCGCTGAAGCTTTAGGATTAGGAGTTGAAGGCGACAGGGACCTATTTGAAGCAGAAGACGATAATGTTGTGGGACCAAATGTAATTTATTCGAAAGTTAGGGGCATACATGTGAGGAAAAAGAGTCAGACAGGACCAAATTGCAAACTAAGTCAAGATGATCTCATATTGGGCCCAAATTTTAGTACAAACCTAATTTGGACCTAAGGAATCTAATGGTGAAGTTGAATTTTGATTTTGACCTAGTTTGACTAGATAATTTATGCAAAAACCTAAATTAAGGCAAATGTCTGTCTGTGGCTCTGCTTTGGGTCAAGACGGGTTCCAATGGTCAAATCAAGGATGCCAAACCCTAGATAATATTTTTCTATGAATTTTAGAGGGTTTAGGTGAATTTTATCTTGACTAGAACTTCAGTTAATTAAGTAGGTCTATTTTTAGGATTTCAGATGTCATTTAATTCCTAAAATGTGTGAAAACCCATTTCTATTTGTACGGACTCACTTGTCCGACAATTAAGACCATTTGACCTTTATTTAACCCTTGAGAAAACTCGTGATTGTTCTGCAATTGAGATATACTGTTAAAACTGCAGTTTTACCCATGTTTTCTTGTTATTCTCTCAGAATGGATTTGCAGTGGATTATGGTCCTCTGGCAGTTATGTTGGAGCATTTAATGATGGAATATGACAAAATAAAGCTAGATATGGCTAATGATGACGTTATCATCAAGCGTCGTGTTCTTGGTTTCAGGTCCTACACCGTCACTTTGTCGCCGAGCCATTACCATCGACGTGTTCTTCATGCTTAAGGTCAATCAACCCCCAGGTTCTACGCTTGGGAGTTGCGGGTGACTTTCAGGCATCTCCCTAGGTGGTACAGTGAAGGAATCACCCCCTGTTGCTGCTCCAATTGAGGATGCCTGATTGCACAGCAAACTACACCAATAAATATGCCATCTTATGTTATTTCCTAGCATTACCCATGCATCTTATATAACCATACCCGCATTTGTAAATAGTCACCTGCATGCATTTATAAAGAGGAAAAGAGAGTAAAAATAAGTGGCCATCCATTCCACTTCCATTATTAACATTTTCCTTGAGTGTGGCATCGCAATTTCACCATTTCTCATTTCCTTTTTTTTTTTCTCATGCGGCTGCACGGCATGGTGCAGCATCCCCTCCTCGCCGCTTCTCCTGCCAGCAGCATGGGGAAGGGCATGCTGTCCCTCTATAAAACACCATGCACCCTCCCCTGCGCTGGGCGACTGGTTTTTCCACCCTCAGACACCTCACTTCCACCCTCAGACCTACGCACACACAACACCACACATACCACTCACTGCCGGCCACTCTCTTCCCCTCTCCCTCTCCCTCTCCATACACAGCACCTCTTCTCACTAGTTGAGAAGAGGAACGCTGAGTGCAGGAGAAGCTCACAGTGGGCTCAAGACCCCACTGTGAGCTCCACCACTGCCCAGCTCCATCGTAAGCAGGTGGGCGTGGTGGGTTCTTGTTTTATTTCTTTTTTATTTTACATATTTTCCTTTCTGTTCTCTGTTTGATTTTGTTTTCAGTTTCTTCTTTGTCACCATTAGAGCAGAACTTTAAGCTCTGAAGCTCACGCACCACACTGTACGCGCACGTTTGCCATCGCCGCACACCACCACACGCCTCAGGTGCCCTTCCGCGCTCTTGTGGGTGCTTTTCAACTTCTCCGCGTGCCTCCTTATTCGGTCTGCACAGCTCTCGCCGTGCACCTGTGCACGTTGCCCAGCCGATTTCCTTGCGGATTAGCCGGTCACCTTTTTGCCCTCGCACTATAGCCGCAACCTCACGAGCCTTCTCTCTCCTCCTCGCGACTGCCTCCAGCTAGTCACCCTCCTGTGCTCTTGCACTCAGCGTTGCGTGCCCGCACGCTAGTGCGCCCAGACGACGGTTGCAGCCCCCGGACGTCTTAAACCACTCACTCCTCTCACACACAGATGGCTGCTCCTCCTCCAGTGTGTGCTTACACACACTGATGCACACACACACCAGGACACATACACACAGACACACACACTCACGCATATACGTGTATATATATACACATTCACTTACCCTCACATATATTTACATATACATAAATATATCTACATATATATATATATATATAAATATATAAATATATACACATATATATACATATATAGTTAAAGATATATATATATACATATATACTTATATATATCTATCCACTTATCCACATTCCCCTACACACACATTCACCTCACGTGCACTATCCATATACCTGTGCACTCGACCCTCCACCGCGCATCGTATCGCGGGAATATTCGCACCAGTTGCAAATATTCCCCGATCTTCGCACAAAGCAAGCGCTTCCTCACACAGTCACACACATTCGCTCCACACTTCATGTGGCACTCAGTCTTGTTGGTTGCATCTTGCTAGACGTGACCAACTTGACACCGTGCTACATTCCATCTTCACTTCCACTTCCACCCTTATATACATAATATATAACTATATACACATATATATTCTATATCTACTATATATCTATACATATATATACTAAGCTAAGTATTTCTTTCTTTCCTAGCAACTTACTCTGTTTTCATTTATCTTTTATTTCTTGCTATTAAAAAGACAAAAAAAAGAAAAAAAGAGTAAAAGAGAATAGATAATTCTTATCTTGCAGGTACTCGATCTTGCGAATAACAAGATCGATTTTTGGGAACCCCTAGTTGGCTACAAGCCAAGAACCATTCGGCTTAAGGCCAAGGACTTCATTTTTTGAGGGTGTACCTTAAGGACAACATTATCACGAACAAAAATCTTAAAAATAGAAAAAAATAAAAAACATAATAAACGCAAGGAAGAGATGCGTTTTAGTAAAGGCATAGAAACTCCTTGATCTTCAAATTCCTACCTCCCTGAGATTGACCCTAGGCCTAAAAGTGACCAAGATAAAATTAAGTAGTCTAGGTTAAAAATTTTGTGAAACTAGTGTAGACCCGATTTAGGTTAACTCACTATACTAATTTCAACGACAGTATTACCATATTAACAAAACCTATTCGAGTCGCACCAAGGCCTTCACCTGCAAGCGTATTGATGAGTGGCTACTCATCATAGCTAAAAAGCTAAAGTTAAGCTAGAAACTGGGTTAAACAATGTCAAATTAACACATAAAAAGGGTTAAGTGTGGGAATAAAAGAAAAAGACCTAAACCTTAATTCTATGTTAAAATTGTATAATTAGGTCATAAAATAAGATATTTTTAAGAAGGTCAAATGATGATCCAAGTGTAAATTGAACACACAAACAAGTTTAAAAGCTCAAATCAAAAGTATAATTAACTTCTTAAAAGTTCAATTAAGCACATATAAAAACTTGAAGGCATTTGGACATCATTAAGGCCTTGAAACTTAGAACTTACATTTTGGTCATTTATGCATCACATTTTATTCTTTAGAAAACTTTCCCGAACCTATTTGTAACCTGCAGTGACCTCTTTGAAAGCCCTTAGGGACCATTCAGCTATTATTCTCTTCCTCTTATGGGCCTACCTATAAATGTTCTACCCCTTCACAGAAGGGCCTCCCTGCAATTTTCCCATTAGAACCTGGCACTTGGAGCCTCTGCACGCGCACTATTCATGCGTAGAACTCGCGGCATCTCGGCCGTTCACTCTCTCTTGATCCTGATCTACGACTCGATCTCAATCGAAGCTTTGCATGAAGCAGCCCGTCTGCTCACCCCTTCCCCCAGACCCCATCGTACGGTCAATTTTCAATTTGGCAACCCACGTGCTTGGTCGATCCGTGTTTCTCGTGTTTAGAAATCGGGGTTACAAGTAACCCATCGTCGTAGTTGCAAAACACGTCGATCAGATAAAATTTATACCGAAACTCAAAGGGAGTCCCAGGTCGAACATAGGGAGGCGACGTTTACTTTACTTGAAAACCGCATTTCGTTTTGTTTCTTTTTGGTATTTTGGGATTTTGTTATTTTTTTGTATTTTTGAAATAAAAGAGAATAAGAAAACTATCACAATATAGAGATCTAGAACAAATCTGATATATATTACTTCTAATGTCAATTACAAGAAACTATGAAAGCATATAAAGAGATGGAGGTGAGACGAAATCTCCCGAATTGGCTGTTCGGTGAGACGACGGCGCCTGGCGGAAGCTCGGACGAAGGAGGTGAGGAGCGGGACGACGGAGGTGAGATGCTGGAGGAGTCGGGTTGAGGAAAGCTTCGGCGTAGCTCCGGAATGGAGGTGAGAAGATGGAGTTGATCTGCTACCAGAATGGAGGTGAGAGGACGGCTCCAAGGTGACCTATGAAGGGAGATGGGAAGTTGGAAGAGTATTTGGTGGGGCAGAGGTTCGCTACACTAATAGGCACCTTGGGAGCTTGAGAACAAGCTCTAATGGAGCGTTGGTAGGCTTGCTAGAGCTTGGGAGTAGGTGGGAGTAGAGTAGGTAGAGATGACTTGGAAGGGAGGGGGTGTAGGTCCTTTTATAGTGGTGGAAAAGAGGTAAAAATCATATCTAGGTCTTTACTGACGTCCAAAAACGTCGTTGCAGCTGTCGCTGAAGATCCGCCCTTCAATTGTTCTTGCTGGCGCGCACGGGCCTTTAGTGACAGCTGTCGCTGAAGATCTGGCCTTTAAACTCTCGCTGGCGTGCATCGACCATTAGTGACAGCTGTAAGCATCACTAATGGTGCGTCGGTGGAGATTCGTTCCATTCCTTGCTGGCGCTGCGTGCATCTCGCGCCCGTGTCACTCGGGCGCTGGAATGCGCGAGCGCGTCACGCTGCGCTGCGTGTTGCGCGGTGCGGCGCATGAGCGGCGAATTTGGAAATTGAGGGGGGCTGCGGGGATTCGAACCTGCGCCCCTTCGATGCGAACCGCTTCGTCAACCAGTGCGCCACGTCGCCCTTTGTGTCGCGATGAAGAAATCGGTGCATATGCTTGCTAGCCATTGGATCTTGATCCAACAACTAGGATTAACGGCGTAGATGATGAGGTGGAGTGGGCGGTGGCTGCTGGCCGGGTTTGGTCGACCTGGATGGCGCCACATGGCGCCATCTGGGTTGTTCGTCTTCTTCTTCTTGTAGAGGGTGGCACGGTGCTCAGATCGGGATGATTCCTGCGATGCCAGATTACGATTGTCGCTTCGGATCCATCTATACGGTCGGATTTTCCATCCGAAACCCGTATGGATGTCACATTGCCCCTTGGCTGTTGATCTTCCTCGGGCTTAATGTGATGCTACGAGACTCCGATCTGGATGATTTCAAAGGCGTTAATCTCCGATCGTCGTCCCGATCAGATCCGTATGGTTTGATCGTCCATCCGAGGCCCTGAAATAAATCATCTTTTCTCCTGACCATAAAAGGACCAAATTAACCTAAAATATAAACAACTACTCTAAATGCAGATGATGCATGCTATGCGATATTTATATCATGATATGTAGTCTAAGCCTAGGAACTGCCACAAATAAGCATTTTACGATGAATTTATACGTGTTTATCAGTGCTCCTCTCCTCTCATCCTTGCTGCCGGTGCCCTCGTAGCCTATTTTCACCTGCGGATGATCTGAGTCACTGAAATTGCTACTTAAGCACCTCAGTGGTCGCGTGTGCAAGGGATCGCTCTCTCCTACCTTCTTAGCGATCATTCCTCCACTCTAGTCTCTCCTCCTCACCAATTCCCTGATTTCACAGCCACCGACTGTGGAATCTCCGACTTCTCTCCGACTCTCCTCGTCGCTAAGGACCACGTAGCACCTGAGGATGACCCAGAAGTCTCACTAGCAGACTTTTCACTCCGCTAGAGCTTTTCCCCCTCCATTCTTGCTCCTTAGCCACCGGCTAAGGACCCACAGGTCCCATTCCTCCTGTTATAATAGTTTTAATGTTTTCTAGATTAGCTGTAGCATTATATAGATAGATTAGAGTAGATTAGAGTAGAATTAGATGTAGAATTAGTAGTTGATTTACTGTTCTGATTAGTTTAGCATTAGGAGTAGTTTTAGCATAGCAATTTCCCCCCTTATCTTCTCTGATCATCCCAGATTAAAGGGGAAGAAATTCACCCTATCATAGTTCATTTTGATATTCCTTTACATGTTTTCATCTTACTTCTGATTCCCTTGATTTATATTTCTCAATCCACCCACTCATCTGACCTAATTTCAGATCTGATTGGTTTCTAACTTCAGATATGAAATTAGCATAAAAAATCACATCACTTCCCATTCACCCCATGTTTATCACAAAAGCCCCTGATTTGAGCTAAAAAGTGAATCAGTTTGCCGGATTTTCCATGAATTTAGATTTCAAAGATTTTTATTCATTTGGGTTTTGAACGCTTTGATCTTGCAAACTGAAGAATTTTGATTTGGATTCACTGGTTGGCAAGGAATCTGAGGTGATTCTGAAGTCAGAATTCACCTCAAAAGAGCCATAATCTGATCTGTTAATTTTAAGGATTTCAATGTGTTGAATGCCTTGTAGAGCCAAGGAAGATCAACCATGTTGATTGAGGCTTTATTAGGGATTCTAACATTAATTATTTTTTTGAGAATCTAATTCTCTCTTAAGGGATTCTCAATATCCCTTAAGATGTGTAACATCCTGGGATTCAGTTTTTGGATTTACTATGTTGATCCTAACTCTTTCTACATGCTGTCTATAGCATTAGAAAGAGTTAGATCATCAGTTGTTGGATTTACTGTGTTGATCCTAACTCTTTCAATATGTTGTCTATAGCATTAGAAAGAGTTAGATCAGCAGCTTTTATGGACTGAATGGTTGTGATATTTGTGACAAGGAATTTGGATTTAAGATGCTGAACATCTGAGCATGGTTTTTATGAGGATTTAAACCCTTGTCAGAATTTGATTGAGTGATTTTTGGTTTTGTGTTTTCGAATCCCATAACCAAAGTAAAGTGCTGTCATTGCTACTACATTCCCCTAAATCCCAGCTAAGTAATAGCTTGAAACAGTCATTTTGAATCCCTGATCAGGCTGTCTTGAGTCTGATCTGGGAGTTAATTGGATGAATTAAGCTGTTAAGTGGCTGATTTTTTCTTTCTTCCTTGCTGCAGACCTGTTCTTCTTTAGATGAATTAACTGCAGCAGCAGTTAAGACGTCTGAAGAAGAATTTGGTTTGCTGAGTAGAGTGAAGTTCAGCAGCTTCTACTGCTATTTGTTATTGCATTTGATGAACCTTGCTGCTGCTGTGCGTCTGCTGTTTCAGCAAAAGATTTCTGTCTGGATAGTTTGGTGGACAGTAGGTGTAGATTTTGAACTGTTGATAGTTGACTTGTGCTTGATAGTGTGTAGGAATTTTGTACAAGCTTTCATGTAATTTCAATGCATTTTTAAATTCAGTTGAATGATTGTAATCTGTTTTAAGACTCTTTTGTTAGCTAGTTTGAAGCCTAACTGTCCAATAAGTTAAACTAATTAAAATCCACTTTGATTTGCATGCTTTGATGTCTATATCTTTCCTATTTATTATACTGAGATTGTTGAGGCAATTTACTTCCTTTTAGATACTTTAGGTTCCATTCTAGATCTTAACACACCCTAGAAAAATCCTTAAAAGGCCTAAAATGTGTGAACTTTGAAATTAAATAAAAATTATATAAAAAATCTAAAAAAATAAAATAAACCTATTTGATTTTAGATTAGGTATTTTCCTAAGTTCATACCAAGTTCCATGGTATTCTGAACCCCTGACTTGGTAGAATTTACCAGTTGACGGCTCTAAATACCATGGAACTTAATAAAAGAAACTACACTTAAAAATACCAAAAACATCTCTCTCTCCTCATCTATTTCTTTCCCTCTCTTCTCCTACCTCCATAATAGATATAAAATACATAAAAAGCTGAAAAAACTCAAAAATACCTAGAAATCCTTTGTATAATATGTATATAAGTGTATATATAACCTATAATATAAATTATACATATTTATAATATAAATAACTTATGTAAATATTGTAGTATGTAAATGAAGTCTTTTAGTTAGATTATACTGTATATAACTAAATTATATAACTATTCATTAAGTAAACTAACTTATATGTACTAAATAGCTATACTGTATATATGTATTTATATGTATATTATAAAGATATTAAACCCTATACCTTAATTTAATTATACATATAGAATAAATAATTAATTTATTAAGTTAGTAGTTAAGTTATTAGATTAAATTAAAGTAAATTAGTAATTTAAGTTATAATTCAACTAACTTGTATTGTATATGTATATTACTGTATTTTAAGTAAATTAACCTAATTTAAGTATATTTATAATGTATATATTATTTAAACTCAATTTACAAATAAAATAGTCTAAAATTATATTATTTAAATGTAGATAAAATAGAAATAAAGCTTGTAAAATACAATAAAAATATCTATTAAATACTTTAATATATTTACTAACTCTGTATAAGGTCAATTAGACCATATAATAATTAATTTATACGTAATTAAAGAATAAAACATAAAATTAGTTATGTATAAAATGTATACTTCGTCTAATTAATTTATATAGTAAATATAATTAAAATTTTAAATTAATTATACAATTGTATAGTACTTTGTAAATACTTTATTTTCACATTATTTATTTTTAATATCTAATAAATTATGGCCCTTGAATTGAGGGCCAAAATCGTAAAATTTTACAGTCGTCCTGGAATTCCAGTGTAGATGCGGTGCTCAAATAACGTCACATTGTTAGTTGTAAAGCACGCGTAACACTTTAAATTGTTTTTCTACATGTCATAGTTCAGTTGTCATGGGTGCCGACACTTGAAACTACCGAATATATGACCTGAGAATCTGAGCATACTTGAGCATATTTGAGATGTGTGTGTGGTCGGGGGATGGTACTATGTGAGGGCTTGATTAAGCCCAAATGCGATCTGAAAACGTAATTAAGCGCTTAGTAGAGGTTTGGTCCCACTAGGTCCTTGGGTGCTGTGTATCACTCGAAAGGCATGCCCGCCAATTAGCAAATTTTTGTTAAGTAATAAAAGGCCCTAATGAACCATTAAGCACAGAAGAATAACTGGCTAAGTGTATAGATAAGGAAGAAGAAGAACATAGAAGAGGCTTAGGATAAGGAAGAAGAAGACATGTATATATATAATGGATAGCGTATATGTGAATATAAATAAATAAGTATAAGGTAAATAATAAGTATACGTATAAGTAGGATAGCTATATATATATATGTATCTAACTACATATTTTCACTGACAGAATAAACTGTCGCTAAAGGTAAAATAAGTGTCACTAGAGACCGTAGTTTTTTGCTTTAGAGTTTATATATAGTTTTTCTAGGGTCTAGCGACGTTTGTATCTATTGCTGTAGCTTCTATATATGTTACTGTATATGTTAGTATATTAAGTTAAGTTAGTATGATATGTAATATTAGTTAGTAGTGTATATTTATGTAAGTATTAGTAATATAACTTACAAATAGATTGTATAGAATATATCTATGTATTGTTTGATGCTTGTTTGTAAGTAGATTTTTGCAAGCATTTTCTTTGACTCCTTTTGTACATAATGAAACCTTTAATTCATTCTTTATGGATTCATTCATTCATTCACTATTGATTGTATATAAAATTAATCATTTTTGGATTTAAAGAATAATCTTGAACTTAGAGAGTGATGTAAATCAATAACTGCCTCCCAGTGAACGACCTGGAATAAACCAGTAAAAATTATGTAATTAAATAAAATTGATGCGTTAACGGTTTGTATTTATGATACTTACTACAACAACGACAATCTTTTTTATACGAACCGTTTTTCCAGCAATGTCGATTACGTACGCGAAGGATGTGGGACATTTAGTCCCACATCGGAAAGTGAAGAGGTGTTGGCTGAGAATAAATTATTTTTGTGTTTAGGGTTTATCGCCTCGACACCTGGGGTGAGGTCCCCGCTCACCTGACTTGACCCGATCCGACCTAACCTATTCACTCCTTGCTCATCACCACTGCCGGTAAGCCTGGACCTGGGTGAGCGCAACCCGATTGCCCAGCCATCTAAGAGAGAAAGAGGAGAAGAAAGGGACAGAGAGCGTGGGGGAGGGGGGTTTTGTCTCTCAGAAGGAAGTGTCCTTGTGCGAGACTTAGTCGCTGGAGGGAATTGCTTCCCCTGTGTTGCGAAGGGAGCCTAAAGAGGAAGAGAGACTGTGCATGCTGAAAGGAGAAGGAAGAAGAAGGAAGAGAAGAGTTGAAGAAGATGAACGGTGCCTTTGCACTGTAGCATCTAAATACTGTGGCATTATTTGAATTATTGTTGAATAATTTAAGTACTATAGTTTACAATTGAATTTTGATTGAATAATTGCATACATGCTTGATTAAGAGGATTAGTGGCGATCTAAATCACCATTGTTTTTAATACTCCTCTTTTTGTTCCATGCAATCTCTAGATACATTGAATAAATAATGTGACAGGTTATTATTCATTGAATATCTATTTTTTATGCTCAATAAATTGTGCTCATTGATTGTAATTAAAGATTAGTGCGTGAATGCAACACTTGCTCCCTGTGTTCGACCTTGGACTTATATTTAAGTTATAAATTATATTTGTTGTTCGATCGATTGAGGATTTGAACTACAACGTCGATAATATAAACCCTCGATAGATCGTTTCAACACCCAGCACAGTCTTGGCCCATTATCATGCCCACACGAGCACACACACAGGCATGCACCTGCACAAACACACACTTGCACGTGCACACTCACATGCCCAATCAATGCTCATGAGATGGGTTCGATTTTGTGTGCCTAGCGCTGTCGACTGAAGTGCTGAGTTCACAAAATCGTTTTATACTAAGGCGTGCATTCCTCAACTCCTGATAAGGGACTATCTGTTGCAGCTCCAACCTGATTTCAGATGAGAATTCCTAGCGATTAGCTGGGCTAAATCAAGCATTCTAAAGCTCGATGGAATGCTCTGGATGAGCTCTACCTAATTTTAACACCAATTTGGTGTTTGGATCTCAATTGATCCATTGATTCAAGTGGTGAAATAGGCACTACTGCGTGCCTGGAAATGTCTACAGAGAGGAGGATTTCAGGTCAAATGGCCTGCAGAAAGGTTTCGCTCTCAGTTGAAGGCTTGAGTGCCTTCAGTGAAGCCTTCCGTGTCAATTAGAGAAGGTTTAGAGGTTGGAAGAGCTTCAAGAGACACCAGAAGCTAACAAGCTTCGTTCTAGAGCTTCAAAGCTCCAAATTGAGTTTGAAATTGTCGTGCAAAGAGATGAAATACTATAGAACTTATCTGAATGGTTTAAGGAGGTGAAAAGCTATCGATCTGGGCAGGATTTAGGTCTGAAATTCATTAGAATGTCAAAATACAAAGTTGGGTTCTAGTTGAACCCAAACAACACAATGAATCAAATCTCGAATAAACCTCAATAAAACACGTTTAAATCACCCTAATTGATCTCTAAATAGTTCCAGGAACTAAATCAACCCATAAATTCAGAGTTTCAACCATCTAAACCTCGATAATGGCTCAAGTTTGACCTAATAGGCTCGAGAGTTGACTTTCACTTCTTCAACTTCTTAGATCAAATTCAAGCCCTAAATCGACCTAATTCAACCTCAACAATTTGCTTAGCACTTCAAAATCATGTTTTGAGCATTTAGATAGTGCTATCAGGCATTGTCGCCTAAGCTGAGAAGTGGCCTTGTTTGTCAGAAAACTTCAAAGATTTTCAACTCAATTAAAGGTGATGGATGACTTATGTAGGTGTCTCTCATGCTTCTAGGCCAGATTTCAGGGTCTAAACCCTAACGGAATCGCTTATCCAACTCTACTGGAGTTGGAAAAGATAGAGTTCAATAAGGATCTTTAGACATCAAAACACAATAATGAACACCAATTCCTGTTCCTGAGTTTAAATGAAGGCAATCTGGAGCTTCTCAGGGATTTCCAAGGGCTGAAGCTCAAATTTCATTCACTGGAGCTCGCCGGAGCTCCGACGAACTCAAAAATAACCATATGGAGTTCAAAACTCCATGAAACATATTGAAATTAGTCTTAAAAGGTTTCTAAGGTCGCAAGGGACCTCAAGAACACTGCAATTGCTTCAATCAAAGCCAAATAAAGGGATTGATCAATGAATTCAAGAAAATTGAATTCTGAGTTCGTGTGAACTCAGAGACAGATTTCTCACTCAATTGAGTGAGGGATAAGACTAAAATGAGTCTTGCGATGCTTTGTAAGTAGGTGATTAGGTGAAAAACTCCTCCTGAGCCACCATTGACAGCGAGCTCAGGAGGTTGTGTGGAATTAGGCATTTTTAACATAGATGATAATATGAGCAATTAAGTAGGTCGGGATGGTCCTTAGAGTGTCGTGAGGGTGATGGAGGACCTCATTGGGTGTGAGAATAACTCTGAACACCTCACCATAGACAGTGAGGTGTCAGGTGAAAGTGTAGGTGAGTTAGTCGTTTAGATGCTTCATTAAGTGCATTAAAAGGTAGAACGTGGCTTTGAGTTGGTGTAGAGGTGGTGAAGGTTCCCTAATGGAGGTGTTCTATGCCGTGGATTTCCGCCATGGAGAGCGGAGGTCGACGGTGGATGTGGAGTGGTTCTAGGTGATTACTATGATAAAACAAGAGGAAAAGAAGTGGAGGAGGATCGTGAAGGGGTAAGGAAGCTGATCAAGTGAACGAAATGGTGAAACAAAGTCCGTGAGGTCGGAATTGACCTTGTCGGAGTTGGAGAAAAAAATGAAGTCCGATGAGGCAGGGCAGAAACGAGATCAAAATCTAGAGTTTGGTGAGGAAAGCAACTCTGGCCAATCGAAGCGGAGAGAATCCAAAGCTGTGGCATGCTCAATCACTGGTGGCAGGGCGAAAGAGAGGAAGAGGGAGGTAGCGCTTCCTCGGTGGCAGCGCTTGAGATGGAGAACAAAGACACTGAAGTTGCAGAAGAAACCTACTGATTGGCCTTAGTGTGGGGTAGAAGGAAAGGGGGTCGATCCTCAGCATCGGAGGAGTTGGGGGGTATTTATAGGTGGTGATGGAGGTAAGGGGGCTTGCATCTGGACGCATTTGTGTCCAGGTGAGAGGGTATAGGGTCCTTCATCTCTGGCAACGATGAAGTCATTGTATCAGAGTTTGTTAGGTTTAGGAAGAATGGGATCGTAGGATGGAATGGTGGCGGTGAGCAGAAGGCTGGCGGCAAGGGCAGAGGAGTTTGGGCACAAGATGAAAGGTGACCGGTGGGTGTGGTGACCGGCTGTCGAGAGCCGTCCAGACCAAGGAAGAAGAAGAAGAAGAAGGAGGTGATGTCGGCAGTGTACACAGGGACTAAAGTGCAAGAAAGTTAGGGACCAATAATAAATAAAATGACTCAATTGAATAAAAACTTAAGGACCTAAACGTAAACAGAGGCATTTAAAGCTTATTTTAATTTCTTTCTTTTTCAACTTTTTATATGTTATTGTAATTAGGTAAATAATATATTCATGCCTTGAAATTACGTTTTTTCCCTTTTTATCTTTATTTAATTAAATTATTAATTTATTTAAGTTAATTATGTACTTAGGGTTAAATATTAATTAAGTTAATTTAGATATTAATTAACTAGCTAAATATTTAATATTTGAGTTCAAATTAGTAATTAAATTATAATTATGATTAATAGATATTTAATTTAGTGTTTTTTTGTTATTCTATTTGTCCTTAGTATTTAATCCCCTTTATTATAATTAACCCTTAATAATATATATCCTTAGCTAATCAACTAGGGAAGCTAGTTAACTAGGGGTATTTAAGAGCCATGATAAGTCTCATCAATCTTGTACGGGACAAGTATGACATCTAGTCGCACACCATTTCCTACGTCTCTTATGTGATTTTGTGTATATCGTTATGCGCCTAGGAATATCCTTACTTTCATTTAATATTGTATGAACTTGTAAGTTTTCTTTTAGTTTTTTGTTTCTTCAGTTGGCCTTTGTTTAATGTTTGTTTTAGTGTTTCTTTGTTTCTGCTTTTTGTTGTTTTCATTATCGAAAGTGGAATACTACAGTGCCTTCTATCATATATCGGCAATGATGTGATGCATTTCTTTCATGATGACGTGAGAGTCTTTTTCTATGTTTAGATTGTTGTGTATTTGTCCTGCCATTGTGAGGTTTGGATGTCTTATTGCGTGTAATAATTTTGAGTGCCTAGATTCTACGCTTGGTCACTTTTGCATTCTGTCATTATTTGAAGTATGTTAAGCTTCCCATCATTAGTTGAAAAATGCTATATTTCTTAAATCGTTCATGTCATTTTATTACGCACAAGCAAAGAAACATAGATGATAGGATGATATTTATTCTTGAGAGAGCTCGATGGTTGATTTTCATTGACAGACTTTTAACATTGATTGAGTGGGTAAACCAATTTAGGAACCATTTAGCACGTGATCTTCGAGCTAAGTGTCTAAGTACTGAAGATCAAGCTAAGATGTATCACCTTTTCGTTCAACAACTAATGAACGATCCTATGGATGTTGTCGACGCTGCAAATGAGCTTGGGATAACCATCTTCTAGTCATAACTTATGTGAGTTACTTAATCCATATATCATCCTGTCTACTTATGTTGTTAGTTATATCACTGTCTAGTCTACAACCCATCTTTCGTATATGGTTTCATGTATGGTGAATGATGTTTCATTTCTGAAGGTATAACCACCTTATAACGGCAAGTAATATATTTTTAATTGCGATGTCTTACTAGTTGCACTATATACATGTCCGCTATTGGCTTTCACGTTAAAAAAAATCATTAGAAATGTCTCCCTTAATTACGACGGATGGTAGGTATACAATGATGGTTATATGTTTCTCAAGTCATTCATTTATCTCTTCATTTCGAGAATATCAAATGGAAATATGTTTCCTATATCATCACACGATATGCGAAAAATTTTAACGTAAAACTGTATATCATTCAAGGCTTTAGTTAACTTTGATTACTAGTAAGGGAAATCTTTTCCAGGTATTCATAACGGAATGACACACTTATTGACGGACGACGAACATTGGTACCTCCTTTATGTTATACTAAGGAGGAAGCGAGAGTGAGAGTATAGGCATCATCATTTCACTCGAATAGGTTGGGCGAATACTGTAGCCGAGTTTGGCGAGGCTATACACTTTTACCCTTGAGTGAACGTGTTGTGTGATTGTTTGATGCACTTTCACAACATATATCTGTTGATAGATGACCTGCTCAAACTTCATGATTGGAAATGAAATTATGCTGCATGTACGGTAGTCCCATGACGAGAACATCAATAGCTAGAGGTATGATGCTTGATATTATTTAAAATATACCAACATAGAAACTTCTTTCACCATTTCCGTGTGATGAATATCTGTCAACAGGTAGACGAATTGCATCAATGTTTGCATGGTCGGTATTTCCCCCAATTCACTTTAGTCGTGATGATAGTGAATTGGACGAATTATCAACAGGGAGGCAGTTATTCCGACTTCACAATAAAATTTTGTCTACTTTGCATCAATGATACTTATGTAATTCTTGTCCTTCATGTTAGTTGGATACTATCATTGTGTACTTGCTATTTACTAGTAAACTTTATTTACATTGTGCATATGTGGTTATCTCAGTACCACGTAAACGCAAATTTCATGATTTTCGTGTTTTGCTCGGTTAACATATATGGCATTTCATTTTGATAAAATGTGTGTGCATTATACTATTACACATATCGCAATATTTCCACGGTATATCCATAAATTGTAACTTTTCATGCAATAAGGAGGATTTGACAACATATACGAAGTACCTGTACTTTATCATTTAAGTTACACTATATTTCAATTTTTCTTTAAGTAGCAATTGGCTATAATTTGTCATATTATATATAGAAAATAATTCATTGTAAATCTTCCATAAATTATATTTAAACGAATAAGTTGAACAATTTCTTTAAGGAACATGGATTCACTCTCGCAAAGATCCAGTAGCTGGAATCAGGGATTCAATCCCTATGTGACATGTTGGTGTACTCGACCGGAAGTCGTAAGGACATTCGATAAGGCATGGAGTAAAGGTAGGAGGTTTTACACATGTCAGACGAGGTACTGTAATTTCTTCAAATGGGCGGAAGATGAAGCCGAGAAGAGAGAAGAAGATAACATTGTAAGCATTGCCTTGCTTAACGAATTGGACTATGTTAAAGAGATAGCGATTGATACTAATTCCAATGTTCATGAACTTTGTAGTCAAGTTTAGGAGGTCGTATTTTATTCGAAGGTCATAATTGTTTGTTTGGTGGTATACGTAGCAATAACTTTTTTCACATGATGGAACGTACACATGACTGTGGTGGTAAACACAATTGCTTGGTGGTGACTTTCATAGTAGTTTCCTATTTTGTCACGTATGTATCGTAGATGAATTATGATATGATTTCTAATGTAATCTTAATTCAATCTTTACAATGCATTAGGGAGTGAATATTCATTTGCATAGTGGATGTTTTCTAGGTGTATGCTTATTTGAAAGTATATGTGAACAATATTTCATATACATACGTAATAAGTGAAACTGTCATAATTATATTAAGTAAGAAATTGTTGAGTCCATATAGTTAATCAAAGCTACTTACGTTCGTGAGCTTCGTTGCCAACGTCAACGTTTCATACGCTATATAGAAGCTTTTATCGTCTGTTTGCTGGTATATCTAAGAATAGGTATCGTTAATGTAATAGGTACTACATACTCCATTAAGAGGGAAGACATTTTGTTTACATTGTTGGTTTGTTATTACAAATTATGTAATTTATGTGCGTATTGACATAACTATGTTATTACAATTTCATTATTGTTTTAATACATAACTATGTTAGCACTATACTCATACATGTACTTATCTCTAGGGATGCGAATAAGTCAGGTTCGGGTCAAATTTGGTTAAACCCATACCCATATCCATTTACAAAATCAATACTCATATCCTATCCATTTACCCACCAGGTACGAAAGTCCAAACCTATACCCATACCCATCTACACATCGGCTATCCGTTTACCCATCGGGTACCCATTTATAAATTTATTTTATAATTAAATCGTACCCAAATTAGAGTTAAATAAGAAAAAAATCTATGGCACGATTTATCAATTATTTATTTTTAATAAGCTTGAAACATATGGCTTGAGCTACTTCAATTTTATTATTCTCCATTGAAATTATTACAAAAAGAACCCTTTAAAGGAAAAATATCAAAAGCAAAAAATAAAAAATACAAAGAATGACAAATACACGTACATTTCAAATAAAAGATATCCATTCATGAAAATTATGTTTAATAGAAGCTTTAGAAGTACTCTCAACCTTCAAAATCATGGAGAAAATCATGAGGGAGTTTAGGGTTTGGAGAATGAGGGACTGTAAAGATCCGTCACACTTTTAGCCTTTTAAGATGTCTGGAATCTTGGTCAGACATCTGTCCAGACATCTGTCCAGACATCTGGACCCTTTCCCAGACGTCTGAAAATAAAATTTTTGTACGCACACTGCGTCCTGCGCGTGGCCCGCACGCAGGACCTTTTTCTTCTCTCTCCTTTTCTTTCCTTCCCCGAACCCTAAAACCCCACGCCTTCTATTTATACCCCTTTCCCCCCTTCCTCCTCTCCACACACCACCCCATTCAGACCTTCAGTGAGGCGAGTGGAGGGCGAGCGAGGGAGAGCGAGAAGGAGGAAAGAGGAGAGCTTAGGAGGAGGAGGAGGCCGAGGTCGGAGGAGCTTCGGTGGAAGCTCGGCAGAGCTCACACGGCCATCGCAGGCGCGTGCGAAAGGAGGAGAGAGCTCGGGGAGTTAGCTTCTGACCTTCTGCAGCCGCGGGAGGGACAATGGGAGCTTCGGCGAGCAAGCTCACAAAGGAGGTATCTCCTTGGGGTGTAGGGCAGCTAGTTGAACCCCGGGCCTCGTGGGGTGGCTAGCTCTCTCCCTACACTAGTAGCTCACATCGGTATCGCGTACACGAGGGCCAACAGGAGTCGGTGTAGAGTGGCCAATCCTAACCTCGGGTCTCAACCCAAAGGCGGCTAGCTCCCCTCTATATGAAAAGGGGACAGTCGCTCTCCTTGGTACCACATACTCAAGGGCCAGCACACTTCCCGTCTACGTTCTAGGTTTCCAACCAACCACAGGAGTTCTACTCCTAATTCCCTGTAGGGTTCGTGCTCATATTCACCAAATTTATTCCGATCCAGATTCCAGCATTCACCATTCAGTTCTCATTTATATGCAGGCAGCTCGTGTTTTCATAATTCAATACATGTCACTGGTGATTCCACAGGCAATTGGTTATAAGGTACATGCAGCTCGTATATTAACAGGCAAACCACAATTATTTCACAGGCAATTGTTAGTATTTTATCTCAATTTTATCTCTTTGCCGCGCTTCTCCTCGGTTCACCACAGCTCCAGCTGCTGTAGGTGGTTGGGGCCGCCGCTCCCTCCACCCGCACGCACCCACGGTGACCGTGTGAGCTCCAATGAGCTTCCATCGAAGCTCCCGACCTCGGTCTCCTCCTCCTCCTCCCGCACTCTCCTCTTTCTCGCCCTCTCTCGCTCACCCTCGCTCGCCTTCTCGCGCGGCAGTGAAGGTGGGGTGTGGTGGTGGTGTGTGGAGTGGAGAGGAGACGAGGGGAGGGTGGCTTTTATAGAGGCTGTGGGTTTAGGGTTCAGCAGGGAGAGGAGAAAGGAGAGAGAGAAAAGGAGTTCTGCGCACCGCTCGAGCGCAGAGCACGTACAAAAATTTCATTTTCAGACGTCTGACTCAGACTCTAGACGTCTTAAAAGGCTAAAAGTGGAACGGGTCTTTACATCGCCCTTGTGTTGAGACCCGGGGTTAGGATTGGCCACTCTACACCGACTCCTGTTAGCCCTCATGCACGCGGTACCGAGGCAAGCTACTAGTGTAGGGAGAGAGCTAGCCATTCCACGGGGTCTGGGCTTTAGCTAGCCACCCTACACCAACTTGTTAGGCCCTCTGAGCAAACCGGGGTAGTCAGACGAGGGTGCACGGACTGTGGAGGGGCGAGACCCCTGTTTGGTTCTGAGGGGCGAGACCCCTGTTCTGAGAGGGCAAGGCCCTATACCATTCCGTGCTGTACTTTGGGCGTACCCGCTAGCGGAAACGACTGACTGCGTGTCAGTGCGGGGTAGCTACCCTGCGCTTACCACGCGTGCTGTAGTCACCGCTACGTCTTGACAGTGACCTCAGGGTGGTTGACTAGGTGTAGGACTACCACGGGGGACTCTCCCGGCCAGGAGAGCACCACGTGTACCTTTTACTCTACGGAAAAGACTGCAATCAAGATTGTTCCTATGAGGAACATGCAAGATCAAGAATATCTGGATGTTTGATAAAAATGGCCGAGAGGAAATACACATAAAATAGATAAATAGAAAGGGGAATTAAACTTGTTGCTTTTACTGTTTTAGATAGTATAGATACCACTCTACTCAGCATTCGCTGACTCTGTCTTTTCCTAATATTGTTCAGGACCAGGAGTTGAGCAGCCCGAGCTTTCGGCTGCGGAGGGTGCTAGGCCCAGTCAAGCCCAGCCGTAGTTTTCAGCACTTCCTTGTTGTTCCTTTACGGTTGTAGTAAGTATTATACCTTTAGTTACTGTTTGTCTCTATTGTTTACTTTCGTTTCCATTGTTTTGTTGTTGTGGTGGTATGTAATGGAACAACAAATTTACTTTCCTTTATTTCTTTGTACGTTTCTTCTGTTTAGTTATATTGCATATGTGAATGTGGTTTACTTTTCTGCTTTTTGGTTATTTCTTGTTAGATGACTGGGTCTTAGGATTAGTCAAGGCGAGCCGGTCTCGGGTCATGTAGGGATTCAGGAATCAGGTCGTAACAAGATGGTATCAGAGCAAGGTCGTCCTGAGAAATGAACCAATTGACTTGAGACTAACCATTCACATGCATATAACTAGGATAGCCACCACAACGTATCGCTTTGATATTCGTTCCGAGTCCTTTCTCGAAGAAATTCGGTATCGTTGACCCTCTTATTCTGTCTTTCATGTCTCCTTGCAGGAGATGTCTCATCGGGGAGTTCTCGAAGCGGGCCGGGGTCGCAGCCGTGGATGAGGTCGGAGGGGCAAATGTGCCGAGCCTGAGGTACTAGTTGACCCACCTCTTCTCCCAGGCGTTCAGGCCCAGGATCTCGCCCAATTGATCAGAGATATTATGTGAGAGGAGCTCCACCAGCCTCCATGGGCACCTCTCCCTGAGGACGTGGAGGGGGAGTCGTTGGTGGGATAGAGAGACCGCTGCAGCGCCGGACGAGCAGGAGGGGAGGGGGTAGTCCTCCACCGCCCCCATCGTACTCTGACACTTCCGAGCACGAGCCCTCCTTGGCTGGAGGCGTGCTCGTTCCCCCACTACAACTCCACCACGAGCTTTTCGGACAGTTCCGGAAGCTGAAGCCTCCCTCCTTCAAGGGGGATGAGGACCCGTCTAAGGCAGAGAACTGGCTAGAGCAGATAGAGAAGGTGTTCGACACCCTTCGCCCTCCTGCGGAGTGCTGCATGGCCTTTGCCACGTACCAGCTAGAGAATGCAGCACACAGGTGGTGGAGGGCAGTCAGAGGCCAAGAGAGGAGAGAACCGACGTGTGACCAGTTCGCGACTCTCTTCTGCATGCAGTACTTTCCGCAGACCTAGTAGGACCAGAGGAGGCGGGAGTTCCACACTCTCCGCCAGGGGACGATGACTATTAGCGCGTATCGCACGCATTTCCTGGAGCTGTCACGTTTTGCCTCGACAGCTGTGGCTACGGAGGAGGTGCGCCTGTGGAGGTTTACTGAGGGGTTTTGACCTGTTATTCGGGGGTATGTCAAACCCCTGAAGCTGCCCACCTTCTCATGAGTGGTTGAGGCAGCCATGACCTACGAGGAGACCAACCCGGCCACACGAGACACCGACAGCAGACGGAAGAGGCCCTATCAACTAGAGTACTCTCAGGGCCGTCGGGAGAGGAGGCACGCAGCACCCACAGGAGAGCCATCTTGTTTTTAGAGGCCGTTAGTGGTCTTTGGGGGCCCTAGACAGGGACCAGCTGCCAACACTGGACCCCCGCCCAGCCGCCAGCAAGGACCTACTGAGGGAGGAGGTCGGGTTCCCCTCTGCTACCAGTGTGGCCAGCCGAGCCACATTAGGAGGGACTGCCCATCTAGGGTCGTAGCACAGCAGATGCTCCCCGCACCGAGCGCTGGAGGCCGAGCTGGTGGTCGTGGTCCTCAGGTGCGTGGGGGAGGACAGCTGGTGGTCGTGGTCCCTATGCTGATGCTCCTTGCACCAGCGGTTGCTCGCCTAACCTAGAGTGTAGCTGCTTTGTCTACATCGAGGATTGCGGGGCATATCAACGCCTTGACACACAGATACGCTAGGGCTTCCGGTTCAGTGGTGGCATGTATGATTACCGTTTCTGGCATATTAGTGTACGTACCTTTTGATTCCGGCGCCACACACTCTTTTGTTGCTGTGAGTTTTGCTGTCAATTTTGGGCAGGACAGTGTATTGTTAGGGAATCCATTTGTGATCAGAGGCCCAGGTGGCCAGTTGTTTGTAGCTGAGGAGGTCTACATGGACTACGAGGTCAGTATAGGGGGACACAGCCTCCCCGCTGACCTGATTGTGATACCGATGGAGGATTTTGGCATGATTCTAGGGATGGACTGGTTGTTCGCCTATCACGCCCTGGTGGACTGTTTCAGGAGGAAGATCGTCTTCTCCATACCAGAGTTGCCTCCCTTTTAGTTTCATGGACAGCCGGTGGATGGAGGTTTCAGATGTATCTCTGCGCTTCGGGCAGCGAGGCTTTTAAGCCAGGAATGTGAGGGCTTTTTAGCATGTGTAGTGGCAGAGCCTAGCCCCATGGCTGACTTTCAGAGTATTCCGGTGGTTTGCGAGTACCCCGACGTGTTTCCAGAGGAGCTACCAGGACTACCACCCGAGCATGAGATCGAGTTTGAGATCTCACTGGTTCCGGGGACCAGCCCCATTTCTACTACACCGTACCAGATGGCACTACTTGAGCTGCGAGAGCTCAGGTCATAGCTACAAGTCCAATCGACTAGCCATCAGTTCCAAGTCGATGGATGCGGACAGGCCCTACGTCTCATGTGCTCCCCTAAGATTCGTCGATGCGCAGGCATTCGTCCAGTCAAATAAGCCCATGGAGTCATTGTTGATGGAGTTCTCGCACATATTCTCGAGAATCTCCTACACCGTGTCCTCATGTTGACCCATGATGTTTCCTCCGCAGGTTGCATTGACAAATAATCGAATGTCCTCACGGAGTCCCTAGTAAAAAGACTGGACTTGTTTCCATTTAGGAACTCCGTGATGGGGGTACTTCCGCATGAGATCCAAGAATCGGCCCCATGCCTCATGAAGAGGTTCTCCAATTTGTTGGGTGAAATGAATGATCAATGGCGCAAGGCACTTGTCCGAAAAACGGGAAAGAACTTTTTCAAAAACTCAGACTGAAGTTCATCCCATGTGTTGATTGGACAAGTCTGAGTTTGATACCAATGAGTGGCCTTGTCCATAAGGGAGAAAGAAAACATCTTCATGAGCAGAATATTCCGATTTTGTGCATCTGACCCGAAGGTCTGGGCCAGATGCTTGAGTTGTTTAATGTGCTGGAATGGATCCTTGGAGTTAAGCCCATAGAATTTTGGTATGGCATGAATCATATTGGGCTTGAGTTCGGAATCAGGACCTCCAGCCGGGATTCGGACTCAAGGCTCGATTGCCATCGCAGCAGGATTATAATGATCTCGCATCATGGGACGCTGCGGTGGGTTCATGAAGTTTTGGAAGAGATCATTTAGGCGCTGAAGCTGGTGCTCAAGATTGTTTTATTCTTCAACAGGTTGTGCCATGATGGAAGAAGAAGGAGAACTTGGTTCTGAATCAGAGGAAAGATCTATGTGGTGGGGTTGCTGCACAAACAAGGGTACCGGGGCTTGGCCTCGGGGAGAGTGGATTTCTAAAGGAGGTCTTAAAGACCTCCTACCAAACATGCACTGAAGGATTTGATGAGATTAGAATGTGCTAGACCTAATCGAGACACCCAAAATATGTTGGGTGACTATAGAGGTTTGGGGCGGATGATACCCCTTAGTCAGAAAGGTCGTCCACCTGAGAAATACCTAGGCAGCCAGAGAGGGAGAGTCCCGCGAAGACCCCTACATGGTAAAGCGTCCCCACGGGTTACAGGGTTTCCCCCACCCGACCTCTCTTGTCATTGAGATTCTAGGTACACCAGAATGGGGACCTTGACCTCTTAAGTTTACCTTTTTTAATTAAGATCAAGATTCTTAGGGTTCCACTTGAACTTTAGGTCTTTTGAGTGCAAAGTGACCTAATTTTAAGGTTTGTTGACCCAAAGGATCAACTTCACTTGTTTGTTCCTTTGAGAGCTTCTTAGGTCATTGCTTTTGGGGTTCAAATGGATTAAGAGCCTGATTTTCTTAAGGTTTTTCTTGGATAGATCTTTTCAAACAAGGCTTAGGCACACATCTTTTTGGAATTTTTGCTTCTTTTCTTAGAAAAAGATGTGTCTCTAAAACCCTAGCTTGTAATCCTTAAGTTGGCTCTATTTGGTCCAATTTAGTTGCCTCACAAATTGGTATCTAGGGCTCAATCAAGAAGGTTTTAGCCCTAGTTACCTTAAGTGGATGTGCAATCAAAAATGTGTTGAAATGAAAATCATGCAACTTTTGGTGGATTACTAAATATGGAAACAGGTAGCCCTAGATTGATTTTTCTTTATTTTCCTTTTTAGATTTTGAGGGGATTAAGAGAGAGGGCTAATAAAAGTTTACCTGTTCTGTGGTGTGGTTGTTGTGCAGCTGCTTTTCTTTCCTTGGTTTTCCCTGCGCACAACAAAGGAGAGAAATTAAGTTAGTATTGAATCAGAAGTTGTGATTAAAGCTTCTAAAATGTCCGTTTCTCCCCGGCAATGATGCCAAAAATGCTTACGCAACGAGATCGTGTTTTAAAAAGACATTCGTTGCAATGTAGTTTGAAATCGTCGTATAAACAAATAACAATTTTATTACTCGAAAACTAAAGTATCCGATGTCTAACTCAGGGAGCAAATTAGTATTTTAGAAGCAAAAATCACAATCTCAAATTTTACTCGAAATATGATGTTCAATAATAATGCAATGTATATGAAATGCTAAAGAGGAAAATGTAAAAAGAAATAGATTGTCTTTCTTTTTCTCTTTTCTTCCTTCTCTCTCTGTGACTTCTTCCTTCTTCTCTCTTTCTTTTCCTTTTTCTTTCTTCTGCTTGGTCTCACTTTCTCTTCCTTTCTTTCTCTGATTTTCCTTTTCTTAGACGTCTGATTCATAACGTCTGATTCTATGAATCAGACGTCTTAACTGGCGAATGCTATAGTGCTCACTTCTCTTATGTCTTCTTCTTTTTCTTCACTTGGCTTTCCTCCTTCCTGTGTTCTTCTTTTCTTCCCTGCTGTGCCTCCTCCTTCTTCTTCCTTGGCCTCTGCAGTCTTATTTTTCTTCTTTTTCTTCTCTTCCTCTGCTGCTCCTCTGCCTTGAGTTCTTTTTCCTTCTTCTTCTACCTCAGCTTCTCTGTGGCTACAGTGCCATCTTCCTTCTCCTCCTTAGCTGCTCCTTCTTTTCCCTGCACACACGAGAGAGTGCAAAACCTATCCCCTACCCTCCCCCGCATCTCTCTCTCTATTTCGCTCTCAAGGATGCTCTCCCAGAGTCGGGTAATCGGGTTGGGTCAAGCGCACCTGGGTCCAGGCGCACCGACATGGGTGATGTGCGAGGAGTGCAGGGTTATCAGGTCAGGTTAGCCATGTCCGAGTAGGGGTGACTGCGGACGAGGAGGGTGGAGTGGGTGAGGCACCTCACCCCGTGTCGTTTGAGGCGATAAGCTAGAAACAAAAATTCAATATAAACCACTCACTGTGCTCTTGAGTTTCCGAGGTGGGACTAAAAGTCCCACCCGCTTCGCTTGCGCGCCCGCGGGAGGCTTTGCTCAATTACCCCAGCTGCAGTCGTTGAAGCCCTCGATAGCTGGGTGCGAAAGTGTCATGGAAGGATTCCGCGCACCTGGGGCTTGTCTACCTGGGGCAATGTGGCCTGGAGCGGAGATACAAGCTCCTTCGAGCTTGCGTTAATGGCGATAGAGGCTCAGACCTGCGATCACTGAACACGGCCTTTCGGCCTCGTTAAATCTCAAGGGGGGCTTCGCCGTGGCACGGCGAAAGTGTTGCGGTGGTTGGCTGGCCGCAGGGTGGCCTAGGCATGCGTGCCTAGGTCGCTCTGTGGCCATGTTTATGGGTGTGTTCGGTGGGCGTTTAGGGAGGGGATGGCAGTCGATGGAAGGGCGGAAAGTGATCAGTGGATGGTGGTGGTGTTCCTGAGGGGTCTGGCGAGGTGGATGGGTGTGGGGAGGTGACAGAGACACCTCGCCAGTGGTCTGCCGGAGGTGGAGAAGGTGACCGTGAAATGTGGTTATCGAGGCATGAAATTAAAAATAGATAAGGGGAAAAGAAAGAGTAGAGGAAGGGGATTTATCTGAGAGGTGCTGGATGAAGGGGGAGCAGAGGAGGTGGACGGCACGTATATGCCGTCGTCGGGGAAGACAGCCTTGAGGTGGAGATGACAGCGACGAGGAGGTCGGAGAGGCGTACGTTGGTGTGGCGCAACGCGGAGGAACGAGACGATGCTAACCCTGCCACTGGTATGGTGGAAGGGCGACGAGAGGAGGGAGGGGAAGTCACCAGAGCCTGCAGGCAGATGGCCGGAAAAGAGGAGAGATGAATTTTGGGGGATATCTCTGGCCAAAACAGGCTTGCCCCCTTCGGCAGGACCTGGTGCTTCTTATAAAGGCATGGGCCGAGGGTCAGGCGCATGGTGGCGGCCAAAAACCCTCACCGGAGGCATGGTCGGAAGTGATACCCATACCTCTCGAGCGTTCGCATGAGAGGTATGGGGCGATTCAGGGCATGGGGAGCTACTCAGGTCGTAGGGGGTTTCGCAGGGGACTCCCCCTTCAAATCTGGGAGCTGCTCCCTAGGGAAGCGAGGAGAAATCCTCCTCGAAACCTCGCCGGAGGTATGGGTCTCTATTGCAATGGTAGAGGGACCTGAATGCGAAAAGTGATGAGAAAGTTGAGGGGGTTTTCACAAGGGTTTTCAAAATTTAGGGGCCAGAATGTAATTGGGTGGACCATTTTGCAAAGTAGGTCAAGATGGCCTTCCCTTAGGTCCAAATTTTGGTACAAACCTAATTTGGACCTAAGGAATCCAATGGTAAAGTTGGATTTTAGGTTTGACTACGTTTGACTGGATATTTTGGATAAAAACCCAAATTAGGTCAAATATTGAGCTTGGACCCCAATTTAGGTTAAAACAGGTTTCAAAGGCCGAATTGAAGGTTTTAAACCCTAGGGGATATTTTTTCTACCTGGAACCTTTTGAATTTAAGTGGATTTGTTTTAGGGTTACAGAATGTCATTTAATTCTTGAATTTCACAATAACACTTTTCTTACTGAACCATCCCACTTTTTCTCTTATTAAGACCAATTGACCTATGTCTGGACCTTGAGAAATCCCGTTGATGCACTACAGTGGTAAAATTACAGTTTTACCCTTTATTTCATGTATTCTTTTCAGATCAGTAATCTCTTGAGTTAGGCCTTCCTTTAGGTTATGCAGGAGCTTTTGTTCACTTTATTAGGTCAAAATAAACTAGTTAGGACTCATGATGAGGTTATCATCATACCCTCATGCCTAGCTTTTGCTAGTCCCTTAGCAAAAATTTAAGGTTTTAACTTCTATTCTAGACCATGAATTTCTTTCACTAGTTATGATAAGTGCTTTTTCTTCTGTGATTAGGTCAGAATGCCGTCAATAGGCCTAGAGGTACTCTAGTACCAACCAAGATCCAAACCTGACCATCTTTAGCCTCAGTCCTTTGCGAAGGCTTTTAAGGCCCTCAGGAACTACCCTAAGGTTCATTGGACTTCGTGGTTAAAGCACCCGTGCTTGAGACATATTTTAGCCTTGGTTCAGTTTGCAGTGCGTTTTTGTAAGAGAGAGACAGAGGATTTATTTGTTTGGAGAGTTTTCTCTCTCTTTTCTTTTTATTTCTACCTTCGGGTTGGCTTCTCAACATGGTCTGTATTGGATTCCTCGTCCCCATCATCAATCCTCAAAGGTTCCTGGCAATCGATGCTTCGTAATAGCACTGCCCATGGTAACCCCCAGAACCCTGATTTTCGAGATTTTGAGATAATCCCGGCCATGGCGTTCCGTGGCCGAATCCAGACCTTGGCAATCGACATTTCGTGATAATGCCACCAATGGCATCTAAACCAGCAGAGTGCTTACATGCCCCCAGTAAGATATGTAAATATCCTAAGAGACAAGCACCGAGGAGATGACATGTTGTTATGCATCTTCGAGGGGAATTTCCCTCATCTCCGCTCCAGGAACTCGTCCAAATCAACTTGTGTTGATCGGCCGCTTTTAATCTAAGCAACATTTTCAGAACATAGAATCGCTTTTGCGTGATTTTGATAGTTATGCGTACTGAACCAGACTGTGTGTGAATTGGGGTGCTTAGGTTACCGAGTCCCGCAAACCGAAAGTCAATTAACGAGGCCGAATACTCCCTAAGCCTTAGACCTAATACTTAAGCTTTGCATTTTCCTCAACCTCTTGAGGATTATCCAGATCTTAGTAGGTACTAAAAGTCTGGCCAAAAAGGCCTAAGGTTAGCGTTCCTACTAATCTCTTTGTGTCTCTTTAGCACTTTTCTTTACTTTTCTTAGTGTGGTCTAGAACTTCGGTTAATCCCTTAATCCCTTACTAATGACTATTTCTTTCTTTTTCATTTTGTGCTCCTTTTTTGTCATTTTGCTCTTTTTACTTCTCATGATTATGTATAGCCCAAAATTTTTCCTTCCTCTTCTCAGTTTTTTTTTTTTTGAAATGTGATTTTTTTGTTGAAACCTTTTTTTGATATGAGTTTTCATACCCCTCCATGCCTATGATTTGCAATGTCTCCATTGTAAATTAGCTGGGTTCGAATTCAGCTTAGTTCATTCATTAGGACAGGTGTTTGGTGAGTGAACGGGTCGAGGTGACTGTTGCGGACGATTTCTAGACTCGGGTACGGATACCTGAGGTGGAGTCGGTTGTTCTAATGGATGAACCCTAAAGTGCAATATGAATTCAGCAAAGAAATGTCAAGAAAGGTTTCAGGTTTTTTAAGGAATGACGGGTTGCCTCAGGTTAAGCGCTGAGTTTTACGCCATCGGCTGGGCGTAATGAGCTCAAGGAGAATGGAGAATAAAGGATGACTCAGCGAAATCTGTATTAGTCATGTCAATGAATGGTTTGAGTCTCTGATCGTTCACGACGAAAGGTTCGGAATCGTGGCTGAGTGGACTAATCTCAATGGCTCCATTTCCAAAGATTCGTCGGACTAAGTAAGGTCCGATCCACTTAGATCGTAGCTTCCCTGAGAATAGTTTGAGTCGGGCATCAAAGAGTAGGACCTTTTGACCAGGGTAAAAGATCTTTCTAGATATGTGCTTGTCGTGAAAGGCCTTAACCTGCTTTTTGTAGATTCGCGAGTTTTCATATGCATCGTGGCGTAACTCATCAATCTCGCTTATCTGAAGCTTTCTGTGGGTTCCAGCCTTAGAAAGATCTAAGTTGTAGTTCCGTACTGCCCAATAGACTTTATGTTCCAATTCGATGGGGAGGTGACACGTCTTCCCGTACACCAGTCTGAAAGGAGACATGCCTAATTGGGTCTTGTGGGCGGTCCTATAAGCTCACAAAGCTTCCGGAAGCTGGAATGACCAATCCTTCCTGTCAGGTCGAACAGTAACCTGGAGGATTTTCTTGATCTCCTGGTTTGATAACTCAGCTAGACTATTAGTTTGGGGGTGGTAAGGAGTAGAGATTTTGTGTGACACCCCGTATTTGGTAATTAGTGACCTGAACTAAGCGTTTGTGAAATGGGTCCCTCCATCAGAAATGATTGCACATGGAATCCCGAACTATGAGAAGATGTTTTGGTGAATGAACTTGAGAACAACTTTGTGATCATTAATTCGGGTCGGAATGGTTTCGATTAATTTGGACACATAGTCAACAGCGAGTAAAATGTATTCGAAGCCGTCCGAGATAGGGAAGGGTCCCATAAAATCAATCCCCCATATGTCGAAAATCTTACATACCAGAATCAACTGTAAAGGCATCATGTCTCGATGTCTCATGTTGCCCAAGGTCTGGCAACGGTTACATGCCTTACAGTGATTGTATGCATCCTTGAAAATTGTGGGCCAGTAAAAGCCACACTGGAGGACTTTTGATGCGGTTTTGTGTCCAGAAAAATGTCCACCGCATGCCTGGTCATGGCAGAAAGAGAGTATGTCTTTGATTTCCACTTCCATGACACACTGTCGGATAATTTGAGCAGCACTTATGCGGAATAAATACGGGTCTTCCCAAATGTAATACTTGGCATCGGAGCGTAATTTGTCCTTCTTGGCCTTTGGCCAATCAGATGGGATCTGATGTGATGCCAAGCAGTTTACTGTGTCAACAAACCATGGAAGCCCTGTATCGATAGTCAGGAGATGCTCATCAGGAAAATGCTCCGTGATGGGTCCGGAAGGGTCAATGATCTCAGAAGGAAGGCGGGACAAGTGGTCAGCTACCAAGTTCTATCTTCCCACTTTGTCGCGAATCTCGAGGTTAAATTCTTGCAACAGCAAGATCCATCGGATTAATCGAGGTTTCGCGCGCTTCTTTGCAAGGAGATGCCTCACAGCTGTGTGATCCGAGTAGATAATAACATAGGAACCTAGGAGGTAAGATTTGAATTTTTCAAGGGCAAATACTATGCTAGCAGCTCTTTCTCAGTAACGGTATAGTTACACTGAGCCTCGTCAAGTGTTTTGCTAGTGTAGTAAATGACCATGGGTTTCCCGTTAATTTTCTGCCCCAAAATCGCTCCTATAGCGAAGTCAGATGTATCGTACATGATCTCAAAGGGTTGAGACCAATGAGGGGACTATAGGATCGGGGCTGGGTAACTTGGTCACGAAGGATCTCAAATGCTAGAGTGCATTCCTTGGAGATATTGAAAGGTACATCCTTGGAGAGAAGAGTGGTCAGGGGGCACGCAATTTTCGAAAAATCAAGGATAAATCGACGGTAAAAATCGACGTGCCCCAGAAAAGATCGGATGTCCTTGATCGAGCTAGGCATAGGAAGTTTGGAAATCAAGTTAACCTTGGCTCAATCGACTTGGATGCCTTTCTCCGAAATCAGATGTCCCAGGACAATCCCCTCAGGCACCATGAAGTGGCTCTTTTCCCAAGAAAGAACCAGATTCATGTCAATTCATCGCCTGAGTATTTGAACCAAGTGCTGGAGGCAATCGTCAAATGATGCTCCAAATATTGAAAAGTCATCCATGAAGACTTCCAGATAATCACCTACCATATTAGAGAATATGGCAAGCATGCACCGCTGAAAAGTCGTGGGTGCATTGCAGAGACCGAAAGGCATCCTTCAGAACGCATACTTCCCGAAGGGGCAGGTGAATGTGGTCTTTTCTTAGTCCTCTGAATGGATTGCCACTTAGTTATAATCGGAGTACCCGTCAAGAAAGAAGAAGAACCTATTTCCCACTAGTTTTTCAAGTATCTGATCAATAAATGGTAGTGGGAAATGATCCTTCTTTGTGGAGGAGTTGAGTCTTCTGTAATCTATGCATACTCTCCACGAGTTGGCTATACAAGTCGGTATGACTTCTCTGGTTTCAGTCGTGATAGTGGTGAGCCTGCCTTCTTAGACACAACCTGGATTGGACTCACCCATCGACTGTCGGAGATCGGGTAGATGGTCTTGGAATCTAACCACTTGATGATCTCCTTTTTCACGACCTCCTGCAAATTAGGGCTCAGACGTCTCTGCATCTCTTGCGAAGGTCGTGCGCCCTCTTCGGAATAGATGTGGTGCGTGCAAAAAGAGGGGCTTATGCCAGTCAAGTCATCGAGAGTCCATCCAATGGCTCTACGATGTTGCTGGAGAACAATAATCAAACGAGATTCCTGGTGGGTGATGACTTGACCTACCTCGAGAGACCAGTGCAGATACTAGACAGAGTCGTCCAGAGTCTGAGACGGAAGCAGGTACCGCTGGTGAAGGTCATATGGAGAAGCCAGCGGTACGAGGAGGCTACTTGGGAGCCTGAGATGGCGATGTGAGAGTGGTACCTAGAGCTTTTTGAGGGTACGTCTTTTCGGACCTACTTCGGTCCTCTTTAAGTTATGCGTTTTATGTTCCTTTTTTCGTACCCTAGCTAGCTCAAGTTTTGGGGACGAAACTTCCTTTAAGTTTGTTTTGATGTAAAGATCCATCACACTTTTAGCCTTTTAAGACGTCTGGATGCTTTCCAGGACGTTTGAAAATGAAATTTTTGTACGCACACTGCGCCCTGCGCACGGGCGGCGCACAGGACCTTCTTCTTCTCTCTCCTTTTCTTTCCTTCCCCGAACCCTAAAACCCCACGCCTTTTATTTATACCCTTTTCCCCCTTCCTCCTCTCCACACACCACCCCCTTCAGACCTTCAGTGAGGTGAGTGAAGGGCGAACGAGGGAGAGAGAGAAGGAGGAAGGAGGAGAGCTCGCGTGGAGGAGGAGGCTGAGGTCAGAGGAGCTTCGGTGGAAGCTTGGCAGAGCTCGCATGGCCATCGCGGGCGCGTGCGGGAGGAGGAGAGAGCTCAGGGAGGCAGCTTCTGACCTTCTATAGCTGCGAGAGGGACAGCGGGAGCTTTGGCGGGCGAGCTCTTGAAGGAGGCAGCTCGCGAGAGAAGTTCTGATCTAGGATTTTTTTCCAGTATCAGACGTTTGGAGGGTCGTCCAGACGCCTGAAAGTATGCATAGTGGTGAGGTACGCGCTTTTTAGAGGTTACGGTAATGCAAGCCTCACCGCAAGAGGGTGGTCGGGCCTGATTTGGACTTGCAGGTCTCATACGTAGGTAAGGGCCCTTGGGAAGGTGCATGGGATGCTTTTCCATGCACTTTTGGACGTCTGATCACCTCACCAGACGTCCAGAGGTGCTTCTAGACGACCAGAGGCATTGTCCGACGTCTGGAACTGCCTTCAAACGATCGTAGATAAGGTCTGGACGTCTGAGGACACCACAGGGACTTAAGGTAAGGTTCTGGTACCTTTTAAGATGTCTGGACTTGTTCCCAGACGTCTGATTTTGAACAGTAGGCACGTTTTTAACCCGTTAGGGGTCCAATTGGGGTCCGTTTTATGCAAACAAAATACTTATACTTTCCTCACGAGTTCCTCTACGTACTAGAGTCCTTTGTACACTATTCTGAACTCTCCTTTTGTGATGTATTCCCTGGAATAGGGTTTCAGCTTACTGCGTGTTTAGGGCTCGCAGAGATGCCTGGGTTTGCGGTTCAAGCCCCCATTACTCCCGTATTGCCTGGTAGAGTGGTTAATTCTATTAATGATAATTAAATAAGAATGTGCTTGTGGAAATAGCCAAATGGAACCCTAGGATGTGGCATGAACCCTAGGATAGAGAAATGAATGAACCGTTTGTACTGTATGATGTATTTGTATGCATGATTGAGTTAAACTACTAGCAATTGCTTGTAATATAGTTGTGAGCTGCTTGTAATTAATGAACAATTACCTGTGAAATCATCAGTTGCATGTATCGAATTATGGAAACACGAGCTACCTGTATATGGACGAGAAATGAATTGTTAATGTGAAATCTGGATCGGAATAAATGGGGTGAACATGAGCATGAACTCTACGGCGAATTAGGAGTAGAACTCCTGTGGTTAGATGGAAACCTGGAATGTAGATGAGAAGCATGTTGGCCCTTGAGTACGTGGTACCAAGGAGAGCAACTGTCCCCTTGTCGTGTAGAGCGGAGCTAGCTGCCCTTGGGTTGAGACCTGGGGTTAGGATTGGCTACTCTACACCGACTCCTGTTGGCCCTCGTGTATACGGTACCGAGGCGAGCTACTGGTGTAGGGAGAGAGCTAGCCACCCGACGGGGCTCGGGGTTCAGCTAGCCACCCTACATCGACTTGTTAGGCCCTCTAGGCAAATCAGGGTTGTCAGACGAGGGTGTGCGGACTGTGGAGGGTAAGACCCCTGTTCTGAGAGGGCAAGGCCCTATACTATTCCGTGCTATACTTTGGGCGTACCCGCTAATGGAAACGACTGACCGCGTGTCAGTGCGGGATAGCTACCCGTGCACTTATCATGCGTGCCGTAGTCACTGCTATGTCTCGACAGTAACCACGGGGTGGTTGACTGGGTGTAGGACTATTATAGGGGACTCTCTCGGCCAGGAGAGCACCACGTGTACCTTCTACTCTACGGAGAAGACTTCAATCAAGATCGTTCCCACGAGGAACATGCAAGATCAAAAATATCTGGATGTTTGAGAAAAATGGGTGAAAAGGAAATACACATAAAACAGATAAATAGAAAAGAGAATTAAACCTATTGTTTTTACTATTTTAGAGAGTATAGATACCACTCTACTCAACGTTCGCTAACTCTATCTTTTCCTAATACTGTTCAAGACCAGGAGTTGAGCAGCCCGAGCTTTCGGCTGTGGAGGGTGCTGAACCCAGTCAAGCCCAGCCGTAGTTTTCAACACTTCCTTGTTGTTCCTTTACAATTGTAGTAAGTATTAGACCTTTAGTTACTGTTTATTTCTACTGTTTACTTCTGTTTCCGTTGTTTTGTTGTTGTGGTGATATGTAATGGAACAACAGATTTATTTTCCTTTACTGCTTTGTACGTTTCTTCTACTTAGTTATATTGCATATGTGAATGTGGTTTACTTTCCTACTTTTTGGTTATTTTTGTTGGACAACTGGGTCTTGAGATTATTTGAGGCGAGCCTGTCTCGGGTCCTGTAGGGATCCGGGAATTAGGTCGTAACAGGGACTTAGGAAGATACTTCTTGGGTAAATGGGGATTTTATTCGAGTACTCGGGTTAGGTAATTGGGTATTGATGCATTCCCATACCCATACCCAGTCGGCTTTTTTGGATAAAACCCATATCTGAACCTAGTCGAGTTTGGGTTAGGTTTACCCATTCTTTTTGGGTTGGGTTAAGTCGAGTGCGGATCAGGTTTACCAAAACTTGCATTCCTACTTATCTCCCCTCGAGAATTCATAATTTTCCTTGCAAGTATGAGTAATTTCTCTTTCTGTTCTATAATGTTTAGCGTGGAGTATATTTTCTCGTACGAGGAGTGGGTCCTTATCTTTGCATTATATAGGAGAAAGTAGGAAGGACAATATCGACGAGGACACTTTACTCGCGTAGCATGGGAGCAAACTTATACAGACTTTAGTTCCTAAACAAACCACTTCCCTCCAGTGCCATGGCTATACACGTGTTGAAATCATTACCGTGATATGTATCATTACATGAAACAAATCACAGAGGATGGGAGCTGGTTGTGGGACGCTGCCACCTGCACAGTTAGGCTAGTTAATGGCAACTATTAGTGGCACCAGGTAAGATTACCACCTTCTAAGTCCAACTCATTATTCGTATCCTTTGTCTTCTTATAAGTATTAAAACATATTAATTTTCGACAAGTTGACCAAGAATTCAGGTGGCTTTGAGGGACAGCTGTCACGACCCATTCCCGGCTCCCTACAGAAATCGAGAATGGGTTGCCTCGACGAACCCCAAGACCCAGTCGTCCAACGAGAAATAACCGAATATACATTCATTCCACAATTACACAAGTAATGTAACCGAGCAGCAAAAATGAAAGCTGACAGTAAAGCAAGAGAACAGTAATTACCACATGATTACAGGCCATCATACTAGAACTAGTGCAGTAAGATCGAAATATAATTGGAAAACATGAATTTCAGAACTCACAACAATACTAGCAGAAGGAAACTATAACGGGGCTCGACTAGGCCCAACGCCCTCAGCAGCTGGTGGCTCTGGCTGCTCGAATCCCTGGCCTGTACAAGGTTATAACATCTAGAGTCAGCTAACGCTGAGTAGAGTGGTGGTTACACATGTTATGTTACTTAACGAGCATCTTAAAATATCATCTTCTTGTTCCAGTTATCTTATTACGTGTTGTTGATCTGAGTTTTCTAATCCGGTTCCATTCCATTTCTCAATCTTCCTGTTCCCTGAGGGAACGATCTTGCTTGTAGTATTCCCGTGATGCAGCATGTACACGTGGCACTCTCCTGGTCGGGTGAGTTCCCCGTGGTAGTCCTACAACCGGTCTACTACCCCGAGGTCACGGTCGCAACATAGCGGTGACTATGGCACACGTGATAAGTGCACGGTTAGCTACCCCTCACTGGCACGTGGTTAGTCATTTCCGCTGGTGGGTACACCCAAACGTACAACACGGAACAGCACAGGGCCTTGCCCTCTCAGAATCGGGGTGTCACCCTTTACAGTCTGCGTACCCTCGTCCGACTATCCCGGTTTGCCTAGTAGGCCTAACAAGAGTCGGTATAGGGTGGCCAGTCTTAACCCCGAGCTCCCTGGGGCAGCTAGCTCCCCCCTACACTAAGTAGCTCTCCTCGGTACTACGTATGCGAGGGCCAATAGGAGTCGACGTAGAGTGGCCAAACCCACCCCGGGTCTCCACCCAAGGGGCGGTAAGCTCCCCTCTACCCTAAAAGGCATAGTTTCTCTCTTCGGTACTACGTACACAAAGGCCAGCTCACCTCCTTAAACTAAGTCCGAATAGCTGCCCGTGGCGGCATGTTTCAGAAACATCCGGTTCTTCGCACTACAGTATTCTTGTCTCATTCTACATTCCCTGTAGTGTTCGTACATCAACTTTTCTCTTCCGGTTTGTTACCTACAGGACAGGCAGCTCGATTTCCATATTTATCACAGTACGAATTTGTGGTCCATTTCAGGTAGTACAGGCAGCTCATGATTTATTCAATCATTCATTTCTCCACACATGCATTTCCTCTAGCCCTAGTGTTCATGTCACAACCTAGGGTTCAATCGAATAGATGTATTCTAAGGCATGCGTTTGCTCTTTCCTAGGGTTCATCTCACATTTTAGGTTCAACTAATTTTATGCATGTACTTTATTAATTGTGAAATTAGAGTAAGAACCACTCTACCAAGGTAACCGGGTGGAATGGGAGCTCGTATAATAGCTCTCGACGTCTCCGCAAGTCCTGTATACTCGAAGGACTAGAGACCTATGACATGGGTTGGTAGCTCAAAAGGATTCAAAATGACATGAACAAAGTACCATTACGTAGAGAAACTCGTACGGAAACTAAAGACGTTTTGTTTGCGAAAAATCGACCCTATTTGGGCCTTGAACGGGCCCAAAAACACCAATCCTGACTGAAATTAGACGTTTGGGAAAGGTTCCAGACGTCTTAAACGAACTGACAGGCATACCTTGCTCAAGGGCGCCTTCCTCGGACGTCTGGGACTCAGTGCAGACATATGGGGGTGCCTCTAGATGTCTGGGGATGATCCTGGATGTCTGAAATCGCCCCGGTCGACGTGTCGACACGCCTCCCAACCTCTGACACATGAGCGTACTCGGTCAGGACTTTGGCAGGAAAAATAATGAAGGAAAATTGCTTTGGCAGACGTCTGATACTACCTTCGGACGTTTGGCCAGACGTCTAGAGGTTACTCCGGACGCCTAATTCTGTGGAAAAATGATTCTACAGAACTGTTCCTGAATCTTTTCTTGCGCGCATAACTGCTGCAACAGCAGCACCTCCTCGCTCCCTTCGCGAACCCTCCGATCTTGGCCTTCGATCCCTCGGCCCTCTGCTCTCCCTCTCCTTCTCCTTTCGCTTGACGGCTGAGTGGTGAGCGAATGAGGTGAAGGGAAGGGGCTTTGATGGAGCAAGGAGGTGTGGGCGAGGGATGGGTAGCGGCATGGTCGAGGGTGCCACAGGAGAGGGACAGAGTGGTGTGGGAGGTGAGGTGAGGGTGTCGTGGGAGAGGGATGGTGGGGATAAGAAAACTTGCAGAGATATCCCTACAATTATCCTCTCTTTTTCCTAAATCTCGAAACAAAACCCAAAGGGTTTAAAATCACAGAAAAACCCCATGGATTCCGAAAAGGTCAAACCACCCCAGAAAAGAATCATTTCAACAACCTTCCTATATTACACTATGGTAGGTATGATTCTTTGTTAATTTATATACTTCCTAGGATTTCATCCCTTTTCACTTTACTGTTTCATATGTATGACCATGTAGAACTTTATATATTTTCTACAATTTTAGAATATTTTATGATATAATGATAGAGCTATTACCATGAAACTTCACTTTATTAGAAGCTTTCCTACATCTGTTTTACTTTGTAATAATACCAAAACTTTTGTTTTCCGTGATTGAGTGCTCTCACTTATGCAAAAACTCCGAAACACTTTGTACATCATTCGAAATATGACAATATTATTTGCAAATATATCTTCTTCGTGTTAAAGGCTTTTTATCTTTGGGTAAGTGAAAATACAAGAGTAAATACGATAACTTACTACTCATACCTAAATTATGGTTCAATCATATGTCCTGCATACGTTATTTCAGCATTAGATTTTACTTAACATGTTTCCTCATCATACACGAGATTACGTCAATAACTTCGTTTACCGCGTCGTCACTCTTGCAATGATCCCCATATTCATAATAAATTATATATCAACATCTGTTTAAGACGATATCTACGATAATTTAAATATTTTCCGTTTCTTAGAATATTGTACGTGCTTCAGCAGATTTTATGCCTTCCATGCTCAAATCAAAAATACCATATGAGTTGAGATTTGATTGTTACCAACGTTTGACATATTTTACGGATAGAGATATATTTCATCGCACGATTGTTTATATTGCAGCACTTAATTATTTATACGTTTTCTTAAATCACAATATGATTGAGTATGTGAAAGGGCCTATTATCAAATACAATTTCAAGTTATGGGTGACAAATTTCTGACTTGCAATTTTCTCAAACGAAAGGATCATAAATTAAAAAACTACTGCTACATTGGACACTTCAATACTATCTAGCAAAGTATAACATAAGTAAATTATAGAAACTTGCAACTTTAAATGAGACTTTTAACATCAAAAATTATTACCTCGTTTTCATAAAGATAGACCGTAGTGTAGATGTATACAAAGGGAGGGGTCATACTTGCAAAAAAACAAAATTTCTTCCCACAAAGCACCGAGTGCACCATAGATAGATGAATCAATGAAATTTCGTCAGCTCCCTATATATTTAGGAAGATACTCCATCACAAGAATCATCTGCGATCATGATACGGTAATTGTGTGATTCTTTCAACGACCATACGAATTTACATGACCCTTTGCAATTCCTTCCATTATCTAGTTAAATTTATACTGATTTAAGATATTTATTCAAATATAGATTTTAACTCATTCGCATCCATACCGTCACTTTCAATTAACCCACGTCATTTTAATAAAACTCACCGTACAAGACAACAAAATTACTTTTATTTACACAATATTATTACATCCATCAAATTAATATGAACTCACACACGTTTACTTTCAAACATTACTGTCATATCCAAAAAAAAAAACCCTCCACTTATATAAAAATATTATTAAATAAATAATCATTAACATCATATTATATTTTTAATTATTTTATCATACTACCTATTTTTATACCATTAATCAAAATATTTTTTAACTTATCTCCGTAATATTTTATTTCAATCACTAATTAATAAATCTACTAATTCTTATCAAAATATTTTTTAACTTATACCATTAAAATAAAATTAATAATTATCTTATTAAAATCTACTAATTCTTTCTCATCACTTACAAAATAAACATATTAATTATTAATAATATCATTAATTATTATAATAATATCAACTAAATACGTATATATTTATTCCATTCCTATTCTATTCCCACACAGTACCGGTTCCAACCAAATGCAGCCAAGACTTAGATTGTGGCTTGATTTTGGACTTAGGTTAAGTGTTTCTCGGGGAGGCGTAATTTGGCGGTACAGAGGGCAGCAGCTTTTCCGATTCTTAAGATGTAAAGTGACAGATGTGACATTAAGATAAAACAATTTGTATTTTCTTGCAACTTGCATGTAAGGTTATGACAAACACCTTATTTTTGGCACGTTGCTGACATAGATCATCACTGCATTGGCCTACTGATTTAACTTCTAACAAGACGTGAGGCGAATGCAAAAATAAAAACAGGAAACGAGTGCTACCTGCATTAAAGACATATCATGCAAAAATGAGGACACTGCTACCTGCATTAAAAAAAGACACATCACACGCTCT
The DNA here is from genome assembly GCA_037157565.1 of Thalassia testudinum. Lineage (NCBI taxonomy): Eukaryota > Viridiplantae > Streptophyta > Magnoliopsida > Alismatales > Hydrocharitaceae > Thalassia > Thalassia testudinum. Next base: position 53,694,141 of record JAZHRO010000030.1, read on the forward strand.
TTTTTAAGTCACTCTCTCCACCCATTGGATCGAAATAGGCCTATGAGTCTCTTTAGACGGCGAAATCACTGTTCAGCTAAAATGGGGGCGGCGTGAATGATGGCGTCGAAAAAAACCTCGAGGAATTGTTTCTCTAAAACAAAACAAAAAAAGAGGAAAATATCCACACAACATCTTGCACCATGTGCGGTTGGATATTTCAGAATGGGACAAACTTTTGGCAGCAGAATCCGATTTGTTGTAGGGGGATTGATTTTTGTGTACGGAGATGCGTTGGCGAAATATTTTCCCAAAATAAGGATACGCGGACAAAGTCAAAATAAAAAAGATAGAAATCAGAGAAACGATCAATTACCTTCGTATGATGTAACTTTTTTAGATCAATTTAACTATTATTTGTTTAAAAGCATTTCACCTTTAAAGTTTCTTTCTTTAATCAATTCATCCTTTCTTTCGCAATTAAAGTCTCATAGAAACACCCAAATTCCCGTTCTCCACGTGCACACCTTTCTTCCCTCTTACCATCCTATTTGAGTTACAAGAACGATCTAATGTTTAGTAGAAGGATTTTTAACTTGAATATCTCAAAACAAGGGAGATGATTGTGCGTGCAAAGCATCATCCAAGATGATCACAAGCGTTATATATAGATACACACACTAAATGTCATCCACTTTATTAAAATATCAAACAAAAATCACAACATATTTGACCAATAATCAAACAAATCTCTAACTTTTCTTATCACTCGGTCATCAAAAAGTAGCAAACAATCTCTAACCCTCGACTAAATCAAAATATAAAGACCTTGCTGATGCTACCGTAGAAATTATTTGAGTACGTTTATTACCAAATGAGCTAGTTAGGTATTCCCACTACTTTCCCCTCGGTGCAATGATAGTGGAGCGAAATGCTTATATGGTGACCTCGTCTTCTATATCCGTATCAAATAAATTAAAGCTGGCTATTACTTCATCCGAACAAATCTTCCAAAGTTAACTCAAGTCAAATTTATCTCAATCAAAAATCAACTACTTGATATCACAACAAAGTTCTTATCACACAAGCTCTTTACTGCCATACACCTAAAACTTGGGATTCAAACAATTAGGCGTCGCATATTTCAGCTGGTTGCATGAGAATGTTAAATGAAATATACATTTGATTTCTTCTTATGTTTATCATGTAAAACAAATGGAGTTTATCTCATGTAATCGCAATACCACTGCAACGAACACCTTGATCTCGTTCTGTTTCGTGGATCTCGAAGATTGTTATAATATACTTTGTAAAACAAATATTATAAATAAGATCAAAGATGTTGTTATCATTTTGAGTCAAAAATCTACTTTATCTAACATCCACTTTTGAAATTTGGTCTATCTTGTTGCAACCAAACAAGTCATGAAGATGCAGCTACTTTTAACTAAATCCAAGGTTTCAGCCAGCATCCTCTCCTTGAAGGTCACCTGGAAATCAAGCAACTGCATTAGTGATCAAACTTGTTAAGCAAAATCGTACTCTAAATGTCAGGAGTTGGTGTTATGGGATCGACAATTCCCCCAATTTCCCGACAAGGAGTCCTGTGGCTCATTGAAAGAAAAACACACACACACACTGTAAGAAAAGATGCATGTCATCTTCTCTACCCCCATGATCGCAGAGAAAACATTGCGTATCAATATCTTGACCCCAAAGTCTCCTGCGGGATCAAAGGCATCATGTTGTACGACATTACAACTATATTTCAACGAAAGTAGCATAAAGGCCGATGCAAATCACCACAAAGCCTGCAAAAGAAGAATGAAGGGAACAGAATCTTCTTAAAAAGAAAAACAAAAGCACAAGAAGGTTTATTCTCCCCTGTTCACCCCCACAAAAAATGAAAGGAAGAAAAAGCATCTGAGAAAGTCATCTCTCTTCTCCACCACTTTCAAGGCATGCATTCCCTTGTCAAGAATCAAATTTAGGAAAGGTATTGATTGCCTCCAGTGCATTCACCAGAAGAAATTCGAATTTTTTGCAATTCATGTTGCTTGTTCCCAACGCCATCCGAGCCATCAAGGTGCGGGAGAAAAAAAAAAAAAAAAAGGAAGTATCGTCGTCTGTGGGGAGTCCTCGTCAATGGAGCATTTTAGCATGCCTTTTTAAACTCAGCTGGGTTGGTGTAGGGGGTCTTGGCTCTCAACAAGGGTGTTAAAAAAATTCCCTAATTTTTGATATCTAATCCGATTTATCATTTTTGATCTTATTGGTTAGGATATCTTTTCATAAATTATGCGTTGAGTATTTATTAAATATGATTCATTATTTTCTAGAATTTTATTTAGATACCTATCAAGATATCTATGGATACTCATTAATTTATCTGTTATATGATTTGTCTATGATCTATCCATATTGTCAATTTTGTAATCCAACTAAGTCAACTTGCGACTCTTCTTTTCTCATAGCTTAATCCCAATTCATTAGCTATTACAACCCTTATCCTTTCAGGCGGATCGGGGAGAGGGGATTGCTAATGTGGGGTGAGGGTCCAGAAGTGGAGGAGGAGGTCACGTCATAGTCGACGTCGACGTCGACAAGGGCAACATCGAGACTTCTCGGGTTGGCAGATTTAGACTCGATCCAACTTACAAGGTCGCGGATGTAGTCGAGTTTGGAGGTGTCGAGGTCACGGAGCTCGGAGCGAGAGTAAGCGAATATATGGAATGTGACATGGCCACCGGAGATGGTTTTGCCACGACAACTTCAGTGCTTTTGTTCTTTCTTCTCTCCTTCGATCTTTCAATGCAACAAACCTCCTCCTCGCCGTCCTCAGTCACATACGCCTTCACGACAACACATGATGCCCATGCATCGTTTCTTATCGTCGCTCATGCGTACATAGTTCGATAATCATACACATTTCCCTCAACCCCATTTTGAAGATATTGTTTTATGCTTAAAGTTTTTTTTTTTTTCTTTTGAAAGAGAAAAATGACTACTACTGTTAATAGTAGTCATCAAGACTTATTGATAGGAGATCTATTTTTATTTTTATCTTTTATTTATTATTTTTTAAATTTAATTTTATTTAATAACATTTTTCTAGTTTAATTTATATTTTATATAAAATAAATTTTTAATAAATATTTTTTTCTATATTTATAAAAATATTTTATCATTTTAATGAATATTGGCACATATATTTTATTTTTTTATAATTTTTTTAAATTATATTTTATATCATTATATTTTTAATATTTTAGTTAAATTAAATAATCGAGTACCCAACAAATATCCATGATCTAACTTAACACAGTTTGATATTATATTTATTAAATTTTATTTGATGGGATTGATTCAGATCACGATGTACTTGAATTTGGATCAAAATAGATCAAGTGGGAATGAGATGGATACCAACTCAGGTATACGCATAACCCTTGCCACGGTTCCACGTCGGATAGGTGGAGTCGAGGTCACATGTTTGACTCTCAATTTTATTTATGTGAGGGTAGTATTGCGAGAGCATCGTTCCCCTCAGTTTGTCGGCAAGGGTTCTGATTCATAAAAATGAATAAGTAAATAAATAGATCCGAGATTTGATCACGGGTGTTAATAGGATTCTTTCGTATGGAAAATAGAAAAAGAGTAAAATAAAATGGAGGAATGAGTAAATATGATCGCTTTAGAAAATAGAAAAATTAAACCTTATTTCATAGAAAAAATGGGACAAATTTAACCGAGGTCAAATGTTCGCCGGCATAAATTCATGCAAACATAGATTAAGGGAACTTAAGCCATCTACAGCACCAAAGTGGTCATTATATGAAACTTTGGAATCTTTGGATCTTATTGGGAACGCTTAGGACGACCATGAGATCCTTGCGTTCTAATTGCGGATAAAACATACTCTATAATTTCAGTCTCTGTTGCTTTCTTACACACAATCAATTTTTATTAGCGTAGTAAGTCGCGAGTGCTTTTGAATTTCTTAGAAATCAAGAGAGAGAGAGAATGACGATCCACACCTTCCTTCTATGTATTTCACTTGATATGTTTCAAATTTTAGGCCCATAGTGATTTGAATGGCTACAAGCCTGTCTAAATAATGGAATTTCAAGCTTTTTTGGGCCCCATCGGACCCGGCCCAGTCATGTACTCCTCGGCATCGTGTTAACAGATGAAGTTATTTTAGGATTATCCACCAAGTCCATGAGGTAAATCCTATTAGATAGAGCTCTCAAAACAATTTTTTATCTCCTAGTTTGTTAAATTATTCGGTCAAGAAGTTGTGGACAGGAAATTATTTTGTGTGTTCTATCCTATAGGATATCCTTGATTATCCAAGAAGATAATCCTAAAATAACTCTGTACACTAATACAACCAAATGCGTTGTACCATCCATAGCCCATTTTACTTGCAAGCCCGAGCCTATCTAACTTCAACTCTATTGATTAATGAGCCCAGTTCAAACTCAATAAGCTTATCTAGTCAACTCGAAATAGAATCTACTTCAGCTCGACGAGGACTAACGTTTAAATTCATGTGTATCTATGGATATGTATGTATCATATCATATAATACATCCACTGTACTATCAACATGACTGGAATTACCGAGTCCTACAGATGTTTCACTGCCATGTACGTTTTCCCTTTTTTATTTTTATTGATAACTTAGGAAAAGTATGTTAGCACGAAAATGCACTCTGCAAGGTAAGAAGTGAGAATCACATATATCAATTCATTTAAATATCACATGTGATTTTTGTTGTTGTCACGTGAAAGATCGTGCATCTTTTACGATACATTATCCATCACTAAAAATTAACAAATGAGTTAAAAATTATTGATAATATTTGATCATGATATTTTATTTATAACTAAAAAATCATCAGTAATATTTTTAAATTATCCATAATATTTGATTCAAACATAAAAATTATATATATTTAATTTTGAGAGATAAAAATGAATGATGACATAAGATCTACCAAATTTGTGATACACGAAGGGTAAGTAACTACAAGTTTTTTTACGATACATAATATAGAAATGTGTAGTTAAAGGAATTTCTTTATATTTTTACTTTGATAAATTTGAAAGGAATCGACATCTCACACACACTGATCCGCCCGATAAGATGAGGATGGATAGAGATGTAAATTTTGATAAACTTAAACAAAAAGAAATGAATAAAATATAACTCAAATATGATATGAATTTCATCCCAAAATAATTGTACGAAGCTATACCCGATTACATCACTCAAATGTTAAAAAAAACAAATACATTTACCCGGAATATATAATTTACCACCGCAGCCTCTCCCTTCCTCATCTGGTCATTCCCCGACCGGTGGCCGTAGGCCTAAATCCCTGTTCTCGCGCGCGCCTCGTCCAGCGGCAAAGCCTCCGGTCCCGTGCGCGCCTACTCCTCCGGACCTCCTCCATCGTCGGCCTCGTCGCGACCACTACCACCTGCTCCAGTCCCATCGCGGCCGTTACGAGGCCCTCGTCGTCGTCGTCGCGTACCAGCCCCAGTTGCGACCTCGCGCCTCCGGTCCTCCAGCCCCGACCTTGCGACCTCCGAGCTCGCCACCGTAGCAGCTGGTCCCCAACACTTAGGTTTGCAGGGCTGGTCCTCCGCCATCCTCATTAGGTATCGGTCCTCAACACTTCTGTATTTAGGATTTCTTTTTTTTGTTTTTTTTTTTTTGAGAAATCTGTATTTAGGATTTCAAAAAGGATGCATAAAGAAATCTCGAGCAATTGTTTTTGCTTTTTCCCTCCCCTTTTTTTTAAAACTTTGATAGAGTCCCTTTTTCCATTTCCACAGTTGATGCTCCCTCTTGAATCCGATACGGTGATTGGCCTCTTGAGGTTGCTAGAAGAAGCGTGTGTCCATGCTTTTCAGCATTAGGACTCCTTCCAGTTTGGGTTCATGGTCCTTAAGGCTGTGTTTGGTTTTGAAATAAGTCATAATCTGGACATCTTGTGGGTGATTAGGTAGGAAAAAGAAGGCGTTTGATTGGATGGTGGGACAAGCAGGGCATTGTTGGATATGATAGGTAGATGGATGTGCTGTGACTTGTAAGTGGGTATTCTTTAATTGGATACTTGGCTTGTTGGTGGGATAAGTAGGGGATTTGATGTGATAATCAATGGATTTTCTATGAGTATTTATTTTGTTGAGTGTTTAGCTGGGTGGAGCGATCAATAATAGATGGGATGTGATAGGTGTAGATACATTGGAAACTGCCCCACCATGTTATTCGCATTTCCATCCCCTTGACACTGTAGCAGTTATCCTCTTCAAGTGGGGTATCCCACTATCAGGCACAGTTGAAGGAGCTGTTAGAGGTGGATAGGAGGATGTACGTGAACGGTTACAGACAAGAAATTGAAGACTCCAGAAGTTGTGTGGTGCAACTCTGCAGAAGAATTGGTGGGTCATATGGACTTTAATCATTTGAGGGGAGGAAGACAACGGAGGCCCTCAGCTTTTGATTCTGAGGATATCTTTTCCTCCCTAGGCTATATTGAGTAGCATTCTTTCCCTGTTCCAAAGGCATGCTAATTGGAGTGAAAGAAGGCCAAGGAGGAAATGGAGCTCTACAAATGAGAACCGAGGTGTTTGGAATGCTTTTACAAGTAGGCATATCTAGACAAAAAAAGGGCGATCTCTAACATTTTTTATTTGACTTGGCTACCTCTAGTGTGTTACACATGTCGACTGTTTCTGAGAACTTCATCCCTTGCCCCTGAAATGCACGTTTCATCACTACATGTGCACTGAATGCCAGTCCTGTTCCGTGTTACCTCCACACTGAATTTCCAGCTGGGTATATATGCCATGCTGAGGTTACTAGTAAATCTAGGTGTGCAATCAAGACTTGAGACTCTATACTGCACATTGTCCATTATCCAAATGTTTTGTGCTTTATTGACAAAGAAATGGGAACACCAGATTTATAATGAAGAAATGTTGACATGAGGATGGTGCATGGTACATAGATAGGTAGGCTTGTCATAACTATTAACTCCTAACCTTAGGTGATACAATAATAGTAAAAAAACACACTAATTTCTTGACTTTCTATGTTATATATAATAGGCTGCTACTTTTTGGTTGGTGAAAAATATTATATGTTTAACTTATGTTATGAATGATATAATCGGAATATCATTTGATTTAATTTTGTTGTCTACACTCTTGGAGAGATCTTTTGGAAGTGTACGAGAGAAGTCTTTCTTCCTTTTGAATTTCTATCTTTGTGCCTACTTTAATATATTTGGCTACAATACTTAAGAATATTATTTTAGTAATTTTTGAATGGGATTTTTGCATTTTAAAGTCTTCTGATAAATGATAAGAATTTTATCTAAACTATTGTTGCTACATCTAGTGCTATAAATTTTTTAGAACGACCTTGATGTCAAAAGAAACAAAGAAAATGTTGCTTTTCTGCACAATCTGTACTTCTTGTATTTGAATTTGAATGAATTGAGGTTTTTATTTTCAGGCTTGCTAAAAATAATTAATCAATGAATCTTGTTATAGATTTATTTCTTTTTGACTCTAATTTAGGCATGGTTTAATTGTAAGATCAATTTATTAATGGGTGTCCGATGGGTAGATGGATATGAATATGTGTTTGAATTTTTATGTCTGATGGATAAATGGGTAAGGTATGAGTATGAATTTTATAAATAGGTATGGGTATAGATATGGGTATGGATTTAGTCAAACCCGAATTTGATCCATTGCATCTTTAAGGATGAGAACTCGAATTTGGTCTCTTTTGCCAAAATCAGAAGTTTTCACCATTGTACCATACCCTAGTGACCCAGGACCAGGTCGGTTGCTACAAAAGGAAGGATGGAGGAAAATTTATGTAAAAGGCCCTTCAAAGAAGCCATTGGTCTGCATTCTCTCTCATCATTTTTTTTTGGTTTGTTCCCTTCTCTACTTATCCCTACCCTTCCTCTTACCGTGCTGGCTCTGCCTTGCTTTCCCCTAGCACCACCCCTTTTGCCACCCAATAGAATGGCACACCTCGCATTGGGTATTTTTCCTTAATGTATATGGGCCTTTATTTTAGAGTGCCAAACATGTTTCTTGTTTTGTGAGGCAAACCCTAACTAGAGGTTATTATCACGATAACTAGAGTCTATTATTAGGGTTGAGTTCCAATTCGTGGCTTCATCATTTTTTTTTTGAAAAAGGAAATGGTAGTTATCCAGTGTGAGAACTACCTAAGAATATATATAATAGAATCAACAATATCCAATACAACAGGCAGACGCCAAGGTCCTCCACTCACAAGGAATCAACCCAAAGAGTAAACAAGGAGTTAATAGACTCAACAAATTTCTCCACGTAAGGTCTCTGGCCCCTGAAAACTACTGCATTTCTGCCCAACCAAATACCCCAAAGAACTGCCAACGGCCTGGCCTTCTCCTTCTTCGTACGGAAAACGAAATGTCCACCAACACCACCTCTGCTTCTGAAACTATGCTAGAATTCCTCAAACAGCCGACACTCCCACCACCTCCCGCCCATCCTACCCTAAATTTGCATCACAAAAGGGCAAGGGAAAAAAATGTGGTCAACATCCTCATCACCACCACACAAAGGACATACCTTACATTCTCCAGGAGCCCACCTCCCCCTTCACACCTTAGTCACCAACCTTCTCCTCCTAATGAGTCAGGCAAAAATCTTGACCTTCAGCGGGCACGCGGTTTTCCAAATCTGCCTGCAGTCCCTTACCAGATCCAGCTCCACCCTAGGACCAACAGTGGACAATCTCCTGTATGCAGCCGCTACCGAAAACTCACCTTCGTCCCAACTAAACATGTCCGTACCAGATGCCGGATATAGTCCCTCCAACTCATCAAGTAAGACCTGAAAATCGTGCGCTCTCGCATTTGATAGACTGCCTATGAAGCGCGGGCACCACCCATCTTCCCATACCTCAGCCACGGACGCCATTTTGTTCTGGGACAAGGCAAACAGTCTCTGAAATCTTCTGCAAAGCGCTCCATCACCCGTCCAATCATCCTTCCAAAATATGAAAATCTCCCCCGTTCCCAACACAGGAACAAAGCAGTTCCTCACCTTAGGAGCCACCATCGACAAGCCTTTCAAAAAGTGAAAGGCATCCCTAGGCGGTGACACCAGGAGATCCCAGCGCACCGGACCACCATACGCCTTCTCGAACACCTTACCCATCATATCCCCCATTCCTTCCAACAAGCACCCCACCCACTTCGCCAACAGACTATCATTAGATCTCCCTAAATCCCGCACGCCGAGCCCCACGTCTTTCAACGTTCTGCAGACCTCCTCCCAAGCAACCAACCTGGCACCCTGTCCACTTGTCCCCTGGTTGGATCAAAAGAAATTCCTCATAGCTCGCTCAATCTTTGCAATCACCTGTCGAGGCATCTTCATCACGGAAGTGAAGTACGACGGCATTGCTGACAGAATCGCCTTGAGCAGGATCAACCTCTCACCTCTTGATAGTAGCCTGGACGCCTACCCCTCCAACCTCCCTACCAACCTCTCCACCAGGGAGGCCCAATCTCTCACCAGAATCCTCCCATCTGACAACGGTAAGCCCAGATACCTAATCGGGAGCTTAACCTGTTTTGTGCCAAGTCCCAAACTACACCCCCTCGCCTCCGTCTCAGTCAGATTGAAAGGGACGAAATCCGACTTAGCCAGGTTAATCTGTAATCCTGACGCCTCACCTAGTAAGAAAACAAGGAACCGCATTCTTCTGGCCTCCTTTTCTCCACCTTCAATGAAGAAGATCGTATCATCCGCATACTGAAACAACGGGATACTCGTTCCATCTCTTAAGGAAAAACCTCTCATCAAGTTTCTCTCACAAGACCTCTTAGCCGCCCTAGCAAGAGCATCCACGGCAATCACAAAGAGCATCGGGGCCAACGGACAATCTTGTCTCACCCCCCTCCTAGGTTGGATCCAACCCCCAGCTGGGTTTCCGTTGATAAGAACCGAGAATGACGTCGTGGTGACGCACCTCTTCATCCAGTCAATTCACACCGGCGGGAACCCCCTCTTCACCAAGGACGCCCAAAGAAACGATCACTGGATCGAGTCATAAGCTTTGCTGAAATTGACCTTCCATAGGAAAGCCTTCTTCTCATCTCTCTTCCAGGACGAAAGGATTTCTGAGGTCATCACGTAACCCTCCAAAATATTCCTGCCAGGAACAAAGGCCGTCTGCACCGAATCTACAATCCCACCCAGAGTCCTCAATCTATTTGCCAGAAGCTTCGCTATCACCAAGTAGATAGCATTCGAGAGAGCTATCGGTCTGTACTCCTGAATCTCCTCAGCACCCTCCCTCTTCGGTAGCAGGAACATATAGAACTTGTTCAGCCTATTAAATCCCGAGTTACCCGCTCTAAATTCTTACACCACTTGCATCACGTCTTCTTTCACCACCGACTAGAACTCTCTGTAGAAGGCAATCGGAAAGCCATCTGGCCCTGGACAACCATCCGCGTTCAACCCCCAAATTGCCTCATGGACTTCATCCTCCCCAAAAGAACCCGTCAAGAAGCTGGCGTCTGTCTCCCCGATCTGCGGTATCTCAGACCCTAACCATCTCCACCTTCTCCCCCGTCTCCACCTAGTAAAGTCTCTGAAATAACTCGCAGCTGCCCCTCCCACCGCCTCCCTTCCCACAAACTCCTCCCCATCCACCACCAATCTGTCAATCCAATTCCTCCTCCTACCTGATGCAGCCATATGAAAAAATCGGGTGTTGGAATCGCCTTCCTTCAGCCACTTTTTCCTAGACCTCACCCTCCACTCCACCTCCACCTTTTGGTCTTCCTCTTGTATCACCTGAATCTGTCTCGTTCTGTGAACCCTGTCATCGTCTGAAAGGAGACCAACATCCTCTGCCCTGTCCAGGCGTGCAATCTCAACAAGAGCCTCCTCTTTCTTCCTCCCACGTTCCTCCCTAATCTACTTGATACGGGTCTTCAAGAAAGATCTCAAATCCCTCAGTTTCGCTTCCAATCTGGCAGCCGCCGAACCATCCACCTGAGATGACCTCCACCGTTCCTCAATCAACCCCGTGAAGCCCTCCATGAGCCACACCTTGTCGAACTTGAAGTAGGTACCATGTCTTCATCCCTCGTTCGACACCCACAGCAAAGGGGTGTGATCCGAGAACGGACGCTCCAGGGGTCTAACCTCTGCCATCGGGAACAACTCCGCCATCGCCGTTGAGACAAGAAATCTGTCAATTTGGGATCGCTATCCTCCAGAGTTCCTCCACGTGTATAGACAGGACAACGGTGTTATATCAACCAGCCCCTGGTCTGCCACAAAGCCTGCAAACGCCTCAGAGCCTTGGTCCAACCCCCCTCGGTCACCTGGTCTATCTTCTGCCCGCAGAGTAACATTAAAATCGCCACCAACCAGCCAAGGAATCCCCTGAAAAGCTGCCTCTACCTGGCTCAGATCTTCCCATAAGGCTTGTCTTCTCCGAGCCTCCGTTGGGCCATAAACCGAGGAAAGGAGCATACATGTGTCATCTCGGCGTCTCTGAAGTCTAACAATGACAACATGGGACCCAACTAGAGAGTCCAGCAGGGAGAACTCTTCCTCCTTCCATCCCACAGCAATTCCCCCCGCACTTCCATCCGCATCCAAGGTCAAGAAACCCCCAAAAACACCTCCCCCCACCTCCCTCCACAACCTTCCATCACAGCTCCCCCACTTCGTCTCCTGAAGAAAGATCACATCAGGCCCCCATCTCTGAAAATACCCCTGCAGAGCTGCCCGCCTCGACGGGTCGTTCAGACCCCTCACATTCCATGACAAGACCTTAGTCATGAGGACCTTCGGGAACCACCTCCTGACGTCAACCGCCTAAACCCCATCATTGCAGCCACATCATCCTCCTCCTCTTCCATCAACAAATGCAGATCATTCGAGCTCCCCTCACCACCACCCACAGCCCCTCCTCGCCCCACAGCCTCCATACCTTTTACAGCCAACATCCGCACGTCCCCCAGCACCACAACCTCGCCCTCAGGCAGCCCAGTCACCGCATCTGCCCTCCTCACTGTCCCCGCATCCACCAGCTTCCCAGCTCCACCACCAGCTCCCGCCGCCTGCCGCCCCTCTGCCACCATATGTTTACCACATTTGATTCTTTTGATTATGTTGTTATTGGAGGTTCTTGATTTGTACTGAATTTTTACATATATAAAGTTCAGGCCACATAGAGGAGTTTCCGTGATATTGGTTTTGCATTTCATCAGGCATCGGAAATTTGTATTACATACACAGGTCAGATGGTCACTCCATTAAAAGATTGAATATCCTTTGCAATACAGAAGATCATAGACATTGGTGTTTGACACCCATTTGATATATGCATTCGTCTTGTTAAGAGTCTGTTTTGAGACAATTTAGTTGAGGCAATTGTCTGCGAGGTGGAAAGAAGGCTGAATTGGTGCCGATTTTTTCTGCGAGGTGGCATTTTTTAACTGAAAAATGGCCCATTGGAAATTTGGGGGATTGCTAGAAATCTACTTAGCATCCAAGATGAAACAAGCTATGGTGGTCTAGAAAGCTGAGTTCAGGAAGCGAAGTTGGGAATTTTGTTATTTTAGATTCATCATGGTTGATGAGCATTGGTAAACATGATGCAATGGTGGCAAAAAAATGACAAAATAGTGGTGAAAATCAATGAAAGATGGAATGTGGCCTCTACAATCTTGAAATTTTCCTTTAGAAGATATATGTTGCAGCAACAATGGCATCTATTTAAAATAAAAAGCAAGACTTTGCTGCATTGTGTGAGTTTAGCCAATTTGATTCTTTGCCTCTGATTGCTTTTTCTATCTTGATTCATATTTGGATGTCCGGATTAGCAAAGTAATTCTTCATTCTTTCCTTGTGAACCTTCCTTGTTCCTCAGCCCTTCCTTGAGACAAACCATCTAACTTCTCAAACCTTCAGAAGGTGGTCTTAATTGGAGGTATTAACAGGGATGATGGATGCTTTGACCATGAGATGAATATGAAGCTTTTTAAGTTAGACAAATGGACATTTTGTATGTCAAGGGAAACCTTAGCAAGCATTGAGGATAGCTATGTACTTGGATTTTGGCATTTTGTGGTGTTTTGTACATAGACCCAACAAGTTGTTATAAGCCAGTGTTTACTCAAGTTGTCTGGTTAGAAGCTGTGGAGTCTAATCTTCCCAGCATATGTCAAAGCCATATGCAAGGGAATGTAGAAATGGCGAAGTCTCTTACTTACAGTTAAGCCTGACTGATTTTTCCTATTTGAGGATGATTGGGTTTCATAAGAATTAGATGCAAGGCTATCGTGAATCTTAAGTAGCAGCCTCATACTCCATTTGACTCTCATTTCTGGTCTGTTTCAGTTAGAATTTACTGATAGGAGTGTTCCCTGCCATGAAGTTCTAAGGGTGTAAATTCTTGACCTTTCCTTCTTTCCCTTGCAACAGCCTGTTCTACATTTCTGGTTTTGCTTCCAATGATTTTTTGACATGAGAATAAATCTATTGCGCATCGTTTAGACATGGATCTAGTTAAGATTGACATGGACATTTGCATCTTGGGGGCTTTTGGAGTCTCCTTCAGGGGCCTCGTTCTTTCTTAGGGAGTTGGCAACGGTGGCGAGGAAGGTGCGGACATTCTTTTCCTCCACGTTGGGTGAGGGTGATGCCTTCCGGTTCTATCTGGATGACTGGTAGGGGGTCGGATTACCTCTCAGTGCCAATTTTCCTCGTCTCTTTGGGGGTGTGGTGGACGCATAGGCTTTTGTGGGAGACTGCTAGACTGGGGCCTAGTGTCCAGTCTTTGACGGGGCCTCTCTGACCAAAGGTGTGAGGACTTCTAGCGGTTGTTGCAGGAGCTGGAAGGATGGAAACCAGAGGAGGGTGGTGATTCATTTTCTTGGGAAGAGGGAGATTTCTCAGTGGCGAAGGTCTTCCGTAGATTGACTTGTGGTGTGGCCAACTTGGACGTCGACTTCATGAGAGACTATAGACTTCTCTGGGAGGCGGAGTGTTCACTGAAGGTGAAAATTTTTGCGTGGTTGATGAGGAGGACGCGGATTATGACGAAAAGGTGAAGAGCGAGGTGGGCCCAGATGGATGATGTGAGTTGTTTCCTTTGTGGAGGAGTGGAGGAGGACATTCAACACTTCTTCTAGTATCCGTTTGTGGTGCAAGTGTGGCAGAGGATGGAGATTGATTGGATTGTCCATCGGGACATTTTTCTGCAGGGGGAATGCACGAGAGGGGCAGATCTCTTTTAGATCCAAGAAAGATTGAGCTAAGATCTTGGCTGTCTTGTGGGGTGTTTGGTTGGGCAGGAATGGGATGCTTTTTAAGGGGGAGAGACCTTATGTTGAAAATTTTCTTTCTTCCATTAAGTCCCAGGTAGAGTTCTAATGTAATCTTTTTGGTTGGAATGAAATGAACGTGAGTGGTTATCACTTGAATAACTACTCTTTCACTTTTCAAAAAAAAAGATTGGCATGGACATGCTTCATGTTCTTAAGATCTGTGAAAGCATTTGAAGTGCATGTTCTTATTGCTACATGTCTCTGCACTCTTAATTGTTTCTTATGCTTGGGAAAGTTCACTGTTTATTTAGGAAAGATGTTCGAGACTTTTAATTCTAGAAGATTTGAGCTTTTGAAGGCACACAAAGGATTCATTTTCTTTTGTTGCAACATTGTTAGAGGATATACAGTAAATGTATTCTGAATGTTATACTTGCTGTCTGCAGCTGTATCTTAGTTAGATATGTTTGTGAATCTATTAATTTGTTCACTTGTGCGATCAATATATCAGCAACAAATATGGCTCTAGTTGAGGTGGATTTGGCTTCAGTAAACTCCTGCCATTCAGTTTCCTATGCAAGCTATCCTTTTATAAACAAAGTACTTGCTGTGTCCTAAATGATCTGCTCGATTCTGCTGCCTATCTAGGATCCTTCGTCCAACCTCTTGTCCGACCCTAAGTGATATTTATCACGCCGGCGAGTTACAGATTTAACATAAACTCACAGCCGGAGCATCGTCAGGCTGAGTATGTGGGCATGAGCTATGCCTATTTGAATGGGCAATGAATATCCTGTGTGATAGCTAGGCATCATATATTGGCCGTTATTTGATACTGGCATATTTTACTCTTATTGAGAATGAATCCGTTGGGATGGAGTGCTACAATTTTATGCAGAAGATGTCACTGCCATGCAGCCTTCCTCCTGACAAAGATCGATACTTTAATATTCATATTGTCACATCAAGGGTAGTCATCCTTTCTAAAATAAGCCCCTCAAGCTTGTTCTTTTTGTATGCATTATGAACTGGTAATTTGTTATTTTTTACACACGGTTCCAAGAGTCCAGCTGGCTTACCTAAATTACCATGTTGCTGTACTCATTTCTAGCATATCATTCTTGAACTGTAGAAACTTTGTTGTTATTGCTTGGATGTTGGGTAACAGTCAGATGAATTGAACTATATATAGTGTCCTTAATTTTGCTATATTATCTTGTCCTCTAACATGTTCATCAGAACCCTTCATATTTTGGTTTTGCCGATGCTTTCAAGCTATGGTTTTTTGCCTGTGGAAGATAGAAGAATTTCCTCCAGATTCCGAATGATAACTATGATTTTTCAGGTCAGCCAAGGAAAATAATGGAGGTCAATCCCTCAGTGGTGTTGAGGGCTATCTTTGCTGGTGGCATTGCTGTGTTTGCAAAGGTGGGTGGTGCGATGAAGGCTGCAGGTGGTGCGAAGTTAGGTGCTGCGGCAGCGGCGGTGACAGCTGCTGCAACTGCAGCTACCTCAGGAACTAAGAAAGATGGCAACGATAACCGCACACAAGCATCAAAGTAGAATTATTCTCGTTTGTGTCACCGTGGTAATAATTGATGAACCTGGTGTATGTTAAGCTCACTGGGCAAGAATCAAGATCCGACTCTGTTGGTTTGTCTCTTTGTAATGTTTATGGTTTTGTTAACCGGTAGAAGTTCTTGGCACGAACTTGAAATCCTCGAGTTTTGGATGTATTCAGAATTTGTTGGGGAAGATCAGAATTTAAATACAGGTCCTGTATATTAACTCATACGTGTACAAATTAGCCATTTTTTGCGGGAAAGTTCCCGTCTGAAGAGGTAATTTTTGTTTGATCAGTTTCATTAGTTGAAACTCAAAGCGACCAATATTTGGTACTTAAACAGACATTGCTGATTTTGTCCCCTGGAATCTTTGACGGTAAAAAGCTGGGATTTTTTTCACATGTATGAAGCGTCTTTCATGTGATAGGCCGGTGCGTGACAACTTTTTGAATCTCTCTTTTTCTCGTTTGTACTCTTGCTTGTATCCACATATCCCGAATTATTGGGTTGTGATTCTGCTTTGGATGCTTTTTTTTTTAGTAGGAAGAATGTCTTGGAGTCCAAACCGAAGTCAATCTATGGTTATTCTTAAAAAATATTTGAAATTTGAAGCAAACAATAGGAGGAAATAAAAGATGGTCATAGAAGAGGAAATAATAAAAGAATAACGGTTGGTTGTTGTCAAGGGTAAAGGACTGAGATCGAAGTTTGTTGCTTTGTAACACTTGGGTTTGTCTACGTTTAGGGATGTATTTTAGGAGATACAAATTGTAAATAAGAGATATCTTGTACTTGTGTTTATGTATAATTTGAAATAATTTTATTGGGGTGTTTACATTAATAGAGGATAAAGTGGGAATAAGGTGAGATTTTAAGGAATGTAAGTATGGGATAATACATCTTTTACTTAAATTTTGGTTTGAGGAAGTTTAAGTTTAAAGTAAAATATGGATTTACTAAACACGGGATATATTTTGTTTGTAAGTTTTATCTTGTAAAATATATTTTGTAATGTAAACTACTCCTTAAGGTTGTTTAGGAATTGTAGTAGGAATAAAAAGAAAATGAAATTAGAAAATAAATTGAGGTTTTTTCTTTTGTTACATTGGATGAAAAGTTGAAATTAATTTACGTGTTTGGGAAAAAAGAGTATTGTGTCATGGAATTATGGGAGATAAAAAGGACTATTTGGTGAATTTTTCTTTTGAATTAGACATCTAAATTTAGAATAAAATAATTATAAAATTAAAAGTTTCAAATAGGAAATTTAGTCCCTAGTTTAATAATCACATACCCCCTTACAAAAACTATAAGCTAGAGGTGCAAATGACTCTCCTCTCCGTTCCACTCGTGCTTACAGTGGAATATCTTTAGGCTTCATTTGGTGTGGGTTAACTTGGGTTTTATCTCTGTAAAGTTTTTTAATGTTACAATATGTGAACGTTAAAGAGGTATTACTTTTATCTCTTCTATCTAATCATATTAATTTATTTTCACTTATCACATCTACCTCTTATTAATCACATCTACCTCTATTAATTCACTCTCACTTATCTCATTTACCTCCATTAACATACTTCCACTAATCACATCTATCCTACTAATCTATTTCTAATACAAATAAAATTAAATAATAAAATATCAACTCAATGCTCGTATTTACACCCCTCTAACACACAACTTATTCCACCATTCCTAACTCCTAAAAATTTTTAAATTTTATCTAATCTTAAATTTTAAATCTCTACTTAATAAGACCTTATATCTGAGAGTTAGGTCATCTTCCCTGCACACTCCTTCACGTAGTTAAAGAATTTTACTGAAAATTACTTTAACAACAGTTGAAGATTTCAAAAATTTCATTTGAAATGGTGAGAATTCTTCCATTGAGTGACATTCTATGATTTTGAGCATCCCCAGTAACATGGAGGATTCATTTGGTAACGGAGGTTAAGAGAGCTTTTTTTAATTTCATGATTTTTGTTTAAAGTTTTCTTATCATTTGAAGGTAAATTTTTGTATAATTATTTTTAATTATTTCAATCAAGTTATAATAATATTTATTTTTAATTTTATTATTAAAAAATTTCTACCATACCTTTGCTTCTCATTTTTAATAATAAATAAATACCGACTAACATTTCCACTCACGTTTATATTATTAAATAAATATTTACTAATATCATATCATTACATCAATAATTTTAATACTCTATATAATCCTTTCCTTATTCTACTGCTCAAACAAATATTCAACCTCACTTACTCTATTATAATTTATCCCTACATTATTTTATTCGTACTCTAAAAAGGACCCTAAGGGTTATTTTACTTGGGGGGTTAATGTTACGACCCGATTCCTAGATTTTTACAGGATCCAAGATCGACTCGTTTCGACTAATTCGAAGACCTAGTCGTCTAACAAGAAATAACCACAAGCAGGAAAATAAACCACATTCACACATGTAATATAACTAAGCAGAAGAAACGTACAAAAAAGTAAAGGAAATCGAACAGCTGTCTCAGTACATACCACTACAGCAACAACAGCGACAACAACAATAACAATGAAAAGCGGAAAGGAAACAGAAGTAGGAGAACAGTAACTAAGAGTCCATTACTTAATACAATAGTAGAGAAAAAGAAAGTGCCGAAGAAAAACTACAGCTGAACTCGATTGGGCCTAGCACCCTTTGCAGTCGGAAACTTGGGCTACTCAACTCCTGGTCCTGAATAGTATTATGAAAAGACAGAGTCAGCAAACGCTAAGTAGAGTGGTGTCTATATTATCTAAGTACAAAACAGTAAAAACAATAGGTTTAATTCTCATTTCTATTTATCTGTTTTATATGTTTCCATTTCACCCATTTCTCAAAGTATCCAAATATTTTTTGATCTTGCTTGTTCCTCGTGGGAACGATCTTGATTGCAGTCTTTTTCGTAGAGTAGAAGGTCCACGTGGTGCTCTCATGGTCGGGGAGTCTCCCGTGGTAGTCCTACATCCAGTCAACCACCGTGAGGTTACTGTTAAGACATAGCGGTGACTACGGCACGCGTGATAAGCGCATAGGTAGCTACCTGCATTGACACACGGTCAGTCGTTTTTGTTAGCGGATACACCCAAAGTACAGCACGAAATAGTATAGGGCCTTGCCCTCTCAGAATAGGGGTCTTGCCCCTCAGAACCAAATAGGGGTTTTGCCCCTCTACAGTCCACGCACCCTCGTCTGACTACCCCGGTTTGCCCAGAGGTTCTAACAAGTCGGTGTAGGGTGGTTAGCTGAACCTCGGGCCCCGTCGGGTGGCTAGCTCCTTCCCTACACTAGTAGCTCGCCTCAGTACCACGTACGCGAGGGCTAACAGGAGTCGGTGTAGAGTGGAAATCCTAACCTCGAGTTTCAACCCAAGGGAGGCTAGCTCCGCTCTACACAAAAAGGGGACAGTTGCTCTCCTTGGTACCACGTACTCAAGGGCCAATACACTTCCCGTCTACAATCCACGTTTCCGTCTATCCGCAGGAGTTCTACTCCTAATTCCCCGTAGGGATCATGCTCATGTTCACCTCATTTATCCAGATCTAGATCTCATCTTTCATAATTCATTTCTCATCCATGATCAGGCAGCTCGTGTTTTCATAATTCAATTCTCAATAACATGCAACTGGTGGTTTCACAGGTAATTGTTCATTAAATATAGGCAACTCATATTCTAATAGGCAACTCGTAATTATAATACAAGCATTTGCTAGCAATTATCTTAATCACATATGCAAGTAAACCATACAGCGTAAACAGGCTCATTCATTTCTCTATCCTAAGGTTTATTCCACATCCTAGAATTCCATTCAGCTATTTCAACCAAGCACATTCTTATTTAAATATTAATAACTGAATTAAACCACTCTACCAGGAAACGCGAGGGTAATGGGGGCTTGAATCGCTGACCCAGACGTCTCAGCGAGCCCCAATGCGCAGCAGGCTGAAACCCAATACCAGGGAATACATCACAAAAGGAGAGTTCAGAATAATGTATACAGACTCTAGTACGTACAAGAACTCAAGAGGAAAGTGCAGGTATTTCGTTTACTTAAAACAGACCCTGATCGGATCCTAAATAGGTCAAAAACGTGCCTATTGTTCAAAATCAGACGTCTGGAAATAATCCCATACGTCTTAAAAGGCGTCAGATCTTACCTTGTGTCTCCTGCGGTATTCTCAGACGTCCAGTCCTTCTCTGCGACCGTCTGAAGATAATTCCAGATGTTGGACAATGTCTCCGGTTGTCTGGATGCACTTACGGACATCTGATGATGTGATCAGACGTCCAAAAGCGCGTGGAAAAACGTTCCGCACTCCTTTCCAAAGCTGCACCTGTGTACGCAAATGTAGGTGCGGTCAGCCGACAACAACCCCTGCGCTATAATATGAATGGCGCAGGGAGATACGTACCTTTCGGGTACCTTGCTAGTCGTCTGGATTCCACTCTAGACGTCTGATATTGGAAAACTTCTAATATCAGGAGCTCCTTGTAGCTCGCTCCACTCGCTCCTCCTCTCGTAGCGGTAGCTCCAGTCACTGCAGGAGCTTGAGCAGCTCCTCACCGGCTCCTCCTCGAGCTCCACCGAGCTCCCGCAATTATCTTCCTCCTCCCCACTGTCACTCCCTTGCCGGTGGCTCCCCTTCCTTGCCGCGGCTGCAGCAGAGGCAGAGGGAAAGATGACGGTTGCAGGAGAAGGTAAAGGTGGTTGTGGTTGTGCTATGATGATGAGAGGAGAGGGGGAAGGGAGGGGTTTATATAGGAGAGGATTTAGGGTTTGGGTGAGGGTGCGGGGAGAGAGAAGGGCCTCTGCGCCATACGCGCGTAGAGCGCAAAGCGTAGTACGAAAAATTTCAGTTTCAGACATCCGGGAATGTGTTCAGACGTCTGAACAGACGTTCGACTGAAACTCCAGACGTCTTAAAAGGCTAAAGAGTAACGAGTCATTACAGTTAACCACTATTTTGGGATGTTAACTCTCGCTTACTTGAAATATTAATCCCTATAATTTTATCACTAGTTTTGGGAGATTAACATCTATTTTGCTAATACCAGTTCTACGAGGTGTTAATAAAATAGTTGTTAACTTCGTAACTCCCACACATCTAAACTCTACTCTAGAAAAATTGATGTTAACACCAATTCAAGTAAACACCATACGAGTTAACACTACAGCTTAACATTAGTTTAAGTAAATAAAAATTAATGTTAACACTATCCTATAAATAAACTAAAATGAAGATTAACATCAATTTTACACCTCTTAATATCACTTTTTTAACCCATGAAATAAATTAACCCTAAATGACTTGGGTTTAATACCATCTTATTCCGACAAGTTAGGCTATGTTTGCTTTGAGGTTAAGAGGAGGAATAGGAAATAGTAGGTGGGATATGATAGGAATAGCATAGATTCCAAAGAACTCTCTCTTTTCATATACATTCTCTTTTCCCATTACATTAAAATCCACTAATATTCTTTATTTTCATATATAACTCAAAAAATATTATCTAATAATTATAATCCATCACATCAAAACTTACTAATTTTCTTTCTTCTCTCACAAAATTAGCAAAACAATTATTAATAATTTTATCAATTATTATAATCCCTTCGATCAAATAACTTTTACATTTATTTCACACATATTCTATCTTTATGCACCACTATCGTCGGCCAAATACAACCTTAAAATGACGCATCTCACATAGGTAATTGCCATACATACACGTCAACGTCATCTCATGACATGAAATGTGAGGCTTGATGTAATCTTTTACAAATACCCTATGCCAAAGGAGTTCTTCTTGCCCACGTTCAATGTTATGGCCCGTGGTCTCTCTTCCCCTCTCCTCAAATTCCCACCCATCCATCCAGAAGTGGCACATTCATTTTTTTCATAACTTGAAAGTGGATATAATCTTTTTGGATGGACATAAAATTAATGTTAAAAGATGTATATCATATACCTTACAAAAATGATGAATGCCACTTTGTAAAGCTCTAGCGAATTTAATTTATGACAACTTCATATGCTATGTTTAAATAGACTTGATATATATATATATATATATATATATATATATATATACAGAATTTGGACACGCTAAGATAAATAATAGATAGTGGATAATAATCTTTGCAAGGAGTTTTGATGTATGACATCCAAAATTTTAGTTATTTTTAACAACGGATGAAAAGTGACATTTACGGTAGCACTCTTGCCGTGTGCATATTATTTTATTGAGGTTTTTATGTAGATGTTATAGTAATATTTTAAAATTATTTTCTTATCATTTACTTTTAAATATTATTTTAAAGACCATTGAAAAAGTAATTATTTTTATATTTGTCGTTTCGCTACATAATAATCTTAAAATGAAATGCAATAAAAATTTATTTTTTAATCTTTATATTGTATTTCTTAGTTGTCAATTTTTTTATCTCCCCCCTCCACCCTTCTCATCCTCCTCCCAGTTCAAAAGTAATAAAAATTTAATTCTTTTACCTAGAAATATTCTCTTCCATCCTTTTCCCCTTCCCACCCCCTCCCTGCATCTTCTCTCCATCGCGACCACCGCCACCTCCACCATGACTACCACCATCTTCACCCCTCCCTCCCTACCTTCCTCCCTATTCTCTTTGTCGTCGAGCACCCTCTATGCCACCACATCGCCTCGACCACCCTTCCAATGTCGACTACCTCCTCTACCATGAACCACCTCCTCACCTCCACGCTGTTAGAGAGAGGGGCCAAAGGAGGTGGTTGGAGGTGAGGAGGCTGGAGAGAGGGAGTGGAGGAGGTGGTATGAGGTGAAGAGCTGGAGGTGGGGGGAGGGAATAAAAGAAATTTAAGGACCACACAAATAAAATATAAGGATGAAAGGAAGGAGGGAAATAAAAAAACTTTTTAGGATTAAAATTAAATATTTAGGATTGAAAATTAAAATTTTATTATATTTTAATCGAAAATCGTTAAATTTAACAACTAAATATAAAAACGATGTCACTTTTTTGATTACATTTAAAATAATAAAAGGAAGTGTATGGTAAAAAAGTACTTTCAAAATATTGCAGTGACATTTAAATAAAAATCTCAATTCTATTTAATTATTTTGTAAATAGATACATGACTTCTTCGGTCTAGGTTTATTATCTTGAGCACTATTTTATAGTAACACCCTTCTAATTTATGCTTTTTGGTGAAAAAAATCCCGACAATCATTACGAGCTAGGGTCCTCCTTGCTTAAAACAAATTGAAAATAAAAAAATAAAAATATCTTTTTCTTGCATCTCAATTTGAGTGAACACAAGTGTCATTCTCCTATTAAATCACATACACACCTACTCGCAAGAGGCTCCTTCGTGCTTAAAAAAAAATCATATACAAAAAATACAAAAGCACCTCTTACTTTTGTCTTGAAATCTCAAGTACACAGATATTTTCCTTGCACATGTTATACTCTCAACAATTCTCCTCCCCCTTGCCTTCACCTCTTAGTGCGTTCCATTAGTAATAATATTATTGTTGTCGCGAACCACATGCCTACCAACTAGTATACAATAAAGCTAGGTTAACCCCTTCCCTCGTCCCCTTGTTGAAAGTACATTAGAAGGTCGTGGTTAGTGCTAAAGGCAGTAAACAAAATTGGTAATTGCAAATAATATAGATTTAAAATAAACTCAAGCAATCCACAAAACTATGCAAGGATTTACAGTGGAAACCCAGCTCGGGGAAAAACTACTACCTAGATCTCCCAATATATGATTTTGCCCTGAGTCCAACTCGAAGTACTAACCGGTACTTATGGGGTACCAAACCCTTTTACAAACCCTCTTGATAACCCAATCAAGAGCAATGGTGTTACGACCCGGTTTTACTCCCTACAGGACCTAAGACCGGTTCGCCTCAACTAGATCCCAAGACCTAGTCATCCAACGAGAAATAACTAAAAGTAGAAAATATTCCACAACCACACATGCAATGTAACTAAACAGAAATAACTAAGAGACAGTAGAGGAAACAGAACAAAATGTTTTACAATATTACATGTCATCACATCTATAACAGCGGAAAGTAGAACAGAAATGTAACGGAAATAGTAATACATATATAAAAGTATTCACTACTACAACAGAAAGAAAAGTCTGGAACAGAAAAGTAACAACAGCTAAGGCTGGGCTCGACTGGGCCCAGCTCCTTCTACAGCTAGTGGTGCTAACTGCTCAACTCCTTGACCTAAACAAGGTTACAAAATCTGTAGTTAGCTAACGCTGAGTAGAGTGGTGGTTAAACCATTTACATGCAATTAACATAAGACAAGCAACTAATTAATTATTTATTTCCATTTAGCTCAACTGAGTGGTTCTGATTTGTTTATTCTCTTAAGGATCCATTCATTTCTTGATCTTGCCTGTCCCTCAAGGGAACAATCTTGATTGCAGTCTTTCCTGTGATGTAGGATGTACATGTGGTGCTCTCCTGGCCGGGAGAGTCCCCCGTAGTAGTCCTACACCTGATCAACCACCCCGAGGTCACGGTCGCGATGTAGCGGTGGGTAGCTACCCCGCGCTGGCACACGGTTAGTCGTTTCCGCTAGCAGGTGCGCCCAAAAGTACAGCACGGAACAACATAGGGCCTAACCCTCTCAGAACAGGGGTCTCGCCTCTCCACAGTCCGCATACCCTCGTCCGACTATCCTGGTTTGACTAGTAGGCCTAACAAGAGTCGGTGTAATGTGGCTAGTTCCCTCCCTACACTAAGTAACTCACCTCGGTACTACATGTTACGACCCGGTTCTCGAATCCCTACAGGACATGAGACCGGACCGACTCGACTAATCCTAAGACCCAGTCGTCCAACGAGGAAGTAACCAAAAAAGCAGAAAAATAAACCACATTCATCATACAAGCAACTAACAGTAACAAAAGTACAACAGTAAAGAAGTAAACTACTACAGTACACACCACCACAATAGTAGAAAATTAAACAGGTACAGGAATATAAAGTTCACAATAAAAGAGTGCAGAAGTGTAACAACTACTCACTACAACAGGAAACGGAGTACAACAAAAAGCTACAACTACCGGGCTCTACTGGGTCCACCACCCTTTGCAGCCGCATGCTCCGGCTGCTCAACACCTGGACCTGCAAAGGGTTATGAGTACCTGAAATCAGCGAACGAGGAGTAGAGTGGCAACCAACTAACTAAACAGTAAAGGTGAACAGGTAGCTATTGTTTTTCAATTTCTTTCTTTCTTTAACTAATTATTCTTTCTTTCATCACTTGGTTTATTTATCAGGTCTCTTTCTTGATCTCGAATGTTCCTCGTGGGAACGATCTTTATTGCAGTCTTTGCCAAAGACTAGAAGTAGCACGTGGTGCTCTCCTGACCGGGAGAGTCTCCTGTGGTGGTCCTACACTCAGTCAACCACCCCAAGGTCACTGACAGACGTAACGGTGACTACGGCACGCGCGATAAACGCACGGGTAGCTACCCCGCATTGGCACACGGTCAGTCGTTTCCGTTAATAGGTGTGCCCAAAGCACAGCACGGAACCAGTATAGGACATAACCCTCTCAGTAACAGGGGTCTAGCCCCTAAGAACCAAACAGGGGTTTTGTCCCTCCACAGTCCGCTCACCCTCGCCTGACACCTTGGTTTGCCTAGTGGACCTAACAAGTCGGTTTAGAGCGGCTAGCTGAACCCCGGGCCCGGTGGGGTAGCTAACCCTCCCTACACTAGTAGCTCTCCTCTGCACGTTGTACACGAGGGCCACTGAGTCGGTGCAAAGTGGTCAAACCCACTCCGGGTCTCAACCCGAAGGCGGCAAGTACCCCTCTACACTAAGAGGTAACATGCGCTCCCCTTGGTACCACGTACTCAAGGGTCAGCACACTTCCCAACACATTCTAGATCCATTCCATTCCCAGGAGCTCTACTCATATTCCCCCCTGATGAGAACCTCATCATGAGCCATAACTAGCTCATTTTGACCCAATAAAGAAGATAAAAGCTCCTACATAACCTAGAAGAAGGCTTAACTGAAGGAATAAGTGCTCTGAGAAGAAAACATGAAATAAAGGTTAAAACTGTAATTTTACCATTGCAGTACATAAACGGAATTTCTAAGAGACAAAACATATGTCAAACGGTCTAAGTGAGATAAAAATTGGGTCGAGTCAATCAGAAATGAGTTTATGTGCAATGTAGGAATTAAATGACACTTGGTAACCCTAAAAGAGATCCGCTTAAATTAACAAGGTTCCGGTCAGGATAAAAATCAAGTAAACCCTCTAAAAATCATGGAAAAACATCCTCTAGGGTTTATAACACTTAATTTGGCCTTTGGAACCCAGTTTGACCTAGATTAGGGTCCTAGCTCTTCAATTAACCTAATTTGGGTTTTTACGTAAAATATCCAATCAAACAAGGTCAAACATAAAATCCAACTTCACCATTGGATTCCCTAGGTTCAAATTAGGTTTAGACCAAAATTTAGACCTAAGGGGAGGCCATCTTGACCTACTTTGCAATTTAGTACACCCAAATCACAATTTGGTCCCTATCTTTTGAATATCTTTGCAGAGAGCCCCCTAAGTTCCTCGCCACCTTTGCAATCAGGTCCTGCCGCCATTGTTAGGGCAAAACCGATCTCCGGCGAGGTTTAGAGAGGGATTCCTCTCTAATCCCTCAGAGATTCCCTCCCAGAAATGGAAGGGAGATTCTCTGAGGAATTCCCTTCCTTCTAAAGCCAATTACAATCTCTGGTGTGAACCCAATCTCTCGTGCGAACGCACGAGAGATTTGGGTATCCACCCTCTTTCCATCTCCGGCGAGCCGGCAGAGATTGATTGCGCGATCTCCACGCACTAGAAGGTTCGGCCAACACCTATAAAAGGCTCCCAAGACCCGGCCGCAGATCCTCAGCTTGATTTTGATGGAGATTCCCCCAAATTTCCCTCTCTCCCATCTCCGGCCAAGAGACCCGCAAGCTCCGGCGACCTCCTCCCCTCCTCGTCGCTCTGCTGCCATACCAGCAGCAGAGTCAACTCCGCCTCTTCCTCCCGCGTCGCGCAATACCAGGCACGCGTGCCCCTGACCTCGTCTTCGTCGTCGCTCCCTCCCTCAGGGTGCTTCTTCCCCAACGACGGCAGTTACGCGCCGTCCACCCCATTGCCTCCCTTCCTTCCAAACCACTCCAGATACCTTCTCCATCCTCTCCTCTCTTTTTTCCCCCTATTATTTTAGTTAATTACCCCCCCGACAGTGCCTGACCACCTCCACCTTCCTCGCCTCTGACTGACCTCCGGCGAGCCGTTCCCACCACTCCGCCCCTCCACACACTCGCCAACCCTCTTGTAAGCTCCGCCTCACCACCAGGAGCAACTTCCGCCCATCCATCATCCTTCTACACCTCCACCATAGTCCCTGGAACAACCCCACACTTCCGACCACAGGTTGACCTAGGCACGCACGCCTAGGCCGTCCTGCGGCCTGCAGCACCGTGCACCATCTTCGCCGTGCCACGGCGAAGGTGCCCAGCTAGTCTGATTAGGCCAATAGGCCGTGCTTGTGTTTGACAGGGTTTAGCTCCTGCCGCCATTGACGGTCGAAGCAGCTCCAGGTGCAGCAGCTCCAGGCGCAGCAATTCTAGGCTCCAGGCACGGTAGGCTCGCGCGGGTGTTGCGAAGCAATCAGGGCCTGCAAGGCGCGCTGCGAAGCTCCCAGCCTTGGCAATTGCACGAGGACTCCTCTACGGGCGCGCGTGAAATTGGGGCGGGCCAGATAGTCCCACATCGGCGAAACGCAACGCGTAGGTATGCTTTGAATTATTTTTGTGTTTTATGCTTACCGCCTCCGAAAGCACAGGGGTGAGGTCCCTCACCTGACCCACGCCTGCCTCGTCCGCGGTTTCATCTCGCTGATCTGGTGGGATCCGACCCGACCCTAACCTACGCACTCCTCGCGCATCACCCACTTGCAGGTGCGCCTGGTCCCGGGTGCGAATCCGACCCGATTACCCGTGTGGCTTTGGGAGAGCGTCCTTGAGCGAGTTGCAGAGAAAGAGAGAGACGTTTGGGTAGAGGGACGGGGGTAGGTTTTGCATTGGCTGTGGTTTGCGCAGGAAAGAAGGAGCAGAGGAAGAAGCGAACACTTAGCCACTGCAGCAAGGGAAGAAAAGAAGGAAGAAGATGCTGAGTGTAGCAGAGAAAGAAGGAGAAGCCCTCGTAGAGATGACAAGGAAGGAGAAAACTTCGAAGGAAAGCACAAAGAAGGAGCAGGAGCAGAAGAAGAAGGAATTCTGAAGAAAGGAAGCTGAGCAAGGCAGAGATCTAAGAGAAGGAAGGACTGCAGAAAAGCCCAAAAAGAAAAGGAAGACAAGAGAGGAACAAAGGCAGGAAGAAGAAGCCTTCGCAAGAAAAGAAGCAGAGAAGACAAAGAAGAAGAAGGCAGAAGAGAAAGAAGATTACATTTAAGACGTCTGATATAGAAATCAGACGTCCAATTCTGTTTTCTTTTAGAAATTTTTTTTATATAACTCTCTCTTTTAATCAATTACTTTCATTTAAAAGTTGTATTCTTTGGTTATGAAAGTATTGAGATTGCTCCCTGTGTTCGACCTCGGAGACTCTAGTTTTTCGAGTAATAAAATTCTCTATATTTGTTTGAACGTTTTGTCGGTTATACTACAACGTGATATTCTCTTTAAAACCCGCACAAAAGCGTACGAACACCCCCCCCCCCCGTAGGGTTCATGCTCATATACCTCGTGTCATTCCATACCAGGTTTCATCATCTCTATTTCCATTCTCAGGTTATATACATGCAGCCTACGTTTCTATCGTTCATATTCCCATATACGGTTATACACAGGTAGCTCGTATTTCCATAATTCATGTTACCATTCTCAATTATATACATGCAGCTAGTGTTTCCAACATTTAATCTTCCATTTCCAGTTCATATACAGGTAGCTCATATTATGACATTAACGTAACAACAGGAAATTACATGCAATAGTTTACTAACACAAGTACTTTACATTTCACAGGCAGCTGTTATTCATTTACAAGCAGTTGTTGTTATTCTATCTACTCGTCCAAGGCTGCAATCCATACATTCCATACAAATATTCCAGTGTTTCTAGTCCTAGGATAAATGTCATACCCTAGGATCTGACATTCATTCAACATATGCATTCAGGTTTGTAATTAAACTAGGGGAAGCCACTCTACCAGTAAACCCAGGAGTAATGGGGGCTTAATCGGCAGGTCCACGTGCCTCAGCAAACCCTAAACTCGCAACGGAACGGGGTCCTATCACAAGGATCATTCACAGGAGACTACTCAGAACAGGGTAAAAAGTATTCCAACAAGTAGAGGAATTTATACGAAGAACAACAGAATCTTAATTGCAGAAATCGGACCTCAAACGGACCCTAAACGGATCAAAAACAGCAATCCTGATTCATATTAGACGTCTGGAACACCTTTCAGACGTCTTAAAAAAAAGTCCAGAACCATACCTCAACTCTACGCTACTCCTTAGACGTCCAGGGACTCTGCTGGACCATCTGAACCCAGTTCCAGACGTCCGACAACCTCTCCGGACATCTGGAAACACTTCCCGCCGTCTGGTGCCTCTCCTAGACGTTTGAACTGCGTGGGAGGGCGTGTCTCGTGCCTTCCCGAAGCAAATCCTGCACGCATTGACACAAAATCTCCTCAATATGGCACGGAACAGTGCCTCAGCGGAACGACCTGCATGGTCGTATCCATAAAGAAGGTGTAGGTTGCGGAACATACCTCTCAGCCGTCTGGAACCTCCTCCAGACGTCGTATGAGTCGTCTGGATGTCAATCCAGACGTCTGATTCTGGGAAAATCCCAGAACCAGAAACTGCCTTTGTCTTCTCGTGCCACGCGCGGCTGCGCCGCGCTCGCTCACCTGCTGCTCTGGCTGCAGCAGTGTCGGGGAGAATCTCTCCGGCGCACCTCTCCGCCTTGCGCACGCCCGACTGGCCGTGAGCTCTCCGGTGATCTCTCTCACGAGCTCGCGCGCGTGCTCACATCCCTTCCACTCGCTGCTCCTCTCCTCCCACGCCACTCACGCCTGCTCCTCGCTACTCGCCGCTCACCGCTCTCGCTGGGGAAGAAGAAGGGTGGCTGAAGGTGAGGTGAACGAGGAAGAGGACGGGGGGTTTATGTAGGCGTGGGGTTAGGGTTTCATTGGCGAGAGGAGAGAGAGAAGAAAATGCGGCTGCGTATTGTTTGCGCGCAGACGCGAGGACGTACACGAAAAAATTGATTTCCAGACGTCTGATAAGACGTCAAACCCAAATACCAGACATCTTAGAGGGCTTTAACAGCATGGGTCTTAACACTACGTACGCGAGGGACAAACAAGAGTCGATGTATAGTAACTAAGCTTAACCCTGGGTCTCAACCTAAGGGGCAGTTAGCTCCCCTCTACACTAAAGGGATAGTTGCTCTCTTTGGTACCGTGTGCATAAGGACCAGCTCACTTGTTGGCTACATACAAGATTCTTTCTATATATAGGAGTTCTTCTCCTAGTTCCCCATAGGGTTCATGCACTGTATTTATTTCATTTCTTAATAGTCAGATCCCATTGTTCACATCCCAGTTTTCACTTACATAACAGGCAGCTCGTGTTTTAATAACTAAAAAAGCAACACATTAAGTATCTATACACTTGCTAGCAATTAGGGTTTAACACGCATATCAATGTAAACAGTGTAGCTCAAACGATGTTCATTTGTTTCTGCCCTAAGGTTCATTTCACATCCTAGGATTCAATTAAGTTATTCTAAGCATGCATTTTACTTAATTAAATCTTGGTATAAAGGTAAACCACTCTACCGGAATACACGGGAGGAATGGGGACCTGAATCGCAAATCCGGTCGTCTCCGTGAACCTCGAACACACTATAGGCTGGAAACTTGTACCAGCGACTAAATCAAAACAGACGAGTTCAAAATAATGTACAAATGTTACTAACACGTAGAGAAACTCGAACAGAAAACAACAGTATTCCGTTTGCATAAATCCGACTCCTTCTGGGCCCCGAACAGGCAAAAAACGTGTATGCTGGCTAAAATCAGACGTCTGGGACTAGGCTCAGACGTCTTTAACGATGTCAGAAACTATTACGACCCGGTTCCTGGAGCCCTACAGGACCTGAGACCGGCTTGCG
Source organism: Thalassia testudinum (assembly GCA_037157565.1). Lineage (NCBI taxonomy): Eukaryota > Viridiplantae > Streptophyta > Magnoliopsida > Alismatales > Hydrocharitaceae > Thalassia > Thalassia testudinum. The sequence goes on from JAZHRO010000030.1 coordinate 53,725,330, forward strand.
TCGATTAATCCCAAGACTTAGTCATCCAACAAGAAATAACCAAAAAGTAGGAAAGTAAACCTCATTCACATATGCAATATAACTAAACAGTAAAAAACGTAGAAAGCAATAAAGGAAAGTAAAACTGTTGTTCCATTACATATCACCATAACAACAGAACAATAGAAACGAAAGTAAACAGTAACGACAACAGTAGCTAAAAGTCTGAAACTCACTATAATAGTAAGGGGGACAATGAGAAAGTGCCGAAACTACGGCTGGGTTCGATTGGGCCCAGCACCCTCCGCAGCTGGAAGCTCGGGCTGCTCAACTTCTGGTTCTGAACAGTGTTATGAAAAGACAGAGTCAGCGAATGCTGAGTAGAGTGGTATCTATACTATCTAAAATAATGAAAGCAACATGTTTAATTCTCTTTTCTATTTATTTTATTTTATGTGTATTTCCTTTTCACCCATTTTTCTCAAAATATCCAGATATTCTTGATCTTGCATGTTCCTCGTGGGAACGATCTTGATTGCAGTCTTTTTCGAAGAGTAGAAGGTACACGTGGTGCTCTCCTGGTCGAGAGAGTCCCCCGTGGTAGTCCTACACCTAGTCAACCACCCCGAGGTCACTGTCAAGATGTAGCGGTGATTACGGCACGCGTGATAAGCGCATGGGTAGCTACCCCACACTGACACGTGATCAGTCATTTTCGCTAGCGGGTACGCCCAAAGTACAGCACAGAACAGTATAGGGCCTGGCCCCCTCAAAAACAGGGGTCTTCCCCTCAGAACCAAACAGGGGTCTCACCCCTCCACAGTCCACGCACTCTCGTCTGACTACCCCGGTTTGCCCAGAGGACCTAACAAGTCGGTGTAGGGTGGCTAGCTGAACCCCGGGCCCCGAGGGGTGGCTAGCTCTCTCCCTACACTAGTAGCTCACCTCTGTACCACGTACACGAGGGCCAATAGGAGTCGGTGTAGAGTGGCTAATCCTAACCCCCGGGTCTCAACCCAAGGGCGGCTAGCTCCGCTCTACATGAAAAGGGAATAGTTGCTCTCCTTGGTACCACATACTCAAGGAACAGCACACTTCCCGTTTACATTCAAGGTTTCCAACTAACCACAGGAGTACTGCTCCTAATTCCCCGTAGGGTTCAGGCTCATATTCACCACATTTATTCTGATCCAGATCCCACCATGCACAATTCAATTCTCATTTATATGCAGGCAGCTCGTGTTTCCATATTTCCATACAAGCTATTGATGGTTTCACAGGTAATTATTCATTTATCTCAGGCAACTCATATTCTAACAGACAGCTCACAACTATGTTACAGGCAATTGCTAGCAGTTTAACTTAATCATGCATACAAATACAATCATGCAGTACAAATGGTTCATTCATTTCTCTGTCCTAGGGTTCATGCCACATCCTAGGGTTCCATTTGGCTAATTCCATGAGCACATTCTTATTTAATATTATTAACAGAAGTAGACCACTCTACCTGACAATTCGGGAGTACAGGGGCTCGAACCATAGACCCAAGCGTCTCTGCGAGCCCCAAACACGCAGTAGGATGAAATCATATACCAGGGAATACATCACAAAAGAAGGATTCAGAACAGTGTATAAAGGTTTCTCATATGTAGAGAACTTGTGAGGAAACTACAGATACTTCGTTTGCGTAAAACGGATCCCGATCGGACCTCAAATGGGTGAAAAACGTGTCTACTGTCCAAAATCAGACGTCTGGAAATAAGTTCAGATGTCTTAAAAAGTATAAGAACCTCACCTTAAGTCCTTGCGGTATCCTCAAACGTCCAAGCCTCCTTTGCGATCATCTGAAGGCAGTTCCAGACGTTGGACCACGCCTCCGGTCGTCTGGAAGCAGCTCCGGACGTCTGGTGATCTGATTAGACGTCTGAAAATGCGTGGGAGAGCGTTCTGCGCTCCTTCCCAAGGCTGCTCTTGCGTACGACAGTCGCAACCACCAAATCAGGTCCGATAACTACCTCTGTGGTGTGGCCTGCATCGCCGTAACTACGAAAAGAACGTACCTTCGCGATACAAGAGCTTTCTGGCATCTAGTCTTGACTTCAGACGTCTAGATACTCCGCCAGCCATCTGGACTCCGCCCCAGACATCTGATACTGGAAAATTTCCAGTATCAGAACCTACTCTCAGCACTCTCTGCCGCGCTCCTCCTCGCTGTTACGACTCAGTTCCCAAATCCCTACAGGACCCGAGATCGACTCGACTCGACTAATCCCAAGACACAGTCGTCCAACAAGAAATAACCGAAAAGCAGGGAAATAAACCACATTCACTATACAATGTAACTAACAGTAAAAGCATACAAGCAGTAAAGGAAGTAAAAGCTGCTAGTCAGTGCATACCACCACAACAACAGGAAAGTAGAACAAAAGTACAGTAACAGGAACAGTAAACAAAGTCTGAAACTCACTAGCAGAAAGAGACTACAACAGTAAGAAAACTACTGCTAGGATCGACTAGGTCCAACACCCTCTGCAGCCGGTAACTCAGGCTGCTCAACTCCTGGACCTGTAAAGGGTTATGAGAAAATGGAGTCAGAGAACGCTGAGTAGAGTGGTAACCAGACTATCTAAAGCAGTAAATGCTAGCAGGTAAATTTATCTTTTCCAATTATTTTATTTTACAAGTAATTCCTTTTCACCCCATTGATTTACTTTCAGATTTGTTTCTTGATCTCGCATGTTCCTCGTGGACCGATCTTGATTGCAGTCTTTTCCGAAGAGTAGAAGGTACACATGGTGCTCTCCTGGCCGGGAGAGTCCCCCGTGGTAGTCCTACACCCAGTCAACCACCTCGAGGTCACAGACAGATGTAGTGGTGACTACGGCACGCGTGATACGCGTATAGGTAGCTACCCCGCACTGGCACGCGGTCAGTCGTTTCTACTAGCAGGTACGCTCAAAGTACAGCACGGAACAGTAGAGGGCCTAGCCTTCTCAGAAATAGGGGTCTCGCCCCTCAGAACAAAACAAGAGTCTCGCCCCATCACAGTCCGTGCACCCTCATCAGACTACGCCGGTTTGCCCGGAGGGCCTAATAAGTCGGTGTAGGGTGGCTAGCAGAACCCCGGGCCCCGTGGGGTGGCTAGCTCCCACCCTACACTAGTTGCTCTCCCCGGTACCGTGTACGTGAGGGCTAATAGAAGTCAATGTAGAGTGGCCAATCCTAATCTCGGGTCCCAACCTAAGGGCGACTAGCTCCACTCTACACTAAAAAGGGGACAGTCGCTCTCCTTGGTACCACGTACTCAAGGGCCAACACACCTCCCGTCCACATTTCCAGGCATTTCATTCATCCACAGGAGCTCTACTCCTAACTCCTCGTAGGGTTCATGCTCATATTCACCATATTGTTCCATACCAGGTTTCATCATTCACAATTCTATTCTTATATTATACACATGCAGCTCGTATTTTCACAATTTAACACATGCACAAACGGTATTACAGGTAACTGTCTAGTTATCTCAGGCATCTCATATTCTAACAGGCAGCTCGTATTTATTAATAGGCAGTTGATAACAATTTAGCTCATTCATTTATGAACACAATCTCAATCACGCACACAAACAGTGCAATTATTTCTCGTCCTAGGATTTATGCCACATCCTAGGTTTCTAGTTATCTAATTTTCATGACTGCGTTCATGTTTTATAAATAGAACAAGGGGAAACCACTCTACCAGACAATCCGAGAGTACTGGGGGCTTGAACTGCAGGCCTATGTGCCTTTGCAAGCCCTAGACACGCAACAGGTCGAAGTCCTATACCAAGGAACATATCACAACGGAATGTTCAGAACAGTATGTAAAGGTTTCTAATATGTAGAGGAACTCACAAGGAAACCACAGATATTTCGTTTGCATAAAACGGATCCCGATCGGATCCTAAACGGGTCAAAAACATGTCCGCAGACCCAAACCAGATGTCTGGAAACAAGTCCGGACATCTTAAAGGTCATCAGAGTCTCACCTCAAGTTCCTGCGACAACCTCAGATGTCCAGGACTCCTCCGCGACCGTCTGGACCCAGTTCCAGACGTCCGACTAGTCCTCCGGTCGCCTGGGAATGCCTTCGGTGGTCTGGTAAGTTGTCCAGACTTCCGAAAAGTGTGGGAGGGTGTGTCGCGTGCCTTCCCAAAGCTTCTCCTGCGAATGACAGAGCAGCACACACCTTTTTAGCCAAGCAAAATGCCTCTACGGTGCAGCCTGCATGGCCGTAATCGTGAGGAAGACGTACCTGCACGAATACCCGCTTTCAGACGTCCAGCCCTTTGTCCGGAAGGCACTCCGGATGTCTGATGCTGGAAAAACTCCAGTATCAAACCGCGCTCCCACTTCTCTCGCTGCACTCCACCGCAGCTCTTGCTCTGCTGCAGCTCTGACCACTGCAGGAAGTCGGGGACGACACCTTGACGCTCTCCTCCTCCCAAACGTGCCGTGATGGCTGTGCAACACTCCGGTGAGCCCCCACGAAGCTCTCGAGCTCAACCTTCTCCTTCTCTCCTCCTCGCGCTTGCTCCCTTTCTCTCTTGCGCGTTACTCATGGTAGTGGAGTGATGAGAGCCTCATCATGAGCCATAACTAGCTCATTTTGACCCAATAAAGAAGATAAAAGCTCCTACATAACCTAGAAGAAGGCCTAACTGAAGAAACAAGTGCTCTAAGAAGAAAACATGAAATAAAGGTTAAAACTGCAATTTTACCATTGCAGTAGATAAACGGGATTTCTCAGAGGCAAAACATAGGTCAAATGGTCTAAATGAGATAAAAAGTGGGTTGAGTCAATCAGAAATGGGTTCATGTGCAATCTAAGAACTAAAAGACACTTGGTAACCCTAAAACAGACCCGCTTAAATTAACAAGGTTCCGGTTAGAACAAAAAGCAAGTAAACCCTCTACAAATCATGGAAAACCATACTCTAGGGTTTAGAACACTTAATTTGGCCTTTGGAACCTAGTTTGACCTAGATTAGGGTCCTAGCTCTTCAATTAACCTAATTTGGGTTTTTACGCAAAATATCCAGTCAAACGAGGTCAAACCTGAAATCTAACTTCTCCATTGGTTTCCTTAGGTCCAAATTAGGTTTATACCAAAATTTGGACCTAAGGAGAGGTCATCTTGACCTACTTTGCAAGTTAGTACACCCAAATCACAAAGAGGTCCCTATCTTTTGAATATCCTTGCAGAGAGCCCCCTAGGCTCCTCGCCTTCTTTGCAAACCGGTCCTGCCGCCATTGCTAGGGCAGAACCGAACTCCGGCGAGGTTCGGAGAGGGATTGCTCTCTAATCCCTCAGAGATTCCCTCCCAGAAATGGAAGGAGGATTCTCTGAGGAATTCCCTTCCTCATAAAGTCAATCACAATCGTTGGTGTGAACCCAATCTCTCGTGCGAACGCACGAGAGATTTGGGTATCCTAACTCCTTTCCATCTCCGGCGACCAACCTCAGGCAATTACGTGCCCTTCACGCCCTGCACACCAAGTCCAGCACCTATAAAACACCCCTCGGACCCGGCCACTCATCTTGAGCTTGATTTGGCCGAGTTTCCCCCTTCAATTCCTCTCCTCCTGCTCGGCCAAATACCCCAGCTAGCTCCGGCGAGCCCCCCCTCCCCTACTTCTTCGCTCTGCCACTAAACCAGTGGCAGAGTTAGCTTCCTGACCTCCCTCCGCGTCGCGCAGTACCAGCGCACGCCGCCTCAGCCCCGTCGTCGCCGCCGTTCTCCCCCACTGGGCGTCATCTTCTCCGGCGACAGCAAGTACTGCTGTCCGCCTTCTGTCCCCTTTCGTCTTTACAATTAGGTTAGAACTCCTCTCCATCCTATCCTCTCTCTTTTCCCCCTGTTATCTCATCTGATTACCCCTCGACTGACGCTGACCACCCTCATCTTCCACATCACCGACCGAACTCCGGCGAGCCGCCCACACCACTCCGCCACTCCACACGGCTCGCCAACCACCTCGTGAGCTCCGCCTCACCACCAGGAACTCGCTCCACCCCACAACTGCCACTCCAGACCTCCATACCCACCCCCCGAACAACCCACCATCTCCGGCCACAGGTTAACCTAGGCGGGCACGCCTAGGCCGACCGGCAACCTGCAGCATCACCCACCGCCTTCGCCGTGCTACGGCGAAGGTTTCCAACTATTCTAATTGGGCCAATAGGCCGTTCTGTGGAAGTTCAGGTAAACGCTCCGGCCGCCATTAACAGTCGAAGCAGCAGGAAGCTTGGAGCAGCAGCAGGCGTCAGGCTTCCCAGGCGGCAGGTGCAGCAGACTCTCGCAAGTGTTGCGAGGTGACTGAGTTCAGCAAGGATCAGCAGCAGGGCCTTCAGCGTGGGCAATTGCACACGAGAGTCTGCGGGCGCACGCAAAGGAAGGGCGGAACGTTTAGTCCCACATCGTGGAATCTCAAGGCACAGGTATGGTATAAAGGTTTTTTGTGATATACGTTTACTGCCTCGAAAGCACAGGGGTGAGGTCCCTCACTGACCCCACCCGCCTCGTCCGCGGCCTGACCACGCGGACCTGGCGGATCCGACCCGACCTAGACCTACGCACTCCTCGCGCATCACACACCTGCAGGTGCGCCTGGTCCCGGGTACGATCCGACCCGATTGAGACTGTGGCTCTGGGAGAGCGTTTAGAGTGAATTGCTTGAGAGAGAGACACGCGCGGGTAGAGGGAGAAGGGTTAGGTTTTGTTCCCCTGTGCAGGCAGGCTGATTGCAGGAGAAGGACGTGGCCGCTGCAGAAGAAAGGAGAAGCAAGACAAAGAAGAAGAAGAAGATAAAGAAGAAAGGAGAAGCAAGACAGAAGAAGAAGAAAGAAAGAAGTCTTCGCAGGCGAAGGAGGAAAACAGAAAGGTTAGAGGTCTTCGCAGGAGAAGAAGAAGAAGGACAAGGGAAGATTGCAAAGAGATCTGAAAGGCAAAGCAGAAGAAGAAGAAGAGAAAGAAAGATCACATTTAAGACGTCTGATACATAAATCAGACGTCTAATTCTATTTTTTTACATCTTTCTTAAAAACTCTTTGAATCAATTATATTTGCATTTAACAGTTGTATTCTTGGGTTTTATAAAGTACTGAGTTTGCTCCCTGTGTTCGACCTCGGATACTCTAGTTGTTCGAGTAATAAAATTATTTGTTTAAACGTTTTGTCGGTTCTACTACAACGTAATACGCCTTTAAATCCGCACAGAAACGTTGACCAACATTTTGGCGCCGTTGCCGGGGAGCAACGGGCACTTGTAAAGCTTTTGAGTACAACTTTTCTATTTAATATCTGACTTAACTTCTCTTTTGTTGTGTTCAAACAGGGAAAGCAAAACAAAAAGGAACGAATAGCAACTGCACAACAGACTGGAGCAGGTAATCTCCATAAGCCCTCCCCCTTAACCCTCTCACAATCTAAAAGACAAAAAAAAAAAAAAAGGGGAGAAGTCAACTTAGGGCTACCTGTCTTATATTTAGTAACTCATCAAGTTGCCTGATTTTCATTTCAACATATTTTTGTCTGTCATCCAACTAAGGCAACTAGGGCTAAAACTTTCTTGATTGAGCCCTAGGTGCTAAATTCTAAGGCAACTAAATTGGACCCATTAGAGCCAAGTTAGGATTGCAAAGCTAGGGTTTTTAGAGACACATCTTCTCTAAAATAAAGAAACAAACTTTCCAAAAAGAAGTGTGCCTAAACCGTGTTTGAAAATATTTATAAGAGGAACCCTAAGCAAATCAGGCTGATAATTCATTTGAATCATAAAAGGAAGGGCCTAAAAGCTCTCAAAGGTGAAGTTGATCCCTCGGGTCAACCAACCTTAATATTAGGTCACTTTTTGCACTCAAAATACTTAAAAGTTCAAGTGGAACATTAAGCACCTTGATCTTAAAATAAAAAAAGGTAGACTTAAGAGGTCAAGATCCCCATTCTGGTCTACCTGGAACCGCAGTGACAAGAGAGGTCGGGTGGGGGAAACCCTGTAACCCGTAGGGACGCTCTACCGTGTAGGGGTCTTTGCGGGACTCTCCCTCTCTGGCTGCCCAGGTATTTCTCAGGTGGACGATCTTCTGATCCAGGGGTCCATCTGCCCCGAACCTCTATAGTCACCCAACAATTCTTGGGTGTCTTGATTGGGTCCAGTACCTTCTAATCTCATCACATCTTCCGGTGCATGTTTGGTAGGAGGTCCTTAAGACCACCTTTAAGACCTCCTCTAGAAATTCATTCTCGCCGAGGCCAAGCCTCGACGCCCTTGTTTGTGCAGCAACCCCACCACATAAATCTTTCATCTGATTCAGACCCTGATTCTCCTCCTTCTCCCATCATGGCACAACCCATTGAAGATGAGAATAACCTTGAACACCAACTTCAACGCTTGAACGATCTCTTTCAGAACTTTGTAAACCCACCACAGCGACCTATGATGCGAGATCACTATAATCCCGCTGCGGTGGCAATTGAACCCCGAGTACGAATCCCAATTGGAGGACCCGATTCTGATCTAAAGCCCAATATGATTCATGCCATACCAAAGTTCCATGGGCTTAACTCTGAGGATCCATTCCAACACATTAAACAACTCAAGCATCTGGCCCAGACTTTCGGGTCAGATGTACAAAACCGGGATATCCTACTCATGAAAATGTTTTCGTTCTCCCTCTTGGACAAGGCCGCGCACTGGTATCAGACTCAGACCCGCCCGATCAACACTTGGGAGGAATTACAGTCCGAATTTTTGAAAAAATTCTTCCCTGTTGGCCGGACGAATGCCTTGCGCCACCAGATCACTCATTTCACTCAACAACAGGGAGAACCTCTTCACGAAGCTTGGGATCGATTCCTAGATCTCATGCGAAAATGTCCCCATCACGGAGTTCCTAAGTGGGAACAAGTCCAGTCTTTTTACCAGGGACTCCGTGAGGATATTCGTCTAATCGTCAATGCAACATGTGGAGGAAACATCATGGGCCAACACGAGGACACGGTGTGGGAGATTCTCGAAAACATGTGCGAGAACTCCATAAACAATGACTCCTTGGGCTTATTCGACAGGACGAATGTCCGCGCATCGACGAATCTAAGAGGGACACATGAGACGCAGGACCTGTCCACTTCTGTTGACCTGGAATTGATGGCCAGTCGGTTGGACAAGGTCTCTATCATAGAAAAGAAGGTGGATGAGCTAACTCGACATTTGCAGCAAGCCACCTCTGCACAAAACTCTTTTGCACGACCTCCTCTGGCAAGGGAAACAGTGCAAAACATCTATCACCAACCTGCCAAGGGGATGGGCCCCTATCCACCCCCGTCTACCTCCCAGACCGGAGTGACCTCCGATCCCGTCTACTCGAGTTGGGGGAACTCTGAACCCTCGTATTCTGACTTTCCTGAGGTTTCTCAGAACTGCGAGGACCTCAACGCCATCCAGAACGACCCATACTCCAATACCTACAACCCTGGATGGCGAAATCATCCTAACTTTCAGTGGGCGGGAAACTCTCAAAAACCACCATATCAACCCCGCCCACAAGCTCCTCGTCCATATCAGCCGCCTCAACCTCGGCCCAATCCCACCTACCAATCTGGGCAAAATCAGGATCAACTGACTCTTATCCTTCAAACGCTGGCTGACATTCAAAAAACGAATGCGGCAATGCAAAAACAGCACAAGGACGAGATCACAGAGGTTCGCAACCAACTGGCCCAGATGGCAAATTCTCGCCAACCTGGCACCCTTCCTTCGCAACCTCTGCCCAACCCAAATAATGTGCCGACCCAGAGGCGCATTATGAATCCAAATCCAGGCCACGCACATTTGATTTATCAGGCCCCTGCTACTCCATCACCAGACAGGATGGAGGCTTCTACATCTTATGCAGAATTTCAGCAGCAGCCACCTCTCCTACCTAACCCAAACCAAAGTCAGGCTGGATTAAACTCTGTAACAACACGCAGTGGTAAAACAACACAAGACCCACATTATCTGAACCACTCCAAGCCTGATAATCGCCAAGACCCTAGGGTAGTCATCCAAGATACTACTGTCCCAGATCAAGAACCTGGACCTATCCTAGAGGAACCAGCTAGGATCCCATTTCCTGAGGCCTTGACCAAAGGAAAAAGGACAACCAAACCTGTGGCTCCTGAGGAGGATCTGGTCAAGCTCTTTGAACAGGTCCAGATAAACATCCCGTTGATGGATGCAATCCGCCACATACCGGCTTACGCAAGATTCTTGAAAGACATATGTACACCTAAACGTAAGCCGCGAACCAAGGATGGGAATCCGATTGTACTATCAGAGCAAGCCAGCTCTGTCATCCTGAGCAAACTCCCACCCAAGGCTAAAGACCCAGGAACCCCCTTGATTTCTTGTAAAATTGGTGAAACCCAACTTGATAGAGCCCTACTAGACCTAGGTGCCTCCATAAATTTAATACCTACATCCCTCCTTGACCACCTTGAAGAATCTGAACTTAAACCCACTGAGGTGACATTGCAGTTAGCTGATCGATCCATCAAGTCACCCAAAGGTATACTCGAGGATGTCATTGTTAGGGTACGAGATTTTTATTTCCCAGTGGACTTCATAGTACTGGACATGGATGCACCTAAGAACCCAAGGGACACACCAATCATATTAGGGAGACCCTTTCTGGCCACTGCTAGGGCCAATATAAACTGCGAAGAGGGCCAGATAGAATTAAAATTTGGGAATCAAAATCTGAAGATCGACATTTTCAAAGCCCAACAAGGGATTAATTGCGGGGTTATAGAGGAAATTTGTGATGTCAAAGCCGTGGTTGATGAATTGCACATAGAGGACAACCTGATTATTCCTGATCAACCACTAGAAAGTCAAAAACCGCTAACAGAGGAGTGCGAACACAATCTAGACACACCTATGACTCCTACCATTGCTCCCGATACAAACCCTGAACTACCCGCTGCTGCTGACAATCCTGTCATGGAACTCAAGCCCCTTCCTGAACATCTAAAATATGTCTTTTTGGATTCAAATCAAACGTTTCCTGTGATTATCAATTCTCGACTCACACCTGACCAGGAACTCCGTTTGATTTCTGTTCTCCAGCAACATCGTAGAGCCATTGGATGGACTCTAGATGATTTGACTGGTATAAGCCCTTCATACTGCACGCATCGAATCTATACAGAAGAAGGCTCACGACCTTCAAGAGAAATGCAAAGGCGACTAAACCCTAACCTACAGGAGGTCGTGAAAAAGGAGATCATTAAGTGGTTAGATGCAGGGATCATCTACCCGATCTCCGACAGTCGTTGGGTGAGTCCAACACAAGTGGTACCTAAGAAGGCAGGACTTACCATCATCACGACAGAAACCGGGGAAGTCATTCCTACCCGAATAGCTAATTCGTGGAGAGTCTGCATTGATTACAGAAGACTAAATTCCTCCACGAAGAAGGATCATTTCCCACTACCTTTTATTGATCAGATCCTCGAGAAACTAGCGGGAAATAGATTCTTCTGCTTTCTTGACGGGTACTCCGGTTACAATCAGGTGGCAATCCATCCAGAGGACCAAGAAAAGACCACATTCACCTGCCCCTTCGGGACGTACGCGTTTCGAAGGATGCCATTCGGTCTCTGCAATGCACCTGCAACTTTTCAGCGGTGCATGCTTGCCATATTCTCAGATATGGTAGGTGACTATCTGGAAGTCTTCATGGATGACTTTTCAGTTTTTGGACAATCATTTGACGATTGCCTCCAACACTTGGTCCATATACTCAGGCGGTGCATCGAGGTGAATTTGGTTCTTTCCTGGGAAAAGAGCCATTTCATGGTGCCTGAGGGAATTGTCCTGGGACATTTAATCTCAGAGAAAGGCATCCAAGTGGATCGAGCTAAGGTTAACCTGATTTCCAAGCTCCCTATGCCTAGCTCGATTAAGGACATCCGATCTTTTTTGGGGCACGTCGGTTTCTACCGTCGATTCATCCCTGATTTCTCCAAAATCGCGCGCCCCCTGACCAATCTGCTTTCCAAGGATGTGCCTTTCGGAATTTCCAAGGAATGCACTCAAGCATTTGAGATCTTACGTGACCGAGTCACCCAAGCCCCAATCCTACAGTCCCCTGATTGGTCTCAACCCTTTGAGATCATGTGCGATGCATCTGACTTCGCTGTAGGAGCGGTTTTGGGGCAGAAAATTGATGGGAAACCTGTGGTCATTTACTACGCCAGCAAAACACTGGATGAGGCTCAGCGTAACTATACGGTTACTGAGAAAGAGCTGCTGGCCGTAGTATTTGCCCTGGAAAAATTCAGATCATACCTTCTGGGTTCCCGTGTTATCATATACTCGGATCACACAGCTGTGAGGCATCTCCTAGCCAAGAAGGACGCGAAACCTCGATTAATCCGCTGGATCTTGCTGTTGCAAGAATTTGACATCGAGATTCGCGACAAGGCGGGAAAGCACAATGTGGTAGCTGATCATTTATCCCGCCTTCCTCCTGAAATTATTGATCCGTCCGGACCTATTACAGAACATTTTCCTGATGAGCACCTCCTGACTATCAGTACAAGTCTTCCATGGTTCGCCGATATTGTTAATTACCTGGCATCACATCAGATTCCGCCCGATTGGTCGAAGGCCAAAAAGGACAAATTGCGTTCTGATGCCAAGTATTACCTATGGGAAGACCCGTATCTCTTCCGCATTGGTGCTGATCAGATAATCCGACGATGCGTCACGGAAGTGGAAATCAAAGACATACTCTCATTTTGCCATGACCAGGCATGCGGTGGACATTTTTCGGGACATAAAACCGCATCGAAAGTCCTCCAGTGTGGTTTCTACTGGCCCACAATTTTCAAAGATGCATACAATCACTGTAAGGCATGTTCCCGTTGCCAGACTCTAGGCAACCTGAGCCATAGAGACATGATGCCTCTACAGCCGATCTTGGTATGCGAAATTTTTGATATTTGGGGGATTGATTTCATGGGACCCTTTCCTACCTCGGATGGCTTCGAATACATTTTACTCGCAGTTGATTATGTTTCCAAATGGATAGAAGCCATTCCGACTCGAACCAACAATCATAAAGTCGTTATAAAATTCCTTCATCAAAACATTTTCTCAAGGTTCGGGATTCCGCGTGCTATAATTTCCGACGGAGGGACCCATTTTACAAACGCTCAGTTCAGGTCACTAATGATCAAATACGGGGTGTCGCACCGAATCTCTACTCCTTACCACCCTCAAACTAATGGTCTAGCTGAGCTATCTAACCGAGAGATCAAGAAGATCCTTCAGGTTACTGTTCGACCTGATAGAAAAGATTGGTCTTCTCGGCTTCCGGAAGCATTGTGGGCCTATAGGACCGCCCACAAGACCCAATTAGGAATGTCTCCCTTCAGACTAGTGTACGGGAAGGCATGTCACCTCCCCGTCGAATTGGAGCATAAAGCCTATTGGGCAGTACGGACCTGTAATCTCGACCTTTCTAAGGCTGGAACCCACAGAAGATTTCAAATGAGCGAGATCGATGAATTACGCCACGACGCATATGAGAACTCGCGAATTTACAAAGAACGGGTTAAAGCTTTTCACGACAAACACATTTCTAGAAAGGTCTTTCATCCTGGTCAAAAAGTTTTACTCTTTGATGCTCGACTCAAACTATTCCCAGGAAAGCTAAGATCCAAGTGGGTCGGACCCTACCTAGTCCGCCAAATCTTCGGAAATGGAGCTATTGAAATCAGCCCACTCAGCCACGATTCTGAACCATTTGTCGTGAATGGGCAGAGACTCAAGCCGTTCATTGACATGACCGATATAGATTTGACTGAGTCATCCTTTACCCTCCTTTCCTCTTGAGCTCATTACGCCCAGCCGATGGCGTAAAACTCAGCGCTTAACGGGAGGCAACCCGTCATTCTTTGAAAAACCTGAAACCGTTTCTGACATCGCTATGCGGAATTCATATTGCACTTTAGGGTTCATCCATTAGAACAGCCGACTTCACCTCAGGTATACCTACCCGAGATTAGAAATCGTTCGCAACAAGTCGCTTCGACCCATTCACTCACCACACACCTGTCCTAACACATGAACTAAGCTGAATTCGAACCCACCTAATTTACAATGGGGACATTGCAAATCTTAGGCATGGGGGGGTATGAAAGTGCAAAATGTCAGAAAAGTCATATCAAGAAAGGGTTTCATTCAAAAAAAAAAAAAAAAAAAAAAAAAAGGGCGGGGACTTGATAGAGGGGAGGAACAATTCAGGGTCATACAAATGAGAGGAGGAAAAGGAAGAAAAATGACAAAAAAGAGCAAAAATAAAGAAAGGAGCACAAAAGGAAAAGAAAAAGAAAAAGTCATTAGTAAAAGATTAAGGGGTTAACTGAAGTTCTAGACCGAGTCAAGAAAAAGAAAAGAAAAATGCTACAGAGATATAACAAGAGATTAGCGGGAACGCTGGTCTTAGGCCTCTTGGGCTAGATTTTTAGCTTAAAAATTCACGTATCCGTTAAAATCTGGACAATCCTCAAGAGGTTGAGGAAAATGCGAAGCTTGAGTATTAGGTCTAAGGCTTAGGAAGTATTCGGCCTCGTTAACTGACCTCCGGTTTGCGGGATTCGGTAACCTAAGCACCCAAATTCACACACAGTCTGGTTCAGTGCGCATAAATATTCAAAACACGCAAGAGCGTTTAATATTCTGAAAAAGTCACCTAGATTAGGAGCGGCCAATCAACACAAGTTGATTTGGACGAGTTCCCAGCGCGGAGAGGCGGGAAATTCCCCTCGAAGATGCGTAACAACATATCATCTCCTCGGTGCTTGTCTCTTAGGATATTTAAATATCCTACTGGAGGCATGTAAGCACTCTGTTGGTTCAGACACCATGGGTGGCATTATCACGAAATGTCAATCGCCAGGGTCTGAATTCAGCCACGGAACGCCATGGGCGGGATTATCTCGAAATCTCGAAAGCCAGGGTTCCGGGGGTTGCCATGGGCGGGATTATCTCGAAATCTCGAAAGCCAGGGACCTTTGAGGATTGATGATGGGGACGAGGAATCCGATACAGACCGTGTTGAGAAGCTAATCCGAAGCTAGAAATAAAAAAGAAAAGAGAGAGAAAAGCTCTCCAAACAAATAAATCTTCTATCTCTCTCTTACAAAAAAACGCACTGCAAACTGAACTTAGGCTAAAAATATCTCAAGCACGGGTGCTTTAACCGCGGAGTCCAACAAACCCTAGGTTAGGTTCTGTGGGCCGTAGAAACCTTTGCAGAAGACTGAGGCTAAAGCGGAACAGGTCCGGATTTTGGTTGGTACTTGAGTACCTCTAGGCCTATTGTCGGCATTCCCACCTAATCACAAAAGAAAAGGAGAAGCACTTATCATTGTTGACAACATTCAGGGTCTAGAACGGAAGTTAAAACTTTGAAATTTTGCTAAGGGACTAGCAAAAGCTAGGCATGAGGGTATGATGAGAGCCTCATCATGAGCCATAACTAGCTCATTTTGACCCAATAAAGAAGATAAAAGCTCCTACATAACCTAGAAGAAGGCCTAACTGAAGAAACAAGTGCTCTAAGAAGAAAACATGAAATAAAGGTTAAAACTGCAATTTTACCATTGCAGTAGATAAACGGGATTTCTCAGAGGCAAAACATAGGTCAAATGGTCTAAATGAGATAAAAAGTGGGTTGAGTCAATCAGAAATGGGTTCATGTGCAATCTAAGAACTAAAAGACACTTGGTAACCCTAAAACAGACCCGCTTAAATTAACAAGGTTCCGGTTAGAACAAAAAGCAAGTAAACCCTCTACAAATCATGGAAAACCATACTCTAGGGTTTAGAACACTTAATTTGGCCTTTGGAACCTAGTTTGACCTAGATTAGGGTCCTAGCTCTTCAATTAACCTAATTTGGGTTTTTACGCAAAATATCCAGTCAAACGAGGTCAAACCTGAAATCTAACTTCTCCATTGGTTTCCTTAGGTCCAAATTAGGTTTATACCAAAATTTGGACCTAAGGAGAGGTCATCTTGACCTACTTTGCAAGTTAGTACACCCAAATCACAAAGAGGTCCCTATCTTTTGAATATCCTTGCAGAGAGCCCCCTAGGCTCCTCGCCTTCTTTGCAAACCGGTCCTGCCGCCATTGCTAGGGCAGAACCGAACTCCGGCGAGGTTCGGAGAGGGATTGCTCTCTAATCCCTCAGAGATTCCCTCCCAGAAATGGAAGGAGGATTCTCTGAGGAATTCCCTTCCTCATAAAGTCAATCACAATCGTTGGTGTGAACCCAATCTCTCGTGCGAACGCACGAGAGATTTGGGTATCCTAACTCCTTTCCATCTCCGGCGACCAACCTCAGGCAATTACGTGCCCTTCACGCCCTGCACACCAAGTCCAGCACCTATAAAACACCCCTCGGACCCGGCCACTCATCTTGAGCTTGATTTGGCCGAGTTTCCCCCTTCAATTCCTCTCCTCCTGCTCGGCCAAATACCCCAGCTAGCTCCGGCGAGCCCCCCCTCCCCTACTTCTTCGCTCTGCCACTAAACCAGTGGCAGAGTTAGCTTCCTGACCTCCCTCCGCGTCGCGCAGTACCAGCGCACGCCGCCTCAGCCCCGTCGTCGCCGCCGTTCTCCCCCACTGGGCGTCATCTTCTCCGGCGACAGCAAGTACTGCTGTCCGCCTTCTGTCCCCTTTCGTCTTTACAATTAGGTTAGAACTCCTCTCCATCCTATCCTCTCTCTTTTCCCCCTGTTATCTCATCTGATTACCCCTCGACTGACGCTGACCACCCTCATCTTCCACATCACCGACCGAACTCCGGCGAGCCGCCCACACCACTCCGCCACTCCACACGGCTCGCCAACCACCTCGTGAGCTCCGCCTCACCACCAGGAACTCGCTCCACCCCACAACTGCCACTCCAGACCTCCATACCCACCCCCCGAACAACCCACCATCTCCGGCCACAGGTTAACCTAGGCGGGCACGCCTAGGCCGACCGGCAACCTGCAGCATCACCCACCGCCTTCGCCGTGCTACGGCGAAGGTTTCCAACTATTCTAATTGGGCCAATAGGCCGTTCTGTGGAAGTTCAGGTAAACGCTCCGGCCGCCATTAACAGTCGAAGCAGCAGGAAGCTTGGAGCAGCAGCAGGCGTCAGGCTTCCCAGGCGGCAGGTGCAGCAGACTCTCGCAAGTGTTGCGAGGTGACTGAGTTCAGCAAGGATCAGCAGCAGGGCCTTCAGCGTGGGCAATTGCACACGAGAGTCTGCGGGCGCACGCAAAGGAAGGGCGGAACGTTTAGTCCCACATCGTGGAATCTCAAGGCACAGGTATGGTATAAAGGTTTTTTGTGATATACGTTTACTGCCTCGAAAGCACAGGGGTGAGGTCCCTCACTGACCCCACCCGCCTCGTCCGCGGCCTGACCACGCGGACCTGGCGGATCCGACCCGACCTAGACCTACGCACTCCTCGCGCATCACACACCTGCAGGTGCGCCTGGTCCCGGGTACGATCCGACCCGATTGAGACTGTGGCTCTGGGAGAGCGTTTAGAGTGAATTGCTTGAGAGAGAGACACGCGCGGGTAGAGGGAGAAGGGTTAGGTTTTGTTCCCCTGTGCAGGCAGGCTGATTGCAGGAGAAGGACGTGGCCGCTGCAGAAGAAAGGAGAAGCAAGACAAAGAAGAAGAAGAAGATAAAGAAGAAAGGAGAAGCAAGACAGAAGAAGAAGAAAGAAAGAAGTCTTCGCAGGCGAAGGAGGAAAACAGAAAGGTTAGAGGTCTTCGCAGGAGAAGAAGAAGAAGGACAAGGGAAGATTGCAAAGAGATCTGAAAGGCAAAGCAGAAGAAGAAGAAGAGAAAGAAAGATCACATTTAAGACGTCTGATACATAAATCAGACGTCTAATTCTATTTTTTTACATCTTTCTTAAAAACTCTTTGAATCAATTATATTTGCATTTAACAGTTGTATTCTTGGGTTTTATAAAGTACTGAGTTTGCTCCCTGTGTTCGACCTCGGATACTCTAGTTGTTCGAGTAATAAAATTATTTGTTTAAACGTTTTGTCGGTTCTACTACAACGTAATACGCCTTTAAATCCGCACAGAAACGTTGAGCAACATGGAGTGTGAAGGAAGGTGGTGGTGGAGTGGAGAGGAGAGGAAGGGGGCTTCTTATAGGCAAGGGGTTAGGGTTCGATGAGGGGGAAAAAGAAGAAGAGAGGAGAGAGAGACGGGCTGCGTGCTGCCTGCACGTAGAAAGCAAATGTGCGTACAATTTTTTCAATTTCCAGACGTCTGGGAAGGGGTCCAGATGTTTGACTGATGATCCCGATGTCTTAAAATGCTCAAATCAAAGTGGATCTTTACATCATAACAAACTTAAAGGAAGTTTCGTCCCCGAAACTTAAGCTAGCTAAGGTGCAGAAAAGGAATATAAAGCGCATAACAAACTTAAAGAGGACCGAAGTTGGTCCAAAAAGACGTACCCTCAAAAAGCTCCGGGTACCGCTCTCGCATCGCAGCCTCAGGCTCCCAGGTAGCCTCCCGTACCGCTGGCTCCTCCATAAAACCTTCACCAGGGGTACCTGCTTTTGTCTCAGACTCTGGACGGCTCTGTCTAGTATCTGCACTGGTCTCTGGGGGTAGGCCAGGTCGTCACCCACCTCGACACTCTCGTGGCTCAGAACGTTACTGGGATCGGTGACATACTTCCTGAGGTTGGACACATGGAACACGTCGCGCACACCAGAAAGTTGGGGAAGAAGGGCAAGCCAGTAAGAACGGGACCTACTCGCTTCAGGACCTCAAAAAGCACCACAAACCTCGGTGAGAGCTTCCCCTTCACCCCAAAACGTTGCAGGCCCTTCATGGGCGAAACGCGAAGAAAAATGTGATCCCCAACCTCGAACTTCACCTCTCTGCGTTTTCGGTCAGCATAACTCTTCTGCCTGCTCCTGACAGTGCGGAGTCGTCTGTGGATCTGCTTTATCACCTCTTGACTCTACCGGATCAGCCTGGGGTCAACCTCCCACTTGGTCCCCACCTCAACCCAACTCAAGGGCATAGTACACCTCCGTCCGTATAGAGCCTCGTAAGGTGCCATGCTGATGCTCGAGTGATAATTGTTATTATATGCAAACTCTGCTAGGGTAAGTGCTCCTCCCAAGAGCCCCTCCAGCCTAGTACACAGGCGCACAAAAGATCCTCGAGTGTCTGTATAGTGCGCTCTGACTGTCCATCTGCCTGGGGGTGGTATGCGGTACTGAACCACAACTTTGTCCCTAATGTCTGCTAAAACTCAGCCCAAAATTGGGAAGTAAAACGGGTATCTCGGTCGGATACAATCTCACGCGGAACTCCGTGCAGGTGTACCACATCACGAATGTACCTCTCTACCAACTGGGCTTGTCCCAAAGTGACTCGGATCTGCAGGAAACGTGCCGTCTTCGTCAACCAGTCCACTATCACCCAGACTGCGTCGTGTCCTCGCTGGATAACCGGTAGACCCACCACCAAGTCCATAGTGATGCTCTCCCACTTCCACTCTGGCATAGGAAGTGGCTGCAACGGCCCTGCAGGCCTCTGATGCTCAACCTTCACCTGCTAGCACACCAAACACTACTGCATAAACTCACCTACATCCCGCTTCATCCCTCTTCACCAAAAGTCACGTCTCAGATCATGGTATATCTTTGTGTTCCCAGGATGTATGGTGAACCTGGACCCGTGCGCCTCCGTTAGGAGCTGTCTCAACAACTCCTCGTCCCTAGGGACGCACAAACGTCCCTTCATGCGCAGCACCTCGTTTGTAAAAGAGTAGCTTCTTGGGTCCTCTGACAGCACTCTGTCTCGCAACGACTGTAGATACAGATCTGTCATCTGTCCTGCGATGATGTGGTCTATCAACTCTGGTCTCGTCTGTACCCCACAATACCCCTGTGACTCTTAGGGTCGCCAACTGCCCAACTCCTCCATAAGTGTCCAACTCTGTGCCTGTAAACTGGCCAAGTGGGCGAGCGCCTTTCGGCTCAAGGCGTTAGCCACTATGTTGGCCTTCCCCGGATGGTAGGAGATGCTGTAGTCATAATCCTTCCGGAGCTCTAACCAACGTCTCTGTCTCATGTTAATCTCCTTCTAATCAAACAAGTACCTGAGGCTCTTATGATCCGTGAAAATCTTGAATGTCTCACCGTAAAGGTAGGGCCTCCATGTCTTCAGCGCGAAGACAATAACTGCCAGCTCTAAGTCATGGGTAAGGTAGCTATGCTCATGGGGCTTCAGTTGCCGTGAAGCGTAAGCGACAATGTGACCCCACTACATGACAACACCCCCTGACCCCTGCAACGAAGCGTCTGTGTAGACCACAAAACCGCCACTGCTATCTGGGATGGTAAGCACAGGAGCTGAAGTCAGTCTCTCCTTCAACTCCTGAAAACACGCCTCACAAGCATCTGTCCAAACAAAGGGCTCGTCCTTCCGGGTCAATTGAGTCATAGGACGCGCAATCTGCGAGAATCCCCTGATAAACCGCTGGTAGTGACCTGCCAGTCCTAAGAAGCTACGTATCTCTATCACTGTACGTGACCTCTCCCACCTGAGTATGTCCTCAACCTTGGCTGGATCCACAGTCAAACCATCCCCTGAGATCACGTGGCCCAAGAAAGTCACCTACCTCAACCAAAACTCGCACTTGCTGTACTTGGCATACAGGCTGCATTGTCTCAAAGTGTCCAGAATCATCCATAGGTGCTGTCCGTGCTGTGCCTGATCCCGCGAGTAAACGAGCATGTCATCGATAAATACCACCAGAAATTGATCCAGATACGGTCTGAAAACTCGGTTTATCAAATCCATAAAGGCAGCGGGGGCGTTGGTCAACCCAAACTGCATGACAAAAAACTCGTAGTGTCCGTACCAAGTGCAGAAAGCAGTCTTGGAGACGTCGGTCTCCCTGATCCTCAACTGGTGGTAGCTTGATCTCAGATCTATCTTGAAGAATACTGTGGCACCTCGCACTTGATCAAAAGGATCATCAATCCTCTGCAATGGATACTTGTTATTGATGGTGACCCTATTCAGCTGTTTGTAGTCAACACAAAGTCGCAGGGTACCATCCTTCTTCTTCACAAACAACATAGGGGCTTCCCACAGGGACGCACTGGGCCTCACAAAGCCCTTCTCCAATAGCTCCTCTAGCTGTGACTTGAGCTCTCACAACTCAAGTGGTGCCATCTGGTATGGTGCAGTAGAAATGGGGCTGGCCCCCATTACCAGTGAGATCTTAAACTCGATCTCACGCTCGGGCGGTAGTCCTAGCAACTCCTCTGGAAACACGTCGGGGTACTTACTAACCACCGGAATGCTCTAAAAGTCCACCATGGGGTTGCGCTTCGCCACCACACAGGCTAAGAAGCCCTCACACCCTTGGCTCAAAAGTCTCGCTGCCCGAAGCGCAGATATGCACCTTAAACCTCCGTCCACCAGCTGTCCGTGAAACTTAAAGGAAGGCATCTCTGGCATGGAGAAGACGATCTTCCTCCCGAAACAGTCCGCCAAGGCGTGGTAAGCGGACAGCCAATCCATCCCCAGAATCATGCCAAAATCCTCCATCGATATCACGATCAGGTCAACGGGGAGGCTGTGTCCCCTAATACTAACCTTACTGTCCATGTAGACCTCCATAGCTACAAACAGCTGGCCACTTGGACCTCTGATCATAAACGGATTCTCTAACAACACGCAGTCATATCCCAAACTGACAGCAAAACTCGTAGGGACAAAAGAGTGTGTGGTGCCGGAATCAAAAAGCACGTAAACTAATCTGTCGGAAACGGTAACCATATTTGCCACCACTGAACCGGATGCCCTGGCGTCTCTGTGTGTCAGGGCATTGATACGCCCCTCAGCTCTCGGTGTAGAAGAAGCAGCCACACTCTGAGTCGGGCGAGTAGCCGCTGGTCAGTACCCTCCCCGTGACTGCTGCCCTCCCCCACGCGTTGGGGACCACGACCACCTGCTCGGCCTTTAGTGCTCGGTGCGGGGAGCATCTGCTGTGCTCCAACCTTAGACATGTAGTCCCTCTTGATGTGGCCTGGCTGGCCACACTGGTAGCAAAGGGGGACTCGACTCCATCCCTCGGTAAGTCCCTGCTGACGGCTGGGCGGGGGTCTAGTGCTGACAACTTGCCCCTGTTGGGGGCCACCAAAACCCACTGATGGCCCCGCAAAATGAGACGGCTCTTCCGCGGGTGCCACGTGCCTTCTCTCTCGTTGACCACGTGCCTTCCGTTCGCTGTCGGTGTCTCGCGCGGCCAGGTTGGTCTCCTCGTACGTCATGGCTGCCTCCACCACTCTCGAGAAGGTGGGAAGCTTCAGGGGCTTGACATACCCCCAAATAGCAGGCTGGAGTCCCTCAGTGACCCTCCACAGGCGCTCCTCCTCCGTAGCTACGGCTATCGTAGCAAAACGTGAAAGCTCCAGGAAGCGCGTGCGATACATGCTAATGGTCAACGTCCCCTCGTGGAGAGTGTGCAACTCTCGCCTCCTCTGGTCCTGCCAGGTCTGCGAGAAGTACTGCTCGCAGAAGAGGGTCACGAACTGGTCCCACGTTGGCACTCCCCTCTCCTAGCCTCTGACTGCCCTCCACCGCCTGTGTGCTGCACTCTCTAGCTGGTACATGGCAAAGGCCACACTGCACTTTGCAGGGGGCGAAGGGTATCAAACACCTTCTCTATCTGCTCCAGCCAGTCCTCTGCCTTAGACGGGTCCTCATCCCCCTTGAAAAAGGGGGCTTCAGCTTCTAGAACTGTCCGAAAAGCTCATGGTGCAGCTGTAGTGGGGGAACGGGCATGCCTCCAGGCAAGGAGGGCTCATGCTCGGAAGTGTCAGAGTGTGGTGGGGGTGGTGGAGGACCACCCCCTCCCCCTCTTGCTCGTCCACCGCTACGTCAGTCTCTCAGTCCCACAGAGGACTTCCCCTCCAAGTCCTCAGGAAGAGGCGTCCGTGGAGGCGGGTGGAGCTTCTCCCATACTATATCCCTGATCAGTTGAGTGAGGTCCTAGGCCTGAACGCCTGGGAGAAGTGGTGGGTCAACTGGCACCTCGGGCCCGGCTAGTCCGCCGCTCCGACCTCGTCCATGGCCGCGTTCACGACCCGTTTCGAGAACTCCACGACGAGGCATTTCCTGTAAGGAGACGTGGAAGACAAAACAAAAGAAGTCAACTCTAACGGACTTCAGCGAAAGGAACTCAAAACAGATGTCAAGTGGTATGTTGTGGTGGTTACCCTAGTTACATGCACGTGAATTGGTTATTCTCAAGCTAGTTGGCTCATTTCTCGGGACAATCTTGCTCTGATACCATCTTGTTACGACCCAGTTCCCGAATCCCTACAGGACCCGAGACCGGCTCAACTCGACTAATCCCAAGACCCAATCGTTTAATAAGAAATAACCAAAAAGTAGGAAAATAAATCACATTCACTATGCAATGTAACTAATAGTAAAAGCATACAAGCAGTAAAGGAATTAAAAGCTGCTAGTCAGTACATACCACCACAACAACAGAAAAGTAGAATAAAAGTACAGTAACAGGAACAGTAAACAAAGTCTGAAACTCACTAGCAGAAAGAGAGTACAAGAACAGTAAGAAAACTACTGCTGGGCTCGATTGGGCCCAGTACCCTCTGTAGCCGGTAACTCGGGCTACTCAACTCCTGGACCTGTAAAGGGTTATGAGAATACGGAGTTAGGGAACGTTGAGTAGAGTGGTAACCAGACTATCTAAATCAGTAAAAGCTAGCAGGTAAATTTATCTTTTCAAATTATTTTATTTTACAAGTAATTCCCTTTCACCCCATTAGTTTACTTTTAGATTTCTTTCTTGATCTCGCATGTTCCTCGTGGGAACGATCTTGATTGCAGTCTTTCTCGAAGAGTAGAAGGTACACGTGGTGCTCTCCTGGCTGGGAGAGTTCCCCGTGATGTCCTACACCCAGTCAACCACCCCGAGGTCACAGACAGACATAGCGGTGACTATGGCACGCGCGATAAGCGCACGGGTAGCTACCCCGCACTGACACGTGGTTAGTTGTTTCCACTAGCGGGTACGCCCAAAGTACAGCAGGGAACAGTATAGGGCCTAGCCCTCTCAAAAACAGGGGTCTCGCCCCTCAGAACCAAATAAGGGTCTCGCCCCTCCACAGTCCGCGCACCCTCGTCTGACTACCCCAATTTGCCTAGTGGGCCTAACAAGTCGGTGTAGGGTTGCTAGCTGAACCCCGAGCCTCGTGGGGTGGCTAGCACCCTCCATACACTAGTAGCTCTCCCTGGTACCATGTATGCGAGAGCCAACAGAGGTCGGTGTAGAGTGGCCAATCCTAACCCCGGGTCCCAACCCAAGGGCGGCTAGCTCCGCTCTACATTAAAAAAGGGACAATTGCTATCCTTGGTACCACGTACTTTAGGGCTAGCACACCTCCCGTCCACATTTCCAGGCCTTTCCATTCATCCACAGGAGCTCTACTCCTAACTCCTCGTAGGGTTCATGCTCATATTCACCATATTGTTCCATACCGGGTTTCATCATTCACAATTCCATTCTCGTATTATACACATGTAGCTCGTATTTCCATAATTTAACACATGCACAAGCGGTATTACAGGTAACTGTTTAGTTATCTCAGGCATTTCATATTCTAACAGGCAGTTCGTATTTATTAACAGACAGTTGCTAACAATTTAGCTCATTCATGTATGAATACAATCTCAATCACGCACACAAACAATACAATTATTTCTCGTCCTAGGATTCATGCCAAATCCTAGGTTTCTAGTTATCTAATTTTCATGACTGCATTCATGTTTTATAAATAGAACAGGGGAAACCACTCTACCAGACAATCCGAAAGTACTGGGGGCTCGAACTGCAGGCCCACGTGCCTCTACAAGCCCCAGACGCGCAACAGGTCGAAGTCCTATATCAAGGAACATATCACAACGGAATGTTCAGAATAGTATGTAAAGTTCTAATATGTAAAGGAACTTACAAGGAAACCACAGATATTTTGTTTGCGTAAAACGGATCCCAATCGAACCTTAAACGGGTCAAAAACATGTCTGCAGACCCAAATCAGACGTCTGGAAACAAGTCCAGACGTCTTAAAAGTCATCAGAGTCTCACCTCAGGTTCCTATGACGACCTCAAATGTCCAGGACCCCTCCGCGACTTTTTGGACCC
Organism: Thalassia testudinum; assembly: GCA_037157565.1. Taxonomy (NCBI): domain Eukaryota; kingdom Viridiplantae; phylum Streptophyta; class Magnoliopsida; order Alismatales; family Hydrocharitaceae; genus Thalassia; species Thalassia testudinum. Next base: position 53,750,636 of record JAZHRO010000030.1, read on the forward strand.
AGTTCCAGACGTGCGACTAGTCCTCAGGTCATCTGGGAATGCCTTCGATCGTCTGGTAAGCTGTCCAGACGTCCGAAAAGCATGGGAGGGCGTGCCGCGTGCCTTCCCAAAGCTACTCCTGCGCATGACAGAGAAGCACACCCCTTTTTAGCCAAGCAAAATGCCTCTACGGTGCAGCCTGCATGGCCGTAACCGCGAGGAAGACGTACCTGCATGAATACCTGCTTTCAGATGTTCGGTGTCGTCGCCAGACGTCCAGCTCGTCGTTCGGAAGGCACTCCGGATGCCTGATACTGGAAAAACTCCAGTATCATACCGCACTCCCCTTCTCTCGCCACGCTCTGCCGTGACTCCTCCTGCTCTGCTGCAGCTTCGACCGCTGCAGGAAGTCGGGGACGACGCCCAGACACTCTCCTCCTCCCACACGTGTCGCGGTGGCCATCTAACACTCCAGCGAGTCCCCACGAAGCTCATGAGCTCAACCTTCTCCTTCTCTTCACTCCCTCTCCTCCTCCTTGCCCTCGCTCCCTCTCTCTCGCGCACCTCACTCACGGTAGTGGAGTGGAGAGGAGAGGAAGGGGGCTTCTCTTAGGCAAGGGGTTAGGGTTCGGCGAGGGGGGAAAAAGAAGAAGAGAGGAGAGACGGGCTGCGCACTGCCTACGCGTAGAAAGCAAATGTGAGTACAATTTTTTCAATTTCCAGATGTCTGGGAAGGGGTCCAGACGTCTGGCCAGACATTTGACTGACGATCCAGATGTCTTAAAAGGCTCAAATCAGAACAGGTCTTTACACTCGCTCCACAGCAGCTCCAGTCGCTGTAAATGGTCGAGGCCACCTCTCCGGAATCTCTCCTCCTCCCACACACGCCCGTGGTGGACATGTGAGCTCTGCCAAGCTTCCATCGAAGCTCTCTGACCTCGGCCTCCTCATCCCGCACTCTCCTCCTCACCCTCTTGCTCTCCCTCACTCGCCTCCTCTCGCCACTCCCGCAGCTCTGAAGGTGGAGATGGTGGTGTGTGGAGTGGAGAGGAGAGGAGGGGAGGGGGAGCTTTTTATAGATGGCTGGGGTTTAGGGTTCAGGCAGGAAGGGATGAAAGGAGAGAGAGAAAGAAGGCATTCTACGCGTCGCCCGCGTGCAGAGCAAAGAGCGCGTACGAAAATTTCATTTTCAGACATCCGAGAAAGGGTCCAGACGTCTGATTGAGACTCTAGATGTTAAGAACCGTGCCATTAAAGCCCTTTAAGACATCTGGTTAGACGTTTGGACACCTTCCCAGATGTCTTGAAATCAATTTTGCATGTGTACATCTTCAAGTCTGCGCGCGTGCCGCGCACAGACTGTGCTCAGCCGAAATTCTTCTCTCTCTTCTCTCTCTTCTCTCCCCTCACCGACGACAGAGCCCTCCCCACGCCTACATATACCCCCCTCCTCTCCCTCACGCCACCCCACTCCCATTCACCATCTCCTTCTCCAGTGAGAGAGAGGGTGAGAGCAGCAGCAGCAGCTGAGTGCAACGGCGGAGACGAGAGGAGCGGCGAGAGGAAGAGAGGAGAGCGTGTGAGCCGTGAGAGAGCTCGCCGGAGCAGCTCGAGGCCGGTCGGGCGTGCACGAGGTGGAGGGTTGTGCCGGGGAGGTTTTCCTCGGCAGTGCTGCAGCTAAATCAGCGAACGAGTGGCTGCGCGGCGTGGTCGCTCGCTGCAGGAAGAAGACGAAGGAGGTTCTGGTTCTGGGATTTTTCCCAGAATCACATGTTTGGACCTACATCCAGACGACGCAGACGACGTTTTGATGAAGCTCCAGATGACTGAGAGGTACATACTGTGCCCTTTACTTCGTTTTGCGGATACGGCCATGCAGGCCGTTCCGCCGAGGCTCTGATACGTGCCGTGTTAAGAGATTTTTGCATGCGCATGTAGGATTCGCTTCGGGAAGGCGCGGGACACGCCCTCCCACGTGGTTTAGACGTCTAGGTGAGGCACCAGACGGCGGGGAATGTCTCCAGACCTCCGAAGAAGTGGTCGGACGTCTGGAACTGGGCCCAGACGGTTCAGCAGGATCCCTGGACGTCTAAGGAGCAGCAAAGAGTGAGGTATGATCTGGACCCCTTTTTATGACGTCTGGAAGGTGTTCCAGACGTCTAATTTGAGTCTGGATTGTCATTTTTGACCCGTTTAGGGTCCTTTGAGGTCCGATTTCCACGTTTAAGATTTCGTTCTTTTTCGTATAAGTTCCTCTGCCTGTTGCAATGCCTTTTATTATATTCTGAGTGGTTTCTTGTGGTTGATCCTTGTGTTAGGACCTCATTCTGTTGCGGATTTGGGGGTTGCGGAGGCGAGTGGACCCGCCGATCAAGCCCCCATTACTCCCAGTTTTGCAGGTAGAGTGGCTTCCCTTAGTTAATTACAACATAAATGCATATTTGGAATAAATGATAGATACTAGGGTATTGCATGAATCCTACGACCAGAAACACTAGATTGAATGATAGATCCTAGGGTATGGCATGAATCCTAGGACCAGAAACACTAGATTGAATGATATATCCTAGGGTATGGCATGAATCGTAGGACCAGAAACACTAGATTGAATGATAGATCCTAGGGTATGGCATGAATCCTAGGACTAGAAACACTGGAACGATTGTATTGAATGCCTGAATTGCAGTCTTGGTTGAATAGATAGAATAATAATAATTGCTTGTAATTGGATAACACCTACCTGTGAAATGTAGAGTACTGTTGTTAGTAACTTCTACATGTAATTCCTGTTGTTGAAATTAAATACGAGCTGCTTGTATATAAATTGGAAAAGAAAGATTGAATGTTGGAAACACGTGCTATAAGAAAATAAACCTGAAATGATGAAGCCTAGTATGGCTTTGCCTGAGAAACATGAGTATGAACCCTACGGGGAATTAGGAGTAGAGCTCCGGGAAATAAATGGAACAGAACTGGAAATGTGAATGGGAAAGTATGTTGTCTCTTGGGTACGTGGTACCAAGGGGAGCACATATTACCCCTTAGTGTAAAGGAGAGCTTGCCACCCTCGGGTCGAGACCCGGGGTGAGTTTGGCCACTTTGCATTGACTTTTCTAGCCCTCGCGTACACAGTACCGGGGAGAGCTGCTAGTGTAGGGAGGGAGCTAGCCACCCTACGGAGCACGAGGTTCAGCTAGCCGTCTTACACCGACTTGTTAGGCCCATTGGGCAAACCAGGGTAGTCAGGCGAGGGTGCGCGGACTGTGGAGGGGCGAGACCCCTGTTTGGTTACTATGGAGGGGCTAGACCCCTGTTACTGAGAGGGCTCTGCCCTATACTAGTTCTGTGCTATGCTTTGGGCGCACCCATTAATGGAAACGACTGACCGCGTGCCAGTGCGGGGTAGCTACCCGTGCGTTTATCGTGCGTGCTGTAGTCACCATTACATCTGTTAGCAACCTTGGGGTGGTTGACTGAGTGTAGGACCACCACGGGGGACTCTCCTGGCCAGGAGAGCACCACGTGCTAGTTCTACTCTTCAGAAAAGACTGCAATCAAGATCGTTCCCACGAGGAACATTCGAGATCAAGAAAAAGACCTGATAAATTAACCAAGTGATGAAAGAAAGAGTAAATAGATAAATAAAGAAATAAATTAAGAACAACAGCTACCTGTCCACCTTTACTATTTTTCTTAGTTAGCTGGTTGCCACTCTACTCAGCGTTCACTGACGTGTTGTACTCATTCCCCTTTTCAGGTACAGGTGTTGAGCAGTCAGAGCCTACGGCTGCGGAGGGTGCTGGGCCCAGTATAGCCCAGTAGTGTACCTTTTTGTTGTACCGTTCTATTGTAGTGAGTATTTTTGTTGCACTTCTGTACTCTTTTGTTGTAACTTTATATTCCTGTACCTTTTTAAATTCTCTACTGTTATGGTGGTGTGTACTATAGTAGTTTATTTCTTTACTGCTGTACTTTTGTTACTCTTAGTTGCTTGCATGGTGAATGTGAGTTATTTTACTGCTTTTTGGTTACTTCCTCGTTGGATGACTGTGTCGTGGGATTAGTCGAATCGGTCCGGTCTCGTGTCCTGTAGGGATTCGGGAACTGGGTCATAACACTAGACGTCTTAAAAGGCTAAAAGTGGGACGGGTCTTTACAGAAACTCACCTTGTGTTCCTACGTTGCTGGTGGATGTCTGGAACCCCTCACTGTCATCTTGGGGTCTTTCTAGATGTCTGTGACTACTTCCGGGTGTCTGATATGGCTATCAGACGTCTATAGAGACGTCTAGACGTCCTAAAGCACCTCGAAGAGCATGCTTATGCGCCTTTCCGAGGCCTGTACCTGTGCATGCAAACGCAGTTCAAAAACTGTGACAACTAATATTTACGTACTTCACGTACACACACGCATGAGTGTACAGAACTCATACCTTGGCACTCCACATATTTTCACACGTCCGGCATCAGCTTCGGGCGTCCGCTGTTGTTCCAGATGTCTGGCAGATGCTCCAGATGTCTGATACTGGAAAATCCAGTACACAGAATTCCTTCATGGTGTTCTGATGATCATTTTTCATCGGTTTTATAAATATATTCGTTGCAGTATTACCATGAAAAATAATTATCAATTTATTTTAATTTATTACTCGAAATTTAGAATGTTCCGAGGTCAAACTCAGGGAGCAACTTAATTCTAGAAGCATAAAAATTCACAATTCACTATAATATATTACTTTACAAAAATTAAAGAGAGAGAGTGAACAAAAATCCTTTTCTTTTTTTTTTTTTCTTTTTCTTTTTCTTTCTTCTCCTCTTCTCTCTTCCTTCTCTTCTTTCTCTACCTTTTCTTTCTCAGACTTCTGATTCTTTGAATCAGACACCTTATCTACCTCTTGCTACAGTGCCTTTGCAGGTTTTTCTCCTCTTGGCTTCTTCTTCTCTTCTCTGTTTGGCCTTCTTCTTCTTTCTTTCCTCTGTGCGGTAGGCTTCCCTCGTCTTTTCTTCTCTTTTCCTTTGGTTTTCTTCTTCAGATCCTTCTTCTGTTGCAGCTTTTGCTACTTCTCCTTCTCTTCTCTTCAGCCGTGTCTCCTCTTCTTCTCTCTGCTGCGTTCCCTCCTCCTTCTTCTCCTTCAACTTCTACTGCTTTGTGCGGCTATGTCCTCAGCCGCTCCTCCTCCATTCTTCCTCTCCTGGTTCCCTACACATTACAAGGTTAGGCAAAACCTAACCCCTACCCGCCCCACGTCTCTCTCTCTCTCTTTCAAATTCACTCCAAGATTCACTCCCAGAGCCTCAATCTGGTAAGCAGGTCGGGTAACGCGCCTGAGACCAGGCGCACCGGCGTGGGTGGTGCGCGAGGAGTGCTTGGTCGGGTAATTGGGTTTGGACCCAGGCCCGCGGGGTGAGAGCGCAGGCGAGGGCAGGCACTAGCGCGTGGCGCGCTGCGCGTGCGTAGGCGAGGGACCTGACCCCTGTGTATCGAAGGCGATAAGCGTAAGACATAAAAACAATATAAATGACTTACCGCTCACTTACGTTTCCGAGGTGGGACTAAAGTGTCCCACTCGCTTCTTCACACTCGCAAGGAAGATGCCAGCCTAATTGAAGCAGCTGCAGTCGCAGACGCCTCCAATTGGTAGGTGCGAAAGAGTCGTGGATTGCTTCCGCACACCTGGAATCGATTTCCTGGAGGGGGGTGACCTAGAGTGAGCTTGCGCGCGAGCTTTGCTCCTGCTCCAATGGCGACAGGGGGTCAAAACCTGCGATCATTGAACACGGCCTTTCGGCCCCATTAGATCACTTGGGGAGCTTCGTCGTGTTACGGCGAAGGTGAGACGGTGGATGGCTGGCCGCGGGGAGGCCTAGGCGTGCATGCCTAGGTCGCTCTGTGGCCGTGTTTGTTGGGTTGTTCGGTGGAGGTATGGAACGTGTGTGGCTGGTAGTGAGTGGGCGGAAAGTGGAAAGTGGATGGAGGCGGAGCTTGTGAGGTGGTTGGCAAGGCGTGTGGATGCGTGGAGCAATGGGAGTGCCTTCGCCGTTGGTCGGCCGGAGATGGGAACGATGGTGGTGGATTGCGGCATTGAGGGGATAAAAATCGCAATAAAGATTGGGGAAATAAAGAGGGGAGAGAAAGGAATAATTCTAACCTAGCTAAGCGGTCAAAGGGGGGTAGGAGGCGGACGACTCGTTCCTGCCGTCGCTGGAGAAGAAGATGTCCAGGGGAGGGGTGACGACGACAACGACAGGGCTAGAGGTGCGGCGCGAGTGTTGCACGACGTGGAAGAAGGCGGTGAAGGCGGCTCTGCCACTGGTATTGTGGAAGAGCGACGAAAAAGAAGAGGAGGGTTCGCCGGAGCTCGCTGGACTCTTGTTCACAGGAGGAGACGAAATTAGGGGGAATTCTTCGGCCAAGTCGAGCTTAATCGAAGCGGCAGACCCTGCCGTCCCTTAAATAGGTGCTGGCAGGGAGGGAAACAGAGGAGGAGGCATGGGTTGGTCGCCGGAGATGTGGTCAGAAAAGAGATCCATACTTCTCGTGCATTCGCACGAGAAGTATGGGTGCCGGCAGGACATGGGAGGAGGTCCATGCAGAAGAAGACAACGCAGGGGACCCTCTTCTCGTTTCTGGGGCTGGCTCCCTTACCCTGCGCGGCATCATCTTCCGCGCAATGTCGTCGGAGTTATGGCCTGCTGCTGCGGGTGGTAGAGGGACCGTTGTGAAGAAAATGAAGGGAAAGTTGAGGGGGCGAACGTAAAAGTTCAAAAAGTTAAGGGTCAGAAAGTAATTACTGAGGACCAATTTGTAAAGTGGGTCAAGGCAAACTTCCATTAGGTCCAAATTTTGATGTAACCCTAATTTGGACCCAAGGAATCCAATGGTGAATTTGGATTTTAGGTTTGACCACGTTTGACCGGTCAATTTGCACAAAAACTCAGATTAGGTCAAAAATTGGGTATGGTTCTCAATATAGGTCAAGACATGTTCCAATGGCTAAATTGAAGGTTCTAAACCCTAGGGAATGTTTTTTAATGAATTTTAAAGGGTTTAATTGATTTTTACCTTTCCTAAAACTTCGTGAATTAAAGTGGATTTGTTTTTAGGGTTGCAGAATGTCATTTAATTCGTAGATGTCGCTATAACCCTTTTCAGACTAAATCATCCCACTTTCTTTCTTATTAAGCCCATTTGACCTGTGTTTAGACCCTTAGAAATCCTGTTTATGTACAGCATTGGTAAAATTGAAGTTTTACCCCTTGTGAATTGCTTTATACTCAAATTTATAATTCTCTGATTTAGGCTTTCTCTTAGGTTTTGTAGGAGCTTTTGTATACTTATTTAGGTCACAATGTGCTAGTTAGGGTTTATGATGAGGTTCTCATCACGTTCTTCTTGCGACTTCACCCGCAGAGCCTGTAGCAGCTGCAGGAGGTTGCAGATCCTCCTCCTGCGGCCTCCTCTCCTTTCGCGAGTGCTCGCAGCTCCTCCTGCCACACTCCTACCTCTCATACGAGCTCCCTCGAGTGAGCTCTCTCTTCTCTCACACCGTCGCTCTCCCTATCCCACGACTGCAACTTTGGCTACGGCAAGGGCAGTCCCCACGCATGCGAGCTCTCCTGCTCGAGCTCTTCCGGCCGTGCACTCTCGAGCTTCCCCGAGCACTCTCCTCTTCCACGCCCTCCTCTTCCTTGCTCACACTCTTTCCCTCCCTCCTCCTCCGCTCGCGATCTCCTCTCCTCCACGCGTGGCTACAGGTGGAGACGGGAAGGCTGTGGGCGCTCACCAGCAGCAAGGTAAGGGTGGGGGACGAAGGTGGAGGTGGAGGTGGTGATGATGGAGAGGGTGGCATGGGGTTTAAGTAGAGGGAGTGGGTTAGGGTTTGGGTTTGTAGGGAGAGGTGTGTGTGCGTGATTGTGTGCGGTGTGGGAGGAGAGAGAGAGAGCGAAAATTAAGGAATTTCCCTCTCAAACCCTTCTCCTCTCCGTAAGGCCCAAAAACTAAACCTAAGGGGTTTAAAATTACGTTCACACCCCTATCTTTTCGGAAAAACTTCGAACGGTCCTTGGAAAGGGTCATTTCAACATAGCAAATTTAAAGGAAGTTTCATCCTCGAAACTTGAGCTAAGTAAGGTGAGGAAACAACGTAAAAGCGCATAATAAACCTAAAGAGGACCAAAGTAGGTCAAAAGGGATGTACCCTAAAATAGTTCCGAGTATTGCTTTCGTATTACTGCCTTAGGCTCCCAAGTCGCCTCCTTGTATCGCTAGCTTCTCCATAGGACCTTCACCAGTGGTACCTGCTTTCGTCTCAAACTCCAGACGACTCTATCTAGTATCTGCACCGGCCTCTTGGGATAGGTCTGGACGTCTCCCACCTCGACGCTCTCGTGGCTCAAAATGTGGTTGGGATCGGCGACGTACTTCTTGGTTGGACACATGGAACATGTCGTGCACTCTAGAGAGCTGGGGGGGAAGGGAAAGCCGGTAAGCAATGAGTCCAACCCTCTCGATGACCTTAAAGGGCCCCACAAACCTCGGCACAAGCTTCCCTTTCACCCTAAAATGCTGCAAGCCCTTCATGGGCGAAACACGGAGGAAGACGTGATCGCTAACCTCGAATTGCATCTATCTGCGCTTCTTATCAGCATACCTCTTCTTCCTACTCCTGACAGTACGAAGTCGTCTATGAATATTCTCTATCACCTCCTAACTCTATCGGATCAGTCCGGGACCAACCGGGACCAACCTCCTACTTGGTCCCTACCTCGACCCAACTCAAGGGTGCAGTATAGTTCCTCCCTATAGAGCCTCGTAAGGTGCCATGCCAATGCTCGAATGATAGCTGTTATTGTATGCAAACTCTGCCAGGGGTAAATGCTCCTCCCAGGAGCCCCTCTAATTTAGTACACAAGCATGAAGGAGGTCCTTGAGTGTCCATATAGTGCGCTCCGACTGCTCGTCGGTCTGGGGGTGGTAAGCGGTGCTGAACCTCAAATGAGTCCTCAAGGCCTGCTGAAACTCTGCCTAGAACTGGGAAGTAAAACGAGTATCCCTGTCGGATACGATCTCGCGAGGGACTCCGTACAGACGCACCACACCTTTGATGTACCGCTCTGCTAACTGTGCTAGCCCAAATGTACTCCGAACTAGATAAGGCCCCTCTTCAACAGTTTAGTGTGCATAAGGCCCCTCTTCAACGACTAAAATGTTTCCTAATTGGATTTTCCAACAGCTAATTAATATACTACAAAAGTACTTTATTTAACGTTAGGTAAAAGTGACTTAACGTTAGGTGAAGTAACTAACGTTAGGTATTTAGTTAGGTGCAAAGTTTGCTATCTCCTGGAGATGTCCAATTTAACCCAAAATAGCCTATCTAACATTAGGTAATCTCTATCTAACGTTAGGTCAACTACCTAACGTTAGGTACAAAGTTTTGTGGAAAGCTCGTTATTCCTTGGAGCTTCCAAATGACACTATCCTTATTACTTAATGTTAGGTGATGAGGACTTCATCATAAACCCTAAACTAGCACCATCTAACCTAGATTTGCGAGAAAAAGCTCCTACATAACTTATAGAAAGGCTTGACTCAAAGAATTCTGAGTTTGTGAAGAAAACATGAGCTAAGGGGTAAAAATGTAATTCTACCAACACAATCAGTAAACATGGTAACTTAGGATCCAAACCTAGGTCAAACTAACCTAATAAGAAGGAAAGTGGGATGATTTTATCCAACAAGGGCTACAGCAACTCCAAGGAATTAAAAGACATTATGTAACCCTAAAACAAACCCACTTCAATTCACGAGGTTCGAGCTAAAGTAAAAATCGAATAAATTCTCTAAAATTCATAGAAAAATAATCTCTAGGGTTTAGAACCATCAATTTGGCCTTGGGAACCCATTTTGACCTACATTGAGAACCATTCCCAATTAATGATTTAATTTGAGTTTTTATGTAAATTAACCAGTCAAACAAGGTCTGATCTTGAAATAAAATTCACCATTAAAATCCTTAGGTCCTATTTAGTCATGTATAAAAACTTGAGCCTAGGAAGAGACCTTCTTGACCGACTTTGCATTTTGGTCCTCATCTATTACTTTTTGACCCTCAACTTTTGAAACCCTCGCATTTTGACCCCTAAGTCTTCATCATTCTTTGCATTTAGGTCCTCCCTGCAAAACCCTGAGCAGCGCCATGCTCCGGCGACTTTGCGTGGAGCATGGCGCCGCGCAAGGTGAGGGAGGACCTCTGCCCTTTCAATGGAGTGTTCCCTGCGACGTCTGCTGTCGCAGGGAAACCTCCATGGTCTCTGCAGCAGCCCATACCTTTCATACGAACGCGCGGAAGGTATGGGTCCCTACTCCAGCCGTCCTCCGGCGAGGGAGGCACGTCGCCTCCCTCTGCCCACCTCTCCGCTTTCACCTCTATAAAAGCTGCCTCCGCCTGCAGAAGAGGGCAGCTCGGTCCTGACGGAGAAACACCCTCTTTTTCCCTCTCTTCCCACTCCGGTAGAAGCCCACCAGCTCCGGCGATTCTTCCTCCTCCTCCTCCTCGTCGCTCTGCCGCAATACCAGCAGCAGAGCCACCTTCGCCCGATCTTCCCGCGTCGCGCCATACCCAGCGCACGCCCTCCCGCTCTCTCCTCGCCGCCGCCCTCTCTCTCTGGGCTTCTTCTTCTCCGGCGACAGTCGATACGACTGCTGCCCTGCCCTGGCCCCTTTCGTTCCTATAATTAGGTCAGAACTACTCCCCACCTCCCCCTCTTTCTTTTCCTCACTGTTTTTCATTCGATTAAACCCTCGACCACTCCTGTCCACCATCACCCTCTTCGTCTCCGGCCACCCTCCGGCGAGACGCCCCCATCGCTCCGCAGCCCCACATGACTCGCCGACCCTCACAGAACCTCCGCCTCATCACACTGAGCAACCTCCGCCCACCCATTACTGCTCCACACCCCCACCACACTCCCCCAAACAGACCCATTTTTCTGGTCGTTGTCCGACCTAGCCCCGCCGCCAGACGCCGCCCCACGACCTATTGCACCCCGCACCACCTTCGCCGTGCCACGGCGAAGGTCCCCCGCTAGTTTGATTGGGCCAAAGGGCCGCGCCTCCGTCTGACAGGGTCGCCACCCCAGCCGCCATTAACGACGACTGAAGCAGCTTCGGGGCGAGCTCCAGGCCCTGCAGCCCTAGGTTCCCAAGTGCTGCAGCTTGGGGCGAAGTCTGCGAAGACTTCTGCCTCATCAGTTGGCACCGACATCGGCTGCAGCTGATCAGAGGGCTAGGTGGAGTTGACCTTCGGGCGCGCGCGAAGATAGCATAGAAGATAGTCCCACATCGTGGGATTTCGAAACGCCGCCCACGCATAAATTGGAAAAGTGCCATAGCCTCTTCGCCTCCTGACCACGGGGTAAGGTCCCTCTTACTCGCTTCACCCGGCCTCGTCCGCGACCACCCCCCGCGGACCAAGCCCGACCCGTATACCCGACCTGCACTCCTCTCCCACCACCACACGCCGGTGGGCCTGGTCCCGGGTGCGAATCCGTACCTGAATACTTGGCTCTGGGAGAGCAATCCTTTGAGCGAAATTTGAGAAAGAGAGAGACACGGGGGAGGGTAGGGTTAGGTTTTGCTCTGACCAAGCTATGTGAGTGTGCAGACAGAGAAGAAGAAGAGGAGAAAGAAGACCGCAGAAGAGGAAGGAGAAGAAAAAGAAGGAAGCTGTAACGACCCGATTCCCGAGTCCCTACGAGACACGAGAACCGGACCGACTCGACTAATCCCAAGACCTAGTCATCCAACGAGGAAGTACCCAAAAGAGCAGTAAAATAAACCACATTCAACATGAAATACAACTAGCAGTAACAAAATACAACAGGAAGAAAAAGAACTACTACAGCATGTACCACCACAACAGTAGAACAACATTTAACATAACAAGAACTGCGGGTAAAGAAAAGTACAGAGAGTAATAAAAACTACTCACTACAGCGGAAACAAAAGGGGTACAAAATAACAGTGGTAACTCTACTGGACCCTACTCGGCTCAGCGTCCGCTGCAGCCGTTGACCCTGGCTGCTCAACACCTGGTCCTGAAAAGTAACGAGTGTAACACGTCAGCGAAACGCTGAGTAGAGTGGCAGCTAAACTAAAGAAACAGTAAGGTGTACAGTAGCTATTTTAATTTTCTTTCTTCCTTTATTTACGTCTTTCTATGGTTTCACAATTTATCTATTTCTCATATCCTTCACTTGATCTCGAATGTTCCTCGTGGGAACGATCTTGATTACAATCTTTTCCGAACAGTAGAAGTAGCACGTGGTGCTCTCCTGGCCGGGAGAGTCCCCCGTGGTGATCCTACTCTCAGTCAACTACCCCAAGGTCACGGACAGACGTAACGGTGACTACGGCACGCGTGATAAACGCACAGGTAGCTAACCCGCACTGGCACGCGGTTAGTCGTTTCCGTTAACGGGTGCGCCCAAAGCACAGCACGGAACCAGTACAAGGTAGAGCCCTCTGAGTAACAGGGGTCCAACCCATCCACAGTAACCAAACAGGGGCCTTGCCCCTCCACAGTCTGCGCATCCTCGCCTGACTACCCTGGTTTGCCCCAGTGGGCCTAACAAGTCGGTGTAGGAGGCTAGCAGAACCCCGGGGCCCGTGGGGTAGCTAGTGCTCTCCCTACACTAGTAGCTCTCCTCGGTACTACGTACACGAGGGCCAGCAAGTCGGTACAAAGTGGCCAGACCTAACCCCGGGTCCCTGGGGCGGCTAGCTCTGCTCTGCACTAAACAAGGGGACAGTCACTCTCCTTGGTACTCCGTACTCAAGGGCCAGCTCACTTCCCCAATTTTATTCCATTCACTTTCCAGGAATTCTACTCCTAATTCCCCGTAGGGTTCCAGCTCTTTTAACTCAGCACATTCAGGTTTCACCTTTCCAGTTTCACGTTCATACATCCCATATTCTCAATCATGTTCATTTATTCATAACAGGCAGCTGTTAAACCAATTTACAGGCAACTATGTGTTCCTTTCCATTTTTCCAAGACTGCAGTATTCGTATATTCCACTAGTTTTCCCATCCTAGGATTCATGCCATACCCTAGGATCTATCATACGATCTAGTTTTCCAGCCCTAGGATTCATGCAACACCCTAGGATCTACCATTCATTCTAGTTTCTCATTCCTAGGATTCATGCAATGTCCTAGGTTCTATTTATGGTTCCATAAATCAGCAGATTATACTAATAAACTTAAAAGCCACTCTACCAGTTACAACAGGAGTACTGGGGGCGTGGTCGAGAATCCCGTGTGCCTCCGCAACCCCCGAGACTGCAATGGAACGGGGTCCTATCACAAGGATCAAACACAAGGAGTTTCTCAAAATAGTATCTAATCACTGTAGACGGGTAGAGGATCTTATTCCGAAAAGGACGCAACTTGAAACGTGGAAAACGGACTCCGAACGGGCCCTAAACGGGTCGAAAACGACGAAACAGTGCAAAATCAGACGTCTGGAACTTCTTCCAGACGTCTTAAAAATGGAGATCAAATGGTACCTTGTCCTGCGTAGTCTCTCAGACGTCCAGAAGCCTGCGGAGGCGTCTGGCCTAGTTCCCAGACGTTCGATGGTCACCCCGGACGTTTGAAAGTCCCTCCAGTCGTTTGGCACCGCTGCCAGACGTCTGATTCGCGTTGGATGCGAATCTCAGAACCTGCGCGTACCCATTCCTTGTGCTCAGTACAGACGGTCGAAGGAAAGGAAGAAGGTACGAAAATAACTTACCTTTCAGACGTCTGGACAGTCCTCCAGACGTCTTCCCCGTTGTCAGGTTGGAAACCCAGATGTCTAATTCTGGAAAAACTTCCAGAATCAGAGCGTGACTCGCCCTCCGCCCACGACGCACGGCCGCGCCACGCCTCGTTCGCCTGTTGCTCGAGGTGCAGCAGGCCTCCCGCGTCACCCCGCGTCTGCTGCGCCTCCGCTGGCCGGCTCTAGCAGCCCCGGCAGGCTCGAACCCTCACGGCCGAGCGCCTCCTCCCTCGCGCAACACCTCCTCCCGCAATCGCCGTGGCTGTCGCCGCCGCCGCTCACACTTGCTGGAAGAAGGAGGAGTGGAGGTGATGAGAGTGAGGGAGAGGGCGAGGCTTTTTAAAGCTGCACGGGGAGAGAGAGAGAGAGAGAGAGAGCAGCGCCTGCGGAGGTGAGAGGGGAAAAGAGCATCTGCAGGTCTGCGCGTGCAGGCGCGCAGACGGAAACCACCGTGCTGCGGAAAATCAAATCCCAGACGTCTGGTCAGACGTCTGGGCCAGCTCCCAGACATCTTAAAAGACGTTTTGAAGCTGCGTTCGTAACAATATATCAAACTCAAAGGAAGTTTCGTCCCCGAAACTTGCGCTAACTAGGGTGCGGGAAAAATGCCATAATAAACATAACAAACTCAAAGAGGACTGAAGCCGGTCCGAAACGACGTACCCGCGAAGAGTTCCGGGTACCGCTCCCGCATTGCTGCCTCAGGCTCCCAGGTAGCCTCCTCGTACCGCTAGCTCCTCCACAAAACCTTCACCAGGGGTACTTGCTTTCATCTCAAACAGCGGACGGCTCGGTCTAGAATCTGCACTGGCCGCTCGGGGTAGGTCAGGTTGTCGTCCACCTCGACGCTCTCGTGACTCAGTACGTGACTGGGATCGGCTACGTACTTCCTGAGGTTGGACACGTGGAACACGTTGTGCACACTAGAAAGCTGGGGAGAGAGGGCAAGCCTGTAAGCAACGGGTCCAACCCGCTCCAGGACCTCAAAGGGCCCCACAAACCTCGACGCGAGCTTCCCTCTCACCCCAAACCGCTGCAGGCCCTTCATGGGCGAAACACGAAGAAAGACGTGATCCCCAACTTCGAACTGCACCTCTCTGCGTCTCCGATCCACGTAGCTCTTCTGTCGGCTCCTGACAGTGCGGAGTCGCCTGTGGATCTGCTCGACTACCTCCTGACTCTGCCGGATCAACCTGGGGCCAACCTCCCACTTGGTTCCCACCTTAACCCAACTCAAGGGTACCGTACACCTCCGTCAGTACAGAGCCTCGTAGGTCGCCATGCCGATGCTCGAGTGATAGCTGTTGTTGTATGCAAACTCTGCCAGGGGCAGGTGCTCCTCCCAAGAGCCCCTCCAGTCCAGTACACAGGCACGCAAAAGGTCCTCAAGTGTATGTATCGTGCGCTCCGACTGTCCGTCCGTCTGGGGGTGGTAAGCTGTACTAAACCTCAACCGCGTCCCCTGGGCCTGCTGAAACTCAGCCTAAAACTGGGACGTAAAGCGGGTATCTCGGTCGGATACGATCTCCCGCGGAACTCCGTGTAGTCGTACCACGTCGCGGATATACCTTTCTGCCAACTATGCTGGTCCCAAAGTGACTCGGATCGGCAAGAATCGTGCCGTCTTCGTCAGTCTATCCACAATTACCCAGACAACGTCGTGTTCTCGCTGGGTAACAGGTAAGCCCACCACCAAGTCCATGGTGATGCTCTCCCACTTCCACTCTGGCGCTGGAAGCGGCTGTAGCGGCCCTGCAGGCCTCTGATGCTCGGCTTTCACCTGCTGACACACTAAGCACTGCTGCATGAATTCACCCACATCCCACTTCATCCCCCTCTACCAAAACTCGCGTCTCAAGTCGTGGTACATCTTCGTGTTTCCGGGATGTATGGTGAATTTGGAACCGTGTGCCTCAGTCAGGAGCTCTCTCAACAGCTCCTCGTCCCTGGGAACGCACAACTGTCCCCTCAGGCGTAGCACCTGGTCTGTGAAAGAGAAGTCCCCTAGGTCTCCTGACAGTACTCTGTCGCGCAAGGACTGCAAGTACGGACCGGCCATCTGTACTATGATGATGCGGTCTATCAGCTCTGGCCTAGTCTATCGTGTCACCATCACTGCCCCACAGTGCCCCCGTAACTCCAGGGGTCGCCAACTGCCCACCTCCTCCAAAAGGCTCCAACTCTGTAACTGTAAACTGGCCAAGTGTGCGGGCACCTTACGGCTCAAGGCATTAGCCACCACATTGGCCTTTCTCGGGTGGTAGGAGATGCTGCATTCGTAGTCCTTCAGGAGCTCCAACCAACGTCTCTGTCTCATGTTGAGTTCCTTCTGATCAAAAAGGTATCTGAGGCTCTTGTGATCTGTGAAAATCTCGAAGGTCTCACCGTACAAGTAGTGCCTCCAGGTCTTCAGCGCGAAGACGACAGCTGCCAACTCCAAGTCGTGGGTAGGGTAGGTATGCTCATGGGCTTCAGTTGCCGCGAAGCGTAAGCGACAACGTGACCCCTCTGCATGAGCACACCTCCTAACCCCTGCAAGGAGGCGTCCGTGTACACAACGAACCCGCCACTACTGTCAGGGATGGTGAGCATGGGAGCCGAGGTCAACCTTTCCTTCAGCTCCTGAAAACACGCCTCACAGGCGTCTGTCCAAGTGAAGGGCACGTCCTTCCGGGTCAACTGTGTCATAGGACGCTCGATCTGTGAAAAGACTCTGATGAAACCTCTGTAGTAGCCTGACAGTCCCAGGAAACTGCGAATCTCAGTGACTGAACGCGGTCTCTCCCACCTGAGCACTGCCTCAACCTTGGCTGGGTCCACCGCCAAGCCGTCTCCAGAGATCACATGACCTAAGAAGGTCACCTCCCTCAACCAGAACTCGCACTTGCTGTATTTGGCGTACAGCCTATGTCGTTTCAGAGTGTCCAGAACCATCCGCAAGTGCTGTCCGTGCTGTGTCTGATCTCTAGAATAGATGAGTACATCATCAATGAATACCACCACAAACTGGTCCAAGTACGGTCTAAACACCCGGTTCATCAGGTCCATGAAAGCAGCGGAGGCATTGGTCAGCCCAAACGGCATGACCAAAAACTCGTAGTGTCCGTACCGAGTGCGGAAAGCTGTCTTAGAGACGTCTACCTCCCTGATCCTCAACTGGTGGTATCCAGACCTCAAGTCGATCTTGGAGAACACCGTGGCACCCCGCAACTGGTCAAACAAGTCGTCGATCCTCGGCAGCGGATATCTGTTCTTGATGGTGACCCTATTCAGCTGTCGATAGTCCACACAAAGGCGTAGGGTACCATCCTTCTTCTTCACAAACAGTACTGGGGCTCCCCAGGGAGACGCACTGAGCCTCACGAAACCCTTCTCCAAAAGGTCCTGCAACTGAGACTTGAGCTCTCGTAGCTCAAGCGGTGCCATCCTGTATGGCGCGGTGGAGATGGGGCTGGTCCCTGGTACTAGCGAGATCTCAAACTCGATCTCGCGCTCGGGTGGTAGTCCTGGTAACTCATCTGGGAACACGTCAGGGTACTCTCTGACCATCGGGATGCTCTGGAAGTCTGCCACAGGGCTGGGCTCTGGCACCACACAAGCTAGGAAGCCCTCACACCCCTGGCTCAAAAGTCTCGCTGCCCGAAGTGCCGAAATGCACCTGAAGCCTCCGTCCACTGGCTGTCCATGAAACTCGAAAGAAGGCAACTCCGGCATGGAGAAGACAATCTTCCTCTCAAAACAGTCTACCAAGGCGTGGTAAGCGGACAGCCGGTCCATCCCCAGAATTACGCCAAAGTCCTCCATCTGTATTATAATCAGGTCAGCTGGCAGGCTATGTCCCCCGACGCTGACCTCGCAATCCGTGTACACCTCCTCAGCTACAAACAACTGACCACTCGGACCTCAGATTACGAACGGATTCTCTAATAGCGTATAGTCCTGGCCCAAACTAACTGCGAAACTGGCTGCGACAAACGAGTGCGTAGCGCCGGAATCGAAAAGTGTGTCAACGAGTCTGCCGAAAACAGAAACCATACCTGCCACAACTGAGCCCGAAGCTCTGGCATCCCTGTGTGTCAGGGCGTTGATACGCCCCTCAGCTCTAGGTACGGACGAAGCAGCCACACTCTGCGTCGGACGGGCAGGTGCTGGCCAGTACCCTCCTCGTGGCTGCTGTCCTCCTCCTTGCGCCTGGGAACCGCGACCTCCTGCGTGCCCTCCAGTGCTCTGCGCGGGAAGTATCTGCTGACCTCCTGCCCTAGACGGGCAGTCCCTCCTGATGTTGCCCGGCTGGCCACACTGGTAACAGAGGGGAACTCGACTCCCCCCCTCAATGGGTCCTTGCTGTCAGCTGGGCGAGGGTCCGGTGCTGGTGACTGGCCCCTGTCGAGGGCCCCCAAAGGCCACTGATGGCCCTGTAAAACGTGACGGCTCTCCTGTGGACTCCACGTGTCTCCTCTCTCGCCGACCCTGTGAAAAGTCTGGCTGAAAGGGCCTCTTCCACCCGCCGTCAGTGTCTCGCGCGGACGGGTTGGTCTCCTAGTAAGTCATGGCTGCCTCCACCACCCTCGAAAACGTAGGCAGCTTCAGGGGTTTGACATACCCCCGAATCGTAGGCCGGAGCCCCTCGGTGAACCTCCAAAGGCGCTCCTTCTCAGTAGCTACCGCTGTCGCTGCAAAGCGGGACAGCTCCAGGAAACGCGTGCGGTACGTGCTCACGGTCATCGTCCCTTGGCGGAGAGTGTGGAACTCCCACCTCCTCTAGTCCTACCACGTCTGGGGAAAGTACTGCTTGCAGAAGAGGGCGACGAACCGATCCCAGGTCGGCTCGTCCCTCTCCTGTCCCCGGACCGCCCTCCACCACCTGTGTGCCGCACTCTCCAGCTGGTATGTGGCAAAGGCCACGCGGCACTCCACCGGGGGGCAAAGGGTGTCGAAAATCTTCTCCAGCTACTCGAGCCAGTCCTCTGCCTCGGTCGGGTCCTCATCCCCCTTGAAGGAGGGGGGCTTCAGCTTCCGGAACTGCCCGAAGAGCTCGGAGTGGCGCTGCAGTGGGGATGCTGGTGCACCTCCAGGCAACGGTGCCTCGTGCACAGAAGTATCGGAGGAAGGTGGGGGCTGCGGTGGCCCATCCCCTCCGCCGTGTCCAGCACCGCGTTCGTCGGGTGGTCCCACAGAGGACTCCCCCTCCGCAGCCCCAGGGTGAGGCACTCAGGGCGGTGGGTGGAGCTCCTCTCGCACAATATCCCATATCAGCTAGGCGAGGTCCTGGGCCTGGACGCCCGGGAGTAGTGGCTGGTCCACTGAGGCGTCGGGAACAGCATGCCCACCTCGCCGACCTCGTCCTCGGCCGCGCCTGCGACCCGCCTCACCAGTCCTGCGACGAGGCATCTCCTGCAAGGAGACGTGAAACAAAACGGAACACATCACTACGGAACGATACCTAACGGAAATGTCTAAGAGCTCATGTCAAAAGATATGTTATGGTGGCTACTCTAGTTATAGACATGTGAATTGGTTATTTTCCAGTAAGTTGATTCACTTCTTGGGACGACCTTACTCTGATACCATCTTGTAACGACCCGATTCTCGAGTCCCTACGAGACACAAGAACCGGACCGACTCGACTAATCCCAAGACCTAGTCGTCCAACGAGGAAGTAACCAAAAGAGCAGTAAAATAAACCACATTCAACATGAAATACAACTAGCAGTAACAAAATACAGCAGGAAGAAAAAGAACTACTACAGCATGTACCACCACAACAGTAGAACAACATTTAACATAACAAGAATTGCGGGTAAAGAAAAGTATAGAGAGTAACAAAAACTACTCACTACAGCGGAAACAAAAGGGGTACAAAAGAACAGTGGTAACTCTACTGGACCCTACTCGGCCCAGCGTCCTCTGCAGCCGCTGACCCTAGTTGCTCAACACCTGGTCCTGAAAAGTAACGAGTGTAACACGTCAGCGAAACGCTGAGTAGAGTGGCAGCTAAACTAAAGAAACAGTAAGGTGTACAGTAGCTGTTTTAATTTTCTTTCTTCCTTTATTTACGTCTTTCTATGGTTTCACAATTTATCTATTTCTCAGATCCTTCACTTGATCTCGAATGTTCCTCGTGGGAACGATCTTGATTGCAGTCTTTTCCGAATAGTAGAAGTAGCACGTGGTGCTCTCCTGGCCGGGAGAGTCCCTCGTGGTGATCCTACTCTCAGTCAACCACCCCAAGGTCACGGACAGACGAAATGGTGACTACGGCACGCGCGATAAATGCACAGGTAGCTAACCCGCACTGGCACGCGGTCAGTCGTTTCCGTTAACGGGTGCGCCCAAAGCATAGCACGGAACTAGTACAGGGCAGAGCCCTCTCAGTAACAGGGGTCCAACCCCTCCACAGTAACCAAACAGGAGCCTTACCCCTCCACAGTCCTCGCACCCTCGCCTGACTATCCTGGTTTGCCCCAGTGGGCCTAACAAGTCGGTGTAGGAGGCTGGCAGAATCCCAAGGCCCGTGGGGTAGCTAGTGCTCTCCCTACACTAGTAACTCTCCTCGGTACTACGTACATGAGGGCCAGCAAGTCGGTACAAAGTGGCCAGACCTAACCCCGGGTCCCTGGGGCGGCTAGCTCTGCTCTGCACTAAACAAGGGGACAGTCACTCTCCTTGGTACTCCGTACTCAAGGGCCAGCTCACTTCCCCAATTTTATTCCATTCACTTTCCAGGAATTCTACTCCTAATTCCCCGTAGGATTCCAGCTCTTTTAACTCAGCACATTCAGGTTTCACCTTTCCAGTTTCACGTTCATACATCCCATATTCTCAATCATGTTCATTTATTCATAACAGGAAGCTGTTAAACCAATTTACAGGCAGCTATGTGTTCCTTTCCATTTTTCCAAGACTGCAGTATTCGTATATTCCACTAGTTTTCCCATCCTAGGATTCATGCCATACCCTAGGATCTATCATACGATCTAGTTTTCCAACCCTAGGATTCATGCAACACCCTAGGATCTACCATTCATTCTAGTTTCTCATTCCTAGGATTCATGCAATGTCCTAGGTTCTATTTATGGTTCCATAAATCAGCAGATTATACTAATAAACTTAAAAGCCACTCTACCAGTTACAACAGGAGTACTGGGGGCGTGGTCGAGAATCCCGCGTGCCTCCGCAACCCCCGAGACTGCAATGGAACGGGGTCCTATCACAAGGATCAAACACAAGAAGTTTCTCAAAACAGTATCTAATCACTGTAGACGGGTAGAGGATCTTATTTCGAAAAGGATGCAACTCGAAACGCGGAAAACGGACTCCGAATGGGCCCTAAACGGGTCGAAAACGACGAAACAGTGCAAAATCAGACGTCTGGAACTTCTTCCAGATGTCTTAAAAATGGAGATTAGATGGTACCTTGTCCTGCGTAGTCTCTCAGACGTCCAGAAGCCTGCGGGGGCATCTGGCCTAGTTCCCAGACGTCCGATGGTCACCCTGGACGTTTGGAAGTCCCTCCAGTCGTCTAGCACCGCTGCCAGACGTCTGATTCGCATTGGATGCGAATCTCAGAACCTGTGCGTACCCATTCCTCATGCTCAGTACGGACGGTCGAAGGAAAGGAAGAAGGTACGAAAATAACTTACCTTTCAGACGTCTGGATAGTCCCCCAAACGTCTTCCCCGTCGTCTGGTTGGAAACCCAGACGTCTGATTCTGGAAAAACTTCCAGAATCTGAGCGCGACTCGCCCTCCGCCCGCGACGCACGGCCGCGCCGCGCCTCGTCCGCCTGCTGCTCGAGCTGCAGCAGGCCTCCCGCGTCACCCCACGTCTACTGCGCCTCCACCGGCCGGCTCTAGTAGCCCCGGTAGGCTCGAACCCTCACGGCCGAGCCTCTCCTCCCTCGCGCAACACCTCCTCCCGCACTCGCCACGGCTGCCGCCGCCGTCGCTCGCTCGCGCTCGCACTCGCTGGAAGAAGGAGGAGCGGAGGTGATGAGAGTGAGGGAGAGGGCGAGGCTTTTTAAAGCCGCGCGGGGAGAGAGAGAGAGAGCAGCGCCTGCGGAGGTGAGAGGGGAAAAGAGCATCTGCAGGTCTGCACGTGCAGGCGCGCAGACGGAAACCACCGTGCCACGGAAAATCAAATCCCAGACGTCTGGAAAGGGTTCCAGACGTCTGGGCCAGCTCCCAGATGTCTTAAAAGACGTTTTGAAGCTGCGTTCGTAACAGAAGCAGAAGAAGGAGCACCGAGGAAGCACTGTAGCAGGTGCTACTTAAGTCATCTGATTGAGAAATCAGACGACGCTCTGAAGAAAAAGAAAAGAAGAAGGGAAGAAGAACAGGAGCCGCAGCTGAAAGCAAAAAGAAAGAAGAGAAGAGAAAGAAGAAGACGATCAAGTAAAGAAAGAAGAGAAGAGAAAGAAGAAGACAAGGCAAGAGAGAAAGAAGAGAAGAAGAAAAAGCCAAGAGACCAATCTACCTCTCTCTCTCTCTCTCTTATTTTTGTAATAGAAACATTGTACTTCTAAAATCATAGTTCGCTCCCTGAGTTCGACCTCGGGAAAATTTTTATTTCCGAGTAACAAATTGTATTAAACTGGTAACTGTTTTGTCATATATTACAACGAATATAAATAATGACAGAAGACACGCTACCATTAGGTCTCATATACCTAATGTTAGATGGCCTATAAAAGGCCCTTTAACTGTCCAAACTAGTCTTGTTGATCCTATGAGGTTCTAGGATGAACCATTAACACCTAAGGATATGTTTTATCATATTTTGACCTATTTGGGCTACGTGTGGTGTTCTTTTGAGAATTGCATATGAATCCCCTATATTTATGCTAATATGAGATCTAATTGAGACTTTCTTTACATTCTAAAGAATAAAAGATTACAACTCAATTACTATAATACAAGGAGACCTAAACGTGAACAGTACGATCTCCTCCTTCTTCTTGGCTTCAAATTTCGTCAAGAGAGCTTTAACTTGAAAATCAATCTTACAATATCTATGCATAAGATCAAATTTTAATCTCAATTACTTGAGATGTTTGTCATCATCAAAACCATCATTAAAGATTAATGTGGTGCCTAATTGCTTAAGCACCAACATTCTCCTCCTTTTTGATGATGACAAACACTCAATGGAGAGGTTGAAAGCTTCCCGCTGTTTAAGTGCTCTCCTAAATAAAATCTAAGAGATGATACACAAGGAGCACATAGCATATAATGTCACAATAAGATTTTAGTAAGATTCAAGTATCATGATTTCAATATTTATTCAACCTTATTCATCCTCTCATATATTATCCTTCCCCTTTTGACATCATTAAAAAGAATCAAAGGAGGCATAGCATATTTATATTTCAACATATGAGAATATAACTTTATGTAACATTCAACACAATTCATCAACTCACATATAGCATTACAAATATCAACATATATAGCTCAACAAGATAGTAGGAATATCAAAACCATGGACTTTAAAGAAGTGCAAGGTGCAACAAGGAAATATAACTATTGGCTAATGCATGCCAAGGATATAAATTAGAACAGTTTGTGCAACCCATGTTCTTACAAGTACATTAAATGCTGAAGCTAGAGTATTAGGAATTAAAATCAAGTTCTTTTCTAACAATTTTATCTCATACTCCCCCTTAAAAATGGAATCATAGCTATATTCATATTTGAAACCTCCCCGTACTTAAAAGAGTTCAAAACATATAGGAAAAGCTTATATATCTCCCCCTTAATGATGGACATATAGCATATGACACATTTTTATCTCCCCCCTATCTAAATGCTATCAATTAACATAAAAGAGAGGGTAAATGGTTTACCTCACTTACCAAGGCCAACAGCATGGCTCAAATAGAGGTTTATGCCAAAGTTGATGGGGCTTCTATCCGAAACATGGAGGTTTGGGCATCGATGCCAGTCTCCATCCAAATGGTTGACGCATGGCGGTTCGATTACTCGTTGGTCGTCTTGTCTTCTTCTTTGGTCTACTCTTTGGTCCTCCCAATTCGTGTTGACCATTCTTCAATTTGTAGGTTCAATCATTGACATTGAAATCTTCATTTAAAAGTATAAAACAAGATTCTAATTCTCCCTTCGGTATCCAAATCAATTTGGATCCGGATGTGTTAGTTGGTCTCCCTGATAGAGATTCTTTCTCAACCTTTTGTTTTTGAGTGTTATGGCTAAAAGCATATGCATTGTAAGATTATTTTTTATCCTTATGGCCATACAAGTATGCATGATAAGTTGGTTTTGAGCCTTGGGTGGCACAAAGTTCGTGGGCTTCTTGGTTGTAGATGAAGGTTCAACATAACCAAGACCATGCCTAGAGGTTGATGGTAATTGACTTGCAAGCTTCTTTTGTAAGTTCTTGCTACCAATAGTAAATTTAGTTAAGTCATTAGTCAACCTATTTGTGTTTATCCTAAGTTCATGCACATCTTTTTCTAAGCAAGCAATTTTATTTTTCAATTCAATAGTCTCTTCAATCAATATATCTTTTTCAATAAGCATGCTAGTGTTTAAAGCAATAAGATTTTCATTTGATCTAGTTAAGTTCAAACATTCAATTTTCATATTTGCATTTACCTTTTCTAGATCCAAATTCTTATTGACAAGAAGCTCATATTTATTTAACAACTCATTTTTTCCTACTCTAAGCTTTTTCAAGGCTCTATTTTCATTTTTTATTTTCTTACATTCATGAAAAAGCTTATAATGTGCATCAAGTAGCTCTTTGAAAGAATTAGAGTCTTGTATCTCGGTCTCATTTGCCATGAGACACTTGGGTACAACTTTCTCCTTGCTTGAGTCGGTGTTGGTGTCGGTGCTATCGCTTGCACTTTAATCTAAGTCATTCCAAGTCATCGCGAATGCCTTCTTCTTGTTCTTGAAAAACCTCCTTCTTGATTTGTCATCCATCCTTCTCTCCTTTTTTTTCTTTCCTTTCCTTTCTTTCCTTCCTATCTTTCTTATCCTCATTGAGTAGAGGACAATATTTTAGTATGTAGCCCTTCTTCTTACATTCAAAGGATATAGGAGTCTCATCATCTCTCCTCTTTTTAAATTGCTTCCTCATTCTCACATACTTTTCGAATCTTCTAGAGAACATGGCCATCTCTTCATCCTCTTCATTTTTATCTTTGTCGTCGAGATCGAAATCACCCTCAATTTTGACTTTGAATGCCAAGCTTTTCTTCTTGGAGCTAGAAGCTTTCTTTTCCTCCTTCTTAGATAGCTCAAGCTTCACTTCATAAGCCATTAGACTTCTAAGTATCTCATCCATGCTAATGTTCTTCAAATCCTTTGCTTCCTCAATTGCGGTAACCTTTGGCTCCCATTTTTTGGTTAGAGCCCTCAAGAATTTGGACACCATCTCATTTGAGGGATAACTTTTCCCAAGCCCCTTGAGAGAGTTATTGATGTTGGTAAATCTTGTGCTCAATTCCTTTATATTTTCACCTAGCTTCATCTTGAACATCTCGTACTCTTGGGTTAAAAGACCAATTTTTGTATCCTTCACTATTGAGGTTCCTTCGTGTGTCACTTCAAGGCATTTCTAAATTTCATGTGCCATCTCTAGCTGTGAAATTCTATTAAACTAATTGTTAGAAAGGGCATAATATAATATGCTCATATTCTTACAATTAATTGATATCTTCTCATTTTTCAGCTTGTAATCTCCGGTAGTGGCATCTACTTCTGGTATTTTGAATTCTTTCTCAACCATCTTCCATAGTAAGAGGTCTCCGATGGCTGATTTGAGGTAGATTGCCATCTTTTTTTTACAATGTGTGTAGCCATTTCCATCAAGATATGATGGTCGGTAGGTCGATAATCTCTCAGTCCTTGAGTTGCTCGATTCTGCTATTGTTGTAGGTGCGAGGAAGTTACTCCAAAGTACACCAACCTAAGCTCTGACACCAAATGAAAGTGCACTAGAGGGGGGACGATTAGTGCTAAAGGCGGTAAACAAAATTGCTAATTGCAAATAATATAAATTTAAGATAAACTTAAGCAATCCACAAAAGAACATATGGATTTATAGTAGAAACTCGACCTCGGGAAAAGCCACTACCTAGATCTCTCAATCTAGGATTTTGCTTCGAGTTCAACTCGGAATACTAACCGGTACTTCTGAGGTACCAAACCCTTTTACAAACCCTCCTGATATCCCAATCAAGAGTAATGGGTGCCAAACCCTTTTCTATTCTCTCTTGATATTCCAATCAAGAACAAATCCCTCTTTCTCAAGAGGAAAAGAACCCACAGCCCGAGCCCTCAAATTACAAGTAGATTAAGGAATAAGACAAAATTGAAACACAATTTAGCTCATATAGATAGCCCCAATAAGATATGCAATTAATTATATGAATTAGCTATCTAAGAGACTAAAAAGAACTCCATTAGTGATTGTGAGAAGATGATGTTGCAGGGAGTTGAAGTGATGAAGCTTCAAGCAAGTGTGAGTTTAGAATCAAAGCTTCAATTACTTCCTAGAACACCAAATGTATGCTATAGCTGAATGTAGACTTGAATGCACTTTTGAGTGTGTTTTGGGGTGTTCTACTCTTCTAAGAGTGAAAGACCATCTCGTATATATAGAGGAGTGAATGGACCAGTTTTAGTGTGCATAAGGTCCCTCTTCAACAGCTAAAATGTTTCCCAATTGGATTTGCTCACGACAAACTAATATGCTCCAAAAGTACTTTATTTAATGTTAGGTAAAAGTGATTTAACGTTAGGTGAACTATTTAACATTAGTTACTCAGTTAGGTGCAAAGTTCACTGTCTCCTGGAGGTGTCAAATTGAACCAAAAATAGCCTATTTAACATTATGTAACCTCTATCTAATGTTAGGTCAACTATCTAATGTTAGGTACAAAGTTCAGTATAAAGTTCGTTTTTCCTTGGAGCTTTCAAATGACACCAGCCTTACTACTTAACGTTAGGTCTCATATACCTAAACGTTAGATGGCCCGTAAAAGGCCCTTTAACTGTCCAAACCGATCTTGTTGATCCTATGAGATTCTAGGATGATTCATTAACATCTAAGGATATGTTTTATCATATTTTAACTTATTTAAGCTATGTGTGGTGTTCTTGTGAGAATTGCATATGAACCTCCTATATTTATGCTAATATGGGATCTAATTGGGACTCTCCTTACATTCTAAATAATAAAAAATGATAACTCGATTTTTATAATATAACGAGACATAAACTTGAAGAGCATGATATTCTCCTTTTTCTTGGCTTTGGAACTCGTCAAGAGTGCTTAAACTTGAAAATTAATCTTATAATATCTATGCATAAGATCTAATTTTAATCTTAATTATTTGATATATTTGTTGTCATCAAAATTATCATTAAAGATTAATTTGATACCTAATTACTTATGTTCCAACACTCGTTACCCTGCACGTATTCACCTTCCCTCATCCCTCTCCCAATGTAAACACCATGTCCCCTGGTCGCGCCTCTCTCCACCCATGCACCCACTCACAACTCTCCCATCTGTTGCATAAATTAGAGGCTTGCTCGGTTACCCCACTACGCGTGATAATCTGCACAATGGACCCTTGAAAAGTGTCATATATTTTTCGATCTTTATATAAATGACTTATTCTGTTTAAAATTACACCAAACATTCATAATCTCGATACTAACGTTTTAGATTTCTATATTCAAAGTTATCTATATTTTAGCATCCATTTCATTATAAAATTATTTTTTATTTAGTAAAATCTAAATAATTTTTGTTAGTTTATTTTTCATGTAGATATTTATCTTTAAATAATGTGATATTAAATAAAATAATTTTAAATTAATTTTCAGGGTGTAAAGCATCTTCTCGAAACCTTTTTTTCTTTTTTTTGGATGTTTAGTCAAATAATAAACCATAATTAGATAACAAACTTCTGGGGTGTGGGATAATTATTTTGTGTACTTGACAATGGACAAACAAAATCAATGACAGGGATTTGTCCATTGTCAAATAGAAAAATGGAGATAGGAAAGCCGACTGTCCGTGGTGTGACATCCTCCTGCTCTCCCTTTCCCTGCCCATACTCGACGTTCCCTTTTTAGCAACTTGCTTTTGTAGTGTCATGTTGGGGGAATTTTTCCAATTTTACACATGTTCTCCTCACATCATTTTTATCATACAAACGCTCGTTCTATACCTTTATTAACTAGTCCACAGCCTTAATTTCTACCATCTTTTACCTATACCCAGTTGAAAGTTTTTGAGCTTTTAGCTTAACTAACCATGTTTAGCTCAACCGTAAGTACCAGCAGTAATTGATGGCACATGGTCAAGGTTTAGAACCCTCCTCCTTCACATGCTTCTCCTCTGTGCACCAAATAGCACTGATGCTATCAGACTTATGCATGTATGTAACACAAATGGCACCATTGCTGCCTAATATAAATAGCACGAGTGCTTTAGTTCCAATTATAGTTGCATTGCAGTAGTACCACGTCCATGAGTGGGATGGCACCATTGCTATCTAGTGTGCAGAGGAGGAGGAAGGAAGGTTGCTTTTAAGGTAACGTTTTGTTGGAGTATAAGGGGTGCAATAAAGGTTAAGAGATAGGGTAAGATAGGAATATCATGGATTCTAAGAAATTCACTCTTCCCTTACAAATTCCTTCTTTCCATTACATCAAAATCCACTAATATTCTCTTTTTCCACTTACAACTCAAAAAATAATGTTTAATAATTAAAATTCATCACATCAAAACCCACTCTCTCTCCTCTCTCACAAAACCAATATACAAATTATTAATAATCCCACCAACCAAATACTTTCTATCTTTATTCCACTCCTATTCTATCCCGATATAACATTATTCTCCTACCAAACGCAGCCTAACATTTTGTCAAAAAGTAACACATAGCTGGACCAATATAAACGGAGTATGAGAGAAAATGGAGGACAATAATGACATACGAAAATTTGGAGGGCATATATGTAAATTCCCCCGTCATATATTTCGCGTGCCATCCCCTGCTCTCCAAAAGCAATATCTTTCCATTTCTCTTCAATACATTTAGCATATGCCAATATCAAGACATCCCAAGAGATCCAACAGAATCCTCTGAATCCCAAACATGGATTCATCACTTCTTGCTTTCGAATCCATAGCCATCACCACCACTCTGCTCTGCCTCCTGCTTGGAATAGTCATCACTCTTGCATGGTCACTCACCAAGAAAAGCCATAATTTCCCACCAGGTAGCGAATGATCATTCTCTCTGCCATCGTGCCAATGACAAAGGAAAAAAAATCTAACCTTTGTGGGTGGATTTTATTTTTACCATTTTTTTCCTGATTTTGGTTTTTTGTTTTCTATGAATGTTGTGATCAGCTGTGCCTGGATTGCCATTTATTGGGAACCTGCTTCTATTGAAGGAGAAGAAGCCCCATCAGACATTTGCAAGGTGGGCTGAGATCTATGGTCCCATATTCTCCATCAGAACAGGAGCTTCCAAAGTTGTGGTTCTCAATTCAGCTGAGGCTGCTAAGGAGGTATGGAATGTTTCCAATCTTCTACATGTAGACTGGTTGTTTTATTGGTATGGCTTCCTTTGCATTTAACTAATTGGTAGGATAACTTGTTAATATCCCAATGGGCCAATGCTTCTCCGAGTTTTTTTAGGACGAATTCAGAAGTGATCCTTTGGAGTCTGATTTTCTGAAATATGTGTTTTTTCTGAGAATCACATTTAAATAACCGGTTAGGATGAATTTCGTGAGAAATGTAACTTCGATTATGAGCGTGTGTTAGAAAGTGATGAAATCTTTTAGGAGGAAACTCAAATTTCTAGAATACGATTTCGAAATTCTTTGTGAAATGGGCATGTACAGATTTTGGAGATCCATCTTTAGGATGTTCCATTGGTCGTTTTGTTGTGAAATTTGCAAATCTAACTAATCACATTATACGATTGTCTACTATTCCATTAATGTAATTGTCATCCCGCTTCTCTATATAAATATTCTTGATTTTCTTTTTTTCATAATTCCTCATTATTCTTCCTTATCAATGAAAGGGGATCGAATTAAGACGTTACCTGGGCCATTTTGTTTTCTAACATATGTTGCTCTGAATCATGGATCATGAAATTGAAGATCCCAAAACATTTATGCCATGAGTAGTACATCAAGCAAAAATACAAGTCGGTGCAAATGATACAATCTTAATTTAACAAGTCCAATAGGATGATCAAGACCTTACAATAGGATCCAATGGGAAGTCAAATTCTTTTACTTACACACTTTGAACACTAGAGATATTTTCTTCTAGCGTTGAGGCACAAACACTCGAAGAAGACTACGATACCGATTCATTAAGGTTGAGGTTGCAGGCAATGGTGACAAACTTCTCATCCATTTCAACAAGGAAACTCCCAAGGGTTTTGGAATGGCTTACCGGAAACAAAGCAATGGTTTCGATGAGCGACTATGGAGAATTTCACAAGATGGCGAAACGCTCTATATTAACAAGTGTCTTAGGTGCTGCAGCACTGGTA
Source organism: Thalassia testudinum (assembly GCA_037157565.1). Lineage (NCBI taxonomy): Eukaryota > Viridiplantae > Streptophyta > Magnoliopsida > Alismatales > Hydrocharitaceae > Thalassia > Thalassia testudinum. Next base: position 53,781,004 of record JAZHRO010000030.1, read on the forward strand.
TTGATCACTAGTCTTACCCTTTCATCTTACTCATTCTAGTTGCTCCTCTTTATTTACATTGGTTTACGAACATCAACCCGCGTGCTAAACTATCAGTTTTCCCTCATATGATCAGAAGCGACATCGCCGTCACAGGGATCTCATGATGGAAAACATGTCGAGAGCTTTCAATTCGAAAATCCAGGAGAACCCTCTTCAAGAGGTGAATCTTAGGGAGATCTTCAGGATGGAGCTTTTCAGTCTCGCCTTGAAACAAGTGAGTTCATCTTGTGTAGATATGTTAGTAATTATAATTACAAATTATACTCTGACCAATAAAAGTCATGAGGACCTAAAACATTCATTTGCACATTTATACCCTGAATGCCTATCTTCTTCGTTAGATGGTATCGTTATACATTTGTTTTCTCTGGTGTTATAAATGAAATTTGAGCTTTTGTCTGGCTATATATGTTTTCTTGTCGTAGATATGGTTTCGACATGTAGCTGGTATTTAATATAAAGAATCTTAAAAAGAAATGTTCTACCACATGATAAGTTTCACCCTACTTTGTGAGTCAGTAGATATAAGAATATTTTTTTTATTTTAAGTCAAATGTAATGACTTTTTACCTATATAAAATTATTTTTAAGGTAAATTTGATGATTTTATATCGATATAAAATAATTTTAAAAATAATTTTAATTATTTGTATCGATATAATTTGATTTTACATAGATGTATTTTATGTTTTACACCTGTATATTTTTTTATTTAAAATGGTGATGACATTTTTGAGCAGCTGTAGACCCTCATATGCCAGTACTTACGTTAGTTATTTACATAAAGCGAAGACACATGACGTGATCCTTAACTTCTGGATTTACTTTTTTTAGTTACCTTCACTTCCTTATGACGCGTCACCTTGTTTGTTTATTATGCACCCGAATCCGTTCTTCTCCGTAGTTGTGATTCTTGTAAGACTGCAAAAACTTGCAGGCCATAGGGAGGGATGTGGTTTCCATCTACGTAGAGGAGCTTGGCATGGAAATATCGAAGAATGAGATGTTCGAAATACTGGTATCTGACCCGTTGAAAGGATCCATCGAGGTCGATTGGCGGGATTTCTTCCCATATCTCAGGTGGATTCCCAACCCGAAACTGCAACGAACGATCCACCGATTCGTCACCCGCAAGATCACCGTGACAAGAGCTCTGATCGACGAACAAAAGAAACGGATCTCTACGGGAGAGGTTGCATCTTCATAGCTCATCCAGTCAAGCATTTGGTTTCCTTAATTAACGGCATTTCTTACTGAACTAATCGATCCTTTTTCGTAGGCTGTAGATTGCTATCTTGATTTCTTATTATCCAACGACACATCGTTAACGGAGGATGAACTGACATCGTTGGTATGGGAGGCAATAATCGAGCAATCCGATACAACCTTGGTTACAACCGAGTGGGCTATGTATGAACTTGCCAAGAATCCCATGGCGCAGGTGACCTAATCAAATGCGTTTCACCGTTAATTAACACAAGATGTGTTTAATTTTTGCCATCTTGAGGCTTTTGATTTTTTTTTTTTTTTTTTTGAAAAGGTTAAGCCTTTAATTTGTCCAATGTCTCAGGAGCATCTCTACCAAGAAATTTGCGGAGTTTGTGGCTCGCAGAAGATCACTGAGGAGCACATTCCAGAATTGCAATATCTGACTGCTGTCTTCCATGAAACCTTGAGACTATACTCTCCAGTCCCTATCATTCCTCTGAGATATGTTCATGAAGATACCCAACTTGGAGGGTATCACATCCCAGCAGGCACCGAGGTAACATTAATGGAATTCTTAGAGCAGGATTGTTAGCTTCAATCAAACTTTAATTCAGCAGTACTCTCTAGTTAAACACATGAAATAGAAAAGAACCCTCTTACTGATAATTCACCTTGAATGGAGTCTAGTTATACTTCTCTCAAGCACAAGAAATACAATTGATATGAAAAACCGATCTAAATCGAGAACTTCATTTGGACAAAAAGGAAGAAATCTCTTACAATACATTGCTAATTATATACTCACTTGAATACACGTAGCAATTGGGCATAACGCAAAATAGAATAAAGATGGTTTTCTGCTATTTGGTGTGAATTAAGTTATGATGTACCATAGAGAATTACAATTCAACTGAAACTACAAGGGTGTTTACAGATTGCGATCAACATATATGGATGCAACATGAACAAGGAGGATTGGGATGAGCCCCACAAGTGGAAGCCCCAGAGGTTCTTGATAGGGAGGTACGAGTCGACGGACTTGCGCAAGACCATGGCCTTCGGGGCAGGGAAGAGGGCGTGCGCGGGATCTTTGCAAGCGATGCTTATATCGTGCGTGGCAATCGGCAGATTTGTGCAGGAGTTCGAGTGGAAGCTGAAGGAAGGCGAGGATGAGAATGTCGACATGGTTCAGCTCACCACTCACAAGCTTCATCCTATGCTCGTTCACATAAAACCAAGATAATTAAGCATCGAGATTACAGCCCTGTTTGGATATTTCTTTTTCCTCAATCCCCGAGATTAATTAACAAGGAAAAACTATGATCTCATTTTAGTGGAAACTCAATCTTTGGCTTGGATGCAAGTCCTCTCCCTGGGATGCGTCTGGTTTGGTGGCGAAAATCCATATCCAATGATCTTATGGCAAGATGATCTATAGCTACCAGCAATTATTTAAGACCGAAAAAAGCATGAAAATTTTCAATGCCACCACAAGGATCTGATTGAAGTGGCAGTCGGTAGTTTAATTTGCAACCAGACGACTACCCTTTTTCATAACAGACGTTTTATTTTGGACCGGAATTAACTCACCCCATTGTTCGCTCACCCTTCAAAAAGAAAATTAACGACTAAATATCGTTGGTGATATTTTTGGTGCACAATTAAATACCACCGATGATGCATGTTTAGCGTACATTTAATTTTGGAGGTGGTGCGTGACAAAACATGAAAAGTTTATGTTAACGTATACTGTGCTTTCAGTGTCGTCGGATACTAAAAACGATCAGACCACAGCTTGTGCGTTTTCCTCTTTTTTTCTTGGACGTTGCACTGCATACAGGGGTAAATCAATTGAACAAGTACTCTGATGATTATTCTTGTCCCCAAAGATGAAAATCGATTCTCCTTGTCCTCTAGCTTCGCCCATGATTCCCACCTCTATATAGTTTTCTAGAAATTTTTATGCAAAACAATGGTAATCCTGCCTAACTATATAGGATAGTAGTTGGAATACTCGAAGGATGAGTGGATTACCCCCTGTCAAACCAAATAATCCCCACTGTCCACTTTCTCCTATGTTCTCGAAGGATGAGTGGATCCAACATATTCACCCGACAAACTCTCATGTACAAATGTCTCCTACTCACGTCCACTTTTTTTTCGTGGGCAATGGTCAGTTACGTTGGAATCGAAATGATATCTCGCTATTTGAAGAGATCAACATTTATTACCTTTATGATGAGGCAAAGGTCACAAGCATAGTGTTGATCATTGAAGGGACGATTCCTTTTTTGTGGCCGTGGATATATGCGCAAAGGTATTAAATGTCTGTAATGACAGTCGAGGTTTTCTTCGTCTTTGACGGTATAATTGGAATTTGCGCCACATATGGCAGGATTGTGTTTTTTTAATGTTTCCCCCTCTGTAGGGGCTATATATAGGAGTGGTGGGTGATGGTTAACGGCCCACTTACCTCAGAGGGCACTTATGTGGAGGGCTTTTACTCTCGGTAAAGCGATGTGAGGAGACGTCCTTCGTCGGAGCACCACCATGTCGAGATCTCTTTAAAGAGAAAGCCGCCATTCGGGTTTTGCGAGAAAGGTTAAGTCCGTTGCTTCTTCCTCTGGAGTCTCTGCCGAGACTAAGTCTATATACAATTTTTCGTCGGATTCCGTAATCTGTCCGCGATTTTGTCGTTTTTGTGAGAGTACGGGTTTGGTAGGGTGTCATTTGAGGCTTGCGTGTCCCAGACCAGTCTGTGTTCAGACAGGTCTTAGGATATGTCTATTATATGTAAATACGCCATAGAGCATGATTTATGGATACCCTTGAATCCCTTTGTATCCTCTTTCCTTTGCTTTCACCGCCTTGCCCCCTTGCAGCTCAACCTTAATTGCCGGCTGGTGCTGAATGCTTTTACCGCCCTCTGCTTACATTTGGGGATTGCCCCCCGTCTTGCTTTGTTCATCCTGCTTTTTGGGCTTATGCCCTTGAAGGTGAAAAATGGCAAGCCTCCATCATACACTTACACGTAGTATAGCCAGCAGATTGTATACTAGATAATGGATCTTCCCGATAGTTTAAAGAGGTAGGATCACCATTTCTTTTTTCTTTCCAATCTTGAAGACCTTGGAGTCCCTTGCACTTAGCAAGGTCCACCTGAGAAGGACCAACCGCCCCGAGCTGAGGAGCTTGATCCATCTGTGCGAGCAACCATGGAATAGTTAAGTTTGGTCTGATTGCTCCATCATAGCTCAGGCGGAAGGATGTCCAGGAGACATTGTCATTGGTGGCAGACGAGTTGCCTACGCCATGTAACTGAGGGGAGGTAGAAAATGGCTTTCACGTCATACCTTGCACCCGCCAATTATCTTATTAATTTGGTATTTTTGGTAGCAACTGTCAAGCGGTTCACTCGGTTAGTTGTGCCCAAACGTTGAGGCGGCAGCGTTACTTGTCGCGGGTTGCGGCAAGGCGAGGAAAGGCCTATGGAGCAGCAGGAGGGGAGTGAGCCTGTTTATTGGCAGGGGTTAAAGTGAAAGGAGGTCCTTAAGGGTGTTACGGAGGAGCCAGAGGTCCCCCTGAGGCGATGAACAGCGACACGTCAACTCTTATAATAAAGCGCTGTTGTTGGGTTTTTATCCTCGGCAACGATGCCAAAAAAATGAAGCAATCGACTACGGTTCGTATAAAAAAAGTCATTGTTGTAGTATACGTCAAAAATACAAACCGTTGTCACATCAATTTTATTTATTTACTTAATTTTTACAGGTTTATTCCAGATCGTTCATTGAGAGGCAGTTATTGATATACATTACTCTCTAAGTCTAATATTATTTTTTAATTCCAAAAAAATTGATTTTATGTGCAATAATGAATGAATGAATGAAATAATCAAAGAATGAATCAATTGTATATACAAATATGATTTGTACAATGCTTGGAAACAACCATGTACAAACAAGCATCAAAAACTATAATTACATACTATATACTATCTATTTATAACTTATAATACTAATACTTACATATATATACAACAATAAGTTACAAAATATATCCTACTAACTTAATATATTAACACCTATAGTAACATATATCATATGTACAATAACATATATAAATGTCGCTAAATCTTAAGAAAAATTACATACACAAGATAAGGTAAAAATATGATCTATAATGACATTTATTTCATATACAATGACAAATAAATCTGTTAGTAAAGTTATTCTGTTATTTATGTACATATGTGAGCTCAAACATATTACTTATATTGTTAACGTGTGTGTGTATATATATATATATATACACACACTACACATGCACGTAAAAGCAACATTACTCAGCCTCTCTTAGGTGAGTTCCCTTCTCAGTTCTCTCTTATACACTTAATCATTTTCTTCTCTGTTTCCTCTACTTCTTTACTTGTTAATTAGGCACTCATTACTATTCACTAATCAAAAATTATGATTTCTAATTGGTAGGCAACCTTTTCGAGGGATATACAACACCCTCAAGGAGTAGGACTAGACCTCTACTAAGGTGACCCTAATTCGATAATTAACTCATTCATCTCATTTTATGTTCAAAATTGGGCCCACATAGGCCCACGCATAATGCACGGCTCCCAACCCGTGCATCGCATACACCAATGCCATAACTCATTTCATGCTAAGGGGATAAGAGGGGTTCATGTTTCGCACCCAGCGCTTTGATGACTGGGCAGTGGAGGCAACAAATTCAACTTATAGTGCTATGCTCGTTCCTACGCCCACGATGTGGGATTAAAGGAAGCGCCCTCTCAATGCTGAAATTTCAACACGCATGTGTGGATTTTAGGATTTTAGCCCTCAATTTGAGGGCCATAAATTATTATAATTTAAAAATAAATTATGGGGTCTTAAAGTATATACATAAGGCTACTTAATTATATAATTTATTTACAATATTAATTGCATATATTATATAAATAAATTAGTTAAAGTAGGGGATTTATTCACATTGTTATTCATGTTAAAATTCTAATTACAGGTTAAATTAGTTAATTAATCTTTAAATTAACTTAATATCGAGTTAATATATATATTAAAGTATTTAATACACAATTTCATTGTATTTTAAACGATTTATTTTGATTTATTTACATTTAATTAAGTGATTTCAGGCTGTATAAATATAATTTAAGTTATAAATAGCATGATATGTTATAAATATAGTTAAATTAGCTTAGTTTAATTAAAATAAAATAATATAAATGTACAATATAAGTTAGTTCAATTGTAACTTAAATTACTAATTTATTTTAATTTAATCTAATAACTTAGCTAGTAACTTAATAAATTAATTATTTATTGTATAAATATAATTAAATTATGTTACAGGGTTCATTGTGTACATAATACATATATAATTACGTATGTACAATATTACTTATAAATAAGTTAATTTATTAGGGTTTCTATAATTATGTAACTTATAGTATATATAAGTTAATATAATTAACAAATAATTATACAGATAAGTTATATAAATAATAATTTGCCTTAATTTACAGTATAGAATATATGCATAAGTTATTTATACAGTTTATAGATATATTTTACACTATTTACATATATAGCATAATATATATGTTATATATATAAGTAGATACATAATATACATGGTATTTTTGAGTATTTTTAGGGTTTTTTTTATTTTTATGGGTTTTATATATTTTGTTGAGGTAGGGGATGAGAAAGAATGAAATGAGAGAGTGTGCATTTTTTTGTCATTTTTAGTTTAGTGATTTTTATTAAGTTAAGATGTATACTAAACGGTCGACTGATATGTTGTACCAGGTCGAGGGTTCAGATAACCTTAAAACTTTACATGTGTGTAGAGAAATAGTTAATCCTACTCACTACACCTTTATTTTCTTTTTTTGAAAATTTTAAAGTATTTTATTTATTTTCAAGTTTAGCTCATTTTAGGATCTTCAAAGAGTTTTAAAGTGAATCCTAAGACGGTAAATTCTAATGAAAGGTTGAACAAAAGATTTAAATAGTTAGAAACATTCAGCAAGCATGATATAAAGTGTTCAAGCAATTAAACAAGATTTTTAGTTAATTTAACATTAAAATCTCATATTGGACAGTTAGCCACTTAACATAGCTGACAAAGAAGAATTTAAACAAGGTTACAAGCAATCCAGATGCAATGAAAGTTCATTTCAGTTACAAGAAAGCTTGTACCACATTGAATATAACAAATAAACATGTCAGCTCTTTAATCTACTTCAAAGTCCAGCCTACTACCCTACATTTCAGACCATCCAGCAGCTTCAATAGCTGCAACAACAACAAAAGTAGCAGCAGCAACTGCACCATCAGTTGCAGCAGAACCAAGACCAATAGCTGCTGAAAATTAAGAGTTAAATTAGCTGCTCCAACTGCTGGGACTTAATTCAAGTGCTCCAAAATACTTCAGACGTCTAAAATGCAATTTAAAGGTTGCTATTACAGCCAAAACTCAAATCCAGCAAATCTGATTGGAATTTGGTAAATGTAAGATCCAAAATAAAAAATTCATTCTTGTTTAAAAATCTCTTTAAACCAAACAAGGAGATCTGAATTCAACATTCATGAAAAAAAAAAGATTGCAATCCCCTTTAAAATCCATTTCAGATCTCCTTCATTCTCAATTCAAAAATCCTTTTTAGCTTCAATCAAAACCTCCAATAAGAGATCATGAAATTGGGTAAATGGAGGGAAAAATGTCACCCCAAATTGGGCTTTTGCTTGGGATCTTTTACTAATCTAATCACTCAATCTTCTTGAACACCATTGATGGGTGATCAAGGTGATTTTTTGATATGATCAAGATCCGTTGGGTCCTTGTCCTATCTCAAATCAGAGTTAACTGATTTTCCTTAATAGACTCTCCAACATATGACTTAAATCAGGTATATGCTCATCCCTAAATCAAAACAACACTCAAGGACAGCGGAATCCTTGCATACACCCAAGTCAAGCACTTAAAATCTCAAAAAGCTCAATCAAATCCATGAAGCTCAAAATACATTCCAACTCACTGAATTGGACGTTAAAAACTGTTAAGACCCGTGCTGTTTGAGCCTTTTAAGACGTCTGGAATTTGGGTCAAACGTCTCGTCAGACATCTGGACACCTTCCCAGATGTCTGGAAATAGAAAATTTTGAGTACGAGCTCATGTCTGCATGCGTGTTGCGTGCAGACAGTACACTTCCCTCGTTTTTTTCTTCTTCTCTCTCCTTCCTCCCGACGAAAACCCTAACCCCACACCCTTATATAAGGCCCCCTCCTCTCCCTCGTTCCACCCCCACTTCCCAGTCACCATCCTCCTTCCCTCTAGCGAGAGCAGCAGATCGGTGAGAGCGCGGGCGTGGTGCGAAAAGGAGAGGAGCAACGTGAGAGGGAGAGAAGTTAGCTTGCAAGCTCGCGTGGGAGCTCCTAGGTGAGCTCACAGCCAGAGCGGCACGTGCACAAGGCAGAGGAGTGCGTCGGGGAGGTCCTCCGCAACACTGCTGCGGCCGGAGTAGCAGGCTAGAGGGTGCAGCGCGGCCACGCGCGGCGCGAGAGGGCGGAAGCAGGTTCTGGTTTTAGGTTTTTCCCAGAATCAGACATCTGAAGCGACGTCCAGACAACGTAGCCGATGTCTGGAGGAGGTTCCATACGACTGAAAAGTAGACTTCGCGAAGGTACGTCTTCTTTGCGGATACGGCCATGCAGGCTACTCCGTCGAGGCACTGTTTCAAGCCTTTTTGAGGAGATATCGTTGATTCATGTAGGAGTTGCTTCAGGAAGGCGCGGGACACGCCCTCTCATGCATTTTAGACGTTTGGGCGAGGCACCAGACGATGGGAAGCGCTTCCAGACATCCAGAGAGGTGGTCAGACGTCTGGGGCTGGGTCTAGACGGTCCAGCGAAGTTCCTGGACATCTGAGGGTTGACGCAGAGGCTTAGGTACGTTATTGGCCTCTTTTAAGACGTCTGGAAGGTGTTCCAGACGTCTGATTTGAGTCAGGAACACTATTTTTGACCCATTTAGGGTCCGTTTGAGGTCCGATTTTCGCAATTAAGATACCGATGTTTCCCGTATTATTTCCCCTACTTGTTGGAATACTTTCTATACTGTTCTGAGTATTCTCTTGTGATTGATCCTTGTGATAGTACCTCCTTCCGTTGTGGGTTTGGGGCTTGCTGAGGCATGTGGACCTGCCGTTCAAGCCCCCACTACTCCTGGGTTTACTGGTAGAGTGGCTTCCCCTCAATTTAATTACAACTTAAATGCGTGTGTGTAATGAATGATTAGAACCTAGGATATGGCATAAATCCTAGGACTAGAAATAATGGAATGTCTGTATTGAATGAATGAATTGCAGTCTTGAATGTGTAGATAGAATGATAACAATTGCCTATAAATGAATAATCGTTGCCTGCGAAATATGTAGTATTTGTGTTAGTTAACTGTTGAATGTAACTTTCCTGTCGTACCCGTGAAATGAGGTAATATGAGCTGCATGTATATAATTTGAAAATGGAAAGGTGAATGTCGGAAACACGAGCTATCTGTGAATAAACTGAATATGGAATAGAGTTACAAATTGCATGTGTATAACCTGAGAATGGAAATAGAAATAATGAAACCTGGTATAGCTTGGCCTGAGAAATATGAGCATGAACCCTACGGGGAATTAGGAGTAGAGTTCCTGGATATAAATGGAATGGAACTGGGAATGTTAGTGGGGAAGTGAGCTGGCCCTTGAGTACGGAGTACCAAGGAGAGCGACTGTCCCCCTGTTTAGTGCAGAGCGGAGCTAGTCGCCCTTGGGTTGGGACCCGGGGTTAGGATTGGTCACTCTGTACCGACTTCTTGGCCCTCGCGTACATAGTACCGGGGAGAGCTACTAGTGTAGGGAGAGAGCCAGCCACTCCATGGGGCTTGGGGCTCAGCTAGCCGCCCTACACCGACTTGTTAGGCCCACTAGGCAAACCAGGGTAGTCAGGCGAGGGTGCGCGGATTGTGGAGGGGCGAGACCCCTGTTTGGTTCTTAGGGGCTAGACCCCTGTTACTGAGAAGGCTATGCCCTATACTGGTTCCGTGCTATGCTTTGGGTGCTCCCACTATCGGAAACGACTGACTGCGTGCCATTCCGGGGTAGCTACCCGTGCGCTTATCACGCGTGCCGTAGTCACCGTTATGTCTGTCCGTGACCTTGGGGTGGTTGACTGGGTGTAGGATCACCACGGGGGAGTCTCTCGGCTAGGAGAGCACCACGTGTGTCTTCTACTCTTCGGAAAAGATTGCAATCAAGATCGTTCCCACGAGGAACATTCAAGATCAAGAAAGAGACCTGATAAATAAACTAAATGGTGAAAAAGAATACGTAGTTAAAGAAAGTAATTGAAAAACAACAGCTACCTGTCCACCTTTACTGTTTAGTTAGTTGGTTGCCACTCTACTCAACGTTCGCTGACTTCGTATACTCATAACCCTTTTCAGGTCTAGGTGTTGAGCAGCCAGATCCTACAATTGCAGAGGGTGCTGGGCCCAGTAAAGCCCAGTAGTTGTAGTTTTCTGTTGTACTCCTTTTTCAGTTGTAGTGAGTAGTTCTTGCACCTCTATACTCTGACATTTTGTACTTTATATTCCTGTACCCATTTACTTTATATTGTTGTGGCGGTGTGTACTATAGTAGTTTTACTTCTTCACTGCTGTACTTTTGTTACTGTTAGTTGCTTAGCATAGTGAATGTGGTTTACTTTCCTGCTTTTTGGTTACCTTCTTGTTGGACGACTGGGTCTTGGGATCAGTCGAGTCGGACCGGTCTCGTGTCTTGTAGGGATTAGGGAACCGGGTCGTAACAAGATGGTACCAGAGCAAGGTCATCCCGAGAAGTGAACCAACTAGCTTGAGAATAACCAATTCACGTGCTTGAAACTAGAGTAACCACCACAACGTACCTTTTGACATCTGTTCTGAGGTTCTTTTGCTGAATGTCAGTTAGATTTGATGTCTTCCTGTTCTGTGTTAGCGTCTCCTTACAGGAGATGCATTGACGTGGAGCCATTGAGGCAGGTTGCGGACGCGGCCGTGGACGGGATCGGAGGGGCGGACGTGTTAAGCCCGACATTTCGGAGGATCAGCCACTACTTCCGGGCATTCAAGCCCAGGACCTCACCCAGCTAATACAGGAGATTGTGTGAGAGGAGCTCCACCCGCCTCCACGGGCGCCTCTCCGTGGGGCCGCGGAAGGGGAGTCCTCTGTGGGACCGCGAGACAGACACAGCGCTGGACGTAGGGGAGTGTTATGACCCGATTCTCGAATCTCTACAGGACACGAGACCGGACCGACTCGACTGATCCCAAGACCCAGTCGCCCAACGAGAAAGTAACGAAAAAGCAGTAAAATAAACCACATTCACCATGAAAGCAACTAACAGTAACAAAAGTACAACAGTAAAGAAGTAAACTACTACAGTACACACCACCACCACAGTAGAAAATTAAACAGGTACAAGAATATAAAGTTCACAATAAAAGAGTACAGAAGTCTAACAACTACTCACTACAACAGGAAATGGAGTACGACAAAAAGCTACAACTACTGGGCTCTATTGGGCCCAGCACCCTCTGCAGTCCCAGGCTCCGGCTGCTCAACACCTGGACCTGAAAAGGGTTATGAGTACACGAAATCAGCGAACGCTGAGTAGAGTGGCAACTGGTCGTGTCGTGTTTCGCGTGTTTAGAAATCGGGGTTACAAGTAACCCATCGTCGTAGTTGCAAAACACGTCGATCAGATAAAATTTATACCGAAACTCTAAGGGAGTCCCGGGTCAAACACAGGGAGGCGACGTTTACTTTACTTGAAAATCGCGCTTCGATTCGTTTCTTTTTGGTATTTTGGGGTTTTGTTATTTTTTTGTGTTTTTGAAATAAAAGACAAGCAAATGAATCACAAGATAGAGATGTGGAATGAAAATGGTATATATATCAATCCAATGTCTATTACAATCTACTATGAAAACATAAAAAGAGAGGGAGGTGAGAGGAAATCTCCCGAATCGGCTGTTCGGCGAGACAACGGTGCCTGGCGAAAGCTCGGATGAAGGAGGTGAGGAGCAGGATGACGAAGGTGAGATGCTGGAGGACGTCGGGTTGAGGAAAGCTTCGGCGTAGCTCCGGAATGGAGGTGAGAAGACAGAGTTGATCTACTACCGGAATGGAGGTGAGAGGACGGCTCCAAGGTGACCTATGAAGGGAGATGGGAAGTTGGAGGAGTATTTGGTGGGGCAGAGTTTCGCTACACTAATAGGCACCTTAGGAGCTTGAGAACAAGCTCTAATGGAGCGTTGGTAGGCTTGCTAGAGCTTGGGAGTAGGTGGGAGTAGAGTAGGTAGAGATGGCTTGGAAGGAAGGGGGTGAAGGTCCTTTCATAGTGGTGGAGAAGAGGGTAAATATGGATAAAGGACCTTTAGCGACCTCCAGACCATCGCTGGAAACGTTGCTGTAGACAGCTCACCTCCACCCACGCCCATAACTAGCTCTACTGGCTTGCAACGAAACAGTGACGGCTGTAAGCATCACTATAGGTTAGTCCAGCTGTCACTGAAAGCTGGCACCAACCGCCCTTGCACCCGCACCACCTGCCCCGCTCATCACGTGCGTTGACCGCGCGCGCCCAGCTGTGTGCACGTGTGCCGTGCACTAGCGTGCGCGCTTGCAATGCGCTGGCCCGCGTGTGTGCGTGCGCGCTGCTGCTGCCGCTACCGCTGCGCTCCAAGTGCCCGCCCAATTGCGAATTGGAGGGGCTGCGGGGAGTCGAACCCGCTCCCCTCCTTTGTAAACCGGCGCCTCCACCATTGCGGCACTCCTCCACTTGTGTCGCGTGGAGTGTTTTGGTGCAGGCACTTACCAGCCGTTGGATCTTGATCCAACGGCTAGGATTAACGACGTAGATGATGAGGGATAGTGGGCGGTGGCTGCTGGCCGGGTTTGGGCAGCCTGGATGGCGCCACGTGGTGCCATCTGGGCCATCCGTCTTCTTCTTCTTGTAGAGGGTGCCACGGTGCTCAGATCGGGATGATTCCTGCGATGCCGGACTGCGATCGTCGCTCCGGATCCATCCGTATGGTCGGATTTTCCATCCGAAACCCATATGGATGTCGCATTGCCCCCTGACCGTTGATCTTCCTCGGGCTTAATGTGATGCTACGGGACTCCGATCTGGACGATTTCAGGGGCATTAATCTCCGATCGTCGTCCTGATCAGAACCATATGGTCTGATCGTCCATCCGAGTCCCTGAAATAAATTCTCTCCTCTCCTGACCATAAAAAGAACCTAATTAACCCAAAATATATACAACTACTCTAAATGCACAATGATGCATGTTATGCAATATTTGTAACATGAAATGCAAATCTAAGCCTAGGAGCATGCATGAATAAGCATTTTAACCTAGATAGATGTGTATATCAGCAACCAACTAACTAAACAGTAAAGGTGGACAGGTAGTTGTTGTTTTTCAATTTCTTTCTTTCTTTTACTAATTATTCTTTCTTTCATCACTTGGTTTATTTATCAGGTCTCTTTCTTGATTTCGAATGTTCCTCGTGGGAACGATCTTGATTGCAGTCTTTTCCGAAGAGTAGAAGTAGCACGTGGTGCTCTCCTGGCCGGGAGAGTCTCCTGTGGTGGTCCTACACTCAGTCAACCACCCCAAGGTCACTGACAGACGTAACGGTGACTATAGCACGCACGATAAACGCACGGGTAGCTACCCCGCACTGGCATGCGATCAGTCGTTTCTGTTAATGGGTGCGCCCAAAGCACAGCACGGAACTAGTATAGGGCATAGCCCCTTCAGTAACAGGGGTCTAACTCCTAAGAACCAAACAGGGGTCTCGCCCCTCCATAGTCCGCGCACCCTCGCCTGACTACCTTGGTTTTCCCAGTGGGCCTAACAAGTCGATGTAGGACGGCTAGCTGAACCCTGGGCCCTGTGGGGTGGCTAGCTCTCTCCCTACACACGTAGCTCTCCTCGGTACTGTGTACACGAGGGCCACCGAGTCGGTGAAAAGTGGCCAATCCTAACCCTAGGTCTCAACCCAAGGGCAGCTAGCTCCCCTCTATACTAAGAGGTAACATGTGCTCCCCTTGGTACCATGTACTCAAGGGACAGCACACTTTCCAACACATTCCTAAATTCATTCCATTTATTTTCCAGGATCTCAACTCCTAATTCCCCGTAGGGTTCATGCTCATGTTTCTCAGGCCAAGCCATACCAGGTTTCATCATTTCTATTTCCATATCTTAGGTTCTACGCATGTAACATGTAACTTTATTGTTCACATTCCAGGTTTATTCGCAGGTAGTTCGTGTTTCCAGCATTCAATCTTCCATTTCCAATTCATGTACATGAAGCTCATATTATGACATTTAACGTAAACAATAGGAATTTACATGCAACAGTTTGCTAACACAAGTACTTATATTTCACAGGCAGCTGTTATCCATTTACAGGCAATTGTTATTATTCTATTTACTCATCCACGACTGCAATTGATACATTCCATACAACTATTCCAGTGTTTCTAGTCCTAGAATTCATGCCATACCCTAGGATTTAACATTCATTCCAGATATGCATTCATGTTTGTAATTAAACTCCGGGAAGCCACTCTACCAGTAAGCTTAGGAGTAATGGGAGCTTAATCAGTAGGTCCACGTGCCTCAGCAAACCCCAAACCCACAACGGAATGAGGTCCTATCACAAGGACCAAACACAAGAGACTACTCAGAACAGTATACAAAGTATTCCAACAAGTAGGGAAAATCATACGGGAAACAACAGTATCTTAATTGCGGAAAACGGACCTCAAACTGACCCTAAACGGGTCAAAAACAGTAATTCTGACTCAAATCAGACGTCTGGAACACCTTCCAGATGTCTTAAAAGAGTCCAGAGCCATACCTCGATTCCTGCGCCACTCTTCAGACGTCCAGGAACTCCGCTGGACCGTTTAGACCCAGTTCCAGACGTCCGACCACCTATCCGGATGTCTGGAAACGCTTCCCGTCGTTTGGTGCCTCATCTAGACGTCTGAAGTGCAGGGGAGGGTGTGTCCCGCACCTTCCCGAAGCAACACTTGCATGAATCAACCGAATCTTCCATCAAAAGGTAAGATACAACGCCTTGGCGGAACGGCCTGCATGGCCGTATCCGTAAAGAACGCGTACGTTGCGAAGCTTACCTCTTAGTCGTCTGGAACCTCCTCCAGACGTTGTCTACATTGTCTGGACATTGATCCAGACATCTGATTCTAGGAAAAACCCAGAATCAAAACCTGCCTACACCTTCTTGCATCGCGTGTGGCCGCGCCGAGCCCGCTCGCTTGCTGCTTCGGCTGCAGTAGTGTCAGGGAGGACCTCCCTGATGCACCTCTCCGCCTTGCGCACACGCTGATCGGCTGTAAGCTCTCTGGAAAGCTCCCACACAAGCTCACGTGCTCTCCTCTCTTCCCCTCACTGCTCCTCTCCTCCCACTCCACTCACGCTCGATGCTCGCTGCCTGCTGCTCTCACTGGAGGAAGGAGAAGGGTGGATGGAAGTGGGGTGGTGTGAGGGAGAGGAGGGGGGTTTATAAAGGTGAGGTTTTAGGGTTTTCGCTGGGAGCTGAAGAGAGAGAGAAGACGGAGGAAAACGAGGGGTACTGTCTACGCGCAACACGCACGCAGACGCGAGTTCGTACCCAAGATTTTTGATTTTCAGACGTCTGGGAATGAGTCCAGACATCTTACAAGATGTCTGACCCTCAGTCCAGACGTCTTTCCAGATGTCTGACCTAAAGTCCGGACGTCTTAAAAAGGCTTAACAACACGAGTCTTAACAACATAACAAACTCAAAGGAAGTTTCGTCCCCGAAACTTGAGCTAGCTAGGGTGCAGAAAAGGAATTTCATATGCATAACAAACTCAAAGAGGACCGAAGCTGGTCCGAAAAGACGTACCCTCAAAGAGCTCCAGGTACCGCTCTCGCATCGCCGTAGTGGAGGGCCGGTGCTACCCAGCCCTCCAACTCAAAGAGGTCCGAACAGATGACCCGTGTGCCGCGTGGCCTTTGCCACGTACCAGTTGGAGAGAGTGGCACACAGGTGGTGGAGGGTGGTCAGAGGTCAGGAGAGGGTCGAGCCGACTTGGGACCAGTTTGTCACCCTCTTCTGCGAGCAGTACTTTCCCCAGATGTGGCAGGATCAGAGGAGGTGGGAGTTCCGCACTCTCCGCCAGGGGACGATGATCGTAAGCGCGTATCGTACGCATATTCTGAAGCTGTCTCGTTTCTCCACGACAGCTGTAGCTACTGAGGAGGAGCGCCTGTGGAGGTTCACCGAAGGGCTCTGGCCTACTATTCGGGGGTATGTCAAACCCCTGAAGCTGCCTACGTTCTCTAGAGTGGAGGAGGCAGCTATGACATATGAGGAGACCAACCCGGCCGCACGTGACACTGACAGTGGACGGAAGAGGCCCTACCAACCAGACTACTCATAGGGCTGATGAGAGAGGAGGCACGTGGTGCCCACAGGAGAGCCGTTACGCTTTGCGGGGTTGTCAGTGGCCTTTGGGGGCCCTCGACGGGGGCCAGTTGCCAGCACTGGTCCCTCGTCCAGCCGTCAGCAAGGACCTACTCAGGGCGGGAGTTGAGTTCCCCTTTGCTACCAGTGTGGTCAGCCGGGCCACATCAGGAGGGACTGCCCATCTAGGGCTGGAGGTCAGCAGATGCTCCCCACACCGAACCTTGGAGGACGAACAGGAGGCCATGGTTCCCAGATGCGTGGGGGAGGTCAGCAGTCGAGGGGAGGGTACCGGCTAGCTGTTACCCGTCCGACGTAGAGTGTGGCTGCTTCTTCCGCACGGAGAGCTGAGAGGAGTATTAATGCCCTAACACACAGAGACGCCAGAGCTTCAGGTTTAGTGGTGGCAGGTATGGTTACAGTTTTTGACAGACTAGTTTACACACTTTTTGACTCCGGTGCCATGCACTCGTTTGTTGCTGCTAGTTTTGCTGTCAGTTTGGGACAGGACTGTGTATTGTTAGAGGATCTGTTTGTAATCAGAGGTCCGGGTGGTCGGCTGTTTGTAGCTGAGGAGGTTTACACAGGCTGTGCGGTCAGTGTTGGGGGACACAGCCTCCCCGCTGACCTAATTGTGATACCGATGGAGGACTTTGGTGTGATTCTGGGGATGGGCTGGTTGTCCGCTTACCACGCTTTGGTGGACTGTTTTGAGAGGAAGATCATCTTCTCCATACCTGAGATGCCTTCTTTTGAGTTTCACGGACAGCCAGTGGACGGAGGCTTCAAGTGCATTTCTGCACTTCGGGTGGCGAGACTTTTGGGCCAGGGGTGTGAGGGCTTTCTGGCTTGTGTAGTGGCAGAGCCCAACCCCATGGCAGACTTTCAGAGTATCCCGGTGGTCAGAGAGTACCCCGACGTGTTTCCACAGGAGCTGCTGATGAGAGCCTCATCATGAGCCAAAACTAGCTCATTTTGACCCAATAAAGAAGATAAAAGCTCCTACATAACCTAGAAGACGGCTTAACTGAAGGAACAAGTGCTCTGAGAAGAAAGCATGAAATAAAGGTTAAAACTGCAATTTTACCATTGCAGTTCATAAACGGGATTTCTCAGAGGCAAAACATAGGTCAAATGGTCTAAATGAGATAAAAAGTGAGTTGAGTCAATTAGAAATGGGTTTATGTGCAATCTAAGAATTAAATGACACTTGGTAACCCTAAAACAGATCCGCATAAATTAACAAGGTTCCGGTCAGAATAAAAATCAAGTAAACCCTCTAAAAATCATGAAAAAATATTCTCTAAGGTTTGGAACACTTAATTTGGCCCTTGGAACCCAGGTTGACCTAGATTAGGGTCCTAGCTCTTCAATTAACCTGATTTGGGTTTTTACGCAAAATGTCCAGACAAACGAGGTCAAACCTAAAATCCAACTTCACCATTGGATTCCTTAGGTCAAAATTAGGTTTGTACCAAAATTTGGACCTAAGGGGAGGTCATCTTGACCTACTTTGCAATTTAGTACACCCAAAGCACAATTTGGTCCCTATCTTTTGAATATCTCTGCAGAGAGCCCCCTAAGTTTTCCGCCCCCTTTGCAATCCGGTCCTGCCGCCATTGTTAGGGCAGAACCGAGCTCCGGCGAGGTTTAGAGAGGGATTACTCTCTAATCCCTCAGAGATTTCCTCCCAGAAATGGAAGGGGGATTCTCTGAGGAATTCCCTTCCTTCTAAAGCCAATTACAATCGCTGGTGTGAACCCAATCTTTCGTGTGAATGCATGAGAGATTGGGGTATCCACCCTCTTTCCAACTCCGGCGAGCCGGCGGAGGTGATTGCGCGGTCTCCACGCGCTAGAAGGTTCGGCCAGCGCCTATAAAAGGCTCCCCAGACCCTGCCGCAGAACCCAAGCTTGATTTTGACGGAGATCCCCTCCAAATTCCCTCTCTCCCATCTCCGGCCAAACGACCCGCAAGCTTCGGTGACCTCCTCCCCTCCTTCTCGTCGCTCTGCTGCCATACCAGCAGCAGAGTCAACTCCGCCACTTCCTCCCGCATCGCGTTGTACCACGCGCGCGTGCCCTGACCTCATCTTCGTCGCCGCTTCTTCCCTCAGGGTCCTTCCCCGACGACGGCAGTTATGCGCCATCCTCTCCGCCGCCTCCCTTCCTTCCAGACCACTCCAGATACCTTCTCCCTCCTCTCCTCTCTCTTTTCCCCCTGCTATTTTATCTGATTACCCCTCGATAGTGCCTAACCACCTCCATCGTCCTCGCCTCCGACCGCCCTCCGACGAGCTGCCCACACCACTCCGCCCCTCCACACAGCTCGCCAACCCCCTCGTGAGCTCTGCCTCACCACCAGGAACTCACTTCACCCCACCACTGCCACTCCAGACCTCCACAATCACCCCCCGAACAACCCAACATCTCCGGCCACAGGTTGACCTAGGCATGCACGCCTAGGCCGACCTGCAGCCTGCAGCACTGCCCACCGCCTTCGCCGTGCCACGGTGAAGGTTTCTAGCCAATCTGATTGGGCCAATAGGCCGTTCTTGTGTGTGACAGGTTTAAGCTCCGGCCGCCACTATCAGTCGAAGCAGCAAGGAGCTTGCAGCAGCTTCAGGTACCAGGACTCCCAGGCTGCAGGTGCAGCAGACTCACGCGAGTGTCGCGAAGTGAGTGAGGCTAGCAAGTCGCACAGAGAGGCCAGCAGCTGGAGCAATCGCGCGACGAAAGCTCTGCGGGCGCGAAAGCAGGATCGACCAAATAGTCCCACATCGTGGGATTGCAAAACACAGGTATCATATAAATTATTTTTGTGTTTTAAGCCCATTGCCTCCGTAAGCACAGGGGTGAGGTCCCTCACCTGCCCTCACACCCGCCTCGTCCGCGGCTTGACCTCGAGGATCTGGCGGGATCCGACCCGACCTAAACCTACGCACTCCTCGCGCATCACCACCTGCCGATGTGCCTAGTCCCGGGTGCGAATTCGAACCGACTACCCGTGTGGCTCTAGGAGAGCGTCGTTGAGTGAATTGCTTGAGAGAGAGAGAGACGCTTGGGTAGAGGGACGGGTGTAGGTTTTGCTTTGACTGTGGTGTGTGCAGGAAGGAAG
The DNA here is from genome assembly GCA_037157565.1 of Thalassia testudinum. Classification (NCBI taxonomy): domain Eukaryota; kingdom Viridiplantae; phylum Streptophyta; class Magnoliopsida; order Alismatales; family Hydrocharitaceae; genus Thalassia; species Thalassia testudinum. The sequence continues at coordinate 53,800,969 of JAZHRO010000030.1, forward strand.
AAGCGAAAGAGGCAGCGAACACTTAGCAGCTGCAGAACAGGAAGAGAAGAAAGAAGAAGCTGTGCAGCAGTGAAAGGAGAAGTTTTCGCAGAGAAGAACAGGAAGAAGGAAGACAAGGCAGAAGAGAGAGAAGAACGAAGAGAGGCTAAGTGAAGAAGAAGAAAGGCAAGGCAGAAGAAGAAATAAGAGAAAAGAAACGAAGGCAGGAAGAAGAAGCCTGCACAAGACAAAAAGCAAAGGCAGAAAGAGAGAAGAGCAACGAAGAAGAAGAGAGAAAGGAGATCACATTAAAGACGTCTGATACAGAAATCAGACGTCCAATTCTATTTTTATTTCACAAATCCTTTTTAAAATTCTCTCTTTGAATCAATCCTTTTCATTTAACAGTTGTATTCTTTGGTTTTAAAAAGTACTGAGCTTGCTCCCTGTGTTCGACCTCGGATACTTTAGTTTTTCGAGTAATAAAATTCCTTATATTTGTTTAAACGTTTTGTCGGTTGTACTACAACGAGATATACTTTAAACTCGCACAAAATCGTCGAGAACAGCTGCCAGGACTATCGCTTGAGCGTGAGATCGAGTTCGAGATCTCACTGGTACCGGGGACCAGCCCCATTTCTACAGCACCTTACAGGATGGCACCACTTGAGCTACAAGAGCTCAAGTCCTAGTTGCAGGACCTTCTGGAGAAGGGCTTTGTGAAGCCTAATGCGTCTCCATGGGGAGCCCCGGTATTATTTGTGAAGAAGAAGGATGGCACCCTACGCCTTTGTGTGGACTACAGACAACTGAATAGGGTCACCATCAAGAACAGGTATCCGCTGCCGAAGATTGACGACTTGTTTGACTAGTTGTGAGGTGCTATGGTTTTCTCCAAGATAGACTTGAGTTCTGGCTACCACCAGTTGAGGATTAAGGAGGCCGACGTCTCCAAGACAGCTTTCCGCACCCGATACGGACACTACGAGTTTTTGGTCATACTGTTTGGGCTGACCAACGCCCCCACTGCTTTCATGGACTTGATGAACCGGGTGTTCAGACCGTATCTGGATCAGTTTGTGGTGGTATTTATTAATGATGTGCTCATCTACTCGCGGGACCAGGCGCAGCACAGACATCACTTGTGGATAGTTTTGGACACATTGAGACAACGTAGGCTGTATGCCAAGTATAGCAACTGCGAGTTCTGGTTGAGGGAGGTGACCATCTTAGGTCATGTGATTTCAGGGAATGGCTTGGCTGTGGACCCAGCCAAGGTTGAGGCAGTGCTCAGGTGGGAGAGACCACGTACAGTGACAGAGATCCGCAGTTTCTTAGGACAGGCAGGCTATTACCGACGGTTTATCAGGGGTTTCTTGCAGATTGCACGTCCTATGACACAGTTGACTCGGAAGGGCGTACCCTTTTCTTGGAGAGACGCTTGTGAGTCGTGTTTTCAGGAGTTGAAGGAGTGGCTGACTTCGACTCCTGTGGTTACCATTCCAGACAGAAGTGGCGGGTTCGTTGTATACACGGACGCCTCTTTGCAGAGATTAGAGGGTGTGCTAATGCAGCGGGGCCATGTTGTTGCATACGCTTCGCGGCAATAGAAGCCCCATGAGCATAGCTACCCTACCCACAACATAGAGTTGGCAGCTGTCGTCTTCGCGCTGAAGAGTTGGAGGCACTACCTATACGGTGAGACCTTTGAGATATTCACGGATCATAAGAACCTCAAGTACTTGTTTGATAAGAAGGAGCTCAACATGAGACAGAGACGTTGGCTAGAGCTCCTGAAGGACTATGACTACTGCATCTCCTACCATCCGAGGAAGGCCAACGTGGTGGCTAACGCCTTAAGCTGGAAGGCGCTCGCCCACTTGGCCAGTTTACAGGCATAGAGTTAGAGACTGATGGAGAAGTTGGGCAGTTGGCGGCCCCTAGAGTTATTGGGGCACTGTGGGACAGTGACTGTGACACGACAGACGAGGCCAGAGCTGATAGACCGCATCACGCAGGACAGATGGCAGACCCGTATCTGCAGTTGTTGCGTGATAGAGTACTGTCAGGGGACCCTGGAGACTTCTCCTTTACTGACGAGGTGCTGCGCATGATGGGACATTTGTGCGTTCCCAGGGACAAGAAGTTGTTGAGAGAGCTCCTGACCGAGGCACATGATTCCAGGTTCACCATACATCTCGGGAACACAAAGATGTATCATGATCTGAGACGTAACTTTTGGTGGAGGGGAATGAAGCGGGATATAGGTGAATTCGTGCAGTAGTGTTTGGTGTGCCAGCAGGTGAAGGCTGAGCATCAGAGTCCTGCTGGGCCGTTGCAGCCACTTCCAGTGCCAGAGTGGAAGTAGGAGAGCATCACCATGGACTTAGTGGTGGGCTTGCCCGTTACCCAGTGATAACACGACGCAGTATGGGTGATTGTAGACAAATTAACGAAGGCGGCACGTTTCTTGCTGATCCAAGTCACTTTGGAACCAGCACAGTTGGTAGAGAGGTATATCTGTGACGTGGTAAGTCTACACGGAGTTCCGCGGGAGATTGTATCCGACCGGGATGCCCGTTTTACGTCCCAATTTTGGGCAGAGTTTCAGCAGGCGTTGGGGACACGATTGAGGTTCAGCATGGCATACCACCCCCAGACAGACGGACAGTCGGAGCGCACGATACAGATGCTTGAGGACCTTTTGCGTGCCTGTGTACTAGATTGGAGGGGCTCTTGGGAGGAGTGATAGTGAAAATGATTGTAAATGTTTGTTGGTAATAATTGTTGATCATGTCGTTGTAGTATAGGGTGTATAATATAACATTAAGGATGTCGTATAGTGGTGAGTATGGGTGAGTTCCAGTCATTACAACCATTATTATCATTTGCTTATTTATCTAATTTTTACTGGTTTTGTTCCAGGTCGTTCTCTGGGAGGCAATTTATTAAATTTAATTCGGTCACTCTTTGATTATCTCCAAAATTGTCTTCTTATTCAAAAAGAAACTTTACATTTAAAGAATGAATGAATGTTTTATTTACCTAGTTACTAAGAAGTGCTTGCAAAAATGCTAACTATGAACAAGCATCAAACAATCTATTATTATACTCTAAACTATGTATTTACAAGTTATACTATTAACACTAATATGTTAGTTCATACTACATTAGGATACCATAGTGTAAAAACTTAACTTACTAGTCATTTATTTATAGTGACATATATATCAGTTTTAGTGACATATAAACGTCGCTAAAGCTCAGAAAACACTATATACAACTTAAAGAAGCAAACTGAGGTCTTTAGCGACATTTATAGTGTCGTTTTATTCTGTTAGTAATTATGTGGGTTTAATTTTACATATGTACAGAGTCTTTTCTGTTGTTATCTCGTGTTATCTCTTTTTTTTTTTTTTTTTTTTAAGTCGTCTGTCCTTTCATTTTGTTCTGTGTAGTCTTTCAGAGGCTGCGGTGGAGAGTCCTTAGTGTAAAATGTGTTTAATTAGCGGGCGCGCTTTTCGAGGGATACACAGCACCCTTAGGGTGGGACAGACCTCTACTAAGCGCGCCTTAATCTCAGATTAGGTGCTTAATTACGTTTTCGTATCAGCGCAGGGCCTCAGCCCAACGCCTTCAACAAGTTCGCACACGCTCGGGCTCCCAGCCCCACACATTCAGTATCATCACATATCAGAATCGGGTTATCGGATCAGACGGAACAGGTAACGTTTCGGGCGCCCGGCGCCTTGATGACTGGTAAGGTTATAACATAAATTATATTTATATGCTGCGTTTCGTTTGCAGCCCACGATGTGGCGCTATTCCAGCGCCACATCGTGCGCTGGAAACCAGACGCAGCTGCGTCTGTGCGCGTTTTTGGCTCTCGATTTGGGGGCCATAAATTATTAAAAAAAATAAAATAAAATATGGTAAATAAAATATTTACATAATACTACATAATTGATTAATTAATTTTGAATTTTAAATATATTTACTATATAAATAAATTCGCTAAACTAGGCTGATTATACAGGTTGATTTAGGTGATTAAATAGTTAATTACTTATAAAATAATTAGTACATGGTCTAATTGACCTTAAACAGTTTTAACTTACATACTTAAGTATTTAATACATATTTTTATTGTATTTTTACGAATTTATTTATGTTTTATTTAGGCTAAAATAGCAATTCTGTGTAGTTTATAATTAAAACTAAGTTACAGTAAGTTATACTAGGTATAATTATACTTTGACTAACTTAAATTACTTAATATATACATATATATATATATATTCCCAAGTTTATAGATTTATTTACTTGATTATTGCTCTAACCTATTAACTTAGCTACTAAATCAATAAATATAAATCTGTACATATATATATACATAGATCAGTAGATACATACATACTAGATTAGTATATATACATATTTTTTTACATAGATTACATATGTATACGAATTTCTGTACAGGTTTTATACATATTTACAGTATAACTATGTATCTAACTGATATGCTATAGTTATAATACTATGAATGGGTGTATTTATAGTTTTAAAATAAGTCTATGCCATTAGGCTTTTGTATAAAGTTAGGGAATTAGAGTTGATTGATTTTTTTTATTTGAGTTTAGGCAGCAGCTTCAGCTACTGTCAGAGGAGATGGAGAAGAGAACAATGTGCTGTTTTAGTGTTATTTACAGTGGCAGTGGCTTAAGCCACTGTCAAATGGCTAACTGCTGCTGCAGTTAGTCCACTTGAAGAGGGGGGGGAAGTATTCTACAGAGAAGAGGGAAACTTAGAGAAGAGGGGAGTTTAGAGAAGAGGGGAATGTAGCTGCTAAATGCAGCATATTGCTATGTAACTGGGAGTAAGATAGAATTCAAAACAAACTACAATTTACAGAGTTGAAATCCAAATCTGAAAGGGGTTTAAATCTCATGTAAATTTAGCTCAAATACTCATTAGGAAAAAAACCTTATCAGAAGCATCCTTTCAGATCAAAACAGCAAATGGCATTGAGCTAGTCTTCCTAATGCCATAGACAGCATGAAGGAAGACTTAGCTCAATCAATTAAAACCAAAGAAACACAATCCCAGTTTCTTGCAACCTTAAGGAGTATGGAAAACTCCTTAGGTTAGATAATCACCATTCAGAAATGATCATCAACACAAATAGTGCATGGCAGTTCTGAAATAGCAAAAAGAGACTAAGAATGCATTAAGGAAATTTAATGGAAGCTGGCGAATGCATTCAAAACAAAGTATAAACAGAATCATGAAAGGCTCTTCTGATTGGTTCTCTGTCACCAGAGAACTTCTCAGATTCCTTGCCTACAATGAAAACCAAAAATCCTTTCAATTTGTCAGATCTGTCAAAACATTTCAGAGAGTAAAAATCCTTTAAAATCCAGATCAAAAGTGCTCTGACAAACTGAGGCAATCCATTTAAAACAGAGGGGCTTTTGTGAAACAAATGGAGTGAGTGAGAAGCCCCAAATGGTGCTTGTGACGCCACTTTCAGATCTGAGGCAGTGTGCCATCAGATCTGAAATTGGGTCAGGATGTGTGGGTGATTGGTGAAAAATTCGTCGTTAAAAGGAAAAAACAAGAACCAGAATCTGGATGATGGGAAAAACAAAACATGAAGAGGGAGATAAATTGAACAGTGAACAGATGATTCTTCCCCTCTGATCTGGACTGATCAGAGGAGGTGAGGGAGGGGATCTAATACTAATTCTACTCCTAAGACTAATCTAACTACAGCTAACATTAAACACTAACAATTAAAACTAAATCTATTCTAAACTACTGCAAACTAAATCTACAACTACTTGTGCAGAATTAAAAACTAAACTAAAAGGAAGAATGGGACCTATGGGTCCTTAGCCGGCGGCTAAGGAGGAAGAAAGGAGGAGGGTGACTCCAGCGGAGGGAAGAGTCTGCTAGTGAGACTCCAGGGTCGTCCTCAGGTGCTACGAGGTCCTTAGCGACGAGGAGGGTCGAGAGCAGGCGATGATTCCACAGCCGGTGGCTGTGAAATCAGGGTCTAGATGAGGAGGAGAGACTGGAGTGGAAGAATTGATCGCTGAGAGATGTAGGAGGGAGCGATCCCTTGCGCGCGACACCACTGAGGTGCTTAAATAGCAGCTCAGTGATTGAGATCACCGCAAGGGTGAGGTTAATCAGAATCAGGCCGGCGGTGAGGATGAGATGGGTAGAGCGCGCGGCGAGTCAAGAGAGAGATCTGACCGTCAGATGAGATCTGGGAAGAGAGGTGAACGCACGCACCGAATCGCGCGAAGGTTCCATTTGATTCCAGCCGCAGATCGAGATCAAAAGTGCGATGGACGGTCGAGAATGGCTGTGTTCTTCGCGCGCTACAGTGCACGTGAAGAACACAGGCTTCTCTCTGAAATGAGGGAAAACTTGCAGGAAGACCCTTAAACGAAGGGGTAGAAGAATAGCGTGCAGGTCCAAAAGTGAGAAGAACTATAACCGGAAGGGCCCTGCAGTCATACAGAAGGGTCCCTGCGGCTTGCAAAAAGGTCCAAGAAGGAGTTTTGAAGGGTAGAAATGTAATGCATGAAGGACCTAATTGTAATCTATTTATTTCTAAGCCTAAATGATGTCCAATTGCTTTCAAATTTTTACATGTGCTTAATTGAACATTTAAGACATTGATTTTACTTCTGATTTGTCTTTTCAAACTTGTTTATGTGTTCAATTGATGCATGGATCATCATTTGTTCTTTAGTTTTCAGAATATCTCATTTTTGTGACCTAATTAGGAGATTTTAACACACATTAAAAGTTTTAGGTCTTTTCTTTAATTCCCACACTTAACCCTTTTTATGTGTTAATTTGATATTGTTTTGCTTAGTATCTAGCTTAATTTCGGCCTTTTAGCTATGATGAGTAGCCACTCATCATACCCCCATGCTTACGTTTTGCTAGTCCCTTAGCAAACAATCTGTTGAAGTGTAAGGCAATTTAAGTATCAGCAAGGTAAGTGTGTAAAGATATCTTTTTTTTCTTTTTCAAAAATTTTTAAGTGTTTTATGATGATCTTTAAGCTGAAAAAAATTTTTTCAATAAACCAACTGTGTTTTTGGACATTGTGAGAACCTGGTTACTGAGGATAACCTACCAGAACTCGAGGCTTAAATGACATAGACCATCTCTCAACCAACAAGGATTCTTGATATTTAAACCTTAAGTCGAATTCCAGGACTCAGGGGGTTTTTACAGAGACTCAGAATGCTATGAAGTTATGGCTGTGCTTTGTGATAAGTCAGGACTAACCAGGTGAATTCTAAGGCTCATTCCCGGGGTTTCACTTCTTTTTAAGTCCAGGTTGGTCCTAACTTCAGCTCATGTTTTCGGATGACTCTCAAAAATTGATGGTATTCAATCACAACCCTTATTGTATTTGTGGCTCAGAGAAGATTTTTTTTTTTTTTTTTTTTTTGGATAAACAGGGTATTGTTTTGAACCCTGAAAACATTTTTGGTGGAAGAGTAGTTTTTCAGACTTTTTGGAGAACATACTTGACCCCCTTCTTTTTTTTTTTTTTTGAACAGTATGTCTCCGAAACTTATTTGGTAGAGCGCACTGTATTTGGTGGGTGGATTTCTTTTGTGGAAAGAGCTTCTCCTAGACACAAAACTAAAGATTAGGACAAAGAGTCTACCTGCACGCACAGGTAAGGACTCCACCTTCCCTAATGAACACAAGGGTTGAGGCTTAGGTTCAAGTGGTCTTTCCTGACACTGTGTAGTGTAAGCCAAGGTTACTTAGACTCCTAAGTCAAAGCAAACCAACGAATCCTGTACTGGTGACTCAGGTACAAGAATTATCCTAAAGTTAGGAGAGACTGTGGTCTATCTTGTCAGGGCTCGAAGTGTATTAAGCCTAAGCTTGTACCAAGCTTCTATGGCCCGGCAGGTCAAACCAGTAACGGTTGAATGTCCATAGACACTTATTCTATTATTATTTTTATTATTTTTTATTTTTTTATTTCAGCTATAAGATCACTTATCTTTTCTTTCTTTTTCTTTTTCTTTCTCTCCCTCCCCTCTTGAAATGAATGTCCTCCTTTGATAATGAAGTACATGTCCCTTATTGTATTTTTGGAATTTTTCTGATTTGTTATTTTTTTGTATTTTTAGCTTTGTAATTTTTTCAAAAATTTTTTTCAAAATTTTTCAATTTGTTTTTGAAGTATATAATTTTTTTGATAATACTATATGTACTATAGTTGTGTCTACAATTGCATTTTGGTTTAAATGGTTTACCATTTACACCCCCCCATGCTTAAATGTTTCAATGTCCTCATTGAATGAAAGGGTGGATGCAAATGCATGCTCTGCTTTTCACTATCCTAGACTGGGTGATGAAAGGAAGTCGGAATGAGGAGATACAATCTCTGTGCGGACGATTTTAAGTCTGATCTAGGATCAGAGTGAACAGTCGGGCTAGGAAGTGAAATGCATGACATGTGTGTCAATGAATGTATGCTCAGAATGCAAGGGTAGACACTATATGCAAATAAAGGCAAGAGTAAGAAAGGTGTAAAACAACTATATACAAGGGTAGGTGTTTGCTAAGTTTAACGCCGTCAGCTAGGCGAAAACTTAGTTGGTAGCTCAAAATGTAGGAGCGAAATGGTGGAATTGACAAGTCTGAGATCATGCGGCTCAATGAAAGGTTTCAGTCTTTGTCCATTAACAATAAAGGGTTCAGATTTGTCAAGTTCAGTGATCTCAACGGCTCCATTATCAAATAATCTCAAGATTTTGAAAGGTCCAATCCATTTTGATCTTAACTTCCCAGGAAAGAGTTTCAGTCTAGAGTCGAAGAGAAGGACTTTTTTACCAGGGTGAAAAGATTTCCTAAGAATGTGACGGTCATGGAAGGACTTAAGTTTGTCCTTATACATCTTTGAGCTTTCATAAGATTCATTCCTTAATTCATCGAGCTCAGACATTTGTAATTTCCTAAGATCACCGGCCTTCTCTAAGTCTAAGTTACACTTTCTGATGGCCCAATAGGCTTTGTGCTCTAATTCTACAGGAAGATGACAGTGTTTCCCATACACAAGTCTAAAAGGAGACATGCCTAAAGGGGTTTTGTGGGCTGTCCTATATGCCCACAACGCATCAGAAAGGCGGGAAGATCAATCCTTTCTATCAGGTCGGATGGTAGTCTGTAAAATCTTTTTGATCTCCCGATTAGATAATTCAGCAAGTCCATTGGTTTGAGGGTGATAAGATGTAGCAATCCTATGTGACACCCCATACTTTTGAAGTAGGGACTGAAAATGTGTGTTTCTAAAATGAGACCCTCCATCACTAATGATGGCTTTAGGTACCCCGAATCTAGAGAAGATGAAATCTTGAACAAATTGTGTCACAACTCTATGATCATTAGTCCTTGAGGGGATGGCTTCAATCCATTTTGAAACATACTCAACTGCCAACAATATGTACTCGAAGCCATAAGATTTAGGAAAAGGTCCCATGAAGTCAATGCCCCAAATGTCAAAGATTTCGCACACCATGATCGGATTCAAGGGCATCATGTCTCGACGGCCAATACTACCAAGAGACTGACAGCGTGAACATGCCCTGCTATATTCGTGTGCATCCTTGAAGATTGTGGGCCAATAGAAACCACTCTGCAAAATCTTTGCAGCGGTCTTTTTGCCAGAGAAGTGACCGCCGCACGCCTGGTCGTGGCAGAATGATAAGATGCTTCTAATCTCCTTATCAGGGACGCACTTCCTAAAGATCTGGTCTTTACAATGCTTGAAAAGCCAAGGTTCTTCCCAGTAATAGTGCTTGGCCTCGGATCTAAGTCTGTCTTTTTGATGTCGGACCCAATTAGTGGGGATGAGTCCAGAAGCCAGGTAGTTGACAATGTCAGCATACCAGGGAAGATCATAATGAATGACCAGCAATTGCTCGTCAGGGAAGTGGTCAGAGATGGGTAAAGAAGGAGAAATCACTTCAGAAGGAAGGCGGGATAAGTGGTCAGCTACCACATTCTGCTTTCCAGCCTTATCACGAATCTCTAAATCAAATTCCTGTAAAAGTAGGATCCATCTAATCAGACGAGATTTCGCGTCCTTCTTGGCGAGAAGATATCGAACTGCCGTGTGGTCAGTGTAGACTATAATGTGGGAACCTAAAAGATAAGGTCTGAATTTTTCCAGTGCATATACTACAGCTAGCAGTTCTTTTTCCGTGACGGTGTAATTCCTCTGAGCTTCGTCTAAGGTCTTGCTAGCGTAATAGATGACTGTGGGTTTCCCGTCCAATTTTTGACCAAGGACAGCTCCTACTGCATAATTAGAGGCATCACACATGATCTCAAAAGGGTGAGACCAATTCGGGGGTTGCAGTATGGGTGCCTTGGTAATCAGATCACGAAGTGTCGTATAGGCACGAACACAATCGTCAGAGATCTGGAAGTCTACGTCTTTAGAGAGGAGAGTAGTGAGAGGTCGGGCTATTTTCGAGAAATCCGCTATAAAGCGGCGATAAAAACCAACATGCCCGAGGAAAGATCGAATTTGCTTAACCGACGAAGGTAGTGGTAAATCAGAAATCAACTTTACCTTCGCGCGGTCAACCTCAATTCCTCTCTCAGAAATAAGGTGACCTAATACAAGTCCTTCAGTTACCATGAAATGAGATTTCTCCCAGGAAAGTACCAGATTCACATTAATGCATCTTTGCAGGACCTTGGTCAGGTGGTCTAGACATGCATCAAATGTGCTCCCGAAGACCGAGAAGTCATCCATGAAGACTTCTAAACAATCGCCTACTAAGTCAGAAAAGATTGCAAACATACACCGCTGGAATGTAGCAGGTGCGTTGCACAATCCAAAAGGCATCCTACGGAATGCAAAGGTTCCGTAGGTGCAGGTGAATGTCGTTTTCTCCTGATCATCGGGGTGAATTGCCACCTGATTATATCCTGAATAGCCATCCAAAAAGCAGAAAAATCTATTCCCTGCCACTCTTTCCAGTATTTGATCAATGAAGGGCAAAGGGAAATGATCTTTCTTCGTGGCTTGGTTGAGTTTTCGGTAATCTATACATACTCGCCACGAACTAGCAATGCGTGTAGGGATGACTTCTCCAGAATCAGTGGTGATGATGGTAAGTCCGGCCTTCTTTGGCACAACCTGAACAGGACTTACCCATCTACTGTCAGAAATTGGGTAGATAATTCCATTGTCCAGCCATTTAATCATTTCACTTTTTATCACCTCTTGTAATGTAGGGTTTAATCTACGCTGGGGCTGTCTAGTAGGTCTAGATCCGTCTTTAGTGAAAATCCTATGTGTGCAATAAGAAGGACTGATGCCAGTAAGGTCAGAAAGGCTCCATCCTATAGCCTGCCTATGTGCTCTTAGGACAGATAAGAGTCGTGACTCTTGATCAGAAGAAAGGGAAGAGTTAACAATCACCGGATAGGTCTGATCAGGTCCTAAGAAAACATATTTGAGAGAGTCAGGAAGAGGTTTGAGTTCAACAGGCACAGGATCAGAAGGAGCAGGTGTGAAAGTTTCAGGAGATCCTAGAGATACTAATGGAATGGGAGGAAGGTCCTCAGTCTCTAAATTTGGTATCTCAGTGGAAGTCAAGTCAGAGTCCAAAGAGTGTTGAGGTTCTAAATTTAATGAATTGATCAAGGTGTCCTCAACCAATTGATCCAATGAATCCAGGGAGAAGATTTCTTCAATTAAACTACAGGTTGGTCCTCTTTGGGCCTAAAAAATATCAATTTTTATTTTCTGATCTCCAAACTTTAATTCTATAAGGCCCTCCTCACAATTGATGTTTGCCTTGGCCGTAGCCAAGAAAGGTCTTCCTATAATGATAGGTGTATTCTGGATATCTTCAGGTACTTCCATGTCAAGGACTATAAAGTCTACAGGGAAGTAAAAATCCTTGACCCGCACTATGACATCTTCCAACACTCCCTGAGGTGTCTTAACTGATCTGTCAGCTAATTGCAGGGACACCTTGGTTGGCTTCAAATTGCCAACCTCAAAATGTGTCAGTAGAGAGGTTGGGATAAGATTGATGGAAGCACCTAGGTCAAGTAGTGCTCTATTGAATGTGGTGTTACCTATCATGCAGGATAAGAGAGGGGTGCCTGGGTCTTTCATCTTAGTTGGGAGGGTACTAGAGATGATGGAACTAGCTTGTTCCGAGAGAATGATTGGACTACTCCCTTTTTGAATTCTTGCTTTACGCTTAGGTGTACATAGGTCTTTTAAAAACTTAGCGTAAAGAGGGATGTGGCGGATTGCATCCAACAAGGGGATGTTTATGTGGACTTGCTCAAAGAGCTTAAGCAAATCCTCCTCAGGTGCCACACAGGTCTTTTTCTTTCCTTTCTCCTTCTTCTTTAAAGCTTCAGGAAAAGGTTACTGGAGTTGTGAGAGGTTCAGTTATAGGTAGAGGAGAAGTAGGAAGTGGAGGAGCAGAACTAGAAGTGGTAGGTGTTGGAAGAGGTGGATCTAGTGTGCATTTACCACTCCTAGTGACTATGGCATTTAGTTCAGCTCTAGAGGTAGATGGTAAATCATTGTTAGGTAGCAGAGGTGGTTGCGTTTGTGCAAGAGAAGAATTTGAGTCAGTGAAGAATTCAGTGTTGTGCACTGCTTGTGAAATGTCATGTGTTTGGTTTTGCAGTGCTGGTCTAGGTTGGACATACCTTTGAGCAGGTATGTTCCTAGGGTTGGGTTGTGCTTGGATGGGAGTGAATGTGGTTGACGGGACTCCGTCAAGTGTGATAGCTGGGCTCTCATCTCAGCTAAGGCCGCGTCCTGTCTCTGCTGCATAGCAATATTCTGTTGTTGCATATCAGCAAGAGCATTCATGATAGACCCCAACTAGTCATCTCGTGTAGGCCCAGATTGAGAGTATTGGGTGGGCCTGGGTTGGGGTTGCTGGTAGGTACGCGGTGGATATCCGTGTGATTGTGGAGGTGGTGCTCGGATCGGGTTGTGTAATGGTGGTGCAGAAGGTTGTTGAAAAGGAGGTCTTTGTGAATTTCCCGACCACGAGAAATTTGGATGATTACGCCATCCAGGGTTATAGGTTTGTGTGAAAGGATCATTGTGAATGGCATGAAGCTCCTCCGAAGCTCCAGAAGGTGCAGGGAAGTCAGTGAAGGGAGGAACAAAGGTTCCTCCAACCGGTGAAGGATATGGAAATGGAAAATCCGGTAATGCAGTTTGTGTCACAGAAAGGTTATTCACAGTTTCCCTCCCTGTGGGAAACTGAGAAGAAGTGTTTTGTGCTGGTGACTGAGAAGAAGAAGATGGGTGTTTTGAGAGAAATTTCCATACTTCATCTACTTTCTTCTCGATTAAGCCCACTTTATCCAGTTGACTAGCCACTATCTCTAAGTCTTTGCTACTGGATTGGGCTTCATGTACCCCCGTGTGTGAGTGGGAATGTGAGGACTTTCTATTAAACACGCTCATTGAAGCATTATTAATAGAGTTTTCGGCCATGCCTTCAAAGAGCTCAAAGGCTGAGTCCTCGTCCCGACACAGGAAATTGCCTCCACAAGCGGCATCTACAAAATTCCGTGTGTCATCATGGAGCCCATGGTAGAAGATCTGAACCTGCTGCCAGCGTGGGACACCATGGTGGGGACATTTTCTCAAAAGCTCATGGAATCTCTCCCAAGCCTCGTGCATAGGTTCTCCTGAATTCTGGGTGAAGGTGGTGATGGCACGCCTTAAGGCATTAGTGCGGCCTACAGGAAAGTACTTCTTTAAGAACTCATGTTCTAAAGAAGCCCAAGAATCTATAGGTGTAGTCCGTGCAAGTGTTCTAAACCAAAAGGCTGCCTTATCTTTTAATGAAAAGGAGAACATTTTCATCAAAAGCGTGTGCTGATCATGTCCTTGCGGACCCAAGGTTTGGGCAAGATTCTTCAGCTCCTCTAAATGCTGAAAAGGGTCCTCAGAAGCAAGTCCATGGAAGTGAGGAATGAGTGCTATAATGTTCGGCTTCAGTTCAGCAGCACGACCCCCATCGGGATAACGTACCACAGGCATTGGTTGGGCAACTGCGGGATTATAATAATCTCGTAGTTGAGGTCTACGGGGTTGGGGTGGTGCCTGAGGATTTCTAGGTTGAAGTGGTTGTGGTTGGGGGTTAGCTAATAGATTTACAGCTTGAGCAAGCTGTTGCACCTGTTGGGTTAAGGTATTCATTTGTAGTTGTGTATCGAAAAGGTGCTGAAGATGAGGCATAGGTCCTCTCTCCGGGGGTGGATTAGGATGATTAGGATAAGGTGGAGGTTGGAACCTAGGGATAGGTGGTTGCTGTGGTAGAGGATGTGCAACTAAGTCTGGAGGAAGTTCTTCAAAATCCTCAAAGTGTGAAGAATCAAGATCATCCTCTTGGCGAGGGGGATTGTGGAAAGTATTTTGAGACTCAGGAGGTAAGGGATTAGAAGTGGAAGGCAAAGAAGATGATGCAGTAGCTTGGGTAGCAGTACCCAAGGGGAGTACAAGTTCTGGGTTTTGGGATCTCCTACCTTCCATTGAGTTGGTTTGTTTTTTTTTTTTTTTTTTTTGAAATCCCGTTTACTCTAATTCGATCCAACTCAATGGGAAAAAATTTTTAACGTTCACAATAAAATAGAAGAATCCCAATAAAATCTCAATTCAAGAAGACCAATCAATCGAAATGAATCGGAGAAAATTTTTCCTAGAGGCTGCTACGCAAAGTATGTTATACGCAAACAATTGTTTCAAGCAATTGTACGTATCCTAAGATAAACCTAGCGAAGTGCAGACCTCTAAAATCCACTGGGAATCTGGATTAGACTGAGCGTGCGGATCCAGATCCTGTGGTTGCAGAAAGATGAGGTAGAAACCCGTGTATTGTGGCCTTAAGTGATCGTGCTGTGTGCACGATAACATTCAACACAAGGCGATTAAAATCTCAAACATGGTTTCACCCAATTTTGCTATCTCCTTTTTGATTTAATTGAAGTGATTAAAATGTGTTTTCTATGCTGCTCGTTTCACTTTTTACTAAATTCAGAACAAGTAGTGGTCTTCTTTAATTTTAAGTCAAATGCAAATATGGCAGGAGTTAGAGTTAGGTAAGAAATGCGTACCTGACTCCAGCAATCTTCTAATGCAGATTTGACTTGAATTAAAATCTAGCAGGAATGAAATGCAATCCTAAAAATGGATGCCTGAGGTTATGCTGCTGCTAGATAAGTATGAGGTCTTTTTGATTTTTTTTTTTGATTTTTTTGATTTTTCTGAAAAATTTTATATGCAATTCAAAAGTAAGGAAAGAAATTAAGAAGATAAAGAAATAAAGTCCAGATAGTCCAGAATTATTACAAAAATTGTGTGAGAACAAGCTCTCACAACTTATGACTAACAATTGCTCCTAATCAATAAACCTAAAACTATCTATACTAAAACTAATACTAAAATCCTACAGCTACTTCGAGGCAAAACTCCACCAGGAAGACGGATCTGGAGCGCAGCGACTCCACCAGGAAGACGACACTCCCCCTCAAGTGCTGTGGAAAAAACAAATGATTAGTAAAAGAATAAAGGGATGTATACACAATTAATTCAATGGAAAATAAAAGCAATTACAATGAATGAATGAATGATTTCTATATACAAAAGAATGAAAAGAAAATTTTGATGCAAAGAGCGTTGCCTCCCCGGCAACGGCGCCAAAATTATGATAGTGAAAATGATTGTAAATGTTTGTTGGTAATAATTGTTGATCATGTCGTTGTAGTATAGGGTGTATAATATAACATTAAGGATGTCGTATAGTGGTGAGTATGGGTGAGTTCCAGTCATTACAACCATTATTATCATTTGCTTATTTATCTAATTTTTACTGGTTTTGTTCCAGGTCGTTCTCTGGGAGGCAATTTATTGAATTTAATTCGGTCACTCTTTGATTATCTCCAAAATTGTCTTCTTATTCAAAAAGAAACTTTACATTTAAAGAATGAATGAATGTTTTATTTACCTAGTTACTAAGAAGTGCTTGCAAAAATGCTAACTATGAACAAGCATCAAACAATCTATTATTATACTCTAAACTATGTATTTACAAGTTATACTATTAACACTAATATGTTAGTTCATACTACATTAGGATACCATAGTGTAAAAACTTAACTTACTAGTCATTTATTTATAGTGACATATATATCAGTTTTAGTGACATATAAACGTCGCTAAAGCTCAGAAAACACTATATACAACCTAAAGAAGCAAACTGAGGTCTTTAGCGACATTTATAGTGTCGTTTTATTCTGTTAGTAATTATGTGGGTTTAATTTTACATATGTACAGAGTCTTTTCTGTTGTTATCTCATGTTATCTCTTTTTTTTTTTTTTTAAGTCGTCCGTCCTTTCATTTTGTTCTGTGTAGTCTTTCAGAGGCTGCGGTGGAGAGTCCTTAGTGTAAAATGTGTTTAATTAGCGGGCGCGCTTTTCGAGGGATACACAGCACCCTTAGGGTGGGACCAGACCTCTACCAAGCGCGCCCTAATCTCAGATTAGGTGCTTAATTACGTTTTCGTATCAGCGCAGGGCCTCAGCCCAACGCCTTCAACAAGTTCGCACACGCTCGGGCTCCCAGCCCCACACATTCAGTATCATCACATATCAGAATCGGGTTATCGGATCAGACGGAACAGGTAACGTTTCGGGCGCCCGGCGCCTTGACGACTGGTAAGGTTATAACATAAATTATATTTATATGCTGCGTTTCGTTTGCAGCCCACGATGTGGCGCTATTCCAGCGCCACATCGTGCGCTGGAAACCAGACGCAGCTGCGTCTGTGCGCGTTTTTGGCCCTCGATTTGGGGGCCATAAATTATTAAAAAAAATAAAATAAAATATGGTAAATAAAATATTTACATAATACTACATAATTGATTAATTAATTTTGAATTTTAAATATATTTACTATATAAATAAATTCGCTAAACTAGGCTGATTATACAGGTTGATTTAGGTGATTAAATAGTTAATTACTTATAAAATAATTAGTAAATGGTCTAATTGACCTTAAACAGTTTTAACTTACATACTTAAGTATTTAATACATATTTTTATTGTATTTTTACGAATTTATTTATGTTTTATTTAGGCTAAAATAGCAATTCTGTGTAGTTTATAATTAAAACTAAGTTACAGTAAGTTATACTAGGTATAATTATACTTTGACTAACTTAAATTACTTAATATATACATATATATATATATATTCCCAAGTTTATAGATTTATTTACTTGATTATTGCTCTAACCTATTAACTTAGCTACTAAATCAATAAATATAACTTGCAGGAAGACCCTTAAACGAAGGGGTAGAAGAATAGCGTGCAGGTCCAAAAGTGAGAAGAACTATAACCGGAAGGGCCCTGCAGTCATACAGAAGGGTCCCTGCGGCTTGCAAAAAGGTCCAAGAAGGAGTTTTGAAGGGTAGAAATGTAATGCATGAAGGACCTAATTGTAATCTATTTATTTCTAAGCCTAAATGATGTCCAATTGCTTTCAAATTTTTACATGTGCTTAATTGAACATTTAAGACATTGATTTTACTTCTGATTTGTCTTTTCAAACTTGTTTATGTGTTCAATTGATGCATGGATCATCATTTGTTCTTTAGTTTTCAGAATATCTCATTTTTGTGACCTAATTAGGAGATTTTAACACACATTAAAAGTTTTAGGTCTTTTCTTTAATTCCCACACTTAACCCTTTTTATGTGTTAATTTGATATTGTTTTGCTTAGTATCTAGCTTAATTTCGGCCTTTTAGCTATGATGAGTAGCCACTCATCATGGAGGAGCACTTGCCCCTGGCATAGTTTGCATATAATAACAGCTATCACTCGAGCATCGGCATGACACCCTACGAGGCTCTGTACGGATAGAGGTGTACTGCACCCTTAAGTTGGGTTGAGGTGAGGACCAAGTAGGAGGTTGGCCCCAGGCTGATCCGGCAGAGTAAGGAGGTGGTTGGAAAGATTCACAAACGACTTCGCACTGTCAGGAGCATACGTAAGAGCTATGCCGATCAGAAGTGCAGAGAGGTGCAGTTTGAGGTTGGGGATCACGTCCTCATTCGCGTTTCGCCCATGAAGGGCCTGCAGCATTTTGGGGTGAAAGGAAAGCTTGCATCGAGGTTTGTGAGGCCCCTTACGGTCCTGGAGTGGGTTGGACCCGTTGCTTACAGGCTTGCCCTTCCTCCCCAGCTTTCTGGTGTGCACGATGTGTTCCACGTGTCCAACCTCAAGAAGTACGTCACCGATCCCAGTCACGTTCTGAGCCACGAGAGTGTCGAGGTGGGTGACAACCTAACCTACCCCGATCGACCCGTGCAGATACTAGACAGAGCCATCCGGAGTTTGAGATGGAAGCAGGTACCCCTAGTGAAGGTCTTGTGGAGGAGCCAGAGGTACGAGGAAGCTACCAGGGAGCCTAAGACAGCGATGCGAGAGCGGTACCCGAAGCTTTTTGAGGGTACGTCTTTACGGACCGACTTCGGTCCTCTTTGAGTTTGTTATGCGTATGTTGTTCTTTTTCCGCACCCTAGCTAGCTCAAATTTTGGGGACAAAACTTCCTTTTAGTTTATTATGATGTTAAGACCCGTGTTGTTTGAGCCTTTTAAGACGTTTGGAATTTAGGTCAGACATTTGGACACCTTTCCAGACGTCTTGAAATCAAAAATTGAGTACAAGCTCCCGTCTGCGCGCGTGCTGCGCACAAACAGTACACTTCCCTCGTTTTCTTCTTTTTCTTTCTCCTTCCGCCCGATGAAGACCCTAACCCCACACCCTTATATAAGGCCCCCTTCTCTCCCTTGTTCCACCCCCACTTCCCAGCCACCTTCCTCCTTCCCTCCAGCGAGAGCAGCAGATCGATGAGAGCGTGGGCGTGGCGCGAAAAGGAGAGGAGTAGCGTGAGAGGGAGAGAAGTTAGCTTGCGAGCTTGCGTGGGAGCTCGTCGGTGAGCTTACGGCTGGAGCGACGCGTGCACAAGGCGAAGGAGTGTGTTGGGGAGGTCCTCCCCAACACTGTTGCAGCTGGAGCAGCAAGCGAGAGGGTGCGGTGCGGCCACGTGTGGTGTGAGAGGGCGGAAGCAGGTTCTGGTTTCGGGTTTTTCCCTGAATCAAACGTTTGGAGCGACATCCAAATGACGTAGCCGACGTCTGGAGGAGGTTCCAAACGACTGAAAAGTAGACTTCGTGAAGGTAGGTCTTCTTTCCGGATATGGTCATGCAGGCCGCTCCGCCGAGGCACTGTTTCATGCCTTTTTGAGGAGATTTCGTTGATTCGCGTAGGAGTTGCTTCGGAAAGGCGCAGGGCATGCCCTCCCACGCATTTCAGATGTTTGGGCAAGGCACCAGACGACGGGAAGCGCTTCCAGACGTCCAGAGAGGTGGTCGAACGTCTAGGACTGGGTCCAGACGGTCCAGCAGAGTTCCTGGATGTTTGAGGGTTGACGCAGAGGCTTAGGTACGTTACTGGACTCTTTTAAGATGTCTAGAAGGTGTTCCAGATGTCTGATTTGAGTCAGGAACACTGTTTTTGACCCGTTTAGGGTTCGTTTGAGGTCTGATTTCCGTAATTAAGATACCGATATTTCCCGTATGATTTCCCCTACTTGTTGGAATACTTTCTATACTGTTCTGAGTATTCTCTTGTGATTGATCCTTGTGATAGTACCTCCTTCCGTTGTGGGTTTGGGGCTTGCTGAGGCATGTGGACCTGTCGTTCAAGCCCCCACTACTCCTGGGTTTACTGGTAGAGTGGCTTCCCCTCAATTTAATTACAACTTAAATGCGTGTGTGTAATGAATGATTAGAACCTAGGATATGGCATAAATCCTAGGACTAGAAATAATGGAATGTCTGTATTGAATGAATGAATTGCAGTCTTGAATGTGTAGATAGAATGATAACAATTGCCTGTAAATGAATAACCGTTGCCTGCGAAATATGTAGTATTTGTGTTAGTTAACTGTTGAATGTAACTTTCCTGTCGTACCCGTGAAATAAGGTAATATGAGCTGCATGTATATAATTTGAAAATGGAAAGGTGAATGTCGGAAACACGAGCTATCTGTGAATAAACTGAATATGGAATAGAGTTACAAATTGCATGTGTATAACCTGAGAATGGAAATAGAAATGATGAAACCTGGTATGGCTTGGCCTGAGAAATATGAGCATGAACCCTACGGGGAATTAGGAGTAGAGCTCCTGGATATAAATGGAATGGAACTGGGAATGTAAGTGGGGAAGTGAGCTGGCCCTTGAGTACGGAGTACCAAGGAGAGAGACTGTCCCCCTGTTTAGTGCAGTGCGGAGCTAGCCGCCCTTGGGTTGGGACCCGGGGTTAGGATTGGCCACTCTGTATCGACTTCTTGGCCCTCGCGTACACAGTACCGGGGAGAGCTACTAATGTAGGGAGAGAGCTAGCCACCCCATGGGCCCGGGGCTCAGCTAGCCGCCCTACACCAACTTGTTAGGCCCACTGGGCAAACCAGGGTAGTCAGGCGAGGGTGCGCGGATTGTGGAGGGGCGAGACCCCTGTTCGGTTCCTAGGGGCTAGACCCCTATTACTGAGAGGGCTATGCCGTATACTGGTTCCGTGCTGTGGTTTGGGTGCACCCGCTAACGGAAACGACTGACCGTGTGCCAATGCGAGGTAGCTATCCGTGCACTTATCGCGCGTGCCATAGTCACTGTATCGTCTGTCCGTGACCTTGGGGTGGTTGACTGGGTGTAGGATCACCACGGGGGACTCTCCCGGCCAGGAGAGCACCATGTGTGCCTTCTACTCTTCAGAAAAGACTACAATCAAGATGGTTCCCACAAGGAACATTCGAGATCAAGAAAGAGACCTGATAAATAAACTAAATGGTGAAAAAGAATAAGTAGTTAAAGAAAGTAATTGAAAAACAACAGCTACCTGTCCACCTTTACTGTTTAGTTAGTTGGTTGCCACTCTACTCAGCGTTCGCTGACTTCGTGTACTCATAACCCTTTTTAGGTCCAGGTGTTGAGCAGCCAGAGCCTACGGCTGCAGAGGGTGCTGGGCCCAGTAGAGCCAAGTAGTTGTAGCTTTCTGTTGTACTCCTTTTTCAGTTGTAGTGAGTAGTTCTTGCACCTCTGTACTCTGACATTTTATACTTTATATTCCTGTACCCGTTTACTTCATATTGTTGTGGTGGTGTGTACTGTAGTAGTTTTACTTCTTCACTGCTATACTTTTGTTACTGTTAGTTGCTTAGCATAGTGAATGTGGTTTACTTTCCTGCTTTTTGGTTACCTTCTCGTTGGACGACTGGGTGTTGAAATCAATTGAGTCGGTCCGATCTTGTGTCCTGTAGGGATTCGGGAACCGGGTCGTAACAAAAATTATTTCAAACATGATCGAGCAATTCAAGTTTATAAAAGAAGATTGGGGGGTCTTCATCGATTTACTAAATGAGTGGGAGACCCCCCAAGGTGATTGGTGGTGCTAATTTCAGGTCTGAGACACAAGGTCCTCAGATCTGAAATTAGACCCGATGAAGGGATGATTAGCGAAACTAAAATCGAGGGAAATCAGAATGCGAAGTGAAAACATGAAGAGGGAGAAAACAGTGATTAGTGAGGGGGGTGAAATCATCTCCTTTGATATGAAATGATCAGAGGAGGTGGAGTGCGAATTCTACTCTAAATCTACTCCTAAACTACACTAACAATCATCACATAGATCTCTAATTACTCCTACTCCTAGAAAGCAATAAATCTAATCTAAAGGAGGAAGATGTCTAAGGTCACCCGCCGGCAACTGGTGACGACGAAAGGGGAGGAGACCAGCAGCTGAAGAAGTTGTCTAAGGTCCACCACCCGGTCGGCTGGCGGTGATTAAAAGGAGGAAGCAATGCCTATGCTGTCACCACAGGTAGATGAACTTGGGATGAGAGGAAGCTGCAGGTGTGGACGAAGGGATCGGCTCATAGAGGAGGAAGTCGATGGCACACACACGATCAATGGAGGTGCTTAAGTAGAGTGATGAGTGAATCTCCTCACCGCCAGGTGGGATTAGACAAGTTGGTGATGGGTTGTGAGGATAAGAGGAGAGGCACGTGCGAAGGTTCAAATCAAAATGTGGCCAAGGATGTGATCTGGGTGAGGTGGTGATCGCACTCGCCAAGTCTCGCGAAGGTTCAATTGAATGCGTGCTACAGATCAGGAGGGTCAAAGGATTGGATGACTAGGATTATTGGAGTTCTTCACGTGAATAGTGCATGCGAGGGCCTGCACGTGTGCTGGGTTCTTTTGGTGAATTTTATGCTAGAAGCCCCTGCGTGAAGGGTATGAAATTTGTAGGGAGGCCTATAAGTGATAAGGAATGGTGACAGAGCAGTCCTTATACACTTGCAAATAGGTCCCTATGATTTTCAAAAAGGTCTTTAGAGGATTTCTAATGCATAAAATGTGTTATATGAAGGACCTGAATGTAAATCTATAATTTCAAAGCCCTAATGATGTCTACATGCAACCAGATTTTTATTGAAACTCAATTGAACATATTAGAAGTTAATTTTACTTTTGATTTGGAGTTTTAAGCTTATTTGTGTGTTCAATTTGCAATTGGATCACCATTTTATATTTATTAATAGAATATCTTGATAATTAACCTAATTATGTGTTTTTAGCACAAAATTGATGTTTTAGGTCTTTTTTGTTATTTCCCACATTTAACCCTTTTTATATGTTAATTTCATAATGTTTAACCTAGTTTCTAGCTTAACTTAGGCAATTTAGCTATGATGAGTCGCAACACATTAGTGGGCGAGGTAGGGTCGCCGCGTGGAGCCTCCGTGAGAGGAGTTGGCGACGTCCCCTCCGCGGGGCCCTGACGAGGTCGGGGGGGAGGGTGTGTCTCCTGCTCCCCTAGCATAGTCTGAGCCACTTGAGGTGATCTCCCTTGGTGACTCTCCCTCGGAGGCGCCTTTAGGAGTAGTTTGTCCAGAGGGTACCTCCAGCTTTACTGTTTCGTCGGCTTTGCTGGGGGCCTTTGCCCTATTAGCACAAGAGGCGACTGGTGGCAGGTGGCATTTTTTGCCAGCCCTACTACCGGCGAAGCTCTATAGGTGCCCAGGTGTTGGTAGACCCCTCGGGTTGGGGGGGGGCTCGAGGATGATTGGTCACACCATCAAGTCCATTGTTGGATCCATGCTGAAGGGCGCCCCTAGGGGATCTGGACCCAGGCTTGGGGTGCCTGTGCAGCCGGGGATGTCAAGCGGTGCCCCTAACCTAGAAAGGTAGGTGCTAAGGCACCTGCACGATGCCGCGTCTTGGGCCACTTTTGGGCCTCATGGCATGGATTATAACCACGTGTTTTTCTACTGCATGCACGTGGTAACCTTGGTGAGGCTCAGGAACTCACGAAATTGGAGGGGGTGGAGGAGCCTGCAGAGGAGGCAGAGGGGCTTGAGCTAAATGCTGAGGTGGTGATAGACTTCTATGCCATGCACCCGTCGATGGGTTCAATCCGGGAGGATCTTTCGCGAGAGATCGGGAGGCAGACTCTGACTTCTGTCCAGGCCCTTATTAAGGGAAAGCATGTCTCCACAGAGGAGTTGTATAACTGGTCCATTGGCCAGTTGGTGTCAGAATATGGCCGCCTCAAAAGGGTTGGTCTTATTGCTGACGAAAAGCCCATGGAACTACTTATTGATCGATTGCTTGATAATGGGGTGGCCCAGACGGCTACTGAGGAAGCAGCTCAGCCAGTTGTTGAAGAGGCAAGTTAGTCGAAGGTCTTCGACCTGGCTGCAAGAGTTGTTAGTCCACTCTGCCTTTGGCCTATAAGGGGTATGGACATGTTTGAGAGTAGAGTCCTCCGACAATATTATCCTTGTTGTCTCCTCTCGCTTCTGTTTTTTTTTTTGGAAAGAGATGTAACAGGAAAAACTTTTGGAATGAAAAAATATCCTTTCTTCATTACTCATGGGCATGTATACATGGTATATTCGTAAGTTTCTCACATGCCAAGTGCAAGGTATATCCCTACCATCAAGGGCTTGTAATTCATAGAAGTCACCTGGGCTGTCTTTATGAATCTTATAAGGCCCTTTCCATGATGGATCTAGCTTCCTGCCCGACTAGGTCGACATGGGGACTTCGTACTTACGTAGGACCAGGTTTCCTTAGGAGAACGTCCACGTTTTGACGTGCTTATTGTAGGAGGTAGCTGTGGCCTCTTTACGCTTGAGGACTGTCTCGGAGGCTTTGCCCCTTAGCTCATCTAGGTGGTCCAAGGATAGCTGGACTTGGTCGTCGTTGGTGGCCGGGTTATAAAGCTGTGTTTATTAAGCTGAATGGTGTCTGGCTTGTGGATATCCTCTGGCAAGTCCTGTATCCCCAGAGAACGTTTGGAAGCTCCTCCGCCCACCTCCCTTTGGCTGAATCCAGCTAGCGCTTGAGCGTTGAGATGGTGGTGCAGTTAGTTACTTTAGCTTGCCCGTTCGCCTGGGGATGACCCACTGATGTAAAGCATAGACGGATGTCCCAACTGGTGTAAAATTCATCAAATTTTCTGTAGACAAACTGCGTTCCATTGTCCGTGACGATGTATCCAGTACCGAGCTATGATGCTCTTTTGGACTAAGGATATGACCTTGTCGGCCGTGGGGTTGGCCATGGCCTTAGCCTTGACCCATTTAGAAAAGTAATCGACAGCCACAACGATGAATTGCTTCTGAGCTGGTGCTGACGGGATGGGATCGACGAAATCCATGCCCCATTTTGCAAAGGGGATGGGTGACATGATGGGCACCAACTTTCCTAGCGGCAAGTGGTGCAGGGTGGAGAATCACTAGCATTTGTTGCACTTGCGCGCGAAGGCTTTGCAATGTTGCTTCATTTGGGACTAGAAGTAGCCTGCTTGGAATAGTCTGGAGAGAAGCACTTCGTACCCTTCGTGGTTCCCACAAGCGACTTTGTGGGCCTCTTGGAGGGCTTGGGTTGCCTCATCCTAAGTTAGGTAGGGTAGCAAGGGGTAGAATACTCCTGCTTGTACAATTACTTCTCTATTAGGGTGTACCTGGAGGCTTTGAGGTGGAAGGCCCTGGGCCAGGGTTCCCCCATGGGCAGCTCGCCAGAGCTCAAGTAATGGTAGGCATCATCAAGAAGGTGGACTGCTCTATTGCGAGCGTTCTAGGAGTAAGGACAGTTGCTCTTTCAGAGTCTGAAGGCAGATGTCCTTGTCTTGCCCCCAAGGGATGGCAGCGGCGAGTTTAGCCAACGCATCTACCAAGGGGTTGTCCACTCAGGGCACCCCCCGATGGAGATGGTCTTGAAATCCGCCAACTCCTCCTTGACTTTGTTGGCGTATAACATTATGTTTGGATCCCGAGCTTGGTATTCGTCATTTATTTGGTTGGCAACTAACTGGGAGTCCATGTGGATCTCGAGCGAGGTGATCCGCATGGATTTTGTTACCTGGATGCTTGACATCATGGCTTCGTATTTTGCCTGGTTATTAGACGCAAGGAAGTCCAATTTTATGACGTGCTTACGAGTAACACCATATGGGGCGGTTGGGGCTATCCTGGCCCCAGACTCGGCTGTCATGGACTAGCCATCAACGTATAGTTGTTAGGGGAGTGAGAGGGAGGCATTAGGATCAGTGAATTCAGCCACGAAGACCGCTAGGACTTGTGCCTTGATTGCCCTTCTCAACTGACATTTGACGTCGAATTTGGCTAATTCGATAGCCCATTTGATCTGTTGTTCTGACCCCGTGGGCTTGTGTAGCATTCGTCGGTGGGGGTAGTCTGACAGGACTGTTATTGTGTGGGCTTGAAAAAATGGGCATAGCTTCCATGCTGCGGTGACGAGAGCTAGCTCCAACTTTTCGATGACCGTGTACTTGGGTTCCGCACCTTAATAAGTTTTGTTGATGAAGTACACGGGTCGCTGAACTCCGCCCCGATCGCTAACTAGGATGGCACTGACGGCCGATGCAGAAGCGGCTAGGTATAGAGAGAGAACTTCCCCAGGTTGGGGGGTCGTCAGGACAGGGGGACTTCGAAGTGCACTCTTGACTTCCTCCATGGCCTTTTGGCAATGGGGTGTTCAGTGGGCGGTGTTGTAACCTTTTCCCTTTTTTATGCACTCGAAGAAGGGTAGACATTTCTCGTAAGATCAGGACAAGAATCAGCCTAATGAGGCAATCTTGTCGACTAGCAACTATAACCCTTTCAGCATGCCTTATGGTTGCAGGTCTTCATTTGCCTGGATCTTATCCGAGTTGGCTTCGATTCCCCGGCTAGAGATAAGAACCCTAGAAACTTGTCGGCCAAGACCCGAAAGGTACACTTGTCGAGGTTCAGGCGAAGGAGGGTGTTCCTTAGAATTTGGAACACCTTGGCTAAGTATTCTAGGTGTTGCAAGAAGTTTGATCTCTTCACAATCATATCATCAATATACACCTCAAATGATTTTCCTATTATTTCTGTGAAAACAATGTTTACAAGGCCCTGGTATGTGGCCCTAGAATTTTTTAGGTCGAAAGGCGTGACTTTATATTGGGACAGTCCCCTGTCAGTGATGAAGGAGGTGTGAGGCTTGTCTATTGGGGCGAGGCTATATTGGTGGTACCTGCTATAGGCATCTAGAAAGGACATATGGGATTGTCCGCTACAGGAGTCCACCAGGGAGTCCACCCTTGGCAAGGGGAACTCATCCTTTAGGCAGGCTTCGTTTAGGTTGGTGAAATCAATGCCTATGCGCCACTGATCCTTGGCCTTTTTCACCATTACGACATTCGAGAGCCATGCCAGGTATAAGGATTCTTCAATGAATCATGTGTCCAGGAGCTTTTGTACCTCAGCCTTGGTCGCTTGCCACTACTCGACTGACTCATGCCTGTGCGCCTACTTGACTACATGGGTGCCCGCCTAAATGTTCACATGGTGCTGAATCAGGGATTGGTCCACCCCAGGCAGGTCGCTAGCAGACCAAGCGAAGATGTCTGGATTGTCCCAAGGTAGGAGTGGTAGCTCTTGCACTTCAGAGGGCGCAAGGTTTGCTCTGACTCAGACGAGCTTGGTAGCATCGTCGGGATAAATCTGCATAACCATTGCTGAAGAGCCTGGCTGTAATCCCAAAGTCGTCGACTGATCATCAAGGATGTTCTCCTGCTAGATTGCCTGGACTTGGTTTCTTTTCTTCCCCCATTTTCATGACTTGGGGGGATTGGGCTCCAGAGACCATTCTAGCTCAATTTGAAGGAACTTGTGGCCAGCCGATTGATCCCCGTGTACTATTCCAACTCAGTGTGGAGACTGGAAAAGCACGAATTAGAAGTATGAGGAGGGGATCAGCTGGAAGGCGTGGGTGGTGGGACTGCTGAGGATGCCGTCGAAAGTTGTCGTCAACCCGACTACTACGAATGTGGTCGTGCGATTGAGGTGCATGTCCCCATCGTAGACGGACAAAGAGAGGTTGACTGCCCCTTTCGGCAGTACCTTGTGATTGCTGAACCTGACCTTCGAGTGAATCGAGGGGGTTAGGTGCTCTTCCGTGAAACCTAGTTGGCGTAGGGTTTTGAGGAAGACGACGTCCACGGCGCTTCCCTCGTCAATGAGCCGGAGCTGCTGTCGCCCAGCTAGTAAGAGCGTAACTAGTAGCGATTCAGTATGCTTAGCCAAGTCAGGGAGGGAAGCGAACAGTCATGAGGCCACCTGCCTGACAGGACCTATTTCACCCCACTGGAGGGTAGGAAAAGCATTAAGGGTCGACCACTTGGAGGGGCTGGATTGCAAACTCGGAGCAGCGTTAGCACCAAAACTGACTTCGATTTCCGCACCCGCAGGGGGTGGGTGGTGAATGTGTTGGGGCACTCTAGGTATCATCGCTAGTACTCAGCGGTGGTACTCATTCGGTGGGAGCAAGGGGGATACTATCCGCTCGAGGAGGCAAGCCGTGGCATTGTTGGGCTTTGGACCCCGGCGAATACCATGTTGATCCCACGGAGGTGCTAGAGCCTTTTCTTGTGGTAATCCTCCGAGCCCTCCATGGGCCCCTTACTTTTATCCTAGCCTTCGTTTTGCCTAACGAAGTGGGCCAGGTTTCCGTGTCGAATCTAGGACTCTATCTGGTCACACAGATCGCGGCAGTCTTCTATGGCGTGGCCCCAGGCCTTGTGATTCTTTCAGTAGGGCCCGATGTTTGCCTTCCTCTTCATTGGCTTAGGCGGGGGTAGTAGGTCATCGTCCGTAGACCATACTTCCGCCAACACATCTGCCAGGTTCATGGTCGGGAGAGTGTATTCTTCAAAATGATCCCTCCTGATCTACCGGGGTCCATTATTTTGACCCTTGCCCAACTGATCGTTCGTCCACTCTGAGAAGTTGGCCTTGCGCTTACTGAAGCGGCCACTTCCGCGGATGGAGATGGGGGCGAACTTACCTGGGGCCTGCCTTTCTCGGGCTGGGCTAGTGTCATCCTCGAATCGCTCCACCAGCCGATTGTGGGAGTAAAAAGAGTAATCTTCCTCCACGAATCTCATGGCCCAGTCCTAGAGTTTTGCCATGTCTTTGGGCAGGAAGTCGTTGATGTCATGAGTTAGGAGTCCTGACTTAAAGTATTGGATGGCGATGGCATCACGAGGCCGCTTGCACTTGAAGTACTGGGCCTTAAACAGGTCTAGGTATGACCGGCAGGACTCACTCTTTCGTTGCCGGACTTCTGACAGCCTTTCGAGGTTGTCTATAACCCTCTGCTATCTAGCGAAGTACTGCCAAAACTTATCGGCCAGTTCCTGGATGTAGGCGATCTATTCGGCCGGCAGTTCGTTGAACCACTCATGTGCCATGCTGGATAGATAGGATTGGTATACACTGTAGAGCACTCCGTCGGGGC
Source organism: Thalassia testudinum (assembly GCA_037157565.1). Lineage (NCBI taxonomy): Eukaryota > Viridiplantae > Streptophyta > Magnoliopsida > Alismatales > Hydrocharitaceae > Thalassia > Thalassia testudinum. The sequence goes on from JAZHRO010000030.1 coordinate 53,829,927, forward strand.
AGTCGTGCACTAGTATCATCTGGCGGTAACTCCCAATGAAGCTGTTGGGGTTCGCCGTCCCATCATATGTGACCATGACTGGCTGCTTGAATCTCTCGGGCAGGGGGGTCGTCATCACCTCCTCAATGAAGGGGTAGGTGGTGATGTAGGCCCGAGGGCGTATGCCCCTCATAACCCTGGTAACTTGACTAACGATCTCAGGGATCGATCTCCCATTACTGGTTGAGAGGGGTTGTGTAAAGACCTGTCCCATTTCTAGCCTTTTAAGACGTCTAGAGTTTCAATTAGACGTCTGTCCAGACGTCTAGACCCTTTCCCGGATGTCTAAAAATGAAATTTCTGTACGCGTACTGCGCCCTGCTTGCATGCGGCGTGCAGGACCTTTTCTCTCTCTCCTTTCTCCTCTCCTTGTCTAACCCTAAACCCCAGCCACCTATAAAAAAGCCTCCCCTCCTCTCCTCTCCACTACACACACCACCACCTCCACCTTCAGAGCTGCGGGAGTGGCGAGAGGAAGCGAGCAAGGGAGAGCGAGAGGGCGAGGAGGAGGAGAGTGCGGGAGGAGGAGGAGGAGTTTGAGGTTGGAGAGCTCCGATGGGAACTCGGTGGAGTTCGCACGGCCATTGCGGGCGCGTGCGGAAGGAGGGGAGAGTCTGGATAGGCATCCTCGACCATCTGCAGCGGCTGGAGCTACGGCAGCGCGAGGAGGTGCGCGGCAGAAGGAGCTAGGAGCGGGTTCTGGTACTGGAAATTTTCCAGTATCAGACATCTGGAGTGGAGTCCAAACGGCTGACAGAGCATCTGGACGTCTGGAGTCAGGACCAGACATCTGAAAGCTCCTTTATCGCGAAGGTATGTGATGTAAACACATTTATACTACGTAAAATGTCTATTTTTGCGTGTTCTTAATCATAGGATTGCATTTCATGATATAAATATTGCATAACATGCATCATCTTGCATTTAGAGTAGTTTGAATGAAATGGAGGTTAATTGTCTCCTTTTATGTGCTTGGATAAGGCAAACATTTAATCGAGGCCTCGGATCAAAGATTCAACCGTATGGATGTGATCAGGGTGGCGATTGGAGTTCAACGACTCCAAGATCGCCCTAATCAGGCATCCGTAGCATCAGATAGTGACCAGGGAACCCTAGAAGATCAAGGGCCAGGATGGTGAAAATCTGCACTTCAGATGACAAATCTGATTGCACAGATGAATTCGGATCATCGATCGCAGCCCAACGACGCAAAAATCAAGTCAATCCGACATTCGTGGCACCATCTACAACTTCCAAAAGATGGACGGCCAAGATGGTGCCATGTGGCGCCATCTCGACCGCCCAAACAGCCGCACGCATTCTACGAAGGCCCCGCACCCGCTCGCTCTCTACCATTGGATCTTGATCCAACGACTGTGGTCTGCTGCGCCTAAAAGCGTCCACTCGACCATCCGCGCCCCATAGCGTAGCGGTTGAGCACGCTTTTGCGAGCGGCGGGCGCGGGTTCGAGCCGCGGCGAAGGGTTGGAAGGCGCGGGCAATTGAGGCGCGTAGAGCGTCAGATGGAGATCCAACGGTCGCACGCGCCCGATAGCGTTCACGTGCAATTGAACGTGCGGCGCGGACGCGCGATCGCACGCAGGCGGGCGCGCAACGCAGCGGACGGAGACACATCTTAAGCCATCTGACCTTGCGATCGGACGACTGAGATTCAATGGATGTGGGAAGCCGTTGCGCGCGCGAGTAGCTGAGCGGGTGCGCGTGGGCGCGGTTTTAGCGACGTTGGGGGGGTTTAGCGACGGTTTTATCCGTCACTAAAGAACCCTCATTTATTATTTTGAAGTTGTAATGTCCATTTTGCCCCCACTCCTTGCAACTATAAAAGGAGACTCCCTCCATACGAAATTTTCATCCCTTCCTTCTCCTCTCTACCTCTCCAAAGCTCAAGAGAAGCTTTTCCCACACCCGAGATACTCCTTGCGAGATAAAGTCTAAATTTTCATCCCCTTTCGGAGGTGGATCCCGCGACGACGATGGCGTGCTGCTCCGTTCCCGCTCTTCTACTTTGTCCTCCCTCATCCTGTTCCGTTCTCCTTCGTCCAGACGTCGTCTTGTCCGGCTCGTCCTCCAAGCAATCGTCGAGGAGGATAACTTCTCTCTCCCATTCTTATTTACAGCTTTTCTAGTGTAGAATTTTCCTGCTTTATTGTGTAATTGATTTCTCGCTTTCTAGTGTAACTTTTGTTTCGTTTGATTGTATAAACAGTTGAAATATTGATTGCATGTTCTCTTTCTCTCTCTCTCTCTTTCTTTTAGTTTGATAACTCCATTGTAATTATTTCGCCTTGTTTATCAAAAATCCTAAAAAAATATAATTGCGAATATAGATCAACGTAACCTCCCTATGTTCGACCCGGAATTCTTTTCGGTATAAATTTTATTTGTTGAACATGAATTCTTCGCTTTCGAACTACAACAACAGGTTTTCCAAAACCAAACACGTTAGTGTAGATTTGAACGTCCAACATTTTGGCGCCATTGCCGGGGAGGCAACGATTTCCGATCTTTTCTTCGCATTTCTTGCACTTTATTTGTTTTCTAACTAGCTTTCTCTTGTGTCTATTGTTTTGCAGAGACCTCCATCAAGGAATCAACAAGCGGTAGATTGGAGTAAAGTGCAGTTGAAGACAACTGTAAGTGCTCCCCGATTCTTTCCCCCTCCATAGATTTCATTCGCCACATTAAATCAAAATCCCAATTAACCTAGGTGTTTGCATAAATCCTACGAATAGTTTGGTTATTTGGATTCCCACTCACATTCATTCCACCCTCATTCATAAAAAAAAATAATAACAAAAAGATAATCTTGTGGGGTAATTTTCAACAAACACACAACACACACCCACATTCAAGGCACTTAATCAACCGGGTTCTGATCTGTGGAACCGGTACACACAAAGCAACACATAATAGAGTAGAAATCATTCTAGGTTAACCATCTTTGAGTGCCTAACTTAGTGGTGCAATTGTGGCCAATTGTTTGAGTTGTTTGGGCCGCACCACTTTATTTAAAACCAACTCATCAAGTAGCTCCTCTTTAGGGTTTTCCATCTACGTATATTCCAGGCACTCCACTTTCTTTCTGATCTTAAAGGAAAACAATCTTCACCCGTGTTTTACAACTTGGTTTGCCTAGAAACTTGATTGCAATTCACCTAATTTGAAACCCTAAAAGCTACTTAAGCAAGATTTGAACATTAAAATTCACGCATTATAAATAATCTTGCTTGAAAATCCTGGTTGTGCACGCACTTACACAAATTTCAATCAATCATTAAGGGTACAACCCATTGTAAGGGCCCATCACATTCCATAAGCACCACAATCCCAGGCCTTAATAAAATTGAGTAGACGTTGGCCTTAAGGTTTGATTCGCTCTTCAAGGCCTAGTCTGAGATTATTTTTGATTAACCTATTTGTACTGATTAATCTGATGTCTAGCTAGGGGAGTAGCGTCAAACGACCGTGGCTGGGGGGTACACTAGGAACCGGAGGCGAAAGCCAAAGGAAGAACCTTCTCCCCAGTCCCTCCTTCTAACTGGTTGGATTAAATAGACGCAAGTAGAGTAAATCACTTACAGTCTTAAGGCTGGTTTTGGGAGTCAGTAGATCCTTAGGCTATCCCACTTAAGGACAGTCTTGTTTTGTTGTGCTGCAGGGTCCCTATCCCCGGTCCTTCCGACCTTTTCCTAGTTTATGCTGGGAAGACGGTCATTGAATCCCCGATTGGAAGGACCATTAGAACATTCTAGGAGGCGCAAGTTAGATTTTGGTCAATTTGATCCCATGGCCGAACAACAGCCTCCTCTGCTTGGAAATCCACAGGAAGAATTTTGAAGGTAGCTGGAACAAATGCAGAGAATGCAGGAATTGTTCCAGAGAATGCAGGGCGCTCAGCCCTTGAAGGATTTTTATGATCCTTCAAATTATGGGGAATGTCCCGGCGTTCAGATTCCAGCTGGTGACGTAGAAATCAAGCCCCAGGTGTTAAGCCTGATTAAACATTATCATGGGCTTGGCTCCGAAGATCCGTTTCAGCACTTGGAGGATTTGACCACTTTGGTCCAGACCACCAAGTCTCGAAGCGTAAACGAGGATCAAATGATCATGAGGCTCTTCCCCCACTCTCTTAGGGATAAGGCCGCGCATTGGTATAGGACAATAGGAAGACCAATTACAACTTGGAATGAGTTGAAATCGGCCTTTCTGAAGAAATTCTTCCCAGTCGGTCGTACCAATGCTTTGAGATGGGCAATCACTACCTTTACCCAGCGGCCGGGGGAGCAGTTTCATGTGGCCTGGGAGTGATTCCAGGACTTATTGCAGAGGTGTCCACACCACGAGGTGCCGAAATGGCAACTCGTGCAGATTTTCTGTCATGGGTTGACTGAGCAACTCAGAAACCATGTGGATGCTTCTTGCAGAGGTAATTTCCTCAATAAAGATGTAGATAGTGCGCATGATTTATTTGAGGAAATGAGTGAGAATTCAATTAATCATGCCTCCATGGATACTTTTAACCGGTCCTAGCAACCCAGATCAAATGTCAATAAAGTCCATGACTCTCATTCATTTGATATGGAATTAATTTGTAATAAACTTGATAAAGTGGACTTGGTTGCTAAAAGAATGGAAGAGTGGATGGCTGACAATTCTATGAACAACTCTCAATCCACTCAATCCCAAAATTCGGGATTTCATTCCTCACGAGCTCCTTCTGGACGGGAGTTCGTGAATCAACTCGATGTGACTTAACCTATGAGTCAGCATTTTTCGGAACCCCATGGGTTCCCAACTGGGGCCTTTGATCCCAGTTTTTCTAATCCTTCTCTTTCTTTCTCTCCATCCTGACCCTATGAGGATGTCTGTGCTGTACAAGAGAATGTTAGATCCAACCCCTACTCGAATGCCTATAATCCAGGTTGGAGAAACCACCCTAACTTCTCTTGGAGAAATTCGGGGCAACTGACCCAATTCCGACCCGGCAACTATGCTCCGCAACGACCAATGGGTCAGGGTCAAGTATATACTCAGTTGCCTCCGAATCAGGTCAATCAGCCAGCTTAGAATGCCCGTCAACCTACAGGGTAGGCTGATTTGAACAGTCAAATGGTAGAGATGCAAGGATCTATGCTCCAGCTCATGTAGAAAATGAAAAACTCGCTAGACAACTTGCAATCCGGGCTCATTGTTAACTCTCGTCAACCCAGATCTCTACCATCCCAACCCGTACCCAATCCGCGAAACATTATGAATTCGAGCAATCAAGCCCAAGGGTACGGAAATCAGAGGGACCCGCACGCACATGCTCAGGTGGTTGAGCAGGGTTCCTCATCTTCTTCTTCTGCAAATCAACAATTCATGGTCAATCAAGCCCCTCCAATCTTTCCTAACCCTCCCCAAGACCCAAATTCTTACGCTTCTACAAATTCTGTCACTTTGAGGAGTGGTAAGAAGACTCAGGATCCACAACCACACTATTCTGATCTTTTGAATCCTGAAGAACCTGAGGAGAGAGAGGAGAATTCTAGAGGAGAAATCAAGGCTCAGGAACCTGATTCCAAAGATCTAATTCATGTTCCTTTTCCTGAAGCCTTAACCAGAGCAAAGAAGAAGAAGTCTGTTGATAGCAATGAGGAGCTTCTGAATTTATTTAAGAATGTTGAGATCAATATCCCGCTCCTTGATGCTATCAAGCACATACCGGCTTACGCAAGATTTTTAAAGGAATTATGTACACAAAAGCGTAAGTCGAGAAAATCTGTTCCGAGGAAGGTGGTACTCTCCGAGCAGGCTAGTTCTGTTATCCTGCACTACCTCCCTCAGAAAAAGAGAGATCCTGGTGCTCCTTTATTTTCTTGCGTTATCGGAGATTACACATTTGATAGAGCACTTTTGGATCTCGGTGCATCCATTAACCTAATTCCGACTTCCCTCTACGAGATGTTTGGGTTAGGTGAACTTCGGCCAACTTCAGTAACGCTACAGTTAGTGGACCGTTCGGTCACAAACCCGCGAGGCGTTATTGAAGATATTATAATTAAGGTTAAGGATTTATATTTTCCTGTAGATTTCCTTGTCCTTGACATGGATGTACCGAATAATCTGAGGAACACGCCCATCATTCTGGGGCATCCGTTCCTGGCTACCGCAAAGGCCAACATTAATTGTGAAAGCGGTAGCATGGAAATCGCCTTTGGGGACCAACGTATGAAATTGGATATTTTTAAGGCGATCAACAAATTTGAGGATTGTGGATTTATTAAGGAACTTGACGAGGATAATGTTAATATTGAAACTTGTTTGACAGTTTCTTCAATTGAAAGTTCCTCTTTGGTTAATGAATTTGACCCGCAACCCTCTGACCTAACATCTTCGGAAGAGGTTATTGATTTTGTTCACTCACAACCTCTCCCTCTTGTTGAATCTTCAGCATCTACCCTACCATCAATCATCATGCCACCCCAGCTTGAATTGAAACCATTGCCCGAGAATTTGAAATATCAATTTTTAGGACCTCAGAATACGCTCCCTGTGATTATCAGTGCTAAATTGACAAAGGAGCAAGAGATTAAATTGATTAAGGTCCTAAAGGAACATAAGGAGGCAATTGGTTGGACCATTCATGACCTCAGGGGGATCGAGCCATCTTACTGTAATCATAGAATATTTTTGGAAGATGGATCCCGCCCTTCTCGCCAGATGCAGAGGAGATTGAATCCAAATATGCGAGAAGTGGTCAAAAAGGAAATCATCAAGTGGCCCGATGCAGGAATTATTTATCCAATCTCTGACAGTCCCTGGGTAAGTCCCGTTCAGATTGTTCCAAAGAAAGCCGGGATTACTGCTGTGACTAATGAGAGAGGAGAATCTGTCACAACTCGTTCAGCTTTTTCTTGGAGAGTTTGTATTGATTACAGGAAGCTGAACACTGCCACTAAAAAGGATCATTTTCCTCTGCCCTTCATTGATCAAATCTTGGAAAAATTAGCCGGGCAGAAGTACTTCTGTTTTCTTGATGGCTACTCGGGATACAACCAAGTTCCTATCCATCCCGAGGATCAAGAAAAAACTACTTTCACCTGTCCCTATGGAACCTTTGCTTTTCGTAGGATGCCTTTCGGGTTATGCAATGCACCTGCGACTTTTCAAAGGTGTATGCTAGCCATATTTTCCGACATGGTGGGAGAGTTTATGGAAGTCTTCATGGATGATTTCTCTGTTTTTGGAGAATCATTTGACTCTTGTTTAGCTAATTTGGAAATGATTCTTAAGCGATGTATCAAGACACGACTGGTCCTTAGCTGAGAAAAGAGTCATTTCATGACCTAAGAGGGCATCGTTTTGGGTCATGTAATCTCTGAACGGGGAATTGAAGTAGACAAAGCTAAGGTTGATGCTATCGCTAAACTTCCTCCTCCCACATCTGTTAAACAAATCAGATCATTTCTTGGTCATGTGAGGTTTTATCGAAGATTCATCAAGGATTTCTCGAAGGTTGCCCGCCCTTTGAGCAATCTTCTTGCCAAAGAAACGCCGTTTGTTTTTGACGAATCATGTCGAAAGGCATTTGATCTCCTAAAAACGGCAGTCACTTGTGCTCCAATTTTGCAACCACCAATTTGGACAGCCCCATTTGAGATCATGACTGACGCTTCTGATTACGCGGTCGGGGCTGTCCTGGGTCAGAAAATTGATCGAAAGCCCTTTGTCATTTACTACGCTAGTAAAACTCTGGATGAAGCCCAGAGGAATTACACTGTTACTGAAAAAGAATTACTAGCTATAGTATTTGCGTTGGAAAAATTCAGGGCTTATCTCTTGGGGTCTCATGTTATTGTTTATACCGACCACTCAGCCTTGAGACATCTCTTGGCTAAAAAGGATGCTAAACCTCGGCTTATTCGTTGGATTCTTCTTCAAGAATTTGATCTTGAAATCAAGGATAACATCGGGGTACAAAATGTGGTAGCGGATCATTTGTCGAGACTCCTAGGTGATTCTTCTTGTCCGGACATTCCGATTGCTGACACTTTTCCAGACCAAACCATTCTTACAGTTTTAGGTGTCCACACCCCATGGTTTGATAACATTGTTAACTATTTGGCCATTGGTCAAATCCCTCAGGATTGGACCAAGCAACAACGGGATAGGCTCAAATCTGAGGCCAAATACTACTTCTAGGAGGACCCTGAACTGTATCGCATCAGCTCTGATCAGATTATTCGCCGATGCATACCGGAGAATGAATTCAACAGTATACTCGAGTTCTGCCATGCATCTGGGTGTGGTGGACATTTCTCTGGGAAAAAGACGGCTGCAAAAATCTTGCAATCTGGCTTCTATTGGCCGTCTTTATTCAAGGATGCCCAGGATTTCTCAAGGTCATGTTCTCGATGCCAGGCACTCGGGAGCATAACTAAGAGAGACATGATGCCCCTAAACCCTATTCTTCCTATCGAAATTTTTGATGTTTAGGGCATCGATTTCATGGGACCCTTTATCCCTTCATTTAGACATCAGTACATTCTTGTTGCTGTTGATTATGTGTCCAAATGGATTGAGGCAATTCCCACCCGAACCAATGACCACAAGGTGGTCATCAATTTTGTCAAGAAAAATATCTTTAGTAGGTTCGGGATTCCGAGGGCTATCATCAGTGATGGTGGCACTCATTTTACTAATGCCCAATTCCAGAATTTATTGGCCAAATACGGGGTTAATCATCGAATTTCCACACCTTACCATCCCCAGACGAACGGACAAGTCGAGATCTCCAATCGAGAGATTAAGAATATTTTGCAAAAAACTGTTAGGCCTGATCGCAAGGATTTGACTCAAAAGCTTGAGGACGCTCTTTGGGCCTTCCGTACAGCGTATAAAATACCCATCGACATGTCTCCATTCCGTTTGGTGTATGGAAAGGCGTGCCATCTACCCGTAGAGATTGAACACAGGGCATTCTGGGCAATCAAACAATGCAATTTAGATTTGAATCTAGCTGGGAAGACCAGGAAACTCCAACTATCTGAGTTGGAGGAGCTTAGAAATGATGCTTATGAGAATGCCAAGATCTACAAGGCTCGGACCAAAGCTCTACATGATCAATTGATTTCCCGCAAGAGCTTTAAGCCAAACCAGAAGGTCTGGTTATTCGATTCTAAACTTAAGCTCTTTCCTGGTAAACTTAGATCTAAATGGAATGGCCCATTCATAATTGATCAGATTTTTCCTAATGGTGTCGTTCAGATTTCTGACCCAAAGACGGATAACACCTTTAAAGTCAACGGTCAACGTCTGAAGCCTGTTGTTGACCGTAATCTCCCAGAACCCGTCTCAAACTCTGTTGCTCTAGCCATTCTGTGACTTCCTTAGCTGGACTTCGCCTAGCTGACGGCATTAAACTCAGCAGTTGTACATATGACACAAGGCTGATACGAGCTTCATATCTAGGTGACATCTTTCATATTCTACCCTTTCTTTCATTTCTCTTTTTCAATGAGGACATTGCATCAGCTAGGCATGGGGGGGTGGATTCATTCTTGAATTATTTGGTCAGCTTTGTGAAATCCATATAAATTGTCTCTCTTCTTATTTAAAATATATATATATATATAGGAAGGATTAGTTGGACATTAGGACTTTTCAATCCTAAGAAATTTTACATTAGGATCTGAACACAAAGACCCCTCAGGTCTTTTGGACTTAATTAGCCTGTGTATCCACTAAAATGTGGATTTTTCTTTGAGTCCTTGCCATCTTAATTCTATTATAATTGGAATAAATAAGTTTGGGTGATAAGTACACGACTTATCAACCCGCCCTCTGATTTGAGGGAATTTTGAGTCTTAAACATCTACACACTTTCTTTGCACTGACTCGTTGTTCGGCGATTCTAACGAAAATTGGGTAGCTAATGAACTTTCTAGGGTGATATGGCTGGCAAGTTATCGTGGGTAACAGCCCATAGGTAGGTTGTCCAGAGCCCAGTCACTGGACCTTTCTCTTTTTACTGCCATTAGGTAAATCTTAGACTAGGGAAGCCACCAACTTAAAAAAAAAAATTCAAAAAAGAAAAGGAGAAAAGAACAAAAAGAAATAAGCCACACTTCGCCGCACGAGTATGGCTGGCAAGTTGTCGGTGATAACAGCTCATCGACCGGTTGTCCAGAACCCAGCTCAGAAAATGCACTAAAAATTCCCAAAACACTTAGGGAGAAGCGGAGAAGTAGAATAAACCGGGGAGATATACACTGGATTCACCCTTGTGTTGACCCCGTAAAAAATAAAAGTAGGGAGAAAGCTACCTGTTGTAAAGATACACCTTTAGGTAGAATTCTTTTTGAGGTCACCTGAGGCTTAGAAATCCGAAGTCCGCTTTAATTGCCGGTCAACGAGTCTATCACAATCACAATCAGATGCTTAAAACTTAGGGTTCTCATCAAATCCTGGGTGAGTTGAATGGCCGTAGAAAGCCACTCTTAAACCCTAAAATTTGAAAATCCAAAAAATTAGAAAAGAGTAAAAAGAGAAAAAGAAATTTTGCTTTGAATAAGGCGAGGGCTTGAGGCGGTCTGCATTTTGGCTGATACCCGAGCATTGTTGTGTCTTTGAAAGTTCAGTTCCTAAGTACACAATTTCTTAATGATTGAAAATAACTCAGGTCCAAATAATCCAACCTAATTCTTTTATAAATAGCATATAGTTTTTGCTAGGGACTAGCAAAAGATAGGCATGGGGGTATGATGTAAACACATTTATACTACTTAAAATGTCTATTTTTGCATGTTCTTAAGCATAGGATTGCATTTCATGATATAAATATTGCATAACATGTATCATTTTGCATTTAGAGTAGTTTGAATAAAATGGAGGTTAATTGTCTCCTTTTATGTGCTTGGACAGGGAAAATATTTAACCGGGGCCTCGGATCAAAGATCCAACCGTATGGATGTGATCAGGGCAGCGATTGGAGTTCAACGACTCCAAGATCGCCCTAATCAGGCATCCATAGCATCAGATAGTGACCGGGGAACCTTAGAAGATCAAGGGCTAGGATGGTGAAAATCCGCACTTCAGATGACAAATCCGACTGCACGGATGAATTCGGATCGATGATCGCAGCCCAACGACGCAAAAATCAAGTCAATCCGACATCCGTGGCACCATCTACAACTTCCAGAAGATGGACGGCCAATATGGCACCACATGGCGCCATCTCGACCGCCCAAACAGCCGCATGCATTCTACGAAGGCCCCGCACCCGCTCGCTCTCCGCCGTTGGATCTTGATCCAACGGCTGTGGTCGGCCGCGCCTAATAGCGTCCGCTCGACCATTCGCGCCCCATAGCGCAGCAGTCGAGCGCGCTTTCGCGAGCGGCGGGCGCGGGTTCGAACCGCAGCGAAGGGCTGGAAGGCGCGGGCAATTGAGGTGCGTAGAGCGTCAGATGGAGATCCAACGGCCGCACACTCCCGATAGCGTTCACGCGCAATTGAACGTGCGGCGCGGACGCGCGATCGCACGCAGGCGGGCGCGCAACGCAGCGGGCGGAGACACATCTTGAGCCATCTGATCTTGCGATCGGACGACTGAGATTCAATGGACGTGGGAAGCCGTTGCGCGCGCGGGTAGCTGAGCGGGCGCGCGTGGGCGCGATTTTAGCGACGTTGGGGGGGCTTTAGCGACGGTTTTATTCGTCACTACAGAACCCTCATTTATTATTTTGAAGTTGTAATGTCCATTTTGCCCCCACTCCTTGCAACTATAAAAGGAGACTCCCTCCATACGAAATTTTCATCCCTTCCTTCTCCTCTCTACCTCTCCAAAGCTCAAGAGAAGCTTTTCCCACACCCGAGATACTCCTTGCGAGATAAAGTCTAAATTTTCATCCCCTTTCGGAGGTGGATCCCGCGACGACGATGGCGTGCTGCTCTGTTCCCGCTCTTCTGCTTTGTCCTCCCTCGTCCTGTTCCATTCTCCTTCGTCCAGACGTCGTCTTGTCTGGCTCATCCTCCAAGCAATCGTCGAGGAGGATAACTTCTCTCTCCCATTCTTATTTACAGCTTTTCTAGTGTAGAATTTTCCTACTTTATAGTGTAATTGATTTCTCGCTTTCTAGTGTAACTTTTATTTCGTTTGATTGTATAAACAGTTGAAATATTGATTGCATGTTCTCTTTCTCTCTCTCTCTCTCTTTCTTTTAGTTTGATAGCTCCATTGTAATTATTTCGCCTTGTTTATCAAAAATCCTAAAAAAATATAATTGCGAATATAGATCAACGTAGCCTCCCTGTGCTCGACCCGGAATTCTTTTCGGTATAAATTTTATTTGTTGAACACGAATTCTTCGCTTTCGAACTACAACGACAGGTTTTCCAAAACCAAACACGTTAGCGTAGATTCGAACGTTCAACAGTATGTTCTTTTCGCAGTTACGGCCATGCAGGCTGCACCGTAGAGTATTGTTGCACTTGATTTAGGTGGCTGCAACTGTCATACGTAGGAGCAGCCTTGGGAAGGAGCACGGAATGCTCTCCCATGCACTTTCGGACATCTGATCAGCTCACTAGTCGACTGGATGTGCTTCCAGACGACCAGAGGAGTGGTCCGACGACTGGAACTACCTTCAGACGATCGCAGAGGAGGCCTGGACGTCTGAGGACACCGCAGGGACTTGAGGTGAGGTTCTGTATCTTTTAAGATGTTTGGACTTGTTCCCAGACATCTGATTTTGGTCAGTAGACACATTTTTGACCTGTTTGGGGTTCGGTCGGGATCCGTTTTACGCAAACAAAGTATCTGTAGTTTCCTCGTGAGTTTCTCTATGTACTAGAAGCCTTTATACAGTGTTCTAGATCCTCCTTTGTGATGTATTCCGTGGTATAGGGTTTCGACTTGTTGCGTGTTTGGGGCTCGCAGAGACACCTGGGTCTACTGTTCGAGCCCCCAATACTCCCGAATTGTCTGGTAGAGTGGTTTAATACTTTTAATAATATTCAAATAAGCATGTATTGTAGAATTAAATGGCTGGAACCCTAGGATGTGGCATGAACCCTAGGGTAGAGGAATGGATGCACTGTTTAGTACTTATATGCAAGTACTACTAGTAATTGCCTATGAAATAATTGTGGGTTGTCTGCTAGAATACGAGCTGCATGTATTTTATAACCAATTACCTATGAAATCACCAGTAGCATGTATTGAATTATGAAAACACAAGTTGCCTGCATATAAATGAGAACTGAATTGTGAATGGTGGAATCTGGATCAGAATAAATGTGGTGAATATGAGCATGAACCCTATGGGGAATTAGGAGTAGAACTCCTGTCGTTGGTCAGAAACCTGGAACGTAGATGGGAAGTGTGCTGGCCCTTGAGTACGTGGTACCAAGGAGAGCGACTGTCCCATTTTCGTGTAGAGAGGAGCTAATCGCCCTTGGGTTGAGACCCGGGGTTAGGATTGGCTACTCTACACCAACTCTTGTTGGCCCTCGTGTACACGGTACTGAGTTGAGCTACTAGTGTAGGAAGGGAGCTAGCCACCCCACGGGGCCCAGGGTTCAGCTAGCCACCCTACACCGACTTGTTAGACCCTCTGGGCAAACTGGAGTAGTCAGAAGAGGGTGCGCGGACTGTGGAGGGGCGAGACCCCTGTTTGGTTCTGAGGGGCGAGACCCATGTTTTTGAGAGGGCTATGCCTGATACTTTTCCATGCTATACTTTGGGTGTACCCGCTAGCGGAAACGACTGACCGCGTGCCAGTGCGGGGTAGCTACCTGTGCGCTTATCACGCGTGCCGTAGTCACCGCTACGACTTGACAGTGACCTTGGGGTGGTTGACTGAGTGTAGGACTACCATGGGGGACTCTCTCAGCTAGGAGAGCACCACGTGTACCTTTTACTCTTCAGAAAAGACTGCAATCAATATCGTTCCCACGAGGAACATGCTAGATCAAGAATATCGGGATCTTTGAGAAAAATGGGTGGAAAAGGAACTACAGATAAAATAAAATAAATAGAAAAGAGAATTAAACCTGTTGCTTTTACTATTTTAAATAGTATAGATACCACTCTACTCAGCGTTCGCTGACTCTATCTTTTCATAACACTGTTCAGGACTAGGAGTTGAGCAGCCCGAGCTTCCGGCTGCGGAGGGTGCTGGGCCCAGTCGAGCCCAGCCATAGTTTCAGCACTTCCCCGTTGTTTCCCTTACTATTGTAGTGAGTTTCAGACCTTTAGCTACTGTTGTTATTACTGTTACTTTCGTTTCAGTTGTTTCTATTACTGTGGTGGTATGTAATGGAACAACAGTTTTACTTTCCTTTACTGCTTTGTACGTTTTTACTGCTTAGTTATAATGCATTTGTGAATGTGGTTTACTTTCCTGCTTTTTGGTTATTTCTTGTTAGATGACTGGATCTTGGGATTAGTCGATGCGAGCCGGTCTCGAGTCCTGTAGGGATCCAAGAACCGGGTCGTAACAAGAGCCCCCAATATCTTCGTCGAGGATGATGGGCGAGGAGCCTTTGGTGGGTCAGGAGGGACTTCCCCTCTCTAGCTACTAAGCTTACGTTTTAGTTTCTCAAGCTGTTCGTGCAGACGGGCGTTTTCGTCCTCTATCACGCGACGCGACCTCAGCTGCTCGTTGTTGAGGCCGGGCTAGTGGGTCTCACCTTGTAGGGGTGGGCCGAGCTCCTGGATTTGCCTGATCTCTAGGAGGTTCTCTGTGACTTAGATTTCCTCAGCCCTGAGAGCCGCCAGCTTAGCCCGAAACTGCTCCTCCCTCTCCAGTAGATCAAGGAAGGGGTCACATTCGTGGTCCTCCAACTGTTGAGCGGGGACTCCCTGCTTCTCATTGTTTGGCTCAGTCAAAGAGGGGCATCTGTTGGACACCGACACGCTCGACCCGGCTCAATCCGACGCTTTCTCGGGGTCAGTGCAGGAGTTGGGAGCTGTGGGAGCCATCGGGAGGACCTCAAGAGGTAGGAAATATTATCAACCGACAATCGTTTCCCACAGAAGGCACCAATTGATTGGCGCCTCGAGATACGGAGTATCCGACTCAAGTAACGATCGGACCTCCTCCGTGGGTGGATGGCCTGATCGTGGGTTCTAAGCAATCTCACGATGGCATAGGAAGTGGTTGCCCAATTCCATCTCTTGGGGTATACGTCTGGGGAAGGATGGAGCTCCCAACTATGCATTAGAAATTTGGCAAGATTACAAAGTATACAATCTCTCGATTTCTCTCAGACTACTTGGAGGAGGCCTTGAGGGCCTTCCTAGCTATTTATAGTGTTGGGATTGGGCTCCCAGCAAGATCTTCTGAGCAGATACGTCGTTCGACAATTGTACTCACGCTACCAGATTATTAACAGCTACTGCCATTGTTAGCATTCATTGGGGGCACAGGTCTACTGTACTTTCGTCATCCCTTCTAATGGATAAGGTCCTTTGGGTCCGACTGTAACCGACCTTCTTGTGAGCAAGTAGGTTAGATTACCAGATCCATATGCACAGAAGATTTTTCTTGAATATAGGTAGATTAGATCTTTGAATTCGCTTGTATCTAAACTGTTTCATGTCAAATCTTTCTTTTCGCATCTATCGTAAGATTTCAAATTTGAGAACATTTTTTACCTCTTATCAACCTACATACTGAACTATCAGTCTTCCCTCGCATAAGAAGAGATGCCACCATCGCAGGGATCTCACGATGGAAAACATGTCAAGAGCTTTGAATTTGAAAATCCTAGAGAACCCTCTTCTCGAGGTGAATCTCAGGGAGATCTTTAGGACAAAGCCTTTCAATCTAGCCTTGAAACAAGTGAGTTCATCTTAATTATAGTTATAACTGGTACTCTGAGCAATCAAAATCAAGTGGACTTAAAATATTCATCTGCACATTTAAATTGTGCATGCCAATTTACTTCATTGAATGGTATCATTATACGTTATTTTTCTTCGATGTTATGCATGAATTCGAGCTTATGTCAGGCTGTCTATGTTTTCTCCCGGTTGAAATGTATAAAAATGTAAAATGTGATCTATTTTATAATACATCGATGTGATTTATATTGTATAGCTAGTATTTAATATAAAAAAATAAAAAAATAAGGTTCTATTACGTGATTAGTCCTACCTCCCATACAAAGGTCATTACGTTTAGAGTCAGTGAATACATGGATATTTTTTTAATTTTAAATCAAAACACACCATTCCAAAATCATCTTGAAGATGAGTGTGGTGGTTTTACATCAATTAAAATAATTTTAAAGATGATTTTGATATTTTGTACTAATGTCTTTTGATTTTACATCTATTTGTTTTTCATTTTGTACATTTATAAAAATAGTGATGGCTTTCTTAAGTGATGGTAGATCATACCACATTCATTACTTGCATTACTTTTTTTTATTAAAGGAAAGATACATGCCGTGATCTTATTTCTAAATTTACTTTTTTGACGGCCCTCATCTGGTTGTGCTGTAAAATGCATCACCTAGTGCATTTTTGTACCAGCATCTTTTCCTTTCCATGGTTGTAATTCTTGGAAGCTTGCAAAAACTTGTAGGCCATAGGGAAGGATATGGTTTCCATCTACGTAGAGGAGCTTGGCGTGAAAATATCAAAGAATGAGATGTTCAAAATATTGGTATCCGACCCAATGAAAGGATCCATCAAAGTCGATTAGCGGGATTTCTTCCCATATCCTTGCACTAAGAGTAACACCTGGCCACTTGGGCCCCACTTGGGCCCCCATTTTCCAATTCCCATCTCGACAATACCATTGTGGTTCCATTTCATACTTACACCATCTTTGACCTTTGCCTTAGGGTTCAGAAAATCCATCCCTAATTGGATTACTAATTAGTTCGCACATTCCAGCTCCCGTCACAACAAGCAATATTTCTAGTTGTCCTTCAAATTTAGGATCCAATTCTAGGTGGTTACTAACACTATCAGTATCACACACTGATGTGTTATTTATCAACACAGTTAATTAAAGTTATTAGTCTTAATTAAATACATCGAAAGTAACTTAGGTTAACTCAAATTATTATCGTGAGTGTAGTATAAAGTCAAGTTAACCTAACATTTTATATTTTTAATTTTATTTAACTGTTTGAGTCCAGGTCGTTCACTGGGAGACATAATAGTAAACTTAATTCACCATTAATTCCTAAGGCGTAATTACTAACTATTTAATCAATCAAATTAATAATTATTATACTTTAAGTACATGAATAATTGCACAAGAGATTAAGGAACTAAAACATACAATATTCCATTCAATAGAATAAATATACAAGAAAGATTCATCATTAAAAACAAGTAGAAATATGATTATTACAATTGATCTTAAAAAATATAAGGCATAAAAGACAATTACAAGAGTTTAACATGTCTTTTACAATGTTAAAATCTTGAAAATACACTAAACAGTAACTTCAGCCCTTAATCAGACGTTCTAAAAATATAAATTAGACTTCTGATTTCTTTAATTTCTTTCATTCATTTATCTTCTCTTCTTCAGTACTTAATTTCTCTACCTCCTTAGGCTTCTCTTTCTTTACTTCTCTCTCTCTCTCTCTCTCGAGCTTAACTCATTCTTCTTTTAATTCTCTTTTCTGTCTCTCAACCCTTAAGCTCTATGACCTTCTTCTTCCTTAAGAATTTTCTTGTCTTCTTCCTTAGCTTTTTTTCTTAACTGTGCCTTAAACATCCACACTTAGACGATTTAATCACTCACTATTAGTCGCTCTGAAACGGATTTTAAAATTGTCACGTTATAGTACAGTTCAAATTAGTGTGAGAAACAGATAATATTTATAACTTAGATGAAAGTCCGAAGTCGAACATACGGAGCAAATAGGAATTCATACACTAATCCTAATAATGTAAATGAGCACAAGAATTTAAACCATAAAATGATATTCAATAAATACTAATCGGTCACATTAGATAATAAATGAATTCTCATGTATTTTTGAGGCAATAAAAAGGTAGAGAAACTAAAACAACGGTGATTTAAATCACCAATTATTCTCTAAGCATATATATCAAGCATTCAATTAATTTATCAAGCTTTCACAATATTAAGCCTCAAATCAGACGTCGAGTTATTGAATCAAACAACTTAACCAACAGCATTGTTCTTCTGCTTCCTCTTCTTTTCTCTGCAGGCTTTCTTCCTTTCCTCCTCTTCTGCGAAGGCTTCCTTCCTTTTCTTTATGCTCAGGGGGGAATTCTCAGATTTGGCTAAGTGTTAGCCAATACACAGGGAAGCAAAACCCTCCCTTGCCCCCACACTCTCTCTCTTCCTCTTAGGTTTCGCCCTCCCAGGGCCATAAACAGGGTAGTCGGGTAAACGGGCAAAA
This sequence comes from Thalassia testudinum, assembly GCA_037157565.1. Classification (NCBI taxonomy): domain Eukaryota; kingdom Viridiplantae; phylum Streptophyta; class Magnoliopsida; order Alismatales; family Hydrocharitaceae; genus Thalassia; species Thalassia testudinum. Next base: position 53,848,367 of record JAZHRO010000030.1, read on the forward strand.
CACGCACCCGGGACCAGGGCTGCTGGACGTGCGTGGCAGCTGAGGAGTGCTTGGCTAGGCAGGTAATCGGATGCACCAGACCCGTATGAGCAGTGTCACGGGAGAGGTGTGTGGGGGTGTATGGGACCTTACCCCTTGGTTAGGAGGCGAAGAGCATATAGGACAATAACAATTTATGCCACCTCCGACGCTTGCGAGTTTACGATGTGGGACTAAAGTCCCACCCTTTTTTCTGCGTGCAGCTGCGAAAGATGGCGCCTTCGATTGCAGTTGTACAGGCCTCAGTGACTCCAATTAGCAGCCTGGGCACTTTCCTGGGAGTAAGCATACATTGCTTGTGTTACGACCCAATCCCAGATCCCTACAGGACCCAAGATCGGCTCGCCTCAACTAATCCCAAGACTTAGTCGTCCAACGAGAAATAACCAAAAGTAGAGAATATTCCACAACCACAAGTACAATGTAACTAAGCAGAAAATAATACAAAGACAGCAAGGGAAATAGAACGAAAATGTCTCATAATAGTACAGGTCATCACAACTACAACAGCGGAAATATAAAGCGGAACAACAACAACAGAATGTAATAGAAACAGTATACATATAACAAAATACTCACTACAACAACAGAAGTTACAGAGCTAGCATAGGAAACAACTACGGCTGGGCTCGACTAGGCTCAGCACCCTCTGCAGTCGGAAACTCGAGCTGCTCAACTCCCTGTCTTAGACAAGTTTACGAAAAGACAGAGTCAGCGAACGCTAAGTAGAGTGGTGGTTATACTATTTATATGCAACTAATGTAAAACAAGTAATTAGATTCCATTCTCATTTTCCTTTATCTCAACTAGGTATTTCTGGTTTGTTTATTCCACAAAGGATCCATGTATTTCTTGATCTTGCCTAATCCTCGTGGGAACGATCTTAATTGCAGTATTTCCCGTGGTGTAGAAGGTATACGTGATGCTCTCATTGCCGAAAGAGTCCCCCGTGGTAGTCCTACACCCGGTCAAAAAAATTACCCCGAGGTCACTGTCGCGATGTAGCGGTGACTATAGTACGTGTGATAAGTGCATGAGTAGCTACCCCGCACTGGCACGCGATCAGTCAGTTTCGCTAGCAGGTACGCCTAAAGTATAGCAAGGTACAGCACAGGACCTTGCACTCACAGAATAGGGGTCACGCTCCTCAGAACCAAACAGGGGTCTTGCCACTCCACAGTCCGTGTACCCTCGCTCGACTATCCCGGTTTGCCTACAGGGCCTAACAAGAGTCGGTGTAGGTTGGCTAGTCCTAACCTCGAGCCCTGTGGGGCAGCTAGCTCCCTCCATACACTAGTAGCTCTCCTCAGTACTACATACACGAGGGCCAAACAGGAGTCGATGTAGAGTGAATAGTCCTAACCCCGGGTCTCAACCCCAAGAGGCAATTAGCTCCCCTCTACACTAAAGGGACAGTTGCTCTCCTTGGTACCGTGTACACAAGGGCCAGCTCACTTCCCGTCTATTTTCAAGGTTCTTTCCGTATACAGGAGTCCTGCTCCTAATTCCCCGTAGGGTTCATGCTCGTGTCCATCTCATTTCTCAATATTAAGATCTCATTAATCAAATCTCGATTTTCATTCATATACAGGCAGCTCGTGTTTACATAACTGATAAAGCATCATGTCAATAAATTAATACCCTTGCTAGCAATTTGGTTAAACATGCACTCAAGTAAACAGTATAATTCAGGCAATGTTTATTTGCTTCGGCCCTAGGGTTCATACGAGTTATTCTAAACATGCACTTTATTTGTTTATATCTTTAATATTAAGTAAACCACTCTACCGGGAATCACGGGAGGAATAGGGGTCTGAATCGCAGATCTCATTGTCTCCACGGGCCCCGAACACGCCACAGACTGGTAACCTATACCAGTGACTAAATCATATTAGATGAGTCAAAACAATAGATACTCAACACTAACACGTAGAGAAACTCGAGCGGAAAACAACAGTACTTTGTTTGGGGAAATCCGATTCCGTTTGGGCCCTAAACGGGCCAAAAACGTGCACAATGTCTAAAATCAGATGTTTGGGACTAGACCCAGACGTCTTAAAAGACGTTAGAACTCACCTTGCATTTCCCGCAGCTTCCTCAAACGTCTGGATCCTTCCACGGCCGTCCGAGGGTGATTCCAGACATCGGATACTCCTTTTGGTCGTTTGGGGGTGATGTCAGACATCTAGTACCGTCGCCAGACGTCCTAAAATACCTCGAAGGTCGTGCTAACATGCCTTTCCGAGGCTTGTACCTGTGTACACATTCGCGATTTCAAAATTTTGACAACACAATGTTACGTGCGTAACGTACGTGCATGCATGCACGTACAGGGTGCCTACCTCGGCACTCCGCGAGTTTCCAGATGTCCAGCTTCAGCTCCGGACGTCCACTGCTACCTCTCCATACGTCTAGTGTATGTCCCAGACGTCCGATACTGGAAAACCAGTATCCAGAACTCCTTGCGTGACTCGTCTCCTCGCGGGTCTCTGTCTACAGACGCCGCAGCAGCAGCCCCTAGCAACTGCAGGAGGTCAGGGGACTCTCTCCACGAGTCCCTCCTTGTTGTGTACTTGCTTGCTTCCTCCCGCACGAGCTCCTTCGAGCTCACGCGACTCCCCTCGAGCTCCACCGAACTCCTCGGAGGCCCTCGCACCTCCGAGCCTCTTGCTACTCTAACTCCTCTCCTCGTGTGGCTCCGATCTCCTCAGAGTCCTCCGGCCGCACCTCCTCTCCTACACTCTCCCATTCTCCCTCGCTCTCCCTCGCTCTCTCGCCCACGCTCTCCCTTGCTCTTCCCTCGCTAGGCCCCTCTCCTTCCTCGCCGTGGCTGCAACAGGGACGGGAAGGGGCTGGTGGGGGTCGCCGGTGTAAGGGCAAAGGTGGAGGTGGAGGTGGCTGGAAGTGGTGGTGGGGAGGGTGGCGTGGGTGTGTGAGGGGGGCAAAAAGAAAGGACGTGAGTGTCGCATGCGTGCGGAAAGGAAAAGAAGGTACGGTTTCCTTACTTTCAAATGTCTTGCCCTTTACCCAGACGTCTGACGGATACCCCAGATGTCTTAACTGACCAAAGAGTGGGGGTCAGTTCAACCTGAGACTTCACCTGGGAATCGTAGCAACAAGAAACCTTCTTTAAGCTTCTTGAAGGAGCGATGTTAATGGCGACGAGGGCGAATACCTGAAAATTAGAATACGGCCGTGCGGCCCAATTAAACAAGCTCAGGAGTTTCACCGTAGGGTGTTGAGTGCATCAATGGTGTTTTCGTGGGTTGTGGAGGTGCGTGGTGGTCGATTGGAGTCGGGAATGGCGAAGGAAAGGTGGGTTGGTCGACGGCGGGTTTGAGTGGATAAGAAAGCGAATGGAGAGAGGTTTTGAAGAGTAGAGTACGGTGGAGGTTGTGAGGTGGTTAGCGAAGGGGATGGATGTGTGTAGCGGACGGAAACCCTTATCGGTGATGTCGCCGAAGGTGGAGGAGATGAAGGCGTTCGGTGTCGTCAGTGGTCGGATTTGCAGAATAAAGAGTAGGAGGAGAGAGATGGGTGTTAACCAAACTAAAGGACAACAGGGATGAGGAATTGGCGTCGGATTTGATTGGTCGATGCCGGAGATGAAGGTGACTTCGATGGGGGAGACGGTAGCGAAGAAAGGGGATTGGATGCCATCGCTTTAGTCGGTGAGAGGCGGAGGAAGACAAGGAAGAAAACGGGCCACTCGATTTGATCATCCGAGGGTCGGAAGAACGGGGTCGAGGAGTGATGAGAACCTCATCATGAACCCTAACTAGCACAATCTAACCCAGATATGTGAAAAAAAGTTCCTACATGACCCAAAGAAAGGCTTAACTCAGAGAATTCTGAGTTTAAGAATAAAACAAATCATAAGGGGTAAAACTGCAATTTCACCACTGCAGTTTGCAAACAGGGTAATTAAGGGTCCAAACACAGGTCAAACAAGCTTAACAAGAAGAAAATTAGGATGATCTGATCTAAAAAGGGTTGTAGCAACTTCCAAGAATTAAATGACATTCTGTAACCCTAAAATAAATCCACTTCAATACACGAGGTTCAAGGCAGGATAAAAATCAAATAAACCCTCTAAAATTCATAGAAAAATATTCTCTAGGATTTATGACCTTTAATTTGGCCTTAGAAACCTATTTTGATCTAAAAAGAGAACCATGCCCAATTAATAACTTAATTTAGATTTTTACGCAAATTTGCCGGTCAAACATGGTCCAATCTAGAATTAAAATTCACCATTAAAATCCTTAGGTTCAAATTAGTCTTGTATAAAAACTTGAGCCTAAGAAGAGACCTCCTTGACCGACTTTACAATTTGGTCCTTTTTATTTACTTTTTGACCCTTATCTTTTGAAACCCTTACATTTAGGTTTCTAACTTTCCATCATTCTTTGCAAAATGGTCCTCCCTGCAACTTCTACGTAGCGCCATACTCTGGCGACCTTGCGCGGAGCATGGCGCCGCGTAGAGTAGGGTTACCGTTCTTTAGAATAGAAGCGGGGTTCCCTGCGACGTCCTCTATCGCAGGGACCCGCCCACAACCCCTTTCGACCACCATGCCTTCCGTGCGAACGCGGAAGGCATGGGTGTCATCTCCAGCCTTACTCCAGCGAGGCTGGCACGACGCCAGCTCGCCCCTCTCTCTGCACCAAGCTCTTTATAAGGAGCGGCACACCTTGTCGACTCCGGTAAGCTTCCTTTGACGAAGATCTACCCCCCTCTTCATCCCTTTCTCCTCCGGTCAGAGAGCCCGAAGCTTCCGGCGAACTCCTCCTCTTCCTCCTCGTCGTTCTGTTGCCCTACCTGCTGCAGGGTTTGCCTTGCTCTGTCGTCTGCGCCAGGCTGTACCCACTGGCGCCCTCCGCCTCCTTCCTCGTCGCCGAAACCCTCCTCCAGGGCGTCTTCGTCTCCATCTCCAGCAAATACGAGCCGGCTGCTCTGCCCTCCCCCTTCGTCGAGTAATTAGGTAGATAGCTTCCTTTTTCTTCTCCTTGTATTTTCCCCCTTTTAAACTGCCCTTTCGACCACCCGATCGCCACTGTCCAGACCACCTTTTCCACCTCCGATCACCCCCTCCAGCGAGACCATCTCACGTCTACAGACACTCTCACACCTCGCCGACCATCCCAGAAGCACCCTCACATTCCACTCTATCGATTCCCCCTCTCCATTCACTGCCAAACGCCACCCGACCACCCCGCGAACAAACCCACCTCTCCGGCCACAGTCTGACCTAGGTCAGCCTCTCCACGCACTCCTGCACCCCGCCGACCACCGCACAAGCTTCGCCTCACTCTGGTGAAGCTTCCTATGTATTCTAACTGGGTCGAGAGGCCGTAGTTGTGATTTCAGGTTCGCGCCCCTCACCGCCATTGTTGACGAGCTGCAGAAGCTTCACCTGCAGCTGTAGGCGCCCGTCCCAGGTCGCGCAGGCAGGAGTCGCGAAGACACCCAGGCCTGCAGTTGGGGCGAAGGCCTTGCGGGTTGCCTCAATTGGCAGCAGATCGCTCGCCTGCGGGCACCAATTTGGGAGGTGGGACTTTAGTCCCACCTCGGAAGTGCATGGCCAAGCGCCCGCACTTAAATTGAAAAAGTTCCTGAGGCTTATTGGCTTCGAACACAGGGGTCAGGTCCCTCTCCCGCCCGCAGCGCGCCACACGCTCGCTCGCCCTCGCCCGCGCTCACGCCCCGCGAGTCTGGGCAGGATCCGATTACCCAAACCGCGCACTCCTCGCCCACCACCGCACGCCGATGGGCCTGGTATCGGGCGCGATACCCGCACCTGATTACCCGGCTCTGGGAGAGCAGTCCTAAGAGAGAAATCTGAGAAAGAGACGCAGGGAAGGGTAGGGGTAGGTTTTTCTCTGACCCTTGTGTGAGCGTGCAGGAAGAAAAGGAGAAGAAGAAGGCAGAAAGGAAAAGAAGAGAAGCGGTCGAAGCCTTAGCCGCTTAGGACAGCTGAAGAAGAAGAAGATAGGAAGGAAAAGAAGAAGGAAGGAAGGAGAGAAACAGAAGAAGAAGAAGAAGAAAGGAAGAAGGAAGAACTGTAGCAAAGCCACAGATAAGTCATTTGAGCACAGCATCAGACGTCGGAATTTCCACAGCCGCAGAAGGCAGGAAGGAAAAGAAGAAAGAGAGAAAAGAGAAGAAGAAAAGAAGAAGGAAAGTCGGCCAGGAAGAAAAGAAGAGAAAGAAGAAGAAGATCACCACAGCTACCGGCTAAAGAAAGGAAGGAAGGAAAAGAAGAAAGAAGAAGGCAAGAAGAAAAGAAGAAGAAAAAGAAGGAAGAAGACGTAGCCGCCAGCAAGAAAGAAAGAAAAGAAAAAAAGAAGAACATAAAAAGAAGGAAGAAGAAGAAGAAAACAAAACAGAAGAAGAAGAAAGAAGAAAGAAAGAAACAAGAAGAAGAGAAATGGCCAAGGAAGAAGAAGAAGAAGAAAAGAGAAAGAGAAGAAGCCAAGAGATCTCTCTCTCTCTCTCCTCTCTCTCTCTCTCTCTCATTTTTGTAACATAATAGAGATCTTATTTAGACTTCTAGAAACATAGTTTCTCCCTGAGTTCGACCTCGGGAAAACCTTGTTCCGAGTAAAAAAATTTTTGATAGTAATCTGGTAGCTGTTTTGTCATGTACTATAATGATTGTGATTAAAAGAAACATAAAAAGACACAACAGAACAAGGCAACTGCCAGGTCTCGCTATCATTTTGGCGCCATTGCCGGGGAGCAACGGCTATTCTAGAAGCTATAAAGTCTCTATTTGTGAGTTTCTAATAATCTCTTCTCTCTTTTGTGTGCAGATACAAGAAAATCAAGAAGCAGCCGCACAATAACCACTCCAAGGACAAGTAATTTCTATCCTCTCACTATTAACCCCTAAATTCTAAAGAGGAAGAAAAAGAAAAGAATAAACAATATAGGTATAACTTGTCTTTCATACCTAGTAACAGCTGCATGTTTTCAAAACACTACTCCTGCACACACTATTAAGGGTAATTAAGGGCTAACACCTTCTTGCTTGTGCCCTAATTACCCAACAAGAGCTAACTGCACCAAGTAGAGCCAACATAAGAATTCACATTAGGGTTTTAGAGACACACTCCTTAATCAAGAATTGAGAAATTCCAAAAGAAGTGTGCCTAAGCCATTGATTGAAAATAGCTATTCAGAAAAACCCTAAGTAATTGGCTCTCTAAAAACACTTGAACCCTAAAAGACAAGACCTAATAAGCTCTCAACAGAACTAGTTGGTAAAGTTGACCCCTTGGGACAATCAACCTTCAACTTAGGTCACTCTTTGCACTCAAAAAGCCTAAAGTTCAAGTGAAAATCTAAGCACCTTGATCTTAAACTAAAAGTGATAGACTTAAGAGGTCAAGATCCCTATCCTGGTCTACCTGGAATCTCAGTGACAAGAGAGGTCGGGTGGGGGAAACCCTGTAACCCGTGGGGCCACTCTACTGTGTAGGGGTCTTAGCGGGACTCACCCTCTCTGGCTGCCCAGGTAATTCTCAAGTGGTCGATCTTCTGATTAAGGGGTCCATCTGCCCCGAACCTCTATAGTCACCCAACATTTTGGGTGTCTTGATTGGGTCCAGCACCTGCTAAACTCTTCTCTTCCAACAGTGTATGTTTGGTAGGAGGTCCTTGAAACCTCCTTTAGAAATGCACTCTCCTCGAGGTCGAGCCTCAGCACCCTTGTTTGTGCAATCAACACTTCATATAGACCTCTCCTCTGACTCCAACTCACCTTCTTCTTCCCCAATGGCTCAGCCAGTTGAGGAAGAGAACAATCTGGAGCACCAGCTCTAGCGACTCAATGACCTCTTCCAGAACTTTGTGCACCCACCGCAACGTCCTATGATGCGGGACCATTATAATCCTGCTGCGGTGGCTATTGAGCCTTGAGTCAGAATCCCAACTGGGGGACCTGATTTTGAATTAAAGCCCAATATGATTCATGCTATACCTAAATTTCATGGGCTTAATTCTGAAGACTCCTTCCAGCACATCAAACAGCTAAAGCATCTGGCCCAAACTTTTGGGTTAGATGCACAAAATCAGGACATCCTCCTCATGAAGATGTTCTCCTTCTCCCTTATGGACAAGGCCGCTCATTGGTATCAAACACAGACCTGGCCGATCAACAATTGGGAAGAACTTCAGTCTGAATTCTTGAGGAAGTTCTTTCCCGTTGGTCGGACCAATGCCTTGCGCCATCAGATTACCCACTTCATTCAGCAAACGGGAGAACCTTTCCATGAGGCATGGGATCGCTTTCAGGATCTCATGAGAAAGTGCCCCCATCACGGAGTTCCTAAATGGGAATAAGTCCAGTCTTTTTACCAGGGACTCCGTGAAGATATTAGACAATGCAACCTGCGGAGGGAATATCATGGGTCAACATGAGACACCGTGTGGGAGATTCTCGAAAATATGTGCGAGAACTCCATCAATAATGACTCCATGGGGCTATTCGATAGGACGAATACCTACGCATCGACGAACTTTAGGGGAGCACACGAAACGCAGGGCCTGTCCACATCAGTCGACTTGGAATTAATGGCCAGTCGATTGGACAAGGTCTCCATCATTGAGAAGAAGGTGGATGAGCTGACTCAGCACTTGCAGCGAGCCACCTCTGCGCATAGGTCCTTTGCACAGCCTCCTTCCACATGGGAGACTGTGCAAAATATTCTCCATCGACCTTCTCCTGGGATGGATCCGTATCCACCCCCATCTGATTCCCGGATCGGAGGATCCTTCGATCCTTTCTATACTAGCCAGGGGAATTCCATTCCCCCATTCTCTGATTGATTGGAGGTTCCTCAGACCTGCGAGGACCTCAACACCATCCAGAATGATCCATTCTCCAACACCTACAACCCTGGATGGCGAAACCATCCCAACTTCTAGTGGGTGGGAAATTCCCAAACTCAGAGACCATTTTTTCAGCCCCGTCCACAACCACCTCGTCCTTACCAGCTGCCTCAGCCTCAGCCCAACCCCTTTATCCATCAGGGCCAAACCAGGACCAAATGTCTCTCATCCTTCAGACTCTGGCTGACATCCAAAGAACGAATGCGGCTATTCAAAAACAGCACAAGGACGAGCTTACAGAGGTTTGAAATCAACTAAACCAGTTAGCAAATTCTCTCCAGTCGGGCACACTTCCTTCCCAACCTCTTCCTAACCCTAATAACGTGCCGACCTAGCGGTGCGTTATGAACCCAAACCCGGGCCAAGCACACATGATTTATCAGGCCCCCTCTGTTCCTTCACCTGATGGGATGGAGGCTTCCACTTCCTATACAGGTTACCAGCAGCAAACCATCCTATCGAACCCTAACCAAAACCAGGCAGGACTGAATTCTGTAACAACCCGTAGTAGTAAGGAGACCCATGATCCACCCTACCCAGACCACTCCAAGCCTGGTAGTGATCCCAACCCCAAGACAGTAATCCAGGATGTTCCTATCCCTGTCCCAGATAAAAGACCTGGACCTATCCTAGAAGAACCAACCAAGGTTCCATTTCCCGAGGCCTTGACCAAGGCAAAGAAGACAACCAAACCCGTGGCACCAGAGGAGGACCTGGTCAAGCTCTTTGAGCAGGTCCAAATAAACATCCCCTTGATGGATGCGATCTGCCACGTACTGGCTTACGCACGATTCTTAAAGAATGTGTGTACACCTCAGCGTAAGCCGCGAACCAGGAGTGGGAGTCCAATTGTACTATCAGAGCAAGCCAGCTCTGTAATCCTAAGCAGGCTCCCACCCAAGGCAAAAGATCCTGGTACTCCCCTGATTTCCTGTAAAATAGGTGAAACCCAATTTGACAAAGTATTGCTAGACTTGGGTGCTTCTATAAATCTAATACCCACATCCTTACTTAACCACCTAGAAGAATCTTAGTTAAAACCGACTGAGGTGACACTACAATTAGTAGATCGATCTATAAAGTCACCTAAAGGGATTCTCAAGGATGTTATTGTAAGAGTGCGGGATTTCTATTTTCCTGTAGACTTTATAGTCTTAGACATGGACGCACCTGAGAACCCTAGGGATACACCGATCATTCTAAGGAGACCTTTCCTGGCTACTGCTAGAGCCAACATCAGCTATGAGGAGGGCCAAATAGAACTCAAATTTGGGAATCAAATCCTCAAAATTGATATATTTAAGGCCCAACAAGGAATCAATTGCGGTGTTATCGAACAAATCTGTGATATTAGGGCTTTGGTTGATGAAACACATTTTGAGAATGACCTGATTATACCTCATCAACCACAGAAAGATCTTGAACCGCAATTAGAGGAGTCAGATCCTAATGTAGACAGACCCATAACTCCTATCCTTGAACCTCACACTTACCCTGAACCACCCGCTGCTGCTGATAACCCCGTCCTTGAACTGAAACCCCTTCCCGATCATTTGAAATATATCTTTTTGGGTTCTAATCAGACCCTTCCTGTGATTATAAATTCCAAACTTTCTCCTGATTAGGAATCCCATCTGATTGCTGTTCTCCAGCAACATCGTAGAGCCATTGGATGGACTCTCGATGACTTGACTGGAATAAGTCCCTCTTATTGCACACACCATATTTACTCAGAAGAGGGCGCACGACCTTTCCGTGAAATGCAGAGACGTTTAAATCCCAATCTGCAGGAGGTCGTGAAAAAGGAGATCATCAAGTGGTTAGATGCAGGGATCATCTACCCAATCTCCGACAGTCGTTGGGTGAGCCCAATTCAGGTTGTGCCTAAAAAGGCAGGGCTCACCACCATTACAACTGAAACCGGAGAAGTCATACCTACCCGATTAGCCAACTCGTAGAGAGTCTGCATAGATTACCGACGACTCAATTCCTCCACGAAGAATGATCATTTCCCACTACCTTTCATTGATCAGATTCTCGAGAAATTAATGGGAAATCGATTCTTCTGCTTTCTTGATGGGTACTCTGGTTATAACCAGGTAGCTATTCATCCTGAGGACCAAGAGAAGACCACATTCACCTGCCCCTTCGGAACGTATGCATTCTGAAGGATGCCTTTCGGTCTCTGCAATGCACCTGCAACTTTTGAGCGGTGCATGCTTTCCATATTCTCTGATATGGTAGGTGATTATCTGGAAGTCTTCATGGATGACTTTTCAGTTTTCGGGGCATCATTTGATGATTGCCTCTAGCACTTGGTTCATATACTCAGGCGCTGCATCGATGTTAATTTGGTTCTTTCTTGTGAAAAGAGCCATTTTATGGTGCTTGAAGGGATCGTCCTAGGACATCTGATTTCTGAGAAGGGCATCCAAGTGGATTGAACCAAGGTTGATCTAATTTCTCATCTTCCTATGCCTAGCTCGATCAGGGACATCTGTTCTTTTCTGGGGCACGTCAGTTTTTACCGTCGTTTCATTCCTGATTTTTCGAAAATCGTGCGCCCCTTAACTACTCTTCTCTCTAAGGATGTGCCCCTCGAAATCTCTAAGGAATGCACTCAAGCATTTGAAAACCTCCGTGACCGAGTCACCCAGGCCCCGATCCTACAATCTCCTGATTGGTCTCAACCCTTTAAGATCATGTGCGATGCATCTGATTTCGCTGTAGGAGCAGTTCTGGGGCAAAAAGCTGACGGGAAACCCATGGTCATCTACTACGCTAACAAAACACTTGACGAGGCTCAGCGTAACTATACAGTTACGGAGAAAGAGCTGCTAGCCGTAGTATTTTCCCTTGAAAATTTTCGATCTTATCTCCTGGGTTCCCACGTTATCATCTACTCGGATCACACGACTGTGAGGCATCTCCTTGCCAAGAAGGACGCGAAGCCCCGACTAATCCGATGGATCTTGCTGCTGCAAGAATTCGATCTCGAGATTCGCGACAAGGCGGGAAGAGAAAATGTGGTAGCTGACCATTTGTCCCGCCTTCCTTCTGAGATCATCTACCCTTCCGGACCCATCACGGAGCATTTCCCTGATGAGCACCTGCTGACTATTGATACTAGACTTCCATGGTTTGCTAATGTAGTAAACTACTTGACATCTCATTAGATCCCATCTGATTAGCTGAAGGCCAAGAAAGACAAATTGCACTCTGATGCCAAGTATTACATTTGGGAAGATCCGTACCTCTTCCGCATAGGTGCCGACCAAATCATCTGGCGATGTGTCCCGGAAGGTGAAGTCACTGATATTCTCTCCTTCTTCCATGACCAGGCATGCAGTGGCCATTTCTCTGGGCACAAAATCGCATCGAAAATCCTCCAGTGTGGCTTTTATTGGCCCACTCTGTTCAAGGATGCATACAATCACTACAAGGAATGCAGTCGTTGCCAAACTTTAGGCAACATGAGCCATCGTGACATGATGTCTTTGCAGCCGATTCTTGTATGCGAAATCTTTGATGTTTGGGGGATTGATTTTATGGGCCCCTTTCCTGTCTCGGATGGCTTCGAGTACATTCTGCTAGCTGTGGCTTACGTGTCCAAATGGATCGAAGCCATACCAACCCGGACCTGTGATCATAAAATTGTTCTCAAATTCATTCATCACAATATCTTCTCACGGTTCGGGATTCCTCGTGCTATCATTTCTGACGGGGGGACCCATTTCATGAATGCTCAATTCAGGTCACTGATGACCAAATACGGGGTGTCTCACAGAATCCCCACTCCTTATCACCCCCAGACTAATGGTCTAGCTGAGCTATCAAATCGGGAGATCAAGAAAATCCTGCAGGTCACTGTTCGACCTGACAGGAAGGACTGGTCGTCCCAACTTCCGGAAGCTTTGTGGGCCTATAGGATCGCCCACAAAACCCAATTAGGCATGTCTCCCTTTAAACTGGTGTATGGGAAGGCGTGTCACCTTCCCGTCAAACTGGAGCATAAAGCCTATTGGGCAGTACGGAGTTGTAATCTAGATCTTTCTAAGGCTGGAACCCACAGAAAGCTTCAAATTAGCAAGATCGATGAATTACGCCTTGATGCGTACGAGAACTCGCGAATCTACAAGGAGCGGGTTAAAGCCTTCCATGACAAGCACATCTCTAGAAAGATCTTTTATCATGGTCAGAAGGTCCTACTCTTTGATGCACGACTCAAGCTTTTCCCTGGAAAGCTGCGATCCAAGTGGGTCGGACCATACTTGGTCCGACAGGTTTTTGGAAATGGAGCCGTCGAAATCAGTCCGCTCAGCCATGATTCCGAACCTTTCATCGTGAACGGTCAGAGACTCAAACCGTTCATTGATGTAACTTCTACTGATTTGGCTGAATCATCTTCTATCCTCCATTTTCCCTGAGTTTATTGCCCCCAGCCGATGGCGTAAAACTCAGCGCTCAATGGGAGGCAGACTGTCATTCTCTTTGAAAACCTGAAACCTTTTCTGACACCTTTGTGCACTTAAGGTTCACCTTTTAGAACAGTCGACTCCACCTCAAGTGCTTGCATCTGAGATTAGAAATCGTCTGCAACGACCACCCCGACCCATTCACTCATCAAAACATCTGTCCTAGTGAATGAACTAAGTTGAATAAAAACCCCCTAAGTCACAATGAGGACATTGCAAATCTTAGGCATGGGGGGTATGAAAGTGCAAAACTTGTAAGAAAAGGTTTTAAACAAAAAAATTCACATATGCCAAAACACCATAAAAATTAAAAAATTTTTTGAAAAAGAATAATAAAATGAGAGGAGGAAAGAAATTTTGTGGAGGAAGGGAAAAAAGAACAAAATGAAAAGGAGAACAAAAATGAGAGAAAAAGTGATAGTCATTAGTAAGAAACTAAGGAATTAACCTAAGTTCTAGACCTCATTCAAGAAAAGAAATGAAAAGTGCACAGTGAGATTAGTAAGAACGCGAACCTTAGGCATTCTTGGATAGACTCTTAGTACCCATTAAGATTTAGACACTCCTCAAGAGGTTGAGGAAAATGAAAAGTTTGAGTATTAGGTCTAAGGCTCAGGGAGTATTTGTCCTTGTTAACTAACTTTTGGTTTACAGGACTAAGTAACCTAAGCACCCTAACCTCACACACAGCCTGGTTCAGTAAGCATAAAAATCAAAATCACGCAGAAGCGTCGCAAAAATTCTGAAAATAACACCTAGAGTAGGAGCGGCCGATCAACACAAGTTAATTTGGACGTGTTCCCAGCGCGGAGAGGTGGGAAATTTCCCTCGAAGATGCGTAACAAAATATCATCTCCTCGGTGCTTATCTCTTAGGATATTTACATATCCTACTGGGGGCATGTAAGCACTCTGCTGGTTCAAATTCCATTGATGGCATTATCATGAAGTGTCAATTGCCAGGGTCTGAATTCAGCCACGGAACACCATGGATGGGATTATCTCGAAATCTCAACAGCTAGGGTTCTGGGGGTTACCATGGGCGGCGCTATCTCGAAGCATCGACTGCTAGGAACCCTTGAGGATTGATGATGGGGATAAGGAATCTGATACATACCGTGTTGAAAAGCCAATCCTAAGCTAGAATTAAAAAGAAAAAGAGAGAGAAAACTCTCCAAACAGATAAATCTTCTACCTCTCTTTCTTACAAAACGCACTGCGAACTGAGCCAGGGCTAAAATTATCTCAAGCACGGGTGCTTTAACCACAAAGTCTAATAAACCTTAGGTTAGTTCTTGTAGGCCTTAAAAACCTTTGTTAAGGACTGAGGTTGGGGCTAGACAGATCTGGATCTTGGTTGGTACTAGAATACCTTTTAGGCCTATGGTTAGCATTCTAACCTAATCTAGATTTCAAATGAAAAAGCACTTATCTGAAAACATTAAGAACATCATGGTCTAGAACAAGGGATGAAACCTTAAGTTTTTGCTAAGGGACTAGCAAAACTTAGGCATGGGGGTATGATGAGAACCTCATCATGAACCCTAACTAGCACAATCTAACCCAGATATGTGAGAAAAAGTTCCTACATGACCCAAAGAAAGGCTTAACTCAGAGAATTCGTAGTTTAAGAATAAAACAAATCATAAGGGGTAAAACTGCAATTTCACCAATGCAGTTTGCAAACAGGGTAATTAAGGGTCCAAACACAGGTCAAACAAGCTTAACAAGAAGAAAAGTGAGATGATCTGATCTAAAAAGGGTTGTAGCAACTTCCAGGAATTAAATGACATTCTGTAACCCTAAAATAAATCCACTTCAATTCACGAGGTTCGAGGTAGGATAAAAATCAACTAAACCCTCTAAAATTCATAGAAAAATATTCTCTAGGGTTTATAACCTTCAATTTGGCCTTAGAAACCTATTTTGATCTAAAAAGAGAACCATGCCCAATTAATAAGTTAATTTCGGTTTTTACGTAAATTGGCCAGTCAAACATGGTCCAATCTAGAATTAAAATTCACCATTAAAATCCTTAGGCTCAAATTAGTCTTGTATAAAAACTTGATCCTAAGAAGAGACCTCCTTGACCGACTTTACAATTTGGTCCTCTTTATTTACTTTTTGACCCTCATCTTTTGAAACCCTTACATTTAGGTCCATAACTTTCCATCGTTCTTTGCAGAATGGTCCTCCTTGCAACTTCTGTGCAGCGCCAAACTCCGGCGACCTTACGCGGAGCATGGTGCCGCGCAGAGTAGGGTTACCGTCCTCTAGAACAAAAGTGGGGTTCCCTCCAACGTCCTCTATCGCAGGGACCCGCCCACGACCCTTGCCGACCACCATGCCTTCCGTGCGAACGCGCAGAAGGCATGGGTGTCATCTCCGACCTTACTCC
Source organism: Thalassia testudinum (assembly GCA_037157565.1). Lineage (NCBI taxonomy): Eukaryota > Viridiplantae > Streptophyta > Magnoliopsida > Alismatales > Hydrocharitaceae > Thalassia > Thalassia testudinum. The sequence continues at coordinate 53,864,173 of JAZHRO010000030.1, forward strand.
GACGAGGCTGGCACGACGCCAGCTCGCCCCTCTCTCTGCACTAAGCTCTTTATAAGGAGCGGCACACCTTGCCGACTCCGGTAAGCTTCCTTTGACGGAGATTTACCCCCCTCTTCATCTCTTTCTCCTCCGGTCAGAGAGCCCAAAGCTTCCGGAGAACTCCTCTTCCTCCTCGTTGCTCTGTTGCCCTACCTGCAGCAGGGTTTGCCTTGCTCTGTCGTCCGCGCCAGGCTGTACCCGCTGGTGCCCTCCGCCTCCTTCCTCGTCGCCGAAACCCTCCTCCAGGGCATCTTCATCTCCAACTCCAGCAGATATGAGCCAGCTGCTCTACCCTCCCCCTTCGTCGAGTAATTAGGTAGATAGCTTCCTTTTTCTTCTCCTTGTATTTTCCCCCTTTTAAACTGCCCTTTCGACCACCCGATCGCCACTATCTAGACCACCTTTTCCACCTCCGATCACCCCCTCCGACGGGACCATCTCACGTCCACAGACACTCTCACACCTCGCCGACCATCCCAGAAGCTCCCTCACATTCCACTCTATCGATTCCCCCTCTCCATTCACTGCCAAACGCTTCCCGACCACCCCCCGAACAAACCCACCTCTCTGGCCACAGTCTGACCTAGGTCAGCCTCTCCACGCACTCCCACACCCCGCCGACCACCGCACAAGCTTCGCCTCACTCCGGCGAAGCTTCCTACGTATTTTGACTGGGCCGAGAGGCCGTAGGTGTGATTTCAGGTTCGCGCCCCTCGCCGCCATTGTTGACGAGTTGCAGCAGCTTCACCTGCAACTGCAGGCACTCTCCAGCCTAGACGCGTGTCCCAGGTTGCGCGGGCAGGAGTCGCGAAGACACCCAGGCTTGCAGTTGGGGCGAAGGCCCTGCGGGCTGCCTCAATTGGCGGCAGATCGCTCGCCTGCGAGTGCCAATTTGGGAGGTGGGACTTTAGTCCCACCTTAGAAGTGCGTGGCCAAGCGCCCGCACTTAAATTGAAAAAGTGCCTAAGGCTTATCGCCTTCGAATACAGGGGTCAGGTCCCTTTCCCGCACATAGCGCGCCACGCGCTCGCTCGCCCTCACCCGCGCTCACGCCCCGCGGGTCTGGGCAGGATCCGATTACCTAAACCGCGCACTCCTCGCCCACCACCGCACGCCGGTGGGCCTGGTCCCGGGTGCAATACCCGTACCCAATTACCTGGCTCTGCGAGAGCAGTCCTAAGAGAGAAATCTGAGAAAGAGAGAGACGCAGGGAAGGGTAGGGGTAGGTTTTGCTCTGACCCTTGTGTGAGCATGCAGGAAGAAAAGAAGAAGAAGGCAGAAAGGAAAAGAAGAAGAAGAGAAGCAGCCGAAGCCTTAGCCGCTCAGGACAGCTGAAGAAGATAGGAAGGAAAAGAAGGATGGAAGGAGAGAAACAGAAGAAGAAGAGGAAGAAAGGAAGAAGGAAGAACTGTAGCAAAGCCACAGATAAGTCGTCTGAGCACAGCATCAGACGTCGGAATTACCAGAGTCGTAGAAGGCAGGAAGGAAAAGAAGAAAGAGAGAAAAGAGAAGAAGAAAAGAAGAAGGAAAGTCGGCCAGGAAGAAAAGAAGAGAAAGAAGAAGAAGATCACCACAGCTGTTGGCTAAAGAAAGGAAGGAAAAGAAGAAAGAAGAAGGCAAGAAGAAAAGAAGAAGAAAAAGAAGGAAGAAGATGTAGCCGCCAGCAAGAAAGAAAGAAAAGAAAAAAAGAACATAAAAAGAAGGCAGAAGAAGAAGAAAGCAAAACAGAAGAAGAAAGAAGAAAGAAAGAAACAAGAAGAAGAGAAACAACCAAGGAAGAAGAAGAAGAAGAAAAGAGAAAGAGAAGAAGAAGAAGCCAAAAGATCTCTCTCTCTCTCTCTCATTTTTGTAACATAATAGAGATCTTATTTAGACTTCTAGAAACACAGTTGCTCCCTGAGTTCGACCTCGGGAAAACCTTGTTCTGAGTAAAAAAATTTTTGATAGTAATCTGGTAGCTGTTTTGTCATGTACTATAATGACTGTGATTAAAATAAACATAAAAAGACACAACAGAACAAGGCAACTGCTAGGTCCCGCTATCAAGGAGGCTTGCCAAGCATAGGTCAAAGCCGGCCGTGGGGGAGGAAGAAAAGGGTTTTGTGGCCTTAAACCTAGCTAAAGAGTACAACTGTGCCCTAGGGATTGTTTTATAGGGCTTCAATGGGGATTTCAAGCTTGGAAACAAGCTTGGGAACCTTGGAGCTTATGCACAAATAGGATATCCATTCCTTCAAAGCATTTGCATGAGCTTTTGGGAAGGAGTTGGGATCCAAGGTTGGTCCCGATGAAAAGAGGATTTCCTAAATCCCGTTTGATTTTGGGAAGGTTTCATCAATCAATAAAGGAGATCTCACCAAATGAAGCTCGCCGGAGTAGGATTCTTGAGCGATAATGGCGGAGGGACCTTTTTGTGAAGACAACGATATAATTGGGGGGCTATTTGCAAAGAGTTCAAAAAGCTAAGGGTCTGAATGAGATAGAAAGAGTTTGACTGGACCAAAATGCAAACTTGATCAAGATGATCTTAGATTGGGCCCAAATTTTGGTACAGACCTAATCTGGACCCAAGGAATCTAATGGTGAAGTTAGATTTAGGTTTTGACCTCGTTTGATTAGGTAATTTATACAAAAATCTAAATTAGGGCAAATGTCAGTCTGAGACTCTATTTTGGGTTAAGACGGGTTCTAATAGTCAAATCAAGCATACCAAACCTTAGAGAATATTTTTCTATGAATTTTAGAGGATTTAGGTGAATTTTATCCTGACCAGAACCTCAGTTAATTAAGCGGGTCTATTTTTAGGATTTTAGAAGTCATTTAATTCTCAAAACACGCGTAAACCCATTTCTGACTGTTCTAACCTACTTTTTGGATATTTAAGATCATTTGACCCTTAATTTAACCCCTAAGAAAACCTTTGATTGTACTGCAGTTGAGATATGCTATTAAAACTGTTGTTTTACCCCTATTTTCTTGTATTTCCCTCAAAATGGTTATGCAATGAATTAGGGCTCTCTGGCGGTTATGTAGAAGCATTTATTCTTTGATTGTGACTAAATTGAGCTAGTTATGGCTCATGATGGTGTTTCCATCATACCCCCATTGCTAGTCGGTGTTTCGTCTTGTTGCGTCTTTATGTTTATTCTGGTTTATTTACAGTCGTTGTAGTTTGTGACAAAATAGCTACCAGATTACAAGATTTTTTTTACTCGGAATAACAAGGTTTTCCGAGGTCGAACTCAGGGAGCAACTATATTTCTAAAAGCATAAATAAGTTCTCAATTATGTTACAAAAATAACAAGAGAGAGAGAGAGAGCAAAAGCTCTCTTGGCTTCTTCTTCTTCTTTCTTTCTCTTTTCTTTTTCTTCTTATTCTTCTTTGGCCATTTCTCTCTTCCTTCTTTCTCTTCTGCTCCGCTTCTGCTTCTTCTTCTTTCTTTTCTTCTTCTCTTTTCTTTCTTTCTTTTCTTCTTTTCCTTCCTTGCGGCTGTATCTTTCTTCCTCTTTCTCTTCTTCTTTTCTTCCTACCTTCTTCTTTTTCTTTCTTCTTCCCTGCCTTGGCTTCTTTCCTTTTTCTTCTGTTCTTCTCTTTCTTTCTTTCTTTCCGTTCTTCTTTTCCTTTCTTGCGGCTGTATCTTTCTTCTTCTTTCTCTTCTTCTTTTCTTCCTGCCTTCTTCTTATGTGGCTGTGGTGATTCTGACGTCTGATGCGGTGCTCAGACGACTTATCTGTGCCTTTGCTACAGTGCCTTCCTTCTTCTTCTTCTGCCCAGTGCGACTAAGCTTCGGCTGCTCCTACTCTCTTCTTCTTCCTTAGCTCGCTTCTTCTTCTTCTTTCTTTCCTTCCTGCACGCACACACAATGGTCAGAGCAAAACCTACCCCTACCCCTACCCCTTCCCCGCGTCTCTCTCTTTCTTAGAATCTCTCTTAGGAATGGTCTCCCAGAGCTGGGTAATCGAGTTCGGGTAGCGCGCCCGAGACCAGGCCCACCGGCGTGCGGTGGTAGGCGAGGAGTGCTAGGTCGGGTAGTCGAATCCGACCCAAACCCGCGGGGAGTGAGCGTGGGCGAGGGCGAGCGAGCGCGTGGCGCGCTGTGTGTGGGTGAGAAGGACCTGACCCCTGTGTATCGAAGGTAATAAGCCCGATACACTTTTCCAATATAAGTGTGGGCGCGCGGCCGCACACTTACGAGGTGGGAATAAAGTCCCACCTCCAGATTTCGCGTCTGCGGCTGAGGGAACCACAGCCAATTGGAGCAGCTGCGAGGCTTGCGAACCAAATCGCAAGCCTGGATGCCTTCGCGGAGATTGTCCGCACAGCCTGGGACTCGCGCCTGGGCTGGAGAATGCCTGAAGCTGCGGGTGAACCTGCTGCAGCAGCTCGACAATGGCGGCGAGAGGGTGCGAGCCTGAAAACACAATGACGGCCTCTCGGCCAAGTCAGAAAACGTGGAAAGCTTCGCCAGAGTGTGGCCAAGCCTGTGTGGTGGTCGGCGAGGCGCGAGAGCGCCCGTGGAGGTAGACCTAGGTTAGAATGGGTGCACTGAAATGGGTTTGTTTGGGGGGTGGTTGGGCGATGATTGGCAGTGAATGGAGAGGGGGGATCGGTTGAGTGGAGTGAGGGGGAGCCTCTGGGCTGGTCGGCGAGGGGTGAAGAGGTCTATGGACGTGGGATGGACTCGTCGGAGAAGGTGATCGGAGGTGGGGAAGATGGAGTTGGACAGTGGCAGTCGAGTGGTTGAAATGGCAAATTAGAAGGGGGAAAATGCAAGGGAGAGAGAGATGAAACTATTTACCTATTTACTCGACGAAGGGGGAGGGAGGAGCGTCCGACTCGTGCCTGCCGGAGCTGAGGACGAAGACGCCTAGGAGGAGGGTATCGGCGACGAGGAAGTAGTCGGAGGGCGCCAGCTGGTACGGCCTAGCGCGGACGACAGGGCAGAGTAAACTCTGCTGTAGGTAGGGCAGCATAGCGACAAGGAGGACGAAGAGAGTATCGTCGGAAGATTCGGGAGCTCTGACCAGAGGGGAAAGGGATGAAAAGTAGGGGTTTTCTCTGCCAGAGAAAGCTTGAAGGAGTCGGCAAGGTCTGCCGCTCCTTATAAAGGTCGTTGCGCGGAGAGAGGACTGGGGTGGCGTCGTGCCAGCCTCGTCGGAGAATGGTCGAAAAGGATACCCATGCCTTTCGTGCATTCGCACGGAAGGCATGGATGATGGCAGAGGTCACGGGCGGGTCCCTGCGACAAAGGACGTCGCAGGGAACCCCTCGTTTGTTCTAGAGGACGGCCGCCTTGCCCTGCGCGGTGCCATGCTCCACGCAAGGTCGCTGGAGGCATGGCGTTGCGCAGAAGTGGCAGGGAGGACCGTTCTGCAAAGAATGAAGATAAGTTGGGGGCCTAAATGCAAGGGTTTCAAAAGATAAGGGTCAAAAAGTAAATAAAGAGGACCAAATTGTAAAGTCGGTCAAGGAGGTCTTTTCTTAGGCTCAAGTTTTTATACTAGACTAATTTGAACCTAAGGATTTTAATGGTGAATTTTAATTTTATGTTGGACCATGTTTGACTGGTCAATTTGCGTAAAAATCCAAATTAAGTCATTAATTGGGCATAGTTCTCATTTTAGGTCAAAATAGGTTTCAAAGGACAAATTGAAGGTTCTAAGTCCTAGAGAATATTTTTCTATAAACTTTATAGGGCTTAGTTGATTTTTATCTTACCTCGAACCTCGTGAATTGAGGTGGATTTATTTTAGGGTTACAGAATGTCATTTAATTCCTAGAAGTTGCTATAACCCGTTTTAGATCTGATCATCCCACTTCCCTTCTTGTTAAGCTTATTTGACCTATGTTTTCACCCTTAATTTTCCTGTTTGCATATTGCATTGGTGAAATTGCAGTTTTACCCCTTATGATTTATTTTATTCATTAACTCAAAATTCTCTGAGTTAAGCCTCTCTTTGGGTCTTGTAGAAACTTTTTCTCACATATCTGGATTAGATTATGCTAGTTAGGGTTCATGATGAGGTTCTCATCACCCATGCCTAGCTTTTGCTTGTCCCTTAGCAAAATCTCATGGAATTAACTTAAATTCTAGACCACATGTTCAGATCTCTGATGTGTGCTTTCTTTTGTAGATTAAGTCAAAATGCTAATAGTAGGCCTAGACGTACCAACCAAGATCTGGACCTGACCAGCTCTAGCCTCAGTCTGCCGCGAAGGTTTCTAAGGCCCACAGGAACTAACCCAAGGTTCGTTGAACTCCGCGGTTAAAGCACCCGTGCTTAAAATATGTTTAGTCCCAGTTCATTTGCAGTGCATTTTTATAAGAGAGAGATAGAATATTTTTTTGTATTTTTGGAGAGTTTTCTCTCTCTTTTCTTTATTTCTAGATTCGGATTGGCTTTACAACACAGTCTGTATTGGATTTCTAGCTCCCACCATCAATCCTCGTAGGGTCCCTTGCAATCAATGCATTGAGATAGCACCGCCATGGCAACCCCCAGAATCCTGGCTTTCGAGATTTCGAGATAATCTTACCCATGGCGTTCTGTAGCTAAATTCAAGCCCTGGCAATGGACATTTCGGGATAATCCCACCCATGGCACCTAAACTAGCACAAGGTGCTTACATGTCCCCGGTAGGATATTTAGATATCTTAGGAGACAAGCACCAAGGAAACGGTATGTTATTGCACATCTTTGAGGGAAATTTCCCGTCTCTCCTTGCCAGGAACTCTTCTAAATCAACTTGTGTTGATTAGCCGCTCCTAACCTAGGTAGCCTTTTTAGAACAGATTTAACGCATTTGCATGATTTTGATAATTAAGCGCACTGAACCAAACTGTGTGTGGATTAGGGTGCTTAGCTTACTGAGTCCCGTAAACCAGAGGTCAGTTAACGAGGTCGAATAATCCCTAAGCTTTAGACCTAGTACTTAAGCTTCGCATTTTCCCCAACCTCTTGAGGACTATCCAGATCTTAATGAGTACTTGAATTTTTAAGCCTAAACTAAGCCCAAGAGGCCTAAGATCAGCGTTCATACTAATCTATTTTTATCTCTTAGCGCTTTTGTCTTTTTATTTTTTTCTTTTGATTTGATCTAGAACTCAAATAAATCTCATAATCTTTTACTAATGACTTATCACCTTTCTTTCAAATTTTTGCTCCTTTTTGACATTTCAATCACCTCCTTCATTCCTCCTCAAGAATGATATGAAATTAATTCATTCAAAATTTCCTCCCTCCTCCATTTTTTTGTTCTTTTCCAATTTTTTATTTTTTTGGTTTTTTAGACTATGTATTTTTTGTGAGAACCCTTCCAAACTGTGAATTCTTGTATGTTTGCACTTTACCACCCCCCATGCTTAACTTTTGCAATGTCCTCATTGTAAATGGAGGGTATGAAACAGTTTGAGGTTCAGGAATTATAACATGATTATCGAGTGGGCGAATGGGTCGGGATGACTCTTGTGGACGATTTCAAGCCCTGATATGAGTACCATAGGAGGAGCCAGATGTTCTAAAACTGAACTCAGAGTGCAATAGACGTGAAGTACACAAAAGGATAATCAGAAGGATCTCAGATTTTTGGAATGACAGGTTGCTTCCCGTTAAGTGCTAAATTAAATGCCTTCAGCCGAGTAGAAAATGGTATGGAGAAGGAGTGGTCAAATTAGACAAGTTTTGTAGCACAAGCACATTGATCAAAAGCCTGGTTGGTCCAACAAGGTGCTTGTTGAAATCAGCAGGCTGATAATGCAGCCCAAACCCAATCAATCTGGTGGGTTGATGAATTTGAATCAATAGATGTGGTGCCCATTAGATACTTTGGAGCTTGAGAAGATAAGGAAGTGTGAATCCAGGGTTTGGCTGAGTCGAATCAGTCTGATCAGAGTAGGGATCCTCAAATGAAAAAGAATCAGTGGATGATGTAGGAACCTTACAAAAGTTATCAAAAAAGGATGGGGTGTGATTTGTATTCTGATCGTTGTCCGAAACCTAATAAAAATGTGGAGGAGAATCATGTGCAACTGGCTCATTAAGAGGAGAATCAGAGTAGAAATTGAGTCTGGTTGCAGGTTGAGGTTGAAAACGGGTTCGGAAAGGCTCTATATGTGTAGAAGAGGTGGCTTCAAGAATAATTGTGTGTGAGGGCTCCTCTAGGAAGGATGCAAAGGTGGGTTCATCTAGAGAGTCCTCATAGTAGCCATAAAAATTAAAGGTAAATGCCTGAAGAGTGTTTATAGGATCGAAGAAATCTGAGTCAAGAAAAGATTCAAACTCTGGATTGTAGACACTCGCGACATTTTCTGTTTCTGATTCCTGAGGATCAAAAAGAAATGATTACATCTTAATGGGACTTGATTTTGAATCAATGATCTCGAGATCAGGGACCTCAGAGTCAGAGTCGAAGAATGAATCATGTATGCTGAAGTCGTAGATTGGCTCATAGTCTTTAGGAAACAACAGTTCTCCAAAATCAGAGTAAGAATCGAAATCGTCGAAGAACTTGCGAGAATCATGTCCTAAATCTGATTTGGGATCAGAGGTTCCACCACAGAATAAAGCAAAAGATGTAGACTTAGCAACCTGACTTGGGTCTAGCCTATTTCAGATTCCGAGCTCAAAAAGTTATCCCTATTAGGTTTGGGCTTGGGTTCTTGGCTTGTATGGAAGACCCAATCAAATCCCAACTCTTCCAACTCCTCGGTTTCTGTATCATAAATCAGCGCGACTTCCGAAAAATCAATGTGTTTCTAAGGATGTTGGAGAGGTGTATTCATCAAATACAGGCCCAGAATCATAATCCAAATTCAAACTCTAATTTTCATCACACGGGGCTTTGTCATCATCCCAAGAAGGCTTAGATCCATATTCTAAGTTAAGGGTGTGGGTTGTATCACTAGAATCTAGATTGGGCTCTATAGGGATGTTAGAATTGCTCTCGAAAGTCACCTCATCAAAATAAGGAATGGAATTTATACTTGATGAGAGCCTCATCATGAGCCATAACTAGCTCATTTTGACCCAATAAAGAAGATAAAAGCTCCTACATAACCTAGAAGACGGCTTAACTGAAGGAACAAGTGCTTTGAGAAGAAAACATGAAATAAAGGTTAAAACTGTAATTTTACCATTGCAGTTCATAAACGGGATTTCTCAGAGGCAAAACATAGGTCAAATGATCTAAATGAGATAAAAAGTGGGTTGAGTTAATCAGAAATGGGTTTATGTGCAATCTAAGAATTAAATGACACTTGGTAACCCTAAAACAGACCCGCATAAATTAACAAGGATTCGGTCAGAATAAAAATCAAGTAAACCCTCTAAAAATCATGAAAAAATATTCTCTATGGTTTGTAACACTTAATTTGGCAATTGGAACCCAGTTTGACCTAGATTAGGGTCGTAGCTCTTCAATTAACTTAATTTGGGTTTTTACGCAAAATGTCCAGACATACGAGGTCAAACATAAAATCCAACTTCACCATTGGATTCCTTAGGTCCAAATTAGGTTTGTACCAAAATTTAGACCTAAGGGGAGGACATCTTGACCTACTTTGCAAATTAGTACACCCAAAGTACAATTTGGTCCCTATCTTTTGAATATCTCTGCAGAGAGCCCCGTAAGTTTTTCGCCCCCTTTGCAATCCGGTCCTGCCGCCATTGTTAGGGCAGAACCGAGCTTCGGCGAGGTTTAGAGAGGGATTACTCTCTAATCCCTCAGAGATTCCCTCCCAGAAATGGAAGGGGGATTCTCTGAGAAATTCCCTTCATTCTAAAGCCAATTACAATCGCTGGTGTGAACCCAATCTCTCGTGTGAACGCACGAGAGATTGGGGTATCCAACCTCTTTCCAACTCCGGCGAGCCGACGGAGGTGATTGCGCGGTCTCCACGCGCTAGAAGGTTCGGCCAGCGCCTATAAAAGGCTCCCCAGACCCTGCCGCAGAACCTAAGCTTGATTTTGACAGAGATCCCCTCCAATTTCCCTCTCTCCCATCTCCGGCCAAAAGACCCGCAAGCTCCAGCGACCTCCTCTTCTCCTTCTCGTCGCTCTGCTGCCAAACCAGCAGCAGAGTCAACTCCGCCGCTTCCTCCCACGTCGCGCTGTGCCAAGCGCGCGTGTTCCTGACCTCTTTCTCGTCACTGCTCCCTCCCTCAGGGTCCTTGTAACGACCCGGTTCCCGAGTCCCTACGAGACACGAGAACTGGACCGACTCGACTAATCCCAAGACCTAGTCGTCCAACGAGGAAGTAACCAAAAGAGCAGTAAAATAAACCACATTCAGCATGAATATAACTAACAGTAAGGAAAGAAACTACCACAGTATATACCACCACAACAGTAGAACAACATTCGTCATATAATTTGAACTGCAGGTAAATAAAAGTACAGCGGAAACAGGAACTACTCACTATAACGTAACAAAAGAGGTACAAGAGACGGTAGTAACTCTACTGGACCCTACTCGACCCAGCGTCCTTTGCAGCCGCTGACCCTGGCTGCTCAACACCTGGTCCTGAAAAAGGTAACGAGTGTAACACGTCAGCAAAACGCTGAGTAGAGTGGCAATTAAAACTAAAGACCACAGTAGAGTGTACAGTAGCTGTTATGTTCTATTACTTTCTTTATTCACATCTTTCAATTGTCTCACTATTTCATTTATTTCTCAGATCTTTTACTTGATCTCGAATGTTCCTCGTGGGAACGATCTTGATTGCAGTCTTTTCCAAAAAGTAGAAGTAGGACGTGGTGCTCTCCTGGTCGGGAGAGTCCCCCGTGGTGATCCTACCCTCAGTCAACCACCCCAAGGTCACTGACAGACGTAACGATGACTACAGCACGCGCGATAAACGCACAGGTATTTAACCCGTACTGGCACGCGATCAGTCGTTTCCGTTAACGGGTGCGCCCAAAGCACAGCACGGAACCAGTCCAGGGCAGAGCCCTCTCAGTAACAGGGGTCCAACCCCTCCACAGTAACCAAACCGGGGCCTTGCTCCTCCACAGTCCGCGCACCCTCGCTTGACTACCCTGGTTTGCCCCAGTGGGCCTAAACAAGTCGGTGTAGGAGGCTAGCAGAACCCCGGGGCCCGTGGGGTAGCTAGTGCCCTCCTAACACTAGTAGCTCTCCTCGGTACTACGTACACGAGGGCCAGCAAGTCAGTACAGAGCGGCCAGTCCTAACCCCGGGTCCCTGGGGTGGCTGGCCCCACTCTGCACTAAATAGGTACAGGTACTTCCCTTGGTACTACGTACCCCAAGAGATAGTACAAACTACATATCAGTTCCATTCCTTTCTCTTTCCAGGAGTTCCACTCCTAATTTCCCGTAGGGTTCCAGCTCTTTAATCTCAGGACATCTTATGTTTCACTTTCCAGTTTCACATTCTTACAATCCATGATCTCAATCATGTTTCTTTATTCATAACAGGTAGTTGTTAATTCAATTTACAGGCAGCTTTATATTCTTTTCCATTTTCCAAGACTGCAGTATTATACATTCCACTAGTTTTTCCATCCTAGGATTCATGCCATATCCTAGGATCTATCATACAATCTAGTTTTCCAGCCCTACGATTCATGCAACACCTAGGAGCTATCATATATTTCTCATTCCTAGGATTCATGCAACGTCCTAGGTTCTAGTTATGGTTCCATACTTTAACAGATTTTATTAATAACTTAAAGCCACTCTACCAGGTACAACGGGAGTAATGGGGGCGTGATCGGGAATCCCGCGTGCCTCCGCGACTCTAAAGACTGCAACTGAAGGAGGTCCTATCACAAGGATCAAACACAAGGAGTGTCTCAAAATAGTGTATAGCTACTGTAGACGGGTAGAGGAATTAATTCTGAAAAGAACGCAACTCGAATCGCGGAAAACGGAACCCGAACGGGCCCTAAACGGGTCGAAAACGACGACACTGTGCAAAATCAGACGTCTGGAACTTCTTCCAGACGTCTTAAAAAGTGGATCAAAGAATTACCTGTTCATCATGGTTTCCCAGACGTCCAGAAGTCTGCGGGGACGTCTGGCCTAGCTCCCAGATGTCCGATTGTCACCCCGAACGTCTGGAGGTCGCTCTCGCCGTCTGGTATAACAGCCAGACGTCTGATTCGCGATGGATGGCGAATTACCGAGCCTGCGCACACCCATCTCCCTCCCTCAGTACGGTCAGTCGACAGGAAGGAAGAAGAAGACGGAAAACTCACCTTTCAGACGTCTGGATGGTCTTCCAGACGTCGCCCTCGCCGTCTGTCTATCAACCCAGACGTCTGATTCTGGAATTTTTTCCAGAATCAGGGCTCCACTCGGCCTCCACTCGCAACGCCGCCCGCGTCGTACCTCGCGCGACTGCTGCTCGAACCGCAACAGTCCCCCCTCCGCGTCGCTCCGCGCCCCCTGCGCCCTCCGCCGGCCGGCCCTAGCAGCCCCGGCAAGCTCGCCCTCACGGCAGAGCTCCGCTCTCGCACGCAGCACCCCCTCCGCGCTCACTGCGGTCGTCGCCGCCACAGCAACCTCGCGCTCGCTCACTCTCGCGCGCAGGAAGGAGAAGAGGAAGGGGTGGAGACGAAAGGAGGGGAGGCATGGACTTTTTAAGGCCGCGCGAGGAGGAGAGAGAAGGAGCGCGGCAGGGTGTCTGCAGCCGCAGAGAGAGAGGGAATAACGAATATCCTGTCTGCGTGCTCAGGCGCGCAGACGACCCGCGCGTGTGGAAGATAACGATTTTTCAGACGTCTGGACAGATGTCTGGATGTGATCCCAGACATCTGGGGCACGCGTTCGTTACAGTCCTTCTTCCCCGACGACGGCATTTACGCGCCGTCCACTCCGCTGCCTCCCTTCCTTCCAGATCACCCCAGATACCCTCTCCATCCTCTCCTCTCTCTTTTCCCCCTGCTATTTTATCTGATTACCCCCCGACAGTGCCTAACCACCTCCATCGTCCTCGCCTCCGGTCGACCTCCAGCGAGCCGCCCACACCACTCCGCCCCTCCACACGGCTCGCCAACCCCCTCATGATCTTTGCCTCACCACCAGGAACTCGTTCCACCCCTCCACTGCCACTCCAGACCCCCACAGTAGCCCCCCGAACAACCCCACACCTCCGGCTACAGGTTGACCTAGGCACGCACGCCTAGGCCGACCTGCAGCCTGCAGCACCGCCCACCGCCTTCGCCGTGCCACGGCGAAAGTTTCCAGCTAATCTGATTGGGCCAATAGGCCGTTCTTGTGTGTAATAGGTTGTAGCTCCTGCCACCATTAACAGTCGAAGCAGCGAGGAGCTTGAAGCAGCTTCAGGCACCAGGGCTTCCAGGTTGCAGGTGCATGCAGGTGTTGCGAAGCGACTTAGGCCAGCAAGTCGCGCTGCGAAGCCAGCAACTGGGGCAATTACACGACGAGAATTCTGCGGGCGCGCGTGAAAGCAGGCCTGACTAGATAGTCCCACATCGTGGGATCGCAAAACACAGGTATAGTATAAATTACTTTTGTGTTTTACTCTCATTGCCTCCGTAAGCACAGGGGTGAGGTCCCTCACCTGCCCTCACACCCGCCTCGTCCGCGGCTTGACCTCGCGGATCTGGTGGGATCCGACCCGCAACCCAAACCTTGAGCACTCCTCGTGCACCACCACTTGCCGGTGCGCCTGGTCCCGGGTGCGAATCCGACCCGACTACCTGTGTGGCTCTGGGAGAGCGTCCTTGAGCGAATTGCTTGTGAGAGAGAGAGACGCTTGGGTAGAGGGACGGGGGTAGGTTTTGCTTCGGCTGTGGTGTGTGCAGGAAGGAAGAAGCAAAGGAAGCAGCGAGCACTTAGCAGCTGCAGAACAGGAAGAGAAGAAAGAAGAAGAGGCTGTGTAGCAGAAAAAGGAGAAGCTTTCGTAGAGAACCAAAGAGAAGGAAGAAGGAAGGTAAGGAAGAAGAAAGAGAAGAACGAAGAGAGGCCAAGTGAAGAAGAAGAAAGGCAAGGCAGAAGAAGAAATAAGATAAAAGAAACAAAGGCAGGAAGAAGAAGCCTGCACAAGACAAGAAGCAAAGGCAGAAAGGGAGAAGAGCAACGAAGAAGAAGAGAGAAAGGAGATTACATTTAAGACGTCTGATACAGAAATCAGACGTCCAATTCTATTTTTATTTCACAAATCCCTTTTAAAATTCTCTCTTTGAATCAATCCTTTTCATTTAACAGTTGTATTCTTTTGTGTTAAAAAGTACTGAGCTTGCTCCCCGTATTCGACCTCGGATACTTTAGTTTTTCGAGTAATAAAATTCTTTATATTTGTTTAAACGTTTTGTCGGTTATACTACAACGTGATATACTTTAAACCCGCACAAAAACGTGAGAACATTTTGGCGCCGTTGCAGGGGAGCAACGGGCACTTTTAAAGCCTTTGATTACAACTTTTCTATCTAATATCTGACTTAACTTCTCTCTTTTGTTGTGTTCAAGCAGGGAAAGAAAAACAAAAAGGAAAGAACAATAACTGCACAATAGACTCTCCAAGGAATAGGTAATTTCCATAAGCCCTCTCTCTTAACCCTCTCAAAATCTAAAAAGGAAAAAAAAAAAGAGAAAAATCAACTTAGGGTTACCTATTTCATATTTAGTTGCCTGATTTTCATTTCAACATATTTTTATCTGTTCATCCAACTAAGGCAACTAGGGCTAAAACTTTCTTGATTGAGCCCTAGGTGCTAATTTCTAAGGCAACTAAATTGGACCCACTAGAGCCAAGTTAGAGATTGCAAAGCTAGGGTTTTTAGAGACACATCTTCTCTTAAATAAAGAAACAAATTTTCCAAAAAGAGGTGTGCCTAAACCGTGTTTGAAAAGATCAATACAAGAGGAACCCTAAGCAAATCAGGCTGTTAATCCATTTGAACCATAAAAAAAGGACCTAAAAACTCTCAAAGGAACAAGAGGTGAAGTTGATCCCTTGGGTCAACCAACCTTAAAAGTAGGTCACTTTTTTGCACTCAAAATACTTAAAAGTTCAAGTGGAACATTAAGCACCTTGATCTTAAAATAAAAAAAAGTAGACTTAAGAGGTCAAGGTCCCCATTCTGGTCTACCTGGAACTGCAGTGACAAGAGAGGTCGGGTGGGGGAAACCCTGTAACCCGTGGGGACGCTCTACCGTGTAGGGGTCTTTGCGGAACTCTCCCTCTCTGGCTGCCCAAGTATTTCTCAGGTGGACGATCTTCTGATCCAGGGGTCCATCTGCCCCGAACCTCTATAATCACCCAACAATTTTTGGGTGTCTTGATTGGGTCCAGCACCTTTTAATCTCATCACATCTTTCGGTGCATGTTCGGTAGGAGGTCCTTAAGACCTCCTTTAGAAATTCACTCTCGTCGAGGCCAAGCCTCGACGCCCTTGTTTGTGCAGCAACCCCACCACATAAATCTTTCATCTGATTCAAATCCTGATTCTCCTTCTTGTCCCATCATGGCACAACCCATTGAAGAGGAGAACAACCTTGAACACCAACTTCAACGCCTTAATGATCTCTTTCAGAACTTTGTAAACCCACAACAGCGACCTATGATGCGAGATCACTGTAATCCCGCTGCGGTGGTAATCGAACCCCGAGTACGAATCCCAATTGGAGGACCTGATTCTGAACTGAAGCCCAATATGATTCATGCCATACCGAAGTTCCATGAGCTTAACTCTGAGGATCCATTCCAACACGTCAAACAACTCAAGCATCTGGCCCAGACCTTCGGGTCAGATGTATAAAACCGGGATATCCTACTCATGAAAATGTTTTCGTTCTCCCTCATGGACAAGGCCGCACATTGGTATCAAACTCAAACCTGTCCGATCAACACATGGGAGGAACTGCAGTCCGAATTTTTGGAAAAATTCTTTCCCATTGGCCGGACGAATGCCTTGCGCCACCAGATCACTCATTTCACTCAACAACCGGGAGAACCTCTTCACGAAGCTTGGGATCGATTCCGAGATCTCATGCGAAAGTGCCCCAATCACGGAGTTCCTAAGTGGGAACAAGTCCAGTCTTTTTACCAGGGACTCCGTGAGGATATTCGTTTATTCGTCAATGCAACGTGCGGAGGAAACATCATGGGTCAACACGAGGACACGGTGTGGGAGATTCTCGAAAACATGTGCGAGAACTCCATAAATAATGACTCCATGGGCTTATTCGACAGGATGAATGCCCGCGCATCGACGAATCTAAGAGGGACACATGATATGCAGGACCTGTCCACTTCCGTCGACTTGGAACTGATGGCCAATCGGTTGGACAAGGTTTCTATCATAGAAAAGAAGGTGGACGAGCTAATGCGACATTTGCAGCAAGCCACCTCTGCGCAAGACTCTTTTGCACGACCTCCTCTGGCAAGGGAAACTGTGCAAAACATCTATCACCAACTTGCCAAGGGGATGGACCCATATCCACCCCCGTCTGCCTCTCGGACCGGAGTGACCTCCGGTCCATTCTACTCGAGTTGGGGGAACTCTGAACCCTCGTATTCTGACTTTCCCGAGGTTCCTCAGAACAGCGAGGACCTCAACGCCATCCAGAATGACCCATTCTCCAATACCTACAACCTAGAGGAATACTTGAGGATGTCATTGTTAGGGTAAGAGATTTCTATTTCCCAGTGGACTTCATAGTACTGAACATGGATGCACCTAAGAACCCAAGGGACACACCAATCATATTAGGGAGACCCTTTTTGGCCACTGCTAGGGCCAACATTAACTGCGACGAGGGCCAGATAGAATTAAAATTTGGGAATCAAAACATGAAGATTGACATTTTCAAGGCCCAGCAAGGGATTAATTGCGAGGTTATAGAGGAAATATGTGATGTCAAAGCCGTGGTTGATGAATTGCATATAGAGGACAACCTGATTATTCCTGATCAACCACTAGAGAATCAAAAACCGCTAACAGAGGAGTGCGAACATGATCTAGATACACCTATGACTCCTACCATTGCTCCTGATGCAAACCCCGAACCACCCGCTGCTGCTGACAACCCTGTCATGGAACTCAAGCCCCTTCCCAAACATCTGAAGTACGTCTTTCTGGATTCAAATCAGACGTTTCCTGTGATTATCGATTCTCGACTCACACCTGACCAGGAACTCCGTTTGATTTCTGTTCTCCAGCAACATCGTAGAGCCATTGGATGGACTCTCGATGATTTGACTGGTATAAGCCCTTCATACTGCACACATCGAATCTACACAGAAGAAGGCGCACGACCTTCAAGAGAAATGCAAAGACGCCTAAACCCTAACTTGCAGGAGGTCATGAAAAAGGAGATCATAAAGTGGATAGATGCAGGGATCATCTACCCGATCTCCGACAGTCGTTGGGTGAGTCCAATACAAGTGGTGCTTAAGAAGGCAGGACTTACCATCATCACGACTGAAACCGAAGAAGTCATTCCTACCCGAATAGCTAACTCGTGGAGAGTCTGCATTGATTACAGAAGACTCAATTCCTCCACGAAGAAGGATCATTTCCCACTACCGTTTATTGATCAAATCCTCGAAAAACTAGCGGGAAATAGGTTCTTCTACTTTCTTGACGGGTATTCCGGTTACAATCAGGTGACAATCCATCCAGAGGACCAAGAAAAGACTACATTCACCTGCCCCTTCAGGACGTACGCGTTTCGAAGGATGCCGTTCGGTCTCTGCAATGCACCTGCAACTTTTCAGCAGTGCATGCTTGCCATATTCTCAGATATGGTAGGTGATTATCTGGAAGTCTTCATGGATGATTTTTCAGTTTTTGGAGAATCATTTGACGATTGCCTCCAACACTTGGTCCAAATACTCAGGCAGTGCATCGAGGTGAATTTCATGGTGCCTGAGGGAATTGTCCTGGGACATCTAATCTCGGAGAAAGGCATCCAAGTGGATCGAGCTAAGGTTAACCTGATTTCCAAGCTTCCTATGCCTAGCTCGATTAAGGACATCCGATCTTTTTTGGGGCACGTCGGTTTCTACCATCGATTCATTCCCGATTTCTCAAAAATCGCGTGCCCCCTGACCAATCTTCTCTCCAAGGATGTGCCTTTCAAAATTTCCAAGGAATGCACTCAAGCATTTGAGATCCTACGTGACCGAGTCACCCAAGCCCCGATCCTACAGTCCCCTGATTGGTCTCAACCCTTTGAGATCATGTGCGATGCATCTGACTTCGCTGTAGGAGCGGTTTTGGGGCAGAAAATTGACGGGAAACCTGTGGTCATTTACTACGCCAGCAAAACACTGGATGAAGCTCAGCGTAACTATACGGTTACTGAGAAAGAGCTGCTGGCCGTAGTATTTTCCCTGGAAAAATTCAGATCATACCTTCTGGGTTCCCGTGTTATCATATACTCGGATCATACAGCTGTGAGACATCTCCTTGCTAAGAAGGACGCGAAACCTCGATTAATCCGATGGATCTTGCTATTGCAAGAATTTGACCTCGAGATTCGCGACAAGGTGGGAAAGCAAAATGTGGTAGCCGATCACTTGTCCCGCCTTCCTTCTGAAATTATTGATCCTTCCGGACCTATTACAGAACATTTTCCTGATGAGCACCTCCTGACTATCAATACAAGTCTTCCATGGTTCGCTGATATAGTTAATTACTTGGCATCACATCAGATTCTGTCCGATTGGCCGAAGGCCAAAAAGGACAGATTGCGTTCCGATGCCAAGTACTACCTATGGGAAGACCCGTATCTATTCCACATTGGTGCTGATCAGATAATCCGACGGTGCGTCGCGGAAGTGGAAATCAAAGACATACTCTCATTCTGCCATGACCAGGCATGCGATGGACATTTTTCAGGACATAAAACCGCAGCAAAAGTCCTCCAGTGTGGCTTTTACTGGCCCACAATTTTCAAGGATGCATACGATCACTGTAAGGCATGTTCCCGTTGCCAGACTCTGGGCAACATGAGCCATCGAGACATGATGCCTCTACAGCCGATCCTGGTATGCGAAATTTTTGATATTTGGGGGATTGATTTGATGGGACCCTTCCCGATCTCGGATGGCTTCGAATACATCTTACTCGCAATTGACTATGTTTCCAAGTGGA
This sequence comes from Thalassia testudinum, assembly GCA_037157565.1. Taxonomy (NCBI): domain Eukaryota; kingdom Viridiplantae; phylum Streptophyta; class Magnoliopsida; order Alismatales; family Hydrocharitaceae; genus Thalassia; species Thalassia testudinum. Next base: position 53,883,300 of record JAZHRO010000030.1, read on the forward strand.
TAGAAGCCATTCCGACCCGAACCAACAATCATAAAGTCGTTATAAAATTCCTCCATCAAAACATTTTCTCAAGGTTCGGGATTTCGCGTGCTATAATTTCCGACGGAGGGACCCATTTTACAAATGCTCAGTTCAGGTCACTGATGACCAAATACGGGGTGTCACACCGAATCTCTACTCCTTACCACCCCCAAACTAATGGTCTAGCTGACCTATCTAACCGAGAGATCAAGAAGATCCTTCAGGTTACTATTCGACCTGATAGAAAGGATTGGTCTTCTCGGCTTCCGGAAGCATTGTGGGCCTATAGGACCGCCCACAAGACCCAATTAGGAATGTCTCCCTTCAGACTAGTGTACGGGAAGGCATGTCACCTCCCCGTCGAGTTGGAGCATAAAGCCTATTGGGCAGTACGGACCTGTAATCTTGACCTTTCTAAGGCTGGAACCCACAGAAGACTTCAAATGAGCGAGATCGATGAGTTACGCCACGACGCGTATGAGAACTCGTGAATTTACAAAGAACGAGTTAAAGCTTTTCACGACAAACACATCTCTAGAAAGGTCTTTCATCCTGGTCAAAAAGTTTTACTCTTTGATGCCCGACTAAAACTATTCCCAGGGAAGCTAAGATCCAAGTGGGTCAAACCCTACCTAGTCCGACAAATCTTCGGAAATGGAGCCATTGAAATCAGCCCACTCAGCCACGATTCTGAACCCTTTGTCGTGAACGGTCAGAGACTCAAGCCGTTCATTGACATAACTGATATAGATTTGGCTGAGTCATCCTTTACCCTCCATTCTTCTTGAGCTCATTGCGCCCAGCCGATGGCGTAAAACTCAGCACTTAACGGGAGGCAACCTGTCATTCTTTGAAAAACCTGAAACCTTTTCTGACATCTCTATGCGGAACTCATATTGCACTTTAGGGTTCATCAATTAGAGCAGTCGACTTCACCTCAGGTATACCTACCTGAGATTAGAAATCGTTCGCAACAAGTCACTTCGACCCATTCACTCACCACACACCTGTCCTAATGCATGAACTAAGCTGAATGCGAACCCACCTAATTTACAATGGGGACATTGCAAATCTTCGGCATGGGGGGGTATGAAAGTGCAAAATGTCAGAAAATTCATATCAAGAAAGGGTTTCATAAAAAAAAAAAAGAACTTGATAGAGGGGAGGAATAATTCAGGGTCATACAAATGAAAGGAAGAAAAGAGAGCAAAATGACAAAAAGGAGCACAAAAGGAAAATAAAAAGAAATAGTCATTAGTAAAAGATTAAGGGGTTAACTGAAGTTCTAGATCGAATCAAGAAAAAGAAAAGAAAAGTGCTACGGAGATATAATAAGAGGTTAGCAGGAACGCTTGTCTTAGGCCTCTTGGGCTAGTATCTTTAGCTTAAAAATTCACGTATCCATTAAAATCTGGATAGTCCTCAAGAGGTTGAGGAAAATGCGAAGTTTGAGTATTAGGTCTAAGGCTTAGGAAGTAGTCGACCTCGTTAACTGACCTCCGGTTTGCGGGATTCGGTAACCTAAGCACCCCAAATTCACACACAGTCTGGTTCAGTGTGCATAAACATCCAAATCACGCGAAAAGCGTTGAATGTTCTGAAAAAGTCACCTAGATTAGGAGCGGCCAATCAACACAAATTGATTTGGACGAGTTCCCAGTGCGGAGAGGCGGGAAATTCCCCTCGAAGATGCGTAACAACATATCGTCTCCTCGGTGCTTGTCTCTTAGGATATTTAAATATCCTACTAGGCGCAGGTAAGCACTCTGCTGGTTCAGATACCATGGGCGGCATTATCACGAAATGTCGATCGCCAGGGGCTGAATTCAGCCACAGAACGCCATGGGCGGGATTATCTCGAAATCTCGAAAGCCAGGGTTCTGGGGGTTGCCATGGGCGGGATTATCTCGAAATCTCGAAAGCCAGGGACCCTTGAGGATTGATGATGGGGACGAGGAATCCAATACAGACAGTGTTGAGAAGCTAATCCGAAGCTAGAAATAAAAAGAAAAGAGCGAGAAAAGCTCTCCAAACAAATAAATCTTCTATCTCTCTCTTACAAAAATGCACTGCAAACTGAACTTAGGCTAAAAATGTCTCAAGCACGGGTGCTTTAACCGCGGAGTCAAACAAACCCTAGGTTAGTTTTTGTGGGCCGTAGAAACCTTTGCGGAGGACTGAGGCTAAAGCAGAACAGGTCCAGATTTTGGTTGGTACTTGAGTACCTCTAGGCCTATTGTGAGCATTCCTACCTAATCACAAAAGGAGAAGCACTTATCATTGTTGACAGACACTCAGGGTCTAGAATGGAAGTTAAAACTTTGAAATTTTGCTAAGGGACTAGCAAAAGCTAGGCATGGGGGTATGATGAGAACCTCATCATGAGCCATAACTAGCTCATTTTGACCCAATAAAGAAGATAAAAGCTCCTACATAATCTAGAAGACGGCTTAACTGAAGGAACAAGTGCTCTGAGAAGAAAACATGAAATAAAGGTTAAAACTGTAATTTTACCATTGCAGTTCATAAACGGGATTTCTTAGAGGCAAAACATAGGTCAAATGGTCTAAATGAGATAAAAAGTGGGTTGAGTCAATCGGAAATGGGTTTATGTGTAATCTAAGAATTAAATGACACTTGGTAACCCTAAAACAGACCCGCATAAATTAAAAGGTTTCGGTCAGAATAAAAATCAAGTAAACCCTCTAAAAATCATGGAAAAATATTCTCTAGGGTTTTGAACACTTAATTTGGCCCTTGGAACCCAGTTTGACCTAGATTAGGGTCCTAGCTCTTCAATTAACCTACTTTGGGTTTTCACGCAAAATATCCAGACAAACGCGGTCAAACCTAAAATCCAACTTCACCATTGGATTCCTTAGGTCCAAATTAGATTTGTACCAAAATTTGGACTTAAGGGGAGGACATCTTGACCTACTTTGCAATTTAGTACACCCAAAGTACAATTTGGTCCCTATCTTTTGAATATCTCTGCAGAGAGCCCCCTAAGTTTTCCGCCCCCTTTGTAATCCGGTCCTGCCGCCATTGTTAGGGCAGAACCGAGCTCCGGCGAGGTTTAGAGAGGGATTACTCTCTAATCCCTCAGAGATTTCCTCCCAGAAATGGAAGGGGGATTCTCTGAGGAATTCCCTTCCTTCTAAAGCCAATTACAATCGCTGGTGTGAACCCAATCTCTCGTGTGAACGCACGAGAGATTGGGGTATCCACCCTCTTTCCAACTCCGGTGAGCCGGCGAAGGTGATTACGCGGTCTCCACGCGCTAGAAGGCTCGGCCAGCGCCTATAAAAGGCTCCCCAGACCCTGCCGCAGAACCTAAGCTTGATTTTGACGGAGATCCCCTCCAATTTCCCTCTCTCCCATCTCCTGCCAAAAGACCCGCAAGCTCCGGTGACCTCCTCTCCTCCTTCTCTTCGCTCTGCTGCCATACGAGCAGCAGAGTCAACTCCGCCGCTTCCTCCCACGTCGCGCTGTACCAAGCGCGCGTGTTCCTGACCTCTTCCTCGTCGCTGCTCCCTCCCTCAGGGTCCTTCTTCCCCGACGATGGCATTTACGCACCGTCCACTCCGTTGCCTCCCTTCCTTCTAGATCACCCCAGATACCCTCTCCTCTCTCTTTTCCCCCTACTATTTTATCGGATTACCCCCCGACAGTGCCTAACCACCTCCATCGTCCTCGCCTCCGACCGACCTCCGGCGAGCCGCCCACACCACTCCGCCCCTCCACACGACTCGCCAACCCCCTCGTGAGCTCCGCCTCACCACCAGGAACTCGTTCCACCCCTCCACTACCACTCCAGACCCCCACAGTAGCCCCCCGAACAACCCCACACCTCCGGCTACAGGTTGACCTAGGCACGCACGCCTAGGCCGGCCTGCAGCCTGCAGCACCACCCACCGCCTTCGCCGTGCCACGGCGAAAGTTTCCAGCTAATCTGATTTTGCCAATAGGCCGTTCTTGTGTGTAACAGGTTGTAGCTCCTACCGCCATTGACGGTCGAAGCAGCGAGGAGCTTGAAGCAGCTTCAGGCACCAGGGCTTCCAGGTTGCAGGTGCATGCAGGTGTTGCGAAGCGACTTAGGCCAGCAAGTCGCGCTGCGAAGCCAGCAACTGGGGCAATTACACGACGAGAATTCTGCGGGCGCGCGTGAAAGCAGGCCTGACTAGATAGTCCCACATCGTGGGATCGCAAAACACAGGTATAGTATAAATTACTTTTGTGTTTTACTCTCATTGCCTCCGTAAGCACAGGGGTGAGGTCCCTCACCTGCCCTCACACCCGCCTCGTCCGCGGCTTGACCTCGCGGATCTGGTGGGATCCGACCCGCAACCCAAACCTTGAGCACTCCTCGTGCACCACCACTTGCCGGTGCGCCTGGTCCCGGGTGCGAATCCGACCCGACTACCTGTGTGGCTCTGGGAGAGCGTCCTTGAGCGAATTGCTTGTGAGAGAGAGAGACGCTTGGGTAGAGGGACGGGGGTAGGTTTTGCTTCGGCTGTGGTGTGTGCAGGAAGGAAGAAGCAAAGGAAGCAGCGAGCACTTAGCAGCTGCAGAACAGGAAGAGAAGAAAGAAGAAGAGGCTGTGTAGCAGAAAAAGGAGAAGCTTTCGTAGAGAACCAAAGAGAAGGAAGAAGGAAGGTAAGGAAGAAGAAAGAGAAGAACGAAGAGAGGCCAAGTGAAGAAGAAGAAAGGCAAGGCAGAAGAAGAAATAAGATAAAAGAAACAAAGGCAGGAAGAAGAAGCTGCACAAGACAAGAAGCAATGGTAGAAAGAGAGAAGAGCAACGAAGAAGAAGAGAGAAAGGAGATTACATTTAAGACGTCTGATACAGAAATCAGATGTCCAATTCTATTTTTATTTCACAAATCCCTTTTAAAATTCTCTCTTTGAATCAATCCTTTTCATTTAACAATTGTATTCTTTGGTGTTAAAAAGTACTGAGCTTGCTCCCCGTGTTCGACCTCGGATACTTTAGTTTTTCGAGTAATAAAATTCTTATATTTGTTTAAACGTTTTGTCGGTTATACTACAACGTGATATACTTTAAACCCGCACAAAAACGTGAGAACAATACTCTCGAGAGGTTCTGATTTAATCTCATTATTACAAGTGTCTAGGAAATCTGAGCCTACTGAACCAGTCTTTTGATTTTCTAAGGCTGGTTCAAAATCGTGATCACCTACAATCGGATCCCCCCAACTTGTCTCAAAATCATGCGTATCAATCTGTATATAAGTTGGATCATATTCCATTTGGGTTGAGGGTCCACAACAACCTTGATTCTTGAACCTAGGATTTGGAAAATTAGATTGATCCTCAGTATTGTTCCAAGATGTTTTGCAAGATGCTTGGGGAATGTATGGGTATTTTTGATCAATAATCTTTTTAATAATTTTATCATCTCTTCCCGTTTTTCAATATCATCTTAGCGTCTTTCCCAAAGTACAGGATTTGTTATACATTGAAGATATTCAAAGTTATGCAATTTCTCTAACTCAATGTATCCTGTCATAAGAATATCTCGGGTTGATCCATTTGTTACTTGTGTTATAATTTATTGGGCACAATTTATGATAAATGTTGTTGTTACTGGCACATTAACCTGAATGTCGTTAATTGGTTTTGAGGTTTTGTCATCAATCTCATAAAATCTAAGGACATCCTCAATCATTCTATCTTTCATGGATATTTGAGATTCAGGTTTTTTAAATGGTTTTCCTAAATTGCCAGGCTGCAGTGAAGGAGTATCAGGTCTAATGACCTGCAGAAGAAGGTTTTGCCCTCGACTGAGGGCCTAGAATGCTACAGTAAAGCATTCCGCACAATCTGAAGGAGTTTTGGAGGTTGTGGAAGGCTTTAGGAAGGAGCAGGAACTTGGAAGCTTCACTGAAAGCTTCAGAGGTCTGATTTGAGCTCAAAATTTTCCATCAGAGAGATAACAATCTCAAGAGAAGATTTGAACAGATTTAGAAAGTTGAAAATAACATATCTAGACGAGATTTAGCTTTAAATCTCCACTGAAACCTAAAGAATAGCTTGGGTTACAGTAACAACCCAAACTACACTGTAAATTAAATCTCAATTAATCCTCAATAAAGCAAAATAAAATGACTCTAATTGATCTCTAATTTGTTCCAGAAACTTGATCATCCCATTAAATCAAAGATTCAACCTTGCAGACCTTGAATTCACTCCAGATTTGACCTAGAAAGCTTGAGAGTTGACTTTTGCATTTAGAACTCCTATGATCAAATTAAAAGCTTAATCTAACTCAATTCGACCTTAGGAATTGATCTAACACACAAAAATCATGTTTTGATGAGACTAGGAATGCTTTCAGACATCGTTGGGTGAAGTCCAAAGTGACTATGTTCGGCAGATAAATCTAGAGGTTCTCAATCAAATCTGAAGGTCTAATCAGGTTCTAGTAACAATTCTTAAGCTCTAGGACCAAATTCCATGATCTAAACCTTAATAAAGTTGACTCTCCAATTCCGCCGGAGTTGGAGAAGATGAAGTCTAACATAGAAGAATCTTCATTGAAGCTCAAGTCTAGCCACAAGGATCCAGTCTTTAGATCTTACTCAAGTGATCTCGAGCTTCGTGTGAAGTTCTGAAGGCTAAAGTGTAGATTTGGTTCGCCAGAGCTCGCAGGAGCTCTGGTGAACACCATATGAGTTCGTTAGATGTGGATTCTTGATGAAACACCACAAAGATGTTCTTAAAAGCTTCTTGAGGTCACAAGGAACCTCAGGATCTAATCAATTTCTCCATTCAATGATCAAACTTAAGGAATTGCCTGAAATTCTGTTAAGATGGATTCTGAGTTTGCCTGAACTCCAGATTCATCCTTGCACTCAATTAAGTGAGGGAAAAGACTTAGATGAGTCTTGTGATGGTTTGTGGATATGTGATTAGGTGATAAGACTCCACCTGAGTCGCCATTGACAGCGAGCTCAGGAGGTTGAGATGAGATTAGGCGTTTTAAATATATATGTTAATTAGGCTAATTAAGATGTGGATTGGGGCTCTGAAGTGGTGTAGAAGTGATGAAGGGCCCCCGGTGGATGTCTTCTATGCCAGAATGCCTCCGCCGTGGACAGTGGAGGTCTCCGGTGAAGGTGTAGTCGTTTAGGCACATAAACTGATAAAAGTGTATAGTTAATGAAGTAGAAGTGATTGTGAAGAGGTGTGTAGTGTGATCAGCGATACAAAAAGACAAGATGATGCTCCAGCTAAAGAAGACGACGGAAAACTAAACATTTAGGCTGCACTAACTAACTATCAAAACTATGCTAAGCTACACTAAGATAAAACCTAATTCTACTGTTACCTGGATGAAGGAGGTAGGAGATTTTCGTCGAAGGATCATGATTGAGGGGGAAATTAGAGGGAAGGTGGTAGAAGTCCGGCAGGCAATCGCAGTGTGTGGAGGATGTATCCGTTGTCGCTACATCGTCCGAAGACGCGGCGGAGCACGGCAAATCTTGGAAGGGGATGGAGATGAACGGAAGTAGACGGTGGGAGCGGAGGGTATTCGCCGGAGATGGAGAGAATAGCCTATCGATCAACTCAGTAGGGGGAAGAGGGAAGGGAGCTGACTTGCCGTAAATAGAAGGTCTGAGGAGCTATTTATAGGTGGTCGCTGAGCTCTAGGGGTTTGAATATGAACGGCATTGTGTCTAAGTGTGTAGAAACTACTGATGTCATCTTTGATGACAGTGAGGTTAAACTCCTTACCTAATTAGGATTTAGGGTTCATCCGATCTGTCAGATGAAGAGGAAGAAGGTGAGCAGAAGCTCTGGAGCAGAAATGACGACGTTTAGACGAAAGATGGAGGGTGATAAGAAGGTGCGGTAACCGACTATCATGAGTCGTCCAGTGCGATGAAGAAGAGGAAGAAGGTGATGTCAGCAATGCTCACAGGGACTTTAGTACACGAAAACTTAAGGACCTATAATGAATAAAGGGACTCAACTGAATAAAAATCTGAGGACCTAAAAGTAAATAGAGGCATTTAAGGTTTATTTTAATTTATTTCTTTTTTCACTTTTAATATGTTATTGTGAATTAGATAAATAATATATGTATGCATCAAAATTACATTTTTACCCTCTTTAGCTTTTTTCAATTAAATGATTGAATTATTTAGGTTAATTACATACTTAGCTTAGATATTAATTAAGTTAATTTAAGTATTAAATAACTAGCTAAGTATTTAGTATTTGAGTTCAAATTATTAATTAAATTATAAATATAACTATTAGATATTTAATTTAATATTTTTATGTTATTTTAATAATCCTTAGCATTTAATCCTTTTATTATAATTAACCTTTAATAATATATATCTTTAGGTAATTAACTAAAGAAATTAATTAATTAAAAATATTTAAAAATCATGATAAATTTCTCATCACCTGCTTGAGTGATTTATTTTATGTTGATCATGATCCATGATATCACACAGGTAATTGATATTTGTAAATAGAATAGTTAAATCAAGCATGTGATGTGATTAGGGAGTGCATCAGTTTTTCCGTCATGAGATAGAAACCCTGGTGGGGTGCTATAGCAGTTACTTGGTAGACATTCCACCCGATTCAAGTTTAGTGCCAGCTACGCGTGTATACACAAATTATACCTCGTCCATTCATGGGCAAATATGATACGACTCAACTAGGTTTCTATCCACACCAAAAGCATAATATTGAATAATTGGAGATAATAGAGGAAATAACCACCCACATTAACTATCAATCATGGTAAAATATAACTAAGCTTAGGGTGATAGACGAAATCACTCTACCTAAGTTTCTCAGGAGATATGAGGATACACTAGATGTACTTGTCACTCCGTTTGGTGCTGTAGGGCCTCCATGACGTCGAGTCACCCTCGGATCGTTAGGTGCTCAAATCAGAATTTTTAATAATAAAAATACGAGCGAATGGGAGTAAAAAGGTACTAAAACTTAGGAAATTAAATAAGTTTTCAAGCGGTATCCTAAACGCGTAATTTGGAGTTTGGATCCCGAATCAAGCCAAAAACGATCTCTAATTCACGTGAATCGGCTCGCGCTCCCACTTCTCTGCTACGTGGCACGCCCCGATTCGCTCCCACGGATCGCGGGCGGGAAAAACTCGTCTCTTCCCACGCGCCTCAAGAGGTGTGCGCTTGTGCGCCAGCGCGCGCTCCAACGCCGCCCCTCTCCTCGCGACGCGCGCTGCACGTCGAGAGGAGACCCGCCCCTGCTCCTCCTGCCTCGCCTCGCCTCGCCTCGACTCGAATGGAGCGGGTGGCACGCGCTCCCACCTGCCCTGCTCCTCGTCGCGCGGGCGGAGCGAACTGGAGGGCGCGGAGCATGCGCTCTCGCTCCTGCCCCTTCTTGCGCAGGCACGCGCCTCGGGGACATGCGCCCTCGCTCCTCCTTCCCCACGCGCCTCGGGGCGCACGTGGTCCCTCTCCTCCAAACGCCCGCGTACGACGATGGGAGGGAAGGAGAAACGGGGAGCGCGCCGGTCCTCCTCTCCCTCTCGGTCTCCCGCCCTCACCGATGGACATTGCTGTTTTTGTACCCTCGAATCTTTGATCGTAAAAAACTGGGAATTTTTTCACATGTCTGAAGCGTTTTACATGTGATGGGCTGGTGTGTGACGAAACCTTTTGAAATTTTCTTTTTCTCCTTGGGACTCCTGCTTGCATCCACATATCCCGAATTATTGGGTTGTAATTTTGCTTTGGATGCTATTTTTTATATAAGGGAAAATATGCCTTGGGGTCCAAACGGAAGTAAATCTACCGTTATTCTTGGAAAACTGTTAGAATTTTGAAGCAAACAATGTAAGGAAATAAAAGGTGATCGTGAAAGAAGAAATAATAAGATTGTGTTTGGTAATAGTTTCAAGGGTTAATTTATCCGAGGAAATAATTTTTATTTATTTCAAGCGTTAATTCTTTTTTAGTTAACTCGGATTTAGAATTTTTAATATTGATTTGTCTAATATTAATAATAAATTTATGTTTAAGTTACATGATTTTATTTTGTTCTTGTAATCTTTTATTTAAATTTTTAACAACATTAAAAAATAAACATAATTTTAACTTAACATCAATTCAACTCAATATAAATTGATGTTAATATCATTATATAAGTAAATACAATTAAAGGTTAATATCAGTTTCAGATTTCTTAACATCATTTCTTTAACCTTCCAAGCAAATTAGTCACCAGGTTTTAAAATGAAATAAGTGAAAATGATGTTTATTCAAGTGGTGGAATAAAGATATGATTAAGTATAGGGTTAAAATAATTCATGTATTGATATAATATTAGTAGATATTTATTTAATAGTATAAGTAAGAGTTAATAATGTTAGTAAATATTTTTTTAATATTAAAAGTGATAGTAAAAAATGTAGTGAGTACTTTTTAATAGTAAGATGCGAGTTGGAAAACGTAAAAAATAACGTAAAAGTTAATACACAATAGTACGAACGTAATCTCAACCCACATCTCTCCTTTTTATAAAAAAAATAATGCCACATTATGGAATCCACCACTATTTGAACCAATAATAAATCACTTTCGTACGAGTGTAAATCACACAAATCTCCTCGGAATCACTTTACACTAATGTAAAGTTACTTTACACGAGTGCAATCTTGTTTTGCATTTATAAAAAATTAATTTAAACCTTAAAATAATTTTTTACGAGTGTAATGTAAGATTTTATCGGTGTAATCTTACTTTGAAACTACTTTACACCGGTCTAATCTTATTTTCCACAAGTGGAAAATTAAATTTTAAGTATTTCTTCATCTATTATAAGTGATTTTACACTTAAAAGGTGATTTTTAATCTTAAATCATAAATTCTAAATCCTAAACCCTAAGTTAAAAAATCATCTTTTAAGTGAAAAATCATTTATAATACGTAAAATCACTTTACATAAACTTAAACCCTAAACTCTAAATATAAACTTATAAATCAAAATCACTTTAAACAGGTACAAAATTATTTTGTACTGGTGCAAAATCACTTTAGCATGTGAAACTACCCTTACATAATTTTACACTAATATAAAATGATATTGAACCTATGGAAAGACATTTTAAAATAATTTATCATTGGTGCAAAATTCTTTTGCACCAATGTAAAATCATTTAGAAAAATTTATTACCACTGTAAAGTAATTTATTAGTGATGTAAAGTTATTTATCATCGATGAAAAATTATTTATCACTTATATATTTTAAGTTAAAATAATGTGGTAATTTTTTAAATACGATGAAGATTTCCCCATAACAGATCTTATATTTTTTTTATTTTTTTACATTATAATTTAATTATCAAGTGAATTCACGATTACAATGATGTAAGAAGTATAAAAATAATACCTACATATTTTCTTATGTCACCTTTTACAACAAGATATATTTTTTTATTTTTTTGTTTAATAATAAAAATAAGTAAGAATGGTTGAAAATTAGTATATATAAATTTATATTAAAATAATAAAAAAATTTAAAAATATTTAAAGATAACTTTCATACTTAACTATCCTCGCCCAGAAGAACAACGATAGTAAGCCAATAATTATGCATGGAGCAAGAAACATAGACTGCTGTCAAGGGTAAAGGACTGATAACAGAGTTTGTTGCTTGTAACACTTCCGGTTGTTTGGGAATTGCAGGGGGGGATGAAAAGAAAATGAAAGTAGGAATGTATTGAGATTTTTTTTTAGCATTTTAGATGAAAATTTGAAATTAAATTAGATATTTTAGAGAAAAAAATATTATATCATAAAATAATAAGAGATAAAAGGAAATATTTGGTGAATTATTTTTTTGGAAATTAACATCTAATTTTAAGATAAAAAATTATAAAATTAAAAATTCAAAAAAAGAAATTTAACTCCTAATTTCGTAATCACACAACCCATTAAGAAGATTACAGGCTAGAGGCGCAAATGACTCCTTCCTCTTTCCGCTCCCCTCCGGCACTCCGGCCTACGGTGGAATATCTTTAGGCTTCATTCGGTGCAGGTTAAATCGGGGTTATAATTCATGTAAATTTTTTAAATGCTGTGTAATTACTTTCATTTATTTTAATTAAATGGTAATAATATTTATTTTTACTTTTATATTTAAAAAATATCTATTAAATCATTTATTCTTAGTTTTAATATTAAATAAATATCTACTAATATTATCTACTCTTACTTATATTATTAAATAAATATTTACTAATATTACATCATTATATCAATCATTTTAATTTTCTTTCTTATCTTCATCGAAATAAACATTCATATTTATTTATTTTATTTTAATCTACCTTACAATATTTTATCTACCTTCTAATTTGATAAAAGGAATTACCCCTCAAATTAAAGAATAACCTTATTTAATAAAAAAGATATTTTCAATCGACTTAAGAGTACTTAACATGTGATAAATTATTCTAAAATTGACGTAGGTTAAATTAATTTTACAGATTATCCCATATATTTTTTTATAAATTAATCCAAAATCTTTCCAAATAATCATTAGATAATTCTTATAATTTTCAAATAAAAATAAAAGAGAACTTATTTAAAAAAAAAAATTACCCCATACCTCATCCAAACTAACTCTAAGCCACTTTCGATCTAGTGCCATCTTATTCCAACGAGTTTTTAAAGATGACGCGTCTCGCATAATTAATTGCCAAAGATACACGTCAACGTCATCTCGTGACATGAAATGTGTGGCTTGGTGTAATCTTTTATCAGTACTCTATGCCAGAGGAGGGTCTTCCCTCTCCACGTGTCCCACCCCTTCGCTCTCTGTCTCGCCCCGTGTCGTTCTCGCCACGTTTAATGTTATGCCCCCGTGATCTCTCTCTCTCCCCCTCACTCAAATTCCCACCAACCCACTCAAAAGTCGCATATTTATATTTTAACAATAGGACGTAAAATTAATGTTGAGAAGCAGTACCATATATCTTATAAAAGTGAAAAATGCCGATCCAAAGAATTTTGACAAATTTAATTTATAATAAATTCTTGCACTATGCTTAAATGAGGCTTCATATATATAATATATATATATATATTAAAAGGAATTAGATCGATTAAGGTGAAAAATAAAGAGTGGATAATAATTTTTGCAGGGAGTCTTTGAAATATGATATCAAAAACCTTCATTATTTTTAATAATGGATGAAAAGTTGCATTCACGATAGCATTTATTGGAAGGCGTAAAAGTTTGCCTCCTCGTGTTGGTATATTATTTTCGTAAGATTTTTATTTAGTTATACTGTAATATTTTAAAATTATGTTTTTAACATTCACTTTAGAATATTATTTTAAATATTATTGAAAAAGTAATTATTTTTGTATTTATTATTTCGTTAATCATAGTCGTTAAATTTAATGATTTTAAATTAAAATATAATAAAATATTATTTTTTAATTCTTATATTTCATTTTTAATCCTCAAATTTTTTTATCACCCCCTTCCCACTTCAATAGTTATGACAATTTAGGCTCTTTTACCTGAATTTTTTTTTCTCTCCCATCCTTTTCCCCTTCCCACCCCCTCCCTACATCTTCTCTCCACCGGGGCCACCTTCACCTTAACCTCCCCCTTCCACCTTTGTCATCTCCACCTTGACCACTACCACCTCTACCTTGAACACCACAACCTCCACCCCTCCCTCCCTACCTTCATCCCCATCCTTTTTACCGTTGACCACCCTCTGCACCATCATATTGCCTTTGATTACCCCGACAACGTTGACTACTTCCTCCACCCCCAACCCCCTCCTCACCTCCACGCCATTAGAGAGGGGGCGAAGGAGGTGGTCGACGATGAAGTGTGGAGGAGGAAGGAGAGGGTGGGGGGAAAATAAAAATAATTTAAGGATTAAAAAAATAGATATAAGGTCTAGACGAAGAAGGGGGCAAATATAAAAAATTGTGAGGATTAAAAAGTAAATTTTTAAGATTAAAAAATAATTTTTTATTATATTTTAATAAAAAATCATTAAGCTTAATCATTATGATTAATTGAGCAGTAAATACAAAAGAATATTTTAAAAAAATTATAGTGACATCTAAATAAATGCCTCATTTTTATTTAGTTATTTTTTAAATAGCTATATAACTTCCTTGATGTGAGTTTATTTATCTTGGGTATTACTTTACAGTAACACCCACTCATTTACGTTCTTCGGTGGAGAAAATACTAACCACTATTATGTGCTAATATCCCCTTGCTTAAAAAATAATTTAAAATTAAAAAAAATAAAAATGCATCTTTCTTATCTCTTAAATTAGGTGAATACATATGTCATCCTCTCGTTAAATCATACCCACACAACTATTCACAACAAATCCTCTATGCTAGTGACCAAATATGTTCCTTGCATATGTCATACTCTAAATAATTCTCACTCCCTTCTCACCCTCCTCCCCTTTATGCATTTCATCGGTAATAGTATTATTCCAACCACGAACCCCAAGCCTGCCCTACATGTGTTCACCACCCCTCATCTCTCCACCGATGTGAACACCATGCCCCCGGTCGTACCTCTCTCTCCCCTTGCACCCACCCAACACTCTACCATCTATTGCGTAAATCGGAGGATTGCTCGGGTATCCCTCCATGTATGATAATTTGCACAGAAATGTGTCGTATATTTTCAAATTTTGTTATATAAATGCCATATACATTTTTTAAATTACACCACGCATTCATATTCTTGATACTAACGGTATATATTTCTATATCCAAAGTTATCTATATATATATATTTAGATTCGTTCTATTATAAAATTATTTTTTATTTCATAAAATTTAAATAACTTTTGTTAATTTATTTTTTATATAGATATTTATCTGTAAATGATGTGATATTAAATAAAGTAATTTTAAATTAATTTTTTGAATGCAAAACACCTTCCCGAATGAAATTTTTTAGACGTTTGGTTAAATAATAAATTATAGTTAGATAATAAACTTTTGACGCGTGGGATAATTATTTTGTGTACTTGACAATGGGCAAACAAAATCAATGACAGGGATTTGGCCAATATCAAATAGAAAAATGGAGATAGGAAAGACAAATAACTTTTGGTGGTGTGACATCCTCTGCTCTCCCTTTCCCTGCCCATACTAGACATTCCCTTTCTGGCTACTTGCATTTGTAGTGTCATGGTGGGGAAATTTTTCCGATTTTACACGTCTTCCTCACATCTTTTCATCGTACAAACGCTCGTTATATACCTTTATGAGCTAATCCACAGCCTTAATTTCTGCCATTTTTTACCTATACCCAGTTAAAAGTTTTTGTGCGATTAGCTTAACTAAACATGTTTAGGTAAACCGTAACTACTAGCAGTCATTGATAAGAAAATAGGGGTCAAGGTTTAGAAACCTCCTCCTTCACATGCTCCTCCTCAATGCACTAACTAGCACTGATGCTATCAGACTTAAGCATTGCTTTAGTTCCAATTCTGGTTATACAGCAATAGTGCCATGCCCATGAGTGGGATAGCACCATTGCTAACTAGTGTGCGAAGGATGTGGCAAGCAAGGTTACTTCAACATTTTGTCAAAAAGTAACAAATAGCTGCACCTATGTAAACAGACTATGAGAGAGAATGCATGACAATAATGAAATACGAAATTTGGAGGGCATATATGTAAATTCTTCCCGCCATATATCTTGTGTGCCTTCCCCCGCTCTCCGAAGGCAATATCTTTCCATATCTCTTCAATGCATTATGCAGCTGCCAATATAAAGGCATCCCAAGAGGTCTAATAGAGTCCTCTAAAAGCGCAAGCATGGATTCATCACTTCTTGCTTACGAATCCACAGCCATAACCACCACTTTGCTCTGCCTCCTGCTTGGGATAGGGATCACTCTTGCATGGTCACTTACCAAGAAAAGCCATAATTTCCCACCAGGTAGCAGTTGGTCATTATCTCTACTATTGTGGCAATGGCAAAAGGAAAAAAAAATCTGATCTTTTTGGGTGGATTTTATTTTTACCAATTTTCCTGATTTTGGTTTTTGTTTTATGTGAATGTTGTGATCAGCTGTGCCTGGATTACCATTTATCGGGAACCTGCTTCAATTGAAGGAGAAGAAGCCCCATCAGACATTTGCAAGGTGGGCTGAGATCTATGGTCCCATATTCTCCATCAGAACAGGAGCTTCCAAAGTTGTGGTTCTCAATTCAGCTGAGGTTGCTAAGGAGGTATATGGAATGTTTCCAATCCTCTACACGTAGAGTGGTTGTTTTATTGGTATGGCTTCATCTGCATTTAACTAATTGGCAGGATGGCTTGTTATTATCTCAGTGTTCCAATGTTTCTCCGAGTTTTTTTAGGATGATTTAAGAAGTGATCCTTCGGAGTCTGATTTTCTGAAACGTGTGTTTTTCCAAAAATAACATTCAAATAACCGGCCAGGATGCATTTCGTGAGAAGTCTTACTCGGGTTATGAGCGTGTGCTTGAAAGTGATGAAATCTTTACGAGGAAACTCAATTCCTTGGAATACCATTTCAAAATTCTTTGTGAAATGTGCTTGCAAGGATTTTGGCGATCCATCTTTAGAGTGCTCCATTTGTCGTTTTGCTGTGAAATTTACAAATTTAACCAATTACATTAATTGAATATTAGGATTGTCTACGGTCCAATTATCTACCATTCCATTAATGTGACCAGCTTTTCTGCTTATGGTTCGCTGTGGGAGTGACAACGTACAGACGTTAAGCATAGTAATTAATTTGTTATAGCAACGAGAAAAAGAAAAACAATCGAAAGTACTAATTTAAGGAAAATTTGATGAAATATTTTTTATTTTATCAAACTTTTATCGATATAATTTTGAGAAATCTATAATGTAAAAATTATTGATGGATGTTACGTAAGAACATCTAACTTAATCATATTTTAGCCTTATCAAGGAAAATAGAAAAAAGGATCTCTTGGTCATGTTTGAATAATAATTTTAAACAGAGTTAGATGATGGTAGATAGTTACAATACACTTCAAAATGAGTTTCATGTTTGTAGGAATCTGTGTTATTTTCATTTTGTTCAATGAATTTCTTGTAATTTCGACCAGAAAAAAAATTCAAAGAACGGAAGAGATATTAGGACTTTTTTGCAATTTTTAGCATTTATGAGGACTTAAATATAATTTTCACATCAGTGAATAAGGTCCTCTGTGTTATTTTCATTTCAATAAAGGAACTTCGTGCAATTTCGATCTGAAGAAAATTAAAAAATGGAAGTGATAGGGTTGTATTTGCAAGATTTAGTAGTTATGAGGGTTTGGATTCAATTTAACGTGCACAAGGACCTCTATGTTATTTTTATTTCATTCAAGGAACTTCCTATAATTTAGATTGGAAAAAATTTATAAAAGAAAGAGACATAGGATCTTATTTTCAATTTTTAACACCTATTAGTGCTTAGATACAACTTTTACAATAGCTGCTATAGTGCACATGGACCTTTGTGTTATTTTCATTCTATTTAACGACATTCCTACAATTTCGATTGAAAAAAAAAATTTAAAAGGAAGAGACATAGGGCCCTTTTTGTAATTTTTAACACTTATGAGGGCTTGGATGCAAATTTTCACATCAAAATGTAAACTTTGTGTAATTTTCAATGCTGTCGAGGTGCTTGTTCCAATTTTGATCGGAGAAAAATTTTTACCAAGGAAAAGATATAAAAGCTTGTTTGTAATTTTTAGCACATATGAGGTCTTAGTTGTATCTTTTTAATAGTTGCTACAATACATAGAGACCTATGTGCTATTATCATCTCATCAGAGGAGCTTCCTTCGATTGCGATTGAGAAAAGAACTAAAAATTAAGAGATGTAGGAGCTTATTCACAATTTTTAGATTTAGATGCAATGTTCACATCAACGGTAATAGTTTCTACCGTGCCTATATGCTATTTTCATTTTATTTAAGAAACTTCGTTCAATTTCAATCGTGAAAAGATTTAAAAAGAGGAGCGATAAGTGTACACTCAAGTGTACATCCATTTATACATTTGAATCTAAGGCCATAACATCCCTCTCGAGGGTGGGGGAGTATATATTTGAGTGTATATCAAGCATTTCTCATTTAAAAAGGAAGAGGCATGGGAGCTTATATATAATTTTTAGAATTTATGAAAACTTGCATACAATTTTCACACCAACACCTATTCCCAACACAAATATAAGGGACATATCACTTACGCACTTTGCTCGGGAAAAGGTAAATGACATTTGATGGTGATCTCTCTCGATCAATTTAAAATGCACCTATTTTGACGATGTGATTTTGCATATCATTATCATCTATGGGATTTATCAAAATAATATTAATTAAAATAAATAATAAACTTTCAACTACCTATAATTAAAGAAATCATTGTTATTTAATTAATTTAATATTCTAAAAATAGATGCGAAAACTTTTGTAATTAGAAGATCTTACCTCGTAATAAATGTATAATCGTGTTATGAAAATGAAAATATATTTTGTAACAATAAAATGTAGTTGTTGTAATAAAAAAATAATGATGTAAAAATGTAAAATCTACATGTTTATTGTAATACGTAATATAATAATATATATGACAAATATAAAAATAACGGATTGCGTAAATAAAAAGTGTATTATCAGGATAACAATGCATAATATGGAAAACAATATACAATACATGATAGCAAGTTTAAAAAAACTCTAACAACTTAGTAATATTGTTGTAATGACAGTTAAATGGTGTTGTAACCATATCATTGTTTCACGATTTTCTAACGTTATAATATGGATGTTGTAATAAGAATAATAATATGGTGCATTAAAAAGATTGCAGCTATACTCCAAAACAAGTAAAAAATATAATCTTTAAATAACATTAATGTGGTTGCAATTTATTCATGTTGGTATTTTGCTCGACAACATGTCTGTGAGGATAACGATAATCCATGTATTTGTAATACTATTTAATACTTTCATCGATTCCCTATATAATCTTCAATCTTAATAACCAATCCATTGTAATGTGAGTATCAAAGAAAACTATATATGTCAATGCATAATGTGAAATGTTTTGTAAACCTTGGTATTAATTAGTATATTTAACATGTATTTCTGTAATACCATCTCTATGTTTAAAAAAGAAAAAATCAAATACATTTGTTTCTTTGTATTACAACAATTGCATATACATGTAATACAAATAAATAATATTTTGTTATAATATAAATCACAACCGTTGTAATGGGCATATTTGTTATACAGTAAGTATATTTATATTATAAAATAATTCATTTGTTTCTTTGTATTACAATTAAACATGTAATACAAATAAATAACTTTTTGTGATAGCATAAATTACAATTGTTGCAATAAACATGCTTGATGTATGGTAAGTATATTTGTATTACAAAATATTTCGTTCTTTAAGTTCTGGAACACTTCATTTAATGCTTACATATATTAAAAAGCTTACCTTAATATATATGATGGATTACATGTAGTGTCGATTTGAGGATGGTTACATTTAAAACTAAAACTCGCGCATCTACAAAGGAATGTAATTGTGAGTTGTGAATAATAATCTTCAAAATAATAATGACCAAAATTTTAGTAATATCTGTATAATATATTAAAGGTAAATAAATAATTTTCATATTTAATAACATGATTTCATTTGTTATACAAAAATTATTAATAAATATGCGAGTGATTTCATCTTATTTCTCATCCAACGGTTACAACTTAGTGTTTAATGGGACATTTTGAGCATAGTGCTCACTAGATAATTTCCCTATATATATATATATATATTCTTAATTTTCTTTCATTAAGAACAAAATTCATCATTATTTTCTCACCTCGATAAAAGGGTGATCGAATTAGGAGGTTACTTGGACCATTTTGTTCTCTAATATATGATGCCTTGTATCATCGATTATGAAATAAAAGATCCTCAAACAGTCATGCCATGAGCAGTACATGAATCAAAAATACAAGATGGCACAAATGATAGAATCTTAATTTAACAAAGGCCAATCGGATGATCAAGACCTTATAATAGGATTTGCAGGTAAATCTGTATTGGGAAGTTATATCCTTTTACTTGCACTTCGACCAGTAGAGATATTTCCTTTCAATATTGAGGCCCAAGCACCTGAAGAAGACCATATATGATACTGATTCATTAAAGTTGATGTTAGCAGGCAATGGTGACAAACTTCTCATCCATTTCAACAAGGAAGCTCCCCAGGGCTTTGAAACTGCTCACTAGCAACAAAGCAATGGTCGCGATGAGCGACTATGGAGAATTTCACAAGATGGCGAAACGCTTTATATTAACATGTGTATTAGGTGTTGCAGCACAGGTGTTAATCACTAGTCATACCTTTAATCTTACTCATTTAAGTTGGTCCTCTTTATTTACATTAATTGGTTTACGAACTTTGACAATGGTGTTGAATTATTAGTCTTCCCTCATCTCAGAAGCGACACCGTCATCACAGGGATCTCATGATGGAAAACATGTCGAGAGCTTTAAATTCGAACATCCAAGAAAACCCACTTTCAGAGGTGAATTTGAGGGAGATCTTCAGGACAGAGCTTTCCAATCTAGCCTTGAAAGAAGTGAGTTCATCTGAATATAGTTACAACTTGAACTCTGGCCAATCAAAATTACGAGGACTTAAACATTCATATGCACATTTAAACCGGGAATGCCAATTTACTTCATTGGATGGTATCATTATATGATGTTTTTCTCATGTGTTATGTATGAATTTGAGCTTCTGTCAGTCTATCAATGTTTTCTTCTCGCCAAAATGTCAACATGATTCACATTGTATAGCTAATATTTAATATAAAGAAATAAAACCAGTGCCATTCTATCACGTGATTAGCTCTACCCACATAAAAAGGCCATCACTTTGTGAGTTCGTAAACACACGATGTTTTTTGGTTTTAAAATAAAATGTATCGTTGCAAAACCATTTTGAAGATGATTGTGGTGGTTTTTCACCAAAACAAAATAGTTTTAAAGATGATTTTAATGATTTGAGTTGATGCATTTTGGTTTTGCATTGGTTTGTGTTTGGTTTTGCACTTGTGTTTTTTTCTTTAAATTGGTGATGGCTTTTTTGAACTGTGGTAGACGTCTTCATATGTCATTACTTGCAATACCTTTTTGTTTAAATCGAAGACACATGACATGATCCTTACTTTTAAATTTACTCTTTCGGTTGGCTTCACCTACTCGCATCCCTTTCTTTTCCATAGTTGTGATTCTTGGGAGACTGCAAAAACTTGCAGGCCATAGGGAAAGATGTGGCTACCATCTACGTAGAGGAGCTTGGCTTGGAAATATCGAAGAATGAGATGTTCGAAATACTGGTATCTGACCCGTTGAAAGGATCCATCGAGGTCGATTGGCGGGATTTCTTCCCATATCTCAGGTGGATCCCCAACCCAAAACTGGAACAAAGGATCCACCGAATCGTCACGCGCAAGATGGCCGTGACAAGAGCGCTGATCGACGAACAAAAGAAACGGATCTCCACGGGAGAGGTTGCATCCTCATGGCTCATCCAGTCAAGCATGTGGATTCCTTAATTAATGGCATTTCTTACTGAATAAATCGATCCTTTTTCATAGGCTGTAGATTGCTATCTTGATTTCTTATTATCCAACGACGCACCGTTTACGGAGGATCAACTGACGTCGTTGGTATCGGAGGCGATAATTGAGCAATCTGATACGACCTTAGTTACCACCGAGTGGGCTATGTATGAACTTGCTAAGAATTCAATGGTGCAGGTCCGTTTAACACAAGATATGTTTAATTATTGCCATCTTAACGCTTTTGATTTTTTTTGTTTTTTGAAAAGGTTAAGCCTTTATTTTGTCCAATGTCTCAGGAGCATCTCTATCGAGAAATTTGTGGAGTCTGTGGCTCACAGAAGATCACTGAGGAGCACATTCCAGCATTGCAATATCTAACTGCTGTCTTCCATGAAACCTTGAGACTATACTCTCCAGTCCCTATCATTCCTCTGAGATATGTTCATGAAGATACCCAACTTGGAGGGTATCACATCCCAGCAGGCACCGAGGTAACATTAATGGAATTCTTAGAGCAGGACTATTAGATTCAATCAAACTTCAATTTAGCAGTACTCTTTAGTTAAACGCATGAAATAGAAAAGAACCCTCTTACTGATAATTCACCTTGAACAGAGTCTAGTTATACTTCTCTTAAGCACAAGAAATACAATTGATACGAAAAAACCAATATACTCAGAGGAAGAAATCTCTTACGATACATTGCTAATTATATACTCACTTGAATACACGTAGCAATTGGGCGTAATGCGAGATAACATAAAGTTGGTTTTCTGCAATTTGGCGTGAATTAAGTTATTATGTACCATAGAGAATTACAATTCAACTGAAACTACAAGGGTGTTTGCAGATTGCGATCAACATATATGGATGCAACATGAACAAGGAGGAATGGGATGAGCCCCACAAGTGGAAGCCCCAGAGGTTCTTGACAGGGAGGTGCGAGTCGACGGACTTGCGCAAGACCATGGCCTTCGGGGCAGGGAAGAGGGCGTGCGCGGGATCTTTGCAAGCGATGCTTATATCGTGCATGGCAATCGGCAGATTTGTGCAGGAGTTTGAGTGGAAGCTGAAGGAAGGCGAGGATGAGAAGGTCGACATGGTTCAGCTCACAACTCACAAGCTTCATCCTATGCTTGCTAACATAAAACCAAGATAAAATAAATTGAACAAGTACTCTTATAATATTTTCCTTTCCCCAAAATCGATTTTCTCCTTGTTAAAATGTATCCTGTAGCTTTGCCTATAATTCGCACCTTTATATTGTTTTCTAGAAATTTTTATGCAAAACAATGGCAATCCTGCCTAACCATCGAGGACAGAGGTTGGAATACTCGACGGATGAGTGGATTACCCCCTCCTGGACCAAACAATTCCCACCGTCCACCTCCTCCTACATTCTCAAAGTATGAGTGGACCCAAGATTCACCCAAGTCCCATGGATAAATGTCTCCTTGAACAAAATCCAGCCAAAAGTGTACCTCCTCCCCCATCTTAAGATACTGTTTATTTGCACGAATTGAGTCATTTATACTGTGTTAGGTTTTCTAATCTCAAGTTATAATAATCTTGGAATAGAATCCTCACTCTTAGGATTATTCAATTGGCAAAAGTTAGAAAAAAAAATGAACAAACTCCTCGTGAGCCACTACATACCTTTCCACATAATTGGCATACAAGGCCTTGCCTTGAATTTTTTTGGGTGACCAACCGACAGGTACCACTATCAGACTCATAACCTCGTCTTGAGAGAATTTTCCACACTCGGTGGTTCAAGCAACATACATTTCAAGTGGATCATGGAAATGGAAATGTAGTGAAAGTGACTTGGGTAACATGACTTCGAGACTGTATTTGATAGTCGGGATAAGAGTTAAATGACACAAGTTTTATATAACTCGATACTATGTAATTCAATGCAATCTACATAAGATGGTGCGAGAGAAGGTAAATGTAGGTATAATTCTACGGTTAGGTTTTCTTTTCCACGACATCCAATGGTGCGTGCGTGCGAAGGGTGCTAAAAATATTTTTTATCCTAAAGAACATATCAGATGTCAAATATTTAAATGCATCATGATTTCAAACCACTTGAAAAGGAGGTTAACTTGGCACTACATGGCAAGGGGCTCCCACCTGCAAAGGGTGCTCGTTTCTTGGAAGTGGAAGGTAATTTACATTTGCGATACGGTTACAATCTTCTGAATTGATTCTGTAGTGGATGAATATTTTTCAAATGCAAATGAGTGGCGGGGAACGGATAAGGGGACGAAGGGACGAGGCTGGTGGTTGAGAATGTCGACGACTTTTCTTATGCTCGAGAGGATTGACACCCGTACCATCTTAAGTGATATAAATTACATAGTAAGGCTGGTGGTTGCCAGTAAGTCACCCGGGATAAGAGATAGGGCCCTGCGTGGATGCCAGTAAGTCACCCGTACCATCTTAAGTGAAAACAGCGACGCTAGTCCGAAACTTGTTGATATTTATCGAGTTTGGCACATGCGGTCTCCAAGTAAGAGTACTTCTCATCGCAAGAAAAAGAGATATGAATACATTATTTTAATTATTTTTATATTTTATTATATTTTATTACGTCAATAGCAATATACACAAATTTTAATACTATATATACATATATAATTATAATATCATATAATTTCACTCATATTTATAATTTAATATTAAATAAATATCAACTAATATCATTTAAATATAGCTAATTATTTTATTCATACAATGCTGTATGCATGAAATAACACTTATTCCCCGGTCAAATAAAACTTCATTGAGTGTGCTGCTTCGACCCATTAGTTCCAAGAGTGAGTTGTCGCGGCAGCTTAGGTGAATAAGTACATGTGCAAGTGAGTTAATATTTATAAATTAGTTGTCGCACATAGATTATTTTTTTTGTGCCTGTTTGATGGTAGTTAAAGGTAAAATTTTAGTTCATGTAATTTTTTAAATGCTACCGTATATAAAATTTTTAATTGGAGTATAATTTATATGTCAAATTTCTTGAAAAAAAATGTGTCCTGCATATTTGTTAGGAGATTTATGTTTAAAATTAATCTGTAATTGATAAATATTTTTTCCTTTTATGTACAAGTGAAAGATTAACAAAGGAGTTTACATTCATTAAATGTAACAATTTAATGAAAATTCAGCTGAAGATCCCTACATTAGTGAGTGTTTACTAATACCTACAATAGATATAAAACCTATTATATTTAAGTAGACATAACCCACCCAAACAACATGTTTCACAGTCATGTGTTCAAAATCAAAAACTTAAATATTCAAAAAAATTACAAATTGATCAAGTGCACAGATAAGTTGAAGATTTGAAAATTAAATCCATACTTCCATAACAGTGGTTCTTTTTCTAAATTTTTTTATATTCAAGATACGTCATTTCACATGAGACGATAATCCTGTGGACACAAAAATAAAAAGACAAATGAAATTAAATTCCAAACATTGCCGCAACCACCGACTTACGTCAAAAATGGTGTGTGTGATAGGAAATCAGATATGATTAGATGAATTGAAATATATGCATACAGCATTCATAGTTCCGACTCCGTTTATCAATGGAACAAAGGAGGAGATAGGGCCCTGCTTGGGCAGTCAGCCATACCTTCTTAGTGAAAACGGTGACACTTGTTCGAAACTTGATAAAATTTATCGGGTGGCTGTGGGTTGGGCACTTGCGATCTCCCCCAAATTTTTCTCCCACAAAAAATGTATAAGAATAGGCTATTTTAACTAATAATTTTATATTTTATTATATTATATTATATCAAAATCAATATATATATATATATAATTCCACTCACATTTATAATTTAATATTAAATAATTATCTACTGATATCATATCAATATAACTAATTATTTTAATAACTTATTCCACTGTCCAAGAAAGCCTTATTGAGTGTGTTGCTTCAACCCAATAGTTCTAAGAGTGAGTTGTTGTGGCAGCTTCGGTGGATTACTACAAATAAAAGTGAGTTAATATTTATATATTAGTTGTCATACATAGCTTGTTTTCGCTGCCTCTTTGATGGTAGTTCAACTTAAAATTTTAGTTCACGTAATTTTTTTAAATGTTACGGTATACAAAAAAAGATGTTGTACGTATATGTTAGGAAATTTATATTTAAAATTAATCTATAATTTGTAACATTTTTTTTTAATATATATAAGTGAAAGATTAACTAAAGAAGTTTATATTCATTAAATGTAACAATTTAATGAAAATTCCGCTGAAGATCCCTATATTATTGAGTATTTACTAAAACCTACAATAAATATAAAATCTACTATATTTAAGTAGACACATGAAAAATTAGGAAAATTATAACCAGGCCGTATCACGTTGGTGCATGGCTTTTTTAATTATGGGAAAAGACCTTTTTCACAGGCATGTGATCAAAATCAAAAACTTAATGATAAAAAATTATCAAGTGCGCAGATAAGTTGAAGATTTGAAATTTGAATCAATACCTCCACAACAGTTGTTTTTTTCTAATTTTTTTTTATATTCAAGATACGTCATTTCACATGAGACAATAATCCTTTGCAAGCAAAAACAAAAGCACAAATGAAATTAAATTTCAGATATTACCACAACTACTAACCTACGTTAAAAATGGAATGTGTGTAATAATAATTCAAAAATGAAATTAAAATGCACACAATATGATTAGATCAATTCAAACGTAGGCATATAACATTCATAGTTTCAATATGGGGAATATGAACTATATATTTTATATCTTCTAACCAACTTTATAATTGTATTTTCTTTCTAACATTGTAAATACATTACGTGAATCTTACGATATAGTGATAGATCTGAGTATATAAACACCTATACGAAGCTTTTGTCAAATTTCCTCGTGAACTTTGCCTGTAGTTAAAAGTTAGAATACAAAATACAAAAATAACTTTTGTGTGCTCAAAACTACTTTAAAAATAGAAATTAACTAATAACTAAAATCAAATGGTAAAAGATCTTCACCACACCAGGTAAAGTTTTCTCTTTAAGCACAAAAAATAGATTGTGGAGCTCGGATTTAGAATATTTAAGGGTTAATTTATTTGGAGATTAAGGAATTGGTATTAAAAAATATGAAATTAATCGTATTTATTTGAAGAGTAATGTTAACATCAATTTATATTTATTTGAATTGGTGTTAATTTATGATGTTATCTCTTATGGTATTTATTTGTTAGTAGTGTTAAGAATTTAAATCAAAGACCACGAGAACATAACAAAATCGTGAGATTTAAACACAGATTTACCTAACACCAGAAGCAACTGGTGTTAGACAAACCAACGTTAAGAGCTCTTAACCCATGTTAACCAAAAGGAGGATAACCTTCCAAGTAAACGAAGGTTAACCCCTCAAAAAAAGAGTTAACCTTGCAAGTAAACTAACCCTAAAGAATTGACGAAGTTGCTATCTAGAGCCAGGAGCTAGGTTAGCATTCGTTTTGCAAACATCCAAGCACTCTTGCTCTAGTTGAAGTAGTATCTTGTCACGTTCTTGGTCACTCTCACGTACCTCGTTGTTAAGACCCGTGCTGTTAGAGCCCTTTAAGACGTCTGGAACTTGGGTCAGACATCTGGTCAGACATCTGGACACCCTCCCAGATGTCAGGAAATCAAAATTTTTCGTGTACGTCCTCGCGTCTGCATGCGTGCTGCGCGTAGACAGTACGCGACCTCGTTTTCTTCTCCTTCTCTCTCCTCTCGCCGACGCAAACCCTTACCCCACACCTTATTTAAACCCCCCTCCTCTCCCTCGTTCACCCCACATCCAGCCACCCTTCTCCTTCCTCCAGCGAGCAGCGAGCAGCGAGGGGAAGAGAGGAGAGCAAGCGCGCGAGCTCGTGAGGTAGCTCGTCGGAGAGCTCACGGCCGGTCGGCGCGTGCGCGAGGCGGAGAGGTGCATCGGGGAGGTCCTCCCCGACACTGTTGCAGCAGGAGCAGCAGGCGAGTGGGAGCGGCGCGGCCGCGTACAGCGCGAGAAGGCGTAGGCAGGTTCTGATTCTGGTTTTTCCCAGAATCAGACGTCTGGATCGACGTCCAGACGACGTAGACAACGTCTGGAGGAGGTTCTAGATGACTGAGAGGTAAGTTTCGCGACATACACCTTCTTTGCGGATACGGCCATGCAGGCCGTTCCGCCGAGGCACTTTTTTGTGCCATATTGAGGAAATTTTCGTTGACGCGTGCATGATTCGCTTCGGGAAGGTGCGGGACACGCCCACCCATGCAGTTCAGACGTCTTGGCGAGGCACCAGAAGACGGGAAGCATTTCCAGACGTCCGGAGAGGTGGTCGGATGTCTGGAACTGGGTCCAGACGGTCCAGCGGAGTTCCTAGACGTTTGAAGAGTGGCGCAGGAACTGAGGTACGACTTTGGACTCTTTCAAGACGTCTGGAAGGTGTTCTAGACGTTTGATTTGAATCAGAATTACTGTTTTTGACTCGTTTCGGGTCCGTTTGTGGTCTGATTTTCGCAATTAAGATACTGTTGTTTTCCGTATGATTTCCCCTACTTGTTGGAATACTTTCCATACTGTTATGAGTATTCTTTTGTGATTGATCCTTGTGATAGGACTTGTTTCCGTTGCGGGTTCGGGGCTTGCTGAGGCACGTGAGCCTGCCGTTAAATCCCCCATTAGTCCTGGGTTTGCTGGTGTAGTGGCTTCCCCTAGTTTAAATACAAACCTGAATGCATGTGTGGAATGAATGAATAGATCCTAGGGTATGGCATGAATCTTAGGACTAGATATACTGGAATGTTTGGATTGAATGCATGGATTGCAGTCTTGAATGAGTAGATAGAATGATAATAATTGCCTGTAAATGAATAACAGTTGCCTACGAAATATGTAGTATTTGTGCTAGTTAACGGTTGCATGTAAATTCCTGTTGTACACGTTAAATGACATAACACGAGCTGCATGTATATAATTGAGAATGGTAATATGAATGATGGAAATACGAGCTACCTGTGTATAACCCGTATACGGAAATGTGAACGATAGAAACACAAGCTGCATGTATATAACCTGAGAACAGAAATAGAGATGTGAAACCTGGTATGGAATGACACGAGGTATATGAGCATGAACCCTACGGGGGGAATAGGAGTAGAGCTCCTGGGAATGGAATGGATCTAGAATGTGTTGGGAAGTGTGCTGACCCTTGAGTACGTGGTACTGAGGGGAGTGCATGTTACCTCTTAGTGTAGAGGGGTGATTGTCGCCTTCGGGTTGGGAACCGGGGTGGGTTTGGCCACTTTGCATCGACTCGGTGGCCCTCGCGTACACTGTACCGGGGAGAGCTACTAGTGTAGGGAGGGTTAGCCACCCCACGGGGCCCGGGGTTCAGCTAGCCGCCTTACACTGACTTGTTAGGCCCACTGGGCAAACCAAGGTATTCAGGCGAGGGTGCGCGGACTGTGGAGGGGCGAGACCCCTGTTTGGTTCTTAGGGGCTATACCCCTGTTACTGAGAGGGCTATGCCCTATATTGGTTTCGTGCTGTGCTTTGGGCACACCCGCTAACGGAAACGATTGACCCCTGTTTGGACGTGTCGAGCCCGACGTCTCAGTGGACCAGCCACTACTTTCGGGCGTTCAAGCCCAGGACCTCGCCCTGCAGATACGGGAGATCGTACGATAGGAGCTTCACCCGCCTTCATAGGCGCCTCTCCCTGGGGCTGTGAAGGGGGAGTCCTCAGTGGGACCGCTAGACAGACACAGCGCTGGACATGGGGGAGGGGGTGGCCCTCCACCGCCCCCACCGTCCTCTGACACTTCTGAGCACGAGCCTTCCTTGCCTGGAGGCGTACCAGTTTTCCCACTTCAGTGCCATTACGAGCTTTTCGGACAGTTCCGAAGCTGAAGCCCCCCTCCTTCGAGAGGAATGAGGATCCGACCGAGGTGGAGAACTGGCTCAAGCAGATCGAGAAGGTGTTTGACACCCTTCGCCCTCTTGCGGAGTGCCGCGTGGCCTTTGCCACGTACCAGTTGAAGAGCGCGGCACATCGGTGGTGGAGGGCGGTCAGAGGTTAGGAGAGGGCCGAGTTGACTTGGGACCAGTTTGTCACCCTCTTCTGCGAGTAGTACTTTCCCCAGACGTGGCAGGATCAGAGGAGGCGGGAGTTCCACACTCTCCGCCAGGGGACGATGACCGTGAGCGCGTACCGCATGCGTTTTCTGGAGCTGTCTCGTTTCGCTGCAACAGTTGTAGCTACTGAGGAGGAGCGCCTTTAGAGGTTCACCGAGGGGCTCCGGCCTACTATTCGGGGGTATGTCAAACCCCTGAAGCTGCCTACGTTCTCGAGAGTGGTGGAGGCAGCCATGACATATGAGGAGACCAACCTAGCTGCATGTGACACTGACAGCGGATGGAAGAGGCCCTTCCAGCCAGACTACTCACAGGGCCGGCAAGAGAGGAGGCACGCAGTGCCCGCAGGAGAGCCGTTACACTTTGTGATGCCGTCAGTGGAATTTGGGGGCCCCCGACAGGGGCTAGTTGCCAGCACTGGACCCCCTCCCAGCCATCAGCAGGGACCTACTGAGGGTGGGAGTCGAGTTCCCCTTTGCTACCAGTGTGGCCAGCCAGGTCACATCAGGCAGGACTGCCCATCTAGGGCTGGAGGTCAGCAGATGCTCCCCACGCCGAGCACTGGAGGATGAGCAGGGGGCCGTGGTTCCCAAGCGCGTGGGGGAGGTCAGTAGTTGCGGGGAGGGTACCGACCAGCGGCTACCCATCCGACGCAGAGTGTAGTTGCTTCGTTCGCACCTAGGGCTGAGGGGCATATCAACGCCCTGACACACAGAGACGTCAGAGCTTCAGGTTCAGTGGTGGCAGGTATGGTTACAGTTTCCGGCAGACTAGTTTACACACTTTTTGATTCTGGCGCCACGGACTCGTTTGTCCCTACTACTTTTGCTGTCAGTTTGGGGCAGGATTGTGTGTTGTTAGAGGATCCATTTGTGATCAGAGGTCCAGGTGGTCAGCTGTTTGTAGCTGAAGAGGTTTACACAGGCTGTGAGGTCAGTGTTGGGGGACACAGCCTCCCCGCTGATCTGATTGTGATACCGATGGAGGACTTTGGCGTGATTCTGGGGATGGATTGGTTGTCCGCTTACCACGCTTTGGTGGACTATTTTGAAAGGAAGATCGTCTTCTCCATACCAGAGTTGCCCTCTTTTGAGTTTCACGGACAGCCAGTGGACGGAGGCTTTAGGTGCATTTCTGCACTTCAGGTGGCGAGACTTTTGGGCCAAGGGTGCGAGGGCTTTCTGGCTTGTGTAGTGGCAGAGCCCAGCCCCGTGATAGATTTTCAGAGTATCCCAGTGGTCAGAGAGTACCCCGACACATTTCCAGAGGAGCTGCCAGGACTACCGCTCGAGCGTGAGATCGAGTTTAAGATCTCACTAGTACCGGGGACCAGCCCCATTTCTATAGCACCTTACAGGATGGCACCACTTGAGCTGCGGAGCTCAAGTCCCAGTTGTAGGACCTTCTAGAGAAGGGCTTTGTGAGGCCCAGTGCGTCTCCGTGGGGAGCCCCGGTATTATTTGTGAAGAAGAAGGATGGTATCCTACGCCTTTGTGTGAACCACAGACAGCTAAATAAGGTCACCATCAAGAACAGATATCCGCTGTCGAGGATTGACGACTTGTTTGACCAGTTGCGAGGTGCCACGGTATTCTCCAAGATAGACTTGAGGTCTGGCTACCACCAGTTGAGGATCAGGGAGACCGACGACTCCAAGACAGCTTTCCGCACCTGGTATGGACACGAGTTTTTGGTCATGCCGTTTGGGCTGACCAACACCCCCGCTGCTTTCATGGATTTGATGAACTGGGTGTACAGACCGTATCTAGATCAGTTCGTGGTGGTATTTATTGATGATGTGCTCATCTACTCTCAGGATCAGGCATAGCACGGACAACACTTGCGGATGGTTTTGGACACACTCAGATGACGTAGGCTATACGCCAAATACAGCAAATGCGAGTTTTGGTTGTGGGAGGTGACCTTCTTAGGTCATGTGATTTTCGGGGATGTCTTGGCTGTGGACCCAGCCAAGGTTGAGGTAGTGCTTAAGTGGGAGAGACCACGTACAGTGATAGAGATCCGCAGTTTCTTGGGATTGGCAGGCTACTACAGGCGGTTTATCAGGGGTTTCTCGTAGATTGCATGTCCTATGACACAGCTGACCTGGAAGGACATGCCCTTTTCTTGGACAGACGCTTGCGAGGCGTGTTTTCAGGAGCTGAAGGAGAGGCTGACTTCGGCTCCCGTGCTTACCATCCCAGACAGCAGTGGTGGTTTCATTGTGTACACGGACGCTTCTTTACAGGGGTTAGGGGGTGTGCTCATGCAGCGGGGTCACGTTGTCGCTTACGCTTCGCGGCAACTGAAGCCCCATGAGCATAGCTACCCTACCGACGACCTAGAGCTGGCAGCTGTCGTCTTCGCACTGAAGACTTGGAGGCACTACCTGTACGGTGAAACTTTTGAGATTTTCACAGATCATAAGAGCCTCAGATACTTGTTTGATCAGAAGGAGCTCAACATGAGACAGAGACGTTAGTTAGAGTTCCTGAAGGACTATGACTGCAGCATTTTCTACCATCTGGGGAAGGCCAACGTGGTGGCTGACGCCTTGAGCCGGAAGGCGCCCGCCCACTTGGGCAGTTTACGGGCACAGAGTTGGAGACTCATGGAAGAGATGGGCAGTTGGCGACCCCTAGAGTTACTGGGGCATTGTATGGCAGTGACTGTGACACGACAGACGAGGGTAGAGCTGATAAACCGCATCATCACAGGACAGATGGCCGACCCGTACCTGCAGTCATTGCATGATAGAGTACTGTCAGGGGACCCTGGAGACTTCTCCTTTACTAACGAGGTGCTGCGCATGAGGGGACGTTTGTGTGTTCCTAGGGACGAGGAGCTATTGAGAGAACTTTTGACCGAGGCACACAGTTCCAGGTTCACCATACATCCCGGGAACACAAAGATGTATCATGATCTGAGATGCGACTTTTGGTGGAGGGGAACGAAGCGAAATGTAGGTGAATTTGTGCAGCAGTGTTTGGTGTGCCAGCAGGTGAAAGCCGAGTATCAGAGGCCTGCAGGGCCGTTGCAGCCACTTCCAGTGCCAGAGTGGAAGTGGGAGAGCATCACCATGGACTTGGTGGTGGGCTTGCCCGTTACCTAGCGAGGACACGACGCAGTCTGGGTGATTGCAGACAGATTGACGAAGACGGCACGTTTCTTGCCGATCTAAGTCACTTTGGGACCAGCACAATTGGTAGAGAGGTATATCCGCGACGTGGTATGTCTGCACAGAGTTCCGCGGGAGATTGTATCCGATCGGGATACCCGCTTTGCGTCCCAGTTTTGGGTTGAGTTTCAGCAGGCCTTGGCGATACGGTTGAGGTTCAGTACAGCTTACCACCCCCAGACGGACGAACAGTCAGAGCGCACGATACGGGCGCTTGAGGACCTTTTGCGTGCCTGTGTATTGGACTGGAGGGGCTTTTGGGAGGAGCACTTGCCCCAGGCGGAGTTTGCATATAATAACAGCTATCACTCGAGCATCGGCATGGCACCCTACGAGGCTCTGTACGGACGTCGGTGTACTGCACCCTTGAGTTGGGTCGAGGTGGGGACTAAGTGGGAGGTTGGCCCCAGGCTGATCTGGCAGAGTTAGGAGGTGGTTGAGCAGATTCACAGGCGACTCCGCATTGTCAGGAGCAAACAGAAGAGCTATGCCGATCGGAAGCGCAGAGAGGTGCAGTTTGAGGTTAGGGATCACGTCTTCCTTCGCGTTTCGCCTATGAAGGGCCTGCAGCGGTTTGGGGTGAGAGGGAAGCTCGCGCTGAGGTTCGTGGGACCCTTTGAGGTCCTGGAGCGTGTTGGACCCGTTGCTTACAGGCTTGCCCTTCCTCCCCTGCTTTCTGGTGTGCATGACGTGTTCCACGTGTCCAACCTCAGGAAGTACGTCGCCGATCCCAGTCACGTTCTGAGCCACGAGAGCGTCAAGGTGGGTGACGACCTGACCTACCCCGAGTGGCTAGTGCAGATACTAGACAGAGCCGTCCGGAGTTTGAGATGGAAGCAGGTACCCCTGGTGAAGGTCTTGTGGAGGAGCCAGAGGTACGAGGAGGCTACCTGGGAGCCTGAGGCGGCGATGTGAGAGCGGTACCCGGAGCTCTTTGAGGGTACTTCTTTTCGGCCAGCTTCGATCCTCTTTGAGTTTGTTATGCGTTTGTTGTTCTTTCCCCGCAACCTAGCTAGCTCAAGTTTCGAGGACGAAACTTTCTTTGAGTTGTTATGTTGTTAAGACTTGTGCTGTTAGAGCCCTTTAAGACGTCTGGAACTTGGGTCAGACGTCTGGACACCCTCCTAGACGTCTGGAAATTGAAATTTTTCATGTACGTCCTCGTGTCTGCGCTCATGCTGCGCGTAGACAGTATGCGACCTCGTTTTCTTCTCCTTCTCTCTCCTTTCGCCGATGCAAACCCTAACCCCACACCTTATTTAAACCCCCCTCCTCTCCCTCATACACCCCACATCTAGCCACCCTTCTCCTTCCTCCAGCGAGCAGCGAGTAGTAAGCGTGAGCGACGTGGGAGGAGAGGAGGAGTAGAGAGGGGAAGAGAGGAGAGCAAGCGCGCAAGCTCGTGTGGGAGCTCGTCGGAGAGCTCACGGTTGGTCGACGCATACATGAGGCGGAGAGGTGCGTCGGGGAGGTCCTCCCTGACATTGCTACAGTCGGGGCAGCAGGCGAGCTGGCACGGCGTGGCCGTGCGCAGCGCGAGGGCGAAGGCAGGTTCTGATTCTGGGTTTTTCCCAGAATCAGACGTCTGGATCGACGTCCAGACGACGTAGACGACGTCTGGAGGAGGTTCCAGACGACTGAGAGGTAAGTCTCGCGACGTACACCTTTGCGGATACGGCCATGCAGGCCGTTCCACCGAGGCACTGTTTCGTGCCATATTGAGGAGATTTTCGTTGACGCGTGCAGGATTCGCTTCGGGAATGCGCGGGACACGCCCTCCCACGTAGTTCAGACGTCTAGGTGAGGCACCAGAGGACGGGAAGCGTTTCAGACATCCGGAGAGGTGGTCGGACGTCTGGAACTGGGTCCAGACGGTCCAGCGGAGTTCCTGGACGTCTGAAGAGAGGCACAGGAACTGAGGTACGACTCTGGACTCTTTGAAGACGTCTGGAAGGTGTTCCAGACGTCTGATGTGAATCAGAATTACTATTTTTGACCCGTTTCGGGTTCGTTTGAGGTCCGATTTCCACAATTAAGATACCGTTGTTTCCCGTATGATTTCCCCTACTTGTTGGAATACTTTCTATACTATTATGAGATTCTTTTGTGATTGATCCTTGTGATAGGACTTGTTTCCGTTGCGGGTTCAGGGCTTGCTGAGGCACGTAAGCCTGCTGTTCAAGCCCCCATTAATCCTGGGTTTGCTGGTATAGTGGCTTCCCTTAGTTTAAATACAAACCTGAATGCATGTGTGGAATGAATGAGTAGATCCTAGGGTATGGCATGAATCTTAGGACTAGATATACTGGAATGTTTGGATTGAATGCATGGATTGCAGTCTTGAATGAGTAGATAGAATGATAACAATTGCCTGTAAATGAATAACAGTTGCCTGCTAAATATGTAGTATTTGTGCTAGTTAACGGTTGCATGTAAATTCCTGTTGTACACGTTAAATGACATAACACGAGCTGCATGTATATAATTGAGAATGGTAATATGAATGATGGAAATACGAGCTACCTGTGTATAACCCGTATACGGAAATGTGAACGATAGAAACACAAGTTGCATGTATATAACCCGAGAACAGAAATAGAGATGATGAAACCTGGTATGGAATGACACGAGGTATATGAGCATGAACCCTACGGGGGGAATAGGAGTAGAGCTCCTAGGAATGGAATGGATCTAGAATGTGTTGGGAAGTGTGCTGACCCTTGAGTACATGGTACTGAGGGGAGCGCATGTTACCTCTTAGTGTAGAGGGGTGCTTGCCGCCTTCGGGTTGAGACCCGGGGTGGGTTTGGCCACTTTGCACCGACTCGGTGGCCCTCGCGTACATTGTACTGGGGAGAGCTACTAGTGTAGGGAGGGTTAGCCACCCCACGGGGCCCGGGGTTCAGCTAGCCGCCTTACATCAACTTGTTAGGCCCACTGAGCAAACCAGGGTAGTTAGGCGAGGTTGCGCGGACTATGGAGGGGCAAGACCCCTATGTGGTTACTGTGGAGGGGCTGGACCCCTGTTACTGAGAGGGCTATGCCCTATACTGGTTCCGTGCTGTGCTTTAGGCACACCCGCTAACGGAAATGACTGACCGCGTGCCAGTGCGGGGTAGCGACCCGTGCGTTTATCGCACGTACCGTAGTCACCATTACGTCTGTCATTGACCTTGGGGTGGTTGACTGAGTGTAGGACCACCACGGGGGGCTCTCCTGGCCAGGAGAGCACCACATGCTACTTCTACCCTTCGGGAAAGACTGCAATGAAGATCGTTCCCACGAGGAACATTCGAGATCAAGAAAGAGACCTGATAAATAAACCAAGTGTTGGAAGAAAGAATAATTAGTTAAAGAAAAAAAAAATTGAAAAACAACAGCTACCTGTCCACCTTTACTGTTTTAGTTAGTTGGTTGCTACTCTACTCAGCGTTCGCTGACGTTTTATACTCATAACCTTTTTCATGTACAGGTGTTGAGCAGCTCGAGCCTACAGCTGCAGAGGGTGCTGGGTCTAGTAGAACCCAGTAGTTGTAGCTTTCTGTTGTACCCCGTTTCCTGTTGTAGTGAGTAGTTTATTACACTTCTGTACTCTTTCATTGTGAACTTTATATTCTTGTACTCGTTTACTTTCCTACTGTTGTGGTGGTGTGTACTATAGTAGTTTATTTCTTTATTGATGTACTTTTGTTACTGTTAGTTGCTTGCATAGTGAATGTGGTTTATTTTTCTGTTGGATGACTGGGTCTTGGGATCAATCGAGTCAGTTCGATCTCGTGTCTTGTAGGGATTCGGGAACCGGGTCATAACACTCATCCCATATTTGCTAAAATTACATGTTTCTTTATCAAAAACTAATTGCATGAAGGGAAATAAGAACATCTAAGATGAACACCTATAATTACTGTAGCAAGGACCCAGATGTGATTTTCCCATGTATTGAATCCGTAAGAGTTTTTGTTGTCATTTATAGTCAACCAAGATTATAGTTTACACAAGAGTACACATTATGTGAAAGTCTATTGGAAGTCAACCAGCATGTAAGCAGAATGTAAACGTAAGCACAATTTACATATGGTAAGCAGCTAGAGAAGTGATTTGAGCATGATAGTGCATGCAATGTCCAAAGTAAACGACTTTCAACCAAAAAATTTAATATCTGGGCAAAAAATGGGAATAAGGAATATCAGAGCAAGCCAGCTCTGTGATCCTAAGTAAACTCCCACCCAAGGCAAAAGACCCAGGCACTCCCCTGATTTCATGTAAGATTGGTGAAACCTAGTTTAATAGAGCATTATTAGACCTAGGTGCCTCCATAAACCTAATACCTACATCCCTGCTTAACCGCCTAGAAGAATCTGAGCTTAAACCAACTGAGGTGACATTGCAGTTAGCTGACCGATCCATTAAGTCACCTAAAGGAGTTCTTGAGGATGTTATTGTTAGGGTGCGGGATTTCTACTTCCCTGTAGATTTTATAGTCCTAGACATGGACGCACCTGAGAATCCAAGGGATACACCAATTATACTAGGGAGACCTTTTCTGGCCACTGCAAGGGCCAACATAAGTTGTGAGGAGGGCCAAATAGAGTTGAAATTTGGGAATTAGATTCTCAAGATTAATATCTTTAAGGCCCAACAAGGGATTAATTGCGGTGTGGTAGAGCAAATTTGTGACATCAGAGCCGTGGTTGATGAACCGCAAATTGAGGACAACATGATTATCCCTAATCAACCACAAGAAGATCTAAAACCACAATTAGAGGAGTTAGAACTTGATCTAAACAAACCCATAACTCCTACCCTTGTCCCCCACACCCACTCTGACCCACCCGCTGCTGTTGATAACCCCGTTCTGGAACTCAATCCCCTTCCTGATCAATTGAAATATGTCTTTTTGGGTTCCAATCAGACACTTCCAGTGATTATAAACTCCAAACTCAACCCTGACCAGGAATCCCGTCTGATTGCTGTTCTCCAGCAACATCGTAGAGCCATTGGTTGGACTCTCGATGATTTGACTGGAATAAGCCCCTCTTATTGCACACACAGCATCTATTCTGAAGAGGGCTAGGTCCAAATTAGGTTTGTACCAAAATTTGGACCAAAGGGGAGGTCATCTTGACCTACTTTGCAATTTAGTACACCCAAATCATAATTTGGTCCCTATCTTTTGAAAATCATTGCAGAGAGCCCCCTAATTTCCTCGCCACCTTTGCAATCAAGTCCTGCCGCCATTGTTGGGGCAGAATCCAGCTCCGGCGAGGTTTAGAGAGGGAATACTCTCTGATTCCTCAGAGATCCCCTCCCAGAAATGGAAGGGAGATTCTCTGAGGAATTCCCTTCCATCTAAGGCCAATCTTGATCCCTAGTGTGAACTAAATCTCTCGTGCGAACGCACGAGGGATTTGGGTATCCACCCTCTTTCCTTCTCCGGTGAGCCGTCGGAGATAATTGCGCACCCTCCACACACTAGAAAGTTCGGCCAGCACCTATAAAAGGATCCCCAAACCCGGCCTCTGTTCTTCAGACTTGTCTTGGCGGAGATTCCCCCAAATTTTCCTCTCTTCCATCTCCGGCCAAGGAACCCGCAAGCTCTGGCGACCTCCTCCCCTCCTTCTCGTCGCTCTGCTGCCATACCAGCAGCAGAGTCCACTTCGCCTATTCCTCCCGCGTTGCGCCGTACCAAGCGCGCGTTCCCCTGACCTCGTCCTCGTCGCCGCTCCCTCCCTCAGGGTTCTTCTTCTCCGACGATGGCAGCTACGCGCCGTCCACTCCACTGTCTCTCTCCCTTCCAGAACACTCCAGATACATTCCCCTTCTTCCCCTCTCTCGATTCCCCCTTTACATTTCATTTAATTAACCCATGACCACACTTGACCACCGCCATCTTCCATCCCTCCAGCCGACCTCCGGCGAA
The DNA here is from genome assembly GCA_037157565.1 of Thalassia testudinum. Lineage (NCBI taxonomy): Eukaryota > Viridiplantae > Streptophyta > Magnoliopsida > Alismatales > Hydrocharitaceae > Thalassia > Thalassia testudinum. Next base: position 53,922,244 of record JAZHRO010000030.1, read on the forward strand.
TCGCTCCCGTCACTCCACACTTCCACACGACTCGCCGACCGACTCAGAGGCTCCGCCTCACCTCACCGAGCAATCTCCGCCCATCCACCATCCCCCTACGCCTCCACCACAGCCCCCCGAACACACCCACACTTCCGGTCACAGGACGACCTAGGCATGCACGCCTAGGCCATCCCACGACCTGCTGTATCGTGCACCACCTTCACCGTGCCATGGCGAAGGTCTCCAGCTGATCTGATTAAGCCGAGAGGCTTGTTTTGTGTTTGACAGTAGTCCAGCCCCTACCGCCATTGACGGTGACGCGGAGCAGCTCCAGGCTTCAGGACGTCCAGACTTCAGGTGCAGCGGACTCGGGCAAGCAGTGAGAAGTTATCTGGTCCAGCAAGGAACGCAGCGAAGCCCGCAGCATTGGCAATCGAAGAAGAACGTTCTGCGGGCGCGCGCGAGTGTAGGGCAGGACTAATAGTCCCACATCGGCAAAATACGAAGCGCAGGTATGATTTAAATTGATTTTGTGTTACTGCCTCTTCGCCTCCGAACGCACAGGGGTGAGGTCCCTCACCTAACTCACGCTCGCCTCGTCCGCGGTTTCACCTCGCGGATCTGGTGGGCTCCGACCCGACCCTATCTAAGCACACCTCGTGCATCACCCACACGCCGGTGCGCCTGGTCCCGGGTGCGAAATCCGACCCGATTACCCGCGGCTCTGGGAGAGCATCCTTTGAGTGAATTGCAGAGAGAGAGAGACGTGTGGGTAGAGGGACAGGGTAGGTTTTGCTTCCCCGTTGTGCAGGCAGGCCGGGCGGTGAAGAGAAGAAACTTAGCCAAAGAAGAAAAAGAAGAAGCAGCAGAAGAAGAGACTGAGCGAGGCAGAGAAGAGAAGGAAGGAAGAAGGACTACAGAGAGAAAGAAGAAGAAGAAAGAAGAGAAAAGAAGCAAAGGCAGGAAGAAAAGAAGAGACCAAGGAAGAAGAAGCATTTGCAAAAAGCCAAAATCAGAAGAAGAAGAAGATCTGTTGATACCAATAAGAAGCAAAAGAAAAGAAGAGCCTACGCAGAAGAAGAAGGCAGAAGAGAGAAGTAAGGAGGAAGACTACAGAGAAAGCAAAAATCAGAGAAGGCCAAGACAGAATCAAAACAGGAAGGCCAATAGCTACATTTAAGACGTCTGATATAGAAATCAGACGTCCAATCCTGTTATTTTAGCAATTCTTTTTCTCTCTTTGAATCAATTGCCTTTCATTTAAAAGTTGTATTCTTTAGTCTTTAAAAGTACTTAGATTGCTCCCTGTGTTCGACCTCGGATACTCTGATTTTTCGAGTAATAAAATTCTCTATTTGTTTGAATGCTTTGTCGGTTATATTACAACTTGTTATCTTTTAAAATCTGATCAAAAGCGTACAAACATTTTGGCGCCGTTGCCGGGGAGCAACGGACACTTTTAAAGCTTTTGATTACAACTTTTCTATCCAATATTTGACCTAACTCCTCTCTTTTGTTGTGTTCAAAATAGGGAAAGCAAAAAAAAAAGGAAAGAAGAGCAGCTGCACAACAGACACTCCAAGGAACAGGTAATTTCCATAAGCCCTCCCTCTTAACTCTGTCAAAATCTGAAAAAAAAAAAAAAAAAGAGAACAATCAACTTAGGGCTACCTGTTTCATATTTAGTAACTCATCAAGTTGCCTGATTTTCATTTCAACACATTTCTATCTGCTGATCCAACTAAGGTAACTAGGGCTAAAACCTTCTTGATTGAGCCCTAGGTACTAAACTCTGAGGCAACTAAATTGGACCCACTAGAGCCAATTTAAGGATTACAAAGCTAGGGCTTTTAGAGACACACCTTATCTTAAACAAAGAAACAAATTTTTCCAAAAAGAGCTGTGCCTAAAGCTTGTTTGAAAAGATCTACACAAGAGGAACCCTAAGCAAATTAGGTTTTTAATCCATTTGAACCTTAAAAGAAAAGGACCTAAAAGCTCTCAAAGGAACAAGAGGTGAAGTTGATCCCTTGGGTCAACCAACCTTAAACTTAGGTCACTTTTTCACTCAAAATACCTAAAAGTTCAAGTGGAACATTAAGCACCTTGATCTTAAAATAAAAAAAGGTAGACTTAAGAGGTCAAGGTCTCCATTCTGGTCTACCTGGAACCGCAGTGACAAGAGAGGTCGGGTGGGGGAAACCCTGTAACCCGTGGGGACGCTCTACCGTGTAGGGGTCTTTGCGGGACTCTCCCTCTCTGGCTGCCCAGGTAATTCTCAGGTGGACGATCTTCTGATCCAGGGGTCCATCTGTCCCGAACCTCTATAGTCACCCAACAATTTTTGGGTGTCTTGATTGGGTCCAGCACCTTCTAATCTCATCACATCCTTTGGTGCACGTTCGGTAGGAGGTCCTTAAGACCACCCTTAAGACCTCCTTTAGAAATTCACTCTCGTCGAGACCAAGCCTCGACGCCCTTGTTTGTGCAGCAACCCCACCACATAAATCTTTCATCTGATTCGGACCCTGGTTCTCCTTCTTCCCCCATCATGGCACAACCCATTGAAGAGGAGAATAACCTTGAACACCAACTTCAATGCCTTAACGATCTCTTTCAGAACTTTGTAAACCCACCGCAGCTACTTATGATGCGAGATCACTATAATCCCGCTGCGGTGGCAATCGAACCTCGAGACGAATCCCGATTGGAGGACCTGATTCTGAACTGAAGCCCAATATAATTCATGCCATACCGAAGTTTCATGGGCTTAACTCTGAGGATCCATTCCAACACATTAAACAACTCAAGCATCTGGCCCAGACCTTCGGGTTAGATCTACAAAATCGGGATATCCTACTCATGAAAATATTTTCGTTCTCCCTCTTGGACAAGGCTGCACATTGGTATCAAACTCAGACCCGTCCGATCAACACATGGGAGGAACTTCAGTCTGAATTTTTGAAAAAATTCTTCCCCGTTGGCCGGACGAATGCCCTGCACCACCAGATCACTCATTTCACTCAACAACCGGGAGAACCTCTTCATGAAGCATGGGATCGATTCTTAGATCTCATGAGAAAGTGCCCCCATCACGGAGTTCCTAAGTGGGAACAAGTCCAGTCATTTTACCAGGGACTCCGTGAAGATATTCGTTTATTCGTCAATGCAACGTGCGGAGGAAACATCATGGGTCAACATAAGGACACGGTGTGGGAGATTCTCGAAAACATGTGCGAGAACTCCATAAATAATGACTCCATGGGCTTATTCGACAGGACGAATGGCCGCGCATCGACAAATCTAAGAGGGACACATGAGATGCAGGACCTATCCACTTCCGTCGACTTGGAATTGATGGCCAGTCGGTTGGACAAGGTTTCTATCATAGAAAAGAAGGTGGACGAGCTAACTCGACATTTGCAGCAAGCCACCTCTGCGCAAAACTCTTTTGCACGACCACCTCTGGCAAGGGAAACTGTGCAAAACATCTATCACCAATCTGCCAAGGGGATGGACCCATATCCACCCCCGTCTGCCTCTCGGACCGGAGTGACCTCCGATCCATTCTACTCGAGTTGGGGGAACTCTGAACCCTCGTATTCTGACTTTCCTGAGGTTCCTCAGAACTGCGAGGACCTCAACGCCATCTAGAATGACCCATTCTCCAACACTTACAACCTTGGATGGCGAAATCATCCTAACTTTCAGTGGGCCAAAAATTCTCAAAGACCACCATATCAACCCCGTCCACAAGCCCCTCGTCCATATCAGCCGCCTCAGCCTCGGCCCAATCCCACCTACCAATCCGGGCAAAACCAGGATCAACTGACTCTTATCCTTCAAGCACTGGCTGACATTCAAAAGACGAATGCGGCAATGCAAAAACAGTACAAGGATGAGATCACAGAGGTTCGCAACCAACTGGCCCAGATGGCAAATTCCCGCCAACCTGGCACCCTTCCTTCGCAACCTCTGCCCAACCCAAATAACGTGCCGACCCAGGGGCGCGTTATCAATCCAAATTCAGGCCACGCACACTTGATTTATCAGGCCTCTGCTGCTCCATTGCCAGACGGGATGGAAGCTTCGACATCTTATACGGGATTTCAGCAGCAGCCACCCCTCCTACCTAACCCAAACCAAAATTAGGCCGGATTGAACTCTGTAACAACATGTAGTGGTAAAACAACCCAAGACCCACATTATCCGAACCACTCCAAGCCTGATAATAGCCAAGACCCTAGGATAGTCATCCAAGATACTACTGTCCCAGATCAAGAACCTGGACCTATCCTAGAGGAACCAGCTAGGATCCCATTTCCTGAGGCCTTGACCAAAGGAAAAAGGATAACCAAACACGTGGCTCCCGAGGAGGATCTGGTTAAGCTCTTTGAACAGGTCCAGATAAACATCCCATTGATGGATGCAATTCGCCACATACCAGCTTACGCAAGATTCTTGAAAGACCTATGTACACCTAAACGTAAGCCGCGAACCAAGGATGGGAATCCAATTGTACCATCAGAGCAAGCCAGCTCTGTCATCTTGAGCAAACTCCCACCTAAGGCTAAAGACCCAGGAACTCCCTTGATTTCCTGCAAAATTGGTGAAACCCAATTTGATAGAGCCTTACTAGCCCTAGGTGCCTCCATAAATTTAATACCTACATCCCTCCTCGACCACCTTGAAGAATCTGAACTTAAACCCACTGAGGTGACATTGCAGTTAGCCGATCGATCCATCAAGTCACTTAGAGGAATACTTGAGGATGTCATTGTTAGGGTAAGAGATTTCTATTTCCCAGTGGACTTCATAGTACTGAACATGGATGCACCTAAGAACCCAAGGGACACACTAATCATATTAGGGAGACCCTTTTTGGCCACTGCTAGGGCCAACATAAACTGCGAAGAGGGCCAAATAGAATTAAAATTTGGGAATCAAAACCTGAAGATTGACATTTTTAAGGCCCAACAAGGGATTAATTGCAGGGTTATAGAGGAAATATGTGATGTCAGAGCCGTGGTTGATGAATTGCATATAAAGGACAACCTGATTATCCCTAATCAACCACTAGAGAATCAAAACCCGCTAACAGAGGAGTGCGAACATGATCTAGACACACCTATGACTCCTACCATTGCTCCTGATACAAACCCCGAACCACCCGCTGCTGCTGACAATCCTGTCATGGAACTCAAGCCCCTTCCCGAACATCTGAAGTACGTCTTTTTGTATTCAAATCAGACGTTTCCTGTGATTATCAACTCTCGACTCACACCTGACCAGGAACTCCATTTGATTTCTGTTCTCCAGCAACATCGTAGAGCCATTGGATGGACTCTCGATGATTTGACTGGTATAAGCCCTTCATACTGCACACATCGAATCTACACAAAAGAAGGCGCACGACCTTCAAGAGAAATGCAAAGACGCCTAAACCCTAACCTACAGGAGGTCGTGAAAAAGGAGATCATAAAGTGGTTAGATGCAGGGATCATCTACCTGAGCTCCGACAGTCGTTGGGTGAGTCCAATACAGGTGGTGCCTAAGAAGGCAGGACTTACCATTATCACGACTGAAATCGGAGAAGTCATTCCTACCCGAATAGCTAACTCGTGGAGAGTCTGCATTGACTACAGAAGACTCAATTCCTCCACGAAGAAGGATCATTTCCCACTACCATTTATTGATCAGATCCTCGAAAAACTAGCGGGAAATAGGTTCTTCTGCTTTCTTGACGGGTACTCCGGTTACAATCAGGTGACAATCCATCCAGAAGACCAAGAAAAGACCACATTCACCTGCCCCTTCGAGACGTACGCGTTTCGAAGGATGCCATTTGGTCTCTGTAATGCACCTGCAACTTTTCAGCGGTGCATGCTTGCCATATTCTCAGATATGGTTGGTGATTATCTGGAAGTCTTCATGGATGACTTTTCAGTTTTTGGAGAATCATTTGACGATTACCTCCAACACTTGGGCCAAATACTCAGGCGGTGCATCGATGTGAATTTGGTTCTTTCCTCGGAAAAGAGCCATTTCATGGTGCCTGAGGGAATTGTCTTGGGACATTTAATCTCGGAGAAAGGCATCTAAGTGGATCGAGCTAAGGTTAACCTAATTTCCAAGCTCCCTATGCCTAGCTCGATTAAGGACATCCGATCTTTTTTGGGGCACGTCGGTTTCTACCGTCGATTTATCCCTGATTTCTCCAAAATCGCGCGCCACCTGACCAATCTTCTCTCCAAAGATGTGCCTTTCAAAATTTCCAAGGAATGCACTCAAGCATTTGAGATCCTACGTGACCGAGTCACCTAAGCCCCGATCCTACAGTCCCCTGATTGGTCTCAACCCTTTGAGATCATGTGCGATGCATCTGACTTCGCTGTAGGAGCGATTTTGGGACAGAAAATTGACGGGAAACCAGTGGTCATTTACTACGCTAGCAAAACACTGGATGAGGCTTAGCGTAACTATACGGTTACTGAGAAAGAGCTGCTGGTCGTAGTATTTGCCTTGAAAAAATTCAGATCACACAGTTGTGAGGCATCTCCTTGCAAAGAAGGACGCGAAACCTCGATTAATCCGATGGATCTTGCTGTTGCAAGAATTTGACCTTGAGATTCGCAACAAGGCGGGAAAGCAAAATGTGGTAGCTGATCACTTGTCCCGCCTTCCTTCTGAAATAATTTACCCTTCCGGACCTATCACAGAACATTTTCCTGATGAGCACCTCCTGACTATCAGTACAAGTCTTCCATGGTTCGCTGATATAGTTAATTACCTGGCATCACATCAGATTTTGCCCGATTGGCTGAAGGCCAAGAGGGACAAATTGCGTTCCGATGCCAAGTATTACTTATGGGAAGACCCGTATCTATTCCGCATTGGTGCTGATCAGATAATTCGATGGTGCGTCGCGGAAGTGGAAATCAAAGACATACTCTCTTTTTGCCATGACCAGGCATGCGGTGGACATTTTTCAGGACACAAAATCACATCAAAAGTCCTCCAGTGCAGCTTTTACTGGCCCACAATTTTCAAGGATGCATACGATCACTGTAAGGCATGTTCCCATTGCCAAACTCTGGGCAACATGAGCCATCGAGACATGATGCCTCTACAGCCGATCTTGGTATGCGAAATTTTTTATATTTGGGGGATTGATTTCATGGGACCCTTCCCGATCTCGGATGGCTTCGAATACATCTTACTCGCAGTTGACTATGTGTCCAAGTGGATAGAAGCCATTCCGACCCGAACCAACAATCAAAAAGTTGTTATAAAATTCCTTCATCAAAACATTTTTTCAAGGTTCGGGATTCCGCGTGCTATAATTTCCAACGGAGGGACCCATTTTACAAACGCTCAGTTCAGGTCACTAATGACCAAATACGGGGTGTCACACCGAATCTCTACTCCTTACCACCCCCAAACAAATGGTCTAGCTGAGCTATCTAACCGAGAGATCAAGAAGATCCTTCAGGTTACTGTTCTACCTGATAGAAAAGATTGGTCTTCTCAACTTCCGGAAGCATTGTGGGCCTATAGGACCACCCACAAGACCCAATTAGGAATGTCTCCCTTCAGACTAGTGTACGGGAAGGCATGTCACCTCCCCGTCGAGTTGGAGCATAAAGCCTATTGGGTAGTACGGACTTGTAACCTAGATCTTTCTAAGGCTGGAACCCACAGAAGACTTCAAATGAGCGAGATCGATGAATTACGCCACGACGCGTATGAGAACTCGCGAATTTACAAAGAATGGGTTAAAGCTTTTCATGACAAACACATTTCTAGGAAGGTCTTTCATCCTGGTCAAAAGGTTTTACTCTTTGATGCCCGACTCAAATTATTCCCAGGAAAGCTAAGATCTAAGTGGGTCGGACCCTACCTAGTCCGACAAATCTTCGGAAATGGAGCCATTGAAATCAACCCACTTAGCTACGATTCTGAACCCTTTGTTGTGAACGGACAGAGACTCAAACCGTTCATTGACATGACCGATATAGATTTGGCTGAGTCATCCTTTACCCTCCATTCCTCATGAGCTCATTGCGCCCAGCCGATGGCGTAAAATTCAATGCTTAACAGGAGGCAACCCGTCATTTTTTTGAAAAACCTGAAACCTTTTCTGACATCTCTACGCGGAATTCATATTGCACTTTAGGGTTCATCCATTAGAACAGCCAACTTCACCTCAGGTATTCCTACCTGAGATTAGAAATCGTTCGCAACAAGTCACTTTGACCCATTCACTCACCACACACCTGTCCTAATGCATGAACTAAGCTGAAATCGAACCCACCTAATTTACAATAAGGACATTGCAAATCTTAGGCATGGGGGGGTATGAAAGTGCAAAATGTCAGGAAAATTCATATCAAGAAAGGGTTTCATTAAAAAAAAAAAAAAGACTTGATGGAGGGGAGGAACAATTCAGGGTCACATAATCATAAGGAGGAGAAAAAGAGCAAAAATGACAAAAAGGAGCACAAAATGAGAAAGAAAAAGAAATAGTCATTAGTAAAAGATTAAGGAGTTAACTAAAGTTCTAGACCAAATCAAGAAAAAGAAAAAAAGTGCTAAGGAGATATAACAAGAGATTAGCGGGAACGCTGGTTTTAGGCTTCTTGGGCTAGATTTGTTAGCTTAAAAATTCACGTATCCGCTAAAATCTGTATAATCCTCAAGAGGTTGAGGAAAATTCGAAGCTTAAGTATTAGGTCTAAGGCTTAAGAAGTATTCGGCCTCGTTAACTGACCTCCGATTTGCGGGATTCGGTAACCTAAGCACCCCAAATTCACACACAGTCTGGTTCAGTGCGCATAAACATCAAAATCACGCAAAAAGCATTTAATATTCTGAAAAAGTTACTAGATTAGGAGCGGCCAATCAACACAAGTTGATTTGGACGAGTTCCCAGCGCGGAGAGGCGGAAAATTCCCCTCGAAGATGCGTAACAACATATCATCTCCTCAGTGCTTGTCTCCTAGGATATTTAAATATCCTACTGGGGGCATGTAAGCACTCTGCTGGTTCAGAAACCATGGGCGGCATTATCACGAAATGTCGATCGCCAAGATCTGAATTCAGCCACGGACCGCCATGGGCGGGATTATCTCGAAATCTCGAAAGCCAGGGTTCTGGGGGTTGCCATGGGCGGGATTATCTCGAAATCTCGAAAGCCAGGGACCCTTGAGGATTGATGATGGGGACGAGAAATCCGATACAGACCGTGTTGAGAAGCTAATCCGAAGTTATAAATAAAAAGAAAAGAGAGAGAAAAGCTCTCCAAACAAATAAATCTTCTATCTCTCTCTCTTACAAAAACGCACTGCAAACTGAACTTAAGCTAAAAATGTCTCAAGCACGGGTGCTTTAACCGCGGAGTCTAACAAACCCTAGGTTAGTTTTTGCGGGCCTTAGAAACCTTTGTGGAGGACTGAGGCTAAAGCGGGTCAGGTCCAGATTTTGGTTGGTACTTGCATACCTCTAGGCCTATTGTCGGCATTCCTACCTAATCACAAAAGAAAAGGAGAAGCACTTATCATGATTGTTGACAGACACTCAGGGTCTAGAACGGAAGTTAAAACCTTGAAATTTTGCTAAGGGACTAGCAAAAGCTAGGCATGGGGGTATGATGAGAGCCTCATCATGAGCCATAACTTGCTCATTTTGACCCAATAAAGAAGATAAAAGCTCCTACATAACCTAGAAGAAGGCCTAAATGAAGGAATAAGTGTTCTGAGAAGAAAACATGAAATAAAGGTTAAAACTATAATTTTACCATTGCAGTACATGAACGGGATTTCTCAGAGGTAAAACATAGGTCAAAAGGTCTAAATAAGATAAAAAGTGGGTTGAGTCAATCAGAAATGGGTTCATATGCAATTTAGGAATTAAATGACATTTGGTAACCCTAAAATAGACCTGCTTAAATTAACAAGGTTTCAGTCAGAATAAAAATCAAGTAAACCCTCTAAAAATCATGGAAAAATATCCTCTAGGGTTTAGAACACTTAATTTGGCCTTTGGAACCCAGTTTGACCTAGATTAGGGTCCTAGCTCATCAATTGACCTAATTTGGATTTTTACGTAAAATATCCAGTCAAACGTGGTCAAACCTAAAATCCAACTTCACCATTGGATTCCTTAGGTCCAAATTAGGTTTGTACCAAAATTTGGACCTAAGGGAAGGTCATCTTGACCTACTTTGCAATTTAGTACACCCAAATCATAATTTGGTCCCTATCTTTTGAAAATCATTGCAGAGAGCCCCCTAATTTCCTCGCCACCTTTGCAATCAAGTCCTGCCGCCATTGTTGGGGTAGAATCCAGCTCCGACGAGGTTTAAAGAGGGAATACTTTCTGATTCCTCAGAGATCCCCTCCCAGAAATGGAAGGGAGATTCTCTGAGGAATTCCCTTCCATCTAAGGCCAATCTTGATCCCTGGTGTGAACCAAATCTCTCGTGCGAACGCACGAGGGATTTGGGTATCCACCCTCTTTCCTTCTCCGGCGAGCCGTTGGAGATAATTACGCGCCCTCCACACACTACAAAGTTCGGCCAGCACCTATAAAAGGATCCCCAAACCCAGCCGCTGATCTTCAGAGTTGTCTTGGCGGAGATTCCCCCAAATTTTCCTCTCTTCCATCTCCGGCCAAGGAACCCGCAAGCTCCGGCGACCTCCTCCCCTCCTTCTCGTCGCTCTGCTGCCATACCAGCAGCAGAGTCCACTTCGCCTCTTCCTCCCGCGTTGCGCCGTACCAAGCGCGCGTTCCCCTAACCTCGTCCTCGTCGCCTCTCCCTCCCTCAGGGTTCTTCTTCTCCGACGATGGCAGCTATGCGCCGTCCACTCCGTTGTCTCTCTCCCTTCCATAACACTCCAGATACATTCCCCTTCTTCCCCTCTCTCGATTCCCCCTTTACATTTCATTTAATTAACCCACGACCACACCTGACCACCGCCATCTTCCATCCCTCAGGCCGACCTCTGGCGAATCGCTCCCGTCGCTCCACACTTCCACACGACTCGCCGACCCACTCAGAGGCTCCGCCTCACCTCACCGAGCAATCTCCGCCCATCCACCATCCCTCTACACCTCCACCACAGCCCCCCGAACACACCCACACTTCCGGTCACAGGACGACCTAGGCACGCACGCCTAGGCCATCCCACGACCTGCTGCACCGTGCACCACCTTCGCCGTGCCACGGCGAAGGTCTCCAGCTGATCTGATTAAGCCGAGAGGCTTGTTTTGTGTTTAACAGTAGTCCAGCCCCTGCTGCCATTGACGGTGACGCGGAGCAGCTCCAGGCTTCAGGACATCCAGACTTCAGGTGCAGCGGACTCGGGCAAGCTGTGCGAAGTTATCTGGTCCAGCAAGGATCGCAGCGAAGCCCGCAACCTTGGCAATCGAAGAAGAACGTTCTGCGGGCGCGCGCGAGAGCAGGGCAGGACTAATAGTCCCACATCGGCAAAATACGAAGCGCAGGTATGATTTAAATTGATTTTGTGTTACTGCCTCTTCGCCTCCGAATGCACAGGGGTGAGGTCCCTCACCTAACTTACGCTCGCCTCGTCCGTGGTTTCACCTCGCGGATCTGGTGGGCTCCGACCCGACCCTATCTGAGCACACCTCGCGCATCACCCACACGCCGGTGTGCCTGGTCACGGGTGCGAAATCCGATCCAATTACCCATGGTTCTGGGAGAGCGTCCTTTGAGTGAATTGCAGAGAGAGAGAGACATGCGGGTAGAGGGACAGGGTAGGTTTTGCTTCCTCGTTGTGCAGGCAGGCCGGGCGGTGAAGAGAGGAAACTTAGCCAAAGAAGAAAAAGAAGAAGCAGCAGAAGAAGAGACTGAGCGAGGCAGTGAAGAGAAGGAAGGAAGAAGGACTACAGAGAGAAAGAAGAAGAAGAAAGAAGAGAAAAGAAGCAAAGGCAGGAAGAAAAGAAGAGACCAAGGAAGAAGAAGCCTTCATAGAAAGCCAAAATCAGAAGAAGAAGAAGATCTGTTGATACCAGGAAGAAGCAAAAGAAAAGAAAAGCCTACGCAGAAGAAGGCAAAAGAGAGGTAAGGAGGAAGACTGCAGAGAAAGCAAAAATCAGAGAAGGCTAAGACAGAATTAAAACAGGAAGGGCAATAGCTACATTTAAGACGTCTGATATAGAAATCAGACGTCCAATCCTGTTATTTTAGCCATTCTTTTTCTCTCTTTGAATCAATTGCCTTTCATTTAAAAGTTGTATTCTTTAGTCTTTAAAAGTACTTAGATTGCTCCCTGTGTTCGACCTCGGATACTCCGATTTTTCGAGTAATAAAATTCTCTATTTGTTTGAACGCTTTGTCGGCTATATTACAACTTGTTATCTTTTAAAATCTGATCAAAAACGTACAAACACCTGGGAAAAGAGTCACTTTATGGTGCCTGAGGGGATCGTCCTGGGAGACTTGATTTCTGAGAGAGGCATCCAAGTGGATCGAGCCAAAGTTAACCTGATTTCCAAAATTTCTATGCCTACCTCGATCAGGGACATCCGATCTTTTCTGGAGCACGTCAGTTTTTACCGTCGTTTCATCCCTAATTTCTCGAAAATTATGCTCCCCCCGACCACTCTTCTCTCCAAGGATGTACCCTTTGAGATTACCAAGGAATGCACTCAAGCTTTTGAGATCCTTCGTGACCGAGTCACCCAAGCCTTGATCCTATAGTCCCCTGATTGGTCTCAACCTTTTGAGATCATGTGCGATGCATCTGACTTTGCTGTAGGAGCGGTTCTGGGGCTGTTACGACCCGGTTCCCGAATCCCTATAGGACACGAGACCAGACCGATTCGACTGATCCCAAGACCCAGTCGTCCAACGAGAAGGTAACCAAAAAGTAGTAAAATAAACCACATTCACCATGCAAGCATCTAACAGTAACAAAAGTACAGCAGTAAAGAAATAACTACTACAGTACACACCACCACAACAGTAGGAAAGTAAACGAGTACAGGAAAATAAAGTTCACAATGAAAGAGTACAGAAGTGTAATAAACTACTCACTACAATAGGAAACGGAGTACAACAAAAAGCTACAACTACTGGGCTCTACTGGGCCCAGCACTGAAGACGTGGGTTTTACCGGGTTTGTGGGTTTTGTTATAACGTTGTAGTGAAGCCGGTTGTTACCAACGTTTCATATAAAATTTTTTTTACTCGGAAAAATGAAAGAGTTCCCGAGGTCGAACTCAGGGAGCAAGTTGTATTCTAGAGATATACAAGTTCTATTACAAAAATAAAGAGAGAGAGAGAGAGAGAGAGATGAAAATTTGGCTTCTTCTTCTTCTCTTCTTTCTTCCTCTTTGTCTTATCTCCTCTTTGGCTTTTGTTCTTCCTGTTCTTCTTCTTCTTCTTCTTCTTCTTCTGCTTTCTTCAGATCTTCCTCTTCTTTTCTTGCTTCTTGCTTCTCTTCATTTCTTCTTCTTCTTTGTCTTCACCTGTCTTCAGGACGTCGTCTGATTTTCCAATCAGACGACTTAACCCGCGGAAGCTACAGTGCCGCTTCAGTTCTTCTTCTTCCGCAGTCCTTCACCTGTGCCTGCACGCTCAAGAGTTCAGCATCAGAGGGCAAAAACCTACTCTACCCCCCTCCCCCGCGTTTCTCTTTCTCTCTGAAATCACTCTTCGGAAGCTCTCCCAGAGCGCTACCGGGTAATCGGGTTCGGGTCAGGCCCGGGTCCAGGCCCACCGGCGTGCGTGGTGGGCGAGGAGTGCAGGTCAGTCTAATCGGGTCGGGCCAGGTCCGCGGAGCGTGGTCACGGACGAGGCCGGGTCGGGTCGGGTGAGAGGGACCTCACCCCGTGGTCAGGAGGCAGACAGCATAAGGCACTTTTTGCCTTTATGCGTCCGCGCGCCTCCGAGAGGTTCCGAGGTGGGACTAAATGTCCCACCCCAATTGAGCGCGCGTCGCGGATGGAGCAGTGGGCGATCGTGGCTTCCCGCGCGGCCTTCGCCCCGTCTGTGAACCAGGGACGTTTCGCGGAGAGTCCCTGCGCAACCTGGGAGTCAACCCTGGGCGAAGGCGTGCCTGCACCTGCAGGTGAAGCAGCTCTGCCTGCGCAGTAATGGCGACGGCGGGCGAGTCACCTGGTCACAGAAGAACGGCCTCTCGGCCAAATCAGACAGGCGGGGGACCTTCGCCGTGGCACGGCGAAGGTGGTGAGGGGGTCTGCAGGGGGCGAGATGGAGCTAACAGGTCGTCCTAGGTCAAACTGTGAGCGAGGAAGTGGGTGTGTTCGGTGGATCTGCAGAGGGTGTTTGGTGGGAAGTGGAGGGGCGGAAGAGGATCAGGGTGAGGAGGCGGAGGTTCTGCGGTGGTCGGCGAGCCGTGTGGGTCGCTGAGGTGATGGGAGCGGCTCGCCGGAGGGTGGTCGGAGGCGGAGAGGATGAGGGTGAACAGGAGCGGTCGAGGGTTTAATTGACTAAATTGAAAGCGGGGAAAGACAGAGGAGAAGAAGGGGAGTAGGTCTAACTTACTTGCAGGGACGAAGGGGGAGGAACAGGGCGACAGTCGTATCGACTGTCGCCGGAGAAGACGATGCCCAGTGGGGGAAGGACGGCGGTGACGACGGGGCAGAGGCAGCGCGCGCCGGTATTGCGCGACGCGGGAAGAGCAGGGGAAGAAGTCTCTGCTGCTGGTATTGCGGCAGAGCGAAGAGGAGGAGGAGGAAGAACCGCCGGAGCTGGTGGGCGTCTGCCGGAGTGAGAAGAGAGGAAAGTTGGGGGTTTTCTCTGTCAGATCCAGGCTGCCCTGGTCGGTGGAGCAGCGGGGGGTATTTATAGGGATGAAGCAGGGAGGAAGGCGGAGGGAGACGACGTGTCTCCCTCGCCGGGGAATGGTCGGAACATGAACCCATACCGTCCGTGCGTTCGCACGGCCGGTATGGTGGCCTACAATGACCAGGGGGTTGCTCCTGCGACGGCTGACGACGCAGGGCACCCCCGGTTTACTTGCCAGGTCCCCTACCTCACCCTGCGCGGCGCCATGCTCCGCGCAAGGTCGCCGGAGCATGGTGCTGACAGGGTTTTGCAGGAGGGACCTGATTGCAAAGAACGAAGGAGAGTTAGGGGCCAAAATGCGAGGGTTCAAAAGTTGAGGGCCAAAGAGTAAATATATGAGGACCAAAGTGTAAAGTCGGTCAAGGAGGTTTCTTCTTAGGCTCAAGTTTTTATACATGACTAATTAGGACCTAAGGAATCTGATGGTGAATTTTATTTTCATCTTAAACCTTGTTCGACCGGTCAATTTGCGCAAAAACCCAAATTAAGTTATTAATTGGGCATGGTTCTCAATGTAGGTCAAAATGGGTTCTAAAGGCCAAATTGAAGGTTCTAAACCCTAGAGATTATTTTTCTATGAATTTTAGAGGGTTTATTCTATTTTTACTTTGCCTCGAACCTTGTGAATTGAAGTGGGTTGTTTTAGGGTTACAGATTATCATTTGGTTCCTTGGAAGTGCTGTAGCCCTTGCTAGATCATCTCATCCCACTTTTATTCTTATTAAGCTGTTTTGACCTGTGTTTGGGCCCTGAATTACCCTGTATGCAGATTATACTGGTAAAATTGCACTTTTACCCCTTATGACTGGTTTCCTTCTCAAACTCAGAATTCTCTGAGTTAAGCCTTTCCTTGAGATATGTAGGAGCTTTTATCCTTTGTATTGGGTCAAAATGAGCTAGTTATGGCTCATGATGAGGTTCTCATCATACCCCCATGCCTAGCTTTTGCTAGCCCCTTAGCAAAAACTTAAGGTTTCAACCCTTGTTCTAGACCATGAAGTTTTTAATGGTTTTAGATAAGTGCCTTTTTCTATTTGAGCATAGATTAGGTTAGAATGCTGACCATAGGCCTAAAAGATACTCTAGTACCAATCAAGATCCAAATCTGTCTAGCCTTATCCTCAATCTTTTAGCAAAGGTTTTTAAGGCCCGCAAGAACTAACCTAAGGTTTATTGGACTTCGTGGTTAAAGCACCCGTGCTTGAAATGATTTTAGCCCTGGCCCAGTTCGCAGTGCGTTTTGTAAGAGAGAGATAGAAAGTTTTTCCTGTTTGGAGAGTTTTCTCTCTCTTTTTCTTTTTAGTTCTAGCCTAGGATTGGCTTTTCAACACGGTCTGTATCAGATTCCTTGCTCCCATCATCAATCCTCAAGGGTTCCTGGCGATCGATGCTTCGAGATAGCACCGCCCATGGCAACCCCCGGAACCCTGGCTATTGAGATTTCGAGATAATCCCATCCATGGTATTCCGTGGCCGAATCCAGACCCTGGCAATTGACACTTCGAGATAATGCCATCCATGGAATCTGAACCAGCAGAGTGCTTACATGCCCCCCGTAGGATATGTAAATATCCTAAGAGACAAGCACCGAGGAGATGATATTTTGTTACGCATCTTCGAGGGGATTTCCCGCCTCTCCGCGCTGGGAACTCGTCCAAATCAACTTGTGTTGATCGGCCATTCCTATTCTAGGTGTTCTTTTCAGATTTTTGCGACGCTTCTGCGTGATTCTGATTTTTACGCTTACTGAACCAGGCTGTGTGTGAGATTAGGGTGCTTAGGTTACTGAGTCCCGTAAACCAAAAATTAGTTAACGAGGCCGAATACTCCCTAAGCCTTAGACCTAATACTTCAGCTTTTCATTTTCCTCAACCTCTTGAGGAGTGTCCAGATCTTAATGGGTACTAAGAGTCTATTCAAGAATGCCTAAGGTTTGCATTCTTACTAATCTCATTGTGCACTTTTCAGTTATTTTCTTGAATGAGGTCTAGAACTTAGGTTAATTCCTTAGTTCCTTACTAATGACTATCAACTTTTCTTATAATTTTGTGCTCCTTTTTCATTTTGTTTCTTTTCTCCTTCACAAAATTTTCTTCTCCTCTTTTCCTCTTATTCTTTTTCAAAAATTTTTTAATTTTTATGGTGTTTTTGGCATATGTGAATTTTTTTGTTTGAAACCTTTTCTTACAAGTTTTTGTACTTTCATACCCCCCCATGCCTAAGATTTGCAATGTCCTCATTGTAACCTAGGGGGTCTTAGTTCATTCCTTAAGACAGAAATTTGGGTGAGTGGATGGGTCGGGTTGAATTTTTGCGGACGATTTCAAATCCCAGATGCAAACATCTGAGTTGGAGTCGGCTGTCCTAAAGTGTGAACTTCAAGTGCAAAAAGCTGTCAGAACAAGTTTCAGGTTTTCAAAGAGAATGACGGGCTGCCTCCCGTTGAGCGCTGAATTTGATGCCTTCAGCCAAGCGGGAAATGCGATGGAGAGGGGATGGTCAAATCAGCAGAGTTTTGTAAGACAAGCACCTTGATTAAGAGCCTGGTTGGTCCAACCAGGTGCTTGTTCAGATCAACAGGCTGATGATGCAGCCCAAACCCAATCAATCTAGTGGGTTGATAGATGTGGATAAAAAAGTGTGGAACCCACCATAAACTATGAGGCTCAGATGGATGTGGAAGTGTAAACGCAGGGTTTGGCTGTGCCGAATCAGCCTGGTCAGAGTAGGGACCCGTAGGATAATCAGTGGTTGATGCAGGAACCCTACAGGGGTGATCAGAGAATGATAGAGCATGGTATGTAGTCTGATCAATGTTCGAAACCCGATGTGGAAGTGCAATCGGCTCGGTGAGAGGTGAATCTGAATAGAAATTGAGTCCGGTTGCGGGTCGGGGTTTGGGAGAGGTTTTGATCCGTTCTGTGTGTGCGGCTGATGTGGCCATTGTGTACGAGGGCTCTTCTAGAGACGGATGATAGGTGGTTTCCTGTAGAGAGTCCTCTGGGTAACTATCAAATGCCGGAAGAGTGTCTGTAGGATGAAAGAAATCGGATTCTAGAAAAAATTTGGATTCTGGGTTACAATCACTCTTGGCATTTTCTGTTTTTGGTTCCTGAGGATCGAAAAGGAATGATTCTGTGTTATCAGTGATCTCGGGAATCAGGACCTCAGAGTCAGAGTCATGTGAACTGAGGTCGTGGATAGGCCTGGTGTGTTCAGGAAGGGGAATCTCTCCGCAATTATAGTCAGATCTGAAATTGTCGGAGAGTTGGCGAAAATGATCATGAATTCCACCACAGCACAAATCATCAGATGTGGAACCAGCAGCCTGACTGGGTTCTAGCCTATATGTCAATTCTGGGCTCAAAAAGGTGTTCTGTTCAAGCTCGAAGCTGGTAGGATAGACCCCATTAAAACCTTGCTCATCCAACTCCTCAGTTTCTGTATCATAAATTGGCATGTTTTCTGAAAAATCGATCAGATTTCCTGAGGATGTTGGAGAGGGATATTCATTAAATAGAGGCCCGGAATCATATTCTGTAAAAATCTGATCTTTCTCATAAGGGGCCTCATAATCTTCCCAATAAGTTTCAGATCTAGGTTCTAGGCTTAGGATGTGGGTAGAATTATTAGAACCTAAGTCCGCATAACCTTCGAGGGTTACCTTATCAAAACAAGGGGCGGAATTTATACCCTCCAGAGGTTCAATTCTAATCTTGTTATTGCAGGAGTCTTGGAGTTCTAAGCTTGGTGATTTATGGCTTAGGGTTGGCTCAGCATTGTGTTCTCCTGCAACTTCCCAACCTATTTTAATGCTATCTTCTATTTGGGTTGGGAGTCGACAACCACCTTGTGCCTCAATCCCGAGGTCTGGGAAACTGGATTGATTCTTAGTACTGTTCCAAGATGACTCATCCTTTGTTTCTGGTATATACGGGTATTTCTGGTTGATAATTTGTTCTACTGATTTCATCATTTCTACCCGTTTTATAAGGGCATCTTGGTGTTGTTCCCAAAGTACAGGATTTGTTAAGCATTGAAGGTATTCAGATTGGTGTAATTTTTCCATCTCAATGTATCCTGTCATGAGCATGTCTCGGGTTGATCCTTTTGAAATTCCAGTCAATAGAATTTGGGCACAGTTTATGATGAAGGATGTGGTTGTTGGGACATCAACCTGAATATCTCCTATTGGTGTTGAGGTTTTTTCTTCTTTTTCATAGAATTTTATGGCATCCTCGATCATTTTATCTTTCATAGATCTCCGATATTCAGGTTTCTTGAATGGTAGTCTTGCTAGGTAATTAGGCTGCATAATTGGATCAGGTGGTGGAATCAAAGTTTGAATCAAGATGGAAGAAGGGGATTTTGTTCAGAATCAGAGGAAAGAGGGGCTATGTGAATGATTTCTGCAAAAACAAAGGAGCCGAGGCTTAGCCTCGGGGAGAGTGAACTTCTATTGGAGGTTTCAAGGACCTCCTGAAAAATACTGAAGGGCTGGATGAGATAAGCAGGTGCTGGACCCAATCAAGACACCCAAAAATTGTTGGGTGACTATAGAGGTTCGGGGCAGATGGACCCCTTGATCAGAAAGATCGTCCACCTGAGAATTACCTGGGCAGCCAGAGAGGGAGAGTCCCGCGAAGACCCCTACACGGTAGAGCGTCCCCACGAGTTACAGGGTTTCCCCCACCCGACCTCTCTTGTCACTGCGGTTCCAGGTAGACCAGAATGGGGATCTTGACCTCTTAAGTCTACCAATTTTAAGATCAGGGTGCTTAAGGTTTTCACTTGAACTTTAGTCTTTTAAGTGCAAAGAGTGACCTAATTTAAGGTTGGTTGACCCAAGGGGTCAACTTTACCTCTTGTTTTCTTTGAGAGCTTTTAGGTCCTGTCTTTTAGGGTTCAAGTGTTTAGAGAGCCAATTGTTTTAGATTTTCTTTGAATAGGTATTTTCAGACAAGGGCTTGGGCACACTTCATTTGGTTTTCTCAATTCTTGCTTAAGGAGTGTGTCTCTAAATCCCTAGTGTTGGATCCTAGGTTGGCTCTACTTGGTCCAGTTAATTCTTTGTTGGGTAATTAGGGCTCAAGCAAGAATGTGTTAGCCCTTAAATACCCTTAATAGTGTGCAGAAATAAGGAGTTGAAAACATGCAACTTTTATGGTTACTAAATATGGAAGACAGGTTAGCCCTATATTGCTTGTTCTTTTCTTTTCTTTCTCTTTAGAGCTTAGGGGTTAATAGTGAGAGGAAAAATTTACCTGTCTTTGGTGTGGTTGCTTGTCTTCTTGAGTTCCTGTAGCTGCACAAAAGAGAGGAGATTATCAGAAATTAAAAAAAATACAGGAATGTTTACCTCTAGAATAGCCGTTGCTCCCCGGCAACGGCGCCAAAAATGAAGACGTGGGTTTTACCGGGTTTGTGGGTTTTGTTATAACGTTGTAGTGAAGCCGGTTGTTACCAACGTTTCATATAAAATTTTTTTTACTCGGAAAAATGAAAGAGTTCCCGAGGTCGAACTCAGGGAGCAAGTTGTATTCTAGAGATATACAAGTTCTATTACAAAAATAAAGAGAGAGAGAGAGAGAGAGAGAGATGAAAATTTGGCTTCTTCTTCTTCTCTTCTTTCTTCCTCTTTGTCTTATCTCCTCTTTGGCTTTTGTTCTTCCTGTTCTTCTTCTTCTTCTTCTTCTTCTTCCTCTGCTTTCTTCAGATCTTCCTCTTCTTTTCTTGCTTCTTGCTTCTCTTCATTTCTTCTTCTTCTTTGTCTTCACCTGTCTTCAGGACGTCGTCTGATTTTCCAATCAGACGACTTAACCCGCGGAAGCTACAGTGCCGCTTCAGTTCTTCTTCTTCCGCAGTCCTTCACCTGTGCCTGCACGCTCAAGAGTTCAGCATCAGAGGGCAAAAACCTACTCTACCCCCCTCCCCCGCGTTTCTCTTTCTCTCTGAAATCACTCTTCGGAAGCTCTCCCAGAGCGCTACCGGGTAATCGGGTTCGGGTCAGGCCCGGGTCCAGGCCCACCGGCGTGCGTGGTGGGCGAGGAGTGCAGGTCAGTCTAATCGGGTCGGGCCAGGTCCGCGGAGCGTGGTCACGGACGAGGCCGGGTCGGGTCGGGTGAGAGGGACCTCACCCCGTGGTCAGGAGGCAGACAACATAAGGCACTTTTTGCCTTTATGCGTCCGCGCGCCTCCGAGAGGTTCCGAGGTGGGACTAAATGTCCCACCCCAATTGAGCGCGCGTCGCGGATGGAGCAGTGGGCGATCGTGGCTTCCCGCGCGGCCTTCGCCCCGTCTGTGAACCAGGGACGTTTCGCGGAGAGTCCCTGCGCAACCTGGGAGTCAACCCTGGGCGAAGGCGTGCCTGCACCTGCAGGTGAAGCAGCTCTGCCTGCGCAGTAATGGCGACGGCGGGCGAGTCACCTGGTCACAGAAGAACGGCCTCTCGGCCAAATCAGACAGGCGGGGGACCTTCGCCGTGGCACGGCGAAGGTGGTGAGGGGGTCTGCAGGGGGCGAGATGGAGCTAACAGGTCGTCCTAGGTCAAACTGTGAGCGAGGAAGTGGGTGTGTTCGGTGGATCTGCAGAGGGTGTTTGGTGGGAAGTGGAGGGGCGGAAGAGGATCAGGGTGAGGAGGCGGAGGTTCTGCGGTGGTCGGCGAGCCGTGTGGGTCGCTGAGGTGATGGGAGCGGCTCGCCGGAGGGTGGTCGGAGGCGGAGAGGATGAGGGTGAACAGGAGCGGTCGAGGGTTTAATTGACTAAATTGAAAGCGGGGAAAGACAGAGGAGAAGAAGGGGAGTAGGTCTAACTTACTTGCAGGGACGAAGGGGGAGGAACAGGGCGACAGTCGTATCGACTGTCGCCGGAGAAGACGATGCCCAGTGGGGGAAGGACGGCGGTGACGACGGGGCAGAGGCAGCGCGCGCCGGTATTGCGCGACGCGGGAAGAGCAGGGGAAGAAGTCTCTGCTGCTGGTATTGCGGCAGAGCGAAGAGGAGGAGGAGGAAGAACCGCCGGAGCTGGTGGGCGTCTGCCGGAGTGAGAAGAGAGGAAAGTTGGGGGTTTTCTCTGTCAGATCCAGGCTGCCCTGGTCGGTGGAGCAGCGGGGGGTATTTATAGGGATGAAGCAGGGAGGAAGGCGGAGGGAGACGACGTGTCTCCCTCGCCGGGGAATGGTCGGAACATGAACCCATACCGTCCGTGCGTTCGCACGGCCGGTATGGTGGCCTACAATGACCAGGGGGTTGCTCCTGCGACGGCTGACGACGCAGGGCACCCCCGGTTTACTTGCCAGGTCCCCTACCTCACCCTGCGCGGCGCCATGCTCCGCGCAAGGTCGCCGGAGCATGGTGCTGACAGGGTTTTGCAGGAGGGACCTGATTGCAAAGAACGAAGGAGAGTTAGGGGCCAAAATGCGAGGGTTCAAAAGTTGAGGGCCAAAGAGTAAATATATGAGGACCAAAGTGTAAAGTCGGTCAAGGAGGTTTCTTCTTAGGCTCAAGTTTTTATACATGACTAATTAGGACCTAAGGAATCTGATGGTGAATTTTATTTTCATCTTAAACCTTGTTCGACCGGTCAATTTGCGCAAAAACCCAAATTAAGTTATTAATTGGGCATGGTTCTCAATGTAGGTCAAAATGGGTTCTAAAGGCCAAATTGAAGGTTCTAAACCCTAGAGATTATTTTTCTATGAATTTTAGAGGGTTTATTCTATTTTTACTTTGCCTCGAACCTTGTGAATTGAAGTGGGTTGTTTTAGGGTTACAGATTATCATTTGGTTCCTTGGAAGTGCTGTAGCCCTTGCTAGATCATCTCATCCCACTTTTATTCTTATTAAGCTGTTTTGACCTGTGTTTGGGCCCTGAATTACCCTGTATGCAGATTATACTGGTAAAATTGCACTTTTACCCCTTATGACTGGTTTCCTTCTCAAACTCAGAATTCTCTGAGTTAAGCCTTTCCTTGAGATATGTAGGAGCTTTTATCCTTTGTATTGGGTCAAAATGAGCTAGTTATGGCTCATGATGAGGTTCTCATGGCTGCTCAACACCTGGACCTGAAAAGGGTTATGAGTACACGAAATCAGCGAACGTTGAGTAAAGTGGCAACCAACTAACTAAACAGTAAAGGTGGATAGGTAACTGTTGTTTTTCAATTTCTTCCTTTCTTTAACTAATTATTCTTTCTTTTATCACTTGGTTTATTTATCAGGTATCTTTCTTGATCTCGAATGTTCCTCATGGGAACAATCTTAAATGCAGTCTTTTTCCGAAGAGTAGAAGTCGCACGATCTCGAATGGATCCGGAGCAACGATCGTAGTCCGGCATCGCGGGAATCATCTTGATTTGAGCACCGTAGCACCCTCTACAAGAAGAAGAAGATGGACGGCCCAGATGGCGCCATGTGGCGCCATCCAGGCCGCCCAACACCGGCCAGTAGCATCGCCCAACTCCTCCTTCATCCGAGCCCTTCAATCCTAGCCGTTGGATCAAGATCCAACGGTTGGGAGGCGGACACACCTAAACACTCCATGCGACACAAGTGGAGTGCCGCAACGGTGGAGGTGCGGATTTGCAAAGGAGGGGCGCGAGTTCGATTCCTCGCAGCCCCTCCAATTCGTAATTGGGAGGGCACTTGGAGCGCAGCGGCAGTGCGCGCGCACACAGCTGGGCCTGCGCGGTCAACGCACGTGATGAGCGGGGCAGGCGGCGCGGGCGCATAGGTGGTTGGCGCCAGCTTTCGGTGACAGCTGAGCTGACGTACAGTAATGCTTACAGCCGTCGCTATTTTATTGCAAGCCAGCAGGGCAGCTATGGGCATAGGTGGAGGTGAGCTGTCTACAGCAACATTTCCAGTAACGGTCTGGAGGTCGCTAGAGGTCCTTTATCAATTTTTAGCCTCTTCTCCATCACTATAAAAGGACCTTCACCCCCTCCCTTCCAAGCTAGCTCTACCTACTCTACTCCCACCTACTCCCAAGCTCTAACAAGCCTACCAACGCTCCATTAGAGCTTGTTCTCAAGCTCCCAAGGTGCTTATTAGTGTAGCGAACCTCTGCCCCACCAAATACTCCTCCAACTTTCCATCTCCCTTCATAGGTCACCTTGGAGCCGTCCTCCCACCTCCATTCCGGTAGCAGATCAACTCCGTCTTCTCACCTCCATTCTGGAGCTACGCCGAAGCTTTCCTCAACCTGACATCCTCCAGCATCTCACTCCTGTCGTCCCGCTCCTCACCTCCTTCGTCCGTGCTTCCGCTAGGTGCCGTCGTCTTGCCGAACAGCCAATTCGGGAGATTTCCTCTCACCTCCCTTTCTTTTTATGCTTTTATAGTTCTTTGTAATCGACATTGAATTGATATATATATCATATTTGTTCCACATCTCTATCTTGTGAATCATTTGCTTGTCTTTTATTTCAAAAACACAAAAAAATAACAAAACCCTAAAATACTAAAAAGAAACGAATCGAAGTGCGATTTTCAATAAAGTAAACGTCGCCTCCCTGTGTTCGACCCGGGACTCCCTTAGAGTTTCGGTATAAATTTTATTTGATCGACGTTGTTTGCAACTACGACGACAGGTTACTTGTAACCTCGATTTCTAACCCCCAAAGCACGCTCGACCATTTTGGTGCCGTTGCCGGGGAGGCAACGAAATTTACTTTATTGTTTATTGTGTTTCTTTGCATTTACATAGCATTAACCCTACTTGTCTTTGATCTACTGTCTTGCAGGTACCCTAGAATGGAGATCAAAGTGCGGTAGATCGGAGTAAAGTGTGGGTAGCGTACTCTGTAAGTGTCCCCCACTTTCCCCCCCACTAGTTCATTTCGCCACAATCATAACCATGACCTAATCTACTTAGGTGTTTGCATAAACCCTAGGATAGAATTGTTTGTCTTGTTTGTCACCTTTATCCACCTCACCCCCACATTTAAAAAAAAAACAAAAAAGAAGAGATACTTGTTGTGGGACGAATCAATATACACACTCTATACACCCACATTTGAGGCACATAATCGGACTTGATTTTTATCTACTCAACTGGGATTTCGACCTATGGACCCAGTACACGAATTCAACACATAAAAGAGTAGAAATCATATTAGGTTAATCACCTTTTTGTGTGCCTTAATCGGTGGTGCATTTGAGCCGATTGATTGAATTGTTTGGGCCCACCACCTAATCTAAAAGAGGTTCATTGTGTAGCTGCCCCATAGGATTCAATACTTAGGTGAAGCTAGGCACTCCATATTTTCTTGATTTACAAAGGAAAAATACTTGAACTCGTGCTTTCAAAACTTAGTTTGCCTCACAAAACTTGGTTGAAAACACCTAATATTTGAATCCTAAAAGCTATTAAGTAAGATTCGAATCCTAAAACTCACCTTATCATTAATAATCTTGCTTGAAAACCTCTTAGTTGTGCACATTCATACGTTCTCAAACAAGTCATTAAGGGCACAACCCATTAAGGGCCCATCACATTCCAGAGCACCAATTTCCCCAAGCCTAACTAAAATCAATTAGACGTTGGCCCTAAGGATTCATTCGCTCATTGGGATCTAGATTGAGATTATTCACGATTAACCTGCTTATGCTAGTTAATCTGATGTCTAGCTAGGGGAGTAGCGTTAAACGACCGCGGCTGGGGGGTACACTAGGAACCGGAGGCGCAAGCCAAAGGAAGAACCTTCTCCCCAGTCCCTCCTTCTAACTGGTTGGATTGCCTGGACATAAGTAGAGTAAATCATCCATAATATTAGGACGGATTTTGAGAGTCAGTAGACCTTAGGCTATCCCATCTAAGGACAGGCTTGTATTTTTTGTGCTGCAGGGTCCCTTCTCTTCCTCGTCCTTCCGACTTCCTTCCAGTGTATGCTTGGAAGGAGGTCATTGAACCCTCATTTGGAAGGACCTTTAGACCATTCTCGGAGGCGGAGGTTGAGCTTTAGCCAAGTAGATCCCATGGATGATCAACAACCACCTCCCTCGCCTCCGAACCAGCAGGAGCTGAATCGGAGGCAGTTGGAAGAATTGCAGCAAATGTAGCAATGGTTCCAACAAATGAATGGTCAGGGCACTCAGCCCTTGAAGGATTTTTATGATCCTTCAAATTATGAGGATCGTCCCGGCGTTGTGATCCCTGCCGGAGATGTTGAGATCAAGCCCTAGGTTTTGAGTCTAATCAAACACTTTCATGGGCTTGGCTCAGATGACCCGTTCCAACATTCGGAAGACCTGATCACTCTGGTTCAGACTACCAAATCGTGAAATATGGATGAAGAACAGATGGTCATGAGGCTTTTCCCCCATTCACTCAGGGATAAGGCCGCACATTGGTATCGTACCATTGGAAGACCGATTACTACTTGGACAGCTTTGAAATCGGCCTTCCTGAAGAAATTCTTCCCAATTGGGCGAACCAATGCATTACGACGGGCAATTACCACTTTTGCCCAGCAGTAGAGGGAACCGTTTCATGAGGCCTGGGAGAGATTCCAGGATCTGTTGCGGAAGTGTCCACACCATGAGGTGCCTAAATGGCAGCTTGTGCAGATTTTTTATCATGGGTTGAATGATCAATTCTGTAATCATGTGGATGCTTCTTGCGGAGGCAATTTCCTCAACAAGGATGCAGATAGTGCGTATGATTTGTTTGAGGAAATGAACGAAAATTCTTTAAACCACGCCTCCATGGAAACCTTCAACCGATCCCAACAAATTAAATCAAATGCCAATGAGGTCCAAGATTCTCGTACATTTGATATGGAATTGTTCTGTAATAGATTAGATATGATGGATTTGGTTACTAAACGAATGGAAGAGTGGATGTCCGAAAACTCTAATTTTTCTAGATTCGCTTAATCCCAGGGATCGGGATTCCATTCTTCACAAACTCCTAAGGGACAGGAGTTTGTGAACCAACTAGAGATGGCTCGACCTTCGAGCCAACTTTTCTCGGAACCTTATGGGTTCCAAACTGGGGCCTTTGATCCTAGTCTTTCTGATCCTTCTTCATCCTCATCTTATGAGGATGTTCATGCTGTGCAAGAGAATGTTAGGTCCAACCCTTATTCAAATTCCTACAATTCTGGTTGGAAAAATCATCCTAACTTCTCTTGGAAAGATCAAGGGCAGTGAAACGGACGTGCAATCGACTAGGTTTTGTTATAGCGTTGTAGTATAGCTAGTTATTGCCATCATTTCAAATATATATACTTTTTACTCGGAAAATAAAGTTCTCCCGAGGTCGAACTCAGGGAGCAAGTCGTATTCTAGAGATATACATGTTCTATTACAAAAATAAAGAGAGAGAGAGAGAGGGAGAGAGATGAAAGTTTGAGTTCTTCTTCTTTTCTTATTTCTTTCTCTTTGTCTTTCTCCTCTTTAGCTTTTGTTCTTCCTGTTCTTCTTCTTTGTTTATCTCCTTGTGGTCCTCTTCTTCTTCTGCTGTTCTTCCTTGTTCTTTTGTTCTTCAGATCTTCTTCTTTTCTTTTCTTTTCTTTTTCCTGTCAGGACGTAGTCTCTCCTTCTTTCTTCTTTTCCCTTCTTCTTCTTCAGTCCTTCTGATTCTCTTCTCGTGTTCTTCGTTTTCCTTCAGGACGTCGTCTGATTTTCCAATCAGACGACTTAAACCGCTTGTTGCTACAGTGTCTCCCTTAGCTTTCTTCTTCTTCTTCCGCGGTCCTTCTTCTTCACCTGTGCCTTCTTCTTCACCTGTGCTAGCACACTTCAGAGTTTACGTCAGAGGGCAAAACCTACTCTACCCTCCCCCCCCCGCGTCTCTCTTTCTCTGAATTCGCTCTTAGGAAGGCTCTCCCAGAGCATCCGGGTAATCGGGTACGCGGGTCGCGCCCGGGTCCAGGCCCACCGGCGTGCGGTGGTGGGCGAGGAGTGCAGGTCGGGCTTAGTCGAGTCGGGCCAGGTCCGCGAGGCGTGAGCGTGGACGAGGCCGGGTAACCGGGCGGGTGAAGGGGACCTCACCCCGTGAACTGAGGCGAACAGCTTAAGGCACTTTTTGCCTTTAAGCGCCCGTTCGCCTCAGTGGCTTTCCGAGGTGGGACTAAATGTCCCACCCCAATTGAGCGCCCGCAGGCGAGGGAACTGCAGCCAATTGGAGCAACCTGTAAGGCTTGCGACCCAACTGCAGGCCTGGACGCCTCCGCGAAGTTCGCCCGCACAGCCTGGGACTTGCTCCTGGGCTGGGGAAGGACTAGAGCTGCGGATGAAGCTGTTGCAGGAGGTTGACAATGGCGGCGAGAGGGTGCGAACCTGAAATCATAGTGACGGCCTCTCGGCCAAGTCAGAAAACATGGAAAGCTTCGCCGGAGTGTGGCGAAGCCTGTGCGATGGTCGGCGAGGCGCGGGAGTGCGTGTGGAGGGCAACCTAGGTCAGACTGTGGGCGGGAAGATGGGTTTGTTCGGGGGGTCTGCAGAGGGCGAGTGGTGGGAAGTGGAAGGGCGGAGGTTGATCAGGGTGAGGAGGCGGAGGTTCTGTGAGGGTCGGTGAGGCGTGTGGGGCTGTGGAGCGATGGGGGCGTCTCGCCGGAGGGTAGCCGGAGACGAAGGGGGTGACGGTGGACAGGAGCGGTCGAGGGTTTAATCAACTAAAAGACAATGAGGAAAAGAAAGAGGGGGAGATGGGGAGAAGTTCTGACCTAGCTACGGAGACGAAAGGGGCCGGAGCAGGGCGACAGTCGTATCGACTGTCGCCGGAGAAGAAGATGCCCAGGGGAAGGGGCGACGGCAAGGAAAGGGCTGGAGAGGCGCCAGCTGGGTGCGGCGTGGCGCGAGAAGAGCGAGGGAGGGCAACCTTGCAGCTGGTAGTGCGGCAGAGCAACGAGGAGGAGGAGGAGAGGCCGCCGGAGCAAGGAGGGTGTCTGCCAGAGTGGGAAGAGAGGAATTGAGGGGGTATCTCCGTCAGATCCAAGCTACGAAGAACGGTGGAGCGACGGGGGTATTTATAGGGGCAAAATCAGAGAGGAGGGCGGAGGGAGGCGACGTGTCTCCCTCGCCGGAGATCGCCGGAGGACGGACACCCATACCGTCCGTGCGTTCGCACGGGCGGTATGGGTGGTGGCAGAGCTCAGGGGGGTGCTCCTGCGGTGGCTAACGACGCAGGGCACCCCCATTTGACCTGGCAGGCCCTCCCCCTTACCCTGCGTGGCGCCATGCTCCGCGCAAGGTCGCCGGAGCATGGTGCTGCTCAGGTTTTGCAGGAGGGACCTGAATGCAAAGAACGAAGGAGAGTTAGGGGCATGAATGTGAGGGTTCAAAAGTTGAGGGCCAAAAAGTAAATAAATGAGGACCAAAGTGTAAAGTTGGTCAAGAAGGTTTTCTCTTAGGCTCAAGTTTTTATACATGACTAATTGGGACCTAAGGATTATGATGGTGAATTTTATTTCCAGATTAAACCTTGTTTGACCGGTCAATTTATGCAAAAACCCAAATTAAGTTGTTAATTGGGCATGGTTCTCAATGTAGGTCAAAATGGGTTCCTAAGGCCAAATTGAAGGTTCTAAACCCTAGAGATTATTTTTCTATGAATTTTAGAGGGTTTAGTTGATTTTTTCTCTGCCTCGAACCTCATGCATTTAAGTGGGTTTATTTTTAGGGTTATATGATGTCATTTAATTCCTTGGAGTTGCTGTAGCCCTTAATGAATCATCTCATCCCACTTTGCTTCTTATTAGGTTATTTTGACCTATGTTTGGACCCTGAGTTACCCTGTTTTCAGATTGGATTGGTGAAATTGCATTTTTACCCCTTAGTTTCTGTTTTCTTTGCGAACTCAGAATCTCTCTGAGCCAAGCCTTTCTAGGGTTATGTAGGAGCTTTTTCTTGCATATTAGGGTTGAATGGTGCTAGTTTAGGATTCGTGACGAGGTTCTCATCAGGCAGCAGACTTAATATCGACCCAGCAACTGTGTACCGCAAAAACCAATGGGTCAGGGTCATGTATATACTCAGTTGCCCCTGGATCAGGTTAATTAGCCCATGTGGAATGCTCAACAACCCACCGAGCAGGCTGACTTGAACCTGAAAATGGTAGAAATGCAAGGGTCAATGCTCCAGCTCATGCAACAGATGAAAACTTCGCTGGACACCTTGCAATCTGGACTTAGTACAAACAACTGGCAACCCGGATCTCTACCATCACATTCTATACCAAACCCAAGGAATGTTCAGAACCGAGGCGTTAGGCCTCAAGGGTTTGGTAATGATGGGGAGTCGCATGCTCAAGCTCATGCTATCTATCAAGCTACCCCAGCCCCTTCCGGAGCTAACCAAGTTCCTACCATAATCAACCGGGAGCCTCCTATTTTGCCCAACCCTTCCCAAGGCACTAACCAACAGCATTTTTCCACGGCAAACACCATCACCTTGAGGAGTGGTAGTAAACGCAAGGGACCTACCAACCCCATGTTAACCCCATTAGGCCCCATAGTAGGAATTCCAAACTCCCAACTAAGAATGTGATCAACAAAACATCAGGGTCTGATTCGGGAGTATGTTGTTGTTGTATGGGCAAGCAGAAAAAGTCGGAGAAGTTGGAGAAAAGGATGTCCTTACTTTAGGCTTTCAAATTAACAATCATTTTACTCATCGCGGCTATTGGATCAATCCCTACCTACACCATAGGTTTACTGAATGCATATAAAGACAGGCATAGAGCAAAATCTGAAATCAATAGGAGAGTAGTTTTGTCCGATAACACAAGCATAATGATCATTAACAAGCTACCTCCTAAGAAGCAGGACCCGGGAGCCCCGCTAATTTCCTGCACAATAGGAAACGTTACTTCTAACCGGGCCCTCCTCGACTTAGGCGCTTCCATTAATGTGATCCCCACCTCACTGCACATGGAATTAGGTCTAGGCTACCTAAAACACACTGACATAACCTTGCAGTTAGCTCATAGATCCATTACAAAACCAAGGGGTATTTGGAGGATGTTTTAGTCAAGGTTAATGATTTGCATTATCTTGTTGATTTCATGGTCCTGGACATGGAAGCCCCAAAACTGCTCAAGCACACCCCAATTATTTTGGGAAGACCTTTCTTGGCTACTGCCAAGGCGAGGATTGATTGTAAATCGGGAAATATAGAAATGGCCTCAGGGGATAAGACAAATCGATTCAATATTTTTGAGGTCTTAAAGAAGAATAAAACTAAGTGTGGTTCGATGGAGGAGCTTGGTAGAATAAAGGAAGTAATGGCTATACATACCTTAGACAACCTTTTAATGGCCAACTCAACCTAAACTTGGGAAGAAGATTACACAGTTGCTGAAATAATTGAGGACAAAGCAAAAATGCGACCAATTGTAGCAACAAGGGATGAGGAAGATATACATGAAATCAAAAAATTGTTGAATGATTCACATGATCAAGATAAAATCCAACAATATCCTTATCCTGAATGCTTAGAGTTTGAGGTCCAACTTGTGGGTGGGAATTCTGAGGATCAGGATGGTTGGTTTAAGAACATAGAGTGTGAGGATGAAATTGAACATTGGGGAAGAACACTTCAAACATTAGGTATTCTAGGGTACCCACAAATCCCCAACACATCACAAAACCCTCATCGTCCTTTTTCACCCAACCACTGCATAAATTCCATACCCAACTACACTTCCACTGTAATAAATCAACAAAACTCCTATTGGAGACCATTTGGGCTCTCCCTACACCACCAGCTTACCACTTTCATTGTTCATCTCTTTGGTAAGCCCATTTTCACTCTCCGGGACCCATACCTGGGGGCCCGGAAACTGTGTTGTTGTGGCCTCAATGTTTAGTCATTGTTGATTGAGAACCTCGCCTAGCTAAAGGCACTAAACTTAAGACATGTAAAGACTGTTCCAAGCTGACCTGGGTCTCACGGAAACCAGGTGCTATTCTTCCACTTCTACTCTCTTGCATGCTGTCATTTTTTTTTACAATGAGGACATTGCAAAAGCTAAGCATGGGGGGGTGGACATATTTTATAACCTTTTTGTCAGCTGTAACAGTAATTTCCTGTTATTTGATTCTTGTTAAAAAAAAAATTAGAATTAGGAGATGAGAACTTAGGCATTAGGAGTTGTAAACTTTAGGAATTGATTCTTTGAGACCTAAATACTCACATTTTGAGACCTGTAACAGTATGCGACTTATCAACCCGCCCTCTGATTTGAGGGGACTGTAAGCCTAAGCATCTACACACATTTTTTTACACTGACTCACTTTCCAGCGATTTTTACGGAAATTGGGTAGCTAAGGGACCGACTTGGGTGGTATGGCTCGCAAGTTGTCGGTGGTAACAGCTCATCGGTCGTTTGTCCAGAGCCCAGCCACATGACCATTTTCATTGTACTGCCTTTAGGTAAATCTTAGATCAGGGAAGCCACCTACTTATATAAAAAAAAGGAACACTCAAAAAGAAAAGCAAAAAAAGAAAAAGAAAAAGAAAAAGGAGAAAATAAAAAAACAAATAAAACCACACTTCACCGCACGAGTATGGCTGGCAAGTTATCGGTGGTAACAACGCATTGGCCGGTTGTCCAAAACCCAGCTCACAAAAAAAATGCACAATAATTCCCAAAACACTTAGGGAAGAAGTGTGGAAGTAGAATAAACTGGGGAGATATACACTGGGTTTGCCCTTGTGTTGACCCCATAAATAAAAGAAGTAGGGAGAAAGCTACCGATCGTAAAGATAAACCTTTAGGCAAGGTCACCTAGGGTCGTAGAAACTCGAAGTCCGCCTTAACGGCCGTTTTGTGAGTCTCACTTTTTCACAAAGATGCTTAGCACTTAGAGTCATTTTCAAGTCTTGGGCAGGTTGGGTAGCCGTAAAAAGTTATCATGTAACTCTTAAACTCCAAAAGTACAAAAAAAAATTAAATTAGAAAAGAAAAAAAAATCTTCTCAAATAAGGCAAGGGCTCGGACGATCTGCATTCTGGCAGGCACCTAGGCACTGTTGAGTTTTTGTAATTAGGTCTTGGGGATGAGATTTTCTAAAGCAATTAATGAATTTTGCCTAATTACTCGAACCCTAATTCTACTTTTATACATAGCATTTAGGTTAATTTTGCTAGGGACTAGCAAAAAGTAAGCATGGGGGTATGATGAACACACATAAATTCAAGATAAATTGCTTATTTTTTATAGTTCCTAGGCTTAGCATTGCATATCATGTTATAAATATTGCATAACATCCATTGCATGGCATTTAGGATAGTTGTATATTTTATATAGTAATTCCTCCATTTTATATGGCCAGGGGGCAATGCGACATCCATATAGGTTTCGGATGGATAATTCGACCGTACGGATGGATCCGGAGCGACGATCGTAGTCCGGCATCACGGGAATCATCTTGATCTGAGCACCGTAGCACCCTCTACAAGAAGAAGAAGATGGACAGCCCAGATGGCGCCACGTGGTGCCATCCAGGCCACCCAACACTGGTCAGTAGCATTGCTCAACTCCTCCTTCATCCGCGCCCTTCAATCCTAGCCGTTGGATCAAGATCCAACGACTGGGAGGCGGACGCACCTAAACACTCCACGCGACACAAGTGGAGGAGTGCCGCAACGGTAGAGGCGCAGGTTTGCAAAGGAGGGGCACGGGTTCGATTCCCCGCAGCCCCTCCAATTCCCAATTGGGCGGGCACTTGGAGCGCAACGGCAGTGCGCACGGCACGCGCGGGCCAGTGCATTGCAAGCGTGCACGCCAGCGCACAGCACACGCGCACACAGCTGGGCGCGCGTGATGAGCGGGGCAGGCGGGCAGGCGCAAGGGTGGTTGGCGCCAACTTTCGGCGACAGCTGAGCTGACCTACAGCGACGCTTACAGCCGTCGCTATTTTATTGCAAGCCAGTAGAGCCAGCTATGGGCATGGGTGGAGGTGAGCTATCTACAGCAACGTTTTCAGTGACGGTCTAAAGGTCGCTAGAGGTCATTTATCCATTTTTAGCCTCTTCTCCACCACTATAAAAGGACCTTCACCCCTCCCTTCCAAGCTATCTCTACCTCCTCTACTCCCACCTACTTGCAAGCTCTAACAAGCCTACCAACGCTCCATTAGAGCTTGTTCTCAAGCTCCTAAGGTGCCTATTAATGTAGCGAACCTCTGCCCCACCAAATACTCCTCCAACCTCCCATCTCCCTTCATAGGTCACCTTGGAGCCATCCTCCCACCTCCATTCTGGTAGCAGATCAACTCCGTCTTCTCACCTCCATTCCAGAGCTACGCCGAAGCTTTCCTCAACCCGACGTCCTCCAGCATCTCACCGCCGTCGTCCCGCTCCTCACCTCCTTCGTCCAAGCTTCCGCCAGGCACCGTCGTCTCGCCGAACAGCCGATTCGGGAGATTTCCTCTCACCTCCCTTTCATTTTATGCTTTTATAGTTCATTGTAATCGACATTGAATTGATATATATATCATATTTGTTCCACATCTTTATCTTGTGAATCATTTGCTTGTCTTTTATTTCAAAAACACAAAAAAATAACAAAATCCCAAAATACCAAAAAGAAACGAATCGAAGCGCAATTTTCAATAAAGTAAACGTCGCCTCTTTGTGTTCGACCCGGGACTCCCTTGGAGTTTCGGTATAAATTTTATTTGATCGACGTGTTTTGCAACTACGACGATAGGTTACTTGTAACCTCGATTTCTAACACGCGAAGCACGCTCGACCATGCCCAAAGCACAGCACGGAACCAGTATAGGGCCTAGCCCTCTCAGTAACAAAACAGGGGTCTCGCCCCTCCACAGTCTGCGCACCCTCGCCTGACTACCTTGATTTGCCCAGTGGGCCTAACAAGTCGGTGTAGGGCAACTAGCTGAACCCCGGGCCCCGTGGGGTGGCTAACCCTCCCTACACTAGTAGCTCTCCCCGGTACAGTGTACACAAGGGCCACTGAGTTGGTGCAAAGTGGCCAAACCCACCCCAGGTCTCAACCCGAAGGCAACAAGCACCCCTCTACACTAAGAGGTAAGATGCGCTCCCCTTCATACCACGTACTCAAGGGTCAGCACACTTCCTAACACATTCTAGATCCATTCCATTCCCAGGAGCTCTACTCCTATCCCCCCCCGTAGGGTTCATGCTCATATACCTCATGTCATTCCATACCAAGTTTCATCATCTCTATTTCCATTCTCAGGTTATATACATGCAGCTTGTATTTCTATTGTTCACATTTCCGTATATAGGTTATACATGGGTAGCTCGTATCTCCATCATTCATATTACCATTCTCAATTATATACATGCAGCTCGTGTTTCCAACGTTCAATCTTCCATTTCTAGTTCATATACAGGCAGCTCATATTATGACATTTAACGTAACAACAGGAATTTACATGCAATAGTTTGCTAACACAAGTACTTTACATTTCACAGGCAGCTGTTATTCATTTACAGGCAATTGTTATTATTCTATCTACCCGTCCAAGACTGCAATCTATACATTCCACACAAATATTCCAGTGTTTCTAGTCCTAAGATTCATGCCATACCGTAGGATCTAACATTCATTCCACATATGCATTCAGGTTTGTAATTAAACTAGGGGAAGCCACTCTACCAGTAAACCTAGGAGTAGTGGGGGCTTGATCGACAGGTCCACGTGCCTTAGCAAACCCCAAACCCGCAATGGAACGATGTCCTAACACAAGGATCATTCACAAGAGACTACTCAGAACAGGATAAAAAGTATTCCAACATGTAGAGGAATTTATAGGGGAATCAACGGTATCTTAATTGCGGAAATCGAACCTCAAACGGACCCTAAACGGGTCAAAAACAGTAATTTTGACTCAAATCAGACATCTGGAACACCTTCCAGACATCTTAAAAGAGTCCAGAGTCGTACCTCAGTTCCTACGCCACTCTTTAGACATCCAGGAACTCCGCTGGACCGTCTAGGCCCAGTTCCAGACGTCCGACCACCTCTCAGGATGTCTGGAAACACTTCCCGTCGTCCGATGCCTCGCCCAAACGTCTGAATTGCATTGGAGGGTGTGTCCCACGCCTTCCCGAAGCAAATCCTGCACGCGCCAACGTAATCTCCTCAATATGGCACGAAACAGTGCCTCGACGGAATGGCCTGCATGACCGTATCCGCAAAGAAGGTGTACGTCGTGAAACTTACCTCTCAGTCGTCTGGAACCTCCTCCAGACGTCGTCTACGTCGTCTGGACGTCGGTCCAGACGTTTGATTCTGGAAAAATCCCAGAATCAGAACCTGCCTTCGCCTTCTCGCGCCTCGCGTGGTCGCGCCGCGCCCGCTCGCCTGCTACTCCGGCTGCTGCAGTGTCGGGGAGGACCTCCCCGACGCACCTCTCCGCCTCGCGCACGCGCCGACCGGCCGTGAACTCTCCAGTGAGCTCCCACATGAGCTCGCGCGCTTGCTCTCCTCTCTCCCCCTCACTGCTCCTCCTCTCCTCCCACGCCGCTCATGCCCGCTGCTTGCTACTCGCCGCTCAATGCTCTCGCTGGAGGAAGGAGAAGGGTGGCTGGAGGTGGGGTGAATGAGGGAGAGGAGGGGGGTTTAAATAAGGTGCTAGGTTAGGGTTTTACGTCGGCGAGAGGAGAGAGAAAGAGAAGAAAATGAGGTCGCGTACTGTCTGCGCGCAGATGCGAGGACGTACATGAAAAATTGATTTCTAGACGTCTGACCAGACGTCTGACCCATGCTCCAGACGTCTTAAAGGGCTCTAACAGCACAAGTCTTAACAGGGGCAAAAGATTGACAGGAAACCCGTGGTCATCTACTATGCTAGCAAGACACTTGACGAGGCTCAGCGTAGCTACACGGTTATGGAGAAAGAGCTGCTAGCTGTAGTATTTGCCCTAGAAAAATTCAAGTCTTATCTCCTGGGTTCCTGATTGCACAGCAAAAATACACCAGTAAATATGCAATCTTGTGTTATTTCCTAACACTGCCATTGCATCTTATGTAGCTGTAATTGCATTTGTAAATAGACGTCTGCATGCATTTATAAAGAGGGGAGGAGAGTGTGAATAATTGGCAATCTATTAATTAACATCTTCCTCAAGTGCGGCATTGCAATTTCACCAATTTCATTTTTTTATTTACTTTGAATTCTTCTCTCTTGCTCGGCTGCAGGGCATGGGGCATGCGTGCCTCTTCGCGCCTCACCTCCTGCCAACAGCATGGCAGGAGGTGCGCTGCCAGCAGCATGGCTATGGCATGCCTCTTCCTCTTTAAAACCCCTGGCTCTCTCCCTCGTGCGGGGATGCTCCTTCATACACCTTCAGCTCCATTGTCACCCTGGGCCAACCTTCTCCCCTCTCCCTCTCCATACACAGTACCTCTTCTCACTGTGAAGAGGCACACCGTGGGTAGGAGAAAACCCACAGTGGTCTCACACCCCCACTGTGAGTTCCACCACTGCCCAGCTCTTTCGTAAGCAAGTGGGCGTGGTGGATTCCCCTTTCATTTTTACTGCAGTCGTCTTCTTCGCCATTGCTAGAGCTTTAAGCTCGTAAGCTTAGAAGCTCAAGCAGCACCGCACGCCAGCCTGTAGCCCAGCCAGCCATCGCGCGCGCACCTGTAGGATGTGCGCAGCTTCTTCCCGCACATGCAGTCTCTCCACAGCGCACCCAGCACGCAAAACCGGCCGCTAGATCGCGCGAGCACTATAGCATGCGGTCTGCGAGACACTATAGCCATCGGCTCGTTTCTCACTTAGCCGGTGGCTTCGCGCTCTCTCTACTCGCCCGCTACCCGCGCTAGCCGGTCGCCCGCACTCGCCCGCACCCATCCGCGCCTGCACCCTCCCGCAGCGCTGCACGTTGCGCTGTGCCCGCACTCACCCTCACCCGCTCGTGCACGAAGAGAGCGCAGGCACTCCCCAGTGCACCGTGTGCGCTCGCTCTCTTGCGCCCGCGCACCTGCGCCTTCAGACGAAGGGGCAACGTAGCTGATGACTTATCTGCTGCGCTCCCCTCCTCTGCCAGTGCACACACACACCCACTTGTACACACACACTCGTACACTCACACACACACTGGTACACACTCACACACACACACACACACATATATCCACTCACATATATACATAAATTTATATATATATATACACATACAAATACATATATATACATATATACATATACATATGTATATACATATACAACTATATATATATAGTTATAAATAC
This sequence comes from Thalassia testudinum, assembly GCA_037157565.1. Lineage (NCBI taxonomy): Eukaryota > Viridiplantae > Streptophyta > Magnoliopsida > Alismatales > Hydrocharitaceae > Thalassia > Thalassia testudinum. The sequence goes on from JAZHRO010000030.1 coordinate 53,960,261, forward strand.
ACACACACACACACATATATACACAACTATATATATACATATATAGTTATATATATATATATATATGTTTACATATACATCCACCTACCCATATCCATATATACACTTCACCACCCATACTCCCGTGCACTAGTCCCTCCACCGCACATCATATCGCGGGAATATCTGCACCAGTTGCTGATATTTCCTGATATCCGCGCAAAGCAAGCGCTTCCACACACACTCCCACACATCCGCTCACACTTCACACGGCACTCAGTCTTGTTGGTTGCGTCTTACTAGACGTGGACCAACTTGACACTGTGCTACACTCCATTTCCACTTCCACCTCTACCCCTATATATGATATATAACTATATACATATATATATACTGCATCTACTATATATCTATACATATACTAAGCTAAGTACTTCTTTCTTTTTTAGCAACCTACCTTGTTTTCATTTATCTTTTATTTCTTACTATTAAAAAGATAAAAAAAAGAGTAAAAGAGAAAAGATAATTCTTGTCTTGCAGGTACTCGATCTTATGAATAACAGGACCAATTTTTGGAAACCCCAAGTTGGCTACAAGCCAAGAACCATTTGGCTTAAGGCCAAGGACTTGATTTTGAGGGTGTACCTCAAGGATAACATTATCAACAACAAAAATCTTAAATAGAAAAAAATAAAAAACATAATAAACACAAGGAAGAGATACATTTTAGGAAAGGTGTAGAAACTCCTTGACCTTCAAATTCCCGCCTCCCTGAGATCGACCCTGGGCCTAAAAGCGACCAAGATAAAATCAAGTAGTCCAGGTTAAAAATTTTGTGAAGCTGGTTAGACTCGATTTAGGTTAACCCACTATAATAACTTCAACGATAATTTCACCATATTAACACAACCTATTCACGTCTCACCACGCTTTTTTCTGGCGCCGTTACCGGGGAGGCGCAAATTGAGGTAAGTTTCTACTCTCATTCCTTTGATTTTCTCTTCTCACACCCTTCTCCTTACGGGTGTTTTGTTTGCTTGTGTGCAGGTAAACCAGTTGCAAGGAGGAGACAAGCAAAGGAGGTCGGAAACATGGGCAAATCCAAGGTAGGAGTGAGAGCGTGAAGCCGCCGGCGCCGCATTAGAGCTCGCCCACGTTGCTGAAGAGGTAAGTGTCTCTCTCTTAGTAACTTAAGTTAACTTGTCACCTAAAAAAAAAAAAAAATCTAAAAACACTTCTTGGGAATTTCTTGAGGCAAGTGGATTAAAAACCACTTGTTGATTGTTTGCTATCACCCCCATCGCCCCTTGATTTCCCGCAAAACTTCGCATAGCGAAAATCCAAGAATCTTGATTCTTGGATTCTTCATTGTGTGAAGTTTTCTTTGAGGCAAGTTAAAATTGATTGATTGCCACCCCTCCTTGACTCATATATTCACATTTCGGGATCACATTTTGGTGGGGAGACTTGGAATTGAGTTGACTCCAACCCCACCACGACTTTTCAATTGCCTTAGATTTGATCCCGAATATTTCAACCCCAACATTTTAATTTTCTTTACCTTATCTTGTGGTTGAGCCTTGTGTGGAATATCATTTTGGTGATTGGGAGCACTTGAATTGAAGTGCTTTGGCTCCCTTTCACATTAACTTAAAATAGACTCGTGCATCCATACATAGAAATTTTCATCTAGGGAAGCCCATTGCATTTTTAGCATGCATTAACTAATACACATTAAAGAAGGGTTAGTTGGGCATAAAAAAACTTATGTTTTCTCAAAACTCAGAGATTGGTTGAATTGGTAACTCAATGGAATCCTAAAATCCATACTACTTAAGGCTGAAATTCTAAAAACCATTCACCATCTAAAACTCCAATTCGGGGAGATTTCCCCGTTGCATGCTTGATTTATACACTCTAAAAATCAACGCACTTGGGCATTACCCGTATACAACGTCCTTCACATTCCTGGAGCACTTGATCCTAAGCCACTAAATTAAAACTAGTAGCAACTTGACCCCTATTAAGGATTGGAGGTCTAACTACCTACGTGTAGTGCCTACGTGCTAGTGTGGATTCCCGTGTGCTATCGGGTGTCTAAGACTGGGGCAAACGGCCTTTCAATTTGGCCTGGTGGTTCTGCGATGCTCTCATTTGGTTCCATAGGTTGTGATAGTAGGTAACTTAGATCTTTAGGTCTAAGGACACATTGTAGAGGTTAGGAAACTGATTTCTTTGATTTATCATCAAGTGTACCCATACGGCATTGTTTCTCTCATCCCCTTTTCCTTTCTTATCTCCCTAATTCTTCCTGCGGTAGTGCATGTTTGGGAGGAGGTCACAAAACCTTGAACTGTTTGAATTGTTTGATAATTCTAGAAGGATAGAAACTAATTCGTCATCCTCCTCCACAAACATAGCTACACGCCCACCCCCAAATCCCAAGGGAGGAAACCACCCCCCTCAAATCCCACCAGGTGGTGGTGGAGCCGTAGACCCCATAACCCGCCTCCAAGCCCAAATGGAAATGTATAATGAGCAGATTGAAGCCACTAGGGAAACCTTGGAGGAAATGCAGAACCCTCCCAAACGGGAGGAGCTTAGGTCTCTTAGCTCTTATCAAAATCCCGCTGCTACAGAGACCATAGGGCAAATTCGGGTCCCCATGGGCGGGGACGATTTTGAACTAAAACCTAACGTCATTGGCCTGATTAACTTTTACTTCCATGGTCTTGCAAGTGAAGATCCCTTTCTCCATTTGGAAGACTTAACCCGATTAGCTAAAACTGTTAAACTAAGAAACATCGGGTTATCAATTGTACACATGAAAATGTTCCCATTTTCGTTGCGAGATAAAGCGTCGCAATGGTTGCGCACCCTTGGGAGAACCATCCATTCTTGGGAAGAGATGCAAACAACATTTCTCAAGAAATTCTTCCCAATCGGGCGAACCAATGCACTTTGCCGGGCTATAACTTCTTTCACGCAACAAAACGGCGAACAGTTTCATGAGGCTTGGGAAAGGTATAATGACCTCCTCCGAAAATGTCCTCACCATGGTCTGCCTAAGTGGCATATAGCCCAAATCTTCTATTATGGGCTAAATGAAACTTTGAAGCAGATTGCAGACGCTTCTTGTGGAGGGAATTTTATGAATAAAGATGAGAATGAAGCATTTGAATTATTTGAGAACATGAGTAAAAATTTAATGAACAATGCCTCCATTGTCGCCTTTAATCGTACCAGGTTGCCCCGCAATGTTCATGAAGTTGACACGGGACCCTCCCATTCATCCACAGACCTTAACCTTATTGCACAAAAATTGGATGAAGTCTCCGTCGTGCACAAGAAGCTGGACGAGCTTCTGGCCAATCCCGCCCGTTCTATGGCAAACACCTCCACCTCACCACTCCGTCACAATCCTAATCCTTCTAATGCCAGGCTTATTCCCAAAAACCCTGTAAGACTGTCCTTACAAAGTATTGCGCCGAGTGATTCGGTAAGTCATGTGGATCTGGCTTCTGCAAGCCAGTATTTTGACATGGAGGACCAAGCCTCTGTGTGCTCGGATGCATATATACATGCGGACTCGTCTTCTAGCTTAGAAGATGCTTGCGCCCCGGGGATCAACCCTTCTCTGCTACTTATAACATAGGGTGGCGAAATCATCTTAACTTCGCATGGTCCAACAACCCGCAATGCCAAAACCCCGCGGGTGGACCAATGCGACCGTCTGCACCCGTCATCCCAAGGGCCCAGTCTAATCTTGTGGCAAATCCGCCATCGGGTCCTTGCATTCCTCAAATTGAACACGCATCAAGTCCTCTTGATAAACTGATGCGAATGGTGACGGAAATGTCTAAGTGCCATGAAGAAAACATGACCTCTCTTCAATACCAATTGGCACAGCAGAATGTTGAGATCAGTTAACTACGCATGGCGACTCGATCTTAGGGTACTCTTCCAGCCCAACTTGTTCCCAACCCATGAAATTTTGTACCCCATGACCCTCAACCACAGGTACACCCTTCTCAGGGGTAGGTTCATCAGATTCTGCAAGCTCTGAGCATTCCACTGGGATTTTAGGCTAATCCCGCAACAACACATCACCCTTATGTCGCTATTGCGAACCCTCCTCCGCCTTATGATCCCACTGGACCTGCGATGTAAAATGCGATTACGACGAGGAGCGGTAAGCAAACCGTCGATCCGCCTCGACCTGATCCTCGCCCATCTTTTTCATCGCCCTCTCATTCGGGATGTGCACCGCATTCTCGTGAGGACGATACACCCAAACTAGTGCCAGAATCAGTCCCATTCCCTGAGGCTCTTCTGAGGAAGCCAAAAGGCAAGAAAAAGGATACGCAGGCCTTTGATAACTTGCATAATTTATTCAGGGATGTTGAAATCAAGGTACCCCTATTGGAGGCTATCGACCATATACCAATTGCCGCTCGATTTTTCAAAGACTACACCACACCCAGGTGACAGTCAAAGAAAACAAAAAATCCGATGGTCCTCTCGCCTCATGCGAGTTGTGCTATACTGTTAAATCTACCACCGAAGCAGAAAGATCCGGGCACACTGCTTATTTCTTGTAGCATCCAAGGCTGCAATTTTAACCGTGCTCTGCTTGATTTAGGATCTTCCATCAATCTTATACCAACCATCATGCTCGAGAAATTTGCCTTAGGAAATCTGAAACCCACCCCTGTCACGTTGCAGTTGGCAGATCGTTCTGTCAAAATACCGGACGGTGTGGTGGAAGACGTGGTGGTTAGGGTTAATAGTCTCTGTTTTCCTGTTGACTTTCTTGTTTTGGATATGGAAGTTCCTAGCTCACTTTCTGATTGTTCAATCATCCTTGGTCGACCTTTCTTGGCCACAACCCGTTCCCATATCGACTGTGAGTCGGGCTGCATTGAAATTGCCGTTGGCTCTAAGAAGCTCAAGCTAAACATCTTCAAGGCAGGCAAGAATTTTGATTGCGATTGCATCGAGGATGACACGTCTGACGAGGACATGGCTGTCAGCGCCTGTATCAGACTTATAGGGACCTATTCTGACTGCTGTGGATTGCCTTTGAACATAGACCATCGCCTGACTGACACATATTATGACGTTCTCCCATCCCTCCCCTTACCCGTACCTTCTCCTAACCAGACTTCTGACGAGGTTTTCTCCGCTTCCCATACCTCGTGATCTGAGTCATATTCGGGCTACTCACTGTTGGTCCACCCTCTTGAAGACTGGATTGCCCTTTCTTTCCCGCCAAATCAGGCGGAATTGCAACTCCACACTGGGAACCTAAGCCCACATACTGATCACTGGGGCTATCCCTTGTTGGATCCATCAATCCAAGATGCCCCTCTTCTTGGCCAATCTAGGGGCCAACTTCTTCCTCCTGCCTTTCTTTTTTCTGATCCGCTTGGGACACTCTCGTCCCAAGAAATGCCAGATCTTTCACCATCCACTCCAGAGCTGAAAGAGCTGCCTGACACGCTTAAGTATGTTTCCTTGGGACCAAATGAAATGCTCCCCGTAATCACTAGTTCAAAATTGACCGGGGAGCAAGAGTGCAAACTAACAAAGGTCCTGATGGAACACAAGGCAACCATTGGATGGTCCTTACCTGACTTAACTAGCATTAGCCCCTCCTACTGCACTCACCTTATATATACGGAGGAGGAGGCTCGACCTTCCCGTGAGATGCAGCGACGTCTCAACCCTAACATGCGGGAGGTCGTTAAAAAGGAAATCATTAAGTGGCTTGATGCAGGTATAATCTACCCAATTAGCGATAGCCCCTGGGTGAACCCGATTCATGTCGTGCCCAAAAAGGCAAGACTCACCATCCGTGTCAATGACGGGGGCGAATCCATCCGTACACGCACTCCTAAATCTTGGAGAGTGTGTGTAGACTATAGGAAATTGAATGCTGCAACAAAGAAAGATCACTTTCTACTACCTTTTATTGACCAAATCCTGGAGCAGTTAGCGGGAAATAAAATTTTCTATTTACTGGATGGATTCTCTGGATATAACCAGGTGGCAATTGACCCCCGAGACCAAGAGAAAACCACCTTTACCTACCTATTCGGCACCTTTGCATTTAGAAGGATGCCTTTCAGACTTTGCAACGCGCTAGCAACTTTCCAGAGATGTATGCTGGCGATATTCCATGACATGGTGGGTGACTTCCTTGAGGTCTTCATGGATGACTTTTTGATCTTTGGACCTTCATTTGATGATTGTCTTGCCAACCTAACCTGTATCCTTCAGAGATGTATTGATATGAACCTCGTGCTTTCTTGGGAAAAAAGTCATTTTATGGTACACGAGGGAATTGTTCTCGGGCATATCATCTCCGATAGAGGTATTGAGGTTGACAGAGCTAAGCTTGACGTGATTGCTGATTTACCTGTGCCTGGCTCTGTTAAGAAAATCCGCTCCTTCTTAGGACACGTTGGTTTCTATAGGAGATTCATCAAAGACTTCTCCAAGATTTCTAGACCTTTAACTCATCTCCTATCGACCGACGTACCCTTTGATACGGGCCCTGACTGTACACGAGCATTCACGCAGTTGCGTGATACTGTCACCAAGGCCCGTGTTCTCCAGCCCCCTGATTGGTCCCTTGACTTTGAACTCATGTGTGACGCTTCCGACCTTGCAGTTGGAGCCATCCTGGGACAAAGATGCGATAGACACCCCTTCGTGGTGTACTACGCCAGTAAGACGTTGGACGAGGCCCAACATAATTATACAACCACTGAGAAAGAACTACTGGAGGTCATCTTTGGGCTGGAGAAATTCCGCTCTTACCTTCTGGGCTTGCATGTTATTATATTAACTGACCACGCGGCCATCCGCCATCTCATGCACAAGAAGGATGCCAAGCCTAGACTGATTCGTTGGATCCTTCTACTCCAAGAATTTGACCTTGAGATCCGCGATAAGGCCGGAGCCCAGAATGTTGTTGCTGATCATCTCTCGAGGCTGGACCCTGACCACATTGGACTTACCTTGCCAATTAATGAAGTTTTTCCCGATAAGCACCTATTGGCAATTAATGTGGCAAGTGGACCTTGGTATGCCGACATTGCCAATTACCTTGCTTCTGATTCCCTTCCACGTGGCTGGCCTAAAAACCAGCGCGAGCGTCTCATCGCAGAAGCAAAGTACTATTTCTGGGATAATCCACTACTTTTTCGAATAGGTGCCAACTAGATCATCCGTCGCTGTATTCCTGACAGCGAATTCCCCAGTGTGCTATCCTTCAACCACGATTAGGCCTGCGGAGGCCATTTCTCTGGGAGGAAAACTGCAGCCAAGGTGTTGCAGTGCGATTTCTTTTGGCCCTCCCTTCACCAGGATGCACACAATTATGCCAAACATTGCACTAGGTGCCAGTCGTTAGGGCCAATGTCACGTCGTGACGTGATGCTCTTGAAACCCACCCTAGCTGCCGAAATCTTTGACATTTGGGGAATCGATTTCATGGATCCCTTTTCTCCTTCCAACGGCTTTGAGTACATCCTCGTTGCTGTTGATTATGTTTCGAAATGGATTGAGGCTATTCCCACGCGCCATGCTAACCATGTCATATCTACTCGATTTGTCAAAGACCACATTTTTGAACGCTTTGGGATCCCTCGAGCCATTATCTCTGATTGAGGAAGTCATTTTACCAATGCTTTTTTTCGGGCACTTCTGAGGAAATATGGAGTCCACCATCATATCACATCTCCATATCATCCTCAGACGAATAGCCAGGCTGAGGTGTTGAACCGGCAAATCAAGCAAATTCTCCAGAAAATGGTTCGGGCTGACCGTAAGGATTGGTCTGACAAGCTGATTGACTCACTTTGGGCGTATCGGACCACCTTCAAGGCTCCCCTTGGTATGTCTCCTTATAGAATCATTTACGGGAAGCCTTGTCATTTTCCCGTGGAGCTGGAGCATCGCGCATATTGGGCGATTCGCCAATGTAACCTCTACCCAGACCTGTGTGGTCGAGAAAGGAAACTCCAACTCCAGGAGCTGGAAGAGCTTCGTCGTGAAGCCTATGATTCTACCTTAACTTTTAAGCAACGTACTAAGGCCTTTCACGACAGTCGAATTCGGCAGAAGGAATTTGAGCCATCTCAGTAAGTTTGGCTTTACAATGCCCGACTCAAATTCTTTCTAGGGAAATTGAAGTCCAAATGGACTGGTCCCTTCTTGGTCTCAAGACCATTTCCCAACGGGACCGTTGAAATTGAAGATCCCAAATCTGGGCATAAATTTACTGTCAATGGGTAGCGGTTAAAACCCTATCTTACTCATGAACCTACCCCCGTTGGTGAAACTGTTGCCCTGCTGGAGGGTAACTAACTTCGTGCCTCACTCTGAGTCCAACTGGGGACGTTAAATTTAGCGCTCGTTGGGAGGCACCCCAGCAACACTCCTCCACTATCACTTACACAATTCCATGTCACTTCACTTCGTACTTCTTCACTTCTCATTTCACCATCCACCCACCCTACTACCCTGCTATATACCTTGCACGTCAGCTCTCGTTCCCTGATCCTTGGACCTTGCTTTACCCTGCATGCATATGAGAACATAGCATCATTTGGCATGGAGGGGTGGATAGGCATCCATAGGATCTGGGTATTATATGGTATCATGCAGCTTCCATTATACATATCCATCTATAAATATATACATAGCCTATTTTAAAAAAAATAAAAAGTGTTTAGCAATGATTTGAAGGCTGAAACAAAAATACAATATGTGTTTATGGATATTCAATCACTGTTTTGAAGACTTTCAAGGCTACAGAAGCTTGATTCGCTCAGGCTTGGCTTAATTCACTTGAGCATTAATAAGATAGATCGGAATCTCTCCTAACTAAGGACGTATTCTTGTACCTAAGTCACCAGTATAGGATTCGTTGGTTTGCTTCTACTCGAGAGCCTAAGTAATCTTGGTTTACACTACACATATCAAGAAAGACCAGGTGAACATAAGATCCAACCCTAGTGTTCATTAGGGAAGGTGGAGACCTTACCTGTGCGCGCAGGTAGACTTTTTATCCCAGACATTAGTCTTGTGTCTAGGAGAAACTCTTTCCACCAAAAAGGTACTCTCCCACCAAAAATGTGTGCTCCCCCAAATAAAGTTGCAAGAGATATACTGACACTTGTTTCAAAAAAAAAAAAATCTTGCAAATAAGTCAGTATATCTTTCAAATGTCTGTAAATTCTTCTCCCCTAAAAGTTTTTCAGGGCACGTTACAAATACCCTATTTCTACCATATATTCATTGAGCCACAAATGTAATAAAATGGGGGTTGAGTTTTCCATCATCTTTTTAAGGGTTAATTCGAAGACATGAGCTGAATCTGGGACCAACCTACACTTAAAAATTCGTGAAACCCTAGGCTTGAGCCTTAATGTTCATCTTGTCAGTCTTGATCCTTCACTATGCACAAACCATAATCTCCTGAGCTCTCGAGTACGGAAAACCTTCTGAGTCCTGGAAATCATACTTAAGGTTTAAATATCAAGAGTCCAGGTTAGTCGAGAGATGGTCTATGTCATATAAGACTTAAAGTACTGGTAGTCTTCTCTGCAATTGGCTCTCACAATATCCAACAGGTAAACACACTTATGTCACTTCAGAAAAAATCTTCAGCTTAAGATCATTTCTAAATACAATACAAAATGTTTTGCTAGGGACTAGCTAAAGATAGGCATGGGGGTATGATTGCACAGCAAAAATACACCAGTAAATATGCTATCTTGAGTTATTTCCTAGCACTGCCATTGCATCTTATGGAGCTGTAATTACATTTGTAAATAGACGCCTACATGCATTTATAAAGAGGGGAGGAGAGTGTGAATAATTGGCCATCTACTAATTAACATCTTCCTTAAGTGCGGCATTGCAATTTCACCATTTTCATTTTTTTATTTACTTTGAATTCTCTCTCGTGCGACTGCAGGGCATGGGGCATGCGCGCCTCTTCGCACCTCAGCTCCTGCCAACAGCATGGTAGGAGGTGTGCTGTTAGCAGCATGGCTGTGGCATGCCTCTTCCTCTTTAAAACCCCCGGCTCTCTACGTCGTGCGGGGATGCTCCTTCATACACCTTCAGACACCTTCAGCTCCACCGTCACCCTGGGCCAACCTCCTCCCCTCTCCTTCTCCATACACAGTACCTCTTCTCACTGAGAAGAGGCACACCGTGGGCAGGAGAAAACCCACAGTGGTCTCACACCACCACTGTGAGTTCCACCACCGCCTAGCTCTTTCGTGAGCAAGTGGGCGTGGTGGATTCCCCTTTCGTTTTTACTGCAGTCGTCTTCTCCGCCATTGCCAGAGCTTCAAGCTCGCAAGCTCAGAAGCTCCAACAGCACCGCACGCCAACCTGCAGCCTTGCCGGCCACCACGTGCACGCCTGCAGGACGTGCGCAGCTTCTTCTCGCACACGCAGGTGCTCCACAGCACACCCAGCACTGTGTTTAACTATGATCTTCTAGCTGAAAACAAAAATAGAATAAGTGTTTATGGACATTCAACCTTTGCTGGTTTGACTTGCCGGGCCATTGTAGCTTGATTCAAGCTTTGGCTTAATACACTTTGAGCTTTGACAAGATAGACCACAGTCTCTCATAACTTTAGGACATATTCTTGTACCTGAGTCACCAGCACAGGATTCGCTGGTTTGCTTTGACTTAGGAGTCTAAGTAACCTTGGCTTACACTACACAATGTCAGGAAAAATCACTTGAACCTAAAATTCAACCCTAGTGGCACTACATTTGTCTATATAGTTATTATAGTCGTTGTGGTATATAACAAAACGGTTACCAGTTCAATACAATTTATTACTCGGAATGACAAGTTTCCCGAAGTCAAACTCAGGGAGCAAACTATAATTCTAGAAGCCTATAAATTCACAATATAAGGTTTTACAAAAATTAAAAGAGAGAGAGAGAGAGAAAGAATTGGCTTTTTCTTCTTCTCTTTCTTTCTTCTTCTTTCTTTTCTTCTTTGCTTTCTCTTCTTCTTTCTTTCTCTCTGATTTTCTTCAACTGCTAAGTCTTCCTCCTTTCTTCATCTCCGGTTTTCTTCTTTCTTCTGCTCCGACCCTTCCTCTTCTTTCTTTCTCTCCTTCCTGTCTTCTTCTTCTTCTTCTCTGCGTTTTCTTTCTTCTTCTTCAGCAACTGCAGTTTTTCTTTGCTCTGGCTACTGACCCTCCGACGTCTGATTCAGCGCTCAGACGGCTTAACTGTGTGGTTGCTACAGTGTGGCTCCTCTTTTCTTCCTTTGGCTCCTTTCCTTCCTTCTATCCTGTGCACACATGCAAAGATCAGCGCAAAACCTACCCCTACCCCGCGTCTCTCTCTCTGGATCTCTCCTTGGAAAGCTCTCCCAGAGCCGGGTAATCGGGTCGGGTTGCGCGCCCGGGTCCAGGCACATCGGCGTGGGTGGTGCGCGAGGAGTGCACAGGAGTGTCGGGTCGGATCACCAGGTCCGCGTGGGCAGTGCCACGGACGAGGCGCGTGAATAGGTGAGGGACCTCACCCCTGTGTGACTTGAGGTAAACAGCTCATATCACAAAATCAATTTAAGTGTGGGCGCAAGGCCACACACTTACGAGGTGGGACTAAAGTCCCACCTCCAATCTTAGGCACCCGTGGAGAAGGCTTCGTGCAATTGGGGCAGCAGTGAAGGCTCGCGACCCCAATTGAGGACCTGGACGTCTCTGCGGGAGTGCCCCACGCTGCTTGGGGCCTGCGCCTGGAGAGGAGGAGACTTGGAGCTGCCTGCGAAGAAGCTCCAGCAGCTCGTCAACGGCGGCGAGGAGGTTGAACCCTGAAATCACGAAGACGACCTCCCGGCCATGTTAGACAACGCAGGGAGCTTCGCCGGAGTGTGGCGAAGGCGGTGCGAGGGTCGGCGAGGCGCAAGAGCGCCTGTGTCTGTGTGCCTAGGGCAGACTGTGTGTGCGGAAGTGGGTGTGTTCGCAGGGTGGTCTGGAGGTGAAGGGCAATGAATGGAGTAGGGGAAACGCTTGAGTGGAGTGAGGGGGAGCTTCTGGGCTTGTCGGTGAGGGGTGAAATGGCCTGTAGAGGTGGAGCGACCTCGCCGGAGATGGCGGCCGGAGGTCAAGCAGATGGAGGTGGTAGTGCCAGTCGAGGGGTCTAAAATGCCAATTTTAGAGGGGAAAAATGAGTGGAGAGTAAGGGGAAGGTTCCTACCTACTTAGTCGACGAAGAGGGAGAGGAAGGCATCCAGCTCGTACCTACCGGAGCTGGGGACGAAGGTGCCCAGAAGAGGAGTAACGGCGACGAGGAGGAGATCCGGAGACGCTAGCTGGTGCGGCCTGGTGTGGGAAGACGAGGCAGAGTGGGCTCTGCTGCAGGTATGGCAGCAGAGCGACGAGGAGGAGGAGGAGAGATCGCCAGAGGCTTGGGCTGTCTGACCGGAGAGGGGAGAGACAAAATCGAGGTTTTTTCTCGGCCAAAACTAGCTTGCCTTGGACGGACGCCCCTGCTGCTCCATATAAAGGCGCTGGCGGGGGGAGCGGCTCGAGGGAGCGACGTGCAAAGCATGCCGGAGATGGCCGGAGAAGGAGACCCATGCCATTCGTGCATTCACACGAGAGGCATGGGTGGTCGCAGGTGGCAGGGGCGGGTCCCTGCGACAGAGGACGATGCGGGGAAACCCCCGTTCGTTGCTGAGAATGGGCACCATGCCCTGCATGGCGCCATCCTCCGCGCAAGGTCGCCAGAGGTATGGTGCTGCTCAGAATGGTAGGGAGGACCGTTCTGCAAAGAACGACGAGAAAGATAGGGGGCTATTTGCAAGGGTTTCAAAAGATAAGGGTCAAAAAGTAATTCAAGAGTACCAATTTGAAAAGTCGATCAAGGTGGTCTTTTCTTAGGCCCAACTTTTTATACCAGCCTTATTTGAACCTAAGAAACTTAATGGTGAAATTTGATTTTATATTTGACCACGTTTGACGGGTAAATTTGCACGAAAACCCAAATTAGGTCATAAATTGGGCATGTTTCTCATTTTAGGTTAAAATAGGTTGCAAAGGCCAAATTGAAGGTTCTCAACCCTAGGGAATATTTTTCCATGATTTTTAGAGGGTTTAGTTAATTTTTATCCTGCCTCGAACCTCGTGAATTAAAGTATGTTTGTTTTAGGGTTACAGAATGTCATTTAATTCTTAAAAGTTGCTATAACCCTTTTTAGATCAGATCATCCCACTTCCCTCCTTATTAAGCTCATTTGACCTGTGTTTAGACCCTTAATTACCCTGTTTGCGCACTGCATTGGTAAAATTACAGTTTTACCCCTTATGATTTGTCCTATTCTTTAACTCAGAATTCTCTGAGTTAAGCCTCTCTTTAGGTTTTGTAGGAGCTTCTTCACACTTATTTAGATTAAATTGTGCTAGTTAGGGTTCATGATGAGGCTCTCATCACCTAGTGTTCATTAGGGAAGGTGGAGTCCTTACCTGTGCGTGCAGGTAGACTCTTTGTCCTAACCTTTAGTCTTGTGTCTAGGAGAAGCCCTTTCCACAAAAAACTCACCCACCAAATAAGGTGTGCTCTACCAAATAAAGTTGTCGAAGACATATTGACAAAAATGCTGAAAAAAAAGGGTATAAAAAGAAAGTTCTTGCGAATAAGTCAAGTATGTTCTCCAAAGTCTGTAAATACAAAAGTTCCACAAAAAATGTTTTCAGGGTTCAATACAAATACCCTGTTCTTCCACCAAAAATTCTTTGAGCCACAAACATAATTAGAGTTGGGTTTGAGTACTCGTCATTTCTTGAGAGTCATCCGAAAACATGAGCTGAAGTTAGGACCAACCTGGACTTAAAAAGAGGTGAAACCCCGGGATTGAGTTTTAGAATTTACTTGGTTAGTCCTGACTTATCACAAAGCACAGCCATAACCTCGTAGCAATCTGAGTCTCTGTAAAACCCCCTGAGTCCTGGAATTCGACTTAAGGTTTAAATATCAAGAGTCCTTGTTAGTTGAGAGATGGTCTATGTCATTTAAGTCTTGAGTTCTGGTAGGTTGTCCTCAGTAATAAGGTTCTCACAATGTCCAAACATAAACACAGTTGGTTTATTGGAAAAATCTTTCAACTTAAAGATCATCTTCAAACACTTAAGACTGTGAGAAAAATTGAAAGAAGAAAAGATATCTCTTCACACTTACCTTGCTGATACTTAAATTGCTCTGCACTTTAATGAATTGTTTGCTAAGGGACTAGCAAAACCTAAGCATAGGGGTATGATGAGTGGCTGCTCATCATAGCTAAAAAGCTGAAGTTAAGCTAGACACTGGGTTAAACAATATCAAATTAACAAATAAAAAGGGTTAAGTGTGGGAATCAAAGAAAAAGGCTTAAAACCTTGATTCTGTGTTAAAATTGCATAATTAGGTCATGAAACGAGATATTCTTAGAATTAGGTGAAATGGTGATCCAAGCATTAATTGAACACATAAACAAGTTTAAAAGTCCAAATCAAAAGTATAATTAATTTCTTAAATATTTAATTGAGCACATATAAAAATTTGAAGGCATTTGGACATCATTAAGGCCTTGAAACGTAGAGTTTACACTTTGGTCCTTCATGCATCACATTCTCTTCTTTAGAAATCCTTTTTGAACCTATTCGTAACCCGCAAGGACCCCTTTGAAAGCCCTTAGGGTCCGTCTTGTTACAATTTCCTCCACTTAAGGGCCTACGTACAATTTTTCTACCCCTTCGTGAAGGGGTTCTCCCTGCAAATTTCCCAACATTTCACAGCCTTCTGCTGTTCTTCGCACGCACTGTAGCGCGCGAAGAACATGGCAGATCTTGGCCGTCCGTTCTCTCGTGATCTGTGGCCCGATCTGAATCAAAGCTTCGCGCGAAGCGGCGCGTGCGCTCACCCTTCTCCCCAGATCCCATTCGACGGTCAATTTTTGAGTTAGCAAACCGCGCGCCCCTCTCCTCTCATCCTTGCCGCCGGTTGCTTTGTCGACTATTTTCACCCGCGCGGTGATCTGAGCCACTGAGTTTGCTACTTAAGCACCTCAGTGGTCGCGCGCGCAGGGGGATCGCTCTCTCCTACATTTCCTAACGGTCATTCGTCCACTCCAGCTGCCCTCCCCACAAAATCCCTGATTTCACAGCCACCGGCTGTGAAATCCCCAACTTCTATTCGACCTCCTCGTCGCTAAGCACCTCATAGCACCTGAGGACGACTCTGAAGCCTCACTTGAAGGCTTTTCACTCCGCTGGAGCTTACCTCCCTCCCTTCTTCCTCCTTAGCCACCGGCTAAGGACCCATAGGTCCCTTTCTTCCTTTTAGACTAGTTTACTGCTTTGTAGTTAGCTTTAGTGTTAGTTAGATAGATTAGCAGTAGAATTAGATATAGATTTTATTCTGATCAGTTGCGCATGTTAGAATAGTATTAGAAGTAGAGTAGTAAGTTTATGTTCTTTCTCACTTCCTCTGATCATCCCAGATTAGAGGGATAGATTTCCTTAGCTACTATCTATGTTTTCTCTCTCTACGCATAGTTTTGTTTTACTTCTGATTTCCTCAATTGTTTTTCCATATTCCACCCACTCACGAGACCTAATCTCAGATATGATTGGTTTACATTCTTAGATCTGAGATTAGCGTCAACACTCATTTTTAGGGGCTCTCACTCATCTCATGTTTTGTCACAAAGCCCCTAATCTGAGCTTGAATTGGAACCAGTTTGCCAGATTTGTTTGATGAAGTCAGAATTCAATGTTTTATATGTTTGTGAGCTTTAAACTCTTTGATCTAGCAAACTGAGTTTATGTTTAGTTGATTAATTGTTTGGCTAGGAATCTGAGGTGATTCTGAAATTAGAATTCACCTCATAGGAGCCATAATCTAATTTGGATCTTCATGAGGTTTGCAATGCCTTGATTGCATGATAGGGCTCACGAAAATCACTTTGGTGATTTGAAGTCCTATCCTGTATTCATTAGTTAATTGTTTTTAGAAGTATGATGTTTTAACCTAAGGAATTCTCCGTATTCCTCTAGGTCTTAGAATTTTGGGAATTGAGTGTGTGTTTTTAAAGTTACCGATTTAACTCTTCCTACATGTTGTCTATAGCATTAGGAAGAGATAGATCAGCTTTCATTTTGATCTGAAGGGATTTTGTTGACAAGGGAACTGAATTTTAAGATGCTTTCTCAAGTGGCTTTTTTGTGATTTGTGAGTTGAAACCCTTGTCAGATGGTGGTTATGGTGATTTCTTTGTGTTTAAATCCCAGAACTCATATTAATTTGCTGCAAGTGCAGCTACATTTCCCCTAAAACCAGCTAAGGAATCCCTGATACAATCATTTCAACCTCTTGATCAGGTTGTGTATAATCTGATCTGGAAGTTGTTTGGCTTGTCCAAGCTTTTGGGTAGCTGGATTTAGGTTCTATCCTGCCCCTGTGCAGTCTAGATTCTCTGAAGTCAGTCTTGACTGCAGCAGCAGTTAAGAATGTCTGAAGAGAATTCATTTGGCTGATATGATTGGAGCTTAGTTGCTTTGATGCTTCCTGTGTACATGCTGTTCCAGCTATCTGCAGCAGATGGTGTTCCAAGGACAGTAGTTAGAATTAAAACTAGTAATAGGCTGACCCATGTATAATGGTGGATTGAATAATATACAAGCTTTCATGTATTTTTAATTCATGTTTATCATCAATTGAGTGCTTGTATTTTTGTTTTTTTTTATCTCTGTCAGCTATCTATAGTGTCTACTTGTCCTTATGTCTCAAAGTTATGAAATTTAAGTTGAATTGTGTGCTAAAATGTCTGCATCTGTCATTTGTCTTGTCTGGAAGTTGTTTAAGGCATTCATTGCTTTTTTATATCCTTTAGGCCCTATTCTAACCTTTAAGATTCATGTGAAAACCTTTAAAAGGCTTAGGATAGGCGAGATTCAGAATTAGATAAAAATTAGAAAAAAGAATCCAAAAAATTAAAATAAAATGAATCAAAGTTAAAAAAAGACAAAAACAACTCTTTCTCTTCATCTACCTCTTCCCTTCTCATCTCCTATTTTTAACATATATATAAAAATCATAAAAATTTTTTTAAAAAAATCCCTAAAGAAGTACTGAAAATCACTTGTCTAATATGCATATAGGTATATATGTAAGCTATTTAATAAGCCAACTTAGCTATAATGTAGATTATACATATTTATAAGATAAATAATTTACGTATATCTTATAGTATGTAAACTAAATATTTAAGTTAGATTATATTATATATATCTTAATTATATAAGTAATTATTAACCATACTAAAGTATATGTACAATAAACCATAAAAAGTAATAAAAACTATAAACAGCCATATTAAGTTATAATTCTGTATACACATATTTATATGAATATAATAAACGTATTAATCCCTGTACCTTAATTTAATTATATATCTAGAATAAATAATTAATTTATTAAGTTAACAGTTAAGTTAGTAGTTTAAATTAAAATAAATTAGCAGATTAAGTTAGAACCAAGTTAATCAGTATTGTGTAGTTACACTAATATAATTTGAATAAGTTAAGGTAATTTAAGTCATTTATAATGTATAATACAATGTAAACTAAATTATACACAAAATAGTCTGAAATTGAATTAGTTAAATGTAAATAAAATAGAAATAAAGATTGTAAAATACAATAAAAATATATATTAAATACTTTAACATGTTTACTAACTCTGTAGAAGGTCATTTAGACCATATATTAACTAATTTATATGCAATTAAGGAATAAAATTTATAATTCTGCATGTACAAACAGTATACTTTATTGAAATTATTTATATAGTAAATCTAATTAAAAATCTAAATTAATTGTACAATCAAGTAGTACTATGTAAATACTTTATTATCCCATAATTTATTTTTATTCTACAATAAATTATGGCCCTTGAAATGAGGGCCAAAATCTCAATTTTCTGCATAGGTGCTGGAGTTCCTCCACAGCACAGGCACTCAAAAAGTGCCACATCGGTCACTGACGAGCGCCCGCAGCGCTTCTTATTGAATTTGTCATACAGGACGATCAGTTGTCAGAGGCGTCGGGCACCCAAGCAGTCGATCATCCTATATGAATTCTGAGCATTGTGAACATGTGTGTGTGTGTGGGGCTAGGGGCCCGGGTGTGTGCAGGCTGTTAAGCCCACTGAGCTGAACATAAATACATAATTAAGCGGCCTAATGAGAAATTAGGGCACGTTTAGTAGAGGTCTGGTCCCACCCTCTAGGTGCTGTGTTTCCCTCGAAAAGCGTGCCCACAAATTAAACAAATTTTTGATTAATTAAGAGCTGTAATGACATTGACTAATCACCTAAGGATTTAACGCTTAAATGCCGCTGAGAACTGAAGGCGAATAAAATTAAGAAGAAGAAGAAAGGCAGAGGAGGAGTAAAGATAGAGAGAGAGAGTACAGATACTTATAAGTATAAAGTATATACAAATTGGAAACCTGTATAAATAAAGCTGTACAAGATAACTATAATATATATATATATATATATACGTAGTATAGTTATTTATATCTATATATAACTTCAGACCTTTACTAACAAAATAAAGTGTCACTGTAGGTAAAATAACTGTCGCTATAGACCCTGGTTTCCCTCTTTTAGTTTGTATATAGTTTTTTCTGGGGTACAGCGACGCTTATATCTGTCACTATAGCTATTATACGTGTTACTACATATGTCAGTATAGTAAGTTAAGTTAGTATGATATGTAATATGAGTTAATAATGTATGTTTATATAAGTATTAGTAATATAACTTATAAATAGATAGTATAGAACATATTTATGTATCATTTGATGCTTGTTTATAAGTAAATTTTTGCAAGTACTTTTATTGACTTTTTGGTACATCATGGAAATTGTAATTCATTCTTTATAGATTCATTCATACATTCATTAGTGATTGTATATAAAATTGATCATTTTTTGAATTAAAGAATAATTTTGAACCAGGAGAGTGATGTAAATCAATAACTGTCTCCCAGTGAACGACCTGGAATAAACCAGTAAAAATTTGTTAATTAAATAAAAATGGTCATAATGATGGTTTGTATTTCCTACATTTACTACAACAACATCAATTCATTATATCAATAACAAGGATCATAACCATCAATACTCATCATAACAATGGAACCATCACCATGCCACCACCAGTCAACCTCCCTGAGGTCACAGTCGCGACGTAGTGGTGACTACGGCATGCGTGATAAGCTCACGGGTAGCTACCCACACTAGCATGCGGTCAGTCGTTTCCGCTAACGGATACGCCTAAAGGTACAGTACAGAACAACATAGGATCTTGCCCTCTCAGAACAGGGGTCTCGCCCCTCAGAACAGAACAAGGGTCTCGCCCCTCCACAGTTTGTATACCCTCGTCCGACTACACGATTTGCCCAGTGGGCCTAACAACAGTCGGTGTAGGGTGGCTAGTCCTAACCTCGGGCCCTGTGGGGCGACTAACTCCCTCCCTACACTAAGTAGCTCACCTCGGTACCACGTACACGTGGGCCAAATAGAGGTCGGTGTAGAGTGACTAAACCTAACCCCGAGTCTCAACCCAAAGGGACGGCTAGCTCCCCTCTACACTAAGGGGACAGTTGCTCTCCTTGGTACCGTGTACACAAGGGTCAGCTTACTTCTTGTCTACTTACAAGGTTCCTTTCGTACATAGGAGTTCTCTTAGTTTCCCGTTGGGTTCATGCACTGTATTCATATAACAGGCAGCTCGTGTTTTTACCATTGTAAAAATATCTCATCAAGTAGCTAAACTCTTACTAGCATTTAGGGTGCAACATGCAATCAATATAAATAATGTAGCTCAAACCAGGCTCATACATTTCTATCCTAGGAGTTGAAGGTGAATGTCATGACATCTAAGGGCAAGAATACTAAAAATAAGAACAATAAAAATAAAACGAAAGCCAAACCCAAGATCCAAAAGAAATCCAAGAACAAACCATGCTAGCACTGTGGCCAGGTTGGGCATTGGAAGAAGGATTGTCCTTCTAATAAAGCTCAGCAGAAGACCACAAATGGAATCCTCAGGTGAATGTGATCATCGACGAGGTCGAACCTAGTGATGGGTATGTCTCGATAAAACCCAAACTCTATGTTATTCATGATCCTACTGAATGGCTTGTGGATACTGGAGCCAATGTACATATTTGTATTAATAGATTGTTCTTTGCTTCCTATCAGGCCTGCAATGGTGGGATTGTGAAGATGGGGAACGACTCTGCAGCCAAGGTGCTGGGATTTGGACGCATGGACTTGAGGTTTTCCTCGGGGTGAGTCTGGACACTGCACAAGGTGTTGCACGCACGTTCTTGCTACGAAAAAGAATGTTTTTTCTATTTCCTTATTAGTTAGAGAGGGTTTTGAGTTAAACTTCAAATATAATAAAGTTGTTATGTTGAGACATGGAATATTTTATGGAAAGGGGTATTTGGCATATTTTGATCTATTATTTTGAATGAGATGTGATGTGGATGTATCATCTAGAAATGTTCTAAATAATGTTAATTTTCATTCGATTCAATCTGTTTGCAGTAATATTGAATCTTGTGATATATGGCATGGTAGATTGAGTCATGTAAATTTCAATTCTTTAAAAAGAATGATGCAAAGGCTCAGGATTACCTACTTACAAGTGGGGGGAAGCTTTGAATACGGCATGCCATATTCTGAATAGAGTTTCCCTCAAGCATAAGGAAAGCAGTCCATTTGAGATTTGGAGAAACAGGAAACCAAGTTTAAAATACCTCAAAGTGTGGGGTTGCCTTGCAAAAGTGGTTGTCCCAGAACACAAGAGGAAGAAGCTTGGACCTAAGACAATTGACGTGGTCTTTCTGGGTTATGTTGATAATAACTATGCCTATAGATTTTTTGTTATAAAATATAAGATTTTAGACATAGATGTCAACACTATTGTTGAGCTTCGCGATGCTACATTTTTTGAGGATGTCTTCTCCATGAAGACTAGATTACCTCAAAATATGACTCCAGATGATATAGCTACCACATCTGCTTCTATTCCTGGTCAAGTGGAAAGGATGTCTAATGTGGGGGCTGGCTCTTCCCATTCTGAACCCAATCAAGTAGAAGAGTTTAAACCTAGGAGAAGTAAAAGACCAAGAATTGCCAAGGATTTGGGAAGTGATTTTATTGCTTACCAAATCGAGGACGATCCCCTCACTTATCGTGATGCTATGTCTTCTTCTGAAGCTAAGTACTAAAAAGATGCCATTAAGAATGAGATGGACTCAATCATCTCTAATGAAACTTAGGAGTTGGTTGATTTACCTCGAGGGTATTCTACTATTAGGTGCAAGTGGATGTTTAAGAGAAAACTCAGGCCTGACAGATCTGTTAAAAATACAAAGCTAGACTTGTTGCCATGGGGTTCAAGCAAACGGAAGGAGTCGATTATTTCGATACCTATTCTCCAGTAACTAGGATAACTACTATCTGGATGCTTATTGCACTACTTCGATTTGTGATCTCACTATCCACCAAATGGATGCGAAGACTGCTTTTCTTCATGGCGATCTTGAGGAGGAGATCTTTATGGACCAACTTGAGGGATTTGTAGCTCTTAGGAATGAGAAAAAGGTTTGCAAGCTTGTTAAATCTCTTTATGGTTTAAACAAGCACTCAAGCAATGGCATGAAAAGTTTGATAAGGCTGTACAGTCTTTTGGCTTTGTAGGTCATAAATTTGACATGTGTGTCTACTCTATGATTAAGGGTGATATGTGTATTGTCCTATACCTATATGTAAATGATATATTACTGTTTGGATCAGACATTAGAATTTTTAATGAAACTAAGTTGTTCTTGAGTAGTAAGTTTGAGATGAGGGATATGGGCATTGCAAATGTGATCCTAGACCTAAAATGATTCGGTCAGCTGAGGGGATAGCTATTTCTCAATCTCATTATGTTGAGAAGGTTCTTGAGAAATTTGGCTATGAAAATTGCAAGGCTATAAGCACTACTTTTGATTCATCAAAAACTCTTTTATAAGAACAAAAGTGGAACGTCTATTTCACAACTAAGATATTCATAGATTATAGGAAGCTTAATGTATTTGGCTAACTATACTAGATGGGATATTTCTTTTTCTGTGTCTAAGTTGAGTAGATACACAAGCTGTCCTGACCATACTCATTGGGATGCCTTAGACCGAGTACTTAGGTACTTAAAGGGAACTGTTTCCCTTAATTTGCATTATGGTAAATATCTTTCAATTTTGGAAGGATATAGTGATGCAAGTTGGATTGGTCAATTAGAGGATTACGAGATTAATGGTGTTACAGGGTATGTCTTTACCCTTGGAGGTAGTGCAGTCTCCTGACAGTCTGCAAAACAGACCATTTTAACCTGATCTACCTTTAAGGCTGAGCTATATGCTTTGGACACCACTGGAATTGAGGCTGAATGGCTAAAGGGACTTCTTACAGAAATCCCTCTGGTGGGTAAGCCAATTCTCGCAATATCTTATATTGTGATAGCATGACTGCTATACCAAAGATTAAGAGTTCAAAGTTTAATCAGAAAACAATGAGACATATCCAAGTCAGACTCAAGTCTGTAAGGGATTTAGTGTCTCAATGAGTGATTGCTGTAGAATTTATAGGATCTAAGGATAACACAACAGAAATGTTTACTAAAAAATTTGATAGATCTTTAGTCCTTAAGTCTAGGCTTAGGATGGGACTGAGGCTCATTGGAAGTTCGCCCACAGTAGCAATCCAACCTAACTGAGTGGAGATCCCACAAAGTTGGTTGAATGTGGTAACAACAAGTTGTATGGGGAATTGGTTGTCACTCATTGTTAGATACTTTTGCATCTGAATCCAATCCCTAGAAGCCTGAGTGCATAAAGTTGCAAATTTAAGAAGAGCAAAGGCTCTAAATAGGTACAAGCCCTTATCGCAAGATGTGAGAAGTGCATCCTTTGAGAATGCCACCTATGTGAGTGTTACTGTGGCCACAGTTAAGGGAATAGGGTCTTTCCCAATTACACTCATGAAATAGGATAGGGTGCATGGCCCTTAAGTGCACAAACCCTGAAGATTATCACTAAGAACATCATTCTGTTGTCACCACTATACACCTCACATCAAAGGTCTAGAGTTCAAGACTAGTTTCACTTTATTCCTATAGTGGGGAAGGTGTTACGACCCGGTTCCCGAATCTCTACAGGACACGAGACCGGACCGACTGGACTGATCCTAAGACCCAGTCGTCCAACGAGAAAGTAACCAAAAAGCAAGAAAGTAAACTACATTCACTATACTAAGCAACTAACAGTAAAAAGGTACAGTAGTAAAGAGAGTAAAAACTGCTACAGTACATATCACCACCACAACAATAGAAAAGTAACAAGGTTTAGGAACATAAAGTACAGAATGTAAAAGTACAGAACCTAATAGTACAAGTGTCTACTCACTACTACAAAAGGAGTGCAACAAAAGAACTACAGCTACTGGGCTCTACTGGACCCAACACCCTCTGCAGCCGAAGGCTCTGGCTGCTCAACACCTGGACCTGAAAAGGGGTTACGAGTACACAACGTCAGCGAACACTGAGTAAAGTGGAAACCAACTAACTAAAGCAGTAAAAGTGGACAGGTAGCTGTTGTTTTTCAATTACTTTCTTTAACTAATTATTCCTTTTCACCACTTGGTTTATTTATAAGGTCTCTTTCTTGATCTCGAATGTTCCTCGTGGGAACGACCTTGATTGCAGTCTTTTTCGAAGAGTAGAAGGCACACGAGGTGCTCTCCTGGCCGGGAGAGTCCCCCGTGTTGATCCTACACCCAGTCAACCACCCCAAGGTCATGGATAGACGTAACGGTGACTACGGCACGCGCGATAAATGCACGGGTAGCTACCCCGCACTGGCACGCGGTCAGTCATTTCCGATAACGGGTGCGCCCAAAGTACAGCATGGAACACTATAGGGCCTAGCCCTCTCAGTAACAGGGGTCTGGCCCCTAAGAACCAAACAGGGGTCTCGCCCCTCCACAGTCCGCCCACCCTCGTCTGACTACCCTGGTTTGTCCAGTGGGCCTAGCAAGTCGGTGTAGGGCGGATAGCTGAACCCCAGGCCCCGTGGGGTGGCTAGCTCTCTCCCTACACTGGTAGCTCTCCTCGGTACCGTGTACGCGAGGGCCAAGAAGTCGGTACAGAGTGGCCAATCCTAGCCCCGTGTCCCAACCCAAGGGCGGCTAGCTCCGCTCTGTATTAAACAGGGGGACAGTCGCTCTCCTTGGTACTCCATACTCAAGGGCTAGCTCACTTCCCAACTCACATTTCTAAATCCATTCCATTTATTTCCAGGAGCTCTACCCTTAATTCCCTGAAGGGTTCATGCTCATATTCTTCATGCCATGCCATACAAGGTTTCATCATTTCTATTTTCCATTCTCAGGTTATACACATGCAACTTGTATTGCTATCGTTCACATTTCCATACCCAGGTTATACACAGGTAGCTCGTATTTCCATCATTCACATTACTATTATCAATTTATATACATGCAGCTCATATTATGTCATTTAATGTATACAACAGGAAAGTTGCATGCAACAGTTAATTAGCACAAGTACCTCATATTTCACAGGCAGCTGTTATTCATTTACAAGCAGTTGTTATCATTTCTATCTACTCATTCAAGACTGCAATTCATTCATCCAATACAGACATTTTCAGTATTTCTCGTCATAGGATTCATGCCATATCCTAGGTTCTAATCACTCATTCCACACATGCATTCAAGTTTGTAATTAAATTAGGGGAAGTCACTCTATCAGTAAACCCAGGAGTATTGGGGGCTTGAACGGTAGGCTCACGTGCCTCAGCAAGCCCCGAACCTACAATGGAACGAAGTCCTATAACAAGGAATAATTACAAGGGAACCATCAGAATAGTATGGAAAGCCTTCTAACAAGTAGAGGAACTCACAAGGAACACAACGATATCTTAATTGCGTAAAACGGACCTCAAACGGACCCTAAACGGGTCAAAACAGGGTTACTGACGTAAAATCAAACATCTGGAACAACTTCTATTCGTCTTAAAAGTGTCCAGTATCCTACCTCAATCCCTGCGTCCACCCCAGATGTCCAGGAACTCTTCTGGACCGTCTGGACCCAGCTCCAATCGTCCGACCACCTCTCCGGACATCTGGAAGTACTTCCAGCCGTCTAGTACGTCGCCCAGACGTCTGAAATGCGTGGGAGGGCATGTCCCGCACCTTCCCGAAGTAGTTCTTGCATGAAATCCACCAAATCTCCTCAAAAAGGCATGCAACAGGGTAGCAGTGGAGCGGCATACATGGCCGTATTCGCAAAGAGGACGTACCTTCACGAAGCCCTCTCCTCAGACGTCTGGAATCGCCTCCAGATGTCCGCACCGTCGTCTGGACGTCGCTCCAGACGTCTGATTCTGGGAAAAACCCAGAGCCAGAACCTGCTTCCGCTCTCTCGCGTCGCACATGGCCGTGCCTCCTTGGGGATGATCTCCTAGACGCACTCCTCTTCGCACGCGTGCCACTCCGGCCATGTGCTCTCGGTGAGCTCCCACACAAGCTTGCAAACTCACTCTCCTCCTCCTCTCCTCACGCCGCTCCTCCTCGACGCCGCTCTCGCACTCTTGCTTGCATCGGCTCTCTCGCTGGAGTGGAGAAGAAGAGGAAGATGGCTAGTGTGGGGAGAACTAGAGAGTTGGGAAGGGGTTTATAAAGTTGGGGGTTTAGGGTTCGCTGGAGGCGGGGAGAGAGAGAAGAAGGGAAGGAAAATGAGAGTACTGTCTGCGCGCAGCCCGCGCGTAGACGCGAGCTCATATTTAAAATTTTTGATATCTAGACGTCTGGGATGGTGTCCTGACGTCTGACCCACAGTCCAGACGTCTTAAAAAACTCAAACAGCACGGGTCTTAACAAAAGGTGAATGACTCTGGTAAGGGTTCAAACCGAAAGGTACCTTTACTGAAAGTAGAGTGTGGTAGCCGATGAATTTATCGTTGAATTTCAACGATGAATTTGTGGGGGATTGTTAGATTTGAGAGCCTAATTGTATCAATTGAGATGCAATTGTTATATGGTGACATAGGAATTCATGTTAAAATCTATGAGATTTGGGAGAGATTTTTAGTCCCATGCTGGAGTAGACAAACCTCTTGGTAGATATCAAAGGCTTCTGCCTCCCATGGCTTATGTAGCAAAGAGTTTGAGGTGGGGCTAGAGACCACGCATGCAGGCACTCCACCCCGCCTCAACACTGGCTCAAGCTCAGGCTTAAGTGAGAATCAATTTGGAACTTCAAACTTGGAGCTCTTTTGCTATGGATTTGTCTCATGATTTTAACCTGAATTTATCGATCAAATTTGAAAATTGGTCGATCAATTTTTTTGGCCGATCAATATATTTACCTTGGTTGATCAATTGGTTTAGTCAACCAAATAGTGAAGTTTGATCGACCAATTGTTTTGGTCGATCAATGGACTTAATTGGTCGATCAATTATTCTTGGTCGATCAATGGACTTAATTAGTCAATCAATTGTCGTGTTTCCATAAAACGGGAATCTCCTTAAATGTTTGGTCGTGGACTTTATATAAGGGACACGAGGAGGTTCTCATTTGACATGCTACAAGAGTAGAAAAACTCTCTCCACTCTCTCTCCCTCTCTCTCTCGTTCTTGTATCTCTTTCATGGTGCGTTCGTTCGACGTAAGACTAGTAGAAAAATCTCCAATCACTTTTATCGATCTTGCATAAGAAGATTAAGAGATCCGCGAGAAGTCTTAAATTAATCAAACCATTTGGTTTGTGTATCAATTGGAAATTTGGTTGCAAACCAAATTACCTCGATTTCGTTCTCCCAAGATGGTTTTCGAAGACGTCCAAGATTGAAGTGCGCCGAATCTTAGAGGTAGATCGTCGTATCTGTGAGGAGTTCGTCAGATCCCGACGTATCGGTATTGTGGGAAACGATACCTTCTCTAAGAAAAATCCTTAATAGACGTTTCAATCGAAATAAAATCTAATTTATTCTCATTTTGTTTATTTATATTATTACATATTATTTGTTTTTTTTTATTCTTAATCTTATCTAATTATATTTAATTTACTTCATTTAATATTTTTAATATATACTAATACGTTGAATATTTCATGTATACATTACCTTCAACACATATTCCATTTGATCTATGTAAGACCCATTTCATTAACTATTTGAGATTAAATATTTGATATTACTGCCGTAAAATATACTTAGGACAAAAGATAACAATGAATAATCATTGTTATCTAAAGCTATAATGATAACTTTGAAGCACTTTTGCCATTGTTTTATTTAAATTATGGTGATTATTTAAAATTACTTTTACCCAATATAACAACAAATAAATTGTTGATTTTGCAACGACTAATTATTATCTCTCAATACTTTAAAGAATGTGATATCCACTATGACAACGGGATTAATTTATTACCATTTTTCCTATCACCATCAAACAAGCATCCATTCCTACTTTTATAATCGCTTACAATAGCATCAACCATGGCAGTCAATTACTTATTTGTCGTGACATTAATTACGATGATGACAAATATTATAATTTGCTTATTAAAATGACAATGACAATGAAATATCAAAATAGCAACAAATTAATTTGCTTATTGTCGATATTGTTGTAACGAAGGATACAACAAATATTAGGAAACAACAATTACTCGTCGTAGTTTCAAACAATATAAAAGTAAATATTTATGCATTGATATATTAGTTAGTAATGATTGAAAGTCATCATCATAATTTCTAATAAAATATTCCATAAGATCTTTTAAAACTAATCGAGCCTTGGGTTCATTTGCACAACCTTTGATGATATGCAAGCTATGATGATACAAACACGGCAGTGCATCGATTTATGGGAAGATACAACGTAGTCGTGCAACAAGCGGATCGATGGTGGTATTGTTGCACATCTCATTTTCGGGTTATTTTTTAATATAATCACTAATCCTAAGGGGTAGTAGCAGCCACACTGTCCTTTCCTTCCAACAACCCAAGTATCTCTTTTGTCTCCCCAAGAAACAAGGCTGCCGATCTGACGTGCTCCTCCCTCGATCCATAGCTTCCCTCGGAGCACTCGTGGAAGATGGCAAGCGATAGGCCAGCGAGGCAACTCTCCATTAAGCCCACCGCCTCTGCTTCCAATTCATCGAATGTAAAGCCAATCTTCCACTCCAGCATAACCTGTGTGATCCTGGACATGCTCTTCGCCGCAACCGCCTCGAGCGGCCACTCGGCGCGGTCTACCTTTTCGTACCTGTTGACATAACCCGTGGCCCAAACCTCTAGGTTTTGAACGACGCCCCTGATCGACTGCCCGGGCATCCTCGCGAGCCGTACGTCGAGCCATTTGCCTCGGACCATGAGCCTGTCCCGCACCATCTTGGCCGCCTTCATAGCCTTGTTGGACACCTTGGCATGATTCTTATCTACCAGGATCCAATACTGGAAGCCCTCATCTATCGCTTTCATTAGCTTCTTCGAGCTATGGTCATGATCGGACCCGCGGAACATGGCTTGGATGATGGAAGCGAGCGTCATGAGTTGGAGAGACCAACTGCCTTGTAGCAACTGATCATCTGATGCCATTGTTTTGATACCATCGGCGAGAATTTGCGCAAGGCCAGGCCGACCATGTTGTAGAAGATGCCTGGTGGTGAGGACGCTATGCAAGTTCTTCGGGCTTCTACGTTGGCCACTGCAGATCCAATTCCGGTCCGGATAATTCTTCCACCGCTTCGCAGTAGCCTTGGCGTTTTCTCCACCACCCTCTAGAGTCAGGACATAGCCGCTCAGGTATTCGTCCTCAGCTTCGTCGGAGCCCTGACGCAGAAAGAGGCGATGCAACGCCAGCAACGGCAAAGTGAAGGGGACGAAGAGAACCACGTAGAAAGCGATGAAGAGATAGGCCCTCGTGACGACCGCCATCAACCACTGGAAAAGGATCAAGAGGCCAAGAGCAAGGTCCTTGGCACGATACGCAACTACACTTGCTCCTTTACTCCTTACATGGAATGGCAAGGGATCCGCTTTCCACTCCCTGAGCTTTTGCAACCTGTATTTCTCAATAAATAGCATCGACTCGAAGGTTCCAAAGCTGTGTAAACTCGATTGCACCAACCGCATCAAAGATGAGAAAAATCCTATAGAAGCTGCTATGGTTTGAACGATAAGGATGAAAAGAATGGAATACTTGTAATCAGATTTCATGCAAGTTCTTGCTTCATGTGTACAATACCGAAATGCGATATATCCGAAGGATGAGAAAAGAAGGGTGGCCAACCACTGTAGCGTTGTGTTCGTAAAGGACATACCGGAAGACAGCAAGACGTAGTCGGGACTAGAAGTGAGCGCCATCAACCAGTACTGCATCACATACTTCCTTAGTCTCTCCGTGGGAATGATTGGGCTTCCATCTGATTCTACCTCGCGGAGTAATTCCTTGCGCTTGGAATTGTATCTCTTCTCCTGGATCTCCTTGATACCAGTAGCAGTCAATGAATGGGAGACTAGAATCAAGTACATGAACAGCATAATCACCGCGGCGACCACGTTAAATATATTGGGAGGGAGTACTCCGGTCTTGATCTGGAAGGATATATTGACTGCCGTGGAGACCACGAGGATCCCAAGAGCAATCATGTTGGAGAGGAGTGTGCCACCATCCATGACGCTGAGGGACGGCATGGCGTGGCTTATGGAGATGCATATGAGGAGCACACCGCTGAGCTTAGCGACCTGATCGTACGACCCCTTCATTTCAGTAGTGATGTCGTTGGGGATCTTGGTGGCGATGCCCAAGATGGTAAGGACGGCGGCGTTGAGGACGAAGAACTTGGAGGGGATCCATAACTTCTTCCATGTGAAGCTTCTGATTATGTCGCCGGCCAGGGCGACAGTGCACACCAGGGAAGCGAAGCCCACATACATCCCAATCCATGGCATAGGCTCCCCGTACTTCGACTCCCCAGGAGGTGGCGCCATACAAGAGGAGGACTCCATATATGGCATAGGAGGTGGCGCCATATAACAATCCTCCATATATAGCTTCTCTCCCAGCTTCTTCACCCATCTCCTGGACCTGCTGGTGTAATATATAAGGACAAAAGTCACACCATTCTATTCACGTCATTTTTTTTTTTTTTTCTTTGAAGCTTCATTCTATTCACGTCATTAATTCCCTACTATTGGACAGAGTTAGGATGTGGGGCCTTCCATCCCTTCTTTGCTTGGGGCCGGGAACCTTCCTCCTGCTGAGGATGCACAACATTTTCGCGTTGCTTCGCCCTTGCAAATCACATCATACATATAAATATATAAAACTCTTTATTAAATAAAAAGTTTCTTGAGATTAAAGGCATATAAGAAAGTACACGTTCATGACTAAAACGATATATTTATATATTCACTTTGTAACTTTTCTTAAGGCAACTATAATTTTCAATGAAGAATACTCTAAGGGTAGGAAACGCATTCTTTCAATCATGAATATTTAAAAGGCAGAATGCTCTTAATATGATTTCTTTTACATCCACGGGTTTGGACAACTCTGCTATTTACCAATGTGAGATATATAAATATAAAAATTCCTGTGGGGGTTCTTAACATGGCTTCTTTTACGTCTAAGGGTTTGGACAACTCTGCTATTCACAGATGTAAAATGCACAAGTATGAACATTCTAGTGGGGGCTCTTAACATAGCTTCTTTTACATCTACGGGTTTGGACAGCTCTGCTATTTACAAATGTGACATGCACAAATATAAAAAATTCCAGTGGGCCAACAACCTCCATCTGAACTAATTCTTTGTCGAATCTATTTTGGAAAACCTTAAGAAAAATATTTAACACATTTCTGATGTGTGTCATTTAGGAAAGAGAATGGAATAAAAACTCACCTTCTATTTTTATTTCATTCTCTCCTTTAAAGGACTCGTCGATTTTATGGCTAAAATTATAGATAAAATTCATGAGTGTGAATAACCCTCCTCAAATCTTAAGGTACACACAGTGTAAACCCACCACTTCCAAGAAACAATCATCCACTAGGGAGTGGCCAAACCAACTCTCCTAAGTCAATTGAATGCTTAGGCTAATTTATGTTGAGTGTTAGCTAACAAAGGTTAACAAAATGGAAGCAAAAGATAATCTTTTGTTTCTTCTTACACGTAAAGGGAGGAAATCCCTAGTGTTTCGAACATAGAGTTTGCATGCAAATGAAGATTAAAACGAGAAAATATCCTCTCATATGAATAGTTTTTCATTTGTGCGCTATTGAGGGAATGCAAAAGTTAATCGAGAGTATAAAAATCAATCATATGAAAGTTTAATATGATTTTCAATCGATACATCTTAATTTCAATTAGTAAAAAACTACCACACTGTATGTTGTAAAATACGTTATCAAGTGTATTTTACTTTTTGATCGGTGGAAAAAAAGAAACATCGATCGGAAATCAACACATCACGTGCTATAAAATATATTACTTGATGTATTTTAAGTTTCAATCATTATCTTAGATTTTCATAAAAACTTAATATCAATCTCTAATAAAAAAGTATAGGATGATAAGGTTGACGACGAAGATATAATTTGAAATGAATATTTAAATAAAATAATTTAAAAAATTTAAAATAAATAAAAAGAAAGTAAGAAAAGATGAGAGAAAAGGGGGAAGGGAGGACGTGAGGAGAGAGAGTGAGAGATGATACTGTAAAATGGTAAAAAAATAATAAATAAATAAATAAATCTAAAATCCTAAGAACAGTGTCAATCCACAGGCCTTCGTTACGTATAAAGATGGGCAAAAGATAATTGCTTTCCTCACAAGTTTGATCAAATTTAAGTTAAATGCCAAGCCAATGTTATTTTACCCACCTATGATAAACAACGGTTATCCCCTCCCTGGCTATAACCCCTCATTGTGAACACCTTCTTAACATGCAATAGGGTGGATATTGAGATATTTTAGTCCATCTCAACTTTCTTAACTTAGTCCCTCTTTTTCAATAATTGGTTGTATAAAAAGTATCTTCTCGTCGTCTCTTTCGCTCCCGTAGATCAAATGTAATACCTTTTTAGAGAAAAAAGAATGTGTTCAGGTCCTCGTGCCCGTTTGTGCCTAGAAGTCTCAATAGTTGATATGTGCATATGAAAGCACCTACGACATCCTTCCTTATTCATTCGATAAACACCTTTAGCATCCTTCCATGGAAATGGATCCTTGAAAAAGAAGAAAGGCCAAAAAAATCCTCAAACCTTGCACACCATGGATCCCAAAAAGAAAGTACTATTTTGAAACAACATCCAATCTGTCGAAATCTATATTTTTCCATATCTTTTCTTAGAAGTTCATTGAATTGGGCTGGGAAAGACCCAATCTTGTAAGGGTGAATGGAATTGTAAATTAAACAAAATTCAGTAAGATTCGATCCGTGTGCACCCTAAGATACAACTGGCATGAAAACAAGGGCCTATTCCCTCCATTGATTATGTGTGCACCCTAAGATACACACTAACCACAAACTCTAAACATGGGAGAGGGGTCACCAATTGGAGGTACATGTTAAGAAAAAAGAAATTCTATGTAACGGGCTTGTCTACCATAATTAATGTACCAGTGACCCATCCCAAGCATCTTCCCCGCATGCCAAAATCTCAACTTTAAATATGTCATTCTACTTGCGTGTGATTACAGCAAAAAATATTTAACGGAATAAAAGAAACAATTTTTCTATCGTGAGGATTTCCCAAGGCCCATGCCGAGCCTATTTATGACTCACTTTCCACGAATTTTCTTCCATGTTAGCCTTGGAGGAAAGAATTGATAAGATGTGAAAGACCATTGAATGATCCAAATTGATTGTAATCACGTCCTTATTCATGTATCTCTTAAAAAATTAAATATTATTGATATTTTTTTAGTTGTACATCGAAAATTACCTACGCTTTTTAATTGTACACCAACCATCACAAATGCATTATTGAAAAAAAACTTAGTTTTCGGACAAGTGCATTGTCAAACTAAATAAGTATGGGAAATTTACATGCGTAACTTTGAAAGGTAACTTGGACGATGCATGCAAGCATTGCTAGTTGGAGAGATTAGTTACCTTGTAACAGCCGATAATCTGATGCCATTATTTGAACACCATCGGTGAGGATTTGAGTGAGGCATGGTTGACTTGAGAACAAAGAGAATGAGTTGGTGGTAGGAAGACTTAACAAGTGCTTCAGGCATCTATTTTGGCTGCCGCGAATCCAATTCTAGTCTAGATAATTCTTCCACCACTTTGTGGTAGCATTGGCATCCCCTCCACCCTCTAGGTTTAGTACATAACCGCTCAAGTATTCATCCTCAGCATCGTTGAATCTCCTACGAAGGAAGAGGTAGTACACTACCAGCATTGGCAATGTAGACACGAGGAAGAAAACCACGAAGAAAAGGAAGAAGAGTTGGGCTTTGGTGAGGATCACCACTAACCATTGGAAAAGGATCAAGAGGCCAAGAACTAAGGCTTTGGCATGATGTGCAACTTGTTGAAATTATGTGTTCTTAACGAGTCAACCTTAATCACTTGATTGGTGATTTGAATTTAAGTGTTAGATCACGTAAACACACTACTGTGATTAGTTAAATCCCTCAGTACAATTAAGAGAATATACAATCCTCTTGGTATGTAATTGGGTCGATGTTAAGATATATTAGTCCATCTACGTTTGGGACCAACTTCCCTAGCTTATTCCCACCCTCTTTATGGTTGTAGGGAAAATATCCTCCAATCTTCTTTTTCACTCTCATAGATCAAATGTAATACCTTTTTCATAAAAGTTAATATGTGCTCCTACCAGTTTTTGTTTAGAAGTCTCAAAAGTTAATATGTGCATATAAAAGCATCTAGAACACCCTTCACTGTTCCTTCGATAAGCATCTCTATCATCCTTCCATGGCAATGGATAAAAAAAAGAAGGGAGATAAAAAAAAAACCCCAAAACTTGCACACCTTGGATCCAAAGAAAAGGAAGTACTATTTTGAAACATCATCCAATCTGTCAAAATCTAAATTTTTATAATTTTTTTCTTCAAAGTTCATTGAATTGGGTTGGAAATTAAAGTCCCAATCCCGTAAGTGTGAATGGGATCATAAATTTAACACAATGGAATAAGATTTAGTTTATGTGCACCCTAATACACGGGGCCCATTCCCTCCATCGATTGTGTGTGCATCTAAGATCGACACAACCTGAGCATTGACCCTAAACACGAGAGCCGGGTCTCCAATTGGAGCCACATGCTACGAGAAAAAAAAACATTCTGTGACGCATAAAACACCTCTACCATAATTGTACCAGCGACCCATTCCAAACATCTTCCTCAGATGTCAAAGTCTTAATTTTAAATATCATTCTTTTCACCTGGGATTATAGAATAAACTATCCACCGGAATAAAAGAAAGAATTTTTTTTGGCTGAGGATTCCCAAGGACCCACGTGGAGCTCATTTGTGATTCACTTTCCATTAATTTTCTTGCATGTTAGCCTTAAGGATAGAGTTGATAAGATGTAAAGATCGTTGAGTGATCCAAAATGGCTGCAGTCACATTATGTACCTCTCAAAAAATTAAATATTACTTGTTACCCTTTGGTTGTACGTCAAAAATTACTGTGCTTTTCAACTATACACCAATAATCACAAATGCATCGTAAAAAAAATTCTGTGTGACGGATTCCTCTACCATAATTGTACCAGCGGCTCATCCCAAACATCTTCCTCACATGTCAAAGTCTTAACTCTAAATATCATTCTTCTCGCCTGTGATTATAGAATAAATTATCCACTGGAATAAAAGAAAGAATTTATCTAGCTTGAGGGTTCCCAATGGCTCACACGGAGCTCATTTATGATTCACTTTCCATTAATTTTCTTGCATGTTAGCCTTGAGGATAGGGCTGATAAGATGCGAAGATCATTAAGTGATCCAAATTGATTGCAATCACATTATATACCTCTTAAAAAATTATATATTACCAATACTCTTTGATTGTACGTCGAAAATTACTTGTGCTTTTCAACTGTACACTAATAATCACAAATGCATCATAAAAAAAATTATGTGATGCATTCCTCTACCATAATTGTACCAGTGGCTCATCCCAGACAACTTCCTCACATGTCAAAGTCTTAACTTTGAATGCCATTCTTCTCACATGTCATTATAGAATAAATTATCCACTAGAACGAAAGAAAGAATTTTTCTCACCCCAGGATTCCCAATATCCCACGGGGAGCTTGTAACGACTCGATTTTCGAATTCCATCGAGACACAAGAATCGGATCGACTCGATTAATCCCAAGATCTAGTCGTCCAACGAGGAAGTAACCAAAAGAGCAGTAAAATAAACCACATTCAGCATGAATATAACTAACAGTAAGAAAATACAACAGTAA
This sequence comes from Thalassia testudinum, assembly GCA_037157565.1. NCBI lineage: Eukaryota > Viridiplantae > Streptophyta > Magnoliopsida > Alismatales > Hydrocharitaceae > Thalassia > Thalassia testudinum. Next base: position 53,995,880 of record JAZHRO010000030.1, read on the forward strand.
GGAAAGAAACCACTACAGTATATACCACCACAACAGTAGAACAACATTCATAATATAATATGAGCTGCAGGTAAAGAAAAGTACAGCGGAAACAAGAACTACTCACTATAACGGAACAAAAAGAGGTACAAGAGAAAGTTGTAACTCTACTGGACCCTACTCGGCCCAGCGTCCTCTGCAGCCGCTGACCCTGGCTGCTCAACACCTGGTCCTGAAAGGTAACGAGTGTAACATGTCAGCAAAACGCTGAGTAGAGTGGCAACTAAAACTAAAGAAAATAGTATAGTGTACAGTAGCTGTTATGTTCTGTTACTTTATTTAAGTCTTTCAATTGTCTCCTAATTTCATTTATTTCTCAGATCCTTTACTTGATGTCGAATGTTCCTCGTGGGAACGATCTTGATTGCAGTCTTTTCCAAAAAGTAGAAGTATCACGTGGTGCTCTCCTGGCCGAGAGAGTCCCCCGTGGTGATCCTACCCTCAGTCAACCACCCCAAGGTCACGGACAGACGTAACGGTGACTACGGCACGCGCGATAAACGCACAGGTAGCTAACCTGCACTGGCACGCGGTCAGTCGTTTCCGTTAACGGGTGCGCCCAAAGCACAGCACGGAACCAGTCCAGGGCAGAGCCCTCTCAGTAACAGGGGTCCAACCCCTCCACAGTAACCAAACAGGGGCCTTGCCCCTCCACAGTCCGCGCTGAAGGTTCTTCCCTACCAGGAGGGGTGACGTAATAAAATTGCGGAAATAAAAATAAAGCAATCTCACAAAAATCAATCGCACAATGTACACAGGTATTTTTAGGTGGAAACCCAAACCGGGTGAAAACCACCACCTAACCCTCTCGAGTTAGGATTTTCCGATCAACCAAGTTGATCAAAATTCACTAAACGAATCACTTTGAACGAGGGTGATTCAACCTCAGTACAACCACGCTACAAGTACGAGGGTAGCGTTCCTCAACCCCTTCTCTCCACGAGAAGGATTTTGTCCCACGAAGGAGACGGGAATTCGCAAAGCGAATACCCAACCAAAATACAAAGATAAAATAAAATAGCAGTCCTATAGAGCCAACAAAATTAAACCTAGCTTCTATAGGAAATAGGAAACTCCCCTTTGCAAGGAGTGCGTCGACGATGACGCGGTGCGTGTGCCACGCGATGGCGCTACGTCGCTCTCGTGAACAACAGCGGGAGAGCGGGCGCGCAAACTGAATTTAGCTCTCAAGATGATGGAGCTTGAGCTTGGAGAGCAAGATCTTTTCTGGACACAAAAGAGTGTGAGAGTGTATATCTTGTGTATCTAAGTGTGTCTCTTATATGTTTGTGTTACAAAGGTTCCCCTCTATTTATAGAGGCCTTAGGAAGGCTTTAGAAGGCTTAGGAAAGGTTCTATAGCCGTTGGGAACAAAGTCCAAGAGAATCAGGCCGAAATCAGGACAATGATTACATTTGACAGGGTTATCAGACGCCTAACTCTGGCATCAGACGTCTGGAAGGCCACTTTAAGACGTCTGATTTCAATGTCAGACGTCTGATTCTATGCGGGTTTCTCCCTGACTTGAATCAGATCTAAACAGGGTTTTTGTGCAAGTTCATCAGACGACATACAGGACGTCTGGCACTATGTCTGGACGTCTGGAAACCTACTTTTACTGTGGGAATTGATTTCCAAACGTTGCAACGGCTAGAAAATCTCTGAGAAGAGATTTTGGGTCAGCCGAGGCAAAACGGTCATTTATCAGACGTCTGTAAAGTCCTATGGACGTCTGATAAGGCTCTAACGGTCATATCTTTGAGTGTCTGATAAGCCAGCCAATGGTCCACTAATTGGACGTCTGTCAAAGCCATCAGACGTCTTCTAAGACGTCTGGACTAAGGTCTGGACGTCTGATTTCATCAAACAGAACTAGTATGTCCAGCCTAACAGTTTTCAGACGTCTGAAACAACAGTCAGACGTCTTAAAATACTTTATCAGACGTCTGATTTGTGAATTAGACGTCTGTAAAGTCTGTTTTAACCCTATATTGGTTTTCTAAGTGTTCTACAGAAAACCAAAGTATCCTAGGGTTGTGCCGGTGTTCCTAGGACTACTGTTAAGGTACTTTGAGGCTCTTTAACATAATTTTCTAAGGAAAATAAAGAGCAAGAAAGATAAAGATAAAAGTACATGAAATGATTAAAAAGAATCTATCCTATTCTTCTTGTCTTCTATCTTCAATCTATCGCTCCACGCGAACCTCCTCTGTTTTCCGTCAAGCTCCTCCAATCCGTCCTGGATGCGAGCTTGAACTCCGTCTAAACACGTCCACATTTGCAATTGACCTGAAATCTAGGACTCAAATTGCAAATGTTAAATAACACGTGTTTTGTTATCATCAAAACAAATGATCGTGGTGCTCTAGCACCAACACGCGCACCCTCGCCTGACTACCCTGGTTTGCCCCAGTGGAACTAACAAGTCGGTGTAGGAGGCTAGCACAACCCCGGGGCCCGTGGGGTAGCTAGTACCCTCCTAACACTAGTAGCTCTCCTCCGTACTACGTACACGAGGGCCATCAAGTCGGTACAGAGCGGCCGGTCCTAACCCCGGGTCCCTGGGGTGGCTGGCCCCACTCTACACTAAACAGGTACAGGTACTTCCCTTGGTACTACGTACCCAAGAGACAGTACACAACATCTTTCTTTCTCAGTTCCATTCCTTTCTCTTTCCAGGAGTTCCACTTCTAATTCCCCGTAGGGTTCCAGCTCTTTAATCTCAGAACATCTATGTTTCACTTTCCAGTTTCACGTTCTTACAATCCATGATCTCAATCACGTTTATTTATTCATAACAGGCAGCTATTAATTCAAATTACAGGCAGCTTTATATCCCTTTCAAAGACTGCAGTATTCATACATTCCACTAGTTTTCCCATCCTAGGATTCATGCCATATCCTAGGATCTATCATACAATCTAGTTTTCCAGTCCTAGGATTCATGCAACACCTAGGAGCTATCATTCAATCTATTTCTCATTCCTATGATTCATGCAATGTCCTAGGTTTTATTTATGGTTCCATAATTCAACAGATTATACTTAAAACTTAAAAGCCACTCTACCAGGTACAACAGGAGTAATGGGGGCGTGGTCGGGAATCCCGCGTGCCTCCGCGACCCCCGAGACTACAACAGAACGGGGTCCTATCACAAGGATCAAACACAAGAAGTATCTCAAAACAGTGTATAGCTACTGTAGACGGGTAGAGGAATTAATTCCGGAAAGAACGCAACTCGAAACGCGGAAAACGGAACCCGAACGGGCCCTAAACAGGTCAAAAATGACGAAACTGTGCAAAATCAGACGTCTGGAACTCCTTCCAGACGTCTTAAAAAGTGGATCAGGGAATTACCTTGCTCTGCGTGTTTTCTCAGACGTCCAGAAGCCTGCGGGGGCGTCTGGCCTAGTTCCCAGACGTCCGATGGTCACCCCGGACGTCTGGATGTCGCTCCGGTCGTTTGGTCCTACCGCCAGACGTCTGATTCGCGTTGGGTGGCGAATCACCGAACCTGGGCACACCCATCTCTCTCCCTTAGTACGGTCAGTCGACAGGAAGGAAGAAGAAGACGGAAAACTCACCTTTTAGACGTCTGGACAGTCTTCCAGACGTCGTTCTCGTCGTCTGGCTACAAGCACAGACGTCTGATTCTGGAAAATTTTCCAGAACCAGGGCGCGACTCGCCCTCCGCTCGCGACGCCGCGCCTCGTCGCACCTCGTGCGCCTGCTGCTCGGAACGCAGCAGTCCCCCCACGTCGCCCCGCGCCCCCTGCGCCCTCCGCCGGCCGGCCCTAGCAGCCCCGGCGAGCTCGCCCTCACGGCAGAGCACCTCTCCCACGCGCAGCACCTCCACCCACGCTCGCCGCGGCCGTTGCTGCCGCTGCACCCCCCGCGCTCGCTCTCGCGCTCGCTGGCTGAAGGAGAAGAGGAAGTGCGGTGGTGATGGAAGAGCACGTGGCCTTTTAAGGCCACGCGAGGAGGAGAGAGAATGCGGCAGGGCGTTTGCGGCCGCAGGAGGACGAATATTCGCAGGCCTGTGCGCTGAGGCGCGCAGACGAAGACTCGTGCCAAAATAACTGATTTCCAGACGTCTGGAAACGATCCCAGACGTCTGGTCCGACGTCTGGAAGTGACCCCATACGTATGGTACGACGTCTGGGCCACCTCCCAGACGTCTTAAAAGACGTCTGGGGCGTGCGTTCGTTACAATATAACAAACTCAAAGGAAGTTTCGTCCCCGAAACTTGCGCTAACTAGGGTGCGGAAAAAGACGTCAAGATAACCATAACAAACTCAAAGAGGACCGAAGCCGGTCCGAAAGAACGTACCCGCGAAAAGCTCCGGGTACCGCTCCCGCATTGCCGCCTCAAGCTCCCAGGTAGCCTCCTCGTACTGCTGGCTCCTCCACAAAACCTTTACCAGGGGTACTTGCTTTTGTCTCAAACTGCGGACGGCTCGGTCTAGAATCTGCACTGGCCGCTCGGGGTAGGTCAGGTCGTCGCTCACCTCGACGCTCTCGTGACTCAGTACGTGACTGGAATCGGCTACGTACTTCCTGAGGTTGGACACGTGGAACACGTCGTGCACACCAGAAAGCTGCAGGGGAAGGGCAAGTCTGTAAGCAACGGGTAGAACCTGCTCCAGGACCTCAAAGGGCCACACGAACCTCGGCGTGAGCTTCCCTCTCACCCCAAACCGCTGTAAGCCCTTCATGGGCGAAACACGAAGGAAGACGTGGTCCCCAACCTTAAACTGCACCTCTCTGCGTCTCCGATCCGCGTAGCTCTTCTGTCTGCTCCTGACAGTGTGGAGTCGTCTGTGGATCTGCTCGACTACCTCCTGACTCTGCCGGATCAACCTGGGGCCAACCTCCCACTTGGTCCCCACCTCAACCCAACTCAAGGGTGCCGTACACCTTCGTCCGTACAGAGCCTCGTAGGGAGCCATTCCGATGCTCGAGTAATAACTGTTGTTGTATGCAAATTCCGCCAGGGGCAGGTGCTCCTCCCAAGAGCCCCTCCAGTCCAGTACACAGGCACGCAAAAGGTCCTCAAGTGTCTGTATCGTGCGCTCAGACTGTCCGTCCGTCTGAGGGTGGTAAGCTGTGCTAAACCTCAACTGCGTCCCCAAGGCCTGCTGAAACTCAGCCCAAAACTGGGACGTAAAGCGGGTATCCCGGTCGGATACGATCTCCCGCGGAACTCCGTGTAGTCGTACCACATCACGGATATACCTTTCTGCCAACTGTGCTGGTCCCAAAGTGACTCGGATCGGCAAGAATCGCGCCGTCTTCGTCAGTCTATCCACTATTACCCAGACTGCGTCGTGTCCCCGCTGGGTAACAGGTAAGCCCACCACCAAGTCCATGGAAGCGGCTGAAGCGGCCCTGCAGGCCTCTGATGCTCGGCTTTCACCTGCTGGCACACTAAGCACTGCTGCATGAACTCACCCACATCCCACTTCATCCCTTTCCACCAAAACTCGCGTCTCAAGTCGTGGTACATTTTCGTGTTTCCGGGATGTATGGTGAATCTGGAACCGTGTGCCTCAGTCAGGAGCTCTCTCAACAGCTCCTCGTCTCTGGGAACGCACAACCGTCCCCTCAAACGTAGCACCTGGTCTGTGAAAGAGAAGTTCCCTGGGTCTCCTGACAGTACTCTGTCGTGCAAAGACTGCAAGTACGGATCGGCCATCTGTCCTGTGATGATGCGGTCTATCAGCTCTGGCCTAGTCTACCGTGTCACCGTCACTGCCCCACAGTACCCTCGTAACTCTAGAGGTCGCCAACTGCCTACCTCCTCCAAAAGGCTCCAACTCTGTAACTGTAGACTGGCCAAGTGTGCAGGCGCCTTACGGCTCAAGGTGTCAGCCACCACATTGGCCTTTCCCGGGTGGTAGGAGATGCTGCAGTCGTAGTCCCTCAGGAGCTCCAACCAACGTCTCTGTCTCATGTTGAGCTCCTTCTGATCAAAAAGGTATCTGAGGCTCTTATGATCTGTGAAAATCTCGAAGGTCTCACCGTACAAGTAGTGCCTCCAGGTCTTCAGCGCGAAGACAACAGCTGCCAACTCTAAGTCGTGGGTAGGGTAGGTATGCTCATGGGGCTTCAGTTGCCGCGAAGCGTAAGCGACAACGTGACCCCTCTGCATGAGCACACCTCCTAACCCCTGCAAGGAGGCATCCGTGTACACAACGAACCCGCCACTACTGTCAGGGATGGTGAGCACGGGAGCCGAAGTCAACCTCTCCTTCAACTCCAGAAAACACGCCTCACAGGCATCTGTCCAAGCGAAAGGTACGTCCTTCCGGGTCAACTGTGTCATAGGATGCGCAATCTGTGAAAATCCTCTGATGAACCGTCTGTAGTAGCCTGCCAATCCCAGGAAACTGCGAATCTCAGTGACTGAACGCGGTCTCTCCCACCTGAGCACTGCCTCGACCTTGGCTGGGTCCACCGCCAAGCCGTCTCCAGAGATCACATGACCTAAGAAGGTCACCTCCCTCAACCAGAACTCGCACTTGCTGTATTTGGCGTACAGCCTGCGTCGTCTCAGAGTGTCCAGAACCATCCGCAAGTGCTGTCCGTGCTGCGTCCAATCTCTAGAATAGATGAGCACATCATCTATGAAAACCACCACGAACTGGTCGAAGTACGGTCTAAACACCCGGTTCATCAGGTCCATGAAAGCAGCGGGGGCATTGGTCAGCCCAAACGGCATGACTAAAAACTCGTAGTGTCCGTATCGGGTGCGGAAAGCTGTCTTGGAGACGTCGGTCTCCCTGATCCTCAACTGGTGGTATCCAGACCTCAAGTCGATCTTGGAAAACACTGTGGCACCCCGCAACTGGTCAAATAAGTCGTCGATCCTCGGCAGCGGATATCTGTTCTTGATGGTGACCCTATTCAGCTGTCGATAGTCCACACAAAGGCGTAAGGTCCCATCCTTCTTCTTCACAAACAGTACCGGGGCTCCCTAGGGAGACGCACTGGGCCTCACGAAACCTTTCTCCAAAAGGTCCTGCAACTGGGACTTGAGCTCTCGCAGCTCAAGCGGTGCCATCCTGTATGGCGCGGTGGAGATGGGGCTGGTCCCCGGTACTAGTGAGATCTCAAACTCGATCTCACGCTCGAGCAGCAGTCCTAGTAACTCGTCTGGAAACACGTCGGGGTACTCTCTGACCACTGGGATGCTCTGGAAGTCTGCCACAGGGCTGGGCACTACCACCACACAAGCTAGGAAGCCCCCACACCCCTGGCTCAAAAGTCTCGCCGCCCGAAGTGCCGAAATGCATCTGAAACCTCCATCTACTGGCTGTCCGTGAAACTCAAAAGAAGGCAACTCCAGAATGGAGAAGACGATCTTCCTCTCAAAACAGTCCACCAAGGCATGGTAAGCGGACAGCCAATCCATCCCCAGAATCACTCCAAAGTCCTCCATCTGGATCATAATCAGGTCAGCTGGCAGGCTATGTCCCCCGACGCTGACCTCGCAATCCGTGTACACCTCCTCAGCTACAAACAGCTGACCACTCGGACCTCTGATTACGAACGGATTCTCTAACAGTGTATAATCCTGGTCCAAACTAACTGCGAAACTGGCTGCGACAAATGAGTGCGTAGCGCCGGAATCGAAAAGCGTGTAAACGAGTCTGCCGGAAACTGAAACCATACCTGCTACCACCGATCCCGAAGCTCTGGCGTCCCTGTGTGTTAGGGCGTTGATACGACCCTCAGCTCTAGGTGCAGACGAAGCAGCCACACTCTGCGTCGGACGGGTAGGTGCTGGCCGGTACCCTCCTCGCGACTGCTGTCCTCCTCCTCGCGCCTGGGAACCGCGGCCTCCTGCGCGCCCTCCAGTGCTCTACGCGGGGAGTATCTGCTGGCCTCCTGCCCTAGACGGGCAGTCCCTCCTGATGTGGCCCGGTTGGCCACATTGGTAACAGAGGGGAACCCGACTCCCGCCCTCAGTGGGTCCCTGCTGTCGGCTAGGCGGGGGTCCGGTGTTGGCGACTGGCTCCTGTCGAGGGCCCCCAAAGGCCACTGATGGCCCTGCAAAACGTGATGGCTCTCCTGCGGACGCCACGTGTCTCCGTTCACGCCGTCCCTGTGAGAAGTTTGGCTGAAAGGGCCTCTTCCGCCCGCCGTCAGTGTCTCGCGTGGACGGGTTGGTCTCCTCGTAAGTCATAGGTGCCTCTACCACCCTCGAAAACGTAGGCAGCTTCAGGGGTTTGACATACCCCCGGATCGCAGGCCGGAGCCCCTCAGTGAACCTCCAAAGGCGCTCCTCCTCAGTGGCTACCGCTGTCGCTGCAAAGCAGGACAACTCCAAGAAACGCGTGCGGTACGCGCTCACAGTCATCGTCCCTTGGCGGAGAGTGTGGAACTCCCGCCTCCTCTGGTCCTGCCACGTCTGGGGAAAGTACTGCTCGCAGAAGAGGGTGACGAACTGGTCCCACGTCGGCTCGTCCCTCTCCTGTCCCCGGACCACCCTCCACCACCGGTGTGCCGCACTCTCCAGCTGGTACGTAGCAAAGGCCACGCGGCACTCCACCGGGGGGCGAAGGGTGTCGAAGATCTTCTCCAGCTGCTCAAGCTAGTCCTCTGCCTCGGTCGGGTCCTCATCCCCCTTGAAAGAGGGGGGCTTCAGCTTCCGGAACTGTCCGACAAGCTCGAAGTGGCGCTGTAGGGGAGGTGCTAGTGAACCTCCAGGCTAAGGTGCCTCGTGTACAGAAGTGTCGGAGGAAGGTGGGGGCGGTAGCAGCCCATCCCCTCCCTCGTGTCCAGCGCCGTGTCCGTCGCGTGGTCCCACAGAGGACTCCCCCTCTGCAGCCCCAGGAGGAGGCGCTCGGGGCGGTGGGTGGAGCTCCTCTCGTACAATGTCCCGTATCAGCCTGGCGAAGTCCTGGGCCTGGATGCCTGGGAGTGGTGGCTGGTCCACCGAGACGTCAACAACGGCACGTCCACCTCGCCGACCTCGTCCTCGGCCGCGCCCGCGGCCAGTCCCGCCAGTCCCGCGACGAGGCATCTCCTGCAATGGAGACGCGAAACAAAACGAAACACGTCAAAACAGACGGTATCTAACGAAACTTCTAAGAGCTCATGTCAAGAGATAGGTTGTAGTGGCTACTCTAGTTATAAACATGTGAATTGGTTATTTTCCAGTCAGTTGATTCACTTCTCGGGACGACCTTGCTCTGATACCATCTTGTAACGACTCGATTCCCGAGTCCCGCCGAGACACGAGAACCGGATCGACTCGACTAATCCCAAGACCTAGTCGTCCAACGAGGAAGTAACCAAAAGAGAAGTAAAATAAACCACATTCAGCACGAATATAACAGTAAGAAAATACAGCAGTAAGGAAAGAAACCACTACAGTATATACCACCACAACAGTAGAATAACATTCATAATATAATATGAGCTGCAGGTAAAGAAAAGTACAGCGGAAACAAGAACTACTCACTATAACGGAACAAAAAGAGGTACAAGAGAAAGTGGTAACTCTACTGGACCCTACTCGGCCCAGCGTCCTCTGCAGCCGCTGACCCTGGCTGCTCAACACCTGGTCCTGAAATGTAACGAGTGTAACACGTCAGCAAAACGCTGAGTAGAGTGGCAACTAAAACTAAAGAAAACAGTAGAGTGTACAGTAACTGTTATGTTCTGTTACTTTCTTTATTTATGTCTTTCAATTGTCTCCTAATTTCATTTATTTCTCAGATCCTTTACTTGATGTCGAATGTTCCTCGTGGGAACGATCTTGATTGCAGTCTTTTCCAAAAAGTAGAAGTAGCACGTGGTGCTCTCCTGGTCGGGAGAGTCCCCCGTGGTGATCCTACCCTCAGTCAACCACCCCAAGGTCACGGACAGACGTAACGGTGACTACGGCACGTGCGATAAACGCACAGGTAGCTAACCCGCACTGGCACACGGTCAGTCGTTTCCGTTAACGGGTGCACCAAAAGCACAGCACGAAACCAGTACAGGGCAGAGCCCTCTCAGTAACAGGGGTCCAACCCCTCCACAGTAACCAAATAGGGGCCTTGCCCCTCCACAGTCCGCGCACCCTCGCCTGACTACCCTGGTTTGCCCCAGTGGGCCTAACAAGTCGGTGTAGGAGGCTAGCAGAACCCCGGGGCCCGTGGGGTAGCTAGTACCCTCCTAACACTAGTAGCTCTCCTCGGTACTACGTACACGAGGGCCATCAAGTCAGTACAGAGCGGCCGGTCCTAACCCCGGGTCCCTGGGGTGTTTGGCCCCACTCTACACTAAACAGGTACAGGTACTTCCCTTGGTACTACGTACCCAAGAGACAGTACACAACATCTTTCTTTCTCAGTTCCATTCCTTTCTCTTTCCAGGAGTTCCACTTCTAATTCCCCGTAGGGTTCCAGCTCTTTAATCTCAGAACATCTATGTTTCACTTTCCAGTTTCACGTTCTCACAATCCATGATCTCAATCACATTTATTTATTCATAACAGGCAGCTGTTAATTCAAATTACAGGCAGCTTTATATCCCTTTCCAAGACTGCAGTATTCATACATTCCACTAGTTTTCCCATCCTAAGATTCATGCCATATCCTAGGATCTACCATACAATCTAGTTTTCCAGTCCTAGGATTCATGCAACACCTAGGAGCTATCATTCAATCTATTTCTCATTCCTAGGATTCATGCAATGTCCTAGGTTCTATTTATAGTTCCATAATTCAACAGATTATACTTAAAACTTAAAAGCCACTCTACCAGGTACAACGGGAGTAATGGGGGCGTGGTCGGGAATCCCGCGTGCCTCCGCGACCCCCGAGACTGCAACAGAATGGGGTCCTATCACAAGGATCAAACACAAGGAGTGTCTCAAAACAGTGTATAGCTACTGTAGACGGGTAGAGGAATTAATTCCGGAAAGAACGCAACTCGAAACGTGGAAAACGGAACCCGAACGGGCCCTAAACGGGTCGAAAACGATGAAACTGTGAAAAATCAAACATCTGGAACTCCTTCCAGACGTCTTAAAAAGTGGATCAGGGAATTACCTTGCTCTGCGTGTTTCCTCAGACGTCCGGAAGCCTGCGGGGGCGTCTGGCCTAGTTCCCAGACGTCCGATGGTCACCCCGGACGTCTGGATGTCGCTCCCGTCGTCTGATCCTTCCGCCAGACGTCTGATTCGCGTTGGGTGGCGAATCACCGAACCTACGCGCACCCATCTCTCTCCCTCAGTACGGTCAGTCGACAGGAAGGAAGAAGAAGACGGAAAGCTCACCTTTCAGACGGCTGGACAGTCTTCCAGACGTCGTTCCCGTCGTCTGGCTACAAGCACAGACGTCTGATTCTGGAAAATTTTCCAGAACCAGGGCGCGACTCGCCCTCCGCTCGCGACGCCGCGCCTCGTCGCACCTCGTGCGCCTACTGCTCGGACCGCAGCAGTCCCCCCACGTCGCCCCGCGCCCCCTGCGCCCTCCGCCGGCCGGCCCTAGCAGCCCCGGCGAGCTCGCCCTCACGGCAGAGCACCTCTCCCACGCGCAGCACCTCCACCCACGCTCGCCGCGGCCGTGGCTGCCGCTGCACCCCCCGCGCTCGCTGGCTGAAGGAGAAGAGGAAGTGCGGTGGTGACGGAAGAGCGCGTGGCCTTTTAAGGCCGCGCGAGGAGGAAAGAGAACGCGGCAGGGCGTCTGCGGCCGCAGGAGGACGAATATTCGCTGGCCTACGCGCTAAGGCGCGCAGACGAAGACTCGTGCCAAAATAACTGATTTCCACACGTCTGAAAACGATCCCAGACGTCTGGTCCGACGTCTGGAAGTGACCCCAGACGTCTGGTACGACGTCTGGGCCACCTCCCAGACGTCTTAAAAGACGTCTGGGGCGTGCGTTCGTTACAGAGCTCATTTATGATTCACTTCCCATTAATTTTCTTACATGTTAGCTTTGAGGATAGAGTGGATAAAAAGCAAAGATCATTAAGTGATCCAAATTGGCTGCAATCACATTATGTACCTTTTCAAAAATTAAATATTACCAATGCTCTTTTGTTGTACGCCGAAAATTACTTGTGCTTTTCAATTGTACACCAATAATCACAAATGCATCATAAAAAAAAAAACTTAGTTTTGGGACAAGTGCATTGTTAAGTAAGTGAATGCAAAACCCCTTTCCAATCATGTGTAATTCCGAAACGTGATTTGGATGATGCATGCCAATGTTGCCAGTTGGAGAGACTAGCTACCTTGTAGCAACAAATCATCAGACGCCATTGTTTGAACACCATTAGTGAGGACTTGAGTAACGCTTGGCCGAGTTGAGGACGGAGAGAATGACTTGGTGATAAGGACGCCTAACAAGTGCTTCAAGCATCTACTTCGGCCACCACAAACCCAATTCCAGTCCATATAATTCTTTCACCACTTTGTGGTGGCCTTGGCATCCCCTCCACCCTCTAGATTTAGAACATAACTGTTCAAGTATTCGTCCTCAACTTCATTGGATCTCCTATGAAGGAAGAGGTAGTGTAAGACTAGTAATGACAATGTAAACACGAGGAAGACAACCACGTAGAAAAGGAAGAAGAGATGGGCTCTGGTGAGGATCACCACTAACCATTGGAAAAGGATCAAGAGGCAAGAACCAAGGCTTTGGCATGATGTGCAACATGTTGGAATTATGTGCCCTTGGCGAGTCAACCTGAATCACATGATTGGTGATTTGGACCTAAGCATCAGATCATGTGAACACACTAATGTGATTAGTTGGGTCCCTCTGTACAATTAAGAGAATGTACTACAGACATGTTGGATATATTGATGACAGATGTCGAAGATCTAAATAGTTTGTACTGGGGACATCGATCAGTCATAAAAAATCATCATGATATCCAACTGATGGCATCACCATCATCCTCTATAACTAACTTAATTTGGCTATATTCTAAGGTTAAATTCACAAAATTAACACATTAAAGAGTATAACTCAATCAGGGCGAAAAAAAGAGAAATTGATAAAAATCACATCTAATTTAGCAATTTTCCTGAACAATTATAAAATCAGAATAACTGGAGGGTGAACCTATGGTTAATTAAAGGTAATAGAGCTTAAAAATCTTAAAAGTGGGTTGGTATTGAATAATGCAGAATTTACATTCAAATTAAATGTTTAATTTTAATAAAAAATCCTAGTATCAACCCCACTTCAATTAAAACAGTTCCGATGGAAATAAGTGTAATCTAAACCTTCTAAAAATCAATTAAAAATATTTTATAAGGTTTGGGATAGTTAATTTGACGATCGGCACTCGTTTTTACCTAAAACAGAATCATAGACGGGTATTTGGTATATTTTGGATCTAAACGTAAATTGACCATGCAAATGACATCAAAACCCAAAATTAAAGTCACCATCAACTTCCTCATGTCAAAATTAGGCTACCATAAAAATTTGGGATCATTTGGACTTCATCTTAGTTAACATTGCAATTTGGTCCTTAGTACTTTTGAATTTCTATTATAAAAATACCCCCGCTAGCAACAACCTCACCTTCCACCTCCGCAACCTCCAGCCGTAACTCCAACGAACCGTTCCCGCAACCTCCGGCCCTCTTCTCACACACCAACAAGCTACAAAGCTTCCCCACCTCACGCCGTTGATTTTCGTCGTGTTTTGGCGAGCATAACTCCCCTCCCTCCTCAAGCGCTGCCATTAACTCCGACCTTGGAGCTTCTCAACTTCCTTTGTCGGTCGCTCTACTGCACAATTGATAGAGGGCTACATCTCTCGTTGCCGCCGTGCTTCCCATCAAAGAACCGGCTCTCCTACTCTCTTCCTCGGCTCCAAAACCTCCTTGTAATCCTCTTCTTCTTCCTCATTACCAGAGGTCACGCCGGCCTCTTCCCCGTCCTCTCTTCCTCCTAGGTAACTCTTGTTAAGACCCGTGTTATTAAGCCTTTTCAAGACGTCCGTACCTTAGGTCAGACGTCTGGACTGAGGGTCAGACGTCTTACAAGACATCTGGACTCATTCCCAGACGTCTGAAAATCAAAATTTTCATGTACGAGCTCGCGTCTGCGCGCAGACAGTACGCATCCCTCGTTTTCTTCTCTCTCCTCTCGCCCGACGCAAACCCTAACCCCACACCTTATATAACCCCCTCCTCTCCCTCACACCACCCCCACTTCCAACCACTTCCTCTACCCTCCAACGAGTGCAGCCGAGCGTGAGCGGCGGAGAGGAGCGTCATGAGAGGAGAGGAGGAGCAGCATGAGGAGAGGAGAGAAGGCTTGCGAGCTCGAGTGGGAGCTCGCTGGGGAGCTCACCGCTGGTCGACGCGTGCGCAAGGCGGAGTGCGTCGGGGAGGTCCTCCCCAACACTGCTGCAGCCGGAGCAGCAGGCGAGCGGGCGCGGTGCGGCCACGCGCGACGCGAGAAGGCAAAGGCAGGTTCTGGTTCTAGGATTTTCCCAGAATCAGATATCTGGAGTGACCGCCAGACGACGGTGCGGACGTCTAGAGGTGGTGCCAGACGTCTAAGGAGGAGGCTTCGCGAAGGTACGTCTTCTTACGGATACGGCCATGCAGGTCGTTCCGTCGAGACACTATTCCCTACTTTTTTTGAGAAGATTTCGATTAATTTGCGCAGGTGTTGCTTCGGGAAGGCGCAGGACATGCCCTCCCACACACTTCGGACGTTTAGGCGAGGCACCGGACGACAGGAAGCGTTTTCAGACGTCCGGAGAGATTGTCGGATGTCTGGAACTGGGTCCAGACGATCCAGCGGAGTTCCTGGACGTCTGATGAGTAGCGTCGGACTGAGGTATGGCTCTGGACTCTTTTAAGACATCTGGAAGGTGTTCCAGACGTCTGATTTGAGCCAGAATCACTATTTTTGACCCGTTTAGGGTCAGTTTGAGGTCCGATTTTTGCAATTGAGATACCAATGTTTCCCATATGTTTTTCCCTACTTGTTGGAATACTTTTTATACTGTTCTGAGTATTCTCTTATTATTGATCCTTGTGATAGGACTTTGTTCCGTTGTGGGTTCGGGGCTTGCTGAGGCACGTGAGCCTACCGTTCAAGCCCCCATTACTCCTGGATTTACTGGTAGAGTGGCTTCCCCTTAATTTAATTACAACCTAATTGCCTGTGTTGAATGAATGATTAGAACCTAAGATATGGCATGAATCTTAGGACTAGAAATACTGGATTGTCTGTAATGAATGAATGAATTGCCAGTAAATAAATAACAGCTGCCTGTAAAACGTAAAGTACTTGTGTTAGCAAACTGTTGCATGTGAATTCCTGTTATTTACGTTAAATGACATACTATGAACAGCATGTATATAAATTGAAATTGGAAAGGTGAATGTTGGAAACACGAGTTATCTGTGAATAAACTGAATATGGAACAGAGTTAAAAATTGCATGTGTATAACCTGAGAATGGAAATAGAAATGATGAAACTTGGTATGGCTTAGCCTAAGAAACATGAGCATGAACCCTACGGGGAATTAGGAGTAGAGCTCCTGGAATAAATGGAATGGAATTGGGAATGTGAGTGGGGAAGTGAGCTGGCCCTTGAGTACGAAGTACCAAGGAGAGCGACTGTCCCCCTGTTTAGTGTAGACCGGAGCTAGCCGCCCTTAGGTTGGGACCCGGAGTTAGGATTGGCCACTCTGTACCGACTTCTTGGCCCTCACATATACAATACCGAGGAGAGCTAGCCACCCCACGGGGTCCGGAGTTCAGCTAGCCGCCTTACACTGACTTGTTAGGCCCACTGGGCAAACCAAGGTAGTCAGGCGAGGGTACGTGGACTGTGAAGGGCGAGACCCCTGTTTGGTTCTTAGGGGCTAGATCCCTGTTACTGAGAGGGCTATGCCCTATACTGGTTCCGTGCTGTGCTTTGGGCGCACCCGCTAATGGAAACGACTGACCGCGTGCCAGTGCGGGGTAGCTACCTGTGCATTTATTGCGCGTGCTGTAGTCACCGTTTCGTCTGTCCGTGACCATGGGGTGGTTGACTGGGTGTAGGACCACTACGGGGGACTTTTTCGACCAGGAGAGCACCACGTGCTACTTTTACTCTTCGGAAAAGACTGCATTCAAGATCGTTCCCACGAAGAATATTCAAGATCAAGAAAGAGACCTGATACTTAAATTAAGTGGAGAAATAAAGAATAATTAGTTAAAGAAAGAAAGAAATTTAAAAACAACAGCTACCTGTCCACCTTTACTGCTTTAGTAGTTGGTTGCCACTCTACTCAGCATTCCCTGACGTTTTGTACTCATAACCTTCTTCTGGTCCAGGTGTTGAGCAGCCAGAGCATACGGCTGCAGAGGGTGTTGGGCCCAGTAGAGCCCAGTAGAGGTAGTTCTTTTGTACTCGTTTGTAGTAGTGAGTAACTTCTTATACTTTTATATTCTGTACTCTTTCGTTCTGCACATTATATTCCTGTACCCGTTTACTTTCCTACTGTTGTGGTGGAGTGTACTGTAGTAATTTACTTCTTTACTGCTATACTTTGTTACTATTAGTTGCTAGCATGGTGAATGTGGTTTATTTTACTGCTTTTTGGTTGTTACGACCCGGTTCCTGAATTTCTACAGGACACAAGAATCAGACCTACTCGATTGATCTCAAGACCTAGTCGTCCAACGAGAAGGTAACCAAAAAGCAGTAAAATAAACCACATTCACCATGCAAGTAACTAACAATAACAAAAGTACAACAGTAAAGAAGAACTACTACAGTACATACCACCACAATAATAGAGAATTAAAAACAGGTACAGAAATATGGAGTTTACAAATAAAGAGTAGAAGGTGAAACAGAAATACTCACTACTAAAGAAAAATGGTACAACAAGTACAACTACTGGGCTCTTCTAGGTCCAGCACTCTCTGCAACCGCAGGCTCTAGCTGCTCAACACCTGATCCTGAAAAAGGTAACAAATGTGACACGTCAGCGAAACGCTGAGTAGAGTGGCAACCAGCTAGCTAAGAAAATAGTAAAGGTGGACAAGTAGCTGTTATTTTTAATTTCTTTCTTTATTTATCTATTTACTCTTTCTTGAATTATTTCTCAGATCTTTCTCTTGATCTCGAATGTTCCTCGTGGGAACGATCTTGATTGCAGTCTTTTCCGAAAAGTAGAAGTAGCACGTGGTGCTCTCCTGGCCGTGAGAGTCCCCCATGGTGGTTCTACCCTCAGTCAACCACCCCAAGGTCACTGACAGGCGTAACGGTGACTACGGCATGCGCGATAAACGCACGGGTAGCTACCTCGTACTGGCACACGGTCAGTCGTTTCCGTTAACAAGTGTGCCCAAAGCACAACACGGAACCAGTATAGGGCAGAGCCCTCTTAGTAACAGGGGTCCAGCCCCTCCATAGTAACCCAACAGGAGTCTTTCCCCTCCACAGTCCGCGCACCCTCGCCTGACTACCCTGGTTTGCCCAGTGGGCCTAACAAGTCGGTGTAGGACGGCTAGCTGAACCCCGAGACCCGTGGGGTGGCTAGCTCTCTCCCTACACTAGTAGCTCTCCCCGGTACTGTGTACGCGAGGGCTAAAAGTCGGTACAAAGTGGCCAGTCCTAACCCCGGGTCCCTGGGGCGGCTAGCTCCGCTCTGCACTAAACAGGGGGACAGTTGCTTTCCTTGGTACTCCGTACTCAAGGGCCAGCTCACTTCCCCATCCACTTTCCTAGTTCCATTCTATTTATTTTCCAGGAGTTCTAATCCTAATTCCCCGTAGGGTTCCTGCTCATATTTTTCAGGCCAAACTATACTAGGTTTCATCATTTCTGTTTCATTCACATTTAGCCCGTGTTTCCAACATTTAATATCAATTTATATACAAGCAGCTCAAATTTAATTTCAAAACAACAGGAATTACATGTAGTAGTTATTAGCAGCAGTACTCTACATTTCACAGGCAGCTGTTATCTAATTATAGGCAATCATCATTATTCTGTCTAGTTATCCAAGACTGCAATTTAGGTATTCAAGACATTCGTTTCAGTGTTTCTGTTCTTAGGATTCATGCCACACCCTAGGATCTATCATTCAATCTAGTTTTCAGGTCCTAGGATTCAAGCCATACCCTAGGATCTATCATTCAATCTAGTTTTCAGGTCCTAGGATTCATGCCATACCCTAGGATCTATCATTCATTTCAAAGATGCATTAATGTTTGTAAATAACTAAGGGGAGCCACTCTACCCGTAAAATCGAGAGTAATGGAGGCATGATCGGTGGGTCCACGTGCCTCCGCAACCCCCAAGGTTGCAACAGAATGAGGTCCTAACACAAGGATCAATCACAAGGAACCACTTAGATAGGATACAAGTATTTTAAACAAGTAGAAGAACTAATTCTGAGAAGAACGAAATTTTAAACGTAGAAATCGGACCTCGAACGGACCCTAAACGGGTCAAAAACGACAACTCTGACTCAAATCAGACGTCTGGAACACCTTCCAGACGTCTTAAAAAGTGGTCCAGGTCATACCTCACTCTGCGCTGCTCCTCAGATGTCCAGGGATCCTACTGAATCGTCTGGACCCAGTTCCAGACATCCGACCACCTCTCCGGACGTCTGGAGACGCTCTTCGCCGTTTGGTGTTGTGCCTAGACGTCTGATCTGCGTGAGAGGGCGTGTCCTCGCCCCTTCCCGAAATGAAACCTGCATGCGCAATGAAAGCCTCCTCATCATGACACGTCTCAGCCTTCGGTGAATCGGCCTGCATGGCCGTATCCGCAATAAAAAAGGGGAGAAATTTCGTACCTTTCAGACGTCTGGAGCTCCCTCCAGAAGTCGCCCGCGTCGTCTGGACGTAGGTCCAGATGTCTGATTCTGGGAAAATTTCCCAGAATCAGAACCTCCTCGCCTTCTTCTCGCTACGCGCGAGCTCGCCACACAGCCGCTCGTCTGCTGCTCGAGCTGCAGCAGCACCAGGGGAGATCTCCCCCGCACGACGCCCCTCTGCGCGCACGCCGGCCGGCCTCAAGCTGCTCCGGCGGGCTCTCTCTCTTCCTCACGTGCTCTCCCTCTTCTTCCCTCTCGCTGCACCTCTTCCTCTCCGCACGCACTCGGCAGCAGCTGCTGCCCTCGCTCTCTCTCTCTCTCTTGCTTACGCTGGAAGAAAGAGGAGACGATGGAGTGGTGAGTGAGGGAGAGGGGAGGGGTATTTGAAGGTGTAGGGGAGGTGTCCGCAGGACGGCGAGGGAAGAGAGAGAAGAAAAGAGGGCAGCGGGTTGCAGTCTGCACGCGGCACGCGCGCAGACTCGCAATCGTACGCACGCTAAAATTTATTTTCAAACGTCTGAGCAGACGTCTGGACCAACTCCCAGATGTCTTAAAGTGCGTTTGATGTCTTGGTCTTAACAGGTTACTTTCTCGTTGGACAACTGGGTCTTGGGATCAGTCAAGTCGGTCCGGTCTCGTATCCTGTAGGGATTTAGGAACCGGGTCGTCACAACTCTTCTTCTCCCCCTCTTCTTTTAGATTAGGTTAGGCACCTTAGAACTAGGTTTCAACTCCCGCATCCTCCCCCTCTAAGACAAAAAAATTCTTGGAATGTTCTTTTCTCTTTTTGAGTGGTGTTTGCAAAGCCACCTTGAATTGACTTGGGTCGCACCACTCAACCCTAAAAATGACTCATCTAATAGAAGCTGCATGATCATTAGGATGAGTACATTAGGATTTTAGAGCCTCTACACAACAAAAGGAAATCTACTTTCACCGAATTGTGTGCAAAACTTGACGTGCTCACTGAAACTTGTCTAAAAATATTAAGACACGTCAATCCTAAAAGAAACAAAAGTAAGGATGAAACATTAAAAGACATCACATCTTAAAAAAATCATTGCTTGAAAACCATGTTTTGATAGAAGCACACACGCTGAAAGTGGAAAACTAAGAGGCACTACCCCAATCAACGCCTCATCACATAACTCTAGCACAAGCACTTTCCTAGCCCATTTAAAACAGAGTAGACATGCCCTAAGTAGAACTGGGTTAAGTCTCGAGAGGCGGGATTTTGTTCGCTGGGCACTTGACTTTCATTCCCTTAGTAGAATCTAATGACTAGGCTGCGGGGCAGTGTCAAACGACCGCGGTTGTGGGCTCTATGGAACCGGTGGTGCAAGCCAAAGGAGGAACCTTCCCTGCAATCCCCTCGTAATCAACCTGGCCAGATTAGCTCTGGGAAGGGGAGTCCAGTGCTTACAGACTTAATCACCCTTTTGGAGATTTCTAGGTCCCCTAAGGAATACACCATAAGTACTAGACTTGTTTGCTTGGTTGAACACACACTTCTTGCATCTGTCGCTCTCCGCATCCCCTCCTGTTCTTCTCTAGTGTATGCACGGGAGATGCTCACTGCATCCTGAGTTGTTTGTTTTGGAACGGGAATCCAGGCGACTTGATTCTGCTAATAACATGGCAGAACCTAGGGTAGATGAGGTTGAGGACCAACCCCCACCAGACACAATGGCCATCATCCAAGCCCAGATTAACACAAACTATCGGCTTCAGCAGCAACAGATCCACACTATCATGCAAGCCATACACCAGTTGTAGAACCCACAAGGGCAACCACCACCACCTTTCCAAGGCCCACAAGGGCAACTGCCACCTGATCTACCACCATTCCAGGTCCAACCTAGGTCCCTCTACGACTTCTACAATCCTTCCGCTATTCGATTGAGCCGCACCTTAGGATCCCCAAGGGGGAGATGATTTTGAGCTAAAACCAAATGTTTTGAGTCTGATTCAAAGCCACTTCCATGGAAGCTCAAATGAGGACCCCTTCCAGCACCTAAAGGATCTTGACCGGATAACACGAACTGTGAAACCTAGGAACATTAGCCTTGACATTATTCTGATTAAGATGTTCCCCTTCTCGTTGAGAGACAATGCTTCTCACTGGCTTAGAATCCTAGGTAGACCCATCACCACCTGGAAAGAACTGAGGCATGCATTTCTAAAGAAATTCTTCCCCATAAGAAAGACCAATGTCCTCAGAAGAGCCATTACTACCTTTACACTCCAGGGTAGGGAACAGTTCCATGAAGTGTAGGAAAGATTTAATGAACTCTTAAGGAAATGCTCACACCACAAAGTACTAAGGTGGCAATTGGCCCCGATCTTCTACCACGGTTTGGACAGCAACCTACGGAACTTCGTCGATGCCTCATGCGGAGGGAACTTCCTGAACAAAGACGAGGAGAGCGCATTTGAGCTCTTTGAGTCTATGAGCGAAAATTCACTCAACAATGCCTCAATGACCCAGTTTAACCGATCCAGTCAACCCCGTGGTGGGACTTATGAGAAACAAGCAAATTCAGGAATGATTGACATGGATATCATTGCCAAAAAACTAGATCGAGTGGAATTGGTAGATAAAAAGATTGATGAGCTATTGAACCAGACCAGGAACCCATTACAGACCTTCTCCCTAGCAAAGGGAGCTCAAAATGTTGATTTGGTCCAGCCCTTGAGCCAGTTGAACCTGGAACAACCCTTGACCACGTTCCAGGGAGGGACCTTTGCTCCCTCAACCCCTGATTACTCTCTTCCCTCGCCATCGACATCTGCTATCCTTGAAGATGTACAAGCTGTCCAAGGTTATGCTGAACCTGACCCTTTCTCCAACACTTACAACACTGGCTGGCGTAATCACCCCAACTTTGGTTGGACAAACCAGAAACCACCCAAATTCCAGAGCCAGCCTAGGCCAAACCAACAGCCAAACTTGCCCCCTATCAGCAAGGACCACCAGTTAGACCCCATATAATCTTAATAGGGTGGCCCCTCCCCCGCAGAACCAAATGGACACCCTAATAAAGATGATGGCTGAAATGAACCAAAAACATCATGAGGAAATGGCCTTAGTAAAGGGACAGTTAAGCCAACTATTGGACTGTAAACAACAAGGATCCCTACTTTCCCAGCCACAACCGAAACGTGATTAACAAAGGCCCCAATTCTCAAGGGTTCCAGGGCAATCCCGGGTAGGCTCACATGGTCCAGCCAGCCCCACAAACATCGCCTGGGTTCGGTGCTTCTTTGTCCTCGTCTTCTTAAGGATCAACCCATGGTCCCAATGCCTCTGCGAATGCGGTAACCTTGAGAAGTGACACCAAAACCCAGGATCCCAAATGGTCGACTCTTCCCGAGACTTCACCAGCTGAAATACCTGACTCAGAAGAGGTAATGGAAAAATCCAAGGACCCAGAAACAGATCCTATCCATGTTCAGACACCCTACCCTGAGGCCTTGGAGACAATCAAGAAGAAGAAAAGTATTGTAGAAATTGAGGAGCTTTTGGAAATCTTTAAGCAGGTACAGATTAATATTCTACTCCTCGAAGCCGTTAAGCACATCCCGGCTTATGCCAAGTTTTTAAAGAATGCCTGTACACCCAAACGTAAGCCAATACCTCAAGCACCTAGGAAGGTTGTGCTCTTTGAGCAAGCAAGTTCCGTAATATCAAGCAACCTTCCGCTCAAGCGAACTGACCTAGGAGCACCCCTGATATCCTGCAATATCGGGGACATGACATTTGATAGAGCGCTCCTGGACTTAGGTGCCTCCATCAATCTGATTCCAACAACCCTGTACCACCAATTTGGTTTCAGAGAGTTGACACCCACACTTGTCACCATCCAGTTGGCAGATAGATCTATGAAGACCTCGAAGGGGGTTGTCGAGGACGTGATTATACGAGTCAAGGACTTCTATTTTCCGGTCGACTTCTTGGTGCTCGACATGGAAGTCCTTGAAAAACTACAGAACGCACTCATAATCTTAGGCAGACCTTTCTTAGAGACGACTAAGGCAAACATCGATTGTGACACGGGATGTATGGAAATCACCTTCGGAGACAAGAAAATGCAGTTGGATATCTTCCGGGCGACCAAGTCTTTCGATTGCGATTGTGTTGAGGAACATGATCCCGTGGAACCTTTGGTCGAGGAATGCCTCACCTTTAATTCTGTCTCAGACCACCAATCCTGTAACGACCGTCCTGACCGATCACCATCACTTCCCATGGACCTCTGTAGGGCTGATTACCATCAAACAACACCATTTGAGGAGATTGATGTTGATCAACTCCTGCCTTTCCCTTACCCATCGATTGTTGTTCCACCCGCACCCGAACTAAAGCCATTACCTGAGAATCTCAAGTATGTCTTCCTGGGACCTGACCAGACTTTCCCTGTGATTATTAACTCTCATCTAACCTAGGATCAGGAACTCAGGTTAACTGCGACCCTTTCGGAACATCGGGCCTCCATTGGATGGACCATTTCAAACTTGAGAGGAATTAGCCCTGCCTATTGCACTCATAAGATTTACGTGGAAGATGGGACACGACCCTCCTGCCAAATGCAGAGACGGTTAAACCGAAACATGCGGGAGGTCGTTAAGAAAGAAATTATCAAGTGGCTTGACGCCGACATCATCTACCCCATCTCTAACAGCCCCTGGGTGAGTCCCACTCAAGTGGTTCCAAAGAAAGCCGGGCTCAACGTTGTTACTAATGAGCATGGCGAATCCATCCCCACCCGCACCACCACCTCGTGGCGGGTGTATATTGATTATAGGAAGCTCAATGAAGCAACCAAGAAA
Source organism: Thalassia testudinum (assembly GCA_037157565.1). Lineage (NCBI taxonomy): Eukaryota > Viridiplantae > Streptophyta > Magnoliopsida > Alismatales > Hydrocharitaceae > Thalassia > Thalassia testudinum. Next base: position 54,019,552 of record JAZHRO010000030.1, read on the forward strand.
GATCATTTCCCCTTGCCATTCATTGACCAGATCCTTGAAAGATTGGCAGGGCAAAAGCATTTTTGCTTCCTGGATGGATATTCAGGATATAACTAAGTCGCAATTGCTCCTGAAAATCAAGAGAAGACCACATTCACTTGCCCGTATGGCACGTTTGCATTCCGTTGAATGCCGTTCGGGTTATGCAACGCACCTACTACCTTTCAGCGTTGTATGCTAGCCATTTTTTCAGAAATGGTGGATGAATACCTGGAGGTCTTTATGGATAATTTCTCTGTATTTGGGAATTCATTTGACCAATGTTTAAGCAACTTGGAGAAAATCCTGAAACGATATATCGAGGTTAATTTGGTGTTAAGTTGTGAAAAGAGCCATTTTATGATTCAAGAAGGAATCGTCCTCGGTCACATCGTATCGCATAGGGGCATTGAGGTGGATCGGGCTAAGGTTGATTTGATTTCCAAACTTCCTCCACCTAGCTCGGTCCGGCAGATCCGTTCATTCCTGGGACATGTTGGCTTCTACCAGAGGTTCATCAAAGACTTCTCCAAGCTTTCCAAACCCTTAACCGACCTTCTGGCCAACGATGCCATATTTCACATGACCTCTGATTGCATCCAGGCTTACCACACCCTTCGGGACTTAGTGTCCACAGCACCTGTACTTCAGCCCTCGGATTGGTCCCAGGAGTTTGAGATTATGTGTGATGCATCAGATTTGCCATAGGCACTATCTTGGGACAAAGACAAGACAAGAAACCCGTGGTGATCTACTACGCGAGTAAAACGTTGGACGAAGCCCAACGAAATTATACGGTCACAGAGAAAGAATTGCTCGCTGTAGTTTTCGGATTTAAGAAGTTCCGACCTTACCTGCTGGGATCCCACGTGACCATCTATACTGACCATTCAGCCATCCAGCACCTGTTGGCTAAGAAGGACGAGAAACTCAGGCTCATCAGATGGATCCTGCTCTTGTAGGAATTCGACTTGGAAATCCGCGACAAAGCCGGATCAATGAATGTGGTGGCTGACCACTTATCCAGACTTCACCCAGACCACATTGGACCCTCCCTGCCTTTATCTAACACCTTCCTTGATGAACACATTTTGGTTGTGCAAGATAAGAAACTGCCTTGGTATGCTGACTATGTCAACTACCTTATTGTAGGACAGACCCCGCACAGTTGGTCCAAACAGCAATGGGACAGGTTCTTGGCCGAGGCCAAGCACTATTTCTGCGATGATCCCATGCTGTTTCACCTCTGTGCCGACCAGATCATAAGGAGGTGTATCCCTGAGAACGAAGTTCAGAGTGTGCTATCTTTCTGTCATGACCAAGCTTGTGGTGGCCACTTCTCTGGAAAGAAAACAACTACGAAGGTTCTGCAGTCCGGATTTTACTGGCCTTCCCTAATTAAGGATGCACACAACTTTGCCAAAACTTGCTTGCACTGCCAAACACTGGGGACCATGACCAGAAAAGATATGATGCCCCTCCAGCCCATTTTGATCGTCGAAATCTTCGCGTTTGGGGTATTGATTTTATGGGCCCTATCCACCATCCAACGGATTTGAGCACATCCTAGTCTCGGTAGACTATGTTTCTAAATGGATTGAAGCCGTCGCCACCCACCAATGCGATCATAAGACTGTCATGGACTTTGTCAAGCAGAACATCTTTTCCCGATTTGGAATACCAAAGGCCATGATCAGTAATGGTGGAAGTTATTTTATTCACTCCCAATTCTATGCCCTACTTAGAAAATACGGGGTTAACCACCTCATCGCTACCCCGTATCATCCGCAAATAAATGAGCAGACCGAGGTCTCAAATAGACAAATCAAGAACATTTTACAGAAGACTGTGAGACTTGACAGGAAAGACTGGTCCACACGACTGGATGATGCCCTGTGGGCATACAGGATCGCTTTCAAGACCCCGATAGGCATGTTGTCTTATCGCCTGATCTTTGGCAAAGCCTGCCACCTTCCTGTCGAATTGAAACACCGGGTTTACTGGGCTGTCAAACAGTGTAACATGGATTCCCAATTAACTGGTGTGCAGAGGACGCTCCAACTCTCTGAGCTCGAAGAAATTCGTCTGGATGCCTTTGAGAACAGTCGACTGTATAACGAGAAAATGAAAGCCGTCCACGACCGACTCATCCATAGAAAGACCTTTGAGCCTAACCAGCAAGTCTGGCTTTTCGATGCCTACCTAAAACTCTTTCTAGGGAAGCTCAAGTCCAAGTGGACAGGACCATTTAAGGTGGTTAAGCCCCACTCCAATGGCGCAGTTGAAATCGCTGATTTGAACAATGGGCACACTTTTACAGTAAATGGCCAAAGATTGAAACACTTCCTAGCCTAGGTTCCTCCAAAGGAGAGTGTCACCCTCATTGAGGGATGACACGAAGCACCGCCCAGCTGGACGTGTTAAACTCAGCGCTTCCTGGGAGGCAACCCAGAGGATTCAGACTGATCCGGTATTCTACGTCACTCAGGTAATATCTTTTCGAACCCCTGTTGCATCGATGTATTTACTAATGAGGATATTGTCCAACTTAAGCATGGGGGGGTGGTAACTTGCATGATCCTGAGCTCATTTAATCAGTTTGAATAGAATAAATATATATATATAAAGAATATAGGAAGAAAAACTTAGGCATTAGAAATTTGTCAATAGTGGGAAATAATACGGAAAGAACTTAAACACTTAGACTTTTCAGGCCTTCAAGCTTAATCAGCCCTGGCGTCCGTTAAAATATGGATTTAGCTTCAAATCCTTGTAACCTTAAGCCACTCTCATCCACTAACTAAATAAGGTGATAAGTATATGACTTATCAACTCACCCTCTAACTCAGAAAGGCTTTGAGTCTAAACATCTACACAGATTTTTGCATAGACTCACTCCTCGGAGATTCTAACAGAAATTGGGTAGCTAATGAACTCTCTAGGGTGGTATGGCTGGCAAGTTGTCGTAGGTAAAAGTTCATTGGCAGGTTGTCTAGAGCCCAGCCACGGGACCACTTCTTCATTGCCTCTAGGTAAATTTGAGATCAGGAAAGCCACCTACCAAATAAAAAAAAGGAGAAAAAAGAAAACAAAATAAACCACACTTCATCACACGAGTATGGCTGACAAGTGATCGTGGGTAACAACCCATTGGTCAGTTGTCCAGAGCCCAGCTCAGTAATTGCACAAAAAGAACCAAAACACTTAAGGAAGAAGCGGGGAAGTAGAGCAAGTCGGGGAGATATACACTAGAAAAATCCTTGTGTTGATTCCAATTAAAACAAACGTAGGGAGAAAGCTACTGATCGAACAAATACACCATTAGGAAAAACACTTCCTCTTCCGATCACCAAGGGGCGTAGAAACCCGAAGTCTGTTTAAATTACCGTTGAGTGAGTCTATCACAATCTTCACACCAAGATGCTTAGCACTTAGAGTTTTGTCCGAGTTTTGGGTGGGTTGGGTAGCCGTAAAAGTCTACCAACACACTCTTTATTCCAAAAAAATCTAAACATAAGAAATATATATATATATTTACACACATTAAAGCAAGGACTCAGGAGATTCACATTTTGGCAAGCACCTGGGCACTTGATGTAAACATATTTACACTACTTAAGATGTCTATTTATACATGTTCTTAAGTATAGGATTGCATTGCATACTATAAATATTGCATAACATGTATCATCTTGCATTTAGATTAGTTTAAATAAAATGGAAGTTAATTGTCTCCTTTTATGTTCATGGATAGGGCAAACTTTTTATCGGGACCTCGGATCAAAAATCTAACCGTACAGATGTGATCAGTGCGACGATTGGAGTTCAACGACTCCAAGTTCGCCCAAATCAGACATCTGTAGCATCAGATAGAGACCGAGGAACCCTAGAAGATCAAAGACTAAGATGGTGTGAATCCAAACTTCAAACGACAAATCCAATCACACGGAAGGATTTGGATCGACGATCGCAGCCTAACGGTGCGAAAATCGACTCACTCCGACAACCGCGGCACCATCTATATCATCCAGAAGATGGACAGCTCAGATGGTGCCACGTGACGCCATCTCAGCCACCCAACCGGCCGAAGCACCCGCTGCACCTTCTTTTCTTCAATCAGAGCGCCGCTTCTCCACCGTTGGATGCGCATCCAACGGCTGTGGATGCGCGCGCACAAATCCTTAGCACAACACAAATGCGCTGGTGGAGCATTGATCGAAGGCGCTCTCGCAAAGAGCGAAGCACGCAATCGAGTCGCAAGAAGCGGGCAAGCAAGTGCAGTCGTGCGGGCGCGATCGACTGCACGATGGAGATCGAGTGGCTGTGCGAGCCCAATCGGCTGAATGCGCCATCTAACGTGGCGAGGTGACGCAAGATCAGACGCGGTGAGGCGCGCAAAGGAGGTGCGGCGACGAGCGACTTAAGCCGTCCGATCTCGTGATTGGATGGCTGATGATTAAAGAACGTGAACGCACGTTACGCGCGAGGAGGTGAGCGGGCACGCGCGCCACCCACTACGCCCACGTTAGGACCTTTAGCGACGGATTTATCCGTCATTAAAGGTCCTGAATTGATTTTTTCAAATTGGAATGACCAAAATGCCCCCACTCCTTGCAACTATAAAAGGAGACCCCCTCCACAAGAAATTCTCATCCCTTCGTTCTCTTCTCTCCCTCTCCAAAGCTCAAGAGAAGCTTGTACCAAACCGGGGATGCTTCTCGCGAGATAAAGTCAATTTTTCGTCCCCCTTTGGAAAGCGGATCCCGTGATGACGACGACGTGCTACCCCGTTCCCGTTCTTCCTGCTTTGCCCTCCTTCGTCCTGCTTCGTCCTCCTTCGTCCAGGCGTCGTCCCATTCGGCTCGTCCTTCAAGCGACCGTCGAGGAGGACATCTCTCTCCCCATTCTTTTTACTGCTTTCTAGAATAGATTTACTGCTTTCTAGTGTAATCATTTTCCCGCTTTCTAGTGTAATGAACAATCTTTCTGATGATGAAATTCCATGTTCATTCTACATCTCTTTTTGATTTTTATTTGTAATATTCTCTCTCTCTCTTATTCTCTCTCTCTCTTCTATTTATTGTAAATAGTTAGATAGTTCTAATCAATTAATTTACGTCGTGATAAATAAAACAAACGCGTGTTTTTAAATCAAACATCCACCTCCCTGAGTTCGACTCGGGATTTCCAATCCAGTAAAAATTTTATTTGTTGAACACGAGTTCTTCGCTTTCAAACTACAATGACAAATTTTCAAAATCAAATACGTTAGCGTAGCAACTCGTAGCTTCAACATTTTGGCGTCGTTGCCGGAGAGGCGACGCTCTTTGATTTTTCCTCGCGTTTTCTAACTTACAAATCATTTACCTCACTTCTCTCCTGTCTTATTGTGATTGCAAGTACTTTTTTGAGACGAGCAAAAGGGGTAGATTGGAGTAAAGTGTTGTGGAAGGTTTTGTAAATTATCCCCCACCTCCCACACATTAGATTTCATTTCACCACATAATAACACAAACATCAATCAACCTAAGTGTTCTCATAAACTCTAAGGTTAGATTGTTTATTGTTTGACACCCACACCCACCCCAACCACCACATTAAAAAAAAAAAATCTCACAGAGGTACACAAACTCATCTGATTTTCAAACTCAACCGGTAAATCGATCTTTGGAGCCGGTACACACATCCAAACACATAATTGAGTAGAAATCAGATTAGGTAATCACTTGTGTGCCTAATTAAGTGGTGCAACAGGCCAATTGTTTGAGTTGATTGGGCCGCACCACTTCAATTAAAATCAACTCATCAAGTAGCTGCCACTTAGGTTCAACTCTTAAGGATTTATTGGGCACTCCACATTCTTTTTAAGCTTCAAAGGAAAATATTTCACCTGTGCTTTCAAAACCTGGTGTGCCAACAAGATGTTAAGGATAAGAACCGGAGGCGCAAGCCGAAGGAAGAACCTTCTCCCCAGTCCCTCCTTCTAACTGGTTGGATTGAATAGACAGAAGTAGATCAAATCGCTCCTTTATCTTAAGACAGGTTGTGGGAATCTGTAGGTCTTTAAGCTAACCCACTTAAGGATAGGTTTGATTGCTTGTATTGCAGGGTGCCTTTCTTCCTCCCGTCTCTCATGAATTCTTCCACATATTACATGCATTCCCGCTCTTTCCCTCCCGACTCGTACTGTAATCAACCATCAGTTAGTTAGAATAACTCGGATTGAGGATACAGTTCTAGACCTCCGTGTTTATGGTCTGACCCTGAACACTATGATTGTGATTTTCATCCTTCTAAGAGCCACATCGATTATAGATCATCGCCCTTTCATAAACAACCTACTACGATCTACAATCAAGAAGGATACATTGATCCTTACCCATCCTCTGATTACACTGCCTTTAGGTCATCACCACCTTTTGAACAATCTGAAATGACCTATTATCAGGAAGGGTATAACAAATCTCACTTTGTTAATTCCTCTGCATTGACCCCAAACCTGCCCAACCCTGAACCAGCTCATTTAGTTCAGGGTAACCAAGTTCAAGATAAGGTTCTGGCTAATTTAAGGATTATCATACAATCTTTAGAAGTTCAGCCAATACCTTGCATTAAGAGATTGGAGCCTCTGATTGAAATGATTGATGATTTGAATAAGTATTTGTTGGATTGGCTCCAAGATGTTAAGGATAAGAACCCGGGTGAGTTTCTACTTGGGAAGTTAGAGAAATTGAGGATGAGATTTGTGGTTGCTTTAGTTCAATCATAGGATGATTCTCAAGATGAACTCCCTTCAGGAGAGCCAATGTCAAAACCTGCTAAGGCACCTATTAGGGGGACAGGTGTTACGAGGTTGACCAGATTGAATTAGAGCAATCAATTAAGGATGATATGATTTCTTCACCTGAGATCCTTAAGCCACGGTATGAGGAAACGTATGTCTCTTTGGATCAGAAAGTGAAAGATGATTTTGAGACACATTAATACGGATCTTGATTTCTTTGATTCTGATGGTGAAGATTCAATTTGCAAAGTCTCACGCGAGTTTACAGAAAACGATTTTTGTGAGACAATTGGGTCTGAGGAATATGATAGATCATTTAATAGCCTAATAATTGAGGAAACTGATCTTATTGGGGCTCACATTACGGATCTAGAATTGCATTTTCAGGAGGATTCAATTCAATGCCCTGATTGTCAGTTACACCCCATTGAGCTTATCGATGATTCTGTTTCTGAGATAATTAGACCCAAGTCAATTTTGATTCAGCCACATCATTTAAACTTGGAGATTTCAGACGGGGTGATTAATATGCAAGAGGTCTCGGAATTTAACATTCTAATTGAGGATAGGAGCTGGGAAATTTTGATTTGGGAAGCAAGTTCTAGAGGAAGTAGAAGACTGAGTCAAAGGGTTCCTATTAAGCTGAAACCATCAAACCAGTGCCCTTACGACATCTGTTATGAGGATGTCCAACCAAAGCATACATTCAATGATTATCCTTTTGAGCTTGAATTCTCTGTAACCCGGCTTTTTGGTCTTAGGTTGCATCCTCATAAATCGCAGGCCCGACCTCGCTTGCATATTGATTTTAGGTTTTGGGTAATTTTTATCCAGAACCTGAGATATTCTCGATTATGGGGTATGGGTCTGCACAACAATCTGGTCCACATCTGTAGACCTTTGCTGACAGGCCAGAGGTTTATTCTGTTTATTCTGATTCAGACCTGCACCTTTGAATTCTTTATTTCTCTTCTTTGTATAGTGTGTCTAGCTGAAGGCACTAAATTCAGCACGTATACAGTTCTTTTTAGTTTTTATCTTGGAGTGGACCTGACATTCACGTAATTCAGGTGCTTTCTATTCTATTCCACTCTATTTTATGTCTTTTTAATACAATGAGGACATTGCATTAGATAGGCATGGGGGGGTGGATATTCATCTCTGAATTTATTCGTCAGCTCCGTAGATTTGTTTTATTTTATTTTCTTGAAAAAAAATTGAAATTAGGAGAGAGAACTTAGGTTTAAGAAAATTTTCAATCTTAGAAAATACTACATTATGATTTGAACACAAAGACCCTTTAGGTCTTCAGACTTAATCAGCCTGTGTATCCATTAAAATGTGGATTTATTTTTCGAGACTTCGCCAACGTGAATTCTATTTTAATTGGAGTAAATAAGTTTGGGTGATAAGTACACGACTTATCAACCTGCCCTCTGATTTGAGGGAATTTTAAGTTTTAAGCATATACACACTATCTTGTCACTGACTCGTTGTTCGACAATTTTAACGGAAATTGGGTAGCTAATGAACCTTGTAGGGTGATATGGCTGGTAAGTTATCGAGGGTAACAGCCCATAGGTAGGTTGTCTAGAGCCCAGTCACTGGATCTTTCTCTTTTGTTGTTTTTAGGTAAATCTTAGACTAGGGAAGCCACCTACTTAAAAAGAAAAAAAAAGAGAAAAGAAAAAAAGAAATAAGCCACACTTCGCCGCACAAGTATAGCTGGCAAGTTGTCGGTGGTAACAGCTCATCGACCGGTTGTCCATAACCCAGCTCAATAAATGCACTGAAAAATCCCAAAACACTTAGGAAGAAGCGGAGTAGAATAAACCAGGGAGATATACACTGGATTCACCCTTGTGTTGACCCCGTAAAAATAAAAGTAGGGAGAAAGCTACCGGTTGTAAAGATACACCTTTAGGCATAATTTTTTTTTTAGGTCACCTAGAGGCGTAGAAATCCAAAGTCCGTTTTAACTGCCGGTCAACGAATCTATCACATTCACAATAAGATGCTTAAAACTTAGGGTTCTCATCAAATCTTGGGTGAGTTGAATGGCAGTAGAAAGCCACTCTTAAACCCTAAAACTTGAAATCCAAAAAAAAAATTAGAAAGGAGGAAAAAAGAGAAAATTTTCTTTGAATAAGGCGAGGGCTTGAGGCAGTCTGCATTTTGGCAAATACTTGAGCACTGTTGTGTCTTTGAAAGTTCAGATCCTAAGTAGACATTTTCTTAGTGATTGAAAATAACTCAAGCCCAAATAATCCAATCTAATTCTTTTATAAATAGGATATAGTTTTTGCTAAGGACTAGCAAAAGATAGGCATGGGGGTATGATGTAAACATGTTTATACTACCTAAGATGTCTATTTATGCATGTTCTTAAGCATAGGATTGCATTGCATACTATAAATATTGCATAACATGCATCATCTTGCATTTAGATTAGTTTAAATAAAATGGAGGCTAATTGTCTCCATTTATGTTCATAGACAAAGTAAACTTTTTATCGGGGCCTCGGATCGAAAATCCAACCGTACAAATGTGATCAAGGTGACGATTGGAGTTCAACGACTCCAAGATCACCCCAATCAGACATTTGTAGCATTAGATAGAGACCGAGGAACCCTAGAAGACCAAGGGCCAAGATGGTGTGAATCCACACTTTAAACGACAAATCCAACCGCATGGATGGATTCGGATCGACGATCGCATCCTAACAATGCGAAAATCGACTCAATCCGACAACTGTGGCGCCATCTCAGCCGCCCAACCGGCCGAAGCACCCACCGCACCTTCTTTTCTTCAATCAGAGTGCCGCTTCTCCGCCGTTGGATGCGCATCCAACGGCTGTGGATTCGCGCGCACAAACGCGCTGGTGCAGCGTTGGTCGAAGGCGCTCTCGTGAAGCGCACGATCGAGTCGCGAGAAGCGGGCAAGCGGGTGCGACCGTGCGGGCGCGATCGACCGTACAATGGAGATCGAGTGGCTGAACACCCCATCTAACGCGGCGAGGCGACACGAGATCAGATGCGGTGAGGCGCGTAGAGGAGGTGCAGCAACGAGCGAGTTAAGCCGTCCGATCGCTGATGATTAAAGAACGTGAATGCGTGTTACGCGTAAGGAGGTGAGCGGATGCGCACGAGCCGCCCACTATGCCCACGTTAGGACCTTTAGCGACGGATTTATTCGTCCCTAAAGGTCCTGAATTAATGTTTTTCAAATTAGAATGACCAAAATGCCCCCACTCCTTGCAACTATAAAAGGAGACCCCCTCCACACGAAATTCTCATCCCTTCCTTCTCTTCTCTCCCTCTTCAAGGCTTAAGAGAAGCTTGTCCCACACCCGGGATGCTTCTCGCGAGATAAAGTCAAATTTTCGTCCCCCTTTCGGAAGCGGATCCCACGACGACGACGTGCTACCCCATTCCCGTTCTTCCTGCTTCGCCCTCCTTCATCCTGCTCCGTCCTTCGTCCAGGCATTGTCCTATTCGGCTCATCCTCCAAGCGACCGTCGAGGAGGATATCTCTCTCCCCATTATTTTTACTACTTTCTAGAATAGATTTACTACTTTTTAGAGTAGATTTACTGCTTTCTAGTGTAATCATTTTCCCGCTTTCTAATGTAATGAACAATCTTTCTGATGATGAAATTCCATGTTCATTTTACATCTCTTTTTGGATTTTGTTTGTAATATTCTCTCTCTTTTATTTGTTGTAAATAGTTAGATAATTCTAATCAATTAATTTACTTCGTGACAAATAAAACAAACGGGTGTTTTTAAATCAAACGTCCACCTCCCTGAGTTCGACCCAGGATTTACATTCCAGTATAAATTTTATTTGTTGAACACGAGTTCTTCGCTTTCAAACTACAACAGGTTTTCAAAACCAAACACGTTAGCGTAGCAACCCGACGTTCAACAGTGCTGCTTAGTCTTTTTAGATTAAGTAGTTACTTAAATTCTGACTGGAAATAAAAGCTATAATAAAACTTGCTAGGGACTAGCAAGGAGTAAGCATGGGGGTATGATAACACTGCATCTTGGGGTGACAATTCTGTTAAATGGGATCCATCTTAAGAACAAAATGCACATATAACACATCATGGGAGCATTGCACGCATCATACGTCAAGATTGCTTATAAAACAGTATTAAAGGCCATTTGTATAACTACTTATCAAAGTAGGCCTTAGATGAGCAATCGGACCGCACAGATGGATTCAGAGCGACGAACGGAGTCCAACGGACTCGAAATCGGCTAAATCTGACATCCAGAGCTCCCGCAATGGGCCCAAGAAGTTCTGACCGTTAATTCGATGATCAACGGCCCACGGCACACCACGTGGCACTCGGGCCTGCTGCATCCAGACCGCCAACCGATCTCGCCTTCAACCGGAGGATGAATCTTAGCCATCGATCTTCGATTGAATGGCTGAGAGCTGCTCGCGTGCTCACCCTCGCCGCGACAAAGCAGCGGGCGCAGCGCAGTGGTCGAAGCGCTCACGCGACGCGGGTTCGAAGCGCGCTGCGTGGAAATTGCAAGGCAAAGACACGCAGAGAGAAATTGGACCACCCGATTAGTAGCGAACGGTGCGGATGGAGCGACGCGGCGTAATCTTGCGCGTCCAAAGTTGACGCCCACGATGACGTGGGGGGCATGGGTGCGATCCAGGCGTGCGCCCCGCGTGGAATCTCAGCCTTCCGATCTTCGATCGGACGGCTTACGACGCGTGCACGCAGATCAGGCGTGAAGAAGCACAGCGCCCCCCGAGTGACCGTTGGGCAGGGGCCTTCACTGACGTTTTGGGAAGGGTTTCAGTGACGTCCCAGACGTTACTAAAACCCCTTCTTCATTTGAAAAGCCCTTCTTCCTATTTAAACCCCTTCTAACCACCCATGGGGAGCATTCACTCCACTTGCAAGTGTTCTAGCCCCCTCCTAGCTACCATTATGCCCTTTCGTAATCGCCGGAGATGACGAGCCGTCGACGGAGCCCCCCTCCACCGCCGTGGTTGCCTCGCCGTCTTCTCTCTCTCTCTCTCTCTCTTTCCTTCTTTATCTTAAGCTTTCCTTTACTTATGTTCAAGCATTTATCTAGTGTTGTAATTATGAACTAAAGTTGCATGTTAAATCAAGTTGTTTTATATTCAATTGCCTACTCTCTTTTATGTTCAAATTGCATGCTGTGAATAAAGAAATTCTAACCCTACTCTCTCTCTCTCTCTTTCTCCCTCTCTCACTCACCTTTCACCCGTGCCTTTTCGCAAGCAAAACCCCACGATTTTCGTGACAATAAGTGACAAGAGAAATCCGATTTTCACGCCTCCCTGAGATCGACACTTGGACTCACATCCGTTTCTTCATTTTAAAATCGACGTTGCAAGCGCAAGATATAACGACTCTTCTAAATACACGCGCCCACGCGCACGTCAGGCGCCACATGGCACCATCCAAGCCGCTCAACACCAGCCAACAGTAACTGGGAGGCGCGCCCTCATCATCTTCACCATCAATTCTCAGCCGTTGGATCTTGATCGAATGACTGAGAGCTCTCCTTCACCACACGTCTTAAGACGTCTGCGTGACCATCCGAACGATTTGGCGCAATGGCGGAGGCGTGGGCTCTCAACAGAGGGGCACGGGTTCGAATTCCCGTAGCCCCCCAACTGGCTAATTGAGCACGGCGCCAGCAAAGGAATTGAAGGGCGGAGATCTTTAGCAATAGTTGGGCGGGCCTTTAGTCACGCTTGTAGCTATCACTAATGGCTTGCACTATGCATGCGCCAGCAAAGGAATTGAAGGGTGAGGATCAACAACGACGATTACAGCCGTCACTAATTGCCCAAGGACGATTTTGACTCTCCTCCACTATAAAAGGACCTACCCTCCATTCCAAATCATCTCTTCCTTTCTTCCTCTCACCACCTCCAAGGCTCTAGAGAGAGCTTGTCCCAAGCCCGGGATGCTCCTCTAGAGTAAAAAAGAAAATACTTTTCCCACCTCTCATCCCCATTCGTGGAGCATCCCGTAGCCGTCCTCTCACTGCCTTTAGGGAAGAAGATCCTCACCGCGATGCCGTCCTGCCCCATCCTCCGTCCTCCGGCTACGTCCTCCTTCGTCCTGCTCCTCACCACCTTCCTCCAGGTGACATCAGAGCGAGTTGTCCTCCGAGCGACTGTCAAGGGGGATTCTCTCACCTCTTTCTATCTTTATTGCTTTCATAGTGTAATCTTTCCCGCTTTCCTAGTTGTAGCAAACGTTTGATTCAGAAGTATATGTGATTCTCTCTCTCTTATATTTTACAAGTAGATTAGTTATATAAGCAATTGTCGATCTGATCTCTTGCTTTCTAAAAAATTCCAAGAAAATTATAAAAGATAAAAACAACAAAAAAGAAATAAAGTGAAACGCGAATTTCATAAAACCAAATGTCTCCTCCCCATATTCGACCCGGGACTCACTTTTCAAGTTTCGGTTATAAATTTTATTTGATAGACGCATTCTCTGAACCCTAATTTTAATTTGTGAAACACGCCTCCATCATTTTGGTGCCGTTGCCGAGGAGGCAATGCTCTTTGGTTTTTTCGCATTTTCTCGGATTATTGACATATTTTTCTAACCTATCTTTCTCCTTCGATTTATTGTCTTGCAGGAACCCAGTCAAGGAGCCGAAGGCAATAGATTGGAGTAAAGTACAGGTAGAGGCATTTGTAAGTTTTTCCCTACCACCCCCACCCTAGATTTCATTTCACCACACTAATAACTCAAACCCAAATCAAATTAAGTGCTTTTTATAAACCCTAGGATAGATCTGGTTGTTTGTTTGCCACCTCCACCCATCTCATCCTTGCATATATAAAAAAAAAATACTCCTCTCTTGTGGGATTTAATGAAAGTGACACACATTAAACACCCACAACTTCTCACCTTAATGTGCACCATTCCACATTGATTCTACCACTTAATCGGAATCTGACCTGTGGATCCGGTACACCCTAACTCAACACACCAATAAGTGAGTAGAAATCCGAATAGGTCAAACTTTTTTGTGAGCCTTAACTAAGTGGTGCAACAGGCCAATTGATTGAACTGTTTGGACCACACCACTTAAGATAAAAGTGATTCATCAATAGCTTGCCACTTAGGGTTGATTTTTAGGGTTGGACCAGGCACTCCACAATTTTTTCTGATTTCTAAAAAAATGCATCATCACCAGTGCTTGTAAAACTTGGAGTGTTCTACTGAACCTTGATTAAACCAATTGTTAATTCGAAAGAGAGATTGAGATCGTCCCTGGCGACGGCGCAAAAATGTTTAGAGGAGCGCGAAGTCGGGTTTAAAATAAATGCATCATAGTATAGTTGAAATCGCTTTGAAAACATATAAATTTTTATTACTCGAATGTTGAGTCCAAGGTCAAACGCAGGGAGTAAATGGAATTTATTCACTAATCTCAATTAATGTAATTTGAACACTTAAATTTACTCAAAATCTAATTCAGAATATAATGCAGGAGTTTATGAATTATAAAATGTAGCAGAATAGAGAGATTGAGAAGAACTGGATAAAAAAAGTGTTTGACTCTTCTCTTTGACTTGTTCTTCAGCTTCCTCTTTCTCTGCCTTTCATTCCTTCTTCTTTTCCTTGGCTTTGGTCGATGGCTTCCTTCTTCTTTTTCTTCTATTCTTTCTCCTTCTTGGCTTCTTAGCTTTCCTCTTTCTTCTTTTTCTTCCTTTGGATCTTCTCTGACTTTAGCTCTTTTGGCTGTGCCTTCTTTCTTCTTCTTTGTCTTCTTCTGCCTTGATTTCTCCTTCCTTCTTATTCCTTCTTCTCGCCTTTGCCTTTTCTTCAGCCGCACCTGCTCTGCTACAATGCCTTCTCTTTCCCTTGGCCTTGGCTTCTTCTTCAGCTTCCTCAGCTTCTGCCTTCAACCCTTTGCTTTTCCTTCTTTCTCTTTCTTCTTCAGCCTTCCTTAGTTTGGCTTCTTCTCTGCGGCTGCTTCCTCCTACCCTTTTCCTTAGCTTTTTCCTTCTTCGCTTCAGCCTTCTCTTCCTTCTTCCTTTCCCTGCACACACGAGTGCAAAACCTACCCCTACCCTCCCTCATGTACGCTCTCTTTATTTCTCTCCACTCTCCCAGAGCCAGCCAATCGGGTATACGGGTCGGGTTACGCGCACCCGGGTCCAAGCGCACCGGCGTGGGTGCTGCGCGAGGAGTGCAGGGTAAACAGGTCAGCCAAGTCCGTGTAGGCATGAGTCGCAGAAGAGGCAAGTGACGTGGGTGAGGGGACCTCACCCCGTGAACTGACTTAAATGACTCACCTACATTGAAAACTTCCGAGGTGGGACTAAAGTCCCACCCCTTCTTCGTGCGCGCACAAGGAGGATGCCCGTCCAATAGCTGCAACTGCAGTCGCTAAGGCTTATGGTTGCTAGGTACGAAAGGGTCGTGGAAGGATTCCGCGCACCTGGGGCTTGTCTATCTGGAGTAGCGCAACCTATAGCGAGCAAGCTTGCTCCTTCATGCCTACTCTAATGGCGGAAGAGGGTCGGACCTGAAACTCAATAATATGGCCTCGCGGCCCTGTCAAATCACTTGGGGAGCTTCGCCGTGTCTCGGCGAAGGTGATGCGGTGGGTGGAGTGGCACAGGACGGCCTAGGCGTGCGTGCCTAGGTCGGACTGTGACCGTGGAAGTGTGTGTTCGGTGGAAGTGTAGGGTGTGTGTGGCGGTCAGTGAAGCGGCGGAAGATGATCAGTGAGTGATGGCATAGGTTCTGAGGTAGGTGGCGAGGCGTGTGGAAGCGTGGAGCGATGGAGGCACCTTCGCCGGTGGTCGGCTGAAGATGAAGGTGGTGGTGGTCTGCGACGTTGAGGGGATAAAAATAGAAATAAAGATAGGGGAAATAAGGAGAGGAGAAAGGGGAAGGGATTTGGACAAACTAAGAGGACGAAAGGGGACAGGAGGGCGGATGGCTCGTACCTACCATCGCCGGAGAAGACGGTTCCAGTGGAGGGAGAATGGCGACAACGAAGGGGCATTGGCACGTGCGTAGGTATGGTGCAACGCGGAGGACGGAGGTAGAGACAACTCCGCCACTAGTATTGTGGCAGAGCGACGAGAGGGAGGAGATGTCACCGGAGCCTGCTGGACACTCGGTCGGAGAAGGGACGAAATTGAAGGTGTTTCTCCAGCCAAGCCAAGCTGAAAATGTGCAGCCAGAGATGAGGATCTCTTTATAGGTGCTGGCAGGGGCTCTTGTGCCTGGAAGACAAGCTTCCAAGCGCAAGAGTCCTCGTCGTAGAAGAAATGTGGAAGATACCCAAATATCTCGTGCATTCGCACGAGAGATTGGGTGCAAATCAGATCCTGAAATTATGTTCAGATAGAAGGGAATTCCTCAGAGAATCTCCCTTCCAAATTTGGGAGATCTCTGAGGATTCAGGGAGAAATCCTCCTCAAATCCTCGCTGGAGTAGGACTCCTCCGCTTTAATGGTGGAGGGACCAAATTGCAAGAGTGGCGAGGAAGATAGGGGGGTTTGCGCAATAGTTTTCAAAAGCTAGGGGTCAAAATGTACTTGGGTGGACTATTTTGTAAAGTTGGTCAAGATGACCTCCCCTTAGGTCCAAATGTAATGGTGAAGTTGGATTTTAGGTTTGACCACGTTTGACTGGGCATTTTACATAAAAACCTAAATTAGGGCAAATATCTGACTAAGACCCCTACTTACGTCAAAATAGGTTCCAAAGACTAATTTGAAGGTTCTAAAAACTAGGGGATATTTTACCATGAATTTTAGAGGGTTTAGTTGATTTTTATCCTGACCCGAACCTTGTTGAATTGAGTCTGTTTTAGGGTTACAGAATGTCATTTAATTCTTAGATCTCACAATAACCCTTTTCTAATTGAACCATCCCATTTTTCCTCTTGTTAAGTACAATTGACCTATGTTTAACCCCGGAGAAATTCCGTTGATGTACTGCAATGGTAAAATTACAGTTTTACCCTTTATTTCATGTTTCTTCTCAGAGCAGTTCTTCCTTCAATTAGGCCCTTTTTTAGGTTATGTAGGAGCTCTTATTCTCTTTCTTAGGTCAAAATGAGCTAGCTATGACTCATGATGAGGTTCTCATCACCAACCTAAGAATTAAACCCTAAAAGACACATCATTAAATACCTTGTTTGCAAACCCTGGTTGTGCACGTACACACATTTGAATTAATCATTAAGGGCACAACCCATCTAAATGGCCCATAACATTCCAAGAGCACGATCATCCCAAGCCTTATTAAAATTGAGTAGATGTTGGCCTTGAGGATTGATTCGCTTTTCGAGGCTCAAACTGAGATTTTTTTCGATTAATCTGCTTCTGCTGGTCCATGTGATGTTTAGCTGAGTAGCGTTAAACAATCATAGCTGGGGGATACACTAGGAACTGGAGGTATAAGCCAAAGGAAAAACCTTCTCCCCAACCCCTCCTTCTAACTAGTTGGATTGACTGGATAAAAGTAGACCAAATCGTTTATAATCTCAAGACGGGTCTTGAGAGTCTATAGGTCTTTAGGTTAACCCACCTAAGGACATGGTTGATTGCTTGTATTGCAAGACTCCTTTCTTTCTTCTAATTTCCCCTCCTATTCTACTATGTATCCTTCCACTTCTTACATGCATTTTTCATCCTACCCTCCTACCAACACTTATCCCCAAGATGATTACTATCCCGACTTGAATTATAACTACCCATCCACTAGCCAGGATAACATTGATTGGGAATATGAATCTGGACCTAAGTGTCTAGGGTCTAACCCTGGCCAACAAGACTATGATTACTATCCTTCCCAGAGCTACAATGATTATAGATCTCCAACCTTTGATGACCAAATCAACCCGATCTACAATTAGGAAGGATATAATGATTATAACACCTACCCTCCCCAGTATTCCACTGATTATAGGCCGCCACCATTCTTTAAACAATCCAAGATGACCCACTGTTGGGACAGATCCTCAATACAGTTAATTAAGTTATTTAGGCTTAATTAATTGCATGAGAAAGTAACTTAGGTTAACTTCCATTAATGTCGTGAGTGTAATATAGGGTCAAGTTAACCTAACATTTTAGATTTTTATTTCTTTTTAACTAGTTGAGTCCAGGTCGTTCACCGGGAGGCATAATAGTAAGCTTAATTCACCATTTAATTCCTAAGCATAAATTATCAACTACTTAAT
The DNA here is from genome assembly GCA_037157565.1 of Thalassia testudinum. Lineage (NCBI taxonomy): Eukaryota > Viridiplantae > Streptophyta > Magnoliopsida > Alismatales > Hydrocharitaceae > Thalassia > Thalassia testudinum. The sequence goes on from JAZHRO010000030.1 coordinate 54,037,591, forward strand.
CAATCAGATTATAATTAAAATATTGCATAAGAGATATTCAAATAAAAGCATGCAACATTCCATTAAGAAAGAACATTTACACATGCAATTTGTCATTAAGAATCAAGTAAACATGTTCATTACACCAAGTATTTCTAATTACAAGAGATTAAGGTAAGAAAATGATATACAAGGAATATATTTGCTTTTTACAACATTTGATGCTCAAAACAACAATAAAAGAACATGAAATTGCAATATAAGGGAAAATCAAACGTCTAATGATAAATGTTGGATGACTTAAAAAGAAAGATTGGATTTCTAATAACAAAAATGGATGTCTGATATTTCCATTTCCTTTCTTCTTTAGCATTTAATCTTCAGCCCTTTCTTCTTCTTCTCTTTTATTCTTTACTTCTCTGTCGTTGCTCTCTCTCTCTCTCTCCGTTGTTTCTCTTCCTTTGTTCCCTTATCCATTTCTTTGACTTAACCTCTTCTCCTTACTATGCTTAATGAATTCCACACTTAGCCATTAAGCCTTCAATTACAAAAATTTGAATTTTTTTTTTTGGCGGCTGTTAAGACCCCGGCATCAAACGTCTTTTAAGACGTCTGGGAGTTTGTCCAGACGTCTGGTCAGATGTCTGGAAGCCTTCCCAGACGTCTGGAAATTAATTTTTTCGACGTACGATTTCGTGTCTGCGTGCATGCGCGCGCAGACCGAACCGCCGCCCTCTTTTCTTCTCTCTCTTTCCTCCCCGTCCTGCAGGCACAACTTTCTTTCTCTCTCCCCACGGTGCCTTCAAATACCTCCCCCTCTCCTCTCCCTCACCATCACTCCACCGTCTCCTTCTTCTTCTTCCTGTTAGCGTGAGAGTGAGAGGGCGAGGGCAGCAGCTGCTGCCGCGTGTGCGCGGGGAGGAGGAGTTGCAGCAAGAGGGAGAAGAGTTAGAGCGCGACAGTGTGAGCTCGCCAGAGCAGCCAGGGCCGACCGGTGAACGCGTAGCAAGAGCGTGGCACTAGGGAGGTGCTGCTGTAGCTGGCAGCAGGCAAGCGTGGCGCGGCACGGCCATGCGCAGCAGGCGGAGGGCGAGGAGGTCCTGATTCTGGGAAAATTTCCCAGAATCAGACATCTGGACCTACGTCCAGACGATGCGGGAGACGTCTAGAGGAAGATCCAGACGTCTGAAAGGTACGATATTCCATTTCTTCTTCCTTTCGCGTGTACGGCCATGCAGGCCATTCCGCCGAAGGGTTCTACCTCATTTTCGTGTTGAGGTCAATTGCGTACGCGTGCAGGGTCGTTTGGGAAGGCGCAAGGGCACGCCCTTCCACACAGATCAGACGTCTGGGCACAGCACCAGACGGCAGAGAGAGTCTCCAGACGTCCGGAGTGACAGTCGGACGTCTAGAACTAAGTCTAGACGGTTCAGTGGGATTCTGGACATCTGAAGAACCGTGCAGAAACAAGGTATGACCTGAACCATCGTTTAAGATGTCTGGAAGATGTTCCAGACGTCTGATTTGGGACAGACTTGTCGTTTTTGACTCGTTTAGGGTCCGTTCGAAGTCCGTTTTCCGCGTTTCAAGTTTCGTTCTTCTTAGAATTAGTTCTTCTACTTGTTTACAGTATTTGTATCCTGTTCTGAGTAGTTCCTTGTATTTGATCCTTGTGTTAGGATCCCGTTCTGTAGCGACTCTGGGGGTTGCGGAGGGGCGCGGGCCTGCCGATCACGCCCCTAGTACTCCCAATTTTGCGGGTAGAGTGGCTCCCTTTAATTGTTTATCAACAATTATGCACTTGTGAGATAATTAATAGATTCTAAGGTATGGCATGAATCATAAGACTGGAAAACTAGATTGAATGATAGATCCTAGGATATGGCATGAATCCTAGGACTGGAAAACTAGATTGAATGATAGATCTTAGGGTATGGCATGAATCCTAAGACTGGAAAACTAGATTGAATGATAGATCCTAGGGTGTGACATGAATCCTAGGAACAGAAACACCGAAACGAATGTCGCAAATATATGGATTGCAGTCTGGGAAAAGTAGAAAGAAAAATGATAATTGCCTATAATTGGATAACAGTTGCTTGTTTATGAATGGATATTAACTGTTGAGAACATGGGCTATATGAATATAAAGCTGAAATGATGAAACCTAAATTGGCTTAGTTAAAGAAATATGAGCATGAACCTTACGGAGAATTTGGAGTAGAGCTCCTAAGAGGTGAATGGAATGAAATTGGGGAAGTGAGCTGGCCCTTGAGTACGGAGTACCAAGGAGAGCGACTGTCCCCCTGTTTAGTGTAGAGCGGAGCTAGCCGCCCCAGGGACCCGGGGTTAGGTCTGGCTACTTTATACCGACTTTTGGCCCTCGCGTACACAGTACCGGGGAGAGCTACTAGTGTAGGGAGAGCACTAGCCACCCCACTGGCCCCGAGGTTCTGCTAGCCTTCCTACACCGACTTGTTAGGCCCACTGGGCAAACTAGGGTAGTCAGGCGAGGGTGCGCGGACTGTAGAGGGGCAAGACCCCTGTTTGGTTACTGTGGAGGGGCTAGACCCCTATTACTGAGAGGGCTCTACCCTATACTGGTTCCGTGCTGTGCTTTGGGCGCACCCGTTAACAAAAATGATTGACCGCGTGCCAGTGTAGGGTAGCTACCCGTGCGTTTATCGCGCGTGCTGTAGTCACCGTTACGTCTGTCAGTGACCTTGGGGTAGTTGACTGAGAGTAGGACCACCACGGGAGACTCTCCTGGCCAGGAGAGCACCACGTGTTACTTCTACTTTTCGGAAAAGACTGCAATCAAGATCGTTCCCACGAAGAACATTTGAGATCAAGAGAAAGATCTGAAGAATAATTCAATAATGAGTAAGTGGAAGAATAAAGAAAGAGATTAAAAATAATAGCTACTTGTCCACCTTACTGTTTTTCTTAGCTTTTGGTTGCCACTCTACTCAGCGTTTCGCTGACGTGTCACCTTTGTCACCTTTTCAGGACCAGGTGTTGAGCAGCCAGAGCCGGCGGCTGCAGAGGGTGTTGTACCTAGTAGAGCCCAGTAGTTTTACTTGTGTAATACCTATTGTACCTTTTCTTCTGTTGTAGTGAGTATTTTCTGTTACCACTGTACTCTTTTATTGTAAGCATCATGTTTATGTACCTGTTTAATTCTCTACTGTTGTGGTGGTGTGTACTGTAGTAGTTCTTTTCTTTACTGCTGTACTTTTGTTACTGCTAGTTATATACATAGTGAATGTGGTTTATTTTACTGCTCTTTTGGTTACTTTCTCGTTGGACGACTGGGTCTTGGGATCAGTCGAGTCGGTCCAATTTTCGTGTCTCGTAGGGATTCGGGAATCGGGTCGTAACAGCAGCTCAAACTGGTCGGGGATACACAGCACCCCTTAGAGGGTGGGACCAGACCCTCCTAGGTCCAACCCTAGTCTTTGTTAGGTGGTTTAGTTTCCATTTCAAACTCATGCACAGTACCTGACCTCCCAGGCCCGCTCGCCCACTCACGGGCCCACGCTCACGCCCACAGGCATACACACACACACCAATGCGCAGGCACATGCAGTGCACGCACCCACACCCAATGCTCATTTCATTTTGCGCCCTGCGCTGACGACCGAAGAGGCGTATGTAGAAAATCGCATTATACCAGTGCGCACGGCTACAACTTTCCAAGGTGGGACTTAGTTTCCCAGGTTCTATCCGATATCGGCCAGACTTCGGCCGATGATTCCGACTGACTCAGTGACTCAATCCGATCAAGAAAAGTCTCGATCGAAAGCCCTATGTGTGCTCTATCAGGATGCAACACCAATTTGGTGCTCAGATCGCGATTAGTCCTTCGATTTGAAGGACGAACTTGACTATTTCGCATGGCTATTTAAGCTTGTAGAGTAGAAGGCAGGTCTTAGGACCTTCAAGAGAGTGTCTGACCTCCATATAAGGTCAAGACTCGATCCAGGAGGGAATTCTTCTCCTAAATGGGAAGGAAGGGGGCTCTAAGCAGCAGAAGCTTGAAAGCTTCATTCCCAGTGTTAAGAGCTCGAAATTGAGCTCCAATTCATCCATCAGAGAGAAAACAACCTCAATAGGTGATTTGAACAACCTCTACAGGTTGTTGCGACACAATCTAGGCAGATTTGGCGATCAAAACTTGTCAAGAACTTAAAGAACTCAGTATTGGGTTCTAAAGAACCCATACTGGACAGTGACATAACTTACCCTAAATCCTCAATAAAACACCTTCCAATCGACTCTCATAGACTCTACATCATCCCAACGAGTATATCATCTCGTTAAATAGAAGAATTGATCATGAAAACCTCAAATCAAGCCTATAGTTGACCAAAATTACCCTGGAGTTGACTTTCCAAATTAAACTCCCTCAGATCAAATTCACACCCTAGATCAGCTCTATTCTACCTAAGAAATTGATTTAAAGCCTCAAAACCTAGTTTTGATTAGATGCACTAAGGCTTCTAGCTTCACCGCCTAAACTCTAAATAGGGTTTGTTCGTCAGAATAAATCATGGAATCTCCAAGTATAAAAGAAGCTAGGAAGAATTCAGCATGTTGTACTCTTGCTTCTGGACCTTAATTCAAGGTCAAAATCCTAACAAACAGGCTCCTCCAACTCCACCAGAGTTGGAGAAGATGGATGTCTAAACTGAGCTCCAAATGTTTAAACAACAAATTAATCACTGAGACATGATCCTTGCACTCTAGAGAGAGTCTGAAGCTCCTTAGAGCTTATCAAGGGTTGAAGTGGAAAACTTACTCGTCGAAGCTCCGATGAGTCCAAAATTCAACTGACATATAGCGAATAGCAAAGAGATAGACCACTACAGGTCTGGAAAGTTTCCTAAGGTCTGAACAAACCTCAGGAGCTCATCAATTTGTCTAATTGATGATCAAATTAAGGATTCATCAGAGAATTTAGAAAACTTAATCTCCGAGTTTGCACGAACTCAGAGTCAGCCGTCTCACTCAATTGAGTGAGGGCTAAGGCTCAACAAAACCTTGCGATTCTCTCTTGGGGGTTAATTAGGTGGAGTAACTCTTTCGAGCTCTCCATTGACAGAGAGCTTGAAAGTTGGAATGGAACTAGGTGTTTACTTACTATGAGTTAATTAAACTAATTAGGTATAGGATCGGGGCCCTTAGATGATGGAAAGGTGGTGAAGGGCCTCATTGAAGGTGATCTAAGTCGGAGAGCCTCCGCCATGGACAGCGGAGGTCACCGGTGTAGGTGATGATGGTCTAGGCGATAGAGGCGCTAAATTGGAGGGGAAATAAGTGTAGGTGAATCATGAGGAGGAGAGGAAATTGATCAAGTACTCGGAAAGGTGAATAGACGTCCGTCGAAGCCAGATCTGGCTTCGCCGGAGCTGGAGGAGAAGCTACAATAACTAAGCTAAACTAACCTAGTCCTACCTAATTTCCTAGCTAAATCTACTCTTAAGAGTTAGCTCTACTTACCTGACGAGGGAGGTAAGGGATCTCGTTGTTGGCAGGGCAACAACGGGATCGAAATCTAGATTGGGTGAGAAAAGCTCCGGCCAATCGAAGCAGAGATCAGAGGGAAAGTGGGGCGCTCAGTCGCCGTTGGCAGGGCGATAAAGAGGAAGAGGAGGTGAGAGAGGCAGTGCATCCTAAGCAGCCGCTCTCAAAAAGGAGAACGAAGACGCCAAAGTTGCGGAAGAACCTACTGACCAGCTACGGTGAGGTGGAGAGGGGAAGGGAGCTAATCAAGCTCAAATCGTAGGAGTTTAGGCATACTTATAGGGTTCGGCGGCTGTGAAGGAGGAAGAATTCAGACAAATGGATGTCTAGGTACAGCTTAACCTCTAGCACCTTCTCCGACGCCAATGAAGTTAACACCATAACCTAACTAGGATTTAGGGCAAATCCGAACTGGTGGATGGAGTTGAGGTGGTGAGAGTAAGCTCCAGGAGCTTGGCGAGGAAGGAATGACATCAGATGGATGGTCATCGGAGAGTAGCACCACTGCCAAACGTCAGTCGTTCAAGCGGCAGAAGAAGAAATTAAGAAGAAGAAGATGGTATACACAGGGTTTTGATTACCCGCATTCTAGGGTTTTGATTTGTAGTACACATTCGCAAAAAGTTATAAAGAAAAATAAGTACCCGCATTGTGTGCTTCCCAAGCCATGTTTGAATTGATTTAAAAAATCAAACCCTAAAATCAGGCTTTACGATCACTTGAATACTAAAATTAAGGCTTAATAACCTGTTTGCGAATCATATCAAGGGTGGTTCGGGTCAGTTAGCCTAGATTTCATCCTATAATCATAGGACAGCTCAGGTGAAGTTGGTTCACATTGTGAATCAATCAACCTAAAATTAGGTCACAATTTGGAATCAAATTCTAAATCAAGTAATAATTAAATGCACATGCACAATTAGGCCTTAAAATTGGTAGATTTAGGGCTTAATTTACACGTATCCAGTCTACTTGGAACCACAGTGACAAGAAAGGTTAGGTGGGGAAAATCCTGTAACCCGTGGGGGCGCTCTACCGAGCAGAGGTCTTCACGGGACTCTCCCTTTCTGGCTACCCAGGTAATTCTCGAGCGAATGGATTTGTTATCAAGAGGCCCATCTGCCTCAAATCAGCCATAGTCATCTAATTAATTTTGGTGCCTTGATTGTGTCCTATTTATTTCCAGTCCCTCTCATCTTTTCTGTAGTACGCACACAGAAGGGGGTCTTTAAGACTTACCTTAAGACCTCAGTTAAAGTCTAATTTGAATCGGGGTCAAGCCCTGATTATCGTGTGTGTGTTTGATCCAGTCAAATTCTCTTTTGATCAATCTGAATCTACATTTGAGCCTTCATTTTCTGATCCACCACCTAACCTGATTCAATCACTTGGAAATCAACCGAAAAAATCAAGGAAATGGCCACTAGTCCTGAACCCTGTATAAGTATGAAGGATCGAATGATTGAGGATGCTATCAGATGCAATGAAGAATTTTTCAGAACCTCAAAACCCACAAGCGGAAATCAGGCTAGATAACCCAGTATTGTGAACCCAATTATGAACCACATTCAAATGATTGCAACCTAAATTTCATGTGGTTCAAACCGGGTGAGCCTCTTGGAACAAATAAGAGCTATAAGAAAACTGCATAGAACTGAGGGAATGCAATATCTTACAAATTCAAAATTATGGGAAAAATATCAAGATTTCTTTAAACAACGTGGGGATTTGTTAGATCAACTTGAAAATTCGATTGACGAAAAATATCCAAACCCCCACCTGGATCTTTATTATGAATCTTGGGATAATTTTGAGGGTAACTTAGATCTTTCCAATCCTGAGTACGAAGAGGATGGGTTCTATGTTGAATCCCCAACCTAATTTGAATTAAATGATGATTATAAGGATTATAAGTTAAATGATGATTATAACTTAAATCAATTTTCAGGTTGGAAGGATTCCATTACAGGTGTTTTTGATTTTGAACCAACAACCAAAGCTTTTGAGGTTGATTTAACCCAAGCAGCATGCCCAAACACCTGTAATGAATTTGATTCTAAATTCCTCAAGGATGTAACTCCCACACCTTATCTTGGTAAGGCCTTCCTCGAGCAATTTTTTGATATCCCAATTGAGCTAAATGTCGATTCTAGTGACCCAATTCCTATTTTTGACCTAGAATCTAAATCCGAACCTATTTGGGATAGCGATAAGGCTCAAATCTTGAAATTTAAATATCATGATTGTGATGAGCCTAATTTTGATGACGAAATCGCTCCATATTCCTCGAAGGATCATAACAATTTATTCGAATTGGAATCGATTTATGATATAGAATCAGAGGAATCTGAAGAGTCAAGATTTAATTGGATCTTTCCTAGATTTCCAGACCTCAAGCCTATACCTGATGATGAAATCAAGTCTTTTAACTTGGCAACAGAATCTAGGTTAGACCAATTTCAAGTTGATGACTTTGTGGATTTTGATTGTTCTTGTGGTGGTGATCATAATTCTGATTCAGGTTCAGAAAAATTTTATCACACGTATTCTTTTGGATTCTCCTGTTCTGATGCTGATTTTGAATCCTATTCAGATTTAGGAGAATCCTTGGTTCCAGAAGATTATAGCCCAATTTATGACCTCAATATCTATGATCCGTTCTTTGACTCTGATTCTGAGGCCATTGATTGGGAATTCAAAGCAGTTGCACCCCTTGATCAAGAGACATCTCAGGAAGGGTTTCTTAAGCTTCTCAGTGACCGATCCTTGCCACATAACTCCACCGGAACCCATTTATATCTTGAATCACCTCATTCTAATCTGATGGGGGATGATTTACCTCCTCAATTTGATGATGAATGGGACATCGATCAGACTAAGAATCAAATACAAAGCATTTCTGAACCCATCAGTAGGGTTCCTATATTTTTCACTAATCCATTATATTTTGAAAACCCCTATGCTGAGCAAGCTGAGCCTATGCAGCCAAATTATCGCTTTTTATTTCTAAATCTTTCTTAACCGAATAGCACCTGGTGGGCTTCACATCTTTTGATCCACATTTTCCAACCCACCAGACTCATCGGCTTTGGCTTGCACAACCAACCAATTGATCTAAACAAGCACGTAGTTGGACCAACTTAGGCATGGGGGTTATTAAAGTGTAATTATTTGAAATTCATGTTTGAAAGGTTCTCACAAAAAATACATATAGTTTCTTTACAAAAGAAACAAAAATGAGGATTTTAAGAAGAAAGGAACTAAGGATGTACATTATTTCTAAAATGGGTACACAAGGGATTTCATCTTTAACAGATTTAGGATTGAGTCTAGGGATCCTTTTGTTAGACTTTTCAAGTCTAAAAATTTAGATCATATCAGTTTATCTCTAAAAGAACTCCTTTTTGATTCTTGATGGTTCTGAGTTCTGAAATCGGTTTAGCGACCTGAGTAGTACTTGGCTTGGTTCTCGTTCAAAAGTTTGAATGACTTTTGGAAACCAAGTGTCAAAACTGCTACACACACAAAAGCCAACAATCTCAAAAAGCCCAAAAAAAAAAAATTACATAAGAAAATAATTTCCCACACTTTAGTCTTGGCGAAAGACCAAGGCAGTTGATTGGTTTGAGTTCCTACCATCGAGAAGAAAAAATTTCCTTTGATGACACGATGAAAATATGTCACTGCCTCGACGCTCGCTCCAAATCTTAATCACATATCTTTATATAGACCATATAGAGCGCATTTCACAACTCAGGTATCTTGAACGGTGCTATCCCGAAACATCGAGGCATGAGCTTGAGCCCGCTAGGAGCGCCCCTTACAACGCTTTTTATTTGGGGTAGTGAGCTTCTGGAGTGTGTCATGGATGGTGCTCTCATGAGTGCTAGCGCCAGAGCCCCCATCGAGGATTTGGTGATGGGAATGATGATCCCGACACAACTGTACTAGGGCTAATCCGAGTCTAGGTATGGGGGAGTAAAAAAGAAATGCATTCGTTCTGTTATATTAAATAAGTTTTTCAAAGACACCGCAAAATAAATAAAGTTGGCTAATAAAAAAGACACTGACACTTGGATTTTCGAGGTCAAGCAAGCTGCGGTACGAGTTCTGAGGTCAAGGAGGCTCTAACTACAAAAATGGGTTTTAGGGCATCTAAGAACCAAAAAAGGGTAGATTAGTGAGTTCTTGAGTTTATACGCAGGTCCTAATTATGCTAATCTAAGGATCCAAAAGATTCATTATGATATCTTATCTTTAACAAAATCCCGTACCCAACATTATTATGAAAACACAACCAAAGTCCCGAATTTCTTTTAATCGTAAGAAAAAAAAAGTAATAAAATTGGAAGAAGAAGAGAGACAAATCTACTTGAGCTGAAAATCAAAAATACCCTTATGCTAAAAATCTATACCTAACTCTAGAATTTGATAAGTGACTAACAAATGGTAGGCATGGGGGAATGTTGAACGAGAATCTACGCTAACGTGTTTGATTTTGGAAAACCCGTCGTAGTTCGAAAGCGAAGGATTCGTGTTCAACAAATAAGATTTATACCGAAATAAGAATTCCGGGTCGAACTCAGGGAGGCTACGTTGATCTATATTCGCAATTATGTTTTTTTAGGATTTTTGATAAACAAGGCGAAATAATTACAATGGAGCTATCAAATTGAGAGAGAGAGAGAGAGAGAAAGAGAGAGAGAAAGAGAACATGCATTCAATATTTCAATTGTTTATACAAGCAAACGAAATGAAAGTTACACTAGAAAGCGGGAAATCAATTACACTATAAAGCAGGAAAATTCTACACTAGAAAAGCTGTAAATAAGAATGGGAGAGAGAAGTTATCCTCCTCGACGGTTGCTTGGAGGACGAGCCGGACGGGACGATGCCTGGACGAAGGAGAACGAGGCGGGACGAAGGAGGACGAAGCAGAAGAACGGGAACGAAGCAGCACGCCGTCGTCGTCGCGGGATCCACTTCCGAAGGGGGACGAAAATTTGGACTTTATCTCGCGAGAAGCATCCCGGGTGTGGGACAAGCTTCTCTTGAGCTTTGGAGAGGTAGAGAGGAGAAGGAAGGGATCAAAATTTCGTATGGAGGGGGTCTCCTTTTATAGTTGCAAGGAGTGGGGGCAAAATGGACATTACATCTTCAAAATAATAAATAAGGGGTCTTTAGTGACGGATAAAACCGTCGGTAAAGCCCCGCCGTCGCCGTCGCCGCCGCGCCCACGCGCGCCCGCTCGGCTGGCCTGCGCGCGTAACGCATACGCACGTCCGCGTCGTCTCAGCCGTCCGATCGCGAGATCGAACGGCTTAGATCGCGTCCGCGCCCACTGCGTAGCGCGCCCGCCCGCGTGCGATCGAGCGTCCACCAGAGCGTCCAATTGCGCGTCGGCGCTATCGGGCGCGCGCGGCCGTTGGATCTTCATCCGACGCTCGTGCGTGCCCGCTCGCCCGCGCCTTCGACCCCCTCACCGCGGCTCGAACCCGCGACCTCCGCTTCGCCCGCAGCTGCGTCGCCGCTGCGCTACGCGGGCGAAATGGTCGCGCGGACGTTTTTAAACGCGAGCGACCGCAGCCGTTGGATCGAGATCCAACGGCGGAGAGGAGACGGTGCGCGGTCTTCACAGGACTCCTGCGGCCGTGGAAGTTGTAGATGGTGCCACGGATGTCGGATTGACTCGATTTTTGTGTCGTTCGGCTGCGATCGTCGATCCGAATTCATCCGTGTGGTCGGATTTTCCATCTGAAGTGCGGATTTACACCATCCTGGCCCTTGATCTTCTAGGGTTCCCCGGTCTCTATCTGATGCTACGGATGCCTGATTAGGGCGATCTTGGAGTCGTTGAACTCCAATCGTCGCCCTGATCATATCCATACGGTTGGATCTTTGATCCGAGACCCCGATAAAATATTTGCCCTGTCCAAGCACATAAAAGGAGATAATTAACCTCCATTTTATTCAAACTACTCTAAATGCAAGATGATGCATGTAATGCAATATGTATATCATGAAATGCAATCCTATGCTTAAGAACATGCATAAATAGACATTTTAAGTAGTGTAAATGTGTTTACATCATACCCCCATGCCTATCTTTTGCTAGTCCCTAGCAAAAACTATATGCTATTTATAAAAGAATTAGGTTAGATTATTTGGACCTGAGTTATTTTCAATCATTAAGAAATTGTCTACTTAAGAACTGAACTTTCAAAGACACAACAGTGCCTAGGTATCAGCCAAAATGCAAACCGCCTCAAGCCTCGCCTTATTCAAAGAAAATTTTCTTTTTCTGTTTTTACTCTCTTTTTTTTTTTTTTTTTTTTTTTTTTTTTTGGATTTCAAATTTTAGGGTTTAAGAGTAGCTTTCTACGGCCATTCAACTCACCCAAGATTTGATGAGAACCCTAAGGTTTAAGCATCTTATTGTGATTGTGATAGACTCGTTGACCGGCAATTAAAACGGACTTCGGATTTCTACGCCTCTAGGTGACCTCAAAAAGAATTCTGCCTAAAGGTGTATCTTTACAACCGGTAGCTTTCTCCCTACTTTTATTTTTTTAACGGGGTCAACATAAGGGTGAATCCAGTGTATATCTCCCCGGTTTATTCTACTTCTCCGCTTCTTCCTAAGTGTTTTGGGAATTTTTAGTGCATTTTCTGAGCTGGGTTCTGGACAACCGGTCGATGAGCTGTTACCACCGACAACTTGCCAGCCATACTCGTGCGGCGAAGTGTGGCTTATTTCTTTTTGTTCTTTTCTCCTTTTTGATTTTTTTTTTTTTTTTTTAAGTAGGTGGCTTCCCTGGTCTAAGATTTACCTAAAGGCAGCAAAAAGAGAAAGGTCCAGCGACTGGGCTCTGGACAACCTACCTATGGGCTGTTACCCACGATAACTTGCCAGCCATATCACCCTAGAAGGTTCATTAGCTACCCAATTTCCGTTAAAATCGCCAAACAACGAGTCAGTGCAAAGAAAGTGTGTAGATGCTTAAAACTCAAAATTCCCTTAAATCAGAGGGCGGGTTGACAAGTCGTGTACTTATCACCCAAACTTATTTATTCCAATTATAATAAAATTCAGGTTGGCGAGAACTCGAAAAACAAATCCACATTTTAGTGGATACATAGGCTGATTAAGTCCAAAGACCTGAAGGGTCTTTGTGTTCAGAACATAATATAGTATTTCTTAAGATCGAAAATTTTCTTAAACCCAAATTCTCTTTCCTAATTTTGATTTTTTTTTTTTTATATATAAAATAAAACAAATCTACGGAGCTGACGAATGAATTCAAAGATAAATATCCATCCCCCCATGCCTATCTAATGCAATGTCCTCATTGTATTAAAAAGACATAAAATAGAGAGGAAAAGCGTAGAAAGCACCTGAATTGCGTGGATATCGGGTCCGCTCCGAGATGAAAATGAAAAAGAACTGTATATGTGCTGAGTTTAGTGCCTTCAGCTAGGCACACTATACAAAGAAAAGAAATGAAGAATTCACATGTGCAGGTCAGAATTAGAATGAACAGAAGAATCCTCTGACCTGTCAGCAAAGGTCCACAGATGTGGACCAGATTGTGGTGCAGACCCACACCCCATAATCGAGAATATCTTAGGTTCTGGATAAAAATTACCCAAAACCTAAAATCAGAATGCAAGCGGGGTCGGGCCTGCGATTTGTGAGGATGCAACCCAAGGCCAAAATGTCGGGTTACAGAGAATTGAAGCTCAAAAGGATAATCGTTAAATGTGTGCTTGAGTTTGACATCCTCGAAACAAATGTCGTAAGGGTTCTGATTTGATGGTTTCAGTTTAAAAGGAACCCTTCGACTCAATCTTCCATTTCCTCCAAAATTGACTTCCCAAATCAGAATTTCCCAGCTCCTATCCTCCTCATTCGGCATATCAAATTCCATGACCTCTTGTATATTCATCACCCCGTCTGAAATCTCCAAGTCTAGATGATGTGGCAAAATCAAAATTGACTTGGGTCTAATTATCTCAGAATTAGAATCATCAATAAGCTCAACAGGGTGTAACTGATAATCAGGGCATTGAATTAATTCCTCCAGAAAATGCGATTCTGGATCCGTATCGTGTGCCCTAATAAGATCAGTTTCCTCAGTTATTGGGCTATCAAATGATCTATCAGATTCCTCAGGCCCAATCGTCTCACAAAAATCGTGATCTGAAAACTCGTGTGAGACTTCGCAACTTGAATCTTCACCATCAGGATCCGTATCAATGTATGTCCCAAAATCATTTGTCACTTTGCGTTCCAAGGAGACATACGTTTCCTCGTAACCCGGCTCAGGGATTTCAGGTGAAGAAATCAAATCATCCTTAATTGGTTGTTTTAATTCAATCTGGTCAGCTTCGTAACACGTGTCCCCCCCAACAGGTGCCTGAGCGGGTTCTGTCATTGGCTTTCCTGAAGAGAGTTCATCCTGGGAATTATTCCAAGATTGAATCAAAGCAACCACGAATCCCATCCTCAATTTCGCTAATTTCCCAAGTAGAAACTCACCCGGGTTCTTATCCTTAACATCCTGGAGCCAATCCAACAAAGACTTGTTTAAATCATCAATCATTTCAATCAGGGGCTCCAATCTCTCAATGCAAGGTATTGGCTGAACTTCTAAAGATTGAATGATATTCCTCAAGTTAGCCAGAACCTTATCTTGAACCTGATTAACCTGAACCAAATGAGTTGGTTCAGGGTTGGGCGGGTTTGACATCAATGTAGAGGAATTAACGAATTGAGATTCGTTATACCCATCCTGATAATAGGTCATTTCAGATTGTTCAAAAGATGGAGATGACCTAAAGGCAGTGAAATCAGAGGATGGGTAAGGATCAGTGTATCCTTCTTGATTGTAGATCGCATTAGGTTGTTCATGAAAGGAGGACGATCTATAATCGATGCAACTCTGAGAAGGATAGAATTGAGAATCAAAGTGTTCAGGGTTAGACCCTAAACACGGGGGTCCGGAATTGTATCCCCAATCCGAATTATCCCAACTAACTGATGGTCGATTACAATACGAGTTGGGATAATCGTCATGTTGAGGATAATTTACAACAGGAGGGAAAAAGTGGGAATGCGTGAAATATGTGGAAGGATTCATGAGACACGGGAGGAAGAAAGGTGCCCTGCAATACAAACAATCAAACCTGTCCTTAAATGGGTTAGCCTACAGACCTACAGACTCTCAAAACCCGTCTTGAGATAAAGGAACGATTTGATCTACTTCTGTCTGTTCAATCCAACCAGTTAGAAGGAGGGACTGGGGAGAAGGTTCTTCCTTCGGCTTGCGCCTCCGGTTCCTAGTGTACCCCCCAGCCGCGATCGTTTGACTCTGCTCCCCTAGCTAGACATCAGATTGAACAGTAGAAACAGACTAATCGAAAATAATCTCGTTCTGAGTTCTGAAGAGCGAGTCCAATCCTTAAGGCCAACGTCTACTTTGTTTTATTTAGGGCTAGGTTTGAATGTGCTTTGGAATGTGATGGGCCCTTTAAATGGGTTGTGCCCTTAATGATTGATTGCTTTGTGTGTGCGTGCACAACCAGTGGTTTTCAAGCAAGATTATTTTTGATGTGATGAATTTTAAGGTTCAAATCTTGCTTAGTAGCTTTTAGGATTCAACTTTAGGTGTTTTCAATCAAGTTTCATTGGCACACCAGGTTTTGCAAGCACAGGTGAAGATATTTTCCTTTAAAGTTTAAAAAGAATGTGGAGTGCCTGGTAGATCCCTAAGAGTTGAACCTAATTGGCAGCTACTTGATGAGTTGATTTTATTTGAAGTGGTGCGACCGAAACAACTCAAATAACTGGCCTGATGCACCACCTAATTAGGCACACAAATGATTACCCAATCTGATTTCTACTCGATTATGTGTTTGGATGTGTGTACCGGCTCCTAAGATTGGTTTACCGGTTGAGTTAGAAAATCAGATGAGGTTGTGTACCTCTGTGAGATTTTTTTTTATTATTATTATTTTTAATGTGGGGGTTGGAGTGAGTATGGATGTCAAACAACAAACAATCTAACCTTAGAGTTTATAAGAACACCTAGGTTGATTGATGTTTGAATTATTATGTGATGAAATGAAACCTAATGGGTGGGAGGTGGGGGATAACTTACAAAACCTTCCACAGCACTTTACTCCGATCTACCGCTTTTGCCTGTCTCAAAAGAGTACCTGCAATTACAATAAGAAAGGAAAAAAAAAGTGAGGTAAATGATTTGTAAGTTACAAAATGCGAAGAGAAATCAAAGAGCGTTGCCTCCTCGGCAACGGTGCCAAAATGTTGAACGAGAATCTACGCTAACGTGTTTGGTTTTGGAAAACCCGTTGTTGTAGTTCGAAAGCGAAGGATTCGTGTTCAACAAATAAGATTTATACCGAAATAAGAATTCCGGGTCGAACTCAGGGAGGCTACGTTGATCTATATTCGCAATTATGTTTTTTTAGGATTTTTGATAAACAAGGCGAAATAATTACAATGGAGCTATCAAATTGAGAGAGAGAGAGAGAAAGAGAGAGAGAAAGAGAACATGCATTCAATATTTCAATTGTTTATACAAGCAAACGAAATGAAAGTTACACTAGAAAGCGGGAAATTAATTACACTATAAAGCAGGAAAATTCTACACTAGAAAAGCTGTAAATAAGAATGGGAGAGAGAAGTTACCCTCCTCGACGGTTGCTTGGAGGACGAGCCGGACGGGACGATGCCTGGACGAAGGAGAACGAGGCGGGACGAAGGAGGACAAAGCAGAAGAACGGGAACGAAGCAGCACGCCGTCGTCGTCGCGGGATCCACTTCCGAAGGGGGACGAAAATTTGGACTTTATCTCGCGAGAAGCATCCCGGGTGTGGGACAAGCTTCTCTTGAGCTTTGGAGAGGTAGAGAGGAGAAGGAAGGGATCAAAATTTCGTATGGAGGGGGTCTCCTTTTATAGTTGCAAGGAGTGGGGGCAAAATGGACATTACATCTTCAAAATAATAAATAAGGGGTCTTTAGTGACGGATAAAATCGTCGGTAAAGCCCCGCCGTCGCCGTCGCCGCCGCGCCCACGCGCGCCCGCTCGGCTGGCCTGCGCGCGTAACGCATACGCACGTCCGCGTCGTCTCAGCCGTCCGATCGCGAGATCGGACGGCTTAGATCGCGTCCGCGCCCACTGCGTAGCGCGCCCGCCCGCGTGCGATCGAGCGTCCACCAGAGCGTCCAATTGCGCGTCGGCGCTATCGGGCGCGCGCGGCCGTTGGATCTTCATCCGACGCTCGTGCGTGCCCGCTCGCCCGCGCCTTCGACCCCCTCACCGCGGCTCGAACCCGCGACCTCCGCTTCGCCCGCAGCTGCGTCGCCGCTGCGCTACGCGGGCGAAATGGTCGCGCGGACGTTTTTAAACGCGAGCGACCGCAGCCGTTGGATCGAGATCCAACGGCGGAGAGGAGACGGTGCGCGGTCTTCACAGGACTCCTGCGGCCGTGGAAGTTGTAGATGGTGCCACGGATGTCGAATTGACTCGATTTTTGTGTCGTTCGGCTGCGATCGTCGATCCGAATTCATCTGTGTGGTCGGATTTTCCATCTGAAGTGCGGATTTACACCATCCTGGCCCTTGATCTTCTAGGATTCCCCGGTCTCTATCTGATGCTACGGATGCCTGATTAGGACGATCTTGGAGTCGTTGAACTCCAATCGTCGCCCTGATCATATCCATACGGTTGGATCTTTGATCCGAGCCCCCGATAAAATATTTGCCCTGTCCAAGCACATAAAAGGAGATAATTAACCTCCATTTTATTCAAACTACTCTAAATGCAAGATGATGCATGTAATGCAATATTTATATCATGAAATGCAATCCTATGCTTAAGAACATGCATAAATAGACATTTTAAGTAGTGTAAATGTGTTTACATCAGGGAATGATGGCATCACTATCATCCATTATAAATAACTTAATTTAGCAAGATTCTAAGGTTAAATTTATAAAATTAACACATTAAAGGGTATAACTCAATCAAGGCAAAAGAAAAAGAAATTGGTAAAAATTCAAGTTAATTCTGCAATTTTCACGAACAATTATAAATGCAAAGTAGCTGGGGGGTGAACCTATGGTTAATTAAAGGTCAATTAAGCTTAAATATCTTAACAGTGGGTTGGTATTAAGTAATGCAGGATTTACATTGAAATTGAATGTTTAATTCTAATAAAAAACCCTAGTTTCAACCTCACTTCAATTAAAACAATTCTAATGGAAATAAGTGTAATCTAAATCTTATAAAAATTAATTAAAAATATTTTATAATGTTTGACATAGTCAATTTGACAATTAAAACTCGTTTTGACCTAAAACAAATCATAAACGGGTATTTGGCATATTTTGGATCTAAACGTAAATTGACTATGCAAACGATATCAAAACCCAAAATTGAAATAACCATCAACTTCCTTATGTCCAAATTAGGCTACCATAAAAATTTAGATTTATTTGGACTTCATCTTTATTAACTTTGCATTTTGATCCTTAATACTTGATTTCATTGCAAAGGACCCCCTAACTTTTAAATTTCTATTGCAAATATACCCCCACCATCAACCTCACTTTCCACCTCCGCAACCTCTATCCGTAACTTCGGCGAGTCGTTCCAGCAACCTTCGGCCCTCTTCTCGTACACTAACAAGGTACAAAGCTTCCCCACCTCACGTCGTTGATTTTCGTCGCATTTTAGCGAGCGTAACTTCCCTCCATCCTCCTCAAGCACCGCCATTAACGCCGACCTTGGAGCTTCTCAACTTCCTTCATCGGCTGCTCTACTACTCAATTGATAGAGGGCTACTTCTTCCCTCGTTGCTGCCGGACTTCCCATCAAAGAACCAGCTCTCCTACTCTCTTCCTCGGCTCCAAAACCTCCTCGCCGTCCTCTTCTTCTTCGTCACAACCGACGGTCATGCCAGCCTCTTCCCCATCCTCCTCTCTTCCTACTAGGTAACTCTTCTTCTTCCCCTCTTCTTCTAGATTAGGTTAGGCACCTTAGAACTAGGTTTCAACTCCCGCATCCTCCCCCTCTACTTCTTCTCCACTCACGGTGACCACTACAGCAACGCTCTTGCGTGTCTCTGGCGAACTCGCCAAGACACTCCACGTCGCCTACCGTTTCATCAACCACCCCAAGACCTCCGTCACACCACGAGGAGCAAAACCCCTCAACTTATTGAGGGGTTCAACGCCTCCAATTGCCCGTTGAACGCACACACCCGCCGCAACCTTCGTCGCCTCCGCCCGACCCCCTCTACCCTCGCCACAACCAATCAACGCCGCCACCATCTTCAGTGGGGCACGACGAAGCCTCCCAACCTTCTGGTCGTGAGCTTTCACGCCTACAAGCACCGACCACCAAAGCCGGCCACACTGTTACGACCCGGTTCCCGAATCCCTACAAGACACGAGACCGGACCGACTCGACTAATCCCAAGACCCAGTCGTCCAACGAGAAAGTAACCAAGAAGCAGTAAAATAAACCACATTCACCATGCAAGCAACTAACAGTAACAAAAGTACAGCAGTAAAGAAGTAAACTACTACAGTACACACCACCACAACAGTAGAAAATTAACAGGTAAAGGAATATAAAGTTCACAATAAACGAGTACAGAAGTGTAACAACTACTCACTACAACGGGAACGAAGTACAACAGAAAACTACAGCTACTGAGCTCTACTGAGCCCAGCACCCTCTGCAGCCGTAGGCTCTGGCTGCTCAACACTTGGACCTAAAAAAGGTTGAGTACAAAATGTTAGCGAACGCTAAGTAGAGTGGCAACCAACTAACTAAAACAGTAAAGGTGGACAAATAGCTGTTGTTTTTCAATTTCTTTCTTTCTTTAACTAATTATTCTTTCTTTCATCACTTGGTTTATTTATCAGGTATCTTTCTTGATCTCGAATGTTCCTCGTGGGAACGATCTTGATTGCAATCTTTTCTGAAGAGTAGAAGTAGCACATGGTGCTCTCCTGACCAGGAGAATCCCCCGTGGTGGTCCTACACTCAGTCAACCACCCCAAGGTCACTGACAGACGTAATGGTGACTACGGCACGTGCGATAAACGCACGGGTAACTACCCTGCAGTAGCACGCGGCCAGTCGTTTCCATTAACGGGTGCGCCCAAAGCACAGCACAGAACCAGTATAGGGCATAGCCCTCTCAGTAGCAGAGGTCTAGCCCCTAAGAACCAAACAAGGGTCTCGTCCCTCCACAGTCCGCGCACCCTCGCCTGACTACCCTGGTTTGCCCAGTGGGCCTAACAAGTCAGTGTAGGGCGGCTAGTTGAACCCCGGGTCCCGTGGGGTGCTAACCCTCCCTACACTAGTAGCTCTCCCCGATACAGTGTACACGAGGGCCACAGAGTCGGTGCAAAGTGGCCAAACCCACCCCGGGTCTCGACCCGAAGGCGGCAAGCTCCCCTCTACACTAAGAGGTAACATGTGCTCCCCTTGGTACCATGTACTCAAGGGACAACACACTTCCCAGCACATTCCTAGATCCATTTCATTTATTTCCAGGAGCTCATCTCCTAATTCCCCGTAGGGTTCATGCTCATGTTTCTCAGGCCAAACCATACCAGGTTTCATCATTTCTATTTCCATTTCTCAGGTTCTACACATGTAACATGTAACTTTATTGTTCACATTCCAGGTTTATTCACAGGTAGCTCGTGTTTCCAACATTCAATCTTCCATTTTCAGTTCATATACATGCAACTCATATTATGACATTTAACGTAAACAACATGAATTTACATGCAACAGTTTGCTAACACAAGTACTTTACATTTCACAGGCAATTGTTATTATTCTATCTACTCATTCAAGACTACAATCCATACATTCCATACAAATATTCCAGTGTTTCTAGTCCTAGGATTCATGCCATACCCTAGGATCTAACATTCATTCCACATATGCATTCAAGTTTGTATTTAAACTAGGGGAAGCCACTCTACCAGTAAACCTAGGAGTAATGGGGGCTTGATTGGCAGATCCACGTGCCTCAGCAAACCCCAAATCCGCAATGGAACGAGGTCCTATCACAAGGATCGATCACAAGAGACCACTTAGAACAGGATAAAGGTATTCCAACAAGTAGAGGAGCTTAAACGGAGAACAACAGAATCTTAATTGCGGAAATCGAAACTCAAACGAACCCTAAACGGGTCAAAAACAGTAATTCTAATTCATATCATACGTCTGGAACACCTTCCAGACGTCTTACAAGAGTCCAGAACCATACCTCAACTCTGCGCTACTCCTTAGACGTCCAAGAACCCCACTGAACCGTCTGGACCTAGTTCCAGACGTCCAATCACCTCTCCGGACGTCTGGAGACGCTTTATGCTGTCTAGTGCCTCGCCCAGACGTCTGAATTGCATGGGAGGGCGTGTCCCGCGCCTTCCTGAAGCGAATCCTGCACGCATCGACGCAAATCTCCTCAATATGGCATGGAACAGTGCCTCGGCGGAACGGCCAGCATGGCCGTATCTGCAAAGAAGTGTACGTCGCGAAACTTACCTCTCAGTCGTTTGGAACCTCCTCCAGACGTCTGCGTCGTCTGGATGTAGATCCAGACATCTGATTCTGGGAAAATCTGAGAACCAGAAACTGCCTTCGCTTTCTCGTGCCACGCACAGCCGCGCCGCTCCTGCTCTCCCGCTACTCTGGCTGCAATAGTGTCGGGGAGGACCTCCCCGACGCATCTCTCCGCCTCGCGCACGCCGGACTGGCCGTGAGCTCTCCGGCAAACTCCCTCACGAGGTCGCGCTTGCTCTCCTCTCTTTTCCTCGCTGCTCCTCTCCTCCCACGCCGCTCACGCCTGCTACCCACTACTCGCCGCTCACCGTTCTCGTTGGAGGAAGAAGAAGAGTGGCTGGAGGTGGGGTGAACGAGGGAGAGGAGGGGGGTTTAAGTAGGGCGCTGGGTTAGGGTTTTGCATTGGCGAGAGGAGAGAGGAGAGAAGAAAACGAGGCTGCGTACTGTCTGCGCACAGAACGCGCGCAGACGCGAGGACGTACACGAATAATTTGATTTCCAGACGTCTGGGAAGATGTCCAGACGTCTGACCCAAATCCCAGACGTCTTAAAGGGCTCTAACAGCACGGGTCTTAACACGCACCCACCTCCACGTCCGACGCCTATCATTCTCCGGCCATCCGCGAGCTTCGAAGCTTCGTGGGAAGCTTTGTGTGAGCGCGAGGAATATTTTCCACCCTCTCATGGGTGGTTTCGTGCTTCTACTCCTCGTCCATTTCCTCGCCAGACCCAACGCCGACCTCCTCCACGTTTGACGCCCACACAACTCGCCAAGCTTCCAAGCTTCGTGGGAAACTTTGTGAGGACATGGGGAACCCAGTGCTATCCTCAGCAAGGAGTTTTCATGTTCGAAAGCCTGATCAACTTCCCTCCGATGAAGCTTGAGAAGCATCATGCACCCTGTTATTCGCTCTGAATCGGGTTTTTTAAAATCAATGCGTGTAGTATAGGTTGAATCAGCGTGAAAAAGAAATAATATTTTATTACTCGAATAAAAGTCCAAGGTCGAATACAGGGAGCAATTGGCAAAAATGATTCTCAAGGTTGCAATTCAACACAAATATATAAGCAATAGAATTCCAAGCAATAATGATATATGAATTAAAGCGTATGTCAAAGAGTGAAAAAAGAATGGGGTAAAATGGTGATTTGAATCACCAATTACACCTCACAATTATATCAAATATTTCAACAGTACTAATCAAATAAATGCCATGTAGGATAAGTGATTTGAATCTCAAACGTCTGCTCAGGCAATCAAATGGCTTAACCCGCTCACTACGACAGTGCCCTTTTGATGTTTGTTCCAGCCCTTTTTCTTCTTCTCTGCCTTCTCCTTCTGCAACTCCTCTTGCTTCTGGCTGTGCTTTCTTTTCCTTCTCTCCTTTCTCTTCTCAATGGCTGCTCATCTTCTTCTTCTCTTCACGCACAAGGGGAAGGGATTCCTTAAACGGCTAAGTGTCAGCTGTTTGAACCACATAGCAAAACCCCCTTGCCCCCGCGCGCTCTTTCTCCTTTCTCTCTCTGGGATCTGCCCTCCCATGGCCACAGTCCTGGTTATCAGGTATTCGTGTAGAGCGCACCCAGGACCAGGCTCACCGGCAGTGGGTGGTGAGAGAGGAGTGCTTAGGTTAGGCAGGTTATCGGATCAGTGCCAGATCAGTGCGAGCAGTGTCACAGGTAGGGCGCATGTAAGGGACGTGCAGGGACCTCACCCACTGTGCGTGTTGAGGCGATAAGCCGTAAGCACAAAAACAATTTATTCGGCTGCGGGTGCTCTTCGGCTTCCGAGGTGGGACTAATCCGCCACCTTCCTTCTGCGTGTAGCTGCAGCTGCTTCTTCGTTCAATTGCAGTCAAAGGCCCGGTCAAAGGGCCAAATTGGTCCCTGGGTTGTGATCCTGGAGACTCTCCGCTGCGCCTAGGACTTCACATGAGACTTGTAGGTGCTGGAGTAAGCTTCAAGCTTCACTCGACGCTACGGCAATGGCGGCAGAGGACCTGCTACCTGGAAATTAGAATACAGCCTCTCGGCCTTGTTAAATAAGTTCAGGAGCTTCGCCGTAGGGTGGCGAGTATGGTGGTGGGTGCGGCGTGTCGTGAAGCTGGTTGGTGAGGCCTGTCGACCTCGCGGAGGGTAGACGGAGGAGCGTGAGTTCAGCAGAGGATTTGGAGGAACAATCGACCTAACAAAGTTAGGGCTTTTGCTCCTGTGGTCGAGGTAGAGGTGTAAAGCGTGTAAGCGGAGGCGTAGGTGGTCTGTGGTGGCCGCTGGAGCTCGCCGGTGGTACGTCGACGAGGTGGAAGATGAAGTCGCGAAGGGCAATGCGGAAGTCAAAGCGAAGTGTCAGAGGTGTTGTCACGACATGAAGAAGTTGCGGAGTTGATAAAGATAGGTAGCGGATGACGGGGATCAGAGTTGATGCCGGTTGCGGTATGGCTGACACCAGAGACGAAGGTAGCTCCAGTGGGGATTGGACGGCAAGGACGAAGGAGATAGGGACGTCGGTCGATATTGCACGATGCGGAGGAAGGTGAGGGAGGCAAATCCGTCGTCGGTATTGCGAATGGACGAGGAATGAGGATGGAAGGGGTCGCCAGAGCTCGAAGAGCCTTTTGGCCGGAAGAGGAAAGAGGAATACGAGGAGTTTCCAGCCGTAATCGAGCTTGGGATCTTCGGTCTGATCTAGGGGTCCTTTTATAGGCCTCTGAATGTTGTTTTGGGCTTGCAAAATAAGCTTTCAAAGTTAGGAAAGCTCATCGGAGATAAAAATTCCAAGATACTTTAATCTCTCATACGTTCGCATTGGAGATTGGGAAAGTTTTAAAGCTTAAGAACTGGCTCAAAAGGAAGGGAATTCCTTGACGAATTTCCCTTTCAAATATGTGAGGGATTCGTCAAGGAATCAAGGAGAACATGTCATTTTAATGTCGTCGGAGTTGTAAGATTAGGATTCATAGTAGCAGGGACCTTTTTGAAGAAAATGATGATAAAGATAGGGACCTTTGTGAAAGAAATTCAAAAGCTAAAGACCCATGTGGAATAAAGGAAATCCAACTTGGACCAAATTGCAAACTAGGTTGAAACAATATCAAAATGGACCCAAATTTTGGCACAAATCCAATTTGGACCTAAGGAATCCAATAGTAAAGTTCGATTTTGATTTTGACCCAATCCGACTAGGTAATTTGCATAATTACCCAAATTAAGGTAAATGTCTGTCTGAGAATCTGTTTTGATTAAGATGGATTCTGATGGTCAAATTGAAGGTACTAAGCTCTAG
This sequence comes from Thalassia testudinum, assembly GCA_037157565.1. Classification (NCBI taxonomy): domain Eukaryota; kingdom Viridiplantae; phylum Streptophyta; class Magnoliopsida; order Alismatales; family Hydrocharitaceae; genus Thalassia; species Thalassia testudinum. Next base: position 54,061,996 of record JAZHRO010000030.1, read on the forward strand.
AGAATATTTTTCTATGAATTTTAGAAGATTTAGGTGAATTTTATCCTAACCAGAACCTCAGTTAACTAAGCGAATATACTTTAAGGGTCTCAGATGTCCATTAATTCCTGTAACGCGTGAAAAACTTTTTTTTGTCTGTTCTGATCCACTTATTAGACTCTTAAAACCATTTGACATTCGTTCCACCCCTAAGAGAACCCACGGTCATTCATTTTTTGTGATAGAATGGTAAATTTGTAGAAATAATCATATATTCTTATTTTCTTCTCAAATCAATATTTTGTGCCCTCAAGACCTTCTGATGGATATGTAGGAGCTTTTATTGACTTAATCAGATCAAACTGAGTTAGTTATGGCTTATGATGATATTCCCATCACACCCTGCTGCCAACACAAGGAGAAAGAAGTAAAGAAGAAGATTGGCAGGGAACTGATTAAGAAAAGAAGTTTTCAAGGACCTCATTGAAAGAGATCAAGGACTGAATTGCAACAACAAATGACTAAGTTATAATTATCTTTAAATTGATTCATGAATTGTCTCTAAAGTGATTTTTATTGCTATGTATTGCGTAAATATTATGGTGATAATTATTTGGTGTTTAATCTCCTTAACATTTGATTAATTTAGCTTTAAATGCTCATTGCATGTCAAATCTTTATAAATAAAATCAAGTGAAAAATTTAAGCTTATTTTCCAATCCTTTAACACAAATTCATCAAGATCATGCGTAGATAATTAGATAGTGGTATTCGTGCAATTTTATTACTCCAAGAGACGACCTCGGATTTTCTTCTTTAATTCGAGTTATAAATTTAAATGTAAACGTGATTCTATCGACTATACTACGATGCGAACGAATTTTAAAACACGGTAGGAGCACATAAACACCAACTGTTGTCTCTAGTTTAGAAAGAGATGTCAATCTTCTTGAGAGACTATTTCCTAACTGATGTCTTTTATGCACATCGATCCTTTGCATAGTTATGGACATTTGGGGCTGCCACATAGGTTGAATCAAGGGGTTAACTTGATAATAATAACGATGTCGAAGCCTTCCTATCACTGTCATGAAGAAGGTGTATCCTTTAAACCGAGATAAATGTGTCTCTGTGTTTGAGTATACTCATTCGGTGGCCGATGGTTGTAACGACCCGATTCCCGAGTCCCTACGAGACACGAGAACCGGACCGACTCGACTAATCCCAAGACCTAGTCGTCCAACGAGGAAGTAACCAAAAGAGCAGTAAAATAAACCACATTCAGCACGAATATAACTAAAAGTAAGAAAATACAGCAGTAAGGAAAGAAACCACTACAGTATATACCACCACAACAGTAGAACAACATTCATAACATAATATGAACTGCAGGTAAAGAAAAGTACAACGGTAACAAGAACTACTCACTACAGTGGAACAAAAAGAGTTACAAGAGAACAGTGGTAACTCTACTGGACCCTACTCGACCCAACGTCCTCTGCAGCCGCTGACCCTGGCTGCTCAGCACCTGGTCCTAAAAGATAACGAGTGTAACACGTCAGCAAAATGCTGAGTAGAGTGGCAACTAAAACTAAAGAAACAGTAGAGTGTACAGTAGCTGTTATGTTCTATTACTTTCTTTATTTACGTCTTTCAATTGTCTCACGATTTCATTTATTTCTCAGATCCTTTACTTGATCTCGAATGTTCCTCGTGGGAACGATCTTGATTGCAGTTTTTTCCAAAAAGTAGAAGTAGCACGTGGTGCTCTCTTGGCCGGGAAAGTCCCCCGTGGTGATTCTACTCTCAGTCAACCACCCCAAGGTCACGGACAGACGTAACGGTGACTACGACACGCGTGATAAACGCACAGGTAGCTAACCCGCACTGGCACGCGGTCAGTCGTTTCCGTTAATGGGTGCGTCCAAAGCACAGCACGGAACCAGTACAGGGCAGAGCCCTCTCAGTAACAGGGGTCCAACCCCTCCACAGTAACCAACAGGGGCCTTGCCCCTCCACAGTCCGCGCACCCTCGCCTGACTACCCTGGTTTGCCCCAGTGGGCCTAACAAGTCGGTGTAGGAGGCTAGTAGAACCCCGGGGCCCGTGGGGTAGCTAGTGCCCTCCCTATACTAGTAGCTCTCCTCGGTACTACGTACACGAGGGCCAGCAAGTCGGTACAAAGTGGCCAGTCCTAACCCCGGGTCCCTGTGGCGGCTGGCCCCGCTCTGCACTAAATAGGTACAGGTACTTCCCTTGGTACTATGTACCCAAGAGACAGCACACTACTACGTCTTTCTTTCTCAGTTCCATTCCTTTCTCTTTCCAGGAGTTCCACTCCTAATTCCCCGTAGGGTTTCAGCTCTTTTAACTCAGAACATCTAGGTTTCACTTTCCAGTTTCACGTTCTTACAATCCATGTTCTCAATCACGTTTATTTATTCATAACAGGCAGCTGTTAATTCAATTTACAGGCAGCTTTTTGTTCCTTTCCATTTTTCCAAGACTGCAGTATTCATATATTCCACTAGTTTTCCCGTCCTAGGATTCATGCTGTATCCTACGATCTATCATACAATCTAGTTTTCCAGTCCTACGATTCATGCAACACTAGGATCTATCATTCAATCTATTTCTCATTCCTAGGATTCATGCAATGTCCTAGGTTCTATTTATGGTTCCATAATTTAATAGATTATACTTAAAGCCGCTCTACCAGTTACAACAGGCGAACTGGGGGCGTAGTCGGGAATCCCGCGTGCCTCCGCAACCCTCGAGACTGCAACGGAACGGGGTCCTATCACAAGGATCAAACACAAGGAGTTTCTCAAAACAGTATATAGCTACTGTAGACGGGTAGAGGATTTAATTCCGAAAAGAACGCAATTCGAAACGTGGAAAACGGAACCTGAACGGGCCCTAAACAGGTCGAAAACGACGAAACAGTGCAAAATCAGACGTCTGGAACTTATTCCAGACGTCTTAAAAAGTGGATCAGGGGTTACCTTGCTCTGCGTGGTCTCTCAGATGTCCAGAAGCCTGCGGGGGCGTCTGGCCTAGTTCCCAGACGTTCGATGGTCACCCCGGACGTCTGGAAGTCTCTCCCGTCGTCTAGCACTGCAGCCAGACGTCTGATTCGCGTTGGGTGGCGAATCAAAACCTGCGCGTACCCATTTCCTCTCTCTCAATACGGTCAGTCGAAGGAAAGGAAGGGAGACAGAAATAACTCACCTTTCAGACGTTTGGACAGTCCTCCAGACGTCCTCCCCGTCGTCTGGCTGGAAGCCCAGACGTCTGATTCTGGAAAAATTTCCAGACTCAGGGCGTGACTCGCCCTCCGCTCGCGATGCTCGGCCGCGCCGCGTCTCGTCCACCTGCTGCACGACCTGCAGCAGGCCTCCCGTGTCACCCCGGACGTCTGCTGCTCCCCCCGTCGGCCGGCTCTAGCAGCCCCGGCAAGCTCGCCCTCTGGCCGATCGCCTCCTCCCTCGCGCAGCACCTCCTCCCACGCTCACCGCGGCTGTCGCCGCCGCCGCTCGCTCTCTCGCACTCGCGCACCGGCTGGAAGGAGAAGAGGAAGGGGGCGGTGGTGATCAGAGTGAGGGAGAGGGCGTGGCTTTTTAAAGCCGCGCGGGGAGGAGAGAGAGAACGGGACAGAGGGCGCAGGGGAGAAAGGGAAAAAGAGAGAGAGAGATGCGCTCACAGGTCTGCGCGCTCAGGCGCGCAGACGGAACCGCGCGTGTCGAAAAAACCGAATCCAAGACGTCTAAAAAAAATGTCTTGGAGTGCATTCGTAACAATGGTCAATGCATCAATCTTGGTGTTGAGATTAGAAAGCTGATGTATATGTGATGTACGAAATTCCTTTCATGATCGTACAAGTCCTAATTAAATCTATATATGAAAGAGAAGAAAATAATACTTTTTGAAAGGAGCTAATCTCCATACTCATCACAATGATACAACGAGAGCATAAATTATGTAACCTATGATAGGAAAGACAATGGATTTAGGAATTAATCTTCAAGGCTACATAAGTCTTCTAGTGTCCCTGCTTGTGGTTCTCTAATCGTGTGAAAGATCTGAGAAGATCGTCACTTCAAAATCGTGGACTCACAAAGCGAGGACGGAGTTGAGTGTTGTTGATATCGAGGGTCTCATCCATCCGTTTAGAAAAAGGTTTCAAGGCTACGTTAGGACTTATTGCCGGAAGCACAACACATGGAGTGTTGTGCTTCACAACCACTGAGGTAATCTCAATACTCGTGGAGACTTCCAAATGGGATGTGATTCTGATTTAAGTGTTTTGTTTCTTGATTGATTTGGTTTTCAAGCATCGACCAAATTGATTGATGTGTCATCATTTTTACCTTTTTCTCGTTCGATCTTGTGTTTACCATTCCTTTCTCTCTTTCTGTCTTCATGTTCATCTTTGTCATTCTTCTTCCTGCAAAAGAGTTGTATAAGCATTTTTGAAATAGTTTCATTACAATTTCTACACAACTGCAGTGACAACTATAATTTAAAGTATAAAAGAATAGTTGCACTTCAAATAAATTTGTAATTGTTCGATAGATTAGAATTCTTCAATTTAAGGATACATCAATCAGGTTCACGTGTCACAAATGTTAAATCCATGCTTGAATAACATTTTCCATTTCAAAGGAGAAATAATATTTGTAAATATAAATTCTTTTAAACTTTTATGTTAACAATTGCATTCACAATCAATAGATAATGTCTGCACCACTGAAATTATCTATTGCAATTGAATTATATTTTCGTAATTGCGAGTAGCAAGACTTCATACACATATATTTACTTAATATATGAAATTTGGAGGCTCATAATTTTCAAAAACCATAGAAATTTAAAACGTGGAGATACTCACTTCCTTTTTCTCGAAGTCAACTCAATCTCCATTTCCTCAGGGCTCTCAATTTCTTCATTACTCTTCAAATGTAGAGTTTCAAGTACCTCCTCATGAAACAGCTATTGTGTTTCTCTTTCACTCTTCTTATGAAAGCCGTCCTTGCTCAAGTCGCCTCTGCTATAAAAATGTGAGAATACCATAACACTCATGTATCATTACGAAGTTATGCCATGCCCAAACCTTATCCATGGAATGTTCAAATTTATTTTCTACATTGTTAACATGATTTGATAACTGCCACCAAAAAATATATCCTCCACAGATACCTAATCATCATTGTAATTTCAATCTTTCCATGAGATATAAGCAAGTTAACGTCAGTGCATACAAACATATCCTTCAAATTTAACCTTCTTAACAAATTGATCCCAACAAATGATTCCTAAGCATAACTTTGAATAGATAACTGACTTACTCTCATAACTTTGACTACTTACTCTTGTCGAGTCTGCTATATAAATATGAAAATACCATAATAGTCACGTAATGTTATTAGGTCATTCTACGCTCACAACTTATCCATACAATACTCACTTTTCATGCTACATTGTCAACCCAGTTTGATAGCTGCCACTGCAAAATTTATTCTCCACAGATGGAGTTCTTGAAATATTTCTAGGAGGTATATCCATGTTAACAATAGCATATTTAAACATACCCTCCAAATCAAATCTACTTAACAAATTGATCCTAAAAAATCATTTGTTAACAGAGCTTTGTTTGATAACTTTGACTATCATATTTCTATAAATAAATGTTGGTGTTCCAATCTACTTAACAAATTGATCCTAAAAAATCATTTGTTAACATAACTTCTAATAGATACAGCTTCACAATTTAACTTGATAATTTTGACTATCGTATTTCTACAAATAAATGTTGGTGCTCTCGCTTTTACAACAAGAGACTAATAAAATCCCAATAAGGAACATATTCTTACGTTGTTCCCTTCGAAGGAAGATGAGCCTTCATCGGCTCAGAATTAAGGCAGGCTCCTTCTACAGCAACTTTTGCTCCGCTACAATCTTTCTTGTCACCTTTACTCTTCATTTCTTCCTAATAACTACTTGGTTTGCAAATATCTGACCTAATACATAAAAGAGAAGTTTTACCTAATCTTTTTATAGCTGCTTCAGCATCCATAGTTCCTCTTACTTGATCTCGACAATCTTTTGCGCTTCCTGACGGCCTATTACTGCTTCTTCCTCTGCAAATTCCTTTCAACCGCTCCTCCGTTGAATGTTCACACCCCTTCTTGGCTTCAAAGGTCATACGAAACAACTGCTCCTCTAAAGTGTTCCCCCCTTCACAACACGTGGGGTAACTTCTCTGGAATCGAAAGATTTTCTCCGATTACCATTTTATCTCCTCTCTCGAATCCGAAGATCTGATTTCTCCACAAATCCGCCACCTCCCATCACCCAACTGACAGATGTCGTTTAATGACACCAATGTCATATCGAAACCGCAGGCACGTCGCCCTACGTACTCAAGTAGGAACACCGTGCCTTCTTATGTTTCCAACGAAATTTAACCTCGCGCACTTCATTTCTTTTAAAAATGTAATAATCTATTAATTCCGAGGAATTCCGAAGGAAATTAGAAATTATGGCAGCCGGTCAACTCTATGCTTTACCGTCCACTTCGCAGATGCTACATAACTTGCATTCACTGCCCTTCAAATTTTTACTAGAATTTCACAATAGTCTTTTTCTCTCAAATATTAACGGATAGGGATAGGAAGAAAAGAAGTTCATGCAACTCCAACGATAAAAGAAAATAACCTCCGTGACACTACTTGAATTTACATATTCTATGTAAACATACTCATTACGTTCAGCAACGACTGCATTTGTTCATCACAAACACCGCTCACCCCATCCTAAAAAATAAATTTGCCTCTAAGAAATGTACATCAAACAAATTAATAACAATTGGAATTACGATCACGGAGTTACAATTGGAAGATCTCAGCCCCATGTCTTGTACGAGCAAAGCTGAGAAAAGGAAAACTTATTAAACCGTTAAGAAACCCATTACACATGTGCTACTATCGATTCTACCTCATCTCAACAAACATAATACACTTGTATATGTTCCTCTCTGATAGGGCATTCCAACAGCAGTATTGCTCTATTATTGCAGTGATAGGTTGGAAACTTCCGATGTGATAGAACTCGCCATTCTTTCTCAATTACTACAGCAAGGAAGTATTTTGGTCATCAAAAATTAAGATCAAAGAATTTAGAATCGTCACAAATTGGCGTCAGCAAAAATTACGTGATGGAAGGATTTTAATTACGGTTACACCTAAAATCATAACCGAAGCTCCCACCGTTAGCTAGGTTCAAGAGTTTTTGGTCATGCTTATAAATCGTGACCAAAGACTTTGTCAGAGTTGTAAAATCATGACCAAAGAAAGTGCTTTGATCATGATTAATAATCATTACCAAAAACTTGGAGTGAAAGTTCCTTTGGTTACCGTTTGCTAATTGCCACCAAAGAATCCCTTGAGCAACCTTTGGTGACCAAAGATCTTTGATGGCGATTTTTAAACCTTGACCAAGGAGCTTTCGTGATGATTTTTTTAACCATGAGCAAACACTTTTTCATGAAAAAATAAATATATAATCATTTTTGTATATTTTAATGAGAAACTTTTATAACCTACTATTTAAGTTTACCCCAACAAATGCAAACATGTTGTATTTAATTTTTTCACATTCATATCCCCCACAAGATCATCATTCACGGCATATATAATACTTATTCATCAAGAAAATAAATATATAATAATTTACAACCACAACACATACAGGATTCATAATTTTTAAATAAAATAATATAAGTTATATAAGAAAGAAATGTGTTCACAAGAAGACTACAAATAAAAATAAAAGTAAAGAATCAACTATCGAACGACTTCTATGTCACATGAAGAACACGTCAACAGAGACAACCTGACACATTCTCACCAGCAATGTTAACATCACATATTCTCTCACGATATTTATCGTTTAAATACTAAATAACTTCCAATGACTTACCTCTTTCCTGTATATTTGAGTAGCACCATTGAACTAAAATATCTTTTTGTTGGTATCTAGGATGAAGACATCGTCATGATTCATCGAAGATCGTGCAAAGGGAACTTGAAAAATATAAAATTAAACCTCAATTAGCTTTCTTAACAAATTATATAAATCTCTTCAAAAGAACTCAGAACTTATACGTTTAGACTAGGAAGAACATGCAAGCAATGATAAAAATTTCATCAAGTACTTCAGCTTCATTTGAGCATGTTGGCTCATATTCTCAAGACATCCATTAACTATAGCATAAGCTGGTAAAGTGTCATTCACAATGACCACAAAAGACATTAGAATGTGGTTTTCTCTAAATTCTAGACAACTTGAGTTGTGAATATACCTCAGCTATTGTGTATGTGTTTGAACTGAGACAGCTTTCAAAAATTTGTAGCACGAGATCAACATCATTGCAACTCATTCTACATAGCATGTTCAACCATGAAACCAATCGAAAATGTGATTCCAAGCAGATCCAATGTATTTCCTTGGAATTTCTTTTATTAAATTACGGTCAAAATATTCCTACCAAGTAGCATGAAAAGTTTTCAACAAGAAGTATCTCGAATATAAAGGCAATCTAAGCCAGCTAAGAGAAAAACTCTGTTCTCTAAATTAGTTAGTCATGGAATTCTTGACATGATGATGAAAGAGAATCTGCATGTAGAAGTTTTATGGTAAACATTTTAGATTATATACCAGTCAGTTGTAGTGAGTAGCTGGTTAATAACCCCCGAAACCATGGGACCAAGCATTATTGCTCGTCCTTGTCCTGAAAACCCATGAGACACCAACTTGACTCCCGAATATTTTAGTTGGGATGATGGCTCTGGTCTCAGGATCCTAAATGATACCAACCAGCTTAAACTCAGAAAAATGCACTAGCATCATAAAACATTTTGATAGAGTGCACCTAACATTTCCAGTAGCCTGTTTTCTGGGGAAACCATTGTTGGTAAGCTTGGACCATACACATCGGCATCAAATATCCCTACTTTAGCACTCATGCCAGCTAATGTGTAAGCAAGGTTTACAGGTACAGTAGATTTCCCTACACCACCCTGCAAAACTTAAATCAAGGTACTGGTTAATTCTTCCTACATGGCCAATTATTTGTGTCAAAAGCACATCTACATCTGCTTGAAATAATTTGTTTAGGGTACCTAACTTTCTACTTTGTTTAAAGAAAAGTAGAAGAAAAATAAAATAAGAATCAGGTTGACAAACTTTGAATCAACTAACTGATTTACATTGGTAATTCTTTAGGAACTTGGCCAACCTTTATATACAGTACAGAAAAAAGGTTATTTAGTTTCCTAGCAACCTTACATGAAAAAAGGTTATTTGGTTTTTAAGCAACCTTACTGACCGAACAAAGCCAAAGATTGAATGGATAATCTTATGGATGAAGACGACACTGATAGTTCTGCAGATTAAAGGGGAATCGAGATCAATTATTGATATGCACTTAGACTTGTTCATGCAGAAGAGTTGGTGATCATTCGACTAGATAGGTGAATCATTTCAAGTTGGATCAAAAAGATTTGAATTTCAAAATCTATTTGCTACACAGCCAATGTAAACAAGTCTACATGTGCCTGGATAGAGTAGAAGATTTAATAACATATAGCTCATTAAACAGAGCTTAAGGATTTGTTCAGTTCTTGAAATAATTTCCATCAAATACTCAGGAAGAAATGGTTCTTGGATGCAATTTTTTATATCATGTTCCTACTCTAGATAAATCGTTGTAATCGAAGCCACCACTGTTCTATAGGTCAACAATTAGCATCTTGCTTTTTTAGCTTCCCCCTACAATTATCACAAAGTTGAGCTATTTAATGGTTTATCAAAGCTTTTTAACGGAAATTTTGAGATTGATAAGAGGCCAATTCAAGCTAACAAATTTCAACAGCTTCTTATTTACGTTTCAACTAGAATCTGAATTCAATGCATCACGTTGAACTCGAACTTGATTGGAAATTTTAAGGATAGAAAAATGTATCAACACACAAGTTAACTTCAAACCAAGTCAATTACGAATGTACTCTTCAGCTTGATGCATTTGTTTATAACATTAAACATTTTAATAAAACATATTACCGTTTTATGCACATAAATTCCCATCAGCATGATGCTTTTTTTTTTTTTTAATCAAGAGTGGATCTTATTCATCCCCTACTCTCAAGGGGTAAAAAAAGGAAGAGGGATCGAACCAAAACCTATCGAGTACAAGGAAAGAAGACCACGACTCGTGGCCTAGTACAGCAAACAAAAATCAAAACTACGCTAACTACTTAGAGGAAAATATATATGGAAATTGGATTTTGTCAAGCCTGAGAAGGCCCTTGGCCCTAGGTGAGAGCTGGGAGAGATCGTGAAAGATGTCCCAACCATCATTGGCTTTGGAGGGAAAATGTGAGGCAAGAGCATTGGCTGCTGGCGCGATGTACTGAATAGATATAATCCAGCTCTTATATCCAGGAGTGGTATGAATTGGTCTTTGAGGGCCCAAGGGATGGGAAGTTTACCATTCCACCAAAACTACAGGAGGGTTGAGTCTGATTCTAGATGGAGAGAATACACTTTGTCAACGTTTTGGAGAGCATGCGAAAAGGCAAGCAGACGAGCTGTGTCTATATTCACTGAGGGGGATCTACATCAGGCGGCTTTGACAAAGTTGCCAAGGTCATTTCTCAATACCCAACCCGTCATAAAAGGAGATCCAGAGGAAAAAGCAGCAACATTAACTTTAAATCCAGAAGCGGGCTGGGTCCAGTTTACTGCAAAAGTTGAGGGATGGCATTTCCTAAGCCACATATCAAAATCAAAGTTAAACCAATTTTTATGCAGGAATAGGAAAATATTAGAAAAGGAGAGTTGATAATGCCTAATTTTGTTTCTAGAATTCCAGACATTAGACCAAATGAAGCAGATGAGGCCCTTATACATACGCTCGTGGCGGAATCTGGTAGGAGACTGCATAAGGGAGAAGAATTTGGACAGATGTAATGGGCGGAGATGTGCTCTATAAAAGGTCCAATCAGAGATAAGACGAATCAGATGGCTATTGGAGAAGAGGTGTAAGTTCGTCTCAATCGTAGGTGAGTACGGGTAGGAAGAACAAATAGAGGGGAGCAGTATGCCAAGTTTGGATATGTTATCGTCAGTAGGAAGCTTGGCAAGAAAGACTCTCCAAGCAAGAATGGATAGTTTAAGGGGGATCTTGAGAGACTAGAGGTTTTTGTGGATGGGGGTGATATGGAGGCTTTTAAAGAAGTTGCTTGTTGACTAGGCGAGATCGTGATTTTTATAAAGATAAAGGACGTCGCGTCGTAGTATAGGTGAAATCGCCTTGAAAACAAATAAGAAGTTTTTATTACTCGAAAACCTAAGTATCCGAGGTCGAACACAGGGAGCAAATGGAATTCATAAACTAATCTCAATAGTAGATGCAATTTGAACACTTAAATCTACTCAAAATCTAATTCAAAATATAATGCAGGAGTTTATGAATTAAAATATAGCAATAAAATAGAGAGATTGAATCAGGGGTAAAAATGTTTGATTCTTCTTTTGATCTTCTCTTCTCCTTCTTCTTCTTCTCTGCAGCTTCTTTTGTTTTCTCTTTGGTTCTTCTCTTTCTCTGCGTGCTTGCCTTTCTCTTCTTCTCTGTCTTTGGCCTTCTTCTTCCTTGATTTCTCCTAGCCTTGTCTTCTCTGCCTTGCTTCTTCTTCTTCTGTTCTTTGCCTTTGCTTTCTCGGCCCTTACCTTTTCTTCCTTAGCTTTCTTCTGTAGCTCTTTTCTCCTTGGCTTCTTTCTTCAGCTTCCTTTCCCTGCGGTTGCTTTCTTTCTTCTCTTTTGCTTTTCCTTCAGTTGTGCCTTCTCCTTCCTTTAGCCTTCTTTCCTTAGCTTTTCGCAGCTCCTTCCCTCAGCTTCCCTTCCTTCTTCTTCCTTAGCTTCCTCAGCTTCTGCCTTCAGATCCTTAGCTTTTTCCTTCCTCGCTTCAGCCTTCTCTTCCTTCTTCCTTTCCCTACACACACAAGAGTGCAAAACCTACCCCTACCCTCCCTGCGTACACTCTCTCTCTATTTCTCTCTTCGGTTCGCTCTCCCAGAGCCAGCCAATCAGGTATTCGGGTCAGATTACGCACACCCGATCCAGGTGCATGGGTGGTGCGCAAGGAGTGCGTGGTTATCGAGTCAGGTAGCTAGGTCCGTGAAGGCATGGGGTCACGGACGAGGCGGGTAAGCATGAGCGAGGTGATGAGAACCTCATCATGAACCCTAACTAGCACAATCTAGCCCAGATATGTGAGAAAAAGCTCCTACATGACCCAAAGAAAGGCTTAACTCAGAGAATTCTGAGTTTAAGAATAAAATAAATCATAAGGGGTAAAACTGCAATTTCACCAATGCAGTTTGCAAACAGGGTAATTGAGGGTCCAAACACAGGTCAAACAAGCTTAACAAGAAGGTAAGTGGGATGATATGATCTAAAAAGGGTTATATCAACTTCTAGTAATTAAATGACATTCTGTAACCCTAAAACAAATTCACTTCAATTCATGAGGTTCGAGGTAGTATAAAAATCAACTGAACCCTCTAAAATTCATAGAAAAATATTCTCTAGGGTTTAGAACCTTCAATTTGACCTTAGAAACCTATTTTGACTTAAAAAGAGAACCATGCCCAATTAATAACTTAATTTATGTTTTTGCTTAAATTGGCCGGTCAAACATGGTCCAACCTAGAATTAAAATTCACCATTAAAATCCTTAGGTTCAAATTATTCTTGTATAAAAACTTGAGCCTAAGAAGAGACCTCCTTGACCGACTTTACAATTTGGTCCTCTTTATTTACTTTTTGACCCTTATCTTTTGAAACCCTTACATTTAGGCCCCAACTTTTCATCATTCTTTGTAGAACGGTCCTCCCTGCAACTTCTGCGCAACGCCATACTCCGGCGACCTTGCGGGGAGCATGGCGCCACGCAGGGCAGGGCTACCATCCTCTAGAACAGAAGCGGGGTTCCCTGCGACGTCCTCTGTGGCAGGGACCCGCCCACGACCTCTGCCGACCACCATGCCTTCCGTGCGAATGCGCGGAAGGCATGGGTGTCCCTTCTAGCCTTACTCCGGCGAGGCTGGCACGACACCAGCTCGCCCCTCTCTTTGTGCCAAGCCCTTTATAAGGAGCGGCACACCTTGCCGACTCCTGCAAGCTTCCTTTGATGGAGAACTACCCCCCTCTTCATCCCTTTATCCTCCGGTCAGAGAGCCCGAAGCTTCCGGCGAACTCCTCCTCCTCCTCCTCGTTGCTCTGCTGCCCTACCTACAGCAGGGTTTCCCCTACTCTATTGTCCGCGCCAGGTTGTACCTACTGGCACCCTCCGCCTGCTTCCTCATCGTCGAAACCCTCCTCTAGGGCGTCTTCATCTCCAGCTCTGGCAAATACGAGCCGACTGCTCTGCCCTCCCCCTTCGTCGAGTAATTAGGTAGATAGCTTCCTCTCTCTCTCTCTCTTGTATTTTCCCTCTTCCAATTTGCCTTTTCGACTACCCGCCAGCCACTGTCCAGACTCACCTTCTCCACCTCCGATCACCCCCTCCGGCGAGTCCACCCTACGTTCACAGACCCCTTCACAGCTCACCGACCAGTCCGGAAGCTCCCTCACACTCCACTCCACCGATCCCCCCTCTCCATCCACTACCAAGCGCCACCCAACCACCCCCCGAACAAACCCACCTCTCCACCCACAGTCTGACCTAGGTCAGCCTCTGCACGCACTCCCGCACCCCACCGACCACCGCACAAGCTTCGCCACACTCCGGCGAAGCTTCCCAAGTGTTCTAACTAGGCCGAGAGGTCGTAGCTGTGATTTCAGGTTCGCGCCCTCTCGCCGCCATTGTCGACGAGCTGCAGCAGCTTCACCTGTAGCTGCAAGCATCTTCCAGCCCAGGCGCACGTCCCAGGCTGCGCGGGCAGGAGTCACGAAGACACCCAGGCCTGCAGTTGGGGCGAAGGCCTTATAGGCTGCCTCAATTAGCCGCAGATTGCTCGCCTGCGGGCACCAAATCGGGAGGTGGGACTTTAGTCCCACCTCGTAAGTGCGTGACCAAGCGCCCGCACTTAAATTGAAAAAGTGCTCAAGGCTTACTGCCTTCGAACACAGGGGTCAGGTCCTTCTCCCGCACGCAGTGCGCCACGCGCTCGCTCGCCCTTGCCTGCGCTCATGCCCCGCGGGTCTGGGCAGGATCCGACTACCCAAACCACGCAGTCCTCACCCACCACCGCACGCCAGTGGGCCTGGTCCCTGGCGCGATACCCGCACCCGATTACCCAGCTCTAGGAGAGCAGTCGTAAGAGAGAAATCTGAGAAAGAGAGAGTGGGAAAGGGTAAGGGTAGGTTTTGCTTTGACCCTTGTGTGAGCGTGCAGGAAGAAAAAGAAGAAGAAGGTAGGAAGGAAAAGAAGAAGAAGAGAAGCAGCCGAAGCCTTAGCCGCTCAGGGTAGCTAAAGAAGAAGAAAGGAAAAGAAGAAGGAAGGAAGGAGAGAAACAGAAGAAGAAAAGAAGAAGGAAGGAACTGTAGCAAAGCCACAGATAAGTCGTCTGAGCACAACATCAGATGTCGGAATCACCACAGCCGCAGAAGGCGGGAAGGAAAAGAAGAAAGAAAGAAAAGAGAAGAAGGAAAGTCAGCCAGAGAAGAAAAGAAGAGAAAAGAAGAAGGAAGGAAGGAGAGAAACAGAAGAAGAAAAGAAGAAGGAAGGAACTGTAGCAAAGCCACAGATAAGTCGTCTGAGCACAGCATCAGACGTCGGAATCACCACAGCCGCAGAAGGCAGGAAGGAAAAGAAGAAAGAAAGAAAAGAGAAGAAGGAAAGTCGGCCAGAGAAGAAAAGAAGAGAAAGAAGAAGAAGATCACCACAGCTGCCGCTAAAGAAAGGAAGGAAAAGAAGAATAGAAGAAAAAGAAGGAAGAAGACATAGCCGCTAGAAAGAAAGAAAAGAAAAGAACAGAAAAAGAAGGCAGAAGAAGAACAAAAGAAAAAGGCAAGAAAAGAAGAAAGAAAGAAGAGAAGAGAAACGGCCAAGGAAGAAGACGAAGAAGAAGAAGCCAAGATCTCTTTCTCTCTTATTTTTGTAACATAATAGAGATCTTATTTAGTCTTCTAGAAACATAGTTGCTCCTTGAGTTCGACCTTGGGAAAACCTTGTTCTGAGTAAAAAAAATTTTGATAGTAATTTGGTAGCTTTTTTGTCTTATACTATAACGACTGTACTTAAACTATAATAAACATAAAGACACAACAAGACAGAACAAGGCGGCTTACACCTGGTATTACTATCACGAGGGGACCTCACCTCGTGTTCTAAGGCAAAGAGAAAGAAACACAAAATCAATAAAAAGGCACTCACCTCACTCCTGTGTTTCCGAGGTGGGACTAAAGTGTCCCACCCACCTCTTTATGCCCGCAAGAGCATGCTTTGCTCAAATTCCGCAACTGTAGTGGCCTCTCAAAGCCAATAACTGGCTGGATCTGTGCTGTGTTAATTCTACACTGCCTGGACTTGTTCTCCTGGAGCACAGCAGCCTGGAGAGAAGCTTGCAAGTGATGGGCGTTCGACAACCGGGTTTTATTGTTATAGCGTCGTAGTATAGCCAGTTGTTGCCATCATTTCAAATATATAAATTTTTTACTCGGAAAAGAGTTCCCGAGGTCGAACTCAGGGAGCAAGTTGTATTCTAGAGATATACATGTTTCTTTTACAAAAATAAAGAAAGAGAGAGAAAGAATTTGTTGTCTTCTTTTCTCTTTGTTTCTCCTCGTCTCAGATCTTCTTCTTCTTTGTCTGCAGAGGTGATGTTCTTCTTCTGCAGTGGTGATGCTCTTCTTCTGCAGTGGTGATGCTCTTCTTCTTCTTCCAGATGTTCCTGCTCTTCCTTTTTCTTCTGTCTTTCTTCAGATCTTCTTCTTTCTTCTTTGTTTTTCTTCTTTCAGTTCTTCCCTTGTTCTTTTGTGTTCTCCTCTGCCTCGCCTTCTTCTGATGTTCTTCAGATTTTCTTTTTCCAGTTAGGACGTCGCTCCTCCTTCTTTCTTCTTTTCTTTTTCCAGTCAGGACGTCGCCCCTCCTTCTTTCTTCTTTTCCCTTCAGGACGTCGTCTGATTTCCAAATCAGACGACTTAAACTGCCTGTTGCTACAGTGTCTCCCTCAGCTTCCTTCTTCTTCCGCGGTCCTTCTTCTTCACCTGTGCCTGCACACTTCAGAGCTTACGTCAGAGGACAAAACCTACTCTACCCTCTCCCCCCCCGCGCCTCTCTCTCTGAAACCACTCTTGGGAAAGCTCTCCCAGAGCTGCCGGGTAGTCGGGTACGGGTCGCGCCCGGGTCCAGGCCCACCGGCGTGCGTGGTGGGCGAGGAGTGCAGGTCAGTCTAAGTCGGGTCGGGTCAGGTCCGCGGGGCGTGAGCGCGGACGAGATCGGGTAACCGGGCGGGTGAAGGGGACCTCACCCCGTGTGCTGAGGCAGTAAGGCTAATGCACAAAATCAATTTAAACGGTGAAAAGGCTGTGAGGCTTACCGATGTGGGACTAAACGGAGGCCTCTCCTCGCGTGCGCCTGCTGGGAGACCGCGGCCTAGCTTCTGCAGCTGCGGCTTCGATTTGCGTCGGTTGCTGGCTGGCTGCCTTCGCAAGACTCCCTGTAATCCGCAGCAGCTGGAGACCTGGAGTCCTCAAGCCTGGAGCGTGGGAGAAGCTGCTTCAATGTGCGTTAATGGCGGTCGAACCTCAAAACCTGTCGGACACGAATATGGCCTCTCGGCCTGATCAAACCACTGGGGAACCTTCGCCGTGGCACGGCGAAGGTGTGGAGCTGCGCGGCAAGCCGCAAGGTGGTGTCTGGCGGCAGCCCTAGGTTGTACTGCAACCGGAGGAATGGGTTTGTTCGGGGGAGCGTTACGGAGGTGTGGAGTGGCAGTGGAGGGGTGGGGGGTGCTCAGTGTGATGAGGCGGAGGTTCGGTGAGGGTCGGCGAGGTGTGTGAGGCTGTGGAGCGATGGGAGCATCTCGCCGGAGGGTGGACGGAGACGAAGAGGGTGACGATGGTCAGGGTCGGTCGAGGGCTTAATTGAACAAATTGAAAGCGGGGAAAGAGAGAGGAGAGGAAGGGAAGTAGTTCTAGCTTACTTGCAGGGACGAAGGGGGGGCAGCAAGGCGACAGTCGTATCGACTGTCGCCGGAGAAGAAGATGCTCAGGGAAAGGGGCGGCGGCGAGCAGAGAGCCGGAGAGGCGCCAGCTGGGTGCGGCGTGGCGCGGGAAGAGCAGGGGAGGAAGTCTCTGCTGCTGGTATTGCGGCAGAGCGAAGAAGAGGAGGGGGAGGAACCGCCGGAGCTGGTGAGCGTCTGCCGGAGAGAGAAGAGAGGAAAGTTGGGGGTTTTCTCCGTCAGATCCGAGCTGCCCCGGTCGGTGGAGCAACGGGGGGTATTTATAGGGATCAAAACAGGGAGGAAGGCGGAGGGAGACGACGTGTCTCCCTCGCCGGAGGACGCCGGAGATGGAGACCCATACCGTCCGTGCGTTCGCACGGCCGGTATGGTGGGTTACAACGACCAGGGGGGTGTCCCTACGACGGCTGACGACGCAGGGCACCCCCGGTTTACTTGCCAGGTTCTCCCCCTCACCCTGCGCGGCGCCATGCTCCGCGCAAGGTCGCCGGAGCATGGTGCTGGCAGGTTTTGCAGGGGGGACCTGATCGCAAAGAACGAAGGAGAGTTAGGGGCCAAAATGCGAGGGTTCAAAAGTTGAGGGCCAAAAAGTAAATATATGAGGACCAAAGTGTAAAGTTGGTCAAGGAGGTCTCTTCTTAGGCTCAAGTTTTTATACATGACTGATTAGGACCTAAGGAATCTGATGGTGAATTTCATTTCTATATTAAACCTTGTTTGACCGGTCCATTTATGCGAAAACCCAAATTAAGTTATTAATTGGGCATGGTTCTCAATGTAGGTCAAAATGGGTTCTGAAGGCCAAATTGAAGGTTCTAAACCCTAGAGATTATTTTTCTATGAATTTTAGAGGGTTTATTCTATTTTTACTTTGCCTCGAACCTCGTGAATTGAAGTGGGTTGTTTTAGGGTTACAGATTATCATTTAGTTTCTTGGAATTGCTGTAGCCCTTGCTAGATCATTTCATCCCACTTTTATTCTTATTAAGTTGCTTTGACCTGTGTTTGGGCCCTGAATTACCCTGTATGCAGATTATACTGGTAAAATTGCATTTTTACCCCTTATGACTTGTTTTCTCCTTAAACTCAGAATTCTCTGAGTTAAGCCTTTTCTTGAGTTATGTAGGAGCTTTTATCCTTTGTATTGGGTCAAAATGAGCTAGTTATGGCTCATGATGAGGTTCTCATCATACCCCCATGCCTAGCTTTTGCTAGTCCCTTAGCAAAAACTTAAGGTTTCAACCCTTGTTCTAGACCATGAAGTTTTTAATAGTTTTAGATAAGTGCCTTTTTTATTTGAGCGTAGATTAGGTTAGAATGCTGACCATAGGCCTAAAAGGTACTCTAGTACCAATCAAGATCCAAATCTGTCTAGCCTTAGCCTCAGTCTTTAGCAAAGGTTTTTAAGGTCCACAGGAACTAACCTAAGGTTTATTGGACTTTGTGGTTGAAGCACCCGTGCTTGAAATGATTTTAGCCCTGGCTCAGTTCGCAGTGCGTTTTTGTAAGAGAGAGATAGAAAGTTTTTCTGTTTGGAGAGTTTTCTCTCTCTTTTTCTTTTTAGTTCTAGCCTAGGATTGGCTTTTCAACACGGTCTGTATCAGATTCCTTGCTCCCATCATCAATCCTCAAGGGTTCCTGGCGATCGATGCTTCGAGATAGCACCGCCCATGGCAACCCCCGGAACCCTGGCTATTGAGATTTCGAGATAATCCCATCCATGGTGTTCCGTGGCCGAATCCAGACCCTGGCAATTGACACTTCGAGATAATGCCATCCATGGAATCTGAACCAGCAGAGTGCTTACATGCCCCCAGTAGGATATGTAAATATCCTAAGAGACAAGCACCGAGGAGATGATATTTTGTTTCGCATCTTCGAGGGGATTTCCCGCCTCTCCGCGCTGGGAACTCGTCCAAATCAACTTGTGTTGATCGTCCGCTCCTATTCTAGGTGTTCTTTTCAGAATTTTGCGACGCTTCTGCGTGATTCTGATTTTTACGCTTACTGAACCAGGCTGTGTGTGAGGTTAGGGTGCTTAGGTTACTGAGTCCCGTAAACCAAAAATTAGTTAACGAGGCCAAATACTCCCAAAGCCTTAGACCTAATACTTCAGCTTTTCATTTTCCTCAACCTCTTGAGGAGTGTCCAGATCTTAATGGGTACTACGAGTCTATTCAAGAATGCCTAAGGTTTGCATTCTTACTAATCTCATTGTGCACTTTTCAGTTATTTTCTTGAATGAGGTCTAGAACTTAGGTTAATTCCTTAGTTCCTTACTAATGACTATCACCTTTTTTTTTATAATTTTGTGCTCCTTTTTCATTTTGTTTCTTTTCTCCTTCTCCTTCACAAAATTTCCTTCTCCTCTTTTCCTCTTATTCTTTTTCGAAAAATTTTTTAATTTTTATGGTATTTTTGGCATATGTGAATTTTTTGTTTGAAACCTTTTCTTACAAGTTTTTGCACTTTCATACCCCCCCATGCCTAAGATTTGCAATGTCCTCATTGTAACCTAGGGGTTTTTATTCAACTAAGTTCATACATTAGGATAGCTGTTTTGATGAGTGAATGGGTCGGGATGACTGTGGCGGACGATTTCTAATCTCAGATGCAAGCACCTGAGGTGGAGTCGGCTGTCCTAAGGTGTGAACTTCAAGTGCAAAAAGCTGTCAGAACAAGTTTCAGGTTTTCAAAGAGAATGACGGGTTGCCTCCCGTTAAGCGCTGAGTTTTACGCCATCGGCTGGGCGCAATAAGCTCAAGGGGAAAGGAGGATATAAGATGCTTCAGCCAAATCAGTAGAAGTTACATCAATGAACGGCTTGAGTCTCTGACCGTTCACGATGAAAGGTTCAGAATCGTGGCTGAGTGGACTGATTTCAATTGCTCCATTTCCAAAAACCTGTCGGACCAAATATGGTCCGACCCACTTGGATCTCAGTTTTCCTGGGAAGAGTTTGAGTCGGGTATCAAAGAGTAGGACCTTTTGACCAGGATGAAAGATCTTTCTCGAGATGTGTTTGTCGTGGAAGGCTTTAACCCGCTCCTTGTAGATTTGCGAGTTCTCGTACGCGTCTAGGCGTAATTCATCGATCTCGCTGATTTGGAGTTTTCTGTGGGTCCCAGCCTTGGAAAGATCTAGATTACAGTTCCGTACTGCCCAATAGGCTTTATGCTCCAGTTCGACGGGAAGGTGGCATGCCTTTCCGTACACTAGTCTAAAGGGAGACATGCCCAATTGGGTTTTGTGGGCGGTCCTATAGGCCCACAATGCTTCCGGAAGTCGGGACGACCAGTCCTTCCTGTCAGGTCGAACAGTGACTTGCAGGATTTTCTTGATCTCCCGATTGGACAGCTCAGCTAGACCATTAGTTTGGGGGTGGTAAGGAGTAGAGATTCGGTGAGACACCCCGTATTTGGTCATCAGTGACCTAAACTGAGCATTTGTGAAATGGGTCCCCCCCATCAGAGATTATTGCACGAGGAATCCCGAACCTTGAGAAAATGTGTTGATGAATGAATTTGAGAACGATTTTGTGATCACAGGTTCGGGTCGGTATGGCTTCGATCCATTTGGACACGTAGTCCACAGCCAACAGAATGTATTCGAAACCATCCGAAACAGGAAAGGGGCCCATAAAATCAATCCCCCAAACATCAAAGATTTCGCATACTAGAATCGGTTGCATAGGCATCATGTCGCGATGGCTCATGTTGCCCAAAGTCTGGCAACGACTGCATGCCTTGCAGTGATTGTGTGCGTCTTTGAACAGTGTGGGCCAGTAAAAGCCGCACTGGAGGACTTTTGATGCGGTTTTATGCCCGGCGAAATGGACACCGCATGCCTGGTCATGGCAGAAAGAGAGGATATTGTTGAATTCCCTTTCCGGGACACATCTCCGGATGATCTGATCGACACCTATGCGGAAGAGGTACGGGTCTTCCCAAATGTAATACTTGGCATCGGAGCGTAATTTGTCTTTCTTGGCCTTCGGCCAATCGGACGGGGTCTGATGAGATGCCAAGTAATTTACTATATTAGCAAACCATGGAAGGCTAGTACCAATAGTCAGCAGGTGCTCATCGGAAAAATGCTCAGTGATGGGCCCGGAAGGGTCAATTATTTCAGAAGGAAGACGGGACAAGTGATCAGCTACCACGTTTTGCTTTCCCGCTTTATCGCGAATCTCAAGGTCAAATTCTTGCAACAGCAAGATCCATCGGATTAATCGAGGTTTCGCGTCCTTCTTTGCAAGGAGATGCCTCACAGCTGTGTGATCCGAGTATATGATGACACGGGAACCCAGAAGGTACGATCTGAACTTTTCTAGGGCAAATACTACAGCTAACAGCTCTTTCTCAGTAACCGTATAGTTACGCTGAGCCTCATCGAGTGTTTTGCTGGCGTAGTAAATGACCACAGGTTTCTTGTCAATTTTCTGCCCCAAAACCGCTCCTACAGCGAAGTCGGATGCATCACACATGATCTCAAAGGGTTGAGACCAATCAGGGGACTGTAGGATCGGGGCTTGGGTGACTCGGTCACGCAGGATTTCAAATGCTTGAGTGCATTCCTTGGAAATTTCGAATGGAACATCCTTGGAGAGAAGAGTGGTCAGGGGACGTGCGATTTTTGAAAATCAGGGATGAATCGTCGATAAAAACCGACATGCCCTAAAAAGGATCGGATGTCCCTGATCAAGCTAGGCATAGGAAGGTGAGAAATCAGATTAACCTTAGCTCGATCCACTTGGATACCTTTCTCCGAATTGAGTGTCCCAGGATAATTCCCTCAGGCACCATGAAATGGCTCTTTTCCCAGGAAAGAACCAAATTCACATTGATGCACCGCCTGAGTATCTGGACCAAGTGTTGGAGGCAATCGTCGAATGATGCTCCGAAAACTGAAAAGTCATCCATGAAGACTTCCAGATAATCACCTACCATATCTGAGAATATGGCAAGCATGCATCGCTGAAAAGTAGCGGGTGCATTGCAAAGACCGAAAGGCATCCTTCGGAAAGCGTATGTTCCGAAGGGCCAGGTGAACGTGGTCTTTTCTTGGTCCTCAGGATGGATTGCCACCTGGTTATAACCGGAGTACTCGTCAAGAAAGCAGAAGAACCTATTTCCCGCTAGTTTTTCGAGAATTTGATCGATGAAGGGTAGTGGGAAATGATCCTTCTTCGTGGAGGAATTGAGTCGGCGGTAATCTATACAGACTCTCCACGAGTTGGCTAATCGGGTAGGAATGATTTCTCCGGTCTCAGTCGTTATAGTGGTGAGTCCTGCCTTCTTGGGCACGACCTGAATTGGGCTCACCCAACGACTATCGGAGATCAGGTAGATGATCCCGGCATCTAACCACTTGATGATCTCCTTTTTCACGACCTCCTGCAGATTGGGGTTTAAGCGTCTCTGCATTTCACGAGAAGGTCGTGTGCCCTCTTCTGAATAGATATGATGAGTACAATAAGAGGGACTTATTCCAGTCAAATCATCGAGAGTCCATCCGATGGCTCTGCGATGTTGCTGGAGGACAACAATCAGACGGGATTCCTGTTCAGGACTGAGGTTGGAATTGATAATCACAGGAAGGGTCTGATTAGAACCCAAAAAGACGTATTTCAAGTGAGCAGGAAGGGGTTTCAGTTCGAGGATGGGGTTTTCAGCAGCAGCGGGTGGTTCAGTATAGATGTGAGGTTCAAGGGTGGGAGTTACTGGGTTGTTCATATCTGGATTCGACTCCTCTGTTTGCGGGTCAAGATCCTTCTGTGGTTGATGAGGCATAATCGAGTCATTCTGGAGGTGTGATTCATCAACCAAAGTCTTGATGTCACAAATTTGTTCGATGACGCCGCAATTGATTCCTTGTTGGTCCTTAAATATATCAATTTTCAGTGTTTGATCTCCAAACTTAAGCTCTATTTGGCCCTCCTCACAGCTGATGTTGGCTCTAGCAGTAGCCAAGAAAGGTCTCCCTAGAATGATTGGTGTATCCCTAGGGTTCTCAGGTGCATCCATATCTAAGACTATAAAGTCCACTGGAAAATAGAAATCCCGCACTCTCACGATAACATCCTCGAGAATCCCTTTTGGTGACTTTATAGATCGATCTGCTAATTGTAATGTCACCTCGGTTGGTTTCAGCTCAGATTCTTCTAGATGGTCAAGTAAGGATGTGGGTATCAGGTTTATGGATGCACCCAAGTCTAACAATGCTCTATCAAATTGGGTACCACCTATCTTACAGGAAATCAGGGGAGTTCCAGGATCTTTTGCCTTGGGTGGGAGTCTACTGAGGATTACAGAGCTGGCTTGCTCTGACAGAACAATTGGGCTCCCTCCCTTGGTTCGCGGCTTACGCTGGGGTGTACATATATTCTTTAGAAATCGTGCGTAAGCTGGTACGTGGCGGATTGCATCCATCAAGGGGATGTTTATGTGGACCTGCTCAAAGAGCTTGACCAGGTCCTCCTCAGGGGCCACGGGTTTGGTGGTCTTCTTTCCCTTGGTCAGGGCCTCGGGAAACGGGATCTTGGTTGGTTCTTCTAGGATAGGTCCAGGTTGTGGATCTGGAACAGCGGTACCTTGGATAACTATCCTAGGGTCATGGTTATCAGGCTTGGAGTGGTTTGGATAATGCGGGTCTTGAGTTGTTTTACCACTACGTGTTGTTACAGAATTTAATCCGGCCTGATTTTGGTTTGGGTTTGGCAGGAGGGGTGGCTGCTGCTGAAATCCCGCATAAGAAGTTGAGGCTTCCATCTCGTCTGGAGATGGAGCAGTAGGAGCCTGGTAAATCCATTGGGCGTGGCCTAAATTTGGATTCATAACACGCTTCTGGGTTGGCACGTTATTTGGGTTAGGAAGAGGTTGGGAAGGGAGTGTGCCTGGTTGGCGAGAATTTGCCAACTGGGCCAGTTGAGTTTTAACTTCTGTAAGCTCGTCCTTGTGCTGTTTTTGAATAGCCGCATTCGTTTTTTGAATGTCAGCCAGAGTCTGAAGGATTAGGGACATTTGATTCTGATTTGGCCCTGATGGATAAGTAGGGTTGGGCCGAGGCTGAGGCGGCTGGTAGTGACGAGAGGGCTGTGGGCGGGACTGAAAAGGTGGTCTTTGGGTTTGGGAATTTCCCGCCCACTGAAAATTGGGATGGTTTCGCCATCCAGGGCTGTAAGTGTTGGAGAATGGGTCGTTCTGGATGGCGTTGAGGTCCTCGCAGGTCTGAGGAACCTCCTGAGAATCAGGGAAAGGAGGAATGGAGTTCCCCCGGCTGGTGTAGAAAGGATCGGATGATCCTCCGATCCAAGAATCAGATGGGGATGGATATGGATCCATCCTAGGGGAAGATCGGTGGAGGATGTTTTGCACAGTCTCCTGTGTGGAAGGAGGTTGTGCAAAGGAGTTACGCGCGGCGGTGGCTCGCTGCAAGTGCTGAGTCAGCTCATCCACCTTCTTTTCAATGATTGAGACCTTGTCCAATCGACTGGCCATTAATTCCAGGTCGACTGATGTGGACAGGCCCTGCGTCTCATGTGCTCCCTTAAGATTCGTCGCTGCGCGGGTATTCGTCCTGTCGAATAATCCCATGGAGTCATTGTTGATGGAGTTCTCGCACATGTTTTCGAGAATCTCCCAAACGGTGTCTTCATGTTGACCCATGATGTCTCCTCCGCAAGTTGCATTGACGAAAAGGCGGATGTCCTCACGGAGTCCCTGGTAAAAAGATTGGACTTGTTCCCATTTAGGAACTCCGTGATGGGGGCACTTTCTCATGAGATCCTGAAAACGATCCCATGCCTCATGGAGAGGTTCTCCTGATTGTTGAGTGAAGTGTGTAATCTGATGGCGCAAGGCGTTGGTCCGACCAACGGGAAAGAACTTTTTCAAAAACTCGGATTGAAGTTCTTCCCAAGTGTTGATTGGCCGGGTCTGAGTTTGATACCAATGGGCGGCCTTGTCCATAAGAGAAAAGGAGAACATCTTCATGAGAAGAATATCCTGATTTTGCGCATCTGATCCAAAAGTGTGGGCCAGATGCTTTAGCTGTTTGATGTGCTGGAAGGGATCTTCAGAATTAAGCCCATGGAATTTAGGTATAGCATGAATCATGTTGGGCTTTAATTCGGAATCAGGTCCTCCAGTCGGGATTCTGACTCGAGGCTCAATGGCCACCGCAGCAGGATTGTAGTGGTCCCGCATCATAGGACGCTGTGGTGGGTGCACGAAGTTTTGGAAGAGGTCATTGAGTCGCTGGAGCTGGTGTTCCAGATTATTTTCTTCCTCAACTGGCTGAGCCATGATGGAGGAAGAAGAAGAACTTGGTTCTGAATCAGAAGAGAGAATAATGTGAGGGTGTTTCTGCACAAACACGGGCGCCGAGGCTTGGCCTTGACGAGAGCGAATTTCTAAAGGAGGTCTTAAGGGTGGTCTTAGGGACCTCCTTCCGTACATGCACTGTTGGAAGAGGTAAGTTTAGAAGGTGCTGGACCCAATCAAGGCACCCAAAAATGTGTTGGGTGACTATAGAGGTGCGGGGCAGATGGACCCCTTGATCAGAAAGATCGTCCACCTGAGAATTACCTGGGCAGCCAGAGAGGGAGAGTCCCGCAAAGACCCCTACACGGTAGAGCGTCCCCACGGGTTACAGGGTTTCCCCCACCCGACCTCTCTTGTCACTGCGGGTCCAGGTAGACCAGAATGGGGATCTTGACCTCTTAAGTCTACCAATTTTAAGATCAGGGTGCTTAAGGTTTCACTTGAACTTTAGTCTTTTAGGTGCAAAGAGTGACCTAATTTAAGGTTGGTTGACCCAAGGGGTCAACTTTACCTCTTGTTTTCTTTGAGAGCTTTTAGGTCTTGTCTTTTAGGGTTCAAGTGTTTAGAGAGCCAATTGTTTTAGGTTTTCTTTTGAATAGGTATTTTCAATCAATGGTTTAGGCACACTTCTTTTGGATTTTCTCCATTCTTGATTTAAGTAGTGTGTCTCTAAAACCCTAATGTTGAATCTTATGTTGGCTCTACTTGGTCCAGTTAGTTCATTGTTGGGTAATTAGGGCTCAAGCAAGAATGTGTTAGCCCTTAAATACCCTTAATAGTGTGCAGGACTAATGAGTTGAAAACATGCAACTTTTATGGTTACTAAGTATGGAAGACAGGTTAGCCCTATATTGCTTGTTCTCTTTTTTTTTTTTTTTTTTTTTTCTTCCTCTTTAGAGTTTAGGGGTTAATAGCGAGAGGAAAAATTTACCTGTCCTCGGAGTGGTTGTTGTGCGGTTGCTTGTCTTCTTGATTTCCTGTAGTTTTCTGCACAAAAGAGAGGAGATTATCAGAAATTAAAAAGAAACAGGAATGTTTACCTCTACAATAGCCGTTGCTCCCCGGCAACGGCGCCAAGAAATGATGGGCGTTCGACAACCGGGTTTTATTGTTATAGCGTCGTAGTATAGCCAGTTGTTGCCATCATTTCAAATATATAAATTTTTTTACTCGGAAAAGAGTTCCCGAGGTCGAACTCAGGGAGCAAGTTGTATTCTAGAGATATACATGTTTCTTTTACAAAAATAAAGAAAGAGAGAGAAAGAATTTGTTGTCTTCTTTTCTCTTTGTTTCTCCTCGTCTCAGATCTTCTTCTTCTTTGTCTGCAGAGGTGATGTTCTTCTTCTGCAGTGGTGATGCTCTTCTTCTGCAGTGGTGATGCTCTTCTTCTTCTTCCAGCTGTTCCTGCTCTTCCTTTTTCTTCTGTCTTTCTTCAGATCTTCTTCTTTCTTCTTTGTTTTTCTTCTTTCAGTTCTTCCCTTGTTCTTTTGTGTTCTCCTCTGCCTCGCCTTCTTCTGATGTTCTTCAGATTTTCTTTTTCCAGTTAGGACGTCGCTCCTCCTTCTTTCTTCTTTTCTTTTTCCAGTCAGGACGTCGCCCCTCCTTCTTTCTTCTTTTCCCTTCAGGACGTCGTCTGATTTCCAAATCAGACGACTTAAACTGCCTGTTGCTACAGTGTCTCCCTCAGCTTCCTTCTTCTTCCGCGGTCCTTCTTCTTCACCTGTGCCTGCACACTTCAGAGCTTACGTCAGAGGACAAAACCTACTCTACCCTCTCCCCCCCCGCGCCTCTCTCTCTGAAACCACTCTTGGGAAAGCTCTCCCAGAGCTGCCGGGTAGTCGGGTACGGGTCGCGCCCGGGTCCAGGCCCACCGGCGTGCGTGGTGGGCGAGGAGTGCAGGTCAGTCTAAGTCGGGTCGGGTCAGGTCCGCGGGGCGTGAGCGCAGACGAGATCGGGTAACCGGGCGGGTGAAGGGGACCTCACCCCGTGTGCTGAGGCAGTAAGGCTAATGCACAAAATCAATTTAAACGGTGAAAAGGCTGTGAGGCTTACCGATGTGGGACTAAACGGAGGCCTCTCCTCGCGTGCGCCTGCTGGGAGACCGCGGCCTAGCTTCTGCAGTTGCGGCTTCGATTTGCGTCGGTTGCTGGCTGGCTGCCTTCGCAAGACTCCCTGTAATCCGCAGCAGCTGGAGACCTGGAGTCCTCAAGCCTGGAGCGCGGGAGAAGCTGCTTCAATGTGCGTTAATGGCGGTCGAACCTCAAAACCTGTCGGACACGAATATGGCCTCTCGGCCTGATCAAACCACTGGGGAACCTTCGCCGTGGCACGGCGAAGGTGTGGAGCTGCGCGGCAAGCCGCAAGGTGGTGTCTGGCGGCAGCCCTAGGTTGGACTGCAACCGGAGGAATGGGTTTGTTCGGGGGAGCGTTACGGAGGTGTGGAGTGGCAGTGGAGGGGTGGGGGGTGCTCAGTGTGATGAGGCGGAGGTTCGGTGAGGGTCGGCGAGGTGTGTGAGGCTGTGGAGCGATGGGAGCATCTCGCCGGAGGGTGGACGGAGACGAAGAGGGTGACGATGGTCAGGGTCGGTCGAGGGCTTAATTGAACAAATTGAAAGCGGGGAAAGAGAGAGGAGAGGAAGGGAAGTAGTTCTAGCTTACTTGCAGGGACGAAGGGGGGGCAGCAAGGCGACAGTCGTATCGACTGTCGCCGGAGAAGAAGATGCTCAGGGAAAGGGGCGGCGGCGAGCAGAGAGCCGGAGAGGCGCCAGCTGGGTGCGGCGTGGCGCGGGAAGAGCAGGGGAGGAAGTCTCTGCTGCTGGTATTGCGGCAGAGCGAAGAAGAGGAGGGGGAGGAACCGCCGGAGCTGGTGAGCGTCTGCCGGAGAGAGAAGAGAGGAAAGTTGGGGGTTTTCTCCGTCAGATCCGAGCTGCCCCGGTCGATGGAGCAACGGGGGGTATTTATAGGGATCAAAACAGGGAGGAAGGAGGAGGGAGACGACGTGTCTCCCTCGCCGGAGGACGCCGGAGATGGAGACCCATACCGTCCGTGCGTTCGCACGGCCGGTATGGTGGGTTACAACGACCAGGGGGGTGTCCCTGCGACGGCTGACGACGCAGGGCACCCCCGGTTTACTTGCCAGGTTCTCCCCCTCACCCTGCGCGGCGCCATGCTCCGCGCAAGGTCGCCGGAGCATGGTGCTGGCAGGTTTTGCAGGGGGGACCTGATCGCAAAGAACGAAGGAGAGTTAGGGGCCAAAATGCGAGGGTTCAAAAGTTGAGGGCCAAAAAGTAAATATATGAGGACCAAAGTGTAAAGTTGGTCAAGGAGGTCTCTTCTTAGGCTCAAGTTTTTATACATGACTGATTAGGACCTAAGGAATCTGATGGTGAATTTCATTTCTATATTAAACCTTGTTTGACCGGTCCATTTATGCGAAAACCCAAATTAAGTTATTAATTGGGCATGGTTCTCAATGTAGGTCAAAATGGGTTCTGAAGGCCAAATTGAAGGTTCTAAACCCTAGAGATTATTTTTCTATGAATTTTAGAGGGTTTATTCTATTTTTACTTTGCCTCGAACCTCGTGAATTGAAGTGGGTTGTTTTAGGGTTACAGATTATCATTTAGTTTCTTGGAATTGCTGTAGCCCTTGCTAGATCATTTCATCCCACTTTTATTCTTATTAAGTTGCTTTGACCTGTGTTTGGGCCCTGAATTACCCTGTATGCAGATTATACTGGTAAAATTGCATTTTTACCCCTTATGACTTGTTTTCTCCTTAAACTCAGAATTCTCTGAGTTAAGCCTTTTCTTGAGTTATGTAGGAGCTTTTATCCTTTGTATTGGGTCAAAATGAGCTAGTTATGGCTCATGATGAGGTTCTCATCAGCAAGCAAGCTTGCTCGTGCTTCAATGGCGGCAGGGGGCTAGACCTGAAAGCACTCAATACAGCCTTGTGGCCTCATTAAACCAGATGGGGAGCTTTGCCGTGGCATGGCGAAGGTGCTGTGGTTGGTGGCTGGCCACGGGGTAGCCTAGGCGTGCGTGCCTAGGTCGCTCTATGGCCGTGAATATGGGTTTGGTCGGGGGGCACTTAAGGAGGTGTTGGCGGTCAGTGGAGGAGTGGATGGTGATCAGCGAGTGATGGCGGAGGTTTTGAGGGGTCTAGCGAGGCGTGTGGAAGCATGGAGCGGTGGATGCACCTCGCCAATGGTCTGCTAGAGATGAGGATGATGGTGGTGGTCTGCGGTGTCGAGGAGTTGAAAATAGAAATAAAGAAGGGGAAAATGAGGAGTAGGGAGAGGGGTCTTATCTGAGAGTGGCTGGATGAAGGGGGAAGGCAGAGGGTGGACGATGTGTATCTGCCGTCGCTGGAGACGAAGCTTCCAGTGGAGGGAGAATGACGATGACAATGGGGCTGGAGACACGTGCGCAAGTATGGCTTAATGAGGAGGAAGGAGACAAAGATGGTGATAGCGAAATACGCGTGATTTGTAAAAGTGGGTTTTTAACGTCGTTGTAACACGCGAATCCGCTTTCGCTTTTAAATTTATATCCTAGATAGGGGAGTATCTAGGGTTGTCCAAGGAGGCCAATTGTTTGCAAAATCAATCCTCTTGCTTACAAATAGATCTCAACTTTCTTTTTGATATTTTAAATATGTGATTTTTTTATTTTGAAAAGACGATGGCAACATGCGAATTGTAACGGAAAGTACTAACACCTATAATTACTTAATTAAAATTTAAAAGATAGAAATATCTTCTTCCTAAGCTCACTCTAGGCAAGTGGAGTCCTAGAGTAATTAGGAAGAAGAGGTGAAACAAGTGCTAGAACCAAAAGTAACAATTGCAATAAAAAGCTAAAAGAAGGCAATTTAATTGACTAGAATGAGTGTTCTTTTCAAGGGCAAGTAGAGGAATGCTTCTACTAGAACTAAACAAATCTAAAAGCAAGAAAAGAAACACAAATCCTCTTGCAAAAATGGTGAAGAAGGGAGTCTTCTTGCTCCAAGCCTAGCTGCTCCTTGGCTTGAAAAGAGGGCCTCCTTCTTCTCCTTCCTTAGGAGCTCCTCCAAGGTGGAAGCTACCACCTTCAATGCTCTCTCCAAGGGGTGGGTGTGCACCACCCTCAAAAACTCCTCCAAGGTGGCGTGGACCACCTTCAAGATCTCCTCCAAAGATCTTCCTTGCCTGGCTTCTCCTTTGGCTGGCATGACCCAAGAGAGAAGGGAAGAGGGGAAGGCACCAAGGGGACAGAATATCCCCTTAATCTTCTTCTTCTTCTTCTCTCTTGGACGTGGGCTTCTTGGTGGAATATGAGAGTGAAATTGATAGCTAAGGATGACTTGAATGGTGGTGGGTAGTGGTCTTTTTATAGGGTAGGATGGGGGGTTAAGGTGCCCCTTAAAATGGAGGGCTAGGATGGAAGGATGGAGGTGGTTGGTGATCCTATGGACAAGGGTGTGTGGCACCAACCCAAGGGGTGTTAAAAGGGGTGGTTATGGTGGTGTTGGTGGCTTTGGTGGTGGAGAGACACCACCATTTTGGCGCCAACATAGGGTCTTCTAGAAGGGGGGTTAGGTGGATGGTGGAGATGGATTCAAGGGGAACTGTGTGGTGGCGATGAAGGGGAAATTTGGAGGGAAAAGTGGCGCCATCAAGGGGGTGGTTAGGGTGGTTTTGGCGCCACTTTTAGGTGTCTTTTGGAGGTGGTGGGTAGGTTAGGTTGGTGCCAAGTAGGTTAGCTTATGTGGAGCTTAGGTGGAGCTAGTTGGGTGGAGTTGTTAGGTGGGTTTTTGGGGTGGTACAAGCCAAGGAAGTTGGAGCATAGCTAAGCTAAGCTAAGCTAAGCTAGCTTAGCTAATGGAGGAGTAGAGGAGAAGGTGTTGGAGCTAGGGTTTGGAGGGAGGAGCTGAGGAGAAGTCTGGAGCTGGAGCTGGCTGCTGCTGAAGAGGCTGGCATGGGGCTACTCTAGCTGGCTTAGCTTGCTAGTTCTTTGCTAGTTGCTAAGCTAAGCTAAAGTGAGCTAACTTCTACCAAAATGAGCTGAGGTGAGCTAGGTCTGGTGCTCCCGGGGATAATCAAGCTGGTTGAGGCAGCTAAGGTAGCTTAGCTCAACTGAGTTGAGCTAAGCTGAGTCCCCGGGAGCTGGACTTGAGCTTCCTGAGCTGAGATGAATTCTTCTTCAGCTGGCTGGAGTTGAGTGGAGCTGGATGTAGCTGGATCTGAGCTGGGGTGAACTCCTATCAACTCAGCTGAGCTAGCTAGAGCTCCCTGTGGACTAATGGGAGCTGAGATGAGCTAGACTCAGCTAAGTTGAGCTGGATCTAAGCTGACTTGAGCTAGGGTGAGCTAAGATGAACTCTCTTGAGCTGTCATTCAGCTGAGATTAGCTGAATGGAGCTGGGATGAGATAACCCTAGCTCAAGTAAGCTAGGTTCCAACTGTGGTGAGCTGGATCAAGCTGAGTTCCAGCTAGTATGGGCTTCTCCTTTACCATTTGCCTTCTTGAGTGCTAGGATTTTAGGGATCTGTGTATCTGTACATCAATGCAGCCCAAAAATCCGTTTACGGAGTAAAATCCTAAGAGCTAGGTTCGTTTTAATGCATAAGGATGATGATAAACTGGCGTTTATCAGATGGCTCTGCCATTGGTATTGTGGCAGAGCAACGAGGAGGAGAAAGAATCGCCGGAGCCTACTGGACACTTGGCCGGAGGAGAAGGGAAGAAATTGGAGGTGATTCTCCGGCCAAGCCAAGCTAATTTTGTGCGGCCGGAGGTGGTGGTCCTTTTATAGGTGCTGGCAGGGGCTCTTGTGCTTGGAAGACAAGCTTCTAAGCACGAGAGTCCTTGCCAGAGTAGGAAACAGTGGGATACCCAAATCTCTCGAGCGTTTGCACGAGAGATTGGGTGCGAACCAAGGCTTGAGATTGCGTTCATACGGAAGGGAGTTCCTTAGAGAATCTCCCTTCCAAATCTGGGAGGAGATCTCTGAGGATTCGGGGAGAAATCCCCCTCAAATCCTCGCCGGAGTAGGACTCCTCCGCTTTAATGGTGGAGGGACCTAACTGCAAGAGTGGCGAGGAAGATAGGGTGGTCTGTCCAATAGTTTTCAAAAGCTAAGGGTCAAAATGTAATTGGGTGAACTATTTTGCAAAGTAGGTCAAGGTGACCTCCCCTTAGGTCCAAATTTTGGTACAAGCCTAATTTGGACCTATGGAATCCAATGGTGAGGTTGAATTTTATGTTTGACCACGTTTGACTGGATATTTTACACAAAAACCCAAATTAGGTCAGATAATTAGCTAGGACCCCAATCTAGGTCAAAATAGGTTCCAAAGGACAATTTAAAGATTCTAAATCCTAGGGGATATTTTTCCATGAATTTTAGAGGGATTAGTTGATTTTTATCCAGACCAAAACCTTGTTGAATTGAGCGGGTCTGTTTTAGGGTTACAAGATGTCATTTAATTCTCAGATCGCACATGAACCCTTTTCTGATTGAATCAACCCACTTTTTATCTTGTTTAGACCATTTGACCTATGTTTATCCCCTGAGAAATCCTGTTGATGTACTGCAGTGGTAAAATTACAGTTTTACCCTTTATTTCATGTTTTCTTCTCAAAACATTAATTCCTTGAATTAGGCCCTTCTCCAGGTTATGTAGGAGCTTTTATTATTTTTCTTAGGTCAAAATGAGCTAGTTAGGACTCATGATGTTGTTATCATCATTTCTATGTGCAGAGGCTACAGAAAAGAGGCCAGAGTGATTAGGGGTCCAGATGGGAATGTCATGGTTGTTATCTAGGATAGCAACCATGATTTTGGTGATGATGTGAG
Organism: Thalassia testudinum; assembly: GCA_037157565.1. NCBI lineage: Eukaryota > Viridiplantae > Streptophyta > Magnoliopsida > Alismatales > Hydrocharitaceae > Thalassia > Thalassia testudinum. Next base: position 54,095,389 of record JAZHRO010000030.1, read on the forward strand.
AAGGAAGGAGCGTAAAATAAGGATTAGTACTAAGGTTCTTAATGGCGGAGTTAACTGGAATGGGGTCAGGAGAGCACGTAGGGGGAAGGAAGTCCCGAAGTAAGCAGTCCCCAATCCAAAGGTCAGCCCAAAAGTCAACACACCCCTCATGAACCTCCTATATGATTAAAGGCTTCATAATAGTGCAAGTTCCACAAAGACCTTTGATTCTAGATGAAAAGTTGGGAGGATTAGAGAAGAGTTTGCCATAAAGTTGTTTCATAAGAGTTGAGTAAGGGGAGTCCATAAACAGGATGTGCCAAACCCTATTCATCCTAAGAGCAAAGACAAAGAGGTTCAAATCGCAAATCCCCAATCCACCATAATCAGTAGGTTTAGTGATAGATTTCCAGGAAATCCAATGATGTCTCTTGTTATTCTCCTCGTCGCCCTAGAAGAAGGCAGCGAAGATAGATTCGAGTATGATGGATTTGGGGACATCAAGAACAGACAGAATGTGTATGAGGATGGAGGACAAAACATGTTTGATGAGCAGAAGCCTAGATGCAAAGGAGAGCATGGACGCTTTCCAACCTGCTAATTTTGATTGAATTTTGTCAATGATTTGGTTGAACTAGGTCATTTTGGCTCTCCTAGCGAAGATAGGGCAATGCAAGTACTGGAAAGGGAGGGATCCGAGTTGGATGTCTAGAGAATGGAGAATATGGGAGATTCTACCAAATGGAAAGTGTTACGAACCGATTCCCGAATTCCTACGAGACACGAGAATCGGACCGACTCGACTGATCCTAAGACCCAGTCGTCCAACGAGAAAGTAACCCAAAAGAACAGTAAAATAAACCACATTCATCATGCATGTAACTAACAGTAACAAAAGTACAGCAGTAAAGAAAAGAACTACTACAGTACACACTACCACAATAGTAGAGAATTAAACAGATATATAAACATGATGCTTACAATAAAAGAGTACAATTGTAACAGAAAATACTTACTACAACAGAAGAAACGGTACAGTAGGTACAACACAAGTAAAACTACTGGGCTCTACTAGGCCCAGCACCCTCTGCAGCCGCAGGCTCTGGCTGCTCAACACCTGGTCCTGAAAAGGTGACAAAGGTGACACGTCAGCGAATCGCTGAGTAGAGTGGCAACCAACTAGCTAAGAAAAATAGTAAGGTGGACAGTAGCTGTTATTTTTAATCTCTTTCTTTATTTTTCTATTTACTCATTCATGAATTATTCCTCAAATCTTTTCTCTTGATCTCGAATGTTCCTCGTGGGAACGATCTTGATTGTAGTCTTTTCCGAAAAGTAGAAGTGGCATGCGGTGCTCTCCTGGCCGAGAGAGTCCCCCGTGGTGGTCCTACCCTCAGTCAACCACCCCAAGGTCACTGACAAACGTAACGGTGACTACGGCACGTGCGATAAATGCACGGGTAGCTACCCCGCACTAGCATGCGGTCAGTCGTTTTCATTAACGGGTGCGCTCCAAAGCACATCACGGAACCAGTATAAGGCAGAGCCCTCTTAGTAACAGGGGTCTAGCCCCTCCACAGTAACCAAACAGGGGTCCTGCCCCTCCACAATCCGCGCACCCTCGCCTGACTACCCTGGTTTGCCCAATGGGCCTAACAAGTCAGTGTAGGAAGGCTAGCAGAACCCCAGGGCCCGTGGGGTGGCTAGTGCTCTCCCTACACTAGTAGCTCTCCCCAGTACTGTGTACGTGAGGGTCAAAAGTCGATACAAAGTGGCCAGACCTAACCCCGGGTCCCTGGGGCGGCTAGCTCCACTCTACACTAAATAGGGGGGACAGTCGCTCTTCTTAGTACTCCGTACTCAAGGGCCAGCTCACTTCCCCAATTCCATTCCATTCACCTCTCAGGAGCTCTACTCCTAATTCCCCGTAGGGTTCATGCTCATATTTCTTTAACTAAGCCAATTTAGGTTTCATCATTTCAACTTTAATTTCATATAGCCCATGTTCTCAACAGTTAATATCCATTCAAAAACAAGCAACTGTTATCCAATTACAGGCAATTATCATTTTTCTTTCTACTTTTCCAAGACTGCAATTCATATATTCACGACATTCGTTTCGGTGTTTCTGTTCCTAGGATTCATGCCACACCCTAGGATCTATCATTCAATCTAGTTTTTCAGTCCTAAGATTCATGCCATACCCTAGGATCTATCATTCAATCTAGTTTTCCAATCTTAGGATTCATGCCATACCCTACAATCTATCATTCAATCTAGTTTTCCAGTCCTAGGGTTCATGCCATACCTTAGAATCTATTAATTATCTCACAAGTGCATAAATGTTGATAAATAATTAAAGGGAGCCACTCTACCCGCAAAATCGAGAGTACTGGGGGCGTGATCGGCAAGTCCACATGCCTCCGTAACCTCTAGATCCGCAACAGAACGAGGTTATCACAAGGATCAAACACAAGGAACTACTCAGAATAGGATACAAGTACTTTAAACAAGTAGAGGAACTAATTCTGAGAAGAGCAAAATTTTAAACGCGGAAAACGGACTTCGAACGGACCCTAAACGGGTCAAAAACGACAACCCTACCCTAAATCAGACGTCTGGAACACCTTCCAGACGTCTTAAACGATGGTTCAGATCATACCTTGCTTCTGCACGGTTCTTCAGACGTCCAAGATCCCGTTGAACCTTCTGGACTTAGTTCCAGACATTCGACTGTCACTCTGGACGTTTCGAGACTCTCTCCGCTGTCTGGTGCTGTGCCCAGACGTCCGATTTGTGTGGGAGGGCGTGCCCTTGCGCCTTCCCGAACGAAACCTGCACACGTACGCAACCGACCTCAACACAGCAAAGCGGCAGAATCCTTCGACGAAACAGCCTGCATGGCCGTACACGCGAAAGGAAGAAGAAAAGAAATATTGTACCTTTCAGACGTCTGGGTCTCACTCCAGATGTCCCCCGCGTCGTCTGGACGTAGGTCCAGACGTCTGAATCTGGGAAAATTTTCTGGAATCAGGAGCTCCTCGCCCTCCTCCTACTGCGCACGGTTGTGCCGCGCCACGCTCGCCTACTACCTGAGCTGCAGCAGCACTGGGGCAACTTCCCCAGCACAACGCTCCCGCTGCGCGCCTGACGTGTCTTTGTGCGTGTGTGTTAAGAAGTGTCGTTATAGTCGCACTTGCAACGTCAGTTTTGAAATAAGTAAACGGAGGTGAGTCCGAGTGTCGGTCTCAGGGAGGCGTGGAAATCGGATTTTTGCTTATCACTTGTTGTCACAGAAAGTGCGGAGTTTTGCTTGCGAAAGATGTGGTTTTGAAAAGCGAGATAGAGAGATAGAGAGAGAGAGGGTTTAGGGTTAGAAAGCTCTTTATTTGATCATGCAACTTGAACGGAAATTAAAATGACAATTGAATGGAAAATAACTTCATTAAACATGCACTTGTAGTTCATAACTTACAACATTAAATACATGCTTCAACAAAAGTAATAGAATGCTTAGAAAAGAGAGAGAGAGTGTGTGTGTGTGTGTGTGTGTGTGGAGAGCGACGAGGCGGCCACGGCGGTGGAGGAGGCTCCGTCGGCGGCTCGTCGTCTCCGACGATTACAAGAGGTCCTAAAGCTAGCTAAGAGAGGGGTGGAGTAGTTGCAAGGGGAGTGAATGCCTTGAATGAGTGGTTGGAGGGGGTTTAAATAGGGTTAAGGGCTTCCTAAAAGAAGAAGGGGCTTTAGCGACATCTAGAGCGTCGCTAAAACCACTCCCAAAAGCGTCGGTGAAGCCCTCCAGCCGTTGGTCAGCCGCCCGCCTTGTTTCTTCTCGTGCGATCAGCGACTGCTGAACGAGAGCCGTCCGATCGAAGATCGGACGACTGAGAACCCTCCTCGGCTGCGCTGGGATCGCACCTCGGGCGCGAGTGTGCGCGGGCGTCATCGCCCGGCGTGTGCGCGCGCGTGGGCGCTTGTGAGCTGCGGTTGCGCCGCGTGGCGAGATCTCAGCCGCCCGCTGCTGATCGGGCGGCCCAATTTCACCGCGCACGTCCTTTGTCTTTGATTTTACGCACCGCGCGGCTCGAACCCACGTCGCGTGCGTGGGGGCGTGCGCGCTAACCGTTGCGCCACGCCCGCGTTTTGTTGCGGCAACTGCGGGCGGGCGCGCAAGTCTCGATCGTTCGATCGAAGATCAACGGCCGAGATCTGATCTCGGTTGATGAAGGCGCCTCGTGCGATGGAGCGGGGGGCTGACGTGGCACAATATGGGCCGTTGATCTCCAGATCAACGGTCAGAACTTCTTGGGCCCATTGTAGGAGCTCCGGATGTCAGATTTGGCCGATCTTGAGTCCGTCGAACTCCGTTCGTCATTCTGAATCCATCCGTGTGGTCTGATTGCTCATCTGAGGTCTGCTTTGACAAATGCTTACACAAATGGCCATTAATACAGTTTTATAAGCAATCTTGGTACATGATGCATGCAATGCTCCCATTCTACTTATGTTGTGACTTTTATTCTTAAGATGGGCCATATTCAACATAATTATCACCCCCTTGTGCAGTGTTATCATACCCCCATGCTTACTCCTTGCTAGTCCCTAGAAAGGTTTATTCTAGCCTTTATTTCCTTTCAGAATTTAAGAAGTAATTGCTTAGACATTTCGTTACTTGTCAATAAGAGGAAATAGATGAAGATCTTAATCTACAAAGACTAAGCAGCGCCTGGGTGTCTGCCAAAATACGAATCGCCCGAATCTTTGCTTTAATGTATATAACTATACATATGTATATGTATATATATATATATTTTAGAATTTTTTCGAAATTCAGTGTGGGTTGGTAACTTTTTACAGCTACCCAACCCACCCAAAACTCGGTTAAAACCCTAAGTGCTAAGCATCTTGGTGTGAATGTTGTGATAGACTTACTTAACGGTAATTGAGACAGACTTCGAGTTTCTACGCCTCTAGGTGACCGGAAAAGGAAATAAATTTTCCTGAAGGTGTATTTGTTCGATTGGTAGCTTTCTCCCTACATTTGTTTTAATTGGGGTCAACACAAGGATTTTTCCAGTGTATATCTCCCCAGCTTGTACTACTTCCCCGCTTCTTCCTTAGGTGTTTTGATCTTTTTTGTGCAATTATTGAGCTGGGCTCTGGACAACCGACCAATGGGCTGTTACCCACGATCACTTGCCAGCCATACTTGTGCGGTGAAGTGTGGTTTATTTTCTTTTCTTCTTCTTCCTTTTTTTTTTCGTGGGTGGCTTCCCTAATCTCAAATGTACCTAGGGGCAATGAAGAAGAAATGGCCCGTGGCTGGGTTCTGGACAACCTGCCAATGGGCTGTTACCCACGACAACTTGCCAACCATACCACCCTAGAGAGTTCATTAGCTACCCAATTTCTGTCAAAATCTCCGAGAAGTGAGTCTGTGCAAAAATGTGTGCAGATGCTTAGACTCAAAGTTTTTCTGAGTTAGAGGGTGAGTTGATAAGTCGTATACTTATTACCTTATTTAGTAGGTGGATTAGAATAGCTTAAGGTTGCAAGGATTCGCCGCTAAATCCATATTTTAACGGACACCAAGGCTGATTAAGCCTGAAGGCCTGAAAATTCTAAGTGTTTAAGTTCTTTTTGTATTATTTCCCACTATTGACAAGTTTCTAATGCCTAAGCTTTTTTCCCCGAGAAGAGTTTGAGGCGTGCGTCAAATAGCCAAACTTGCTGGTTAGGCTCAAAGGTTTTTCTATGAATGAGTCGGTCGTGGACAGCTTTCATTTTCTCCTTATACAGTCGACTATTGTCAAAGGCGTCCCAACGAATTTCTTCAAGCTCAGATAATTGGAGCATCCTCTGCGCACCGGCTAACTGGGGATCCATGTTACATTGCTTGACAACCCAGTAGGCCCGGTGTTCCAATTCGATAGGAAGATGGCAGGCTTTGCCAAAGACCAGGAGATAAGGCGACATGCCTATCGGGGTCTTGAAAGCGGTCCTGTATGCCCACAGGGCATCATCAAGTCGTGTGGACCAGTCTTTCCTGTCAGGTCTCACAGTCTTCTGTAAAATGTTCTTGATTTGTCTATTTGAGACCTCAGTCTGCCCATTTGTTTGTGGATGATATGGGGTGGCAATGCGGTGGTTTACCCCGTATTTTCTAAGTAGGGCACGGAATTGGGAATGGATAAAATGGCTTCCACCATCACTGATCATGGCCTTGGGTATTCCAAACCGGGAAAAGATGTTCTTCTTCACAAAGTCCATGACAGTCCTATGATCGCATCGTCGGGTGGCAATGGCTTCAATCCATTTGGAAACATAGTCTACCGAGACCAGGATGTACTCGAAGCCGTTGGATGGTGGAAAGGGGCCCATAAAATCGATATCCCAAACGTCGAAGATTTCGACAATCAAAATGGGCTGAAGGGGCATCATATCTTTCTTGGTCATGGTCCCCAGCATTTGGTAGCGTGAGCAAGTCTTGGCAAAGATGTGTGCATCCTTAAATAGGGACGGGCAGTAGAATCCAGACTGCAAAACTTTTGCAGCTGTTTTCTTTCCAGAGAAGTGGCTGCCACACGCTTGGTCATGACAAAAGGAAAGCACACTCTGAACTTCGTCTTCGGGGATACACCTCCTGATGATCTGATCAGCACAGAGGCGAAACAGCATGAGATCATCCCAGAAATAGTGCTTGGCCTCAGCCAAGAACCTGTCCCGTTGCTGTCTGGACCAGCTGTGCGGGGTTTGTCCTACGACCAGGTAATTGACGTAGTCAGCATACCATGGCATTTTCTTATCTTGCACGGCTAGGATGTGTTCATCAGGGAAGGCATCAGATAGAGGTAGGGATGATCCAATGTGGTTTGGATGAAGTCTCGACAAGTGGTCAGCCACCACATTCTTCGATCTGGCCTTGTCTCGAATTTCCAGGTCAAATTCCTGCAAAAGCAAGATCCATCTGATGAGCCTGGGCTTTGCGTCTTTTTTGGCCAATAGGTGCCGGATGGCTGAATGGTCAGTGTAAATAGTCACGTGGGATCCCAGCAAGTACGATCGGAATTTTTCAAGTCCAAAGACTACAGCAAGCAACTCTTTCTCTGTGACAGTATAATTACGTTGGGCCTCGTCCAACATTTTGCTCGCATAGTAGATCACCACGGGCTTCTTGTCTTTCCTTTGTCCCAAGACAGCGCCTATGGCAAAATCGGATGCATCACACATAATCTCAAAGTCCTGGGACCAGTCTGGGGGTTGAAGTACAGGTGCGGTGGAGACTAAGTCCCGGAGGGTGTGATAAGCTTGGATGCAATCATGAGACATGTGGAATATGGCGTCGTTGGCTAGAAGGTCGGTCAAGGGTTTGGAAAGCTTGGAGAAGTCTTTAATGAACCTTCGGTAGAAGCCAACATGTCCTAGGAAGGAGCGAATCTGCTGAACTGAACTAGGTGGAGGAAGTTTGGAAATTAAATCAACCTTAGCTCGATCTACCTCGATGCCCCTATGCGAAACGATGTGACTGAGGACAATTCCTTCTTGAACCATAAAATGGCTCTTTTCCCAACTTAACACCAGGTTAACCTCGATACATCGTTTTAGGATTTTCTCCAAGTTGCTCAAACAAAGGTCGAATGAATTCCTGAATACAGAGAAATCATCCATAAAGACCTCCAAGTATTCACCCACCATTTCTGAAAAAATGGTTAGCATGCAATGCTAGAAGGTCGCAGGTGCGTTGCATAACCCGAACGGCATTCGACGGAATGCAAACGTGCCATACGGGAAAGTGAATGTGGTCTTTTCCTGATCTTCTGGAGCAATTGCGACTTGGTTATATCCTGAATATCCATCCAGGAAGCAAAAATACTTCTGCCCTGCCAATCTTTCAAGGATTTGGTCAATGAATGGCAAGGGGAAGTGGTCCTTCTTAGTGGCTTCATTAAGCTTCCTATAATCAATACACACCCGCCATGCGGTGGTGGTGTGGGTGGGGATGGATTCGCCATGATCATTGGTGACAACGGTGAACCCAGCTTTCTTTGGAACCACTTGAGTGGGGCTCACCCAGGGGCTATCGGAGATAGGGTAGATGATGTCGGCATCAAGCCACTTGATAATTTCTTTTTTAACGACCTCCCGCATGTTTGGGTTTAAACGTCTCTGCATCTGGCGGGAAGGTCGGGCCCCGTCTTCCAGGTAAATCTTGTGGGTGCAATAGGTGGGGCTAATTCCTCTTAAATTTGAAATGGTCCAACCAATGGCGGCCCGATGTTCTGAAAGGGTTGTAGTCAACCTAAGTTCCTGATCCTTGGTTAGATGAGAATTAATAATCACTGGGAAGGTCTGGTCAGGTCCCAGGAAGACGTACTTGATATTCTCGGGCAATGGTTTAAGTTCAGGCGCGGGTGGAACCACAGTCGATGGGAAGGGAAAGGGAGGGGGTTGATCAACATCGATCTCTTCAAATGGTGTCATGTGATGGTACTCAGCCTTACAGAGGTCCATGGGTAATGATGGTGACGGGTAAGAACAGTCACTACGGGTTTGGTGGTCTGATACAGAACTGAGGGTGAGGCATTCCTCGATTAGAGTTTCCACGGGATCATGTTCCGCAATGCACTCGCAATCAAAAGACTTTGTCTCCCGGAAGATATCCAATTGCATTTTCCTATCCCCGAAGGCGATTTCCTTACATCCCGTGTCGCAATCGATGTTTGCTTTAGCCGTAGCTAAGAAAGGTCTGCCTAAGATTATGGGTGCGTTCTGTAATTTTTCAGGGACTTCCATGTCGAGCACCAAAAAGTCGACCGGGAAATAGAAGTCCTTGACCCGTACAATCACGTCCTCGACAACCCCCTTCGGGGTTTTCACTGATCTATCAGCCAGCTGGATGGTGACAGGGGTTGGTGTCAGCTCCCCAAAACCAAATTGGTGGTACAAGGTTGTTGGAATTAGGTTGATAGAAGCACCTAGGTCCAGGAGCGCTCTATCAAACGTCATGTCCCCGATATTGCAGGAAATCAGGGGCGCTCCTGGGTCAGTTCGCTTGAGTGGAAGGTTGCTTGATATCACGGAACTTGCTTGCTCAGAGAGTACAACCTTCCTAGGTGCTTGAGGTCTCGGCTTACGCTTTGGTGTACAGGCATCCTTTAAAAACTTGGCGTAAGCAGGGATGTGTTTGACGGCTTCTACGAGCGGAATATTAATCTGTACTTGCTTAAAAATTTCCAACAGCTCCTCAGTTTCCATAGTATTCTTCTTTTTCTTGATTGTTTCCAAGGCCTCAGGGTAGGGTGTCTGAATGTGGATTGGTTCCACGTCTGGGTCCTTGGTTGATGCCTCCTCTGAGTCGGGTATTTCAGCGGGTGACGTCTCGGGGAGAGTCGGCCATTTGGGATCCTGGGTTTTAGTGCCGCTTCTCAAGGTCACCACATTCGCAGAGGCATTGGGGCCCTGGGTTGATCCTTAAGAAGACGAGGACGAAGAAGCACCAAACCCAGGAGGTGTTTGCGGGGCTGGCTGGACCATGTGAGCCTGCCCGGGGTTGCTTTGGAACCCTTGCGAATTGGGGCCTCTGTTAATTATGTTTCGCGGGTTCGGTTGTGGTTGGGAAGGTAGGGATCCTTCTTGTTTACAGTCCAAGAGTTGGCTTAACTGTCCCTTTACCAAGGCCATTTTCTCCTGATGTTTCTGGTTCATGTCAGCCATCATCTTTATTAGGGTATCCATTTGATTTTGTGGGGGAGGGGCCGCCCTATTATGATTATATTGGGGTCTAACTGGTGGTCCTTGCTGATAGGGGGCAAGTGTGGCTGCTGGTTTGGCCTAGGCTGGTTTTGGAATTGCGGTGGTTTTTGGTTTGTCCAACCAAAGTTGAGGTGGTTATGCCAGCCAGTGTTGTAAGTGTTGGAGAAAGGGTCAGGTTTCGCATAACCTTGGATAGCTTGCACATCTTCTAGGATAGCCGATGTTGATGAAGAGGGAAGGGAGTAATCAAGGGTCGAGGGAGCAAAGGTCCCTCCCTGGAACGTGGTCAGGGGTTGTTCCAGGTTCAGTTGGGTGAAGGGCTGGACCAGGTCAACATTACGTGCTCCCTTTGCTAGGGAGAAAGTCTGCAAGGGGTTCCTGGTCTGGTTCAGTAGCTCATCAATCTTTTTGTCCACCAATTCCACTCGATCCAACTTTTTGGCAATGATGTCCATGTCAACCATTCCAGAATTTGCTTGCACCTCATAAATCCTGCCACAGGGTTGACTGGACCTGTTAAACTGGTTCATGGAGGCATTGTTGAGTGAATTCTCGCTCATAGACTCAAATAGCTCAAACGCGCTCTCATTGTCTTCGTTCAAGAAGTTTCCCCTACATGAGGCATCGACGAAGTTCCGTAGGTTGCTGTCCAGACCGTGGTAGAAGATCTAGGCCAATTGCCACCTTGGAACTTTGTGGTGTGGGCATTTCCTCAAAAGTTCATTAAATCTTTCCCACGCCTCATGAAATTATTCCCCACCTTGGAGTGTAAAGGTAGTGATAGCTCTTTTAAGGGCATTGGTCTTTCCTATGGGGAAGAATTTCTTTAAAAATGCATGCCTCAGTTCTTCCCAGGTGGTGATGGGTCTACCTAGGGTTCTAAGCCAATGAGAAACCTTGTCTCTCAATGAGAAGGGGAACATCTTAATTAGAATAATGTCAAGGCTAATGTTCCTAGGTTTCACAGTTCGTGCTATGCGATCAAGATCCTCTAGGTGCTGAAAGGGGTCCTCATTTGAGCTTCCATGAAAGTGGCTCTGGATCAGACTTAAGACATTCGGTTTTAGCTCAAAATCATCTCCTCCCTCGAGGATCCTAAGGTGTGGCTCGACTCTAATAGCAGAAGGATTATAGAAATTGCGGAGGGGTCTCGGCTGATCCTGAAATGGCGGTAAATCAAGTGGTGGTTGTCCTGGTATGTCTTGGAAAGGTGGTGGTGGTTGTTCTTGTGGGTTCTGTAACCGTTGTATGGCTTGCATGATGGTGTGGATTTGTTGTTGCTGAAGCCGATGGTTAGCATTGATTTGAGCTTGGATGATGGCCATAGCATCTGGTGGGGGTTGATCCTCAGCCTCATCTACCCTAGGTTTAGCCATGTTAATAGAATTACGTCGCCTAGATTCCTGCCCCAAAACACACAACTCGGGATGCAGTGAGTGTCTCCCGTGCATACGCTAGAGAAGAACAGGAGGGGATGTGGAGGGCGACAGATGAGAGAAATGTGTTTCAATCAAACACACAAGCCTAGTCCTTATGGTGTATTCCTTAGGAGACCTAAAAATCTCACAAAGGGTGATTAAGTCCGTAAGCACTGGACTCCCCTTCCCAAGGCTAATCTGGCCAGGTTGATTACGAGGGGATTGCAGGGAAGGTTCTTCCTTTGGCTTGCACCTCCGGTTCCGTAGACCCCACAACCGCGATCGTTTGACACTGCCCCACAGCCTAGTCACCAGATTCTACCAAGGGAATGAAAGCCAAGTGCCTAGCGAACAAAACCTCGCCTTTTGAGACTTAACTCAGTCCTGCCTAGGGCACGTCTACTCAGTTTTAAAGGGCTAGGATAGTGCTTGTGCTTAGGGTTATGTGATGAGGCGTTGATTGGGGTGGTGCCTCTTAATTCTCCACTTTCAAGGTGTGTGCTTCTAGCAAAACATGATTTTCAAGCAAGGATTTATTAAGATGTGGTGTCTTTTAGTGTTTCATCCTTACTTTAGTACTTTTTAGGGTTGACGTGTCTTAATGTTTTCAAACAAGTTTCAGTGGGCACGTCAAGTTCTACACACAATTCGGTGAAAGTAGATTTCCTTTTTATTCTGTAGAGGCTCTAAAATCCTATTGTACTCATCCTAATGATCATGCAGCTTCTATTAGATGAGTTAGTTTTAGGGTTGAGTGGTGCGGCCCAGGTCAACTCACGGTGGCTTCGCAAACACCACTCAAGAGAAAGAAAATGACACTCCAAGAATTTATTCAGAATATTATAGTGTACATTTTTTTGTAGGGTGATGTGTTAAGGATATGGGTCAAGCAATCATACACCACGCCAATTTTTTTCAGTTTTTACAATTTTTTTAGTTTTTTCACGCAAGCAAACAGTCATGAGAGGAAGATTACTCACTCTCGGTCCTGGTAGCGCCTACTCTTCTGCTACCGTCGTGGGATGCGTCGCTTCGCCGTCCACGCGTCGAATTCCTGCAACCAATAAGTAAAAAGGAAAATAGGGCATTAGACGATGTGAGGATGAATGTGGAATGGAGGTGATAAAACAAATCCGTTGCCTCCCCGGCAACGACGCCAAAAACTGACGTGTCTTTGTGCGTGTGTGTTAAGAAGTGTCGTTATAGTCGCACTTGCAACGTCGGTTTTAAAATATGTAAACGGAGGTGAGTCCGAGTGTCGGTCTCAGGGAGGCGTGGAAATCGGATTTTTGCTTATCACTTGTTGTCACGGAAAGTGCGGAGTTTTGCTTACGAAAGATGCGATTTTGAAAAGCGAGATAAAGAGATAGAGAGAGAGAGGGTTTAGGGTTAGAAAGTTCTTTGTTTGATCATGCAACTTGAACGGAAATTAAAATGACAATTGAACGGAAAATAACTTCATTAAACATGCACTTGTAGTTCATAACTTACAACATTAAATACATGCTTCAACAAAAGTAATAGAAAGCTTAGAAAAGAGAGAGAGAGTGTGTGTGTGTGTGTGGAGAGCGACGAGGTGGCCACGGCGGTGGAGGAGGCTCCGTCGGCGGCTCGTCGTCTCCGATGATTACAAGAGGTCCTAAAGCTAGCTAAGAGAGGGGTGGAGTAGTTGCAAGGGGAGTGAATGCCTTAAATAAGTGGTTGGAGGGGGTTTAAATAGGGTTAAGGGCTTCCTAAAAGAAGGGGCTTTAGCGACGTCCAGAGCGTCGCTAAAACCACTCCCAAAAGCATCGGTGAAGCCCTCCAGCCGTTGGTCAACCGCCTGCCTTCTTTCTTCTTCTCGTGCGATTCGCGGCTGCTGAACGAGAGCCGTCCAATAACCCTCCTCGGCTGCGCTAGGATCGCGCCTTGGGCGCACGTGTGCGCGGGCGTCATCGCCCGGCGTGTGCATGCGTGTGGGCGCCCATGAGCTGCGGTTGTGCCGCGTGGCGAGATCTCAGCCGCCCGCTGCTGATCGGGCGGCCCAATTTCACCGCGCGCATCCTTCGTCTTTGATTTCATGCACCGCGCGGCTCGAACTCGCATCGCGTGCGTGCGGGCGTACGCGCTAACCGTTGCGCCACGCCCGCGTTTTGTTGCAGCGACTGCGGGAGGGCGCGCAAGTCTCGACCGTTCGATCGAAGATCAACGGTCGAGATCTGATCTCGGCTGATGAAGGCACCTCGTGCGGTGGAGCGGGGGGTTGACGTGGCATAATATGGGCTGTTGATCTCCAAATCAACGGTCAGACTTCTTGGGCCCATTGTAGGAGGTCCGGATGTCGGATTTGGCCAATCTTGAGTCCGTAGGGCTCCGTTCGTCATTCTGAATCCACCCGTGTGGTCCGATTGCTCATCTGATGCCTGCTTTAACAAGTGCTTACACAAATGGCCATTAAAACTGTTTTATAAGCAATCTTGGAACATGATGCATGCAATGCTCCCATTCTACTTATGTTGTGCCTTTTATTCTTAAGATGGGCCATATTCAACATAATTATCACCCCCTTGTGCAGTGTTATCAGCGCCCGCCGGTCGGCCCTGGCTGCTCCGGCGAGCTCGCCCTCTCTTCCTTACGCGCTCCACCTCTTCTCCCTCTTGTTGCACCTCCTCCTCCCCGCGCACATTCGGCAGCAGCTGCTGCCGTCGCCCTCTCACTCTCACGCTGCCACTGGAAGAAGGAGGAGACGGTGGAGTGGTGGTGAGGGAGAGGAGAGGGGGAGATAGTTGAAGGCGCCGTGGGTAGAGAGAGAGGAAGAAAAAGATGGCACCTGCAGGATGGGGAGGGAAGAGAGAGAAGAAAAGAGGGCGGCGTGTCAGTCTGCACGCGCATGCGCGCAAACTCGCAATCGTACGCCGCAAAAATTAATTTCCAAACGTCTGACCAGACGTTTGGACCAACTCCCAGACGTCTTAAAAGACATTTGATGCCGTGGTCTTTAACAAGAAGTGCTTGCCAATGTAGCATTGGCTCTTGGAATGGCTAATCTGCTAACCCGAGAACTCTTCAAAGGTGCAGAGGAACCTAGAAAGGTTGAAGATGGAGTGCAGATTCCCATTAAGGAAAAGGATAATACCATCCACATACCAAAGCCCTAGGGAGGGGATATACCACACCGGATGGAGACGGGGAGGATTTTGCCTTGAAAGGAAAGCTCTTTAATGCCATGAATAAATAGCTCCATGAAAATGTTGAAAAGCAAAGGGGAGACTAGATCTCCTTGACGCAGGTCACATGAGACCTTAAAGAATGGGTTGGAGATCCCATCGACAAGGTCAGAAGAGCCTTCATGCTCAATGAAAGAGGAAATGCGAGAGATAGCGGAAGCGGAAAAGCCAAAGTTGTGAAGAATTTGATAAAGGACTTTCCACTCCACCCTATCAAAGGCTTTCTGAATATCGAGTTGAACAATGATATTAAAGCCAAAGACTTTCCGATCCAGATGTTGGGTAAGTTCAAAGGCAGTTGCTATACGATCAGGAATGGATCTGCCCTGAACAAAGCCTGCCTGCTTAGGGGAGATAAGCCTCGAAAAGAGAGAGGATAGTCTCTTCACGAAAATCCCTGAGGCGATCTTGTAAAGAACATTATAGAGGCTAATAGGGCGGAAGTCGGAGAGGTCATGGACAATGGGTTTCTTGGGAATCAAAGTGATGAAAGTGTTATTGAAAGCCCAGGGAGCATAGCGATGTGAGAAAAAGTGAGCAATAGCTAAAACCAAATCATCTTTGAGCAAGTCCCAAAAGTAGGAGTAAAACTCCACATTGAAACCATTCGGTCCAGGAGTGCGATTCGGAGACATTTTGTATAAGATTTGGTAAATCTCAGAAGCATCAGGGGAGCGAATAAGGTAAAGGGAGTCGTCCTCCGTCAAGATAGGAGGAATAACATCCAGAAGGGGATAAGGACCCAGAGGAGAGTCCGATTTGAGGAAAGTGGTAAAGAAGTCCACCGTGATGGAGGAAGCCGAGTCCCAACTTCCCCCACTGATGGAGTTAGTAATGGAAGATCTGCTTCTCTTAGTGAATCTCTTACGGATGGTGGAATGAAAGAATTTGGTGTTCCTCTCACCCTTCCTAATCCAATCAATTTTAGCTTTTTGACTCAAGAAATCATTAAGCTTAATTAAGGCATCATTGAGTTGGATCTGGATGTCACTGAGCTCAGCGGCTAGGTTATCATCCCAAAGGGATGAGAGCCTAGAATCAACATCTTCAAAGTGAGACTCAAGGTCTTTAACCACCTGGTTTATGTCCCTGAAAGTCGATCTATTCCAGTCTTTAAGGGCTTTTTTGAGAATGTGAAGCTTGGAGTAAAATTTGGAAATGGGGTCAAGTTGGGAATTAACGAGAGCTCCGGTCCAAATATTCACAACAAATTGCTTAAATTGCAGAGATCTAAACCACATGTTCTGAAAGCGAAAAGGGCGTGGGTGGGAAGAGGAATTCTTGGGGCTAAGAAGGATGATAGGAGCATGGTCTGAATTGGTTCTAGAGGCATACAATCGAGAAGAGAAGAGCGGAAGGGCGTCTGAATTGAGAAGAACGCGATCGAGTTTTTGGTAGATTTGGGAGCTACCTCTACGACCATTGCACCAAGAGAATTGGGAACCGGACATAGGCATTTCGATGAGAGCAAGGTTGTGGATACAAGAGAGCATGGGTTCCGCCTGAGAGTGGGAGAAAGGGGCACCAGCAGATTTCTCGGAAGGCCGGAGGATGCAGTTGAAATCCCCTCCAATGGTCCAAGGAGTAGGATTAAAATCAGAGACCTGGGAAAGGAAGTCCTAAAGTAGATCGTGCTGGGCAGCATCACAGGAGGCATAAATCGTAGAAAGTTTGAGGGAGGTGTCGCCAAAGGAATAGTGGAGGGTGATTGCTTGTGAACAGGCAACCAGTAGGTTAACTTTAATAGGGTCCTTCCAAATGGCCCAGATCTTGGGAGCTTCATGGATGTTGAGGTGGTGATGGAAGGCAAGCTTACGCATGATAGAGTTGTGTTTGAATCCTTGTCATTATTTAGCAATATGAACTTGAATATGCATAGACCAACTGAATCCATGCATTGAAATAAGGGCTTATCAAAGATGATCCACTAGTAGGATCAGCAACCATAAAGTAGAGATAAAAAATGAAAGAACCAATAAGAGTGGACGATTCTTGATAGCTGAAAAAATAATAAATCAATGAATAAAAAGATTTCTTAAAAGCTAGATACTAGCCTACAGTTTGAAAAGATATCGCTGTTTAATGGTCTATTAATTCAAATTGGATAAAACAAAACAACAAAAACATGCAAAAGCTATATGATGAGAGAGAAGAAAAAGATGAATCACTGTACACAAACAACATCAAATCTGCACTTAGTAAGTGGGATGTGTTGGTGCTAGAGCACCACGATCATTTGTTTTGATGATAACAAAACACGTGTTATTTAACATTTGCAATTTTAGTCCTAGATTTCAGGTCAATTGCAAATGTGGACGTGTTTAGACGGAGTTCGAGCTTGCATCCAAGATGGATTGGAGGAGCTTGACGGAAAACAAAGGAGGTTCGCGTGGAGGGACAGATTGAAGATGGAAGGAAATGAAGAATAGGATAGATTTCCTTCTTTTGTACTTGTTGTATTTTTCGTTTCTTTTGTTGCTCTTTATTTCCTTAGATATTTCATGTTAAAGAGCTTCAAAGAACCCTAACAGTAGTCCTAGGAACACCGGCACAACCCTAGGATACTTAGGTTTTCTGTAGAATACTTAGAAAACCAATATAGGGTTCAAACAGACTTTCCAGACGTCTAATTCCCAAATCAGACGTCTGATAAAGCATTTTAAGACGTCTGACTGTTGTTTTAGACGTCTGATAACTGTTAGGCTGGACATAGTTAGTTCTGTCTGATGAAATCAGACGTCCAGACCTTAGACCAGACGTCTTAGAAGACGTCTGATGGATTTGCCAGACGTCCAATTAGTGGACCGTTGGCTGGCTTAGCAGACACTCAAGAATATGACCGTTAGAGCCTTATCAGACGTCCTTAGGCCTTTCCAGACGTCTGATAATTGACCGTTTTGCCTCGGCTGACCCAAAATCTCTTCTCAGAGATTTTCTAGCCGTTGCAACGTTTGGAAATCAATTCCCACAGTAAAAGTAGGTTTCCAGACGTCCAGACATAGTGTCAGACGTCCTATATGTCGTCTGATGGACTTGCACAAAAACCCTGTTTAGATCTGATTCAAGTCAGGGAGAAACCAGCATAGAATCAGACGTCTGACATTTAAATCAGACGTCTTAAAGTGGCCTTCCAGACGTCTGATGAAAGAATTAGACGTCTGATAAGCCTGTCAAAACAATGATTGTTCCTGATTTCGGGCTGATTCACTTGGGCTTTATTCCCAACGGCTGTAGAACCTTTCTTAAGCCTTCCAAAGCCTTCCTAAGGCCTCTATAAATAGAGGGGAGCCTTTACACACCTAGAGAGACCAAGATACACAAGAAACAATTTGTATTACACTTTCCACTCTCTTGTGTCCTAGCTAGCTCTTGCTCTCCAAGCTCAAGCACCATTCTCTTGAGAGCATCAAGCTGTTGCGCACCCGCTCTCCCGCCGTAGTTCACGAGAGTGAAGTTGCGCCGTCGCGTGGCTCACGCACCGCGTCATCGTCGACGCACTCTTTACAAAGGGAGTTTCCTAAATCCTATAGAAGCTTAGGTTTATTACTTTGTTGGCTCTATAGGTTTGTTGTTTATTTTACCTTTGTCTTTTGGTTGGGTATTCGCTTTGCGAATTCCCGTCTCCTTCGTAGGACAAAATCCTTCTCGTGGAGAGAAGGGGTTGAGGAACGCTACCCTCGTACTTGTAGCGTGGTTGTACTGAGGTTGAATCACCCTCGTTTTAAAGTGATTCGTTTAGTGGATTTGATCAACTAGGTTGATCGGAAAATCATAACTCGAGAGGGTTAGGTGGTGGTTTTCACCCGGTTTGGGTTTCCACCTAAAAATTACTTGTGTACTTGTGCGATTGATTTTTTTGAGATTGCTTTATATTTCAATTCCGCATTTTTTACGTTACGCTCATCTCACCCCCTCTAAGTAGGAACTTTCAGGATGCACACTTGGCACTCTCCTGGCCTGAGAGAGTACCCTATGGTAATCTTACACCCTGTCTATCACCCCGAGGTCATGGTCGCAATGTAGCGGTGACTACGGCACGTGCGATAAGCGCATGGGTAGCTACCCCGCACTGGCATACGGTCAGTCGTTTCTGCTAACGGGTATACCCAAATGTACAGCACAGAACAAAACATGGACCACACCCCTCAACAGTCTGCGTACCCTCGCCCGGCTATCCGGTTTGCCCAGTGGGCCTAACTGGAGTCGGTGTAGGGTGGCCAATCTTAACCCCTTTGTCTGAACCCAAGGGATGGCTAGCTCCTCCTACACTAAAGGGACAGTAGCTCTCCTCAGTACACGAGGGCCAGCTCACTTCCCACACTAAAGGGACAGTTGCTCTCCTCGGTACCACATACACGAGAGCCAGCTCACTTCCCATACTAAAGAAACAGTTGCTCTCCTCAGTACCACGTACATAAGGGCCAACTCACTTCCCATATACATCCACTATTTGTTCAGTATATGTGAGTTCCTCTCCTAGTTCCCGTAGGGTTCATGCATCGTACTCATCTTATTTTATTTCACGATATGTATATTTATCATATACGGATTTCTCATTCGTACAATAGGCATCTCGAAATTTAACAAATTAGGCATTCACCACATCAATTAACTATTCAGTTGGTAGCAGTAAAGATTTTAATAGGCATTTCAGAGCATAACACGTGGTTCAAGTAATGTACATTTCCTCTAGCCCTAGGGTTCATTCCATATCCTAAGGTTCGATCAGATATTTCTAATATAGCATACACTTTAATCTTTTAAATCAAGGATTAGAGGAGACCACTCTACCAGTGTATACTGGTGGAATGGGAGCTCGCAGGGTAGATCCCAACGTCTCTGTGGGTTCCATGTACACTACAAACTAGAGACCTATAACATTGACCAACATGTCAAACAAGTTCAAAATAGCATAGACACTATACCACTACGTAGAGAATTCCGAATGGAAACCAATGATACTTTGTTTGTGAAAAATCGACTCCGTTTGGATCTCGAACCGGCCCAAAAACACAAAACCTAACCAAAATCAGACGTCTGGGAAGAGTTCCAGACGTCTGAAACGAATGTAGTAACTCACCTTGCTTTCTGCGTCTTTTTCAGATGTCTAAAACCACTCGATCCTCGCACTGGCGTGCCTTCCCAACCTTTGACACCTGCAACAGATGCGCATGCACGATCAGAACTTGGGCAGGGAATAATACTTTGAAAATTGCACTATCAGACATCTGGTGTTACCTCCGGACATTCGGTCAGACATCTATTGAGTCCCACAGACGTTTGATCTTGCGAAAAAATAACTTCACAGAACCATTCGCGGGCTTTCTTCTCTCTTCAGGAGCTGCAACAACTTCTGCAGTACCCTCTGTCTCCCCTCGCAAGCTCCCCGCACTCAACCCTTCTCCTCCGATCTCCTCCTGCTCCCCGCTCTCCTCCTCCCTCTCAGCTACTGTGGTGGTGAGTGAATGGAGGAGGACGGGGGGTTTTATGGAGTTGAAGACGGGGGGGGGGGGGGGGGGGGGGAGGATGGTGTGGAGGCATGGGGGAGGTGTCATGGAGATGGGGAGGAGTATGGGTGGCATGGGGGGGTTATGGGGTAGGAGGGAGGTGCTTGGGTGGAGTAGTGACGTGGGATAGGGGTAAGGTAATGTGAGTTTTACACCCAGCCCCTCAGGATAGATCCTCCGAGTGTACAATTTTCATTAAACTTTTTCAAAAGTTAAAATACTCCACATGAGATCTTCTGGTGTATATAAAATTTACGAGAAAATCTTTAAAATTTTTGAAAACACCAGACAATCCTTGAAAAAAATCATTTCAATCGTGATCAACTTCAATATCGATAATTTGCGTAACAGATGTTTGCTTATTAAATAAATACTATGTAAAGAAGCCAAACCTCGATCTTCAAAGATCATTGCCAACCTAATTGTGAATCCCCGGCCTTTGGACCTCCGCTGCAGTCCACCATCGTCTTCAAAGCTCCGAAATCTCCTCCTCTCTTCAGCTTGTGTTCCATTGAGGTCCCTCTTCCCATTGTTTCCCATGCCCAGTCGATTCTAAGAACCAACGGCAAGGGAATAGAAGACCACGTCTACTTATAAGATTCATTTCAAATATTTGAAATGAATTTGACGTGTGAATTGCGCATTTAAAATTCAACTATGATGGTGCCATCGTGGAAGACACGTAGGATTTGATAGAATTCTGAATATATATATATATATATACCCTCCTATAGGCAGTGAGCAGAACCACCGCCCTCCAGTCCATTCATGGGTTGGGCTTAGATTTTAAAAAATTAACTTTGACCCACACCTAACCTGCTCAACTCTCTATTAAGAATTTAACAATTTTTTAATCAACCTCAATCAAAACCCTCTCCCACTCCCAAATCCATGACGTTGAATGAGGACCCACCCATGCTTTCAACCAAAACTCTCCTCACAGTCCAAAGCGACATGACAGTGGATGGGAATATCTCTCCTGATGACAAAACAATGAAGAAAGCGGACTTCTATTTTTATTTTTCTTTTAAACTACGGCTTTGATTTATAATTCTTGCTATTTAAATATCATTATTCTCGTTTGAAAAACTCTGTTCTGTTCTCTACTTTATAATATACGTCTTTTCGTGTAAATTTTAACTTTTTTAAGCAGGAAACCACGATATCTTTATAATATTATGTCAAAAATCATGGGCTGATGAGCCTACTTGCACCTGACCTGGTCCAACATCGTACGAGCTTGGGTCAGGCATTTTGACTCGTCGAAGGAGGCCAGGTTAGGCTTTGGACCAATAACTTTTTTATCGTCGGCCCGATCATCTCAGATTGGCGCAAATATTGAACAGGTCTATTTTCACGAATGATGGGGGAGGGTCTTTTTTGTTTTTTTTTTAACATAAAATTTTTATGGAAGGAAAGAATAAGATACAAGAGATGTACATAAGAGTAAAAAGAAAAGATGGAGAAATCTCACCCACGAAGTGGGACATATATCCCGTAGAATAGGGAAACGCAAAAAACAAAAAATGAGACAAGAAATAAAAGAATAAGAAAAAGAGCGTGTCCCAGATCGGGAATCGGGTAAGTTTCCAAAGGAGGATGATCCCACGTTCGTAGATA
This sequence comes from Thalassia testudinum, assembly GCA_037157565.1. Lineage (NCBI taxonomy): Eukaryota > Viridiplantae > Streptophyta > Magnoliopsida > Alismatales > Hydrocharitaceae > Thalassia > Thalassia testudinum. The sequence continues at coordinate 54,116,872 of JAZHRO010000030.1, forward strand.
CGGTAAAGCACCAATGAGACTAATCTCGAAAAAACATGCCAACGAGATCGAATAGGTCGACAAAAAGATCGAAATCGAACTCGACCGTAATAGTCTAGGGTCACACGTAGCCCTTAACAAAACAACCTAAACTAGAAAAAAGAAAAAAGAATGGATTGAACAATCACATGCACATCAACAAGAATACCCTGCAGCACACAACAACACAAACACGAGACAACTGCAATCGGCGAGAAGCCAAACACGGCTAGTGCCACCCACTGCCACAACACCCGACGACCGAGGATCACATGCCGATGGAGCCACTACCCGTGTCGAAGCCAATCAAAATCGGATGATTTTCTACCAAATCCTAAGACCAATCCTAATCATCAAAACATCAAGCCATATCGATTGAAAGGAGAAACGATGGAGGGGTACCTGAATCCATCGTAGCGAAAGCGAAGAGAAGATCACAGAGATCCTCTGAAGCCATGTTTTTTGGTTCTCCAACGAGAGGTGGTGGTAACGGTACTTCCAGATGGTTTAGAGAGTAAGAGAGAAAAGAACTTAATGGGAGCGTACACTTTGCGTTCTGTTATGGGCTCTATTTATAACTTTTCTACGATGGGATGCAGAAAATCAAATGCCCGCTTTGCCCTCACCCCTCTAGAAACAATAACCACTTAAAATAAAATGACAACTCCACCTATCATGGAATTGCATTTTCTCTTAAGGTTTCTATGAGTTAAATCTCATATCGTAATGAGATGTGAATGGCAAATTTACATAATTAGACAACTTTAATAACTGTAAATGTGATGTCTAAATATATGTATACATTTAACCTATAATTCCATAATAATAATATATGTAGGTTCGCATTATGATTCTAACAATCTCACACTCGAACCACATATATCATCCTTATAATCATACGTTACCTGTATGAGCTTATTAATACAACATCACAATAAACCACATCTCCACCAATCTCGTTCATACTCTGTTAACATACGACCAAAGCTGGTTTTCACCATTATGAAGTCGACTAGACTAAACAATGATCACATACATTAATACAAGTAATGACATAGATCTGATATAGGTACATAGTATGAAAATTGTATGTTAATGTGATCTACACATGCCTATTTTCAACTAGTCTAAAACTTTATCATACAAGAAATCACATAGCAAGGAATAATGAGTTCAAAAAATGAAAAACTTTATTAGCATGTGCATAATGCAAAACATGTTCATATATGAAACACCAAAAATATTGCATGTTAACGTGATCTACACATAACTATTTTCAACTGGTCCAAAACTTTATCATACAAGAGATCACATCGCAAGGAGTAATGAGTTCAAAAAATGAAAAGCTTTATTATTATGTGCATAATCCAAAATATGTCCATACATGAAACACTAAAAATAGAACAAACTCCCACTGAATTGATGTATTACAAAATAGATATAACACCCATACAAATAACATGCTCATGAAAAATCTTTGGCGTTAACCCTTTAGTGAGCAAGTTTGTCACCATAGAGTTAGTCTCAATGTGTTCGATGGACACCTGTCCACTTTGAACTCTTTTCATGACCGCTAAATACTTGATATCAATGTGCTTCGACCTCGAAGAACTTTTGTTGCTGTTGGAGTATACCATCGTTGAATTATTGTCACAGTAAAGCCAAAGTGGTCTTTCAACATCATCAATGATCCGTAATGCTGTGACAAAATTCCTAAGCCATACTCCATGATTTGAGGCCTCGAAACATGCTATGAATTCTACTTCCATAGTGGAGGTGGCTATCAAGGTTTGCTTTGCACTCCTTCACGAAACAGCCCCTCCAGCCAACAGAAAAATGTATCTCGAAGTAGATCTTCAGGTATCCTGACATCCCGCAAAGTCAGAGTCAAAATATCCGAGGACCTCCAAATGATTTGATCTCCTGTATGTGAGCATAAAATCCTTTGTTCTTTGTAGGTAGCGCATGGCTCATTTGACTGCCTACCAGTGGTTAGGTGCAAGCTTACTTAAATATCTACCCAACATGCCAATAATGTATACTAAGTCTAGTTGCGTGCAGACTTGGGCATACATCAAACTTCCCACTACTGACGCATAGGGAATATTTTCCATCTATTTAGCTTCAAATTCATTCCTGGGGCATTGTTTAAGAGAGAATTTATCTCCCTTAGCCACTGAAGTATCTTTTGGTTTGCAATTCTCTGTACCAAATCGCCTCAAAATGATATCAATGTATCTCCTTTCTGACAATTTAAAGATACCCCGAGAACGATCTCATTGTATTTGGATTCTTAATACAAAAGAGGCTTCACCAAAATCCTTCATTACAAAATTACCAGAAAGAAATGTCTTGGTTTCCTGAAGCAAGCCATTATCATTACAAGCAAGGAGGATGTCATCGACATACAAAATCAGGAAAATATATTTTCCCCTACAAATTTTGTGGTATACACAATCATCAACCGGATTTGTCTTAAAACCAAATGAGGCAATTACTTGATGAAATTTGTAATACCACTGTCTTGAAACTTGCTTTAGTTCATAAATGGCTTTGTTTAATTTGCAAATCATTTTCTTTGCGTCTCCTAATGCAAAGCTCTTTGGTTCCACCATGTAAATTGTTTCACTAATGTTTCCATAAAAAAACACTATCTTTACATCCATCTGATGTAGCCCTAAATCAAAATGAGCTACTAAAGCCATTATGGTTCTAAATGAATCTTTAAATGAAACCGACGAAAATGTCTCTTTATAGTCTATGCCTTCTTTTTGAGTGAATCTCTTAGCAACAAGACGAACTTATATTTGTTTACATTGCCTTGTGAGTCCCTTTTCATTTTAAATATCCATTTACAACCAATGGGCTTTACACCTTCAGGTAATGGGACAACATCCCAAACCTCATTGTCACTCATGGATTTCATCTCTTCATTTATGGCATTGATCTAGTTCTAAGAATGGGAACTCCTTATGGCATGAGTGACTGAAATGGGACCCGTATCCATTTGGTCTGTCTCTAGTTTCTGAAGAAAGACAACGTAATTACTAGATACCGCACTTCTCCTTTCTCTACTGGATCTCCTAATGGGTGTAGGATCTTGAATGTTTTGAGGTTGTTCGGTTTAATTAATGGGAAGATTATCCACATTATTTTCTTCCCCTTGATGTTGTTGAAAAAACATTTGGAATAAGAATTTGACCCTGTTCAATGATTTCCTTATGAATAGGAGCTGGTTCTTCAAATGTAATGTGGCAACTATCATCCCCTAAACTAACATCCTCAAAGAAGTGGGCATTCCTGGTCTCAAAAAATGAGCGAGTCGTTGGGTCATAAAGCTTATAACCCTTCGACCTCTCAGAGTACCCTACAAAATAACAAATAACCATCTTAGAGTCCAGTTTCCTTTCAGCAGGCCTATATTGCTTAGCCTCAGCTGAACACTCCCAGATATGAAAATGTTTCAGACTAGGCACCTTATTAGTCCAGATTTTATATGGGGTTTTAGGCACTACTTTAGTTGGTACTCGACTGAAAAAATATACAGTTGTTTTAAGTGCTTCTCCCCATATAAACTCAGATAAAGAAGTATGACTAATTATACCCCGTACCATATCCTTAAAAGTCCTATTGCGGCGTTAAGCAACACCATTCATGCTTGGTGTCTCAGGCATGGTGCACTGAGGCACTATGCCGCACTCATTTAGAAAAGAAGCAAATGGTCCTGGACACTGTTCTCAATCCATCATGTCTGCCTTAATCCTTTTCCTGAGTTGGTTTTCCACCTCAACCTTATAGGACTTAAACACATTCAAAGACTGTGACTTTCGTGAAGAAAAAATAGATACTCGTATCTAGAGTAGTCGTCTATGAACGTAATAAAGTACTGTTGCCCATTTCAGGAAGCTGTAGGGAATGGTCCACAGATATCCGTATGTATTAGTTCTAAGACATCTGTAGCTCTAGTAGCACCTACACCTCTTTTGTTTGTTCTTTTCCCTTTTAAATAGTTTACACGAACATCCAAATCCGTGTAAGCAAGGAAATCAAGAATTCCATTCAAAATAAGCCTATCCATCATCTATTTAAAAATATGGCCTAAATGCTTATGTCACATTAAAGCGGAATTCTCTTGAGTGATTTTACTCTTTGTACCATTCAAAGTTGCATTGAAAGTTTCTAAGTTGGAGGAAAATGTATGCAGCATATATAATTTATCACTAACATACAAAGAACCAGAACCAACTAATTTTGAATTAAGAAACAACTGAAATTGTTTATCTCCAAATGAACAAGAATAACCAAATTTCTCCAATAGATAAACAGAAACTAAATTCCGTCTAAACGACGGTACAATAAATGTTTCTTTCAAATCTAATTAGTGACTGGCAGTCAATGATACAATAAATGTTTCTTTCAAATCTAATTTGTGACCGGTAGTTAGTGATAGCTTGAAATTTGCAATGGCTTCTACCTTCACCTTCTTGCCGTTGCCCACAAGATGTATCTTTCACAATCACTTGCATTCGACAGCTTAGGCAAGCCTACACAGACACACTAATGTGAATATTAGTTCCCGAATCTATCCACCAAATGTTTGAGAGTACAGAAGCATAATTAACTTTTGAACAAACCAGAGAGAGTGATGTACCTTTCTTTTCACGCCATGCGTAATACTTGGTACAATCCTTCTTCACGTGTCCTTCTCCCTTGCAGAAGAAGCAAGATGCCTTAGGCTTCTTCTGACTCCTTTTGGAGGAGGATGAACTAGCAGCAGTTGTATCCTTAGCCCGCTTCCTTTTGGTCTCAAAAACCAGATGAGCAATTTCTGGTTTGTCCTACTTTAATCGCTCTTCCTCTTGCACACAGTGAGAAATGAACTCGTTAAGATTCTACTTCACCCTTTGGCAGTTATAGCTGACCTTAAACTGCTTATATTGTGTAGGGATGGAGATCAAAACTAAATGCATGAGGAGATCATCTAACAACTGAAACCTAAGTGCCTTTAGTTTCGAGGCTAAATGGGACATTTACATAATATGCTCCCTAATGTTTCCAATGCCCCTATGTTAAGACCCGTGACATCAAAACACTTTAAGACGTCTGGGAGTTGGTCCAGACATCTGGTCAGACATCTGGACGCCTTCCCAGACGTCTGGAAATTTATTTTTGCATGCGTACGATCTCGAGTCTACGTGCGTGCCGCACGCAAACTGAAACCCCACCGCCCTCTTCTCATTCTCTCCCCTCGCCGACCTACAGAAGCCTTTCCCCCCATGCCTACAAATACCCCCTTCCCTCTCCCTCGTTCGCCTCCCCACATCCATCCATCCCCCGTCTTCCTTCAGCGAGGGTGAGAGCGAGCAGTAGCTGCAGCCGAGTGCAGCGGCGGAGAGGAGAAGAGCAGCGAGAGGGAAGAGAAGAGAGCGCGCGTGTCGTGAGGGAGAGAGAGCTCGCTGGAGCAGTTCGAGGTCGGCCAGCGTGCGCACGAAGGAGCATTGTGCTGGGGAGATTCCCCCTGGTGCTGCTGCAGCTCGAGCAGCGGACAAGCGGCTGCGTGGTGAGGTCGCGCGTAGCAGGAAGAAGCCGAAGGAGCTTCTGATTCTGGGATTTTTCCCAGAATCAGGCTTTTGGACCTACATCCTGACGACGCGGACGACGTCTGGAGGGAGCTCCAGACGACTGAGAGGTGCGTATTTTCCTCCTTTGCTTCCTTCTGCGGATACAGCCATGCAGGACGTTCCGCCGAAGTTATGTCTCATGCCATGTTGAGAGATGTCGCATGCGTGTGCAGGATTCGCTTCGGGAAGGTGCGAGACATGCCCTCCCACGTGGTTCAGATGTCTGGGCGAGTCCCTAGACGGTGGAGAGCGTCTCCAAACGACCGGAGAGATAATCGGACGTCTAGAACTAGGTCCAGACCGTTCAGCAGGACCCCTGGACGTCTGAGGAGCAGCGCAGAGCGAGGTATGATCTGGACCCCTTTTTAAGACATCTGGAAGATGTTCCAGACGTTTGATTTGAGTCAGAGTTGTCATTTTTGACCCGTTTAGGGTCCGTTCGAGGTCCGATTTCCGCGTTTAAGATTCTGTTCTTCTTCGTATAAGTTCCTCTACTTGTTGGAATGCTTATTACCATGTTCTGAGTGGTTTCTTGTGGTTGATCCTTGTGTTAGGACCTCGTTCTGTTGCGGACTTGGGGGTTGCAGAGGCACGCGGACCTGCCGATTACGCCCCCATTACTCCCGATTTTGCGGGTAGAGTGGCTTTCCTTAGTTAATTATAAACTTAACTGCATGTTTGGAATAAATGATAGATCCTAGGGTATGGCATGAATCCTAGGACCAGAAACACTACATTGAATGATAGATCCTAGGGTATGGCATGAATCCTAGGATTAGAAACACTGGAACGATTGTATTGAATGCCTAAATTACAGTCTTGGATGAGTAGATAGAATAATAATAATTGCCTATAATTGGATAACAGCTGCCTGTAAAATGTAGAGTACTGTTGTTAGTAATTGCTACCTGTAATTCCTGTTGTTTGAAATTAAATACGAGATGCATGTATATAAATTGGAAAAGGAAGTTTGAATGTTGGAAACACGTACTATATGTGAATAAAATTGAATGATGAAACCTAGTATGACTTGGCCTGAGAAACATGAGAATGAACCCTACGGGGAATTAGGAGTAGAACTCCTGGGACTAAATAGAACGAAACTGGAAAAGTGAATGGGGAAGTAAGCTGGCCCTTGAGTACGGAGTACCAAGGAGAGCGACTGTCCCCCTGTTTAGTGCAGAGCGGAGCTAGCCGCCCTAGGGTTGGGACCTGGGGTTAGGACTGGCCACTTTATACCAACTCTGTGGCCCTCGCGTACACAATACCGGGGAAAGCTACTAGTGTAGGGAGAGAGCTGACCACCCCACGGGACCCGGGGTTCAGCTATCCATCCTACACCGACTTGTTAGGCCCACTGGAAAAACCAGGGTAATCAGGAGAGGGTGTGCGGACTATGGAGGGGCGAGACCCCTGGTTGGTTCTTAGGGGCTAGACCCCTATTATTGAGAGGGCTCTGCCCTATACTGGTTTCGTGCTGTACTTTGGGCGCACCCGTTAACGGAAACCACTGACTGCGTGCCAGTGCGGCATAGCTACCCGTGTGTTTATCGCGCGTGCCGTAGTCACCGTTATGTCTGTCAGCGACCTTGGGGTGGTTGACTGAGGGTAGGACCACCACGGGGGACTCTCCCGGCCAGGAGAGCACCACGTGTTACTTCTACTTTTCGGAAAAGACTGCAATCAAGATCGTTCCCACGAGGAACATTCGAGATCAAGAGAAAGACCTGAGAAATAAACAAAGAAAGAGTAAATAGATAAATAAAGAAAGAAATTAAAAACAACAGCTACCTGTCCACCTCTACTGTTTTTCTTAGCTAGCTAGTTGCCACTGTACTCAGCATTTCGCTTACGTGTCGTACCTACCACCTTTTTCAGGACCAAGTGTTGAGCAGTCAGAGCCCACGGCTGCAGAGGGTGCTGGGCCTAGTAGAGCCCAGTAGTTGTACTCGTGTTGTACCCGTTTCTGTAGTAGTGAGTATTTTGTTACACTTTTGTACTCTTTTATTATAAATTTCATATTCTGTACCTGTTTTAATTTCTCTACTATTGTGGTGGTGTGTACTGTAGTAGTTCTTTTCCTTGCTGCTGTACTTTTGTTACTGTTAGTTGCTTGCATGGTGAATGTGGTTTATTTTATTTCTTTTTGGTTACTTTCTCGCTGGACAACTGGGTCTTGGGATCAGTCGAGTCAGTCCGATTCTCGTATCCTGTAGGGATTCTGGAATCGGGTCGTAACAAGATGGTATCAGAGTAAGGTCGTCCCGAGAAGTGAACCAACTAGTCGGAAAATAACCAATTAACGTGCTTGTAACTAGAGTAACCACCACAACCTATTTTTTTGACATCTGTTCTAAGGTTCCTTCGTTGATTGTCGATTGGTATTGACATCTTTTCTGTTCTTTTTTCGCGTCTCCTTGCAGTAGATGCCTCGACGAGGAGGTAGCGAGGCAGGCCGCGGACGCGGCCGAGGACTAGGTCGGAGGGGCAGGCGCTTTGAGCCCGATGCCTTACTGGACCAGCCACTGCTCCCGGGCATTCAGGCCCAAGACCTCGCCCAGCTGATACGGGATATCGTGCAAGAGGAGCTCCACCCACCGCCACGAGTGCCTCTCCCAGGGGCTGCGGAGGGGGAGTCCTCTGTGGGATAGCGAGATGGACACGGCGCTGGACGTGGGGGAGGGGGTGGGTCTCCACTGCCCCCACCTTCCTCCGGCACTTCTGAGCACAAGGCCTCTTTACCAAGAGGTGTACCAGTGTCTCCCCTTCAGCGACATTACGAGCTTTTCAAATAGTTCCGGAAGCTGAAGCCCCCCCTTTCAAGGGGGATGAGGACCCGACCGAGGAGGAGGATGGCTCGAGCAGATCGAGAAGGTATTTGACACCCTTCACCCCCTGTGGAGTGCCGCGTAGCCTTTGCCACGTACCAGTTGGAGAGCGCGGCACACAGGTGGTGGAGGGCGGTCAGAGGTCAGGAGAGGGACAAGCCGACTTGGGACCAGTTCGTCACCCTCTTCTGCGAGCAGTACTTCCCCAGATGTGGCAGGACCAGAGGAGGCGGGAGTTCCACACTCTCCGCCAGGGGACGATGACCATGAGCGCGTACTGCATGCGTTTCCTGGAGCTGTCTCGTTTCGCAGTGACAGCCGTGCTACCAAGGAGGAGCGCCTTTGGAGGTTCACTGAGGGACTCCGGCCTGCTATTCGGAGGTATGTCAAACCCCTGAAGCTGCCTACGTTCTCGAGGGTGGTAGAGGCAGCTATGACGTATGAAGAGACTAACCCGTCCGCACAAGACACTAACAGCGGGCGGAAGAGGCCCTATCAGCCATACTACTCACAGAGCCGACGAGAGAGGAGGCACATGGCGCCCATAGGAGAGCCGTCACGCTTTGCAGGGCCGTCAGTGGCCTTTGGGGGCCCCCGACAGGGGCCAGCTGCTAGCACCAAACCCCCACCCAACCGTCAGTAGGGACCCACTGAGGGCGGGAGTCGAGTTCCCCTTTGCTACCAGTGTGGCCAGCCGGGCCACATCAGGAGGGACTGCCCGTCTAGGGCTGGAGGTCAACAGATGCTCCCCACGCCGAGCACTGGAGGGCGAGTAGGAGGTCGCGATTTCCAGGAGCGAGGAGGACAGCAGTCGCGGGGAGGGTACCAGCCAGCAGCTACCCATCCAACTCAGAGTGTGGCTGCTTCGTCCGCACTTAGGGCTAAGGGGCATATCAACGCCCTGACACACAAGGATGCCAGAGCTTCAAGATCAGTGGTGGCAGGTATGGTTACAGTTTCCGGCAGGCTTGGTTACACGCTTTTCGATTCTGGTGCTACGCATTCGTTTGTTGCTGCCAGTTTTGCAGTTAGTTTGGGGCAGGATTGTGTGTTGTTAGAGGATCCGTTTGTGATCAGAGGTCCGGGTGGTCAGCTGTTCATAGCTGAGGAGGTGTACATAGGTTGTGAGGTCAGTGTTGGGGGACACAACCTTCCCACTAACCTGATCGTGATACAGATGGGGGACTTTGGTGTGATTCTGGGGATGGACTGGCTGTCCGCTTACCACGCCTTGGTGGACTGCTTTGAGAGGAAGATCGTCTTCTCCATACTAGAGTTGCCTTCTTTCGAGTTCCACGGGCAGCCAGTGGACGGAGGCTTCAGGTGCATTTCTGCACTTCGGGCGGCGAGACTTTTGGGCCAGGGGTGTGAGGGCTTTCTAGCTTGTATGGTGGCGGAGCCCAGCCCTATGGCAGACTTTTAGAGTATCCCAGTGGTCAGAGAGTACCCTGATGTGTTCCCAGATGAGTTGCCAGGACTACCGCCCGAGCGTGAGATCGAGTTTGAGATCTCACTGGTACAGGGGACCAGCCCCATCTCAACAGCACCGTACTGGATGGCACCACTTGAGCTGCGAGAGCTCAAGTCTCAGTTGTAGGACCTTCTAGAGAAGGGCTTTGTGAGTCCCAGTGCGTCTCCGTGGGGAGCCCCGGTATTGTTCGTGAAAAAGAAGGATGGTACCCTACGCCTTTGTGTGGACTACAGACAGCTGAATAGGGTTACCATCAAGAACAGGTATCCGCTGCCGAGGATTGACAACTTGTTTGACCAGCTACAAGGTGCCACGGTATTCTCCAAGATAGACTTGAGGTCTGGATACCACCAATTGAGGATCAAGGAGGCAGACGTCTCCAAGATAGCTTTTCACACCCGGTACGGACACTACGAGTTTTTGGTCATGCCGTTTGGGCTGACCAACGCCCCCGCTACCTTCATGGATTTGATGAACCGGGTGTTCAGACTGTACTTGGACCAGTTCGTGGTGGTATTTATTGATGATGTGCTCATCTACTCTCGAGATCAGGCGCAGCACAGACAGCACTTGCGGATGGTTTTGGATACACTAAGACGATGTAGGCTGTACACCAAATACAACAAGTCCGAGTTCTGGTTGAGGGAGGTGACCTTCTTGGGTCATGTGATCTACTGGGATGGCTTGACTGTGGACCCAGCCAAGGTTGAGGCAATACTCAGGTGGGAGAGGCCGTGCACTGTTACTGAGATCTGTAGTTTCTTGGGACTGGCAGGCTACTACAGGCGATTTATCAGGGGCTTCTCGCAGATTGCACGTCCAATGACACAGCTGACCTGGAAGGACGTTCCCTTTTCTTGGACAGACGCTTGTGAGGCGTGTTTTTAGGAGCTGAAGGAAAGGCTGACTTCAGCTCCCGTGCTAACCATTCTAGACAGTAGTGGCGGGTTCGTTGTGTACACGAACGCCTCTTTGCAGGGGTTAGGGGGTGTGCTCATGCAGAGGGGTCACGTTGTCGCTTACGCTTTGCGGCAACTGAAGCCCCATAAGCATAGCTACCCTACCCACGACCTGGAGCTAGCAGCTGTCATCTTTGCGCTGAAGACTTGGAGGCACTACTTGTATGGTGAGACCTTTGAGATTTTCACAGATCATAAGAGCCTCAGATACTTGTTTGATCAGAAGGAGCTCAACATGAGACAGAGACGTTGGTTGGAGCTCCTGAAGGACTATGACTGTAGCATTTCCTACCACCCGGGAAAGGCCAACGTGGTGGCTAACACCTTGACCCGAAAGGCGCCCTCCCACTTAGCCAGTTTATAGGTGTAGAGTTGGAGTCTCTTGGAGGAGATGGGCAGTTGGCGACCCCTAGAGTTACTGGGGCACTGTGAAGTAGTGACCGTGACATGACAGACGAGGTCAGAGCTGATAGACCGCATCATCATAGGACAGATGGCTGACCCGTACTTGCAGTCGTTGCGTGACAGAGTGCTGTGCATGAGGGGACGATTGTGCGTTCCCAGGGACGAGGAGCTGTTGAGAGAGCTCTTGACTGAGGCACACGGTTCTAGGTTCACCATACATCCCGAAAACACAAAGATGTACCATGATTTGAGATGCGACTTTTGGTGGAGGGGAATGAAGCGGGATGTGGGTGAATTCATATAGTATTGTTTAGTATGCCAGCAAGTGAAGGTCGAGCATCAGAGGCCTGCAAGGCCGTTGTAACCACTTCCAGTGCCAGAGTGGAAGTGGGAGAGCATCACCATGGACTTGGTGGTGGGCTTGCCCGTTACCCAGCGAGAACACGACGCAGTCTGGGTGATCGTTGACAGATTGACGAAGACGGCACGTTTCTTGCCGATCTGAGTCACCTTGGGACTAGCACAGTTGGCAGAGAAGTATATCTGCGACGTGGTACGTCTACACGAAGTTCCGCGGGAGATCGTATCTGATCGGATACCCGTTTTACGTCCCAGTTTTGGGTTGAGTTCCAGTAGGCCTTGGGGACATGGTTGAGGTTCAACACAGCATACCACCCCCAAACGGACGGACAGTCTGAGCGCACGATACAGACACTTGAGGACCTTTTGCGTGCTTGTGTACTGGACTGAAGGGGCTCTTAGGAGGAGCACTTGCCCCTGGCAGAGTTTGCATATAATAACAGCTATCAATCGAGCATCGGCATGGCACCATACGAGGCTCTGTACGGATGGAGGTGTACAGCACCCTTGAGTTGGGTTGAGGTGGGGACCTAGTGGGAGGTTGGCCCCAGGCTGATCCGGCAGAGTCAGGAGGTGATCGAACAGATTCACAGGCGACTCCGAATTATCAGGAGCAGACAGAAGAGCTATGTAGATCAGAAACGCAGAGAGGTGCAGTTTGAGGTTGGGGACCACGTCTTCCTTCGCATTTTGCCCATGAAGGGCCTGCAGCGGTTTGGGGTGAGAGGGAAGCTCACGCCGAGGTTCGAGGGACCCTTTGAGGTCCTAGAGCGGGTTGGACCCATTGCTTACAGGCTTGCCCTTCCTCCCCAGCTTTCAAGTGTGCACAACGTATTCCATGTGTCCAACCTTAGGAAGTACGTCGTCGATCCCAGTCACGTTCTGAGCCACGAGAGCGTCGAGGTGAGTGACAACCTGACCTACCCCGAGCAGCCAGTGCAGATTCTCGACAGAGCCATCTGGAGTCTGAGACGGAAGCAAGTACCCCTGGTGAAGGTCTTGTGGAGGAGCCAGTGGTACAAGGAGGCTACCTGGGAGCCTGAGGCGGCGATGCGGGAGCGGTACTCGAAGCTCTTTGAGGGTACATCTTTTCGGACTGGCTTCGGTCCTCTTTGAGTTTGTTATGCGTATGTTGTTCTTTTTCCCCACCCTAGTTAGCACAAGTTTCGGGGACGTAACTTCCTTTGAGTTTGTTATGTTGTTAAGACCCGTGACATCAAAACACTTTAAGATGTCCGGGAGTTGGCCCAGTTGTCTGGTCAGACATTTGGAAATTTATTTTTGCATTAGTACGATCACGAGTCTGTGCGCGTGCCGCACGCAGACTGAAACCCTGCCGCCCTCTTCTCTTTCTCTCCCCTCGCCAACCTGTAGAAGCCTTTCCCCCCATGCCTACAAATACCCCCTTCCCTCTCCCTCGTTCGCCACCCCACATCCATCCATCCCCCGTCTTCCTTCAGCGAGGGTGAGAGCAAGCAGCTGTGGCCGAGTGCAGCGGCGGAGAGGAGAAGAGCAACGAGAGGGAAGAGAAGAGAGTGCGTGTGCCGTGAGGAAGAGAGAGCTCGTCGGAGCAGTTCGAGGCCGGCCGGTGTGCGCGCGGAGGAGCATTGTGCTGGGGAGGTTCCCCCCGATGCTGCTGCAGCTCAAGCAGCGGACGAGCGGCTGCGTAGTGAGGTCGCGCGTAGCGGGAAGAAGCCGAAGGAGCTTCTGATTCTGGGATTTTTCCCAGAATCATACGTCTAGACCTACATCTAGACGACGCAGACGACGTATGGAGGGAGCTCCAGACGACTAAGAGGTGCGTATTTTCCTCCTTTACTTCTTTCTGCGGATACGGCCATGTAGGCCGTTCCGCCGAAGTTCTGTCTCATGTCGTGTTGAGAGATGTCACGTGCGTGCGCAGGATTCGCTTCGGGAAGGCGCGGGACATGCCCTCCCACGCGGTTCAGACGTCTGGGCGAGTCCCCAGACGGCGTAGAGCGTCTCCAGACGACCAGAGAGATAGTCGAACGACTGGAACTAGGTCCAGACGGTTCAGCAGGACCCCTAAACGTCTGAGGAGTAGTGCAGAGCGAGGTATGATCTGGACCCCTTTTTAAGACATCTGGAAGATGTTCCAGACGTCTGATTTGAGTCAGAGTTGTCATTTTTGACCTATTTAGGGTCCGTTCGAGGTCCGATTTCCACGTTTAAGATTCTGTTCTTCTTCGTATAAGTTCCTCTACTTGTTGGAATGATTGTTATCATGTTCTGAGTGGTTTCTTGTGGTTGATCCTTGTGTTAGGACCTCGTTCTGTTGCGGACTTGGGGGTTGCGGAGGCACGTGGACCTACCGATCACGACCCCATTACTCTCAGTTTTGCAGGTAGAGTGGCTTTCCTTAGTTAATTACAAACTTAACTGCATGTCTGGAATAAATGATAGATCCTAGGGTATGGCATGAATCCTAGGACCAGAAACACTACATTGAATGATAGATCCTAAGGTATGGCATGAATCATAGGACTAGAAACACTGGAACGATTGTATTGATTGCCTAAATTGCAGTCTTGGATGAGTAGATAGAATAATAATAATTGCCTGTAATTGGATAACAACTGCCTGTGAAATGTAGAGTACTGTTGTTAATAACTGCTACATGTAATTCCTGTTGTTTGAAATTAAATACAAGATGCATGTATATACATTGGAAAAGGAAGCTTGAATGTTAGAAACACGTGCTATATGCGAATAAAACTGAATGATGAAACCTAGTATGTCTTGGCCTGAGAAACATGAGCATGAACCCTACGGGGAATTAGGAGTAGAACTCCTGGTACTAAATAGAACAAAACTGGAAAAGTGAATGGGGAAGTGAGCTGGCCCTTGAGTACGGAGTACCAAGGAGAGCAATTGTTCCTCTGTTTAGTGTAAAGCGGAGCTAACCGCCCTAGGGTTGGGACCCGAGGTTAGGACTGGCCACTTTGTACCGACTCCGTGGCCCTCGCGTACACAGTATCGGGGAGAGCTACTAGTGTAGGGAGAGAGCTAACCACCCCACGGGGCCCGAGGTTCAGCTAGCCGTCATACACCGACTTGTTAGGCCCACTGGGCAAACCAGGGTAGTCAGGCGAGGGTGCATGGACTGTGGAGGGGCGAGACCCCTGGTTGGTTCTTAGGGGCTACACCCCTATTACTGAGAGGGCTCTGCCCTATACTGGTTCCGTGCTGTGCTTTGGGTGCACCCGTTAACGGAAACCACTAACCGCGTGCCAGTGCGACGTAGCTACCCGTGCGTTTATCGCGCGTGCTGTAGTCACCGTTACGTCTGTCAGCAACCTTAGGGTGGTTGACTGAGGGTAGGACCACCACGGGGGACTCTCCCGGCCAGGAGAGCACCATGTGTTACTTCTACTTTTCGGAAAAGACTGCAATCAAGATCGTTCCCATGAGGAACATTCGAGATCAAGAGAAAGGCCTGAGAAATAAACCAAGAAAGAGTAAATGGATAAATAAAGAAAGAAATTAAAAACAACAGCTACCTGTCCAATTCTACTGTTTTTCTTAGCTAGCTGGTTGCCACTGTACTCAGCGTTTCGCTGACATGTCGTACCTACCACCTTTTTCAGGACCAGGTGTTGAGCAGCCAGAGCCCACGGTTGCAGAGGGTGCAGGGCCTAGTAGAGCCCAGTAGTTGTACTCGTATTGTACCCGTTTCTGTAGTAGTTAATATTTTGTTACACTTTTGTACTCTTTTATTGTAAACTTCATATTCTGTACCTGTTTTAATTTCTCTACTGTTGTGGTGGTGTGTACTGTAGTAGTTCTTTTCCTTACTGCTGTACTTTTGTTACTGTTAGTTGCTTGCATAGTGAATGTGGTTTATTTTACTACTTTTTGGTTACTTTCTCGATGGACGACTGGTCTTGGGATTGAAAGTTCCCTACTTGGAGGGGTGAGATCAGCGTGACAAAAAAAATACGTAATTGAAATATAAACAATCTCACAAATAGTCAATCACACAAAGTACACAAGTAATTTTAGGTGGAAACCCAAATCGGGTGAAAACCACCACCTAACCCTCTCGAGTTAGGATTTTCCGATCAACCTAGTTGATCAAATCCACTAACCGAATCACTTTGAAACGAGGGTGATTCAACCTCAGTACAACCACGCTACAAGTACGAGGGTAGCGTTCCTCAACCCCTTCTCTCCACGAGAAGGATTTTGTCCCACGAAGGAGACGAGAATTCGTAAAGCGAATACTCAACCAAAAGACAAAGGTAAAATAAACAATAAACCTATAGAGCCAACAAAGTAATAAACCTAAGCTTCTATAGGATTTAGGAAACTCCCCTTTGCAAGGAGTGCGTCGACGATGACGCGGGTGCGTGAGCCACGCAATGGCGCAATGTCGCTCTCGTGAACAACGGCGGGAGAGCGGGTGCGCGAAGGCTTGATGCTCTCAAGATGTAGAACTTGAGCTTAGAGAGCAAGAGCTTCTTGGACACAAGAGAGTGGAAGTATGTTGCTTAAGTGTGTCTTTTGTGTTTCTAAGTGTATTTTTGTGTTGCAAGGGTTCCCCTCTATTTATAGAGGCCTTAGGAAGGCTTTGGAAAGCTTAGAAAAGGTTCTATAGCCGTTGGGAACAAAGCCCAAGAGAATCAGGCCGAAATCAGGACAATGATTACACTTGACAGGGTTATCAGACGTCTAACTATGGTATCAGACGTCTGGAAGGCCACTTTAAGACGTCTGATTTCAAGGTCAGACGTCTGATTCTATGCGGGTTTCTCCCTGACTTGAATCAGATCTAAACAGGGTTTTTACGCAAGTCCATCAGACGACATACAGGACGTCTGGAACTATGTCTGGACGTCTGGAAACCTACTTTTACTGTGGGAATTGATTTCCAAACGTTGCAACGGCTAGAAAATCTCTGAGAAGAGATTTTGGGTCAGCCGAGGCAAAACGGTCAATTATCAGACGTCTGGGAAGACCTATGGACGTCTGATAAGGCTCTAACGGTCATATACTGCCGTGCTTGCTAAGTTAGCCAACGGTCCACTATCTGGACGTCTGGCAAGTCCATCAGACGTCCTCTAAGACGTCTGGACTAAGGTCTGGACGTCTGATTTCATCAGACAGAAAACTAAGTCCAGCCAAAAAGGTTATCAGACGTCTGAAACAACAGTCAGACGTCTTAAAATACTTTATCAGACGTTTGATTTTGGGATTAGACGTCTGGAAATGCTGTTTGAGCCCTATATTGATTTTCTAAGTATTCTACAGAAAACCTAAGTATCATAGGGTTGTGCAAGTGTTCCTAGGACTACTTTTAGGGTACTTTGAGGCTCTTTAACATAATGTTCTAAGGAATCAAAAAGAGCAAGAAAATAAAGACAAGAGATACATGAAAGGATAAAAAAGAATCTATCCTATTCTTCTTGTCTTCCATCTTCAATCTTTCGCTCCACGCGAACCTCCTCTGTTTTCCGTCAAGCTACTCCAATCCGTCCGGGATGCGAGCTCGAACTCCGTCTAGACACGTCCACATTTGCAATTGACCTGAAATCTAGGACTCAAATTGCAAATGTTAAATAACACGTGTTTTGTTATCATCAAAACAAATGATCGTGGTGTGCTAGCACCAACAATCTCCCCCTTTTTGATGATGACAAAATCGTAAATAATAATGCATAAAAATCCTCCCCCTTTTTGACATTATCAAAAAGGTTTAATTGATTTTATATTTCCTATAACTCCCCCTTAAAACATGCTCTTCTATGAGTTTCTTTTGACAGAGGTAATGTCCTCCCCCTTTTTGTAACAATGCGATAGCTATTATTTTTCTCCCCCTTTCTAAAGGAAATCTAGCTACCTTATATCTCCCCCTTAAAAATTGACAATTAGCTCATCCTTTTTTAACTCCCCCTATCTAAATGCTTATGATAAAAAGATAGGGTAAAGGATTTTACCTCACCTACCATGGCCAATAAAATGGCCCGAATGGTGGTGGTGGATGCCACATCGGATGGGGCTCCCATCCGTAGCTTGGAGGCCCGGGCATCGGCGTCGGTCTCCAATCTGGTGGTCGACGTGCGGCAGGTCCGTCATTTGTTCGCAGTCTCGTCGGCCTTCTTGTTCTCCTCCTTGGTCTACTCCTTGGTTCCCCTAACTTGAGTTGACCAGCCTTGAGCTTGTAGGTCCAGTCCTTTATGTTGTAATTATCCCTGAACCCTACAAAACAAGATTCTAATTCCTTTTTCGGTATCCAAGTGGGCTTGGATCCGGATTTGTTAGCGGGTCTCCTTGATGGAGATCATTTCTCAATCTTAGGGCTATAAAAATTATCAACTTTGTTGATTAATTTGTTAGAATTTTCCCTAAGACATGCAATTTCTTTTTCTATAGTTTGCATCTTAGTCTTTAAATCATAGATTTCTAACTTTAGACTATCATTTTCCTCAATCAACTTATTATTTTCATTGATGAGGTTATGATTTTCTAATAATAGGTTATCATTTTTAGGACAAGTTTCTAGATCCTTAAGTTTTATTTCTAACCTATCATTTTCATTTTTAAGAAAACTAAGGTTCTTTTTAATGCTTTTATTTTCTATCCTAAGTGATTTACTAATCTCAAAAAGTTCATTAAAAGCTTCTTGAAGATCGAGATTTACCTCGTTGTCACTGTCGCTTCCGCTTTCGTTGTCACTGTTGGTCCTCTGGCCATGAAACCAAAGCAAGCGGTTTCTTCTTCTTCTTCTTCTTCTTCCTCCGAGCTTGTCTCCTCATGAGTGCCTTCCAACCTCCTCCATATCTCGTGGGCGGTGGTGCACTCTTTGATTTTCTCTAACTCTTTCGGACTCAATGCGCAATACAGGGCATTCATTGCCTTTGCGTTGAGTGAAAGATCTTGAATCTGCAGCTGCGAGTAGCCTCCTTGGGGTCGCTTCGGGATCTCGTATGGGGTTTCGCAACATCCCCATACCTCGAATTCAGTGGCTTGGAGCCACGTCTTCATCCTCAGCTTCCAGTAGCTGTAGTTGTTCCCGTCAAAGTAGGGCGGACGGGTTGTGGACTGCCCCTCAGAAATCCTACACGCGGAACTGCTTCCCTCCATCGATCTTCTTGCTTGGTTGTTACGCCGAAACAGCAAGACCCGCTCTGATACCAAATGAAAGTTCCCTACTTGGAGGGGTGAGATCAGCGTGACAAAAAAAATGCGTAATTGAAATATAAACAATCTCACAAATAGTCAATCACACAAAGTACACAAGTAATTTTAGGTGGAAACCCAAACCGGGTGAAAACCACCACCTAACCCTCTCGAGTTAGGATTTTCCGATCAACCTAGTTGATCAAATCCACTAACCGAATCACTTTGAAACGAGGGTGATTCAACCTCAGTACAACCACGCTACAAGTACGAGGGTAGCATTCCTCAACCCCTTCTCTCCACGAGAAGGATTTTGTCCCACGAAGGAGACGAGAATTCGCAAAGGGAATACCCAACCAAAAGACAAAGGTAAAATAAACAATAAACCTATAGAGCCAACAAAGTAATAAACCTAAGCTTCTATAGGATTTAGGAAACTCCCCTTTGCAAGGAGTGCGTCGACGATGACGCGGGTGCGTGAGCCACGCAATGGCGCAATGTCGCTCTCGTGAACAACGGCGGGAGAGCAGGTGCGCGAAGGCTTGATGCTCTCAAGATGTAGAACTTGAGCTTAGAGAGCAAGAGCTTCTTGGACACAAGAGAGTGGAAGTATGTTGCTTAAGTGTGTCTTTTGTGTTTCTAAGTGTATTTTTGTGTTGCAAGGGTTCCCCTCTATTTATAGAGGCCTTAGGAAGGCTTTGGAAGGCTTAGAAAAGGTTCTATAGCCGTTGGGAACAAAGCCCAAGAGAATCAAGCCGAAATCAGGACAATGATTACACTTGACAGGGTTATCAGACGTCTAACTATGGTATCAGACGTCTGGAAGGCCACTTTAAGACGTCTGATTTCAAGGTCAGACGTCTGATTCTATGCGAGTTTCTCCCTGACTTGAATCAGATCTAAACAGGGTTTTTACGCAAGTCCATCAGACGACATACAGGACGTCTGGAACTATGTCTGGACGTCTGGAAACCTACTTTTACTGTGGGAATTGATTTCCAAACGTTGCAACGGCTAGAAAATCTCTGAGAAGAGATTTTGGGTCAGCCGAGGCAAAACGGTCAATTATCAGACGTCTGGGAAAACCTATGGACGTCTGATAAGGCTCTAACGGTCATATACTGCCGTGCTTGCTAAGTTAGCCAACGGTCCACTATCTGGACGTCTGGCAAGTCCATCAGACGTCCTCTAAGACGTCTGGATTAAGGTCTGGACGTCTGATTTCATCAGACAGAAAACTAAGTCCAGCCTAAAAGGTTATCAGACGTCTGAAACAACAGTCAGACGTCTTAAAATACTTTATCAGACGTCTGATTTTGGGATTAGACGTCTGGAAATGCTGTTTGAGCCCTATATTGGTTTTCTAAGTATTTTACAGAAAACCTAAGTATCATAGGGTTGTGCAAGTGTTCCTAGGACTACTTTTAGGGTACTTTGAGGCTCTTTAACATAATGTTCTAAGGAATCAAAAAGAGCAAGAAAATAAAGACAAGAGATACATGAAAGGATAAAAAAGAATCTATCCTATTCTTCTTGTCTTCCATCTTCAATCTTTCGCTCCACGCGAACCTCCTCTATTTTCCGTCAAGCTACTCCAATCCGTCCTGGATGCGAGCTCGAACTCCGTCTAAACACGTCCACATTTGCAATTGACCTGAAATCTAGGACTTAAATTGCAAATGTTAAATAACACGTGTTTTGTTATCATCAAAACAAATGATCGTGGTGTGCTAGCACCAACAGGGATCAGTCGAGTCGGTCCGATTCTCGTGTCCTGTAGGGATTCGGGAATCGAGTCGTAACACCCTGTACTTAAGTGAGACAAGTTTACTACGAAGATTGCTTGTCTCAGCTTTCTCATTCTTAGCAAATCTTTTCTCAATCTCATCAAGGAATTTCTTAACATTCAATTCCTCTGAGGTAGCACCCCTAAAGTTTTCTGGAATAACACATTTCATGATCATCAGACACATGCGATTTGATCACTCCCACCTCTTAGACTTTTTTATTTCATCAGAAGAACTCTTATCTATAGGAGGGGAGGGAGGATAAATCCGAAGTGAATAGTCCAGATCCATGCATCTCAAAACAATAAGGACACTTTCTTTCTAGAATTTAAAATTAAATCCATTTAACTTTGGAATAGAATTTAGATTGGCAGTTATGGTAGATGTAGAGGAGTTAACTGAAAAACAAAGGAAATAAATCAAATACATGGTTAGAATAAAGTAAACTGAATAATACAATCATTAATATTTAGCCTTTGGACAATAAACATTAATATTGTAAATGGTAGTTTTAAGAATAATAAATAACTATTGAAAACAATCATATAATTAATCAAGCCATCTTTGAATTAACTTAATTACCTACATGAAACCTAATAATTTAATAGAAATTTATAATTAGATGTGTTTATATGCATTCAGTCATAAGGCGGTTCACCTTTGGGTTAAGTGCCCCATATAGGAATACAACATACACTATTGCATTAATGTTTTAAATAAATTGGCATAAGAAGTAACTCGCTTTGGCAAGAATTACTAAATGCGTTAGAGTACTTAATACATTAAAACCAATTACTAATGTTTGTACCAAAATAATCATGATCAATGTATCCCAATGAACACACCAGTACCGGTACTCAGGATGAGTATCGATACCAACAACAGTGACCAAGTACAGGTACTAGTCCTTCTGTATCGGTATGTACCGATACTACATCAGTACTAGACCAATCCTAGAACCATGTCCAGTATCATACATGTACCGGTACTCCATCGATACTGGACTGTTTCTGGGTCACAGCCAATATCCCTCATGTACCGGTACTCATCATGAGTATCGGTACTCCTTTAATACTGGTAGCGCTCCTAGGCGTGACTAATATCCTACATGTACCAATACTCGTGATGAGTACCGGTACTTGATGTGTTAATTCTCAACACAGTTAATTATGCTTATTAGACTTAATCATACATGTATCGGTACTCATGATGAGTATCGGTACTCCATCTATACTGGATTGTTCCTGGGTCGTGACCAATATCTCTCATGTACCGGTACTCATCATGAGTAACGGTACTCCTTTAATACTGGCAGCGCTCCTGGGCGTGACCTGTACCCACATGTACCAATACTCGTGATGAGTATCAATACTTGATTTGTTAATTCTCAATACAGTTAATTAAGCTTATTAGACTTAATCAATTGCATTAGAAAGTAACTTAGGTTAACTCGAATTAGTGTCAGAATTGTAGTATAGGTTCAAGTTAACCTAATATTTTAGAATTGAAGTTCTTTTTAACTAATTGAGTCCAAGTCATTCACTGGGAGGCATAATTGTAATCCTAACTCACCATTAAGTTTAATGAATAATTAACAACTACTTAATTAATTAAATTAACAATCACAATACATTTAAGCTCATGAATAATTGCACAAGATGTTGATGATAAAAGCATGCAATATTTCATTAAAGAGAACAAGTTTACAAGAAAGATTTTTCATTCAGCATTAGGAAGTGAATCCACACTTCAAATTAGACTTTTGAGTGCTCTAGAAGTGGTTCAGACTTCGCCACCTGTTAATGCGCAAAATCAGTGTTTTAAAATCATTGCGTTGTAGTACAAATCGAAATAGCACGAAAACAGATAAGATTTATAACTCGAATTGAAGTTCGAGGTCGAACGCAGGGAGCAAGTATAGCAATTAATCTTGAGATCACAATATAACTACAAAGATAAGCAATTTATAATGAATAATCCATGTAAGAAGAATATATCTATCAATATGAATGTCAAGGTGCAAAAAGATTGGGGTAGAATGGTGATTTAAATCACCAATTACCCTTATACAATTTAACTCAAATAAATGCACAGTATCAACCAATGAAATCCCATGCAAGATAAATGCACAGTAGCCTTTGTCAGAGATATCTGCCCTCGGATCTCATGATCAAACGGCTTAAGTGAAGCCTTGCTACATTGTAGATGCACTGTTCTTCTTTCTTCTTCTCTTCTCTGCTCTTCCACTTCCTTTCTCTTCTTTTTTTTCTCTTCTTACCCATAAGGGGGATTCTCACAATGACTAAGTATAGAGCTTTTTCTCTGTAAAGCAAAACCCCCCCTCTCTCTCTTTTCTCTTCTTCATTCTCTCAAACCCAAGCAGATCCAGGTAATTGGACCCATGCCCAAACCCGCGTGTCATGAACGCGGGCGAGGTCATGTGCAAGTGCGAGGAGGTGCGTGAGCAGGGGACCCGATCCCTCGGTGTCTTGGGCAATCGGGTAGGGTCACGAATATGTCTTATGCACCTTCGCTTGCTTCTTCACCCATGATGTGGGACTAAAGATCCCATGTTCTTTGCACGAAAGCAGCAGGTGTACCTCCTTCAATTGCAGCAATAGACGAGGTCAAAGTCTCCAATTGACCCCCTGGGAAGCTTCAAGACCTGGGGCCTCTCCGATCTGGAGCTGTAGTGTGTTGTTTCGAAGCTCGAAGGTGAAGAATGCGTCGGAGAAGACAATGGCGTTGGCGAAGCTCCGACGAAGTGCCTGAAACACGAAAACGGCCTTACGGCCCTGTCAAACTTGTTCAGCAGGTTCATCGTAGTGTCGCGAGTGCAGCGATGCGTGTGGCGTAGTGCCAGGGAGTGAGTGTGAGTGTGTCGACGTCGGAGAGCGAGTGCGACAAAGGTGGCGTTCAAGGGCACTATGGAGAGGTTAATAGCCTCAATAACTAGAGGGCTTTTGTTCTTTGGAATGTGGCGAAGCTAATGGATGTGGAGTAGCGGCGTTTCATGTAGTGGAGCGAGTGGAGGCCATCGCCGGAGCTTCGGCTGGAGCGAAGGAAGATGAGGGTGTGAGGGAAGTAGCGTGGTCAAAGGTTGAGTGTGAGTGAGTGGAAAGAGAGTGGGGGGAGAGAGGAGTACATAAAGGGTCTTAGGATGGAGGAAGAAGGCCGGAAGGCTCCGGTCATGGCTGATCGGAGCCAGAGAAGATGAAGAAGACGGCGAGGCGGCGATGTCGAATGAGGCGAGGAAATGACCTCCCTTTGTCTAGGGAGGTTCACGAGGATGAGGGGAAGAAGATCGGCCATCCAATTTGATGGTTGGACGGCCGGAGGAGGGAGAACGAAGGAGGTCACCGGAGTAAGGGTTTGCGGTGGCTAGAGAAGGAGGAAGAGGGGTTGTTCTCTTGCCAAAACTTGCTAAGGAAGTACGAAATGAAATGTAGGACCATTTATAGGGCTTAGGATGGAGTTCCAAGCTTGGGAACTCCGAGCTTTACTTACACGCACGTTTGATACCCATGCATTCAAACTGTTCGAATGGGAGTTCTAGAGGGTTCTAGGATCTATGGGCGGTCCCATTTGGAAGGGAATCCTTAAGGAATCTCCTTTTCAATTTTGGGAGTGTTTGATTAAGAATCGAGTGAGAAATTCTTGCTCGAATCTCGTCGGAGAAGGTTTGACCTTCAAAAAATGGTGCAGGGACCCGATTGTGAAAAAGATGACAAAACTTAGGGGGCATTTTGTAAAGATTTCAAAAGTTAGGGGCATGAATGTGATAAAAAGATGCAAACTAGGTCGAAATGATCTCTGATTGGGCCTAAATTTTGATACCAACCTAATTGCTCGGATTTTGGTTTTGACCATGTTTGACTGGAAAAATTACGCAGAAGCCCAAATTAGGGCAACTTTCCGTCTGACACTCTTTTTTAGGTCAAAATGGGTTCATATGGTCAATTTAAAAATACCAAATCGTATATAATATTTTTCTATGATTTTTAGAAGGTTTAGGTGAATTTTATCCTGATCAGAACCCTAGTTAATTAAGCGAGTCTATTTTTAAGGTTTCAGATGTCTATTAACATGTAACTCGTGAAAACCTGCTTCTGTCTGCACGGACCCCTTTATTTGACATTTATGACCATTTGACCTTTAGTTATCCCCTTGAATACCTCGTGGTAATTTTGTAGTTGTGAAATGCTGTTAAAATTGCAGAAATAACCTTAGTTTCATCTTTTCTTTTCAAAACAGAATATCAAACACTTAGGATCCTCTGTTGGTTATGTAGGAGCTTTTATTGTCTTTGTATGACCAAAACATGCTAGTTATGGCTCATGATGGTGTTCCCATCACAGCCTGAGATCAGGGTACCTGTGTTCGTCAGAAGATTCCAAGAGTTTTGAGACCTAATCAAGATTACAAATGGATTTTTTAGGTTCTGTACATGCTTCTAGACCTGATTTCAGGGTCAACACCCTAGTAGACCTGCCTCTCCAACTCTGCCGGAGTTGGAGAAGACAAATCTCAGTGAGGAACTCTAGATATTGAAACAGACTTCCAACTACCGGAATCTAATCCCTAGGTCAAAGAGAAGCAGTCTGGAGCTTCTCAAGGAGTTTCAAAGGTTGAAGCTCGAAATAGGGTCGCCAGAGCTCGCCGAAGCTCCGGTGAACTCAGAAGTGGATGCAAAAGTGAATTCCTTTGCAAAATAGACCATGAATGGTCCATATAAACTCCTGAGGTCACAAGGAACCTCAAGAAATCAACAAAAACTTCAATTGATGAAGTTAACATTGAGTTCATCAAGAACTCAGTGAAACTTGAGCTCTGAGTTCGACATAACTCTGGAGTCATTCTCCCTCAAAATTAAATGAGGGAAACTATTCGAAAGGAAGTGGCAAAGATGGAGAAGTGATTAATTAGGCGATATTACTCCTCCTGAGCCGCCACTGACAACAAGCTCAGGAGGTTGAGTGAATTTAAGCGTTTGCTATGTAGTGCCTTATAGAAGCAATTAGTTAGGCCGGAGAGGTCTTGAAATGACCCTTCCCAAGGGTTGTTCCAAAATTTCTCGGAATGGTGGGGGTGTTACTGCAATTTTAAACCCCTTGGGTTTTAATTTTGGGCTTTGTTGGAATAGGAGGCCTTCGCGGGGTCAACCTTGCAAAAACCCCCATGCCCATGCACCTCAGCCCCATGCCCTTGCACCTCACCCCATGCCCATACCCCATACACCTCCACCATACCCAGCATGCCCATGACACCCCACTCCTCCATTTGCTTACCACCACCGCAGCCGAGAAGAGAGGGAGAGGGAGAGCAGGGAGCAGCAAGTCTCGAGAGGAGGAGGTCGGAGGGTGGGGTGCTGTGAGGAGAAACGGGGAGGTGCTGCAGTTGCTACAATTTCTGTGGCGAGGAGGAGCTCGCAAACAGTTCTAAGGAATCATGTTTCCGCAGAATCAGACATCTAAAGAGACCGCTAGACGTCTGGTCGGACGTCCAAAGGTAATCCCAGATGTCTGATAGCACATAATTTTTTATTTTTTTTCCTTGCCGAGTTATGACTGTGCGTACATATGTCAGAGGTTGGGGAAGCGCGTCGATGCGAGAACTGAGGCAATTTCAAACGTCCGGGAGTGACGCCAGACGTCTGAAGGCACCCTCAGATGTCTGCACGGAGTTCCAGACGTCCGAAAGAGGCGTCTTGAGCAAGGTGAGCCTCTAAGTTCGTTTAAGACGTCTGGGACTCTTCCCAGACATCTGATTTTGATCAGGATTATGTTTTTGGGCTCGTTCAGGGCGCAAAGGGAGTCGATTTTCCGCAAACGAGATATCATTGGTTTTCGTTCGAGTTTCCTATTTGCCAACGAGGCAAAATCGTGTTTTAAAAGATAAATAATGTTGCATTGTTGCATAGATGAAATCACCTTGAAAATAAATAAGAAGTTTTTATTACTCGAAAGTCAAAATATCCGAGGTCGAACACAAGGAGCAAATTGGTATTTTAAAAACTAAGATCACAACTTTCAATGAAATGCAATGACCAATCCAATCAAAGTTATAAAGTAAAAATGAGGTCAATGTATAAATAGCCAAAAAAAATGGGCGTCTGATGTAAAATCAGACGTCTTAAGTTGTTGCTGCTACAATGCAAGGCTTTCTCTATTTTCTTCCTCTGATTTCTGACTTTGCCTTCTGATTTTCTTTCTTCTTCTTCTTCTTCTTCTTCTTCTGCTTTCTATATTTTCTTTCTCTCTCTGTCTCTTTACCTCTGGCTTCCTTCTTCTTCTCTCTTCTTCTTCCCTTCCTTACGGCTATAGTGCTTTCTCCTTCTCTTCTTGGCTTCTGCTGCGCCTTCAACTTCTTCCTTTCCTTCTCTGCCTTCAGCCTTCTCTTCCTCTTTCTTTTCTTCTCTGCAATAGTGCCTTCTCCTTCTTCCCTGCAGATGCACCTGAGGCTCTTCTTCTTCCTCCTCTTTTCTTCTTTTCCTTAGCCTCTTCGCCTTCGCCTTTTCTCTTCTTCTTCCTCTGTGCCTCTTCCTTAGCTCCTTCTTTCTTGCACAACATCACGCAGCAAAACCTATCCCCTACCCTCCCTGCGTCTCTTTCTCTCTTTATTTCTCTCTTCAGTACGCTCTCCCAGAGCCGGGTAATCGGGTCGAGTGCGCGCTCGGGTCAAGGTGCACCGGCGTGGGTGTGATGCGCGAGGAGTGCGAGGGGTAGTCGGGTTGGGTGCCAGGTCCGCGGGGCAAAGGTCGCGGACGAGACGTGAGTGCGCGGGGGCGAGGGACCTCACCCCTGTGCCCCTTGAGGCAACTTAAGGAAAACACAAAAACAATTTATATCACACTCCGTGCTTCTGAGTTCACGAGGTGGGATTAAATGTCCCACTTGCTTCTTCATGCACACCCACAGGAGACTTTCGCCCAATTGCTGCAGCTGGGCTCTCCTTCGAGGCCAATTGCCTGCTGAACGTGTGTGCGAGTCCAACCTGCACCTCCTGGACCAGGAGACCTGGAGTGAAGCGCCTAGGTTGAAGCTTGCAAGCTCCTTCGAGCCAGTGCTAATGGCGGCGTAGGCTCAGATCTGTAGTCACTCAATACGACCTTGTGGCCCCATTAAACCACATGGGGAGGTTTACCGTGGCATGGCGAAGGTGCCTAGGTGGGTGGGTGGCCGCGGGGTAGCCTAGGAGTGCGTGCCTAGGTCGCTCTGTGGCCGTGTTTATGGGTTTGTTCAGTAGGCGTGTGTGGAGGTGTTGGTGGTCAGGGAAGGGCGGAAGATGATCAGTGGGTGATGGTGGTGCTTCTGAGGGGTCTGATGAGGTAGATGGGTGTGGGGAGGTGACGAAGACACCTTGCCGATGGTCTGTCAGAGGTGGGGAAGATGGTGGTGGTCTGCGGTTGTCGAGGGGTTGGAAATAGAAATAATGAAGGGGAAAATGAAGAGGAGAGAAGGAACTATCTGTGGTGATTGGAGCGAAGGGGAGGTAGAGGGGCGGACGGCGCGTATCTGCCATCGCCGGAGACAAAGGCCCTGAGATGGAGAGGCGGCGACGACGAGGAGGTCAAAGAGGCATGCGCTGGTGCGGCGCAATGCAGAGGAATAAGAAAAAGCGAACCCTGCCACTGGTATGGTGGCAGAGTGACAAGATGAGGGAGAGGAGGTCGCCGGAGCTTGCAGGCGTCTGACTGGTGATGAGGACGGAGGAGATTGAGAGGGTATCTCAGGCCAGAATAAGCTTAGAAGATGCAGCAAAACCTGAGGCAACATTTAAAGGCACAAGCAGAGGGCCTTGTGCTTGGAAGGCGAGCTTCCAAGCGCAAGACTCTCGCCGGAGGTATGGCTAGAAATGATACCCATACCTCTCGAGCGTTCGCACAAGAGGTATGGTGCAAATCAGTGCATGGGGAGCTGCTCAAGCAGTAGGAGACTTCTCAAAGAACCCCCCTTTCAAATCTGAGAGCAGCTCCCAGGGGAAGCGAGGAGAAATCCTCCTAGAAACTTCATTGGAGGTATGGGTCTCTGCTGCAATGGCAGAGGGACCGGAATACGAAAAGTGACGAAGTTGAGGTGATTTTTGCAAGGGTTTTCAAAAGTTAGGGGCCAGAATGTAATTGGGTGGACTATTTTGCAAAGTAGGTCAAGATGACCTTCCCTTAGGTCTAAATTTTGGTACAAACTTAATTTTGACCTAAGGAATCCATTGGTGAAGTTGGATTCTAGGTTTGACCATGTTTGACTGGGCATTTTGCACAAAAATCTAAATTAGGTCAAATATTGAGTTTGGACCCTAATCTTGGTCAAAACAGGTTCCAAATGTCAAATTGAAGGTTCTCAACCTTAAGGGATATTTTTTCATGAATTTAAGAGGATTTATGTGATTTTTATCCTTCCTGGAACCTTGTGAAATTAAGTGGGTTTGTTTTAGGATTACAGAATGTTATTTAATTCTTAAATTTCACAATAACCCTTTTCTAACTGAACCATCCCACTTTTCCTCTTATTAAGTCCAATTGACCTATGTCTAGATCTTGAGAAATCTTGTTGATGTACTACAATGGTAAAATTACAGTTTTACCCTTTATTTCATGTTTTCTTCCCAAAATAGTAATCCCTTGAATTAGGCCTTCTTTTAGGTTATGTAAGAGCTTTTGTTCACTTTCATAGGTCAAAATGAGCTAGTTAGGGCTCATGATGAGGTTCTCATCATACCCCCATGCCTAGCTTTTGCTAGTCACTTAGCAAAATTTCAAGGTTTTAACTTCTGTTCTAGACCATGAGTTTCTTACACTAGTTATGATAAGTGCTTTTTCTTCTTTTTCTTCTATGATTAGGTCAGAATGCCGACAATAGGTCAAAAGGTACTCTAGTACCAACCAAGATCCGGACTTGACCAGCTTTAGCCTCGGTCCTCCGCGAAGGTTTTTAAGGCCCGCAGAAACTATCCTAGGGTTCGTTGGACTCCGTGGTTAAAGCACCCATGCTTGAGACATATTTAGCCTTGGTTCAATTTGCAGTTTATTTTTGTAAGAGAGAGACAGAGGATTTATTTGTTTGGAGAGTTTTCTCTCTCTTTTCTTTTTATTTCTAGCTTCGGATTGGCTTCTCAACATGGTCTGTGTCGGATTCCTCGTCCCCATCATCAATTCTAAAAGGTCTCTGGCAATCGATGCTTCGTGATAGCACCGCCCATGGCAACCCCTAGAACCCCGACTTTCGAGATTTCGAGATAATCCCGCCCATGGTATTCTGTAGCCAAACCAGACCCTGACGATCGACATTTCAAGATAATGCCGCCCATGGTATCTGAACCAGCAGAGTGCTTACGTGCCCCCGGTAGGATATGTAGATATCCTAGGAGACAAGCACCGACGAGACGATATGTTGTTATGCATCTTCGAGGGGAATTTCCCTCCTCTCCGTGTAGGGAACTCGTCCAAATCAACTTGTGTTGATCGGCCGCTCCTAATCTAGGCAACATTTTCATAACATTAAAATGCTTTTGCATGATTTTGATAGTTATGTGCACTGAACTAGACTGTGTGTGGATTGGGGTGCTTAGGTTACCGAGTTCCACAAATCGAAAGTTAGTTAACGAGGCAGAATACTCTCTAAGCCTTAAACCTAATACTTAAGCTTCGCATTTTCCCCAACTTCTTGAGGATTATCCAGATCTTAGCGGGTACTAAGAGTCTAGCCAACAAGACCTAAGATCAGCGTTCCTACTAATCTCTTTTTGTGTCTCCTTAGCACTTTTCTTTACTTTTCTTGATGTGGTCTAGAACTTCAGTTAATCCCTTAATCTCTTACTAATGATTATCTCTTTCTTTTTCATTTTATGCTCCTTTTTTGTCATTTTGCAATTTTTCCTCCTCGTGTTTTGTATAGCCCACAAATTTTCTCTCCCCCCTTCTCAGTTTTTTCTTTTTTTGATATGTGATTTTTTTTGTTGAAACCTTTTCTTGATATGAGTTTTCATATATTTTGCACTTTCATACCCCCCATGCCTATGATAAGCAATGTCCCCATTGTAAATTAAGTGGGTTCGAATTCAGCTTAGTTCATTCATTAGGATAGGTGTTGGGTGAGTAAACAAGTCGAGGTGACTGTTGCGAACGATTTTTAGATTCTGGTACGGGTACTTGAGGTGAAGTCGGTTGTTCTAATGGATGAACCCTAAAGTGCAATATGAATTTAGCATAGAAATGTCAGGAAAGGTTTCAGGTTTTTTTAAAGAATGACGAGTTGCCTCCCGCTAAGCGCTGAGTTTTACGCCATCGGCTAGGCGCAATGAGCTCAGGGAGAATGGAGAATAAAGGATGACTCAGCCAAATATATATTATTCATGTGATGAGAGCCTCATCATGAACCCTAACTAGCTCATTTTGACCTAAGAAAGAGAATAAGAGCTCCTACATAACCTGGAGGACCTAATTCAATGAATTAATGTTCAGAGAAGAAAACAGGTTAAAACTTTAATTTTACCATTACAATACATAAACGGGATTTCTCAGAGGCAAAACATAGGTCAAATGGTCTGAATAAGATAAAAAGCGGGTTGGTTCAATCAGAAATGGGTTATTGTGCAATTCAAGAATTAAATGACATTCTGTAACCCTAAAACAGACCTGCTTAATTCAACAAGGTTTTGGTCAGGATAAAAATCAAATAAACCCTCTAAAATTCATGGAAAAATATCCTTTAGGGTTTAGAACCTTCAATTTGGCCTTTGAAACCTATTTTGACCTAAATTGGTGTCTGAGCTCATTATTTGACCTAATTTGAGTTTTTATGTAAAATGTCTAGACAAACGTGATCAAACCTAAAATCCAACTTCACCATTAGATTCCTTATGTCCAAATTAGGTTTGTACCAAAAATTAGACCTAAGGGGAGGTCATCTTAACTTACTTTGCAAAATATTCCACCCAATTACATTCTGGCCCCTAACTTTTGAAAACTCTTACACAGACCTCCCTATCTTCCTCGCCACTCTTGCAATTAGGTCCCTCCACCATTAATGGCGATAAATCCTACTCCAACAAGGAATGGAGGGGGTGTACTCCTTGATTCCTCAGAGATCTCCTCCCAGATTTAAAAGGGAGATTCTCCGAGGAATTCCCTTCCATCTGAGCGCAATCACAAGATTTGAATTGCACCCAATCTCTCGTACGAATGCTTGAGAGATTTGGGTATCCCGCAGATTTCCTTCTCCGGCGAGGACTCTTGCGCTTGGAAGCTTGTCTTCCAAGCATAAGAGCTCCTGTCAGTGCCTATAAAAGGTCCACCAACTTCGGCCGCATCTCTTTAGCTCGACTTGGTCAGAGAATCACCCCAATTTCGTCTCCTTCTCCTCCGATCAGGAGTCCAGCGAGCTCTGGCGAGCCCCCCTCCTCTCTCTCGTCGCCCTGCCACAATACCAGTGGCAGAGTTGCCTTCACCACCTTCCACCGCGTCGTGCAACACCCACGCACGAGCCTCCGGCCCCTTCATCATCGCCGCTCTCACTCCACTGGACATCTTCTTCTCTGGCGGCAGCAGGAACGGCCAACCGTCTCCTCTTCCCCTTTCATCCACTTAGCTAGGTTAAAGTTATTCCTCTCTCTCCCCTCTTCATTTCCCCTCTTTCTATTTCCACTTTTGACTCCTCGCAGCCACAGACCACCTCCATCATCTCCACCTCCGACCAACCACCGGCGAGGTGTTCTTGCGGCTCCACGCCTCCATCCACCTCGCCATCTACCTCACAAGCTCCACCACACCTCACTGACCCAAAACCCTCTTTCCATTCATCGCCACTCGCCTCCAGAATCCTCCCTGAACACACCCACATTCACACGCACAAGGTGAGCTAGGCGCGCACGCTCAGGCCACCTCGCGCCACGTCTGCCACCGTACCACCTTCGCCGTATTTGGGCGAAACTCCCTACATTTTCTGACGAGGCCGCAAGGCCATTTTCTTGCTGACAGGGTTTGAGGCCTTCGTCGCCATTGACGAAGCATGAAGCTTGCTTGGAAACTTCACCAAGGACTCCTCGCTCCAGGCAATCAGACCCAGGTCACGCGGATTCCCTTCGCGCACATCTTTAGCCCAGCAATTGACATCGACACCTCCGCAGCTGCTGCAATTTGGAAGAGACATCAGCTGCGGGCGCTTACGAAGAAGGTGGAACAACATAGTCCCACCTCGGACGATCAGGAGTGGGCGCAGCTGAATAAAGTGAAAAAGTCACAAAGGCTTATAGCCACCTGACCACGGGGTGAGGTCCCACTCACCCACCGCCTCATCCGCGATCCCACTCCACACGGACTTGGTTCTGACCCGTACACCCGACTAACCCGTGCACTCCTCGCCCACCACGCACGCCGGTGGGCCTGGTCCCGGGCACGCATACCCGACCCAATAACCCGAGAAGGCTCTAGGAGAGCGAACCTAAGAGAGAAAGAAAGAAGAGAGACCGTGGGGTAGGGTAGGGGTAGGTTTTGCTCTCACAGGCAAGGAGAAGAAGAAGGAAGAAGCCAAGGAAGGCACTATAGCAGAAGAGCGGCCAAGCAGAATAAGAAGGTAGCTGATGAAGGAGAGTAGCATGACTGAGCTGCAGAAAGACAAGGAAGAAGAAGAGAATCAGAAGAGGCCAAGCAAAAGAAGAAAGGAAGAAGACAAGGAAAGACAGAAAAAATCAGAAGAAGAAAGAAGAGAAAGAAGAAGGAAGAAGAAGTAGACGGCCAAAGTAAGAAGGCAAAGAGAAGAAGAAAGAGCCACAGGTGAAGCCAAGGCAGAGGAAGAAAGGAGAAGTCAGAGAAAGAAGAAGCCACTGTAGTCAGAATTTTTAAGATGTCTGATAACATATCAAACGTTCAATTCTTTTTTAGCATTATTTCTCCATAACATTACTCTTCCATTTTGGTTGAATCAGTTATTACTTTTTTTTGAAAGTTGTGTTCTTAAGTTTTTAAATATCAATTTGCTCCATGTGTTCGACCTTGAATTCTTAATTTTTCGAGTAATAAATTCTCATTTGTTTTCACGGCGATTTCATCTACACTACAGCGTAACATCTCTTTTAAAAATGTGATTTCATCCCGTTAACATCATGTCAATGAACGGTATGAGTCTTTGACCGTTCATGACGAAGGGTTCGGAATCATGGCTGAGTGGACTGATCTCAACGGCTCCATTTCCAAAGATTCGTCGGACTAAGTAAGGTCCGATCCACTTAGATCGTAGCTTTCCTGGGAACAATTTGATTCGGGCATCAAAGATTAGGACCTTTTGACCAGGATGAAAGATCTTTCTAGATATGTGCTTGTCGTGAAAGGCTTTAACCTGCTCTTTGTAGATTAGCGAGTTTTCATACGTGTCATGGCGTAATTCATCAATCTCCCTCATCTGAAGCTTTCTATGGGTTCCAACCTCAGAAAGATCTAAGTTGCAATTCTGTACTGCCCAATAGGATTTATGTTCCACTTTG
This sequence comes from Thalassia testudinum, assembly GCA_037157565.1. Taxonomy (NCBI): domain Eukaryota; kingdom Viridiplantae; phylum Streptophyta; class Magnoliopsida; order Alismatales; family Hydrocharitaceae; genus Thalassia; species Thalassia testudinum. The sequence goes on from JAZHRO010000030.1 coordinate 54,150,937, forward strand.
ACGGGGAGGTGACACGCCTTCCCGTACACCAGTCTGAAAGGGGACATGCCTAATTGGGTCTTGTGGGCGATCCTATAAGCCCACAAAGCTTCCGGAAGCCGGGATGACCAATCCTTCCTGTCAGGTCGAACAGTAACCTGGAGGATTTTCTTGATCTCCCGGTTTGATAGCTCAGCTAGACCATTAGTTTGGGGGTGGTAAGGAGTAGAGATTCGGTGTGACACCCCGTATTTGGTCATCAGTGACCTGAACTGAGCATTTGTGAAATGGGTCCCTTCATCGGAAATTATTGCGTGTGGAATCCCAAACCATGAAAAGATGTTTTGGTGAATGAATTTGATAACAACTTTGTGATCATTGGTTCGGGTCGGAATGGCTTCGATCCATTTGGACACGTAGTCAACAGCGAGTAAAATGTATTCGAAGCCGTCCAAGATAGGGAAGGGTCCCAAAAAATCAATCCCCCAAATGTCAAAAATCTCGCATACCAGAATCGGCTGTAAAGGCATCATGTCAGGATGGCTCATGTTGCCCAAGGTCTGGCAATGGGTACATGCCTTACAGTGATTGTATGCATCCTTGAAAATTGTGGGCAAGTAAAAGCCACACTTGAGGACTTTTGATGTGGTTTTGTGTCCTGGAAAATGTCCACCGCATTCCTGGTCATGGCAGAAAGAGAGTATGTCTTTGATTTCCGCTTCCGTGACACATCGTCGGATAATTTGATCAGCACCAATGCGGAACAGATGTGGGTCTTCCCAAAGGTAATACTTGGCATCGGAACGCAATTTGTCTTTCTTGGCCTTCGGCCAATCAGATAGGATCTGATGTGATGCCAAGTAGTTTACTATGTCGGCAAACCAAGGAAGCCCTATATCGATGGTCAGGAGGTGCTCATCAGGAAAATGTTTCGTGATGGGCCCGGAAGGGTCAATGATCTCAGAAGGAAGGAAGGATAAGTGATCAGCTACCACAATCTGCCTTCACGCTTTGTCGTGAATCTCGAGGTCAAATTCTTGCAACAGCAAGATCCATCGGATTAATCGAGGTTTCGTGTCCTTCTTGGCAAGGAGATGCCTCACAGCTGTGTGTTCCAAGTAGATAATAACATGGGAACCCAGGAGGTAAGATCTGAATTTTTCAAGGGCAAATACTACGGCTAGCAGCTCTTCCTCAGTAACAGTGTAGTTACGCTGAGCCTTGTCAAGTGTTTTGCTAGCGTAGTAAATGACCACGGGTTTCCCGTCAATTTTCTGCCCCAAAACTGCTCTTACAGCGAAGTCAGATGCATCGCACATGATCTCAAAGGGTTGAGACCAATCAGGGGACTGTAGGATTGGGGGTTGGGTAACTCGGTCACGAAGGATCTCAAATGCTTGAGTGCATTCCTTGGAGATTTTGAAAGGTACATCCTTGGAGAGAAGAGTGGTTAGGGGGCATGTAATTTTCGAAAAATCAGAGATAAATCAACGGTAAAAACTGACGTGCCCCAAAAAAGATCAGATGTCCTTGATCGAGCTAGGCATGAGTTTGGAAATCAAGTTAACCTTGGCTCGATCGACTTGGATGCCTTTCTCCAAAATCAGATGTCCCAGGACGATTCCCTCAGGCACCATGAAGTGGCTCTTTTCCCAAGAAAGAACCAGATTCACGTCAATGCATCGCCTGAGTATTTGGACCAAGTACTGGAGGCAATCGTCAAATGATGCTCCAAATACTGAAAAGTCATCCATGAAGACTTCCAGATAATCACCTACCATATCTAAGAATATGGCAAGCATGCACCGCTAAAAAGTCGCAGGTGCATTGCAGAGACCGAACGGCATCTTTCGGAACACGTACGTCCCGAAGGGGTAGGTGAACGTGGTCTTTTCTTGGTCCTCTGGATGGATTGCCACTTGGTTATAACCAGAGTACCCGTCAAGAAAGCAGAAGAACCTATTTCCCGCTAGTTTCTCGAGGATCTGATCAATAAACGATAATGGGAAATGATCCTTCTTCGTGGAGGAATTGAGTCTTCTGTAATCAATGCAAACTCTCCACGAGTTAGCTATACGGGTCGGTATGACCTCTCCGGTTTCAATCGTGATGGTGGTGAGTCCTGCCTTCTTAGGCACAACCTAGATTGCACTCACCCATCGACTGTCAGAGATCGAGTAGATGATCACTGCATCTATCCACTTAATGATCTCCTTTTTCACAACCACCTGCAGATTAGGATTCAAACGTCTCTACATTTCTCGCGAAGGTCGTGCACCCTCTTTAGAATAGATATCGTGTGTGCAATAAGAGGGGCTGATAACAGTCAAATCATCGAGAGTCCATCCAATGGCTCTACGATGTTGCTGGAGAACAGCAATCAGACGGGATTCCTGGTCAGGTGTGAGTCTGGAGTTTATAATCACAGGAAACGTCTGATTGGAACCCAACAAGACATATTTCAGATGATCGGGAAGGGGCTTGAGTTCCAGGATGGGATTACCAGAAGCAGCGAGTGGTTCAGGGTGTGTGAGGAACATGGGTAAGAGTTATCAGTGTATCTAGATCAGGTTCAGACTCCTCTAATTGTGGGTTTTGATCTTCTTGTGGTTGATCGAGGATAATCAGGTTGTCCTTGATATGCAGTTCATCAACCATAGCTTTGATATCACATATTTGTTTTATAACACCGCAATTAACCCCTTGTTGGGCCTTAAAGATGTCAATCTTTAGAGTTTGGTTCCCAAATTTTAATTCTATTTGGCCCTCCTCACAGCTTATGTTGGCCCTAGCAGTGGCCAGGAAAGGCCTCCCTAGTATAATCGGTGTATCCCTTGTGTTCTCAGGTGCATCCATATCTAGAACTATAAAATCCATCGGGAAGTAGAAATCCCGTACCCTAACAATGACATTCTTGAGTATTCCTTTAGGTGACTTGATGGATCGATCGGCTAACTGTAATGTCACCTCTGTCGGTTTATGCTCGGACTCTTCAAGGTGTTTACGGAGGGATGTAAGTATTAGGTTTATGGAGGCAACTAGGTCTAACAAGGCTCTGTCGAATTGGGTTTCACCAATTTTACATGAAATCAGGGGAGTGCCTAGGTCTTTAGCCTTAGGTGGGAGTTTACTCAAAATTACAGAGCTAGCTTGCTCTGACAGTATGATCGGACTCCCACTTTTGGTTCGCGGCTTACGCTTGGGTGTACACACGTCTTTCAGAAATCATGCGTAAGCCGGTACGTGGTGGATTGCATCCATCAAAGGGATGTTTATCTGGACCTATTCAAGGAGCTTGTCCAGATCCTCCTCAGGAGCCACGGGTTTGGTTATCCTTTTTCCCTTGGTCAAGGCCTCGAGAAATGAAACCTCGGTTGGTTCCTCTAGAATAGGTCCAGGTTCTTGATCTAGGATAGGGACATCCTGGATAACTATCCTAGGGCTTGGATCACTACCAGGCTTGGAGTGGTTTGGATAAGGTGGGTCTTGAGTTGCTTTACCACTACAGGTTGTTACGGAGTTTAATCCTGCCTGGTTCTGGTTTGGGGTTGGTAAAATGGGCGGCTACTGTTGACATCCCGCATAAGATGTCGATGCTTCCATCCCGTAAGGTGATGGAACAGAAGGGGCCTGATAAATCATATGTGCGTGACCTAGATTTGGGTTCATAACGCGCCTCTGGGTCGGCACGTTATTTGGGTTCGGCAGAGGTTGCAAAAGAAGTGTGCCTGGTTGGCGGGAATTCGCCATCTGGGCGAGTTGGTTGCGAACCTCTGTGATCTCGTCCTTGTGTTGTCTTTGTATTGACGCATTCGTTTTCTGAATGTCAGCCAGTGTTTGAAGGATAAGAGTCATTTGATCTTGGTTTGGCCCAGATTGATAGGTGGGGTTGGGCCGAGGCTGAGGTGGCTGGTATGGACGAGGAGCTTGTGGACAGGGTTGATAAGGTAGTCTTTGATTCTGAGAATTTCCCGCCCACTGGAAGTTGGGATGATTTCGCCATCCAGGGTTGTAGGTGTTGGAAAATGGGTCATTCTGGATGGCGTTGAGGTCCTCGCAGGTCTGAGGAGCCTCGGGAAAGTCAGAGTATGAGGGTTCAGAGTTCCCCTCACTAGAATAGAGCAGACCGAAGGTCCCTCCGGTCCTGGAGTCAGACGGGGGTGGATACAGGTCCATCCACTGAGAAGATCGGTGATAGAAGTTTTGCATAGTTTCCCTCGCGAGAGGTGGCTATGCGAAAGAGTTCTGCGTAAAGGTGGCTCACTGCAGATGCTGAGTCAGCTCGTCCACCTTCTTCTCTATGATAAAGACCTTGTCCAACCGACTGGCCATCAGCTCCAAGTCGACGGATGCGAACAGGCCCTGCGTCTCATGTGCACCCCCAAGATTCGTCGATACGTAGGCATTCGTCCGGCCGAATAAGCCCATGGAGTCATTATTGATGGAGTTCTCTCACATATTTTCGAGAATCTCCCATACCGTGTCCTCATGCTGACCCATGATGTTTCCTCTGCAGGTTGCATTGACGAATAATCGAATGTCTTTACGGAGTCCCTAGTAAAAAGACTGGACTTGTTTCCATTTAAGAACTCCATGATGGGGGCACTTTCGCATAAGATCCAAGAATCGGTCCCATGCCTCATGAAGTGGTTCTCCCATTTGTTGAGTGAAGTGAGTGATCTGGTGGTGCAAGGCATTTGTCCGGCCAACGGGAAAGAACTTCTTCAAAAATTCAGACTGAAGTTCATCCCATGTGTTGATCGGACAAGTCTGAGTTTGATACCAATGAGCAGCCTTGTCCATGAGGGAGAAAGAAAACATCTTCATGAGCAGAATATCCCGATTTTGTGCATTTGACCCAAAGGTCTGGGCCAGATGCTTGAGTTGTTTAATATGCTGGAATGGATCCTCGGAGTTAAGCCCATAGAATTTTGGTATGGCATGAATCATATTGGGCTTGAGTTCGGAATCAGGACCTCCAGTTGGGATTCGGATTCGAGACTCAATTGCCACCGCAGCGAGATTATAGTGATCTCGCATCATAAGATGCTGCGGTGGGTTTACAAAGTTTTGGAAGAGATCATTTAGGCGCTGAAGTTGGTGCTCAAGGTTGTTCTCTTCTTCAATGGGTTGTGCCATGATGGAAGAAGAAGGAGAACTCTGTTCTGAATCAGAGGAAAGATCTATGTGGTGGGGTTGCTGCATAAAAAGGGCGTCGAGGCTTGGCCTCGGGGAGAGTGGATTTTTAGAGGTCTTAAGGACCTCCTACCAAACATTCACCGAAGGATTTGATGAGATCAGAATGTGCTGGACCCAATCGAGACACCCAAAAATTGTTCGGTGACTATGGAGGTTCGGGGTGAATGATACTCCTTAGTTAGAAAGGTCGTCCACCTGAGAAATACCTAGGCAGCCAGAGAGGGAGAGTCCCGCAAAGACCCCTACACGGAAGAGCGTCCCCACGAGTTACAGGGTTTCCCCCACCCGACCTCTCTTGTCACTGAGATTCCAGGTAGACCAGAATGGGGATCTTCACCTCTTAAGTCTATCTTTTTTAGTTAAGATTAAGATGCTTAGCGTTCCACTTGAACTTTAGGTCTTTTGAGTGCAAAGTGACCTAATTTTAAGGTTGGTTGCTCCAAAGGATCAACTTCACCTCTTTGTTCCTTTGAGAGCTTTTTAGGTCCTTGCTTTTAGGGTTCAAATGGATTAAGAGCCTGATTTGTTTAGGGTTTCTCTTGGATAGATCTTTTCAAACAAGGCTTAGGCACACCTCTTTTTGAACTTTTTGATTCTTTGCTTAGAAGAAGATGTATCTCTAAAACCCTAGCTTGTAATCCTTAGGTTGGCTCTATTTGATCCAATTTAGTTGCCTCAAAAATTGGTATCTAAGGCTTAATCAAGAAGGTTTTAACCCTAGTTACCTTAATTAGATGTGCAAATCAAAATGTGTTGAAATAAAAATCAGGCAACTTTTGTGAATTACTAAATATGGAAACAGGTAGCCCTAGATTGATTTTTCTTTATTTTCCTTTTTAGATTTTGAGGGGATTAAGAGAGAGGGCTAATGAAAGTTTACCTGTTCCTTGGTGTGGTTGTTGTGCGGTTGCTTTTCTTTCCTCGGCTTTCCCTGAGACAGACACAACAAAAGAGAGAAATTAAGTTAGTATTGAATCAGAAGTTGTGATCAAAGTTTCTAAAATGCCCGTTGCTCCCCGGCAACGGCGCCCAAAAATGTCTGCCAATGGGGCGAGATCGTGTTTTAATAGATAAATAATGTTGTGTTGTTGTATAGATGAAATCGTCTCGAAAACAAATAAGAAGTTTTTATTACTTGAAAATCATAATATCCGAGGTCAAACACAGGGAACAAATTGGTATTTTAAAAACTAAGATCACAACTTGCAATGAAATGCAATGACCAATCCAATCAAAGTTATAAAGTAAAAATGAGGTCAATGTATAGATAAGCCAAAAAAAATGGACGTCTGATGTAAAATCAGACGTCTTAAGTTGTTGCTGCTACAATGCAAGGCTTTCTCTATTTTCTCCCTCTGATTTCTGACATTGCCTTCTGATTTTCTTTCTTCTTCTACTTTCTGTATTTTCTTTCTCTCTCGATCTCTTTACCTCTGGCTTCCTTCTTCTTCTCTCTTCTTCTTCCCTTCCTTACGGCTACAGTGCTTTCTCCTTCTCTTCTTGGCTACTGCTGCGCCTTCAGCTTCTTCCTTTCCTTCTCTGCCTTCAGCCTTCTCTTCCTCTTTCTTTTCTTCTCTGCAATAGTGCCTTCTCTTTCTTCCCTGCGGATGCACTCGAGGCTTTTCTTATTCCTCCTCTTTTCTTCTTTTCCTTAGCCTCTTCGCCTTCGCCTTTTCTCTTCTTCCTCTGTGCCTCTTCCTTCCTTAGCTCCTTCTTCTTTCCTGCACAACACCACGCAGCAAAACCTATCCCCTACCCTCCCCACGTCTCTCTCTCTCTATTTCTCTCTTCGGTACGCTCTCCCAGAGCCGGGTAATCGGGTCGAGTGCGCGGCCGGGTCCAGGCTCATCGTCATGGGTGTGATGCGCGAGGAGTGCAAGGGGTAGTCGGGCTGGGTGCCAGGTCCGCGGGGTAAAGGTCACGGACGAGGCGTGAGCACGCGGGGGCGAGGAACCTCACTCCTGTGCTCCTTGAGGCAACTTAAGGAAAACACAAAAATAATTTATATCACACTCCGCGCTTCTGAGTTCACAAGGTGGGATTAAATGTCCCACCTGCTTCTTCACGCACACCCACAGGAGACTTTCGCCCAATTGCTGCAGCTGGGCTCTCCTTCGAGGCCAATTGCCTGCTGAACGCGTGCGCGAGTCCAACCCGCACCTCCCAGACTTGGAGACCTAGAGTGAAGTGCCTGGGTTGAAGCTTGCGAGCTCCTTCGAGCCGGTGCCAATGGCAACAGAGGCTCAAATCTGCAATCACTCAATACGGCCTTGCGGCCCCATTAAACCACATGGGGAGGTTCGCAATGGCACAGGGAAGGTGCCTAGGTGGGTGGGTGGCCGCGGGGTGACCTAGGTGTGCATGCCTAGGTCACTCTGTGGCCGTGTTTATGGGTTTGTTCGGTGGGCGTGTGTGGAGGTGTTGGTGGTCAGGGGAAGGGCGGAAGATGATCAGTGGGTGATGGTGGTGCTTCTGAGGGGTCTGGCGAGGTGGATGGGTGTGGGGAGGTGACAGAGACACCTCGCCGGTGGTCTACCGGAGGTGGAGAAGATGGTGGTGGTCTGCGGTTGTCGAGGGGTTGGAAATAGAAATAATGAAGGGGAAAATGAAGAGGAGGAGAGGAGGAACTTATCTGTGGTGATTGGAGAGAAGGGGAGGTAGAGGGGTGGATGGTGCGTATCTGCTGTCACCGGAGACAATGGCCCTGAGATGGAGAGGCGGCAACAACGAGGAGGTCAGAGAGGCGTGCGCTGGTGCGGCGGAATGCGGAGGAACGAGGCAAAGCGAACCCTGCCACTGGTATGGTGGCAGAGTGACGAGATGAGGGAGAGGAGGTCGTCGGAGCTTGCGGGCGTCTGACTGGAGATGAGGACGGAGGAGATTGAGAGGGTATCTCAGGCTAGAACAAGCTTAGAAGATGCAGCCAGACCTATGGCAACATTTAAAGGCACAGGTAAAGGGCCTTGTGCTTGGAAGGCGAGCTTCCAAGCGCAAGACTCTCACTGAAGGTATGGCCGGAAATGATACCCATACCTCTTGAGCATTCGCACGAGAGGTATGATGCGAATCAGAGCATGGGGAGCTGCTCAAGTAGTAGGGGACTTCTCAGAGAACCCCCCCTTTCAAATCTGAGGGCAGCTCCCTAGGGAAGCAAGGAGAAATCCTCCTCGAAACTTCACCGGAGGTATGGGTCTCTGCTGCAATGGCAGAGGGATCGGAATGCAAAAAGTGACAAAGAAGTTGAGGAGGTTTTTGCAAGGGTTTTCAAAAGTTAGGGGTCAAAATGTAATTGGGTGGACTATTTTGCAAAGTAGGTCAAGATGGCCTTCCCTTAGGTCCAAATTTTGGTACAAACCTAATTTAAACCTAAGGAATCCATTTATGAAGTTAGATTTTAGGTTTGACCACGTTTGAATAGACATTTTGCACAAAAACCCAAATTAGGTCAAATATTGAGTTTGGACTCCAATCTAGGTCAAAATAGGTTCCAAAGGTCAAATTGAAGGTTTTAAACCCTAGGGGATATTTTTCCATGAATTTTAGAGGGTTTAGGTGATTTTTATCCTGCTTAGAACCTTGTGAAATTAAGTTAATTTATTTTAAGGTTACAGAATATCATTTAATTCTTAAATTTCACAATAACCCTTTTCTAACTGAACTATCCTACTTTTTCTCTTATTAAGTCCAATTGACCTATGTCTAGAGCCTGAGAAATCCGTAAAATTACAGTTTTATCCTTTATTTCATGTTTTATTCCCAGAATAGTAATCCCCTGAATTAGGCTTTCTTCTAAGTTATGGAGGAGCTTTTGTTCACTTTCATAGGTCAAAATGAGCTAGTTAGGGCTCATGATGAGGTTTTCATCATTTCCCTAAGTAATGATATAGTGTCTATGCAGTTTTTAGCTCGTTTGACCTATCGGTCCATGTTATAGGTCTTCAGTCCGTAAAGTATACGAGACCAATGGAGACGTTAGGAGCTATCGTACGAGCCCCCATTCTACCTAGTTACCCTGGTAGAGTGGTTTTCACCTTAATTAAAAATTAATAATTAAATTGCATGCATAGAATTATTTGAACCCTAGGTTGTGAGATGAACCCTAGGAATGAAAGGAGATTAATGCATGCTACTTTAGAATATATTCGATTGAACCCTAGGTTGTGAAATGAACATTAGGGCTAAAAGAAATGCAAGTGTAGTTAATAAATGATTGAGTTACCGTGATGCTTCCTAAAAAGAAATAAATCATTAGTTGCCTGTACTACTTGTAATGAACCATGTCATGAATGGAAATACATACCTATACTGAATTGTTACGACCTGGCTCCCTGATCCCTACAAGACCCGAGACCGGCTGGCTTCTACTAATCCCAAGACCTAATCGTCCAACAAGAAATAACCAAAAGCAGAAAAATAAACTACATACACACATGCAATATAACCAAGCAGAAGAAAAGAACGAAGCAGTAAAGAAAGTAGAACAACTGTCTCAAAACATAGTACATACCACCACAACAACAATAGATAATGGAAAGGAAACAGAAAGTAATAGGAACAGTAAAGTATGTGTCCAATACACACTACAACAGTAGAAAAATGAAAGAGCTGAAAGAACGACTATGGCTGGACTCGGCTGGGCTCAGCATCCTTTGCAGCCGAAAACTCGGGCTGCTCAACTCCTGGTCCTGAATAGGGTTACGAAAAGACAGAGTCAGCGAACGCTGAGTAAAGTGGTGTTTACATTATTTAAGTGCAAGTACAGTAAAAACAACAGGTTTATTTCTCATTTCTACTTATCTCATTTATGTATTTCTGGTTCATCTATTTCTCAAAGTATCCAGGTATTTCTTGATCTTGCATGTTCCTCGTGGGAATGATTTTGATTGCAGTCTTTTCCGTAAAGTAGAAGGTACACGTGGTGCTCTTCTGGCCGGAAGAGTCCCCCGTGGTAGTCCTACACCCAGTCAACCACCCTGAGGTCACTGTCTAGACGTAGCGGTGACTACGGCACGCGTGATAAGCGCACGGGTAGCTACCCCGCACTGACACATGGTCAGTCATTTCCGCTAGCGAGTACGCCCAAAGTACAGCACGGAACAGTATAGGGCGTTGCCCTCTCAGAACAGGGGTCTCGCCCCTCCACAGTCCGCGTACCCTCGTTTGACTACCCCGGTTTGCCTAGAGGGCCTAATAAAGTTGGTGTAGGGTGGCTAGCTGAACCCCGGGCCCTGTGGGGTGGCTAGCTCCCTCCCTACACTAATCGCACGCCTTGATACCACGTACGCGAGGGCCAACAGAAGTCCATGTAGAGTGGCAAATCCTAACCCCAGGTCTCAACCCAAGGGAGGCTAGCTCCGCTCTACACTAGAAAGGGACAGTTGCTCTCCTTGGTACCACGTACACAAGGGCCAGCACACTTCCCGTCTACATTCCAGATTCCTTTCATACACAGGAGTTCTACTCCTAATTTCCCTGTAGGGTTCATGCTCATATTCATCTCATTTATCCATATCCAGGTCTCATGTTCCATAACTGATTCGTCATCCATATACGGGCAACTTGTGTTTTCATGATTCAGTTCTCAATCATAAACATGCAACTTGTGATTTCACAGTTCAATTTCTCATTTACATATAGGCAGCTCGTATTTTAACATCCATCTCATAATTATATTAAGGCATTTGATAGCAATTTATTCTAACCATGCATTCAAGTAAACAGGACAGCTCAAACAGGTTCATTCATTTCTACCATAGGGTTCATTCCACATCCTAGAGTTCAATCCAATTATTCCAACCAAGTACATTCTTATTTAAATACTAACAACTGAATTAAACCACTCTACTGGATATCACGGGAGGAATGGGGGCCTATGCCGCAAATCTCGTCGTCTCCGCGGGCCCCAAATATGCCACCGGCTGGTAACCTGTACCAGCGACTAATTTACATTATACGAGCTCAAAACAGTCAATACTCAACACGAACATTTGGAAGAACTCGAGTGGAAAACAACGGTACTTCTTTTGCGGAAATCCGATTCCGTTTAGTCCTTAAACGGGCCAAAAATGCGGTTACTGACCAAAATCAGACATTTGGGACTAGTCCTAGACGTCTTAAAAGACATCAAAACTCACCTTACCCTTCCTGCAACTGATTCAGATGTCCAGACTCCCTCGACGACTGTCTGGGGGCTGTTCCAAACGTATGTCAAGGTCTCCGGTCTTCTGGAAATACCTCCAGACGTTTGGCGACGTGATCAGACATCCAAAAGTAATTGGGAAAGTGCACCGTACGCCTTCCCAAAGCCTACACCTGCGTACGAGCACCCGCAGACACAATGGTCAGCCGACACCCCCTGCGCTACGATATGCATGGCGCAGGAAGATACGTACCTCGCAATATGGCACTTTTAGACATCCGGCCTCAGCTCCGGACGTCCTAATGCATCGCCAATCATCTAGACTTCACTCCAAATTTCTGATACTGGAAAACTTCCAGTACCAGAACCTCCTTGCAGCTCGCCCTGCTCGCACCTCCGCCCGCAGCGGTAGATCCAGAAGCTACAAGAGCTTGAGGAGCTCCTCCTCGAACTCCACCGAGCTCCCGTGGTCATCTCCCTCCTCCCCCGCTCTCACTCGTACTCTCTTGCTTTCGCTCTTCCCCATTCTCCCTCGCTGACTCCTCTCTTCCTTGCCATGGCTGCAGCAATAGGGATGGGAGGCTGGAGGGCGCGGCTGTCGCAAGGAGGTGGAGGTGGCGGTGGCTTGAGTGGTGTGAGGGGTGAAGGAGGAAGAGGTGACGGGTTTATATAGGAGGGGAGTTAGGGTTCAGGTGAGGGGTTAAGGAGAGAGAGAGCGGCCTCTACGTGCCGCCCGCGCGTAGAGCGTAAAGCACAGTACGAAAATCTCACTTTCAGACGTTCGAGAACATGTTCAGACGTCCGGACAGACATCTGATTGAAACTCCAGATGTCTTATCCAGCTAAAAATGTAACAGGTCATTACATCATAACAAACTTAAAGGAAGTTTCGTCCCCAAAACTTAAGCTAGCTAGGGTGCGGGAAAAAGAACGTAATCGTGCATAACAAACTTAAGGAGGACCGAAGTAGGTCTGAAAAGACATACCCTCAAAAAGCTCCGAGTACCGCTCTAGCATCGTCGCCTCAGATTCCCAAGTCACCTCCTCGTACCGCTAGCTTCTCCATAGAACCTTCACCAGTGGTATCTGCTTCCGTCTCAAACTCCGGATGGCTCTGTCTAGTATCTGTACTGGCCTCTCAGGATAGGTCAGGTCGTCACCCACCTCGATGCTCTCGTGGCTCAGAACGTGGCTGGAATCGGCGACGTACTTCCTGAGGTTGGACAAGTGGAACACGTCGTGCACTCCAGAAAGCTGGGGAGGAAGGGCAAACTGGTAAGCAACGGGTCTTACCCACTCCAGGACCTCAAAGGGCCCGACAAACCTCGGCGCAAGCTTTCCCTTCACCCCAAAATGCTACAGGCCCTTCATGGGCGAAACACGGAGAAAGATGTGATACCCAACCTCGAACTGCACCTTTCTGAGCTTCCAGTGAACGTAGCCCTTCTACCTGCTCCTGACAGTGTGGAGTTGTCTGTGGATCTGCTCTATCACCTTCTGACTCTGCCGGATCAGCCTGAGACCAACCTCCCACTTGGTCCCCACCTCGACCCAACTCAAGGGTGCAGTACACCTCCGTCCGTACAGATCCTCGTAAGGTGCCATGCTGATGCTCGAGTGGTAACTATTATTGTATGCAAACTCTGCCAGGGGTAAATGCTCCTCCCAGGAGACTCTCCAATCTAGTACACAGGTGTGCAGAAGGTCCTCAAGTGTCTATATGGTGTGCTCTGACTGTCCATCTATCTAGGGGTGGTAAGCGGTACTGAACCTCAAACGTGTCCCCAAAGCATGCTGAAACTCAGCCTAGAACTGGGAACTAAAACGAGTATCCCTGTCAGATACGATCTCACGTGGAACTCCGTGCAGGCGCACCACATCTCTAATGTATCTCTCTACTAACTGTGCTGGCCCAAAGTTGACTCGGATCGACAGAAAACGTGCCGTCTTCGTCAACCTGTCTACTATCACCCAGACTACGTCATGTCCCTGCTGGGTAACTGATAGACCTACCACCAAGTCCATGGTGATGCTCTCCCACTTCCACTCTGGCACAGGAAGTGGCTGCAATGGCCCTGCAGGCCTCTGATGCTCGGCCTTCACCTGCTGACATACCAAAAACTACTGCACAAACTCACCAACATCCCGCTTCATCCCTCTCCACCAAAAGTCGCGTCGCAAATCATGGTATATCTTTGTGTTTCCGGGATGTATTGCGAACCTAGACCCGTGCGCCTCAGCCAGGAGCTCTCTCAACAACTCCTCGTCCCTAGGAACGCATAAGCATCCCCTCATGCGCAGTATCTCATCTGAAAATGAAAAGTCTCCTGGGTCCCCTATCAACACCCTGTCTCGTAGCGTCTATAAGTACGGATTGGCCATCTGCTCTGCGATGATGCAGTCTATTAGCTTTAGTCGTGTCTGCCACGTCACTATCACTATCCCACAATACCCCGGTGATTCCCAGGGCTCAACTCCTCCATGAGTCTCCAACTCTATGCCTGTAAACTGGCCAAGTGGGCAGGCGCCTTTCGGTTCAAGGCGTCGGCCACCACATTAGCCTTCCCTGGGTGGTAGGAGATGTTGTAGTCGTAGTCCTTCAGAAGCTCTAACCAACGTCTCTGTCTCATGTTAAGCTCCTTCTGGTCAAACAAATACCTGAGGCTCTTATGATCTGTGAAAATCTTGAAAGTCTCACCGTAAAGGTAGTGCCTCCATGTCTTAGTGCGAAGACAACTGCTGCCAGCTCTAAGTCATGGGTAGGGTAGCTATGCTCATGGGTCTTCAATTGCTGCGAAGCGTAAGCGACAACATGACCCCGCTGCATGAGCACACCCCCAACCCCTACAATGAAGCGTCGGTGTAAACCATGAAACCACCATTGCTATCCGGGATGGTAAGTACAGGAGCTGAAGTCAGTCTCTCCTTTAACTCCTAAAAACACGCCTCGCACTCATCTGTCCAAGCAAGGGGCATGTCCTTTCGGGTCAGCTGGGTCATAGGACGCATAATCTGAGAGAATCCTGTAATAAATCGCTGGTAGTAACTTGCCAGCCCCAAAAAGCTGCGTATCTCTATCACCATGCGTGGCCCCTCCCACCTGAGTACGGCCTCTACCTTAGCTGGATCTACTGCCAATCCATCTCCTGAAATCACGTGGCCCAAGAAAGTCACCTGCCTCAGCGAAAACTCGCACTTACTGTACTTGGCATACAGCCTGGGTCGCCTCAAGGTATCCAGGATTGTGCGCAAATGCTGTCCATGTGTGCCTAATCCTGCGAGTAAACGAGTACGTCGTTGATGAACACCACCACAAACTGGTCTAAGTACAGCCTAAAAACACGGTTCATCAGGTCCATAAAGGCAACGGGGGCATTGGTCAGCCCAAACAGCATGACCAAGAACTCATAGTGCCCGTACAGGGTACGGAAAGCTATCTTGGAGACGTCGGTCTCCTTAACCCTCAACTGGTGGTAGCCTGACCTCAGATCTATCTTGGAGAACACTGTAGCATCTCGTAACTGGTCGAAGAGGTCGTCAATCCTCGGCAGCGAATACTTATTCTTGATGGTGACCCTATTCAGCTGTCGGTAGTCGACACAAAGTTGCAGGGTACCGTCCTTCCTCATAAGCAGCACAGGGGCTCCCCACGGGGATGCACTGGGCCTCACAAAGTCCTTCTCCAACAAGTCCTGTAGGTGTGACTTGAGCTCTCGCAGCTCAAGCGGTGCCATCCGGTACGGTGCAGTAGAAATGGGGCTGGTCCCCGGTACCAGTGAGATCTCAAATTTGATCTCACGCTCAGGCGGTAGTCCTGGTAGCTCCTTTGGAAAAACGTCGGGGTACTCGCAAACCATCGGGATACTTTGTCAGCCACGGGGTTAGGCTCTACCACTATGATGAGTGGCTACTCATCATAGCTAAAAAGCTGAAGTTAAGCTACACACTGGGTTAAACAATATCAAATTAACAGATAAAAAGGGTTAAGTGTGGGAATCAAAGAAAAAGGCCTAAAAACTTGATTCTGTGTTAAAATTGCATAATTAGGTCATGAAACGAGATATTATTAAAATTAGGTCAAATGGTGATCCAAGTGTTAATTGAACACATAAACAAGTTTAAAAGTCCAAATCAAAAGTATAATTAATTTCTTAAATGTTCAATTGAGCACATATAAAAATTTGAAAGCACTTGGACATCATTAAGGCCATGAAATGTAGAGTCTACACTTAGGTCCTTCATGCATCACATTCTCTTCCTTAGAAATCCTTTTTGGACCTATATGTAACTCGCAGGGATCCCTTTGAAAGACCTCAGGGTTCGTCCTGTTACAATTTCCTCCACATATGGGCCTGAGTACAATTTTTCTACCGCTTCGTGAAGGGGTTCTCCCTGCAAATTTCCCAACAGACCACTGCCACCTCTAGTTCTTCGCATGCACTGTAGCGCGTGAAGAACATGGCAGATCTTGGCCGTCCATTCTCTCGTGATCTTGATCTGCGATTCGATTTGAATCGAAGCTTCGCACGAAGCGGTGCGTGCTCTTACCCTTCTCCCCAGATCCCATCCAACGGTCAGTTTTTGAGTTGGCAAACCATGCGCCCCTCTCCACTCATCCTTGCCGTCGGTTGCTTCGTCGACTATTTTCACCCGCACGGTGATCTGAGCCACTAAGTTTGCTACTTAAGCTCCTCAGTGGTCGTACGCTGTTGAACGTACGAGTTGCTACACTAACGTGTTTGGTTTTAAAAAACCTGTCGTTGTAGTTTGAAAGCGAAAAACTTGTGTTCAACAAATAAAATTTATATCGAAATTGAAATTTCGGGTCGAACATAGGGAGGCAGACATTTGACTTAAAAACTACGTGTTTGTTTTTATTTGTCACGAAGTAATTCAATTGATTAAAACTATCTAACTATTTACAATAAATAGAAGAGAGAGAGAGAGTAAGAGAGAAAGAGAATATTGCAAACAGAAATTAAAACGAGATGTAGAATAAACAGGGAATTCATCATTAAAGAGATTATTTGTTTCACTAAACATTACAACTAAAAAGTAGAAAACAATTACACTAGAAAGCAGTAATTTACTCTAGAAAGCATTAAAAGAATGGAGAGAGAAATATCCTCCTCGACGGTCGCTTCGAGGATGAGCAAAACTACGCTAGAAAGCAGTAAATCTATTCTACAAAGCAGTAAAAAGAATGGAGAGAGAAATATCCTCCTCGACGATCGCTTGGAGGATGAGTCGGACGGGACGACGCCTGGACGAAGGAGGACGAAGCAGGACGAAGGTGGATGAAGCAGAAGAATGGAAACGGGGCAACACGTCGTCGTCGTTGCGGGATCCACTTCCTAAGGGGGACGAAAATTTGACTTTATCTCGTGAGAAGCATCACGGGCGTGGGACAAGCTTCTCTTGAGCTTTGGAGGGGTAGAGAAGAGAAGGAAGGGATGAGAATTTCGTGTGGAAGGGGTCTCCATTTATAGTCGCAAGGAGTGGGGGCAATTTGGTCATTACATCTTTAAAATCATTAATTCAGGACCTTTAGGTGTAGTGGGCGGCGTGCGCGCAACGTTGCGCACGTTCAGACGATCTCAGCCGTCCGATCGCAAGATCGGACATCTTAAATCGCGCCTTCTCCCGCCTCGCTGCGCGCCCGCCCGCATGCGATGCCGCGTCCTTGCCGTGCGTGCAATAGCGCATCGGCGCTATCGGGCGCACGCGGCCGTTGGATCACGATCTGACGATCGATTGAAGGCGTGCCCCAACTCCAAATTCTGCTTGCTGCGGCTCGATCCCGCGCCAGCGCCTCGCGATAAGGTGTTGAACCGCTGCACTATGCCATCCAAATGGTCACGCGGATGCAATCAAGCGTGCGCATCCACAGCCGTTGGATCTTGATCCAATGGCAGGGGAGGGCGGATGCGGGAGCTTTAGCGGGTGCGTGCGGGCGATTGGGCGATCGAGATGGCACCACGTGGCGCCATCTTGGTCGTCCATCTTCTAGATGATTTAGATGGTGCCACGGGTGTTGAATTGACTCGATTTTTGTGTCGTTAGGCTGTGATCATTGATCTGAATCCATCCGTGCAGTCGAATTTGTCGTTTGAAGTGCAGATTTACACCATCTTAGCCCTTGATCTTCTAGGGTTCCCCGGTCACTATCTGATGCTACAGATGCCTAATTAGGACGATCTTAGAATTATTGAACTCCAATCGTCGCCCTGATCATATCTGTACGGTTGGATCTTCGATCCGAGGCCCCGATAAAAAGTTTGCTCTGTCCAAGCACATAAAAGGAGACAATTAACTTTCATTTTATTCAAACTACTCTAAATGCAAGATGATGCATGTTATGTAGTATTTATAGCATGCAATGCAATCCTATGCTTAAGAACATGCATAAATAGACATCTTAAGTAGTGTAAACGTGTTTACATCATACCCCCATGCCTATCTTTTACTAGTCCCTAGCAAAAACCATATGCTATTTATAAAAGAATTAGGTTGGATTATTTGGGCATGAGTTATTTTCAATCATTAAGAAAATGTCTACTTAGGAACTGAACCTTCAAAGACACAATAGTGCCTAAGTATCTGCCAAAATGCAGACCGCCTCAAGCCCTCTCCTTATTCAAAGAAAATTTTCTTTTTTTTCTCTTTTTCCTCTTTTCTAATTTTTTTGGATTTTCAAGTTTTAGGGTTAAAGAGTGGCTTTCTACGGCCATTCAACTCACCCAAGATTTGATGAGAACCCTAAATTTTAAGCATCTTATTGTGAATGTGATAGACTCGTTGACCGGTAATTAAAACAGACTTCGGATTTCTACGCCTCTAGGTGACCTAAAAAAAATTTTGCCTGAAGGTGTATCTTTACAAACGGTAGCTTTCTCCCTACTTTTATTTTTGTACGGGGTCAACACAAGGGTGAATCCAGTGTATATCTCCCCGGTTTATTCTACTTCTCCGCTTCTTTCTAAATGTTTAGGAATTTTCAGTGCATTTATTGAGATGGGTTCTGGACAACCGGTCGATGAGCTGTTACCACCGACAACTTGCTAGCCATACTCGTGCGGGAAGTGTGGTTTATTTCTTTTTTTTTCTTTTCTCCTTTTCTTTTTGATTTTTTTCTTCTTTTTTTAAGTAGGTAGCTTCCTTGGTCTAAGATTTACCTAAAGGCAGCAAAAAGAGAAAGGTCCAGTGACTGGGCTCTGGACAACCTACCTATAGGTTGTTACCCATGACAACTTGCCAGCCATATCACCCTAGAAGGTTCATTAGCCACCCAATTTTCGTTAGAATCGCCGAACAATGAGTCAGTGCAAAGAAAGTATGTAGATGCTTAAAAACTCAAAGTTCCCTCAAATCAGAGGGCGGATTGATAAGTCATGTATTTATCACCCAAACTTATTTACTCCAATTAAAATAGAATTTAGGTTGGCGAGGACTCGAAAAATAAATCTACATTTAGTGGATACACGGGCTGATTAAGTCCAAAGACCTGAAGGGTCTTTATGTTCAAATCATAATGTAGTATTTCCTAAGATTGAAAATTTTCTTAAACCCAAGTTCTCTTTCCTAATTCCAAATTTTTTTTAAATAAAAATAAACAAATCTACGGAGCTGACGAATAAATTCAGAGATGAATATCCACCCCCCCATGCCTATCTAATGCAATATCCTCAATGTATTAAAAAGACATAAAACAGAGTGGAATAGCTTAGAAATCACCTGAATTGTGTGAATGTCAGGTCTACTCCGAGATGAAAACTAAAAAGAACTGTATATGTACTGAATTTAGTACCTTCAGCTAGGCACACTATACAAAGAAGAGAAATGAAGAATTTACAGGTGCAGGTCAGAAACAGAATAAACAGAAGAAACCTCCGACCTGTCAGCAAAGGTCCACATATGTGGACAAGATTGTGATGCAGACCCATACCCCATAATTGGGAATATCTTAGGTTCTGGATAAAAATTACCCAAAACCTAAAATCTGTATGCAAGCGGGGTCGAGCCTGCAATTTATGAGGATGCAACCCAAGACCAAAAAGTCGGGTTACAGAGAATTGAAGCTCAAAAGGATAATCATTGAATGTGTGCTTAGGTTTGACATCCTTAAAACAAATGTCGTAAGGGTCCTGGTTTGATGGTTTCAACTTAATAGGCACCCTTCGACTCAGTCTTCTACTTCCTCCAAAGTTAGCTTCCCAAATCAAAATTTCCCGACTCCTATCCTCCTCATTCAGTATGTCAAATTCCAGGACCTCTTGCATATTAATCACCCCGTCTGAAATCTCCAAGTCTAAATGATGTGGCAGAATCAAAATTGACTTGGGTCTAATTATCTCATAAATAGAATCATCGATAAGCTCAACGGGGTGTAACTGACAATTAGGGCATTAAATTGAATCCTCCAGAAAATACAATTCTGGATTCGTAATATGTGCCCTAATAAGATAAGTTTCCTCAGTTCTTGAGCTATCAAATGATCTTTCAGATTCCTCAAGCCCAATCGTCTCACAAAAATCATGCTCTGTAAACTCGTGTGAGACTTTGCAAATTGAATCTTCACCATCAGAATCAAGATCCGTATTAATGTATGTCTCAAAATCATCTGTCACTTTCTGATCCAAGGAGACATACGTTTCCTCGTACCCCGGCTCAGGGATCTCAGGTGAAGAGATCAGATCTTCCTTAATTGGTTGCTCTATTTCAATCTGGTCAGCCTCGTAACACGTGTCCCCCAACAGGTGCCTGAACGGGTTCTGTCATTGGCTTTCCTGAAGGGAGTTCATCCTAGGAATCCTCAATTTCGCTAATTTCCCAAGTAGAAACTTACCCGGGTTCTTATCCTTAACATCCTGGAGCCAATCCAACAAAGACTTGTTCAAATCATCAATCATTTCAATCAGGAGCTCCAATCTCTCAATGCAAGGTATTGGCTGAACTTCTAAAGATTGTATGATATTCCTCAGTTAGCCAGAACCTTATCTTGAACCTGATTACCCTGAACCAAATGAGTTGGTCTAGGATTGGGTGGGTTTGGGGTCAAAGCAGGGAAATTAACGAATTGAGATTTGTTATACCCTTCCTGATAATAGGTCATTTCAGATTGTTCAAAAGGTGGTGATGACCTAAAGGCATTGTAATCATAGGATGGGTAAGAATTTGTGTGTCCTTCTTGATTGTAGATCGTATTAGGTTGTTTATAAAAGGTTGACGATCTATAATCGATGTGACTCTGAGAAGGATAGAAATCACAATCAAAGTGTTTAGGGTTAGACCCTAAACATGGAGGTCCGAAACTGTATCCCCAATCCGAGTTATCCCAACTAACAGATGGTTGATGACAGTATGAGTCGGGATAATCGTCATGTTGAGGATAATTCAAAACAGGAGGGAAAGAGCGAGAATGCGTGTAATATGTGGAAGGATTCATGAGAGACGGGAGGAAGAAAGGCGCCCAGTAATACAAACAATCAAACCTGCCCTTAAGTGGGTTAGCCTACAGACCTACAGACTCCCAAAACCCGTCTTGAGATAAAGGAACGATTTGATATACTTCTGTCTATTCAATCCAACCAGTTAGAAGGAGGGACTGGGGAGAAGGTTCTTCCTTCGGTTTGCGCCTCCGGTTCCTAGTGTAACCCCCAACCGTGATCGTTTGAATCTGCTCCCCTAGCTAGACATCAGATTGAACAATAGAAATAGACTAATCGAAAATAATCTCGTTCTGGGCTCTGAAAAGCGAGTCGAATCCTTATGGCCAACGTCTACTCTATTTTATTTAGGGCAAGGTTTGAATGTGCTTTGGAATGTGATGGGCCCTTTATATGGGTTGTGCCCTTAATGATTAATTAATTGGTGTGTGCATGCACAACCAGTGGTTTTCAAGCAAGATTATTTTTGATGCGGTGAATTTTAAAGTTCAAATCTTGCTTAGTAGCTTTTAGGATTCAACTTTAGGTGTTTTCAAAAAATTTTGTTGGCACACCAGGTTTTGAAAGCACAGGTGAAGATGTTTTCCTTTAAAGCTTAAAAAGAATGTGGAGTGTCTGGTAAATCCCTAATAGTTGAACCTAAGTGGCAGCTACTTGATGAGTTGATTTTATTTGAAATGGTGCGGCCCAATCAACTCAAACAATTGGCTTATTGCACCACTTAATTAGGCACACAAATGATTAACTAATCTGATTTCTACTCAATTATGTGTTTGGATGTGCATACCGGCTCCAAAGATCGGTTTACCGATTGAGTTTGAAAATCAGATGAGGATGTGTACCTCTGTGAGATTTTTTTTTATTTTTCTTTTTTAAATGTGGGGTTTGGGGCAGGTGTGGATGTCAAACAACAAACAATCTAACCTTAGAGTTTATAAGAACACCTACGTTGATTGATGTTTGTGTTATTATGTGTGGAATGAAATCTAATGGGTAGGAGGTGGGGGATAACTTACGAAACCTTCCACAGCACTTTACTCCAATCTATCGCTTTTGCCTATCTCGAAAGAATACCTGCAATCACAATAAGAAAGGAGAGAAGTGAGGTAAATGATTTGTAAGTTAGAAAACGAAAAGGAAAATCAAAGAGTGTCGCCTCCCCGGCAACGGTACCAAAATGTTGAATGTACAAGTTGCTACGCTAACGTGTTTGGTTTTGAAAAACATGTCGTTGTAGTTTGAAAGCGAAGAACTCATGTTCAACAAATAAAATTTATATCGAAATTGAAATTCCGAATCGAACACAGGGAGGCGGACATTTGACTTAAAAACTACGCGTTTGTTTTTATTTGTCACAAAGTAATTCAATTGATTAAAACTATCTAACTATTTACAATAAATAGAAGAGAGAGAGAGTAAGAGAGAAAGAGAATATTACAAACAGAAATCAAAACAAGATCTAGAATAAATAGGGAATTCATCATTAAAGAGATTATTTGTTTCACTAAACATTACAACAAAAAAGCAGAAAACAATTACACTAGAAAGCAGTAATTTACTTTAGAAAGCATTAAAAGAATGGAGAGAGAAATATCCTCCTCGACGGTCGCTTCGAGGACGAGCACAACTACGCTAGAAAGCAGTAAATCTATTCTACAAAGCAGTAAAAAGAATGGAGAGAGAAATATCCTCCTCGACGATCGCTTGGAGGATGAACCGGATGGGACGATGCCTGGACGAAGGAGGACGAAGCAGAAGAACAAGAACGGGGCAGCACGTCGTCGTCGTCGCGGGATTCACTTCCGAAGGGGGACGAAAATTTGACTTTATCACGTGAGAAGCATCCCGGGTGTGGGACAAGCTTCTCTTGAGCTTTGGAGGGGTAGAGAAGAGAAGGAAGGGATGAGAATTTCGTGTGGAGGGGGGCTCCATTTATAGTTGCAAGGAGTGGGGGCAATTTCGTCATTACATCTTTAAAATCATTAATTCAGGACCTTTAGTGATGGATAAAACCGTCGCTAAAGGTATGAACGTGGGTGTAGTGGGTGGCGCACATGCGCCCGCTCGCTTGCTCGCGCACGCAACGCTTGCGTACATTCAGACGATCTCAGCCGTCCGATCACAAGATCAGACGGCTTAAATCGCACCTTCGCCCGCCTCGCTGCGCACCCGCCCGCGTGCGTTGCCGCGTCCTCGCGGCGCATGTAACAGCACGTCAGCGCTATCGGGCGCGCGCGACCGTTGGATCGCGATCTGACGGTCGATTGAAGGCGCGCCCCAGCTCCAAATTCCACTCGCTGAGACACGATCCCGCGCCAGCACCTCGCGATAAGGTGTTGAACCGCTGCGCTACACCGTCCAAATGGTCGCGCGGATGCAATCAAGCACGCGCATCCACAGCCGTTGGATCTTGATCCAACGGCAGGGAAGGGCGGATGCAGGAGCTTCAGCGGGTGCGTTCGGGCGATTAGGCGACCGAGATGGAGCCACGTGGCGCCATCTTGGTCGTCCATCTTCTGGATGATGTAGATGGTGCCACGGGTGTCGGATTGACTCGATTTTTGTGTCGTTAGGCTGCGATCATTGATCTGAATCCATCCGTGCAGTCGAATTTGTCGTTTGAAGTGCAGATTTACACCATCTTAGCCCTTGATCTTCTAGGCTTCCCCAGTCACTAGCTGATGCTACAGATGCCTGATTAGGACGATCTTGGAGTCGTTGAACTCCAATCGTCGCCCTGATCATACAGAGAGAGAGAGAGAGTGAGAGTGAAAATTGCTCCTTTCTTGCTCCCTTTTCCTTTTTTTTCTTTCTTCTTCTCTGCGGCAAGCTCTTCTTCTCTTTTCTTTTCCTTCCCTTTCTTCCTTCTCTGCTTCTTCCTTTTCCTTCTTTTCTTTTATGATTTCTTGTGCGGCAGTCTCTCTCTTTCTCTTGGCTTCTTCTTCTTCTTTTCTTTTCTTTCCTGCTGCTGCCTCTTCTTCTTCTTTCTTTCTTTGCTCTGGTCCTTCTTCTTCTTCTTTTCTTTTTGTTGCAGCTATCTTCTTCTTTTCGCCGACGTCTGATTCAAAAATCAGACGCCTTAACTGATCAGCCTCTCCTTCTTTTCTTTTCTTCTTGGCTTTCCTCTTCTCTTCTCCTTCCTTCCTTCTTCCTTCTTCCCTGCACTGCTAAGTCCCGGCCACTGCTCCTCTTCTCCTTTCTTCCTTCCTGCGCACACACACAAACGTCAGCGCAAAACCTACCCCTACCCCTTCCCTACGTCTATCTCTCTCTGAATCTCTCTTTGGGAAGCTCTCCCAGAGCCGGGTAATCGGGTCGGGTCGTGTGCCCGGGTCTAAGTGCACCGACGTGGGTGGTGCGCGAGGAGTGCACAGGAGTGGGAAGTTGGGTCAGGTCAGATCCGCGTGGGCGTTTCGCGGACGAGACCCGGTGAGTAGGTGAGGGACCTCACCCCAGTGCTATCGGAGGCAACCAGCCGATAGCACTTTTTCAATTTATGTATGGGCTTGCGCTCATACACTTCCGAGGTGGGACTAAAGTCCCACCTCCGATCTCGGGTGCCTGCGGGAGAAGACTTCGAGAAATTGGGGCAGCAGCCGACGCTTGCGACCCCAATTGAAGTTCTGGGTGTGAGCGTGACTCCTTTCCGCATCACCTGGAGCTCATGCCTGGAGCTGCCTGCGGAGAAGCTCCTGCTGCTCGTTAATGGCGGCGAGGAGGGCGAAACCTGAAACACGCAAACGGCCTTGCGGCCACGTCAAAAAGGTCCAGGGAGGTTCGCCAGAGCGCGGCGAATGCAGTGCGGAGGTCGGCGAGGCACGAGAGTGCCTGTGGCCGTGCGCCTAGGGAACTCACCATGCGTGAGAGTGGGTGTGTTCGGGGGTGGTCTGGAGGTGCTTGGTGGTGAATGGAGGGCAGATTCGGTGTCAGTGAGGTGGTGCAGAGCTTAAGGGGTAGCTGGCGAGGCAGATGGAGGCGTGGAGTGGCGAGTACGCCTCGCCAGAGGGCAGCCGGAGATGGAGAAGGTGGTGATGGACAGTGGTGGTCGGTGGGTTGAAATAGTAAATTAGGAAGGGGGAAATAACAGGGAGAGAGAGGGGAAAGTTTTTACCTACCTAATTGACGAAGAGGGAAGGAGGTGGCGCTTGACGCGTACCTGCCGGCGCCGTAGATGAAGGAGCCCAGAGGTGAGTAACAGCGGCGAGGAAGAGGTCAGGAAAGCGCCAGCTGGTGCGGCCTAATGCGGAAGATGAGGCGGAGTAGGCTCTGCTGCAGGTGTGGCCGCAGAGCGACGAAAGGAGGAGGAAAGGGCCACCGGAGCCTGCGGGCATTTTGGCCGTGGGCGGAGGAGACAAAATTGGGGAGGGAACCTCCGCCAAATCAGGCTTGGAGTGAACGGCAGCCCCTGCCGCTCCTTATAAAGGTGTTAGCGAGGGGAGAGTCTCGAGAGAGCGACATGGGGGAGCTGCCGGAGATGGCCGGAGATGGGGGACCTAATACTTAAGCTTTTCATTTTCCTCAACCTCCTGAGGAATATCTAGATCTTAATGGGTACTAAGAGTCTATCCAAGAATGCCTAAGGTTTACGTTCTTACTAATCTCACTGTGCACTTTCCATTTCTTTTCCTGAATGTGGTCTAGAACTTAGGTTAATTCCTTAATTTCTTACTAATGACTATCTCTTTTCTTTCATTTTCTGTTCCTTTTTATCATTTTGTTCTTTTTCTCCTCCTCCTTTGTAAAGTCCACAAAAATTTCTTTCCTCCTCTCATTTTATTATTCTTTTTCGAAAATTTTTTTAATTTTTATGGTGTTTTTGGCATATGTAAATTTTTTTTGTTTAAAACCTTTTCTTGTGAGTTTTGCACTTTCATACCCCCCATGCCTAAGATTTGCAATGTCCTCATTGTAACTTATGAGGGTTTTTTTTTTTAGCTTGGTTCATGCATTAGGACAGGTATTTTGGTGAGTGGATGGGTCGTGGTGACTGTTGTGGACGATTTCTAATCTCAGATGCAAGCACCTGAGGTGGAGTTGACTGTCCTAAAGGATGAACCTTAAGTGCGAAGAGGTGTCAGAAAAGGTTTCGGGTTTTTTTTCAAAAAGACGTGACGGGTTGCCTCCCATTGAGCGCTGAGTTTTACGCCATCGGCTGGGCGCAAAATGCTCAGGGAAAATGGAGGATAAATGATGACTCAGCCAAATCTATAGGGGTTACATCGATGAACGGTTTGAGTCTCTGACCGTTCACGATGAAAGGTTCGGAATCATGGCTGAGAGAACTGATTTCGACGGCTCCATTTCCAAAAACTTGTCGGACAAGATATGGTCCGACCCACTTGGATCGTAGTTTCCCAGGGAAGAGTTTGAGTCGGGCATCAAAGAGTAGGACCTTCTGAACAGGATGAAAGATCTTTCTAGATATGTGCTTATCATGGAAGGCTTTAACCCGCTCTTTGTAGATTCGCAAGTTCTCGTACGCATCAAAGCGTAATTCATTGATCTCGCTTATCTGAAGCTTCTGTGGGTTCCAGCCTTAGAAAGATCTAAATTACAGCTCCGTACTGCCCAATAGGCTTTGTGCTCCAGTTCGACGGGAAGGTGGCATGCCTTCCCGTACACCAGTCTAAAAGGAGACATGCCTAATTGGGTTTTGTGGGCGGTCCTATAAGCCCACAAAGCTTCCGAAAGTCGGGACGACCAGTCCTTCCTTTTAGGC
This sequence comes from Thalassia testudinum, assembly GCA_037157565.1. Taxonomy (NCBI): domain Eukaryota; kingdom Viridiplantae; phylum Streptophyta; class Magnoliopsida; order Alismatales; family Hydrocharitaceae; genus Thalassia; species Thalassia testudinum. The sequence goes on from JAZHRO010000030.1 coordinate 54,177,419, forward strand.
CGAACAGTGACCTGCAAAATTTTCTTGATCTCCCGATTTGAAAGCTCAGCTAGACCATTAGTCTGGGGGTGGTAAGGAGTAGAGATTTGGTGAGACACCCCGTATTTGGTCATCAATGACCTGAACTGAGCATTCGTAAAATGGGTCCCCCCGTCAGAGATGATTGCACGAGGAATCCCGAACCGTGAGAAGATATTGTGATGAATGAATTTGATAACGATTTTATGATCACAGGTTCGGGTCAGTATGGCTTCGATCCATTTGGACACGTAGTCCACAACCAGTAGAATGTACTCAAAGCCGTCCGAAACAGGAAAGGGGCCCATAAAATGAATCCCCCAAATGTCAAAGATTTCGCATACGAGAATCCACTGCAAAGGCATCATGTCACGATGGCTCATGTTGCCCAAAGTTTGGCAACGACTGCATGCCTTGCAATGATTGTATGCGTCTTTGAATAAAGCGGGCCAATACAAGCCACACTGGAGGATTTTTGATGCGATTTTGTGCCCAGAGAAGTGGCCACCGCATGCCTGGTCATGGCAAAAGGAGAGAATATCATTGATTTCGCCCTCCGGGACACATCGCCAGATGATTTGGTCAGTACCTATGCGAAAGAGGTACGGGTCTTCCCAGATGTAATACTTGTCATCAGAGCGCAACTTGTCTTTCTTGGCCTTCGGCCAATCAGACGGAATCTGATGAGATGCCAAGTAATTTACCATATCAGCAAACCATGGAAGTCTAATACCAATAGTCAATAAGTTCTCATTTGGAAAATGCTCCGTGATGGGTCCAGAAGGGTTGATGATCTCAGAAGGAAGGCGAGACAAGTGGTCGGCTACCACGTTTTATCTTCCTGCCTTGTCGCGAATCTTGAGGTCGAATTCTTGCAACAGCAAGATCCATCGAATTAATCGGGGCTTCGCGTCCTTCATGGCAAGGAGATGCCTCACAGCTGTGTGATCCGAGTAGATGATGACGTGGGAACCCAGGAGATAGGATCGGAATTTTTCGAGGGCAAATACTACGGCTAGCAGCTCTTTCTCCGTAACTGTATAATTATGCTGAGCCTCGTCAAGTGTCTTACTAGCGTAGTAGATGACTACAGGTTTCCTGTCAACTTTCTGCCCTAGAACCGCTCCTATAGCGAAATCAGATGCATCGCACATGATCTCAAAGGGTTGAGACCAATCAAGGGACTGTAGGATCGGGGCCTAGGTGACTCGGTCACGAAGGTTCTGAAAAGCTTGAGTGCATTCCTTGGAAATCTCAAAGGGTACATCCTTGGAGAGAAGAGTAGTCAGGGGGCGTGTGATTTTTGAGAAATCAGGGATGAAGCGACGGTAAAAATCGATGTGCCCCAGAAAAGAACGAATGTCCCTAATCTAGCTAGGCATAGGAAGTCGAGAAATCAGATCAACCTTGGCTCGATCCACTTGGATGCCTTTATCAGAAATTAGATGACCTAGGACGATCCCCTCAATCACCATAAAGTGGCTCTTTTCCCTGGAAAGAACCAAATTACATCGATGCAACGCCTGAGTATATGAACCAAGTGCTGGAGGCAATCGTCAAATGATGCCCCGAAAACTGAGAAGTCATCCATGAAGACTTCTAGATAATCACCTACCATACCAGAGAATATGGCAAGCATGCACCGCTGAAAAGTCATGGGTGCATTGTAGATACCGAAAGGCATCCTTGGAATGCGTACGTCCCGAAGGGACAGGTGAACGTGGTCTTCTCTTGGTCCTCAGGATGAATAGCCACTTGGTTATAACCGGAGTACCTGTCAAGAAAGCAGAAGAATTGATTTCCTGCTAATTTCTCGAGAATCTAATCAATGAAAGGTAGTGGGAAATGATCCTTCTTCGTGGAGGAATTGAGTCTTCGGTAATCTATGCAGACTCTCCACGAGTTGGCCATTTTGGTAGGTATGATCTCTCCGGTTTCAGTCGTAATGGTGGTGAGCCCTGCCTTTTTAGGCAAAACCTAGATTGGGCTTACCCAACAACTGTCAGAGATCGGGTAGATGATCCCTGCATCTAACCATTTAATGATCTCCTTTTTCACGACCTCCTGCAGATTGGGATTCAAACGTCTCTGCATCTCACGGGAAGGTCGTGCGCCCTCTTCAGAATAGATACAGTGTGTGCAATAAGAGGGACTTATTCCAGTCAAGTCATCGAGAGTCCAACCAATGGCTCTGCGATGTTGTTGGAGAATAGCAATCAGACGGGATTCCTGATCAGGAGTGAGCTTGGAATTTATGATCATAGGAAATGTCTGATTAGAACCCAAAAAGACATATTTCAAATGATCGGGAAGGGGTTTGAGTTCAAGAATGGGGTTATCAGCAGCAGCGGGTGGTTCAGGGTGAGTGTGAGGTTCAAGGATAGGAGTTATGGGTTTGTCTGAATCAGGGTCTAACTCCTCTAATTGCGGTTCAAGATCTTCTTGTCGTTGATGAGGCATAATCAGGTTATTCTCAAATTGTGTTTCACCAACCAAAGCTCTAATATCACAGATTTGTTCAATGACACCGTAATTGATTCCTTGTTGGGCCTTAAAGATATCAATTTTGAGGGTTTGATTCCCAAATTTCAATTCTATTTGGCCCTCCTCACAACTAATGTTGGCCCTAGCCGTGGCCAGGAAAGGTCTCCCCAGAATGATTGGTGTATCCCATGGATTTTCAGGTGCGTCCATGTCTAAGACTATGAAGTTTACAGGGAAATAGAAATCCCGCACCCTTACAATAACATCCTCAAGAATCCCTTTTGGTGATTTTATAGATCGATCTGCTAACTGTAGTGTCACCTCAATCGGTTTTAACTCATATTCTTCTAAGTGGTTGAGTAAGGATGTGGGTATCAAATTTATGGAAGCACCCAAGTTTAACAATGCTCTGTCGAACTGGGTTTCACCTATCTTGCATGAAATCAGGGAAGTGCCTGGGTCTTTTCCCTTGGGTGGGAGTCTGCTCAGGATTACAGAGCTTGCTTGCTCTGACATTACAATTGGACTCCCACTCTTGGTTTGCGACTTACGCTGAGGTGTACACACATTCTTCAAGAATCGTGCGTAAGCCGGTACATAGCGGATCGCATCCATCAAGAGGATGTTTATTTGGACCTGCTCAAAGAGCTTGACCAAGTCCTCCTCAGGAGCCACGGATTTGGTTGTCTTCTTTCCCTTGGTCAAGGCCTCGAGAAATGGAACCTTGGTTGGTTCCTCTAGGATAGGTCCAGGTCTTTGATCTGGGACAGGGATAGGAACGTTCTAGATTACTGTCCTAGGGTTTAGGTCACTACCAGGCTTGGAGTGGTCTAGATAAGGTGGATCTTGGGTCTCCTTACCACTACGGGTGGTTACAGAATTCAGCCCTACCTGGTTCTGGTTATGGTTTGGTAGGATGGGTTGCTGCTAATAACTTGTATAAGAAGTTGAGGCCTCCATCCCATCAGGCGAAGGAATAGAGGGGGCCTGATAAACCATGTGTGCTTGGCCTGGGTTTGGGTTTATAATGCGCTGCTGGGTCGGCATGCTATTAGGGTTAGGAAGAGGCTGAGAAGGAAGTGTGCCTGGTTGGCGAGAATTCGCCAACTGGGCCAGTTGGTTTCGAACCTCTGTGATTTTGTCCTTGTGTTGCTTTTGAATAGCTGCATTCATTCGTTGAATGTCAGCCAGAGTCTGAAGGATGAGGGACATTTGGTCTTGGTTTGGCCCAAATGGATAAGTAGGGTTGGGCCGAGGCTGAGGCAGCTGGTAAGGATGAGGTGCTTGTAGACGAGGCTGAAAGGATGGTCTTCGATTCTGGGAATTCCCTGTCCACTAGAAGTTGGGATGGTTTCGCCATCCAGGATTGTAGGAATTGGAAAATGGGTCATTCTGGATGGCGTTGAGGTCCTCGCAGGTCTGAGGAGCCTCAGAAAAGTCAGAGAATGGGGGAGTGGAATTCCCCCGGCTAGTATAGAAAGGGTCGGAGGTTCCTCTGATCCAAGAGTCAGATGGGGGTTGATACAGGTCTATCCCAAGAGAAGGTCGGTGGAAAATGTTTTGCACAGTCTCCCACGTGGAAAGAGGCTGTGCAAAGGAATTATGCGGAGAGGTGGCTCGCTGCAAGTGCTGAGTCAGCTCATCCACCTTCTTCTCAATAATAGAGAACTTGTCCAATCAACTGGCCATCAATTCCAGGTCAACTGATGCGGACAGACCCTGCGTCTCGTGTGCTCCCCTAAGGTTCGTCGATGCGCGGGTATTCGTCCTGTCGAATAATCCCATGGAGTCATTATTGATGGAGTTCTTGCACATATTCTCGAGAATCTCCCACACAGTGTCCTCATGCTGACTCATGATATTCCCTCAGCAAGTTGCATTGACGAACAGCCTAATATCCTCATGGATTCCCTGGTAAAAAGACTGGACTTGTTCCCATTTAGGAACTCCATGATGGGGGCACTTCCTCATGAGATCTTGAAAGCAATCCCATGCCTCATGGAGAGGTTCTTCCGTCTGTTGCGTGAAGTGGGTAATCTGATGGCGCAAAGCATTGGTCCGACCAACGGGGAAGAACTTCTTCAGGAACTCGGACTGAAGTTCCTCCCAATTGTTGATCGGCTGGGTCTGTGTTTGGTACCAATGGGCGGCCTTGTCCATAAGGAAGAAAGAGAACATCTTCATGAGGAGAAGATCCCGATTTTGCGCATCTGACCCGACAGTCTGGGCCAGATGCTTTAACTGTTTAATGTGCTGGAAGGGGTCTTCAGAATTAAGCCCATGGAATTTAGGTATGGCATGAATCATGTTGGGCTTCAGTTCAGAATCAGGTCCTCCAGTCGGGATTCTGACTCGAGGCCCAATAGCTACCGCAGCGGGATTATAATGATCTCGCATCATGGGACGCTGCGGTGGGTGCATGAAGTTCTGGAAGAGGTCATTGAGTCGCTGGAGCTGGTGCTCCAGATTGTTCTCTTCCTCAACCGGCTGAGCCATTGTGGAAGAAGAAGGTGAGTTGGGTTCGGAATCGGAGGAGAGATCTATGTGAAGTGTTGGTTGCACAAGCAAGGGCACCGAGGCTCGGCCTCGAGGAGAGTGAATTTCTAAAAGGGGTTTCAAGGACCTCCTACCAAACATACACTGATGGAGAGGATGAGTTTAGCAGGTGCTGGACCCAATCAAGACACCCAAAATGTTGGGTGACTATAGAGGTTCGAGACGAATGGACCCCTTAATCAAAAGTTCGTCCACCTGAGAATTACCTGGGCAGCCAGAGCGGGTGAGTCCCGCGAAGACCCCTACACGGTAGAGCGCCCCCACGGGTTACAGGGTTTCCCCCACCTGACCTCTCTTGTCACTAAGATTCCAGGTAGACCAAAATGGGGACCTTGACCTCTTAAGTCTACACTTTTAGTTAGGATCAAGGTGCTTAGGTTTTCACTTGAACTTTAACCTTTTGAGTGCAAAGAGTGACCCAAAGGGTCAACTTCACCTACTAGTTCCTTTGATAACTTATTAGGCCTTGTCTTTTAGGGTTCAAGTGTTTTCAAGAGCCAAATTTCTTGGGGTTTCTCTTAATAGGTTTTTTCAAATAATGGCTTGGGCACACTTCTTTTGGGAATTCTCAATTCTTGCTTAGAAAATGTATCTTTAAAACCCTAGTTTTGAATCTTATATTGGCTCTAATTGGTCCAGTTAGTTGCCTCTAGATTGGGTAATTAGGGCCCAAATAAGAAGGTTTTAGCCCTAACTACCTTTAATGGATGTACAGATAAAGTATGTTGAAATATAAAAATAGGCAACCTTGATGTTTTACTACATATAAAAGACAGGTTATTCCTAAATCGCTTTTCTTCTTTTTCTTCCTCTTTAGAATTTAGGGGTTTAAATGAGAGGATAGAAAATTACCTGTCCTTGGTGTGGTTGTTGTGCGACTGCTTGTTTTCTTCTTGATTTCCTGCACAACAAAAGAGAAGAGATTAGTCAATAGGAAATCAAAATTGTGAATTAATAGCCTCTAGAATGGCCACTGCTCCCCGGCAACGGCGCCAAAAACTGGTGCGCTGCGTTTCCTCTCTAGGGTTTCGTCGTAGTATAGTGCAAAGAAACTGTCACCAGTTTAATACAATTTGTTACTCAGAAATAAAAAGTTTCTCAAGGTCGAACTCAGGGAGCAAACTATAATTCCAGAAGCATATAAATTCACAATACAATGTTTTACAAAAATTAAGAAAGAGAGAGAGAGAGAGAGAGAGTGAATGAGAGTGAAAATTGCTCCTTTCTTTCTCCCTTTTCCTTTTTTTTTTCTTTCTTGTTCTCTACGGCAAGCTCTTCTCTTGTCTTTTCCTTCCCTTTCTTCCTTCTTTGCTTCTTCTTCCTTTTCCTTCTTTTCTTTTCTGATTTCTTGTGTGGCAGTCTCTCTCTTTCTCTTGGCTTCTTCTTCTTCTTTTCTTTTCTTTCCTGTTGCTGCCTCTTTTTCTTCTTTCTTTCTTTGCTCTGGTCCTTCTTCTTCTTTTCTTTTTACTGCAGCTGTCTTCTTCCTTTCGCCGACGTCTGATTCAAAAATCAGACGCCTTAACTGATCAGCCTCTCCTTCTTTTCTTTTCTTCTTGGCTTCCTCTTCTCTTCTCCTTCCTTCCTTCTTCCTTCTTCCCTATGCTGCTAAGTCCCGGCCACTGCTCCTCTTCTCCTTTCTTCCTTCCTACGCACACACACAAACGTCAGCGCAAAACCTACCCCTACCCCTTCCCCACGTCTATCTCTCTCTGAATCTCTCTTTGGGAAGCTCTCCCAGAGCCGGGTAATCGGGTCGAGTCACGTGCCCGGGTCCAGGTGCACTGGCGTGGGTGGTGCGCGAGGAGTGCACAGGAGTGGGAAGTTGGGTCAGGTCAAATCCGCATGGGCATGTCACGGACGAGACCCAGTGAGTAGGTGAGGGATCTCACCCCAGTGCTATCGGAGGCAACCAGCCGATAGCACTTTTTCAATTTATGTATGGGCTTGCGCTCATACACTTCCGAGGTGGGACTAAAGTCCCACCTCCGATCTCGAGTGCCTGCGGGAGAAGACTTCGAGAAATTGGGGCAGCAGCCGACGCTTGTGACCCCAATTGAAGTTCTGGGTGTGAGCGTGACTCCTTTCCGCGTCACCTGGAGCTCACGCCTAGAGCTAAGGAGACCTAGAGCTGCCTGCTTCTCGTTAATGGCAGTGAGGAGGGTGAAACCTGAAACACGCAAACAGCCTTGCGGCCACGTCAAAAAGGTCCAGGGAGGTTCGCCAAAGCACAGCGAGTGCGGAACAGGGGTCGGCGAGGCGCAAGAGTGCCTGTGGCCGTGCGCCTAGGGCACTCTGCGTGCGTGAGAGTGGGTGTGTTCGGGGGGTGATCTGGAGGTGCTAGGTGGTGAATGGAGGGCAGATTCGGTGTCAGTGAGGTGGTGCGGAGCTAAAGGGGTAGCTGGCGAGGTGGATGGAGGCGTGGAGTGGCGAGTACGCCTCGCCGGAGGGCAGCCGGAGATGGAGAAGGTGGTGATGCACAGTGGTGGTCGGTGGGTTGAAATAGTTAATTAGGAAGGGGGAAATAACAGGGAGAGAGAGGGGAAAGTTTTTACCTACCAAATTGACGAAGAGGGAAGGAGGTGGCGCTTGACGCGTACCTGCCAGCGCCGTAGACGAAGGAGCCCAGAGATGAGTAACAGTGGCGAGGAAGAGGTCAGGAAAGCGCCAGCTGGTGCGGCCTGACGCGAAAGCCGAGGTGGAGTGGGCTCTGCTGCAGATGTGGCCGCAGAGCGACGAAAGGAGGAAAGGGCCACCAGAGCCTGCGGGCGTTTTGGCCATGGGCGGAGGAAACGAAATTAAGGAGGGAACCTCGGCCAAATCAGGCTTGGAGTGGACGGTAGCCCCTGCCGCTCCTTATAAAGGTGTTGGCGAGGGGAGAGTCTCGAGAGAGCAACGTGGGGGAGCTGTCAGAGATGGCCGGAGATGGAGACCCATGCCTTTCGTGCGTTCGCACGAGAGGCATGGGCAGCCGCAGGTCATAGGGGAGGGTCCCTGCGACAAAGGACGACGCAGGGAACCCCCCGCTCGTTCCTAAGAGTAGTTGCCTTACCCTGCGCAGCGCCATCCTCTGCGCAAGGTCGCAGGAGGTATGGTGCTTGCACAGGGTGGCAGGGAGGACCGTTCTGCAAAGAACGAAGGGAAAGATGGGGGGCCAAATGTAAGGTTTTGAAAAGATAAGGGTCAAAAAGTAATTCAAGAGGACCAATTTGTAAAGTCAGTTACGATGATCATCACCTAGGCCCAAATTTTTGTACCAACCTAATTTGAACCTAAGAAATTCAATGGTGTAATTTGATTTTAGGTTTGACCACGTTTGATTGGTCAATTTGCATAAAAACCTAAATTAGGTTAAAATTTGGGCATGGTTCTCAAATCAGGTCAAAATAGGTTGCAAAAGCCAAATTGAAGGTTCTAAACCCTAGGGAGTATTTTTCCATGATTTTTAGAGGGTTTAATTGATTTTTATTCTACCTAGAACCTCATGAATTAAAGTGAGTTTATTTTTAGGGTTACAGAATGTCATTTAATTCCTAGAAGTTGCTATAACCCTTTTCAGATCAAATCATCCCACTTCCTTCCTTATTAAGCTTATTTGACCTGTGTTTAGACCCTTAGATACCCTATTTGTGTATTACCTTAGTAAAATTACAGTTTTACCCCTCATGACTTGTTTTATCCTTCAATTCAGACTTCTCTGAGTTAGGCTTTTCTTTAGGTTTTGTAGGAGCTTCTTCACACTTATTTAGATTAAATTATGCTAGTTAGGGTTCATAATGAGGCTCTCATCAACATTGCTCTGATACCATCTTGTTACGACCCGGTTCCTGGATCCCTACAGGACCCGAGACCAGCTCGCCTCGACTAATCCCAAGACCTAATCGTCCAATAAGAAATAACCAAAAGCAAGAAAATAAACCACATCCACACATGCAATATAACTAAGCAGAAGAAAAGAATGAAACAGTAAAGAAAGTAGAACAACTGTCTCAAAACATAGTACATACCACCACAACAACGAGAGAAAATAGAAAGGAAACAGAAAGTAACAGGAATAGTAAAGTATGTGTCCATTACTCACTACAACAGTAGAAAAATGAAAGAGCTGAAAGAATAACTACGGATGGGCTCAGCTGAGCCCAGCACCCTCTGCAGCTGGAAACTCGGGCTGCTTAACTCCTGGTCCTGAACAGGGTTACGAAAAGACAGAGTCAGCGAATGCTGAGTAGAGTGGTGTTTACATTATTTAAGTGCAAGTACAGTAAAAACAACAATAGGTTTATTTCTCATTTCTACTTATCTCATTTATGTGCTTCTGGTTCACCTATTTCTCAAAGTATCTAGGTATTTCTTAATTTTGCATGTTCCTCGTGGGAACGATCTTGATTGCAGTCTTTTCCGTAGAGTAGAAGGTACACGTGGTGCACTCCTGGTCGGGAGAGTCCCCCGAGGTAGTCCTACACCCAGTCAACCACCCCAAGGTCACTGTCGAGACATAGCGGTGACTACGGCACGCGTGATAAGCGCACGGGTAGCTACCCCGCACTGACACGCGATTAGTCGTTTCCGCTAGCAGGTACTCCCAAAGTACAGCACGGAACAATATAGGGCATTGCCCTCTCAGAACAAGGGTCTCACCCCTCAGAACCAAACAGGGGTCTCGCCCCTCCACAGTCCGCGTACCCTCATCTGACTACCCTGGTTTGCCAGAGAGCCTAACAAAGTCGGTGTAGGGTGGCTAACTGAACCCCGGGCCCCGTGGGGTGGCTAGCTCCCTCCCTACACTAGTAGCACGCCTCGGTACCACATACGCGAGGGCCAACAAGAGTCGGTGTAGAGTGGCCAATCCTAACACCGGGTCTCAACCCAAGGGAGGCTAGCTCCACTCTACACTAAAAAGGAACAGTTGCTCTCCTTGGTACTGTGTACACAAGGGCCAGCACACTTCCCGTCTACATTCCAGATTCCTTTCATACACAAGAGTTCTACTCCTAATTTCCCTGTAGGGTTCATGCTCATATTCATCTCATTTATCCATATCCAGGTCTCATGTTCCATAACTCGTTCCTCATCCATATACGGGCAGCTCGTGTTTTCATGATTCAGTTCTCAATCATAAACATGCAACTTGTGGTTTCACAGTTCAATTTCTCATTTACATACAGGAAGCTCGTATTTTAACATCCATCTCGTAATTATATTAAGGCATTTGCTAGCAATTCATTCTAACCATGCATTCAAGTAAACAGGACAGCTCAAACAGGCTCATTCATTTCTACCCTAGGGTTCATTCCACATCCTAGAGTTCAATCCAATTATTCCAACCAAGTACATTCTTATTTAAACACTAACAACTGAATTAAACCACTCTACTGGGTATCACGGGAGGAATGGGGGCCTATGCCGCAGATCTCGTCTCCGTGGGCCCCAAACATGCCACCGGCTGGTAACCTGTACCAGCGACTAATTTACATTATACGAGCTCAAAACAGTCGATACTCAACACGAACATGTGGAAGAACTCGAGTGGAAAACAACGGTACTTCTTTTGCGAAAATCCGATTCCGTTTAGTCCTTAAACGGGCCAAAAATGCGGTTACTGACCAAAATCAGACATTTGGGACTAGTCCCAGACGTCTTAAAAGACATCAAAACTCACCTTACCCTTCCTGCGACTGATTCAGATGTGCAGACTCCCTCAACGACTGTCTGGGGGCTGTTCCAGACGTATGTCAAGGTCTCCGATCGTCTGGAAATACCTCCAGACGTTTGGCGACGTAATCAGACATCCAAAAGTAATTGGGAAAGTGCACCGTACGCCTTCCCAAAGCCTACACCTGCGTATGAGCACCCGCAGACACAATGGTCAGCCGACACCCTCTACGCTACGATATGCTTGGCGCAGGAAGATACGTACCACGCGATATAGCGCTTTCAGACGTCCGACCTCAGCTCCGGACGTCTTGGCACCTCGCCAGTCGTCTGGACTTCACTCTAGATGTCTGATACTAAAAAGCTTCCAGTACCAGAACCTCCTCGCAGCTCTCCCTGCTCGCACCTCTGCCTATAGTGACAGCTCTAGCAGCTGCAGGAGCTTGAAAAGCTCCTCACCAGCGTCCTCCTCTCTCCCATGAGCTACTCCTCAAGCTCCACCGAGCTCCCGCGGTCGTCTCCCTCCTCCCCCGCTCTCACTCCCTCGTACTCTCTCGCTCTCGCTCTTCCCCATCCTCCCTCATCGGCTCCTCTCTTCCTCGCCGCGACTGCAGCAACAGGGATGGGAGGCTGGAGGGCACGGCCGTTGCATGGAGAAGGTGGAGTTGGCGGTGGCTTGAGTGGTGTAAGGGGTGAAGGTGGAAGAGGTGAGCGGTTTATATAAGAGGGGAGTCAGGTTTCGGGTGAGGGGTGAAGGAGAGAGAGGGCGGCCTCTACGCGACGCCCGCACGCAGAGCGCAAAGCGCAGTACGAAAATCTTACTTTCAAACGTCCGGGAACGTGTCCAGACGTCTGGCTGAAACTCCAGACGTCTTATCTAGCTAAAAATGTAACAAGTCATTACATGAATAATCGATGGTGAAATTTGAGTTGCCTGTTCTACATGTAACGAAACAAATATGGAAATAAGAAAGTCTATGTACGAACCCTATGAGGAACTTAGTAAGAATCCAAGAATACAGTAATATGGAAAACCTGATAGTTTGAAACATGTTGCCTATGGGCGATTGTTCGGACTTGGTTAAGGAAAGTGTGCTGGCCCTTGTGTAGGTTGTACCGAGGAGAGCAACTATCCCTTTAGTGTAGAGGGGAGCTAGTCGCCCCTTGGGTTGAGACCCGGGGTTAGGATTAGTCACTCTACACCGACTCCTATTTGGCCCTCGCGTACTTGGTATCGGGATAAGCTAGTTAGTGTAGGGAGGGAGCTAGCCACCTCATGGGGCCCGAGGTTAGGACTAACCACCCTACACCGGCTCTTGTTAGGCCCACTGGGCGAACCGAGATAGTCGGATGGGGGTACACGGACTGTGGAGGGGCGAGACCCCTGTTCTGTTCTGAGTGGCGAGACCCCTGTTCTGAAAGGCCAAGGCACTATGTTGTTCCATGCTGTACATTTAGGCGTACCCACTAATGGAAACGACTGACCGCGTGCTGATTAGCCCATATTTGTGGGCTATTTAAGTATCTAAGTGTCTAGACATTAAGTTAATTTTAATATTTAGATAGCATACATTAGGATGTAAATAAATTAATTCATATTTTTAGCTTAAGTGCATAATTCATGCATTTATAATTAACCTAGGGTTGCATACATTTAATTAGTTAATTAATTAGGTGCACTATTTTAATTAACATACAAGTTAAGGAGTTATGTATAAATAACCCTAATTTTTTTTCCTTCTTCTCCTTTGCAGGTAACTCCTCCGTCTCCGCCTCCTCCTCCTGCGCATCAGCATTGATTCTACGGTGGCTTTTGAATTTCAAATCTTTGTAGCCATGGCTACAAAAGAGAAGGAAGGGTTGCCGTTCAAGCTGTCCACCACCCCTTTGTTCCTCACTGTGTGTAGAAAACTTTACTTCTCATCCATTCCATACCACCGGCCTCCCACTGTGGCAGTGCGACTCCACCATCGTGGGCGTGTGGGGTGGCAGCCCACACCGCCAAGAATCCCTTGAACTTCTCCCACCCCTCGCCTCAACCGTGCCAAGCGTGCCTGCCCACTGCGTGCCTTCAGCACGCCCCAGCGCCCCCACTTCTACCCCTCCTCGCGCCTCCCTGCAGCACTTGCAACCGGCGCCATCAAACTCAACCGCCGCCCATACCTTTAGCACCCTCGCCTCAGCGCCAGCACACCCACCTGCCTTTACCTCCAGCGCCCGCGCCAGTGCCTGCAGCACCCTCGCCTCAGCGCCTGCACGCGCTCGCGCCATCACATGCAGCACCCTCTGTAGCACTTGCAGCCGTGTGGCCATCGGACCCCGCACGCGCCTGGGCAGCCTGCAGAGCGCTTGCCCTTCAGCGCCCGTCGCTTCCTCGCGCCTACAGCGCCCACGTGTCGCCTCCTCGCGCTTGCATCAAGCATAGCCCGCAGCAAGAGCGTCGAAAACCACCCTTCTTCGGAGTCCCGTCCGGCTGACTCCGGTCGTCTCGCAACCTGCCCCCGCCACCGTTGCGAAGCCCTCGCTTCGGCCAACCTATTCCCAGAACAATTCCTCGAATGAACCTCTCTCCCGTGCGCGAGGAGAAGAGAGGTAGAATCCTCTGCTTTTACTGTAATTAATAATTACATTTGAATGCCATTGCCAAACTTTCATTTTTATTTTAATATTTGAAATATTAAGTGAAATTGCAACTTCATGCTCATCTTTTCTCATAATTACTTGGCTTTTGTTATTCACATCTTTTGATATTGGTTTTTGGTTAAAATGTGCACAAATTCTCTCCAATACATGTCAATTGGAGATTACGGAGATTAATCACATATTTATTTAATATTTCAGTGAGGAAAAATTGCACATATAACCTTACATTTTTGAGTTATTGTGTGTCTTCTTTTCGTCGCATTTCATGTCAGATTTGACGATGGATTTTGCACTTGATTGAACGAATACGAAAAAAATATTCATGAATTTATTGCATCATTGTCTCCTTGTGGGCATGACCTGCTCTTCTGTGAGTGGTTAATTTTTATTGTAATTATTTTGTTGAGCAGTTTTCCACAACTTTGTTACTAAAACGACAATCATCTTAATAACATAATTCGAAAGCAAAAACCGACCTATCAAATGGTGCCGTTGCCGGGGAGCCAACAGACGCAATAATTTCACCTGATTTTTATTTCTAATTATTTCTCATTTCTCAGTGATCTAACCATTTATTATCTTTTCTGAGAGAGGAATTTGAGCGAGGAATTTGAGAGAGGTGACAGGCACATCTGGGAGACGACGTCGACCTTGAGCGACGCTTACACACGAGGAAGACACAGGAGACCTGGATCCCACCTCCATAGGAGATTCTCTGTGTCACAAGTTTTATTTCTGTTTTCTCGCCCTTGTAGTAATTGGGGCTGATTTTTGGGAGCTTGTTCCCTTTTCTTTAGATTTAGGTTTTTAATTTATTTTGTGGATTGTTTATCCTTAATTTGCTTATGCATAAGTAGCTAAAAAAATACATGAGCTACCTGCTAGAAGCTGCTTGCCCTTAGGTCGAATCATTTAGGACTGAATGAGCAACATCTAGATCTAATTCTTGTCTTTCACATTGCATGAAGAATGCTGAAATCAGGTATGCACTACTAACTTCGCATTTCTACCTATCAGGCAAATGCATTTGGATTAATTTTTAGATCACATAACCTGTCTTGAAGCAATCTAATAAAGTGGTCACATTTAATTCTTGAAAAAGGACTAATTAAAGAAGGGACATTTAAAAATCAAGGACTTGATTTTCAAGCGTGGCGTGCGATTCAAAATTCAAAATCTTTTTGCGGTTATGCACACTTATATCTCTTGCACCACAGCACGCATTTAGACACTCCTAAGTCTTGGAACTACTAGGATAAGAGCCCTCTTACCGTTGGATTCTGAAGTGTTCGGAACTTAAGATCAAAGGTTTGTAAATCCGAAGAGGGGGATACCCTATCAGGGATTTTTGGGGGTAGTTGAGAAGCACCGCGAAAGCACAGCTTCAAAGGAAGTGTTAGGCCCACTTGCATCCCTCGATCTTCCGTCTTTGGATTTGCTCTACCATTTGAGATTTAGGGAAGAACAACTAAGCTTCGACTAGGACTTTTTAAGCATTTCAAAGGTTGACAATAGGTGCGTAATTGACTGGGCAACTTGCTTTGTCACCTACAATTTGGACTAAAGTCAAAAGCCTAAATTTGTAAAGACCGAACAAGTCCTTTTGAATTGTGTTTGTAGTGCATGCTTGGTAGGCGTTCTCTTAGGAGACAACTTGTGTTTGATTCTGAACCTGAAAGAATCTTAAGAAGAAACCTTCCAAGGGTAGAATGGCCGGTCAAAGGAGCCTTAAGATCCCAACCAATCAAGCTGGCCCTGCACTACGTAGACTTGGAGGGGACAATCCTTGTGAGATCAAAAGCAGTACCATATCTTGCTGCCCTCCTTTTATGGTACTGCTAGGGAAGACCCTTACAGGCATATAAAGGAATTCACCGAGGTCTGTTCCACGGTGAAGCTGTAGG
The DNA here is from genome assembly GCA_037157565.1 of Thalassia testudinum. Classification (NCBI taxonomy): domain Eukaryota; kingdom Viridiplantae; phylum Streptophyta; class Magnoliopsida; order Alismatales; family Hydrocharitaceae; genus Thalassia; species Thalassia testudinum. The sequence goes on from JAZHRO010000030.1 coordinate 54,192,673, forward strand.
GCGTTACTGATGACGCTCAAATGCGAACCCTCTTTCCCTTCTCCCTTAAGGACAAAGCCAAGTATTGGTATCACACCCTTGATGATATTAATACTTGGGATGCCCTGAAGAAGGAGTTTTTGAAGAAGTACTTCCCCATGAGCAAAACAAATCACTTTAGGAGAGAAATTGAGTTTTGTTCAAAAGGATGGGGAATCTTTCCATGATGCGTAGGAGCGCTTTAATGACTTGCTGAGACTTTGTCCACATCACCAGGTGCCTAAGTGACAACTGGTTGAAAGGTTCCACACTGGACTTAATGATTCACATAGGCAAACTGTGGATGGTGCCTGTGGAGGAACCTTTCTATCTAAGACTGAGGATGAAGCTTGGAACCTTTTTGATACTTTGAGTGAGAATTCTATTCACTTGAATTCTGCCTACATGGATAGAAAACCCACTCTCATGCAAAGAAAGTTGGAGGCGAATGAGGCAAGGGACACCCAGAATTTAGCCTATTAGATTCAATTATTGAATCAAAACATGGAAAGGCTTATGTCGAGCCCAAGCCAATTAGTATCTAACACCTCCACATCCCAAGCTTCTGAATGCTCCATTTGCCAAGGCAATACACACGCCACTGTGGATTGCCATTTGGCCTCCCAATTCCCTGAGCTTGTACAAGCGAATCTGAATGCCGCTCAAGGGTTCCGTTCTAGACCTCGTAGCGACCCTTTTTCCAACACTTATAATGAGGGATGGAGAAACCACCCAAACTTTTCATGGAGACAAGGAAATGTCTCAAATTCAAGGAATTATAAACCACAATCCTTTCAAAACTATCAAATGAACAAACCTCAGACCTTTGCCCAACCTAAGACCTCTGAGATGGATGAATTGAAGGCAATGTTGAGAACTATGCAAGAAAGTCAAAGTGCCATCATCCAATCTAATGACAAGGCTATACATAAGATGAAATCACAGATAGGACACCTTGTTGAGGTCGTTAGACAGAGGGAAACTGGGAAGCTTCCCAATGCTGCTAAGGAGAATCCTAAAGGAAAGGGGATTGTCTTTAGGGAGCATGCTCAGGTGGTGACTATTCTGAGGAGTGGGCAAGAAATTTCCAAACCCGATGCTCCTATAATCTCACCCTCTGAAAAACCATCCACCCCGACTTTCACACCCATCGAGGAAGACTTGCCCAAATCTTCTCCGCTTGAAATCACCTCACCAGAAGAAGTTACCCCCGTTCCACCCCTTACTCAACATGACAACCCTTCCACCCGAAGACTGAGAGTGCCCTTTCCAGCGCACTTATCCACCTTTGGGCAGACCTCTGCTGGCTCATCTGGAGCCAAAGATAAGACGGATGAGATAATGGAAACTTTCAAGCAAGTACAGATTAACCTACCTTTGCTTGAAGCTATCAGGCAGATTCCATCTTATTCCTGCTTCTTAAAGGACCTGTGCACGAAAAAGCGGTAATCTAGGAAACAGGTCCAATCAAAAGCTGTCCTGCCTGATTCTGTTAGCTCAATTATTCAACATGGCACACCCCCGAAACTTAAGGACCCAAGAGCCTCGTACATCTCAGTGGTTATTGGTGACTTACAGATTGATGAGGCTCTACTTGATCTGAGTGCGAGGGTGAATATCCTTCCGATCTATGTGTATGAATAACTTGGGGGAGGCAATCTGAAGCCTAGTCCTGTAATCCTTCAAGTTGTTGATCAATCACTTAAGACACCGCGAGGAATTTTGGAAGATGTCCTCGTAAGAGTGGAGGATTTCTTCTTTCTCGTTGACTTCTTAGTTTTGGACACTGACCCTACCAATAAGCCAACCAAACCCTCCATCATTTTGGGCCGCCCCTTCCATACAACTTTGCATGCTTCAATCAATTGCAATACTAGGGCATTGAAAATGGGCTTTGGGAACAGGAAAATCTGGCTTAATGTGTTTGATGCTTACAAACAAGCCGAACTTGAGGATTGTTCTCAAGTTGAGGTGATAGATGACCTGATTGAAGAGGCAACCCCTGCAATGTTATGTGATGACTCCCTTCAGCATGTCATGCTAAATGAGCATTCCCATCTCTTGGAGGAATGTGAAGGGAATATACTAGAACTTGAGGAGTTGTTGGGTGTTTCTGCTGAGTCTCTTCCCCCATCATCTCTACCCAAGGTAGATCTGCTACCTGAGATGGGGACATCTATTATGAAACCCTCAACCATACAAGCCCCCGACCTTGAGTTGAAACCCCTCCCTGACACTCTCAAGTACGTCTTCCTAGGTGCCAATGATACGCTCCCCGTTATCATTTCGGCTGTGCTATCTGAGGCACAGGAGGGAGCCTTGATTGAATGCTTGTCTAGGCACAAGGAAGCTATTGCTTGGAACATTGCTGACATTAAGGGTATAGACTCTACACTCTACATGCACCACATTTATACTGATGATTCCATCATGCCATTTAGGGACATTCAGAGACGTCTAAACCCTAATATGAGGGAGGTGGTTAAAAAGGAAATCCTGAAGTGGTTGGATGCTGGGATCATATATCCTATTGTAAATAGTAAATGGGTAAGTCCTATTCATGTGATGCCAAAGAAGGTAGGCTTTATTGTGGAATTTAATGACCATGGTGAACAAGTGGTGACTAGACCCTCAACTGGATGGAGGGTCTGTATTGATTACCGCAAGCTGAATACCGCTACCCAGAAGGATCACTTTCCCTTGCCTTTTATTGATCAAATTCTTGAGAAATTGGCAGGGAATAAGTACTATTGCTTTCTCGATGGATATTCTGGGTACAACCAAGTTGCAGTCTTCCCTGATGACCAGGAGAAGACGACATTCACGAGTCCTTACGGTACTTTTGCATTCAGGCATATGCCGTTTGGATTATGTAATGGCTCTACAACCTTCCAGTGGTGTATGATGTCTATTTTTTCGGACATAATTGACGAGTGTGTTGAAGTGTTTATGGATGACTTCTCCATTTATAGCTCGTCTTTCGACCAGTGTCTCCTGCACCTGGAGAATGTGTTGAAGCAATGTAAGGAGACTGGTTTAGTCCTCAGCTGGGAGAAAAGTCATTTCATGGTATAAAAAGGAACTGTACTTGGGCATGTTGTGTCTGAGTGAGGTTTTGAAGTAGATAAAGCTAAGATTGATTCTATTTCCAAACTTCCATTGCCCACAAATGTCAAACAGATTAGATCCTTTCTGGGCCATGCTGGCTTTTATAGGCGCTTTATTAAAAATTTTAGTAAAATTTCTAGGCCACTTTGTGAGTTGTTGGAGAAGGAATCTCCCTTCAATTTTGATTCAAAGTGTACCGAGGCCTTCCAAACTCTAAAGGAGGCCTTGATCTCTACCCCTATTCTCTGAGCACCTGATTGCACACTCCCATTTGAGCTGATGTGTGATGCTTCGGATTATGCAGTGGGAGCAGTCCTTGGACAAAGGGTTGAGGGAAGACCTCATGTGCTACATTACGCCAGCAAGACTTTAATCGAACCACAACAAAACTACACCATCACTGAAAAAGAATTACTTGCTGTAGTTTTTGCTCTAGAGAAGTTTAGGTCGTATCTTCTTGGGTCCAAGGTGGTTATTTTCACTGATCATGCGGCAGTGAAACATCTTATTGCTAAGAAAGATTCTAAGCCACGTCTGATTAGGTGGATCCTACTCCTTCAAGAATTTGACTTGGAGATACGTGAAAAGAAAAGAGTAGAAAATGTTGTGGCTGACCACCTGTCTCGCCTTCCACTTAATGACTCTCTATCTGGAGACATCTGCGAGACATTTCCTGATGAAACCCTTATGGCGGTAACACCAACTTTACCTTGGTATGCTGATACCGTAAATTACTTGGTCACTCGAGAAACTCCTGGCTCTTGGGATGAGCAGAAAAGAAAGAGATTCATTTCCCAAGCGAGATACTTTCATTGGGAAGAGCCTGAATTATTTAGAATTGGACAAGACCAAGTATTGAGACGTTGTATACCTGAAAAGGAACAACAAAGTGTGCTAAGTTTTTGCCATGAATTTCATTGTGGAGGACACTTTGGTGCTAAGAAAATTGCTTTTAAGGTTCTTCAGTCTGATTTTTGGTGGCCTTCGTTATTTAAGGATTCTCATAATTTTGTTAAGGCCTGTATTAGATGTCAACGGACTGGAACGATTGGGAAGAGGAATGAAATGCCTCAACACCCTATTCAATCTGTTGAAATTTTTGATGTGTGGGGAATTGACTTTATGGGCCCCTTCCCTTCGTCCCATGGTTATGAATATATCTTGGTGGCAGTTGATTATGTCTCTAAATGGATAGAGGCCATTCCTACGCGCACAAGACCAGTGAGGCCATTCCCTATTCAGTGAGGAAAAATTGTACATATAACCTGACATTTTCAAGTTATTGTGTGTCTTCTTTTCGTCGCATTTCATGTCAGATTTGACTATGGATTTCGCACTTGATTGAACGAATACGAGAAAAATATTCGTGAATTTATTGCATCGTTGTCTCCTTGTGGACACGACCCACTCTTCTGTGAGTGATTAATTTTTATTGTAATTATTTTGTTAAGTGGTTTTCCACCACTTTGTTACTAAAACGACAAATCATCTTAATAACATAATTTGAAAGCGAAAACCGACCTATCACGTGCCAGTGCAAGGTAGCTACCCATGAGCTTATTACGCATGCCATAGTTATCTCTACGTTGCGACCGTGACCTCGGGATGGTAGTCCAGGTGTAGGACTACCACGGGGGACTCTCGGCCAGGAGAGTGCCACGTGTACATCTTGCATCGCAGGAAAACTGCAAGCAAGATCGTTCCTTTCGAGAACAAGTAGATTAAGCAATGTTATGGATCCTAGTTAGAGATCTTGACTCAGAAACATGTAAATAAGATGAACGGAAACGAATAATAATAATAACCGACACATGCATGTTTAGTTAGTTGCTTGTTTAATTGCATGTAAATGGCTTAACCACCACTCTACTCAGCGTTAGCTGACCATGGATTTTGTAACCATGTTCAGGTCAGGGATTTGAGCAGCTAGCGCCACCGGCTGCTGAGGGCGCTAGACCCAATCTAGCCCAGCCATAGTCTTTATTCTGTTTCCACTGCAGAGAGTTTTTGTTGTAGTGAGTACCTGTAGCTTGTAGTTATGTTCAATGATAATTCCTGTTGTGATGACTATAATTGTAACTGTATCTTTCCGCTGTATCATGTAATATCCTTGTGGTTTGCTGTCCTATTTTCCTTTACTGCCTGTTACATATTTTTTGCTTAGTTACATTACTCGCTGTGGTTGTGGAATGAGTATGCATTTTGTTGTTTCTTATTGGACAACTGGGTCTTAGGGTTCGTCGAGGTGAGCCATTCTCGGGTTCTGTAGGTAGCTGGAAATAGGTCGTGACAGGTCCTTAGGGGATTACGAGAGTGCTGGAGGACCTAATTGGACATGAGATTAGCTCCGAACACCTCACCATGGACAGTGAGGTGTTCAGGTGAGTGTGTCGAGGTTTAGGCAGTTAGATGCTTAATTAGGTGAATTAGGAACTAGAACGGGGCCCTGAAAATATGAATAAGGTGATGAAGGGCCTAATGAGTGTGTTCTAAGCCGGAGAACCTCCGCCATGGTCAACGGCAGGCTCTGGTGAAGGTGAAGGTGGATTAGATGATTATTGTGATAAAACAAGAGGACAAGAAGTGGAGGAGAATCGCGAGGGGTAGAGGAAGATGATTAGGTGCAAGAAAAAGTGGATAAAAGCCTGACGAGGCCGGATTTGGCCTCGCCAGAGTCGGAGAAGGAAGTCTGACATTAAGCTAAATTAAGCTAAACTAACTACCTAAGCTATCCTAAACTAAGCCTAGCTAATTTACGGTTACCTAGACGAAGAGAGGAGGAATTCTCCGATGAAAGCCATGTGTGGATGAGGAAAGCAGAGGGTTTGAGGAAGAGCTCTAGCAAGAAAGGGAACAGAGAAGAAGGAAGGGCGGCGCGCTCCCAAGCCCTGTCATAGCCGCGAGAGAGGAAGAGGAGGTGAGGGAGGCGAACGCCTCTGACGGAGACGCTCCGAAGGAAAGGTAAGAGGTCACCAGAGGTTAAAGAGGAATAGCCTATCGTCGACTATGGTGGGGGAAGAAAGAAGGGAGCCAATTTGGAGATCGGGGGTCTGGATGGCCTTTTATAAGTTGCAGTGATGGTAGAGGGGGATGTACTTGGACAAAAGAAGGTCCAGGTTCAGAAAAACCACCGACGTCGTCTCCAACGTCAGTGAGCTTAACCTCTAACCCTAAAAAGGATTAGTGAGCCATCTACACCATTGGATGGAAAGAGGAGGGTGAGCCGAAGCTCAGCAGCATGGGCGGAGGTGTTCTAACAAGGGATGGACAGTGATCGAAGGGTGTGGTAACCGGCTTACGAGAGCCATCCAGAAAATGAAGAGGAAGAAGACGATGTTCATAAGGACTCATATGTAATGAAAGTTAAGGACCTTATTGTAAGAAAAGGACTTAATTGAATGAAATCCTAAGGACTAAAATGTAAACTGAGGTTTTCAAGGTTTATTTTAATTTAATTCCTTTTCAACATTTTATATATGGTTATAAATTAGATAAATATTATATATATGCCTTGAATTTACATTTTTAACTCTTTTAGTTTTATGTATTTAATTGATTAAATTACTTAAGTTAATTACATACGAAGGGTTAAATAATTCTTAAGTTAAATTAGATATTAATTAGATAGGTAAGTTTGTATAATTTGAGTTCAATTTATTAATTAAATTATTAATAATATAATTTGATATTTAATTTAGTATTTTTAACTTATTTTTAAGATCCTTATTATTTTGTCCCTTATATTATAATTAAACCCTAATTAGGTATATTCTTAACTAATTAACTAAGGATTCTAGTTAATTTGGGGTATTTAAAAGCTATGATGAGTCTCTTATCAGTACTCTATCGATACTGGCAGCACCCCTTTGAGCCTGACCAATATCCCACATGTACTGGTACTCCATCGATACTGGTGGTGCTCCAGGAAGCGCCTAATGAGTACCCATGCCTTACCAGTACCGCTACTCATCATGAGTACCAGTACCAGATCAATAAGGCCTGATTCCAGGGCGGTGATCTGAAATCGAAATTTTAGGAAAATACCCCAAATCACGATTCCGATCGTAAAACTCGATTTAATGATCAAATATGAGATACAAATGAACATGAAAACCCAAAAAACAAACACTAGTTGGCATTGATTCATCAAGATAGGATTAAAAAATGAATCAAACACCAAACTCAAGAACATTCCCAAAAACCCAATGGATTGTTCTTTAAAACAATCGAAAAGGCAATGATTCAACGAATAAGAAATGCTCTGATACCACTTAAAGGATCTTATAACGTGTAAAATCAAAATCGGATGATTTTCTACCAAATCCCAAGATCAATCCTAATCATTAAAATATCAAGCCATATCGATTGAAAGGAGAAAAGATGGAGGGATACATGAATCCATCGCAACGGAAGCAAAGAGATCACGAAGATCCTCTGGAGCCGTGGTTTTGGCTTCTCCAACGAGAGGCGGTGGCAATGGTACTTCCAAAGAATTGAAAGAACAAGAGAAGAAAAAACTTAATCGAAGCGTACACTTTGAGTTCTGTTATGAACTCTATTTGTAACTTTTTTGCGATGGGAAGCAAAAAATCAAATGGCCGCTTTGTCCTCACCCCTCCAGGGGCCATAACCGTTTAAAATAAAATGACAATTCCACCCATCACGGAATTGCATTTTCTCTTAAGGTTTCTATGCATTAAATACCATACCCTAATGAGATGTGAATAATCAATTTACATAATTAGATCACTTTAATAACCGTAAATGTGATGTCTAAATATATATATACATTTAACCTATAATTCCATTATAATAATAATAATATATGTAGGTTTGCATTATGATTCTAACATGGCGCACCGCCACGCACGCAACCAACCTCAAGGCAGCACACGTCGTATGACGTACGAAGGTTGAAGGGAGATGCAAGGCCTCCGATCATAGATCCACCAGCCAAAACCATGGTCGAAGGAGTCCCACCGACCGTAGCATGCACCGAGCGAGGTAGACCTTCAGCCGCAGGTCACATCATCACATCGCCCCAGATCAACCGCTACCAGCCATCAGAGGCTCAGCATGTCGAGCGCGATGAAGTTAAGAGGATTTGGAAGGAGGGGGAGGAGCTCCGGCGAGAGGGGGGCCTCAATAAGCTCCGATTGCCGATTGGGGCCCACTCTCTAGCAGAGGCTTTTGCTGCCACAGACGATTTTGTTGGGTTCTTCAACTTTGGACAGCGAGGAGCGGTTGAGATCTTTTTTGTGTGTGTGTGGGGGGGGGGGGGGGGATCTAAAACAATGCAAAGCTCATCATTCATCTTCCAAGAATTTTCTTTCACAAGGGGAACTGAGGAAAAAACACTTGGTGGTGTTTGGTAATTAAGGGAAATAGATTTGTAGAATTAAAATAGAAATATGAAAGGAGTGGAATGTAACTATGGATTAAATAAGTTAATTTTTTTGGGAAATTTAGTCGATTAAAATTATTTTGAAGTGAATGTAAAATAACTTTATATCAAATTAAATCTCTCTTAACCTAAAGCAAGCGGTCGATGGATTAAGTAGAGCCAAATAAGAGCACAATCCACGTAACCCTCTTTAATCTCCTTACTCAAGCATCGACATTGGCTCATGTACTTAATTGATTGAAACGAATATAAAAATTCGTGATGGAAGAAGAGGTTTTCATTTATACAAACAACAAATCCTACATGTGTAATTCAATGAAACGAGCAAATTCTTAGATAGTAGGACTACACCTACTTTCAAATCACGCCTTCGACCTACCTCTAAATGTATATTCTATTTGATCGCCGATAAACTTAGTTGCCATTTGATTAACTGTCTGATTTCCTATTCGAACCAAAAGGTAACTTCTCCAACTCCGTTAACAATTTTTGTACTGAATCATTGAAACCTTCCCCACGGGAAACAAAACCCCATGGGAATGAATAAAGCGAGATTTTGCAAAAGGGTCCCGTGGGACTAATCCTCCTTTTTGTTGATCAGCTATTATACTATTCCTCATTCAACGCATCCAACAAATTTACCGTGCATGTATTCTATCGCATCAAGAGTCAATAGGAAAATAAGAACTTAGGTATTGAAACAAATTTTCAATTTTATTATCCCCAATTTTCACCTCATGTAGCTGAACAAGTGACGTTTATAAAGGGAAAAAATAACTGAATCCAAGAAAAAATAAGGATAAAGAAGTACAAATATTTAAAATCTCAAGTGATAAAAATTTCTTAACAAAAAGGAAAATGCTTTGCATGTAAAGGCCAGTGAAAGTGGGACTTAGGATGCCTCGATTGAACTCTTCTCCTCCCGTCCTTCTCTTTTCCCTCAAAGAAAAACCCTAACTACTGTTGCTAGGGCTTTGACCTGCCATCACGTTGGTTGGAGCTCCCTTAGCTCTCGATCATTGATCACATACATCTCATTCCCCATCCCCTCATGCAGCAAGAGGACTTCACAGTGTGGCTCGGGAAAGGTCGATTTCTCTCCATTGGTGCAGATCTGGTCGCTTCGACCTTGATCGTGGCACTCTCTTTTATCTCCAATCGTCTCTGGCAGGTGGTAGGTGGTCACGTACGGGAATGAAGGCATCCGGTCGTGGTGCGACGATGATGGCATCTGGAGCGACACCTTTGTCGCATCTGGTCGTGTGTGAGAGTTGTGTCATGATCTCGCAACTTCTCGCGGGTTGGGGGCTTTCACCTAATTCGATCTCTCATCTCCGCCTGACCTCCTCATCGATTAACGTCGTTTTTGTACTTGGAACCATGTTGAATACGAATCTTATCACAATCAGGTAGATGATCGGCTTGCCTGTAACTGCTCGTCACTCGTAAGTATGATTCGTCGACAATGTTTGCGACACTTTATCGTACTAATTAGTACATGATACAAGATTTTTACCTACTTCAAAAATGAGATTGCATACGGTTCCTTTCTTCTTTTTAATTTTGTTTCATACTCTCTTGTTTTGGAGTTCTCCCTTCGTATGTGGGTGTTATGATCTCCCTTCTTCGAAAGACGACGAGGTTATCTTCTTCTACTTTATCCTACAGGATTACATCCTTCCATTATTTTTTATTTCCTTAAAAGAAAAAATTCTTAAAAAGGAAAAAGAACAATTTACTTTACTCTCCTTTCCTTCCCTCGTTCTCCAAGAGCAAAGATGTCCAAAACAATAGACGGTACGTACGGATGATGAGGCCTAACTTCAATGCTTCAAATGTGCATGCTTTTTCACGTTGAATGTGTATGCGTAGGTTCTTCTGGCATGAACATAAACGAATTCATGGACATCACACATACCGGTAGCACGTGGAGTATTTGTAAAATATTTCCTTTATTTCATGTAAAATATTTCATGGACATTTCAGGTGCGAAACACTTTATCTACAGAGAGCAGAAATAACACACAGGTGAGCGGAAATAACACACTCGCGGAACAATCCGATGATGGTGTACAGATGTACATCTCAGTTTCGGTTCTTTTTTTTGAAGTAATATAATCACCAACCCTAAGGTGCGGCAGCCACACGATCCCCAACTTCCTCCAGCTTAAGTATCTCCTCCGTCTCCCCAAGAAAGGAGGCTGCCACTCTGACGTGCTCCTCCCTCGAACCATAGCTTCCCTCGGAGCACTCGTAGAAGATGGCAAGCGATAGGCCAGCAAGGCACCTCTCCATCAAGCCCACCACCTCTGCTTCCAATTCATCAAAGGTGAAACCAATCTTCCAGTACTCCATCATAGCCTGTGTGATCCAAGACATGCTCATCGCCGCAACCGCCCTGAGCGGCCACTCGGCGCGGTCTAAAAATTTTCGTACCTCCTGACGTAACCCGTGGCACAAACCTTTAGATCGTGAACGACGCCCCAAGCCGTTTGCCCAGGCATCCAAGCGAGCCGTACGTCGAGCCATTTGCCTCCGACCATGAGCCTCTCCCGCACCATCTTGGCCGCCTTCAGCGCCTTGTCGGACACCTTGGCATGATTCTTGTCTACCAGGATCCAATATTGGAAGCCCTCTTCTATCGCTTTCGTTAGCTTCTTCGAGCTATGGTCGTGATCGGACCCACGGAACACGGCTTGGACGACAGAAGCGAGCGTCATGAGTTGGAGAGACCAACTGCCTTGTAGCAACCGATCCTCTGATGCCATTGTTTCGACGCCATCAGCAAGGCCAAGCCGACCATGTTGCGGAAGATTTTTGTTGGTGAAAAGATCAAACAAGTGCCTCGGTTGTCTACATTGACCACTGTGGATCCAACTGTCCGGATAATTCTTCCACCTCTTCGCGGTAGCTTTGGCGTTTCCTCCATCCTCTAGAGTCAGGACATAGCCGCTCAGGTATTCTTCCTCGACACAAAAGGAGGCGACGCAACGCGAGCAACGGTAGATAGACGGGGACAACAACACACCCGTAGAAAACGATGAAGACAGAGGCCATCGTGATGGTCGTCATCAACCGCTGGAAAAGGATCAAGAAGCCAAGAGCAAGATCCTTGGCATGATGCACAACTGCAGTTGCTCCTTTACTCTTTACATGGAAAGGCAAGGGATCTTCTTTCCACTCCCTGAGCTTTTGCAACCTGTATTTCTCAATTAATGGCTTCCACTCCAAGGTTTCAAAGATGTACATGGGACTCCATTGCCCAAACCGCGCCACAGATGACAAGGATCCTATGGAAGCTGCTATGGTTTGAACGATAAGGATGAAAAAAATGGACTCCTTATAATGAGAATTCGTGCAAGAATTTTCTCCCTCTCTACACGTGAAACATATTACAGACATTCCGTAGAGTGAGAAAAGAAGGGAGGCCAACCAATGTACCGCTACGTTAGCAGAGGACATACCGGAGGACAGCAAGACGTAGTCGGGAGTAGAAGTGAGCGCCATCAACCAGTACTTCATCACATACTCCCTTAGTCTCTCCGCGGGAATGATTAGGCTTTCACCTAATTCTACCTCGCTGAGTAATTCTTTGTTCTTGGAATTGTAACTCTTCTCCTGGATCTCCTTGATAGCAGTAGCGGTCAATGAATGGGAGATTAGAAGCAAGTACATGAGCAGCATGATCACCGTGGCGAGCACGTTCCAGAAGACATACTTTGGAGAGATTAGTTTGGTGTTGACCTGGAAGCATATGTTGACTGCCGTAGAGACCACGAGGATCCCAAGAGCAAGCACGTTGGAGAGGAGTGTGCCACCATCCATGACGCTGAGCGAGGGCAAGGCGTGGTTCATGGAGACGCATATGAGGAGCACACCGCTGACCTTGGCGATCTGGTCCAACTGCCCCGGCATTTCAGTATTAACATCGTTGGGGATCTTGGTGGCGACGCTCAAGATGGTAAGGACGGCAGCATTGAGGGAGAAGAGCTGGGAGGGGATCCAAAACTTCCATGTGAAGCATCTGATTATGTCGCCGGCCATGGCGACAGTGCACACCAGGGAAGCCATGGCCACATACAGTCCAATCCATGGCATAGGCTCGTCGAAATCGCATGCAGCACCATTATTGATGTAAGTGCAATTATAATAATGGTCCGCCATATATAGCTTTTCTTTTTCTCCCAGCTAAATTCTTCACCCATCTCTTGAAGCTGCTGGTGGTGTTATGTATAGACAAGGACCAAAGTCACACCCATTCTATTCACGTAAGTAATTCCCTGCAATTGGACAGAATTAGGATGTGGGGCCTTCTATCCCTCCTTGCTTTGGGCCGGGCACCTTCCTCCAGCTGAGGATGCACAACATCTTTCGGGTGGGGAAAACACCAAGTAATTGCATCGCTATTTCAAATCACGTCATACATATAAATATATAACTCTTTATTAAATATAAAGTTTCTCAAGATTAAAGGCATATAAGAAAATACACGTTCATGACTAAAACAATATATTTATATATTCACTTTACAACTTTCTTAAGCAAACTATAACTTTAAGGCATATAAGAATATTCTAAGGATAGGAAACGCATTCATTCCATCATGAATATTTAAAAGGTACAATACTCTTAATATGATTTCTTTTACATCTACGGGTTTGACCAACCCTACCATTTACAAATGTGAGAAACACAAATTTAAAAATTTCAGTAGGAGCTCTTAACATGGCTTCTTTTACATCTACGGACTTAGACAGCTCTGCTATTTACAAATGTGAGATGTACAAATATAAAAATTCCAGTGGGGTCAACAACCTCCATCGCCTCCAATATATGGACCTATCCCTGCTTCCTACCCCATGCGTCTTTTTTCATAGGGAGGCTACGCATGCAAATTGGCATCTATTCAGGGCTTCCGAACTATTTTGGAAAATCATAAGAAAAATATTTAACATATCTCTGATCTGAGTTATTTATGAAAGGGAATTGAACAAAAGCTCACCTTCTACTTTTATCCCATTCTCTTCTTTGAAGGACTCAATTTTATGGGTGGGATTTTAGATAAGATTCATATACGTAAATAACACTCCTCGTGTTATAGTGTACACTTGATGCAAACCCACGACCACCAAAAAAACAGTCACCCATTGGGAAAGCGTGGCCAAACCAGCTCTCCTATAGGTCAATTGAATGTTATGCTAATTTATATTTAGTGTTAGCTAACAAAGTTAACAAAATTAAAATAAAGGATAATCTTTTTTTTCTGCTTACACCGAAAGAGAGGAAATCCCCCTGTATTTACATCGAGAGCCATTGAACATGAGGTATGCATGTAAATGAAGGTTAAAAAAAAGAAAACCTCCTCTCATATAAATAGTTTTGAATCAACGCATTACTGTAAGAGTGTAAAAATTAATTGGGAATGTAAAAGTCAATTATATGAAAGTTTAGTATGATTTTCAATCGGTGCATCTTAATATTTGATCAGTTAGTAGAAAATTAACTATCACATGTTGCAAAAATACATTGTCCAGTATATCTTGATTTTCGACTAGTGAAAAAAAAGAAACATCAATTGAAAATCAAAATACATCGCGTGCTGCAGAATGTATTGCTCGGTGTATTCGATTTCTAATCAGTATCTTAAATTCCTACAAAAATATAATCAATATTGATCTCTAATGTAAGAATACAAGATGAGAAAGTTGATGGTAAAATTAAAATTTAAAGCAAATGTACGTGATAAATAATGTACAAAAAAAAATTAAAATAAGCAAAAAAAAGAAAGAAAGAAAAGATGAGAGAGAAGGGTGACATGGTGAGAGAGTGAGAGAGGGCACCTGATTAGATATAAAGATGGGTGAAAGAGAATTGCTTTCATCAAAAGTTTGACCAAATTTAGGTTAAATGTTAAGCCAATGTTATTTTACTCGCCTATGATAAACAAGGGTTATCCCCTCTCCTCGGTGATAGCCCCTAATTGTGAAAGCCATCTTATTATGCAATAGGGTGGATATTGAGATATATTGGTCCATTTATCTTTAGGATCAACTTTCCTAGCTTAGTCCCTCTTTTTTAATATTTGGTTGTACATAAATTATCTTATCTTCCTTTTGTCACTACTACATACAAGACTTTTGCCGTTGGTTGAAATCGACAGCAATTCCTACATAACTAACGCCAATAAGCGATGCCTTTAATACAGTCGCTGTTTAGATTTACTATCGGTTACAGGAATAATCCGACGTGGAAATAATGTATGACTATTGGACGGATTAGAACTTTCGACGTCATTTTATAAGCGACGACAAAAACAATTACCGTCGGTTATTGAATAACCGATGGTATATGTCAATCACTTCTTCCCGCCTTTACACACCCTTTTTTATTTACGCTGTCGTTTAATAACCTTTAACGTCGGTTATATAAGCGACGATACAAATATTATTACCATCGCTTATTCTGATAACCGACGGCATAACATTACAATAGTAATTATATCGAACCCTAAATGACGTCACTTATTCATATAAGCAACGGAAAAAATATTTTCCTCGTTGCAGATATGTTGTCGCTTATTTACCTAAGCGACGGCATACGTGCGACGGGGAAAATATTTTTTCTATCGCTCATATGAATAAGCGATAGCAAATGTATAGTTTTTTTTTTTATTAGCAGCTGATGGAAACTACCTACTAAACCCTAAATTTTAATTATACTTTAATAGAAAAACAAGTAATGTAAATGAACAAAAATTTATATTTCATAAGTATAAAATGTAATACATTAAAAGTTTCAAAAAGAGATATTTACATAAGAAAGATTACATGAAAAACATAAGAAAAGAAAATGTATAAAAATCAAAATACAGCTGCCCCAATGCCACCTCCACCACCCATGGAGTCGTCGTTGTCTCATCTGCCATTGCTAGGATCCATAGAAGATGGATGCACTGACTAACTCTTATTCTGAATAAGGACCATAAGTTGTTGAAGCTTATCATCCATCGCATTCATCTTATTCTGCATCTCTGTCTCTTTCTTCTCTCTCTCCTCATCTCGTCTCTATAGTGTGTCGATCTTTTAATGCAGCTGATCGATAACACTAGATGAGATGACACATTTCCTCCCATACCAAGTCAATAACGAGTATGCCATCCCCGCACTACAAATGAAACCATCGTAGTCTGGTGACATCACTCTCCTAAATGCCTCCTTTGCATCCAAAGGCTGCTGGATGTTATCGGAGGCCTCGTTAGCGGGGGGATGTACTAATCGTACCATTTGATCCTAAATGTATTACACAATATTATTATAATATATATATACAAAGTTAAAAAAATTTTGAGTTTAGGAAACTTACGTGTTTCTCCTAGTATAACTGATGAATCCACTTACGAGCACCCTCAGCTACAGCCTTACTGTGGGAGACCTCGTAAATTTCCATCCTAGTCAATTCCATCCCATCATGTGCAGCGGACTGAAAAAATAAAAATGATATAACTAAGTTAAAATAACTTAAAAATTAAGTAATATTTAATTAAAAAGTAATTTCAATACTTGCATAACGGCTCCTGACTGTCTCGATACTCCTTCGACCCAAACATGAGCTACCCAAATAGTGTAATGTTGCCACCACCCATTACAAATGCAGTGCTTAAGCACAGTATTACGATCATGAAATGAACCATTCAAACATCTTCTTCATGGGTAGAATATATTCTCAAATTGACCTCATCGCCTATATACCTTCCTATCGTCATCAAAGGCCCAATCCAAGAATGAAATTACTCTATCCTTATATCTGGTGTAATCTGAACCCCGCAATCCAATCCAAAATTTATCCATTGTAACCTAAAATTTAATGTAAACAAATCACTTATTAGGAAGGGAAAGGACCGAATGATGTGTATCTTGATTAAGATTTTTACTTTATAGCTCATCCTCAAAGATTTAATCACAACTTAAGTTTACTCGTTACATGTAACCTTGTGCGGTGAAATTTCAACAGCATCTCCCCGCACTTCTCCAGTATACCCTCCAATACTAACCTTAGCTAGATTTCCTTTAACACCCAATTAAGGACACCGTAGGAAACTAGATAAAATTAGTTGGTATACCAGAGAAGAGCAGGAAGAAGCAACCGAAATTTCATGACACAAGGTTACATGTAACGAGTAAAACTAAGTTGTGGTCAAATCTTTAAGGACCTTCTTTAGTTCGGTACTTCACCGAACTAAAGTCGATCAAGTCTTATGGCATGCTACAAAGACAACACATTATGTATGTAAGTGAGGTATACATACACTTCCTGCATTGTCCGTATAACATGATCATAAGTCTCGACAGGCAAATAATTTAGACATATTTTGACTCGGAGGACTTTTACCCTAGGGGTTAGAATACTTAATGTTTGGCCTCGTATTCATATAGTTTCTTTAGCAAGTGTGTATATCTAAACAATAACTAATTTAAACATTAAAAAGATTTCCAAAAAACTAAAAAAGCATTCAATTAAATTAGAAAGATTGAATGTATGCATATATACCTCAAACTACTGAAGCCTCCAAGTGTACCCGACACTGATAACCTCCAATTTCAAAAGTAAAATTAATTAAATAACAAGTTCTAATTATAATCTTAAACCCTAATCCAAACTAAACATGCAAACCAAGCGCGAGAGCAAGCGAAAATCCTAACCCTGACCCAAACTCTTATCAAATCATAAAACCCTAACCCAAACTAAGGAGGACGGGGTCAGCAGGAGGAGGAGGAGGAGGGGGGCCTGCTAAGGAAGTGGAGCAGGAGGGGAGGAGCTAAGATTGCCCAAAGGAATAACAAATTTCAATTCTTCTACAACTGGATACCCTTATCACTCTCCAGGTTTGGCCAATCGTAGGTGCTCAACAACATGCCCCTCCAACCCATCCCATTGCGATTTATACTTCCTGATCAAGTTCAACTAGAAATGGCTCTACAACTTCTAAATTATGGTGGTCTGGATAAGACAGAGTTCAGGCTTCTCCAAGAAGGACGTGTGTTACAATGTTACATTCCCACTTGCTTCTACTTGTGAATTTCCTAAGGAGGAGGAGGAGGATGGGGAGGAACCAAGGAGGAGGAGAAATGGAGAAACCAAGGAGGGGGAGGAGGAGGGGGGGCCTACTAAGGAAGTGGAGCAGGAGGGGGGAGCTAAGGAGGAGGGGACGGTCAAGAGGACGATGGCGACGTCGACGAGTCAGGGAGGAGGAGGAGGAGGCCGCTGGCTGATGAGAGCCTCATCATGAGTCTTAACTAGCACATTTTGACCTAAATAAGCATACAAAAACTCCTACAAAACCTAAGGGAAAGCCTAAATAAAAGAACAATAAATCTGAATATAAGCAACACACAAGGGGTAAAACTATAATTTTACCAATGCAGTACACAAATGGGATGCCTAAGAGTGTAAGTACAGGTTAAATGGTTTTAACAAGAAAGAAAGTGGGATGATTTGATCTGAAAAGGGTTATAGTAATTTTTAAGAATAAAATGACATTCTGTAACCCTAAAACAAATCCACTTTAATTCACGAAGTTTCAGGAAAGATAAAAGTCAATTAAACCCTCTAAAATTCATAGAAAAACATCCCCTAGGGTTTAGAACCTTTAATTTTACCATTGGAACCTGTCTTGACCTAAATTGAGAACCATACCCAATTTTGACCTAATTTAGGTTTTTGTGCAAATTGACCAGTCAAACATGATCAAACCTAAAATCAAACTTCACCATTAGGTTTCTTAGGTCCAAATTAGGTTTGTACCAAAATTTGGACCTAATGGAAGGCCATTTTGACCTACTTTACAAATTGGTCCTCATGAATTACTTTTTGACCCTTAACTTTTTGAACCCTTACACTTTACCCCCCAACTTTCCTTTCATTCTCTATAGAACGGTCCTTCTGCCACCCCGCGCAGCTGCCCATACCTCCGGCGACTTTGCACGGAGGATGGCGCCGCGTAGGGTATAGGAGCCGCTCTCAAAAATTAAAGGGGGGTTCCCTGCGTCATCCTCTTCCGCATGGACCCCCTCCCATGTCCTACCATTGCCCACGCCTCTCGTGCGAACGCACAAGAGGAATGGGTCTCTTCTCCGGCCATTCTCCGGCAAGCTACCCATGCTCTCTCCTCGAGATCCTCTCCTTACTAACTACTATTTAAGAAACGGTGATGAGAGCCTCATCATGAACCCTAACTAGCACATTTTGATCCAAATAAGTGTACAAAAGCTCCTACAAAACCTAAGGAAAATCCTAAATTAGAGAATTCTAAATTTAATAATAAAATAATTCACAAGGGGTAAAACTGTAATTTTACCAATGCAGTACACAGACGAGGTGTCTAAGGGCCTAAACACAGGTCAAATGTGTTTAATAAGAAAGAAAGTGGGATGACCTAATCCGAAAAGGGTTATAGCAACTTCTAGGAATTAAATGACATTCTGTAACCCTGAAACAAACCTGCTTTAATTCACAAGGTTCCAGGCAGGATAAAAATCAACTAAATCCCCTAAAATTTGTGAAAAAATATTTCCTAGGGTTTATAACCTTCAATTTGGCCTTTGGAACCTATCTTAACCTAAATTGAGAACCATACCCAATTTTTGACCTAATTTGAGTTTTTATGCAAATTTACCAGTCAAACGTGGTGAAACCAAAAATCAAACTTCACCATTGAATTCCTTAGGTCCAAATTAGGTTTATACCAAAATTTGGACCTAAGGGAAGGCCATCTTGACCTACTTCACAAATTGGTCCTCTTGAATTACTTTTCGACCCTTATCTTTTTGAACCTTTGCAATTTGCCCCCAGCTTCTCTTTCGTTCTTTGCAGAACGGTCCCTCTGCCACCCCACGCAGCCGCCCATACCTCCGGCGACCTTGCGCGGAGGATGGCACCGCGCAGGGTGTGGCGGCCGCTCTCAGAAACAAAAAGGGGGTTCCCTGTGTCGTCCTCTTTCGTAGGGACCCCCTCCCATGTCCTACCATCGCCCACTCCTCTCGTGCGAACGCGCGAGAGGAATGGGTCTCCATCTCCGGCCAACTCCGGCAAGCTCTCCACGATCTCTCCTCGAGATTCTCCTCTTGCCTGCTGCTATAAAAGGGACGGCAGGGCTCTCCGGTCGTCTCAAGCCTGATTTGGCCAAGGAATTCCCCCACACTTCGTCTCCTCCTCCGGTCAAGCGCCCGCAGGCTCCGGTGACCCTTCCTCCTCCCCTTCGTCGCTCTGCTGCCATACCTGCAGTAGAGTTCACTCCGCCTCGTCCTCCCTCGCCAGGCCGCACCAGCTGGCACCTTTCAGATCCCCTCCTTGTCGCCGTTACGCCCCCTCTGGGCATCTTCGTCTCCGACGTTGGCAGGCACGCGCCAAGCGCCTCCTCCTCCACTTTCGTCAGTTAAGTAGGTAAAACTCTTCCCCATACTCTCCCCTTTATTTCCCCCTTATTAATTTGTTGTTTCCACCCACCGACCACCACTGCCCATCACCGCCTTCTCCATCTCCAGCCGCCCTCCGGCGAGGCGTTCCAGCCACTCAACGCCTCCATCTGCCTCGCCAGCTACCCCTTAAGCACCGCGCACCTCACTGACCCTAAATCCGCACTCCATTCACCACGCCACACCTCCAAAACACCCCCCGAACACACCCACTCTCACGCACGCAGTGTGCTCTAAGTGCACGGCCACAGGCACTCTCGCGTCTCGCCGACCACCGCTGCACACTCGCCACACCTGGGCGAACCTCCCTAAGCCTTTTGACGTGGCCGCGAGGCCGTTTTAGTGTTTTCAGGACCCAGGTGCTCACCGCCATTGTCGAGCGAGTGAAGCTTGCTTGGGAGCTTCACCCAGGTCTCCTCGTCCCAGGCAGCAGGTCCCAGGTCGCGCGGAAGGCTTTCGCGCACACACTCAGGACCTCAGTTGGGGTTGCAGGCCTCTGCCGCTACCCCAATTGGACGAACCTTCCCCCCGCAGACGCCCGAGATCGAAGGTGGGACTTTAGTCCCACCTTGGAAGTGTGTGGGCACGTGCCCACACATAAATTGAAAAGGTGCTCCTGGCTATTCTCCTTGAAACACTAGGGTGAGGTCCCTCCTCACCTATCCACCGGGTCTCGTCTGCGGCACTGCCCACACGGACCTGACCCGCGACCCGACTACCCCCACTCCTGAGCACTCCTCGCGCACCACACACACGCCGGTGCGCCTGGACCCAGGCACGCGACCCGACCCAATTACCCAGCTCTGGGAGAGCGTACCAAAGAGAGATTCAGAGAGAGAGAGACCCGGGAAAGGGTAGGGGTAGGTTTTGCGTCGCGTGTGTCCAGGGAACAGGTGAGGAAGAAGAAGAGGAAGAGCAGGTGGCGAAGACTTGGCCGCGAGAAGCAAGAAGAAGGTGAAGGAGAAGCCGCAGCAGCTGAAGAAGAAAGAAGAAGGCAGGCACTGTAGCAACAGGACCGATAAGGCGTCCGACTCGGAGAATCAGACGTCCGAAGCAAGGAAAGGCTGAAAGAGAAAAAGAAGAAGAAGGAAGGAGATGCTGAAGAAAGGAGAAGGAGAAGAAGACGCAGAAGAAAGGAGAAAGAAGAAGAAGCAGCAGCAGAGAAAAGGAAGAGAAAAAGAAGAACCGAAGCAGAGGGCAAAAGAAAGAAGAAGGCAAAGAAGCTGACTGAAGAAGAGAAAGAAAAGAAGATGAAAGAAGGAGAAGAAGCTGCTGAAAGAAAAGAGAGAAGAAGAAGAAGCCAAGAGAAGAAAAAGAGAATTTTTTGCTCTCTCTCTCTTAAATTTTTGTAAAACAGTATATAGTCAATTGTGAGTTCATATGTTTCTAGAATGACGTGTGCTCCCTGAGTTCGACCTCGAGATATTTTAAAATCTCGAGTAATAAATAGATTAAAGTGATAATCGTCTTTCATAATACTACAACAAATACATCATTAAAACTCGAAGGATGAGAACAAAACAAACAGCAGGGGCTGCTGGTTGTCTTAAGCTTGTTTTGGCCAAGGAAAATCCCCAAACTTCATCTCCTCCTCCTCCGGCCATTCGCCTGCAGGCTCTGGCGACTCTCCGCTTCCTCTCTCGTCGCCCTGCCACCATACCAGTGGCAGGGTTAGCTCCACCATCATTCGTCGTGCCTCGCCATACCAGCAGGCACCCTCTAGTCTATCTTCCTCGTCGTCGTCATCTTCCCCACAAGGCGTTGTCTCCGGCGACGGCAGAATTGAGCCATCCGCCTCCTGTCCCCCTTCATCTGCTTAGCTAGGTAAAAGTTCCTCCATTTTCTCCCATCTTTATTTCCCTCTCAACAATTTTTAGTTTTGGTCCCTCGACTGCCACTACCACCATCATCAGTTCCACCTCCGGCCACCAACTCCGGCGAGGCCACTCCACCTCCACAGGCCATTCCACACCTCGCCGACAAGTCCATAAGCATCCCCTCACTCCACTCAACATTTCCCCTCACTCACACCACCACTCTGCTCACCCAAACACACCCCCGAACACACCCACACAAACGCACACAGTGTGCCCTGGGCACACTCACGCAGACTCCCCCGCACCACGCCGACCACCTCTGCACTTTCGCCGCACCTTGGCGAAGCCCCTCAAGGTCTCTGACAGGGCCGCGAGGCCGTGTTCGTGTTTCAGGGATAGAGTAGCTCGCCGCCAGTGACGAGCAGGTTGAAGCTGCTTCGCAAGCTACTCCAGGCTGCAGCGCTCTAGGTTCCCAGGTCCAGTAGGTGCGGAACACCCTCACGCACACACTCAGGCTCTCAATTGGGGTCGAAGGCCTCGGCCGCTGCCCCAATTGGTCGCGCCCTTCTCCTGCAGGCGCATGAAGAAGCAGGTGGGACTTTAGTCCCACCTCGGAAGCTGAGGCATGCCCGCTCCAACATAAGACGAAAAAGTGACTAAGGCTATTCGCCTCAAGTCACACAGGGGTGAGGTCCCTCGCCCTCACTCGGGTCTCGTCCGCAGCACTGCCCACGCGAACCTGACCCGCGACCCGAATATCCTGCCTGTGCACTCCTCGCGCACCACCCACGCCAGTGTGCCTAGACCCGGGCACGCGACCCGACCGATTACCCGGCTCTAGGAGAGCGTACCAAAGAGAGATTCAAAGAGAGAGATGCGGGGGAGGGTAGGGGTAGGTTTTGCACCTGTGTGTGCAGGGAACAGGTGAAGAAGAAGAGGAAGAGAAGCGACGAGGACTTAGCCGCAAAGGCACCCGCAAAGAGAAGAAGAAAGAAGAAGGCGGAGGAGACGCAATAGCAAGAAGAAAAGAAGAAGAAGCCAAGGAGGAACTGCTGCAGAAGAAGGAGCTGAGAAGAAGAAGGAAGGAGCTGAAACCAGGAAGGAGGAAAGCTGCAGAGAGAAGAAAGAGAATGAGAAGAGCTGCAGTAGCCGAAAGAGAAAGAAAAAGAAGGAAAAGTTGAGAAAATAACTGAAGAAATAAGGAGGAGGCATTGTAGCAACGGGGCCGATAAGGCATCTGATTCAGAGAATCAGACGTCCGAAAAAGGGAAAGGTAGAAAAAGAAGAGAAGGAAAAGAGAAGAAGAGATGGGAAAAAAGAAGAGAAGGGAAAGAGAAGAAAGAAAGAAGAGAAGAAAAGATTCTTTTGTCCCTCTCTCTTAAATTTTTGTATTTTGTAAATATGAATTTGTAATCTTCTAGAATCACAGTGTGCTCCCTGAGTTCGACCTCGGAATATTTTAAAATTTCGAGTAATAAATTATAATAAACTGGTAATCTCTTTTCACAATATACTGCAACGAACATAATTTTAATACACCACGAAATGGGACGCAACCAATTTTTGGCGTCATTGCCAGGGAGCAATGGGAATTCTAGAAGCTATTGATTCACAATTTCTAATTTACTATTGGCTTAATCTCTTCGCTTTTGTTGTGCAGGCACAGGAAATCAAGAAGGAGCAAGCAGCCGCACAACAATCACGCTAAAGGACAAGTAATTTTCTATCCTCTCTTTTAAGCCCCTAAAATTCTAAAAGAGGAAGAAAAAGAAAAAAAAAAGCAATTTAGGAATAACCTATCTTTCATACATAGTAAATCGCGAAAGTTGCCTGTTTTTCAATTTCAAACACATTCTATCTGTACATCCACTAAAGGTATTCAGGGCTAAAACCTTCTTACTTGAGTCCTAATTACCTAATCTTGAGGCAACTAACTGGACCAATTAGAGCCAACTTAAGACTCAAAGCTAGGGTTTTAGAGACACACTTTCTAATCAAGAATTGAGAATTCCCAAAAGAAGTGTGCCTAAGCCATTGCTTGAAAACATCTATTAAGAGAAACCCTAATCAATCCGGCTCTTAAGTCACTTGAACCCTAAAAGACACAACCTAATAAGCTCTCACAGGAGCTAATAGGTGAAGTTAATCCCTTGGATCAACCAACCTTTAAATTAGGTCACTCTTTGCACTAAAAAGGATAAAGTTCAAGTGAAACCCTAAGCACCTTGATCCTAATTAAAAGTGGTAGACTTACGAGGTCAAGGTCCTCATTCTGGTCTACCTGGAATCTCAGTGACAAAAGAGGTCGGGTGGGGGAAACCCTGTAACCCGTGGAGGCGCTCTACCGAGTAGGGGTCTTCGTGGGACTCACCCTCTCTGGCTACCCAGGTAATTCTCAGGTGGACGACCTTCTGATTTAGGGGTATCATACGCCTCGAACCTCTATAGTCACCCAACATTTTGAGTGTCTTAATTGGGTCCAGCACTTGCTAACCTCGTCTAATCCATCAGTGTATGTTTGGAAGGAGGTCATTGAAACCTCCTCTAGAAATTCACTCTCCCCGAGGCCAAGCCTCGGTACCCTTGTTTAGGCAACAACCCCTTCAAATAGACCTCTCTTCTAATTCTGAACCCACTTCACCTTCTTCTTCCACAATGGCTCAGCCAATTGAGGAAGAAAATAATCTTGAGCACCAGCTCCAGCGACTCAACGATCTCTTCCAGAACTTCATGAACCCACCGCAGCGTCCCATGATGAGAGATCACTATAATCCCGCTGCGGTGGCAATTGAGCCTCGAGTTAGAATCCCGACTGGAGGACCTGATTCCGAGTTAAAGCCCACCATGATCCATGCCATACCTAAATTCTATGGGCTTAACTCTAAAGATCCCTTCCAGCACATCAAAGAGCTTAAACATCTGGCCCAAACCTTTGGGTCAGATACGCAAAATCGGGATATCTTACTTATGAAGATGTTCTCTTTCTCCCTTATGGACAAGGCAGCCCATTTGTATCAAACACAGACCCGTCCGATCAACACTTGGGAGGAACTTCAGTCCGAGTTCTTGAAAAAGTTCTTCCCCGTTGGTCAGACCAATGCCTTGCGCCATCAGATTACTCACTTCACGCAATAAACGGGAGAACCTCTTCATGAGGCATGGGATCATTTTCAGGATCTCATGAGAAAGTGCCCCCATCACGGAGTTCCTAAATGGGAACAAGTCCAGTCTTTTTACCAGGGACTCCGTGAGGATATTAGACTGTTCATCAATGCAACTTGCGGAGGGAATATCATGGGTCAACATGAAGACACCGTGTGGGAGATTCTCGAGAATATGTGCGAGAACTCCATCAACAATGACTCCATGGGACTATTCAACAGGACGAATACCTTCACAGTGACGAACCTTAGGGGAGCACATAAGACGCAAGGCCTGTCTGCATCAGTCGACCTGGAATTAATGGCCAGTCAATTGGATAAGGTCTCTATTATTGAGAAGAAGGTGGATGAGCTGACTTAGCATTTGCAGTGAGCCACCTCTGCGTAAAACTCCTTCGCACGGCCCCCTCCCGCACGGGAAACTGTGCAGCACATTTTCCACCGACCTTCTCCAAGGATGGACTCATATCCACCCCCATCTGACTCTAGGATTGGAGGAACCTCCGATTCTTTCTATTCTTGTCGGGGGAACTCTACTCCCCCATTCTCTAACTTTTCTGAGGCTCCTCCGACCTGCGAGGACCTCAACGCCATCTAGAATGACCCTTTTTTTAACACCTACAATCCTGGATGGCGGAACCATCCCAATTTCCAGTGGGCAAGAAATTCCCAGAATCCCAGGCCACCTTTTCAGCCCCGTCCACAAGAACCCCATCCTTATCAACCGCCTCAGCCTTGGCCCAACCCCACTTATCCACCCGGGCCTAACCAAGATCAAATGTCCCTTATCCTCCAGACTTTGGCTGACATTCAGAGAACGAATGCGGCTATTCAAAAGCAACACAAGGATGAAATCACAGAGGTCCGAAATCAACTTGCCCAGTTGGGAAATTCTCGCCAACCAGGCACGCTTCCTTCTCAGTCTCTACCTAGCCCTAATAGTGTGCCGAGCCAACGGCGCGTCATGAACCCAAACCCGGGCCAAGCACACATAGTCTATCAGGCCCCTTCTATTCCTTCACCTGACAAGATGGAAGCTTCAACTTCCTATGCGGGTTATCAACAACAACAGCCCATTCTACCAACCCCTAACCAGAACCAGGCAGGACTTAATTCTGTAACAACCCGTAGTGGTAAGGCGACCCAAGATCCACCTTATCCAGACCACTCCAAGCCTGGTAGTGACACAAATCCTAGGGCAATCATCCATGATGTTCCTATCCCTGTCCCAGATCAAAAACCTGGACCTATCCAAGAGGAACCAACCAAGGTTCCATTTTCCGAGGCCTTGACCAAGGGAAAGAAGACAACCAAACCCGTGGCTCCTGAGGAGGACCTGGTCAAGCTCTTTGAGCAGGTCCAAATAAACATCCCCTTAATGGATGCGATCCGCCACGTACCGTCTTACGCACGATTTTTGAAGAACGTGTGTACACCTCAGCGTAAGCCGAGAACCAAAAGTAGGAGTCCAATTGTACTGTCAGAGCAAGCCAGCTCTGTAATCCTGAGTAGACTCCCACCCAAGGCAAAAGACCCAGGTACTCCCCTGATTTCATGTAAGATCGGTGAAACCTAATTCGACAGAGCATTATTAGACTTAGGTGCCTCCATAAACTTGATACCCACATCCCTACTTAACCATCTAGAAGAATTTGAGCTAAAACCGACCAAGGTGACACTACAGCTAGCAGATCGATCTATCAAGTCACCAAAAGGGATTCTTGAGGATGTTATTGAAAGGGTGCGAGATTTTTACTTCCCTATAGACTTCATAGTCTTAGATATGGATGCACCTGAGAACCCAAAGGATACACCAATCATTCTAGGGAGACCTTTTCTGGCCACTGCAAGAGCTAATATAAGTTGTGAGGAGGGCCAAATAGAACTGAAATTTGTGAACCAAACTCTCAAAATTGATATCTTTAAGGCCCAACAAGGAATTAATTGCGGTGTCATTGAACAAATCTGTGATATTAGAGCCGTGGTTGATGAACCACAACTTAAGGACAACATGATCATTCCTCATCAACCACAAGAGGATCTTGAACCGCAATTAGAGGAGTCATACCTTGAGATAGACAAACCTATAACTCCTACCCTTTTACCTCATGATGAGAGCCTCATCATGAGCCATAACTAGCTCATTTTGACCCAATAAAGAAGATAAAAGCTCCTACATAACCTAGAAGAAGGCTTAACTGAAGGAACAAGTGCTCTGAGAAGAAAACATGAAATAAAGGTTAAAACTGTAATTTTACCATTGCAGTACATAAATGGGATTTCTCAGAAGCAAAACATAGGTCAAATGGTCCAAATAAGATAAAAAGTGGGTTGAATTAATCAGAAATGGGTTTATGTGCAATCTAAGAATTAAATGACACTTGGTAACCCTAAAACAGACCCGCTTAAATTAACAAGGTTCCGGTCAGAATAAAAATCAAGCAAACCCTCTAAAAATCATAGAAAAACATCCTCTAGGGTTTAGAACACTTAATTTGGCCTTTGGAACCTAGTTTGACCTAGATTAGGGTCTTAGCTCTTCAATTAACCTAATTTAGGTTTTTACGCAAAATGTCCAGTCAAACGAGGTCAAATCTAAAGTCCAACTTCACCATTGGATTCTTTAGGTCCAAATTAGGTTTGTACCAAAATTTGGACCTAAGGGGAGGTCATCTTGACCTACTTTGCAATTTAGTACACCCAAATCACAAATAGGTCCCTATCTTTTGAATATCCTTGCAGAGAGCCCCCTAGGTTCTTCGCCTTCTTTGCAAACCGGTCCTGCCGCCATTGCTAGGGCAGAATCGAGCTACGACGAAGTTTCGAGAGAGATTGCTCTCTAATTCCTCAGAGATTCTCTCCCAGAAATGGAAGGGAGATTCTCTGAGGAATTCCCTTCCTTCTAAAGCCAATCAAATTCGCTGGCGTGAACCCAATCTCTCGTGCGAACGCACGAGAGATTTGGGTATCTTTCTTCCTTCCAACTCCGGCGAGCCGGCTGACCTAATTGCGCGTTTTTCACGCACTGATAGGAGCGGCCAGCACCTATAAAACACCCCCCGGACCCGGCCGCTCATCTTAAGCTTGATTTTGACGGAGATCCCTTCCAAATTCCTCCCTCTCCCATCTCCGGCCAAACGACCCACAAGCTCCGGCGACCTCCTTCCCTCCTCGTCGCTCTGCTGCCATACCAGCAGCAGAGTCCTCTCCGCCTCTTCCTCCCACGGCGCGTTGTACCCTGCGCGCAAGCTCCTGACCTCATCTTCGTCGCCGCTTCCTCCCCCAGGGTCTTTCTTCCCCGACGACGGCAGTCACGAGCCGTCCTCTCCGCCGCCTCCCTTCCCTCCAGACAACCCCAGATACGTTCTCCACCCTCTCCTCTCTCTTTTCCCCCTGTTATCTCCCTTGATCGACCCTCGACAGACGCTAACCACCTCCATCATCTTCGCCTCCAACCACACTCCGGCGAGCCGCCCACACCACTCCAGCCCTCCACACGGCTCGCCAACCACCTCGAAAGCTCCGCCTCACCTCCAGGAACACACTCCACCCTACCACTGCCACTCCAGCCCTCCACAATCACCCCCCGACCAACCCACCATCTCCGGCCACAGGTTGACCTAGGCACGCACGCCTAGGCCGACCTGCGGCCTGCAGCACTGCCCACCGCTTTCGCCGTGCCACGGCGAAGGTCTCTAGCTATTCTGATTTGGCCGAGAGGCGCGTTTTGTGTATGACAGGGTTCGAGCCGCTGCCGCCATGGACGACCTCTGATGAAGCTCCCACGAAGCTCCAGGCACCCGGTCTTCCAGGCTACAGGTGCTGCATACTAGCGCGAGTGTCGCGAGGTGAACGAGTCCAGCCAAGGAGCGCTAGCAGAGCCAGCAGCTGCGGGGCAATCGCACGACGAGGCTTCTGCAGGCGCGCGTGAAGGCGAGACCAGATAGTCCCACATCGTGGGATTGCAACCCTCAGGTACCATATAAGTTGTTTTTGTGTTTTACTCTTATCGCCTCAGTAAGCACAGGGGTGAGGTCCCTCACTGACCCCACCCGCCTCGTCCGCAGCCTGACCACGCGGACCTGGCGGATCCGACCCGACCTAGACCTACGCACTCCTCGCGCATCACACACCTGCAGGTGCGCCTGGTCCCGGGTACGATCCGACCCGATTAATGCCTGTGGCTCTGGGAGAGCAGCTCTGAGTGAATTGCTTGAGAGAGAGAGACGCGCGGGTAGAGGGAGAAGGGTTAGGTTTTGCTCCTGTGCAGGCAGGCTGAACGCAGGAGAAGGACTTGGCCGCTACAGAAGAAGAAGAAGGAAAGGCAAGGCGAAGAAGAGAAGAAAGAAGGAGCAAGACAGGGAAGAAGAAGGAAAGAAGCCTTCGCACGAGAAGCAGGAAAAACAGAGAAGAGAGAAGCAAGGCAACACCACAGAAGTGGAGAGTAAGAAGCAAAGAAGAAGGAAAAACAGGAAGGAAAGAGAGACTTCGCCAAGGCATAGAAAGAAGAAGAAAATCAAGAAGGGAAAATACTTTTAAGACGTCTGATCACAAGATCAGACGCCCAATTTCATATTTTTGTCCTAATTATTTTTAATTGCATACATTCACACTTGAATTGATATTTTGAGTAAATTAGAGTGTTCAATTACATTTTGACTAGTAGTAAATTCCATTTGCTCCCTGTGTTCGACCTCGGATACTCCGGTCTTCGAGTAATAAAAATCTTTATTTGTTTTGAACGCTTTAGCGGCTATACTACAACGCAATATTATCTTTTAACAAACCGCACAAAAGCGCGACGAACACCTCACACTCACTTTGAACCACCCGCTGCTGCTGATAACCCCATTCTTGAACTCAAACCCCTTCCCGACCATTTAAAATGTCTTTTTGGGTTCTAATCAGACCTTTCCTGTGATTATAAACTCTAAACTCGCACCTGATCAGGAATCCCATCTAATTACTGTTCTCCAACAACATCGCAGAGCCATTGGTTGGACTCTCGATAATTTGACTGGAATAAGTCCCTCTTTTTGCACACACCATATCTATTCTAAAGAGGGTGCACGACCTTCCCGTGAAATGCAGAGACGTCTGAATCCCAATCTGCAGGAGGTCATGAAAAAGGAGATCATTAAGTGGTTAGATGCATTGATCATCTACCCAATCTCCGATAGTCGTTGGGTGAGCCCAATCCAGGTTGTGCCTAAAAAGGCAGGGCTCACCACTATCACAACTGAAACCGGAGAAGTCATACCTACTTATATAGCCAACGCGTGGAGTTTGCATAGATTACCGAAGACTCAATTCCTCCACGAAGAAGGATCATTTCCCACTACCATTCACTGATTAGATTCTCGAGAAATTAATAGGAAATAGATTCTTCTGCTTTCTTGACGGGTACTCCGGTTATAACCAAGTGGCGATTCATCCAGAGGACCAAGAGAAGACCACATTCACCTGCCCCTTCGGGACGTACACGTTCCGAAGGATGCCTTTCGGTCTCTGCAATGCACCCGCGACTTTTCAGTGGTGCATGCTTGCCATATTCTCTGATATGGTAGGTGATTATCTGGAAGTCTTCATGGATGACTTCTCAATTTTCGGGGCATCATTTAA
This sequence comes from Thalassia testudinum, assembly GCA_037157565.1. NCBI lineage: Eukaryota > Viridiplantae > Streptophyta > Magnoliopsida > Alismatales > Hydrocharitaceae > Thalassia > Thalassia testudinum. The sequence continues at coordinate 54,223,274 of JAZHRO010000030.1, forward strand.
TGATTGCCTCCAGCACTTGGTTCATATACTCAGGCGTTGCATTGACGTAAATCTGGTTCTTTCCTGGGAAAAGAGCCACTTTATGGTGCCTGAGGGGATCGTCCTAAGACATTTAATTTCTGAGAAAGGTATCCAAGTGGATCAAGCCAAGGTTGATTTGATTTCTAGACTTCCTATGCCTAGCTCGATCAGGGACATCCGATCTTTTTTGGGTCACGTCAGTTTTTACCGTCGTTTCATCCCTGATTTCTCGAAAATCATGCACCCCCTGACTACTCTTCTCTCCAAGGATGTACCCTTTGAGATTTCCAAGGAATGCACTCAAGCTTTTGAGAACCTTCATGACCGAGTCACCTAAGCCCCGATCCTACAGTCCCCTGATTGGTCTCAACCCTTTGAGATCATGTGCGATGCATCTGACTTCGCTATAGGAGCGGTTCTGGGGCAGAAGATTGACGGAAAACCCATGGTCATCTACTATGCTAGCAAGACACTTGACGAGGCTCATCGTAACTACACAGTTACGGAGAAAAAGCTGCTAGCCATAGTATTTGCCCTCGAAAAATTTCGATCTTATCTCCTAGGTTCCCATGTCATCATCTACTCGGATCACACTGCTGTGAGGCATCTCCTTGCTAAGAAGGACACGAAACCTCGATTAATCCGATGGATCTTGCTACTGCAAGAATTCGACCTCGAGATTCGCAACAAGGCAAGAAGACAGAACGTGGTAGCTAACCACTTTTCTCGCCTTCCTTCTGAGATCATCAACCCTTCTGGACCCATCACGGAGCATTTTCCTAATGAGCACCTATTGACTATTGGTACTAGGCTTCCATGGTTTGCTGATATAGTAAACTACTTGGCATCTCATCAAATCCCGTCTGATTGGCCAAAGGCCAAGAAAGACAAGTTACACTCCGATGCCAAGTACTACATCTGGGAAGACCCGTACCTTTTCCACATAGGTACTGACCAAGTAATCCGGCGATGCATCCTGGAGGGCGAAATCAACAGCATTCTCTCCTTCTGCCATGAGCAGGCATGCGATGGCCACTTCTCTAGGCACAAAACCGCATCAAAAATCCTCCAGTGTGGCTTTTACTGGCCCACTATCTTCAAAGATGCATATAGACACTGTAAGGCATGCATTCGTTGCCAAACTTTGGGCAACATGAGCCACCACAACATGATGCCTTTGCAACCGATTCCCGTATACGAGATCTTTGATATTTGGGGGATTGATTTTATGGGCCCCTTTCCTGTTTCGGACGGCTTCGAGTACATTTTACTCGCGGTTGACTACGTGTCCAAATGGATCGAAGCTATTCCAACCCGAACCTGTGATCACAAGATCGTCATCAAATTCATTCATCAGAATATCTTCTCACGGTTCGGAATTCCTCGTGCAATCATCTCTAATGGAGGGACCCATTTTACCAATGCTCAGTTCAAGTCACTGATGACCAAATATGGGGTGTCTCACCGAATCTCTACTCCTTACCACCCCCAGACTAATGGTCCAGCTGAGCTATCAAATCGGAAGATTAAGAAAATCCTACAGGTTACTGTTCGACCTGATAGGATGAGAGTCTCATCATGAGCCATAACTAGCTCATTTTGACCTAATAAAGAGAATAAAAGCTCCTACATGACTTAGAAGAGGGCTTAATTGGAGGAATAAGTGTTCTGAGAAGAAAACATGAAATAAAGGTTAAAACTGCAATTTTATCATTACAGTACATAAACGGGATTTCTCAGAGACAAAACATAAGTCAAATGGTCTAAATGAGATAAAAAGTGGTTTAATGCAATCAGAAATGGGTTCATGTGCAATCCAGGAATTAAATGACATCTTGTAACCCTAAAATAGACCTGCTTAATTCAGATTCTGGTCAGGATAAAAATCAAGTAAACCCTCTAAAAATCATGGGAAAATGTCCCCTAGGGTTTAGAACATTCAATTTGGCCTTTGGAACCTAGTTTGACCTAGATTAGGGTCCTAGCTCATCAATTGACCTAATTTAGGTTTTTACGCAAAATATCTAGTCAAACGTGGTCAAACCTAAAATCCAACTTCACCATTAGATTCCTTAGGTCCAAATTAGGTTTATACCAAAATTTGGACCTAAGGGGAGGTCATCTTAACCTACTTTACAATTTAGTACACCCAATCACATTTTAGTCCCTATCTTTTGAAAACCATCACATAAACCCCCCTACCTTCCTCGCCAATCTTACAATCAGGTCCCTCCACCATTATTGGGGAGGAATCCTTCTCCGGCAAGGAAGACAGGGAGGATACTCTCTGATCCCTCAGAGATCCCCTCCCAGAATTGAAAGGGAGATTCTCTGAGGAATCCCCTTCCATCTGAGCCAGATCACAACCCCTGATTTGCACCCAATCTCTCGTGCGAACGCACGAAATATTTGGGTATCTAACCACCTTCTATCTTCGGTGAGACGTCGGTGGCAGAAGACGTGCCCTCCACGCACCAGAAGCACGGCCAGCACCTACAAATTAAACCCCAACTCCAGCCGCACCTCCTCAGCTCGACCTGACCAGGATTCCACCTCAAATTCATCTTCTTCTCCGGCCAAGGGGTCCAGCGAGCTCCGGCGAGCCCCCCTCCTCTTCCTCGTCGCTCTGCCACAAAACCAGTGGCAGAGTCGTCGTCCTCATCCTCCTCCGCGTCGCACAACACCCGCGCGAGCTGCCCTAGCCCCGTCGTCACTGCCGTCCTCCTCCACTGGACACTTTCTTCTCTGGCGACAGCAGGTACTGCCGTCCGCCTCCTCGTCCCTTTCATCCCTTTAGTTAGGTTAAAACTATTCTTCTCTATCCCCTCTTTCATCTCCCTCATTTTATTTCATCAAACATCCCTCGACCGCCGCTGTTCACCATCACCTTCCTCATCTCCGACCACCCTCCGGCGAGACGCTCCCGTCGCTCCGCAGCCCCACACGTCTCATCGACCATCGCATAACCTCCGTCTCACCTCACTGAGTACCCTCCACTCATCCACAGTCCCGCTACACCACCACAACAACCCCCCGAACACACCCACCCGTCCGGCCACAGAGCGACCTAAGCACTCACGCCTAGGCCGCCCCGCAGCCTGCCACATAGCTCCTCACCTTCGCCATGACACGGCAAAGGTCCCCCGATGATCTGATTAAGCCGCGAGGCTCTTTTCGTGTCTGACAGGTTTCACGCCCTGGCCGCCATTAGCGGCAACTTGAAGAAGCTCCAAGCTTGCTCCAGGTTGCAGGACTGCAGGGCTCCAGATCCAGCTAGCTCGGGGAGGTATCGCGAAGGCTTCTATTCCATCAAGAGGCGCTACAAAGTCTGCAGCAGTGGAAATTGAAGGATGGACTCCTGCGGGCACACACGAAGTAGCAGTGGGTATTAGTCCCACATCGTTAACTCATAAAGCACTGGAGTGATTTATAATGTTTTTGTGTATGAGCTCGTTGCCTCCGAACGCACTTGGGGTGAGGTCCCTTACCTACTCTCACCGCCTCGTCCGTGATTTCACCACACGGATCTAGCGACCCGACCCGACACTGCCCTAAGCACTCCTCGCGCACCACCCTCACGGCGGTGCGCCTGGACCCGAGCGTGGGATCCGACCCGTTTACCTGGCTCTGGGAGAGCGTGCTGAAGAGTGGTTTACAGAGAGAGAGAGACGTGTGGGTGTGGGTAGAGGGATAGGTTTTGCTTTGCTTTGGTTTGTGTAGGGAAGGAAGGAAGAAAGAAGAAGTGAAGCCAACACTTAGCTGCTAAGTAGAAGAAACAGAAGGAAGGAAGCCATTGCAGAGGAAAAAGAGAAGGAAAGGAAGAGGCGAAGGAAAAAGAGAAGAGGAACTGAAGAAGAAAGAAGAAATAGAAAAGGTAAAGACAAGCAGAAGAAAAGAAACTGAAGGCAAATAGAACCAAGGAAGAAGAAAAAGGGAAGTAGAGCCAAGGAAGAAGAAGAAGAAGGGAATAAGAAAGAAGAAGAAAATCAGAGGAGAAAGATACCGCAGGAGAAGAAAGAAGTAAGGTAGAAGAAAATAAGAAGAAAAGAAGCAAAGAGATACTGCAGAGAAAGAAGAAGCACAAAGAAGAGGAAAGGAAGAAAATTAGAAGAAGAAGAATAAGAGAAGGGAAACATATTTTTAAGACGTCTGATCACATGATCAGACATCCAATTTCTTCTTTTTGCCACAATTACTTTTCAAACTCATGCATTTATATCTGAATTACGTTTTGAGTAATTAAGTGTTCAATTACAATCTTGAGATTAGTAGTAAATTCCAATTGCTCCCTGTGTTTGACCTCGGATACTTAGGTTTTTGAGTAATAAAACTTTTATTTGTTGACAACGCTTGATCACCTATACTATGACGTAATTAACTGTTAAAACACGATCGAGACACGTCAACAAAAGGACTAGTCGTCCCAACTTCCGGAAGCTTTGTGGGCTTATAGGACTGCCCACAAGACCCAATTAGGCATGTCTCCTTTCAGACTAGTGTACGAGAAGGCATGTCACCTTCTTGTCGAACTAGAGCACAAAGCCTATTAGGCAGTACGGAACTACAACTTAGATCTTTCTAAGGCTGGAACCCACAGAAAGCTTCAGATAAGCGAGATTGATGAACTATGCCTTGATGCGTATGAGAACTCGTGAATCAACAAAGAGCGGGTTAAAGCCTTTCAGGACAAGCACATATCTAGAAAGATCTTCCACCCTGGTCAGAAGGTCCTACTCTTCGATGCCCGACTCAAACTCTTCCCTGGGAAACTGCGATCCAAGTGGGTCGAACCATATCTCGTCCAACAGATTTTTGGAAATGGAACCATCGAAATCAGTCCTCTCAGCCACGATTCCAAACCTTTCGTCGTGAACGGTCAAAGACTCAAAACGTTCATTGACGTGACCAGACAGATTTGGCTGAGTCTTCATTTATCCTCCATTCTCCTTGAGCTTATTGTGCCCAGCCGATGGCGTAAAACTCAGCACTTTACGGGAGGCAGCATGTCATTCTTTCTTAAAAACTCGAAACATTTTCTGACATTTCTTTGCACTTTAGGTTCATCCCTTAGGACAGCCAACTTCACCTCAGGTACCCGTATCTGAGATTAGAAATCATCCGCAACAGTCACCTCGACCCATCCACTCACCAAATACCTATCCTAATGCATGAACTAAACTAAATTAAAACCCACCTAATGTACAATGAGGACATTGCAAATCTTAGGCATGGGAGGGTATAAAAGTGCAATTAAATAACAAGGAAAAGGTTTCAACAAGAAAATCCGCATATACGAAAAAAAAAACTTTGGAGGACAAAAAAAGCAGAATGATAAAAGGAGCACAAAATGAAAGAGAAAAGGGATAGTCATTAGTAAGGAATTAAGGAATTTAACGTAAGTTCTAGACCACATTAAGGAAAAGAAAAAGGAAAGGACACAACAAGATTAGTAAGAACGCAAACCGTAGACATTCTTGGATAGACTCTTAGTACCCATTAAGATCTAGATATTCCCCAAGAGGTTGAGGAAAATGAAAAGTTTAAGGATTAGGTCCAAGGCTTAGGGAGTATTCGGCTTCGTTGACTGACTTTTGGTTTACGGGACTCAGTAACCTAAGCATCCAAATTCACACACACAGTCTAGTTCAGTGAGCATAAGTATCGAAATCATGCAAAAGCGTTTCAAATGTTCTGAAAAGTCACCTAGATTAGGAGCAGTCGATCAACATAAGTTGATTTGGATGAGTTCCCGATGCGGAGAGGTGGGAAATTTCCCTCGAAGATGCATAACAATATATTATCTCCTCGGTGCTTATCTCTTAGGATATTCACATATCCTACTGGGGGCATGTAAGCACTTTGCCGGTTCAGATTCCATGGATGGCATTATCACGAAGTGTCAATTGCCAGGGTCTGAATTCGTCCACGGAACACCATGGACGGGATTATCTCAAAATCTCGAAAGCCAGGGTTCTGGGGGTTACCATGGGCGGTGCTATCTCGAAGCATTGACTACCAGGCACCCTTGAGGATTGATGATGGGGACAAGGAATCCAATACAGATCGTGTTGTGAAGCCAATCCTAACCTAGAATTAAAAAGAAAAGAGAGAGAAAACTCTCCAAACAAATAAATCTTCTGTCTCACTCTCTTACAAAACGCACTGCAAACTGAACCAAGGCTAAAAATGTCTCAGGCACGAGTGCTTTAACCACAGAGTCCAATAAACTTTGAGTTAGTTACTGTAGGTCTTAAATACCTTTGCTAAAGACTAAAGCTAAAGCTAGACAGATCTGGATCTTGGTTGGTACTAGAGTACCTTTTAGGCCTATGATTGGCATTCTGACCTAATCAGGGATACAAGAGGAAAAGCACTTATCAAAACTTGATGGAAGAAATTCATGGCCTAGAACAAAGGTTAAAACCTTAAATTTTTGCTAAGGGACTAGCAAAAGGTAGGCATGGGGGTATGATGAGAGCCTCATCATGAGTCCTAACTAGTACATTTTGACCTAAATAAGTATACAAAAGTTACTACAAAACCTAAGGGAAAGCCTAAATAAAAGAACTATAAATCTGAATATAAAGCAACACACAAGGGGTAAAACTGCAATTTTACCAATGCAATACACAAACGGGATGTCTAAGGGTCTAAATACAGGTCAAATGGGCTTAACAACAAAGAAAGTGGGATGATTTGATCTAAAAAGGGTTATAGCAATTTCTAAAATGGGCTTAACAAGAAAGAAAGTGGGATGATTTGATCTTAAAAGGGTTATGGCAATCTCTAGGAATAAAATGACATTCTATGATCCTAAAACAAACCTGCTTTAATTCATGAAGTTCCAGGCAAGATAAAAGTTAATTAAACCCTCTAAAATTCATGGAAAAACATCCCCTAGGATTTGAAACCTTCAATTTGGCTATTGGAACCTGTCTTAACCTAAATTGAGAACCATACCCAATTTTTTACCTAATTTGGGTTTTTGTGCAAATTGACTGATCAAACGTGGTCAAACCTAAAATCAAACTTCACCATTAGATTCCTTAGGTCCAAATTAGGTTTGTACCAAAATTTGGACCTAAGGGAAGGCCATTTTGACCAACTTTACAAATTGGTCCTCATGAATTACTTTTTGACCCTTAACTTTTTGAACCCTTGCACTTTACCCCCCAGCTTTCCTTTCGTTATTTACGGAACGGTCCTTCTGCCACCCCACGCAGCTGCCCATACCTCCTGCGACTTTACATGAAGGATGGCGCCGCACAAGGTATGGGAGCCGCTCTCAGAAATGAAAGGAGGGTTCCTTGCATCGTCCTCTTCCGCATGGACCCCCTCCCATGTCCTGCCATTGCCCATGCCTCTCGTGCGAACGCGTGAGAGGAATGGGTCTCTTCTCCGACCATTCTCCGGCAAGCTACCTACTCTCTCTCCTCGAGATCCTCTCCTCGCCAACTGCTATTTAAGGAACGGCAGGGGCCGCCAGTTGTCTTAAGCCTGTTTTGGCCAAGGAAAATCCCTAAACTTTGTCTCCTCCTCTGGCCATTCGCCCGCAGGCTCCGGCGACTCTTCGCTTCCTCTCTCGTCGCCCTGCCACCATACCAGTGGCAAGGTTAGCTCCGCCATCGTTCGTCGTGCCTCACCGTACCAACAAGCACCCTCCGATCTATCTTCCTCGTCGTCATCATCTTCCCCACAGGGCGTCGTCTCCGGCGACGGCAGAATTGAGCCGTCCGCCTCCTACCCCCCTTCATCTGCTTAGCTAGGTAAAAGTTCCTCCATTTTCTCCCCTCTTTATTTCCCTCTCAACAATTTTTAGTTTTGGTCCCTCGACTGCCACTACCACCATCATCAGTTCCGCCTCCGGCCACCAACTCCGGCGAGGCCGCTCCACCTCCATAGGCCATTCCACCCCTCGCCGACAAGTTTATAAGCATCCCCTCACTCCACTCAACATTTCCCCTCACTCACACCACCACTCCGCTCACCCAAACACACCCCCGAACACACCCACACAGACGCACACAGTGTGCCCTGGGCACACTCAGGCAGACGCCCCCGCACCACGCCAACCACCTTTGCACTTTCGCCACACCTTGGCGAAGCCCCTCAAGGTCTCTGATAAGGCCGCGAGGCCGTGTTCGTGTTTCAGGGATAGAGCAGCTCGCTGCCATTGACGAGCAGGTTGAAGCTGCTCCAGGCTACAGCGCTCCAGGTTCCCAGGTCCAGCAGGTGCGGAACACCCTCACGCACACACCCAAGCTCTCAATTGGGGTCGAAGACCTCGGCCGCTGCCCCAATTGGTCGCGCCCTTCTCCTGCAAGCGCACGAAGAAGCTGGTGGGACTTTAGTCCCACCTCGGAAGCTGAGGCGCTCCCGCTCCAGCATAACGAAAAAGTGACTGAGGCTATTCGCCTCAAGTCACACAGGGGTGAGGCCCCTCGCCCTCACTCGGGTCTCGTCTGCGGCACTTCCCACACGGACCTGACCCGCGACCCGAATATCTTGCCTGTGCACTCCTCGCGCACCACCCACGCCGGTGCGCCTGGACCTGAGCACGCGACCCGACCCAATTACCCAGCTCTGGGAGAGAGTACCAAAGAGAGATTTAGAGAGAGAGATGCGGGGGAGGGTAGGGGTAGGTTTTGCACCTGTGTGTGCAGGGAACAGGTGAAGAAGAAGAGGAAGAGAAGCGGCGAGGACTTAGCCACAAAGGCACCCGCAAAGAGAAGAAGAAAGAAGAAGGCGGAGGAGACGCAGCAGCAAGAAGAAAAGAAGAAGAAGCCAAGGAGGAACTGCTGCAGAAGGAGCTGAGAAGAAGGAAGGAGCTGAAGCCAGGAAGGAGGAAAGCTGCAGAGAGAAGAAAGAGAAGGAGAAGAGCTGCAGCAGCTGAAGAGAAAGAAGAAGAAGGAAAAGTTGAGAAGACAACTGAAGAAATAAGGAGGAGGCACTGTAGCAACGGAGCCGATAAGGCATCTGACTTAGAGAATCAGAAGTCCGAAAAAGGGAAAGGCAGAAAAAGAAGAGAAGGAAAAGAGAAGAAGAGATGGGAAAAAAGAAGAAGAGAAGGGAAAGAGAAGAAAGAAAGAAGAGAAGAAAAGATTCTTTTGTCCCTCTCTCTTAAATTTTTGTATTTTGTAATTGTGAATTTGTAAGCGTCTAGAATCACAGTGTGATCCCTGAGTTCGACCTCGGGATATTTTAAAATTTCGAGTAATAAATTGTAATAAACTGGTAATCGCTTTTCGCAATATACTGCAACGAACATAATTTTAATAACCGCGAAACAGGACGCGACCACTTGCGGAGGAGGAGGAAGGTGAGGAGCTGCAGAGGAGGAGGAGGGGGAGGAACTAGGGAGGAAGGAGGCGCAGGCAGAGGAGGTGGATGACGTATTCTCTGAAATAGAAGAGGAGTAGGGCATCGCCGGGCCAGGGAGGAGGAGGACGGTGGTGCTGGTAGAGGAGGAGGAGGGCAAGGGCGCTGGCAACAGCATTGGCGGAGGACGAGGAGGGCAGAGTCCCTGGCGGAGGAGGAGGGTGAGGAGCAGCAGAGGACGAGGAGGAGCAGGGCGAGCTACCGCAAAGGAGGAGGGGAGCGGCACGCAGAGGAGGAAAAGGAGGTGGGGATGATGACAAGAAGGACGGGGATTCACCTGAGGAGGAGTGGGGTGACGTAAGGAGGACCCCATGGAGGTGCTCAGTGCGATGGGGCGGTGCGAGGACCTGCAGGAGGGCGAGGGTTTGGGAGGAGGAAGATGAAAAGTGGGCCACAGCGCATTAATAGATTTAAGAACCTATACCGTCAGTTATATTAATAACCGATGGCAAAAAATGAATTCAACAACGCCCAAAATTCAAAAATCATACCTAAACCCTAAATTTTTTCCATCGCTTACTATACTAAGCGACGCCAAAATTATTTTCAACGTCACTTCCTATAAAAATCGACGGTGAAAGATCAATTAAATCGACGGTGGGTGTAAAACTTAACCTACTTGTTACCGTTGCTTTGTTAACTAACCAACGGTATTTAACTTTATTTGAATCGAAAGTTTGGTTGGAAATTTTAACCGACATTCGCAGTCGCTTATTCATAAAATCGACGGCAAAGTGTCAATTATAAGACATCTAGGAAAAGTGTCAAACGTCTAATACTAAGATCCTCTCCTTCCTGTTTTCATAAGATCGAAACAGGGTTCTAGATAAGTTGCCCAAACGACAGGTCGAACATCTGACATTGTGTCAGATGTCTGGATAGAGAAATCAATGTGGAAAAGGATTTAGCACATCCTTTGCCGTTGCTTATTAGCAAAACGGACGGCAAAATATTACCACCGTCGGTTACTAAAGCGACGGCGAATATTCCCCGCGGCCAATCACTTTTTGTTCAACTGGCGGTTAGTCAAGTACAGACCTTCACCGTCAGTTTTATAAACCGACAAGGAATATACAGGCCTTCGCTGTCGTGGATTTGAATAAGCGACGGAAAACATATTATTGCCATCAGTTTTATGAACCAATGGTAATTAACCGGCAGCATATCATATATTAATGACAACGGCATGCCCAATCGCTTTTCTTCAACCGGGGGTTGGTCGAGTATAGGCCTTTACCGTCGGTTAATGTAAGAAGCGACGGGAAAAATACTATTGCTGTTGATTTTTGAAACTGACGGAAAGAAACCAACGGTAAATACCATTTTTCTAGTAGTGTGTGCTCTTGTAGTTCAAATGTAATACCATTTTAAAAAAAAGAAATGCGTTCGGGTCCCATGCCCATTTGTGCCTAGAAGTCTATGTGCATATGAAAACACCTATGACACCCTTCCTTATTCATTCCATAAACATCTTCAGCATCCTTCCATGGAAATGGATCCAGAAAAAGGAAGATCAAAAAAAACCTCAAAACTTGCACACCATGGATCCAAAAAAGAAAGTATTAATTTGAAACAACATCCAATCAGTCGAATCTGAGTTTTTACGATCTTTTCTTAGAAGTTCGTTGAATTGAGTTGGAAAAGGCCAATCTTGTAAGGGTGAATGGAATTGTAAATTAAACAAAATTCAATAAGATTCAGTCTGTATGCACCCTAAGATACAACTAGGATCTATACAAGGGCCTATTTCCTCCATCGATTATGTGTGCACCCCAATATACACCTTAAGCACAAACTCTAAACATGGGAGAGTGATCACAAAATTGGAACTAATGATGGATTTTGTCCGAATGAAAGCCCTAATTCCCATATGAATAAAACTTTGAATGGGTTTCATAAATTTCAGAATCTCTGATTTTTATATACACTGATAATCCAAAGCAAAAGGGAAAAGAAAATGGATACTTGAATCCATCACTTAGTCTTCTCGACAAACGATACATGCAATAATCCTTCGATTCCCGTAGAACTTCTCGACGGATTTTGGCGATGATGCTTCCAGGGATCCAGAGAGTGAGAGCAGAAGAGAAAGAGACCAAATGGCATAGTGGTCTTTTAGTTTCCACCTCAGGCCCTTATGTTTCCCATGATGGGGTGCGGGAAACCAAAACTGCCTACTACTCACATATCCCCGAGTACCATAACTGCTAAAATGGAATTGACGATCCTACCCATCAATAAACAATAATTCCCAAAAGAGTTTCTATGTAATTAATCCCATATTATTGAAAGAGCAATTTGCTCAATTTTTATTGGATCACATAAGAAACATATTTACTGGTATATACATATATGATATGTATTAATGTAAGTCTCCTTATAATAATATATGTGTGCCCACATAATAATTCTAACAATCTCCCACTTGCGCTACATATATTATCTACATAAGCTTACATTTATTTAAACTGTATGAGCTCAAAAAACTGTATATCATATACATATGAAAATACACCTCCATCAATCTCGTCCATACTGTGTTAGTCATATGACTAATGCAATATTCGTCACCTTATATTTGACTAAACCCCTCAATGATCACATATAGCAACGCAAATGACATAAATCAAATATGAGTACATAGCATGAAAAATTGCATGTCAAACTGATCCATACATGCTTTTTTTTTCAATTGGTCCAACTTGATTATAAGAGATCAAAATGCAGTATATATAGATGGAGTTCAAAAATAAGCATAACTTTATTTACACAAAATAAATGAGCATGTCCACACACAATGAACACCGGAATGAAACAAATTTCCACTGAATTGTAGTGTCATAAAAAAGATACAACACCCATTCGGGCTACATGCTTATGAAAGACTTTCGGCATTAACCCCTTAATGGGTGGGTCTGCCACCATGAACTGAGTTCAAGGTGGTGCGCTATAGACACTTGACCACCTTGAACTCTTTCTTTAACTGCCAAAAACTTTATATCGATATTCAAATAACCCTTTACGAGAATCACCGAGTTTTCTGAAAGGTTGAGGGTGAGAACGCAAATTTTTAAACCTTCGGGTTTGGGTTTGTGGATTCTGCGGAGACAAAATTCCGCAGAATCAGACATCTGACATGTTCACCAGACGTTTGTCCAGATGTCTGAAGAATGGTGATGAGAACCTCATCATGAGCCATAACTAGCTCATTTTGACCTAATACAGAGGATAAAAGCTCCTACATAACTCAAGGAAAGGCTTAACTCAGAGAATTCCGAGTTTAAGAAGAAAATAAGTCATAAGGGGTAAAAATGCAATTTTACCAGTACAATCTGCAAACAGGGTAACTCAGGATCCAAACATAGGTCAAACTAACCTAATAAGAAGGAAAGTGGGATGATCTAATCTGATAAGGGCTACAGCAACTCCAAGGAATTAAATGACAATCTGTAACCCTAAAACAAATCCACTCCAATTCACGAGGTTCGAGGAAAAGCAAAAATCTACTAAATCCTCTAAAATTCATAGAAAAATAATCTCTAGGGTTTAGAACCTTCAATTTGTCCTTAGGAACCCATTTTGACCTACATTGAGAACCATGCCCAATTAATGATTTAATTTGGATTTTTACGTAAATTGACCAGTCAAACAAGGTATGAACTAGAAATAAAATTCACCATTAGAATCCTTAGGTCCCATTTAGTCATGCATAAAAACTTGAGCCTAAGAAGAAACCTTCTTGATCGACTTTGCATTTTGGTCCTCATCCATTACTTTTTGACCCTCAACTTTTGAAACCCTCGCATTTTGGCCCCTAGGTCTTCATCTTTTTGCATTTGGGTCCTCCCTGCAAAACCCTGAGCAGCGCCATGCTCCGGCGAGGCATGGCGCCGCACAGGGTGAGGGCGACCCTCTACCAGTTGAACGGGTGTTCCCTGCGACGTCTGCTGTCGCAGGGACACCTCCACGATCTCTGTCATCGCCCACACCTTTCGTGCGAACGCGCGGAAGGTATGGGTTGCAATCCAGCCATCCTCCGGCGAGGGAGGCACGTCGTCTCCCTCCGCCCTCATCTCTGATTTCGCCTCTATAAAAATCGCCACCGTCTGTCGCATTCAGTAGCTCGATTCTGACGGAGAATCACCCACAACTTTCCTCTCCTCCCACTCCGGCAGGCACCCAGCGAGCTCCCTTTCCTTTCCTCTTCGCTCTGCCACAAAACCAGTGGCAGAGACTTCTTCCTGATTCTCCTCCGCGTCGCGCAATACCCACGCGCGTTGCTTCAGCCCCGTCATCGCCGCCGTCCTCCCCCACTGGGTATCTTCTTCTCCGACGACAGTCGATACGAATGTCGCCCTGCTCCTCCCCCTTCGTCCCTACAAGTAAGTTAGAACTACTTCCCTTCCTCTCCTCTTTCTTTTCCCTATTTCAATTTGTTCAATTAAGCCCTCGACCGACCCTGACCACCGTCACCCCCTTCGTCTCCGACCCACCTCCGGCGAGTCGCTCCCATTATTCCGCCACTCCACACGACTCGCCAACCGACCCAAAACCTCCACCTCATACCACTGAACCGTTTCCGCCCCTTCACTACCACTCCTCACCTCCACATCACTTCCCCGAGTAAACCCATTCCTCCGGCCACAGTCCGACCTAGGGCAGCCCCTACATGCCGCCCCACGCCTTGCCACCACCCTCACGAGCTTCGCCGCACTCCGGCGAAGCTCCCTACACCTTCTGACTAGGCCGAGAGGCCGTATCTCTGTGAACAGGTTACCCGTCCTCCGCCGCCATTGCCGAACAGGTGAAGCTTCTTCAACCTGCAGCTGCAGCTCCGCTCCTGCCCAGGCCTGCGCTCCAGGACGCGTGGATTGCAACCACGCAGCTTCCCAGGCCTTCAGCTGAAGAAGTGACCTCGCAACGTCCGCGATTGCCTGCAGCTTTCTCAGCTGCAGGCGCCAAATTGGGGTGGGACATTTAGTCCCACCTCGGAAGATTTTGAAGCGCCGCACCGGTATAAATTGTAAAAGTGAAACGGACTGTTCGCCTCCGAATGCACCGGGGTGAGGTCCCGTGCCCACTCACCCGCCCGGTCCACGAGCTCACCACGTGGATCCGATGGGCCCGACCCGACACCCCACCTGCACACTCCTCGCGTACCATTCACGCCGGTACGCCTGGTCATGGGTACGAAGCCCGACCCGATTACCCGGCGGCTCTGGGAGAGCTATCCTACGAGCGAAGTCTGAGAAAGAGAGAGACGTTTGGGTAGAGGGAAAGGGGTAGGTTTTGCGTTGGCTGTGGTGTGTGCAGGAACAGGCGAGGCAGAGAAGAAGAAGGCCGACGAAGAAGACTGAAGGAAGAAGAAGGAGGAGCACCAAGCAGCACTGTAGCAGCGGTGACTTAAGTCGTCTGATTGGAAAATCAAACAACGCTCTGCAGCTGAGGCAGAAAGAAGAAGGAAGAAAAGACAGAGAGAAGAAGAAGATGAGAAGCACAAGGAAGACAAAGCTGAAAGAAGAGAAGAAATAGAAAAAAGCTCTGAAGAACAAAAGAAATAGAAGAAGCAGAAGAAGAAGAGGAACTAAAGAACAGAAGAAAAATAAGAAGAAGAAAGAAGAAGCCGTGCAGCTGAGCAAGGCAAAAGGGATCGCAAGAAGAAAAGTTCTGCAGCTGAGGCAGAAAGAAGAGAAGATAAAGAGAAGAAGACGAGAAGCTCTGAAGAAGAAAAGAAATAAGAAGAAGCAGAAGAACTGAAGGCAGAGAAGAAGAAGAAGATAAGCTAAGAAAGAGAAGAGACGCCACAAGACTCAGATTTATTTCTCCCTCTCTCTCTCTTATTTTTGTAATAGAAACATTGTACTTCTAGAATACAACTTGCTCCCTGAGTTCAACCTCGAGAACTTTTTTTCCAAGTAACAAATTGTATTAAATTGGTAACCACTTCTCTATGCTATACTACGACGAAATAATAAAAACTGTAGGGGATTCGCGTGTCACCAAATGGTTAAGACGTCTAAAAGTAGCAAAATCTCGAAATATCTTCTCTCCTGCACACGCACCCGCACCGCTCCTCACCGAAAACCCTAAACCCTCTTATTTAAACCCCCTTATCCTTTCACCCTCTCCATCATCACCTCTAGCACCTTCTCCCCATTTTTGTCGGCGACCACCAACCCTTCTCGTCCCCCACTATAGCCTCGCGTGGAGGAGAGCTTATGAGCAACGGGGAGAGAGGGTGAGCAAGAGAGAGAGGGAGAGCGAGGGAGAGAGGGAGGGTGAGAGAGAGGGAGATCGTGGGGAGAGGAGGTAAGGTCGGAGGCTCCAAGGAGCTCAGAGCCGCGCGAGGGGACGAGCTTGAGCAGCAAGGAGCTCAGGAGTGCAAGCACCTCCGAGGAGTTCGAAGGTGCAAAGAGAGGAGCCGCAGTCGGAGTTCTCACTGTGGGAGCTCGTGGGGAGGAGCCCCTCGACCTCCTACAGTAGTTAGAGGTGCTGCTGCAGCTTCTACAGACGGTGCTCGCGAAGGAGAAGGCCGTTGCGAGCAGTTTTGGATAATGGTTTTCCAATATCAGACGTCTGGGACATCTACCAGACGTTTGGAGTAGCAGCAGGACGTACGGAGCTGAAGCAAGACGTCTGAAAGCACGTATAGTGCCAAGGCATGTGTCTCTGTACGCATTCGGGCCATGCAGAATGGACGTTAGTTGATTTTGGGGGTCTGTCGCTCGTACGCAAGAGCAGAGCGTTGGAAAGCCATGAGGTGCACCCTTCGAGGTACTTTTAGACGTCTGAACACATCGTCAGACATCTGACTATACTCCTAGACGTCCGAAAAGAGAGTCCGACATCTAGAACTCCCCTCAGACGGCTGCGAAAGGGTCCAAACATCTGAGAAAGCCGCAGGAGACATAAGGTGAGTTCTGACGTCTTTTAAGATGTCTAGGCTTAGTCCCAAACGTCTAATTTTTGGCAGTATGAACATTTTTTGCCCGTTCAGGGCCCAATAGGGGTCGGGTTTACGCCAACGAAATACCGTTGTTTTCCTCTTGAGTTTCTCTACGTGTTGGTGTCAATTATATACTATTCTGAACTCGTCTGATGTAATTAAATCACTGGTATAGGTTTCCAGCCTGTAACGTATTCGGGGCCCCCGGAGACAACTAGATCTACGGTTCAAGCCCCCATTCCTCCCTTGTATCCCGATAGAGTGGTTTATCTACATTATTAAGATTTAAACAAATAAAGTACATGCTTAGAATAACTTGATAGAACCCTAGGATGTGGAATGAACCCTAGGGTAGAAATGTTTGAACCTGACTTGAGCAAAACCATTGATGCTGAGATGCATGTTATAATGCTAGTGCTAATAAGTATGGAAACATGATGTGATTAAAACGCAAGCTGCCTGTTATATGAATGAGAACCGGAAATGTGAACAACGAGATATGCATGTGAAAAATGAAATGAAATGAATACGAGCATGAACCCTACGGGGAGCTAGGAAGAGAACTTATATATATGAAAAGAACCCTGTATGTAGACAGGAAGTGAGCTGGTCCTTGTGTACGCGGTACCAAGGAGTGCAGCTGTTCTTTGTAGTGTAGAGGGGAACCCTGTATGTTATGTTCTACCCTACTTTCCGTGTGTTATGGTGATGGCATGTACTACTCTGAGAATTTTAAATTCTATTGTTCATCTACTGTTTTGCATTTAAATTTTCTGCTTTTGGTTATTTCTCATTGGACGACTAGGTCTTGGGATCTAGTCGAGGCGAGCTAGTCCCAGGTCTTGTAGGGAACTGGAACCAAGTCGTAACAAATATGCTTTGACCTCGATGGACTTTTGTTGTTATTTGAATACAACACTACTGATATGACCCGTGCCATCAAAACACTTTAAGACATCTGAGAGTTGGTCCAGACGTCTGGAAATCAATTTTTGCATGCGTACAGCCTCGAGTCTACCCGCGCCGCGCGAAGACTGAGCTCCGCCACTTTCTTTCTCTTTCTCCTTCCCTCGCCGAATTGCAGAACCTTTTCCCCCCTCATGCCTACATATACCCCCTCCTCTCCCTCACGCCACCCTACTCCCATCCACCTTCTCCTTCCTCCAACAAGAGCAAGAGCGAGAGAGGCGAGTGCAGCCGAGGTAGCAGCAGAGAGGCGGAGCAGCGAGGGAGGAAGAGAGGAGAGCGTGCAAGTCATGAGAGAGCGTGCGAGTCGTGAGAGAGCTCACCGAAGGTGCTCACGGCCGGTTGGGCGTGAGCACAGCGGAGGGGTGTACCGGGGAGGTTTCCCTCGACGTTGCTACAGTTAGAGCAACGGACGAGCGAGCGGGGCGCGGCCGCGCGCAGCAGGAAGAAGATGAAGGAGCTTCTGATTCTGGGATTTTTCCCAGAATCAGACATCTAGACCTACATCCAGACAACGTGGACGACGTCTAGAGGAAGCTCCAGACGACTAAGAGGTACATCCTACGCCCTATACCTCCCTTTGCGGATACAGCCATGCAGGCCATTCCGTCGAGGCTCTAATGCGTGCCGTGTTAAGAAGATTTTGCTTACGCATGTAGGATTCGCTTCGAGAAGGCGCGAGACACACCCTCCCATGCAGTTCAAATGTCTAGGCGAGGTACCAGACGGCGGAGAGCGTCTCCAGACGTCCGGAGAGGTGATCGGACGTCTGGAACTAGGTCCAAACGATTCAACAGGATCCCTAGACATCTGAGGAGCCGCACAGAGTGAGGTATGGTTCTGGGTTCCTTTTAAGACGTCTGGAAGGTGTTCCAGATGTCTGATTTGAGTCAGAATTGTCATTTTTGACCCGTTTAGGGTTCGTTTGAGGTCTGATTTTCGCATTTAAGATTCCGCTCTACTTCATATAAGTTCCTCTACTTGTTGGAATGCTTGTATCATGTTCTGAGAGGTTTCTTGTGGTTGATCCTTGTATAAGGACCTCGTTCCGTTGCAGATTTGGGGGTTGCGGAGGCACGCGAACCTGCCGATCGAGCCCCCATTACTCCCAGTTTTGCGAGTAGAGTGGCTTCCCTTAGTTTAATTACCAGCATGAATGTATAACTGAAATGAATGTTAGATCCTAGGGTATGGCATGAATCCTAGGACTAGAAACACTGGATTGAATGTTAGATCCTAGGGTGTGGCATGAATCCTAGGACCAGAAACACTGGAATGATTGTATTGAATGCATGAAGTGTAGTCTTGGATGAGTAAATAGAATAATAACAATTGCCTGTAATTGGATAAGAACTTCCTGTGAATTGTAGAGTACTGTTGTTAGCAACTGTTGCATGTAAATTTCAATTGTTTGCAATTAAATACGAGCTACCTGTATAAGAATTGGAAATGAAATATGGAATGTTGGAAACACGAGCTACCTGTGAATAACCCTGAAATGATGAAACCTAGTATGGCTTGGTCAGGAAAAACATGAGAATGAACCCTATGGGGAATTAGGAGTAGAACTCCTGGAAAATAAATGGAATGGAACGGGAAATGAGAGTGGGGAAGTAAGCTGGCTCTTGAGTACAGAGTACCAAGGAGAGTAACTGTTTCCCCCTGTTTAGTGCAGAGCAGAGCTAGCCGCCCTAGGGTTGGGACCCGAGGTTAGGACTGACCACTTTTTACCGACTCTATGGCCCTCGCGTACACAATACCGGGGAGAGCTACTAGTATAGGGAGAGAGCTACCCACCCCACGGGGCCCGGGGTTCAGCTAGCCGCCTTACACCAACTTGTTAGGCCCACTGGGCAAACCAGGGTAGTCAGGCGAGGGTGCGCGAACTGTGGAAGGGCGTGACCCCTGTTTGGTTCTTAGGGGCTAGACCCCTGTTACTGAGAGGGCTCTACCTTATACTGGTTCCGTGCTGTGCTTTGGGCGCACCAGTTAACGAAAATGACTGACCGCGTGCCAGTGCGGGGTAGCTACCCGTACGTTTATCGTGCGTGCCATAGTCACCGTTACATCTGTCAGCGACCTTGGGGTGGTTGACTGAGTGTAGGACCACCACGGGGGACTCTCCCGGCCAGGAGAGCACCACGTTCTACTTCTACTCTTCGGAAAAAACTGCAATCAAGATCGTTTCCACGAGGAACATTCGAGATCAAGAAAAAAACCTGATAAATGAATCAAGTAATGAAAGAAAGAATAATTAGTTGAATAAAGAAAGAAATTGAAAACAACAGCTACCTACCCACCTTTAATGTTTTTCTTAGTTAGTTGGTTGCCACTCTACTCAGCATTCGCTGATTTCATGTAATCATAACATTTTTCAGGTCCAGGTGTTGAGCAGCCAAAGCCTACGGCTGTAGAGGGTGCTGGGCCCAGTAGAGCCCAGTAGTGTACCTTTTTGTTGTACCGTCCTGTTGTAGTGAATATTTTTGTTACACTCCTGTACTCTTTTGTTGTAACTTTATATTCCTGTACCTGTTAAATTCTCTACTGTTGTGGTGGTGTGTACTGTAGTAGTTTACTTCTTTACTGCTGTACTTTTGTTACTTTTAGTTGCTTGCATGGTGAATGTGGTTTATTTTACTGCTTTTTGGTTACTTTCTTGTTGGACGACTATGTCTTGGGATCAGTCGAGTCAGTCCTGTCCCGTGTCCTGTAGGGATTCGGGAACCAGGTTGTAACAACTACAAAATTATTGTCACAATAGATCCGTAGTTGTCTTTCAACACTACCCACAATGTATAAAGTTGTGGCAAAATTCTTAAGCCATATTCCCTGATTCGAGGCTTCAAAACATGCTATGAATTCTTCTTCCACGGTAGAGGTAGCTATCATTGTTTGCTTTGCACTCCACGAAATAGCTCCTCCCACTAGCAGAAAAATATAGCCCGAAGTGGACCGTCGGCTATCCTGACAACCCATAAAATCGAAGTTTGATTACCCAAGAACCTCCAGAGTATCAGATCTCTTATATATGAGCATGAAGTCTTTCATTTTCTAAAGATACCACATAACTTGTTTGGCTGCCTTCCAACGATCGGGTCCAGGATTGCTTAAATATCTTCCTAACATGCCAACAATGTATGCAATGTCTGGCCACATGCAGAGTTGTGCATACACCAAATTTCTCACTGCCAACGCATAGGGAATATTCTCCATTTCCTTAGCTTTAACATGATTCTTAGGCCATTGATTAAGAGAGAATTTATCCCCCTTAGCCACAGGAGTGTCTCTTGCCTTATAGTTTTCCATGTCATATCTCTTTAAAATGATTTCAATATAGTTCTTCTATGATAATCCAAGCATACCCTAAGAGTAAACTCAGTGTTTCTGGATTCCTAATACAAAAGAAGCTTCACCAAGATCTTTCATCTCAAATTTATTTGAAAGAAATCTCTTAGTTTCAAATAATAAACCATTATCATTAGAGGCAAGTAATATGTCATCGACATATAAAATAAGGAAAACATGTTTGCCCTTATCGAATTTATGATCTCAAAATCAAATGAGACAACTTAATGAAATTTGTAATAGCACTAACGTGAAGTCTGTTTTAGACCATAAATGACTTTCTTTAATTTGTAAACCATTTGCTCTGCATCATCTAAGGCAAAGTGTTCTGACTGTACCATATATATTATTTCATCAATGTCACCATTGAGAAACGTCGTTTTCACATCTATTTGGTGTAACTCTAAGTTAAAATGAGCCACCAAAGTCATTATGATTCGAAATGAGTTTTTCGATGAAATATGGGAGAATATCTCTTTGAAATCAATGCCTTCTTTTTTAGTGAAGTCTTTTGCGACAAGATGAACCTTATATTTATTCACATTACCTTTAGAATCCCTCTTTGTTTTAAAAATCCACTTACAACCAATGGGTTTTACAACTTCAACCAATGAGGTAAGTTCCCAAACATCATTGTCACTTGTTGATTTCATTTCCTTATTCATGACATTGATCCATTCTCAGCTAAATTCTTCACCCATCCCTTTGAGCTGCTGGTGTTACATATAATATAAGGACCAAAGTCACACCATTCTATTCACGACTTTAATTTCCTACCATTGGACATAATTCGGATGTGGGGCCTTCCATCCCTTCTTGCTTCCTGTACCCCTTCCAACAGGAGTAATGGTAAAGGCAATTGAGAGCTCGTCAAAGGTATCATCTCGGGTGCCTATTACCATCGGATGAATATCTCATCACACACGAGAGGATCCGTGCCAAGTCATCGAAGGGTTGACAGACACCTTGAATGAGATCTTTGGTTGGATCCCGAATGCCTTTATCTCTTTTTATGTAAATGATAATATATTAACTCAAAAAGAGTCAACCAGCCAGGATACAAGAGGGGGCATTACACAAACAAATTACATCTGTCGTGAGGTGGAAACAAGAAAATCAACAAAGTGCATCCAGACTATTAATGATGACTAAGGCCATTGTGTTAACTGTCCTCGTGGCAATTCCGTGCCGCCTCGCGTTCCTTTCTTGCCAAAGCTCCCAAATGGTGGCATGGATGGCCAGCCATAAGATATAGCAATCCGAAGGGGCACGTGGATGAAAAGGGTTGACCAAGTGCAAACCTGTAAGCCCCCTAGAGGTCTGAGACTGAAGAGGAAAAAGAGCAGGGGAAAAATAGATACTAATGGGATTCCTCACAAGTACCACAAAGATTGTAGGTAGTGTCATTATGCAATCCCCAACGAGCAAGCCTATCCAAGGTAAGTAATCTACCTTTGGGTGCCAACCAATCACAGCAGCATCACTTCACGGGTGCCTTCTTATTCCAGGTAGAAGTCCAGATCTCAAGGATAGTCCCCTTGTTCCTAGTCATATCTCTAACCTTTCTTGTTGAAAGAAAACCCCAAGGAAGTATCAACCAAGCCCACCCTTCATTTTGAAAGTGAGATATAACAGTATCTCGTAGGGACAATAGGCGTTTCCACCATGAGGAGTCCAAAGGCGAGGAGGTGACAGAGTCCCAATCCCCCATACCTTTGGTGCATCCAAATACTTCAAATAGAATCCCCAACAATGACAAGACCATGTGCACTAAGGCAGCAAAGATTAAGCCCCCTCTCCTGGAAGAGTTTGCAAATATCCTCCCAAGTAACCAGATAGGTTTTGTCGTGCCAAATAATATCTGCAATGCAACACCTAATTCTATCAAGGAAGGTCCTTTTGATGACAGGAAAAGAGAGCCAAAATATTAGAAGACTTTCAACCCTCCATTTAACCCATCTTACTCTCCTTATTCTGGTGAGAGTTTTCCTCCACCATCCAACAAAGAATTCCCTTACTTTATCTTCAAGAGCAACAGGAGGATTAGCGCCCCTCCCCGTAACTAAGGATACCGCCCTAAACCCTTTTGGATGCCTTTATCTTCTCTCTTTCAACAGCGGAGGATACAGAATATTTTTGAGAAATGGTAAAGACATCCGAGACTCCACCAAAGATGTTCCCATGTCTGCACGTCAACATTTCTATGGTGGGGAAGTAATTACGTCGCTCTTACATATAAATATATAACTCTTTATTAAATAAAAATTTTTTGAAGATCACATGCATACACGTTCATGACTAAAACTATACATTTATGTATTCACTTTATGACTTCCTCAAGGCAACTATAATTTTCAATGAAGATTATTCTAAGGGTAGGAAAGCATTCGTTCAATCATGAATATTTGAAAGGCGCAATGCTCTTAGTATGGATTCTTTTACATCTACAGGTTTGGACAACTCTGCTATTTACAAACGTGAGATGCACAAATATAAAAATTTCAATGGGGCCAACAACCTCTATTGCCTCCACATATTCTGACCCCATCCCTACTTCCTACCCTATGCATCTTTTGTCATGGGCAGGGTACGCATGCAGATTAACATTTGTGTGAGGCTTCTTGAACAATTCTTTTGTCTAGTCTATTTTGAAAAATCATAACAAAAATATTTAGTACATCCAATATCTCACCTAAAATCTCACCGTGAAATTTGAGCCATTCACAAGAGAATAAAACAAAAACTCACCTCCTATTTTGATCTTATTCACTTTCATAATGCCCCATTTGACAATGGGGTTAATCCAGGTTAAAAGTTATCTTAAGTTCTTTTCAAATTTTTCTCATCATTTCAACACAAATCCCTATATAATAATTTCCAATCATTTTCACTTACTTTTACTATTAAAAATACTCACTACACCCTCCACTCTCACTTTTAATGTTAAACAAATACCCACTATTATTTTCCACTCTTACTTATACTATTAAATAAATATCCACTGACATCACACCAATACATCAGTCATTTTAATCATATACTTAACCCTCTCCTTATTCCACCACCTAAACAAACATTATTTCCACTTATTCTATTTTAACCCCTGACCCCTTAACCCCATGACCAAACACAGCCTAAATAACTCAGATTTTATGGGTACGATTTTAGATAGGACCCGTGGGTGTGGATAACACTCCTCAAATCCTAATGTACATTGGGTGCAAACCCACCACCACCAAGAAACAATCACCCACTGGGGAGGTGATCGGCACCTTGAGATACGGAGTGTCCGACTCAAGTAATGATCAGACCTCTTCAAGTGGATGATTTGATCGTATGATCAAAGCAATCTCACAAATGGCATAGAAAGTAGTTATCCAGTTCCACCACAAGGGGTGTACGTCTGGAAGTAGGATGGAACTCCCAACTATGCACTAGAACTTTGATAAGATTACAAAGCATACAATCTCTCGATTTCTCTCGAATTACTTAAGGGAGGACTTGAATGCCTTTTCACCTATTCATAGTGCTAGGGTTGCACTCTCAACGAGGTCTTCTAAGCAGATCGGGCTCAGGCTCCTAGTGGGATCTCCTGAGCGAATCGGGCTCAGGCTCCTAGTAGGATCTCCTAAGCAGATTAGGCTCCTAGTAGCTATAGCAAGATCTTATAAGCCATGCTGTACTCTCATCGACTCCTCTCACGGATAGGGTCCTCTAAGTCCAGCTATGCCTGACCTTCGTGCGTGTAGGCAAGTTGGACTGTTGAATCTGTCTACGCAAGAGGTTCTCTTAGATGTAGACGAGTTGGATCTCCGAACTTACTTGTATCCAGGCTTCTTTAGACTGGATCCTTCTTTACAAGCTTATCGTGAGATTTCAAGTTCGATGATATTTTTTGCCCCTCATCAAGAGATGTGGCCAAACCAACTCTCCTAGGTGAATTGAATGGTTCGACTAACTTATATTGAGTGTTGGCTAACAAAGGTTAACAAAATGGAAACAAAGGATAATCTTTTGTTTCTGCTTACACGTAAAGGGAGGAAATCCCCCGTCTTTACATGGGGTTTGCATGCAAATGAAGATCAAAAAGAGGAAACATCCCTGCATATAAACGAGCAAAGGATAACTGCTTTCATCACAAGTTTGACCAAATTTAAAGTTAAATGCCAAGCCAATGTTATTTCACCCACTTATGATAAACAAGGGTTATCCCCTCTCTTGGGTGATAACCCCTCATTACGAGCACCTTCTTAACATGCAATAGGTTGGATATTAAAATACATAAGTCCATCTACCTTTAGGATCAACTTTCCTAGCTTAGTCCCTCTTTTTTAATATTTGGTTGTACAGAACATATCTTCTTTGTCTTCTTTTTCACTCCTGTAGATCAAAAATAATACCTTCTTCGAAAAAAGAATCTATTCACGTCCTCGTGCCCTTTTGTGCTTAGAGGTCTCAATAGTTGATATGTGCGTATGAAAGCACCCATGACACCCTTCCTTGTTCATTTGATAAACATACCTAACATCCTTCTATGGAAATGGATCAAAAAATAAAGGAAGATCCAAAAAAATCCAAATCTTTCACACCAAGTATCCAAAAAAGGAAGTACTATTAAATTTAACAAAATTGAATAAGATTTGGTCCATGTGCATCCTAATATACGCCTACCATGAATACGGGGGCCTATTCGCTCCTTCAATTCTATGTGCACCCTAAGGTAAACCCTAAGCGCAGACTCTAAACACGGGGGAGGGTTCTCCAATTAGAAAAACATGCTAAGGGAAACAAATTTCATGTGGCACGTTCGTCTGCCATAACTGTACCAACGACCCATCCCAAGCATCTTCCGCACATGTCAAAATCTCAAACTTTGAATATTATTCTACTCGCTTATGATTATAGAATAAAATATCTAACATAATAAAAGAAAGAACTTTTCTGTCTTAAAGGATTCCCAATGGCCCATGCTGAGTTCATTTGTGATTCATTTTTCACGAATTTTCGTCCACGTTAGCCTTGAGGAAAGAGTTTATAAGATGGGAAGGCTATGGAATGATCCATCACGTACTTATTCGTAAAGCTTTTAAGTTGTACATCCAAAATTACTCATGCTATTCAATTGTACACCAATAACCACAAATGCATTATAAAAGAAAAAAACTTAGTTTTGGGACAAGTGCACCGTCAAGTAAGTGAATAAGTATGGGAAATTTACATGTGTAACTTAAAAATGCGACTTGGATGATACATGCCAACGTTGCCGGTTGGAGAGACTAGCTGCCTTGTAGCAACTAATCATTCGATTTTGAACAGCATAAGTGAGGATTTGAGCGAGGCTTGGCTTACCTAAGGATAGAGAGAATGACTTGGTAGTAGGGAGGCCTAAGTGCTCCAGGCATCTATTTTAGCCACTGCAAACCCAATTTTAGTCCAGATAATTCTTCCATCACTTTGTGGTAGCTTCGGCATCCCCTCCACCCTCTAGATTTAGGACATAACCGCTCAAGTATTCATGCTCAACTTCGTTGGATCTCCTATGAAGGAAGAGGTAGTGTAAGACTAACGGCGACAATGTAAACACGAGGAAGAAAACCACAAACAAAAGGAAGAAGAGATGGGCTCTAGGGAGGATCGCCATTAACCATGGGAAAAGGATCGAGAGGCCAAAGACCAAGGCTTTGGCATGATGTGCAACTTGTTGGAATTATGTGCCCATGGCGAGTCAACCTGAATCACTTGATTGGTGATTTGGATCTAAGCGTTAGATCACGTGAACTTACTAATATGTTTAGTTGGGTCCTTCAGTACAATTAGGAGAATGTATTATAGACATGTTCGATTTACCGATGACAAGTGTCGAAGATCTAAATTGTTTGGATTGAAGATTTCTATAAGTCATAAAAAATCATCATGATATCCAACTGTTATCACTAATCTAAGAAGAGATGACAATCTTCTTAGGAGCCTTTTGCTTAATTGATGCCTTTTATGCACATCCTTTGCATAGTTATGGAGATTTGGGGCTATCACGTAAGTGAAGTCAAGGGGTTGACTCGATGATAAAAGAGATGCGGAAGTCCTTTTATCACTGTCACAAAGAAAGCATATCCATTGACCCAAGATAGACATGTGTCTTTGTGTTTGAGTATACACATTTAGTGGACCAATAGTCAATGCACCGACCTTGGTGTTGAGACTGGAAAGCTGGTGTATATATATGATCTCTTGAAGGGATCACATAAATCTACTACCGTAAGTGTACATAGTGGATCAAAAGAAACAGGCTCGCTCCGCATATATCAATATGTATGAAATTCCTTTCGTGATCATACAAGTCCTGGTTTGACCTATATACGAAAGAGAAGAAAACAATGCTTTTCAAAAGGAGCTAATCTTTATTCTCATCTCAATGATATAAGGAGAGCATAAATTATGTAACCCATGATAGGAAAGATAGCGGATTTGGGAATTAATCTTCAAGGTTACATAAATCTTCTAGTGTGAAGGATTCATAAGTATTTGAGATACCTAAGAGAGACGCAATGCTGTAAATCCTGAATCCCAAACAGTTCATTATTGGAGTAATGAAATCAATAGTGATTTTAGTGGGTTCCTAATTATAGAGAAATCAAATTTATTTAAAGAGTTAAATAGTATTTGATTTTGCATTTAGTTGGGCCAAACATATTTGGTCTTGATCTAAAACTGTTTGTTTACAAATTAAATGCATTTTAGGTACTAAAATCCAATTGGCTAAAATAGTCGAAGGGTCAATCTTACAAATATCAATTAGCAATCAATTCCAACCATTGGATTTTATCTAATGGCTCCCACCATATTAGGATTACTGGAATTCCCTATAAATATCTTCAAAAAGCAAATCCTCAAGACTTGATCAATTCCAATCATCCTCCGAATCTCACATCAAAGAAATCGACCATCAACAGGAAGAGAGAGGAAGAAGAAGAGGCACGCATCCAGGTGACCCTTCTATTTAGAGTTGACCAACAAAAGAGTCAAGCGACAAACTCCTCTCTTGTTAGTTGACCTATATCACTGATGGTTGACTAGCAATAAAGTCTGTCTCTTAGGGGAAGGAGTTCCCTCTTAACAACGATCAACCGGTAAAGTCATTGGTCAACTGTTTTGTAAAGTGTCTTGCATCTGTGCCCCTGTTAATGCTTCTTTGGTCGTGTGAAAGAAGATCCGAGAAGATCGTCGCTTCAAAAACGTGAAGGATTCACAGGTCGAGGACGGAGTTTAGTGTTCTTGACATCGAAGGTCTCATCCACCCATCAAGAAAAAGGTTTTAAGGTTGCATCGAGACTTATTTTAGAAAACACAACACATGGAGTGTTATACTTCACAACCCTGGAGATAATCTCCATACTCATGGGGACTTTCAAATGGAACAAAACTCATTCTTCTCATATCGAAAATTTTAAATGCTTGTGTTTTGACGCTTCCGCGACGTCACATGCGAGGAAAGGGACAAATCATTTGCTTTTTCCCGTTCCAGTTGAACAGCAGCCCCCCTCCTCCCATCTTTCTTCCCCAACATTGCCCTCTCTTTATTCTAAACCACATTTGATCCCACCAAGTCCTTCCCAGCTGCCGAGAGCCCATCGCAGTCATCCCACCTGTAACGCCAACCACCTCTTTGCTAGCATAATTATCCTCTACTGCTCTTCCCGATCCTCAGCACCATAAATCCTCCTTCTGATGCCTTAAGGTGAGACATTTCTTCCAATATCCAATAAAAAATCTACTACGATGCCCTTTTCACGAAACCTGGTCAATGGGCCAAGCCACCACCCGCCGGTCCGTTCATGGGCTGGGCTTGAATTTAAAATATTTGACTTCAACCCGACCTAGCCTATGCCACCTTTCATTTAAGATTTAAAAAATTGTCAAAATGTAGAAAATGGTACTTATGATTAATATTTAATGTAAAGAAATAAAATAACGTAAGGTTTATTATATGATAGATCCCACCACATTCAAAAAATCTACCACACCACTTTAACCTAAAATGTACTGATGATAAATAACTTTGCACCGGTGATAAATTATTTTGTACCGACGATAAATTATTCTAAGGTATCTTTTTATCGATGCAAAATTATTGCAAGGGTGATTTCACCCGTGTAAAGTGTTTTGACCCATGGGTTTAGAACTTAAAATTTAGGATTTAGGATTTAAGATTAAGTTTATGAAAAGTGATTTCACATATGAAAAATGATTTTTCACTTGAAATGCGATTTTTCATCTTAGGGTTTAGGATTTAGGTAAACACTAAAGACTAAATCCTAAAGTGAAAAATCACTTTTTAAGTGTAAAATTAATTGTCATAAGTGAAAAAACATTTGAAATTTAATTTTACACTGGTGTAATCTAACTTTGAATTACTTTACATCGATACGAAGTAGTTCAAAGTAAGATTGTACCAATTCAATCTTTCTTTGCACTAATGTAAAATTATTTCAAAGATAAAAAATAACAAGTGATTCTAAAAATGATTTATACCCATAAAAAATAATTTATTATAAGTGTATTTTTACATGGACAAAATATATCGAGTAAAAGCACATTTATAATACTTTACGTAACTCTTATATTTCCCAACCTAAGTTCTAAAGAATTTTGCATCATCCCTACCGACAATCCTCCCCTATACTTCTCCCCACCTAGAATCCCTTCTAACCAAAACCCTCCGCACACTCCACAATAACAAAATAATGGATAAAATTATCTCCACCGATAACCGAATAACGAAGTTAGCGGTCTCATGTTTTTAAAGGTTTAATAAAAAGAACACTTCGATAATGTAATAAATTACTTCATATTGTTTAAAAATCAGTATTTCATGTTTGGCAAACTCTTTTCTATTTTGTCTTTTATAATATATGTCTTTTCATGTAAATTTTAGTATTTTTAGGTAAAAAGTTATGATATTTTTATAATATTAAATTAAAAATCATGGGCTAAGAACGTAGGAGTTTGATGACCCATTTCACCTAATCGATGTAGAAATGGAGAGGAGATCTGTCCTTCAAGTATTTGCTAGAGATATTTTTTCAGGAGTTGCAAATTGTGCCCTCTTTCGAATACATGCCTTTATATAAGGGATTGTTCCGATAATCATTTGCTCCTCAAGGGATATAATCATTCTCCAAGTTGCCTTGTCATCCATCTTGTCACTTTTCTCTTTGCATTGTCGCCTTGATTTCCACACTGCCACTTCGATTCCTGCATCGGCATCTTGGCACCTACACTGTTAGCACCTTTTCTTGATCGACGTCACTAGGATCGTTGCAACGGCAAGATGCAGGGTCTTAGTCTTTTAGGCAATCTCCCGCCACCTAGAGACTACGTGACCATGCCAACCAACACTCTTGATCATTCCCAAGTAGGAGACTCAATTGACCAACCTGGGTGGCCCGCCACAATCTGAGCAACAGGAGGCTTTCCTTGCCTTCAGATAGGACTAACTCTTTTCTTGGGCTTTGTTCACTCTGTGGATTGACTTCTAAGAGACTTGAATTTCTTTCCCCCAATCAATTACACCAATAGATCCCTAACCCTTATCTCACACAACAAGACAGGTAAGCAATTCTAATTATATCCATCCAAAGCGAATCCACCTTTACTGTGCTTACCCTATCAGTTAAATTCTTCCTATTTGTCCTCCCGCAATGTGTTTTGCCTTGCTGCAATTTATCCAGATCATTGCTTTAGACTATGTACATCTAGAAAGCATATTTTGTTGTACTATTTAATAATCCATTTTATCTTTTTTTCAAATGACGGAGATAGTCGCTCGTAACGACGGGTCAGATGGTAAGACCGTACCTACTTTCACATCACACCTTCAACCTACCTCTAAATGTATATTCTATTTGATCCCCAAAAATCTTAGGTCCCATTTGATTAACTCTTTCATGTCAAGTATTCGATCTTAATGTCATGCGTTCCAATAGAAGATCCTACTCGAACAAAAAAGTAACTTCTCCGACTATGTTACAAGTTTTGGTTATCACCGTACATGCGTCATCCCTGAGTTGCATTTTCATTGCAATTATATACAAATAATTCAATTATAAATTTGATTGAAATGCGAATCGAAGTGTAAAATTATTATCCGCATTAAGATATATGCAGGAATAACTCTGGACTTAAGATCTGATGACATAAAGCTCTGAACTCCAGATAATACTGAATCATTGAATTTATGCATGTGAGGAAACATCCGCCAAAGCATATGATTATCCTGTCATGGAAAACAACCCCGCAGATATTACCGCTAAGCAGAAGGGATGTTACCACTCTGGGGGAAATGCAGAGAGTTTTGTTTAGTCCCCCACATTCTTCCACAAAGACTTGGTAAGTAGACTGCGGTGGGAAGTTTGTAGCGTCTAAATGCCACGAAAACTTTCATTCACTTTCTGAAGTGCTTCAGATTTACCTTGAAGCATCTATTATCGATCACATGCAAGACCAGTTCCTTAATCTTGGGAATGAGCTCTTACATAACACCACCAAACCCATGCAAGTGTACACAAGGCTCCATAAGAAGAATGAGAGCACTACTATGTGCCAAAGTCCTTTGTTCAAGAACATAATTATCAGATCGTCAAAGCCATGATACAAAGTACACCTGAAGCCTCTAATTTTTGAGGGAAAACATGCCTATTTAAATGCAAATGACGGGGTTGAAAAGCCAAGTACCCGATCCCATATGCAAAATTGATTCCTTTTAATAATCCATGTCCATCTGGGGCATGCGGCTGTTCAACAGAGCCTTGGCCTCACCAGCTTCGACAACAGCAGCCTCAGTTGTCGTCAAAAGCAGGGATACGCTGCAGGCAAGTTGCAATTATTTTCTTAAGATTGGAATAAAGTGGAGAATATTGAGAAGTAGGAAACATGATGAATACACCACGGATGGAGCTTCACCTGGCGGCATCCACTTCTGATGACCCTGAGGGGATCTATGATTCCAGCCTTCACCATGTCAACGTACTCCCCCCTGTTGGAGCACATAAAAAGAGCTCCTATGAACATGTCAAACATAGAGAATGCGATACAGCCATCCTTACAAGACGGAAGATTGCATGGATAAGATGGCCAACAACATAAAGGTCCATCTTATTTGATCAATATAACCGTCTGGTAAAGATTTTTATTGCAATCCCGGGGAGGGGGGGGGGGGGGGAAAGATCAGTGTTTTCTTCCTTTTTACTTTTTGAGAGGAGACAGGATGATTATCTATTCATTGATAGCGAAGGGGAAAAAATTATATATACGATGCCTTAAAGAAAATTACCCAGCTCCAGGCCTCCTCGCCAAACACATGGACAACCATTGAGTGATCAAGACAACGTTATCCATGTAGAATCCAGCATTACGATAACTGTATTATCTTGTTGAAAACCAAATAGCCCACAAGACAACCAACTAACAACATTGTTTTCTTATTTTTACTCAGCATGTTTTCCAGGTTTGACCATATTTGGAAGAAAAAATAACTCGACAGAGACCAACCATCTTCTGGAACAGGCTTCATAAAGGCAAGCACCCAGAAAGATTGGATAATTGACTTGTAAAAACAAACTAAATCAAACCACGTCTTCTCCCACATTAGATAGGGTGCCAGTTGATACACAGATGCTGTCCAAGTATCTTTCTAACCAGCAGTTGCAATGGAAATCAGCAAAACCTTTGGGCAGCAGCTTCCTCCTAAGTACGAAATCCTGGGCCATGCAACTGAAGACAAATTTCATCTTAAGACTCACCCCATAATTGGAGATGATCTTTGGCTTGATTTAAGTAATTCAGTTTTTGGCCAAAAAGCATAAATCACGTGAAAAAAAATCTAATCAAGCCAAACTGCACCTCCGAGTTTGGACTTACGACTATAAGCATTGAGTTGAAAGTAACATGAAGATTGAGAATTTTTTCCCATCAACTTTGTCTTGAGCATTATGATTGACGTCTAGGGTCCTAACAAGTTGTTAGCATCAGCTTTTCACAATTAGAGTCCATGATCAATATGCAGTATCAAAGCCACGAATTGATCAAAATGCATGAATATAAGCCATAATGCCCAGTGATTGACATGATTATGAGAACAGGATTTTCACAACAAAGTTTCTAGCACCTGTCAGTTTAGTCCTACAAGAAAAAAGATTTGAGTTTGGAGTATGCTATACGAAGGCCGAGTACTAATCCCTCCCACCTAGGACTTGACCATTTTGGATTACTTCCTGAATCCATCTAGGTCCCTAAAAAGTCTAGATCTCAATTGGACTCAGGTATTACAAGT
Source organism: Thalassia testudinum (assembly GCA_037157565.1). NCBI lineage: Eukaryota > Viridiplantae > Streptophyta > Magnoliopsida > Alismatales > Hydrocharitaceae > Thalassia > Thalassia testudinum. The sequence continues at coordinate 54,256,258 of JAZHRO010000030.1, forward strand.
TTAGACCCAAGGTCATTATGAAAATGTCTCCTCATGGCATTCCTTTCATGAAATGCAAGAAATGGGACTAGAATCTGCATTCAACGTTCGAAAGTCGGGTCATTACCCCCTGGTGAGCCAAACAATCCATTCTTTCCAAATCACGCCATTATTTTGAAATGCCTTTCAGGGGCACCAACCCATATTTTGGAAGTTGAAAAGTTAGAGCCAAATAAGCAGAACTAAATACAAATCATAGTTAATGACAGAGAAAATCAATTTAAGGAATCTTTTTTAAAAAAATCAATTTAGGGAACCTTTTCAAAAAGAAAATCTATTTTGGGAAAAGATCAGCCAAAGTATTTTCAGATTCTTTGGAATTTGCCAAACCTGAATGTCAGAAATATCAATGAAAAACATCCAACAATGATGAGCAAGTGAAGACAGGAGAAGTGGCAGAAGAAAATATGCCCTGCTATCTGAATGCAGTACCTTTAGCAGCATGATAACCCAGATTATGATCATCTTGCTCTAGTAGTTTGCCCACAATCAATGAACCATCAATCCCCGCATTTGCCACAATTGTGGATATTCCCCAGTAGCAGATGTATGGTCAAACATGAAGCCACACTAACACAGATTGATATGTATCTGGTTAAAATTTAGACTATCCACTCAATACATAAATCTCAATAGAAACACAAGATCCAAATTTCTAAAGAAAACAACACCTGTCATAATGATTGCCTCATAGTAACATATGACAATGTAAACTTTACCCCAAGGGCCCAAGAACAACACTCAAGGGCCTTCATAAATGATGCAAATGCAATAATCTGTACGAGAAATTAAAAGGAAAAATATTCAAGGAAATAAACTGAAGGTTTGGACAAGGAGTCCAAAACATACACATTTCTGGGTCTTTTCATCAGTAATAAAGTAGGGCGAAATGTATACCCTGGACATCTCCATTTCCTCTACCACCTCCAGTTCATTATACAGCGTGTTTCCATCCTGTAGATTATAAAAAACAAGATGACTGCTTGCTATCTGAGCAAGGTTACACTTGTAACAAGTTGGTGATAAGTCACACAACGGTTATGGTTCCATCCTTCCCTACTTTCTCCATTTCTCTTGCAATTAGTTCACCACCTATTTCCCTCTCACTGTTTGCAGAAATGGTTGCTACCTGTTTCAATTTAAAGTTCATCTGAGTTCAGTATAGAAAACATTGACTTGTAGATACTTTCATTCAATAGCAAGATAATGTTTTTTTTTAGAGGTATTATCAAGGTGGCATTGATACCACGACTTGTAATTATTAAATACTTAGCAAAAGCAAGATAATGTTTTAATAATATGACTATTTCTGCAAAGTAAATAAGGTGGCCTGTGTAATTTCCTCAGGCTTGCTAATCATCAATGCATTTTCCTTCAAGTAAGAAATGACAGTATCTACAGCCATATTAATGCCATTACGCAAGTCCATTACATTTGCTCCTGCAGCCACTGACTTGCATCCTTCAATAAGTATTGCTTGGGTAAGTACTGTGGCATAGGTTGTCCCTGCAGGCAAATGCCACTGGCCTTAGGCTGAAAATGTAAATGGGAAATCTACTAGTGTGAAAAAGAAGAATTTTCTTGAGTAAGGTATTTAGTGATAAATAATCCTTAAATACCATATTGGGGATTAAAATTTGGAATTACCCATGTGAAACTCGCCTCTACAGGAGGTGAGTTTGCGGCAGATTAGTTTTATACATTACCTCTAGTAGAGGCATGTTTCGTGCTATTCCCCTCTGCTCTTCTCAGATCCAGAAACCAACTTGCCTCTTGGAGAAGGTGAGTTTGCCTCCCAATATTGTGGCCATACGTATTGTCCTTTGTTAACTCACCGGAGCCAAAAGAAACATCTACATGACAAGAGGTCAATCTGTCTTGCAGGGAACAAAATACTATAACTAAAAATAAAAATGAGTTTTGACTGCAAATAGATTATGCTGCATTGCGCAACATACTACCCCATGTAGCATACACCATCTTCTCATCTATGCATATGTGTTGCCTTCTCCTTATTAATTCTCCGTAACTTATTGGAAAAAGTCCAAAGACCAGCTGCATCTCTGAAAATTGTTGTACAAGATTTGGGCTTAATAATTATCAGATGCATTTATAATGATATAAGCTATTTGTTGATATTAAGCTTTTTAATTATACTCACAAATACATCAAAAAAAAGAACATTTTCAGTGTATGACTGGAAGATTCAGAAATTCATGTAGCATATGTGAAGTCCATTCTCTCGTACAAGTGGATAAGATATATATGCAATCTTTTCATAAATTACTAGCTAGGTTTTGCATATTCAAAATATAAGCATGAATGGCATGCATTTTCAAATGCCCTATATACACTTCTCAATAAGTACGTTAGGTCTTAAAAGAAAAAAAAAAATCAAATATCTCAAAGGTTGGCTGGCCACAAGTAAATACAGAAAATCAGATGACAATGGCAACTAGAGCATCAAAGTTAGCAAGCAGGAGCTGCAAATGTCACCTGTGGTTAGGACTCTTTCCTTCCGGATAGGATATTGATTTAAATATTAAATCTTTCTTTTATTTCATCACAGATTTGCTTTAGGAGTATTTCTCAAGCCTAATTAACCTAAAAAATAATTACATGCATAATTACATAAGGATGTCTGTTTTCTCTTTTTTAAAAAAAAATAAGTCATTTCAGTAATTTAACAAAATTGACATAATGATACGTTTAATTTGAGTATATCTCTATCAAGTGTGTAAACCTAGAGTCTTACTTCAAACCACATACGGAAAAATATTACTCTCTGGTGTTACCTCAGCGTCGAAGCGATCTGTGCATGTGAGAAAACTAAATCATCATAATTATCTGTTCTTACAAAATCATTATCATTCTGCGGAGAAAATAAACAGAGATCATATGTACACAGGGAGAGTGGTGGACATCTCATTAGTTGGGATGACAGAAACAAGCTCGATTGCAGAATTTGTGATAAATAGCACACCCACTTTTTTAATTGGAAAAAATGAAGAACATTAGTTTATGACACTGGCAGCTTATTAGAATACATGATGTGTAAACTGGAGGGGGGTGGCAGGAAATGGCAAACTCACCTTGTGTTCTGGGGCGGGGGGGCACATTCTGTTATGAGAAGGGCGGTGGGGTTAAGGGAATAGCACGAAACATGCCTCTAGTAGGGGTGAGAAGCATTTGTGGGTAAGCTGCTCCAAACTTGCCTCTAGGAGAGGCGAGTTTCACATAGGTAATTCCATTTTTTTTTTTTTTGAGGGGAGTGTAATTCCAAATTTTAATCCCCAATATGGTATTTATGATTATTTATCCTAAATATCTTATTTAAGAAAATTCTTCGTGTGAAAGAAATTAACAGAAAAATGACAAGAATGTAAAGTTATCATGATGTACAATCTTCTAGTTGTTATTCAAGTAAAAGGAAAAGATAAAAAGCATGGTAAATTTTAGAAAATCTCAACAAAAGATTTGAATTTCATCTCTTAACTGACAATGGGGGGATGCAAGTGGAAAGTCAGGTCACAGATCTCCCTCCCTCCCTAAGGAAAAGGGAAAACAAAAGGGGAAAAAATACCAAGAAGACATTCCATCGATGATTAGTTAAATAACCTAAATAATGCGGAAGCAATAATCGAGAAACGTTTGGATTTACGTGGAAACCTTACTCATGAAGAGCGGGGAGAAAATCATAGGAGAAGGCCCCGAAAGAGCTCTGATTTCTATATTTCTTCTCAAAGGAACAAGGAGTACACGCCTAGTTATAGGCCACTACTCACACACAAAGTCCACATCTTCCAATGTGACACTAAACCAACCACTCAACTCTCTCAACACTTCCCATCAAGCTGGAGCATGGAATGCTCAGTTTGGAACACAAAGGAACCTCTCTACACAGTAGAACAAACAACACACTCAATAGATACAACTCTCCTCTGCAAACGATAGTTGCACTCTTGTTCATGCCTGTAGACAGGTTTGCTGATGACAACACATCAAACTAGCTGGAGCTTGAGGACAAATTGCTGTAGCTGATTCTAACAAAAGCCTCTCCTCTAGAGATCTCAACTGATGCTGATGGCTCCCCATTCAGTGTCCCTAAAAAGGGTCTTCCTCTGAAGACCTCGAAAGTGGATCTCCCTCTCTAGAAGCCACAAAATTGGATCTCCGACATAGAAACTTGAAATGGGCCCTTTCCTCTAAGGACCTCGAAACGCTGGACCACCCAAAGTTATGATTTCTCATGTGTAGTCCAAAAACAAAAGGGACTTCCAAATGGGGGATGACTACAATAGGCTTCCACACTCCCCCTTTCTCCTATACTCGTATGGGAGAAAAATAACGAGAAGAAAATAAAATTAGAGAAAAGCCTCTCCACCTCTTCTCATAAACATGATCCTCATCATTTTTTTTCTTCTCTTTCTTTCCTCTTTTTCTTTTTTTTTCTCCCTTTTCCTTCTTTTTTTTTCTCTTTTTTTACTCAGCACAATCTTCTGACCCCTATGGACCCGGAAGAACCCCCACCAATCAAAACGAACAAACAAATAAAAAGGAGAGAAAAGAAGGCTCCCTCTTCTCCTCCCCCTATTCGCCATCAAATCGGATCAAATCAGATCTAGGGTTAGAGTTAGGGCTCTCGATGGCCGCCGATGACCTCACGGTCGAAGAGGTGGCGAAGCGGCTCACCTCCTACAACAAGGCCATGCATGAGCCCTAACGCTGCCATCATCCCCTTCAACTTTGCCACAAATCTCGACCCTTCACCGCCATCATTGCCACCATCAATGGTGATCCTCCCTCCAACAGCACCGCACAATCAGTGTCTCCTGTCGCCGCCATCTCCTTCTCGTTGACTACATCGTCGCTGCCGCCTACCTCCACCTCTTCTCATAAACATGATCCTCATCATTTTTTTTTCTTCTCTTTCTTTCTTCTTTTCTTTTTTTTTCTCTCTTTTCCTTCTTTTTTTTTGTCTTTTTTTACTCAACACAATCTTCTGACCCCTATGGACCTGGAAGAAACCCCACCAATCGAAACAAACAAACAAATAAAAAGGAGAGAAAAGAAGGCTCCCTCTTCTCCTCCCCTTATTTGCCATCAGATCAGATCAAATCAGATCTAGGGTTAGAGTTAGGGCTCTCGATGGCCGCCAACGACCTCACGGTCGAAGAGGCAACGAAGCAGCTTGCCTCCTGCAACAAGGCCATGCATGAGCCCTAACGCTACCATCATCCCCTTCGACTTTGACACGAATCTCAACCCTTCACCGCCATCATTGCCACCATCAGTGGTGATCCTCCCTCTAATAACACCGCACAATCAGTGCCTCCTGTCGCCGCCATCTCCTTCTCGTTGACTACATCGCCGCCGCCGCCTATCTCCAATCCATGCTCGACTGTGGGGGCTTAACTCCAAGCTCCTCCGCTTCCTCTGCCTTGCCCTCTTGAATCGTGCAGAGGCCCTCCACCGCCTAGGGCACCTCCGCGGGGCCCTCCACGACTACAACGACGCCCTAAGCTAACGTGGCATCGTCGCCAATGACTCGCCACCTTGAAGCTCACCTAAGTCCTCGTCTCGACCTTGTCCTCAAAGGTCGTGGATGCTGCCGTCGACGCGAACGCAGACACCGCTATTGCCACCGACCGTCAATGCGTGCTACAACGCGGTCATGGCAGCCCTTTCATATGGCCTCTCTGCTGCACACAAAGTGCAACATCCTCTCCGCCATGAAGTTCCTCATTGTTGCCCTCAGATCCATCAGCAAGAACTCCACAAGGACTAGCACACCGCCATCTCTACCAACCCTATCAAGGGCTACGTGCTCTTCCTCCTTTGCTTTTGATTGTGGTCGGCAGGGAGACCATCGCCGTCAGTGACAACAAAGATCTCTCGCGCGATCTCTCCTCGAGATCCTTCTCCTTGGATAAAACTCCATGTACAAGAACAAAATGATAAAATGTAATGATCAAACAAGATAACCCAAGGAATGAACTGCTCTAATACCAAATTGAATAATGCAGAAGCAATAATCAAAGCATAAAACAATCGAGGAATGCTTGGATTTACGTGGAAACCCCACGTATGAAAAGCAGGGAGAAAACCACAGGAGAATATCATGATAGGACTCTAATTTCTACATTTCTTTTCAAAGGAACATGGGAGGAGTACACGCCTATTTATAGGCCATCACTTACACACAAAGTCCACATCTTCCAATGTGACACTAAACCACCCACTCAACTCTCAACACAATTTGCCCAAGCAGGTGCAGTGGGTGGAGACACAGATTAGATGTCACAATGAAGCCTTCATGGTGGAGACCATGGTTTTTTTTTTATTAGATTTATGATTAGGAAGATATTTTATCATAAATGGAGATGGAACTTGATTGGCATTGAACACCATGTGGAACAGAAAGCAAGACACTGAGTGTGTTTAACATGTACTAATCACAGGGATAGGACAGATGATGTGGGAGGTGATGATCTAGATCTTCCAATAGTTATTCAGAAGTGACTACGGACCTGCACTACTTACCTCACGACCGGGGCACTTGCTACCAACAGCTTAGCCCCCGGGTTTGCTGAATTCATTTACGAGTTGGCTCCTACTCAAATTCCAATGACTCATCGTGAGGCCATGCTTGATCCAAAATAACGAGCAGCCATGGAGGATGAGAAGTCCGCTCTTAAAGGCCGTGTGACCTAGGAGCTTACTCCACTTCCAGATTGTGCTACACTTATTGGCTGTCGACGGATGTTCACTGTGAAGTTCAACCCAGATGGAAGTGTTGCCAGATACAAAGCACGCCTTATGGCAAAAGGGTTCACCCAAACCTATGGGGTGGACTTCTTTGGCACCTTTTCACCAGTTGCCAAACTTCCTACAGTATGGGTGCTAGTCGCAATGGCAGTTCAGCTGGATTGACCTTTGCATCAATTGAACGTAAAGAATGCATTCCTCTATGGCGATCTCCAAGAGGAAATCTACATGCAATAGCCACCAAGCTTTAAGGCTAAGGGGGAGTGTGTATGCTGACTATGGAAGGCCATCTGCGGCCTTAAGCAGAGCCCCAGAGTCTGGTTTCGGAGGTTGTCACAAGTTGTAGAGGCGACTGGATTTAAGAGATCGAGGGTCGATTTCTCTCTTTGTCAGGAGGACTAGACAAGATACTGTGGTACTTCTTATTTTTGTTGATGACTTAATTGTCACAAGAGATAATGAGCAGGGTGCTGTTGAGATTAAGCGCATTCTAGCAGAGCAGTTTATCATGAAGGACTTGGGAGCTTTACGATACGTTCTTGGTATTGACGTTGCTCGCAACAAAAAGGGCATAGTCCTATCCCAGAGGAAGTATGAATTGGATATCTTGCAGGAGGTGGGTATGCTTAGGGCCAAGGAGGCCAATATTCCTATGAACTCCAAGATATCACTTTATGATGAGGATGCACATGTGGTGGATAGCAGGCAGTACAAGCAGCTTGTGAACAAGCTGTTATAACTCACTATCATGGGGCCGGATAGCTCCTTGGTGGTGGGGATATTGAGTTAATTCATGACCAAGCCAATACATCAACACTAGGATGTAACATTGATGGTGCTCTGATACATCAAGAAAGTTCCTGGGAAGGGTATCCTCTTCTCCAAGAGGTCTTCTATGACCTTGGTTGGCTATTCTGATGTGGACTACGCCAGATGTCACATGGACCACAAATCCACTACTGGGTTCTGCACCTTTTTAGCTAGGAGTTCGATCATGTGGAGAAGTAAGAAACAAGACACAATTGCAAGATCCAATGCCAAGTCCGAATACAGAGCCATGGCTCAGACGACTGCAGAAATGATATGGATCAGGTCCCTACTTGACTTGCAGATACAAATTTCCAACGCAATGGAGATACGATGTGATAATAGAGCAGCCCCCTTCATTGACAACAACCCAACATTTCATAAGAGGACGAAACATGTTGATGTTGATTGCCATTATACTAGGAACATTATTCAAAAGGGGTTGCTATATACCACACCAGTCACATCTGAGGAGCAGATTGGAGATATTTTCACCAAGCCCTTAGTCAGATCTTTATTTGATTCATGCATATCCAAGCTGAGCATGATAAATATCTATGCTCCAACTTGAGGGGGAGTGTTAGCATATGTTATTATTTATGTTTTGTATGACTTTTGGGTTTTTAGCTCCTCAAGGACACTATTATACTTTTACCCTCTTGGCCTCTCTTATATTTTCAATAAGAAGTTAAGCCATTTCAACTAATTAATTTCATTTGAAATTCAGCCCTTTCTTATATAACCAAGCATCTACCTTAACATCTTCATTTTTACCATAGGCATCCTGTGCACATGCCTGTAATTGACAGCCCAATACTCGAATCCATACAACATGACAAGTCTTACAGCTGCCCTAACTTGCTCTATAATATTTTCCTTCAACTTTCAAGAGAACCCTCCTATCACATAGAATACCAGATGTTCCCCTTAATTTCAAGGAAATAAAAGCTAAATTTAATAAAAATGTTTCAACAAAAGAAAGGGTTTTTCCGGAGTGAGTTAAAGGCTCTCCTCAAATTCCATGTAGGAAAGTCTGGAGTTTCCAACCTAACCTTTTTTGCTCCTTTCCTACTTTAAATCAAAACTTAAATGCATGTCCGTTTACACATTTTGTGCAGTTCTCCAAGGTTTGTCTTTGATAAAAACTGATACTCAAAAAAAAGGAAAAAGAAATCACACCACATGTTTAATGAGGATAGCATTCAAAGTGATGAAAAAGTGATTTTTATCCAAAATGATCCCAACCTTCTCTTTTTCTTTCCCTTCCCTCACGCTTTTCTTTTTTTTGCGAGAGTTTACCTCACGCTTTTGTACTTTTCGGGATTGTTCGATACTAAAATCACAGCTATTTTTTCTGTTGAAATTAATAACCACCATAAACAAACAATATACAGGCATAGAAAACTCCTCGGTGAAAGAAAAAGATGAAGTGTACTACAATACAGACACATAAATGTGGATTCACAACCAGGACCCATTTACCCATATACAGCTCTACGCTGTCAAATGTATTTAAAAAGCCTTGGAATATGTCTTTGTATTGCAAACAACCATTTTTATACTCAGTTTTTTTTTAAGTAGAAGGACGACTGCCAAATGTCGGTAGCCATCCAAAAAAACCTCCTTCATTACATCAACCAAAAAAAATACAGGACATTACATAATCTGTGTCCAAAACTGACACAAGGATTAAGCACCCCTTACAACATTATCAGCCCACACCCTTTCACCCCTAAAAATGTTCGCATTCCTCTTAATCCAAATACTTCAGAAAGCTGCCACAAGCTGCATCCGAACTCCAGCAAGAACCCACCTTCCCCTTCTGAATTCTCACCAGAAATCCTTGCCAATGCCCTACGGCAGGCCAAGAAAGCCAAGGTCCTGGAAAACCTCCTTAGTGAAGGCACAATTCAAGAAGAGATGCTACCAGCCCTCCTCCCAGCAATGCACAGCACGCAAGTGGCATCTTGGTCCTGTCACCAAAGCCTCCTCCTTGCCTTTGTAACCAATCTACCCCTTCTCAACAGCCACAAGTATATTTTTATCTTAAGAGAGATCTTCCATCTTAAGAGTGAACTATTTTTATACTCTTGAGAAAATAGCGAAGGGCTTTTCAAAAAAAAAAAATAGCGAAGGGAAGTTCCACGGAGTTCTTCAAAAGAACACCTAAGAGGCGTGAATTGTGGAGGAGCAAAGATGCAAGGTGGGTTGTGCCGTCAGCAAGACCTCAAAGGGAAGATGGTGCTTAGGAGAAGGTGCATTCCGCTATATGTTGGGGAGCCACATATGCATCCATTGTCATGTAAAGGGGCATTTTATGCAGTTTTCCAAGGACTCAATCAAGTGTATTGGATGCAGGGGACCTCGAGCACTGGAAGGCACTACGTCCAAGGAGCAAGAGATAGGTGTTTTCTTCTGTCATCTCAAATTCTCAGTCAGTGGCTTTCTCCAACCAAGTTATCAAAGGTTACCACTCTATAGTTGAGATCAATTGACAATAAGGAAAGTGCAGTCTAGGCTTACAAGAGATGTGGTTAACAAGCTGCTGCTGCTAATGTTCTAAATGCTCACATTGTGCCAAATGCCAATGACATGTCAGCGAAATGGCCCTGATAACGCATGTAGTGTCACCAACAATGTTTTGCCAAATCTCAATATTGTGTCAACAATTTGGAAAAACAAGCACAGTTATGGGCAACATTTGCTGCTTTTCCCTATTTAAGGTCCACATGGGCAACACAATAGCCCATTTATATCTATAATTGCATTTGGAGTGAGAAGAGCCCTTCCTTTTCCAAACCCAAAGAGGGATTATTTCCTGTCTTTTAAGCTATATTTAACCTATGATCCCTAAATTGAATGATTCTATTGTGAGTTTCTAAGAATTATTAGACATGCGTTGTTTGAATTGTATGTTTGAACTATATGATTGATATGTCCTCGCTACTATTTTGATTTTTTTTTACCATATGTTTTCTATCTATCAATATCAGTTGATGTACATGGGCAACATAGTAGCCCATTCCTATCTATTATTGCATTTGGAGTGAGAAGAGCCCTTCCTTTTCCAAACCCAAAGAGGGATTATTTCCTGTCTTTTAAGCTATATTTAACCTATGATCCCTAAATTGAATGATTCTATTGTGAGTTTCTAAGAATTATTAGACATGCGTTGTTTGAATTGTATGTTTGAACTATATGATTGATATGTCCTCGCTACTACTTTGATTTTTTTTTACCGTCTGTTTTCTATCTATCAGTATCAGTTGACGATGTCTTCTTCGACAAGGCAATATGCAAGAGGTTCTGGTGGCAGAGCTCAAAGGTACATGGTAGAGTTAGGTACTTGGTGCCATGTAAAGGAGCTGCGAAAGCCGTTTAGTGAAGTGGTTTAGGAATCCATCGTGTGCGGACTGTGAACGAGGCTCATCTAGCAAAATGGTGCTCCTCAATCATATAAGGGGAGATGGCAAATTGTCAACTCAATTGTTGCCAGCTCCATACATTAATGTCCTTGACCAGGAGAATTGGTGTTTGTAGACATAGAAAATCCACTTTCTAAAAGGGTCTATTAAAAATCAAACTAAGATTTAGGAACAGCTTTGTCTCCAGAAATGAGAGTGGATCACAGTTTCATTTTCGAAGGCATGTGTTGTGTCAGTTGGGCCCATTGATGACTACTTCCCCAGGGGTTTATAAGGTTGGCTCAAAACCAAAGAGCTAGGCTGTTAAGACTATTGGAGTGGTCCCACTATGGCCAAATTCAAGCAAATGGACTCCCACCTTTTGTTATGATTTGTCAAAAACTTGCATGGCTAAGTTCATTCAAATGCATGTCGCCATCAAGATCTTGGTTATTGTCATGATGTGAAGGATGGATGGAGGGCATGAGAAGATGGGGGATTCTTGGTGAAGAAGGCCTGAATAGCTTTGAGGGATCACATGGTCATTCGCAATGAAGACTTTCTATGAGATTGCAAGCTATTTTAGCCTACAAAATGCCCTTAAAGGTGCATTTCTCTACATGGGAGGTTCTGGGCGAGGAGGATTATGAGGTGATGAATTGGGATCCAATTATGCCTGCTACTTGCTCATTTTCTGATGTTGTGGACAAAGATTTGAACCACATTTTCATTTCCTAGCCTATTATTGAAACAGGTGTGTCCAGAAGTTAAGAGTTTCCAGATCAGCTACAAATCATTTGATGATCATTTACATGCAGATGCAACTTGCATAGGCCTTCTCAATTCATATCTAAGAAGGAAAGGTTGCACTCTGGTAGTGCCCTAGTCAAGCTAGCAAGAATTGAATGAAGTGGTCCTTGAGTCTTCATATTGTTATGTTGAAACAATCACTTTTTGAGCTAAGGCCCGTGTTGTAGGGTAGAGGTGATGTATAAGTTAAGACTTCAGACGTGTTGATTTATGCAAGTCAGAGAAGTTGAAAGCAACTTAGGCTAGCATTAATTGGTATTGACTAGCAAGTTATGTGCTAATACAGCACATGTGCATGCAGGTACACTATTATGGCTATAATATCATATACTTCTTTTTTTTTAGAAAAATAATATCATCTACTGTAAGTGATGATAATAGGGATTCTTACATATTTGTCCCTGTAAACTTTGGAAAAGACATATATACCCTCACCTATTTCATATATGCGTATACATCCTTTGTATTAACATATATGCCCTCGTAAACTTCAATTTATTAAGTTCCATACCCTTAAGAAAAGATTGGAGAAAAAATTAAAGATTTTTTTTTTAAATCCCTAAGGTTCTTATCTCTTTTTCAAAGCAACCCATTTGTCTCAAATCCTTCACCTTCTCCATAGGGGCCCATAGCAACTCAACGCTCCAGGTAAGGCTCATAAGGTGGGGGTGTTGTGGCGGGGAACCAGAGAGGAGGAAGACCGCAGGAGGGGGAGGAGGAGACAGGGAGATGAAGCGGGGGGTGGGGTAGCGTGCGGGCAAAGGGGGGAGGAGGTGGAAGGATGCAGGAACTAGTGGTGGCGGCAATGTTGGTGGTGGGGAGGCAATAGGGATTGGAGGAGGAGATGAGATGAGGTAGGAATTTGTGGTGGTGGCGACAACAATGATGGAGGAGGAGGAGGAGGAGAGATAGGGGTGTCAATTAAACCCGAACCCGAACCCAACCGATAAGTATGTCAATTAAATGGGTCAGGTTAGGTCGAACCAGTTACATACTCAAGCAAGAGTCTGGGACCCAATGAACCCATTAGACTCGATAAGAATTGGGAATAGTGGAGTAGAAATTCCAAATATTTCACTAGTATGTTTGCTTGCATTCGATCAAACTAGGATCCGCTTGGACATGCTTGATCCAAAACCCGATAAAGACCTACGTAGACCCATTACAGACAAGATGGGTCAAGTCCTAGTGAAAAATGTTGGAACGAGTCTCAAGTTACAAGTTGTGGACCCATTTTGCTATTTTTTAGTTCACTCTTAAAAGGGTTAGGTCAGACCCGGCCCGTTATTTTTGGGCTTCCTCTTAAAGGGGTCGTGTTTAACCCAACCCTACCCATTTGACGCCCCTAAGGAGAGAGGGAATGGAGGAGGAGGAAGGGGAGGGCCGAGGGGGAGGAAGAAGAGAAGAGGTAGAGGGTTTATTTGAGTGAGAAAAATAAAACATGCAGACTTGTATGTAAAGATCTATTTATTATTTAGTCCCAATAGTTTATAAAGGCATCCCAACAAACAAATGGAAATGTCTAGGGGTATATACATATATATGAAATAAGTGAGAGTATGGTATATACATCTTTTCCAAAGTTTGCAGTGACGTATGTAAAAACTGCAAGATAACAACATGGATTCGAGTAAGTTTTGCATTACAATCATTAAAATTTGAATAAAATTCATCTCCCATAGCACCATTTCTTTAGCTGCTCGGAGAGGACCAAAAAAAAAACATTGTCTTAGCTGCAACAATATCAGTGGCTATACATTCAACTCAATGGATAACTTTATTCCTCTTGAGCATTGTTGAAATGGTTTAGATAAGATCAAGAGAAATCACCATCTCCTGCTGCATCACTAGTTGCCTCTGCTACCTGCTTGACAAGGTTAGCACCAACATTCTTAGCTATGTCCTTCAATTCAATACTCTTTGCAACAGTTACCCCATCCTTTCTTATTTTAGGGTTCCCATAAGCTTTCAGTTGCGGGAAAGAAAAATGACCTCTGATGATACTTGTACGATTGGAATATACAGAACCTAGGGTAGAAGGCCTCATCTCACGAATAGAAAAAAGGAGAAAATATTTGAGACTTCCAAGACATGAGAGTTATAGTTATTATGCTACCATGGAAGGCTGTTGCTAATGCATGGAATTGACAGGCATTAATTTCAATGACATTTTAAATTATAGCAGCTCTTAGATAGTGTGAGTCTTGTCTCAAATTAATAGAAATATAGTGCACAAGCAACAAACAATAATATTTTGGTTCATTTTTTTCTCAAAAAAAATTTTTTTTTGGTATAGCACACCGGAAAATCAAGATTAAACATGCCGTGTGTGCATTCTCTCCTCAACAAGTAAGTTCCTTGTGCATCGACCAAGTGCATTTCGAATGTCCATGGAACACAGTGGACTGATCAGGCTTGACAAGTCATTGATGAGAAACAATTTGCAAATACCAGGATGTAGAATGTCCAGCAAGAATCTGCAAATATCAACTTGACAAACAGAATTAACAGAGAAATCAGTAAAATGGTCTGAGATCTTATTATATAGCTTGTCCATCTAGGCAGCAACAAAAATGAACTAAGTGCCGGTGTGCTTTGTACTTATTGGTATAATTAGCCCTCTTTTTTAATGAAAGCAGGGGGTTAATGACTCTTGTTAACCCCTTTTTCCTTTAATATATATTTTTTAAAAAAAAAACTAGGTGACCCTAAAGCACTTGTAGGACTGCCCATCAAAAAGAATCCAGTGTTTAGTAGAGTAGGATAAACCAAATCCATCTGGTCTTCGCAAGTTCAAGCCGTTTGACAATCCAATCCATTTATGCAACAATGAAAAATCTTAATCAATCTCCACTATTTAATGATAAAGCGAATTCCAACAAAATATTTGGACATTATTTGACCATGGTTTATCAAATGGCATGTTTTCGTCCTCTTCACTAACCAAAATTTAGTGGTGCTTTCACTTTGTCAAGTTTTATCAAAATGTTCCAGTACCAAATAACTCAACAAACAATCTTGCGACTCACGAAAAAAACTTCAAGCTGAAATTAGCCAAAAATTTGGGGAATTCTCCATCGATCAAAATCTCTATCAAATACCCAAATGTGGATTTCCCTGGTATTAGAACATTGAGGCAGACCATGACTAAAGGCTTGCTTAGCGGAACCAGTGGTTATAGCTACACGATCAGTATGCCAAACCCACACATTTGCTTGTCCTGACTAAAACTCAGCGACGATTTCCCCCTCCATCTATCCCAAGAACTTCCCATTAAACCACCAAAATGATCGATCTTAGCAGACCAAAATGAGAAATAACGATGATTAATGTGTGGAGCAACGCATACGGGAAATTTATGGAAGAGGGATATAAAAAGGTTATACCTTCAGCCCCATTGTGACCTTGACAGCCCCTGAGAGATCATTAACACCCATAAGCATCGCAGCCCGAGCCCCCAAGCCGAAATTGATCTCCTTCGAGGCATAGTTCCTGATCTGGAGGATCCACCTGCATAACTTAACGATCCCAAACAATCCGAGTCACTAAAAAGATCAAACCTTCCATGAGAAAAGAACATTTTCTCGTCCAGAAACGCGTGGGAAACCCAAGAAATCAAGCAGAAAAATGAAGAGATGCATCAAAGTTACCAGCTTTTTCGCAGCGGAGGGCCTGGAAGAGGAGGGAAGTGGAGGAGAAGTGGAAAGCGACTCTAATTAGTAGCTGTTGCTGAGAAAAGACGGAGATTTTTCGCATAGAGGGGAGGAATTTGGGAGGAAGAACGGACCTTGCGATCGAATTGGCGAAGGAAGAAACTGCGCGATGCATTAGCAAGTGGGAAGGGATCGAGATTGGGGCAGTGGGAGGCGGGGGATTGGGCCGTGGGAGTGAGGCTGCGAGGAATGGAAAAGGCTGTGGGTTCAGGGTTTAAACTCTAGTTGAGGATTCCAATTGTTTTTTAGCCGTTGGGAGTACTAAAATTTTGGATAAATAAAATTTTAGCCGTTGGGATTATGCAGGAGGAATTGAAAATAATGCAGGTGGAATTGTGAGATAATGTTAAGATCGTAGAGTTTTGTTGTTTGTTTAGGATGTTTGTTAATTTGTATGCAGAGAAATTAAAGTAGTATATAAAAAGATGGAAAATATATAAGCATAAAAACTTATATTTTTAAGATTAGTTATATTTTTTTACTTAAAGAAGTGTAAATTACATGAATTACATTGCAAATTTAATGAGATGCAAGTGAGATTCATCTAGATAATATCAAGTTTTAGAGTAATATGGTGATGTTGTACCTAATTTTTGATAGAGTGAGCTATAAATTAAATTTTGTTATTTTAGTTGATAATTTTCTATAGTTTCTCTAAATTTATATCGGTTCGATTTTTCACTGTTCTTTTGCCTCTTTTCGGAGGCATTGGCACATTGTGTATATATGAAAATTTTCTGGAGAGTTATACATACATGTGCATGAAAATAAATGATACATAGTTGTAGTTGTTATATTTTTGTCTATAAGAAGATAGATTGTTAAGTGCACCCACTTTATTTTTTGTAGCATTTGAGATGAACGACATATATGTTACTTGAAAATGGTGAGATATAGGTATTGGTTATACACATTAAAATAGGAAAAATGCTACCAAAATTTCTAACAAATTTCTACATTATAATAAAATATTACATTTGAAATAAAAATATTAAGTTAACGTAAGAAATTCTATCCACCTCACAAATCTTATGTTGGAGGAACATAGGGGGTTGTGAGCATGATGATATTCAACTAGTGAATATGCCTTCCCCCCACACACTCCCCCCCCCAATAGCATTCAAGTCCAAAGAGTTGCTACACATGTGCAAAATATAGGTCTCATTTTTTTGAATCATTAACGTTGATTCTACAATTCACCATCCTATTAGCTTCTTATTGACTTGTGCTTTAGCTAGCAATTCTTGATATCTCATTCTCCCTCTTTTGGTGGGTAACTTCATGCACATACCAATTAATACAAGAAAGAGGAATTCATAAGAATTAAGGCAAGAGCAGCTAGACCTTAAGGAAGGCAACAATAGTTCTATATAGGATTTTGACTCAGTATCGTTGGTGAGAGGAGAGTTAGAGATTAAATTTTCTTCAACCCAACCCATACTTGATTTACTCAATTTAATTACAATAGGTAAAACTTGACCCATTTACAAATGCATGTGGATATGAGTTTTTATTTAAAAATTCACTTTAGTATGAGTATAGATACAAGTTTAATTCTTTATTCATTTATTTGACATGAGTTCTCGACACATATACAAATATAATATAAATATAATACAAATATGATTTCACGTGGCTAATTTATTTTTAGGTTTCCACGTTAAAAATACTTGCAAGTGATTTTCAATGTTTGGTGCGATTGAGGATACTTTTATGCATATATTATTTTGTTAATGCTAACATCTTTTAAATAGAAATATTTGATTGTTAACCATACAAGCATAGATATTAGACTTGTCAAGTGGTGTCAGTATAGATGTATTCAAATTCAAGTTGAACCTAACCCATTTACTTTTGTAATGATAGTTTGTAAGTAAATAGATGGATATCCAATAGATAAATAGTTATCCCACAAGCAAATGGATTTGAATATGATATTGATTTTGAATTTGATGGATAAATGGATAGGGTATGAATATTATATTTGAAAATAAGTATGAAGTTAACTTTGTATAAATTCAACCCTTTTACATCTACAAATTGAATAAATAATCATCTTTACCCTTCTCTTTCTTATTTTACACTTCTAATACAAAAAGATGGAAATGACTCTACCAAATTGAATGTGTGTTTTTTTTTTCTTCTTTATCAATAACTAGTTTGTATGTGATTTGACAATTGCATTAAAGGTAATATATACTTGTGATCGGAATCCTTAACCGGAAGGGGATTCGAATCAACAACAATCGCATAGAAAAGAAGACACAAGAGTTTGGTGACCCAGTTCCACCTAAATGGGTGTACGTTTGGGGGGAGGGTGATGCTCCCAAATTTTCACTAGAATTGTGGGTAGTACAAAGTCTCTCGTTATCTCTCTAAGGTAGCATATGCTACTTAGAGAGTAGTCAAGGTTTTAAAACTTTGCATATGGTGATGCCCCAAATGATATCTCAACTGTATTTTAAGCAGGGTATGCATTTGTTACAAGGCGTATGTTTCAGTTTCAAGCGGGCAAGACGCCTTTGTTAATGTAGGGTATGACCACTAAGACTTGTGGAGAACATAGGCATATTCCACCTGAGTTCCTGCCAGCCTTAAGAGGGTAATATTTAATAAGGGAATGCGGGTGTGTTCGCCTGAGTTCATGTCGACCTTAGGAGGTGAATATTTAATGAGGGAACGTGGATGTGTTTGCCTGAATTCCTGTCGGCCTTAAGAGGCTGACATTTACTGAGGGAACCACAAGCATATCGACACCTGCGACCTTGTTGGCCTTAAGAGGCTAATATCCTGGGAGAAATCGTCACGTAAGCATCACCTTCCGCAAGTGGTGGCCAATCACCGCGGGAATTTAATTTTTGCCCTTTTTGTGTGATAGGTTCGGCATTAATTGCCGTCATTATGAGGCGTATTTGCCTCAATCATCACAACGGATAGGGTTGCAATCACCCTGACTACTGTGACATAATGCGCGCTAGGGGCATTTAATGTGCACCCCTCAAGGGAGAAAATGCCTGATAACACTACATTTTGGAGTAATAAATCTGTCAATTGGGGTTTATCTTAAAGATAATATGCATGAATAGCACATCATGAATGGGCATGGGAGCATTGCATGCATCGCTTGTTAAGATTGCTTATAGACCAATATTAATGGCCATTTGCACAAGTTCATGTCAAAACAGGCCTCAGATAAGCAATTGGATCTCATGGATGGATTCAGAACGATGAACGGAGTCCAACGGACTCAAAATTGGACAAATCTGACATCCAGAGCTCCCACAAATGGCCCAAGAAGTTCTGACCATTGAGCTGATGATCAATGGCCACGAAGCTGCCACGTGGTGCCATCGCTGCGCCCGCGCCCGCAGCGCAGCACTACTGCACTGCGCTCAGCAACTTTAAGCCGTCCGATCGGTGGATCGGACGGCTAAGAGCGCAAGCCCCTCGCCCCCACATCCGCAGCACCCACGAACTGCAGTAGATCACAACCGTTGGATCTTCATCCAACGATCACCAGTACCGCACCAGCGCATCATATCCATGACAATCGGAGGATGCAGCGCAGCGGTACACGCCTCACCCTCACGCTGAGGGGCATGGGTTCAAGGCACCCGCCGCACCTCAAATTCAAGCGATCGCGAGGCACGCGCGATTACAGCCGCTCATCTGCGATCAAATGACACGGCGCAATCGTAAACGCCCACGCCAGATGCACGTGATGACGAGCGCGCACAGTGCTCGTGAGGCGTGATCTAAAGGCATGCTCCGTGTGCGATCTCAACCGTCCGATCTTCGATCGGACAATCCTCAGCGGCCACACACGGATCGCGAAGGAGAAGAACAGCGCATGCGTGCGACCGGTGGGCAGGGGGCTACACCGACGGTTTTAGCATGGGTTTAGCGACGTTCCGGACGTCGCTAAAGCCCATACTTAAATTAGAAACCCCTCTTCCTATATAAACCCCTTCCAACTACCCATGTAATTCATTCAATACACTTGCAAGTGCTCTACCCCACTCCTAGCCACCATTAGCATGCTTTTGTAATCACCAGAGTTGATGAGCCGCCAATAGAGCCCTCCTCTACCGCCGTGGCCGCCTCGCCGTCTCCTTTCTCTTTCCCTCTCTCTCTTTAGCTTAGCTTTACTTTACTTGTGCTTAAGCATTTATCTAGTGTTATAATTGTAAAACTTGAGTTACATGTTAAATATAGTATTAATGTCGTTTTCATCTTAATCTAAGTGAATGACATGACTTAAAAGAACTCTAACCCTACTTTCTCTCTCTTTCTCTCTCTTACTCGCTTTTCTCCCGCGTTTTCTCGCGTAAGCAAAAACCTGCCATTTCCGTGACAACTAAGTGACAGAAAAACCCGATTTCACGCCTCCCTGTGTACGACACTCGGACTCAAATCCGTTTCTATATTTAAAACCGACGCAGCGAACACGAGCTACAACAACACTCTTAAACAAACGCATCTGTAGCGCGTTAGTTTTTGGCACCGTTGCCAGGGAGGCAACATATTTATTTTTTCATTTCCATTTTGCATCCCTGCTCACATCATCTAACGCATTTTCTCCCTCTACTTGATGGTTGCAGGAACTCGACGCTTGGATAGCGGATGAGCATAACTCGTGACGGTGGAGATGGAGTAAGCACAGCAAGGATCAGTTGTGAATAGTTCTCTACCCGTGGTTGTTTGCTTGACTAAAAAAAATCTTTAAAAAAATTTTAAAATCAGAAAAAAAGTGGCATGATGAATGATTTCCTGATCCTCATCCATAACTCATCACCCAACAAAAAATATACACTCTAACATTCTTAAAGACCTCATCTTTTTTAGTGTTCTTTTTCTTTGAGTGGTGTTTGCGAAACCACCGTGGTTTGACTTGGGCCGCACCACTCACCCCTAAAATCGACTCATCTGGTAGAAATTGCATGAACACTAGAATGAGCACATTAGGGTTTTAGAGCCTCATCACGTTAAAGGAAATCCACTCTCACCGATTGTGTGCAAAACTTGGCGTGCCCACTTGAAACTTGCCTGAAAACATTAAGATACGTCAACCCTAAAAGGCACGAAAGTAAGGACAAACATTAAAAGACACCACATCTTAAATCCTTGCTTGAAAACCATGTCTTGATAGGAGCACACACACTTGAATTGGATAACTAAGAGGCACCACCCCAATCAACGCCTCATCACATAACTTAAGCACAAGCACTGCCCTAGCCCCATTAAAATAGAGTAGACGTGCCCTAGGCAGGACTGGGTTAAGTCTCAAGAGGTGTGGTTTTGTTTGCTGGGCACTTGGCCTTCATTCCCTTAGTAGAATCTGGTGACTAGGCTGCGGGGAAGCGTCAAACGACTGCAGTTGTGAGGTCTACAGAACCGGCCGTGCAAGCCAAAGGAAGAACCTTCCCCACAATCCCCTCGTAATCAACTTGGCCAGATTAGCTTTGGGAAGGGCGGTCCCATGCCTACAGACTTGATCGTTCCTTTGGAGATTTCTAGGTCCCCTAAGGAATACACTATAAGGACCAGGCTTGTCCGCTTAGTTGTGCGCACACACTTCTCGCATCTGTCTCTCTCCGCATCCCCCTGATGAGAGCCTCATCACAAAGCCTAACTGGCATAATTTAATCTAAATAAGTGTAAAGAAGCTCCTACAAAACCTAAAGAGAGGCTTAACTTAGAGAATTCTGAGTTAAAGAATAAGACAAATCATAAGGGGTAAAACTGCAATTTCACCAATGCAGTGCGCAAACAGGGTAATTAAGGGTCTACATAAAGGTCAAATGAGCTTAATAAGGAGGGAAGTGGGATGATCTGATCTGAAAAGGGTCATAGCAACTTCTAGGAATTAAATGACATTCTGTAACCTTAAAACAAATCCACTTTAATCCATGAGGTTCGAGGCAGGATAAAAATCAACTAAACCCTCTAAAATTCATGGAAAAATATTTCCTAGGGTTTAGAACCTTAAATTTGGCCTTTGCAGCCTATTTTGACCTAAAATGAGAACCATGCCCAATTTATGACTTAATTTGGGTTTTTGTGCAAATTGATCGATCAAACATGGCCCAACCTAAAATCAAATTTCACCATTAAAATCCTTAGGTTCAAATTAGGCTAGTATAAAAATTTGGGTCTAAAAAAAGACCATCTTGACCGACTTTACAAATTGATCCTCTTAAATTACTTTTTGACCCTTATCTTTTGAAACCCTTGCAAATGGCCCCCTATCTTTCTCGTCGTTCTTTGCAGAACGGTCCTCCCTGCCATTTCTGCGCAACGCCATACCTCCGACGACATTGCGTGGAGGATGGTCCTCAAGAACGAGCGGGACCCTCCCCTGACCTCTGCAACCGGCCATGCCTCTCGTGCGAACGCACGAAAGGCATGGGTGTCCATTTCCGGCCATCTCCGGCGAGCACGGCACATCGCTCCCTCGGTCCCCTCTCCTCGCCAGTGCCTTTATAAGGAGCGGCAGGGTCTGCCGTCTCCTTCAAGCTACTTCTAGCGGAGAAAAAAAACCTCAATTTCGTCTCTCCCCTCTCCGGTCAGAGTGCCCTAGCTTCCGGCGATCCTCCCTCCTCCTCGTCGCTCTGCCACCATACCTGCAGTAGAGCCCACTCTGCCCTGTCTTCCCATGCCAGGCCGCACCAACTTGCATCCTCAGATCTCCTCCTCGTCGTCGATAACCTCCTCCTGGGCACCTTCGTCCCTAGCTCCGGCAGGCACGAGCCGGACGCCTTCCTCTCCCTCTTCGTCAACTAAGTAGGTAGGAATCTTCCCCTCTCTTTCCCTTATATTTTCCCCTTCTTAATTTACCATTTTAACCCATCGACCGCCACTGTCCATCACCACCTTCCCCATCTCCGGTCGCCATCTCCGGCGAGGTCGCTCCACCTCCACAGACCATTTCACCCCTCGCCGACAAGCCCAAAAGCTCCCCCTCACTCCACTCAAGCGTTTCCCCCACTCCATCCACCGCCCTTCACCTCCCGACCACCCCCCGAACATACCCACTTCCGCACACACAGTCTGTCCTAGGCACACGGACACAGGCGCTCTTGCGCCTCGCTGACCCTCGCACTACCTTCGCCACAATCCGGTGAGTCTCCCTGCGTTGTCTGATGTGGCTGTGAGGCTGTCTTTGTGATTTCAAGTCTCCGCCTCCTTGCCGCCATTGACGAGCTGCTGAAGCTTCTTCGTAAACAGCTCCAGGACTCCTCCAGCCCAGGCGTGAGCTCCAGGCAACGCGGGGTGCTTCCGCGAGTGCACCCAGGTTCGCAATTGGGGTCGCGAGCCTTCGCTGCTGCCCCAATTGGCAGCGCCTTCTCGCCTGCGGGCGCGTAGAGTAGAGGTGGGACTTTAGTCCCACCTCGTAAGTGTGTGGCCTCGCGCCCACACTTAAATTGATTTTATGACATTAGCTGTTCGCCTTCAATACACAGGGGTCAGGTCCCTCACCCACGCACGCAACGCGCCACGCGCTCGCACCCGCCCTCGCCCGCGCTCACGCCCCGCGGGCCTGGACCGAACCCGACTACCCGACCAAGCACTCCTCACCCACCACCGCACGCCGGTGGGCCTGGTCCCAGCCGCGCAACCCGAACCCGATTACTCGGCTCTGGGAGAGCTTTCCCAAAGAGAGATTCAGAGAGAGAGAGAGACGCGGGGAAGGGGTAGGTTTTACACTGATAGTTGTGTGTACGTGCAGGGAAGAAGGAAAAAGAAGGAAGAAGCAGGCGAAGGAAGAAGAAAGGAAGGAGAGAAGCTGAAGGAGAAGAAAAAGAGCCACACTGTAGCAAACGCACAGTTAAGCCGTCTGAGCACTGAGTCAGACGTCGGAAGGTCAGCAGCCAGAGCAAAGGAAAACTGCAGCTGCTGAAGAAGAAGAAAGAAGACGCAGAGAAGAAAAAGAAGAAAGAAAGAAGAGGAACGGCCTAAGCAGAAGAAAAGAAAGGGCCAAATCAGAAAGAAGAAGAAGAAGAAGAAAGAAGAAAAAGAGAAGAAAATCATAGAGGAAGAAAGGAGAAAGACTTAGCAGCTGAAGAAGAAAAGAGAAGGCAGAAGCCTCTGCAGTCGCAAGGAAGAAGAGAAAGAAAGAAGAACAAGAGAAGAAAATCAGAGATAAGAAAAGAGAAAGAGGAACCACAAAAGCAGAGAAGAAGAAAGAAGAGGGTCGGCTGAAGAAAGAGAAGAAGCCAATCACTTTCTCTCTCTCTCTCTCTCTCTCTCTTAATTTTTTGTAAAACCTTATATATTGTGAACTTATATGCTTCTAGAATTATAGTTTGCTCTCTGAGTTCGACCTCGGGAAACTTGTCATTCCGAGTAATAAATTGTATTAAACTGGTAACTGTTTTGTCATATACCACAACGACTATAATAACTATAAAGACAAAATGGACCACCACCCCCCTTGTTCTGCTCTAGTGTATGCACGGGAGACGATCACTTCATCCAGAGTTGTTTTGGGACGGGAATCCAGGAGACTTGATCTTGCTAGAGACATGGCCAAACCTAGAGTAGATGAAGTTGAGGACCAACCTCCACCAGATACGATGGCCATCATCCAAGCCCAAATCAATGCAAACCACTGGCTTCAGCAGCAACAGATCCACACTATCATGCAAGCCATACACTGGTTGCAAAACCCGCAGGGGCAACCACCACCACCTTTGCAGGACCCACAATGGCAACCACCACTTGATCCACCACAATTCCAGGACCAACCTAAGCCCCTCCACGACTTCTACAATCCTTCTGCGATTCGGATTGAACCACACCTTAGGATCCCTAAGGGGGAAGATGGATTTGAGTTGAAACCAAACGTCCTGAGCATGATTCAAAGCCACTTCCATGGAAGCTCAAATGAGGACCCCTTCCAGCACCTAGAGGATCTTGACCGGATCGCCCGGACTGTAAAACCCAGGAACATTAACCTAGACATTGTTTTGATCAAGATGTTCCCATTCTCACTGAGAGACAATGCGTCTCACTGGCTTAGGACTTTAGGAAGATCCATCTCCACTTGGGAAGAACTGAGGCATGCATTCTTAAATAAATTCTTCCCCATAGGAAAGACCAATGCCCTCAGAAGAGCCATTACCACCTTTACACTCCAGGGTGAGGAACAGTTCCATGAGGCATGGGAGAGATTTAATGAACTATTGAGGAAATGCCCACACCACGAAGTACAGAGGTGGTAATTGGCCCAGATCTTCTACCACGGTCTGGACAGCAACCTTCGAAACTTCGTCGATGCCTCATGCAGAGGAAACTTCCTGAACAAGGATAAGGAGAGCGCGTTTGAGCTCTTCGAGTCTATGAGCGAAAATTCGCTCAACAATGCCTCCATGACCCAGTTTAGTCGATCCAGTCAACCCCGTGGTGGGATCTATGAGGTACAAGAAAATTCTAGAATGGTTGACATGGATATCATTGCTAAGAAATTGAATCGAGTGGAATTGGTAGATAAAAAGATAGATGAACTATTGAACCAGACCAGGAACCCACTACAGACCCTCTCCCTAGCAAAGGGAGCTCACAACGTTGACCTGGTCCAGCCTCTAAGCCAGATGCACCCGGAACAACCCCTGACCATGTTCCAGGGAGGGACCTTTGCTCCCTTAACCCCTGATTATTCTCTTCCCTCCCCCTCGACACCTTCTATCTTTGAAGATGTCCAGGCTATCCAAGGTTATTCCAAACCTGACCCCTTCTCCAACACCTACAACGCCGGATGGTGTAATCATCCAAACTTTGCTTGGATGAACCAGAAACTGCCTCAATTTCAAAACCAGCCTAGGCCAAACCATCAGCCAAACCCAACTTCCTGTTAGCAAGGTCCATCGGTTAGACCCCCCTATAACCCAAATAGAGCAACCCCTCCCCCACAAAACCAAATGGATACCTTGATAAAAATGATGGTTGAAATGAACCAAAAACACCAGGAGGAAATGGCTTTAGTGAAGGGACAGTTGAGCCAGCTATTGGATTGTAAACAACAGAGATCCCTTTCTTCTCAGCCACAACCGAACCCACGAAATGTGATTAATAGAGGCCCCAATTTGCAAGGGTTCCAAGGCAATCCCTAGCAAGCCCACATGGTTTAGCCAGCCCCACAAACACCCCCTGAGTTTGGTGCTTCTTCTTCTTCTTCTCAAGGATCAACCCATGGTCCCAATGCCTCTGCAAATGTGGTGACCTTGAGAAGTGGCACTAAAACCCAAGATCCCAAATGGCCGACTCCTCCCGAGACTGCACCCCCTAAAACACCCGACTCTGAAGACAAGCAGGAAAGACCCAAGGACCTGGAAACGGACCCTATTCACATCCAGACACCATATCCCGAGGCTTTGGAGAAGATAAAGAAAAAGAAAGTTGTTGTGGAAAATGAGGAGCTTTTGGAAATCTTCAAGCAGGTTCAAATTAATATCCCGCTCCTCGAGGCAGTCAAGCACATCCCGGCTTATTCTAAGTTCCTAAAGGACGCCTGTACATCGAAGCGTAAACCACGACCCCAAGCACCTAGGAAGGTTGTGCTCTCCAAGCAAGCCAGTTCTGTGATCTCTAACAACCTTCCGCTCAAACGAACTGACCCAGGAGCACTCCTGATATCCTACAATATCGAGGACATGACATTTGATAGAGTGCTCCTGGACTTAGGTGCTTCAATCAATCTGATCCCGACAACCCTGTATCACCAATTTGGATTTGGAGAGTTGATACCTACACCTGTGACCATCCAGTTGGTTGATAGATCCGTGAAGACCTCGAAGGAGGTTGTCGAGGACGTGATTGTTCAGGTCAAGGACTTCTATTTCCTGGTCAACTTCTTGGTTCTCGACATGGAAGTCCCTGAACAGCTACAGAACACACCCATCATCCTAGGCAGACCTTTCTTAGCTATGGCTAAGGCGAACATCGATTGTGACACGGGATGCATGGAAATCGCCTTCGGAGACAGAAAGATGCAGTTGGATATCTTCAGGGTGACCAAGTCTTTCAATTGCGACTAGGTTGAGGAACACGATCCCGTGGAGCCTCTAGTCGAGGAATATCATACCCTTAGTTCTATCCCAGACCATCAGACCCAACCCTGTGACAACTATTCTGACCCATCACCATTTGTGCACGCTGACCTTTGTAGAGCCGATTACCATCAGCCACCACCGTTCGAGGAGATTGATGTTGATCAACTTCCGCCTTTCCCCTTTCCATCGACTGTTGTCCCACCCACACCCAAGTTGAAGCTGCTACCTGAGAATCTCAAATACGTCTTCCTTGGACCTGACCAGACATTCCTAGTGATTATCAATGCCAACCTAACCAAGGATCAGGAACTTAGGTGGACCGCGACCCTATCAGAACATAGGGCTGCCATTGGGTAGACTATTTCAGACTTGAGAGGAATTAGCCCCACCTATTGCACCCACAAGATTTACCTGGAAGATGGGGCCCGACCTTCCCGTCAGATGCAGAGACGATTAAACCCAAATATGCGGGAGGTCGTCAAGAAGGAGATCATCAAGTGGCTTGATGCTGACATCATTTACCCAATCTCCAATAGCCCCTTGGTGAGCCCCATTCAAGTGGTTCCCAAGAAAGCTGGGCTCACCGTTGTCAACAATGAGCATGGCGAATCCATCCCCACCCACACCACCACCACATGGCGGGTGTGTATTGATTACAGGAAGCTCAAGGAGGCGACCAAGAAAGATCATTTCCCCTTGCCATTCATTTATTAGATTCTCGAGCAATTGGCAGGGCAGAAATATTTTTGCTTCCTGGATGGATATTCAGGATATAACCAAGTCGCAATTGCTCTTGAAGATCAAGAGAAGACCACATTCACTTGCCCGTATGGCACACTTGCATTCCATCGTATGCCATTCGGGTTATGCAACGCACCCGCTACCTTTCAGCGTTGCATGCTAGACATATTTTCAGAGGTGGTGGGTGAATACCTGGAGGTCTTTGTGGATGATTTCTCAATATTTGGGAACTCATTCGACCATTGTTTGAGCAACTTGGAGAAAATCCTGAAGCGATGTATCAAGGTTTACTTGGTGTTAAGTTGGGAAAAGAGCCATTTCATGGTTCAAGAAGGAATTATCCTCGGTCACATCGTATCACATAGGGGTATTGAGGTAGATCGAGCTAAAGTTGATTTGATTTCCAAACTTCCCCCACCTAGCTCGGTCTGGCAAATCTACTCGTTCCTTGAACATGTTGGCTTCTATAGAAGGTTCATCAACGACTTCTCCAAGCTCTCCAAACCCTTGACCAACCTTCTGGCCAATGACGCCTTATTCAACATGACATCTGATTGCATCCAGGCGTACCACACTCTTAGGGAATCAGTCTCCACTGCACCTGTGTTACAGCCCCCATAATGGTCCCAAGATTTTGAGATCATGTGTGATGCATCAGACTTTACCATCGGCGTAGTCCTGGGACAGAGACAAGACAAGAAACCTGTGGTGATCTACTACGTGAGCAAGACATTGGACGAGGCCCAACGGAATTATACTATCACAGAGAAAGAACTGTTCGCCGTAGTTTTTAGACTCAAAAAGTTTTGATCTTACTTTCTGGGATCCCACGTGACCATCTATACAGACCACTCGACCATTCGGCATTTGTTGGCTAAGAAAGATGCTAAACCCAGGCTCATCAAATGGATCCTGCTCTTGCAGGAATTTGACCTGAAAATTCGTGACAAAGCCGGGTCCAAGAATGTTGTGATTGATCACCTGTCCAAACTCGATCAAGACCACATTGGGCCCTCCTTGCCCTTATCTGACACCTTCCCCAATGAGCAAATCCTAGCTGTGCAAGACAGGAAATTACCTTGGTATGCTGACTTCGTCAACTACTTGGTACTAGGACAGACCCTGCACAGCTGGTCCAGACAGTAACGGGATAAGTTTTTGGCTGAAGCCAAGTACCATTTCTGGGATGATCCCATGTTGTTTCGCCTCTGTGCCGACCAAGTTATCAGGAGGTGTATCTCGGATGATGAAGTTCAGAGTGTGTTATCTTTTTGCCATGACCAAGCGTGTGATGGCCACTTTTCGGGGAAGAAGACGGCTGCAAAAGTTTTGTAGTCCGGATTTTACTGGCCTTCATTATTCAAGGATGCACACAACTTTGCTAAAACTTGCTCTCGCTGCCAAACTCTAGGGACCATGACCAAGAAAGACATGATGCCCCTCCAGCCCATTCTGATCGTCGAGATCTTCGACATTTGGGGTATTGATTTTATGGGCCCCTTTCCACCATTCAGCGGCTTTGAGTACATCTTAGTCTCTGTAGACTATGTCTCCAAATGGATTGAAGCCGTCGCCACCCGTCGTTGCGATCATAAGGGTGTCATGGACTTTGTTAAGCAGAACATCTTTTCAGGTTTGGAATACCAAAGGCCATAATCAGTGATGGTGGAAGTCATTTTATCCACACCCAAGTATGTGCCCTACTCAAAAAATACGGGGTTACCCACAGCATTGCCACCCCATATCATCTGCAAACTAATGGGCAAACTAAGGTCTCCAACAGACAAATTAAGAACATTCTACAAAAGAACGTGAGACCTGACAGGAAGGACTAGTCCACACGACTGGATGATGCCCTGTAGGCATACCGGAACACTTTCAAGACCCCGATAGGCATGTCGCCTTATCGCCTGGTCTTTGGCAAAGCTTGCCACCTTCCTGTCGAGTTGGAACACCGGGCTTACTGGGCTGTTAAGCAATGCAACATGGATTCCCAATTAGCTGGTGTGCAAAGGATGCTCCAACTCTCCAAGCTCGAGGAAATTTGTCGGGATGCCTTTGAGAATAGTCAGCTTTACGAGGAGAAGATGAAAGTCGTCCATGACCGACTCATCCACAAGAAGACCTTCGAGCCCAACCAGCAAGTCTGGCTTTTTGACGCCTGACTCAAACTCTTTCCCGAGAAGCTCAAATCCAAGTGGACAGGACCGTATAGAGTGGTCAAACCCTATTCCAATGGGGCGGTTGAAATTGCAGATCTGAACACTGGGCACACTTTCATAGTAAACGGTCAGAGACTAAAACACTTCCTTGCCCATGTTCCCCCAAAGGAAGTTGTCACCCTCATTGAGGGTTGACACAAGGCATCGCCCAACCGAAGACATTAAACTCAACACTTCCTAGAAGGCAGCCCAGAAGATTCAGACTGATCAGATATATTACTTTGCTCAGGTGATTTCTTTCTGAACCCCCGTTGCTTCAATTTAATTGTCAATGAGGACATTGTCTAACTTAAGCATGGGAGGTGGTAATTTGCATATTCTGAGTTCATTTTAATCAGTCTGAATAAAATAAAATAAAATAAAATAAAAATGATGAATTTAGGAAGAAAAATTTAGGCATTAGGAACTTGTCAACAGTGAGAAATAATACGAAAAGAACCTGAACACTTAGACTTTTCAAGCCTTCAGGCTTAATCAGCCCTGGTACCCCTTAAAATATGGATTTAGCTTCGAATCCTTGCAACCTTAATTTACTTTAATCCACCAATAAAATAAGGTGATATGTATATGACTTATCAACTCGCCCTCTGACTCGGAGGGACTTTTAGTCTAAGTATCTGCACACATTTTTGCACTGACTCACTCCTCGGAGATTCTGACAGAAATTGAGTAGCTAATGAACCTTCTAGGGTGGTATGGCTGGCAAGTTGTCGTGGGTAACAGCCCATTGACCGGTTGTCCAGAGCCCAATCACAGGACCACTTTCTTCTTATTACCTCTAGGTAAATTTGAGATCAGGGAAGCCACCTACTAAACAACAAAAAAAAAGAAGAAAAAGAGAACAAAATAAGCCACGCTTCACCGCACAAGTATGGCTGGCAAGTGATCGTGGGTAACAGCCCATTGGCCGGTTGTCTAGAGCCCAGCTCACTAAAATGCACAAAAAGATCCAAAACACTTAAGGAAGAAGCGGGGAAGTAGAGCAATCTGGGGAGATATACACTGGAAACACCCTTGTGTTGGTCCCAAATAAAATAAAAGTAGGGAGAAAGCTACTGATCGGACAGATACACCTTCAGGCAAAACACTTCCTTTTCCAGTCACCTAGGGGCATAGAAACCCGAAGTCTGTCTAAATTATCGTTGAGCGAGTCCATCACG
The DNA here is from genome assembly GCA_037157565.1 of Thalassia testudinum. Taxonomy (NCBI): domain Eukaryota; kingdom Viridiplantae; phylum Streptophyta; class Magnoliopsida; order Alismatales; family Hydrocharitaceae; genus Thalassia; species Thalassia testudinum. The sequence goes on from JAZHRO010000030.1 coordinate 54,286,973, forward strand.
ATCTTCACACCAAGATGCTTAGCACTTAGAGTATTTTTTGAGTTTTGGGTGGGTTGGGTAGCCGTAAAAGGTTACCAACACACTCTCAACTCCAAAAACCCAAAAAAAATGAGAAAAAAAGAAAAGAAAAGAATATATATATGCCTTAAAGCAAGGATTCAAGCGATTCACATTTTGACAGACACCCGGGCGCTGTTTAGTCTCTGTAGATCAGGATCTTAGTATATTTCCTCCTGTTGACAAGTAACAAAATGTCTAAGTAATCACTTCCTGAATTCTGATTGAGAATAATGACTAGGATGAACCTTGCTAGGGACTAGCAAGGAGTAAGCATGGGGGTATGATAACACTACATTTTGAAGTAATAATTCTGCCAATTGGGGTTTATCTTAAAGATAATATGCACGAATAGCACATCATGAATGAGCATGGGAGCATTGCATGCATCGCATGTTAAGATTGCTTATAAACCAGTATTAATGGCCATTTACACAAGTTCATGTCAAAACAGGCCTCAGATGAGCAATCGGTCCGCATGGATGGATTCAAAACGATGAATAGAGTCCAACGGACTCAAAATCGGCCAAATCTGACATCCAGAGCTCCCACAAATGGCCCAAGAAGTTTTGACCGTTGATCTGATGATCAATGGCCACGAAGCTGCCACGTGGCACCATCCTCGCGCCCCTCGCCCGTACCGCAGCACTACCGCACCGCGATCAGCAACTTTAAGCCGTCTGATCGGTGGATCAGATGGTTGAGAGCGCATGCCCCTCGCCCCCACATCCGCAGCACCCACGAACTACAGTAGATCACGACTGTTGGATCTTCATCCAACGCTCGCCAACACCGCGCCAGCGCGTCGTATCCACAACAATCGGAGGACGCAGCACAACGGTACATGCCTTACCCTCGCGCTAAGGGGGGCAGGTTCGAGGCACCCACCACATCTGAAATTCGAGCAATCGTGAGGCACACGATTACAGCCGCTCATCTGCGATCGAACGGCGTAGAAGCAAGAGACACGGTGCGATCGCGAATGCCCACGCCAGACGCTCGTGATGACGCGCGCACACAGTGCTCGTAAGGCGTGATCTAAAGGCACGCTCCACACGCGATCTCAACCGTTCGATCGAAATCGGACGGTCCTCAGCGGCCGTATACAGATCGTGAAGGAGAAGAAGAACAGTGCGCGCGTGCGACTGACGGGCAGGGGGCTACAGCGACGGTTTTGGCATGGGTTTAGCGACGTTCCGGATGTCGCTAAAGCCCATACTTAAATTAGAAACCCCTCTTCTTATATAAACCCCTTCCAACTGCCCATGTAATTCATTTAGTACACTTGTAAGTGCTCTACCCCACTCCTACCCACCATTAGCATGCTTTTGTAATCACCGGAGTCAATGACCCGCCGACGGAGCCCTCCTCCACCACCATGGCCGCCTCTCCGTCTCCTTTCTCCTTCCATCTCTCTCTCTAGCTTAGCTTTACTTTACTTGTGCTTAAGCATTTATCTAGTGTTGTAATTGTAAAACTTGAGTTGCATGTTAAATATAGTATTGATGTTGTTTTCATCTTGATCTAAGTGAATGCCCTGACTTAAAAGAACTCTAACCCTCCTTTCTCTCTCTCTTAATCGCTTTTCTCCTGCATTTTCTCGCGCAAGCAAAAACCCACCATTTCCGTGACAACTAAGTGACAGAAAAACCCGATTTTGCGCCTCCCTGTGTACGACACTTGAACTCAAATCCATTTCTATATTTAAAATCGATGCAGCGAACGTGAGCTACAACAACACTCTTAAACAAACGCATCCGTAGCGCATCAATGCCCCACCGGGGGGTTATAAATAGGGGGTGGGTCATTTACTCTGCCCTACCTACCCGTTTTTATCTTAGCAGCAACACCTTGCAAGCTTGCTTCTGCACCTTCTCCAACGAACTTTAAGAGCTTCCATTCGTCAGAAACGTTGTGTTTGAAGAAGCAGCGGAAGCTTAGACATGTTGGGCTCACGAACAAGGGTAAGTCTGCTTCTTCCTCATCCAGCATCTCGCTTGAGATGAAGGAACTATATAACTTTTCTTCTAGCTTTTGTAGCCAGACTGCCATTCAGGCGTTCCTAGATGCATACGGACTCGGTGGAGTTCTGTTCCATGCCAGCGGGTCTATGACTCGCCTGTGCTCTGACATGTCGAAGGAGATGTTCATAATCTGTAGATACGCCATAGAACATGGTCTACGAGTACCTTTAAACCCCTTTTTAGTCTCCTTCCTTTCCTATTACAATATTGCCCCCTCACAACTTAGCCTAAATTGTTGGCCCATCCTCAATGCCTTCACCATTATTTGCTTTTATCTTGGGATTGCTCCCCGATTGGGTGTTTTCCACCTAATTTTTGGGCTCATGCTCCTTAAGGTGAAAAGGGGAAGGCCTCCTTCTGGCACCTATACTTTGTATAGCCAGCATACTAAATACCAGATAGTCGATCTCCCTGATAGCTTAAAGGAACAAGATCACCATTTATTCTTCCTCCGTAATATTGAGGACCTAGAGGTCCCTTATACATGGCAAGGCTTGCCTGAAAGAGATTTGTCACCTAGAGCCGAGGAACTCGACCTATCTGCACAAACGGATGAAGACAAGGTAATAAAATTTCGGCCGATTGCCCGCTCGGAACTCAGGCGGGACAATGTTTTGGTGGCATTGTCATACGTTGCAGATTCCTATCCCACGCCATGTAAGTTGGGGGGTAATAGCTTTAGATAGCTTACTTCTTTCATCCTTTGAATAACTTCTTCGCCTTTTATTCTAGCTTTTGGGCAATTCGTCCTCCCAGATACCCCCAGGCAGCAACCCAACGGTGGGTCCTGGCATGGGAGGACAAGACCTCGGAGCAGAGTGAAGGGAGTGGATCTTCCCACCTCGAGGAGTCGAAGAGGAAGGCGGTAGTGGGCAAAGAAGAGGAAGGGGAGGTTCCTCTAAATCACCTCAAGAAGAAGTACACCATGACCCCTCTATTTAAATAGCCAGAGCGCCCATCCCTTCGAGCACAGGCAGGGTTGACATGGCAGATGCATCGGTAGAACCGCCTCGTCGATCTACCTCGCCTGAATCGATTATACTGGAGGACTCCCCACTTAAGGCCTCTCTTGAGGCAGTCGAGAGGGGGAGCACCAGTTTTCTCATCCCACTAGGTGGTTCTGCAAGCACGTTTTGCGAAGCTGACCCAGGAGGCGGTGTCCACTGAAGGTTTTTTGGGTGGCAACATTTTCGAGCAGCCATACATCAGATGGAGCTCGACTAGGATGAGAGTGCTAGTGGACCCCTCTGGTCGGGGAGGTCCTAGGATGATAGGGCACACCATCAGGTTCATAAGGGGATCCATTTTGGAGGGGGTCCCTGAAGGCCCCATACCCAGCCGGCCAAGGTTGGCTTTAGTAGGCTCTTCAATCAGCGCCCCGAACTTAGAGAGGCAAGTGCTTCGGCATATGAATGATGCCCTATTTTGGGCTACCTTCCCTACCTGGGAGGGATGAACTTCAACCACGTGTTCTTCTACTATTCATGCGTAGTAAGTTTTTTTTCACTATATCTTTGATTCATACTTTAGAGAGATACTTAGCCTGACATCTCCATCACTATTTTTGATAGGTTGAGGCTCTTGGGACCTTTTTTTGTCCCAATTGGCGATGTGCCAGCTGACATCGCCGAACATCGCATCCCCACCGAGGCAACCAATTTGGCAGCCAAATGGGTTGTGACCGTGAAGGCGGAGTAGAGAAACTATGCCCGCCTGCTTGAAGAAGCTACAGCCACCGCGAGAAGGCAGAGAAAGCTACTAAGGAGGCTATCAAGAAGCTTCGCTCGCAGCAACAAGAAGTCAACCAAGTGTCCCAATTGCAACGTGAGTTGAAGGAGGCCCGCCTAGGCCTGAGGAAAGTCGAGTATCTGAGTAGGAAGCTCGAGGAGAGTCTAATCGCCATTCACCAATGGGACCTTGCAAAACTGAGACTTATTCGAGCACCTGCAAGCCTCTTGCAACAACGTACTTTGGCTAAAGGAGGAAATGTAGATACTTTGAGTTTCCTATTCCTCTACCGTGGAGGGGTACGAGGCAGCCCTTAACAAGGAGCGTTTCCGCCTGGGCACCACAATTGATGAGCTTGCCAATCTTAAGGCAAGTCATGAGAGGGTGGAGGTGGCTATGAAAAGCCTGACAAGCGACCTCACCTAGGCCCGACAGCTTGTAGAAGACCGTGGCAAGAAGATGTGGGAGCTAGAGAATGCCATGCAATCGGAGCTTGATCCCGAGACGGTGGTGGCGTTCTTCGCCTCTGATCCGTCTATGGAAGAAAGCCAAGACCTGGTCTTAAAGGAGACCAGCAAGTACACCCTGGCGGCTATGTAATCTCTACTGGAGGGCAAACATTCAACAGTGGAGGAGTTATGCAACTAGTCCATGGACTGGTTCTTGTTCGAGTTCGGCCGTCAAAAAGCTGAGGATCTTATTGTGGACAAAGCTCCCATCTCGCCACCTGAGGACCAGCCGGGAAACCCAGCCCCAAAGAGGAAGTGAGATCCATCAGGAACCACAGGAAAACCTGCCTGCCCGATCAGCTTGACCTACGAAGCCTCCTCGCCTCCTCCAACCCCTCATGTTGATCTTCCAGAGGACTCCAAATGAAGTAGTCGGGCCTTGTTTTAATTGTTGTTTTTACCCTTTTTTTATCTTTTTCCCTTTTTTTTATGGGCTTGGGAAATATAACAGACAACATTACGAAGAAATGAAAGTTTTTATTTCATCTTCTCTCTCTATTATTCTTTTGCACATGATACAATCATAAATTGCTCGCATGCCAAGTCCAAGGGATTGGTTTACCACCTAGGGTATATAACTCGTAGAAGTTGCCAAGACTGTCTTTATGAATTTTGTAAGACCCCTCCCATGGGTCGTCCAATTTCCCACTCAAATTGCTTGGCATGGAGACTTCACTCTTCCTTAGGACTAGATCTCTGTTGAACTCACGAATCGAATCGCTTACGTGTTTGGTTTTGGAAAACCTGTCGTCGTAGTTTGAAAGTGAAGAATTCGTGTTCAACAAATAAAATTTATACCGAAATTGAAATTCCGAGTCGAACACAGGGAGGCGGACGTTTGATTTAACAACTACGCATTTCTTTTTATTTGTCACGAAGTAATTCAATTTAAAACTATCTAATTATTTACAATAAATAGAAGAGAGAGAGGGGGTAAGAGAGAGAGAATATTACACATAGAAATCAAAATGAGATGTAGAATAAATAAAGAATTTATCATTAAGGAGATTATTCATTACAACTAGAAAGCATAAAACAATTGCACTAGAAAGTGATAAATTTACTCTAGAAAGCATTAAAAGAATGGAGGGAGAAATGTCCTCCTCGACGATCGCTTGGAGGACGAGCAGAACTACTCTAGAAAGCAGTAAATGTATACTAGAAAGCAGTAAAAAGAATAGGGAGAGAGAAATCCTCCTCGACGGTCGCTTGGAGGACGACGCCTGGACGAAGGAGAACGAAGCAGGACGAAGCAGAAGAACGGGAACGGAGCAACACGCCATCGTCATCGCGGGATCCACTTCCGAAGGGGTACGAAAATTTGGACTTTATCTCGCGAAAAGCATCCCGGGTGTGGGACAAGCTTCTATTGAGCTTTGGAGAGGTAGAGAGGAGAAGGAAGGGATGAGAATTTCGTATGGAGGGGGTCTCCTTTTATAGTTGCTAGGAGTGGGGGAAAAATGGTCATTACATCTTCAAAATAATCAATGAGGGGCTTTAGTGACGGATAAATCTGTCACTAAAGACCCCAACGTGGGCGTAGCTTCCGCGCCCACGTGCGCCTCCTCAGCTGCCCGCTTCCTCAACGCCCACGCACGTTCTTTGATTCTCAGCCGTCCGATCGCGAGATCGGAAGGCTTAAGACGCATCTCTGTCCCCTGCTGCGCCCGCTTGGCACGTACGATCGTGCGTCCATGCCGCGCGTGCAATAGCGTGTGATCTCGATTAAGTGCCGACTGCCGTCCAATCGTGATCCAACGCCCACCATCGCCCGCACGCCCGCGCCTTCCTCCCCTTCATTGTGGCTCGAACCTACGCCCGCAGCTCACGTAACTGCGCTAGACCGCTGCGCTACGAGGCGCGGATGGTCGAGCGAACGCTTTTAGTCGCGGCTGACCACAGCCGTTGGATCTCGATCCAACGGCGGAGAGCGAGCGGGTGCGGGGCCTTCAGGGATTGTATGCGGCCATTTGGGCGTCCAGGATGGCACCACATGGCGCCATCTTGGCCGTCCATCTTCTGGAAGTTGTAGATGGTGCCACAGATGTCGGATTGACTTGATTTTTGCATCGTTGGGCTGCGATCGTCGATCCGAATTCATCCGTGCAGTCGGATTTGTCATTTGAAGAGCGGATTTACATCATCCTAGCCCTTGATCTTCTAAGGTTCCCCGGTCATTATCTGATGCTACGGATATCTGATTAGGGCGATCTTGGAATCGTTGAACTCCAATCGTCGCCCTGATCACATCCATACGGTTGGATCTTTGATCCGAGGCCCCGATAAAATGTTTGCCCTCTCCAAGCACATAAAAGGAGACAATTAACCTCCATTTTATTCAAACTACTTTAAATGCAAGATGATGCATGTTATGAAATATTTATATCATGAAATGCAATCCTATGCTTAAGAACATGCATAAGTAGACATCTTAAGTAGTGTAAATGTGTTTACGTCAATCTCCTTGGGAAAACTTTTGCTTGCAGACCCGCCTAATGTAGGAGGCTGCAGTTGCCTCTTTGTACTTTAGTGCCACTTCTGATGCTTCCTCTCTTAGTTCATCCATGAGGTCCAAGGCCCAGCAGACTTGATCGTCATTTGTAATGGGGTTGTATAATTGTGTCCAGTATGTGGGCAGGACTGTCTCTATAGGCAGCCAAGCTTCCATTCCTTACAACAAGGTGAAAGGTGTGTGGCCTATGGAAGTCCTCTGGCAAGTCTTGTAGCCCCACAATACGACCGGCAGTTCCTCAACCCATCTCCCTTTGGAGGAATCTAGCCAGTGCTTTAACGCTGGTATAATGGTACAATTGGTTACCTTCACCTATCTGTTTGCTTGAGAGTGCCCTACGGACGTAAAGCATAAGCAGATACCCCAGCCTGCGCAAAATTCCTCAAATTTTTTGCAGGCAAACTGGGTGCCATTGTCTGTGACAATGTACTAAGGTATACCGTACCAGGCTATAATGTTTTTCCAGACAAACAATATGACCCTGTCGACTGTTGGGCTAGCTAGCTTCTACCCATTTGGAAAAGTAATCTACCGTGACGAGTATGAAGCACTTTTGAGCTAGTGCTAGTGGAAAAGAACCATTGAAGTCCATGCCCCATTTTGCAAATGGGATGGGTGACATAATAGGCACCAACTTTCCAGGTAGCAAATGGTGTAGGTTGGCAAACCACTGGCACTTGTCACATTTGCACACAAACTCCCTACAATGTTGATTCATTTGTGGCCAGACGTACCCTGCCTGAAACACCCAGGCCAAAGTGCTTTGTAGCCTTCGTGGTTCCCGCATATGCCTCTGTGGGCTTCTCAGAGGACCTGCGACGCCTCTTCTTTTGAAAGACAACGCAATAGGAGGGTAGAGAGCTCCCTCTTGTATAGTTGTCCCTCTATTAGGGTGTACCTAGAGGCCTTCTAGTGAAACACCTTGGGTCATGGTTCACCTGGGGGGAGCTCGCCAATGTTCAAATAAGTAGTGATAGGTGCCATCCATGATGTGGATTGTTCTATCATGAACGCTCTAGGCGCAAGTACTATTGGTTCTTTCAGTGTCTGGAGACAGATATCTTCTTGCTCAAGCAGGATCGCCGAGGCTAGGCGGGATAGGGCATCCGCCAGGGGTTGTCAAATTGAGGCACCTGACTAATCGAGACAGACTTGAAGTCCAATAACTCCTCCTTGACCTTGTCAGCGTACAATATCATATTTGGGTCTCGAGCTTGGTACTCGCCATTGACTTGATTGGCAACCAGCTGGGAATCAGTGTATATCTCCAGCAAAGAGATGCCTCTCGACTTACCCACTCAGATGCCTGCTAACATGGCCTAGTACTCTGCTACGTTATTGGAGGCAGGAAAGACTAATTTGATGGAATACTTATGAGTGACGTCATATAGGGAGGCTAAGGCTATGCCGACCCCAGACCTGGCTGTCATGGACGAGCCATCAACACGCAGCCACCAAGGCAGAGTGAGGGAGGCATCTGGGTCTGTGAATTCCTCTATAAAGTCTGCCAAGATTTGCCCTTTGATTGACCTCCTTGGTTGGTATTGGATGTCGAACTCCACTAATTCCATAGCCCATTTCATTTGCCGTGTCGACCTTGTAGACTTATGCAACATTTGTCGCAGAGGATAGTCGAACTAGACCACTATTGCATGGGCTTGGAAGTACAGGCATAACTTTCTGACGGCAATCACCAAAGCTAGCCTAAGATTCTCGATGATAATATACTTAGCTTCTACATCTTGATAGGTTTTGCTAATGAAGTACACCGGTCGTTGCCCCCCTTCTCGCTCACCTACTAAGATGGCGCTGACAGCAGACATGGACACTGCCAAGTATAGGAAAAGAGATTCCCTAGGCTTGGGAGCCATCAGGATGGGGGGACTTCTGAGGGCTTCCATTACTTCCTCTAAAGCCTTTTGGCAGTGAGGGATCCAGTGGGCAGCAGTATAGCCTTTGTCCTTTTTTATACACTCAAAGAAGGGGAGGCATTTGTCAGAAGATCGAGACAAGAATCGACCTAAAGAGGCGATTTTGCCAACTAATGACTGCATCCCTTTCAGAGTACTCAGTGGTTCCAAGGTCATGATTGTCTAAATCTTTTAAGGGTTGGCTTCTATTCCTTTGTTAGAAACCAAGAACCCCAAGAATTTCCCGGCTAAAACACCAAAAGCACACTTGTCGGGGTTTAGGGGGAGACAGGTGTTCCTTAAGACATGGAACACCTCTGCCAAATACTCTAAGTGTTGCGGGAAGCTTGATCCCTTCACCAACATTTCATCGATATACACCTCAAATGATTTTCCTATTACATAGGAAAAAATCATATTTACAAGGCGTTGGTAAGTTGCTCCAGCATTTTTGAAGCCAAAGGGCATAACTCTGTATTGAAACAGACCCTTATATGTGATGAATGAGGTGTAAGGTCTATCTGCTGGAGCAAAGTTTATCTGATGGTACCGGCTGTAAGCATCCATGAAGAACATATGGGATTGACTGCTATTAGTCACTCTGAAATGGGTTTTAAAATTAATGCATTGCAGTATAGGTCGAATCAGCGTGAAAAACAAATACAATTTATTACTCGAATTTGAAGTCCAAAGTCGAAGATAGGGAGCAAGTAACAATTAACTCTCAAGATTGCAATTCTATCAATAAATCCAAACAAGAATGATATATATGATAAAGCAAATGTTTAATGAAGCAAAAAGATTAGGGTAAAATGGTGATTTAAATCACCAATTACCCCTCACAATAATAGCAAATATCTCAACAGTATCAATCAAGTTAGGAAGCTCAAATCAGACGTCTGCTGGTAGGATCAAACGTCTTAAACGTCTGATTCTACAGTGCTTTTCTTCTCTTCTTCTGCAGACTCTTCTTCTTTCTTCTCCTTTCTTCTTCTTCAAAACTCTTTCTTTCTTCTTTGCCTTTCTGCTGCTCTCCTTCTCTTCTCCTTTCTTTCTCTGCTTCTTTCTACAACTAAGGGTCGCACAGGTACCAGTGAGAGTAAAAACCCCCCCTGTCCCCGTGCACTCTCTCTCTTTCTCTCTCGAGGATCTGCTCTCCCAGAGCCTTCCACAGTAACGGGTAATTGGGCATTCGAGTCAAGCACGTACCCGAGTCCAGGCTCACCGGTAGTGGGTGGTGAGCGAGGAGTGAGAGCTTAGGTGGATCGGATCGAGCGAGGATTAGGAGGGAAGAATTTAGGGAAGATCCGGTCGAAATCGAGCTTGAGAAGTTCGATATGATCTGGAGGTCCTCTTATAGGCCTTTGGAGGGAGTTTTGAGCTTGGGAAGTGGAAAGCTTCTCCGGAGATAGGAATTCTAGGATATCCTAATCTCTAATGTGTTCACATTGGAGATTGGGAAAGTTTGAGAGCTTGGGAATTGGCTCAAAGGGAAGGGAATTCATTGACGAACTTCCCTTTCAAATCTGAGAGGGATTCGTCAAGGAATCAAGGAGAAGTTGCCAAATTTAGGTCGCCGGAGTTTGTAGGAATAGGATTCATGGCGGAAGGGACCTGTTTGTGAAAACGATGACAAAGTTAGGGGCCTTTTTGTAAGGATTTCGAAAGTTAAGGGCATATGTGTGATCAGACAAGACCAAATTGCAAACTAGGTCAAGATAGTCTCAGATTGGGCCCAAATTTTGTTATAGACCTAATTTTGACCTAAGAAATCCAATGGTGAAGTTAGATTTTGATTTTGACTTAGTTTTACTGGGTAATTTATACAAAAACCCAAATTAGGGTAAATGTATGTCTAGGACACTATTTTGGGTCAAGACGGGTTCTGATGGTCAAATTGAAGGTACCAAACCCTAGAGAATATTTTTCTATGAATTTTATAGGGTTTAGGTGAATTTTACCCTGACCAAAACCACATTTAATTAAGCGGGTCTATTTTTAGGGTTTCAGAAGTCATTTAATTCTCAAAACATGCGAAAACCCTTTTCTGTCTATTCTACCCCACTTGTTAGACTTTTAAGACCATTAAACCCTTAATTAACCCTTGAAAAAACTCGTGGTTGTTCTGCATTCAAGATGTGATGGTAAAATTACAGTTTTAACCTTATTTTCTTGTCTTTCTCTCAGAATTATTATGCAATGAATTATGGCTCTGGAAATTATGTAGGAGCATTTATTCCTTGATAATAACTAAATTGAGCTAGTTATGGTTCATAATGATATTCCCATCATAACCCCATGCCTAGATTTTGCTAGTCCCTTAGTAAAATCTCATGGAATTAACTAAGATTCTAGACCATGCCTTTTTATGCTCAAATTTCTGCTGTATGCTTTCTTTTGTAGATTAGGTTAGAATGCCAATAGTAGGCCTAGAGGTACTCAAGTACCAACCAAGATCCAGACCTGACCAGCTCTAACCTCAGTCTGCCGTGAAAGTTTCTAAGGCCCACAGGAAATAACCTAAGGTTCATTAAACTCCGTGGTTAAAGCACCCGTGCTTGTAACATGTTTTAGCCCTGGTTTAGTTTGCAATGCGTTTTTGTAAGAGAGAGACAGAAGATTTTTTTTTTTGTTTTTGGAGAGTTTTCTCTCTCTTTCTGTCTTATTTCTAGCTTCAGATTGACTTTACGGCATAGTCTGTATCGGATTCATAGCTCCCACCATCAATCCTTGCAGGGTCCCTCGCAATCGATACTTTGAGATAGCACCGCCCATGGAAACACCCAAAACCCTGGCTTTCGAGATTTCGGGATAATCCCGCCCATGGCATTCTATAACTAAATCCAGACCCTAGTAATCGACATTTCATGATAATGCCGCCCATGGCATCTGAACCAGTACAAGGTGCTTACATGCCCGTAGTAGGATATTTAGATATCCTAGGAGACAAGCACCGAGGAGACGGTATGTTATTGCGCATCTTCGAGGGGAATTTCCCGTCTCTCCACGCCGGGAACTCTTCCAAATCAACTTGTGTTGATCGGTTGCTCCTAATCTAGGTAACTTCTCAAGAAAAAATTTAATGCATTTGCATGATTTTGATCATTAAGCGCACTGAACCAAACTGTGTGTGGATTGGGGTGCTTAGGTTACTGAGTCCCGCAAACCAGAGGTCAGTTAACGAGGCCGAATAATCCCTAAGCCTTAGAACTAATACTTACATTTCGCTTTTTCCCCAACCTCTTAAGGACTATCCAGATCTTAACAAATACTTGAATTTTTAAGCCTAAACACAAGCCCAAGAGGCCTAAGATCAGCGTTCATACTAATCTCTTTTTGTCTCTTAGCACTTTTTGTCTTTCATTTTCTTTCTTTTTGATTTGGTCTAGAACTAAGTAGATTCCCTAATCTTTTACTAATGACTATCTCTTTTTTGTTTCAAACTGTGCTCCTTTTTAACATTATATCACCTCCCCCTTTCCTCCTCAAGAATGATATACAATTTTCAAAATTTTCTCCCTTGTACATTTTTTTGTTCTTTTTCAATTTTTTATTTTTTTGGTTTTTTAGACTATGTAATTTTTTTTTATGAAACCCTTTCTTGTGAAGTGATTCTTACAGCATTTTGCACTTTAATACCCCCCAATGCCTACGATTTGTAATGTCCTCATTGTAAATAAGGTGGGTTCGAGTTCATCTTAGATCGTACATTAAAATAGGTTTTGGGTGGGTGGACGGGTCGAGGTGACTGTTGCAGACGATTTCAAGCTTAGGTACGGGTACCAGAGGTGGAGTCGGTTGTTCTAATGGATGAACCCTAAAGTGCAATATCAGTTTAACATAAGATGTGTCAAAAGGGGTTTCAGGTTTTTCAAAAAGATGACGTGTTGCCTCCCATTAAGCGCTGAGTTTAACGCCATTAGCAGGGCGTAATGAGCTCAGGGAGAATGGAGATCAAAAGATACCTCAGCAAGTTCGTATCGATGAGTTCAATGAACGACTTAAGTCGCTGGCCATTCACAATAAAGGGTTTAGAATCAAGGCTGGGTTGACTGATTTCAATGGCTCCATTTCCAAAAATCCGTCTGATAAGATATGGTCCAATCCATTTTGATCTGAGTTTTCCTGGGAACAGTTTGAGTTTGTCATCCCAGAGTAGGACTTTTTGACCAAGGTGAAAGATCTTTCTAGATATGTGCTTGTCGTGAAAGGCCTTAACCCGTTCTTTGTAAATTCGTGAGTTCTCGTAAGCATCATTGCGTAGTTCATCAATCTCACTCATTTGAAACTTTCTGTGGGTTCCTGCCTTAGAAAGATCTAGATTACACTTCCGTACAGCCTAATAAGCTTTGTGCTCCAACTCGACGGGGAGGTGACATGCCTTCCCGTACACCAATCTAAAAGGAGACATGCCCAATTAGGTCTTGTGTGCAGTCCTATAAGCCCACAAGACTTCCGAAAGTTGGGATGACCAATCCTTCCAATCAGGTCGTACAGTGACCTGAAGGATTTTCTTGATCTTCCGATTCGATAGCTCAGCTAGATCGTTGGTTTGGGGGTGATAAGGAGTAGAGATTCGGTGTGATACCCCGTATTTGGTCATCAGTGATCTGAACTGAGCAGTCGTGAAATGGGTCCCTCCATCAGAGATAATGGCACGTGGAATCCCGAATCGAGAAAAGATGTTATGATGAATGAATTTGATTACCACCTTATGATCGTTGGTTCGAGTCGGGATGGCTTCGATCCATTTGGACACGTAGTCAACAGCAAGAAGAATGTACTCGAAGCCGCCCGAGATAGGGAAGGGTCCCATGAAATCAATCTCCTAGATATCGAAGATTTCGCATACGAGAATCCACTGTAAAGGCATCATATCGCAGTGGCTCATGTTGCCCAAAGTCTGGCAACGAGTGCATGCCTTATAGTGATCGTATGCGTCCTTGAAAATCGTGGGCCAATAAAAGTCACACTGGAGGACTTTTGTTGTGGTTTTATGTCCGGAGAAGTGTCCACCGCAGCCCTGGTCATGGCAAAAGGACAAAATGTCCTGAATTTCTGCTTCCAGAATGCACCATCTGATGAGCAAATCAGCACCAATGCGGAAGAGGTACGGGTCTTCCCAGATGTAACACTTGTCATCGGAAAGTAATTTGTCTTTCTTGGCCTTCGGCCAATCGGACGAAATCTGATGTGATGCCAAGTAATTCACCAAATCAGCAAACCAAGGAAGTCCCGTACTAATAGTCAGGAGGTGCTCATCGGGAAAGTGTTCTGTGATGGGTCCAAAAGGGTTAATAATGTCGGAAGGAAGGTGGGATAAGTGGTCAGCTACCACGTTCTACTTTCCTGCTTTATTGCGAATCTTGAGATCAAATTCTTGCAACAGCAAGATCCAGCGGATTAGTCGAGGTTTCGCATCCTTCTTCGTGAGGAGGTGCCTCACTGCAGTGTGATCTGAGGATATGATAACACGGGAACCCAAAAGATATGATCTGAATTTCTCCAGTGCAAATACTACAACTAGCAGCTCTTTCTCAGTAACTGTGTACTTACGCTGAGCCTCGTCAAGTGCCTTGCTAGCGTAATAGATGACCACGGGTTTCTCGTGTATTTTCTGCCCAAGTTCCGCACCTACAGCATAATCAGATGCATCGCACATGATCTCAAAGGGTTGAGACCAATCAGGGGACTGCATTATAGGTGCTTGGGTAACTCGATCACGTAGGATCTCAAATGCTGGAGTGCACTCCTCGAAGATTTTGAAGGGGACATCCTTAGATAGAAGAATAGTCAGGGGGCACGCGAGTTTCGAGAAATCAGGCATGAATCGACAGTAAAAATCGACGTGCCCCAGAAAGGATCGGATGTCCTTGATCGAGCTAGGCATAGGGAGTTTGGAAATCAGATTCACCTTGGCTCGATCAACCTGGATGCCTTTATCAAAGATGAGATGTCCCAGGATAATTCCCTCAGGTACCATGAAGTGGCTCTTTTCCCAGGAAAGAACCAAGTTTACGCCGATGCACCATCTGAGGATTTGGACCAAGTGCAGGAGGCAATCATTAAAAGATTCTTCAAATAGCGAGAAGTCATCCATGAAGACCTCAAGGTATTCACCTACCATATCTGAGAATATGGCAAGCATGCACCGCTGAAAAGTAGCAGGTGCATTGCAGAGATCAAACGGCATCCTTCGGAATGCGTATGTTCCGAAGGGGCAGGTGAAGGTGGTCTTCTCTTGGTCCTCAGGATGGATTGCAACTGGCTATATCCGGAGTACTTGTCCAAAAAGCAGAAGAATCGATTTTCCGCTAGTTTCTCGAGGATCTGATCAATGAACGATAGTGGGAAACGATCCTTCTTTGTGGAGGAATTGAGTCTTCTGTAATCAATGCAGACTCTTCATAAGTTTGCTATACAGATCGGTATGGTTTCTCCGATTTCAGTTGTGATGACGATGAGCCCTGCCTTCTTAGGCGCAACTTGGATTGGACTCACCCACCAACTGTCGGAGATTGGGTAGATGATCCCTGCATCTAACCACTTGATGATCTCCTTTTTCACAACATCCTGTAGATTGGGATTTAGGCGTCTCTGCATTTCACGGGATGGTTGTGAGCCCTCTTCAGTATAGATGTGATGTGTGCAGTATGAGGGGTTGATGCCAATCAGATCATCGAGAGTCCATCCAATGCTCTCCGATGCTGCTGGAGGACAGAAATCAGGCATGTTTCCTAATCAGGTGTTAGTTGGGAGTTGATAATCATAGGAAATGTCTGATTGAAACCCAAAAAGACGTATTTGAGATGGTCATGGATGGGTTTCAATTCCATAACAGGATTATCAGCAGCAGCAGGTGGTTCGGGGTGGGTGTCGGGAGCAAAAGAATGAGCTATGGGTGTGTCTAGGTTATGTTTAGGCTCCTCTAATTGCGGGTTTTGATCTTCTTGTGGTTGATCAGAAATATTCAAGTTTTCCTCGATACATAGGTCGTCAACCACAGCCTCGATATTACAGATTTGTTCTATAACCCCACAATTAATTCCTTGTTGGGCCTTAAAGATATCGATCTTTAGCATCTTGCTCCCAAATTTTAACTCAATTTGGACCTCCTCACAATTAATATTGGCCCTAGCAGTGGCCAGAAAGGGCCTCCCTAATATGATCAGTGTATTCTTCAAGTTCTCAAGAGCATCCATGTCTAAGACAATGAAATCTACAGGAAAATAGAAATCATGTATCCTAACTATGATATCCTCGAGAATTCCTTTTGGTGACTTAATCCATCGATCAACTAATTGCAAGGTCATTTCTGTCGATTTAAGCTCAGATTCCTCAAAGTAGTCTAGTAGGGATGTAGGTATCAAATTTATGAAAGCTCCTAGGTCTAGTAAGTCTCGGTCAAACTGCATATCACCGATAGCACAAGAGATTAGAGGGGTGCTTGGGTCTTTTGCCTTAGGCAAGAGTTTGCTCAAAATGACGGAGCTGGCTTGCTCCAACAATACGATCGGGTTCCCGCCTTTGGTTCGTAACTTACGCTTAGGTGTACACACGTCTTTCAGGAATCGTGCGTAAGCTAGTACGTGGCAAATTGCTTCCATCAAAGGGATGTTTATATGGACCTGCTCAAAGAGCTTAACCAAGTCCTCCTCAGGTGCCACGGGTTTGGCTGTCCTCTTTCCCTTGGTCAAGGCCTAGGGAAATGGAACCTCAGATGGTTCCTCTAGAATTGGCTCAGGCTCTTTATTAGGGACGTGTGTGTTCTGGATGACCAATCTAGGATTAGGATTTATGGTCTCAGGCATGTTTTGGCTAGGAAAGGGTGGGTCTTGTGTTGCTTTGCCACTACGGGTGGTGACGGAGTTTAATCATGCCTGATTTTGGTTTGGGTTGGGCAAAATAGGTGTTTGTTGCTGAAATCCAGCGTATGAAGTTGAAGCATCCATCCCATCAGGTGATGGAGTAGGAGGGGCCTAATAAACAAAGTGAGCTTAGCCCTGATTTGGGTTCATAACATGCCTTTGGTTCAGCACGTTATTTGGGTTTGGAAGAGGCTAAGAAGGAAGTGCACCAGACTGGCGAGTACTTACCAGCTGGGCCAATTGATTTCGTAACTCAGAGATCTCTTCTTTGTGCTATTTCTGCATATCAACCAAGGTCTAGAGAATCAAAGATGTATGATCTTCTTTAGGTGGTCCAGATTGGAAGTTTTGAGTGGGCCTTGGTTGGGTGGGTTGATAAGGTCGCGGAGCCTGTGGTCAGGGTTGGAATTGAGGTCTTAGATATGGGTTATTTCCCGACCACGAAAAGTTAGGATGATTACGCCATCCAAAGTTGTAAGTGTTGGAGAAAGGATTATTCTGGATGGCGTGAAGATCCTTACAGGTCTAAGGAGCTTCGAGGTAATCAGGGTACAGGGGTTCAGAGTTCTCCCAACTGAGGTGGGCTGACCCGGAGTTGCCTCCGAAGTCATAATCAGATGGGGGTGGATACGCATCCATCCCCGGGGAGTGGTAGATGTTGTACGCAACCTCCCTTCCAGTGGGCGGGTGCGCGTATGTGCTTTGAGGTGCAGAGATGGTTTTGTGTAGATGACAAGTGATGTCGTCCACCTTGTTCTCGATAATGGAGACCTTGTCCAATTGACTGGCTACCAACTCCAAATCAACGGATGCAGAAAGGCCTCAGGATTCGTGTACCCCATGATTATTTGTTAATGCGCGGGTGGACGTCCAGTCGTACGTACCCAATGACTCATTATTCAGGGAGTTCTCGCACATGTTCTCAAGAATTTCGCAGATCGTGTCCTCATGTTGACCCATGGTGCTACTACCACAGGTTGCATTGACAAAGAGCTTGATATCCTCACGAAGTCCGTGGTAAAAGGATTGGACTTGTTCCCACTTCGAAACTCCGTGATGGGGGAACTTACGCATGAGATTCAGAAAATGATCCCATGCCTCGTGTAGAGATTCTCCTACTCCTTGGGAGAAGTGCGTGATTTGGTGCAGCATCATGTTGGTACGAACAATGGGATAGAATTTTTGTAGGAAGGCAGTTTGAAGTTCTCCCCATGTGTTGATCGTGTGTGGTTGAGTCTGAAACCAATGAGCAACTTTGTCAGCCAAGGAGAATGAGAAGAGCTTTAAGAGTAATCCGTCCCGATTCCGTACATCTACCCCAAAGGTGTAGGCTAGATGTTTTAGGTTTTTGATGTGCTGGAAAGGATCCTCAAAGTTCACGCCATGAAATTTTAGGGTCATATTAAGCATACTAGGCTTGAGATCTACCTCGGGTCCTCCCATGGGAATGTTGATTCGAGGTTCGATCTCCACCGCTGCGGGATTATAGTGATCTTGCATTTGAGGACGCGGCGGTAGGTTGATGATGGCATTGATTTGATTTTGGAAATCATAGAATTGTTGCTCAAGATTAGGTTCTTCTTGGTGATCCATAGCTAATGAAGGAGAAGTAGGTTATGAATCAAAGGATATGTCAATGTGATCAGGTTGTTATACAAACATGGAAGACGAGGCTCGACCTCGATGACAGTGAATAGCTAATGGAGACCTCAAGGATGGTCTTAAGGACCTCCTCCCAAACATGCACTTGATGGAATGGAAGAGGGATAGAAGGTGATGGACCCAATCAAGACACCCAAAAATTTTGGATGACTATAGAGGTTTGGGGCGGATGATACCCCTTAGTTAGAAAATCATCCACTTGAGAATTACTTGGGCAGCCAAAGAGAGAGAGTTTCGCGAAGACCCCTACACGGTAGAGTGCCCCCACGAGTTACAGGGTTTCCCCTACCCGACCTCTCTTGTCACTAAGGATCCACGTAGAACAGAATGGGGACTTGACCTCTTAAGTTTACTAGTTTTAGATTAAGAGCAAGGTGCTTATGATTTCACTTGAACTTTAAGATGTTTTTGTGCAAAGTGACCTAATTTGAAGATTGGTTAACCCAACAAGGTAGGTCAACTTCACCTGTTTTGTCCTTTGAAAAATTTAGGTGTTTCTTTTAGTGTTCAAATGAAATTAAGAGCCTGTTTTTAGGGTTTACTTGAATAGATCAATTCAACCATGGCTTAGGCACACACAATTTGGGAAGGTTAATTCTTGATTAAGCAAGTGTGTCTCTAAAACCTTAAACTAGAAACCCTAATTAGCTCTGATTGGTCCAATTTAATTTTGTCCAAATGTGGTACATAGGGCTCAAGCAAGAAGGTGATAGCCCTAGATACCTTAAGCTTTAAGTAGGTGCACAAACCAGGGTTTGGATGTTCTCTAGAATGTATTGAATCAAGCAACTGATGATTTTCCTAAGAATAGAATGTAAGTAGCCCTAATTGATTTTTTCTTTGTTAGCTTTTCAGAATCAGGAGCTTAGAAGAGGGTGGATGGAGTTTACCTGTCCCTGGAGTAGCTGATATGCAGCCGATCTTCTTTAATGAATCCCCTGAAATAGATCACAATCAAAAGAGATAGAGTAAGTTAGTACCAAATCAGATATTGCAATCAAGAGATCAAAATTACGCGTTGCTCCCCAGCACGGTGCCAAAATGTTAGTTGCTCTGAAATGGGTTTTAAAATCAATGTGTTGTGGTATAGGTCGAATCAGCACGAAAAACAAATACAATTTATTACTCAAATTTGAAGTCCAAGGTCGAACGCAGGGAGCAAGTAACAATTAACTCTCAAGATTGCAATTCTATCAATAAATCCAAATAAGAATAATATATATGATAAAGAAAATGTTTAATGATGAAAAAAGATCAGGGTAAAATAGTGATTTGAATCACCAATTACCCTTCACAATAATAGCAAATATCTCAACAATATCAATCAAGTTAAGAAGCTAAAATCTGACGTCTACTGGTAGGATCAGACATCTTAAACGTTTGATTCTACAATGCTTTTCTTCTTCTCTTCTTCTACAGACTCTTCTTCTTTCTTCTCCTTTCTTCTTCTTCAGAACTCTTTCTTTCTCTTTGCCTTTTTGCTGCTCTCCTTCTCTTCTCCTTTCTTTCTCTGCTTCTTTCTGTGACTAAGGGTCTTACAGGTACCAGTGAGAGCAAAAACCCCCTGTCCCCGTGCACTCTATCTCTTTCTCTCTCTGAGATATGCTCTCCCAGAGCCTTCCACAGTAACGGGTAATCGAGTATTCAGGTCAAGCGCATACTCGGGTCTAGGCTCACCGACAGTGGGTGGTGAGCGAGGAGTGAGAGCTTAGGCGGGTCGGATCGAGTGAGGCTAATGGGACCTCACCTCGTGTTCTTAGGTAATAAGCCCAGAACACAAATATAACTTATATCACTACGCCACTTCTATTGTTAACGATGTGGGACTATGTTAGTCCCCTTTCTCTTCGCGTGGGCTGCTGCTGCGATGCTCTTCCAATCGAGGGAACTGCGGTGAAGATGAGTCGAATTGGCGTTGAAGAAAATTCCCTCAGTGGTAATTGGAGACCTGGAACAGCTCCTGGGCCTCGTCAGTGGCACCTGGAGGTAACACCTGAAGCCTGCACGACCTGGATCTCAAAGAACGTGGTGGCGATGGCAGAAGTGGCGGAGCTCTGGTGAGGACACCTGAAAACAAGAATACGGCCTTGCGGCCAAGTCAAAACAATTCAAAACCTTTGCCGAATGTCATGGAGTGCAACGGTGGTGGTAGCATGGAGTGAGAGTGCTTGTGGGTGTTGGGCGAAGTCGAGGCAAAGCTGCGAACGTGGTGGTGTTCGGTGAGGTGTTAGAGAGGCTAATCTCCTCAATTACTTGAGGGGTTTTAGTCTCTGAGTCAAGGTGATGGTGATGAGTATGGAAGCAGTGGCGTAGGTGGTTTGTGGTGGCCGCTAGTGCTCGCCGGTGGTATGCTGGCATGATGGAAGATGGAGTCGCGGAGGTTGATGCGGAGGTCGAAGCGGAGTGTCGGAGGTGTTGTCGTGAAGTGGAGAAGATGGGGAGTCGATAGAGATAGGTAGCGGACGACGGGGATCAGAGTTGGCG
Organism: Thalassia testudinum; assembly: GCA_037157565.1. Lineage (NCBI taxonomy): Eukaryota > Viridiplantae > Streptophyta > Magnoliopsida > Alismatales > Hydrocharitaceae > Thalassia > Thalassia testudinum. The sequence goes on from JAZHRO010000030.1 coordinate 54,307,727, forward strand.
CCGGTTGCGGTATGGCCGACGCCGGAGACGAAGATGGCTCCGATGGGGTGATGACAGCGAGGATGAAGGAGATAGGGATGTCGGCCGGTATTGCTCGATGTGAAGCAAGATGAGGAAGGAGTATCTGCCACTGATATTGCGGTCAGATGACGAGGAGAGGCAAGGAGAATCGTCGAAGTTCGAGGAGCCTTTCGGCAAGATTAAGAGGGAAGAATTTAGGGTAGATCCGGTCGAAATCAAGCTTGAGGAGTTTGGTATGATCTGGAGGTCCTTTTATAGGCCTTTGGAGGGAGTTTTGAGCTTGGGAAGTGGAAAGCTTCGTCGGAGATAGGAATTCTAGGATATCGTAATCTCTAATGCATTCGCATGAGAGATTGAGAAAATTTGAGAGCTTGGGAATTGGCTCAAAAGGAAGAGAATTCCTTGACGAACTTCCCTTTATAATCTGAAAGGGATTCGTCAAGGAATCAAGGAAAAGTTACCAAATTTAGGTCGTCGGAGTTTGTAGGAATAGGATTCACTGCGATAGGGACCTATTTATGAAAATAATGACAAGGTTAGGGGCCTTTTTGTAAGGATTTTGAAAGTTAAGGGCATATGTGTGATCAGACAGGACCAAATTACAAACTAGGTCAAGACAGCCTCAGATTGGGCCCAAATTTTGGTATAAACCTAATTTTAACCTAAGGAATCCAATGGTGAAGTTGGATTCTTTTTTTGACCTAGTTTGACTGGGTAATTTATGTAAAAATCTAAATTAGGGCAAATGTCTGTCTACGACTCTATTTTGGATTAAGATAGGTTCTGATAGTCAAATTGAAGGTACCAAACTTTAGAGAATATCTTTCTATGAATTTTAGAGGGTTTAGGTGAATTTTATCCTGACCAGAACATCATTTAATTAGGCGGGTCTATTTTGAGGGTTTCAGAAGTCATTTAATTCTCAAAACATGCGAAAATCCTTTTCTGTCTATTCTACCCCACTTGTTAGACTTTTAAGATCATTTCACCCTTAATTAACCCTTGAGAAAATTGTGGTTGTTCTGCATTCAAGATATGATGGTAAAATTACAGTTTTAACCTTGTTTTCTTGTCTTTCTCTCAGAATTATTATGTAATGAATTCTGGCTCTCTGGCAGTTATGTAGAAGCATTTATTCCTTGATAATAACTAAATTGAGCTAGTTATGGCTCATGATGGTATTCCCAACGATTGCTGTAAGAATCCACCAGAGTGTCCACCCTTGGCAAGGGGAACTCGTCCTTTGGGCAGGCTTTATTTAAGTTAGTGAAGTTTACGCACATCCACCTTTTGTCGTTGGCATTCTTCACCATGATCACATTGGACAACCATGCCAAGTACAAGGATTCTTCGATGAAGCCGACTTCAAGGAGCTTATGGAATTCTGCCTCAGCAGCTTGCCATTGTTCAGTAGACTTGTGCCTGCGCCTACTTGATAGCCCATCACCCACCTTAATGTTGAGGTGATGCTGAATCAAGGACGGGTTCACCGTCAATAGGTCATTGGCGGACCACGCTAATACATTCGCATTAGCCCTTAGCAGAAGTAGCAACTCTTGAACTTCGGAGGGATCAAGGTGTTGAAAGCATTTTGCGTCGATTTATGAAATATGCGTTGTAGTGTAGTCAACAAAAATCGCTTTACAACATTTAAATTTATAAGAGTGCTCGAAAATAAGGAATTGAGTCCAAGGTCGTTCGTAGGGAGCAAATGTGGAATTCACAACACTAATCGCATTAAAAAATAATGAGCACAATCAATGAATCACAATTAAAGATATTCAATAAATAATTTACAAAAAATGATATTCAATGATAAATCAAATTATATCTCAAAAGTTGATGGGATAAAAAGAATAAAAAAGCACTAAAAAATGGTGATTTAAATCCCCACTTATCTCCTACATTAGTCACATATCCCATGCATTCAATTTCTCAATAGTGTTTCTTCAACCACAAATCCACATCAGATAAGTCCATAGTACCAGATCAATGCCCAACACAAGCACAAAGCCAAATATCCTCACAGACTAAGACACAAGAGACATTGGACCCTAAGGTCAGATGACTTAAGTCGCCAAGGTTTAAGCACAGAGCACCAGCACAATACAAGAGCCTCAAATATAGCTAAGTATAGAGCGCATAGGCACACATCCCGAGGAGCATAGTGCAAAACCACCCTCCTCAGATTTCCTCTTCTTCCCTTCTCAGAATCAAGTAATCAGATATATAAGTGGGTAATCGGATCCGAGTAGGGTCCAGACCCACGGGCAGTGATCGCAGGTGAGGAGAGAGAGCACATGTATAGCGCATGCATGGGGAACTCGACCCCTCGTGTACTGGGCGAAGAGGCTACGATGCTTTTTCCTTTTATGCACTACGTGCGTTTTGTCCCACACGATGTGGGGCTATATGGGCAAATCTTCTTCGTGTGCTCGACTACTGAAAGCTCCAAGCAATTGGGGCTTTATTATCGCTCCTTTGGTCAATTGAACGCTCAGACAGCTTCGTGGAGCTGATGCACTGCTGCTGATTGTGGAATCGAGATCATTGGTGGTCAAATGGAAGCATCGGCATTGGGGAAGACGGCAGCGTAGGCGGAGTCTGACAAACTCTGAAAGAAATGAATGCAGGCTAAGAACCCTGATTAGAATGTTCAGAAAACTTGCCGTGGTGTGAGGAGTGTGGCGGCAGTGATGATTTGGTGTTTCGAGGTCGGATGAGGTTGGGCAAAGTCGGAGATGGCCGTGTATGATGGGGTAGGTCGTCGGGGCGAAATAGTGGATGAAGCTTCTAATTCAAAGAGGGCTTTTGGTTGGCGGAGGATGAGGAAGCTTCTGTAAGTGACGACGGGGCATTTGGTGGTCTGTGACAGCGTAATGGCTTCACCGGAGGTGTTGCCGAAGGCAAAGAAGAAGAATGGGGAGAGGGCGATGTAGTGGTCGAATCTCTGTCCTAAATACATAAATTAACATAGACATTAAGAGAGAAAGAGACCTAAAATATGGGATGAAAGAGATAGGAATCCTCGGGGGCTTGCTTCGCCGAAGCTGAGGATGATGAAGTCTCCGATGAGGGAGGATGGCAGCAACAGAGGAGATAGGAATCCCTGCGATGGTAAGCGAGGAGCGGATGAATGTGGTGAAGGCACTGGGCCACCCAATTTGGCTGTTGGGTGGCTAGAAGAAGAAGGTCAAGGAGGTCCACCGGAGCTAGGCCGGAGAAGGCCAGGGAAGGAGTTGAAGAGGTGTTTTGGCCTTAAATTTTGATAATTTTGACCGTCGAACATGATGGAGCTTAAATAGAGCTCAATGGCGAGCTTAATTGGAGAAATTTGCGAGTATGATTCATGATTTTGGAAACCTAAACCCGTCAATTTTGCAAGCTTTGTGGAAGTTCCTCCTCCAAATCAGGGCACGAGACCAGGTGCAATTGGAAGGGAATCAACTCATGATCAATTCCTCTAAGTTTGGAAGGGTTTGATCTTGAGTTGGAGGAGAAATACTCTTCCAAATATTCACGGTTTGGGTGATGGGCTTGTGTTTAGACGGAGGAGAGAGAAAATGCATCAAGGGCATTTCTGCAAAGAAGATGAAGAAGTTGGGGACCCATTTGCAAGGAATTTCGAAAGCTAGGGTTTTAAATGAGAGAAACAAAGGTTTTAGGGACTGAAACACAAACTAGGTTAAGATAGACTTTAATCGGGCCTGAATTTTGGTCTTAGCCTAATCTGGACCCAAGGAATCTAATGGTGAAGTCGGATTTAGTTTTGACTATGTTTGACTGGGTAATTTGCACAGAATCCTAAATTAGGGCAAAATCCCGTCTGAGAATCTATTCTTGGTAAAAATGGGTTCAGATGGTCAAACAAAAAGTACCAAACCTCTTAGAATATTTTTCTATAGATTTTAGGAGATTTAGATGATTTTTATCCTAACCAAAACCTCTTCAATTTAAGTGGGTCTGAAATTTGGGTTTTGGTGTGCTGTTTTGGTTCTCGAAACGTGTGAAACCCCATTTCTATTTGTGTGGACCCACTCTTTGGACTTTAATGCTCGCTTGACCTTTAATTAACCCCTGACAAACCCTGTGGTCACTCTGCATTTATGATGCGATATTAAAACTGCAGAATTAGTCTTGTTTTAGTGTTCTCTCCTCAAAATGGATCTGAATGGAATTACGACTCTCCAATGATCATCTAGGAACATTTATCTTTGGATTTCCACTAATTCAAGTTAGTTACAGCTAATGATGGTGTTACCATCACAAGGTCCACCCTGATTTTGACGAGCTTGGTAGCGTCGTCAGGATATAGCTGTATGGCCATGGCTGAAGAGCCTGGCTGGAGCTCTAAAGTCGTTGGCGGATCACCCAGATTTGTTTCCTGTTGGATTTCCTGGACTTGGCTTCTCTTCTTCCCCCATTTATGTGGCTTGGGGGGCCTTGGCTCCATGGATCTCTCCAACTTGATCCGTAGGAGCTCTCGCCCAGCTGTTTGATGGTACCACCATCATTAGCCATAAATAGCTTAAATTACAGGAAATAAAGTGACAAATGCTCCTACATGATCGTCCGAGAGCCATAATTCCATTCGGATCCATTTTAAGGAGAGAACAACAAATCATGGTTAATTCTGTAATTTTAACAACACATCATGAATGCAGAGTAACCATGGGATTTTTTAGGAATTAATTGAAGGTCAATTAAGCATTAAAGTCCAATGAGTGGGTTCACGTAGATAGAAACGGGGTTTCATGCATTTCGAGAACCGCAACAATACACAAAACCCTAATTTCAGACCTGCTTAAATTAAGGAGGTTATGGTCAAGATAAAATTCATCTAAACCTCCTAAAATTTATATAAAAATATTCTGAGAGGATTGGTACCCTTAGTTTAACCATCTGAACCTAGTTTGACCTTAAATAGAGTTGCAGATGGAATTCTACCCTAATTTGGGTCTCTTGCAAATTGCCCAGTCAAACATGGTCAAAATTGAAATCAAACTTTACCATTAGATTCCTTGGGTCAAAACTAGGTTTGTACGAAAATTTGGGTCCAATCAGAGTCCAGCTTGACCTAGTTTGCATTTCAGTCCATTAAATCTCTAGTTTTCTCAGTCAAACCCCTAAGTTTTGAAATTCCTTACGTTCAGGTCCTTAACTTCTCATTTTTCTTGAAAAAAGGCCCCTTCCTCCATTGTTGGTGTGAAAGCTCTGCAGCCGACCTTCAAACAAGGAAATCTCCTTAATTCTCCAACCAAATCCTTCCAAAATTGGAAGAAACAATATCCAGGAGATCCTATTTTAATTAACAGCCTTATGATCCCTAGTTTACACCGTAGAGCTTGTGCGAACTTCGGGAAATCAAAGATTCTTCTCTCTGATTTATCGACCCAATCTAGCTCTTTTCCTCATCTAGAGCTTGATTTGAAGCTCTATAAAAGCTTCCCTACGCACGGCCATCCTTTCTAGCCTAGTTTTGGGCCGAGAAATCTCCTCTTCTCTCTTCTCCAGTCAACTACAACTTCAGCTATGGCGACTCTCTCCGAACTCCTCATCCGGCTATCCAACAATCAAATTGGACGGCCTTCTTCCTTCCTCTCTCTCTCTCTTCCACCTCTCACCGGTTAAAGTAGAGGTCCTCTATGCCTTCGTCGTCGCTGTTCTACTTCGCCGCCTTCCTTGTCTTCTTCAGCGCCAACCAGCCAATGCCAGCACCTCCTCTCCCCTATTTCGTCTCTTTCTTCTCTCTGATCTCTTCCTCTACCTCTTCACTTCACTTTTATCTACTTTAGTCTCACTTTCAACCACTAAATCACCCGCACATACTTCATCTTCCCTAGCGCCGGCGTAGTTCCGGTGAGCTCGCACGACAGCTACACCTCACTAATCTACCCACTACAACTCCCAGAAGATCCGTCGTGACATCATGATCAAAAGCCCTAACAAAATTGGGGCGATTGGTCATTGAAACCCCTCTTCGAACACCTCCTCTCTCCGCCTTCATCTTCGTCACTGGCAACTCACCACACAGCTTGAACCACCACGCACGCACCACCACCACACTCAACAGACACTGGTGAAACTTCTGAACATATTTAACAAGGCCACAAGGTCGTATTTTGATCCGCAGGTACTCGCTAAACCTCCGCCGTTGCAACCACCTTCTCTGGCTTCATCTGCAATCTTCCAATCGTCTCCAACCACGGCTTCATCTTACAGTTGCGGATTCACCTTGCAAAGGAAGCTGCGACTCCAATTGGACGAAGGCATCCCAGGAGTAGCTCCAATTTGACACCTCGACCCCCTGTAGCTACGCACAAGGGCAGCGAAGGAAGGAGGCAATCGTAGTGCCACATTGTGTGTGGCAAGAGCTCCAACAACATATAAGAGGATTTTGTGCTCTCAACTATTTGCCTCTGAGAGCACGGGGGTGAGGTCCCCATGCACACCCCATAGCACGTGCTTCACACACACCTATCCACGCCCTCGCCCGCGCTCACACCTCGTGGGTCTAGATGGTGGATCCATTTACCTAGATCCAACCTGTTCTGAAGAAAAGATAATTAGAGAGACAAGGGGGAGGGTTTTGCACTACTTTGGGATTCGTGTCCTCTCTCTCTCTCTCTCTCAACACTTAGCCTTTAAAGGCTTTATGCGAGACCCTTATGCCTTGGCTCCTCTACTTTGTTGGTTCTGCTAAGTTCTTAAGGCATCTGAGGCCTTACATTGACATCTGAGGTCATGGCTTGATACAGGTTACCGTGGAGATATTTAATTAAGATAACTGATTGTGGTTACTGTTGGTTTATTTAAGTTGATTTGTGAGCTTAAACTTAAGGGTTAATTTGGTGATTCAAATCACCACTTTATCCCAAACTTTTTGCACTGATCTTTCTTGAAATATTATCTTGAGCATTTTATTGGTTCAATTGCATATTATTATTACTATTGTGATTAGTGAATTGAAATTGCTATATTTACTCCCTGCGAACGACATCGGACTTACATCAATTTCTGGTTGTATAAATTTAAGTGTCTGTGAGAATTTTGTTCTATACTACGACATGTATTTCTAAACATTGACGATTTCACGTAAGCACTGTTTGATTCCCATGCACTATTCTTACCCCTCAAGGAGTTTGGAAAAGTATGAGCTAGAAATAAAAGGAGGGGATCAGTCGGAAGGCATGGGTCGTTGGGCGGCCAATGATGCCGTCAAACACCTCCGTCAACCTAGCCACTATGAATGTGGTCATCCTGTTTAAGTGCCTGTCCCCATTGCAGACGAATAAGGGAAGGCTGATCTCCCCATTCGGCATCACCTTGTAATTGTCGAACCCTACAACTGGGTGAGTTGACGGGGAGAGGTGCACTTCTTTAAACCCCAGCTTGAGTAGAGTCTTCCAGCATAGGACATCCATTGCGCTGCCTTCGTCCACTAGGAACCTTAGCTGGAGTTTCCTTGTCAGCAGGAGAGTTATTAGGAGCAGGTTAGTGTGCTCTACAGGGTTAGGCAAGGAAGTGAACAATTTGGAGGCCGCCTGTTTTATAGTACCTCTCTCGCCCCACTGAAGGGTGGGGAACGCACTATGGGGAGTCCACGCAGGGAGAGTAGCTTGCTGACTTAGGGTAACGTTGACCTCGAAGATGACCTCGACCTCCGTGCCGGTGGGTTTAGGGGGTGAGAGATGAGCATTCTTGGGTAACACAGCCATCACCTTCAGGACTTGGCAGTGATATTCTGTCAAGAGGAGCCTAGAGGACACCGCTTGCTCAATTTGACGGGCTTTAGACCCGTCTGGCTCTCAGTCTGCCTGACGTTGAAAAACGCATTTAGATAATTCGTACGTTGCAGTAAGCATTTACATCAATTTTAAAGAGAATAATCGAAGTGAGTACGAGTGTCGAACATGAGGAGGCGTGAAATCGAATCGATTAATCACTTAGTGTCACATGATATCTTATTCTGTTTGCTTGCGAAAAAAGAGAGAGCATATGGTTAGAAAATGATTCACAGCAGAGTGAAGTTTGCTAATTACACATTGGCAAAATCATGCATCATGGAAATGAACATAATAGCATAACATGAACTAAGTAGGAAATTACTCTAAAGGCATCAAAACATCATAGAATAAACTAAATCACTTCTTTAAATTATGGAGCAAGTGTACTACAAATACAAATAGATGAATGCTTAAGGAAATGCAAACTATAGCTAAGGAGAAGCAAGTACGGGAAGAGCACCGAGGTAGTCACAGCGGTGGAGGGACTTCCATCGACGGCTCGGCGACCATGGGGGCACCCTTTGAAGCTCAATAGATGTGGACATGTGCTAGGTAGAAACTAGGAAGAGATGCCCTTGCAATGGAGGTCCATAGATCTCTTTATAGTGAAAGAGAGAGCTAAAATAAGTATTGCATCATTAGCGACAGCAAGGTCATCGTTGTAGGCATCTGTAAGCGTCGCTGTAGGCTAGCTCACTCGCTCGCTGTCCTCCATATGCGCATAGCTGTCGTCACTCGTCAGCCATCAAATGTGTGACGCAGATCGTCATCGGAGGGTTCGCACGCGAGGATGTGCACTTCAAATTGCCTGGATCGCACTCATACAATCAGGCGTGATTGCACGCGTAACCATCGACGTTATCATCCGTGTATCACATGCATGGCTGGATGGCGCTCGTCGCGTCCACTTCACAATCGAACGACCCAATTTCAATTGATGCGCGATGAGGGCTGCCGATGCGATTCAATCCCTCACCACTCATTTGTGAGCGCCTCACCTGCCCGTTGTGCTGCGCTCGTAAATGGTCGTGAAGATGACGAGGCAAGCGCAAGTGGATGACTGTTGGATGCTAATCTGACGATGGATGTCATGCGATGGAGACAATCGGGGCTACTGATGTGTGATGGAGGCCAGAGCGGGTGCCACGTGGCGCAACGAAGACCATTGATCAACAAATTAATGATCAGAACTTCTTGGACTTGTTGTGGGAGCTACGGAGGTCAGATTGAGGTGATTTTGAGTATGTTGGATTCCGTTCGTCAATCCTGATCCATCCGTACGGTCTGATTGCTCATCTAAAACATGTTTCAATACGCACTTGTACACATGGTCATTAAACATTAATTATAAACAATTTTAACACAATATGCATGCAATGCTCCCCAGGCCACTATAATATGACATTAATGCACATGTGCCCTCGAAATTGAGTCTAATTGATATAATTAACACTAATAATTGTACAGTCATCACTGCCACAAAGACCATGTTGACCCCTCAAAGTTGTTGGAGCTTCTCCTTATGGTAGTCCTTCAGACCCTCCATAGGTCTGTTGCCTTGGTCTTGGCCTTCATTTCGCTTAACAAAGTAGGCCAAGTTTCCATGCTGGATCTAAGACTCGATTTGGTCGCGTAGATCCCGACAATCTTTCGTAGCGTGCCCCTGGGCAGTGTGATACTTGCAATAGGGAATGGAATCAGCCTTCTTCTTGAGAGGCCTTGGAGGGGGTAGTAGGTCCTTGTCGGTGGACCACACCTCCGCCAACACGTCCGCCTAGTTCATGGCGAGAGGAGTGTACTCTTCAAAGAATTCCCACCTGGGCTGGCGGGGTCCGTTATTTCGACTCTTGGTGGGACGATCGCTCCTCTGATCATGGAAGTTGGCCTTCCACTTGTTGAAGCAGCTTTCTCCACGGATGGACATGGGAGCTGGTTCTCCCGAGGTTCTCTTCTCCTCTATGGTACCAAGATCATCTCTGTACCCGTCCGCCAACCGGCTACGGGAGCGGAAGGAGTCGTCCTGCTCTGCAAACCTCGTAGCCCTGTCCCACAACTCCGCCATATCTCTAGGCGTGAAGTCGTTGATGTCATACAATAACCTTTGAGTCAGGAGACTTGACTTGAAGTACTGGATGGTTATGGCATCATGGGGCCTCTTGCATTTGAAGCATTGAGCCTTGAACCCGTCTAGGTATGATCAGAAGGACTCAACCTTCCATTGTCAGATTTCTGACAGCATCTCTGGGTTATCTCTAACCCTTTGTTGCCCTGCGAAGTACTGGTAGAATTTATCCTCCAGTTTTGAAAGCAGATGATTTGCCCTGCCGGCAATTCATTAAACCATTTGTGGGCTATCCCGGAGAGATACAATGGGAATACTCGATAGAGTACCCCATCAGGGCAACCGTGCATCAGCATCATCTAGCGGTAGATCCCTACAAAGCTGTTGGGGTCTGTTGTCTGGTCATATTGAGCCATGATGGGCTGCTTAAACTTCTCCAGCAAGGGGGCTATCATCACCTCCTTTATGAAGGGGTAGGTGGTGACATAGGCATGCAGGCATATACCCCTCCTCACCCGGGTGACTTGGCGAATGATCTCGGGTATCGAGCCCCTGCCGCTGGTTGCCATGGGGTAAGCCCCAAACTGTTCCCTCAACGAAGGCGGGCGTGGAACTTTAGGCAGGCTGGGAGGAACTTCCCTTTTTTGGCTACTAAGATTGCCTTTTAACTTCTCGAATTGTTTACGCAGGCGAGAGTTCTCTTCCACCACACGACGCCATTTCATTTGGTTGTCTTTAGGACTTGAACTTTGGGGTTCCTCTAGCTGGATCTTGCCCAACTTCTTGATCTGTTTGATGTCATGGAGTTTATTTGTGATCGGATGCTACTCAGCCTTCAAAGCTAACAGCCTAGCCTTGTACTTCTCCTCCTTCACCTACATGTCGAGGAGGGGATCCTGTTGAGGGATCTTAGGTTGCTTGTTAGGTTAGGCTAACTTCCCCTTACTAGGCCCGACGTGCTGGGGGCATCCTTTGGATACTGAGACGCTTGATTCCGCCTACACTGCCACCTTCTCAGGATTACCATGAGAGGAATTGCCAGTCGTGGGGGCCATTGCTAAGATTTGAGATAACAAAATAGTATCGAATAATAATTGTTTCTCACAGACAGCGCCAATTGATCGGAGCCCTTAAATGGAAGGGGACTCAAATCAACAACGATCACACAGAAAAGAAGACACAAGAGTTTGGTAAGAGAGTTCCATCCAAAGGAGTGTACGTCTGGAGGGAGGGAAATGCTCCTGAATTTTCACTAGAATTGTGGATGGTACAAAGCCTCTCATTTTCTCTCTAAGGTTGCGTAAGGAGGTCCACGGGGGTCCCTCCTCTCTATTTATAGTAAAGGAAATATCTAACAACATTTAATCCTCGTAATGGACCTCGCAAATTTCTTGTCACGCCCATTACTCGACTATAAGTAGCGTAGGTAACACCATCAGTTAGCGCCGACATGGATGTTGCTGTTACCTCTTCAACTCCCCTCAACCGAGTTCTCTAGCGAGTCGGACTTACCCGGATCCACTAGATGCAGACGTGTTTGGATCCACCTATTTGCTGGGTAACCGAGTAGCCGAGTCTTCTTCAGCCTTTGTGTGAAGTTTTAAATCTGAGAGCATTTTTTCCTCTCATCAACTTGTGATGTATTTTTTCAAACAAAATAATAGATTTGAAAGTTAACGACTAGAATAAAATAAAAATGTGATTTTGTTATATATACCCCTTTTAATATATGCAAATATGTATATTTAGATTCTTCCCTAGCAAGAGGGGTGACGTAATAATTGCGAAAATAAAATATAAACAATCTCACAAAATAGAATCACACAAAGTACATAAAGATTTTTAGGTGGAAACCCAAACCGGGTGAAAATCACCACCTAACCCTCTCGAATTAGGATTTTCCGATCAACCAAGTTGATCAAAATCCACTAAACGAATCACTTTAAACGAGGGTGATTCAACCTCAATTACAACCACGCTACAAGTGAGAGGGTAGCATTCCTCAACCCCTTCTCTCCACGAGAAGGATTTTGTCCCACGAAGGAGACGGGAATTCGCAAAGCGAATACCCAACCAAATAACAAAGATAAAATAACAAATAATCCTATAGAGCCAACAAAGTAATTTTAAACCTAAGCTTCTATAGGAATTAGGAAACTCCCCTTTGCAAGGAGTGCGTCGAGTTGATGGCGCGGGTGCGTGAGCCACGCGACGGCGCAACGTCGCTCTCGTGAACTACGGCGGGAGAGCGGGTGCGCGAAGGCTTGATGCTCTCTAGATGAAGAACTAGAGCTTAGAGAGCAAGAGAGACACAAAATGGTTTGAAAGTGTATTGCAAGGTGTGTGTCTTGTGTTTCTAGGTGTGTGTTGGTGTGCAAGAGGTTCCCCTCTATTTATAGAGGCCTTAGGAAGGCTTTGGATGGCTTAGGAAAGGCTCCATAGCCATTGGGTGCAAAGCCCAAGTGAATCAACCCGAAATCAGGAACAATCATTGCACTGACAGGGTTATCAGACGTCTGATTCTAGCATCAGGCGTCTGGAAGACCACTTTAAGACGTCTGAAAATAAGGCCAGACGTCTGATTTTGGGTGGGTCTCTTCCTGACTTGAATCAGATCTAAACAGGGTTCTAGTGCAAGTCCATCAGACGACATACAGGACGTCTGGCACTATGTCTGGACGTAGGGAAACCTACTTTTTCGTGGGAATGGATTTGCAACGGCTAGAAAATCTCTGAGAAGGGATTTTCGGGTCAATCGAGGCAAAATGGTCAATTATCAGACGTCTGGAAGGGCTTAAGGACGTCTGATAAGGCTCTAACGGTCATATCCTTGAGCGTATGCTAAGAGAGCCAACGGTTCACTAATTGGACGTCTGGCAAAATCATCAGACGTCTCCTAAGACGTTTGGTATAAGGTCTGGACGTCTGATTTCATCAGACAGAACTAACTATGTCCAGCCTAAATGTTATCAGACGTCTGAATCAACAGTCAGACGTCTTAAAACACATTATCAGACGTCTGATTTTTGAATTAGACGTCTGGAAATGCTGTTTGAACCCTATATTGGTTTTCTAAGTTTTCTACAGAAAACCTAAGTATCCTAGGGTTGTGCGGGTGTTCCTAGGACTACTGTTAGGGTACTTTGAGGCTCTTTAACATGAATCTAAGTAAAAAAATAAAGAGCAACAAAATAACGACAAAAGTACATGAAAGGAATAAAATGAAATTCTATCCTATTCTTCTTGTCCTTCCATCTTCAATCTATCGCTCCTCGCGAATCCCCTCTATTCTCCATCAAGCTCCTCCAATCCGTCCTGGATGCGAGCTCGAATTCCGTCTAATCACGTCTCCATTTGCAATTGACCTGAAATCTAAGACTCCAAGTGCAAATGTTAAACAACACGTGTTTTGTTATCATCAAAACAAACGATTGCGGTGCTCTAGCACCAACAGTATACATTCCCATTAAATTCATAATTACGTATATATACCAATAAAATACCCACAACATAATTCCATGTCTTTTAAATTAAATAAGTAATATTTTTTTTACAATAAATCTCTTTTATTTCCCCTCCACACCCCCCCAACCTCAGCCCACCCCCTTGTCATCTTCCTCCTTGTTCACCCCTCGACCCGCCACCCCCTTTAAGATGTTGTTTGATCGGGTTTTTAGGAGTTTTTAATGTTTCGTTATTGTAGCAAAATCTACTAAATAGCTCAATAAGCAAATATAATTTATAAACTCGAAATTAAGAAATGAAGTCCGAAGTCGAACACAAGGAGCAAGTATTGCAATTCACACGCTAATCAAGATGAATATATAAATGAGCACAAGAATTTAAACACAATAATGATATTCAATGCATAATAATTACTCAAATCCGATATTCAATGATAAACATGAGTACTTTAAGAGTTTGACAAGGCAAAAAGATATCTAAGACAAAATAATGGTGATTTAAATCACCAATTATTAGTTTAGACACATATACTAATACTCAATTATAGGAAATAAACAAAAAGTAGCCTGAATCAGTAATGCCACGCAAGCTTAAGTGGCCAAAGTATCAAATGCTCAACCAGACGTCAGCTTTTTAGATCAGATGACTTAAACGTCATTGCTACAGTACACGCACAAGCCTTTCTTCTTCTTTCCTGCTTTCTTCTCTCTTTCTTCAAAGGCTTTTCTCTTCGTCTCTTCAGCTCCTTCTCTTCTTTCTCTCATGAATAAGGGTCTTCACAAGCTTCTCAACGACTAAGTGTTGGGAGTTTTCCCTAAAGAGAAAAACCCCCCCTTCCCCCCCCCCCTCTCTCTCTCTCTCCTTCCTCCTCTCTCAGACAACCGGTCAACCAATCGGGTAATTGGTTAAGCAATATCGGGTCCAAGCCTACGTGCATGGTGTCACAGGCAAGGAGTGAGTAGGCGAGTTAACAGGCATGTGCAGGGGTGAGGGACTCGACCCCTCAAGTGACTGGGCAAACAGCTCCAATCACAAAAATAATACATGGGCGTGCGGGTGCTCTTCTCCCACCTATGTGGGACTAAATCCATAGGCCTTCTGTTTGTGCAGCTTCAGAGTATGATGCCTTGCCAATTGGTTGAGTTGCAGAGGACGGGGTCTTCAATTAAGGACCTGGGAAGGATCCTAAGGATCAGCCGCAGCACCTGGGACTAAGACCTGGAGCAGATATGGTCGGAGAACTTGAGGGCGGTGACAAAGCGACGACGAGTACCTAAAACACTGAATAAGGCCTCACGGCCACATTAGAATACCTCAAGATGGTCGCCAGAGGATAGCGAAGGTGATGGCGGTGCCCTCATGGTGTGGGAGTGAGTGTGGTGGCCGAACGAAGGTGAGAAAGGTTGTGCGAAGGTGGGTCGTTCGGTGGCGGTCGTGAGTGGGCGAAAGGTGAAATTGGTTGAGGTGTTTTGTGTGGGGATGAGTGGCAGAGGTTGTGAGGGTGTTGGCGAGGTGTGTGGTGCGGTGGAGTGATGGGAAGACCTCGTCGGAGGTGCAACCGAAGTGGAGGAAGATGACAGTGAACAACAATGTCGAGGGTCGAAACTAGGGTTTAGAAGTCCTAAACTAACCTACGGAGCTAGAAGAAGCTAACTAACCTAAATATAATGAACGAAAGGGAAAGATTGTCCTTACCGGTGGTACGCCGGACTTGGAGGAGATGAAGTCTCCGGTGGTGAAGGAACGACAAGGAAGACAGGGAAAGGGGCATCCGCTAGTATTGCACGATGCGAAAGAAGACGAGGAAGGAGAATCCACCCGCTATTGTCTGTGAGGGTGGATATGGAAGGTAGTCGAAGGGCTCGCTGAAGTTGGTGGAGGAGGTCAGGGAGAAGGGAAGAGGGGGTATCCAGCCTCCAAACCAAGCTAAAGAGGTGAGAAACTTGATCATGGTTCTTTTATAAGCATTAAGAGGGCCTTTCAAGCTTAGAAACCAAGCTTGGAAGCTTGGGACTTACGCACAAAAAGGAAACCCGAACCTTGGAAAGGTTCACATGAGCTTTTGGGAAGGAGTTAGGATTCATGGTCGGTCTTAATTTGAAGAGAATTCCTCAAAGAATCTTCGATTCAAATTTAGGATTGATTGATTGAGAATCGAGCGAGAAATCCTCACTCGAATCTCAATGGCGAGTTGCTACTAGTCCTAATGGAGGCAGGGACCTAGATGTGAAGGTGATGACAAAGTTTGGGGGGTCTTTGCAATATATTTCGAAAGCTAAGGGGTCATTAGAGATAAGAAGAATTAAACTGGACCAAAATGCAAACTAGGTCAAGATGATCTCTGATTGGGCCCAAATTTTTGTACAAACCTAATTTGGACCCAAGGAATCTGATGGTGAAGCTTGATTTTGGTTTTGACCAAGTTTGACTGAGTAATTTATGTAGAAACCCAAATTAGGGCAACTGTCCTTCTAAGACTATATTTTAGGTCAAAATGGGTTTCAATGGCCAAATCAAAGATAACAAACTTTATAGAATATTTTTCTATGATTTGTAGAAGGTTTAGGTGAATTTTATCCTAATCGAAACCTCAGTTAATTAAGCAGGTCTATTTTTAGGGTTTCAAATGTCTATTAATTCTTGAGATGCGTGCAAACCCGTTTCTGTCTGTATGGACCCTCTTGTTAGATTTTAATGCACATTTGACCTTTAATAAATCCCTGGAAAATCCCATGATTGTTCTGCATTTAGGTTATATTTTTAAAACTGCATATTTACCCATATTTTATTATTTATCTTTCAGGAAAGATATGCAATGAATTACGGCTCTTCGACAGTTATGTAGGAGCATTTGTCTGTTGATTATGACTAATTAAAGCTAGTTATAGTAGATAATGACGTTATCATCAGATGCCATCCTCACCGCTATGTCCCCCATATCATCTGTCAAATCCCACCTTCTCAGGCAAGACCCTTTATGACCACTTCCTCCACAAGTCCTCTCTGACCCTTGCTAAGATCAGGGTCATCAACATAGAGTACAACCCTAGTGGCATCTCCTTCACCCTCTTCTCTAGGGTCGTCGACATGGAGTACAACCCTAGCACAATCTCCTCCACCCTCTTCTCCACATCCACTCACGTCAGCCTTCACCTCCTCCTTTGGCTAAGAAGGCACAATACCGTATGACCCCTTATGGATCTAGGAGGTGGGAGGAGTAGTGTTGGGTCGATATGTGGACTCATCAAGGGGTAGGGGTGGGGGGTGGGTGAGCAACCAAAGGAGTAGGAGAAATGGGAGGAGGTGTAAGCTATTGGTGGAAAAGATGCAGAGGTAGGGGTGGCAGACTAGAGGAGAGGGAGAGGTGTGTGAGGGAGGTAGGCGTTGGTGGTGGCAAACCAAAGGAGAGGTAAGAGTTGGGGGTGGGTAGAACAAAGAAGAGGGAGTTGCGAGCTAGTGGTGGGTAATCGGAGGAGAGGAGCTAGGGGTGGGCGGACCAAAGGAGAGGGAATTGGGAGGAGGTGCAAGCTGGCGATGATAGATTGGAGGAGAGGGAGGAGCTAGGGATGGGTTGACTGAAGGAGGAGGAGGTGCAAGGTTGTGGTGGTGGATTGGAGGAGAGGGAGGAGTTGGGGGTGGGTGAACTGGGGAGGGAGGAAGAGAGGTGGAGGGTTTATCGGAGGTTAGGGGAAGGGGGAGTTTGTAAGAAAAAAAAGGGGGGGCTTTATTATAAAGGTATTTTTACATATATGTCCCTATAAACTTTCAGTAAGACGTATATGCCCCCATGTTCTTGATATTTACGTATATACTCCTATAAAGATACTTCATTAAGGCCGTATGCCCCTTCTTCGTTACACCCAACAGAAAACGTCATAAAAAAATTTAAAAAATAGGAAAATTTATATATACCTCCATATATTTATCTTACAACTTCGTATATACCCCATAAAACAACAGCAGCAGGATCACTCTACCCCCCAAAGATCCTAACTTTTTTCAATCCCAACAGCAACCCAACACCATCGGCAAGTGAACTTACCCTTGAGAGCCGGAAAGAGCAAAAGTTGGGCTTCCCCTTCCTCTCGTACTTGAGCAGTTGCGTGTCCTTCTTCAAAGCCACGAGCACACCCCAAGACACCTTTCCAAGCCACACAAGCACCACCCCCTGGCAACCATAGTCGTCGCCACCTCACCTTGTTCGCGCCCCTATCGGAGCTCTCGGAAGCGAAGGGATCCTTCATTCCATGTGTGACACCGCTGCCTCGCGCATTGATCCTCGCGTCGTCATAGATCCAGATCTCCCTTGGGGCTCTCATCAAACTCCCCCCTCCCCCTCAAAACCCTAGGGTAAGGATGACAGGGAGGGGTGAGGGCACTGCTAGGGGTGGGGGTTGGAGCTATAAAGAGAGCTGTGGGGGTTTGATCAGGAAGCTGGGGCAGTGATCAGACCGCAAGAAGGAAGGGCAGTGAGGGAACCTAGTGAGCAGGATTAGTAGTACACTCTTCAATTTTTTATAATTAAAGAGAAAATAAAAAGAATTTACGGATCTAACAAAATGATTTAGAGATGAATATCTACCCCCCATGCTTATCTAATGGAATTCCTCAGTGTATTAAAAACTCATGAAAAAGAGCGGAGTAGAGAAGAAAACACCTGAATTTCGTGATTAACAGATCGGCTCCGAGATGAAAACAAACTGTATACGTGTTGAATTTAGTGCCTTCAACTAGGCACACTATACAAACAAAGAGGAAATAAAGAATTCACAAATGCAAGTCAGGATTAAAAGAAAAAGATTAACCTCAGGACCTGCCAGTAAAGAATGTCCACAGATGTGGACGAGATTGTGGTGTAGACCCATGTCCCAGGATCGAGTGTATCTAAGGTTCTGAATAAAAATTATCCAAAACCTAATATTAGTATGCAAGCGGGGCCGGGCCTATGATTTATGAGGATGCAACCCAAGTCCAAAAGGTCAGATAATAGGAAAATCAAGATAAAAAAGATAATCAATGAATTTGTTCTTGGGTTGCACATCCTTAGAATAAAAAATGTCATAAGGGTCCTGGTAAAAGGTTGGTGATTTCAGGCAAATAGGAACCCTTAGACTTAGACTTCTACTTTCCCCAGAATTTGCTTCCAAAATCTTCATTTCCCAACTCCTATACTCCACAATCACAGTTTCCGAGACCTCACAAATGTCATCATCCTCGTATAAAATATCCAAGTCCAAAATTTGTGGGTGAATTAGAATTGACTTGGGTTTGGTAATATCAAAACGATAATCATCATTATGCTCAGCCAGGTGTAATTGGGGAATGGGGCTATGAATTGAATCATCCATGAAAATGGGATTTGTATCTTCCAAGCTAGCCCCAACAGGATCAATTTCCTCAATTATAGGGCCATCAAATGATTTATCAGACTCCTCAGGCCCAGTCGTCTCGCTCAAATCATTTTCCTCAAAATCAGATGAGACTTCACATAAAAATTCTTCACCTTCAGAATCAAAGAATTCTAGATCCACATTTATATGTCTCAAAATCATCAATCATTTCCTAGTCAGTGGAGACATACTTTTTCTCGTACCCAAGTTTAGGGATCTCAGGTGTAGAAATCAATTCATCCTCAATTGGTTGCTCTAGACCAATCTGATTATCCCTGGTCTCAAAAAATGTGTCCCCCTCTACAGGTGCCTGAGCGGATTCTGACATTGGCTCTCCTAAAAGGAATTTATCCTAGGAATCATCCCAAGATTGAACTAAAGAAACCACAAATTTCATCCTCAATTTTGATCATCAATCATTTTAATCAAAGACTCCAATTTTTTAGTGCAGGGTAAAGATTGAATGGTGTTCCTTAAGTTAGCCAACACCCTATTTTGGACCTGGTTCACCTAAACCAAATGGTTTGATTCAGAGTTGGGTGGGTTTGGGTTTAGTCCAATGGAGCCAAGGAATTGAGGTTCTTGGTGCCCTCCTTGATAATAGGTCACTTTGGGTTGTTCAAAGAGGGGTGGTGACCTATATGCTGTGTAATCTGGGGGAGGGTAAGAGTTGTAATCAGGATATCCTTCTTGATTGTAGATCGGGTTAAATTGATCATCAAAGGGTGGAGATCTATAATCAATATGCCTCGGAGAAGGATAGAAGTCAAAATTATGGCATCTAAGGTTAGACCCTGAACACGGAGGTCCAGAATTGTATCTCCAATCCGAGTTATCCCAACTAGTAGATGGTTGATTACAGCACGGGTCAGGATAATGATCATCGAATTGGGGATAAGATATGTCAGGAGGGTAGGAGTGGAAATGCGTGTAGGATATGTAAGGATTCATAATAAAACGGGAGAAAAAGAAAGGTGCCCTGCAGTACAAACACCCAGACCTGTCCTTAGGTAGGGTAGCCTAAGGACCTACAAACTCTCAGAACCCATCTTAAGATGAAAGAACGATTTGGTCTACTTCTTTCCGGTAAATCCAACTAGTTAGAGGGAGGGATTGGGGAGAAGGTCCTTCCATTGGCTTTCGCCTCAGGTTCCTTTGATACCCCCAACCACAGTCGTTTGACACTGCTCCCCTAGTTAGACATCAAATGGACCGGTAGAAGTAGATTAATTGAAAATAATCATGATCTGGGTCCTGAAGAGCGAGTTAAATCCTTAAGGCCAACGTCTACTCAGTTTTAATTAGGCTTAGGTTTGAATATGCTTGGAAATGCGATGGGCCCTTTATCTGGGTTATGCCCTTAATGACTAGTTTCAATGTGTGTGTGTGCATAACCAATGGTTTTCAAACAAGGTTAATTGATTATCTGTCTTTTAGGGTTCAACCTTGTTTAGTACTTTTATGGTTCAACTTTAGATTTATTCAATCAAGGTTCAGTTTGTACACCAGGTTTTGAAAACACAAATGAAGATATCTTCCTTTAAAACTCAAAAAGAATGTGAAGTGCCTAGTTTAGTCCTAAAATTTGAATCCTATGTGACAAGCTACTTGATGAATCAATTTTATGTTAAGTAGTGCGACCCAGACAAATCAGACAAGTGACCTGATGCACCACTAATTAAAGCACAAAAAATGGTTAGCCTAATCAAATTTCTAATCACTTATTTGTATAAGTCATGCAGGTGTACCGGGTCTTTAGGTTGAATTCTCGGTTAAGTAATTGAAATCAGAAGATGTCGTATACCTCTGTGGGTGTATGTAATGTGTAAGTTTAAATAAATCCCACAATCAGAATTTTTTTTTAAATATATATGCAGGGGTGAGAGAGGGTGGAAGTGACAAACAAACAACTAATTTCTAGCCTTGGGTTTATGTAAGCTCCTAGGTTAGTTAGGGTTTGCGTTATTATGTGGTGGAATGAAAACTAGTGGGTGGGAGGAGGGTATATACTTACAGAACCTTCATCCGCACTTTTCTCCAATCTAACCACTCTGGCCCGCCTCAGAAGAGTACCTGCAATTACAGCAAGATTGGAGAAAAAGTAAGATAAAAGTTAGGTAAGGCGAAAAACACCGGAAATCAAAGAGCGTCGCTTCCCCGACAACGATGCGAAAATGATGAGCTAGATTTGTACGCTAAAAGTTGAGTTTAAAACTCGTTGTTGTAGTGGCGTAAAAATCCGCTATCAAATAAAATTTATAACCGAAACTTTGGTGAGTCTCGGGTCGAATACGTGGAGGCGAACGTTTGATTAAAAATTACGTTTGGAATTATTGTCACAAAGTAGATTAGCTGGTCAAATTAAATCTACACTAGCTATTTTACTTAAAGAATAAACAATAGAAGAAAGAGAAAGAATACGACAAAGAGAGAGAATAATACAAAGAAAAGAGAGAGAAAGAGAACCAATATTTGATAATCATCTGTTCATTACAACTAATTTTTATAACTAGAAAATAGAAATCTATACTAGAAAATGATAAAAAGAGAAGGGGGTGAGAAGTTATCCTCCTCAATGGATGCTTGGAGGATAAGCTCGTTGACGGAGCGCCTAAAAGAGGGTGGTGAGATGCTGGATGAGGGAGAATGGAGCTGAAGGACGGAGGATGGAACAGGGCGACGTCGCAGCGGGATCTGCTTTCCGAATGGTAGCGAGAAGATAATCACTGGATGCTCCACGAAGGGGGTGAAAAGATGGAAAATTATTTTACTCTAGCTCTAATGGAGCATCCCAGGTATGGGACCAGTTTGTCGAGCTTTGGAGGGAGTGAGAGACGAAGAAAAGGGATGGTGAAATATGTGGTACGGGTAGCCCTTTTATAGGTGCAAAAATTAGTGGCAAAAAGGTCTTTCAAGACTTAAAAATAAATATGAGCCCTTTAGTGACGCATATACCTTTTATAGGTGTAAAAATTGGAGGCAAAAAGGTTTTTCAAGCCTTAAAAATAAATATGCACGTTCATCTTCCGCCATGCAATCTCAATCAGACGCTCCTCAAAAAACCATGTCCGCGGCTCTTCACCTTCAGCCGTTTCCATGCGTTCATCAAGCGACGGCTCATCCAAGCAGTTCAATGGAGAAAGATGGCCACCATCGCACACTGATCGCGCACTTAGGATCGAGATCAAACATCCGTTCAATGGATCGAACAGCTTAAAAGGCATCTCAACCCATTGCACGTCAGATCGCATGTGGACGCTCGCGTGATCATCTACGTCCGCCCACTCTCTCATCTAATGCTGCCACGTCACCTATTCTTCGCTACATGATGCGCATCGCATGGCTAAATTGCATCGCGCCTTGCTTTAGTGGATTTAATCCGCGCGCTGCGATTCAACCCCTCGCCAGCGCTTTGAGAGCACTGACGAAGACCGATGCACTATAGCGCCTCTTGTGTCTCATATAAGAATTTGCGAGTGCGACCTTCGTGTGATCATGGCCGTTGATGGATGATCCAACGGCCAAGATTGCGTCGAGGTTCGCCCTTTAGAGATTGGAAGAAGTCAAGGAGGGCAATGTGGCCACATCTCGGCCGTTGGATTTTCATCCAATGGTCGAGATTTGATGGTGCGGATGAAGGAGGAGGTCGGATGGTTGTGGGAGGCTTGGATGGACCACGTGGTATCATCTAAGTCGTCCAACTTCTTTTGCTCGTAAGTAATGCCACAGATGTTAAATTAAATCGATTTTTACGCCGTTTGGCTGTGATCGTCAATCTGAATCCATTTGTGCGATTAGATTTGTCATCTGATGTACAGATTTGTACCACCTTACCCGTTGACCTTTGATCTTTTTCAGACTGCATCTGACGCTACGGAGGTTCAATTAGGACGATTTTGGAGTCGTTGGACTCCGATCGTCACCCTGATTAGATCCGTACATTTGGATTTTCAATTCGAGGCTCCAAAATGTTATCGCCCTGTCCCCTCGCTACAAAAAGGATAAATTAACCTAAAATTTATACAAACTAATCTAAATGCATAATGATGCATGTTATGCAATATTTATAATACATGATACAATTATATGCGTAAGAACACATATTAATAGACAGTTTATATGACATAGATGTGTCTACATCAGAACTGTCGTGGGAAGGGAGGTGGAGGGCAGTGACGGGAAGCATCGAGAGTGAAAGAGCCACCTTCGAGTAGGGGCAATGTGGTGCTCCGATGGGAAATGGAAGGAGGGTGGAGGGGGGTGGGGGCAGAGGCAGATGGTAGTCTCCTTGGAGGGTGTGAAAAGAGCATAAGGTGGGGTACAAATGAAGTTGTAATATAAATATATTGAGATATATATAACTTTTTCAATTTTTTTAATTTTTTATGATATATTTTGTTAAATTTAAAGAATCACGGGCACATGTCCACGATGAAATAACTTTATAAAAATATATACGTAAATATCGAAAATGTAAAGGTATATATATCTTATCGAAAATATATATTTGTATATGGTATATACGTCAAAATCCTAATTAAAATCAATGCCAAATAATCCTCCTGGAATCCCCACCCACGGCCTCAGCTGAGTCAGACCGCTGAAAGCTCCCCGAGGTCTCCTTTATACTCAATCACCACCGTCCATCTCCGCAATGACCCCCCTCCTCCACCGTTGATCCTAACCCCCTTTATCCTCACCCTCGGAACAACCTATACTACGCAGCTCCATCACGCATTCCCCTTCTTATAGAACTCTCTCTCCCTCTCTCTCTCTCACCTCTCTCTCGCTTTTTCTCTCCAGTCCTTTGAGCTCGATATGGGCGAGATGGGGAGCCTCGATCGGATCGTCCTCCTTCTCCTTTCGATCCTCCTCGTCGTGCCGAGCACCCGATCCTTCTACCTCCCCGGAGTCGCTCCGCGGGATTTTCACAAGGTGACGTTTTGCTCTTCATTTCGGTCGATTTTCCGGGGGTTTTCCATGTTCATGTGGCGGATCTGCCTAGGGTTTTGTTGGGTGCCCCCCCCCCTCGAATTGGGATCTTTTGATTCAAAGTTTGAAGATTGATTGAGATCTCTGTGGAAAGGGCCGTGATGAGCCGTCGGTTAGCAGAAATCTGGGATCCTGGACTATATTGGGTGTGTTTGCTAGTTAGACAAGGGATTTTGTGCGATTTTCTGCTTTTGTTTCGTGGGTTCCGTTGGCATGTGAAGTTATTTGCTGCGTATCGGCATTAGGGATTCGACGAGAACTAATTTTTTGGGTGAAATTTTTTGGCTTTTAGGCGTTTTAGTTGTGTGCCTTGTGCCTGTGTACGTGTGGGGTGTTATTTCAATATTGGATAGAATGTAAATAGTAAAACAGGCCCGTATATTACAAGAAGGAAATGGGAGGTTATTTAAATTCTGGGAAGAGGATTGGAGTGAGCTGGGAATTCTTTCAGATCGGTTTTCGCATGTCTTTCAGTAATCTATGGAGTATGGACAAGTCTGCTACGGTTAGTGAGATGTGGGATTCACAATGTAATGCATGGAGTTTTAGAATGCCTGCTGGTTTGTCAGAGACAACTTGTGAGGATTTTCAGCAACTGTTGCAATGCATTTCAGACATTCATCTTGAGGCAAATGAATCAGAAAGTCTTGAGTGGAGACATGGAACATTTTTGGTTAAGAAAGCTTGTGACAGGTTGATTGATGATGGCTGTTTTATGAGCGAAATTCAGTCTGATTCTAGATTGATATGGATGTGCAAAGTACCTTTGAAAATAAAAATCTTTAGTTGGTTGCTTCAAAGAGAACGCATTGTTACCAAAGTTATGAGGAGAAGATGGACAAATGATAGTGATGTTGCTTGTCCTTTCTGCCAGCAATTTGAAGAGGGCGTCAACCATTTATTCTTTGCTTGTGATTTCTCGAGACAAGTTTGCAGCAGTTTAATAGTTCTAGTATTGACACTTCTAGTGCCTCCAACTACTGGATTTCTTGTAGACAACATATTAGTCATGATGTGGTGGGATGGACGCGTGGCTTTGCGATCCTATGGTGCTTATGGTTGCAGAGGAACGGCATTATTTTCGGAAAAGAGAGATGCTGGGTGAAAAATGTTGTGAGGGAGGTTCATTTCTTATCTGAATTTTGGCTTAATACAATGCAAGTCTGTTCCAAGTTTTTAATACAAGTTTCTGGATGATTACCGACCTCAGGTAATCTTCCTTTTCCTTTTCAAATATATATATATATATATATATATATATATATATATATATATAGATAAGAAGGAAAATGATTTTTTGGCGTTATGCACATTCGTTTTTTTTGGAAGATTTTAGTTTTTTGGTTGTAAAAGAACTGCCTTGGTTTGTTGCAATACTACTAATATTGTGTTATTCCTAATTTATTGGATGTGCGCATTATGGTTAGTGATGAGATATATCTGTGCTTGGGATTCTGAATGATAATCTTCGCAGTGTTCGGTGAAAGTGAAGAATGCTAGGCTGATTTTTGCTGCATTCGAGCACTTTTGAGGATCAGGAAAATAAGGTGTTATTCGTGTTGCAGTCCATGTTATATGTCCAGGAATTTTGCTGTATATAGTCTCTATCATCCATTTGTCTTTTCTGTTGCACCAAAGTGTTTGAGGTGAAAAAGGGGTGCAGGTCATCTGTTCAGGTTTATATTCTTACCAATGTGTCTTGGATAATTGTTTTCTGGCCACACAAATGAGTAGACGGACAATCTCCTTTCCATGAATGAGAATTTATTTTACCATTATGACAGCACATAGATTGCTGGAGCTGCCTTTTTTTTTTGGGTTGGGGGGATTTGACTTTTGTGCATTTTAGTTAAAATTTAGATGTTCTTTCTCGTTAGTGAAATACAAAAAACATTATCTTAGTTGAGGTAAACTTAAACAAGCTAGCACTTCAAAGTATTCCTGCCACCGGTAGCACTTATAGCATGATCTATGAATAACATACCCGCAAATTGCGGCTGTCCAAATTTGGCATCAGTGCTTATGTAATAACTCCATCAGCAAATGCACTAAAAGTATTGGCATTACACGCAAGATGTAACTTCTTTTCTATAATGCCATGTTTTGTTTTTTTTTTCCTCCTTGCACTTTATGGAGATATCTCGCACTCTCTAGTAGTTTCAGTTGATTTTTTTTGTTTTTTTTATAAATATCTGGTTGGCATCTTAACAGCTGAACTAACTTGCTTGTTTGACAGGGTCATGAGCTCCCTGTGAAAGTCAACAAGCTCTCGTCCACCAAGACACAACTTCCCTATGATTACTATTTCCTGGATTATTGTAAACCTGAAAAGATTAGGAACAGTGC
Organism: Thalassia testudinum; assembly: GCA_037157565.1. Lineage (NCBI taxonomy): Eukaryota > Viridiplantae > Streptophyta > Magnoliopsida > Alismatales > Hydrocharitaceae > Thalassia > Thalassia testudinum. Next base: position 54,333,790 of record JAZHRO010000030.1, read on the forward strand.
TGAAAACCTGGGAGAGGTTTTACGTGGTGATCGCATTGAGAATTCTGTTCATGTGGTAAGTTTTCATCTCTAAATTGCTGAAAAGAAGTGTTCTGTAAGTTTTCTTCTTCGTCTTCTTTCGAACTAGATACTTCCCCGTCTATGGTTTTAAAGTTCAACGTTTGACTACACAAATTGAAAGAGTTTTTTCTTTTTTGGTACGATGTATGTTCAGAGGCCTTCTGTTATTATGTTTACCAGTTTAAAATGCGAGAGGACGAAACTTGCAAAGTTGCATGCCGTGTAAAACTGACTGCAGAGTCTGCAAAAAATTTTAAAGAAAAAATTGACGATGAATACAGGGTGAATATGTAAGTACATTTTTCTTCAGGTGCATTTTTGCAACTTTACACGATGTGGTGACCTTCTTATCGCACAAATTAGATTCTATCTTATCCGATGTCATGGTTTCTCCACTGACGTGGTATGTCATACTCATTTTGTATTGATGTCATATTCAGGATATTGGACAACCTTCCTGTTGCAGTTCCCAGGCGCAGCAAAAATGATGGCCAACTTATCAGCTATGAACATGGATTTAGAGTTGGGATGAAAGGAAATGTAAGTTAGTCCATGTTTACTTTTTCCGCTCCAGTAGTATTTCTGCAATTATTCAGTTTCTCTTCTCTTGTGCCAGGCAAAAGATGGTAAATATTATATCAACAATCACCTGAGCTTTAAAGTTATGTATCATAAGGATCCACTGACTGAAGATGCTCGTATTGTTGGCTTCGAGGTTATTCCATTCAGGTATAGCACCTTAGCATTTCTTATGAAACAACACTATTGATCTTCCTGTTGCATTGGTTTCTAAGAATCCAAGTAATGCAAGGCAAGGAGCACAAGAAAGGATATGAAGTTTGATGTTGTTCTTTGTACACAGATTCTCCTTATGCTATAGGTTCTCCTTAGCCTTCTCTCAATCTAATCTTTTGCTCAAATACTTGCCAAAAATCACACTTTTTCAATTAAGTGCATATTAAGTGATGGGTTACATGTTCTGTTTTTTGCACTAATAATTCCAAACAAAAGACTTGCTCAGGTATTGTTTTCTCCCTTTTTTATTTTCTTGATTTTTTTTAAAGTAGAGCTGCTTGTTTTAAAACTACCATTCTCCAGTAACGAGTGGTTTATATTTTTCACATTGGCGACCACATATAAAGTGATCATTAATAAGTGAATTCACCCTATAAACATAACCAATTTATTTTATCCACCCTCTGATTTTTCTTTCCTCTCAGTGTTAACCATGAATACAAGGAATGGGATGAGAAGAATCCCAGATTGTTGACATGCAATCCAGGTACAAAACCTGTTGCCAGTGGTGTTGCCTCCCAGGAAGTTGACACTGAAAAAGAAGTTGTCTTTACCTATGATGTTACTTTTGAGGTAGGCTGCTGCTTAAAATACTCTCTCCCTCTTTCCTTTATTCATTAATCCATCACTCTGCTTTTCTGCAGCCTAGTGAGATCAAGTGGGCGTCTCGTTGGGATACATACCTGCTGATGAACGATGATCAGATACATTGGTTTTCAATAATCAATTCTCTGATGATTGTTCTTTTCCTTTCTGGCATGGTGGCCATGATCATGATGAGAACCCTGTACAAGGACATAGCAAACTACAATCAGTTGGAAACCCAAGAGGAAGCCCAAGAAGAGACTGGTTGGAAACTTGTCCATGGAGATGTTTTTAGGCCACCTGTCAACTCCGGTCTTCTTTGTGTTTATGTTGGGACTGGAGTCCAGTTCTTTGGGATGACCCTTGTCACAATGATATTTGCATTGCTGGGCTTCTTGTCTCCATCAAATCGTGGTGGCTTGATGACTGCTATGGTCCTCCTGTGGGTTTTCATGGGTCTGTTTGCAGGTTATTCTGCTTCACGCCTCTATAAGATGTTCAAGGGTACAGAGTGGAAGAAAATCACCTTAAAGACTGCATTCATGTTTCCAGCCATTCTCTTCTCAATCTTCTTTGTGCTTAATGCTTTGATATGGGGCGCAAAGTCATCAGGTGCCGTGCCATTTGGGACCATGTTTGCACTTGTGCTGTTGTGGTTCGGCATATCAGTGCCTTTGGTATTTGTTGGTAGTTACTTGGGCTTCAAGAAGGTGGCAATTGAGGAGCCTGTGAAGACCAATAAGATCCCAAGGCAGATACCTGAGCAGGCATGGTACATGCAGCCGGCCTTCTCAATACTAATTGGTGGCATACTTCCATTTGGAGCTGTCTTCATTGAACTATTCTTCATCCTGACATCCATATGGCTGAACCAATTCTACTACATATTTGGCTTCCTCTTCATTGTTTTCATCATTCTACTTATAACTTGCGCGGAGATTACTATTGTGCTTTGCTACTTCCAGTTGTGTAGCGAGGACTACCATTGGTGGTGGAGGGCATACCTCACCGCTGGTTCATCTGCACTCTACCTATTCTTGTATGCAATATTCTACTTCTTCACCAAGTTGGAGATCACCAAGCTGGTTTCAGGCATCCTGTACTTTGGATACATGTTGATCATGTCGTACGCATTCTTCGTCTTGACCGGAACGATCGGCTTCTATGCTTGCTTCTGGTTCGTTCGCAAGATCTACTCATCTGTGAAGATCGACTGACTCAACGTGAGTACAGGCTCAATCGTTTAAGCAGGTGGATGCATACAGATCTACAAGGCTAATCATTTTCGCATCCCTCAATCAACTCTAGCCCACATGTTTGTAATGTCAGAGCTAAATGTTTTCCTCTTTTCTCATATTTTTTCTTTATTGGTAGTAAAGAAGGTTAATATAGTGGAACCTCATTTGTGTCACTACATGATGTGTTTCCTTCTGTAATCTCTTTCTGTAACCTCATCCTCGGCTAAACAGATACATCGCTTTGAGAAGAACACTTGGAGGATGCTCTTTTCTTTTATGATCTCAGCTATTACTAGTTCCCATCCTTATCAGTTGTGTTACTGATCCTTGAAGTACGAATTTACTGGCAAGGATTAGGAATACTGTTGCTAATCATATGAGGTGCATGTGATTGGAAGAAATAACAAAAGGGTGCTTCTAAAACCAAATTTAATGCTGAAGTTGGTTTCAAGCAAGCAGCTTGCATGATAAACTGAGAAATAAAGTTTTGAGGCATCGCCCCGTTGTAGTGATTTGCATTGTTTGATATGAAGGATTTAGGTCTTACATGAGGATCTTGTCATGCTCGATCCTGGAAGTTGCCTTTGCTTCCTAGTTTAATTTATGGAACTTTTAGCAGCCAATTTTTCTTCATGTCTGCACTGCGGGAAAAAGCAACGGCAAATGGTCTTTGCTGTGCGATTATTTGTTCGGTTGTGCTGCTGCTACGACTACATTCTCCACTCTCCATTCAGCAGATGTCAGTTGATCAAACAGGCATAAACCCTGAAGCTGGGAAAGTCTTTTTCCGAGGCATATCATGAGGGAAGCAATAATCTAAATATTCTTCATTATTATTATTCTGTGCTTAAATATCGAACAACCATGATAAACAAATGGAACCACGCAAGAAAGAACCATACTTGTACAGGAAGCCCAGACGATGAAAGTCCAATTTACCTCCGATACTCCAATTCCAAAACCCAATAATGTGACTTTGACAAGAACAAAAGCCATCAATAAAGTATATTTAAAAACACATTCTTTATGATGTTTCATCTCGAGTGGCCAGCAGATGCATTAGCATTCTGGAATTACTCGGTGAAAACACCGTGAGGACATACGATTCGTTGGCCGTGATTAGCGAAAAATGTCAATTTATATAGGTTTTACATAATTTCAATTTAACGTGTGAAGTTACGTAATTGTCACCATAATTTCTGTCTTCCTTCAAATCGGCACGTGACACGATCAATAAAATAATATTTTACTATGTGAAATATAAGTAGCACTTGAGTATGCTTGAGTTTCTCAACCAATGAGGTAGGGTATTAATATTGCTGCTAACATTGCATGCTTAGCATATGACTCTCATACAACTTACCGGAAGAAACGAGGCTTTAACACTTATAATGAAAAGTATCAATTGAATTCATTAAAACTTAAGATAAGATATCTTGATCTACAAATTGTAAATTAAAAGAATTACGTTAAGGTGGTAGAAAATGCGGGAGATGCTTTGTTACATCAGAGTTGTCTCCTCAAAGACAAGTGATAGGTTTATCATGCTAGAGTTAGTGTTGCACAATAGGAGCGATGTATAGAAATTACTCCCACACCTATATTTTGAGTACTCATTAGAGGGTGGATGACTAAAGTACTGATTAAAGGGATACATTGCAACTCATGGATTTTAATAAAAACTTTCACAAAGTAGTTCATCCCCATGGTATCTACGATGCTAATAAGGGAACCAAATCATCGTTATTTATAATTGGTGACTAGATATAAGTTGTTTGCATGTAATCTCCATTTCTTACGATCATTGAAAATCCATGTACTATCTTAATATCATATGTTAGATGATCAGTCTATAGCATCTTGATTATCTTTTCTTTGAACTTATCGAAGTCACTAGTCTTTAAAAACCCTTATATTTTTACAAAAGAATCTATTATATCTGACTCTATTTTCTCTATCAATAATATTCCTATGTGTATATTATAAGCACAAAAACTTGGTGCCATTTCAATTAAACTGAAATATCATTTTTAAAATCATTTACATCAACCTTTCTTAAATTATGTACACCACATTAACTCTTTTAAATGAATGAATCATTCTTCCATTTCACTCATTCATTTTTCCTTAACTAATTAAAACTTTAGCAAGATATTCGCTTTCTCTTTGCACAACTCTCAACATTAAAAAAAACATTATTCAAAAATCAATTAAATCATATATTTCAAATCAACTCTTCTAATTAAATCATTTTTTTCTTTTCTAATAAATTAAAGCTCTAACAAGATTTTCACTCCTTGCAAGCCAATTGCTCTCCAAGTCACATGCTCTAATGAGATATTGAAAACTAGAGAGGCCAACCAATGCTTGGGAAATGGATCATGACTATTCTAGTTTTGGTCTAAATAATTCTTTTTACTGTAATTGACTTTGGCCCTAATTAATTAAGACTATTGAATTTGCTAAAGGGGTAGTTAGACTTTTTTGGATTATACCAAAGATGCCATAATTTCATTTGGATCGAATTAGTCGATGAGTCTATAATAGTTTACATCAATTGAAAATTATAGAATTATTCCTCTTAAATCTCATAAGTAAAAATGAAGAAAATTAGAATGCATTAAAATATGTAGAATGTTCGTTCATTGAGAAATTAAAATCTAAATTCTATAGATGATACAACTTGAATGTATTTTCCATGAAAAAAAAAAAGCATGTATTAATAAATTTAGGGTTACATAGGTAGATGTATCGGTAACAAGTAACTTCAACATTAGAAGAGGTGGAGCACCAACGAGAGAAAGGTGGATGGAGAAGAAATGTGAGAAAGAATAAGTCGAGCAAAGGTGTCACGACTCGCTTCCGGCTTCCTACAGGATCCGAGAACGGCTCACCTCGATGATCCCCAAGATCCAATCGTCCAACGAAAAAGAATCAAATGCCATAACAATTCCACAACCACACGAGTAATGTAACTAAGCAGAAAAATATATGACTGAAAAAAAGGAAAGAAAGCAGCAAACCACTAGTATTTCACATTATACATCAAAAAATATGATTACAAGCATAACTATTACAACAGAAACTAGTACAGATATAACAGAATATAACTATGAATAACTGATACTCACCACCACAAAACTCTCTGTAAAAGAAACAAAAGGAACTACAGCTGGGCTTAACTGGGCCTAGTGCCCTCAGCAACCGATGGCTCTAGCTGCTTGAATCCCTGACCTGAACAAGGTTATAAAATCTGTGGTCAGTTAACGCTAAGTAGAGTGGTAGTTAAATTACAAAATAATTTAAACAGACAACTAGCTAAACATGCATTGAACGATTTACTTATATCATCCGTTTTCAATTATCGTTTTTTTGATCCGAATACTCTAATCAGGTTTCATGACATTTTTTAATCTTCTTGTTCCCTAAAGGAACGATCTTGCTTGCAGTTTTCCCACGATGAAGGATGTACACGTGGCACTCTCCTGGCCGAGAGAGTCCCCCGTGGTAATCCTACACCCGATCTACTACCCCAAGGTCACGTTCGCGACGTAGCGATGACTATAGCATACGTAATAAGTGCACAGGTAGCTACCATGTACTGGCACGCGGTCAGTTGTTCCCACTAACGGGTATGCCCAAACGTATGACACGAAAAAGCACAGTGCCTTGCCTTCTCAGAACAAGGGTCTCGCCCCTCATAGTCCACATACCCTCATCCAACTATCCCAGTTTGCCCAACGGCTAACAAGAGTCGGTGTAGGGTGGCTATACCTAACCCCAGGTCCCATGGGGCAACTAGATCCCCCCTACACTAAGTAGCTCACATCGTGCCCTCTCAGAACAGGGGTCTCACCCCTCACAGTCCGCATACCCTCGTCCGATTATCCTAATTTGCCCAACGGGCTAACAAGAGTCGATATAAAGTGGCTATACCTAACCCCGTGCCCCATTAGGCAACTAGCTCCCCCTTACACTAAGTAGCTCACCACAGTACCACGTACGCGAAGGCCAAATAGGAGTCAATGTAGAGTGGTTAAACCCACCCTAGGTCTCAACCCAAGGGGCGGCAAGCTCCCCTCTACTCTAAAGGGATAGTTGCTCTCTTCAGTACCACGTACACGTGGGTCAACTCACTTCCATTAACCAAGTTTGAACAGCCGCCCGTAGGCGACGTGTTCCAAAATCATCAGGTTTTTTGTACTATCGTATTCCTGGTTTCTTTCTACATTTCCCATAGGGTTCATACATGGACTTTCTTATTTCCATATTTGGTTCATTATACGTAGAACAGACAACTCCAATTCCATCATCTATTATTCAATACAAGCAAGCATTTCCATTTGTGATGTTCATTACAGGTAGTACAGGCAGCTCAGGGTTTATTTCCGTTTAGGAAACTTCACGTTAACTTGATCATTCATTAACTATACATGTATTTCTTCCAGCCCTAGTGTTCATTTCACAATCCTAGGGTTCGATCAAATATATTCTAGAGTAGCATGCATTTATTTCTTTTCAGTCCTAGGCTTCATTGCACAACCTAGGTTCAATTAATTCTACACATTGAATTTTAATTATTAATTCCGAGATTAGTGTAAGAATCACTCTACCAAGATGACCGGGTGGAATTGGGGCTTGTACGGTAGCTTCCGACGTCTCCACAGATCCCGTATACTGGATGGAATGGAGACCTATGACATACATTGACAGTTCAAATGAGCTCAACACGACATAGACAATGTATCATTACGTAGAGAAAGTAAAATGGAAACCAACGACGTTTTGTTTGCGGAAAATCGACTTCGTTTGGACCCTGAACAGGCCCAAAAACACAGTCCTGATCAAAATCAGACGTCTATGAAGAATCCCAGATGTCTTAAACGATCTCAGTGACTCACCTTGCTCAGGGCACCTTTTCCGGATGTCTAGAACTCTGTGCAGACATTGAAGGGTGGCTTCAGACGTCCGGAGACACTTCCGCACGTTTGAAACTACCTTGGTCCTCGCACCAGCATGCTTCACAATCCTCTGACATGCGCACGCACGGTCAGAACTTTTGCAGGAAAAATAAATAAAAATACGCGCTATCAGATGTCTGATTTTTACCTTTGGACGTCGACCCAACGTTTAGAGGTCACTTCAGACGTCTGATTCTGCAGAAAAATAATTCCGCAAAATCGTTTTTGAGCCTTTCTTTACTGCAGCTATAGCACCACCTCACTCCCTCTGCTCTCCACTCTCCCTCTCCTCTCACTCAGCTGTAGGACCCTAGCAGCAGCTTTGCCCCTCCTTGTAGAGATCTCTCCGGCTACCCCTCTGGATCTCCTACTGCTGCTCCCCGCTCTTCGTCGCCTCCTCCTCTTGGCTGTGGTTTAGGGAGAATGGAGGAGGGGCAAGGGTTTATAAGGATGCGGGAGAGCATGGGGGAGGAGTGGTGGTGCGGCATGAAGGGAAGTGAGAGGAGATGGCGTCGTGGGGATGGAGTGGCGTGAGGGTGTGCATAGGGGTGAGGTACGGTGGAGGTATGGTGGAGGGGGAGGGATATTCCTAGGGTAGGGGGATGGTGTGAGGGAAAAATTATGGGAATGCCCTCGCAAGTTTTCTCTTCCCCTCACAAATCCAACAACAAAACCAATGGGGGTTAAAATTGCACAAAAACCCTTAAAATTTCGAAAAACGTTAAATGAACCTAGAAAATAATCATTTCAAAAGAAAAATAAAAACATTTAGATTTTAAATTCCAATGTGAAAATTACTCTCTTTAACCATTTATATTTTATTTTTAAGGTAATTAAAAAATATTTTTTTTTAAAATCATCCCGACAATTTTTTTCTCCCACGTATGCAGGAATGAAGTTCATATAAAATCGGAAGCTTTCGAGGACATCCTTATTCCTTTTTCCCCCTCTCAAGTGAGCGCCAAAACCCCTTGTCTCTTTGTTGCACTGCTCTTCTCCTGAAACCCCACGACCTCCATGGCCGACGCCCCGGGGATCGAGCGCCTCCTCGCTGCGCTCGCCTCCACACTCCGCCGCCGTGGGGACCACCACGAGGAGGAGCCCGGCGAGACCGCGGCGGTGGTAAACTCACTTGCGGCGTGCCTCAACCCGCCGTCCCCTCCCACTAGGACTAGGGTTCTCGACGCCGCGCTGTCCCTCATGTGCTTCACAGCCCCCGAGGTGAGAGAAAGAAATAATCCTCCTGCTCTCCTCTCGAATCCCGACCTCATCTTACGCATTTGCACGTTCCCGCTATCCCCCTCGTTCGAAAAACTTCCGATCTTGTGTTCTTACGTAGGCGTTGGATGGGATCCCATGCGTTAGGATCGGTTGAAAATTCGGAATCAAGAAAGTGTTTTTCTTTTTTCTGAATTTGTTTGTGCAAAAATGTGCATCGTGGGGTATATCAAGTAAAAGTTTGAAACTTGGACAAAGTAAGCTTAAATTCTTGCCTTAATCGTGATCTTGAATCCCTGAGAATAACCTTTTTGGTCAAAGTCGGGGACTCGAATGGGTTGATTGGTCGACGCAAGTTAACTTAAATTAGAGTGTGAAGTGGTGTTTGAGCTGGACAAAGAATATCGAACTTGCTTATTTTGGCATATGCTTTGACTTGCGTATGTATGCAATCCTATTCCTGTCCATTCTGGAAGTAAAAATCATAAGGAGACCCTAACTTCAAATTAAAACTTAACTCCATTGATGAATTACATGGATCCGGTGCCTAGGTCTTCTATTTTTTTTTTTGAAAAGGGAAAGGATGGTTATTCGTTTGATAACCATCCAATGATTATATTAATAAAAAAGCTCATATTACAAGTTAGAACTCCAAAGGTCAATCAAAGAAGATTCAAACTCTACAAAATTCTCTACATAAGGCTGCTGCCCCCTGAAAACAACCGCATTTCTTCACACACACACACACATATCTAGGCCCCCTGAAAGTGAAGGCCTAAGAGAGGACAAGGCCAGCAGTCCCAGCTGCAAAGGCAAGGGAAATGGAATGAGCAAGAGATTGGTTTTGTTTAAACAGAATTCATTCTGCGTTCTAAGATAAATGGGATAGTGGACAATGTTAAGTGGTATCAATGACTAAAAATCTGAATGAATTTGCACCAACTTGCACGGTACTTTCTATTGATCTCTCTTAAGTACTTTTAGAGGATAAAATTGGTTTCTTTTGGGTCTGCTACATGTGTTGGTTGCTTCTTGACATGCATCCATGTTTCTGGTTTTCCAAGGCAGAAGAGGTAAGAAGATGTGAACTAGAGATTATGGGCGTCAAATATGTTACTGTAATATTTGAGATTAAGATTGTGCTTTTATTTGCTTAGGTTTGGAGTTTGAATGTGAAATTCTTGCTGGAGGCAATTACAACAGCATTGTCCTCATCTATATCATGTAAAGTGGTTCACTGTGAAGTAGAGGACAAGAAGGTGGAGGAACTTGTTGTCGGGAGTTCATTTACTATGGGGGATTGTGACAAGCTGGTTGCGACATTGTTGGGTATTCTGCAAAGCTTGGAGGACTGTGGTGAGGCACTCGCTAAGGTTCTTTTTCATGAACTGAGTTTGTATCTAAAGATGAATAGTATGACCTGCTATCTGCCGATTGTGCCTGAACATCACCATTCATGATCTCTTTTGCTGAAAATTCTATGATGTGTTGGAAAGCTGGTCAATATGGTAGCATCTGTTCGTTGTGCCATTGACATTTATAACATGGATATACACCAACACATAAGATGACAATGGACATATGCTGTACAATGAAGAATTAGAGTTTATTGCAGAGGCAGTTTTATAGCATTCTGCGTAATGATCCAAAGGAAGTAGATTTGTATTGTAGTGCCGGAATCCTAGGATGAATAGAAGAAGAACACTTTCTAGATATGCATTCAGATTCTAATAAACCTTATCTATCCATGACAGACTAATCCTGCTTAGTCTCCCAATTTACCTACTCAATATTATCCTCTGAAATAAAAGATTAACTAAAAATTGCTTATCACAAGAATTCATTAGTCACTTTGGTTTCAAGACTTTCTTTAGTAGAATTTGTATTGCCAATCGTAATTACATTAGTTCCCTCCTGCTTACAAAAGGATCAACTTACAGAATTCACTATGTTGATAAAGTCTCAAACTGTATATTATCATTTTTGCAATCACTTTCGACTTATTTTTTCCCTTAATATCATCCTACTTTCAGAGTACTTTTCATTTTACGTATCTCAAAAACAAGCAGAGATTTGCTTGTTTCTCATAAGTGTGTATCTTGCTCGCCTGTACAGGATCGTCCCATGTCCTCTTTGAAACCATTATGAAAGTGGCAATATCAGCATCCAGTTACAAGAGTTTATTACCACATTCTTTGTTATTTTACAAAGCAAGAGAAAAGCTAAAAGATGCAGGAAGATTGCTTGGATCAAAGCTCAATTCTTGTCTACATATGGCAGCATATAATGATAGCAATGGAGTTCCATTGAGGTATGCTGACTGCTTATTTTAACGCTAGTTTTTCTCTTAGATAGAACTGTTGGATAAATAAACATAAACACACTTGTAGAAGTGCCTATGAGATTGGATGTCTATTTATTCTTCTTAGGATGAATGGAAGTATAGTCTTAGTCTCACAAACCCTCTAGATTGGTGAAGTGAGACTAAACTACCCATCTAATCTAAATACATTATTCTCAAAAGAGAACTATCAATTGTTTGGGATGGTTGTGTTTCCGTCAATGCATTTGCATTATAAGTGAATGTGCATGATTTCAACTCTTCTAAATGTTATTCTCGAGTGATACTTCTTTTAGCACATGATTCTCATCATCTTTTTCCTATTTTGCTTTTTTTTTTGAATGTTTACCCTACAGTTAAGATACATATTCACATTGACAATCATGCAAATATCCAATATGTGTGTCTTTAGTTGGGTTGCCTATGTGACTTTTTAGATTCTGTGCCACTACGTAAGGGACTCAATTTTTCATTGAATGCCTTATTTTCATATTCTTATTATAAAATGATTTAAGTTCTATGATGGACACCAACCTACTTCTGTTTTTCTTCTTTGGGTCTTTGGGCCAACTATGAATAAATTAATTCAATTTAAAGGACTACACAGGCAGTCAGTTTGAGTTCTGACGTGAGATTCAGATAAAATTGGTTTACTTTCGTAGATATACTATTCTTTTGTTATGCAAAGGATGGAAGAAAGCTTATTCAGTTAGTCAGCTATTCCATTCTCAAATGTCATACCACAATATTAGTTTGAAGTATATTTTTGAACCAATAAACAGCCTTCATTGTTGTTAGTCTTTGCTTTAGATGAAAAAATGGGGTTACTCCTTGACATTATGGGCTCCCACGGACAAACTTGTCTACGCTATCCTACCAATATAACAGCCCGTGTTATTTTATCTCTTCACATTTGGTTATGTTGTTTTTTGATAGAGGATGATGCATACCGTTATAGTTATTCTGTCCTAGTAACATTTGCATGAATAGATACTCTTTGCAGGTTATGCATTTGGTATATTGACCCATTGATTTTGAAGACTGACATTTTAGAGATTTTACAAGAATATACTCAAAGGCCCTACCTTCACTTGAAGACTGAACTGCATGAAAGAATGTCGTGGCGTGCTATAGTACGATGCTTGGCTACGTCTCCAATTATGTTCCTAGAGACAAGGACATTACTGCATAATTGGTTTCTCAAGACGTAAGTTTTCCTTTCTTATTGGGGGGTGAACATTAAGTTTTCTTTCATTTCGGGTGGTTTAAATTTTACTGCATGCGGAGGGGAGTGTAGATTTGCCCTTATACATAAGACAGTTTTGAAGACCTATTAAAAAAGGGCATATTTTTTGAAGGTTTGCTAACTTGAAATAAGCACCGAACATGAAGGTGTGGCAGGCATTTTTTGACTCTAGTAATTGAACCAGATGGGTAGTCCATGATGTCAAATTCATATTGTGAATTACATGGATTTCAATGAATAGAAAAAATTGGTAGTCCAAATTCTAAATGTACAAGATGAAAGTTATATGAACAGTTGGTGATGGAAATAATGTAAAAAGGAGTCTTGAGGATGTCAAGGAAGGAGTGAAATTGGAGAATTATTGCTTGTCATTGGTGGTAGCCAAGTGCCAATTCCATTTTTTGGACTTGTGTGTGGAATAAGAGCAATAGTTTTGTTTGTTAGATTACATCATATGAATAGTGTTAGAGTATCAATTTAGTTATAGTACAATTTTCTTAGGATTTAGGCTGTAGGAGAATTAGTTATGTAATTTTATATTTTTAGTAGTGCTCTTTATGTAATTTTTCATTCCCACCTCTCTATATAAAAGTGGGTACGGCTACGTTTTCCAATAACACAGTTCATTTTTTCTAACATGATATCAAAGCAATGGTCCTAGTCGATGTTCGATACTTTGACTTCCTTATCTTTTTTCTTTCTTCCACTATAAGAAAACAAAAAAAACTAGGGGGGGAAGTAGCCAGCCACTAGCCACCAAGAGCAAGCCCTCCTCCTTTACTACTTTTGATGCCGCAACTCTTGTGGCCAACCTATTGTCTACCATTGCCACTACTCCTAAACGAATCATGGCGTGTGAAGCATCTAATCCTACTACTGTCAATTATGATGATGGTGATAACTAGTGGGGGATTTGAGCAAGGGTTCTTGTCTCCCACTCTTGACTACGAGCCTACTTATCTGCTATTGCTGCTTGGGAACTCTTCTCCATCTATTGCTGCTACTACTGTTATAGCCTACTACCGACTACTATTGCTACTACAATTATACTACTATCATCTATGGGTATAGTCTACTACCGCTTGTGCTACAATCTTCTACCGTTTGTTCGTGTTGCTACTTCTGCTACAACATCTAGTACTGTTGCTATTGTTGCCTGTCTACTGTGGTTGCTACTTTTGCTACAATTGTCACTTGTTCCTCTAGTTTGCTGCCTTCTTGCTCCTTCGGACATCTTGGGTGGGGGGGAGTTTACTTTTGTTTTTTGTAACACGCTGGGCGTTGCACACTCCAACTTGGGGAGGAATGTTAGAGTATTAGTCTAATTATAGTCCAGTTATCTTAGGATTGAATCTATTAGAGGATTAGTTATATAATTTTATATTTCTAGTGAGACTCTGGAACTCTGCGTTCGGGTTATTTTTCAAATAACACTATTCATCTTCTCCAACAAATAGATAGTTGATGCAGCACATCTTTAGAATCATAATTTATTTCTAGTTCCAAATGCGAATCTTGGGTTGGTGCAGCCTGCAGGATGTCATAACCAAATTGGAAACAAGGGCCAGTATATTAGGCATGAAGTTTGGTCTGTTTATTTAGCTTCAAGTGAGTTAGAGTTAAAACTTCTCATCCATTTGGACCATGACTGTTGTGACTCTTCCAAATGTAATGCAAGCAATTTAGGCCAATTTTGTAGGTGGATGATTCAGCAATTTCCAATGTGAATGGCTTTCAATTCCATGATAGTAGCTTTAAATTGATAGAGCATTCGAGTCCAGCTTGAAGAGTGCTGATCTTAGGTACCTAGACAACCTCTTTAGAAGAATTTAATTAGGAAATGATCGTGTAATTTGTTCAAGACGTGATATATTTCACTATTTTCTTTTTCAACTCTTGTGAATACTACTTTAGGCATTTCTCGGGGCTGTAGTCTGCTTACGATTTCATTTATTCTTGTATATACTTCTTTGGCATCTCTTAGGGCTAAAGTTTGTGTAAAATGTGGTTATCATGTGGTTTGATTTTTCTTGGGAGGTTTCCCACCTGACTGTTTGTCCTCTCTTTTTGGGTGCTCTACTCATTGCGATTTTTCTGTCCACCTCTTCACCTGCCTTACCATGATTCACATTCATTGATAAAAAAATTGAATCAATTGGCAATAAGCTTTTTTTCCTCCATCCATTTAAAACTTCCTGAAGTCAAAAAGGGTTCAAATGGTGTTTGTCGAAGAATTAAAATAAATATGAATAAATATTATAAACCATAAATGATTCGAACCATAGAAAAAGTAAACCACAAGATGCATGCGGCTTATATGGGTTCACCCTATCACCCAGACTGGTTATGCACTCAAGCCTCCCATCCAATACCATCCATTAGCAATAATTAACCTCACTGGTTACCTTACCTAGGTACAATATTGCTCTTAGAAACGCCCTCCAAAGAACTATTTCTTTCTCTTATATGAAAAGCTCCAAGATCTCGAGCACTTGAAGATACTTTTCAGGGTAATTTATTCCAAGTACAGTCTCTCTATGGAAAAACTATTACAGAGCAATTTCTCTTTCACAATAGGTCACATGTAAACATCCATTATTGCATTCGATAACAATTGATAGCACAGGTAATACAACAGGTCTTTAGCCCTCTCAAAAATTATATATCCAAGTTTAGAACTGTTGAACAAGGAAAACCCAAAGGGGAAAGGGATTGGAGAGGTGGCTTAGAGAGCTGGATGATTCATTGATTCTTTCAAAAGAAAATAGTAGCACAACTCGCTTTATATAGGCTTACACCCTTATGCCTAATCCTATTCTTATTCCTTTTCATAATCACAAAAATGTAGGATCCAACTAATAAGATGGTTCTCAATAAAGCTAAACAAGAAATTCCCAAGTAAAAATTAGTTTCTCTTGCGATACACATAAATTGATAGAACAGATACAAATATAGCCTTAATCTTCTAAATTTATATCAGATTTAGGGCAAAACAAGAAAGTTCAGGATCCCTTTCAAAAAAAATAAAAACAGAGAAGAAAGAAGGAAAGTTAAAAATGATAAATACCTTCCTTTCAAGATACCCAGGTTAAGTTCATCTGAACTTGAGGAAAGTGAGGCAAGCAGACCAGGTTCTGAATAACCACAGAATAACTCCAGATGATTTCTTCCAAGAATATCATGGAAAATGACCTTAAGGTGAAGAAATTAGAACAAGGAGCTAGAGGAGCTAGAAATCAGGTATTCCTCTCTTTCATTCCTTGAGATCAAGGAATTGAATACCTACTTGTGGGTTTTTGGATCTAATAAAAGGACTTAAATAACCTCAACAACTATAATATGATGGTATTCAGGTCCCAAAACAGGGGTTTGACTGGTTAGCTTTGAGTCTGACTATTTGGACTGTGTGCAACTCTGAAGTTGGGGCTAAACATATTTTGATTGGTTCATCAAATGACCAAGTGGTTAGAATTTAAATTTAGGACTTTGCAATTTAATCAAGTCTAACCCAGTCTAAGTTGATCCATGATTTTTATACCCCTTCTAATAATTAAAATTCTCGACAAGGTCTTTGACAAAGAATTTTGCATACTTCTTGTAGATATCTTCATCTTCATTCTTTGACCTTATTCTTTTGCTTTGCCTTGCACTTGAACTTTCCTTCTCACAAAGAAGAATGCATTATTGCAACTATTTCTTGATTCCGCAATTGGGTTTATGCATCTGTTATTTTCATTCGTAACTTTGCATATAACTATGTAATTTATTTTGTTAATGTGAAGGAGTAAATGCCACGTGGCACAGTTGTCACATGGACAGTCCACATGGTAGTGAGTCAGCCGGGTCAATGACCGTGTAGCCTCTTTAGGATTTTAGGAATTTGCTTGCATGCCAAGTTTTGTGCCACATGTGGAAAGTAAAGAGGTCGTGAAAAACCTGAAAACACGTGCAGAATTCTTGGCGTGTAAGTCTCACGCAAAGACCCCTACATCTTCTTTGCTGTTGAATAGTACATGATCTCATCCCCTATCTGGAGAACAACCATTTGCATAAGCCATGCACAAACCATGGCGTTGTCTCTATACTAGTCTTGTCTGTAGGCTTTGGATCCGTAAGAATGTGATTTTTCCTATGACCCCTGACGGGCATAAGAAAAGTCTGGGACCACCGCGGATAACTAGTCTCATCTAGTTTGATGATGGGATCGAAGAATGGGTTTTTGAGTACCCTGGTGTCCGAAAGAGAGTCCGATATCACCTCAGACTAATATGAATAAGCCATCTTTGCAATTCACAAGCTTCAGTCAATCTTCTACCATCAAAGAAACATTGGCAGATCTGAAATTATATGATTTCAGACTTACATCTTCATTGGAAAGCTCCCTTGGATGGGCGTTGGCCTAACCCTGGTGCGGGGAAAACACCCGAGACGGCCCTAAGGGGACCTAAGGTCCTCTCCCTACAACTACAAGGGGAGCAGCCCTAGAACAAGGCTGCAAACACCCCCCCCCCCCAGCCACTTGACAATCGGTGCAACCCCCTCTTGTCGACGCTGCTGGTGGCGAAGAACCACCTATAGCATCGCTGCCACCTCTATTGGGAAGTAGGGACAACAGATCACCCTCGTTGGATCACGAGGGTGCGCAGCAGGTTGCGTCGACAGCCTTCAAGCTTGCGCCATCGCCAAGATCTTCTGCCGAGTGAGGCCTACGTTGCTAGAGCGCCACCGAGAGACACTGCAGGGAGGCCTGCCGGAGGTGGCGGCGCCGGCGTAGAGGGACAGAGAAGGATTTGGTGGTTAGGGTTTTGGAGGCCTTGAGGGTGGGATATCTAGAGCCTTGGCTTAGGACTGGTGCTCTGATACCAAATTGGAGGAAATGAGAGTTCTATTATTGAGTCCTACCTCTCCTTATATAATGAAGAGGTGGAAAAGTTGCAGTATAATACCAGTACAAGAAATAAAATAACGAATGACCCCTTGTACAAAAAAAGGTGCACATGCTAACATATTTTAATTAATTGTTAGAGTCTAATTTAGCATTGGGTTAAAAATATGAATAGTTAATTGATTGTAATTGAGTTTGTTAAGGATTTGATTTGTTAGGATTGCAATTAGCTTTAGGTTTAGGTTTGGTTGTCTTTAAATAGAGATCAACGCCTACTTGTTTTATTTTGAGTTGTAATAATAAAATTCTCATCTTCTATGTCTCCCTCCATACTTCTTCTCCATTGCCGATGCTCTCTCTCTCTCTTTTCCTCGGTCTTCATGCTTCACGCGTGGACTGTTCACACACCTAGACCCTCTACGTTTCCATGAATCTTCACAGTTAGCATCAACATTATGGCATTTGGTGCATTATCATCACATATACACCAGTACTTCACTCCTTTTCTGGTGCCCCTACTTAACCTCATGGATCTGGCCCTAAAATTCCTCCAAGAAAATCCCGAGTATTTGATTTTTGTTCACAATTTTAATCCCTGGTTGAGCAGAATTCTTTCTAGAGTCAAGGAATGACCGGAGATTGGATGTCTACTTGATGAGAGTTTATGATGCCCCATGATGTTATTATCTCTGATGTGATTACCATCCCTCAGGCTTATTGCCTCATTGAAACAGTTGCTTTTAATGGACCCAATCGTGATGCATCAAGTGGTTGTTTGTTTTCTGATCTGATTCTATGTGCCAGGGGTTTGGTGCCTGTTCTTGATCTTCAAAATGCTCTAGTTTGGTCAATCTTGGATGTGCTCTCTAGGCCGATGTGGTGGGATTTCTCCATGGATATTGGACTGAGACTTCCTTGTTCTCATGCCTATTTTCTCAGTAAGGACAGAGAACTTCTGCATATTTTAAGTGGATCTGTTTCATTTAAAAGCTTCCTTGACTTAGTTCATCGTGTCCAACTGAAAGTTTATGACAAAGGAAATTACCATAGCACTGAAACTGATGAGCAGAGAGATGAAATTGAGAGCCCTGCAAGCAGCAACTCCACATGGTATAATACATTATGTTTTTATTCTGCCAGATTAGCATTAAGCATCTAATATTGTTCGTCTTAATTGACAACCCTTACTATTCTAGGGCAATGCTGATGAATTTCCCACAGTGGATTTATTTTGCTATTATGCTTTGTATCTGCAAGAATGATGGCATGCCACTTGCTCTTGAATCATTCCCATTCCAAGCACTGAAAAGGGAATTAGATTTTGATCCTGAGATACATCATGCTGCAGCCATGTTCCTTTCAGTAATTTTGAGCCCATTCGACCAAATTCGTCTAAGTGAACTCCATAGTCACATAAGCAAGTTATCAAGGCCTTGCCCCATACAGGACACACCTTACCATGCTTCTCAAAGGTGCTCTCAGCCAGAAAAGAGCACGTTTGTTATTCGTAGCAAGAAGCTGAGAAAACCTAGGCCATCCACTAGTGAGAAGTCTGGGATATCTAATGGTAGATGCAATTCGACAGATATAACTCTTTGGCTCCAACAATTTAATAGGGGCTTTACAAAGTTTTGCCGTGCAGCTATTGATTGGACTTGTGCAGAAACCAAAGGCAAGAACTTGTCGGAAAAAGCACCTTGCCAGCTTATTGCGAAAATTCCTTTAGGGATTCTCATGTCCGACCCCAATGTTTTGGATGAAGAGGGATGCTGTCTGCTGCTTCACTATGCAGCAACAGGTGCAATCCTTCGAGTGGATGAAGAAGTGCAAACAATTGACATGGCATCCTCAAGGAGTACCAAGAATTTTGATCAAGGCATTGCTGATGCTGCTGAAGGTACCAAATGGTTGCATGGAACGTCTGTCGTATTTAATCTGTTTGAAGCTGTTGAGGATATGACCACTGCATTATTTGACACTGAAGCTTCTCAGCTCGACTATATTTGCCAACTGAAGAGCAAGGCAGTAAAATACTTGGTCAAATGTGCTACCAACATATCCAAAGGCCATGTTTGTAAAGACACTGCAAAAGATGTAACGATGCTGATCGATCTTCGCAACAGATTGCTACAATGGAAACAACAGGGCGAAGAGCACTTTAATGGATGCAAAAATTTGGATGATGCTATTAACAACTTAAACATAAAGATTTCCCATATGTAAATGCATCAGTGAACAGGAAAATGTCAAAATAGGTCTTTGCAATGTGTTCTGACAGATTTCAGCCAAAATGGTTGCATTGGATCTCTGAAGCATATTATCACTTTTCAGTTCTTTGTGTTCAGGCTGCAAGCAGAAGTGCACACTCTGTTGACAAGGGCAGCTTGAAGGCTGCCAATCTTTGGGAAAGACAAGACTCTCCTGGTTTGAAGGATGGTGTGGATTTTTTGAAATTGGTGAGTAATTTGTAGTCATATAGAAATCGTGTACATGAACTAGAATCTTAAGAACAGAAACCTAAAGTCTGCAGTAAGAGAGGCCGTTTGAAAACTCCACATCCATTACTGGTTGGTCCATATGCTCCCAATTTTCTAGAAATTTTGATGCATAAGATTTCCTCCAAGACATGGATGTGGTGCAGCAAATCCTGCTTGTCCTACTCAGAAAGGTCAACTTGGAGAGACATTTCGTATTAAAAAGAGTTACAGAGCAGGTTTGCTGCCCTTCCAAATCTACCACACAATGGTGGCAAGATTCTATTTAGCTAGCTTCGTGATCAGGCGTTTCTTAGGAAAACACTGAATCACCTTGATGGCACCTTAAACTGAGTCCATCTTCTGTGCCATGCAGATCAAGCTCAAGTCCCTATCTGTATACAGATAGGAAATCTGGCGACATTTGAAGAAGTGGCTTTCACTTCATGAGCATCTCCCAAGAGTATAGGCAGCTTGACAATGGCAAAGGCATCCGCTTGGCAAGCCTGCAACTACTAGGCAGGCACATGAAATAGGCAGCAGCAGAATCTTGGAATTCCCTCGGGAATCTCAGGACCTTGTGCCAATCAACTAACAGGTTATGAGCACTCACCAAGAACCAAGCACTCAGTTTTAGTACCCAACTGGGTTATTTTCTGAAAACCAGCAGTCTACAATGAGAGAAGCCTTGGTGTGAGAACTCCCTGGCCCTGAGAACCTCCTTTGCAATAAAGCATCAGATGGGTGCTCTTGAACCATCAAAAGTCAGTAGCCTAGAGGTACTGAATGATGCATCCAAGAGGCTCAAGGAGAGGATTTATCTGACAGTGGCACCTCTCCTGGAAAGTTGTCATCTTGCTTAGAAGCAATCTCTTCATTTAGAGGATGTGGTACTCTCAAAGATGATTAATCAGGAGTTCTACAATGGAGCCTCTGGATGATTCTGGTGGATCTGACTGGAGAAATGCAGACAAGGAGGAGAATTGGTTTGAAATGGTCATCAGTGATTCATGATGCTTTATATATTTTATTGGCTATAGCAATCTCTACTGCGTATCTTTTTTGTTGGTTAATTGTACTTATTCTTTGACGAGGCATAGAATATACAATTTTATACTTTGATAATTTCTTATCTCTTAATTGAAATGACTATTTTAGATTATTCTTTGATGGGACCACGATTATTTCCCAAAAAAAGTTACTTTGTTTATCGCTTCTTTAATATTCCCCTTCACACTTTAATAAACGTGTGCAAGTACATAACGCATAGAATAAATATTAACATTCGTATTTGCTATAGAAATTAATTATTGACACACAAACGCATGTGCTCACATTATCAAATCGAACGAACCTTCTTCACGAGTTGAGCCTCACAAGTTGGTGCGGTTTGTTCTGTCATCAAAAGTAGATGAGTTTCAGGTTTTATTCGATCTATTTCAGATCAAGCTTTTGCAAACTTTGGTGGAACGGATCTGAATCGAACTTAAACTAATTTAATTGAATTAGCAGTACGACATTTGGGTGTAAATAGGAGAAAGTGATGGTGTAAAGGTGCATGCACGTGAATACAATACGTGTATTCGTGTCACTGTGTGTGTATGTACAAAAAAAAATTACAGTATATATATGCAGAAGGAAATTAAAGTTCAA
This sequence comes from Thalassia testudinum, assembly GCA_037157565.1. Taxonomy (NCBI): domain Eukaryota; kingdom Viridiplantae; phylum Streptophyta; class Magnoliopsida; order Alismatales; family Hydrocharitaceae; genus Thalassia; species Thalassia testudinum. The sequence goes on from JAZHRO010000030.1 coordinate 54,355,246, forward strand.
TTTGTTTTGATATGTATTGGATATTGTTTAGCTTTTAGGGTTCGCTTGGTTGTAAGAACTGTCTAGATCATTTCTCATTAAGTACAGAAACTTTTCAAAGTAAACAAAGTTGGAATTGAGATTTGTCTAATGTGGAATTGTTTAATTATTTGTTTTTATTTCTACTAACTTCTTGATGTAACGTGCTTTTCACTTAAACACTTACTTTAATTCGACTTTCTATCCAAACATAAAAGATATCTAATTTTTTCATTTATGTGAGTTCTTTAAGCAATTCATTTTCTTTTCTTACGAAATGGGCCCTTATGGAATCAAACTCGAACTGATTTGATTTAATTATTGGATGGTGAGCATATCCAAAGGATGAGAATGAGAGAATTTAAAGGTCGGTTGAGCAAATTATACAAGTTTCTTTCTTTCTTTCACTTGTGTCTGTAGGGGTGATATTTTTTACATAAATATCCCTAGAATCAGGATCCAGAATAATTTCTTAGAAGTCAAATAAAAGAAAACTTTTTTTACCAATTTTCTATCTTAATAGTAATCTATTATCACTTACCTAAACAATAATTCTTTGGCCGTTTCAAGTCCCTGCAACATCTAAATCTAATTCAAGAAATTCTCCTATTTTTTTATTAATATTTAGCTTTTGGTTATCTCAACCCTTTTTTTCCTCGAAAGGGGATCCCAACCTTTAGATACACGCCAAGAATCAAGATCATCGTTAACCTTAACGTCAGCAAAAACTAGCTCGTACGTGCTTAATTCCAATCCCCATGCTGATTGAAGTGCATAGCTGCAAAATCTAGCCACTTTTCGAGGACATCCAACTAATTATGATAAACGTAGCACAGGCACGTAGCATCATACATTTTCAGGAACATATACGTAAAAATCCCCCTTTCCTGTTCAGATTCTACGTCAATTCCACCAACCACCGAACCCTCGCCAGGGACATAGACCTCCATCTACGTGTCTCAAATCCACCTCATTCACGTCAGCACATGACCACTCCTTACGTAACGATAGTGTTATGAGTAAATGGTAACACAACCGCAAAATTCAAAGTTTTTTTTTCTACGCTTGCATGTTGCCAATGTGGCTGGGCACGATTGCTGATGGATTTCCTGCAGTGTTTCCAGCTTTTCAAGACAAAACTCGTACTTTTTTAAGGTAAAAAAAATTAAATACACATACAATGCATAACACAAAACACAAAACTTAAAATTCAGCACACAATTTAACCTAGAATACAGTCTATACCTTCATTTTTCTCTTAATATCTTTTTCTTTCTTTAAGTTGATTGATTATACAGCATGCATCTTAGAACATATATTCTGAAACATTTGTATAGAGCACGATAACCATTTTTTCTATAATTTTTTTTTAAATTTATAATTTTCTATGTTACAGTATATTTACCTTTATTTTATAATTTTTCATCCTACAATATATATATTTTTAAAGTATAAATTAATTGATTCATTCATTTATGTTTCAATTAAGGTAGTGCGTGGAAAAAAAGTTGTGGACACACCTATAGACTGTTAGTCAATAATTATAGTAAGTTAAGCAACCGACCACCATCTCTCTTCCCTTCCATCACCTCAGCACTCCTCTTTACCACCACCGACCTCTCCAATCCCCAAACTACCCCTTCCCTCCCCACGAATTTCCCCTCGATGCCCCCCTTCCTCCCTTCCCGCCGCGCCCACGCCGACGGCGACGGCAGCCCTAAGAAGCTCCACCACCACCGCCCCACCAGCTCCTCCTCCCGCCGCCGCCCCTCGGCCGCCCTCGCCCTCTCCCTCCTCTGCACCGCCGCCGCCCTCGCCGTCGCCGCCTCCGCCCTCCTCCGCCGCCCGAGGACCGTCACCGTCTTCCGCTGCGGCCGCGACATCGACTCCCTCCGCAGCTTCCGCTCCATCTCCGGCGGCGGCGGTGAGCTCACCGCCCGGAAGAAGCTGGTGGGGCTCGTCGGGGTCCTCACCGGCTTGCTACCGGAGTCGGCGGATCGGCGCGAGGCGCTCCGGTCCACGTGGTTCCCTCCAGATCTGGACGCCCTGGCGAAGTGAGTGGTAAATTCGATTCGAAATCCCGCGAAAAAGATTTGATTTTTGCGTAGGTAGGACCAAAGATCTCGCCTTTTCTCAAACCTGAGCTTGGCGAGTGGTAGTTAGAGTTGATATCGTCTGGTTTAGGTTGGCGGAATCTGCTTTAGGAAGTGTGGAAGGTTTGGGGTTTTCCAGATTTAGCTCATCGAATGTACTCGAGGAGAGTAAGTGGATTTCTATCGTGGGCCTTTGTTCTATAGGGCCAACAAGGAAGCATTAAATCTCCTCTCTTGGAACAACTGTACGGAAACTTTTCCTCATCTTCTCTTCTCCCCTCATCCATATTCGTGCACTCCACCTGTATGTGTATCTTCACCAACATCAAAGAGGAGTAGCAACAGCAATATTGTTGTAACCGTAAAATCGCCACGAAGACCTGGTCTTGCAATAGGTAGAACCATGCAAAATGTGTCATGTCTTGGTAGTTGCTTGTTGGTCTGACCCAATCTCTCACCCTCTTGTTTCACTTGCCCTCAAACAAATCGATTCCATGGAAATTTGTCAATGGAGCGCTTCCCATAGAGAGCTCTTGCTGCACGTTAGGGAGGGGAAGGAGGCTGTTCCATTTGCCTCCTGGAAATGGAAACCAGCGAGCACCCATTTGAGCAATGTAGTTCTGCTCGCGCCATTTGGTGGGGTTTGGGACTTGGAACTGATATGATCGGACAAAGCATTCTCAATTTTATTTTTGAGGATGGGTGGAAGGTGCATGAGGTTGGAAATTCCGTTCAGTCGAAATTGGCGGCCATGATTATATATGAAATCTGGAGGTCGAGATGTAATGCTCAACATGGAAGGGGAGGTACCAATCACTCAATAGGTGTTGTATCGTGTACATAGAGCATTGAGGGAGGATATTGAAGACAGGCAGGTGGGACTGAATGAAGCGAACGACTCGATATCCTGGAGACTTATTGATGTGTCTGTAATAACTCACGATGTGCAGCACTCACCTCCTGGAGAACACATTGACATCATTTATCAAGTGGATGCTGCATTTAATGAGCACGCTGCAATTGCCGTAGCTGGGGTCTTCCCAGATCATTCTCTACTAGAAGTACAATGCGAGAAGGTTTCCGCTCACTCTGTGGAAGAGGCCGGATGCTTGGCAATTTTGAAGGGCAACAGATTGCCTAGAATGATGGATTGTTAATCAAAATATGCCGTGATTGCAGGAACATCATCAAAATGATTAGAGGTGAACTGGAAAGTCAAGCAGTTGGTTGAGACATGTTAGCCGGAGCTGCAACGATCGACCATTTCTATTCTTAGCCATGCGCCTAGAGGTGACGTAACTCCTGTGCATAAGCTGCGTAGATTCTGCAATTGTAATCACTGTAATGGGAGAGTAGCTCCTGAATGGTCTTGCAGATGAGATGCAATGAAGTTTTTGAGCGATTGCTTATCAAAAAAAAAAAAAGAAAAAGAAAAGAAAGTATGTTCTCATATCTCATTCTTTAAGATATCAATCAATGGCCTCTTTATTGGCATTGTGTACAAGAATTGCTTAGTCGATGATCTCGTTCAGTGAATCTCCCTAAGCATCCAACATCGAACAAAGGCAAAGCCTAGACTAATAACTTTGCAACTCCCGTATTCCCCAATTGATCCTTTTGGTTCCATAGCATTAATGGTTAGCATGCATTTATTTTTTGAAACATGATTTCTGTGGTGGAATGATACCGACCGTGGTTTATCTCCCTAAACTAAGGTAAGTACTCTTTTAAGAGGTGAAGAATTTTCAGAGCTCTCTGATGTATTTAGATTGTTAAAGATGTAATAGTTTTTAAACCTGTGGCCTAACTTTATTTACTTACCATCTACTATTTTGTTGTACAGCTTGGAGCATACCGTAGAGTTGAGTTTTAGGTTTGTTATTGGGAGGACAAGAGATGAAATGAAGGTGGCAGAACTAAGAAAAGAAGAGGAGAAGCACCATGATTTTTTGTATATAGATGTCAATGAGGATACGGTTAAGCCTCCCTATAAGACGTAAGAGCACCAAATTGTTGTTGTTACCTTTACTTTTTCAAAGAAGTGCCAGCATTCTTTTTCCACTTATATTTTTTTCCCAATTATCAGGTTGGCATTTTTGAAAGCTGCTTTTAGTTTGTTTGAAGCAGATTTTTATGTAAAGACAGAAGATACTATTTATTTGCGTCCAGGTAAAGTCCAAATTACTATATTCTCTGCCTGAAAATCTTCTATCCTTTGCAATGTAGCATGCAACTCTTTTTTCAGACCGTCTTGCTACCCTTCTTGCAAAGGAACGGACACATCCACTTACTTACATTGGATGTATGAAAAAGGGTCCGGTAGTCACAGATCCAAAAAGTAAATGGTAACCTACTTGATGGCTACGAATCTCTTTCGACATGAATTGAATATGCTTTTCTTTCGTGATTTGGAGATTGAATAAATTTGATGCTCTCATTTTACTTATGAAACTCTAGGTATGAAGGTCAAAGTGATTTAATTGGAACTGAGTACTTTACGCATGCTCATGGTGCTATTTATGCTCTATCCACAGACGTTGTATCAACAATAGTGACAGCAAAGAATGATAGGTTGGTCATTTTATCTGATAAATCTACTGCCTATGCTTGGGTTTACATTTTGTTGTCCTGATCGTCGCGATATCAAAATTCTGATCAGAATGTCTTTTCTACTTTCTTTTCTATTTTAGCCTTTTATTTGTTTTCCAAAGTCTCGACTTGCTGCATGCCAATTCTCAATAATATATTAGCACCTACAATACTGTATAAGATTTGTTATGTGTACAGAATATAGCTCTGGATTTTTGCTTTGTAGGATGATCAATGCAATTTATTTTATCATCAAATAATTTGCAGGAAGTAAGAATTTTGATCGAAAATTAAGTGATATGGTCCAAATTAGTTTGTAATACTTTAGGTCTTATTAGAAAACCCTAATCCCTTGTAAATAGATGATTCGTGAGAAATTAGAGAATTGTCCACAAAAGAATGAAAAATAACAGAAAATGATGATAAATCTGTACATTGGAGGATAGATACTCATCATGTTCATCTTGGAACAACACTTAGAGCAAGACTTTGAAAGAGCCGTGGTGAAGACCACCTATAGGATGATCCTAAGTAGAAATATATGATGTAGGGGTGTAACTCTTTTGAACTAAATCTTGAGTATAGTGATAATCAACCTTTACATGCTTGTGCACTCATGGAATGCTAGGTTAGTGGCAATGAATGTAGCAACCTTGTTACCTCACATCATTATCATATGCTTATCCATGCAATACATAGCACTTGATCCATGTCTATTCAACAGTAATCTAAGTCATGGCATGATATTCGGATTTCACACTTGGTCTAGTAAGACTATCTCCCGGAACGTATAGAAGCTAATGGTGGACTGTGTATCATGAACAGAGTTTGCCATTGATCATACCTTAGAAACCAACTGCATTCAACTGCATCTGTTGAATTCATCCAACCATAAAGAACAATGAAAATGATAAAATTTACATGAAAAGCTGTCATCATAAGAGGAAAAACCACAAGAGTTTATGTGACCTAGATGCCACTAGCAATGAGGGTTATCTTCATTAAGACAAAATGAAAAGTTGGCTTATGAGCATAATATATAGGCACAAAGGATCCCATAGTTGAAATCTATTTATCCAAATAAATAGAACAAGTTGAGAATAGATATCAAATATGCCCAACTAGCTGTTCATGTCAGACTGGGAGGACATAAGCCTCTTAGCGAAGATGTCTTTAACTTGATCACTAGACTTTATATATGGTAAGCACAACACCGCAGCCATCAATCTTCTAGTGAATAAAGCACCTGTTCCTCCCACTGCTGTAGGAAGCTAGAGGGTGGTGAAGTTGCGGCCCTCCCTGCCTAATTCAGCATTGGAGATGAGGGTTGATGGTGGAGGTAAGATGGTGGCTTGTGAGACCGAGTACCAAGGGCACCCACTCTAATACCATCTGTATAGTAATGCCTTGATTCTTAATAGAAAATTTGGGAAGACTATAGACATGTAAACAAAGCAATAAAAAAATAAAAGAAAAATAAGTCCCTGCAAGTAGTTTATATAACTTCCATGGTATGATTATCATAACTATCCTATCAAAATGATTATCATAACTATCTATCAGCAAATCCAGTTGCCTTGTTTCTTCTTTGTTAGCATTTTGAGTTTCAAACTAAAATAATTGGTAGTATTTGTATCACCTTTTACATGTTTTTCCTGTATGAAGCTAAATATCATGCATTAGCTAAGTTTGTAACAAGTGCACTTGATGAATTAGACTTCATATGTTTGGAGATGAAACAACATTATTTTATATTCAACTGGAGAGTTCTGGAGCCTCCAAAACATCGCATGTAAGCTGATGAATGATATACTCTGAAACTTCTGCACATTGATGCCCAAGCTACAGATATTTGTATATGCAGCTATTTAACTGATAATCAACTATGGGCATGGATTATTTTATGCTTTAGGATTACCAGAATGCAGATTTTAATATATGTCCGATTAGAATGACAATGTCTTAAGTGTTGTTCCATGACTATCTTTACTCTAAAATTGATCTTGCTCTTCTCTCAGTTTAAGAATGTTCAGCAATGAAGATGTAACCATTGGGTCGTGGATGCTGTCTATGAATGTCCATCATGAAGATAACAAAGCAATGTGTGAGCCCCAGTGTTCACCCACATCTATTGCAGTCTGGGGTATGCCAAAATGTTCAGGTAAATTAATATGGCATTTTTTGTAGTGCTGATTCAATTGGACCATGTCAATAGATCACTGTAAAATCGTGTGTTGGAGGATTGCTTTCATAGTCATTTGCAAACGCATAGTGTAATTTTGACCTTTATACTCTTTTCCTCAAGAAAAGAAAGAAATAAATAAAGAAAAAGGAGAGACCTTTGTACTGCCACTTTTAGGTTTGGATTCATGTCTGGCCCTCTGGACTACTATAAAGCCAACTTACTGGAGGTTTCTTAAAAATAGCTACTTTGCTTTGCTAAATATTTGCGTAAGATTTATGGATCAAAATAGAAACATGTTTCATTTTCCACCTTGTTTTTTGCAATGAAGGAACTGAAGAAACTCCATTCATGAGGCAGATCTTGCTGAACGCAGGTATAAAGGGGGTCATACATAGGGCCCTAGCCTCCTAGGTTTAAACTCTCAATAAGAGAAGAAGTTTTCATGGGAGCCAATCTATTTAGCTTTCCAAGTATGGCGTATCTCCTAAGCAGGATTACTTATGCACCAAGTATTGCAACTGTATCATCATCAAAACTTCTTGCTCCTTGCATGAAAAATGCTTGGGCTTTCTCCACCTTTTATATCATGAATTCCATAGTTAACATATGTGGTGTTAATTTGAGATTTAGGAACTTCTACTCCCAATTTATAAAGCATAGATAACTTCATTAAATGCTTGGGCTTTCTCCACCTTCTATATCATGAATTCCATAGTTAACATATATGGTGTTAATTTGAGATGTAGGAACTTCTACTCCCAATTTATAAAGCATAGATAACTTCACTTTGACTACGAGAGGATTTGCTTTTTCTTGCATAGAAGTGAGTGTTCATTGGACTTTATTCCGTACGCAATTGGGGTTTCTCTTTTTGCATCTATGGAAATGATCTTTTCTTTCTTGGGGTTTTTACATATATATATATATATATATATATATATATATATATATATATATATATATATATAAACTTTGGAAAAGACAGATATACCTCTCTGTATTTCGTGTATATGTATACACCTCTAGAAATATCCACTTGCTTGGGCGAATGCCTTTACTAACTTTGAAGATTAAACAATAAAGCAATTTTTATATAAAATTCTTTTTTTTTTCTTTTTCTTTCACCAAGAAGCCCTCCACCTTCTCTCCTCTTCTTCCCCCTCCTCATCCACCTCACCTCTCGCCCCTCCTACTCTGGTCCCCCTCTTGTCCTCTTGCTCCTCCTCCACCCTTTAGACCCTCCTTCCCGACGACTCCCTCCTTCTCTACCTCCATCGGTCCAACCACCACCATGTCCTCCGCCCTAACTCCAGCACATCCAATTCATTGTTGACAAGGTCAACCTCACTTGCCACATCGTTTGCCTCTTCATCAACATCGCCACCCATGAAGGAAACCACCGCTCCCCAACCGCCCACCCCGACACAGGAAGTGGAGGGCGATGCCCTTCACCCGCCCGTGCATGATGAATTCCCTTGCCATGGACCTTGACCTCAAGCCCCACGAGGTCCTTGACCTCAACGCAAACGAGCCCCCTACTCCTCCCCTTGCTCCCCCTCCTCCACTCCTCAGCCTCCCACTCTTGAGAACACACCCCCCCCCTATCGTCACCTCCTGCTGCTCCTCCCACATCGTCACCCTCACCATTGCCGTCATGGCCATAGCTGCACAAGGGAGGAGGATATGAGGGATGGGAGGTGGAGAAAGTGAGGGATGAGAGATGAGGGATTTATTAGGAAAAAAAAAAGACAACTAACTTAAGGGTTGAAAAAAAAAAAAGTATTTAATTTTTACTCCAATATTTTCTTAAAGGTATGTAACTTAATGAATTGAAGTTTATGAGAATATATATGTCAATACAAAGGACATGTACATATATACGAAAAAAGTGGGGATATATACATCTTTTCTAAAGTTTATATATATATATATATATATATATATATATATATATATATATATATATATATATATATATATATATAAACCCCTTTTTTCTTTTATCATCTAAGCGAGGTAGGAAAATATGACAAGAAACCTTCTAGGCGGGCAAGTAAAAAGCTGGAACCACCTTCCTTCTTCAAGAAAAAAAAAAAAAAAAGGAACCACCTTCACCTTCAATTTCAGCTGTCAAGCATAGCCATGCAAGAAAGCCCATGAAATTCCTTCCATGTGTTAAAAATGAGAATGGAAGCCTGCCTCCATCCTGTACATGCAAGCAGTGCAGTGTACCTGCATGTGAAATTTGTGGTGTAGCCCAGCAAGCTGCAGCCATTTCCAATTGTTTTTCAGAGTAGTAGAAGGACGAGCCTTGTGAAGACAGCATATGCACCTCCAGGAGTTGGAATGCAAAATTGTTAGGGTCATCTCGTGTGCTACCATTATGGCAAGAGATCACTTTGTCCATCCCTGTCATACTTCATCTTCTGTCCATGTTATGTATGCTGAAGAACTAGAAACAACTTCAAAGAGGCAGAAGGAACTTAGCTGAAAGGAGAACAACCTTGTGACAGGTTGGAGGGTCGGGGCAAATGTTTTTCTCTGTGATCTTGGATGTGCACCAACTGAAGGACAAGGGTAGAATTACTAACATAGTCTCCACTTCATTTTTCTAAAGAATGAGTCCTTTTCTTTTTCCAATTTACTGCATGATAGTGTTTTAAGCATGAAAGTTTTAATTTGTTTTTGTTTTTTCGATTCACAAAGATTGAATGCCGATGTAGCTAATCTTGGATATCTCAAAATGTCTAGCGTGTAATTTAACTCCTTGGCAGAGTTAGATGAGGAAAGTGAACTGTTGCTTGTGGCTTTTCAGGGTTGTGTGATCCAGTGAAGCAGCTGAAGCAGCTTCACAATACCACCATGTGTTCTAAGAGCCCAACTCTTCCAGAAGAAGAATAGAGGTGAAGCAAAGGGTACATTCGCAGAGACGACACTTAGTTTGACAGCATGCACTTTACAGGGCTTGTGGTTAGAGGGTTCGTCATCCTGTTAAATACCATCTGTCTCCAATACAAGCAGTCCTTGTTTCATCTTGTTCATCTCTAACTGCATTGTATAGGTCTTCATGTACTCCCCCTTTATCTACACACCATAGCTCTCAGATGTACCAACATGTAAACCTTGCTCTAAACACTTGACTTTTTGCTTCTTATTGTCATCATCAGGATGTGATGATTCAAAGGAAATATATACCTGGACTAAGATTGAAATTAGGACATGCCACCAAGCATGAAGCATGATGACCTGAAAGAGACCGATAATTTGAAGAGGCAGGATGGCCTGGAAGTGTGTTATTTCTTCAAGTGGTTAAGTCAAGTTCCCTCTATGAAGCTGGTCATCTTGACAAGTTCACATCTTGTAAAGCTGTGATAATTCTTGAAAATGGTGATGACCATAAAGTGAATGCGACACCAAAAGAATAATTGTAAAATAGACATGAAGCTTCCCACATTTCATCCAAAGAAAATAGAAGAAGAGGGAATCCAAAGGAGGTGGATTTGGCTCTCTGCAATTACCCCAATACATACTCGAGTGCAATGTCCCTATTTCTCCTCATTTGCACGATCGAACCGTATAGATCTCTTCTAGATAGTCGAAAGAAGTATTTGGGAAATCGAATGCATTGGTAAAGAACCTCACGTACTTTGCATTCAAAGTTCTAGAGGTGAATATTTATAGCATCAGCCCAAGACTATGCAATAAAAGCCTTTATGAAAACTACAAAAAAATTCAGGGTTTTAGTAGGGCCCAAAGGCTTAGGAGTTGTGTTAAGACCGAAAGTGATGGTAAATTTTAACCTAGAAGGGAATAACGTGCACAAATAAATTTAAAACCCGGAATCTCAATCTTAATCTACCATGTAAATGCAAAGTAGAATATAATTATAGAAGTTACAATAGAGCCTAATAATTCCTTGCTGGGGAAGTGTCCATTTCTTGATTTTCTGATTTTCCTCAATTTGGCTTGAAGAAACTAAGATGAAGGAATGCAAGGGCATAACCTGCAACAATTAGCATTGGTTAGTCTCTCGCACTCCTTAGTTATTTCATCTTCATCTACCATCCTATGACTTGCAAATTGATAAGAAAAATCGAACCTTCTCTAACATTCATTTCTTCATCTTCCTCCTCTAGAATAATAACGTTCTCTCAGTGTTGTAAAAGTCGATAGTCGGTATTCAATTAGTCAAGCCACTGATTAAGGAGTATATGATATGTGGAGGATTAGTCGGGGAGTATTCGGTCGGATAATTTTTAAATAAATAAATACACACACACAACCAAGGAAATGATTAAGGAGATAGAGGCGTAGTAGTAACTACCGTACCAGCAACAGCAGTAGATCGAAGTGGCAAGGTATCGGCAACGGTGTGATGCTCGAAGAAGCAACAGCAGTGGCATCAGTGATGGTGAAAGGGTTGAAGGGAAAGGCGATGATCGGAGAGGGAGAGGAAGGGGCAATCGTGTGGAATCGTGGACGAGGCAATGCTCTATCAGGTTGAAGTAGAGGGCTGTTGCAACGTCACCTATAGGGAGAAGCTCTGATCGTTTGGAGGAGGGCATCGCTTATTAGGTCGCATGTAGGTTTCAAACAAAAAGGGTTGATGACGGGAAGGATGTCAGGGCAATTGGGGGTTAACCTTACCTAGGAAAATAATATCTAATTGTATCTATATATATTAATCTCTACGTAAAAAGCGACCTATTACTTGACCAACTACATCGACTACTCAATCGAGTAGTCAATGTTGCCAACTATAGGACTGTATATAGCTTATTCAGTCGGAGGGGAGTGTGACTATGATTATTCAGCTGACTACTCGGCTGAATAGATCGATTTTTACATCAAAGCATTCTCCCCACCATAGAATTGGCACTTGTCATAAAGGTACATCACATTGTCTTTCTGCTCTACTCCTAGATCTTCAACACCTCCTCGCTCATGGCTCCATGGTACTTTTGCAACTCATGGAACATGAGAATGGGGGCACGCTTGTAGGAGTATGTGAGAGAAGATGTTTGTTAGCTATTGTTCATGTTGTTATTGGTACTTTCTCTCCAAGTTAACAAAGTTGGGAGACTTGTCAAAAGCAACAATTCTATTTTGAAATTTAAATCAGACGAGCTAAACTATTTCTGGACAACCAGCATATCTCTTTAGGCACCGTGCAACTTTGCAATTTTCCAAGAGAAACTAGAGAAGCATATTATTTTGTCTTGAAAATATAGCTCAGTCAAAAGGTTTAATTAGCATGAATGCAGATAGTTACACACATAGGCCAAAGATTGAAAGAAATTGGTGAGTGAAGCACATTATTTAGTTGAACACTTCAGTAGACAGATTTCAAGATCTGTCCCCATCCTTTATCCCAATAATGAATAACATTCCTAAAGTATCATTATATTGGTTCCCAATCCCAATTTTTTACTACACACTATTGTCACATGCTCTCCCTTCTGTTGACATGGAGGGCCGAGGTGGTGGTGCCAGAAGACACTGCATAGTGGATAGGCTAAGGAGAGGGAGGGATAGATATAACATGCGATGGAAGAAGTATCCTCTCAGAAAGCATCGATTATGGTGGAGAGGTAGCTACTTTTATGAGAGCCAAGAGGGTAGCTATAGATAGATGTCAAGCTCTTTAAAGGTACTTATAGCTCATGGAATTGAGGAAGACAATGAAATGCTGTGGCACTAATGTTGTAGCACACTTGTCGTAAAGCTGTAACCCCAACTACAGTAACAATGTTACCACTGATATTGTAGCACTGAAAAAATGCTATTACACCGATTCCTTGGCACCAATGCTAGAGCATTGTGATGGTAACGAGCTCTGTGCACATGGACACCGGCATCGATACTAACATTATTCTGTCTAGAGAAGAGGGTGTAAGGGAGAAAGTTGGATGTACTGTATACATGAATTTCATTCCATTTTTTTATTTTGATCATAAGAAGAGGGCTGACTTTCAACAACTCCACTTTTTTTGTTCAGCAAAAGATTGAATATTGAGCAGATTGGCACATCCTCAATTAAGGGTGTCAAACAGATGGGGACAAGCCTAACCGGATGTAGTTCAGGTTGGACAAAGCATAAATATGCTAAGCCAGACCTAACCCCATAAACCAAACAGGTTCACATTCCTCACTCGAGACCTGACCAGTGAACCAAACAAATCCATGCAGTCCATGTTCTTTACCTGCCTGTTAGCTAAAAGAGTCCACATTGATTACCCAAGACCTGGCACATCAACCAAACCAGTCAGATTTATGTCTAGTCTTGCAGGTCATGTCAGGTTAATTTTGATACCCCTATCCTTAATCGGTTTTCAATTTCCATTTCCAAATAGAAGCGGTTTACTGTATCCTTAAACAAATATGACTATCATAAGCAGCTGCAACTGAATGTCAATGGTCTGCAATGTACATATAAAATACAAGATACTAATAAATGTGTCTTCAGATGCAAAAACATCTAATGCATATGATATCCTATTGAAAGAATACAGAGAATATAAACATCAATGTCGATGTGAATAATAAAGTCTGAAAAATGAGCTTGGTGAATTGACTGTCAGATTAAACCCAAAAGAGGAACTCATCTTGTCAATCGTATGGTCTTTATTATTTGTGCAGTTGAAAATCAAAGAAGAAGAAGCAAGGAAAAGAAAATGTGTATAAGCAAATTGAGAGAAATTGTAGGCTTCATGCACAACTAAAGCCCCTGAAAAAATTGTGCACCTGAGATTTTGGACTAACTACTCTAAAATGTAGAATAGTATGACTTTGACTAATGTTTCAAGTGTGATTATTCATCAATTTTTTAAGGTTTTTGGATGCAGGCAAGATTATACCTGGAACTTCATAGTGGAAAAGAGACTTCAAAAAGTTTTGCTTCAAGATATAGGGTCAGGCCATTCTCTCCAGCTTTGCTGAACAAGCTACTTAATGAGAGATTTAACTACAATCAAAAAAGACTCTTTATAAAACGAGAAAACCAGCAAGATATTTCCTTGCTCACTAACAAAATTTCACTAAAGTTCTCATTAACCTAAAGATTAAAGTCAACCAGCAGCAAGTTGAGCACGACTTGGGAAACAGGGAATATCGATGGCCACGAAGGGTAATTTCAAGCAGATGGATATCCTATTCAGCATCACACATAAACTCCACAAGCCAACAGCAGGAATAGAGATCCAAAACCCTGCATGATAAGCCACCAACCATGAGCCTACGAGTAGATACTTGCATGGTGCACAGTGAATCATGTCAATCAACAAATGGACCCCGTGAAACCTTTTGGATTGATTGTAAAAAATTGCTGACTGATACAGAATGAGAAATGGAAATTCATATAATAATACAGTTGGAATTAGTAAGAATATCATATAGAATTAATGAAAAGATCAGAAAATGCAGTTCAACAAAAAAATAATTACAAATAGTCCATAACTAACTGGCAACTAATGAATCTGGTTCAATAAAATCTAATTGTTAAACGTATATGTGATCTAAGTTGGGTGAGTAATTTACAGTTGTGGCACATTCTTGTTCTTTCATACTCAATATTCACTCTTTAGTAGAAGCTTTTATTTTTCATTTGAGTATTCCAATTATACTTGCATTTTTTTCTGAAACCTAATGCAAAGGAATCCAGGAAAAGATATTTTCATTTGGAAGGTAAAGATTTCATATCTCTTAAGTTATAGTTTTTTGAGAGAGGAGTGAGAAAGAAGAAGAAGAAGAAGAAGAAGAAGAAGAAGAAGAAGAAGAAGAAGAAAGCACATTCATCTAAAGGAAACTTATACAGCTCCTTTACAGGACACAAGGTAGAAGTCCTATACAAAGCTGATCCTGTGTCCAATATGAAGTTGAGCAAATTGAACTGGAAATACTGCAGAGGATAGAACCAAATTAACAATTTTCTAATTCAAAGAAGTCTGAACAGTTCAAATTCTCATCTATCTGATCTAATAATTCAAGTGAAATTAAAATGCCTATTTTACTCACCAAGAAAAAGGAGGTAATGGTAGCAGTCACAAGCTCCTTTGATAGGCTTCGGCTTCTCCTGGATGTTGTAGCTTCATAGCTGCAGATAACCAAAATTGGACATTCTCAAAGAGAGCTGGTGGTAGACAAAATCCTCGATGTGAAGGAACTTGAATAAATACTAAGCATAACAATGCTAAGTTGCATTTCAAAAAGAGACAAATGTTATGTCTTCTTAAAATTAGCAAAGAACCACGGAATGAAAACTAAAATGGATACTTCCTTCCCAGGATTCATAAGGAGAGAAAAATGACCTGATCAGATACAATATTATGATTATACTTGGTCAAGATGAAGATTTTTTTTACGTTTGGTCAAGACAAAGATGCTCTACCATCAATCGATCCAAAGCCATTGTAAAGAGATCAACATATGAAGAGAAGCCACAGACAATGTCAGAAAGATCACACAGATAAAACAGAACCTGCTTGAAAGTGTAGGGTGAATCACACGCACTAAATAACTCCAACATCAAGGACTACAATAGCATTCAAAAGATGGTGTGGGATTCAGTGATGTGGCATATCACATTAAATGCAGTCCATATACTTGCACAAAAAACTCTGACCAAATTCCTATACTAAATTTCAGTAATTTTTATTCTGTAACATTTGCTCATATATCAGCGGACACTTCTGAAAAATGCCCATTTCCGGTTGACAACCATATGCTTTTCTTTTCTCTCTTTTTTTTCTTTTTGAAAAGGGTAACCATATGCTTTTCATGAAAGAACTTTTGCATGTAGACTGTTAAAAATGAACATAGGTTGTCCTTGTCCATAAAGTAAGGTACCATATGAGGATTCAACCTTCACATGCATTCTCAAGCACATGAATTTAAATTTAACTTTATAACTGTTAGAAGTTAAATAAGAGTGCTTGAGATTGTTAATACCTTGATAAGGTCTAGGCCAAAATCTGATATGACCAACCTAAGTATTATGTAGGATCTCAAGACGAGGGACAGGATCCTTTTCAGAAAAAAAGTATATACTTCAGTTCAGTTCCACTAGAAAGATTGCAGAAGGGTGTCGTGGAAGTATTGAGATCACTGCTTAACATATAAATTGATAAACATATTGGCCTATTTGTTCCCTCTGGTTGGCCTAGAACCCATTAATTTCTACAGGGTTGTATGCTGTTTGCAAGAAGATATATGAATAAGATGACACTATAAAGTAAAAAATGTCTGTTTATAAGCACTTGAATGAGTTTTTATTAGAGAAAGGATTCTTCCGTGAAGCAATTGTTATCATTAATTGATGATTTAACTTTAGGCTTTTTACATTAATGCCATCAAGATCTTTCAAAATTACTTAAATGACATAAGAAAATCCATATCTACAGAAATGCCATAAACAAGTTAACTCCATTTACATAAATGCCAATTCCATGTGTCAAACAAGATGAACTCT
The DNA here is from genome assembly GCA_037157565.1 of Thalassia testudinum. NCBI lineage: Eukaryota > Viridiplantae > Streptophyta > Magnoliopsida > Alismatales > Hydrocharitaceae > Thalassia > Thalassia testudinum. The sequence continues at coordinate 54,371,597 of JAZHRO010000030.1, forward strand.
GGGTCAAAAAAATCCCCATATCAATGCAAATTTGAAAGAGTGAATGATCAAGTTTTCATCTTGATTAACACGAGAATTGGCATTCATGTAAATGGAGTGAACTTTTTTGTGGCATTTATGTAAATGTGGATTTTCTTATGACATTTAAGCAATTTTGGAAGTTCTTGATGGCATTTGTGTAAAAATCCCTTTAACTTTGCAAATAACCTTTTTGGTACAGAAACACCATCAAGTCCATCAAAAGAAGTTTTACAGAAATGAGGCCTCAGAAACAGGTTAACCAAACAATCATGTTGTAAGAATATATAACTTTTTTCTTTTGAAAGAAGAAGATAATCAGTCTAACTCAATTCCATCTAGATGTATTTCCATATTATAGAAAACTTATTACAGCACCCTCAGAAAATCACCCAACTTCAGAGACCTGCACTCAACCCTTGGGTATTGAACATAACATTATCCACTTAGAATCTAGTGTACCCAGCAGATTGTACAAGACACCAAATAGCCCATAAAATTGCCATTAGATTTGCCATCACCAATCTAGACACGAAAATAATGCCTGTCAACAAAGCTGCACCGGGAGTCAAGAGCAAGCATCCATCCAATCAGATTAGAATGCAACCAGATCAACTTGGCAAATAAGCACATGAAAGACAGATGCTCCAAGTCATACTAGTAAAGGCCACAAAGCATGCACAATGTATTTGTACATATGCAAAAGAACCCACCTCCGCCTACAGTCCTTTATGATTAGCTGCATACTTCACACCGATCGAAAATAAAATAAAATAAAATAGACATAGCTCTTACATCTGATTCTAGGTGCTTTTTTTCATTGGAAAAATAGCATATCTTGCAAATAGATACAAAATCAACATTAGACATGCTAAATTGCTCTTCTGAATACACCCACATGCACAGACAGACACCCATACAGGCAGGCACCCACACACACACGCACACACATACACATGCACACATGTGCATGGCATAATTACAAAATAATGCATTCACTTTTGTGTGTCTAGTAGGTTGGATAGTTAGATTCAAGAGGTATAATGAGTTACTTCATGAAGGGAATAACTGGAAAAAAAAATGGTGATTGTTTGAGCAAGTCAAGAAAGTTAACTTCTCCACTGCTTGCTTAATGTGTGCATTCCTCCTTTTTTTTTTTTTTGTTTGAGAAGACAAAGCATGCCTAGTCAACATCAGTAGACACTTGCTTCATTGGAAAACCAGTATTACATATAATAACAGGCTGGTCAGCATCAGTTGACACTTGCTTCATTAGAAAACCGATATTGCATGTAGTAACATATTGCAAACCATCAGCCGAACATGATGCCAAGAACGCTATAGAACAACCGCATTTTCTACTCCCTTTGGGATAAAATGCCATTCTACAGCAGCTAGCCCATAGGATTGCTAAAGGCTTGCTTGGATAGTGAGATATCTAAAAGTGAAAAATAAAAAATATCATCCATTATAAAATATCAGAGAAGATTATTTCTTTGACTCATGGCAATGACGAATCAATAAACTAACTTTCCAGAAATAATACTTTTTAACTCCCTCCCAAAAAAACTCTAACTATTTTATTTTCTTCAGGGGGGAAAACAACACACAAACACTATTTGTTAGCGATAATTATCTGATTTCAGAAGCTGATTGTTGACTCAATAAGAAAATAATTTGAGCCATTCAATGGGCAAGTGTGACGATAAGACTGTACATGCCATAGGTGGTGCCTCTTCTAAAGTCCATTCTTCCAGGCTAAAGTCTGAAGCCCTTCAGATTTCTAAACTGACATGACATATTGAAAGAATTGCAATTATCCTAGTCCACATTGCTGAGTTGAATTGGGAGCATTGAGTAAGTGTTGACGACAGCTAAACAAGCTATGATAGATATAGTTCAACCATTTCAAAGTAGCTGTTGGGATTCTAGTTGTGCTAAAATTGAACAAAAATCTAGGAGAACATAAAATGAAAAGATGGCATTTCAGAGACATCAGACCAATTTTTTGTTGAGAAACTGCTCATCAGAACCAGTTAATCCTCGATCCTCGAGGGAGAAAAAAAATCAGATTTTTACTGTTTTAAATTGGAAATGTGGTTGGGACAGCTTCTACAAGAAGTCCATCTTGACAAACACAGCTCCAGGAGGAGCCTACCCAATAAGCCATTGCTTTGCAAACACATGGAGAAATATTTATGAGTCTCCCTGCATGGCTGGGCAGAAAGTGAATTTCACTTGCTGCATTTTTAAGATGGCATTGGATAAGCCCAAAATCATGTGGGGATTCCGGAAATGAGATCCATCTTCGAGTGTTTTAAAGGTGATCTCAGTTCCTAATCTGCGGTAGACTTGAAAAATAATTACCGACAGAAACAAAAAGAGATTAGTGATACTTCACCCAGAGGACTCCAATTCTCACTTGAAAGCAGCGTTCAAAGCAGATTCAAAGACATCTCGATCTTGAAAAAATAATAATAATAATAATAATAATCTTGCTTTTCTCGATCCAAAAACTCGGAAACACTCTATGAAATCTAAGGAGATCCCCCTCAAAAACTCACATTTCTCGAGAATCTGCTTCTAGAGAACCATTTCCAATCACACTGAGAGATGCTGACTTTGCCATATTCTGGATTTCCACTAAAATTGGATTCCCCATTCCAATCGACGGCCCAAGATCGAGACTTTCCACACCAAAACCCATAATCCCCCGAAATATGACTGCCCAAGTAATCAGAATCAAAGGATAGAGAGCTTTACATGAAGAAGGATGCGGTGAAGATGAGGCCAACGGTGAGCATGAGGAAGGCGAGCTTCGGGTACCAATCCACTGGGATAGGGCTCGTAATGGGCTTCGCCTGCTGCGCCTGCAACGATCAAAGATCCTACCTTTATGCTATGTATGTTGCACAAGTGTGTTGTGTGGATCTATGACGATTACTAGAATGCCAACAAAGTCTTGCAATGCCAATGGGATCGAAGTACCAACAAAGAGGACGAGATTTTGACAAAATCCAAAGCTCACCATGGAAGTTTGATCAACGATCCTTTCGCCGCTGCCTTGCTATTGCTCACTCTCTCTCTCTCCGCCCCTCTTTCTGCCTCGCTCGCTCGCTCACTCGCGAGGGAGAGTTTTTTTCACCTGTTCGGGAAAGAGAAATGTCAGACTTAAAGCCAAAATTCCAAGTCCAAACGCATACTCTCCCTATTATTAAAATCGGCACAAATCCCAAACGAGGCATGCCGTTTCGATCTTCACTTCGTTCTCTTCCATCGGATAGAGGGAATTTTCTACTCGAAACGAAGCGTGGATTTTCGTTTGGAAAACTCGCTACCTTTCGGAAAAATAAAAATATTTTCAGAGCATTTTTACGGAGATTTTATAATTTAATAATAGATCCACACCTATGTTTATAAAAATTAGAGTCATCAAATTTTATTTGAATTTAACTTAATTAATTAACTTAGATCCATATGTATGATAGGTGAGTTGGGTCAAGTCCAACCCATTACTAAATAGATTAAGTTTAACTAAGGTTGATATATGCATATTAGACTTATTTAATTATTTTAAAATTTTTATCTTTGGAAAAAAAAATGAAACACTCATAATTATCTAATGACTCATCTATATCTCGAGCCTCACTTCAAGCGATAACCCTAAGTATCTTCCTCATCGCCACAACTTCACATCTTCCTAATTTGATAGTTCCCCATTTCCTAATCTCTATCTCTAAAGTCGCATTGTTACCCTTTTGAAGAACCTCCTTAAGAACGACTAATTTATATCAATTTAAATTCATTTAAGGACCTTCTAATCCAAATCCATTTTGATCTATTTTATTATATGGGTAAAGTTAGATCTTATAGAGTTTTAATGGATCAGGTCACGGGTTCAACTTTGTAGATTCATTTGATAAGCGAGTCCACTTGAGTTAGAATCATTTACAAATGAAACGAAGCTAATCGGGTCCAGCTGGATTCGAGTCGACTTGTCTTGACTCTTAACGAAAATGCATAGTCTAACTAGTAACTAGCAACGTCCACATGTATAAGAGTTGACTTTTTCATTAATGAAGATGACATTCTAATCTAATTATTTAATGACAAGTTAAACAATCTATATATGAAATACTAAACACTCTTGGGATAAATATTACAACAAAAATCTTAACTACAATACTATCCCATAGTTATTGAACAAATATGATATTTGTCCCACAGGTGATAATGTTGGAACTTGTAAATTAGTATTTTGAAGATTAAGTTATCCTTACTTAGTGTCACTTTTTTTTACATTTAAAAGTTATTTGCTGCAATAAAACTAATATGTACCTCATTCAATACCATCAAATTATACCCAGATGAATATTAGAGTTAAACCGATGCTATATCTAAATATAATATGCTACATATGCAAGCATATGCGATACATTTATTATTTAATTAGAATGTAATTTATTCCTAATATTGTTGATAGAATGTATATATTGCATAACATGTAGCCTTAAAAAATTTAAAATCATATTCTAGTTAATTAAAAAATGATGAGAAATTCTTGAGGGTGATGAAATTCAAAGAGCAAAAAAAATAAAAGACACATCTCTAAACCTACATTAACACATGATGATATTCATTATAGGAAATTATGACACTTAATATACAGTAAGATTGTAATCTATTAGGAGATTAAGTTATCATCGTCCTCTTATGCATGTTATTTATATATTATAGGATATTTATTTTAACACTTTTTGAGATGTGTGACATATTTATTTCCATTGTGATGGTCACTACAAATAGATATTTTTTTCTTTGATCGATTTGCTTTTCATCATTTCGATTTCAATAAGTCATCAACCTATGGACTTTATTTGTACTTGAATGAACTTTTACACTCTAAAGATATTATATGACGATGGAAGTGGAGAGGATGTTTCACTTATTCTACAATACAAATTCCTTTGTGGACTAATAAAACATGCTCCCAATGAATCAACATATGTTGTGATGTGGAAAGAATATTAGAGACTGCCTTTATTCAAAACTTTCTCCTACTGCGTAACATGTATCACTTTGATCTATTTGAAAGAGTTGCTACCATGCAACACTAATGGAGAAATCAAAATGTACACCTTCAAGGGTAAAATGCTGCTATCTTTTTCAATGTAATGAGGCATTTACAAGAGTGCATCTTTCGATTCCCTTAGCTTCTAATGCTATTGCAACTTGATGTATCATGTAATTCTTTTAAGTAGATTACAAATCTCAAAATTTATCAGAAAAGATGCTCTCATCAAAGTAAGATAGGATAGCACTACCCCATGTGAAAGTATATGTGTGATTTAATTTCTCAGCATTTTATCCCTGCTCTCTTTCTCTCCTCGCCCCAGCCCCTTGTTCATGTACATAGGGATAGAGTTAGAAAAAAGAAATAAATGCGGTCACAAATAAAAGAAAGATATTACCTTAATCACCACCAAAAAAATAATTTGATGCAATTAACTTATAAAATTATCCTTAACTGGATTTCATATTGGGATCATTTCATTATGCTTTCATTGCTATCATCATTGAATATATTATTTTCATTGTAAGCGACAAGGATGTCATTCAATCATTGATCAACCATCTTTGTTCCAAATTGGATTTCTGATAATCTTCATAAGAAAAATTAATGCCAACTTTGTTAGCTTAATTATAACCTGATAGATATAGAATATGCTTTCTTTCCACTAATTTATAAGCAAGGTCCACTATTTCCTTTAACTTCATGAGATTCAATATCGAATGTCATAATAGAATGATCTTTATAATGAATTTATCATTTACAATTTTAAAGATCATTTCATAAAATTCACTTTTGTAATATTTACCCAAATAATTTACTTTTTTTTTGTTAAAAGAAAAACTAATGTTGCCCATCTAATTTAAATCTAAATATGGTTATGACATAATATTGCATGAATAAAGAAATAAATTTCTTTTGTAGAAATTGCTAGTGTAGGAAAAAAGTTTCATTAGTATGTATAAAAAGTGATTAATATATAAGATGGATAATTATGGTTAAATTTATAAGAAAAATCAACTATATCGATAGCAATTTGATATTATAAGAATAAAATATTAATAATGAACAAATGTACCTTCAAACAAAAAACCTAATTGTCATAGCTAAAAAAATAAAATAATAAAAAGAAAAACATGGCAAAAAATTTGCTTGGATTTCTTATATATTTCTAGAAAGAGCCTAAAATAAAATGAAGAAGGATAAAAGAACTTGTTTCTCATTGTAAGATAAATCTTGTAATGATAATTATGGAGGAGAAGTTGAGAAAAGCTATAACAATATTTACAAGGATTAGCAAGATACATAAATCACATGGAAAATGAGATTTTGTAAGTGGTTGAAAATAAAAGTTGTAAATATTATATGATTTTATTTTTTTCAAAAATTTTCATAAGACATGGGAGAGACAAGTGATGCACGAGGGAGAGAGATATCTCATTGTATTGAAGAGAGAATGAGAATTGGATTGAAAAATCCTTTTTTATTATTATTAGTTTATGGATAGACCTAAACAAAAGTTTTTTTTTTTATAAAAATTTGACATAAGGGTGCATTTACACCTTCTCCCTCCTATTTGTATGATTTTGGTGGAGGTATCTTTATTCATGTCCGAGATTACGCATGCAACTTTTTTTTCTTTTTTGAGGGAAAAAGCTTCATTGATTCAAGGTAACCTTACAAAGGACAGCGGATGGAAGAACCGTCCTAAGAACCTACAATACCCTTCTGAAGACAAAATTTTGCAAGGTTGTGAGCCACAGTGACTCAATCTCTATTGACATGAACAATTTGAAATAGAGATGATAGAAGGATTTGTTAACAAGCATTTATAACATGAAGTGATCTCCACGAAGGTTGCAATGAATTGTTGATTTGGCTAACTAGAGACAGGGCATTGTTAAGGAGCAGTCCCCTTATGAAAGGCAAGGATAAGGCAAACTTGAGGCCTTGAAGGATTGCTAAAGCTTCAGCTTCTTAACTGAAGTTTGTGAAATTAAGGGAGGCTTTTGCTGTCCTAATAGAGTATGTTACGATCCGATTCCCGAATCCCGATAAGACCCGAGACCGGCTCGACTCGACTAATCCCAAGACCCAGTCGTCCAACAAGAAATAACTAAAAAGTAGGAAAATAAACCACATTCACTATGCAATGTAACTAATAGTAAAAGCGTACAAGCAGTAAAGGAAGTAAAAGCTGCTAGCCAGTACATACCACCACAACAACAAGAAAGTAGAACAGAAGTACAGTAACAGGAACAGTATACAAAAGTCTGAATCTCACTAGCAGAAAAGAAAGTACAACCACAGTACGAAAACTACTACTGGTTTCAACTAGGCCCAGCACCTTCTGTAGACGGTAACTCGGGCTACTCAACTCCTAAACCTGTAAAGGGTTATGAGAAAATAGAGTCAGCGAATGCTGAGTAGAGTGGTAACCAGACTATCTAAAGTAGTAAAAGCTAGCAGGTAATTTATCTTTTCCAGTTATTTCTTTTACATGTGATTTCTTTCACCCTACTGGTTTACTTCAGATTTCTTTCTTGATCTCGCATGTTCCTCGGGGGAACGATCTTGTTTACAGTTTTTTCCGAAGAGTAGAAGGTACACGTGGTGCTCTCCTGGCCGAGAGAGTCCCCCGTGGTAGTCCTACACCCAGTCAACCACCCTGAGGTCACTGTCTAAATGTAGTGGTGACTACGGCATGCGTGATAAGCGCATGGGTAGCTACCCTGCACTGACACACAGTCAGTCGTTTCCGCTAGTAGGTATGCCCAAAGTACAGCACGGAACAGTATAGGGCCTAGCCCTCTCAGAAACAGGGGTCTAGCCCCTCAGAACCAAACAGGGGTCTCGCCCCTCCACAGTCTACGCACCCTCGTCTTACTACTTTGGTTTGCCCACAGGGCCAAAAAAGTCGGTGTAAGTTGGCTAGCTTAACCCCGGACACCATGGGGTGGCTAGCTCCCTCCCTACACTAGTAGCTCACCTCGGTACTGCGTACGCGAGGGCCGACAGGAGTCGGTGTAGAGTGGTTAATCCTAACCCCAGGTCACAACCCAAGGGAGGCTAGCTCCTCTCTACACTAAAAGGGGACTGATGTAAACACATTTACACTACTTAAAATGTCTATTTATGCATGTTCTTAAGCATAGGATTGCATTTCATGATATAAATATTGCATTACATGCATCATCTTGCATTTAGAGTAGTTTGAATAAAATGGAGGTTAATTGTCTCCTTTTATGTACTTGGACAGGGCAAATATTTTATCGGGGCCTCGGATCAAAGATCCAACCGTATGGATATGATCAGGGCGACGATTGGAGTTCAACGACTTCAAGATCGCCCTAATCAGGCATCCGTAGCATCAGATAGAGACCGGGGAACCCTAGAAGATCAAGGGCCAGGATGGTGTAAATCCGCACTTCAGATGGCAAATCCGACCACACGGATGAATTCGGATCGACGATCGCAGCCCAACGACACAAAAATCGAGTCAATCCGACATCCGTGGCACCATCTACAACTTCCAGAAGATGGACGGCCAAGATGGCGCCACGTGGCGCCATCTCAGCCGCCCAATCGGCCGCATGCGTCTGGTGAAGACCGCGCACCGTCTCCTCTCCGCCGTTGGATCTCGATCCAACGGCTGCGGTCGCTCGCGTTTAAAAACGTCCCCGCGACCATTTCGCCCGCGTAGCGCAGCGGTGACGCAGCTGCGGGCGAAGCAGAGGTCGCGGGTTCGAGCCGCGGTGAGGGGGTGGAAGGCGCGGGCGAGCGGGCGCGCACGAGCGTCAGATGAAGATCCAACGGCTGCGCGCGCTCAATCAGGACGACGCGCGATTGGACGCCGGGCGTAACGCGCGATCACACGTGGGCGGTGCGCTACGCAGCAGGCGCGGACGCGATCTAAGCCGTCCGATCTCGCGATCGGACGGCTGAAAATCAAGCGACGTGCGTAGGCGTTACGCGCACGGCCAGTCGAGCGGGCGCGCGTGGGCGCGGCGGCGACGGCGACGTGGGAGCTTTAGCGACGGTTTTATCCGTCACTAAAGACCCCTTATTTATTATTTTGAAGATGTAATGTCCATTTTGCCCCCACTCCTTGCAACTATAAAAGGAGACCCCCTCCATACGAAATTTGCATCCCTTCCTTCTCCTCTCTACCTCTCCAAAGCTCAAGAGAAGCTTGTCGCACACCCGGGATGCTTCTCGCGAGATAAAGTCCAAATTTTCGTCCCCCTTCGGAAGTGGATCCCGCGACGACGACAGCGTGCTGCTTCGTTCCCGTTCTTCTGCTTCGTCCTCCTTCGTCCCGCTTCGTTCTCCTTCGTCCAGGCGTCGTCCCGTCCGGCTCGTCCTCCAAGCGACCGTCGAGGAGGATTCTCTCTCCCTATTCTTTTTACTGCTTTCTAGTATAGATTTACTGCTCTCTAGAGTAGTCTATTCGTCTTCCGAGCGATCGTCGAGGAGGACATTTCTCCCTCCATTCTTTTAATGCTTTCTAGAGTAATTGTTTTATGTTTTCTAGTTGTAACGAAAGAACTCTTTTATGATAAATTCCTTGTCTATTCTACATCTCATTTTGATTTCCATGTATAGTATTCCTTCTCTCTCTCTTACTCCCTCTCTCTCTTTTATTTGTTGTAGATACTTAGATAGTTTAAATTGAATTTCTTCGTGACAAAATAAAAAACGAAACGCGAAGTTTTTAAATCAAACGTCCGCCTCCCTGTGTTCGACCCGGAATTTTAATTTCGGTATAAATTTTATTTGTTGAACACGAATCCTTCGCTTTCGAACTACAACGACGGGTTTTCCAAAACCAAACACGTTAGTGTAGGTTCGTAAATAAGTTCAACAGGGACAGTTGTTCTCCTTGGTACCACATACACAAGGACCAGCACACTTCCCGTCCATATTTCCAGACCTTTCCATTCATCCACAGGAGCTCTACTCCTAACTCCCCTTATGGTTCATGCTCATATTCACCATATTATTCCATACTAGGTTCCATCATTCACAATTCCGTTCTCGTATTTTACACATGCAGCTCGTATTTCCACAATTTAACATATGCAACAAGTGATATCACAGGTAATTATTTAGTTATCTCAGGCATTTCATATTCTAACTGGCAACTTGTATTCATTAACAGGCAGTTGCTAACAATTTAGCTTATTCATTCATAAATATGGTTTCAATCATGCAAGCAAGCGGTTCAACCATTTCTCGTCCTAGGGTTCATGCAACATCCTAGGTTTCCAGTTATCTAATTTTCAGAGATGCATTCATATTTTATAAGTAAAATAGGGGGAAATCACTCTACCAGACAATCCGGGAGTACTGGGGGCTCGAACTGCACACCCGCGTGCCTCTGCAAGCCCCAGACACGCAACGGATCGAAGTCCTATACCAAGGAACACATCATAACAAAATGTTCAGAACAATATATAAAGGTTTCTAACATGTAGAGGAACTCACAAGGAAACCACAGATATTTCGTTTGCGTAAAACGGATCTCGGTTGGACCCTAAACGAGTCAAAAATGTGTTTGCAGACCCAAATCAGACGTCTGGAACCAAGTCCAGATGTCCTAAAAGTCATCAGAGACTCACCTCAAGTTCCTGTGATGACCTCAGACGTCCAGGACTCCTTTATGACCGTCTGGATAGAGTTCCAAATGTCTGACCAGTCCTCCAGTCGTCTGGGAATGCCTCTGGTTATCTGGTCAGCTCTCCAGACGTCCAAAAAGCGTGGGAGGGTGTGCCGCGTGCCTTCCCAAAGCTGCTCCTGCGCACAACAGAGCAGCGTACAATTTTTAGCCAAGCAGATCGCCTCTGTGATGCGGCCTGCATGGCCGTAACCGTGAGGAAGACGTACCTTCACGATATACCCGCTTTCAGACGTCCGATGTCGTTGCTAGACGTCCAACCTGTCGTCCGGAAGGCACTCTAGACATCTAATCTGGAAAAACTCCAGTACCAGACCGCGCTCCCGCTTCTCTCGCCGAGCTCCGACGCGGCTCCTCCCGCTCCACTGCAGCTCTGACCGCTGCAGAAGGTCGGGGATGATGCCCCAACGCTCTCCTCCCGCACGTGCCACGATGGCCGTGCAAACCTCCAGCGAGCCTCCATGAGCTCGCGACATTGGCCCTCTCCTCCTCACGTCCGCTCCTCGCTCTCGCTCCCTCTCTCTCGCGCACCTCACTTACGGCAGTGGAGTGGGGAGGAAGGTGGTGGTGGAGTGGAGAGGAGAGGAAGGGGGTGCTTCTTATAGGCGAGGGGTTTAGGGTTCGGCGGGGGAAAAGAAGAAGAGAGGAGAGAGACAAAGGTCTGCGTGCTGCCTACGCGCAGAAAGTAAATGCACGTACAGATTTTTCAATTTCCAGACGTCTGAGAAGGGGTCCAGACATCTAACCAGACATTTGACTGACAATCCAGATGTCTTAAAAGGCTCAAATCAGAACAGGTCTTTACAGAGTAGGATTTGTCCATGATGATAACAACAACAACAGAGCTATGAGAACCAACCGTTGCATCTACAATAATTTGTATATGTGGAATATCTCCTAACTGCAAAATCCAATTATGAATTCTTTCACTGGCAGGAGCATTGAGCATAGAGGAAAAGAGGGGTGGATGATCCATGTTGTTATGTTGTTGCAGATAAGAAGCAGTAGGCATAATTGCTTGTTGTTCCAAAGGAGAGGTCGGTGTATCATGCAATAAATTTGTATATGAAGAACCGGAGTAGAAATTAATTGATGCTAGAACGTGCCTCTGAATTTTTGAAGGATTTAAGTCAGAGTGACCATGAATAACCTTGCATCTGCTTAGCCAAATAGAGTGTGCTATGAATAAGGGAAGCTATGCCTTGAGCTGGGCCTTTTCCATTTATAGTGATATATTTTTGTATTCCTGAAACCAGCTGCTACCTGAGATCGAGAGACAATATCTAAATAAGAACCAAACTGCTTTAGTAAATGGGCAAGAAATAAATAGATGATCTGCATCCTCCCCTTCATGATTACAGAAATGACAATGATCAAGAACTCCCCCAATTCTGTTAGCTAAAAGACTTCTGAAATTTAAAGCCCCTGAAATAGCTTTCCATAGGAAGATTTTTATCTTTGAAGGAAGATCCATCTTCCAAATGGATTTACAGTGAGAAATCATATCGTTATTGGCAGATGGAATCCTTCCAAAATGATGAAGGATAGAATGATATGCTAACCTGTTTGAGAAGTTTCCCTTTATATGTGCAGACCAAATAAGGGAGCCTTCTTGTGCCCAATGGATAGGGTTTTTTTTGTATCAATGCAACAATAAGAGGTGAGAAAATTTCTAACAATGAGTCATTTTTCCAGCATTGTTCTTCCCTGTTAATGTGACGACCCAAGTCCCGCCAACCGACGAGACCCAAGTCGCCTTGTGCTAACAACTAGCACGAAAACCCACAAGATTACAGTCACCCAACATAAAGTCATAAAACATCAATAGCCAACATTCATTCACAAAGCATTAAACGAAGGAAACGAAAGTGTTGACAATAAAAGCAAAGTTCTAAAGCAGAATAAAATGAGAGTTCCGTACAACTACCAAGAAGACAAGAAATAAGCTTTTACTAGCAAAAAGGAACTACAACTATGAGCCACTGGCTCAGTACAGACTGTCTCCTCAGTTAGGACTCGATTCCGTGAAGGTCTGACCAACAGTAGCTGCAACACCCGACTGCTCAACAACAATTGAGTATGGAATCCAAGACAAATGTCGGTAAAAACTGAGTAGAGTAATACAACTAAACAAGTAACTCAAGTAAAAGAGTACAGTAAAAAGGCACTATCCTAATAGTCGTCTGTTTACAATCTTATTTATATCCAATCCCTTTTATGCAATTTGCCCACATTCTTATTGTTCTCAAACTTTTAATCAATGTCTTGGGTACAAGATGATTTCGTGTAACTTCCTATGGTACAAGACTGATATAAGCCACCCTCTTGGCTGGGAGAATTGCTTATATCCATCGAGTCGCCACGCTCCATCACTATGGGGTCATCGCAGAAAAGGGTGGCGACAACAACGTGTAGCGTGAACACGTACAAGCGCTGTGTATGCTAAACTATAGACAGCCAATGACCCACCCGCTGGCCGAAATAATTGCTCCAAACCTCGAGCCCTGTGAATCCGTTATCCAGCAAAGAGTCGTAGAGAGACTAACAACTCCCTAAACTTGCCCTTGAACCTAGTCTGAAAGGACCTAAAGCTACGGCCAAAATCCCAACAAGTAGCGAGGCTAAAGCCAGTTATCTAATCTTTTATTTTCCTGACATATCTGTCGTATATTATAATCAATTTCCAGATAACCGTATCTCTTATTTTGTTAATTCAAAAAATCCTTAGTAATTTCATATTACTAATTCTAAGATTTGTAATTATTCACATTATCCTTCAACTTATCCTTTTACAAGTAGATTCAATCTTGTTACAGTGGTCCCATGTTATTTAGAAGTTATTGAAAATAACATAACTTGTTTTACTAAAAACGGAGTTCGCTTCATGCATGCGATAACAATGGTACATGTGATCATTAATCTACATCATTTACATAAAACATATTATTTCTCATTTAAGTGCCCATTATCAGGGAAAACATTGGAGGGGTTCCAATCTTAGCAAAAAGAACACACGCCAACCAAGGCAGTATATGGAAAAAGATTGCATAGGACAGGTCCACAGATACCAGAAAAATCGACTGAATTGAAAGAGGGGTAGACTACTCTACCTAATGTCACTGGAGGGTCACAGTGACTCCGAACCATGCGCACTAGGCCTAAAAACAGTCTCCACGCCTACCTTGGGATTCGTGCATGCACCAGGAAGAAGACCTAGTTCAATTAAACCCACGATGGGTTCAGAGACACCTAATTACAATTCCGATTTTTCAATAAGGAGAACAAACTCAAAAGTGGAAATAAATCATACCAACGTGAAATGACCATTCCCAAGGGTCGGTAAGCTTTTTCCAGAGACTATGGGGGTTTCGTTGCAAGTTTTAACCCCTTAGCTTTTTAATGGAAGGACGTGAGGAAATTTTGGAGTCTTAGGGGATGCTTTGTGCAATTTCCCCAGGCCTACAACCATACCCTACGCACACCACCCTTCCCCTAAACCCTAACCCTAAGCCACCCTATAAAAAACCCCCAGCCTTAGAGTTTGTGCCTTACTCCCTCTCCCACACCCCTCTTCCATGCAGCTGCACACACCCACCCCGTCTCCTTTCTCCATCTATTTCTTCCCCATTCACGCTGCTGCTGAGGGAGCTACTGCGCAAGGAGTGTGCGAGCTCGGGGAGGAGGCGGAGCCATCGTAGGAGCTAGAGGGAGGAGTTCCGTGCAAGGCTGAGGGAGCACTGGAGCTATTGCAGCTCTTGTGCCTGAAGGAGAGGACTTGGTTGCGAGGAAGAAGGCCTCGCAGCAGTTGTACGGAATCATATTTTCGCAAAATCAGACGTCTGAGAGGACCCTCAGGCGTCTGGTCGGACGTCCGGAGTTGTATCTGGATGTCTGATACGACACAAAAACTCGAGGTAAGGCCTTGTTCAAGGTCTGTGCGTTCGTACCATCCCTACTATAGCCTGAGCCTTGAGCTGTGTGTCACAGAGCGAAGAGGAGAAGCCTTCCATGAGGAGAAGGCTCGCGAAGGCCTGTGTGAGGGCCTTTTTCCGCGGACCAAACGTCTGCACCTCTTGACAAACATCTTACAGGACGTCTAGAGGCAGCATCAGATGTCTGACTAGGCGATTTTCAAAGGTATGCGCTCTAGACGATCTCTGCGTGGTTTTTTGAACAAACCACTCAGAGGCGATCTGATCGTACGACACTGTGTACATTTGTAGAGCTATTGGGAAGGTGCGCAGGCGCGACGACCCAGACACTTTAGGACGTCTGGACGTCTCCCCAGACGACTAATACCCGTCCCAGACGTTCGAGTGAACTGCCAGACGTCTGGAAGGACCCTAGGACGATCGTGAGGAGTTTCAGACGTCTGATCTCCACACAGAATGCAAGGTGAGATCCCTGCTATCATTTAAGATGTCTGGGCACTACTCCAGACATCTGATTTCAATTTGGTTGGTTTGTTTCAGATACCAAGCAGTCGGTACAGCTGGACCCACCTGCTTGGTCCAGTTCAACTGAACCGGGAAGGGTGTTTGGGACAGTTCAGGGCCCAAACGAAGTCGATTTTTCATAAATAAAGTACTGTTGGTTTCCTATTGAAAATTCCCATGTGATGGAGCCTTGTTCTAGCCTTTTTGAACTCTTTTTCTTATCTCGAGAAATATTAAAATGATTGGTCTGACTGTCCGTGTGAATAGGACGTCCACGGGACCCGCAGAGGCTACGCGATCCGCCGTTCGTGCCCCCACACCTCCCGATTACTCTAGTAGAGAGGTCTTTACTATCCCTTGTGAATTAAATGATGAAAGTGCATGTTATTTAGAACTAATTGGTTAAACCCTAGGATATACAATGAACCCTAGGGCTGAGATAGAAAAATGAATAATTATACACGCCGTGAATGTTTAATTGTGGTAATGTTTCCTGAATATGCTAAATTACGAGCTACCTGTTCACATTCGTTGAATCATGACTTGAACTGAAATACATGCTGTATCTTGTTTAGCTTGATTGATGAGATAAGTGTCGAATTATGAAACCATGAGCTGCCTGTTATACCCTAAATTTATCATGAGATGAATAGAGGCAGGTGTACTGTACGAATGTAAGAAATTTCTATGCATGAACCCTATGGGGAACTAGAAGAGGAACTCACGTGTACAGAATAAATATTGGATGTCGAAGGGAAGTGAGCTAGCCCTCGAATACACAGTATCGAGGAGAGCGACTATCCCTTTAGTATGGAAAGTAGCTGGCCCTCACGTATATGGTACCGAGGAGAGCTACTGTACTCAGTGTAGGGGGGAGCTAGCTGCCCCATGGGGCCCGGGGTTAGGACTGGCCCCCCTACACCGACTCTTGTTAAACCCACTGGGCAAACTTGGATAGTCGAATGAGGGTACGCGGACTATGGAAGGCGAGACCCCTGTTCTGAGAGGGCAAGGCCCTGTGCAGTTCCATGTTGTACTTTTGAGCGTACCCACTAGTGGAAACAACTGACCGTGTGCTAGTGCAAGGTAGCTACCCATGTGCTTATCGCGCGTGCCGTAGTAACCACTACGTCACGACCATGACCTTAGGGTGGTAGACCGAGCATAGGACAACCACGGGGTGAAGGTCCCTACTAGGAGGGGGTGACGTAATAATTGCGGAAATAAAATATATAAAGCAATCTCACAAAATAAGCAATCACAAAATGTGCACAAGTAATTTTTAGGTGGAAACCCAAACCGGGTGAAAACCACCACCTAACCCTTTCGAGTTAGGATTTACCGATCAACCTAGTTGATCAAATCCACTAAACCGAATCACTTAAAACGAGGGTGATTCAACCTCAATACAACCACGCTACAAGTACGAGGGTAGCGTTCCTCAACCCCTTCTCTCCACGAGAAGGATTTTGTCCCACGAAGGAGACGGGAATTCGCAAAGCGAATACCCAACGAAATAACAAAGGTAAAATAAAACAACAAACCTATAAAGCCAACAAAGTAATTAACCTAAGCTTCTATAGGATTTAGGAAACTCTCCTTTGCAAGGAGTGCGTCGATGATGACGCGGGTGCGTGAGCCACGCAACGGCGCAATGTCGCTCTCGTAGACAACGGCGGGAGAGCGGGTGCGCGAAGGGAATGATGCTCTCAAGATGTAGAACTTGAGCTTAGAGAGCAAGAGCTTCTTGGACACAAGAGAGTGGAAGTATGTTGCTTAAGTGTGTCTTTTGTGTTTCTAAGTGTATATTTGTGTTGCAAAGGTTCCCCTCTATTTATAGAGGCCTTAGGAAGGCTTTGGAAGGCTTAGGAAAGGTTCTATAGCCGTTGGGAACAAAGCCCAAGAGAATCAGGCCGAAATCAGGACAATGATTACACTTGACAGGGTTATCAGACGTCTAACTCTGGCATCAGACGTCTGGAAGGCCACTTTAAGACGTCTGATTTCAAGGTCAGACGTCTGATTCTATGCGGGTTTCTCCCTGACTTGAATCAGATCTAAACAGGGTTTTTGTGCAAGTCCATCAGACGACATACATGACATCTGGCACTATGTATGGACGTCTGGAAACCTACTTTTACTGTGGGAATTGATTTCCAAACGTTGCAATGGCTAGAAAATCTCTGAGAAGAGATTTTGGGTCAGCCGAGGCAAAACGGTCATTTATCAGACGTCTGGAAAGGCCTAAGGACGTCTGATAAGGCTCTAATGGTCATATTCTTGACTGTTTGCTAAGCCAGCCAACGGTCCACTAATTGGACGTCGGGCAAAATCATCAGACGTCTTCTAAGACGTCTGGACTAAGGTCTGGACGTCTGATTTCATCAGACAGAATACTAAGTCCAGCCTAATAGTTATCAGACGTCTGAAACAACAGTCAGACGTCTTAAAATGCTTTATCAGACGTCTGATTTGGGAATTAGACGTCTGGAAGTGCTGTTTGAACCCTATATTGGTTTTCTAAGTATTCTACAGAAAACCTAAGTATCCTAGGGTTGTGCCGGTGTTCCTAGGACTACTGTTAGGGTTCTTTGAGGCTCTTTAACATGAAATATCTAAGGAAATAAAGAGCAACAAAAGAAACGAAAAATACAACAAGTACAAAAGAAGGAAATCTATCATATTCTTCATTTCCTTCCATCTTCAATCTTTCGCTCCACGCGAACCTCCTCTGTTTTCCGTCAAGCTCCTCCAATCCGTCCTGGATGCGAGCTCGAACTCCGTCTAAACACGTCCACATTTGCAATTGACCTGAAATCTAGGACTCAAATTGCAAATGTTAAATAACACGTGTTTTGTTATCATCAAAACAAATGATCGTGGTGTGCTAGCACCAACACGGGGTGCTCTCCCGACCAGGGGAGTGCCACGTGTACATCTTACATCACGGGAAAACTACAATCAAGTTCATTCCCTTAAGGAACAGGAAGATCAAGAGACATTGTGGGCCTTTTGCTAGAAAATCGACTTGTAAACACTAGTTAAATTAGCTGTTGATTCGAGGCGAAATGCCTCTACGACTTTTTCAATTTATGTGTGGGCGTGAGTCCTCACACTTTCGAGGTGGGACTAAAGTCCCACCTCCGCTACGTGCGCCTGCAGGCAGGAAGCTGCGAGCAATTGGGGTAGCAGCGAAGGTGCGTGACCCCAATTGAAGACCTCGGCACACTCGCGGAAGTCTTCCACGTTGTCTGGGGCTTGCGCCTGGAGCTGAAGAGGCCTGGAGCTGCTCGCTAAGCAGCTCCAGCTATTCGTCAATGGTGACGAGGGGGGGCGAGACCTGAAAACACTAAAACGGCCTCACGGCCACGTCAGAAAGCTCCGGAAGCTTTGCTAGAGTACGGCAAAGGCGGTGCGGGGATCGACGTCACGGGAAAGTGCCTGTGGCCGTGTGCCTAGGGCACACTACAGAGGTGCAGGTGGGTGTGTTCGAGGGGTGGTGAATGGAGGGAGGATTTGGTGTCAACAAGGTGTCGTGGTGCTTTAGGGGTGATTGGCGAGGCGGATGGAGGCGTGGGGCGGCGGAAACGCCTCGCCGAAGGGCGACCAGAGAGGGAGAAGGTGGTGATGGACGGTGGTGGTCGGTGGGTGGAAATAGCAAATTGAGAAGGGGGAAATAACAGAGAGAGAAAGGGGAAGGTTTTTACCTACTTAATTGACGAAGAGGGAAAGAGGAGGCCCCCGACGCATGTCTGCCGGCGCTGGGGATGAAGGTGCCCAGAAGGGGGATAACGACGACGAGGAGGGGATCTGGAGGCGCCAGCTGGTGCGGCCTGACGTGGGAAGACGAGGACAAGTAGACTCTGCTGCGGGTGTGGCAGCAGTGCGACGAAGAGGAGGAAAGATCGTTGGAAGCGTTGGGCTATCTGACCGGAGAGAGAGGAGACAAAGTATGGGGTGTTCTTCGGCCAAAACGAGCTTATCCTGACCGGAGGACCCTGCCGCTCCTTTTATAGCAGCTGGCGGGAGGAGATTCTCGAGGATCGATCGTGAAGAGCATGCCAGAGTTGCCCAGAGATGGAGACCCATTCCTCTTGTGCGTTCGCACGAGAGGCATGGGCACTAGCAGGCCTTGGCAGGGGGTTCCTGCGAAAGAGGACGACGCAGGGAACCCCCCTTTCGTTCCCTAGGGCAGCCTCCATACCCTGCGCGGTGCCATCCTCCGCACAAGGTCGTTGGAGGTATAGGCGCCTGCGTGGGGTGGCAGAGGGACCTTTATGCAAGGAACGAAAGAGATGATAGGGGGCTAAATGCAAGGGTTAAAAAAGATAAGGGTCAAAAAGTAATTCAAGATGACCAATTTATAAAGTTGATCAAAATGATCTTCTCTTACGCCCAAATTTTTGTACCACCTTAATTTGAACCTAAGGAATTCAATGGTGCAATTTGATTTTAGGTTTGACACCTTTGACCGATCAATTTGCACAAAAACCCAAGTTAGGTCAAAATTTGGGCATAGTCCTCAATTTAGGTCAAGATAGGTTGAAAAGGCTAAATTGAAGGTTCTAAGCCCTAGGGAATATTTTTCCATAAATTTTAGAGGGTTTAGTTGATTTTTATCCTTCCTAAATTCTCATGAATTAAAGCGGATTTACTTTTAGGGTTACAGAATGTCATTTGATTCCTAGAAGTTGCTATAACCCTTTTCGGCTCAGGCTATCCCACTTTCTTTCTTATTAAGCCTATTTGACCTGTATTCAGATCCTTAGACACCCTGATTGTACACTGCATTGGTAAAATTACAGTTTTACCCCTTATGACTTGTTTTACACTTCAATTTAGAATTCTCTGAGTTAGGCTTTTCTTTAGGTTTTGTAGGAGCTTTTTCACACTTATTTAGATCAAATTGTGTTAGTTAGGGTTCATGATAAGGCTCTCATCATACCCCAATGCCTAGCTTTTGCTAGTCCCTTAGCAAAATTTTAAGGTTTTAACCTTTGTTCTAGACCATGAATTTCTTATCAAGTTTAGTTAAGTGCTTTTTCTCTTTTATCCTTTATTAGGTTAGAATGCCAATCATAGACCTAAAAGGTACTCTAATACCAACCAAGATCCAGATCTGTCCAGCTTTAGCCTCAGTCTTTAGCACAGGTTTTTAAGGCTTGCAGGAACTAACTTAAGGTTTATTGGACTTCGTGGTTAAAGCACCCGTGCTTGAGATATTTTTAGCCTTGGTTCAGCTCGCAGTGCATTTTGTAAGAGAGAGAGGTAGAAGATTTATTTGTTTGGAGAGTTTTCTCTCTTTTTCTTTTTACTTTTAGCTTAAGATTGGCTTCTCAACACGGTCTGTATCGGATTCCTTGTCCCCATAATCAATCCTCAAGGGTCCCTGGCAGTCGATGCTTCGAGATAGCACCGCCCATGGTAACCCCCAGAACCCTGGCTTTCGAGATTTCGAGATAATCTCGTCCATGGTGTTCCGTGGCCGAATTCAGACCCTGGCAATTGATTATTCGTGATAATGCCATCCATGAAATCTGAACCAGCAGAGTGCTTACATGCCCCCAGTAGGATATGTAAATATCCTAAGAGACAAGCACCAAGGAGATGATATTTTGTTACGCATCTTCGAAGGGAATTTCCCACCTCTATGCGTTGGGAACTTGTCCAAATCAACTTGTGTTGATCGGCCGCTCCTACTCTAGGTGACATTTTTAGAATTTTTGAAACGCTTCTACGTGATTTTGATACTTATGCTTACTGAACCAGGCTGTGTGTAAAATTGGGTGCTTAGGTTACTGAGTCCTGTAAACCAAAAGTCAATTACCGAGGCCAAATACTTCCTAAGCCTTAGACCTAATACTTAAGCTTTTCATTCTCCTCAACCTCTTAAGGAATATCTAGATCTTAATGGGTACTAAGAGTCTATCCAAGAATGCCTAAGGTTTGCGTTCTTACTAATCTTGTTGTGCACTTTCCTTTTTCTTTTCTTAATGTGGTGCAGAACTTAGGTTAATTCCATAATTTCTTGCTAATAACTATCACTTTGTTTCATTTTGTGCTCCTTTTTTTTTCACTTTGTTCTTTTTCTCCTCCTCCTTTGTAAAGTCCACAAAAATTTCTTTCCTCCTCCCATTTTATTATTCTTTTTCAAAAAAAAATTTTAATTTTTATGGTGTTATTGGCATATGTGAATTTTTTTATTTAAAACATTTTCTTACGAGTTTTGCACTTTCATACCCCCCATGCCTAAGATTTGCAATGTCCTCATTGTAACTTAGGAGGGTTTTTATTTAGCTTAGTTCATACATTAGGACAGGTATTTTGGTAAGTGGATGGGTCGGGGTGACTGTTGCGGACGATTTCTAATCTCAGATGCAAGCACCTGAGGTGGAGTTGGCTACCTAAAGGATGAACCTTAAGTGTGAAGAGGTGTTAGAAAAGGTTTCAGGTGTTTTCAAAAAGAATGACGGGCTGCCTCCCGTTGAGCGCTGAGTTTTACACCATCGGTTGGGCGCAATATGCTCAGGAAGAATGGTGGATAAATGATGACTCAGCCAAAACTGTAGAGGTTACATCGATGAACGGTTTGAGTCTCTGACCGTTCACGATGAAAGGCTCGGAATCGTGGTTGAGCGGACTGATTTCAATGACTCCATTTCCAAAAACTTGTCGGACAAGATATGGTCCAACCCACTTGGATCGCAGTTTCCCAGGGAAGAGTTTGAGTCGGGCATCGAAGAGTAGGACCTTCTGACTAGGATGAAAGACCTTTCTAGATATGTGCTTGTCGTGGAAGGCTTTAACCCGCTCTTTGTAGATTCGCTAGTTCTCATACACATCAAGGTGTAATTCATCGATCTCGCTTATCTGAAGCTTTCTGTGGGTTCCATCCTTAGAAAGATCTAAATTACAACTCTGTACTGCCTAATAGGCTTTGTACTCCAATTTGACAGGAAGGTGACACGCCTTCCCGCACACCAGTCTAAAAGGAGACATGCTTAATTGGGTCTTGTGGGCAATCCTATAAGCCCACAAAGCTTCCGGAAGTCAAGACGACCAGTCCTCCCTGTCAGGTCGAATAGTGACCTGCAGGATTTTCTTGATCTCTCGATTTGATAGCTCAGCTAGACCATTAGTGTGGGGGTGGTAAGGAGTAGAGATTCGGTGAGACACCCCGTATTTGGTCATCAGTGACCTGAACTGAGCATTGGTGAAATGGGTCCCTCCGTCAGAGATGATTGCACCAGGAATCCCGAACCGTGAGAAGATATTCTGATGAATGAATTTGATAACGATTTTATGATCACAGGTTCGGGTTGGAATGGCTTCGATCCATTTGGACACGTAGTCCACAGCAAGCAGAATGTACTCGAAGTCGTTTGAAACCGAGAAGGGGCCCATAAAATCAATCCCCTAAATATCGAAGATTTCTCATACGAGAATCGGTTGCAAAGGCATCATTTCACGATGGCTCATGTTGCCCAAAGTTTGGCAACGACTACATGCCTTGCTGTGACTGTATGCATCCTTGAATAAAGTGAGCCAATAAAAGCCACACTGGAGGATTTTTGATGCGGTTTTGTGCCCAGAGAAGGGGCCACCGCATGCCTGGTCATGGCAGAAGGAGAAATATCATTAATTTCGCCCTCTGGGACACATCTTCGGATAATTTGGTCAGCACCTATACGGAAAAGGTACGGGTCTTCCCAAACGTAGTACTTGGCATCAGAGTGCAACTTGTCTTTCTTTTCCTTCGGCCAATTAGACGGAATCTGATGAGATGCCAAGTAGTTTACTATATTAGCAAACCATGGAAGCCTAGCATCAATAGTTAGTAGGTGCTCATCAGGAAAATGCTCCGTGATGGGTCTAGAAGGGTTGATGATCTCAGAAGGAAGGCGAGACAAGTGGTCAGCTACCACGTTCTGTCTTCCCGCCTTGTCGATAATCTCGAGGTCGAATTCTTGCAACAACAAAATCCATCGGATTAATTGAGGCTTCACGTCCTTCATGGCAAGGAGATGCCTCACAACTGTGTGATCCGAGTAGATTATGACGTGGGAACCCAGGAGATAGGATCGGAATTTTTCGAAGGCAAATACTACGGCTAGCAGCTCTTTCTCCGTAACTGTATATTTACGCTGAGCCTCGTCAAGTGTTTTGCTAGCGTAGTAGATGACCACGGGTTTCCCGTCAACTTTCTGCCCCAGAACCGCTCCTATAGCGAAATCAGATGCATTGCACATGATCTCAAAGGGTTGAGACCAATCATGGGACTGTAGGACCGGGGCCTGGGTGACTCGGTCACGAAGGTTCTCAAAAGCTTGAGTGCATTCCTTGGAAATCTCAAAGGGTACATCCTTAGAGAGAAGAGTAGTAGGGGGCACATGATTTTCGAGAAATTAGGGATGAAACGACGGTAAAAACCAACGTGCCCCAGAAAAGAACAGATGTCCCTAATCGAGCTAGGCATAGGAAGTCTAGAGATCAGGTCAACCTTGGCTCGATTCACTTGAATGCCTTTCTTAGAAATTAGATGTCCTAGGACGATCCCCTCAGGCACCATAAAGTGGCTCTTTTCCCAGGAAAGAACTAAATTTACATCGATGCAACGCTTGAGTATATGAACCAAGTGCTGGAGGCAATCATCAAATGATGCCCCGAAAACTGAGAAGTCATCCATGAAGACTTCCGGATAATCACCTACCATATCAGAGAATAAGGCAAGCATGCACCGCTGAAAAGTCGTGGTTGTATTGCAGAGACCGAAAGGCATCCTTCGGAACGCATACGTCCCGAAGGGACAGGTGAACGTGGTCTTCTCTTAGTCCTCAGGATGAATCGCCACTTGGCTATAACTGGAGTACCTGTCAAGAAAGTAGAAGAATCTATTCCCGCTAACTTCTCGAGAATCTGATCAATGAATGGGAGAGGGAAATGATCCTTCTTTGTGGAGGAATTGAGTCTTCGGTAATCTATGCAGACTTTCCACGAGTTGGCTATTTGGGTAGGTATGACTTCTCCGATTTCAGTCGTAATGGTGGTGAGCCCTGCCTTTTTAGGCACAACCTGGATTGGACTCACCCAACGATTGTTGGAGATCGAGTAGATGATCCCTGCATCTAACCACTTAATGATCTCCTTTTTCACGACCTCCTGCAGATTGGGATTTAAACGTCTCTGCATCTCACGGGAAGGTCATGCGCCCTCTTCCGAATAGATACGGTGGGTGCAATAAGAGGGACTTATTCCAGTCAAGTCACTGAGAGTCCAACCAATGGCCCTGCGATGTTGCTGGAGGATAGCAATCAGACGGGTTCCTGATCAACATTGAGCTTAGAATTTATAATCACAGGAAATGTCTGATTAGAACCCAAAAAGATGTATTTAAATGATCGAGAAGGGGTTTGAGTTCAAGGATGGGGTTATTAGCAGCAGCGGGTGGTTCAGAGTGATTGTGAGGTACAAGGGTAGGAGTTATAGGTTTGTCTGAATCAGGGTCTGACTCCTCAAATTGCGGTTCAAGATCTTCTTGTGGTTGATGAGGTATAATCAGGTTATTCTCAAATTGTGTTTCATCAACCAAAGCTCTGACATCACAGATTTGTTCAATGACACCGCAATTAATCCCTTGTTAGGCCTTAAAGATATCAATTTTTAGGGTTTGATTTCCAAATTTCAGTTCTATTTGGCCCTCCTCACAACTAATGTTGACCCTTGCAGTGGCCATAAAAGGTCTCCCTAGTATGATCGGTGTATCCCTTGGGTTTTCAGGTGCGTCCATGTCTAAGGCTATGAAGTCTACAGGGAAATAGAAATCCCTCACCCTAACAATAACATCCTCAAGAATACCTTTGGGTGACTTGATAGACTGTTCTGCTAACTACAATGTCACCTCAGTCGGTTTTAGCTCAGATTCTTCTAGATGATTGAGTAGGGATGTGGGTATCAAGTTGATTCAGGAACCCAAGTCCAATAATGCTATATCAAACTGGGTTTCACCGATCCTACATGAAATCAGGGGAGTGCCTAGGTCTTTTGCCTTGGGTGGAAGTCTACTCAGGATTACAAAGCTGGCTTGCTCTGATAGTACAATTGGACTCCCACTCTTGGTTCACGGCTTACACTAAGGTGTACACACATTCTTCAGGAATCGTGCGTAAGTCGGTATGTGGCGGATTGCATCCATCAAGGGGATGTTTATTTGGACCTGCTCAAAGAGCTTGACCAGGTCCTCCTCAGGAGCCACGGATTTTGTTGTCCTCTTTCCCTTGGTCAAGGCCTCAGGAAATGGAACCTTAGTTGGTTCCTCTAGGATAGGTCCAGGTCTTTGATTTAGGACAGGGATAGGAACATTTTGGATTACTGTCCTAGGGTTTGCGTCACTACCTGGCTTGGAGTGGTCTAGATAAGGTGGATCTTGGGTCTCCTTACCACTACGGGTGGTTACAGAATTCAGCCCTGCCTGGTTCTGGTTAGGGGTTGGTAGGATGGGTTGCTGCTGATGGTAACCCGCATAAGAAGTTGAAGCCTCCATCTCGTCAGGTGAAGGAATAGAGGGGGCCTGATAAACCATATGTGCTTGGCCCGAGTTTGGGTTCATAACTCGCCGCTAGGTCGACACGCTATTAAGGTTAGGAAGAGGCTGAGAAGGAAGTGTGCCTGGTTGGCAAGAATTTGCCAACTGGGCAAGTTGATTTCAGACGTCTGTGATTTCGTCCTTGTGCTGTTTTTGTATAGCCGCATTCATTTTCTGAATGTCAGCCAAAGTCTGAAGGATGAGGGACATTTGATCTTGGTTTGGCCCGGATGAATATGTGGGGTTGGGCCGAGGCTGAGGCGGCTGGTAAGGACAAGGTGCTTGAGGACGGGGCTGAAAGGGTGGTCTTGGATTCTGGGAATTTCCCGCCCACTGGAAGTTGGGATGGTTTCACCATCTAGGATTGTAGGTATTGGAAAATGGGTCATTCTAGATGGCGTTGAGGTCCTCGCAAGTCTGAGGAGCCTCAGAAGAGTCAGAGAATGTGGGAGTGGATTTCCCCCGGCTAGTATAGAAAGGGTCGGAGGTTCCTCCGATACGAGAGTTAGATGGGGGTGGATACGAGTCCACCCCAGGAGAAGGTCGGTGAAAAATGTTCTGCACAGTCTCCCGTGCGGAAGGAGGCTGTTGATTGCACCGCAAAATACACCTGCAATATGCCTTTTTATGCTATTTCCTAGCTTTACCTGTGCATATTAGGATTCCGTAGTTGCATTTGTAAAAATACATGTATACATGCATCTAATTGAGAGGAAAGAAGAATGAAATAAGTGGCCTTGCATTTTACCTTTTTTCCTCAAGTGCCTCTTTGCAAAAATCCACCACCTCTATTTTTATTTCCACTTGATTTTTTTTATCTTGCCTGCGGCTGCATTTTCTTCCTCGCGCCATGCTTGCTGCAACTGCCCTTCCATCTCCCTGCCAAGTCATTCCATCCCTCTCCCTGCAACAGCCATGCATGAAGCCATGCCTTCTTCCCTTATAAAAGACCACGGCTCCCACCTTCAAAGGAAGCTGGGTCGCAGCAGCCAAAAACTCCCACCTGCAGCTCCATCACCACCACCGTTCTCTCCTCCATTCCCCTCCATACGCCGGCCCTCCTCCGAGGAGACACCCGGCGGGCAAGAGCCCTCACTGTGGTGCACACCACCACAATAAGACCACCACCGCCCAGCTCTTCAAAGAGCCGATGGGCGTGGTGGGTCTGTTTTCATTTTTTTTACGTTCCTGCACCTTCCCGCCATTGGAGTAGCTTCAACGTCTGAAGCTTGAAGCAGCAGCAGCGGCGGCAAGGAAGCAGCAGCAGCCCCAGCCATTCCTCGCAAGCCTGCAGGCGCCTCAGCCCCTCTGCGCGCACCTGCAGGCCCTTTCTGCCTTCTCTTTCTCTGCCCTGTCACGCTCGATCCTGCCCGCAACCGGCCGCTGCGCGTCTCTGCAGCGGCCAGCCAAGCGCCTCCCCGCCCCCCTGCGGCACCTACAAGCTTCCACGCAAGCTGCAGGCGCCCTCGCCCTCTAGCCCCACGTGCTCTGTCGCGAGCTCTCCGCGCTCGCAACCGGTCGGCGCAGGCGCTCTTCTCTGCGCGAATATGCGCCCGCACGCGGCAGCCATTAGACAACGGCCTTCACGTGCAAACGACTTAAAACACCCTTCCTAGCCTCCAGCAGAGCGGCAGCTCTTTCCTCTCCCGCTCTCTCTCTCTCTCTCTCTCACCACACTCACAGCACTCCCTCTACACCGACGCATACACACACCTACACTCACACTTTCACACACACACACCTATACTCTATTATAAACATATACTTATATATAGTGATATATATATACATATATTGATATACATATATATATATTTATTAGTATACATACATACACACATATATATATATACACATACACTTAGCTACATATATATATATATATATATGTGTGTGTGTGTGTGTGTGTATGTATATATAACGATATAGAGGTATATATATTATGTATACACACACACTTGTACATATATATCTACATATATATATATATATACCTGTATATTTATAACCATATATTTATATATACATATAGATATATTTACATATATACATATATATATATTTTCACATTATTTACCATACGCTGTATCGCGGGAATATCTGCACCAGTTGCTGATATTCCCCGATACACGCGTACAAAAAGCGTGGTTACATACATTTTCCACCATCCATCCCACACTCCACGCAGCACCTAGTCCAGTTGGTTGCGTCTCTCTAGACGACGACTGACTCGACACCGTGCTACACTCCATCTCCGCCTCCACCCCCACCCCTTTATATACATAATATATACATATATATATACTGTATTTACTTTATTTCTGTTTCGCTTTCCTGTTAGTAAAAAGATAAAAATATATATATAAAAGAGAAAAGATAATCTTTAACTTGCAGGTACCCCGTCTTGCGAATAGCAAGATTCATTTTGGAACTCTGTTTTGACTCAAAGCCAAGAACACAATTTTGAAGGTGTGCCTCAAGGACAAAGATTACCAGAAAAAAAAATCTAAATAAGAAAATCACCAAAAACACAATAAACGAACGGAAGAGACTCGTTGTAGGAAAGGCGTAGAAACTTAACTTGTAACCCCACTTCCCTAAGTTCGACCCTGGGCCTAAAAGTGACAAGATATAATCAAGTAGGCCAGGTAAAAAATTTTTGTAAAGAGATGGTTAGGTCCCATTTAGGTTAACCACTATACACATTTCAACGATAAAATCACCATATTAACAACCTATCCGGGCTCGACCATACATCTTTTCTGGTGTCGTTGCCGGGGAGGTACGCCTTCAAGTAAGTTTCTATTCAATTCCTTTCAATTTTTCTCTTCTCTCTTCATGGGTATTTTTGTTATTTTTTTTGTGCAGGTGAACCTGATTGCAAAGAGAAGACAGGCAGACGAAGTCGGGAACGAGGGCAGATCCAAGGCGGGAACGAGAGCGTGAAGACGCTGACACCGCATTGGAGCTTCGCACATGTTGCCGAACAAGTAGGTTTTCTCTTCTTAGCAAACTAGGGTTAACTTGCCACCTTAATAAAAAAAAATTAAAAACTAAGAAACTAGAAAAACTTCTTGGGATCTCTTGGGGCAAGTGGATTAAAATTCACTTGTTTAATTGATTGTCTTCACTCCCACCGCCCTGGGATTTCTCGCCCTACTTCGCATAGCGAAAATCCGAGAATTTTGATCTTGAATTTTTTGCCGTGGGAAGTATTCTTTGAGGCGAATAAAAAGATTGATTGCACCCCTCTTGTACCTCACTTATCTACAATTCGGGATCACATTTTTGGTGGGGAAACATGGAATTGAGTTGATTCCAACCCCACCACGACTTTTTAACTTGCCTAAGATTCGATCCCGAATACCTTAACCCCCAACAATTTGATTTTCTTTTGGTTGAGCCTTGTGTGTCGACATTTTTTGGTGATTGGGAGCACTTGAATTGAAGTGCTTGGCTCCCTTTCACACTAATATAAAACTGATTATTACATCCACACATAGAAATCTCCATTTAGGGTAGCCCATTGCATTTTAGCATGCATTAACCAACTGATATTGAAGATGGGTTTCTTGGGCTTAGAAAGAAAACTTGTATTCTCACAAAAACCTGGAGATTGGTTGAATTAGTAATATAGCGAAATCCTAAAAGCCATACTACTTAAGGCTGAACTCTAAAAATCATTCACCAATAAAAACTTCAATTCGGGGAGATTTTCCCATTGTATGCTTGTTTTAAACACTCTGAAAATCAATCACTTGGGCATTACCCGTAAACAACGCCCTCCACAATCCAGAAGCACTTGATCCTAAGCCTCTAACTAAAACTGGTAGTAACTTGACCCTTACTAAGGATTGGAGGTCTAACTACCTGCGTGTAGTGGCTACGTGCTGGTGAGAGTTCCCGCGTGCTATCGGATGTCTAAGACTGGGGCAAACGGCCTTTCAATCAGGCTCGATGGTTCTGCAGTGCTCGCATTCGGTTCCGTAGTTCGTGATAGTAGGTAACTTAGATCTTTAGATCTAAGGGCACACTGTAGAGGTTAGGAATTTGATTGTATTGATTTGTCATCAAGTGTACCTTTGCAGCATCATTTCTCTCGTCGTTTTTCCCTTCTCATCTCCCCAAATATTCCTGCGGTAGTGCATGTTTGGGAGGAGGTCACAAAACCCAGAACTGTTTGAATTGACTGATAAATTTAGAAAAGAAGCCGAATCGTCCTCCTCCTCCACAAACATGGCTGCACGCCCACCCCCAAATCCCAAGGGAGGAAACCACCCTCAAAACCCACCA
This sequence comes from Thalassia testudinum, assembly GCA_037157565.1. Classification (NCBI taxonomy): domain Eukaryota; kingdom Viridiplantae; phylum Streptophyta; class Magnoliopsida; order Alismatales; family Hydrocharitaceae; genus Thalassia; species Thalassia testudinum. The sequence goes on from JAZHRO010000030.1 coordinate 54,401,674, forward strand.
GGTGGTGGAGCCTTAGATCCCATAACCCGCCTCCAAGCCCAAATGGAGATGTATAATGAGCAAATCGAAGCCATTCGGGAAACATTGGAGGAAATACAGAACCTTCCCGAATGGGAGGAGCCTAGGTCTCTTAGCTCCTATCAGAATCCCGCTGCTACAGAGACCATAGGACAAATTCGGGTCCCCATGGGTGGGGACGACTTTGAACTAAAACCAAACATAATTGGCCTACTCAATTTTCACTTTCATGGTCTTGCAAGTGAAGATCCTTTTCTTCACTTGGAAGACCTAACCCGACTGGCTGAAACTGTTAAGCCAAGAAATGTCGGGTTACCTATAGTCCTCATGGAAATGTTCCCGTTTTCATTGTGGGATAAAGCGTCGCAATGGTTACGAGCCCTTGGAGAACCATCCACTCTTGGCAAGAGATGCGAACAGCGTTTCTCAAGAAGTTCTTCCCAATCGGGCGAACCAATGCGCTTCGCCGTGCTATCACCTCTTTTACGCAACAAAACGGCGAACAATTTCATGAAGTATGGGAGAGGTATAACGACCTCCTCAGGAAGTGCCCACACCACGATCTACCTAAGTGGCATACAGCCCAGATTTTCTACTATGGGCTAAATGAGACTTTGAAGCAGATTGCAGACTTTTCCTGCAGAGGGAACTTTATGAATAAAGACGAGAATGGAGCATTCAAACTGTTTGAAAATATGAATGAAAACTCGTTGAACAATGCTTCCATTGTCGCCTTTAATTGTACCAGCCAGCCCCGAAATGTCCACGAAGTTGACACGGGACCCTCCCATTCATCCACTGATCTAAGCCTTAATGCACAAAAACTGGATGTAGTCTCCGTCGTGCACAAGAAGCTGGACGAGCTTCTGGCCAACCCCGCTCGATCTATGGCAAACACCACCTCTTCACCACTTCGTCACAATCCAAATCATTCCAACACTAGGCTTATCCCGAGAAACCCCGTAAGACCTTCCTTACCGAGTGTCGCACCGAGCGACTCAGTAAGTCATGTGGAACTGGCTTCTATGAACCAGTATTTTGACACGGAGGACCAAGACTCCGTGTGCTCGGACGCATATTTACACGCGGACACATCTTTTGGCATAGAAGACGCTTACACCCTGGGGAACAACCCGTTCTCTGCCACTTATAACCCAGGGTGGCGTAATCATCCAAACTTCGCATGGTCCAACAACCCACAGCGCCAAAACCCCGCTGGTGGACCAATGCGACCATCCGCACCCGTCATCCCAAGGGCCCCAGTCTAATCCTATGGCAAATCCGCCATCAGGCCCTTGCGTACCACAAACTGAACACGCATCAAGTCCTCTTGATAAATTGATGCGAATGATGACGGAAATGTCAAAGCGCCATGAAGAGAACATGACCTCTCTTCAGCTCCAATTGGCGCAGCAGAATGCTGAGATCAGTCAACTACGCATGGCGACTCAATCTCAGGGCACTCTTCCCGCCCAACCTGCTCCAAACCCGAGAAATTTCGTACCCCGTGGTCCTTAACCACAGGTACAACCTTCTTAGGGACAGGTTAATCAAATTCTGCAAGCTCCGAGCATTCCACCGGGATTCCAGGCTAATCCTGCTGTATCACCGCACTCTTATGTCACCATTACGAACCCTCCTCCGCCGTATGATCCCACTGGACCGCATCGTCCAATGCTATCACTACGAGGTGCGGTAAGCAGACCGTCGATCCGCCTCGACTTGATCCTGGCCCGTTTTCTTCTTCGCCCTCTCATTTGGGATGCACACCGCATTCGTGAGAGGACGATGCACCCAAATTCATGCCAAAATCAATCCCATTCCCTGAGGCTCTACTGAGGGAGCCAAAAGGCAAAAAGAAAGATACGCAGGCCTTTGATAACCTGCGTAATTTGTTCAGGGATGTAGAAATCAAGGTACCCCTGCTCGAGGCTATCGACCACATACCTACTATCGCCCGATTTTTCAAAGACTACACAACACCCAGGCGACAATCCAAGAAGACTAAGAATCCGGTGGTTCTCTCGCCTCATGCGAGTTGTGCTATACTGTCAAACCTACAACCGAAGCAGAAAGATCCGGGCACACCACTGATTTAATGTAGCATCCAAGGCTACAATTTTAACCGTGCCCTACTTGATCTAGGATCTTCCATAAATCTTATACCAACCATCATGCTCGAAAAATTCTCCTTGGGAAATCTGAAACCCACCCCTGTCATGTTACAGTTGGCAGATCGTTCTGTCAAAATCCCGAAGGGTGTGGTGGAAGACGTGGTGGTTAGGGTCAACAGTCTCTGTTTTCCTGTTGACTTTCTTGTTTTAGATATGGAAGTTCCTAGTTCACTTTCTGATTGTCTGATCATCCTCAGTCGACCTTTCTTGGCCACAGCCCGCGCCCATATCGACTGCGAGTCGGGCTATATTGAGATTGCCGTTGGATCTGAGAAGCTCAAGCTTAACATCTTCAAGGCAGCCAAGAACTTTGATTGCGATTGCACCGAGGATGACATGTTTGACAAGGACATGGCCGTCAGTGCATGTATCGGACTAATTGGGACCTATTCGGACTATTGCGGATTGCCTATAAATACTGATGACTACCTAACCAACATATATTGTGACGTTCCCCCGTCCCTCCCTTGTCTCATACCTTCTCCTGGCCAGACTTCTGACGAGGTTTTCTTCGCTTCCCATACCTCATGGTCTGAGTCATATCCGGGCTACTCACCGCCGGTCCACACTCTTGAAGACCGGATTGCCCTTTCTTCCCCGCCAAATCAGGTGGATTTGCAAATCCACACTGGGACCTTGAGCCCATATACTTCTCACTGGGGCTATTCCTTTTTGGATCCATCTATCCAAGAAGCCCCTCTTCTTGGCCAATCTGAGGGCCAATTCCTTCCTCCTAACTTGTTCTCCAACCCGCCTGGGACACTCTCGTCCCAAGAAATGTCAGACCTTTCACCATCCACTCTTGAGCTGAAAGAGCTGCCTAACACACTTAAGTATGTTTTCCTGGGACCAAATGAAACGCTCCCTGTAATCATCAGTTCAAAATTGACTAGGGAGTAGGAATGCAAACTAACTAAGGTCCTCATAGAACACAAGGCAGCTATTGGATGGTCTTTATCGGACTTATCTGGCATTAGCCCCTCCTACTGCACTCACCGTATATATACGGAGGAGGAGGCTTGACCTTCCCGTGAGATGCAGCGACGTCTCAACCCTAACATGCGGGAGGTCGTTAAGAAAGAAATCATTAAGTGGCTGGATGCAGGTATAATCTACCCGATCAGCAATAGCCCTTGGGTGAGTTCAATTCACGTTGTGCCCAAAAAGGCAGGACTCACCATCCGTGTCAATGACAGGGGCGAATCCATCCCTACACGCACTCCTACATCTTGGAGAGTGTGTGTAGATTATAGGAAACCTAATGCTGCAACCAAGAAAGATCACTTCCCGCTACCATTTATTGACCAAATCTTGGAGCGGTTAGCGGGAAACAAATTTTTCTATTTCCTGGATGGATTCTCAGGATATAACCAAGTGGCAATTGACCCCCAAGACCAAGAGAAAACCACTTTTACCTGCCCTTTTGGCACCTTCGCATTTAGAAGGATGCCGTTCGGACTTTACAACGTGCCAACAACTTTCCAGAGATGCATGCTGGCGATATTCCATGACATGGTAGGTGACTTTCTCGAGGTCTTCATGGATGACTTTTCGATCTTTGAACCATCTTTCGACGAATGTCTTGCCAACCTGACTCGTATCTTTAGGAGATGTATTGATGTAAACCTCGTGCTTTCCTGGGAAAAAAGTTATTTTATGGTGCACGAGGGAATTGTTCTGGGACATATCATCTCCGATAGGGGTATCGAAGTTGACAGAGCTAAGCTCGATGTCATTGCTGATTTACCTGTGCCTGGTTCTGTCAAACAAATCCGCTCCTTCTTGGGACATGTCGGTTTCTATAGGAGATTCATCAAAGACTACTCCAAAATTTCTCGACCGTTAACTCGTCTCCTATCAACCGATGTACCCTTCGATATGGGCCCCGACTATATACAAGCATTCACGCAGCTGCGTAATGCTGTCACCAAGGCCCATGTTCTCCAACCGCCTGATTGGTCCCTCGACTTTGAACTTATGTGTGACGCTTCCGACCTTGCAGTCGGAGCCATTATGGGACAAAGACGCAATAGACACCCCTTCGTGGTGTACTACGCCAGTAAGACGTTGGACGAGGCCCAGCGTAATTATACTACCACTGAAAAAGAACTACTGGCGGTCGTCTTTGGGCTGAAGAAATTCTGCTCTTACCTTCTGGGCTCTCACGTTATTGTTTTCACTGATCACGCGGCCATTCGCCATCTCATACACAAGAAGGATGCCAAGCCTAGACTGATTCGTTGGATCCTTCTATTCTAGGAATTTGACATTGAGATTCGCGATAAGGCTGGAGCCCAGAATGTTGTGGCTGATCACCTTTCCAGACTGAACCCTAACCATATTGGACTTACTCTGCCGATCAATGAAAATTTTCCTGATGAGCACCTATTGGCAATAAATGTGGCAAGTGGACCGTGGTATGCCGACATTGCCAATTACCTTGCTTCTGGATCCCTTCCACGTTGTTGGCCTAAAAACCAGCGCGAGCATCTCATGGCAGAAGCAAAGTATTATTTCTGGGATAATCCACTTCTTTTTCGGATAGGTGCTGATCAAATCATCCGTCGCTGTATTCCTGACAGCGAGCTCCCCAGTGTGCTATCCTTCTGCCACGATCAGGCCTGCGGAGGCCATTTCTCTCGGAGGAAAACTGCAGCCAAGGTGTTACAGTGCGGTTTCTTTTGGCCCTCCCTTCACCAGGATGCACACAATTATGCCAAGCATTGCACTAGGTGCCAGTCGTTAGGGTCAATGGCACGTCGTGACATGATGCCCTTGCAACCCATCCTAACTGCGAAGATCTTCGACATCTGGGGAATTGACTTCATGGGTCCCTTTCCTCCATCCAATGTCTTCGAATTCATCCTCGTGGCCGTTGATTATGTTTCGAAATGGATCGAGGCTATTCACGCGCGCCGTGCAAACCATGTTATTTCCACCCGATTTGTCAAAGATCACATCTTTGCGCGCTTTAGGATCCCTCGAGCCATTATCTCGGAATGAGGAAGCCACTTTACCCATGCTTCTTTTTGGGCATTTCTGAGGAAGTACGGAGTCCACCATCGTATCGCTTCCCCGTATCAACCTCAAACGAACGGCCAGGCGGAAGTGTCGAACCGGCAAATCAAGCAGATTCTCTAGAAAATGGTTCAGCCTGACTGTAAGGATTGGTCCGACAAGCTGATTGACGCACTTTGGGTGTATCGGACCGCCTTCAAGGCTCCCCTTGGTATGTCTCCATATAGAATCGTTTACGGGAAGCCTTGTCATTTGCCCATGGAGTTGAAGCACCGCGCTTATTGGGCGGTTCGCCAATGTAACCTCGACCCAGACTTGTGTGGTCAAGAAAGGAAACTCCAACTCTAAGAGCTGGAAGAGCTCTGTCGTGAAGCCTATGATTCTGCTCTAACCTTTAAACAACGCATTAAGGCTTTTCACGACAGCCGTATTCGGCAGAAGGAATTTGAGCCATCGCAGCAAGTTTGGCTCTATAATGACCGACTCAAATTCTTTCCTGGGAAATTGAAGTCCAAATGGATTGGTCCTTTCCTGGTCTCAAGACCATTCCCCAACGGGGCCGTCGAGATCGAAGATCCCAAATCTGAGCATAAATTTACGGTTAACGGGCAGCGTTTGAAACCCTATCTGACTCATGAACCTGCCCTCGTTGGAGAAACCGTTGCCCAGCTGGAGGGTAACTAATTCTGAGTCCAGCTAGGGATGTTAAATTCAGCACCCGTTGGGAGGCACCCTAACAACACTCACCATCCACCATCACTTTTCACTTCACTATCATGATCACTTCACTTTTCACTTCACCACCCACCATCCACCCACCTTACCACCCTGCTGTATACCCTGCACTTCAGCTCTCGTTATCTGATCTTTCATCCTTTCTCTACCCTTCCCTACATACATATGAGGACATAGCATTGTTTGGCATGGGGGGGTGGATAAGCATCCTTAGGATCTGGATATTTTAGGGTATCATGCAGTTTCTATATATATATATATATATAAAGAGAGAGAGAAAATGAAAATGGTGTTTAGTAATGATCTGAAAGCTGAAACAAAAATACAATAAGTGTTTATGGATATTCACCCTCTATTTTGAAAACGTTCCAGGCCACAGAAGCTTGATTCGCTCAGGCTCAGCTTAATTCACTTGAGCATTGACAAAATGGATCAGAATCTCTCCTAATTAAGGATGTATTCTTATACCTGAGACACCAGTACATGATTCGTTGGTTTGCTTCTACTTTAGAGCTTAAGTAAACTTGGTTCACACTACACATATCAAGAAAGACCAGGTGAACATAAGATCCAACCCTAGTGTTCATTAGGGAAGGTGGAGTCCTTACCTGTGCGTGTAGGTAGACTTTTTATCTCGGGTTTTAGTCTTGTGTTTAGGAGAAACTCTTTCTACCAAAAAGAAACTCTCCCACCAAAAAGAAAAGTGTGCTCCTCGAAATAAAGTTGTAAGAGATATACTGACACGTGTTTCAAAAAAAAAAAGGGTTGCAAATAGGTCAGTATATCTCACAAATGTTTGTAAAGTCTTCACCCTACAAAAAGTTTTTCAGGACAGGTTACAAATACCTTGTTTTCCTTTGAGCCACAAAAATCAGAAAATGAGAGTTGAGTTTTTCGTCATCTTCTTAAGGGTCAATCCGAAAATATGAGCTGAAACTAGGACCAACCTTTACTTAAAAATTCGTGAAACCCTGGGCTTGAGTCTTAATGTTCATCTGGTCAGTCTTGATCCTTCACTATACACAAGCCATAACCTCTTGCGCTCTCGAGCACGGCAAAAACCTCCTGGGTCTTGGAAATCGTACTTAAGGTTTAAATATCAAGAGTCCTGGTTAGTCGAGAGATGATCTTTGTCATGTGAGACTTAATGTACTGGTAGTTTTCTCTACAATTGGTTCTCATAATATCCAACAATAAACACACCTATATCGCCTCAAAAGAAAATCTTCAGCTTAAGATCATTTCTAAATACTACAAAAAAAAATGTTTTGCTAGAGACTAGAAAAAGATAGCCATGGGGGTATGATTGCACCGCAAAATACGCCTGCAATAATGCCTTCTTATGCTATTTCCAAGCATTACCTGTGCATATTAGGATTCCATAGTTGCATTTGTAAAAGTACATGTATAAATGCATCTAATTGAGAGGAAAGAAGAATGAAATAAGTAGCCTTGCATTTTACCTTTTTTCCTCAAGTGCCTCTTTCCAAAAATCCACCATCTCTATTTTTATTTCCACTTGATTTTTTTTATCTTGCCTGCGGCTGCATTTTCTTCCTCACACCATGCTTGCTGTAGCTGCCCTTCCATCTCCCTGCCAAGTCATTCCATCCCTCTCCCTGCAACAACCATGCATGAAGCCATGCCTTCTTCCCTTATAAAAGACCACGGCTCCCACCTTCAAAGGAAGCCAGGTTGCAGCAGCCAAAAACTCCCACCTGCAGCTCCATCACCACCACCATTCTCTCCTCCATTCCCCTCCATACGCAAGCCCTCCTCCGAGGAGACACCCGGCGGGCAGGAGCCCTCACTGTGGTGCACACCACCACAATAAGACCACCACCGCCCAGCTCTTCAAAGAGCCGATGGGCGTGGTGGGTCTATTTTCGTTTTTTTTTACGTTCCCGCACCTTCTCGCCATTGGAGCAGCTTCAAGGTCTGAAGCTTGAAGCAGCAACAGCGGCAAGGAAGCAGCAGTAGCAGTAGCCCCAGCCATTCCGCACAAGCCTGCAGGCGCCCCAGCCCCTCTGCGCGTGCCTGCAGGCCCTCTCCGCCTTCGCTTTCTCCGCCATGTCACGCTCGATCCCGCTCGCAACCAGCCGTTGCGCGTTCTGCAGCGACCGGCCAAGCGCCTCCCCACCCCCCTATGGCACCTGCAAGCTTCCGCTCAAGCTGCAGGCGCCCTCGCCCTCCAGCCCCGCACGCTCTGTCGCGAGCTCTCCGCGCTCGCAACCGGTCAGCGCAGGCGCTCTCCTCTACGCGATTACGCGCCCGTGCGCGGAAGTCATCAGACGACGGCCTTCACATGCAAATGACTTAAAACACCCTTCCTCGCCTCCAGCAGAGCGGCGGCTCTTTCCTCTCCTGCTCTCTCTCTCTCTCTCTCTCTCACCACACTCACAACACTCTCTCTACACCGACGCATACACACACCTACACTCACACCTTTACACACACACACCTATACTCTATTATAAACATATATATATATATGTATATCAATATATGTATATATATATCACTATTTACATATATATATATATATGTATATAAATATCTATATATACATATATATATACATATATATATATATAGCTACATATATCTATATATACATATATTACTATACATACATACATATATATATACCTCTATATAGTTATATATACATACACACACACACACACATATATATATATATATATACACACACTTATACATATATATCTACATATATATATATATATACACACTTATACATATATATCTACATATATATATATATATATATATATATATACATATACATATATATATATTCACATTATTTACCATATGCTGTATCGCGGGAATATCTGCACCAATTGCTGATATTCCCCGATACACGCGTACAAAAAGCGTGGTTACATACATCTTCCACCATCCATCACACACTCCACGTGGCACCTAGTCCTGTTGGTTGCGTCTCTCTAGACGACGACCAACTCGACACCGTGCTACACTCCATCTCCGCCTCCACCCCCACCCCTTTATATACATAATATATACATATACATATATATATACTGTATTTACTTTATTTCTGTTTCGCTTTCCTGTTAATAAAAAGATAAAAAAAAATATAAAAGAGAAAAGATAATCTTTGACTTGCAGGTACCCCGTCTTGCGAATAGCAAGATTCGTTTTGGAACTCTGTTTTGGCTCAAAGCCAAGAACACAATTTTGAGGGTGTGCCTCAAGGACAAAGATTACCAGAAAAAAAATCTAAATAAGAAAAATACCAAAAACACAATAAACGAACGGAAGACTCGTTGTAGGAAAGGCGTAGAAACTTAACTTGTAACCCCACTTCCCTGAGTTCGACCCTTGGGCCTAAAAGTGACAAGATAAAATCAAGTAAGCCAGGTAAAAATTTTTGTAAAGAGATGGTTAGGTCCGATTTAAGTTAACCACTATACACATTTCAACGATAAAATCACCATATTAACAACCTATCCGGGCTCGACCATACAGCTGTGCAAAGGAATTCTGCGCAGAAGTGGCTCGCTGCAAGTGTTGAGTCAGCTCATCCACCTTCTTCTCAATAATAGCGACCTTGTTCAATCGACTGGCCATCAATTCCAGGTCAACTGATGCGGACAGGTCCTGCGTCTCGTGTGCTCCCCTAATGTTCGTCGCTGCGCGGGTATTCGTCCTGTCGAATAGTCTCATGGAGTCATTGTTGATGGAGTTCTCGCACTTATTCTCTAGAATCTCTCACACGGTGTACTCATGCGGACCCATGATATTTCCTCCTCAGGTTGCATTGACGAACAGTCTAATATCCTCACGGAGTCCCTGGTAAAAAGACTGGACTTGTTTCCATTTAGGAACTCCGTGATGGGGCACTTTCTCATGAGATCCTGAAAACAATCCCATGCCTCATGAAGAGGTTTTCCCGTTTGTTGCATGAAATGAGTAATCTGATGGCGCAAGGCATTGGTCCGACCAACGGGGAAGAACTTCTTCAAGAACTAGGACTAAAGTTCCTCCCAATTGTTGATTGGACGGGTCTAGGTCTGATACCAATGGGCTGCGTTGTCCATAAGGGAGAAAGAGAACATTTTCATAAGGAGAAAATCCCGATTTTGCGCATCTGACCCGAAAGTCTAGGCCAGATGCTTTAGCAGTTTAATGTGCTAGAAGGGGTCTTCAGAATTAAGCCCATGGAATTTAGGTATGGCATGAATCATGTTGGGCTTTAGTTCAGAATCAGGTCCTCTAGTCGGAATTCTGACTCGAGGCTCAATAGTAACCGCAGCGAGATTATAGTGATCTCGCATCATGGGACGCTGCGATGGGTTCATGAAGTTCTGGAAGTGGTCATTGAGTCGCTGGAGTTGGTGCTCCAGATTATTTTCTTCCTAAACTGGTTGAGCCATTGTGGAAGAAGAAGGTGAGTTGGGTTCTGAATCAGAGGAGAGGTCTATGTGAAGAGTTGGTTGCACAAACAAGAGCACCGAGGCCTCAGGGAGAGTAGATTTCTAGAGGAGGTTTGAAGGACCTCCTACCAAATATGCACTGATGGATTAGACGAGTTTAGCAGGTGCTAGACCCAATCAAGACACCCAAAATGTTGGGTGATTATAAAGGTTCGGAGCGGATGGACCCCTTGATCAAAAGGTCGTCCACCTGAGAATTACCTGGGCAGCCAGAGAGGGTGAGTCTCGCGAAGACCCCTACGTGGTAGAGCGCCCCCACGGGTTACAGGGTTTCCCCCACCCGACCACTCTTGTCACTGAGATTCCAGGTAGACCAGAATGGGGACCTTGACCTCTTAAGTCTACCACTTTTAATTAGGATCAAGGTGCTTAGGGTTTTCACTTGAACTTTAAACTTTTGAGTGCAAAGAGTGACCGAATTTAAAGGTTGGTTGATCCAAGGGATCAACTTCACCTATTAGTTCCTTTTGAGAGCTTATTAGGTCTTATCTTTTAGGGTTCAAGTGACTGAAGAGCCAGATTATTTAGGATTTCTCTTAATAGTTGTTTTCAAGCAATGGCTTGGGCACACTTATTTTGGAAATTTTCCATTCTTGTTTAGAAAAGTGTGTCTCTAAAACCCTAGCTTTGAATCTTACATTGGCCCTAATTGGTCCAGTCAGTTGCCTCTAGATTGGGTAATTAGGATTCAAGCAAGAAGGTTTTAGCCCTAACTACCTTTAATGGATGTACAGATAAAGTATGTTAAAATTTGAAAACATGCAACTTTGGTGTTTTACTACGTATAAAAGATAGGTTATTCCTAAATTACTTTTTTCCTTTTCTTCATCTTTAGAATTTAGGGGTTTAAACGAGAGGATAGAAAATTACCTATCCTTGGTGTGGTTGTTGTGCGGCTTCTTGTTTTCCTCTTGATTTATTGTGCTTGCACAACAAAAGAGAAGAGATTAGTCAATAGGAAATAAAAAATTGTGAATCAATAGCTTCTAGAATGGCCGTTACTCCCCAGCAACAGCGCCAAAAACTGGTTGATCCTAGGGTTTCGTCGTGTTATTTTAAAGTCCTAGGCGTTGTAGTATATCACGAAAAGCTATCACCAGTTTACAATTTGTTGCTCGGAATTAAACGTTTCTCGAGGTCGAACTTAGGGAGCAAACTATGATTCCAGAAGCATACGAATTCACAATATATATTGTTTTACAAAAAATAAGACAAAGGAGAGAGAGAGCAAAAATTGCTTCTTTTCTTTTCTTCCCTTCTCCTTTCTTCTTTCTTCTGCATCTTCTTCTTCTTTGCTGCAGAGGCTCCCTCCTCTTTTCTCTTTCTTTTTCTCTGGCCTGTCCTCCTCTCTTCTCTTCTGCTTCGCTCCTTCCTTTCTTTTCGATGTCTGATTCAGAAATCAGACGCCTTATCTGATCAGCCTCTCCTTCTTTTCTTTCCTCTTGGCTTCTCTGGCTTCTACTCCTCTCCTTCCTTCCTTCTCCTTTCTTCTTCTCTGCGGCTAAGTCCCAGCCGCTGCTCTTCCTCTTCTTCTTTCTTTCTTCCTTCTTCTCTTCAGCAGCTCCTTGCTTCTTCCTTCCTCACCTGTTCCCTGCACACACTCACAAGCTCAGCGCAAAACACCTACCCTACCCCTTTCCCGCATCTCTCTCTCTCTGAATCTCTCTTTGGTACGCTCTCCCAGAGCCGGGTAATCGGGTCGGGTCGCGTGCCCAGGTCCAAGCCCATCGGCGAAGGTGGTGCACGAGGAGTGCACAGGAGTGGGGGTAGTCGGGTCGGGTCAGGTCCGCGTGGGAAGAGTCGCGGACGAGACCCGGGTGATAGGTGAGGAGGGACCTCACCCTAGTGATTCGAGGCGAAATGCCTCTACGACTTTTTCAATTCATGTGTGGACGTGCGCCCACACACTTCCGAGGTGGGACTAAAGTCCTACCTCCGCTCCGTGCGCCTACAGGCAGGAAGCTGCGAGCAATTGGGGTAGCAGCGAAGGCGCGCGACCCTAATTAAAGACCTGGGCACACTCGCGGAAGTCTTCCACGTTGCCTGGGGCTTGCACCTGGAGCTGAAGAGGCCTCAAGCCGCTCGCTAAGCAGCTCCAGCTGTTCGTAAATGGCGACGAGGGGGGGCGAGACCTGAAAACACTAAAACGGCCTCACGGCCACGTCAAAAAGCTCCGGAAGCTTCGCCAAAGTACAGCGAAGGCGGTGCGGGGGTCGACGTGATGGGAAAGTGCCTGTGGCCATGTGCCTAGGGCACATTGCAGAGGTGCAGGTGGGTGTGTTCGAGGGGAGGTGAATGGAGAGCGGATTTGGTGTCAGCGAGGTGTCGTGGTACTTTAGAGGTGATTGGCGAGGCAGATGGAGGCGTGGGCTGCGGAAACGCCTCACCGGAGGGTGGCTGGAAAGGGAGAACGTGGTGATGGATAGTGGTGGTTGGTGGGTGGAAATAGCAAATTGAAAAGGGAGAAATAACAGAGAGAGAAAGGGGAAGGTTTTTACCTACTTAATTGACGAAGAGGGAAAGAGGAGGCGCCTGGCGCATGTCTGCCGACGCTGGGGACGAAGGTGCCTAGAAGGGGGGTAACGGCGATGAGGAGGGGATCTGGAGGCGTCAGCTGGTGCGGCCTGGCGTGGGAAGACGAGGACGAGTAGACTCTACTACGGGTGTGGCAGCAGTGCGACGAAGAGGAGGAAAGATCGTCGGAAGCGTTGGGCTGTCTGATCGGAGTGAGAGGAGACGAAGTATGGGGTGTTCTTCGGCCAAAACGAGCTTATCCTGACCAGAGGACCCTGCCGCTCCTTTTATGGCAGCTGGCGGGAGGAGATTCTCGAGGATCGATCGTGGAGAGCATGTCGGAGATGGCTGGAGATGGAGACCCATTCTTCTCGTGCATTCGCACGAGAGGTGTGGGCACTAGCAGGCCATGACAGGGGGTTCCTGTGAAATTGGACGACACAGGGAACCCCCCTTTCGTTCCTGAGAGCGGCCCCCATACCCTGCGCGGCGCCATCCTCCGCGTAAGGTCGCCGGAGGTATGGGCGCCTACGTGTGGTGGTAGAGGGACCATTATGCAAAGAACAAAAGAGAAGATAGGGGGCTAAATGCAAGGGTTCAAAAAGATAAGGGTCAAAAAGTAATTCAAGAGGACAAATTTGTAAAGTCGGTCAAAATGATCTTCTCCTAGGCCCAAATTTTTGTACCAACCTATTTGGACCTAAGGAATTCAATGGTGTAATTTGATTTTAGGTTTGACCACTTTTGACCAATCAATTTGCACAAAAACCCAAGTTAAGTCAAAATTTGGGCATGGTCTTCAATTTAGGTCAAGATAGATTGAAAAAGCCAAATTGAAGGTTTTAAACCTTAAGGAATATTTTTCCATAAATTTTAGAGGATTTAGTTGATTTTTATCCTGCCTAGAACCTCGTGAATTAAAGCGGATTTATTTTTAGGGTTACAGAATGTCATTTAATTCCTAGAAGTTGCTATAACCTTTTTCGACTCAGGCTATCCCACTTTCTTTCTTATTAAGCACACCTGACCTGTATTCAGACCCTTAGACACCCTGATTGTGCACTGCATTGGTAAAATTGCAGTTTTACCCCTTATGACTTGTTTTACTCTTCAATTTAGAATTCTCTGAGTTAGGCTTTTCTTTAGGTTTTGTAGGAACTTTTTCACACTTATTTAGATCAAATTGTGCTAGTTAGGGTTCATGATGAGGCTCTCATCAGCGAATTTTCATACGCATCGAGGCGTAATTCATCAATCTCGCTTATCTGAAGTTTTCTGTGGGTTCCAGCCTTAGAAAGATCTAGGTTGCAGTTCCGTACTGCCCAATAGGCTTTATGCTCCAGTTCGATGGGAAGGTGACATGCCTTCCCGTACATCAGTCTAAAAGGAGACATGCCTAACTGGGTCATGTGGGCAGTCCTATAAGCCCACAAAGCTTCCGGAAGTCGGGATGACCAGTCCTTCCTATCAAGCCGAACAGTAACCTGAAGGATTTTCTTGATCTCCTAATTTGATAGCTCAGCTAGGCCATTAGTCTGGGGGTGATAAGGAGTTGAGATTTGGTGTGACACCCCGTATTTGGTCATTAGTGACCTGAACTGAGCGTTAGTGAAATGGGTCCCTCCATCAGAAATGATTGCTCGTGGAATCCCGAACCGTGAGAAGATATTTTGGTGAATGAATTTGATAACGATCTTGTGATCACTGGTTTAGGTCGGAATGGCTTTGATCCATTTGGACACGTAGCCAACAGTGAGTAAAATGTACTCAAAGCGATCCGAGATAGGGAAGGGGCCCATAAAACCAATCCCCCAAATATCAAAAAGCTCACATATGAGAATTGATTGTAAAGGCATTATGTCGCGATGGCTCATGTTGCCCAAAGTTTGGCAACGACTACATGCCTTACAGTGATTGTATGCGTCTTTAAAGATAGTGGGCCAGTAAAGCCACACTGGAGGATTTTTTATGCGGTTTTATGCCCAGAAAAATGGCCACCGCATGCCTGGTCTTGGCAGAAAGAGAGTATGTTATTGATTTCGACCTTCGGGACACATCGCCGGATAATTTGGTTAGCACCTATGCGGAATAAGTACGAGTCTTCCCAAATGTAATACTTGGCATCATAGCGCAATTTGTCTTTCTTGGCCTTCGGCCAATCAGACGAGATCTGATGTGATGCCAAATAGTTTATTATATCAGCAAATCATGGAAGCCCTGTACCAATAGTCAAGAGGTGCTTATCCGGAAAATGCTCCGTGATGGGTCCAGAAGGGTCGATGATCTCAGAAGGAAGGCGGGACAAGTAGTTAGCTACCACGTTCTGTCTTCTCGCTTTGTCACGAATCTCAAGGTCAAATTCTTGCAACATCAAGATCCATTGGATTAATCGAGGTTTCGCGTCCTTCTTCACAAGGAGATGCCTCACAGCTATGTGATCCAAGTAGATAATAACGTGGGAACCCAGGAGATAAGACCTGAATTTTTCAAGGGCAAATACTACAGCTGGCAGCTCTTTCTCCATAATCGTGTAGTTACGCTGAGCCTCGTTAAGTGACTTGCAAGCGTAGTAGATGACCACAGGTTTCTCGTCAATCTTTTGCCCTAGAGCCTCTCCTACAGCGAATTCAGATGCATCGCACATGATCTCAAAGGGTTGAGACCAATAAGGGGACTGTAGGATCGGGGCTTGGGTGACTCGGTCACGAAGGATCTCAAATGCTTGAGTGCATTTCTTGGAAATCTCAAAAGGTACATTCTTGGAGAGAAGAGTGGTCAAGGGGCACGCAATTTTCGAGAAATCAGGGATGAATTGACGGTAAAAATCGACGTGCCACAGAAAAGATCGGATGTCCCTAATCGAGCTAGGAATAAGAAGCTTGGAAATCAAGTTAACCTTAGCTCGATCCACTTGGATGTCCCTCTTAGAAATCAAATGTCCCAGGACGATCCCCTCAGGCACCATAAAGTGGCTCTTTTCCCAGGAAAGAACCAGATTTACGTCAATGCATCGCCTGAGTATATGAACCAAGTGCTGGAGGCAATCGTCAAATGATGCCCCAAAAATTGAGAAGTCATCCTTGAAGACTTCCAGATAATCACCTTCCATATCAGAGAATATGGTAAGCATGCATCGCTGAAAAGTCGCGGATGCATTGCAGAGACCGAAAGGCATCCTTAGGAATGCATATGTCCCGAAGGGGCAGGTGAACGTGGTCTTCTCTTGGTCTTTTGGATGAATCGCCACCTGGTTGTAACCAAAGTACTTGTCAAGAAAGCAGAAGAATCTATTTCCCGCTAGTTTTTCAAGGATCTGATCAATAAACGGTAGTGGGAAATGATCATTTTTCATGGAGGAATTGAGTCTTCAATAATCAATGCAGACTCTCCACGAATTGACTATACGGGTAGGTATGACATCTCCAATTTCAGTCGTGATAGTGGTGAGCCCTGCCTTCTTAGGCACAACCTGGATTGGGCTTACCCAGCGACTGTCGGAGATCGGGTAGATGATCCCTGCATCTAACCACTTAATGATCTCCTTTTTCACGACCTCCTGCAGATTAGGGTTTAAACGTCTCTGCATCTCACGTGAAGGTCGTGTGCCCTCTTCGGAATAGATGTGGTGTGTGCAATAAGAGGGACTTATTCCAGTCAAATTATCGATAGTCCAACCAATGGTTCTATGATGTTGCTGGAGAACAGTAATCAGATGGGATTCCTGATTAGGGGTGAGTCTGGAGTTTATAATCACATGAAGTGTCTGATTGGAACCCAAAAAGACATATTTCAGATGATCGGGAATGGGTTTGAGTTCCAAAATGGGATTATCAGCAGCACCGGGTGGGTCTGAGTGGGTGTGAGGAACAAGGGTAGGGGTTATGGGTGTGTCCAGATCGGGTTTAGACTCCCCTAATTGCTGTTTTAGATCTTCTTGTGATTGATTGGGGATAATCATGTTGTCCTCAATTTGTGGTTCATCAACCACGGCTCTAATATCATAAATTTGCTCTACCACACCGTAATTAATCCCTTGTTGGGCCTTAAAGATATCAATCTTGAGGGTTTGGTTTCCAAATTTCAGCTCTATTTGGCCCTCTTCATAGCTTATGTTGGACCTAGCAGTGGCCAGAAAATGTCTCCCTAGTATAATTGGTGTATCCCTTGGATTCTCAGGTGCGTCCAAGTCTAGAACTATAAAATCTACTGGGAAGTAGAAATCCCGTACCCTAACAATAACATCCTCGAGAACTCCCTTAGGTGACTTAATGGATCGATCAGCTAACTGTAATGTCACCTCAGTCGGTTTCAGCTCAGATTCTTCAAGGTGGTTAAGCAAGGATGTGGGTATCAGGTTTATGGATGCACCTAGGTCTAACAAAGCTCTATCAAATTGGGTTTCACCAATTTTGCAAGAAATCAGGGGACTGCCTGGGTCTTTTACCTTGGGTGGGAGTTTACTCAGAATCACAGGGCTGGCTTGCTCTGATAGTACAATCAGACTCCCACTCTTGGTTCACGGCTTACGCTAAGGTATGCGCACGTTTTTCAAGAATCATGCGTAAGCCGGTACGTGGCGGATTGCATCCATCAAGGGGATGTTTATTTGGGCCTGCTCAAAGAGCTTGATCAGGTCCTCCTTAGGAGCCACACGTTTAGTTGTCCTCTTTCTCTTGGTCAAGGCCTCAGGAAATGGAACCTTTGCTGGTTCCTCTAGAATAGGTCCACATTTTTGATCTAGGATAGGGACATCCTGGATAACTATCCTAGGGCTCAAATCACTACCAGGCTTGGAGTGGTCTGGATAAGGTGGGTCTTGGGTTGCTTTACCACTACGGGTTGTCACTGAGTTTAATCCTGCATGGTTTTGGTTGGGGGTTGGTAAGATGGGTTGCTACTGTTGATAACCCGCATAGGAGGTTGATGCTTCTATCCCGTCAAGTGATGGAACAGAAGGGGCCTGGTAGATCACGTGTGCTTGGCCTGGGTTCGGGTTCATAATGCACCTCTGGGTTGGCATGTTATTAGGGTTTGGCAGAGGTTGTGAAGTGTGCCGGTTGGTGGGAATTCGCCATCTAGGCGAGTTGGTTGCAGACCTCTGTGATTTCATCCTTGTGCTGTTTTTGGATAGCCGCATTCGTTCTTTGAATGTCAGCCAGAGTTTGGAGGATGAGGGACATTTGGTCTTGGTTTGGCCCAGATTGATAAGTGGGGTTGGGCCGAGGGGCTTGTGGATGGGGCTGATAAGGTGGTCTTTGGGTCTGAGAATTTCCCACCCACTGGAAATTGGGATGGTTTTGCCATCCAGGGTTATAGGTCATTCTGGATGGTGTTGAGGTCCTTACAGGTCTGAGGAGCCTCAGGAAAGTCGGAGAATGGGGGATTAAAGTTCCCTCGACAAGAATAGAAAGGATCGGAGGTCCCTCCGGTCCTGGAGTCAGATGGGGGTGGATACGGGTCCATCCCAGGAGAAGATCGGTGGAAGATGTTTTGCACAGTTTCCCTTGCGGGAGGTGGCTGTGCGAAGGAGTGCTGCACAAAGGTGGCTCGCTGCAAGTGCTGAGTCAGCTCGTCCACCTTCTTCTCGATAATAAAGACCTTATCCAACCAACTGGCCATTAGTTCCAAGTCGATAGCTGCGGACAGGCCCTGCGTCTCATGTGCTCCCCTAAGATTCGTCAATGTGCGGGTATTCGTCCGGTCGAATAAACCCAAGGAGTCATTGTTGATGGAGTTCTCACACATATTCTCGAGAATCTCCCACGCGGTGTCTTCATGTTGACCCATGATATTCCCTCCGCAAGTTGCATTGACGAATAATCTAATGTCCTCACGGAGTCCCTGGTAAAAAGACTGAACTTGTTCTCATTTAGGAACTCCGTGATGGGGGCACTTTCTCGTGAGATCCAGAAATCGATCCCATGCCTCATGAAGAGGTTCTCTTATCTGCTGGGTGAAGTGACCAATCTGATGGCACAAGGCGTTTGTCCGACCAACGGGAAAGAACTTCTTCAAAAACTCAAATTGAAGTTCATCCCAGGTGTTGATTGGACGTGTTTGTGTCTGATACCGATGCGCCGCCTTGTCCATGAGGGAGAAAGAGAACATCTTCATGAGTAAGATATCCTGATTTTGCACATTTGACCCGAAGGTCTGGGCCAGATGCTTGAGCTGTTTGATATGCTGGAAGGGATCTTCAGAGTTAAGCCCATAGAATTTAGGTATGGCATGAATCATATTGGGCTTCAATTCAGAATCAGGACCTCCAGTCGAGATTCAGACTCGAGGTTCGATTGCCACCGCAGCGGGATTATAGTGATCTCGCATCATGGGGTGTTGCGGTGGGTTCATGAAATTCTGGAAGAGGTCATTAAGACGCTGGAGCTGATGCTCAAGATTATTCTCTTCTTCAACAGGCTGAGCCATGATGGAAGAAGAAGGAGAACTAGGTTCAGAATCGGAAGAGAGGTCTATGTGGAGAGGTTGTTGCACAAACAAGGGTGCCAAGGCTTGGCCTCGGGGAGAGTGGATTTCTAGAGGAGGTTTCAAGGACCTCCTACCAAACATGCACTGATAGACTAGATGAGGTTAGAACGTGTTGGACCCAATCAAGACACCCAAAATATATTGGGTGACTATAGAGGTTCAGGGCGGATGATACCCCTTGATCAGAAGGTCGTCCACCTGAGAATTACCTAGGCAGCCAGAGAGGGTGAGTCCCGCGAAGACCCTTACACGGTAGAGCGCTCCCACGGGTTACAGGGTTTCCCCCACCCGACCTCTCTTGTCACTAAGATTCCAGGTAGACCAGAATGAGGACCTTAACCTTTTAAGTCTACCACTTTTAATTAAGATCAAGGTGCTTAGGGTTTCACTTGAACTTTAAACCTTTTGTGAGCAAAAGTGACTTAATTTAAAGGTTGGTTGATCCAAAGGATCAACTTCACCTCTTTGTTCCTGTGAGAGCTTCTTAGGTCCTTTCTTTTAGTGTTCAAGTAAATTAAGAGCCTGATTGCTTAGGGTTTCTCTTAAATAGGTCTTTTCAAACAATGGCTTAGGCATATCTCTTTTGGAATTTTCAATTCTTTGTTTAGAAGAAGTTGTGTCTTTGAAATTCTAGCTTGGAATCCGAGGTTGGCTCTAGTTGGTCCAATTAGTTGCCTCAGAAATGGGTAACTAGGGCTCAAGCAAGAAGGTTTTCGCCCTAGTTACCTCAACTGGATATGCAGTTAAGAAATGTTGAAACTCAAAAACAGGCAACTCTGTGAATTACTACGTTTGGAAGACAGGTAGCCCTAGATTGATTTTCTTTTTATTTTTTCCTCTTTAGAATATGAGGGGCTTAAGAGAGAGGGTTGAAGGTTACCTATCCCCTGGTGTGGTTGTTGTGCGGCTGCTTGTCTTTTCTTGCCTTCCTTTCCTGCACAACAAAAGAGAGATTAAGTTAGTATAAAACAAAAATTGTAATTTTGAAGCTTCTAAAATGCCCGTTGCTCCACGGCAACGGCACCAAAAATTGATGTTCGGTTGTTCATCAATTTGATTTTATTTTATTACTCGAAATTTAAAAAATACTCTGAGGTCGAACTTAAGGAGCAAACTTGATTTTAGAAGCAAAAATATCACAATTCACAATACTAAAATGTTTTACAAAAAGAATTGTAGAAAATAAAAGTAGAATTAATCTTCTCTGTTTCTTCTTTTCTCTCCTTCTTTGCTCTCTCTCTCTTTTCTTTCTTTGTTTTCAGACGTCTGATTCTAGGAATCAGACGCCTTAATGGCGTTTGCTACAGTGCATGCCTTCTTTTTTCTTCTTCCTTTCTTTGGCTGCTGCTGCTCTGCTCCTTCTTCTCATTGGCTTTTTCTTCTTCTCTTCTTCTTTGACTCTTTCTTCCTCTTCAGCTCCTGCTTCTGCCTTCTTCTTTTTCTTCCTTTCCTTTTGCACTGTGCCTTCTTCTTCTTCAACTCCTGCTCCTTCTTCCTTGGCACAGCTAAGTCCTTAGCCGCTTCCTCTTCTCTTCTTCTTCTGCTTCTTTTGCCTTCTGTGCTGCGCCTCTTCTTCTTCTCTTCCTCTTCCTCGCGGCCGCTTCTGCTTCCTCCTTCTTCCCTGCACAGGCACGGTTTGGCAAAAACCTACCCCTACCCTCCCCCTCATCTCTTCTCTCTCTATTTCTCTCTTAGGTTCGCTCTCCTAAAGCCAGTCGAGTTATCGGGTCGGGTATATGCGCCCGGGACCAGGCCCGCCGGCGTGTAGTGGTGGGCGAGGTGTGCTAGGTTTAGGTAAACGGGTCGGGTGCCAGATCCGCGGGGGCAGGTCGTGGACGAGGCGTGAGGGCGAGGGACCTCACCCCTGTGTTACTTGAGGCGATTAGAAGAAAGCACAAAAACAACTTATATTACACTGGAAGCTCGAAACTTACCGAGGTGGGACTAAACTTCCCACCTTCCTGTTGCGCGTTTGGCAGCAGGTAGCGCGAGCAATTACAGTGACAGTTGAGGCCTTCGCGGCCAATTAGCTGCCTGGAGCTGTACGCGGACGTATTCCGCGCCACCTGGGATTGATAGTTTGGGGCGAGGGAACCTGAAGTGAGCTTACAAGCATGCTTCTTACTATCGTCAATGGCGGCGACCCTCCGAACCTGAAATCACGGAAACTGCCTCGTGGCCACATCAGAATGCTCAGGAGGCTTCGCCGAAGCACGACAACTGTACTGCAGGGGTCGACGTGGCTCAAAATGGCCTAGGAGTGTGTGCCTAGGTCGGTCTGAGTCTGTGTGAGTGGGTTTGTTCGAGGGAAGTTTAGGGAGGTTGTGGTGGTTGATGGCTGGGCGGAAGGTGATTAGTGGACTGTGGCGGAGGTGGTGAGGTGTTTGGCGAGGTGTGGAGCGGTAGAGGCACCTCACCGGTGGGTGGCTGGAGATGGAGAAGATGGCGGTGGTCAGTGGCTGCGAGGGGTCGAAAGTTGAAATAGAAAGAGGGGAAATGAAGAGGGAAGTAAAGGTAACTTATCTGGCAGGTTAGGAGTGAACGGGGGAGGCGGAGATGGCGAGCAGCTAATACTGCCGTCGCCAGAGACAAAGGCGCCCAGGGGGAAGAGACGGCGAAGAGGAAGAGGGGTTGGTAGGCACCCGTTGGTACGACGCGGTGTGACGGAGGACAGCGGAGGTAGCTCTGCCACTGGTACTGTGGCAGAGCGACGAGAGAGGAGAGGGAGAGTCGCCGGAAGCTCTAGGAGGATGGCCGGAGTTGGGAGGAAATGAATTAGAGGGGGATCTCAGGCCAAAATGAGCTTGAAGGAGTGGCACACCAGTGCCGCTCCTTATATAGGAAAAGGTTGGGCGGGAGGCGCGCGAGAGCGGTGGGAAAGTCATGCTGGAGGGATGGTCGGTTGGACACCCATACCTCTCGCGCGTTCGCATGAGAGGTATAATGGTCTTCAGGGCATGGGAAGCAGCCCATGCGGTAGGGGGCTCCGCAAGGAGCTCCCCTTTCAAATCTGGGGCCAACTCTCCATGCAGATCAGGCGCCATCCTCCGCGCAAAGTCGCCGAAGGTATGGTCTGCTGCTGCGGGTGGCAGAAAGACCAATGTGAAGAAAATAACGAGGAAGTTGAGGGGGTAAACGCAAGGGTTTCAAAAAGTTAAGGGTCATAAAGTAATTTTGAGGACCAAATTGCAAAGTGGGTCAAGACGACCTTCCCTTAGGTTCAAATTTTGGTGTAAACCTAATTTGGACATAAGGAATTCAATGGTGAATTTGGATTTTAGGTTGACCACGTTTGAGAGGAAATTTTGCACAAAAACCCAAATTAGGTCAAAAATTGGGTATGAACCTCAATCTAGGTCAAAACAGGTTCCAAAGGCCAAATTGAAGGTTCTAAATCCTAGGGGATATTTTTTCATAAATTTTAGAGGGTTTAGTTGATTTTTATCTTGCCTGAAACCTTATGAATTAAAGTGGATTTGTTTTAGGGTTATAGAATGTCATTTAATTGCTAGCTTTTGTCATAGCCCTTTTTTTACCAAACCATCTTACCTTTTCTCTTATTAGGTTCACTTGACCTATGTCTAGACCCTTAGAAATCCCGTTGATGTACTGCAATGGTAAAATTACAGTTTTACCCCTTTTGTCATGTTCTATTCTCAGATTAAAAATTCCCTAAATTAGACATTCCCTTAGGTTATGTAGGAGCTTTTGTTCACTTTATTAGGTTAAAATGTGCTAGTTAGGGTTCATGATGAGGTTCTCATCAGGTCATTCGGGAATTTTTTCGAAATGGTAGGGGTGTTAATGCAACTTTAAACCCCCTCGGTTTAAGTTTGTGGGCTCTACGAGGAAAAGGAGGCTTTTGAGGGGGTCAATCTTGCAAAATACCCCCACCCCTCAACCTACGCACACACACAACCAAACCCTAAACCCTCCTCTTTAAAAAGACCCCCTCACCTCTCCACACCTTTAACACCACCACCTCCACTTCCCCTCAACCACTTGCAGTCGTCACCCCTCCCATCTCCTCTTCCACCTTGCGGCAAAGAGGAGGAGAGGAAGCAGGAGGATCATAGAGGGCACCACTCCCATCCACCTCCTTCCCTTCCCCTTGCAGCCGTGCGTGGAGGAGAGTAGGGGAGCTGGAGGAGTGTGCGGAGAGGGAGAGAAAGAGGGCAGTAGGAGAGAGCGTGAGGGAGGGAGAGCAGCAAGAAGAGCAGCTGCTGCAGCTCCACGAGCGGAGAGGAGTTTGCAAGAAGAAGAGCTTCACGAGGAAGCTTGGCGCGCGGACATTTTCGCATTATCAGATGTTTGCAACCTTTATTAGACGTTTGGAGGTGTCGTCGGATGTCCAGAGAGGGCTTAGGACGTATGATAGCACGTAGGGTGTCTAGGTACGTACCATGCATGAGCCTACATGCGTACGGTCATGTTTAGGTGTCGCACTTTAAGCTGTGCATGCATGTGCAGGTACGAGGGCATTGGAAAGGCGCGTGGCATGACTTTCGAGGTGCTTTAGGACGTCTGGAGACCATGTCAGACGTCTGATTGCTCTTCCAAATAACCGGAAAAGTGTCAGACATCTGAAAGCTCCCTCAGAAGGCTGCGAAGGGGTTTAGACATCTGAATAGGATGCAGGAAAGCAAGGTGAGCTACTGCGTTCGTTTAAGACATCTGGGACTCGTCCCAGATGCCTGATTTTGGTTAGAATGTGTGTTTTTGGCCGGTTCAAGACCTAAACGGAGTCGATTTTATGCAAAAAAAGTATCGTTGATTTCTTTTCGGAATTCTCTATGTATTAGTGTCATACCTCTGCTATTTTGAACTTATTTGACATGTTGGTCAATGATATATGTCTCCAGTCCGTAGTGTACGCGACACCCACCGAGACATCAGGATCTATCGTACGAGCCCCTATTTCACCTGTATATCCTGGTAGAGTGGTCATCTCTAATACTGTGATTTAAATGATTAAAGTGCATGCTATATTAGAAATATCTGATTGAACCCTAGGATATGAAATAAACCCTAGGGCTAAGGAGGATGAATGTACATTACTTAAACAACGCTGTTATACTCTAAAATGCATGTTAAAGTCTTTACTGCTAGTAACTGAATAGTTAATTGATGTGGTGATTGCTTAATTTGTTGAATCATGAGCAAGCTGTTATACGTTTAAGAATCGACATGTGAATGGAGATATATACCGTATCATGAGATAAAGCAAATACTGATGCACGAACCCTACGGGGAACTGGGAAAGGAATCAAAATACTATGATATGGAAATTCGATGTGTGTTTGAGCATGTTACTTACAGGTTGGTTGGTTATATGGACTTAGTTACGAAAAGTGAGCTGGCCCTCATGTACACGGTACCGAGGAAATCTACTGTCACTTTAGTGTAGGGGGGAGCTAGCCGCCCCTTGGGTTGGGACCCGGGGTTAGGAATTGTCATCTTACACCAACTCTTGTTCTGGGCAAATCGGGATAGTTGGGCGAGGGTACGCAGGCTATTGAGCGATGTGGCCCCTGTTTTATTCTGTGCTGTACGTTTGGGCATACCCATTAGGGGAAACGACTGATCACATGGCAGTGCGAGGTAGCTACCTGTGCGCTTATTACACGTGCCGTAATCACCATTATGTTGCGACCATGACCCCAGGGTGGTAGACCGGGTGTAGGACTACCACAGGGTGCTCTCCTGGCTAAAAGAGTGCCACATGTACATCCTGTATCGCGGGAAAACATCATTAAGATCGTTCCCTTAGGGAACAAGCGAATTAAGAAATGTTGTGGACCCTTACTAGAAACTAAATTATAAACACATAAATATTTTAAACGAAAACAAATAATAATACATAACTGAAAATTGTATGGTTAGTTAGCTTCCTGTTCCTTTATGTTTAATTGCATATAAATGACATATCCACTACTCTACTCAGCGTTAGTTGACCACAGATTTATATAATCATGTTCAGGTCAGGGAGTTGAGCAGCCAGCGCCATCAACTGCAAAGGGTGCTGGGCCTAGTCGAGCCCAGCCATAGTTATGTTTTCTCTGCTTTCTGTTTCAATGCTCTTTTGTTGGGAGTGAGTATCTTTAGCCTGTAGTAACTATTTTTGTTATATCTTTAGTTGTGATGGTTGCCTGTAATAGTACTTTTTCGCTTGTGGCATGTAATATCTTTGAGATTTTCTGTTCTATTTTCCTTTGTTGTTTATTATATATTTCTGCTTAATTACATTGCATGTGTGGTTGTGGAATGATTTATGCATTTGGTTATTTCTCGTTGGATGACTGGGTCTTGGGATTTAGTCGAGGCGAGCCATTCTCGAGTTCTGTAGGAAGTCGGGACTGGGTCGTAATAGTGGAAGATCTCTTTAGCTAATACAACGTTGTCGGCGACTTGTCTTCCTGATAAGAAACTTGACTGATTAGGAGCTATAAGTCTATGTAAGACAGGAGAAATTCTTCTAGCTGCTACCTTGGCGACAAGTTTGTATAGGGTATTGGTTAAGCTGATTGGCTTATAATGTTTTGGTTCAAGAGGGTTATTTACCTTACAAATAGGGAGGAGGAAGGTCTTGCCCATCTCTTCCGGCATGTTTGCCTCAGAGAAGCAAGAATGCACAAACTTTAGAACCTCATTTTCCACCAAGCTCCAACTGTTGTGATAGAATAATGTAGGGAAGCCATCCGGGCCCAGGCTTTTTGACGGAGCCATGTGAAAGAGGGCATTTTTTATTTCTTTTGGTTGGGGTATTGACTGACACCAAATTCTTTCCTCTTTAGACATGCAATCCTATTGGTGAAAGAAGATGGGCATTTCTGAATTTTCTTGTTCAGTCTTGAAAAGTGAGGAGAACTGGTTAAGTAGGCAGTGTTCAATCTTCCTTTGATCACCCATCTCCTCCCCATTTGGCAATTTTATCCACTAAATTTTGTTTTTCCTCCTAGTTGTAGCAAAAAGATGGTAGAATTTCATGTTTCTATCACCACTCTCAACCCACATGTGCCTCAACCTTTGGTGCCAATGAAGTTCCTCCTTAAGAAGGACCTCTTCATAATTGCTCCTTAGTTGTATCTCCCTATTGTAGTCTACTGTAGAGCAAGAAGAGTTTTGCAGAACAGCCAGCTCCTTTTCTATATTAGATTCAATAGACTTCCAGTTGGTCGGAGATTTTTTCCTCCAAATTTGTATGTCAATGGATAACTCTTTTAATCTTTTACTGAGCTGAATATTACCACTATTGGTAGACCAGATGTCATTCAATACCGTCTTGAAGTTATTTTCTAAGTACTAATTGGCTTCAAATCTCCAAACATTTCCCCTCTGCTTAAGGCTTCTTTCTGTGCGCAACAAGATGGAGCTATGATCGCTTCCTATAGCAGGGAGATGCAAGACACTAGCCTTAGGATTCTCCAGCCACTAATCTCCTGAAACAAATACCCTATCTAGCCTTTCCTGTATCAGATAATTCGACCTTCTCCTGCTCGACCAAATATAAGCTTGTCTAGCAAAATCAAGGTCTAGGAGCCCTAAATTGCTGACGAAGTTCTTGAGATGTGTAAATTCCCTGAATGAAATAGATAGACCTCCTTATTTATCTTCACTGTTCAGGATGGTGTTGAAATCTCCCACACAAATCAATCTTGCCGCATAAGGTTCAATTAACCTGACCATTCTCTACCAAAATGTTCTTCTATTGCCCTGAGATGGAGTTCCATAGAGACAGCATAGATACCAGCTTTGAGCCTTCCAGATAATTTCTGAAAATCATATAATGTTTTTTAGAGTAATTAAGTTGGCCTGAATGTTGTGATATCTAAGGTTGTGCATAATCTGAGCCATTCGATGATTTTTAATGTGAGTCTCAGAGATAAAGATCACATTTGCTGACGTAGCATGGATGAGACTTTTTAGATGACGAATTGTCGAGGGAGTCCTCAACCTTCTACAATTCCACGAGAGAAGGTTCATGGTTGCTGTGGCAGCTAAAAAGGCTCAGCTGCCAAAAGCCTGACTGCATTGGCAATATCTTTGAGTTTTTTTTTCTTGTTTGCCAAAATCTTCCTGAGAAAAGTTATCATCAGATTTCCTTTTTCGTAATATATGTGAATTTGAATCAACATTTAACTTCTGAACTTGCACCAAGATCTCTTGCCAATTTCGTAAAAATTTTCCCCCTGGATTTTTTCCTTTCTGTATGGTCATTGCCAATGTCCTCTTCAGCATTATTAATTTTACCTTATTTGCTCTGGAGCTAAGGCTCCAAAGAGGGAGACGATGGGAAGTTACAAGAAGTTACGAGCTTGTTAGGCTTAAATATGCAGTGATCAGAGTTATTAGGAGATGATGGGAAGTTGGGATTGGGAAAGCTTGAGACAATAGGTTGGGAGGTTACAAAAGTGTCCTCCTCCTTTGACATGTAAGTGCCTGTATCTGAGGATTAGGGCCGAGTGTCGTATGTAGATGCTTTTGGCTTATTTTCTTTAGGATCAATGACATTAGAAAAGGATGGAACGTTTTGGGTGGGAGGGGGGTTTATCTGGGTGGGAATGGAATTTTACCTTAAGGGACGTGGGTAGAGGTCAAGGATGGGATTTTCGAGTGTTGAGTAGTGGGGGGTTTTTTTAACTTATTTTGGGGCTTAGTAGGCCTAGGTAGGGGGGTACAAGAGGCCACTTGTTTGTCAAGTGAGGTATGGGTTGCTGAGTGCGGGATGTCATTGGGAGTAGGTGTGAGGGTAGTAGGGGAGTGGGGGGAATGGTGGTGGTGACAGAGCTTGTCGGAGGTACATCCGGAATTGGAGAAGCCAGCGAATTGACATCAGCCATGTCAGTTTCCTCATCACAGAGACAAGTTGGAAGATTAGCCATATGCACTTTATCCTCTGAGCTTCTTTTCTTGATTGAGAAATGAGTGGCTTTGAGATTTGAACCATACGAAAGGTTCAGGCTTTCTAGAGATTTTAATGCTTTTAATCTCAATTCAGGAATAGGAGCATCTTCAATTTCTCTCTTGACCTTGAGGATTTCATCACAGTTATCTATCTCATGATCTATCAATCCACACAAACCACAGTACTAGAGGATTCTTTCATATTTTAGGGGAATATTGAGTAACTTACTTGGACCAAAGGGAATATCCAAGTTCTTTATTAGCAGTTTCCCTACAGGAAGTTTGATTCTTGCTCACACGAAGAAACCCCCTTTGGAATCATTTACGTCCACATCTTTTACTTCTCCAATTGAGGTCGCCAATTCAAACACCCCAGACCTACATCACCATTCAATGGGAAGATCATGCAATTGTACCCATAAAAGGACTTTGTCTAGTTTGTAATCCGATGGACGAGTATTTAGCTTTGCCACCGCAATCGATATCAAATCGTTGTCGAAGTGCCAGGGAGCTCTATTAAGAAATATCTCATATCGGCTTCGTTCTTAAAGGAGGGAAACCATCTCCCCTCACCGACTTCATACAATAACGGTGGAGATGATACAACCTAGGCTTTTTCGATGACTTCCAATACTGCACGAGGCCTGACCTTGCACCTTGATAGAATTCTAAAGAATAAGTTTCTTTTCCATTTGTTAGGATCTGCGAATTCTTTGAGAGCCAATTTTACTCCTGCAGTAGCTGCTTCCTTTCTAAGAAGGTCTTGAATGTCCTGAAGGAGTTCGGTTTCTAGATTTTCCATACCGCCAATAGAGCATATACAATTGGTGATGTAGGAAAACAAACAATGCTATGCATGTTACAGACTTACCTTAAATGATGTTAGGAGAAAGAGAGATGGAGAAGTTAAGTTAGATAGGATTTAATGAGACTATGATGGAGGTGGATGCAGATGTATGAAGATATTTTTAAAGAAGTAAATTATGTCAAAGAAAAAATCCATTGAATGATAAATAATATTAAAACATTACCATATCAATAAAAAAATTAATTCACTTGCGCATTAACTCTGCATGAAATATACAATCAATATTAATACACATGTAATTGAAGCTAGGATTTATTTTACCTCTATTTTTTGAAAAGTGATTAAGAAACACCTAACCTACACTAGTACCGTCCTTCTCCCTCCGCCTCTTATCTCTTTCTCTCGCGCGCGCGCAGGCAGAGACCCTACCCAAAAACTCGCAAAAACCCATGAGCCACTTCTGGCGCCCTGGCGGCGAGCGCCCTCGCCTCCTCGACGACGAGGAAGGCGGGGTCCTCTTCTACCATTCTTCCGCCTACTCCTCCTCCTCCTCCTCCGGGTAAAGACTCGAAACCCCTTCTCGATCCTCAAACTTTACCCCCTCCCCCTCTTCCACTTTGATCGTCACATCCCCCTCCCCACGTCAGGTATGGCTACTCGAACCTCGAGAGGCAGAGGCGTAGGCTGCCCGTGTTCAAGTACCGCACCGCGATCCTCTACCTGGTGGAGAACCACGCGACCACCGTCGTCGTTGGGGAGACCGGTAGCGGGAAGACCACGCAGATCCCACAGGTGCGTTCGGTTTTGCTTATATGCAGGCAGATCTTTCCCCATTTTAGTTGGATTTATCGATTGGATTGATCTCCTTATTCGTGCAGTACCTGAATGAGTCGGGGTGGGCCGAGGGCGGGCGCGTGATCGCCTGCACGCAGCCGAGGAGGTTGGCTGTTCAGGTGGCTGCCTTTGCTTGCCTCGTTACATTTTTCTTTTTTCTTTTTTTTCGCTTTTTTCTTTTTACCAGTAGAGGAATTGGAGAATGTGCTGAGCTTTGATCTCAATGAATGCTGTGTTCAGTGTTTTGGATTCGATCTTTTCATCCGGACTGGTGAATGAAGGTTGTGATGCTTAATATCTGGTTATGGATTAAGGGGTGTGGGGAAAATGATGGAGTTATTCAGGGTGAATCATCAAAGAAGTGATAAATTCCGGAATGATCCCTTATTCCTGGTTGAATTCCTCTTTTCAAATTCTTTGTCCCAAATTGAGAAGCGAAGTAAGAGTCTCATAGGGAAGGAAGCATGGACCGATCAGGATCAGGAAGAGAGTCTCCTTGTCAATGAAAGCAATGGAGACTCTGTGACCTATCTGCCTATCTCGATTCCCAACCCATCACATTCATCGGAGATGACCTAAACCATGTGATGGTGCCGCATGTGGACCTCCTATGCGGTACTTTCTATGTCACTGATATGAGGTAAAGAGAGTTCTAGCAGATGGTACGAACAATGGGTGACAGCCAAAGATGAGGTTAAGGGGGGCAAGCATTCCCATTTTAGTGTTTCCCTGTGATGCCTCTCATTTTTCAACTCTAGGCTAGGTCCTTCTTGGTTGGAATGTCCTTTGTAGTGCCCAAGAATGCTCTCCATCGAGATCAGTGTTTTAATTTTCTTCTTATGTAGTTTCTTCCTTCAACTTCTTTACCGGAGAGTGTGCTTGTAGTTTTCCTGCTAGCCTTGTTTCCATAAGGCGTTAGAGTTTCTTGAATAGAGGAATTTATAGAGCATCAAAGAGGCAATCCTGGATTGGAGCTCAATGCACGCTTTGCTTATTCTTCTCTCTTCTTCGATTTATCGTCTTCTACTTCTCTGGTCATGCCCAATCTGTTAGTTGATGATGGAAGCAATATCCAACAATGAGACAACCATCAGTGAAGCATTGAAGGCCTCTTTAGATGTAAGGCCACCTTTGGTGATGATGTAAATAGCTCTAGTAGGGTTTTGCAGATTGTGTATTGGCACCTACTGTTCTCAACTACAACTTCTTCCAGCACCATCTCTCAGTGCAAAGAAAGCATGGTGATTTTTTTTTTTGTTTTGAATCATCAAAGAAGGCATGGTGATGGTTCTCTTTCGTCTATCTATGTTCCTCATGCAATCAGTTTGGTCTTGATTTGCTGGTTATGGCAATGTTCTAGCAACATAGGAGCTTTTGTATAGGTGTGTGATATATGGCTCACCTAAGGCTCTTGTGACTCATGTCCTTGGCTACAAAGTTGATATGGAGCATCGACTAACATTTTCATGCTTCAATTGGAAGCATTTAATGGGATTTGGGAAATGGTGTCTTCCAATTCATTTGGATTGCATTAGTCAACTGTGGTGATTGAGGAGTACAAGAAACCTTTTGTGTTTTGGTGGTTAAGTTGCTTTGTGTCATAAATGTTCTTAATGGCGGTCGAGGGTCATGATGAAGGTCAAACTCTTACCAACTTGGAGATATCTAAGAAGGTTGCAAGTATGTCAGATGGAAGATGTCACGTCTTGTAACGACGAAGCCTCGAGATTGACTCCACGGGCACGTGGCTTTTTATTATTTGCCTCTATAATTGACTATGTGGCTACAGGTTAAGGATAATTAAAAAATTATTGGGGGTGAAATTCTGCTGAAAATTCAGAAGAGTCTCCCCTATTTTATTGTGATTTTCCCAAAACCTATTCTTACCTCAATGAAACCTGCAACCTGGACAACACACATATATACACGGAACACCGTACATTGATGCATTCACACATCCACACATTCACATTTATATTTAACAAGAAATAAAACGAACTAAATGTGCAGGCACACCCTGCTAACATCAACCGCAAAATGAGAACCATAACTATAGATCAACTACTAAAGGGATGCCCAAAGGAAGATTATTCAGATTCTGGTTAGATGATTGGACGGTTGAGGGGAGGCTGTGTAATTGGTTCCCCAAACTTTGTGTGTTGGTTGTGGATAGGGGAGGCTTGGTGGCTGATGTTTGGGAGAAATTGTTGGTGCCCTACTTTTTGTGGGAAGCTTGTCAGACTAGAGGTTTGTGGTGGTTTAGGCTTTACTATAGGAGTTGGAGGGTTTTTAGTTAGAGGGTGGTGTGGATGCTTACTTTTGGGGAGAGGGTGATTTCTCCATCCGCAATGTGTATAGAAGGTTGGGGAATGCTGGTGTATTGCAGGCTATTGATTTCATTAGAGATTGCAATCATGTATGGCCAGCAAATTGTCTTTTGAAGGTGAAGATCTTCACGTGGCTGATCAAAAGAGGTAGGCTTATGATGAGAATGTGGAGGGTTAGGTGGGCTCCTGAGGCAGAGACGCGATGCCTTTTGACTTGGGGTGGAGGAGGATGTTGATCACCTGTTCTTTAGATGTCCTCTTGTTACCCATATTTGGTACCACTTTGATGCAGAGTAGTGGATGCATTTTACTTTTGATGAGTTTTGGAGGTTGTTAAGGTCTGGGGTCAGGAATGGGGATCAGAATGTCTACAGGACAAAGAAGGAGAGGTGTGGGCCTTTGGATGTTTTGTGGGGCATCTAGCTAGGGAGAAATGCGGTTGTGTTTAGGGGTTTGGCCTTATATGGAGAATTCTATGGAGTCTGTATCTTCTTTGATTGGCCTTTGGAGCTCCAATTTGTAATATGTCCTTGTGCATCTTTTACTAATATAAACTTTGGGGGGTTATAATCGGCCTTTCCCATTTCAAAAAAAAAAAAAACTACTACATCTTCATAAGTTTGTTTTTTAGTTACATAGCATGCCCCTTCCCCATACATCATCATTTATCAAAAATATACAAAGTGAGGGGTTGGGTCAAAAAGGGATTACAACATTAAAATTAGAGCACACCCAAAAAGTTACTACTTGCACCACTACACACCTATCACCCAAGGACTATTGATGTGGCAAGAGCCAACAATAGCTTCACTTGATCATCCAGGAGGCCCAAGAGGCAAGTGAGATAGCTCTCCATTCTAACCTCAACTCCCCTAGGTAGTGCCCAAGAGGCAGAGGAGATCTAGGATGAAGTCCATTCACAGAGTGAGTTGTTGCACTTGCTGGTGGAACTCTTGTAGATGGGCACCTGGGATATAGTGGATAGGTTGGAGCATGTTGGCCTACGTGCCAGCATTGTGACTTGAAAAAGTTAACAACGTAATGTAAGCCAAAATGGCTTAGTACGGCAAAAAGGGTGGTATGCAAGAAGGAAGCAGAACCAGCATGTGTGTGGTTATAACGGGCATTTGTTAGTTTAATCGATTTTATTTTTCCCTTGCATACCTTCTCTTGACTCAACATTTATGGGTTTCCATTCCCTTACCTCATTTATTATTATTCCCATCATTATTTACTAGGCTAACATGCTTGTAGAGTTGTGACTTCCTTCTGGAGTCCTTATTTCCAATATTCTTATTTTTCTCCAAGTGACTCGGGAGTCCATGTGGAACTCCATAAGTTGGCCACCCTACTCTTCTTGGTCAGTGGTGACTTAGGGTTTGGGTTTTGCAACCTCTAAGATCATAGCCTTGAAATCATCACCCTTATTTAAAGGGTACTTCATTGTGAATTGCTGGTAAAGTTCTCAATGCGAAGAGACCTCCTTGGTTGGGGGAGAATCTCCTTGATGTTGAACCACGCTCAGGATCACCCACTATCCTTCATAATGCGATACTTACTAGGTTGGCGACAACATCCTAGTTGACATGGTTCGCATGGAGTCGTCTCAACACATGGTTTACTTGTCTGGTCAACCCTAACCTCTATTATAAGGATTTTCGATCTTAGGGAACACTCCCGAAGTTATCTTCTATCGAGGGAATTTTCTCGTGCCATTGCAGTTTAGATTTTTATAAATGTCTTGGTCCCTGGAGACTTCTTCAATTTCTCTTGGATTTGTACCTGACTAAAATCTTGTCGGGGTTTGGGATTTTCTTTGTGGATTCAATCCATGGTCATTCATCATTCTATTGCATAGTGCTTAGGCTTATTTAACTATTGTGTCCTAGGCAAGGTTTTAAATATTGATATCGATATTGTATCGACAAGTAAAAAAAGGGATATATCGGGGATATATTACTGAAACCGGTGAATTTTGGGGAAATTACTCAGAAAAGAAAAAATTATAAGAAAATGTCACAAATT
This sequence comes from Thalassia testudinum, assembly GCA_037157565.1. NCBI lineage: Eukaryota > Viridiplantae > Streptophyta > Magnoliopsida > Alismatales > Hydrocharitaceae > Thalassia > Thalassia testudinum. The sequence continues at coordinate 54,435,998 of JAZHRO010000030.1, forward strand.
TTATGGAAATTAATATTTTAGTGATTGATGCATCATAAAGAGATACCTATAGGATGAAAACTGATAAATCAAACGTGAAAATCTCTGTGTGCGCGTGCGTGTACATGGGGGCGTGCGTGCGTGTGTTTCCTTTCCTGCCCATCGACTTCTCTAGGTTTCCCTTCCATTTTCTATCACCCAACAGTTTGTGCGTGTGTATTTTGATTTTGTTTCTCACCCAACTTTACTTGCTACCGGCGATATATCACTGATATTTCGGAGATATCGCCCAATATATCGACGATATATCGTGATATCGGTGATATAATGGAAAAAAGATACTACCTATGGTATTGATATGTTCAGACCCGGCGATACTGATATATTGACGATATATCGCCGATATGTCAAACCTTGGCCTTAGGCACAATGTAGCTATTTAATTTCTACACCATGATTTAAGTCTATCGTATTGGCAACTTCCCACCTGGGGTTGATCGAACCTGGTGGACTTGACTCGACCAAGCATGAGATGCATCCTTCCGAGTTGTGGGGTGGTCTAGACATATTACTTCCCTTAACTTGCATCCTTAAATAATTTTTTTCTTTTTCCCTTTTTGCACCACCACCCCTAGGTGGCACACGTATTGAGGAGTGTGTCCCATGGGTGCCTGAGCTCGCAACATGGGCCACCATTTTTATCTAGATGTTATTGGCCTCATAGTGTTATGTTTACACATGTCCATCAATGTAAAGGAATTTTTCTTGAACAATGATGCTTTTTTTTCACCTTCAAAATTGAGAAATCTTGTTCACGTAAAACCAAATTGAGCATCAAGATCATTTACATGTTTTTTTTTTTTTTTCTAGTTTTGGTTTGTTCTCGGTATTTACATACCCTTACTGATTTCATTTTTATGAAATCATGGCTTAATGGTAATGTTGGTATGATATATTTTCTAAAACACGCAATTTATTTAGTCCATCTACATACAAACCACGCAAATCCAACATAAGCGAAAGCATGTGCACACGCACACACACACCTATTTGAAAACACATTTTTGACACATAGGAGGTTTAGTTATTTTTATTTTTTCAAATACTCAGTGAATTGACATGTCAAAAAGATGAAACATCTCAAGTTCTTGCTTTTCTTTTCTTAGTAAAAAGGTCATGGTTCACCACAAATCAAATCTTTTCGAGAAAATTATGAAACTCTCATGTAGAATGAAACTGATGGCATGCATATGTGTATCCCGTATGCTCCCACGTTCACGACCCTGTGTATGGCTTGTGTGTGCATTGCATTGACAACAATTTATTTCTTAATTTATTCCCTATTTTGAACCCATTACCAGGCCTGCTTTTGCACCAACTTATCCTTATAGCCAACGAATCATCCAAACCACCCACTTGGCTTTTCCACATGTGGCATCTATCCTAAGTTTTGAATTTTTTTTTCCTATGGCAAGGGGATTGAATAAAAATCTAGAAAGGGGATTGCCTTACCTTGGATTTGAGGAATTCTTGACTTGTGTTCCTTTCCATGCGATCCCGCTCACTCTCAACACTACTTACAAGCAACAAAAATAGGGAGAACACCCCCATTATCACTATGGCTTTGCAAGAAAAAGATGAGAAAGGGAATGGAGAACCCAACATGGGGTTGTCCATTATCTTTCCTTCTTGCTTCTTGGCCTTTGACGATGAGGCTAGCAGTGATGAGGAAGGTGGCATGTATGGTAAGGTCCTCGATGGGGTGGCCTGCACGTGCGTGGGGAGGAGGCGAGGTGAAGTTGTTGGTGGCAAGGAGCGATAAGAAGAGGTGGAGTGCAGTTGTCACACTACTTGCAGGAGAGATGGGGCACGAGGAGGAGGTAATAGTAGAGGAAGACAGTGGGTGGCAAGGAAGAGAAGCGAGGGGAGAGAATCAAGAGATTGCTGTTGTTGCAAGGGGGCGTAGGGAGGAGGAGACATTGTGGCTATGGCGATTGGAGGGAGGAGGCAGGAGTAGATGAGGGAGGTAGAGGCAATGATTGAGATGGGGAGGAGAACCCCCCCCCCCCCCCCCCCCCCCCCCTGTCATAGTCAACACTGTCAAGGCAATCACCTTGGGCGAGGAGGCAACTAGGCGAGGCGATCCCAGAGGCTGTCGCCTAGAGCAAGCACCAGGCGATGGCCTTCAATCGGGTGAGACGCCTCATTGACTGTTGCGTGCCTCAGCTACCTCGTCGCCTCGTCCCCTCGATAGTGCGTGTCGCCTCGAGTTCCACATGTTCATTAGGAACATGGCTTTTCGTTTCCTACACAGTCACATGCATATATAGCGAGTCAGCGTTGAAACGACTTACCATTGCCTTCCGCCATCGTTGCACAAGCTTAACTGCTCGTCACCGCTGCTTCTCTCACCGTCGTGATGCTGCCATCCCTTCCGCTGCAGCTACTGCTCCATCGTTAGCAAGGTCAGGTCCTCTCCATCGTCGAGTCTTGATTGCAACATGTGTATGTCCTGTGACCTAAGGTCCCGACTTGTGATAGTGTTGTAGTAGCATTGCTACGTATTTAGGTCTTATTTACTAATCATTAGATATGTAATTTATATAGAAAGTATGTTTATAAATCAAAATATAAATAATATAATCACCATAGGTGCTTTTTTATAAGTAAGGAGTAGTAAATTACTATTTAATATGTATTGTATTAAATCTAACAGGGATATAAATATACATATTATAAGTATCATTATATATGTAAATCATATGTATTGTATAAATTACTGCTTAATATGTATTGTATTATAAATTACTGATGTAACATATTATATGTATGTATATATACTATCACATATATATGCATATATATAAGTACGTATATATACATTTATATAATGTGATATCTGTTAGTATATTATGTTTATTTTTAACTTACATAATGTTACATCATTGTTTGCAAGTTTGCAATATTTGCATGTGTTTTGAATTTTGTAGATGGCTGAAATAAGGAGAAAGCACCAATGTTGGAAGTATGTCACATTGGAGGACCAAAAAAAGATCAATGATACGAAGTATACTTTTTGTGGTAGGATAGTAAAAGGGAGGATTCATAGAGCTACTGGACATATTACTGGTGGTGATAAGAACACAATAATGTCCAAAAGCTCCACAACATGTGAGAGAGTTGAGAGAATATCGACAATCTAAAAAGGATGAAAAAGAAAGGTTCATGAAAGATTTTGTTTATGATGAGCTGCTTAACGACGACAATGATGATGATGGAGATGAAATAGAAGTGAATGTCTTATGAGGATCCATGGATAGATTCACAATTAAAAGAAGAGTAGAAAATCCGACATAGTCACATGCAAAGAAGGCTCGAATTATGATGGGTGCTGGTGGAAGTGGTGGACTTTCTCTAATGAAGAAGTTTCATGGACCGATGGATAAGTTTACGAAGGTTGATCTTGAGAAGGTGGTTCGGGAATGAAAAATGAGATTGTTGACAAAACAAATTACAATTTCTAAGGTTTTCAAGAAGGAGGGAAGAGATGCAATTATACAGATCATTGCAAAATGGATGTATAACAACATTGCATTCAATGCTGCTAAAGATATCTCATTTGAGATAATTATTGAGGCAATTGATTGTTTTGGCCCTGAATTGAAGTCTTCTTACCATGAAGTGAGAGTTCCTTTATTAAGATATCATGTGAATGAGACTCAGGATTTCATCACCAAATATCATGGTGTTTGGACGAAGTATGGATGCACATTGATGGCAGATGGTTGGACATATAGGAAAAGTAGAACACTTATAAATTTCTAGTTAATTCTCCCATGGGAACTGTTTTCTTGAAGTCCATTAATGCCTCATCATACGTAAAGACAAGGGAGAAGCTTTGTGAGCTGATAAGTGGCATGATTGGTCGTGTCGGGGAGGAATATGTGATTCAAGTTGTTAGTGATAATGCATCGAATTACGTTCTTGCTGGTAATAAATCTCTATTTATTTTAACATACGTATTTTCTTTACCAACGTAAGCATTGTAAAATATAAAAAATATCATTTTTCTTTTCCATAGGCAAATTACTAGAGGCTAAGCATTCTCAAGTTTATTGGACTCATCGTGCTGCACACTGCATCGATTTGATGTTGGAATATTTTGGGAAGCTAGAGGATGTAAACAAGATACTCAAGCATGCAATACAACTGAGTAGTTATATATACATGCATCCTTCAGTATTAAATTTGATGACGTAATTCACAAGTAGGGAGTTGTTGAGGCCTGCAGTTACAAGATTTGCTACATCTTTCTTCACCTTACAGAGCATTCATAGACAAAAGGTAAATTTAAGGAAGATGTTCACTTCAGATAAGTGGATCACTTTTAAAAATGTAAAAGAAGATAAGGGAAAGAAGGTGGCAACAATCATCGTGATGCCTTTATTTTGGAATAAGGTTGTTTACATTCTCAAGGCTACGTCTCCTCTTATGAGAGTGCTTTGTCTTGTTGACTTAGAGAAGAGGCCTGCAATGGGATACATATACGAAGCAATGGATAGAACTAAGGAAGCTGTCATGAAGGCTTTCAACAATAATGTCGAAAAGTTTAGACCTATTTGCGACATCATTGATAAGAGGTGGGATTGCCAGCTTCATAGGTCTCTACATGCAGCAGGATATTTCCTCAATCTTGAATTCTCTTATGAAAATCAGAATCTTGATTTTGATTCAGAGGTTATGAATGGATTCTACAATGTCTTGGCAAAATTGGAGCTTGATGAGAGTGTGCAAGACAAAATAATACGAGAAATTTTCATTTATAGAAATGCACAAGGACTCTTTGGAACACCTGTTGCTACTAGACAAAGGAAGACCATTGCCCTAGGTAGTCAAGTGATATAATTTTTTTATAGTAACTTTCTAGGTGCTTATTAATATTATATAACTTGTTATCTTTTTATAGTGGAGTAGTTGAATATCTTTGGTGGGTCTGCACCTAACTTGGCAAAATTGGCATTGAAGGTGGTAGGTCTTACTTGTAGTGCCTTGGGATGCAAAAGGAATTGGAGTGTATTTGAAAATGTAAGTTATAAACTAATTCATAATATGCATTCAATTAATTTTATTAAGTAATTTTATATTAATACTTTTATTTTGGAAATTTATATAGGTTCACTTAAAGAAGAGAAATCCGTTTGCACAACAAAAGTTGAATGATCTTGTGTTTGTTAAGTACAATGAAGTTTTGAGGGATCAATATGAAGATAGGGATTATCTTGATCCCATTTTCCTCCAGGAAATTGATGATTTAAATGAATGGCTATTAGGGAGAATGGAGGAAGATGAGGAAAATACAGGTAATGATCTTGTGTTTGGTGATGATGATCTCACTTGAGACATGGTTGAGCTTGCATCGGGTATTAACGAGCAAGACACTTCTCGACGTACTCGAGCTCGTGCTACTACGAAGAAAAATGGTCCTAAGCAGGTTAAGGGAAATGGGAAAACTCCAATAGTCATTGAAGAAGAGGAAGAGTATGTGGATAGTGATGATGATGAGGAAGAGGAAGAGGAGATTGAAGAAGTTGCTGGTGATGATGACGACGACGAATTGAATCTTGAAGATGATTTTAACGACTGATGTGTTATATTTTTGAGAATTGTTCACTTCAATGACAATTTTGGTTTTTATGTTTTTCTACCTTAATTGTGTAGGAGTTTTTCTTTCTTTACCATTTGAAATTATGTGAAACAATTTTTGGTAATACAATTCTTATCCTTTTCTTCTACTTAAAGTCTCGACCATTGTTATTAGATATGTTTTTATAAACTTAGCGTTATTAAATTGAGTTAATAAGACATATATATGTAAATAAAAAATGGTCACCTCAATTCACTCGGGCTGTCGTCTTTTTGTCGCCTCTCGCCTTGGGCGATTTTGAACTGTGTTGCCTTGGTATCGCCTTTCGCATTGACAGCATTGGTCGTAGTGTTTTTGGGGAGGGGAGAGATTGATCTCCCTCATGGAGATTGTCTCCTCACCCGCCATTTACTATATATATGCTGCCCCCTACTTTTCTATTTTTTATTTTAATTTCATTCTTTGGCCCTTAACATCCTTCTCCCCCTTAAGGTATTGTTTGGGTGACATGGGATTCACTTATCCTTTGTTTGGGTGGATGGGAGATAAACTTATCCCACCCCCTTTTGAGGGATTATGTTAAGGGATAGTGGGGTGGAGGGATTATTTGGAGTGCTTGGTTGATGGGATTAGGCTAATCCTGCTATTAGAAGTGTTTGGGATTAACTAGTGTTTGGAGGGATAAAGGCAGTGTATCCCAGGTCCCAAGATAATGGAGTGAATCCTGGGAAACAGACAGTACCTAAAGAATTTCCTCCTAGAAATTCGGTGTACCTTAAGGCTCAAATAGATTAGGGTACTTCCTCCTCATGCCTTCATTGACCCCCAGTTCATCTCCTCAATTTCTAGTTTCTCCACAACACCATTTGCTATGGGTAATATCTTTGTTTCTCAGCTTTTTCTTGAATTGGTCCAGGATTCACACCGGTCGTTCTTCGAATGTAAGGTTGGGTTTCAGATTGTTTGCCAGAGTGTTTTTGAGCTTTCACATGATGCAACACCAATGGCTGATGGTGATGGACTAGTAACGAAGCCTCGACTGTCACGGGCAAGCATGCAGATGTCTTGATCACATCTTTCCCAGAGATTGAGGTGAAGCCAAAGGAAACCTTGAATGGACTTAATGCTAAAGGGACACCTAGTTTCAATGGGTTCCCAATCAAGTTCTTCAATGGATTATGATTGGATGTAGTTGCTGCAGGAATTTCATGAAGGAAATAAGGGCTTTAAGAGAATTAACAAGTTTTTGCTATTGTTGCTTTCTAAGAAAATAGCGGAAAAGATACAGGACTGCAAGCCAATATCCTTCTCTAATGCACCTCACTTGATTGTTGCAAAGGTCCTTGCTAATGGGTCATGAGATGGGATGGATGAGTTGATAAATTTGGTCAGTTGGTCTTTATAACAGGAAGGCATCTGGTTGATAGAATGGTGCTTGCAAATCAGGTTGTGGCTCATTGGACATGGATGAAAATGAAGGGTTTTATATGGAAAGTTGATTTTGCGATGCCATTTGATTCTTTGAGTCAGGCCTTCTTGTGGAGCTCTTTTCAATGAAGAGGTTTCCTAGATAGGTGGATAACTTGGATGAAGCACTGCATGGCGACCGATACCTTTTATTTTTTTGTATTGGTTAATGGCAAACTTTAGGGTGGGTGAATTCAGCCTTGGTGTGGGGTTCGGTAGGGGTGCCCTCTTGTTTCTCTCTTGTTTGTGTCGGATGTAGATAGTCTGATAGCCTGGCTATTTGTACTTAGTCTGTGTGTATAAATTTCAGGCATTTAGTCTTGTAGAGGTCACTAGCACTATTCCACTATTGTGGTATGCCGATTATATAATTTTCAGCCTGTAGGGTGGGTGTATTCAGCCTTGGCGTGGGGTTTGCAGGCCTGCCCTCTTGCTTGTCTCTTGTTTGTGTTGAATGTAGATAACTTGACTATTTGTACTTGGTTGGCGTGTATCAATGGTTTATTCAGGGATTTAGCCTTGAACAGGTAACTAGTACTATTCCACTACTGCAGTATGCCGATTATGTGATATTCTTTCTTGAAGGGTTAGAGGAGGTGACTGGAAAATGCTCCCACTTTGCTTGATATCTTGGGAGTTTTCTGCTTTGTAGGTGAATAGGGAAAAATCATGTTTTAGTCCCTTTGCCATGGCAGAGGACTGTGTAGGAAGGTGTTTTTTTTTTTGAAGAAAAAAGAAGAAAGATTACCTGAAAAAGGTAATCATCTAGAGATTGTATTAGAAATTTAAAAAGGAATAGACTTACAAGTGTTGAAGCTAGAAATCAGAACAATACTTAGCCCCTCTTACGACATTATCCACCGACTACGCTCATCTCTAAAAACCTTGCCATTCCTCTACAGCCAAATACTCCAAATAACTGCTATAGCCTGACACCAACTCGCCATATCAAGATTAATATGATTTCTGAAGCCCGACTAGAACACATCAAAATTGTTTCTATCCATGGTTGTAATAATAAAGTGATCTTATACATCCTTGGCAAAAGCACAATAAAAAAGAGATGTTGTATATCCTCCTCAGATTGCTCACAAAGCGGACATAGAATATCATCACGAGTTGACCATCTAGATCTGAAAACTTTTGTCATCAGGTGCTTTCTTCTGAAAAACCATAGAAAAATTTTAACCTTTAAGGGAATCTTGCACATCTAGATATTTCTAGAATCATCCTCCACCTCATCAGGTTGGTTGACTTCAGAAATGATGAGTTTGTAAGCTTTATTCACTGAGAAATAAGATGCTGTAGTTGCTGAAATTCAGCAAGTGTTGTGTCAGATAAGCCATCAGGTAGATTGAAATTCCATGACTTTGTTTCTTCATCCCACATATCCCTGACGTGTGCTTCTTTTGCTGTATCAGTCCAATTATCAAGCCAAAATCTAAAATAAGAACCATCACCTAACACCAGGGAGAATTGGTTGACAAATTCCCTTAGGATAGGCCGAATAGATTGCCATATTGCTGAAGTAACCCTTGGGCAATTTTCCACTCTTTGAGTCAAATTTATACCACCTCCATAGGAGTCCTTTAAAATTTCAGTAACCAAAGATTTATCCGTAGAAAGCAATCTAACAACCCATTTTAAAAGGAGAGCTTTATTAAAAGGTATCAACTGGCAGATACCAAGTCCTCTCATTCTCTTTGGTTTGCAAATTTCATTCCAAGCTACCAATTGAGCAAATCTCCCAACTTGATCCGGTCCCTTCCAAACGAATATCCATCTGTTTCATAATCTTCTTGGTAGGCATAAAAATAGAGAACAAAACTGGTAAAGAGGATAACACTGAATTTAGTAAAATTAATCTATCCCCTCTGGAGAGTAATCTACTACTCCAAGATGATGGTCTATATGTGAAACGTTCAATCAAGCTCTTTCAATTTCCTCCTTTAAGCGGTAGGCCAAGTTATTTAATAGGTAACCGTGCCACCGGGGTTTCCAAAATCTTTGAAATAAGTTCCTTATCCAAGTTTGCATTGAAAAGGGGATCGAAATTGATTTATTTCTATTTATTTTCAAACCTGAAATTTCGGCAAAAATCCTCACCAAAGAAGATACATAAGTAGCTGCAGAACTACCCCTTTCAATAAAGAAAGTAGTCCCATCCACATATTGAAGAATAAGGGTAATCAATCTTCCATCATTATTAGTTCAAAATCCAGCAAAGAGACTCCCATTACACGCTTTAAAAGCCATCCCCGCCAGTGTATCAACAGCTAAATTGAAGAGCATAGGTGCCAACAGAGACCCTTTGTTGGCATTGTGGATGCCTATTGGGACATTTCCATCGATGTATTTGGGTCTACCTTTATCTGACAAGCAGTTGACAGTTGCCGATTGGAACATTGTATTGCAGAGGCTGGAGTAGAGGCTAGGTCGGAAAGGTTGTCTTTTATTGAAGGGTGGTAGATTAAGTCCTCCTGAAATTGATGCTACTCGTGATCCCTATATTCTTCATGTCTGTTTATTTGGTGCCTAAGATGGAAACCGTGTTGGACAGATTGTGGCATAGATTCTTTGGAAGGGGCTAGGGATGATTGCCGTGGGGTGGTGTTGGTTTTGTGGGAAGAGGTTTATAGGCCAACCATTGATGGTGGATTGTGAGTGTTGAATCTGAGGACTATGAACATGCGTTGTTGATGAAGTGGATAGCTTGTAGGATGGGCAAGGAGAAAGATTTCTTGACGAGGATCATTGAGGCTTGCTATGGTTGACACACCACCTGGTTTGACTGAATGATGCCTATCAGGGGCTCTTCTGTGTTTTGGAACAGTCTGCTTAGAGTCATGCCACATGTGACTCTTTATTGTAGAGGTCTGGCACAGGATAGATTTTTGTTTCTGGTTTGATCATCGGCAATGGAGAGGTTGTTTCGGCAGATAGGTTCTGTGGACTTCTTGCTCAACAATCAATCCACGGGAGTCAGTGGCTGAGTGTTGCGACCCTATGGAAAGGACATGGATACCTGTCTTTTAGGGAAATCTCTCCGACCAGAGATTGGAGGATTTTCTTCATCTTCAGGAGTTCTTGGTTGTTTACTGTCCAGATCTTTCAGATAGTTGTGTGTGAGATAGTGGTCAGTTCATGGTCAGATCTACATATAATTGTCTCTCACCACCACTGCCAGAGTGATGCAGCATTTTCTAGGAATTGCAGATTGTTGTGGAAGGTGAGAGTGTACTTGAAATAAAAAATTCAGGTGGCAATTGAGAAGGGAAAGGGTAATGACTAAGGCTTACTCCTGAAGATTGCTCCCCATACAGATCCTACGTGTTCTTTGTGTGGCCAGGAACAAGAGGATTGTGAACATCTTTTTTCTCATGGCCCTTTGGTACTTTGGTGCAGGATCAGTGTAACCCTACATGGATGATTTTAGGTCTTTTGTGGAGTTTTGGAGGTGGAAATTTTCAAAAGAAGCCAGACTGGGCTTTCCCATTTCATGTCATTTGGGCAATTTGTTTATCAAGCAATGGCATAATTGTCAGGGGTGAGAGGGATTTTGTGGAAAATGTATGTCCGGATGTAGATGTTCTCAAGAGGAGTTGGGCTGAGTCTTGATTTTGCTTGTACCTGTCTTTTTCTAGAGATCAATGAAGCAGATGATACCGACGATCTTCTGAGTAGAATTGTAGTTTGTTAGGAACAGATACTATCGGTTACTTGTTGATATAATATCCCTTTTTTTCCCGAATCAGAATATTTAAACATGCATTTTCTTTTGAGTTGAAAAGAGACATGAAGAAGGGATGCATCCAAGGCCATTTAAAGTGGGATGGCTGCCTATGTGGCAAGTGAAAGTCACTGGTAGAGGTGGTGGAATAAGTGGTGACAATTTTATGAGTTCACCAGCAATTTCTTGGTAGAGAGAGGATCGATGGACTAGTTGAGTGAGATGATGTCTTGTTCTAAGGAGAATGGCCACTGGAAAAGAGGGTAGCCAAGACATTCGGTTGGAACATGCTTTGTCTGATGACTAGGAGAGATTGATCAGCTAGGAGGGGTGGGGTATGTGCTTTGGACTTGTTGGATAAGATTGTTGCCATTGGAAATCCCATTCTGATATCAATATAAATTGAAAGAGCATTTGTAAAGAACATAGCTACTCTTTATGGAATGACCTGTTAAGGATATAGATTCCAAGAGAATGATTAAACATGCAAAAATTTTCTATCGTAACTTTAACTGCTTCTTTGAATTAACCTTCTGGATGCTTACTTCTGCAGTGGTCATAGTATTTTATTCAAGAATAGTTGTCTAGCATAGTGAAATCATAGTAATACAACTTCTTACCATAATTTTTTTTGAAAAGAAGTTCTTACTATAATAAATACATCCTTTGTTTTTTGGTTCTGGCTTTCTGATAGAGGTTTAGAGATGTTTTATGATCCATCCATGGATGCCCAGATTTCTCTAACTTAAGTGGATGAAAAACAATGGGGCCACTGCCCTCAATCCCTGATCTGCCAAACACAATCTTGGTCTTCCATTTAAACTGGGGTCATATAGTCATTGTGAAACTTTGCATGGTGAGCCACATGGTGCTCTGATCCTTCAAGGAGGGAACATTTTAATAAATAGCCCAAAATAACTGTTGAAATACATTTGAGGTCTCATTGTCATCTCCATCTCCATGTCCATCTCCTGAAAGTAGTTCATTCTTTCTTTATCTTGTCATTGTCTCTTAAAAAGGAAAAAAAGGTCTATGCCCCTGAGCAAATAGAAGCTTGTCCACTCTTAGAAGTCAGGAAGGCTTTGATCTTTGCAGCAACAATTATGAGCTGTGAAAAAAAGCGTGGTAGCATCAGCAGATAATCCATAATTTTTGCTCAGACTGCCATAACCAGATGTTTGTTCCCCACCACCCAAAAGTATCTTGGCACGTACTTCTCTCAGTCATCCATCTGGAAGCAGAAACTACTATTCCCTGATTCCAGTTGTTGGGTTTCCCCCTCCAAGAGAAGGGTGAATTAGTGTCTTTTGTCCACTGTCGAGTCCTTGTTAGCATGCCATGGTTTCCTACAATTTGGTCTCCATCACCATGTTCCTAAGAGTGCTTGTGCCCGACAGATCTATCTGGCACTTATCTTTTGATCAACGTTTGTTTTATATTGGATTAGGTTCAATGTAAAGACACTATTTGTTGGAGATATTTTAGTTTAATCTGTATTAGTTTCTTTGGGTAATATATTTGTCCACGTATGAGATATAGAAAATAACAAGGGGACAAATGCCTAATATTGTTGAATGGGCACATAGTCCTTAGATCCATATTTTCCTGCCCTAAAGCCTATGAACAGTGGAAGAACAAATATACCATCTGAAATTTTTGGGTGTATTTTCAAAAACAAGTTGGGTTATTGTTTGCAATCTGTCATTGCTCACGATATTGTTTTAGTCAGTTGCTGCACGGGTAGCAGAGGAGATGGGTGTCAAGCTTGGAGAAGAGGTTGGATATACAATTCGTTTTGAAGATAGTACTGATCCAGTAAGCACTACTTCTATTCTTTGCTTTTATAGATCTCTCTCCATATGAAATGGAATAAGCATGAAATCTATGCAAGGAAATGCATATCTAGATGGCGTTCATATGAGGTTAAATATGTTGAGAATAAGGTATGTCTGTTGGTCCCTGTAGTTATCTTAACTTGCAGTCTTTGCCTTTCAGGAGAGAACCAGGATAAAGTTTCTTACAGATGGTATCTTAATTAGAGAAATGATGGATGATCCACTTCTTACCAAATATAGGTAATGATATATCTGTTTTTGCATTTCATACAATGTAACTTTCTCAAGAGAGAGGGGCAGTCTTGAAGTGTCCCAAAATCTTGATCATTGACAGGCCTATGTCCCACCTATTTGCTGATACTTTGTTTTATATATATATATATATATATATATATATATATATATATAAGATTGGTTGCTACTTTAATGTACATGTTATTCCTGAATTTTGAGTTTGAAGACAGGTAAGCTTCTTTGAATGAAATTTAGTGATCACTTCTTCGAACTGTTGAGAATAACGCGCTTACAATATATGGTAATTGAATCCTCTACAGGTTCATGTAGTGCTTGGTTGTTTAGTTCCACCTTGTATATTAATGAGATTTTGTGGAAGTAGTTGCTCCATATAAGAGTCCATGTACTACTCTTTTATATTGAGGAGAAACAATTGGAGATCCACTTTGCAAGATGCTTAAGAAGGTCTTAAATTCTTCCTGATCACGTGCTGGAAAAAGTTTCCTGTAAAATGCTTCCAGTTCACATGCTTAGCTGTGTTCCTACGATCTTGAAAATGTATAGTTGTCAGGTTTTTGTCTCGTACAAAAAATATCATTTTTGTTTGCAACATTGCAAATTTTTGCTTGCATTTGATCAATCTTGGGGTAGACAGGAGTCTTCAATTAATTTGTTTTGATATAGAAAGGTGGTCAACTATTGTGACATGGTGATTTTTAGCTGACTCCTATTTGAAAATGCATTTTATAGACACGAATTGTTCTTTCATTTAGTTGGATTTACTTTTTATTGTTTCTCTAATTGCTTGTAAATGTGTGCTTGAAGTGTGGTGATGGTGGATGAGGCACACGAGAGATCCCTTTCAATGGACATGCTACTAGGACTTCTGAAGAAGGTATATCTTGGCATACGAAATTGTGAATTGCAGTTTTAGGGCCAGAAGCCCCTTTCTCTGACCTACCAGTTTACTCAATGTGCATCATGAATTAGATCCAACGACGAAGACCTGAATTGCGTCTGGTCATATCTTCTGCAACAATTGAAGCAAGGTCCATGGCAGAATTTTTCCAACCAAGGTTTCTGCTGTTTTCCGTCACAGTTTTTAGATGATCTAGATGCTGCATACATGCCTAATAATTGCATTGAAAATCATCCTAAGTTTGGATTTTTTTTGAAAAGGGAGAGGGGTGGTTAACAAGGGATGTTAACCCCCCAAAGTATCGTTAATAGGGGAGATTATAAGCTCTAGGCATTACAAAAAAAAGAGTATAAGTGGTTGATGCCATCAATAGAGAGGCTCCCCTTTAAACATTGTGCCGTTGTGCTCCATCCAAAGACACCAGATGATAGTAAAGGCCTTTGCAGTAGTCCCCGAATTGGCAAGTGGAGAATGTAAACCCTGCCAGAAGGAGAGCTTGGAGTCATGCTGGATGAAAGCAAAGGTCGAGATCGACTAAACTTCTCTCGTAAAGGAGCATGCAAAGAAAATGTGTCCAGTATCCTTCGGTTTGCCACCACTGAAGATGTAAGTCACCAGAGTTTGGAGCCTAGTGGTGTTTGTAGGAATGATTAACAAGACGTCTCCTCCTTAGAAGCTACGCAAAGACCTTCGCCTTCAAAGGTAGGTGCGTTCTTCAAATCTTCTTTAAGTCAAAAGTGAGACAATGATCATGGTTGCGAGTCTCCTCTAAGAAGAGTAAATATGTCTTCCTCATTGAGAAAAGCTATACTTTTAAATCCAGCCATCATGTCTAATGCTAGGACGTACGTCATGAAGAGATTGAAGTAATGTGGTGAGGTCCTCTAGTCGAGCCCTTGAGAGTGAGTCAGGCAGTGATGGTGTTCACAAGTCACTTGAGAAACATAATGGCACGGTCATGGCCTTAGGAGACGTAGAAAGCACCGCAAGTTTGGGATAGGACTCAAAAAGAACCCCTGCTGGAGACAACGAATGGTGCCAAAACTTGAAGCTGGAGCCATCACCAAGAACTGCCGTACAATTAGGCTGAACCCTCCTCAAGGTCTTCTGAAGGCTCTGCCAAAAGAACGAAGCGTCTCTGTTGGAGCTGCGCCTTTCGTTCCAATCAATGGTGTCATCGTAAGACTTGTAAAGGATAAGCTTCTAGAATGGTTGCTGAGGTCCCACAAGTTGAGGGAATCCACTTTGTGAGTAGAGTGTCATTCATCAGTCACAGATCTAAAACCCTAGGTTGCCCATCTTATGACATGTGGACAATTCATCCCAACGCACAAGATATCGGTGACCCCCAACATTAGTGACAAGAGTGGGCCATCAAATGTCACAGTGTACAAGACTGAAGGGAGAGGTACTAATTGCTTTTGTATGTCGAGGGAACGCGCTTTGATGATGCTTCCCTACTTGGCAAGCCTCGTAGTCAAAGGTAGTGTTGGATGGTAGTTCAGGGAACATTTGGTGCATTTTCCCTATAAATTAGTGACAGAGCTACTGGTGCCATAACAAATCTATTGAGATAGAAATTATGCCTGCAAATTGTGACGAGATATCAAGAAAGTACTGACCATCGTTCAAAATTTCACTACCAATGATCTCATTTGTTTACTTATCTTGGAAGTACCACTCAAGGTTACAGAAATCGACAGTCGGTATTTAGTCGGTGAGGTCATTGACTAAAGAATATACGATATGCGGGTGATTAATTGGGGATTAATTGGTTAAGCATTTTTAAGTATTTAAAAATCTAAATATAATTATATATACATTGATATAAATTAAAAATATACATATATGCCCTCTCAAAAAAGAAAAAGGCCACAAGGAGGGTGGTGGTGATGGAGGATCGAGGAGAATCGGAGAGGAGGGTGCAGGTTCAGGCTTTCATTAGGATTCGAATTTAGGGGATATGCGGTTCGATCCTTACATATGATTAATCGACTGCATAGACCGATTTTTGCAGCCTTGATACCAATGCTTATCATCAAATATAACATGACATCAAAGATATTTGCAAATGCTACTCATAGACGAGGTTCATTGGGAACTTTGGGAGACGGTGTACATCTGTGAATTGTAATGTGGAGGATATCTGGACATCACCTACTGTAGTAATGGAAGAAAGAACGTCGTTTGCCTCCTTGATTTTGTAGGATTCTCCAAGAGGGTAGTATTTCTTGTGAGAAGTATAGAAGCTCCTGAGTTTATAGCCCACTGCCTAGATGCAACATTGGGCACAATCTTCTATATCTTGTTCTTGGCAACTACCATGGTTACACCGCAATGCAAAAACTTCTTGTGCAGCCATACATATGCAACCCAACCTCCAACTGGTGATATAGTAGTCAGGAGGAAGATTGGTTGGTTGTGGGAAATGATCCCAAGCACAAAGGAGGGGGCACCACTCACTTCTGCCATTGGTACTCCCATGAGATGAATAACACCAATAGCAGCTACACAAATAGTAGTAGCGAGATTACACTAAGAAAATCATCTTGATTAGCAGATATGGGGCATTGGATTTGGATGCAGCAGCAACAACATGGACAACAATAGGCAGCAACAGATCCTAATGATGGGGTGATCTGGATGCATGGGCGATGATCAATGGTAACAACATGGGCAAATCCAGGATCTCCAGTACTGGGATCTCCAACAGATTGCCGCAGATCTAGGATCTCCAGCACATTGCTGTAGATCCACACTCCCAGATCTGATTGCCGCGCAATAGATCTATGCTCTAGCACCAGTAGCAGCAGGAGATCGCACCAGCAGATCGCCACACCAGCACCATTTGATCCATGTGACTTTTAGATGTACTGCAGATCTGATCACTGCACCGGCATATCCATGCTCACGACCTTCAAATCCTTTGGTGGGATACTAGACTGCCGATTTAGAATCGCTGCTCTAATATCATATGTAAGGAAAAAGTTGTCTTGAGAAACCTTAGTCTCTTTTATATGAGAGTGACTTAGGTAAATTACAACTACATCGATCAGGAAAATAACTAGCATGACAATTCTCTACAAAAATAAATATGTGCTCACAATCTTGAAGTTCGAAAGATAATAAAGTGGCAAAGTTGACAATATAGAGGAGAGTAGCACTAGGTGTCCACCTCTAGAGAGAAGTCTAGCCACCTAGTCCTGTACCCATTGCTTGAGCCTTTCAAGAATCAGTGTCCAATTTGTGGAGATTGGGCTAGCGTGGAGGCTTCTTGGCATGTTGCTGTGTGCATGCAACAGTCCACGTGTGGACTGTTCATGCATGAACAGTGAGAGAGGGAGAGAGTGGACAGTGAGACAGAGGAGTGAAGGAGATGGTGGAAACATTAATGCATTCAACTCAACAAATTACATAAGTTCTCTCAATATATAGAGAGCCAACACCATTCTAAAAATATGAAACAAATCTAATCAAATTTCCTAAAACAGGAAAGAGAAAATTCTCTTAACAACTTGATCAAAAAATCATATAACTATACCAGAAATAGTAAACTTAGACTCTAAGCAAGACTAGACTTGACCCAAAGGCCACTAACTAGGGTCGACACCCCTTATTGACCAACTGGATTGCCTCTACGACATAAAGATCGTTGGTTCCGACCCCACCACATCGGAGATAGTGCATGGGGTTGTGGTGGTCCCTTTCGAAGTGATCCCTGCCTCGACACTTGAATTAGACAAGCTTGCTAGCCCTCCGCAACAGCCTCTTCCTACTGGAGACAAGGGTCCAATCCCCCTCCCACATGGAGAGCCCATGAGGGCCCCCTGAAGGTTGCCTCTCCGACTACTAACTCTACCCCCCTCTCATCCATCCTATTTTTAAGTTAAATGATGGCTATGTAACCATCCGCTTCATTCCTCTAAAAAAAAACAGATCTTACAAATTTTGTGACTAGAAAGCAAACAAATCCAAACCTCCCTTACAACATTTTCCACCCAAGATAGGCAGAAACAAACAATCAAGAAAACTCAGTGCATGGATGAAAAGCAACATTCATGCAACTCTCATAGCATGCTTTATGGACCTCCATTTCGCATGAAAGGACAGCCAGTGGTCTCAAGACTTCACCACGGACTTTGTACTTGGTTATGACACAGACTTAGGTTTTTGAAGATACTTGTGCGGTTATGGGACATGTGAGAGAGGCGTATGCGTAAAAATAGCATAAAATGAGCTATGATCCTCCAATTTCCATTGAAAGAGAAGCAGTGGATTCAGAAAAGAAAATCAAATTTAGGTTTACTGTGGGGGTTCAGATTTAGAATGCCACGCATGTAGGCAGCTCAAGAAGTTGGTGAAGGAAGTTGGAAAGGAAAATGGCTCCAGAATATTTGTATCATTATTTGTGCCTAATCCTACAGTAGTATTGAAATTGCATAGAATGGGTTATTCCCCCCCAACACGCACACACACACACACACAAAAGAAGAAGGAAAGAACAGAAAAGGGAGTTGGACAGGAAACTGGCTCCAGAATATTTCCGTGTCGTTATTTTGTTTATTCGTGTCTAATCTACATCAATATTACTTTATTGTTGCATTGACATGGCATTAGCATCAACAAGGTGTGTGGCTAGTTTGTTTTTCTCGTACAACTTTTTCATGCTTTAATTATCTTGCGAATTGACCATTCTTCTTCCACAACTTAAGTTTATTTTTTGCTAATTAATACTTCTTCATGATAATTTCGAAGCATGTCATTTTTCATCTTTAGTTTAAACTTTACTTCTTGACTTGATGGAGTTGGAATCTATCAAAAAGGAGTTGGATGTTGCTTTACTCTACCATCATCACTTTTAATTCAGTCTTTTTTGTGTATTAACCAGTAAAAAGCTACGAAAAGAAGCTGCTGAAGATAACCACCTGAAATTAGATCCTGCCATACTTTCTGTTGAAGTAAGTCATGTTCATGGTACTAGTGTTTAACTACTCAAAGAAAGTAATACCAGCACTTAAAGTTGTTACATCCAACTTTTTTTTTGCTAAGAGGCTTCCTATTATTGCATTCTATTCAATCGTCATCCTTATTATTAATATGGTTATTCATACAATAATTTTTCCTACAAGGACACGAGCAATGGTGTTGCATTTATTTCACCATATAAGGTTGATTTAAGAAATTCACTTTCTTCTTTCATCACCAACATCATCACCATGTTCTTTTTCCTTGACAAATTATTCCTCAATACTTTTCTCAGGGTAAAGGATTTCCAGTGGAAGTTCATTATCTTGAAGAACCAACTGCTGATTATCTTCAAGCTGCTGTCTCAACTGTCCTAGCAATTCACACCCAGGTTTGACAGATTTTTTTCATGTGTGGTAACCAATGATGGTCAATTTGTGTAGATCGACTTGCATATATGCAGCTTGTTCTCAACCACTTAAACGGAAATAGTATTAGGCAGATTATCTGGAAGTGAGCTGTGCTTAGTGCTTGATCTGTTGTTTTAGTTGGATTCCTTTGACAATGTTGCTTTTCTAGCTCTGTAGTCAACACGTTCATGGGGAACTTTTGCATTGGTTCTTGATGAACCTCCAATATTAAAAAAAATATAGCACAATATTGGCTTTGTTAACTGGCATCATGCAATGGCCCCAAACAGCTGCATTATGTGTGGAGTTGATGAGTTGTGCCATACCTTCTTTAAAGTTAGAAAATCATCTATATTTAGAATGAACCAATCGGTTCTATGGGTATATGTTACACACATATACCATCTGTTTTGTCATAGAGCTCTAAGCCAGTGGTTAATTTTGTAATTGTTTGGAATTGATGAGTAGTCAGTTGTCTGAGAGTAAGTCATGGTCCAACACGCATCTGAAAATATTTGTGTAGGAACATGCCGGTGATATATTGGTTTTTCTTACCGGTCAAGATGACATTGACGCTGCTGTACGGTTACTTAATGAAGATGCTCAAACTGAGGGAAAAGATGCTTCAGGTAATGCCATTTTTTAGGGAATTTCAAACATGCAGGCCATCTAAGTAGTCTATATACTTCTGGACAACAGGAACTTAAATGTAGACTGGATTACTTCAGTCAGTAGATGCTCAAGTCACCAAATTGTGTACAAAAGAAGCTTCACTTTCCTTTTTTAATCTCTGTGTTTGTGAACTCTTTCTCTGATTTCCTATTACGAATACTGTCAGTTATTGTATCAGACAAAAATCATTTGATCTCTGCTTGTAGCTTCAAGGCCACTTTGATATTTAGCAATTTACTAGCAATGACCTGTATGGAGTTTGGATTTTTTTTTTCCTTTGTTTCAAAGTTTAATAAATGTTCTTTAATGCTGCCAAAACCCTGCTTCATCATGTAAACTAGCAAGTAAAAAGTAGGGACTAGACAGGAGATGTAAATTCTTTCTTCTTGGTTGTCCTTTACAATCCTAACTACATTGATGCTGATTTCCACTAGGGAAATAGGCATACCATTGACAAGCTGAGATCTTGAAGAAGTGACAAAATGGTGGGAAATGTGTGGAATTGACAAAACATAGTTTCAATTATGTCAAGCTACATACATGGATTATGTTTATCTAAATTCCATTTAGGTGGGGGTTGATTTTTTTTAGAGTAAAGGAATATCACTTGAGATCAGTGATCCTCTAGAGGTAGGGTTGACATTACATTGCTTGTTTAAATATTATATGTTATCAGTACCCTGGGAGGATATTATGACACCACTACACCGGATATGTTGTGTGGTGAGGGGGAGGAGGACATCTTCCACTTGGTCTTTAGGTTTACCTTTGTGAGGGAGATGTGGATGCAGCTGCTGTGTTGCCTTCGGCAGTTTCCTGTCTTGTCGATTTCAGGTGAGACCATTGCGGTTTGATCCAGTCAGATCCAGCATGGTGTACCAAAATCCTGGCCAGTCTTTGGTCTATTTGGCTGCAAGATAATGCTTTAGTTTTCTGAGGGAGTGCGTGTGGCGGTGTGGGTGGAGAAAGTCTGTAATGCTTTCCATCTTCCAGACATAATTTTTGTACTTTTTTATTAGTTTGAATGGAGCAGATGATCGCTGACCTCCACGAGTCATGATTTTGCAATGTAGAAGAGGTTTTCTGTGGAAGGTTGATTTCTCTAAAGTCTATTAGTTGGTTAGTTGGTCCTACTTGTGGTAGGTACTTCGGCATCAAGGTTTCTCAGATCAATGGTTAGCTTGGATGAAACGTTGTGTAACTAACCTTTTCTCCATCCTTGTGAACAGTCGACTGGCTGGTGGGTGGATTTGGCTGTAGAGAGGGGTTCAACAGGGTTGTCCTCTTGCACCTCTCCTCTTCATCCTTGCAGTGGATACGTTGACATGTAAGGCTTTCCTGGGAGATCTTTTTTTAGGTTTCTCATCCAACGCAGATGGTTTTACTATTGCGTCTATTCTCCGGTATGCAGATGGGACAATGTTCTTCATTGAGGGAGGTGGCCTGGAGGCTGAGAATCTGGCTGCTTTGGTTCGAATTTTTGGTACTTTTTCTGGTTTGATAGACAATCATCATACATCTGCTTTTGTTCCACTTGGTATGAATGAAATGGAAAACTAGCCTTGCTTTGAGGCACTTAATATTGAGAATACAAGCTTGCCTTTGACTTACCTTGGGTTGCTGTTGAAGGGTAGACAGTTGTTGGTGGCTGACTGGATGCCTTTGGTTTATAAACTGGAGAAGACATTTGCTGGGTGGTGAGGCAAACTTTTATTCAGAGGGGGGTGGCTTGTGCTGTTGAATTCTCTTTTGTCAGCCATTCCTATTTTCCATTTTTCGGTGTTTAGATCTCATAAGAAGATTTTATGCTTAATTGATAAAATCAGGTAGCATTTCTTTTGGAAGGATTTAGAGTAGGTAGATAGGTTCCTTCACTTGGTTGCATGGGATGATGTATGTAAGCCTGTCAAGATAGGGGCCCTTGGTGTGCTTAACTTGTAAGTTTTTAATGTTGCTTTGCTTGCTAAGTGGATTACAAGGCTCCTTACAAATCAGCAGACTATCTGGTACTCTGTCTTGAGGGATGGTTACGACTGTTTTGCATTCTTTGGTGGGGCAGGTTACCACTCCCGGTTTCATTGGCATTTTGGCATGTTGTATCTGATGTCTGTCATTCTGTTGCATAGTATTTTGTTCCAACACTTAGTGTAGGATGGTCTTTTAGATTTTGGGAAGATGATTGGTCGGGAGAAGGGGCTTTTGCTAGCTTGGTACCTAGGTTGTTTGCTCTGGCACTTGATAAGGGGCAGGTGGTTAGAAGTTTGTGGGATGGCTCTTCTAAGACTGGTTCATGGGTGCCACATCTCAATGAAAACCTCTCTGAAGCTAGACCGAATGATCTTCAAATGTTCCTTGGTTGGATTCACGGTCTTTGTTGTTTTGATGTTGCTCCTAATGCCCTGGTTTGGGGACTTGGTTTCTTTCTCAGTGAAGAAGGTGTATAGACTTCTCATTGGTGAGAATGAGGTGGTTGATTCTGACTATAGTGTTGATTGTAGACCTATCTGGAGGCTGAAGTTGCCCCTCAAAGTAAAGATTTTTCTTTGGTTACTTCGTCAAACGAGGTTAGCTACAAAGGTTAAAAGATAGAGTTGGGTGCCTGAAGATAGCGTTCTTTGTGAGTTATGTGGTTTGTTGGATGAAGATGATACTCACCTATTTCTTACTTGTGATTTTGCCGGAAGGGTCTGGGAGCAATTTGCTATTCTGGGGTTGTCAGCTTCCTCCTGGGAGGACTTTTGGTCATCCTTCGGGGGTGGATTTCAGATGGCAACTGCTGATTGGATCGAAGCTTTTGCGGTGGTGTGGTATCTTTGGATGCAGTGGAATGGTGTTATTTTTCATGGGGAAAGGGCTTGTTTCGAAAATGTTGTAACGGATGGCTCTTTTACTCTTTCCTCTTGGTTTGGTAACTTGTAATTTCCTCTTTGTTTTGGAGCTTTAATGAAATTTGGACAGTTATTGACCTTTGTTAACTATCCTTTTTTTTAATGATTTATAATGTAAGCGATTGTGTATTATTCAAGGATTTAGGCATTTGACTAAACTTATATAAGTGCTTTAGTATAAATTTCAAAAAATATATAAATATTTAATACAGATATTTTATCATCAAATAAGTTCTTAGGAGAAACTTGTATCTTGGATTCCTATTAATATTTTGTACATGCTGTTACTCAAGCAAAATTGCAAATACTTGCAAATAGTTTCCTTTCTTAAGGGGACACTCATTCATTTCTTTCTTCCCCATTTATTGCTATGCGCAAATGATGTGGCAAATGAAGGTTGGAAAGAAGAAGGATCAACAATGGGCTTTTGGGAATAATAGTTTAAGCAACCAGACAAGAATCCATTTTGGTGGCTACCACCTGTAGTTGTGGTTGTTTACCAGCCACAAAGAGTTATTGCTACAGGTTGTATTGACAAAGTAAACATTTGCATATGAACAATTTCGTTGAAGTTGATTGGCATGGTGTATTTTTCCTCTCTCTCTCTCTCTTTCTTTCTTTCTTTTTGAGAGGGAAAGGGATTTAATCAAAAGGAACCATCCAAAAGCATGACAGAAATAGGGCTGTCTTTGGAAGGGAAAGTATGTGGAGAACATGGTGCAGGGAATCTAGTATTTTGCTACTAAGTTAGAAGCAAGTGATATACTTATTTTGATTACAATGGCTTGGATGTCTATCAACCTCTGATCGCCATGCTTTACTCTTCTCATAAAAAGCACATCTGAGACTTTTCAAAAAAAAAAAAAAAAGCACATCTGAAATTGACTGGCATGTAAGTGAAATTTGAGAAAATTGCATGCAAGAAATTTGACTTGGTTGGATAATGGGCATGTTTGACATCCTGCACATCAGAAATTATTTTGGCATGCAATGAAATTTAAAACCTCGTGAAGGTTTTGCATTTCGTCTATCTTGTATCATTACTTGGCTATGCCAAGGGTAAATGTTGGCACCCTGATGCAACCACAAAAAAAGTTGGAAATGATTGAAAGTGTACAAGAAAAAAAGCTTTGTTTGGATTAATTTAGTGATACTGATGTAATATGTGTTTGTGTCCTCTTTGGATTTGGGGTGTTTTAGGTTTATTTTGGATAAGGACCTAAGGTGGTTCTTCTTATGCCCCTCTACATCTTCTGCAGCCGTGGTAGTGCTACTTGATATTAAACTCTTTGGAGGGCTACTTGCATGGCAGCCATCCATTCACTTTAGGAGAAAGTAAAATTATGATTAGAGTTTCTCAAGTGCAAAAATTAGCATAGTTACACATTGTGTGTGTGTGTGTGTGTGTGTGTGTGTTTGTGTGTGTGTGTGTGTATTGGTAGACACAAAACCTCGAATTTCCAATACAATCTTATTTGTATCATGATAAATTCATGTTACATGCTTGTGTTTGTATAACTTTAAATCCCGAAAAGTGATAAATAAGAAGTCACCCTTGATTCCTAGCCAAAAAAAAAAAAACCCAGATTTGCAAGAGAACAGTTTGTTCTACCTTTCCAAACCATATCTTTTATATTCACAATTATTGTAAAACAAAACAAGCTAGCCTTTTACTTAATTTGTCTCTTAATTTCTCTCTTAATCTGTAATGAGTTGCTGATGATTACTTGAGTTGTTAAGCATTATCAAGATGCTAATAAATAAGTATAATCAAAGAGGTGCTGCTGATTTGAGATGTTATGAGTTACTAAGCTTGGGTATTGGCTTTTCATAGTTTGTTGTAGTTATGGTACAGTAAGAGAAAATAAGAGATTAGGATTAGAATTATCCTTTCCTTAGTTTGTTATTTCCTATTTTGTTTCTTTCTAAAAGTTACAGATACGTTTTAGGATAGTTAGGTATTTGATAAATATTTGCAGAGATTTGGTTTATATCCTTCTCGGTCGAATAAGGATTGGTTCCTTCTCTATATAAAGGGACAAACTCTATGTTTTATTTCTAGAGATTCAATAATAAAAGTTTCTATTCTTCAAATTTCCACATGGTATCAGAGAGGCTCTATTTTGGGACCCCCATGTGCTCTTCCGAAACCTAGGAGCACTGCTAGCCTCCTTTGTGCATTGGGAAGTGTGTCTAGTCCCTTGGTAAGGGTAGGTGACACTTTGCATTGTCGAGTACCACTTGAAGATTGCCAAGGCATGTACCTTGGCTTATCTCCTCTCCATTGTCAATTCTCGGGGGCTCTGTTGTCCTTTATTGCGTGGGACCCCTAACCTTTTGGCATGGCTAGGTGATATCATAATGATCTCCTAATTGGATCATAGAATCGATTTTCAACCTGATTTCGTGGCTTGATCATTGGTTTGGTTGCTTTGTGTTTGTGAAGCAAGTACGTGGTTGGCACCATGGTGAAGGAGATTTTTTAATGGTGACTTTTGAGGCCAAAATCTCGACCTTAGTGCTAGTTCAAGGGATTGCTATCAAATTTCAAGACACCTCGAACTTTTCCTTGAAAATTGAAAAAAAAATTCTACTGAAGAGCAAGTCTTCTTCTACATCAGTAGTTGCAACCACTACAGATGTTGCGAAAGTAATGTCCGCGCAACCTATGCCTAGCTCGAAAGAAAGTTTTGAAGTCTCGGGTCATGTCATTGACGCGAAAGATGTTGATAAGTGGTGGGGAAGCGGAGCCATAGGCTCAACCCAATTCATAAATGCTTAGAGCCAATTCTCCTCTTCTCATAGTGTGGAGTTTTTTTCCTTGGCGACAGGCGACTATCAGTGCTTGGGAACATATCCCGTACAAGTATCTGGATCAGTTTCAATTCAATTTCAGTTCAGTTTAGTACCTGTATTAGTTGATTGCTTTACAAATTCAGTTGAAGTACATCTAACTCTTTGCTAGATGCCAAAGTATGTGTGTGATTAAGTTTGACATGCGTGGTGCAGCCTGGACTACATCAGATGGGGGGAGTGTCTACCAATGCACTACTTCTACAAGTTGGGCGTACACGCTCCAACTTGGGGGAGAGTGCTAAAGAAAGTTGGAAATTAGGATTAGAATTATCTTCTTATTTTGTTCCTTCCTATTTTGTTTCTTTCTAAATTTTGGAGATATGTTTTAGGATTGTTAGAGATTTGATAGAGATATGATGGGATATGATTTGTTTCCTTTCTAGTTGAATTCAGATAGGATCCCTCTCTATATAAGGGAACCAACTCTATGTTTTATTTTTGGAGATTCAATAATAAAAGTTTCTATTATCCAAATCTCCACAGGTGCTTTTTGTAACATAAAAAGAATCTTTTTTCTGACAAAGTAGGGAACATAACAAAATGGGCTTTCGTCATTAATTTATGAAAATTCAATAGCAATGAGCTACAATCCTTGAAACTAGGCTGGAAACATTAACAAGTAAGTTTCCTCTTAGTTTTTAGAATACCACGACTAGTTGAGAAGAAAGTTTTTGGGTTGATGAGGGATTTTTTCTGATCTGATGTGGGAACGATAGGAAAGGGGGTGAGGCTGGTGGCTTGGAAGGAGATTTGTAGGCCAGTGTAGGAGGGGGGCCTGGGGTTTAGGAATGTTGACAAGGTGAATGCCAACCTCCTTGCGAAGTGGATTGCTAGGCTGGTGTGGTGTGAGCAGGGGTTGTTTGGTGACATCATGCGGAGTTGCTACCGACCCTTCCTCTCTTGGGGGTCCTTGGAGTCCCCTCCTCCTGGGGCTTCATACTTTCTCAGGGGGTTGGTGGCGGTGGCGGAGAAGGTGCGGGCTTTCTTTTCCCCTACCTTAGGAGAGGGAGATGCTTTCGGTTTTGGCAGGATGACTAGCTGGGGGTTGGCTCAACCCTCAGTGATATATACCCCCGCCTCTTTGGGGGAGTGGTAGACCCATCGGCCTTAGTGGGAGATTGTTGGACGAGGGCTTGGTGCCCAATTTTTCGGGGAAGGGGGGGGGACTCCGACCAGAGGTGTGAAGATTTCCAGCGGTTGCTGTAGGAGCTGGAAGGATGGGAGCCAGAGGAGGGTGGTGATTCATACTCCTGGGAAGAGGGAGAATTCTCTATGGCAAAGGTCTTCTGCAAATTGGGTAATAGTATGGTCAACCCGGACATCGATTTCTTGAGAGACTGCAGGCTACTCTGAGCAGCAGAGTGCTTGCTGAAGGTGAACGCTTGGTTGGTATGGAGGGGAAGGATTATGATGAAGTGGTGGAGAGCGAGATGGGCCTAGACGGATGATTTGAGTTGTCCCCTTTGTGAAGGAGCGAAGGACATCCAATATCTCTTCTTCCAGTGTCTGTTTGTGGTGCATGTGTGGCAGAGGATGGGGATCGACTGGATTGCCCATCGGGACATGACTAGCTTCTGGTCTTCATTCCATAGGGGCAACGCCCAAGATGGAGAGATCTCCTTTAGATCCAAGAACGATAGGGTCAAGGTCTTGGTAGTCTTGTGGGATGTTTGGCTGGGAAGAAACGGGGTTCTTTTTAGGGGGGAGAGACCCTATGTTGAAAATTTTGTCTCATTCATTTCTTCCAAGGTGGAGTTCTAGGGATATATTTTGTAACCTTTAATGTAATTCAATTTTTGTGAAATGAAATGAATGTGGGTAGTTATCATTTAGATAACTACCCTTTGGCTTTTCAAAAAAAAAGCATCAACAAGTAAGATAATGCATATTTAGATGCTTGAGAGGTGCTGCTTAATACTGCTGAAATTTCTCATTATTTTAACATCTCCCAGTTTCTCGCGACATGGAGAAAAACTATATTGAATAGTTACCACATCAATGTCAAATTAATTAAGTTGAAATGGTCTGAATTTCAGCAAATTTCAGCCAAACGAGGGAAGATTGCTTTTTGAGGGTTGCAGACATATAGCATGCCAGCCATGTTCTGAATAGTGGATGGCACCACATCGTCTGCTCCCAAACTAGAGGGCCTCTATTGTATAGTATAGGAGTAGTGATCATTGTAGTCTGACTTGGTGATGCAGCGCATGCCACTAAAGGATCCAAGAACATGGGTGTTAATTATTTTTATTCAATTCTTATTTTATTTTGTATTTTTTTAATAATAAGTTGTAAATTTTCAAAGGATGCGACTTTTGGGAATGCCCTTTTCATTTTGAGGATGTGACTTTAGAATGGGTTGGTCATTTATGTGTGACCGCTATGTAAGGATAGATTTGGTTGATAAAAAGTATTTCTGCAATACAAAAAAAAATCTGATTTCAATTTAATCCCTTTTGTATTTCCCTTGGGTTTGGGTGTCTTGTTTCCATCTTCCTCCTTGGGCGGAGTTCGGCAACCTCCTGTTTCCCAACTACAATGACATTGCCAGTGAGCAGTCCATCGTTGCACCCCTTGTTCTTCATTTTTCTTGCCCGTGCTATTTCTTCACCTGATTGAGTTGGGTGACTATTACCTTTTGCTGCTTTTAACTATTACTTCAATTGCATTTTATATGTATGACCTATCGTCATCAATGGAAGTTGCTCTATGTTGCTTGGCAAAAGAGGAGCACTCTTAAGCTTTGTCCTCCTTTCAGGACAAAGGTTAAATCTTAGTTAAGGAGGGCCTTCTTAGAGAAGGAGTCATATTGTTTACTTAAAAGCGATGCAAGGAATGTGAATATGGAAGTTGGTTTGGATTGTGCAACCATTTGGAAGATGAGGAGGGAGGTTGGTCACCAAAATCAGAAGAGAACTCCGACTCCCTTTATATAGCGAGTTGGGTTAACAAATTACATAGTAAACCCAAGGAGAATAGGAAATAGAAACATGAATACTTAAATAGAACTTAGGACTTTCAAACTTCACTAAATAGACGAACTTAACTAAACTAGGACTGGTTCCTAATATTCTAAACACTTTCTTAATACTCTAACACAACCCCTAGTTTGAAGCGTAAATGACAATCATGTCCAACTTGTTACAATAGACAAAATGTGACTGCCTCCCTAGAAGGCACCTTGTTAGAGGAGTAGGCAGGCAATAAATCATAGGAGAAGGTAGGCGTGCAGTAAGAGATGATCCCAATTAGAAAATAGTAACAGTAGAATGGGAGACGATCCCAAGCAGCAACAAGAGTAGAGTGAGAGATGATCTCAAGTAGATGGTAGTAGTAGTAGTAGTAGTAGTAGTAGTAGTAGTAGACGAGAGTAGTAGTGGGAGATGATCCGAAGAAGTCAGGAGTAGGAGATGGGGAACTTGCTTAAATCTCCCACTAGTCATCGCCATCATTATGATGTGCAGTAGTAGGATCGAATGCTCCAAAAGTAGCAATTCAATTGGAAGAACTGGTAGCAGTAGTATTGGGCACAGCACTGTGGCAACAATAGTAGTGGAGGCCAAGACTTGGCTTCCATAGCAGTAGAAGAGGACCCTGTTGTTGTCATGGTGAGAAGTGTGTGCTTTTACACGCATGTGGCAGGCAGAGGTGTATGTCATATGTGAGGTGTGCAGTGGAGTAGGACCAACATTAGTGTGTGCACGTAGCAGAGGGAGCGAGGCCATGTGCGGAGGAGGTTGGTGCGTAATAGAGAGAAAGAGGAGGCAGTAGGGTTGATGGCTTTTGGGAGATACCTTAGGATTGGGACCCTTGCTTTGATATCATATTGGAGAAAATAATGCCTTTTGTTATTCAAAAGAGAACCCTATCTCCCTTTATCTGGAGAATTGGGTTAATAAATTACATAGCAAACCTAATTGGAATAGGAAATAGAAACATGAATACTAAAACAGGACTCAGGACTTTCAAACTTAACTAAATAGACTAACTTAACTAAACTAGGACTCTTTCTTAATATTTTGGCAGTAAGTACAGATTCGTTTAAGTAAAAGTATTTTGGTTATACAAAAAAATCATATTTCAAATTAATCTCTTTTGTATTTCCCTTGGGTTTGGGTATCTTGTTTCCATCTTCCTCCTTTTGAAGTTGACAGAGTTCAGCACCCTCCTTTTTCCTAACTATGATGACATCACTAGTGAACACTCCATCATTGCACCCCTCGTTCTTCATTTTTCTTGCTTGTGCTACTGTTTCACTTGATCGAGTTGGGTGACATTTACCTTTTGCTGTTTTTAATTGTTATGTTATATCTTGAGGGTCTATTTGTAATATTTTTATTTCATTGGACTCTTGTTATACTTTTTTCCCTCACCTCTCTCTATATAAAGAGTTGTAGGATCGGCTTAGCAAATAAGAAATCTTCTTTTCTTTAACTTGGTATTAGAGCACCAAGTTGAGGACTCCACCTAAGAAAAACCTAACCCTACCTCAAACCCCTCCATTGTCACTGCGGGACGCCCACCCCACCGACGGTAACGCCGACATTGTCGCAATAGCAGCAGCTCCTTTGTCAGGCAACACCGCCCTAGCGCAGCAGCAACAGTGTCGCCTCTCGATGCTGTGCCGCTCAGGCCATCAGAGAGGGTGCTGTAGTGTCGTTTAGGCCTCTGCGCACTGTTGCAGTGAGCCAGCGAGCAACAGGGGGTGATTTAGGCTGTTAGCAGTCGCCTTTTCTTTGCCTCGTCGTTCCTGACGGTAGGGAGAGGGCAGTAGGTCGTGGATCCTTCTCTAGTAGTTTCTAGGAAGGTTTTTGTTGTCCTGGTGATGAAGTTCTAGATCAAGAACCTTCCTACTTGTGGTATGATTTTCTCCATACTTGTTTGATTTTGGGGTGTGTATTCCCCTTGTTGATAATTTTTTGGGTGTGTATTCCTCTTATTGGATGATTCTTGGGGTGTGTATTCCCTTGTGAAGTGTAGGAGATATTGTGTGTTGATTACGGGGTGTGTATTCCCTAGATATTGATATAGAAATTCAGATTTACAGTTTGTCTTTTTCTGTGTGTTTGGAGTTAGCATGGCTTCATTAGCAGAATTAGAGGTATCTTCAGGACAGGGTACAGAAAGTGGCGTGTACAGGAACCCCTTTTTCGCTCTGATTGTGAAATTGGATAAGACCAATTACCCTAGTTGGTCTCAAACCTTCCTTATTACTGTGGAAGGTCATGAGAAGAAACATGTGCTTATATGCACCACCGGAATGGAAAACAGGGAAGTATGCAACCTGGAATAGGGATGATGCTATAGTGAGAGCTTGGATCTTGAATAATGTGATTCCCCGCATTGGAGATGAAATTATGTATTGCACGTCGATTAAGGAGATGTGGGATGGCTTGAAGATTGCTTATTCACATGAGTTGAATTTAACTCAAATGTTTCAGATACACTATGATCTATGCCATCTCAGGTAGGAGGCAATGAGTCTGTCACAGTATTACTCTACTATGAAGGGATTGTTGGGAAAATATAATGCTTGCATGCCAATGTATACATTCACGACATGTAGGGATCATAGGAAGGAGTTCGCAGCACATATGTTCCTTGTAGGGTTGACTGATGATTATTCTACGGTTCGCTCTCAGATCCTTTCTCTGAGCTTCCTCCGATTGAGGAAATTTACAGGAGGCTGAGTAGGTTGCAGGTTCAGTATACTCATGATATAGTTGCCACCAATACATGTTCTGCCCATGCAGCTGTTAGCACCTGTGGTGGTCGGGGAGGTTTCTTCCGTGGTAAAGGCAGAGGATGTGGAGATGGTACACGTGGCAAGTTGGCATGCACCTATTTTGGGAGAATTGGCCATGTTGAGGCCAAGTGTTGGAACAAGCTTGGAAGGCCTACCATAGCCAACCAAGCTACTATGACACCTGCTCCTGTGACTTCTATTGAGCCCCTCACTCTTGTAGATGTTGACTATGATGCAATGGTACAGCATCTGGCACAATTGACTCATGATCAGCCACAATCTTTTGGCACGACAGCTTATGCATTGGCTTCTGGTATGAACAATACTTGGTTGATAGATTCAGGTGCTTCAGATCACTTGTCTGGGACTGGGAATCCCAAGTGCTTTGGAGGTATACAGGAGGTTCCACCAGGACGTTCTGTCCAGCTTACATATGATAGGCATGCCCTCACTTTTGAAAAAGGAGAGGTGTCTGTTTCTCCCACTCTACACCTGTCAGATGTGTATTATGTTTCTGATATGGCTATGTAGTTGCTATCTATTAGCACTATTACAAAGTAATTGAATTGTCGAGTCATTTTTGATGTAGTTTGGTGCATTTTTTAGGATTGCATGACTGGGAGGATGATTAGTGGTAGACATGAGGAGGGGGGTGTGTACCGGCTAGTGCAGAGTCCAGTTGCAGCATCCTGTTGGACGAGTTCTACTGGGAGTGTCTTGCAGTGACATATACGATTAGGCCATCCGTCTCTGGACAAGCTACACCGACTCTTCCCACATCTGTCATCAGCTACGAAGATTCAGTGTGATGCCTGCCAGTTGGGGAAACACTACAGATCTAGTTTTCCAGTTTCCATGCATCCTAATAGTTCTGCTTGTTTTGATTTGATCCATTGTGATGTTTGGGGCCTTAGCCATGTGGTAGATAGACATGGCCATCGTTATTATTTGATTTTAATCGATGACTTTTCTCACCTTTCATGGCTATTCTTGATGCATAATAAATCAGATGTTGGTATTGTTATTTAGCATTTTGTGGCTTTTGTAAATAATTAATTTGGTGTATGCATTAAAACTATTAGAACTGATAATGCCTTAGAGTTTTGCACCAAGTAGTTGGCGGGGTTTTACAACTCTCTAGGCATTGTACATCAGACTTCTTGCCCCTACACTTCTCAGCAAAATGGGGTTGCAGAACGAAAACATCGACACATTCTGGATTTCGCTCGAGCGTTACTCATTCAGAATAGTGTACCACATACCTACTGGGGTGATGCAGTATTTATAGCCTGTTACCTTATTAACAGGCTTCCTTCGTCTGTTATCCATGAGTAGGTGCCATGGATAGTGTTGTACTCTGATGCTGAATTGTTTCCCGTGCCTCCGAAGACATTTGGTTGTGTAGCTTTTGTCCACTTACTTGGACCTGATCTGGATAGGCTTGCCATAGCCAAGTGTGTGTTTCTTGGTTACTCTCTCACTCAAAAAGGATATAGGTGTTTTGATCCCATTTTTAGAAAATACTATATCAGTGCAGATATCACATTCCATGAGTCTATTCCTTTTTTCTCTACATTAGGGTATTAGTTACGGGATGTGAAGATTGTTGTACCTATGCCTGTGCCTCCAGTATCTATGGATGATTTTGCCAGCAGTAGCAGAAAAGTACCTCCTTAGAGCACCCTATGAGCACATTTAGACTTGTTCCACCAGATGAAAGGCACTACATATCAGATAGTTGTTAGTTACAGAGAGAAGCAAAGACACACACCTCCCCTCCAGTGATCATTGAACCACCATCGTCCTCCCCTGTTCAGGTATATATTGAGCCATCTGACAGTGCTTCTCCTATTGATGTTTCCTCAGGTTAGGTGTCTGTGGATGTTGATGATAATGTGCCTATTGCCATTCGGAAAGCTCCTCGTTCCTGTGCTTAGTATCAAGTTGCAGGACATGTGATCTCCACTTATACTCTGAGTACTCAGTTTCATGCTTTTACGACTGTAGTTTCTACCTCGACGCTTCCTATTTCATATCAGCTGGCTCTACTTGATCCTTACTGGAAGACGACTATGGAGGAGATGTCTACTCTTTATGGCAGGGGCACCTAGGGGCTTACTTCGTTACCTTCTGGTGTACATCTTGTGGAAGCTAGGTGGGTCTTTACCTTGAAATACAACTCGAATGGGTCTATTTCTCGGTATAAGGCTCACCTTGTGGCCAAAGGGTTCACTCAAACCTATGTGGTAGATTTCTTTGACACTTTCTTGTTGGTTGCTCGCCTCTCCACGATCTGTATACTTGTTTCTGTGGTAGCACACTATGGATGGGCGTTACACCAACTGGATGTGAAGAATGCATTTTTATTTGGGGATCTTCAGGAGGAGATATACATGTAGTAGCCTCGGGTTTTGAGGTTCAGGAGTAGTGTGTTTACAAGCTTAGAAAGGCTATTTATGGCCTTAAGAAGAGTTCTCGAGCCTGGTTTTAGTGCCTGTCAGAGGCTTTGGATATGGTTGGGTTGTAGAGATCGTCTTCGGACCATTCCCTATTTGTGAGGAAGACCAATAGTGGTACTGTAGCTTTACTTGTTTATGTGGATGACCTGATACTCATAGGTGATGATGCAACTGGTATTTTTCAGGTGAATGAGTACTTAGCTCGCCAGTTTGTTATGAAAGACCTTGGTAGGCTCATGTACTCTCTTGGCATTGAGATTGCTACGAGCAAGAGGGGTATTGTTATGTCTCAGAGAAAATATGCTCTAGACATTCTCTAGGAGGCAGGCATGCTTGGGTCCAAGGGTGCTAATATCCCTATGGATCCAAAAGTACACTTATTTGATGGCATAACAAAGCTGATGGAGGCCTATAGACAACTAGTGGGAAAGCTGTTGTATTTGACCACCATGAGGCCAGACATTAGGTTTGCAGTAGGTAAGCTAAGTCAGTTCTTAGATAACCTACTACTGATCATTGGCAGGCAGTGATGCAGGTATTGAAATATATCAAGGAGTGTCTAAGTCGCAGTCTTTTGTTCCAGAGGGACGCTCCTATGAGTGTTGTGGCCTATTTTGATGCTGATTATGCTGGTGATATTAGAGACATAAAATTCATTACAGGTTTCTGTACATTTGTAGTAGGAAACCTTGTGACTTAGAGGAGTAAGAAACAAAGTGGTGTCACGTTCGAGTGCTGAATTAGAGTACCTTGCCATGGCACACACAACGGAGATGGTCTGGATACGATCATTGTTGCGTGACCGGCATGTTATAGTTGATGAGCCTATGAAAATGAATTGTGGTAACAGGGCTGCAACCTATATAGCGAATAATCCCATGTTCCATGAGAGAACTAAGGATGTGGAGGTGGATTGTTATTTCACCAGGAGTCTTATCCAGCGGGGTTACTGCGTCCTACTTGCCTTGCTTCTTCAGATCAGACAACAGATATGTTTACTAAACCGTTATCTCGCCCTATGTTTGAGAAGTGCAGAGACAAGCTAAGTATGATGGATATATATGTTTCAGCTTGAGGAGGAGTGTTAAGTTATATCTTGAGGGTCTATTTGTAATGTTTTTATTTCATTGGGCCCTTGTTATACTTTTTCCCTCACCTTTCTCTTTATAAAGAGGTGTAGGTTACCAAGAAATCTTATTTTCTTTAACTTTAACTATTAATTCTATTGCATTTTATATGTATGACCTATCTTCATCAATGGAAGTTGCTCCGCGTTGCGTGGAAAAAGAGGGGCATTCTTAAGCTTTGCCCTCCTTTCAGTAAGAAGGTTAATTCTTAGTTAAGAAGGGCCTTCTTAGTGAACGAGGCATATTGTTTGCTTAAAAGCGATGCAGGGAATGTGAATATGGAAGTTGGTTTGGATTGTGCAGCCATTTGGAAGATGAAGAGGGAGGTTCGTTGTCAAAGACAGGGTGACCTCTTGTGCTTTGAGTGGAACTCGAGATAATGATGTCATGTGCTTGGATAAAGGGTTGTGCCAGTTTATGGTCCATTTGGCTGCAGTGAAATGGGCTGGTGTTTGAAGGTGGAAGGTCCTTGAGTTGAAAATATAATAGGGTAAGCCTTTTTTTTGTTTGGTTTGTGGACTCAAATCATGTGGCTGTTTACTTTGAGGTAATTAAGCTGATTCCGGTGTTACCTTCCCTAAAAAAGAAAATCCTATATTTTTTACTCTAACTGCCAAAAAAGTCACTACAAGGGCTACCTCTTAACATCTTGGCCTGCCAAGCCGTGGATTAATTGTCAATTATGGCAAGTTCAAAGGTCCGATGCATACATGTGTGACTTCCTGGGCAGTGTAAAAACTCTATGGTAAAATACACCTGGGTATGCCCCCTTAAAAAAGAAAAACTGGGAATGGAAGCTGCACTGATATAAGAAGTTAAAATTTGTCACTAGGTAACAAAATGCAATCTGTATGTTGTTATGGCATAACCCGTACTTATAATTTTGACATATTTCCTTTTGTGCTGGTGTTCCTGTCATATCTTATACTTTTGCCTCAATAACTATTTGTCAATGAATGAACGGATAAATCAACAAGATATTTTGTGGTGGTCATACTTTACAGATAATGGAAACCATTTGCATTTTCATGAATGTCATCCAGGCTTAGATAAGAGTTTTACTTTTCTTTATTTTCTATGAAGTTAGTCTGTTCCCTGTGCTTCTTGTATCACCAGTTGCCTGCCATGTATTTTCCGGCTTTAACTTGAGCTGAAGAGCTAATGTTTATTCATTGAGTTTCATGATTCTCACCTAGGCAGCTTGTCACTTGTGTATCTTTTGACCTTCAAATGTCCAACTGCAGGATTATTAGTAGTGCCTTTGTATTCAGGTCTTTCACGTGCAGATCAGGTATGGTCATTCCTTAAGCTAATTGGTTGGTTATTCAGTTATAAACTTCCTGTTATTGACCATCTGTTCCTATCAAATGTTTTTGCTTTCATTTTAGGACCTTGTGTTTGCTCCCACTCCTAGAGGAAAAAGGAAGGTTGTCATATCGACCAATATTGCAGAAACCTCATTGACATTGGAGGTAGTCACTAGCGTAACTTTAATTTGTTTAGGCCTGTTTAGCAACAATTTTATTAGGTGCATTGTTTTAGGGATTGCAAGGTGAAACCTGCAGTTTGCTTTCGTTTTATAGAGTAGATTCAGCTGAATGTGGGCCATCTTCATGTGGCTGTGGTTGTCGTGTGGTGTGGTGGCAGTAGCGGTTTTTTTTTTTTTTTTTTTGAGAGAAGAAAAGGAAGATTACCAGAGGTTGGTAATCATCAAGAAGTTGTATTAATCATAAAAAGAAACGGACTTACAGGTTTTGAAGCAAAAAATCTGAAAAAAAATGTATCTCCCTCAGTACATTGTCAACCCAACACCGTTTATCTCTAAAAATCTTCCCGTTCCTTTGCAACCAAATACACCAAAGAGTAGTGAAGGCTTTGATCCATCCAGTCAGGTCAAGATCATAATGATCTCGAAAAGAATTCCAGAAATCTTGCTGACTGGAAACATTTACGGTGCGGAGCTGCAATCTGTCCCAAAATCTTTGGAAAAATCACATCCAAAGAAAAGATGATCAATATTTTCCTCCATCTGGCTACAAATGGGGCAAGTTGTATCAACTTCATTAAACCATCTTTCCAACATTTTCCTCGTGACCAATCGTTCCCTCCAAAGCAACCATAGGAATTTTTTTTATCTTCAAGGGAATACCACACTTCCAAATCCTCCCAGAATCAGCCCGAACAGAGTCCATGTTTCCTGCAATAGAAACCATTTTGTCATAGGCCTTTTGCACCGTGAAAGACCCCTCCTTCCAGGCAAATCTATCCACCTCATCAGCCTTTGGTTGCAGATCTGATATTAACTCCAGTAACTGTTGAAACTCGCTGAAGGTCTTCTCGGATGGTCCAGCAGGCAATTGAAAATTCCATGTTTCCCTTTGCACATTCCACATATCATTCACCTTGGCATTCTTGTTGTCCGCAAGCTGAAACATGCTCGGAAAAAGCTCAGATAAGGTCCCCGAATCACACCAATTGTCAATCCAGAACTTAAAGTATTTGCCATCTCCCAAGATTGGTTCAAAAGCACCAACACTTTTCAACGAAGTTGGTCGAATGGAATGCCAAAAAGGTGATGATCCATGTTTATTTGCCGCTTTAACATTGAGATTCATTTCCAAGCCATATGACTCATTAATCACAGTAGAGACTGTAGAAATCTCACCAAAGAGTACCCTCACCACCCATTTTCGAAAGTAGCGCCGCATTGAAAACCTCCAACTGCCGCACCCCATGACCCCCCTCCTTTTTATGTGTGCAAATATCTTTCCAAGGAACCAATTGGGCAAACCTTCCCTCATGTTCAACTCCTTTCCAAAAAAATCTCTTTCTAATCATCTCTAATCGTGTGAGAATCTTCTTAGGTGGTTTAAAGATTGAAAAGAAGAAAATTGGAATAGACGAAAGAACAGCTTTTAGTAGAGCAAGTTGCCCTCCTCTAGGAAGCAAGCTACCACTCCAAGACAATAGCCTCTTCCCAAACCACTCAACCACACAATTCTAGTCCGAAGCCGCCAACCTTTTGCCTTTCAAAGGGAGTCCAAGGTATCTAATTGGCAAGTGACCCATTGGTCCTCCAAAATATTTGCAACATTCCAAACCTCCGAATCTGAGATGGAGAAAGGAACGAGCACAGATTTAGCTTTGTTTATCTTGAGACTAGACAGATGCAAAAATTCTAACCATGGATGAAACATGCTCGGCCTCAATAGCCCCTCTCTCAATGAAGAAAGTCGTATCATCTGCATACTGCAAAAGAGGTGTTAGGAGAGATCCATCACCTTCGCATGTAAAGCCATTGAAAAGATGACCTAAACAAGCTTTAAAGGCCAACGTAGCAAACGCATCAACCCTATATTAAAGAGCAGTGGTGCTAGAGGACATCCCTTTCTCACCTCATGTTGAGGCTGGATCCAAACTCCATTTGAGTGACCATTTACCAATACTGCAAAAGATGAGGTAGTAGCACATTGTTTCATCAGTTGCACCCAATTCTCCGGGTAACCCCTCCTCTTAAGAACATCTCATAGATATCTCCACGAGATGGAATCATAGGTTTTGGATAAATCGACTTTCCAAAGAAAAGCGAGAGTACCCTTCTCTTCCAAGTTGCCACCATTTCCTCTGCCAATACAAAGGAATTTTGCAGAGATCTACCTTTTATAAAAGCTGACTGGATCGGGGAAATAATATCAGGCATAATCATTCGCAGTCTATTTGCCAAAACCTTAGCCACCAACAAATAAATTGAATTAGACAAGGCAATAGGCCTAAAATCATCAACAGACTCAACAACTGGTTTCTTGGGCAAAAGAAACAAGTAAAAGTGATTCAGTCTATCAAATCCCACATTGCCCACAAAAAATTCTCAAATTAGAGACATCACATCTAGTCCCACCACCTCCCACATCTCCTTGAAGAAGAGGACCTGCAAACCATCGGGTCTCAGAGAACCCTTCGCCTTAAGTCTAAGTGCACATAGCACCTCCTCTTCATCCACCTCCTTGAAAAGCTCCCTCTTCGCCTCCTCCCTCACCTGGTCTAACTCTAAAGCTCCTAAATGCCAATCCCTTCTAGCCTGTCTCCGAGTGAAATCATGGAAATGTGTCCAGAAGGCCTCACATATCAAATTTCTATGGCGCAAGACACAATCCCCAACCTTTAAAGCACTGATCATATTTACCCTCCACCTATTACTTGCTGCCAAATGAAAGAACTTTGTGTTAGCTTCGCCCTCTTTAAGCTAGAGCTGTTGGGACTTCTGTTGCCAATCCATCTTTTTTTTGTGATCTTCTTCCAAGACAACCGTCTGCATTCTCCTATGCTCATGACAATAATCATCGGATAAAGGAGACACTCTTCACGCCTATCCAGGTCAAAAATCTTCACTAGAGCTTCTTGTCTTCTCGCCTCTCTATGTGTCTGGAGATCATGTTTGAACTCAATCATAGCCTCTCGAATGACCCGAATCCTACACGCTATAGTCCTTGTAGCTGACAAAGAGGCGGGTGTGGAAGCCCACATGTCCCAAATTAGCTCCTTAAATCGAAGCTCCTTTAACTAGCATTTACAAAACTTGAAATAAGTTGAGAAATTGGCAGCCTCATTACTAGACCATAGAAGGGGCATGTGGTCATAAAATGGCCTATCACAAGCAACCACCTCTGCTCCATGGAAAGACTCTACCATAGAAACATTGCATAAGAATCTATCAATGCAAGACGCCGCACCATTGCCATTTCTCCAAGTGAATCTTGCCCCAACCATAGGCAAGTTCATCAGCTCAAGATCCTAGACCATGCGCTGGAAATCAGTTGAAGTCTTGTCACCCCTACCATCTGGTCTATCATCCAAGTGCAAAGTAGCATTAAAATATCCCCCAATAAACCAAGGTCTACCATCCATAAAATATGAGGCTTGCTCAAGCTCCTCCTAAACGCACACTCTGGCAGAATCTTCACAAGGTCCATATGCATAAGAAACAACAAAAGTAAAGCCATCCAATCTTTTACTGAAGACAATTGCTGGCATTCTTCAAGCCACCAAAGAAGTGTCTAAAACAAAAGAGGCACCATGCCACAACACAAGAATGCCACTAGATCTCCCTTCTTTATGTCAAGGTAGTCGGAATATCTATCACCACAACCACTATTCCTCAATTGAGGAGACAAACCCTCAAGGTGAGTTTCCTGCAAGAGCACGATATCCACTCTCCACTTTGCCATGTATCTCCTCAGAATTGATCTTCGAGCCGCATCCTAGAGTCTACGAACATTTTAGGAGAGGATCCTAATCATGAGAAACACAGATAGCCCCTCCTTTATGTACCTTCTTCACACCAACCACCTTGGCCCCCCGATCATCAACTTCCCTCGCTTCCCCTTGATCAACATTTATATTCACCTTGGAAGATGGCTTCTTTGTGGATCCCTTCCACTTGTAACATGCACTAAGTACCAATCTGTGTTTCTGCGATAGCAATTTCGGACGAGATGACGATTTGCTGGTGGAGGACCGGACTATTGTACACCAGTCTTGCTTGTCATCTCTTCCTTGCCGCCCCCTTACGCCCACATCGGATGCTGCGTCTTCAGGTACATCGGCCCGAGGCAAAGCTCCTTCCATCAACTCTGCCACATTCAAATGCCGTAAATCATCATGGCAAGAATCCTTCAGACCTTGGGCCAAAAAATTGACCCAAAAGCTAATGGGAACTCGTAGTCCTGCATAAAAACACAAGCAGTAGTGACATGCCCCACTTCTTGGACAGCTGGACTATACGAAATTTCCAGGAATAGTGCATTTAAGGGGAACTCACCACGATTGGACCCAGCAATGGGTCTAGCATCCACTTGTTTAGTGCGCAATGCACATTCCAAGTCCCCAGGCTTCGCAACTGCATGACGATCCCCACCAATTGGATAAGCCTCCCACGCCATGTCCATCTCACGCCCATCAACATCGCCATCATCAATTTGTTACTTCACTTCATCAGCCTGTAGAGTAACCTCCATGGCAGTAGAGGGGTTTCCATATTCAAAACCCAAATCAGGAAAGGCACGATAATTGGAAAGGCTCAACTTACCACGTTTGGATCTGTAATCAGATCCGGATGCCGCCTATTCTGAGTTGGTAAAAGCACCCTCCATGCCAGCATCCAAAATTGCAAAAGTACCATAATTACCACCAATCAGAACACCTTCTTTTGCTAGCTGTGTTGCCTCGTGATTTGCTTTTTGAAAAACATCCAACTGGCATTTACCTGATTTTGAAACACGCCTCCAAATTAGGCATGACCTACGTTGATTGAAACTGTGGCCTTTCGATGTCTTCCCGATTGTCGTAGTTACCACTCTGGCCACAGCCAACCGCCGGAGCACCACTCTGACCACCATTAGCCCTCGCCATTGTACCATGATCACCACCATCTCTGGCAATGTCCTCCATCGCCACATGAACACCAACCTGAGCTTATGTCGATGGCTTCTCAGACTTGTTGCTAACTTCTTTGAAAGATATCACACAAGCACACCCTCCAAACTGAAGAATCTCCTTGCTAGGCAAACACTTCTCCATCAGCAAATCCCCCTCAACCAGGATCGAAGAAACATCTCCTTCCAAGAGACCAAGGCCCCAACACGTTTGCACTCGAGCAAACGATGCACAAAGGGACATTACCATCCCAATCGTCCTCCACCTCAAGGGAATTCCATAGATACGAAAAAACACCAAAGGATGCAATAACACACGTTCATCCGCAGCACCTTCGTAAATGCCCAGGGATGACCAACGGATGCTAACACTACCAATTCATCACTTCAAACAACAAACGTGAAACATCTGACTTGTTCAAATCGAAAACAAAACTTTCATCTCCGAATAGATTGCCACCTTGCAATTAGATGAAGATAAATTGGCTCTAGATAAAACAGATCTCACCAAATCCATCAAAGGAGACCTAGCCAGAAACGTACCCACTATCGAAGAATCCAAAGTGGATTCAATCGCACCCACCTCAGATGACCACGAGGAATGCACCTCCAATGAGGGATGATCATACGGTTGAGGAGGCAAGGTTTGCTCCTTGACCGCACGTCCCACTTTCACAATCATCAGATGAGAACTTTGTCGATGACCCAAACCTTTGCAACGAAGACACTTCACCGGATCTCTGCAGTCCCTCGCCGTGACCCCTCCCACGACACTTGTAGCACACCTCCTTGCGGAGACGACGGAGATGGGCACCCTCCCCATCGCCCCCTTGTCTCTCTCTAGCCCTTCCGCCCATCCTCGTAAAAGACATGCCAGGTGGCAGTAGGTGTTGATGCTGGAGCTTCAATATAGTAGGTGATATGGGAGCAGCAAGAATATAGCAGCAGTGCAGTAATGCATGCTACAGCAGCCTGTTTGTGATGCTCATGAGTTGCTTGTTGCTGTTGCTCATATGGTGCTAGATTTTGCTGCTTGGGGATGCTATTGCTCCATCTTTACCTGCTGCAATCTCTTCCTATCAGCTTTGATTTGCTAAAGATCTGATATTATCAATCCTTACTATAGTGGCTAGAAGTGGTGCCTTTTTTTGGAAAGTAGATTTCTAGTGGAAATGTGATGCAACATTTTTAGGTTTTTTTTCGGAATCTGAATAAGGACTTTACTGACTCGTCTCTGGTCTAAATTTAAATTCCTAGCTCTATCTTATGAAGAATATCGTTGGAGATAAGTTCCAATACTTATCAATGCTTTTTTGGGGGCTTTGGAAGCCTTTTTTTTGGGCTTTTCTTTAAAGAACAGATATTGCCAAGCGGATTTATCTTTACGTGGTTCTTATTTGACATGTTACAGTCAGAGGAATCCAGGGTCCAGCACTAAGCTAAACGTTTTATATTTCCTTTGCAGGGTATTGTTTATGTTGTAGACAGTGGCTTCTCGAAGCAACGGTTCTATAATCCGGTAAATTGCCTTCCATTTTACTGGAGTATAATGCATCAACATTCATCTAGATCCAATATGACAATGATGCTACAAGTCACTTGAATTTTGAAAATTAAACATAATGGAAAGGAAAATAAGAAAGAGAGAGGAGAATTCTGTGGTTTCAAACCAGATTCTACATCAAAGAAAGAACCTTGGGAAGACTTGCATGAATCTTGGCCCAAAATCCATTCACCCGCCTAAACATAACCATGTAAAATACACATCTCAACAATGCCATCACCCTTTAAAAAAAAGGAAAAATCTCAACAACACCCTCTAGTTACAGCTTATTGTATTAGACGGTAACATCTCTTTTCCCGTCCCATGAAAGCAGTTAAGTGTGAAGCAGTTGGGTAGAAACCCTACCATTTAGGGAAGGCAGTGGATCTATTGGAATTGATATAGGCAACTCTTGGAAATTCGATGACATGGTACTCAATTGGAGGGGCTATTGTGTAGTATATGGTAATATTGAGATACATATAAAGAGTGCAAGCATTTTCGTTAATTGAAAGGTCACCTTAATTAACCAAATAACCATGTTTGTCAAACTAAGTACTTGGTTTTCCCATGCTCGGTGTTGTCCGATTATCATGCAGCCGAATCAGCTGAGTAATTGTCTGAGGTTGCCATTCACTCATGTAGGACAGTTGATAGAAATGGGAAACCTTGTGAACTTTGTGAAAGGGATAGCTTGCAATTTTTTTGAAGTCATGATCATGACACCAATCACAAACTTCACAGCCAGGGCATAGGTCTTAGACATAAGTTGTGAGCTTGGCACAAACTTTTAGCTTGTAATGAACTGCAATCGTGATGGAAAGGCATGGGCATGGAACTACATTACAAAGGCACAAAAAATAACACAGATCACTATCGGGCTTGGAGGGCACAGCATGCATAATAGATCAGATATGATCCACAATAAGGAAGTGCTGTAGCTTTAACGTTACACAATTAAAGTTATACTGCACAAATAGGATCTTTTCATGATCTCAACATCTATGAATGCCTTGCTTGATATACTAGTTAAAAGTTTCTTCACAGTGTAACTGGTAGCTCCAACCTTAATTTCAGCTTCTCATTGTTAAATATTTCTTTGTTATAGGTCAAAGTTGGGCATTAGTAGAAAGAAACTGAAATAAAACAAAGACT
Source organism: Thalassia testudinum (assembly GCA_037157565.1). Lineage (NCBI taxonomy): Eukaryota > Viridiplantae > Streptophyta > Magnoliopsida > Alismatales > Hydrocharitaceae > Thalassia > Thalassia testudinum. The sequence continues at coordinate 54,480,058 of JAZHRO010000030.1, forward strand.
ACTCTCTCAGGAGGGAAACTGCTTTGATTCCATGTAGTTTTGGCTATAGCCTGCTCCCAGCTCAGGTCTTCTGGAAATGATACCAAAGTTGGGAGTATTATAATCTCACCAACTTGCAATTGTGATATGCTCATCAAGCTCCATATATCAATCAACTAGTCAACATGTTGTAGAGGTGGTTATTGCTGGGTTTAATGGTATAACACTTGGTCTCTGCATTTTTTTAAAGGATAAAGGGTAGGCCAGTAGGCATTCACTTCATTAGTTTCATCAAAACAAAATTACATAAGAAGCATCTAGAAGAAGAGAATCAGTATGCCCCTTACAACAGTTTGACACCACACCCTTTCTCCACACTTGGTCTCCACATTTCTGGTTTTATTATGGCTCTAATAACATTTGTAACGATCTTGAGCAGAATTTTGAGTCTAATGAAAGAAAAAAAAAAAACCCTAATAACTTGTTAAGTTTGGGTCCAAGTGGAGCCAAGGCAATCACCAAAAATACTTAAGCCCAAGTTGAGAGTCGGTTATCCTTAATCCCTTGCCTATTTCCAAGTCAGATCTTTGAGTTGAGGTTAAGCTTTGGGTGTTACACTCTCCATCTAGTTGGACTAAACTAGAGAAGGGGAAGCATGTTATTGGTCAAGAGGGAGGAACCCCAAGTACCAATATAAAGCTAGTGACTATATAGGGAAACCTTGCTCAACTATGCCTTTGTTCCTTGCTTAATTTCAATTACGTTTTGGGAATAGAGTGATACAAAAAACTGAAATGGTTTGGAGATGAATGGCAAATACAATTCGCCCTGGTTTCTGGTAATATGTGGATAATCAGATACCCCATTGTCAAAAGGATTTGCAGTCTGTTCATTGCTGTCTTCACTTATATTGCGGAGACAATCCTATGAAAGCGATGGTGAAGTCTCTATTATGGTAGAGTATATTGTATATTAGAATATAGTTGCATGGCGTTTGAAACATCCTTGTGATAGTATCTTCTCTAATTTGTTATGTTTAGTAAGACCCAACTAAATCAGCAAACTATATCAAGACTATAATACTACATTATACCGCACAAGGCTTAACGGGGGATTATACTTAAGCACAGAGCTGGTCCAATTAGGGGTCCAAACAGGAGACTTATGAAAGAGATGACTGTGTTGTTTTCCAATTTATTTTAATTTTGGATGCTGATATGGATATCTTACATATAAGAAAGGTACATGTTAACATAGTAAATTTTTGACAATTGATGTAGGGAGGACAAGGAATGTTGAGCTGCCAATTATGGGCATGTGCAAAAGATGTTTGTGACAAAAATGAAGATGTTAAGATAGATGTGTTACCATTGCAAGGAAAGATCATATTTCTAATGAGATTATCCAAGAAAGGTTGGAGTGGCATTGTTATAGGATAAATGAGAGAGGTGTGTCTAAGGTGATTTCAACATTTGCAGAAAAGGCGAATAAATGCCTCGGTTAGGAGATGTGAGGAGTTGGATGTTGAACCTCTTGGGAGGGGGCGAGGACGACTAAATAAATGTTGGATGGAAACTATTAGGCACGATCTCAATTTCTCTAATTTAAACCTAGAAATGGCTTGAAATAGATCTAGTGGAGGCAACGAATCCATGTAGCCGACCCTCCTTAGTGTGGGAAAAGGCTTTTTTGTTTTTGTTGTTGATGATGATGATGCATGGAGGACACGGAATAGCAGATGTTTATTTTATAAAATATTACTAATAATTTTAGAGATGAATTATAAATGGATTATGACATAACATGTAAAACAATGGCCATAGATCATGATCACATTTGCTGTTCAAATTTATTGAAGTTTTCATTTCAAGAAGAAAAATTCTCTGTTTAAAAATTTCATTTGACAAATCAAAGCTACTGTTTTTTAAATGACTGAAATTCCTTGGGAATTCTTAAGACAAACTGTTGTTGCAGAAATTGTCATCTCCTTTTCCAGCCTATAAATGTATCTTCCATTCTGTGGACTTTGCGAGTTTGTATGTTTGTAGTTTCTAGGTAGTTGGTCTGCAAGAATTGGTTGAGAGTTGCAGGGAGCTTGTATTGGTCCTGTTTAGGGTATGAGGACATGCTTGTGTCATTCACAAAATTTCTGATGTATGTTTATCAGTCTCACTGATAGTTTACCTTGTGTTTGTGGAGTTTCCATGTTGAACTTCATAACCAGGCCCTGTATCCTCTCTCCCTCTCTCACACAGACACACCACTGGTCTGATTTTGTTTTCTGTCAAGATGGTGGAATGACTGTATTATACGGCAAAAGAGTCAGAAGCTCTGCATATGCTCTGGCTTTGCTAGAAGGAAGTTTAAACAATATCCAGCAGCTGAGACACTGTTCATACCTGTCGATGTAGAATATTGAATGTGGACTAGGTCAGTTATGTGATGTAAACAGGACTCCCACGGTAGTTGACCTATGTTCAGAAGATGGAAAACAAGAATGTCAATCTTGACAAAGTTTCTTGGGTTTCTTCCCTTGTTGATATAGGAAATTAATATCATTTTTTATTTGTTCTTTACATTTTCTATTTTTTTTAGATACATTTCAATGTATATTTTAGTTTTTTTTTTGTGGAATAATAGGTTTTAGATATTGAAAATCTGGTGGTGGCTCCACTATCAAAAGCATCAGCTAGACAAAGAGCTGGTAGGGCTGGAAGGGTACGCCCAGGGAAATGCTACAGGTATAGCTCATCAATTGGTTTGATCTTTCTGATTATGGCACTTATTTTTTTACAAGTGACGCTCGTGGTGATCAATATGCTACTTTTTTCTTTGTTTGCCTGATCTTCTTTATGCATCCTTTATTTGTCTTTCTTTATGGACTTCTTTTGGATTTATTAGTTCCAATGTTGAGTGTATGCTATAATCTAAAATATGGATACCTTTGGATTTTGAAGGCCAATTGTGGAAAATAGAGACACTATATAGATTTTGAGAAATACTTCAAGTATTTCACAGAAATATGCATTATTATAAATTTTTGTGCATTTTAAAATTGTGTGAAATGTTCATGTTGAGTATTTGTTTGCATCTTATGTTTTCGGCACATAAAATTTATATTTGATTCCGGTGAGAAATTTAGGAGTGAACCAGGCCTAAACTAAATGGCTCATTGTTGAATTATTAGGTTTTATTGCTTAGGTACATGCCCGAAATCCCTATTGAAAGATGCTTCCATATGTGAAATTTTTTATACAAGAAATCTTGTTGCTCAAAATAGATTAGTGGAGGCAAAGATTCCCTCTTAGTGTGGGAAAATGCTTTGTTGTTGTTTCATACAAGAAATCTTTATTTGAAGGCAAGGTTCAAATTATGTTGCTTAGAAAAGGAGAAAGCTTGAAATAGGGTTGGAGAGAAGGCTTGGGTGATTGAAAGGACATGTTTCGCATAGTACTTGGGAATGGAGAAAGCTTGAAATGGAGGTGGCTTTATCATTCCTGAGTATTTGAAGTAGGGTGCTCTTGAAATTAAGAGATTTTGAGATCATGTTATCTTGATAAAAATGACCTTGGAAGAAGTGATTTAGCATATCATTTTTTCCTTATACACCCAAACTTGATTTAGAGGAAGGATAAGGAGTTGTTGGAGGACTTGCTAAGGAAGTCCATGGAATCCCTCGAAGAGAAATGACTTGTTAGGTTGGAGATTTGAATAAACATGCAAGGAAGATGCTATGGAGTATGGAGTTTACAACTCTTCATGGGAATTATGGTTTTGATTGTAGAAATGTGGAGAAGTTATTTTTTTGATTTCACATGCCCGATCATTTTATACAAATACTTTCTCCAAAAAAGAAAGTCCGTTGATCTAAAATCTTATGGTGATAAAATGCTAACTAGAAAACGCCATGAAGCAAGTCCTATTAGTATTGTCTTCTACCTTAGAAATGGATAAGTTGATGTACTTTCAAATTAAGGTTTCATGATGCATGTTTTTTGTAGGTGGCATGTTACTCGTGAATGGGACTAACAGTGGAGTAATTAGAAAACTTGAATAGAGAGAGGCCCTTAAGTCTAAAGACTTTTGATTAAGTAGGAAAAATGCTAGATACATGGGATGCAAGTTGTTAAGGGACATGCTGATAGATAGGAGGTGAAAACTAGGACATATTCTATTTCGAAGAAGGATGTTTTTGAGTGCTTCGGGTTAATTTTTCAACAAGATAGAGGATTGGATGGGGATACCACAACCATAATAATGCATGCAGGTTGGTTGAAGTGGTGAGGACCTGTAGGTGTTTTATGTGACAAGAAGTTTCCTTTAGGCTTAGTTTATTGCAGGGGTTAACCTCTCTTTTTACAGGTTAACCCTTGTTTATCACAAGGGTCAACCCAACCCTACTTTGCCTCTGAAATCCGGGATAAGCAAACCTAGGATTGATGGTGGGTTCAGGTAATCCCCCTTCCCTACCCAAGTTTTTCTCCCTCATCACCCTAACACATCATTCCCATACTACTTTTTCTCTCCTCTCATGTTTGGTGGTTTGACATATTTCGATTAATAACCATTACAATGTAATTAGCATTTGTAATGTAAATGTAACGAAATATGCAGGTTCGTTGCACGAGGCACAAGGCATGTGAGAGTGTGTGTGTGTGAGAGGAGCCCACACGAGAATTGGAGAAAATTTTATTATGGAACTCAAGACAACAACTTGGTGTATTGGTCTCTTTTATAGAGGTCCAATCAACCTAACAAATTAGGTAAATAAAGTAAATTGGGACTCAATCAATCCTAATTGGCCTCTTAACAACTTCCTTAAACGACATAACTCGACGACAACTTGACAAACATAACAGATAATCCTTAACAAAATTTGCCACAATTGGCCAACCAACATCTCACGTGAGATCTCGTGGAAGATCCACTTGATCTCATGCACACACGTACGCACACACTGCTACGTGGTACTGTCACGTGGTTTATTCTTGTGACTTCAACACTTCCTTACAAGTTGGACTCTTGGAGAGGGGGTCGACCTTGTAGAGAAGTTGTGATGAGGCTTAATCACCTCACCATTTTTCATCATTTTCGATGGAGAAGAAACGACCCAGATCTTCAATTTCTTGGTTGCTAGAGCTTGGAGTTGGGGAGAGTCCTTTAGCAACTTTTGTGGTGGTAGCCACGATGGTTGGAGTAGATGATTCTTCAATCTTTAGGAGAGAACGCAAATGCTCTAACTTTGTAGGCGTGAGTGGTGCATTCTTAGGGTTGATGAAGACTTTTGCGCCCATGCCGGTCGCCCGAATTTATCCCAACACTTGTTAGATGGATGTTGGTCCGAGTGCAATAGGGATAAGGTGGAAAGCCCGTACCACTATTGTGATCTCTTCCTCATCCGTGTCCTATGCCACCTCTAATGGTGGCCAAGGCTGATGATTCTGTAGGATTCGAAGTCAACATGATAGACTTGCCAACCTTGAGTTTTTGAAGATGATTATAAATATACTTGAGGTCAAGTCTATCATCAGACGTGAGCATCTAGTCAAGCGCTGATTGATATTTAGGGTTTAGACCCCTTAGAAATATGTATGCTTGCCACTGTGTGTGGATCTCAACTTGCTTCTTGTAGCAAGATGGTTGGAATATGCCAACTTCTTTGAATAGGCCTTCCATTATTGTGAAATATTTATCAAGGGGTAGATCCCCCTGATTACTATTCCATATGCGCTAATAAATATTTGCAAGTTTGGTGTTGTTCGTCTTCTTCAAGAAGCGCTTCTCGAGCATGTCCCAAATCTTCTTTGTAGTATTCTTGTACAACATGTTGGTTGCATAATGGGAAATTAAAATTCTCTTGGATGGGGCGAGAGTGAGGGCGAGAGCGAAGGGGGGATAGCTGGGTGGTGGTGGAGAGGAGGTGGAGCGAGAAGCAGCGCACAGCTGGGGTGGAGGGAGGCGGAAGATCGGGAGCGAGGGCTGAGTGCTTCAAGTGCCTTGGTCGGGGACACTTTGCTAGGGAGTGTTGCGACCCTTGGCGATGCTGGAGGTGCGGCGGCTCAGGGCACCACAACATGCGATGTCGTCGAAGTGCGGTTGGGGTTGGGGGTGCCTTGCCTACGCCGCCGACGTCGAAGGTGTCGCTGGCTGAGGTTGAGGCACCATGGTCGGGCGAGGCGGTCAAGTTGAGGGCGGCGGTTGAAGGGGGCTGGTGGGGGAGGTCCTGGAGGGTCGGGTTCGGTGCAGTGAGGTCTTCGAAGCCCTTGAGGGGAGGGGGTCGGAGGTCTTGGTCGTGGAAGGGGGGAGGTTCCTTGTGCTCGGCCTCTCGGTGACGGTGTGGATGCGGCTATGTGGGGAGGAGGTCTGGCTGAGGGGTAGGCTTCGATGGCGGAGGTCATGCATACATGATGGGGCCACCTCGATGCGGCCCCCGAAGCAGCTGTAGCTTAAGGTGGTGCTTACTTGGGTGCCGTGGTGGCTGCGGACGATCGAGGTGGTGGAGGCTCTGGTTGGGCCTTTTGCGTGGCTCAGACGGTGTTGGAATATTGGCCTCGTCGCTTGACCGCTGTTTACAGAGGTTGAGCTCAAGATCGGCTGCCTTTTGATGGAGAGGGTGACCCTGAGGGCTGGCGGAGCCTCCTGGGTGGTTGCCTGTTCGCCGCAGCCGACTGAGGGAGCGGCTGGGGATCCCCCGAGCGTAGCGAGGGCATAGGACACGAGGCTAGTGTGGAGACCGAGGTGGGTGGAGCCGCAGGTTGGTGCGGGGTTCGAGGCACAGTCCTCGGGGGGGCCGTCGAGATCCGCGGGGTAGGGTGCGAGATCTTGGGCGTGAGGGCAGCCTGGGGAAGTGGAGTTGGGTGAGGGTGCACTGTCCTCGGGGGGGCTGTTGTGACCCATGGGATAGGGCGCAAGAGCTCGGGTGCGAGGGCAGTCTGGAGAAGTGGAGGAGTCGGGCGAGGGTGAGGATGCTCGCCAGGAGGGTCCTTTTGTAGGGTCGGAGGTGATCGGGTCGGGCGCGGGTAGAGTGACCCGTTTACCGGGGCGCGCCTGTCGGATGGGGGATCTGAGTAGTGGGTGGGGAGTTTTGTTTGGCTAGGAGCTGGATTGCGGATGCGGACCCGGTTCTCCTGCGGCAGGGCGACCAGCTCTGGGGGATCCGTTTTGGGGGACCCTTGGCGGCAACTCTTCTCCCTCCAAGCGAAGGGAGGCGCAGTTGGAGCAGGAGGAGGTGAGGGAGTAGGAGAGGGTGAGGGGGAGGGTCCCCGAGTTGGAGGGCCTCCCCGCCGTGTCCTGTTTGGGCCAGGGAGAGGGAGCTTTGGAGGAGGCCATGGGGGGTGGTGTGGAGACCGCAGCGTAACCGAGGCGAAGCGAGGGGGCGCGGAGGGGTCTGTGGCGATGGAGCTCGGGGAAAGCGAGGGTGGGGCCTCGGTGAGGGAGTTCGGAGCAACGGCAGCGACGTGCGAGGACATTGGACTGGGTGTAGTGTCAGAGGTGGAGGCCGTGGAGGGTGCTGGAGCTGAGGCGGTGGCCACGTCGGACGACCTGGGGCCTAGGTTCGAGTCAGCACAGTTGCGTGGCAGCCTCGTGTCATGAACGGGGGATGGGGAGGCGGTCTTCGGTATAATTGACGGTGGTCCTTCAGGAAGAGCAGGAGGAGCGGTCAGGTGATGGTTGACGGCCAGGGAGGGCTGCTGCCGACGCCGCGGTCGACTGCTGTGGCGCTGGACGTAATGGACGAGGTGTGCCGGACAGCGAAGGCTGCAGGCTTCCGCCTGGCCGTGAGGGAGGTCCCTTATGTTGCCCCATGAACGGAGTACTGTCTTGTCATGTCAGGGGTCTCAATGACCCCTCCAGGAGGTCGACGTTGGGGAGCTATACAGGCAGTGGAGGGCGGACGTGGTTCTGCTTCAGGAGACGAAGCTGCGCTCTTGTGATAAGAGGTTGTGGAGGGAGATTAGGGGCACCTAGATGGAGGGTTTCCTGAGTCTAGATGCGGTTGGCCGTGTAGGGGGCAGCTACTTGGATGGCGTAAGGATGTCTTCTCCTTGGAGGATAGCTTTACGGGGAGGCACATTATCTCGGTCGAACTAGCCAGGATCATAGACGGGGCCAAGGTGGTCGTCACGGGTGTCTATGGCCTGCCCGTTCGTAGGAGAGGGAGACGATGTGTGAGGAGCTTGGGACGGTGGCAGCAGGGAACAAGGGGAGGCCATGGTTGATTGGAGGTGACTTTAATGTCACGCTGCAGGTTGGTGACAGATCGGGAGGGTATGGCAGGCAGGACCCTGGCTTAGAGGGCTTTATGGAGTTCGTGGCGGTGCATGGCCTCTTCGATATGGTCCCTACTTCCTGTTCCTACACCTGGAGGAATAATAGCGACCAGAAATCCAAGATTGACCGTTTCTTGTCCAGTGTTGAGCTGGCGGAGGCATTTCTGTTGGCGGGTGTGGTCTCGATGGAGAGGCCTTTCTCTGACCACACGTCGATTATGTGGAAGGCAAATGAGGGGTCGTGCTTTGGCACCTACTTCAAGTTCGACAGGTCTTGGTTGCTGGAGGATGGATTCAGAGGCATGGTGGAAGAGAAGTGGAGCGCGATGGAGGTGGAGGGATCAGCCACGATTCGTCTGGCGAAGAAGTTAGACGGCTTGAGGGACATGTTGAGGGTGTACAAAAGAGAGATCAGGGAGGCTAGGCACTCCAGGAATACGGAGGCTCTAGCAGAGATTGCCAGGATAGACAGATGCGAGGACCTCGAGTCTGCTTCCGAGGATGACAGGTGCAGCAGGGCCGAACTGACCCGGGTGGTGCAGGAGGAGGACAGGAAAGTGGAGGTGTAGTGGAAGATGCGATCGAGGCAGAAATGGTTGCGTGAAGGCGACTCCACCAAATTCTTTCACCAGATGGCCTCGGCGAGGAGGAGGAACTGGATTGAGAGCTTGCAAGTGGGAGAGGAGACCTTCTCTGGCAGGGAGGAGGTTGGTCGTGCTGCGGCGGCCTATTTCAAGGATTTCACGGGGAGGCGGAGCAGAGGTGGTTGGAGGTGGCGGGGAGTGGATGTGCCGAGCGTCACAGCGGATCAGGCTTTGGGCCTTACCTCTTTTTTCTCAAAGGGTGGGGTGAGGGATGCGGTTTGGGGTCTTAATGGGGAGGGATGCCCCGGACCAGATGACTTCCCCGTTTCCTTCTTTAAGGAGTTTTGGGCATTGACGAAGCGGGAGGTGATGCAGATGATGGAGGAATTTGCAAAGGGTAATAGGGGGTTCGACAGGTTGAACAGGTTCTACCTTTTTCTGCTGCCCAAGAAGGAAGATGCGGAGGCAATTGAGGACTATCGTCCTATTGTCCTCTCCAACGCAGTCTACCTTATTGTCGCTAAGGTCCTAGTCAACAAGCTTCGGCCCATCCTGGGGGAGCTTATCTCACTGATACAGATGACATTCATCCTGGGAAGGGGTATTTTAGACGATTTCGTGGTTGCCTTGGAGGCCATCGCGGTGTGGAAGCAGAAGCGAAGGAAGGCCTTCCTTTGGAAGGTTGATTTCAGTAAGGCCTGTGACTCGGGACAATGGGACTTCCTGGGGACGTCTCTTGTGAGAAGAGGTTTCCCCCAGGTCTGGATTGACTGGATGAAGCGGTATGTGACCACGACCTCCTTCGTGTTGGTCAACGGGAACCCTGCAGGTGGGTGGGTGTAGCCTAGAAGGGGGGTTCGGCAGGGCTGCACACTCGCTCCGATGCTTTTTGTATTAGCGGCAGACGCTCTAGCAAGAGCGGCTCACAGGTCCTGTGTGAGGGGACTGATCATTGGCTCTGGGGGTGGTGGCGGAAGGGAGGTCCCTCTACTGCAATATGAGGATGATACGTTGTTTTTGGTGGAGGGGTCGGTTGTGGTGGTGAGGAGATTGAGGATACTATTGGAGCTCTTTGGAGAGGCCTCAGGACTGCAGATCAACTATCTGAAGTCCAACTTCATTTCGTTGAACATGACGACTGAGGAGGTTGTGGAGGTGGCGGGCGCCCTTTGGACTGGAGTGGGTGCGCTACTTTGGGTGTACTTGGGGCTATTGCTTTCTGATAGACGTCTTAGGGTGCAGGACTAGATCCTGCTTCTGGCGAAGATGGAGAGGAGGTTGGCGGGCTGGTCATCCAGGCTTTTGTCGAGGGGAGGGAGGTTGACCTTGGTGAAGGCGGTGCTGTCCTCCATTCTGATTTTTTTCCTCTCTGTGTTTAGGGCGTCGCGTCAGGTGGAGAAGAAGATTTCGGGGCTTATGAGAGACTTCTTCTGGTTTAACGTAGGAGCAGTCGAGCGAGGGGCGAGGTTGGTGGCATGGGAGGTGTGTCGGCCGCTGCAGGACGGTGGGTTGGGGGTTAGAGATGTGGGGAGGGTCAACCTGAGCCTCCTCACGAAGTGGATCGCCAGGTTGGTTGGGCAGGAGCGGGGTCTCTTTGGTGATGTCATGCAGCACGGCTACGGCTCTTTTCTATCGTGGGAGCCGCTGGAGGCCCCCCCTCTAGGGGCATCCCACTTCCTCAGAGGTTTGGCGAAGTTGGCACCGAAAGTGCGGACCTTCTCGCCGGAGCTCCGTGCAGGGGACACCTTCAGGTTGTGGCTTGACGACTGGCAGGGGTGGGGGAGCAGCCTCAATGACAGGTTTCCTCGCCTCTTTGGGATGGCGAGGGCTCCGACTTCCACGGTTGGAGATTGCTGGGATGGGGCGTGGTGCCCAACCTTTTGGGGAGGTCTCTCCGATCAGAGAGCTGCAGAGTTTCAGTAGTTGCTTCAGGAGCTGGAGGGCTGGGCACCCGAGGAGGGGAGAGATGCTTTTTTTTGGTCTGATGGGGAGTTCACCGTGACGAAGGTGTTTGGAGAGCTGGGTGGCACTGCACAGCCCGCGGACGCGGACCTCTCCAGAGACTGCAGGTTGCTTTGGCAGGCGAAATGCCCGCTGAAGGTTAAGGTTTTCTCTTGGCTCCTGCGGAGAGGAAGGATTGTGACGAAGATGTGGAGGGCGAGATGGGCGCAGATGGACGATGTGAAATGCTCCTTTTGCGGAGAGGCAGAGGAGGACGTGCAGCATCTTTTCTTCCAGTGCCCTTTTGTTTCACTTGTTTGGCAGAGATTGGACTAGCCTTGGATAGACCACCGAGATGTGTCTTTCTTTTGGTTGTCATTCCAAAGAGGTAGCGCCATGCCTGGGGTGACCACCTTCCGGTCCAAGAGAGATAGAGCCAGGGTGCTGGCTGTATTGTGGTGTGTGTGGTTGGGGAGGAATGGAGTCGCGTTTAAGGGGGGGAAGCCTTATGTGGAGAATGTTCTCTCGTCTATCTCCTCCCAGGTGGCCTCCTGGGAGGCTGCTTTGTAAGTTGTGATGGTCTAACATTTTGGTGGAATAAATTTGGGTGGTTATCTGTCGGATAACTACCTTCTTACTTCTCAAAAAAAAAAAAGTTGGTTGCAATTGATTGATCGATAGAGTTCATCAACCAGTTCATGACGGGAAAGTTTTCTTTCTCCCACTTCATCTTTGCTCCTTCACGCACATTAAGAGCTTTATCGGTGAGAATATCTAGTTTCTCCTGACCACCAATGAAGATCCTGAAGGCACGTGCCCATAGGATATAGTTTGAGGTCCCCATTAACTTGGTGGTGCCTTGAACCAAGATCTTCACCTTTGAGGTGATTGAGCAATCATCATCCGTCATGGCCACACGCACTGGTATGTACACACGAAAACTCGTAGGAATTGAGGGAACTTCTTGACAAAAAACTCAAGCACACGTGGAGATAGGCCCTCTCATGTGGGGTATCCTACACACAAGAGGAAGAGGAGGCACAGTCTCTTGTTCACGGACAAGATGGAGGCGATGCTCAACTCTTCTCTCCCACATGTGGAGATTGGTCTCCACACACGAGATCTTCCACGCAAATCTCACGATTCAGGCTTGCTAGATAACCTTCTTTGATACCATGTAATGAAATATGGAGGCTTAATGCACGAGGCATGTGAGAAAGGAGACATGAGAGAGTTGTGCGTTGGAGAAGAAAAAGGGGAGAGGAGTCCACGTGAGAATTGGAGAAGATTTTATTATGGGACTCAAGAAAGCAACTTGGTGTATTGGTCTCTTTTATAGAGATCCAATTACCTTAACAAATTGGATAAATGAAGTAAGTTGGGACTCAATCAATCCTAATCATAATTGGGCTCTTAACAACTTTCCAGAACCAAACATTCCTATACCACATAACTTGACAACTTGACGAACATAACAAATAATCTTTAACAAAATTTGCCACAATTGGCCAACCAACATCTCATGTGATATTTCGTGGAAGATTCACTTGATCTCATGCACACACGTACACACACACTGCAATGTGGTACTGTCACGTGACTTATTCTCATTGCTTCAACAGGAAGATAATTACTTTACAACAACTACAAAAACTATTACTTATTTATTAAATTAGGTTACAATAATTAATATATTATTGGACATATTTCATTTAACAACTATTTTACCATAACTATAGTATTAATCTATTTATAAGTTCAGCATATAGTTAAACCATAATGATATACCCTTATTAACAAATAATAATATTATTATTACTATAAATTAATCATCGACTAATGAAATTAGTACATGCTTTCTAATTAGCAATAATCATAACATTATAACTTAATTACTACTACAACGTAATTACCAATTGCAACATAAGACAATTAGTATTTAATAAATAAAATAATTACAACTTGTTCATTACATTAATACAGACTATAATGCAATTTTTCACATGATATTTGGTTCTGAACTCAATATCATCGGTGATATTTGGTTTTGAAGTATTGAAATATCACCGGTAACATTTGATTCTAAATTGAAATATCAGGTGGTGATATTTGGTTCTAAATGAAATATCGGGTGATATTTGAAATGTCACCCGTAATATAATCTAAAAAATAATTCATCAATGGATTTATGCTATATTTATTTAATATAAAAAATAATTCACCAATTAATATACCTTGCCATCCCAAGGGCAAACATATTTTTTGTCACCTTAACCTTCATTCTAACCCCAAAATCAAGTAAACACCCCCTTTTAACATTACAAGTTAACTCCTATTTAATAAACACAAACAAAGATTAACCCTCCTTTTCAAGTAAACACAAGTAGGGGTTATCCCATGTTGCAAAGAAGCTAACATGGGTTAGCTAACTTGGATCACAAACTAGGCTTTAAAGTTAAGGGCAAGTATTATAGAGAGAGACTAAGGCCAACTGTGCTATATGGATCCCAATATTGCGTTGTTACTTATGTCCAATGTCCATGTGCAGAGTATATCTGAGGCAGAAATGGAGTTCTTGAGATGAATGCGTGTCCGTATAAGGATCAGATTTAAAATGATATTTCAGAGAAAAGGTTGGTTTGACACCAATAGGGGGTAAAATGAAACTCCTCGAGGTGGTTTGGATAATTGGAGAGAAGGCCTGTTGATGCACTAGTCTGAAGGTGTAAGAAGTTGGATATTGAGTGTGACAGTAGGGTTGTAGGATGACCAAAGAATAGATGGAAACCAGTTGTCATTGTTATCTTGGTTTTCCTTTGGTCTAGAATGACCTAGGATAGATGCGAAGGAAGGCAAAAAAATCCATCCATGTCGTTGACCCCATTTAATGTTGGAAAAACCCTGGTTGTTTGTCATTATGGAAGGCATCATTATAGTTGTGCTCAAATGACCCTATGTCAAGACAGGGATATCATCATTTTGAGGGCCTAGAATGCAATTTTTGTCCTTGAATAGTTAAAAAATAGGCGGTTGGGGGCCTCTCTTTATATGAATTGCTACATTTGGAAAGCTATTCATAGCGATGTCAGTGGCTGGAAACTTGTGAATTACTAAAGTTGCTTAAATGAGCTAGCAATGTTTTTGTATATGTAAGAAGATCTCTTTCCTTAGGGTAGCAGTGTTTCTTGGCAAATTTGTGATATGTACTAAACTATTGTCACTGTGAATCACTTGAAATGATTATCGCAAAAATGTTTATTTGTATTTCAGTAAATGAGAATGATGGGGGTTGTGACGTGGTGTAGCCAAGGTGGCTGTGACATGGTCTTTCTTTAAGTTACAATTATTGTTATGGCATGTACCTCTAGAGATCAGTAACTTGTCATTGGTCCTAACTCCTAAGGTTGGGTTGAATGTTATATAAATTGGAAAGCACCAACACCTCCATTTAAAGGGCACATAGTCAAGGCCATAGACACTGTTATAAATTTGTCCCCTTGGGGGAGGGGTTAGGAGTTTTGAGTTTAACAATTCAATCTATACCGAGCTCTTATAGTTCAGTGTGTGTACACAGTGCTGTACCCAACACTTGGGAAAATGGACATGTTGGGGGCATTGCCAAAGAAATTTCAGAAAATCACTGAAACTAGAAAATGGAAATGCAAACAAGATTGTAGAATTTTGACTTGAAATTTGAGAGGTGATGATAGAAATGACTGTACATTTATAACCAATTAATTTGTGAAAATACTGCACCTCTTTAAGTATCCTTGTTATATGTTATAGATAGATCCTGGTATATAGCAATCCATCCACATCCGTGGCTTCAATCAATTTTAAGTTACTAATTCATATTACATGTTGAAAAGAAATGGGAACATTTCCTTTTAACATGACATTGAAATACTATGATGGGATTTTTTCAATTTTGAGTTTTGGTGTCCGGGAATGGGGTATGCAGTTGGGGCATCTCAACATTTTGATGGAAATCAGATCTATGTCCTTATATGCTAATGATTTGTGAAGTTTCATGCTAGGGAAGTATTTCTAGCCTGCAAAAGTTCATGTTGAAGCACCTTCGCTATAGCGTTCTTGCGACACTGCTTTTCTCGAAATAAAGATATTTAAGATATAAGTTTCAACTAGAAACTCCTTTTCAACATCTTCAAACTTCTACCTCCTCTCATGGATCATTATCACTGCTCCCCTTATAAACCCTAACTAGGCCATTTTTCCTAAGTTACCAATGGGTCGTCAGCTGGCTGCCTTGAGAAGGTTGGGGACTCGTCCTCCTATCACCGTATGTAATCACTGCCCTTCTACAGTCAGGGCATCTCAACATTTTGATGGAAATTTGGATCTATGCCCATATATGCTACTGATTTGTGAAGCTTCATGCCTGAGAAATATTTCTAGCCTACATGACTACATGTTGAAGCACCTTTGCTATAGCGTGGTTGTAAGATAGCTTTTCTCCAAATAAGGATCTTTAGGATATAAGTTTCAACTAAAAACTCCTTTTCAACATCCAAACTTCTACCTCCTCCCATGGATCATTATCACTTCTCTCCTTATAAACCTTAACTAGTTCATTTTTCCTAAGCTGTCGATGGGCCCTCGGCTAGTTGCCTTGCGCAAGTTGCATCATATGTAATCACCACCCTTCCATAGTGCACTCCCTACTCTTTCCTGTCTATGAGAGAAATATCTCTTGTTGAGAATAGGATAATGCCTCTCATTATTATTAGGAACCCTAACCCCCTTTATATAGGGAGTGAGTTAGAACATTTACATAAGAGATCCAAAAGAAATGGAAAGTAGCAAATAGGAATGGAAACCAAACTAAGACTCTCAACCTAATTAAATAAACTTATCCTAATCATAATATGACTCATAATTAAATAATCCTAATACTCTAACACTCTCCTCCAAGTTGGAGCGTGGAACACCCAACTTGTTACAGAAAATGTGACTCTACCCTAATGTGAAAACTCTTTTGCGAGAGAAGGGAAAAAAAAAGGGAGGAGCAGGCAGGCAGTAGATTGGGGAAGCAGGCATGTAGTTAGTAGGAGTCGACCCACACGGAGGCCTAGCCATGAAGAAACACCCTGGAGGTGAAAAAATCAACAGGGCAGTATTACGGCGAGAGATGACCCTAAGTAGACAGGTAGGCAGTAGTAGGGATGGGAGAAAAGAGCCTTGCTTAAATCCCTTACCAGTTATTGACTTCATCAGAGAAGCTAGTAGGTGGATCAGAAGGTCTAGCACCTTGATTGGTAGAGGTAGTAAGGGCAGGGGTTGTAGTGACTGTTCAACGCCTGCGAAATCGGTGTTTAAGATTGATACGTTGTAGTACAGACCAAAGTCGCTCGTCAACAAATACAATTTATAACTCGAATTTAAGTCCGAGGTCGAACACATGGAGTAAGTATTGCATTCACGTGTTAATCTCAATAGATAATATAAATGAGCACAATTAATTACTCGAAAATTAATATGCAATGTATAACATGAGTATATGAGGAGATAAAAAGAACTCTAAATAAAATAATGGTGATTTGAATTACCAATTATTAGCCTAACATATATATAGTATTTACTGAATATAATCAAATGAAGGAACAAATAATCAGACGTCTGATTTTACAATCTGACAACTTAAAGTGCGTTGCTACAGTGCTCCTCCTTTCTTGTTATTCCACTGTTCTTCTTCCTTGCCTTCTCTTCCTTCTCTTTCTCTTCTACGATCCTCTTGCTCTGCCTTGCCTCTTTTCTTCTTCCTTCTTCTTTCCTTCCTTTGGTTTCTTCTTCAGCCTCCTCTTCTTCTCACGCACAGGGGGAACAACTTCTCAAACGGCTAAGTGTTAACCGTTCTTCTCCATAGCAAAACCCTCCCTTGCCTCGTACCCTCTCTTTCTCTTCTTCCTCTTCCAGGGATAATTGGGTATTCGGGTTTGGATTAGAGCGTACCTGGGACCAAGGCTACCTGCAGTGGGTAGCAGC
The DNA here is from genome assembly GCA_037157565.1 of Thalassia testudinum. Taxonomy (NCBI): domain Eukaryota; kingdom Viridiplantae; phylum Streptophyta; class Magnoliopsida; order Alismatales; family Hydrocharitaceae; genus Thalassia; species Thalassia testudinum. The sequence continues at coordinate 54,496,835 of JAZHRO010000030.1, forward strand.
CGAGGTGTGAGGCTTAGGTGGGTAATTGTACCAGGCCCGTGTGGAGTAGTGTCACGGGCAAGGCGTGAAGGGGTGCGCGGTGGACCTCGCCCCCTTGTGTGACTTGAGGCGAATAACCTTATTCAGTTTTTCGCCTTATATCACAGCTCCTGCTTGGTGGTTCACGATGTGGGACTAAAGTCCCACACTGTCTTTGGCTGTAGTAGTGGCTGAAGCTTCTTCGCTAATTGGAGCACGAGGGTGGTTAACGTCCTAATTCGTTGGTCCACGTGTGTTATGGGAAGAGTTCCGCTTCTCCTGAAGCGGGAACCTGGAGCTATGGAGACTTGGAGTGAGCTTCGAGCAGGCTTGAAGCTTCTTGGTAATTGTAGCTGACGTTGGCACTTGAAATACAAGAACACGGGCTTCTCCCCCCGGTTAAAAAGTTCAAGAGGGAGTAGGTGTAGTGGTCGGACGGTGACGGGGATGGTCGTGAGAAGGTGGGTTATTTGGTGGGTGTTTTGGGTGGATGGGAAGGCAAATAGATAGAGGGCTTTTGTAGAGGGTGGTGCGGTGGAGCTTGTGGACTAGTTGGCGAGGGGGATGGTCGTAAGAAGTGTATGGGAACCCTTACCGGAGTGGTCGCCGAAGATGGAGGAGATGAAGGCGATCGGTGTCGTCAGTGGTCGGATTTGAAGAATAGAGAAAGAAGAGAGTAGGGGAGATGAGGAAACTAAATGACCTAATCTAAGGACGAAATAGATAGGAATTGGTGTTGACTTTGATTGGCCGGCGCCGTCGAAGAGAACTTCTCCGGAGGGAGACGGCGGCGAAGATAGAGGGCTAGGATGATGGAGCTTTGGCCGGTCATCGTCAGAGGAAGGAGGGAAGGATAGCTGTGCCTCCAATTTGACGGTTGGGGCTGTGGATGAAGGAGACGATGAGGATTGTCGGAGCTTCGTCGGAGAAGGGCCAGATGTAGGGTTAGGAAGATGTTTTTGGCCCCAAACCTTGCTAAGGAACTTGGCCTTACGACCTGGGTCCTCTTATAGGGCTTAGGTGATCGTTTCAAGCTTGGAAACTAAGCTTGAAACCTTGAAAGCTTCACAAAATAGGAAACCCACATCTCCCATGCGTTCGCATAGGAGATTGGGAAAGAGTTAGAGCCCAAAAATCGATCTGATTGGAAAAGGATTTCAAGAGAGATCTCCGGTTCAAATTTGAGGAAGTTTCAACAATCAATCAAGGATAAATCCTTGATTGATTGTCGCCGGAGTTTTAGGATTAGGAGTTCTGTGCGGCGGGGACCTTTTTGAAGAAGATGATAAAGTTGAGGATTTTTGTGTAAGAAATTCGAAAGCTGAGAGGCCATTTGAGATAAAGAAAATCAAACTTGGACCAAAATGCAAACTAGGTCGAAATAATCTCAGATTAGGCCCAAGTTTTGATACAAACCTAATTTTGACCTAAGGAATCCAATGGTGAAGTTGGATTATGGTTTTGACCAAGTTTAACTGGGTAATTAGGGAACCGTATGGCTGAGACTCTGTTTTAGGTTAAATTGAGTTTCAATGGTCAAATTGAAGATGCAAAACCCTAGAGAATATTTTTATATGAATTTTAGAGGGTTTGGGTGAATTTTATCCTGACTAGAACCTTAGTAGATTAAGCGGGTCTATTTTAGGATTTCAGATGTCATTTAATTCTCGAAACGTGCGAAAATCCATTTCTGTCTGCACGGATCCACTTGTTAGACATTTAAGACCATTTGACCTTTAATTAACCCCTGAGAAATCCTGTAATTGTTCTGCAATTGAGATATGCTGTTAAAATTGTATTTTTACCCCTGTTTTACTGTATTTCTCTCAGGATGATTATGCAATGAATTATGATCCTCTGGCGGTTATGTAGGAGCATTTATTCCTTGATTATGAGTAATTAAAGCTAGATATGGCTGATGATGACGTTATCATCAGTGACCTCTGTAGCAATAGCACCAATAGAGAAGGGCTTATTCTTTAGTAGAGTCCTTAGTTCCCATTGAAAAAGAATATCTAATTTGCAAGTAGGAACATGCTAGACCAATCTCTAGGGTTATCAGAGCTTCCCTGGTGTTAAAATAGCGATTAGCGGAGCCGCTGGGTTGCGAGGGTCACCAACGGTAGTAGCAATGGCAACAACAACATCATTGGTAATGCAACCACCTGCTATGTGTGTGAGAAGGGCAGGCATTACACGTGAGATGCACATGGGCTAGAGTTATTGCACACGTAGATGCACATTAAGGCAAGTAGTGTGCACAAGGTTCCACGCGTGAGCAGCAAAGGCACACGCAATGTGTGTAAAGGGTAGTAGTGCACGGGGCTTGCATGTGGAGGGGTAGGTGCGGGTAGTACTGCACGCACTGATGTGGCAGGGGTTGCATAGTGGGTTGCTACTACGCGTGAGAGATGTTGGTGTTGCGCACATAGGGTTGTGCATGCGGTGGTGTTGGGTAATGTGGGTAGGTGCACAAGGATCGAGGTTTGCTGCACCCAACGTTGTGGCACGCAAGTTTGGTTGTGCCGGTAGTGTGCTTGCATGTGTAGAGAGAGGGATAGGTGGTAGTGTTGGCTTTCTCAATTTAAGTAGTGACGGTGGTTTTCTCTCTCTAGGGTTAGGTTTTCTAAACCTGCTTTGATACCTTGTAGAGAATATAATAATGCTTGTCATTATTCTCAGGAACCCTAACCCCCTTTATATGGAGAGTAGGGTTAGAAAAATTACACAAGAGACCCAAAAGAAGTAGAAAATAGCAAACGGGTATAGAAACCAAACTAGGATTCTCAACCTAATTAAATGAACTTAATCTAATCATTTTAGGACTCATAATTAAATAATCCTAATACTCTAACATCTCTCTTCTTGCCTTGCCCACGACTAAATCCACCCTTAAGTGCTTCAATCTGGGAGTGAACTTTGAGTTCCTCCTACGGCCTACTCAGCTGTGTGGCGAAGCTTGTGCTTCTTCTCCAGCCTTTCAGTTAGTCCTCACCCTCTGCGACTGAATACCGCCCTCCCTTCAGCCCCAACTCAACGAAATCTGGCCTTTTGAGCTTGAGCCATCCTCATTTCCTCCAATACACCCCATGATGTACAGGAACTGTGTTGGTTTTGGTCGTTGCTGGCTGAGATGACTCCATCTTGGTTTCACCTTGTCTTCTTCTTAGCATGATCCAACGAGCTTTCAAGAGGTTTGAACCATTGGAGGGGGTTGGTGCTGGCCTCATCCCAGTCAGATCCATATTTTTGAGCTGTGACTATCATTGTTTTTTATGGCTCAATGTTGCAAGGACCTGGTTGGTGGTGAATGGTGTTGACCGTTTGTTAGCAATGAAGCCTTTCTAGCTGCTAGGTCTCAGTTTCAACTGGATATGCTACTTGGCCAGGTCCTTGAATATAGTCCATTGGTTAGAAAGTCAAAATGCAGCTCACAAATTGAGGCAAGGTTTGTCTGAGCAATGTGAGCTGATGTGAGGAAGTCCATTGTGCTTGAGATTTGCTTCCCACCATCATGACCTCACCCTTTTTGGCAGCTTCGATTGAAGCCACCTTTTGAAGCAGCATCAGTTTTCATGCATACTTCTGGTGTCTCCCTTGTTGTTCGCCATCTGCGGTCTGAAATGGTGGCTATACTGCTAGGTCTTGATGCTGGGCCAACTGGCTAGGATTACAACTTGTTCGGAAAACTCCAACTTCTTAGTCGTGTTTGTTCTTTGTAGTTTTTTTTTCTTGCCTTTTTTCAGTTACCTCCGTCAGGAGGGTTTTGTTCCACAGGCTCTTGGCATGACGGTTTAGTCCCTAGATGCAACTGGGTTGTGGTTGGTCCTCCCGTTCCATCGGGTGTCTTTCCCTTCCTTTTTAGTTGGTGCTATTCCTTGCATGCAAGTGTCCCTTTTGAGTTGTAAATCCTCTTCGTTAAATGAAATTGCCTTTTGGGCCAAAAAAAGATGTAAGTTTCAGCTAAGTAGTTTGCGAGTATCGATGTATAAGTGAATCCTCCTAAAAAATTCATATGAATCTGAGCAATAACCAATTGGGGAATTGCAGTCCACCCTGATTGTTATTTTTTCTAGTATGTTTTCAGATTATATACCGAGGAATATTATGATAAGGAGATGCAATTGGAAGGCATACCGGAGATGCAGAGATCAAACCTAGTTTCCTGTGTGATTCAGGTATAGATGATTTCCCTGATATTGTTTTTTTTCCATGTTCCTATTTTGAATGAGATTTCTAGCTTGCATGTCATCTTTGGTTTTAACAATTGCAAGCTTTCTAGTTTTCAAGTCATCAATCTAACAACAAAATTCTGGATGTAGAAAGATTTAGGGAGTGAAAGGAAACAAGGTTTTCTTGTAAGGTCGGAGATTTATATTGGCAGAAATTAATCCAATATAAAAAATTTCCCCACTGAACTAGCTATGAACAATTAAGATATGTATCCTTTTATAATTCAGAGATTGATCGCAATTTGTAAAAAGGTTGTGGATATCCCAAGAGAAAGATGGGGCGGTAGTATGTCGTGACTGTTGAATCTAATCCAAAGGACAGGAAATGAGTAGCCTAAACAACATCATTGCTCCCCATGTCATGCCCTCTTACCAATCGGCATCTCCACTTAAGCTTCAACTACCTCTGCCACTTTTCTCGAATCTTCCACTGCCTCCATCTATCCATTATTCAGAAGGCACAATGCGGCATCTGCAGTCGTATTTTTCTGATGGCATATTATGTGGATCTAAAGACCTATATATCATTATTAGCATAGAAAAGTCTGTGATCAGAACTTTTTGATTAAGTTCATTTATTTGACAATTTCAGAATTGTTGGGGTAAAAGAAGTGGCTAAAAGAAGGGGACTCCAATATGTGCTACTTTCACTTGATGGTGTCGGGGAGGCATAGGAGGAATTGGATAGGCAAACTCTCAGTGAATGGAGATGATTTTGAGGGGAGGGAGGATGTGGGAGAAGCAACCACTTTTTATTATAGGGCTTTAAATGGGTGCAGGAAGGGAGGGGTGGGAGGGGTGTTTGGAGGTGGTTGGGGTTGGGGATCCCCTCCATTAGTTAGGAGAAAGCTGTGGAGCTTACCTCAGATTTCTTGGAGGATGAAATTAGGAAGGCGATTTGGGGTTTGAATGCGGATGGTTGTCTTGGACTAAATGGGTTTTCGATACACTTCTATAAGGAGTTTCGGCCCATCCTTAAAGATGACGTCATGCAGGTGGTCACTGAGTTTGCTGCTGGGAATCATGGTTTTAATAGAATCAACAAGTTCTATATGTTTCTACCGCCTAAGAAGGATGGGCATCCTTAGAAGATTTTAGATCCATTGCCTTGTCATATGCAATGTACCTCATTGTTGTGAAAGTTCTTGCTAATAGATTTCGGAGTGTGTTGCAGGATATTTTTTCTGTGTAGATAGCTTTCATCCTTAGATGCAATATTTTGAATGGTTTTGTTATGGTGACGGAAATTTTGGCATTTTATAGGAGAGTGAAGAGGAGGGGTTTCCTATTGAAGGTGGACTACAACAAGGCATATGATTCTATGCAGTGGTAATTTATCTGGGCATCCTTGTTGAAGAAGGGATTCCTTGTCATTTGGGTGGAGTGGATGAAGCGCTGTGTAACAACATCTTTTTTTGTCTTGTTGGAGGGTGGATATAGCCTCAGAGAGGAGTTAGGAAGGGTTGCCCATTGGCATTGATGTTGTTTGTTCTAGCAGCAGATGCATTGGCAAGATCGACTTATAAGGCCAGTGGGGGGAATTTATTTAGAGGTTTCACGACGAGGAATGAGATAGCGATTTTGATGCTACAATAACATGTATTTTTCATGGAGGGATCTAAGTGCGAGGCTAGGAGGATGCATTTCTTGTTGGAGTTATTTGGGGATGCATCGTGATTGCAAGTTAATCTCTAAGTCCACTTTTGTGCCTGCTCATATGACACTTGAGGAAGCAAACAATTGTAGTGTGGCTTTACATACGGTGCAGGGGTCCTTACCCATTTCATACCTTGGTCTCCCATTGTTTGATATATGCATCTCGATGCAGGAATGGTTTCCGTTAATTGAAAGATTAGTAAGGAAACTGGTGAGTTGGGCGTCAAAGATACTTTCCAAAGGAGGTAGACTGGTTCTTTTGAAGGTGGTATTCACTTCCATGCCATCTTTCTTTATCTCTGTTTTTAAGATGGTGCAAAAGGTGGAGCAGAAGATAATTGGATTGATGAGAGATTTCTTCTGGATGGATTATGGCTCGGATGGGAAAGGAGCGAGAATGGTAGCTTAGGAAGATGTTTGCAAACCTATAAAGGAGGGAGGGCTTGGGGCTAGGGATTTGGGAAGGATGAACAATAGTTTCTTGGTGATGTGGATTAACAGACTTGTTGAGCATAGGCAGGACCTCTTGGGGAGGATGGTGGAGGGTTGCTATGGCCGATTAGTAAATTGGGAGTTGTTGACGTCCTCATAGCGCGGAACATCTCATTGTTCAAGGGTGTGTCTTTGGTGGTACCAAAGGTGCAGGGTTCTTGCCCTACCTTGATCCAAGTGACACTTTCCGTTTCTGGATGGATGATTGGTTGGGACATGGGAAAAGCTAAAAGATCATTTTTTGAGGCTTTTTGCGATGGTTGACAATAGAGAGGCGATGGTGGCTAGCACTTGGGATGGTTCTTGTGTTATACTTTTGTGGAGAGCCTTTCGAATCAGAGGATCTTGGATTTGCAGAATATGTTACAGGAGTTGTATGGCTATCAGCCGGATAATGGAGTGGATGCCTTTTATAGGGATGGAGGGGACTTTTCTTTGGAGAACCTTCCATAGTGTCCATCTTGAGATAGGTTATCATAGCTCTTAAGTGTTCCTAGAAGCTTAAATCATCCACATGTAACATCAAATCAATTGAGGAAAGAAAATTTAGACTTATGAAATAAGATCCAACCAAACTTCAAGCATAGATTCGAATAACTCAAATGTTGCGTGGGTTATTAGAGGACTTTTCACTTGAATCATGTAACTTATTATAAGAGATTTCACTAAATTTGTCAATTTCATTTGGTGTTGTCAATTAGAGTTTCTGTGTAGTATTTGTCTACTTAACACTACAATAAAATTGGATTATCAATCAATTTTCCCTAAACATAAATTAAGACAAATCTCCAACGTTACCTAACTCTTCCCTTTCACTTTCACTCTCCCCTTACACTCATGAATCACCTCTAGCTAATGGGGTGGAGTTGTGGCGTAGGGGTGGAGGTGAGGTGCAAAACAAAGGGCTATATTAGTTACTAATGGGCTTTTCCTCTAGAATGTCCACATTCGAATGTGGATATCTACATTTTCTATACATTGTTTAATATTTGTATCTCTTTTATGAAAAAACCTAATTTCATTGGGGTGAAGAACATTCGAGTATATGATCCTAACAAGGGGGAAAACATAGCATACAACAAATCAACAAAGTTAAAAAGGATGAACCTTCAAGGAGATGAAGGCGAGCAGGAGGTGCGGTTGCTGCAAGAAGGGGTCGACGCTGGTGAGGGGCATGGAACAATGGTGGTTGTGATGGGAGGTCGCATGGAATGACTGTCGATGGGTAGGAGCAATAGCAGCAACAACTTGTGGGGGAGGGGGGGGCTCAAAATATATACATACAAAACTCGTCTTTACTAAAGACAAATTTTGTTACCATTAGATTTGAAATAAGTGCATGTGAAAGTCATCTATACTAGAGATGACTTTCATTTAGCATACTTTTACAAACTTGTCTTCGGTAAAGTTGAGTTTTGTTCTTCTGATTATCAAATTGTAAAGAGACAAACTTGTCTCTTGTACAGACAAGTTTCATAATGGTACTTACTAAAAAAATCCCTCTTAAGGTAATTAAGGATTATTAATCCCTAATTACCTTAATTGGTAATTTTCTTCGGATTGAAGGGGTGTCTGCATTTAGGGTTTTCAGAAACCATGGGTGAAGGGCGGAATGGATAGTACGGGGAACAATGGGGAGGTGGTCTAGGGGTGGATTGATGTGATTGATTGATGGATGGCACGAGGGAATTGGTCATGGTGTGTTTGCCTGCTCCCATTTGGTATTTTGAAGTAGATCCAACCATAACGGAGAAATGTTGATAAAGTTGGGGCTGCTCACATGCCAAAGCTCCATCTTTCACTGATGATAATCTCCCTTGAAAAGAGATATTGTTAGTCATCGTCATTGATCATCTCGTGTATACATGTTTAAGCCATCAGATTTTACCCACTATACTGGTGGGCTTATTGTCCATCCTTCCCTAACAATAATGTTGACAAGACATCCTTGGTCTTCAATGCTATCTCCCTTATAAGGTGTTCGTGTTAATCGTGCTCAATGAAGATCTCATGGATACATTTTTGAGCATTAAGAAGTTGCCTACTAAATTTTTCTAATCCTTTCTTATTCCTAAAGGCTTCATTTTATTTTTCACATTTAGGCCCATTTCACTATCTGTCACCTTCTCATGTGAAGTCATTATTGTCATTATCCACTTTAATAAATGACAAGTCATTATGCAGGCCCTTCAGCAGCTTGGTTATTTTTTCTCACACCTTTCTATGGAGACTTAACTGATAGCCTTCATGTAACAACCACTCAGAACAGTTACTTGAGCTTGAATGTATATCCATTGATGAAAGATATCTACGGCCTTTAACACCTTATTAAGACTTGGTTCAACAAGTTTATTAGAGTCACCTGAGGGCTTTGTCCGTGGTGTATCTAGTTTTGATCACCATTCTCAGATCTATTTGTTATTGGTGTAATTTACAATGCATTCATGATTAGCTTAGATGCAAAGATTCTAAGTAGTTGACCCCATTTATTATGGGAAAAGACTTTGTTGTTGTAACTGTGATTAGTAGTGACAGGTCTCGCACGTATGAAACAATAAGATTTCAGCATTCTCAATGTCATAGAACTCCTGGGATTGCTATGACTTCAAGTTATTTTTTGTATTCCTGAAATTTATGTACTTTTGGATACACGAGATACAAATTGGCTCAGCTTGAAAATTCCCATTGAATGTTATTCTGAAAGTAGGCCTCTTTAACAGCATTGGTTTGTATGTGGATATTTTTCTCTTCAATTGGTTGATTTTGTGCACTTTCCTTGTTTTGGAGCAGTTGAAGGCTTTAGGCATAGACAATATCGTTGGATTCAATTGGTTAGCATCTCCTCCACCAGAAGCAATGATTAGAGCTCTCGAAGTTCTGTATTCTCTTGGGGTTCTTGATGATGATGCTAAACTTACTGTTCCTACGGGTTTTCAGGTTTCTGAAATTCCATTGGTATGTTTGCTCATACAGTCATACTTTCACATAATTTTCCCCTTCTGTTCATTTCAGATTGTATTAGTTTATAATTGTGGGTGCATGACTTTAGAAAGTTTGATTTAATTAGATATTAGTGTCAAAGAGTAAGAAAATATAATTTAATAGTGTTTTAAAGTCGATTTTGTTTTACTTTAAGTTTGTTCTGTGAAAACTGTCTTATCCATTTACTCTTGGGGAAAATATCCTTGGTTCTTTGCCATTGTATCTGATGGAGTTCCTTGACTAATTAACTCTACATGTGGGGTCTTTCCTTGACTATGCAACTCTATTTTTGGGGTCTGTTATGTCAAAAGAAATGTTATAAATAAGAAACCATGACATAGATGAATTATTTTGATTGCTTAGGATCCTATGATTTCCAAAATGCTCATATCTGGTAGTGCACTTGGGTGTTCGGAGGAAGCAGCAACTATAGCAGCTGTCTTATCCATTCAGGTTATTTTTTGGCTTTAGTTGCTGCTGCTTATTCAAGTAATTTCTTTTTTCCTCAATGGTACTGGGGCTTGTTTCACTTGAATTTTACAGTCCATATGGGTGTCCACTAGAGCACAAAGGGAGCTAGATGAAGCCAAGCTGCAGTTCGCAGTAGCTGAGGTCATTGGCTTAACTGTTCTTTATGATAATGATATCTAGTTTGCTTTTGCTGCTCGTTTTGTGTGTATATCATGCATGAGTAGATGACACCTTGTAGCAAGGTTTAGGAAGTTGGTATGTGGTATGCGGTCGGTTTGGTCACCACACAGAGAGTATGCGGTATTTGGATGAGTATGCAGATGAGTATGTGGTTTTGTATTTTTTATTTTAAAAAATATAAAATAATTAGTTAACTTATTAAAATTTGTGTTATATGCAATGTTATAATTATACAACTATCTTAAAGTGGTATAATAATAAAATAGTATAGTTAATACTCTTACTCTTTAATTACCATACAACTTAGAATATAATTACCTCAAACAGTGGAGGGGTTTTGTGATTGGGTTGGGTTTTTATTGATAAGGGCACTAGTGGCCCTATTTGGAAATCAGGTGAGTATGAGGATGAGTATACGGGTACTCGGATTGACTACTTGGCCAAACTCGTTTATATGACCGCCCTACATTACTTGGTTCGGGGAGGGGTCTGTCAATGCCTATGCGGGCACCTACTCAACCTAGTCGACCGCCTTCCTGAACATAGCCTTATAGCTATATTTTGTAAGTGAACTAGAGGAGGGGTGAATAGTGCAGAATATAAAATATGTAGAAATAAAAATCCAATCACACAAAATATTCACAATAAAAGAATAATTTTTTAGGTGAAAACCCTAAGGGTAAAAACTACCACTGAAGCCTTTCGACTTAGGATTTCCCAGTTGACCGAGTTGACCAAATCCCCTAATCGAATTACTTAAACGAGGGTAGTTCAACTTCACTACAACATGCTAGTTTAACCTGAGGGTAGCGTACCTCAAACCACTCTTTTTCACGAAGAGTATTTTGTCTTACGAAGGAAATATAAATTCACCACGTGAATACCCAACCAAAGAAAATGAAAGATACAATAAAACCTATAGAGCCCAAAATATATATCTAATCTAAGCTTCTATAGATCAAGGCACTTCCCTTATATGGAAGAGATTTGGCGTGAGTGGCACAACGTAACGGTGCTCTCAGATATGAAGTGTGAGACTTTGAGAGCTTGGATAATAACTTCTTTTGATTTCTTCTTGAGAGTGAGTATTATAGTGGGAAGAATTGTATCAAGGTGTATCTATGTAAGGGGAGGTTCTCATCTATTTATAGAGGCATTAGGAACCTTCAAGAAGGCTTGGGAGAAGGCTCGTAGCCGTTGGAAACAAATCTAAGGCAAACCAAGTCGAAATCAGGGTCATAATGATTATGACATCATAATCATATGTCTAATTTTAGGGTCAGACGTCCAATGACAAGTTTAGATGTCTGATCTAAAGGGTCAGAGTTCCTGATTCTGTCAGACAGAAACAAGATCTATGTTAGATGTTGGAAAGCTATTTTAGGATGTCTAGGTAGAAATTTGGACGTCTAATTCTGTGCGGCTTCGTTCCTGTTTTGGACCAGATCTAAATAGGGTTCTAGTGTAAAGTTGTTAGACGACATATTGGATGGTCTGATATAACTATTGGGTGTCTGAAAGCTATGGGAGTTGATTTTCGAGATGCAATGGCTATGAAGGTCTGACGAACCTTGGGTTTGGGTTCAACGACTCATTATCAGATGTCTGGGTGGCTTTAAGGACGTCTGGAAATAAATGATGAGCTATGCTAACTTGGCTCGTTAAGAAAAGCCAACGGTCCTCTTTCAGGACGACTGGCAATGCTTTCAGACGTTTTATTGGACTTCTAGACTATGGGCAGGACGTTTGAAGGTAATAGTCATAGATCATTAATTCTAGCTTAACTGTTCAGACATCTGGCCAACTTGGTCAGACGACTTATAGTCTAGTATCAAACATTTGTTGTTAATATTTGACGTCTGATCAATCTGTTTGAAACCTATTTTGGATTTCCAAATTTACCTAAGGTTTGCCTAAATATCCTAGGGATGTGTAAGTGTTCCTAAGATTAAGGTGTTATGCTTTAGGCTCTTTAACAAAGAACCTAAGTAAAATAAAGAGCGAAATAAAAGAAAGATTATAATAAAGTATTCTAAGTCCTATTCTTCTCTTCAAACTTTTGCTCCATGCAAAGCTCCATTTCCTCCATGAAGCTCCTCCTTTAGTTTCCTCCATGCTCCTTGATGCTTTTACCAATATACAAGTTCCTCACGCTTGCTTCCATTTGCATTAATCTTGAAACTTATACGCTCAAATGTAAATACTAAAATACACGTGTTTTGTTATCATCAAAATTAACGATCGTAGTGTATTTGCACCAACATTTATTTCAAAGGATGCTCTTTTATGTCCTAATCCTTTTCACCATTTAATATTAGTTAATAACTTAAAATTTATTAAAGCTGCGAATGTTGGTGGATTGCTATACACCAACATCTATTTGTAACATATAACAAGGATTTGTACCATTTTGCATGGTTCCTGGTGCTTCTCTTTCAGCTTGGATAGGGTCCTCACCTACTTGACACACCTCTCCTTGGCAGTTTTGGAGTTTCCATTGGAGTTTGGGATCCCCACTTCATCACTTGGGGTTGCTGCTCATCATCTTGGGGATCAGTCTGAGCTGCAAGCAAACTTCTTAATTGAAGTGATAAGGGATGGTGCTCTGACAAGTGGAGTGATGATGATGAGGCCGCTGTTGTGGTCATTGACCTGCAGCCAGGAGCCTCCACTTTCTACAGCAGAGACTGTAGGGTTGTTATTGTTGATTGCAGACTTGATTTTTCATTTGACTGCAACATGTATATCATTGGAGCTATACAGAGTGTCGCAATCTAGTCTCGTCTTAGTCTTTAGGGAAAGTGGGTGTGGGTTGCAAAGCACATAGTAGCTGTGTGCTTGCTGTGGGTGGGATTTCAAGTTTACTCTGGAAGTTAAAGTTGATTATGTTGGTACATTTTCACTGTTGCTTGTCTTAGCTCAGTGCGCATCTTCCTATCTATTGTTGTGAACCAAAACTGGCCTTTGATTTAATTAGATATGAAAAATGCATTTCTTTTCAGCAATCTTCAAGGAGAAGTGTATGTGACCCACCCATCGGGTTATGTGGTTGAGGAGGAGAAGGTTTGTAGGCTCAAAAAGGCAATCTATGACTTGAATCAAAGTCTAAGTGCTTGGCTTGACAGGTTGAGTAGGGAAATTCAAAAGATTGATTTTTCAAGATCCACCTTAGATCATCCCATTTGGAGTGGATGCAGAGACTTGAGTACTATTGTCCTTGCTAGTTATGTTGATATGACTTTGACTTGAGATAGAGTTGTCAAACTAGACTTGGACTCATTTAACCAACCTAGGCCTGACTCAATTAGTGGACTTGAACCTGGATCCAAACTTGTTTAAAAATAGGTGGGTCAAGTTGGGTCCGACCCCGTCCGACATGATTAATAAACATGTTGGTTCTGGGTGAATTTGCGTGGACCTATTTAAGATTGGATCACAACTTGTTTAGGACTTGTTTTGGACTCGTTTAGGACCTAGCTAGGACCCATTGACGTATTTAGGATCTAAATATTCTTTAAGAACAATCAACATTTGGATCTATGTCTTTACTTTGATGCAGATTATGTTGGATCATTGGAAGATAGTAGATCAACTATTAGCTATACTACTTTCCTTGGTGAGAATTTTGTTACTTGGAGGAGCAAGAAACAATCTGCGATTGGTTGTTGTAGTGTGGAGGTAGGGTATTGGGCTATGGCACATATTGCTTGTGAAATCATGTGGGGTGTCCACTTCTTGGTTGATGTTGGTATTGAAGTAAATCTTCCATTTCCAAGGTTCTATGAGAACTGGTCATCTACTTTTATTGCCTCCAACCTAGCCTTCTATGAACGAACCAAGCCTATTGAGGTATATTATCATTTTATTTGTGACATGGTTACTGAAGTGAAGATATGCACTCTCACTACTTCCTTAGAGCAATAGATGGTAGACATTTTCACAAAGGTTCTCCAGTGAAAGTGCCATACCCCTTGTGAAAAGGTGGGTATGATTGATATATATGCTCCAGCTTGAGATGAGGTGTTAGAATTTGCTATTATTATTATTATTTTGTCTATTTTTTATTTGTGTTGGACTTTTATTGTAATCTTTTTCCTTTTAATCTCTTTATTTAAGAGAGGCTAGGGTTTTCGAACTGAACAACTCTTCATTTTCTTCTCAAGAACATCCATGCTTAGGGTACAAGAAGGGGACTTGGGGGTTAGGGATATGGATAAGGTGAACGTCAACCTCCTTACGAAGTAGAGGTGGGGCGGGAGCAGGGGCTCTTTGGTGATGTCATGCGGTGCTACTACGGTCCCTTCCTTTTATGGGGGCCTCTGGAGTCCCCTCCTCCCAGGGCCTCCCACTTTCTCAGGTGCTTGGTGGCGGTGGCGGTGAAGGTGCAAGCTTTCTTTTCCCTTACATTGGGTGAGGGGGGATGCGTTTTGTTTCTGGCAGGACAACTGGCAGGGGGTCGGCTCTACCCTTAGCGACAGATTTTCCTACCTATTTGGGGGTGTTGTGGACCTGTCGGCCACTGTGGGAAGTTGTTGGGACGAGGCCTAGTGCTCGACTTTTTGAGGGGGCCTCTCTGACCAAAGGTGTGAGGATTTCCGGTGGTTACTGCGGGAGCTGGAGGGTTAGGCACTGGAGGAGGGTGGTGATACATTTTCCTGGGAAGGAGAGTTCTCTTTGGCAAAGGTCTTCTGCAGATTAGGGAGTGGGGCGGTCAACTCGAATGTAGACTTCTTGCGGTATTACAGACTGCTCTGGATGGCGGAGTGCGCATTGAAGGTGAAGATCTTTGCCTGGTTGGTAAGGAGGGGGAGGATTATGATGAAGCAGTGGAGAACGAGATGGGCTCAGATAGATAATAGGAGATGTCCCCCTTGTGAAGGAGCCAATGAAGACATCCAGCACCTCTTCTTCCAGAGTCCATTTGTGGTGCAGGTTTGGCAGAAGTTGGGGATCGACTGGATCGTCCATTGGGACACAACTAGTTTCTGGTCTTTGTTTCATAGGAGAAACGCCCACGATGGAGGGATCACCTTTAGATCCAAGAAGGATAGGGCCAAGGTTTTGGTGGTCTTGTAGGGTGTGTGGTTGGGGAGAAATGGGGTGCTTTCTAGGGAGGAGAGACCCTATGTTGAAAACTTTGTTCTGTCCATTTCTTCTCAGGTGGTGTTTTGGGGATCTGTTTTGTAATCTCTGATGTATATCGATTTTTTGGAATGGAATGATTATGAGTGGTTATCATTCGGATAACCGCTCTTTGGCTTTTCAAAAAAAAAGAACACCTATGCTCCCATTCTAGACCTTTGCCATCGGCACTCTCATAAAAAGAATGATCTATACTAATTGTATCTATGTATTTTTTCTAATGTACTAACCTACTAACTTGGTCACTTCTATCTGCAAGTCCCTGATGTGCACACATCTAATTGGCCTAATTTACCTATTTAAGTATGTTCCTAAGTTCATAGAAGCATCGTGCATTGTAAATATTGCATAACATGTCTCATCATGCATTTAGATTAATTTGTATAAATTGTATATTAATTTGCCTCTTTTTTTGTTAGGGGATAAGGTGATTCATTTCATGGTCTCAGATTGAAGATCCAACCGTACATATCTGATTAGAATGACGATCGAAGTCTAACGCCTCTGAGATCATGCCGATCAGACTTCTGTAGCATCAGATGCAGTTCGAGGAAGATCAGAGGTCAAGGGGAAATGTGGTGAAAATCTGGATTTCAGATGGCAAATCTAACCGCAAGGATGGGTTCGGATCGACAATCGTAGTCCAACCGTGCGAAAATTGATCTAATCCGACATCTGTGGCACCACTTACGAGCATTTGAAGATGGACGGCCCATATGATGTAATGTGATGCCATCCAAGTCGCCCAAAGCCACTGACGCCCCTCATCAAAGCAGCCTCGATCTCAGCTGTTGGATCTTCATCCAACGGTTGAGAGTGTGTGGACGGAAATTTGAAAATGCGACAGAGTGGTGGATAGAGCAACGGTCAGGTGCCTTAAGCGAAGCGGGCGACTCGCGTTCGAGTCGTTGAGCGCGGAGCCAATTCGCGTGGGTGCGTGTAGGTGAAAATTCAGTCGTCGGATGTGTATCGAATGGCGATGGAGGTCTCTACGTGGTGCAATGGGAGCGGTGCAATGTGCACGCGTGATTAGACAAGCCATTAGATGCGCAATCTAATGCACAGGGGCACGATCTGATCCTGGCTGTTCGATCGAGATCAGATGGCACACATTCCTCGGTGCGCCTACAACCACCTTTGCCTTTAGTAATGCTTACATGTGTCACTAAAGGCCGCGTATTAATATTAAGGCCTTGGAAATTATCCTTTTATCCCCATTTCTACACCTATAAAAGGCCTACACCTCCTACACATTTCACTATCCCTTCTCTTTTCACCTCTTCTAAGAGCTAAGAACAAAGTTCTAAAGTTTGCTCTAGTACTCTCAAGCTACGGGAAGCTCCGCTAAAGTGAGAGTTAGAAAACAAAATTTTCCACTTCTTACCCCCTTTACGGAGCTCTCGCCAGCCGTCCTCTTGCCCTCGTTCCGGAAGCAAATCCCGCGATGATGATGCCCTGCCTCATCCCCAGTTCTTCCAGATTCGCTCTCCTTCCTCCAAGCGTCAATTGTCCAGCTCGTCCTCCAAGCATTCGTCGAGGAGGATAGTTTCTCATCCCCTATCTTTTTATTGCTTTCTAGTATAGATTTTCAGCTTTATTGTTGTAGCAAGTAGTTGTAATTGACATTACCCTAGTTATAAAAGTTCTCTCTCTCATTTATATTGCAAGTAGATTAGTATTGTGAATGATTTCTTTATAAAAAAAATTACAAAAAAAATGATTGCAGATTTGGAATCGACGTAGCTTCCTCGTGTTCGACTTGGGACTCACTAGAGTTTCGTTTAAAATTTATTTAGTGGTGGATTTTCTTGCGAAATTTTACGACGATTGGGGTTTTCCAAACTCAAATTTTTTGCGTATGAAATCTTGCCAATCAGTCCCCTATCTGCACACCATTTCATTTTTATTTGTATGGGTGTACATTGCTTACCAAGCACGGGGGTTAATGTGGATCTAGATTTGCTCAAAGAGAACTGGAAAATGAAATTGGCATTTATTCGTATATATTTGTAAGCTTACTTGCACATGGAAAAAGAAAAATTATAAGCTTACATTCTTTTTTGTTTTTACTCTGTACTATAGTCTTCAATGGAAAGTAATGCAGGGTAGTTGAAATGGAGGGTTGTATCTGGTGTTATCTGTGATAAGAGGATTCTTTTAAAAGTCAAAGGAAAGTACTATTGAGTTACGGTAAGATCAACCATGTATGGTTCTGAATGTTGGGTTATCAACTATAGGTATGTACATAAGATGTATGTTGTAGAAATGAAGATGTTAAGATAGATGTGGTCATACAAGAAAGAACTATAGTTTAAATGAGATTATTCGAGAAAACGTAAGGGTGGCACTTATAGAGGATAAAATGAGAGAGACACGACTAAGATGGTTTGGACATTTCAAAGAAGGCCACTAGATGCTCCAGTCAAGGGATGCAAGAAGTTGGAGACTGAATCTGTTAAGAGGGGGCGAGGAAGATCAAACAAGTGTTGGAAGGAAACTATTAAGTATGACCTCAATTACTTTAATTTAAGTCCTGAAATGGCTCAAAATCGAACTGTATGGAGGCAAAGAATCCATATAGCCGACCTCATCAGTTGTGGGAAAGGATTTGTTGTTGTTGTTGTACTATAGTCTTCAAATGTTCACCCTTGATCTCAAGATTTGATGTTTCATACTTATGCATACCTGCACTCTGACTACCACCTGCATTTATCTCAATAATTTGTTCTTATTAACTTTCAAAGGCTTTTTAAATGCTATTGAAAACTAGCAAGTTACCTTTGTCGATCAAGTTAATCAGATATCCTAATGATAAGAGAGGATGGGATTGCCCACTCCCACCGTGGGCTTGGGTGAGGTTTTCTGTCAGATGTTCAGTCAGGGTGATTGGGCTGACCATGCAGTTTAGCGTAGACTGGTGGTGGCTTTCTGGAGTATCTAGATTTAGAGGAATGAAGTCATTTTCAAGGGCATGAGGGCGTGGGTGGAAAATGTTGCAAGGGAGGCTTATTATTTGTTTGATCTGTCGGTGCAATACTTATAACCACTTTTTTTCTAATGGAATGAAATTATTTTTCTTGGGTTGGCTACCGACCTCCGGTAGCCTTCCTCTTTCCTTTTCAAAAAAGATATGCTTGATGGATTGAACTTAAGACTGGCTTGGCGGTTTTTGCAAGCCCAAACTGGTCAGTATTGGTTATTTAGGGAGAGGCCTTTCAACCTATTTGACCCTGGTTGGTATTGGTCCAATTGTTTGATCGATGCTGATTCAACTTCGAACAAGGGACTGAGATTGGGATCTCATTTGTCTATTTCATGCAGAATCTAATTGTTGGAAGAAATAAAATGTCATATTGAAAATTGAAACTCTAACCTCCTCTCTTTTATAGAGTAGGGATGAAAAAGTTATATAAAAAGTCAAACTAGGAATATAAAATGCACTAAAACTCTCAAATCTAAGATAAATATACTCAAAAGACTCTAATAACTCTTTAATACTCTTAACACTCCTGCTCAAGTTGGATTGTAAATGACAATCATGCCCAACTTGTTACAGTAAATAAAATGCAACTCCCCCTCACTTGGAACATCTTTTAGTTGGAGGAGTAGGCAGGCAGTGGGAAATGATCCCAAGAAGAAACAATAGTAGTGGAACGGGAGATGATCCCAAGCAACAACAGGAAGTAGGTAGAACTGAGAGATGATCCTAAGCAGTAGTAAGAAGTAGTTAGAAGTGCGAGACTATCTCAAGCAATTTGGGAGGCAATCCTAAGCAGGCAATAGTTGGGGATGAGAGTCTCACTCAAATCCCCACTACTCATCAGGTTCATTCGGATGTCTAGTAGAATGATCAGATGCTCCAGAATTAAGGATTTGAGCTGAACTTGAAGAGGCCGAATTGGTTACTGCACTTGTAAGCAACAACAGTAGCAAAGAATTTGTAGTAGTCTCAATTACAAGTCTTAATAGTAGATGTCATATTAGCCGAAGCAAGCTTGCTAAACTTCTAGCATTTGTCAAAAGGGTGGCTCGTCCTTTTGCAGTGCGTGCAAGGAGAATAGATACAATAGTCTCATTTACGACCATTAGTACGACTGCCTCTCCCTCCCTAGGCATCTAGGGCAGAGGTATTAGGAACTGCAACAAGAAAGGCTGCAAAAAATTAGTCTATGTGGCTGATTAATATGCGGCCAGGGATCAAACTGCATACTAATATTCAGGCCTATAATTGGGTAGGTTGATTAATTTGCTGAATATCCAATTAATCGACCAAATGATGAGGGTTCAACTATTTTTGTATTTGATGCCTTGATTGGCACACCCAAAAGCAAAAGCCCTCCATTTCCCCTAAACCAAAGGCTACCACCCTTAAGACCCTCCCTGCCTGTGATCTTCACTCACTGGCATTACCCTCCAGTGAGTAGGTTTCTTTGTTGCT
Organism: Thalassia testudinum; assembly: GCA_037157565.1. Classification (NCBI taxonomy): domain Eukaryota; kingdom Viridiplantae; phylum Streptophyta; class Magnoliopsida; order Alismatales; family Hydrocharitaceae; genus Thalassia; species Thalassia testudinum. The sequence continues at coordinate 54,516,446 of JAZHRO010000030.1, forward strand.
TAGCTAGCAGGTGCTCCATCAACTGGTCTCCTCCATACAATGGTTCTCATCGCTCAACCAGAGGTGCTCCTCACCAATCCAATCTCCTCTCTTTTAGTGGATCCTTTCCCCTCTTTTCACCATTGATTCTACGTTTTTTCTATATTGTTTGTAGTGTAGTTTGTTGCATATGGTTTCTGTTCTTGGGTTCATTGTTCATGTCTTAGTTCCTTTAGTTTACCGTTTATGTTCTAATTCAATGTTCTTGTGTTCAAAATAGTTCTTTTTGTCCAATGTTTTCATGTTTTAGTTCAATGTTTAGTGTTCTTGTTTAATTTATGTTAGTTCTGCTGGGAAAAAGAAAGTTTCTATTGAGAAAAGAAACTCTAGCCTCTCTTTTATACCAGAGAGATTTGGGAAAATTACAATGATACCCAATAAAATAATAAAATAGATAAGCAAGGCCCTATGTGCTATGTGCTTAACACTCCCCCTCAAGTTGGGACATAAATATCCACAAGACCCAACTTGCTGCATAAGAAGTCTAGGCGCTTCTTTCTAAGGGCCTTGGTAAACATATCAGTCAGCTGTAGATTGGAGGAAACATATGGGGTACTAATCTTCCCACTAAGTACGGCATCATAGATAAAGTGGCAGTCGACCTCGATGTGCTTAGTCCTTTCATGAAAGACTGGATTTGAAGCAATATAGGTGGTAGATCTGTTATCACAGAATAGAGGAATAGGTAGAGCAGTTTGAACACCAAGATCCTGTAGGAAAGAGACAATCCACATAACCTCGCAAGCAGCTTGAGCCATGGCTCTATACTCTGTCTCAATATTCGAATGGGCCACCATACTTTGCTTCTTACTCCTCCAGGAGACAAGATTTCCCTCAATATAGACTGCAAAGCTCGAGGTTGGTAGATCGACGATCCTCTACAGAACTAGCATAATCAGCATCAAAATAAGCAAGTATGTCAAGATTGTCACTGATTCTGTAATACAATCCTCTGCCTGGTGTCCCTCAAGATGAGACAAATCTCACGCCAGTGGCTATAACGTGGAGTCTGCATATGCTGGCTAGCCTTGCTAACTACAAAATTGATATTTGGTCTCGTGATAGTAAGGTAGAGAAAACGACTCACTGTATTGCGGTATTGGGTGACATCCTCATATAAAGGATCTTCCTCATCAGAATGTCATGCAGAAGGTGACTCAATGAGTATACCAGAGGGCTTAGCTCCAAGCAATCCAATTTCCTAAAGAATCTGAAGTGTATACTGTCTCTATGACAAGGATAGGCCGGACTCTTGCCATATGACCTCAATGCCCAAGAAGTATCTCAATTCGCTCAAATCCTTGGTGATAAATGTGGCCTGCAGGAAGGACTTGGTCTGGATGATGCCATCCTCATCATCCCCTGTAAAAATCATATCATCCACATACACAGCTAAGATAACATGTGTATGTTGCTCATGCACCATCTTCTTAATGAAGACTGAATAATTTGACACAGATCTCTGGAGTCCAACCTTCCTAATCTCAATACTAAGCCTCTCAAATCAAGCACTAGGACTCTATTTCAGTCCATAAATAGCCTTCCTCAGGCGACAAACCTGCTACCCTTAAGTAGTGTAACTTAGCAGCTGGCGCATATACACCGCCTTAGATAAGTCACTATATAAAAAAGGCATTCTTGATGTCAAGCTGATGTAGAGGCCACTTCCTAGTCACTGTAACGGATATAATCATTCTGACAGAGGTAATACGTGCCACAAGAGAAAACGTCTCAAAGTAATCTACTCCATATGTCTGTAAAGCCTTTGGCAACAAGCTTGGCTTTATACCTGTCTATTGTCTCATCGGGTCTATATTTGATACTATGGACCCACCTGTAGTAACCAAGGTAGCATCCTCAGGACATGGTACTAACTCCGAAGTCTGGCGTGACTGCAAAGCCTGTATCTCTTCGTCCATGGTTGCCTACCATCTCGAATGATGTGAAGCCTAGATAAAATCTCTAGGAATGACAGTATTAATTATGGCTGAAGCAAACTGGTGGACGCCCTCTTCAACATGAGCAATGCCTGTGTACTAAGATAAAGGATGGAGAGTACCATCCCTACTGGGTCTCCTCAAGGGTACCTGCTCTTTTGTGTCTGAACTACTCTCTTTGGTTAAGCAAAGTGGATGGTCTCTGGTGATACACCTGAGTCTACTCTAAGGCAGCCTGTATAGATGTTTCCTCCTCTGAGAAATAGGGAATCCTTTCAAAGAAGGTAATATCTACAGTGACAACATATCTCTTGCGACTAGGGTCGTAACACCGGTATCCCTTCTAGGTTCTGGAGTACCCAAGAAAGACACATTTTGTTGCCTTTGGAGAGAACTTGTCGTGGTTACCATATGCCTGAACAAAACATGTACATCCAAATATTCGCAGAGGTAAAGAAAATGATCTATTACACTTTGGATGAATCACCTGCTAAGGAATCCATCCATGAAGAATTGACGAGGGCACCCTGCTGATCAAATAGGTTGCAGTGAGGATTGCATCTCTCTAGAATTGCTTAGGAACCTTCATGTGGATCATTAAGGTCCTAGGAATGTCCAGGAGATGACGCAGCTTACGCTCAGTCACACCATTCTGCTGAGATGTGTGAGCACAAGATGTGTGATGGATGATGCCTCGAGAAGAAAAGAGATCCTGCACATCTCGCTGCACAAACTCCAAGGCATTATCGCTGCGGAAGACTCTAACAGTATCACCATATTGAGTCTGAACCTCTGCCAAGAGCTGATGAAGAATCTATGGGATCTCTGTACGGGTCTTTATCAAGAAAGCTTAGGTAAGTCGACTATGGTCATCTACAATTGCAGCGTATTACCGATGTCCTCCTGGAGTAGGCACCTTGGATGGTCCCCATACATTATAGTGTACCAAAGCAAAGGGGGTAGCACTCACCCCAGCGCCCCTCTGTGTGTATGTAGGCCTATGGTGCTTCCCAAGCTGACAATCTTCACATTGTAACGTTAGGGTGTTTGGCAAGCCAGGGTACATCTGGCGCATTTTCTTGAACAAGGGATGCCTAAGTCTGCTGTGCCACATCCATGGATTAGAGGCTATAGATGCAGCTTCAGCAAATAGTGTGGGTGTATCAAGGTAATAGTGCCCATCCCGCTCTATACCTCTAACGTCTCCTATCTGCCTGTCCTGGAAGTAGCAGTGGCCCTCATCAAATATAATGCGGCATCTCAATTCCTTACAAATGCAACTGATTGACAGCAGGCTCATCTAGTGCACAATGAACTTCTATCAACATCTTCTGAGAAGCACGTACCTGCCCTACTGTAGTAGTAGGTGACATGCTTCCATTGGCCACCCTAACCTCCTTAATTTCAGACGGAGGCTTGGGATCTTAAAGGCGTCGCATATCTTCGATGAGAAGTACAGAGGTGCTAGAATCAATGACCCAACACCCTCTGACACTGTTCTTCTGTCGTGTATTACCTTGCGTTGTCATTGCAAACCCCTTTCCTGATGGATTTCTTGGAAAATCCATCATCTTCCGATTTTACGAAAGAAGACTCATCGCTTTTTGAGACCTTGTCCGACCCATGTTGGATCTGCAGGACGATGGAGAGGAACCAACGGCCTGCTGCCTTAGTGCAGCAGTGCCATCGGCGGTCCTATTGTGGGTGGCAATGGCCTGACAATCCACCGAGCAACTTGTGGTGGTGAAGAACCCGTATTTGTAGATCGTGGCCCTTGCAACCACAAGCAGGGTTCCATTGGGGACAAGAGGACCTAGCTGGAGCGCCATCATTGCCCTTATGCCATGGTCCAGACCCATAACAGAGGTGCGATCGGGAACCGCAGCAGCGGCGGCGAGGATGCGGAGGAAATGCGGCAATGTTGAGGCAACGTGGCAGCGCAAGATGCAGGGTCGATGGCGATGGAGAAGCAGTGTGCGCTACCGTTGCCGTTGCTCCTCTCCATTGACGATCTCGGAGTTCGAATCTTTATAGATTTGAAGATTCAATCATTTTGGAGAAGAATATTTGGTGGGATATCACGACACTGGTCTAGGACTGTTGCTTTGATATAATGTGGGAAAAAGAGTCTCTATTGAGAAAAGAAACCCTACCCTTTCTTTTATACTGGAGAGGTTTGGGAAAATTACAATGATACCTAACAAAATAATAAAATAGAAAACGAAGGTCCTATGTGCTATGCGCTCAACAAGTTCAATGTGTTTTAGTTCAATATTCAGTGTTGTGTTCAATGTTCAATATGTTCTTGTTTGTTTCCCATTCATGTTTATTTAGTTCCATCAATCTTAGTTTATTTGTCGTGTTTTATATGATGTGATAGCTATTTGTTAGAATTTAGAAGCTATCTTGAGAGAATATGCCTATACAAAAAATAATATTAATGAATATATTCATATTTCAATTTATATATATGTATATATAATATGTGTAATAGTATATATAATTATATTTAAATTTTTAATATTTAAAAACACTTAACATGCTAACCAATTAATCCCCAAATAATAACCTGTATACTGTATACTTAGACAGTGACCTCACCAGCTAATTATTGACTATGATTTTTGCTTGGCAGCGGGGAAGTGCAAGTGGTGCATAAATGTCGATTTTCCGATGGCGATTGTAGCTTGTTCCTAGGTCTAACACTGTCTTAAGATAGGATCTGATTTCTGGCCGACTGGTAGCATGGTGCTAGGCCATTTTGAAAATGATATGCCTGCCACTATGCTTGTTTAGTGACCTGCTTCTCACAACTGGCAGGCTCAAGACAGTAAGTTCTTCAGACAAGCCCTTTAAGGCCTTGAAATACTTAATCAAGGACGTAGTGGCTGGTTAGTATTTTAGATGCATTTGTAGATATTCATGTAATCAGTGCATTTGTTGACATGTCCAAATTGTCAATTTAATCTTGGGAAAGTTGCATCAATACTGTTAGGGTACACTTTTATATGACCGGGGAAAATGATGGTGAATTTTACAAAAACTGGCTCTGCGAATCCTATATGAAACCGTGCCTTGGCTTTTCTTATGATGTGCATCTGTATTTTCCTGATACTATACCATAATTTACACTCCTATAATGAACAGGGTGATCATGTTACTTACCTCAATGTCTACAGAGGATTCCTTCAATCTGGGAAATCTCCGCAATGGTGTCATAAAAATTTCATAAATTACCAAGCAATGGTAACTTTCCTTTAAGAAACAACACAACACACCCCCCCCCCCCCCCCAGATTCCTGTGAATTAGATGATGCTTTGTTTAGACACAAAAAATCCTGCTACTATTCTTCTTTTGCAGAAAAAGGTTTTTGACATCCGAGAACAACTCTGTAAGCTATTGAAACGTCTTGGTCTTGCTGTTAAATCTTGTGAAAGTGAAAGAGATACACAGGTGACAACCTCTCCTTTTTGGGCCAATACTGCCCAACACTGTGTCAGTAGTGTGTAGCTTTATCAAATTTGTGGTGGATTAAGCTCTGTGCCTTTTTGTAACTGCAACCTTTTTGCATTTATTGTGACGATATATGGTTTTTTTTATAAATGGTTAACATTCATTAGTAACTCGTCATAGTGAGAAACCACATTTCTTGATGTGCCATCCATCCACACATGGTTCTAAATCATCTATCTGTTGCTTGCTTCCAGCCTTGATCATGTTGAGTGTCATCCTCGATTCCTTTTGTCAAGGTTCAAAAAGTTGGTATGCAATATTCGATTGGTTGGGTTACCGCATAGAGAATATGTAGTATGTGGGCAAGTATGCGGATGAGTACGTAGTTTTGTCGTTTTTTATTTAAAAAATATAAAATAATTAGTCAAGTTGTTAAAATTTGTGTTATATGTCCCAGGCATATGTTACATTATGTCCAATACAGCCGTTAACATATACATTAAAATCATTTGATGTATATTTTTAATATGGATTTGTATCAAACTATGGGATATATATGCATTTGAGATACATATCCGTACAGCGATCAAAAAAGATTGAGAGCTTCTTTCACTATTGCAACATGTGGTTTGGGATTATCGAACCAAAGAAAGAAACAGAGATAGGAAAAGCTAGTTAATCAAAGAAAAAAAATAAAGAGAACCTCCTCCGTTGGAAAGAAACACATACTGGCTTACCTGATTAACCCCCCATCAGCCCATCCCCAACCCCACCTGATAACCCAAATCAAAAACCCAAAGTCCCATATCCATTGGCCCTAAAACCCTCAAACCCCAAAACCCTCCTCAAGCAATCTTGATCACCCCAAATCCCATCGCCCCGAACCCATCACTGGCATATCTCCATTGAAGGCAGCAGCAAGAAGGAGCTTTGAAGGTGGCAGCGAGGAGCAAAGGTCTGATGGTGCTGGTGGAAGAGCTTTCCAGCAGAGGTCTCATGGCTTGGTGAGCAGCAGAGGACACGCCCGGTAGAGGATGTTCTGTCTTTGTCTCTCTCTATGTTTATCTTTTTCAACTGAATCCCCTATTACGAAATCAGGTGACTACTTGGCCAGCTATATGAGTATGCGGACCGAGTAGTTGTTCCCACCTACATAGTGACCTGCCTGATATTACTCAGTGTGGGAGGTTGACCGCTGATGCATATGCAGCCTAGGTGGCCGACTTCTTCTGATATTTGGTTCTTCTAGCAGCATCTGCACAAAAAGAATTCATCTGATGGGAAAAAGTGATAATGAATTATTGTTAAAAAATGGTCCTCTTTCAAGAAAAACTTGAGTAAAGATTTTCATTTTCTCTTTCCTTGATTATTTTTTGTTTCCTTAATTGGAGGATTTTTTTTTAATTCTTTCTGGAGCCACTCTGTCTTTACTCTTGTGAACTCATAGGAATCACAGTATTTCTGAATTGGTGCCTTCCTATAAGATTGGACATTCCTTTTAAGTAAATGAATCTTTTCCTGCAGGCCATTCGAAAGGCCATAATTGCTGGGTTTTTCGCTAATGCATGTCATTTGGAAGTAAGTGCTCTTGTTTTTCCTCACATTGGTGTCTTCCAGTAACAATATACTTCATATATCTATGTTAAGACAATTTACAAGAAGTCACTGTGAGCAATTTGCTTGATGGACTTCTCGCGAGGACTAAAGCCTATTCAATGTGCCATGATTGCAATAGCTAGTTTGATGCTATTGCCACTAGATCTATGTTATGCTGATATTGTTGTTCTCTTAGTTTGATTTATCTGTTTGAGTGGATTACCTAACCACATTTGGGATGTTGGTTGTATAAGTTGATTTGGGTAAATTAGATTGTTTGGGAGGGTGTTATTTTTCTTGAAGGAGTATTCTTGTTCTCTTATGTTATCACTCGTGACCTCAGCCATGCCATACTTCTTAGACCCAATCAACCCTTAAAAAATAGGTCTAATGAATCCATGAGTGAGGTTGATCAGTGTTGGGTTGGGTTAATTGAGTCTGGTCAAAAGGTCAAGTGTATCTGTTCAAAGAGTTAATCTGGTCAGGCAAGTTAATTGGGTCTGCTCAGAGGTTTAATCAGGTTCAATTGGTTAATCAGGTTTGCTCTGAGGTTTCATATGGGTCATGATGCTTGTTTAAGACATGACCTATGTATACGTTTGGTCGACTTGGACCCATCTAGCTGAACCTGTTTTAGTTAGGCTTGGATATTTTAATTGAGTTGGGACTTCATTAGAGTAGGGTGGGTTCAGGTTTTCCTAACTGCCGTAGGGTTGCCCTCTCTTTGGGGACTATTGGTCTTCCTGTTACCCTATTCTTATGCCATCCGACAAGAAGACTGCCATGTACGTTGCATCCACTCCTATTTTCCATGAGTGGGAAAAGCATATTGAAGTTTGTCATTTTGTCTGCAATGCAATGAACAATGGGAAATTTACTTTACCATTTGTTTCCTTGGAGAATCAAATGGTAGATATTCTTACCAAGGCAGTTCCAAAGAGAGACCCTTTTATGTGAGACACTGGGAATGATGGGCATATATGCTCCAGGGCCGGAGAGTTGGAGATTGCTCTTTTCTTAGTGTCATTTTTATGTATTGTGCTATCTCTTTGACTACTGTTTTGTAGCTTTTTCGTCAGCCTTCTCTGTATAAGAGAGGCTAAGGTTTCTTGAAGGAATTATGTTATTCCATTTCTTGAAGGAATTACGTTATTCCATTCTTCTATACCTCCATTCTAATTTCAACACTTCTATTGTTTGATTTTTGATCTCTCGCGTATGCTTGTTTCTCATCCATTGTGTACTTTTTCCTGCTAATTATGAAGTCTATTATGTTGAGGTTTTGTTCCTGATGACAAACAAATTTGTCTGCACATGGCTATCTGCATGCTTGCTCGTTTTATTGCACCAGATTACTGGTCTATGTGGGCCTGTTCCAGCTTTATGCGAGACCTACTTTGTGTCCCTGTGGCAAGCTGCAATGTAAGCCAGTTATTTGGTATCACTATCCTTGGTGTTATCTGCTGCCTCTCAGATGGATGGCTGTTGTGAGTGCTGAGATGGAATCTGCAAGCATGGGTGATTTGTAGTTAAGTGTAGAATGAAGTCTCCCATTTTTGGATGATGCTACCAGGAATATTTATATGATATAATTTGTTGGAGTATGTAGTTGGTTTAGTCTCACATAATTGAGTGAGACTTTGTGCTGTATGTGGTGGCCTGTAAATAGGCATGTATTCCTCACTTATTTCTTTGAGAAGAGTAACATAGATACTCACTTTATTAGGGCCTTCTCTTGTGGTTCTCTTTGCTCTTCGTGAGTAGGGTTTCCACGTGAATCCAAGCATTTCTTATCGTTTATGTTTTGATGTCTTGTTATGCTTTCACTTATTCATATTATTCAACTTGATATCAAAGTAGTTCGATTCTTGAGTTTATTTGATTATCACGTTTTATCATTATCAATATGTTCTTGTACTTGGAGTTCTCTTCTAAAAAGAAGGATCTTGAGGAGGATCCGTGCTGTGCACACAGTGGTGCGCCATGAAGATTGAAGGAGACGGAGGTGCACATGAGCGTCTCCACCAAGATGGCATAGCAACAAGGAGCGATTGGGATGCTACTCCAATACGAGATCTACGAGATCGAACGCAGCGTGAAGTGTGGCTTTAGAGGGCGGAGATGCACCAGAGGAAGCAGCTCGATGACGGAGGGTTCGACCCCGAGTGAGGATTCCATGATAGAGATCTCCTGCTCACCAACGATGGTGGCGTGGAGCACGAAGGTGCCGATGCCAAGGGCAAATGGGAGGGAGATCCTGGCAAGGACGATTGCCAAGGCCTTCTTCCCCGTGTAGTGGATTGCGCGGATGTCGAGCTCTAGGTCGATGGAGAGGAAGAAGAGGGCTACAGTGGAGGAGCGATCCCTCTGATGAGATCAAGACCGACAGAGATCTTGTGAGCGCATAAGAAGAGGCATTGCGCTCCTCCTCGCGGATGCGGTGGAAGTCCTTAATGGTTACGTTGGCAGGTGAGGGCCTCATGGAGGCGCACTTGTTGACGCCGATGCGGGTGGAGCGGTGGAAGGAGCAGTTGTTGAAATGACCCTTTTCTGGGGTTGTTTGGCATTTTCGGAATCCATAGGAGTTTTTCCTACAGTTTTAAACCCCTTATCTTTTGTTTTGGAGGTTTGTGAGGAGAGGGGAATTGCAGGGACATTCTCTCAATTTCCCCACCACTATTTTCCACCGTACGCACCCCACTCCCCCCTCACTTTGCACGCCTCTCCTCTTCCCCTCTGCGGCAACCATCCCCTCCATGCCGTCCCCCTCACCTCCACTCTTGATATATACCCCCTCCTCCTGCTCCGACATCGCCAATCGAGAGGAAGCAAGAAAGGGAGAGCGAGGAAAGCAGGAGGACCTCAGGGGAAAGCGAAGGCCTAAGAGCGGAGGGGACGAGGCGGTGCTGCTGCTGCTGTTGCAGGCTTCCGTGGCGAGAAGGGATTCAGAAATGGTTCTATGGAATCATTTTTCCGCAGAATCAGATGTCCGGAGTGACCTTCAGACGTCTGGTAGGACGACCAAAGGTAACCCCAGACACCTGGTAGTGTATTTTTCTTCAATTATCTTTCTACCAAGTTTCTGACCGTGCATGTGCGTGTCAAAGGTTGGGAAGCGCGTTAGTGCGAGGACAGAGGCAGTTTCGGACATCCGGACGTATTTCCAGACGTCTAAAGACACTCCCAGACATTTGCATGAGTCCTAGACGTCCGGGAAAGGCACCCCGAGCAAGGTTAGTCCCTGGGTATGTTTAAGACGTCTGGGACTCTTCCCAGATGCCTGATTTTGGTCAGGGTTGGTGTTTTTGAGGCCATTCAGGACCCAAACGGTGTCGGTTTTCCGTAAACGAAACGTCTCTGGTTTTCGTGCGAGTTTCTCTATGTAATGGTACTTTGTCCGTGTCATTTTGAACACTTTTGACTTGTCGATCCCCATTACAGGTCGCCAATCTGTTGAATATACGGGACTTGTGGAGACATCGGGAGTTACCGTATGAGCCCCCATTCTACTCAGTTTCGTTGGTAGAGTGATTTTTACCCTAATCTCGAAATTAATAAAGTACATGCACAAAAATTAGTTGAACCTAGTATGTGAACTGAACCATACAAAGAAGTAAACACATGCTTTAGAATACATCTAATCAATTAAACCCTAGGTTGTAACATGAACACTAGGGCTCGAGAAGATGCATGTGTAGAGAGATGAATGATTGAATAAATCATAAGTTGCCTATGCTACCTGAAATGAACTACGTTATAAATAGAGAAAATGAACTTGTACTATGGAAACTGAGATGCATGTTCTGTATTAACAAACCGGATACGGAATAAGAAAAGTTATGTACGAACCCTACGGGGAATGTAGAACGGACAAGAATACTGTAGTACGGAAAACCAGATGGTTCCGGAACACGTCGCCATGGGTGGCTGTTCGTACTTGGTTTAGGGAGGTGAGCTGACCTTCGTGTACGTAGTACCAAAGAGAGCAACATTTCCTTTTAAAAGTAGAGGGGAGCTTCCCATCCCTTGGGTGGAGACCCGGGGTGGGCTCCTCTACATCAACTCCTGTCGGCCCTTGCGTACGTAATACCGAGGAGAGCTACTTAGTGTAGGGGGAGCTAGCCACCCCAAGGGGCCTAGGTTAGGACTAGCCACCCTACACTGACTCTTGTTAGGCCCGCTGGGCAAACCGGGATAATTGGACGAGGGTACACGGACTGTGTGGGGCGGGACTCCTGTTTCTGAGAGGGTAAGGACCTATGTTGTTCCGTGCTGTATGTTTGGGCGTACTCGCTAGCGGAAACGAGTGACCGCATGCCAGTATGGGGTAGCTACCCGTGCACTTATCACGTGTGCCGCAGTTACCGCTACGTCGCGACTATGACCTCAGGATAATAGACCGAGTGCAGGACTACACGGGGGGGACTCTCCCGGCTAGGAGAGTGCCATGTTTACATCCTGCATCACGGGAAAACTACAAGCAAGATTGTTCCCTTAGGGAACAGAAAGATTGAGAAATGTCATGGAACCAGATTAGAATACTCAGATCAGCAACACGTAATAAGATAATGGGAACTAGAAGATAATATTTTAAGATGCTTGTTAAGTTACATAACATGTTTTAACCATCACTTTACTCAGCTTTAGCTGACTCTAGATGGTATAACCTTGTACAGGTCAGGAATTCGAGCAGCCAGAGCCATCGGCTGCTGAGGGTGCTGGGCCTAGTCGAGCTTAGTTGTAGTTTTCCTTTTGCTAGTGTTGTAGTGAGTTCATGCAGTTCATGTTATTTTAGTTATATTTCAATCATACTGTACTAGTTTTGTTGTGACGGCCTGTAATATTATGATGATTACCGTTCACTTGCTTTACTGTCAATTTTTATTTTTTTGCTACTTAGTTACATTATTTGTGTGGTTGTGGAATTGATATGTATTTGGTTATTTCTCGTTGGACGACTGGGTGTTGAGGTTTGTCGAGGCAACCCGTTCTTGGGTTCTGTAGGGAGTCGGGAATGGGTCGTGACAGTTGCAGTGGTGCAGATGGCGGCGATGAGTTCGCTCACGTGGTTTTGGAGGTGGAGATTGTCTTGTGAGAGGTTTGGTTTTTTGTTTAATATCTTGATCCACTCATTTGCTTCATGTTGGCCTTTAAAAGGGGAAGATAAAAAGGAAAAAAAATGAAATAAGGTGAAGTAAAAAGAGGACATGAAAAATCAAGAAGAAAAGAAAAAAGATAAAAAAAAGGAGGAAGAGGAAGGAATAAAAAAAAGAGAAAAAATAAAAAAGGGAAAAATATATCAAAAAAAGAAAAGAAAAATGATGATTATGTTTAAGAGAAGTGGATGAGAAGCTCTTCTCTAGTCATTATTTATTCTCTTATTTTTTTTCTCCTATAGAGTTTAGGAGAAATGGGGAGTGTTGATCTTATTATACATGTTCCATTTGGGAGTTCTTTTGTTTGAGGTCACTAAATGAGAAATCACAACTCTTGGAGGTCTAGAGTTTTGAGGTCTCTAGAGAAGAGGGATCCAGTTTCGAGGTCCTCATAGGAAGGGCCCATGTCGGATTTTTGTGGGAGATTCAGTTTTGTGGACTCCAGAGGGGAGATCCAATTTCGAGGTTTTTAAAGGAAGACCCATGTTAGGGATACTGAATGGGAAGCCACCAGCATCAGTTGAAGTCTCCAAAGGAAAAACCCTTTTCAGAGCTAGCTATAGCAGCTCCAGTCCCGTCATTGTTAGCACACCCGCCTATAAGCAAGAATTAGAGAGTTGTGTTCTGTTGTGTAGAGTGGGATTTTTTGTGTTATACAAGTTGAGTATTGTATGTTCCAACTTGAGGGAGAGTATTGGAGTATGTAGTTGGTTTAGTTTCACATAGTGGAGTGAAATTTTGTGTTGTTTGTGACGGCTAGTAAATAAATATGTACTTCTCACTTATTTCTTTAAGAAGAGTACAATAGATACTCACCCTATCGGAGCCTTCTCTCATGATTTTCTCCTCATTCTTCGTGAGTGGGGTTATCACGTAAATCCAAGCATTTCTTAATGTTTATATTTTGATATCTTGTTACGTTCATGCTTATTAATATTATTCAACTTAATTATACAATATAATTCGCATATGTGATTAGTTATCAAATTCAAAAGTTGTGGTTGGAATTGGTTTGTATACTTCGCTTGCTCAGATATTCAAGGAAGATCCAAAGCTCGAATACAAGTGATTTATGAAATAGAGCTACCATGATGTGAATACTGAACTTTGTGTCATTTAAAAGATGGCAGATGAATCCTACGGAAGAATATTGGAGATCCTTTCAGAAAAGAAAAGGGAAGGAAATCTGGATATCCTTGAAAAGGTTTTCAGTTTTGACCAAGATATTGGGAGCATTTTATAGCTTGTAGCAGGATCTACAACTCAAGAGAGATTAGAATGGAAGCAATAAAGCCTTGTAGGAGAGCCCAACTTAGCATGGAAAAAAGGTTCCCCTTTTAGGTTATGCACTTTAATAATGCATTTATTCCTAAATTCTTTTCTAGTTAGTTGCTAGACGTCCTTGAAAATGGCAAAAAAAAAAAAAAAAATCTTCCGATTTTAAATTGTGGTACTCAAGTAGGGACAAAGGTAGAAATGACGTTAGTATTATTATTCGTAAGAATTTGAAAGAGAATGTGGTTGGGGTTAAGAGATTGGTTGATCGAATTATTTTGATAAAATTAATCTTAGAAGATGAGATATTGAATGTCATTTCAATTTATGCACTTCAAGTTGGTCTAGAGGAAAGAATAAAGAATAAATTCTAGGGAGAGCTTGATATGATAATTTAAGGAATCCTAGAGAGATGATTTTCTTGGACGGAGATTTAAATGGACATGTGGAAAAAGATGCTTTAAAGTATGTAGGAGTGCATGAAAATCATGGTTTTGGTGTTAGGAATGAAGGGAAGATTTTCCTCAATTTTGCAATGCTTTATCATCTTTTCATAACAAATACCTTCTTAAAAAAATGAGAAGAGCATTTGATCATCTATAAAAGTGGCTTAATAAGAACATATATTGATTACTTTGCTTTGAGAAGAAGAGATCGTTTATCTTGTAAAGATTGTAAGATTATTCTAGGAAAGAGTTTAACTGTTCAACATCGTCTTTTGGTGATGGATGTTCATATGAAGAAGGCAAAGAAAAGAAAATTGGTGTTTAAGAATTTGAGAATTAAATGATGAAACCTTAAGAAAGAGGAAGAGAGATTCAAAGAGAAGATGATGCAAGTAAAGACTTGGGATCTTGATGGAAGTGTTAGTGAATTGTGGTTAAATATGGCAAGCTGTATTAGCAAGGTGGCAAAGGAGGTGTTAAGCGTGTCTAAAGGAGTTTCAGGATAAAAGGAGGCTTGGTGGTGGAGTAAGGAAGTGTAGGAGAAGCTTAAAATTAAAAAAGCTTGCTTTAAAGTCTTATATCGAGATAAGATCGATGAAAACATGGAAAACTGCAAAAGAGCAAAGAGAGAAGCAAATAAAGTAGTTAGTGAAGCAAAAGGAAAAGGTTGGGAGCATTTTTATAAGAAACTTGATTTTAAGGAAGGTGAAAAGGATATCTTTAAGTTAGTTAAAGCAAAAGAGTAGAAAGCAAAGGGCCTTATACATGTAAGGTGCATCAAGGATGAAGGAAGGATACTTATAGCTAGTGATAATATAAATACAAGATGAAAAAGATATTTTCATAAGCTTTTTAATGAAAAACAAAAGAATGATATCATCTTAGTGGAGTTAGCCAAGTCTGAAGATTACGTGAATCGGGCAAGCTATCGAAGGATACAAAAGAAAGTAGTGGAGGCTTTGAAGATGATAAAAAGTGGGTGGGTTGTTGGGCCTGATGTTATTCCTATAGATGTTTGGAGAGTAATGGGAGAAAGAGTAACTTAGCTTACAAAATTTTTTAATACTATTTGGAGAAGCAAGAAGATGCCAGAGGAATGAAGGAAAAGTTTTGTGATACCTTTATACAAGAACAAGGGAGATATACAAAATTGTTCCAACTATAAAGGTATTAAATTGATGAGTCATACGATAAAACTTTGGGAGAGAATAATTGAAAGAAGGGTAAGGCAAGTCTCTGTAGTAACTGAAAATTAGTTTGGCTTTATACCAGGCCGATCTACTATTGAGGCAATACATCTTTTGATAGGTATGATGGAGACCTATAAAGTCCAGAAAAATGATTTATATATGATTTTTATTGATTTGGAGAAGGCCTATGATTGTGTTTCAAGAGATATCTTGTGAAGAATTTTGGAGAAGAAACAGTGACCGATTTTATATATCCTCATAAAGGATATGTATTATGGAGCTATAGTTTGTGTAAGGACTAAGGACGATTGGACGGACTACTTTGATATCGCTATTGGTTTGCATCAAGGATCAGCTTTAAGCCCTTATCTCTTTGCCTTGGTAATGGATGAATTGACGAAGCATATCCAAGCTGAGATGCCATGGTGTATGCTTTTTACTAATGACATTGTGCTAGTTGATGAGACAAGAGATGGAGTAAATAGAAAACTTGAGCTTTGGAGGGAAGCCCTGGAAGCTAAAGGATTACGCCTAAGCGGGATAAAGACTGAATATATGAAATGCAAGTTTAGTAGTAGAGGGAACAATGAAGAGATGGATGTAAAAATTGGAGAAGAGTGCATTCCAACGAAATGTGCTTTTTAAGTTCTTGAGATCCATTTTCCAACAAGATGGTGGAATTGATGGAGATGTTACACAGAATTAATGCAAGATAGTTGAAATGGAGGGATGCATCTGGTGTTCTATGTGATATGATGGTTCCTTTAAAAGTCAAAGGAAAGTGTTATCGAGTTGCAGTAAAACCAACCATGCTGTATGGTTCTGAATGTTGGGTTATCAACTATAAACATGTGCAGAAGATGTCTGTGGCAGAAGTGAAGATGTTAAGATGGAGGTGTGGTCATATAAGAAAGGACCATATTTCAAATGATATTATTCGAGAAAATGTTAGGGTGGCACCGATAGAGGATAAAATTAGAGAGATACGCCTAAGATGGTTTAGACACAGAAGGTCACTAGATGCTCCAGAAGATGCGAGAAGTTGGAGGCTGAACGTGTTAAGAGGGGTTGAGGAAGACCAAATAAATGTAGGAAGAAAACTATTAAGTATGACCTTAATTACTTTAATTTAAATCCTGAAATGATTTAAAATCGATTTGTGTGGAGGCAAAGAATCCATATAACCGACCCTACTTAGTGTGGGAAAAGATTTGACTGTTGTTGTAGAAGTTCATTGCAATTTTCTTTTCAAAAGTTAGTAGAACTTAATGGAACATTCACAGATCTTTTAAGACTAGCAGAACGACAGGTAAAAAGAATTGATGAATGTATTCTTCACATATTAATCATCTTAAACTCCATGGGTTTGAAATTAAATGGCACAAATGTGATCATTTCTATTATCCATTCCATTTACAGCAGGAATACTTAGAAGATATAGAAACAGCAATAACAACAACAAAGCCTCTTCTCACACTAAGTGGGATTGACTATATTTATTTTTTACCCTCAGTTAGATCTATTTTAAGCTATTTCTAAGCTTCAATTTAAGTAATTGAGATCTTACTTAATAATTTGCTTCCAATTTTTTTTTGGCCTTCCCATCACTCTTCTAGGAGGTTCAACATCCAACTCCTCACTTCTCCGACCTGGGGCATAAACTAGCCTTCTTTGCAATTCTAAATACCACTTTAAATGCATTTCTCTCATTTTAACCTCCATCGTCGGTGTTTAAAACATATCACATTATTTTTTATATTTTAATTACATCTCATATTTACTCTGTTTTAATTATAATAAGATGAAAATGCTTATGCATCATCCCTCTACGAGACATTCTAACGTTCCAGGTATGGTTTTATTGTTAAAGGTTTTTGGCCAAAGTGGACAATACAAAACCATCAGAAGTTCACAAGAAGTTTACATCCACCCATCATCTGTCTTATTTAGGTTAGTATATTTAATCACATTATCTTGTGCTTATTTCAGCGAGCAATTTCAAATAACGTGTTAGAGGATGGGAGCTATTGGTAGTACATATGTTGTTTTTGTGAGAGGCTGTTGGCGTGACATGAACAGTTCATGCGGGGACTGTTTGCGTGTTTGCATGGAAAAGTGAGAGGAAGAGAATCGGCAGTAGAGAGGAGAGGAGTTGAAGAGTTATTTGGAAATGTAATTACATTCAACTCAACTTGGAAGGGTTACATTGGTTCTCTTTTATAGAGTGAACATATCTAAATCCTCTAAAACAGGAAGTAAATCAAATCCTAATCTAATCAAATCAACTAAAACAAATCCTAAATTATCCGAATTAATTTGACACCTAAGACTTTACCAAAAAAACATGAAACTTAATCTCAAAGCAACCCAAAACAAATCCTTAGGGCCGGTGCCCTTTGATGCTAAAATCGGTCTGCTACGTGGCATTGCCATGTGGCCTTTATTCTTTACACTCCCCCTCAAGTCGAGGCTAGGAGGTCGATGACTTGCTTCTCAATGTGGAGCTAAATGCCCCACCAATCTTCTTCGAACTTGAAGTTCTCAGTTGGAGGAGCTGCGGTGTAACTTCTTGCGACCTCCGAAGTTGTTGCTTCTTTAATAACCTCAATAGTTGTCTTGATGGTCGTTGTAGTCTTCTTCCCCTTGTCTTCTTGGAACATAGCTTGGATTTTCTCAAGATCAGCAGGCGTGAGAGTACCCATGCGTGAGGTGATATTAGCCTCACGTGGTAGTCTCCCAAACTTGTCCCAAAATCTTTCTTGTGGGTGATTTGTGCATCCACAGTGTTGAAATCAAGGATAGACGTGACCTAGATATCAGCCGCATCCTCTACCACACCCCGTACCTATCTTTGGAATCACAAGTGCGGAGTTGTTGCCCTTTTGGCATGCTCTCAACTGCTAGAACTGTCATCTTCTTAAGACGGCTAAAGATGGTTTCAAGATCCATCTTTTCATCGAAGGCAAGGATCTAATCACGAGTAAGCCGATAACGGGGATGCAACCCTGATAAAAACTTGGCAACCTGCCAAACTGCATGTGTCTCCCCTTGTTTGTCATAATAGATGGACTCGTAGATGTCCAACTCCTTGAACAAAGCTTTCATCTTCTCATAGTGCTTAGTTAAGGAGAGATCTCCCTAACTAGCTATTCATATATGAGCATGAAGACCAGTAATACACGCATTATTAGATTTTCGGGCATACCTTTTCTCTAAGGTTGTCCAAATCTTATACACGCTCTTTATGTAGAGCATGCTCGAGGCAATGGTTGGATCTACGGAGTTCATGATCCAGCTCATGACCACGTAGTTCTCCTTCTCAACCTTTTTCTGGGTTCCATCCTTATTTTCCGGTGTTTCCTCAATGAGAATATTAAGCTTGTCTTGGCGTCCGACAAATATTTAGAATGCACGTGCCCATAAGATGTAGTTGGAAGCACCTTGAAGCTTGATGGTTGTTGCTTGAACAACTACTTTGCTATTTCTTGTTGACAACGTGGCTTCGGTAGCGGATGTATCCGTCATCGCCTCCAATCCACGATTCTCCTACTCTACATAAGGTGGTGGATGTCGCAAGGAAGAGGATTCATCGAGAACACTCACACGAATCTTCCAAGGAATTTGTAGCATGAACTCCCGCATTGGTGGAGGAAAAATCACATGTGTGTGGTCTGATTGTTGATTCTAGAATCCACGCACAAGTGCTCTTGTGCGTGAATTCTCCGCTCGATCTTCTCTCCAAATGTGCACGCCAAGAGCTTAGACTGTTGGCTCTGATACTATGTGAGAGTGGGCATGCGTGGAGGCTGTTGGCATGACAGGAACAGTCCACGCAGGGACTGTTTGTGTGGAAAACTGTGAGAGAGGGGGAGAGAGTCGGCAGTAGAGAGGAGAGGAGTTGGAGAGTTATTTGGAAGTTTAATTACATTCAACTAAACTTAGAAAGGTTACATTGTTTCTCTTTTATAGAGAGAACATATCCTAATCCTCTAAAATAGGAAATAAATCAAATCCTAATCTAATCAAATCAACTAAAATAAATCCTAAATTATCCGAATTTATTTGACACTTAAGACTTTACTAAAAAAAACAGGAAACTTAACCTCAATTCCCAAAACAAATCCCTAGGGCCGGTGCCCTTTGATGCCAAAACTGGTCTGCCATGTGGCCTGACAGACTTGCCACGTGGCCTTTATTCTTCACAGTTTCCACTACATATTTTATAATTCCTTATATGAACTTTGCAACGTTCATTCTTCTAATCTTCTATCCGCTCAATGTTGCTCCTCACTTTGTAGCATGCACCTCATGGGTGGCATGTGTCAGTTTCGCATCAATCAAAGGGCAATCTGTGCTTCCTTGGATCACATTCTTGGTAGTGCTTGCAGTGTTGGTTTCACATTAATGCATGAACCTCATCATGCATTCTAGTCCATTATCTCTGATTTAAGCAGCCGCATGCTCTCTAGGTGCATTTCCCTGTCAATTTAGAGGTCATTTCTCCCCTTGTATGAGTTTGTGTCTCCTTTATGTGCCATGTACCCAATTTCCATAAACTAGACATATATTAGGAGAAAGGGGGAGATGATATTATAGATTCTTTAGAGTGTTGAATATTCTATGGTCATGCATTCTCATTGATTTTGGTAAATTTCTTGTTGATATTCTCTCAAGTAATGCCTACAAATTCCTTGTCAAATGCAATGGACGGGACACTAAAAGACACCTATTCTGCCTTCTCCCAAGGCTGTCCCGTATTCCTACAACGTACAACTAAATGGTGTATACAACCTCAAGCAATCACTATCTTCATCCATTCTAAGGAGACTCCATATCTTGATGAAGTCAACGCACATGAAGAAGGATTTTATACAACACGGAACCTAGAAAACTTAATGGTAATGAATGGTTCATTGATATGTAAAACCAAATAAGCAAAAAACTTGCTCTGCATGATTGCTAAGGGCACAAGTTTTATCTACTCAAGATATATGGACAGGCATCCAATTGAATGCAGATGCCTAGAGGAGTATCTTTGCAGCTTTCTTGGGAAGTTCAAGTCAGTCAGACCATAGTCAAAAGCTTCAGGTTTTTTCAGAGAGTTGCTTATGTTTTATCCTTTGTTTTGTGCTGCTATGTATGCAAGTTTATATCATAATGGCAAATGGCCAAGTATCTTGATAGTCTTAGCCCCAAGATTGTAGTAAATTCAAATTTCAGCAATGGTCAATCTTCACTTGAAAGTTTTTTAACAGCTGGAGAAGTTGGACTCGGCATCTATATCATCTTCAGCCTCTTTAGCAAATGTGTCAGGAGGACACCAGCCTAGTAGATTGGACAATTTCATTAGGAACTCGACATGGTTGTTGAAGATCACATTGTTGGGGTATTGAAGGATGTGTCAGCTGGGGTAGAAACTGAATTTTTCCTGTTGAGAGCGGATTGCAAAAAATGGTAGACTGGAATTTGTGTGAGGCTTAGGCTCTTCTGCAACCAACCACAATTGACGATTGGCAAGATTGGCAAGGTTGGAGTTATCACAAGATAAATATACCAAATTTCTGCCTGGAGTAAAGGATGGATCCAGCTGACATTACTAAGTATCCTCTACATAACAGGAGAAAGGTTAGATATGCTGGTTCTAAAGGCTGACGTCACTAAGGTGCCCTCTCTATAATGGGGAAAGATCAAATTGCTTCACTATCGATTTCACTAAGTATTTCT
This sequence comes from Thalassia testudinum, assembly GCA_037157565.1. Taxonomy (NCBI): domain Eukaryota; kingdom Viridiplantae; phylum Streptophyta; class Magnoliopsida; order Alismatales; family Hydrocharitaceae; genus Thalassia; species Thalassia testudinum. The sequence continues at coordinate 54,537,263 of JAZHRO010000030.1, forward strand.
TAGGGAAAGGTTAGCTTATTGAATTATGAGTCAAAGGATTCTGTCCAAGCTAACAGGGTAACTTGCTAATGCCACACAATATTTCGTGGTCAATTTATCAGCCATCTCAGTTGGTATGTTATGAAAGATGTGAAAGGGTGCTGGTTGCTCCTTTATATGCATGCTAATGGGCCTAGCATGTTTTCTGTCGTGGTTTACCTTCTTATTTTTCGCAGTCTATATTGTGCAAGCTGTAGCAGTTGTAGAGAATTTGTTTGGTGTATTGCAAAGCCTAGAAAAGGCATCCCCCATGTCAAATGAAAGCTTTAATGCAACGGGTATTTTTTTATGTCATCTTAATTATGTGGTGACCATGTAATCATTTCTCCATTTCAGCAAAAACTTTCATAAAACTGAGCAAATGTTTCCTGCAACAAACTTGCCATGCTGTCAGGTTTGCACAAGGAGCATCACTCCTGACAGCAAAGCTTATCCCTGTTTTGGTCATATGAATTTGCCAACCACCCTCCTATATACTGCTTTTGGATGCATGCGAATTTTAGAAGGCCTTGTGACATATTGGTACCCTGCAGGGCAATATACCTTCTCTTGACCAAATATGCAGCAAGTTTCACGTCTGGGAGGGTCATAGAGAATGAATATTACTATTGGGGAATGATCATTGGATCTGGACTGGACCAATGTCAATGAAACTTTGTTAGCACCTATCTCTTCGCAGCATCTCACGTATTTCATCTCCAAAACATGGTCAGGAGGCCTAGTCTCCGTGAACAATGGGTATTCCATAAAATTTACATACAAACCTATATCTAGTCTTTGGGTGGTAGTGTGCCTCATTTTGAGGTTTTTGAAATCCTCTCATGGGAATGAGCTTTCTTTCAAGGAGTATACCACCTTGCTGTATCTACCTATAGAAAATGCTGGTTGTGCTGGCTCTTACTTTTTACATGGGATATCATAGTTTTCTTGATAGGAATTTAGTAGCAAGTAGCAGGAAGCACGTCATAGTTTCTCATCCAGAGTGTAGAGCTAGAGCAGTGTGCTATGGCTCAAATTGCTTGTTAGCTTATACAGTACATTTTTCAGTGATTAATCTTGGGCTTCAACTGACACTTTCTAGAAAAGGTTGCCACAGTTATTATCAGTAACTTAGTCTTCTACAAGAGAACGAAGCATATGGAAACAAATGACAAGATGATGATCACTTCTCATTTCTTCCCCATATTAGCTTGCAAATATTCTCATATATTCCTGATGCAAGAGTGGTTCTTCATGGCACTTTATTTCTTGAAGGGTGGTGTCAGAATGTAGGAGTTAGCTTTCAGGTTATTTTTAATGCTTGTAATTTTTGGTTTCTTTATGGATTCCAATGTAATTTTCCCTTGCCATCCCTGTAAATCACATTAATAGAAACCATCCTACGAAACCATCTTCAATGTGCCAGGAAAACATAATTCCTGGAGACGAATATTTCACATTTATCAATTGTCTATTTGGACCTTTGCCATACACAAGGTTTTGCTTCAAACACTAGACATAAGAGAGGGTGCTTTAGAATTATATCTTGTAAGTGGATGTCCATTAAAGCAGTTGATGGCAACCTTTTCTTTGTGGCTTTCACCCTTGTTGTCCGTCGTCGTGCAGCGTTGCATGGGTATAGAAGGCTATGCCAGGGGCTCCTGTTCTCTTATAGAAGTGATTATGCATATATCCTTAAACTTGTTTCTTTTCTTCGAACTGCTGTTCCAGTGTTAAATTCTGCATTTTAGTTTTTGAAATGGGTACAAGCTTTGTTCCCTGCTGCAAGGAAATAAATATATCATATTACATTAGGATGACAGCATCTTCCTGCTTGGCCTCTAAATTTAGGACATATATTGTGATACTGGCCACATAAAAACTATTTCTTGGCTGTAATTATGCAAAATGAAATGTAGTTTCAGTTAGTTTAATGATTCCACATTTTCATCTTTATCCCTTTCTCCTACCCTGAAATTGTATTGTTGCTTTACACTGAATCCCTGTCTGCTTCCCCACAGGGTAAACCCAAAGTGGGTAATTTATCATTCACTCGTCCTGACAGATAAGCAGTACATGCGCAATGTTATTGCAATCGATCCGTCATGGCTTACAGAGGCCGCACCTCAGTTCTACCAGATTCAGATGCCTTCCTTTCCAGAATAATGACTCTCCGTGCTTCACGACGTGGGCTCCTCTCTTGCACATAGACATGAAGGCAAGGTAGAGATTTGTGAGCTCCTTCATGAATGGAAACCCGGGATGTATGACGTTGTTGTGCAATCCGGCCTGGTGAATCTGCTCAAGTCACGCTGCAGGGTGGTGGCCCTTCCTAAGATGTTGGAAATTGCATGCCATGTACCTGGGTCCCTTTAGTGCTTTCTGCCTACATTAAATTGTTGTAAACATGTAGAAAATGATGAACAATAAATTAATATGCATTTATGTTTGTGAAAGTGCATCCACTATTGCTTCTCTTTTTACTTGGGGACGTTTCTGTATATGTAAATGCAGAGGTATCCTTGCCATATACTTCAATATTTATTAAATGCAGAAGCTACCACAGTTGTCGTCCTTACTGCTTAACAACAAAGGTAAATACAAAATACCTTGGGTAGTATCTTGGGTATTTATTGGATGCTACATCATCCACTTAAAAAGTACATGAACTCGGTAGGGTGCCCGACTTAAAGAAGTGAATCTTTTCTGCTTCTGGAATGAGTGATTTCACCTCCATTGTTCGACCATGCCCTGGCAAGCAATTTCAACCTTTCTTTTCATAACGGAATAACAGCATGGGTGAGTTTTAGTGCGCAATTCAGTGAACCTCACTACATTATCTGTAGACCTAAGCATAATCTAGGAAATCCATTGGGAGGAGAAGGGCCTAATAGCAAGATAGGTTTCCTAATCCCTAGTTGAAGATTTACAAGGGCCTTTTGTTGATGGAATGACTCCCTTTGAGCTTAGATCTTTTATTTGATATCTATATTTTGTCTTTTGAATTGATATTTTACATTCAAATTCTATATTATGTGTTTTCTGGTTGGATCTTGCATCTTACAACTCTGATGTGGAGAGCTGTTCTTCATGCACGTGCACCATTCGATCATTTTGTGATTGAGATTTGAATTATTTGATTACCTTGTGATGGAGTCCCGACTACACAAATAGTTGACAATTTATTTGTTTGACATCATAGCAAATTATTGATAAAATTTCTTTTGATGGAAATAATCACGATATCATTTCTTTTCTGAATAATGCCCTGGACATGTATTACAAGCATATATTATGTGCTTCTATACAAAATTGAGGGGGGTGAATTGTGGCGTAATTGAGATCATGAACTGGAGATTTATTGATATGGTTTGAGGTGCAGGATATTGAAAAAAAATCAAATGCAGGGGTACATAATTTTATGAATTATGACTGTGATCACTTGTTGTCTCTGGAACTGTAAGGTTGCTTATCAAATGATTGAAAAGGGTGGTCAATGAGCTTTTTGGGTAGGTGTACTCAAAAGAAATACAATTATATGAGATATTTATTGTTTGCAGGAGTACATCACTTGAATGAGTATTGTGGGAATGAGTATGTGACGTGTTGGGGAGAGGTCTACCTCTCTTAGAAGATACTTGTGTAAAATACTTCCATTTGTTTGGGGGAATAAAGTAGGGTCTTCAACATTTGTGTTGGGAAAATCCACGAAAGGTTACATTAGATTAGGTTCACTTATTTCAGCATAAAGTTAATTTGGAGGGCTCTTAAAATAATTGTAACCTACTCACCCTTCCTTCCAATGCAGAACATCACTCCTTTATTCCTCCTCAAAGTTAAAAGTTAAACCCAAACAACGGAGGGATCTTATTCATTCACTTATTTCACAAAATGCCAATGCTTTCCTCAAAATCACATTTCTCTAACCAAACATGTCCTAAAAAAAGGGAATTCAACTGCAAAACAAGACAACAAACTCTATTTATTAGTATGATTACTCCTTCGCGAAGACGAAAGTTCTTTCAGCTCACTGCAAATAGGATGAAAAAAGGCCTAAATGGTGGGGTAAAAAATTGCAGTTCATTCTTAGAGGTTCACTTATAGTAACAGTGATTGTAAGGTTGCAATTTGGGAGGTACTTGGAAAGCCTCTTGAAAGCATTCGCAAAATTGATATTAGCATAAGGTTGTAGTGCGTTAAGCCAATGACCACTAAAATACCCGTGCTACATGTGTGGTATGTTAAATCTGGTACAAAGGGTTAGATTGTTCTCAATTGTCAACATGCCTAAAACTAAGTAAAGGTTCATGCTTGACAGATACCTTCACCTATTGTATGATAATCATTCAACTATTTTATTAATCTAATTTCTTTTTATTTTTTCATTTATTGATATTTATAATTTTGATTCTAATTAGTGGAGAATTTTTAATTATGCTGTATAATTAAAAGTAAGATTACAGTTTGTGAGGATTTACTTGCAATTTTTCCAACATTTATTCTCCCAAAGTAGAAATCCATATGGCAGTTTTCTCCTAATAAATATGTGCATCATGGAAAACCTTGCAAGGTTTCTGCATTCTTTCTTAGAGGTTCTTAGAGAGATTTTTGGCTGGTGGATTTGATGGTGCTTTGAAGGGAGTTTCGACGTACCCCTGTGTGCTTGGTGTGTATGTGTATCCACAAGAGGAAATTCAATAGCCTCGCTTGGGAAGGTGTTTCTTCCACAAGTTTAGGAAGTAATCTAATCTTGTCTCACCTAATTGAGAGTTATTTATACGCTTATAAGTTAATCTATATTTATATCAAAATTTTGTTGATCAAAATAATTTTTGTGAGTTAAATTTCCAACGATTGTAAAGATGACATGGTTTAGGCATGCTTATTAAAAATAATATTCCATGCAAGCCTTTGACTAGTGCAATCTCTTGTTTTCATTCTATGCCATTTAGTCCAAACATAAAGATAGAGTTATTCTTGTCGTTCTTTTCCAATCTTCAACCTATTTTGGCTTTTTTCATTCTGCCACATCCAGTGTACCCATTCATTACTTGTCAAGATCTGGGACTCGTTTTCTGACATTTATTACTTCTTCAAATAAATATCCACCACATGTTTTGATGAGATCCAAATTGCAGTCAACCTTACTCCAAGTTGCCAACACGTAAAAGCGAGGAAATGTTGAAAGATACTTCGAAAATCTCTCTTATACTCATTTCGCGTAGCCTTAATAATTGATTATATAGGCTCTTTGGTCTTGAGTTGAAAAAGCCTATATATTCATCTTCCTCAAAGACGTGTCACTTTTTGGATTTTTCTTCCTGTTAATTGGTTGTTTTGGTTTTGAATAAAGGGGAAAAAAAAAGCCCTAAGAGTGAAAGCAGGATCAATGTTGTTTACGTATTAGCTATCATCTAGTATAAGTAAACATCAAATGCTGATATCTATGATTTAAGTCATGAAACTTATTAGTTATTGTCCAGAATAAACATCATTCCAAGATAAAATAGTGTGTAATATATTGGAAGTTTTCTTTTTAAGGAACAAAAAAGAAACCCTAAATGTACCAAACAACATTGTCTAGATCTGTTGGGTGTATAATTGAGAAAGTGCGAGGATAAAATAATCTACACCGATGGATTGTACATTACCAAAACACCGATCGAAAGAATCGTCACAATAAATAGTTTGACACTTGCTACCAAAATTTTTGACAGCAGTGTTTTGTGTGGTGTAATACCAACAATTTTTTTGTCGGTGTCTCTTCCGCCAACAATGACATGATTTTAGTTGCGGGTCTCATGACCGTCGAATAGGTAGATGGAGTTACATCGATGACTTCTATGCTCTACACGGATGGATGTTGAATGTCTATGTAGGTATAGACTACTGTGAGTAACTTGGTGCATAGGTTTTAAAAATAGTTCATGGAATTAGTGACTCACGGTTTGTAAGTAATTTAAGTTTATAAGATAAAATAGAATCATAATTTAGAAGCTAGCTAGTATGATCTTATTTGAAAAAAAATGCGATCTTGATCTACAAGATAGTAGCATTGATTAAATATACGTATCTGATTAGATGCAAGGATCTTCAAATGAAAACAGAGAGCACAACAAGAAAATTGGGCAATCTTGATGCATGCGAAAAAGCAAAACTCAAAATATCTCAATTAATATTGCTATTAACTTACATCAACAAATGCAAACATACGTTGGTGTTGCAATTCTTGCTCAAAATGTCAATGTGTTTCCTTATATAGCTTGTGTTGCCTACCACTTCAACATCTTTACTCTATTTCACCTATACCATAAATACAATCTTAAACACTTTAAGGGTAAACTCTACCACGCCTCCCATCTTGTGTGATTGCTTTTGATATTGAATCAACATTACTTGCTATTTTAAGCTTAGTTAGCCTAACCATGACAAAGTAACTCAATCAGATACCATGGAAAGATATGCATGAATTGTCATGGATGTAACTAGACTTGGCAAATGGGTTGGGGGGCCTTCTCTCTTGGCTCACCTGACCCACCAATTAAGTGGGCTTGGACTCATAAAATCATGCATCAGTCGATGTTAGCTGATGATGACATGGCAAGATCAAATCAAGAAAATGAATTGATGATAGTGATCATATCCATTGATCAGAACCATTCCGGATGGTTGATTTAGCATCCTCATTTGTTTGATTAGACTTCTGTGCAAGTAATCCTAAAAGCACAAGCATGACCAATAACACATGCCCATACTCAAAATTCATTAATCTGGATGAATGAAGAGGGCATATCTAATTCATGTACTAATTACATAATCAATTGGCTCTCCACTTCAAGTAGGAATCTCTCTCTTTGCGGCCTTCGTGATGAGGTCATGCTTAGAAGAGAGGAGGCAAGGGTCACAACTAGGAACCTGAAAGACTCATGGTCATATAGGATTGGGTATTCTCGATATCAAGGGTCTCATTTGCCTTCCAAGAAGAAATGTGTCCCTTCGAGCCAAGGCTCATGAGAAGCACAACACATGAGATACTATGCTACGCCTCTCGCAGGTATAATTTTCATACTCATGAAGATCCCAAAACAGGATGAAGCTAATTTTTTTCCCATGTGAGTTCGATTAGATCATTAATCTTTTTGTTCTTTCCAATTTTTCACACATCGAGTCACATTGAATTGAAGGTTTAAATGATCGATTTATCATGCTTCTGCAATGCCATGATAAATTGAATGGGACCTCTAATGCTCCATGCTGTTATCACCCTCCCTCGACGGTGCAACCCAGGACCACAACCAGGACCACCTTCCCCACTGTTGGACCTCACCCTTCCACCACCGTCGCATAGCACACCATCCATCTCCCCGCCTCCCCCATCATTGTAAATCACACCACCCACCACCACACTGGACCCTTGACATGGGAGGAGCACTGCCCAGTAGATGTGCTTGGTGATGTGAATGGATTTGACCTAAGAAAAGAGATTGACCATAAAAAAAAAAAAGAGCTAGGGATTCACCTTAAAAGGAAGGAACTCAAAAAAAAAAAAAGAAAAAAAAATTCAAGGAATAACATCAACCTTAAAAAAAAATTCATATGACCAAAAAGTTATTTATTCTCGAAAACAAATCAAACACATGCTAAGTGAATTCAAAGAAAAAATTCAAGATTAAAATGGACTTTAAAAAAATAAGGGAAAGATGGAGATAGAAAAATGCAAGTCAACACTTAAACTCAAACATACAAGCAAAACAAAGTTATATATCAGTGATGTGTTGCACAAGGGATGAGGATAATACATTGGTATGTGGCAACACATTGCACGTTTGAGGCAGTACATTGCATATTAAAAAGATTCAAAAGTACAACACATTTACCTCAGGAAGTACTAATTTCTCTTGAAATAGTTGTCAAAATTTGCCTCACGAACGAAAGATGGTACGGAATAGGGTGTTTATTGACCATTTTTCTTGCTCGAAGTGTCACAAAGTCTTTACCATTGTAATTCTCATTGACATAAACTATTTAACCACATGCCTTATTGAGAATGAGATAATGATTTCAAACTACCTCGATCAAGTGCAAAGCAACTTTTGCCCAAGATTTTTTTTGCAAAGAACATCGTTAAGGGATCAATCATTGTTACAATAGGATGCAGGACAAGGGAAGAAGAGAGATACCATGCTCCCTTGAGGGGGGAGAATTAGTAACCCAACTGGTGGAACTCCAAAATATTACCCAACAAAACAAATAAACAAACAAACAACACCCCCTTACGAGGGAGCCATAAACCAAAACAACCACAACAAAAAGAAATAATAAAGGTAAAAGATGTATCCAAATAATTGATAATCATAGCAGATAGAAAGTCGCTTCATGCCACTAATTTGCGGCAACGCCACCAAAGATATCCTCGACGATCTTGATGATCCGTGCTAACAAGTACCATCAAGGTAAGGTTGAAGCGAGTTGGCCAACAGTTGGTTGTGTAAAGCCCAGCTTCAAAGTATGCTCTTTGAATAGAAGTACTGCAAGGGTGATGGATGAATCCCAAGCAAATTGAACCCAATCTTGATCACTATAGGAAGACTAACGCCACTGACTAAATCTAGGGAGGAGCTTCTAAGAATAATGGAGGATTGAGCCCTCCTAGTCTGACACCCTAAGGATGCAATGTTTGGGGTTTAATTCCATAAACTAAATGACCTACTTTTAACTTAGGATGAACCTGAATAATTATTCTTCTGATTTGAACTCTATACTGAATGGGTATCGGTACTGGTGACCAATATCGGTATCTCATATATTGAATATCGATAGTATCGGTATCCCTAACTTACAGAAATGAGTTTTATATTCAAATGAGTACCGGTACTGAAGCCAAGTACCGGTACTTATAGGTTCTAGTCTAGAACTTATGTTCAGATGAGTACTTGTCCAGTACTCATTATGTACCGGTATTAGTAATAAATATCGGTACTTATTGAGTACTAGTATCACTTCAGGAACAAGCTGATCTCAACGAGTACCGGTACTCATTAAGAGTACGAGTACTTGTTGAGTACCGGATGCTTAGCCTGTAGCTAACCAGTATTGGTACTAGTGACTAGTACCAGTACCAGTACCGATACTTAGAAGCTACAGGTTCTGATCACTTCAAGCTCAGAACCAGATATGGGACTCATACGTTCCGGTACTCATGACGAGTACTGGTATACGTAAGTCACAGATTTTGGGTTTAAAGGACCTTGAGCTAGATCTGTAGCTAGCATATATCAATACTCATGATGAGTACCGGTACTTGCATCAGTTACAAAATAGATTTGTGGATGTTGCAAGAATACGAAAGATCAATCAAATCTCAGATTACATATAAACTATCATTAATGAAAAGAGGTTATCTGAAGAAAGATAAAGATATGAAATTATATACAAATGTAGAACATACCAATATGCAAATGAAAACATATTACCTTGTCCTTGTGATCATAGATTTTGATATGGATAGATTGATTCCTAATCTCTGTCTATAGAGAATGAAGTTACATGTATTCATCTTGAAGGTAAGACAAAAGGGGCTGCAAATGGCTCTTCCAAAAGATCCCACCTCCTAATCCTGATCAAGAGGCTATTTTGAGGAAGAGATCTAGTCTCTTCTTCAACCGTTCCTACTCTCTGTTTCTCTCTCTAAGTCCACAATGGGGATGAAGACCTAGATTTCATACGGTGGTTCTTTTGGGGACCATAACTCCAAAAACTTAAGTCACCAATCGTGTGACTAATTGCTATGTAAAGTACATGTTCGCCCTCGAGAATACGTAATTCACACAGAGGTCTCTGCACATATATAATTTAAACTACACTATCCTTTTGCATTTTATGCCCATACCTTGTATATAACTTAATTTGATCACTTTAAGTGATGGTCATTATATGACAGTCCATAAACCTTATATGTTGATTGATTTTATGTATACATAATGTATATATTAGTCCATATGTTAGATTAAAATCCAACAATCTCCCACTTTGACTATATATACAACCTATTAATCATTCAACACATAAAACCAAAATTTGAGCTCAACTTTGCTGTCATAACTGAAACTGCATTCTATAATCAATCTGATCGACCAATTACACTAATAATAAAGGCAAAGTGACTTTCGCTACATCACAATAAATAAACCAACAATGATCACATACACCAATGCAAAAGGTAACCAGAAACATGTACATGTGCAACATGAAAATTACATGCTAATGTGATTAATGCATGCCTATTCCCAACTAATCCTTCGAATTGAGATCACTTCCAAAAAATTGAAACCAAATTACTTCACAAAATGGACAATCAACTGAAAACTTTATGTTTTATTTATTTCAATAGAAATGAAGCTTTACAAAACTTTATATATACCAAAGAACTGAATAACTGAAAACTAAATTACCAAAGTTTGTCTATTACAAATGAGCACTATAAAATTACAAACTCCTACTAAAACTGAAATTTCTGTAAGGACATAAGACCCATAGAAGTTGCGTGTTCATGAAACATCTTGAAAGTGCACTAGAGGGGGGGTGATTAGTGCTAAAAGCGGTAAACAAAATTGCTAATTGTAAATAATGCAGACTTAATATAAACTCAAGCAAGCCATAAAAAAACACAAGGATTTACAATGGAAACCCAATCCCGGGAAAAACCACTACCTAGATCTCCCAATCTAGGATTTTGCCCCAAGTCCAACCCGGAATACTAACCTATACTTATGGGGTATCAAACCCTTTTATAAACCCTCTTAATATCCCAATCAAGAGTAATGGGTACCAAACCCTTTTTCAATCCCTCTTGATATTCCAATTAAGAGCAAACCCCTCTTTCTCAAGAGGAAGGGAACACACAACTCAGGCCCTTAGGTTACAAGAAGATTAAGGACTAAAACAGAATTAAAACACAATTTAGCTCCTATGGATAGCTACAATAAGATATGCAATTAATTATATGAACTAGCTATCTAGGAGACTAAAAGAGCTCCCTTAGTGATTGTGAGAAGATGATGTTGTTGGGAGTTGAAGTGATGAAGCTTCATGCAAGTGTGAGTTGGAGAATCAAAGCTTCAATCACTTCCAAGAACACCAAATCTATGCTTTAGCTGAATGTGAACTTGAATGCACTTTTGAGTGTGTTTTTGGGGTGTTCTCTCTCTTCTATCTCTTTCCAAAGAGTGGGAAACCATCTCATATATATAGAGGGGTGAATGGAGTAGTTTTGGTGTGCATAAGCCACTCTTCAACGGTTAAATGATTCATCAATTGGATTTGCCAATGGCTAACTAATATGCTCTAAAAGTTCTTTATCTAACGTTAAGTAACTTCTATATAATGTTAGGTACAAAGTTCGTTATTCCTTGAAGCTCAAGGTGGCCTTAGCTTTACTATCTAATGTTAGGTATACACTACCTAACGTTAGATGGATTGTAAAAAGTCCTCTAATTGCCCAAATGAGTCTTGATGATTCTATAGGGTTCTAGGATGATCCTTTAACACATAAGGATGTGTTTTATCATATTTTTACCTATTTAGGCTGTGTGGTGTTCTTGTGAGAATTACATATAAATCCCTTATGTTTATGCTAATATGAGATCTAATTAGGTCTCTCCTTACATTCTAAAGAATAAAAGATTACAACTCAATTCCTATAATACAAGAAGACCTAAACTTGAAGAGCATGATCTCCTTCTTCTTGGCTTCATAATTCGTCAAGAGAGATTCAACTTGAAATTAATCTTGCAACAACTATGCATAACATATAATTTTAACCTCAATCACTTGAGATGTTTGTTATCATCAAAACCATTATTAAAGGCTAATGTGGTGACTAATTACTTATGCACTAATCGAGTTTGTAGTTTAAACAGATATTCGTTGTAGTATATTGGAAATCACTGCGAAAACGATTATCAATTTTATTATTCAAAATTCAAAAACTTCCGAAGTCGAACTCAGGGAGCAAATTGGTATTTCAGAAGCAAAATCACAATATCAAATTTTACTTGAAAGATAATGTTTAATAATAATGCAATCTATATAAATGCTAGAGAGGAAAATGTAAAAAGAAATAGATTTTTCTCTTTTCTTCCTTCTTCTCTTCTCTTTTTCTTTTTCTTTGCTTTCTCTCTTTCTTCTCTTTTTTCTCTGTCTTTCCTTTCTCAAACGTCTGATTCTGTGAATCAGACATCTTAACTGACGATTGCTACAGTGCTTCTTCTTCACTTAGCTTTCCTCCTTGGATTCTTTTTCTTCTCTTCCTCTTCCTTTCTCTGCGGCTGCCTCCTTGGCTTCTTCTTCTTTCTTCTGCTCCTGCTTCTCTCTGCCTTTTCTTTCTCTCTTCCTTCTCTTCTTCTACTTCTCTCTGCTGCGCCTCCTTCTTCTTCTTCTCCCGCAGCTCCGTCTTCTTCTTCCCTACGCACACAGAGGCAAAACCTAGCGCCTACCCTTCCCGCGTCTCTCTCTTTCTCTATTTCCCTCTTCAGACTACTCTCCCAGAGCCTTTCTCGAGTAAACGGGTCAGGTCAGCGTACCCGAGTCTAGGCTCACCGACGTGGGTGGTGCGCAAGGAGTGCATGGGTAGTTGGGTCGAGAACTAGGTCCGCGAAGGTATGGGTCACGGACGAGGCGTGGTGGACGAGGGGACCTCACCCCATGTCAGGAGGCGATAAGCCCCTAACACTTTTTCACTTTATACTGTAGTGCCCGCTTGCAATCTTCTGAGGTGGGACTAAATGTCCTACCTTCTTCTCGCGTGCGCCTGCAGCAGGTCAACGTTCAATCGCAGAGCCTGCAGATGCTTTGGCCTCCAATTACTAGCGTGAGGGGTTCGCGAAGGGAGCCCGCACACCTGGGACCCTGCTTCCTGAAACCTGGGGCAGTAGGTGAAGCTCTCGAGCTTGCTTCATCCTCCGTCAATGGCGGTAAAGGCCTGAACCTATCCACAAGAAAAATGGCCTCACGACCTCGTCAAATCACACAGAAAGCTTCGCCGTGACACGGCGAAGGTGGCCCGGTGGTTGGCATGGTGCTGGGTGGCCTGGACGTGCGTGCCTAGGTCACCCTATGGCTGTGAAGGTGGGTGTGTTCGGGGGACGTGTTGGGAGTGTGTGGCAGTGAATGGGAAGAGGGGTTATGATCAGTGAGTCGTGGCGGAGCTTGTGAAGTGATTGGCGAGGTGGGTGGATGCATGGAGTGGTGGGAGCACCTCGCTGGTGATCTGATCGAAGGTGGGAACGATGGTGGTGGTTAGTGGCAGTCGAGGGGTAGAAAGTGTGAATTAAAAGAGGGGAAATGAAGAGGGGAAAAGGAGGAACTTATCTTGGGTATTTGGAGCGAAGGGGGGATGCGGAGGGCAAGTGGCGCGTGTTTACCATCGTCGGAGATGAAGACCCTGAGATGGAGAGGCAGTGACGACGAGGAGGTCAGAGGGTCTCGCGCAGGTACGGCGCGATGTGGAGGAGTGAGGCGAAGATGGCTTTGTCACTGGTACAGTGGCAGAGTGACGAGAAGAGGGAGGGAGAGTCGCCAGAGCCTGGGGGTAGATGGCCGAAGGAGGAGGAGATGAATTTGGGGGGTTATCTTTGTCCAAAACAGGCTTGGAAGAAGTGGAGGGATCTGGATCTTCTTATATAGGTACGGGGAGAGGGAAGAGTCGCGAGGAGGCGGACAGAGGTCTTCGCCGGAGGTATGGCCGGAGTGGAACCCATACCTCTCGAGCGTTCACACGAGAGGTATGGGGCGATTCAGGGCATTGGGAGCTGGTCATGCGGTAAGAGGTCTCGTAGAGGACTCCCCTTTCAAATTTGGGAACAGCTCCCCATGGAAACGAGGAGAAAACCTGCTTGCAAAGTCGCCGGCGGTATGGGTCCCTGCTGTAATGGTAGAGGGATCAAAATGAAGAAAGTGACGAAGAAGTTTCGGGGGTCTTCGAAGGGTTTTCAAAAGTTAGGGGCCAAAATGTAATTGGGTGGACCATTTTGCAAAGTAGGTCAAGATGACCTTCCCTTAAATCCAAATTTTGGTAAAAGCCTAATTTGTACCTAAGGAATCCAATGGTGAAGTTGAATTTTAGGTTTGACCAATTTTGTCTAGATATTTTGCATAAAAACCCAAATTAGGTTAAATATTGGGCTTGGACCCCAATCTAGGTCAAAATAGGTTCCAAAGTCCAAATTGAAGGTTCTAAGCCCTAGAGGATATTTTTCTATGAATTTTAGAGGGTTTAGTTGATTTTTATCTTACCTGAAACCTTGTTAATTTAAGTGGGTTTATTTTAGGGTTACAGAATGTCATTTAATTCCTAAATTTCACAATAACCATTTTCTTATTGAACCATCCCACGTTTTCTCTTATTAAGTCCAATTGACCTATGTCTAAACCCTTAGAAATCCCGTTGATGCACTGCGATGGTAAAATTACGATTTTACCTCTTGTTTCATGTTCTCTTCCCAGATTAGTGATCCCTTGAATTAAGCCTTTCTCTTGGTTATGTAGGAGCTTTTGTTCACTTTGTTAGGTGAAAATATGCTTGTTAGGGCTCATGATGAGGTTCTCATCATATCCCCATGCCTAACTTTTGCTAGTCCCTTAGCAAAAATTTAAGGTTTTAACTTCTGTTCTAGACCATGAGTTTCTTTCACTAATTATGATAAGAGCTTTTTCTTCTTTGATTAGGTCAAAATGCTGACAATGGGCCTAAAGGTACTCTAGTATCAACCAAGATCTGGACCTGTCCAGCTTTAGCCCCGGTCCTCAGCGAAGGTTTTTAAGGCCCGCAGGAACTACCCTAAGGTTTATTGGACTCCATGGTTAAAGCACCCGTGCTTGAGATATGTTTTAGCCTTGATTCAGTTTGCAGTGCATTTTTGTAAGAGAGAGACAGAGGATTTATTTGTTTGGAGAGTTTTCTCTCTCTTTTCTTTTTATTTCTAGCTTTGGATTGACTCAACAACACGGTCTGTATCAGATTCCTCGTCCCCATCATCAATCCTCGAAGGTCCCTGGCAATCGATGCTTCATGATAGCATCGCCCATGGTAACCCCCAGAACCTTGATTTTCGAGATTTCGAGATAATCCCGCCATGGCATTCCGTTGCTGAATCCAGACCCTGGCGATTGACATTTCGTGATAATGCCATCTATGGTATCTGAACCAGCAGAGTGCTTACATGCCCCCAGTAGGATATGTAAATATCCTACGAGACAAGCACCGAGGAGACGATATGTTGTTACGCATCTTCGAGGGGAATTTCCCACCTCTCTGCACCGGAAACTCGTTCAAATCAACTTATGTTGATCGACCGCTCCTAATCTAGGCAACATTTTCAGAATATTAAAACGCTTCTGCATGATTTTAATAATTATGCATACTAAACTAGACTGTGTGTGAATTGGGGTGCTTTTGGTGCTAGAGCACCACGATCATTTGTTTTGATGATAACAAAACACGTGTCATTTAACATTTGCACTTGGAGTCTTAGATTTCAGGTCAATTGCAGATGGATACGTGATTAGACGGAGTTCGAGCTCGCATCCAGGACGGATTGGAGGAGCTTGATGGAGAATAGAGGAGATTCGTGAGAAGCGATAGATTGAAGATGGAAGGACAAGAAGAATAGGATAGAATTCTGTTTATTTCTTTCATGTACTTTTGTCTTTATTTCCTTGCTCTTTTTGTTCCTTAGAACATCATGTTAAAGAGCCTCAAAGTGCCCTAACAGTAGTCCTAGGAACACCTGCATAACCCTAGGACACTTAGGTTTTTTGTAGAAAACTTAGAAAATCAATATAGGGTTCAAACACCCTTTTCAGACGTCTAATTCTAAAATCAGACGTCTGATAATGAGTTTTAAGACGTTTGACTGTTGATTCAGACGTCTGATAATGAGTTTTAAGACGTTTGACTGTTGGTTCAGACGTCTGCTAACATTTAAGCTGGACTTAGTTAGTTTTGTCTGATGAAATCAGACGTCCAGACCTTAGTCCAGACGTCTTAGAAAACGTCTGATGATTTTGCCAGACGTCTAATTAGTGGACCGTTGGCTTGCTAGCAAACACTGAAGGATATGACCATTAGAGCCTTATCAGACGTCCTTAGGCCTTTCCAGACGTCTGATAAATGACTATTTTGCCTCGACTGACCCGAAAATCTCTTCTCAGAGATTTTCTAGCCGTTGCAATCCATTCTCGCAGAAAAAGTGGAGACGTCCATATGTCGTCTGATGCTAGGATCAGAAGTCTGATAACCCTGTCAGTGCAATCATTATTCCTGATTTTGGCCTGATTCTCTTGGGCTTTGCTCCCAACGGCTATGGAAGTTTTCTAAAGCCTTCCAAAGCCTTCCTAAGGCCTCTATAAATTAAGGGGAGCCTTTGCCACACCTACATACACCAAGACACACCCAAGCAACATACTTTCTACTCTTTTGTGTCCTAGAAAAGCTCTTGCTCTCCAAGCTCAAGTTTTACATCTTGAGAGCATCAAGCCTTTGCGCACCCGCTCTCCCGCTGTAGTTCACGAGAGCAACGTTGCGCCGTTGTGTAGCTCACGCACCCACGTCATCAATTTGACGCACTCCTTGCAAAGGGAAGCATCTTAATTCCTATAGAAGCTTAGGTTAAAAATTACTTTGTTGGCTTTATAGGATTGTTGTTATTTATCTTTGTTCTTTGGATGGGTATTTGCTTTGCGAATTCCCGTCTCCTTCGTGAAACAAAATCCTTCTCGTGAAGAGAAGGGGTTTGAGGTACGCTACCCTCGTACAAAGTAGCGTGGTTGTAATTGAGGTTGAATGACCCTCGTTTAAGTGATTCATTTAGTGGATTTGATAAACTTGGTTGATCGAAAAATCCTAACTCGAGAGGGTTAGGTGGTGGTTTTCACCCGGTTTGGGTTTCCACCTAAAAATAATTGTCCGTGCCACGGCGAAGGTTCTTTGCGTATTTGATTAGGCCGAGAGGCCGTTTCTCTGTGGCCAGGTACTTCAACTGGCGAAACGGTGGCAGCAACTAGCTTTTCTTAAGTCGTTGTAGTACAGATAGTTATTGCCATCATTTGCTAATATTTGTTACTCGGAAAATACAGTTCTCCCGAGGTCGAACTCAGGGAGCAAGTCGTATTCTAGAGGTATACAGTTTCTATTACAAAAATAAAGGTAAAGAGAGAGAGAAATAGAGAGAGGAGGAAATTTGGCTTCTTCTTCTTCTCTTCCTGTTCTTCTTGTCTTCTCTCTTCTTCTGTTCTTCGGATCTTCCTCTCGTGCTCTTCTTCTTCTGTCTTTTTCTTCAGATCTTCGCTGCGGGTCATGTTTCTTCTTTCCTTGCGCTTCTCGTCTTCCTTCTTCAGCTCTGTCTCAGCTGCTTCTTCTTTGTTTATCTCCTTGTGGTCTTCTTCTTTTGCTTTCAGGACGTCGTCTCTCCTTCCTTCTTCTTCTTTATTTGCAGCAGTGGTGATGTTCTTCTTATTCTTCTTTCTTTCTTCTCTTCCTTCAGAGTGTCGTCTGATTTTTCACTCAGACGACTTAAGTTGCCACTGCTACAGTGCAGCTCGGTGCTCCTCCTTCCTTCAGTCTTCGTCGACCTTCTTCTTCTTCTCTTCTTCCACGGTTCTTCTTCTTTGTTCACCTGTGCCTGCACACTTCAAAGTTTACGTCAGTGGGCAAAACCTACTCTACCCTCCCCCCCGCGTTACTCTCTCTCAGAATTCGCTCTTAGGAAAGCTCTCCCAGGGCAACCGGGTAATCGGGTACGCGGGTCGCGCCCGGGTCCAGGCCCATCGGCGTGCGGTGGTGGGCGAGGAGTGCAGGTCGGGCTAATCGGGTCAGAGCCAGGTTCGCGGGGCGTGAGCGCGGACGAGGCCGGGTAATCGGGCGGGTGAAGGGGACCTCACCCCGTGTGCTGAGGCGATAAGCCTCCAGCACTTTTTCAATTTGTATCAGTGCGACGCTTCGGAGTCTTCTGAGGTGGGACTAAATGTCCCACCCCAATTTGGCGCCTGTGCGGAGGAAACAGCGGCGGTCGAGGCTTCGCGCGAGGCACTCGCTCCAGCCGCGCGCCTGGGACACTTCGCGAAGACGCTTCGCGCAGCCTGGGAGTCAGACCTGGGCGTGGCTCGCCTGGAGCAGCAGGTTGAAGAAGCTTCGCTACTCAGCAATGGCGGCGGCGAGCGAAGTACCTACCCACAGAGAAACGGCCTCTCGGCCTAATCAAATGCGCGAAGAACCTTCGCCGTGGCACGGCGAAGGTGGTGGGGGGGTTAGGCAGGCGACGAGGCGGAGCCTAAGGGCTGCCCTAGGTCGAAATGCAACACGAGAAATGGGTTTGGTCAGTGGGTCTGCAGGGGGCGAGTGGCAGGGAATGGAAGGGCGGAGGTTGATCAGGGTGAGGAGGCGGAGGTTCTGTGAGGGTCGGCGAGCCGTGTGGGGTGCTGGAGTGACGGGAGCGGGTCGCTGGAGTGTGGCCGGAGGTGGAGAAGGTGAGGGCGATTGGTCGGAATCGAGGGCGACAGTAAGGGTTCAAAGTGAGGAAAAGGAAGAGGGGAGAAAGGTGAGAAGTTATACCTACTTAACAGGACGAGGAGGAGCCGGAGCAGGCGACAGTCGTATCGACTGTCGCCGGAGAAGAAGCTGCCCAGGGGAAGGAGCGACGGCGAGGAGAGGGCCAGAGAAGCGCGCGCTGGGTGCGGCGCGGCGCGGGAAGAATGAGGGAAGGCAACCCTGCTGCTGGTAGTGCGGTAGGGCGACGAGGAGGAGGAGGGAAAAACCGCCGGAGCTGGAGGGCTTCCTGTCGGAGTGGGAAGAGAGTGAAAAGAGGGTGTTTCTCCGTCAGGACCGAGCTCCTGAGAACGGCGGAGCGACGGGGGTATTTATAGGGGCGGAATCAGAGAGGAGGGCGGAGGGAGACGACGTGTCTCCCTCGCCGGAGGACGCCGGAGATGGAGACCCATACCGTCCGTGCGTTCGCACGACCGGTATGGTGGGTTGCAGCGACCAGGGGGTGTTCCTGCGACGGCTGACGACGCAGGGCACCCCCGGTTGACTTGCCAGACCCTCCCCCTTACCCTGCGCGGCGCCATGCTCCAAGCAAGGTCGCCAGAGCATGGTGCTGGTCAGGTTTTGCAGGAGGGACCTGAACGCAAAGAACGAAGAAGAGTTAGGGGCCAAAATGCGAGGGTTCAAAAGTTGAGGGCCAAAAAGTAAGTATATGAGGACCAAAGTGTAAAGTTGGTCAAGAAGGTTTCTTCTTAGGCTTAAGTTTTTATACATGACTAATTAGGACCTAAGGAATCTGATGGTGAATTTTATTTCTAGATTAAACCTTGTTTGACCGGTCAATTTACGCAAAAACCTAAATTAAGTTATTAATTGGGCATGGTTCTCAATGTATGTCAAAAAGGGTTCAGAAGGCCAAATTGAAGGTTCTAAACCCTAGAGATTATTTTTCTATGAATTTTAGAGGGTTTATTCTATTTTTACTTTACCTCGAACCTCGTGAATTGAAGTGGGTTTGTTTTAAGGTTACAGATTATCATTTAGTTCCTTGGAATTGCTGTAGCCCTTATCAGATCATCCCACTTTCCTTCTTATTCGATTTGTTTGACCTATGTTTGGACCTGCATGCAGATTATTCTGGTAAAATTGCATTTTTACCCCTTATGACTTGTTTTCTTCTTAAACTCAGAATTCTCTGAGTTAAGCCTTTCCTTGAGTTATGTAGGAGCTTTTATCCTTTGTATTAGGTCAAAATGAGCTAGTTATGGCTCATGATGAGGTTCTCATCATGTACCTTGTGTGGTTATTTATTTTGTGATATTGGTATCTTTTCAATTCCGCATTTTCTTTACGTCACGCTGATCTCACCCCCTCCAAGTAGGGATTTACATAGGTTACTGAGTCCCGCAAATCGAAGGTCAGTGAACGAGGCCGAATACTCCCTAAGCCTTAGACCTAATACTTAAGCTTTGCATTTTTCTCAACCTCTTGAGGATTATCTAGATCTTCGCAGGTACTAAGAGTCTGGCCAAAAAGGCCTAAGGTCAGTATTCCTACAAATCTTTTTGTGTCTCTTTAGCACTTTTCTTTACTTTTCTTAATATGGTCTAGAACTTCGGTTAATCCCTTAATCTCTTACTAATGACTATTTCTTTCTTTTTCATTTTGTGCTCCTTTAACATTTTGCTCTTTTTCTCCTCTTGTTTTGTATAGCCCACAAAAATTTTCTCTCCTTTTCTCGGGTTTTTTTTTAGATGATATGTGATTTTTTTTATTGAAACCTTTTCTAGATATGAGTTTTCATACATTTTGCACTTTCATACCCCCCCATGCCTAAGATTTGCAATGTCCCCATTGTAAATTAGGTGGGTTTGTATTCAGCTTGGTACATTCATTAGGACAGGTGTTGGGTGAGTGAACGGGTTGAGGTGACTGTTGCGGACGATTTCTAGTCTTGGGTATAGGTACTTGAGGTGGAGTTGGCTGTCCTAATGGATGAACCCTAAAGTGCAATATGAATTCAGCAAAGAAATGTCAGGAAAGGTTTCGGATTTTTGAAAGAATGACGAGTTGCCTCCCGTTAAGCACTGAGTTTTACGCCATCGGCTGGGTGCAATGAGCTCAGGGAAAATGGAGGATAAAGGATGACTCAGCCAAATCTGTATTGGTCATGTCAATGAACGGTTTGAGTCTCTGACCGTTCACAACAAAGGGTTCGGAATCGTGGCTAAGTGGACTGATCTCAACGGCTCCATTTTCAAAGATCTGTCGGACTAAGTATGGTCCGATCCACTTAGATCGCAGCTTTCCTGGGAACAGTTTGAGTCGGGTATCAAAAAGTAGGACCTTTTGACCAAGGTGAAAGATCTTTCTAGATATGTGCTTGTCATGAAAGGCTTTAACCCGCTCTTTGTAGATTCGCAAGTTTTCATACGCATCGAGGCATAATTCATCAATCTCGCTTATCTGAAGCTTTCTGTGGGTTCCAGCCTTAGAAAGATCTAAGTTGCAGTTCCTTACTTCCCAATAGGCTTTTTGCTCCAATTCAATGGGGAAGTGACATGCCTTCCCGTACACCAGTCTGAAAAGAGACATGCCTAATTGGGTCTTGTGGGCGGTCCTATAAGCTCACAAAGCTTCCTGAGGCCGGGATGACTAGTCCTTCCTGTCAGGTCGAACAGTAGCTTGAAGGATTTTCTTGATCTCCCGGTTTGATAGCTTAGCTAGACCATTAGTTTGGGGGTGGTAGGGAGTAGGGATTCGGTGCGACACCCCGTATTTGGTCATCAGTGACTTGAACTGAGCGTTTGTGAAATGGGTCCCTCTATTAGAAATGATCGCTCGAGGAATCCCGAATCATGAGAAGATGTTTTGGTGAATGAATTTGATAACGATTTTGTGATCATTGGTTCGGGTCGGAACGGCTTCGATCCATTTGGACACATAGTCAATAGCGAGTAAAATGTATTCGAAGCCATTCCAGATAGGGAAGGGTTGCATAAAATCAATCCCCCATATGTCAAAAATCTCGCATACCAGAATTGGCTGTAAAGGCATCATGTCACGATGGCTCATGTTGCCTAAGGTCTGGTAACGGTTACATGCCTTACAGTGATTGTATGCATCCTTGAAAATTGTGGGCCAGTAAAAGCCACACTAGAGGACTTTTGATGCGGTTTTGTGTCCAGAAAAATGGCCACCGCATGCCTGGTCATGGCAGAAAGAGAGTATGTCTTTGATTTCAACTTCCGTGACACATCGCCGAATAATTTGGTCAGCACCTATGAGGAATAAATACGGGTCTTCCCAAATGTAATACTTGGCATCGGAGTGCAATTTGTCTTTCCTGGCCTTCGGCCAATCATACGGGATCTGATGTGATGCCAAGTAGCTTACTATGTCAGCAAACCATGGAAGACTTGTACCAATAGTCAGGAGGTGCTCATCAGGAAAATGCTCTGTGATGGGTCCGGAAGGGTCGATGATCTCAGAAGGAAGGCAGGACAAGTGGTTAGCTACCACGTTCTGTCTTCCCACTTTATCGGGAATCTCGAGGTCAAATTCTTACAACAGCAAGATCCATCGGATTAATCAAGGTTTCGCATCCTTCTTCGCAAGGAGATTCCTCACAGCTGTGTGGTCCGAGTAAATAATAACATGGGAACCCAGGAGATATGATCTGAACTTTTCCAGGGTAAATACTATGGCTAGCAGCTCTTTCTTCGAAATCGTGTAGTTATGCTGAGCCTCGTCAAGTGTCTTGCTAGCGTAGTAGATGACCATGGGTTTCCCGTCAATTTTCTACCCCAAAATTGCTCCTACAGCGAAGTTAGATGCATCGCACATGATCTCAAAGAGTTGAGACCAATCAGGGGACTGTAGGATCGGGGCTTGGGTAACTCGGTCACGAAGGATCTCAAATGCTTGAGTGCATTGCTTGGAGATTTTGAAAGGTACATCATTGGAGAGAAGAGTGGTCAGGGGGCGTGCAATTTTTGAAAAATCAGGGATGAATCGACGGTAAAAATCGATGTGCCCTAGAAAGGATCGGATATCCCTGATCGAGCTAGGCATAAGGAGTTTGGAAATCAAGTTAACCTTGGCTCGATCGACTTGGATGCCTCTCTCTGAAATTAGATGTCCCAGGACGATCCCCTCAGGCACCATGAAGTGGCTCTTTTCCCGGAAAGAACCAGATTCACGTCAATACATCGCCTGAGTATTTGAACCAAGTGCTAGAGGCAATCGTCAAATGATACTCAAAATACTGTAAAGTCATCCATGAAGACTTCCTGATAATCACCTACCATATCAGAGAATATGGCAAGCATGCACCGCTTAAATGTCGCGGGTGCATTGCAGAGACCGAAAGGCATCCTTCGGAACGCGTACGTCCTGAAAGGGCAGGTGAACGTGGTCTTCTCTTGGTCCTCTGGATGGATTGCCACTTGGTTATAACTGGAGTACCCGTCAAGAAAGTAGAAGAATCTATTTCCCGCTAGTTTTTTGAGGATCTGATCAATAAACGGTAGTGGGAAATGATCCTTCTTCGTGGAGGAATTGAGTCTTCTGTAATCAATGCAGACTCTCCACGAGTTGGCTATAAGGGTCAGTATGACCTCTCCGATTTCAGTCGTGATGGTGGTGAGCCCTGCCTTCTTTGGCACAACCTGGATTGGACTCACCCATCGACTGTCGGAGATCGGGTAGATGATCCTTGCATTTAACCACTTAATGATCTCCTTTTTCACGACCTCCTGCAGATTAGGTGATGAGAGCCTCATCATGAGCCATAACTAGCTCATTTTGACCTAAGAAAGAGAATAAAAGCTCCTACATAACTTAGAAGAGGGCTTAATTGAAGGAATAAGTGTTTTGAGAAGAAAACATGAAATAAAGGTTAAAACTACAATTTTACCATTGCAGAAGATAAACAGGATTTCTCAGAGACAAAACATAGGTCAAATGGTCTAAATAAGATAAAAAGTGGGTTGATGCAATCAGAAATGGGTTCATGTGCAATCCAGGAATTAAATAAAATCCTGTAACCCTAAAACAGACCCGCTTAATTGAACAAGGTTCTAGTCAGGATAAAAATAAAATAAGCCCTCTAAAATTTATGAAAAAATATCCCCTATGGTTTAGAACCTTCAGATTGGCCTTTGGAACCTAGTTTGACCTAGATTGGGGTCCTAGCTCATCAAATGACCTAATTTGGGTTTTTATGCAAAATGTCCAGTCAAACATGGTCAAACCTAAAATCCAACTTCACCATTGGATTCCTTAGGTCCAAATTAGGTTTTTACCAAAATTTGGACCTAGGGGGAGGTCATCTTGACCTATTTTGCAAATTAGTACACCCAATTACATTTTGGTCCCTATCTTTTGAAAGCCATTGCATAAACCCCCCTAACTTCCTTGCCACTCTTACAAGTAGGTCCTTCCACCATTATTGGGGAGAAATCCTACTCCGATGACGAAGAGAGAGGGAATACTCTCTGATTCCTCAGCGATCTCCCAGATTTGGAAGGGAGATTCTCTGAGGAATTCCCTTCCATCTGAATTCAATCCTGATCTAAGATTTGCACCCAATCTCTCGTGCGAACGCACGAGAGATTTGGGTACCTAACAGACTTCCATCTCCGGCGAGGATTCCTGCGCTTGGAAGCTTGTCTTCCAAGCACAGGAGTCCCTGCCCGTGCTTATAAATTGACCCCTAACTCTGGCCGCACCTCCTCAGCTCAACTTGGCCAGAATTCCACCTCGATTTCCTCTTCTTCTCCTTCGGCCAAGGGGTCTAGCGAGCTCTGGCGAGCCCCCCTCCTCTTTCTCGTCGCTCTGCCACAATACCAGTGGCAGAGCTATCCTCCCATCCTCCTCCGCGTCGCGCAACACCCGCACGAGCAGCCCTAGCCCCGTCGTCGCCGCCATCTTCCTCCATTGGATGCCTTCTTCTCCAGCGACAGCAAGTACTGCCAGCCACCCTCTTGTCCCCTTCGTCCACTTAGTTAGGTTAGAACTGTTCGTCTCTATCCCCTCTTTCATTTCCCTCCTTCAATTTCCCAAAACGTCCCTCGACCGCCGCTGTCTGGTGACAGCTTTCCTCTATAGTTCTATTATTTCGTCGTAGTATAGCATAGAGAAGTGATTACCAGTTTAATACAATTTTTTGCTCGGAAATAAAAGAGTTCCCGAGGTCGAACTCAGGGAGCAAGTCGTATTCTAGAGATATACATGTTCTATTACAAAAATAAAGAGAGAGAGAGAGAGAGATGAAAGTTTGGCTTCTTCTTCTCTTCTTTCTTCCTCTTTGTCTTCTCTCCTCTTTGGCTTTTGTTCTTCGTGTTCTTCCTCTATTTCTTGGTTGGACGATCCTGTCTTTTTCTTCTTTTTATTTTCTTTGTTTCTTCTTTTCTTGCTTCAGATCTTCCTCCCGTGCTCTTCTTCTTTTCTTCTTCCTCTTGTTTCTTCACTTGGCTGCTCTGTGTTCCTCTCTTTCCTCTGCCTCGCCTTCCTTCTTCTTCTTTGCCTTCTCCTGTCTTCAGGATGTCGTCTGATTTCTCAATCAGACGACTTAAACTGCTTGTTGCTACAGTGTCTCCCTTAGCTTCCTTCTTCTTCACCTGTGCCTGCACGCTCAAGAGTTCAGAGTCAGAGGGCAAAACCTACTCTACCCCCTCCCCCACGCGTCTCTTTCTCTCTGAGTTCGCTCTTTGGACAATTCTCCCGGAGCAACCGGGTAATCGGGTACGAGTCGCGCCCGGGTCCAGGCCCACCGGCGTGCGGTGGTGGGCGAAGAGTGCAGGTCAGGTTAATCGGGTCGGGCCAGGTCCGCGGAGCGTGATCACGGACGAGGTCGGGTCGGGTGAGAGGGACCTCACCCCGTGGTCAGGAGGCAAACAGCATAAGGCATTTTTTGCCTTTATGCGCCCGCGCGCCTCTGAAAAGTTCCGAGGTGGGACTAAATGTCCCACCCCAGTTGAACGCCCGCAGCGGAGGGAGCAGCGGGCAATCGTGGCTTCACGCGAGCCCTTCGCCCCAACTGCGAGCCTGGGATGCTTCGCGGAGACGCCCCGCGCAACCTGGGAGTCGAACCTGGGCGAAGGTGTGCCTGCACCTGCAGGTGAAGGAGCTCTACCTGCTCAGTAATGGCGACGGCGGGCGAGTCACCTGGTCACAGAAGAACGGCCTCTCGGCCAAATCAGACAGGCGGGGGACCTTCGCCGTGGCACGGCGAAGGTGGTCAGAGGGTCTGCACGGGGCGTGGTGGAGCAAACAGGTCGCCCTAGGTCAAACTACGAGCGAAGAAATGGGTGTGTTCGGTGGGTCTGCAGAGGGCGTTTGGTGGGCAGTGGAAGGGCGGAGGAGGATCAGGGTGAGGAGGCGAAGGTTATGCACAGGTTGGCGAGCCGTGTGGGGTGCTGGAGCGATGTGAGTGGTTCGCCGGAGTTTGGCCGGAGGTGGAGAAGGTGAGGGTGATCGGTGGGAAATAGGTGGCGACAGTAAGGGTTTTCAGTATAGAAAAGAAAGAGGGGAGGAAGAGGAGAAGTTCTACCCGCTAAGCTGGACGAGGAGGGGTTGGCGCAGGCGACAGTCGTATCGACTGTCGCCGGAGAAGAAATTGCCCAGAGGAAGGGGCGGCGGCGAGGAGAGGGCCGGAGAGGCGTCAGCTGGGTGCGGCGTGACGCGGAAAGATCGAGGGATGGTAACCCTGCTGCTGGTAGTGCGGCAGGGCGACGAGGAGGAGGAGGAGAGGCCGCCAGAGCAAGGGGGCATCTGTCAGAGTGGGAAGGGAGGAATTTAGGGGGGTGTCTCCATCAGATCCGAGCTGCGAAGAACGGCGGAGCGACGGGGGTATTTATAGGGCGGAATCAGAGAGGAGGGCGGAGGGAGACGACGTGTCTCCCTCACCGGAGGACGCCGGAGGAAGGAGACCCATACCGTCCGTGCGTTCGCACAGGCGGTATGGGCGACCGCAATACTCAGGGGGGTGTCCCTGCGGTGGCTGACGACGCAGGGTACCCCCCATTGACTTGCCAGGGCCCCTCCCTCACCCTGCGCGGCGCCATGCTCCGCGCAAGGTCGCCGGAGCATGGCGGTGCGCAGGTTTTGCAGGAGGGACCTAAATGCAAATAATGAAGGAGAGTTAGGGGTCAAAATGTAAGGGTTCAAAAGTTGAGGGCCAAAAAGTAAATACATGAGGACCAAAGTGTAAAGTTGGTCAAGAAGGTTTCTTCTTAGGCCCGAGTTTTTATACATGACTAATTATGACCTAAGGATTCTGATGGTGAATTTCATTTCTAGATTAAACCTTGTTTGACCGGTCAATTTACGTAAAAACCTAAATTAAGTTGTTAATTGGGCATGGTTCTCAATGTAGGTCAAAATGGGTTCCTAAGGCCAAATTGAAAGTCCTAAACCCTAGAGATTATTTTTCTATGAAGTTTAGAGGTTTTAGTTAATTTTTACCTTGCCTCGAACCAGATGAATTGAAGTGAGTTTGTTTTTAGGGTTACAGATTATCATTTAGTTCCTTGGAATTGCTGTAGCCCTTATTGAGTCATCTCATCCCACTTTTCTTCTTATTAGGTTGTTTTGACCTATGTTTGGACCTTGAGTTACCCTATTTTCAGATCGGATTGGTGAAATTACATTTTTACCCCTCAGTTTATGTTTTCTTTACAAACTCAGAATCTCGCTGAGCCAAGCCTTTCTAAGGTTATGTAGGAGCTTTTATTCTCTGTATTAGGTCAAAATGAGCTAGTTATGGCTCATGATGAGGTTCTCATCACTGTCCACCGCCATCTTCCTCATCTCCGGCCACCCTTCGGCGAGACGCTCCCGTCACTCCGTAGCCCCACACGTCTCGCCAACCACCGCATCACCTCCGCCACACGCCACTGAACATCCCCTACTCATCCACAGACCCTTTACACCGTCACAACTGTCCCCGGATCAAACCCATCCGGTCGGCCACAGAGTGACCTAGGCATGCACGCCTAGGCTGCTCCGCGGCCTGCCACCTACCGCCTCACCTTCGCCGTGACATGGCGAAGGTGCTCCTGTGGTCTGATGGAGCCGCAAGGCCCTTTTTGTGTCATACAGGGTTAAGCTTCCAACCACCACTAACGACGACTCGAGCTCGACTGTTCTTCAGCTCAAGGTCGCGATCGACCGCTTCCAGGCTTCCAGACCGCGCAGGTTGCGAGTGTGCGCAAGCCCAGTCTGATAAAGGGGTGCTGTGGGACCTGCAGTGCTGCAATTGGAGAATGATGAGAACCTCATCATGAGCCATAACTAGCTCATTTTGACCTAATACAAAGGATAAAAGCTCCTACATAACTCAAGGAAAGGCTTAACTCAGAGAGATTCTGAGTTCGCAAAGAAAACAGAAACTAAGGGATAAAAATGCAATTTCACCAATCCAATCTAAAAATAGGGTAACTCAGGGTCTAAACATAGGTCAAAGCAACCTAATAAGAAGAAAAGTGGGATGAGATGATTCAATAAGGGCTACAGCAACTCCAAGGAATTAAATGACATCCTATAACCCTAAAAATAAACCCACTTAAAAACACGAGGTTCGAGGCAGAGAAAAAAATCAACTAAACCCTCTAAAATTCATAAAAAAATAATTTCTAGGGTTTAGAACCTTCAATTTGGCCTTAGGAACCCATTTTGACCTATATTGAGAACCATGCCCAATTAACAACTTAATTTGGATTTTTACGTAAATTGACTCATCAAAAAAGGTTTAATCTGGAAATAAAATTCACCATCATAATCCTTAGGTCCCATTTAGTCATGTATAAAAACTTGAGCCTAAGAGGAAACCTTCTTGACCAACTTTACACTTTGGTCCTCATTTATTTACTTTTTGGCCCTCAACTTTTGAACCCTCACATTTCTGCATCTAACTCTCCTTCGTTCTTTGCATTCAGGTCCCTCCTGCCAAAACCTGCACGGCACCATACTTCGGCGACCTTGCGCAGAGTATGTCGCCGCGCAGGGTGAGGGAGGGACTCTGGCAAGTCAATGGGGGGTGCCCTGCGTCGTCAGCCACTGCAGGGACACCCCCCTGTGCACTGTACCCATCTATACCGGCCATGCGAACGCATGGACGGTATGGGTATGTTAGCTCCGGCGTCCTCCGGCGAGGGAGACACGTCGTCTCCCTCCGCCCTCCTCTCTGTTTCGGCCTCGATAAATATCCCCCGTCGCTCCGCCGTTCTGGGGAGCTCGGTCCTGACGGAGAAACACCCTCTTTTCACTCTCTTCCCACTCCGACAGGAAGCCCTCCAGCTCCGACGGTTTTTCCCTCCTCCTCGTCGTTCTGCCGCACTACCAGCAGCAGGGCTGCCTTCCCCTTCTCTTCCCGCGCCGCGCCGCACCCAGCGCGCGCCTCTCCAGCCCTCTCCTCGCCGTCGTTCCTTCCTCTGGGCAGCTTCTTCTCTGGCGACAGTCGATACGACTGTCGCCTGTTCCGGCCCCTCCTTGTCCTGTTAAGTAGGTATAACTTCTCACCTTTCTCCCCTCTTCCTTTTCCTCACTTTAAACCCTTACTGTCGCCCTCGATTCCGACCAATCGCCCTCACCTTCTCCACCTCCGGCCACACTCCGGCGACCCCCTCCCATCACTCCAGCACCCCACACAGCTCGCCGACCTGCACATAATCTCCGCCTCCTCACCCTGATCCATTTCCGCCCTTCCAATTCCCGCCACCCGACCTCTGCAAATCCACCGAACACACCCACTTCCCGACCCACAGTCCGACCTAGGGCAGCCCTTGCACGTCGCCCCACGCCTCGCCACCACCCGCACGAGCTTCGCCGCACTCTGGCGAAGCTCCCGGTACCTTCTGATTAGGCCGAGAGGCCGTTTTGCTCTGAACAGGTCACCCGTCCTCCGCCGCCATTGCTGTGCAGAAGGAGCTGCCTCCGCCTGCAGCTGCAGCCTCGCTACGCCCAGATCACGCTCCCAGGTTGCGTGGGGTGTCTTCGCGAAGAGCCCCAGGTTCGCAGCAGGGGCGAGGGCCTCGCGTAAAGCCGCAGTTACCAGCTGGTTCCTCCGTGCAGGCGCCAAATTGGGGTGGGACATTTAGTCCCACCTCGGAAGGCTCTGGAGCGGTGCAGCGATACAAATTGAAAACGTGCTGGAGGCTTATCGCCTCAGCACACGGGGTGAGGTCCCTCTCACACCGTCTCATCGGGCCCATCCGCGAGCTCATCACGCGGATCCGGCCGACCCGACTTGTCTGGCACTCCTTGCCCACCACACACGCCGGTGGGCCTGGACTCGGGCGCGACCCGTACCCGACTACCCGGCAGCTCTGGGAGAGCTTTCCTAAGAGCGGCTTCTGTGAGAGAGAAACGCGTGGTGGGGGGAGGGTAGAGTAGGTTTTGCCGTCTCTTATTGGAACTTTGAGTGTGCAGGCACAGGTGAAGGGACTGCGGAAGGGCTGAAGAGAAGAAGAAGACTGAAGGAAGAAGAGCAGCCAGGTCGAAGCAAAGAGGAAGGAGAAAACAAAGAAGAAGAAGACAAGCGAGGCAGAGAAGAAGGCTGACGAAGACTGAAGGAAGGAGCACTGAGCGGCATTGTAGCAGCGGCGACTTAAGTCGTCTGAGTGGAAAATCAGACGACGCTCTGAAGGCACAAAAGAAAGAAGAAGAACATCACCACTGCTGTAGATAAAGAAGACAGAAAGAAAAAGAAGAAAGAAGGAGAGACAACGTCCTGACAGCAAAAGCAGAAGAAGAGCATGTGAAGGAGATCAGCAGAAAGAAGTAAAAAGAAGATCTGAAGAACAAAAAGCAGAAGAAGACCACAAGGAGATAAACAAAGAAGAAGAAACCAAAAGCCAAAGAGAAGAGAAAACAAAGAGGAAGAAAGAAGAGAAGAAGAAGCCAAATTTTCATCTCTCTCCCCCTCTCTCTCTCTTTATTTTTGTAATAAGAATTTGTACCCCTAGAATACAACTTGCTCCCTGAGTTCGACCTCGAGAACTCTTTATTTTCCGAGTAAAAAAAATTATATATTTGAAATGATGGCAATAACTGGTTATACTACAACGCTATAATAAAACCTAGTTATCTCTGGCCACCATTTTTCATTGGCACCGTTGCCGGGGAGCAACGGCTATTCTAGAGGTAAACATTCCTGTTTCTTTTAGTCTCTGATAATCTCCTCTCTTTTGTGCAGCTACAGGAAATCAAGAAGACAAGCAACCGCACGACAACCACTCCGAGGACAGGTAATCTTTTCCTCTCGCTATTAACCCCTAAACTCTAAAGAGGAGGAAAAGAAAAGAACAAGCAATATAGGGCTAACCTGTCTTCCATACTTAGTAACCATAAAAAGTTGCATGTTTTCAACCCATTATTGCTGCACACTATTAAGGGTATTTAAGGGCTAACACATTCTTGCTTGAGCCCTAATTACCCAACAAAGAGCTAACTGGACCAAGTAGAGCCAACCTAGGATCCAACACTAGGGATTTAGAGACACACTCAAGCAAGAATTGAGAAAATCAAATGAAGTGTGCCCAAGCCCTTGTCTGAAAATACCTATTCAAAGAAAACCTAAAACAATTGGCTCTCTAAACACTTGAACCCTAATAGACAAGACCCAAAAACTCTCAAAGGAAACAAGAGGTAAAGTTGCCCCCTTGGGTCAACCAACCTTAAATTAGGTCACTCTTTGCACTCAAAGAACTAAAAGTTCAAGTGAAACCTTAAGCACCCTGATCTTAAAGTAAAAATTGGTAGACTTAAGAGGTCAAGATCCCCATTCTGGTCTACCTGGAACCGCAGTGACAAGAGAGGTCGGGTGGGGGAAACCCTGTAACCCGTGGGGACACGCTACCGTGTAGGGGTCTTTGCGGGACTCTCCCTCTCTGGCTGCCCAGGTAATTCTCAGGTGGACGATCTTTCTAATCAAGGGGTCCATCTGCCCCGCACCTCTATAGTCACCCGACACATTTTTGGGTGTCTTGATTGGGTCCAGCCCCTTCTAAACTCATCTCTTCCAACAGTGCATGTATGGTAGGAGGTCCTTAAGACCACCCTTAAGACCTCCTTTAGAAATTCACTCTCGTCAAGGCCAAGCCTTGACGCCTGTGTTTGTGCAGCAACCCCCTCACATTATTCTCTCTTCTGATTCAGAACCAAGTTCTTCTTCTTCCCCCATCATGGCTCAGCCAGTTGAGGAAGAAAACAACCTGGAGCACCAGCTCCAGCGACTCAATGACCTCTTCCAAAACTTCGTGCACCCACCACAGCGTCCTATGATGCGGGACCACTACAATCCTGCTGCGGTGGCTATTGAGCCTCGGGTCAGAATCCCGACTGGAGGACCTGATTCCGAATTGAAGCCCAACATGATTCATGGTATACCTAAATTCCATGGGCTTAATTCTGAAGATCCCTTCCAGCACATCAAACAGCTAAAGCATCTGGCCCAAACTTTTGGGTCAGATGCGCAAAATCGGGATATTCTTCTCATGAAGATGTTCTCCTTTTCTCTTATGGACAAGGTCGCCCATTGGTATCAAACTCAGACCCGGCCGATCAACACTTGGGAAGAACTTCAATCCGAGTTTTTGAAAAAGTTTTTTCCCGTTGGTCGGACCAACGCCTTGCGCCATCAGATTACGCACTTCACTCAACAATCAGGAGAACCTCTCCACGAGGCATGGGATCGTTTTCAGGATCTCATGAGAAAGTGCCCCCATCACGGAGTT
This sequence comes from Thalassia testudinum, assembly GCA_037157565.1. Classification (NCBI taxonomy): domain Eukaryota; kingdom Viridiplantae; phylum Streptophyta; class Magnoliopsida; order Alismatales; family Hydrocharitaceae; genus Thalassia; species Thalassia testudinum. The sequence continues at coordinate 54,569,558 of JAZHRO010000030.1, forward strand.
CCTAAATGGGAACAGGTCCAATCTTTTTACCAGGGACTCCGTGAGGACATCCGCCTTTTCGTCAATGCAACTTGCGGAGGAAATATCATGGGTCAACATGAAGACACCGTGTGGGAGATTCTCGAAAACATGTGCGAGAACTCCATCAACAATGACTCCATGGGATTATTCGACAGGACGAATACCCGCGCAGCGACGAATCTTAGGGGAGCACATGAGACGCAGGGCCTGTCCGCATCAGTCGACCTGGAATTAATGGCCAGTCGATTGGACAAGGTTTCATCATTGAGAAGAAGGTGGATGAGCTGACTTAGCACTTGCAGCGAGCCACCTCTGCGTGTAACTCCTTTGCACAACCTCCTTCCACACAGGAGACTGTGCAAAACATTCTCCACCGATCTTCCCCTAGGATGGATCCATATCCATCCCCATCTGATTCTCGGATCGGAGGATCATCCGATCCTATCTATGCCAGCACGGGGAATTCCATTCCCCCTTTCCCTGATTCTCTAGAGGTTCCTCAGACCTGCGAGGACCTCAACGCCATCCAGAACGACCCATTCTCCAACACCTACAACCCTGGATGGCGAAACCATCCCAATTTTCTGTGGGCGGGAAATTCCCAAATCCAAAGACCACCTTTTCAGTCCCGCCCACAGCCCTCTCGTCATTACCAGCCGCCTCAGCCTCGGCCCAACCCTACTTATCCATCAGGGCCAAATCAGGATCAAATGTCCCTAATCTTTCAGACTCTGGCTGACATTCAAAGAACGAATGCGGCTATTCAAAAACAACACAAGGATGAACTTACAGAGGTTAGGACTCAATTGGCCCAGTTGGAAAATTCTCGCCAGCCAGGCACACTCCCTTCCCAACCTCTTCCTAACCCGAATAACGTGCCGACCCAGAAGCGCGTTATGAATCCAAATTTAGGCCATGCACAATGGATTTATCAGGCCCCTACTACTCCATCTCCAGATGAGATGGATGCTTCAACTTCTTATGCGGGATTTCAGCAGCAGCCACCCCTCTTACCAAACCCAAACCAAAATCAGGCCGGACTAAATTCTGTAACAACACGTAGTGGTAAAACAACTCAAGACCCGCATTATCTGAACCACTCCAAGCCTGATAACCATGACCCTAGGATAGTTATCCAAGATACCACTGTCCCAGATCAAGAACCCGGACCTATCCTAGAAGAACCAACCAAGGTCCCATTCCCTGAAGCCTTAACCAAAGGGAAGAGACGAACCAAGCCCGTGGCACCTGAGGAGGACCTGGTCAAGCTCTTTGAGCAGGTCCACATAAACATCCCCTTGATGGATGCAATCCACCACCTACCGACTTATGCACGATTTTTAAAGAATGTGTGTACACCCCAGCGTAAGCCGCGAACCAAGAGTAGGAGTCCAATTGTTCTGTCAGAGCAAGCCAGCTCTGTAATCCTAAGCAGACTCCCACCCAAGGCTAAAGATCCTGGTACTCCCCTGATTTCCTGCAAGATAGGTGATACACAATTTGATAGAGCATTGCTAGACTTGGGTGCTTCCATAAATCTGATACCCACATCCTTACTTAACCATCTAGAAGAATCTGAGCTGAAACCAACTGAGGTAACATTACAATTAGCAGATCAATCTATAAAGTCACCAAAAGGGATTCTCGAGGATGTTATTGTGAGAGTGCGGGATTTCTACTTTCCTGTAGACTTCATAGTCTTAGATATGGACGCACCTGAGAACCCTAGGGATACACCAATCATTTTAGGGAGACCTTTCTTGGCTACTGCTAGAGCCAACATTAGCTGTGAGGAGGGCCAAATAGAGCTCAAATTTGGGAATCAAACACTGAAAATTGATATATTTAAGGCCCAACAAGGAATCAATTGCGGTGTCATCGAACAGATTTGTGACATTAGGACTTTGGTTGATGAAACACACTTCCAGAATGATCTAATTATACCTCATCAACCGCAGAAAGATCTTGATCCGCAAACTGAGGAGTCGAATCCAGGTATGAACAACCCAGTAACTCCCACCCTTGAACCTCACATCTATACTGAACCACCCGCTGCTGCTGATAACCCCATCCTCAAACTGAAACCCCTTCCTGCTCACTTGAAATACATCTTTTTGGGTTCTAATCAGACCCTTCCTGTGATTATCAATTCCAACCTCAGTCCTGAACAGGAATCCCGTCTGATTGTTGTCCTCCAGCAACATCGCAGAGCCATCGGGTGGACTCTCGATGATTTGCCTGGAATAAGTCACTCTTATTGTACTCATCATATCTATTCAGAAGAGGGCACACGACCTTCTCGTGAAATGCAGAGACGCTTAAACCCTAATCTGCAGGAGGTCGTGAAAAAGGAGATCATCAAGTGGTTAGATGCCGGAATCATCTACCCGATCTCCGATAGTCGTTGGGTGAGCCCAATTCAGGTCGTACCCAAGAAGGCAGGACTCACCACTATAACGACTGAGACCGGAGAAATCATTCCTACCCGATTAGCCAACTCGTGGAGAGTCTGTATAGATTACCGCCGACTCAATTCCTCCACGAAGAAGGATCATTTCCCACTACCCTTCATTGATCAAATTCTCGAAAAACTTGCGGGAAATAGGTTCTTCTGCTTTCTTGACGGGTACTCCGGTTATAACCAGGTGGTAATCCATCCTGAGGACCAAGAAAAGACCACGTTCACCTGCCTCTTCGGAACATACGCTTTCCGAAGGATGCCTTTCGGTCTTTGCAATGCACCCGCTACTTTTCAGCGATGCATGCTTGCCATATTCTCAGATATGGTAGGTGATTATCTGGAAGTCTTCATGGATGACTTTTCAGTTTTCGGAGCATCATTCGACGATTGCCTCCAACACTTGGTCCAGATACTCAGGCGGTGCATCGATGTGAATTTGGTTCTTTCCTGGGAAAAGAGCCATTTCATGGTGCCTGAGGGAATTGTCCTGGGGCACTCAATTTCGGAAAAAGGCATCCAAGTGGATCGAGCTAAGGTTGATCTGATTTCTCACCTTCCTATGCCTAGCTCGATCAAGGACATCCGATCTTTTTTGGGGCATGTCGGTTTTTATCGACGATTTATCCCTGATCTTTCAAAAATCGCGCGCCCCCTGACCACTCTTCTCTCCAAGGATGTACCTTTCGAAATTTCCCAGGAATGCACTCAAGCATTTGAGATCCTGCGTGACCGAGTAACCCAAGCCCCGATCCTACAGTCCCCTGATTGGTCTCAACCCTTTGAGATCATGTGCGATGCATCCGACTTCGCTGTAGGAGCGGTTTTGGGGCAAAAAATTGACAGGAAACCTGTGGTCATTTACTACGCCAGCAAAACACTTGATGAGGCTCAGCGTAACTATACCGTTACTGAGAAAGAGCTGCTAGTTGTAGTATTTGCCCTAGAAAAATTCAGATCGTATCTTCTGGGTTCCCGTGTCATCATATACTCGGATCACATAGCTGTGAGGCATCTCCTTGCAAAGAAGGACGCGAAACCTCGATTAATCTGATGGATCTTGCTGTTGCAAGAATTCGATCTTGAGATTCGCGACAAGGCGGGAAGGCAGAATGTGGTAGCCGACCATCTGTCCCGTCTTCCTTCTGAGATCAATAACCCTTCCGGACCCATCACTGAGCATTTTCCCGATGAGCACCTGCTGACTATCGGTAGTACCCTTCCATGGTTTGCTAATGTAGTAAATTACTTGGCATCTCATCAGATCCCGTCCGATTGGCCGAAGGCCAAGAAGGACAAATTACGCTCCGATGCCAAGTATTACATTTGGGAAGACCCGTACCTCTTCCGCATAGGTGCTGATCAGATCATCCGGAGATGTGTCCCGGAAGAGGAAATCAGCAATATCCTATCCTTCTGCCATGACCAGGCATGCGGTGGCCATTTCTCAGGGCATAAAACTGCATCCAAAGTCCTCCAGTGTGGCTTCTACTGGCCTACACTATTCAAGGACACATACAGCCACTGTAAGGCATGCAGTCGTTGCCAGACTTTGGGCAACATGAACCGTCGCGACATGATGCCTTTACAACCGATTCTCGTATGCGAAATCTTCGATGTCTGGGGGATTGATTTTATGGGCCCCTTTCCTGTTTTGGATGGTTTCGAGTACATTTTGCTTGCGGTGGACTACGTGTCCAAATGGATCGAAGCCATACCGACCCGAACCTGTGATCACAAGATTGTTCTTAAGTTCATACATCAAAACATTTTCTCAAGGTTCGGGATTCCCCGTGCTATTATCTCTGATGGGGGGACCCATTTTACAAATGCTTAGTTTAGGTCACTGATGGCCAAATTTTGGGTGTCTCACCGAATCTCTACTCCTTACCACCCCCAAACAAATGGTCTAGCTGAGCTATCAAATCGGGAGATCAAGAAAATCCTGCAAGTCACTGTTCGCCCTGACAGGAAGGACTGGTCGTCCCGACTTCCGGAAGCATTGTGGGCCTATAGGACCGCCCACAAGACCCAATTAGGCATGTCTCCCTTTAGATTAATATACGGAAAGGCGTGTCACCATCCCGTCGAACTAGAGCATAAAGCCTATTGGGCAGTACGGAACTGTAATCTAGATCTTTCCAAGGCTGGAACCCACAGAAAACTCCAAATCAGCGAGATCGATGAATTACGCTTAGACGCGTATGAGAACTCGCGAATCTACAAGGAGAGGGTTAAAGCCTTCCATGACAAGCATATCTCAAGAAAGATCTTTCATCCTGGTCAAAAGGTCCTACTCTTTGATGCCCGACTCAAACTTTTCCCAGGAAAACTGCGATCCAAGTGGGTCGGACCATATTTAGTCCGACAAGTTTTTAGAAATGGAGCTATCGAAATCAGTCCACTCAGCCACAATTCCGAGCCTTTCATCATGAACGGTCAGAGACTCAAGCCGTTCATTGATGTGACTTCTACTGATTTGGCTGAAGCATCTTATATCCTCCATTCCCCTTGAGCTTATTGCGCCCAGCCGATGACGTAAAACTCAGCGCTTAACGGGAGGCAACCCGTCATTTTCAAAAAAAAAAAAAAAATCCAAAACTTTTTCTGACACCTTTTTGCACTTAAGGTTCACCCTTGTAGACAGCCAACCCCACCTCAGATGCTTGCATCTGGGATTAGAAATCGTCCGCAAAATTCAACCCGACCCATTCACTCATCCAAATTTCTATCTTAAGGAATGAACTAAGTTGAATAAAAACCCCCTAGGTTACAATGAGGACATTGCAAATCTTAGGCATGGGGGGGTATGAAAGTGCAAAACTTGTAAGAAAAGGTTTCAAACAAAAAATTCACATATGCCAAAAACACCATAAAAATTAAAAATTTTTTCGAAAAAGAATAAGAGGAAAAGAGGAGAAGGAAATTTTGTGAAGGAGAGGAGAAAAGAAACAAAATGAAAAAGGAGCACAAAAAGATTAAAGAAAAAAGTAGTAGTCATTAGTAAGAAGCTAAGGAATTGACCTAAGCTCTAGACCATTTTTTTCAAGAAAAGAAATGAAAAGTGCATGGTAAGATTAGTAAGAACGCAAACCTTAGGCATTCTTGATAGACTCTTAGTACCCATTAAGATCCAGACAATCCTCAAGAGGTTGAGGAAAATGAAAAGCTTAAGTACTAGGTCCAAGGCTTAGGGAGTATTTGACCTCGCTAACTAACTTCTGGTTTACGGGACTCAGTAACCTAAGCACCCCAACCCCACACACAGCCTGGTTCAGTAAGCATAAAAATTCAAAATCACGCAGAAGCGTCGCAAAAAATTCTGAAAATACACCTAGAATAGGAGCGGCCGATCAACACAAGTTGATTTGGATGAGTTCCCAGCGCAGAGAGGAGGGACATCCCCTCAAAGATGCGTAACAAAATATCATCTCCTCGGTGCTTGTCTCTTAGGATATTCACATATCCTACTGGGGGCATGAAAGCACCCTGCTGGTTCAGATTCCATGGATGGCATTATCACGAAGTGTCAACTGCCAGGGTCTGGATTCGACCACGGAACACCATGGAAGGGATTATCTCGAAATCTCAATAGCCAGGGTTCCGGGGGTTGCCATGGGCGGTGCTATCTCGAAGCATCGATTGCCAGGAACCCTTGAGGATTGATGATGGGAGTAAGGAATCTGATACAGACCGTGTTGAAAAGCCAATCCTAGGCTAGAACTAAAAAGAAAAAGAGAGAGAAAACTCTCCAAACAGAAAAATTTTCTATCTCTCTCTCTTACAAAACGCACTGCGAACTGAGCCAGGGCTAAAATCATTTCAAGCACGGGTGCTTTAACCACAAATTCCAATAAACCTTAGGTTAGTTCTTGTGGGCCTTAAAAACCTTTGCTAAGGACTAAGGCTTAGGCTAGACAGATTTGGATCTTGATTGGTACTAGAGTACCTTTTAGGCCTATGGTCAGCATTCTAACCTAATCTAAGCTCAAATGAAAAAGCACTTATCTGAAGCTATTAAGAACTTCATGGTCTAGAACAAGGGTTGAAACCTTAAGTTTTTGCTAAGGGACTAGCAAAAGCTAGGCATGGGGGTATGATGAGCCATAACTAGCTCATTTTGACCTAATACAAAGGATAAAAGCTCCTACATAACTCAAGGAAAGGCTTAACTCAGAGAGATTCTGAGTTCGCAAAGAAAACAGAAACTAAGGGGTAAAAATGCAATTTCACCAATCCAATCTAAAAACAGGGTAACTCAGGGTCTAAACATAGGTCAAAGCAACTTAATAAGAAGAAAAGTGGGATGAGATGATTCAATAAGGGCTACAGCAACTCCAAGGAATTAAATGACATCCTGTAACCCTAAAAATAAACCAACTTAAAAACACGAGGTTCGAGGCAGAGAAAAAAATCAACTAAACCCTCTAAAATTCATAGAAAAATAATCTCTAGGGTTTAGAACCTTCAATTTGGCCTTAGGAACCCATTTTGACCTACATTGAGAACCATGCCCAATTAACAACTTAATTTGGGTTTTTACGTAAATTGACTGGTCAAACAAGGTTTAATCTGGAAATAAAATTCACCATCATAATCCTTAGGTCCCAATTAGTCATGTATAAAAACTTGAGCCTAAGAGGAAACCTTCTTGACCAACTTTACACTTTGGTCCTCATTTATTTACTTTTTGGCCCTCAACTCTGGCAAGTCAATGGGGGGTGCCCTGCGTCGTCAGCCACTGCAGGGACACCCCCCTGTGCACTGTACCCACCCATACCGGCCGTGCGAACGCACGGACGGTATGGGTATGTTAACTCCGGCGTCCTCCGGCGAGGGAGACACGTCGTCTCCCTCCGCCCTCCTCTCTGTTTCGGCCCCTATAAATATCCCCCGTCGCTCCGCCGTTCTGGGGAGCTCGGTCCTGACGGAGAAACACCCTCTTTTCACTCTCTTCCCACTACAACAGGAAGCCCTCCAGCTCCGGCGGTTTTTCCCTCCTCCTCCTCGTCGTTCGACCTCGGGAACTCTTTATTTTCCGAGTAAAAAAAATTATATATTTGAAATGATGGCAATAACTGGCTATACTACAACGCTATAATAAAACCTAGTTATCTCTGGCCACCATTTTTCAGAGAACAATCTCCTACGGGCACGGGAGAAAGAACGGTGGAACAATAGTCCCACCTGGGTAAGCTCTAAGGTGCTGGAGTAGTTTATATTGATTTTGTGATATTAGCCAATCGCCTTGAGAACACATGGGGTGGGGTCCCTCCTCACCTAGACACCGCCTCGTCCATGAGCTCATCACACGGATCTGGTGACCCGACCCGATACACTCCTGAGCACTCCTCGCGCACCACACCCTCGATGGTGCGCCTATACTCGGGCGCGCGACCCGACTCGATTACCCGGCACTGGGAGAGCATGCTGAAGAGTGATATACAGAGAGAGAGAGACGCGGGTGTGGTTAGAGGTATAGGTTTTGCTATCCTTGGTTTGTGTAGGGAAGGAGGAGGAGAAGCGAAGCTGACACTTAGCCACTGCGAGCGAAGGTAAAGAAGAAGGAAGGAAGCCTTCGCAGAGGAAAATGAGAAAGGCAAGGCAGAGGGAAGAGGCGAAGCCAAAGAGAAGAGGAACTGAAGAAGAAAGAAGAAAGGAAGAAAGAAGAAATAAAGAAAGGGAAAGACAAGAAGAAGACAGAGAAGCTGAAGCCAAGGGAAGCAGAACCAAGGAAGGAAGAAGAAGAAGACCTGCAGGGAAAAGAAGGAGAAAGAAACTGCCGAGAGAGGCAAGGTAGAAGACACAGAGGAAAATAAGAAGAAAGAAGCAAGGCAAGAGAACTGCAGAAGAAACACGGAAGAAGAAGCACAAAGAGGAAAGGAAGAAAATCAGAAGAAGAATAACAAGAACAAGATAGGAGAAAACATCTTTTTAAGACGTATGATCCCATGATCAAATGTCCAAATTCCTTATTTTTGCCACAATTTACTTTTAAACTCATGCATATATATTTTGAATTAAGTTTTGAATAATTAAGTGTTCAATTACATTCTTGAGATTAGTAATAAATTTCAATTGCTTCCTTTGTTCGACCTCGGATGCTTAGGTTTTCAAGTAATAAATTTTTATTTGTTGACGATGCTTGGTCACCTATACTACGACGCAACTAACTGTTAAAACACGATCAAGACGCGTCAACATTAGGATTCAGACGTCTCTGCATCTCACGCGAAGGTCGTGCGCCCTCTTCGGAATAGATGTGGTGTGTGCAATAAGAGGGGCTTATCCCAGTCAAATCGTTGAGAGTCCATCCAATGGCTCTACGATGTTGTTGGAGAACAGTAATCAGACGGGATTCCTGGTCAGATGTGAGTCTGAAGTTTATAATCATAGGAAACGTCTGATTAGAACCCAAAAAGACGTATTTCAGATGATCGGGAAGGGGCTTAAGTTCCAAGATGAGATTATCAACAACAGTGGGTGGTTCAGAGTATGTGTAAGGAACAAGGGTAGGAGTTATGGGTGTATCTAGATCGGGTTTAGACTCCTCTAATTGCGGGTTTTGATCTTCTTGTGGTTGATCGGGGGTAATCAGGTTGTCCTCAATATGCGGTTCATCCACCACAGCTCTGATATCACATATTTGTTCTACAACACCGCAATTAATCCCTTATTGGGCCTTAAAGATGTCAATCTTAAGAGTTTGGTTCCTAAATTTTAATTCTATTTGGCCCTCCTCACAGCTTATGTTGGCCCTTGCAATGGCCAGAAAAGGTCTCCCTAGTATGATTGGTGTATCCCTTGGGTTCTCAGGTGCATCCATATCTAGAACTATGAAATCTACTGGGAAATAAAAATCATGTACCCTAACAATAACATCCTCGAGTATTCCCTTAGGTGACTTAATGGATCGATCAGCTAACTGTAATGTCACCTCAGTCAGTTTAAGCTCGAATTCTTCAAGGTGGTTAAGCAAGGATGTGGGTATTAGGTTTATGGAGGCACCTAGGTTTAGCAATGCTCTATTAAATTGGGTTTCACCAATTTTACATGAAATCAGCGGAGTGCATGGGTCTTTTGCCTTGGGTGGGAGTTTACTCAAGATTACAGAGCTGGCTTGCTCTGACAGTATGATCGGACTCCCACTTTTGGTTCATGGCTTACACTTGGGTGGTTCCTCTAGAATAGGTCCAGGTTCTTGATCTGGGACAGGGACATCCTGGATAACTATCCTATGGCTTGGGTCACTACCAGGGTTGGAGTGTCTAGATAAGGTGGGTCTTGTGTTGCTTTACCACTACGGGTTGTTACGGAGTTTAATCCTGCGTGGTTCTGGTTTGGGGTTAGTAAAATAGGTGGCTGTTGTTGAAAACCCGCGTAAGATGTTGAAGCTTCCATCCCGTCAAGTGATGGAACAGAAAGGGCCAAATAAATCATGTGTGTGTGGCCTGGATTTGGGTTCATAATGCGCCTCTGGGTCAGCACGTTGTTTAGGTTCGGCAGAGGTTGTGAAGGAAGTGTGCCCGGTTGGCAAGAATTCGCCATCTGGGCGAGTTGGTTGCGGACCTCTGTGATCTCGTCCTTGTGTTGTTTCTGTATTGCCGCATTCGTTCTCTGAATGTCAACCAGTGTTTGGAGGATGAGAGACATTTGGTCTTGGTTTGGCCCAGATTGATAGGTGGGGTTGGGTCGAGGCTGAGGCGGCTGATAAGGACGAGGGGCTTGTGGACGAGGTTGATAAAGTGATCTTTGAGTTTGGGAATTTCTCACCCACTGGAAATTGAGATGATTTCATCATCCAGGGTTGTAGGTGTTGAAAAATGGGTCATTCTGAATGGCGTTGAGGTCCTCGCAGGTTTGAGGAGCCTCAGGAAGGTCAGAGTGTTGGGGTTCAGAGTTCCCCCAACTAGAATAGAGTGGATCGGAGGTCCCTTCAATCCGGGAGTCAGACAGGGGTGGATATGGGTCCATCCCCTGAGAAGATCGGTGTTAGATATTTTGCACAGTTTCCCTCGTGAGAGGTGGCTGTGCAAAAGAGTTCTGCGTAGAGGTGGCTCGCTGCAAATGTCGAGTCAGCTCGTCCACCTTCTTCTCTATGATAAAGACCTTGTCTAACCGACTAAACATCAGTTCCAAGTTGACGGATGTGGACAGGCCTTGCATCTCATGTTCTCCCCTAAGATTCGTCGATGGGCAGGTATTCGTCCGGTCGAATAAACCCATGGAGTCATTGTTGATGGAGTTCTCGCACATATTTTTGAGAATCTCCCACACCGTATCCTCATGCTGACCCATGATGTTTCCTCCGCAGGTTGCATTAATGAATAATCGAATGTCCTCATGGTGTCCCTGGTAAAAAGACTGGACTTGTTCCCATTTAGGAACTCCGTGATGGGGGCACTTTCGCATGAGATCTAAGAATATGTTCCATGACTCATGAAGAGGTTCTCCTGTTTGTTGGGTGAAATGAGTAAGCTGATGGCGCAAGACATTTGTCTGACCAACAGGAAAGAACTTCTTCAAAAATTCGGATTGAATTTCATCCCATGTGTTGATCGGACGAGTCTGAGTTTGATACCAATGAGCAGCCTTGTCCATGAGGGAGAAAGAAAACATCTTCATGAGCAAAATATCCTGATTTTGTGCATCTGACCCGAAGGTCTAGGACAGATGCTTGAGCTGTTTAATATGCTGGAATGGATCCTCGGAGTTAAGCCCATAGAATTTTGGTATGGCATGAATCATATTGGACTTTAGTTCAGAATTAAGTCCTCCAGCCGGGATTCGGACTCGAGGCTCGATTGCCACCGTAGTGGGATTATAATGATCTCGCATCATGGGACGCTGCGGTGGGTTCATGAAGCTTTGGAAGAGGTCATTCAGGCGTTGAAGTTGGTGCTCAAGATTGTTTTCTTCTTCAACAGGCTGTGCCATGATGGAAGAAGAAGGGGAACTTGGTTCAGAATCAGAGGAAAGATCTATGTGGTGGGGTTACTGCACAAACAAGGGTACCGAGGCTTGGCCTCGGGGAGAGTGGATTTCTAAAGGAGGTTTTAAGGACCTCCTATCAAACATACACCGAAGGATTGGATGGGATTAGAATGCTGGACCCAATCGAGACACCCAAAATATGTTGGGTGACTGTAGAGGTTCGGGGCGGATGATACCCCTTAGTCAGAAAGGTCGTCTGCCTGAGAAATACCTGGGCAACCAGAGAGGGAGAGTCCCGCGACGACCCCTACACGGTAGAGCATCCCCACGGGTTATAGGGTTTCCCCTACCCGACCTCTCTTGTCACTGAGATTCCAGGTAGACCAGAATGGGGACCTTGACTTCTTAAGTCTAATTCTTTTAGATAACATCAAGGTGCTTAGGATTCCACTTGAACTTTAGCCTTTTGAGTGTAAAGTGACCTAACTTTAAGGTTGGTTGACCCAAAGGATCAACTTCACCTCTTTGTTCCTTTGAGAGTTTTTAGGTCCTTTCTTTTAAGGTTCAAGTAGATTAAGAGCCTGATTTACTTAGGGTTTCTCTTGAATAGGTCTTTTCAAACAAGGCTTAGGCACACCTCTTTTTGAAATTTTTGTTTCTTTTCTTAGAAAAAGATGTGTCTCTAAAATCCTAGCTTGTAATCCTTAGGTTGGCTCTAGTTGGTTCAATTTAGTTGCCTCAGAAATTGGTATCTAGGACTCAATCAAGAAGGTTTTAGCCCTAGTTACCTTAAGTGGATGTGTAATTAAAAATGTGTTGAAATTAAAAATCAGGCAATGATGAGAACCTCATCATGAACCCTAACTAGCTTACTTTGATCTAATAAACTGAGCAAAAGCTCCTACATAACCAAGAGAAAGGCCTAATTCAGGGAATTACTAATATGAGAAGAGAATATGAAACAAGGGGTAAAACTGTTATTTTACCATTGCAGTACATCAACGGGATTTCTAAGGATCTAGACATAGGTCAATTGGACTTAATAAGAGAAAAAGTGGGATAGTTCAGTCAGGAAAAGGGTTATGGTGAAATCTAGGAATTAAATGACATTCTGTAACCTTAAAACAAATCCACTTAAATTAACAAGGTTCCAGGTAAGATAAAAATCAACTTAACCTCCTAAAATTCATGGAAAAATATCCCCTAGGGTTTAGAACTTTCAATTTGGCCTTTGGAACCTGTTTTGACCTAGATTGGGGTCCATGCCCAGTATTTGACCTAATTTGGGTTTCTGTGCAAAATATCCAGTCAAACATGGTCAAACCTACAATCCAACTTTACCATTGGATTCCTTAGGTCCAAATTAGACTTATACCAAAATTTAGACCTAAGGGAAGGTCATCTTGACCTACTTTGCAATTTGGTCCACCCAATTACTTTCTGACCCTTAATTTTTGAAAACCCTTGCAATTGCCCCCTCAATTTTCTCCTCTCTTTCTTCATTTTGATCCCTCTGCCATTGCAGCAGGGACCATACCTCCGACGACTTTACACGGAGGTTTTCTCCTCGTTTGCATGGGAAGCTGCCCCCAGATTTGAAAGGAGAGCTCCCTGCGAAGCCTCCTACCGCATGAGCAGCTCCCCATGCCCTGAAACACCCCATACCTCTCGTGTGAACACTCAAGAGGTATGGGTCTCCCTCTAGCCTTACCTCCGGCGTGGCTTTCCCGCCTCCTCTGTATGCTTCTCCCTCTGCCCGTGCCTATTTAAGCTTGCCCAGAGCCCTCCGCTTTTGCCAAGCTTGAATTGGCCCGAGAAAGTCCCTCAAATTCGTCTCCTCCTCACTTCGGCCGATTGCCCGAAGCTTCCAGCGACTCTTCCTCCCTCTTCTCGTCGCTCTACCACCGTACCAGTGGCAGAGCCAGCTTCGCCGTTCTCCGACCGCGCCGTACCAGCGCGCGTCCTCCAACCCTCTTCGTTGTCGCCGTCATTTCTCCCCTGGGCCTTCATCTCCGGCGACGACAGACACCCACCGCTCGCCCTCCGTCCTTCCCCTTCACTCCAAACCTGTCAGTTAAGTTCCTCTCCCTCTACTCTTCATTTCCCCTTCATCAATTTTTAGTTTTGACCCCTCGACCGCCACTACCACCACCATCGTTTTCATCTCCGGCCACCAACTCCGGTGAGGCCGCTCCACCTCCACAGGCCATCCCACCCCTTGTCAACCGGTCCCTAAGCACCGCCCCAACTCACTGATCATCCTTAGCACCTTCATCAACCGCCACACACATTGCACACCTCCATTGATCTAACCCACCTTCATGGCCACAGTGCGACCTAGGCACGCACGCCTAGGTCGCCCCGCGGCCAGCCAACTCCCGCCTTACCTTCGCCGTGATACGGCGAAGGTTTTCCTATGATTTGATAAGGCCGCGAAGCCGTCTTCATACATTTCAGGTTTCGTTGCCCCTCCTCCATTGACGAGGAAGCACTGAGCTCGCAAGCTTCGCTCCAGGTCGCGCACTCCAGGCATAAGAGTCCCAGGTGATGCACGAGGGTCTCACGCACGCATCCAGTCAGAGAGCAGGCTTAGCGAGTGACTGTAGCAGTGGCAATTAGGCGAAGTCCTCCTGCGGGCGTGCAAACGAAGTGGGTGGGACATTAGTCCCACCTCGTGAACTCAGGAGTGAGGTGCATGATTTATATTGAATTTGTGTTTTTAGCTTACCACCTCAAGTAACACGGGGTGAGGTCCCTCGCCCACCACCCGATCTTGTCCGCGACCCACTCCTATGCGGACCTGGCTGACCCGTTTACCCTGCACTCCTCGCGCACCACCCACGTCGGTGAGCTTGGACCCGGGCGCGCGTAACCCGACCCGATTACCCGGCTGGCTCTGAGAAAGTGAGGAAAGAAATAGAGAGAAAGAGACGTAGGGAGGGTAGGGGGTAGGTTTTGCTTCTTTGTGCTGTGCAGGGAAGAAGGAGGAAGAGGAAGCAGTTGAAGAATTAGCTGCAGAGGAAGAAGAGGAAGAGAAGAAGAAGAGGAGGCACAGTAGCTGAAGGAAGAGGAAGCAGCTGAAGAGTTAGCCGTGCAAGAAGAGAAGAAGAAGGCAGAAGAAGGAGCCAAAGAAGAAGAAGAGGACCGCAGAAGCCAAAGAAGAAGGGTAGCTGAGGGAGAAGGTCTACAGAAGCCAAGGAAGGAGGAGGCGCAGCACAACTCAAGAAGAGAAGAAGAAGGAACTACCGCAGAGAAAGAGAGAAGAAAGAAGAAGGAACTGCTGTAGAGAAGAAAGAAGAAGAAGAAGCCAAAGAGAAGGAAGGAAGAAGACTCAAGCACTGTAGCAGATCACCACTTAAGGCGTCTGATTTACAGAATCAGATGTCTGAAGATAGGAAAGACAGAGAAAGAAGAAGGGAGAGAAAGCAAAGAAAAAGGAAAGAGAGGAGAAGAAGGAAGAAAAGAAAAAAGAATTTATTTCTTTTTATGTTTCTACTCTCTAGCCTTTATATACAGTGCATTATTGCTAAACATTATCTTTCAAGTTTTGTGATTTTTGCTTCTAAATGCCAATTTGCTCCTTGAGTTCGACCTTGGAATGTTTTTGAATTTCGAGTAATAAATAAATTGATAATCGTTTTTCGCGGTATACTACAACGCATATCTTTTTAAAACACGCGAAACTTGTCGAATGACTATCTTTTGTGAATTACTAAATATAGAAACAGGTAGCCCTAGATTGATTTTTCTTTGTTTTTCCTCTTTAGATTTTGAGGGGATTAAGAGAGAGGGCTAATAAGAGTTTACCTGTTCCCTGATGTGGTTGTTATGCGGCTACTTTTCTTTATTTGACTTTCCCTGAAATAATCACAACAAAAGAGAGAAATTAAGTTAGTATTGGATCAGAAATTGTGATTAAAGCTTCTAAAATGCTCGTTGCTCCCCGGCAACGACGCCAAAAATAATCAAGTTCGTAGTTTAAACATATATTCATTGTATTATATTTGAAATCACCGAGAAAACGATTATCAATTTTATTACTCGAAATTCAAAAACTTCCAAGGTCGAACTCAGGGAGCAAATTGACATTTCAAAAGCAAAATCATAATTTCAAATTTTACTTGAAAGATAATGTTCAATAATAATGCAATGTATATAAATGCTAGAGAGGAAAATGTAAAAAGAAATAGATTTTTCTCTTTTCTACCTTTTTCTCTTCTCTCTTTCTTTTTCTTTGCTTTCTCTCTTCCTTCTCTTCTTTCTCTGTCTTTCCTTTCTCAGACGTCTGATTCTGTGAATCAGACTTCTTAACTGCCGATTGCTACAGTGCTTCTTCTTCTTCTTCACTTGGCTTTCCTCCTTGGCTTCTTTTTCTTCTCTTCCTCTTCCTTTCTCTGCGGTTGCCTCCTTGGCTTCTTCTTTCTTCTGCTCCTGCTTCTCTCTGCTTTTGCTTTCTCTCTTCCTTCTCTTCTTCTGCTTCTCTCTGCTGCGCCTCCTTCTTCTTCTTCTTCCGCAGCTCCTTCTTCTTCCCTACTCACACAGAGGCAAAACCTGGTCCCTACCCTTCCCGCGTCTCTCTCTTTCTCTATTTCACTCTTCGGACTGCTCTCCCAGAGCCTTTCTCGGGTAAACGGGTCGAGTCAGCGCGCCCGGGTCCAGGCACACTGGCGTGGGTGGTCCGTGAGGAGTGCACGGGTAGTCGGGTCGAGAACCAGGTCCGCGAAGGTGTGGGTCGCGGACGAGGCGTGGTGGGCGAGGGGACCTCACCCTATGTCAGGAGGCGATAAGCCCCTGACACTTTTTCACTTTATAACGCAGCGCCCCCTTGCAATCTTCCAAGGTGGGACTAAATGTCCCACTTTCTTCTCGCGCGCACCCGCAGCAGGTCGACGTTCAATCTCAGAGCCTGTAGATGCTTTGGACTCAAATTGTTGGGCGTGAGGGGTTCGCGAAGGGAGCCCGCGCACCTGGGACCCTGATTCCTGAAACCTGGGGTAGTAGGTGAAGCTCTTGAGCTTGCTTCGTCCTCCGTCAATGGCGGTGAAGGCCTAAACCTGTCCACAAGCAAAATGGCTTCACGGCCTCGCAAATCACACAGAAAGCTTCGCCGTGACACAGCGAAGGTGGCCCGGTGGTCGGCATGACGCCGGGTGGCCTAGACGTGCGTGCCTAGGTCACCCTGTGGCTGTGAAGGTGGGTGTGTTCGGGGGACGTGTTGGGAGCGTGTGGCAGTGAATGGGAAGAGGGGTTATGATCAGTGAGTCGTGGTGGAGCTTGTGAGGTGATTGGTGAGGTGGGTGGATGCGTGGAGTGGTGGGAGCACCTTGTCGGTGATCTGGTCGAAGGTGGGAACGATGGTGGTGGTCAGTGGCAATCGAGGGGTCGAAAGTGTGAATTAAAAGAGGGGAAATGAAGAGGGGAAAAGGAGGAACTTATCTAGGGTATTTGGAGTGAAGGGGGGATGCGGAGGGCGAGCGGCACGTGTTTGCCGTCGTTGGAGACGAGGACCCTGAGTTGGAGAGGCGGCGACGACGAGGAGGTCAGAGGGCTCGCGCAGGTACGGCGCGATGCGGAGGAGTGAGGCGAAGATGGCTCTGCCACTGGTACGGTGGCAGAGCGACGATAAGAGGGAGGGAGAGTCGCCGGAGCCTACGGCAGATGGCCGAAGGAGGAGGAGACGAATTTGGGGGGTTATCTCTGGCCAAAACAGGCTTGGAAGAAGCGGAGGGATCTGGATCTTCCTATATAGGCACAGGCAGAGGGAAGAGTTGCAAGGTGGCGGACAGAGGTCTTCGCCGGAGGTATGGCCGGAGTGGAACCCATACCTCTCGAGCATTCGCACAAGAGGTATGGGACGATTCAAGGCATGGGGAGCTGCTCATGCGGTAGGGGGTGTCGCAGAGGACTCCCCTTTCAAATCTAGGAGCAGCTCCCCATGGAAACGAGGAGAAAACCTACTCGCAAAGTCACCTGCAGTATGGGTCCTTGCTGCAATGGCAGAGGGACCAAAATGAAGAAAGTGGCGAAGAAGTTGACGGGGTCTTCGCAAGGGTTTTCAAAAGTTAGGGTCCAAAATGTAATTGGGTGGACCATTTTGTAAAGTAGGTAAAGATGACCTTCCCTTAGGTCCAAATTTTGATACAAACCTAATTTGGACCTACAGAATCCAATGGTGAAGTTGGATTTTAGGTTTGACCACATTTGTCGAGACATTTTGCATAAAAATCCAAATTATGTCAAATATTGGGCTTGGACACCAATCTAGGTCAAAACAGGTTCCAAAGGTCGAATTGAAGGTTCTAAACCCTACGAGATATTTTTCCATAAATTTTAGAGGATTTAGTCGATATTTATATTGCCTGGAACCTTGTGAATTTAAGTGGATTTGTTTTAGGGTTACAGAATGTCATTTAATTCCTAAATTTCACAATAACTTTTTTCTGACTGAGCCATCTCACTTTTTCTCTTATTAAGTCCAATTGACCTATGTCTATACCCTTAGAAATCCTGTTGATGCACTGCAATGGTAAAATTACAGTTTTACCCTTGTTTCATGTTCTCTTCCCAGATTAGTGATCCCTTGAATTAAGCCTTTCTCTTGGCTATGTAGGAGATTTTGTTCACTTTGTTAGGTCAAAATATGCTAGTTTGGGCTCATGAGGAGGTTCTCATCGTGCACCAACACATCTTGGGTGTTATTCCTTTAGTAAGCAGATCCGCAACTATGGGGTTTGTACCGATGAGCTTAAGAAATAATTATCCATTCTGTATCCTTTTTTTAATAAGTAGGAACTTGATTTCAATGTGCTTCGATTTGAAGGAGCTTCTGTTGTTATTGGAGTAGAGGATTGCTGACTGATTATGACAAAACAATTGTAGTGACTTATCAATGCCATCTACTATCAGTAGCCACGAAATAAAATTCTGTGGCCATACTCTGATTGGATGCCTCGTAGCATGGAATGAATTCTGCTGCCATAGTGGAAGATGTAATAAGAGATTATTTTGCACTCTTCTAAGAGATGGAACCATTGGCAAGAAGAAATACATATCATGAAGTAGACTTTCTTCTATCTTGGCACCCAACAAAATCAGAGTCAGTATAGCCAAAGACTTAAAGCTTTTCTAAGCTCTTGAAGGTGAGCATAAATTCCTTGTCTTCTGCAAATATCTTAGTACTCTTTTGGCTGGTCTCTAATGATCTTTTGCTGGATTAGCTAGGTATTTGCCCAACTACCTGTAATATAAGCTAAGTCTGGTTTGTTACAGACCTGAGAATGCATTATACTGCCAATGGTAGATGCATAAGGAACTGTTTGCAGTTCCTGATTGTCCAAATCACTAATGGGGCACTGATTGAGACTAAACTTGTCTCCCTTAGCCACAAGACTATCCAGTGGCTTGCAATCTTACATGTCATACCTTTTGAATACCTTATCTATATAGCTTCTATGGGGATAAACTTAGAATATGACGAGAATGATCTCAACATATTTCAATTCCCAATACAAATGAAGTATCTCTAAGATCTTTCATGTCAAAGTGTTTGGCAAGAAATTTCTTGGTGTCTAATTGGATACTCATATCATTAGTAGCAAGTAGGATGTCATCAACATACAGGACCAAGAGGATGTACTTGCTCCCACAGAACTTGTGGTATTTACATTCATCAGCCAAATTCGCCTCAAAATCAAACAAGAGAATCACCTGATGAAGCTTAAAACACCATTGTATGGATGCCTATTTGAGCCCAGAGATGGATTTCTTTAATTTGCATACGATGCCTTTTGGATCACTGATGGGTCGAATTTCGCGGTTTTCAAAATATACACGTTGTATTATGTTGCGAAAAATGATTATCAATTTAATTTATTTATTACTCAAAATTTTAAAAATATTCCGAGGTCGAACTCAGAGAGCAATTCGATCTTTAGAAATCGAAAATTCATAATTCTCAATAATGTAATGTTTTACAAAAATCTAGAGAGAAAGGAAACAGAATTTTTCTTCTCTTTTTCTTTTCTTCTCTCTTTCTTCTTTGCTCTTCTCTCTTTTCTTCTCTCTGTCTTCAGACGTTTGATTCTATGAATCAGATGCCTTAAATGGCATTTTCTACAGTGCCGGCGTCTTCTTTTTTCCTTCTTCTTGGTTCTCTGCTGCAACTTCTTCTTTCTTTTCCTGCGGCTGCTCCTTCCTTCAGCTACTTTCTTCTACTTTCTTCTTTCTTCTCCTTTTTTGCGGCTGCCTCCTTGGCTTCTTCTTCTTCTCTCTTGAGCTGCTCCTCCTCCTTTTTCTTCCTTTCCTTTTGCACTGTGCTCCTTCCTCTGCCTTCTTCTTCTTCAGCTCCTGCTCCTTCTTCCTTGGCGCGGCTAAGTCCTCAGCTTCTTCAGTTGGCTGCGCCTCCTCTTCTTCATCTCCTTTTCTTTTTCTTCCCTTCCTTCTTCCGCGTAGCTGCTTCCTCTTCCTTCTTCTTCCCTGCACAAGCACGGTTAAGCAAAACCTAGCCCTACCGTCCCCGCATCTCTCTCTCTCTCTATTTCTCTCTCAGGACACAACTCTC
This sequence comes from Thalassia testudinum, assembly GCA_037157565.1. NCBI lineage: Eukaryota > Viridiplantae > Streptophyta > Magnoliopsida > Alismatales > Hydrocharitaceae > Thalassia > Thalassia testudinum. The sequence continues at coordinate 54,589,531 of JAZHRO010000030.1, forward strand.
CCAGAGCCAACCGGGTTATCGGGTCGGGTATACGCGCCTGGGACCAGGCCCACTGGCGTGCGGTGGTGGGCGGGGTGTGCACAGGTAGTTGGGTCAAGACCAGGTTTGCGTAGCGTGGGGTCACGGACGAGGCATTAGTGGGCGAGGGACCTCACCCCGTGTAGTTGAAGGCGATAAGCCCAATTCACAAAATCAATTTATTTACCTGCGCCCGCTCGAAAATGCACGAGGTGAAACTAAACTTCCCACCTTCTTGTCGTGCGCCTAGCAGCAGGAGTCACGTCCAAATGCAGTTGCAGCTGCGGCCCCCGACGCCAATTGAAGGCTTGGTTGAGTGCGCGAGGGGAGTCCACAACTTCTAGACCTGGAGGCTTGGAACGCTGGGGCCTGGAGAAGCTTCAAGCGAGCTTCAAACTTCTGTGCCAATGGAGGAAGGGGCTGCGACCCTGAAATCATGAGAATGGCCTTGCGGCCACGTCAAATCACTCAGCAGGCTTCGCCATGACACGGCGAAGATGGCCCAGGGGTCAACTTGGAGTGAGGGCACCTGTGCATGTGTGCCTAGGGCACACTGTGTGTGTGCAGGTGGGTGTGTTCGGGGGTAGGTTCCAGTGGGTATGGCGGTCAGTGGAAGGGCGAAAGGTGATCAGTGGGAGGTGGTGAAGCTTAGGGACCGGTCGACGAGGGGTGAAACGGCCTGTGGAGGTGGAGTGGCCTCACCGGAGTTGGTGCTTGGAGGTGGAGAGGGTGATGGTGATCTGTGGTCTCGAGAGGTCAGGGGTACAAATTATCAGAGGGGAAATGAAGAGGGGATTAAGGGAAACTTATCTGGTAGGTTAGGAGCGAAAGGGGGAGGCAGAGGGCGAGCAGCTGGTGCCTGCCGTCGCCGGAGACGAAGGTGCCCAGGGGAAGAAGACGGCAACGAGGAACTGGGTCGGAGGGCGTGCGCTGGTACGGTGCGGCGCGGCGGAGGACGGCAGAGCTAGCTCTACCATTGGTACGGTGGCAGAGCAACGAGAGAGGGAGGAAGAGTCACCGGAAGCTCTCGGCAGTCAGCTGAAGTTGGGAGGAGACGAATTAGAGGGGGATCTTAGGCCAAATTGAGCTTGGAGGAAGCGACGTGGTGTGCCCTTCCTTAAATAAGCACAGGCCAGGCGGGAGGTGCGCGAGGGCGGCGGGAAAGTCACGTCGGAGGTAAGGCCGATCGGAGACCCATACCTCTCGTGCGTTCGTACGAGAGGTATGGTGGGTTTCAAGGCATGGGGAGCAGCCCATGCGGTAGAGGGCTCCGCAGGGAGCTTCCCTTTCAAATTTGGGGGCGGCTCCCCACGCAGGTGAGGCGTAATCCTCCGCACGAAGTCGCCGGAGGTATGGCCCCTTCTGCGAATGGTAGAGGGACCGAAATGAAGAAAACGACGAGGAAGCTGAGGGGGTACTCGCAAGGGTTTCAAAAAGTTGAGGGTCAGAAAGTAATTTTGAGGACCAAATTGCAAAGTGGGGTTAAGACAACCTTTCCTTAGGTCCAAATTTTGGTATAAACCTAATTTGGACCTAAGGAATCCAATGGTAAAGTTGGATTTTAGGTTTGACCATGTTTGACTAGATATTTTGCACAAAAACCCAAATTAGGTCAAAAATTGGGTATGGATCCCAATTTAGGTCAAAACAGATTCCGAAGGCCAAATTGAAGGTTCTAAACCTTAGGGGATATTTTTCCATGATTTTTAGAGGATTTAGTTGATTTTTATCTTTCCTGAAACTTTGTGAATTAAAGTAGGTTTGTTTTAGGGTTACAGAATATCATTTAATTCGTAGATTTCGTCATAACCCTTTTCTGACCAAACCATCTCACTTTTTCTCTTATTAAATCCAATTGACCTATGTCTAGACCCTTAGTAATTCCGTTGATGCACTGCAATGGTGAAAATGCAGTTTTACCCCTTGTGTCATTTTCTCTCCTTAAATTGGTAATATCCTGAATTAGGCCTTCCTTTATGCTATTTTAGAGCTTTTGTTCATTTTATTAGGTCAAAATGTACTAGTTAAGGTTCATGATGAGGTTCTCATCAATCACTCGTAACAGAATGTTTAGGTTGAACCATATAAATGTTTTCTTCAATGTCGCCATTAAGGAATGCAGCCTTCACATCCATCTGATGCAACTAAAGATCAAAGTGGGCCACAAGTGTCATTATAATCCTCAATGAATCCTTAGAAGAAATCGGAGAGAATGTCTCCTTATAGTTTGTAAAGACTCATTCCACTTTTAGCTTTTTAAGACGTCTGGAGTGTCAGTCAGACGTCTAGACCCTTTCCAGGACATCTGGAAATTAAATTTTTGTACGCATCCTGCGTTCTTCGTGTGGGTGGCGCGTAGAACTCTCCTCTCTCCTTCCTCCTCCTTTTCCCCCTGCAGAACCCTAACCCTCGGCCTTATAAAAGGCCACCCTCCCCTCCTCTCGTCTCCACTCCACACACCGCCATCTCCACCTTTCAGTGCACGGCGGAGCAGCAGGAGGAAGTGAGCGAGGGAGCACATGAGAGCGAGGAGGAGGAGAGTGCGTGAGAAGGAGGGGGAGGCCGAGGTCGGGAGCTTCGTGGAAGCTCGTCGGAGCTTGCACGGCCATCGCGACATGTGTGGGAGGAGGAGGGCATCGGAGCGTCGTCTTCGACCACCTTCAACAGCTGGAGCTGCGGCGGAGCAAGGAAAAACCTGGAGGAGCATGGCGAGGAGCGCTGGGAGCACGTTCTGATACTAGAAATTTTCCAGTATCAGACGTCTGGAGTGCAGTTCGAACGATCAGCTGAGCATCTGGACGTCTAGAGTCAAGACCAGACGTCTGAGAGCACCTTTATCGCGAAGGCATGTTCTCTTTGCGGTTACGGCCATGCAGGCAGCACCGCAGAGGATTTATTTGGCTTATTTGAGGATGGTTGCTCTGTCGTACGCAGGAGCAGCCTTGGGAGGGTGCGCGGAATGCCTTTCCACGCACTTTCGGACGTTTGATCAGCTCACCAAATGACCGGAGGTGCTTCCAAACGACCGGAGGACTGGTCGGACGTCTGGAACTACTTTCAGATGGTCACGGGAGAGTCTTGAACGTCTGAGGTCACCGCAAGAGCTTGAGGTGAGATTCTGTAACTTTTAAGACATCTAGACTTGTTTCCAGACGTCTGATTTTGATTTGTAGACACGTTTTTGACCCGTTTGGGGTCTGATCGGGATCCGTTTTACGTAAACGAAGTATCCGTAGTTTCCTTGTGAGTTTCTCTACGTACTAGAAGCCTTTGTACACTATTCTGAATCCTCCTTTGTGATGTGTTCTTGGTTTAGGGTTTCGACATGTCGCGTGTTTAGTGCTCGTAGAGGCGCTTGGATCTACGGTTGAAGCCCCCATTACTCCCGGATTGTCTAGTAGAGTGGTCTACCCCTATTCATTTTATTAAATAAGAATGTATCTGTGGAATTAGCCAGCTGAAAACCTAGGATGTGGCATGAACCCTAGGATAGAGAAATGATTGAATCAATTGCTCTGCATGAATGAAATTGTATACATGAATAAGTTAAATTGTTAGCCATTGCATGTAAATAAGTATGAGCTGCCTGAGATAACTGAACAGTTACTTGTGAAATCATTAGTTGCATGTATTAAATTCTGGAAATACGAGTTACCTGTATATAAGCGAGAACTGAATTGTGAATGATGGAATCTGGATCGGAATAATGTGGTGAACATGAGAATGAACCCTACGGGAAGTTAAGAGTAGAGCGCCTATGGTTAGATGGAAAATCAGGAATGTGGACGAGAAGTGTGCTGGCCCTTGAGTACGTGGTACCAAGGAGAGCGACTGTCCCCTTTTGTGTAGAGCAGAGCTAGCTGCCCTTGGGTTGGGACTCGGGGTTAGGATTGACCACTCTACACAGACTTCTGTTGGCTCTCGTGTACATGGTATCGAGGCGAGCTACTAGTGTAGGGAGGGAGCTAGCCACCTCACGGGGTTCGGGGTTCAGCTACCCACCCTACATCGACTTGTTAGGCCCTCTGGGCAAACCGGGGTAGTTCGACGAGGGTATGCAGACTGTGGAGGGGTGAGACCCTTATTTGGTTCTGAGGGGCTAGACCCCTGTTTCTGAGAGGGCTAGGCCCTATACTGTTTCGTGCTATACTTTGGGTGTACCTGCTAGTGGAAATGACTTACCACGTGTCAGTGCAGGGTAGCTACCGGTGCGCTTATCGCGCGTGCCGTAGTCACACCTACATCTGACAGTGACCTCGGGGTGGTTGACTGGGTGTAGGACTACCACGGGGGACTCTCCCGGCCAGGAGAGCACCACGTGCACCTTCTACTCTTCGGAAATGACTGCAATCAAGATCGCTCTCACGAGGAACATACAAGATCAAGAAAAATATGAATGTTGACAAAAAGGGGTGAAAAGGGATTACATGTAAAATAAAATGACTAGAAAAGATAATTAAACCTGTACTTTTACTGCTTCAATAGTGTAGTTACCACTATACTCAGCGTTCGCTGACTCCGTCTTTTTCATAACACTGTTCAGGTTCACGAGTTGAGCAGCTTGAGCTTCTGGCTGCAGAGGGTGCTGGATCAAGTCGAGCCCAGCCATAGTTTTCTGCACTCTTTGTCGTACCCTCTTTACTATTGTTGTGAGTTTCAGACTTTTTAGCTACTATTGTTGTTACTGTTGCTTTCGTTTCCGTTGTTCCTATTGTGGTGGTGGTATGTACTGGAATAACAGCTTTTACTTTCCTTTACTGCTTGTACGTTTTTACTGCTTAGTTATATTGCATATGTGAATGTGGTTTATTTTCCTACTTTTTGGTTATTTCTTGTTAGACACTGGGTCTTGGGATTAGTCGAGGCGAGCCAATCTCAGGTCCTGTTGGGATTCGGGAACCGGGTCGTAACATAGTCAATGCCCTCGTTTTGGATAAAACCCTTAATGATAAGATGCGCTTTGTATTGTTCCACTTTTCCTTTCGAATCCCATTTGATTTTAAAAATCAATTTGTAACGAACAGGTTCCATACCTTCTGGTAGTGGAACAATATCCCAAATGTCATTATCTTTCATTGACTTCATTTCCTCTTTCATTGCCTTAATTCATTTTTCATGATTCAGACTTTCTATTGCCTAACGGAATTTGATAAGATCAACTTCCATCACCCCAATGCATGTTTCACGCTTCTGAAAGAATACCACAATATCATCCGAAATGACACTCCTTCTTTCCTAGTGGATCTCCTTAATGGCATGGATTTTGTATGTCTGAGGCTGCTCTACAGGGGTTACAATGATATCATTGCCTTCATTGGAGTTGTCTTAAGGTATGTCAAAAGCATGCTCCTCATCAACCTGAGTAACTCCAGGAGGAATAACTACATTTTCCTTGTCAAAGACAAAGTCTTTAACCCTGTCATCCTGGGCAGACTCAACACTTTCAAAGAACTTGGCAGTTCCAGACTCAAATATAGCCTTAGTTGTGGGATCATAAAATATATATCCTCTTGACCTTTTAGAATATCCAATAAAATAGCAACTAACTATCCTGCTGTCCAATTTATTTCCATTAGGCCTATAAGGCCTTGCCTTAGCTGGACATCCCCACACATGAAAATGCTTAAGGCTGGGCTTCCGCTCATATGGGGTCATGTTAGTTGCCTTAGTTGGGACTATATTCAGAATGTAAGCTGCAATCTTTAAGGTCTCTCCCCAGAGTGAATCTAGTAAGGTAGACTGAGCAATTATGCTTCTTACCATGTCCTTAAGCATCCTGTTTTGTCTCTCAATAACACCATTCATAATGGGCGAACCCAGTATGGTGTACTGAGGAACGATATCGCATTCCTCTCGGAACCTGGCAAACAGTCCCAGATATTGTTCACCTGATTCATCATATTTGCTGTAGTATTCACTACCACAGTCAGATCTAATGGATTGAATCCTTCTGTCAAGTTGTTTTTCAACTTCGACTTTATAATTTTTGAACGTGTCCAGTAACTGTGCATTTTCATGAATTACGTAGACCAAGTCATATCTTGAGTGGTTGTCTATGAATGTGATAAAATATTATTAACCATTCCATGCAGGTGTAGGAAATGACCTACAGATATCCGTATGAATCACATCTAAGACATCATTTGACTTTTTGGCTTCAAACTTCATCTTATTTGTTTGTTTCCCTTTAATACATTCTGTACACTGATCGAAATCAAAAAAGTATAAAGGGTATAAAATTTCATTTGGCATAAGTCTCTTAATTCTCCTTCTGGAGATGTGACGTAATCTCTTTTGCCATAGTATAGCAGAGGATTCATTATCTAACTTTCTTTTCACTCCTCGTGTATTTAAAAGAGAAGACTCATGATATGAAGTTATAGTGTCAAGACAATATAAATTATCAAAACATGAAATAAAACCTCAATTTGGAATCATGAAACAAAGAAACTTTTCCATCACCAAAACTGCAAGTGAAACCACACTTATTGAAAGCGTAAACAAAAATAAGATTACGTTAAAAGATGGTACAATAAGTGTTTCATTTAGTTCCAAATACAATCTGATTTTCAACAATAATTTAAATTGTCATATGGCTTGAACTTCAATGGCCTTCCCATCCTCAACATAAATGAATTTCTCAGCTTTAATTGGCCTTCGACAGCTCAGGCAACCCTGCATAGACATACTTATGTGAGTGGTAGCACCTGAATCCATCCACCAAGTGTGCCTAAGTACGGAACCAAATTAATTTCCATACAAACCAAACTATGAGCCATACCTTTCTTAGCACGCCACACATGATAATTGGTACAGTGCTTCTTCTGGTGCCCCTCAACTCCACAAAAGAAACATCCAAATTTAGAAGACTTTCCAGTCTTCCCCTACTGTTTCTTGTTTGGAACTATATCTGTAGGTTCTTGTTTCCTCTTTTAGCCTTGCCTTTTCCTTTAAAGGAAGATGCAACATTAGCACTTTATGTCCTGTCTTGATTCATTCTCTTTTCTTGGACATAGTGCGAGATGAGCTCATTCAGAGACCAAGTCTCTTTCTGATAGTTATAGCTCACGTTGAACTAGTTAAAAATAGGAAGGAGAGATATTAAGACTAGATACACTAATAGATCTTTAAAAAGATCCAACTTTAGTGCGTGCAGTTTAGAAGCAATATGGGACATCTCCATATATTACTCTCTAATGTTACGTTTCCCTTTATACTTCATTGAGATGAGATTAGCTAAAAGTGTACCAATTTCAGCCTTTTCATTTTTAACAAATCTCTTCCCAATTTCAGCTAAGAATTCATTGGTAGTGGCTATATTACTGGACATAGTGCCCCTAAAAGCCTTAGGTGTGACAACCCGAGTCCCGCCAACCGATGAAACCCAAGTTGCCGTGTGCTAACAACCAGTATAACTCGCCCACAAGATCACATCACCCAACACATAATCATAAAATATAAATATAGCCAACAAATAATTCATATTGCAAAAATTGAAAGAACATAAATTGAATACTAACAATAAGATTTACCATAGAACATAATTATATAATCCCAAGGAGATATACAACGGAAATCCCCTTGCGAACTGCCAACTATACCTAAGTACGGAACCCAAAAATACGTCAGCAAAAACTGAGTAGAGTAGAAACAACAACAGCAGGGTGCAACAGCAACCAAGTACAAGAGAAAATGGGTACTATAAACTTAATTAATCTATTTATTAAGCATCCTGTTATCCGATTCCGTTTCGTATATTAGAAACCCAATTTATTATAGTTCACCATTTATCAATCGACGTCTTAGGGCACAAGATAATTTTGTGTAACTTCCTACAGCGTAAAACCGATATAAGCCACCCTTTGGCAGAGAAGACCGTTTATACCCACCAAGTCACTGCTCTCCACCACCTATGGTCATTGCGAAAAGGGATGGCGGCTATATCGTATGGCGTGAAGACGCGCTAGCTACACACGTTGAAGCATAGACAGCCAATGACCTACCCACCGGTCGAGTAAAGAAAAACCAACTCCAACCCTCGAGTCCTGCAATCCGCTATCCCAGTTAGCCGCTAAGCCTAACTAAGGGGTAATAGAGAGGCTAGTAACTCCCTAAATCAGCCAAAATCAGTCTAGTAGACCAAAGCTACAGCCAAATCCGACAAGTAGCGGGCTGAAACTAATTATCCAATTCTTTTAATTCCCGACAAATCCGTCGTATTGATTATTTAATCATTTTCTGTATTATTCATAGGTATCTAATCAACCATATCAATAATTGTACTTTTAGTTCTAGGATTAATATTCACATTATCCTTTATCTTATCTGTTTCCCGAAAATTTTCAATTTCCGATTGTGGTTCCCATCAAATTATTATTTAACTATCCTGATGATGTCAGTTTTACTAAAAAGAGAGTTTCTTTTGTACATACGATGATAAAATCATATCCAACAAGGTTAATTGCTTTATAATTCTTTTACTTCATGAACTTATCTAATAATTTGTTATTAACTCTTTTTAATCCAGCAGTTAACTATATTACTTTAGTTATTTACATTCCAAGTCAACGACTTGATGTTCACCATTAATATTTAATATTTCAGTACCCAGAGTAATAAGAAATACACAAATGAATCTGATCTCAATAAGAGACAAGAACGCACATTAAACGGTGTAATACATGAAGAAAGTCACGATGTAGACAAATTATACGGAAAAAGAGAGATTACTGTACCTAACATTGTCGGGGGGTTACGACGATTCCACGAAAATAGGTAGGAGAATCCCTACACCTCACGTGTCTCTCAATTCTGCGCCTTGCAAATTGGAGCGAAAACTACCTAATACAACTGTACAAATGAGTCTGACACATTAGAGAACCCTAAAATCAAATCTTGGATCACTTTATTTTGATCTCGGAGGCCCTGATCTAAGCAAAACAACTATTATCGTAAGATGTTGTGTAATGAACTGATTCCCTTTATAGGAACCTATACGTAATATTAAAAATTTTAAAAAATTTAAAACATAATTTTGTTAACGCTTCAACCAACCTCTTCTCCCCTTCCGTTTCGTCTTCTCCCACGCAACTCCTCCTCCGCACGTTCGCCATGCTTGTTGCAGGAACTCCTCTCGCCGTCGCTCTTCCTTCTCCGGCCAACCCGTGGTCCACTCCCATTTCGCCGGACCTCCTCTGACCTCCGATGGTCGTGCTGTTGGCCGAAGGCCCTTCCTCTCTTCCCCTTCTTCCTTTGGGTTCTCCTCCTACATCACTACTGTTTACGCATGCACCCATGCATGCACGAGTGACAATGCACTCGTCGGCGTTCACCTCGGCCGGCCATGCCTCATCGGACATCCATCGGTCACCAGCAACCTCCCTCTCCGGTCCGGCATATCTGGCCCTCTCTCGTCTTGTTCCCCGTTCTTCTTCTTCGTTCGGCCCTCTCCTTCCCGACGCCATCCTCGCCTCCGGCCACCCGCCGACCGTTCGCCGACCACGAGGAGCTCCTCCCCGCCGACCTTCCTCCCCCACCTTCTCCTTCCTCTTTGGTCCCTTTCTCTCCCTCGTTTCCTCTCTCTCTCTCGATCCCTCTCTCCCCTTCTCTCGATCTCTCTGTTGTGCGTGTAGGAAAGGGGGAAAGGGGTACATGGGTCTTTTATAAGTGGGTTGGAAAGGAGACGTGGGGGAAGGGATTTAGAAAGTAGGTTTAGGAAAAAATAAAATAAAATAAAATAAAAAGGATTATGATTAATCAAATTTAGTAAGATACTTTATTATTATTATTATTATTATTATTATTATTATTATTATTATTATTATAGTACTCTTGTAGAAGGGTTGAATGAGTTCCGATTTCAGTGAAATACATATCACCTAAATCGTTACGAGACAAGGAATCCAACAAAATTCGTGAATCTCCAAACGGGGCAGATTGCACGTGAGTTTGCTTGCAGTTTACACCCGTTTCGCACATCTGAGATCCGATCGCCACATAGAACATACCATAGAAATCCTCGCAACACCAGGAAGTTAACCATACTTTCGGATCGTCGATCCGAGGTCCAGATTGTAAAAACGAAAACACACAGGTTTTCAATCTGATCACGCATTTTTAATTCGTGCAGGCTTTGATTTACATACAAAAAGTGTCGACGGGTTTGTCTTGACACGCTTAGTTTGAAATGACTTAGAAATTCGGGTTCGGGACGTTACATTAGGAATGGACCTCTTCAAGATCATCATAAAGATTTGGTTAGACCTCTCTCACCTTTCCTTTTCTCTCTTTTGATCGGAAGTACTAATGTCTGTAAGGATGGGAGAGACTTCCCTAATCTCTAGATCTAGGTCCACTGCCGCTAAGATTATCAGTAGGTTTTCTTTTTAGGACTTAAAGTTAGAGCTACTCAACATAGGAATGGAATTGAGGATGGCGGTAATATTGGTAGAAGACATTTATGAAAATAAATGCAGATAAACACAAAATTAGCTTCTATAAATCATAAGGTGTCTAATTAATTTAAATAAACCCCATCACATGTCTTAGTTAACTCCGTCAAGGATCTCATCTTTGGATGAAATGATGGCTTGGTGTGGTGAGTGATAATTGTTGGTTCAAATCTGAGTCAGTCATGAATCTTCTATTGGGCCGATTCATTGATTACCCAGAAAACCAAATAACCAATACATCATTACTCCCACTCAAATGTGTGAAAGTACAAAGAGCGTCCACTTTCCTTTGGACTAGTGAACACTCTCCAACTAACACCCATTCAACCTATTACTATTCATAGATAAGCATAGTATTCACAGGAGAGCTCACTTTGACGAGATGCTAGTTCAACTGGGTTACCTTAGAATAGTATACTTTATTAATCAGACTAGACTTAATTAAACTAAGCAAAGAGTGGGTTGGCTCTGATATCACTTGTTTGGGGTTCAATTCTCCAAACTAAATGATCCACTTCTAACTTAGGAAGGACTTGAACAATTACTCTTCTCATGTGAACTCCATACTGAATGGGTACGGGTACTGGTGGACCAGTACTAGCATCTCATATACTGAATACTCGTACGGGTACCGGTATCCCTAACTTACAGGTATGAGTTCTATATTAAAATGAGTACCGATATTGATGCCAAGCACCGATACTCGTAGGTTCTAGTTTAGAACTCGTGTTCAGATGAGTACTTGTCGAGTACTCATTATGTACCGGTATTAGTAATAGGTATTGGTACTCATAAGTACTGGTATTGTTACGACCCAGTTCTCGAATCCCTACAGGATCCGAGATCGGCTCGACTCGACTAATCCCAAGACCCATTCGTCCAACAAGAAATAACCAAAAAGCAGGAAAGTAAACCACATTCACTATACTAAGTAACTAACAATAAAAGAGTACAAGCAGTAAAGGAAGTAAAAGCTGTTAACAATACATATCACCACCACAACAATAAAGTAGAACCAAGTACAGAACAGAAACGGCAACAACAGTCTAAACTCACTAGCAAAAGGAAGTACAATAAAAACAGGAACTACTGCTAGGCTCGACTGGGCTCAATACCCTTTGCGGTCGATAACTCGGGTTGCTCAACTCCTGGACCTGAAAAGGCTTATGAGTAAACGGAGTCAGCGAACGTTGAGTAGAGTGGTAACCAACTAACTAAAGCAGTAAAAGCTAACAGGTAAATTTATCTTTCCCCTTTATTTCATTTTACAAGTCATTTCTTTTCACCCATTGGTTTACTTTTAGATCTCTTTCTTGATCTCATATGTTCCTCATGGGAACGATCTTGATTGTAGTCTTTTCCAAAGAGTAGAAGGCACTTGTGGTGCTCTCCTGGCCGGGAGAGTCCCCCGTGGTGATCTTACACCCAATCAACCACCCTGAGGTCACTGTCTAGACATAATGGTGACTACAGCACGTGCGATAAGCGTATGGGAAGCTACCCTGCACTGGCATGTGGTCAGTTGTTTCCGCTAGCGGGTACGCCCAAAGTACAGCACAGAACAGTATAGGGCCTAGCCCTCTCAGCAACAAGGGTCTCGCCCCTCCACAATCCGCGCACCCTCGTCTTACTACCCCGGTTTGCCTAGAGGGCTAAAGAAAAAGTCGGTGTAGGTTGGCTAGCTTAACCCTGGGCCCCTGTGGGGTGGCTAGCTCCCTCCCTACACTAATAGTTCTCCTCGGTACTGTGTACGCGAGGGCCAACAGGATTCGGTGTAGAGTGGTCATTCCTAACCCCGAGTCCCAACCCAAGGGCGACTAGCTCCTCTCTACACTAAAAAGGAGACAGTCGCTCCCCCTTGGTACCAAGTACTCAAGAGCCAGCACACTTCCCACTAACATTTCCGGACCTTTCCATTCATCCACAGGAGCTCTACTCCTAACTCCCCATAGGTTTCATGCCCATATTCACCATATTGTTCCATACTAGGTTTCATCATTCACATTTCCATTCTCGTATTATACACGCGCAACTCGTATTTCCACAATTTAACATATACAACAAGTAATGTCACAGGTAACTATTTAATTAGCACAGACATTTCACAGGCAGTTCGCATTTATTAACAGGCAGTTGTTTACAATTCTATTCCTTTATGACTGCAATCTCAAACATGCATACAAATAGTGCAAGCATTTCTCGTCCTAGGATTCATGTCACATCCTAGGTTTCTAGTTATCAAATTTCACATATGCATTCATGTTTTATAATAAAAACAGGGGAAACTACTCTACTAGACAATCCGGGAGTACTGGGGGCTCGAACGACAGGCTCACGTGCCTCTGCAAGCCCCAAATATGCAACAAATCGAAGTACTATACCAAGTAACGTACCACAATGGAACGTTCAGAACAGTATATAGGGCTTTCAACATGTAGAGAAACTCACAAGGAAACCACAGATATCTCGTTTGCATAAAACAGACCTCAAACGGACCATAAACGGGTCAAAAATAGAACTGCAGACCTAAATCAGACGTTTGGCACAAGGTCCAGATGTCTTAAAAGTCACCAGGGTCTCACCTCAGGGTCTGCGTCGACTTCAAACGTCTAGAACCCCTACTTGACCATCTGGACCTAGCTCCAGACGTTCGACCTCTCCTTTGGTCGTCTGGGAGTGTTTCCGATCGTCTGGTAAGCTGTCCAGACGTCCGGTAAGCTGTCCAGATGTCCGGTAAGCTGTCCAGACATCTGAAATGCGTGGGAGAGCGTGCCCTGCGCCTTCCCGAAGCTATCCCTGCACGCGATAGACAATATCACCTACTTTTTGCCATACAGATTGACTTTACGGTGCGGCCTGCATGGCCGTAACCGCCAGAGGAACGTACCTTCGCGAAACTCTGCTTTTAGACATCCAGTGTCATCACCAGACGTCCAACTCGTCGTCTGGACAACACACCAGTCGTCTGATTCTGGGAAAAACCCAGAACCAGACCGACCTCCCGCTCTTCTCGCCGCGTGCTGTTGCGGTCTCTCCTCCTCATCTGTAGCTTCGGCTGCAGCAGAGTGTCAAGGACATCTCCCCCGATGCACTTCTCCTCTCGCATGCGTCGCTCCGGCTGTGTGTCCTCTGGCGAGCTCCCACGAGCTTGCGAGCTCAAGCTCCTCCTTGTCTCCTCACGTCTCCTCTCCTCCTCGCTCCTTGCTCTCGCGCCTTCTCTCACGCTCGTCCCTCTCGCTGCAATGGAGAGGAAGAAGGAAGGTGGTGGTGGTGGAGTGGAGAAGAGAGGAAGGGGGGAGAGGGGTTATATAGAGGAAGCGGCTAGGGTTCTATGGAGGAGAAAGAGAGAGAGAGAAGAGAGGGAGATTGCCTGCGCACAGCCAGCGCGCAGACGCAACCGTGCATACAAAATTTTTCAATTTCCAGATGTCTGACTGACAGTCCAGACGTCTTAAAAGTTTCGGAACAGAACGGGTCTTTACATCATAACAAACTTAGAGGAAGTTTCGACCCCGAAACTTAAGCTAGCTAGGGTGCGGAAAAATAAATATGCACGCATATCAAACTTAAAGAGGACCGATGCCGGTTCAAAAAGACGTACCCTCAAAAAGCACCGGGTACCGCTCTCGCACCGCCGCCTCAGGCTCCCAGGTAGTCTCCTTGTACCGCTGGCTCCTTCACAAGACCATCACCAGCGGTACCTGATTAGAGCCTCATCTTGAGTCCTAACTAGCTCATTTTGACCTAAGAAAGAGAATAAGAGCTCCTACATAACCTGGAGAAGGGCCTAAATCAAGAAATTAATGTTCTAAGAAGGAAACATGAACTGACGTGTTAAAACTGTAATTTTACCATTGCAGTACATAAATGGGATTTCTTAGAGGCAAAACATAGGTCAAATGGTCTGGATGAGATAAAAAGTGGGTTGGTTCAGATAGAAATGGGTTATTGTGTAATCCAAGAATTAAATGACATTCTGTAACCCTAAAACAGACCTGCTTGATTCAACAAGGTCCTGGTCAGGATAAAAATCAACTAAACCCTCTAAAATTCATGAAAAAATATCTCCTAGGGTTTAGAACCTTCAATTTGACCTTTGGAACATATTTTGACCTAGATTGAGGTCTGAGCTCATTATTTGACCAAATTTATGTTTTTGTGTAAAATGTAAAGTCAAATGTGGTCAAACCTAAAATCCAACTTCACCATTGGATTTCTTAGGTCCAAATTAGGTTTTACCATAATTTGGACCTAAGGGAAGGTCATCTTGACCTACTTTACAAAATAGTCCACCCAATTACATTCTGGCCCCTAACTTTTGAAAACTCTTGCGCAGACCCCCCTTAGGGTGGTGCGCGAGGAGTGCAGGATAAACGGGTCGGCCAGTTCCGCATGGCATGGGTCACAGACGAGGCGGGCGAGTGGGCGAGGGGACCTCACCCCGTGTTCTGAGGCGCTTAAGTGAAAACACAAAATCAACTTAAATGGGTGCGGCTCTTCGAAATCCCACGATGTGGGACTAAGCTTTGTCACTCGCGCGCGCGCGCCCGCAGGACGGACGTGACCTGGCCTCAGCAGCAACGCCCTCATTTCTCTTCGCAGACCCGCTCCTTGCCTTCGCCCAAGTCCCTCCAGTTCGCCTCAGCTGGAATCCTGCTGCTTCCGGGCCTGGAGCTTGCTTGGAAGCTCCTCGCCTTGTCTCCAATGGCGGCCGGGACTGAAGATCTGCCGAACACAAACAGGGCCTCTCGGCCTAATCAAACCACAGGGGGACCTTCGCCTTGGCACGGCGAAGGTAATGCGGGGTATAGCAGGTTGTGGGGCGGTGCCTGGCTGCAGCCCTAGGTCGGACTGCAACCGAAAAAATGGGTTTGATTGGGGGAGTGTTGTGGAGGTGTGGAGTGGCAGTGGAGGGGTGGGGGGTGTCGGGTGAGGTGAGGCGGAGCTTTTGGGGTAGGTGGCTAGTTGTGTGGAGCGGTGGATTGACGTGGGCAACTCGCCGGAGAGTGGCCAGAGATGGAGAAGGTGAGGGCGGTCAGGCGCGGTCGAGGGGTAATTGAGCGAATTAAGTTGGGGAAAAGAAAGAGGGGAGGAAGGGAAATAACTGTTACTTACCTATAGGGACGAAGGGGGACCGGAGCAGGGCGGCAGTCATACTGACTGTCGCCGGAGAAGAAACACCAGAGGGGGAGAGCGGCGGCAAGGAAGAGAGCAGGAGGGCGTGCGCTGGGTACGGCGCGACGCGGGAAGATCAGGCGAAGGTGGCTCTGCTGCTGGTATTGCAGCAGAGCGACGAGACGGAGGAGGAGGGGCCGCCGGAGCTGGTGGGTTTCTGTCCTAGTGGGAAGAGAGGAAGGGTTAGGGTTTTCTCCGTCAGGACTAATGTTGAACGAGACGATCTACGCTAACGTGTTTGGTTTTGGAAAACCCGTCGTTGTAGTTCGAAAGCGAAGGATTCGTGTTCAACAAATAAAATTTATACCGAAATAAGAATTCCGGGTCGAACACAGGGAGGCGAACGTTTGATTTAAAAACTCCACGTTTCTTTTTATTTTGTCACAAAGAAATTCAATTTAAACTATCTAAGTATCTACAACAAATAAAAGAGAGAGAGGGAGTAAGAGAGAGCGAAGGAATACTATACATGGAAATCAAAATGAGATGTAGAATAGACAAGGAATTTATCATAAAAGAGTTCTTTCATTACAACTAGAAAACATAAAACAATTACTCTAGAAAGCATTAAAAGAATGGAGGGAGAAATGTCCTCCTCGACGATCGCTCGGAGGACGAATAGACTACTCTAGAAAGCAGTAAATCTATACTAGAAAGCAGTAAAAAGAATAGGGAGAGAGAAATCCTCCTCGACGGTCGCTTGGAGGACGAGCCGGACGGGACGACGCCTGGACGAAGGAGAACGAAGCGGGACGAAGGAGGACGAAGCAGAAGAACGGGAACGAAGCAGCACGCCGTCGTCGTCGCGGGATCCACTTCCGAAGGGGGACGAAAATTTGGACTTTATCTCGCGAGAAGCATCCCGGGTGTGGGACAAGCTTCTCTTGAGCTTTGGAGAGGTAGAGAGGAGAAGGAAGGGATGAAAATTTCGTATGGAGGGGGTCTCCTTTTATAGTTGCAAGGAGTGGGGGCAAAATGGACATTACATCTTCAAAATAATAAATAAGGGGTCTTTAGTGACGGATAAAACCGTCGCTAAAGCCCCGCCGTCGCCGTCGCCGCCGCGCCACGCGCGCCCGCTCGGCTGGCCTGCGCGCGTAACGCAGACGCACGTCCGCGTCGTCTCAGCCGTCCGATCGCGAGATCGGACGGCTTAGATCGCGCCCGCGCCCGCTGCGTAGCGCGGCGCCCGCGTGCGATCGCGCGCCCACCAGGGCGTCCAATTGCGCGTCGGCGCTATCGGGCGCGCGCGGCCGTTGGATCTTCATCCGACGCTCGTGCGCGCCCGCTCGCCCGCGCCTTCGACCCCCTCTCCGCGGCTCGAACCCGCGACCTCCGCTTCGCCCGCAGCTGCGTAGCCGCTGCGCTACGCGGCGAAATGGTCGCGCGGACGTTTTTAAACGCGCGCGACCGCAGCCGTTGGATCGAGATCCAACGGCGGAGAGGAGACGTGGCGTGGTCTTCACAGGACTCCTGCGGCCGATTGGGCGGCTGGGATGGTGCCACGTGGCGCTATCTTGGCCGTCCATCTTCTGGAAGTTGTAGATGGTGCCACGGATGTCGGATTGACTTGATTTTTGTGTCGTTTGGCTGCGATCGTCGATCCGAATTCATCCGTGTGGTCGGATTTTCCATCTGAAGTGCGGATTTACACCATCCTGGCCCTTGATCTTCTAGGGTTCCCCGGTCTCTATCTGATGCTACGGATGCCTGATTAGGGCGATCTTGGAGTCGTTGAACTCCAATCGTCGCCCTGATCATATCCATACGGTTGGATCTTTGATCCGAGGCCCCGATAAAATATTTGCCCTGTCCAAGCACATAAAAGGAGACAATTAACCTCCATTTTATTCAAACTACTCTAAATGCAAGATGATGCATGTAATGCAATATTTATATCATGAAATGCAATCCTATGCTTAAGAACATGCATAAATAGACATTTTAAGTAGTGTAAATGTGTTTACATCATACCCCCATGCCTATCTTTTGCTAGTCCCTAGCAAAAACTATATGCTATTTATAAAAGAATTAGGTTAGATTATTTGGACCTGAGTTATTTTCAATCATTAAGAAATTGTCTACTTAAGAACTGAACTTTCAAAGACACAACAGTGCCCGGGTATCAGCCAAAATGCAGACCGCCTCAAGCCTCGCCTTATTCAAAGAAAAATTTCTTTTTCTGTTTTTACTCTCTTTTTTTAGATTTTCAAATTTTAGGGTTTAAGAGTGGCTTTCTACGGCCATTCAACTCACCCAAGATTTGATGAGAACCCTAAGTTTTAAGCATCTTATTGTGATTGTGATAGACTCGTTGACCGGCAATTAAAACGGACTTCGGATTTCTACGCCTCTAGGTGACCTCAAAAAGAATTCTGCCTAAAGGTGTATCTTTACAACCGGTAGCTTTCTCCCTACTTTTATTTTTTAACGGGGTCAACACAAGGGTGAATCCAGTGTATATCTCCCCGGTTTATTCTACTTCTCCGCTTCTTCCTAAGTGTTTTGGGAATTTTTAGTGCATTTTCTGAGCTGGGTTCTGGACAACCGGTCGATGAGCTGTTACCACCGACAACTTGCCAGCCATACTCGTGCGGAGAAGTGTGGCTTATTTCTTTTTGTTCTTTTCTCCTTTTTGATTTTTTTTTTTTTTTTTTTTTTTTTTTTTTTTTTTAAGTAGGTGGCTTCCCTGGTCTAAGATTTACCTAAAGGCAGCAAAAAGAGAAAGGTCCAGTGACTGGGCTCTGGACAACCTACCTATGGGCTGTTACCCACGATAACTTGCCAGCCATATCACCCTAGAAGGTTCATTAGCTACCCAATTTCCGTTAAAATCGCCAAACAACGAGTCAGTGCAAAGAAAGTGTGTAGATGCTTAAGACTCAAAATTCCCTCACATCAGAGGGCGGGTTGATAAGTCGTGTACTTATCACCCAAACTTATTTACTCCAATTATAATAAAATTCAGGTTGGCGAGAACTCGAAAAACAAATCCACATTTTAGTGGATACATAGGCTGATTAAGTCCAAAGACCTGAAGGGTCTTTGTGTTCAAACCATAATATAGTATTTCTTAAGATCGAAAATTTTCTTAAACCCAAATTCTCTTTCCTAATTTCGATTTTTTTTTTTTTTTTTAATAATAAAACAAATCTACGGAGCTGACGAATGAATTCAAAGATAAATATCCACCCCCCCATGCCTATCTAATGCAATGTCCTCATTGTATTAAAAAGACATAAAACAGAGTGGAAAAGCGTAGAAAGCACCTGAATTGCGTGGATATCGGGTCCGCTCCGAGATGAAAATGAAAAAGAACTGTATATGTGCTGAGTTTAGTGCCTTCAGCTAGGCACACTATACAAAGAAAAGAAATGAAGAATTCACATGTGCAGGTCAGAATTAGAATAAACAGAAGAATCCTCTGACCTGTCAGCAGAGGTCCACAGATGTGGACCAGATTGTGGTGCAGACCCACACCCCATAATCGAGAATATCTTAGGTTCTGGATAAAAATTACCCAAAACCTAAAATCAGAATGCAAGCGGGGTCGGGCCTGCGATTTGTGAGGATGCAACCCAAGGCCAAAATGTCGGGTTACAGAGAATTGAAGCTCAAAAGGATAATCGTTAAATGTGTGCTTGAGTTTGACATCCTCGAAACAAATGTCGTAAGGGTTCTGATTTGATGGTTTCAGTTTAAAAGGAACCCTTCGACTCAATCTTCCATTTCCTCCAAAATTGACTTCCCAAATCAGAATTTCCCAGCTCCTATCCTCCTCATTCGGCATATCAAATTCCATGACCTCTTGTATATTCATCACCCCGTCTGAAATCTCCAAGTCTAGATGATGTGGCAAAATCAAAATTGACTTGGGTCTAATTATCTCAGAATTAGAATCATCAATAAGCTCAACAGGGTGTAACTGATAATCAGGGCATTGAATTAATTCCTCCAGAAAATGCGATTCTGGATCTGTATCGTGTGCCCTAATAAGATCAGTTTCCTCAGTTATTGGGCTATCAAATGATCTATCAGATTCCTCAGGCCCAATTGTCTCACAAAAATCGTGATTTGAAAACTCGTGTGAGACTTCGCAACTTGAATCTTCACCATCAGGATCCGTATCAATGTATGTCCCAAAATCATTTGTCACTTTGCGTTCCAAGGAGACATACGTTTCCTCGTAACCCGGCTCAGGGATTTCAGGTGAAGAAGTCAAATCATCCTTAATTGGTTGTTTTAATTCAATCTGGTCAGCTTCGTAACACGTGTCCCCCCCAACAGGTGCCTGAGCGGGTTCTGTCATTGGCTTTCCTGAAGAGAGTTCATCCTGGGAATTATTCCAAGATTGAATCAAAGCAACCACGAATCTCATCCTCAATTTCGCTAATTTCCCAAGTAGAAACTCACCCGGGTTCTTATCCTTAACATCCTGGAGCCAATCCAACAAAGACTTATTTAAATCATCAATCATTTCAATCAGGGGCTCCAATCTCTCAATGCAAGGTATTGGCTGAACTTCTAAAGATTGAATGATATTCCTCAAGTTAGCCAGAACCTTATCTTGAACCTGATTAACCTGAACCAAATGAGTTGGTTCAGGGTTGGGCGGGTTTGACATCAATGTAGAGGAATTAACGAATTGAGATTCGTTATACCCATCCTGATAATAGATCATTTCAGATTGTTCATAAGATGGAGATGACCTAAAGGCAGTGAAATCAGAGGATGGGTAAGGATCAGTGTATCCTTCTTGATTGTAGATCGCATTAGGTTGTTCATGAAAGGAGGACGATCTATAATCGATGCAACTCTGAGAAGGATAGAATTGAGAATCAAAGTGTTCAGGGTTAGACCCTAAACACGGGGGTCCGGAATTGTATCCCCAATCCGAATTATCCCAACTAACTGATAGTCTATTACAATACGAATTGGGATAATCGTCATGTTGAGGATAATTTACAACAGGAGGGAAAGAGCGGGAATGCGTGAAATATGTGGAAGGATTCATGAGATACGGGAGGAAGAAAGGTGCCCTGCAATACAAACAATCAAACCTGTCCTTAAATGGGTTAGCCTACAGACCTACAGACTCTCAAAACCCATCTTGAGATAAAGGAACGATTTGATCTACTTCTGTCTGTTCAATCCAACCAGTTAGAAGGAGGGACTGGGGAGAAGGTTCTTCCTTCGGCTTGCGCCTCCGGTTCCTAGTGTACCCCCCAGCCGCGATCGTTTGACTCTGCTCCCCTAGCTAGACATCAGATTGAACAGTAGAAACAGACTAATCGAAAATAATCTCGTTCTGAGTTCTGAAGAGCGAGTCCAATCCTTAAGGCCAACGTCTACTCTGTTTTATTTAGGGCTAGGTTTGAATGTGCTTTGGAATGTGATGGGCCCTTTAAATGGGTTGTGCCCTTAATGATTGATTGCTTTGTGTGTGCGTGCACAACCAGTGGTTTTCAAGCAAGATTATTTTTGATGTGGTGAATTTTAAGGTTCAAATCTTGCTTAGTAGCTTTTAGGATTCAACTTTAGGTGTTTTCAATCAAGTTTCATTGGCACACCAGGTTTTGCAAGCACAGGTGAAGATATTTTCCTTTAAAGTTTAAAAAGAATGTGGAGTGCCTGGTAGATCCCTAAGAGTTGAACCTAATTGGCAGCTACTAGATGAGTTGATTTTATTTGAAGTGGTGCGGCCCAAACAACTCAAACAACTGGCCTGATGCACCACCTAATTAGGCACACAAATGATTACCCAATCTGATTTCTACTCGATTATGTGTTTGGATGTGTGTACCGGCTCCTAAGATTGGTTTACCGGTTGAGTTAGAAAATCAGATGAGGTTGTGTACCTCTGTGAGATTTTTTTTTATTTTTTTCTTTTTTTAATGTGGGAGTTGGAGTGAGTATGGATGTCAAACAACAAACAATCTAACCTTAGAGTTTATAAGAACACCTAGGTTGATTGATGTTTGAATTATTATGTGATGAAATGAAATCTAATGGGTGGGAGGTGGGGGGTAACTTACAAAACCTTCCACAGCACTTTACTCCGATCTACCGCTTTTGCCTGTCTCAAAAGAGTACCTGCAATTACAATAAGAAAGGAGAAAAGTGAGGTAAATGATTTGTAAGTTACAAAACGCGAAGAGAAATCAAAGAGCGTTGCCTCCCCGGCAACGGTGCCAAAATGTTGAGCGCGAATCTACGCTAACGTGTTTGGTTTTGGAAAACCCGTCGTTGTAGTTCGAAAGCGAAGGATTCGTGTTCAACAAATAAAATTTATACCGAAATAAGAATTCCGGGTCGAACACAGGGAGGCGAACGTTTGATTTAAAAACTCCACGTTTCTTTTTATTTTGTCACAAAGAAATTCAATTTAAACTATCTAAGTATCTACAACAAATAAAAGAGAGAGAGGGAGTAAGAGAGAGCGAAGGAATACTATACATGGAAATCAAAATGAGATGTAGAATAGACAAGGAATTTATCATAAAAGAGTTCTTTCATTACAACTAGAAAACATAAAACAATTACTCTAGAAAGCATTAAAAGAATGGAGGGAGAAATGTCCTCCTCGACGATCGCTCGGAGGACGAATAGACTACTCTAGAAAGCAGTAAATCTATACTAGAAAGCAGTAAAAAGAATAGGGAGAGAGAAATCCTCCTCGACGGTCGCTTGGAGGACGAGCCGGACGGGACGACGCCTGGACGAAGGAGAACGAAGCGGGACGAAGGAGGACGAAGCAGAAGAACGGGAACGAAGCAGCACGCCGTCGTCGTCGCGGGATCCACTTCCGAAGGGGGACGAAAATTTGGACTTTATCTCGCGAGAAGCATCCCGGGTGTGGGACAAGCTTCTCTTGAGCTTTGGAGAGGTAGAGAGGAGAAGGAAGGGATGAAAATTTCGTATGGAGGGGGTCTCCTTTTATAGTTGCAAGGAGTGGGGGCAAAATGGACATTACATCTTCAAAATAATAAATAAGGGGTCTTTAGTGACGGATAAAACCGTCGCTAAAGCCCCGCCGTCGCCGTCGCCGCCGCGCCACGCGCGCCCGCTCGGCTGGCCTGCGCGCGTAACGCAGACGCACGTCCGCGTCGTCTCAGCCGTCCGATCGCGAGATCGGACGGCTTAGATCGCGCCCGCGCCCGCTGCGTAGCGCGGCGCCCGCGTGCGATCGCGCGCCCACCAGGGCGTCCAATTGCGCGTCGGCGCTATCGGGCGCGCGCGGCCGTTGGATCTTCATCCGACGCTCGTGCGCGCCCGCTCGCCCGCGCCTTCGACCCCCTCTCCGCGGCTCGAACCTGCGACCTCCGCTTCGCCCGCAGCTGCGTAGCCGCTGCGCTACGCGGCGAAGTGGTCGCGCGGACGTTTTTAAACGCGCGCGACCGCAGCCGTTGGATCGAGATCCAACGGCGGAGAGGAGACGTGGCGTGGTCTTCACAGGACTCCTGCGGCCGATTGGGCGGCTGGGATGGCGCCACGTGGCGCTATCTTGGCCGTCCATCTTCTGGAAGTTGTAGATGGTGCCACGGATGTCGGATTGACTTGATTTTTGTGTCGTTCGGCTGCGATCGTCGATCCGAATTCATCCGTGTGGTCGGATTTTCCATCTGAAGTGCGGATTTACACCATCCTGGCCCTTGATCTTCTAGGGTTCCCCGGTCTCTATCTGATGCTACGGATGCCTGATTAGGGCGATCTTGGAGTCGTTGAACTCCAATCGTCGCCCTGATCATATCCATACGGTTGGATCTTTGATCCGAGGCCCCGATAAAATATTTGCCCTGTCCAAGCACATAAAAGGAGACAATTAACCTCCATTTTATTCAAACTACTCTAAATGCAAGATGATGCATGTAATGCAATATTTATATCATGAAATGCAATCCTATGCTTAAGAACATGCATAAATAGACATTTTAAGTAGTGTAAATGTGTTTACATCAACTAAGCTGGGAGAATCGGCTGGCGACGCTGGCCTTTATAAAGGCGGTGGCGGAGGGGTAGGCGCAGGGATGGGAGCAGGGAGGCGACGTGCCTCCCACGCCGGAGAAAGGCCGGAAGTGTGACCCATACCTTCCACGCGTCCGCATGGAAGGTGTGGGCGTCGACAGATGGCATGGCGGTGTCCCTGCGACAGTAGACGTCGCAGGGAACACCGGGTTCAATCTGCACGACACCTCCCTCAACCTGCGCGGCGCCATGCTCCGCGCAAAGTCGCCGGAGCATGACGCTACACAGAGACTTGCAGGAGGAACTTGAACGCAAAGAACGACGAAGAAATTAGGGGCCAAAATGCAAGGGTTTCGAAAGTTGAGAGTCGAAAAGTAATAGATGAGGGCCAAATTGCAAAGTCGGTCAGGAAGGTTTCTTCTTAGGCTCAAGTTTTTATGCATGACTAAATTCACCTAAGGATTTTAATGGTGAATTTTATTTCTAGGTCAGACCTTGTTTGACAGGCCAATTTACGTAAAAACCCAAATTAAATCATTAATTGGGCATGGTTCTCAATGTAGGTCAAAATGGGTTTCCAAGGCCAAATTGAAGGTTCTAAACCCTAGAGATTATTTTTATATGAATTTTAGAGGGTTTATTCGATTTTTACCCTGCCTCGAACCTCGTGAATTGAAGTGGATTTATTTTAGGATTACAGAATGTTATTTAATTCCTTGGAATTGCTGTAGCCATTGTTGGATCAGATCATCCCACTTTCCTTCTTATTAGGTTAGTTTGACCTATGTTTGGACCCTGAGTTACCCTGTTTGCAGATTGTGTTGGTGAAATTACATTTTTACCCCTTATCACTTGTTTTCTTCTTAAACTCAGAATTCTCTGAGTCAAGCCTTTCTTTGAGTTATGTAGGAGCTTTTTCTCGCATATCTATGTTAGATTGTGTTAGTTAGGGTTCACGATGCGGTTCTCATCATACCCCCATGCCTAGCTTTTGCTAGTCCCTTAGCAAAAACTTAAGGTTTAACCTTTGTTCTAGACCATGATATTTTTAATAATTTCAGATAAGTGCCTTTTCATTTTAACTTAGATTAGGTTAGAATGCTGACCATAGGCCTAAAAGGTACTCTAGTACCAACCAAGATCCAGATCTGTCTAGCCTTAGCCTCAGTCCTTAGCAAAGGTTTTTAAGGCCCACAAGAACTAACCTAAGATCTATTGGACTTTGTGGTTAAAGCACCCGTGCTTGAAATGATTTTAGCCCTGGCTCAGTTCGCAGTGCGTTTTGTAAGAGAGAGAGATAGAAAATTTTTCTGTTTGGAGAGTTTTCTCTCTCTTTTTTCTTTTTAATTCTAGCTTAGGATTGGCTTTTCAACACGATCTGTATCAGATTCTTGCTCCCATCATCAATCCTCAAGGGTTCCTGGCAATCGATGCTTCGAGATAGCACCGCCCATGACAACCCCCGGAACCCTGGCTATTGAGATTTCGAGATAATCCCATCCATGGTGTTCCGTGGCCGAATCCAGACCCGGGCAATTGACACTTCGTGATATTGACATCCATGGAATCTGAACCAGCAGAGTGCTTACATGCCCCTAGTAGGATATGTAAATATCCTAAGAGACAAGCACCGAGGAGATGATATTTTGTTACGCATCTTCGAGGGGGATTTCCCACCTCTCCGCGCTAGGAACTCGTCCAAATCAACTTGTGTTGATCGGCCGCTCCTACTCTAGGTGTATTTTTCAGAATTTTGCGACGCTTCTGCTTGATTTTGATTTTTACACTTACTGAACCAGGCTGTGTGTGAGGTTAGGTGCTTAGATTACTGAGTCCTGTAAACCAAAAGTTAGTTAATGAGGCCAAATGCTCCCTAAGCCTTGGACCTAATACTTAAGCTTTTCATTTTCCTCAACCTCTTGAGGAATGTCTAGATCTTAATGGATACTAAGAGTCTGTCCAAGAATGCCTAAGGTTTGCGTTCTTACTAATCTCACCATGCACTTTTCATTTTTTTTCTTGAATGAGGTCTAGAACTTAGGTCAATTCCTTAGTTTATTACTAATGACTATCACTCTTTTCTTTTATTTTTACGCTCCTTTTTCTTTTTGTTTCTTTTCCTTCTCCCCTAAAATTTCCTTTCTCCTCTTATTCTTTTATTCTTTTTTGAATTTTTTTTTTAAATTTTTATGGTGTTTTTGGCATATGTGAATTTTTTTGTTTAAAACCTTTTCTTACAAGTTTTGCACTTTTATAACCCCCATGACTAAGGTTTGCAATGTCCTCATTGTGACTTAGGGGGTTTTTATTTACTTAGTTCATTCCTTAAGACTGATGTTTTGATGAGTGAATGGGTCGGGATGATTGTTGCGGACGATTTCTAATCCCAGATGCAAGCATCTGAGGTGGAGTCGGCTATCTATAAGAGCGGACATTAAGTGCACAAAGGTGTCCAAAAGGTTTTAGGTTTTCAATGAAAATGACGGGTTGCCTCCCGTTAAGTGCTGAGTTTTACGCCATCGGTTGGGCGCAATAAGCTCAAGGGGAATGGAGGATATAAGATGATTCAGCCAAATCAGTAGAAGTTACATCAATGAACGGCTTGAGTCTCTGACCGTTCACGATGAAAGTTCAGAATCGTGGCTGAGCGGATTGATTTCGATGGCTCCATTTCCAAAAATCTGTCGGACCAAGTATGGTCCGACCCACTTGGATCGCAACTTTCCAAGGAAAAGTTT
Organism: Thalassia testudinum; assembly: GCA_037157565.1. Taxonomy (NCBI): domain Eukaryota; kingdom Viridiplantae; phylum Streptophyta; class Magnoliopsida; order Alismatales; family Hydrocharitaceae; genus Thalassia; species Thalassia testudinum. Next base: position 54,615,878 of record JAZHRO010000030.1, read on the forward strand.
GAGTCGGGCATCAAAGAGTAGGACCTTCTGACCAGGATGAAAGATCTTTCTCGAGATATGCTTGTCATGGAAGGCTTTAACCCGCTCCTTGTAGATTCGTGAGTTCTCATACGCATCTCGGCGTAATTCATCGATCTCGCTAATTTGAAGTTTTATATGGGTTCCAGCCTTCGAAAGATCTAGATTACAGTTCCGTACTGCCCAATAGGCTTTATGCTCCAGTTCGATGGGAAGGTGACACGCCTTCCCGTGCACCAGTCTAAAGGGAGACATGCCTAATTGGGTTTTGTGGGTGGTCCTATAGGCCCACAAGGCTTCCGGAAGTCAGGACGACCAGTCCTTCCTGTCAGGCCGAATAGTGACCTGCAGGATTTTCTTGATCTCCCGATTTAACAGCTCAGCTAGACCATTAGTTTGGGGGTGGTAAGGAGTAGAGATTCGGTGAGACACCCCGTATTTGGTCATCAGTGACCTAAACTGAGCGTTTGTGAAATGGGTCCCCCCATCAGAGATTATAGCACGAGGAATCCTGAACCTTGAGAAAATGTTTTGATGAATGAATTTGAGAACGATTTTGTGATCACAGGTTCAGGTCGGTATGGCTTCGATCCATTTGGACACGTAGTCCACAGCCAACAGAATGTATTCGAAACCATCCGAAATAGGAATGGGGCCCATAAAATCAATTCCCCAAACATCAAAGATTTCGCATACAAGAATCGGCTGTAAAGGCATCATGTCGCGATGGCTCATGCTGCCCAAAGTCTGGCAACGACTGCATGCCTTGCAGTGACTGTATGCGTCTTTGAACAGTGTGGTCCAGTAAAAGTCGCACTGGAGGACTTTTGATGCGGTTTTATGCCTAGAGAAATGGCCACCGCATGCCTGGTCATGGCAGAAAGAGAGAATATTGTTGATTTCCTCCTCCGGGACACATCTCCGGATGATTTGATCAGCACCTATGCGGAAAAGGTATGGGTCTTCCCAGATGTAATACTTAGCATCAGAGCGCAATTTGTCTTTCTTGGCCTTCGGCCAATCAGACGGGATCTGATGAGATGCCACGTAGTTTACTATATCAGCAAACCATGGAAGTCTAGTACCAATAGTTAGCAGGTGTTCATCAGGAAAATGCTCCGTGATGGGTCCGGAAGGGTGAAGGAAGATGGGACAAATGGTCGGCTATCACATTCTGCCTTCCCGCCTTGTCGCGAATCTCGAGATCAAATTCTTGCAACAGCAAGATCCATCGGATTAATCGGGGCTTCGCGTCCTTCTTGGCAAGGAGATGCCTTACAGCCGTGTGATTCGAGTAGATGATGACGTGGGAACCCAGGAGATACGATCGAAATTTTTCAAGGGTAAATACTACGGCTAGCAGCTCTTTCTCCGTAACCGTGTAGTTACGCTGAGCCTCGTCAAGTGTCTTGCTAGCGTAGTAGATGACCACGGGTTTCCCGTCGGCTTTCTGCCCCAGGACCGCTCCTACAGCGAAATCAGATGCATCACACATGATCTCAAAGGGTTGAGACCAGTTAGGGGATTGTAGGATAGGTGCCTGGGTGACTCGGTCACGAAGGTTTTCAAAGGCTAGTGTGCATTCCTTAGAGATTTCAAAGGGTACATCCTTAGAGAGAAGAGAAGTCAAGGGGCGTGCGATTTTCGAGAAATCAGGAATGAAACGACGGTAAAAACCGACGTGCCCTAGAAAAGAACGGATGTCCCTGATTGAGCTAGGCATAGGAAGGCGAGAGATCAGATCAACCTTAGCTCGATCCACTTGGATGCCCTTCTCCAAAATTAAATGTCCCAGGACAATTCCCTCAGGCACCATGAAATGGCTCTTTTCCCAGGAAAGAACCAAATTTACATCGATGCATCGCCTGAGTATTTGGACCAAGTGTTGGAGGCAATCGTCAAATGATGCTCCAAAAATTGAAAAGTCATCCATGAAGACTTCCAGATAGTCACCTACCATATCTGAGAATATGGCAAGCATGCACCGTTGAAAAGTAGCGGGTGCATTGCAGAGACCGAAAGGCATCCTTCGGAATGTGTACGTTCCGAAGGGGCAGGTGAACGTGGTCTTCTCTTGATCCTCAGGATGGATTGCCACCTGGTTGTAACCGGAGTACCCGTCAAGAAAGCAGAAGAACCTATTTCCCGCTAGTTTCTCGAGAATCTGATCAATGAAGGGTAGTGGGAAATGATCCTTCTTCGTGGAGGAATTGAGTCGGCGGTAATCTATACAGACTCTCCACGAGTTGGCTAATCGGGTAGGAATGACTTCTCCGATTTCAATTGTTATAGTGGTGAGTCTTGCCTTTTTAGGCATGACCTGAATTGGGTTCACCCAACGACTATCGGAGATCGGGTAGATGATCCCGGCATCTAACCACTTGATGATCTCCTTTTTCATAACCTCCTGCAGATTGGGGTTCAAGCGTCTCTGCATTTCACGAGAAGGTCGTGCGCCCTCTTCTGAATAGATATGATGAGTGCAATAAGAGGGACTTATTCCAGTCAGATCATCGAGAGTCCACTCGATGGCTCTGCGATGTTGCTGGAGGACAGCAATCAGACGAGATTCCTGTTCGGGATTGAGGTTGGAATTAATAATCACAGAAAGGGTCTGATTAGAACCCAGAAAGATGTATTTCAAGTGAGCAGGAAGGGGCTTTAGTTCGAGGATGGGGTTATCAGCAGCGGCGTGTGGTTTAGAATAGACGTGAGATTCAAGGGTAGGAGCTACTGGGTTGTCCAAATCTGGATTTGACTCCTCTGTTTGCGGGTCAAGATCTTTCTGTAGTTGATGAGGTATAATCAGGTCATTCTGGAAGTGTGTTTCATCAACCAAAGCCCTAATGTCACAAATCTGTTCGATGACACCGCAATTGATTCCTTGTTGGACCTTAAATATATCAATTTTCAGGGTTTGATTCCCAAATTTGAGCTCTATTTGGCCCTCCTCACAGCTAATGTTGGCTCTAGCAATAGCCAAGAAAGGTCTCCCTAGAATGATTGGTGTATCCCTAGGGTTCTCAGGTGCGTCCATGTCCAAGACTATAAAGTTTACAGGAAAGTAGAAATCCCACACTCTCACAATAACATCCTCGAGAATCCCTTTTGGTGACTTTATAGATCGATCTGCTAATTATAATGTCACCTCAGTTGGTTTTAGCTCAGATTCTTCTAGATTGTTAAGTAAGGATGTGGGTATTAGATTTATGGAAGCACCCAAGTCTAGCAATGCTCTATCAAATTGGGTATCACCTATCTTGCAGGAAATCAGGGGAGTACCAGGATCTTTAGCCTTGGGTGGGAGTCTGCTTAGGATTACAGAGCTGGCTTGCTCTGACAGAACAATTGGACTCCCACTCTTGGTTCGCGGCTTACGCTGGGGTGTACACACATTCTTTAAGAATCGTGCGTAAGCCGGTACGTAGCGGATTGCATCCATCAAGGGGATGTTTATGTGGACCTGCTCAAAGAGCTTGACCAGGTCCTCCTCAGGTGCCACGGGCTTGGTAGTCTTCTTTCCCTTGGTCAAGGCCTCGGGAAACGGAAAACTGGTTGGTTCTTCTAGGATTGGTCCAGGCCTTTGATCTGGGACAGGGATAGGAACGTCCTGGGTTACCGTCCTAGGCTTGGGATCACTACCAGGCTTGGAGTGGTTTGGATAAGGTGGATCTTGGGTTTCCTTACCACTACGGGTTGTCACGGAATTAAGTCCTGCCTAGTTTTGATTAGGATTGGGTAAGATGGGTTGCTGCTGATAGCCTGGAAAATCATATGGGCTTGGCCCGGGTTTGGGTTCATAACGCGCCGCTGTGTTGGCATGTTATTCGGGTTAGGAAGAGGTTGGGAAGGAAGAGTGCCTGGCTGGCAAGAATTTGCCAACTGGGCCAGTTGATTTCGGACTTCTATAAGCTCGTCCTTGTGTTGTTTTTGGATAGCCGCATTCGTTCTTTGAATGTCAGCCAGAGTCTGAAGGATAAGGGACATTTGATCCTGATTTGGCCCTGATGGATAAGTAGGGTTAGGTCGAGGCTGAGGCGGCTGGTAAGGATGAGGGGGTTGTGGGCGGGGCTGAAAGGGTGATCTTTGGGTTTGGGAATTTCCCGCCCACTGAAAGTTGGGATGGTTTCGCCATCCAGGGTTATAGGTGTTGGAGAATGGGTCGTTCTGGATGGCGTTGAGGTCCTCGCAGGTCTGAGGAACCTCCAGAGAGTCAGAGAAAGGGGGAATGGAATTCCCCGGGCTGGTATAGAAGGGATCGGATGACCCTCCGATCCGAGAATCAGATGATGGATACGGATCCATCCCGGGAGAAGATCGATGGTGAATGTTTTGAACAGTCTCCCGCATGGAAGGAGGCTGTGCAAAAGAGCTATGCGCAGAGGTGGCTCGTTGCAAGTGCTGAGTCAGCTCATCCACCTTATTTTCAATAATTGAGACCTTATCCAATCGACTGGCCATTAATTCTAGGTCGACTGATGCGGACAAGCCCTGCGTCTCATGTGCTCCCCTAAGATTCGTTGATGCGCGGGTATTCGTCCTGTCGAATAATCCCATGGAGTCATTGTTGATGGAGTTCTCGCACATGTTTTCGAGAATCTCCCACACGGTGTCCTCATGTTGACCCATGATATTCCCTCCGCAGGTTGCATTGACGAAAAGACGGATGTCTTCACAGAGTCTCTGGTAAAAAGATTGGACTTGTTCCCATTTAGGAACTCCGTGATGGGGGCACTTTCTCATGAGATCCTGAAAGCAATCCCATGCCTCATGGAGAGGTTCCCCTGTTTGCTGAGTGAAGTGAGTAATCTGATGGCGCAAGGCATTGGTTCGACCAACGGGAAAGAACTTTTTCAAAAATTCGGACTGAAGTTGTTCCCAAGTGTTGATCGATCGGGTCTGGGTTTGATACCAATGAGAGGCCTTGTCCATAAGAGAGAAGGAGAACATCTTCATGAGAAGAATATCCCGATTTTGTGCATCTGACCCAAAAGTTTGGGCCAGATGCTTTAGCTGCTTAATGTGCTGGAAGGGATCTTCGGAATTAAGCCCATGGAATTTAGGTATAGCATGAATCATATTGGGCTCCAATTCGGAATCAGGTCCTCCAGTCGGGATTCTGACTCGAGGCTCAATGGCCACCGCAGCAGGATTATAATGGTCCCGCATCATAGGACGCTATGGTGGGTGCACAAAGTTTTGGAAGAGGTCATTGAGTCGCTGGAGCTAGTGCTCCAGATTGTTTTCTTCCTCAACTGGCTGAGTCATGATGGGGGAAGAAGAAGAGCTTGGTTCAGAATCAGATGAGAGAATAATGGGGTGGGGTTGCTGCGCAAACACGGGCGTCGAGGCTTGGTCTTGACGAGAGTGAATTCCTAAAGGAGGTCTTAGGGGTGGTCTTAAGGACCTCCTACCGTACATGCACTGTTGGAATAGATGAGTTTAGAAGGTGCTGGACCCAATCGAGACACCCAAAAATTGTTGGGTGACTATAGAGGTGCGGGGCAGATGGACCCCTTGATCAAAAAGACTGTCCACCTGAGAATTACCTGGGCAGCCAGAGAGGGTGAGTCCCGCGAAGACCCGTACACGGTAGAGCGTCCCCACGGGTTACAGGGTTTCCCCCGCCCGACCTCTCTTGTCACTGTGGTTCCAGGTAGACCAGAATGGGGATCTTGACCTCTTAAGTCTACCTCTTTTACTTTAAGATCAAGGTGCTTAAGGTTCCACTTGAACTCTTAGGTATTTTGAGTGAAAAAGTGACCTAATTTTAAGGTTGGTTGACCCAAAGGGTCAACTTCACCTCTTGTTTCCTTTGAAAACTTATTAGGTCTTGTCTTTTGGGGTTCAAGTGTTTAGAGAGCCAATTGTTTAGGGTTTCTCTTGTATAGCTCTTTTTCAAACAAGGTTTAGGCACACCTCTTTTTGGAAAGATCTTTTCTTTGTTAATAGAAGGTGTGTCTCTAGAAACCCTAGATTTTCAATCCTTGGATAGGCTCTTGAAACGGCGGGTTTCACCAGGTTTGTTATAACGTTGTAGTAAAGCCGGTTATTACCAACATTTCAAATATAAATTTTTTTTACTCGGAAAATGAAAGAGTTCCCGAGGTCGAACTCAGGGAGCAAGTCGTATTCTAGAGAAATACATGTTTCTTTTACAAAATAAAGAGAGAGAGGGAAAGAATTTGTTGTGATGTTCTTCTTTCTCTTTCTTCAGATCTCCTTCTTCTTCCTTGGTTTCTGATACGGTGTTAATCTTCTTCTGCAATGGTGATGCTTTTCTTTCCTCAGAGCTCCTTGTTCTTCTTCTTCTTTGGTTTTCTGCCTTGACCTCTCTTCTCCTTCTTCTGCAATCGTGGTGACCTCTTTTTTTTTATGGCTGCAGAGCTTCTGCCTTCAGCTACTAAGTCTTCCTTCTTCTTCTTCTGCTTCGGCCGTTGCTCTTCCTTCTTCTTCAGCCTGCCTCGGCCGTTGCTCTTCCTTCTTCTTCAGCCTGCCTCCTGTGTTGCTCTGGCTGCTGACTTTCCGTCGTCTGACCCGGTGCTTCGACGACTTAACTGAGCAGTTGCTACAGTGCAGCTGCTTCTTCTTCGCCTGCACTTCTTCTTTTGCCTGCATACTTCAGAGTTTTTTTTTTGTCAAGGGGCAAAACCTACTCTACCCCCCTCCCCCGCGTTTCTCTTTCTCTCTGAAATCACTCTTCGGAAGCTCTCCCAGAGCGCTACCGGGTAATCGGGTTCGGGTCAGGCCCGGGTCCAGGCCCACCGGCGTGCGGTGGTGGGCGAGGAGTGCAGGTCAGTCTAATCGGGTCGGGCCAGGTCCGCGGAGCGTGGTCACGGACGAGGCCGGGTCGGGTGAGAGGGACCTCACCCCGTGGTCAGGAGGCAGACAGCATAAGGCACTTTTTGCCTTTATGCGTCCGCACGCCTCCGAGAATTTTCGAGGTGGGACTAAATGTCCCACCCCAATTGAGCGCGCGTCGCGGATGGAGCAGTGGGCGATCGTGGCTTCCCGCTCGGCCTTCGCTCCATCTGTGAACCAGGGACGTTTCGCGGAGAGTCCCTGCGCAACCTGGGAGTCAAACCTGGGCGAAGGCGTGCCTGCACCTGCAGGTGAAGCAGCTCTGCCTGCGCAGTAATGGCGACGGCGGGCGAGTCACCTGGTCACAGAAGAACGGCCTCTCGGCCAAATCAGACAGGCGGGGGACCTTCGCCGTGGCACGGCGAAGGTGGTCAGGGGGTCTGCAGGGGGCGTGATGGAGCCAACAGGTCGTCCTAGGTCAAACTGTGAGCGAAGAAGTGGGTGTGTTCGGTGGATCTGCAGAGGGTGTTTGGTGGGAAGTGGAGGGGCGGAAGAGGATCAGGGTGAGGAGGCGGAGGTTCTGCGGTGGTCGGCGAGCCGTGTGGGTCGCTGAGGTGATGGGAGCGGCTCGCCGGAGGGTGGTCGGAGGCGAAGAGGGTGAGGGTGAACAGGGTCGGTAGAGGGCTTAAGTGACTAAATTGAAAGCAGGGAAAGAAAGAGGAGGAGAAGGGGAGTAACTCTAGCTTACTTGCAGGGACGAAAGGGGAGGAACAGGGCGACAGTCGTGTCGACTGTCGCCGGAGAAGACGATGCTCAGGGAGAGGGGCGGCGGCGAGCAGAGGGCTGGAGAGGCGCCAGCTGGGTGCGGCGTGGCGCGGGAAGAGCAGGGGAGGAAGTCTCTGCTGCTGGTATTGCGGCAGAGCGAAGAGGTGGAGGGGGAGGAAGCCGCCGGAGCTGGTGAGCGTCTGCCGGAGAAAGAAGAGAAGGAAGTTGGGGATTTCTCCGTCAGATCCAAGCTGCCCTCGTCGGTGGAGCGGCGGGGGGTATTTATAGGGATGAAGCAGGGAGGAAGGCGGAGGGAGACGACGTGTCTCCCTCGCCGGAGAATGGTCGGAACATGAACCCATACCGTCCGTGCGTTCGCACGGCCGGTATGGTGGCCTACAATGACCAGGGGGGTGCCCCTGCGACGGCTGACGACGCAGGGCACCCCCGGTTTACTTGCCAGGTCCCCCACCTCACCCTGCGCGGCGCCATGCTCCGCGCAAGGTCGCCGGAGCATGGTGCTGGCAGGGTTTTGCAGGAGGGACCTGATTGCAAAGAACGAAGGAGAGTTAGGGGTCAAAATGCGAGGGTTCAAAAGTTGAGGGCCAAAGAGTAAATATATGAGGACCAAAGTGTAAAGTCGGTCAAGGAGGTTTCTTCTTAGGCTCAAGTTTTTATACATGACTAATTAGGACCTAAGGAATCTGATGGTGAATTTCATTTTCATCTTAAACCTTGTTCGACCGGTTAATTTGCGCAAAAACCCAAATTAAGTTATTAATTGGGCATGGTTCTCAATGTAGGTCAAAATGGGTTCTAAAGGCCAAATTGAAGGTTCTAAACCCTAGAGATTATTTTTCTATGAATTTTAGAGGGTTTATTCTATTTTTACTTTGCCTCGAACCTTGTGAATTGAAGTGGGTTGTTTTAGGGTTACAGATTTAGTTTCTTGGAATTGCTGTAGCCCTTGCTAGATCATTTCATCCCACTTTTATTCTTATTAAGCTGTTTTGACCTATGTTTGGGCCCTGAATTACCCTGTATGCAGATTATACTGGTAAAATTGCACTTTTACCCCTTATGACTTGTTTTCTTCTCAAACTCAGAATTCTCTGAGTTACGCCTTTCCTTGAGATATGTAGGAGCTTTTATCCTTTGTATTGGGTCAAAATGAGCTAGTTATGGCTCATGATGAGGTTCTCATCATACCCCCATGCCTAGCTTTTGCTAGTCCCTTAGCAAAAACTTAAGGTTTCAACCCTTGTTCTAGACCATGAAGTTTTCAATAGTTTTAGATAAGTGCCTTCATAGATTAGGTTAGAATGCTGATCATAGGCCTAAAAGGTACTCTAGTACCAATCAAGATCCAAATCTGTCTAGCCTTAGCCTCAGTCTTTTAGCAAAGGTTTTTAAGGCCCGCAAGAACTAACCTAAGGTTTATTGGACTTCGTGGTTAAAGCACCCGTGCTTGAAATGATTTTAGCCCTGGCTCAGTTCGCAGTGCGTTTTGTAAGAGAGAGATAGAAAGTTTTTCTGTTTGGAGAGTTTTCGCTCTCTTTTTATTTTTAGTTCTAGCCTAGGATTGGCTTTTCAACACGGTCTGTATCAGATTCCTTGCTCCCATCATCAATCCTCAAGGGTTCCTGGCGATCGATGCTTCGAGATAGCACCGCCCATGGCAACCCTCGGAACCCTGGCTATTGAGATTTCGAGATAATCCCATCCATGGTATTCCGTGGCCGAATCCAGACCCTGGCAATTGACACTTCGAGATAATGCCATCCATGGAATCTGAACCAGCAGAGTGCTTACATGCCCCCCGTAGGATATGTAAATATCCTAAGAGACAAGCACCGAGGAGATGATATTTTGTTACGCATCTTCGAGGGGATTTCCCGCCTCTCCGCGCTGGGAACTCGTCCAAATCAACTTGTGTTGATCGGCTGCTCCTATTCTAGGTGTTCTTTTCAGATTTTTGCGACGCTTCTGCGTGATTCTGATTTTTACACTTACTGAACCAGGCTGTGTGTGAGATTAGGGTGCTTAGGTTACTGAGTCCCGTAAACCAAAAATTAGTTAACGAGGCCGAATACTCCCTAAGCCTTAGACCTAATACTTCAGCTTTTCATTTTCCTCAACCTCTTGAGGAGTGTCCAGATCTTAATGGGTACTAAGAGTCTATTCAAGAATGCCTAAGGTTTGCATTCTTACTAATCTCATTGTGCACTTTTCAGTTATTTTCTTGAATGAGGTCTAGAACTTAGGTTAATTCCTTAGTTCCTTACTAATGACTATCACTTTTTCTCATAATTTTGTGCTCCTTTTTCATTTTGTTTCTTTTCTCCTTCACAAAATTTTCCTTCTCCTCTTTTCCTCTTATTCTTTTTCGAATTTTTTTTTTTTTTTTTTTAATTTTTATGGTATTTTTGGCATATGTGAATTTTTTGTTTGAAACCTTTTCTTACAAGTTTTTGCACTTTCCTACCCCCCCATGCCTAAGATTTGCAATGTCCTCATTGTAACCTAGGGGGTCTTAGTTCATTCCTTAAGACAGAAATTTGGGTGAGTGGATGGGTCGGGTTGAATTTTTGCGGACGATTTCAAATCTCAGATGCGAACATCTGAGGTGGAGTCGACTGTCCTAAAGTGCGAACTTCAAGTGCAAAAAGCTGTCAGAACAAGTTTCAGGTTTTCAAAGAGAATGACGGGCTGCCTCCCGTTGAGCGCTAAATTTGATGCCTTCAGCCAAGCGGGAAATGCGATGGAGAGGGGATGGTCAAATCAGCAGAGTTTTGTAAGACAAGCACCTTGATTAAGAGCCTGGTTGGTCCAACCAGGTGCTTGTTCAGATCAACAGGCTGATGATGCAGCCCAAACCCAATCAATCTAGTGGGTTGATAGATGTGGATAAAAAAGTGTGGAACCCACCATAAACTATGAGGCTCAGATGGATGTGGAAGTGTAAACGCAGGGTTTGGCTGTGCCGAATCAGCCTGGTCAGAGTAGGGACCCGTAGGATAATCAGTGGTTGATGCAGGAACCCTACAGGGGTGATCAGAGAATGATAGAGCATGGCATGTAGTCTGATCAATGTTCGAAACCCGATGTGGAAATGCAATCGGCTTGGTGAGAGGTGAATCTGAATAGAAATTGAGTCCGGTTGCAGGTTGAGGTTGGGAAGAGGTTTTGATCCGTTCTGTGTGTGCGGCTGAGGTGGCCATTGTGTACGAGGGCTCTTCTAGAGACGGATGATAGGTGGTTTCCTGTAGAGAGTCCGCTGGGTAACTATCAAATGCCGGAAGAGTGTCTGTAGGATGAAAGAAATCGGATTCGAGAAAAAATTTGGATTCTGGGTTACAATCACTCTTGGCATTTTCTGTTTTTGGTTCCTGAGGATCGAAAAGGAATGATTCTGTGTTATCAGTGATCTCGGGAATCAGGACCTCAGAGTCAGAGTCATGTGAACTGAGGTCGTGGATAGGCCTGGTGTGTTCAGGAAGGGGAATCTCTCCGCAATTATAGTCAGATCTGAAATTGTCGGAGAGTTGGCGAAAATGATCATGAATTCCACCACAGCACAAATCATCAGATGTGGAATCAGCAGCCTGACTGGGTTCTAGCCTATATGTCACTTCTGGGCTCAAAAAGATGTTCTGTTCAAGCTCTAAGCTGGTAGGATAGATCCCATTAAAACCTTGCTCATCCAACTCCTCAGTTTCTGTATCATAAATTGGCATGTTTTCTGAAAAATCAATCAGATTTCCTGAGGGTGTTGGAAAAGGACATTCATCAAATAAAGGCCCGGAATCATATTCTGTAAAAATTTGATCTTTCTCATAAGGGGCCTCATAATCTTCCCAATAAGTTTCAGATCTAGGTTCTAGGCTTAGGATGTGGGTATAATTATTAGAACCTAAGTCTGAATAACCTTCGAGGGTTACCTTATCAAAACAAGGGGCGGAATTTATACCCTCCAGAGGTTCAATTCTAATCTTGTTATTGCAGGAGTCTTGGAGTTCTAAGCTTGGTGATTTACGGCCTAGGGTTGGCTCAGCATTGTGTTCTCCTGTAACTTCCCAACCTATTTTAATGCTATCTTCTATTTGGGTTGGAATTTTACAACCACTTTGTGCCTCAATCCCGAGATCTGGGAAACTGAATTGTTCCTTAATACTGTTCCAAGATGGTTCATCCTCTGTTTCTGGTTTATACGGGTATTTCTGGTTGATAATTTGTTCTACTGATTTCATCATTTCTACCCGTTTTATAAGGGCATCTTGGTGTTGTTCCCAAAGTACAGGATTTGTTAAGCATTGAAGGTATTCAGATTGGTGTAATTTTTCCATCTCAATGTATCCTGTCATGAGCATGTCTCGGGTTGATCCTTTTGAAATTCCAGTCAATAGAATTTGGGCACAGTTTATGATGAAGGATGTGGTTGTTGGGACATCAACCTGAATATCTCCTATTGGTGTTGAGGTTTTTTCTTCTTTTTCATAGAATTTTATGGCATCCTCGATCATTTTATCTTTCATAGATCTCCGATATTCAGGTTTCTTGAATGGTAGTCTTGCTAGGTAATTAGGCTGCATAATTGGATCAGGTGGTGGAATAGAATCAAAGTTTGAATCAAGATGGAAGAAGGGGATTTTGTTCAGAATCAGAGGAAAGAGGGGCTATGTGAATGATTTCTGCAAAAACAAAGGAGCCGAGGCTTAGCCTCGGGGAGAGTGAATTTCTATAGGAGGTTTCAAGGACCTCCTGAAAAATACTGAAGGGCTGGATGAGATAAGCAGGTGCTGGACCCAATCAAGACACCCAAAAATTGTTGGGTGACTATAGAGGTTCGGGGCAGATGGACCCCTTGATCAGAAAGATCGTCCACCTGAGAATTACCTGGGCAGCCAGAGAGGGAGAGTCCCGCGAAGACCCCTACACGGTAGAGCGTCCCCACGGGTTACAGGGTTTCCCCCACCCGACCTCTCTTGTCACTGCGGTTCCAGGTAGACCAGAATGGGGATCTTGACCTCTTAAGTCTACCAATTTTAAGATCAGGGTGCTTAAGGTTTTCACTTGAACTTTAGTCTTTTAAGTGCAAAGAGTGACCTAATTTAAGGTTGGTTGACCCAAGGGGTCAACTTTACCTCTTGTTTTCTTTGAGAGCTTTTAGGTCCTGTCTTTTAGGGTTCAAGTGTTTAGAGAGCCAATTGTTTTAGATTTTCTTTGAATAGGTATTTTCAGACAAGGGCTTGGGCACACTTCATTTGGTTTTCTCAATTCTTGCTTAAGGAGTGTGTCTCTAAATCCCTAGTGTTGGATCCTAGGTTGGCTCTACTTGGTCCAGTTAATTCTTTGTTGGGTAATTAAGGCTCAAGCAAGAATGTGTTAGCCCTTAAATACCCTTAATAGTGTGCAGAAATAATGAGTTGAAAACATGCAACTTTTATGGTTACCAAATATGGAAGACAGGTTAGCCCTATATTGCTTGTTCTTTTCTTTTCTTCCTCTTTAGAGCTTAGGGGTTAATAGTGAGAGGAAAAATTTACCTGTCTTTGGTGTGGTTGCTTGTCTTCTTGAGTTCCTGTAGCTGCACAAAAGAGAGGAGATTATCAGAAATAAAAAAAATACAGGAATGTTTACCTCTAGAATAGCCGTTGCTCCCCGGCAGCGGCGCCAAAATGGAACGTGGCGGCAACCGGGTTTGTTATAACGTTGTAGTAAAGCCGGTTATTACCAACATTTCAAATATAAATTTTTTTTACTCGGAAAATGAAAGAGTTCCCGAGGTCGAACTCAGGGAGCAAGTCGTATTCTAGAGATATACATGTTTCTTTTACAAAATAAAGAGAAAGAGGGAAAGAATTTGTTGTGATGTTCTTCTTTCTCTTTCTTCAGATCTCCTTCTTCTTCCTTGGTTTCTGATACGGTGTTAATCTTCTTCTGCAATGGTGATGCTTTTCTTTCCTCAGAGCTCCTTGTTCTTCTTCTTCTTTGGTTTTCTGCCTTGACCTCTCTTCTTCTTCTTCTGCAATCGTGGTGACCTCTTTTTTTTTATGGCTGCAGAGCTTCTGCCTTCAGCTACTAAGTCTTCCTTCTTCTTCTTCTGCTTCGGCCGTTGCTCTTCCTTCTTCTTCAGCCTGCCTCGGCCGTTGCTCTTCCTTCTTCTTCAGCCTGCCTCCTGTGTTGCTCTGGCTGCTGACTTTCCGTCGTCTGACCCGGTGCTTCGACGACTTAACTGAGCAGTTGCTACAGTGCAGCTGCTTCTTCTTCGCCTGCACTTCTTCTTTTGCCTGCACACTTCAGAGTTTTTTTTTTGTCAAGGGGCAAAACCTACTCTACCCCCCTCCCCCGCGTTTCTCTTTCTCTCTGAAATCACTCTTCGGAAGCTCTCCCAGAGCGCTACCGGGTAATCGGGTTCGGGTCAGGCCCGGGTCCAGGCCCACCGGCGTGCGGTGGTGGGCGAGGAGTGCAGGTCAGTCTAATCGGGTCGGGCCAGGTCCGCGGAGCGTGGTCACGGACGAGGCCGGGTCGGGTGAGAGGGACCTCACCCCGTGGTCAGGAGGCAGACAGCATAAGGCACTTTTTGCCTTTATGCGTCCGCACGCCTCCGAGAATTTCCGAGGTGGGACTAAATGTCCCACCCCAATTGAGCGCGCGTCGCGGATGGAGCAGTGGGCGATCGTGGCTTCCCGCTCGGCCTTCGCTCCATCTGTGAACCAGGGACGTTTCGCGGAGAGTCCCTGCGCAACCTGGGAGTCAAACCTGGGCGAAGGCGTGCCTGCACCTGCAGGTGAAGCAGCTCTGCCTGCGCAGTAATGGCGACGGCGGGCGAGTCACCTGGTCACAGAAGAACGGCCTCTCGGCCAAATCAGACAGGCGGGGGACCTTCGCCGTGGCACGGCGAAGGTGGTCAGGGGGTCTGCAGGGGGCGTGATGGATCCAACAGGTCGTCCTAGGTCAAACTGTGAGCGAAGAAGTGGGTGTGTTCGGTGGATCTGCAGAGGGTGTTTGGTGGGAAGTGGAGGGGCGGAAGAGGATCAGGGTGAGGAGGCGGAGGCTCTGCGGTGGTCGGCGAGCCGTGTGGGTCGCTGAGGTGATGGGAGCGGCTCGCCGGAGGGTGGTCGGAGGCGAAGAGGGTGAGGGTGAACAGGGTCGGTAGAGGGCTTAAGTGACTAAATTGAAAGCGGGGAAAGAAAGAGGAGGAGAAGGGGAGTAACTCTAGCTTACTTGCAGGGACGAAAGGGGAGGAACAGGGCGACAGTCGTGTCGACTGTCGCCGGAGAAGACGATGCTCAGGGAGAGGGGCGGCGGCGAGCAGAGGGCTGGAGAGGCGCCAGCTGGGTGCGGCGTGGCGCGGGAAGAGCAGGGGAGGAAGTCTCTGCTGCTGGTATTGCGGCAGAGCGAAGAGGTGGAGGGGGAGGAAGCCGCCGGAGCTGGTGAGCGTCTGCCGGAGAAAGAAGAGAAGGAAGTTGGGGATTTCTCCGTCAGATCCAAGCTGCCCTCGTCGGTGGAGCGGCGGGGGGTATTTATAGGGATGAAGCAGGGAGGAAGGCGGAGGGAGACGACGTGTCTCCCTCGCCGGAGAATGGTCGGAACATGAACCCATACCGTCCGTGCGTTCGCACGGCCGGTATGGTGGCCTACAATGACCAGGGGGGTGCCCCTGCGACGGCTGACGACGCAGGGCACCCCCGGTTTACTTGCCAGGTCCCCCACCTCACCCTGCGCGGCGCCATGCTCCGCGCAAGGTCGCCGGAGCATGGTGCTGGCAGGGTTTTGCAGGAGGGACCTGATTGCAAAGAACGAAGGAGAGTTAGGGGCCAAAATGCGAGGGTTCAAAAGTTGAGGGCCAAAGAGTAAATATATGAGGACCAAAGTGTAAAGTCGGTCAAGGAGGTTTCTTCTTAGGCTCAAGTTTTTATACATGACTAATTAGGACCTAAGGAATCTGATGGTGAATTTCATTTTCATCTTAAACCTTGTTCGACCGGTTAATTTGCGCAAAAACCCAAATTAAGTTATTAATTGGGCATGGTTCTCAATGTAGGTCAAAATGGGTTCTAAAGGCCAAATTGAAGGTTCTAAACCCTAGAGATTATTTTTCTATGAATTTTAGAGGGTTTATTCTATTTTTACTTTGCCTCGAACCTTGTGAATTGAAGTGGGTTGTTTTAGGGTTACAGATTTAGTTTCTTGGAATTGCTGTAGCCCTTGCTAGATCATTTCATCCCACTTTTATTCTTATTAAGCTGTTTTGACCTATGTTTGGGCCCTGAATTACCCTGTATGCAGATTATACTGGTAAAATTGCACTTTTACCCCTTATGACTTGTTTTCTTCTCAAACTCAGAATTCTCTGAGTTACGCCTTTCCTTGAGATATGTAGGAGCTTTTATCCTTTGTATTGGGTCAAAATGAGCTAGTTATGGCTCATGATGAGGTTCTCATCAGCTCTAGTTGGTCCATTTTAGTTGCCTCAAAATTTTAGTATCTAGGGCTCAATCAAGAAGGTTTTAGCCCTGGTTACCTTAGTTGGATGAACAATTAAGCATGTGTTGAAATAGGCAACTTTGATGAATTACTATGCATAACACAGGTAGCCCTAAGTTGATTCTTCTTTTGTTCCTTTTTCAGATTTTAAGGGAGTTAAGAAAGGGCTAATGAAGATTACCTGTTTGTTGGAGTGTTTGTTGTGCGGCTACTCTTCTTTCCTGTTCCTGTGCCTGCACAAGAGAGAAAAAGATTAGCAATTATTTAAAAGAATTTCAAAGCTTCTAGAATAGCCGTTGCTCCCCGACAACGGCGCCAAGAAAATGGTGACGTTTTCGCAACTGCGACTAGTCTTGTTTGTTTTAATGCTTATTACAGTAATATCGTTGTGGTATAAAATAAGACAGCTACGGTTGTCGTTACCATTAAAATTTTACTCGGAAATAGTTTCCCGAGGTCGAACTCAGGGAGCTACTGGAATTCTAGAAGTACAATGTTTCTTTATTACAAAAATAAGAGAGAGAGAGGGAGAAATAGATTTCTGTCTTTTGGCTTTTTCTTCTTCTCTTCTTTCTCTCTTTGCTTGTCTTCTTCTTCTCTTCATTCTCTTTTCTTATTTATGGGCCTTCTTCCTTGGTCTTCTGGTTGTCTTCAGTTCCTTTGCTTGTCTTCCATTTCCTTTCTTCAATTCTTCTTCTTCTTCTTTTCTTTATCTTGTTTCTTTCTTCTTCTGCGGAACCTTTTCTTTTCTTTTTCTTCTTCTCTGCTTTATGTCCTCTGAGGCTTTATCCGTTGTCTGATATCGCAATCAGACGACTTAAACGGCGGTCTGCTACAGTGCTTCCCCTCTCTTTTCTTCTTTTGCTGCTCTTTCTTCTTCTCTTCTTCTTCTTCCCGCTTCTTCTTCCTTGGTCTTCTACCTTGCTCAGCTGCAAGGCTTCTTCAGAGCTTCTTCTTCCACTCCTCTTCTTCTTCTTCCTGCAGCCAAGTGGCGAACCATCTTCCTTCGCACGAGGCACAGCAAAACCTAGCCCTTCCCTCTACCCGCACGTCTCTCTCTCTCTCTGTAAACCGCTCATTGGAAGCTCTCCCAGAGCTGGGTTATCGGGTCGGGTAGCGTACCCGTGACCAGGCGCACCGGCGTGGGTGGTGCGTAAGGAGTGCAGGGTAAACGGGTCGGCCAGGTCCACGTGGCGTGGGTTGTGGACGAGGCGGGCGAGGGGACCTCACCTCGTGTTCTGAGGCGCTTAAGTGAAAACACAAAATCAACTTAAATGGGTGCGGCGCTTTGAAATCCCACGATGTGGGACTAAGCTTCGTCACTTGCGCATGCGCGCTCGCAGGACGGACGCGACCTGGCCTCAGCAGCAACTCCCTCGTTTTGTCTTCACAGACCCGCTCCTTGCCTTCTCCCAAGTCCCTCCAGTTCGCCTCAGCTGGAATCCTGCTGCTTCAGGGCCTGGAGCTCGCTTGGAAGCTCCTCGCCTTATCGCTAATGGCGGCCGGGGCTGAAGATCTGCCGAACACAAACAGGGCCTCTTGACCTAATCAGACCACAGGGGGACCTTCGCCATGTCACGGCGAAGGTAATGCGGGGTATAGCAGGTTGCGGGGAGGTGCCTGGCGGCAGCCCTAGGTCGGACTGCAACCGAAAAAATGGGTTTGATCGGGGGAGTGTTGTGGAGGTGTGGAGTGGCAGTGGAGGGGCGGCGGGTGTTGGGTGAGGTGAGGTGGAGCTTTTGGGGTAGGTGGCGAGTTGTGTGGAACGGTGGATTGACGGGGGCAACTCGCCGGAGAGTGGCCGGAGATGGAGAAGGTGAGGGCTGGCAGGCGCGGTCGAGGGGTAATTGAGCGAATTAAGTTGGGGAAAAGAAAGAGGGGAGGAAGGGAAATAATTGTTACTTACCTATAGGGACGAAGGGGGACCGGAGCAGGGCGGCAGTCATACTGACTGTCGCCGGAGAAGAAACACCAGAGGGGGAGAGCGGCGGCAAGGAAGAGAGCAGGAGGGCGTGCGCTGGGTACGGCGCGACGCGGGAAGATCAGGCGAAGGTGGCTCTGCTGCTGGTATTGCAGCAGAGCGACGAGACGGAGGAGGAGGGGCTGCCGGAGCTGGTGGGTTTCTGTCCTAGTGGGAAGAGAGGAAGGGTTAGGGTTTTCTCCGTCAGGACCAAGTTGGGAGAATCGGCTGGCGACGCTGGTCTTTATAAAGGCGGTGGCGGAGGGGTGGGCGCAGGGATGGGTGTAGGGAGGCGACGTGCCTCCCTCGCCGGAGAATGGCCGGAAGTGTGACCCATACCTTCCACGCGTTTGCACGGAAGGTGTGGGCGTCGACAGATGGCATGGCGGTGTCCCTGCGACAGCAGACGTCGCAGGGAACACCGGGTTCAATCTGCAGGACACCTCCCTCACCCTGCGCGACGCCATGCTCCGCGCAAAGTCGCCGGAGCATGGTGTTGCGCAAAGACTTGCAGGAGGGACCTGAACGCAAAGAACGGCAAAGAAGGTAGGGGCCAAAATGCAAGGGTTTCGAAAGTTGAGGGTCAAAAAGTAATAGATGAGGACCAAATTGCAAAGTCGGTCAGGAAGGTTTCTTCTTAGGCTCAAGTTTTCATGCATGACTAAATTGGATCTAAGGATTTTAATGGTGGATTTTATTTCTAAGTCAGACCTTGTTTGACCGGCCAATTTACGTAAAAACCCAAAGTAAATCATTAATTGGGCATGGTTCTAAATGTAGGTCAAAATGGGTTTCCAAGGCCAAATGAAAGGTTCTAAACCCTAGAGATTATTTTTCTACGAATTTTAGAGGGTTTAGTCGATTTTTACCCTGCCTCGAACCTCGTGAATTGAAGTGGGTTTGTTTTAGGATTATAGAATGTTATTTAATTCCTTAGAGTTGTTGTAGCCCTTGTTGGATCAGATCATCCAACTTTCCTTCTTATTAGGTTAGTTTGACCTATGTTTGGACCCTAAGTTACCCTGTTTGCAGATTGTGTTGGTGAAATTGCATTTTTACCCCATATGACTTGTTTTCTTCTTAAACTCAGAATTCTCTGAGTCAAGCCTTTCTTTGAGTTATGTAGGGGCTTTTTCTCGCATATCTAGGTTAGATTGTGCTAGCTAGGGTTCATGATGCGGTTCTCATCAGGGAGGGTAGGGGATAGGTTTTGCTGTGTAAAGACCAGTTCTGTCCTGAGCCTTTTAAGATGTCTGGACTGTCGGTTAGATGTCTGGACAGCTTCCCAGACGTCTGGAAATTAAAATTTTTGTGCAAAGCCTTCGCGTCTGCACGCGGGCGGCTCGCAGACAGTATACTCTTTTTCCTTCCCTTCTCTCTCTCCCCCATGACTAGCTTTTGCTAGTCCCTTAGCAAAACTTTAAGGTTTTAACCTCCGTTCTAGACCATGAATTTCATTGATTTTGATAAGTGCTTTTCCTTGTCTCTTTGATTAGGTCAGAATGCCCATCATAGGCCTAGAAGGTACTCTAGTACCAATCAAGATCCAGATCTGTCTAGCTTTATCCTCAGTCTTTAGCAAAGGTTTTTAAGACCCTCAGGAACTATCCTAAAGTTTATTGGACTCCATGGTTAAAACACCCGTGCTTGAGACATTTTTAGCCTTGGTTTAGTTTGCAGTGCGTTTTGTAAGAGAGAGACAGATGGTTTATTTGGTTGGAGAGTTTTCTCTCTCTTTTCTTTTAATTCTAGCTTAGGATTGGCTTCACAACACGGTCTGTATCGGATTCCTCGTCCCCATCATCAATCCTCAAAGGTTTCTGGCAATCGATGCTTCGAGATAGCACCGTCCATGGTAACCCTTAGAACCCTGGCTTTTAAGATTTCGAGATAATCCTGCCCATGATGTTCCGTGGCCGAATTCAGACCCTGACAATTGACATTTCAGGATAATGCCATCCATGGAATCTGAACCAGCAGGGTGCTTACATGCCCCTAGTAGGATATGTAAATATCCTAGGAGACAAGCACCGAGGAGATGATATGTTGTTACGCATCTTCGAGGGGAATTTCCCACCTCTCCACGCTGAGAACTTGTCCAAATTAACTTGTGTTAATTGGCCGCTCCTAATATAGGTGACATTTTCAGAACATTTGAAACGCTTCTGCGTGATTTTGATATTTATGCTTGCTAAACCAGACTGTGTGTGTGAATTTAGGTGCTTAGGTTACCGAGTCCCGTAAATCGAAGGTCGGTTAACAAGGCCTAATACTCCTTAAGCCTTAGACCTAATACTTAGGCTTTTCATTTTCCTCAACCTCTTGAGGAATATCTAGATCTTAACGGGTACTAAGAGTCTAGCCAAAAATGCCTAAGGTTCGCGTTCTTACTAATCTTGTTGTGCATTTTCTCTTTACTTTTCTTTAATGTGGTCTAGAACTTTGGTTAATTCCTTAATTTCTTACTAATGACTATCCCTTCTCTTTTCCATTTTGTGCTCCTTTTAATATTTTGCTATTTTCCTCCTTTTGTGAAGCTTACCAGCACTTTTTCCCTCCTCCAAAATTTTTTCTTTTTTATATGTGAATTTTCTTTGTTGAAACCTTTTCTTGTTATGACATTTCATTGCACTTTCATACCCCCCCATGCCTAAGGTTTGCAATGTCCTCATTGTACATTAGGTAGGTTTTTATTTGGCCAGGTTCAAGAATAAGGACAGATTTTAGGTGAGTGGATGGGTCGAGGTGACTGTTGTGGACGATTTCTATTCTCAGATACAAGCACCTGAGGTGAAGTCGGCTGTCCTAAGGAATGAACCTAAAGTGCAAAGAAATGTCAGAAAAAGGTTTCGATTTTCAAAACGAATGCCGGGTTGCCTCCCATTAAGCGCTGAGTTTTACGCCATCGGCTGGGCGCAATGAGCTCAGGGAGAATGGAGGATAAATGATGACTCAGCCAAATTTGTATTGGTTACGTCAATGAACGGCTTAAGTCTTTGGCCATTCACGATGAAAGGTTCGGAATCGTGGCTGAGCGGAATGCTCTCAACAGCTCCATTTCCAAAAATTTGTCGGACAAAATTTGGTCTAATCCACTTGGATCGCAGTTTTCCAGGGAACAATTTAAGTCGGGCATCGAAGAGTATGACCTTCTGACCAGGGTGAAAGATCTTTCTAGATATGTGCTTATTATGAAAGGCTTTAACCCGGTCTTTGTAGATTCGCGAGTTTTCATACGCATCGAGGTGTAATTCATCAATCTCGCTTACCTGAAGCTTTCTATGGGTTCCAGCCTTAGAAAGATCTAGGTTGCAGTTCCGTACTGCCCGATAGGCTTTGTGCTCCAGTTCGACGAGAAGGTGACATGTCTTCCCGTACACCGGTCTAAAAGGAGACATGCCTAATTGGGTCTTGTGGGCGGTCCTATAAGCCCACAAAGCTTCCGGAAGTCGGGATGACCAGTCCTTCCTGTTAGGTAGAACAGTAACTTGCAGGATTTTCTTGATCTCCCGATTTGATAGCTCAGCTAGACTATTAGGCTAGGGGTGATAAGGAGTAGAGATTCGATGTGACACCCCGTATTTGGTCATCAATGACCTGAACTGAGCGTTGGTAAAATGGGTCCCTCCATCAGAGATGATAGCTTGAGGAATCCCGAATCGTGAGAAGATGTTCTGTTGAATGAATTTGATGACGATTTTGTGACCTCTGGTCTAGGTCGGAATGGCTTCGATCCATTTAGACACGTAGTCAACAGCGAGTAAAATATACTCGAAGCAGTCCGTGATAGGGAAGGGACCCATAAAATCAATCCCCTAAATATCAAAAAATCTCGCATACAAGAATCGGCTGTAAAGGCATCATGTCACGATGGCTCTTGTTGCCCAAAGTTTGACAACGACTGCATGCCTTACAGTGACTGTATGTGTCCTTGAAGATATTGGGCCAGTAAAAGCCACATTGGAGGATTTTTGATGAGATTTTATGCCCATAAAAATGGCCACTGCATGCCTGGTCATGGCAGAAAGAGATTATGTCATTGATTTCGACCTTCGGGACACATCGCCGGATAATTTGGTCAGCACCTATGCTGAATAAGTATGAGTCTTCCCAGATGTAGTACTTGGCATTAGAGTGCAACTTGTCTTGGCCTTCGGCCAATTAGACGGGATCTGGTGTGATGCCAAGTAGTTTACTATATCAGCAAACTATGGAAGCTTGTACCAATAGTCAAGAGGTGCTCATCGGGAGAATGCTCCGTGATGGGTCCAGAAGGGTCGATGATCTCAGAAGGAAGGCGAGACAAGTGGTCAGCTACCACGTTCTGTCTCCCGCCTTATTGTGAATCTCGAGGTCGAATTCTTGCAATAGCAAGATCCATCGGATTAATTAAGGTTTCGCATCCTTCTTCGCAAGGAGATGCCTCACAGCTGTGTGATCTGAGTAGATTATGATGTGGGAACCTAGGAGATGAGATCTGAATTTTTCAAGGGTAAATATTACAGCTAGCAGCTCTTTCTCCATAACCGTGTAGTTACGTTGAGCCTCGTCAAGTGTCTTGCTAGTGTAATAGATGACCACGGGTTTTCTATCAGTCTTCTGCCCCAGAACCACTCCTACAGAGAAGTCAGATGCATCGCACATGATCTCAAAGGGTTGAGACCAATCAGGGGACTGTAAGATCGGGGCTTGGGTGACTCGGTCACGAAGGATCTCAAAAGCTTGAGTGCATTCCTTGGAAATCTCAAAGGGTACATCTTTGGAGAGAAGAGTGGTCAGGGGACGCGCGATTTTCGAGAAATCAGGGATGAAACGACGGTAAAAATCGACGTGCCCTAGAAAAGATCGGATGTCCCTGATCGAGCTAGGCATTGGAAGTTTAGAAATCAGGTTAACCTTGGCTCGATCCACTTGGATGCCTCTCTCAGAAATTAAGTGTCCCAGGATGATTCCCTCAGGCACCATAAAGTAGCTCTTTTCCCAGGAAAGAACCAGATTTACGTCAATGCAACACCTGAGTATGTGAACCAAGTGCTAGAGGTAATCGTCAAATGATGCCCCAAAAACTGAGAAGTCATCCATGAAGGCTTTCAGATAATCACCTACCATATCAGAGAATATGCAAGCATGCACCGCTGAAAAGTTGTTGGTGCATTGCAGAGACCAAAAGGCATCATTCGGAGCGTGTATGTCCCGAAGGGGTAGGTGAACGTGGTCTTTTGTTGGTCCTCTGGATGAATCGCCACTTGGTTGTAACCGGAGTACCTGTCAAGAAAGTAGAAGAATCTATTTCCCGCTAGTTTTTCGAGAATCTGTTTAATAAACGGTAGTGGGAAATGATCCTTCTTCGTGGAGGAATTGAGTCTTCGGTAGTCTATGCAGACTCTCCACGAGTTGGCTATACGGGTAGGTATGACTTCTCCGGTTTCGGTTATGATGGTGGTGAGCCCTGCCTTCTTAGGCACAACCTGGATTGGGCTCACCTAGTGACTGTCGGAGATTGGGTAGATGATCCCTTCATCTAAGCACTTAATGATCTCCTTTTTCACGACCTCCTGCAGATTGGGGTTTAGACATCTCTGCATTTCACGTGAAGGTCGTGCTCCCTCTTCAGAATAGATGCGATATGTGCATTAAGAGGGACTTATTCCAGTCAAATCATCGAGAGTCCAACCAATGGCTCTGCGATGTTGCTGGAGAGCAGCAATCTGACAGGATTCCTGATCAGGTGTGTGTTTGGAGTTTATAATCACCGAAAGTGTTTGATTGGAACCCAAAAAGACATATTTCAAATGATCGGGAAGGGGTTTGAGTTCTAGAACGGGGTTATCAGCAGCAGCGGGTGGGTCAAAGTGGGTGTGGGGTACAAGGGTAGGAGTTATGGGTTTGTCTAGATCAAGTTCTGACTCCTCTAATTGCGATTTTAGATCTTCTTGTGGTTGATGAGGGATAATCATGTTGTCCTCAATTTGTGGTTCATCAACCACGGCTCTAATGTCACAAATTTTCTCTATCACACTGCAATTAATCCCTTGTTGGGCCTTAATGATATCAATCTTGAGAGTCTGATTCCCAAATTTCAACTCTATTTGGCCCTCTTCACAACTTATGTTGGCCCTTGCAGTGGCTAGAAAAGGTCTCCCTAGTAAGATTGGTGTATCTCTTGGATTCTCAGGTGCATCCATGTCTAGTACTATGAAATCTACAGGGAAGTAGAAATCCCGCACCCTAACAATAACATCCTCAAGAACTCCCTTAGGTGACTTGATAGATCGATCGGCTAACTGCAATGTCACCACAGTCGGTTTCAGTTCAGGTTCTTCTAGGTGGTTAAGCAGGGATGTGGGTATCAGGTTTACGGAGGCACCTAGGTCTAATAATGCTCTATCAAACTGGGTTTCACCAATCTTACATGAAATCAGGGGAGTGCCTGGGTCTTTTGCCTTGGGTGGGAGTTTACTCAGGATCACAGAGCTGGCTTGCTCTGATAGTACAATCAGACTCCCACTCTTGGTTCGCGGCTTACGCTGAGGTGTACACACGTTTTTCAAGAATCGTGCATAAGCCGGTACGTGGTGGATTGCATCCATCAAGGGGATGTTTATTTGGACCTGCTCAAAGAGCTTGATCAGTTCCTCCTCAGGAGCACAGGTTTAGCTGTCCTCTTTCCCTTGGTCAAAGCCTCGGGAAATGGAACCTTGGTTGGTTCCTCTAGGGTAGGTCTAGGTTTTTAATCTGGGATAGGGGTAGGAACATCCTGGATAACTATCCTAGGGTTTGGGTCACTACCAGGCTTGGAGTGGTCTGAACAAGGTGGATCTTGGGTTGCCTTACCACTACGGGTTGCCACAGAATTTAGTCCTGCCTGGTTCTGGTTGGGGGTTGGTAAGATGGGCTGCTGCAGTTGGTAACCCGCATAAGAGGTTGATGCTTCCATCCCGTCAAGTAATGGAACAGAAGGGGACTGATAGATCAAGTGTGCTTGGCCTGGGTTCGGGTTCATAACTGGTTTGCTCGTTTCACGGTGTTTTAAAATTATGTTCGTTGCAGTATATTGCGAAAAGCGATTACCGGTTATTTCAATTTATTACTCGGAATTTAAAATATCCCGAGGTCGAACTCAGGGAGCACACTTTGATTCTAGAAACATACAAGTTCACAATTAGGAAATACAAAAATTTAAGAGAGAGAGAACAAAAGAATCATTTTCTTCTCTTCTTTCTTTCTTCTCTTTCCCTTCTCTTCTTCTCTTTTCCTTCTCTTCTTTTTCTGCCTTTCCTTTTTCGGACGTGTGATTCTCTAAATCAGATGCCTTATCAGCCCCATTTCTAGAGTGCTTCCTTCTTTCTTCAGTTGCGTTCTTGGCCTTCCTGTCTTCTTTCTCCTTCGGCTGCTGCGGCTCTTCTCATCCTCTTTCTTTTCTCTGCAGCTTTCCTCCTTCCTGGCTTCAGCTCCTTCCTTCTTCTTCTCAGCTCCTTCTGCTGCAACTCCTCCTTGGCTTCTTCTTCTTTTCCTCTTGAGCTGCTACGTCTCCTCCACCTTCTTCTTTCTTTTTCTCTGCTGTGGGTACTTTGAGGCTGAGTCCTCGCCGCTCCTCTTCTTCTTCTCCACTTGTTCCCTGCACACACGAGCACAAAACCTACCCCTACCCTTCCCCACGTGTGCTCTCTCTATTTCTCTCTTCGCTCTCCCAGAGCCAGCCAATCGAGTATTCGGGTCGGGTTACGTGCACCCGGGTCCAGGTGCACCGATGTGGGTGGTGTGCGAGGAGTGCACAGGCAGGATATTCGGGTCGCGGGCCAGGTCCGCGTGGGCAGTGCCGCGGACAAGATCGAGTGAGGGTGAGGGACCTCACCCCTGTGTGGCTTGAGGCGAATAGCCTAAGTCACTTTTTCCTCTTATGTAGGTGCGGGCGCACCTCCACTTCTGAGGTGGGACTAAAGTCCCACCTGCTCCTTCGTGCGCCTGCAGGAGGAAGGCGCGAGCAATTGGGGCAGCAGTCGAGGCTTCGACTCCAATTGAGGGCCTGAGTGCGTGTGTGAGAGTGTTCCGCACCTGCTGGACCTAGGGACCTGGAGCGCTGTGGCCTGGAGAAGCTTGCAAAGCAGCTTCGACCTGCTTATCAATGGCGGCGAGCTACTCTGTCACTGAAAACACGAACACGGCCTCGCGGCCCTGTCGGATGCCTTGGGGAGCTTCGCCAAGGTGTGGCGAATGTGCAGAGGTTGTCGGTGTGGTGCGGGGGTGCCTGCATAAGCCTGCCTAGGGCACACTGTGTGCGTATGTGTGGGTGTGTTCGAGGGTGTGTTTGGGTGAGCGGAGTGGTGGTGTGAGTGAGGGGAAATGTTGAGTGGAGTGAGGGGATGCTTATGGACTTGTCGGCGAGGGGTGGGATGGCCTGTGGAGGTGGAGCGGCCTCGCCGGAGTTGGTGTCCGGAGGTGGAACTGATGGTGGTGGTAGTGGCAGTCGAGGGATTGAAATTAAAAATTGTTAAGGGGGAAATAAAGAGGGGAGAAAACGGAAGAGCTTTTACCTAGCTAAGAGGACGAAGGGGGGCAGGAGGCTGACGGCTCAAGTCTGCCGTCGCCGGAGACGACGCCCTGTGGGGAAGATGACGACAACGAGGAAGAGAGGATGGAGGGTGCCTGCTGGTACGGTAGGGCACGACGAACGACAGCGAGGCTAACCTTGCCACTGGTATGGTGGCAGGGCGACGAGAGAGGAGGAGAAGGGTCGCCGAAGCCTGCGGGCGAATGGCCGGAGGAGGAGGAGACGAAGTTTGGGGGTTTTCTTCGGCCAAAACAGACTTACCCCAACCGGCAGCCCCAGCCGCTTCTTAAATAGATGCTGGCGAGGAGAAGATCTCGAGGAGGAAGTGTGGGCAGGTTGCCGGAGAATTGTCGGAGAAGAGACCCATTCCTCTCGCACGTTCGCATGAGAGGCATGGGCATTGGCAGGGCATGGGAGGGGGTCCATGCGGAAGAGGACGACGCAAGGGACCCCCCTTTCGTTTCTGGGGACGGTCCCCATACCCTGCACAGCGCCATCCTCCGCGCAAAGTCACCGGAGGTATGGGCAGCTACACGGGGTGGCAGAGGGACCGTTTTGCAAAGAACGAAGGAAAGCTGGGGGGCAAAGTGTAAGGGTTCAAAAAGTTAAGGGTCAAAAAGTAATTCATGAGGACCAATTTGTAAAGTAGGTTAAAATGACCTTCCCTTAGGTCCTAATTTGGACCTGAGGAATCTAATGGTGAAGTTTGATTTTAGGTTTGACCACGTTTGATCGGTCAATTTGCATAAAAACCCAAATTAGGTCAAAAATTGGGTATGGTTCTCAATCTAGGTCAAGACAGGTTCCAATGGCCAAATTGAAGGTTCTAAACCCTAGGAGATGTTTTTTCATGAATTTTAGAGGGTTTAATTGATTTTTATCTTTCCTGGAACTTCGTGAGTTAAAACGAATTTGTTTTAGGGTTACAGAATGTTATTTAATTCCTAGAAATTGCTATAACCCTTTTCAGATCAAATCAACTCACTTTCTTTCTTATTAAGCCCATTTGACCTGTGTTTAGACCCTTAGACATCCCGTTTGTGTACGGCATTAGTAAAATTGCAGTTTTACCCCTTGTGAGTTGCTTTATACTCAGATTTATAGTTCTTTTATTTAGGCTCTCCCTTAGGTTTTGTAGGAGCTTTTGTATACTTATTTAGGTCAAAATGTGCTAGTTAGGATTCATGATGAGGCTCTCATCAAACCCCTATGCCTAGCTTTTGCTAGTCCCTTAGCAAAAATTTAAGGTTTTAACCTTTGTTCTAGACCATGAATTTCTTCCATCAAGTTTTTATAAGTGCTTTTCCTCTTGTATCCTTGATTAGGTCAGAATGCCAATCATAAGGCTAAAAGGGACTCTAGTACCAACCAAGATCCAAATCTGTCTAGCTTTAGCCTCAGTCTTTAGCAAAGGTTTTTAAGGCCTACAGGAACTAACCTAAAGTTTATTGGACGCTGTGGTTAAAGCACCTCTGCCTGAGATATTTTTAGCCTTGGTTCGGTTTGCAGTGCGTTTTGTAAGAGAGAGAGACAGAAGATTTATTTGTTTGGAGAGTTTTCTCTCTTTTCTTTTTAATTCTAGGTTAGGATTGGCTTCACAACACGATCTGTATCAGATTCCTTGTCCCCATCATCAATCCTCAAGGGTCCCTTGCAGTCGATGGTTCGAGATAGCACCGCCCATGGTAACCCCCAGAACCCTGACTTTTGAGATTTCGAGATAATCCCGTCCATGATGTTCCGTTGCCAAATTCAGACCCTGGCAATTGACACTTCGTGATAATGCCATCCATGGAATCTGAATCAGCAGAGTGCTTACATGCCCCCAGTAGGATATGTAAATATCCTATGAGACAAGCACCGAGGAGATGATATGTTGTTACGCATCTTCGAGGGAAATTTCTCACCTCTCCGCGCTGGGGTCTCGTCCAAATTAACTTGTGTTGATCGACTGCTCTTAATCTTGGTGACATTTTTAGAATATTTGAGACGCTTTTGCGTGATTTTGATATTTATGCTCGCTGAACCAGACTGTGTGTGAATTTGGGTGCTTAGGTTACTAAGTCCCATAAATCAAAAGTTAGTTAACGAGGCCGAATACTCCCTAAGTCTTGGACCTAATACTTAAGCTTTTCATTTTCCTCAACCTCTTGAGGAATATCTAGATCTTAATGGGTACTAAGAGTCTATCCAAGAATGCCTAAGGTTTACGTTCTTACTAATCTTGTTGTGCACTTTCCTTTTTCTTTTCCTTAATGTGGTCTAGAACTTAGGTTAATTCCTTAATTGCTTACTAATGACTATCCCTTTTCTCTTTCATTTTGTGCTTCTTTTATCATTCTGCTCTTTTTCTCCTCCTTCTATAAGGTTTACCGGCACTCTTTTTCTCCTTCGAAGTTTTTTTCTTTTTTTTGTATATGCGAATTTTTTTGTTGAAATCTTTTCTTGTTATGTCATTTCATTGCACTTTCATACCCCCCATGACTAAGATTTACAATATCCTCATTGTACATTAGGTGGGTTTTTATTTAGCTTGGTTCATACATTAGGACAGGTATTTGGCGAGTGGATGGGTTGAGGGGATTGTTGTGGATGATTTCTAATCTCAAGTACGGGTACCTGAGGTGGAGTTGGCTGTCTTAAAGGATAAACCTAAAGTGCAAAGAAATGTCAGAAAAGGTTTTCGAGTTTTTCAGAATGACAGGCTGCCTCCCGTTAAGCGCTGAGTTTTACGCCATCGGCTGGACGCAATAAGCTCAAGGAGAATGGAGGATAAATGATGACTCAGCCAAATCTGTACTAGTTACGTCAATGAACGGTTTGAGTCTCTAACCGTTCACGACGAAAGGTTCGGAATCGTGGCTGAGAGGACTGATTTCGATGGCTCCATTTCCAAAAATCTGTCGGACGAGATATGGTCCGACCCACTTGGATCGCAGCTTCCCAGAGAAGAGTTTGAGTCGGGCATCGAAGAGTAGGACCATCTGACCAGGGTGAAAGATCTTTCTAGATATGTGCTTGTCATGAAAGGCTTTAACCCGCTCTTTGTAAATTCGCGAGTTCTCATATGTATCAAGGTGTAGTTCATCAATCTCGCTTATCTGAAGCTTTCTGTGGGTTCCAGCCTTAGAAGATCTAAGTTGCAGTTCCGTACTGCCCAATAGGCTTTGTGCTTTAGTTCGACGGGAAGGTGACATGCCTTTCCGTACACCAGTCTAAAAGGAGACACCCCTAATTGGGTCTTGTGGGTGGTCCTATAGGCCCACAAAGCTTTCGAAAGTCGGGACGACCAGTCCTTCCTGTTAGGTCGAACAGTAACCTGTAGGATTTTCTTGATCTCCCGATTTGATAGCTCAGCTAGACCATTAGTCTGGGGGTGGTAAGGAGTAGAGATTCGGTGAGACACCCCGTATTTGGTCATCAGTGACCTGAACTGAGTGTTGGTAAAATGGGTCCCTCCATCAGAGATAATTGCACGAGTAATCCCGAACGGTGAGAAGATATTCTGATGAATGAATTTGATGACGATCTTGTGATCACAGGTTCGGGTCGGAATAGCTTCGATCCATTTGGACACATAGTCTACAGTGAGTAAAATGTACTCGAAGCCGTCCGAAACATGAAAGGGGCCCATAAAATCAATCCCCCAAATATTGAAGATCTCACATACGAGAATCGGCTGCAAAGGCATCATGTCGAGGTGGCTCATGTTGCCTAGAGTTTGGCAACGACTGCATGCCTTACAGTGACTGTATGCATCCTTGAAGATAGTGGGCCAGTAAAAGCCACACTAGAGGATTTTTGATGTGGTTTTGTGCCCAGAGAGGTGGCCACCGCATGCCTGGTCATGGCAGAAGGAGAGAATGTTGTTGATTTCGCCCTCCGGGACACATCGCCGGATTACTTGGTCAGCACCTATGCGGAAAAGGTATGGGTCTTCCCAGATGTAGTACTTGGCATCGGAGCGCAACTTGTCTTTCTTGGCCTTTGGCCAATCAGACGAGATCTGATGAGATGCCAAGTAGTTTACTATATCAGCAAACCATGGAAGCTTAGTACCAATAGTCAATAGGTGCTCATCAGGAAGATGCTCCGTGATGGGTCCAGAAGGGTTGATGATCTCAGAAGGAAGGCGAGACAAGTGGTCAGCTACCACGTTCTGTCTTCCTGCCTTGTCGCGAATCTCGAGGTCGAATTCTTGCAATAGCAAGATCCATTGGATTAATCGAGGCTTCACGTCCTTCTTAGCAAGGAGATGCCTCACAGCAGTGTGATCCGAGTAGATTATGACGTGGGAACCCAGGAGATAAGATCGGAATTTTTCGAGGGCAAATACTACGGCTAGCAGCTCTTTCTCCATAACCGTGTAATTACGCTGAGCCTCGTCAAGTGTCTTGCTAGCGTAGTAGATGACCACGGGTTTCCCGTCAATCTTCTGCCCCAGAACTGCTCCTACAACGAAGTCAGATGCATCGCACATGATCTCAAAGGGTTGAGACCAATCAGGGGACTGTAGGATCGGGGCTTGGGTGACTCAGTCACGAAGGTTCTCAAAAGCTTGAGTGCATTCCTTGGAAATCTCAAAGGGTACATCCTTAGAGAGAAGAGTAGTCAGGGGGCGCGTGATTTTCGAGAAATCAGGGATGAAACGATGGTAAAAACCAACGTGCCCCACAAAAGACTGGATGTCCCTGATCGAGCTAGGCATAGGAAGTCTAGAAATCAGATCAACCTTGGGTCGATCCACTTGGATGTCTCGGTCGGTTTTAGCTCAGATTCTTCTAGATGGTTAAGTAGGGATGTAGGTATCAAGTTTATGGAGGCACCTAAGTCCAATAATGCTCTGCCGAACTGGGTTTCACCGATCTTACATGAAATCAGGGGAGTGCCTGGGTCTTTTGCCTTGGGTGGGAGTCTACTCAGGATTACAGAGCTGGCTTGCTCTAACAGGACAATTGGACTCCCACTCTTGGTTCTCAGCTTACGTTGAGGTGTACACACATTCTTCAAAAATCGTGCGTAAGTCGGTACGTGGCGGATCGCATCCATCAAGGGGATGTTTATTTGGACCTGCTCAAAGAGCTTGATCAGGTCCTCCTCAGGAGCCACGGGTTTGGTTGTCTTCTTTCCCTTGGTCAAGGCCTCGGGAAATGGAGCCTTGGTTGGTTCCTCTAGGATAGGTCCAGGTTTTTGATCTTGGACAGGGATAGGAACATCCTGGATGACCGCCCTAGAATTTGGGTCACTACCAGGCTTGGAGTGGTCTGGATAAGGTGGATCTTGGGTCATCTTACCACTACGGGTTGTTACAGAATTTAGCCCTGCCTGTTTCTGGTTAGGGGTTGGTAGAATGGGCTGCTGTTGTTGATAACCCGCATAGGAAGTTGAAGCTTCCATCCCGTCAGGTGAAGGAATAGAAGGGGCCTGATAGACCATGTGTGCTTGGCCCGGGTTTGGGTTCATAACGTACCGCTGGGCCGGCACGCTATTAGGGTTAGGTAGAGGTTGAGAAGGAAGCGTGCCTGGTTGGCGAGAATTTGCCAATTGGGCAAGTTGATTTCGAACCTCTGTGATTTCGTCCTTGTGTTGCTTTTGAATAGCCGCATTCATTCTCTGAATGTTAGCCAAAGTCTGGAGGATAAGGGACATTTGATCTTGGTTTGGCCCGGATGAATAAGTGGGGTTGGGCCGAGGCTAAGGCGGATGATAAGGATGAGGTGCTTGTGGACGGGGCTGAAAGGGTGGTCAGGGATTCTGGGAATTTCCCACCCACTGGAAATTGGGATGGTTCCGCCATCCAGGATTGTAGGTGTTGGAAAAAGGGTCATTCTGGATGGCGTTGAGGTCCTCGCAGGTCTGAGGAGCCTCGGAAAAGTCAAAGAATGGGGGAGTAGAGTTCCCCCGACAAGAATAGAAAGGATCGGAGGTTCCTCCGATCCTAGAGTCAGATGGGGGTGGATATGGGTCCATCCCTGGAGAAGATCGGTGGAAAATGTGCTGCACAATTTCCCATGCAGGAGGGGGCTGTGCGAAGGAGTTCTGCGCAAAGGTGGCTCGCTGCAAATGCTGAGTCAACTCATCCACCTTCTCCTCAATAATAGAGACCTTGTCCAATCGACTAGCCATTAATTCTAGGTCGACTGATGCGGACAGGCCTTGTGTCTCATGTGCTCCCCTAAGGTTCGTCGTTGCGCGGGTATTCGTCCTGTCGAATAGTCCCACGAAGTCATTGTTGATGGAGTTCTCACACATATTCTCGAGAATCTCCCACACGGTGTCTTCATGTTGACCCATGATATTCCCTCCGGAAGTTGCATTGACGAACAGTCTAATATCCTCATGGAGTCCCTGGTAAAAAGACTGGACTTGTTCCCATTTAGGAACTCCATGATGGGGGCACTTTCTCATGAGATCCTGAAAACGATCCCATGCCTCATGAAGAGGTTCTCCCGTCTATTGCGTGAAGTGAGTAATCTGATGGCGCAAGGCATTGGTCTGACCAATGAGGAAGAACTTTTTCAAGAACTCGGACCGAAGTTCCTCTCAAGTGTTGATTGGACAGGTATGGGTCTGATACCAATGGGTTGCCTTGTCCATAAGGGAGAAAGAGAACATCTTCATAGTAGGATATCCCGATTCTGCGCATCTGGCCCGAAGGTCTGGGCCAGATGCTTAAGCTGTTTGATGTACTGGAAAGGGTCTTCAGAGTTAAGCCCATAGAATTTAGGTATGGTGTGGATCATGTTGGGCTTTAACTTGGAATCAGGTCCTCCAGTCGGGATTCTGACTTGAGGCTCAATTGCCACCGCAGCGGGATTATAGTGATCTCGCATCATGGGATGCTGCGGTGGGTTCATGAAGTTCTGGAAGAGATCATTGAGTCGCTGGAGCTGGTGCTCGAGATTATTTTCTTCCTCAACAGGCTGAGCCATTGTGGAAGAAGAAGGTGAAGTGGGTTATGTTCACGCGGCTTGATCGTGTTTTAACAGTTAATTACGTCGCAGTATAGGTGACCAAGCGTTGTCAACAAATAAAAATTTATTACTCGAAAACCTAAGTATCCGAGGTCAAACACAGTGAGCAATTGGAATTTATTACTAATATCAAGAATGTAATTGAACACTTAATTACTCAAAACTTAATTCAAAATATATATGCATGAGTTTAAGAGTCAAATGTGACAAAAATAAGGAATTTGGGCGTCTGATCTTGGGATCAGACGTCTTAAAAAAGGTGTTTTCTCCTATCTTGTTCTTGTTCTTCTTCTTATGACTTCTGATTTTCTTCCTTTCTTCTTTGTGCTTCTTCTTCCTTGTTTCTTCTCTGCAGTTCTCTTGCCTTGCTTCTTTCTTCTTATTTTCCTCTGTCTTCTGCCTTGCCTCTCTTCTGCAGTTTCTTTCTCCTTCTTTTCTCTGCAGGTCTTCTTCTTCCTTCCTTGGCTCTGCTTTCTCTTCTTCTTCTGCTTGTCTTTCCCTTTCTTTATTTCTTCTTCCTTCTTCAATTCCTCTTCTCTTTGGCTTCGCCCCTTCCCTCTACCTTGCCTTTCCTTCTCTTTTTCCTTTGCGAAGCTTCCTTCCTTCTTCTTCTCCTTCGCTTGCGTGGCTAAGTCCCTACTTGCTTCTTCAGTTCCTTCCCTGCACAAACCAAAGAGAGCAAAACCTACCCCTCTACCCACACCCGCGTCTCTCTCTGTATATCACACTTCAGCACGCTCTCCCAGAGCCGAATAATCGGGTCAGATCACGCACCCAGGTCTAGGAGCACTGGCGTGAGTGTGGTGTACGAGGAGTGCTCAGGAGGGTATTCGGGTCGGGTCACCAGGTCCGCGTGATGAGCTCACGGACGAGGCACATGTATAGGTGAGGAGAGACCTCACCCTAGTGTATTAAAGGCAACCCAACGATAGCACAAAATCAATTTAAAGTACTCAAGCGCTTTATGAGTTACCGAGGTGGGACTAATGCTCCACCGCTCTTTCTCGCGCGCCCGCAGCAGCCCGTTCCTCCAATTGCAGCAACTGCAGGTCTTGCAGCGCCACTTTCTGGAACAGATGACTTCACGAGATCTCCCTAAATCTATTGCACCTAGAATCCTGAAGTCCTTCAACCTGGACTGAGCGTGCAACCTCCTCGAGTCACCGCTAATGGCGGCTGGAGCTTGGACCCTGCATGACACAAAAAGGGCCTTGCGGCTCTATCAGACCACAGGAGCACCTTCGCTGTGTCATGGTGAAGGTGAGGTGGTAGGTGGCAGGCCTCGGGGCGGCCTAGGCGTGCGTGCCTAGGTCGCTCTGTGGCCGGACGGATGGGTTAGGTCGAGGGACAGTTGTGGCGGTGTAGGCGGTCTGTGGACGAGTGGAGGATGTTCAGTGGAGTGTGGCGGAGGTTGTGCGGTGTTTGGCGAGACGTGTGGGGCTGCGGAGTGACGGAGGCGTCACGCTGGAGGGTGGCAGGAGATGAGGAAGATGGCGGTGGACAGTAACGGTCAAGGGGTGTTGTGTGAAATAGAATGAGGGGAAT
Source organism: Thalassia testudinum (assembly GCA_037157565.1). NCBI lineage: Eukaryota > Viridiplantae > Streptophyta > Magnoliopsida > Alismatales > Hydrocharitaceae > Thalassia > Thalassia testudinum. The sequence continues at coordinate 54,650,982 of JAZHRO010000030.1, forward strand.
TGGAGAGGGGATCAAGATGAACAGTTCTAACCTAACGAAGTGGACAAAGGGGGCGAGAGGGCGGCTGGCAATACCTGCTATCGTCGGAGAAGAAGGTGTCCAGTGGAGGAAGACGACGGCGACGACGGAGCTAGGGAAGCGCACGCGGGTGCTGCATGACGCGGAGGAGGATGGGGAGGATAGCTTTGCCACTGATATTGTGGCAGAGCGACGAGAAAGAGGAGGGGGGCTCGCTGGAGCTCGCTGGACCCCTTAGCCGGAGGAGAAGAAGAGGAAATCGAGGTGGAATTCCGACCAAGTCAAGCTAAGGATGTGCGGCCGGAGTTGGGGGTCAATTTATAGGCATTAACATGGACTCCTGTGCTTGGAAGCCAAGCTTCCAAGTGCGGGAATCCTCGTCGGAGATGGAAGTCAATTAGGTACCCAAATCTCTCGTGCATTTGCACGAGAGATTGGGTGCAAATCATAGATCAGGACCACGCTCAGATGGAAGGGAATTCCTCAGAGAATCTCCCTTCCAAATCTGAGAGGAGATCTTTGAGGAATCTGAGAGTATTCCCCCTCTATTCCTCGCCGGAGTAGGATTTCTCCTCATTAATGGTGGAGGGACCTTCTTGTAAGAGTGGCAAGGAAGCTAGGGGGGTTTATGCAATGGCTTTCAAAAGATAGGGACAAAAATGTAATTACGTGACTAATTTGCAAAGTATGTCAAAATGACCTCCCCTTAGGTCCAAATTTTGGTACAAACCTAATTTGGACCTAAGGAATCCAATGGTGAGGTTAGATTTTTGGTTTGACCACGTTTGAATAGATATTTTGCGTAAAAACCCAAATTAGGTCAATTGATGAGCTAGGACCCCAATCTAGGTCAAACTAGGTTCTGAAGGCCAAATTGAATGTTCTAAACCCTAGGGGATATTTTTCCATGAATTTTAGAGGATTTAATTGATTTTTAACCTAACCAGAACCATATTGAATTAAGAAGGTCTGTTTTAGGGTTACAAGATGTTATTTAATTCCTGGATTGCACATAAATCCATTTCTGATTGAACCAACCCACTTTTTATCTTATTCAGACCATTTGACCTATGTTCTGCCTCTGAGAAATCCCGTTTATGTGTTGTAATGGTAAAATTGTAGTTTTAACCTTTATTTCATGTTTTCTTCTCAGAATACTTGTTCCTTCAATTAAGCCCTTTTCTAGGTTATGTAGGAGCTTTTATTCTCTTTCTTGGGTCAAAATGAGCTAGTTATGGCTCATGATGAGGCTCTCATCAGGTTCAGAATCAGAAGAAAGGTCTATATGGAGTGGTTGTCGCACAAACAAGGGTACCGAGGCTTGGCCTCGGGGAGAGTCGATTTCTAGAGGAGGTTTCAAGGACCTCCTACCAAACATGCACTGATGGAGTGGATGAGGTTAGAACGTGTTGGACCCAATCAAAACACCCAAAATATGTTGGGTGACTATAGAGGTTTGGGGCAGATGATACCCCTTGATCAGAAGGTCGTCCACATGAGAATTACCTGAGCAGCCAGAGAGGATGAGTCCTGCGAAGACCCCTACACGGTAGAGCGCCCCCACAGGTTACAGGATTTCCCCCACCCAACCTCTCTTGTCACTGAGATTCCAGGTAGACTAGAATGGGGACCTTGACCTCTTAAGTCTACCACTTTTAATTAAGATCAAGGTGCTTAGGGTTTCACTTGAACTTTAAGCCTTTTGTGTGCAAAAAGTGACCTAATTTAAAGGTTGGTTGATCTAAGGGATCAACTTCACCTGTTTGTTCCTGTAAGAGCTTATTAGGTCCTTTCTTTTAGTGTTCAAGTGAATTAAGAGCCTGATTGCTTAGGGTTTCTCTTAATAGATGTTTTCAAGCAATGGCTTAGGTACACTTCTTTTGAGAATTTTCAATTCTTGATTAGAAAGTGTGTCTCCAAAATCCTAGCATTTGAGTCTTAGGTTGGCTCTAATTGGTCCAATTAGTTGCCACAAGATTAGGTAATTAGGGCTCAAGCAAGGAGGTTTTAGCCCTAAATACCTTTAGTGGATGTACAGATAGAATGTGTTTGAAATTGAAAAATAGGCAAGTTTTGCGATTTACCATGTATGAAAGACAGGTTATTCCTAAATTGCTTTTCCTTTTTCTTCCTCTTTAGAATTTTAGGGGCTCAAAAGAGAGGATAGAAAATTACCTATCCCTTGGTGTGGTTGTTATGCAGCTGCTTTCTCCTTCTTGATTTCCTGTGCCTGCACAACAAAAGAGAAGAGATTAAGCCAATAGTAAATCAGAAATTATGAATTAATAGCTTCTAGAATGGCCATTGCTCCCCAGCAACGGCACCAAAAACTAGTTCGCTCGTTTCGCGGTGTTTTAAAATTATGTTCGTTGCAGTATATTGCGAAAAGCGATTACCAGTTTATTTTAATTTATTACTCGAAATTTAAAATATCCCGAGGTCGAACTCAGGAAGCACACTTTGATTCTAGAAACATACAAGTTCACAATTATGAAATACAAAAATTTAAGAGAGAGTGAACAAAAGAATCCTTTTCTTCTCTTCTTTCTTTCTTCTCTTTCCCTTCTCTTCTTCTCTTTTCCTTCTCTTCTTTTTCTGCCTTTCCTTTTTTGGACGTCTGATTCTCTGAATCAGACGCCTTATCGGCCCCATTTCTACAGTGCCTCCTTCTTTCTTCAGTTGTGTTCTCGGCCTTCCTGTCTTCTTCTTTCTCCTTCGGCTGCTGCGGCTCTTCTCCTTCTCTTTCTTTTCTCTGCAGCTTTCCTCCTTCCTGGCTTCAGCTCCTTCCTTCTTCTTGTTGGTGCTAGAGCACCACAATCGTTTGTTTTGATGATAACAAAACACGTATCATTTAACATTTGCACTTGGATTCTTAGATTTCAGGTCAATTGCAAATGGAGACGTGATTAGACGGAGTTCGAGCTCGCATCCAGGATGAATTGGAGGAGCTTGATGGAGAACAGAGGAGATTCGCGATGAGCGATGGCTTGAAGAAGGAAGGAGATGAAGAATAGGATAGATTTCCTTCTCATGTACTCTTTGTATTTTTCGTTTCTTTTGTTGATCTTTATTTTTGTTACTTAGATTCATGTTAAAGAGCCTCAAAGTACCCTTACAGTAGTCCTAGGAACACCAGCACAACCCTAGGATACTTAGGTTTTCTGTAGAAAACTTAGAAAACCAATATAGGGTTCAAGCAACTTTTCCAGACGTCTAATTCCAAAATCAGACGTCTGATAATGTGTTTTAAGATGTCTAACTGTTGATTCAGACGTCTGATAACATTTAGGCTGGACTTGTTATCTTTGTCTGATGAAATCAGACGTCCAGACCTCTGTCCAGACGTCTTAGAAGACGTTTGATGACTTTGCCAGATGTCCAATTCCGAGGTGGGACTAAAGTCCCACCTGCTCATTCGTGCACCTGCAGGAGGAAGGCGCGAGCAATTGGGGCAGCAGTCGAGGCTTCGACTCCAATTGAGGGCCTGAGTGCGTGCGTGAGAGTGTTCCGCACCTACTGGACCTGGGGACCTGGAGCGCTGTGGCCTGGAGAAGCTTGCAAAGCAACTTCGACCTGCTCATCAATGTCGGCGAGCTGCTCCGTCCCTGAAAACACAAACACGGCCTCGCGGCCCTGTAGGATGCCTTGGGGAGCTTTGCCAAGGTGTGGCGAATGTGCAGAGGTGGTCGGCGTGGTGCGGGGGCGCCTGCGTGAGCATGCGTAGGGCACACTGTGTGCGTATGTGTGGGTGTGTTCGAGGGTGTGTTTGGGTGAGTGGAGTGGTGGTGTGAGTGAGGGGAAATGTTGAGTGGAGTGAGGGGATGCTTATGGACTTGTCGGCGAGGGGTGGGATGGCCTGTGGAGGTGGAGCGGCCTCGCCGGAGTTGGTGGCCGGAGGTGGAACTGATGGTGGTGGTAGTGGCAGTCGAGGGATCGAAACTAAAAATTGTTAAGGGGGAAATAAAAAGGGGAGAAAACAGAAGAGCTTTTACCTAGCTAAGTGGACGAAGGGGGGCAGGAGGCGGACGGCTCAATTCTGCCGTCACCGGAGATGACGCCTTGTGGGGAAGATGACGACGACGAGGAAGAGAGGCTGGAGGGTGCCTGCTGGTACGACAGGGCACGACGAACGACAGCGGAGCTAACCCTGCCACTGGTGTGGTGGCAGGGCGACGAGAGAGGAGGAGAAGGGTCGCCGGAGCCTGGGGGCGAGTGGTCGGAGGAGGAGGAGACGAAGGTTGGGGGTTTTCTTCGGCCAAAACAGGCTTACCCCAACTGGCAGCCCTAGCCGCTTCTTAAATAGATGCTGGCGAGGAGAAGATCTCGAGGAGGAAGCGTGGGCAGCTTTCCAGAGAATGGTCGGAGAAGAGACCCATTCCTCTCACACATTCTCACGAGAGGCATGGGCATTGGCAGGGCATGGGAGGGGGTCCATGCGGAAGAGGACGACGTAGGGGACCCCCCTTTCATTTCTAGGGACGGTCCCCATACCTTGCGCGGCGCCATCCTCCATGCAAAGTCGCCGGAGGTATGGGCAGCTGCGCGGGGTGGCAGAGGGACCATTTTGCAAAGAACGAAGGGAAAGTTGGGGGTAAAGTGTAAGGGTTCAAAAAGTTAAGGGTTAAAAAGTAATTCATGAGGACCAATTTGTAAAGTAGGTCAAAATGGCCTTCCCTTAGGTCCAAATTTTGGTACAAACCTAATTTTGACCTAAGGAATCTAATGGTGAAGTTTGATTTTAGGTTTGACCACGTTTGACCGGTCAATTTGCACAAAAACCTAAATTAGGTTAAAAATTAGGTATGGTTCTCAATCTTGGTCAAGACAGGTTTCAATGGACAAATTGAAGGTTCTAAATCCTAGGGGATATTTTTTCATAAATTTAGTGGGTTTAATTGATTTTTATCTTGCCTTGAATTTCGTGAATTAAAGCGGATTTGTTTTAGGGTTACAGAATGTTATTTAATTCCTAGAAATTACTATAACCCTTTTCAAATCAAATCAACCCACTTTCTTTCTTGTTAAGCCCATTTGACCTGTGTTTAGACCCTTAGACATCCCATTTGTGTACTGCATTGGTAAAATTGCAGTGTTACCCCTTGTGAGTTGCTTTATACTCAGATTTATAGCTCTTTTATTTAGGCTTTTCCTTAGGTTTTGTAGGAGCTTTTGTATACTTATTTAGGTCAAAATGTGCTAGTTAGGATTCATGATGAGGCTCTCATCAATAACGCGCTGCTAGGTCGGCACGTTATTCGGGTTAGGCAGAGGTTGAGAAGGAAGTGTACTTGGTTAGTGAGAATTCGCCAACTGGGCGAGTTGGTTGCGGACCTCTGTGATTTTGTCCTTGTGTTGCTTCTGGATAGCTGCATTTGTTCTTTGAATGTATGCCAGAGTTTGGAGGATGAGGGACATTTGGTCTTGGTTGGGCCCGGATGGATAGGTGGGGTTGGGCCAAGGCTGAGGCAGCTGATAAGGATGAGGGGCTTGTGGACGAGGCTGAAAGGGTGGTCTTGGGTTCTGAGAATTTTCCGTCCACTGGAAATTGGGATGGTTTCACCATCCAGGGTTATAGGTGTTGGAAAATGGGTCATTCTGGATGGCGTCGAGGTCCTCGCAGGTTTAAGGAGCCTTAGGGAAGTCGGAGAATGGGAGAGTAGAGTTCCCCCGGCAAGAATAGAAAGGATCAGAGGTCCCTTCGGTCCTGGAGTCAGATGGGGGTGGATACGGGTCCATCCCAAGCGAAGGTCGGTGGAAAATGTTATGCACAGTTTCCCTTACGGGAGGTGGCTATGCAAAGGAATTCTGCACAGAGGTGGCTCGTTGCAAGTGCTAAGTCAGCTCGTCCACCTTCTTCTCAATAATTGAGACCTTTTCCAACTGATTGGCCATGAATTCCAGGTTGACTGATGCAGACAGGCCCTGCGTCTCATGTGCTCCCCTAAGGTTCGTCGCTGCACGAGTATTCATTCGGTCAAATAATCCCATTGAGTCATTGTTGATGGAGTTCTCGTACATATTCTCGAGAATCTCCCACACGGTGTCTTCATGTTGATCCATGATATTCCCTCCGCAAGTTGCATTTGTGAACAATCTAATATCTTCATGGAGTCCTGGTAAAAAGACTGGACTTGTTCCCATTTAAGAACTTCGTGATAGGGCACTTTCACATGAGATCCTGGAATCGATCCCATGCCTCATGAAGAAGTTCTCCTGTCTGCTGCGTGAAGTGAGAAATCTAATGGCGCAAGACGTTTGTCCGACCAATAGGAAAGAACTTCTTAAAAAACTCGAACTGGAGTTCTTCCCAAGTGTTGATCGGGCGGGTCTATGTCTGATACCAATGAGCCGCCTTGTCCATAAGGGAGAAAGAGAACATCTTCATAAGTAAGATATCCCGATTTTGTGCATCTGACTCGAAGGTCTGGGCCATAGAATTTAGGTATGGCATGAATCATATTGGGCTTCAATTCGGAATCAAGTCCTCCAGTATGGATTCTGACTCAAGGCTCAATTGCCACTGCAGCGGGATTATAGTGATCTCTCATCTTGGGGCGCTGCGATGGGTTCATGAAGTTTTGTAAGAGATCATTAAGACGCTGGAGCTGGTGCTCAAGATTATTCTCTTCTTCAACAGGCTGATCCATGATGGAAGAAGAAGGGGAACTAGGTTCAGAATCAGAAGAAAGGTCTATATGGAGTGGTTGTCGCACAAACAAGGGTACCGAGGCTTGGCCTCGGGGAGAGTCGATTTCTAGAGGAGGTTTCAAGGACCTCCTACCAAACATGCACTGATGGAGTGGATGAGGTTAGAACGTGTTGGACCCAATCAAAACACCCAAAATATGTTGGGTGACTATAGAGGTTTGGGGCAGATGATACCCCTTGATCAGAAGGTCGTCCACATGAGAATTACCTGAGCAGCCAGAGAGGATGAGTCCTGCGAAGACCCCTACACGGTAGAGCGCCCCCACAGGTTACAGGATTTCCCCCACCCAACCTCTCTTGTCACTGAGATTCCAGGTAGACTAGAATGGGGACCTTGACCTCTTAAGTCTACCACTTTTAATTAAGATCAAGGTGCTTAGGGTTTCACTTGAACTTTAAGCCTTTTGTGTGCAAAAAGTGACCTAATTTAAAGGTTGGTTGATCTAAGGGATCAACTTCACCTGTTTGTTCCTGTAAGAGCTTATTAGGTCCTTTCTTTTAGTGTTCAAGTGAATTAAGAGCCTGATTGCTTAGGGTTTCTCTTAATAGACCTTTTCAAGCTATGGTTTAGGCACACCTCCTTTTGGATTTTTCAGTTCTTGATTAGAAGATGTGTCTCCAAAACCTTAGCTTAGAATCCTAGGTTGGCTTTAATTGGTCCAATTAGTTGCCTTAGAAAATGGGTAACTAGGGCTCAAGCAAGAAGGTTTTAGCCCTAGTTACCTTAAGTGGATATGCAGCTAAAATGTGTTGAAATTTAAAAATAGGCAACTTTGTGAATTACTAAGTATGGAAAACAGGTAACCCTAGATTGATTTTTCTCTTCTTTTCCTCTTTAGAATTCAAGGGGCTTAAAAGAGAGGGTAGAAGGTTACCTGTCCCTTGGTGTTGTTGTTGTGCGGTTGCTTGTTCTTTCTTGCCTTCCTTTCCTACACAATAGAAGAGAGATCAAATCAGTATACAATCAGAAATTGTGATTTTGTAGCTTCTAAAATGCCTTTTGCTCCCCGGCAACGACGCCAAAAACTAGCGGAGGGTTTTGTGTAACTGCCACCGGTTTGATTTTATTTTATTACTCGAATACAAAAATTCTCCGAGGTTGAACTCAGGAAGCAAACTTGATTCTAGAAGCGTAGAAAATCATAATTTACAATATATTGTTTTACAAAAAGATTAAAGAGAGGAAAATAAAAATGTCACTTCTCTTTTCTTCTCTCTTTCTTCTTTTGTCTTCCTTTCTCTCTCTTTTCGGACGTCTAAATCCAAGGGTCAGACGCCTTAAGTACCAATTGCTACAGTGCTTGTGCTTTTCAGCTACTACTGCTGCTTTTTCTTCTTGGCTTCTTTTTCTCTTCTTCTTTGCTGTCTCTTCTCTTCTGACTTCTTCTTCTTTCTTCTCTGTTGCGTGCCTTTTGCTTTCTTCTCTCTTCCTTTTCCTTTTGCCTCAGTTTCTCTGCGACGACAGTGCCATCTTCCTCCTCCTCCTTTGCCTCTCTGCTGCTCCGAGTCCTTCCTTTCTCTCTAGCCGTAGCTATCTTCCCGTGGCTAAGTCCTCAGCCGCTCCTCCTCCTTCCTTACTTCCTCTTCTGTTCCCTGCACAGGCATCCGATTAGGAAAAACCTAACCCCTACCCTCCCCACGTCTCTCTCTCTCTATTTCGCTCTCAGGACAACTCTCCCAGAGCCTTCTCGGGTTATCAGGTCGGGTATGCGTGCCCGGGACTAGGCGCACCGGCGTGGGTGGTGCGTGAGGAGTGCACAGGTAGTCGGGTAGGATACTAAGTCCGCGTAGGTGTGTGCCGCGGATGAGGCATGGTGGGCGAGGGGACCTCATCCTGCGTCAGGAGACGCTAAGCCCCTGACACTTTTGCAATTTATGTTGCCTCGCCTCCTCCTGATCTTCCAAGGTGGGACTAAAAGTCCCACCCGCTTCGCTCGTGCCTGCAGGGAGAATGCCTTCAATCACCGTGGCTGTGACACTCTCTCAAAGCCACTCCCTGTCTAGAAGTATGCGCGAGACAATCCTGCACCTCCTGGACTTATTTTCCTGGAGTGCAGCAGCCTGGAGCAAGCTTTCTCATGCTTTAATGGCAGCAGGTGGGTGAATTTGAAACTCACAAATACGGCCTTGCGGCCCTGTCAAACCACATGGGGAGCTTCACCGTGTCACGACGAAGGTGAGGCGGGGATTGGTGTGGCGTGGAACGGCTTAGGTGTGCGTGCTTAGGTCGCTCTGTGGCTGTGGAAGTGCGTGTGTTTGGTGGGCACTTGGGGAGGTGTTGGTGGTCGATGGATGGGCGGACGGTGATCAGTGGACGATGGTGGAGGTAGTGAGGTGTCCAGCGAGGTCTGTGGAGGTGTGACGCAGTGGATGCACCTCGCCGGTGGGCTGCCGGAGATGGAGAAGATGGCGGTGGTCTACGGTGTCGAGGGGTCGAAAATGCAAAATAAGAGAGGGGAAATGAAGAGAGGAGAGAGGAGAAGAGTTCTAACCTACTTAACATATGAAAGGAGGGAGGAAGTAGTCGGCACGTATTTGCCGATGCCGGAGACGAAGATGTCCAGGGGAGGGGTGACGGCGACGACGACGGGGCTGGAGGCGCATGCGCGGGTGTTGCACGACGCGGAGGAAGGTAGTGAAGGTGGCTCTGTCACTGGTATTGTGGCATGGCGACGAAAAAGAGGAGGAGGGCTCACCAGAGCTCGCTGGACTTCCTGACCGGAGGAGGAGACGAAATTGGGGGAATTCTTCAGCCAAGTCGAGCTTGAAGGATGCGGCAGGGGTTTCCGCTCCTTAAATAGGCGTCGGCCGAGAGAGAATCGCGAGGAGGAGATGGGAATACGTCGCCGGAGGTACGGCCGGAACGAGACCCATACCTCTCGAGCGTTCGCATGAGAGGCATGGTGGCCAACAGGGCATGGGAGCCGGCCCATGCTGCAGGGGACAACATAGGGAGTCTCCCTTTCAAATCTGGGGTCGGCTCCCCATGCTTGCACGGCGCCATCCTCCGCGCAAAGTCGCCAAAGATATGGCCTACGCAGGCGGGTGGCAAAGGGACCCGATTGAAGAAGATGACGAGAAAGGTAAGGGGGGTCCTTGCAAGGTTTCAAAAAGCTAAGGGTCGAAAAGTAATTGTTGAGGACCATTTTGTAAAGTGGGTCAAGGCGACCTTCCCTTAGGTCTAAATTTTGGTATAAGCCTAATTTGGACCTAAGGAATCCAATGGTGAGGTTGGATTTTAGGTTTGACCATGTTTGACTAGACATTTTGCACAAAAACCCAAATTAGGTCAAAAATTGGATATGATTTTCAATCTAGGTCAAGATAGGTTCCAATGGCCAAATTGAAGGTTCTAAACCTTAGGGGATATTTTTTTATGAATTTTAAAGGGTTTAATTGATTTTTATATTACCTGAAACTTCATGAATTAAAGTGGATTTGTTTTAGGGTTATAAAATGTCATTTAATTCCCAGATTTTGTCATAACCCTTTTCTGACCAAACCATCCCACTTTTTCTTTTATTAAGTCCATTTGACCTGTGTCTAGATCCTTAGAAATCCTGTTTGTGTACTGCAATGGTAAAATTACAGTTTTACCCCTTGTATAATGTTTTATTCTCTGCTCGACAATTTCCTGATTTAGGCCTTCCCTTAGGTTATGTAGGAGCTTTTTGTTCGATTTATTATGTCAAAATGTGCTAGTTAAGGTTTATGATGAGGTTCTCATCACCGGGGTTCAACTAGCCACCCTACACCAACTTGTTAGGCCCACTAGGCAAACCACGGTGGTCAGGCGAGGGTGCGCGAACTGTGGAGGGGCGAGACCCCTGTTTGGTTCTTAGGTGCTAGACCCCTATTACTGAGAGGGATAGGCCCTATACTGTTCCATGTTGTACTTGGGTGCACTCATTAACGGAAACGACTGACCGCGTGCTAGTGCGGGATAGCTATCTGTACGCTTATTGCGCGTGCCGTAGTCACCGTTACGTCTGTCCGTGACCTTGGGGTGGTTAACTGGGTGTAGGACCACCACGGGGAAATCTCCCGACCAGGAGAGCACCACGTGCAACTTCTACTCTTCGGAAAAGACTGCAATCAAGATGGTTCCCACGAGGAACATTCGAGATCAAGAAAGAAATCTGATAAATAAGCCAATGAGTGAAAAGGAATAAATTGTAAAATAAAGTAATTGGAATAACAGCTACCTATTCACTTTTACTGCTTTACTTAGCTGGTTGCCACTCTACTCAGCGTTCATTGATTTTGTGTACTCATAACCCTTTTCAGGTCCAAGTGTTGAGCAGCCCGAGTCTACGGCTGTAAAGGGTGCTGGGCCCAGTAGAGCCCAGTAGCAGTAGCTTTCTTTCTTAGTACCTTTTCGTAGTAGTGAGTTCAGACTCTTGCACTTTTACGTTCTGTACTTACGTTCTGTACCTTTACGTTTCTATACTTTTATGCTCCTGTACTTTGCTATTGTTCTACTGTTGTGGTGGTGATATGTACTGTAGCAGCTTTTACTTGTTTACTGTTGTACTCTTTTACTGTTAGTTGCTTAGCATTGTGAATGTGGTTTACTTTCCTACTTTTTGGTTATTTCCCGTTGGACGACTGGGTCTTGGGATCAGTCGAGTCGGGCCGATCTCGTGTCCTGTAGGGATTTGGGAACCGGGTCGTAACAAGATAGTATCAGAGAAAGGTCGTCCCGAGAAATGAACCAACTAGCTTGAGAATAACCAATTCACGTGCTTGTAACTAGAGTAACCACCACAACGTACCGCTTGACATCTGTTCTGAGTTCTTTCGCTGAAGTCCATTTGAGTTGACTTCTTCTGTTTTGTCTTCCGCGTCTCCTTCCAAGAGATGCCTTGTCGGAGAGTTCTCGAGACGGGCCGTGGATGTGGCCGTGGATGAGGTCGGAGGGCCGGACGTGTCGAGCTTGGAGTTCGTGCTACCCCTTCTCTCCTCCTGAGCGTACAGTCTCAGGACCTTGTCAAGTTGATCCAAGAGGTCGTTCGAGAAGAAGTACAGCTTCCGCCTACTCCGCCGCCCCCTCATCTCCCTTCCGAGGGTACGGAGGGGGACTTTTTCATGGGACGGCAGTGTCACCGTAGCACCAAGCGAGTCAGAAGAGCTCAAAGGAGGCACGCGGTGCCTGCAGGAGAGCCGTCTCATTTTGCAGGGCCGTCAGTGGCCTTTGGGGGCCCCCTCCAGGGGCCAACTGTCGGTACTGGACCCCCGCCCAGCCGTCAGCAGGGACATACTGAGGGAGGGAGTCGAGTCCCCCTCTGCTACCAGTGTGGCCAGTCGGGCCACTTTAGGAGGGACTGCCCGTCTAGGGCTAGAGCGCAGCAGATGCTCACCGCACCGAGCGCTGGAGGCCGAGCAGGTGGTTGTGGTTCCCAGGCACATGGGAGAGGATAGCAGTCACGGAGAGGATACCGGCCAGCTGTCACTAGCTTAGCCCCAGGCTTGGCTGTTTTGTCTACCCCCAGGACTGAGGGGTGTCGCGATGTCTCGACTCACGGAGACATCATGGCTTCAGTTTCTGCAGTGACAGGAATGGTTACAATTCTTGGTCTTTTTGGAGTGCGTATTTCTTGCTTCTAATACGACGTACTTTCTTGCTCCATAAGTTTATCGCTACTTTGGGGTCCGATAGCACTCTATTAGGGGATCCATTGTGATCAGAGACCTAGGCGGCCAGCTGTTTGTAGCTGGGGAGGTTAATACAGACTGTGAGGTCAGTGGTGGGGGACACAGCCTCCCCGCTAACCTGATTGTGATGCCGATGGAGGATTTTGGCATAATTCTGGGGATGGATTGGCTATCCGCTTACCACGTTTTGGTGGAATGTTTTGAGAGGAAGATCGTCTTCCCCATACCGGAGATGCCTTCTTTTGAGTTTCACGGATAGCCAGTGGACGGAGGCTTCAGGTGCATTTCTGCACTTCGGGCAGTGAGACTTTTGGGCCAGGGGTGTGAGGGCTTTCTGGATTGTGTAGTGACAGAGCCCAGCCCTGTGGTAGACTTTCAGAGAATCCCGATGGTCAGAGAAAACCTCGACGTGTTTCCAGAGGAGCTGCCAGGACTACCGCCTGAGCGTAAGATCGAGTTTGAGATCTCACTGGTATTGGGGACCAACCCTATTTCTACTGCACCTTACAAGATGGCACCACTTGAGCTGCGAGAGCTCAAGTCCCAGTTGTAAGACCTATTGGAAAAGGGCTTTGTGAGGCCCAGTGCATCCCCATAGGGAGCTCCGGTGTTATTTGTGAAGAAGAAGGATGGTACCCTATGCCTTTGTGTGGACTACTGTTGGTCTCGTCCTTCGGGTGTTAATGATGTATTCGTCGCAGTATTATGAAAGATGATTATCACTTTAATTTATTTATTACTCAGGATTTTAAAATATCCTGAGGTCGAACTCAGGGAGTACACATCATTCTAGAATCATATGAATTCACAATTGACTATATACTGTTTTACAAAAATTTAAGAGAAAGAGAGAGAGAGAATGAGCAAAAACTCCTTTTTTTCTTCTTCTCTTCTACTGCGGTTCCTCTTTTTCTTTTCCTTTTCTCTGCTACTGCTTCTCCTTCTTTCTTCTCTTTTTCTCTGACCCTTCCCTCTCCTTCAGCTTTGTTTCTACAGTGCTTTGGCTTCTTCTTCTTCTCTTTGTCTTTCCCTTTCTCGTTTTCCTCTGCGAAGCTTCCTTCCTTCTTTCTCTTCTTTCTGTAGCGTCTTCTTCTTTCTTCTTCTTTCTTCAGCAGCTCCTTCCTTCTTCTTCTTCCCTTTCGCTCTTTCCCTGTTCCGGACGTCTACTTTTCCGAGTTGGACGCCTTATCAGCCATGATGCTACAGTGCCTCCTTCTTTCTTCTGTTGTCTTCTCTTCTTCTTCTTCTTCTTTCTTCTTTGACTGCTGCAGCTTCTCCTTCACCTTCTTCTTGCGGCCAAGTCTTCGCCGCTGCCCTTCCTTCTCTTCTTCCCCTACTCCCTGCACACACGCGAATGCAAAATCTACCCCTACCCTTCCCCGCGTCTCTCTCTCTCTGAATCTCTCTTTGGTACGCTCTCCTAGAGCCGGGTAATCGGGTCGGGTCGCGTGCCCGAATCCAGGCGCACTGACGTGGGTGGTGCGCGAGGAGTGCATGGATCGGGGTAATCAGGTCGCGGGTCAGGTCCGCGTGGGCAGTGCCGCGGACGAGACCTGATGAGTGAGGGCGAGGGACCTCACCCCAGTGTTTCGAGGCGAAAAGCCTATGTGACTTTTTCAATTTATGTGTGGGCGTGCGCCCACACACTTCCGAGATGGGACTAAAGTCCCACCTCCGATCTCGGGCATCTACAGGAGGAAGGTTCGTCCAATTGGGGCAGCGGCAGAGGCTTGCGACCCCAATTGAGGTCCTGAGTGCATGCGCGAAAGCCTCCCGCGCGACCTGGGCTGCAGACCTGGAGCTGCGTGCAAGCTTGCTCCAAGCTTCTCGTCAATGGAGGAGAGGGTACGAGACCTGAAACCACTAGTACGGCCTTGCAGCCCTATCAGAATACTTGGTGAGCTTCGCCAGAGCACGGCGAAGACAGTGCAGGGGTCGGTGCGACGTGGGGAGGCCGGAGTGCTTGTGCCTAGGGCACACTGTGTGCGTGAGAGTGGGTGTGTTCGGGGGGTGTTCTGGAGGTGTGGCGTGGTGAGTGGAGTGCAGATTTAGTGTCAGTGAGGTGTTGTGGTGCTTAAGGGGTGATTGGCGAGGTCGATGGAGGAGTGGAGCGGCGGGGATGCCTCACCAGAGAGCGGCCAGAGATGGAGAAGGTGGGGATGGACAGTGGCGGTAGGTGGGTGGAAATAGCAAATTAAAAAGGGGAAATAAAAGAGAGAGTAAGGGGAAGAGTTTCACCTACGTAACTGATGAAAAGGGGGGGAGGAGGCACTCGGCGCATGCCTGCTGACGCCGGAGACGAAGATGCCCAGAGGAGGGTAACGGTGACGAGGAGGGGATCTGGAAGGTGCCAGCTGGTGCAGCCTGGCACGGGAGGATGAGGCGGAGTGAACTCTGCTGTAGGTATGGCAGCAGAGCGACGAAGGGGAGGAGGAAGGGTCACCAGAGCCTGCGGGCACTTGACCAGAGGAGGAGGAGGCGAAGTTTGGGGGAATTCCTGGGCTAAATCAGGCTTGGGACGTCCGGAGAGCCCTGCCATCCCTTTTATAGAAGCTAGCGAGAGGAGAATCTCGAGGAGAGATCGTGGAGAGCTTGCCGGAGTTGGCCGAAGATGGAGACCCATTCCTCTCGCGAGGAGTGGGCGATGGAAGGACATGGGAGGGGGTCCCTACGAAAGAGGATGACGTAGGGAACCCCCCTTTCGTTTCTGAGAGCAGCCCCCATACCCTACGCGGCGCCATCCTCCGCGCAAGGTCGCTGGAGGTATGGGCGGTTGCGTGAGGTGGCAAAGGGGCCGTTCTGTAAAGAATGAAAGAGAAGTTGGGGGGCAAAATGCAAGGGTTCAAAAAGATAAGAGTCGAAAAGTAATTCAAGAGGACCAATTTGTAAAGTAGGTCAAGATGGCCTTTTCTTAGGTCCAAGTTTTGGTATAAACCTAATTTGGACCTAAGGACTCTAATGGTGAAGTTTGATTTTAGGTTTGACCACGTTTGACCAGTCAATTTGCATAAAAACCCAAATTAGGTCAAAAATTGGGTGTGGTTCTCAATTTAGGTCAAGACAAGTTCTACTGGCCAAATTGAAGGTTCTAAACCCTAGAGGATGTTTTTCCATGAATTTTAGAGGGTTTATTTGACTTTTATCTTGCTACAAACTTCGTGAATCAAAGCGGGTTTGTTTTTCAGGTTACAGAAAGTCATTTAATTCCTAGGAGTTGCTGTAACCCTTTTCGGATCAGGTCATCCCACTTTCTTTTTTATTAAGCCCATTTGGCCTGTGTTCAAACCCATAGACACCCCATTTGTGTACTGCATTGGTAAAATTGTAGTTTTACCCCTTGTGAATTATTTTATTCTTAAATTTAGAATTCTATGATTTAGGCTTTTCCTTAGGTTTTGTAGGAGCTTTTGTACACTTCTTTAGATCAAAATGTGCTAGTTAGGGTTCATGATGAGGCTCTCATCAACTACAGACAACTGATTAGGGTCACCATCAAGAACAGATATCCGCTGCCGAGGATTGATGATTTGTTTGACTAGTTGCGAGGTGCTACGGTGTTCTCCAAGATAGATTTGAGATCTGGCTACCACCAATTGAGGATCAGGGAAACCGACGTCTCCAAGACAGCTTCCGCACCCGGTACGGACACTACGAGTTTTTGGTCATGCTGTTTGGGCCAACCAACGCCCCCGCTGCCTTCATGGATTTGATGAACCGGGTGTTCAGACCGTATATGGACCAGTTTGTGGTGGTATTTATTGATGATGTGCTCATTTACTCGCAGGATCAGGCGTAGCACAGACAACACTTGCTCATGGTTCTGGACAAGTTGAGACGACATAGGTTGTATGCCAAATACAGTAAGTGCGAGTTTTGGTTGAGGCAGGTGACCTTTCTAGGTCATGTGATTTCAGGAGATGGCTTGGCTGTGGATCCAGCCAAGGTAGAAGCAGTACTCAAGTGAGAGAGACCACGTACAGTGATAGAGATCCGCAGTTTCTTGGGACTAGCAGGTTACTACCGGCGGTTTATCAGGGGTTTCTCGCAGATTGCACGTCCTATGACTCAGTTGACCCAGAAGGATGTACCCTTTGCTTGGATAGGCGCTTGTGAGGCGTGTTTTCAGGAGTTGAAGGAGAGGCTGACTTTGACTCCTGTGCTTACCATCCCGGACAACAGTGGCAGTTTCGTTGTCTACACAGACATTCGTTGCAGGATTTAGGGGGTGTGCTCATGTAGCGGGGTCACGTTGTCACTTACGCTTCGCGGCAACTGAAGCCCCATGATCATAGCTACCCTACCCACGACTTAGAGCTGGCAGCTGTTGTCTTCGCGCTGAAGACATGGAGGCACTACCTGTACAGTGAGACTTTTGAGATATTTACGGATCATAAGAGCCTCAGGTATTTGTTTGATCAGAATGAGCTTAACATGAGACAGAGACGTTGGTTAGAGCTCCTGAAGGACTATGATTGTAGCATCTCCTACCATCCAGGGAAGGCCAACGTGGTGACTGACGCCTTGAGCCGGAAGGCGCCTGCCCACTTGGCCAGTTTACTGGCTTAGAGTTGGAGACTTATGGAGGAGTTGGGCAGTTGGCGACCCCCTAGAGTTACAAGGGCATTATGGGGCAGTGAAAGTGACCCGACAGACGAGACCAGAGCTGATAGACCGCATCATCACAAGACAGATGATAGACACGTACCTGTAGTCGTTGCAAGACAGAGTACAGTCAGGGGACCCTGGAGACTCCTCCTTCACTGACGAGGTACTACGCATGAGGGGATGTTTGTGCGTTCCCAGAGACGAGGAGTTGTTGAGAGAGCTCCTGACTGAGGCGCACAGATTCAGGTTCACCATACATCCCGGGAACACGAAAATGTACCATGATCTGAGGCATGACTTTTGGTGGAGGGGGATGAAATGGCATGTAGGTGAGTTCGTGCAGCAGTGTTTGGTGTGCCAGCAGGTGAAGGCCGAACTTCAGAGGCCTGCAGGACCGTTGCAGCCACTTCACGTGCTAGAGTGGAAGTGGGAGAGCATCACCATGGACTTGGTGGTAGGCTTTCCCATTACCCAGCGAGGACACAATGCAGTCTGGGTGATTGTAGACAGATTGACGAAGACGGCACGTTTCTTGCCAATCCGAGTCACCTTGGGACCAGCGCAGTTGGCAGAGAGGTATATTCGTGACGTAGTACGTCTGCACGGAGTTTCGCGTGAGATTATATCCGATCGGGATACCCGTTTTACGTCCTAGTTTTGGGTTGAGTTTCAGCAGGCCTTGGGGACACGGTTGAGGTTCAATACAACCTACCACCCCCAGACGAACGGACAGTCAGAGCGAACGATACAGACACTTGAGGACCTTTTACGTGCCTGTGTACTAGACTGGAGGGGCTCTTGGGAGGAGCACTTGCCCCTGGCAAAGTTTGCATATAATAATAGTTATCACTCGAACATCGGTATGGCACCTTATGAGACTCTGTACAGATGGAGGTATACTGCGTCCTTGAGTTGGGTTGAGGTGGGTACCAAGTGGGAGGTTGGCCCCCGGCTAATCCAGCAGAGTTAGGAGGTGATCAAGCAGATTCGCAGACGACTTCGCACTATCAGGAGCAGATAGAAGAGTTATGCTGATCAAAAGCACAGAGAGGTGCAGTTCGAGGTTGGGGATCACGTCTTTCTTCGCGTTTCTCCCATGAAGGGCCTGCAGCATTTTGGAGTGAAAGGGAAGCTCACGTCCAGGTTTATGGGGCCCTTTGAGGTCTTGGAGCGGGTAAGACCCGTTGCTTACAGGCTTGCCCGTCCTCCCCAGTTTTCCGGTGTGCACGACGTGTTCCACATGTCCAACCTCAAGAAGTACGTCACAGATCCCAGTCACGTTCTGAGCCACAAGAGTGTCGAGGTGGGTGATGACCTGACCTACCCCGAGCGACCAGTACAGATACTAGACCGAGCCGTCAGGAGTTTGAGACGAAAGTAGGCACCCCTGGTGAAGGTCTTGTGGAGGAGCCAGAGGTACGAGGAGGCTACCTGGGAGCCTGAGGCGGCGATGCGAGAGCGGTACCCGAAGCTTTTTTAGGGTACGTCTTTTCAGACCGGCTTCAGTCCTCATTAAGTTTGTTATGCGTAGATTGTTCTTTTTCCACACCCTAGCTAGCTCAAGTTTCGGGGATGAAACTTCCTTTAAGTTTGTTATGTTGTAAAGATCCGTTCTGTCCTGAGCCTTTTAAGACATCTGGACTGTCAGTCAAACGTCTGGACAACTTCCTAGATGTCTGCAAATTGAAATTTTTGTGCAAAGCCTTCGCGTCTGCTCGCGGGCGACGTGCAGACAGTACACTCTTTTTCCTTCCCTTCTTCTCTCTCTCCCCGCCTCCAGCAAACCCTAACCCACCAACCTTATAAACCCCTTCCCTCTCGCTCGTTCTCCCCACTCCAGCCACCTCCCTCTCTTCCTCTCCACCCCAGTGAGAGAGCTAGCACGAGCGAGTGAGTGCGAGGGCAGCGACGAGGAGCAGTGTGAGGAGAAGAGGAGGAGTTGAGCTAGCGAGCTTGTGTGGGAGATCACCGGAGGGCGCACCACAGGAGCGGCGCGTGCGGGAGGAGGAGGAGTGCGTCGGGGGAGTCATCCCCGACACTGCTACAGCCGGAGCTACAGGCGAGGAGTCGAGCTACGGCCGCGCGCGGTGGGAGCGAGCGGGAGTAGGTTCTGGTTCTGGGTTTTTCCCAGAATCAGACGTTTGGAGTGACATCCAGACGACGGAGCAGACGTCTGGAGGCTGTTCCAGATGTCTGAGGAGAGAGCTTCATGAAGGTACGTTCCCTTTGCGGATACGGCCATGCAGGCCGCTCCGCAGGAACACTTTGCGTGCCTATTTTGAGGAGATTTTATGGTGGCGTGCAGGATTTGCTTTGGGAATGCGCGGGGCACGCCCTCCCACGCATTTCATATGTCTGGGAAGCTTACAAGATGACTGGAAGCACTTCTAAACGTCCAGAGAGGTGGTCGGACGTCTGGAGCTGGGTTCAGACGGTCTAGAAGAGTTCCTGGACGTCTGAGGTTGACGCAGAGCTTGAGGTGCGTTCCTGGACACTTTTAAGACATCTGGAAGTTGTTCCAGATGTTTGATTTGAGTCAGTAAACCTATTTTTGACCCGTTTAGGGTCCGTTTGAGGTCCGTTTACGCCAACAAGATACTGGTGTTTTCCTTGCAAGTTCCTCTACTTGTTAGAAGGCTTTCTATACTATTCTGAATGTTCCATTGTGATTGTTGTTTGTTATAGGACTTCGTTCCGTTGCAGGTTTGGGGCTTACTGAGGCACGTGAGCCTACTGTTCGAGCCTCCAATACTCCTGGGTTGATTGGTAGAGTGGCTTCCCCTAATTTAATTATAAACCTAAATGCATGTGTGGAATGAATGGTTAGAATCTAGGATATGGCATGAATCCTAGGACGAGAAATACTTGAAACGTCTGTATTGTGTGATTGAATTGCAGTCTTGAATGAGTCGATAGAAATATTAACAACTACCTGTAAATGAACAAAAGCTGCCTATGAAATACTAATTACCTGTGCCAGTTAACAGTTGCATGCGACTTTCCTATTGTATACATTAAATGATATAATACGAGCTGCATATGTATAACCTGAGAATGGTAATGTGAATGATAGAAATATGAGCTCCATGTGTATAACCTGAGAATGGAAACGTGAATAATAGAAATACGAGCTGCACATATATAACCTGAGAATGGAAATGTGAATGATGAAACCCGGTACGGAATGGCATGAGAAATATGAGCATGAACCCTACGGGGAAATTAGGAGTAGAGCTCCTGAGAGTAAATAGAATGGATTCGGAAATGTGACGGGAAGTGTGCTAGCCCTTAAGTACGTGGTACCAAGGGGAGCACATGTTTCCTCTTAGTGTAGAGGGGAGCTTGCCACCTTTCGGGTTGAGACCCGGGGTGGGTTGGGCCACTTTGCACCGACTTCGTGGCCCTCGTGTACACTGTACAGGGGAGAGCTACTAGTGTAGGGAGAGCTAGCCACCCCACGGGGTCTGGGGTTCAACTAGCCACCCTACACCAACTTGTTAGGCCCACTGGACAAACCAGGGTAGTTAGGTGAGGGTGCACGGACTGTGGAGGGGCGAGACCCCTTTTTGGTTCTTAAGGGCTAGACCCCTGTTACTGAGAGGGCTAGGCCCTATACTATTCCGTGCTATACTTGGGCTCACCCATTAACGGAAACGACTGACCGCGTGCTAGTACGGGGTAGCTACCCGTGCGCTTATTGCATGTGCCGTAGTCACCGTTACGTCTGTCCGTGACCTTGGGGTGGTTGACTGGGTGTAGGACCACCATGGGGAACTCTCCCGGCCAGGAGATCACCACGTGCGACTTCTACTCTTCGGAAAAGACTGCAATCAATATCGTTCCCACGAGGAACATTCGAGATCAAGAAAGAGATCTGATAAATAAGCCAATGGGTGAAAATGAATAAATTGTAAAATAAAGTAATTGGAATAACAGCTACCTGTTCATTTTTACTGCTTTACTTAGCTGGTTGCCACTCTACTAACATTCGCTGATTTTGTGTACTCATAACCCTTTTCAGGTCAAAGTGTTGAGCAGCTCGAGTCTACGGTTGCAAAGGGTGCTGGACCCAGAAGAGCCCAGTGGTAGTAGCTTTCTTTCGCAGTACCTTTTTTTAGTAGTGAGTTCAGACTTTTGTACTTTTACGTTATGTACTTATGTTCTGTACCTTTACGTTTCTGTACTTTTATGCTCCTGTACCTTGTTACTGTTCTACTATTGTGGTGGTGATATATACTGTAGCAGCTTTTACTTCTTTACTGTTGTACTTTTTTACTGTTAGTTGCTTAGCATAGTGAATGTGGTTTACTTTCCTGCTTTTTGGTTATTTCCCGTTGGACGATTGGGTCTTGGGATTAGTCGAGTAGGGCCAGTCTCGTGTCTTGTAGGGATTCGGAAATCGGGTCGTAACATGCTGCGTGGTGCTGTGCAGGAAAGAAGGAGAGGAGCTAAGGAAGGAAGAGGCGCAGCAAAGAGAAGAAAAGGAAGAAGGTAGCGGTTGAAGGACTTAGCAAGGAAGAAGGTAGCCACAGCAAGGAAGAAAAAAGGAGTAGAAGAAAGAGAAAAGCAGACACTAAGCCGCAGAAAAAGAAGAAGAAGGAAGGAGGGCCAAAGAGAAGAAGAGAAAGTCAGAGGAGAGATAAGGAAAAGGAAGAAGAAGAAAGGCAGGAGCCAAGGGAAG
Organism: Thalassia testudinum; assembly: GCA_037157565.1. Classification (NCBI taxonomy): domain Eukaryota; kingdom Viridiplantae; phylum Streptophyta; class Magnoliopsida; order Alismatales; family Hydrocharitaceae; genus Thalassia; species Thalassia testudinum. The sequence continues at coordinate 54,672,649 of JAZHRO010000030.1, forward strand.
GAGCAGCACTGTAGCAGAGGTGCGGCTGAAGAAGAAAGAAGAAAGAAGAAAGAAAGAAATCAAAGAGAGTAGTAGAAGAAAGAAGATGGAGGAGAAAGGAAAAGCTAAGAAGGAAGAAGAGGAGCGGCTGAAGAAGAAGACAAGCAGAGACAGAAAGAGAAAGAAGAGAAAGCAGCAAGGAGAAGAAAATAACAGACCATCATTTAAGACATTTGATTATAGAATCAGACGTCCAATTCTTTTTTTTTTTTGCTATATTTCAATTGCTAAACTCTTGCATTTATACTCTGAATTAAGTTTTGAGTAACTTTAAGTGTTCAATTACATTATTGAGATTAGTGAATAAATTCCATTTGCTCCCTATGTTCGACCTCGGATACTTAGGTTTTCGAGTAATAAATTCTTATTTGTTATCAACACTTGGTCACCTATACTACAATGCGACTGACTTATACTCATCTAAAAAGCCTGACAAAGCGTTATAACAGTACCTGCTTCCGTCTTAAACTCCGGACGGCTCTGTCTAGTATCTGCACTGGTCTCTCAGGGTAGGTTAGGTCGTCACCCACCTCAACACTCTCGTGGCTCAGAACGTGACTGGGATCGGCGACGTACTTCCTGAGGTTGGACACGTGGAACACGTCGTGCATACCAGAAAGCTGGGGTGGAAGGGCAAGTCGGTAAGCAACAGGTCCTACCCATTCCAGGACCTCAAAGGGCCACATAAACCTTGGCGCAAGTTTCCCTTTCACCCCAAAACGCTGCAGGCCCTTCATGGGCGAAATGTAAAGAAAGACGTGATCCCTAACCTCTAACTGCACCTCTCTGCATTTCCGATCAGCATAACTCTTTTGTCTGCTCTTGACATTGTGAAGTCGTCTATGAATCTACTCTATCACCTCCTGAATCTGCCGGATCAGCCTGGGGCCAACCTCCCACTTAGTCCCCACCTCAACCTAACTCAAGAGTGCAGTACACCTCTGTCCGTACAGAGCCTCGTAGGGTGTCATGTCGATACTCGAGTGGTAGCTGTTATTATATGCAAACTCTACCAAGGGTAAGTGCTCCTCCCAAGATCCCCTCCAGTTTAGTACACAGGCGCGTAAAAGGTCCTCGAGTGTCTGTATAGTGCGCTCTGATTGTCCGTCCGTCTGGGGGTGGTACGCCGCACTAAACCTTAACCGTGTCCCCAAGGCCTGCTGAAACTTAGCCCAAAATTGGGAAGTAAAACAGGTATCCCGGTCAGATATAATCTCATGTGGAACTCCGTACAGACGTACCACATCACGAATATACCTCTCTGCCAACTGCGCTGGTCTCAAGGTGACTCGGATCGGCAAGAAGCATGCCGTCTTCGTCAATCTGTCTACTATCACCCAAACTGCGTCGTGTCCTGGCTAGGTAACGGGTAAGCCCACCACCAAGTCCATGGTGATGCTCTCCCGATTCCACTCTGGCACAGGAAGTGGCTACAACGGCCCTGTAGGCCTCTGATGCTCGGCCTTCACTTACTGGCACACCAAACACTGTTGCACGAACTCATTTACATCTCACTTCATCCCTCTCCACTAAAAGTCACGTCTCAGATCATGATACATCTTCGTGTTCCCGGGATGTATGGTGAACCTGGACCTGCGCACCTCAGTCAGGAGATCTCTCAACAACTCCTCGTCCCTGGGAACGCATAAACATCCCCTCATGCGCAGCATCTCGTCTATAAAAGAGAAGTCTCCTGGGTCCCCAGACAGCACTCTGTCTCGCAACGACTGCAAGTACGGATCTGTCATCTGTCCTGTGATGATACGATCTATCAGCTCTGGTCTTGTCTGTCATGTCACCGTCACTGCCCCACAATGCCACTGTAACTCTAGGGGTCGCCAACTGCCCAAATCTTCCATAAGTCTCCAACTCTGTGCCTATAAACTAGCCAAGTGGGCGGGCGCCTTCTGGCTCAAGGCGTCAGCCATCACGTTGGCCTTCCCTGGATGGTAGGAGATGCTGCAGTCACAGTCCTTCAGGAGCTCTAACCAACGTCTCTATCTTATGTTAAGCTCCTTCTGATCAAACAAGTACCTGAGGCTCTTATGATCCGTGTAGATCTCAAAGGTCTCACCATAACGGTAGTGCCTCCATGTCTTCAATTTGAAGACAATAGCTGCCAGCTCTAAGTCATGGGTAGGGTAGCTACGCTCATGGGGCTTCAGTTGCCGCGAAGCGTAAGCGACAACGTGACCCCACTACATGAGCACACCCGCAAAACCACCATTGCTATCTGAGATGGTAAGCACAGGAGCCGAAGTCAACCTCTCCTTCAACTCCTAAAAACACGCCTCGCAAGCGTCTGTCCAAGCAAAGGGCACGTCCTTCCGAGTCAACTAAGTCACAGGACGTGCAATCTGTGAGAAACCCCTGATAAACCGCCAGTGGTAACCTGCCAGTCCCAAGAAACTAAGTATCTTTATCATTGTACGTGGCCTCTCCCACCTGAGTACTGCCTCAACCTTGGCTGGATCCACAACCAAGCCATTCCCTGAAATCACATGGCCTAAGAAAGTCACCTGCCTCAACCTAAACTCGCACTTGTTGTATTTGACATACAGCCTGCGCCGTCTCAAAGTGTCCAGAACCATCCGCAAGTGTTATCCATGCTACGCCTGATCCCGCGAGTAAACGAGCACATCATCAATAAATACCACCACAAATTGGTCCAGATACGGTCTGAACACCCAGTTCATCAAATCCATGAAGGTAGCGGGGGCATTGGTCAGACCAAATGGCATGACCAAAAACTCGTAGCGTCCGTACCGGGTGTAGAAAGCTGTCTTGGAGACGTCGGTCTCCCTGATCCTCAACTGGTGGTAGCCTGATCTCAGATCTATCTTGGGGAATACCGTGGCACCTCGCAATTGGTCAAACAGATCATCAATTCTCGGTAGCGGATACCTGTTCTTGATGGTGGCCCTATTTAGCTGTCTGTAGTTAACACAAAGGCGTAGGGTACCATCCTTCTTTTTCACAAATAACACAGGGCTTCCTACGAGGACGCACTAGGCCTCACAAATCCCTTCTTCAACGGGTCCTGCAGTTGTGACTTGAGCTCTCGCAGCTCAAGTGGTGACATCCGGTATGGTGCCATAAAAATTGGGCTGGTCCTCAGTATCAGTGAGATTTCAAACTCGATCTCATGCTCAAGCGGTAGTCCTGGCAGCTCCTCTGGAAACACGTCAGGGTACTCTCTGACCACCGGGATGCTCTGTAAGTCTGCCACAGGGCTAGGCTCCACCACCACACAGGCTAGAAAGCCCTCACACCCCTGGCCCAAAAGTCTCGCTGCCTGAAGCGCAGAAATGCACCTAAAACCTCCGTCCACCGGCTGTCCGTGAAACTCAAAGGAAGGCATCTCTGGTATGGAGAAGACAATCTTCCTCCCAAAACAGTCCACCAAGGCGTGGTAAGCGGACAGCCAATCCATCCCCAAAATCACACCAAAGTCCTCCATCGGTATCACGATCAGGTCAGCATGGAGGCGATGTCCCCCAGTTCTGACCTCACAGTCTGTGTAGACCTCGTCAGCTACAAACAGTTAACCACCCGAACCTCTGATCACAAATGGATCCTCTAACAATACGCAATCCTGTCACAAACTGATAGCAAAACTTGTAGCGACAAAAGAGTGTGTGGTGTCGAAATCAAAAAGTATGTAAACTAATCTGCCGAAAATAGTAACCATACCTGCCACCACCGAACCTGATGCCTTGGCGTCTCAGTGTGTCAGGGCGTTGATACGCCCCTCAGCTCTCGGTGCAGAAGAAACTGCCACACTCTGCGTCGGACGGGTAGCCGCTGGCCGGTACCCTCCCCGTGACCACTGTACTCCCCTACGTGCCTGGGAACCACGACCACCTGTTCGGCCTCCAGCGCTCGGTGCGGGGAGCATCTGCTGCGCTCCAACCCTAGATGGGCAGTCCCTCCTGATGTGACTCAGTTGGCTACACTGGTAGAAGAGGGGGACTCGACTCCCTCCCTCAGTAGGTCCCTGCTGACGACTGGACGGGGGTCCAGTGCTGACAGCTGGCCCTTGTCGGGGGTCCCCAAAGGCCACTGATGACCCCACAAAACGAGATGGCTCTCCCACGGGTGCCGCGTGCCTCCTCTCTCGTTAGCCCTGTGAGTACTCTGGCTGGTAGGGCCTCTTTCGTCCGCTGTCGGTGTCTCGTGCAGCCAGGTTGGTCTCTTCGTACGTCATAGCTACCTCCACCACTCTCAACAAGGTGGGCAGCTTCAGAGGCTTGACATACCCCCGAATGGTAGGTCGGAGCCCCTCAATGAACCTCCACAGGCACTCCTCTTATGTAGCTATAGCTGTCGCAGCAAAACGTGATAGCTCCAGGAAGCACGTGCGGTACGTGCTAACAGTCATCGTTCCCTGGCGGAGAGTGTGGAACTCCCGCCTCCTCTGGTCCTGCCAGGGCTGCGAGAAGTACTGCTCGCAGAAGAGGGTCACAAACTGGTCCCACATCGGTTCTCCCCTCTCATGGCCTTTGACTGCGCTCCACCACCTGTGTGCCGCACTCTCCAGCTAGTAGGTGGCAAAGGCCATGCGGCACTCCATAGGGGGGCGAAGGGTATTAAACACCTTCTCAATCTGCTCCAGCCAATCCTCCACCTCAGACGGGTCCTCATCCCCCTTGAAGGAGGGGGGCTTCAACTTCCGGAACTGTTCAAAAAGCTCGTAGTGCAGCTGCAGTGGGGGAACGGGCACGCCTCCAAGTAGGGAGGGCTCGTGCTCAGAAGTGTCAGAGTGCGGTGAGGGCGGTGGAGGACCACCCCCTCCCCCTCGTCCAGTGCTGCATCGGTCTCTCGGCCCCACAGAGGACTCCCCCTCCACGTCCCCAGGAAGAGGCGCCCATGGAGGTAAGTGGAGCTCCTCTCGTACTATGTCTCAAATCAACTAAGCGAGTTCCTGGAACTGAATGCCTGGGAGAAGTGGCAGGTCAACTAGCACCTCTGGCCCAGCACGTCCGCCCCTCCGACCTCGTCCACGGCCATGACCGCGGCTGGCCTCAAGAATTTCACGGTGAGGCATCTCCTGCAAGGAGACAATGAAAACAAACCAAAAGAAGTCAACTTTAACGGACTTCAGCGGAAGAAACTCAGAATAGATGTCAAGCGGTACGTTGTGGCGGTTACTCTAGTTACATGCACGTGAATTGGTTATTCTCAGGCTAGTTGGTTCATTTCTCGGGACGACCTTGCTCTGATACCATCTTGTTACGACCCGGTTCCCAAATCCCTACAGGATCCGAGACCGGCTCGACTTGACTAATCCTAAGATCCAGTCATCCAATAAGAAATAACCAAAAAGAAGGAAAGTAAACCACATTCACTATGCTAGGTAACTAACAGTAAAAGAGTATAAGTAGTAAAGGAAGTAAAAGCTGCTAACAGTACATATCACCACCACAACAGTAAAGTAGAACCAAGTACAGAACAAAAATGGTAACAACAGTCTAAACTCACTAGCAAAAGGAAGTACAACAAAAACAGGAACTACTGGTGGGCTCGACTAGGCCCAGCACCCTCTATAGCTGGTAACTCAGGTTGCTCAACTCCTGGACCTGAAAAGGGTTATGAGTAAACGAAGTCAGCGAATGCTAAGTAGAGTGGTAACCAACTAACTAAAGCAGTAAAAGCTAACAAGTAAATTTATCTTTCCCCTTCATTTCATTTTACAAGTCATTTCTTTTCACCCATTGGTTTACTTTCAGATCTCTTTTTTGATCTCGTATGTTCCTCGTGGGAACGATCTTGATTGCAGTCTTTTCCGAAGAGTAGAAGGCACACATGGTGCTCTCCTAGCTAGGAGAGTCCCCCGTGGTGATCCTACACCTAGTTAACCACCCCGAGGTTAGTGTCTAGACATAGCGGTGACTACGGCACGTGAGCTAAGCGCACGGGTAGCTACCCCGCACTAGCACATGGTCAGTCATTTCTGCTAGCGAGTACGCCCAAAGTATAGCACAGAACAGTATAGGGCCTAGTCCTCTAAGCAACAGGGGTCCAGCCCCTCATAACCAAACAGGGCTCTCGCCCCTCCACAGTCCCCGCACCCTCGTCTTACTACCCCGGTTTGCCCAAAGGGCCAAAGAAAAAGTCGGTGTAGGTTGGCTAGCTTAACCTCGGGCACTGTGGGGTGGCTAGCTCCCTTCCCTACACTAATAGCTCTCCTCGATACTGTGTACGCGAGGCCAACAGGAGTCGGTGTAGAGTGGCCATTCCTAACCCCGGGTCCCAACCCAAGGGCAGCTAGCTCCGCTCTACACTAAAAAGGGGACAGTCGCTCCCCCTTGGTACCAAGTACTCAAGGGCCATCACACTTCCCACTCACATTTCCAGACCTTTCCATTCATCCACAAGAGCTCTACTCCTAACTCCCTATAGGGTTCATGCTCATATTCACCATACTGTTCCATACCAGGTTTCATCATTCACATTTCCATTCTCGTATTATACACGTGCAACTCGTATTTCCACAATTTAACATATACAGCAAGTAATGTCACAGGTAACTGTTTAACTAGCACAGGCATTTCACAGGCAGCTCATATTTATTAACAGGCAGTTATTTACAATTCTATTCCTTTATGACTGCAATCTTAAACATGCATACAAATAGTGCAAGCATTTCTCGTCCTAGGATTCATACCACATCCTAGGTTTCTAGTTATCAAATTTCACGTATGCATTCATGTTTTATGATTAAAACAGGGGAAACCACCTTGCCAGACAATTTGGGAGTACTGGGGGCTCGAACGGCAAGCTCACGTGCCTCTGCAAGTCCCAAACATGCAACAGATCGAAGTTCTATACCAAGGAACATACCACAATGGAACATTCATAATAGTATATAAGGCTTTCTAAAATGTAGAGGAACTCACAAGGAAACCACAGATATCTTGTTTGCGTAAAACGGACCTCAAACGGACCCTAAACGGGTCAAAAATAGAATTGCAGACCTAAATCAGACGTCTGGCACAAGGTCCAGACGTCTTAAAAGTCACCAGGGTCTCACCTCAGGTTCTGCGTCGACTTCAGACATCCAGAACCCCTACTTGACCGTCTGGACCCAGCTCCAGACGTCCGACCTCTCCTCAGTCGTTTGGGAGTGTTTCCGATCGTCTGGTAAGCTGTCCAGATGTCCGAAACGCGTGGGAGGGCATGCCCGTGCCTTCTCGAAGCTATCCCTACACGCGACAGACAATATCGCCTATTTTTAGCCATACAAATCGACTTTGCAGTGCGGCCTGCATGGCCGTAACTGCAAGAGGAACGTATCTTCGCGAAACTCTGCTTTCAGACATCCGGTGTCATCACCAGACGTCCAACCCATCATCTGGACGATATGCCAGACGCCTGATTCTGGGAAAAACCCAGAACTAGACCGACCTCCTGCTCCCCTAGCCACGCGCAGTCGCGGCCTCTCCTCCTCGTCAGCAGCTCCGGTTGCAGCAAAGTGTCAGGGACGTCACCCTCGATGCGCTCCTCCTCCCGCACGCGTCGCTCCATTCGTGCGTCCTCCGGCGAGCTCACGAGCTCAAGCTCCTCCTTCTCTCCTCATGCCGCCTCTCCTCCTCGCTCTCACGCCCTCTCTCGTGCTTGTCCCTCTCACTGTAGTGGAGAGGAAGAAGAAAGGTGGTGGTGGTGGAGTGGAGAAGAGAGGAAGGGGGGAGAGGGGTTATATAGAGGAAGCGACTAGGGTTTTGTGGAGGAGAAAGAGAGAGAGAGAAGAGAGGGAGACTGTCTACACGCAGACACGACCGTGCATACAAAATTTTTCAATTTCCAGATGTCTGGGAAGGGGTCCAGACGTTTAACCAGACGTCTGACTGACAGTCCAGACGTCTTAAAAGGCTCATAACAGATGGGTCTTTATAGGTATCACTTCAGGAACAAGTCGATCTCAACGAGTACCGGTACTCATTAAGAGTATAGGTACTTGTTGAGTACTGAATACTTAGTCTGTAGCGAACCAGTGTCGATATTGGTGACCAGTACCAATACTTGGAAGCTACAGGTCCTGATCACCTCAAGCCTAGGACCAGATCTGGGACTTATACATACCGGTACTCATGACGAATACCGGTATACGTAAGTCATAGATTTTGGGTTTAAAGGACCTGGAGCTAAATTTGAGTATCGGTACTTGCGTCAGTTACGATATAGATTTGTGGGTTTTGTAAGACTACGAAAGACCAATCAAATCTAAGATTACGTATAATCTATCATCAATGAAAAGAGGTTATCTGAACAAAGATAAAGATATGAAATTATATACAAATGTAGAACACACCAATATGCAAATGAAAACATATTACTTTGTCCTTGTGATCATAGATTTAGACATGGATAGATTGATTCCTAATCTCTATTTATAGAGAATGAAGTTACGTGTATTCATCTTGAAGGTAGGACAAAAGGGGTTGCAAATGGTTCTTTCAAAAGATCTCACCTCCTAATCCTAATCGAGAGGCTCTTTTAAGGAAGAGATCCGATCTCTTCTTCAACCGTTCCTGCTCTCTCTATTTGTCTCACTAAGTCCACAATGGGGATGAAGACTTAGATTTCATACGGTGGTTCTTTTGGGGACCATAAGTCTAAAAACTTAAGTCAGCAATTAGTGTGACTAATTGTTGTGTAAATTACGTGCCCACCCATCAAGAATACACAATTCACGCATAAGTCTCTACATATATATAATTTAAATTATACCATCCTTTTGTAGTTTATGCCCATATCCTTTATATAACTTAATTTGATCACTTTAAGTGATGGAATTATACGACAGTCCATAAACCTTATATGTTGATTGTTTATATGTATACATAATGCATATATTAATTCATATGTTGTATTAAAATCCAACATAAAAAGCATGAGCCATTGTGGGCTGCCAACTAGACAAGATCAAAGAACCCCCCATAATGAAGCCCCCATCGACAAGAGTTGGAGTTGATGATTTAGAGTCGGAGCCCCAACTAAGGGACCCCCAACACGACCACCTTACTCCAACAAGTAGCAGTGACTAGTCAAACTTGAGGGCGAAAGGGCAAGAATCTAACTCAAGAGTCGAGGTAAGAGTGTGAGTGAAGATGCGCCTGAGCCAATGGTAACAAGGAGGGAGTCCTTGACTAGCCCTCCATGACCAACTAGGCCTCTAGCAAGAATAACAAAAGTGAGACCCTTTAAGCTTTCAACGTGGGGAGTACCATTAAGAAGATGAACACGCAATTCCCTTTTGCAAGCCACAACTTTTGTCCAAGTTGCTAACATAGGAACCATGTAAATGTCAAAAAGATATTCCTAAAATCTCTCTTATACTAATCACGATTCCACGCATATAGAAACACCGCACTAAATAGATTTTATTCATCTTCCCCTAACCTCACCGAAGATCCTACTCCTGGGTTCTTGGTCATTCGTAAGGTGGATGGATCAAAAAATAAGGATGGGGTGAGAGGTTGGTAGATTTGGAGGTGTTGTGTAGGGGTGCGTTAAAATTTAACATTTTTATTTTTTTTTAGGAGACAAAGCTGCGTGTGCCTCGTCCCGATATGCAACGTAAATTACTCATAGCTCCTAAGGTGGGATCATTTGATATTTATTTGTTTAGTTTAATTTTAGCCTATATCTATCATCTGACGCGGATTAATAAAATACACTAGATCCCATCGATGGCAAAGTCACCCCGAGCGCAGTGCTTCATCCACGTTAGCGAAGTGATCTACGTTTATTTATGTTAGAGAAACATAAAAGAAGTTGACCTAAAGTAATATGATGTGATTTTAATATGTTTTCTCATGTGTAAATAAAATATTGATATACGATAAAATGTTAAAATTAATAAATTATTTTTATATGAAGATAAATTATTTAAATTATCTTTAAAATTATTTTATATCAATGTAAAATTATTTTATATTAATATAATTTTATTTTACATCGATATAAAATTATTTTTACCTTTAAAATAATTTTACATAGGTGTAAAGTAAGATTGTACTAGTGTAATCTTACTTTGAATTACTTTACACTGATACAAAGTGAGATTACACCGATTTAAAGTAAAATTGTACCGATGTAAAATTAAATTTTAATTATTTCTTTACCTATGATAAGTGATTTTACACTTTAAATGTAATTTTTTCACCTTTGGGTTTAGGATTTAATTTTTAGTATTTAAGGTTTAGCGAACTCACTAAATCTTAAATCTTAAAGTGGAAAAATCACCTTTCAAATGTAAAATCATTTCTCATTTGTGAAATCACTTTCCATAAACCTAAACCCTAAATCCTAAACTTATTTACGTGGGTTGGGAAATGCAAAAGCTGACACAAAAGTTGACGCGCAATTTTGTGAACGTGGTCTCAACAACGTTTCTCCTTTTTATGCAAAAAAATTGGTGACACATGGTGGGGTTCACCACAATTGAAATCAATAACAAACCATTTTATACGGGTACAAACCATTCAAATCACCTTCAAACCACTTTACACTTGTGAAATCTTATTTTGCATTGGTGCAAAATCACTTTGCACCCTCAAAATAATTTTGCACCAGTGTAAAGTAAGATTGCACCGGTGCAATCTTACTTTGAATTACTTTGCATTGGTGGAAAATTAAATTCCAAGTATTTCTTCACTTATGACAAGTGATTTTACACTTGAAAGGTGATTTTTCCACATTTGTGTTTAATGTTTAGTCTTTAGTGTTTAGGAAAACCCTAAATACTAAAGACTAAATCTTAAGTTGAAAAATCACATTTTAAGTGAAAATTTACTTCTCATACGTGAAAATACTTTACATAAACTTAAACAATAAATCCTAAACTCATATGTCAAAATTACTTTATACGAATACAAAATCACTTTAGACAGGTGAAACCACCCTTGGAATAATTTTGCAACGATGTAAAATGAGATTGTATCGGTACAGAGACACTTTAAAATAATTTATCATCGATACAAAATATTTTTACAAATATATAAGATCACCTAAAATAATTTAACATCGATATAAAATCATTTATTACCTATCTATTTTAAATTAAAAATAATATAATAATTTTTTAAATATAAAAATAACCACCATATAATAACTCTTACGCACTTTTATTTCTTTATTTTAAACATCAATTATCTACCTATTAATAATATATAAAATATAAAAATAACAACTATAAATTTACTACGTTACTTTTTACGTCGGAAACTATATTTTCTTTTATTTTTTACTTTTATTTGAAAGTGAATTCATCAACGTTTTTTATCATGTGACGGCTCCCTACATTGTACGATACACTTATTCGTGACGTGACATCTCGATGATGATGGAAGAAGTTTTTTTTCCTTCCTGCGATTTTGTGGGCGAAGCTAGTTAAGTGAATTTCCACGTTGATGGACATTTGGGATTAGCTTACGGTAATATTGGTTATTTTTTCTTCGTAACGTGAGGTAATTTTTATTTGTATTTATTTAAAAATAAAGGTTAATTTTTATTTGTACTCCCTGAACATGGATTAAAAATAAGAGTTAATATATGATGTGATAAAAAGATACCTAGATATCGAGGTTAAAATAAAGGAAATAGTGATAAAAATGTATTTATCCACGAGATGATAAGTAAGATAATTGATATTTTTTTATTTATATAGAATAGATCGTATGTTGAGAAAAATTACACAGGAGAGATCGTTAGAAAAGAGAGATAAAATAGAAATTAATTTGCACGTTACCCCAATTCATGCTCCAAACACAGGTTAGTAAGGCAAATTAGGATCGAGTCATCCCCACCGTAAATACGAAAAAATCTTAAAAACAAGGGTTTCCCTTCTCCGTAAATTGGGCCCTAATGTAAGCAAAATAAAATGAAAAGGTAAAAATGAAGTGACAAAAGGATCCACCAATGGTGGTATTGGATTTCAGCTTCTCAATCCTAATTAATGTTGGTCCCGAACGGCAATAGCGAATTCAACGACGACGTGAATCGTTTGAACATTTTGATTTGTCTTGTCACATGTGATGATGGGATATGATCTTGTACATTGAATTATATATATATATATATATTCCATCACATGATATGTCGTAGATTATGTGATTTTGTTTAATAAAAAAACGAGATGTCATCGTATGTGTATAATTTGATATAAAAAATCATATCCACGAAACGTGTTCGTGTACCAATAGGGGTCGGCTACCCACGGGATAAGGTTCTGTCCTCGCCGACAGAAAACCCTTATGGTCAACGACCAGCCTTCGTCACTAATTTTTGGGAGCTTCGTTATATTTGTGTAGAAGGTCCTTAGAGATCTCCCTACCTACATGCATGCATCCCTTTGATGTTAACAAATAACAACCATCCCCCTTGTCTTAACTCATTAAGCCAATCAGGATCTTTTCTCATTCAACCCCCTGTACAAAAATGGTCGGATTTAATTGGGTGTGAATATTAATGACGAAGGATTAATTATCCTCCACACATGGATTGATTAAAGAAGTAATCAAGGCAATCAAATTATCTGCAATCCTGAACCATCAAATGAAGGGGATGATGGGGCTCGGCGTGCAGAACAAGATTCAAAGCACGAAAATCATAAAGGGTTGTTCAAAAATGAAAAGCACTGATCTTGATCTGATCAGGATGGGGGAGTAAAATAGAATAGAAAATGATTTTGTGCAAAAACGAAAAGCCTAATTCAAATTGAGAGGAGAGCAGAGTATTAACCGAAGGAAAAAAAAAAACTAAAAAAATATATTTTACCACATGCATTGCAAAAGAAGACACCAGACCTCTCATTCTCCATAAATGACGGGTTTAGTGGATATCACGTGATTGCTAGCTCATTTTAAAATTTAATATTAATATTTTGGTATTTGAATCAAATATCATAAATAATTTTTAATTCTAAACAAAATATCAATTATGAAATATTATCGATAATATTTAGTTACATATAAAAAATCATAGATAATTTCTTCATATTTGATGGATAATAGATGCTAATAATATATTATAAATAACACGTGACCTTTCATATAATAATAAGTATCCCTTATAATATTTGGATACATAAATATAACTTTTGATGGATGATGTATCTCCCCCGATGGATTCCACTCAATCCTCACTTTTATATTATATTTTACATTACAAAATATATTTTCCTATCATTGATATGTTTTCAAGATCACATGTGATATTTTATTTAAAATTAAAATTTAATGATAATATTTAAAAAATTATCAATGATATTTAATTTAAATATAAAAGTCATTGACAATACTTTATTTAAATATAAAAATAATTGATAATATTTTATTTAAAATTAAAAATTATTGATAATATTTATTTTAAATATAAAAATCGTTGATATTTGAGTACAAAGTGAGGGGCGAGTGCGGGTTGAGCAACAACGTAAAGTCGATCGAATTCATGGTTTAGCAAGAACAGGCAACTACATGTGTGGCAAAATACTTTCTTTTTTATATTTTCACTTTTATCATTTTATCAAACCTTCACATTAATAGTTATTAAACATCATTCTATGGATGATTTAGATACCTAGATAAGTAATTTTCAAGAAGTTTGATTGCCCATCAAGAGAGGGAGGGAGGGAAATAGAAGCGTGGGAGAAGGGTAAGGGTGACATAGTTTTTGTTAGAAGAAAGGCGACGTAAATTGATTTTATATGTTTGGATGTATGAGGAAAGCGAGGGACTTTACGTTAATTTGCGTAGGATAGCCTTTCGAAATTTCTCGAAAGCATATATAATCTTTTTCATGAAAATAAACAAATAAAACATTTAAATGCAGCAATGATTGACTACTTACTGCAAAGAAGAAATCTCTCCAAATTCACCATCCCATTCCTTCTGCTCTCTTTCTCTTTCATGTTTTACCATGCAAATTAGTGGCGCAGAGCTTTAATCAAATATGAAATATTAAAATATATAGAAACTTAAAATTTGACTCAAAGAATGTTGTTAAGTTTGTGTGTAGGTTTTAATTGATAATTGATATTTAATATAAAAAAATAAAAGAATGTAAAATTTGTTATATAAATTTTATTGAAAAAAATCATCACATTATTTTAAATTAAAATATATCGACGATAAATAATTTTACATCGGTGATAAATCACTTTACAATGGTGATAAATTATTTTCGATAATTTTGCATTGGTGTAAAATGAGATTGTATCGTACAAAATTATTTCAAAGATAGTCTGATGATTTTATATCCGTGTAAAGTGATTTTGATTTATAAGTTTAGGATTTAAGTTTTAGATTTAGGTTTATAGAAAATGATTTTATATATGAGAAGTAATTTTTTACTTTAAGATTTAGTATTTAAGGTTTAGGTTCCCTAAATCCTAAACATTAAAGACTAAACTCTAATCATAAGATTAAAAATCACTTTTAAAATGTAAATTCACTTGTCATATGTAAATTAAAATTATTTTGAAGGTGTAAAATAATTTTGTAGTAATATAAAATGATTATAAAAGTGATTTAAATATTTTATATCTATATAAAAATAATTTATTATTAACTTTAACTATAATGATTCCCACCGAATATGTGCAAGTACTTTTCTTATATAAAAAATAATATATCAAATAAAAACTACATTCATAATTTTTTATATTATTTTTTTTCGTCAATATTTATGATTCTCAACCACGTCCCCATAAAAATTAGAAAACATAAGAAGAAGAATGACCCTCGTGGCATCCTTATCTTTACGGTGGGAAAAACGTTTAGAACATGCATATTTGAGAGGATGACTCGATAGGTACGGTGAGATATCTCACAGTTAAATATTAGAATAAGAGACAAAAATCCTATGAAAATTATGATCCTTGTACGTCAAAACGGTGAGATAAACGGAGAAGGTATATGAGATAGCTAGGAAAAATTCTTCATTAATTCTTGTTTCACATGAAAAATTTTAATGTAGATGAAGGTAAGTTATGCTTATTCTTTTATATCTTGTATCTCTTATTCGTAGAGAAGGTGTGGGATTAAAAAGGTCTATGATGAGGAATGAAAAATTTCCAACTAAGTCCAACAAGCCCAACAAGTTTAAATGATAGAGTTATCTTAGATGAGCCTAACACATAACTCATAAAGGTCTCTAATCAAGTAGAAACTTGATTGCAAAAGTAGGCAAGTAAATCCACCAAATGGATCCTCATACGCTTAACTAATAAAAGCAAGCAGTAAGAGGATAAACTACTTGCATTCCTAAGCCAAGCTGTAGTAAACTTATTAGAGGTTGTGTGATGGGACAACATATAAGCTTGGCAAATGTAGTTGACATGAAACATATCCCAGTTGGCTACCATATCCGATTGAGCGCACAATCAGCTGGTTGAAAAACATTGGTTTTGCTAATTTAAGAGTTCCAATGAATATAGCCTATGTGTGTTGTAACGGTCAACAATTGACAATCAGGCTTCGACTTATAATGCCCATGATATGAGAGTCTTGCAACCACGAGGTTCCTGACGTCATGAGTCCACCATTCATAAATAAGCTATAATTCCCATCACGATGAATCATGCACATTGAGAGAGAGTTTACTTGTAAGAGAATTACCATAGTAAAATATCTGAAAGTATCCTTACTCACTCAAGACACATGCCTTTCAAGTTGAATTGGGTTACTAAACCTTGGACTTGTGATTTGCTTTACATTATGTGATCAACATTTTTCCCTTATTTTGAGTACAATAAGATCAAACAAAAAAGTACCCCATTAGTCTAATCTAACGATCATGACCACTAAAATTCAATTTTTTTTAAAGCCAAAGACAAAGTTCTTCAATCTTTTCATAGCTTATGGAATAAGCCTAAGCTTTTAAATGCTATTTTTTCATAGAAAAAGAATGGGTTCACAATTTAATCATTAATAATTTTCTCAAGGCCTCAATTAAACTACCTACCCCTTCATTTATTTGGTCTAATTTCTAAGATGTTGGTGTAATTAAGACCATAAAAACTAAAGAACAAGAGGAAAAATGGAAGGAGATCGACTTGACCATACATGTAGCTATGTATGTGCAGTAAACTTTCTCACATGTGTTGATATATATAAACATTGATGTTGGCATGCTTTACATGTAATACTCACCAATGTTGTATTGCTTGTATGGTATCACTCATTGTTGATGCTTTTTTTGAAATATTTCTTGATTAATGGGAAGGAAGAAAATACAAAGACGCAACCCCTCAGAGTGAGGGAGAAAGGAAAACCAAAATGCTTCCTCAAAAGAGAGAAAAGGTATGCCTCATTCTGAAGAGCGAGGGATCTTCGAACCCAGAGCAACAAAATTAGATAAAAATCAAAAGAAAAACTACAAAAAAAGAGAAGAAGATGACTTTCTAAGATCTTCAATGCAACCTCGAGTTGCTCTACATCAGTAGACAAGACAATGCCATCACAGACGTTAATGAATACCTGGGAAGTCGGTCGAAGATGAGTCGACCAAATACCCTATCGCGATATGCACGGTTTCGAACATAGACTCAAATCGAAGATTGACTTCGTGGGAACGTGGAGGCGAAGGCGAGGCCACCAATATAGAGGACGTCAACGGAGATCGGAATCGAGTTGTCGATGCCGATCTTCCCAGCAGCAAGGACATCAGACGAAGGTGGCTTTGGTGGAGCCAAACACAACCGAGACGAAACCATCACTGGGTCTCTGACGGTGACAGAGGTTGGCGAAAGGCAAGTGGTGGAGGATGGTTGCAAGGGGAGGGGTCTTCGGCCGACACCAGCCAATGTCAACTAGAGGCTGAAGGTGAGTTACAAGGAGGAGAACTTGCTTGGAGAAGGGAAAAGAATTTCTAGTTTCTAGAGAAAAGGGAGACCTCTCTCTCTCTAGAAACCAATGAAGAAGCAATTTACCAATTCATCAAACTCGAATCTACCACATGATTAGAGCCTTCACTCATTGCCAATGCTATAGCATTTACAAGATGAAATTCCATGCATGTTGAGATATTAGTCTTATGAAGGCTATAAACCTTTATGTATAAGTCTCCATCTTCTTTCCCATCCTATGACTCGCAAGGTAGGTAAGTTTTGACGGAACAAAACATTCGTCTCCACCCTTCTCTCCCTTTTTCTTCTTCCTCCCTCTTCTTTCTTAAGAAGCACTCCTTTACTAAAATCAGCACTTTCCATTGCATGAGTACTAAATCTTTTCCTCTAATCATCCTAATAAAAACACACAAAGCTATTTCAATACTCAAAACCCAACGTGTATCATCTTTCTTGCAGGAAGAAAGGACATGCCTCCGTGATCAGAATAGATCATATTCGTTTTTGGCAACTAGTAGAGATTTAATGGTGGAGGAAACCTTGGTGTGATTTCTTTTGGTTTTTTTGAGCAAAACTTGGTGTGGTTTCAAGTGATCTTCACAGCAGCGTAACTATTTTTCAAAAGAGAAAAAAGAGGTATTTACATCAATGTCCTTGAAATCCTAATGAATTATATTTATACCCTTGTAAATTTCATATATCCATCTATATCCCTACAAACTTGCATAGTTTATTACATATGTCCTTCCATTACTATTTTTGATACAATTCATTAACCATGGTTAAGATCTAACCATATACCAGAGTTACCTTTAAAAAAAGAAAAAAAAACTCACCTCCAACACCCTACAGCCACCACCCCTATAACCACGCCTCCTTTACACTCCTCCCCTGCACCCACCACCACCTCCTTCACCCTCCCTGTAGCCACCACCTCCAACAGGGTCTCTATGGCTAGGTGTGGATGTCAAAGGTTGAGGACATTGCCGGTGAGGTCAAAGATAAAGGGAGTCTCATCTTCCCTGGGGTTTCATGTGGAGTGAGGAAAGAGAAGAGGTGGTGGGAGAGGAGAACACAAGGTTGGTGAGGTTGTCGAAGGAGGAGTTAGGGTTGGTGAGGGTTGATGGATAGTTGGCTAGGTCATGGTGGTCGAAGGTGGAAATCTTTTAGGTTGAAGAACCCTAAATGTGAAGAAGAAGAGAGTAGGAAAGGCATTTGTGTGACGAGGTGGAGCGTTGGCATGGCTAACGGGGGCCAGTCGGGGGTTAGAAGCCGACCAATATGATCAGTGGTGGTTGTTACTCTCCTCCCTTACACCGATTATGGAAGGATTAGAGGAGGAATCGAAGCAGGTGGAGTGGAGGGCGACGAAATGAAGATGATGAAAGTTTTACACTTTGAAGATATCACATTCTCATTTTTTGTATTTTGATACTTATGAATGAATATTTATTTAACTTAAATATGACATCCAAAATTAATTACCTTGATTTAGGTCATCTAGGACCCAATCGAGATGATCAAAGACTCCTCAGTTATTGCTACCTTTTTAATTTCTTTTTTGATTTACACCTTGAACCATGCCTGTTAAATTTGTAGGAATGTGTAAAATGGATATTAAAGTTTTAAAATAATGAAAAAATATTATAGGGTTATTGATATAATTTCAAATTTTATGTGTTACTTTTTAATGATGTGATTGGTGAAAAATTAATCTGCAGATATAATCATGTATGATTAACATGATTTTCAAGTAAATTTTTAAAAATATAGATATAAATATATATAAAAAAAGGGGGAAAAAAAACAAAAAGAAGGAAGGAATGAGGAAGAAGCATACACTCTCCGAGGGCATTTTGGGAAATGAAAAAATCTCCCGTTTCAACGGGGCTTCGTACCATCCAACTTCCCCCTCCGTCAAATCAGATCATTCCAACGCTATAAATATCCCCTGCCGCCACCGCGGACCACGACTCTCTTCCCACTCCGTTCACTCTCTCCCTCTTCACCCCACACACCACACCCTCCCACACCTCCGCCAATCCCCACCTTCTTCCCCTCCTCCCTACATCGCCGCCAATGGCGTCCAGGTCCATTCCAACGTCCCTCCTCCCCCTCCTCCTCCTCCTCTCCGCCGCCGCCGCGCACGCCACCCGCACCGGCCCCGACGGCCTCGCCGTCCCCCGCCGTGGTCTCACCCCCGGGGTCCTCTGGCTGCCGAGCGAAACCCTAGAGGCGGCGGCGGAGGAGTGCGAGCAGAGCTACGGGGTGCTCCCCTGCACGACGACGGTGATCGGGAACCTCTTCCTCCTCGTGGTCTACGGCTTCCTCATGTTCCAGGCCGCCAAGCTCCTCTCCACGGGCAGCGAGTTGCTCCTGGAGATCCTCGGCCCCGGCATCGTCGGGGGCCTCTTCCTGCCCATCCTCGGGGCGCTCCCCGATGCCATCCTCATCTTCGGTATGGCGTTTCTGAGGCTAAAGTTGCTTGTTTTGATCGAAAGGTGCGAGCTTGGATGTGGGTGTTTTGCTGGGTGAAGGGACGCGAACTTGTTTGATGGGTTTGGGTTGTCTTATGGGAGTTGGTTTGTGGGAGTTCTAGTGATGGGTGTTGGTAGATTTGATTGGAGAACTGGATTAGTGGGAGTTGACTTTGTTAGAAAACTGGATTGTTGGTATTGAGTGTCTCCAGAGCGGGAATTGTGGGTGTTTTTTGCGGTTGTTGTTGCTTGCTTTGCTCAAAGGTACGGTCTTTGACGGTGGGTGTTGGGGCTTTGTTGGGTTGGGGTTTGGCGGCTTCTTCATAGTTTTGTTGATGGGAGAGACAAGGTGAGGCGATCTGTTGGATAGATTTTTGCAGCTTGAGAGTGAGAGGGGTCAAATGAGTAGTTCCTTGTTCAGGTTGTTCTGGATCTGGGGTGACTGTCAGTTCATGGTGGGAGTTTCTTTTGGTGAATCTATAGTAGTGTTAGTTGGTTTGGTTGGGAAAATTGTGTTGTGGGTTTGAAGCTAGGAGTTTTTTTCGTGAAAGTTCTAGTGATGGTTGTAGTTGATTTCATTGGAGAATGGATTGTGGGCTTGAGTTGGACTGGATTTAGAATTGATCTAATAAGAGTATTATATTGTTGGATTGAGTGTGTCTAGAGTGGAAAATGTGTGCAATTTGCCTTTGGTGTTGCTTGATTTGCTCAAAGTTCTGATCTTTGATAGTGTGTGTTTAGGCTTTTGTGGGGTTGGGGTTGGTGGCTTCTTTGTAGTTGTTGTTAGGAGAGGCAAAGTGAGGCGATCTGATCTGTTTAGCTTTATAGTGAGAAGGAGTCGACTGTGTACCTCCGCATTCAGGTTGTTCTGGATCTGGGTTGACCTTGAAGTTAAGGTAGGAGTCTTTCGGTAAATCTATGCTAGTTCTGTTGCATAATTAGAAAATTGTATTGTGAGTTTGACTTGTAGAAGTTGTTTTATGGGAGCTCGAGTGATGGTGTTAATTGATTTGATTGAAGAACGGATTGTAGGTTTAAGTGGGTCTGGAGTGGGGACTGATTTACTTGAAGAATTGGATCATGGGTTTGGGTCTAAAGTGGCAATTGTGAGTGTTTTGTGGTTGGTGCTGCTTGGTTTGCTTGAAGGTGCAATCTTTGATTGAGGGTATTTGGGCTTTTGTGGGATTGGGGTTGACGGCTTTTTTGTAGGTGAAGTGAGACAAGCTGTTGGTTAGATTTTTGCAGCTTGGGAGTGAGATGGAGTTGACTAAGTAGTTCCTCATTCAGTCTGTTCTGGATCTTGGATGACTCTTGAGTTTTTGGAAGGAGCTGTTTTTATAAACCTGTGGTAGTGTTGGTTTAGTTAGAAAATCACGATGTGGGCTGGACTTCTAGAAGTTGTTTCGTCGGAGTTCTAGTAATGGCTTTAGTTGATCTGAATGGGAACTTGATTGTGGGTTGACTGGGTCTAGAATGGGAATTGATTTAATTAGAGGATCAGATTGTTGGTTTCCATCTAGAGCTGGAATTGTGTCTGTTTTGTGGCTGGTGTTGCTTAATTGGCTCAATGGTGTGTTCATTGTCTATGGCTGTTTTGGGCTTTCATGGTATTGGGGTTGAGGCTGTCTTCTTAGTTGTTGATAGGAGTGGTGATGTGATCTGTTAGATAGATATGTCCAGCTCAAGAATGAGGAGTCAATTAAGAAGTTCCCTGTTCAGGCTGTTCTGTATCTGGGTTGACTTTAAGTTCATGGTAGGGGTATTTTTTTTTGGTAAACTTATGATATTGTTGCTTGGTTTAGTTAGAAAATTGCATTGTGCATTTTGAAAGAGTCTTGAGTGGGATTTTTTTTTGCCTTGAAAAAGGTAATGGATGGCTACTAGAGATCAGTAACCATCTGCTTCATTCCCACTACCAAAAGGAAATCACCACATTATGAACAGTAGTCCAGAAATTAAATGGAAGCAAAGATTCTCTTACTACATTCTCCACCCAAGCCCTTTCCCCACTGAATATCACCTTGTTTCTCTGGAGCCAGAATGACCAAAGAGTGGCAGCATGAGGGCTAGGAGTTGGCTAATTAATTCAAGTGATGGCACTCCTATTCCTTGGTGTGTTCATATCAGTTGCTGAGGCACTCTTTTAGATAAATTTGTGCAGCATGAGGGCAAGAAGCCTGCTAATTAATTCCTGTTCTGGATTTAGGTTGACCTTGAAAGCTTTCATCCAAGAAGGATAAACCTAGAATCATTTTTCTTTTTTCTACATCCACACACACACACACACACACACACTTTTACCAAAAGTGAATTGTGATATTTTTGTTCCAATAACAACAAAGGTGAGGTAGGGTCAGGAACGACGAATCTCTTGATGAGAAACATCTCCCTTTTGCAAGTTCATTATTTTGGGTAGTTTCAATAAAGGAACAGACTAATGACATATGCTATACCAGAAATAGAGATTGTTTTTCTTGTTTGTTACTGATTGTGAGTTCTTTAGTAACTTTAGAGTTGTGCATCCATGTTTGGGAAGGATTGAGAGAGTTCATCCTTTCTCCGGCATGAAAAAACAGAAGAAAAGCTCTGACTTTGTATCCCTTGATAGAGATAGAGAGCGGATAGTGGCCTTCAGTGCCCCTTCTAGTAAGGAATCAGGGCCTCACAATTGGGATAAGCAGTGCCCCTCAAAGGACACACGAACCTTAGGCCTAAAATTTGCAGCAAGTAGTCTTTCGATTTCATTTGGCAAGTGATAAAATTCTAGAGGCCAATTCAGTACTTTGTCTAAGGTAAGAAAAAGTTGTAGGCACATCCTCCCTGTGTAAGAAAAGGAATCTCATCCCCAACTGAGAACCTGAAGTTATGTTCTACTTTACATGTTCATTTTTCCCATTGGCTTGCTTTTATTAGCATTCCATTTTTTTTTAGTTTAATACTGGGATGAACTACGTAAGGACTAATTGTTCTGCATTGGATGTTAGCTGCATTATTGATGCCTTGCAATTAGAAGAAGCGTTCCCAATTAATTTCCTGTGCTGATTAACTTTGTTTGGAAACATGTCCTTTGCTCATATTTAGTCTTCTTTATTTGAAGGGGATGTTTTGTTAATAGGAACGAGAAATTGTATAGAGCCTGTTAGCGTGTTATATTGTTGAGGGGTTTATTTCTGCTTTTATATTTTTTGTGGGTATCTTCGTAATTTTTCCAATAGTCCTCTTCTATAAATGAGAGGCTAGGGTTTCCCTTTTCAATAGAACATCGTCTTTTCCTCTCACATGGTATTAGAGCAACAATTCTAGATCGGGGTTCTGATATCTCAGCAAATATCCACTCAATCATTTTTGAATCACCAACTTTGGTGATTTCTTCTCTCGGGAAGATGCTCGAGGAAGGCAACCACCAAGGGCCCCCTTACGCCACCTCCAAAAAGCCTCCATGCCACTGTCGTAGATCTGGATCACTGGTGAGCGGTGCCGCTAGTGGTGTTGGTGCTGCCGGCTCACTGGTGATCCTGCTGATGTTGCTGCCGCTATGGTCTCATTACTGCTGTTGTGGGCTTCACATCTTCCCGCGTGATGAGTCGTCTCTCACAAGGGAGTTTGGTTCTTAGATTGGTGATGAGCCTTCTCTCACCATCCATGATGAAGACTTTCATATATAGCATGATGAGGCTTCTCTCATACAAGAAGAGGTGTTTTTGTCTAGAAAAGGGTTAGAAATCCGATCTATACAATGCTGGTTTTTCGATTCATAAGGGACAAATGAAGAGCAATAAGAAATGCAGACTATGGGTCATTGACTTGGGTGCCTCCATTCATCCTACTGGGATAGTAGATGGGCTGAAGAATACGTCCAGGTCATGTGGAATTCGAGAAGTTTGAGTTGTTAATGGAGCAACCTCTTTGGTTACCACAGTATGGGAGGCCCATGTCTCCCCTACCCTGACCATTGAAGATGCGCTAGATGTATCCCGAGTTGTCCGCTACGTTGACTCTGGAGTGCAAGGATTGCTAGTTGGGGAAATATCACGGGAGTACCTTTCCATAGCGGAGTGGTGGGGTGAGTACAATGCCTCTTTCATTGATTCACCGTGATTTATGGGGACCAGCAAGAGCTCAGAGTACTGGTGGGTATAGATACTATGCTGTATTTATAGATGATCACAACTGTCTTACATGGGTCTTCTTGATGAGAGCCATATCAGAGATTCCCCAGATTGTGCAGAAGTTTGTTGCTGAAGTTCAAATGTAGTACTCCACCGCCATATAGATCTTCCAGAGTGAATGTTTTGAAATTTGTTTAGCGGGAGATGCATGAGTTTTTTAGTGTTCGTGGGATCATCCATTATACTTCTTGTGCTCACACTTCTCAGCAAAATGGCGTGACAGAGTAAAAGCTACGGCACCTTCTTCACATTGCTCGGACCTTGATGGTACACATGAATGTACCCAAGCAGTTCGGGGGGGATGCCATATTTACTGCTGCATATTTGATCAACATGGTCCAATCTTCCATGCTTCAAGGGTGCATACCATTCTAGGTTATGCACTCAGACTGTGACAGGCCTTTTCCTCAACCTTTGCATGTGTTTAGGAGTACTTATTTTGTTCAAGCACATGGGAATTGGGATAATTTCTCCCTACGGGCAGTGAAGTGTTTCGTTTTGTAATACTCCTGGACCTAGAAGGGATACATATGCTATGATTCAGTTTACAAGCGCTATGTAGTGACAACTAATGTTACCTTCTTTGAGAGAATACCACATTATTCAAACCTTCAGTTAGCCCCAAGGGAGATAAGTGTATCATCGTTGTCTAACCATCCTGCCTAGTCCTTCTAAGGTCCATGATTCCTCTTCACCCATTATTGCTGTTGTTTCTATTGATGAGAGGTCTTTTGCATTGAGAAGCCCACTCGCTCATGTACGTTGCACCTTATGTCCTACTATACTGGGATTTCTCATTTGTAGGGGGAGATCGGGTAGTTTGCTTCTGCTATCACCACTATAGCTTTTCTTAGGGATTATGTTTAGGCCTGACAGGATCCTTGATGGTGTGCTATTATAAATGAGGAGATGGAGGCACTTCGCTCTAGGGGAACCTGGGAATTGGTTTCGTGCCCCATAGGTGCTACACCGGTGGATCGTCAATGGGTATAGACCATTAAATATCTTGCAGATGGCATAGATGATAGGTAGAAGGCGAGGTTAGTCGCTCAAGGTTTTACTCAGACATATGAGATTAATTACATGGAGACCTTTTCTCTATTGGCTTTCATTTTCTGTATCTGTATTATTATTTTTGTAGTAGTAAATAGAGGATGGAGATTATGTTAGCTAGATATCAAGAATGCCTTTTTGTACGATGACTTGGTTGAGGAGGTGTATATGAGACAACCACCAGGTTACAGGATATAGTAGGAGCAGGTGTGTCGGCTGAAGTAGGCTTTCAATGGCCTGAAGCAGAGTTCTAGGACTTGGGTCGAGTGTCTCAACATTGAGGTCTAGTGGATTGGATTCCTGAGGTCTTCTTTTGACCACTCCATTTTTATTTGGCGTACAGATGCAGATTCTCGTCATGGTGTTGTGATTCTAGCAAGTAGTCTATGCGGATGACATGGTTCTAATAGGAGATGATGAGGGTGGTATTCGTTAGACCAAGGAGTTTCTATAGTCTACTTTTGTAACGAAGGATCTTGGTGATCTTAGGTACTTCCTTGACATTAAGGTGGTTCGACAGGGATCACATCTATCTATGTCTTAGAGGTTGTATACTTTACAGATACTTGACGAAACTAGCCTATTTGGGGCCAAACCATCTTATATTCCAATTGCGGCACAACAACATGTTGATAGAGATGATCCACTATATGAAGACGTCACACGGTACATTAGTTTAGTGGGGCGACTACTCTACCTCACGGTGGCATGTCTAGATATTAGTTTTGCTGTTAGCAAAGCTAGTTAACATATGCAAGCCCTATGATATAGTTATTGGCGTGAGGTGTGTCTCATTTTGAGATACCTCAAGAGGAATCTTGGCTTGGGACTTTCGTATAGGGATAATGGATCCATGGAGGTTACTGCTTACTTTGATGCAGATTATGTAGGATCCGTTGATGATATGAGGTTTACTTCGGACTATGCTATTTTTTTGGTGAGAATCTTGTGTCCTGAAGGAGTAAGAAGTAGAATGTTGTTGCTTGCTCTAGTGCCGAAGCAGAGTATCAGGTTATGACCCATGTCACATGTGATCACGTGGATTATGGGTTTTCTGCATGACTTGGGAGTGACGATTGAGGGATTGGTTCCACTCTTTTGTGACAATAAGTCTACCATGTATGTTGCCTTAAATCCAATCTTTCATGAGCGGATGAAGCACATTGAGGTTGATTGTCACTTCATTTGCAATGCTGTTATGGAAGGGAAATAAGCACTCCATATGTTATCTCTAAGCTATAGCTAGCGGACATTTTCACTAAGGCTCTTAAAAGGAAAAGACATAAGTTTTTGTGTTGCAAGTTGAGGCTTATTGACATATATGCCCCAACTTGAGGGGGAGTGTTAGTGTATTATATTGTTGAGGAGGTTATTTCTGCCTTTATATTTTCTATGGTATCTTTGTAATTTTCCTAGTAGCTTTCTTCAATGGAACATCATCTTTTCCTCTCACAGAGCCATGGCACGATGAGCTAGATACTCATCCAAGCCACATGAACATGTACAAATAGAATATTAGAATTTACATCTTGTTGAAGATTTTGTGGTGCTACCCAAAGACTATAAATAGCAATCGCAGTTAAGAACCAAGATGTAATGAGTCATAGGTAGATACCCATGAGTTTGACTATCTCTCCGATGCTATAATCAATACTTCGCTTTCCTGCAGCTAGGTCAAGGGTCTTTTAGCTTTCCATGAGCGCAACTGCTGCTCAAAACATTCTTTTTTGGCTGGTTGCCAAAGGACAAAATGACTCGTTAACCTGACACTCTATTGGCTGATTTAGAAAGAGTAGCATTATGGCTTTTCAAACTAAATGTGGCTCTTCCTAGAGTGGGAACTTAAATAAATGGATAGAACCAAAGGAGCTGAAGTTGACAAGCAATAGAAAAGTGAGGCAGGTTTCAAACCATAAGAGAACCAGCATGACTGGGAATATGTGCTTGAGGGCATAGGGCAGCTTTCCCTTGGGAGGAGGAATTACTTGAAAAAATATATTCCTGACTATGCCAACAAAATGACATCTTTAAAAGGAGCTACTACTTTAATCTTAGAGAGCAATAGATCACTTCCATTCTCACAGGGCTGACCAAAAAAGTGACCAGGTTAAATTGATTTTACTGCAAGTTATATCGTATGTAGAATGTGATTGCATACTCTTGGTTGAGAACTTTTAATAAATATCATGTGGCTACTGCGAAATGACTTGATGTCACTGCACGTCCTTATTCCATGCATATTTTTCTTAAAATTGACCCTCAAATGTTGATTGTCATGGCATTTATTTGGTATTTCTTGAGACTTCCTCATAGATATATTATATGTGTTGGATTCTCATTTTAAAATGATATAAGGAGCTTTTTTCTGAGGATTTTTTTTTTATTTTTATGTAGCTATTTAGATGGAATGATGTTCAAGGGAGTTTCCATTAATATTTAAACATAGAAGTGTATGGGATCGTTTAAAACTTTACAAAAATTTGAAAACATAGTCCCAAAATTGATCAAATCAGATTAGAACATTGGAAGCCTTTTCCTATCGATTGCACGAGTTAGGGGTCATACCTTTGTGATTGACTATTAGGGGAATAAGGTAGTGCATGGATGTGAATCTGCATGTCTACTTGAAATCCCCAATATGAGTCACAACTCCTTCAGATTCGTTGATGAGCGAGATCATTGGAGTTTGATGAAGAAGATGATCTTCATGTGAGCACCACCTTCTTCTTTGCTAAGATGCAAATGCAAAGAAGAGGAGACGAAGGAGGAAGGGGTAGTACTAAGGGGGACATCCAGTGTGGGGAGGCATGCCTTTTGGTGGTTTTCTTGAGGGGGGCTTGATTGGTCATCAATTGTTGAAATGCCTCTCCTTATATTGAGTTCCAATCAAGGTTTTAGAGTAAAACTATTTTTCTAAAATTTCAACAATGCCATTCTCTAATCCTCTTTCTAAATAAAGAAACACTTTGATAATTATCGAAATGTCCTTAGTGCTTCCATAAGTACATATTAATTATACATATTTCTACTATTTGAAACATAATTAATATTCTCCTCAATTTGTGCTGGTAGTTATATCATGCTGCGGGGAGATCTTATAGGCAATCCGAACTTTGTCTATAATTAGTATCACCCTGGATTAAGGGCTTAGATCAAATATCGATCTATTTTGATTCTAATAATCATTTCTCGATTCTCCAATAGAGAAATACACTTTGATAAACTAATCTAAGTATTATTCCATAATTCTTCAATTATGTGTAATCTTTAATCTATCAATTAGCCCTATTCTGTATCAAAATCACTAGGTGTTTATCACATAGCTCTAGTGAAGTGTGACGACTATCGGATCGTGAAAGATAACCAACCTCTTGAGATATATTATATATCTCAAATGTCCTATACACATTGAGACATATATGAGCAAGGTTTAGGATCTTATCCCATTGTTGTCATTTCAAGAACTGTATGTGTAAATCACCATTATGCTTTGGGTGAAATACATGCTGGATAAGTTCTCTAAGTTCATCAAGTCCCTTTATTCCTGTTTTGATCTATCTATCGAAACGACTATTAGTGGAATTGAACCTCTAAAGCTATAATGATAGAGCTTAAACTCCATTCTAACTATTGGGGTTGTGTGAATTCTATCTTGAGAAGACGTCTATAGAGTATTAGATTAGATAGATTGACTTTTTGACATATTGGCCTCACACTATGTGAAACTTCAATCAATGGGTTGCCAAAACTTTATAGCCTAAATATTGATATAGACTTTTGTCTCAGGTATAAGGACAAATGCTTATTTTTCTAAGGACAATGATTGAAAGAGGGCTTCTGCGATCTCAGTTCTGCTGATCAATCCTTTGATCATGCTCACGTGACAATTGTGGAATCTCCATTTCTTATGGAACTCATTCCATCTGGAATTCAATTAGGTGTTGGTCTCATACGATAAACTTGCAAGATTGCCATCTCTTTGGGAACTGTGATCAAGATAATCAGTTAATGATGGTGGTCATATGCAGATCCACATCTTATATCTTCTATCCATAACCATTCTAGATAGTGGATCTAATATCCACACTTGTCTGAATAGGTCTTTGTATGAGAATTCCTACAAATACAAACGGAACCAATAACACACATTCGTACTCAAAATAATCATTTATTTTGATGAATGGAGATGACAAATCTGAGTAATGCATGAATTACATAATCAGGTGACTTGTCAAATGCATACAACTTCAATATAAGGTTTGGTTGCGGGAATGAAGAAATATAAGGAATTACTTAAATATACAAGGCATTGCCTCCTACAGAGCAGAAGATATCTAGTCCATGGTATTTGCATTCCAAAAAGGAGTGATTAACTCATTGCCCAAAAAAAAGTGCAGGGAGGTTATCAATCAGACTAGACCAAAGTTTATTTATTCAAGAAAAAAATACTAACCGGAGAATTGTCTTTTATACATGAGAAATATTAGATTAGGTGCTGATGCACTCACATAATCTGTGCCAAGTACCACTCTAGAAACATATACATTTGAGATCCATATGTGACTTCAGATAAGTTTTGTTTTATGCCTGGTTCTTACATTGTGGAAGAGCTTTTACATGGGAGCCCTATTTACAGCCCTATACCTATATGTTTTAAAATCATAATGTAACATGAAATTCTTGGAAGCTCTTAGATTTTGACTCTTCCGTATATGCAAATACTGGATAATCCAACACTTAGTGAAAGTTTGGCAGCTGTTGGGGTTATCTTTTAAGGTGGATACTAAAGGGAGATGAATAGTGCGATACAATAAAATTGATAGACAAAGGAAATATAAAATTGATTCACACAAATATTCACTACATGAGACAAGATATTTCAAGGTGGAAATCCAACCTGGGTGAAAATCACCATTTAAGCCTCTCGATTTAGGATTTTCTGATTTACGTAGTAGATCAAATCCACTAACATACTACTTTAAATCGAGGGTAGCACGACCTCAATTACAACAATATTACTTTATATGAGGGTAGCGTATATCAACCCCCTTGAAGAGTATTTTGTCGTACAAGGAGACAAAAATTTGTAATGCGAATACCCAACAAAAACAAACTACAAAATAATTTATAGAGTCCAAATAAAAAGTTAGAAGCAAAGCTCCTATAAGTAAAGATGACTTCTCTGATATGGAAGTATATAGGCGTGAGTGCGCAGCAATTTGGTCCTCTCGAATGTAAAGTAGGTTGCTTGGAGAGCAGCTTCTCAACTTCTCAATCTCACTCTAAGGTGTATGTAAATGGAAGTAGTAGCTCATAAGTGTATTTTTCTCTTTTCTTGTGTTTAGGCTTAGGAATGTCCACTACTATTTAAAGAGGTGTTTGGAACACTCTAGATATGCTTAGGATGAAGTTATGCCCATTGGAACAATAATGGCTGGCATTGATTGCAACAAGTTTTTAGAAATAAGTGTAGACTTGTCAGACAGTACAAGTCTGTTGGCGCCTGGTCACTCGACTAGTAAAGGTCTGGTCGACCAACTTTAAGAATAAGTAGATGCCCTATAACGAGTGAGGGTAGCCATAAGTGGTCTTTACTGGCAGGTCGACTGTCGGTCGGTTTGGACTATAGTGATTGGTTGACTGATGGTCGCTTGGCTACTGAAGGTTTCTAAGTTCCGAGTTCCTGAACTTGGAGATTCTTTGCAACTGGTTGACACCTGCAACAGTATTAGCCAACGCTCGACAATGGAATAGGTCGGCTAGTGGTCGTTTAGTTACTAAAGGTTTCTTGGGAAATCAAGCCTAATTAATAGTGCATTTAATGACACAAGTTCCAAGGATATTTTGAACATTAGAGGACCAACGTTTAAGGTTCTAAGCATGCTGATTTCGACACCGTTTTGATAAATTTCTAAATGCATATTTTTGAGGCATGTTGAGGGCATGTTGTGCAAACACCCGTATTTCGATGGTAGATTTCGATGATTTTGATGTTCCGAAAATAATCCATTTCGGAGGCATGCCGAGGACATGCTCAAGGCATGCTGACAAAAAATGGCATCTCATCTTTTTCCCTCTCCTCTCTTCACCTCATCTCTTTCCCTATAGTAACCTAACCCCTTACTCCACCACCAACAGACCATCAACCTTGAACCTTCTCTCCTCTCTTTCATGTGACCCAACAAAGACCCATCACCTCTCCTTCTTCCTTGTAAGGCAGGAATTACAGTGCCACCACCATCGAAGTAACCGAACCCACCACTAGTGGCTACACCTGCATGTTGGAGTAGAGTAGCAGATGGTAGGCAGTAGCATGCCTCAAAATGGTCGTAGCGACTGACATATCATTGAAATAATTAACATGGTCGAAATCGTCAACAAACCATTAACACCCTTGAATTTCAATACCCCTTTCACGTCGATATGGTCCTCTACCCAAAAACCTCCATTTCAACGGCATGCTGACAGTATCTTGATCATTGCTATTAGAATGATTAGAAAAACTTCGTAAACACTTAAAACACTAATCCTATCAAAAAAATATTTAAACACTGAATCCTATAATATAATAATCCAACTCTATAAAATATATAGATTAAACAATCATAGAACTAGTTAATCTACCATAAACTCATGGATTTGCAAATGTTTTTGTCGAAATCCACCACAGGATCTAAATCTAATAATTGCAGCTTAAATTTAGCTTAGAGAATAAGAAATAAATAGTATTTTATTTTGGAGAAGTTAAATTACCTTAAAGATCTAATAAATAGAGAGGGAAAACACTCGCAAGAGTTCTTATCAACACGCATGTGACAACAATAATGGGCAAACATGGGTTACTGAGTCACCTATGTCAACTTTAAAATATGGTAATAGCCTTATAATTGTACCTAATGCCGTACATTTCGTCGATATCATCAAAATATTATTTTGATATTTGGCAAAATATCGATGACACTTGCATTTTGACATTACATGTATGCAGATATTGCCTCACATTAAAAAAAGGTCATTTCCCTGGCATGTCATGGGCACACCGTAGGCATTCAGAACACTATGGCTAATCGGCTGGTTATAGAGAAGTCAGTTGATAGGTAAGGTAGCTGGTCGACTAGCCATTGAAGAGCTAACTGATGCATATAGAAATTGGTCGGCACCTATGTGTTGACTATTGTTGTTTAGGGTGTTTTAAGACTGTGGTTTAATCCTCTATATTGCCTAACGGCCACTTAAGTTTCTTAACTCTATTTTGGGCTCTTTTACAAGTATTCTAAAAAATGAAAAAACAACAAACAAATACATTGAATACAAATAAAAGATTCTAAGTTTTATTCTTCATTCTCTTTGACTCCAAGCTTTGAGACCAAAGCTTCAACTTCATGCTCCTTGATACTTTTTTCCTTCAATCCACCATGAATTAAGAGCTTGAGCTTCTTCCAAAACCTTTAATTAATTGCATTAATCTGAGAACTCACAACTCAAATGCAATTGTTACATATAAATTATTTTGTTATTATCGAAATCAAGTTTTATGATGTACTTGCACCCAACAGTTTTTGCTAGACATATTTGAAAGTCTGTGTTGATCTCAAGTGAATCGAAGAGATGCAGCATGTCAGGGTGATAGTTGAAAAGAGACCCTCTTCAGTGCTTCTAGGATGGAGTATGGATCGTGTACGGTTATATTTTAAAAACTTCAACCGGTAGGATCCTTAGCAAATGGCTGGAAGGAAAGTCAAGAGAAGCATGAGAGTTGGAAAGGAAGTTCTATTTGGAATTAATTTGAACAAAAAATGTGCATGTATTGTCAGTCGTGGATTTACCTAGGGGTGTATTGGAAGGTGCTCCCTCCTGGTAATTGGAAGGAAACAGGTTGGAGACTATTAATAAAGTGGGACAATTTAAATTCCTCATTTATAGAAACGGACATCTCACTCGAAGTTCTCGAGCAAAGATGGTATCATGGATAAAATGCTCTTTTCAGTGCATGCATTCCTGAAGTAAGGATTCAGGGTAAGGTGTCAAGCCAGGGAAAAGATTCTTGGGGATTATCTCCAGGGGATTTGAGGAGGTTTGCCTTTCAGAGATGTTGCAAAATTGGTGGAATAATTCAACATTTATTTTATGTTTGTGCTTTTTTTTCCTTGTGGTGAATGCTTTGTATATTTCTGATATTCTGGATGCTGCTTTTTCCGTTTCCCTGGAGGCTTGGACAATCTTTCCATCGAGGAATTTCTTAGTATATTATAGTTAAGTTTCACGGAGATTTTTGATTGATTCATGTAGCTTCTTTGCAGTGTCTGGAATTTCGGGAAGTAAAGAGACTGCTCAAGAGCAGGTCCTGATTGGCATGGGCCTGCTTGCTGGTTCCACTGTCATGCTTCTGACTTTACTGTGGGGATCATGCATTGTTGTTGGGAAGTGTGATCTTTCTGAGAATTCAGGATCCATAGATTCGCAAGATACAAGAGGGTTCAGCTTGACAGGTATGCCTTGTTCATTGAATGTTTTGCTTATCTGTGTTTTCTGCTTTGGGAATGCTTAAAAATTATTTGTTATAATGTTAATATACTAGACACTATGGTTTACGGTCTTGTTCTTCTTTTTCAGTAAATAAGGTCTGTTCAATGTCATCAAGAATGTGGTTTATAAGATGGTTCTGAGTTGGTTGAGCTTTTTTTACAACTTGTCTATTGCGTTCTTTGCAGGTTCTGGAGTTTCTACTGACGTTGAAACTAGCCATGCTGCAAAAATTATGACTATATCCATTATCCCCTTTATTATTGCTCAGCTTCCTACCATTCTTAAGAGTCACGGTGGGGATCGTTGGGCAGTTCTTGTAGCTCTTATTTTATCTGCCGTCTTTCTGCTTGCATACTGTGCCTATCAGGTAAGATACCTGTGCTATCCAGCAATGTTTGAAATGTTAATTTTGAAGTCATTTTCATAAAATTTTAAGTGTATATTTTAGATGTATGCCGTGGGAACATCCGTATTTCGATATCAGATTTCAATACTTTCAAAATCGTTCATTTCAGAGGCATGCTAACGCATATCAACAAAAATGACGGTAGTTAAAATGATTAAAATTTCAAGAAAATCACAAGCTTAAATATATTTATGGAAGAATAATAAATAATGTTACATCCTAATATTTATATATAACATATAGCCTACTATACCATGTTTAAGTTTAAGTTTCAAATATTAAATAATTACGGTGTGAATTTAATTAAGTCATACAAATATAAAAGATTTAAATATATAGTTTGTAGTAAATTAACGTAAAAATTTAAGAGTAGAGATTTAAATTTCTAATCAATTAATCTTAAATTAATTTATCAATTAATTTGACGTCTTTCACTATGCTAGTAGATTAATCAATTTAAATAGATCTACACGAACATAACTATGTGTGTTGTGTTGGTCATTTCTATTTATGCCACTCTTTATAAGTCATATTTAGATCTAGTTGTATCATATTTATGTACGGAAAATATAGGTTTTCACCTTTGAACACGAGACCATGGGTTTCTAGGTTAGATGTTACTTTTGAATTTGAAGGAAATGATGATTAATTTATGAAGTAAATTGGCTCTTAGTGTTTACAATTTTCAGGTTTTATTCTCTTATAGATGAATGTAAGTTTTTTATTCTCTAATACTAATTAAAACTTAAGATTTTATTTTTAGGAATTAAAAAATATATTTTTAATTTTAAATTGTGATTAGATCTATATGTTTTTAATAATAGTTGATTTAGAGTCTAATATGCACTTCTACTATATAACTATGGATATGTGTGGAATCAAACTTTAAGGGCTAGTTTATTTAGAGGGTTAAGAAACTGATGTTAAGAAATGTAAAATTGGTGTTAACCGTCACTTCTGTTTACTTGTGGAGTGGTGTTAACACTAGTTTTTGTTTACTTAAATTAGTGTTAAGCTGTGGTGTTAACTATTAAGATGTTTACGTAAACTAATGTTCATATTAGTTTTTGGATAGTGGAGTTTGGGTGTTATGAAGTTCACCTGTTTTGCTAACATCCCTTACAACTGGTGTTAACAAAACATGTGTTAAGGTTTTGCAGGTTAATTCCTCAAGTAAATGGAGGTTAATCCCCCAAAAGAGGGGTTAACCCCTCAAGTAAAGTAGTCGTAAGAGAGTCGAAGGAAAGGAACTACCAGACGATGGGGAGTAGTAGTAGTGGAGATTCGATTCTGATAAGAACAGAATAGGAGCAGTAGTGGGAGCAACAATAACAATAGTAGAGAAGAATAAGAGAACTGAGAGCTAGAAGTAATAGCAACAAGTTGAAATGCTAAGAGCATTTCGTCACTTGTTGACATTTCGATGAAATTTTGACAACACTTTGTTGAAGTTTTTATGTTTCGACATTACAGTGATGTCGATATGACTTAACCTCAAAAATAGTCATTTTGATCATATGCCATCAAAATTTAAATTACTTACAACAATAGTAATGGGTAAAAACTTATTATTGAGATATTTATATTGACCTTAAAATATGGTAACGATTTAATAATTGTAACTAATGTGACCCATTTCTCTAAACTTATTGATATATTATCCATATTTGGTAAGATAGTGAAGGAACTCTTGCATTTTGACATTATGTGTCAATACTGTCTCACATCAGAAAAAGATCATTTCATGGGTATGTCATAGGTACGTCGTGGGCATTTAAAACAATGCTATCTAGTATGTTCAAATCTCTTGCTATGTCTGTGCACCATACTTTTCGATAGGGGAATGCATTTTACTACTTTGAAAGCCTGGTCTTAGAGAACCAATAGCAGGTTAAGGTTTTTCTGGATTATGGGAAGATGCTTGAGTGTTGATCAAACAACAACAAAAAAAAACATTTACTTTTTACTTATGCAATATTCAAGATGTTACATTTAAGTCTTGTTTGGTAACTGGGTTATCCCAGGTTAAGGGTTATCTTAAGTTTTTTCTAGATTTTTTCTATCATTTCAACATAAATTCCTATATAATATTTTCAATAATTTCCACTTACTTTTACTATTAAAAAATATCCATTACACCATCCCCTTTAACTTTTAATATTAAATAAATATCCATTAATATTCTCTACTACCATTTATATTATTAAATAAATATTCACTAATATCACATCAATACATTAATTATTTTAACTTTATACTTAACTCTCTTCTTATTCCATCACCTATAAATACAAGTCATAATTTCGATTAAATTAAAAGGACGTTAAATCCACTTAGCGCAAAGAATTCTAGAGAAACCATAAGGTCTTATACTTATTTGATGGAAATGTTTTAGTTTCAAAGAAGTTGTAGGGGATTAAATTTGAAAGGTTGGATAAAAAAGTCACAAAAAAGAATATTTAATGAGGGGAAAGTGAAAAACAAATTAAAGATGCAAAATACAAAAGAAATTTTAATTGAAATATAAAATTAGAATCCACCTTGACAATGGTTATAAAATATCAAACAAAAATGATTGCAATAAAAATGATGGGATTTATACGCAGTTGAGTCATAAACATGAGCATACTCATTTCATAAATAATGATGAATTTTGAAAAAGAAATAGAAAAGTATTAATATCAATCTTGTTAGGTTGAAATGTCCATAGATTCTATTAAAAAATCTTAGACACCTTTATATAGAAAGGTAACTAAAGGATAGAGTTACAAATATACCTCTCATGTGATATAACACTAACAAGGCATATAAAAAATAATTCAACATTCTTCCTCAATTTGAAGTATAGATATCAAGCATACTTAGCTTGGTATGTAATTCAAGATGTTTCTTGGAGAACATTTTAGTAAAGATATCTGCAACCTGATTGTCTATAGTAATGTAAGGTGTGATGATCTTGTTAGTGGTAATAGCATTCTTAATAAAATGACAATCTATCTCTATGTGTTTGGTTCTCTCATGAAAAATAGGATTATTTGCAATAAATGTTACTGCCTTGTTATCACAGTACATAGGAGTGGGATTAAAAATACACTCCCAAGTCACATAATATAGATCTCATCTACATGAGCTCACAAGTAGTATGGGCCATAGTTATATATTCTGATTTTGCACTGGATCTGGAGGCAACATTCTGCTTTTTGCTTCATGTGACAAGGTTGCCACCTACAAAGGTACAATAGTTAATGGTAGACCTCCTATCTTCATATGCTCTTGCATAATTTGCATCTGAATTCCCCCAAATATTAAAAGTCATACTTCATAAAAGATAATACCTTTCCAGGAACTTATTTGAGATATTTTAGCACCTGATAGACACCATCCCAATGGATTTCTCTAGGAGACTGCATAAACTGATTTAGTCTCCACAACAAAGAAAATATCATGTTGTGTAACAGTTAAATATAACAACTTTCCTACCATAGCACGGTACTTGGTAACATCTTCAGGCAAATGACTCATAATCTACAAGTGGCAATGAGTTCATATGAATGCTGGCAGGCTTGCAACCTAGCATCTCTACTTTTAGCATGTCAAGAATATATTTCCGTTGTGACAATACTAGGCCACCATCAACATGTTGCCCTTCAATTCCTAGGAAGTAGTTTATCATTCCCAGATCTTTGGTAACAAACTGAGAATGTGAGAACCTTTTGAAGCCTTTATCCCATATTCATCACTCCTTGTGAGTAGTATATCATCTACATATATAATAATAATAATAGATCCAACAACTCTATGCATCGTAAAAACAAAGTGATCTACAGTAGATCTAGTAAAGTTAAATTCTTGCACAGCGTTACTAAATCTTTTAAGCTAAGCCCTAGGGCTTTGCTTAAGGCCATAAATTACCTTCTTCAACTCAACCACGAAATTAGGGGGTTGATGCATGTAGACATTCTCTTCTAAGTTATCATAGAGGAAATCATTTTTAATTTCAAGTTGTGAAATCAACCATCCATTGTTGACTGCCACAGAGGCACAGAGAGAAGTATCCGCATTGAATCAAGTCTTGCCATTGGAGAAAAAAATCTCAAAGTAATTAACTCTAAAGGTTTGTGTGTAACATTTGGCAACTAGACGTGCTTTGCATCTTTCTATTGTACCATCTGGGTGACATTTTAGGATAAACACTCATATACATCCTACAACAGTAGCACCTGTGGGTAGGTGTTAAATGAGGAAAACTACGCGTTCGTAATTGGATTTGAAAATCCGTTATAGTTCGAGTCACGAAGAAATCCATTCAACAAATAAAATTTATACCGAAAATCCTGTAAAGAAATTCCGGATCGAACACAGAGAGGCTACGTCGATCAAAATTCGCAATTATAATTTTTTTATATTTTTGTTTAAAGGGCGAAATAATCACAATGAGAGCAATATAAATAATAAGAGAGAGAGAACAATCACTTGATATTGAATACTATTTTTACAACTAAGAAAGTGGGAAATTGTTACAACTAGAAAGTAGGAAAATTCTACTCTAGAAAGTAGTAAAAAGAATGAGAGAGAGAGAAGTTATCCTCTTCAACGATCGCTTGGAGGATGAGCTAGACGGGACAACGCCTGGAAGACGAGGAACGGAGTGGCAAGGAGGACGAAGCAGGAGGAACGGGAACGAAGCAGCACGTCATCATCATCATGGGATCTGCTTCCGGAACGGGGGTGAAAACTTGGTTTTAACTCTTGAGGAATATCCCTTGTGTGGGATAGGCTTCTCTTAAGCTTTGGAGAGGGAGAGGAGAATGAAGGGATGAGAAATTCGTATGGTAGGGGTCTCCTTTTATAGTTGCAAGGAGTGGAGGCATTTTGGTCATTACAACATTAAAAACATTAATTCAGGACCTTTTCACTAAAGGCCTGAACGTGGCCGTCGTGCGCGTGCGCCCCCTCTCCTTCTTGCCTCAACGCCTACACACGATCGCGTGCGCTCAGCCGTGATGGTTTAAACTGCCCTCGCCAGTGCCGTGCCCCCGTGTGCGATCGGGCGTTTGCGCTACGCGTCTGATCGCGCGTGGGCGCTATCTACTGATTCGCGCCGCTCGATCTTGATCGCACAGCTGTGATGGCATGCCCGCACCTGCGGCCCCTCTGATTGTGAAGCGCAGCGTGGCTTGAATCCGTGCCCTTCGCTCGCAAAGGGGTGCTCGACTGCTGCGCTGTACTCCCTCTTGAGGCGAGCACATGATTTGTGCCCGCGCGATCTACCATCCAATGACCTAGATTCGTTGAGCGGGTGAAGAAGAGAAGAGCTGTGGCCGGTTGGGCGGCTGAGATGGCATCACGTGACATCATCTTGGTCGTCCATCTTTTGAGTGTTGCAGATGGTGCTATGGATGTCGGATTGGATCGATTTTAGCGCCATAAGGTTGCGATCGTCGATCCGAACCCATCAGTGTGATCGGATTTGTCGTCTGAGGTGCGGATTAACACCATCTTGGCTCTTGATCTTTAGGGTTCCTTTGTTTCTATCTGGTGCTACGGATGTCCGATCAGGGCGATCTTGGAGTCGTTGAACTCCAATTGTCATCTTGATCAGATTCGTACGGTTGGATCTTCGATCCGAGGTCCCGATTAACAAATTGCTCTGTCCCTGGCTATAAAAAGGAGACAATTACTATACAATTTATACAACTTGATTTAAATGTATGATTATGCATGTTATGCACTATTTACAATGTATAATGCTATTGTGACACTAAGAACATGTATTAATAGACATTTTGGGTTAATCAGATGTATACACATCAGTAGGTCAACAAGTTTTCAAGTACCCATGAACTGTAGAGCAGTTATCTCCTCCATGTCCAAGGTTAAGGAAGGGTCCTGAGACGCCTCAATATGATTTCTGGGAATATTTCTGCTGTCAACTGCAAGAGATAGAGGCCTCCCTGATTAAGTGGCATATAATTGGAAATAAAATATTTAGGACAAGATTGCTGTGGCTTCCTTTGAGTAATAGGAAGATTCGCATTAGGTACCTCTGGTAGTGTAGAATCTGAACCTCCGTCTGAATCAGCAGTATCAGTAGAGGATTGAGCAGGAATAGTAGAAAGTGATTTCTCTGCCTATAGAGTGGTAGGAGGTCTACGTTGAAAATGCTGAGGGAAAGCATCTGTAGTAGGCACCTCGGGATGTCTAAGATAGGCTATAGGAGAAGCATCATTAGGGGGAGGTGGCTCAGAGCTACCTGGAGGTGCAATAGTAGGCATAGGCAATGGAACATCCTACGACACGCTGGGAGACTGTCCTGCAGCAGAGTAATAGGGAATATCCTAAAAAAAGGTCACATCCTCACTAACATAAAATCGATGTGAGAGGATCAAAACATTTTTATCCCTTTTGGGTTCTAGAGTAAACCACAAAAACACACTTGGCAAATCTAGGAGCAAGCTTGTCCACTTTAAATAAATGAACAAAACTCACACACCCAACACCTTAAGAGGTAAGGAAAACAACTTCTGATCAAGAAGTAAAACAGTGTACGGAATTCTCCCACCAAGCACAGAAGACGACACCCAATTAATAAAAAAACAGTCGTAAGCACAACATCAGACCAGAAGACAGCAAGAACATACATCTGAAACATAATCGTGCGGGCAACGTTAAGATGTTTCAACTTGCGTTCAGCCACCCCATTCTGTTGAGATGTATGAACACAAGATGTCTGATGTATAATACCATAAGACTGGAAAAATTGAGTTAAAGTAGAGTTCACAAACTTAAGCTTATTATCAGTCTGAAACATACGAATAGTAGTAGAAAATTGAGTATTTATTTCATTCACAAAATTTTTAATCAGTACCGGAGTTTTAGATTTTTCTTCATCATAAAGACTCAACAGATACAGGTATAATCATCCACAAGAACGAGAAAATATCGAAAACCCTTAAGACTTCTGACCTGACATAGGCCCCACAAATCATGAACAAGAGAAAAAATAGACTCAGTTCTTTTATTACTATTAAGAAATGAAACTCTATGATATTTGCTAAGTTGACAAACATCGCAAGCAAAAGAATATGGAAATTGCATATCAGGAAACTAACGGCGAAGGATGGACACACTAGGATGTCCCAATCTCAGATCCCACTGTAAAGTAGAAATAGAGGAGGCAACAACTATGGTATGATGCTCTAGTGGAAGGTCAAAATAATAGATGCCATCTTGCTCAAATCCTCCACCAATCTGCTTAAAAAAAATGCTCATGAAAAATTGCTCTACAAT
The DNA here is from genome assembly GCA_037157565.1 of Thalassia testudinum. Taxonomy (NCBI): domain Eukaryota; kingdom Viridiplantae; phylum Streptophyta; class Magnoliopsida; order Alismatales; family Hydrocharitaceae; genus Thalassia; species Thalassia testudinum. Next base: position 54,713,458 of record JAZHRO010000030.1, read on the forward strand.
TTAATGCCTTAGTTATCGGACTAATAGACATTAAATTCAAGGCGAATTTGGGCGCATGCATGACATCAGGAAGAGGTAAAGTAGTGGATAGAGAAATGTCACCTAAGCCTGTAATAAGGGACAAGGCACCATTAGCTATTTTGACATGTACTGGAGTAGTCACTGGTCTAAGAGAAATAAAAAGGGTAACAACTCCTGTTATGTTGGAAGATGCACCTGAGTCTGTAAGCCAAGATGGCTTATGAACACCTCTGACGCTAGTAGCAGTACATGTCCTTTGAGTCATAAAAGCACCTGTAGTGGAACTGGTCTGAAGAGAAACAAGTTTGTCATATTCCTCGTTGGAGATAGTGACTTGAGGATTGACTTGCTCTTCTTCTTGATAATGCAGACTCATCTCCACCATAAGTGATCTGATTGGCTTGATGGCCCTGAGAAAACCCATGCTTTATCCAGCACTTGTCAATTGTGTGATTTGTCTTGTGACAATGGTCACAGAACAAGTCACATCCTCTGCCACGACCTCCTCCTCTCACTCCATGTCCTCTCCCCCTGCCTCCTGGGGTTCCCTTGCCACAGTCTGTAGTTGCCATGGTCGAGGAATCAGCAACTGAGATAGGGTCAGAGATCTCAAGTCTGGACAGGCGAGCATAGATCTGCGTAGGTGTAGGGATCTCCTCAAGTGTCATAAGTTGATCTTTAACATACTTGAACTCAGGACCATGACCTGCAAGCAATTGAACAGGATGAAAGGCCTCATGTTGCTTTGCAATAACAGTGACATCTGTAAAGATCGATTGATAAGTATCTTGTTTATCCCATAGTTTTTTCATAGATCCATAATATTTGGTAAGGGGTCCCTCCCACTGCCTCTCTTCCCACAAACTCCTCCCCATCCACCACCAACTTGTCAATCCAGTTCCTCCTCCTTCCTGATGCAGCTATATGAAAAAATTGAGTGTTAGAATTGCCTTCCTTCAGCCACCTCTGCCTGGACCTCACCTTCCACTCTATCTCCACCTTCCGGTCTTCCTCTTGTATCGCCTGTATCTGCCTTGCTCTGCAAACCCTGTCAGCATCAGAAAGGAGACCAACATCCTCCACCATGTCCAAACGTGCAATCTCACCAAGAGCCTCCTCTCCTCTTCCCACGTTCCTCCTTAATCTGCTTCATACGGATCTTCAAGAAAGATCTCAAATCCCGCAGCTTAGCTTTCAACCTGACAACCGCCGAACCATCCACATGAACCGACCTCCACCGCTCTTCCACCAGCCCCCTGAACCCCTCTTCCAGGAGCCATGCCCTGTCGAACTTAAAATACGTACCATGCCTCCATTCCTCATTCGACGCCCATAACAATGGAGTGTGATCCGAGAACGGCTGCTCCAAGGGTCTAATCTCCGCCATCGGGAACAACTCTGCCATCACCGTAGAGGCGAAAAATCTGTCGATCTGAGATCACTGTCCTCTAGAACTCCTCCAAGTGAAAGACAGGACGAAGGTGGCATGTCAACCAGCCCCTGCTCCGCAACAAAGCCCGCAAACGCCTCAGATCCTTGGTCCATTCCTCCACGGCCATCTGGTCTATCCTCTGCCAACAAAGTGACATTAAAATCGCCACCAATCAACCAAGGTATCCCCTGAAAAGCTATCGCAACCTGACTCAGATCTTCCCACAAAGCATGCCTCCTCCAACCCTCTGTCGAACCGTAAACCGAAGAAAAGAGCATACACGTATTATCCTGGCGCCTCTGAAGCCTGACAGTGACAACATGGGACCCAACCGAGTCCAACAAGGAGAAATCATCATCCTTCCACCCCACAACAATTCCCCCGACACTTCCAACCGCATCCAGGGCCAAGAACCCCCCAAAACCACCTCCCCCCACCTCCCTCCACAGCCTCCCATCACAGCTCCCCCACTTCGTCTCCTGGAGAAAGATCACGTCAGGCCCCATCTCTAAACATACCCCCGCAGAGCCGCCCGCCTCGATGGGTCATTCAGACCCCTCACATTCCACGACAGGAACTGGGAGAAGACGGGGGGGGAAGATGGAGATGGTTGGGGTTTGAGGTACCGCGGATCGGGGAGGCAGAAGCCAGCTTCTTGACGGGTCTGTTTGAGGAAGATGAGGTTTGCAAGGCAATCTGGGGGTTGAACGCTGATGGTTTTCCGGGGCCGGACGATTTTCCGGTTGCCTTCTATAAAGAGTTCTGGCCAGTGGTGAAGGAGGATGTGATGCAGGTTGTGCAAGAGTATAGAGCTGGAAATTTGGGTTTCAATAGGCTGAACAAGTTCTATATGTTCCTGCTGTCGAAAAAGGAGGGTGCTGAGGAGATCCAGGAGTACAGACCGATAGCCCTCTCGAATGCTATCTACCTGATAGCGGCGAAGTTTCTGACGAATAGATTGAGGACGCTGGCTGGGATTATAGACCCGGTGTAGACGGCTTTTGTTCCTAGCAGAAATATTTTGGAAGGTTATGTGTTGGCCTCGGAGATCCTATCGTCCTAGAAGAGAAATAAGAAGAAGGCCTTCCTGTGGAAAGTTGATTTCAACAAGGCTTATGACTTGGTTCAGTGGTCGTTTCTTTGGGTGTCCTTGGTGAAGAGGGGTTTCTCGTTGATGTGGATTGACTGGATGAAGAGATGTGTCACCACGACGTCTTTCTCGGTTCTTATCAATGGAAACTCGACAGGAGGTTGGATTCAGCCGAGGAGGGGGGTGAGGCAAGGGTGTCCTTTGGCCCTGATGCTTTTTGTGATTGTAGCGGATGCTCTTGCGAGGACGACTAAGAGGTCGTGTGAGAGGAACTTGGTGAGCGATTTCTCCTTGAGAGATGGGACGAGTATCCCGTTACTTTAGTATGCGGATGATATGGTTTTCTTTATTGAAGGTGGGGAAGTGGAAGCCAAGAGAATGCGGATCCTACTCTTCTTATTTGGTGAGGCTCCAGGACTACAGATCAATTTGTCTAAATATGATTTTGTCCCCTTTAATTTGACTGAGGCGGAGGTGATGGGGTGTAGCTTGGGTCTTGGCACAGAGCAGGTGAAGCTTCCGATCAGATATCTGGGTTTACCATTGACGGATGGCAGGATTCTGGTGAAAGATTGGGCTCCCCTGGTGGAGAGACTGGTGGGGAGACTGGAAGGGTGGGCGTCCAGGCTTCTATCAAGGGGTGGAAGGTTGGTCTTGCTCAAGGCGGTTCTGGCAGCAATGCCGTCGTATTTCACTTCTGTCCTGAAGATGCCTCGACAGGTTGTCGGGAAGATAGAGAGACTTATGAAGAATTTCTTTTGGTCCAACTAGGGGACGAATGGATCGGGTGCCATGTTGGTTGCGTGGGAGGAGGTCTGCAGGCCGGTGGAAGAGGGGGGGCTCGCGGTGAGGGACCTGGAGAGGTCTAATGATAGCCTGTTGGCGAAATGGGTGGGAAGCCTCTTGGAATGTAGGGAGAATTTGGTGGGCAAGGTGTTCGGGACGGCTTATAGTGGCTCGGTGTGGTGGGATCTCCTGATATCTCCGCTGAGGGATGCTTCTCATTTTTTGAAAGGTCTGTCGATGGTGGCTCCTAGGGTGCGGAACTGTTTTGTTCCTATGGTGGGAAGGGAGGAGATTTTCAGATTTTGGCAGGATGATTAGACGGGACAAGGTGTGCTTGCTAGAAGATTTCAGAGGTTGTTTACTTTATCCCAGAACAAAGAGGCATCTGTGGCCAAGGTGTGGGAAGGTAGGTGGTGCCCGTGCTTTGTAGGAAACCTTTCAGATGCGAGAACTCATGATTTCCAGGTTTTGCTTGAAGAGTTAGAAGGGCTGCAACCGGCTTCTGGTACAGATATGTTTGGTTGGGATGAAGGTGATTTCTTGGTAGGGGCTGCCTACAGGAGATTGTCCACTAGAGATTCCATGGTTGAGCTAGATCTGGTGAGGGACTGTAGACAGATTTGGAAGGCCGCGTCCTTTAAAGGTCAAGATTTTTGTCTGGCTACTTAGGAGGAGAAGGCTTGTGACCAAGGTTTGGAGGGTGAAATGGGCTCCTGAAGAGAGTAAGGTCTGCCCTTTGTGTGGAGGTGGGGAGGAGATAGACCACTTTTTTTTCGCTTGCCCATTTGTGGTGCAGATATGGGGTCGGGTGGGAGCGGGGTGGTGGGAATGTCGATCTTTTGAAGATTTTTGGCATAGCTTCAGAAGTGGAGGAGGTGATGTTGGACGGATTGTCTTCCGTACAAAGGAGAGGGTCAGACCGTTGGTAGTGTTATGGGGCATTTGGTTGGGCAGGAATGCTATGGTCTTCAGAGGCCAGAGACCTTATGTGGAGAATTTTGTTGAGTCTGTTATTTCCTTGTTTAATCTTTGGTGTGGATCCTTGTAAGTGGGGGACCTTGGGGTCTGCCATTTGTATTGGCAGTGGCTATTGATTCTATAATTTATATATTTGGGTAGTTATCACTCTTGATAACTACCCTTTTCTTTTTCAAAAAAAAAAAATTTGGTAAGGGGCATGGTTCCCTTTCAAAAGGAATGTAACTTCTCGATCATCCTGTAGAGGCAACTGATATTGCCCTTATGAGAATGAATCTTATGAAGAACCTCCCATGTCTTCTTTGCAGACGCATATGACATAACCTGCTTTGCAATAGGTTCTATGTTGTTCAACATGCAAGTCGCCACCCAATCATTGTCTGCCTCTCAGTCAACAGACTTGACAGCAGGTTCATTTTGCATCAAGATATATTTCTTCCAGTGTGATCCCACAAATCAGGAAAAAAGAGGTAGATCACAAAAGGAAGTTGTTGCCATTCAACTTGATAGAGGTTCCTTGTATAAAGGAAGGTACACTTGGGGTAGATATCTTCCCCGCCGAGTTGTCAGAATCATCCTTCTTGTCTTCCATGTCACTCGACTTGTGGGAAACCAAAGATCAAGAGATTTCAGTAAAGAATCACACCATATAGGGGTCTGAAAACTTCACTGATTCGTGAATAGTTGCAAAATTAGATCATAGGTGACCACCTGAGGCCCCTGTGGCATTGCAACACGTGCTTTGCTACTCGTACACAGCCACCAAGGGCTTAGCCAGGCCTAGCGGTGGTGCCGCTACCGGTGGGGAGGACCGCTGGCCTCCTACGATGACGCCATTGTCGGTGGGTGGTGCCGCTGGCCTCTTGTGGCGGCACTGGGAGGACCCTGGTGCCCTTGGTGGCGGCGCTGTTGTCGTTGGGGGCATTGTTGCCCTCCTGTGGGTGGTGCGAGGAGTTCCGGTGGCCCTAGCGGCGGCACTGCTTCCGCTAGGAGCGTTGCTAGGGCATTCCTACGGGCGAGGTTGCCCTCCTACGGGTGGTGCGAGGAGATCTGGTGGCCCTAGCGACGGCGTTGCTGCCGCTGGGAGCACCGCTAGGACCTCCTGTGGGTAGGGGGTTGGCCCTTCTATTGGTGGGAATACTTCTGCTACCGGTGGGAGGGCTGATCGAAGTTAGAGAGGGGTCGGTGAGTCCTTAGAGAGGGAGAGGGATTGGGTGGAAGGATTTGGCGACTAGGTTTTCGAGGTGGGATACCCGAACATTGGTCTAGGATTGCTGTTTTGATACCATGTTAGGTTGAAAAGTCCATAGATTCTATTAGAAAATTGTAGATGCTTTTATATAAAGAGGTAATCAAAGGATAGAATTACAAGTATATCCCTCGTGTGACATAAAACTAAAAAGACATACAAAAAATACCCAACAAATCTCCATAGTTTATGTATGTTGGAGAGGATTTTTAGATGCAACACACAATATTTACATGATACCCATCTTGATATAACATATTTTATTGGGAGAGAGATTATATTCCTCGACCCATGACCAGATACAGATTAAGTTCATTGGAAGTTCACATCCATATTGAAATTTAGACCTAATTGGTCTAAAGACATCTTCATCGAGTTAGGGACCTACAATTCAAGGTAAATATTTTAACTTTTGAAAGGCATAAAGGATCCATGTGAACAACTTTCTTTTATTTACCTAATATCTAATTATTTTGCAATATCCAATTATTCGATTAATGTTCACTTCCCAAAGTCGACTCTTAGATGGTGGAACCATTAAGCAACCAACAATCCCTTACCTTCTTGAATCTCAATTCATAAGCAATAAATGGGGGAGACGAAGAACTCCTTGCAGTCGTTAAGGTGGGGTTGAGACATATGAGGCCAAGGTAGGACGTGGCCGAGTTGCTGAACTTGGTGGAGCCATATTGAGGGATTTATTTGTGGCTAACGGTGTCGTAGTGCACTAGTTGAGAGAGGGCATATGAGAAGAGAGAGAGAGGTGAACGAAGAAGGATGCAAGGATGAATGCTAAGAGTCAAGGAGGGGAAATACTATAGTTGGGAAGGGAGGGTTTGCGGCATTCATGAACATTGAAGACCAGGGACTTAGGAAAGAGGGCATTAGGCATGAGTATGGATAATTTTATTGAATTTAATACGTTGGTATATTATATATTTCAAATCATTGTGATAGTTTTTAAGGAACCATTCTTGTTGGTAGAAGGGCATTGACAGGACTATATGATGCATTTGAGGACTACGGGATTTGTTCATTAAAATAAAAGAAAAGAAAAAAAAGAGGATGTAGGGTGGTGGCAAATTTGGCAGTAGGTGAGACTTTTTTTTTTTTTTCCGGAGAAGTGGAATAGGTGAATTAGGAATATGCCTTGTTATTTGTAACTTCCACGGAGGGGCCACGCGACCCATCCCCATGGAATCGAACCTATTGCAACATATCGTGTGAAAGTTGTTGGTACAAAAAGGGGGATTGAATTGTGCAACAAAAATTTGATAACAACAATCTCACATAATAGACACGAAATTTAGAGAGGAATATTTGTGGGATAAACCTTTACCTAAAATTTTCAATCTAGGATTTGCTCTCAAAATCAATGGGAAAAATACTAATCACAAGATTACGATACCCCTCTTTGGTACAACCCCCAAGGAGAGTTTTACCCCTCTCTAAGAGATAATGGGAAACCTATAGCCTAATTACCCAAATAATAAAGTAAATAAATAAAAATAAGATTCCTAAGGTCTTTAAAGATTAAGATTGGGTAAAATTTAGGAATTCTTAAAGAGGGATAAGTAGATTGGTATGAGGAGGGTTAGTGGGTGTGGATGTGATAGTTGAGTTGAAATGCTATTATTGGTTTTTATTTTTATTTGTATTGGGAATGAGTTAATAGGATGATGTAATAGGAGCATGTGATGGGTAAGAGTGAGTTAGTGGGGATAGATATGATTGGTGAAAGGTAAACGTAATGGATGATGTTAGATGTGATGGGCGGAAAATAAAACTTTTTCACTATTCATGCACTTATCTTAAAAAAAAAAAAACTATTCATGCACTGTTTGCTTTACTCTTGACACATAAGATAAAACCTCCCTTTAAATGTTTACCAAACGGGGCATGATAGGACCTCCTAAGTAATCGGATGATCTGATTCAACGAATATCGAGCAAGCAATCACAAGAAAGATGAGAGGATTGGTGGCCCAGTTCCACCGCGAGGAGTGTACGTCTGGGAGGATGGCGATGCTCTCGAATAGGCACTAATAAATAATGGTAATATAATCTCCCCTTTCTCTTGAATTGCATGGAGAAGAGCTTCAAAGGTCTTTCTTTGCTATTTATAATGTCAGAAGGAGATCTCGTCGTAAGATCTTCTGTTAGGATATGGCCATTGTCAGGGCATGTCTGTTGTCAGACTATTAATGACACTGGTAACGCCATTGTTACCGCTGACGTGGGCATTGTGGACTTTTTCCATAGCCTTTCTGACCTCGGCCAAATCGGATTTTCTAGCGGGTTGGATCTATTCGGACCTGCCTAGAGGTGGGCGGATTTGGATCCGCCTGACTGTAGGCGGGTTGGGTAAAATTGGATCCACCTGATTACTTAGGATTTAGGTAGCCAAATCCTTTCTCGGACTTCCTACAGAGTTTTGAATCTATGCTTTTTGTCCCTCATCAAGGCCTAAGAGACTTAAGAGATAAAAAAAGCACAAGAGTACCAAGAAGCTAGAGTACGAGATTATGGGAATTTTTAGCACAAGATAGCTTAGTAATGAGATATGTAGGCTTAGGTGGCTTTAGGTAGATATTTATAAAGTGTAGAATGCTACATTCAAGCCTTAGGAGCCAGTTAGAATTCAAATTAGAGAGCAATTATTCGCGCTAGAATGGCTAAGGGACATAAATGAGAAATTTGACTAAGATAGATGTCTGATAAACAAGATAGATGTCTAAAAGTGATATTTTAGACTTTTGAAAGGGACAGAGGCTTGAGATGCTCCAAGAAGATGTCCTATAAAGACGTGTAGATGTTTGAAAAGAGAGTCCAATGATTAAAATTTTCAGTAACAGAAGTATAATATTGGGGTTGAACATCAGACTTCTGAGAAGGAAGAATTAGATGTCTGAAAATTCTGGTAGATGTCTGAAAAAATCATAGAATCAAAGATGAGTTGCTGGGGTTGGATTTGGGTTGAAATGAGAATCCAGGATCGTCAGAACAAGTAATATAGACGTCCAACATAATATTAGTTAGACGTCTCCTATTTTAAAGATCTTGTTAATAAATGGCTGATCTTTAAAAATTTTGTAAATATTGGAATTTTAAAAATATCAAACGTCAAGTAATCAAGAGACTAAGACGTCTGAAATAGAAAGATAGGCAAATTAAAATTTTAAAGATTTATTGTATAAAGAGGAATGCTAAAATGGAGTAAGAGAGGTATATGCTAGGTTCAATTTTGGTGCTAAACATATTAGTTCAGAAAAGTAGACGTCTAGGAGTAAATTTAAAACGTCTGAAAAATCTGATAGTTTGATTTTGTAGAGATTTCCTTCGGTGAATAAATTGTATAAGTTTTAGAATGTATCCTATGGGTTTCAAAGGGATATTTAAGGTCTTTTAACATTCTACAAAATAAATTACATCAATAGGAAGAAATCTAAACACTTCAGCCCCCTGTCCCTCTCCTCCTGAATCCAGGTCTTCTTTCAGTGAGCTTTGATGACTCAAATCTGCACCACATATGCAGCCACATATTGCTTTTTCTTGAAGCATGCCTGTCCAGCACTGGTTAGCGGACTGGTCATATTCTCTTGTCACCGAGCAATCTGTAGACTAATTACATATGGTTTCTTTTGATTCTTGGACAGTGGCCTATCTTGGATGTCAATTATTGGCATAAACTAACCTCAATTCTAAAAATAAAAATGTAAGCCTAAATTTCCTCTTCTATTTGAACTTCATCCTTGACTCTGTAACTTGATGTCGGAGAGAAAAGAGGACTACATGCCTGTGTTTGTGTAGACACCTCAATGAACTTATATGGACACTAATCAACCCGAAATCTTTCAAATACAAAGCTTTCTTGTCCATTTCCTTTCAACGAAGCTTCTCATGGTACACTAAGTTACTTATGGATGTATGCGTGCAGTCTGGGAACACTTTGGGGTGAACACCCATCAGAGCAAGTAGGGTCAATAGTTCAGCATTTAGGTCAGGAAATTTCAGAAAAAAGAAATTGACGAAAGCAACAACTTCTCTCTGAACCAAGCTGTTCTCATATCAGAGGCATTTGAATTTTCTTGTTCTTCTCCTTGAGCTTTAATATAACTGGAGTTTGACTGGCAAAACAAGATTAACTTCTAGGACTGGATACATGTTTTTCTTATGGTCACTGGTTCATGGTAAACCTTGTGGATTCCAGGTCATTAGTTTTTTCAGGTTCTTGTGCTTACATCCACAATCGACATTTGCATTTTTTTCATCTGCTTAAGTATATAATCAATCACACTTCTTTTTTGGAATCTGATGCCGTAGATTCTTATATATATATATATATATATATATATATATATATATATATATATATATTGAAAGGAGGAAGGGTGATGCATTCTTTTATATGGAGATAGGCTTTTGTCAAGAAGAAAGTGGAGATAGGTGACTGCAATAACTTCAGGCCACAAAAGGGCATAATTTATGTTACGAGCTCTTAATTTGGATTGATTGCTCAAATTTTACTGATGGTATTGCAAAATCCCAGAGAATATAATTGTTATGGATTATTTTTCTCCTTGTTTGCATGCTCCAGATCTATCAGCCATGGATTCAGAAGAGACGACTCGAATATGCAAAGCTCAAACATGTCATGTCGCGATTTCTGAAAGCAGCTGACAGTCAAGCCCTAGGACGGCTCCTCAATGACGATGCCTCACCAAACGATCATGAAATTAAAAGGTTAGCCTCTATTCCCAAGTTTTGCACATAGAAATCTTGGAGTTTTGCATGACCAGCATTTTGAAATTATGTAATATCTACATTATGTGTTTGCTTCTCTTCATTCAATTTTTTGAACTTGCTTACAGGTTGTTTCACAAGATCGATGATGATAAGGATGGCCATATAAATAGCACGGAGTTGAGAGCTCTGATTATTGGATTCGAGTTTGAGATGGATCTGGATACAAATGATACTGTAGAAAAAGTAATGGAAGAATTCGATACATCTGGGGATAACAGAATTGATGAAGAGGAATTCTGTAAGGGAATCTCTAATTGGCTTCGTATTGCAAAGGCTTCAGTTTCCCATTCTGGTGGATATTCGAAAATGTTCATAGAAGACTTTTATGCTGTAAGTGGTTCACAGTTATCTGTTGACTTTCCTTCTTTGTGTGTGTGTGTGTGTGTGTGTGTGTTTTTTCTGACCGTCAAATAAATTTCCAGAGAACCAGGGAGGAACGTGAAACGTTGATCGATGGGAGCGATGAAGTTGCTGAGAGTGCTGAAAATCCTAGGCAGACATGTTTCATAGCTGTCTTGTTCCTGCTGCTAGGAACCATTATTGCTCTTGTATTTGCTGATCCTCTTGTAGATACTGTCAGCAACTTCTCAGATGCTACCCATATACCTTCTTTCTTCATCTCATTCATTGCTATGCCTTTGGCGACAAACTCCAGTGAAGCTGTTTCTGCGTTAATTTTTGCCAGCCGGAAGAAGCGAAGAACTTCCTCACTAACATTTTCCGAGGTTCCCCTCTTTTACTTCATGTTGCTTGTCTTGGGCATCTTAGTTACATGTTAATAATTTAGTTTCTTTCATTATCTTTTCTTTCTTCCGTTTTTGGGGAAAGGGTAAGCTTTGAACCCCCATCTCTTGGTTGGAAGGCAGATTACTCCAATAATTAGATCATTCAATTGAGATTAGATGCTAATATTCTCTCAAAGGTCACGTGGGAATGTATGCTAAATAGCCACATGTTTAACTAAGAAATGTAGTCATGAATTTGGCATTTAGCTTCCTTTCATGTCAATGCTTTTTAACGCCATTTATTCAATGGTGTTTCATATCTTTTTCAAAAAGTTTTATGCTCTCAATTACATATATAGTAGTTATTATACCATGATAAATGGTTGGTTTGTTCAACATCCGAACTTTCAGTTTTGAGAATCTTCCAATTAGTCAAATGTTAAGATATCCACTTTTATAAACTGTGTTGCATAAAAGTAAAAGAATAATGATTTAGTGTAGTAGAGAAAGCATAAGAATAATGTGTCTCATTGACCTCTCAACTTTCACTGCAGATATATGGTGGGGCAACGATGAATAACACGCTTTGCCTAGCTGTCTTCCTGGTACTTGTATACACGAGGGGTTTGACATGGGATTTCTCGTCGGAGGTGCTGATTATTCTGCTAGTCTGCGTCATAATGGGCCTCTTTGCTAGTTTCCGCACCACATTCCCACTGTGGACATGCTTCATTGCTTATCTTCTTTACCCGCTCTCTTTGGCGCTTGTCTACATTCTTGATTTTGTTTTTGGATGGTCATAAAACGGGCCTGCCTATCGAGAACCAAGCCAGTTGCTGGTGGGGAATTTTCTTGAGCTTTCCCTTCAATCCTCGATGTTTTCCTTGTTGTATCTGTTCATTAGCCATGTTTTGATTTGCAACAGTTCCTGTTTATCTTAAGAGGATCTTCTTTGCTGCACCTGTATTTGAACCACAGACAGTTACACTAACAAGTTGTAATTTCGTTGTTTTGTTAATAATTATTAGAATGGCAGGACTTGCAAGCTCCTGCGTGTCCTCATTCAGTCAGGGTCTGTGCAAATGAATGAAACATTTTAGTGAGTTTTTGCTGCAAATGCATGGGAGAAGGTGGCTGGTCGAAATGCCTGTACTTGGATGCGTTTAGCAATGGTTACCAGCCTGCACTTTGTTGCCTTTTGGGCTTCCATTGTATTAGTAGGTTGGCAATGCAAGATTTCTGATCCTACTCATACCATTAAAGATTTGCTTTCTCCATCTGCTTACAGATTTTGCATCATAATTGGCATGATGAGGTTTCCCTTTGGTCTGTGATCATGAAGCGAATAGCTTTCCAACATTCTCTTGAAGTTGCTAAAGTTTGCTTGAGCCCATCTTTTGCTAATGTTTGTGTCCTGTGAACCTCCAAAGCGATTCCTACTTCAGCTTGCAATTGGGTAATGTAACCACCTTTTCTGGCCTATACTTATGTTTAGTTAAATTTCCAGCTGCGCACAAACATTTGACGAATTATTTTCTGGATCTCTCTATTTGTAACTGCCTTTATAATTCCTCCCTATTTTCCCTCTTTCAGTACTTGCTTAACTAATTCTTCTCCGTATCCTTTCGATCACTTTGCATGTTTCTCTCCTCTTGGACATTGAAATAAATGGGTCTAAATTAATATCCCTTTCACCATAGATATAAATAATTGACGATGTGGTTGAAAAATGTAAAAATTAACATAAAAATTGATGTAACGAGATATCTATTTTTTATATAAAAAAATATTCATATATGGTGGGATTTATTATTATTGAAATAATAAATTAATTTTTTACACGTGTAAATCACTTAAAGTACTTTAAGAGTCACATTGTATCGGTGTAAAATTACTTTGTATCTTTGAAATAATTTTATACTAGTGTAAAATTAAATTTCAAATGTTTCTTTATCTATGATAAGTGATTTTATACTTGAAAAATGATATTTTACCTTAAGGTTTAGGATTTAATTTTTAGTGTTTAGGGATTAATCTTAAATCTTAAATTCTAAGTTGAAAAATCACTTTTCATATGTGAAATTAATTTCTATAAATGTAAACTATAAATTTTATAACTTAAATCTTAAATTCATATGTTAAAATCATTTTGTATTAGTACAAAATTACTAGATCATCTTTAAAATAATTTTACATTGGTAAAAAATTAGATTACATAGGTATAAAGATACTTTAGAATAATTTATTATATTGGTATAAAATTATTTAAAATAATTTATTATCGATATAAAGTTATTTATCGTCAATGTAAAATTCTTTATCTTCTGTGTATTTTAATTTAAAATGATATGATAATTTTTTTTAACATAGTAAAATTAATCATGTAACAAATTTTATATTATTTTATTTTTTTATATTAAATATCAATTATCCCATAAAATCATGTTCATATAATTACGTCAAATTTTACATTTGAATTCACCTTAGGCAATATTGGAAGTCCTTTGTAAATGAAGCGATAATTTTTAATGATTACTTGCATCCATGTACAAAAGTCGCTTGTATAGTACACATGGTGCAAATTGTGTTTCTCGATATTGATCAGAAAATGGAAATTTCAGAATCAATTTAGGAGCCTCTTGTGGCGCTGGCGCTCCGATCATGTAAAACTAGTAATACCACGAGATGATCATGCAGGTATGTTGATCAAAAACAACTTTTGTAAGTATGTATTCATCACTCAAAAATCTTTTGAGCGTTTTCATGTAAAGGATTTCTAAATTACTGGACGACTCGGAATTATTTACATCAAGGAAAGATTTGATATGGGTTGCACATCTTACCCCTCACAAATTATTGCATGGAAAAATATACAAAAATATAAAAAGTGATGTGTTTTGATGTGTTTTCACGTAGAAGGATGTATCGTCACTAGAATAACTAATATCACTTGTGAATGAAGAAATCATCGGTGAGTTTTAGTTTGGAATGAAAATGCATAGGTGATTTTTGGTTCTGAATTAAGATGCATCGGTGATTTTTAATTTTACATTAGTTCAATTTGAGTTTGAGTTAAATGCACTAGTGATTTTTTATTTTACATCGATGTAATTTTATTTTAAATTAAAATATATCAATGATTTTTTGATTTTGATTAGATGCAATTTTAAACTAAAATACATCGGTAATTTTTGATTTTACACCAATACATTTTGGTGCAAAAGTGACGGTGGTTTTTTTAACTACCATGTGATATTATTTAGGTTAATTTTCACGTTATCTTTTAAGGGAATGCACTAGTGTATTTTTAGGTCGTATTTTACGTTACAAAGTACATTTCTAAACCCTTGCCATCGCAGCAATGACCATGCCATTCAAAATACAAATCTTCTTTTTACAAATTCAACGTCTTAGCATCCCCTTCGCGCGAGAGAAATCATCATGGCCGCGGTTTTCCAACAGGACTTCCATCTTGATCACTTGGGAAGGGAGTTTAATTTCAGAGACCATTGCGAGTTTGCATAATGTTTTAACTGTAGAGTCAATTAAAAAAAAAGGTGTCACCGGAACAATGTGATGCATTGAAGGTTGATGGTGCAACCGTTCGAACTTTGGGAAGTAAGTGAAGCCTTTTTGCAGATGTAAGCTACCCCATGGAACGTGGTTTATCTTTGAGAAGCGTATGATTTGAACAATGATGCATTGGGCAGGGCCTGCTTTACTTCACAGGATATCCCTTGAGAAGGGAGGATATTCCCAGCTGCTTGCTGGTGTTTCCTTCCAAAAGCCAGCTTGGGATTGAAAACTGGGTTCATGTATGTAATTGGGAGGTAGGGGAGGGGGGTGGTGGGGCTTTTAGATATATTCCCTTTATTTGATACCAACTCAGCATGGACTCAGTCCCAAAGGTGTGGGTTCTGTCTTCCCCAAATGTCCCTTTCCCAAAATTTTCAGGAGAAAAACAATCCCTTTCTCACCAATATATCCACGATAGAAAAAATAATAACCAACTATTCCAACCATTGCCCGAAAGGCAATCGTTTCATTTTTAAACTCATCCCACCCACTAAGCAACCCCTAATGCCCAAGTAAGTGGCTTTCTTGTTTCACAAATGTGAACCCTCGGGCCTAGTTTACGTAATGAGTTAGCTAACCCATCTTTTCATCTTGATTAGGAAGGGAGGTTAACCCCTGTAGACATTTACTTCTAATGGGGGTTAAGTGAGGGATTGATATAACCCTCCAAGAATCTGGGGTTGAGAAAACCTAGGTTACAAATCTAAAGACAGGTCAGCTTGACCCCTATGGTAATTGGTAAATACCAAAAAAAGAGGGGTTAACTCGTGAAGTAAACTAGCAACTAATTCTCCAATCTGCAACACAAATTAGCCCTTGGGAGGCTAATTGTTTGACCACATGGATTCAAAAAATGGAAACAGTGGATACCCCATTTGCAAAAGGCTGAAACATTGCTTCCTAACTGCTCCCATGCATGCCCTCCCTCCCTCTCTTTCTCTATGTCCAGTTTTACTTATTGGGGTGTGAAGAGAGGGAGTCCACACGCTCAGAAGAAACAAGGAAAGGCATCCCCACCTTTTTCCTCTATTCCTGCCAACATGAAACCAAAGAGCATGTGGGTGCCCCTCTCCCTTCCAAAATGGTTGGTGCTGCATGCCCTTTAACTTCAAACCTCCCTTGTGGCTAAGATTCCTTTTGATTACATGTTCTCTTCCACAATAGGCACATGGCTTCACTTCCTTTCTAGGGTTAGTTAGCTTAGCCCCTCGTTTTCCTTCTCCTAGGAAGAAATACAAACTCAAAAGTTAACAACGAGAACTTGAGCTCCAATATATATTATTTAACTCGCATGGAGCTTTTAATTAACTTCGTATATACATACGCTCCAATGGTTGAAGCCTAGACCAACAAAGTAAAACCCTAGCACACCGGGCAAGCTTATTTGAAAGAAAAGAGCAAACGCCATATGATCTTCTTTGAATTAGATAGCTAAAACATCGAGTTTCGTGCTTGGTCCATGTATAATAACAATTCATGCAATTGATGCAGATGAGATGGGGGATCTTCAGATCCGGACATTTAATTTGGGTCACACCAATTCACATGGGATCTTTGTGAATGACCTAATCCTAGGTGGGACCATGGTTGGCTCTAGTGCTTGCCACTCAAACACCGTGACCACCTCAAAACCATGAGGTGAGATGGACCATGAATGGAAGCACCCTACTCCCTTTTTCCCTTCTACCTCCATATAATCCACTCCCCTCACCACATGAGCCACCTAAGTATGTGGGGGGGACCATTTGGCTTAGAACATAAAGATGAGATGGTCCTTGTTGTCCAAAAGATAGTGATCTATGTATGTGAAGGAAAACTATATAATTTGCTCATATGGTTTAATAGAGATTGCTTTTCATCTGGTTACCGAGGGTGGAATGCCACATGATTCCATGTTGATTCCTTTCTCATTCCCATGATATCTGTTTGATGTGGACTTGGGGTTAATTAACGTTTTCCAACCCTCTCAATTAAAGTGCATGTGCCTATAATTCAGATGCCCATGAAAGTACAAGGACCCATAGACCTGCCCAAAGGTAAGGAAAGGAAAGGGTGAATTACTTGGTAGAAAGGTGGGTGAACCATGGCATCGATATAACTTGGGAGATCGCGTATCCTTTTGTGTATCTATCAGCTATATCTTGTGACATGCATCAAAGATGTGGAATATCAAGTAGGATGTGGTGGCACATTTAAGCCCATATATATATATATATATATATATATATATATATATATATATATATATATATATGTGGGACCCCAAGATAGAATGCATGTCAGGAAAACTGCCATTGGTGAATTATTTTGACGATGGGGTTACGTTCGTCCATGGCTCCTTCTTTTGGAAAAGGATTTTACATATGATTTTCAATTGGAGTTAGCTTTGTAACTTAATTAGTTGGTATCAATATGGAAGATGTGTGATTTGAGTAAGGTTGTGTTTGGATGTGTGATAAAATATCATAAGGATAGAATAAGTGGAGAGAGATGTTTATTTGAGTGATGGAATAAGTGATGAGATAAGTGGTAGTATAAAATGATCAGTGTATTGATGTGATGTTAATAAGTATTTATTTAATAATAAAATTTAGGTGTGAGTGGATTAATATGATATAATAAATATATTTTAAAGGATACGTTATGTTAAAATAAATATATTTTAATATATAATGATATTGATGTGATATAATATAATAATTTGATTTAAATGTTCATAGACGTAAGGAATCAAAACGTTCCAATCTCTCGCGAATGCTACCCTAAATCCTTCTAGAAGGAAGTTTCCTTTACTTAGTTATCCTCATTCAAACAGTCCCTGAAAGTTCTCTACGATACATTTTGATAAATTACCGGTGACCTCTCAAACTCTTGAGTTAATTGGATGACATGCGCCCAAGAAGTTGATGAGATATGAGCGTTGGTATAATATTTTTTGTTTTATACTAAAAAATGAATTTGAATTTGCCCATTCTCTTCAACAATTGAGAATTAGTGTTTTATATCTTACCATTTGAGTGAGGATGAATTTTTTTTCACTTAGAATTTCTTGTGGGTAGATTGAGTGACTTGACGATCCTACAACATCAACGCTGAGGTAACGTAGAGTTTAAGTTACAACTTAGATTTCATTTATCATATTCAGTGGTTATCATCACCTGAGCTGTATCTTATAGGTATATGAAATTTCATCTTTATACGATCTGTTAATCTTTTGGGCACTTACAGAGGGCCGTATATATAGTCATAGGCTTCCTTCTTTCTTAAAGCAATAAAATTTAGGAAGTTCTACACAAATGTTATTAAAATCTTTTAAAGTTACTTAAATATCTTAAAAAAATCTATATTTATGTAAATGTCATAAAATAATAAAAGAGTTAACTTTATTTACGTAAATATCAATTTTTATATCAATCCGGATGAAATTTAGATTGTACGTATCAATGTAGACCTAAAAATGTGAATGAACTATCGAGATTTTATCATAATTTTCATGGAAATTGACATAGAAATTCACATATATGTAAATTGAGTTAAATTTTTTTTATGATATTTATGTGAAAGTTTTTGATGGCATTTATTTAAAAATTTTAAATTTATCACTATATATATATATATATATGCGTGTGTGTGATACGGTGTGATAGTTTCATGTGTTAGGTTGCGGCCCACACCTGGTCAGGGAAGAAAGAGGAGGAGATACTGTTAGTAAGGAGGAAGGACGCAGCCTTTTGGTCCTGCGATTTGGCAGATCTGGAAAAGATGCCACCAAGTCAGGTGTCCGGACAAATTGCAGACTTACAAATTCGAATACCCCCCGACCCTCCTTGCTTTCACCAACCTATTAATGCCTGTTTGTTTTCAAGGGATATGATCCTATGTCTCATTTGTTAACGGAGATAAATGTGTAGAATAAATAGAAGTATATGAAAAAATATAAAATTAATAGTAAAATAAGTAAATTAATCTATCTAAAAATTTTGATGGGTTAAAGTTATATTAGGTAGAAGATGGAATAATTTTATTTTAGGTTAAGAGATGAATTAAATATTTAATTCAACGTAAATCTAGTTAACATGCTAATCAAATACCCCCTTAATCTATATCTGGTAGGTTTTATTTTGGGATAAAGTTATCCAAGATCTTAAGGTGAAAATCCCTTGAGATAATATATTTTAAGAGTGGGATAAACTTATCCCCTCTCTTCAAATAAAATTTTCACTTGTCCCTTTAAATATTTCTATTTATTTTTTGATTTTACCCATATCCTTTTCAAATATAAAAATTAACTTAACCCTCGTTTATTCTTTAATTTCGTCACTTACAAATTTATCTCTTAAAATTCATGCCGCATAACAAACATAACCTTTTAAGTTTCAGCGGTGACAATTTTACGCAAGTATATCCTCAATTTAACCTTAGTTTTAATGCGGGCCTTAAACCTTAGAAAAGTTTTGTAACCCTCGGGGTCCCCAAGCATTTGAAGGTGGTCAACATTGCCATACCTTGTCAGAAGGAAAGCAAGTAGATTTAGCTTCGGAGGCATGGACCATGCTACCCATTTTAGAACATAATTTCTTTCTCCGTAAGCAAATCAAGGAAGATGTCAAGAAATCGCATGACAAAGGAAATTATTCAGTGGATATCAAAGTATATATAAATTTATACATAGATATTATGTAAGCATCATGTTACATTATGTGTTTGTTATATCACGTGACATGTCATATTTTATGACCCCACTACCGTAACAGGTACGTAGGCCATGCTATATTATGTGATACATCAACATAATCTAACATATTCTGTATTATATCATGTTGCACATAAATTGTTGTGTATGAACTTATGTACGTAACGATATCCATATGTAACTACTCCTTAGTGTTGATCTTAGAACTACGTAGTATGCCATTTTTTTCACCAAAAATTGTTACTTAGAAAATCAACATTATTTGCTACTTTTAATTGAGTTTAGGCTTCTGGCTGCTTTAGATTTCTCCAACGTCAAAAGGTTGTATGTTACCGTGACCTTGGGATCATTATTTGGTTTTTACCGTCGTCAAGTACCATCAAATTTTTCCAAGCATGTGCAGCTTCATACCTTTTTCCATCTACTACTGGGGACGTTTCCTATTATAATCGTCACTAAATATCGTAGAAATCGTCGCCCAATAACCATGCAAATCTCATCTTTATTTGTAGACGTCTAATGATGAGATACTTTGGCTTTTGGTAGTTGGTCTTGCCTCTTATCACTGGAAAAATTCGTATGTTGGTTTTCCGTTGTATTAGTATTTTTGTATACGGTATGCACAAAACCCCTATTGGTGGTCCACACGACCGTGGCTGGCGTCTATTTAATACATTAAATAAGATTAATAACATGGTAGGTGCAAGCATAATATTACTAGATTGCACAACATTCAACAGTTTGGAACCTACCTTATTTTTCAATCATGGGAAGTATTTGAGATTGCTGGCCAAATTTGCTTCATCCCTGCCAACTGGTGTCTGTTTGGGATTGGTTAGCCATATATATGATTCATAAATATTTCTAGCATCACACGATGAATATGTAGATGGTTAATGAAACTTAAATTAGGACATCTCTAGATGAAATAATTTAGGTGAAGAGCATTGATTGTATTAGTAAAGCTAGATATCATTTCTCTTTGGGCAATTATTACCATTGATACCCCCAACTACCTAGCTCCTTTTTTAGGTTCTTTATTGGAGGCTATGGCCTTTAGGGAAGTTAATAAGTAAATCTACTACATTTCAATCTAAGGACTACGAGAGCTTCATGGTTGCGGTGTGACTACATATGCTATACAAGATTCAAAAATGTTTGATATACAACATTTTCTACAAAAAAATCCTACGACCTTCCCTTATCAAAATTGGGCCCTACACTGGATTATGCATTTTTTTATCTGGTGATAACCCACTCAACAGTGAGGATGGATTTTGTGAAATCTTTTGTGGATTTGCTTGAACGGCAAACACCACCTAGACGAGATCTTTACTTTGGGTCCTATAATCCTCTTCTAGTAGAGACTATGACTTTTAATTAAAAAATTCAAAGCCCCATATAGGAGAGCACAGTTTGAAGTTGAGACCATAGACGAGCACAAAAGGCTAGAAACGGATATGTTTATTTTCTCTTGGAAACTTTACATATTGCTTAGCTACCTTCAAGGTTCAAATTAAATGTGGACAATGTTTCTTGCTATGTTTTAAATAATTTTGTCCAAATCACATCTATAATTTGAGCTCTAAGAATATAGTGCCCTTATTACAATCTATTTGATTAATTGAGGCAACAAATGAATTGGGATTCCGTATAGGGCATCCTCTATCAATTTGGTCCTTAAGCCATCAAACATAAGGTTGGTGGTCATATCCACTTTGTAACTTCAGTCGCTGTAGCTTATGAACATCGCGTAAAAAGAAAATCAATTCATGAATTTCCATGTCAAGTTAGTTGACAAGAAAAATGTCACAAATTCTAACCCTATCATAATCGATTGATCAACATGTTGATTAATAGTATCTTAAACATGGAAAAAGTATGTATCATGGAGAGGTTAAGTGCTAATCTCTTATTGGTGAACTTTTGAAAGATTACAATTTCACTCAATTTGTGTACTCATAAACTTAAAGTACGAGGAGACGTGTATCATTTGAATACGAGGAAGACATGGGTGCCCATGGAAATTGAGGATTTGAATAAGTCCCTATCTTCCCAATTTTATGGGGTAATGGCTGCTCAAAGTTACACCGGTTCACCAACTATATATAGTTGATCAAAGTTTCACGTCTCAATGAATGCAATGCCTTGTCTCCCATATATTTGGTGACATTTGACTATTCTAACATATCAATTTTTGTTTCAGTTATTAAGGTCCTATCCATCTGCTTCAATGTTTGCCTACAAATGGAGACAAGGCGTTAGCCAGCATCTGATAGATAATAAGACAAGACCATGGCATCAAGATGCGTTGGTTGCCTATATTATCATTTGCCTCGACTCACACTAACAATTAGGTTCTACGACATGAACCCTTAAGTGGAAAGGTACTTGTAATACTGTTGGAATAGAATATGATATTCATGCTTTTGTCTTGCAAATGTAATTTTTGTTGTTAAATTCAGCACCAGTTAGTTTTGAAGAGAGTTTGATTGTCCATGGACCAAGTCTTCTAGCTCCTTATCTAACTCTTAATCATGATTAATTAGTAACAACTTTTGTGTTTGGCCAATTTCTTGGATTAGTACTTAGGTCAAGGTGACGATTCAACAAAGTAAGAGGGCAAAAGTTTATCACTCTTATATTCCAAACAAAATCAAAGCCCGACATCTTCAAATGGATATTTTGAATGCTTAGAGCCTTAGATTAAAGATTGTGTAAGGCAATAGCCAAAGCCTCGACTTCATCTTCAAATGGATAGAGTTAGATAGAGAGAGTGTAAACTAGAAGGTTTGAGTTTGGTAATTAGAAAAAAAATTTAAATGTTAATCCAAATAGAATAATAAATAATATACAAGTAAAGTCTAGCCACTTGATTTAGTCCAATTACTAGTTTGACTTGAGTTGAAATTTGACTTGGCTTAGTTAGATGTTCAAAGAAACACTTTGGAGCTTAGGTCAACAAGTGATATATGGGAATAGATCCATGGCAACTAGAACGAGATTAAAGTGATAGGCAAATTGTAACGACCCGATTCCCGAGCCCCTACGAGACACGAGAACCGGACCGACTCAACTAATCCCAAGACCTAGTCGTCCAACGAGGAAGTAACCAAAAGAACAGTAAAATAAACCACATTCAACATGAATATAACTAACAGTAAGAAAATACAGCAGCAAGGAAAGAAACTACTACAGTATATGCCGCCACAATAGTAGAACAACATTCATAACTAAATATGAACTGCAGGTAAAGAAAAGTCCAGCAGAAACAAGAACTACTCACTATAACGGAACAAAAAGAGGTACAAGAAACAGTGGTAACTCTACTGGACCCTACTCGGTCCAACGTCCTCTGCAGCCGCTGACCCTGGCTGCTCAACACCTGGTTCTAAAAGGTAACGAGTGTAACATGTCAGCAAAACGCTGAGTAGAGTGGCAACTAAACTAAAGAAACAGTAGAGTGTACAGTAGCTGTTAAGTTCTGTTACTTTCTTTATTTAAGTCTTTCAATTATCTCACGATTTATCTATTTCTCAGATCTTTCACTTGATCTTGAATGTTTCTCGTGGGAACGATCTTGATTGCAGTCTTTTCCGAACAGTAGAAGTAGCACGTGGTGCTCTCCTAGCCGAGAGAGTCCCCCGTGGTGATCCTACTCTCAGTCAACCACCCCAAGGTCACTGATAGACGTAACGGTGACTACGGCACGCGCGGTAAACGCACGGGTAGCTAACCCGCACTGGCACGCGGTCAGTCGTTTCCGTTAACGGGTGCGCCCAAAATACAGCACGGAACCAGTACAGGGCAGAGCCCTCTCAGTAACAGGGGTCCAACCCCTCCACAGTAACCAAACAGGGGCCTTGCCCCTCCACAGTCCGCGCACCCTCGCCTGACTACCCTGGTTTGCCCCAGCGGGCCTAACAAGTCGGTGTGGGAGGCTAGTAGAACCCCGGGGCCCGTGGGGTAGCTAGTACCTCCCTACACTAGTAGCTCTCCTCGGTAGTACGTACGCGAGGGCCAGCAAGTCGGTACAGAGTGGCCAGTCCTAACCCCGGATCCTTGAGGCGGCTGGCTCCGCTCTACACTAAACAGGGGGACAGTCGCTCTCCTTGGTACTCCGTACTCAAGGGCCAGCTCACTTCCCCAATACTATTCCATTCACTTTCCAGGAGTTCTACTCCTACTTCCCCGTAGGGTTCCGGCTTAGAACGTCTAAGTTTCACCTTCCAGTTTCACATTATCACAATCCATGTTCTCAAATACGTTTATTTATTCAACAGGAAGCTATTAATTCGATTACAGGCAGCTATTTGTTCCTTTCCATTTTTTCAATACTGCAGTATTCATCTGTTACACTAGTTTTCCCGTCCTATGATTCATGCCGTATCCTAGGATCTATCATACAATTTAGTTTTTCAGCCCTAGGATTCATGCAACACCTAGGATCTAACATTCAATCTGTTTTTCATTCCTAGGATTCATGCAATGTCCTAGGTTCTATTTATGATTCCACAATTTAACAGGTTATACTTAAAAGCCACTCTACCAGGTACGATGGGAGTAATGGGGGCGTGATTGGGAATCCCGCATGCCTCCGCGACCCCTAAGATTACAACGGAACGAGGTCCTATCACAAGGATCAAATACAAGGAGTGTCTCAAAACAGTGTATAGCTACTGTAGACGGGTAAAGGATTTAATTCTGGAAAGAACGCAACTCGAAACGCGGAAAACGGAACCCGAACGGGCCCTCAACGGGTCGAAAACGACGACACTGTGCAAAATCAGACGTCTGGAACTTCTTCCAGACATCTTAAAAAGTGGATCAGAGAATTACCTTGTTCTGCGTGGTTTCTCAGACGTCCAGAAGCCTACGGGGACGTCTGGCCTAGTTCCCAGTTGTCCGATGGTCACCCCGGATGTCTGGAGGTCACTCCCGCCGTCTGGTACTATAGCCAGACGTTTGATTCGCGTTGGATGGCGAATCACCGAGCCTGCGCACACCCATCTTCCTCCCTCAGTACGGTCAGTCGACAAGAAGGAAGAAGAAGACAGAAAATTCACCTTTTAGACGTCTGGACAGTCTTCCAGACGTCGACCTCGCCGTCTGGCTATCAGCACAGACGTCTAATTCTGGAAATTTTTCCAGAACCAGGGCGCGACTCGCCCTCCGCTTGGACGCCGCCCGCGTCGCACCTCGTGCGCTTGCTGCTCGAGCCGCAGCAGGCCTCCCGCGTCGTTCCGCGCCCGCTGCGCTCCCCGCCGGCCGACCCTGGCAGCCCCGGCGAGCTCACCCTCACGGTTGAGCGTCGCTCTCGCACGCAGCACCCCCTCCGCGCTCATTGCGGCTGTCGCCGCCGCAGCAACCCCACGCCCGCTCTCGCGCTCGCTCTCGCGCATTGGAAGGAGAAGAGGAAAGGGGTGGAGGCGACGGGAGAGAGCACGTGGCCTTTTAAGGCCGCACGAGGAGAAGAGAGAGAGACTGCAGGGCCGAGAATCTGCAGCCGCAGGAGCGAATATGCGGTCTGCGCGCTCAGGCACGCAGACGACCCACGCGTGTCGAAAATAACCGATTTCCAGACGTCTGGAAACGATCCCAGACATCTGGTCAGACGTCTGGAAGTGACCCCAGACGTCTGGTCCGACGTCTGGGGCGTGCGTTCGTTACACAAATTGTTCTCTCTTGATTATTGAGATTCTATTTCAAGTTTAACATGTCTGGTTCGTACATGGAAAAAGCATTTCAAAAGACTGTAAATATTTTTATAACTCCATTTTTATCTTAGATCCAAGGAGAAAGGCTTTGGCCAGGAAAAATCTCTTGCAATTCTCTTATGATCTTGATCATGAATTCTTCTTTTCACTTGCATTTTCTATCTTTCACCTTAGAACTTTTTTCCACATAAATCTATATGGCCCTATGAGGGCTTAATTGTTTCCTCCTTTTTTCTCGTTTCTCCCTTGATCAGTTGATTGGTTGGTTTTCTACTGCATAACCAAGGTCACGTGGAAAATATTAATTAAAGGGAATGGATGGCGAATGGTTTATACGGCTGCAATACATTGGCATTTTATCGGATTTCCTCGAAGGTCCCACTCAATAATCACACAAATAATTACATAAAAAAGATAAGAAAATCAATGATCATATTTCATTGTAAGACATGTATATTTGGAGGGAAGTTAATATTTTCAAATATTTACTAGAATTAGTGTTAATATAAGATCTTTATTTTTCTCTCTTTTAGATTACTTGAATATAGTTCTTAAGGGTCTCTTTTTTCTATTTATAAAATAAAAAATATCATAACAATGTAAGATCTTTTACAATGATCTTTACAGATTCTTTGACACGTCCATTATTTGATTATTAATAGTGCTGTTAATGACACCGTTATTGTCTATATAGGTGTAGTGGGTGTTGTTGCTTGTTTAACTCTCAGTCAACTCAGGTCGTTCGGTGGGTTGGTCTTATCTGGATATGCTTGGATAAAGGAGAGTTTGGATCCGTCTGATCGTAGGTGAGGCAGATGGAGCTGGATCTGCCTATGTGTCCAATATCTGGATAGTCAGATCCTTTCTTGAGTTTCGTGTAAAATTTTAAATGCGAATATACTTTTTACCACTCATGAGGAGTATATCTTACCATACATGAAGACATGCATAAAAAGGAGAATGAAAATAAGAAGAATTACACCACGCTTACACCATGCAACTTCGATCTCCCGTGGAAAATAAAATGTTATAATTTTCTTTAAGGGTTGCAATTAAAAAATGCATTAGTTTATGAATCTTTTAAAAAGTAGATATTAAAAGTTCACTACTCGGAGGGGGTGACGTAATAATTGCGAAAATGAAATATAAATAATCTCACAAATAAGCAATCACACAAGTACACAAGAATTTTTAGGTGGAAACCCAAATCGGGTGAAAACCACCACCTAACCCTCTCGAGTTAGGATTTTCCGATCAACCAAGTTGATCAAAATCCACTAAATCGAATCACTTTAAACGAGGGTGATTCAATCTCAATACAACCACGTTACTTAAACGAGGGTAGCGTACCTCAAGCCCTTCTCTCCACGAGAAGGATTTTGTCTTGCGAAGGAGACGGGAATTCGCAAAGCGAATACCCAACCAAATAACAAAGATAAAATAAACAAGTAATCCTATAGAGCCAACAAAGTAATTTTAAACTTAGCTTCTATAGGAATTAGGAAACTCCCCTTTGCAAGGAGTGCGTCGAGTTGATGACACGGTGCGTGAGCCACGCGACGGCGCAACTTCGCTCTCGTGGACTACGGCGGGAGAGCGGGTGCGCAATAGCTTGATGCTCTCAAGATGTAGAACTTGAGCTTAGAGAGCAAGAGCTATCTAGGACACAAGAGAGTGGAACGTGTAATACAAATTGTTTCTTGTGTATCTTGGCGTCTCTAGGTGTGTGTTCTTAGTGTTTTTGTGTTGCAAAGGTTCCCCTCTATTTATAGAGGCTTTAGGAAGGCTTTGGAAGGCTTAGGAAAGGTTCTATAGCCGTTGGGAACAAAGCCCAAGAGAATCAGCCCGAAATCAGGAACAATCATTGCTCTGACAGGCTTATCAGACGTCTAATTATGGCATCATACGTCTGGAAGTTTACTTTAAGACGTCTGAATCCAAGGCCAGACGTCTGATTTTGGGCGGGTCTCTTCCTGACTTGGATCAGATCTAAACAATGTTCTAATGCAAGTCCATCAGACGACATATAGGACTTCTGGCACTATGTCTGGATGTCTGGAAACCTACTTTTACTGTGGGAATGGATTTTCCAAATGTTGCAACGGCTAGAAAATCTCTGCGAAGAGATTTTGGGTCAGCCGAGGCAAAACGGTCAATTATCAGACATCTAGATAGTCATATGGACGTCTGATAAGGCTCTAACGGTCATATTCCTGAGTGTTTGCTAAGCCAGCCAACAGTCCACTAATTGGACGTCTGGCAAATCCATCTGACGTCTCCTAAGACGTCTGGTCTAAAGTCTGGACGTCTGATTTCATCAGACAGAACTAACTATGTCCAGCCTAACAGTTATCAGACGTCTGAAACAACAGTCAGACGTCTTAAAATACTTTATCAGACGTCTGATTTGGGAATTAGACGTCAGTAAACTCTGTTTGAACCCTATATTGGTTTTCTAAGTGTTCTACAGAAAACCTAAGTATCCTAGGGTTGTGCAGGTGTTCCTAGGACTACTGTTAGGGTACTTTGAGGCTCTTTAACATGAATTATCTAAGGAAATAAAGAGCAACAAAAGAAACGAAAAATACAACAAGTACAAAAGAAGGAAATCTATCATATTCTTCATTTCCTTCCATCTTCAATATATCGCTCCTCGCGATTCTCTTCTGCTCTCCATCGAGCTCCTCCAATCCGTCCTGGATGCGAGCTCGAACTCCGTCTAATCATGTATCCATTTGCGATTGACCTGAAATGTAGGACTCAAAGCGCAAATATTAAATGACACGTGTTTTGTTATCATCAAAACAAATGATCGTGGTGCTCTAGGACCAACAATCTCCCCCTTTTTGATGATGACAAAATCATAAATAATAATGCAGAAAATCCTCCCCCTTTTTGACATTATTAAAAAGGTTTAATTGATTTTACATTTCCTATAACTCCTCCTTAAGACATGCTCTTCTATAAATTTCTTTTGACAAAGGTAATGTCCTCCCCCTTTTTGTAACAATGAGATAGCTATTATTTTTCTCCCCCTTACTAAAGAAAATTTAGCTACCTTATATCTCCCCCTTAAAAATTTACAATTAGCTCATAAATTTTAACTCCCCCTATCTAAATGCTTATGATAAAAAGATAGGGTAAAGGGTTTTACCTCACCTACCATGGCCAATAAAATGGGCCAAATGGTGGTTGTGGATGCCACATCGGATGGGGCTCCCATCCGTAGCTTGGAGGCCCGGGCATTGGCGCCGGTCTCCAATCTGGTGGTCGACGTTCGGCGGGTCCGTCGTTTGTTCGCCGTCTCGTCGGTCTTCTTGTTCTCCTCCTTGGTCTACTCCTTGGTTCTCCCAACTTGAGTTGACCAGCTTTGAGTTTGTAGGTCCAGTCCTTTGTGTTGTAATTATCCCTGAACCCTACAAAACAAGATTCTAATTCTTTTTTCGGTATCCAAGTGGGCTTGGATCCGGATCTGTTAGCGGGTCTCCTTGACGGAGATCCTTTTTCAACCTTAGGGCTATAAAAATTATCAACTTTGTTGATTAATTTGTTAGAATTTTCCCTAAGACATGCAATTTCTTTTTCTATATTATTCATCTTAGTCTTTAAATCAGAAATTTCTATTTTTAGACTAACATTTTCCTCAATCAATTTATTATTTTCATTGATGAGGTTATGATTTTCTAATAATAGGTTATCATTTTTAGGACTAGCTTCTAGATCCTTAAGTTGTTTTTCTAACCTATCATTTTCATTTTTAAGAAAGCTAAGATTCTTTTTCATGCTTTTGTTTTCTATTTTTAGTGATTTACTAATCTCAAATAGTTCATTAAAAGCTTCTTGTAAATCGAAATTTACCTCGTTGTCGGAGTCGCTTCCACTTTCACTGTCGCTATTGCTTCCTCTGGCCATGAAACCAAAGCAAGCGGTTTTCTTTTTCTTCTTCTTCTTCCTCCGAGCTTGAATCGTCCCAAGTGGCTTGGAACGCCTTTTTCTTAGATTTCTTCTCCTTTTCCTTCTTCTTCTCCTTTTTGAGAAGAGGGCACTCTGGTCGTAGGTGCCTTTTCTCGTTGCAGTGGTAGCAACGTCTCGGGCTCTCCTTCTTCTCCTTTAATTCCCTACAAAACTTGGAAAATTTTTAAAGTAAAATTCTAAAGTC
Source organism: Thalassia testudinum (assembly GCA_037157565.1). Classification (NCBI taxonomy): domain Eukaryota; kingdom Viridiplantae; phylum Streptophyta; class Magnoliopsida; order Alismatales; family Hydrocharitaceae; genus Thalassia; species Thalassia testudinum. The sequence continues at coordinate 54,742,689 of JAZHRO010000030.1, forward strand.
TTCGTCGTCGGAACTTACCTCGCTATCCGACGCGGCTCTGAAGGCGAGAGTCTTCTTCAGTTTGGGCTCCGGTGTATCCTTCTTCTTCTGCTTCAACTTTGTCTCGTAGGCCATTAGATTGCCTAGGAGATCTTCCATGTTGAGCTCCTCTACTTCGTCCTGGATACGAGCTCGAACTCCGTCTAATCACGTATCCATTTGCGATTGACCTGAAATCTAGGACTCAAAGCGCAAATATTAAATGACACGTGTTTTGTTATCATCAAAACAAATGATTGTGGTGCTCTGATACCAATTGAAAGTTCCCTACTCGGAGGGGGTGACGTAATAATTGCTGAAATGAAATATAAATAATCTCACAAATAAGCAATCACACAAGTACACAAGGGTTTTTAGGTGGAAACCCAAACCGGGTGAAAACCACCACCTAACCCTCTCGAGTTAGAATTTTCCGATCAACCAAGTTGATCAAAATCCACTAAATCGAATCACTTTAAACGAGGGTGATTCAACCTCAATACAACCACGTTACTTAAACGAAGGAGACGGGAATTCGCAAAGCGAATACCTAACCAAATAAAAAAGATAAAATAAACAAGTAATCCTATAGAGCCAACAAAGTAATTTTAAACCTAGCTTCTATAGGAATTAGAAAACTCCCCTTTGCAAGGAGTGCGTCGAGTTGATGACGCGGTGCGTAAGCCACGCGACGGCGCAACTTCGCTCTCGTGGACTACGGCGGGAGAGCGGGTGCGCAACAGCTTGATGCTCTCAAGATGTAGAACTTGACCTTAGAGAACAAGAGCTATCTAGGACACAAGAGAGTGGAACGTGTAATACAAATTGTTTCTTGTGTATCTTGGTGTCTCTAGGTGTATGTTCTTAGTGTTTTTGTGTTGCAAAGGTTCCCCTCTATTTATAGAGGCCTTAGGAAGGCTTTGGAAGGCTTAGGAAAGATTCTATAGCTGTTGGAAACAAAGCCCAAGAGAATCAGCCCGAAATCAGGAACAATCATTGCTCTGACAGGCTTATCAGACGTCTAATTATGGCATCAAACGTCTGATAAGTTTACTTTAAGACGTCTGAATCCAAGGTTAGACGTCTGATTTTGGGCGGGTCTCTTCCTGACTTGGATCAGATCTAAACAGGGTTCTAGTGCAAGTCCATCAGACGACATATAAGACTTCTGGCACTATGTCTGGACGTCTGGAAACCTACTTTTACTGTGGGAATGGATTTTCCAAACGTTGCAACGGCTAGAAAATCTTTGAGAAGCGATTTTGGGTCAACCGAGGCAAAACGGTCAATTATCAGACGTCTGGATAGTCATATGGACGTCTGATAAGGCTCTAACGGTTATATTCCTGAGTGTTTGCTAAGCCAGCCAACAGTCCACTAATTGGACGTCTGGCAAATCCATCAGACGTCTCCTAAGGCGTCTGGTCTAAGGTCTGGACGTCTGATTTCATCAGACAGAACTAACTATATCCAGCCTAACAGTTATCAGACGTCTGAAACAACAGTCAGACGTCTTAAAATACTTTATCATACGTCTGATTTGGGAATTAGACGTCTGTAAACTCTGTTTGAACCCTATATTGGTTTTCTAAGTGTTCTACAGAAAACCTAAGTATCCTAGGGTTGTGCAGGTATTCCTAGGACTACTGTTAGGGTACTTTGAGGCTCTTTAACATGAATTATCTAAGGAAATAAAGAGTAACAAAAGAAACAAAAAATACAACAAGTACAAAAGAAGGAAATCTATCATATTCTTCATTTCCTTCCATCTTCAATATATCGCTCCTCGCGAATCTCTTCTGCTCTCCATCGAGCTCCTCCAATCCGTCCTGGATGCGAGCTCGAACTCCGTCTAATCACGTATCCATTTGCGATTGACCTGAAATTTAGGACTCAAAGCGCAAATATTAAATGACACGTGTTTTGTTATCATCAAAATAAATGATTGTGATGCTCTAGCACCAACAGATATTACTATTGATATTTGTTATATTATATTGATGATATTAAAATATTATCTATGATATTTTAAATATCATTACTAATATTTATCTCAAAATTAGAGTATCATTATCCAATTTAATTTAAAACTTAAATACCACCCATATCTATTACACTTAAATATTACTGATGTAATTTAATTTAAAAAAATATAAATTTTTACGTAAACTTTGGTGACTTTGGTTAACCGCATTAGTAACCATAGCAATAGTATTTACCAAAAGTATTTATCATTGGAATCATTTCTTGTTCATCTAAGAGTCGACTTAATTAAGTGCTATAAATACAAATCGGAGATGCAAATAAAGTTTCAAATTCATAGACTTGAGTCAAGGATTTTTTTTTTTTTTTTTAAGAAAAACAACCTCAAATTATTAGCCGTAGAGTTTTCATCATTCACGAAATTGGAACAAACTCATCATGAAAAAGAATTAACAAAAAAAAATAAAAAAAGGGAAAACTCATCAAGTATACTATTAATAAGATATTGTCTAAAGAAATTAGATTATGATTTTGCCTATAAATAGCAATAAGATCTCTCTTCGAAATTCGAACGATGAGAATCCTTTCCCAGATCTATCTCGCAATCGTTGACACGAACAACACCGAAATCGATCTATTATTTTTTTACACATTTTCAGGAACTCCTTGGACCGGCTAATTGGGTCTCCGATTGTACGGGCGATATCTTGGGAGGAAGATAACGGGAAATATATTACATAGAGAGAGAGAAGGAAAAAGAAAATGGGGATTTTGTGCCTAAATTTGTGGCCGATTTGATCCAAATCGATGGGATCTTCTTCTTTAAATATGAGTGACGTCATTATATATTCTGAGATGAGAGAGAAGGAAAAGAGAGACTGAAGAGCCGGTCTAGAGCCCGTGGAGAAGATTTAGGGCTGAAACTTTGATGCATGGGGGAAATTAAGATCCTCAACAATGCCCATGTTTGCATGCCTCGATTTTTTTGTTTAAATTTTTCTGAAAATATTTTAGGAATCAATTTGTGGGACTGAAATTTTACGGACAAATCCAAAAAATATGAGGGTATCATAAAAAGAAAAAGAAAAAGTGTCGAATGAATGACTATTTTTAAGAAGTGTAGAAAGTAATGAAACGTACGTTACAAATTATTTTGTAATGTCTGAAGTGAGAGAACATGATAGGTCATTGTATGTGATGGTTTCAATCGATGTGGTTTGATTTTTTACTTGTATAAATCACTTTTCATAGTCATAGGGAAAAAATCACCTTCCACGTGAAGAATCATTCCTGACTAGTAGAAAGGTAAAATATGTCAGTGTATTTTTATTTTCAATCGATATATTTTAATTTTTAACAGGTATATTTTGAAATTTCTACCTGTAATGCGGTTGCTTGATTTTTTTGAATTGTGATAGACCTTACACTTGCTTATTTGGAGTGAAATTCTTTTGGAGTAAACTGGTGTATTTTATTTATTTTTTGTTTTTATTATGCGAGGGTGTGAGTGAGGGTCACCTTGCTTTTCTTTTTTGTAGAGTGAGGGTATGAGTGGAGACTCATGCTTTACATAATGCATTAAAACGTGCATTTGTAAACTCGAACCTATTTAGGAATTGCGATTTTGTGTAAGTCAATGGGTTGGATAGACTCTTGATATAATGTATAGCCAGAATTAGATTCCTCTTCATTCACAATTAGGAATTTGAAAAGATTTCTTCCATGCAACTACACACTACCAATCCGTGATTCCCTCCTCCATTCTGTGGTCCTTCACATAACTTAGTGATAAGAACTCTCAACCTTCACCTAATTCCATAAATTAAAAAGACATGCTCACAAGGGTATATGATCGAATGATGTGTGAGAGATGATGAATCCCTTCCCTATTTATCCAATTAAGTTCTGCCTCATGGGGGACGGGAAAAAAAAAGAAAAAGAAGGAGAACAGAAAGAAATCAGGAAACCACTTTGTCATTTGGCCGAAAGTCAATATAATCGGAAAAAAAGAGGACAACTTACCTATGCATCCCTCAACTTACACCCCAGCATCGAACAAGTCCCTGAATTGCAGGACACGTCAACGTCATTCTAAATTGTAGTTGTGTCTCCTTCCCACGGCCACGCCACGCCACGCCACGCCACGAACTCCCAACTGCGTTGCCGTTCTCCAAAGCCGATCGTATTCCCATAAGTTGAAGAGCATGAGTATAAATCACCAAAAATAATTTGGAAACCAAATATCTCGTCCACTATTACCACAAGTTGGAGAGGCTCCTGCGTAAATCACCCAAAACAGATTTAGAAACCAAAGATTTCCTCCGCCTTATATACACACACGTACAATCACTGGTACACACACACACACACACACTCACACCTCTCCTTCTCTCTCTCTGGACAACGGATGGTTAAATGAAGGTGAAGGCCTCTTCTTTCCCGTTCTCTCCACACACGTAAATAAACACACAGACACAGAGGACACATAGAGAGAGCAGCACACAGACAGCACAGAGTGTTGCTCTCGATACTGATGTGCCGGAGAGAGGAGGGGGACATCGACGACAATGGTGGTGGACGACCAACCTCGGCTGCCGCACCAGAACGGCGCCGCCGCGGCGGTCGTTGGCACTAGCGGAGGAGGAGGAGGAGGGGGGACCTCGAGGCCTCCCAAGAAGCAGAAGAAGGAGAAGCTCCCCCAGCGAGGCCTCGGCGTCGCCGAGCTTGAGAGGATCCTCAGGGATCAGCAGGGTGGCGCCGCCGCCGCCACGCCGGCTCCGGCGCCGGTGGTGGCGGCTGACACGAGCTGGTTGTGTCAGAGCTCCTCCTCCTCTAGGAGGGAGCGGCCATTCGCAATGGTGATTGTTTGCCGCTACCGATTTCTCATCATTGAAATTTTCTGTTTCGTTTTTCTTTCTTTTTTGTTATGACCCAAACTCTCATTTGGGTAAAGCCAATTCTTGGGTATTGCAGGGATGATAATTGTTAATGTTTGGAGTCCCAACCATTCGGCAGTTTTTTGTTTTTTTTTCTTTTTTTTTTCAGCTTAGGTTTCTTTTTTAAATTTTTTAAAAATGAAATTTTGGGTTTTATTGTTTTGTTTCATGGGCGTCAGCTTGTGTCTTCTGTGAGAAGATTTTTCTCTTTTTGGGTTGGTTTGTGGGGTGTGTGCGTGTGCGTGTGTGTATAGATGGATTCTCAAAAGGTGAAAAAGATGGTTTTTTTTTTTTTTTTTGGTGTTTAGATGGAATTCTCGATGAATTTGGGTGTTCCTGCTTCTTTCCTGGGTGATGATGGTGTGTTGGATTCTTCAAACTTTTTCTGATTTAATGGAAATTCCCGTAATTTAAATAGCTTCTCAAATGGAAAAAAGAAGGTCTTTTCGCTTTTTTGTTTCTTATGAATTTGGGTCCTTGTTTTAATGATTGATGGATGACGGGCTCTTTGTTTTTTTTTTTGAGGGGGTGGGTGGGTGTGGGGAGTTGCTCTTGTAGGTTGCACTGATAGGATGAACTATATAAGAAAGGAAGGAAATCGGGATGGATTTATCGTAATTGGCCTTTTCTTCTTGTTAATTTGCGTGTAAATGAGTTTTTGGTTTTTTCTGGTAAGGAAATGTTTGGAATTCAGTGGAGGAATGATGAAAAAGGAAGAACAAAGTTCTTTAATTACAGTGTATGCTTAACCTTCCAACCGAAGATCGAGGTTATAGTAACACATTCTTTGTTTTCTGCTCCTCTGAATAGGAAGATTGGCTCATGTTAGTGACAATCTTCTCTGTTCTGTTTTTGCGTTCACAAAAATACAAATTTATTCAATTATTTAAATGCTTCTCTGTTCTTTAATAGGGTGAAGTTTCTAAATTTCATTCAATGAACAAATAAAAGGACACCGTTTCTGGATCATCGCAAAAGGTTGTTTCTTCTCCGAAAAATTTTTAGGTCGTTATCCAGAAAGGACATTTCTAGGCCCCAGGAGCATGTTTTGTATTTATTGTTTGACAAAGATATCCTACAGATTTACAGTTGTCTTTGTTTTCAGAAGAGCTTGGATTTTAGCGATTACAAGAATCAAGTGTCGGATTATGTCTCACTTAATACTTACCCTCTGAGAAAATCAATATAACTTATCTAATTCCCGTTGTTGCGTCCTTTTGTTCCTATGCCATAGAAAGGTTTTGCATCTGAAGTTGTTCCACAAGGTTACTTTACTTCTGTTGCATGAGTTGAATTGCAGTGTCATCGAAGGGTGGTGAATACAATGCAGCAAAATAGCTCGCTTTTCCTTTTTTTTTTTGTTTTGGTAGAATTTGATGAATTCTTGTTTCTAAAAGGATTCAATTTAGATGCAGGCATCAGCTTCGCCATCAACCTCTGGAGCTATCAATCTCCAGATGGAGCCCCCTTCAAACCAAATCAACATAGGAAGCAGCAGCAGCGGCAGCTATACCTTTCCTCCATGGTCAGAGGAAGAAAGGGTATGTGCCCATGATCTCGAATCCTCGCATTGGAGTAAAATTCTTTGATATCTGCTGAGTTTTGCCATTTTCTGATGATTTGTTTTCGGTGAAATGTAGCATAGATCTATGGCATGAGGAGGCCGTGGATGTTCCCCTTCACTCACAGCCCAACTGGTCCCTCCATTCTTTCCAGGTTGCCTTTGCTCTCAAGAGTAGAGTTGCCACCTTCAACCCAAGGGCATGATCCCTTCAGATCAGAATCTATATGTGGAAATATGAACAGGTTCTCCCTTACAGATAATTTCTTTGAACTAGATCTTCATTCTCTCAATGAGATTCTGTTCCAAACTAAGTTTGCTATCTTTATATGTGAATTGAAGTCAAACTGAGTCCATAATGGACCTAAGAAGAGTACTTTCTGCCAAGGCGAATTCAATTTGGTAGTACCACTTGCTAATGCACTAGTTTGGAACTTTTCATCAGAAGACTCTCAACTTTAGACTTATTTCGATAATTATCTAGATTTTTAAGGTGGGAATGTCGTGGCGAGTTGTATTTTTCCTTGAAACGATCCAAATGCTAGGTAGGGTTTAGTCACAAAAACTTTCAAGGCCACAAGTCAAAACAATCTTGTGCATGTACCTTAAAGGAATCTATGAATTATTGGCATCCAATGTGTTTTCGACAAAATAAGCGATTAAGAACAACAGCCGGAGTAAAGTCAAACAAAAATTATGGAAAAGAGAAAGGGGGGACTTGCTAGAAAGATTCAACACTGGAGTAGGTGTATGGGTGTCTGACAGGTGACTTGCTAGACTCCATTTTAGTATATAAGAATGGATTCTCTTATATGTTCCAACGTAGCTTTTGACATGATATTATGCCGTCAGTCTCCCTGTCAATTTGTTCTTGAACATTTTCTCCTTACTGTTATTTGTTTGATCTCCTAGAAAGAAGAGTCGCATGTGATTTTTCTTCAAACTTGAGATCAAGATGACGGTGTACCATCATATTACTACCAGGGCCTCATTCTAGAAAAGTACATCACAATTTGCTGATGTTTATCCACATGATAACCACAATTTGCTGATGTTGACATTCAGCTAACCATCCCCAGACAAAATTTTTAGTAAAAACGATTGAAATTTAGAAGGATGCATACTGAATCTCACTTAAGAGTGTTTTGTAGCTGAAACATGAGTAGTTGATAAAACTCAATCAAAATCAAGCTGACCCAACAAGAGAGAACCTTTTTTTTTTTTTCAGAAATATAGCCTCTGGTTGTGGTGAACCTGACAACAAAATCATAAAGGAGGATACCAGCCAGGTGAAGGATGGCAGATTTCTCACCCTTGGACCTTCAGCTCCTCCAATCCTGCCAACCACCCAAGCGAATCCGAAATCGAAGCAGCCTGTGGTTACCATTCCTCCCCCCATGTGTCGCGAACTCCCCGAACTCGGAATGTTGCAGCATTTATATGTAAGACTCAAAGCTCTTATCCAATTAGTCATGACAATCCTTTTTGCCCTACCACTCCTTGGTGCTTCATATATTGCATTTTGCGCGATAGTTTGTTGAACCCATACCTGTTTGTTTATTTACGCAGGGGAGCATTGGTGAGAACTCACCATGGAGGCCACTCCACACACCATTTTACGAGTTCCTTCCTGTGGCTCCTGGCAGGCAGCAGGAGATGAACTCCGAGGAACAAGCAGACCAAGAAGGCAACGAGGTTGATCTCAATTTGAAGCTGTGAGCTTTCTCGCAGCAAAGGGAATCGGATACCTTTAGAACAGAATGTAGGTTAATTAGTTTAGAAATGGCACTGTAAAGATTGTCAGTAAAATTCTTGAGGTTGATGTGAATGGAGAGGTAAGAAGGCATGATGGACGGAGGCGCATCATCATGTGGAAGTTGGAGAAACAACGAGCAGTTTTTTTTTGTTTTTTTGCCCTTTTCGAGTTTGGTCGATCCGATTTGACTTGTCTGATTGCGTTATACTCCGTAGTTTTTATGAATTGGATGCATCAGTTGATAGTCTTTCAACCTTTTTTCTTCCTGTTTCTTTTGCTGATGGAAAATGAAAAAAGAAAAAAAAAGAAGATTGATTTATTTCATTTCTTATCAATACTCTCGTCTTTTGGGGGAAAGGACGTTGGCACCTTCAGATTTCTAAGAGGTCCTCTGCAGTGGATTCTGAACACTTCACTTGCAACTGAATCTTTTAACATCATGAGTAGATTTAATTAGAGGACCTCTTAGTCAGGGAACTCCAGTTCGATCCCCAACCTGTTTTTACCCACGTCTTGTTTCCCCCAACTTTGCGATGGGATTTTTTTATATTTGCAAGCCAGCTCATTTAAATTTTTAGCTAATTGACACACACCCCATCTTGATGTTATCTTAAATCTTTTATTTTACAAACGGGTTCAGGCTAGTGTTAGATTTTAGGTTCTACGAAGTGGCTCCATAAATAATTTGAGTAGGTATTAAATGTAGGTATCTTATTCCCTTGGTCAGTTATAATCTGGTTTGATTGTCGCATCCAAATTTAACATATTTTGATCGGTGTTATAAAATATTGGAGATATTTAAATATAGCCTATGTGAAGAGTTGGAGATTTAAATAGTTAAGAGGATCTTACGGCATTGTAAAAAAAACCATCATGAAATCTGGTACTCGTGAGTTTCTGTCGTCAGAAGAGTTGATAATTTTCTCTAAAGATTTTTGCAAAATTATTGTTATTAAATGGAGATGCAAAATTGTTATATGGGGTGGGACGAACTGTTGACTTGATGAGATTGTTCAATAAAAGCTGTCTCCGTTTTTGTCACGGACGTGCCTTTATTGATCAAAAATAATATATATTGCTATACTTTGAGCATGTACATGTAGTGGGTTGTCATTTAATGCTCCTACTAAAGTACTATTTATAAAGCCGTTGGAAAAGTTTGGACTCGGTTGGCTTAACTGGAAAACCACTTGCGAACTTAATGTGATGAGTTAATGGGCTCAAGTATGAACTTAATGTGATGAGTTAATGGGCTCAAGTCATACTTGAGCCAAGTGATATTGAACTCGACGAGGGCTTGACGGATCATATATATATATATATATATATATATATATATATATATATATATATATATATATATATATATATACACACCATCCTTTCCACTATTTATGATTTTGAAGGTTAAATGTGTGTGTGGGTGTATATATATATATATCATAAAATGATCACCACCCTTTCCACTATTTATGATTTGGAAGGTTAAAAGTGACACATGTACCTTACAACTTCTTGAGATGCAACGTCCTTTGTGGTTTGCCCTCAACCTCATGTTATGATGAGAGGTTCGATGGTAATTACATAGCTTAGTTTCCAGCTAATAAATAAATGGTTTGAAACAATTTCATAGGCTCCAAGCTATGATCTAATGGGTTGGTTGTTGCCACACCACTCAATACATGTGGGTGACAAATATCTCTCTCGTTCTGGCATGCATCAACTCGGTACAATAGACATGGGAACATGGTGAAAGCAATGTGGCTAACATGCTTGTTTATGTGGACAAGTCATGTAAAGACCTCCAATGGTGATGGTCCGTCAGCTTCTCAAATTTGGCAGGCTTTGCATAGATCTCTTCAAGCATCATGATCACTTAGCTTGCTTGTTTAGGTGTGCTCCATGTTGGGGTACTTGTTAACATCCGATGGCCTCGAATAGGTGGTCATACAAAGCTTTCTTAAGCAGGCTCTACCTTAAGGCTTTTGGGTGGATCCAGTTGGCTAGCTCTTTTGGACTTATTCCATACATTATCTGCAACTTGATCACATCCGCTACATGATTTCTTAGTTGTCATGAAGTATCCCTCAACGGTCCCCTTTTATCATAAATTGGGTTCGACCACTATTTTAACATAAACTAAATGTTGCTACAACTATCTCTTTTTTCCATTACTTGGGTGCTCAGTTATTCCTTGTCAACTTGTTCATGTGGCATTTAGGTACAACTAGAAAAATTTTCAAGGATTTCTCTTCTTATTTCTACACCTTTGCATGGATTACCAGTTTGCAAAAGCTCCAATATTTCTCCCCATATAGATCGAAATAAACTCTGCCTTACTTTTCCACTTGTGGTCGGGGAACATCCTAGTGTCTTGGGGCTCCAAGATCAGGCTACCCACCATGTGAATATATTGAAATTGTGTCAACACTTGACTCTTCAATGTATTGACATGGATGGTAATCTTAACCCTTGCTTATGAAATCTTTCGTTTTCTTTCTGCTGATTGTGCCTGACAGGTCAGGTTAATGCCCCCTACCTTTTCTTTAATAAAATCATCCCTTAGTTAAAAAAAAAGTATCCCTCATCAACTAACCTTGCTCATTTAGTCTAGTTGTGGCAATTAGGAGCATCGGTTCGTTGATATTTTGTTAGATCAAGCCTCCTAATTTTTGCAGCCTTTGTTGGATAAAGGGAACTATTGTTTACTGGGCAAGTAGCCTGTTACAACCCGGTTCCTGTATTCCTACAGGACCCGAGACTGACTTACTTCGACTAATCCCAAGACCTAGTCGTCTAACGACAAATAACCAAAAGCAAGAAACATAAACAAACATTCACACATGCAATATAATTAAGCAGAAGGAAAGAATGAAGCAGTAAAGGAAAGTACAACAACTGTCTCAAAACATAGTACATACTACCACAACAACAACAACGGAAAGGAAACAGAAGTAACAAGAATAGTAAAATATATGTCCATTACTCACTACAACAGTAGAAAAATGAAAGAGCTGAAAGAACGACTACGGCTGGACTCGGCTGGGCCCAGCACTCTCTGCAACTGGAAACTCGGGCTGCTCAACTCCTGGTCCTGAACAGGGTTATGAAAAGACGGAGTCAGCGAACATTGAGAAGAGTGGTATTTACATTATTTATGTGTAAGTAAAGTAAAAACAAGCAGGTTTTATTCTCATTTCTATTTATCTCGTTTCTGTGTGTCTAGTTCATCTATTTCTCAAAGTATCCAAGTATTTCTTGATCTTGCATGTTCCTCGTGGGAATGATCTTGATTGCAGTCTTTTTCGTGGAGTAGAAGGTACACGTGATGCTCTCCTAGCCGGGAGATTCTCCCGTGGTAGTCGTCCACCCAATCAACCACCCCAAGGTCACTGTCAAGACGTAGCGGTGACTACGGCACGCATGATAAGCGCACGGGTAGCTACCTTGCACTGGCACGCGGTTAGTCGTTTCCGCTAGCAAGTACACCCAAGGTACAACACAAAATAGCACAGGGCCTTACCCTCTCAGAATAGGGGTCTCACCCCTCAGAACCAAACAGGGGTCTCGCCCCTCCATAGTCCGCGTACCCTCGTCCGACTACACTGGTTTGCCCTGTGGGCCTAATGAAGTTGGTGTAGGGTGGTTAGCTCCCTCCCTACACTAGTAGTACACCTCGGTACCACGTACGTGAGGGCCTACAAGAGTCGGTGTAGAGTGGTCAATCCTACCCCTAGGTCTCAACCTAAGGGAGGCTAGCTCCGCTCTACACTAAAAGAACCACAGTGCTCCTTGGTACCACATACGCAAGGGCCAACTCACTTCCGTCTACACACGGAATTCCTTTCCATATCCAGGAGTGTTCCTCCTAAGTCCCCGTAGGGTTCATGCTCATTTTCATCTCATTTATCCGTATCCAAATCTCATGTTTTACAACTCGTTCCTCATCCATATACAGGCAGCTCGTGTTTTCATAACTCAGTTCTCCATTATAAACATGCAACTTATGTTTTCACCTTTCAATTTCTCATTTATATACAGGCAGCTCGTATTTTAACATGCATCTCGTAATTACATTAAAGGCATTTGCTAGCAATTTATTTTAACCATATATTCAAGTAAATAGTACAGTTCAAACATGCTCATTCACTTCTACCATAGGGTTCATTCAACATCCTAGAGTTCAATCCGATTATTCCAACCAAGTACATTCTCATTTAAGTATTAACAACTGAATTAAACCACTCTACCGGGTATCACGAGAGGAATGGGGGCTTATGCTGCAGATCTCGTCATCTCCGCGAGCTCCAAACACACCACCGGCTGGTAACCTGTACTAGCGACTAACTTACATTAGACAAGCTCAAAACAGTAGATACTCAACAAGAACATATGGAGGAACTCAAGTGGAAAACAATGGTACTTCGTTTGTGGAAATCCAATTCCATTTGGACCTTAAACAGGCCAAAACACTGTTACTGATCAAAATCAAACATCTAAGACTAATCCTAGATGTCTTAAAGACGTCAAATCCCACCTTACCCTTTCTGCGGCTGACTCAGACATCCAGGCTCCCTCTGCGACCGTCTGGGGGCAGCTCCAAACGTCTTACCCTACTTCCAATCGTCTGGAAGTACCTCCAGACGTCTAAAAGTACTTGGGAAAGCGCACCACACGCCTTCCGAAAGCCTGTACCTGTGTATGAAAATGCAGACACGATTTTATCCCAACAACTCCTGCGCTGAGATCTTCTGCATGGTGGAAATCAGCGTAGGAACGTACGTACCTCGCGCGATACATGCTTTGAGACGCCCGACCTCAACTCCGGACGTCCTGGTGCCTCGCCAATCGTCTGGACTTCACTCCAGATGTCTGATACTAGAAACTTCCAGTATCAGAACTTCTTCACGCAGCTTGCCCCGCTCGCCCTCCGCCCGCAGTGGCAGCTCCAGCAGCCGTAGGAGCTTGAGCAGCTCCTCACCGGTGTCCTCCTCTCTCCCACGACTCCTCCTTGAGCTCCACCAAGCTTCGGCGATCATCTCCATCTGCCCCCGCTCTTACTCCCTCTCACTCTCTCGCTCTCGCTCCTCCCTGTTTTCCCCTCACCGATGGCTCTCCTTCCTCACTGCGACTGCAGTAGAGATGGGATGGGGACGCGACTGTCGCAGGAGAAGGTGGGGGTGGAGATGGCTTGAGTGGTGTGAGGAGAAGAGAAGAGAAGGGGGGTTTATGTAGAGGGAAATTTGGGTTTGGCTGAGGGGTGAAGGAGAGAGAGCGGGTCTTTGCGCGCCACCCGCATTCAGAGCGAAAAGAATATGTGATATTCTCGTACTTTCAGATGTTCGGACATATGTCCAAACGTCTGGATAGACGTCTGAATGACAGTCTAGATGTCTTATTCGACTAAAAAGGCAATGGGTTATTTCATCATAACAAACTTAAAGGAAGTTTCGTCCTTGAAACTTGAGCTAGCTAAGGTGCAGGAAAAGGAACGTAAAAGCGTATAACAAACTTAAAGAGGACTGAAGTAGGTCCGAAAAGAAGTACCCTCAAAAAGCTCTGGGTATCGCTCTCGTATTGTCGCCTCAAGCTCCCAGGTTGCCTCCTTGTAATGCTAGCTTCTCCATAAAACCTTCAGGAGTGGTACTTGCTTTTGTCTCAGACTCCGGATGGCTCTGGCTAGTATCTGTACTGCTTTCTCAGGGTAGGTCAGGTCGTCACCCACCTCGATGCTTTTGTGGCTCAGAACATGACTGGGATCGGCAACGTACTTCCTAAGGTTGGACACGTGGAACACATCGTGCACTCCAGAAAGCTGGGGAGGAAGTGCAAGACTGTAAGCAACGGGTCCTACCAGCTCCAAGACCTCAAAGGGCCTCACAAACCTCGACGCAAGCTTCCCATTCATCTTAAAACGCTGCAGGCCCTTCATGGGCAAAACACAGAGAAAGACGTGATCCCCAACCTCGAACTGCACCTCTCTACGCTTCTGGTCAGCATAGCTCTTCTACCTGCTCCTAACAGTGCGGAGTCTTCTGTGAATCTACTCTATCACCTCCTGACTCTGTTGGATCAGCTTGGGATTAACCTCCCACTTGGTCCCCACCTCAACCCAACTCAACGGTGCAGTACACCTCCGTCCGTACAGAGCCTCGTAAGGTGCCATGTCGATGCTCGAGTGGTAACTGTTATTGAATGCAAACTTTGCCAGGGCCAAATGCTCCTCCCTGGAGCCCCTCTAGTTTAGTACACAGGTGCGCAAAAGGTCCTAAAGTGTTTGTAAGTACGAGTCGACCATTTGCCTTACGATGATGGGATCTATCAGCTCAGGTCGCGTCTGCCGCGTCATTGTCATTGTCCCACAATACACCTATGACTCTCGGGGTCGCCAACTACCCAACTCTTCCATGAGTCTCCAACTCTGTGCCTGTAAACTGGCCAAGTGAGCGGGCACCTTCCGGCTCAAGGAGTCGGCCACCACATTGGCCTTCCCTGGGTGGTAGGAGATGCTGTAGTCGTAGTCCTTCAGGAGCTCTAACCAACGTCTCTGTCTCATGTTAAGCTCCCTCTGATCAAACAAGTACCTGAGGCTCTTATGATCTGTGAAAATCTCGAAAGTCTCACTATAAAGGTAGTGCCTCCATGTCTTCAATGCGAAGACAACTGCTACCAGCTCTAAGTCATAGGTAGGGTAGCTATGCTCATGGGGCTTCAGTTACCGCGAAGTGTAAGTGACAACATGGCCCCGCTACATGAGTACACCCCCTAACCCTTGCAACGAAGCATAGGTGTAGACCACAAAATCACCACTACTGTCTGGAATGGTAAGCATATGAGCTGAAGTCAGCCTTGTTGGTGCTAGAGCACCGCGATCATTTGTTTTGATGATAACAAAACATGTGTCATTGAACATTTGCACTTGAAGTTTCAGATTTCAGGTTAATTGCAAATGGAGACGTGGCTAGACGGAGTTCGAGCTCACATCCATGGTGGATTGGAGGAGCTTGACGGAGAACAGAGGAGCTTCGCGAGGAGCGATGGCTTGAAGAAGGAAGGAGATGAAGAATATGATAGATTTCCTTTCCTTGTAATCTTTATATTTTTGTTTCTTTTATTGCTCTTTATTTTGTTACTTAGATTCATATTAAAGAGCCTCAAAGAACCCTAACAGTAGTCCTAGGAACACTTGCACAACCTTAGGATACTTAGGTTTTCTGTAGAGAACTTAGAAAACCAATATAGGGTTCAAACAGCCTTTTCAGACGTCTAATCTGAAAATCAGACATCTGATAATGACTTTTAAGATGTTTGACTGTTGACTCAGACGTCCGATAATATTTAGGCTGGACTTGGTTAGTTCTGTCTGATGAAATCAGACGTCTAGACCTTTGTTCAGACGTCTTAGAAGACATCCAATTAGTGGACCGTTGGCTATCTTAGTAAACGCTGAAGGATATGATCGTTAGCCTCGTATCAGACGTCCGTAGAGGACCCCAGACGTTTGATACATGACCATTTTCCCTCGGCTTACCCAAAATCTCTTCTCAGAGATTTTCTAGCCATTGCACCCCCTTGGGAATCCATTTTCGCAGAAAAGTAGGTTTTTAAACGTCCAGACTTAGTGCCAGACGTCTTGTGTGTCGTCTGATGGACTTTCACTAGAACCCTGTTTCGATTTGATTCAAGTCAGGAAGGAAACTAGCCTATAATTAGACGCCTGACTTTGTTCCCAGACATCTTAAACAAGTTTTCCAAACGTCCGATGCCAGGATCAGATGTCTGATAACCCTGTCAGTGTAATGATTAATCCTGATTTCGGCTTGATTTTCTTGGAGCTTGCACCCAATAGCTATGAAAGCCTTCCAAGGCCTTCCAAAGCCTTCCTAGGGCCTCTATAAATAGAGGAGAACCCTTGTCACTCAAGGATACACCAAGACACACCCAAGCAACATACTTTCCACTCTTTTGTGTCTAAAAGAAGAAGATCATATAGAAGAAAGCTCTTGCTCTCCAAGCTTAGTTCTACACCTAGAGAGCTTGCTTCCTGTTGCGCACACACTCTCCCTCCACGATTACGAGAGCGACGAAGCGCTACTGCGTGGATCACGCATCCGCGTCATCAACGCACTTCTTGCAAAGGGAAGCATCCTAACTCCTATAGAAGCTTAGTTTAAAAATCACTTTGTTAGCTCTATAGGACTATTTCTGTAATTTTACTTTGTTATTTGGTTAGGTATTCACATTGCGAATTCCCATCTCCATCGAGGGACAAAATCCTTCTCGTGAAGAGAAGGGGTTGAGGAATGCTACCATCGCACTTGTAGCGTGGTTGTAATTGAAGTTGAATCACCCTCATTTAAGTAATTCATTTAGTGGATTTGATCAACTTGGTTGATCAAAAAATCCTAACTTGAGAGGGTTAGGTGGTGGTTTTCACCCGAGTTTGGTTTGCACCTAAAAATCATTGTGTACATTGTGTGATTGTTCTATCTTTAATTCCGCATTTTTACATCACGCTGATCTCACCCCCTCCAAGTAGGGAATTACAAGCCTCTCCTTCAACTCATCTATCCAGGGAAAAGGCACGTCCTTCCAGATTAGCTGGGTCATAGGACGCGTGATCTGAGAGAATCCTTTGATAAACCGCCGGTAGTATCTTGCCAGTCCCAAAAAGCTACGTATCTCTGTCACTGTGCGTGGCCTCTCCCACCTGAGTACGGCCTCTACCTTGCTTGATCCACAGCCAATCCATCTCCTGAAATCACGTGGCCTAAGAAGGTCACCTGTCTCAACGAAAACTCGCACCTGCTGTACTTGGCATACAACCTACGTTGCTTCAAGGTATCCAGGATCATGCATAAATGCTGACCATGCTGCGTCTGATCCCGTGAGTAAATGAGTACGTCGTCGATGAACACCACCAAAAATTAATCTAAGTACGACCTAAAAACACGTTTCATCAAATCCATGAAGGCAGAAGAGGCATTGGTCAGCCCAAACGACATGACCAAGATCTTGTAGTGCCCGTACCGAGTATAGAAAGCTGTCTTGGAGACGTCGGTCTCCCTGATCCTCAACTGGTGGTAGCCCGACCTTAGATCTATCTTGGAGAACACTGTGGTGTCTCGCAACTGGTCGAAGAGGTCGTCAATCCTCGGCAACAGATACTTATTCTTGACAGTGACCCTATTCAGCTATCGGTAGTCGATACAAAGTCGCAGAGTATCGTCCTTCTTCTTCACAAACAGCACAGGGGCTCCCCACGGGGATGCACTGGGCCTCACAAAGCCCTTCTCCAACAGGTCCTATAGTTGTGACTTGAGCTCTCGCAGCTCAAGCGGTGCCATCCTGTATGGTGTAGTAGAATTGGGGCTGGTCCCTAGTACCAGTGAGATCTCAAACTCGATCTCACGCTCAGGCAGTAGTCCTGGCAACTCCTCTGGAAAAACGTCGGGGTACTCACAAACTACCGGGATATTCTGAAAGTCAGCCATGGGGCTAGGCTCTGCCACTACATAGGCCAAAAAGCCCTCACACCCCTAGCTCAAAAACTTGGCTGCTCGAAGTGCGGAGATGCATCTGAAACCTCCGTCCACCGGCTGTCCGTGAAACTCAAAGGGAGGCAACTCTGGTATGGAGAAGATGATCTTCCTCCCGAAACAATCCACCAGGGCGTGATAAGTGGACAGCCAGTCCATCCCTAGGATCACGCCAAAGTCCTCCATTTGGATCACATTCAGGTCAGCAGGGAGGCTGTGTCCCCCTATACTGACCTTGCAGTCCGTGTAGACCTCCTCGGCTACAAACAACTGGCCACCCGGGCCTCTGATCACAAACGGATCCTCTAACAGTGCACTGCCCTGCCTCAAACTGACGGCAAAACTCGTAGCAACGAAGGAGTGGGTGGCGCTAGAATCAAAAAGTATGTATACTAATATGCCAAAAACAGTAACCGTACCTGCCACCACAGAACCCGAAGCCCTGGCGTCACTGTGTGTCAGGGTGTTGATACGTCCCTCAGCTCTCGGTGCAGACAAAGTAGCTACACTCTGGGTCGGGCGAGTAGTCGCTGGCCGGTACCCTCCTCGTGACTACTGTCCTCCCCCACGTGCCTGGTGACCACGACCACCAGCTCAGCCTCCAACGCTCGGTGCGGGGAGCATCTGCTGTGCTTCGGCCCTAGACGGGCAGTTCCTCCTGATGGGGCTCGGCTGGCCACATTGGTAGTAGAGGGGAACACGACCTCCTCTCTCAGTAGGTCCCTGCTGGCGGCTGGCCAAGGGTCCAATGCTGGCAACTGGTCCCTATCTGGGGCCCCCAAAGGCCATTGGTGAGCCCACAGAACGACACGGCTCTCCAGCGATCGCCGTGTGCCTCATCTCCTGTTGGCCATGAGAGTACTCTGGCTGGTAGGGCCTCTTCCATCCACTGTCAGTGTCTCGTGTGGCCGAATTGGTCTCCTCGTAAGTCATGGCTGCCTCGACCATACAAGAGAAGGTGGGCAGCTTCAGGGGTTTAACATACCCCCGAATCGCTGGTCGGAGCCCCTCACTAAACCTCCACAGGTGCTCCTCCTCAGTAGACACAACTGTTGGGGCAAAACGCGACAACTCTAGAAAACGCATGTGGTACGCGCTAATCGTCAATGTCCCCTAGCGGAGAGTGTGGAACTCCCGCCTTTTCTACTCCTGCCTGGTCTGCGGAAGTACTGCTCGCAAAAGAGAGCAACGAACTAGCCCCACGTCGACTCTCTCCCCTCCTGGCCTCTGACTGCCCTCCACCACCTGTGTGCTGCGCTCTCTAGCTGGTACGTGACAAAGGTCACGCGGCACTCCGCGGGAGGGCGAAGGGTATCGAACACCTTCTCTATCTGCTCCAGCCAGTCCTCTACCTCAAACGGGTCCTCATCCCCCTTGAAGGAGGGGACCTTCAGCTTCTGGAACTGTCGGAAAAGCTCGTGGTGTAGCTGCAGTGGAGGAATAGGCACGCCTCCAGGCAAAGAGGGCTCATGGTTAGAAGTGTCAGAGGGTGGTGGGGGTGGTGGAGGATCACCCCCTCCCCCTCCCACTCATCTGGCACTGCGACGGTCTTTCTGTCCCACCGAGGACTCCGCCTCCACATCCTCAGGGAGAGGTACCCGTGGAGGCTGCTAGAGCTCCTCTCGCACGATGTCTCTGATCAGTTGGGCGAGGCCCTAGGCCTGAATGCCCGGGAGGAGAGGTGGGTCGACTGGTGCCTCAGGTCCGACACGTCCACCCCTCCAACCTCATCCACAGCCACGACCACGGCCTTCCTCGTTAACTCCTCGATGAGGCATCTTCTGCAAGGAGATGCAAAAAGATAGAACAAGAGTTATCAACGATACTGGATTACATTAAGAAAAGACTCAGAAACGAATATCAAAGCGACACGTTGTGTTGGCTATCCTAGCTATATGCACGTGAGTGGTTATTCTCGGACCAATTGATTGATTTCTTGGGACGACCTTGCTTTGATACTATCTTGTTACGACTCGATTTCTAGATCCCTATAGGACCCGAGATTGGCTTGTCTCAACTAATCCCAAGACCTAGCCGTCCAATGAGAAATAACTAAAAGCAGGAAACTAAACCACATTCACACATGCAATATAATTAAGCAGAATTAAAGAACGAAGCAGTAAAGGAAAGTAGAACAACTGTCTTAAAACAAAGAACATGCTACCACAATAACAACAGCGGAAAGGAAACAAAAGTAACAAAAACAGTAAAATATATGTCCATTACTCACTACAACAGCAGAAAAATGAAAGAGCTGAAAGAACAACTAGGGCTGGGCTCGGCTGGGCCCAGCACCTTCTGCAGTCGGAAACTCGGGCTGCTCAACTCCTGGTCCTGAATAGGGTTACAAAAAGACGGAGTCAGCGAATGCTGAGTAGAGTGGTATTTACATTATTTATGTGTAAGTAAAGTAAAAATAGGTAGGTTTTATTCTCATTTCTATTTATCTCGTTTCTGCATGTCTAGTTCTTCTATTTCTCAAAGTATCCAAGTATTTCTTGATTTTGCATGTTCCTCGTGGGAACAATCTTGATTGCAGTCTTTTCCGTGGAGTAGAAGGTACACGTGGTGCTCTCCTGGTCGGGAGAGTTCCCCGTGGTAGTCCTACATCCAGTTAACCACCCTAAGGTCACTGTCGAGACGTAGCAGTTGAAATTGCACTAGAGGGGGGGTGAATAGTGAAATTATAAAATATTGTTATACAAAAAATTCAATCACAAAAGGTGGCACCAGATTTTTAGGTGGAAACCCAAGATGGGTGAAAACCACCACCTAAGCCAATCCCTTGACTTAGGATTTTCGATCACAAGGTGATCAATCCACTAACCACACTACTTAAACGAGGGTAGTGTACCTCAATTACAAATCCCACCTCTGATCCCTCAACTGAGGTTTCTCCCTTCAAAATGAAGAGACGGGGACCCGGCAGGCCAGATATCCAAAGTACAAAAATAAGAAGTAAAAGAAAACCTATAGAGCACTCCAATACTTTAATTACTTTCGTATCTACTAAGCATGAAAAGAACTCCCTGAGTATTTGCAAAACGGAGTGAGCCGGGAGTATAGATTTGCCCTTTGATCAGAGTGTTCGCACAGCTCAAGGGCAAGATGAAGCTTAGAGTAGTGAGCAAGTGATTTTTCTAAGGGAATTATATTTTAAGAGGTGTGTTTTGCCTAAGAGGAGTTGTAGTCTATTTATAGGCAAGTTTGGAACTTTCAAGAACACTTGGGAGAGTTCTCCTAGCCGTTGGAGACAAATCCCAAGAGATTAGGATGAAATCCACCACAAATCAGGGTAATGATGAGTCTGACAGCAATATTAGACGTCTAATTTTATTATCAGACATCTTATAGGACGTTTGATTGTAATTCTGGTCGTCTAATGATGAGAGCCTCATCATGTGCCATAACTAGTTCATTTTGACCTAATAAAGGGAATAAAAGCTCCTGCATAACTTAGAAGAAGGCTTAATTGAAGGAATAAGTGTTCTAAGAAGAAAACATGAAATAAAGGTTAAAACTGTAATTTTACCATTGCAGTACATAAATGGGATTTCTCAGAGACAAAACATAGGTCAAATGGTCTGAATAAGATAAAAAGTGGGTTGATTTAATTAGAAATGGGTTCATGTGTAATTCAGGAATTAAATGACATCTTGTAACCCTAAAACATACCCGCTTAATGCAACAAGGTTCCGGTCAGGATAAAAATCAATTAACCCTCTAAAATTCGTGAAAAATATCTCCTAGGGTTTAGAACGTTCAATTTGGCCTTTGGAACCCAGTTTGACATAGATTAGGGTCCTAGCTCATCAATTAACCTAATTTGGATTTTTACGCAAAATGTCTAGTCAAACATGGTCAAACCTAAAATCCAACTTCACCATTGGATTCCTTAGGTCCAAATTAGGTTTGTACCAAAATTTGGACCTAAGGGGAGGTCATCTTGGCCTACTTTGCAAATTAGTACATCCAATTACATTTTGGTCCCTACTTTTGAAAGCCATTGCATAAACCCCCCTAACTTCCTCACCACTCTTACAAGCACGTCCCTCCACCATTATTGGGGAGAAATCCTACTCCGACGAGGAATAGAGAGGGAATACTCTCTGATTCCTCAGAGATCTCCCAGATTTGGAAGGGAGATTCTCTGAAGAATTTCCTTCCATCTGAACTCAATCCCGATCCCTGATTTGCACCCAATCTCTCGTGCGAATGCACGAGAGATTTGGGTACCTAACAGACTTCCATCTCCGGCGAGGCACAGGAGTCCTTTCCTGTACCTATAAATTAACCCCCAACTCCGGCCGCACCTCCTCAGCTCGACTTGGCTGGAATTCCACCTCGATTTCCTCTTCTCCTCCGGCTAAGGGGTCTAGCGAGCTCCGGCGAGCCCCCCTCCTCTTCCTCGTCGCTCTGCCACAATACCAGTGGCAGAGCTGTCCTCCCCTTCCTCTTTTGCGTCGCGCAACACCTGCACGCGCTTTCACAGCTCCGTCGTCGCCGCCGTCTTCCTCCACTGGATGCCTTCTTCTCCGGCGACAGCAGGTACTACCAGCAGCCTGTTTCTCCCTCTTGGTCCACTTAGTTAGGTTAGAACTGTTCATCTCTATCCCCTCTTTCATTTCCCTCATCCAATTTCACCAAATGCTCCTCGACCGCTGCTGTCCACCACCATCTTCCTCATCTCTGGCCACCCTCCGGCGAGACGCCTCCGTCACTCCGCAGCCCTACACGTCTCGCCAACCACCGCATAACCTTCGCCATACTCCACTGAATATCCTCCACTCAACCACAGGCCGCCTACACCGCCACAACTGCCCCCCGACCTAACCCATCCGTCCGACCACAGAGTGACCTAGGCACGCACGCCTAGGCTTCCCCGCGGCCTGCCACCTACCACCTCACCTTCGCCGTGACATGGTGAAGGTGCTCTTGTGGTCTGATAGAGCCACAAGGCCCTTTTTGTGTCAAGCAGGGTTCGAGCTCCAGCCGCCATTAGCGACGGCTCGAGGAGGTTGCAAGCTCGTCCCAGGCTGCAGTGCTCCAGGATTCCAGGTCCAGCAAACTCGGGGAGGTCTTGCGCATCCAGTTGTTCCAGCAAGTGGCACCACGAGACTTGCAGTTGCTGCAATTGGAGGAATGATTTGCTGCGGGTGCGCGAGAAAGAGCGGTGGAGCATTAGTCCCACCTTGATAAGTCACAAAGCACTTCAGTACTTTAAATTGAATTCGTGCCATCGTCTGGTTGCCTCTAATACATTGGGGTAAGGTCCCTCCTCACCTAAACATAGCACCTCGTCCGTGAGCTCATCACGTGGATCTGGTGACCTGACCCGATACCCTCCTGAGCACTCCTTGCGCACCACACCCACGCCGGTGTGCCTGGACCCGAGCACGCGACCCGACCTGATTACCCGGCTCTGGGAGAGCGTGCTGAAGAGTGATATACACAGAGAGAGACGTGGGTGTGGGTAGAGAGGGGTAGGTGTTTCTCTCTTTGGTTTGTGCAGGGAAGGAACTGAAGAAGGAAGCAGGGACTTAGCCGCTGCAAGCGAAGGATAAGAAGAAGGAAGGAAGGTTAAAGAAGGAAGCTTCGCAGAGGAAAAAGAGAAGGAAAGGCCAAGCAGAAGGAAGGATGCTCCGCAGAGGAAAAAGAAAGGCAAGGAAGAAGGAAGAAGCGAAGCCAAAGAGAAGAGGAACTGAAGAAGGAAAGAAGAAATAAAGGAAGGGAAAGACAAGTAGAAGAAGAAGAAGAAGAGAAAGCAGAGCCAAGAGAGGAAGAAGAAGATCCGTAGAGAAGAGATCCAGAGAAAGAAACTGCATAAGAGAGGCAAGGCAGAAGACAGAGGAAAGAAGAAGACAGGCAAGAGAGCTGCAGAAAAGAAATAAGGAAGAAGAAGCACACGGCCAAAGAAGAACAAAAGAAGGAAAGGAAAATGAGAGAAAATCAGAAGTCAGAAGAAGAACAAGAACAAGATAGGAGAAAACATCTTTTTAAGACGTCTGATCATGGGATTAGATGCCCAAATTCCTTATTTTTGCCACAATTAACTTTTAAACTCATGCATATATATTTTGAGTAACTCTAGGTGTTCAATTACATTCTTGAGATTAGTAATAAATTTCAATTGCTCCCTGTGTTCAACCTCGGATACTTAAGTTTTCGAGTAATAAATTCTTATTTATTGATAACGCTTGATCACCTATACTACGACGTAACAAACTGTTAAAACACGATCAAGCCACGTCAACATTTTGGCGCTGTTGCCGGGGAGCAACGCGCAATTTATCACTAGTCTCTACATTCTTTTTATCATATTGAACACTAACTTGCCCTACTTTGCTTTGTTGTGATCTTGCAGGTATTTCACGAGAAGATCCCTCCCGCAAGTCAACCACTCCAGGGCAAGTAATTTCTTTTCTTCCTTAAACTATCCCCTAAGCTTTAAAAGACAAAAGGAAGAAATTAATTTAGGAATCAATTGCCTTCTTTCTGTAGTAATCACCATCTTTAAGGCAAATGTTTCCTGATTTTGCGAAAAATTTTCAAATCTTCTTGAAGTTGGAGCGATTTTTTTTTTACATTCTATCCCACAAAATTCATGTGCCTAATAGAAATCACGCTTAATCTCTGCAGACAACACACTTCTTGTTTTTCAGTCCAAAGAGAATTTTTGTGAAAAAGAGGATTGGAAATAGAACCAAATTAAGGTTTCTACAGTAGGGCCTTGAAGTTCTAGTTCACACATGCCTATATAAAAAGAAATGAACCCTCCCGCATCAGTTTGCTGCCCAAGCCCTTGATTGAAGAGATTTAAACAAGACAAACCCTAAGAAAAATTGAGCTCTAAAATCACTTGAATCTTAAAATCTTGGACCTAATAACCTGGGGGTCAAATCAGGGTGATCACTAGGTCGCAAGCCTAGAATCATTCTGCCATCTATAGGACAGGTCAGGTGAAGTTGACCCCTTGGGTCAACCAACCTTCAAATTAGGTCACAACATCTAAAGTTCAAGTGAGAACCCTAAAGCACCTTTGAAATAAAAGTGGTAGACTTAAGAGGTCAAGGTCCCCATTCTGGTCTACCTAGAATCTCAGTGACAAGAGAGGTCGGGTGGGGGAAACCCTGTAACCCGTGGGGACGCTCTACCATGTAGAGGTCTTTGCGGGACTCTCCCTCTTTGGCTGCCCAGGTAATTCTCAGGTGGACGACCTTTTGATCTAGGGGTACCATTCGCCCCGAACCTCCATAGTCATCCAAACATTTTTTGGGTGTCTTGATTGGGTCAAGAACATCTCCAGTTCCTCATCTTTTCTCTTTAGAGCACACACATACATTTTCAGTGGGACTCATCATTCAGATCTAATCGCTTCACAACTTGATTCTACATCTTGATTCCACCACTTGATCCAAATATGCAGCTAAACCACTTAGGACTACCATTCAAGAGACCTGAATATCGGAGATCCATGAGAGATAGGATGATTGAGGATGCCCTGAAATTCTATGAAAAAGAAGACAAAACCTCAACACCAGTAGAAAACATTTAGGTTGATGTCCCAACAACCACAACCTTTATCATAACTTGTGCCCAAGTACTATTGGCAGAAGCCACAAAAGGATCAACCCATGACTTGCTCATCACAGGGTACATTGAGATAGAAAAACTGCACAATCTTGAATACCTTCAATGTCTGACAAATCCTCGACTTTGGAAGCAACACCAAGATGATCTTGAAAAACGGGAAGAGATAATGAGATTAGTAAAACAAATTATCGACCAGAAGTACCTGTATATACTACAAATAGAGGATGAACCATCTTGGGACAACATCGAGGATCAATCTGATCTCGGGTTTGAGGCACAAAATGGCTGTGGATTCCCAACCCAGATGGAATACAATGTGCTTGATATTGAAGAAGGTTAGGAAGCTCCAAATGCAGGAAAACACCATGTTGAGCCCACTCTAGACCATGAATCACCAGGCTTAGAATCCCAAAACTCCTGCAATAATGAGAGTAGAACTGAACCTCTCGAGGGTGTAAATTCTGTCCCTTATTCTGATAAGGTGACCCTCGAAGGTTATTTGGACCTAGATTCTAGTGACTCAACCCACATCCTAAGCCCAGGATCTAGATCTGAAACCTACTGGGAAGATTTCAAGGCCCCATATGAGGAAGATCAATCTTTCAATGAAGAATATGATTTTGGGCCTCTATTTAATGAATATCCCTCGCCAACATCCTCAGAGGAACTAATCGATTTTTCGGAAGTCATGCCAATTTATGATACAGAAATCGAGGAATTGGATGAGTGGGGTTTCAATTGGGTCTGCCCTACCAGCTTAGAACTTGAGCCTCTACCAGATAAGGACACCTTTTTAATCTCAGAATTAACATCTAAGCTAAACCCCAGTCAGGCTGCTGAATCTACAGCATATGATTTATTCTATGGTGGAACTCACGATCTTGAATCTCATTCAGATTTTGATTTTCGTAAAATCTCCAACGAATCCCCTACAATTTTTTTTTATTATTTCGTCGTAGTATAGTATAGAGAAGTGGTTACCAGTTTAATACAATTTGTTACTCGGAAAAAAAGAGTTCCTGAAGTCGAACTCAGGGAGCAAGTTATATTCTAGAAGTACAATATTTTTATTACAAAAATAAGAGAGAGAGAGGGAGAAATAAATCTGAGTCTTGTGGCTTCTCTTCTCTTTCTTAGCTTATCTTCTTCTTCTTCTCTGCCTTCAGTTCTTCTTCTGCTTCTTATTTCTTTTCTTCTTCAGAGCTTCTCGTCTTCTTCTCTTTATCTTCTCTTCTTTCTGCCTTAGCTGCAGAACTTTTCTTCTTGCGGTCCTTTGCCTTGCTTAGCTACACGGCTTCTTCTTTTTTCTTCTTATGTTTCTTCTGTTCTTTAGTTCCTCTTCTTCTTCTGCTTCTTCTATTTCTTTTGTTCTTCAGAGCTTTTTTTTTTTCTATTTCTTCTCTTCTTTCAGCTTTGTCGCTTGTCTTCTTCTTCTCTCTGTCTTTTCTTCCTTCTTCTTTTTGCCTTAGCTGCAGAGCATCGTCTGATTTTCCAATCAGACGACTTAAGTCGCCGCTGCTACAGTGCTGCTTGGTGCTCCTCCTTCCTTCAGTTTTCTTCATCGACCTTCTTCTTCTCTGCCTCGCCTGTTCATGCACACACCACAGCCAACGCAAAACCTACCCCTTTCCCTCTACCCAAACGTCTCTCTCTTTCTCAGACTTCGCTCATAGGATAGCTCTCCCAGAGCCGTCGGGTAATCGGGTCGGGCTTCGTACCCGTGACCAGGCGTACCGGCGTGAATGGTACGCTTGGAGTGCGCAGGTGGGGTGTCGGGTCGGGTCCGTCGGATCCGCGTGGTGAGCTCGCGGACCGGGCGGGTGAGTGGGCGCAGGACCTCACCCCGGTGCGTTCGGAGGCAATAAGGCTATTTCACTTTTACAATTTAAACCGGTGTGCGGCTTCAGAATCTTCCGAGGTGGGACTAAATGTCCCACCCCAATTTGGCACCTGCAGCTGAGAAAGCTGCAGGCAATCGCGGCTGTTGCGAGGTCTTCTCTTCAGCTGAAGGCCTGGGCAGCTACGTGGTTGCAATCCGCGCGTCCTGGAGCGCAGGCCTAGGCGGAAGCGAAGCTGCAGCTGCAAAACGAAGGAGCTTCACCTGTTCGGCAATGGCGGCGAAGGATGGGTAACCTGATCACAGAGATACGGCCTCTCGGCCTAGTCAGAAGGTGCAGGGAGCTTCGCCGGAGTGCGGCGAAGCTCGTGCGAGTGGTGGCGAGGTGTGGGGCGGCGTGTAGGGGCTGCCCTAGGTCGGACTGTGGTCGGGGGAGTGGGTTTGTTCGGGGGAGTGATGTGGAGGTGAGGAGTGGTAGTGATGGGGCGGAAATGGTTCAGTGGGATGAGGCGGAGGTTTTGGGTCGGTCGGCGAGTCGTGTGGAGTGGCGGAATAATGGGAGCGACTCGCCGGAGGTGGGCCGGAGACGTGGAAGGTGATGGTGGTCGGGTCGGTCGAGGGTCTAATTGAACAAATTAAAATAGGGAAAAGAAAGAGGGGAGAAAGAGAAGTAACTGTTACCTACTTATAGGGGCGAAGGAGGCTGGAGTGGGGCGACAGTCGTATCGACTGTCGCCGGAGAAGAAGGTGCCCAGAGAGAGGGAGCGGCGGCGAGGAGAGAGCGGAAGAGCATGCGCTGGGTACGGCGCGACGGGGAAGAGCGGGAGAAGGTGGCTCTGCTGCTTGTATTGCAGCAGAGCGACGAGGAGGAGGAGGAAGAACCGCCGGAGCTGGAGAGCTTCTGCCGGAGTGGGAAGAGAGGAAGGAGGGGGGTGTTTCTCCATCAGATCCGAGCTGCTGAATGCGGCAGACGGTGGCGATTTTTATAGAAGCGAAATCAGAGAGGAGGGCGGAGGGAGACGACGTGCCTCCCTCGCTGGAGGATGGCCGGATTGCCACCCATACCTTCCGCGCGTTCGTACGGAAGGTGTAGGCGATGGCAG
This sequence comes from Thalassia testudinum, assembly GCA_037157565.1. Taxonomy (NCBI): domain Eukaryota; kingdom Viridiplantae; phylum Streptophyta; class Magnoliopsida; order Alismatales; family Hydrocharitaceae; genus Thalassia; species Thalassia testudinum. The sequence goes on from JAZHRO010000030.1 coordinate 54,771,015, forward strand.
AGATCGTGGAGGTGTCCCTGCGACAACAGACGTCGCAGGGAACACCCCGTTCAACTGGCAGAGGGTCGCCCTCACCCTGCGCGGCGCCATGCCTCGCCGGAGCATGGTGCTGCTCAGGGTTTTGCAGGAAGGACCCAAATGCAAAAATGATGAAGAATTAGGGGCCAAAATGCGAGGATTTCAAAAGTTGAGGGTCAAAAAGTAATGGATGAGGACCAAAATGCAAAGTCGGTCAAGAAGGTCTCTTCTTAGGCTCAAGTTTTTATGCATGACTAAATGGGACCTAAGGATTCTAATGGTGAATTTTATTTCTAGGTCAGACCTTGGTTGACCGACCAATTTACGTAAAAAACCTAAATTAAATCATTAATTGGGCATAGTTCTCAATGTAGGTCAAAATAGGTTCCTAAGGCCAAATTGAAGGTTCTAAACCCTAGAGATTATTTTTCTATGAATTTTATAGGATTTAGTAGATTTTTGCTTTGCCTTGAATCTCGTGAATTGAAGTGGGTTTGTTTTAGGGTTACAGATTGTCATTTAATTCCTTGGAGTTGCTGTAGCCCTTATCAGATCAGATCATCCCACTTTCCTTCTAATTAGGTTAGTTTGACCTATGTTTGGATCTTGAGTTACCCTGTTTGCAGATTGTGCTGGTAAAATTACATTTTTACCCCTTATGACTTGTTTTCTTCTTAGACTCAGAATTCTCTGAGTTACGCCTTTCCTTGAGTAATGTAGGAGCTTTTATCCTCTTTATTAGGTCAAAATGAGCTAGTTATGGCTCATGATGAGGTTCTCATCACTTGAGCCTCTACCAGATAAGGACACCTTTTTAAGCCCAGAATTAACATCTAGGCTAAACCCTAGTCAGGCTGCTGAATCTACAGCTTATGATTTATTCTATGGTGGAACTCACGATCTTGAATCTCATTCAGATTTTGATTTTCGCAAAATCTCCAACAATTTCAAATTTGACCATAACATCGGAGAAACTCTGCTTCCTGATTATAACAAGCCAATTCTCATTGAAGCCACCTCCTCCACATATACAGAACCGATCAAAACCCGTTCTCTACCCCGACCCGCAACAGAACTCAATTTCTATTCTAATTCACATCTCACTGAGCCGTTTGCAGATGATTCAACTCCACATCTATGCCGGGTATCGGGTATCGACCAGACTGAAAAACAGGAGCCATCATTCTTGATCACCCTTGTAGGGTTTCCACACCATGCATTGATTATTTTTCGGAACCCTACTCTGACCAGGCTGATTTGACTCAGCCTAAACCCGAGTTTTCACTTCCATATCCATCCAAGTCACATTGCATATGGTGGGTTTCTCATCTATTGATCTACATCTATCAACTCACCAGACTGATTGGGTTTGGGCTGCATCATCAGCCCACTGATCTTAACAACACCTGGTTGGACTAACCAGGCTCTTAATCAAGGTGCTTGTTTTACAAAATTTTGCTTATTTTACCACTCCCTCTCCACCCCATTTTTCGCTCGACTAAAGGCGTTGAATTTAGCGCTTAACGGGAGGCAACTCATCATCCCAAAAATAAAGACTCGTATGATTATCCGTCTGTACTCCATGTCCATTGCACCTTGAGTTCAGCCTTAGATAGTTGATCCCACCTCTGGTACACGTACCAGAGCTTGAAATCGTCCGCATCAATCATTTTCGACCCGTTCACCCACCCGATGTATCCTGTTCTAAGTCCCTGACCTCAACACTATTTCACACCCTCCGTTTACAATGAGGATATTGCAAAACATAGGCATGGGGGGGTGATAAAGTGCATACATACAGAACCAAGAAAAAGTCAGAAGGATTCTCACAAAAAAATTCATATATGTCAAAAACACAAAAAAAAGGAAAATTATGAAAAAGAACAAAAAATTGGGGGAGGGAGGAAATTTTGTGAGCCACATAGTTATAAGGAGGAGAAAAAGAGAAAAATGATAAAAAGGAGCATAAAATGAAAAAGAAAAAGAAATAGTCATTAGCAAGAGATTAAGGAATTAACTGAAATTCTAGACCAGATCAAGAAAAATAAAAGAAAAGTGCTAAAGAGACATAAAAAGAGATTAGCAGGAATGCTGGTCTTAGGCCTCTTGGGCTGGATTCCTAAGCTTAAAAATTCACGTATCCGCTAAGATCTGGATAATCCTCAAGAGGTTGGGGAAAATGCAAAGCTTAAGTATTAGGTCTAAGGCTTAGGAAGTATTCAGCCTCGTTAACTGACTTTCGATTTGCGGGATTCGGTAACCTAAGCACCCCAATTCACACACAGTCTGGTTCAGTGTGCATAAATATCAAAATCACACAAAAAGCATTTCAATGGTCTGAAAAAGTCACCCAGATTAGGAGCGGCCGATCAACACAAGTTGATTTGGACGAGTTCCCAGCACGGAGAGGCAGGAAAATCCCCTTGAAGATGCGTAACAACATATCATCTCCTCGGTGCTTGTCTCTTAGGATATTTAAATATCCTATTAGGGGCATGTAAGCACTCTGCTGGTTCAGATGCCATGGGCGGCATTATCACGAAATGTCGATTGTCAAGGTCTGAATCCGACCACAGATCGCCATGGGCGGGATTATCTCGAAATCTCAAAAGCCAAGGTTCTGGAGGTTGCCATGGGCAGTGCTATCTCGAAGCATAGATAGCCAGGGACCCTTGAGGATTGATGATGGGGACAAGGAATCCGAGACAGACCGTGTTGAGAAGACAATCCGAAGCTAGAAATAAAAAGAAAAGAGAGAGAAAACTCTCCAAACAAATAAATCTTCTGTCTCTCTCTTACAAAAAATGGACTGTAAAGTGAACCTAGGCTAAAAATATCTCAAGCACGGGTGCTTTAACGGCGGAGTCCAACAAACCCTAGGATATTTTCTGCGGGCTTTAAAAACCTTTGCGAAAGACTGAGGCTAAAGCGGGTCAGGTCCGGATTTTGGTTGATACTTGAGTATCTCTAGGCCTATTATTGGAATTCTGGCCTGATCACAAAAGAAAAAGAGAAGCACTTATCATAACTAACGACAAACACTCAGGGTCTAGAACAGAAGTTAAACCTTGAAATTTTGCTAAGGGACTAGGAAAAGCTAGGCATGGGGGTATGATGAGATCCTCATCATGAGCCATAATTAGCTCATTTTGACCTAATAAAGAGAATAAAAGGTCCTGCATAACTTAGAAGAAGGCTTAATTGAAGGAATAAGTGTTCTGAGAAGAAAACATGAAATAAAGGTTAAAACTGTAATTTTACCATTGCAGTACATAAACGGGATTTCTCAGAGACAAAACATAGGTCAGATGGTCTGAATAAGATAAAAAGTGGATTGATTCAATCAGAAATGAGTTCATGTGCAATCAAGGAATTAAATGACATCTTGTAACCCTAAAACAGACCCGCTTAATGCAGCAAGGTTCCGGTCAGGATAAAAATCAAGTAAACCCTCTAAAATTTTGGAACCTAGTTTGACCTAGATTAGGGTCCTAGCTCATCAATTGACCTAATTTAGGTTTTTACGTAAAATGTCCAGTCAAACATGGTCAAACCTAAAATCCAATTTCACCTTTGGATTTCTTAGGTCCAAATTAGGTTTGTACCAAAATTTGGACCTAAGGGAAGGTCATCTTGACCTACTTTGCAAATTAGTACACCCAATTGCATTTTGGTCCCTATCTTTTGAAAGCCTTTGCATAAACCCTCTAACTTCCTAGCCACTCTTACAAGCAGGTCCCTCCACCATTATTGGGGAGAAATCCTACTCCGACGAGGAATAGAGAGGGAATACTCTCTGATTCCTCAGAGATCTCCTCCCAGATTTGGAAGGGAGATTCTGTGAGGAATTCCCTTCCATCTGAACTCAATCCTAATTCCATCTCCGGCGAGGATTCCCGTGCTTGGAAGCTTGTCTTCCAAGCACAGGAGTCCCTGCCTGTGCCTATAAATTAACCCTCAACTCCGGCCGCACCTCCTTAGCTAGACCTGGCCGAAATTCCACCTCGATTTCCTCTTCTTCTCCTCCGGCTAAGGGGTCCAGCGAGCTCCGGCGAGCCCCCCTCCTCTTCCTCGTCGCTCTGCGACAATACCAGTGGCAGAGCTGTCCTCCCCTTCCTCTTCCGCGTCGCGCAACACCCGCGCGTGCTTTCCCAGCTCCGTCGTCGCCGCCGTCTTCCTCCACTAGACGCCTTCTTCTCCGGTGACAGCAGGTACTGCCAGCCGCCCGTCTCACCATCTTCATCGACTTAGTTATGTTAGAATTGTTCGTCTCTATCCCCTCTTTCATTTCCCTCATCCTATTTCACCAAACGCTCCTCGACCGCCGTTGTCCACCACCATCTTCCTCATCTCCGATGAGATGCCTCCATCACTCCGCAACCCCACACGTCTCTCCAACCACCGCATAACCTTCGCCATACTCCACTGAATATCCTCCACTCATCCACAGGCTGCCTACACCGCCACAACTGCCCCCCGACCTAACCCATCCATCCGGCCACAGAGTGACCTAGGCACGCATGCCTAGGCCACCTATCGCCTCACCTTCGCCTTGACACGGCGAAGGTGCTCCTGTGGTCTGATAGAGCTGCAAGGCCCTTTTTGTTTCAGGCAGGGTTCGAGCTCCAACTGCCATTAGCGATGGTTTGAGGAGGTTGCAAGCTCGTCTCAGGCTGCAGTGCTCCAGAATTCCAGGTCCAGCAAAGTCGGGGAGGTCTTGCGCATCTAGTTGTTCCAGCAAGTGGCGCCACGAGACTTGCAGTTGCTGCAATTGGAGGAACGGTCTGCTGCGAGAGTGCGAGAAAGAGCGGTGGAGCATTAGTCCCACCTCGGTAAGTCACAAAGCACTTTAGTACTTTAAATTGAATTCGTGCCATTGTCCGGTTGCCTCTAATACACTAGGGTGAGGTCCCTCCTCACCTAAACACAGCACCTCGTTCGTGAGCTCATCATGCAGATCTAGTGACTCGACCCGATACCCTCCTGAGCACTCCTTGCGCACCACACCCACGCCGGTGCGCTTGGACCCGGGCGCGCGACCCGACCCGATTACCCGGCTCTGGGAGAGCGTGCTGAAAAGTGATATACAGAGAGAGAGAGACGCGGGTGTGGGTAGAGAAGGGTGGGTTTTGCTCTCTTTGGTTTGTGCAGGGAAGGAACTGAAGAAGGAAGCAGGGACTTAGCCGCTGCAAGCGAAGGAGAAGAAGAAGGAAGGAAGGTTAAAGAAGGAAGCTTCACAGAGGAAAAAGAGAAGGAAAGGCCAGGCAGAAGGAAGGATGCTCCGCAGAGGAAAAAGAAAGGAAAGGAAGAAGGAAGAAGCGAAGCCAAAGAGAAGAGGAACTGAAGAAGGAAAGAAGAAATAAAGGAAGGGAAAGACAAGCAGAAGAAGAAGAAGAAGAAGAAGAAGAAGAAGAAGAAGAAGAGAAAGCAGAGCCATGGAAGGAAGAAGAAGAAGATCCGTAGAGAAGAGCTGCAGAGAAAGAAACTATAGAAGAAAGGCAAGGTAGAAGACAGAGGAAATAAGAAGAAAGGCAAGAGAGCTGCATAAAAGAAATAAGGAAGAAGAAGCACACGGCCAAAGAAGAACAAAAGAAGGAAAGGAAAATGAGAGAAAATCAGAAGTCAGAAGAAGAAGAACAAGAACAAGATAGGAGAAAACATCTTTTTAAGACGTCTGATCATGGGATCAGATGCCCAAATTCCTTATTTTTGCCACAATTAACTTTTAAACTCATGCACATATATTTTGAGTAACTCTAAGTGTTCAATTACATTCTTGAGATTAGTAATAAATTCCAATTGCTCCATGTGTTCGACCTTGGATACTTAAGTTTTCGAGTAATAAATTCTTATTTGTTGACATCGCTTGATCACCTATACTACGACGTAACTAATTCTTAAAACACGATCAAGCCGCGTCAACATCTAAAACTGTAGGCCACCCTGAACTGACACCATTGGATCAAAAGGACGTCCGATATTTTCACATAAGACATCTGATTAGGTTATTGGACATCTAATAAAGGGTGGATTCATTCCTGTTTTCATCAGATCCAAACAAGGTTCTAGATTTAAAGGATCAGACGTCGTTATGGACGTCTGAAGGAATCACCAGACGTTTGGAAACCAAAAAAGACTTCGCTACGCTTTCTGACAAAAGATTTTATGGGCGTAGAGATACGCACAGAAATACGTGGGCAACGGTCCAAAGGTAGACGTCTGGAAATACATTTTTGCCTGTTGCCTCTGGAACGAATATAGGTGCTTAGTTTAACGGTTAGTATGAGGATGTCCAGGTAAAGTATCAGACATCTGGATGAGGTTATGGATGTCTAATAGAGAAGTGCTTCGACTGATGTTTATGAAGACGTAAACTAAAGGCAGAACTATAGGAAGTTAGCCGTCTGAGACACTTGTCAGACGTCTTAAAGTGGAAAATCAGACGTCTGGCCATTGTTTTAGACGTCTGATAAGAGTCTAAGTGTTAGGTTTTTGTTTCTAATTTATCCTAAGTGTAGAGAGCCTAAGTTAGCTATTTATAGGTTATATTTGGGGGCTCTTTATAATATTTTTAGACTCAAATAAAATGAAAATTACAACCTTTGAAAGTTTACATGAAAAAGCCTATGACCTAATACTTATGCTACTTGTTTTCACGCTTTTAATCTCCCATCTTGGAAAACTTTATGAAACCTGCAAATATGTTATTACAGAGAGAAACAATATGCTACGCTTATTTTTTATTTCATTTTCTTCATTTTGTAAAATCATCAAATATTATATATGAGTAGTTGAATTAACAATCTCCCCTTTTTTGATGATTTTCAAAATATAGCTGTAGGTTCTTATTTTCTCCCCCTAAAGGTTGTACTTAGTAGTCTATATCTATTTGAGAAGTTTGTTTGTTTTTATATTATTCCCTAGGTTCTTACCTACATTCTTCTCCCCCTTTTTAAATATCGTCATGAAGGGTACTTAAAGGGAGTTGAAACCCAAATTGCAGGAGTGACATCTACAAAATGGAGTGCATTAATAAAATTGCATGCTTAAAAGATGACAAGGCATTAAAGAAAATTGATTAGGAATAGAAACATTTGACCATGGACTAGTTATTGTTTCCAAAAATATTAAGAATGGGGTCAAGGCCCCTTAATACAAACTTGGGATAAAAGAAAAAAAGAAAGAAAAATAGAAGCACTAAACTATTCTTCTTGATCTTGGTGACGGCGGCAACGAGCAGGTCCGTGTCCCATCTGCAAATTTTGAACGTCTGATCTAAGTTCATCGATGTTGCGGCGCATGCTTCCCATGTAGGTGTACATCTCACCGGTTCGACGTAGCAGGAGGGAGATGTCGGAGGAGAGGGAATCTATGGTCGAATCTCAGGCTTCTTCAAAGCTCGAGCGGGGAGCTTCTATTTGAAGGGGCCTTGGTTCATGGAAGTCTGGAAAGGGTGGAAGGGGCTCTTCTTCAATGGGCTCGTCGGCGGGCTCAAGATGCTCCATAAGTATATGCATCTCGGCGGCTGTGGCCCGGTTGTAAGGCTCAATCTTCTTGTTAACAGCCTGGTTAGTTATGGAAATCTGATGGGTTGAAAATTTTTTGGATAGAATAGACCCAAAGTGAAGTGATGCCCCATGGTCTTCATTCATAACGCGAACAATGAGGCGGCAATAATTGAAAGGAATGTGACGGACGGCCGCAAAAAGGAGCGCCTTGTGTTAGTGCGAGATGTAATCAAAACCTCCCAATTTGTTTAGGAGGCCCCACACAAAAATGCGAGAGAGTAGACGTGGAAGGGGTTTGAGATTTTTGCAAGGTAGGGTGTTAAGATTTTCAACATATTTTTCAGGGAGGACTAACTCTTGATTGATGACTTCTAAGTTGTATTGCCTCAGAATGTCATTGAAGTGATTTTCCTCACTGGGGATGGCTAGAAGGATGGAAATAGATTCGGATGATGTGGATTTTGCGACCAAATAAGCGGGTATGGAGTTCAAGTTCATCGTTGCTGTAGTCTTCAACGATGTTGGCGTAAAAGAGATGGCAAAGATCAGGGAACACGCCAATAGTTCCAATGCCAGAGTGGAACTGACGGTCAAAATATTGGAAGAGATGGAGAGTTTGGAAGTGTTCCCGAAGGTTTAAATGAGCGAAATCATTCCATACAATAAAACGAGGGCATTTAACTTTGGCATTTGCGAAGCAACGAAATCGCTGCCTAGTGATGTCGCCCCGTAGCTGATCTGCCAAATAGGTGGAAGAGGAGGTGGAAGAGCCATCAGCTTGCTTCCTACGGGGAGGCATATTTGGTGGAATGGGTGGTCAAGTTTTGGAAGAAAAGGGTGGTGTTTTGAGGATAGAATACCTGCAAAAAATCCATAACCAACCAAACAACATTCAACCAAAAGACTTCAACAATACAAATTCAAACAATAGATATGCAATCATCATTGATAAAAAAAAATGTGTGGCAGTATGCCTTGAGGCAATACAACCTGCAATGTAGTTGTGGCAATATACCTTTGGATTCAAGCCACTGAAATGTCAGCTTGAATCTCTTGAGGTAATACCCTTGCCATAGAAGATGCAGCTAGGGCTAACAATGTCGGCTTGACTGAGGGTTTAGGTTCTAGGGCTAACAATGCCATGAAGTACGCAAGTAGGCCGAGTGAATCAAGAAGGAGAACAAGATGCAGCTAGGGTTAACAATGTCGTTGGCAAAAGAACGTGGAGATGCCCTAAGAATTGAGAGAATATACCCACGGGAGGGGGGAGGCCTCCAAATGCACGGTCGAGAGGTAGGGAGGATGTGCGCAGAGGAGCAGCAGCTCCGCTAGTCGTCGAGGAGGCGCGACGGTCGTCTGGTGGCGAGAGGAAGTTTGCCAACTACAGCTGTGGGCCGTCGGGTGGGAGGGAGAGCGATAAGGATTTGAGAGAGGGGAGTAGGACCTTGCGAAGGGGATGTTATATCCCAAGGTCTTGGAGCAAATCTCCCCCTGAAGTTGGGGAGACTTGCATTTCAAACCATCCAGAGAACAGACGCGAACTGCAGATTTTTCCCAGATCAGACGTCTGGAGACGATGTCAGAAGTTGGGATTGGACTTTTGGGATTTTAACCCTTTTGATGGCGTCGTTTGTTTTAACCATTAGACGATACATCAGACGACTAATTTAAAAATTAGACGTCTGATTTCTACAGGCTTCCCTCCCTGGAAAATGATTTATTCTCTAGGTTGTCGTCTGATTTCTGTATCAGACGACATACAAGACATCTAAATTTAAAATTAGACATCTGATTTCTACAGACAGACCTTCCTGGATTTTACTCTAAAGTTACAGGGTCATCCGATTTCACTGTCAGACGACCTATACGACGTCTAACCATAGAATCAGACGTCTGACTCATAGTACATGTTTTGACTCACAGATAGACGTCTGTCAACACATCTGGACGACAACCTAGACGTCTGTGAATGATGACGGACGTTTGAAATAGCTCTTTTATCAGCTCTTTTGATAGATAAAATCATCGTTTGTCCCAGATTTTTAGACGAAGAATTTTTATGTATAAGACGTCTGATTGTTTTATCAGACGTCTGATATTACACAGAGTGTGCATTTTCATGTTTGAACTAAGAATGAAGGCTTTTAACTTAGTAAAGTCAAGGCTCCATCTATGCTCATGACAAAGGAAGTTCCATGAAGTCACTAAATTCTTCAAATATCACTTAGCTTACATATGCCTAATTTCTTACGTATATAATTAAAGCGATCAGAATTCAAAGGTTTAGTGAAAATATCAGCCAATTGCAATTCAGTACAAATAAATTCAACCTCGATTTCTCCCTTAAGTACATTATCTCTCAAAAAGTGATGTCAAACATCAATATGTTTTGTGCGAGAATGATGTATGGGATTTTTTGAGAGGTTGATAGCACTAGTATTGTCACATAATATTTTTATCTTATTAAATATCAAGTTAAAATCCTTCAAAGTATTTTTCATCCAAAGCACTTGGGAACATGCTAGTGCGGCGGCTATGTATTCAGCTTCCGTAGTTGACAGGGCTACATTAGATTGTTTCTTTGAGAACCAAGAGACTAGTGATTCGCCCAAGAATTGGCACGTCCCACTAGTACTCTTCCTATCGGTGCCGCTACCTGTATAGTCCGCATCGCTATATGTAACTAAGTTGAATTGTGGACTCCTAGGGTAGAATAAGCCATAATCAGATGTGTCAACTAGATATCTAAATATTCGTTTTACAGCATTTAGGTGTGATTGTTTAGGGTTTGACTGAAACCTAGTGCATAAGCAGGTACTAAACAAAATATCAAGTCTATTGGAAGTTAAATACAGTAAAGATCCAATCATGCCACGATAGAGCTTTTGATCTATGGGCATACCTGATTCGTCCAAGTCTAAGGAAGTTGTGACACTCATAGGAGTGTTCTTCCCTTTACTTTTGGTCATTTCAAATTTCTTCAGCATCTCTTTTGTGTATTTTGATTGACACACAAAGTTTCCAATTTCGAGCTGAGTAATTTGCAAGCCCAAGAAAAACTTGAGTTCACCCATCAAACTCATTTCGAATTCTTCCTGCATAATTTTTGAAAACTTTCTACACATAGAATCATTAGTAGCACCAAATATAATATCATCTACATATATTTGAACTAATAAAATGTCTTTTCCTTTTTTTTTAATAAATAATGTGGAATCAGCTTCCCCTTAGAGAATTTTGCATTTAACAAGTAATCTTTGAGCCTTTCATACTAAGCTCTAGGAGCTTGCTTTAGACCATATAGTGCTTTGTTTAATTTGTAGACAAAATGAAGCTTATCATGAGACTCAAAACCAGGAGGTTGTTTTACAAAAACTTCCTCCTTAATGAATCCGTTAAGAAATGCGCTCTTAACGTCCATTTGAACGAGTTTAAAGCCAAGAAAGGCAGCATAAGAAAGAAGCATGCGAATTGATTCGAGTCGAGCTACGGGAGCGTAGGTCTCATCAAAATCAATTCCTTCTTCTTGCTTGTACCCTTGTGCTACCAGCCGAGCCTTGTTTCGAATGACCGTACTGGATTCATTCAACTTATTTCGGAATACTTATTTGGTATCTATTACCGTTTGCCCTTTAGGCTTAGGTACTAGATCACAGACTTCATTCCTTTGGAATTGGTTGAGTTCCTCCTGCATGGCCATCATCCAAGGTTCTTCGGAGCACGCTTCCTCGACACTCTTGGGTTCAACTTGAGATACAAAGGTGGAGAGACTAAAAGAGCAACTAAAATGAGATTGGGTTTTAACGCCATCGGAAATACTTCCAATGGCTTAGCTTTCGGGATGATCCCTTTGATATATCCAATCTTTTAGAAGATTATGGATATTGGAGTTTGGAATGTTAGACACATCAATAGTAGAATCATCTTCATCATCCATATTGACTCGGTCACTGGAGGAGGAGTGAGGAGATTCATCCAAGGAAACATGAAGGGTTTCCTCCACTATTAATGTGGTCTTGTTAAAAACCCCATATGCCTTACTACATGAGGAATAACCAGTAAAGATGGCTTCTTCACCTTTGGCATCAAATTTATCTAAATTAAAGTGGGTATTTAAAACAAAACATCGACATCCAAAAACTTTAAAATAACTAATTTTAGGTATTTTCCCATAGTATAGTTCAAAACAAGTTTTTCGCAACCCGGATCGAATTAAGGTGCGATTTAACACGTAACAAGCCGTGTTAACCACCTCAGCCCAAAAGTACTTCGGTAACCCCGAGTTTGTGAGGAATGTTCGAGCACACTCTTGAAGAGTACGATTCTTTCTCTCAACCACCCCATTTTGTTGAGGTGTTCAGGGAAAAGAAAACTCATGAGTAATACCATACTCTTGACAAAAATAATCAAACAAGGAATTTTCAAACTTGCCCCCATGATCACTACGGATACGAGTGATTTGGTAGCCTTTTTCAGTTTGAACTTTCCTACAAAAAATAGAAAAGATGGAAAACACTCCTTCTTTGGATCTCAAGAAGGAGACCCATGAAAACCTCAAAAAATCATCTACAATTACAAGGCAATATTTGCATCCACTAAGGCTCTCATATTTTGTAGGTCCAAACAGATCTAGGTAAAGTAGTTCTAAAGGTCTTGATGTGGATATAACTTCTTTGCTTTTAAAACTAGATTTCATAATTTTACCTAATTTACATGAATCACAGATAGACTCATTTAAAAATTTTCCTTTAGGAAGACCTCGGACTAGTTCATGTTTAGCTAGTTTTTGAACCAGCTTCATATGAACATGTCCTAATCTTCTATGCCATATACTTAACTCATCATTTGCTATAAGACATTCATAAGTGTCATTTTTATCAAACTCTACGACATAAATGTCTTTAAATCTAGTTCCCTTAAGAAGGGTTTCATTGGTTAATGCATGCATAATTTCAAACATTTTAGAAGTAAACACTATCACATATTTGACTGACACTTAAAAGATTATGTTTTAGTCCTTTAACTAGAGAAACATTTGAGATGGGAGAGAGAGGGTTACCTATTTTACCAAGGCCAATAATATGACCCTTGTGGTTGTTGCCAAATGTAACCGTTCCTCCATCCGTAGGTTGGAGGTCCAAAAATAGGTGCTTGTCTCCTATCATATGTTTGGAGCATCCGGAGTCCATCGCCCATCGTCCTCCTTGGTGGCAGTGGTCTCTTTGTCTTCTTTCTTGTAGACCTCCTTCCTCCTACAAAAGATCTTCGTTGGCGACTTGGTGTTTCTATGGGTCTTTTTAATTTGAGTCGTCTATCCTTCATTTTGTATATCCAGTTTTTGACATTATGATGTCCTTTCATCCCTACAAAACAAAGTGAGAGCTGTCTTTTCGGTATCCATTGTAATGTGGATCCGTATTTGTTAGTGGTCTCCTTTAAAGGAGGGTCCTTTTTCGGCTCACTTTGACTAGGTTCATAAAAGCCTAGTCCAAATTTACTTGAGGAAGGTTTTTGATGGGCAATGAGTTTGTCCAAGTTATTTTTCCCCTTTGTAAATTTGGCTAGGTTCTCAAGAAGTTGATTTGATTTTTCTTTGAGGTGATTTATCTCTATTTTCATTATGTCTAGTTTATTTTCTAATGCCCTAATCTCTACTTTAAGTAAGCTATTTTCATCCTTTTTTAAAAGAGTTTGATTTTTCAAGCACATGGATTTTGTCGAGTAATTTTTTTCTATCTAGAAATTTTTGTTTACTCATTGCTGTATACAAATCATTTGTTAATGACTCTTTCTCAATTATTAGATTTCTTATTTGCATATTTAAGGTAGTGGTTTCTTTTGTAAGAATTAGATTCTTGTCTTCAAGATCATTGATTAATTTCTTATTTTCTAAGTTTTCTTCTTTTAAAACCTTACTTTGGGTTTTTGTTTTCTTAGGATCTACATATAATGAATCAAAAGCATCTTGTAATTCATCTAAAGAGTAGGAGTTTACCTCAGGTTCCTCAGATTCAGACTCGGAAGCATCATTTGTTGTCATTAATCCCAAGCATGCCATTTCTTCATTTGTTTCCTCCTCTTCTTCGGAGGTAGAGTCATCCCACGTTGCTTGAAACGCCTTCTTCTTGAAACCCTTCGGCTTGGAGATCTTCTTGTAGTCGGAAGGCTTATTGGGTTTCTTCTCATCATCCCTTTTAAGTAAGGGACAATCTTTCCTTATGTAACCTCTCTTTTTGCAATTATAGCAAATTAGAGGTTCTTCCTCTCTTTTCCTTCCCTTGATCTCTTTTTTATTTCTGAGAAACTTTTTAAACTTTTTAGCTAATAAAACGAATTCTTCGTCATCGGTACTTACCTCATCATCCGAAGTAGCTTTGAAGGCTAAGGTCTTCTTCTTTGGCTTCGATGAGATTGATTTCTTCTTTTGCTTCATTTTTTATTCGTAAGCCATGAGATTCCCAAGTAGATTTTCTATGTCTAGATCCTCTACTTGGTTGGCTTCTTCTATTGCCGTTACCTTTTGCCCCCACTCGGGTCCAAGGGAGCGAAGGAGCTTCTCTTGAAGCTCCCCCTTTATAAATGTCTTTCCTAAAGACTTGAGGTTATTCACGATTAATGTGAATCGGGTGTACATGCCCCCAAGTCTTTCATTCTCCTTCATAGAGAAAGCTTCGAATTCCTGCGATAACAAGTTTATCTTTGAGGATTTAACTTTAGACGTACCTTCGTGAGTTACCTCCAAGGTTCTCCAGATCTTATGGGCAGTTTTGCATTTGCTGATGTAGTTGAATTCCTCCAAGATGAGTGCACAGTAGAGTGAGTCCATTGCCTTGGCATTTAGTCCAAGGTGATGAATTTGCTCCACTGTGTATCCTGTTTCTGATTTCTCGGGAATGATGTATGTGGATTCTCATTTCTCCCAAATGGAGAAATCGTTGGCTTGAAGCCACATCTTCATTCTCAGCTTTTAGTAAGTGTAGTTTGTTCCTTCGAAGAGTGGTGGTTGAGTGGTGGATTGCCCCTCTAATCTGCCTGTGGAAATGACCTTTCCCTCCATGTGATCTTTCCGCAGATGTTACTCCTATAGGCGGAAAACCTACTTCGATACCAAATGAAATTGCATTAGAGGGGGGTGAATAGTGAAATTATAAAATATTGTTATACAAAAAATTCAATCACAAAAGGTAGCACCAGATTTTTAGGTGGAAACCCAAAATGGGTGAAAACCACCACCTAAGCCAATCCCTTGACTTAGGATTTTTGATCATAAGGTGATCAATCCACTAACCACACTACTTAAATGAGGGTAGTGTACCTCAATTACAAATCCCACCTCCGATCCCTAAATGGAGGTTTCTCCCTTTAAAATGAAGAGACGGGGACCCGACAGGCTGAATACCCAAAGTACAAAAATAAGAAGTAAAACAACACCTATAGAGCACCCCAATACTTTAATTACTTTCTTATCTACTAAGCATGAAAAGAACTCCCTGAGGATTTGCAAAACGGAGTGAGTCGGGAATATGGATTTGCCCTTTGATCAGAGTGTTGGCACAGCACAAGGGCAAGATGAAGCTTAGAGTAGCGAGCAAGTGATTTTTCTAAGGAAATTGTATCTCAAGAGGTGTGTTTTTCCTAAAAAGAGTTGTAGTCTATTTATAGGCAAGTTTGGAACCTTCAAGAACACTTGGGAGAGTTCTCCTAGCCATTGGAGACAAATCCCAAGAGATTAGGACGAAATCCACCATAAATCAGGGTAATGATGAGTCTGAAAGCAATATTAGACGTCTAATTTTAGTATCAGACGTCTTATAAGACGTCTGATTATAATTCTGGTCGTCTAATATTGTAGGCCACACTGAACTGACTCCACTGGATAAAAAGGACTTCTGATATTTTCACATAAGACGTCTGATTAGGTTATTGGACATTTAATAAAGGGTGGATTCATTCTTATTTTCACCAGATTCAAACAGGGTTCTAGATTTAAAGGATCAGACGTCGTTATGGACGTCTGAAGGAATCACCAGACGTTTGGAAACCAAAAAAGACTTCGCTACGCTTTCTGACAAAAGATTTTATGGGCGTAATGAGATACGCACAGAAATACATGGGCAACGGTCCAAAGTTAGATGTCTAGAAGAGTGTCCAGATGTTTGGAAATACATTTTTGCCCATTGCCTCTGGAACGAATATAGGTGCTTAGTCTAACGGTTAGTATGAGGACGTCCAGGTAAAGTATCAGACGTCTGGATGAGGTTATGGATGTCTGATAGAGAAGTGCTTCGACTGATGTTTATGAAGATGCAAACTAAAGGCAGAACTATAGGAAGTTAGATGTTTGAGACACTTGTCAAACATCTTAAAGTGGAAAATCAGACGTCTGGCCATTGTTCAAGATGTTTGATAAGAGTTTAAGTATTAGGTTTTTTTTTCTAATTTATCCTAAGTGTAGAGAGCCTAAGTTAGCTATTTATAGGTTATGTTTGGGGGCTCTTTACAACATTTTTAGACTCAAATAAATTGAAAATTACAACCTTTGAAAGTTTACATGAAAAAAGCCTATGACCTAATACTTATGCTACTTGTCTTCACGCTTTTAATCTCCCGTCTTGGAAAACTTTATGAAACCTGCAAATATGTTATTACAGAGAGAAACAATATGCTATGCTTATTTTTTATTTCATTTTCTTCATTTTATAAAATCATCAAAATATTATATATGAGTAGTTAGAGTGGTATTTACATTATTTATGTGTAAGTAAAGTAAAAATAAGCAGGTTTTATTCTCATTTCTATTTATCTCATTTCTGTGTGTCTAGTTTATCTATTTCTCAAAGTATCCAAGTATTTCTTGATCTTGCATGTTCCTCGTGGGAACGATCTTGATTGCAATCTTTTCTGTGGAGTAGAAGGTACACGTGGTGCTCTCCCGACCGGGAGAGTCCCCCGTGGTAGTCCTACACCGAGTCAACCACCCCAAGGTCACTATCGAGACATAGCGGTGACTACGGCACGCGTGGTAAGTGCACGGGTAGCTACCCCAGATTGGCACGCGGTCAATTATTTTCGTTAGCAGGTACGCCTAAGGTACAACACGGAACAGCACAGAGCCTTGCCCTCTCAGAACAGGGGTCTCGCCCTTAAAAACCAAATAGGAGTCTCGTCCCTCCACAGTCCGCGTACCCTTGTCTGATTACCCTGGTTTGCCCCGTGGGCCTAACAAAGTCGGTGTAGGGTGGCTAGCTTGACCCCGGACCCCGGGGGGTGGCTAACTCCCTCCCTACACTAGTAGTATGCCTCGGTACCACGTACGTGAGGACCTACAAGAGTTGGTGTAGAGTGGCTAATCTTACCCCCGGGTCTTAACTCAAGGGAGGCTAGCTCCACTTTACACTAAAAGAACCACAGTGCTCCTTGGTACCACGTACGTAAGGGCCAACTCACTTCCGTCTACACACGGAATTCCTTTCCATATCCAGGAGTGTTCCTCCTAAGTCCCCGTAGGGTTCATGCTCATTTTCATCTCATTTATCCACATCCAAATCTCATGTTTCAGAACTCGTTCCTCATCCATATACAGGCAGCTCGTGCTTTCATAACTCAGTTCTCCATTATAAACATGCAACTTATGGTTTCACCGTTTAATTTCTCATTTACATACAGGCAGCTCGTATTTTAACATGCATCTTGTAATTACATTAAAGGTATTTGCTAGCAATTTATTTTAACCATGCATTCAAGTAAACAGTACAGCTAAAACTGGCTCATTCATTTCTACCCTAGGGTTCATTCAACATCCTAGAGTTCAATTTGATTATTCCAACCAAGTACATTCTCATTTAAGTATTAACAACTGAATTAAACCACTTTATCGGATATCACGGGAGGAATGGGGGCTTGTGCCGCAAATCTCGTCGTCTCCACAGGTCCTGCATACACCATCGATTGGTAACCTGTATCAGTGACTAACTTACACTAGACGAGCTCAAAACAGTCGATACTCAACACGAACACGTGGAGGAACTCGAGTGGAAAACAACAATACTTTATTTGCGAAAATCCGATTCCATTTGGGCCTTAAACAGGCCAAAACGCAGTTACTGATCAAATCAGACGTCTAGAACTAATCCCAGACATATTAAAAGACTTCAAAACTCACCTTATCCTTTCTGCAGCTGATTCAGATGTCCAGGCTTCCTCTGCGACCGTCTGGGGGTAGCTCTAGACGTCTCACCCTACTTCCAGTCGTCTGGAAGTACCTCTGGATGTCTGGCGACATGATCAGACGTCCAAAAGTACTTGGGAAAGCGCATCACGCGCCTTCCCAAAGCCTGCACCTGCGTACGAAAATGCAGACACGATTTTAGCCCAACAACTCTTGCGCTGAGATCTTCTGCATGGCGGAAATCAGTGCAGGAACGTACGTACCTCACGCGATATGTGCTTTGAGACGTTCGGCTTCAACTCTGGATGTCCTGGTGCCTCGCCAGTTGTCTAGACTTCACTCCAGACGTCTGATACTGGAAACTTCCAGTATCAGAACTTCTTCACGCAGCTCGCCCCACTCGCCCTCCACCCGCAATGACAGCTCCAGCAGGCACATGAGCTTGAGCAGCTCCTCGCTGGCGTCCTCCTCTCTCCCACGACTCCTCCTTGATCTCCACCAAGCTCCGGCGGTCGTCTCCCTCCTCCCCCGCTCTCACTCCCTCGCACTCTCTCGCTCTCGCTCCTCCCCGTTTTCCCTTCGTCGGTGGCTTTCCTTCCTCTCCGCGGCTGCAGCAGAGACGGGATGGGGACGCGGCTGTCGTAGGAGAAGGTGGAGGTGGCGATGGCTTGAGTGGTGTGAGGAGGAGAGAAGAGAAGGGGGTTTATATGGAGGGAAGTTAGGGTTCGGGTGAGGGGTGAAGGAGAGAGAGTAGGTCTCTACGCGCCACCCGCGTGCAGAGTGAAAAGAATATGCGATATTCTCCTACTTTCGGACGTCCGGACATATGTCCAGACGTCTGGACAGACGTTTGACTAACAGTCTAGACGTCTTATCCGACTAAAAAGGCGGCAGGTCATTTCATAGCCTCTTAACTACTTCCTTCTTTCGATTTCATCCCTAGGCTTTGATGGTGTTTGAGATCATTACTTGACATGCCTCTCTCTCTCTCTCTCTATTTGTTGGGTGTGTTATGTCGCATTTACAAGTAGGCTATTCTCAATAATGCATTTTATTTGCTTAATTTTGGCAATTATTCTACTAATCATGATGGTGATTTATGCTCCATGTTTTGAAGTTTCATCCATAAATATTTGACGATCTATCTACTAGGGCATACTCACAATTTATTGGCCAAGATGTCCCCTAGTCTGTGACACCCTTGTCATTTGGTTAATAGTATTTGTCACTTGGGGTAGGGGGTTCATAAATGATGGTTATTATTGCCATCCCTACATCAATTGAGGGGTTGTGTGAGGCTCATGTTGACCTCTGATGGGGTATTGTAACGACTCGATTCCTAAGTCCCTACGAGACACGAGAACCGGACCGACTCGACTAATCCCAAGACCCAGTCGTCCAACGAGGAAGTAACCAAAAGAGCAGTAAAATAAATCACATTCAGTATGAATATAACTAACAGTAAGGAAATACAGCACTAAGGAAAGAAACCACTACAGTATATACCACCACAACAATAGAACAACATTCATAACATAATATGAACTGCAGGTAAAGAAAAGTACAGCGGAAACAAGAACTACTCACTATAACGGAACAAAAAGAGGTACAAGAGAACAGTGGTAATTCTACTGGACCCTACTCGGCCCAGCGTCCTCTGCAGCCGCTGACCCTGGCTGCTCAACACCTGGTCCCGAAAGGTAACGAGTGTAACACGTCAGCAAAACGCTAAGTAGAGTGGCAGCTAAACTAAAGAAACAGTAAAGTGTACAGTAGCTGTTTTAAATTTTCTTTCTTCCTTTATTTACGTCTTTCTATTGTTTCACAATTTATCTATTTCTCAGATCCTTCACTTGATCTCGAATGTTCCTCGTGGGAACGATCTTGATTACAGTCTTTTCCGAATAGTAGAAGTAGCACGTGGTGTTCTCCTGGCCGGGAGAGTCCCCCGTGGTGATCCTACTCTCAGTCAACCATCCCAAGGTCACTGACAGACGTAACGGTGACTACGGCACGCGCGGTAAACGCACGGGTAGCTAACCCGCACTGGCACGCGGTCAGTCGTTTCCGTTAACGGGTGCGCACAAAGCATAGCACAGAACCAGTACAGGGCAGAGCCCTCTCAGTAACAGGGGTCCAACCCCTCCACAGTAACCAAACAGGGGCCTTGCCCCTCCACAGTTCGCGCACCCTCGCCTGACTACCCTAGTTTGCCCCAGCGGGCCTAACAAGTCGGTGTGGGAGGCTAGCAGAACCCCGGGGCCCGTGGGGTAGCTAGTACCTCCCTACACTAGTAGCTCTCCTCGGTATTACATACGCGAGGGCCAGCAAGTCGGTACAGAGTGGCCAGTCCTAACCCCGGGTCCCTGGGGCGGCTGGCTCCGCTCTGCACTAAACAGGGGGACAGTCGCTCTCCTTGGTACTCTATACTCAAGGGCCAGCTCACTTCCCCAATACTATTCCATTCACTTTCCAGGAGTTCTACTCCTACTTCCCCGTAAGGTTCCGGCTCAGAACGTCTAAGTTTCACCTTCCAGTTTCATGTTATCACAGTCCATGTTCTCAAACACGTTTATTTATTCAACAGGCAGCTGTTAATTCGATTACAGGTAGCTATTTGTTCCTTTCCATTTTTCCAATACTGCAGTATTCATCTGTTCCACTAGTTTTTCCTTCCTAGGATTCATGCCGTATCCTAGGATCTATCATACAATCTAGTTTTTCAGCCATAGGATTCATGCAACACCTAGGATCTAACATTCAATCTGTTTTTCATTCCTAGGATTCATGCAATGTCCTAGGTTCTATTTATGATTCCACAATTTAACAGGTTATACTTAAAAGCCACTCTACCAGGTACGACGGGAGTAATGGGGGCGTGATCGGGAATCCCGCATGCCTCCGCGTTGGATGTGAATCTCAAACCCTGCGCGTACCCATTTCCTCTCTCTCTTAGTACGGTCAAACGAAGGGAAGGAAGAAGACGGAAATCTCACCTTTCAGACGTCTGGACAGTCTTCCAGACGTCGTGCCCGTCGTCTGTCTAGAAGCACAGACGTCTGATTCTGGAAAATTTTCCAGAACCAGGGCGCGACTGGCCCTCCGCTCGCGACGCCCGACCATGTCGCGCCTCGTGCGCCTGCTGCTCGAGCCGCAGCAGTCCCCCCCCCCGCGTCGCCTCGCACCCACTGTGCCCCCCGCCGGCCGGCCCTAGCAGCCCCGGCGAGCTCGCCCTCACGGCCGAGCGCCTCTCCCACGCGCAGCACGTCCTCCCACGCTCACCGCGGCTGTCGCTGCCGCTGCACCCTCGCGCTCGCTCTCGCGCACTGGCTGAAGGAGAAGAGGAAGGAGGTGGAGGTGACGGGAGTGAGGGAGAGGCGTGGCCCTTTTAAGGCCGCGCGAGGAGGAGAGAGAGAATGCGGCAGAGGCGTCTGCGGCCGCAGGAGAGAGGGAAAAAGAGGGAGAGAGAGAGAAAACGCAGGTCTGCGCGCTCAGGCGCGCAGACGAATAATAGCGTGCCAAAATAACCGATTTCCAGACGTCTGGAAATGATCCCAGACGTCTGGTACGACGTTTGGGCCACCTCCCAGACGTCTTAAAAGACGTCTAGAGCGCCCATTCGTAACAGATATTAAGGATAACTATGGCATTGACATTAATTGTTAATTTGATACATTCTTTATTAGTATAAAAGTTAGGGAATTAGATTAATTGCATTATTTGGGTAATTACTTTGTCAATCAAATTTGGAAGAATGACAATGAAATTGAATCGAGAGTTGGCTACTTAGCTTGAAGCTCATAAGAAGCATCTGGAAAGACAAAAATAAAGAGATTGAATTATTAAATGCAAAACGTATGAATCTGCAGGAATTGGGTCTAGATGAATATCTTTTGAGTTGAAGCTCCAAGACATATGGAAACATTTTTTTAATGAAAATGAGAGTCAATTTTATTCATCTTGGGGGCCAAAAAGAAAAGGGAGGAGAACTAGTCCAAGACCTATTGAGTACAAGTGAAATATTAAAAACTAATCATAACACTTGGTTTGTTACAAAATTTAAGTAACAGGTATGGTGTGGATTATGTAACTAAAGTTAGACCGGAAGTCAGTTGTAAGTGAAGTCTTAAAGTTGTGTAGAAGTCAAAACAGAGTGATATACAGTAAGCAAGCCATATCCAGCTTCAGCAACCTTCTAATTCAAACAGGAAAGCCATCAAGGTTGGTCACTACTCTTTAAGGGAGGAGACACCTCAGACTCAGCACAGTATGTTTAATAATCTTAG
The DNA here is from genome assembly GCA_037157565.1 of Thalassia testudinum. Classification (NCBI taxonomy): domain Eukaryota; kingdom Viridiplantae; phylum Streptophyta; class Magnoliopsida; order Alismatales; family Hydrocharitaceae; genus Thalassia; species Thalassia testudinum. The sequence goes on from JAZHRO010000030.1 coordinate 54,792,995, forward strand.
TCAGTGCCTCCATGATTGCATTGCAACTTCTAAGCATAAAAGAAGTGGACAAAACAAACAGGTCGAAATTGAGAGAGAAAAGCTGTACTTACCTAAGATTCTTGAGTAAGAGAATGTCCATGGTTCCACCAAAATTGAAGATCAGGAGAAATGAAGTTGATATGAAGATGATTCCCTTTGCAATACATAAGAGCAATGGATAAAGTTTGGAGGTTGCTAGTTGAAAAGAATGAGGCATGAAAGAACCTCAACAAGAAACACAAAAGGCACCTCGATTGTTACAAACCGATCCAAGCCCAAGATGAAAGTTACCACAAAGAAAGGAACCAAAGTTTATCTTTTAACCATCAAGGGGCTTCTTCCAATGGAGTACAAAAATCATAGGCATATTGCAAATGATCCAGCCTTTAATAAAGAACTAATGCCACCATGATTCTAGATTTTGTTACAAATGCACCAGATAGCATAAATGGCAAAGGTATCAATGATAGGTGCCTTGTTTTGCATGTAAGTGGGGGGCTCGAGGGGTTTTGATGGCAAAGAAGCGGGAGAGGTCCTCAAGAAGCTCAAGAGGAAGGGTGACCTTCGACTTAAACTAGCAGAGTACAAGCGAACTAAGAGAGTTATGCCTGAAAAGGTGAGGAATTGAGTCCTTGCTAGGGTTGAAGGGGCAACAAAAAAGTACCTAGAAGGAAGGTGAACACCCCTCCTTTAAACATTGTTATTAGTGGGGAGGCGCTTCAAGATGTAACACTAGAGAGGAACAACGTAAAATAAAGAAAGGTTGGGAGACGCTCCACGTTGGGGAAGGAGCAGGGGGAGTCAAGAACTTGTAGGAAGTACTAACAATAAAGTCCTCATTTGATGTGAGTTTCCATGTAGGAATATTTGGAGAGTTGCTCAAAGGGACGGAACTAAGTTGAAAGAGGAGTAGCTTGGGGGAGATATCCCATGAAGAGAAAAGTCATTCAGGATTTAGAAAGCCTTCCTGATAGAACACAAAGGGGGATCAATATCACCAGGGAAATAAGTGTGAAGGCGAGCTTCACCAATCTAGTGTTCAAATCAGAAGTTGATTTTTCCTTCCTTGAGCTCCCAAGCCACCTAGTGGGCCATTGTTCTTCAAGCTTTAAGGCGAATCTTGACGGGGAGGGCGGTGCAAAGAGGGCTTTTTGACAGCGTCATAGAGGGACTAAATGATAATCCCAAAATCACTGAGGCCCTAAAAAAATCTAGCAAAGAGCATGTTCACATATGTAAACATATTATGTACCGTATAAAACATAAACATGCATTAATTCTTTTGCTTCGAATTACTTTTCAAATGTTAAGGTGCGATGTTGAGGAGAATCAGGAATGCAGGACCAGAAGATGCCATTTTTAAATCGGTGATGGAAGCGGTCAAAATCTCATAGAGAATCATCTTCGAGGAAGGACGGACTCAACTGAACTTCAGTTATAAGTTTTAAGAAAAAGAATGATAAAACGCTGTTCAATTATTTAATATACAAAATGAAAGAAAGTCAAAATGATTCCATTTCCATTTCTCTTACCAGGTCAACTCTAGACAAAAGCATTGATCGGATATCTTCGAAGCTGCACTTCCTCTGGTCCAGACGATGTGGCGCCTTCGCAGAGTCAAAGAACTCCTGCGTTCGGACACAATAGCCTTATCATACATCTCACTTGGATTGGACAATTTGGACATACCAAAGATTAACGACATACATACAGCGGCCATATTTGTTAATCATCTTTTTGCCTTTTTTTGTAATCAGACATGAGTCGAGATCCGTTTTGACTTTGGGAGCTTTTGATCGGCAGGTCTCGTATTGCACCTTCTTTTTGTTATTATTATTATTATTATTATTATTATTTTTTAAATTCCAAATTCCATCATTTATAAGGGTGATTGACTAAAACAAAAGGGAAGACCATGAGAAATGTTGCTAATGAATTTTTATTTTGGATTTCGAAAACATAATTTGCCCTGAAAAGGCAGTCCAGATTTTTTCATCGCAGAAAATGTGATCCTAACAACGGAAGATTTTTCATTTTTTTTTTTTTTTTAATCTTTTTAATGACTTAGAATTCCAATGTGGATAAGGAACAGGGACTAAAACTTTGAATCTCTCTTACCAAACCCTCGAGAATCTTAACCATCCTGTTAGACTTTTCGTTTCGTTTTTTCTTTAATGACGGAAAAACCACCGCTGCGTCGAAGAGCAACACACTGGGCTCACAAGGATGCAAGACTTCAAGGAGCAATACATGAGGTTTTGACATCCTCGTATTAAACATTAAGAAACTATGTACAACAGACCCAATCCTCAGAACCTCAACCAAAGAACTCTTACAAAACCCCCCACCTCCATCCCGGGAGCTCATCCGTCAACGTCGAGCAGATGTTGAAGACAACGCATATAAGACCATAGCCCACCGATGCATGCGTGTATTACAAGTCCCTTCCGTCAGCCGAAGCCCCGGGCATGGTTCGGCTAAACCGGTTCGACCCTAGCCCGGCAGATCGGGCAATCCGAATGCGAGTGCAACCACAATTTGATGCAATCCTCGTGGAACAGGTGGGTGCATCTGGGCAAGGCTCCAACCATGTCCATACCTTCGAACTCCCCCAGGCAAATCGGGCAATTTCGCACGGTGCCTTCCGCGGGCGCCTTGTAGGGGAAAGTTGGGATGGCAGACGCAAGGCAGAGGGGGTCCGTGCTAGCCGGAGCCTCTGGGAATACGACGATTACGTGCTCGGTGTTGCGGAGGCGGAAGCGAGGATCGACCGAGAGGGCGTCCATGCGCCTTCGAGCCCAGTTGCTGCGGAGCACGCGGTCGAGTGCCAGGAGGAAGAGGACATAGATGAACACTGCAATGGAGATGACGCTGAAGCAGATTGCTATCTGTTCCATAAGCAAACCCCTCTGTCTCCCTCCTCTCTGCCTTCACGTATATAAGGGAGGAGTATTTGTTAATAACGTGGAGTGAGATGATGATTGGAGATATTGCTTGTGTGGATGGAAGTCGCAAACTACATGATTCTTTATGGGCTTTCCACTTGCTTTCCTCCTGCAGTGGGAAAGGGGGAATTCGTACAGATAATATGTTTGATGGGCGAGACTTTTCAGCCACAGCTAACGCCACATATTTTTTGTGTCGATAGAGCGAAGAATGGTTCTTTGACGTTGAAGGATCATGACTCCTCTCGAAGCCTATCATAATTAATTGTTTGATTGTTATCGACCGGTAGAGGTTGCCATATACCAATTGACATTGTACTAGCAGACACTACCTGTAGATATTCATTCATATATATGTTTTGTACCAACGACTTCTTTTGTAATGCAGGAGAGTTCCATCTATCTATGCTGAGACTTTCAAGGACATTTTTGTAATGATTTGGGTTTATATTCGAGTGCAGCGGAAAAAAAAAAAAGGGTTTGATAACTTGTTAGGATGTATGGTGTCCATTAAATCTACATCAGTAATCTAAAATATTTAAGTTTAAAATATTAACCAGTAATTCCTAAATTTTTATATTTTATTATTTGATTTCAAAATATTTTTTTAAAGTGTTACAATTTTATTATAAACTAAAATAAAAAGAAGAAGATAAACTCTTCTGTACATAGTACCTGCACATAAATACATCCAGGCGTTGACGTTGACACTGTTATCAATGTGTTCATAATATGAAGTGATTTTTATGTCAATATCATTAAATTTTTTTAAAATTATTTAAATATCATTATATTCATTATATTTATAGGTATATCATTAAAAAAATAACATTATTTTCATTTTTACTATCTCATTAACTATAATCATTAAATTTAATAATTTTAAATGGAAATATAATAAAAAATATTTTTTAGTTCTTAAATTTTTTCTAATTCTCAAAATCTTTTTTAATTCTCAAATTTTATTTTTTTAATTTTCACCCTCCCCTCCCTTCCTCCCTCCTCTCACCAGTTTATCTCTCTTTCTAATATTTGACCACCCCCTCTACCTCTACCCTCCAACCTTCAACCACCTTCCTTGCCCCCTCTCTCTACCCACCACCTCCTCCCAAGGCGACATCGAAAAAGAGGTCCCCAAAGCCTACCACAACATCTTTGGATGCCTCTTCAACCACAAGTCCAAGAAGAATGTCATCACAGACGATGAAAAGTTGAAGAAGGATGTCACCGTAGACGATGAGAAAACAATAGAAGACGAGGATAGGGCCATTACCTTGGGAGGAGGAGGTGGTGGTTAGAGTGGGGGGCGGAGGAGATGGTCGGAGGTTGGAGAGTAGGGGTGGAAGAGGTGGTCAAAGGTGAGGAGGAAGGGAGGTGAACTAGCAAGAGTGGGAGGTAGGGAGGAGGTGTGAATTAAAAAAAAAATTAGAAAATTAGAAAATAATTTTTATTACATTTAAATTCAAAATCGTTAAATTTAACCATTAAAATAAAACGACAAATGAAAAAATGATGCTATTTTTTAAATAAACTTAAATAATTTTAAAATATGTTAATAATACTTATATAAAAATCCCTGATACCCTACAAGGATTCTACCAAATCCAAATGGAACAAAGGGTCCTTTTCCCCAAGTCAACACTATAGATGACATTGTACGGTCACAATTACGTATCATGGTAGCCTTGTGGAAACAGCTCTATACAGATATATTTCTTGCTCGAAACTCTTTTAAGTTGGTAGGTTCAATCAACTATTTCCGCTAAACCTGATCGCTTTATTTTATTGGTTCGATGACATTATGATATGGTCCGATTGAGTTGATTGAATGTTTCATCCCTGTTTGGCCATTATTGTTGGGTTTTTGGTTTGACTTCCATGTCAGGTTCTTGAAATATTGTAATTTGCACTGGATATGCGTCTAAGAGTGCTCAACTTGATGGCACCTTATGATATAATGATGGCAGGTAATGTCTTTTTATTTTTTTTATTCAAGACCGGAGGACCGATTCATTAGACAAAAAAGTGTCATTTGAGCACCGAATTTAAGGCATCGGATGTTAAACATTTGATTTAAAATAAAACAATCAAATGTGAACAGAGTGATTTCTTCGTTACATCGAGAATTTGAACAGTACCAAAATAGAAAGAAACATTTGGCATCAATCACACAAATAATTTTCATAATAAAAAGAGATACCAACGTTTCCTTTTGACAAATCCAAATATATCTCCGTTAAAAGGGAACATAAAAGTTACATGGACACAGAATCTCGAGGGGACGAAGGATAAGCAAAAAAAAAATCAAAAAGCTCTCTAAAAAGAGGGAAGAACTGATATGCCCCATTTTGAAGAGCGGGTAACTCCGATTTAGAGCCATACAAAATAAGAACTAAAAGGAAAAACAAAATAAAAAAGAGAGAAAAGAAGACACTCTCGTAAACTTTATCGTTGCAACTCTAATGGGCCGCTCTACATTATTGGATGCGACAACACTATTGCAGGAGAGCCACGACGATTGACACGATACACGTTAAACGAGTATCCGACAGGTTGGAAGTCGAAATGAGTTGACAAATAAATGTAGACTCAAATCGGAGAGAAGCAACGCGAGAAGGGGAAAGTGAACACAAGGCTACTAGCAGACGACTCGTTGACAGAGATCGGAGTGGAGACGTCGACGCCGAACCTACTGGCAGCGAGGCGGAGGCGGCCGTGGCAAAGCCAAGCACGGCCAAGGCGAGTGGGCGGAAGGACGAGTGGTGAAGGAAGGTTTAAAGGAGGAGGGGATCTCCGACCAGCTAAGTTCACCGTTGCGCCTCCGCAGGACCGTCGCCTTCTCCTTCCGCCCGTCGTCGCCGGCCTTCTTCGCTGCCTTCACGACGCCCTTCGCGGATGCCCCGCCCACCGGCCTCGCCTTGCTCGCTGAGGGTATGAGAATGGGCGACTTGCCTCGGACTCCACCAGAGCCCTCGCCTCCTCCCGATCTGAAGCTCGGGATCACCTCCCTTCGCTCGATTGGGGATTGCGGGGATCGGAACACGGGTTAGAGACGATCGGACGATCCTACCTCGTTTGATCGAACAGGGCCGAGGGCTTAGAGTGCTTCCGTACATCGGGAATCCGCGAGTTCCACAGTCGAATCAAGCGACATTGCCGAGACCGCTTCGCGCCCAGACGAGATCCGTCGGGTGGAACCCCACGGCAAAGTGGAGGCTTTGTGGGAAGGGGGAGGGGTGGGAGATAGCCAGACACGTATGTATATTTCGTAACGTAAGTATATACAAGTGTATAAGATGTAACGATGATATTTGATTCATAGTGATTCTCATTTATCAATTAGGTGAAACTTTAAATGTGATATCGGGGTAAAATCAGTAACGATTGTATATGCCAGTGATATTCACTTATAATCGAGAAGCCATGTGTTTCAGATGTTACTAGTGATATTTAATTAAAAATAATTAAAAATCATCTATAATATTTTAAAAATCACATGTAATATTTAATTATATTACAATCATATCATCCAAGTTATATCGCAAGTAATATCAAAAAAAAAAAAAATTGAATACATCTATTACAGGTATATCAGAAAGTTATATTCAACTCAGATCAACTATTATAATACAATAATCCTTGATAGATCTAAACTATATTACAACTGTAGGCATGTGATACGTTAATAATATGCCTGTATCAACCTGATCTATTAATAAGATACTACATCACCATACATACCTGGAAAATCATTTGTAAGGACAAAAGAACCAACAATATCATCTTAATGATAAGGACAATGCATGAAACTATTATAAAAGAATTGAAAAGAAAGATAATGTAGTATTAGGCACATCACAACAGTAAAAAACACCTAAATTATAACAAATGACGTACAAAAGAAACATACCTTCACACTTTCGAATAGTTGGAACAATGGAAAATGCTCATAGCTAGCAAAAGCAATCCAAAAAGATGACAAGTTATGATTGAAAAATAAATAATTTCGACGATATATAATAATAATTGATTGACTTACATTTCAAACATAATGGGTGATTTTCTAAATCAGTTATGATATGGTAAAAGCAGGATCCAACTGTTGTACGATTGTATGCTTAATTAGTGTGTTTTGAGTGTAGTACTTAAAAAAATACTTTTTCCTTTCCTAGTTCTTTGCTTTTGGCATTTCTCTTCATCTTGGAAAAGAAAACACCAACGAACCATCAATTTTCAACAAGACATTTCTGTGTATTTCAGGTTTCTATCTTCTGAACATTTCTCCACGCATTGAACGGGGATATACTAGCCATGCATTAAAAAAGTGCTCGTGGAAGTTTAATTATTCTTTTAAACAGCCTGTAAACTGACAGTTAAAGAATAAGAATAGCTACGTATAACAACATTGCTTCCCACAATAGCTTTAAAGTTCAAATTCAGACAATTCTTTTTCCTCGGTCAAATTAACAATTTTATTGTTAGACTATTGGGCTTTCTTAAAATTAAAACAGAGTTGCCTGGCAAGTTAATTCATGCAAGAGAACTCCTGGGTTTTAACTTTTAAGGAGGATATCTGAACGTGATCATACCAAGTTAAGGGAGCGTAATCGCCCTATAAAACTCTCTACAGCACAAATATAAAACTCTCTGCATTCAAAGGTCACAGATGTCTTTTCTTTCACCGCTAAGTCCCCATAATTTTACTGTAGAATCTTATGAATATTGCTGGGAGGGTTCCTAATGATTCCAGCAAGCCCTGTGATTTGAAGAGGTTACTCTGTATACCTCCAGGCCGTAGGTGGTGCCATCACGTAGAGAGAAAGAAAGAGATGGCAGATCCCTGCATGAGGGTTCTTGAGCTTACACCATACGGTGTTTGTTAAGAATGTTGGAGAAACCATGGATTCATGAGAGAGGAAGTGGGAGAAGATATCCCGCAATTTTAAACCCAATGGGAAGATGGGATTGCCAAAATATGAGAGAAGCCAAATAATTATTCTAGGATTACCCAATCCCAAGATTAAGCCCACCCAAACGTGGGAACAAACAGTCCCTCAGAGAATCATACTTAAATTAATCACAATTGTCTACCCACCGCCATCTCGCCTAAAAGGAGCAACCATTGAACCATCGTGGTCTATTTGGAATTAGGAGCATTTAGCCTTGACATGATACTGATGCAAGTGTTATCGTAGCCAATGAAAATTGTTCCATGTCGTTGAAGTGAAAATACCTTGCAGGATAAAGGAGAGGGAGGCGACGATGGGTGACGATCAAGGCAGAGGTCGTCACTTGTAAGAGAATGGGAAAGATGAAGGTTTGGGGAAGAGAAGGAACGAGGAGGAACGTATATGTAATTGAAAAAGGTGCAACTACGAAAGCTGTGAGGATATTTGTGTAATTCCAACAATTTTAATTAGGGGCTTACAGATATTTAAACAAAGAAAATTGCTTGGGAATATTACGATCGCACGTCACGCTAAAATGGCGGGTAATTAACTAGCCATATACCAAATGTTTCGACTTTGGAGTCTCCATAAACTTATGGCGAATCATACTCTTGTATGACGAGCTGGAATGTTTCATCACCAACAACCCAAAAGAATTAATTAGACCAATCGCTCAAAGACCAAGTTGGCACAGTTATTTCCATCACACCGTACGTAGCCTAATATATATAAGCCAGGCTATATATATTATATATCTACAAAAAAAAAAAAAAGCAAAAAGGCTGGCTATTCGAAAAGAAAAAAAAAAAAAGAAAAAAAAAAAAAATATATATATATATATATATCGTTGCAAATCATCACTTCAACCGTACATCTTATCTCCCGTGATTTCCTTCTTCTCATTTGGACAATTAATCCTCAGTTTCGTAGAATTGGCAACTGGATCACCTGTCTGATGATCTGATCATCCGTACACGTTGAACGGCTGCAGTTAATCGGCGGATGTGCTGAAGGCTCTCTAGCCACCCTTGGGCGGCGACACGATGCTTTGGGCTGGCTCGACCCCGGCCCGACAGATCGGGCACTGCGGGTGCGTGTACAACCACATGTCGATGCAATCCACATGGAACAGGTGCGCGCAATTGGGCAAGGCTCGAACCATCTCCCCGTCCTCGAGTTCCCCCAGGCAAATCGAGCACGTTATCGCGGGATCCCTGGAGGGCTTCTTGTATGTGAACGGTGGGATGCTTTCGATGACGGATGGATTAAGACTAGCCGAACGTTGAGGACCAGGGATCCTGAAGGCTACCTCCGTAACCTCCATGCTGGAGATATCGTAGGCTTCCTCACCATCCATGTCGAGGCGGCGGCGGAGGAGGCGGCGGCGATATATGAAGTACATGGAGAGGAGCAAGAGGAAAAATGTGGAGATAGGAATGAAAATAAAAAGGTAGAGGTGGTACCTTCTCTCCATTGGTGATTTTCTTCGTTTTCTTTTGGTGATATAGCATTTGGAATCGGGGTTTGATTGGAAGTTAGAGATGAGAGGTTTTTTATACGATGTTTATCCATGGAGTTGACATTTGAGGCACGGAGCATGGGTTTAATTGGAACAAGTGGGGTTTTGTTCCATGTTTCGGTTTTTGATAATTTAATTAATGATGTGCCCACGTAAGCTGAAAGGAGAATATATGTACATGGATAATTAATTAAGAAGTTTCGCACGACTTATAGCTCGAGAGAGATTGATAGCTTATTTGGCCAATCTAATCAAACAATTCTTCCTAAGGCAATCTTTATTTAATTATATAGGTAGGGTTAATTAAGCCTTTTGCATCTTGGTACTTTGGATTATGTGAACTTGCATTGCATTGTCGACGGATAGAACTTATCTTGCACCGTCGACAGAACTTTTGACCTTTACCATATTTCCTCACTCGCCTCTCAAGTCACAACCTATGATATACTTCCTCAAGTTTTTGGTGATTTAGCTAATCTTTCCCTCCTAGAAGGAGCATTGCTAACTTTCTATTAGAAAAGTAGTTCTCCGTGGGAATTATCGCTAGCTTGATACTTGAGATCTCTGGAAGAGTATTCCACTCATGATCATTCGTTAACACTCTCACCCTCTAATGATCGTTGGCAATGGGAGATGATGAACACGTGGAAAGTCTAACTTCAACATAGAACAATATACTCACATGTAATCAACAAGAACACCGAATATCTTGACATTCCTAGCGACTCCTAAAATGATCCTTCCCGAGGGTCGTTCGAGGTTTTCCCGAAAGGATAGGGGTGTGAGTGCAATTTTAAATCCCTTCAATTTAAGTTTTTAGGTTTTGTGGGAAAGAAAAAACCATGTAGGGGAAATCTCCCAATATTTCCCTCTCTCTCTTCATCCACAACACACTCACACACGCACCCACGCACACAAACCCTAACACTCTCCTATATAACCCCCTCCACCCTCTCCATCTCCACACCACCACCTCCACCTTCACTCCATTCCATTGCCGCCGGTGACCAGCTCCACCCCCATCCCCTTGTAGCCACGAGTAGGGAAGAAGGAGAGGAGCTCGAGAGGGAGAGCGTGGGTGAGGAAGAAGGAGAACGCGAGAGAGAAGGAGGTGCGGTTGGAGGAGCTCGGGAGAGGGGGTGGCGAGTGCAGCCGGAGGAAGGGTGAGAGGAGAGGAGCTCGGAGGAGCTCGGGAGAGGGGTAGTGCGTGCAAGGAGGAGGATCTTGCGGAGAGGAGCTCCGCGACCTCCTGCAGCTATTGGAGTAGCAGCTGTAGCTTTGCGGGCAGAGAGAAGGAGCTTGAGAGAAGAAGAGCTTCGCGAGGAAGTTCTGCGCATGGACTCTTCCGATATTAGATGTCTACAACATCTCTCAAACATCTGGAGGAGACGCAGGGCGTCCGGAGCTGACATCGGACGTCTGACAGCGCGCAGAGTGTCGAGGTATGTACCTCACACGAGTCTACATGCATGTACGTTAACATTAGGTGTCGTGTGCATGCGCAGGTACGAGGCATTGGAAAGGCACGTGACGTGCCCTTTGAGGTGTTTTAGGACGTCTGGGGACCGTATCAGACGTCTGGCTACACTCCCAGACGACCGGGAGAAGTGTCAGACATCTGGGATCTCCAACAGATGGTTGCGAAGGGGTTTGGACGTCTGAGGAAGCTGCAGGAAAGCAAGGTGAACTTCTACGATCTTTTAAGATGTCTGGGGATAGTCCTAGATGTTTGATCTTAGTCAGAGTGCGTGTTTTTGGCAGGTTCAGGGCCCAAATGGAGTCGATTTTACGCAAACGAAGTATCGTTGGTTTCCGTTCGGAATTCTTTACTTGTTATTGTCACACCTATGCTATTTTGAAGTCGTTTGATGTGATTTGGTTGATGGTATAGGTCTCCAGTCCGTAGTATATACAGGACCTGCAGAGACGACGAGATCTACAGTTCAAGCCCCCATTCCACCCGAATATCTTGGTATAGTGGTCTTCTTAAATACTGTGATTTAAATAATTAAAGTGCATGTTATATTAGAATGATTTGATTGAACACTAAGATATAAAATGAACCCTAGGATAAGAAAGAATGAATGAACATTACTTGAGCCACACTGTTTACTTTGAAACGCATGTTAAAGTTGTTACTGCTTGCAATTGAATAGTTAAGTGATGTGGTACTTGCTTCATTTATTAAATCACAAGTTGGCTGTTATATGATTAAGAACCGGAATGTGCAAAATGATATATGCTTATACGAAATGAGAAAGTCTTATATATGAACCCTACGGGGAATTAAGAAAGAAACCAAGAACACAGTGATATGGAAAATCTAATGGATGATGGAACATGTTGCCTACGGGTGACTATTCGGACCTAGTTATAGAAAGTGAGTTGGCCTTTGTGTACGAGGTACCAAAGAGAGCGACTATCGCTTTAGTGTGGGAAGTGAGCTGGCCATTGTGTACGTAGTACCAAAGAGAGCGACTGTCCCTTTAGTGTGGGAAGTGCGCTGGCCCTCGTGTACGTGGTACCGAGGAGAGTAACTGTCCCTTTAGTGGGGGAGCTAATCGCCCCATGGGACACGGGGTTAGGACTAGCTCTCCTACACCGACTCCTGTTGAGGCCTGCTAGGCAAACCGGGATAGTCGAGCGAAGGTATGCAGATTGTTGAGGGGCGAGGCCCTTGTTCTGTTATGTGCTGTACATTTGGGCGTACCCGCTAGCGGAAACGACTAACTGCGTACCAGTGCGGGGTAACTACAAGTGCGCTTATCGCATGTGCCGTAGTCATCGCTACGTTGAGATCGTGACATCGGGGTGGTAGATGATGTGATCGATCGCGGTTCGTATAAAAAAATCGTCGTTGTGGTAGTATATATCACAAATACAAGCCGTTATCGCGTCAATTTTATTTAATTACGTAATTTTTACTAGTTTATTCCAAGTCATTCATTGGAAGATAGTTTTTAATATACATTACTCCAAGTCCAATATTATTCTTTAATTCCAAAAAGAGTAATTTTATGTACAATCATGAATGAATGTATTAATGAATGAAAGAATCAAAATAATTTATATACAAAAGAATGTATTGAAATGCTTGCAAACACATATACACAAACAATCATCAAACACTATAAATATATACTAAATACTATCTATTTATAACTTATAATACTAATACTTACATATATATATATATATATATACAATAATAAGTAATAATATATACTATATTAACTTAACTTAATATACAAATATATATAGTAACATATATAATATGTACAGCGACAGATATAAATGTTGCTAAACCTTAGAAAAAACTATGTACATACCCTATGGTAAAAATTAGAGTCTACAGTGACACTTATTCTATCTACAGTGACAGATAATTCTGTCGGTGCAGCTTCCATAATATATTTACAATACATAAGGCGTACACTACTTATACTAACTAACAAATTTATATACAATGACAAATATATACGTCACTAAAGCTATTCTTTATTTATATACATAATAGCTCAAACATATATTATACTACGTATACTTAATATACAGATACTTATTATTTACAGTATACTTATCTATATATACACTATATACACATATACATATACACTTAACCCTTCTTTCTCTTCTGTTCTACTTAATTACGGCTCTCTTATTCTCTTCTTTATTCTAACACTAAGCCGTTTTAGGTTTCGCTCTTTGCTTTCTCTTCTTAACCCCTCATTAACCCTTAGTTCAAAAATTAGGTTTTGAGTTGGTGGGTGACCTTTTCGAGGGATACACAGCATCCACAAGGGGTAGGACCAGACCTCTAGTAAGAGCCGCCCTAATTCGTTAATTAGGCCTCTTAATTGTATTTTATTCTCCATAATGGGCCCGCAAAGGCCCTCGCACAGTGCATAGCTCCCAACCATACACCGTAACACAGTCACAAACCAATGCCATATGCCATTCTTAGATCAAAGGAGGGGGGGATAGGGTTATTAGGGCGCCTGGCACCTCACAACTGAAGTGGGAAGGGAAGAAAATCAATATAAGCGCCTTCAGGCGCTTGTTAGTAACCAATGTGGCGCTATCCAGTGCCCCTTTAGGCGCTTGTGCTTCCAACACAGAAGTTAGATTTGCAATGTTTGGCCCTCGATTTGAGGGTCCAATTTCAATCCAATTTTAAATTAAAATATATAGTTGGAAAGCCCTTATATAGGGCTATATAATTATATGATTTATGTACAAAAATAATTATATTTACTATATAAATAAATTAGCTAAAGTTCGTAATAATACATCCTGATTTCAAGGTTTATTTCTTAATTAACATATCAATTAGTTAATTAATGGTCTAATTGATCTTGTACAGAGTTAGTAAATATAATAAAGTATTTAATACATATTTTTATTTTATTTTACAAGTTTTATTTTAATTTATTTTCATTTAAATAGGTGAATTCAGAGTGTATAAGTATAATTTAAGTTATAAATAACATAATATAATATAAATATATTTAAATTAGCTTAATTTACTTAAAATACAATTATATAAATGGACAGTATAAGTTAATTCAGTTTTAACTTAAATTACTAATTTATTTTAATTTTATGTAATAATTTACTTAGTAACTTAATAAATTATTTATTTATTTTACATACATAATTAAATTATGATACAAAGTTTCTAATATACACAATACATATATAAATATGAATACATAGTATAAATAGTAAATACCATTATATATAGGGTTTTATAATTTTACTTCAGTTATAATACTTGTAAGTTAGTATAAATAATAAATAGTTATATAATTAAGTTAAGTACAGTTTAAATAATATTAAATATGTAATTTACAATATATAAGATATATAAACGTTAATTATACCTATTATACACCTATTTTACAATATATATACATATAGCTTACTATATAGCTTATATTTACAAGTATAAACCTAGTATACATAGTGTTTTTTTTGTTGTTTTTGTGAATTTTCTGATTTTTATAGGTTTTGTGTATTTTATAGAGGTAGGAGATGAGAGAAAAAGAAAGGGATGAGAAGAATAAACTATTTTTGTCATTTTTTTAGTTTAGGGGTTTTTATTTAGTTTTAAGGTATACTGAACTGTCGGCTGATATGTTCTACCAAGTTGAGGATTCAGAATGGCTTGAAACTTGGCATATGTGTAAAAATTTATATAATCTTCACTAGGACAGGTTTATTTTATTTTTTTGGATTTTTTATATCATTTTTATTTAATTACAAAGTTCATACAACTTAGGCTTTAAAAGGGATTTTCAAGGTGAACTTAAGGCACTAAAGTTGTGTTTGAGGGTTGAATAGGTAGTGAAAGCACTCAAATGTGTTCTAAACAAGTTATAGGAGGTGTTCAATTAGTTAAGTATGAATTTCAACCCAAAATTCCATTAATTTAGAATTTGGATAGTTAGGCATGAAAGTAAGCTGACAAAAGAATTGAAATTCAAATTACAAGTCATTCAAATGCAATTAAAATTCCATTTCAGATACATGAAAGCTTGTACAATTACTACACAACATGAGAACGTGTCAGCTAACTTACAGAACCTAATCCTAGCCTTTACTATCCTATGGCTAGACTAGAACAGCTGCTGATCTAAAGCAGCAACAGCCATTGCAACAAGAACAGGTCCTACAGCTGCTGAAACACCAACTGTAGGATCTGCTGCTGCTGTTGCAGCCCAATTCAGATCATCTGAATTGAATTCAGACATCTTAAAAATAAGCAAAGGGCTACTATAGTGAAATCTGATCATCAAAATTCAGCAGCTGCAGTCGGCCTGATGTCAAATTCAGTATGAATTATCGCAGACTAGACTTAAGAAAGTCTGATTAGGGATCATGCATACTGAATTTAGGTCATGATTTTGAGTTAATATCAATTGGTATCAAATGGGAGTTGGAAAAACCATGGAAATGTAGCTGTTGAAGCAATACTTTAATGTGTTGAATTGGGATTCAAAAACTAAATAGTAAGCATCCTTAAAAAAAAATCTGACAATATTTGTAAATCATTTTGCAATAAAATCGGGTGAAAGGGTCCACATCGAAAATTCTCAAACAGTATTTTTTATTCCAAACCAGAGAAAACTACTGATTTAATACCTTTCTTATGCTATAGACAACATGAAGGAAGAGATTAAATCAATCAATTTAATCCAAAAACTTGAATCCCAAAACTCTGAAACCTTAAGGAATATTGAAAATTCCTTAGGTTAAAAATCAGAATCGCACCAAAAACAACTCACAAATACTAAGTAGAGCCTCAAATCAACAAAGTTGATTCTCCTTGGCTTTCCCACCCATTGTAAACCATCAAAGTCTTCAATTAAAATCAAACACAACCATGGCTCATCTAAGGAAAAATCTATCATTAAAATCATCTCAGATCACTGTCATGGACTGAATAACACAAAAATATATCAGTTCACTAGATCAAAAATCCCTTAGAACTCAAATGGATCAAAATCTCGCGATCTTGCATTGAAAACCAAATTAAAATCAGATTAAGCGAACCAATTCCATTTTAAATTAAGATCAGGGCTCTTTGTGGATTTCTGAAATGAATGGGAGACCCTTGGATGGATTTGAGCGTAAATCCTCATCCCAAACCTTAAGAGCAATGAGATGAGGGTTTGACTCCAAATGGATGGGTGGATTGCGAATTAAAATTCGAAGGAAATTAGAAAGTGAAGTGAAAATATTAAGAGGGAGAAAACAATGATCAGTGAGGTGAGTGAAATCATCTCCTCTGATCAGAAATGATCAGAGGAGGTGGAAAGCAAATTCTACTCTAATCTACTCTTAAGCTAACCATCACACTAGTGAATTTCTAATTAATCTACTCTTATTTGATCTACAGTACACTATCAGTCACTACAATTATGCTACAGCTAGAAAGCATTAGCACCTAGTCTAAATGGAAGAATGGAACCTTTGGATCTCCACCCGGTTGATGGAGAGGAAGAATGGAGGAAGTAATGCTCCCGCAGAGTGAAAACTCGCTAGTGGAGTTTTGGGTCGCCTTCAGGTGCTACGGAGTACTTAGCAGCTAGGAGAGTTGGGGAAGAAGTGGAATTTTACAGCCGGTGGCCGTAAAAAGGGAAAAGGTGGGGAGGAGAGCTAGAGGGGAAGAATGATCGGCTCGAGAGGTATAGAAGGGAGCGATCCCTTGCGTGCGTAGCTGTGGAGCTCTTTAAGTAGAGTGATAGTGAATCAGAGCACCAAGGTGGTGCGATTAGTCTCTAAAGGCGTGGGCGGTGGGGATTTGAGGAGAGAAAGTGCACAAGCTCAAATCAAAAGCGATCGTTGAATGGGATCTGGGTGAGGAGGTGATCGCACACGCCGATTCGCGCGAAGCTTCCAATCAAGGAGAGCCACATATCAAGAGGTGTAGAGAATGAACAGCCACGATAGTGAGTGTTCTTCATGGCTACAGTGTTTGTAAATGGATGCAGGTGTGTTGGTGCTTTTGCAGGTGAAGCCCCTCAGTGAAGGGGTAGAAAAATTGCACAGCAGCCCATAAGTGGTAAAAAGATGTAATAGAGCGGTTGATTGCTGTTTTGGGCAACCAGTATGTATATTTGTTTTTATTACTCGAAAATAGAGAATCTCCGAGGTCGAACTCAGGGAGCAATACTTGATTTTAGAAGCAAAGAAAATCACAATTCACAACAATATACTATTTTACAAAAAAATTAGAGAAAGGGAATAAAATTTTTCTTGTCTTCTTTTCTTCTCTCTTTTTCTTTCTGTCTTCAGACGTCTGATTCCATGAATCAGACGTCTTAAGTAGCGGTTGCTGCAGTGCTCGTTTCCTTCTTCTTCTTCCTTTCTCTTTGGCTGCTACTGCTTCTTCTCCTTAGCTTTTTCTTCTTCTCTTCTTCTTTTCCTTGCTTGGCCTTTTTGGCTTCTTCTTCCTTGCCTTAAGCCTTGGCTGTGGCACCTTCCTTCTTCTTCTGTTCTTCTTTGTCTTTCCTTGTCTTCTTCTTCTTCTTCTGTTCTTCTCTGTTGTGCCTCCTCCTCCTTTTTCCTACTTACCTGCACAGTGTAAGGTTAGGCAAAGCCTAACCCTACCCTTCCCGCATCTCTCTCTCTATTTCTCTCTTCGGTTCGCTCTCCCAGAGCCTTCGTGGGTATACGGGTCAGGTGTATGCACCCGGTGTAGGTTTGGCCCTACGAGGAGGGGTGACGTAATAAATGCAGAAATAAAATATAAAGCAATCTCACCAAAGAAAACCAATCACACAATGTACACAATTGTTTTTAGGTGGAAACCCAAACCGGGTGAAAACCACCACCTAACCCTCTCTAGTTAGGATTTTTCGATCAACCAAGTTGATCAAAATCCACTAAACCGAATCACTTTAAACCGAGGGTGATTCAACCTCAGTACAACCACGCTACAAGTACGAGGGTAGCGTTCCTCAACCCCTTCTCTCCACGAGAAGGATTTTGTCCCACGAAGGAGACGGGAATTCGCAAAGCGAATACCCAACCAAATGACAAAGATAAAATAAAACAAGTAATCCTATAGAGCCAACAAAGGAATTTAAACCTAGCTTCTATAGGAAATAGGAAACTCCCCTTTGCAAGGAGTGCGTCGAGTTGATGACGTGGTGCGTGTGGCACACGACGGTGCAACATCGCTCTCGTAGACAATGGCGGGAGAGCGGGTGCGCGAAGCTTGATGCTCTCAAGAGAATGGAGCTTGAGCTTGGAGAGCAAGAGCTAGCTAGGACACAAGAGAGTGGAACTATGTTGCTTAAGTGTGTCTTGTGTTTCTCTTGGTGTGTCTTGGTGTGTCAAAGGCTCCCCTCTATTTATAGAGGCCTTAGGAAGGCTTTGGAAGGCTTAGAAAAGCTTCCATAGCCGTTGGGTGCAAAGCCCAAGAGAATCAGGCCGAAATCAGGACAATGATTGCGCTTGATAGGGTAATCAGACGTCTAACTCTGGCATCAGACGTCTGGAAGGCCACTTTAAGACGTCTGATTTCAAGGTCAGACGTCTGATTTTGGGCGGGTCTCTTCCTGACTTGGATCAGATCTAAACAGGGTTTTTGCGCAAGTCCATCAGACGACATATAGGACGTCTGGCACTATGTCTGGACGTCTGGAAACCTACTTTTACTATGGGAATGGATTTTCCAAACGTTGCAACGGCTAGAAAATCTCTGGGAAGAGATTTTGGGTCAGCCGAGGCAAAACGGTCATTTATCAGACGTCTGGAAAGGCCTAAGGACGTCTGATAAGGCTCTAATGGTCATAATCTTGAGTGCCTGCTAAGCTAGCCAACGGTCCACTATCTGGACGTCTGGCAAGTCCATCAGACGTCTCCTAAGATGTCTGGTATAAGGTCTGGACGTCTGATTTCATCAGACAGAACTAGCTATGTCCAGCCTAACAGATATCAGATGTCTGAAACAACAGTCAGACGTCTTAAAATACTTTATCAGACGTCTGATTTGGGAATTAGACGTCTGAAAGTGTTGTTTGAACCCTATATTGGTTTTCTAAATATTCTACAGAAAACCTAAGTATCCTAGGGTTGAGCCGGTGTTCCTAGGACTACTGTTAGGGTACTTTGAGGCTCTTTAACATAATATTCTAAGGAAAATAAGAGCAAGAAAATAAAGACAAGAGATACAAGAAAGGATTAAAAAGAATCTATCCTATTCTTCTTGTCTTCTATGTTCAATCTGTCGCTCCACGCGAACCTCCTCTGTTTTCCGTCAAGCTCCTCCAATCCGTCCTGGATGCGAGCTCGAACTCCGTTTAAGCACGTCCACATTTGCAATTGACCTGAAATCTAGGACTCAAATTGCAAATGTTAAATAACACGTGTTTTGTTATCATCAAAACAAATGATCGTGGTGCTCTAGCACCAACACCCGGGACTAGGCACACCGGCGTGCGGTGGTAGGCGAGGAGTGCAGGTCGGGTATATGGGTCAGGCCAGGTTTGCGGGGGGTGGTCGTGGACGAGGTCGGGTGAAGCGGGTGAGAGGGACCTCACCCCGTGTTTTGAGGCGGTAAGCTTAATTCACATTTTCAATTTAAGCGCCCCCTCCTGTTTGTCAGCTTCCGAGGTGGGACTAAACGTCCCACCCTTTCTCACGCGCCCGCAGCAGGTAGTGTCTCTCTGATTGCAGCAAGACGCGAAGCTCACGTCTTCAATTGAGGACCTGGGAGTGCGCGAGGCTCTCCCGCGCAGCCTGGGACTTCAACCTGGGACTGCAGAGACTTGGAGCTGCTAGCAAGCTTGCTCCAAGCTCGGCAGCAATGGCGGCGAGCCTCTGAATCTGCAGTCACACAAACAGCCTCGTGGCATGTTAGAATGCTCAGGAGGTTCCGCTAGAGCATGGCGGAGGTGCTGCGGGGGTCGGCGTGGTGTGACAGTGGCCGTGAGTGAGTGGCTAGGTCAAATTGCGTGCGTGCAGGTGGGTTTGTTCGGGGGACGGTTTCAGTGGGTGGCACGGTGAGTAAAAGGGCGAGAGGTGATCAGTGGGAGGTGCTGAAGCTCAGGGATCGGTTGGCGAGGCAGATGGAGGTGTGGAGTGGCGGGGACGCCTCGTCGGAAGTCTGGCCGGAGGTGGAGATGGCGATGGTGGACAGTGGAGTCGACGGGTCGAAGCAACAAATTAATAAGGGGGAAATAAAGAGGAGAGTAAGAGAAACTTATCTACGGGTCCAGAGTGAAGAGGAGGTGGAGGAGATGAATGGTGTGTTTGTGCCATCGTCGGAGAAGAAGGTCCCTATAGGAAGAAGACAGCGACGATGAAGGGGGTCGGAGGGCGCGCACTGGTATGGTGAGGTGTGGAGGAGGATGGGGGAGCTGGCTCTGCCACTGGTACGGTGGCTGAGCGATGAGAAGAGGGAGGAGGAGTCGCCGAAAGCTTCAGGCAGTCGGCTAGAGTTGAGAGGAGATGAATTCGAAGGAGATCTCGGGCCAATTCAAGCTTGACCGAAGCAGCAGCCCTTGCTGTTCCTTAAATAGGTGCTAGCAGGGAGGGAAACACAAGGAGGCGTGGGCTGGTCGCCGGAGACGTGGCTGGGAAAGAGACCTATACCTCTCGAGTGTTCGCACGAGAGGCATAGGTGCCGGTAGGGCATAGGAGGTGGTCATGCGGAAGAGGACAATGCAGGGGATCCTCCTCTCGTTTCTGGAGCCGGCTCCCATGTCCTGCGCGGCGCCAGTCGCTGGAGGTATGGCCTGCTACTGCGGGTGGCAGAGGGACTGGTTCGCAGAAGACGAAGGGAAAGTTGAAGGGGTATTCATAAGGCTTCAAAAAGTTAAGGGTCAGAAAGTAATTGTTGAGGACTAATTTGTAAAGTAGGTCAAAATGGTCTTCCCTTAGGTCCAAATTTTGGTACAAACATAATTTGGACCTAAGGAATCCAATGGTGAAGTTTGATTTTATGTTTGACCTTGTTGACAGGACATTTTTCACAAAAACCCAAATTAGGTCAAAAATTCGGTATGGACCTCAATCTAGGTCAAATCAGGCTTCAAAGGCCAAATTGAAGGTTCTAAACCCTAGGAGATATTTTTTCATGAATTTTAGATAATTTAGTTGATTTTTATCTTTCGTAGAACTTCGTGAATTAAAGTGGGTTTGTTTTAACATTGTAGAATGTCATTTTACTCCTGGATGTCACCATAATCCTTTTCAGACCAAATCACCCCACTTTTTCTCTTATTAGGTTTACTTGACCTATGTCTAAACCCTTTGAATTTCCGTTGATGCACTGCAATGGTAAAATTACAGTTTTACCCCTTGTGAATTGTTTTATACTTAAATTTCTAATTCTCTGATTTAGGCTTTCTCTTAAGTTTTGTAGGAGCTTTTGTACACTTATTTGTGTCAAAATGTGCTAGTTAGGGTTCATGATGAGGTTCTCATCAGCGGTCCTTTAAGGCTTGCAAATAGGTCCCTACGGCCTACAAATAAGTCATTGGAGGTTTTCTAGTGAAAGAAATGTAATGTACTAAGGACATAAATGTGAATCTTTAATGTAAGGCCCTAATGATGTTCAAATGCAATCAAGTTTTTGTGGAAGCTTAATTGAACATTTAGGAAGTTAATTACACTTTTGATTTGAACTTTTAAATTCATTTGTATGTTAATTTGCACTTGGATCACCATTTAATCTTATTTAGAAGAATATCTTATTTAATGACCTCATTATGCATTTTTATCACAAAATTGATATTTTAAGTCTTTTTCTCTATTTCCCACACTTAACCCTTTTTATGTGTTAATTTAATAGTATTTAACCTCGTTTCTAGTTTAACTCAGGCGATTTAGCTATGATGAATCTCAACTCATCAATAGATCGGGTGTAGGACTACCACAGGAGTTCTTCTGGCTAAGAGAGTGCCACGTGTACATTCTACATCGCAGGAAAACTGTAATCAAGATCGTTCCCTTAGGGAACAAGTGGATTAAGAAATGTTGTGGATCCTTACTAGAAAATTTGAATCAGAAACGCATAAATGAGATAAACGGAAACGGATGATAATAAATAACTGGCAATTGTGTGATTAGTTAGTTGCTTATTATGTTTAATTGCATGTAAATGACTTAACCACCACTCTACTTAGCGTTAGCTGATCACAGATTTATATAACCATGTTCAGGTTAGGGAGTTGAGCAACTAGTGCCATCGGCTGTAGAGGGTGCTGGGCCCAGTCGAGCCCAGTCATAGTTGTTGTCACTCTTTCTATTTCAGAGCTTCTTTTTGTAGTTGTGAGTACCTTTAACATGTATTAACTATTTCTGCTATGTTCTTTTATATTTCTCTCTATTTTAGTTGCGATGGCTATGTTTGTAATAGTATCTTTTCACTTGTGGCATGTAATATCCTTGAGATATTCTGTTCTATTTCCATTATCGCCTATTATTTATTTCTGCTTAGTTATATTGCATTTGTGGTTGTGGAAATATTGCTGCATTTGATTATTTCTCGTTAGACGACTGGATCTTGGGATCTAGTCGAGGCAGCTATTCTCGACTTCCATAGGGAGCCAAGATCAGGTTGTAACAACTCCCCTCTTAGGAGAAGTGCTTTCTCCCTTTTGGGCATCCCTTTTGGGAGAAGAGTTCTGCATCAATCGACAAATCCAGTAAGATTTTCATAAAAAGGCATTCCTCAACGGTTGGGGTCGTACACTATTTTTCCTCATGGGATACTACATCACAATACATACCTAAAAAATAATTTCTAAGTACAAAAGAACCAACAATATCATCTTATTGATAAGGGCAATGCATGAAACTATTATAAAAGAATTGAAAAGAAAGAAAATATAGTATTAGACACATCACAACAGTAAAAAACACCTAAACTATAACAAATGATGAACAAAAGAAACAAACCTTCAAACTTTCGAATGGTTGGAACGATGGGAAATGCTCAGAGCTAGCAAAAGCAATCCAAGAAGATGACAAGCTATGATTGAACAACAAGTAATTACTGAAATAGATAATAATAATTGATTGACTTACCTTTCAAATATAATGGGTAATTTTCTAAATCACTTATGATATGTTGTGATTCGATTCTCAATTAGTGTCTTTTGAGTGTAGTGCTTAAAAAATACTTTTTCCTTTCGTAGTTCTTTGCTCTTGGCATTTCCCTTCATCTTGAAAAAGAAAAAACCAACAAACCATCAATTTTCAACAAGACATTTCTGTGTATTTCAGGTTTCCATCTCTGAACATTTCTACATGCAATGAACGGGGATATACTAGCCATGCATAAAAAAAGTGCTCGTGGAAGTTTAATTATTCTTTTAAACAGCCTGTGAACTGACAGTTAAAGAATAAAAATAGCTACGTATAACAACATTGCTTCCCACAATAGCTTTAAAGTTCAAATTCAGACAATTCTTTTTCCTCGGTCAAATTAACAATTTTGTTGTTAGACTATTGGGCTTTCTTAAAATTAAAACAGAGTTGCCTGGCAAGTTAATTCATGCAAGAGAAGTCCTGGGTTTTAACTTTTAAGGAGGATATCTGAAAGTGATCATACCAAGTTAAGGGAGCGTAATCGCGCTATAAAACTCTCTACAGCACAAATATAAAACTCTCTGCATTCAAAGGTCAGCGTTTGCTGTAGATGTCCTTTCTTTCACCGCTAAGTCCCCATAATTTTACTGTAGAATCTTATGAATATTGCTGGGAGGGTTCCTAATGATTCCAGCAAGTCCTGTGATTTGAAGAGGTTACTCTGTATACCTCCAGGCCGTAGGTGGTGCCATCGCGTAGAGAGAAAGAGAGAGATGGCAGATCCCCGCATGAGGGTTCTTGAGCGCTTTAGGAATTTTCGTGATGCACATCAGATATTCTATCCACGATCTAATTGAATCATTCCTCTGGGTTATCCTAGACATAGCCGATTTATGCCTAGCTTGTATTTATTGCATACTTGTGTCAATTGGGTTCATACTCGATCTTTGATATATGCCGTAGTTTGTTGGCTGTAGCACATTTTATAGCTCGTGGTTGCAGGGATGTTATTACCGACAGTTGAGGGAACGTTGCCGAAAATCCATCTACAGCCAACCTCCCCTTTCCCTGCAACCCTCCGATGGTGATGGCGTTCCTCCTGCAAGCGTGGGGATCTCTGTCCATAAAAGTGAGGATAATGCACCTCCAGCCGAAATTGCGTGTGTGTAGGCATCCGTGGCATTGTGCTTAGGAGATTATGAGAACAGTCATATTTTCCACACAAACAATCCTATCCTATATCTCACTTACAAGATGTGGGCCTTTAAATGATGTAAATATACAAAATGAGGGATAAGTATCACTATACGGGTTTTTACCTTCCTATTTCGCACACAAATATGCCCACCTTACATCTCACTCACGTGATGTGGGCCTTTAATTAGATGGTGGGTGTCAGACAAAATGAGAGATAAATATCACCACGGAGGTTTGTCCCTATGTTAATTGATATTATCTAGCTCCTAATACGTGAATCTTTCTAATAAACCCCTTTGTATGTTACATATTTCTTTGAATTACCATCTCCTCTTAAAAATTTTCACCTATTTTCCTATAGTAACTTTGCACTAAGTTCCTGTTGAAGTTGAGAGACTGGCAGCATTTGGCTCATATGAAGTGCTAGGTAATTTGGGAATGTGTATTTCAAGTTCTCACATACTTGCATATTTCACTAGACATGTCATTCATTTCGTTACCTCGAGGGTGTTTCTTGAACTCAAATCGGGTATTCGAGATTGTAACACTGTTTCTCTCAAAGAGATGAATTCATCAAAAGTCTTGCATTATTATAGAGTAGCTCCATTTTTTTTTTTTTGTTTTTTGAATGATCTAGTGATTGAGAATGTGGTCTCCCATTAAATAGACCACATTGTTAACTTTTCCAAGATTCTTTGTCTACTTTTGCCAACCTTTTTGGGTGAAAGTCGATAACATGGCCCGAATATTTCTCTTTGGAGACATCGAACAAAATTAGAAAGATATTAGAGAACATTAGCATGATCCTACAGGATCAGGGATGACACATACAAATTGAAGAAACCAAGAAAGAAAAACGTGGATTGAATATTTTGAAATTTTGCATTAAAACCTTAGAGACTCACATCTTTTACTTATTTCTCCCTCTCCCCACCACCTCTCTCCCTCCACCTTTGCGACTTGACCATGAATCGTGACACCATCACCTTCCTCTGTCCATCTTTCCCTATCTTAGCTAGGGTTTAGTAAGTCAGATGAAAAAAGTGAGATAAATTTTATTAGATGGTGAGCGAAGCTAAAATATTTTGATTAGGATACCTTTTCTATTTAGATGCAATGAATGTCTTTTCAAGAAATAAATTGAGCTTAGACCATATGGTGTTTGTTAAGAATTTTGGAGAAACCATGGGTTCATGAGAGAGGAAGCGGGAGAAGCTATCCCACAATTTTAAACCCAATGAGAAGGTGGGATTGCCAAAGTATGAGAGAAGCCAAATAATTATTCTAGGATTACCCAATCCCAAGATTAAGCCCACCCAAATGTGGGATTACCGAGTCTATCTCTGTAAATAAATAGTGTCTTAGATAATCATACTTAAATTAATCACAATTGTCTACCCACCGCCATCTCACCTAAAAGGAGCAACCATTGAACCATCCCTGTCTGTTTGGAACCAGGTGCGTTTAGCCTTGACATGATACTGATGCAAGTGTTATCATAGTCAATGAAATTGTTCCATGTCGTTGAGGTGAAAATATCTTGAAGGATAGTGGAGAAGGAGGTGACGATCAGGGCAGAGGTCGTCACTTGTAAGAGAATGGGAAAGATGATGGTTTGGGGAAGAGAAGGAACAGGGAGCCTATGTATAATTAAAAAAGGTGCAACTACGAAAGCTGTGAGGATATTTGTGTAATTCCAACAATTTTAATTAGGGGCTTACAGATATTTAAACAGAGAAAATTGCTTCGGAATATTACCATCGCACGTCACGCTGAAATGGCAGGTTATTAACTAACCATATACCATATGTTTCGACTTTGGAATCTCCATAAACTTACGGCGAATCATACTCTTGTATGACGAGCTGGAACGTTTCATCACCAACAACCCAAAAGAATTAATTAGACCAATCGGTCAATGACGAAGTTGGCACAATTATTTCCATCACACCGTACGTAGCCTAATATATATAAACCAGGCTATATATATTATATACCTACAAAAAAAAAAAAGCAAAAAGGCTGGCTATTCGAAAAGAGAGGGGAATAAGACCAAAAAAAAAAAAAATATATATATCGTTGCAAATCATCACTTCAAACGTACATTTCTTCTCCCTTGATTTCCCTACTTCTCATTTGCACAATTAATCCTCAATTTCGTAGAATTGGCAACTGGATCACCTGTCTGATGATCTGATCATCCGTAGACGATGAACGACTGCGGTTAATCGGTGGATGTGCTGAAGGCTCTGTACCCACCCTCGGGCGGCGACACGATGATTTGGGCTGGCTCGACCCCGGCGCGACAGATCGGGCACTGCGGGTGCGTGTACAACCACATGTCGATGCAATCCAGATGGAACAGGTGCGCGCAATTGGGCAAGGCTCGAACCATCTCCCCCTCCTCGAGTTCCCCCAGGCAAATCGAGCACGTTATCGGGGGATTCCTGGAGGGCTTCTTGTATGTGAACGTTGGGATGCTTTCGATGACGGATAGGTTAAGACTAGACGAACGTTGAGGATCGGGGATCCCGAAGATTACATCCGTAAGCTCCGTGCTGGTGATATCGTATTCTTCCTCATCATCCATGTGGAGGCGATTTAGGCGGTGGCGACGGCGGAGGCGGCGGCGACATATGAAGTATGTGGAGAGGAGCAAGAGGAAAAATGTGGAGATAGGGATGAAAGTAAAAAGGTAGAGGTGGTACCTTCTCTCCATAGGTGATTTTCTTGGTTTTCTTTTTGTGATATAGGATTTGGAATCGGGGTTTGATTGGAAGGCAGAGATGAGAGGTTCTTTAGACATTTTTTATCCATGTAGTTGACGTTTGAGGTACGGTGCGTGGGTTTAATTGGAATACGCGGGGTTTTGTTCCGTGTTTCGGTTTTTGATCATTTAATTAATGATATGCCCACGTAAGCTGAAAGGAGAATATATGTACATGGATAATTAATTGAGAAGTTTCGCACACGACTTGTAGCTCGAGAGAGATTGATAACTTAATTGGTCAATCTAATTGATCAATTCTTCCCGAAGCCATCTTTATTTAATTATGGTAAAAAAAAAAAAAAAAAACACATGTTTTCCTATAAAAAGTGATGTAAAATATTATTTTCATACTTTACATAGTATTTAGAATATTATTATAATTGATAATTGATATTTAATGTAAAAAAATAAAGAAATGTAATGTTTGTTACGTGTTAATTTCTACCACATTTTAAAAAAATCACATCAATTTAACTTAAAACGTAAAAGTGATAAAAAATTTTCCTTTTATGATAAATTATTTTACATTTATGATAAATTATTGGATGATGTCTTTGTACCGGTGTAATCTTATTTTACATCGATGCAAAATTATTCGAAAGGTAGTTTCATTTGTCCAAAGTGATTTTGCACTCGTGTAAAGTGATTTTGACTTATGAGTTTAGGATTTAGGTTTTAGGTTTATGGAAAGTAATTTCACGTATGAGAAGTGATTTTTACTTGAAAGGTGATTTTTCAACTTAAGGCAGCTAAACCTTAAACACTAAAGACTAAATTCTAAGGTGAAAAATCACTTTTCCAAGTGTAAAATCACTTGTCATACGTGAAGAAATACTTGAAATTTAATTTTATATAGGTGTAATTTTATTTTACACCAATGCAAAAAAATATTACACCATATAAAATAATATTATATCGATATAAAGTAATTTCAAAGTAAAGTACAAACTTATTTTACACCCGTACAAAGTAGTTCAAATTAAAGTGAAATTTTACTTTATATCCGTAAAAAAATATCACATCCATGTAAAATAATTTTATATAAATTTAAAATAACTAAAAATAAGATTACATCAGTGTAATTTTACTTTATATTTGTGTAAAATTATTTTAAAGATATAAATAATTTTACACATTCATAGTAATTTATTATTAATTTTAACATTAATAAATTCCACTGCATATCAATATTTTTTTTATATAAAAATGAAAGATACACGTTAGGATCACGGTTATAGCTACGTATTAATTTTTATGTTAATTTTTACGTTTCTCAATGTAGGTCGTTAATTATACAGGCAAAGTTAATGGGGCCTTCTGCATCTTGGTACTTTGGATTCTGTGAACTTGCGTTGCACCGTCGACGGACAGAACTTATCTCGCACCGTCGACAGAACTTTTATTCTTTATGGCATTTCCTCACTTGCCTCTCAAGTCACAACCTACGATATACTTCCTCAAGTTTGAGGTGATTTAGCTGATCTTTCGCTTGCAGAGGGAGTATTGCTAACTTCTTATCAGAAAAATAGTGTCCCATGGGAGCTATCCCTTGCTTGGTACCTGAGATCTCCAGAAAAGTATTCCACTCTAATGATCGTTGGCGATGGGAGATGATGAACACGTGGAAAGTTTAACTCCTGCATATAACAATATACTCACATCTGTTCAACAACAACGCTGAATATCTTGGCATTCCTACTCACTCCCCTCTTAGGAGAAGTGCTGTCACCCTTTTGGGAGAAGAGCTCTGCATCGATCGACAAATCCAGTGAGATTTCCATAAGAAGAGCATTCCCCAACGGATGGGGTCTTACACTGTTTTTCCGCAAGAAAAGCATGGAGAGTGCATCCCACACTTCCTTTGTTGGTAGTTGATAGTCTTTGATGGTTGACTTGGACACAAATATTGCTTGCTGGTCTTGATCTTTCATTTATCAGTGCATAAATGCACTCAATTTGTGGTGTTATCATATGATCTTGTCTGACAGCCTTCCAGAGATTTTTTATTTTAACAAAATACGGGAGTCAATCTCGAGGCTTATCCAAAAAAGATAGGGGGATATAGATCAAAACCTATCGGATACATACATCCGAAAAAAAAAATCACGACCGATGGTTTAGCACAACATTAAAAAAAAAAAATGCACAAAATGACAATAAGATGACACCAAAACCTAACTAAAAGGCAGACCACAACCCCCACAAGATAGTCAAATAATATACGGGAGTTGAATCTTATTTATCAGAATTATGCCTCGAATGCATGTGACAAGGAAGCTCTGCAGCAGATTCAAAAAGTCACCAATCTGCTTCACCCAAATTAGCAATTTTCCCAGCCAAGGTGTTTACAGAGGGGTTCATGTACGCAATATCACGTATCCATTGTTGCCGATCCTGAACAGCTATTTTCTTGCATGTAGAATTCAATATAGGCCCTCCCATGGTTGTAATTGTGATTGCTTAATTTGATTATTTCTATAGATGAGTCAAGGGTTTGTCCACCATATATATCGTGCCTACGAAATGCTATACAATCATGTTGGACAAAATTGGTCGTACGGTGTCCACTACCGTGACTACAAAATGCTAAAATCATGTTGTACAAAAATAGCCGTGGACCAATCTTTTCACACAATGCCAAACCACGTATTAATGGATTCTTCCCTTAACGACTCAAGAAACTCGATCAAATTTTCAGAAAAGAATTAACCTCCTTTCGTAAAGAAAACTAAACAACTGAACTCGAATATATACATTTTTAAGGACTACACAGAAGTACCAAACATGCTTGAACATAACATTTAATTGCACCGTAATATATGCAAACACAGAATTTCCTTCAACAGTAGAATAATTCATACGCCTTCTCTTTCATACATTGCAGACAATGGCCGGGCCTTATATATGCATGGCCTACGTACACATGGACATTATGCTGAGCTGCTATCCTCGATATATGACCGGTTAATCTAATTAGCCATATGATCTAAACAAGATCGATCACCTCTCGCGGAAAGATGGATGGGACGGTTTGATTCAACGCTTTCGACAACAGCACGACAAACGGGGCATAGCGAGGTCGAGTGCAACCACTTTCTGATGCAGCGCTCATGAAACAAGTGGGAGCATCTGGGCAACGCCGCAACCATCTCCATCCTCCGAAGGTCATCCATGCAAATCGAGCAAACCTGCACCTGCGTGCTCTCTTCAGGCTCCTCCCATGGAGAAACCGAGATCCCATGGAGCTCCTAATGTTTTGTCTTCTGGACAGCAACAGCATAATGCGCAGGATACCCTGAGGACGACGATGGCAAAAATACCGTAGGCGAGAACTCGATCATAATTGTTATATTAAATGGGTTAGACAGATTCGATAGGTTAATCGAATTTCAGATGAGTAAATGAGTGAAATGGGTACATAAAGTAAATAGATTTTAAATGGATTAAATGGATGAAATTGGATAAATTGAATAAATAGGTTAAATAAGGAAAATGAAGGATTTAGGTAAGGAAACTTTTTTATCGGGTTATGCGGTTAAACGAACACATGAACATAAATTTAAACTTGGCTCATTTATTAAATAAATTAATCAAATTTAAATCCATTTATTATTAACAAGATCGGTTGAGATTCAGATTCATTGATCGGGACAGGTATAGGTCGAATTAAATGGATTTGATTTTTTTGGCCCACCTCTAACTAGAGGTTGCCTGTCTTTGATGGTGTAATTAACTGAACACTGCATGCGGGGGACTTTTATTTATGAGTTTCTCACGTACTCTTCTCGTGTAAGGTAAATGAAAAAAGTATTCAAATATGTTAGTAGGCCGAAGACTTTGATCGGTATATATTACGTTCCATCTGAATGCGGGAAAAATGCTGTTGGGATAGATCGGTGTGAAATAAATAGAAAAATTAAGTGAGGAATAAAATAATTGATATATGGGTGGATGTTAAGTGATATTTATTTAATATTAAAAATAGAAGTAGATGATGCAGTAAGTATTTATTTAATGTTGAAAGTGAGAGTTAAGGATGTTAGCGGATATTTAATAAATATTAAAAATAAGAGTTGAGATTATTCTGGTTTGATGGAAAAAATTTTAAAAAATTATAATAAAAATCTTAAGAGTTAGTTTACTTGGGAGGTTAAGGAAGTTATGTTAAGAAATATGAAATTAATGTTAACTTTTAATTGTGTTTAATTGTTGAGTGATGTGAAATATTAATTTATATTTAATTGAATTGATGTTAAGTTAAAGTATTAACATCTGTGATATTTAGTTGGTAGAGGTGTTAAAAATTTAAATGATAGTTAAATTTGTTAAGATAATATATTTAAATATGAAAATTGTTGTGATGGTTATATTTATTGCTTTGTATTATATATTGATAATTATTTATATTAGTAATATCATATATGATGTTAAATATATAATTATTCGTAGGTAATATAAGTAATGTGTTATTAAATATATTTAGGTATCATGTTATATCACTGATTATTAAATTAAATTAGTTAAATTAATTAATAATTAAATTAATTATATAACATATAACAATATAGCGTGATCTATATAGATAAGAAATCTCTTAAAATAGTAAATAACTATACAGTATTTGGTAGTATTTGAAAACCTCTAAAATGTTATGTCAAAATGATAAATACATTTGAACGGATAGGTTTCCAACTCATATAAATACATGCCTAAGCTGTTCACATGAATCAGAATGGCAATAAAAGATCGTTCTAAGGAAAATAAATGAACAGATAAATTTAGTTGTTTACCCTCTTTTTTTGGTTGTAGTGCGCGCAGATAGAACTCCATATTTTCTAATTATTACAGACAGCATTCATCTTATAAATGACATGTTTAATTTATAGATCATCAGTTGTTTACAATATTTTTAATTACAGCAAACTTTACACATATTGCATTCTTGAAATACCCATCTTATTATTCTCAGAACATCAATGACAGTACCTGTACCTTATTGCCAAATAGGGGTTACTCACTTCTCCATACATCAAGGACAAGCAAAAGCTAAGTTTTCCTTGAAAAGTTTTCCTCATGATCTCAAGCCCTCAATATCGATCACCTAGATTAATTGTTCCTATAACAACAACTACGACTTCAACGACATTGTGGAACAATCGATTCCTGATGTATGGAAAAGGGTGATTTGCAACAAAAACACTATGAAAAAATGGCTTACTCAGCAACAACAAAAGGCACTCAACTATCATTAAAATCACATCGCCTTGGTGTCTCAGCTCATGATCAGTACACTTATGCCCATCTTATGAAGAACGGTGGGTCACGAGTTCCAGCTCGAAATCTACTCGATACTGTGGGCATGCAATGATTCCAACGGTTGCCCTCGAAAAGGAATCCTTGTCATAAAAACAAAAATCAAGGAAACTATCATTAAAATCATTCCATCCAAATAAGTGTTGGATGATAATTACCCTCGAAAAATTCGCATGCCCGAAGCTCCTCCTCCAGCCAAAGGCCATTATAATTTCTTATAATTCAAAGTTTTGACATCTCAATCAAATCAGCACAAAATTTCTATGGTAAGAAAAAAAATGTATTTATTAAATATATCAAAATATTTTAAAGATAAATCAGAAAATTCACGAAAAAAAAAGCTGGTCAGGCAGTGGTGGTGGGGATTACGTCACGTCCTCCTCCTCCTCTCTCTCTCTCTCTCTCTCTCTCTCTCTCTCTCTCTCTCTCTGGATCACACAAGTCAACGTGTAAGCCTTCAACTCATCTCTTCCCACGATGAATACATGGTTGTTGCATATTCTTACCCTTTTGGTTGCTCTCTCTCTTGCTTGAACTCTTTCCAATGATGGTTCCACCATGGAGGCAGACTTGCTTTTAGATTTCTATTTTGTTTAATTCATCATTGCAATATTTTCATATCTAAAGATGGTGTTGATATGTTCGTTCTTAAACTTTGTAGGTACCCAATGTTTCACAGTTAATATATTGTTGCAGCAATATTGTAGTTCTTTCCAAAGTTTGAAACATTTCCGTATATGAGCATGGTAATTTTTTACAATTAAAAAAATGTCACTTTTTTATTCAAAGCTATATGGTCAATTATCTCAACTACTACATAATTTCTTATGTACGTGTTATTGCTTTTAAACAAAATTTATTCCAATAGATATTTTTACTTCTTTTATCTCTTGAAGATTTATCTTTATTTCTCCATTCCTATGTTAGAAGAATTTCGAATTTGAGGGTTGTTGGTTCTCATAGTAGTTGCGGACCCTCTCATTTCTCTTTTATCATAGTTGTCAAAATTGAGAAGGGTCGAAATTTAGGTCCCAATGCGCATGTCAGGAATGGGTGAGAAGTCAACCTCTCGTGACTAGTCATGCATGGTAGGATCATTTGGGCATAGGCCCATTGGTCCAATGAATTTTCCATATTTCTAGTTTGAGTCTGCAAAGATGGAAAGCATCTCAGACTCTACTAGAGGAGATCCCTCCTTTGAGCTCAAGGGGTCACACCCAATTGTGTCGCTAGCGGCTTGAGTTTCACCATCTTCCCCCATGAGATAGAGTCCAAAGGGCACCCACTGACTAAAAGTTATGGGAGCTCATCCAAGAGCTCCAAAGAGAGTTGCCCACCATAAGTAGCTTACCAACTTGAAGAACCATAACTACTTTCTACATCGGGTGGTTGACAAATGTCTCCCCATGCCACTAGGTGAAAGGTTCCATCCCAAATGAAGTTGGCGAGTCAAAGCTTACACTTTCTGCAGCAGAAAATTTCAATTCTAATTAATGAACTCATATTGCATTGAAGAGCAACTTAATTAATTGACGTAGAAGATGACGTCAACAATTAATAGGCATGATTATTTTCCACACTTCCCATCTTAATTTATTACTCAACTTTGGCAAGGTAACCGTTGGAACCCTAAGGTGGAATCGATCGACGGGCTAGTCCATATATATATATATATATATATATATATATATATATATATATATATATAAAATAGATGAACCTAAACTACATACACCATTCAAGGATGGGGCACGCAGCTTAAATTAAACCACCTCGACCCTTGCTTGACAAATTGGGCAATCCGAGTGCGAGTGCAACCACAATTTGATGAGATCCTTATGAAACATGTGGGTTCATCTGGGCAAGGCTCCAACTATCTCCCGCCAATGGTAAGGATCTAAATTTACTGAAACTAAACTTAGGAATTTTAAATAATAATTCCCACTGGATATAGTGAAACGAAGTTAGGAACATGGATAAATATTACATATGCAAATCGGCAAACAAAAAAAAAAGAAAAATGTAATAGGAAAGGGAAGGTGATAGCCATAAATTTTCTCCTGAGATAAATGAGTGGTCATGTTTGTTGTACTAGACACTTTTTACATCTTAGAAGAGTTCTTTATGTACTTCCTTCCCCCTTTGATTAACCTTGTAAGGCTATCAATGCCTATTGTTATTCTTTATGTGTTTTTTTTCTTTTTTGATGCGTTTGGGATTCTGTAGTCTCTCAGGGCCTCTCGAAACTTCGTGAGATGAATTTAACCTTGGCCTCTGGCCTTTTGGCTCCCACATGAAAGCACACACTACTATATTATTGGGCATATATTGTATTAGAGTTTGGTGTTAGCTTGTAATTACGATGTGTACGGATGTAACAATATTTACATGTCATGCGTGAAGTACAAAGTGTGTAAGTGATTCTTTTATCACCTATAATATGGTGTCTACAAATATACCACAATAGCAAGATGGTCAACATCTTGCTTAATACCTTTTCTACTATAATAATATTCTTGATATGCATCAGAATCATTAGGTAGACATTCTTTTTACAAAATCAATTTGTAGAATTTATCTCTCATCTCTGCTTAATGATTAAATGACAGAAATGATCACATCATCAACATTAAATATATGACATAAAAGGCAGGCATTTTATCGATTTACTTAATTCCATAAATACCATAAACTTTAAATAAGCCATAAACTTGAGTTATCAAGTTGGGCCAAGCTCAACTCAAGTTAGGCCCAACAAGCCAAATAAGCTAATTAAGATATGTGCTTGTGATGCTTGGTCCTCCCAATAATGCCTTAATGACCAAAATTTCGAGTCACGTTCGTATTGCTATCAACAACACTTGTCTTGACAATTTCAAATATGCTCTCCCTTCGACCCCGAGCT
This sequence comes from Thalassia testudinum, assembly GCA_037157565.1. NCBI lineage: Eukaryota > Viridiplantae > Streptophyta > Magnoliopsida > Alismatales > Hydrocharitaceae > Thalassia > Thalassia testudinum. Next base: position 54,828,162 of record JAZHRO010000030.1, read on the forward strand.
CCCTTTCTCTATTGTGCTCACCTTTGGCATTAATTTCTGCCGTGCTCCTCTTAACATGGTTGGCAACGGTGTCTAGCATGTTAAGCTTCCATTATGTATCTCTCTTTGTGTTTGGTGTAGCCTTCAATTAAAGCTTCCTATCGATGATAACATTTCTAAACTTCGGGTCTTGCTCCCTTTTAAGTGTTGGTGTTGTCCGTCATCCCCCAGATTGAAAACTTTCTATCACTTCTTTTCCTACAGTCAGCTTAGTCATAAATTGCCGAATTGGGTCTTCTCTGAGAATTATCTTAATCCCAACAATCCTGATTTCTTTTTCTACCACCATGCATAGTCAAAGCCTCTCATATAGGGAGAATGTTTTAAAAGGTTTATTCTATTTTATTCGGTTTAATATTTGGTGGATAAGAAATCAGATTAAACATAACTCCTTTCTTTGTCATAGGATTTCTTATCACCTTGGCCATAATTGGAAACATTTTGAGCCAACATCCAATTTTGTGCTTAGCTGACTTCGTTCGAGTAATGGTTTTAACTTAATATTGCTACATCTTATGATATCGCCTATAGCTACCTTGGTTGGGTCATCATTCATGATCAGAATGGTGACTATGTGTAGCTACTGCTAAGATTCTTAGGACTCTTGGTGAGGTCACCTTGCTTAGATCCATCCTACTTGACGTTTCTACTCCCACCCTTAATTTCCTCGTTTTCTTTGTAGATGAAAGCTGCAGATTCTACTTTACTCTATGTTACGAACGCGGCCTCACGACGGGTTTTTAAGACGTTTGGAAAGTGACCCAGACGTCTGACCAGACGTATGGAACCCTTTTCAGACGTCTGGTATTAAATTTTTGCAGCGTACGGGGTTGCGTCTGCGCGCATGCGCACTCAGACTGCACCCGCCGCTCTCTTCCCTCTTTTTCCTTCTCTCCTCCTGCAGGGTGTAGCTCCTTTCTTTCTCTCTCCCCGCGCGGCCTTATAAGGTCCCCTCGCCCTCTCCCTCACCCTCATCTCCTCCGCTTCCCTCTTCTCCTTCTCCCTGCCGATGCGAGAGCACGAGCGAGCGAGTGAGCGGTGGCAGTAGCGGCCGCGGCGAGTGTGCGGGAAGGGGTGTTGCGAGAGGAAGGAGACGCTCGACCGTGAGGGCTCGAGCTTGCCGGAGCAGCTAGAGCTGGCCGGCGGGGGAGCAGCAGGTGTGGAGTGTCGCAGAGGGGCTGCTGCAGCTCGAGCAGCAGGTGGATGGGGCGCGGCGTGGTCGTGCGTCGTGGGCGGAGAGCGAGTCGGGCTCTGATTCTGGAAATTTTTCCAGAATCAGATGTCTGGGCTTACGACCAGACGACGGTGAAGACGTTTGGAGGACTGTCCAGACGTCTGGCAGGTAAGATATTTCTATCTTCTTCCTTTTTCGCGCGTATGGCCATGCAGCCGTCCGCCGCGCCTTCGTCTGCGACCCGTCGTGCTGAGAGCAGGTGTGGGTGCGTGCAGGTTCTGCTCGGGAGGGCGCGAGGGCTCGCCATCCCACGTGAATCGGATGTCTGGCCGCAGTGCTAGACGATGGAGAGGACTTCCAGACGTACGGGGTAACCATCGGACGTCTGGGAACCGGGGTCAGACGTTCCAGCAGGCTTCTGGACGTCTGAAGGACTACACCGAGCTCAGGTACAATCTGACCCACCTTTTAAGACGTCTGGAAGAGGTTCCAGACGTCTGATTTTGGACAGTTTCGTCATTTTCGACCCGTTTAGGGCCCGTTCAGAATCCGTTTTCCGCGTTTCGAGTTGCGTTATTTCCAGAATAAAATCCTCTACCCGTTTATAGTAATTGTACACCGTTTTGAGAAACTCCTTGTGCGTGATCCTTGTGCTAGGATCCCGTTCCATTGCAGTCTTGGGGATTGCGGAAGCGCGCGGGATTTCCGACCACGCCCCCAGTACTCCCGTTGTAGCTGGTAGAGTGGCTTTTAAATTTATTAACATAATTTGTTACAGTTGTGGAACAATTAATAGAGTCTAGGGCATTGCATGAACGCTAGGAATGAGAAACTAAATTGAATAATAGATCCTAAGGTATTGCATGAATCCTAAGAATGAGAAACTAGATTCAATGATAGATCCTAGGTATTGCATGATTCCTAGGACTGGAAAACTAGTGGATACATAAATATTGCAGTCTCGAAAAAGTGGAAAGGAAATAATAGCTGCCTGTAAATTGATTTAACTGCTGCCAGTTATGAATGAATAAATATGATTGAGAATACGAGTGGTATGAACGTAAAACTGGAACGGTGGAACCTAAAATGGCCAAACAAAAGGAACACGAACCCTACGGGGAATTAAGAGTAGAACTCCTAGAAAGAGAATAGAAGAGAACTGAGGAAGTAAAACATGGAAGTGTGTTGTCTCTTGGGTACGTGGTACCATAGAGAGTACACATTACCTTTTAGTGTAGAGGGGAGGTTGCTGCCTCAGGTTGAGACCGGGATGGGTTTGGCCACTGTACACCGACTTGCTGGACCTCGCGTACGTAGTACCGAGGAGAGCTACTAATGTAGGGAGAGCACTAGCTACCCCACGGGCCTCAGGGTTCTGCTAGCCTCCTACACCGACTTGTTAGGCCCACTGGGCAAACTAGGGTAGTCAGGCGAGGGTGCGCGGACTGTGGAGGGGTTGGACCCCTGTTACTGAGAGGGCTCTGCCTTATACTGGTTCCGTGCTGTGTTTTGAGCATACCTATTAACGGAAACGACTGACTGCGTGCCAGTGCGGGGTAGCTACCCGTGCGCTTATCGTGCGTGCCGTAGTCACCGTTACGTCTGACAGCGACCTTGGGGTGGTTGACTGGGGGTAGGACCACCACGGGGGACTCTCCCGGATAGGAGAGCACCACGTGTTACTTCTACTTTTCGGAAAAGACTGCAATCAAGATCGTTCCCACGAGGAACATTCGAGATCAAGTAAAGGATCTGAGAAATAGATAAATCGTGAAATTATAGAAAGACGTAAACAAGAAAGTAAAAATATAACAGCTACTGTACACTCTACTGCTTCTTTAGCTTTTAGCTGCCACTCTACTCAACGTTTCGCTGACGTGTTACACTCGTTACTTTTCAGGACCAGGTGTTGAGCAGCTAGGGTCAGCGGCTGCAGATGACGCTGGGCCGAGTAGGGTCCAGTAGAGTACCACAGTTCTTTTTGTACCATTCTTCCACTGTAGTGAGTAGTTTCTTTATTTACTCCCTGTACTTCTTTATTTGTAAGCTTCATGTTAGGTACATAATTGTTGTTCTACTGTTGTGGTGGTGTATACTGTAGTAGTTCCTTTTCTTACTGCTGTATTTTGTTACTGCTAGTTATATTCATGCTGAATGTGGTTTATTTTACTACTCTTTTGGTTACTTCCTCGTTGGACTACTAGGTCTTGGGATTAGTCGAGTCGGTTCGACTCTCGTGTCTCGTAGGGACTCGGGACTCGGGTCGTTACAAGATGGTATCAGAGCAAGGTCGTCCCGAGAAGTGAATCAACTGACTGGAAAATAACCAATTCACATGTCTGTAACTAGAGTAGCCACCACAACATATCTTTTGACATGAGCTCTTAGACTTTTTCGTTAGATATCGTTCCATATTTATGTGTTTCCGTTCTGTTTCGCATCTCTTTGCAGGAGATGCCTCGTCGCGGGACTAGCGAGGCGGGCCGCGCGCGGCCGAGGACGAGGTCGGCGAGGTGGGTGTGCTGCTGTCGACGCATCAGTGGACCAGCCACTGCTCCCGGGCATTCAGGCCCAGGACCTCGCCCAGCTGATGCGGGACATTGTGCGAGAGGAGGTCCACCCACCACCTCGAGTGCCTCTCCCTGGGGCTACGGAGGGGTAGTCCTCTGTGGGACCACACGACGGACGCGACGCTGGACACGGGGGAGGGGATGGGTCGCTGCCGCCCCCACCTTCCTCCGACACTTCTGTGCACGAGACACCTTTGCTTGGAGGTGCACCAGCATCTCCACTGCAGCGCCACTTCGAGCTCTTCGGGCAGTTTTGGAAGCTGAAGCCCCCCTCCTTCAAAGGGGATGAGGACCCGACCGAGGCAGAGGACTGGCTCGAGTAGCTCGAGAAGGTTTTCGACACCCTTCGCCCCCCGGTGGAGTGCCGCGTGGCCTTTGCCACGTACCAGTTGGAGAGTGCGGCACACAAGTGGTGGAGGGCGGTCAGGGGACATGAGAAGGACGAGCCGACCTGGGACCGATTCGTAACCCTCTTCTGCGAGCAGTACTTTCCCCAGATGTGGCAGGACCAGAGGAGGCGGGAGTTCCACACTCTCCGCCAGGGGACAATGACCGTGAGCGCGTACCGCACGTGTTTTCTGGAGCTGTCCCGCTTTGCAGCGACAGCGGTAGCTACTGAGGAGGAGCGCCTTTGGAGGTTCACCGAGGGGCTTCGGCCTGCGATTCGGGGGTATGTCAAACCCCTGAAGCTGCCTACGTTTTCGAGAGTGGTGGAGGCAGCTATGACTTACGAGGAGACCAACCCGTCCGCGTGAGACACTGACGGCGGGCGGAAGAGGCCCTTCCAGCCAGACTTTTCACAGAGCCGGCGGGAGAGGGGGACACGTGGCGTCCGCAGGAGAGCCATCACGTTTTGCAGGGCCATCAGTGGCCTTTGGGGGCCCTAGACAGGGGTCAGTCGCCAGCATCGGACCCCCGCCCAACCGACAGCAGGGACCCACTAAGGGCGGGAGTCGGGTTCCCCTCTACTACCAGTGTGGCCAGCCGGGCCACATCAGGAGGGACTGCCCGTCTAGGGCAAGAGGTCAGCAGATACTTCCCGCGCTGAGCACTGGAGGGCGTGCAGGAGGCCGCGGTTCCCAGGCGCGAGGAGGAGGACAGCAGTCACGAGGAGGGTACCGGCCAACACCTACCTGTCCGATGCAGAGTGTGGCTGCTTCGTCCGCACCTAGAGCTGAGGCGCATATCAACGCCCTGACACACAGGGATGCCAGAGCTTTGGGATCGGTGGTGGCAGGTATGGTTTCAGTTTCCGGCAGACTCGTTTACACACTTTTCGATTCCGGCGCTACGCACTAGTTTGTCGCAGCCAGTTTCGCAGTTAGTTTGGGCCAGGATTATATGCTGTTAGAGAATCCGTTCGTAATCAGAGGTTCGGGTGGTCAGCTATTTGTAGCTGAGGAGGTGTACATGGATTGCGAGGTCAGCGTAGGGGGACATAGTCTGCCAGCTGACCTGATTATGATACAGATGGAGGACTTTGGCGTAATTCTGGGGATGGACTGGCTGTCCGCTTACCACGCTCTGGTGGACTGTTTTGAGAGGAAGATCGTCTTCTCCATACCGGAATTGCCTTCTTTCGAGTTTCATGGACAGCCAGTGGACGGAGGCTTCAGATGCATTTCGGCACTTCGGGCAGCGAGACTTTTGAGCCAGGGGTGTGAGGGCTTCCTAGCTTGTGTGGTGGCAGAGCCCAGCCCTGTGGCAGACTTCCTGAGCATCCTGGTGGTTGGAGAGTACCCTGACGTGTTCCCAGACGAGTTACCAGGACTACCACCCGAGTGTGAGATCGAGTTTGAGATCTCACTAGTACCAGGGACCAGCCCCTTCTCCACCGCACCATACAGGATGGCACCGCTTGAGCTACGAGAGCTCAAGTCTCAGTTGCAGGGCCTTTTGGAGAAGGACTTTGTGAGGCCCAGTGCGTCTCCCTAGGGAGCCCCAGTATTGTTTGTGAAGAAGAAGGATGGTACCCTACGCCTTTGTGTGGACTACCGACAGCTAAATAGGGTCACCATCAACAACAGATATCCGCTGCCGAGGATCGACGGCTTGTTTGACCAGTTGCGGGGTGCCACGATGTTCTCCAAGATCGACTTGAGGTCTGGATACCACCAGTTGAGGATTAGGGAGGCAGACGTCTCCAAGATAGCTTTCCGCACCCGGTACAGACACTACGAATTTTTGGTCATGCCGTTTGGGCTGACCAATGCCCCTGCTGCTTTCATGGACCTGATGAACCGGGTGTTTAGACCATACTTGGACCAGTGCGTGGTGGTATTCATTGATGATGTACTCATCTATTCTCGAGATCAGACGCAACACGGACAGCACTTGCGGATGGTTCTGGACATATTGAGACGACGTAGGCTGTAGGCCAAATACAGCAAGTGCGAGTTCTGGTTGAGGGAGGTGACCTTCTTTGGCCATGTGATCTCTGGGGATGGCTTGGCGGTGGACCCAGCCAAGGTCGAGGCAGTGCTCAGGTGGGAGAGACCGCGTACGGTTACTGAGATTCGCAGTTTCCTGGGACTGGCAGGCTACTACAGAAGGTTCATTAGGGGTTTTTCACAGATTGCGCGTCCTATGACATAGTTGACCCGGAAGGACGTGCCCTTCACTTGGATAGACACCTATGACACAGTTGTTGTCTTCGCGCTGAAGACCTGGAGGCACTACTTGTACGGTGAGACCTTTGATATTTTCACAGATCACAAGAGCCTCAGATACCTTTTTGATCAGAAGGAGCTCAACATGAGACAGAGACGTTGGTTGGAGCTCCTGAAGGACTATGACTGTAGCATTTCTTACCACCCGGGAAAGGCCAACGTGGTGGCTGACGCCTTGAGCCGGAAGGCGCCCGCATACTTGACCAGTTTACAGTTACAGAGTTGGATCCTATTGGAGGAGGTAGGCAGTTGGCGACCCCTAGAGTTACAGGGGCACTGTGGGGCAGTGATTGTGACACGACAGACTAGGACAGAGTTGATATACTGCATCATCACAGGACAGATGGCCGATCCATACTTGCAGTCCCTACGCGACAGAGTACTGTCAGCAGACCCAGGGGACTTCTCTTTCACAGATCAGGTGTTGCGCCTGAGGGGACGGTTGTGCGTTCCCAGAGACGAGGAGCTGTTGAGAGAGCTCCTGGCAGAGGCACACGGTTCCAGATTCACCATACATCCCGGAAACACGAAGATGTACCACGACTCGAGACGCGAGTTTTGGTGGAGGGGGATGAAGCGGGATGTGGGTGAATTCGTGCAGCAGTGCTTAGTGTGCCAGCAGGTGAAAACCGAGCATCAGAGGCCTGCAGGGCCGCTACAGCCGCTTCTAGTGCCAGAGTGGAAGTGGGAGAGCATCACCATGGACTTGGTGGTGGGCTTACCTGTTACCCAACGAGGACACGACGCAGTCTGGGTGATTGTGGATAGACTGACGAAGACGACACGATTCTTGCCAATCCGAGTCACTTTGGGACCAGCACAGTTAGCAGAGAGGTATATCCGCGACATGGTACGGCTACATGGAGTTCCGCGGGAGATCGTATCCGACCGGGATACCTGCTTTACGTCCCAGTTTTGGACTGAGTTTCAGCAGGCCCTGGGGATGCGGTTGAGATTTAGTACAGCTTACCACCCCCAGACGGACGGACAGTCTGAGCGCACGATACAGACACTTGAGGACCTTTTGCGTGCCTGTGTACTGGACTGGAGGGGCTCTTGGGAGGAGCACCTGCCCCTGGCGGAGTTTGCATACAACAACAACTATCACTCAAGCATCGGCATGGCTCCCTACGAGGCTCTGTACGGACGGAGGTGTATGGCACCCTTGAGTTGGGTTGAGGTGGGGACCAAGTGGGAGGTTGGCCCCAGGTTGATTCGGCAGAGTGAGGAGGTAGTCGAGCAGATCCACAGGCGACTCCGTACTGTCAGGAGCAGGCAGAAGAGCTACACGGATCGGAGACGCAGAGAGGTGCTGTTTGAGGTTGGGGACCACGTCTTCCTTCGTGTTTCGCCCATGAAGGGCCTGTAGCGGTTTGGGGTGAGAGGGAAGCTCGCGCCAGGTTCGTGGGGCCCTTTGAGGTCCTGGAGCAAGTTGGACCCGTTGCTTACAGACTTTCCCTCCCTCCTCAGCTTTCTGGTGTGCACGACGTGTTACACGTGTCCAACCTCAGGAAGTACGTAGCCGATCCCAGTCATGTACTGAGTCACGAGAGCGTCGAGGTGGGAGACGACCTGACCTACCCCGAGCGGTCAGTGTAGATTCTTGACCGAGCCGTTCGCAGTTTGAGACGAAAGCAAGTACCCCTGGTGAATGTTTTATGGAGGAGCCAGCGGTACGAGGAGGCTACCTGGGAGCCTGAGGCGGCAATGCTGGAGCGATACCCGGAGCTCTTCGCGGGTACGTATTTTCGGACCGGCTTTGGTCCTCTTTGAGTTTGTTATGTTTTTATATGTCATTCTTTCCCGCACCCTAGTTAGCGCAAGTTTCGAGGATGAAACTTCCTTTGAGATTGTTATATTGTTACGAATGCGGCCTCAAGACGGATTTTTAAGACGTTTGGGAAGTGGCCTAGACGTCTAACTAGACGTCTGGAACCCTTTCCAGACGTCTGGTATTAAATTTTTGCGGCGTACGGGGTTGCGTCTGCGCGCATGCGCGCGCAGACTTCACCCGCCGCTCTCTTCCCTCTTTTTCCCTCTCTCCTCCTGCAGGGCGCAGCTCCTTTCTCTCTCTCTCTCCCCGTGTGGCCTTATAAGGTCCCCTCGCCCTCTCCCTCACCCTCATCTCCTCCGCTTCCCTCTTCTCCTTCTCCCTGCCGGTGTGAGAGCGCGAGCGAGCGAGTGAGCGGCGGCAGCAGCGGCCGCTTCGAGTGTGTGGGAGGGGGTGTTGCGAGAGGAAGGAGACGCTCGACCGTGAGGGCTCGAGCTTACCGAGGCAGCTAGAGCCGGCTAGCGGGGGAGCAGCGGGCGTGGAGTGTCACAGAGGGGCTGCTGCAGCTCGAGCAGCAGGCGGACGGGGTGTGGCGCGGCCGTGCGTCGTGGGAGGAGAGCGAGTCGGGCTCTAATTGTGGAAATTTTTCCAGAATCAGACGTCTGGGCTTACGACCAGATGACGGTGAAGACGTCTGGAGGACTGTCCAGACGTCTGGCAGGTAAGATATTTCTATCTTCTTCCTTTTTCGCGCGTACGGCCATGCAGCCGTCCGCCACACCTTCGTCTGCGACCCATCGTGCTGAGAGCAGGTGTGGGTGCATGCAGGTTCTACTCAGGAGGGCGCAAGGGCTCGCCATCCCAGGTGAATCGGACGTCTGGCTGCAGTGCCAGACGACGGAGAGGACTTCCAGACGTCCGGGGTGACCATCGGACGTCTGGGAACCCTCAGATGTTCCAGCAGGCTTCTGGACGTCTGAAGAACTACACCGAGCTCAGGTACAATCTGACCCACCTTTTAAGACGTCTGGAAGAGGTTCCAGACGTCTGATTTTGGACAATTTCGTCATTTTCGACCCGTTTTGGGCCCGTTCAGAGTATGTTTTCCGTGTTTCGAGTTGCGTTATTTCCAGAATAAAATTCTCTACCCGTTTACAGTAATTGTACACCGTTCTGAGAAACTCTTTGTGCTTGATCCTTGTGCTAGACCCCGTTCCATTGCAGTCTTGGGGGTTGTGGAGGCGCGCGAGATTTCAGACCACGCCCCCAGTACTCCCGTTGTAGCTGGTAGAGTGGCTTTTAAATTTATTAACATAATTTATTATAGTTGTGGAACAATTAATAGAGTCTAGGGCATTGCATGAATGCTAGGAATGAGAAACTAGATTGAATGATAGATCCTAGGGTATTGCATGAATCATAGGAATGAGAAACTAGATTGAATGATAGATCCTAGGGTATTGCATGAATCCTAGGACTGGAAAACTAGTGGATACATAAATATTACAGTCTCTGAAAAGTGGAAAGGAAATAATAGCTGCTTGTAAATTGATTTAACAGCTGCCTGTTATGAATGAATAAATATGATTGAGAATACGGGTGGTATGAACGTAAAACTGGAACGGTGGAACCTAAAATGGCCAAACAAAAAGAACACTAACCCTATGGGGAATTAGGAGTAGAACTCCTGGAAAGAGAATAGAAGAGAATTGAGGAAGTGAAACATGGAAGTGTGTTGTCTCTTGGGTACGTGGTACCATAGAGAGCACACATTACCTCTTTGTGTAGAGGGGAGCTTGCTGCCTCAGGTTGAGACCGGGGTGGGTTTGGCCACTGTACACCGACTTGCTGGCCCTCGTGTACGTAGTACCGAGGAGAGCTACTAGTGTAGGGAGAGCACTAGCTACCACACGGGTCCCGGGGTTCTGCTAGCCTCCTATACCGACTTGTTAGGCCCACTGGGCAAACCAGAGTAGTCAGGTGAGGGTGTGCGGACTTTGGAGGGGTTGGACCCCTGTTACTGAGAGGGCTCTGCCCTATACTAGTTTCGTGCTGTGCTTTGAGCGTACCTGTTAACGGAAACGACTGACCGCGTGCCAGTGCGAGGTAGCTACCCGTGCACTTATCGCGCGTGCCGTAGTCACCGTTACGTCTGACAGCGACCTTGGGGTGGTTGACTGGGGGTAGGACCACCACGGGGGAGCCTCCCGGACAGGAGAGCACTATGTGTTACTTCTATTTTTCGGAAAAGACTGCAATCAAGATCGTTCCCACGAGGAACATTCGAGATCAAGTAAAGGATATGAGAGATAGATAAATCTTGAAATTATAGAAAGACGTAAACAAGAAAGTAAAAATATAACATCTACTGTACACTCTACTGCTTCTTTAACTTTTAGCTGCCACTCTACTCAGCGTTTCGCTGACGTGTTACACTCATTACTTTTCAGGACCAGGTGTTGAGCAACCAGGGTTAGCGGCTGCAGAGGACGCTGGGCCGAGTAGGGTCTTGTAGAGTACCGCAGTTCTTTTTGTACCCTTATTCCACTGTAGTGAGTAGTTTCTTTGTTTACTCTCTGTACTTCTTTATTTGTAAGCTTCATGTTAGGTACATAATTGTTGTTCTACTGTTGTGGTGGTGTATACTGTAGTAGTTCCTTTTCTTACTGCTGTATTTTATTACTGTTAGTTATATTCATGCTGAATGTGGTTTATTTTACTGCTCTTTTGGTTACTTCCTCGTTGGACGACTAGGTCTTGGGATTAGTCAAGTTGATCCGATTCTCGTGTCTCGTAGGGACTCGGGAATCGGGTCGTTACACTCTACTATTGGTGAAAAGGAAAGATCTAGGTTGAGTGGCCTGTTACAGGGGACTTGTTTGCAGTTCAAGCTAGGCAGCAACAGATTAATTCGATCTCTTATATTCATCCTTCTGTCAACATTTTGTCTCATAGAATCGCATACTTAGGCAGGGGTGATTTGTGATTTTTTGAGTCTTCTTAAGTGCTACCCTATCGTATTCAAGGCATTATCCAGCTGAACAAGATTTAATTCCCCTATATCATCCAGTAATTGCCTAGTTGGTTTGGCCAACTTTTGTGTTGTCTCTGGGTCTTGCTTTCTCTTTTGCTTGTTTCGTTATATTGTACCAGACCACGAGTTATGGTTCTTTTTATGTGTTATCCTTGGCGGGTTTTATTTTTATTGTCTCACGGGAGTGGAGAATCTATAAGATAGACTCTCCTATTTTGTAAAAAAAAAAAGATAGAGAAAAAAAAAGGCTAAGATCTAGGCTTGAGCTCGGCTCAAAAACTCAATGAGCCAAGCTTGGCTTGACAAGTTGTGCTCGAGGTGAATGCCCATCCCTCAGTTTGGTAAGCACGGAACAACTATTGTTACATCAGAGCACGATCCGGCAGGGTGGGGAAGAAGGGAAAACGCTGCACACTCACTTTAGGAAATTTAACTGATGCAAAAGATGTTAGGAGGGATCCTGTGGAGGTTGATATTGGGTTGAAAACGGAAAGCTTTACAACAATTAGGTATAACTGCATGTCTATAGCAAAGTAATCCCATGTTTCGCATAAAACATTGACAAAAATAACAATATAATTAATAACTCCTAAAACCACGTATTATTGATAAGCTCATCCATCAATATTGAACGGCCATGGTTTTTTTTTTTTGTCAATCGACAGAACGAAAGGCGCTACATCCAAATGGGACACGCTCGATTAATTAATGCTGATTTCCAGCAAGAAACTACAGAACGTATACCATATTTACATCACAAGACACCTACATCTACCATCGAATGGATGTACATGCATGTATGATCGATTTAAATAAGCACATCTTACAAGGCCTCTCGATCCATTCTTGAAGCGGACGGAGCAGATTAATTAGACACCCTCGATCGATCCCACCACGGCAAACCGGGCAGTTAATTCGAGTGCGAGTGCAACCACATCTTGATGCAATCCTCGTGGAACGAGTGGGTGCATATAGGCAAGGCTCCAACCATCTCCATTCTCTCAAACTCACCCAAGAATATAGGGCATGTTTGTGGAGCGGTGCCTTCTACGGGCATCTTGTAGAGGAAGATCGCGATCGGGATGCGAGAAAGGTGCAAGGTGTCGCTAATTAATAGGTGCAGACTCAGGCCGGGGCTCATCACGACGGTCTTCTTCGCGGCAGCATGGTGCGTGGCATGCGCAGCAACAGATCGAATGCGCAGCATGCTACGGCGGATAATATGAAAAGAATAATTGAGAGCAGGTGCATATGCATATGTATGGGCAAAGAATCCCCTCCTCCCCCTCTCTGCACTAATATTATGCATTCGTGGGTTTGAAGAGGTAGGTAATTATAGCAGTCGAGTATACGTGAGCACCGGTTGATAAAAGTCCACGCAACTCATCTCTTCCTTCCCAGATCCGTGGCCTCTTTTTTTTTCAGGGGTGTAAGAATTAAACTTTGTCGAGTTTGACGTGCGCTATCACTCTCTCTCTATATATATATCCTGCTATCATCAGATAAGAACATGGGAATATAATTAAGAGGGCTATGAGGACCTATTGCTCGTCTATAGCAAGCTTATGATCCTATTGCTCATCTTTATGCTAAGCTTGCTTCTCTTAAGAGGGCTCTGAGGATATGGAACAGATCCACTTTTGGTGATATCCATAAGCTTGTCGGACAGTTTGAGTCTCGCCATGATGAACTTGATGCCTCCCTTGCATCCAGTTGGGTTGATAACATATATGCTGAGCTCAACGATACCTGTATCCAGCTTGACGATGCCATTCTCAAATTGAACGATCTTTATATGCAAAAGGCTAAAGTTAATTGGCGTGTGAATGGAGAAGGTTGCGATAGATTTTTCTTCACGACTATTAGGAGGAAATTTGCTGAGTGAGCTAGATCTTCCTTAGTGGAGACGATTGGTAATGGTTCTAGGGCGGAAGCAACTCGTACAGCTACTAGTTACTTTGAGCATCTTCTTGCCTCTGGTTCTCTTGCGGGGTATGAATCTTTCCTCCAACACATTCCTTCCATTATCTCTTCTGAGGACTGGGATAACCTTGTGAAGGCTCTGTCTGAAGCTAAAATCTTTGATGACCTCTCCTCTATGCCTCTAAATAAGACCCCTAGCCCTGATGACTTTAATGCGGAATTTTTCAAGCATTGTTGGAGCATCGTTAAAGAAGATATTATTGAGGCTATTTGTTACTTCTTTGACGCTCAAGTGGCCACCCGATCCTTTAACAATACATTCATTGCCCTTATTCTCAAAAAAGTTGATCCTTTTGAGTTAGCGTATTACAAGCCGATTAGCTTATGCAATGTTCTCTATAAATTAGCCTCGGGCATCCTAGCCTAAAGGCTTGAGCCCCACCTCCATAAATTGATCTCTCGTGAGCAGGCTGGTTTTATTAAGGGTTGCTATATCTTTGATCATATTGCGACTACTTTTAAACTCATGCAATGTCTTGACAAGAAGGTCCATGGTTCTAATGTTATTCTCCAATTGGATCTTGAAAAGGCGTATGATAAAGTGGAGTGAGGAAGTCTTTTTAAAATTCTTGTGGCTTTTGGTTTCTCCTGTCAGTGTGTCAATCTTATTAGGGCCCTTGTGTGTCATGAGGGCTCTTCCATTCTGGTTGACGGGTGCTCTTCGTTGTTCTTTAAGGCCTCTCGGGGTTTACGCCAAGGAGATCCCATCTCCCCGTTCCTTTTCGACATTTTTCTGGAACCTTTCATTAGAAACCTTAAACATCTTGTGAATTTGGGGAGAGTTAAGCCCTTCTATCTCCGTCGGGATGTTATCCCTTCGATTGCTCTTTTATATGCTGATGATATCATCATCTTTACCAATGGAAATCTCAATTTCATTCGCAACCTCTCTGTTTTTTGTCCAATTTTGAAAACTCTTTCGGACAGAGGGTTAGCTTGCATAAGTGCTTTTGTTATGTTGGGAAACATTTCCCCCATGATCGCCTTTCTAGCATTCTCAACACCATGGGTTATCAGATTGGGTGTTTCCCTTACACACATCTTGGTTGCCTCATCTTTACTGGCAGGGCAAAAATCTCCTACTTTGTCGACATTATCAAAAAAATTCAATCTAAGTCAGCGAGTTGGAAAGCCAATCTTCTTTCTGCTGCGGCCAGACTCCTTTTGATTAAGCATGTGTTTTCTGCTGTTCCAATCCACATTATGGCTATTTTGGATGTTCCCTCCTCTGTGATCCAGAAATTGAATTCCATCTTTGCTAACTTCTTTTGGGGTAAGGTTTCTAATGGTTCTCGTCACCATTGGATTTCTTGGAATACAATCATCGCCCCTCAAAACTCGAGGGGCTTAGTGATTAGAAATCTTAACCTTTTTATTAAAGCCTTGAGAATGAAGAGGGTTTGGCATATTTTGCATGAAGATTCTATCTTTTCTAATCTTGTTCGTGATATTTTCAAGAATGCCAACCTTTCCTTGCTCCCCTCTAGATTTCGGGTTCTTTTCCAAGCCTATCAGGAGATGAGACCTTTCATTAAATGGGAGGTTCATGAAGGTTGGGTGGACTTCTGGTTCAACCTTTGGATTGGAGATTATCCGCTCAAAGATTTCCTCCCGAAGAATTCTCACGTTCAACCCATTCACATTAAAGATATTATCTCATCTCTGAACTCAAATCCTCTTACTGAATACATTCCTTCCCATATTTGTGACCATATTGATAATATTTCTTTGGATGAAGTCAAAGATAGGCCAATTTGGACCCCCCTGGCTGATGGCTCCTTCATTGTCTCTTCAACCTATCATTTGATTGCCAAGAATGAAGTGGGAAGCTTGTTTTTCAGGAATCTTTGGAAGCTGAAGCTCCCCCTGCATATTTCCCTTTGTATCTGGAGAGTTTTACTTCATAGGCTCCCCACGATGAAAATATCTCTAGCTTGGCATTCCTCTTTCCTTGAAATGCTATTGCTCCCTCATTTTCCGTCCACGGAAACTTCCACTCACATCTTCATCCATAGTGAACTTGTTCAAAAAATTTCAAAGTGGGTTTTTCTCAAAGGCTTTATCACCCCTATTGACCCTATCTTCGTTTTCAATATTTTGGAAGGTTGTTCTCTTCATAGACAGGGTAATACCATTAAAGCAATGATTTGCTTTATTTGGTACTATGTTTGATGAATTAGAAACAAAATTCGTCATGATAACTTTCATTGGAACGGCCTTCATAGTCTTCTTGATTATGGTTGGGGTAATTTCCAGATGCAACTTTGGATTTCGAAACAAGGCCCAAAAATCTGATTCTTTCTTGGATGTGCCCCTTGTTAGACTTCAAGATTAATATTGCATCCAAGATTGTTAATGATAATTCTTTCTTGAGTTGGGCTATTAGAGATCATATTGGGAATTTTGTCTTGGGGGTCTCCTGCAAAACTATGGTCCTTCCTAATGACTCTCGTATTATGCAGGCCGTGCTTCATGCCCTTTCCCTTCCTCTGGTGGATTTTGCCCTTCAGGTTGAAGTGGATTCTACCCTTCTCTACTATTGGTGGAATGATAAAATTTAAGTTGCTTGGAATATGCATAGGGAGTTCAATTCATTGTTGTCTATGAAAAATCAAATTCTATCCGTTTCCTTTGTGCATAGAACAGTTAATCTCCTTTCTTTGAGACTTGCAGAGATTGCAGATGGTGACCGGAGGATCTTCAGTACCCTTTCCAACCTTACTTAGAGAATTAGAGGGATTTGCTATATAGATGATATTCAGTGCCCGTATAGTATAGTTTAATTGATTCCCTCCAAGAGGGGTTCTTTGATTTTTTTTTCCTCCTCAACGTTGTCCGCTCCATTTGGTTCCGGTCTGTTTCTTTGCTGGCTACAGTTTTGTTGTTTTGCAGCTTTCATGTATTAGGTTATGAGTCGTGGTCACTCTCTTTTTCTTCTAGGTAGGTTTTGATCTAGTCGCTTTGCCTTCCTTTTTTTGACCTCCAAGGGTTGGGGGATGAATAAAATCGGATCTTTTTTATTTAGAAAAAGAAAAGAATATGGAAATATTAGAGGCTGCTAAACTTCATGGGTCAATATATTTATGGGTTTCCCCATGTATTCTTCTCGTGGAAGACGAATGGAAAATGTATGAAACTATGTTCGAAGCTAGGCCGAAGACTTTGAACGGTATATGTTATTGTTTTTTTTGCAAGGGTTCATTGATCAACGATTACTTTTTCTTGTAAAAGGGTCTGAAAAGGAAGTCAACATGGTTGTTATTATGTTTTTCTTTTGCAAGAGAGGTTGTTATTACGTAATTACTTATCATATTAAAGAGGGTGGGTCATTGCCACAGCCTGTGTTGACACGCGGCTCCTCCTCTCCCATCCCACATCTCTCTTCCTCTAGTTCTCCCATTCTGCCATCCTTCCGCTTCCCTCTTCCATCTCTGTTTTTATTTCTTTTTCCTTTAGGTGGTGTTTGATAAGAGAAATAAATTAATTAAATAAGTAAAAAAAAAATTGAAAAAAAATAGTAAGTAAGTAGACTTTGATGTTTGAAGTTTAGGTAAATTAAACTTATTCTTTGGAGGAAATAAAAAAAAATTTGTTTGAAGTTAAACTCTCTTAACTCCATGCAAATGGGTCAAGGATTAAACAATAAACAAACATAGGTTAAGTACCTTAACCAACGTACAAAATATCATTTTAATGACTAAATCTCACCGATGAAAGCCGAGGCCTTTTCAGCCTGCCTCTTCCCATGATAACACAACGTTGCTCCATATTCTTACCCTTTTGCTTGCTCTCTCTCTCTCTCTCTCTCTCTCGCTTAAACTCTCTCTAACGTTGGTTTCACCTCGGTGGCAGACATTATTTCTAAAGATGGTGCTGATTTGTTCGTTCTTAAATTTCATAGGTACCCAATGCTTTACAATTAATATATTGTTGTAGCAATGTTGTATTTTTTCTCAAAGTCAGAAACATTTATGTATTTTAGCATGTTACTTTTAAAACTTGAAAAACATGTCACCTTTTTATTTGAAGCTATACAGTCACATATCTCAACTAATACATAATTTCTTGCCACTATACATGTTATTGCTTTTAAAAAATTTTGATGGCCAATAGATATTTTTACTTCTTTATAGCTTGAAGATTTACTTTTATTTTACCAAAGAATTTTGAATTTGAGGATAGCTGTATCTAATGTATCTTGACTAAATTTTAAAGTTAAATTTACTTAATTAATATATTAAAAGGGTATAATTCAATTAAGACTGAAGAGAGAGGAATTGATAAAAATATGAGTTAATTCTATAATTTTCATGAACAATTATAAATGTAAAATGGTAAGAGGTGAACCATGATTAATCAAAGGTCAATTGAGCTTAAATTTCCTAAAGTAGGTTGATTTAGGATTTTTATTCAAATTTAGTGCTAATCCTTAATTAAAATGGCTAATTTCGATCCTACTTCATTTAAAATAGTTCCAATGGAAATAAATGAAATCTAAACTTTTTAAAAATCATTTAAATAATTTTATAAGACTTGACCTAGTCAATTTAACAATCGAAACTCGTTTCAACCTAAACATAAACATAGGTCGGTATTTGATACATTTTAGGTTAAGTTGTAAATTGACCATGTAAACTTCATCAAAGCCAAAAATTGAAGTGACCATTCAATTTTTTGTCCAAATTAAGTTACTATAAAAATTTAGGCTTATTGGGACTTCATCTTGGCCAAGTTTGCAATTTGGCCCTTAATTCTCGATTTTCATACAAATGCCCCATTAACTTTCGATTTTCTTGCAAAAGAGCCTTTGCCAACAGCTCCCTCACCTTCCACCTCCTTGTCCTCGACCACGAAATCCGACAAGTTCGTTCCTGCACCTACCAACCCTCTCTTCGCATGCTAAGGAGCGATAAATCTCTGCCATCACACACCGCTTCTCCTCGTCGAGTCGTTGCGTGTCCCTACCCCCTTCCTCCTTCTCGGTGTCGTCGACGACAAGACCTTAGAGCTCTTCAACCTCATTTGTCCGCCGCTCTATTGTGCAATTGATAGAGGGCTTCTTCTTCCCTCGTCGTCGTCGTGCTTTCCATCAAAGAACCATCTCTCCTACCCTCCTCCTCTCTCTAATTAATCTTGCTGCCCCTTCTTATTCAAGGCCGGCCATGTTCTTCGTCTACTTTGTCCACTCTCAGGTAGCCTATTGTTGCAACGCTTTGTCGTATTTTAAATCAATCTCGTTGCAGTATAGTTAAAAAAGTGTTTTGAACAAATATCAATTTTTATTACTCGAAAGTCAAAATTTCCGAGGTCGAACTTAGGGAGCAACTTGGTATTTTAGAAACAAAAATCACAATTTTCAAAATATGATATTTAACAATAATATAAATGAGAGTCCATGTATAAGAAAACTAAAAAGAGAATAGAAATGGAAGAGGAAATTGAATATTCTCTTGACTTCTTTCTTCTCTTTCTTCCTTTTCTTCTCTTCTTGGCTGCACCTTTTCCTTTTTTCTTTCTCTGATTTTCCTTGTGAATCAGCCGTCTGATTCAGAATCAGGCGTCTTAAACTTGCGTTGCTATAGTGCTTGCCCTTTCTCTTTCTGATTTTTGCCTTCTCTTTCTTTCTTCTTTCTCTTTGCGGCTGTGCTTCTCTTTTCCTTGTTCTTTGGCTTCTTCTTCTTCTGTTCTTCTCTGCTGCGCCTCCTCCTTCTTCTTCTCTTTCCTTCTTCAGCAGCTGCCTCCTCCTCCTCCTTTTGCCTCAGCTTCTCTGCGGCTACAGTGCCATCTTCCTTCTCCTCCTTAGCTGCTCCTTCCTCTTCCTTCTTCTTCTTTGATTTCTTCTTTTCCTTGCACACACGAGAGAGTGCAAAACCTATCCCCTACCCTCACCCAAGCATATAGGGCATGTTTATGGAGCGGTGCCTTCTACAGGCATCTTGTAGTGGAAGATCGCGATGGGGATGCAAGAAAGGTGCAAGGTGTCGCTAATTAATAGGTGCAGACTCCGACGGGGGCTCATCACGACGGTCTTCTTCGTGGCAGCATGGTGCGTGGCAGGCGCAGCAACAGATCGAATGCGCAGCATGCTACGGCGGATAATGTGAAAAGAATAATTGTGAGCAGGTCCATGCATATCTGTGGGCAAAGAATCCCCTCCTCCCCCTCTCTACACTAATATTGTGGGGGTTTGAAGAGGAAGGTAACTACAGCAGTCGAGTATACGTGAGCACCGGTTGATAGAAGTCCATGCAACTCATCTCTTCCTTCCCAGATCCGTGCCCTCTTTTTTTTTTAATAAGGTGGAGGGGTGTAAGAATTAAACTTTGTTGAGTTTCACGTGCGCTATCACTCTCTGTCTCTCTATATATCCTGCTATCGTCAGATAAGAATATGGGAATATTAAGAGGGCTCTGAGGACCTATTACTCGTCTATAGCAAGCTTATGATCCTATTGCTCGTCTTTATGCTAAGCTTGCTACTCTTAAGAGGGCTCTGATGACCTGGAACAAATCGACTTTTGGGGATATCCATAAGCTTGTCGGACAACTTGAGTCTCGCCATGATGAACTTGATGCCTCCCTTGCGTCCAGTTGGGATGATAACATATATGCTGAGCTCAACGATACCCGTATCCAGCTTGACGACGCCATTCTCAAATTGAACGATCCTTATATGCAAAAGGCTAAAGTTAATTGGCGTGTGAATGGGGAAGGTTGCAATAGATTTTTCTTCACGATTATTAGGAGGAAATTTGCTGAGCGAGCTAGATCTTCCTTGGTGGAGATGATTGGTAATGGTTCTAGGGTGGAAGCAACTCGTAAAGCTACCGGTTACTTTGAGTATCTTCTTGCCTCCGGTTCTCCTACGGGGTATGAATCTTTCCTCCAGCACATTCCTTCCATTACCTCTTCTGAAGACTGTGATAACCTTGTGAAGGCTCCATCTTAAGCTGAAATCTTTGATGACCTCTCCTCTATGCCTCTAAATAAGATCCCTTGCCCTGATGGCTTTGATGCAGAATTTTTCAAGCATTGTTGGAGCATCGTTAAAGAAGATATTATTGAGGCTATTTGTTACTTCTTTGACGCTCAAGTGGCCCCCTGATCCTTTAACAATACATTCATTGCTCTTATTCCCAAAAAAGTTGATCCTTTTGAGTTAGCGGATTACAAGCCGATTAGCTTATGCAATGTTCTCTATAAATTAGCCTCGGGCATCCTGGCCAAATGGCTTGAGCCCCACCTCCATAAATTGATCTCTCGTAAGCAAGCTAGTTTTATTAACGGTCGCTCTATCTTTGATCATATTGCGACTACTTTCGAACTCACGCAACGTCTTGACAAGAAGGTCCATGGTTCTAATTTTATTCTCCAATTGGATCTTGAAAAGGTGTACGATAGAGAGGAGTAGGGAATTCTTTTTAAAATTCTTGAGAATTATGGTTTCTCCTGTCAGTGTGTCAATCTTATTAGGGCCCTTGTGTGTCATGAGGGCTCTTCCATTTTGGTTGACGGGTGCTCTTCCTCGTTCTTTAAGGCCTCCCGAGGTTTACGCCAAGGAGATCCCATCTCCCCGTTCCTTTTCGACATTTTTCTGGAACCTTTCATTAGGAACCTTAAACATCTTGTGAATTTGGGGAGAGTTAATCCCTTCTATCTCCGTCGGGATGTTATCCCTCCAATTTCTCTTTTATATGCTGATGATATCATCATCTTTACCAATGGGAATCTCAATTCTATTCTCAACCTCTCTATTTTTTTGTCTAATTTTGAAAACTCTTTCGGACAGTGGGTTAGCTTGCATAAGAGCTTTTGTTATGTTGGGAAACATTTCCCCTATGGGTTATCAGATTGGGTCTTTCCCTTACACATATCTTGGTTGCCCCATCTTTATTGGCAGGGGCAAAATCTCCTACTTTGCTGACATTATCAAAAAAATTCAATCTAAGTTGACGGGTTGGAAAGCCAATCTTCTTTCTGCTGTGGACAAACTCCTTTTGATTAAGCATGTGCTCTCTATTGAGCCAATCCACATTATGGCTGTTTTAGATGTTCCCTCCTCTATGATTCGGAAATTGAATTCTATCTTTTCTAACTTCTTTTGGGGTAAGGTTTTTGATGGTTCTCGTCACCATTGGATTTCTTGGAATACAATCACCACCCCTCAAAACTCGGGGGGCTTAGGGATCAGAAATCTTAACCTTTTTATTAGTGCCTTGAGAATGAAGAGGGTTTGGCATATTTTGCATGAAGATTCTATCTTCTCTAATCTTGTTCGTGATATTTTTAAGAATGCCAACCTTTTTTTGTTCCCCTCCAGATTTCGGGTTCTTTTCCAAGCCTATCAGGAGATGGGACCTTTCATTAAATGGGAGGTTCATGAAGGTTGGGTGGACTTTCGGTTCGACCTTTGGATTGGAGATTGTCCTCTCAAAGATTTCCTCCTGGAGAATTCTCATGTTCAACCTATTCACATTAAAGATATTATCTCATCTCTGAACTCAAATCCTCTTACTGAGTACATTCCTTCTTATATTTGTGACCATATTGATAATATTTCTTTGGTTGAAGTCAAAGATAGGCCAACTTGGACCCCCCTGGTTGCTAGCTCCTTCTCTGCCTCTTCAACCTATCATTTGATTGCAAGGAGTGAAGTGGGAAGCCTGATTTTCAGGAATCTTTGGAAGTTGAAGCTCCCCCTACATATTTCTCTTTGTATTTGCAGGGTTCTACTTCATAGGCTCCCCACGAATAAAAATATATCTAGATTGGGCATTCCTCTTGCCTTGAAATGCTATTGCTCCCTTATTTTCCATCCATGGAAACTTCCACCCACATCTTCATCCACAGTGAACTTGTTCGAAAAATTTCTAAGTGGGTTTTTCTCAAAGGCTTTATCACTCCTATTGACCCTATCTTCTTTTTCGACATTTTGGAAGGTCATCCTCTTCACAGATGGGGTAATACCATTAAAGCAATGATTTGCTTTATTTGGTACTATGTGTGGTGGATTAGAAACAAAATTCTTCATGATAACTTTCATTCGAACGACCTTCATAGTCTTCTTGATTATGGTTAGGGTAATTTTCAGATGCAACTTTGGATTTCGAAACAAAGGCCCAAAAATCTGATTCTTTCTTGGATGCGCCCTGATGATAACGTCATCATCAGCCATATCTAGCCTTATTTAGTCATAATTCATTAATAAATGCTCCTACATAACCGCCATAGAGCCCTAATTCACTGCATATCCATTTTGAGAGATAAATAGTAACACAGGGAAAAAACTGCAGTTTAATAGAATATCTTAATTGTAGAACAATCACGGTGTTTCTCAGGGGTTAATTAAAGGTCAAATGGTCATAAGTGCCAAATAAGTGGGTTCATGCAGACAAAAATGGATTTTGGCTCGTTTTAAGAATTAATTGACATCTGAAATCCTAAAAACAAACTTGCTTAATTCACTGAGGTTCTCGTTAGGATAAAATTTACTTAAACCTTTTAAATATAATATAAAAATATTTTATAAGGTTTGGTATTCTTGCTTTAACCATTGGAACTCAATTTAGCGTAAAATAGAGTTTTAGACAGACGGTTGCCTTAATTTGGATTTCTACACAATTTATTCAGTTAAACTTGGTCAAAACCTAAATCCGACTTCACCATCAGATTCCTTGAGTCCAAATTAGCTTTTTACCAAAATTTGAGCCCAATCAAAGATCATCTTGATCATGTTTGCATTTTGATCCAGTCTGACTCTTTCCTCTCACACACATGCCCCTAACTTTCGAATTCTTTGCAAGGCCCCCCCAACTTCTTCATCTTCTTTGTGAAAAGGTCCCTGCCACCGTGGCCATGTGAACCCACCTAGAGCTGATCTTCAATTAGGAAGATCTCCTTGATTTCACGGAGAAATCCTTCCAAATTGGAAGGGAGACTCCTGAGGTGATTCCCTTCCATTCGAGCTCTTCCACGACCTTCCTAATTCATCCAAGAGTTTAGGTGAAATCTTGGAAATCCTAAACCTATTTCCTGATTTGCGATGCTCCCAAGCTTGGTTTCCAAGCTTGAAGCTCGATCCAATGGCCTATAAAAAGCCCCCGTGTACAGCCCTACATCCTTATCTTGGTTTGGAGGTCGGACACCTTCTCTTCCCTTCTCCCCAACCTCCTTCTTCGCCAACTTCGGCTAGTTCTCCAACCACCTTACTTGTTCACCCTCACAGACAATAGCGGGTGGATTCTTCTTCCCCAAATTCATTCGTGTCTCGCAATACCCGCAGACGTCTTCTTCCACGTCTTCCTTGTCGCTCCATCACCGGAGGCATCATCTTCTCTGTCGCTGACTTGCCAAAGTGATGAGCGTGGAAATCGCGTATTTTGAAATCGTTGGAAATCGTAGTATAGTCGCAAAAAACCACTCGTCAAAGATATTTGTGATAACGAAACTCTCATAGATCTTTATTCTTTTTAGAACTTGAGTCCCGGTTGTTCGTCTCTGGGAGGCGTGAAAACGAATCGAGATTTGGATCGACTTTTATAACCTAAATCTAACCTAAGCTACTATTTTTGTCTTTTTGTGTTTTTGATTTTTTATTTCGAAAAGTGAATTGAAACCTAGATCTAGATAAACTAGCAAAAACCTAAGTGACTATGTGCATCTAAATGAGGCCATGGTGGCTGTGCATGGTGTGAACAAACCAAAGTGTCCTATAGGCAAGCAAACATGAGGACAATCAATCATAGAAACATCATGAAATTATTAATGCACAAAAAATTATCACACATCATCTACACTAGAAAGCATATAAATAGAAGAAAATCCCTTACGCCGGAAAGTTGCCACTAGGGCCATCGGCCTTGTGTGAGGGTGTAGGCTAGACCTTGGGTATGCAAACCCGTCTACACGCCTACCAAAAGAGATGGCCGACCAGAAGAGGCTATGGGTGAGCCTTCATGGCCGTCCAAGAAGAAGAAGAAGATGGGGGCTAGTGCACCCAAGTGGAGAGAGGAGGGTGTTGCTCCCTTTCTCTACCAATGGCCGTCCTTGAAGCTTTGGAGAGAAGCTTCTCTAGCTAGCCGTCCATGGAGCCTTGGAGGAGGATGAGGAGGACGGCCTTAAGGTTTTGGAGGGTGGAAGTAAGTTTAGAGTGGAGAGTATGGATGGGAGAGTGTATGGAGAGATGGCCCAATTTCGTAGCTCTCTCTTTGCCCTTATGGAAGGCTCCATTTGGTTGCCACTTTTGGTGGCTCCAAAAGTAGCCAATGCCACAATTTTTGGATCTAGGTTTGACACAAGTTGTTAGGGTTTCCAAGAGAGTGTGCATGGGTTTGGTGGGAGTAAAATGGGAAGGTGTGCGTGTGTGTGTGTTTTTCATAGGGCTAGGTTGTGGGTTTTGGTAGGATTAGGTGCTAAATAGGTTGGGTCAGTCTAGATTAAGTGGGTGTGGACCTAATTAGGCTTAGGAAAGTCTAATTGGGTAGGAGTGAACCTAATTAGGTCTAGGTCAAGTCTAATTAGTTGTGTGCATGTGATTAGGCTAGGGTAACCCTAATAGGTATGAGTTAATTAGATCCTAGGTAGATCTAATTGGGCTCGGGTGCACCCAATCAACTATAGATGCACCCAATTAGGTATGGGATGGTTAAATTGGGTTGGGGATAGGACAAGTAGGGCTATGGATAGTGGACTAGGCTTAGGAGGTCTCTACTTAGGTTTCCTAGGGTGTCTGGTGGGGTTCCTAGGTCAAAATAGGCAAGCTAGGGCTTCCAACACCAAAATCAGGAACCAGACAGCAGTATCAGACGTCCAGGATAGTGGTCAGACGTCTTATACTACAAAATTGGACATCTGGACACTAAATTAGACGTCCAATTCTGTGTCAGTATGAGTTTTGGCTTCCTAGATTGTTATTCTGCAGAAATCAAACGTCCAGCCAGATGTCTGGACGTCCTAAAAGGTGCTGGAGAGTGGGTTTATGTTTTCTAAGGTTGGTTTTGGTTCCTAAGTGTTTGGGAGAGGGATAGGAACATGGATAGTGCTATCCATGTTTGGGTTTTGAGGCTAAGGTGCCCTAATGGAGGTTGTTTTGGATTTGGGAAGGCTGTCCTAGGGTTTCTAAGTGTTACGATCATGGGCGTCAGAAGCAGTTTAAGACGTCTGGGAAGTGTCCCAGACGTCTGGAACCCCTCCCAGACGTCTGGTAATAAATTTTTTTTGGCGTACGGGTTCGCGTCTGCACGCCTGCGCGCGTAGACTGAACCGCAGCCTTCATTTTCTCTCCCTACAGGCGTCGCTTTCCTTCTCTCTCTTCTCGCGGCTGCCCTATAAGAGTGCTCCCCCTCTCCCTCACCCTCACTCCACCGTCTTCTCTTCTCCTTCTCCCTGCGAGCGAGCGAGGGAGCAGCAGCGGTTGTTGCGGGTGTGTGGGAGGGAGTGTTGCGAGAGGAAGAAGAAGCTCAACCGCGGAGGTGCGAGCTTGCCGGGGCAGCTACAGTCGGCCGGCGGGGGGGAACAGCAGGCGTGGGGTGTCGCGGAGGAGCTGCTGCAACTCAGGCAGCAGGCGGACGCGGCGTGGCGCGGCTATGCGTCACGGGCGAAGGATGAATCGGGTACTGATTCTGGGAAAATTTCCCAGAATCAGACGTCTGGACTTATATCCAGACGACGTGTAGGACGTGTGGAGGAAGATCCAGACGTCTGACAGGTACAATATTTTTTTCCTCCTTCCTTTTACGCGTGTACGGCCATGCAGCCGTCCGCCGCGTTCTCTGAGCCTTTTTGTGATGAGAGCGGTTGCGTGTGTGCGCAGGTGTTGTTCGGGAGGGTGCGAGGGCTCGCCATCCCACGCGGATTAGATGTCTGGCCACAGTACCAGACGACGGAGAGGACCTCCAGACGTCCGGGGTGACAATTGGACGTCTGGAAACTGACTTCAGTTGATCTAGCGGGCTTCTGGACGTCTGAAGGACTGCGCAGATTGAGGTACAACATGAACAACCTTTTAAGACGTCTGGAAGAGGTTCCAGACATCTGATTTTGGACAGATTCGTCATTTTTGACCCGTTTAGGGCCCGTTCGGAGTCCGTTTTCCGCGTTTTGAGTTGCGTTCTTTCCAGAATTAATTCCTCTATCCGTTTATAATAATTGTATACTGTTCTGAGAAACTCCTTGTGATTGATCCTTGTGTTAGGACCCCGTTTCGTTGTAGTCTTGGAGGTTGCGGAGGTACGCGGGATTGCCGACCACGCCCCCAGTACTCCCGGTTTCGCTGGTAGAGTGGCTTTTTAATTTTTTTAACAAAATTTGTTACAATTATGAAATAATTAATAGAGTCTAGGGTATTGCAAGAACCCTAGGACTGAGAAATTAGATTGAATGATAGATCTTAGGGTATTGTATGAATCCTAGGATTGGAAAACTAGATTGAATGATAGATCCTAGGGTATGGCATGAATCCTAGGACTGCAAAACTAGTTGAATATATATATATATTGTAGTCTTGGAATAGTAGAAAAGAAATGATAACTGCCTGTAAATTGGTTAAGAGCTTCCTGTTATGAATGAATAAGTATGATTGAGAACATGGGTTGTATGAACGTAAAGCTGGAACGGTGAAACCTAAATTGGCTAAGTTAAAAGAGCTTGAACCCTACAGGGAATTAGGAGTAGAACTCCTGGAAAGGGAATGGAATAGAATTGGGGAAGTGAGCTGGCCCTTGAGTACGGAGTACCAAGGAAAGCGATTGTCCCCCTATTTAGTGCAGAGTGGAGCTAGCCGCCCTAGGGACCTGGGGTTAGGTTTGGTCACTTTGTACCGACTTTTGACCCTCATGTACACAGTACCGAGGAGAGCTACTAGTGTAGGGAGAGTACTAGCTACCCCACGGGCCCCGGGGTTCTGCTGGCCCTCCTACATCGACTTGTTAGGACACTGGGCAAACCAGGGTAGTCAGGCGAGGGTGCACGGACTGTGAAGGGGCAAGACCCCTGTTTGGTTACTGTGGAGGGGTTGGACCCCTGTTATTGAGAGGGCTCTACCCTATACTGGTTCTGTGCTGTGCTTTGGGCTCACCCGTTAACGGAAACGACTGACCGCGTGCCAGTGCGGGGTAGCTACCCATGCATTTATCGCACGTGCCGTAGTCACCGTTACGTCTGTCAGCGACCTTGGGTGGTTGACTGAGGGTAGGACCACCACGGGGGACTCTCCCGGCCAGGAGAGCACCACGTGTTACTTCTACTTTTCGGAAAAGACTGCAATCAATATCGTTCCCATGAGGAACATTCAAGATCAAGAGAAAGATTTGAGAAATAAATCAATAGTGGAAATAGAAAGACATAAATAAAGAAAGTAAAAAAATAACAGTTACTGTCCACTCTACTGCTTCTCTAGCTTTTAGTTGCCACTCTACTCAGCGTTTTGCTGACGTGTCACCCTTGTTACCTTTTCAGGACCAGGTGTTGAGAAGCTAGAGTCAGCGGCTGCAGAGGGCGCTGGGCCTAGTAGGGTCCAGTAGGGTTACCTGTAGTACCTTCTGTACCTTCTTTCCGCTGTAGTGATTAGTTTTCTGTTGCTCCTTGTACTCTCTTTAATGTAAACTTCATGCCCATATTTATGTTTATTTCTCTACTGTTGTGGTGGTGTATACTGTAGTGTTTCTTTCCTTTACTGCTGTATTTTGTTACTGCTAGTTATATACATGGTGAATGTAGTTTATTTTACTACTCTTTTGGTTACTTTCTCGTTGGACGACTGGGTCTTGGGATTAGTCGAGTCGATCCGATTCTCGTGTCTCGTAGGGATTCGGGAATCGGGTCGTTACAAGTCGATCTGACCGGGATACGTCCCACTTTTGGGCTAAGTTTCAGCAGGCCCTGGGGACGCGGTTGAGATTCAGTACAGCTTTTCGCACCCGGTACGGACACTACGAGTTTTTGTTCATGCCGTTTGTGCTGACTAATGCCCCCGCTGCCTTCATGGACCTGATGAACCGGGTGTTTAGACCGTACTTGGACCAGTTCGTGGTGGTATTCATTGATGTACTCATCTACTCTCGAGATCAGATGCAGCATGGACAGCACTTGCGGATGGTTTTGGACACACTGAGACGACGTAGGCTGTACGCCAAATACAGCAAGTGCGAGTTCTGGTTGAGGGAGGTGACCTTCTTGGGTCATGTGATCTCTGGTGGCGGCTTGGCGGTGGACCCAGCCAAGGTCGAGGCAGTGCTCAGGTGGGAGAGACCACGTACAGTTACTGAGATTCGCAATTTTCTGGGACTGGCAGGCTACTACAGACGGTTCATCTGGGGTTTTTCATAGATTGCACGTCTTGAGTCACGAGAGCGTCGAGGAGAGCGACGACCTGACCTACCCTGAGCGGTCAGTGCAGATTCTTGACAGAGCCGTCCGCAGTCTGAGACGAAAGCAAGTACCCTTGGAGAAGGTTTTGTGGAGGAGCTAGAAGTATGAGGAGGCTACCTGGGAGCCTAAGGCGGCAATGCGGGAGAGGTACCCGGAGCTTTTCGCAGGTACGTCTTTTCGGACAGGCTTCGATCCTCTTTGAGTTTGTTATCTATATATTTTGTTCTTTCCCGTACCCTAGTTAGCGCAAGTTTCGGGGACGAAACTTCCTTTGAGTTTGTTATATTGTTACGATCATGGGCCTTAGAAGCAGTTTAAGACGTCTGGGAAGTGTGCCAGACGTCTGGAACCCCTCATAGACGTCTGGTAATAAATTTTTTTCGGCTTACGGGTTCGTGTCTGCGCTCCTGCGTGCGCAGACTGAACCCGCATCCTTCGTTTTCTCTCCCTGCAGGCGTCGCTTTCCTTCTCTCTCTTCCCGCGGCTGCCCTATAAGAGTGCTCCCCCTCTCCCTCACCCCCACTCCACCATCTTCTCTTCTCCTTCTCCCTGCGAGCGAGCGAGGGCGCAGCAGCGGCTGCAGCGGGCGTGTGGGAGGGAGTGTTGCGAGAGGAAGAAGAAGCTCGACCGCGGAGGTGCGAGCTTGCTGGGGCAGCTAGAGCCGGCTGGCGGGGAGGAACAGCGGGCGTGGGGTGTCGTGCAGGAGCTGTTGCAGCTAGGGCAGCAGGCGGACTCGGCGTGGCGTGGCTATGCGTCGCGGGCGGAGGACGAATCGGGTGCTGATTCTGGGAAAATTTCCCAGAATCAGACGTCTGGACTAACGTCCAGACGACGCGTAGGACGTCTGGAGGAAGATCCAGACGTCTGACAGGTACAATATTTTTTTCCTCCTTCCTTTTACGCGTGTACGGCCATGCAGCCGTCCACCATGTTCTCTGAGCCTTTTCGTGATGAGAGCGGTTGTGTGTGTGTGCAGGTGTTGTTCGGGAGGGCGCGAGGGCTCGCCATCCCACGCAGATCAAACGTCTGGCCACAGTACCAGACGACGGAGAGGACCTTCAGACGTCCAGGGTGACAATCGGACGTCTGGAAACTGAAGTCAGACGATCCAGCGGGCTTCTGGAAGTCTGGAGGACTGTGCAGATTGAGGTACGACATGAACAACCTTTTAAGACATCTGGAAGAGGTTCCAGACGTCTGATTTTGGACAGATTCGTCATTTTTGACCCGTTTAGGGCCTGTTCGGAGTCCGTTTTCTGCATTTCGAGTTGCGTTCTTTCCAGAATTAATTCCTCTATCCGTTTACAGTAATTGTATGATGTTCTGAGAAACTCCTTGTGATTGATCCTTGTGTTAGGATCCCATTCCGTTGCAGTCTTGGAGGTTGCAGAGGCGCGCGGGATTACCGACCACGCCCCCAGTACTCCCGGTTTCTCTGGTAGAATGGCTTTTTAATTTATTTAACAAAATTTGTTACAATTATGAAACAATTAATAGAGTCTAGGGCATTGCAAGAACCCTAGGACTGGGAAATTAGATTGAATGATAGATCTTAAGGTATTGCATGAATCCTAGGATTGGAAAACTAGATTGAATGATAGATCCTAGGGTACGGCATGAATCCTAGGACTGAAAAACTAGTTGAATATATAAATATTGCAGTCTTGGAATAGTAGAAAGGAAATGATAACTGCCTGTAAATTGGTTAACAGCTGCCTGTTATGAATGAATAAGTATGATTGAGAACATGGGTTGTATGAACGTAAAGCTGGAACAGTGAAACCTAAATTGGCTGAGTTAAAAGAGCTTTAACCCTACGGGGAATTAGGAGTGGAACTCCTGGAAAGGGAATGGAATAGAATTGGGGAAGTGAGTTGGCCCTTGAGTACGGAGTACCAAGGAAAGCGACTGTCCCCCTGTTTAGTGCAGAGCGGAGCTAGCCACCCCAGGGACCCGGGGTTAGGTCTGGCCACTTTGTACTGACTTTTGGCCCTTGTGTACTTCTACTTTTCGGAAAAGACTGCAATCAAGATCGTTCCCACGAGGAACATTCAAGATCAAGAGAAGGATTTGAGAAATAAATCAATAGTGAAAATAGAAAAACATAAATAAAGAAAGTAAAAAAATAACTGCTACTGTCTACTCTACTGCTTCTCTAGCTTTTAGTTGCCACTCTACTCAGCGTTTCGCTGATGTGTCACCCTTGTTACCCTTTCAGGACCAGGTGTTGAGCAGCCAGAGTCAGCGGCTGCAGAGGACGTTGGGCCTAGTAGGGTCCAGTAGGGTCACCTGTAGTACTTTCTGTACCTTCTTTCCGCTGTAGTGAGTAGTTTTCTGTTGCTCCTTGTACTCTCTTTAATGTAAACTTCATGCTCATATTTATGTTTATTTCTCTACTGTTGTGGTGGTGTATACTGTAGTGTTTCTTTCTTTTACTGCTGTATTTTGTTACTGCTAGTTATATACATGGTGAATGTGGTTTATTTTACTGCTCTTTTGGTTACTTTCTCGTTGGACGACTGGGTCTTGGGATTAGTCGAGTCAGTCCGATTCTCGTGTCTCATAGGGATTCGGGAATCGGGTCGTTACACTAAGGGTAGGGATAAGGCTATCCTCCTCACTCCTCTTATCTGGATCAGTCTTCTTCTTCCTTTATTGCTTTATTTCACTATCTCCATCCTGAATCACTTTATTATCTGTAAATAGCAATAAAAATCATTAACTAGCAGGATATCTCATCTTATTCTAAATAGACTGATGCAATGCATGATATGCAAGATATGAGTGCAATATCCACAATTTAAGATAGGTTCAGACATTATTTAGGTTGATTAGGACCCATGATTGCTGTGCAATCATGCCCCCATGCCTAAACATTGCTAGTCCTTAGCAAATGCAAGACTAAATTATTTACAGCAAGGGTCCCTAAGGGACTGTTTATTTTATCAAGTGTTTTCATAGAGATTTTTCTCCTTTTTGTTTTCATCCTATGCTCTAGAAATCCAGACAATCGTGAAGGTGCAGCTATGTAGCTTTTGCAACGGATTTGAGTGAGAACTAATACACCTCTAAAGCCTGTACTTGACCCCTAATTAAAATTCTAGCAGGATAGGCGGATTCTTCCCTCGGGGTATTCAAGATATTCTATGAATTTCACCCCGACTTTGGGCTTAGGTAGAGAATCTTTGAGAGAAAGGATTATATATTTGGTGGCTCATTCTCACTTGGTGCTACAGAGAGACTAGTACTACAGAATCTAGATTCCCGGATTACTAAGTAACTCAACTCAGAGAAAGACGAGAAAAACTATGCTCCCTTTTGATTCCTTTGTATTCATTCTCTCTTACTCTTTTTCTTTCTTCTTCTTAGAGCTCACAACCTCACCAGATTCACACATAGGATCTGTATTTGGTGGTCTCACTAGGAATTAACACTTTAATTGAGTTCTCATAACCCTAACACTAAGTCGAGATTCCTCAGCCAGTATTCGGGTGGTCAGAAACACAAGAAAAATAGGTTAAAGCCATATTTGGTGGAGCTCAATTTTATTTGGTGGTATTGCCTTGATAAACACTAAATATTCATTCTTTTCTTCTTTTTTCTTCTTTTTCTAATTTTTTTTTTAGTTTTTCTTTCTTTTCATCATTCTTTTTCTTTTTCTTTTTCTCTTTTTTTTTTTATTTTTATTTTTTCAGCCTAACACAACTGGCATACATCCATGAACTTCATTAAAAAGGCATTATTGGGGATATGTGGTACTCAAGAGACATTGGGTGGCTTATTTGGTGGAAGTGCCTACTCACGGCACTGGGAGAGATGGATAGGACGGTGTATTTCTGACCTTGACATCAATACCCTCCTTCCGCTTAGGATTCCGTAAAGAATGGTCGTAACCATCCACCTTAGCCCTAGTTTTATGAAAACTCGCTTTCCGCATATTTACCTTATTCGGTGGCTCTCACAATTTCGCACAAAAATGTATACGTGGGAACCGAGAGCGAAAACTATGTCTAATCTCAGAGTATCATCACCTAATTATCTAGGATTCTAGATTCCTTGCACTAATCTTAGAGCACTTGTACACTCTACTCTCATCTCACACTATTTGGTGGATTTTTGGAGGAAAATTTGCTTAACTCCTAGAACATTGTCCAAGGGTTCAAGAAAAGAAGCACTGCTTCTTCTCGACAAACTGAAGACGTTTATCAGCCTTCATCGTGAATCCATTGCAAATTCTACGTGTGTGTGAAAAGTTGTACTGGATTCCAGATTACAGGACTCAACTAAAGGATAAAATCCCTAATGCATTCTCTTAATAAAATAATCTTATTCATGAATGCAATATCTATATATGCTATAAACATGTAACCTCATAATTTGTACTTTGTGAATTTCCTGTATTGGGTTACAATCAGCTTGCCCCTAAATTTAAAACAAAAGGTGGGTGGGTGAGTCGGAAGTGGCTGTTGCGAACGATTTCTAGCTCCAATGAGAGCATTGGAGGTGAAGTCGGTTGTTCTTTTATTTAAGGTCCTAAAGTACACTTTGCATGTAGCTCCGAGGTTTTCCTAGGTGTTGGCAAAAATTTTTTTTTTCAATTTTTCTGTATCTACCCCCTCATGCCTAAGTTCTTGCATGTCCTCATGCATGAATGTAAGAGAAAATAAATGCTGCAGGGAGAGAATGGATAAAAATCACCTGTAATTGCTCCTGCAATTATTTTCAGTATCGGCTAACCTGTTAACATGCAATATAGAAAAGGGAAATATGCTAAAATAAAAATATGCTATGTATAAAAATGGTTATGTATAGATGATGGTGAAATGGTATTTATACGTGCTGAGTTTAACGCCTCCAGCTGGGCGTACACTTCAAAAAGGATATACCAATACAGTATTGAGAATGGCGAGTAAAATGATAAGAATTTTAGTCTCATTCGCCAATAGCGGACCGCAAATGTGAACTAGCTGTCCATGAATTCCAAGTCCAAATAATTGGGAAAATATGTAGATGGGGCTTATGATTATCTGCAGCTAGATGCTACAGAAGAAAGACAGATAAATACGGGTGCCTAGAAGGAATGAAGGTGAAGGCATCCCGAAGAGGTGATGGAGAATGTGGGTGGTAGGGGTATGGGTGGAGTCGTGTGGGGTGAAATCATATGGGTCCTGATAATGGTGATGAATGGAAGGCATGACCCAAGTAGTGTGGTCAGATCTGGAAATCAAGGTCCAGTAATCAGTCTCTATCTCTATCAAAGATGTTTGGGTCTCATCTTCTTCTTTTATCTCTTCCAAATTGTCAAATGCCAATTCCCAATTATCACATGATTCCCCAAAATTCCTAGCTTCCTCTGATAACTCATCATATGTTATCCCCAATAATCTTTCAATTTCTTGAATATCTATTTCATAAGAGGATATTTCCTTCTTCTCACTTAGATGAAGTTGGGCATTAGATTTAGAGTGAGTTCCTCCATGAAAGTGGAATGGGCTGAATCATTGATTGAGGAGTTGTTACAGGCTTTTTGATTTTGTTGCTCCGTGTATGAGATCATTTGAATTAATTCATCAATGTCTCCATGGGTATTCTCAAATACAACAAAATTATATTCAGGTCCCTTAATGCTTGGTTCCTCAAAATGAAATGATTGGTACTCAGGCCCTATATCAAGATCAAGATTCTCAAATAAATCTCCATTCTTAGATTCATAGGGTTATCAATATCATCCACCTCGGGTGTTTGATCAACAAAATCCTGCATGACCACCACCGAATCGCAAATCGGTTGTGACACACCTGACCCAGATTCAAACATTTCTGGTTTTTGTTGCTCATCCCATATTCTATGAAGCTCTTTCCTTATATCATCATATTCTCTTGCACTAGCTTCTTTTATTTCATGAATCATTTTGATCAATTGAGTAATCTGGGATTCATTGCAAGGGGCAGGGGTTTGAATTGGGCTAGGTCGATCAAGATAGTCAACCATATTATCAATGATTTGATCTGGTAGGGAGGGTGACTTATGTGATCTAGTGGATTGTTGATTCGGGTCGTGTTGTTCTACCCAGGTGTCAATTGCCATAGTTTCTTCTGAATTACCCTCCGACTCACTTTCCATGTCATCCAGAAAGTACCCTGACTTTGTTTTCTTAGTGGCTGCAAACATATTAAAGTGAATCTTCTCATTGCCACTACTCACCTCCATACATCCTGAGTAACAGTCAATCCATGCATTGGCCGTAGCCAAGAAAGGTCGACCCAGAATAATGGGTGAATTACTTAGCTTCTCCGATATATTCATGTCCAAGACAATAAAATCGACTGGAAAGCTAAGACCTTGCACTTTAATAATCACATCCTGAACTAGCCCCTTCAGTAGTTTGATGGAGCCATCTATCATTCTAATGGTGACAGGTGTGTGGTGCAGATCTCCAAGTTTGGTGTGGTCAAAAAGGGCGGTAGGAATCAAGCTAATGGAAGACCCTAGATCCACAAGGGCTTTGTTGAAGGTGAATCCCTTTATGGCACAAGATATGAAGGGTTTTCCAGGGTCAGTCATTTTGGGTGGTATAGTGCCAGAAACAAATGCACTTATGTTAGCTGATAAAACCACCTCTTTAGGTGTGCAAGTCATTTTTTTCTTTCGTGACTCTTTCTTTAAGGCCTCAGGAAAGGGTAAATGGGTCAAATCAACTTCAGAAGCCTTTTTCTTCTTTTTGTCCCTTGAGTCTGAGTCAGAGCTGGATGTGGGTTTGGTCTTATGATTTTTGGTTGAGCCCAAATCAGGTCGTTTGGGTGGACTCTTAGCTTTTCTCTTTCTTTTAGAGGCCATAGATTTGACCCCCGCACAAGGGCATGTTTGATAGATTGGAGGAGGGGTCGGAAGAATAGGTGGAGAATAGGAGTGAAAAGGCATTTGCATTCGGGGATAAAGTGATTCTTGAAGTCTCTTGATTTGATCCCCTTGAGATTTCACATGATTTTCCAACTTAGTCAGCCTTTCTTCATTTTTCTTATCAAAGTCTAACAAAATGTTCATGATATCTTCAAGGGTGGTTGCGGGTTGGGCTGGACTAGATTGTTGCCATAAAGTGGATTGAGTGGAGTATTGGGCTGGCCTAGATTGATGTTCAGTCTGAGTCGATCTCTGTGGTGGCCATGAAAGATCAGGATTGTTTCTCCACTCAAGGTTATACGAATTTGGATATGAAGCAATAGGTGTATCGCCCTGAGTGGGGCTGACTACAGAGGGGGTTGATTGAGAACCTGTTATGTGGCCCTGTACTTGTGATCCATTATTCCAATTCATTAGAGATATCTCATCAGGTACAGGTGTATCAGAAATAGTGCATTCCTTAATTGATCTACCCAAATCATGGATTAGGTCCAAAGGTGCCTTTTGGGTTGGCTGAGTCTAGGTTGCCTCCCCATGGTAGCAAGAATCAGTAGAATAGCTAGTGGTTCCAAAATATGGGTCACTAGACCCACTAGGCTGGTTGTTCCAAGTCTCTTGTCCATGGGAGGAGTGATAAGATTGAGATTGTGCCTGAGATCCTCTAATTTGCTCCAGAAGCTTGGCACATTGATCTGTATAGTCCTTGTTATATTCCCGGAATTCAGCAACTATGGATTTCAATTGGTTCTGATCTAGATAAAGGTCAAATCCATGAGATTCAGGTTCTAAATAAGCTGGGGGATAAGGATAATCATATCTCAGCTGGTTAGGATGAGTCTCCCAACCAGGAGGAGTCGAAATCATGGTTGGGTTGGGAGATGGAGGACCCTGAGGGTCAAAAGAATGATATGGGTTCATGGATATTTGAGAGAAGATGCGAATAAAGATAAGAGATAGTCTTCACATCAAATCCATTCTCATGCAATCACACCCAAATTAGGCTCAAAAAGGTTTGTTTTGAGTCTCTAAATTTAAACCCTAATGTGAATTACCTAGGGTTTGTGCTTCTTCTAAAATCTGCAGTCAGACCTTAGTCTGACTTGAAATCACTCCCCAGATCAATAACTGAAGAAAAATAATATGAAATTTGGTAGAGATCTTACTTTTTCAATAAATTTTTCAGGGAATATTTTTTTAATATTTTTAATGTTTCATGCAATTTTTC
The DNA here is from genome assembly GCA_037157565.1 of Thalassia testudinum. Classification (NCBI taxonomy): domain Eukaryota; kingdom Viridiplantae; phylum Streptophyta; class Magnoliopsida; order Alismatales; family Hydrocharitaceae; genus Thalassia; species Thalassia testudinum. The sequence goes on from JAZHRO010000030.1 coordinate 54,864,892, forward strand.
ATGAATTTTTGTGTTCTAGGGGGTCAAACAGACCATATGGATCCCCTGCGAGAAGTGCAGTTTGAAACAGTTTAAAAAAAAATCCAAAAAATCTTGAAAATTCATAGAAAAAACTAGGTTTCAGTGGCTTTCCAATCCCACAAATTTCAAATATATCTGATTTATGTAAAGGACAGAATTAACGTTTAAATTTATAAAAATTCAAAGTGCTGACTATTCTGACCCCTTTCCACTGTGCGAATTTTTAAAACTTTTATAGTGATAATTTTTCAAATAAAAGGTGGCGCTAAAAAGCTAGTTGGAAAACATAATACTAGACTGAATCCCAAGATTTTTGGACTCCTAATTTCACAGCAATAAATTTTTGAAAATCGACAATATTTGCTGGCCGAATTTTCAAATCTGATTTTGGTGTGTTTAAATAGTTTCCAAGTTAAAACACACACCAAAGAAAATGATTTTTTTTTTTAATTCAGATCTGAAATTTTGAATTTGAATTTATATATATATATTTTCTTTTTTTTTTCCTTTTTTCTAACCTAAGGAAGCAATAAACTAGAGGACGAAGAAGATACCTGCGGTCTTCACCACGAGTCGATGTGTGCGCAGATCCTCATCTTGACACCCTACAATAAAAAAAAATAGAAGTTAAGTAAATCCAAATCTAAACTCACATGTTACCTCCCGGCAACGGCGCCATTTGACGAGTGTGGAAATCGCGTATTTTGAATCGTTGGAAATCTTAGTATAGTTGCAAAAAACCACTCGTCAAAGATATTTGTGATAAGGAAACTCTCATAGATCTTTATTCTTTTTAGAACTTGAGTCCCAGTCGTTCGTCTCTGGGAGGCGTGAAAACAAATCGAGATTTGGATCGGCTTTTATAACCTAAATTTAACCTAAGCTACTATTTTTGTCTTTTTGTGTTTTTGATTTTTTATTTCGAAAAGTGAATTGAAACCTAGATCTAGATAAACTAGCAAAAACCTAAGTGACTATGTGCATCTAAATGAGGCCATGGTGGCTGTGCATGGTGTGAACAAACCAAAGTGTCCTATAGGCAAGCAAACATGAGGACAATCAATCATAGAAACATCATGAAATTATTAATGCACAAAAAATTATCACACATCATCTACACTAGAAAGCATATAAATAGAAGAAAATCCCTTACGCCGGAAAGTTGCCACTAGGGCCATCGGCCTTGTGTGAGGGTGTAGGCTAGACCTTGGGTATGCAAACCCGTCTACACGCCTACCAAAAGAGATGGCCGACCAGAAGAGGCTATGGGTGAGCCTTCATGGCCGTCCAAGAAGAAGAAGAAGATGGGGGCTAGTGCACCCAAGTGGAGAGAGGAGGGTGTTGCTCCCTTTCTCTACCAATGGCCGTCCTTGAAGCTTTGGAGAGAAGCTTCTCTAGCTAGCCGTCCATGGAGCCTTGGAGGAGGATGAGGAGGACGGCCTTAAGGTTTTGGAGGGTGGAAGTAAGTTTAGAGTGGAGAGTATGGATGGGAGAGTGTATGGAGAGATGGCCCAATTTCGTAGCTCTCTCTTTGCCCTTATGGAAGGCTCCATTTGGTTGCCACTTTTGGTGGCTCCAAAAATAGCCAATGCCACAATTTTTGGATCTAGGTTTAACACAAGTTGTTAGGATTTCCAAGAGAGTGTGCATGGGTTTGGTGGGAGTAAAATGGGAAGGTGTGCGTGTGTGTGTGTTTTTCGTAGGGCTAGGTTGTGGGTTTTGGTAGGATTAGGTGCTAAATAGGTTGGGTCAATCTAGATTAAGTGGGTGTGGACCTAATTAGGCTTAGGAAAGTCTAATTGGGTAGCAGTGAACCTAATTAGGTCTAGGTCAAGTCTAATTAGATGTGTGCATGTGATTAGGCTAGGGTAACCCTAGTAGGTATGAGTTAATTAGATCCTGGGTGGATCTAGTTGGGCTCGGGTGCACCCAATCAACTGTAGATGCACACAATTAGGTATGGGATGGTCAAATTGGGTTGGGGATAGGACAAGTAGGGCTATGGATGGTGGACTAGGCTTAGGAGGTCTCTACTTAGGTTTCCTAGGGTGTCCAGTGGGGTTCCTAGGTCAAAATAGGCAAGCTAGGGCTTCCAACACCAAAATCAGGAACCAGACAGCAGTATCAAACATCCAGGATAGTGGTCAGACGTCTTATACTACAAAATTGGACATCTGGACACTAAATTAGACGTCCAATTCTGTGTCAGTATGAGTTTTGGCTTCCTGGATTGTTATTCTGCAGAAATCAGACGTCCAGCCAGATGTCTGGATGTCCTAAAAGGTGCTGGAGAGTGGGTTTTATGTTTTCTAAGGTTGGTTTTGGTTCCTAAGTGTTTGGGAGAGGGATAGGAACATGGATAGTGCTATCCATGTTTGGGTTTTGAGGCTAAGGTGCCCTAATGGAGGTTGTTTTGGGTTTGGGAAGGCTGTCCTAAGGTTTCTAACGGTAGGGATAAGGGCTATCCTCCTCACTCCTCTTATCTGGATCAGTCTTCTTCTTCCTTTATTGCTTTATTCCACTATCTCCATCTTGGATCACTTTATTATCTGTAAATAGCAATAAAAACCATTAACTAGCAGGATATCTCATCTTATTCTAAATAGACTGATGCAGTGCATGATATGTAAGATATGAGTGCAATATCCACAATTTAAGATATGTTCAGATATTATTTAGGTTGATTAGGACCCATAATTGCACAGACATTATTTAGGTTGATTAGGACCCATGATTGCTGTGCAATCACAAAGCTGACGTGGATCCTACCCCCTTTCGTCCCTTAAAATAGGTAGTTAGGTCCCTTTAATTCCTTAGGCTAGTTTTCCTATTCAAAAATCCTAAAAGCACCCCTCGACGCCGTCAACCACCTTCATCTTCCTCCACTCCGGCCGTCCTCCGATGAGGACCTCCACTCGCTACACAACTCCAACCACCTCGCTGACACTCCCACGAGCTTCACCGCATCCATCCACACTGAACCCCCATCATTATTCCCCATTCCATCCACTCACACGACCCCCCGAACGAACCCATCACTAACCACTTTCTCCGTTGCCGTCCGACCACCACGCACCTCCATCCTCCACGAAACCACTGCCATTACATTCGCCAATGTCCGACGAATCTTCTGAGGTGTTTTGACGCGGTTGAAAGGCCTTATTGTTGAGTTTCAAGTCTCGCCAGTCTCTGCCGTCGTCGCCTTGTTCTTCGTGTTTGTGGCCACGAAGAGCCCAAGTCTTAGCTCAAGGAGACACGATTTCGCTTCGGGACCCTCTCCAAATCCTCAATCGGGGACTTCAAGTATAGCTGCGACGCCAATTGGGAGATCCGCATAGCCGCAGGCACACACGAAGATGAAGGGACATTTAGTCCCACATAGTTCTTGGAAGGCCACACACAGCGGCATAAATTATTTTTGTGCTAAGGGCTTATTGCCTCAAGCACACCGGGGGTAAGGTCCCCATACACTTCATCGACTCGACCCGACCCAACCCTACCTAAGCCTTCACTCCTCGACTGCGACCCACACCCGCAGCCCTGGACTTGGGTACGCATATCGAAATACCCAATTACCTGGCTATCTGAGAGAAGAGAACAGGAGAGATAGGAAAGAGAGAGAGAGCGGGGGAGGGGAGGGTTTTGCTCCTCTGTGCATTGACTAACACTTAGCTTGCGAAGGAGCCTTGAGGAAAAGAAAGAAGAGGAAAGGTTACAGACAAGGCAGAAGAAGAAGCCAAGAGAAGAGAACAGAACAACAGAAGTAGAGAAGAGCACTGTAGCAACGACGTTAGGTCATCTGAAATTGAAAGTCGACGTCTGATAAGGGTTTGAGGTTCGATACTGTGGATTTATCCACCTACGTGGATAACTATTTAAGTGGTTGATACTATTCTTTTATTTAGACTTTTGAGTAATTCGTATATATATGCATCTAAGCTAATAATTGGTGATTTAAATCACCATTATTTTTCCTTAGACATCTTTTTGCTTCATTAAACTCTTGATATACTCATGTTCTGCATTGAAGATCAATTTTGAATAGATATTATTCATTGATAATCATTCTTGGCTTGATTCCTTATGCTTATTTATATTTTAATCAAGATTAGAGTGTGAATTCCTATTTGCTCCTTGTGTTCGACCTCGGACTTCATTTCTAGATTTTTGAGTTACAAATTATATTTGTTGAAGAGCTATTTAGGAGACTTTACTACAATGGGACACTTTAATCTCCTGAATAGTCCATTCAACATGCCCCTTGTCAGGCTTCAAGATTAATATTGCATCTAAGACTGTTAATGTTAATTCTTTCTTAGGCTGGTGATGAGAACCTCATCATGAACCCTAACTAGTACAATCTAATCCAAATATGTGTGAAAAAGCTCCTACAAAACCCAAAGAGAGGCTTAACTCAGAGAATTTTGAGTTAAAGAATAAAACAAATCATAAGGGGTAAAACTGTAATTTCACCAATGCAGTATGCGAACTTGATAATTAAGGATCCAAACACAGGTCAAACAAGCTTAACAATGAGGGAAGTGGGATGATCTGATCTGAAAAAGGTTATAGCAACTTCTACGAATTAAATGACATTTTGTAACCCTAAAAACAAACCCACTTCGATTCACGAGGTTCGAGGTAAGATAAAAATTGACTAAACCCTCTAAAATTCATAGAAAAATATTCCCTAGGGCTTAGAACCTTCAATTTGGCCTTTGCAACCTATTTTGACCTAAAATGAGAACCATGCCCAATTAATAAGTTAATTTGGGTTTTTGCCCAAATTGACCTGTCAAATATGGTCCAATCTAAAATCAAAATTCACCATTAAAATCCTTAGGTTCAAATTAGTCTGGTATAAAAATTTGAGCCTAAGAAAAGACCATCTTGACCGACTTTACAATTTGGTCCTCTTTATTTACTTTTTGACCCTTATCTTTTGAAACCCTTACGTTTAGGCCCTCAACTTCTCGTCATTCTTTGCAGAACGGTCCTCCCTGTCACTTCTGCACAGCGCCATGCCTCCAGCGACCTTGCGCGGAGGATGGCGCCGCGCAGCGCAGGGCGACCGTCCTCCAGAACAGACGGGGGGTTCCCTGTGACGTCCTCTGTCGCAGGGACCCTCCCCTGCCCTCTGCCATCAACCATGCCTCTCGTGCGAACGCACGAAAGGCATGGGCATCCTCTCCGACCACTCTCCGGTGAGGCTGGCACGTCGCCTCCTCGCTTCCCTCTCTGCGCCAAGATCTATATAAGGAGTGGCAAGGTCTGCCGACTCCTTCAAGCTTCCTTTGGAGGAGAAATACCCCACCTTTCATCTTTTCCCCCTCCGGTCAGAGCGCCCGAAGCTTCCAGCGATCTCCTCCTCCTCCTCGTTGCTTTGCTGCCCTACCTACAGCAGAGTTTACTCTGCCCTGTCGTCCGCACTAGGCCGTACCAGCTAGTGCTCTCAGACTGTCTCCTCGTCGCTGAAACCTTCCTCCCGGGCATCTTCGTCCTCAGCTCCGACAGGCACGAGCCGGGCGCTGCTCTCTCCCCCTTCGTCGAGTAAATAGGTACAAAGTTTCCTCTCTCTCTCCCTTGTCTTTTCCCCTTTTTAATTTGCTATTTCAACCACCCGACCATCACTGTCCAACTCCATCTTCCCCATCTCCGGTCGCCTTCTCCGGCGAGGCCATCCCACTTCCACAGACCACCTCACCCCTCGCCGACTACCCCAAAAGCTCCCCCTCACTCCACTCGACCATTCCCCCCACTCCATACATCACCACTCAGTCTGACCTCACACCCCGAACAAACCCATCTTCCCACACACAGTCTGACCTAGGTCTACCTCCACACGCGCTCTCGCGCCTCTCCAACCACCGCACTACCTTCGCCGCACTCCGGCGAAGCTTCCCATGTTTTCTGATGTGGCCGAGAGGCCGTCGTTATGCTTTTAGGTTAAAGCCTCCTCGCCGCCATTGCTGAGCTGCTGCAGCTCCTTCACTCGCAGCTCCAGGCATTCTCCAGCCCAGGAGCACATCCCAGGTAGTGCGGATTGCTGCCGCGAATATGCCCAGGCCTGCAATTGGGTCACGAGCCTCGCAGCTGCCCCAATTGGCAACAGCTTCCTCAGCCGCGGGTGCAAGATTTGGAGGTGGGATTTTAGTCCCACCTCGTAGGTGTGCGGCCGCGTGCCCACACTTATATTGAAAAAGTGTATCGGGCTTGTTGCCTTCGATACACAGGGGTCAGGTCCCTCTCACCCGCACGCAGCGCGCCACGCACTGGCTCGCCCTCGCCCGTGCTCACGCCCCGTGGGTCTGGGCCGGATCCAACTACCCAACCTAGCACTCCTCGCCCACCACCGCACGCCGGTGGGCCTGGTCCCGGGCACGCTACCCGAACCCGATTACCCGACTCTGGGAAAGCATTCCTAAGAGAGATTCTGAGAAAGAGAGAGACGCGGGGAAGGGGTAGGAGTAGGTTTTGCACTGACCACTGTGTGTGCGTGCAGGAAAGAAAGAAAGAAGAAGAAGAAGCAAGCTAAGGAAGAAGAAGAGAGGAGGAGCGGTCGAGGCCTTAGTCGCACTGGGCAGCAGAAGAAAAAGGAAGGATAGCACTATAGCAAATGCACAGATAAGTCGTCTGAGCATTGCATCAGACGTCGGAAGGGAAATAGCCAAAAGAAGAGGAAAAGAGAAGAAGGAAGCAGAGAAGAAAAAGAAAGAAAGAGAAGAACAGAAGAAGGAAGTAGAGAAGAAGAAGAAGAAAAGAAGAAGGCACAGCCGCAACTAAAGAAGAAAGAAGAAGGCAGGAAGAAAAGAAGAAGAAGCAGAAAAGAAGAAGATCACCACAGCCATAGAAGAAGAAGAAGAAAGAAGGCAGAAGCCTTTGCAGCCACAAGAAAGAAAAGAAAAGAGAAGAAAGGAGAAAGCCGAGAAAGAGAAGAAGATCAGCTGAAAGAGGAAGAAAAGAAGGAAGAGGAAGAGAGAAGAAGAAGAAGCCAAAAGAACTTTTGCTCCCTCTCTCTCTCTCTCTTGTTATTTTTGTAACATAATTGAGAACTTTTATACTTCTAGAATTCTAGTTGCTCCCTGAGTTTGACCTCGGGAAAACTTGTTATTCCGAGTAAAAATCTTGTAGTAATCTGGTAGCTGTTTTCTCATGTACTACAACGATTGTAAACCATAATAAACATAAAGACGAAACCCCGTTACCAGTTCTTGGTGCCGTTGCCGGGGAGCAACGGCTATTCTAGAAGCCATAAATTCTCTATTGAGTTTCTATTAATCTCTTCTCTTTTTGTGTGCAGGCACAGGAAATCAAGAAGACAAGCAGCCACACAACGACCACTCCGAGGACAGGTAATTTTCTATCCTCTCACTATTAACCCCTAAATTCCAAAGAGGAAGAAAAAGAAAGGAACAAGCAATATAGGTATAACCTGTCTTCCATACGTAGTAAATCATCAAAAGCTGCATGTTTTCAACCCACTATTCCTGCGCACACTATTAAGGGTATCTAAGGCTAACACCTTCTTGCCTAAGCCCTAATTACCCAACAAGGAGCTAACTGGACCAAGTAGAGCCAACATAAGATTCAACATTAGGGTTTTAGAGGCACACTTCTTAAGCAAGAATTGAGAAATCCCAAAAGAAGTGTGCCTAAGCCATTGATTGAAAATACTTATTCAAAGAAACCCTAAGCAATTTGGCTCTTAAAAACACTTGAACCCTAAAAGACATGACCTAATAAGCTCTCAAAAGAACTAGCAGGTGAAGTTAACCCCTTGGGTCAACCAACCTTCAACTTAGGCCACTCTTTGCACTCAAAAAGGCTAAAAGTTCAAGTGAAAATCTAAGCACCTTGATCTTAAACTAAAAGTGGTAGACTTAAGAGGTCAAGATCCCCATTCTGGTCTACCTGGAATCTCAGTGACAAGAGAGGTCAGGTGGGGGAAACCCTGTAACCCATGGGGATGCTCTACCGTGTAGAGGTCTTTGCGGGACTCACCCTCTCTGGCTGCCCAGGTAATTCTCAGGTGGACGATCTTTTGATCAAGGGGTCCATCTGCCCCAAACCTCTATAGCCACCCAACATTTCGGGTGTCTTGATTGGGTCCAGCACCTGCTAAACTCATCTCTTCTACTAGTGTATGTTTGGTAGGAGGTCCTTGAAACCTCCTTTAGAAATTCACTCTCCTCGAGGCTGAGCCTCAGTGCCCTTGTTTGAGCAAACAACACTTCACATAGACCTCTCCTCTGACTCCGAACCCAACTCACCTTCTTCTTCCCCAATGGCTCAGCAAGTTGAGGAAGAGAACAATCTGGAGCACCAGCTCCAGCGACTCAATGACCTCTTCCAGAACTTTGTGCACTGATAAGCGTCTGGTTTGTCGACCGGTTTCGGTTATATCGTTGTAGTAAAGCCGGTTGTTACCAACGTTTTCATATAAAATTTTTTTACTCGGAAAAATAAAAGAGTTCCCGAGGTCGAACTCAGGGAGCAAGTTGTATTCTAGAGATATACAAGTTCTATTACAAAAATAAAGAGAGAGAGAGAGATGAAAATTTGGCTTCTTCTTCTTTTCTTCCTCTTTGTCTTTGGTTCTTCCTATTCTTCTTCTTCTTCTTCTTCTTCTTCTTTTTCTTCTGCTTTCTTCAGATTTTCCCCTCGTGCTCTTCTTCTGTTCTTCCTTGTTTCCTTTCTTTCTTTTTCGTCAGATCGTCTTCTTCTTCTTCCTTCTTCTTCTTTGTCTTCACCTGCCTTGACCTCTCTTTTTCTTCTTTCGCGATGGCCGTTGCTCTTCCTTCTTCTTCAGCGGGTCTGCTTCTTCTTCTTTGGCCTGCACACTTCAGAGTTTATTCGTCAAGGCAAAAACCTACTCTACCCCCCTCCCCCGCGTATCTCTCTCTCTGAAATCACTCATCGGAAGCTCTCCCAGAGCGCTACCGGGTAATCGGGTTCGGATCAGGCCCGGGTCCAGGCCCACCGGCGTGCGTGGTGGGCGAGGAGTGCAGGTCAGTCTAATCGGGTCGGGCCAGGTCCGCGGAGCGTGGTCACGGACGAGGCCGAGTCGGGTCGGGTCGGGTGAGAGGGACCTCACCCCGTGGTAACTGAGGCAAACAGCATAAGGCAGTTTTTGCCTTTATGCATCCGCGCGCCTTTGAGAGATTCCGAGGTGGGACTAAATGTCCCACCCCAATTCTCTCACGCCTGCAGCAGGGATGGTGCTCCCAATTGCATCGGCTGTTGAGGCGCACAGCTCCAATTGAGGGCCAGGGTGTGTGCGCGAGACTCTTCCGCGCTGGCCGTGGCTTTTCAACCTGGGATATCTCGGCTTGAAGCAACCTCGAGCAGGCTTCGAGCTTCCTCGCCAATGGCGGTCAAGGCCTGGAACCTGAAACCAATGGCACGGCCTCTCGGCCAGATCAGACAGGCGGGGGACCTTCGCCGAGACACGGCGAAGGTGGTCAGGGGGTCTGCAGGGGGCGAGATGGAGCTGTCAGGTCATCCTAGGTCAAACTGTGAGCGAGGGAGTGGGTGTGTTCGGTGGGTCTGCAGAGGGTGTTTGGTGAGAAGTGGAGGGGCGGAAGAGGATCAGGGTGAGGAGGCGGAGGTTCTGCGGTAGTCGGCGAGCCGTGTGGGTCGCTGAGGTGATGGGAGCGGCTCGCCGGAGGGTGGTCGGAGGCGGAGAGGATGAGGGTGAACAGGGTCGGTAGAGGGCTTAATTGACTAAATCGAAAGCGGGAAAAGAAAGAGGAGGAGAAGGGGAGTAAGTCTAACTTAACTGCAGGGACGAAGGGGGAGGAACAGGGCGACAGTCGTATCGACTGTCGCCGGAGAAGACGATGCTCAGGGAGAGGGGCGGCGGCGAGCAGAAGGCTGGAGAGGCGCCAGCTGGGTGCGGCGTGGCGCGGGAAGAGCAGGGGAGGAGGTCTCTGCTGCTGGTAGTGCGGCAGAGCGAAGAGGTGGAGGGGGAGGAAGTCGCCGGAGCTGGTGAGCGTCTGCCGGAGAAAGAAGAGAAGAAAGCTGGGGGTTTTCTCCGTCAGGTCCAGGCTGCCTTCGTCGGTGGAGCGGCGGGGGGTATTTATAGGGTTGAAGCAGGGAGGAAGGCGGAGGGAGACGACGTGTCTCCCTCGCCGGAGAATGGTCGGAATACGAACCCATACCGTCCGTGCGTTCGCACGGCCGGTATGGGGGGCTACAGTGACCATGGGGGTGCTCCTGCGACGGCTGACGACGCAGGGCACCCCCGGTACACTTGCCAGGTCCCCCACCTCACCCTGCGCGGCGCCATGCTCCGCGCAAGGTCGCCGGAGCATGGTGCTGGCAGGGTTTTGCAGGAGGGACCTGTTTGCAAAGAACGAAGAAGAGTTAGGGGCCAAAATGCGAGGGTTCAAAAGTTGAGGGCCAAAGAGTAAATATATGAGGACCAAAGTGTGAAGTCGGTCAAGGAGGTTTCTTCTTAGGCTCAAGTTTTTATTCATGACTAATTAGGACCTAAGGAATCTGATGGTGAATTTTATTTTCATATTAAACCTTGTTTGACCGGTCAATTTGCGCAAAAACCCAAATTAAGTTATTAATTGGGCATGGTTCTCAATGTAGGTCAAAATGGGTTCTAAAGGCCAAATTGATGGTTCTAAACCCCAGAGATTATTTTTCTATGAATTTTAGAGGGTTTATTCTATTTTTACTTTGCCTCGAACCTTGTGAATTGAAGTGGGTTGTTTTAGGGTTACAGATTATCATTTGGTTCCTTGGAAGTGCTGTAGCCCTTGCTAGATCATCTCATCCCACTTTTATTCTTATTACGCTGTTTTGACCTATGTTTGGGCCCTGAATTACCCTGTATGCAGATTATACTGGTAAAATTGCACTTTTACCCCTTATGACTTGTTTTCTTCTCAAACTCAGAATTCTCTGAGTTAAGCTTTTCCTTGAGATATGTAGGAGCTTTTATCCTTTGTATTGGGTCAAAATGAGCTAGTTATGGCTCATGATGAGGTTCTCATCATACCCCCATGCCTAGCTTTTGCTAGTCCCTTAGCAAAAAAAACTTAAGGTTTCAACCCTTGTTCTAGACCATGAAGTTTTCAATGGTTTTAGATAAGTGCCTTTTTATTTGAGCAAAGATTAGGTTAGAATGCTGACCATAGGCCTAAAAGATACTCTAGTACCAATCAAGATCCAAATCTGTCTAGCCTTAGCCTCAGTCTTTTAGCAAAGGTTTTTAAGGCCCACAAGAACTAACCTAAGGTTTATTGGACTTCGTGGTTAAAGCACCCGTGCTTGAAATGATTTTAGCCCTGGCTCAGTTCTTTTCTTTTCTTTCTCTTTAGAGTGTAGGGGTTAATAGTGAGAGAAAAAGATTTACCTGTCTTCGGAGTGGTTGTCGTGTGGTTGCTTGTCTTCTTGAGTTCCTGTAGCTGCACAAAAGAGAGGAGATCATCAGAAATTAAAAGATACAGGAATGTTTACCTCTAGAATTAGCCGTTGCTCCCCGGCAGCGGCGCCAAAATGATAAGCGTCTGGTTTGTCGACCGGTTTCGGTTATATCGTTGTAGTAAAGCCGGTTGTTACCAACGTTTTCATATAAAATTTTTTTACTCGGAAAAATAAAAGAGTTCCCGAGGTCGAACTCAGGGAGCAAGTTGTATTCTAGAGATATACAAGTTCTATTACAAAAATAAAGAGAGAGAGAGATGAAAATTTGGCTTCTTCTTCTTTTCTTCCTCTTTGTCTTTGGTTCTTCCTGTTCTTCTTCTTCTTCTTCTTCTTCTTTTTCTTCTGCTTTCTTCAGATTTTCCCCTCGTGCTCTTCTTCTGTTCTTCCTTGTTTCCTTTCTTTCTTTTTCGTCAGATCGTCTTCTTCTTCTTCCTTCTTCTTCTTTGTCTTCACCTGCCTTGACCTCTCTTTTTCTTCTTTCGCGATGGCCGTTGCTCTTCCTTCTTCTTCAGCGGGTCTGCTTCTTCTTCTTTGGCCTGCACACTTCAGAGTTTATTCGTCAAGGCAAAAACCTACTCTACCCCCCTCCCCCGCGTATCTCTCTCTCTGAAATCACTCATCGGAAGCTCTCCCAGAGCGCTACCGGGTAATCGGGTTCGGATCAGGCCCGGGTCCAGGCCCACCGGCGTGCGTGGTGGGCGAGGAGTGCAGGTCAGTCTAATCGGGTCGGGCCAGGTCCGCGGAGCGTGGTCACGGACGAGGCCGAGTCGGGTCGGGTCGGGTGAGAGGGACCTCACCCCGTGGTAACTGAGGCAAACAGCATAAGGCAGTTTTTGCCTTTATGCATCCGCGCGCCTTTGAGAGATTCCGAGGTGGGACTAAATGTCCCACCCCAATTCTCTCACGCCTGCAGCAGGGATGGTGCTCCCAATTGCATCGGCTGTTGAGGCGCACAGCTCCAATTGAGGGCCAGGGTGTGTGCGCGAGACTCTTCCGCGCTGGCCGTGGCTTTTCAACCTGGGATATCTCGGCTTGAAGCAACCTCGAGCAGGCTTCGAGCTTCCTCGCCAATGGCGGTCAAGGCCTGGAACCTGAAACCAATGGCACGGCCTCTCGGCCAGATCAGACAGGCGGGGGACCTTCGCCGAGACACGGCGAAGGTGGTCAGGGGGTCTGCAGGGGGCGAGATGGAGCTGTCAGGTCATCCTAGGTCAAACTGTGAGCGAGGGAGTGGGTGTGTTCGGTGGGTCTGCAGAGGGTGTTTGGTGAGAAGTGGAGGGGCGGAAGAGGATCAGGGTGAGGAGGCGGAGGTTCTGCGGTAGTCGGCGAGCCGTGTGGGTCGCTGAGGTGATGGGAGCGGCTCGCCGGAGGGTGGTCGGAGGCGGAGAGGATGAGGGTGAACAGGGTCGGTAGAGGGCTTAATTGACTAAATCGAAAGCGGGAAAAGAAAGAGGAGGAGAAGGGGAGTAAGTCTAACTTAACTGCAGGGACGAAGGGGGAGGAACAGGGCGACAGTCGTATCGACTGTCGCCGGAGAAGACGATGCTCAGGGAGAGGGGCGGCGGCGAGCAGAAGGCTGGAGAGGCGCCAGCTGGGTGCGGCGTGGCGCGGGAAGAGCAGGGGAGGAGGTCTCTGCTGCTGGTAGTGCGGCAGAGCGAAGAGGTGGAGGGGGAGGAAGTCGCCGGAGCTGGTGAGCGTCTGCCGGAGAAAGAAGAGAAGAAAGCTGGGGGTTTTCTCCGTCAGGTCCAGGCTGCCTTCGTCGGTGGAGCGGCGGGGGGTATTTATAGGGTTGAAGCAGGGAGGAAGGCGGAGGGAGACGACGTGTCTCCCTCGCCGGAGAATGGTCGGAATACGAACCCATACCGTCCGTGCGTTCGCACGGCCGGTATGGGGGGCTACAGTGACCATGGGGGTGCTCCTGCGACGGCTGACGACGCAGGGCACCCCCGGTACACTTGCCAGGTCCCCCACCTCACCCTGCGCGGCGCCATGCTCCGCGCAAGGTCGCCGGAGCATGGTGCTGGCAGGGTTTTGCAGGAGGGACCTGTTTGCAAAGAACGAAGAAGAGTTAGGGGCCAAAATGCGAGGGTTCAAAAGTTGAGGGCCAAAGAGTAAATATATGAGGACCAAAGTGTGAAGTCGGTCAAGGAGGTTTCTTCTTAGGCTCAAGTTTTTATTCATGACTAATTAGGACCTAAGGAATCTGATGGTGAATTTTATTTTCATATTAAACCTTGTTTGACCGGTCAATTTGCGCAAAAACCCAAATTAAGTTATTAATTGGGCATGGTTCTCAATGTAGGTCAAAATGGGTTCTAAAGGCCAAATTGATGGTTCTAAACCCCAGAGATTATTTTTCTATGAATTTTAGAGGGTTTATTCTATTTTTACTTTGCCTCGAACCTTGTGAATTGAAGTGGGTTGTTTTAGGGTTACAGATTATCATTTGGTTCCTTGGAAGTGCTGTAGCCCTTGCTAGATCATCTCATCCCACTTTTATTCTTATTACGCTGTTTTGACCTATGTTTGGGCCCTGAATTACCCTGTATGCAGATTATACTGGTAAAATTGCACTTTTACCCCTTATGACTTGTTTTCTTCTCAAACTCAGAATTCTCTGAGTTAAGCTTTTCCTTGAGATATGTAGGAGCTTTTATCCTTTGTATTGGGTCAAAATGAGCTAGTTATGGCTCATGATGAGGTTCTCATCATGCACCCACCGCAACGTCCTATGATGCGGGACCATTATAATCCTGCTGCTGTGGCTATTGAACCTCGAGTCAGAATCCCGACTGGAGGACCTGATTTTGAATTAAAGCCCAATATGATTCATGCCATACCGAAATTTCATGGGCTTAATTCTGAAGACCCCTTCCAGCACATCAAACAGCTAAAGCATCTGGCCCAGACTTTTGGGTCAGATGCGCAAAATCAGGATATTCTTCTCATGAAGATGTTCTCCTTCTCCCTTATGGACAAGGCTGCTCATTAGTACCAAACACAGACCCGACCGATCAACAATTGGGAAGAACTTCAGTTTGAGTTCTTGAAGAAGTTCTTTCCCGTTGGTCGGACCAATGCCTTGCACTATCAGATTACCCACTTCACGCAACAATCAGGAGAACCTCTCCATGAGGCATGGGATCGCTTTCAGGATCTCATGAGAAAGTGCCCCCATCACGGAGTTCCTAAATGGGAACAAGTCCAGTCTTTTTACCAGGGACTCCGTGAAGATATTAGGCTTTTCGTCAATGCAACTTGCGGAGGGAATATCATGGGTCAGCATGAGGACACCGTGTGGGAGATTCTCAAAAATATGTGCGAGAACTCCATCAATAATTACTCCATGGGATTATTCAACAGGACGAATACCCACGCATCGACGAACCTTAGGGGAGCACACGAGATGCAGGGCCTGTCCGCATTAGTCCACCTGGAATTAATGGCCAGTCGATTGGACAAGGTCTCTATCATTGAGAAGAAGGTGGATGAGCTGACTCAGCACTTGTAGTGAGCCACCTCTGCGCATAATTCTTTTGCACAGCCTCCTTCCACGCGGGAGATTGTGCAAAACATTCTCCACCGACCTTCTCCTGGGATGGATCCGTATCCACCCCCATCTGATTCTCGAATCGGAGGGTCCTCCGATCCTTTCTATACTAGCCAGGGGAATTTCATTCCCCCATTCTCTGACTCTTTGGAGGTTCCTCGGACTTGCGAGGACCTCGACGCCATCCAGAATGATCCATTCTCCAACACCTACAATCCTGGATGGAGAAATCATCCCAACTTCCAGTAGGCGGGAAATTCCCAAACTCAAAGATCACCCTTTCAGCCTCGTCCACAACCACCTCGTCCTTACTAGCCGCCTCAGCCTCGGCCCAACCCTACTTATTCATCAGGGCCAAACCAAGACCAAATGTCCCTCATCCTTCAGACTCTGGCTGACATTCAAAAAATGAATGCGGCTATTCAAAAACAACACAAGGACGAACTTACAGAGGTTCGAAATCAACTGGCCCAGTTGGCAAATTCTCGCCAACCGGGCACAGTTCCTTCCTAACCTCTTCCTAACCCGAATAACGTGCCGAACCAGCCGTGCGTTATGAACCCAAACCTAGGCCAAGCACACATGATTTATCAGGCCCCCTCTGTTCCTTCACCTGACGGGATGGAGGCTTCCACTTCTTATGCGGGGTATCAGCAGCAACCCATCCTATCAAACCCTAACCAAAATCAGGCAAGACTGAATTCTGTAACGACTCATAGTGGTAAGGAGACCCAAGATCCACCCTATCCAGACCACTCTAAGCCTGGTAGTGATCCCAACCCTAGGACAGTAATCTAGGACGTTCCTATCCCTGTCCCAAATCAAAGACCTGGACCTATCCTAGAAGAACCAACCAAGGTTCCATTTCCCAAGGCCTTGTCCAAGGGAAAGAAGACAACTAAGCCCATGGCTCCTGAGGAGGACCTGGTCAAGCTCTTTGAGCAGGTCCAAATAAACATCCCCTTGATGAATGCAATTCGCCACGTACCGGCTTACGCACGATTCTTAAAGAATGTGTGTACACCTCAGCTTAAGCCGCGAACCAAGAGTGGGAGTCCAATTGTACTGTCAGAGCAAGCCAGCTCTGTAATCCTAAACTGACTCCCACCCAAGGCAAAAGATCCAGATACTCCCCTGATTTCCTGCAAAATAGGTGAAACCTAATTTGACAGAGCATTGCTAGACTTGGGTGCTTCCATAAATCTGATACCCACATCCTTACTTAACCACCTAGAAGAATCTGAGCTAAAACCAACTGAGGTGACACTACAATTAGCAGATTGATCTATAAAGTCACCTAAAGGGATTCTTGAGGATGTTATTGTAAGAGTGCGGGATTTCTATTTCCCTGTAGACTTTATAGTCTTGGACATGGACGCACTTGAAAACCCTAGGGATACACCGATCATTCTAGGGAGACCTTTCTTGGCTATTGCTAGAGCCAACATCAGTTGTGAGGAAGGCCAAATAGAGCTGAAATTTGGGAATCAAACCCTCAAAATTGATATCTTTAAGGCCCAACAAGGAATCAATTGCGGTGCCATCGAACAAATCTGTGATATTAGGGCTTTGGTTGATGAAATGCATTTTGAGAATGACCTTATTATACCTCATCAACCACAGAAAGCTCTTGAACCGCAATTAGAGGAGTCAGATCTAGACTTAGACAAATCCATAACTCCTATCCTTGAACCTCACACTTACCCTAAGCCACCCGCTGCTGCTGATAACCCCATCCTTGAACTGAAACCCCTTCCCGATCATTTGAAATACATCTTTTTGGGTTCTAATCAGACTTTTCCTGTGATTATAAATTCCAAACTTACTCCTATTTAGGAATCCCGTCTGATTGTTGTTCTCCAGCAACATCGTAGAGCCATTGGTTGGACTCTCGATGACTTGACTGGAATAAGTCCCTCTTATTGTACACACCATATTTATTCATAAGAGGGCGCATGACCTTCCCGTGAGATGCAGAGACGTTTGAACCCCAATCCGCAGGAGGTTGTGAAAAAGGAGATCATCAAGTGGTTAGATGCAGGGATCATCTACCCGACCTCCGACAGTCGTTGGGTGAGCCCAATTCAGGTTGTGCCTAAAAAGGCAGGGCTCACCACCATCACGACTGAAATCGGAGGAGTCTTACCTACCCTATTAGCCAACTCGTGGAGAGTCTGCATAGATTACCGACGACTCAATTCCTTCATGAAGAAGGATCATTTCCCACTACCTTTCATTGATCAGATTCTCGAGAAATTAGCGGGAAATCGATTCTTCTACTTTCTTGATGGGTACTCCAGTTATAACTAAGTAGCTATTAATCCTGAGAACCAAGAGAAGACCACGTTCACCTACCCCTTCGGAACGTATGCATTCCAAAGGATGCCTTTCGGTCTCTGCATTGCACCCGTGACTTTTCAGCGGTGCATGCTTGCCATATTCTCTGATATGGTAGGTGATTATCTGGAAGTCTTCATGGATGACTTCTCAGTCTTCAGGGCATCATTTGATGATTGCCTCCAGCACTTGGTTTATATACTCAGGCGTTGCATCGACGTTAATTTGGTTCTTTCCTGGGAAAAGAGCCATTTTATGGTGTCTGAGGGGATCGTCCTAGGACATCTAATTTCTGAGAAAGGCATCCAAGTGGATCGAGCCAAGGTTGATCTAATTTCTCGTCTTCCTATGCCTAGCTCGATCAGGGACATCCGTTCTTTTCTGGGGCACGTCGATTTTTACCGTCGTTTCATCCCTGATTTTTCGAAAATCGCGTGCCCCCTGGCTACTCTTCTCTCTAAGGATGTACCCTTTGAGATCTCCAAGGAATGCACTCAAGCCTTTGAAAACCTCCGTGACCGTGTCACCCAGGCCCCGATCCTACAATCCCCTGATTGGTCTCAACCCTTTGAGATCATGTGCGATGCATCTAATTTCGCTGTAGGAGTGGTGCTTGGGCGGAAAATTGACGGGAAACCCGTGGTCATCTACTATGCTAGCAAGACACTTGACGAGGCTCAGCGTAATTATACAGTTATGGAGAAAGAGCTGCTAGCCGTAGTATTTGCCCTTGAAAAATTTTGATCTTATCTCCTGGGTTCCCACGTCATCATCTACTCAGATCACACGGTTGTGAGGCATCTTCTTGCTAGGAAGGACGCGAAGCCTCGACTAATGCGATGGATCTTACTGTTGCAAGAATTCGACCTCAAGATTCGCGACAAGGTGGGAAGGCAAAATGTGGTAGCTGACCATTTGTCCCGCCTTCCTTCTGAGATCATCAACCCTTCTGGACCCATCACGGAGCATTTCCCTGATGGGCACCTACTGACTATTGGTACTAGACTTGCATGGTTTGCTAATATAGTAAACTACTTGGCATCTCATCAGATCTCGTCTGATTGGCTGAAGGCCAAGAAAGACAAATTGCGCTCTGATGCCAAGTATTACATTTGCGAAGATCCGTACCTCTTCCGCATAGGTGCCGACCAAATCATCCGGAGATGTGTCCCAGAAGGTGAAATCAATGGTATTCTCCTTCTGCCATGACCAAGCACGCAGTGGCCATTTCTCTAGGCACAAAATCGCATCAAAAATCATCCAGTGTGGCTTTTATTGGCCCACTCTGTTCAAGGACGCATACAATCACTACAAGGCATGCAGTCGTTGCCAAACTTTGGGCAACATGAGCCATCGCGACATGATGCCTTTGCAGCCGATTCTCGTATGCGAAATCTTTGATGTTTGAGGGATTGATTTTATGGGCCCCTTTCCTGTTTCGGATGGCTTCGAGTACATTCTGCTGGCTGTGGACTATGTGTCCAAATGGATCGAAGCCATACCGACCTGAACCTGTGATCATAAAATCGTTCTCAAATTCATTCATCACAACATCTTCTCACGGTTCGGGATTCCTCATACTATCATTTCTGACGTGGGGACCTATTTCACTAATGCTCAGTTCAGGTCACTGATGACCAAATACGAGGTGTCTCACCGAATCTCCACTCCTTATCACCCCTATACTAATGGTCTAGCTGAGCTATCAAATCGGGAGATCAAGAAAATTCTACAGGGCACTGTTCGGCCTGACAGGAAGGACTGGTCGTCCCGACTTCCGGAAGCCTTGTGGGCCTATAGGATCGCCCACAAAATCTAATTAGGCATGTCTCCCTTTAGACTGGTGTACATGAAGGTGTGTCACCTTCCCGTCGAACTGGAGCACAAAGCCTATTAGGCAGTACGGAGTTGTAATCTAGATCTTTCTAAGGCTGGAACCCACAGAAAGCTTCAAATCAGCGAGATCAATGAATTAAGCCTTGATGCGTACGAGAACTCGCGAATCTATAAGGAGCGTGTTAAAGCCTTCCATGACAAGCACATTCTAGAAAGATCGTTCATCCTGGTCAGAAGGTCCTACTCTTTGATGCCCGACTCAAACTTTTCCCTCGGAAACTGCGATCCAAGTGGGTCGGACCATACTTGGTCCGACAGATTTTTAGAAATTGAGCTGTCGAAATCAGTTCGCTCAGCCATGATTTTGAATCTTTCATCGTGAACGGTCAGAGACTCAAACCGTTCATTGATGTTACCTCTACTGATTTGGCTGAGTCATCATTTATCCTCCATTTTCCCTGAGCATATTGCACCCAGCCGATGGTGTAAAACTCAGCGCTCAACGGGAGGCAGCCCATCATTCTTTTTTTGAAAACCTGAAACCTTTTCTGACACCTTTTTCGCACTTAAGGTTCACCCTTTAGGGCAGCTGACTCCACCTCAGGTGCTTGCACGTGAGATTAGAAATCGTCCGCAACAGTCACCCCGACCATTCACTCATCAAAACATCTATCCTAATGTATGAACTAAGTTGAATAAAAAACCCCCTAAGTTACAATGAGGACATTGCAAATCTTTAGCATGAGAGGGTATGAAAGTGCAAATCTTGTAAGAAAAGGTTTTAAACAAAAAAATTCACATATGCCAAAAACACCATAAAAATTAAAAATTTTTTTTGAAAAAGAATAATAAAATGAGAGGAGGAAAGAAATTTTGTGGACTCTATAAAGGAAGAGGAGAAAAAGGAACAAAATGAAAAGAAGGAGCACAAAATGAAAGAAAAGAGATAGTTATTAGTAAGAAATTAAGGAGTTAACCTAAGTTCTAGACCTCATTAAGGAAAAGAAATGGAAAGTGCACAGTGAGATTAGTAAGAACGCGAATCTTAGGCATTCTTGGATAGACTCTTAGTACCCATTAAGATCTAGACATTCCTCAAGAGGTTGAGGAAAATGAAAAGCTTAAGTATTAGGTCCAAGGCTTAGGGAGTATTTGGCCTCGTTAACTAACTTTTGGTTTACGGGACTCAGTAACCTAAGCACCCTAACTTCACACACAGCCTGATTCAGTAAGCATAAAAATCAAAATCACGCAGAAGCGTTGCAAAAATTCTAAAAATGACACCTAGGGTAAGAGCGGCCGATCAACATAAGTTGATTTGGACGAGTTCCCAATGCGGAGAGGTGGGAAATTCCCCTCGAAGATGCGTAACAAAATATCATCTCCTCAGTGCTTGTCTCTTAGGATATTTACATATCCTACTGGGGGCATGTAAGCACTCTGCTGGTTCAGATTCCACGGATGGCATTATCACGAAATGTCAATTTCCATGGTCTGAATTCGGCCATGGAACACTATGGATGGGATTATCTTGAAATCTCAACAGCTAGGGTTCTGGGGGTTACCATGGGCGGTGCTATCTCGAAGCATCGATTGCTAGGAACCCTTGAGGATTGATGATGGGGACAAGGAATCTGATACAGACCGTGTTGAAAAGCCAATCCTAAGCTAGAATTAAAAAGAAAAAGAGAGAGAAAACTCTCCAAATATCTAAATCTTCTACCTCTCTTTCTTACAAAACGCACTGCGAATTGAGCCAGGGCTAAAATTATCTCAAGCACGGGTGCTTTAACCACAAAGTCCAATAAGCCTTAGGTTAGTTCTTGCAGGCTTTAGAAACCTTTGTTAAAGGACTGAGGCTGAGGCTAGACAGATCTGGATCTTGGTTGGTACTAGAGTACCATTTAGGCCTATAGTTGGCATTCTGACCTAATCTAAGTTGCAAAAGAAAAGGTACTTATCTGAAATCATTAAGAACTTCATGGTCTAGAACAAGGGTGAAACCTTAAAATTTTGCTAAGGGACTAGCAAAAGCTAGGCATGGGGGTATGATGAGAACCTCATCATGAACCCTAACTAGTACAATCTAATCCAAATATGTGTGAAAAAGTTCCTACAAAACACAAAGAGAGGCTTAACTCAGAGAATTCTGAGTTAAAGAATAAAATAAGTCATAAGGGATAAAATAGTAATTTCACCAATACAGTATGCGAACAGGTAATTAAGGGTCCAAACACAGGTCAAACAAGCTTAACAATGAGGGAAGTGGGATGATCTGATCTGAAAAGGGTTATAGCAACTTCTAGGAATTAAATGACATTCTATAACCCTAAAAACAAACCCACTTCGATTCACGAGGTTCGAGGTAGGATAAAAATCAACTAAATCCTATAAAATTCATAGAAAAATATTCCTTAGGGTTTAGAACCTTCAATTTGGCCTTTTCAACCTATTTTGACCTAAAATGAGAACCATGCCCAATTAATGGCTTAATTTGGGTTTTTACGCAAATCGACCGGTCAAACATGGTCCAACCTAAAATCAAAATTCACCATTAAAATCCTTAGGTTCAAATTAGTCTGTTATAGAAACATGAGGCTAAGAAAAGACCATCTTGATCGATTTTACAATTTGGTCCTCTTTATTTACTTTTTGACCCTTATCTTTTGAAACCCTTACGTTTAGGCCCCTAACTTCTTGTCATTTTTTACAGAACGGTCCTCCCTGCCACTTCTGCACAGCGCCATGCCTCCGGCGACCTTGCGCGGAGGATGGCGCCACGCAGGGTAGGGCGGCCGTCCTCTAGAACAAACGGGGGGTTCCCTGCGACGTCCTCTGTCGCAGGGACCCTCTCCTGCCCTCTACCATCAACCATGCCTCTCGTGCGAACGCACGAAAGGTATGGGTATCCTCTTCGGCCACTCTCCGGCGAGGCTGGCACGTCGCCTCCTCGCTTCCCTCTCCGCGCCAAGATCTATATAAGGAGCGGCAACGTCTGCCGACTCCTTCAAGCTTCCTCTGGCGGAGAAATACCCCACCTTTCATCTTTTCCCCCTCCGATCAGAGCGCCCGAAGCTTCCGACGATCTCCTCCTCCTCCTCGTCGCTCTGCTGCCCTACCTGCAGCAGAGTTTACTCTGCCTTGCCGTCCGCGCTAGGCCGTACCAGCTGGTGCTCTCAGACTGTCTCCTCGTCGCCGAAACCTTCCTCTTAGGCATCTTCGTCCTCAGCTCTAGCAGGCACGAGCCGGGCACTGCTCTCTCCCCCTTCGTCGAGTAAATAGGTACAAAGTTTCCTCTCTCTCTCTCCCTTGTCTTTTCCCCTTTTTAATTTGCTATTTCAACCACCCGACCGTCACTGTCCAGCTCCATCTTCCCCATCTCCGGTCGCCTTCTCCGGCGAGGCCATCCCACTTCCACAGACCACCTCACCCCTCGCCGACTACCCCAAAAGCTCCCCCTCACTCCACTCGACCATTCCCCCCACTCCATACATCGCCACTCAGTCTGACCTCACACCCCGAACAAACCCATCTTTCCGCATACAGTCTGACCTAGGTCTACCTCCACACGTGCTCTCGCGCCTCGCCAACCACCGTACTGCCTTCGCCGCACTCCGGCGAAGCTTCCCACGTTTTCTGATGTGGCTGAGAGGCCGTCATTGTGCTTTCAGGTCAGAGCCCCCTCGCCGCAATTGCTGAGCTGCTGCAGCTCCTTCACTCGCAGCTCCAGGCGTTCTCCAGCCCAGGCGCACATCCCAGGCAACGCGGATTGTTGCTGCGAATACGCCCGGGCCTGCAATTGGGTTGCAAGCCTCAAAGCTGCCCCAATTGGTAGCAGCTTCCTCAGCCGCGGGTGCAAGATTTGGAGGTGGGATTTTAGTCCCACCTCGTAAGTGTGCGGCCGCGCACCCACACTAATATTGAAAAAGTGTATCGGGCTTGTTGCCTTCGATACATAGGGGTCAGGTCCCTCTCACCCGCATGCAGCGGGCCACGCACTCACTCGCCCTCGCCCGCGCTCAAGCCTCGTGGGTCTGGGCCGGATCCGACTACCCAACCTAGCACTCCTCGCCCACCACCGCACGCCGGTGGGCCTGGTCCCGGGCACGCTACCTGAACCCGATTACCCGGCTCTGGGAGAGCATTCCTAAGAGGGATTCTGAGAAAGAGAGAGACGCGGGGAAGGGGTAGGGGTAGGTTTTGCACTGACCACTGTGTGTGCGTGCAGGAAAGAAAGAAAGAAGAAGAAGAAGCAAGCTAAGGAAGAAGAAGAGAGGAGGAGCGGCCGAGGCCTTAGCCGCACTGGGCAACTGAAGGAGGAAGGATAGCACTGTAGCAAATGCACAGATAAGTCTTCTGAGCACTGCATTAGACGTCGGAAGGGCAACAACCAAAAGAAGAGGAAAAGAGAAGAAGGAAACAGAGAAGAAAAAGAAAGAAAGAGAAGAACAGAAGAAGGATGCAGAGAAGAAGAAGAAGAAAAGAAGAAGGCACAGCCGCAACTAAAGAAGAAAGAAGAAGGCAGGAAGAAAAGAAGAAGAAGCAGAAAAGAAGAAGATCACCACAGCCGTAGAAGAAGAAGAAGAAAGAAGGCAGAAGCCTTTGCAGCCGCAAGAAAGAAAAGAAAAGAGAAGAAAGGAGAAAGTAGAGAAAGAGAAGAAGATCAGCTGAAAGAGGAAGAAAAGAAGGAAGAGGAAGAGAGAAGAAGAAGAAGCCAAAAGAACTTTTGCTCCCTCTCTCTCTCTCTTGTTATTTTTGTAACATAATTGAGAACTTTTATACTTCTAGAATTGTAGTTGCTCCCTCAGTTTGACCTCGGGAAAGCTTATTATTCCGAGTAAAAATATTGTAGTAATCTGGTAGCTGTTTTGTCATGTACTACAACGATTGTAAACCATAATAAACATAAAGACGAAACCCCATTACCAGCTAGGCTATTAGAGTTCATATTGGGAATTTTGCGTTTGGGGCCTCCTGCAAAACTATGGTCCTTTCTAACGAAGCTGGTATTATGAGGGCTTTTCTTCATGCCCTCTCCCTTCCTCTGGTGGATTTTTCCCTTCAGGTTGAAGTGGATTCTACCCTTCTCTACTATTGGTGGAGTGGTAAAATTCAAGTTACTTGGAATATGTGTAAGGAGTTCAATTCATTGCTGTCTATGAAAAATCAAATTCTATCTGTTTCCTTTGTGTATAGAACAGTTAATCTCCTTGCTTTGAAACTTGCAGAGATTGCAGATGGCGACTGGAGGATCTTCAGTACCCTTTCCAACCTTCTTCGAAGAATTAGAGGGATTTGCTATATTTATGGTATTTAGTGCCTGTATATTATGGTTTAATTGTTTCCCCCCAGGAGAGGTTCTTTGGTTTTTTTCTCCTCCTCAGTGTTGTCCACTCTGTTTGATTCTAATTTGTTGCTTTGCTGGTTGTAATTTTGTTGCTTTGTGGTTTTGATATAGTAGGTCACAAGTCGTGATCCCTCTTGTTTTGTTTTAGGTAGATTTTGATCTAATTCCCCTAACTTCTTTTTTTAGCTTCTAGGAATTGAAGGATGAATAAAATGAGATCTCCTTTTTTTTTTTTTTTTAACAAAATAAAAAAGAATATGGGAATATCGGAGGTTGCTAAACTTCATGGGTCTTTTCATTTATGGGTTTCCCCATGTACTCTTCTCGTGCAAGACGAATGGAAAACGTACGAAACCATGTTCGAAGCTAGGCCGAAGACTTTGAACGGTATATATATGTTATTGTTTTTCTTTTGGCTAGGGTTCATTGATCAACGATTACTTTTTCTTGTAACAAGGTTTGAAACGGCCGTCAACATGGTTGTTATTATATATATTTTTTCTTTTTTTCTTCTGCAAGAGAGGTTGTTATTATGTATTTGCTTATCATATTAAAGAGGGTGGGTCATCGCCACAGCCTCCGATGGATGTTGACACGCTGCTCCGCCTCTCCCATCCCACATCTCTCTTCCTCTTGTTGTCCCACTCTGCCATCCTTCCGCTACCCTCTTCGATCTCTCTCTCTCTGTTTTTATTTTTTACCTTTGGGTGGTGTTCGGCAAGAGAAATAAGTTGGTAAAATAAGTAAAAAAATAAAAAAAAAGTAAAAGAAAATAGTGAGTAAGTGGATTTCGATGTTTGGAATTTAGGTAAATTAAACTTATTCTACGAAAGAAATAGAAAAGATTTGTTGGAAGTTAAATTCTTTAACTAGGTGCAAATGGATTAAGGATTAAATAATAAATAAATATAAATTAAGTACCTTAACCTACGTATAAAATACCATTTTAATGACTAAATTGCACCGATCAAAGCCGAGGCCTTCAGCCTGCCTCTTCCCATGGTAGCACATGGTTGCTCCATATTCCTACCCTTTTACTCTCTCTCTCTCTCTCTCTCTCTCTCTCTCTCTCGCTTAAACTCTCTCTCACGTTGGTTCCACCTCGGTGGCAGACATTATTTCTAAAAGATGCTGCTGATTTGTTCGTTCTTAAATTTCATAGGTACCCAATGCTTTACAATTAATATATTGTTGTAGCAATGTTGTAATTTTTTTCAAAGCTAAAAACACTTATGTATTTGAGCATGTTACTTTTTAAAATTAGAAAAATATGTCACTTTTTTATTTGAAGCTATGTAGTCAGTTATCTCAGCTAATACATAATTTCTTGCCACTATATGTGTTATTGCTTTTAAAAATTTTTGATGGTCAGTAAATAAAAATATGGGTTAATTCTATAATTTTTATGAATAATTATAAATATAAAATGATAAGGGATGAATTATAATTAATCAAAGGTAAATCAAGTTTAAATTTTTTAAAAGTGGATTGGTACTGACTAATTTAAGATTTTCATTCAAATTAAGTGTTAATCTTTAATTAAAATGATTAATTTCGACTCTCCTTCATTTAAAATAATTTTAATGGAAATAAATATAATCTAAACTTTTTAAAAATTATTTAAAAATATTTTATAAGATTTGCCACAATCGATTTGATAATCGAAACTCACTTCGACCTAAACATAAACGTAGATCGATATTTGATACATTTTAGGTTAAATCATAAATTAACCATGTAAACTCTATCAAAACCCAAAATTGAAGTAACCATTAAATTTTTTATGTCCAAATTAAGTTACTATAAAAATTTGGACTCATTAGGACTTCATCTTTGCCAAGTTTGCAATTCGACCCTTAATCCTGATTTCCATACAAATTCCCCATTAACTTTCGATTTTCTTGCAAAAGAGCCTCTGCCAATAGCTCCCTCACCTTCCACCTCCTCATCGTCGACCACGAAATTTGATGAGTTCGTTCCTACACCTGCCGACCCTCTCTTCA
The DNA here is from genome assembly GCA_037157565.1 of Thalassia testudinum. Lineage (NCBI taxonomy): Eukaryota > Viridiplantae > Streptophyta > Magnoliopsida > Alismatales > Hydrocharitaceae > Thalassia > Thalassia testudinum. Next base: position 54,891,425 of record JAZHRO010000030.1, read on the forward strand.
CAGGCCAAGGAACAATAAATCTCTACCATCACACACTGCTTTTCCTCGTCGAGTCATTGCGAGTCCCTACCCACCTCCTTCCCGATGTCATCGACGACAAGACCATTGGAGCTCTTCAACCTCCTTCGTTTGCTGCTCTATTGTGCAATTGATAGAAGGCTTCTTCTCTCGTCACCGTCGTGCTTTCCATCAAAGAACCATCTCTCCTACCCTCCTTGTCGCTCCAATTAACCATGCCGCCCCTTCTTATTCAAAGTCGGCCACCACGCCGACCACGTTCTTCATCTCCTTTGTCCACTCTCAGGTAGCCTGTTCTCCTCCTCCTCTCTAAAGTAGCTTAGGATTCTTAGACATAGGCTTCGATCTGCACAACACCTCCCTCCATGTTGTCTTCTCCAACATTGGTCATGCTCTGGCGTGTCTCTGACGATGCCGTCCACGTCATCCACGTCGCCTCGCCAGCCACCGACCACCTCACAACCTCCGCGTCACCCCCACGACAAAATCCCCTCAACCAATTAGGGCATCTGATGCTTCGACACCTTCACCCACAACCCATGACTAGCGCCTCCTTCTGTGCGTCAGTCAGCCGCCTCTGAGCATTGACGCGCCAATCCAACGCCTCATCCACCTTCAGTACATCATGTCAAAGCCTCTCGATTTGTTGGAATCAAGCTTCCATGCGTTTCACACCTCGCCGGAGTACGCTGCAACCATCGCCATCCTCGACATTGACCCATGTCCGCCGGCCATCTCCGAGACCTTAGGCTTTGCGCAAAGCTCCACGACGGCATAAGGAACCTTCTCGCGACCTCACCCGCTGCTACTCATACGAGGAAGAGATCCAACGAACTCACCGGACCTCGCTACCTTCCCCAGCTTCGGCGTAGTTATCGGCGACCTTACACGCCACCAAACGCCATCGCACCACCGCCACCACGTCAGACATCTTCCAACGGCCAACCTCCGCCCTTCACCGGCGTTGGGCAATTGCTGGAGTGCGAGTTCGACTTGTGGTCGGCGACCCTCATCAAAGCAAATGAGGAGCTCAAGCTCCCCTCTGCGAATCTTGAAGAGAAAAGGTCCAGGGACCTCTATGCAAATGGAAGAAGTTTGTAGGGACCCAAATGCAAGGTCACAGGGGCTTAATTACAAGTACTCAGGGACTGATTTGTAATTTTATGGATCTGGCTTAAGTTTTAGTTCCAATTGAATTTGAATGCAAAAGTCTTGTTCAAATAGAGTTGCAACTGATAATTTAGTGCCTAGTTTGCCTTGACATTTGCCTATTTTTGATTGAGTATTAAATACTTGAAAGTGCAATTCTCAATTGAAATAGTAAAATTGAGTGATTGATGATGTGTTATTTCTCAACACAGTTAATTAAGATTATCGGTCTTAATTAAATGCATCAAAAGTAACTTAGGTTAACTCGAATTTAGGTCGTGAGTGTAGTATATGGTCAAGTTAACCTAATATTTTAAATTTATAATTTCATTTAACTAGTTGAGTCTAGGTCGTTCACTGGGAGACGTAATATTAAACCTAATTCACCATTAGTTCCTAAGGCATAATTACTAACATTTTTATCAATCAAATTAATAATGATAATATCTGTTAAGCACATGAATATTGCACATGAGATCTAACAACTAAAATATGCAATATTCCAGTTAATAGAAATAATTATACAAGAAAGATTTATCAATTAAAACCAAGTAAAATGTTTATTACAAATGATATCTCAAAATATAAGGCATAAGAAATGTTTACAAGAGTTTAACATGCCTTTTCACAACAATTAAAGCTCAAAAACATGTATTACAGTAGTCTCAACCTTTAACCAGACATCTGAAAAAGAAGTTAAACAACTTAAAAGGTAAAATTAGATTTCAAATTCAAGCTTTGGACATCTCCTCATTTCTCTTTATTCACTTATTTAACTCTCAAGCTGTTCTTCTTTTATTTCTCTTCTTTTCTCACCTCTCTTATTTGCCTTTTTCCTTAGCTTCATTTCTTTTTATACTTAGCTTCTCAGCTCTCTCCCTCACTCTTCTCTTCATTTAACTTTTCTCTTCTCTTAATCTTAGTTTAAGTTCTCTGTGCACTCATGTTCCACACTGTAACGACCCGATTCCCGAATCCCTACAAGACACGAGAATCGGATCGACTCGACTAATCCCAAGACCTAGTCGTCCAATGAGAAAGTAACCGAAAGAGCAGTAAAATAAACCACATTCACCATGTATATAACTAGCAGTAACAAAATACATCAGTAAAGGAAAGAAACACTACAGTATACACCACCACAACAGTAGAGAAATAAACAAGTACATAACATGAAGCTTACAATAAATAGAGTACAGGGAGTAACAGAAAACTACTCACTACAGCGCAAAGAAAAGTACAGAAGGTACTACAGGTAACTCTACTGGGCTTTACTAGGCCCAGCGCCCTCCGCAGCCGCTGACTCTGGCTGCTCAACACTTGGTCCTGAAAAGGTAACAAGGGTGACACGTCAGCGAAATATTGAGTAGAGTGGCAACTAAAAGCTAGAAGAATCAGTAGAGTGGATAGTAGTTGTTATGTTTCTACTTTCTTTATTTATATCTTTCCATTTATTTATTGTTGTTTTATTTCTTAGATCGTTCTCTTGATCTTGAATGTTCATCGTGAGAACGATCTTGATTGTAGTCTTTTCCAAAAAATAGAAGTAACATGTGGTGCTCTCCTGGCCAGGAGAGTCCCCCGTGGTGGTCCTACCCTCAGTCAACCACCCCAAGGTCGCTGACAGACGTAACGGTGAGTACGGCAAGTGCGATAGACGCACGGTTAGCTATCCCGCAGTGGCACGCGGTCAGTCGTTTCCGTTAACGGGTGCGCCCAAAGCACAGCACGGAACCAGTATAGGGCATAGCCCTCTCAGTAACAGGGGTCCAGTCCCTCCACAGTAACCAAATAGGGGTGTTGCCCCTCCACAGTCCGCGAACCCTCGCCTGACTACCCTGGTTTGCCCAGTGGGCCTAACAAGTCGGTGTAGGAGAGCTAGCAGAACCCTGGGGCCCGTGGGGTAGCTAGTGCTCTCCCTACACTAGTAGCTCTCCTAGGTATTGTGTACACGAGGGCCACAAGTCGGTACAAAGTGGCCAGTCCTAACCACGGGTCCCTGGGGCGACTAGCTCCGCTCTGCACTAAACAGGGAGATAGTCGCTCTCCTTGGTACTCCGTACTCAAGGGCCAGCTCACCTCCCCAATTCTATTCCATTCCCTTTCCAGGAGTTCTACTCTCATTCCCCGTAGGGTTCAAGCTCTTTTAACTCAGCCAATTTAGGTTTCACCATTCCAGCTTTATGTCCATGCAATTCATGTTCTCAATCGCAATTATCCATTTATAACAGGCAGCTGTTAACCAATTTACAGGCAGTTATCATTTCCTTTCCACTTTTCCATGACTGCAATGTTTATATAATCAACTAGTTTTCCAGTCCTAAGATTCATGCCATACCCTAGGATGTAGCATTCAATCTAGTTTTCTAGTCCTAGGATTCATGCAATACCCTAGGATCTATCATTCAATCTAATTTCTCAGTCCTAGGGATCATGCAATGCCCTAGACTCTATTAGTTGTTTCATAATTGTATAAGTTTTGTTAAATAAATTAAATGGCCACTCTACCTGCAAAATCGGGAGTACTGGGGGCGTAGTCGGCAATCCTGCGCACCTCCGCAACCCCAGAGTCGCAACGGAACGGGGTCCTAACAAAAGGATCAACACAAGGAGTTTCTCATAACAGTATACAATTATTGTAAATAGGTAGATGAAATAAATCCGGAAAGAACGGAACTTGAAATGCGGAAAACGGACTCCGAACGGACCCTAAATGGGCCAAAAACGACGGGTCTGTCCAAAATCAGAAGTCTGGAACTTCTTCCAGATGTCTTAAAACGTCGATCAGGAAATACCTCAGTCTGCGCAGTCCTTCAGATGTCCAGAAGTCCACTGGATCATCTGTTCTTGGTTTCCAGACATCCGATTGTCACCCCGGACGTCTGGAGATCTTCTTCGTCATTTGGTATTGTGGCCAGACGTCTGATCCGTGTGGGATGGCGAGCCCTCGCGCCCTCCCGAACAGAACCTGTGCACACACGCAACCGCTCTCATCACGAAGAGGCGCAGAGAATGCGGCGGACGGCTGCATGGCCGTATCGCGTAAAAGGAGAAGATAGGAAATTATTGTACCTGTCAGACGTCTGGACCGTCCTCCAGACGTCTGATTCTGGGAAATTTTCCCAGAATCAGAACCCGGTTCGCTCTCCGCCCGCAACGCACGGCCGTGCCACGCCGTGTCTGCCTACTGCCCGAGCTACAGCAGCTCTTCCTCGACACCCACTCCCGCTACTCCTCCGCTTGCCGGCTCTAGCTGCCCCGGCAAGCTCGCACCCTTGCGGTTGAGCTTCTTCCTTCCTCTTGCAACTCTCCTCCTTCCCACACGCTCGCTGCGGCCGCTGTTGCCGCACTTGCTCGCTCACGCTCTCGCTCGCTCGCAGGGAGAAGGAGAAGATGAAGGCATACGGAGTGAGGGTGAGGGAGAGGGGAGCGCTTTATAAAGCAGCCGCGGGGAGAGAGAGAGAGAGGGAAATGCGGCGCCTGCAGGGAGAGAAAGCGAAGACGAAGGCAGCGGGTTCAGTCTGTGCACGCAGGCGCGCAGACGCGAACCCATACGCCAAAAAAATTTATTACCAGCCGTCTGGGAAGGGTTCCAGACGTCTGGGCCACTTCCCAGACGTCTTAAACTACGTTTGCTGCTCATGTTCATAACAATATAACAAACTCAAAGGAAGTTTCATCCCCGAAACTTGCGCTAACTAGGGTGCGAGAAAGAACAAAATATATATATATATAACAAACTCAAAGAGGACCCAAGGTGGTCTGAAAAGACATACCCGCGAAAAGCTCCGGATACCGCTCCTGCATTGCCGCTTCAGGCTCCTAGGTAGCCTCCTCGTACCACTGGCTCCTCCACAAAACCTTCACCAGGGGTACTTGCTTTCGTCTCAGACTGCGGACGACTCTGTCAAGAATCAGCACTAGCTGCTCAGGGTAGGTCAGGTCGTCGCTCACCTCGACGCTCTCGTGACTCAGGACATGATTGGGATCGGCGACATACTTCCTAAGGTTGGACACGTGGAACACGTTGTGCAAACCAGAAAACTGGGGAGGGAGGGCAAGCCTGTAAGCAACGGGTCCAACCCACTCCAGGACCTCAAAGGGCCCCACAAACCTCGGCGCGAGCTTCCCTCTCACCCCAAACCGCTGCAGGCCCTTCATGGGCGAAACACGAAGGAAGACGTGGTCCCCAACCTCGAATTGCACCTCTCTGCGTTTCCGGTTCGCGTAGCTCTTCTGCCTGCTCCTGACGGTGCGGAGTCACCTGTGAATCTGCTCAACTACCTCCTGACTCTATCGAATCATCCTGGGGCCAACCTCCCACTTGGTCCCCACCTCAACCCAACTCAAGGGTGCCGTACATCTCCTTCCGTACAGAGCCTCGTAGGGAGCCATGCCGATGCTCGAGTGATAACTGTTATTGTATGCAAACTCCGCCAGGGGCAAGTGCTCCTCCCAAGAGCCCCTCCAGTCCAGTACACAGGCACGCAAAAGGTCCTCAACTATCTGTATCGTGCGCTCAGACTGTCCGTCCGTCTGGGGGTGGTAAGCTATACTGAACCTCAACCGTGTCCCTAGGGCTTGCTGAAACTCAGCCCAAAACTGGGACGTAAAGCAGGTATCCCGGTCGGATACGATCTCCTGCGGTACTCTGTGTAGACGTACCACGTCGTGGATATACCTCTCTACCAACTGTGCTGGTCCCAAGGTGACTCGGATCGGCAAGAAACGTGCCGTTTTCGTCAATCTATCAACGATTACCCAGACTGCGTCGTGTCCTCGCTGGGTAACAGGCAAGCCCACCACCAAGTCCATGGTGATGCTCTCCCACTTCCACTCTGGCACTGGAAGTGGCTGTAGCGACCCTGTAGGCCTCTGATGCTCGGCTTGAACCTGCTGGCACACTAAACACTCCTGCACGAATTCACCCACATCCCTCTTCATCCCCCTCCACCAAAACTCGCGCCTCAAGTCATGGTACGTCTTCGTGTTTCTGGGATGTATGGTGAATCTGGAACCGTGTGCCTCGGTCAGGAGCTCTCTCAATAGCTCCTCGTCTCTGGGAACGCATAGACGTCCCCTCAGGCGCAGCACCTGGTCTGTGAAAGAGAAGTACTCTGTCGCGCAAAGACTGCAAGTACGGGTCTGTCATCTATCTTGTGATGATGCGATCTATCAGCTCTGGCCTCGTCTGTCGTGCCACAGTCACTGCCCCACAGTGCCCCCGTAACTCTAGGGGTCGCCAACTGCCCATCTCCTCCAAAAGGCTCCAACTCTGCACCTGTAAACTGGCCAAGTGTGCGGGCGCCTTCCCACTCAAGGCGTCCGCCACCACGTTGGCTGAAACGGTCGGCGACAACTATGACTAGGTTTTGCTATAGCGTTGTAGTATAGCTAGTTATTGCCATCATTTCAAATATATATATTTTTTTACTCGGGACTAACAATTCTCCCGAGGTCGAACTCAGGGAGCAAGTCGTATTCTAGAGATATACATGTTCTATTACAAAAATAAAGAGAGAGAGAGAGATGAAAGTTTGGCTTCTTCTTCTTCTCTTCTTTCTTCCTCTTTATCTTCTCTCCTCTTTGGCTTTTGTTCTTCCTGTTCTTCTTCTTTTCTTGCTTCTTGCTTCTCTTCTTCTTCTGCTTTCTGTTTCTTCACTTGGCTGCTCCTTCTCTCTCTTCTTTTCTTCTTCTTTTGTTTTCTGTTTCTTCACTTGGCTGCTCCTTCTCTCTCTTCTTTTCTTCTTCTTCTTTGTCTTCACCTGTCTTCAGGACGTCGTCTGATTTTCCAATCAGACGACTTAACCCGCGGATGCTACAGTGTCGCTTCAGTTCTTCTTCTTTCGCAGTCCTTCTTCCTCACCTGTGCCTGCACACTCAAGATTTCAACATCAGAGGGCAAAAACCTACGCTATCCCCCCCCCCCCCCCCGCGTCTCTCTCTCTCAGAATTCGCTCTTAGGACAGCTCTCCCAGAGCAACCGGGTAATCGGGTATGCGGGTGCCCGGATCCAGGCCCACCGGCGTGCGGTGGTGGGCGAGGAGTGCAGGTCAGGTCGGGTCGGGTCGGCCGGATCCGCGTGATGAGCTCGCGGACGGGCCGGGTGAAGCGGTGTGAGAGGGACCTCACCCCGTGTGCTAAGGCGATAAGCCTACAGCACTTTTCCAATTTATCTCACGGCGCTCGCTCACAATCTTCCGAGGTGGGACTAAATGTCCCACCCCAATGTGAGCGTCCGTGCGGAGAAGGCAGCGAGCAGTCGAGGGCCAATGCGAGAGCTTCGCGCGAGGACTTCGCCTCAACTGCAGCCTGGCACTTCACGAAGACACCCCACGCAGCCTGGGAGCCTGATCTGGGCGTGGCGCGCCTGGAGCAGCAGGTCGATGGAGCTTCTTCACTGGTCAATGGCGGCGGCGAGCACTGACCCTGTTTACAACAACACGGCCTCTTGGCCTAATCAGATATGCGAAGGACCTTCGCCGTGGCACGGCGAAGGTGGTCGGAGGGTCTGCAGGGGGTGTGGTGGAGCAAAAGGGTCGCCCTAGGTCAAACTGCGGGCGGAGAAGTGGGTGTGTGCGGTGGATCTGCAGAGGGCATTTGGTGGGAAGTGGAGGGGCGGAAGAGGATCAGGGTGAGGAGGCGGAGGTTATGCACAGGTCGGCGAGTCGTGTGGGGTGCTGGAGCGATGGGAGCGGTTCGCCGGAGTTTGGCCGGAGGTGGAGAAGGTGAGGGTGATCGGTGGGAAATCGGTGGCGACAGTAAGGGCTTTCAGTATGGAAAAGAAAGAGGGGAGGAAGAGGAGAAGTTTTACCTACTAAGCTGGACGAGGAGGGGTTGGCGTAGGCGACAGTCGTATTGACTATCGCCGGAGAAGAAATTGCCCAGAGGAAGGGGCGGCGGCGAGGAGGGGGCCGGAGAGGTGCCAGCTGGGTGCGGCGTGACGCGGAAAGATCGAGGGAAGGTAACCCTGCTGCTGGTAGTGCGGCAGGGCGACGAGGAGGAGGAGAGGCCGCCGGAGCAAGGGGGCGTCTGTCGGAGTGGGAAGAGAGGAATTGAGGGGGTGTCTCCGTCAGATCCGAGCTGCGAAGAACGGCGGAGCGACGGGGGTATTTATAGGGGCAGAACTAGAGAGGAGGGCGGAGGGAGACGACGTGTCTCCCTCGCCGAAGGACGCCGGAGGAAGGATACCCATACCGTCCGTGCGTTCGCACGGCCGGTATGGGTGGGTGCAGCGCTCAGGGGGGTGTCCCTGCGGTGGCTGACGACGCAGGGTACCCCCCATTGACTTGCCAGGGCCCCTCCCTCACCCTGCGCGGTGCCATGCTCCGCGCAAGGTCGCCGGAGCATGGCGCTGCTCAGGTTTTGCAGGAGGGACCTAAATGCAAAGAACGAAGGAGAGTTAGGGGCTAAAATGTGAGGGTTCAAAAGTTGAGGGCCAAAAAGTAAATATATGAGGACCAAAGTGTAAAGTTGGTCAAGAAGGTTTCTTCTTAGGCCCAAGATTTTATACATGACTAATTAGGACCTAAGGATTCTGATGGTGAATTTTATTTCTAGATTAAACCTTGTTTGACTGATCAATTTACGCAAAAACCCAAATTAAGTTGTTAATTGGGCATGGTTCTCAATGTAGGTCAAAATGGGTTCCTAAGGCCAAATTGAAAGTCCTAAACCCTAGAAATTATTTCTCTATGAATTTTAGAGGTTTAGTTGATTTTTACCTTGCCTCGAACCACATGAATTGAAGTGGGTTTGTTTTTAGGGTTACAAGATGTCATTTAATTCCTTGGAGTTGCTGTAGCCCTTATTGAGTCATCTCATCCCACTTTTCTTCTTATTAGGTTGTTTTGACCTATGTTTGGACCCTGAGTTACCCTATTTTCAGATTGGATTGGTGAAATTGCATTTTTACCCCTTAGTTTCATTTTCTTTGCAAACTCAGAATCTCTCTGAGCCAAGCCTTTCTAGAGTTATGTAGGAGCTTTTTCTTGCATATCAGGTTAAATGGTGCTAGTTTAGGGTTTGTGATGAGGTTCTCGTCATTGGCCATTCCTGGGTGGTAGGAAATGCTGCAGTCATAGTCCTTTAGGAGCTCCAACAAACGTCTCTGTCTCATGTTGAGCTCCTTCTGATCAAAAAGGTATCTGAGGCTCTTGTGATCTGTGAAAATCTCGAAGGACTCACCGTACAAGTAGTGTCTCCAGGTTTTTAGCGCGAAGACAACAGCTGCCAGCTCCAGGTCATGGGTAGGGTAGCTATGCTCATGGGGCTTCAGTTGCCGCGAAGCGTAAGCGACAACGTGACCCCTCTGCATGAGCACATCCCCTAACCCCTGTAAGGAGGCGTCCATGTACACAACGAACCCGCCACTACTGTCAGGGATGGTGAGCACGGGAGCCGAAGTCAATCTCTCCTTCAGCTCCTGAAAACATGCCTAACAGGTGTCTGTCCAAGTGAAGGGCACGTCCTTCCGGGTCAATTGTGTCATAGGACGTGCAATATGTGAAAAGTCCCTGATAAACCGTCTGTAGTAGCCGGCCAGTCCCAAGAAACTGTGGATCTTAGTAATCGTACGCGGTCTCTCCCACCTGAGCACTGCCTCGACCTTGGTTGGGTCCACCGCCAAGCCATCTCCAGAGATCACATGACCTAAGAAGGTCACCTCCCTCAACCAGAACTCGCACTTGCTGTATTTGGCGTACAGCCTACGTCGTCTCAGTGTGTCCAGAACCATCCGCAAGTGCTGTCTGTGCTGCGTCTGATCTTGAGAATAGATGAGCACATCATCAATGAACACCACCACAAACTTGTCCAAGTACGGTCTAAACACCCGGTTAATTAGGTCCACGAAGGCAGCGAGGGCATTGGTCAGCCCAAACGGCATGACTAGAAACTCGTAGTGTCCATACCGGGTGCGGAAAGCTATCTTGGAGACGTCTGCCTCCCTAATCCTCAACTGGTGGTATCCAGACCTCAAGTCGATCTTGGAGAATATCGTGGCACCTCGCAACTGGTCAAACAAGTCGTCGATCCTCGGCAGCGGATAACTGTTCTTGATGGGGACCCTATTCAGCTGTCGGTAGTCCACACAAAGGCGTAGGGTACCATCCTTCTTCTTTACAAACAGTACCGGGGCTCCCCATGGAGACGCACTAGGCCTCACAAAGCCCTTCTCCAAAAGATCCTGGAACTGAGACTTGAGCTCTCGCAGCTCAAGCGATGCCATCCTGTACGGTGCGGTGGAGATGGGGCTGGTCCATGGTACTAGTGAGATCTCAAACTAGATCTCACGCTCGGGCAGTAGTCCTGGCAACTCGTCTGGGAACACGTTGGGGTACTCTCTGACCACCGGGATACTCTAGAAGTCTGCCACAGGGCTGCGCTCTACCACCACACAAGCTAGGAAGCCCTCACACCCCTGGCTCAAAAGTCTTGCCGCCCGAAGTGCAGAAATGCACTTGAAGCCTCCGTCCACTGGCTGACCGTGGAACTCGAAAGAAGACAACTCCGGTATGGAGAAGACCATCTTTCTCTCAAACCAGTCCACCAAAGCATGGTAAGCGGACAGCCAGTCCATCCCCAGAATAACGCCAAAGTCCTCCATCTATATCATAATCAGGTCAGCGGGAAGGCTATGACCCTCAATACTGAGCTCGCAACCCGTGTATACCTCCTCAGCTACAAACAGCTGACCACTCGAACCTCTGATCACAAACGGATCCTCTAACAGCATATAATCCTACCCCAAACTAACTGCGAAACTGGCTGCGACAAACAAGTGTGTAGCGCCGGAATCGAAAAGCATGTAAACGAGTCTGCTGGAAACTGAAACCATACCTGCCACCACTGATCCCGAAGCTCTGGCATCCCTGTGTGTCACGACGTTGATACGCCCCTCAGCCCTAGTTGCGGACGAAGCAACCACACTCTGCGTCGGACGGGTAGCCGCTGGCTGGTACCCTCCTCGTGACTGCTGTCCTCCTCCTCGTGCCTGGAACCCGGTACCTCCTACTCGCCCTCCAATGCTCGGCGCGGGAAGCGTCTGCTGACCTCCTGCCCTAGACGGGCAGTCCCTCCTGATGTGGCCCGGCTGGCCACACTGGTAACAGAGGGGAATCCGACTCCCACCCTTAGCGGGTCCCTGCTGTCGGCTGGGCGGGGGTCCGGTGCCAGCAACTGGCCCCTGTCGAGGGCCCCCAAAGGCCACTGATGGCCCTGCGAAACATGACGGCTCTCCAGCGGATGCCACGTGTCTCCTCTCTTACCAGCCCTATGAAAAGTCTTGCTGGTAGGGCCTCTTCCACCCGCTGTGAGTATCTCGCGCGGACGGGTTGGTCTCCTCGTAGGTCATAGCTGCCTCCACCACCCTCGAGAACGTAGGCAGCTTTAGGGGTTTGACATACCCCAGAAGAGTAGGCCGGAGCCCCTCGGTGAACCTCCAAAGGTGCTCCTCCTCAGTGGCTACTGCTGTTGCTGCGAAGAGGGACAGCTCCAGAAAACGCGTGCGGTACGCGCTCACGGTCATATTCCCCTGGCGGAGAGTGTGGAACTCCCGCCTCCTCTAGTCCTGCCATGTCTGGGGAAAGTACTGCTTGCAGAAGAGGGTGATGAACCGGTCCCAGGTCGGCTCGTCCCTCTCCTATCCCCTGACTGCCCTCCACCACCTGTGTGTTGCACTCTCCAGCTGGTACGTGGTAAAGGCCACGCGGCACTCCATCGGGGGATGAAGGGTGTCGAAAACCTTCTCGATCTACTCGAGCTAGTCCTCTACCTCGGTCGGGTCCTCATCCCCTTGAAGGAGGGGGGCTTCAGCTTCCGGAACTGCCCGAAAAGCTCGAAGTGGCGCTGCAGTGGAGATGCTGGTGCACCTCCAGGTAAAGGTGCCTCATGCACAGAAGTGTTGGAGGAAGGTGGGGGCGGTGGCGGCCCATCCACTCCTCCGCATCCAGCGTCGCGACCGTCGCACGGTCCCACAGAGGACTCCCCCTTCGCAGCCCCAGGGGGAGGCGCTCGGGAAGGTGGGTGAAGCTCCTCTCGCACTATATCCCGTATCAGCTGGGCGAGGTCCTGGGCCTGAAGGGCCGGGAGCAGTGGCTGGTCCACTGAGACGTTAGCCGCAACACGCCCACCTCGCCGACCTTGTCCTCGGTGGCGCCCCCGGCCCGCCTCGCTAGTCCCGCGATGTAACGACCTGATTCCCGAATCCCTACGAGACACGAGAATCGGATCGACTCGACTAATCCCAAGACCGAGTCGTCCAACAAGAAAGTAACCAAAAGAGCAATAAAATAAACCACATTCACCATGTATATAACTAGCAGTAACAAAATACAGCAGTAAAGGAAAGAAACATTACTGTATACACCACCACAACAGTAGAGAAATAAACATAAATATGAACATGCAGTTTACAATAAAGAGAGTACAAGGAGCAACAGAAAACTACTCACTATAGCGGAAAGAAGGTACAGAAAGTATTACAGGTAACCCTACTGGACCCCACTAGGCCCAGCGCCCTCTGCAGCCCTGACTCTGGCTACTCAACACCTGGTCTTCAAAAGGTAACAAGGGTGACACGTCAGCGAAACGCTGAGTAGAGTGGCAACTAAAAGCTAAAGGAAGCAGTAGAGTGTACAGTAGCTGTTATATTTTTACTTTATTTATATTTTTCCATTTATTCACTATTGATTTATTCATCAGATCCTTCTCTTGATCTTGAATGTTTCTCGTGGGAACGATCTTGCTTGCAGTCTTTTCCGAAAAGTAGAAGTAACACGTGGTGCTCTCCTGGCCGGGAGAGTCCCCCGTGGTGGTCCTACCCTCAGTCAACCACCCAAAGGTCGCTGACAGATGTAATGGTAACTACGGCACACGCGATAGACGCACGGGTAGCTACCCCACACTGGCACGCGGTCAGTCGTTTCTGTTAACGGGTGCGCCCAAAGCACAGCACGGAACCAGTATAGGGCAGAGCCCTCTCAGTAACAGGGGTCCAGCCCCTCCACAGTAACCAAACAGGGGTCTTGCCCCTCCACAGTCCGCGCACCCTCGCCTGACTACCCTGGTTTGCCCAGTGGGCCTAACAAGTCTGTGTAGGAGAGCTATAAGAACCCTGGGGCCTGTGGGGTAGCTAGTGCTCTCCCTTCACTAGTAGCTCTCCTCGATACTGTGCACACGAGGGACAAAAGTCGGTACAAAGTGGCCAGTCCTAACCCCGGGTCCCTGGGGTGGCGAGCTCCACTTTGCATTAAACAGGGGGACAGTCGCTCTCCTTGGTACTCCGTACTCAAGGGCCAGCTCACTTCCCCAATTCTATTCCATTTCCTTTGCAGGAGTTCTACTCCTAATTACTCGTAGGGTTCAACCTCTTTTAACCCAGCCAATTTAGGTTTCACTATTCCGGCTTTACGTTCATACAACCCATGTTTTCAAGCATATTTATTCATTCATAATAGGCAGTTGTTAACAAATTTACAAGCAGTTATCATTTCCTTTCTACTTTTCCAAGACTGCAACAGTTGTATATTCAACTAGTTTCCAGTCCTAGGATTCATGTCATACCCTAGGATCTATCATTCAATTTAGTTTTCCAGTCCTAGGATTCATGTAATGCACTAGGATCTATCATTCAATCTAATTTGTCAGTCCTAGGGTTCATGCAATGCCCTAGACTCTATTAATTATTTCATAATTGTACAAATTTTGTCAAATAAATTAAAGAGCCACTCTACCCGCGAAACTGGGAGTACTGGGGGCGTGGTCGGCAATCCCGCGCGCCTCCGCAACCCCCAGAGTCGCAATGGAACGGGGACCTAACACAAGGATCAACACAAGTAGTTTCTCAGAATAGTGCACGATTACTGTAAATAGGTAGAGAAAATAAATCTGGAAAGAACGCAACTCGAAACGCAGAAAACGGACTCCGAACGGGCCCTAAACGGGTCAAAAACGACGAATCTGTCCAAAATCAGACGTCTGGAACATCTTCCAGACATCTTAAAAGGTTGAGCTTCTTCTTCCTCTCGCAACACTCCCAACCACACGCCTGCTGCAGCTGCTGCTACGCCCCCGCTCACTCGCACGCTCGCAGGGAGAGAAGAGAAGACGGTGGAGTGGGGGTGAGGGAGAGGGGGAGCTCTCTTATAGGGTAGCTGCGGGAAGAGAGAGAAGGAAAGCGGTGCCTGCAGGGAGAGAAAATGAAGGCTGCTGGTTCAGTCTGCGCGCGCAGGTGCGCAGACGCGAACTTGTACGCTGAAAAAATTTATTACTAGACGTCTGGGAAGGGTTCTAGATGTCTGGGACACTTCCCAGATGTCTTAAACTGCTTCTGACGCCCATGATCGTAACAATATAACAAATTCAAAGGAAGTTTCATCCCTGAAACTTGCGCTAACTAGGGTGCGAGAAAGAACAAAATATATAGATAACAAACTCAAAGAGGACCGAAGTCGGTCCGAAAAGACGTACCCGCGAAAATCTCCGGGTACCGCTCCCGCATTGCCGCCTCATGCTCCCATGTAACCTCCTCGTACCGCTGGCTCCTCCACAAAACCTTCACCAGGGGTACTTGCTTTCGTCTCAAACTGCGGATGGCTCTGTCAAGAATCTATACCGGTCGCTCGGGGTAGGTCAGGTCGTCGCCCACCTCGACGCTCTCGTGACTCAAGACGTGACTGGGATTGGCGACGTATTTCCTAAGATTGGACACGTGGAACACGTCGTGCACACCAGAAAGCTGAGGAGGGAGGGCAAGCCTGTAAGCAACAAGTCCAACCCGCTTCAGGACCTCAAAGGGCCCCACGAACCTTGGCGCGAGCTTCCCTCTCACCCCAAACCACTGCAGGCCCTTCATGGGCAAAGCACGAAGGAAGACGTGGTCCCCAACCTCAAACTGCACTTCTCTACGTCTCCAATCTGCGTAGCTCCTCTACCTGCTCCTGACAGTGCGGAGTCGCCTGTGAATCTGCTCGACTACCTCCTGACTCTGCCGGATCAGCCTGGGGCCAACCTCCCACTTGGTCCCTACCTCAACCCAACTCAAGGGTGCCATACATCTCCGTCCGCACAGAGCCTCGTGGGGAGCCATGCCGTTGCTCGAGTGATAACTGTTATTGTATGAAAACTCCGCCAGGGGCAAGTGCTCCTCCCAAGAGCCCCTCCAATCCAATACACAGGCAGGCAAAAGGTCCTCAAGTGACTATATCGTGTGCTCAGACTGTCTGTCCGTCTGGGGGTGGTAAGTTGTATTGAATCTCAACCGCATCCCCAGGGCCTGCTGAAACTCAGCCCAAAACTGGGACGTAAAGCAGGTATCCCAGTCGGATACGATCTCCCGCGGGACTCCGTGTAGACATACCACGTCGCGGATATACCTCTCTGCCAACTGTGCTGGTCCCAATGTGACTCGGATCGGCAAGAATTGGGCCGTCTTCGTCAGTCTATCAACGATTACTCAGACTGCGTCTTGTCCTCGGTGGGTAACAGGCAAGCCCACCACCAAGTCCATGGTGATGCTCTCCCACTTCCACTCTGGCACTGGAAGTGGCTGTAGCGGCCCTACAGGTCTTTGAAGCTCGGCTTTCACTTGCTGGCACACTAAACACTGCTGCACGAATTCACCCACATCTCGCTTCATCCCCCTCCACCAAAACTCGCGTCTCAAGTCATGGTACATCTTTGTGTTTCCGGGATGTATGGTGAATCTGGAACCGTGTGCCTCAGTCAGGATCTCTCTTAACAGCTCCTCATCTCTGGGAACGCACAGACGTCCCCTCAGGTGCAGCACCTGGCCTGTGAAAGAGAAGTCCCTCGGGTCTCCTGACAGTACTCTGTTGCGCAAAGACTGCAAGTACGGGTCAACCATTTGTACTGTGATGATGTGATCTATTAGCTCTGGCCTCGTTTGTCGTGTCACAGTCATTGCCCCACAGTGCCCTTGTAGCTCTAGGGGTCACCAACTGCCCATCTCCTCCAAAAGGCTCCAACTCTGCACCTGTAAACTGGCCACGCTGAGTAGAGTGGCAACTAAAAGATAAAGGAAGCAGTAGAGTGTACAGTAGCTGTTATATTTTTACTTTATTTATTTATATTTTTCCATTTGTTCACTGTTGATTTATTCATCAGATCCTTCTCTTGATCTTGAATGTTCCTCGTGGGAACGATCTTGATTGCAGTCTTTTCTGAAAAGTAGAAGTAACACATGGTGCTCTCCTAGCAGGGAAAGTCCCCCGTGGTGGTCCTACCCTCAGTCAACCACCCCAAGGTAGCTGACAGACGTAACGGTGACTACGGTACGCACGATAGACGCACGGGTAGTGATGAGAACCTCATCATGAACCCTAACTAGCACAATCTAACATAGATATGCGAGAAAAAGCTCCTACATAACTAATAGAAAGGCTTGACTCAGAAAATTCTGAGTTTGTAAAGAAAACAGGTCATAAGGGGTAAAAATGCAATTTCACCAACACAATCAGTAAACAGGGTAACTCAGGGTCCAAATATAGGTCATACTAACCTAATAAGAAGGAAAGTGGGATGATGTGATCCAACAAGGGCTACAGTAACTCCAAGGAATTAAATGACATTCTGTAACCCTAAAACAAACCCACTTCAATTCACGAGATTTGAGGCAGAGTGAAAATCGACTAAACCCTCTAAAATTCATAGAAAAATAATCTCTAAGGTTTATAACCTTCAACTTGGCTTTGGGAACCCATTTTGACCTACATTGAGAACCATGACCAATTAATGATTTAATTTGGATTTTTACGTAAATTGGCCAGTCAAACAAGGTCTGACCTAGAAATAAAATTCACCATTAGAATCCTTAGGTCCCATTTAGTCATGCATAAAAACTTGAACCTAAGATGAGATCTTCTTGACCGACTTTGCATTTTGGTCCTCATCTATTACTTTTTGACCCTCAACTTTCGAAACCCTTGCATTTTGGCCCCTACATTCTTTGTCGTTCTTTGCATACAGGTCCCTCCTACAAATCTTTGAGCAGCGCCATGCTCCGGCGACTTTGCGCGGCGCATGGCGCTGCGCAGGGTGGGGGAGGGTACCTGCCAGTTGAACCGGGTGTTCCCTGCAACGTTTGCTGTCGCAGGGACACCGCCATGACCTCTGCCCTCGCCCACACCTTTCGTGCGAACGCGCGGAAGGTATGGGTCGCAGTTCTGACCACTCTCCGGCGAGGGAGGCACGTCGCCTCCCAGCGCCCACCCCTCCGCCTCCGCCTTTATATGGACCAGCGTCTCCAGCCGACTCTGGTAGCTCGGTCCTGACAGAGAAAAAACCCCGACCTTTCCTCTCTTCCCACTCCGGCAGAAACCCACCAGCTCCGGCGGCTCCTCCTCCTCCGTCTCGTCGCTCTGCTGCAATACCAGCAGCAAAGCCACCTTCGCCTGCTCTTCCCACGTCGCGCCGTACCCAGCGCGCGCCCTCCCGCTCTCTTTCTCGCCGCCGCCCTCCCCCTCTGGGTATTCTTCTCCGGCGACAGTCGATACGACTGCCGCCCTGCCCCGGCCCCTTCGTCCCCGTAATTAGGTCAGAACTATTCCCCATCACCCCCTCTTTCTTTTCCTCACTGTCTTTCATTCGATTAAACCCTCGACCGCTCCTGTCCACCGTCACCGTCCTAGACTCCGGCCACCCTCTGGCGAGACGCTCCCATCGCTCCGCAGCCCACACGCCTCGCCGACCCTCACGTAACCTCCGCCTCATCACGATGAACAACCTTCGCCCACCCACTACCGCTCTACACCCTCTCATCGCTCCCTCGAACACACCCACACCTCCGGTCACAGGACGACCTAGGCACGCACGCCTAGGCCGCCCCACGACCTGCTGCACCTCGCACCACCTTCGCCGTGCCACGGCGAAGGTCCCCCACTAGTCTGATTAGGCCGAGAGGCCGTGCTTCTGTCTGATAGGGTCGTAGCCCCAGCCGCCATTAACGACAACTGAAGCAGCTTCGAGGCGAGCTCCAGGCCCTGCAGCTTCAGGATCCCAAGTGCTGCAGGTTGGGGTGAAGTTTGCGGAGACTTCTACCTCATCATTTGGCACCGATAGTGGCTACAGCTGAGCGGAGAGCAAGGCGGAATCGTCCTGTGGGCGTGTGCGAGAAGAGCGCAGAGGATAATCCCACATCATGAGTTTACCAAACCCTGCAGTAGCATAAGTTGATTTTGTGTTTTCTATTGGTCGCCTCCGAAAGCACAGGGGTGAGGTCCCTTACCTAACTCACGCTTGCCTCGTCCGCGGTTTCACCTCGCGGATCTGGCGGGATCTGACCCAACCCTATCTGAGCACACCTCGTGCATCACCCACACACTGGTGCGCCTGGTCACGGGCACGAAACCTGACCCGATTACCCGCGGCTTTGGGAGAGCATCCTATGAGTGGTTTACAGAGAGAGAGAGAGACGTGCGGGTAGAGGGACAGGGTAGGTTTTGCTCTTTGTGCAGGGATAGGGTGCGAGGGAAGAAGAACACACTTTGCCGAAGGAAGAAGAAAGGAGAAGGCCAAGGAACAAAGCAGAAGAAGACCGTAGAAGAAGAAGAAGGAGAAGCACAAAGGAAGCACTGTAGCAGACACCACTTAAGCCGTCTGATTGATAAATCAGACGACGGATGAAGCTCTACAGACAAAGCAAAGAAGAAGAAAAAGAAAAGAAAAGGTGCCGCAGCTGAAAGAAAAGAGAAGAAGGAAGAAAGAAGAAGAAAAGAGAAGAAGATAAAGAAAGAAGAAGAAGAACTGAAGAAGATCAAGAACTGTGAAAAAAGAGAAGAGAAGAGAAAGAAGAGAAAAAGAAGATAGGCAAAGAGAGAAAGAAGAGAAGAAGAAAAAAGCCAAGAAACAAAATCTACTTCTCCCTCTCTCTCTCTTTCTCTCTCTTATTTTTGTAATAAAGAAGCATTGTACTTCTAGAATTCTAGTAGCTCCCTGAGTTCGACCTCGGAAGGAAAACATTTCTGAGTAAAATTGTAATAGTGGCAATGATGACAAACCGTAGCTATTTTATCTGTACCACAACGACATTACTATAATAAGAACAAACAAAAGGCTAAGCTTCGGTGTCATCATCAGACACTATTTTTGGCGCCGTTGCCGGGGAGCAACGGCTATTCTAGAAGCTTTGAATTTCTTTTATGAGATTGTTAATCTTTTTCTCTCTCTTGTGTGCAGGTAAAAATAAGAAGAGCAGCCACACAACAAACACTCCACCAAACAGGTAATCCTCATTAGCCCTTTTTTGTACCTCCGGGGAGAAAGCCAGAGAGAGACAGACTCCCTCAATTACCCATAAGCAAGCGGTGCGTGAAAAGCGTTCGGAACAAAAAGAAAAATCAACTTAGGGCTACCTGCATCATACATGGTAATTCATCAGAGTTGCCAAATTTTCATTTCAACACATGCTTAACTGTCCATCCAACTAAGGTAACTAGGGCTAAAACCTTCTTGATTGAGCCCTAGATACTAAAATTTTGAGGCAACTAAAATGGACCAACTAGAGCCAATCCAAGGATTAAAAATCTAGGGTTTTTAGAGACACACCTTCTATTAACAAAGAAAAGATCTTCCTAAAAAGAGGTGTGCCTAAGCCATTGGTTGAAAATACCTATTAAGAAAAACCTTAAACAATTGGCTCTCTAAACACTTGAACCCTAAAAAAAGAAAAAGGCCTAAATTCTCAAAGGAATCCCTAGGTAAAGTTGACCCTTAGGGTCAACCAACCTTCAAATTAGGCCACCTTGTTCACAAAAATACCTAAGAGTTCAAGTGAAACCTTAAGCACCTTGATCTTAAAGTAAAAGAGGTAGACTTAAGAGGTCAAGATGCCCATTCTGGTCTACCTGGAACCGCAATGAGAAGAGAGGTCGGGTGGGGGAAACCCTGTAACCCGTGGGGATGCTCTACCGTGTAGGGGTCTTCGCGGGACTCACCCTCCCTGGCTGCCTAAGTAATTCTCAGGTGGACGATCTTTCTGATCAAGGAGTCCATCTGCCCCGCACCTCTGTAGTCACCCAACAAATTTTTAGGTGTCTTGATTGGGTCCAGCACCTTCTAAACTCATCTATTCCAACAGTGCATGAACGGTAGGAGGTCCTTAAGACCACCCTTAAGATCTCCTTTAGGAATTCACTCACGTCAAGGATAAGCCTCGAAACCCGTGTTTGCACATCAACCCTACCCCATCATTCTCTCATTTGATTATGAACCAAGCTCTTCTTCTTCCCCCATCATGGCTCAGCCAGTTGAGGAAGAAAATAATCTGTAGCACCAGCTCCAGCAACTTAATGACCTCTTCCAAAACTTTGTGCACCCACCGCAGCGTCCTATGATGCGGGACCATTATAATCCTGCTGCGGTGGCCATTGAGCCTCGAGTCAGAATCCCGACTGGAGGACCTGATTCCGAATTGAAGCCCAATATGATTCATGCTATACCTAAATTCCATGGGCTTAATTCCGAAGATCCCTTCCAGCACATCAAACAGCTAAAGTATCTGGCCCAAACTTTTGGGTCAGATGCGCAAAATCGGGATATTCTTCTCATGAAGATGTTCTCCTTTTCTCTTATGGACAACGCCGCTCATTGGTATCAAACTTAGACCCGGCCGATCAACACTTGGGAAGAACTTCAGTCCGAATTTTTTAAAAAATTCTTTCCAGTTGGTCGGACCAATGCCTTGCGCCATCAGATTACTCACTTCACTTAGCAAACAGGGGAACCTCTCCATGAGGCATGGGATTGCTTTCAGGATCTCATGAGAAAGTGCCCCATCACGGAGTTCCTAAATGGGAATAGGTCCAATCTTTTTACCAGGGACTCCGTGAGGACATCCGTCTTTTCGTCAATGCAACCTGCGGAGGGAATATCATGGGTCAACATGAGGACACCGTGTGGGAGATTCTCGAAAACATGTGCGAGAACTCCATCAAGAATGACTCCATGGGATTATTCAACAGGACGAATACCCGCGCATCGGCGAATCTTAGGGGAGCACATGAGACGCAGGGCCTGTCCGCATCAGTCGACCTGGAATTAATGGCCAGTCGATTGGACAAGGTCTCAATCATTGAAAAGAAGGTGGATGAGCTGACTCAGCACCTGCAGCGAGCCACCTCTGCGCATATTCCCTTTGCACAGCCTCCTTCCACAAGGGAGACTGTGCAAAACATTCTCCATCAATCTTCTCCTAGGATGGATCCATATCCATCATCTGATTCTCGGACCGGAGGTCCATCCGATCCTTTTTACACAATCCCGGGGAATTCCATCCCCCCTTTCTCTGACTCTCTGGAGGTTCCTCAGACCTGCGAGGACCTCAACGCCATCCAGAACGACCCGTTCTCCAACACCTATAACCCTGGATGGCGAAACCATCCCAACTTTCAGTGGGTAGGAAATTCCCAAACCCAAAGACCACCCTTTCAGCCCCGCCCACAACCCCCTCGTCCTTACCAGCCGCCTCAGCCTAGGCCCAACCCAACTTATCCATCAGGGCCAAATCAGGATCAAATGTCCCTTATCCTTCAGACTTTGGTTGACATTCAAAGAACGAATGCGGCTATTCAAAAGCAACACAAGGACGAGCTTACAGAGGTCCGAAATCAACTGGCCCAGTTGGCAAATTCTCGCCAGCCAGGCACTCTTCCTTCCCAACCTCTTCCTAACTCGAATAACGTGCCAACCCAGCGATGCGTTATGAACCCAAACCCGAGCCAAACCTGTAACGACCCGGTTCCCGAGTCCCTACGAGACACGAGAACCGGACCTACTCGACTAATCCCAAGACCTAGTCGTCCAACGAGGAAGTAACCAAAAGACAGTAAAATAAACCACATTCAGCATGAATATAACTAACAGTAAGAAAGTACAGCAGTAAGGGAAGAAACTACTACAGTAGGTACCACCACAACAGTAGAACAACATTTATCATATAACAAGAACTGCAGGTAAAGAAGGTACAGCGGAAACAAAAACTACTCACTAGAACAGAAACAAAAGAGGTACAAAAGACTGTGGTAACTCTACTGGACCCTACTCGGCCCAGCGTCCTCTGCAGCCGCCGACCCTGGCTGCTCAACACCTGGTCCTGAAAAAGGTAACGAGTGTAACACGTCAGCAAAACGCTGGGTAGAGTGGCAAACTAACTAAAGGCAACAGTAAAGTGTACAGTAGCTGTTATGTTCTATTACTTCCTTTATTCACATCTTTCAATTTTCTCACTATTTCATTTATTTCTCAGATCCTTTACTTGATCTCGAATGTCCTCGTGGGAACGATCTTGATTGCAGTCTTTTCCAAAAGTAGAAGTAGCACGTGGTCCTCTCCTGGCCGGGAGAGTCCCCCGTGGTGATCCTACCCTCAGTCAACCACCCCAAGGTCACTGACAGACGTAACGGTGACTACGGCACGCGCGATAAACGCACAGGTAGCTAGCCCACACTGGCACGCGGTCAGTCGTTTCCGTTAACGGGTGCGCCCAAAGCACAGCACGGAACCAGGGCAGAGCCCTCTCAGTAACAGGGGTCCAACCCCTCCACAGTAACCAAACCGGGGCCTTGCCCCTCCACAGTCCGCGCACCCTCGCCTGGCTACCCTGGTTTGCCCTAGTGGGCCTAACAAGTCGGTGAAGGAGGCTAGCAGAACCCCGGGGCCCGTGGGGTAGCTAGTACTCTCCTAACACTACTAGCTCTCCTCGGTACTACGTACACGAGGGCCAACAAGTCGGTATAGAGTGGCCAGTCCTAACCCCGGGTCCCTGGGGCGGCTAGCTCCGCTCTACACTAAACAGGGGGACAGTCGCTCTCCTTGATACTCCGTACTCAAGGGCCAGCTCACTTCCCCAAAACTATTCCATTCACCTTCCAGGAGTTCTACTCCTACTTCCCCATAGGGTTCCATCCTTTTTACTCAAACATCCAGGTTTCACTTTCCAGTTTCACATTCTTACAATCCATGTTTTCAACCACGTTATCTATTCACAACAGGCAGCTGTTAATTCAATTTACAGGCAGCTTTATATTCCTTTCCATTTTTCCAAGACTGCAGTATTATACATTCCACTAGTTTTTCCATCCTACGATTCATGCCACATCCTAGGATCTAGCATACAACTAGTTTTCCAGCCCTAGGATTCATGCATCACCTTAGAGCTATCATTCCATGCATTTCTCATTCCTAGGATTCATGCAATGTCCTAGATTCTAGTTATGGTTCCATACTTTAACAGATTTTAAAAATAAACTTAAGCCACTCTACCAGGTACAACGGGAGTAATGGGGGCGTGATCGGGAATCCCGCGTGCCTCCGCGACTCCCAAGACTGCAACTGAATGAGGTCCTATCACAAGGATCAAACACAGGGAGTGTCTCAAAACAGTGTATAGCTACTGTAGACGGGTAGAGGAATTAATTCTGAAAAGAACGCAACTCGAATCGCGGAAAACGGAGCCCGAATGGGCCCTAAACGGGTCGAAAAAGATGATACTGTGCAAAATCAGGCGTCTGGAACCTATTCCAGACGTCTTAAAAAGCGGATCAGAGAATTACCTGTTCAGCGTGGTTTCCCAGACTTCCAGAAGTCTGCGGGAACGTCTGGCCTATCTCCCAGACGTCCGATGGTCACCCCGGACGTCTGGAGGTCACTCAAGCCATCTAGTACAACTTCCAGACGTCTGATTCGCAAAAGATGGCGAATCAACGAGCCTGCGCACAGCCAACTCCCTCCCTCAGTACGGTCAGTCGACAGGAAGGAAGAAGAAAATGGAATACTCACCTTTCAGACGTCTGTATGAGATACCAGACGTCGTCCTCGCCGTCTGCCTATCAACCCAGACGTCTGATTCTGGAAATTTTTCCAGAATCAGGGCGCGACCCGGACTCTGCTCGCGACGCCGCCCGCGTCGCACCTCGCGCTCCTGCTGCTCAGACTGCAGCAGGTCCCTCTCCGCGTCGTTCCGCGCCCCCTGCGCCCTCCGCTGGCCGACCAAGCCACTCCGGCGAGCTCCGCCCTCGCACGCAGCGCCTCCTCCGCGTTCACTGCGGCCGCCGCTGTAGCCCTCGCGCTCGCTCGCTCTCGTGCACAGGAAGGAGAAGAAGAAGGAGACGGTGGAGACGGGAGGGGAGGCGTGGCCCTTTTAAGGCCGCGCGGAGAGGAGAGAGAGAAGGCGCAGCAGGCGTCTGCAGCCGCAGAAGAAAAAGAGGGAATAACGAATATGCGGTCTGCGCGTGCAGGCGCGCAGACGACTCGCGGGTGTGGACGATAACTGTTTTTTAGACGTCTGTAAACCATCCCAGACGTCTGGCAAGACGTCTGGATGTGATCCCAGACGTCTGGTCAGACGTCTGGGCCACCTCCCAGACGTCTTAAAATACGTCTGGGGCACGCGTTCGTAACAAAACCCATATGATTTATCAGGCCCCCTTTGTTCCTTCACCTGACGAGATGGAGGCTTCCACTTCCTATGCGGGCTATCGGAAGCAACCCATCTTACCCAATCCCAACCAAAACCAGGCAGGACTTAATTCTGTAACAACTCGTAGTGGTAAGGAAACCCAAGATCCATCTCATCCAAACCACTCCAAGCCTGGCAGTGATCCCCATCCTAGGACGGTAATCCAGGACGTTCCTACTCCTGTCTCAGATCCAAGACCTGGACCTATCCTAGAAGAACCAACCAAGATTCCGTTTCCTGAGGCCTTTACCAAGGGAAAGAAGACTACCAAGCCCGTGGCACCTGAGGAGGACCTGGTCAAGCTCTTTGAGCAGGTCCACATAAAGATCCCCTTGATGGATGCAATCCGCCATGTACCGGCTTACGCACGATTCTTAAAGAATGTGTGTACACCCCAGCGTAAGCCGCGAACCAAGGTGGGATTCTTATTGTTCTGTCAGTGCAAGCCGGCTCTGTAATCCTAAGCAGACTCCCATCCAAGGCTAAAGATCCTGGTACTCCTCTGATTTCCTGCAAGATAGGTGATACCCAATTTGATAGAGCCTTGCTAGACTTGGGTGCTTCCATAAATCTGATACCCACATCCTTACTTGACCATCTAGAAGAATCTGAGCTAAAACCAACTGAGGTGACATTATAATTAGCAGATCGATCTATAAATTCACCAAAAGGGATTCTCGAGGATGTTATTGTGAGGGTACGGGATTTCTACTTTCCTGTAGACTTCATAGTCTTAGACATGGACGCACCTGAGAACCCTAGGAATACACCAATCATTTTAGGGAGACCTTTCTTGGCTACTGCTAGAGCCAACATTAGCTGTGAGGAGGGCCAAATAGAGCTCAAATTTGGGAATCAAACCCTGAAAATTGATATATTTAAGGCCCAACAAGGAATTAATTGCAGTGTCATCGAACAGATTTGTGACATTAGGGCTTTGGTTGATGAAACACACTTCCAGAATGACCTGAATATATCTCATCAACCACAGAAAGATCTTGACCCGCAAGTAGAGGAGTCGAATCCAGATTTGGACAACCCAGTAACTCCTAACCTTGAACCTCACATCTATTCTGAACCACCTGCCGCTGCTGATAACCCTATCCTCGAGCTAAAGCCCCTTCCTGCTCACTTGAAATACATCTTTTGGGTTCTAATCAAACCCTTCCTGTGATTATCAATTCCAACCTCAATCCCGAACAGGAATCCCATCTGATTCTTGTCCTCCAGCAACATCACAAAGCCATCGGGTGGACTCTCGATGATTTGACTGGAATAAGTCCCTCTTATTGTACTCATCATATCTATTCAGAAGAGGGCGCACGACCTTCTCGTGAAATGCAGAGACGTTTGAACCCCAATCTGCAAGAGGTCGTGAAAAATGAGATCATCAAGTGGTTAGATGCCGGAATCATCTACTCGATCTCCGATAGTCGTTGGGTGAGCCCAATTCAGGTTGTGCCTAAGAAGGCAGGACTCACCACTATAACGACTGAAATCGGAGAAGTCATTCCTACCCGATTAGCCAACGCATGGAGAGTCTGTATAGATTACCGCCGACTCAATTCCTCCACGAAGAAGGATCATTTCCCACTACCTTTCATTGATCAAATTCTCGAGAAACTAGCGGGAAATAGGTTCTTCTGCTTTCTTGACGAGTACTCCGGTTACAACTAGGTGGCAATCCATCCTGAGGACCAAGAAAAGACCACGTTCACCTGCCCCTTCGGAACATACGCTTTCCGAAGGATGCCTTTCGATCTTTGAAATGCACCCGCTACTTGTCAGCAGTGCATGCTTGCCATATTCTTAGATATGGTAGGTGACTATCTGGAAGTCTTCATGGATGACTTTTTGATGATTGCCTCCAACACTTGGTCCAGATACTCAGGCGGTGCATCGATGTGAATTTGGTTCTTTCCTGGGAAAAGAGCCATTTCATGGTGCCTGAGGGAATTGTCCTGCGACATTTAATTTTGGAAAAAGGCATCCAAGTGGATCGAGCTAAGGTTGATCTGATCTCTCACCTTCCTTTGCCTAGCTCGATCAGGGACATCCGTTCTTTTCTGGGGCACGTCGATTTTTACCGTTGTTTCATTCCTGATTTCTCAAAAATCGTGCGCCCCTTGACTTCTCTTCTCTCTAAGGATGTACCCTTTGAAATCTCCAAGGAATGCACACTAGCCTTTGAAAACCTTCGTGACTGAGTCACCCAGGCACCTATCCTACAATCCCCTGATTGGTCTCAACCCTTTGAGATCATGTGCGATGCGTCTGATTTCGCTGTAGGAGCGGTCCTGGGGTAGAAAGCTGACGGAAAACCCATGGTCATCTACTACGCTAGCAAGACACTTGACGAGGCTCAGCGTAACTATACGGTTACGGAGAAAGAGCTGCTAGCCGTAGTATTTGCCCTTGAAAAATTCCGATCGTATCTCCTGGGTTCCCATGTCATCATCTACTTGGATCACACGGCTGTAAGGTGACGTGCCTTCGTGCGTGTGTGTTAAGAGGTGTCGTTATAGTTGCACTTGATACGTCGGTTTTAAAAGAAGTAAACGGAGGTGCGTCCGAGTGTCGATCTCAGGGAGGCGTGGAAATCCGATTTTGTTTACCACTTGTTGTCACGAAAAAGGCGGAGTTTTGCTTGCGAAAGAGACGGTTTTGAAAAGAGAGAGATAGAGAGAGAGTTTAGGGTTAGAAAGCTATTGGTTTTGATCATGCACTTTAAACAGAAAGTAAAATGGCAACTAAATGGAAAATAATTTCATTAAACATGCATTCATAGTTCATGGTTTACAATATTAAATACATGCTTCAACAAAAGTAAATGAAAGCTTAAAAGAGAGAGAGAGAGAGGTAGAGAGAGTGGAGAGCGACGAGGCAGCCACGGCGGTGGAGGAGGCTCCGTCGGTGGCTCGTCGTCTCCGGCAATTACAAGAGTGCCTAATACTAGCTAGGAGAGGAGTGGAGTAGTTGCAAGTGGGAGAGGATGCCTTGAATGGTGGTAGAAGGGGGTTTAAATAGAGTAAAGGGCTTCCTAAAAGAAGAATGTGCTTTAGCGACATCCAGAACGTCGCTAAAACCGCTTCCAGATACGTCGGTGAAGGCCTTCTGCCGCCGGTCAGCCACCCGCCCCCTCTCTCTCTCCAAGCGCGATCCGTGGATGATGAACGAGAGCCGTCCGATCGAAGATCGGACGGCTGAGATCCTCCCGCGCCCGTGCTGAGATCGCGCTTCGGGCGAGCGTGCGCGCGCGCGTTTCTGCCCGGCGTGCGCGCGCGCGTGGGCGATCGGGCGCTGTCGTCGCGCTGCGTGGCGCAATCCTGACAGCCCGCTGCTGATCGGGCGGGTCAATTTCGCCGCGCCCTTCGCTCGCGCTTGATTTCCGCTCCGCGCGATTCGAACACGCGTCGCTGTGACGCGGGCATGCGCGCTAACCGTTGCGCCACGCCCGCGCTTTGTCGCGGCGACCGCGGGCGAGCGCGCGGATCTCGGCCGTTCGATCGAAGATCAACGGCCGAGATTCGTTCTTGGCTGGCTTGAGGGCGAGAGAGCGGCGGGGGCGGGGCGACGTGGCGCGTTCTGGGCCGTTGATCTCCAGATCAACGGTCATGATTTCTTGGGCCCATTGTGGGAGCTCCGGATGTCGGATTTGGCTGATCTTAAGTCCGTTGGACTCCGTTCGTCGTCCTGAATCCATCCGTGCGGTCCGATTGCTCATCTGAGGCCTGTTTTGACAAATACTTTACACAAATGGCCATTAATACGGTTTATAAGCAATCTTGGTACTTGATGCATGCAACGCTCCTATTCTACTTTATGTTGTGC
Source organism: Thalassia testudinum (assembly GCA_037157565.1). NCBI lineage: Eukaryota > Viridiplantae > Streptophyta > Magnoliopsida > Alismatales > Hydrocharitaceae > Thalassia > Thalassia testudinum. The sequence continues at coordinate 54,919,896 of JAZHRO010000030.1, forward strand.
CTTTTATTCTAAATATGGGCCATATTCAACCTAATTACTACCCCCTTGCGTGGTGTTATCATACCCCCATGCTTACTCCTTGATAGTCCCTAGCAAGGTTTATTCTAGCCTTTATTTCTTTGGAGAATTCAAGAAGTAATTGCTTCGGCACTTTGTTACTCGTCAATAAGAGGAAATATACGAAGATCTTAATCTACAAAGACTAAGCAGTGCCCGGGTGTCTTCCAAAATACAAATCGCCCGAATCCTTGCTTTGTATATAACTATACATATGTATACGTATATGTCTATATATGTCTTTTTAGAATTTTCGGAATTCAGTGTGGGTTGGTAACCTTTTACGGCTACCCAACCCACCCAAAACTCGATCAAAACCCTAAGTGCTAAGCATCTTGGTGTGAATGTTGTGATAGACTCACTTAACGGTAATTGAGACAGACTTCGAGTTTCTACGCCTCTAGGTGTCCGGAAAAGAAAATAAATTTTTGCCTGAAGGTGTATTTGTTCGACTGGTAGCTTTCTCCCTACGTTCATTTTACTTGGGGTCAACACAAGGATTTTCTAGTGTATATCTCCCCGGCTTGTACTACTTCCCCTCTTCGTCCTTAGGTGTTTTGGTCTTTTTTATGCAATTATTGAGCTGGGCTTTGGACAACCGGCCAATGGGCTGTTACCCACGATCACTTGACAGCCATACTTGTGCGGTGAAGTGTGGTTTATTTTCTTTTCTTTTCTTTTTTTTTTTTTTTCGTAGGTGGCTTCCCTAATCTCAAATGTACCCAGAGGCAACGAAAAAGAAATGGCCTGTGGCTGGGTTCTGGACAACTTGCCAATGGGCTGTTACCCACAACAACTTGCCAGCCATACCACCCTAGAGAGTTCATTAGCTACCCAATTTCTGTCAAAATCTCCAAGAAGTGAGTCTGTGCAAAAATGTGTGTAGATGCTTAGACTCAAAGTTTTCCTGAGTTAGAGGGTGAGTTGATAAGTCGTATACTTATTACCTTATTTATTAGATGGATTAGAATAGCTTAAAGTTGCAAGGATTCGCCGCTAAATCTATATTTTAATGGACACCAGGGCTAATTAAGCCTGAAGGCCTGAAAAGTCTAAGTGTTTAAGTTCTTTTTGTATTATTTCCCACTATTGACAAGTTTCTAATGCCTAAGTTTTTCTTCCTAAATTCAAATTTTTTTTTTTAATCAATTAATTTATTCATTCAGACTGATTAATTAAGCTCAGGATTATGCAGTTTACCATCCCCCCCATGCTTAAGTTGGACAATGTCCTCATTGGCAGATGCATGGATGCAGAAGGGTTCAAAAAGATAGTACCTGAGTGACGTAAACTACCAGATCAGTCTAAATCCACTGGGTTGCCTCCCAGGAAGCGCTGAGTTTAACGCCTCCAGCTGGGCGGTGCTTGGTGTCAGCCCTCAACAAGGGTGACACTTTCCTTGGGGGGTACCTGGGCCAGGAAATGCTTCAATCTTTGACCATTGACTGTAAAGGTGTGCCCGGTATTAAGATCGGCGATTTCGACTACCCCATTGGAATAGGGCTTGACCACCCGAAATGGTCCTGTCCATTTGGACCTAAGTTTCCCTGGGAAGAGTTTCAGGCGTGCATCAAATAGCCAGACTTGTTGGTTTGGCTCAAAGGTTTTCCTATGAATGAGTCGGTCGTGGACGGCTTTCATTTTCTCCTTATATAGCCGACTATTGTCAAAGGCGTCCCGACGAATTTCTTCAAGCTCAGATAATTGAAGAGTCCTTTGCGCACCAGCTAACTGGGGATCCATGTTACATTGCTTAACAGCCCAGTAAGCCCGGTGTTCTAATTCGACAGGGAGATGGCAAGCTTTGCCAAAGACCAAGCGGTAAGGTGACATGCCTATCGGGGTCTTAAAAGCGGTTCTGTATGCCCACAGGGCATCATCAAGTCGTGTGTACCAGTCTTTCCTGTCAGGTCTCACAGTCTTCTGTAAAATGTTCTTGATTTGTCTGTTTGAGACCTCAGTCTGCCCATTTGTTTGTGGATGATACGGGGTGGCAATGCGGTGGTTTACCCCGTATTTTCTAAGTAGGGCACGGAACTGGGAATGGATAAAATGGCTTCCACCATCACTGATCATGGCCTTGGGTATTCCAAACCGGGAAAAGATGTTCTTCTTTACAAAGTCCATGACCGTCTTGTGATCGCATCGTCGGGTGGCGACGGCTTCAATCCATTTGGAAACATAGTCTACCGAGACCAGGATATACTCGAAGCCGTTGGATGGTGGAAAGGGGCCCATAAAATCGATACCCCAAACGTCGAAAATTTCGACAATCAAAATGGGATGAAGGGGCATCATATCTTTTTTGGTCATTGTCCCTAGTGTTTGGCATCGTGAGCAAGTCTTGGCAAAGATGTGTGCATCCTTGAATAGGGACGACCAATAAAATCCAGACTGCAAAACTTTTGCAGCTGTTTTCTTTCCAGAGAAATGGCCGCCACATGCTTGGTCATGACAAAAGGAAAGCACACTCTGAACTTCGTCTTCAGGGAGGCACCTCCTGATGATCTGATCAGCACAGAGGCGAAACAGCATGGGATCATCCCAGAAATAGTGCTTGGCCTCAGCCAAGAACCTGTCCCGTTGCTGTCTAGACCAGCTGTGCGGGGTTTGTCCTATAACCAGGTAGTTGACATAGTCAGCATACCATGGCATTTTCTTGTCTTGCATGGCTAGGATGTGTTCATCAGGGAAGGTATCAGATAGAGGTAGGGAGGGTCCAATGTGGTCTGGATGAAGTCTTGACAGGTGGTCAGCCACCACATTTTTCGATCCGGCCTTGTCTCGGATTTCCAGGTCAAATTCCTGCAAAAGCAGGATCCATCTGATGAGCCTGGGTTTTGCGTCCTTTTTGGCCAACAGGTGCCGGATGGCTGAATGGTCGGTGTAGATAGTCACGTGGGATCCCAGCAAGTATGATCGGAATTTTTCCAGTCCAAAGACTACAGCAAGCAACTCTTTTTCTGTGACCGTATAATTACGTTGGGCCTCGTCCAACGTTTTGCTCGCGTAGTAGATCACCATGGGCTTCTTGTCTTGCCTTTGTCCCAGGACAGCGCCTATGGCAAAATTTGATGCGTCACACATAATCTCAAAATCCTGGGACTAGTCTGGGGGTTGAAGTACAGGTGCGGTGGAGACTAAGTCCCGGAGGGTATGATAAGCCTGGGTGCAATCAGGAGACATGTGAAAAGTGGCGTCGTTGGCTAGAAGGTCGGTCAAGGGTTTGGAAAGTTTGGAAAAGTCTTTGATGAACATTCGGTAGAAGCCAACATGTCCTAGGAAAGAGTGAATCTGTCGGACCGAACTAGGTGGAGGAAGTTTGGAAATTAAATCAACCTTAGCTCGATCTACCTCGATGCCCCTATGCGAAACGATGTGTCCGAGGACAATTCCTTCTTGAACCATAAAATGGCTCTTTTCCCAACTTAACACCAAGTTAACCTCGATACATCGTTTCAGGATTTTCTCCAAGTTGCTTAAACAATGGTCGAATGAATTCCCGAATACAGAGAAATCATCCATAAAGACCTCCAAGTATTCACCCACCATTTCTGAAAAAATGGCTAGCATGCAACGCTGGAAGGTCGCGGGTGCGTTGCATAACCCGAGCGGCATTCGACGGAATGCAAACGTGCCATACGGGCAAGTGAATGTGGTCTTTTCCTGATCTTCCGGAGTAATTGCGACTTGGTTATATCCTGAATATCCATCCAGGAAGCAAAAATACTTCTGCCCTGCCAATCTTTCAAGGATTTGGTCAATGAATGGCAAGGGGAAGTGGTCCTTCTTAGTGGCTTCATTAAGCTTCCTATAATCAGTACACACCCGCCATGCGGGGTGGTGCGGGTGGGAATGGATTCGTCATGATCATTAGTGACAACGGTGTGCCCAGCCTTCTTTGGAACCACTTTAGTGGGGCACACCCAGGGGCTATCAGAGATAGGGTAGATGATGTCGGCGTCGAGCCACTTGATAATTTCTTTTTTAACGACCTCCCGCATGTTAGGGTTTAACCGTCTCTGCATCTGGCGGGAAGGTCGGGCCCCGTCTTCCAGGTAAATCTTGTGGGTGCAATAGGTGGGGCTAATTCCTCTTAGATCTGAGATGGTCCAACCAATGGCGGCCCGATGTTCTGAAAGAGTTGCAGTCAACCTTAGTTCCTGATCCTTGGTTAGATGGGAATTAATAATCACTGGGAAGGTCTGGCCAGGTCCCAAGAAGACGTACTTGAGATTCTCGGGCAATGGTTTAAGTTCAGGTGCGGGTGGGACCACAGTCGATGGGAATGGAAAGGGCGGTAGTTGATCAACATCGATTTCTTCAAATGGTGTCATGTGATGATACTCAGCCTTACAGAGGTCCACAGATAATGATGGTGACGAGTCAGAACTACGGGTTTGGTGGTCTGAGACAGAACTGAGGGTAAGGCATTCCTCGATTAAAGTTTCCACGGGATCATGTTCCTCAATGTAATCACAATCAAAAGACTTTGTTGCCCGGAAGATATCCAATTGCATTTTCCTGTCTTCGAAGGCGATTTCCATACATCCCGTGTCGCAATCGATGTTTGCTTTAGCCGTAGCTAAGAAAGGTCTGCCTAAGATTATGGGTGCGTTCTGTAATTTTTCAGGGACTTCCATGTCGAGCACCAAAAAGTCGACTGGGAAATAGAAGTCCTTGACCCGTACAATCACGTCCTCGACAACCCCCTTCGGGGTTTTCACTGATCTATCCGCCAGCTGGATGGTGACAGGGGTTGGTGCCAGCTCCCCAAAACCAAATTGGTGGTACAAGGTTGTGGGAATTAGGTTGATAGAAGCACCTAGGTCCAGGAGCGCTCTATCAAATGTCATGTCCTCGATGTTGCAGGAAATCAGGGGTGCTCCTGGGTCAGTTCGTTTGAGTGGAAGGTTGCTTGATATCACGGAACTGGCTTGCTCAGAGAGTACAACCTTCCTAGGTGCTTGAGGTCTCGGCTTACGCTTGGGTGTACAGGCATCCTTTAAGAACTTGGCGTAAGCGGGGATGTGTTTGACAGCTTCTAGAAGCGGAATATTAATCTGTACTTGTTTAAAAATTTCCATCAGCTCCTCAGTTTCCACAGTATTCTTTTTTCTCTTGATTGTTTCCAAGGCCTCAGGATAGGGTGTCTGAATTGGTTCCATGTTTGGGTCCTTGGTTGGTGTTTCTTCTAAGTCGGGTAAAGTCTCGGGGAGAGTCGGCCATTTGGGATCCTGGGTTTTGGTGTCGCTTCTCAAGGTCACCGCATTCGCAGAGGCATTGGGGCCATGGGGTGATCCTTGAGAAGACGAGGATGAAGAGGCGCCAAACCCAGGAGGTGTTTGTGGAGCCGGTTGGACCATATGAGCCTGCCCGGGGTTGCCTTGGAACCCTTGCGAATTGGGGCCTCTGTTAATTATGTTTCGCGGGTTTGGTTGTGGTTGGGAAGGTAGAGATCCTTGCTGTTTACAGTCCAAGAGTTGGCTTAACTGTCCCTTTACCAAGGCCATTTCTTCCTGATGTTTTTGGTTCATGTCAGCCATCATCTTTTTTAGGGTGTCCATTTGGTTTTGTGGGGGAGGGGCCGCCCTATTTTGGTTATATTGGGGTCTAACTGGTGGTCCTTGCTGATAGGGGGGCAAGTGTGGCTGTTGGTTTGGCCTGGGCTGGTTTTGGAATTGCGGTAGTTTCTGGTTTGTCCAACCAAAGTTGGGGTGATTACGCCAGCCGGTGTTGTAAGTGTTGGAGAAAGGGTCAGGTTTTGTATATCCTTGGACGGCTTGCACATCTTCTAGAATAGCCGATGTTGATGAAGAAGGAAGGGAGTAATCAAGGGTCGAGGGAGCAAAGGTCCCTCCTTGGAACATGGTTGGGGGTTGTTCCAGGTTCAGTTGGGTGAAGGGTTGGACCAGGTCAACATTATGTGCTCCTTTTGCTAGGGTGAAAGTCTGCAAGGGGTTCCTGGTCTGGTTTAGAAGCTCATCAATCTTCTTGTCCACCAATTCCACTCGATCCAACTTTTTGGCAATGATGTCCATGTCAACCATTCCAGAATTTGCTTGCACCTCATAAATCCCACCACGGGGTTGACTGGACCTGTTAAACTGGTTCATGGAGGCATTGTTGAGCGAATTCTCGCTCATAGACTCAAAGAGCTCAAACGCGCTCTCCTCGTCTTTGTTTAGGAAGTTTCCCCCGCATGAGGCATCGACGAAGTTCCGTAGGTTGCTATCCAAACCGTGGTAGAAGATCTGGGCCAATTGCCACCTTGGAACTTCGTGGTGTGGGCATTTCCTCAAAAGTTCATTGAATCTTTCCCACGCCTCATGAAATTGTTCCCCACCCTGGAGTGTGAAGGTAGTGATAGCTCTTCTGAGGGCATTGGTCTTTCCTATGGGGAAGAATTTCTTTAAAAATGCATGCCTCAGTTCCTCCCAGGTGGTGATGGGTCTACCTAGGGTTCTAAGCCAATGAGAAGCCTTGTCTCTTAATGAGAAAGGGAACATCTTGATTAGAACAATGTCAAGGCTAATGTTCCTAGGTTTTACTGTTCTTGCTATGCGGTCGAGATCTTCTAGGTGCTGAAAGGGGTCTTCATTTGAGCTTCCATGAAAGTGGCTCTGGATTAGACTTAATACATTAGGTTTTAGCTCAAAATCGTCTCCCCCTTCGGGGATCCTAAGGTGTGGCTCGACTCTAATGGCAGAAGGGTTATAGAAATCACGGAGGGGTCTTGGCTGGTCCTGAAATGGTGGTAAATCAAGTGGTGGTTGTCCTGGTATGTCATTGAAAGGTGGTGGTTGTTCTTGCGGGTTCTGTAACCGTTGTATGGCTTGCATGATGGTGTGGATTTGTTGTTGCTGAAGCCGATGGTTAGCATTGATTTGAGCCTGGACGACAGCCATAGCATCTGGTGGGGTTGATCTTCAGGTTCATCTACCCTAGGTTCAGCCATGTTTTCAACAGAATTACGTCGCCTAGATACCTGCCCCAAAACACACAATTCGGGATGCAGTGAGCGCCTCCCGTGCATACACTAGAGAAGAACAGGAGGGGATGCGGAGGGCGACAGATGCGAGAAATGTGTTTCAATCAAGCACGCAAGCCTAATCCTTATGGTGTATTCCTTCGGAGACCTAGAAATCTCACAAAGGGTGATTAAGTCCGTAAGCACTGGACTCCCCTTCTCAAGGCTAATCTGGCCAGGTTGATTACGAGGGGATTGCAGGGAAGGTTCTTCCTTTGGCTTGCGCCTCCGGTTCCATAGACCCCACAACCACGGTCGTTTGACACTGCCCCGCAGCCTAGTCACCAGATTCTACCAAGGGAATGAAAGCCAAGTGCCTAGCAGACAAAACCTCACCTTTTGAGACTTAACTCAGTCCTGCCTAGGGCACGTCTACTCAGTTTTAAAGGGCTAGGATAGTGCTTGTGCTTAGGGTGATGTGATGAGGCGTTGATTGGGGTGGTGCCTCTTAATGTTCTACTTTCAAAGTGTGTGCTTCTAGCAAAACATGATTTTCAAGCAAGGATTTGTTAAGATATAGTGTCTTTTTAGTGTTTCATCCTTACTTAAGTACTTTTTAGGGTTGACGTGTCTTAATATTTTCAAACAAGTTTCAGTGGGCACGTCAAGTTCTGCACACAACTTAGTGAAAGTAGATTTCCTTTTATTTTGTAGAGGCTCTAAAACCCTAGTGTACTCATCCTGATAATCATGCAGCTTCTATTAGATGAGTCAGTTTTAGGGTTGAGTGGTGCGGCCCAGGTCAACTCACGGTGGCTTCGCAAACACCACTCAAGAGAAAGAGAAAAGAACACTCCAAGAATTTATTCAGCATATTAGAGTGTACATTTTTTTGTAGGGTGATGTGTTAAGAATGTGGGTCAAGCAATCATTCACCACGCCAATTTTTTTAGTTTTTATGATTTTTTTTAGCTTTTTCACGCAAGCAAACAATGAGAGAAAGAGTACTCACTATCGGTCCTCGAGGCGCCTACTTCCTTGCTACCATAGTGGAATGCGTCGCTTCGACGTCCATGTGCCGAATTCCTGCAACCGTCAAGTAAAAAGGAAAATAGGGCATTAGACGATATGAGAATGAAGGTGGAATGGAGGTGATAAAACAAATCCGTTGCCTCCCCGGCAACGGCGCCAAAAACTGACGTGCCTTCGTGCGTGTGTGTTAAGAGGTGTCGTTATAGTTGCACTTGATACGTCGGTTTTAAAAGAAGTAAACGGAGGTGAGTCCGAGTGTCGATCTCAGGGAGGCGTGGAAATCGGATTTTGTTTACCACTTGTTGTCACGAAAAAGGCAGAGTTTTGCTTGCGAGAGAGACGGTTTTGAAAAGCGAGAGATAGAGAGAGAGTTTAGGGTTAGAAAGCTATTGGTTTTGATCATGCACTTTAAACAGAAAGTAAAATGGCAACTAAATGGAAAATAATTTCATTAAACATGCATTCATAGTTCATGGTTTACAATATTAAATACATGCTTCAACAAAAGTAAATGAAAGCTTAAAAGAGAGAGAGAGAGAGGTAGAGAGAGTGGAGAGCGACGAGGCAGCCACGGCGGTGGAGGAGGCTCCGTCGGCGGCTCGTCGTCTCCGGCGATTACAAGAGTGCCTAATACTAGCTAAGAGAGGAGTGGAGTAGTTGCAAGTGGGAGAGGATGCCTTGAATGGTGGTAGAAGGGGGTTTAAATAGAGTTAAGGGCTTCCTAAAAGAAGAATGTGCTTTAGCGACATCCAGAACGTCGCTAAAATCACTTCCAGATATGTCGGTGAAGGCCTTTTGCCGCCGGTCAGCCGCCCGCCCCCTCTCTCTCTCCAAGCGCGATCCGTGGATGATGAACGAGAGCTGTCCGATCGAAGATCGGACAGCTGAGATCCTCCCGCGCCCGTGCTGAGATCGCATTTTTGGGCGCGCGTGCGCGCGCGCGTTTCTGCCCGGCGTGCGCGCGCGCGTGGGCGATCGGGCGCTGTCGTCGCGCCGCGTGGCGCAATCCTGACCGCCCGCTGCTGATCGGGCGGGTCAATTTCGCCGTGCCCTTCGCTCGAGCTTGATTTCCGCTCCGCGCGATTCGAACGCGCGTCGCTGCGACGCGGGCGTGCACGCTAACCGTTGCGCCACGCCCGCACTTTGTCGCGGCGACCGCGGGCGAGCGCGCGGATCTCGGCCGTTCGATCGAAGATCAACGGCCGAGATTCGTTCTTGGCTGGCTTGAGGGCGAGAGAGTGGCGGGGGCGGGGCGACGTGGCGCGTTCTGGGCCGTTGATCTCCAGATCAACGGTCATGATTTCTTGGGCCCATTGTGGGAGCTCCGGATGTCGGATTTGGCTGATCTTAAGTCCGTTGGACTCCGTTCGTCGTCCTGAATCCATCCATGCGGTCCGATTGCTCATCTGAGGCCTGTTTTGACAAATACTTTACACAAATGGACATTAATACGGTTTATAAGCAATCTTGGTACTTGATGCATGCAACGCTCCTATTCTACTTTATGTTGTGCCTTTTATTCTAAATATAGGCCATATTCAACCTAATTACTACCCCCTTGCGTGGTGTTATCATAAGGCATCTCCTTGCCAAGAAGGATGCGAAGCCCCGACTAATTCATTGGATCTTGTTGTTGCAAGAATTCGATCTTGAGATACGCGACAAGGCGGGAAGGCAGAATGTGGTAGCTGACCATCTGTCCCGTCTTCCTTCTAAGATTATCAACCCTTCCGAACCCATCACGGAACATTTTCCTGATGAGCACTTGCTGACTATCGGTACTAGACTTCCATGGTTTGCTGATATAGTAAACTACTTGGCATCTCATCAGATCCCGTCTGATTGGCCGAAGGCCAAGAAAGACAAATTGCGTTCTGATGTCATGTATTACATCTGGGAAGACCCGTACCTTTTCCGCATAGGTGCTGATCAAGTCGTCCGGAGATGTGTCCGGAGGAGGAAATCAACAATATTCTCTCTTTCTGCCATGACCAGGCATGCGGAGGCCACTTCTCTGGCCATAAAACCGCATCAAAAGTCCTCCAGTGTAGCTTTTACTGGCCCACGCTGTTAAAAGACGCATACAGTCACTGCAAGGCAAGCAGTTGTTGCCAGACTTTGGGCATCATGAGCCGTCGCGACATGATGCCTTTACAGCCGATTCTCGTATGCGAAATCTTTGATGTTTGGGGGATTGATTTTATGGGCCCCTTTCCTGCTTTGGATGGTTTCGAATACATTCTGCTTGCTGTGGACTACGTGTCCAAATGGATCGAAGCCATACCGACCCGAACCTGGGATCACAAAATCGTTCTCAAATTCATTCATCAAAACATTTTCTCAAGGTTCGGGATTCCTCGTGCTATAATCTCTGATGGGGGGACCCATTTCACAAACGCTCAATTTAGGTCACTGATGACCAAATACGGGGTGTCTCACCGAATCTCTACTCCTTACCACCCCCAAACTAATGGTCTAGTTGAGCTATCAAATTGGGAGATCAAGAAAATCCTGCAGGTCACTGTTTGGCCTGACAGGAAGGATTGGTCGTCTCGACTTCCGGAAGCATTGTGGGCCTATAGGATCGCCCACAAAACCCAATTAGGCATGTCTCCCTTTAGACTGGTATTTGGGAAGGCGTGTCACCTTCTTGTAGAACTGGAGCATAAAGCTTATTGGGCAGTACGGAACTGTAATCTAGATCTTTCGAAGGCTGGAACCCACAGAAAATTTCAAATCAGCGAGATAGATGAATTACGCCTAGAGGCGTATGAGAACTCGCGAATCTACAATGAGCGGGTGAAAGCCTTCCATGACAAGCATATCTCTAGAAAGATCTTTCATCCTGGTCAGAAGGTCCTACTCTTTGATGCCCGACTCAAACTTTTCCCAGGAAAGCTGCGATCCAAGTGGGTCGGACCATATTTAGTCCGACAGGTTTTTGGAAATGGAGCCATCGAAATCAGTCCGCTCAGCCACGATTCCGAACCTTTCATTGTGAACGGTCAGAGACTCAAGCCGTTCGTTGATGTGACTTCTACCGATTCGGCTGAATCATCTTATATCCTCCATTCCCCTTGAGCTTATTGCGCCCAGCCGATGGCGTAAAACACAGCGCTTAACGGGAGGCAGCCCGTCAGTTTCCTGAAAATCTAAAACCTTTTTCACACCTTTGTGCACTTAAGGTTCGCCCTTATAGACAGCCGACTCCACCTCAGATGCTTGCATCTGAGATTAGAAATCGTCCGCAAAATTTATCCCGACCCATTCACTCATCAAAACATCTGTCTTAAGGAATGAACTAAGTAAATAAAAACCCCCTAAGTCACAATGAGGACATTGCAAACCTTAGGCATGGGGGGTGATGAGAACCTCATCATGAGCCATAACTAGCTCATTTTGACCTAATATAAAGGTAAAAGCTCCTACATATCTCAAGGAAAGGCTTAACTCAGAGAATTCTGAGTTTGAGAAGAAAACAAGTCATAAGGGGTAAAAGTGCAATTTTACCAGTATAATCTGCATACAGGGTAATTCAGGGCCCAAACATAGGTCAAAGCAGCTTAATAAGAATAAAAGTGGGATGAAATGATCTAGCAAGGGCTACAGCACTTCCAAGAAACCAAATGATAATCTGTAACCCTAAAACAACCCACTTCAATTCACAAGGTTCGAGGCAAAGTAAAAATAGAATAAACCCTCTAAAATTCATAGAAAAATAATCTCTAGGGTTTAGAACCTTCAATTTGGCCTTTAGAACCCATTTTGACCTACATTGAGAACCATGCCCAATTAATAACTTAATTTGGGTTTTTGCGCAAATTGACCGGTCAAACAAGGTTTAATATGGAAATGAAATTCACCATCAGATTCCTTAGGTCCTAATTAGTCATGTATAAAAACTTGAGCCTAAGAAGAAACCTCCTTGACCGACTTTACACTTTGGTCCTCATATATTTACTCTTTGGCCCTCAACTTTTGAACCCTCGCATTTTGGCCCCTAACTCTCCTTCGTTCTTTGCAACCAGGTCCCTCCTGCAAAACCTGCCAGCACCATGCTCCGGCGACCTTGCGCGGAGCATGGCGCCGCGCAGGGTGAGGTGGGGGACCTGGCAAGTAAACCGGGGGTGCCCTGCGTCGTCAGCCGTCGCAGGGACACCCCCCTGGTCATCGTAACCCACCATACCGGCCGTGCGAACGCACGGACGGTATGGGTTCTTGTTTCCGACCATCCTCCGGCGAGGGAGACACGTCGTCTCCCTCCGCCTTCCTCCCTGTTTGCTCCCTATAAATACCCCCCGCAACTCCACCGACCAGGGCAGCCTGGATCTGACGGAGAAAATCCCCAACTTTCTTCTCTTCTTCCTCCGGCAGACGCTCACCAGCTCCGGCGGTTTCCTCCCCCTCCACCTCTTCGCTCTGCCGCAATACCAGCAGCAGAGACTTCCTCCCCTGCTCTTCCCGCGCCACGCCGCACCCAGCTGGCGCCTCTCCGGCTCTCTGCTCGCCGCCGCCCCTTTCCCTGAGCATCGTCTTCTCCGGCGACAGTCGATACGACTGTCGCCCTGTTCCTCCCCTTTCGTCCCTGCAAGTAAGCTAGAGCTACTCCCCTTCTTCTCCTCTTTCTTTCCCCGCTTTCAATTTAGTCAATTAAGCCCTCGACCGACCCTGACCACCTTCACCCCCTTCGTCTCCGACCACCCTCCGGCGAGCCGCTCCCATCACCTCAGCGACCCACACGGCTCGCCAACCACCGCAGGACCTCCGCCTCCTCACCCTGATCAATCTCCGCCCTACCACTTCCCCCACATCACCCTCTGCAACTCCACCGAACAGACCCATCCTCCGACCCACAGTCCGACCTAGGGCAGCCCTCGCACGCCGCCCCGCGCCTCGCCACCACCCACACGAGCTTCGCCGCACCCTGGCGAAGCTCCTGGTACTCTCTGATTAGGCCGAGAGGCCGTTTTCTTGTGGACAGGCCACCCGACCTCCGCCGCCATTGACGCGCAGGAGGACCTGCTTCCGCCTGCAGCTACAGGCGCGCCACGCTCAGCGCCAAGCCCAGATTCACTCCCAGGCCTTGCGAGGAGTTTTGGCAAAACACCAGGTTCGCAGCCGAGGAAGAAAACTCCGCGTGACGCTGCCATCTCCTGCTGAATTCCCCGCTGCGGGCGCGCAATTGAGGTGGGCCGTTTAGTCCCACCTCGGAAACGCCTGAAGAGCCGCAGCGACATAAGATGCAAAAGTGCAATAGCCTTACTGCCTCAGTACACGGGGTGAGGTCCCCTTCACCCGCCCGGTTACCCGGTCTCGTCCGCGCTCACGCCCCGCGGACCTGACCCGAACCGACCCGACCCGACTCGACTGACCTGCACTCCTCGCCCACCACGCACGCCGGTGGGCCTGGACCCGGGCCTGATCCGAACTCGGTTACCCGGTAGCTCTGGGAGAGCTTTCCCAAGAGTGGTTTCAGAGAGAAAGAGAGACGCGGGGGGGGGAAGGGTAGAGTAGGTTTTGCTTCTGACGAGAAACTCTGAAGTGTGCAGGCGAAGAAGAAGACCCGCGGAAGAAGAAGTGCAGGCGAGGAAGAAGGAGCTGCACTGTAGCAAATGCATATTTAAGTCGTCGAAGCACCGGGTCAGACGACGGAAGGTCAGCAGCCAGAGCAGGAAGAAGGCAGGCTGAAGAAGAAGGAAGAGCAACGGCCAAAGCAGAAGAAGAAGAAAGGAAGACTTAGTAGCTGAAGGAAGAAGCTCTGCAGCCATAAAGAAGAAGAAGAGAGGTCAAGGCAGGCTGAAGAAGAAGGAAGAGCAACGGCCAAAGCAGAAGAAGAAGAAAGGAAGACTTAGTAGCTCTGAAGAAAGAAGAACATCACCAAAGCAGGAACAGCAGGAAGAAAAAGAAGAGCACCACCATTGCAGAAGAAGAACATCACCTCTGCAGAACAGAGAGAGAAGGAGATCTAAAGAAAGAGAGAAAGAAGAGCATCCCCTCTGCAGAACAAAGAGAAAACAACAAATTCTTTCCCTCTCTCTTTCTTTTTGTAAAAGAAACATGTATATCTCTAGAATACGACTTGCTCCCTGAGTTCGACCTCGGGAACTCTTTCATTTTCCGAGTAAAAAAATTTATATTTGAAATGTTGGTAATAACCGGCTTTACTACAACGTTATAACAAAAACAAAACCCTCAAACCCGGTTGAGAAAAACCGACGCTTCATTTTGGCGCCGCTGCCGGGGAGCAACGGCTATTCTAGAGGTAAACATTCCTGTTTCTTTTAATTTCTGATAATCTCCTCTTTTGTGCAGCTACAGGAACTCGAGAAGACAAGCAACCACACGACAACCACTCCGAAGACAGGTAAATCTTTCCTCTCACTATTAACCCCTAAACTCTAAAGAGGAAGAAAAGAAAAGAACAAGCAATATAGGGCTAACCTGTCTTCCATACTTAGTAACCATAAAGAGTTGCATGTTTTCAACTCATCACTCCTGCACACTATTAAGGGTATTTAAGGGCTAACACATTCTTGCTTGAGCCCTAATTGCCCAACAAAGAGTTAAATGGACCAAGTAGAGCCAACATAAGGTTAAACAATAGGATTTCAGTTGAGACACACCCCTTAATCAAGAATTGAGGAAATCCAAAAGAGGTGTGCCCAAACCATTGATTGAAAATAATTAACAAGAAAAATCCTAAACAATTGGCTCTCTCTAAACACTTGAACCCTAAAAGAAAGGACCCAAAAAGCTCTCTAAGAAAACAAGAGGTAAAGTTGACCCCTTTGGGTTAACCAACCTTAAATTAGGTCACTCTTTGCACTTAAAAAGACTAAAGTTCAAGTGAAACCTTAAGCACCCTGATCTTAAAATTGGTAGACTTAAGAGGTCAAGATCCCCATTCTGGTCTACCTGGAACCGCAGTGACAAGAGAGGTCGGGTGGGGGAAACCCTGTAACCCGTGGGGACGCTCTACCGTGTAGGGGTCTTCGCGGGACTCTCCCTCTCTGGCTGCCCAGGTAATTCTCAGGTGGACGATCTTTCTGATCAAGGGGTCCATCTGCCCCGCACCTCTATAGTCACCCAACATATTTTTGGGTGCCTTGATTGGGTCCAGCACCTTCTAAACTTACCTCTTCCAACTGTGCATGTACGGAAGGAGGTCCCTAGGACCACCCTTAAGACCTCCATTAGAAATTCACTCTCGTCAAGGCCAAGCCTCGACGCCCGTGTTTGTGCAGCAACACCCTCACATTATTCTCTCTTCTGATTCAGAACCAAGTTCTTCTTCTTCTTCCCCCATCATGGCTCAGCCAGTTGAGGAAGAAAATAATCTGGAACACCAGCTCCAGCGACTCAATGACCTCTTCCAAAACTTCGTGCACCCACCATAGCGTCCTATGATGCGGGACCACTACAATCCTGCTGCGGTGGCCATTGAGCCTCGAGTCAGAATCCCGACTGGAGGACCTGATTTCGAACTAAAGCCCAACATGATTCATGCTATACCTAAATTCCATGGGCTTAATTCTGAAGATCCCTTCCAGCACATCAAACAGCTAAAGCATCTGGCCCACACTTTTGGATCAGATGCGCAAAATCGGGATATTCTTCTCATGAAGATGTTCTCCTTTTCTCTTATGGACAAGGCCGTCCATTGGTATCAAACTCAGACCCGGCCGATCAACACTTGGGAAGAACTTCAGTCCGAATTTTTGAAAAAGTTTTTTCCCGTTGGTCGGACCAACGCCTTGCGCCATCAGATTACACACTTCACTCAACAATCAGGAGAACCTCTCCATGAGGCATGGGATCGTTTTCAGGATCTCATGAGAAAGTGCCCCCATCACGGAGTTCCTAAATGGGAACAAGTCCAATCTTTTTACCAGGGACTCCGTGAGGACATCCGCCTTTTCGTCAATGCAACTTGCGGAGGAAACATCATGGGTCAACATGAAGACACCGTATGGGAGATTCTCGAAAATATGTGCGAGAACTCCATCAACAATGACTCCATGGGATTATTCGACAGGACGAATACCCGCGCAGCGACGAATCTTAAGGGGGCACATGAGACGCAGGGCCTGTCCGCATCAGTCGACCTGGAATTAATGGCCAGTCGATTGGACAAGGTCTCAATCATTGAAAAGAAGGTGGATGAGCTGACTCAGCACTTGCAGCGAGCCACCTCTGCGCGTAACTCCTTTGCACAACCTCCTTCCACACAGGAGACTGTGCAAAACATCCTCCACCGATCCTCCCCTGGGATGGATCCATATCCATCCCCATCTGATTCTTGGACTGGAAGATCATCCGATCCTTTCTACACCAGCCGGGGAAACGCCGTTCCTCCTTTCCCTGACTCTCAGGAGGTTCCTCAGATCTGCGAGGACCTCAACGCCATCCAGAACGACCCATTCTCCAACACTTACAACCCTGGATGGCGAAACCATCCAAATTTTCAGTGGGCGGGAAATTCCCAAACCCAAAGACCACCTTTTCAGTCCCGCCCACAGCCCTCTCATCACTACCAGCCGCCTCAGCCTCGGCCCAATCCTACTTATCCATCAGGGCCAAATCAAGATCAAATGTCCTTAATCCTTCAGACTCTGGCTGACATTCAAAAAACGAATGCGGCTATTCAAAAACAGCACAAGGACGAGCTTACTGAAGTTAAAACTCAACTGGCCCAGTTGGCAAATTCTCGCCAGCCAGGCACACTCCCTTCCCAACCTCTTCCTAACCCAAATAACGTGCCAACCCAGAAGCGCGTTATGAATCCAAATTTAGGCCACGCTCAATGGATTTATCAGGCCCCTACTGCTCCATCTCCAGACGAGATGGAAGCCTCAACTTCTCGTGCGGGATTTCAGCAGCAGCCACCCCTCCTACCAAACCCAAACCAAAATCAGGCTGGATTAAATTCTGTAACAACACGTAGTGGTAAGACAACTCAAGACCCGCATTATCCAAACCACTCCCAGCCTGATAACCATGACCCTAGGATAGTTATCCAAGGTACCGCTGTTCCAGACCCACAACCTGGACCTATCCTAGAGGAACCAACCAAGATCCCGTTTCCCGAGGCCCTGACCAAGGGAAAGAAGACCACAAAACCCGTGGCCCCTGAGGAGGACCTGGTCAAGCTCTTTGAGCAGGTCCACATAAACATCCCCTTGATGGATGCAATTCGCCACGTACCAGCTTACGCACGATTTCTAAAGAATATATGTACACCCCAGCGTAAGCTGCGAACCAAGGGAGGGAGCCCAATTGTTCTGTCAGAGCAAGCCAGCTCTGTAATCCTTAGTAGACTCCCACCCAAGGCAAAAGATCCTGGAACTCCCCTGATCTCCTGTAAGATAGGTGGTACCCAATTTGATAGAGCATTGTTAGACTTAGGTGCATCTATAAATCTGATACCCACATCCTTACTTGACCATCTAGAGGAATCTGAGCTGAAACCAACCGAGGTGACATTACAATTAGCAGATCGATCTATAAAGTCACCAAAAGGGATTCTCGAGGATGTTATCGTGAGAGTGCGGGATTTCTATTTTCCAGTGGACTTTATAGTCTTAGACATGGATGCACCTGAGAACCCTAGGGATACACCAATCATTCTAGGGAGACCTTTCTTGGCTACTGCTAGAGCCAACATCAGCTGTGAGGAGGGCCAAATAGAGCTTAAGTTTGGAGATCAAACACTGAAAATTGATATATTTAAGGCCCAACAAGGAATTAATTGCGGCGTCATCGAGCAAATTTGTGACATCAAGACTTTGGTTGATGAATCACACCTCCAGAAGGACTTGAGTATGCCTCATCAACCACAGAAGGATCTTGACCCGCAAACAGAGGAGTCAAATCCAGATGTGAACAACCCAGTAACTTCCACCCTTGAACCTCACATCTATACTGAACCACCCGCTGCTGCTGAAAACCCCATCCTCGAACTGAAACCCCTTCCTGCTCACTTAAAATACATCTTTTTGGGTTCTAATCGGACCCTTCCTGTGATCATCAATTCCAACCTCAGTCCTGAACAGGAATCCCGTCTGATTGTTGTCCTCCAGCAACATCGCAGAGCCATCGGATGGACTCTCGATGATTTGACTGGAATAAGTCCCTCTTATTGTACTCATCATATCTATTCAGAAGAGGGCACACGACCTTCTCGTGAAATGCAGAGACGCTTAAACCCCAATCTGCAGGAGGTCGTGAAAAAGGAGATCATCAAGTGGTTAGATGCCGGAATCATCTACCCGATCTCCGATAGTCGTTGGGTGAGCCCAATTCAGGTCGTGCCCAAGAAGGCAGGACTCACCACTATAACGACTGAGACCGGAGAAATCATTCCTACCCGATTAGCCAACTCGTGGAGAGTCTGTATAGATTACCGCCGACTCAATTCCTCCACGAAGAAGGATCACTTCCCACTACCCTTCATTGATCAAATTCTCGAAAAACTAGCGGGAAATAGGTTCTTCTGCTTTCTTGACGGGTACTCTGGTTATAACCAGGTGGCAATCCATCCTGAGGACCAAGAAAAGACCACGTTCACCTGCCCCTTCGGAACATACGCTTTCCGAAGGATGCCTTTCGGTCTTTGCAATGCACCCGCTACTTTTCAGCGATGCATGCTTGCCATATTCTCAGATATGGTAGGTGATTATCTGGAAGTCTTCATGGATGACTTTTCAGTATTCGGAGCATCATTCGACGATTGCCTCCAGCACTTGGTCCAGATACTCAGGCGGTGCATCGATGTGAATTTGGTTCTTTCCTGGGAAAAGAGCCATTTCATGGTGCCTGAGGGAATTGTCCTGGGACACTCAATTTCGGAGAAAGGTATCCAAGTGGATCGAGCTAAGGTTAATCTGATTTCTCACCTTCCTATGCCTAGCTCGATCAGGGACATCCGATCCTTTTTAGGGCATGTCGGTTTTTATCGACGATTTATCCCTGATTTTTCAAAAATCGCACGCCCCCTGACCACTCTTCTCTCCAAGGATATTCCCTTCGAAATCTCCAAGGAATGCACTCAAGCATTTGAAATCCTGCGTGACCGAGTCACCCAAGCCCCGATCCTACAGTCCCCTGATTGGTCTCAACCCTTTGAGATCATGTGTGATGCATCCGACTTCGCTGTAGGAGCGGTTTTGGGGCAGAAAAATGACAAGAAACCTGTGGTCATTTACTACGCCAGCAAAACACTCGATGAGGCTCAGCGTAACTATACAGTTACTGAGAAAGAGCTGCTAGCTGTAGTATTTGCCCTAGAGAAGTTCAGATCGTACCTTCTGGGTTCCCATGTCATCATATACTCGGATCACACAGCTGTGAGGCATCTCCTTGCGAAGAAGGACGCGAAACCTCGATTGATCCGATGGATCTTGCTGTTGCAAGAATTTGACCTCGAGATTCGCGATAAAGCGGGAAAATAAAACGTGGTAGCTGATCACTTGTCCCGTCTTCCTTCTGAAATAATTGACCCCTCCGGACCCATCACGGAGCATTTTCCTGATGAGCACCTGCTGACTATTGGTACTAGCCTTCCATGGTTCGCTAATATTGTAAATTACTTGGCATCTCATCAGACCCCGTCCGATTGGCCGAAAGCCAAGAGAGACAAATTACGCTCCGATGCCAAGTATTACATTTGGGAAGACCCGTACCTCTTCCGCATAGGTGCCGATCAGATCATCCGGAGATGTGTCCCGGAAGGGGAAGTCAACAATATCCTCTCTTTCTGCCATGACCAGGCATGCGGTGGCCATTTTGCCGGGCATAAAACCGCAGCAAAAGTCCTCCAGTGCGGCTTTTACTGGCCCACACTGTTCAAAGACGCATACAGTCATTGCAAGGCATGCAGTCGTTGCCAGACTTTGGGCAACATGAGCCGTCGCGACATGATGCCTATGCAACCGATTCTAGTATGCGAAATCTTTGATGTTTGGGGGATTGATTTTATGGGCCCCTTTCCTGTTTCGGATGGTTTCGAATACATTCTGTTGGCTGTAGACTACGTGTCCAAATGGATCGAAGCCATACCGACCCGAACCTGTGATCACAAAATCGTCCTCAAATTCATTCATCAACACATTTTCTCAAGGTTCGGGATTCCTCGTGCAATAATCTCTGATGGGGGGACCCATTTCACAAATGCTCAGTTTAGGTCACTGATGACCAAATACGGGGTGTCTCACCGAATCTCTACTCCTTACCACCCCCAAACTAATGGTCTAGCTGAGCTGTCTAATCGGGAGATCAAGAAAATCCTGCAAGTCACTATTCGACCTGACAGGAAGGACTGGTCGTCCCGACTTCCGGAAGCATTGTGGGCCTATAGGACCGCCCACAAGACCCAATTGGGCATGTCTCCCTTTAGATTGGTGTACGGAAAGGCATGCCACCTTCCCGTCGAACTGGAGCATAAAGCCTATTGGGCAGTACGGAACTGTAATCTGGATCTTTCTAAGGCTGGGACCCACAGAAAACTCCAAATCAGCGAGATCGATGAATTACGCAGAGACGCGTACGAGAACTCGCAAATCTACAAGGAGCGGGTTAAAGCCTTCCACGACAAACACATCTCGAGAAAGATCTTTCATCCTGGTCAAAAGGTCCTACTCTTTGATGCCCGACTCAAACTCTTCCCAGGAAAACTGAGATCTAAGTGGGTCGGACCATATTTGGTCCGACAGGTTTTTGGAAATGGAGCAATCGAAATCAGTCCACTCAGCCACGATTCTGAACCTTTCATCGTGAACGGTCAGAGACTCAAGCCGTTCATTGATGTAACTTCTACTGATTTGGCTGAGGCATCTTATATCCTCCTTTCCCCTTGAGCTTATTGCGCCCAGCCGATGGCGTAAAACTCAGCGCTTAACGGGAGGCAGCCCGTCATTCTCTTTGAAAACCTGAAACTTGTTCTGACACCTTTCAGCACTCGAAGTTCACCCTTATAGACAGCCGACCCCAACTCAGATGTTCGCATCTGAGATTTGAAATCGTCCGTAAAAATTCAACCCGACCCATCCATTCACCCAAATTTCTGTCTTAAGGAATGAACTAAGACCCCCTAGGTTACAATGAGGACATTGCAAATCTTAGGCATGGGGGGGGTATGAAAGTACAAAAACTCGTAAGAAAAGGTTTCAAACAAAAAAAATTCACATATGCCAAAAACACCACAAAAATTAAAAAATTTTCGAAAAAGAACAAGAGGAAAAGAGGAGAAGGAAATTTTGCGAAGGAGAAAAGAAACAAAAGGAAAAAGGAGCACAAAATTATGAGAAAAAGTGATAGTCATTAGTAAGGAACTAAGGAATTAACCTAAGTTCTAGACCTCATTCAAGAAAATAACTGAAAAGTGCACAATAAGATTAGTAAAGAATGCAAACCTTAGGCATTCTTGAATAGACTCTTAGTACCCATTAAGATCTGGACACTCCTCAAGAGGTTGAGGAAAATGAAAAGCTGAAGTATTAGGTCTAAGGCTCAGGGAGTATTCGGCCTCGTTAACTAATTTTTGGTTTACGGGACTCAGTAACCTAAGCACCCTAATCTCACACACAGCCTGGTTCAGTAAGCGTAAAAATCAGAATCACGTAGAAGCGTCACAAAAATCTGAAAAGAATACCTAGAATAGGAGCGGCCGATCAACACAAGTTGATTTGGACGAGTTCCCAGCGCAGAGAGGCGGGAAATCCCCTCGAAGATGCGTAACAAAATATCATCTCCTCGGTGCTTGTCTCTTAGGATATTTACATATCCTACTGGGGGCATGTAAGCACTCTGCTGGTTCAGATTCCATGGATGGCATTATCTCGAAGTGTCAATTGCCAGGGTCTGGATTCGGCCACGGAATGCCATGGATGGGATTATCTCGAAATCTCAATAGCCAGGGTTCCGGGGGTTGCCATGGGCGGTGCTATCTCGAAGCATCGATCGCCAGGAACCCTTGAGGATTGATGATGGGAGCAAGGAATCTGATACAGACCGTGTTGAAAAGCCAATCCTAGGCTAGAACTAAAAAGAAAAAGAGAGAGAAAACTCTCCAAACAGAAAAACTTTCTATCTCTCTCTTACAAAACGCACTGCGAACTGAGCCAGGGCTAAAATCATTTCAAGCACGGGTGCTTTAACCACGAGGTCCAATAAACCTTAGGATCAGTTCTTGTGGGCCTTAAAAACCTTTGCTAAAAGACTGAGGCTAAGGCTAGACAGATTTGGATCTTGATTGGTACTAGAGTACCTTTTAGGCCTATGGTCAGCATTCTAACCTAATCTATGCTCAAATAAAAAAGGCACTTATCTAAAACTATTAAAAACTTCATGGTCTAGAACAAGGGTTGAAACCTTAAGTTTTTGCTAAGGGACTAGCAAAAGCTAGGCATGGGGGTATGATGAGAACCTCATCATGAGCCATAACTAGCTCATTTTGACCTAATATAAAGGATAAAAGCTCCTACATATCTCAAGGAAAGGCTTAACTCAGAGAATTCTGAGTTTGAGAAGAAAACAAGTCATAAGGGGTAAAAGTGCAATTTTACCAGTATAATCTGCATACAGGGTAATTCAGGGCCCAAACATAGGTCAAAGCAGCTTAATAAGAATAAAAGTGGGATGAAATGATCTAGCAAGGGCTACAGCACTTCCAAGAAACCAAATGATAATCTGTAACCCTAAAACAACCCACTTCAATTCACAAGGTTCGAGGCAAAGTAAAAATAGAATAAACCCTCTAAAATTCATAGAAAAATAATCTCTAGGGTTTAGAACCTTCAATTTGGCCTTTAGAACCCATTTTGACCTACATTGAGAACCATGCCCAATTAATAACTTAATTTGGGTTTTTGCGCAAATTGACCGGTCAAACAAGGTTTAATATGGAAATGAAATTCACCATCAGATTCCTTAGGTCCTAATTAGTCATGTATAAAAACTTGAGCCTAAGAAGAAATCTCCTTGACCGACTTTACACTTTGGTCCTCATATATTTACTCTTTGGCCCTCAACTTTTGAACCCTCGCATTTTGGCCCCTAACTCTCCTTCGTTCTTTGCAACCAGGTCCCTCCTGCAAAACCTGCCAGCACCATGCTCCGGCGACCTTGCGCGGAGCATGGCGCCGCGCAGGGTGAGGTGGGGGACCTGGCAAGTAAACCGGGGGTGCCCTGCGTCGTCAGCCGTCGCAGGGACACCCCCCTGGTCATCGTAACCCACCATACCGGCCGTGCGAACGCACGGACGGTATGGGTTCTTGTTTCCGACCATCCTCCGGCGAGGGAGACACGTCGTCTCCCTCCGCCTTCCTCCCTGTTTGCTCCCTATAAATACCCCCCGCAACTCCACCGACCAGGGCAGCCTGGATCTGACGGAGAAAATCCCCAACTTTCTTCTCTTCTTCCTCCGGCAGACGCTCACCAGCTCCGGCGGTTTCCTCCCCCTCCACCTCTTCGCTCTGCCGCAATACCAGCAGCAGAGACTTCCTCCCCTGCTCTTCCCGCGCCACGCCGCACCCAGCTGGCGCCTCTCCGGCTCTCTGCTCGCCGCCGCCCCTTTCCCTGAGCATCGTCTTCTCCGGCGACAGTCGATACGACTGTCGCCCTGTTCCTCCCCTTTCGTCCCTGCAAGTAAGCTAGAGCTACTCCCCTTCTTCTCCTCTTTCTTTCCCCGCTTTCAATTTAGTCAATTAAGCCCTCGACCGACCCTGACCACCTTCACCCCCTTCGTCTCCGACCACCCTCCGGCGAGCCGCTCCCATCACCTCAGCGACCCACACGGCTCGCCAACCACCGCAGGACCTCCGCCTCCTCACCCTGATCAATCTCCGCCCTACCACTTCCCCCACATCACCCTCTGCAACTCCACCGAACAGACCCATCCTCCGACCCACAGTCCGACCTAGGGCAGCCCTCGCACGCCGCCCCGCGCCTCGCCACCACCCACACGAGCTTCGCCGCACCCTGGCGAAGCTCCTGGTACTCTCTGATTAGGCCGAGAGGCCGTTTTCTTGTGGACAGGCCACCCGACCTCCGCCGCCATTGACGCGCAGGAGGACCTGCTTCCGCCTGCAGCTACAGGCGCGCCACGCTCAGCGCCAAGCCCAGATTCACTCCCAGGCCTTGCGAGGAGTTTTGGCAAAACACCAGGTTCGCAGCCGAGGAAGAAAACTCCGCGTGACGCTGCCATCTCCTGCTGAATTCCCCGCTGCGGGCGCGCAATTGAGGTGGGCCGTTTAGTCCCACCTCGGAAACGCCTGAAGAGCCGCAGCGACATAAGATGCAAAAGTGCAATAGCCTTACTGCCTCAGTACACGGGGTGAGGTCCCCTTCACCCGCCCGGTTACCCGGTCTCGTCCGCGCTCACGCCCCGCGGACCTGACCCGAACCGACCCGACCCGACTCGACTGACCTGCACTCCTCGCCCACCACGCACGCCGGTGGGCCTGGACCCGGGCCTGATCCGAACCCGGTTACCCGGTAGCTCTGGGAGAGCTTTCCCAAGAGTGGTTTCAGAGAGAAAGAGAGACGCGGGGGGGGGGAAGGGTAGAGTAGGTTTTGCTTCTGACGAGAAACTCTGAAGTGTGCAGGCGAAGAAGAAGACCCGCGGAAGAAGAAGTGCAGGCGAGGAAGAAGGAGCTGCACTGTAGCAAATGCATAGTTAAGTCGTCGAAGCACCGGGTCAGACGACGGAAGGTCAGTAGCCAGAGCAGGAAAGAAGGCAGGCTGAAGAAGAAGGAAGAGCAACGGCCAAAGCAGAAGAAGAAGAAAGGAAGACTTAGTAACTGAAGGCAGAAGCTCTGCAGCCATAAAGAAGAAGAAGAGAGGTCAAGGCAGGCTGAAGAAGAAGGAAGAGCAACGGCCAAAGCAGAAGAAGAAGAAAGGAAGACTTAGTAGCTCTGAAGAAAGAAGAACATCACCAAAGCAGGAACAGCAGGAAGAAAAAGAAGAGCACCACCATTGCAGAAGAAGAACATCACCTCTGCAGAACAGAGAGAGAAGGAGATCTAAAGAAAGAGAGAAAGAAGAGCATCCCCTCTGCAGAACAAAGAGAAAACAACAAATTCTTTCCCTCTCTCTTTCTTTTTGTAAAAGAAACATGTATATCTCTAGAATACGACTTGCTCCCTGAGTTCGACCTCGGGAACTCTTTCATTTTCCGAGTAAAAAAATTTATATTTGAAATGTTGGTAATAACCGGCTTTACTACAACGTTATAACAAAAACAAAACCCTCAAACCCGGTTGAGAAAAACCGACGCTTCAGGGGGTATAAAAGTGCAAAACTTGTAATAAAAGGTTTTAAACAAAAAATTCACATATGCCAAAACCACCATAAAAATTAAAAAAAAATTTCAAATAAAAAAAAAAGAATAAGAGGAGAAAGGAAATTTTCATGGGAGAAGGAAAAAAAATAAAATGAAAAAGGAGCGCAAAAATGAAAGAAAAGAGTCATTAGTAAGAAACTAACGAATTGACCTAAGTTCTAGGCCTTATTCAAGAAGAAAAAAAATGAAAAGTGCATGGTGAGATTAGTAAGAATACAAACTTTAGTCATTCTTGGATAGACTCTTAGTACCCATTAAGATCTAGACATTCCTCAAGAGGTTGAGGAAAATGAAAAGCTTAAGTATTAGGTCCAAGGCTTAGGGAGTATTTGACCTCATTAACTAACTTTTGGTTTACGGGACTTAGTAACCTAAGCACTCTAACCTCACACATAGCCTAGTTCAGTAAGCGTAAAAATCAAAATCACGCAGAAGCGTCACAAAATTCTGAAAAGTACGCCTAGAGTAGGAGCGGCCGATCAACACAAGTTGATTTGGACGAGTTCCCAGCGTGGAGAGGCGGGAAATCCCCTCGAAGATGCGTAACAAAATATCATCTCCTCGATGCTTGTCTCTTAGGATATTTACATATCCTACTGGGGGCATGTAAGCACTCTGCTGGTTCAGATTCCATGGATGGCATTATCACGAAGTGTCAATTGCCAGGGTCTGGATTCGCCCACGGAACACCATGGATGGGATTATCTAGAAATCTCAATAGCCAGGGTTCCGAGGGTTGCCATGGGTGGTGCTATCTCGAAGCATCGATTGCCAGGAACCCTTGAGGATTGATGATAGGAGCAAGGAATCTGATACAGACCGTGTTGAAAAGTCAATCCTAAGCTAGAATTAACAAGAAAAAGAGAGAGAAAACTCTCCAAAAAAAAAAAATTCTATCTCTCTCTTACAAAACGCACTGCGAACTGAGCCAGGGCTAAAATCATTTCAAGCACGGGTGCTTTAACCACAAATTCCAATAGACCTTAGGTTAGTTCTTGTGAGCCTTAAAAACCTTTGCTAAGGACAGAGGCTGAGGCTAGACAGATCTGGATCTTGATTGGTACTAGAGTACCTTTTAGCCCTATGGTCAGCATTCTAACCTAATCTAAGTTCAAATGAAAACGCACTTATCTGAAGTTATTAAAAACATTATGGTCTAGAACAACGGTTAAAACCTTAAGTTTTTGCTAAGGAACTAGCAAAAGCTAGGCATGGGGGTATGATGAGAACCTCATCATGAACCTTAACTAGCACAATCTAACATAGATATGCGAGAAAAAGCTCCTACATAACTCATAGAAAGGCTTGACTCAGAAAATTCTGAGTTTGTAAAGAAAACAGGTCATAAGGGGTAAAAATGCAATTTCACCAACACAATCAGTAAACAGGGTAACTCAGGATCCAAACATAGGTCAAACTAACCTAATAAGAAGGAAAGTGGGATGATGTGATCCAACAAGGGCTACAGCAACTCTAAGGAATTAAATGACATTCTGTAACCCTAAAACAAACCCACTTCAATTCACGAGGTTTGAGGCAGAGTAAAAATCGACTAAACCCTCTAAAATTCATAGAAAAATAATCTCTAGGGTTTAGAACCTTCAACTTGGCTTTGGGAACCCATTTTGACCTACATTGAGAACCATGCCAAATTAATGATTTAATTTGGGTTTTTACGTAAATTGACCGGTCAAACAAGGTCAGACCTAGAAATAAAATTCACTATTAGAATCCCTAGGTCCCATTTAGTCATGCATAAAAAATTGAACCTAAGATGAGACCTTCTTGACCGACTTTGCATTTTGGTCCTCATCTAATTCTTTTTGGCCCCCAACTTTCGAAACCCTTGCATTTCGGCCCCTAGGTTCTTCGTCGTTCTTTGCATACAGGTCCCTCCTGCAAATCTCTGAGCAGCACCATGCTCCGGCGACTTTGCGCGGAGCATGGCGCCGCACAGGGTAAGGGAGGGTACCTGCCAGTTGAACCGGGTGTTCCCTGCGACGTTTGCTGTCGCAGGGACACCACCATGACCTCTGCCCTCGCCCACACCTTCCGTGCGAACGCGAGGAAGGTATGGGTCGCAGTTCCGACCACTCTCCGGCGAGGGAGGCGCGTCGCCTCCCAGCGCCCACCCCTCCGCCTCCGCCTTTATATGGACCAGCGTCGCCAGCCGACTCTGGTAGCTCGGTCCTGACGGAGAAAAAACCCCACCTTTCCTCTCTTCCCACTCCGGTAGAAACCCACCAGCTCCGGCGGCTCCTCCTCCTCCGTCTCTTCGCTCTACTGCAATACCAGCAGCAAAGCCACCTTCGCCTGCTCTTCCCGTGTCGCGCCGTACCCAGCGCGTGCCCTCCCGCTCTCTTTCCCACCGCCGCCCTCCCCCTCTGCGTATTCTTCTCCGGCGACAGTCGATACGACTGCCGCCCTGCTCCGGCCCCTTCGTTCCCGTAATTAGGTCAGAACTATTCCCCATCTCCCCCACTTTCTTTTCCTCACTGTCTTTCATTCGATTAAACCCTCGACCGCTCCTGTCCACCGTCACCGTCCTCGACTCCGGCCACCCTCCGGCGAGACGCTCCCATCGCTCCGCAGCCCCACACGCCTCGGATCATTTGGACACACACCCATTGGCCCAACGGATTTTCCATATTTCAAGTTTGGTTCCATGAAGTTGGAAAGCATTCTAGAATCTACTAGAGGATATCCCTCTGTTGAAAATAATGTTGGTACTAGAGCACCACGATCATTTGTTTTGATGTATATGAAATAAATAAATAAAAATATATACATTTTTAACGTTTTCGCATAGATCAAAAATATTAAATCAAGTAAGTCAAACATGATTTAGCAAGATCCAGAATAAAATAAAGAACAAATAACATGCAATAACACAAATAAATGAAATGAGAAGGGATTAGATTTTACTCCGATCGAAACATCTATTAAGGACTTCCCTTAGAGAAGGTATCATCCACCACAATACCGATGCATCAGGGTCTGATGAATTTCCCTCAGGATACGACGATCCACCTCCAAGATTCGGCGCACTCCAATCTTGAATGTCCTCAAAAATCACCTCAGGAGAACGAAGCCGAGGTAATTTGGTTACTAACCAAATTTTCGATTGTTCTACCAACTGAATGATTGGATCAACCAAAAACTTCTCGTGGATCTCTCAATCTCCTTGTGCAAGATCATCAAAAGTGATTGGAGATTTTTCTATCAATCTCACATCGAATGAATGTATCAAGAAAGAGAGACAAGAACAAGAGAGAGAGGGGGAGAGAGTGGAGAGAGCTTTTCTGCTCTTATTGCGTGTCAAATGAGAGTCCCCTCGTGGCCCTTATATAGAGCTTACGACCAGACATTTAAGAAAATTTTCATTTTATGGAAACACAGCAATTGATCGACCAATTGGTCGATCAATTTTACAATCTGATCGATCAATCTAGATCAAAATCATGAGATTAAAATCCGTAGCAAAAGAGACCCAAGTTCCAAATTGATTCTCACCCAAGCCCGAGGTGGGGTGGGGCATGCGAACATGCGTGGTCTCCAACCCCACCTCTCACTCTTTACTACATAAGCCATGGGAGGCAGAAGCCTTTTACACCCACTAAGAGGTTTGTTCACTTCTAACATGAGACTAAACACTTCTCTCAAATCTCACAGATTTCGACTTGAATTCTCAAGTCACCGTATAACAATTGCATCCCAACTGATGCAATTATACTATCAAATTCAACACCCTCCTCCCTGACTCAAGGGCCAAGCCACACCCATTTATGTCCTCGAAGAAAAAGTTGTGTCGCTAGCGACTTGAGTTTTACCATCCTCCTCCACAAGACAAAGTCCGAAGGGCACCCGTCGGCCAAAAGATAGCTCCTATAATGAGAGCTCATCCAAGGGCTCCAAAGAGAGCTGCCCATCGTGAGCAACCTATACCATTTCAAAGAAGTATGTATAACTACCTTCTCTGTAAAGACCCATCCCACATTCAACCTTTTAAGACGTCTGGAGTCTCAGTCAGATGTCTGTCCAGACGTCTGGACCCTTTCCCAGATGTCTGAAAATGAAATTTTCGTACGCGCTTGTGGGTGGCACGTAAAACGTCTTCTTTCCTTTCTCTCCCTTCCTCCCTTCCTGCTCGAACCCTAAACCCCCAACATTTATAAAAGCCCCCCTCCCCTCCTCTCCTATCCACTCCACACACCACCACCCCCACCTTCAGAGCCTGCAAGAGGAGGTGAGCAAGGGAGAGCGAGAGGGCGAAAAGGAGGAGAGTGCTGGAGGAGGAGGAGGCCGAGGTCAGAGAGCTCTGATGGGAGCTTGGCAGAGCTCGCATGGCCACCGCGGGTGCGTGTGGGAGGAGGAGAGATTCCGGAGAGGCGGCCACGACCATCTGCAGCGGCTGGAGCTGTCAGAGCGAGGAGCGTGGTGGAGAGCGCTGGGAGCGGGTTCTGGTACTGGAAATTTTCCAGTATCAGACGTTTGGAGCAGAGTCCAGACGGCCGGCGAAGCATCTGGACGTCTGGAGTTAAGACCAGACGTCTGAAAGCACATTTATCGCGAAGGTACGTTCTTTTCACGGTTATGGCCATACAAGCCTCACTGCAGAAGTGGTTGTTGGACCTGATTTGGTGGCTGCAACTGTTGTACGTAGGAGCAGCCTTGGGAAGGAGCGCGGAATGCTTTCCCACGCACTTTCGGACGTATGATCAGATTACCAAATGTCCGAAGGTGCTTCCAGACGACCGGAGGCGTGGTTCGACGTCTGGAACTGCCTTCAGACGATTGCAGAGGAGGCCTGGACATCTGAGGACACCGCAGAGACTTGATGTAAGGTTCTTGTATCTTTTAAGAAGTCTGGACTTATTCCCAGATGTCTGATTTTGGACAGTAGACATGTTTTTGACCCGTTTGGGATTCGATAAAGATCCGATTTATGCAAATGAAGTACCTATAGTTTTCTTGCGAGTTTCTCTACGTACTAGAGACCTTTCTACATTGTTCTGAACCTTCTGTTTGTGATATATTCCCTGGTATAGGGTTTCAGCCTGCTACGTGTTTGGGGCTCGCAGAGACGCCTAAGTCTGCGATTTGAGCCCCCATTACTCCTGAATTGTTTGGTAGAGTAGTTTAAATTCTGTTAATAATATTTGATAAGAATGTGCTTGTGGAAATAATCGAATGGAATCCTAGGATGTGACATGAACCCTAGGATTGAGGAATGAATGAATTGTTTGTGTTGTACAATGTATTTGCATGCATGTTCTAGCTAAGCTGTTAGCAATATAATTATGAGCTGCATGTAATTTATGAACAAGTATCTGTGAAATCACCAGTTGCATGTATCGAATTATGGAACACGAGTTGCCTGTATATAAATAAGAACTGAATTGTGAATGGTGAAATCTAGAACGAAATAAATGAGGTGAACATGAGCATGAACCCTACCGGGAATTAGGAGTAGAGCTCCTGTGGTTAGATGGAAACTTGGAATGTAGACGGGAAGTGTTCTGGCCCTTGAGTACGTTGTACCAAGGAGAGCGACTGTCCCCTTTTCATGTAGAACGGAACTAGCCGCCCTTGGGTTGAGACCCGGGGTTAGGATTGGCCACTCTACACCGACTCCTGTTTTCCCTTGTGTACGCGGTACCGAGGCGAGCTACTAGTGTAGGGAGAGAGCTAGCCACCCCACGGGGCCTGAGGTTCAGCTAACCACCCTACACTGACTTGTTAAGCCCTCTGGGCAAACCGAAGTGGTCAGACGAGGGCGCGCGGACTATGAAGGGGCGAGACCCCTGTTTGGTTATGAGGGGTGAGACCCTCGTTCTGAGAGGGCAATGTCCTATACTATTCCGTGTAGTACTTTAGGCGTACCCGCTAGGGAAAACAACTGACCGCGTGTCAGTGCGGGGTAGCTACTCGTGTACTTATCACGCGTGCCGTAGTCACCACTACGTCTTGACAGTGACCTCGGAGTAGTTGACTGGGTGTAGAACTACCACGGGGGACTCTCTCAGCCAGGAGAGCACCACATGTACCTTCTACTCTTCGGAAAAGACTGCAATCAAGATCGTTCCCACAAAGAACATGTTAGATCAAGAATATCTGGATATTTGAGAAAAATAGGTGAAAAGGAATTACACATAAAACAAAATAAATAGAAAAGAAAATTAAACATGTTGCTTTTACTGTTTTAGATAGTATAGATACCACTCTACTCAGCGTTCGCTGACTTTGTCTTTTCATAACACCGTTCAGTACAAGGAGTTGAGTAGCTCAAGCTTACGGCTGTGAAGAGTGCTGGGAACAGTCAAGCCCAGCCGTAGTTTCTGCACTTTCTTATTGTTTTCCTTACTGCTGTAGTAAGTATCAGACTTTTAGCTACTGTTGTCTCTACTGTTTACTTTCGTTTCCGTCGTTCTGTTGTTATGGTGGTATGTAATGGAATAGTAATTTTACTTTTCTTTACTGCTTTATACGTTTTTACTGTTTAGTTATATTGCATATGTGAATGTGGTTTACTTTCTTATTTTTTGGTTATTTCTTGTTGGACGACTAGGTCTTGAGATTAGTTGAGACGAGCCAATTTCGGATCCTGTAAGGATCTGGGAACCGGGTCGTAACATTCTCCATCTCCCACGGTCGCTGGATCCCCAAGGCCTCCCTCATCTGGTGGCTTGCAAATGTCTTCCCATGCCACCGATTGGGAATTTCCATCCCAAATGAAGTCGAAAACCATCTTCCTCATGCGCTCCAAAGTGTCAGCGATTACCCCCGTGTTGACAAGCCAGAAGCATACAATTTCTATCGCAGGAAATTGCAATCCTAATTGACAAACTCATATTGCATGGAGAAGCTATTTAATTAATAGGCACAAGAGATGACGTTAACCATTAATAGCCACGATTTTACATTATATACATCGCCTCCAACACACAATTATCTTCAACAAATCCCACCTTAATTTATTAGGCGACCCTTAGAACCCCTAAAGTGGAACCGATCGATGAGCTCCTCCATTGAGTGTGTGTGTGGGGGGGGGGAAGCAGCTGGGATACTGGGGAGGTTGCGTCGCAACTGCAGGTAGCATCCTTTGCAACATACCTTGTAGCGTAGTATGAGGGTTACACCAATGAGGATATAAAGAAAGAGAAGGCAGATGAAGGTGACGATATCTACATATATAGGATGAACCATCGATCAAATATTCCCTATCCCCCCCCTCTCTCTCTCTCTCCTATATATATAACATGCATGAAGGGTGTTAAGAGAGATAGCAAGGGAAGAGCTTCCCATGCCATTGATATATTAATGTTTGAGTCAGGTAGGAGTTTAAGAGGTTGCTTGTGTGGATGGTCGATTGACAACTACATTGGGCTTATATGACCATTTGTTTATGTGCTTAATTTACATGCACTTTGCTCCTGTAATCTGAAAGGAGAGCTTATACAAAAATATGTTGGAAGAGCGAAGACTTTTACCTTTGCAAAACAAAAGTTGTATTTTGGATTCCGCAATTGATTAATTTTATTTATTTATTTATTTAGTTTTAAGGAAAATGAAAGGCTATCGACAAGGAAGGATAGAAAGGTTGAGTGGAAATTGTAACTCAAAAATTGTTTTGCATGTTAAACTCATGAAATTAAGTTATATGATATAAAGTATTAAAAACCGCTACTCAAGTTTATGGATTGTTTAAGTTTATGGAGTTTATATTCAATAAGCTATCAAAATTAATTTTTTCTTATTTGACTTGAGTTTAAATCCATGCCGTTACAAAAACCCTCTTGATTACATTGAGATCCACCTCACTGAAACCTTAAATGAAGAATCTACAAACAGATTTGTTCACCTGAATGACTGATCAAAGAAGACTACATGACCAAAGGATGTGAGAGTATCCCTACAAGTAGATATGATCAACGGCCACGCCCTGCTGACTTGGCCTCGCAACATATGTGTTGTAATTTGGTTGATAAGATCACGCATCATTCCAATTCTATCTGGCCCATATATGGCCTACTTTCTTAATGGGCCAGGAATGCCCAGCCCAAGCACTACAAGAAACTCTAAACATTTATTTTCTAAATGTAGAAATAACTATAATATTATCTATTTAGATGTTTAACAAAATGAAACATCAAGTAAACTGCATCTTGACATACCTTTGTAAACATTTGGTCCAGATGTTTAATGAATGTCGTGAAGAAAGGATTTTAATGACGTTTATTTTATCCATTGTTGATGCTTATATACGTCTAAAAAGATCATATACGTTGTATTCTACTTACCTATTAATTCCACGAAAGTATATGTCTATATATTTTTTTAATAAAAAGCGTGTAGAGTTCATTTGTCCAATGGAATCAACTTAATCGACGTTTTCATTTTAAGAAACAGGACTGGTTTCATTTGAAACAAAAAAGGCAAGGGGGAAAAGCCTAACATGCCAAGCACAAAATCCAAAGAGGAAAAAGATACATAAGAAGGAAGAAGCAACTAAAAAAAGAGCCTTGCCAACCTTCAGCTTGCCATCCATGTCAATAAATTAAAGAAGCCAAATTAACCTCAAAAAAATTCATTGGCATGTTGGTAAACCCAAAGCTAAGACATAAGCGAAAGGAGGGGCCAAACAACAATCAAAAGGCAATATGAGGCATTTGAAGGACATCAAGATGAAGCATCCCCCTCAGTGAAAGGTAAACATTCCAATCCTCTGGGTTCAAGGAGCTACCAAGTTTTGAAATATTTCTTACCATAATGTTAGCAAATTTGTGGAGAAAATGAAAATAAGAGATATTATCTTTAAAAGATGTTAGTTGTTGGAAACACACCTTAGCATGTCATAATATGTTAAGCTCCCCTGCCTGCCAATAATGGAGGAGCAGGCAATTTGTTTCAATGTGAGGATTGATCCTACAATCCCTACAAAGGCAGAGGGCATCTAGAAGTGCTTTTAGTAAAGAAGACTCCATAGGTTAGATCGAAAAGTAGCTGTGGCAATGGCCAACACGAGACTCTGAAGCTGCCTACCTTCTCCTGTGTGGTCGAGGCAGCCACGACTTATGAGAGGATGCTTGTGTATTCCTAAAGACGAGGAGCTGTTGAGGGAGCTCCTGACTGACACACATGGGTCCAGATTCACCATACATCCCATGAACACGAAGATGTACCACGACCTACGACATGATTTCTGATAGAGGGGCATGAAGCGGGATGTTGGTAGATTTGTTCAGCAGTGACTGGTGTCCCAGCAGGTGAAGGTTGAGCACCAGAGGCCTGCAGGGCCGTTGTAGCCATTTCCCGTACCAGAGTGGAAGTGAGAGAGTGTCACCATGAACCTGGTAGTGGGATTACCTATGATGCAGCGAGGACACGATGCAGTCTGGGTGATTGTAGACAGATTGACAAAGACGGCAAAGTTTCTGCCAATCCGAGTCACTTTTAGACTAGCACAGTTGGCAGAGCACTACATCCAAGATGTAATACACCTTCACGAAGTCCCTCGCGAGATTATTTCAGACAGAGACACTTGTTTCACTTCTCAGTTCTGGGTGGAGTTTCAGCGGGCTTTGGGGACTTGTCTGAGGTTCAATACAGCCTATCACCCCTAGATTGACGAGCAGTCGGAGCTTACCATTCAGACCCTTGAAGATCTCCTATGCGCTTGTGTGCTATACTGGAGAGGCTCCTGGGAGGAGCATTTGCCCCTAGCAGAGTTTGCATACAACAACAGTTATCACTCGAGCATCAGCATGGCACCGTATGAGGCTATGTACGGGAGGAGGTGTACTGCTCCCTTGAGCTGGGTTGAGGTGGGAACTAAGTGGGAGGTTGGTCCCAGGATGATATGCCAGAGTCAGGAGGTGATCGAGTAGATCTATCGATGACTCCATACCGTCAGGAGCAGGCAGAAGAGCTACACTGATCTAAAGCGTAGAGAGGTACAGTTCTTGGTTGAAGATCACGTCTTCCTCAGTGTTTCACCCATGAAGGGCTTGCAACGGTTTGGGGTGAGAGGGAAGCTTGCACCGAGACTCGTGGGGCCTTTTGAGGTCTTGGAGTGGGTAGGACCCATTGTTTACCGGCTTGCCCTTCCTCCCCAGCTTTTTGGAGTACACAACATGTTACACGTGTCCAACCATAGGAAATACATCACCGATCCTCGCTATGTTCTGAGCCACGAGAGCATCGAGGTGGGAGACGACTTGACCTATCCCAAGAGGCCTGTACAAATACTAGACAAAGCTGTCCGCAGATTGAGACGGAAGGAGGTACCCCTAGTAAAGGTCCTGTAGAGAAGGCAGCGGTACGAAGAGGCCACTCGGGAGTTTGAGGCGGCGATGCGAGCACAGTACCCGGAGCTTTTTGAGGGTTGATAACACTGCATCTTGGGATGATAATTCTGTTAAATGGGGCTTATCTTAAGAACAAAATGCATAGATAACACATCATAAATATGAACGGGAGCATTGCATGCATCACACATTAAGATTGCTTATAGAATAGTATTAATGGCCATTTGTATAAGCACTTGTCAAAACAGGCCTCATATGAGCAATCGGATCGCATGGATGGATTCAGAGCGACGAACGGAGTCCAACGGACTCGAAATCGGCAAAATCCAACATCCGGAGCTCCCGTAATAGGGCCAAGAAGTTTTGACTGTTGATTTAACGATCAACAGCTCACAAGGCGCCCCATCAGCACCCGCACACCTCGCCAAGGCCCCTCCATCAACCGCAAAACGATCTAAGCCGTCCGATCGAAACACCGCACCATCGCCTACGCCAACACTACAATCCTCGCCTGAGCAGATCACGACCGTCGGATCTCCATCCAACGGTCGGTAGCAGCTGAGCACTGACGCACAATCGCAACCATCCATGCAGGGCAGCGCAGTGGTCGAAGCACTCATCCACGCTCACACGACGCGGGTTCGAATCGTGCTGCGCTAAAATGCGAAGGCAAAGGCACGCACGGCGAAATTGGACCGCCCGATCAACAGCAGACGGGCGCGATTGTGAGACGTGGCACCCGCAGATGCGCCTTGACCAGACGTGCACGATGATGCGGGGACGAGGGTGAGATCCAGGCATGCGCCCCGCGTGGGGTCTCAACCGTTCGATCTTCGATTGGACGGCTTACGATGCGAGCATACGGATCAGGTGCGAAGAAGCACAACCGCGGGCGAGCGACCGGCGGGTAGGGGCCTTCATCGACATTTTGGGAAGGGTTTTAGCGACGTCCCGGACGTCACTAAAACCCATTCTTCATTTGGAAAGCCCTTCTTCCTATTTAAACCCCTTCCAACCACCCATGGAAGGCATTCACTCCACATGCAAGTGTTCTATCTCCCTCCTAGCTACCTTTAAGCTCTTTTATAATCGTTGGAGACAAGCCGCCGACGGAGCCCTCTCCACCACCGTGGCTTCCTCGCCGTCCCCTCTCTCTCTCTCTTTCCTTCTTTTAAGCTTTACTTTACTTATGTTCAGGCATTTATCTAGTGTTGCAATGATGAACTAAAGTTGCATGTTAAATGAAGTTATTTTCTATTCAATTGCTTGCTCTATTTTCTATTCAAGTTGTATGTTGCGAATGAAACAATTCTAACCCTAATCTCTCTCTTCTCTCTCTCTCTCTCACTCACTTTTCACCCACGACTTTTCGCAAGCGAAAACTCATTATTTTCGTGACATTAAGTGACAGGAGAAATCCGATTTTCACGCCTCCCTGAAACCGACACTCGAACTCACATCCGTTTCTTTATTTTAAAATCGATGTTGTAAGCGCAAGCCATAACGACTCTTCTAAACAAACGCATCACGCATACGTCAGTTTTTGGCGCCGTTGCCGGGGAGGCAATGGATTTGTTTTGTCACATCCATTTTACATCCATGCTCACATCATTTAACGTCTTGTCTCATACTTGATGGTTGCAGGAATTCGACGCTTGGACGGCGAAGCTACGCAACTCATGATGGTAACGAGGGAGTAAGCGCAACAAGGACCAATCGTGAGTATTTCTTCACTCATGGTTGTTTGCTTGCTTGAAAATCTAAAAAAAAATTGTAAAACTGAAAAAAAATTGGTGTGGTGTATGATTGCCTGACCCACATCCTTAACACATCACCCAACAAAAAAAAATACACTCTAACATTTTGAATAAATTTTTTGGAGTGTTTTTTTTCATTTCTTTTTGAGTGGTGTTTGCGAAGCCACCTTGAATTGACTTGGGCCGCACCACTCAACCCTAAAATCAACTCATCCAATAGAAGCTGCATGATCACTAGGATGAGTACATTAGGATTTTAGAGCCTCTACACCACAAAAGGAAATCTACTTTCACCGAATTGTGTGTAAAACTTGACGTACCCACTGAAACTCGTCTGAAAATATTAAGACACGTCAATCCTAAAAGACACTAAAGCAAGAATAAAACATTAAAAGACACCACATCTAAAAAAATCCTTGCTTGAAAACCATGTTTTGATAGGAGCACACATACTGAAAGTGGAAAACTAAGAGGCACTACCCCAATCAACGCCTCATCACATAACCCTAGCACAAGCACTATCCTAGCCCTTTAAAATAGAGTAGACGTGCCCTAGGCAGGATTGGGTTAAGTATCGAGAGGCGGGATTTTGTTTGCTGGTCACTTGGCTTTCATTCCCTTAGTAGAATCTGGTGACTAGGCTGCGGGGCAGTGTTAAACAACCACGGTTGCGGGGTCTATGGAACCGGCGGTGCAAGCCAAAGGAAGAACCTTCCCTACAATCCCCTCGTAATCAACATGGCTAGATTAAGTTTTGGAAGGGGAGTCCAATACTTACGGACTTAATCACCCTTTTGAGATTTCTAGGTCTCCTAAGGAATACACCATAAGGACTAAGCTTGTTTGCTTGATTGAACACACACTTCTCGCATCTATTGCTTTCCGCATTCCCTCCTGTTCTTTTCTAGTGTATGCACGGGAGACGCTCACTGCATCCCGAGTTGTTTGTTTTGGTATGAGAATCCAGGCAACCTAATTCTGCTAGAAACATGACCGAACCTAGGGTAGATGAGGTTGAGGACCAACCCCCACCAGACATAATGACCATCATCCAAGCCCAGATTAATGCAAACCACTGACTTCAACAGCAATAGATCCACACTATCATGCGAGCCATACACCGGTTGCAGAACCCACAAAGGCAACCACCACCACCTTTCCAAGGCCCACAAAGGCAATCACCACCTAATCTTCCACCATTCCAGGACCAACCTAAGCCCCTCCGTGACTTCTATAACCCTTCCGCTATTCGAGTTGAGCCACACCTTAGGATCCTCGAAGGGGAAGGTGATTTTGAGCTAAAATCAAATGTCTTGAGTTTGATTCAGAGCCACTTCTATGGAAACTCAAATGAAGACCCCTTTCAGCACCTAGAAGATCTTGAACAGATAGCCCGAACTATGAAACCTAGGAACATTAGCCTTGACATTATTTTGATTAAGATGCTCCCCTTCTCGTTGAAAGACAAGGCATCTCACTAGCTTAGAACCCAAGGTAAACCCATCACCACCTGGGAAGAACTGAGGCATGCATTTTTAAAGAAATTCTTCCCCATAGGAAAGACCAATGCCCTCAGAAGAGCCATTACTACCTTTACACTCCAGGGTGGGAAACGGTTCCATGAGGTGTAGGAAAGATTTAATGAACTCTTGAGGAAATGCCCACAACACGAAGTACCATGGTGGAAATTGGCCCAGATCTTCTACCATGGTCTGGACAACAACCTACGAAACTTCGTCGATGCCTCATGCGGGGGGAACTTCCTGAACAAAGACGAGGAGAGCACGTTTGAACTCTTTGAGTCTATGAGCGAAACTCGCTCAACAATGCCTCCACGACCTAGTTTAACCGATCCAGTCAACCCCGTGGGGGGATTTATGAGGTACAAGCAAATTCTAGAATGGTTGACATGGACATCATTACCAAGAAATTAGATTGAGTGGAATTGGTGGATGAAAAGATTGATGAGCTACTAAACCAGACTAGGAACCCATTATAGACCTTCTCCCTAGCAAAGGGAGCTCACAATGTTGACCTGGTCCAGCCCTTGAGCCAATTGAACCTGGAACAACCCCTGACCACGTTCCAAGGAGGGACCTTTGCTCCCTCAACCCTTGATTACTCTCTTCCCTCCCCATCGACATCTGCTATCCTTGAAGATGTACAAGCTGTCCAAGGTTATGCTAAACCTGACCCTTTCGCCAACACTTACAACACTGGCTGGCGTAATCACCGAAACTTTGGTTGGACAAACTAGAAACCACCTCAATTCCAGATCCAGCCTAGGCCAAACCATCAGCCAAACTTGCCCCCTTATCAGCAAGGACCTCCAGTTAGACCCCCATACAATCAGAATAGGGCGGCCCCTCCCCCGCAGAACCAAATGGACACCCTGATAAAGATGATGTTGAAATGAACCAGAAACATCAAGAGGAAATGACCTTAGTAAAGGGACAGTTAAGCCAACTATTGGACTGTAAACAACAAGGATCCCTATCTTCCCAGCCACAACTGAACCTGCGAAACATGATTAACAGAGGCCCGAATTCGCAAGGGTTCCAGGGCAATCCCGGGCAGGCTTACATGGTCCAGCCAGCCCCACAAACACCCCCTCGGTTAGGTGCTTCTTAGTTCTCGTCTTCTCAAGGATCAACCCATGGTCCCAATGCCTCTGCAAATACGGTAACCTTGAGAAGCAGCACCAAAATCTAGGATCCCAAATGGCCGACTCTTCCCTATACTTCACCAGCTGAAACACCCAACTTAGAAGAGGCACTAGAAAAATCCAATGACCCCGAAATAGACCCTATCTATGCTCAGACACCTTACCCCGAGGCCTTGGAAACAATCAAGAAGAAGAAAGGTGTTATAGAAACTAAGGAGCTTTTGGAGATCTTTAAGCAGGTTCAGATTAATATTTCGCTCCTCGAAGCCGTTAAGCACATCCTAGCTTACGCCAAGTTTTTAAAGGATGCCTGTACACCCAAACGTAAGACAAGACCTCAAGCATCTAGGAAGGTTGTGCTCTCCGAGCAAGCAAGTTCCATAATATCAAGCAACCTTCCACTCAAGCGAACTGACCCAGGAGCACCCTTGATATCCTGTAATATCGGGGACAGGACATTTGATAGAGCACTCCTGGACTTAGGTGCTTCCATCAATCTGATTCCAACAACCCTGTACCACCAATTTGGTTTCAGAGAGTTGACTCCCACACCTGTCACCATCCAGCTGGCTGATAGATCTGTGAAGACCTTGAAGGGGGTTGTCGAGGACATGATTGTGCAGGTCAAGGACTTCTATTTCCCGGTCGACTTCTTGGTGCTCGACATGGAAGTCCCTGAAAAATTATAGAACGCACCCATAATCTTAGGCAGACCTTTCTTAGCTACAGCTAAGGCAAACATTGATTGTGACACGGGATGTATGGAAATCACCTTCGGAGACAAGAAAATGCAGTTGGATATCTTCCTGGCAACGAAGTCTTTTGATTGAGATTATGTTGAGGAACATGATCCCGTGGAACCTTTGGTCGAGGAATGCCTCACCCTTAGTTCTATCTCAAACCACCAATCTTGTAATGACTGTTCTGACTCGTAACCATCGCTGCCCATGGACCTCTGTAGGGCCAATTACCATCAAACAACACCATTTGAGGAGATTGATGTTGATCAACTCTCGCATTTCCCTTTCCCTTCGACTATTGTTCCACCTGCACTCGAACTAAAGCCACTACCTGAGAATCTCAAGTATGTCTTCCTGGGACCTGACCAGACTTTCCCTGTGATTATTAACTCTCATCTAACCAAGGATCAGGAACTTAGGTTGACCGCGACCCTTTCAGAATATCGGATCGCCATTGGATGGACCATTTCAGACTTGAGAGGAATTAGCCCCGCCTATTGCACTCATAAGATTTACCTAGAAGACGGGGCATGACCCTCCTGCCAGATGCAGAGACGGTTAAACCCAAACATGCGGGAGGCCGTTAAGAAAGAAATTATCAAGTGGCTTGACGCTGACATCATCTATCCCATCTCTGATAGCCCCTGGGTGAGCCCCACTCAAGTGGTTCCAAAGAAAGCCGGGCTCACTGTGGTTACCAATGAGCATGGCGAATCCATCCCCACCTGCACCACCACCGCATGGCGGGTGTGTATTAGTTACAGGAAGCTCAATGAAGCAACCAAGAAGGATCATTTCCCCTTGCCATTCATTGACCATATCCTTGAAAGATTGGCAGGGCAAAAGTATTTTTGCTTCTTGGATGGATATTCAGGATATAACCAAGTCGCAATTGCTCCTGAAGATCAAGAGAAGACCACATTCACTTGCCCGTACGGCACGTTTGCATTCCGTCGTATGCCGTTCGGGTTATGCAACGCACCTGCTACCTTTCAGCGTTGCATGCTAGCCATTTTTTCAGAAATGGTGGGTGAATACTTGGAGGTCTTTTTGGATGATTTCTCTGTATTTGGGAATTCATTCGACCACTATTTGAGCAATTTAGAGAAAATCCTGAAATGATGTATCAAGGCTAATTTGGTGTTAAGTTGGGAAAAGAGCCATTTTATGGTTCAAGAAGGATTCGTCCTCGGTCACATCGTGTCGCATAGGGGCATTGAGGTGGATCGGGCTAAGGTTGATTTGATTTCCAAACTTCCTCCGCCTAGCTCGGTCCGGCAGATCCGTTCATTCCTGGGACATGTTGGCTTCTACCGAAGGTTCATCAAAGAATTCTCCAAGCTTTCCAAACCCTTAACCAACCTTCTGGCCAACGACGCCATATTTCACATGACCTCTGATTGCATCAAGGCTTATCACACCCTCTGGGACTTAGTTTCCACAGCACCTGTACTTCAGCCCCCGGATTGGTCCCAGGACATTGAGATTATGTGTGATGCATCAGATTTTTCCATAGGCGCTGTCCTGGGACAAAGGCAAGACAAGAAACCCGTGGTGATCTACTATGCGAGCAAGACGTTGGACGAGGCCCAACGAAATTATATAGTCATAGAAAAAGAATTGCTCGCTGTTGTTTTCGGACTTGAGAAGTTCCGACCTTACCTGCTGGGATCCCACGTGACCATTTATACTGACCATTCAGCCATTCGGCACCTGTTGGCTAAAAAGGACGCGAAGCCCAGGCTCATCAGATGGATCCTACTCTTGCAGGAATTTGACTTGGAAATCCGCGACAAAGCCGGATCAAAGAATGTGGTGGCTGACCACTTGTCTAGACTTCACCCATACCACATTGGACCCTCCCTGCCTTTATCTGACACCTTCCCTGATGAACACATTCTGGTTGTGCAAGACAAGAAACTGCCTTGGTATGATGACTTTGTCAACTACCTGGTTGTAGGACAGACCCTGCACAGCTGGTCTAGATAGCAACGGGACAGGTTCTTGGTTGAGGCCAAGCACTATTTCTGGGATGATCCCATGCTGTTTCACCTCTGTGCCGACCAGATCATCAGGAGGTGTATCCCCGAGAACGAAGTTCAGAGTGTGCTATCATTCTGTCATGACCAAGCTTGTGGTGGCCACTTCTCAGGAAAGAAAATGGCTGCGAAGGTTCTACAGTTCGGATTTTACTGGCCTTCCCTATTTAAGGATGCACACAACTTTGCCAAGACTTACTTGCGCTGCCAAACACTAGGGACCATGACCAAAAAAGATATGATGCCCCTTCAGCCCATTTTGATTGTCGAAATCTTCGACGTTTGGGGTATTGATTTTATTGGCCCCTTTCCACCATCCAACGACTTTGAGTACATCCTAGTCTCGGAAGACTATGTTTCTAAATGGATTGAAGCCGTCGCCACCCGCCGATGCGATCACAAGACTGTCATGGACTTTGTAAAGCAGAACATCTTTTCCCGGTTGATGAGAATCTCATCATGAACCCTAACTAGCACTTTTTGACCTAAATAAGTATATAAAAGCTCCTACAAGACCTAAGGGAAAGCCTAAATTAAAGAATCATAAATTTAAGTATAAAGCAATTCACAAGGGTTAAAACTGCAATTTTACCAATGCAGTATACAAACGGGGTGTCTAAGGGTCTAAACAGGTCAAATGGGCTTAACAAGAAAGAAAGTGGGATGATTTGATCTGAAAAGGCTTATAGCAATTTCTAGAAATTAAATGACATTCTATAACCCTAAAATAAACCTGCTTTAATTTACGAAGTTTCAGGAAAGATAAAAATAAATTAAACCCTCTAAAATTCATGAAAAAACATCCCCTAGGTTTTAGAACCTTCAATTTGGCCATTGGAACCTATCTTGACCTAGAATGAGAACCATACCTAATTTTTGACCTAATTTAGGTTTTTATGCAAATTGATCAGTCAAACGTGGTCAATCCTAAAATCAAACTTCACCATTATATTCCTTAGGTCCAAATTAGGTTTGTACCAAAATTTGGACCTAAGGAAAGGCCATTTTGACCTACTTTACAAATTGGTCCTCAAGAATTACTTTTTAACCCTTAACTTTTTGAACCCTTGCACTTTGCCCCCCAACTTTCCCTTCATTATTTCAAAATGGTCCCTCTACCACCCTACGCAACTGCCCATGCCTCCGGTGACTTCGCGCGGAGGATGGCGCCGCGCAGGGTATGGGGACCGGCACCAGGAACGAGAGGGGGGTTCCCTACATTGTCCTCTTCCGCATGGACCCCCTCCCATGCCCTGCCGATGCCCATACCTCTCGTGCGAACGCGCGAGAGGCATGGGTCTCTTCTCCATCCATTCTCCGGCGAGCTACCCACGCTCCCTCTTCCAGATCTCCTCCTCGCCAACATCTATTTAAGGAGCGGCAGGGGCCGCTGACTTCTCCAAGCCTGTTTTGGCCGAAGAAAACCCCCAAACTTCGTATCCTCCTCCTCTGGTCATTCGCCCGTAGGCACCGGCGACCCTTCTCCTCCTCTCTCATCGCCCTGCCACCATACTAGTGGCAGGGATAGCTCTGCTGTCGTTCGTCGTGCCTTGCCGTACCAGCAGGCACCCTCCAGTCTCTCTTCCTCGTCGTCGTCATCTTCCCCATAGGGCGTCGTCTCCGGTGACGGCAGAATTGAGCCGTCCGCCTCCTGCCCCCCTTCGTCCGCTTAGCTAGGTAAAAGCTCTCCCATTTTCTCCCCTCTTTATTTCCTCCTTATCAATTTTTATTTTCAATCCCTCGACTGCCACTACCACCACCATCAGTTCCACCTCCGGCCACCAACTCCGGCGAGGCGGCTCCACCTCCACAGGCCATCCCACCCCTTGCCGGCAAGTCCATAAGCATCCCCTCACTCCACTCAACATTTCCCCTCACTCACACCACCACTCCATTTACCCAAACACACCCCCGAACACACCCACCTGCACCTCTACAGTGTGCCCTAGGCGCACTGCCACAGACGTTCCCACGCCTCGCCGACCACCTCTGCACATTCACCACATCGTGGCGAAGCCCCCCAAGGCATCTGACAAGGCCGCGAGGCCGCGCTCATGTTTTC
Source organism: Thalassia testudinum (assembly GCA_037157565.1). Classification (NCBI taxonomy): domain Eukaryota; kingdom Viridiplantae; phylum Streptophyta; class Magnoliopsida; order Alismatales; family Hydrocharitaceae; genus Thalassia; species Thalassia testudinum. The sequence continues at coordinate 54,964,863 of JAZHRO010000030.1, forward strand.
AGGTGCAGGGCATCTTCCGCCGTTAGCGTAGGAGTAGAAGCTTGCTTGAAGCAAGCGTGCTGAAGCTCCAGGTCCTCCAAGCCCAGGTACAGTAGTCTCAGGTGTGCGGAACACTCTCAAGCACACACTCAGGCCCTCAATTGGAGTCGAAGGCCTCAGCTGCTGCACCAATTGCTCACGCCTTCCTCTTGCAGGCACACGAAGAAGCAGGTGGGACTTTAGTCCCACCTCGAAAGTGGAGGCACGCCCGCACCTGCATAAGAGGAAAAAGTGACTTAGGCTATTCGCCTCAAGTCACACAGGGGTGAGGTCCCTCGCCCTCACTCGGTCTCGTCCGCGGCACTGCCCATGAGGACCTGGCTCGCGACCCAAATACCCTGCCTGTGCACTCCTCGCGCACCACCGATGCCAGTGTGCCTGGACCCGGGTGCGCGTAACCCGACCCGAATACCCGATTGGCTGGCTCTGGGAGAACGAAGAGAGAAATAGAGCAAGAGCACATGCGGGGAAGGGTTGGGGTAGGATTTGCGCTCGTGTGTGCAGGGAACATGTGTGGAAGAAGAAGAGGAGCGGCGAGGACTTAGCCGCAAAGCACCCACAGCAGAGAAGAAGAAAGAAGAAGGCGGAGGAGATGCAGCAACTCAAGAAGAAAAGAAGAAGAAGCCAAGAAGGAGTTGCAGCAGAAGGAGCTGAGAAGGAGTTGAAGCCAGGAAGGAGGAAAGCAGCAAAGAAAAGAAAGAAGAAGGAGGCACTGTAGAAAAGGGGCTGATAAGGCGTCTGATTCAGAAAATCAGATGTCTGAAAAAGGAAAGGCAGAGAAAGAGAAGGAAAAGCGAAGAATAAGAGAAGGGAAAGAGAAGAAAGAAAGAAGAGAAGAAAAGGATTCTTTTGTTCTCTCTCTCTTAAATTTTTGTATTTCATAGTAAATTGTGAATTTGTATGCTTCTAGAATCAAAGTATGATCCCTGAGTTCGACCTCGGGATATTTTAAATTCCGAGTAATAAATTGAAATAAACTGGTAGTCGCTTTTCGCAATATACTGCAACGAACATAACTTTAAAACACTGCGAAACAAAACCACCAGTTTTTGGCACCGTTGCCGAGGAGCAATGGGCAATCTAGAAGCTATTAATTCACAATTTCTGATTTACTACTGGCTTAATCTCTTCTCTTTTGTTATGCAGGCACAGGAAAACAAGAAGGAACAAGCAGCGGCACAACAACTACACCAAGCGACAGGTAATTTTCTATCCTCTCTGTTAAGCCCCTAAAATTCTAAAGAGGAAGAAAAAGAAAAAAAAATAATCTAGGAATTACCTGTCTTTCATACATAGTAAATCAAAAGAGTTGCCTGTTTTTCAATTTCAACACATTCTATCTGTACATCCACTAAAGGTAATTAGGGCTAAAACCTTCTTACTTGAGCCCTAATTACCTAATCTTGAGGCAACTAACTGGACTCAAAAGCTAGGGTTTTAGAGACACACTTTCTAATCAAGAATTGAGAATTCCCAAAAGAAGTGTGCCTAAGCCATTGCTTGAAAACTGTTGGTGCTAGAGCACCACGATCATTTGTTTTGATGATAACAAAACACGTGTTATTTAACATTTGCAATTTGAGTCCTAGATTTCAGGTCAATTGCAAATGTAGACGTGCTTAAATGGAGTTCGAGCTCGCATCCAGGACGGATTGGAGGAGCTTGACGGAAAACAGAGGAGGTTCGCGTGGAGCGACAGATTGAAGATAGAAGACAAGAAGAATAGGATAGATTCTTTTTAATCCTTTCTTGTATCTCTTGTCTTTATTTTCTTGCTCTTTTTATTTTTCTTAGAATATTATGTTAAAGAGCCTCAAAGAACCCTAACAGTAGTCCTAGGAACACCGGCACAATCCTAGGATACTTAGGTTTTCTGTAGAATACTTAGAAAACCAATATAGGGCTCAAACAGCATTTCCAGACGTCTAATTCTCAAATCAAATGTCTGATAAAGTATTTTAAGACGTCTGATATCTGTTAGGCTGGACATAGCTAGTTCTGTCTGATGAAATCAGACGTCCAGACCTTAGACCAGACGTCTGATGGATTTGCCAGACGTCCAATTAGTGGACCGTTGGCTGGCTTAGCAAACATTCAAGATTATGACCGTTAGAGCCTTATCAGACGTCCTTAGGCCTTTCCAGATGTCTGATAAATGACCATTTTGCCTCGGCTGACCCAAAATCTCTTCTCAGAGATTTTCTAGCCGTTGCAACGTTTGGAAAATCCATTCTCACAGAAAAAGTAGGTTTCCAGACGTCCAGGCATAGTGCCAGACGTCCTATATGTCGTCTGATGGACTTGCACTAGAACCCTGTTTAGATCTGATCCAAGTCAGGAAGAGACCCGCCCAAAATCAGACGTCTGACCTTGGAATCAGACGTTTTAAAGTGAACTTCCAGACGTCTGATGATAGAATTAGACGTCTGATAAGCCTGTCAGAACAATGATTGTCCTGATTTCGGCCTGATTCTCTTGGGCTTTGTTCCCAACGGCTATAGAACCTTTCCTAAGCCTTCCAAAGCCTTCCTAAGGCCTCTATAAATAGAGGGGAGCCTTTGCAACACAAAAAAACACTAAAGATACACACCAAAACACACCTAAGCAACATACTTTCTACCCTTTTATGTCCAAGAAAAGATCTTGCTCTCCAAGCTTAAGTTCCTACACCTAGAGAGCTAAATTACCTTTGCGCACTCGCTCTCCCGCCGTTGTTCACGAGAGTGACATTGCGCCGTCGCGTGGCACACGCACCGCGTCATCAACTCGACGCACTCCTTACAAAGTGGAGTTTCCAATTTCCTATAGAAGCTAGGTTTAAATTCCTTTGTTGGCTCTATAGGATTACTTGTTTTATTTTATCTTTGTCTTTTGGTTGGGTATTCGCTTTGCGAATTCCCGTCTCCATCGTGGGACAAAATCCTTCTCGTGGAGAGAAGGGGTTGAGGAACGCTACCCTCGTACTTGTAGCGTGGTTGTATTGAGGTTGAATCACCCTCGTTTTAAGTGATTCGGTTTAATGGATTTTGATCAACTTGGTTGATCGGAAAATCCTAACTCGAGAGGGTTAGGTGGTGGTTTTCACCCGGTTTGGGTTTCCACCTAAAAATAATTGTGTACATTGTGTGATTGGTTTTCTTTGGTGAGATTGCTTTATATTTTATTTCCGCATTTATTACGTCACCCCTCTTCGAAGGGAAAACTACAAAAACATCTATTAACAGAAACCCTAAGCAATCCAGCTCTTAAGTCACTTGAACCTTAAAAGACAAGACCTAATAAGCTCTCACAGGAACTAATAGGTGAAGTTGATCCCTTGGATCAACCAACCTTTAAATTAGGTCACTCTTTGCACTCAAAAGAATAAAGCTCAAGTGAAACCCTAAGCACCTTGATCCTAATTAAAAGTGGTAGACTTAAGAGGTCAAGGTCCCCATTCTGGTCTACCTGGAATCTCAGTGACAAGAGAGGTCGAGGGGGGGGGGGGGGAACCCCGTAACCCGTGGGGGCGCTCTACCGTGTAGGGGTCTTCGCGGGACTCACCCTCTCTGGCTGCCCAGGTAATTCTCAGGTGGACGACCTTCTGATTAAGGGGTATCATCCACCCCGAACCTCTATAGTCACCCAACATTTTGGGTGTCTTGATTGGGTCCAGCACCTACTAACCTCGTCAAATCCATCAGTGTATGTTTGGTAGGAGGTCCTTGAAACCACCTCTAGAAATTCACTCTCCCCGAGGCCAAGCCTCGATACCCTTGTTTGGGTGACAACCCCTTCACATAGACCTCTCTTCTGATTCTGAACCCAATTCACCTTCTTCTTCCACAATGGCTCAGCCAGTTGAAGAAGAGAATAATCTTGAGCACCAGCTCCAGCGACTCAACGATCTCTTCCAGAACTTTATGAACCCATCGTAGCGTCCCATGATGCGAGATCACTATAATCCCACTACGGTGACAATTGAGCCTCGAGTCAGAATCCCGACTGGAGGACCTGATTCCGAGTTAAAGCCTAACATGATCCATGCCATACCTAAATTCTATGGGCTTAACACTGAAGACCCCTTCCAGCACATCAAACAGCTTAAGCATCTGACCTAGACCTTTGGGTTAGATGCGCAAAATCGGGATATCCTACTTATGAAGATGTTCTCTTTCTCCCTTATGGGCAAGGCAACCCATTGGTATCAGACACAAACCCACCCGATCAACACTTGGGAGGAACTTCAGTCTGAATTCTTGAAGAAGTTCTTCCCTGTTGGTCGGACAAATGTCTTGCGTCATCAGATTACTCACTTCAAGCAATAGGCGGGAGAACCTCTTCATGAGGCATGGGATTGTTTTCAGGATCTCATCAAAAAGTGCCCCCATTGCGGAGTTTCTAAATCGGAACAAGTCCAGTCTTTTTTCCAGGGACTCCGTGAAGATATTAGACTGTTTATCAATGCAACTTGCGGAGGGAATATCATGGGTCAACATGAAGACACCGTGTGGGAGATTCTCGAGAATATGTGCGAGAACTCCAACAACAATGACTCCATGGGACTATTCGACAGGAAGAATACCCACGCAGCGATGAACCTTAGGGGAGCACATGAGACGCAGGGCCTGTCCGCATTAGTCGACCTGGAATTAATGGCTAGTCGATTAGAAAAGGTCTCTACTATTGAGAAGAAGGTGGATGAGCTGACTCAGCATTTGCAGCGAGCCACCTCTGAGCAGAACTCCTTCGCACAGCCCCCTCCCGCACGGGAAACTGTGCAGCACATTTTCCACCGACCTTCTCCAGGGATGGACTCGTATCCACCCCCATCTGACTCCAGGACCGGAGGGACCTCTGATCCTTTCTATTCTTGTCGGGGGAGCTCTACTCCCCCATTCTCTGACTTTTTTGAGGCTCCTCAAACCTGCGAGGACCTCAACGCCATCTAGAATGACCTTTTTTCCAGCACCTATAATCCTGGATGGTGGAACCATCCCAATTTCCAGTGAGCGGGAAATTCCCATAATCTAAGACCACCCTTTCAGCCCCATCCATAAGCACCTCGTCCTTATCAGCCGCCTCAGCCTCGGTCCAGCCCCACTTATTCATCCGGGCCAAACCAAGATCAAATGTCCCATATTCTCCAGACTTTGGCTGACATTCAGAGAACGAATGCAGCTATTCAAAAGCAACACAAGGACGAAATCACAGAGGTCCGAAATCAACTTGCCCAGTTGGCAAATTCTTGCCAACCAGGCACACTTCCTTCACAGTCTCTTCCTAACCCTAATAGCGTGCCGACCCAGCGGTGCGTTTTGAACCCAAACCCGGGCCAAGCACACATGGTCTATCAGGCCCCTTCTACTCCTTCACTTGACGGGATGGAAGCTTCAACTTCCTATGCGGGAAACTAACAGCAGCAGCCCATTCTACCAACCCCAAACTAGAACCAGGCAGGACTAAGTTTTGTAACAACCCGTAGTGGTAAGGTGACCCAAGATCCACCTTATCTAGACCACTCCAAGCCTGGTAGTGACCCAAATTCTACGGCAGTCATCCAGGATGTTCCTATTCTTGTCCCAGATCAAAAACCTGGACCTATCCTAGAGGAACCAACCAAGGTTCCATTTCCCGAGGCCTTGACCAAGGGAAAGAAGACAACCAAACCCGTGGCTCTTGAGGAGGACCTGGTCAAGCTCTTTGAGTAGGTCCAAATAAACATTCCCTTGATGGATGCGATCCGCCACGTACCGGCTTACGCACGATTTTTAAAGAATGTGTGTACACCTCAGCGTAAGCCGAGAACTAAGAGTGGGAGTCCAATTGTATTGTCAGAGCAAGCCAGCTGTGTAATCCTGAGTAGACTTCCACCCAAGGCAAAAGACCCAGGTACTCCCCTGATTTCATGTAAGATCGGTGAAACCCAGTTCGACAGAGCATTATTGGACTTAGGTGCCTCCATAAACTTGATACCCACATCCCTACTTAACCATCTAGAAGAATCTGAGCTAAAATCGACCGATGTGACATTACAGTTAGCAAATCGATCTATCAAGTCACCAAAAGGGATTCTTGAGGATGTTATTGTGAGGGTGCGGGATTTCTACTTCCCTGTAGATTTCATAGTTTTAGATATGGATGCACCTGAAAATCCAAGGGATACACCAATCATTCTAGGGAGACCTTTCCTGGCCACTGCAAGGGACAATATAAGTTGTGAGGAGGGCCAAATAGAACTGAAATTTAGGAACCAGACTCTCAAAATTAATATCTTTAAGGCCCAACAAGGGATCAATTGCGGTGTCATTGAACAATTCTGTGATATTAGAGCTGTGGTTGATGAATCACAATTTGAGGACAACATGATCATTCCTCATCAACCACAAGAGGATCTTGAACCGCAATTAGAGGAGTCAGACCTTGATCTAGATAGACCTATAACTCCTACTGATGTAAACACATTTACACTACTTAAGATGTCTATTTATGCATGTTCTTAAGCATAAGATTGCATTGCATGCTATAAATATTGCATAACATGCATCATCTTGCATTTAGAGTAGTTTGAATAAAATGGAGGTTAATTGTCTCCTTCTATGTGCTTGGACAGGGCAAACTTTTTATCGGTGCCTCGGATCGAAGATCCAACCATACGGATGTAATCAGGGCGACGATTGGAGTTCAACGACTCCAAGATCGCCTTAATCAGGCATCCGTAGCATTAGATAGTGACCAGGGAACCCTAGAAGATCAAGGGCCAGGATGGTGTAAATCTGCACTTCAAATGACAAATACGACTGCACGAATGAATTCGGATCAACGATCGCAACCTAACGACGCAAAAATCAAGTCAATCCGACATCTGTGGGACCATCTATAACATCCAGAAGATGGACGGCCAAGATGGCACCACGTGGCACCATCTCGGCCGCCCAAACGGCCGCATGCAACCACTGAAGCCTCTGCATCCTCCCCCTCTCCGCTGTTGGATCTCGATCCAACGGCTGTGAACAGCTGCACCACAAATCGCCCGTGCGACAATCCACGCTCCGCAGCGCAATGGGCGAGGGTGCTATCGCGAGCAGCGGACGCTGGTTCGAGCCACAGCGAGGAGGCAAAGGGCACGGGCGGGCAGGCGCGGGCGTGCGTTGGATCTTGATCGAGAAGCTCAGATCTTCCAATCGCGCCCAGGCGTTATTTCACGCGAGGCGAGGACGCGCCATCACATGCGTTGGGGCAGGCACGCAGCAGCGGGCGAAGGCGCAATCGCAGTCGTCCGATCTCGCAATCAGACGACTGAGATTTGTTGAACATGCGGATGCATTGAGAGAGAGAGTAGCTGAGCGGGCACGCGTGGGTAGCAGCCACTATGCCCACGTTGGGGCTTTAGCGACGGTTTTATCCATCACTGAGACCCCTCATTTAATGTTTTACAGATGTAATGACCAATTTGCCCCCACTCCTTGCAACTATAAAAAGAGACCCCCTCCACACGAAATTCTCATCCCTTCCTTCTCTTCTCTACCTCTCCAAAGCTCAAGAGAAGCTTGTCCCACACCTGGGGTGCTTCTCGCGAGATAAAGTCTAAATTTTCGTCCCCCTTCGGAATTGGATCCCACGACGACGACGACGTGCTGCCCCATTCCTGTTCTTCTGCTTCGTCCTCCTTTATCCTGCTTCATCCTCCGTCGTCTAGACGTCGTCCTATCTGGCTCGTCCTCCAAGCAACCGTCGAGGAGGATATCTCTCTCCTTATTCTTTTTACTGCTTTCTAGCATAGATTTACTACTTTCTAGAGTAGTTCTGCTCGTCCTCCAAGCGATCGTCGAGGAGGACATTTCTCCCTCCATTCTTTTAATGCTTTTGATGTAAACACATTTACACTACTTAAAATGTCTATTTATGCATGTTCTTAAGCATAGGATTGCATTTCATGATATAAATATTGCATTACATGCATCATCTTGCATTTAGAGTAGCTTGAATAAAATGGAGGTTAATTGTCTCCTTTTATGTGCTTGGACAGGGCAAATATTTTATCGGGGCCTCGGATCAAAGATCCAACCGTATGGATATGATCAGGGCGACGATTGGAGTTCAACGACTCCAAGATCGCCCTAATCAGGCATCCGTAGCATCAGATAGAGACCGGGGAACCCTAGAAGATCAAGGGCCAGGATGGTGTAAATCCGCACTTCAGATGGAAAATCCGACCACACGGATGAATTCGGATCGACGATCGCAGCCGAACGACACAAAAATCGAGTCAATCCGACATCCGTGGCACCATCTACAACTTCCAGAAGATGGACGGCCAAGATGGCGCCACGTGGCGCCATCCCAGCCACCCAATCGGCCGCAGGAGTCCTGTGAAGACCGCGCAACGTCTCCTCTCCGCCGTTGGATCTCGATCCAACGGCTGCGGTCGCGCGCGTTTAAAAACGTCCGCGCGACCATTTCGCCCGCGTAGCGCAGCGGCGACGCAGCTGCGGGCGAAGCGGAGGTCGCGGGTTCGAGCCGCGGAGAGGGGGTCGAAGGCGCGGGCGAGCGGGCGCGCACGAGCGTCGGATGAAGATCCAACGGCCGCGCGCGCCCGATAGCGCCGACGCGCAATTGGACGCTCTGGTGGGCGCGCGATCGCACGCGGGCGGCGCGCTACGCAGCGGGCGCGGACGCGATCTAAGCCGTCCGATCTCGCGATCGGACGGCTGAGACGACGCGGACGTGCGTCTGCGTTACGCGCGCAGGCCAGCCGAGCGGGCACGCGTGGGTGCGGCGGCGACGGCGACGGCGGGGCTTTAGCGACGGTTTTATCCGTCACTAAAGACCCCTTATTTATTATTTTGAAGATGTAATGTCCATTTTGCCCCCACTCCTTGCAACTATAAAAGGAGACCCCCTCCATACGAAATTTTCATCCCTTCCTTCTCTCTACCTCTCCAAAGCTCAAGAGAAGCTTGTCCCACACCCGGGATGCTTCTCGCGAGATAAAGTCCAAATTTTCGTCCCCCTTCGGAAGTGGATCCCGCGACGACGGCGTGCTGCTTCGTTCCCGTTCTTCTGCTTCGTCCTCCTTCGTCCCGCTTCGTTCTCCTTCGTCCAGGCGTCGTCCCGTCCGGCTCGTCCTCCAAGCGACCGTCGAGGAGGATTTCTCTCTCCCTATTCTTTTTACTGCTTTCTAGTATAGATTTACTGCTTTCTAGAGTAGTCTATTCGTCCTCCGAGCGATCGTCGAGGAGGACATTTCTCCCTCCATTCTTTTAATGCTTTCTAGAGTAATTGTTTTATGTTTTCTAGTTGTAATGAAAGAACTCTTTTATGATAAATTCCTTGTCTATTCTACATCTCATTTTGATTTCCATGTATAGTATTCCTTCGCTCTCTCTTACTCCCTCTCTCTCTTTTATTTGTTGTAGATACTTAGATAGTTTAAATTGAATTTCTTTGTGACAAAATAAAAAGAAACGCGGAGTTTTTAAATCAAACGTTCGCCTCCCTGTGTTCGACCCGGAATTCTTATTTCGGTATAAATTTTATTTGTTGAACACGAATCCTTCGCTTTCGAACTACAACGACGGGTTTTCCAAAACCAAACACGTTAGCGTAGATTCTCGCTCAACAGCTTTCTAGAGTAAATTTATCACTTTCTAGTGTAATTATTTTCTGCTTTCTAGTTGTAATAGTGAAACAAACAATCTCCTTAATGATGAATTCCCTATTTATTCTATATCTCATTTTGATTTCTGTTTGTAATATTCTCTCTCTCTCTTACTCTCTCTCACTCTTCTATTTATTGTAAATAATTAGATAGTTTTAAATTGAATTACTTCGTGACAAATAAAAACAAACACATGCTTTTTAAATCAAACGTCTACTTCCATGTGTTCGACCCGGGATTTCAATTTCGGTATAGATTTTATTTGTTGAACACGAGTTCTTCGCTTTCAAACTACAATGACAGGTTTTCCAAAACCTAACACGTTAGCGTAGCAATTCGTGCGTTCAACATTTTGGTGCCGTTGCCGGGGAGGCGACGATCTTTGATTTCTCTTCGCGTTTTGTAACTTACAAATCATTTACCTTACTTTTCTCCTTTCTTATTGTAACTGCAGGTACTCTTTCGAGACAGGCAAAAGAGGTAGATCGGAGAAAAGTGTTGTGGAAGGTTCTGTGAGTTATCCCCCACCTCCCACCCATTAGATTTCATTCCACAACATAATAATTCAAACATCAATCAACTTAGGTGTTCTTATAAACTCTAAGGTTAGATTGTTTGTTGTTTGACACCCACACCCGCCCCAACCCCCACATTAAAAAATAAAATTAAAAAAATCTCACAGAGTTACACAACCTCATTTGATTTTCAAACTCAATCGGTAAATCGATCTTTGGAGCTAGCACACACATTCAACACATAATTGACTAGAAATCAGATTAGGTAATCACTTGTGTGCCTAATTAAGTGGCACAACAGGCCAATTGTTTGAGTTGATTGGGTCGTACCACTTCAAATAAAATCAACTCATCAAGTAGCTGCCACTTAGGTTCAACTCTTAGGGATTTACCAGGCACTCCACATTCTTTCTAAGCTTCAAAGGAAAATATTTTCACCCGTGCTTTCAAAACCTGGTGTGTCAACGAAACTTGTTTGAAAATGCCTAAAGTTGAATCCTAAAAGCTACCAAGCAAGATTTGAACCTTAAAATTCACTGCATCAAAAATAATCTTGCTTGAAAACCACTGGTTGTGCACGTACACACAAAACAAATCAATCATTAAGGGCACAACCCATTTAAAGGACCCATCACATTCCAAAGCACATTCAAACCTAACCCTAAATAAAATAGAGTAGACGTTGGCCTTAAGGATTTGACTCGCTCTTCAGAGCCCAGAACGAGATTATTTTCGATTAGTCTGTTTTTACTGTTCAATCCGATGTCTAGCTAGGGGAGCAGAATCAAACGATTGCAGCTGGGGGGTACACTAGGAACCGGAGGCGCAAGCTGAAGGAAGAACCTTCTCCCCAATCCCTCCTTCTAACTGGTTGGATTGAACAGACAGAAGTAGATCAAATCATTCCTTTATCTCAAGACGGGTTTTAGGAGTCTGTAGGTCTGTAGGCTAACCCACTTAAGGACAGGTTTGATTGTTTGTATTGCAGGGTGCCTTTCTTCCTCCCGTTTCTCATGAATCCTTCCACATATTACACACATTCTCGCTCTTTTCCTTCTATTTTGAATTATTCTCAACATGACGATTATCCTGACTCGTATTGTAATCAACCATCAGTTAGTTGGGACAACTCAGATTGGGGATACAGTTCTGGACCTCCGTGTTTAGGATCTAACCCTGAACACCTTGATTGTGATTTCTATCCTTCTCAAAGCCACATCGATTATAGATCGTCATCCTTTCATGAACAACCTAATACGATCTACAATCAAGAAGGATACACTGATTCTTACCCATCCTCTAATTATACTACCTTTAGGTCATCACCACCTTTTGAACAATCTGAAATGACTTATTATCAGGAAGGGTATAACGAATCTCAATTCGTTAATTCCCCTGCATTGATCCCAAACTCGCCCAACCCTGAACCAACTCATTTGGTTCAGGGTAACCAGGTTCAAGATAAGGTTCTAGCTAACTTGAGCAATATCATTCAATCTTTAGAAGTTCAGCCAAAACCTTACATTGAGAGATTGGAGCCCCTGATCGAAATGATTGATGATTTGAACAAGTCGTTGTTGGATTGGCTCCAGGATGTTAAGGATAAGAACTCGGGTGAGTTTCTACTTGGGCAATTAGCGAAATTGAGGATGAGATTCGTGGTCGCTTTGATTCAATCATGGGATGATTCCCAAGATGAACTCCCTTCAGGAAAGCCAATGACAGAACCCACTCAGGCACCTGTTGGGGGGGGACACGTGTTACGAGGCTGACTAGATTGAATTAAAGCAACCAATTAAGGATGATCTGATTTCTTCACCTAAGATCCCGAAGCTGGGGTACGAGGAAACGTATGCCTCCTTGGAACAGAAAGTGACAAATGATTTTGGGACATACATTGATACGGATCCTGATTCCTTTGATGGTGAAGATTCAAGTTGCGAAGTCTCACATGAGTTTTCTGAACATGATTTTTGTGAGACGATTGGGCCTGAGGAATCTGATAGATCATTTGATAGCCCAATAATTGAGGAAAATGATCTTATTAGGGAAAACATTACGGATCCAGAATCACATTTTCTGGAGGATTTAATTCAATGCCCTGATTGTCAGTTACACCCCGTTGAGCTTATTGATGATTATATTTTTGAGATAATTAGGCCCAAATCAATTTTGATTCTGCCACATCATTTAGACATGGAGATTTCAGATGGGGTGATTAATATTCAAGAGGTCCTGGAATTTGACATGCTGAATGAGGAGGATAGGAGTTGGGAAGTTCTGATTTGGGAAGTTAACTTTGGAGGAAATAGAAGATTGAGTCGAACGGTGCCTATTAAGCTGAAATCATCAAACTAGGACCCTTACGACATCTGTTTTGAGGATGTCCAACCTAAGCACACATTCAATGATTATCCTTTTAAGCTTCAATTCTCTGTAACCCGACTTTTTGGTCTTGGGTTGCATCCTCATAAATTGCAGGCTCGACCCTGCTTGCATTCTGATCTTAGGTTTTGGGTAATTTTTATCCAGAACCTAAGATATCTCGATTATGGGGAATGGGTCTGCACCACAATCTGGTCCACATCTGTGGACATCTACTGATAGGTCAGAGGATTCTTTTGTTTATTCTGATCTGACCTGCACTTGTGAATTCTTCATTTCCCTTCTTTGTATAGTGTGCCTAGCTGAAGGTAGCACATATACAGTTCTTTTTAGTTTTCATCTTGGAGCGAACCTGACATTCATGCAATTCAGGTGCTTTCTACGCTATTCCACTCTATTTTATGTCTTTTTAATACAATGGGGACTTTGCATTAGATAGGCATGGGGGGTGGATATTCATCTCTAAATTCATTCGTCAGCTCCGTAGATTTGTTTTATTTTCTTTTATTAAAAAAAAATTGGAATTAGGAAAGAGAACTTGGGTTTAAGAAAATTTTCAATCTTAGGAAATACTACATTATGATTTGAACACAAATACCCTTCAGGTCTTTAGACTTAATCAGCCCGTGTAACCACTAAAATGTGGATTTATTTTTTGAGTCCTCGCCAACCTAAATTCTATTTTAATTGGAGTAAATAAGTTTGGGTGATAAGTACATGACTTATCAACCCGCCCTCTGATTTGAGGGAATTTTGAGTCTTAAGCATCTACGCACTTTCTTTGCACTGACTCGTTGTTCGGCGATTTTAACGGAAATTGGGTAGCTAATGAACCTTCTAGGGTAATATGGCTGGCAAGTTATCGTGGGTAACAGCCCATAGGTAGGTTGTCCAGAGCCCCGTCACTGGACATTTCTCTTTTTGCTGCCCTTAAGTAAATCTTAGACCAGGGAAGCCACCTACTTAAAAAAAATAAAAGAAAAAAAAATCAAAAAGAAAATGAGAAAAGAAAAAAAGAAATAAGCCACACTTCGCCGCACGAGTATGGCTGGCAAGTTATCGGTGGTAATAGCTCATCGACCGGTTATTTAAAACCCAGCTCAGTAAATGCACTAAAAAAAATTCCTAAAACACTTAGGAAGAAGCGGACAAGTAGAATAAACCAGGGAGATATACACTGGATTCACCCTTGTGTTGACCCCGTAAAAAAATAATAATAAAAGTAGGGAGAAAGCTAGCGGTTGTAAAGATACACCTTTAGGCAGAATTCTTTTTTTAAGTCACCTAGAGGCGTAGAAATTCGAAGTCTGTTTTAATTGCTGGTCAATGAGTCTATCACATTCACAATAAGATGCTTAAAACTTAGGGTTCTCATCAAATCTTGGGTGAGTTGAATGGCCGTAGAAAGCCACTCTTAAATCCTAAAATTTGAAAATCCAAAAAAATTTGAAAAGAGTAAAAAGGGAAAAAGAAATTTTTCTTTGAATAAGGTGAGGGTCTGAGGCGGTCTGCATTTTGGCAGATACTCGGACACTGTTGTGCCTTTGAAAGTTCAGATCCTAAGTAGACAACTTCTTAATGATTGAAAATAACTCAGGTCAAAATAATCCAACCTAATTCTTTTGTAAATAGCATATAGTTTTTGCTAGCGACTAGCAAAAGATAGGCATAGGAGTATGATGTAAACACATTTACACTACTTAAGATGTCTATTTATGCATGTTCTTAAGCATAGGATTGCATTGCATGCTATAAATATTGCATAACATGCATCATCTTGCATTTAGAGTAGTTTGAATAAAATGGAGGTTAATTGTCTCCTTTCATGTACTTGGACAGGGAAAACTTTTTATCGGGGCCTAGGATCGAAGATCCAACTATACAGATGTGATCAGGGCGACGATTGGAGTTCAACGACTCCAAGATCGCCCTAATCAGGCATCCGTAGCATCAGATAGTGACCGGGGAATCCTAGAAGATCAAGGGCAAGGATGGTATAAATATGCACTTCAAATGACAAATCCGACCGCACAGATGAATTCGGATCGAAGATCGAAGCCTAACGACGTAAAAATCGAGTCAATCCGACATCTGTGGCACCATCTACAACATCCAGAAGATGGACGGCCAAGATGGCGCCATGTGGTGCCATCTCGGCCTCCCAAACGACCGCATGCAACCACTGAAGCCTCCGCATCCGCCCCCTCTCCGCCGTTGGATCTCGATCCAACGGTTGTGAACGGCTGCACCACAAATCGTTCGCGCGACAATCAGCGCTCCGCAGCGCAGTGGGTGAGGGAGCTATCGCGAGCAGCGAACGCGGGTTCGAGCCGCAGTGAGGAGGCGAAGGGCGCGGGCGTGCGTTGGATCTTGATCGGGCGGCTCAGATCTTCCAATAGCGCCCACGCACTATATCCCGCGAGGCGAGGATGCGCCATCACATGCGTTGGGGCGGGCGCGCAGCAGCGGGCGAAGGCGCAATCACAGCCGTCCGATCTCGCGATCGGACGGCTGAGATTTGTTGAACGTGCGGATGCGTTGAGAGAGAGAGCAACTGAGCGGGCGTGCGTGGGCAGTAGCCACTACGCCCACGTTGGGGCTTTAGCAACGGTTTTATCTGTCGCTAAAAACCCCTCATTTAATGTTTTTAAGATGTAATGACCAATACCCCCGCTCCTTGCAACTATAAAAGGAGACCCCCTCCACACGAAATTCTCATCCCTTCTCTTCTCTACCTCTCCAAAGCTCAGGAGAAGCTTGTCCCACCCCCGGGATGCTTCTCGCGAGATAAAGTCCAAATTCTCGTCCCCATTCGGAAGTGGATCCCGCGACGATGATGACGTGCTGCCCCGTTCCCGTTGTTCTGCTTCGTCCTCCTTCATCCTGCTTCGTCCTCCTTCGTCTAGGCGTCGTCCCGTCCGGCTCGTCCTCCAAGCGACCGTCGAGGAGGATATCTCTCTCCCTATTCTTTTTACTACTTTCTAGTATAGATTTACTGCTTTCTAGAGTAGTTCTGCTCGTCCTCCAAGCGATCGTCGAGGAGGACATTTCTCCCTCCATTCTTTTAATGCTTTCTAGGGTAAATTTATCACTTTCTAGTGTAATTGTTTTCTACTTTCTAGTTGTAATAGTGAAACAAACAATCTCCTTAATGATGAATTCCCTGTTTATTCTATATCTCGTTTTGATTTATGTTTGTAATATTCTCTCTCTCTCTTACTCTCTCTCTCTCTTGTATTTATTGTAAATAATTAGATAGTTTTAAATTGAATTACTTCGTGACAAATAAAAACAAACGCGTAGTTTTTAAATCAAACGTCCGCCTTCCTGTGTTTGACCTGAAATTTCAATTTCGGTATAAATTTTATTTGTTGAACACGAGTTCTTCGCTTTCAAACTACAACGACAGGTTTTCCAAAACCTAACATGTTAGCATAGCAATTCGTGCGTTCAACCCTACCATTGAACCCCACACTCACTCTGAACCTTCTGCTACTGCTGATAACCCCATTCTTGAACTCAAACCCCTTCTCGATCATTTAAAATACATCTTTTTGGGTTCTAATCAGACATTTCCTGTGATTATAAACTCCAAACCCACACCTGATCAGGAATCCCATCTAATTGCTGTTCTCCAGCAACATCGCAGAGCCGTTGCGTGGACTCTCGATGATTTAACTGGAATAAGTCCCTCTTATTGTACACACCGGATTTATTCTGAAGAGGGTGCATGACCTTCTCGTGAAATGCAGAGATGTTTAAATCCCAATCTGCAGGAGGTCGTGAAAAAGGAGATCATTAAGTGGTTAGATGGAGGGATCATCTACCCGATCTCCGACAGTCGTTGGGTGAGCCCAATCCAGGTTGTGCCTAAAAAGGCAGGGCTCACCACTATCGTGACTGAAATCGGAGAACTCATACCTACCCGTATAGGCAACTCGTGGAGAGTCTGCATAGATTACCGAAGACACAATTCCTCCACGAAGAAGGATCATTTCCCACTACCATTCATTGATCAGATTCTCGAGAAATTAGCAGGAAATAGATTCTTCTGCTTTCTTGATAGGTACTCCGGTTATAACCAAGTGGCGATTCATCCAAAGGACCAAGAGAAGACCACATTCACCTGCCCCTTCGGGGCGTACGCGTTCCGAAGGATGCCTTTCGGTCTCTGCAATGCACCCGCGACTTTTCAGCGGTGAATGCTTGCCATATTCTCTGACATGGTAGGTGATTATCTTGAAGTCTTCACGGATGACTTCTCAATTTTCGAGGCATCATTTGATGATTGCCTCCAGCACTTGGTTCATATACTCAGGCATTGCATTGACGTAAATCTGGTTCTTTCCTGGGAAAAGAGCCACTTTATGGTGCCTGAGGGGATCTTCCCGGGACACTTAATTTCTGAGAAAGGCATCCAAGTGGATCGAGCCAAGGTTGATCTAATTTCTAGACTTCCTATGCCTAGCTCGATCAGGGACATCCGATCTTTTCTGGGGCACCTCAATTTTTACTGTCGTTTCATCCCTAATTTTTCGAAAATCACGTGCCCCTAACTACTTTTCTCTCTAAGGATGTACCCTTTGAGATTTCCAAGGAATGCACTCAAGCTTTTGAGAACCTTCGTGATCGAGTCACCCAAGCTCCGATCCTATAGTCCCCTAATTGGTTTAACCCCTTGAGATCATGTGCGATGCATCTGATTTCGCTGTTGGAGAGATTCTGGGGCAGAAGATTGATGGGAAGCCCGTGGTCATCTTCTACGCTAGCAAGACACTTGATGAGGCTCATTGTAACTACATGATTACGGAGAAAGAGCTGCTAGCCATAGTATTTGCCCTCGAAAAATTCCAATCTTATCTCCTGGGATCCCATGTCATAATCTACTCGGATCACACAACTGTGAGGCATCTCTTTGCTAAGAAGGACGCGAAACCTCGATTAATCCGATGGATCTTGCTGTTGCAAGAATTCGACCTCGAGATTCGCAACAAGGTGGGAAGACAGAACGTGGTAGCTGACCACTTGTCTCGTCTTCCTTCTGAGATCATCGCCCCTTCTGGACCCATCATGGAGCATTTTCCTGATGAGCACCTATTGACTATTGGTACTAGGCTTCCATGGTTTGTTGATATAGTAAACTACTTGGCATCTCATCAGATCCCGTCTGATTGCTCGAAGGCCAAGAAAGATAAGTTGCGCTCCGATGTCAAGTACTACATCTGGGAAGACTCGTACCTTTTCCGCATAGGTGCTGACCAAGTAATCAGCGATGTGTCTCGGAGGGTGAGATCAACAACATTCTCTCCTTCTGCCATGACCAGGCATGCAGTGGCCACTTCTCTGGGCACAAAATCGCATCAAAAATCCTCCAGCATGGCTTTTACTGGCCCACTATCTTCAAGGACGCATACAGTCACTGTAAGGCATGTAGTCGCTGCCAAACTTTGGGCAACATGATGCCTTTGCAGCCGATTCTCGTATGCGAGATTTTCGATATTTGGGGTATTAATTTTATGGGCCCCTTTCCTGTTTCTGACGGCTTCGAGTATATTTTACTCACCGTGGACTACGTGTCCAAATGGATCGAAGCCATTCCGACCTGAACCTGTGATCACAAGATCGTCATCAAATTCATTCATCAAAATATCTTCTCACGGTTCGGGATTCCTCGTGCAATCATCTCTGATGGAGGGACCCATTTCACAAATGCTCAGTTCAGGTCACTAATGACCAAATACGGGGTGTCTCACCAAATCTCTACTCCTTACCACCCCCAGACCAATGGTCTAGCTGAGCTATCAAATCGGGAGATCAAGAAAATCCTACAGTTTACTGTTCGACCTGACAGGAAGGACTGGTCGTCCTGACTTTCGGAAGCTTTGTGGGCCTATAGGACCACCCACAAGACCCAATTAGGCATGCCTCCTTTTAGACTGGTGTACGGGAAGTGATGAGAACCTCATCATAAACCCTAACTAGCATAATCTAACCCTGATATGTGAGAAAAAGCTCCTACATGACCCAAAGAAAGGCTTAACTCAGAGAATTCTGAGTTTAAGAATAAAATAAATCATAAGGGGTAAAACTGTAATTTCACCAATGTAGTTTGCAAACAGGGTAATTAAGGATCCAAACACAGGTCAAACAAGCTTAACAAGAAAGAAAGTGAGATGATCTGATCTAAATAAGGGTTATTGCAACCTCCAGGAATTAAATGACATTCTGTAACCTTAAAACAAACCCACTCCAATTCACGAGGTTCAAGGTAGGATAAAAATCAACTAAACCATTTAAAATTCATAGAAAAATATTCTCTAAGGTTTAGAACCTTCAATTTGGCCTTAAAAACCTATTTTGACCTAAAAAGAGAACCATGCCAAATTAATAACCTAATTTGGGTTTTTACGCAAATTGGCCGGTCAAACATGGTCCAACCTAGAATTAAAATTCACCATTAAAATCCTTAGGTTCAAATTGGTCCTGTATAAAAGCTTGAGCCTAAGTAGAGACCACCTTGACCGATTTTACAATTTGGTCGTCTTCATTTAATTTTTGACCCTTATCTTTTGAGACCCTTGCATTTTGGCCCCTAACTTTCCATCATTCTTTGCAGAACGGTCCCCCCTGCAAACTCTGTGCAGCACCATGCTCCGACGACCTTGCGTGGAGCATGGCGCCGCACAGAGAAGGGGTACCGCCCTGCAAAGCAAAAGCGGGGTTCCCTGCGACGTCCTTTGTCGCAGGGACCCGGCCATGCTCTCTGCCGTCCACCATACCTTCCGTGCGAACGCACGGAAGGTATGGGTGTCCCTTCCGGCTATACTCCGGCGAGGCTGGCACGTCGCCAGCCCGCTCCTCCCTCTGCGCCAACCTCTTTATAAGGACCGGCACCCCCTGCCGGCTTGGGGAAGCTCTTCTTTGACGGAGAAAACCCCCCACTTCATCCCTTCCTCCTCCGTCAGAAGGCCCGAAGCTTCCCGCGACTTCCTCCTCTTCCTCCTCGTTGCTCTGCTGCCTTACCTGCAGCAGGGTTCTCCGTGCCCCATCGTCTGTGCCGTGCTGTACCCACCGGCGCCCCCAGCCTGCTTCCTCGTCGCCGCATTCCTCCTCCAGGGCTCCGTCTTCTCCAGCTCCGGTAAATACGAGCCGGCTGCTCTGCCCTCCCCCTTCGTCTAAATCTTAGGTAAATAGCTTCCTCTCCTCCTCCCTTACATTTACCGTCTCTCAATTTACCTTTTTACTCCACCGCACGCGACTTCCACCTCCGCCTGCTCTGTCTCTGACCACCTTCTCCGGTGAGCCCATCCCATCTCCACAGACCTCCTCACCCCTCGCCGACTACCCCAGAAGCTTCCCCTCACTCCACTCAATCGATCCCCCCTTCCCATTCACTGCCAAACGCCACCCGACCACCCCCCGAACAAACCCACCTCTCTGGCCACAGTCCAACCTAGGGCTACCTCCACACGCGGCCTCACGCCTCGCCACCACCCGCACTGCCTTCGCCGCACTACGGCGAAGCTCCCTGCGTCTTCTGATTAGGCCGAGAGGCCGTATTCCTGTTTTCAGGTCGGAGCCCCTTCGCCGCCATTACCGAGCTGCTGCAGCTCCTTCACCTGCAACTGCAGGTGCTCTCCAACCCAGGTGCGCACCCCAGGACGTGCGGGTTGCCTCTACGAAGCATCCCAGGTCTGCAGCTGGGGTGAAGACCTCACGAGCTGCTGCAATTGCCTGCGACTTCCTCAGCTACAGGTGCCAATTTGGGAGGTGGGACTTTAGTCCCACCTCGGAAGTGCGTGGCTAAGCGCCCGCACTTAAATTAGAAAAGTGTTTAAGGCTATTCGCCTTCGAACACAGGGGTTAAGTCCCTCTCCCGCACGCTGCGTGCCACGCGCTCGCTCGCCCTCGCCCGCGCTCACGCCCTGCGGGTCTGGGCCGGATCCTATTACCCAAACCGCGCACTCCTCGCCCACCACCGCATGCCGGTGGGCCTGGTCCCGGGCGCGATACCCGCACCCGATTACCCGGCTCTGGGAGAGCGGTCCTAAGAGAGAAATCTGAGAAAGAGAGAGACGCGGGGAAGGGTAGGGGTAGGTTTTTCTCTCTAATCCTTGTATGAGCGTGTAGGAAAAGGAGGAAGGAAGGAAGGAAAAGAAGAAGGGAAGCGGCCGAAGCCTCAGCCACTCAGGGCAGCTGAAGAAGAAGAAGAAACGAAGGAGAGAAACGGAAGAAAAGAGGAGAAGAAAGGCACTGTAGCAAACCTACAGTTAAGTCGTCTGACCACTTCACCAGACGACGGATGAGAAGTGGCCAGAATAGAAAGAAGAGAAAAGAAGAGGAGCTGTAAAGCAAGAAAAGAAAGAAGGAAGCAGAGAAGAAAAAGAAGAAGAAAAGAGAAAGAAGAAAGAAGACTGAAGCCGCAAGCAAGGGAAGAGAAGAAAAAGAAGAAGAAGAAGGTTGAACAAGAAGAAGAAGTCAGGAAGAGAAGAAGAAGAAGATTACCACAGCCGCAGAAGAAGAAAAGAAAAGAAAGAAAAAGAGAAGGAGATCAACTGAAAGAAGAAGAAGGATAGAAAGAAAAGGAGGAGAGAAGAACAAGAAGCCAAGACAAACTCTAGCTCTCTCTCTCTCTCTCTCTCTCTTTCTTATTTTTGTAATCTAATAGAGAACTTTTATATTTCTAGAATTCCAGTAGCTCCCTGAGTTCGACCTCGGGAAGACTGTTTCCGAGAAAAAATTTGTAATAGTAATCTGGTAGCTGTCTTATTACATACTATAACGACTATAATTTAAAGTATAATAAACGTAAACAAGCTAACCGGTCACTAGGAAGGCATGTCACCTTCCCGTTGAACTGGAGCACAAAGCCTATTGGGCAGTACGGAACTGCAATTTAGATCTTTCTAAGGCTGGAATCCACAGAAAGCTTCAGATAAGCGAGATTGATGAACTACGCCTTGATGCGTATGAGAACTCGCGAATCTACAAAGAGCGGGTTAAAGCCTTTCATGACAAGCACATATCTAGAAAGATCTTCCACCCTGGTCAGAAGGTCCTACTCTTCGATGCCCGACTCAAACTCTTCCCTGGGAAATTGCGATTCAAGTGGGTCGAACCATATCTTGTTCGACAGATTTTTGGAAATGGAGCCGTGGAAATCAATCCTCTTAGCCACGATTCCGAACCTTTCGTCGTGAACGGTCAGAGACTCAAACCGTTAATTGACGTAACCAATACAGATTTGGCGAGTCATCATTTATCCTCCATTCTCCTTGAGCTTATTGCGCCTAGCCAATGGCGTAAAACTCAGCGCTTAACGGGAGGCAGCCTGTCATTCGTTTTAAAAAACCCGAAACCTTTTCTGACATTTCTTTGCACTTTAGGTTCATCCTTTAAACAACCAACTTCACCTCAGGTTCTCGTACATGAGATTAAAAATCATCCGCAACAGTCACCTCGACCCATCCACTCACCAAATACCTGTCCTAAAGCATGAACCAAGCTAAATAAAAACCCACCTAATGTACAATGAGGACATTGCAAATCTTAGGCATGGGGGGTATGAAAGTGCAATTAAATAAAAGGTTTCAACAAAAAAATCCGCATATACGAAAAAAAAAAACTTTGAAGGAGGAAGAAAGTGCCGGTAAACTTTATGGAAGGAGGAGAAAAAGAGCTGAATGATAAAAAGGAGCACAAAATGAAAGAGAAAAGGGATAGTCATTAGTAAGAAATTAAGGAATTAACCTAAGTTCTAAACCACATTAAGGAAAAGAAAAGAGAGAAAAGTGCACAACAAGATTAGTAAGAACGTAAACCTTAGGCATTCTTAGATAGACTCTTAGTACCCGTTAAGATCTAGATATTCCTCAAGAGGTTGAGGAAAATGAAAAGCTTAAGTATTAGGTCCAAGGCTTAGGGAGTATTCAGCCTTGTTAACTGACTTTTGGTTTACGGGACTTAGTAACCTAAGCACCTAAATTCACACACACATCTGGTTCAGTGAGCATAAGTATCGAAATCACGCAGAAGCGTTTCAAATATTCTGAAAAAGTCACCTAGATTAGGAGCAGTCGATCAACACAAGTTGATTTGGACGAGTTCCCGGCGCGGAGAGGTGGGAAATTCCCCTCAAAGATGCGTAACAACATATCGTCTCCTCGATGCTTGTCTCTTAGGATATTTACTTATCCTACTGGGGGCATGTAAGCACTCTACTGGTTCAGATTCCATGCATGGCATTATCACGAAGTGTCAATTGCCAAGGTCTGAATTCGGCCATGGAACACCATGGACGGGATTATCTCGAAATCTCGAAAGCCAGGGTTCTGGGGGTTACCATGGGCGGTGCTATCTTGAAGCATCGACTGCTAGGGACCCTTGAAGATTGATGATGGGGACAAGGTATCCGATACAGATCGTGTTGAGAAGCCAATCCTAAGCTTGAATCAAAAAGATAAGAGAGAGAAAACTCTCCAAACAAATAAATCTTATGTCTGTCTCTTACAAAACGCACTGCAAACTGAACCAAGGCTAAAAATATCTCAAGCATGGGTGCTTTAACTAAGAGTCCAATAAACTTTAGGTTAGTTCCTGTAGGCCTTAAAAACCTTTGCTAGAAATTGAGGCTAAAGCTAGACAGATCTGGATCTTGGTTGGTACTAGAGTACATTTTAGGCCTATGATTAGCATTCTGACCTAATCAAAGATACAAGAGGAAAAGCACTTATCAAAATTTGATTCATGGTCTAGAACAAAGGTTAAAACTTTAAATTTTTGCTAAGGGACTAGCAAAAGCTAAGCATGGAGGTATGATGAGAACCTCATCATGAACCCTAACTAGCACTTTTTGACCTGAATTAATATACAAAAGCTCCTACAAGACCTAAGGGAAAGCCTAAATCAAAAAATTATAAATTTAAGTATAAAGCAATTCACAAGGGGTAAAATAGCAATTTTACCAATGCAGTACACAAACGGGGTGTCTAAGGGCCTAAACACAGGTCAAATGGGCTTAACAAGAAAGAAAGTGGGATGATTTGATCTGAAAAGGGTTATAGCAATTTCTAGAAATTAAATGACATTCTGTAATCATAAAACAAACATGCTTTAATTCACGAAGTTTTAGGCAAGACAAAAATCAATTAACCCCTCTAAAATTCATAAAAAGCATCCCATATGATTTAGAATCTTAAATTTTGCCATTGGAACCTATCTTCACCTAAATTAATAACCATACCCAATTTTTGACCTAATTTAGGTTTTTGTGCAAATTCACCTGTCAAACGAGGTCAATCCTAAAATCAAACTTCATCATTAGATTTCTTAGGTTCAAATTAGGTTTGTACCAAAATTTGGACCTAAGGAAATGCCATTTTGATCTACTTTACAAATTGGTCCTCAAGAATTACTTTTTGACCATTAACTTTTTGAACCTTTGCACTTTACCCCCCAGCTTTCCCTTCATTCTTTGCAAAATGGTCCCTCTACCACCCTACGCAGCTGCCCATGCCTCCGGCGACTTCACGCGGAGGATGGCACCACGCAGGGTATGGGGACCGACCCCAGGAACGAGAAGGGGGTTCCCAGCATTGTCCTCTTCCGCATGGACCCCCTCCCATGCCCTGTCGATGCCCATACCTCTCGTGCAAACGCGACAGAGGCATGGGTCTCTTCTCCGGCCATTCTCCGGCGAGCTACCCATGCTCCCTCCTTGAGATCTCCTCCTCGCCAACATCTATTTAAGGAGCGGCAGGGGCCACTGACTGCTCCAAGCCTGTTTTGGCCGAAGAAAACCCCCAAACTTCGTCTCCTCCTCCTCCGGTCATTCGCCTGCAGGCTCCGGCGACCCTTCTCCTCCTCTCTCGTCGCCTTGCCACCATACCAGTGGCAGGGATAGCTTCGCCGTCGTTCTTCTTGCCTTACCGTACCAGCAGGCACCCTCCAGCCTCTCTTCCTCGTCGTCGTCATCTTCCCCATAGGGCATCGTCTCCGGTGACGGTAGAATTGAGCCATCTGCCTCCTGGCCCCCTTCGTCCGCGTAGCTAGGTAAAAGCTCTTCCATTTTCTCCCATCTTTATTTCCTCCTTATCAATTTTTAGTTTCGATCCCTCGACTTCCACTACCACCACCATCAGTTCCACCTCCAGCCACCAACTCCGACGAGGTCGCTCCACCTCCACAGGCCATCCCACCCCTCTCCGACAAGTCCATAAGCATCCCCTCACTCCACTCAACATTTCCCCTCACTCACACCACCACTCCACTCACCCGAACACACCCACCTGCACCTCTACAGTGTGCCCTAGGCGCACAGCCACAGTCGTTCCCATGCCTCGCCGACCACCTTTGCACATTCGCCACATTGTGGCGAAGCCCCCCAAGGCATCTGACAGGGCCGCGAGGTCGCGCTTGTGTTTTCAGGTGCAGGGCGTCTTCTGCCATTAGCGTAGGAGCAGAAGCTTGCTTAAAGCAAGCGTGCTGAAGCTCCAAGTCCACCCAGCCCAGGTACAGTAGCCTCAGGTGTGCGGAACACTCTCACACACACACTCAGGCCCTCAATTGGAGTCGAAGGCCTCAGTTGCTGCACCAATTTCTCGCGCCTTCCTCCTGCAGGTGCACGAAGAAGCAAGTGGGACTTTAGTCCCACCTCAGAAGTGGAGGAACGCCCGCACCTACATAAGAGGAAAAAGTGACTTAGGCTATTCGCCTAAAGTCACACAGGGGTGAGGTCCCTCGCCGTCACTCGGTCTCGTCCACGGCGCCGCCCACGTAGACCTGGCTCACGACCCGAATACCCTGCCTATGCACTCCTCGCACACCACCCACGCCAGTGTGCCTGGACCCGGGTGCGCGTAACCCGACCCGAATACCCGATTGGCTGGCTCTGGGAGAGCGAAGAGAGAAATAGAGTGAGAGCACACGCGAGGAAGGGTAGGGGTAGGCTTTGCGCTCGTGTGTGCAGGGAACAGGTGGGGAAGAAGAAGAAGAGGAGCAGCGAGGACTTAGCCGCAAAGCACCCGCAACAGAGAAGAAGAAAGAAGAAGGCGGAGGAGACGCAGCAGCTCAAGAAGAAAAGAAGAAGAAGCCAAGAAGGAGCTGCAGCAGAAGAAGGAGCTGAGAAGAAGAAGGAAGGAGCTGAAGCCAGGAAGGAGGAAAGCTACAGAGAAAAGAAAGAAGGAGGCACTGTAGAAAAGGGGCAAATAAGTCGTCTGATTCAGAGAATCAGACGTTCGAAAAAGGAAAGGCAGAGAAAGAGAAGGAAAAGAGAAGAACAAGAGAAGGGAAAGAGAAGAAAGAAAGAAAGAAGAGAAGAAAATGATTCTTTTCTTCTCTCTCTCTTAATTTTTTGTATTTCATAGTAAATTGTGAATTTATATGCTTCTAGAATCAAAGTATGCTCCCTGAGTTCGACCTCGGGATATTTTAAATTCCGAGTAATAAATTGAAATAAACTGGTAGTTGCTTTTCGCAATATACTGCAATGAACATAACTTTAAAACACCGCGAAACGAAACCACCACCGGTTTGGAATACCAAAGGCCATGATCAGTGATGGTGGAAGTCACTTTATTCAATCCCAATTCCGTGACCTACTTAGAAAATACGGGGTTAACTACCGCATTGCTACCCCGTATCATCCGCAAACAAATGAGCAGACCGAGGTCTGAAATAGACAAATCAAGAACATTTTACAGAAGACTGTGAGACCTGACAGGAAAGACTGGTCCACACGACTAGATGATCCCTTGTGGGCATACAGGACCGCTTTCAAGACCCCGATAGACATGTCGCCCTATCGCCTGGTCTTTGGCAAAGCCTGCCACCTTCCTGTCGAATTGGAACACCAGGGTTACTGGGCTGTCAAGCAGTGTAACATGGATTCCCAGTTAGCCGGTGCGTAGAGGACGCTCCAACTCTCTGAGCTCAAAGAAATTCATCGGGACGCCTTTGAGAACAGTCGACTGTATAAGGAGAAAATGAAAGCCGTCCATGACCGACTCATCCATAGAAAGACCTTTGAGCCTAACCAGCAAGTCTGGCTTTTCGATGCCCGCCTAAAACTCTTTCCAGGGAAACTTAGGTCCAAGTGGACAGGACCATTTAGGGTGGTCAAGCCTCACTCCAATTGGGGCGGTTGAAATCGCTAATTTGAACACTGGGCACACTTTTACAGTCAATGGCCAAAGATTGAAACACTTCCTAGCCTAGGTTCCCCTAAAGGAGAGTGTCACCCTCATTGAGGGATGACACGAAGCACCGCCCAGCTGGAGGTGTTAAACTCAGCGCTTCCTGGGAGGCAACCCAGAGGATTCAGACTGATCCAGTATTCTACGTCACACAGGTAATATCTTTTTAAACCCCTGTTGCATCCATGTATTTGCCAATGAGGACATTGTCTAACTTAAGCATGGGGGAGGGTGGTAAATTTCATGATCCTAAGCTCATTTAATCAGTCTGAATAGAATAAAATTAAAAAAAAAAAGGAAAAAAATTTTTGAATTTAGTAAGAAACTTAGGCATTAGAAATTTGTCAATAGTGGGAAATAATATAAAAAGAACTTGAACACTTAGACATTTCAGGCCTTCAGGCTTAATCTGCCTTGGTGTCCATTAAAGTATGGATTTAGCTTCAAATCTTTGCAACCTTAAGCTACTCTAATCCACCAACCAAATAAGGTGATAAGTATACGACTTATCAACTCACCCTCTAACTCAGAAAGGCTTTAAGTCTAAGCATCTGCACACATTTTTGCATAGACTCACCCCTCGGAGATTCTGACAGAAATTGGGTAGCTAATGAACTCTCTAGGGTGGTATGGCTGACAAGTTGTTGTGGGTAATAGCCCATTAGAAGGTTGTCCAGAGCCCAGCCACGAGACCACTTCTTCTTCAGTGCCTCTAGGTAAATTTGAGATCAGGAAAGCCACCTACCAAATTAAAAAAAAAGGAAAAAAAAGACAACAAAATAAACCACACTTCATCATACGAGTATGGCTAGCAAGTGATTGTAGGTAACAGCCCATTGTTTGGTTGTCCAGAGCTCAGCTTAGTAATTGCACAAAAAGAACGAAAACGTTTAAGGAAGAAGCGGGGAAGTAGTATAAGCCGGGGAGACTGGAAAAATTCTTATGTTGACCGCAATTAAAACAAACATAGGGAGAAAGCTACCGATCGAACAAATACACCTTCAGGCAAAACACTTCATTGTCTGGTCACCTAGGGGCGTAGAAACCTGGAGTTTGTCTCAATTGCCGTTAAGTGAGTCTATCATGATCTTCACACCAAGATGCTTAGCACTTAAAGTTTTGTCCGAGTTTTGGGTGGGTTGGGTAGCCGTAAAAAGTTACCAACCTACTCTTAATTCTAAAAAAATCTAAAAATAAGAAAAAATATATATATTTACATACATTAAAACAAGGATTCAGTCGATTCATATTTTGGCAGACACCCGGGCACTGCTTAATCTTTGTAGATTAAGATCTTAGTATATTTCCTCCAATTGACAAGTGACGAAATGTCTAAGTAGTTACTTCCTAAATTCTGACTGGAAATAAAGGCTAGAATAAACCTTGCTAGGGACTAGTAAGGAGTAAGCATGGGGATATGATAACACTGCATCTTAGGGTGATACTTTTGTTAAATGGGGTTTATCTTAAGAACAAAATGCATAGATAACACATCATAAATAGGAATGGGAGCATTGCATGCATCACACATTAAGATTGCCTATAGAATAATATTAATGGCCATTTGTATGAGCACTTGTCAAAATAGGCCTCAGATGAGCAATTGGATCGCACAGATCAATTCAGAGCGACGAACGGAGTCCAACGGACTTGAAATCGGCCAAATTCGACAGAAGCTCCCACAATAGGCCCAAGAAGTTATGACCGTTGATCTGACGATCAACGGCTCACAAGGTGCCACGTGGTGCTCGATCAGCTCCCGCATGCCTCGCCCAGCCCCCTCCATCAACCGCAGAATGATCTGAGCCCTCCGATCTTCGATCGGACGACTAGGAACACCGCACCATCTCCTGCGCCATCAATACAATCCTCGCCCGAGCATATCGCGACCGTCAGATCTCCATCCAACGGTCGGTAGTAGCCGAGTACCGACGCACAACTGCAACCATCCACGCATGGCAGCGCAGCAGTCGAAGTGCTCACCTGCACTCACGCAACGCGGGTTTGAATCTCGCTGCGCTGAATTGCAAAGGCGAAGGCGCGTGTAGGCGAAATTGAATCGCCCGATTAGCAACTGACGGGCGCGATTGCGAGACGTGGAGCCCGCAGATGTGCCTTGACCAGACGCGCGCGATGACGCGGGAACGAGGGCACGATCCAGGCGCGCGCCCCGCGCGGGATCGAAGATCGGACAGCTTACGACGTGCACACACAGATCAGGCGTGAAGAAGCATAGCCGCGGGCGAGCGACTAGCGGGCAAGGGCCTTCACCGACCTTTTAGGAAGGGTTTTAGTGATGTCCCAGACGTCGCTAAAACCCCTTCTTCATTTGAAAGCCCTTATTCCTATTTAAACCCCTTCCAACCACCCATGGAAAGCATTGACTCCACTTGCAAGTGTTCTATCTCCCACCTAGCTACCTTTAAGTCCTTTTGTAATCGCCGAAGACGACGAGCCACCGACAGAGTCCTCTCCACCACTGTAGCTACCTCGCCGTGCCCTCTCTCTCTCTCATTTCTTCTTTTAAGCTTTACTTTACTTATGTTCAAGCATTTATCTAGTGTTGTAATGATGAACTAAAGTTGCATGTTAAATGAAGTTGTTTTCTATTCAATTGCTTGCTATATTTTCTATTCAAGTTGCATGTTGCGAATGAAACAATTATAACCCTAATCTCTCTCTCTTCTCTCTCTCTCACGCACTTTTCACCCATGACTTTTCGCAAGAGAAAACCCATTATTTTCGTGACATTAAGTGACAGGAGAAATCCGATTTTCATGACTCCCTGAGATCGACACTCGGACTCACATCCGTTTCTTTATTTTAAAATCGACGTTGCAAGCACAAACTATAATGACTCTTTTAAATAAACGCGTCACGCACACGTCAAGGGTACATAGCTTCTGACCTACTTTGATCCTCTTTAAGTTTGTTATGCACATTTATTTTATTTCCGCACCCTAGTCAGCTCAAGCTTCGGGGACGAAACTTCCTCTAAGTTTGTTATGTTGAAATAACCCTTCCTGAGGTCATTTCGAGTTTCCAGAATCTGTGGGGGTTTTTCCTGCAAATTTAAACCTCTTAGCAATTGTTTCGGGGGTTTGTGAGGGGGAGAGGGAAATTGTAGGGGCATCCCTGCAATTTTTCCCCATTACCACTCCACCGTACCCTCACCCTCTCCTTCCCCTCTCCCCGCACACCGCACCTCTCCCCCTCCTTCGGCAGCCTCAGCCACGACATCCTCCACACCTTCACCTTACCCCTCTCCCCACTCCTCCCCATTCCACAACCACTCCCGGAGCTCCTTATATACCCCCTCCTCCGCCATTCTCCCCACACCATAGTTGAGAGGGGGAGATGAAGGAGAGCAGGAGCAGCAGGAGGAGGATCCAGAGGGGCGGAGCTAC
This sequence comes from Thalassia testudinum, assembly GCA_037157565.1. NCBI lineage: Eukaryota > Viridiplantae > Streptophyta > Magnoliopsida > Alismatales > Hydrocharitaceae > Thalassia > Thalassia testudinum. The sequence goes on from JAZHRO010000030.1 coordinate 54,995,041, forward strand.
TGCAGGTGATGGGAGCACCATCATGAGCTATAACTAGCTCAATTTAGTCATTATTAAGGAATAAATGCTCCTACATAACTGCCAGAGAACTGTAATTCATTGCATAATCAATCTGAGAGAAAGACAAGAAAATAAGGTTAAAATTACAATTTTACCATCATATCTTGAATGCAGAATAACCACGGATTTTCTCAGTGGTTGATTAAAGGTTAAATGGTCATAAAAGGCTAACAAGTCTATTAGAACAGACATAAAAGGATTTTCACGTGTTTTGAGAATTAAATGACTTTTAAAACCTTAAAAAATAGATGTGCTTAATTAACTGAGGTTCTAATCATGATAAAATTCACCTAAACCCTATAATATTCATATAAAAATATTCTCTAAGGTTTGGTATCTTCAATTTGACTATCAAAACTTGTCTTGACCCAAAACAGAGTCTCAGACTGACATTTACCCTAATTTAGGATTTTGCATAAATTACCTAGTCAAACTATTCAAAATCAAAACCCAACTTTACCATTGAATTCTTTAGGCCAAAATTAAGTTTGTACCAAAATTTGGGCTTGATCTGAGACTGTCTTAACCTAGTTTACAATTTAGTCATGTCTCATTCTTTTATATCACACATATGCCCTTAACTTTCAAATCCTTACAAAAAGGCCCTTAACTTTGTCTTTATTTTCACAAATAGGTCCCCACACCATTTTTGGGAGGTTAAACCTTCACCGTCGAGTTTTGAGCGAGGATTTCTCGCTCGATTCTCAATCAATCTCTCCTAAAATTGATACGGGGATTCCTTGGGAAGTTACCTTTCATTTGAGCCATTCCTTGGGCTCTAAGTCTTTCCCAAAAGGCCATGCGAACCTTTCAAAGGTTTGGGTGCCCGACATGTGTGTGTCCTTCCAAGCTTGGAAGCTTCTTTCCAAGCTTGGAAGGGCTTCTTATGGCCTATAAAAGAAACCCTATGAAATTCCGCTTCTTTTTAACAAGTCTTGGCATGTCGAAAGGCCTATAACCCTACCTCCGACCACCGTAGACCCCTGCAACGGTGACCTCTTCGACCCTCCTCCTCCAGTCGTCCAACCATCAAATTGGACGGCTGACTAGCTTCCTCTCTTCCTCGCGACCCTCCCCAACCAAAGGGAGGGTGTTTCTCCGTATGATTCACCGTCGCCACCTCGCCGCCTCTACCTCCTTCTCCAGCTCCAGCCAACCAACACCAGAGACCTCCGCCTCTCTACCGCATCCCTAGGTCCCTCTATTTCTCCCTTCCTCTCTCTACATCATTTTCCCACTCTCGCAACACACGCACGACCACCGATTCTCCCTCAACGTTGTCATCTTCTTCCACTCCGGTAAAGCTCCGGTGATGCCTACACACCGCCACACTGCTCGAAACTCGCCGCTATCACCTCCATCAGCTCTTCCTTGCTCCACTCAATAAAAGCCCTCTACCAATTCACTCTATTCTCAACTCTGCGACTCCCCCGAACTCCGCCCTCACCGCACCGCCATTCAAAGGTCGTACAACTTTCTCACACACACACTTGCCTCACCACATACACCATCACGTTCGCCATCCCACGGCGATCCTCCTGATCATATTTGATGTGGCCATGAGGCCATTCTCAAGCTTGTAGGTCTTTCATCGGAGCTTCACCGCTACGTCATCTTCTCCGACCTCGGTTGTAGCAACCAGGCCGTGTTCTTAGGCATTCTCATCCCCAGGCGTCGCGGAACACCTCCACGAAGGATCCCAGGGCTCCAATTGAAGGCATCAGTGCTCTAATTAGCGACAACCTTCAGTTGCTGTTGTCGAGCGAAGAAGGGAGGGACTTTAGACCCACCTCGGAAGTTGAGGAGCAGACAAAACTACTTAAATTGATTTTCTTCTATAGCCTCGTTGCCTCAGTAAGCATGGGGTGAGGTCCCCTCGCACAAGCCCACGCACGCCCTCGCTCATGCTAACGCCTTGCGACTTTAGGCTTGGTCCGATTACCTGGATACCCGGGTCTAGTCTGATTTGCTGGTTCTGAGAGAGGAAGAAGAGAAAATGAGAGGAGAGAGGGGGATTTTGCTCTGCCACCCTCCTCTTGACTCTTGTGAGATTTGAGAGAGGCCTTTGCCTCTGCTGGCATGCCAAGTTCTGTGCTGCACCTTCTCTGAAGCTAAGGGAAGAAGAGAAGGAAGGAGAAGAGAGAAAGAGAATTAAGAAAAGAAGAGGAAAAGAATAAAAGAGAAGCCTCTTGATGAGAGCCACATCATGAACCCTAACTATCACATTTTGACCTAAATAAGTATACAAAAGCTCCTACAAAACCTAAGGGAAAGCCTAAATCAAATAACTATAAATTTAAGTATAAAACAACTCACAATGGGTAAAACAGCAATTTTACCAATGCAATACACAAACGGGATGTCTAAGGGTCTAAACACAGGTCAAATGGGCTTAATAAGAAAGAAAGTGGGATGATTTAATCTGAAAAGGGTTATAGCAACTTATAGGAATTAAATGACATTTTGTAGCCCTAAAATAAATCTGCTTTAATTCACGAAGTTTCAGGAAAGATAAAAATCAATTAAACCCTCTAAAACTCATGAAAAAACATCCCCTAGGGTTTAGAACCTTCAATTTTTCCATTGGAACCTATCTTGACCTAGATTGAGAACCATACCCAATGTTTAACCAAATTTGGGTTTTTGTGCAAATTTACTGTTCAAACGTGGTCAATCCTAAAATCAAACTTCACCATTAGATTCCTTAGGTCCAAATTAGGTTTGTACCAAAATTTGGACCTAAGGAAAGACCATTTTGACCTACTTTACAAATTGATCCTCAAGAATTACTTTTTAACCCTTAAATTTTTGAACCCTTGCACTTTTCCCCCCATCTTTCCCTTCGTTCTTTGCAAAATGGTCCCTCTGCCACCCTGCATAGCTGCCCATGCCTCTGGCGACTTCGCATGGAGGATGGCGCCGCGTAGGGTATGGGAACCAGCCTCAGGAATGAGAGGGGGGTTCCCTATGTTGTCCTCTTCCGCATGGACCCCCTCCCATGCCCTGCCGATGCCCATACCTCTCGTTCAAACGTGCGAGATGCAAGGGTCACTTCTCCGGCCATTCTCCGACGGTCTGCCCACGCTCCCTCCTCGAGATCTCCTCCTCGCCAACATCTATTTAAGGAGCGGCAGCGGCTGCTGGTTGCTTTAAGCTCGTTTTGGACAGAGAACTCCCCCAAATTCGTCCCTCCTCACTCCGGCCAACAGCCCGACGCTTCCGACGATTCTTCCTTCCCCCTCTCGTCGTTCTGCCACCATATCAGTGGCAGAGCCAGCTCCGCCATTCTCCTCCGCGCCAGGCCGCACCAGTTGGCACTCTCTGACCCCTTCACTTCGTCGCCGCTCCCTCCTCTGGCACTTTCGTCTTCGGGGACGACAAAGACGCGCCGATCGTCATCTCTTCCCTTTCGTCCACTTAGCTAGGTGAAAACTCTTCCCCTTACTCTCTCCTTTATTTCCCTTATTAATTTGTTGTTTTTTTCCTTCGACCGCCACTGTCCATCGCCACCTTCTCCATCTCCAACTGCCCTTCGGCGAGACGCTTCCGCCACTCCGCAACCCCACACGTCTCGCCACCCACCTCACAACCTCTGCCACACTCCACTGAACCCTCCACTCATCCACAAACCGCCTACACCACTACAACCGCCCCCCGACCTAACCCATTCATCTGGCCACAGAGCGACCTAGGCATGCATGCCTAGGCCGTCCCGTAGCCTGCCACCTACCGCCTCACCTTCGCCGTGACACGGCGAAGGTCCTCCTGTGGTCCGATAGAGCTGCAATCTTCTTTTTGTGCTATGCAGGGTCTGAGCTCCAGCCGCCAATAGCGACAACTTAAGGAGGTCGAAAGCTCGCTCCAGGATGAAGTGCTGCAGGGTTCCAGGTCCAGCAAGTTCAGGGAAGTCTCGCGCATCCAGCTGACCAAGAAATTGGCGCTGTGAGACCAGCAGCTACTGCAATTGGACGGGAGATCTCCTGTGGGCGCGCGAGCAACAACTGGTGGAACTTTAGAACCACCTCATGAACCTATGAGTGAGGTGTGCGGAATAAATTGAATTTGTGTATTAGGCTTATCGCCTTCGATACACAGGGGCCAGGTCCCTCGCCCACGCACGTAGCACGCTACGTGCTCTCACCCACCCTCGCCCGCGCTCACGGCCCGCGAGCCTAGGTCTAAACCTGATTACCCTACCGTGCACACCTCGCCCACCATCGCACTCCGGTGGACTTGTGATGAGAACCTCATCATGAACCCTAACTAGCACAATCTAATCCAAATATGTGTGACAAAGCTCCTACAAGACCTAAAGAGAGGCCTAACTCAGAGAACTCTAAGTTAAAAAATAAAACAAATCATCAGGGGTAAAATTGCAATTTCACCAATGCAGTATACGAATAGGGTAATTAAGGGACCAAACATAGGTCAAACAAGCTTAACAATGAGGGAAGTGGGATGATCTGATCTGAAAAGGGTTATAGCAATTTCTAGGAATTAAATGACATTCTGTAACCCTAAAACAAATCTACTTTAATTCACGAGGTTCGAGGTAGGATAAAAATCAACTAAACCCTCTAAAATTCATAGAAAAATATCCTCTAGGGCTTAGAATCTTCAATTTGACCTTTGAAACCTATTTTGACCTAAATAAGAACCATGCCCAATTAATGACTTAATTTGGGCTTTTGCGCAAATTGACCGGTCAAATATGGTCTAACCTAAAATAAAAATTCACCATTAAAATACTTAGGTTCAAATTAGTATAGTATAAAAACTTGGGCCTAAGAAAAGATCATCTTGACCAACTTTACAAATTGGTCCTCTTAATTTACTTTTTAACCCTTATCTTTTGAAACCCTTACGTTTAGGCCCCCAACTTCTGGTCATTCTTTGCATAACGGTCCTCCCTGTCACTTCTGTGCAGCGCTATGCCTCCCCCCAACAGACGGGGGGTTCCCTGCGATGTCCTCTATTGCAGGGACCCTCCCTTGCCCTCTGCCATCAACCATGCTTCTCGTGCGAACGCAAGAAAGGCATGAGTATCCTCTCCGGCCACTCTCCGATGAGGCTAGCACGTCACCACCTTGGTCCCCTCTCCACGCCAAGGCCTTTATAAGGAGCGGCAAGGTCTGCCGACTCCTTCAAGCTTTCTCTGGCGGAGAAATACCTCGCACTTCATCCCTTCCCTCTCCGGTCAGAGCGCCCGAGCATCCGGCGACCTCCTTCTCCTCCTCGTCGTCGCTTTGCTGCCCTACCTGCAGCAAAGTTTACTCTGCCCTGTCGTCCGCGCCAGGCCTACCAGCTGGCGCCCTCCGACCGCCTCCTCGTTGCTGATACTCTCCTCCTAGGCATCTTCGTCCTCAGCTCCGGCAGGCACGAGCTGGGCGCTACTCTCTCCCCCTTCGTCGAGTAAATAGGTACAAAGTTTCCTCTCTCTCTCTCCCTTGTATTTTCCCCCTTCTAATTTTCCATTTCAACCACCTGATCGTCACTGTCAAACTCCATCTTCCCCATCTCCGGTCGCCTTCTCCGGCGAGGCCATCCCACTTCCACAGACCTCCTCACCCCTTGCCGACTACCCCAGAAGCTCCCCCTCACTCCACTAAACCCTTTCCCCCACTCCATACACCGCCACTCACAGCCCGACCACCCCCCGAATAGACCCATTTCCGCGCACACATTCTAACCTAGGTCCACCTCCACAGGCGCCCTCACGCCTCGCCGACCACCGCACCACCTTCGCCGCACTCCGACGAAGCTTCCCACGTTATCTGACTTGGCCGTGAGGCCGTCACTGTGTTTTCAGGTCAGCAGCCCCTCGCCGCCATTGTTGAGTTGCTGCAGCTCCTTCGCTCGCAGCTCCAGGCTTTCTCCAGCCCAGATGCGAGTCCCAGGCAGCGCGGAAAGCTGCTGCGAGTACGCCCAGGCTTGCCAATTGGGTTGCGAGCCTCGTAGCTGCCCCAATTGGCCGCAGCATCCTCAGCCGCAGGTGCAAGATTTGGAAGTGGGACTTTTGTCCCACCTCGTAAGTGTGCGGCCACGCGCCCACACTTATATTGAAAAAGTGTATCGAGCTAGTTGCCTTCGATACACAGGGGTCAGGTCCCTCTTACCCGCACGCAGCGCGCCACGCGTTCGCCTGCCCTCATCTAGCGCTCACGCCCTGCGGGTCTTGGTCGGATCCGACTACCCGACCAAGCACTCCTCGCCCACCACCACACGCCGGTAGGCCTGGTCCCAGGCACACTACCTGAACCCGATTACCCGACTCTGGGAGAGCAGCCCTAAGAGAGATTCTGAGAAAGAGAGAGATGCAGGGAAGGGGTAGGGGTAGGTTTTGCACTGACCACTGTGTGTGTGCGCAGGAAGAAAAGAAAGAAAGAAGAAGAAGAAGCAAGCTAAGGAAGAAGAAGAGAGGAGGAGCGCCCGAAGCCTTAGCCGCACTAAGCAGCTGAAGAAGAAAGGAAGGAGAGGAGCTGAAGAAGAAGATAAGAAGTCGCACTGTAGCAAACCCACAGTTAAGTCATCTGAGCATCAAGTCAGACGACGAAAGGGTAGCGGCCAGAGCAGAAAGAAGAGGAAAAGAAAAGGAGCAGAAGCAGAGAAGGAAGAAAAAGAAGAAAGAAGACACAGCCACAAGAAAAGAGAAGAAAAGAAAGAAGGAAGCAGAGAAGAGAAAGAACAAGGCAGGCTGAGAAGGAAGGAAGACTCTGCAGCTGAAAGAAAGAAAGAAAAAGAGAGGAGAAAGAAGAAGAAGATCACCACAGACGCAGGCAAAAGAAGAAAGAAGAAGGCAAAAGAAGAAGAAGAAGAAGAAAAGGAACGGCCAAGAAGAAGAAAAAAGAGAAAAAGAAGAGAAAAAAAGAAGCCAACAAAACTCTCTCTCTCTCTCTTATTATTTTTGTAACAAAATTGTGAATATTTATGTTTCTAGAATTCTAGTTGCTCCCTGAGTTCGACCTCGGGAAAACTTGTATTCTGAGTAAAAAATTTTGTAGTAATCTGGTAGCTGTTTTGTCATATAATACAACGACCATAATAAACATAAAGACGAAACACGCAACTCAGCCCTTACTATTTTGGCGCTGTTGCCGAGGAGCAACGGCTGTTCTAGAAGCCATAAGATCTCTATTTTTGAGTTTCTACTAATCTCTTCTCTTTTGTGTGCAGGCACAGGAAATCAAGAAGACAAGCAGCCGTACAACAACCACTCCAAGGACAGGTAATTTTCTATCCTCTCACTTTAATCCCTCAATTCTAAAGAGGAAGAAAAAAGAAAGAACAAGCAATATAGGTATAACCTGTCTTCGATACCTAGTAAACCATCAAAGCTGCATGTTTTTCAATTTCAACCCACTATTTCTGCACACACTATTAAAGGTATTTAAGGGCTAACACCTTCTTGCCTGAGCCCTAAATTACCCAACAAGGAGCTAACTGGACCAAGTAGAGCCAACATAAGATTTAACATTAGGGTTTTAGAGACACTTCTTAAGCAAGAATTGAGAAATCCCAAAAGAAGTGTGCCTAAGCCATTGATTAAAAATACTTATTCAAAGAAACCCTAAGCAATTTGGCTCTTTAAAGACACTTGAACCCTAAAAGACAAGACCTAATAAGCTCTCAAAGGAACTAATAAGTGAAGTTGACCCCTTAGGTCAACCAACCTTCAACTTAGGTCACTCTTTGCACTCAAAAGGATAAAGTTCAAGTGAAAACCTAAGCACCTTGATCTTAATTAAAAGTGGTAGACTTAAGAGGTCAAGATCCCCATTCTGGTCTACCTGGAATCTCAGTGACAAGAGAGGTCGGGTGGGGGAAACCCTGTAACCCGTGGGGATGCTCTACCATGTAGAAGTCTTCGTAGGACTCATCCTCTCTGGCTGCCCAGGTAATTCTCAGGTGGACGATCTTTTGATCAAGGGGTCCATCTGCCCTGCACCTCTATAGTCACCTAACATTCTGGGTGTCTTGATTGGGTCCAGCACCTACTAAACTCATCTTCTCCATCAGTGTATGTTTGGTAGGAGGTCCTTGAAACCTCCCTTAGAACTTCACTCTCCTCGAGGCCGAGCCTCAGTGACCTTGTTTGAGCAAACAACACTTCACATAGACCTCTCCTCCGACTCCGAACCCAACTCACCTTCTTCTTCCACAATTGCTCAGCCTGTTGAGGAAGAGAACAATCTGGAGCACCAGCTCCAGCGACTCAATGACCTCTTCCATAACTTTGTGCACCCACCACAACATCCTATGATGCGGGACCATTATAATCCTGCTGCGGTGGCTATTGAGCCTCGAGTCAGAATCCCGACTGGAGGACCTGATTCTGAATTAAAGCCCAATATGATTCATGCCATACCTAAATTTCATGGGCTTAATTCCGAAGACCCCTTCCAGCACATCAAATAGCTAAAGCATCTGGCCTAGACTTTTGGGTCAGATGCGCAAAATTGGGATATTCTCCTTATGAAGATGTTCCCCTTCTCCCTTATGGACAAGGCCGCTCATTGGTACCAAACACAGAACCGGCCGATCAACAATTGGGAGGAACTTCAGTCTGAGTTTTTGAAGAAGTTTTTTCCCGTTGGTCGGACCAATGCCTTACGCCATCAGATTACCCACTTCACGCAACAATCGAGAGAACCTCTTCATGAGGCATGGGATCGCTTTCAGGATCTCATGAGAAAGTGCCCCCATCACGGAGTTCCTAAATGGGAACAAGTCTAATCTTTTTACCAGGGACTTCGTGAAGATATTAGGCTTTTCGTCAATGCAACTTGCCGAGGGAATATCATGGGTCAGCATGAGGACACTGTGTGGGAGATTCTCAAAAACAAGTGCAAGAACTCCATCAATAATGACTCCATGGGATTATTCGACAGGACGAATACCCGCGCATCAACGAACCTTAGGGGGGCACATGAGACACAGGGCCTGTCCGCATCAGTCGACGTGGAATTGATGGCCAGTCGATTGGACAAGGTCTCTATCATTTAGAAGAAGGTGGATGAGCTGACTCAACACTTGCAGCGAGCCACCTCTGCGCATAGTTCCTTTGCACAGCCTCCTTCCACACGAGAGACTGTGCAAAACATTCTCCACCGACCTTCTCCTGGGATGGATCCGTATCCACCCCCATCTGATTCTCGGATCGGAGGATCCTCCGATCCTTTCAATACTAGCCAGGGGAATTCCATTCCCCCATTCTCTGACTCTTTAGAGGTTCCTCAGACTTGCGAGGACCTCAACGCCATCCAAAATGACCCATTCTCCAACACCTACAATCCTGGATGGCGAAACCATCCCAACTTCTAGTGGGCGGGAAATTCCCAAACTCAAAGACCACCCTTTCAGCTCCGTCCACAACCACCTCGTCCTTACCAACCGCCTCAGCCTCGGCCCAACCCTACTTATCCATCAGGGCCAAACCAAGACCAAATGTCCCTCATCCTTCAAACTCTGGCTGACATTCAGAGAACGAATGCGACTATCCAAAAACAACACAAGGACGAACTTACTGAGGTTCGAAACCAACTGGCCCAGTTGGCAAATTCTCGCCAACCAGGCACACTTCCTTCTCAACCTCTTCCAAACCCGAATAACATGCCGACCCAGCGACGCGTTATGAACCCAAACCCGGGCCAAGCACACATGATTTATTAGGCCCCCTCTATTCCTTCACCTGACGGGATGGAGGCTTCCTCCTCTTATGCAAGTTATCAGCAGCAACCCATCCTATCAAACCCTAACCAAAACCAGGCAAGACTAAATTATGTAACCACCCGTAGTGGCAAGGAGACCCAAGATCCACCCTATCCAGATCACTCCAAGCCTGGTAGTGATCCCAACCCTAGGACAGTAATCCAGGACGTCCCTATCCCTGTCCCAGATTAAAGACCTGGACCTATCTTAGAAGAACCAACCAAGGTTCCATTTCCCGAGGCCTTGACCAAGGGAAAGAAGACGACCAAGCCCGTGGCACCAGAGGAGGACTTGGTCAATCTCTTTGAGCAGGTCCAAATAAACATCCCCTTGATGGATGCAATTCGCCACGTACCGGCTTATGCACGATTCCTGAAGAATGTGTGTACTCCTCAGCGTAAGCCGCGAACCAAGAGTGGGAGTCCAATTGTACTGTTAGAGCAAGCCAGCTCTGTAATCTTAAGCAAACTCCCACCCAAGGAAAAAGATCCAGGTACTCCCCTGATTTCCTGCAAAATAGGTGAAACCCAATTCGACAGAGAATTGCTAGACTTGGGTACTTGCATAAATCTGATACCCACATCCTTACTAAAACACCTAGAAGAATCTGACCTAAAACCAACTGAGGTGACACTACAGTTAGCAGATCAATCTATAAATTCACCTAAAGGGATTCTTAAGGATGTTATTGTAAGAGTGCGGGATTTCTATTTCCCTGTAGACTTTATAGTCTTAGACATGGACGCACCTGAAAACCTTACGGATACACCGATTATTCTAGGGAGACCTTTCCTAGCTACTACTAGAGCCAACATCAGTTGTGAGGAGGGCCAAATAGAGCTAAAATTTGAAAATCAAACCCTCAAAATTGATATCTTTAAGGCCCAACAAGGAATCAATTGCGGTGTCATCAAACAAATCTGTGATATCGGGGCTCTGGTTGATGAAACACATTTTGATGATAACCTGATTATGCCTCATCAACCACAGAAAGATCTTGAACAGAAATTAGAGGAGTCAGACCTTGATTTAGACAAACCCATAACTCCTATCCTTGAACCTCACACTTACCCTGAACCACCTGCTGCTGTTGATAACCCCATCCTTGAACTGAAACCCCTTCCTGATCATTTAAAATACATCTTCTTAGGTTCAAATCAGACTTTTCCTGTGATTATAAATTCCAAGCTCACTCCTGATCAGGAATCCCGTCTGATTGCTGTTCTCCAGCAACATCGCAGAGCCATTGGATGGACTCTCGATGACTTGACTGGAATAAGTCCCTCTTATGTACACACCATATTTATTCAGAAGAGGGCGCACGACCTTCCAGTGAAATGCAAAGACGTTTAAACCCCAATCTGCAAGAGGTCGTGAAAAAGGAAATCATCAAGTGGTTAGATGCAGGGATCATCTATCCGATCTCCTACAGTCGTTGGGTGAGCCCAATTCAGGTAGTGCCTAAAAAGGCAAGGCTCACCACCATTACGACTGAAACCAGAGAAGTCATACCTACCCGATTAGCCAACTCGTGGAGAGTCTGTATAGATTACCAACGACTCAATTCCTCCACAAAGAAGAATCATTTCCCACTACCTTTCATTGATCAGATTCTCGAGAAATTAGCGGGAAATCAATTCTCCTGCTTCCTTGACGGGTACTCCGGTTATAACAAAGTAGCTATTCATCCTGAGGACCAAGAGAAGACCATGTTCACTTGCCCCTTCGGAACATATGCATTCCGAAGGATGCCTTTCGGTCTCTGCAATGCATCTGCGACTTTTCAGCGATGCATGCTTGTCATATTCTCAGATATGGTAGGTGATTATCTGGAAGTCTTCATGGATGACTTCTCAGTCTTCGGGGCATCATTTGATGATTGCCTCTAGCACTTGGTTCATATACTCAGGCGCTGCATCGACGTTAATTTGGTTCTTTCCCAGGAAAAGAGCCATTTTATGGTGCCTGAGGGGATCGTCCTAAGACATCTAATTTCTGAGAAAGGCATCCAAGTGGCTCGTGCCAAGGTTGATCTAATTTCTCGGCTTCCTATGCCTAGCTCAATCAGGGACATTCGTTTTTTTCTGGGGCACGTCGATTTTTACCGTCGTTTCATTCCTAATTTTTCGAAAATCGCGCACCCCCTGACTACCCTTCTCTCTAAGGATGTACCCTTTGAGATCTCCAAGGAATGCACTCAAGCCTTTGAAAACCTCCATGACCGAGTCACCCAGGCCCCGATCCTACAATCCCCTGATTGGTCTCAACCCTTTGAGATCATGTGCGATGCATCTGATTTCGCTGTAGGAGCGGTTCTGGGGTAGAAAGTTGACGGGAAACCCGTGGTCATCTACTACGCTAGCAAGACACTTGACGAGGCTCAACGTAACTACACAGTTACTGAGAAAGAGCTACTAGCTGTAGTATTTTCCCTTGAAAAATTTTGATCTTATCTCCTGGGTTCCCACGTCATCATCTACTCGGATCACACAGCTATGAGGCATCTCCTTGCCAAGAAGGACGCGAAGCCCTGACTAATCCAATGGATCTTGCTGTTGTAAGAATTCGACCTCGAGATTCGCAACAAGGCGGGAAGACAAAACGTGGTAGCTGACCATTTATCTCACCTTCCTTCTGAGATCATCAACCCTTCTGGACCCATCACGGAGCATTTCCCTGATGAGCACCTGCTGACTATTGGTACTAGACCTCCATGGTTTGCTAATATAGTAAACTACTTGGCATCTCATCAGATCCCATCTAATTGGCCGAAGGCCAAGAAAGACAAATTGCGCTCTAATGGCAAGTACTATATTTGGGAAGATCCGTACCTCTTCCGCATAGGTGTTGACCAAATCATCCGAAGATGTGTTCCGGAAGGTGAAATCAACGATATTCTCTCCTTCTGCCATGATCAGGCATGCGGTGGCAACTTCCCTGGGCACAAATCGCATCGAAAATCCTCCAGAGTGGCTTTCATTGGCCAACTTTGTTCAAGGACGCATACAATCACTGCAAGGCATGCAGTCGTTGCCAAAATTTGGGCAACATGAGCCATCACGACATGATGCCTTTGCAGCCGATTCTCGTATGCGAAATCTTTGATATTTGGGGGATTGATTTTATAGGCCCCTTTCCTGTTTCAGATGGCTTCGAGTACATTCTGCTAGTTGTGGACTACGTGTCCAAATGGATTGAAGCCATACCGACCCGAACCTGTGATCATAAAATCGTCCTCAAATTCATTCATCATAATATCTTCTCACTGTTCGGGATTTCTCGTGCTATCATTTCTGACGGGGGGACCCATTTTACGAATGCTCAGTTCAGGTCACTGATGACCAAATATGGGGTGTCTCACCGAATCTCCACTCCTTATCACCCCCAGACTAATGGTCTAGCTGAGCTATCAAATCGGGAGATCAAGAAAATCCTGCAGGTCACTATTCGGCCTGACAAAAAGGACTGGTCGTCCCGACTTCCGGAAGCCTTGTGGGCCTATAGGACCGCCCACAAAACCCAATTAGGCATGTCTCCCTTTACACTGGTGTACGGGAAGGCATGTCACCTTCCTATCGAACTGGAGCACAAAGCCTATTGGGTAGTACGGAGCTGTAATCTAAATCTTTCTAAGGCTAGAACCCATAGAAAGCGTCAAATCAGCGAGATCGATGAATTATGCCTCGATGCATACGAGAACTCGCGAATCTACAAGGAACGGGTTAAAGCCTTCCATGACAAGCACATCTCTAGAAAGATCTTTCATCCTGGTCAGAAGGTCCTACTCTTTGATGCCCGACTCAAACTTTTCCATGGGAAACTGCGATCCAAGTGGGTCGGATCACACCTTGTCCGACAGGTTTTTGGAAATGGAGCCATCGAAATCAGTCCGCTCAGCCATGATTCCGAACCTTTCATCGTGGACGGTCAGAGACTCAAACTGTTCATTGATGTAACCTCTACTAATTTGGCTGAATCATCAATTATCTTCCATTTTCCCTGAGCATATTGCACCCAGCTGATTGCGTAAAACTCAGCGCTCAACGGGGGGCAACCCGTCATTCTCTTTGAAAAGTCCTGAAACCTTTTCTGACACCTTTTTGCACTTAAGGTTCACCCATTAGGATAGCCAACTCCACCTCAGGTGCTTGCATCTGAGATTAGAAATCGTCCGCAACTGTCACCTCGACCCATTCACTCATCAAAACATCAATCCTAATGTATGAACTAAGTGGAATAAAAACCCTCCTAAGTTACAATGAGGACATTGCAAATCTTAGGTATGGGGGGGTATGAAAGTGCAAATCTTGTAAGAAAAGGTTTCAAACAAAAAATTCACATATGCGAAGAAAAAAAACCATAAAAATTAAAAAAAAATTTGAAAAAGAATAATAAAATTAGAGGAAAGAAATTTTGTGGACTCTACAAAGGAGGAGGAGAAAAGGACCAAAATGAAAAGGAGCACAAAATGAAAGAAAAGTGATAGTCATTAGTAAGAAATTAAGGAATTAACCTAAGTTCTAGACCTCATTCAGGAAAAGAAATGGAAAGCGCACAGTGAGATTAGTAAGAACGCGAATCTTAGGCATTCTTGGATAGACTCTTAGTACCCATTAAGATCTAGACATTCCTCAAGAAGTTGAGGAAAATGAAAAGCTTAAGTATTAGGTCCAAGGCTTAGGGAGTATTTGGCCTCGTTAACTAACTTGTGGTTTACGGGACTTAGAAACCTAAGCACCCTAACTTCACACACAGCCTGGTTCAGTAAGCATAAAAATCAAAATCACGCAGAAGCGTTGCAAAAATTCTGAAAATGACACCTAGAGTAGGAGCGGTCGATCAACACAAGTTGATTTGGACGAGTTCCCAGCGCGGACAGGTGGGAAATTCCCCTCGAAGATGCGTAACAAAATATCATCTCATCGATGCTTGTCTCTTAGGATATTTACATATCCTACTGGGGGCATGTAAGCACTCTGCTGGTTCAGATTCCATGGATGGCATTATCACAAAATGTCAATTGCCAGGATCTGAATTCGGCCACGGAACACCATGGATGGGATTATCTCGAAATCTCAATAGCCAGGGTTCTGGGGGTTACCATGGGCGGTGCTATCTCAAAGCATCGATTGCCAGGAACCCTTGAGGATTGATGATGGGGACAAGAAATCTGTTACAGACCGTGTTGAAAAGCCAATCCTAAGCTAGAATTAAAAACAAAAGGAGAGAGAAAACTCTCCAAACATATAAATCTTCTACCTCTCTTTCTTACAAAACGCACTGCGAACTGAGTCAGGGCTAAAATTATCTCAAGCACGGGTGCTTTAACCACAAAGTCCAATAAACCTTAGGTTAGTTCTTGTAGGCGTTAAAAGCCTTTGCTAAGGACTAAGGCTGAGGCTAGACAGATCTGGATCTTGGTTAGTACTAGAGTACCTTTTAGGCCTTTGGTTGGCATTTTGACCTAATCTAGGTTGCAAAAGAAAAGGCACTTATCTGAAATCATTAAGAACTTCATGGTCTAGAACAAGGGTTGAAACCTTAAAATTTTGCTAAGGGACTAGCAAAAGCTAGGCATGGGGGTATGATGAGAACCTTATCATGAACCTTAACTAGCACAATCTAATCCAAATATGTGTGAAAAAGCTCCTACAAGACCTAAAGAGAGGCCTAACTGAGAGATTTTTAAGTTAAAAAATAAAATAAATCATCAGGGGTAAAACTGCAATTTCACCAATGCAGTATACGAATAGGGTAATTAAGGATGCAAACACAGGTCAAACAAGCTTAACAATGAGGGAAGTGGGATGATCTGATCTGAAAAGGGCTATAGCAACTTCTAGGAATTAAATGACATTCTATAACCCTAAAATAAATCTACTTTAATTCATGAGGTTCGAGGTAGGATAAAAATCAACTAAATCCTCTAAAATTCATAGAAAAATATCCCCTAGGATTTAGAACCTTCAATTTGGCCTTTGAAACCTATTTTGACCTAAAATAAGAATCATGCCCAATTAATGACTTAATTTGGGTTTTTACGTAAATTGACCAGTCAAACATGGTCCAACCTAAAATCAAAATTTACCATTAAAATCCTTAGGTTCAAATTAGCATAGTATAAAAATTTGGGCCTAAGAAAAGACCATCTTGACCAACTTTACAAATTGATCCTCTTAATTTACTTTTTGACCCTTATCTTTTGAAACCCTTGCATTTAGGCCCCCAACTTCTCATCATTCTTTGCAGAACGGTCCTCCCTGCCACTTCTGTGCAGCGCCACGCCTTCGGCGACCTTACGCGGAGGATGGCGCCGCATAGGGTAGGGCAACCGTCCTTTAGAACAGACGGGGGGGTTCCCCGCGACGTCCTCTGTTGCAGGGACCCTCCCCTGCCCTCTGTCATCAACCATGCCTCTCGTGTGAATGCACGAAAGACATGGGTATCCTCTCCGGCCACTCTCCGGCGAGGCTGGCACGTCGCCACCTCGGTCCCCTCTCTGTGCCAAGGCCTTTATAAGGAGCGGCAAGGTCTGCCGACTCCTTCAAGCTTTCTCTGGCGGGGCAATACATCACACTTCATCCCTTCCCTCTCCGGTCAGAGCGCCCGAGCTTCCGGCGACCTCCTTCTCCTCCTCCTCGTCGCTCTGCTACCCTACCTGCAGCAGAGTTTACTCTGTCCTGTCGTCCGCGCCAGGCCGTACCAACTGGCGCCCTCTAACCGCCTCCTCGTCGCCAATACCCTCCTCCTAGGAATCTTCGTCCTCAGCTCCGGCAGGCACGAGCCGGGCGCTGCTCTCTACCCCTTCGTCGAGTGAATAGGTACAAAGTTTCCTCTCTCTTTCCCTTGTATTTTCCCCCTTCTAATTTGCCAATTCAACCACCCAACCACCACTGTCAAACTCCATCTTCCCCATCTCCGGTCGCCTTCTCCGGCGAGGCCATCCCACTTCCACAGACCTCCTCACCCCTCGCCGACTACCCCAGAAGCTCCCCCTCACTCCACTCGACCCTTTCCCCTACTCCATACACCGCCACTCACAGCCCGATCACCCCCCGAACAGACCCATTTCCGCGCACACATTCTGACCTAGGTCCACCTCCACAGGCGCCCTCACGCCTCGCCGACCACCGCACTGCCTTCGCCGCACTCCGGCGAAGCTTCCCACATAATCTGACTTGGCCGAGAGGCCGTCACTATGTTTTCAGGTCAGCAGCCCCTCACCGCCATTGTTGAGTTGCTGCAGCTCCTTCGCTCATAGCTCTAGGCTTTCTCCAGCCCAAGTGCGAGTCCCAGGCAGCGCGGAAAGCTACTGCGAATACGCCCAGGCTTGCCAATTGGGTTGTGAGCCTCGCAGCTGCCCCAATTGGCCGTAGTTTCCTCAGCCGCTGGTGCAAGATTTGGAGGTGGGACTTTAGTCCCACCTCGTAAGTGTGCGGCTGCGCGCCCACACTTATAAGTGTATCAGGTTGGTTGCCTTCGATACATAGGGGTCAGGTCCCTCTCACCCGCACGCAGCACGCCACGCGCTCGCCCGCCCTCGCCCGCGCTCACACCCCGTGGGTCTGGGTTGGATCCGACTACCCGACCAAGCACTCGTCGCCCACCACCGCACGCCGGTGGGCCTGGTCCCACGCGTGCTACCCGAACCTGATTACCCGGCTCTGGGAGAGCAGTCCTAAGAGAGATTCTGAGAAAGAGAGAGATGCGGGGAAGGGGTAGGGGTAGGTTTTGCACTGACCACTATGTGTGCGCGTAGGAAGGAAGGAAAGAAAGAAGAAGAAGAAGCAAGCTAAGGAAGAAGAGAGGAGCGACCAAAGCCTTAGCCGCACTAAACAGCTGAAGAGGTAAGGAAGGAGAGGAGCTGAAGAAGAAGAGAAGAAGCCGCACTGTAGCAAACCCACAGTTAAGTCATCTGAGCATTAAGTCAGACGACGGACGGGCAGCGGCCAGAGCAGAAAGAAGAGGAAAAGAAAAGGAGCAGAAGCAGAGAAGAAGAAGGAAGAAAAAGAAGAAAAAAGACACAGCCGCAAGAAAAGAAAGAAGGAAGCAGAGAAGAGAAAGAACAAGGCAGGCTGAGAAGGAAGGAAGACTCTGCAGCTGAAAGAAAGAAAGAAAAAGAGAGGAGAAAGAAGAAGAAGATCACCACAGCCGCAGGCTAAAGAAGGAAGAAGAAGGCAGACGAAGAAGAAGTAGAGGAACGGCCAAGAAGAAGAAAAGAGAGAAAAAGAAGAGAAAAAAATAAGCCAACAAAACTCTCTCTCTTATTATTTTTGTAACAAAATTGTGAATATTTATGTTTCTAGAATTCTAGTTGCTCCCTGAGTTCGACCTCGAGAAAACTTGTATTCCGAGTAAAAAATTTTGTAGTAATCCGGTACTATTTTGTCATATGCTACAACAACCATAATAAACATAAAGATGAAACACGCAACTCAGCCCTTACTAGCCTGGTCCTGGGCGCATTACCCGACCCGTATACCTGCGGATGCTCTGGAAGCGAACCTGTGAGAGAGAAATAGAGAGAGAGAGAGACGTGGGGTAGGTAGGGGTTAGGTTTTGCTTAACCGTGTAACGTGAAGGGAAGCTGGAGAGGAAGAAAGGAGGAGGAGGAGCTGCATAAGAGAAGAAGGGGCAGCTACTGAAGAAAGAAGAAGGAAAGGCAGAGGAGCAGCTGAGGACACTTAGCCGCACAGAGCAGCTGAGGACACTTAGCCGCACAGAGCAGCTGAAAGAGGAAGAAGAAGACAGGAAGGAGGAAAGAGAAAAGAAAGAGAAGAAGAAGAGCCGCAGCAGCTGAAGAAGAAAGAAGACAGGAAGGCCGAGAAGCCAACTGAAGAAGGAGAAGGCACAGTGCAAGAAGAAGCTGCGAGGCACTGTAGAAAAGGGGCTGATAAGGCGTCTGATTCAAAGAATCAGACGTCCGAGAAAGGAAAGGCGGAGAAAGAAGAGAAGGAAGAGAGAAGAAGAGAAGAAAGAAAGAAAAGAAGAAAATGATTTTTTTTGTTCATTCTCTCTCTTTAATTTTTGTAAAATGGTATATCAGAGTGAATTGTGAATTTGTATGCTTCTAGAATTACGTTTGCTCTCTGAGTTTGACCTCGGGATATTTTAAATTTCGAGTAACAAATTGAAATAAATTTATAATTGCTTTTCGCAACATACTATAACAAACATATCTTTAAAACACAATGAAGGAGCGATCATCACCTCTCCCTGAGGCTTAAAGAACTTTAAGAAGAGGCATTTGCCTCTGTTAAGGCGTCTGAGCCTATTCTGTCATCTGATACCTTGATTCTATTGGTTAAATTGAGTTGTGCTTGGCTTATCTGATCTGTTACTGTTGAACCATTTTGCGAGGCAAGATCGTGGTTTTAAAAAGACATCCGTTGTAGTATATTTGAAATCACCGCAAAAATGATTAACAATTTATTTACTCGAAAGTCAAAATATCTGAGATCGAACTCAGGGAGCAATTTGGTATTTTAGAAACTAAAATTACAACTACAAAAGATGTTCAATAGTGCAAGTAAATGTTTATGAAAGCTAAAAAGAGAATATGCAAAATGAGGAGAGATTGAATGTTTTCTTTTCTCCTCCTTTTTCTCTCCGATGTCTTCTTTTGTGGATTAGACGTCTGATTCAGAATCAGACGTCTTAAACTCGCGTTGCTATAGGGCTTGCCCTTTCTCGTTCTGATTTTTACCTTCTCTTTCTTTCTTCTTTCTCTGCTGCGGCTATGCTTCTCTTTGGCTTCTTCTTCTTCTGTTCTTTATTTTTCTTCACTTGGCTTTCCTCCTTCTCGTCTTCTTCTTTTGCAACTCCTTCTTCCTTGGCCTCTGCAGTCTTCTTCATCTTTTTCTTCTCTTCCTCTGCCGCTCCTCTACCTTAAGTTCTCCTTCCTTCTTCTCTTCTTCTTCAGCCGCACCTTCTGCCTTGAGTTCTCCTTCCTTCTTCTCTGCGGCTACAGTGCCATCTTCCTTCTCCTCCTTAGCTGCTCCTTCCTCTTCCTGCACCTTCTTAGCTTTCTTCTTTTCCCTGCACACAAGAGAGAGTGCAAAACCTATCCCCTACCCTCCCTCGCGTCTCTCTATGTCACTCTTAGGAATGCTCTCCCAGAGCTGGGTAATCAGGTTGGGTCAAGCGCACCCGGGTCCAGGCACACCGGCGTGGGTGTGATGTACGACGAGTGCGTAGGATAGGTAATCAGGTCAGGTGCCAGATCCGTAGGGGCAGGTCGTGGATGAGGCGTAAGCGAGTGAGGGCGAGGGACCTCACCCATGTGTTATGAGGCGAAGAGAAAGAAACACAAAAACAATAAAAACCACTCACCCACGCTGGTTGTATCCGAGGTGGGACTAAAGTCCCACCCTCTTCTTCGCGTGCCCACAGGTGCTTTCTTCGCCTAATTGCCGCTGCTGTGATCCCTCTCAAGGCCGCTCACTTGGCTGGATGAGTGCGCGAATCCAACCCGTGCCTCCTGGAGTTGAGGACCTGGAGCGAAACGGCCTGGAGCGAAGCTTGCAACAAGCTTCACAGCTACTTCTATGGCTGCCGAGGTCTAAACCCTGTCCACAAGCAAACGACCTCGCGGCCTTGTCAAAATACGCAGGAAGCTTTGCCCTGACACGAAGAAGGTGGGACAGTGGTCGACGTGGCGCGGGGTGGCCTGAGTGTGCTTGCCTAGGTCACCCTGTGCGTGCAGATGTGGATGTGTTAGAGGGACGTGTTGGGGGCATGTGGTGATGAATGGAGAGAGGGGTTATGGTTAGTGAGACGTGGCAGAGCTTGTGAGATGGTTGGCGAGGTGGGTGGATGCATGGAGTGGCGGGAGCACCTCGCCGGTGGTTTGTCGGAGGTGGAGAAGATGGTAGTGGTCTACGGTTGTCGAGGGGTCGAAAGTGTAAATTAAGAGAGGGGAAATGAAGAGGAGGAGAGGAGGAACTTATTTGTGGTGATTGGAGCGAAGGGGAGGTAGAGGGGCAGACGGCACATATCTTCCATCGCCGGAGACGAAGATGTCCAGGGGAGGGGTGACAGCTACGACGACGGGGCTAGAGGTGTGCGCGTGGGTGTTGCACGACGTAGAGGAAGGTGGTGAAGGCGACTTTGCCACTGGTATTGTGGCAGAGCGACAAAAAAGAGGAGGAGGGCTCACCGAAGCTCACTAGACTCCTAACCAGAGGAGGAGGAGACGAAATTGGGGTGATTCTTTGGCCAAGTCAAGCTTACCCCAATCGACCAGACCTGGTGCTTCTTATATAGGCACGGGCAGAGGGTCAGGAACAAGGAGGCAGCCAAAAGTCCTTGCCGGAGGCATGGCCGAAAATGATACCCATACCTCTCATGCGTTCGCACGAGAGGTATGGGGCGATTAAGGGCATGGAAAACTACTCAGGCAGTAGGGAGTTTCACAGAGGACTCCCCTTTCAAATTTAGGAGTTGCTCCCTTTGGAAGCGAGGAGAAATCCTCCTCGAAACCTCACCGGAAATATGGGTCTCTGCTGCAATGGCAGATGGACCTGAATGCAAAAAGTGACGAAGAAGTTGAGGGGTTCTTCGCAAGGATTTTCAAAAGTTAGGAGCCAAAATGTAATTAGGGGGACTATTTTGCAAAGTAGGTCAAGATGACCTTCCCTTAGGTCCAAATTTTGGTATAAACCTAATTTGGACCTAAGGAATTCAATGGTAAAGTTGTATTTTAGGTTTGACCACGTTTGACTAGATATTTTGCATAAAAATCCAAATTATGTCAAATATTGAGCTTGGACCCCAATCTAGGTCAAAACAGATTTCAAAGGTCAAATTGAAGGTTCTAAATCCTAGGGAATGTTTTCCCATGAATTTTAGAGGGTTTAGTTGATTTTTATCCTACCTGGAACCTTGTGAATTTAAGTGGGTTTGTTTTAGGGTTACATAATGTCATTTAATTCTTAATTTCACAATAACCCTTTTCTGACCGAACCATCCCACTTTTTCTCTTATTAAGTCCAATTGACCTGTCTAGACCCGGAGAAATCCCATTGATACACTGCAATGATAAAATTACAGTTTTACCCTTTGCTTCATGTTCTCTTCCCAGATCAATGATCCCTTGAATTAGGCCTTTCTCTTGGTTATGTAGGCGCTTTTGTTCTCTTTTTTTAGGTCAAAAAGAGCTAGTTAGGGCTTATGATGAGGTTCTCATCATATCCCCATGCCTAGCTTTTGCTAGTCCTTTAGCAAAAATTTAAGGATTTAACTTATGTTCTAGACCATGAATTTCTTTCACCAGTTATGATACGTTCTTTTTCTTTTTTTTTTATTTTGTGATTAGGTCAGAATGCCGACAGTAGGCTTAAAGGTACTCTAGTACCAACCAAGATCTGGACCTGACCAGCTTTAGCTTTGGTCCTCCGCGAAGGTTTTTAAGGCCCGCAGGAACAACCCTAACATTCATTGGACTCCGTGGTTAAAGCACCCGTGCTTTGGACATATTTTAGCCTTGGTTCAGTTTGTAATGCGTTTATGTAAGAGAGAGACAGAGGATTTATTTGTTTGGAGAGTTTTCTCACTCTTTTCTTTTTAATTCTAGCTTCGGATTGGCTTTTCAACACGATCTGTATCGGATTCCTCGTCCCCATCATCAATCCTCAAAGGTCCATGGAAATCGATGCTTCATGATAGCACCACCCATGGTAACCCCCGGAACCCTGGTTTTCAAGATTTCGAGATAATCCCACCCACGGCGTTCCATGGCCGAATCCAGACCCTTGCAATCGACATTTCGTGATAATGCCACCCATGGTTTCTGAACCAGCAGAGTGCTTACATGCCCCCGATAGGATATGTAAATATCCTAAGAGACAAGCACCGAGGAGTCGATATGTTGTTACGCATCTCCGAGGCGAATTTCTCGCCTCTCTGCGCTGGAAACTCGTCCAAATCAACTTGTGTTGATCAGCTGCTCCTAATCTAGGCAACATTTTCAGAACATTAAAATGCTTTTTGCGTGGTTTTGATTGTTATGCGCACTGAACCAGATTGCTTGTGGATAGTGGTGCTTAGGTTACCGAGTCCTGCAAACCGAAGGTCAGTTAACGAGGCCGAATATCCCTAAGCCTTAGACCTAATACTTAAGCTTTTCATTCTCCTCAACCTCTTGAGGATTATCCAAATCTTAGTGGGTACTAAGAGTCTGGCCAAAAAAGCCTAAGGTCAACGTTCCTACTAATCTCTTTGTGTCTCTTTTCTTGGTGTGGTTTAGAACTTCGGTTAATCCCTTAATTTCTTACTAATGACTATCTCTTTCTTTTTCATTTTGTGCTCCTTTTTTGTCATTTTTCTACTTTTCCTCCTCCTGTTTTGTATAGCCCACAATTTTCTCTCCTCTTCTCAGTTTCTTTATTTTTTTAGATATGTGATTTTTTTGTTAAAACCTTTTCTTGATATGAGTTTTCATACATTTTTGCACTTTTCATACCCCCCCATGCCTAAGATTTGCAATGTCCCCATTGTAAATTGGGTGGGTTCGAATTCAACTTAGTTCATTCATTAGGACAGGTGTTTGGTAAACGAACGGGTCGAGGTGACTATTGCGAACGATTTCTAGACTCGGGTACGGGTACCTGAGGTGGAGTTGGTTGTTCTAATGGATGAACCCTAAAGTGCAATATGAATTTAGCAAAGAAATGTCAGGAAAGGTTTTGGATTTTTCAAAGAATGACGGGATGCCTCCCATTAAGCGCTGAGTTTTACGCCATCGGCTGGGCGCAATGGGCTCAGGGAGAATGGAGGATAAAGGATGTCTCAGCCAACTCTGTATTGGTCATGTCAATGAACGGTTTGAGTCTCTGACTGTTCACGATAAAGGGTTCGGAGTCATGGCTGAGTGGACTGATCTCAATGACTCCATTTCCAAAGATTTGTCGGACTAAGTAAGGTCCGATCCAATTAGATCATAGCTTTCCTGGGAACAGTTTGAGTCGGGCATCAAAGAGTAGGACCTTTTGACCAGGATGAAAGATCCTCCTAGATATGTGCTTGTCGTAAAAGGCTTTAACCCACTCTTTGTAGATTCGCGAGTTTTCATACGCATCATGGAGTAATTCATCAATCTCGCTCATCTAAGGCTTTTGTGGGTTCCAGCCTTAGAAAGATCTAAGTTGCAGTTTCGTACAGCTCAATAGCCTTTATGTTTCAATTCGACGGGGAGGTGACACACCTTCCCGTACACCAGTCTGAAAGGAGACATGCCTAATTGGGTCTTGTGGGCTATCCTATAAGCCCACAAAGCTTCTGGAAGCCGGGATGACCAATCCTTCCTGTCAGGTCGAACAGTAACCTGGAGGATTTTCTTGATCTCCCGGTTTGATAGCTCAGCTAGACCATTAGTTTGGGGGTGGTAAGGAGTAGAGATTTGCTGCGACACCCCATATTTGGTCATCAGTGACCTGAACTGAACGTTTGTGAAATAGGTCCCTCCATCAGAAATGATCGCACGTGGAATCCCGAACCGTGAGAAGATGTTTTGGTGAATGAATTTGATAACGACTTTGTGATCATTGGTTCGGATCGGAATGGCTTCAATCCATTTGGACACATAGTCAACAACGAGTAAAATGTATTCAAAGCCATCCGAGATAGGGAAGGGTCCCATAAAATTAATCCCCCATATGTCGAAAATCTCGCATACCAGAATCAACTGTAAAGGCATCATATCACGGTGGCTCATGTTGCCCAGGGTCTGGCAACGGTTACATGCCTTACAGTGATTATATGCATCCTTGAAAATTGTGGGCCAGTAAAAGCCACACTAGAGGACTTTTGATGTGGTTTTGTGTCCAGAAAAATGTCCACCGCATGCCTGGTCATGACAGAAAGAGAGTATATCTTTGATTTCTGCTTCCGTGACACACTGTCAAATAATTTGATCAGCACTAATGCGGAATAAATACAGGTCTTCCCAAAAGTAATACTTGGCATCAGAATGTAATTTGTCCTTCTTGGCCTTTAGCCAATCAGATGGGATCTGATGTGATGCCAAGTAGTTTTTTACTATGTCAGCAAATCATGGAAGCCTTGTATTGATAGTCAAGAGGTGCTCATCAGGAAAATGCTCCATGTTGAGTCCGGAAGGGTCAATGATCTCAGAAGGAAGGCGGGACAAGTAATCAGCTACCACGTTCTGTCTTCCCGCTTTGTCATGAATCTCGAGGTCAAATTCTTGCAACAGCAAGATCCATCAGATTAATCGAGGTTTCGCGTCCTTCTTTGCAAGGAGATGCCTCACAGTTGTGTGATCCGAGTTGATAATAACATGGGAACCCAGGAGGTAAGATCTAAATTTTTCTAGGGCAAATACTATGGCTAGCAGCTCTTTCTCAGTAACAGTGTAGTTACGCTGAGCCTTGTCAAGTGTTTTGCTAGCGTAGTAAATGACCACGAGTTTCCCGTCAATTTTCTACCCCAAAACCGCTCCTACAGCGAAGTCAAATGCATCGCACATGATCTCAGAGCGATGAAAAAGAGGAGGGCTCGTCGGAGCTCGCTGGACTCCTAACCAGAGGAGGAGGAGGAGACAAAATTGGGGTGATTCTTCGGCCAAGTCGAGCTTACCCCAATCGGTCGAACCTGGTGCTTCTTATATAGGCACGGGCAGAGGGTCAGGCACAAGGAGGCAGCCAAAAGTTCTCGCCGGAGGCATGGCCGGAAGTGATACTCATACCTCTCGTGCATTCGCACGAGAGGTATGAGGTGATTCAGTGCATGGGAAGCTACTCAGGTGGTAGGGAGTTTCGCAGAGGACTCCCTTTTCAAATTTGGAGCTGCTCCCTGGGGAAGCAAGAAGAAATCCTCCTCGAAACCTCGCCGGAGGTATGGATCTCTGTGCAATGGCAGAGGGACCTGAATACGAAAAGTGACAAACAAGTTGAGGAGGTCTTCGCAAGGGTTTTCAAAAGTGTGGGGTCAAAATGTAATTGGGTGGACTATTTTGCAAAGTAAGTCAAGATGACCTTCCCTTAGGTTCAAATTTTGGTAAAAACCTAATTTGGACCTAAGGAATTCAATGGTGAAGTTGGATCTTAGGTTTGACTGGATATTTTGCATAAAAACCCAAATTAGGTCAAATTTGAGCTTAGACCCCAATCTACGTCAAATCGGGTTCCAAAGGCCAAATTAAAGGTTCTAAATCCTAGGGGATGTTTTTCCATGAATTTTAGAGGGTTTAGTTGATTTTTATCCTTCCTGGAACCTTGTGAATTTAAGTGGATTTATTTTAGGGTTATATAATGTCATTTAATTCTTAAATTTCACAATAACCCTTTTCTGACTGAACCATCTCACTTTTTTTGTTATTAAGTCTAATTGACCTATGTTTAGACCCTAAGAAATCTTGTTGATGCACTGCAATGGTAAAATTACAGTTTTACCCTTTGCTTCATGTTCTCTTCCCAGATTAGTGATCCCTTGAATTAGGCCTTTCTCTTGGTTATGTAAGAGGTTTTGTTCTCTTTTTTTAGGTCGAAAAGAGCTAGTTTAGGCTTATGATGAGGTTCTCATCAGTTACTTTGAGTAGCTTGCTAAGCTTAACATTGTAGGGTAATTTGGTGATTCAAATCACCATTTTATCCTCTCATCTTTTTGCATTGTTAACATCAGATTTCATTTATATATCATTATTGTTTGAAATTCTCATACTGCATTTGAATTGCGATCTTGAGAATTATATTGCCACTTTCTCCTTGTGTTCAACCTCGGATTTCATTCGAGCAATAAATATTTTATGTTTTCGCACCCATTCGATCTATACTGCAGCGCGATGATTTTAAAACCCATTTCAGAGCAACGAATAGCAGGCGCCTGCAGTTGAGCGAGAGGAGGAGAGGGAGAGTTGCGAAGAGAGAAAGGGTCAAAAACGATTCTGCAGAGTCATTTTTTCCACAAAATTAAACATCTGGAATGACCTCCAGACGTCGGGTCGAACGTCCAGAGATAATCCCAGACATCTGATAGCGCGTATTTTGTTTATTTTTCCTGCCCAATTTCTGACCATGTGTGTACGTGTGTCAGAGGGTGGGGAAGCACGCAGGTGTGAGAACTAAGGCAATTCAGATGTCCGAAAGTGCCTCTAGATGTCTGAAGCCACCCACAGATGTTCGCACGGGGTTCCAGACATCTAGAGAAAAGCACCTCAAGTAAGGTATGCCTGCGAGTTCGTTTAAGACGTCTGGGACTTTTCCCAGACGTCTGATTTTGAACAGGGTTGGTGTTTTTGGGGTCATTTAGGGCCCAAACGGTGCTGATTTTCTACAAATGAAACGTCATTAGTTTTCATTCGAGTTTCTCTACGTAATGATACATTGTCCTTGCCTTTTTGAGCTCATTTTACCTGTCAATCCATGTCATAGGTCTCCAGTCCATCGAGTATATGGGACCTGCGGAGACGTCGGGAGCTACTATACGAGCCCCTATTCCACCTGGTTATCCTGGTAGAGTGGTTCTCAGCCTAATCTCGGAATTTCTAAATTGCATGCGTAGAATTAATTGAACCTAGGATGTGAGATGAACCCTAGGAAGAGATAAATGCACGTTGCCAAAGAATATAGTCGATCTAACCCGAGGTTGTGACATGAACACTAAGGCTGGAAGAAATGCATGCGTAATTAATGAATGATTGGATTACCGTGATGAAAACAAGAGCTGCCTGAAATGAACTACGTCATGAATAGAAATACATACTTGTACTAAATAATTGATGATGGAATTCGAGTTACCTGTTTTACGTACAATGAACTAGATATGAGAATAAAAAACTCCATGTATGAACCCTATGGGGAATTTAGAAAGAAACCAGGAATATTATAGTATGGAAACCTGTGGGTTTTGGAACATGTCACCTACGAGCAACTGTTTGGACTTGGTTAAGGGAAGTAAGCTGACTTTTGTGTACGTAGTACCGAGGAGAGCAACTATCCCTTTCAAGTAGAGGAGAGCTTGCAGCCCTTTGGGTTGAGACCTGGGGTGGGTTTGGCAACTCTACGTCGACTCCTATTTGGTCCTCGCATACGTGATACCGAGGTGAGCTACTCAGTGTAGAGGGGAGCTAACCGCCCTTTTGGGCCCAGGGTTAGGCATGGCCACCCTACACCAACTTTTGTTAGCCCGTTGGGTAAACTGGGATAGTCGGACGAGGGTACGCAGACTGTGAGGGGAGAGACCCTTGTTTCTGAGGGGCGAGACCGCTGTTCTGAGAGGGTGAGACCCTGTGCTGTTCTGTGCGGTACGTTTGGGGCGTACCCGTTAGCGAAAATGAATGATCGCGTGCCCGTATGGGGTAGACACTGGTGCGCTTATCACGCATGCCGTAGTCACCGCTACTTGCGACCGTGACCTCGAGGTAGTAGACCGAGTGTAAGACTACCATGGGGGACTCTTCCAGCCAGAAGAGTGCCACGTGTACATCCTACATTATGGGAAAACTGCAAGCAAGTTCGTTCCCTTAAGGAACAACAAGATTGAGAAATATATATTATGGAACTTGATTAGAATACTTGGATTAGAAAGACAATAATTGGGAACGGATGATAATAAATAAACTGTTAAATGCATGTTAGCTGTCTGTTTAAATTATATAATGCAACCACTACTCTACTCAGCATTAGCTGACCACAGAATTTTATAATCTTGTTCAAGATAGGGATTCGAGCAGCCAGAGCCACCAGCTGCTGAGAGCACTAGGCCCAGTTGAGCCCAGTAGTAGTTTTCTTCTGTCTTTCTTACAGAGAGTTTGTGGTAGTGAGTACCTGTTGTTCTTAGTTATATTTCTGATATATCTGTACCAGCTTATGTCGTGATGGCTATGCTTGTAATCGTAACTTTCCACTGTATAATGTGAGATACTAGTGGATTGTTATTTTCTTTCCTTTATTTTCGGGCAAATATTTTCTGCTTAGTTACATTACTTGTGTGGTTGTGGAATGATTATGGCATTTGGTTCTTTCTCGTTAGACGACTGGGTCTTGGGATTCATTGAGGCGAGCCGTTCTCGGGACCTGTAGGGAGTCGGGAGCAGGTTGCGACATTAGGTCATCCATTGAGTAGTTAGCCTTGAGAAGGAGCATTCCACCACCTTTCAAGTGCCTAACCTACCACTATACACCCATCACCCTCACCTACTCGCCCACTACATGGAGGACATCTTGGGGTGCACAGCTAGGCTTGGAGGAGGGCTTCCATCCACGTCAAGGAGGAAGCAAAATGGAGAAGGATGTGCACAAGGAGGAGCATTATCATTCACGAAGCTTCATTCCATAAGCCACTCTTCATCTTTGTATTTTATGCTTTCCTTTTTATGTTGTCATAGACTTGTGTAAGTTTTCTTGTGGGCATTCGAGATTACATTAGTTTCATCATAGTTTTTTGTGAGCACTATTTTGCCTATTTAGTTCATTGTTTGTATCTTTTGATTTTGGATGAATGAAAATGATGATGTTTGTTGAGAGCCTCTACTTTTGAGTATTGTATTTGGACGCATGATTGTGAGTAGAAAGTGATTACAAGTAGCTCGTCGTAGCTTCTTGTGAGCTCACTTCCTATCTCCCTTGTGGTTTTACTTGTAGGAAAATAAATCGAACCCAAAGTACTCATCTTTCATGATAAAA
Source organism: Thalassia testudinum (assembly GCA_037157565.1). Taxonomy (NCBI): domain Eukaryota; kingdom Viridiplantae; phylum Streptophyta; class Magnoliopsida; order Alismatales; family Hydrocharitaceae; genus Thalassia; species Thalassia testudinum. The sequence continues at coordinate 55,024,452 of JAZHRO010000030.1, forward strand.
GATTTAGTCTTGCACTTTATTTCTTTCAAAAACAAAGAGACAAAAAAAAAACAAAATCAAAAACACAAAAAAAGAAACAAAATGCATTTCGGGATTTGATTTGTTACACCTCGCCTCCTTGGACAACCCGTATACTCCTTGCAATTACGGTTTATAAATTTTAAAAGTTAAACACTTAAGTTGGACTACAACGATTAAAATTTCATATTTTACAAGAAACGATTCGAGTGACCCAGGCACCTACCATTGTCTCTAAGGATCCAACCTAAGTAATTTCTATCAATTCCAAGACTGTCAACAACATTAAGCTTATGTCCTTGCACTGGATGAGTCCAATTAATGGTGAAATGAGTAGGATGATTAATTTGGATCCAATCATGTAAATCTAATTGAGACCAAAGATATTATAAGAAGGGATCTCCATGAAGTGGAAATAATGATTTTTCAATTTGTTTTGAATCCACCCAGTGATAAACCAAATGAAAGCAATCACACCCTATTGGAAGCATCTAGTCGCGGAACTCCCATTTTGTTGAAATAAAGAGAGAAAGTTAGAAGATGAAATGGATTTAAAGTAACCCTTTTGATGAACTCAACAAAGGATGGTGTTGACCAGTTGACTTTCGAAAAGAAATGAATGAGTGGAGAGTTGGGGCAACAATGACATTTGGAAGGAATTGGGATACCCAATTTGATAAGGTTGTCATATGTAGGGAGCTTCCTTTTAAGAAACTTCCAAATGAGTAGAGTGATATGGAGAGAAGCTTTAAAGCTTAGAGATTCTTAGCCTAAGATATTTCGGGATAAGAATGGAAGTTGGAAATATAAGCAGAAGCAACTAAGAAGGCTCTAGAAGGATTAGGCATCCAAATAGAGACATCCCAATTATTATCAAGGGTAAGAACCTAAATCATGCTTGTCAACTCAAGGGGCAATAAATCAAACTTAGGAGTGGAGGATGTGATTCCAACAACTCACGAATGAAGATTCTTGGATGGTTGGTGCCATCATTAAGAAAAAATTTTAGAGAAGTGCCCCAATCCAAAATCTATCCAAAAGTTAATCTTATCCTCGTGAATTTCTCATTTGATGTGCGAGGACATTTCATGATACACATCTACGAGAAGGTAGTATCTAAGGGGAAGACTACAAGAAGGATTATTGCGAGACCCATAGAGACTACGAATAAGGGAATTGAAAGGAGAATGAGCAAAAAGGATATTCCATACTTCTTTAATTCTGAGAGCCTTGACAATTAACGAGAGGTTATGAAACTTCTTTGGGTAGTATAATGCCCTTCCAATAAATCCAACGACGTGAAAGCCCAAAATTAGAAGATCCCCAAAAGAATTTCATAAAAGCAAACTCAATTTGCCTGATAATAATTTTGGGAACTTCCAAGACTAAGAGAAGATGAGTAGCCATGGAGGACAAGACATGTTTAATTAGGAGAAGGTAGGCTGAAGAGGGTAATAAATTAGTTTTCCAACCAGCAAGTTTGTAGTGAATCCTCTCAATTAGATGGTTGAAATAAGACACCTTAGCACATCCACGGAAGATAGGGCATCCCAAGTAAGTGAAGGAGAATTTGCCAAGTTGACAACCTAAAATATGGAGGATACGAGAGATCCTCTCAGGAGGAAAATGACGGCCAACATAGCAGAAACTCTTGACATGACTTACTTTGATCCTAGAGGCAAGTTCAAAGGATTAAATAAAGGAGAAGAGATGAGTGACATTTGACACACTCTCATTGAGGAAAATGATAATATCATGAGCATACAAGAGGGCCAAAAAAGATTTGATCCCATTTTTAACCGAGAAGGGAATAACGTTCCTAGAGACAACCAACTCATTGAGGCCCCTAATGAAGGGCTCCATGAATATATCAAAGAGAAAGGAAGAAAGGGGATCACCCTAATGGAGGCCATGGGAGGCCCAAAAGAAGGGCGAAGAGATGCCATCAACAAGAACAGAGAATCGATCCATCATGTTGGACAAAACACTTGAGGAGTTGAATGAAATTAGAAGTGAAACCAAAGTGGGAGAGAATCTCATGAAGACGAGACCACTCAACACAATCATAAGCCTTCTCAAGATCAAGCTAGAGCCAGAAACTCAACAATCTGAGTGAGCTCAAAGGTTGTTGCAATATGATAAAAAATGGAATGATCTTTCATGAATCTTGTTTGTTCTTTAAATATAATCCTTCGGCGAAGGTTTGTGAGGCGATTAACAAGAATTCCAAAAGCAACTTGTTGATAACATTACAAAGGCTAATCGGGCACACTTGGGGTTTTCTAGGGATAAAGGAAATGAAGGTGGAATTGAAAGCCTTAGGGGAGTTACAGGTGATGAAAGTCCTTGGCCTGGAGTTGGGACTCCTAAACCCTCTTTTGTTTCTTATCCAACTCCCTTATTTGTGTCCCTTGAGTTGGCTCATGTCAGGCTTGAGTTGGCTCATGAGCCACGTTTTACCACCTAACTAGACCCTTGAGCTTGGCTTGTTGAGCTCAATTTGACTTGTGAGCTAAACAAGCGAGCTAAACAAGCTCGCTTATCACTCAAATGAGCCTGATTTGAATTTTCTTTTCTAGGAGAGACAATAATCTTTAGTTGAATTATAATTAGTGAAAATTGCTAATAAGGAAAACTGACATAAAAATGCAAGTATTTTACTCTTAGAATCAAAACTTTTTATTGGTTTACTTGTAACTCCATAAATATCATAAATTTTAAATAAGCAATAAACTCAAGTTATCAAGCTGAGTTTTGCTCAACTCAAGTTAGGCTTGACAAGCTAAATAACCTAAGACTCTCAGCTTGAGCTCGGCTCAAAAACTCAAGTAGTCAAACTTGGGTTGACAAGTCGAGTTCAAGGGGAATTTTCATCCCTCAATGTGGTAAGCAAGGAACAACTACTATTACGTCAAAGCATGACCCAGAAGGGTGAGGGAGAAGAGAAAACACCGCACCCCCTTGAGGGGGGGTTGGGGACTCCAAAACAAAGAGAATTAAGAAACAACAAAACAATGCCCCTTTCATAGGAAATTGACACTCCTTTTGGGAGAAAACAAAATAGGACAACTATGAAAGATAACAAACAACAAAGTGAAAAGAAGTTATACCGAGAGGGTATCTCTCAATGAGCGCAATGTAGGAGATACATTGAGGGGTTGCTTGTGATCCCTTGTGTCGAGGAGGAGGTGATAGGCAGCGAGCGAGTTAGAGGTGGGAGGTGATGTGGTTGCCAGAGTTGCTTGTTGACAACGGAGGACTACATTGGAAGGTTGAATTTTCGGACTAGATTGTGATCATGTATGGTGCGAGATCAAGGGAATAGCGATATTTTAGGAATGTTATAGCTAGCACTCCCCCTATGTCACATAATCAAGGCACTACAAATATAGGTCAACCCCAACAGGAGACTTAAGACAATATAATTTTAATTACTTTCCAAACACGTATTCATCAGAGTATACAAACGGGTCAAGACGATTCAACCTACGCAAGATGTTAGGAGGGATCCTAATTTGGAGGTTCGTATTGGGTTGAAAACGGAAATTAAGGTTAACAACAACTATATAGGTATAACTGCACGTCTGCAACAAATTAACCCCATATTTCACATAAAACATTGATAAAAAATAGCAAATATAATTAATAACTCCCAAAATCACGTATAATTGATAAGCTCATCCATTGATATATCAGTTGAACTGCTATGATTTTTTTAATTATCAATCGACAATTAATGACGAAAGGGAATTAAAGGTGCTACGTCCCAATGGGACACGCTCAATTAATGGTTATTTTCTGTCAACAAACTGGAGATCGTATATATATATATATATATATATATATATATATATATATATATCGCAAGATACATATACGCATCTAACATAAAAAAATGATCGATTAAAATGATCATATCTTACGTACAGGTCAAGCCTCCCGATCCATTAATCTTTCTTTGATGCGGACGGACGGAGCGGCTTAATCAGACGCTCTCGATCCTCGCCCGGCAAATCGGGCATTCCGAGTGCAAGCGCAACCACATCTTGATGCAATCCTCGTGGAACAAGTGGGTGCATCTAGTCAAGGCTCCAACCATCTCCATACCTTCGAAATCCTCCAAGCAAATTGGGCAAGTTTGTGGAGTAGTGCCTTCCATAGGCATCTTATAGGGGAAGATCGTGATCGGGATGCGAGAAAGGTGGTCAGAGGAGGAGGAGGAGGAGGAGTCGCCCGCAGGTGCAGACTCCGGGTGCTCCTCGGAACACTCTCCGTCGTGGCATGTACCGTAGACTACTACAAACAAGAACACCACAGAAATAAAGACGGAGGAGGACCACAACCAGAACAAATCCATGCAGGTATAGTATTAGCAAATTAAGAACTCTCTCCCTCCCTCTCTCTCTCTCTCTCTCTCTCTCTCTCTGCACTGATATGCATGAATGAAAGGGTTTTGACCTTTTATTTATGAGCTTCCCGTGTACTCTTTTCGTAGAGGACGAATGGAGAATATATGAAGCTATGTTCGAAGGTCGAAGACTTATAACGGTATATGTTGTTTTTTTTTTTTTTTTCTTTTTGGCTGGAGTTCGATGATCAACGATTACTTTTTCTCCGAAATAAAAGAAAAAGTTTATACATTTACTTATTATTTATGCTAATAAATAGTCTTTGAAATGATATTATATGTGCATGGTAGCATCGATCGTTGTTTATATATTATTTTTTACGCATCAAAATTGTGATTCTATCACTGTATCTTCAACTTTTCCGCCTCCTAACAATGTTCCTCATGCTTGATCACCTCCCTCCTCTCTCTTTCTCTCTCACTCTCACTTCCTTTTCTTTTCATATTTTACATCAGTGTAATATAATTTAGATTCAAATTACACATACGTAATTTGATAATTATTTTATACTCATATAAAATGATTCAAAACAAGATTGTATAATTGAAATGTGAAACGACTCAAAATCAAATTGCACATATACAAATTCATTTTGCATGATCGGAATAAAACTCATCGATGCACTTTGATTTAAAATAAAAAATCACCTAAAGTTCATTAAAAAAATCATTGGTATAAAATAAAAAATCATTGATGTATTTAAAATTCTTCTTATTTTAAATATTTATGAAAAAATGAAAGTATAAATAATTTTATCCAAATATAAATATATATTAGTCATTTACTTATGAAAACTTCTAAAAGTGATATATAATGCATTTAAATGGTTGCTTATACATTGAGCTAGTTCTCAACAACTTTTAAAGTTGGCACGTGGTTAAGTGTGGTCTGAACTAAGGGTGTAAAGAAATTAAACCTGAGTGAACTTATCAAGATTTGATTCAACTCGATAACAATTTTATAAGACTCGAGTTCAATATGAAAAAATGAGGGTAAGGTTTAATTTAGTTCATTTATGTTATTAAAGATTTAATTCGATTCATTTATTATTTGTTTAAATGTAAAATTTAAAATATTATTAATTTTGATTTGATTCATTTAAGATTCATTTTAAGGTATGTTTATGATCTTTTTAAACTATAATATTTTGTTATAAGTGAAAATGAGATAAATTAATTTAAAAGAAATTAAAACATGGAGCAAAATGTAATATTTGAAAATATATAAATTATATCATAAATAATATTTCAAGACATATTTTTCAAAAAAAAAATATGAGAAAAAAATACCTCATTACATGAAGTACCTTACGCGTAAGGGTGATGTTACACGTTTCTAATTTTGGTTTTTATTAAATGCAGGCTTTCAGGCGGGATTGTAAGAGTGGTGAAGTAGAGTTTAGATTTTAAATATATACATGCACACGTATTTTTAAAATTTTTAATAAATTTAATCTAAACAAACCAGTCTTATTTAGATCAGATCATTATTTAAACAAATTTAAAATTAAATTTAATTTCAATTCATTTATTTATGAGTTCAACCTAAATAAAACTTTTACTGATTCAAATATATAAAGATCCAACCCAAAAAATTTTTTCCAACCTCAATTCAAACCATGCACGCCCCTCCTCCCTCATCCCACATCTCTCTCCCTCAGGTCGCCCCACTCTGAGAGCGGTATTTTTGAGAATTAGGAAAATATGTCACTTTTTTATTCTAAGCTATATAGTCAATCATCTCAACTGATACATAATTTCTTGCCTCTGTACGTGTTATTATTTTAAAAATTTTTGATTGTGAATAGGTATTTTTACTTCTTTATAGATGGAAGATTTACTTTTATTTTACTATTCGAATTTGAGGATAGGTTCTAACATTAGCGGTTAGTTTGGACAAAAATATTAAATTAGGTTATATGCATCATCTCTTGATTTGAATTATTGTTAAATATTCACATGTTTGTTAACTTTGGAATGCGAAAAAAAAGATCATGCTGCTTTCAGAATAAGATCCGATGTTGGAATTTAGATTTGATAAAGAATGTGTCTGTAAATAATAATGTTCTTTCACTTTTCTTTTCATCATCAATAATATCTTTCCCGTTGTAAAGTGATGTTTGCAAACTAGTTTATTATATACTATACTTGACTGACGTTAATACTTCCATGTCTTCAAGAATTCTTGATTTATATGATTTGTGTATGCTTTTATGTATGATCTTACACACCTTCTACGTTGTACTATTATATGTGTGCTATGTTTTCAACGGAATATAATTTACTCTATTTGCCCTTCCTTCACGAATTCTTGACGTTAATTAACACATTCAAAGATTCCATAATTAAGTTTGATAAATTTTTGCCTTTGTTGCCAATAGTAAGAATCCAAATTTAACTAAAAATAAACTTACGAATTTTAAGTAATAATTCCAATTAGATTTAACAAAATAAAGTTACAAACATGGATGAATATTACGTATGCAAATAGGCAAAAGAAAGAAAGAAAAATGTAACGGGAAACGGAAGGTGATAGCTACAAATTTTCTCACGAGATAAATGAGTGGTCATGTTTGTTAGATCTACATTGTTGCACTAGGCATTTTTACATCCTAGAAGAGTTCTTTATGTACTTTATGTTTTATATGTTTTTTCTTTTTATGCATTTGGGATTCTATAGTCTTTTAGGACCTCTCAAAACTTCTTGGGATGAATTTAAACCTGGCCTTTGTCCTTTTGGCTCTCACCCTCTCCTACCCCCCGCCCCGAAAACGCACACTATTGTACTATTAGGTGTATATTATATTAGAGTTAGGTGTTAACTTGTAATTAAGATGTGTAAGTACAAAGCAATGTTTACGTGCCATGCATGAATTGCAAGGTACATAAGCGACTCTCTCATCACCTATAATATAATGCTTATAAATATACCGCAAGATGATCGACATTTTTCTTAATCCCTTTCCAATGCAGTAATATCCTTGATATTGTGTCCGAGCTATTAGGTGGGCATCTTTCTGACAAAATTAATTTGTCGAATGATGAGGGGTAAAAAGTATCATCGGATCTAAAATTTTACACCTAACCTAGCAAAGGATCCGGCTACCTAGACTTGGGGTGTACAAGCGAAACTAGTACTCTGTCCCACCTGAGACTAGCCAGACCCTCAATTAACACAAGCCCAATCTGCCAGAAGATCCTACACAGCAAGGGCAGAAGATACCCTGACCCTGACAGCTATCCTGTAACCTGACAAATAGGGGCACCAAAGCCCGCCAATGAGAGTGAACCTCTTGCTATAAATAGAGAGGGAATCCTCCGAGATATCACGTAAAATGTATCCCCGAAATTCTAATGTATAGTTGGAAGCATCGTCTTCCCCCCAGACGTAACCCCTTGCGGTGGAACTGGATTACCAAACCCTTGTTTTCCCTTGTTTGTGCCTGATTTTCGTTCTTTTTCCCTACGCGATGGATGATCAATAGCTAAGTAGCATCTTCTACGTTCATAAATCTTTTAGTAGGACCTTTCGAGGCCCATCAAATTGCACCATTTGTAGGAAGTGTCAACAAAAGAGCCGTTACTTTGAAGAGCATCCGATCACTTGGAACAAGGGCCCTTCCGGCACCCTACTACAGCCCCCATGAGCGAAAGCTTCCACGGTGGTCGTAACCACCTGCGGCCCCGCTCGTGACCCTCCTCCCCTTGGTGGAGCTCAGTAAAGGTGAGGCATCTACATGCCCTGGCATCCTCGACTAGTTGCCCGAGGTCCCCCAAGCTGGACCTACCCTCCTAGAGGCACGACCCAATCAAGAGGAATCAGGGACTAAGCCCTGCGGTCTCGGATACACACCTGTGCGCATGCAGCCTGCCCACGCAGGCACGAAGGAATGGAGGTCCCTCGTTTAAGGCATCTGAAACGCCAGCCGCAGCCCAGTACGAAAGAACGACTAACCCCACCTCACACTTCGCTCCCTGAGGAACAACCCTCGAGGAAAGCCAGCGCTCGACCATTGTTACAAACGCACGGCTTCAGACGTCTTTTAAGACGTCTGGGAGGTGGCCCAGACGTCGGACCAGACGTCTGGGATTCGGTTACGGCAGCACGCGCGGTCGCGTCTACGCGCCTGCACGCGCAGACCTGCGAGTGCCCTTTTTCCCTCTCCTCCGTAGGCACTGCCCCCTGTTCCGCTCTCTCTCTCCTCCCCGCGAGGCTTTAAAAAGCCTCGCCCTCTCCCTCACTCTCACCACCTTCGCTTCTCCTTCTTCTTCTTCCAGCGAGTGCGAGCGCAAGCGAGCGGCGGCGACAGCCGCGGTGAGTGCGGGAGGAGGTGCTGCGCGAGGGACGAGGCGTCGGCCGGGAAGGCTCGAGCCTGCCAGGGCAGCGGAAGCCAGCCGGTGGGGGCGCAGCGGGCGCGGAGTGACGTGGGAGGCCTGCTGCAGCTCGAGCAGCAGGCGGACGAGAAGCAGCGCGGCCGAGTGTTGCGAGCGGAGGGCGAGTCGCGCCCTGGTTCTGGAAATTTTTCGAGAATCAGACGTCTGAGATTCCAACCAGACGACGGGGAAGACGTCTGGAGGACTATCCAGACGTCTGGTAAGTTATTTTTCGTACCTTCTTCTTTCCTTCGACCGTCCGTACTGAGCACGAGGAATGGGTACGCACAGGGTCTAAGATTCGCATCCAACGCGAATCAGACGTCTGGCAGCGGTGCCAGACGACTGGAGCGACTTCCAGACGTCCGGGGTGACCATCGGATGTCTGGGAACTAGGCCAGACGCCCCCGCAGGCTTCTGGACGTCTGAGAGACCACGCAGAACAAAGGTAACCTCTGATCCACTTTTTAAGACTTCTGGAAGAGGTTCCAGACGTCTGATTTTGCACTGTTTCGTCGTTTTCGACCCGTTTAGGGCCCGTTCGGAGTCCGTTTTCCGCGTTTCAAGTTGCGTGTTTTCAGAATTAAATCATCTACCCGTCTACAGTAGTTGTATACTATTTTGAGAAACTCCTTGTGTTTGATCCTTGTGATAGGACCCCGTTCCGTTGCAGTTTCGGGGATTGCAGAGGTACGCGGGACTCCCGACCATGCCCCCAGTACACCTGTTGTAACCGGTAGAGTGGCTTTTAAGTTTATTAGTATAATCTGTTAAATTATGGAACCATAAATAGAACCTAGAACATTGCATGAATCCTAGGAATGAGAAACTAGAATGAATGGTAGATCCTAGGGTGTTGCATGAATCCTAGGGCTGGAAAACTAGATTGTATGATAGATCCTAGGGTATGGCATGAATCCTAGGATGGGAAGAACTAGTGGAATATATGAATACTGCAGTCTTGGAAAATGTGGAAAGGAAATAATAGCTACCTGTAAATTGGTCTAACAGCTGCCTGTTATGAATAAATGAACATGACTGAGAATATGGGATGTATGAACGTGAAACTGGAAAGGCGAAACCTGAATGTGCTGAGTTAAAAGAACTGGAACCCTACGGGGAATTAGGAGTGGAACTCCTGGAAAGAGAAAGGAATGGAACTGAGAAAGAAAGATGTGGTAGTGTGCTGTCTCTTGGGTACGTAGTACCAAGGGAAGTACCTGTACCTGTTTAGTGCAGAGCAGAGCCAGCCGCCCCAGGGACCCGGTGTAACGAGCGCGTGCCCCAGACGCCTTTTAAGACGTCTGGGAGGTGGCCCAGACGTCTGTCAAAACGTCTGGGATCACATCCAGACGTCTGACCAGACGTCCGGGATAGTTTACAGACGTCTGGCGAACAGTTATGCTCGCACGGGATATTCGTCTGCGCGCCTGTGCGCGCAGACCTGCGATTCTGCCTCTTTCTCTGCGGCTGCAGGCGGCTGCGACCGCCTTCTCTCTCCTCTCCGCGCGGCGTTAAAAGGGGGGCGCGCCTCCCCTCCCGTCTCCACCATCTTCCTCCTTCTTCTCCTGCCTGTGCGCGAGAGCGAGCGGACGCGAGGGCGCAGCGGCAGCGGCAGCCGCAGTAAGCGCGAAGGAGCTGTGGCGTGCGAGGGCGGGGCTCTGCCGTGAGGGCGAGCTCGCCGGGAGCGGCTTGGCCGGCCGGCGGAGGGCGCAGGGGGCGCAGAGCGTCGCGGAGAGGGACCTGCTGCGGGCGGAGCAGCGGACGCGCGAGGTGCGACGCGGGCGGCGTCGCGAGCGGAGGCCGAGCAAGGTTCTGATTCTGGAAAAAATTTCCAGAATCAGACGTCTGGATTGATATCCAGACGGCAAGGTCGACGTCTGTGAGATCATACAGACGTCTGAAAGGTGAGTTTCCGCTTTCTCCTTCCTTCTTGTCGACTGACCGTACTGAGGGAGGGGGTTGGCTGTGCGCAGGTTCGCTGATTCGCCATCCCTTGCGAATCAGACGTCTGGAAGTTGTACCAGACGGCGGGAGTGACCCCCAGACGTCCGGAGGGACCATCGGACGTCTGAGATCTAGGCAGACGTCCCCACAGACTTCTGGACGTCCGGGGAACCAAGCCGAATAGGTAATTCTCTGATCCACCGTTTAAGACGTCTGGAAGGAGTTCCAGACGTCTGATTTTGCACAGTATTGTCTTTCTCGACCCGTTTAGGACCCGTTTGGGCTCCGTTTTCCGCGATTCGAGTTGCGTTCGTTTCAGAATTTATTCCTCTACCCGCCTACAGTAGCTATACACTGTTTTGAGACACTCCTTGTGTTTGATCCTTGTGATAGGACCTCGTTCAGTTGCAGTCTTGAGAGTCGCGGAGGCGCGCGGGATTCCCGATCACGCCCCCATTACTCCCGTTGTACCTGGTAGAGTGGCTTTAAGTATTAATAAAATCTGTTAAAGTATGGAACCATAACTAGAACCTAGGGCATTGCATGAATCCTAGGAATGAGAAATATATGGAATGATAGCTCCTAGGTGTTGCATGAATCCTAGGGTCGGAAAACTAGATTGTATGATAGATCCTAGGATATGGCATGAATCCTAGGATGGAAAAACTAGTGGAATGTATATTACTGCAGTCTTGGAAAAATGGAAAGGAATATATAAAGCTGCCTGTAAATTTAATTAACAGCTGCCTGTTATGAATAAAGAAACATGTTTGAGATCATGGAATTTGAGAACGTGAGTCTGGAAAGTGAAACATATGATGTTCTGAGATAAAGAGCTGGAACCCTACGGGGAATTAGGAGTGGAACTCCTGGAAAGAAAAGGAATGGAACTGAGATGTAGTTTGTACTGTCTCTTGGGTACGCAGTACCAAGGGAAGTACCTGTACCTGTTTTAGTGCAGAGTGGGGCCAGCCGCCCCAGGGACCCGGGGTTAGGATTGGCCGCTCTGTACCGACTTGTTGGCCCTCGTGTACGTAGTACCGAGAAGAGCTAGTAGTGTTAGGAGAGTACTAGCTACCCCACGGGCCCCGGGGTTCTGCTAGCCTCCTTCACCGACTTGTTAGGCCCACTAGGGCAAACCAGGGTAGTCAGGCGAGGGTGCGCGGACTGTGGAGGGGCAAGGCCCCGGTTTGGTTACTGTGGAGGGGTTGGACCCCTGTTACTGAGAGGGCTCTGCCCTGGTTCCGTGCTGTGCTTTGGGCGCACCCGTTAACGGAAACGACTGACCACGTGCCAGTGCGGGCTAGCTACCTGTGCGTTTATCGCGCGTGCCGTAGTCACCGTTACGTCTATCAGTGACCTTGGGGTGGTTGACTGAGGGTAGGATCACCATGGGGGACTCTCCCGGCCAGGAGAGCACCACGTGCTACTTCTACTTTTGGAAAAGACTGCAATCAAGATCGTCCCACGAGGACATCCGAGATCAAGTAAAGGATCTGAGAAGTAAATGAAATAGTGAGAAAAATTGAAAGATGTAAATAAAGGAAGTAATAGAACATAACAGCTACTGTACACTCTACTGTTGCCTTTAGTTAGTTTGTCACTCTACTCAGCGTTTTGCTGACGTGTTACACTCGTTACCTTTTTCAGGACCAGGTGTTGGGCAGCCAGGGTCGGCGGCTGCAGAGGACGCTGGGCCGAGTAGGGTCCAGTAGAGTTACCACAGCTTTGTACCCCTTTTTGTTTCTGTTCTAGTGAGTAGTCTTTGTTTCCGCTGTACCTTCTTTACCTGCAGTTTTTGTTATATGATAAATGTTGTTTTACTGTTGTGGTGGTGCCTACTGTAGTAGTTTCTTTCCTTACTGCTGTACTTTCTTACTGTTAGTTATATTCATGCTGAATGTGGTTTATTTTACTGTCTTTTGGTTACTTCCTCGTTGGACGACTGGGTCTTGGGATTAGTCGAGTCGGTCCGGTTCTCGTGTCTCGTAGGGACTCGGGAATCGGGTCGTTACAAGATGGTATCAGAGTAAGGTCGTCCCGAGAAGTGAATCAACTGACTGGAAAATAACCAATTCACATGTTTATAGCTAGAGTAGCCACCACAACATATCTCTTGACATGAGCTCTTAGAAGTTTTGTTAGGTACCGTCTGTTTAGAAGCTTTTCATTTTGTTTCGCGTCTCCATTGTAGGAGATGCCGCGTCGTGGAGCTAGGAGGGTGGGCCGCAGGCGCGGCCGAGGTCAGGGCCCGGGGGACAGATATGTCGGGCTTGGAATACATACTACCCCTCCTCTTCTCCTGAGTATACCGTCTCGGGACCTCGTCCAACTGATTCGAGAGGTGGTTCGAGAAGAATTTCAGCTTCCACCCACGTCGCCACCCCCTCCCCCTTCCGAGCGTACGACAGGGGAGTTAGTGGTGGAACGAGATTTTCGCCGCCACACCAGGCGTGTTAGGAGAACTCAACGGAGACACGTGGCGTCCGCAGGAGAGCCGTCACGTTGTGCAGGGCCATCAGTGGCCTTTGCGGGCCCTCGACAGGGGCCAGTCGCCAGCACCGGACCCCCGCCTAGCCGACCGTAGGGACTCACTGAGGGCGGGAGTCGGGTTCCCCTCTGCTACCAGTGTGGCCAGCCGGGCCACGTCAGGAGGGACTGCCCATCTAGGGCAGGAGGTCAGCAGATACTTCCCGTGCAGAGCACTGGAGGGCGTGCAGGAGGCCGCGGTTCCCAGGCACAAGGAGGAGGACAGCAGTCGCGAGGAGGGTACCGGCCAGCACCTACCCGTCCGACGCAGAGTGTGGCTGCTTCGTCCGCACCTAGAGCTGAGGGGCGTATCAACGCCCTAACACACAGGGACGCCAGAGCTTCGGGATCCGTGGTAGCAGGTATGGTTTCAGTTTCTGGCAGACTCGTTTACACGCTTTTCGATTCCGGCGCTACGCACTCGTTTGTCGCAGCCAGTTTCGCAGTTAGTTTGGACCAGGATTATACATTGTTAGAGAATTCGTTCGTAATCAGAGGTCCGAGTGGTCAGCTGTTTGTAGCTGAGGAGGTGTACACGGGTTGCGGGGTCAGCATCGGGGGACACAGCCTGCCAGCTGACCTGATTATGATACAGATGGAGGACTTTGGAGTGATTCTGGGGATGGATTGGCTGTCCGCTTACCACGCCTTGGTAGACTGTTTTGAGAGGAAGATTGTCTTCTCCATTCCGGAGTTGCCTTCTTTCGAGTTTCACGGGCAGCCAGTGGACGGAGGTTTCAGGTGCATTTCGGCACTTCGGGCGGCGAGACTTTTGAGCCAGGGGTGTGAGGGCTTCCTAGCTTGTGTGGTGGCAGAGCACAGCCCCGTGGCAGACTTCCAGAGCATCCCGGTGGTCAGAGAGTACCCCGACGTGTTTCCAGACGAGTTACCAGGACTACCGCCCGAGCGTGAGATCGAGTTTGAGATCTCACTAGTACCAGGGGCCAGCCCCATCTCCACTGCGCCATACAGAATGGCACCGCTTGAGCTGCGAGAGCTCAAGTCCCAGTTGCAGGACCTTTTGGAGAAAGGTTTCGTGAGGCCCAGTGCGTCTCCCTGGGGAGCCCCGGTACTGTTTGTGAAGAAGAAGGATGGGACCCTACGCCTTTGTGTGGACTACCGACAGCTGAATAGGGTCACCATCAAGAACAGATATCCGCTGCCGAGGATCGACGATTTGTTTGACCAGTTGCGGGGTGCCACGGTGTTTTCCAAGATCGACTTGAGGTCTGGATTCCACCAGTTGAGGATCAGGGAGACCGACGTCTCCAAGACAGCTTTCCGCACCCGGTACGGACACTACGAGTTTTTGGTCATGCCGTTTGGGCTGACCAATGCCCCCGCTGCTTTCATGGACCTGATGAACCGGGTGTTTAGACCGTACTTGGACCAGTTTGTGGTGGTTTTCATAGATGATGTACTCATCTATTCTAGAGATCGGACGCAGCACGGACAGCACTTGCGGATGGTTCTGGACACTCTGAGACGACGCAGGCTGTACGCCAAATACAGCAAGTGCGAGTTCTGGTTGAGGGAGGTGACCTTTTTGGGTCATGTGATCTCTGGAGACGGCCTGGCGGTGGACCCCGCCAAGGTCGAGGCAGTGCTCAGGTGGGAGAGACCGCGTTCAGTCACTGAGATTCGCAGTTTCCTGGGACTGGCAGGTTACTACAGACGGTTCATCAGAGGATTTTCACAGATTGCGCGTCCTATGACACAGTTGACCCGGAAGGACGTGCCTTTCGCTTGGACAGACGCCTGTGAGGCGTGTTTTCTGGAGCTGAAGGAGAGGTTGACCTCGGCTCCCGTGCTCACCATCCCTGACAGTAGTGGCGGGTTCGTTGTGTACACGGACGCTTCCTTGCAGGGGTTAGGAGGTGTGCTCATGCAGAGGGGTCACGTGGTCGCTTACGCTTCGTGGCAACTGAAGCCCCATGAGCATACCTACCCTACCCACGATCTAGAGTTGGCAGCTGTTGTCTTCGCGCTGAAGACATGGAGGCACTACTTGTACGGTGAGACCTTCGAGATTTTTACAGATCACAAGAGCCTCAGATATCTTTTTGACCAGAAGGAGCTCAACATGAGACAGAGACGTTGGTTGGAGCTCCTGAAGGACTACGACTGCAGCATCTCCTACCACCCGGGAAAGGCCAATGTAGTGGCTGACGCCTTGAGCCGTAAGGCGCCCGCACGCTTGGCCAGTCTACAGTTACAGAGTTGGAGCCTTTTGGAGGAGGTGGGCAGTTGGCGACCTCGAGAGTTACGAGGGTACTGTGGGGCAGTGACGGTGACACGGCAGACCAGGCCAGAGTTGATAGACCGCATCATCACGGGACAGATGGCCGATCCGTACTTGCAGTCTTTGCGAGACAGAGTACTATCAGGGGACCCAGGGGACTTCTCTTTCACAGACCAGGTGTTACGCTTGGGGGGGGGACGATTGTGCGTCCCCAGAGACGAGGAGCTGTTGAGAGAGCTCCTGACTGAGGCACACGGTTCCAGGTTCACCATACATCCCGGAAACACGAAAATGTACCACGACTTGAGACGCGAGTTCTGGTGGAGAGGGATGAAGCGGGATGTGGGTGAGTTCGTGCGGCAGTGCTTAGTGTGCCAGCAGGTGAAAGCCGAGCATCAGAGGCCTGCAGGGCCGCTTCAGCCGCTTCCAGTGCCAGAGTGGAAGTGGGAGAGCATCACCATGGACTTGGTGGTGGGCTTACCTGTTACCCAGCGAGGACACGACGCAGTCTGGGTAATAGTGGATAGATTGACGAAGACGGCACGATTCTTGCCGATCCGAGTCACTTTGGGACCAGCACAGTTGGCAGAAAGGTATATCCGTGATGTGGTGCGACTACACGGAGTTCCGCGGGAGATCGTATCCGACCGGGATACCCGCTTTACGTCCCAGTTTTGGGCTGAGTTTCAGCAGGCTTTGGGGACGAGGTTGAGGTTTAGCACGGCTTACCACCCCCAGACAGACGGACAGTCGGAACGCACGATACAGACACTTGAGGACCTTTTGCGTGCCTGTGTACTAGACTGGAGGGGCTCTTGGGAGGAGCACCTGCCCCTGGCGGAGTTTGCATACAACAACAGTTATCACTCGAGCATCGGCATGGCTCCCTACGAGGCTCTGTACGGACGGAAATGCACGGCACCCTTGAGTTGGGTTGAAGTGGGGACCAAGTGGGAGGTTGGCCCCAGGTTGATCCGGCAGAGTCAGGAGGTAGTCGAGCAGATCCACAGACGACTCCGCACTGCCAGGAGCAGACAGAAGAGCTACGCAGATCGCAGACGCAGAGAGGTGCAGTTCGAGGTTGGGGACCACGTCTTCCTTCGTGTTTCGCCCATGAAGGGCTTACAGCGGTTTGGGGTGAGAGGGAAGCTCGCGCCGAGGTTCGTGGGGCCCTTTGAGGTCCTGGAGCGGGTTGGACCCGTTGCTTACAGACTTGCCCTTCCCCCGCAGCTTTCTGGTGTGCACGACGTGTTCCACGTGTCCAACCTCAGGAAGTACGTAGCCGATCCCAGCCACGTACTGAGACACGAGAGCGTCGAGGTGAGCGACGACCTGACCTACCCCGAGCGGCCAGTGCAGATCCTAGACCGAGCCGTCCGCAGGTTGAGACGAAAGCAAGTACCCCTGGTAAAGGTTTTGTGGAGGAGCCAGCGGTAAGAGGAGGCTACCTGGGAGCCTGAGGCGGCAATGCGGGAGCGGTACCCAGAGCTTTTCGCGGGTACGTCTTTTCGGACCGGCTTCGGTTATCTTTGAGTTTGTTATGGTTATTTGGACATCCTTTTCCCGCACCCTAGTTGGCGCAAGTTTCGGGGACGAAACTTCCTTTGAGTTTGTTATATTGTAACGAGCGCGTGCCCCAGACGCCTTTTAAGACGTCTGGGAGGTGGCCCAGACGTCTGTCAAGACGTCTGGGATCACATCCAGACGTCTGACCAGACGTCCGGGATAGTTTACAGACGTCTGGCGAACAGTTATGCTCGCACGGGATATTCGTCTGCGCGCCTGTGCGCGCAGACCTGCGATTCTGCCTCTTTCTCTGCGGCTGCAGGCGGCTGCGACCGCCTTCTCTCTCCTCTCCGCGCGGCGTTAAAAGGGGGGCGCGCCTCCCCTCCCGTCTCCACCATCTTCCTCCTTCTTCTCCTGCCTGTGCGCGAGAGCGAGCGGACGCGAGGGCGCAGCGGCAGCGGCAGCCGCAGTAAGCGCGAAGGAGCTGCGGCGTGCGAGGGCGGGGCTCTGCCGTGAGGGCGAGCTCGCCGGGAGCGGCTTGGCCGGCCGGCGGAGGGCGCAGGGGGCGCAGAGCGTCGCGGAGAGGGACCTGCTGCGGGCGGAGCAGCGGACGCGCGAGGTGCGACGCGGGCGGCGTCGCGAGCGGAGGCCGAGCAAGGTTCTGATTCTGGAAAAAATTTCCAGAATCAGACGTCTGGATTGATATCCAGACGGCAAGGTCGACGTCTGTGAGATCATACAGACGTCTGAAAGGTGAGTTTCCGCTTTCTCCTTCCTTCTTGTCGACTGACCGTACTGAGGGAGGGGGTTGGCTGTGCGCAGGTTCGCTGATTCGCCATCCCTTGCGAATCAGACGTCTGGAAGTTGTACCAGACGGCGGGAGTGACCCCCAGACGTCCGGAGGGACCATCGGACGTCTGAGATCTAGGCAGACGTCCCCACAGACTTCTGGACGTCCGGGGAACCAAGCCGAACAGGTAATTCTCTGATCCACCGTTTAAGACGTCTGGAAGGAGTTCCAGACGTCTGATTTTGCACAGTATTGTCTTTCTCGACCCGTTTAGGACCCGTTTGGGCTCCGTTTTCCGCGATTCGAGTTGCGTTCGTTTCAGAATTTATTCCTCTACCCGCCTACAGTAGCTATACACTATTTTGAGACACTCCTTGTGTTTGATCCTTGTGATAGGACCTCGTTCAGTTGCAGTCTTGAGAGTCGCGGAGGCGCGCGGGATTCCCGATCACGCCCCCATTACTCCCGTTGTACCTGGTAGAGTGGCTTTAAGTATTAATAAAATCTGTTAAAGTATGGAACCATAACTAGAACCTAGGGCATTGCATGAATCCTAGGAATGAGAAATATATGGAATGATAGCTCCTAGGTGTTGCATGAATCCTAGGGTCGGAAAACTAGATTGTATGATAGATCCTAGGATATGGCATGAATCCTAGGATGGAAAAACTAGTGGAATGTATATTACTGCAGTCTTGGAAAAATGGAAAGGAATATATAAAGCTGTCGTGAGGGCGGGGCTCTGTCGTGAGGGCGAGCTCGCCGGGAGCGGCTTGGCCGGCCGGCGGAGGGCGCAGGGGGCGCAGAGCGTCGCGGAGAGGGACCTGCTGCGGGCGGAGCAGCGGACGCGCGAGGTGCGACGCGGGCGGCGTCGCGAGCGGAGGCCGAGCAAGGTTCTGATTCTGGAAAAAATTTCCAGAATCAGACGTCCGGATTGATATCCAGACGGCAAGGTCTACGTCTGTGAGATCATACAGACGTCTGAAAGGTGAGTTTCCGCTTTCTCCTTCCTTCTTGTCGACTGACCGTACTGAGGGAGGGGGTTGGCTGTTGATAACACCACGCAAGGGGGTAGTAATTAGGTTGAATATGGCCCATCTTTAGAATAAAAGGCACAACATAAAGTAGAATAGGAGCATTGCATGCATCAAGTACCAAGATTGCTTATAAACTGTATTAATGGCCATTTGTGTAAAGCATTTGTCAAAGCAGGCCTCAGATGAGCAATCGGACCGCACGGATGGATTCAGGACGACGAACGGAGTCTAACGGACTCAAAATCGGCCAAATCCGACATCCGGAGCTCCCACAATGGGCCCAAGAATCCTGACCGTTGATCTGGAGATCAACGGCCTAGAACGCGCCACGTCGCCCCGCCCCCGCCGCCCGCACGCCCCCAAGCCAGCCAAGGACGCATCTCGGCCGTTGATCTTCGATCGAACGGCCGAGATCCGCGCGCTCGCCCGCGGTCGCCGCGACAAAGCGCGGGCGTGGCGCAACGGTTAGCGCGCACGCCCGCGTTGCGGCGACGCGCGTTCGATTCGCGCGGAGCAAAAATCGTCTGCGGGCGAAGGGCGCGGCAAAATTGAGCCGCGCGATCAGAAGCGAGCGGCTAGGATCGCGCCACGCGGCGCGACGACAGCGCCCCACCTCCCACGCGCGCGCGCACGCCGGGCGGAAACGCGCGCGCGCACGCCGGGCGGAAACGCGCGCGCGCACGCACGCCCGAAGCGCGATCCTAGCGCAGGCGCGGGAGGATCTCAGCCGTCCGATCATCAATCGGACGGCTCTCGTTCGACGTCCACGGATCGCGCCTGAAGAGAGAAAGGGGCGGGCGGCTGACCGGCGGCAGCAGACCTTCACCGACGTATATGGAAGCGGTTTTAGCGACGTTCTGGATGTCGCTAAAGCACATTCTTCTTTTAGGAAGCCCTTAACTCTATTTAAACCCCCTTCTACCACCATTCAAGGCATCCCCTCCCACTTGCAACTACTCCACTCCTCTCCTAGCTAGTCTTAGGCACTCTTGTAATCGCCGGAGACGACGAGCCGCCGACGGAGCCTCCTCCACCGCCGTGGCTGCCTCGTCGCTCTCCACTCTCTCTCTACCTCTCTCTCTCTCTTTTAAGCTTTCATTTACTTTTGTTGAAGCATGTATTTAATATTGTAAACCATGAACTATGAATGCATGTTTAATGAAATTGTTTTTCATTTAGTTGCCTTTTTAATTTCTGTTTAAAGTGCATGATCAAAACCAAGAACTTTCTAACCCTAAACTCTCTCTATCTCTCGCTCTTCAAAATCGTTTCTTTCGCAAGCAAAACTCCGCCTTTTTCGTGACAACAAGTGGTAAACAAAATCCGATTTCCACGCCTCCCTGAGATCGACACTCGGACTCACCTCCGTTTACTTCTTTTAAAACCGACGTATCAAGTGCAACTATAACGACACCTCTTAACACACACGCACGAAGGCACGTCAGTTTTTGGCGCCGTTGCCGGGGAAGCAACGGATTGGTTTTATCACCTCCATTCCACCTTCATTCTCATATCGTCTAATGCCCTATTTTCCTTTTTACTTGACGGATGCAGGAATTCGGCGCATGGACGGCGAAGCGATGCATTCCACTATGGTAGCAAGGAAGTAGACGCCTCGAGGACCGATAGTGAGTACTCTCTCTCTCTCATTGTTTGCTTGCGTGAAAAATCTAAAAAAATCATAAAAACTGAAAAAATTGGCGTGGTGAATGATTGCTTGACCCACATTCTTAACACATCACCCTACAAAAAAATGTACACTCTAATATGCTGGATAAATTCTTGGAGTGCTCTTTTCTCTTTCTCTTGAGTGGTGTTTGCGAAGCCACCGTGAGTTGACCTGGGCCGCACCACTCAACCCTAAAACTGACTCATCTAATAGAAGCTGCATGATTATCAGGATGAGTACACTAGGGTTTTAGAGCCTCTACAAAATAAAAGGAAATCTACTTTCACTAAGTTGTGTGCAGAACTTGACGTGCCCACTGAAACTTGTTTGAAAAAATTAAGACACGTCAACCCTAAAAAGTACTTAAGTAAGGATGAACACTAAAAAGACACTATATCTTAACAAATCCTTGCTTGAAAATCATGTTTTGCTAGAAGCACACACTTTGAAAGTAAAACATTAAGAGGCACCACCCCAATCAACGCCTCATCACATCACCCTAAGCACAAGCACTATCCTAGCCCTTTAAAACTGAGTAGACGTGCCCTAGGCAGGACTGAGTTAAGTCTCAAAAGGAGAGGTTTTGTCGGCTAGGCACTTGGCTTTCATTCCCTTGGTAGAATCTGGTGGCTAGGCTACGGGGCAGTGTCAAACGACCGCGGTTGTGGGGTCTATGGAACCGGAGGCGTAAGCCAAAGGAAGAACCTTCCCTGCAATCCCCTCGTAATCAACCTGGCCAGATTAGCCTTGAGAAGGGAAGTCCAGTGCTTACGGACTTAATCACCCTTTGTGAGATTTCTAGGTCTCCTAAGGAATACACCATAAGGATTAGGCTTGCGTGCTTGATTGAAACACATTTCTCGCATCTGTCGCCCTCCGCATCCCCTCCAGTTCTTCTCTAGTGTATGCACGGGAGGCGCTCACTGCATCCCGAATTGTGTGTTTTGGGGCAGGAATCTAGGCGACGTAACTCTGTTGAAAACATGGCTGAACCTAGGGTAGATGAGGCTGAAGATCAACCCCCATCAGATGCTATGGCTGTCGTCCAGGCTCAAATCAATGCTAACCATCGGCTTCAGCAACGACAAATCCACACCATCATGCAAGCCATACAACGGTTACAGAACCCGCAAGAACAACCACCACCTTTCAATGACATACCAGGACAACCACCACTTGATTTACCACCGTTTCAGAACCAGCCAAGACCCCTTCGTGATTTCTATAACCCTTCTGCCATTAGAGTCGAGCCACACCTTAGGATCCCCGAAGGGGGAGACGATTTTGAGCTAAAACCTAATGTATTAAGTCTAATCCAGAGCCACTTTCATGGAAGCTCAAATGAAGACCTCTTTCAGCACCTAGAAGATCTCGACCGCATAGCAAGAACAGTAAAACCTAGGAACATTAGCCTTGATATTGTTCTAATCAAGATGTTCCCTTTCTCATTAAGAGACAAGGCTTCTCATTGGCTTAGAACCCTAGGTAGACCCATCACCACCTGGGAGGAACTAAGGCATGCATTTTTAAAGAAATTCTTCCCCATAGGAAAGACCAATGCCCTCAGAAGAGCTATCACTACCTTCACACTCCAGGGTGGGGAACAATTTCATGAGGCGTGGGAAAGATTCAATGAACTTTTGAGGAAATGCCCACACCACGAAGTTCCAAGGTGGCAATTAGCCCAGATCTTCTACCACGGTCTGGATAGCAACCTACGGAACTTCGTCGATGCCTCATGCGGGGGAAACTTCCTAAACAAAGACGAGGAGAGCGCGTTTGAGCTCTTTGAGTCTATGAGCGAGAATTCGCTCAACAATGCCTCCATGAACCAGTTTAACAGATCCAGTCAACCCCGTGGTGGGATTTATGAGGTGCAAGCAAATTCTGGAATGGTTGACATGGACATTATTGCCAAAAAGTTGGATCGAGTGGAATTGGTGGACAAGAAGATTGATGAGCTTCTAAACCAGACCAGGAACCCCTTGCAGACTTTCACCCTAGCAAAAGGAGCACATAATGTTGACCTGGTCCAACCCTTCACCCAACTAAACCTGGAACAACCCCCAACCATGCTCCAAGGAGGGACCTTTGCTCCCTCGACCCTTGATTACTCCCTTCCTTCTTCATCAACATCGGCTATTCTAGAAGATGTGCAAGCCGTCCAAGGATATGCAAAACCTGACCCTTTCTCCAACACTTACAACATCGGCTGGCGTAATCACCCCAACTTTGGTTGGACAAACCAGAAACTACCGCAATTCCAAAACCAGCCCAGGCCAAACCAACAGCCACACTTGTCCCCCTATCAGCAAGGACCACCAGTTAGACCCCAATATAACCAAAATAGGGCGGCCCCTCCCCCACAAAACCAAATGGACACCCTAATAAAGATGATGGCTGACATGAACCAAAAACATCTGGAGGAAATGGCCTTGGTAAAGGGACAGTTAAGCCAACTCTTGGACTGTAAACAGCAAGGATCTCTACCTTCCCAACCACAACCAAACCCGCGAAACATAATTAACAGAGGCCCCAATTCGCAAGGGTTCCAAGGCAACCCCGGGCAGGCTCATATGGTCCAACCGGCTCCACAAACACCTCCTGGGTTTGGCGCCTCTTCATCCTCATCTTCTCAAGGATCACCCCATGGCCCCAATGCCTCTGCGAATGCGGTGACCTTGAGAAGCGGCACCAAAACCCAGGATCCCAAATGGCCGACTCTCCCCGAGACTTTACCCGACTTAGAAGAAGCACCAACCAAGGACCCAAACATGGAACCAATCCAGACACCCTATCCTGAGGCCTTGGAAACAATCAAGAGAAAAAAGAATACTGTGGAAACTGAGGAGCTGATGGAAATTTTTAAACAAGTACAGATTAATATTCCGCTTCTAGAAGCTGTCAAACACATCCCCGCTTACGCCAAGTTCTTAAAGGATGCCTGTACACCCAAGCGTAAGACGAGACCTCAAGCACCTAGGAAGGTTGTACTCTCTGAGCAAGCCAGTTCCGTGATATCAAGCAACCTTCCACTCAAACGAACTGACCCAGGAGCACCCCTGATTTCCTGCAACATCGGGGACATGACATTTGATAGAGCGCTCCTGGACCTAGGTGCTTCTATCAACCTAATTCCCACAACCTTGTACCACCAATTTGGTTTTAGGGAGCTGGCACCAACCCCTGTCACCATCCAGCTGGCGGATAGATCAGTGAAAACCCCGAAGGGGGTTGTCGAGGACGTGATTGTATGGGTCAAGGACTTCTATTTCCCAGTCGACTTTTTGGTGCTCGACATGGAAGTCCCTGAAAAATTACAGAACGCACCCATAATCTTAGGCAGACCTTTCTTAGCCACGGCTAAAGCAAACATCGATTGCGACACGGGATGTATGGAAATCGCCTTCGGAGACAGGAAAATGCAATTAGATATCTTCCGGGCAACAAAGTCTTTTGATTGTGATTACATTGAGGAACATGATCCCGTGGAAACTTTAATCGAGGAATGCCTTACCCTCAATTCTGTCTCAGACCACCAAACCCGTAGTTCTGACTCGTCACCATCATTACCTGTGGACCTCTGTAAGGCTGAGTATCATCACATGACACCATTTGAAGAAATCAATGTTGATCAACTACCGCCCTTTCCATTCCCATCGACTGTGGTCCCACCCGCACCTGAACTTAAACCATTGCCCGAGAATCTCAAGTACGTCTTCTTGGGACCTGGCCAGACCTTCCCAGTGATTATTAATTCCCATCTAACCAAGGATCAGGAACTAAGGTTGACTGCAACTCTTTCAGAACATCGGGCCGCCATTGGTTGGACCATCTCAGATCTAAGAGGAATTAGCCCCACCTATTGCACCCACAAGATTTACCTGGAAGACGGGGCCCGACCTTCCCGCCAGATGCAGAGACGGTTAAACCCTAACATGCGGGAGGTCGTTAAAAAAGAAATTATCAAGTGGCTCGACGCCGACATCATCTACCCTATCTCTGATAGCCCCTGGGTGAGCCCCACTCAAGTGGTTCCCAAGAAGGCTGGGCTCACCGTTGTCACTAATGATCATGGCGAATCCATTCCCACCCGCACCACCACCGCATGGCGGGTGTGTATTGATTATAGGAAGCTTAACGAAGCCACTAAGAAGGACCACTTCCCCTTGCCATTCATTGACCAAATCCTTGAAAGATTGGCAGGGCAGAAGTATTTTTGCTTCCTGGATGGATATTCAGGATATAACCAAGTCGCAATTGCTCCAGAAGATCAGGAAAAGACCACATTCACTTGTCCGTATGGCACATTTGCATTCCGTCGAATGCCGTTCGGGTTATGCAACGCACCCGCAACCTTCCAGCGTTGCATGCTAGCCATTTTTTCAGAAATGGTGGGTGAATACTTGGAGGTCTTTATAGATGATTTCTCTGTATTCGGGAATTCATTCG
This sequence comes from Thalassia testudinum, assembly GCA_037157565.1. Classification (NCBI taxonomy): domain Eukaryota; kingdom Viridiplantae; phylum Streptophyta; class Magnoliopsida; order Alismatales; family Hydrocharitaceae; genus Thalassia; species Thalassia testudinum. Next base: position 55,049,424 of record JAZHRO010000030.1, read on the forward strand.
ACCATTGTTTGAGCAACTTGGAGAAAATCCTGAAACGATGTATCGAGGTTAACTTGGTGTTAAGTTGGGAAAAGAGCCATTTTATGGTTCAGGAAGGAATTGTCCTCGGACACATCGTTTCGCATAAGGGCATCGAGGTAGATCGAGCTAAGGTTGATTTAATTTCCAAACTTCCTCCACCTAGTTCGGTCCGACAGATTCGCTCTTTTCTAGGACATGTTGGCTTCTACCGAAGGTTCATCAAAGACTTTTCCAAACTTTCCAAACCCTTGACCGACCTTCTAGCCAACGACGCAACTTTCCACATGTCTCCTGATTGCACCCAGGCTTATCATACCCTCCGGGACTTAGTCTCCACCGCACCGGTACTTCAACCCCCAGACTGGTCCCAGGGTTTTGAGATTATGTGTGACGCATCAGATTTTACCATAGGCGCTGTCCTGGGACAAAGGCAAAACAAGAAGCCCGTGGTGATCTACTACGCGAGCAAAACGTTGGACGAGGCCCAGCGTAATTATACGGTCACAGAAAAAGAGTTGCTTGCTGTAGTCTTTGGACTGGAAAAATTCCGATCATACTTGCTGGGATCCCACGTGACTATCTACACCGACCATTCAGCCATCCGGCACCTGTTGGCCAAAAAGGATGCAAAACCCAGGCTCATCAGATGGATCCTGCTTTTGCAGGAATTTGACCTGGAAATCCAAGACAAGGCCGGATCGAAAAATGTGGTGGCTGACCACCTGTCAAGACTTCATCCAGACCACATTGGACCCTCCCTACCTCTATCTGATACCTTCCCTGATGAACACATCCTAGCCGTGCAAGACAAGAAAATGCCATGGTATGCTGACTATGTCAACTACCTGGTTATAGGACAAACCCCGCACAGCTGGTCCAAACAGCAACGGGACAGGTTCTTGGCTGAGGCCAAGCACTATTTCTGGGATGATCCCATGCTGTTTCGCCTCTGTGCTGATCAGATCATCAGGAGGTGCCTCCCCGAAGACGAGGTTCAGAGTGTGCTTTCCTTTTGTCATGACCAAGCATGTGGCGGCCATTTCTCTGGCAAGAAAACAGCTGCAAAAGTTTTACAGTCTGGATTTTATTGGCCGTCCCTATTCAAGGATGCACACATCTTTGCCAAGACTTGCTCACGATGCCAAACACTAGGGACAATGACCAAAAAAGATATGATGCCCCTTCAGCCCATTTTGATTGTCGAAATTTTCGACGTTTGGGGTATCGATTTTATGGGCCCCTTTCCACCATCCAACGGCTTCGAGTATATCTTGGTCTCGGTAGACTATGTTTCCAAATGGATTGAAGCCGTTGCCACCCGACGATGCGATCACAAGGCGGTCATGGACTTTGTAAAGAAGAACATCTTTTCCCATTTTGGAATACCCAAGGCCATGATCAGTGATGGTGGAAGCCATTTTATCCATTCCCAATTCCGTGCCCTACTTAGAAAATACGGGGTAAACCACCGCATTGCCACCCCGTATCATCCACAAACAAATGGGCAGACTGAGGTCTCAAACAGACAAATCAAGAACATTTTACAGAAGACTGTGAGACCTGACAGGAAAGACTGGTCCACACGACTTGATGATGCCCTGTGGGCATACAGGACCGCTTTTAAGACCCCGATAGGCATGTCACCTTACCGCTTGGTCTTTGGCAAAGCTTGCCATCTCCCTGTCGAATTGGAACACCGGGCTTACTGGGCTGTTAAGCAATGTAACATGGATCCCCAGTTAGCTGGTGCGCAAAGGACTCTTCAATTATCTGAGCTTCAAGAAATTCGTCGGGACGCCTTTGACAATAGTCGGCTATATAAGGAGAAAATGAAAGCCGTCCACGACCGACTCATTCATAGGAAAACCTTTGAGCCAAACCAACAAGTCTGGCTATTTGATGCACGCCTGAAACTCTTTCCAGGGAAACTTAGGTCCAAATGGACAGGACCATTTCGGGTGGTCAAGCCCTATTCCAATGGGGCAGTCGAAATCGCCGATCTTAATACCGGGCACACCTTTACAGTCAATGGTCAAAGATTGAAGCATTTCCTGGCCCAGGTACCCCCCAAGGAGAGTGTCACCCTTGTTGAGGGCTGACACCAGGCACCGCCCAGCTGGAGGCGTTAAACTCAGCGCTTCCTGGGAGGCAACCCAGCGGATTCAGACTGATCTGGTAGTTTACGTCACTCAGGTACTATCTTTTTGAACCCTTCTGCATCCATGCATCTGCCAATGAGGACATTGTCCAACTTAAGCATGGGGGGGATGGTAAATTGCATAATCCTGAGTTTAATTAATCAGTCTGAATGAATAAATTAATTGATTAAAAAAAAAAAAAAAAATTGAATTTAGGAAGAAAAACTTAGGCATTAGAAACTTGCCAATAGTGGGAAATAATACAAAAAGAACTTAAACGCTTAGACTTTTCAGGCCTTCAGGCTTAATCAGCCCTAGTGTCCATTAAAATATGGATTTAGCGGCGAATCCTTGCAACTTTAAGCTATTCTAATCCACCTAATAAATAAGGTGATAAGTATACGACTTATCAACTCATCCTCTAACTCAGGAAAACTTTGAGTCTAAGCATCTGCACACATTTCTGCACATACTCACTTCTCGGAGATTTTGACAGAAATTGGGTAGCTAATGAACTCTCTAAGGTGGTATGGCTGGCAAGTTGTCGTGGGTAACAGCCCATTGGCAGGTTGTCCAGAACCCAGCCACAGGCCATTTCTTTTTCACTGCCTCTAGGTACATTTGAGATTAGGGAAGCCACCTACGTAAAAAAAATAATAATAATAAAAAAAAAAAAAAAAAAAAAGAAGAGAAGAAGAAAAGAAAATAAACCACACTTCACCGCACAAGTATGGCTGGCAAGTGATCGTGGGTAACAGCCCATTGGTCGGTTGTCCAGAGCCCAGCTCAATAATTGCACAAAAAAAAGAAGACCAAAAACACCTAAGGAAGAAACGGGGAAGTAGTACAAGCCGGGGAGATATACACTGGAAAATCCTTGTGTTGACCCCAGGTAAAATGAACGCAGGGAGAAAGCTACCAATCGAACAAATACACCTTCAGGCAAAAATTTATTTTCTTTTCCGGTCACCTAGAGGCGTAGAAACTCGAAGTCTGTCTCAATTACCGTTAAGTAAGTCTATCACAACATTCACACCAAGATGCTTAGCACTTAGGGTTTTGACCGAGTTTTGGGTGGGTTGGGTAGCCGTAAAAAGTTACCAACCCACACTGAATTCTAAAAATTCTAAAAAGACATATATAGATATATACGTATACATAAGTATAGTTATATATACAAAGCAAGGATTCGGGCGATTCGTATTTTGGCAGACACCCGGGCGCTGCTTAGTCTTTGTAGATTAAGATCTTCGTATAGTTCCTCTTATTAACAAGTAACGAAGTGCCTAAGCAATTACTTCTTGAATTCGCCAAAGAAATAAAGGCTAGAATAAACCTTGCTAGGGACTAGCAAGGAGTAAGCATGGGGGTATGATAACACCACGCAAGGGGGTAGTAATTAGGTTGAATATGGCCCATCTTTAGAATAAAAGGCACAACATAAAGTAGAATAGGAGCATTGCATACATCAAGTACCAAGATTGCTTATAAACTGTATTAATGGCCATTTGTGTAAAGCATTTGTCAAAGCAGGCCTCAGATGAGCAATCGGACCGCACGGATGGATTCAGGACGACGAACGGAGTCTAACGGACTCAAAATCGGCCAAATCCGACATCCGGAGCTCCCACAATGGGCCCAAGAAATCCTGACCGTTGATCTGGAGATCAACGGCCTAGAACGCGCCACGTCGCCCCGCCCCCGCCGCCCGCACGCCCCCAAGCCAGCCAAGGACGCATCTCGGCCGTTGATCTTCGATCGAACGGCCGAGATCCGCGCGCTCGCCCGCGGTCGCCGCGACAAAGCGCGGGCGTGGCGCAACGGTTAGCGCGCACGCCCGCGTTCCGGCGACGCGCGTTCGATTCGCGCGGAGCAAAAATCGTCTGCGGGCGAAGGGCGCGGCAAAATTGAGCCGCGCGATCAGAAGCGAGCGGCTAGGATCGCGCCACGCGGCGCGACGACAGCGCCCCACCTCCCACGCGCGCGCGCACGCCGGGCGGAAACGCGCGCGCGCACGCCGGGCGGAAACGCGCGCGCGCACGCCGGGCGGAAACGCGCGCGCGCACGCACGCCAGAAGCGCGATCCTAGCGCAGGCGCGGGAGGATCTCAGCCGTCCGATCATCAATCGGACGGCTCTCGTTCGACGTCCACGGATCGCGCCTGAAGAGAGAAAGGGGCGGGCGGCTGACCGGCGGCAGCAGACCTTCACCGACGTATATGGAAGCGGTTTTAGCGACATTCTGGATGTCGCTAAAGCACATTCTTCTTTTAGGAAGCCCTTAACTCTATTTAAACCCCCTTCTACCACCATTCAAGGCATCCCCTCCCACTTGCAACTACTCCACTCCTCTCCTAGCTAGTCTTAGGCACTCTTGTAATCGCCGGAGACGACGAGCCGCCGACGGAGCCTCCTCCACCGCCGTGGCTGCCTCGTCGCTCTCCACTCTCTCTCTACCTCTCTCTCTCTCTTTTAAGCTTTCATTTACTTTTGTTGAAGCATGTATTTAATATTGTAAACCATGAACTATGAATGCATGTTTAATGAAATTGTTTTTCATTTAGTTGCCTTTTTAATTTCTGTTTAAAGTGCATGATCAAAACCAAGAACTTTCTAACCCTAAACTCTCTCTATCTCTCGCTCTTCAAAACCGTTTCTTTCGCAAGCAAAACTCCGCCTTTTTCGTGACAACAAGTGGTAAACAAAATCCGATTTCCACGCCTCCCTGAGATCGACACTCGGACTCACCTCCGTTTACTTCTTTTAAAACCGACGTATCAAGTGCAACTATAACGACACCTCTTAACACACACGCACGAAGGCACGTCAGCTGTGCGCAGGTTCGCTGATTCGCCATCCCTTGCGAATCAGACGTCTGGAAGTTGTACCAGACGGCGGGAGTGACCCCCAGACGTCCGGAGGGACCATCGGACGTCTGGGATCTAGGCAGACGTCCCCACAGACTTCTGGACGTCCGGGGAACCAAGCCGAACAGGTAATTCTCTGATCCACCGTTTAAGACGTCTGGAAGGAGTTCCAGACGTCTGATTTTGCACAGTATTGTCTTTCTCGACCCGTTTAGGACCCGTTTGGGCTCCGTTTTCCGCGATTCGAGTTGCGTTCGTTTCAGAATTTATTCCTCTACCCGCCTACAGTAGCTATACACTGTTTTGAGACACTCCTTGTGTTTGATCCTTGTGATAGGACCTCGTTCGGTTGCAGTCTTGAGAGTCGCGGAGGCGCGCGGGATTCCCAATCACGCCCCCATTACTCCCGTTGTACCTGGTAGAGTGGCTTTAAGTATTAATAAAATCTGTTAAAGTATGGAACCATAACTAGAACCTAGGGCATTGCATGAATCCTAGGAATGAGAAATATATGGAATGATAGCTCCTAGGTGTTGCATGAATCTTAGGGCCGGAAAACTAGATTGTATGATAGATCCTAGGATATGGCATGAATCCTAGGATGGAAAAACTAGTGGAATGTATATTACTGCAGTCTTGGAAAAATGGAAAGGAATATATAAAGCTGCCTGTAAATTTAATTAACAGCTGCCTGTTATGAATAAAGAAACATGTTTGAGATCATGGAATTTGAGAACGTGAGTCTGGAAAGTGAAACATATGATGTTCTGAGATAAAGAGCTGGAACCCTACGGGGAATTAGGAGTGGAACTCCTGGAAAGAAAAGGAATGGAACTGAGATGTAGTTTGTACTGTCTCTTGGGTACGCAGTACCAAGGGAAGTACCTGTACCTGTTTTAGTGCAGAGTGGGGCCAGCCGCCCCAAGGACCCGGGGTTAGGATTGGCCGCTCTGTACCGACTTGTTGGCCCTCGTGTACGTAGTACCGAGGAGAGCTAGTAGTGTTAGGAGAGTACTAGCTACCCCACGGGCCCCGGGGTTCTGCTAGCCTCCTTCACCGACTTGTTAGGCCCACTAGGGCAAACCAGGGTAGTCAGGCGAGGGTGCGCGGACTGTGGAGGGGCAAGGCCCCGGTTTGGTTACTGTGGAGGGGTTGGACCCCTGTTACTGAGAGGGCTCTGCCCTGGTTCCGTGCTGTGCTTTGGGCGCACCCGTTAACGGAAACGACTGACCGCGTGCCAGTGCGGGCTAGCTACCTGTGCGTTTATCGCGCGTGCCGTAGTCACCGTTACGTCTGTCAGTGACCTTGGGGTGGTTGACTGAGGGTAGGATCACCACGGGGGACTCTCCCGGCCAGGAGAGTACCACGTGCTACTTCTACTTTTGGAAAAGACTGCAATCAAGATCGTCCCACGAGGACATCCGAGATCAAGTAAAGGATCTGAGAAGTAAATGAAATAGTGAGAAAAATTGAAAGATGTAAATAAAGGAAGTAATAGAACATAACAGCTACTGTACACTCTACTGTTGCCTTTAGTTAGTTTGCCACTCTACTCAGCGTTTTGCTGACGTGTTACACTCGTTACCTTTTTCAGGACCAGGTGTTGGGAAGCCAGGGTCGGCGGCTGCAGAGGACGCTGGGCCGAGTAGGGTCCAGTAGAGTTACCACAGCTTTGTACCCCTTTTTGTTTCTGTTCTAGTGAGTAGTCTTTGTTTCCGCTGTACCTTCTTTACCTGCAGTTTTTGTTATATGATAAATGTTGTTTTACTGTTGTGGTGGTGCCTACTGTAGTAGTTTCTTTCCTTACTGCTGTACTTTCTTACTGTTAGTTATATTCATGCTGAATGTGGTTTATTTTACTGTCTTTTGGTTACTTCCTCGTTGGACGACTGGGTCTTGGGATTAGTCGAGTCGGTCCGGTTCTCGTGTCTCGTAGGGACTCGGGAATCAGGTCGTTACACCCGGGGTCAGGACTGGCCACTTTGTACCGACTTGTTGGCCCTCGTGTGCGTAGTACCGAGGAGAGCTACTAGTGTAGGAAGGTACTAGCTATCCCACGGGCCCCGAAGTTCTGCTAGCTTCATACACCGACTTGTTAGGCCCACTGGGCAAACCAGGGTAGTCAGGCGAGGGTGCGCGGACTGTGGAGGGGCAAGGCCCCTGTTTGGTTACTGTAGAGGGGTTGGACCCCTGTTATTGAGAGGGCTCTGCCCTGTACTAGCTCCGTGCTGTGCTTTGGGCGCACCCGTTAACGGAAACGACTGACCGCGTGCCAATGCGGGTTAGCTACCTGTGCGTTTATCGCGTGTGCCGTAGTCACCGTTACGCCTGTCCGTGACCTTGGGGTGGTTGACTGAGAGTAGGATCACCACGGGGGACTCTCCCGGCCAGGAGAGCACCACGTGCTACTTCTACTGTTCGGAAAAGACTGCAATTAAGATCGTTCTCACGAGGAACATTCGAGATCAAGTGAAGGATCTGAGAAATAGATAAATCTTGAAATAATAGAAAGACGTAAATAAAGGAAGAAAGAAAATTAAAACAGCTACTGTACACTTTACTGTTTCTTTAGTTTAGCTACCACTCTACTCAGCGTTTTGCTGACGTGTTACACTCGTTACCTTTCAGGACCAGGTGTTGAGCAGCCAGGGTCAGCGGCTGCAGAGGACACTGGGCCGAGTAGGGTCCAATAGAGTTACCACTGTTCTCTTGTACCTCTTTTTGGTTCCACTGTAGTGAGTAGTTCTTGTTACCGCTGTACTTTTCTTTACCTGCAGTTTCATATTATGTTATGAATGTTGTTCTACTGTTGTGGTGGTATATACTGTAGTGGTTTCTTTCCTTACTGCTGTATTTTCTTACTGTTAATTATATTAATGCTGAATGTGGTTTATTTTACTGCTCTTTTAGTTACTTCCTCGTTGGACGATCAGGTTTTGGGATTAGTCGAGTCGGTCCGGTTCTCGTGTCTCATAGGGACTCGGGAATCGGGTCGTTACAGCCATCCCATAGGAGCTTCCCATCGGGATGCTCTAGTGATGCCCACTTGACAAGGGCCCGTGATGAGTGGCTATTCATTATAGCTAAAAAGCTATAGTTAAGCTAGAAACTGGGTTAAATAATACCAAATTAACACATAAAAAGGTTAAGTGTGGGAATAAAAAAAAAAGACCTAAAACCTTAATTCTGTGTTAAAATTGCATAATTATATCATAAAACAAGATATTCTTGAGAAAAAGGTCAAATGGTGATCCAAGTGTTAATTGAACACACAAACAAGTTTAAAAGCCCAAATCAAAAGTATAATTAACTTCTCAAATGTTCAATTAAGTACATATATAAACTTGAAGACATTTAGACATCATTAAGGCCTTGAACTTAGATTTTACATTTAGGTTCTTTGTGCATCACATTTCCTTCATTAAAAAACCTTCCCGGACCTTTTTGTAACCCGCAGGGACCTCTTTGAAAGCCCTTAAGGACCATTCAATTATGATTTCCTACTACTTATGGGCTCGCCTATAATTGTCCTACCTCTTCGCAAGGGGCCTCTCCCTGCAATATTTCCTTTATACCCCAGCAACCTGTAGCCTCCATGCATGCACTATGCGCGCGTAAAACACGGAGGATCTCAACCATCCATTCTCCCTTGATCTTGATCTGCGACTCGATCTCAACCAAAGCTTCGCTCGAAGCGGTGCATGTGCTCACCCAATCCCCTAGATCCCATCCTATAGTCAATTTTCAATTTGGCAGCCCGCACGTTCCTCTCCTCTCATCCTTGTCGTCGGTGCCCTCGTCGACTATCCTTACTCAAGCGGTGATCTGAGCCACTAAGATTACTACTTAAGAGCCTCAGTGGTCGCGTGCGCAAAGGATTGCTCTCTCCTACCTTCTTAGCGATCATTCCTCCACTCCAGTCTCTTCTCCTCACCAATTCCCTAATTTCACAGCCACCGGCTATGAAATCCCCAACTTCTCTCCGACTCTCCTCGTCACTAAGGACCACGTAGCACCTGAGGACGACCCAGAGGTCTCACTAGCAAACTTTTCACTCCACCAGAGCTTTTCCCCCTCCCTTCTTCCTCCTTAGCCACCGGCTAAGGACTCACAGGTCCCATTCTTTCTATTAGAGTAGTTTTAAAGTTTTCTAAATTTTCTGCAGCATTAGATAGATAAACTAGAGTAGATTAGAGTAGAATTAGATGTAGAATTAATAGTTGATTTGCTGTTCTGAGTAGTTTAGCTTTAGAAGTAGTTTTAGCATAGCAAATTCTCCCCCTCACCTCCTCTGATCATCCCAGATCAGACAGGAAGAAATTCACTTAATCATTATCCATTTTATTCTTCCTCTACATGTTTTCATCCCATTTCTGCTTTCCTTGATTTGTATTTCGCAATCCACCCACTCATAAGACCTAATTTCAGATCTGAATGGTCTCCACTTCAGATCTGAAATTTGCGTCAAAAATCATATTAGGGGCTTCTCACTCACTCCATCTTGTTCACAAAAGCCCCTAATCTGAGCTAAAAAGTGAATCAGTTTGCCGAATTTTCCATGAATTCAGATTTCAAAGATTTTTACTCAATTGGGTTTTGAATGCCTTGATCTTGCAAACTGAAGAGTTTTGATTTTTATTCACTGATTGGCAAGAAATTTGAGATGATTCTGATGTCAGAATTCATCTCAGAAGAGCCATAATCTGATTTGTTATTTTTGAGGACGTGTGGATGCCTTGTAGAGCTAAGGAAGATCAACCATGTTGATTGAGGCTTTATTAGGGATTCTAATCTGATTGGTTTCTCTAAGAGTTTGATTCTCTCTTAAGGGATTCTCAATATCCCTTAAGATGTGTAATATCCTGGGATTCAGTTTTTGGATTTCTTGTGTTGATCCTAACTCTTTCTACATGCTGTCTATAGCATTAGAAAGAGTTAGATTAACAGTTTTTATGAATTGATTGGTTGTGATATTTGTGACAAGGAACCTAGCTTTTATGTTGAACTTCTGAGCATGTTTTCTTTTATGTGAATTTAAAACCCTTGTCAGAAGTTGATTTAGTGATTTTTATCTTTGTGTTGTTGAATCCCAGAATTAGAGTAAAGTGCTGCCATAACAGCTACATTCCCCCCTTTAATTCCAGCTAAGTGTTCCCTGATTAGCTCTTTTAAATCCCTGATTAGGCTGTCTTGAATCTGATCTGCGATAGAAATGGCTAAATCAGGAGACACAAGTTTGATTTAGCTTTGTTTCTGCTGTAGACTTTACTTAATTTCAGATGGACTAACTGTAGCAACAGTTAAGTCATCTGGGACGAAGCTTGGTTTGTAGTAGCTGATGGAAACACAGCAGCTACTGTGCTGCATTTATTGAATTTTGTAGCCGCTGTGTTTCTGTTGTTTCAGCAGAAAATGGCTGTCTAGATAACTTGGTGGACAGTAGGTCTTTGATGTGATTTGTTAGATAGCCGACTTGTATGAAAGGTGTTTTGGATTGTAAACAAGCTTTCATGTGATTTCCATTGCATTTTTAAATTCAGTAAATGCTTGTAATTTATTTTAAATCTCTTTTGTTAGCTATAATTTAAGCCTAACTATCCAATTAAGTATAAGTAATCGAAATCCACTTTGATTTGTGTGCTTAAATGTCTTTATCTTTGTTATACAATACACTGAGACTGTTGAGGCAGTTTACTGCCTTTTAGACTCCTTAGGATCCATTCTAAGCCTTAACACACCTTAGGAAACCTTTAAAAGGCCTAGAATGTGTGAACTTTGGACTTAAATAAAAATCATATAAAAAATCTAAAAAAATAAAATAAACCTATCTAATTGAAGATTACATATTTCTTTAGATACATACCAAGTCTCATGGCAATCAGAACCCTCGACTTGGTAGAATTTACCAGTTGATGGTTCTATATACCATGAAACTCAATAAAAGGAACAAAACTTAAAAATACCAAAAATATCTCTTTCTCCTCATCTATCTCTTTCCATCTCTTCTCCTACCTCCATAACAAATATAAAAACCAAAAAGAGTGAAAAAAACCCTAAAAATACTAAAATTCCTTTGTATAATATGTATATAAGTGTATATTTAAGCTATATAGTAAGCTTATTAACCTATAATGTGAATTATACATATTTATAATATAAATAACTCATGTATGTATTGTAGTATATAATTTAAGTATTTAAGTTAGATTACACTGTATATAACTAAATTATATGACGAATTATTAAGTAATAAATAGCTAATTTATAAATTAATAACCTCTATAAATAATCATATTAAGTTATAATAATGTACCTACGTATTTATATATAAATTATGAACATATTAAACCTTATACCTTTATTTAATTATATATACAGAATAAATAATTAATTTATTAAGTTAAGTTATTAGGTTAAATTAAAATAAATTAGTAGATTAAGTTAAAACTAAGTTAACTTATACTGTATGTGTATATTACTGTATTTTAAGTAATTTAAGCTAATTTAAGTATATTTATATTGTTTATATTATTTAAACCTAATTTACAACTAAAACAGTCTGAAATTATACTAATTCATTGTAAATAAAATAAAAATAAAACTTGTAAAATACAATAAAAATATTTATAAAATATTTAAACATGTATACTAACTCAGTACAAGGTCAATTAGACCATTTAATAACTAATTTATATATAATTAAAGAATAAAACCTAAAATCAGTTATGTATAAATCATATACTTTAGCTAATTTATTTATATAATAAATATAATTAAAACTTTAAATTAACTGTACAATTGTATAGTACTATATAAATGCTTTATTATCCTATAATTTAATTTTACTTTCTAATAATTTTTTACCCTCAAATCGAGGGTTAAACATTGGAAATCAACACTGCCGAACTTTAAACCCAGTGCGTACCTGTGGCACAGTTAGTGTCACATCGTTTGCCGCCGAATGGATTGAGCGGTATAAGAGTAAAAAGTTATCTCATCGCTCAGTCGTCACGAGCGTCGGGCGCCCGAAAACAGGAGCATCTGAGCATTTTCACTTGAGCATTTCTGAGCATTGTGTGTGAGGGTCGGGGGTCGAAGTGTGTGCGAGGGCTTGGTTAAGCCCAAACGTGAGATGAAAATGTATTTAAGTGGCCTAATTAAGAAATTAGGACGCGCTTAGTAAATGTCTGATCCTACCCGATCCTCGGGTGCTGTGTATCCCTCGAAAGACGTGCCCATCAATTAACAAATTTTTGTTAAGTAATAAAAGGCCCTAATGACTCATTAAGCACAAAGGAGTAATCGGCTTAGACAAGGAAGAAGATGAAGAACTCATAAGAGGCTTCAGAAGTAATAAAAGAAGAAAATATGTATATGTATTTGTATAATGGATAACGTATATGTATATATAAATAAATAAGTATAAGGTAAATAATAAGGATACGTATAAGTAGTATATATATATTCACTGACAGAATAAACTGTCGCTAAAAGTAAGATAAGTGTCGCTATAAATCCTAGTTTTTGCTTTAGAGTTTGTATATATTTTTTTAGGTCTAGCGACGTTTGTATCTGTCGCAGTAGCTTCTATATATGTTACTGTATATGTTAGTTTATTAAGTTAAGTTAGTATGATATGTAATATTAGTTAGTAGTGTATATTTATGTAAGTATTAGTAATATAACTTACAAATAGATAGAATAGAATATATCTATGTATTATTTGATGCTTGTTTGTAAGTAGATTTTTGCAAGTATTTTCTTTGACTCTTTTTGTACATAATGAAACCCTTAATTTATATTTTATGGATTCATTCATTCATTATTGATTGTATATAAAATTAATTATTTTTTAATTAAAGAATAATCTTGGACTTAGAGAGTGATGTAGATTAATAACTGCCTCTCAGTGAACGACCTGAAATAAACCAGTAAAAAATTATGTAAGTAAATAAAATTAACACGATAATGGTTTATCTTTGTGACACATACTACAACAACAACGACATTTCTTTTTTATATACAAACCGCAATTGCAGAAGTCGACTAGCCTGCATACGGATCGTTCCCTTGCCAGCCAGACAACCCCTCTGAGGGGGTGAAGAGCAGGTCCCGAGGGTGCTTCGCCAAGCACTTGAGGATTAGGGGCAACCCCAAGAAGTCGAGCAGCAGAGGATCGAGCCCACCCAATCTTGTCCGGTGTAGCTCGAGGCTTAGCACAGTGACGAATCAGAGATACAATTTACATTGAACAAAGAGTGGATCCAAACATTGAACCAACTCGGATTTGGGGAGCAATCCCTAAATCTAATGGGTTAGTTCCTCGAAAATAAAATCATTAGGGTAATGATACGACAAAGAGCAGTAGGCTATGATATCACTTAATGAATTTAAAGTCTTGAGAAAATCCGAATCAAACAAAAAAAAATCCCCACCAAAGGGGTTTTGGATATATCCCAAAATCACCCCCGTTATCATTATCATCAACCCAAAATGTAAAGATGGAAATATACTTGAGTCCATCGCTACAAACGAAGAATGGAGGACATATGCAGAGATCCTTCGGAGTTGATGAAGCAATTTCTACGATGATTGCTATGGCACCTCTAAGGGTATAGAGAGTGAGAGCGAAAGAAAAGAAATGACGTGTTGTCTCATAATCAGTTCTTTTCTCGGGCCCTTATATTCTTTGTGATGGGGTGTAGAGAAATGTAATCGTCCATTCCTCGCACATCCCTCATAGTTTATAACCATTGTATTGAAATTAATGATTCTTTTAATCAAAGAATCAAATATTCTCTAAAATAATTTCTACTTAATTTATCCCGTATCATTAAAGATAATTTATTCAATAATTATCGGATCACCTTATATGTAGATATATGATATTGATTAATGTAGATTTCCTTAAGATGATATAAGCTCACGTAAGGATTCTAACAACAGAATCTTTTAAAATGGAGATGTTGTCGCGGTAGTTGCTTGGTTACAATGAAGTACTGCATGGAAGGTTGAAAGAGGAGGGGGTTTTGGGACTAGAGGGAGATGATAGTAGTGAGAGAGGGAGTATGGATATTTTGGGGATGTTATTGGGTCATTTAAAATGGAGGGAACTTAAAATTTAGTTTAAACTTAAAAAGAGGACTCCCCTCCACGTTTAAGAATCAAGGCACCACGAATTAATTAGGTCAACCCCAAGAGGGGACCTAAACACAATTTTACGTAATTTCAAAATGTGTTCATCAGGACAGGTCAAGACGATTTAACTGATGCAAGATGTTAGGAAGGATCTTCCTATCCTTCCCTCTGTATTCTCATGCAAGATGTTAGAAGGGATATCATCCTGCATAGCTATCATCCCTTAACAATTAATATTCATATATGTGATGGATCACATCAACCATATCAACTTCTCCTTTTGCCTTATAATATAACCATTATAGAGAGATTTTATTTAGAAAACTGCTATCCCCTGACCAGGAGGTTCATGTTTGGCTTGGAAACCGATCGTCAGGAGCACAAAAATGGTACAATTAGGTATAACTGCATGTCTACAGCAAATTAATCCCATATTTCATATAAAACATTGATAAAAATAATAGCACAATTAAAAACTCTTAAAACCACCGTCGATAGGCTCGTCCATCAATATATATTGTGCAGCTAATGATTTTTGTATCAATCGACGATGACGACAGGCATCACATTCAAATGAGACACACCGATCAATTAATGTTTCTGGCAAGAAATTGGATAACACCATACTTACCTCCCAAGACACAAGACATTTGCATCTAACATTGAATGGATGTACATGCATGCATGATCGATTTAAACCATATCCTACAAGGCCTCTCGATCCATTCTTTGATGCGGATGGACCACGGAGCGGCTTAATCAAATGCTCTCGACCCCAGCTACCTTGGCAAATCGGGCATTAATTCCTAAGTGCAAGTGCAACCACATCTCGATGCAATCCTCGTGGAACAAGTGGGTGCATCTAGTCAAGGCTCCAACCATCTCCACTCCATCAAACTCGCCCAAGCATATTGGGCAAGTTTGTGGCATCTGATAGGGGAAGATGGGGATCGGGATGTGAGAAAGGTGGTGCGAGGAGGACGAGTCAGACTCGGGGTGCTCCCCACAACAGTAGTATTTAGCCAAGCATGTTAAGTAGCCTCCTCCAACCAAGAATATGCAAGAAATATATACGGGGCCCAAGCACAGGCCAGATCATCCGCTACACTAATATGCATGTAGGAGTTTGAGGAGGCAGGTAATTATAGCCGTCCAGGTTCACACACACGCACACACATATAAGACGTGAGTTTGAAAAATTGACCTATAATTATAAATGTGATTTTTTTAATATAAAAATAATATTGATATCTGATTTTATTTATCATTATTGTAATTAATAATAAATTACTTTTATAAGAATGATTAATCGTATATCGATCCAATTTTATATTGAACTATTTTGTATCGGTGTATTAATTTTTTATATTAGTGTAATATTTTTTTACACGAATGTAAAATTAAATTTCAAATGTTTCTTCAAATATGATAAAATCATATTTTAAATAAAAAATTACTTCTCAGGTGTGAAATTACTTTCCATAGATCTAAACCTTAAATTTATAGGTCAAAATCATTGTGACAGGTACAAAATCACTTTAGATAGGTGAAATTACCATTAGAATAATTTATCACCGGTGCACAATAGTTTATCACCGGTGTAAAATTTTTTTATCACCTATGCATTTTTAAGTTAAAGTGATATTGTAATTTTTTAAAATATGATGAAAACTATCCCATAATAAATCTTATATTTTCTTATTCTTTTACATTAAATATTAATTATCTATAAAAATAATATCTAAGTCACTTTGTATGTCATAATCTATGTTTTTCTATTTTGTTTAATATATATATATATATATGGTTAACAACTATCCTACCGTCGTGAGATAAGAACCTCGGAATATATTAGAGGTTGCTTGTCTCGATGGTGTAACCGGAAACTCCATGGGTTCATTTATTTATGAGTTTCCCACGTACTCTTCTCGTACCAGACGGGTGGAAAATGTATGAAAATATTTTCGAAGGCCGAAGACTTTGAACGGTATGTGTTACTGTTTTTTTTTTCTGCGGGAATTCGATGATCAAACGATCGCTTTTTCTTGAAAGAAGGTCTGAGAAGGCACTCAATATAGTTGTTATTATATATTTACTTCTTCTTTGTAATGATGAATAGCTATTGACATGATCGATGCTGGATGCGCTGGTGTTGGTTGCTGTTTATTTATTTATTTCTATAATAAAATTCTCATCCTAAGAGGATGGCATTATAATTGTTACTGATTTTTCAATGTTTTCATGTCCAATAGTATTCCACACGCTTGATCAACCTCTCGTCTTTCTCCTCCTCTCCCTTCCCTACGTTTTGTATCAGTACAATTTAATTTTATATTAATATAAAATTATTTTAAATTAAATTAAATATTTTATTCTGAATGTATAATTTAGTTATAAATTATTTTTCATATGTGTAATGAGATTTTATACTATTTCAAAATCATTTAAAATTAAATTACACTTGTCCAAAATTATTTTACCAATACAATTTGATTTTCCATCCATGTAAAAAGGTTTAAAAACAAATTATACAGATATAAAATTATTCAAAATAAAAAATCATCGGTTTATTTTTTATTCAAAATAAAAAATCACTTAATGTCTATTACAAAGAAAAAAAATCACCCTTACAAAATAAAAAATACTAGCAAATTTAAAATTATTTTTATTTCACATATTCACAAAAAAAATTTGGGAGCATAAAAATTTGTATCCAAACATAAATATGCATTTATGCATTCAGAAGGTTGTTTGTGCATTGAGATGGTTCTCCGCAACCTCTCGTGTTGACACATAGGTTAACTGTGGTCATGACTGGAGGTGTAAATAAATTAAGTTTGAGTGAATTTATCTAAGTTTGGTTCAATTTGAATATAATTTTTCAATGTTTAGATTTAATTTTAATTTGAAAAAGTAAATGTGAGGTTTGATTTAGTTCATTTATGTTATTGAAGGTTTAACTCAATTTATTTATAATTCGTTTAAATATAAAGTTTGAAATATTATTAATTTTAATTGAATTTATTTAGGGTTCATTTCAAGTTCTATTTATGGTTCATTTAACTTATAATATTTTGTTATAAATGTAAGTATAATATATTATAATTTAAAAAAATTAAAACATGGAGTAAAAAGTTTAAAATTATACAAATTATATCATAAATATTTCGATACATGTTTCTAAATATATATATATACCAATGAGAGAAAACTACCTCACTGCATGAAGTACCTTACGCACAAGGGTAGCACTGCATGTTTTTACTTGTGACTTTTTTAAAACACAAGTTCACCGGCAGGAATGTAGGAGTGGTGGTGTCAGGTTTAGAATTTGGATATATATATATATATATATATATATGAGAAAGATCTTCTTGGTATAGTATTTAAAAATTATTAAATGAATGCAATGCGATGATTATTGGATGAAAATCACACCATCCAAATTAAAATTATCAAAAGAAATAAATTTAGTACTGTAATACATTGATATTAATAAAAAATTACTAAATAAATATGGAAAGTGGTTGTGACTCTAATTATGGTAGAATTTCGTGACAAGTAAAAAATTTGAGAACTTTTTTTTATTTAAAAAAAAATATGTGAAAGTCATTCAAAATATAATATTTTCGAAAAAGTAGGATGCTATTATAGTTAATACAACCATACATTCTACGTATAGATAAAGAACTAATTAATAATTCCATAATGGTGTTGCTAATAAAACTTATATACAGACTCCCCCAATTTTAGACTCCACCCATGTTAGACCCAACAAGCTAAATAAGCTAAGATCTAAGCTTGTGGTGCTTAGTCCTCCCAATAATGCCTTAATGACCATAATTGCAGGTCATGTTCGTACTGCTGTCAACAACATCTATCTTGATAATATCAAGGATACTCTCTTTTGGACCCTGGCTCCCTCCGCCACTTTCTCTGTTTTTTTTTTCTTGAATTAAACTTCTTCCATTAAAGGAAACCAAAAGATTACAGAAATGCAAAAATTCCACGAGGTAAGGAAAGAGAGAAAATTGAAACCCTTCTAAAAGTGAGGAAAACGCCTCATCCAGAAGAACGGAGGGGCAACTCCACCCTCTATTGTGTCCACCTATGCCATTAATTTCCACCATGCTCCTCTTAGCATGGTTGCTAGCGGTGTCTGGTGTCTTAAGTTTCCATTATATTTCTCTCTTTGTGCTTGGTGGATCCTTCAACTAAAGCTCCCTACCAATGACAACATTTATGAACTTGGGGTCTCGCTACCTTTCAAGTGTTGGTGTGGTCTGTTGTCACCGGATCGGAGACTTTCTATCACCTCTTTTCCCACAATTAACTTAGTCATAAATCGCTGAATTGGGTCTTCTCTATTATCTTAATCCCGTCAATCCTGATTATTTTTTTTTACCATCATGTATGGTCAAAGCCGCTCAAATAGGTGCTATTTTTTAAAAGGTTTAATTTACTTTATTTGATTTAATGTTTGGTGAATAAAAAATTAGATTATACACCACTCCTTTCCTTGTCATAAGATTTCACATCACCTTGATCATAATTAGAAAAATTTTGAAATGTCCAAAATGATTTCATAGCCAACGTCCATCCAATTTTGTGCTTAGATAAGTTCGTCTGGGTAATGATTTTAAACTTAATATCGCTGCTTCTTATGATATCTCCTATAGCTACCTTGGCCAGGTCATTCACGATAGAATGGTGACTTTGCGTATGCGGCTACGGCTAAAATTCTTAGGACTCTCGGTGAGGTTGCCTTGCTTAGACCCATCCTACTTGCCCTTTATACTCCTGCCATTAATTTCCTCCTTTTCTTTGTAGGTGGAAGTTAATTCTACTCTTGTCTACTATTGGTGGAAGGAAAAATTTAGGTTAAGTGGCCCGTTGAAGGGGACTTCTTTGAAGTTCAAGCTAGGTGGCAACAGGTTGATTCCATCTCTTATGTTCATCCTTCTGTCAAACATTTTGGCTCATAGGATCGCAGACTTGGGGGAGGGTGATTGGTGGCTTTTTGAGTCTTCTTACGAGCTACCCCATCGTATTCAAAGTATTACCGGACTGGACAAGATTCAATTCCCCTATGTCATCCAGTAATTACTTAATTGGTTTGGCCAACTTTTTTGTTATCTCTCGTTCTCACTATCTCCTTTGCTTGTTTCATTATATTGTACTAGGTCACAAGTTATTCTCCTTTTTATGTGTTGTCCCTTGCAGGTTTTGATCTAGTACCCCTATCTTTTATTTATTGCCTCTAAGAAGTGGGGGATGCATAAGCTAGACTCCCTTATTTAGTAAAAAAGGGCTAAGATCTAGGCTTGAGTTTGACTAAAAAATTCAATGAGCCAAGCTTGGCTTGACAAGTGGAGCTTGAGGTGAATGCCCAACCATCAATGTGGTGAGTATGGAACAACAATTGTTACATGACCTAGAAGGGTGGGGGAGAAGGGAAAACGCTGCACCCCTAAGCTGGGGAATTCCAAAACAAAGAGAACTAAGAAACAACAAAATAATGTCCCTTTCATAGGAAATTGACGTTCCCTTCGGACGAAAACAAAATAAGTTAACTATGAAAAATAAGAAACAACAGAGTGAAAAGAAGTCATACCGAGTGAACCCTCGATCAGCATAGTGTAGGAGACCATGTTGAGGGGTCGCCTGTGCTCCCTTGTGCCGAGGAGGAGGCATGTAGGCAACGAGTGGGTCAGAGGTGCGAGATATTGATGTGGTTGCTGGAGTTGCTTTCCAACGATGAAGAACTGCATCGATCGGAAGGTTCAAAGTGGAAGGGGGGTTTTGGGAGATGATAGCTAGGGATGCAAATGGGTTGAATTTAAGTTAGATTTGACTAAGTTCATATCAATATTTATTTATGAAGTTCATATCTATATTCTATCCATTTTGACATTAGATATAAAAATTTAAATTAATACATCATTAGGTATCTATTTCTAAATTGATTATAATGAAATTATGCCTAAATTAGAGTTAAAGAAGAAAAAGAAATTTATAATATGATTCATCAATTATTTGTTTTTAACAAACCTAAAACATAAGAGCTCAAGCTACTCCAATTTTAGAGATTCTCATTGAAATTATTACAGAAAACTAGAAGGAGAATAAATCAAAAACAAAAAATATAAAGGAAAATAAAATATAAGTACATTTCAAATAAAAGATCTCTATATCAGAAGTAAATATTCAATAGAAACTTTAGAAACACCCTTAATCTTCAAAATTATAAAGGAAATCATAAGGAAGATTAAAGCTTAGGGAATAAGGGACTTAGAGTAGGGACTTATATATTTAGGATAAATATAAATTTTATTCAGATATTTGGGTCGGATAATCAGATATAAATCTATACCCATATCCATACCTAATTAAATTATTTGGATAAAATCCGTACCCAAATCTTATTAGGTTGACACAGATTGGAGTTAGATCAATCAAACCTTACATCCCCAATGAAAGCTAGTGATGAGAGAGAGAGAAGGGATATTTTGGGGATCTTATTGGGTCTTTTAAAACAAGAGGGGACCCAAGACAATTTTACCCTACAAGGTGCGTTCATCGGATCTGTACGAGGACAGGTCATGACGATCGATTTAACTGATCTTGGAAGATGTTAGGAAGGATCTTCCTAACCATTCCACTGAATTCTTATGCAAGATGTTAGAAGGGATATTACCTTGCATGGCTAGCTATCATCCCCTTAACGATTAATATTCAAATGGTGGATCGTATATATTTTAATCATATCAACTTCTCCTTTTGCATTGTAATATAATCCTTATATATGGTGAGCTTTATTTGGAATGGTACTGCAATCCTGACCAGGAGGTAGGTTTATAATGGGTGGTTGAACATCTATCGATCATCAGGCACACAAAAATGGAACACTCAACAAAAGTACAATCGGGTAACACTCCCATATTTGATATAAAACGTTGATAAAAGTAACAAATATAAGTAATGACTCCTAAAACCACTACTGATAAGCTCGTCCATCAATATTGGACGGCTAATGATTTTTGCATTACTCGACAATGGCCACAGGCGGTACATTCAAATGAGACACACCGATCAATTAATGTTCCTAGCAAGGAATTGGATGACACCATACTTACACCACAAGATATCTGCATCTAATATTTGAATGGATGTACACACGTGTATGATCGATTTAAACCATATCTTACAAAGCCTCTCAATCCATCCTCGACGCGGATGGATGGAGTGGCTTAATCAGATGCTCTCAATCCTCACCCGGCAAACCGGGCATTCCGAGTGCGAGTGCAACCACATCTTGATGCAATCCTCGTGGAACAAGTGGGTGCATCTAGTCAACACTCCAACCATCTCCATACCTTCGAAATCCTCCAAGCAAATTGGGCAAGTTTGTGGAGTAGTGCCTTCCATGGGCATCTTACAGGGGAAGATCTTGATCGGGATGCGAGAAAGGTGCAAGGAGCCGCTAATAGGTGCAGACTCCGGGGGCGCGTCGAAATCGGGGTGACGAGAACCGCGGTTAACCGCGTATGGATTGGGATGAAAGCGATTATCGAGGCGATGTTTCAAGTAATCGGCAAACACTAGATATGCGAGAAGGCACAGGTTTATGAAAGCACAGACACAAATGAAGATTACCACAAATAATTTGAAAGGATCCATGAGCAAACCACCGTACCCTTACTTATCCCGAAGAATATCCTGCATATGCTACCAAACGCAAAGACTTTTGACGAGATGAGAGACGAAGAGGGTTCACATAAAGTAACATATATATCAATTGTTTAGTCAGAAAAGAATATTTAGAGATTACGTTTCGATGGTTATTGAAAACTGAATTATATATATATATATATATATATATATATATATTACTTTCGAAGCCAGCCAATAACATTAATCTTGTTATCATCACCAATATTATTTAAAAGATATTACATGGGGATGTGTACATAATCATTCGCAATAACTTATAGCGTTTGTCTTTTAATATTAACACAGAGACACCTGAAATACTTGTTTCGGTCACAACGGTACCCTCGCGTACTCGTAATTGATGGAATTGGGCTCAAAAGCAAAGAATCTTCCACATTGAAGCTCCTACATATGCATTTATTTCGTCCTCCGTTTCCCTCTCTCAATTTCCACCCTTTTCTTCCTCCTCTGATGATCACTTTTTTCTTCTGCACCTCTAAGTGAATATAAAGCCACTTGACGATCCTCAATATGCTAAATCATAGGCATGAAAGCTTAAATGGAAAAATCTATTACCTTGAAGTTCAATTTCATTAAATTTGACAGAATATCTAAACAAAATGATTTTTGAATTAAACGACACGAATTTTCTAAGGATAATAGTGTAAATAGCAACAAATCATGCCTATATATATGTGTTAATACGGATAATTCCAGGCTACGATTTCTCTAGCCTATACGTCGCTATAAGGAGGCTAACAAGGTGACGAGGAAACTTCAGAGGTTGGCTTAGTGATTGCTTGGGCCGTGGGGAAAGGTCTCTGAATCAGAAATTGTAGGTGGTTTTTGGTGACACATTGAGAATGGAAGTTCCCGCAAAAACGAAATCGGAATGGCAACTTTTATATTAGTCGATTTTAAAAGTTTCTCAAAGTATATTACATAGGAAAAATTTTAGTGTACACTAAAAGTGCATGGAACTTTGTAAGTGTCATGCTATGTATTATATTTGTCACATTATGTATTATATCCTCTCCTATGTAAGTATATATAGCAATAGTATAACTTGTAAGAGGGGTTGAACATAAAATGTAAAAGATAAGAATGTTTGTGTAAATGTGTGAATCTACCAAATAGACTTATACGCCTGGATAGAAAGTACGGAAACATATTCTTCTCATTTCAACTTCCACTCTTCATGTGCTCTACTCTAATTTACTACAACCCCTTCGTACTCTTACAAAAATTGTTCACGTCAACCACGATACATTAACATCACATAACCACCATGTCGACATAACTTAACATATTTCATATCATTTCATACTTGATATAAAATATTATATATAAAATTATATACACTTTAACCTATACATCACTACTCTTTCTTGTTGGTGGTTTCAAAGCCCAAGATAAACATGGGCAACAGAAAAATGCGTGCTTCTTATGCTCGCAGATGCCTATTTTGCTATTTCCGAGGAGATACCACCAAGAACATGTTTTTGCCAAGCAAAAGTAGAAGCCAAAATTCATGCCCCTTTAACAAAAGAGAAATATTTTTATCGATAAAAAATCCAATCCAAAATCCACACCCCTTGCAAAAACGGGGGACACAAATCTCAAAATATAATGCGTTGTCTGGAAGGGGCCCTGTGCCGTAGAATCAAAGGTTAGGATGGGTTGCATGAATTTCGACTTGGGTTAACTAGTGCCCTTGTAGAAAAAAAGGAGCAAAAATTTCAAAATATAATGTGTTGTCCCGAAGGAGTCATATGCTGTGAAATCAAAAACTAAAATGAATTGCTTGGAATATGACTTAGGTTGTGGCTTAGGTTAATTAATATCCTTTAATTTAATCAAAACACCCTGAAAGTTATTCAATCTGGAATTGGTACTCGGTCTAAGATAAATGTTGAATTTAAAAGTAAGCAAAATTTATCTCCACATTCTCAAATTGTCTCATATATGTTTTCTTTCGCTACCCTCCTTGCTCCATCCTCCTTTCTAGAAGTAACAAGGCCGTCTCCTTTCCTACGAATGCAAATGGATCAAGTTTAGATCAAATTTGACTAAATTCATACACACATCCATTTACAAAATCCCAACTCATAACCTATCTATTTATCCATCGAATAAGAAAACTCAAATACATACTTATACCCAGATATCCATCCAGTACCTACTACCCTATCTAATATTCATTTATAAATAAATTTTACAATCAAATTATGCCACAATAAACTAAAACAAGAAAAAAAATCAAATGCATGATTCATTGATGATTTACATTGAGATTCAAACAACATAATAACAAGATCATTCATAACAGGCACGCACGTGTGTGTGCACACACATATATATATAACATATAAGATTTTTTTATCAATAAAAAAAAATAACTTGCCAAATATTATATAAAAAAATCAAAAAAAATATATATAATATAAATTATACATACGGATCAAATTATGTAGTCAGATTAATGGATATAAACTCAAAATCATATATATATCCGAATCCAACCAGATTTTTTTTTTTTTTTTTTGGATAAAATCCGAATCTGAATTCAACGGATCAAATTTTATCTTTTATTTTTGAATAAAATTGGGTCAAGTTGACTAACTCCTCCAAGCGAGTTTCCGAGTCTCACCCAACACCGCTTAACCCTCATCGACGTGCCCACTTGCACCCCCATCCTCCGCTTCTCCCACAGACTCCACCCCACCCTCGTCATCAATCTTATCTCCCACTACTTGCTCCTCTTGCTGCCATTCTTTCCCCTGGGAAAATGATCTCACCTCATGACCGAGGCTCTTGTGCGAGCTCGACTAGCTGGCCCAAAGGTCCTTTTTAACCTCATCTCCATCTTACGATGCCGACAGAGTGTTGACGATGATGGTTGCGGTCGAACACCACCACCACCCTGCACCCACTCTTCACCAGCTCGGCCACCCAAGCAGTCATCCTTTGAAGCTCTCTCCGACTCCTATGTTGCAACTATACTATACCACAACAGCCTGGGTACATACATCAACAATAAATATCCGTCGGTATAGGTTAAGAAAACCATTAGTGTGGATCAAATAACCTACTCCGACGGTAAATGCATCCCCATTATAGACATGCATCGGTACCGTAGGCTCAGAGTAGTACATCGACGGAAAGAAACCGTCCGTATTGCATCGGCAAAACACACTGGCATCTACCAGAAACGAGGTTAACCTGTTGATAGCGACGATCTTATCCGTCACAGTACTACCAAAGTTATTCTTGGTCTTTTCAGACATACGTTGACGGAGTTAACAATCATTCAAACCGTCGTTGTAGATACAGAGAGTTTAGCAAACATTTATATATAAATGTCGAAATTACGTAGGAGAGTTGAACCTACAATCCGATTAGTCTAGAAACTGCTTTTGAATCACATTTGTCGAGATGATGCGACTTTTATTTTATTTTTTTTATAGGATAAGAGTATAAAAATTTAATAAGCAACTCAAATACCAGCAAACGAGAGATCCACAAACGTTTAAACAATCACAGCCCCTTACAAATTAAAATGAACGGGTGATTTTTTTTATAATGAATCAAAAATATACCGATGTAAAATCAAGGTGTAGCTATACAAAATCAAAAATCACCCATTTATCTTAGATCAAGATGAAATTATACAGATATAAAATGAAAAATTACTAATACATTTTAATTTTATTCCGATATATTTTGATTAAAAATAAAATATCACATGCCAATTATTATTCGATGGTGGTCGACTTTTCTAATGATAATGTATCTTATCATATGATAATACTTACGTAACTTATCTTATTACTTTTAAAATTTCGGTACATTTTTATATATTTACGCACCTTTCCGATGAGCGCAAGGTAAGGTGAGAGATCAGAGAAAGATAAGAATGCCCACCATTGCCAAAGTCGTCGGTGCCATCATCTTCTCAGTCTTCTTTCTTGGTTTCTTTGCCCTCTATCTACTCTGTAATTGTGCTTCGATCCTCTATGAATTCACAGGCTGTAGATGCACTTGTGGTTGCCTTTGCACATGTTTATGCAGTCTTCTCAACTTCATCTCCACTCTTCCACGACGTGCATGTCATGGTTGCTCCGTCGCTATAACCTACCTATGCTCTTCTCTCCTACCACCTGTATATAATTGCTTCTACCTTGTTCTTGCCAACCTTTCCTCCATCTTTGGTCAAATTAATAGTTGCTTCTATCTTGCTGCTGCCCACATTTCCTCCATCTTTCCTCCAAATCCACATCATCCTCCTGATGATGATGATGGTGGTGATGAATCCAATCGAAATCCTCGACCTACCTGCGCTGTGTGCTTGGAGGATCTCGAGGAAGGGGAAAGGATGCGAGGCATGCCGCTCTGCGCCCACTTGTTCCATGCCGATTGCATCGACATGTGGTTGCACTCGCACACCACGTGCCCCGTCTGTCGCAGCTGCGTTGATGGAGGTGACGTTGAAGCTCCACATCCTCCTGATGATGGTGTAGGATCCGCTCCGGATCCTCGGCCCACCTGCGTCGTGTGCTTGGAGGTTCTTGAGGAAGGAGAAAGGATACGCGGCATGCCGCTCTGCGCCCACTTGTTCCATGCCGATTGCATCGACATGTGGTTGCACTCCCACACCACGTGCCCCATCTGTCGTAGCCCGGTTGAACATCCTTGATGTTTTTATCATCGTCGCCTTGATGGATCTGTGACCCCCCACAGTGTTATCGTCGAGGAGATCAAGCTCTTCATTGTCTAATTTCTCGAAATATAAATAGAATTTGGGGGGTAATTTTGTCAATGATATGGTTCTTTTTAGCATCGAGATTATGGTGCACGGTTGCTTAAATTTTCACCGTTTTCTTTTCTATTATATATGTGCGTGTGTGTGTCCATTTTTTACCACTTTTTATTATTTTATTTTATTTTATTTCTTTGACCGACTTCATTAGACAAAAGACTGGAGGGCAGATAACTAACCTTCCGAACACATCGGAAGTAAAGAGACATAACGAGAAATCCAAAGAGAATTTCGTGGTTACCACCAATCGTGCATCTTGGTCTTCTCCTGCCGGAGTACGTCTGCAATGTGTCGTGTTCTTGTAATCCTTCTTCTTTTCTATTTCTTTCCTTTGCTTTAACCACGCCAAGGCCTTCTTACGTTCGAAAAAGTTCTTTGTTTATGAAAAATATTGTGTATGCATAAATTTGTACACAAATATCACCTAAGCATCTACGTCGCATGACATATGTGTCACGTCATGCATTTGTATGTCAACATTTGGTGGTGGGATTTTGCATAGAGGTCCTTTTAATCTATTATAATTATACGTATGTCGCTTCCTTCCTTAGATTGACATGCAGATATTTGCAAATATTAATTTTTGAACGAATATAACCTCGATAAAAAAGTGTGTACTGACAAAAAAAAGGTCATTAAACGAAGAGCGCCTCAATGTTGGGGTGATGAGAACCATGGTTAACTGCATATGTATTGTGACCGAAATGATTATCCCGGCAATGTTCCACGTAATCAACACACACTAGATATATAAGAAGGCTCATGTTTATGAAATTAAGCACAAGCACAAATGAAAATTAGCACGGATAATTTGAAAGCATCCGTAAGCAAAGCATCGTACCCTTTGCTTAGCCTAAAGAATATCCTGCGCTACCATACACGAAGAGGTTGGAGGAGATAAGAGACGGAGAGAGCTCACACATTCAAGGAACATATCAATTGTTTAGTCAGAAAAGAATATTTAGAGATTACTTGTTTCGATGGTTATTGAGAATTACCTGAGATCTAGGACCATATATATCTTTACGTAAGCTGAAAGGAGGACGCCTAGAAAGATTAATAGGTTTGATTGACACAAATGTTCACACACACACACACACACACACACACACACACACACACAGTGTTTTGGGGATTGTTTAATCTTACCATTACTTTCGAAGCATGTCGGTAACATTGTTCTTATCATCACCAACATTATTTAAAGGGTTTTACGTGAGGGTGTGTAAAGAATCATTCTCAATAACTTGTATCCTTTATTTCTTTATATTTACACAAATACCCCAAAAATACTTATTTTGGTCACAACAATACCTTCATGTGCTCATGATTGATGGAATTGGACTCAAAAGCAAAGAATTTTTCAAATTAAAGCTCATATGCATTTATTTCCTCCTCTGTTTCCCTTTCTTAAGTTTCACATTTTTTTTCCTACTTTGTAATTGCTTTTATATTCTACACTAATCTTTGAGTCATTCAACACATATCATGCATGCGATTAAAGAAGCATAGTTAGGATGGCAGGTCGAGATGTCCACGATGTCACAAAGGTAGGAGCAATCTGATTCCCACATGTTTGATGGATGGTGTGAACCCTGTAGGTTATTAATTAAACAAAGTGCTTACCTCTAGAAAGAACTTGATTTTACTGGAAACTCTAGAGTTTGAAAGGTTTCGGTTCTCTCTCGAAGGGGGAGTTTCCAGAGCAAGCAGAGAGGATATGTTTGCTGAAGGACATCGAATAAGGTGGACAAGCTTGAGAGAGAATCATAATAGATGATGTAACTCCAGTTATTCCCAAGTCAAGTAATATAAGAAGCCAATGGCATACTGCTATCATCTTTTATGAAAAAGAAAGTATTTGAATTCTACTCTACTAAAAGAAATCTAACCACCTAAATCCAATTTTAACTCCTAGAATAAACCCCCAAGTTGGGGAGAAACTATATTACAAATCATGCGTAGGCAAAGTATGATATTTTTTAATCATGATTTTGATATTGTGAATAAAGCAAGATGGAAACATTAGGGTAATCCCACTTTGATATTAAATGAAGGGATTAACAAAGGAGAAATAACACCAAAGACGAGTGAGAAGTGCTCCCTTTTTAGATTCCACTTGAATTAAAGACACCTAAGAGGTAAGTTTGTCCAACATATATCATAAAATTATCATCAATCTTGGAGTGCTCCTTTTTCAAAAATGCATGCAGCATTGTAATAGATGCAGTGCTTCTCTCTATATTAGTAATTGTAACGACCCGATTCCCGAGTCCCTACGAGACACGAAAATCGGACTGACTCGACTAATCCCAAGACCTAGTCGTCCAACGAGGAAGTAACCAAAAGAGCAGTAAAATAAACCACATTCAACATGAAATATAACTAGTAGTAACAAAATACAACAGTAAGAAAAAGAACTACTACAGCATGTACTACCACAACAGTAGAACAACATTTATAACATAATATGAACTGCAGGTAAAGAAAAGTACAGCGGTAACAACAACTACTCACTACAGTGGAACAAAAAGAGGTACAAGAGAACAGTGGTAACTCTACTGGACCCTACTCGGTCCAGCGTCCTCTGCAGCCGCTGACCCTGGCTGCTCAACACCTGGTCCTGAAAGGTAACGAGTGTAACAAGTCAGTAAAACGTTGAGTAGAGTGACAACTAAACTACAGAAGCAGTAAAGTGTACAGTAGCTGTTATGTTCTGTTACTTTCTTTATTTACGTCTTTAAATTGTCTCACGATTTCATTTATTTCTCAGATCCTTCACTTGATCTCGAATGTTCCTCGTGGGAACGATCTTGATTGAAGTCTTTTCCGAACAGTAGAAGTAGCACCTGGTGCTCTCCTGGCCGGGAGAGTCCCCCGTGGTGATCCTACTCTCAGTCAACCACTCCAAGGTCACGGACAAACGTAACGGTGACTACGGCATGCGCGATAAACGCACAGGTAGCTCACCCGCACTGGCACGCAATCAGTCGTTTCCGTTAACGGGTGTGCCCCAAAGCACAGCACGGAACCAGTACAGGGCAGAGCCCTCTCAGTAACAGGGGTCAAACCCCTCCACAGTAACCAAACAGGGGCCTTTCCCCTCCACAGTCCGCGCACCGTCGCCTGACTACCCTGGTTTGCCCAGTGGGCCTAACAAGTCGGTGTAGGTGAGCTAGCAGAACCTCGGGACCAGTGGGGTAGCTAGTACTCGCCCT
This sequence comes from Thalassia testudinum, assembly GCA_037157565.1. Lineage (NCBI taxonomy): Eukaryota > Viridiplantae > Streptophyta > Magnoliopsida > Alismatales > Hydrocharitaceae > Thalassia > Thalassia testudinum. The sequence goes on from JAZHRO010000030.1 coordinate 55,079,337, forward strand.
ACACTAGTAGCTCTCCTCGGTACTGCGTACACGAGGGCCAGCAAGTCGGTACAAAGTGGCCAGACCTAACCCTGGGTCCCTGGGGCGGCTGGCTCCGCTCTGCACTAAACAGGGGGACAGTCGCTCTCCTTGGTACTTCGTACTCAAGGGCCAGCTCACTTCCCCAATTCTATTCCATTCACCTTCCAGGAGTTCTACTCCTAATTCCCCGTAGGGTTCCAGCTCTTTTAACTCAGCACATTCAGGTTTCACCTTTCCAGTTTCACGTTAATACATCCCATATTCTCAATCATGCTCATTTATTCATAACAGGCAGCTGTTAAACCAATTTACAGGCAGCTATTTGTTCCTTTCCATTTTTCCAAGACTGCAGTATTCATATATTCCACTAGTTTTCCCCGTCCTAGGATTCATGCCATATCCTAGGATCTATCATACAATCTAGTTTTCCAGCCCTAGGATTCATGCAACACCTAGAATCTATCATTCAATCTATTTCTCATTCTTAGGATTCATGCAATGTCCTACGTTCTATTTATGGTTGCATAACTTAACAGATTATACTAATAAACTTAAAAGCCACTCTACTAGTTACAACATGAGTACTGGGGACGTGGTCGGGAATCCCGCGTGCCTCCGCAACAACCAAGACTGCAATGGAACGGGGTCCTATCACAAGGATCAAACACAAGGAGTTTCCAAAACAGTATCTAATCACTGTAGACGGGTAGAAGATTTAATTCCGAAAAGAACGCAATTCGAAACGCGGAAAAAACGGACTCCGAACGGGCCCTAAACGGGTTGAAAATGACGAAACAGTGCAAAATCAGACGTCTGGAACTTCTTCCAGACGTCTTAAAAGTGGAGATCAGATGGTACCTTGTCCTGCGTGGTTTCTCAGATGTCCAGAAGCCTGTGGGGGCGTCTGACCTAGTTCCCAGACGTCCGATGGTCACCCCAGACGTCTGGAAGTCCCTCCAGTCGTCTAGCACCGCTGCCAGACGTCTGATTCGCGTTGGATGCGAATCTCAGAACCTGCGCATACACATCCTCGTGCTCAGTACGGACGGTTGAAGGAAAGGAAGAAGGTACGAAAAATAACTTACTTACCAAACGTCTGGACAGTCCTCCAGACGTCTTCCCTATCGTCTGGTTGGAAGCCCAGACGTTTGCTTCTGGAAAAACTTCTAGAATCAGAGCGCGACTCGCCCTCCGCCCGCAACGCACAGCCGCGCCGCGTCTCGTCCTCCTGCTGCTCGAGCTGCAGCAGGCCTCCCACGTCACCCCGCGTCTGCTGCTCCCCCGCCGGTCGGCTCTAGCAGTCCCGGCAAGCTCGCCCTCACGGCCGAGCGCCTCCTCCCTCGCGCAGCACCTCCTCTTGCACTCACCGCGGCTGCCGCCGCCGCCGCTCGCTCGCGCTCGCACTTGCTGGAAGAAGAAGGAGGAGCGAATGTGATGAGAGTGAGGGAGAGGACGAGGCTTTTTAAAGCCACGCGGGGAGAGAGAGAGAGAGAGAGAGAGAGAGAGAGAGAGCAGCGCCTGCGGAGGTAAGAGGGTAAAAGAGGTATTTATAGGACTGCGCGCGCAGGCACGCAGACGAAATCCATCCTGCCGCAGAAAACAAATCCAGATGTCTGGAAGGGGTTACAGACGTCTGATCAGATGTCTGGGCCACCTCCTAGACGTCTTAAAAGACGTTTTGAAACTGCGGTCGTAACAATATAACAAACTCAATGGAAGTTTCGTCCTCGAAACTTGCGCTAACTAGGGTGCGGGAAAATGTCATAATAAACATAACAAACTCAAAGAGGACCGAAGCCGGTCCGAAAAGACGTACCAGCGAAGAGTTTCGGGTGCCGCTCCCGCATTGCCGCCTCAGGCTCCCAGGTAGCCTCCTCGTACCGCTGGCTCCTCCACAAAACCTTTACAAGGGGTAGTTGCTTTCGTCTCAAACTGCGGACGGCTCGGTCTAGAATCTGCACTGGCCGCTCGGGGTAGGTCAGGTTGTCGTCCACCTCAATGCTCTCATGACTCAGTACGTGATTGGGATCGGCTACGTACTTCCGGAGGTTGGATGCGTGAAACACGTCGTGCACACCAGAAAGCTGCGAGGGGAGGGCAAGTCTGTAAGCAACGGGTCCAACCTGCTCCAGGACCTCAAAGGGCCCCACGAACCTCGACGCGAGCTTCCCTCTCACCCCAATCCGCTGCAAGCCCTTCATGGGCGAAACACGAAGAAAGACGTGGTCCCCAACTTCAAACTGCACCTCTCTGCATCTCCGATCCACGTAGCTCTTCTGTCTGCTCCTGACAGTGTGGAGTCGCCTGTGGATCTGCTCGACTACCTCCTGACTCTGCCGGATCAACCTGGGGCCAACCTCCCACTTGGTCCCCACCTCAACCCAACTCAAGGGTGCCGTACACCTCCGTCCGTACAGAGCCTCGTAGGGAGCCATGCCGATGCTCGAGTGGTAACTGTTGTTGTATGCAAACTCCGCTAGGGGCAGGTGCTCCTCCCAATAGCCCCTCCAGTCCAGTACACAGGCACGCAAAAGGTCCTCAAGGATCTGTATCGTGCGCTCAGACTGTCCGTCCATCTGGGGTGGTAAGCTGTACTAAACCTCAACCGCGTCCCCAGGGCCTGCTGAAACTCAGCCCAAAACTGGGACGTAAAGTGGGTATCCCGGTCGGATACGATCTCCCGCGGAACTCCGTGTAGTCGTACCACGTCGCGGATATACCTCTCTGCCAACTGTGCTGGTCCCAAAGTGACTCGGATCGGCAAGAATCGTGCCGTCTTCGTCAGTCTATCCACAATTACCCAGACAGCGTCGTGTCCTCGCTGGGTAACAGGTAAGCCCACCACCAAGTCCATGGTGATGCTCTCCCACTTCCACTGTGGCACTAGAAGCGGTTGTAGCGACCCTGCAGGCCTCTGATGCTCGGCTTTCACCTGCTGGAGCACTAAGCACTGCTGCACGAATTCACGCACATCCCACTTCATCCCCCTCCACCAAAACTCGCATCTCAAGTCGTGGTACATCTTCGTGTTTCCAGAATGTATGGTGAATCTGGAACCGTGTGCCTCAGTCAGGAGCTCTCTCAATAGCTCCTCGTCTCTGGGAATGCACAACCGTCCCCTCAGGCGAAGCACCTGGTCTGTGAAAGAGAAGTCCCCTGGGTCTCCTGACAGTACTCTGTCGCGCAAGGACTGTAAGTACGGATCGGCCATCTGTCCTACGATGATGTGGTCTATCAGCTCTGGCCTAGTCTGTCGTGTCACCATCACTGCCCCACAGTGCCCCAGTAACTCCAGGGGTCGCCAACTGCCCACCTTCTCCAAAAGGCTCCAACTTTGTAACTGTAAACTGGCCAAGTGTGCGGGCGCCTTACGGCTCAAGGCGTCACCCACCACATTGGCCTTTCCTGGGTGGTAGGAGATGCTGCAGTCGTAGTCCTTCAGGAGCTCCAACCAACGTCTCTGTCTCATGTTGAGCTCCTTCTGATCAAAATGGTATCTGAGGCTCTTGTGATCTGTGAAAATCTCGAAGGTCTCACCGTACAAGTAGTGCCTCCAGGTCTTCAGCGCGAAGATGATAGCTGCCAACTCCAGGTCGTGGGTAGGGTAGGTATGCTCATGGGGCTTCAGTTGCTGCGAAGCGTAAGCGACAACGTGACCCCTCTGCCTGAGCACACCTCCTAACCCCTGTAAGGAGTCATCCATGTACACGACGAACCCACCACTACTGTCAGGGATGGTCAGCACGGGAGCCGAGGTCAACCTCTCCTTCAGCTCCTAAAAACACGTCTCACAGGCGTCTGTAAAAGTGAAGGGCACATCCTTCCGCGTCAACTGTGTCATAGGACGCGCGATCTGTGAAAAGCCTCTGATGAAACGTCTGTAGTAGCCTGCCAGTCCCAGGAAACTGCAAATCTCTGTAACTGAACGCGGTCTCTCCCACCTAAGCACTACCTCAACCTTGGCTGGGTCCACCGCCAAGCCGTCTCCAGAGATCACATGACTTAAGAAGGTCACCTCCCTCAACCAGAACTCGCACTTGCTGTATTTGGCGTACGGCCTACGTCGTCTCAGAGTGTCCAGAACCATCCTCAAGTACTGCCCGTGCTGCGTCTGATCTCTAGAATAGATGAGTACATCATCAATGAATACCACCACGAACTGGTCCAAGTACGGTCTAAACACTCGGTTCATCAGGTCCATGAAAATAGCGGGGGCATTGGTCAACCCAAACGGCATGACCAAAAACTCGTAGTGTCCTTACCGAGTGTGGAAAGCTGTCTTGGAGACGTCGGTCTCCCTGATCCTCAACTGGTGGTATCCAGACCTCAAGTCGATCTTGGAGAACACCGTGGCACCCTGCAACTGGTCAAACAAGTCGTCGATCCTTGGCAGCGGATATCTGTTCTTGATGGTGACCCTATTCAGCTATCGGTAGTCCACACAAAGGCGCAAGGGCCCATCCTTCTTCTTCACAAACCGTACCGGGGCTCCCCAGGGAGTCGCACTGGGCCTCATGAAACCCTTCTCCAAAAGGTCCTGCAACTGAGACTTGAGCTCTCTTAGCTCAAGCGGTACCATCCTGTATGGCGCGGTGGAGTTGGGGCTGGTCCCTGGTACTAGCGAGATCTCAAACTCGGCCTCGCGCTCGGGCGGTAGTCGTGGTAACTCGTCTGGAAACACGTCTGGGTACTCTCTGACCACCGAGACACTCTGGAAGTCTGCCACAGGGCTGGGCTCTGCTACCACACAAGCTAGGAAGCCCTCACACCCCTGGCTCAAAAGTCTCGCCGCCCGAAGTGCCGAAATGCACCTGAAGCCTCCGTCCACTGGCTGTCCGTGAAACTCGAAAGAAGGCAACTCCGGTAAGGAGAAGACAATCTTCCTCTCAAAACAGTCTACCAAGGCTTGGTAAGCGGACAACCAAGTCCTCCATCTGTATCATAATCAGGTCAGCTGGCAAGCTATGTCCCCCGACGCTGACCTCGCAATCCGTGTACACCTCTTCAGCTATAAACAACTGACCACTCGGACCTCTGATTACGAACGGATTCTCTAACAGTGTATAATCCTGGTCCAAACTAACTGCGAAACTAGCTGCGACAAACGAGTGCGTAGTGCCGGAATCGAAAAGTGTGTAAACGAGTTTGCCGAAAACTGAAACCATACCGGCTACCACCAATCCCGAAGCTCTGGCATCCCTGTGTGTCAGGGTGTTGATACGCACCTCAGCTCTAGGTGCGGATGAAGCAGCCACACTCTGCGTCGGACGGGCAGGTGCTGGCCAGTACCCTCCCCGTGGCTGTTGTCCTCCTCCTCGCGCCTGGGAATTGCCGCCTCCTGCGTGCCCTCCAGTACTCTGCGCGGGAAGTAACTACTGACCTCCTGCCCTAGACAGGCAGTCCCTCCTGATGTGACCCGACTGGCTACACTGGTAATAGAGGGGAACTCGACTCCCGCCCTCAGTGGGTCCCTACTGTCGGCCTGGCGGGGTCCGGTGCTGGCGACTGGCCCCTGTCGAGGGCCCCCAAAGGCCACTGATGGCCTCGTAAAACATGACGGCTCTCCTGCGGACGCCACATGCCTCCTCACTCGTCGGCCCTGTGAAAAGTCTGGCTGAAAGGGCCTCTTCCACCCGCTGTCAGTGTCTCGTGCGAACGAGTTGCTCTCCTCGTAAGTCATGGCTGCCTCCACCACCCTCGAAAACGTAGGCAGCTTCAGGGGTTTGACATAACCCCGAATCGCAGGTCGGAGCCCATCGGTGAACCTCCAAAGGCGCTCCTCCTCAGTAGCTACCACTGTCGCTGCAAAGCGGGACAGCTCCAAGAAACGCGTGCGGTACGCGCTCACGGTCATCGTCCCTTGGCGGAGAGTGTGGAACTCCCGCCTCCTCTAGTCCTGCCAAGTTTGGGGAAAGTACTGCTCGCAGAAGAGGGCGACGAACCGATCCCAGGTCGGCTCGTCCCTCTCCTGTCCCCAAACCGCCCTCCACCACCTGTGTGCCGCACTCTCCAGCTGGTACGTGGCAAAGGCCACGCGGCACTCCACCAGGGGTATAAGGGTATCGAAAATCTTCTCCAGCTGCTCGAGCCAGTCCTCTGCCTCGGTCGGGTCCTCATCCCCCTTCAAGGAGGGGGGCTTCAGCTTCCGGAATTGCCCGAAGAGTTCGGAGTGGCGCTGCAGTGAGGATGCTGGTGCACCTCCAGGCAAAGGTGCCTCGTGCACAGAAGTATCGGAGGAAGGTGGGGGCTGCGGCGGCCCATCCCCTCCCCCGCGTCCAGCGCCGCGTCCGTCGGGAAGTCCCACAGAGGTCTCCCCCTCCGCAGCCCCAGGGGGAGGCGCTCGGGGCGGTGGGTGGAGCTCCTCCCGCATAATATCCCATATCAGCTGGGCGAGGTCTTGGGCCTGGACGCCCGGGAGTAGTGGCTGGTCCACTGAGGCGTCGGCAACGGCACGCCCACCTCGCCGACCTCGTCCTCGGCCGCACCCGCGGCCCGCCTCACCAATTCCACGACGAGGCATCTCCTGCAAGGAGACGCGAAACAAAACGGAACACGTTACTACAAAATGATACCTAACGGAAACGTCTAAGAGCTCATGTCAAATGATATGTTGTGGTGGCTGATGAGAACCTCATCATAAGCCATAACTAGCTCATTTTTACCTAATACAGAGAATAAAAGCTCCTACATAACCTTAGAAAGGCTTGGCTCAGAGTGATTCTGAGTTTGCAAAGAAAACATAAACTGAGGGGTAAAAATGCAATTTCACCAATCCAATCTGAAAAAAGGGTAACTCAGGGTCCAAACATAGGTCAAAACAACCTAATAAGAAGAAAAGTGGGATGAAATGACTCAACAAGGGCTACAGCAACTCCGAAGAATTAAATGACATCCTGTAACCCTAAAAATAAACCCACTTAAATACACGAGGTTCGAGGTAAAGTAAAAATAGAATAAACCCTCTAAAATTCATAGAAAAATAATCTCTAGGGTTTATAACCTCCAATTTGGCCTTAGGAACCCATTTTGACTTACATTGAGAACCATGCCTTAAAGGTAAAAAGTGCCTTAAGCTCTTTGCCTCAGATCACGGGGTGAGGTCCCCTTCACCCGCACGATTACCCGGCCTCGTCCGCGCTCACACCCCGCGGACCTGGCTCCGACCTGATTAGCCCGAACCATTGATTGAACATACTTATTCAGAGAAACCCTAAACAATTGGCTCTCTAAACACTTGAACCCAAAAAGAAAGGACCCAAAAGCTCTCAAAGGAACAAGAGGTAAAGTTGACCCCTTGGGTCAACCAACCTTAAAATTAGGTCACTTTCTCACTCAAAGTACCTAAGAGTTCAAGTGTAACTTTAAGCACCCTGATCTTAAACTAAAATTGGTAGACTTAAGAGGTCAAGATCCCCATTCTGGTCTACCTGGAACCGCAGTGACAAGAGAGGTCGGGTGGGGGAAACCCTGTAACCCGTGGGGACGCTCTACCGTGTAGGGGTCTTCGCGGGACTCACCCTCTCTGGCTGCCCAGGGAATTCTTAGGTGGACGATCTTTCTGATCAATGGGTCCATCTGCCCCGCACCTCTATAGTCACCCAACACATTTTTGGGTGTCTTGGTTGGGTCCAGCACTTTCTAACCTCTTCCACTCCAACAGTGCATGAACGGTAGGAGATCCATAAGACCACCCTTAAGATCTCCTTTAAGAATTCACGGGAGTCAAGGCCCAGCCTTGACTCCCGTGTTTGAACAGCAACCTAACCCCATCATTCTCTCTTCCGATTCCGAATCAAACTCTTCTTCTATCATGGCTCAGCCAGTTGAGGAAGAAAACAATCTGGAGCACCAGCTCCAGCAACTCAACGACCTCTTCCAAAACTTTGTGCACCCACCGCAGCGTCCCATGATGCGGAACCGCTATAATCCTGCTGCGGTGGCCATCGAGCCTCGAGTCAGAATCCCGACTGGAGGACCTGATTCTGAATTAAAGCCTAATATGATTCATGCTATACCTAAATTCCATGGGCTTAATTCTGAAGATCCCTTCCAGCACATCAAACAGCTAAAGCATCTGGCCCAAACTTTCGGGTCAGACGCACAAAATCGGGATATTCTTCTCATGAAGATGTTCTCCTTTTCTCTTATGGACAAGGCCGCCCATTGGTATCAAACTCAAACCCGGCCGATCAACAATTGGGAAGAACTTCAGTCCGAGTTCCTGAAAAAGTTCTTCCCTGTTGGACGGACCAACGCCTTGCGCCATCAGATTACACATTTCACCCAACAAACAGGGGAACCTCTCCATGAGGCATGGGATCGTTTCTAGGATCTCATGAGAAAGTGCCCCCATCATAGAGTTCCTAAATGGGAACAGGTCCAATCTTTTTACCAGGGACTCCGTGAGGACATCCGTCTTTTCGTCAATGCAACCTGCGGAGGAAATATCATGGGTCAACATGAAGACACCGTGTGGGAGATTCTCGAAAACATGTGCGAGAACTCCATCAACAATGACTCCATGGGATTATTCGACAGGACGAATACCCGCGCATCGACGAATCTTAGAGGAGCACATGAGACGCAGGGCCTGTCCGCATCAGTCGACCTGGAATTAATGGCCAGTCGATTGGACAAGGTCTCGATTATCGAAAAGAAGGTGGATGAGCTGACTCAGCATCTGCAGCAAGCCACCTCTGCGTATAACCCTTTCGCACAGCCTCTTTCCACAAGGGAAACTGTGCAAAACATTCTCCATCGATCTTCTCCTAGGATGGACCCATCATCCGAATCTTTGCCCGGAGGTCCTTCCGATTCCTTCTACACTTGCCAGGGGAATTTCATTCCCTCTTTCTCTAACCCTCTGGAGGTTCCTCAGACCTGCGAGGACCTCAACGCCATCCAGAACGACCCGTTCTCCAACACCTATAATCCTGGATGGCGAAACCATCCTAACTTCCAGTGGGCGGGAAATTCCCAAACCCAAAGACCATCCTTCCAACCCTGCCCACAACCTCCTCGTCCTTACCAGCTGCCTCAGCCTCGGCCCAACCCTACTTACCCATCTGGGCCGAATCAAGATCAAATGTCCCTTATCCTTCAAATCCTGGCTGACATTCAAAGAACGAATGCGGCTATTCAAAAACAACATAAGGACGAACTTACAGAGGTCCGAAACCAATTGACCCAGTTGGCAAACTCTCGCCAGCCAGGTACTCTTCCTTCCCAACCTCTGCCTAATCCTAATAACGTGCCAACCCAGCAGCGCGTTATGAACCCAAACCCAGGCCATGCCCACATGATTTATCAGGCCCCCTCTGTTCCGTCACCCGACGGGATAGAGGCCTCCACTTCCTTTGCAGGTTACCAGCAGCAAGCTATCTTACCCAATCCCAACCAAAACCAGGCAGGACTTAATTCCGTAACAACCCGTAGTGGTAAGGAAACCCAAGACCCACCTCATCCGAACCACTCCAAGCCTGGTAGTGATCCCAAGCCTAGGACAGTAATCCAGGACGTCCCCACCCCTATCCCAGATCCACAACCTGGACCTATCCTAGAAGAACCAACCAAGATCCCGTTTCTCGAGGCCTTGACCAAGGGAAAGAAGACCACCAAACCCGTGGCACCTGAGGAGGACCTGGTCAAGCTCTTTAAGCAGGTCCACATAAACATCCCCTTGATGGATGCAATCCGCCACGTACCAGCTTACGCACGATTTTTAAAGAATGTGTGTACACCCCAGCGTAAGCCGCGAACCAAGGGTGGGAGCCCAACTGTTCTTTCAGAGCAAGCCAGCTCTGTAATCCTCAGTAAACTCCCACCCAAGGCAAAAGATCCTGGTACTCCCCTGATTTCCTGCAAGATAGGTGATACCCAATTTGATAGAGCTTTGCTAGACTTAGGTGCATCCATAAACCTGATACCCACATCCTTACTTGACCATCTAGAAGAATCTGAGCTAAAACCAACCGAGGTGACATTACAATTAGCAGATCGATCTATAAAGTCACCAAAAGGGATTCTCGAGGATGTTATCGTAAGAGTGCGGGATTTCTATTTCCCAGTGGACTTTATAATCTTAGATATGGATGCACCTAAAAACCCTAGGGATTCACCAATCATTCTAGGGAGACCTTTCTTGGCTACTGCTAGAGCCAACATCAGCTGTGAGGAGGGCCAAATAAAGCTTAAATTTGGGGATCAAACCTTAAAAATTGATATATTTAAGGCCCAACAAGGAATTAATTGCGGTGTCATCGAACAGATTTGTGACGTTAGGATTTTGGTTGATGAATCACACCTCCAGAATGACTCGATTATGCCTCATCAACCACAGAAGGATCTTGACCCGCAAATGGAGGAGTTGAATCCAGATAGAAACAACCCAGTAACTCCTACCCTTGAACCTCACATCTATACTGAACCACCCGCTGCTGCTGATAACCCTATCCTCGAGTTAAAGCCTCTTCCTGCTCACTTGAAATATATCTTTTTGGGTTCCAATCAGACCCTCCCTGTGATTATCAATTCCAACCTCAATCCCGAACAGGAATCCCGTCTGATTGTTGTCCTCCAGCAACATCGCAGAGCCATCGGGTGGACTCTCGATGATTTGACTGGAATAAGCCCCTCTTATTGTACTCATCATATCTATTCAGAAGAGGGCGCACGACCTTCTCGTGAAATGCAGAGACGTTTAAACCCTAATCTGCAGGAGGTCATGAAAAAGGAGATCATCAAGTGGTTAGATGCCGGGATCATCTACCCGATCTCCGATAGTCGTTGGGTGAGCCCAATTCAGGTTGTACCTAAGAAGGCAGGACTCACCATCATAACGACTGAACCCGGAGAAATCATTCCTACCCGATTAGCCAATGCGTGGAGAGTCTGTATAGATTACCGCCGACTCAATTCCTCCACAAAGAAGGATCATTTCCCACTACCTTTCATTAATCAGATTCTCGAGAAACTAGCGAGAAATAGGTTCTTCTGCTTTCTTGACGGGTACTCCGGTAATAACCAGGTGGCAATCCATCCTGAGGACCAAGAAAAGACCACGTTCACCTACCCCTTTGGAACGTACGCTTTTCGAAGGATGCCTTTCGATCTTTGCAATGCACCTGCTACCTTTCAGCGGTGCATGCTTGCCATATTCTCAGATATGGTAGGTGATTTCCTCGAAGTCTTCATGGATGACTTTTCAGTCTTTGGAGAATCTTTTGATGATTGCCTCCAACACTTGGTCTAGATACTCAGGTGATGCATTGAGGTGAACTTGGTTCTTTCCTGGGAAAAGAGCCATTTCATGGTGCCTGAGGGAATTGTCCTGGGACATCTAATTTCAGAAAAAGGCATCCAGGTGGATCGAGCTAAGGTGGATCTGATATCTCGCCTTCCTATGCCTGGCTTGATCAGGGACATCCGTTCTTTTTTAGGGCACGTCGGTTTTTACCGCCGTTTCATTCCAGATTTCTCGAAAATCGTGCTCCCCTTGACTTCTCTTCTCTCTAAGGATGTACCCTTTGAAATCTCCAAGGAATGCACGCTAGCCTTTGAAAACCTGCGTGACCGAGTCACCCAGGCACCTATCCTACAATCCCCTGATTGGTCTCAACCCTTTAAGATCATGTGCGATGCATCTGATTTCGCTGTAGGAGCGGTCCTGGGGCAGAAAGTTGACGGGAAACCCATGGTTATATACTACGCTAGCAAGACACTTGACGAGGCTCAGCGTAACTATACGGTTACGGAGAAAGAGCTGCTAGCCGTAGTATTTGCCCTTGAAAAATTCCGATCGTATCTTCTGGGTTCCCATGTCATCATTTACTCGGATCACACGGCTGTAAGGCATCTCCTTGCCAAGAAGGATGCGAAGCCCCGACTAATCCGTTGGATCTTGCTGTTGCAAGAATTCGATCTTGAGATTCGCGACAAGGCGGGAAGGCAGAATGTGGTAGCCGACCATCTGTCCCGTCTTCCTTCTGAGATCATCGACCCTTCCGGACCCATCACAGAACACTTTCCTGATGAGCACCTGCTTACTGTTGGTACTAGACTTCCATGGTTTGCTGATATAGTAAACTACTTGGAATCTTATCAGACCCCGTCTGATTGGCCGAAGGCCAAGAAAGACAAATTGCGTTCTAATACCAAGTATTACATTTGGGAAGATCCGTACCTTTTCTGCATAGGTGCTGATCAAATTATTCGGAGATGTGTCCCGGAAGAGGAGGTCTGCAATATCCTCTCTTTCTGCCATGACCAGGCATGCGGTGGCCATTTCTTAGAGCATAAAACCGCATCAAAAGTCCTCCAGTGTGGCTTCTACTGGCCTACACTTTTCAAAGATGCATACAGTCACTGCAAGGCATGCAGTCATTGCCAGACTTTGGGCAACATGAACCGTCGCGACATGATGCCTTTGCAGCCAATTCTCGTATGCGAAATCTTTGATGTTTGGGGGATTGATTTTATGGGACCCTTTCCTGTTTCGGATGGTTTCGAGTACATTTTGCTTGCTGTGGACTACGTGTTCAAATGGATCGAAGCCATACCAACCCAAACCTCTGATCACAAGATTGTTCTTAAGTTTATTCATCAAAACATTTTCTCAAGGTTCGGGATTCCCCGTGCTATAATCTCTGATGGGGGGACCCATTTTACAAATGCTCAGTTTAGATCACTGATGGCCAAATTTGGGGTATCCCACCGAATCTCTACTCCTTACCACCCCCAAACAAATGGTCTTGCTGAGCTGTCAAATCAAGAGATCAAGAAAATCCTGCAAGTCACTATTCGGCCTGACAGGAAGGACTGGTCGTCCCGACTCCCGGAAGCATTGTGGGCCTATAGGACCGCCCACAAGACCCAATTAGGCATGTCTCCCTTTAGACTGGTGTACGGAAAGACATGTCACCTTCCCGTAGAACTGGAGCATAAAGCCTATTGGGCAGTACGGAACTGTAATCTAGATCTTTCCAAGGCTGGAACCCACAGAAAACTCCAAATCAGCAATTGAAATCAGTCCACTCAGCCACGATTCCGAACCTTTCATCGTGAACGGTCAGAGACTCAAACCGTTCATTGATGTGACTTCTACTGATTTGGCTGAGTCATCTCTCATCCTCCAATCTCCGTGAGCTTACTGCGCCCTGCCGATGGCGTAAAACTCAGCTTTAACGGGAGGCAGCCCGTCATTCCCTCTGAAAATCTAAAACCTTTTTTCTGACACCTTGGTGCACTTAAGGTTCACCCTTCAAGACAGCCGACTCCACCTCAGATGCTTGCATCTAAGATTAGAAATCGTCCGCAAAATTCATCCCGACCCATTCACTCAAAAAAACAATTGTCTTAAGGAATGAACTAAGTAAATAAAAACCCCTAAAATCACAATGACGACATTGCAAACCTTAGGCATGGGGGGTATAAAAGTGCAAAACGTGTAAGAAAAGGTTTCAAAAAAAAAATTCACATATGCCAAAAACACCATAAAAATTAAAAGATTTTCGAAAAAGAATAAGAGAATAAGAGGAGAAAGGAAATTTTGTGAAGGAGAAGGAAAAAAGAAACAAAAGGAAAAAAGGAGCACAAAATATGAGAAACAAGTGATAGTCATTAGTAAGGAACAAACGAATTAACCTAAGTTCTTGACCTCATTCAAGAAAATAACTGAAAAGTGCATAATGAGATTAGTAAGAACGCAAACCTTAGGCATTCTTGAATAGACTCTTAGTACCTATTAAGATCTGGACACTCTGATGAGAACCTCATCATGAGCCATAACTAGCTCATTTTGACCTAATACAAAGGATAAAAGCTCCTACATAACTCAAGGAAAGGCTTAACTCAGAGAATTCTGAGTTTAAGGAGAAAACAAGTCATAAGGGGTAAAAATGCAATTTTACCAGTATAATCTGCATACAGGGTAATTCAGGGTCCAAACATAGGTCAAACAAACCGAATAAGAAGGAAAGTGGGATGATCTGACAAGGGCTACAGCAATTCCAAGGAACTAAATGATAATCTGTAACCTTAAAACAAATCCACTTCAATTCACGAGGTTCGAGGCAAAGTAAAAATAGAATAAACCCTCTAAAATTCATAGAAAAATAATCTCTAGGGTTTAGAACCTTCAATTTGGCCTTCAGAACCCATTTTGACCTACATTGAGAACCATGCCCAATTAGTAACTTAATTTGGGTTTTTGCATAAATTGATCGGTCAAACAAGGTTTAATCTAGAAATAAAATTCACCATCAGATTCCTTAGGTCCTAATTAGTCATGTATAAAAACTTGAGCCTAAGAAGAAACCTTCTTAACCAACTTTACACTTTGGTCCTCATATATTTACTTGTTGGCCCTCAACTTTCGAACCCTCACATTTCTGCCCCTAACTCTCCTTCGTTCTTTGCGTTCAGGTCCTCCCTGCAAAACCTGCCAGCACCATGCTCCGGCGACCTTGCGCGGAGCATGGCGCCGCGCAGGGTGAGGGGGAGGGTCTGGCAAGACAACCGGGGGTGCCCTGCGTCGTCAGCCGTCGCAGGAACACCTCCCTGGTCGCTGCAACCCACCATACCGGCCGTCCGAACGCACGGACGGTATGGGTCTCCATCTCCGGCGTCCTCCGGCGAGGGAGACACGTCGTCTCCCTCCGCCTTCCTCTCCGATTCGGCCCCTATAAATACCCCCGTCGCTCCACCGTTCTTCCCAGCTCGGATCTGACAGAGAAAACCCCCAACTTTCCTCTCTTCTCACTCCGGCAGACGCCCACCAGCTCTGGTGGTTCTCCCTCCTCCTCCTCTTCGCTCTGCTGCGATACCAGCAGCAGAGACTTCTTCCCCTGCTCTTCCCGCGCCGTGCCGCACCCAGCGCGCGCCTCTCCAGCCCTCTCCTCGCCGTCGCTCCTTCCTCTGGGCAGCTTCTTCTCCGGCGACAGTCGATACGACTGTTGCCTGCTCCGGCCCCTCCTCGTCCTGCTAAGTAGGTATAACTTCTCACCTTTCTCCCCTCTTCCTTTTCCTCACTTTAAACATTTACTGTCGCCCTCGATTCCGACCAATCACCCTCACCTTCTCCGCCTCCGGCCATCCTCCGGCGAGTCGCTCCCATCACTCCATCACCCCACACGGCTCGCCGACCTGCACATAATCTCCGCCTCCTCACCCTGATCCATTTCTGCCCTTCCAATTCCCGCCACCCGACCTCTGCAAGTCCACCGAACACACCCACTTTCCGACCCGCAGTCCGACCTAGGGCAGCCCTTGCACGCCGCCCCACGCCTCGCCACCACCCGCACGAGCTTCGCCGCACTCTGGCGAAGCTCCCGGCACCTTCTGATTAGGCCGAGAGGCCGTTTTGCTGTGAACAGGTCACCCGTCCCCCGCCGCCATTGCCGTGCAGAAGGAGCCGCTTCGACCTGCTGTTCCAGGTGCGCCGCGCCCAGGTCACGCTCCCAGGCTGTGCGGGGGCATTTCGGCAAAGCGTTAGGCTGCAGTTGAGGCGAAGCCCTCGCGCGAAGGCCTCGCGTAAAGCCGCGATTACCAGCTGCTTCCTCCGCGCAGGCGCCAAATTGAGGTGGGACATTTAGTCCCACCTCGGAAGACTCCGAAGCGGCGCAGCGGTATAAAGTGAAAAAGTGCTGGAGGCTTATTGCCTCAGCACACGGGGTGAGGTCCCCTTTACCCGCCCAGTTACCCGGTCTCGTCCGCGCTCACGCCTCGTGGACCTGGCCCGACCCGACTAAACCCGACCTGCACTCCTCGCCCACCACGCACGCCGGTGGGCCTGGACGAGCGACCCGTACCCGGCAACCCGGCAGCTCTGGGAGAGCTTTCCTAAGAGCGGCTTCTGTGAGAGAGAGACGCAGGGGAGGGTAGAGTTAGGTTTTGCCCCTCCTGATCAAGCTGTGTAAGTGTGCAGGCACAGGTGAAGTAGAACCGTGGAAGAAGACGAAGGCTGAAGGAAGGAGGACCACCGAGCGGCACTATAGCAGCGGCGGTTTAAGTCGTCTGATTGGAAAATCAGACGACGTCCTGAAGGCAAAGAAGGAGAAGGAAGGCGAGGCAGAGGAGAACACAGAGAGGCCAAGTGAAGACTCTGTAGAAGAAGAAGAGCACGAGAAGAAGGTCTGAAGAAAGGAAAAGAAGAAAGAAAGAAGAAGAAGAACAGGGCCGCAAGGGAGAAGAAAAAGGAAGAGACGAGCAGAAACAGCTGAAAGAAGAAGAAGAACATCACCACTGCAGATAAAGAAGAAGAACAAAGGAAGAAAGTAGAAGATCTGAGAAGGAAGAGAAGGAGAGGATAAGCAAAGAGAAAAGAAGAGAAGAAGAAAAAAGCCAACAAATTCTCTCTCTCTCTCTCTCCCTTTATTTTTGTAAAAGAAACTTTGTACCCCTAGAATACAACTTGCTCCCTGAGTTCGACCTCGGAAACTCTTTTATTTTCCGAGTAAAAAATTTATATATTTGAAATGATGGCAATAACTGGCTATACTACAACGCTACAATAAAACCCGGTTATACACGCCCAGCCATACGTTTCAATTGGCGCCGTTGCCGGGGAGCAACGGCTATTCTAGAGGTAAACATTCCTGTTTCTTTTTAGTTCCTGATAATCTCCTCTCTTTTGTGCAGCTACAGGAAATCAAGAAGATAGGCAACCGCACGACAACCACTCCGAGGACAGGTAAATTTTTTTTTCCACTCGCTATTAACCCCTAAACTCTAAAGAGGAAGAAAAGAAAAGAACAAGCAATATAGGTCTAACCTGTCTTCCATACTTAGTAACCATAAAAAGTTGCATGTTTCCAACCCATTATTCCTGCACACTATTAAGGGTATTTAAGGGCTAACACATTCTTGCTTGAGCCCTAATTACCCAACAAAGAACTAACTGGACCAAGTAGAGCCAACATAAGATTCAACATTAGGGTTTTAGAGACACACTACTTAAATCAAGAATGGAGAAAACCAAATAAAGTGTGCCCAAGCCCTTGTCTGAAAATACCTATTCAAAGAAAACCTAAAACAATTGGCTCTCTAAACACTTGAACCCTAAAAGACAAGACCTAAAAGCTCTCAAAGGAAACAAGAGGTAAAGTTGACCCCTTGGGTCAACCAACCTTAAAATTAGGTCACTTTCTCACTCAAAATACCTAAGAGTTCAAGTGAAACCTTAAGCACCCTGATCTTAAGCTAAAATTGGTAGACTTAAGAGGTCAAGATCCCCATCCTGGTCTACCTGGAATCTCAGTGACAAGAGAGGTCGGGTGGGGGAAACCCTGTAACCCGTGGGGACGCTCTACCGTGTAGGGGTCTTCGCGGGACTCACCCTCTCTGGCTGCCCAGGTAATTCTCAGGTGGACGGTCTTTCTGATCAAGGGGTCCATCTGCCCCGAACCTCTATAGTCACCCAACATTTTTGGGTGTCTTGATTGGGTCCAGCACCTGCTTATCTCATCCAGTCCTTCAGTATTTTGCAGGAGGTCCTTGCAACCTCCTATAGAAATTCACTCTCCCCGAGGCTAAGCCTCGCTGCCCTTGTTTGTGCAACCAATCTTTCGCATAGCCCCTCTTTCCTCTGATTCTGAACAAAGTCCCCTTCTTCCATTGATTCAAACTTCTGATTCTATATCTTGATTCCACCACCTTATTCGAAGATGCAGCCTAATTACCTAGCAAGACTACCATGTAAAAAACCTGAATATCTGAGATCCATGAAAGATAAAATGATTGAGGATGCCCTTGAATTCTATGAAATCAAATATAAACCCTCAACACCAATAGAAAACATTCAGGTTGATGTCCCAACAACCACAGCTTTCATCATAAACTGTGCCCAAATTCTATTGACTGAAATTTCAAAAGGATCAACCCGAGATATGCTCATGACAGGATACATTGAGATAGAAAAATTACACCAATCTGAATACCTTCAATGCTTGACAAATCCTGTACTTTGGGAACAACACCAAGATGCCCTTATAAAATGGGTAGAAATGATGAAATCAGTAGAACAAATTATCAACCAGAAATACCCGTATATACCAGAAATAGAGGATGAACCATCTTGGAACAGTATTAAGAAACAATCCAGTTTCCCAGATCTCGGGATTGAGGCACAAAGTGGTTGTAAAATCCCAACCCAGATAGAAGACAATGTTGAAATAGGTTGGGATATTGCAGGAGAACACAATGATGAGCCAAACTTAGACCATGAATTGCCAAGCCTAGAATTCCAAAACTCCTACAATAATGAGATCAGAAATGAACCTTTTGAGGGTATAAATTTCGCCCCTTATTCTGATAAGGTAGCCCTCAAAGGTTATTCAGACTTAGGTTCTAATAATTCTACCCATATCCTAAGCCTAGAACCCAGATCTGAAACTTATTGGAAAGATTATGAGGCCCCTTATGAGAATGATCAAATTTTTACAAAATATGATTCCGGGCCTCTATTTGATGAATATCCCTCTCCAACATCCTCAGGAAATCTGATCGATTTTTCAGAAAACATGCCAATTTATGATATAGAAACTGAGGAGTTGGATGAGCAAGGTTTTAATGGGGTCTATCCTACCAGCTTCGAGCTTGAACAGAACATCTTTTTGAGCCCAGAATTGACATATAGGCTAGAACCCAGTCAGGCTGCTGATTCCACATCTGATGATTTTTACTGTGGTGGAATTCATGATCATGAATCTCATTTTCGCCAACTCTCCGACAATTTCAGATCTGACTATAATTGCGGAGAGACCTTCCTTCCTGAACACGCCAGGCCCATCTACGACCTCAGTTCACATGACTCGGACTCCGACTCTGAGGTCCTGATTCCCGAGATCACTGATAACACAGAATCATTCCTTTTTGATCCTCAAGAACCAAAAACAGAAAATGCCGAGAGTGATTGCAACCCAGAATTCAAATCTTTTCTCAATTTAGATTTCTTTCATCCTACAGACACTCTTCAGGCATTTGATAGTTACCCAGAGAACTCTTTACAAAAAATCACCTGTCATTCCTTTCTAAAAGAGCCCTCATACACAGTTGCCACCTCGTCTGCACACACAGAACTAATCAAAACCTCTTCCCAACCCCGACCCGCAACCGGACTCAATTTCTATTCAGATTCACCTCTCACCGAGCCGATTGCATTTCCACATCGGGTTTCGAACATTGATCAGACTACATACCATGCTCTATCATTCTTTGATCACCCCTGTAGGGTTTCCGCGTCATTCATTGATTATTCTACGGGTCCCTACTCTGACCAGGCTGATTTAACTCAGCCAAACCCTGCGTTTTCACTTCCTCATCCATCTGAGCTTCATAGTATATGGTGGGTTCCACACCTTTTTATCCACATTTATCAACCCACCAGATTGATTGGGTTTGGGCTACATCATCAGCCTGTCGATCTGAACAAGCACCTGGTTGGACCAACCAGGCTCTTAATCAAGGTGCTTGTCTTACAAAACTCCGCTGATTTCACCATCCCCTCTCCATCGCATTTCTCGCTTGGCTGAAGGCATCAAATTTAGCGCTCAACGGGAGGCAGCCCGTCATTCTCTTTGAAAGCCTGAAACTTGTTCTGACACCTTTTTGCACTTGAAGTTCACACTTTAGGACAGCCGACTCCACCTCAGGTGCTTGCATCTGAAATCGTTCACAACAGCCACCGCGACCCATTCACTCATCAAAACATCTGTCCTAATGTATGAACTAAGTTGAATAAAAACCCCTAGGTTACAATGAGGACATTGGAAATCTTAGGCATGGGGGGTATGAAAGTGCAAAACTTGTAAGAAAAGGTTTCAAACAAAAAACTCACATATGCCAAAAACACCATAAAAATTAAAAATTTTTCGAAAAAGAATAAAAGGAAAAGAGGAGAAGGAAATTTTGCGAAGGAGAAGGAGAAAAGAAACAAAATGAAAAAGGAGCAGAAAATTATGAGAAAAGGTGATAGTCATTAGTAAGGAACTAAGGAATTAACCTAAGTTCTAGACCTCATTCAAGAAAATAACTGAAAAGTGCATAATGAGATTAGTAAGAACGCAAACCTTAGGCATTCTTGAATAGACTCTTAGTACCCATTAAGATCCAGACAATCCTCAAGAGGTTGAGGAAAATGAAAAGCTGAAGTATTAGGTCTAAGGCTTAGGGAGTATTTGGCCTCGTTAACTAATTTTTGGTTTACTTGACTTAGTAACCTAAGCACCCTAACCTCACACACAGCCTGGTTCAGTAAGCGTAAAAATCAAAATCACGCAGAAGCGTCGCAAAATTCTGAAAAGAACACCTAGAATAGGAGCGGCCGATCAACACAAGTTGATTTGGACGAGTTCCCAGTGCGGAGAGGCGGGAAATCCCCTCGAAGATGCGTAACAAAATATCATCTCCTCGGTGCTTGTCTCTTAGGATATTCACATATCCTACTGGGGGCATGTAAGCACTCTGCTGGTTCAGATTCCATGGATGGCATTATCTCGAAGTGTCAATTGCCAGGGTCTGGATTCGGCCACGGAACACCATGGATGGGATTATCTCGAAATCTCAATAGCCAGGGTTCCGGGGGTTGCCATGGGCGGTGCTATCTCGAAGCATCGATCGCCAGGAACCCTTGAGGATTGATGATGGGAGCAAGGAATCTGATACAGACCGTGTTGAAAAGCCAATCCTAGGCTAGAACTAAAAAGAAAAAGAGAGAGAAAACTCTCCAAACAGAAAAACTTTCTATCTCTCTCTTATAAAATGCACTGCGAACTGAGCCAGGGCTAAAATCATTTCAAGCACGGGTGCTTTAACCACAAAGTCCAATAAACCTTAGGTTAGTTCTTGTGGGCCTTAAAAACCTTTGCTAAAGACTGAGGCTAAGGCTAGCCAGATTTGGATCTTGATTGGTACTAGAGTACCTTTTAGGCCTATGGTCAGCATTCTAACCTAATCTAAGCTCAAATGAAAAAGCACTTATCTGAAGCTATTAAGAACTTCATGGTCTAGAACAAGGGTTGAAACCTTAAGTTTTTGCTAAGGGACTAGCAAAAGCTAGGCATGGGGGTATGATGAGAACCTCATCATGAGCCATAACTTGCTCATTTTGACCTAATACAAAGGATAAAAGCTCCTACATAACTCAAGGAAAGGCTTAACTCAGAGAATTCTGAGTTTAAGGAGAAAACAAGTCATAAGGGGTAAAAATGCAATTTTACCAGTATAATCTGCATACAGGGTAATTCAGGGTCCAAACATAGGTCAAACAAACCGAATAAGAAGGAAAATGGGATGATCTGACAAGGGCTACAGCAATTCCAAGGAACTAAATGATAATCTGTAACCTTAAAACAAACCCACTTCAATTCACGAGGTTCGAGGCAAAGTAAAAATAGAATAAACCCTCTAAAATTCATAGAAAAATAATCTCTAGGGTTTAGAACCTTCAATTTGGCCTTCAGAACCCATTTTGACCTACATTGAGAACCATGCCCAATTAGTAACTTAATTTGGGTTTTTGCATAAATTGATCGGTCAAACAAGGTTTAATCTAGAAATAAAATTCACCATCATATTCCTTAGGTCCTAATTAGTCATGTATAAAAACTTGAGCCTAAGAAGAAACCTTCTTGACCAACTTTACACTTTGGTCCTCATATATTTACTTGTTGGCCCTCAACTTTCGAACCCTCACATTTCTGCCCCTAACTCTCCTTCGTTCTTTGCGTTCAGGTCCTCCCTGCAACACCTGCCAGCACCATGCTCCAGCGACCTTGCGCGGAGCATGGCGCCGCGCAGGGTGAGGGGGAGGGTCTGGCAAGACAACCGGGGGTGCCCTGCGTCGTCAGCCGTCGCAGGAACACCCCTCTGGTCGCTGCAACCCACCATACCGGCCGTGCGAACGCACGGACGGTATGGGTCTCCATCTCCGGCGTCCTCCGGCGAGGGAGACAGGTCGTCTCCCTCCGCCTTCCTCTCCGATTCGGCTCCTATAAATACCCCCGTCGCTCCACCGTTCTTCCCAGCTCGGATCTGACGGAGAAAACCCCCAACCTTCCTCTCTTCTCACTCCGGCAGACGCCCACCAGCTCCGGCGGTTCTTCCTCCTCCTCTTCGCTCTGCCGCAATACCAGCAGCAGAGACTTCTTCCCCTGCTCTTCCCGCGCCGCGCCGCACCCAGCGTGCGCCTCTCCAGCCCTCTCCTCGCTGTCGCTCCTTCCTCTGGGCAGCTTCTTCTCCGGCGACAGTCGATACGACTGTCGCCTGCTCCGGCCCCTCCTCGTCCTGCTAAGTAGGTATAACTTCTCACCTTTCTCCCCTCTTCCTTTTCCTCACTTTAAACATTTACTGTCGCCCTCGATTCCGACCAATCACCCTCACCTTCTCCGCCTCCGGCCATCCTCCGGCGAGTCGCTCCCATCACTCCAGCACCCCACACGGCTCGCCGACCTGCACATAATCTCCGCCTCCTCACCCTGATCCATTTCCGCCCTTCCAATTCCCGCCACCCGACCTCTGCAAGTCCACCGAACACACCCACTTTCCGACCCGCAGTCTGACCTAGGGCAGCCCTTGCACACCGCCCCACGCCTCGCCACCACCCGCACGAGCTTCGCCGCACTCTGGCGAAGCTCCCGGCACCTTCTGATTAGGCCGAGAGGCCGTTTTGCTGTGAACAGGTCACCCGTCCTCCGCCGCCATTGCCGTGCAGAAGGAGCTGCTTCGACCTGCTGTTCCAGGTGCGCCGCGCCTAGGTCACGCTCCTAGGCTGTGCGGGGCCATTTCGGAAAAGTGTTAGGCTGCAGTTGAGGTGAAGCCCTCGCGCGAAGGCCTCGCGTAAAGCCGCGATTACCAGCTGCTTCCTCCGCACAGGCGCCAAATTGAGGTGGGACATTTAGTCCCACCTCGGAAGACTCCAAAGCGGCGCAGCGGTATAAAGTGAAAAAGTGCTGGAGGCTTATTGCCTCAGCACACGGGGTGAGGTCCCCTTTACCCGCCCGGTTACCCGGTCTCGTCCGCGCTCACGCCTCGCGGACCTGGCCCGACCCGACTAAACCCGACCTGCACTCCTCGCCCACCACGCACGCCGGTGGGCCTGGACCCGGGCACGACCCGTACCCGGCAACCCGGCAGCTCTGGGAGAGCTTTCCTAAGAGCGGCTTCTGTGAGAGAGAGACGCGGGGGAGGGTAGAGTTAGGTTTTGCCCCTCCTGATCACGCTGTGTAAGTGCGCAGGCACAGGTGAAGTAGAACCGTGGAAGAAGACGAAGGCTGAAGGAAGGAGGAGCATCGAGCGGCAGTGTAGCAGCGGCGGTTTAAGTCGTCTGATTGGAAAATCAGACGACGTCCTGAAGGCAAAGAAGGAGAAGGAAGGCGAGGCAGAGGAGAACACAGAGAGGCCAAGTGAAGACTCTGCAGAAGAAGAAGAGCACGAGAAGAAGGTCTGAAGAAAGGAAAAGAAGAAAGAAAGAAGAAGAAGAACAGGGCCGCAAGGGAGAAGAAAAAGGAAGAGACGAGCAGAAACAGCTGAAAGAAGAAGAAGAACATCACCACTGCAGATAAAGAAGAAGAACAAAGGAAGAAAGTAGAAGATCTGAGAAGGAAGAGAAGGAGAGGATAAGCAAAGAGAAAAGAAGAGAAGAAGAAAGAAGCCAACAAATTCTCTCTCTCTCCCTTTATTTTTGTAAAAGAAACTTTGTACCCCTAGAATACAACTTGCTCCCTGAGTTCGACCTCGGGAACTCTTTTATTTCCGAGTAACAAATTGTATTAAACTGGTAATCACTCCTCTATAGTATACTACGACGAAATAATACAACTATAGAGGAAGGTCGTCACCACACTCCTCAAGAGGTTGAGGAAAATGAAAAGCTGAAGTATTAGGTCTAAGGCTTAGGGAGTATTTGGCCTCATTAACTAATTTTTGGTTTACGGGACATAGTAACCTAAGCACCCTAACCTCACACACAGCCTGGTTCAGTAAGCGTAAAAATCAAAATCACGCAAAAGCGTCGCAAAAATTCTGAAAAGTACACCTAGAATAGGAGCGGCCGATCAACACAAGTTGATTTAGACGAGTTCCCAGCGCGGAGAGGTGGGAAATCCCCTCAAATATGCGTAACAAAATATCATCTCCTCGGTGCTTGTCTCTTAGGATATTCACATATCCTACTTGGGGCATGTAAGCACCCTGCTGGTTCAGATTCCATGGATGGCATTATCACGAAGTGTCAACTGCCAGGGTCTGAATCCGGCCACGGAACACCATGGATGGGATTATCTCGAAATCTCAATAGCCAGGGTTCTGGGGGTTGCCATGGGCGGTGCTATCTCGAAGCATCGATCGCCAGGAACCCTTGAGGATTGATGATGGAAGCAATGAATCTGATACAAACCGTGTTGAAAAGCCAATCCTAGGCTAGAACTAAAAAGAAAAAGAGAGAGAAAACTCTCCAAATAGAAAAACTTTCTCTCTCTCTCTTATAAAACGCACTGCGAACTGAACCAAGGCTAAAATCATTTCAAGCACGGGTGCTTTAACCACAAAGTCCAATAGACCTTAGGTTAGTTCTTGTGGGCCTTAAAAACCTTTGCTAAGGACTGAGGCTGAGGCTAAACAGATTTGGATCTTGATTGGTATTAGAGTACCTTTTAAGCCTATGGTCAGCATTCTAACATAATCTAAGTTTAAATGAAAAAACACTTATCTGAAGCTATTAAGAGCTTCATGGTCTAGAATAAGGGTTGAAACCTTAAGTTTTTGCTAAGGGACTAGCAAAAGCTAGGCATGGGGGTATGATGAGAACCTCATCATAAGCCATAACTAGCTCATTTTGACCTAATACAGAGAATAAAAGCTCCTACATAACCTTAGAAAGGCTTGGCTCAGAGAGATTCTGAGTTTGCAAAGAAAACATAAACTGAGGGGTAAAAATGCAATTTCACCAATCCAATCTGAAAATAGGGTAACTCAGGATCCAAACATAGGTCAAAACAACCCAATAAGAAGAAAAGTGGGATGAAATGACTCAACAAGGGCGATAGCAACTCCGAAGAATTAAATGACATCCTGTAACCCTAAAAACAAACCCACTTAAATACACGAGGTTCAAGGTAAATTAAAAATAGAATAAACCCTCTAAAATTCATAGAAAAATAATCTCTAGGGTTTAGAACCTTCAATTTGACCTTACGAACCCATTTTGACCTACATTGAGAACCATGCCCAATTAACAACTTAATTTGGGTTTTTGCATAAATTTATCGGTCAAAAAAGGTTTAATCTATAAATAAAATTCATCATCAGAATCCTTAGGTCCTAATTAGTCATGTATAAAAACTTGAGAATAAGAAGAAACCTTCTTGACCAACTTTACACTTTGGTCCTCATACATTTACTTTCTGGCCCTCAACTTTTGAACCCTCACATTTTGGCCCCTAACTCTCCTTTGTTCTTTGCGTTTAGGTCCCTCCTGGAAAACCTGAGCAGCACCATGCTCCGGCGACCTTGCGCGGAGCATGGCGCCGCGCAGGGTAAGGGAGGGACCCTGCCAAGTCAAATGGGGGTGCCCTGCGTCGTCAGCCGTCGCAGGAACACCCCCCTGATGGATGCAACCACCCATACCGGCCGTGCGAACGCACGGACGGTATGGGTATCCTTCCTCCGGCGTCCTCCGGCGAGGGAGACACGTCGTCTCCCTCCGCCCTCCTCTCTGGTTCTGCCACTATAAATACCCCCGTCGCTCCGCCGTTCTTCCCAGCTCGGATCTGACGGAGATACCCCCTCACTTCCTCTCTTCCCACTCCGACAGACGCCCCCTTGCTTCGGCGGCTTCTCCTCCTCCTCCTCGTCGCCCTACCGCACTACCAGCAGCAGGGTTTCCTTCCCTCGCTCTTCCCGCGCCGCGCCGCACCCAGCGCGCGCTTCTCCGGCCCTCTCCTCATCGTCGCTCCTTCCCCTGGGCAGCTTCTTCTCCCGCGACAGTCGATACGACTGTCACCTGCTCCAGCTCCTCCTCGTCCTGCTAAGTAGGTATAACTTCTCTTCCTCCCCTCTTCCTTTTCCTCACTTTAAACCTTTACCGTCGCCCTCGATTCCGACCAATCACCCTCACCTTCTCCACCTCTGGCCACACTCCGGCGACATGCTCCCATCACTCCAGCAACCCACACGGCTCGCCGACCACCACAGAACCTCCGCCCCGCCACCTGCAGACCCCCCGACCACCTTCGCCGTGCCACGGCGAAGGTCCTCCGCGTATCTAATTAGGCCGAGAGGCCCTTTCTCTGTAAACAGGAACTTCACTCGCCGCCGCCATTGCTGAGGTGAAGAAGCTCCTTCGACCTGCTACTCCACACGCGCCGCGCCCAGGGCATGCTCCCAGGCTGTGCGAGGTATTTTCGTGAAGCGCCAGGCTGCAGTTGAGGCGAAGCCCTCGTGCGAAGCCTCGACCGCCGCTGCTTCCTTCGCACAGGCGCCCAAATTGGGGTGGGACATTTAGTCCCACCTCGAAAACCCACTGAGGCGAGCGGGCACTTAAAGGCAAAAAGTGCCTTAAGCTCTTTGCCTCAGATCACGGGGTGAGGTCCCCTTCACCCGCCCGATTACCCGGCCTCGTCCGCGCTCACGCCCCACGGACCTGGCTCCGACCCGATTAGCCCGACCTGCACTCCTCGCCCACCACCGCACGCCGATAGGCCTGGACCCGGGCGTGACCCGCGTACCCAATTACCCTGTTGCTCTGGGAGAGCTTTCCTAAGAGCGAATTCTGAGAGAGAGAGACGCGGGGGGGGAGGGTAGAGTAGGTTTTGCCCTCTGACGAAATCCTTGAAGTGTGCAGGCACAGGTGAAGAAGAAGAAGAAGAAGGACTGCGGGAGAAGAAGAAGACGGAAGCTAAGGGAGACACTTTAGCAGCAGCGGTTTAATTCGTTTGATTGCAAAATCAGATGACGTCTTGAAGGCAAGGAAAAATTAGAAAAGAAGAAGCAGGACCATGGCAAAGAAGAGGAAAGACAAGAAAGAAGAAAAAGAAAGAAGAAGAGAAAACAAGGAAGAACAGAAGACAGAAGAAGAAGAGCACGAGAGGAAGATCTGAAGAACAGAAGAGAGAAGACAAGAAGAACAAGAAGAGAAGAAAGAAGAGACAAAGAGGAAGAAAGAAGAGAAGAAGAAGAAGCCACCAAATTTTTCATCTTTGTCTCTCTCTCTCTTTATTTTTGTAATAAGAATTTGTATTTCTAGAATACGACTTGCTCCCTGAATTCGACCTCGAGAACTCT
The DNA here is from genome assembly GCA_037157565.1 of Thalassia testudinum. Classification (NCBI taxonomy): domain Eukaryota; kingdom Viridiplantae; phylum Streptophyta; class Magnoliopsida; order Alismatales; family Hydrocharitaceae; genus Thalassia; species Thalassia testudinum. Next base: position 55,106,631 of record JAZHRO010000030.1, read on the forward strand.
TTTATTTCCGAGTAAAAAGATTATATATGTAATGATGGCAATAACTAGCTGTACTACAACGCTCTTTCTATAACAAAACCTAGTTAACGCCTCGACCATCAGTGGCTACTCTAGTTATAGACATGTGAATTGGTTATTTTCCAGTCTGTTGATTCACTTCTCGGGACGACCTTGCTCTGATACCATCTTGTAACGACCCGATTCCCGAGTCCCTACGAGACACGAGAACCGGACTGACTCGACTAATCCCAAGACCTAGTTATCCAACGAGGAAGTAACCAAAAGAGCAGTAAAATAAACCGTATTCAACATGAAATATAACTAGCAGTAACAAAATACAGCAGTAAGAAAAAGAACTACTACAGCATGTACCACCACAACAGTAGAACAACATTTATAACATAATATGAACTGCAGGTAAAGAAAAGTACAGCGGTAACAACAACTACTCACTACAGTGGAACAAAAAGAGGTACAAGAGAACAGTGGTAACTCTACTAGACCCTACTCGGTCCAGCGTCCTCTGCAGCTGCTGACCCTAGCTACTCAGCACCTGGTCCTGAAAGGTAACGAGTGTAACACGTCAGCAAAACGCTGAGTAGAGTGGCAACTAAACTACAAAAGCAGTAAAGTGTACAGTAGCTGTTATGTTCTGTTACTTTCTTTATTTACGTCATTCAATTGTCTCACAATTTCATTTATTTCTCAGATCCTTCACTTGATCTCGAATGTTCCTCGTGGGAATGATCTTGATTGCAGTCTTTTCCGAACAGTAGAAGTAGCACGTGGTGCTCTCCTGGCCAGGAGAGTCCCCCGTGGTGATCCTACCCTTAGTCAACCACCCCAAGGTCACGGACAGACGTAACGGTGACTACGGCACGCGCGATAAACGCACAGGTAGCTAACCCGCACTGTCACGTGGTCAGTCGTTTCCGTTAACGGGTGCGCCTCAAAGCACAGCACAGAACCAGTACAGGGCAGAGCCCTCTCAGTAACAGGGGTTGAACCACTCCATAGTAACCAAACAGGGGCCTTGCACCTCCACAGTCCGCGCACCCTCGCCTGACTACCCTGGTTTGCCCAGTGGGCCTAACAAGTCGGTGTAGGTGAGCTAGTAGAACCCCGGGGCCCGTGGGGTAGCTAGTACTCACCCTACACTAGTAGCTCTCCTCGGTACTACGTACACGAGGGCCAGCAAGTCGGTACAAAGTGGCCAGACCTAACCCCGGGTCCCTTGGGCGGCTGGCTCCGCTCTGCACTAAACAGGGGGACAGTCGCTCTCCTTGGTACTCTGTACTCAAGGGCCAGCTCACTTCCCCAATTCTATTCCATTCACCTTCCAGGAGTTCTACTCCTAATTCCCTGTAGGGTTCCAACTCTTTTAACTCAGCACATTCAGGTTTCACCTTTCCAGTTTCACGTTCATACATCCCATATTCTCAATCATGCTCATTTATTCATAACAGGCAGCTGTTAAACCAATTTACAGGCAGCTATTTGTTCCTTTCCATTTTTCCAAGACTGCAGTATTCATATATTCCACTAGTTTTCCCCGTCCTAGGATTCATGCCATATCCTAGGATCTATCATACAATCTAGTTTTCCAACCCTAGGATTCATGCAGCACCTAGGATCTATCATTCAATCTATTTCTCATTCCTAGGATTCATGCAATGTCCTAGGTTCTATTTATGGTTACATAATTTAACAGATTATACTAATAAACTTAAAAGCCACTCTACCAGTTACAACAGGAGTACTGGGGGCGTAGTCGGGAATTCCGCGTGCCTCCGCAACCCTCGAGACTGCAACGGAATGGGGTCCTATCACAAGGATCAAACACAAGGAGTTTCTCAAAACAGCATCTAATCACTGTAGACGGGTAGAAGATATAATTCCGAAAAGAACGCAACTCGAAACGGGTCGAAAACGACGAAACAGTGCAAAATCAGACGTCTGGAACTTCTTCCAGACGTCTTAAAAATGGAGATCAGATGGTACCTTGTCCTGCGTGGTTTCTCAGACATCCAGAAGCCTGCGGGGGCGTCTGGCCTAGTTCCCAGACATTCGATGGTCACCCCGGACGTCTGGAAGTCCCTCCAGTCGTCTGGCACCGCTGCCAGACGTCTGATTCGTGTTGGATGCGAATCTCAGAACTTGCACGTACACATCCTCGTGCTCAGTAATGACGGTCGAAGGAAAGGAAGAAGGTACGAAAAAGAACTTACTTACCAGACGTCTGGACAGTCCTCTAGACGTCTTCCCCGTCGTCTGGTTGGAAGCCCAGACGTCTGATTCTGGAAAAACTTGCAGAATCAGAGCGCGACTCGCCCTCCGCCCGCGACGCACGATCGTGCCGCGTCTCGTCTGCCTGCTGCTCGAGCTGCAGTAGGCCTCCCGCGTCACCCCGCGTCTGCTGCTCCCCCACCGGCTGACTCTAGCAGCCCCGGCAAACTCGCCCTCACGGCCGAGCGCCTCGTCCCTCGCGCAGCACCTCCTCCCTCACTCACCGCAACTGCCGCTGCCGCCGCTCCCTCGCGCTCGCACTCGCTAGAAGAAGAAGGAGGAGCGGAGGTGATGAGAGTGAGGGAGAGGGCGAGGCTTTTTAAAGCCGCGCGGGGAGAGAGAGAGAGAGCAGCGCCTGCGGAGGTGAGAGGGTAAAAGAGGTATCTGCAGGTCTGCGCGTGCAGGCGCGCAGACGAAATCCATCCTGCCGCAGAAAATAAATCCCAAATGTTTGGAAGGGGTTCCAGACGTCTAGTCAGACGTCTGGGCCACCTCCCAGACGTCTTAAAAGACGTTTTGAAACTGCGGTCGTAACAGTAATCTTCTCACACAAGGAGACTCTTCTAGAATCTCGAAACTCATAGATTCTTGCTAACTCCTGTACTAGAAAACCTTTAATTTTCACAAAACAAGAGAATCCTCAAGTGAGTGATTATTGTCTTTTCTATAGAGTGTTTCTCTATTATTTTTGTTGTGCCTTCTAAAGGCTTAATAGGCCCTCTATTTATATGTGTAAAGGGATCTCATAAATAACTGAAGATATCCTTTCTAACAATCATATCTTAGGGACAAATATAACATGATTTTTCACGCTCCTAAATCCTATTTTGACTTGCCTTTCACTCAATTTGACTTAGCTTGGGTCTAGGTGCATGGTTCATACCTATTGGACTTAGTTTAGCCTAATTGGTGTTGAATTTGTAAAGATCTATATTAACTTTAACATAAATCTACAAATTAAAACCTCAAATATGTAAAATCAAACTTCTCTCAATTATTGTGCAATACTCCAATTTTATTTCCCTATGTAATAATTAATCATTCTTGTACTTGTTATGTTTAATTTTAGTGCGGCTCTCTTTCAACATTAAGAAATGTTATGGAGCCGAAGTGTGTGACTTTTGCAAGCGTATCCCTACAACTTATTAATTCTCTTATACACATGTATCGAAATGATAAATCATATATATATATATAACCAGAAATGCCTAATCAAGTGGTCAAGATAATTTGCAAATATCCGTGATATTTTGTAAGCATCAAAATCACTCTGTATCTCATCATTCTCCTCGCTGTCTAAACATTCTCTTTGTTGTCTCAATCCACAGGCGTATGAAAATTTTCATCACTATAAGGAAATTCCTTACGCACGTAAATTCACTCACAAGGAAAATGAAGTTATGCCTTAAACTTTTCTAAAGGCCTATGTGAAATTTCATCTTCGTATATGATGTTGCTAATAAAACTTATATATCGACTCCCCCAATTTTATACTCCACCAATGTTAGGCCCAACAAGCTAAATAAGCTAAGATTTGAGCTTGTGCTACTTAGTCCTCCCAATAATGCCTTAATGACCATAATTTCATGTCATATTCGTACTGCTATCAACAACATCTGTCTTGATGATACGAAGGATACTCTCTTTTGGACCCTGACTCCCTCCGCCACTTTCTCTGTTTTTTTTTCTTGAATTAATTTCTTCCATTAACCGAAACTAAAAGACTACATGAATGCAAAACTTCACAAGGTAAGGAAAGAAAGATAATTGAAACCCTCCCAAAAGTAGAGAAAATGCCTCATCCAAAAGAACGAAGGTGCAACTACACCCTCTGTTTTGTCCTCCTATGGCATTAATTTCCGGCATGCTCCTCTGTTCAACTAAAACTCCCTACCAATGATAACATTTATGAACTTGGGGTCATGTTGCCTTCTAAGTGTTTGTGTTGTCTGTCATCGCCCAGATCAGGGACTTTCTATCACCTATTTTCCCACAATTAGCTTAGTCATAAATCGCTGAATTGGATCTTCTCTAACAATTATGTTAATCCCAAGGATCCTAATTCCTTTGTTTACCATCATGCATAGTCAAAGTACTCAAATAGGTGGAATGTTTTAAAAGGTTTAATCTATTTTATTTGATTTAATGTTTGGTGGATAAAAAATTGGATTATACACGACTCCATTCCTTGTCATAAGATTTCACATCACCTTGATCATAATTGGGAAAATTTTCAAAAATGTCCAAATGGTTTCGTAGCCAACATCCATCTAATTTTGTGCTTAGCTAAGTTGGTCTGGGTAATGATTTTAAACTTCATATTTCTATTTCTTATGATGTCTCCTATAGCTACCTTGGCTAGGTCATTCACGATAGAATGGTGACTTTGTGTATGCTGCTAAAATTCTTAGGACTCTCGATGAGGTCGCCTTGCTTAGATCCATCCTACTTGTCCTTTCCACTGCCTCCATTAATTTCCTCCTTTTCTTTGTAGGTGGAAGTTGATTCTACTCTTCTCTACTATTAGTGGAAAGGAAAAATCCAGGTTAAGTGGCCCGTTAAGGGGGGCTTCGTTGAAGTTCAAGCTAGATGGCAACAGATTGATTCCATCTCTTATGTTCATCCTTTTGTCAACATTTTGGCTCCTAGGATCGCAGACTTGGGGGAGGGTGATAGGTGGTTTTTTGATTCTTCTTGGGAGCTACCCGTCGTATATATTCAAAGCATTATCAGACTGGACAAGATTCAATTCCCCTATGTCATCCAGTAATTGCTTAATCGGTTTGGCCAACTTTTGTGTTGTCTCTGGTTCTCGCTATCTCTTTTGCTTGTTTCGTTATATTATACTAGGTCATAAGTTATAATCCTTTTTATCTGTTGTCCCTAACGGGTTTTGATCTAGTGTCCTTATCTTTTATTGATTACCTCCAAGAAGTGGGGGATGCATAAGATAGATTCCCTTATTTTGTAAAAAAATGCTAAGATCTAGGCTTGAACTCGATTAAAAAACTCAATAAACCAAGCTTGGCTTGACAAGTGGAGCTCAAGGTGAATGCCCATCCCTCAATGTGGTAGGCATGGAACAACAATTGTTACTTGACCTAGAAGGGTGGGGGAAAAGGGAAAACGATGCAACCCCCCGGAGGTGGGGAAGTTGAAAACAAAGAGAACTAAGAAACAACAAAATAATGTTCCTTTCGTAGGAAATTGACACTCCCTTGGGAGAAAACAATACAAGATGAAAAATAAGAAACAAGTGAAAGGAAGTCATGTCGAGTGAGCCCTCGATCAGCACAGTATAGGAGATCATGTTGAGAGGTCGCCTATGCTCCCTTGTGTCGAGGAGAAGGTAAGTAAGCAACGAGTGGGTTAGAGGTGGGAGATATTTGTGTAGTTGTTGGAGTTGCTTGCCGACGATGAACAAGTGCATCAATCGGAAGGTTGAAAGGGAAAGGGGGGTTTTGGGAGATGATAGCTAGGGATGTAAATGGATTGGATTTAAATTGGATTTGATTAAGCTCATATTAATATTTATTTATAAAGTTCATATCTATATTCTACCTATTTACCTATCGAATATAAAAATTTAAATACATACATATACCCATCTATCGGATATCCATTTATAAATTGATTTTATAATTAAATTATACATAAATTAAAGTTAAAAAAGAAAAATAAATTTATAATACGATTCATCAATTGTTTAATTTGAACAAACCTGAAACATATAAGTTCAAATTACTTCAATTTTAGAGGTTCCCATTGAAGTTATTAAAAAAAAATTCAAGGGGAATAAATAAAAAATAAAAAAAGATAAAATATAAATATATTTCAAATAGAGGATCCCCATCCTAGAAGTAAATATTCAATGGAAGGTTTAGAAACACCCCTAACCTTCAAAATCATGGAGGAAATCATAAGGAAGATTAAAACTTAGAGAATGAGGGATTTAAGGTAAGACTTATATATCTCGATTAAATGTAGATTTTATTCGGATATTTGAGTTAGATAATCAGATCTAGATATATACCCACACTCATACTCAGTTGAATTTTTTGGATAAAATCCATATCCAAATTTTGTCTGATTGTGTTTGATTCGATTAGAATTTATCGAAACGTCCATCCCCGATGATAGCTAGTGAGAGTAGGGATATTTTGAGAGTCTAATTGGGTCTTTTAAAAGAAGAGGGGACCCAAGACAATTTTACCTCACAAAGTGCGTTCATCGGATTTGTACGCGGACAGGTCAAGACGATCGATTTAACCGATCTTGGAAGAAGTTAGGAGGTCCACTGAACTCTTACGCAAGACGTTAGAAGGGATGTTATCATCCCCTTAGCAATTAATATTTAAATGGTGGACCATAGGTATTAATCCTATCAACTTCTCCATTTTACCTTGTAACATAATCCTTATATATCGTGAACTTTATTTGGAATGGTACCGCAGTCCTGACCAGGAGGCTAACAATGGGTTGAAAATCGACCGATCATCGGGCACACAAAAATGGAACCAACGTACAATCGGGGTAACACTCCCATATTTGACCTAAAACATCGATAAAAGTAGCAAATACAATTAATAACTCCTAAAACCACTGTCGATGGACTCGTCCATCAACATTGAACAGCTAATATCGGTTTTTGTATCATTCGACAATTGCCCACAGGAGGTACATTCAAATGAGACACACCGATCGATTAATGTTTCCAGCAAAAAAAATTTCGATGACACCATACTTACCTCACAACTAAAGGCATCTACATCTAACGTTGAATGGATGTACGTACACGCATGCATGATCGATTTAAACCACATATATCTTACAAGTCCCTCTCGACCCATCATCCTCGACGCGGGACGGATGGAGCGGCTTTAATTAATCAAACGGTCTCGACCCTAACCCGGCAAATCGGGCATTCCGAGTGCGAGTGCAACCACATCCGGATGCAATCCTCGTGGAACAGGTGGGCGCATCCAGGCAGGGCCCCAACCACCTCCATGTTCTCGAACTCTTCCAAGCATATGGGGCAAACTTGTGCGGTGCCTTCCTTGGGCACCTTGTAGGGTACATTCGCGATCGGGATGCGAGCACGGTGCGAGGGGGTGCCTCTGGGTGTGGGCTCCGGGGGAGCCTCGATATTGGGGCGAAGAGAACCGCGGTTAACCGCGTATGGATTGGGGGCGAAACGATCGTCGCGGCGATGTTCCAAGTAATCAACGCATACGAGATATGCGAGGAGGCTCGCGTTTACGAAAGCACAGACAAAGACGAAGATTAGGGCAAACAACTTGAAAGGATCCATGAGCAAAGCACCATACCCTCACTTATCCCGAAGAATATCCTGCATGCGCTGCTGAACGCGAAGAGTTTTCGAGGAGATAAAGAGGCGGAGTTGTCATAAGGTAACTTATATATCAATTGTTTGGTCAGAAGAGAATGTTTAGAGATTACTTGTTTTGGATGGTTATCGAGAACTGAACGATGTGTGCACGCAGACCCACGCACACACTGTGTTTTGGGGGATTGTCTAATCTTACCATTACTTTCGAAGCCAGCCGATAACATTGTTGTTATCATCACCAATATTATTTAAAGGATTTTACATGGGGGGGGGGGGGGGGGTGTGTGTACAGAATCGTTTGCGGTAACTTATATCCTTTGTCTCTTGATATTTACACGAATGCGCCTGAAATACTGGTTTCGGTCACAACGATACCCTCACGTGCTCTATTTCCTCCTCCTCTGTTCCCCCTTTCTCAATTCCCACCTTTCTCTTCCTCCTCTTCTGATGATCACTTTTTTCTTCTGCACCAATGTGTGCTGATATCTCTCTCTAAAGTGATTCCAGAGCCATTCGAGGATCCTCAATATGCGAAATCATAGGCATGAAAGATTAAATGGAAAAATCTATTACCTTGAAGTCCAATTTTCTAAACAAAAAGATTTTTGAATTAAACAACACGAGTTTTCTAGGGTTAATCGTGTAAATAGCAACAAATCATGCCTGTATATGTTAATGAAAATAATTTCTAGGGCTTGGGCCCTCGGAAAAAGTCGCCGGATCAGAAGCTGTAGGTGGTTTTTGGTGACATATTCAAAATGGGAGTTCCTTCAAAACTAAACCGGAATTGCAACTTTTATATTATTCAATTTTAAAAGTTTGCAAAGTATATTATGCTGGAAAAGTTCTAGTGTATAATAAAGCGCACGAAATTTGTAAGCGGCCTGATCATGTATCGTATTTGTCATGTTACGTATCATATCGTTTTCTCTGTAAGTATATATCAGCAATCGTATAACTTATAACTGGGATTGAGTATAAAATGGAAAAGAGAAGGATATTTGTATAAATGTGTTGATCTATAAGAACTCGTGTACTTGTACACCTGAACAAAAACTATCAAAGCATACTCTTTTTAATTCAAGCTCTACTCTGGTATGAAACTTCAATCTACTGCAACTCTTTCATCCTCCTATAAAAATTGATCATGTCAATCACTACACGTTAACATTCTATAAATACCACGTCAAATTAGTATGACATATTTTATATCATTTTATATTCTATAAGATATTATATATAAAATTATTTACACTTTAATTTCCGTACATCACTACTCCATCCTGCTGGTGGGTTCGAAGCACATGATAAACATGGGCAACAGAAAAGTGCGTGCCTCTTATGCTTGCAGGTGCCTATTTTTGCTATTTCCCAGGAGATACCACCATGAACACACGAAATTAAGTGCTTGCACTAGTGTGTTCCCAATATTTAATCAAAAGAAATACTTTTGTCAAGCAAAAATTTAAGCTAAAACCTACGCCCCGAGGAATATTTTTGTCAATCAAAAATCCACACCGGTGACAAAAAAAAAAAAAAAAATACAAATCTCAAAAGATAATGTGTTGTCTGGAAGGGGACTTGTGCTGTAGAATCAAAAGTTAGAATGAGTTGCACGAATTGTGGCTTAGATTAACTAGTGCCCTTGCCAAAAAAGGGGTAAAAATCCCAAAATATAATGTGTTGTCCGGGAGGGGTCATATGCTGCGAAATCAAAGACTATAATGAATTGCTTGGAATGATCCTTTACTTTAATAAAAAACCCACCTAAAAGTTATTCAATATGAAATTGGTACTTAGTCAAGATAAATGTTCAATTTAGAAGTAAGCAAAATTTATCTCCACATCCTCAAATTATATCATATATGTTTTCTTTCACCACCCTTCTTGCTCCATCCTCCTTTCTAGAAGTAACAAGGCCATCTCCTTATCTAGGATTGCAAATGGGTCAGGTTTAAATCAGATTTGAATAAATTCATACACACATTCATTTACAAGATCTTTACTCATAACCTATCTATTTATTCATCAAATAAGAAAACTCAAATTCATACTTATATTTATATATCCATCAGATGCCCATTATCCTATCTAATATTTATTTATAAATAAATTTTAAAATCAAATTATGCCACAATAAAGTCAAACAAAAAAAAAAAAAATCAAATGCATGATTCATTGATAATTTACAATGAGATTCAAATGATATAATAATCAAACCATTCATAACATATATGTATAGATAAAGGATTTTTTTACCAACAAAAAACTAACTTGCCAAATATAACATAAAAAATCAAGAAAATATATACAACATAAATTATACCTATGGATCAAATTATGTAGTCAAGTTAATGGGTATGGACTCAAAATCATATATTTACCCGAATTCAATCAGATTTTTCTTTTGATAAAATTCAAATCTAAATTCAATTGATCGAATTTTACCCTTTTTTTTTTAATAAAATTGGGTCAAGTTGACAGAAACTTATATCCCTATACTCTTCCAGGCGACTTTTTGAGTCTCATCCAACACTACTTAACCTTCATCGGCCTACCTACTTGCACCACCATCCTTCGCTTCTCCCACAGACTCCACCCCACCCTCGTCATCGATCTCATCTCCTACTACTTCCTCCTCTTGCTCCCATCCTTTCCCTTAAGGAAAATGAGCTCACCTGGTGACGGAGGCTCTTGTGCGAGCTCGACTAGTTGCCCAAAGGTCCTTTTGAACCTCATCTCCATCTTATGATGCTGATAGAGTGTTGACGATGATGGTTGTGGTCGAGCACCACCTATAATGATCCGTTACATGTTTAGTCATTTAAGATGTCTGGAGTTTCAGTCGGACGTCTGAACTCATTCCCAAACGTCTGAAAGTGAAATTTTTCGTACTGTGTTTTACGCTCTGCACGTGGGCGGTGTGCAGAGGCTCTTCTCTCTCACCGTACCCTCACCCAAACCCTAAACCCTCTCCTATATAAACCCCTCCCTTCCCCTCTCCTCTCCTCCTCACACCACAGCCACCGCCTCCTCCACCTTCTCCTGCGACCATCACCTTTCCTCCATCTCTGCTGCAGCCGTGGAAAGGAAGGGGAGCCACCAGCGAGGGAGTGAGAGTGGGGAGGAGCGTGAGCTAGAGAGTGCGTGGGAGTGAGAGCGAGGAGGAGAAAGATAATTGCGAAAGCTCGGTGAAGCTCAAGGAGGAGCCGGTGAGGAGCTCCTCAAGCTCTCGCAGCGACTGGAGTTACCACTGCAGGAGGAGGAGCAAGCGGAGCGAGCTGCGAGGAGCTACTGATACTGGAAGTTTTCCAGTATTAGATGACTAGAGTGGAGTCCAGACAACTGGCGGGATACCTAGACGTATGGAGTTAAGATCAGACGTCTGAAAACACTTATATCGTAAGATACGTATCTCCCTACGCCATGCATATCGAGCTCATACCTGTTAGAATATGAGCTGCCTGTATTTAATGAAACTACCTATGAAAACACCAATTGCATGTTATTGAGAATTGAACTATGAAAACACGAGTTGCCTATATATGGATGATGAATGAATTATGAAACATGAGATCTGAAACTGGATAATGAGGTGAACACGAGCATGAACCCTATGGGAAATTAGGAGTAGAACTCCTATGGATAGACAGAAACCTGGAATGTAGACGGCAAGTGTACTGGCCCTTGAGTATGTGGTACCAAGGAGAGCAAGTGTCCCCTTTTGTGTAGAGCGGGGTTAAACTCCCTTGAGTTGAGACCCAGGGTTAGGATTGGCCACTCTACAACGACTCTTGTTGGCCTCAAGTACGTGGTATCGAAGCGAGCTACTAGTGTAGAGAGGGAACTAGCCACCCCACGGGGTCTAGGGTTCAACTAGCCACCCTACATCGACTTATTAGGACCTTTAGGTAAACTAGGGTAGTCAAACGAAGGTGCACGAACTGTGGAGGGGCGAGACCCTTGTTCTGAGAAGGTAAGGCCCTCTACTGCTCCGTGCTGTACTTTGGACGTACCCACTAGCGGAAATAACTGACCGCGTGTCAGTGCGTGGTAGCTACCAGTGCACTAATCACGTATGCCGTAGTTACCGCTACGTCTTAATAGTGACCTCGAGGTGGTTGACTGGGTGTAGGACTACCACGGGGGACTCTCCCGACCAAGAGAGTACCACGTGTACCTTCTACTCTGCGAAAAATACTGCAATCAAGGTCGTTTCCATGAGGAAAAGGCAAGATCAAGAAATATCTGGATAATTGAGAAATGGGTGAAACGGAAACATATAAAATAGATAAATAGAAATGAGAATTAATCCTGTTGCTCCTATTGTTTTGTACTTAGATAATATAGATACCACTCTACTCAGTGTTCGCTGACTCTGTCTTTTCATAATACTGTTCAGTACCAGGAGTTGAGACACCCGAGTTTCCAGCTGCAGAGGGTGCTGGGCCCAACCGAGCCCAGCCGCAGTTGTTCTTTCAATACTTTCGTTTCCCCTACTGTTGTAGTGAGTAATAAATGCGTAGTTACTGTTCTTGTTACTTTCGTTTCTTTTCCGCTGTTGTTGTTGCGTAGTAATAGACTGCTGCCCTCCCTCATGCGCCTGGAACCCATGACCACCCGCTCGGCCTCCAATGCTCGGTGCGGTGAGCATCTACTGCACTCCATCCCTAGACGGGCAGTCCCTCCTGATGTGGCCCGGCTAGCCACACTGGTAGCAAAGGGGAACTCGACTCCCACCCTCGGTAGGTCCTTGCTGACGGCTGGGCGAGGGTTCAATGCTGGCAACTGGCCCCTGTCGGGGGCCCCCAAAGGCCACTGACGGCCCTGCAAAATGTGACGACTCTCCCGCAGGGGCCGCATGCCTCATTTGAGCTCTTCTGACTCGCCTGGTGCTATGGTGACACTACCGTCCCATGAAAAACTCCCCCTCCGTACCCTCGGAAGGGAGATGAGGGGGCGGCAGAGTAGGCGGAAGTTGAAATTCTTCTCGAATGACCTCTCGGATCAGCTGAACGAGGTCCTGAGACTGTACGCTCAGGAGGAGAGAAAGGGTAGCACGAACTCCAAGCTCGACACGTCTGCCCCTCCGACCTCGTCCACGGCCACATCCACAACCTGTTTCAGGAACTCTCTGACGAGGCATCTCCTGCACGGAGACGCGAAGAACAGAACAAAGAGACGTCAACTCTAACGGACATTCAGCAAAAAAAACCTCAAAATAGATGTAAAAAGGTACGTTGTGGTGGTTACTCTAGTTACATGCGCATGAATTGGTTGTTCTCAAGCTGGTTGGTTTATTTCTCGGGACGACCTTGCTCTGATACCATCTTGTTACGACCCGGTTTCCAAATCCCTACAGGACACGGGACCGGACCGACTCAACTGATCCCAAGACTCAGTCATTCAACAAGAAAGTAACCAAAAAGCAGGAAAGTAAACCACATTCACTATGCTAAGCAACTAACAGTAAAAGAGTACAGCAGGAAAGAAAGTAAAACTGCTACAGTACACATCACTACCACGACAGTAGAAAAGTAGGTATGGGAACATAAAAGTATAGAACATAAAAGTACAGAATATAAAGGTACAAGAGTCTAACTCACTACTACAAAAGGAGTACAACAAAAGAAACTACCCCAGTACCCTCCGCAGCCATAGACTCGGGCTGCTCAACACCTGGACCGAAAAAGGGTTTATGAGTACACAACGTCAGCGAACGCTAAGCAGAGTGGAAACCAACAGACTAAAGCAGTAAAAGTGGACACGTAGCTATTGTTTTTCCATTATTTTCTTTAACTAATTATTCTTTTTTTAATAACTTGGTTTATTTATCAGATCTCTTTCTTGATCTCGAATGTTCCTCGTGGGAACGATCTTAATTGCAGTCTTTCTTAAAGAGTAGAAGTTGCACGTGGTGCTCTCATGGCTGGGAGAGTCCCCCGTGGTGGTCTTACACCTAGTCAACCACCCCAAGGTCACGGACAAACGTAACGATGACTACAACACACGCGATAAACGCACAGGTAGCTACCCCGCACTGACACGCGGTCAGTTGTTTCTGTTAACGGGTGCGCCTAAGTAAAACACAGAACAGTATAGGGCCTAGCCCTCTCAGTAACAAGGGTCCAACCCTTAAGAACCAAACAGGGGTCTTGCCCCTCCATAGACCGCGCACCCTCGCCTGACTACCCTGGTTTGCCCAGTGGGCCTAACAAGTCGGTGTAGGGTGGCTAGTTGAACCTCGGGCCCCGTGGGGTGGCTAGCTCTCCCTACACTAGTAGCTCTCCCCGATACAGTGTATGCGAGGGCCACGAAGTCAGCGCAAAGTGGCCAAACCCACCCCGGGTCTCAACCCGAAAGGCGGCAGGCTCCCCTCTACACTAAGAGGAATTATGCGCTCCCCTTGGTACCATGTACTCAAGGGCTAGCACACTTCCCATCACATTTCCAGATCCATTCTATCTATTCTCAGGAGCTCTACTCCTAACTCCCCGTAGGGTTCATGATCATATTTTTCATGCCATTCCATACCCGATTTCATCCTTCACATTTTCATTCTCAGGTTATACACATGTAGCTCTTATTCTATCATTCACATTTTCATTCTCAAGTTATACACATGCAGCTCGTATTTCTATCATTCACATTTCCATTCTCAGGTTATACACATGCAGCTCGTATTCTATCATTCACATTTCCACTCTTAGGTTATACATATGCATCTCGTATTTCTATCATTCACATTTCCATTCTCAGGTTATACACATGCAGCTCATGTTTCTATCATTTACATTTCCATTCTCAGGTTATACACATGCAGCTAGTATTTCTATCATTCATATTTCCATTCTCAAGTTATACACATGCAGCTCGTATTCTAGCATTTAACGTATACAACAGGTAAGGTTACATGCAACCGTTTCACTAGAACGGTTAATTCATATTTCACAGGCAGCTCTTGTTCATTAACAGGCAGTTGTTTCTATCTACGCATTTAAGACTGCAATTCAAACATACATACATTGCAAGTGTTTCTTATCCTAGGATTCATGTCACATCCTAGTTTCTAAACATTCATTCCACACATACATTCAGGGTTATATTTAAATTAGGGGAAGCCACTCTACTAGTCAACGCAGGAGGATTGGGGGCTCGAACGGCAGACTCACGTGTCTCAGCAAGTCCTGAACCCGCAACGGAATGAAGTTCTATAACAAGGAATAATCACAAGAGAACAATTAGAACATTATAAAAAGCCTTCTAACAAGTAGAGGGACTCACAAGGAAACGTCGGTATCTTATTTGCGTAAAACGGACCTCAAATGACCCTAAACTAGTCAAAACAGGGTTACTGACTCAAAATTAGATGTCTGGAACAACTTCCAGACGTCTTAAAAGTGTCCAGGAATGCACCTCAAACTCTGCGTTGACCTTTGACATCCTGGAACTCTTCTGGATCGTCTGGACCTAACTCCAGTCGTCCAACCACCTCTCCGGACGTCTGCAAGTGCTTCCAGCCATTTGGTAAGCCGCCCAGACGTCTAAAATGCGTGGGAGGGCATGTCCCGCGCCTTTCCGAAGCAAATCCTGCATGTGACGACCAAATCTCCTTAAAATAGGCACGTAAAGTGTTCCTACGGTGTGGCCTGCAAGGCCGTATCCGCAAAGGGAATGTACCTTCGTGAGGCTCTCTCCTCAGACGTCTGGAACCGCCTCCAGACGTCCGCTCCGTCATCTGAACGTGACTCCAAACGTCTGATTCTAGGCAAAACTCAGAACCAGAACCTGCTCCCACTCGCTCCCGTCGCGTGCGGCCATGGCTCACCTCCTCGCCTGCAGCTCTAGCTACAGCAGTGTTGGGGATGACTTCCCAACGCACTCCTCCTCCTGTCGCACGCGCCGCTACGGCCGTGCGCCCTCCGGTGAGCTCCCACACCAGCTCGCGAGCTCACTCTCCTCATGTCGCTCTTCTTCATCGCCGCTCTCGCAGTCTCTTGCTCGCACTGGGGTGGTGAGGAAGGGAAGAAATGGCTGGAGGCTGTGAAGTGCGGGGAATGAGAGAGGTGGAAGGGGGTTTTATAAGGTGATGGGTTAGGGTTTGCTAGAGGCGGGGAGAGAGAGAAGAAGGGAAGGAAAATGAGAGGGTATTGTCTGCGCACAGCCCGTGCGCAGACGCGAGTTCGTACCCAAAAATTTTGATTTCCAGACGTCTGGGAAGGTGTCCAGACGTCTGAACAGACGTCTAACCGACAGTCCAGATGTCTTAAAAGGCTCAGGACAAAACAAGTCTTAACAACCAGTTACCCAGCTGGGACACGACGCAGTCTAGGTGATGGTAGACAGGTTGACAAAAATGACGCGTTTCTTGCCGATTCGAGTCACCTTTTAACCAGCACAATTTGCAGAGAGGTACATTCGAGATGTGGTACGCCTGCACTGAGTTCCGCGTGAGATTCTATTCGATAGGGGTACCTATTTTACTTCCCAGCTCTGGGCTGAGTTTCAGCAGGCTTTGGGGACACGTTTGAGGTTCAGTACTACTTACCACCCTCAGACGGACGGGCAGTCAGAGCGCACCATATAGACAATTGAGGACCTAAACTAGAGAGGCTCCAGGGAGGAGCATTTACCCCTGGCAGAGTTTGCATATAATAATAATTACCACTCGAGCATCGGCATGACACCTTACGAGGCTCTGTACGGACGGAGGTGTATTGCACCTTTGAGTTGGGTCGAGGTGGGGACTAAGTGGGAGGTTGGACACAGGCTGATCTGGCAGAGTCAGGAGGTGAAAGAGCAGATTCACAGACGACTCCGCACTGTCAAGAGCAGGCAGAAGAGTTATGCTGACCAGAAATGCAGAGAGGTGCAATTCGAGGTTAGGGATCATGTATTGCTCCGTGTTTCGCCCATGAAGGGACTGCAGCGTTTTGGGGTGAAAGGGAAGCTTACGCCGAGGTTTGTGGGGCCCTTTGAGGTTTTGGAGCAGGTAGGACCCGTTGCTTACCGACTTGCCCTTCCTCCCCATCTTTCTAGAGTGCACGACGTGTTCCACATGTCCAACCTCAGGAAGTACGTCGCTGATCCTAGTCACATTCTGAGCCACGAGAGCGTCAAGGTGGGTGACGACTTGACCTACCCCGAGAGACCAGTACAGATACTAGACGGAGCCGTTCGGAGTCTGAGATGGAAGCATGTACCACTGGTGAAGGTCCTATGGAGAAGCCAGCGGTACGAGAAGGTGACCTGGGAGCCTGAGGAGGCGATGCAAGAGCGGTACCTGGAGATTTTTGAGGGTACGTCCTCTCGAACTTACTTCGGTCGTCTTTAAGTTTGTTTTGCGTTTTATGTTCCTTTTTCCGCACCCTAGTTAGCTCAAGTTTTGAGGACGAAACTTCCTTTAAGTTATGATAAAAAGACCTGTTACACTTTTAGCCATTTAAGACGTATGTAGTTTCAGTCAGACGTCTAGACTCGTTCCCGAATGTCTGAAAGTGAAATTTTTCGTACTGCACTTTACGCCCTGTGCGCGGGAGGCCCAAAGAGGCTCTTCTCTCTCCCCGCACCCTCACCCAAACCCTAAGCCTAATCCTATATAAACCCCTCCCTTCCCCTCTCCTCTCCTCCTCACACCACAGCGACCGCCACCTCCACCTTCTCCTGGGACCATCACCTTTCCTCCGCCTCTGCTGCAGCGGCGGCAAGGAAGGGGAGCCACCGGCGAGGGAGTGAGAGCGGGGAGGAGCGTGAGCTTGAGAGTCCGTGGGAGTGAGAGCGAGGAGGAGGAAGAAAACTACGGGAACTCAGTGGAGTTCGAGGAGGAGCCGGTGAGGAGCTGCTCAAGCTCCTGCGGCGGTTGGAGCTACCGCTGCAGGAGGAGGAGCAAGCGAAGCGAGCTGCGAGGAGCTTATAATACTTGAAGTTTTCCAGTATCAGATGTCTAGAGTGGACTCCAGATGACTGGTGGGATACCTGGTGGCGAGACGGTGGCAGCAACTAGCTTTTCTTAAGTCGTTGTAGTACAGATAGTTATTGCCATCATCTGCTAATATATAATTTTTTTACTCGGAAAATAAAGAGTTCCCGAGGTCGAACTCAGGGAGCAAGTTGTATTCTAGAGATATACATGTTCTATTACAAAAATAAAGAGAGAGAGAGAGAGATGAAGGTTTGGCTTCTTCTTCTTTTCTTCTTTCTTTCTCTTTGTCTTCTCTTTAGCTTTTGTTCTTCCTGTTCTTCTTTTCTTGCTTCAGATCTCCCTTCCGTGCTCTTCTTCTTTTCTTCTTGCTTCTCTTCTTCTTCTGCTTGGCTGCTCCGTCTCTCTTCTTTTCTTCTTTCTTCACCTGTCTTCAGGACGTCGTCTGATTTTCCAATCAGACGACTTAACCCGCGGATGCTACAGTGTTGCTTCAGTTCTTCTTCCTCTTCTTCCGCAGTCCTTTGCTTCGGGCAGCCCTGGCTACTCTTCTTCCTTCAGTCTTCTTCTCCTTCTCTGTTCAGCGGCCGTCCTTCTTCTTCTTCTCTACCTGCACACTTGCACAGCTTGATCAGAGGGGCAAAACCTAATTCTACCCTCTCCCCCGCGTTTCTCTCTCACGGAAGCCGCTCTTAGGAAAGCTCTCCCAGAGCTGCCGGGTATTCGGGTACGGGTCATGCCCGGGTCCAGGCCCACCGGCGTGCGTGGTGGGCGAGGAGTGCAGGTCGGGCTTAGTCGGGTCGAGCCAGGTCCGCGGGGCGTGGTCGCGGACGAGGCCGGGTCGAGCGGGTAAGTGAGAGGGACCTCACCCCGTGCTCAGGAGGCAACGAACCTAAGGCACGTTTTGCCTTTATGCGGGCGCGCTCCTCTGAAGATTTCCGAGGTGGGACTAAATGTCCCACCCCAATTGGACGCCCGCAGCTGAAGACGCTGCAGGAGTTCGCGGTTACACGCGAGGCCTTTGCCCTTGCTGCAAGCCTGGGACGCTTCGCGGAGGTGCCCTGCGCAGCCTGGGAGTCGACCTGGGCGAATCACACCTGGAGCTGCAGGTTGAAGGTGCTCCTTCCACGTAGCAATGGCGACAGCGGTCGAGATACCTGTCCACAGAGGAACGGCCTTTCGGTCTAATCAGATACGCGGAGAACCTTCGCCGTGGCACGGCGAAGGTGGTGGGGGATCTGGCAGGCGGCGGGTCGGAGCATGAGGGTCGCTCTAGGTCAAACTGCGGGCGGAGAAGTGGGTTTGTTCGGGGGGTCTGCAGAGGGCGAGTGGCGGGAAGTGGAAGGGCGGAGGTTGATCAGGGTGAGGAGGCGGAGGTTCTGTGAGGGTCGGCGAGGCGTATGGGCCTGTGGAGCGATGGGGGTGTCTCACCGGAGTTTGGCTGGAGACGAAGGGGGTGACGGTGGACAGGAGCGGTCGAGGGTTTAATCAAATAAAAGACAGTGAGGAAAAGAAAGAGGGGGAGATGGGGAGAAGTTCTGACCTAGCTACGGAGACGAAAGGGGCTGGAGCAAGGCGGCAGTCGTATCGACTGTCGCCGGAGAAGAAGATGCCCAGGGGAAGGGGCGGCGGCGAGGAGAGGGCCGGAGAGGCGCCAGCTGGGTGCAGCGTGGCGCGGGAAGAGCGAGGGAGGGCAACCCTGCAGCTGGTAGTGCGGCAGAGCGACGAGGAGGAAGAGGGGAGGCCGCCGGAGCTGGAGGGCTTCCTGTCGGAGTGGGAACAGAGGAAGTGGGGGTCTTTCTCCGTCAGGACCGAGCTGCTCAGAACGGCGGAGCGACGGGGGATATTTATAGGGGCCGAAACAGAGAGGAGGGCGGAGGGAGACGACGTGTCTCCCTCGCCGGAGGATGCCGGAGATGGAGACCCATACCGTCCGTGCGTTCGCACGGCCGGTATGATGGGTTGCAGCGACCAGGGGGTGTTCCTGCGACGGCTGACGACGCAGGGCACCCCCGGTTGTCATGCCAGACCCTCCCCCTTACCCTGCGCGGCGCCATGCTCCGCGCAAGGTCGCCGGAGCATGGTGCTGGTCAGGTTTTGGTAGGAGGGACCTGAATGCAAAGAACGAAGGAGAGTTAGGGGCATAAATGTGAGAGTTCAAAAGTTGAGGGCAAAAAAGTAAATAAATGAGGACCAAAGTGTAAAGTTGGTAAAGAAGGTTTCCTCTTAGGCTCAAGTTTTTATACATGACTAATTTGGACCTAAGGATTATGATGGTGAATTTTATTTCCAGATTAAACCTTGTTTGACCTGTCAATTTACGCAAAAACCCAAATTAAGTTGTTAATTGGGCATGGTTCTCAATGTAGGTCAAAATGGGTTCCTAAGGCCAAATTGAAGGTTCTAAACCCTAGAGATTATTTTTCTATGAATTTTAGAGGATTTAGTTGATTTTTTTTTCTCTTCCTCGAACCTCGTGTTTTTAAGTTGATTTGTTTTTAGGGTTACAGGATGTCATTTAATTCCTTAGAGTTGCTGTAGCCCTTATTGAATCATCTCATCCTACTTTTATTCTTATTAGGTTGCTTTGACCTATGTTTTGACCCTGAGTTACCCTATTTTTAGATTGGATTGGTGAAATTGCATTTTTACCCCTTAGTTTCTGTTTTCTTTGCGAACTCAGAATCTCTCTGAGTTAAGCCTTTCCTTGAGTTATGTAGGAGCTTTTATCCTTTGTTTAGGTCAAAATGAGCTAGTTATGGCTCATGATGAAGTTCTCATCATACCCCCATGCCTAGCTTTTGCTAGTCTCTTAGCAAAAACTTAAGGTTTCAACCCTTGTTCTAGACCATGAAGTTCTTAATAGCTTCAGATAAGTGCTTTTTCATTTGAGCTTAGATTAGGTTAGAATGCTGACCATAGGCCTAAAAGGTACTCTAGTACCAATCAAGATCCAAATCTGTCTAGCCTTAGCCTCAGTCCTTAGCAAAGGTTTTTAAGGCTCACAAGAACTAACCTAAGGTCTATTGGACTTTATGGTTAAAGCACCCGTGCTTGAAATGATTCCAGCCCTGGCTCAGTTCGCAGTGCGTTTTGTAAGAGAGAGAGAGAAAATTTATCTATTTGGAGAGTTCTCTCTCTTTTTCTTTTTAATTCTAGCTTAGGATTGGCTTTTCAACACGATCTGTATCAGATTCATTGCTCCCATCATCAATCCTCAAGGGTTCCTGGCGATCGATGCTTCGAGATAGCACCGCCCATGGCAACCCCCGGAACCCTGGCTATTGAGATTTCGAGATAATCCCATCCATGGTGTTCCGTGGCCGAATCCAGACCCTGGCAATTGACACTTCGAGATAATGCCATCCATGGAATCTGAACCAGCACAGTGCTTACATGCCCCCAGTAGGATATGTGAATATCCTAAGAGACAAGCACCGAGGAGATGATATTTTGTTACGCATCTTCGAGGGGATTTCCCGCCTCTCTGCGCTGGGAACTCGTCCAAATCAACTTGTGTTGATCGGCCGCTCCTACTCTAGGTGTACTTTTCAGAATTTTGCGACGCTTCTGCGTGATTTTGATTTTTACGCTTACTGAACCAGGCTGTGTGTGAGGTTAGGGTGCTTAGGTTACTAAGTCCCGTAAACCAAAAATTAGTTAACGAGGCCAAATACTCCCTAAGCCTTAGACCTAATACTTCAGCTTTTCATTTTCCTCAACATCTTGAGGAGTGTCCAGATCTTAATGGGTACTAAGAGTCTATTCAAGAATGCCTAAGATTTGCGTTCTTACTAATCTCATTATGCACTTTTCAGTTATTTTCTTGAATGAGGTCTAGAACTTAGGTTAATTCCTTAGTTCCTTACTAATAACTATCACTTTTTCCTCATAATTTCGTGCTCCTTTTTCATTTTGTTTCTTTTCTCCCTCTCCTTCACAAAATTTCCTTCTCCTTTTTTTCTCTTATTCTTTTTCAAAAATTTTTAATTTTTATGGTGTTTTTGGCATATGTGAATTTTTTGTTTGAAACCTTTTCTTACAAGTTTTGCACTTTCATACCCCCCCATGCCTAAGATTTGCAATGTCCTCATTGTAACCTAGGAGGTTTTTATTCAACTTAGTTCATTCCTTAAGACAGAAATTTGGATGAGTGAATGGGTTGGGTTGAATTTTGCGGACGATTTCTAATCCCAGATGCAAGCATCTGAGGTGGGGTCAGCTGTCTACAAGGGTGAACCTTAAGTGCAAAAAGGTGTCAGAAAAAGGTTTTGGATTTTTAGGAAAATGAAGGGTTGCCTCCCGTTAAGCGCTGAGTTTTGCGCCATCGGCTGGGCACAATAAGCTCAAGGGGAATGGAGGATATAAGATGCTTCAGCCAAATCAGTAGAGGTCACATCAATGAATGGCTTGAGTCTCTGACCGTTCACGATGAAAGGTTCGGAATCGTGGCTGAGTAGACTGATTTCGATTGCTCCATTTCCAAAAACCTGTCGGACCAAATATGGTTCGACCTACTTGGACCTCAGTTTTCCCGGGAAAAGTTTGAGTCGGGCATCAGAGAGTAGGACCTTTTGACCAGGATGAAAGATCTTTCTCGAGATGTGTTTGTCATGGAAGGCTTTAACCCGCTCCTTGTAGATTTGCGAGCTCTCATACGCGTCTAGGCGTAATTCATCGATCTCGCTGATTTGAAGTTTTCTGTGGGTTCCAGCCTTTGAAAGATCTAGATTACGGTTCCGTACTGCCCAATAGGCTTTATGATCCAGTTCTACAGGAAGGTGACACGCCTTTCCGTACACCAGTCTAAAGGGAGACATGCCTAATTGGGTTTTGTGGGCTGTCCTATAGGCCCACAATGCTTCCGGAAGTCGGGACGACCAGTCCTTCCTGTCAGGCCGAACAGTGACTTGCAGGATTTTCTTGATCTCCCGATTAGACAGCTCAGCTAGACCATTAGTTTGGGGGTGATAAGGAGTAGAGATTCGGTGAGACACCCCGAATTTGATCATCAGTGACCTAAACTGAGCATTTGTGAAATGGGTCCCCCCATCAGAAATTATTGCACGAGGAATCCTGAATCTTGAGAAAATGTTTTGATGAATGAATTTGAGAACGACTTTGTGATCACAGGTTCGGGTCGGTATGGCTTCGATCCATTTGGACACGTAGTCCACAGCCAACAGAATGTATTCGAAACCATCCGAAATAGGAAAGGGGCCCATAAAATCAATCCCCCAAACATCAAAGATTTCGCATACTAGAATCGGTTGCATAGGCATCATGTCGCGATGGCTCATGTTGCCCAAAGTCTGGCAACGACTGCATGCCTTGCAGTGACTGTACGCGTCTTTGAATAGTGTGGGCCAGTAAAAGCCGCACTGGAGGACTTTTGATGCGATTTTATTCCCGGCGAAATGGCCACCGCATGCCTGGTCATGGCAGAAAGAGAGGACATTGCTGATTTCCTCTTCCGGGACACATCTCCAAATGATCTGATCAGCACCTATGCGGAAGAGGTACGGGTCTTCCCAAATGTAATACTTGGCATCGGAGCGTAATTTGTCCTTCTTGGCCTTCGGCCAATCGGACGGGATCTGATGAGATGCCAAGTAATTTACTACATTAGCAAACCATGGAAGGCTAGTACCGATAGTCAGCAGGTGCTCATCGGGAAAATGCTCAGTGATGGGTCCGGAAGGGTCAATTAATTCAGAAGGAAGACGGGACAAGTGATCAGCTACCACATTTTGCTTTCCCGCTTTGTCGCGGATCTCAAGGTCAAATTCTTGCAACAGCAAGATCCATCGGATTAATCGAGGTTTCGCGTCCTTCTTTGCAAGGAGATGCCTCACAGCTGTGTGATCCGAGTATATGATGACACGGGAACCCAGAAGGTACCATCTGAATTTTTCTAGGGCAAATACTACAGCTAGCAGCTCTTTCTCAGTAACCGTATAGTTACGCTGAGCCTCATCGAGTGTTTTGCTGGCATAGTAAATGACCACAGGTTTCCCGTCAATTTTCTGCCCCAAAACCGCTCCTGCAGCGAAGTCGGATGCATCGCACATGATCTCAAAGGGTTGAGACCAATCAGGGGACTGTAGGATCGGGGCTTGGGTGACTCGGTCACGTAGGATTTCAAATGCTTGATTGCATTCCTTGGAAATTTCGAAAGGTACATCCTTGGAGAGAAGAGTGGTCAGGGGGCGCGCGATTTTTGAAAAATCAGGGATAAATCGTCGATAAAAACCGACATGCCCCAAAAAAGATCGGATGTCCTTGATCGAGCTAGGCATAGGAAGGTGAGAAATCAGATCAACCTTAGCTCGATCCACCTGGATGCCTTTTTCCGAAATTGAGTGTCCCAGGACAATTCCCTCAGGCACCATGAAATGGCTCTTTTCCCAGGAAAGAACCAAATTCACATCGATGCACCGCCTGAGTATCTGGACCAAGTGTTGGAGGCAATCGTCGAATGATGCTCCGAAAACTGAAAAGTCATCTATGAAGACTTCCAGATAATCACCTACCATATCTAAGAATATGGCAAGCATGCATCGTTGAAAAGTAGCGGGTGCATTGCAAAGACCAAAAGGCATCCTTCGGAAAGCGTATGTTCCGAAGGGGCAGGTGAACGTGATTTTTTCTTGGTCCTCAGGATGGATTGCCACCTGGTTATAACCGGAGTACCCGTCAAGAAAGCAGAAGAACCTATTTCCCGCAAGTTTTTCGAGAATTTGATCAATGAAGGGTAGTGGGAAATGATCCTTCTTCGTGGAGGAATTGAGTCGGCGGTAATCTATACAGACTCTCCACGAGTTGGCTAGTCGGGTAGGAATGATTTCTCCGGTCTCAGTCGTTATAGTGGTGAGTCCTGCCTTCTTGGGTACGACCTGAATTGGGTTCACCCAACGACTATCGGAGATCGGGTAGATAATTCCAGCATCTAACCACTTGATGATCTCCTTTTTCACGACCTCCTGCAGATTGGGGTTTAAGCGTCTCTGCATTTCACGAGAAGGTCGTGTGCCCTCTTCTGAATAGATATGATGAGTACAATAGGAGGGACTTATTCCAGTCAAATCATCGAGAGTCCACCCGATGGCTCTGCGATGTTGCTGGAGGATAACAATCAGACGGGATTCCTGTTCAGGACTGAGGTTGGAATTGATAATCACAGGAAGGGTCTGATTAGAACCCAAAAAGATGTATTTCAAGTGAGCAGGAAGGGGTTTCAGTTCGAGGATGGGGTTATCAGCAGTAGCGGGTGGTTCAGTATAGAGGTGAGGTTCAAGGGTGGGAGTTACGGGGTTGTTCATATCTGGATTTGACTCCTCAGTTTGCGGATCAAGATCTTTCTGCGGTTGATGAGGTCTAATTAGATCATTCTGGAAGTGTGTTTCATCAACCAAAGTCCTAGTGTCACAAATCTGTTCGATGACACCGCAATTGATTCCTTGTTGGGCCTTAAATATATCAATTTTCAGTGTTTGATTCCCAAATTTGAGCTCTATTTGGCCCTCCTCACAGCTAATGTTGGCTCTAGCAGTAGCCAAGAAAGGTCTCCCTAAAATGATTGGTGTATCCCTAGGGTTCTCAGGTGTGTCCATATCTAAGACTATGAAGTCCACTGGGAAATAGAAATCCCGCACTCTTACGATAACATCCTCGAGAATCCCTTTTGGTGACTTTATAGATCGATCTGCTAATTGTAATGTCACCTCGGTTGGTTTTAGCTCAGATTCTTCTAGATGGTCAAGTAAGGATGTGGGTATCAGGTTTATGGATGCACCTAAGTCTAGCAAAGCTCTATCAAATTGGGTAGCACCTATCTTGCAGGAGATCAGGGGAGTACCAGGATCTTTTGCCTTGGGTGGGAGTTTACTGAGGATTACAGAGCTGGCTTGATCTGACAGAACAATTGGGCTCCCACCCTTGGTTCGCGGCTTACGCTGGGGTGTACACACATTCTTTAAAAATCGTGCGTAAGCTGGTACGTGGCGGATTGCATCCATCAAGGGGATGTTTATGTGGACCTGTTCAAAGAGCTTGACCAGGTCCTCTTCAGGTGCCACGGGCTTGGTGGTCTTCTTTCCCTTGGTCAAGGCCTCGGGAAACGGGATCTTGGTTGGTTCTTCTAGGATAGGTCCAGGTTGTGGATCCGGGACAGGGGTGGGGACGTCCTGGATTACTGCCCTAGGCTTGGGATCAATACCCGGCTTGGAGTGGTTCGTATGAGGTGGGTCTTGGGTTTCCTTACCACTACGGGTCGTTACGGAATTAAGTCCTGCCTGGTTTTGGTTGGGATTGGGTAAGATAGCTTGCTGCTGGTAACCTGCAAAAGAAGTGGAGGCCTCTATCCCGTCAGGTGAAGGAACAGAAGGGGCCTGATAAATCATATGGGCATGGCCCGGGTTTGGGTTCATAATGCGCCGCTGGGTTGGCACGTTATTAGGATTAGGCAGAGGTTGGGAAGGAAGAGTACCTGGCTGGCGAGAGTTTGCCAACTGGGTCAATTGGTTTCGAACCTCTGTAAGTTCGTCCTTGTGTTGTTTCTGAATAGCCGCATTCGTTCTTTGAATGTCAGCCAGGGTCTGAAGAATAAGGGACATTTGATCTTGATTTGGCCCAGATGGATAAGTAGGGTTGGGCCGAGGCTGAGGCGGTTGATAAGGACGAGGAGGTTGTGGGCGTGGTTGGAAGGATGGTCTTTGGGTTTGGGAATTTCCCGCCCACTGAAAGTTAGGATGGTTACGCCATCCAGGATTATAGGTGTTGGAGAACGGGTCGTTCTGGATGGCGTTGAGGTCCTCGTAGGTCTGAGGAACCTCTTGAGAATCAGGGAAAGGGGGAATGGAATTCCCCTGGCAGGTGAAGAAGGAGTCGGAGGGACCTCCGGGTAACGATTCGGATGATGGGTCCATCCTTGGAGAAGATCGATGGAGGATGTTTTGCACAGTTTCCCTTGTGGAAGGAGGTTGTGCGAAAGGGTTATGCGCAGAGGTGGCTCGCTGCAGATGCTGAGTCAGCTCATCCACCTTCTTTTCGATAATCGAGACCTTGTCCAATCGACTGGCCATTAACTCCAAGTCAACTGATGCAGACAGGCCCCGCGTCTCATGTGCTCCCCTAAGATTCGTCGCTGCGCGGGTATTCGTCCTGTCGAATAATCCCATGGAATCATTGTTGATGGAGTTCTCGCACATGTTTTCGAGAATCTCCCACACGGTGTCTTCATGTTGACCCATGATATTTCCTCCGCAGGTTGCATTGACGAAAAGGCGGATGTCCTCACGGAGTCCCTGGTAAAAAGATTGGACTTGTTCCCATTTATGAGCTCCGTGATGGGGGCACTTTCTCATGAGATCCTGAAAACGATCCCATGCCTCATGGAGAGGTTCCCCTGTTTGCTGGGTGAAGTGTGTAATCTGATGGCACAAGGCGTTGGTCCGTCCAACAGGGAAGAACTTTTTCAGGAACTCGGACTGAAGTTCTTCCCAATTGTTGATCGGCCGGGTCTGAGTTTGATACCAATGGGCGGCCTTGTCCATAAGAGAAAAGGAGAACATCTTCATGAGAAGAATATCCCGATTTTGTGCATCTGACCCAAAAGTTTGGGCCAGATGCTTTAGCTGTTTGATGTGCTGGAAGGGATCTTCAGAATTAAGCCCATGGAATTTAGGTATAGCATGAATCATGTTGGGCTTCAATTCGGAATCAGGTCCTCTAGTCGGGATTCTGACTCGAGGCTCAATAGCCACCGCAGCAGGATTGTAGTGGTCCCGCATCATAGGACGCTGTGGTGGGTGCACGAAGTTTTGGAAGAGGTCATTGAGTCGTTGGAGCTGATGCTCCAGATTATTTTCTTCCTCAACTGGCTGAGCCATGATGGGGGAAGAAGAAGAACTTGGTTTTGAATCAGAAGAGAGAATAATGTGAGGGGGTTGCTGCACAAACACTGGCGTCGAGGCTTGCCTTGACGAGAGTGAATTTCTAAAGGAGGTCTTAAGGGTGGTCTTAAGGACCTCCTACCGTACATGCACTGTTGGAAGAGATGAGTTTAGAAGGTGCTGGACCCAATCAAGACACCCAAAAATGTGTTGGGTGACTATAGAGGTGCGAGGCAGATGGACCCCTTGATCAGAAAGATCGTCCACCTGAGAATTACCTGGGCAGCCAGAGAGGGAGAGTCCCGCAAAGACCCCTACACGGTAGAGCGTCCCCACGGGTTACAGGGTTTCCCCCACCCGACCTCTTTTGTCACTGCGGTTCCAGGTAGACCAGAATGGGGATCTTGACCTCTTAAGTCTACCAATTTTATGTTAAAATTAGGGTGCTTAAAGTTACACTTGAACTTTAGTTCTTTGAGTGCAAAGAGTGACCTAATTTAAGGTTGGTTGACCCAAGGGGGCAACTTTACCTCGTGTTTCCTTTGAGAGTTTTTGGGTCTTGTTTTTTAGGGTTGAAGTGTTTAGAGAGCCAATTGTTTTAGGTTTTCTTTGAATAGGTATTTTCAGACAAGGGCTTGGGCACACTTCATTTTGTTTTCTCAATTCTTGCTTAAGGAGTGTGTCTCTAAATCCCTAGTGTTGGATCCTAGGTTGGCTCTACTTGGTCCAGTTAGCTCTTTGTTGGGTAATTAGGGCTCAAGCAAGAATGTGTTAGCCCTTAAATACCCTTAATAGTGTGCAGTAATAATGGGTTGAAAACATGCAACTTTTGATGGTTTACTGAGTATAGAAGACAGGTTAGCCCTATATTGCTTGTTCTTTTCTTTTCTTCCTCTTTAGAGTTTAGGGGTTAATAGAGAGAGAAAGAAAAATTACCTGTCCTCGGAGTGGTTGTCTTGCGGTTGCTTGTCTTCTTAATTTTCTTGTATCTGCACAACAAAGGAGAGATTGTTAGCAATGTAAAAACAGGAATTTGATTATCTCTAGAATAGCCGTTGCTCCCCGACAACGACGCCAACTGGTGAGACGGTGGCAGCAACTAGCTTTTCTTAAGTCGTTGCAGTACAGATAGTTATTGCCATCATCTGCTAATATATAATTTTTTTACTCGGAAAATAAAGAGTTCCCGAGGTCGAACTCAGGGAGCAAGTTGTATTCTAGAGATATACATGTTCTATTACAAAAATAAAGAGAGAGAGAGAGAGATGAAGGTTTGGCTTCTTCTTCTTTTCTTCTTTCTTTCTCTTTGTCTTCTATTTAGCTTTTGTTCTTCCTGTTCTTCTTTTCTTGCTTCAGATCTCCCTTCCGTGCTCTTCTTCTTCTTTTCTTCTTGCTTCTCTTCTTCTTCTGCTTGGCTGCTCCGTCTCTCTTCTTTTCTTCTTTCTTCACCTGTCTTCAGGACGTCGTCTGATTTTCCAATCAGACGACTTAACCCGCAGATGCTATAGTGTTGCTTCAGTTCTTCTTCCTCTTCTTCCGCAGTCCTTTGCTTCGGGCAGCCCTGGCTGCTCTCCTTCCTTCAGTCTTCTTCTCCTTCTCTGTTCAGCGGCCGTCCTTCTTCTTCTTCTCTGCCTACACACTTGCACAGCTTGATCAGAGGGGCAAAACCTAATTCTACCCTCTCCCCAGCGTTTCTCTCTCACGGAAGTCGCTCTTAGGAAAGCTCTCCCAGAGCTGCCGGGTATTCGGGTACGGGTCGTGCCCGGGTCCAGGCCCACCGGCGTGCGTGGTGGGCGAGGAGTGCAGGTCGGGCTTAGTCGGGTCGGGCCAGGTCCGCGGGGCGTGGTCGCGGACGAGGCCGGGTCGAGCGGGTAAGTGAGAGGGACCTCACCCCGTGCTCAGGAGGCAACGAACCTAAGGCACTTTTTGCCTTTATGCGGGCGCGCTCCTCTGAAGATTTCCGAGGTGGGACTAAATGTCCCACCCCAATTGGACGCCCGCAGCTGAAGACGCTGCAGGAGTTCGCGGTTGCACGCGAGGCCTTTGCCCCTGCTGCAAGCCTGGGACGCTTCGCGGAGGTGCCCCGCGCAGCCTGGGAGTCGACCTGGGCGAATCACACCTGGAGCTGCAGGTTGAAGGTGCTCCTTCCACGCAGCAATGGCGACGGCGGTCGAGATACCTGTCCGAAGAGGAACGGCCTCTCGGCCTAATCAGATACGCGGAGAACCTTCGCCGTGGCACGGCGAAGGTGGTGGGGGATCTGGCAGGCGGCGGGGCGGAGCGTGAGAGTCGCTCTAGGTCAAACTGCGGACGGAGAAGTGGGTTTGTTCGGGGGGTCTGCAGAGGACGAGTGGCGGGAAGTGGAAGGGCGGAGGTTGATCAGGGTGAGGAGGCGGAGGTTCTGTGAGGGTCGGCGAGGCGTATGGGGCTGTGGAACGATGGGGGCGTCTCGCCGGAGTTTGGCCGGAGACGAAGGAGGTGACGGTGGACAGGTGCGGTCGAGGGTTTAATCAAATAAAAGACAGTGAGGAAAAGAAAGAGGGGGAGATGGGGAGAAGATCTGACCTAGCTACGGAGACGAAAGGGGCTGGAGCAAGGCGGCAGTCGTATCGACTGTCGCCGGAGAAGAAGATGCCCAGGGGAAGGGGCGGCGGCGAGGAGAGGGCCGGAGAGGCGCCAGCTGGGTGCGGCGTGGCGCGGGAAGAGCGAGGGAGGGCAACCCTGCAGCTGGTAGTGCGGCAGAGCGACGAGGAGGAAGAGGGGAGGCCGCCGGAGCTGGAGGGCTTCCTGTCGGAGTGGGAAGAGAGGAAGTGGGAGTCTTTCTCCGTCAGGACCGAGCTGCTCAGAACGGCGGAGCGACGGGGGATATTTATAGGGGCCGAAACAGAGAGGAGGGCGGAGGGAGACGACGTGTCTCCCTCGCCGGAGGACGCCGGAGATGGAGACCCATACCGTCCGTGCGTTCGCACGGCCGGTATGGTGGGTTGCAGCGACCAGGGTGGTGTTCCTGCGACGGCTGACGACGCAGGGCACCCCCGGTTGTCTTGCCAGACCCTCCCCCTTACCCTGCGCGGCGCCATGCTCCGCGCAAGGTCGCCGGAGCATGGTGCTGGTCAGGTTTTGGCAGGAGGGACCTGAATGCAAAGAACGAAGGAGAGTTAGGGGTAGAAATGTGAGAGTTCAAAAGTTGAGGGCCAAAAAGTAAATAAATGAGGACCAAAGTGTAAAGTTGGTAAAGAAGGTTTCCTCTTAGGCTCAAGTTTTTATACATGACTAATTTGGACCTAAGGATTATGATGGTGAATTTTATTTCCAGATTAAACCTTGTTTGACCTGTCAATTTACGCAAAAACCCAAATTAAGTTGTTAATTGGGCATGGTTCTCAATGTAGGTCAAAATGGGTTCCTAAGGCCAAATTGAAGGTTCTAAACCCTAGAGATTATTTTTCTATGAATTTTAGAGGATTTAGTTGATTTTTTTTTCTCTTCCTCGAACCTCGTGTTTTTAAGTTGATTTGTTTTTAGGGTTACAGGATGTCATTTAATTCCTTAGAGTTGCTGTAGCCCTTATTGAATCATCTCATCCTACTTTTATTCTTATTAGGCTGCTTTGACCTATGTTTTGACCCTGAGTTACCCTATTTTTAGATTGGATTGGTGAAATTGCATTTTTACCCCTTAGTTTCTGTTTTCTTTGCGAACTCAGAATCTCTCTGAGTTAAGCCTTTCCTTGAGTTATGTAGGAGCTTTTATCCTTTGTTTAGGTCAAAATAAGCTAGTTATGGCTCATGATGAGGTTCTCATCACCTGGATGTCTGGATCTAAGACCAGATGTCTGAAAGCATTTATATCACAAGGTACGTATCTCCTTGTGCCATGCATATCGCAGCAGGGGTTGTTGTCGGCTCACCGCATCTGCATTTGCGTATGCAGGTGCAGCCATGGGAAGGAGTGCAGAATACTTTTCCAAGCAGTTTTGGACGTCTGATCACTTCACCAGACGTCCGGAGGTGCTTCCAGACGACCGGAGACATTGTCCGACGTCTGGAACTGTCTTCAGACGATCGCAAAGAAGTCTGGATGTCTAAATCAACCACAGAGAACATAAGGTAAGGTCTGACGCCTTTTAAGACGTCTGGGATTATTCCCAAACGTCTGATTTTGAACAGTAGGCACGTTTTTGACTTGTTTAGGATCCGATTGGGGTCCGTTTTGCACGAACGAAATACCTGTATTCTCCTCTTAAGTTCCTCTACGTACTAGAGTCTGTTATACACTATTCTGAACTCTCCTTTTTGATGTATTCTCTAGTATAGGATTTTTGCCTGCTATGCGTTTGGGGCTCCTAGAGACGTCTAGGTCTACGGTGCAAGCTCCTATTACTCTCGTGTTTTCTGGTAGAGTGGTTTAATTCAGTTATTAACGTTTAAATAAGAATGTGCTTAGTTGAAATAGCTGAATGGAACCCTAAGATGTGTAATGAACCTTAGGGTAGAGAAATTAATGAACCAGTTTGTACTGTATGGTTTATGTTACGAACGCGCGGCTTCAGACATATTTTAAGACGTCTGGGAGGTGGCCCAGACGTCGGACCAGACGTCTGGAAACCCTTCCAGGCATCTGGGATTCGGCTTTTTCGACACAACGGTTACGTCTGCACGCTTGAGCACGCAGACCTGCGAGCGCATCTCTCTCTCTCTTTTTCCCTCTCTCCTGCAGCTGCAAGCTGCGCCCTCAGTCCGCTCTCTCTCCTCCCCACGCGGCTTTAAAATGCCACGCCCCCCTCCCTCACTCTCATCACCTCCGCCCCCTTCCTCTTCTCCTCCCAGCCGGTGTGCGAGAGTGAGCGAGAGTTAGCGGCGGCGGCAACAGCCGTGGCGGGTGCGGGAGGAGGTGCTGCGCGAGGGAGGAGGCGTCGGCCGTGAGGGCTCGAGCCTGCCGGGGCAGCGGGAGCCGGCCGGAGGGGGCGCAGCGGACGCGAGGTGACGTGGGAGGCCTGCTGCAGCTCGAGCAGCAGGCGGACGAGTCGCGGCGCAGCCGACCATCCTGAGCGGAGGGCGAGTCGCACCCTGATTCTGGAATTTTCTCCTGAATCAGACATCTAGGCTTCCAACCAGACGACTGGGATGACGTCTGGAGGACTGTCCAGACGTCTGAAAGGTGAGTTCTTTTCGCCTTCTTCCTCTTCTTTGACTGACTGTACTAAGGGAGAGAGGAAATGGGTACGCGCAGGGTCTGAGATTCGCATCCAACGCGAATCAGACGTCTGGCTGCAGTGCCAGACGACGGGAGCAACTTCCAGACGTCCGGGGTGACCATCGGACGTCTGGGAACTAGGCTAGACGCCCCCGCAGGCTTCTGGACATCTGAGAGACCACACAGAGCAAAGGTAACCTCTGATCCACTTTTTAAGACGTCTGGAAGAGGTTCCAGACGTCTGATTTTGCACTGTTTCGTCGTTTTCGACCCGTTTAGGGCCCATTCGGAGTCTATTTTCCGCGTTTCGAGTTGCGTTCTTTTCGGAATTAAATCCTCTACCCGTTTACAATAGCTGTATACTGTTTTGAGAAATTCCTTGTGTTTGATCCTTATGATAGGACCCCGTCCCGTTGCAGTCTCGGGGGTTGCGGAGGCACGTGGGATTCCTGACCACGCCCCCAGTACTCCTGTTGTAACCGGTAGAGTGGCTTTTAAGTTTATTAGTATAATCTGTTAATTATGGGACCATAAATAGAACCTAAGACATTGCATGAATCCTAGGAATGAGAAACTAGACTGAATGGTAGATCTTAGGGTGTTGCGTGAATCCTAGGGCTGGAAAACTAGATTGTATGATAGATCCTAGGGTATGGCATGAATCCTAGGATGGGAAGAACTAGTGGAATATATGAATACTACAGTCTTGGAAAATGTGGAAAGGAATTAATAGCTACCTGTAAATTGGTTTAACAGATGCCTGTTATGAATAAATGGGCATGTCTGAGAATATGGGATGTATAAACGTGAAACTAGAAAGGTGAAACCTGAATGTGCTGAGTTAAAAGAACTGGAACCCTACGGGGAATTAGGAGTGGAACTCTTGGAAAGAGAAAGGAATAAAACTGAGAAAGAAAGACGTGGCAGTGTGCTGTCTCTTGGGTATGTACTACCAAGGGAAGTACCTGTACCTGTTTAGTGTAGGGCAGAGCCAGCCTCCCCAGGGACCCGGGGTTAGGACTGGCCACTTTGTACTGACTTGCTGGCCCTCGTGTACGTAGTACCGAGGAGAGCTACTAGCTACCCCACGGGCCCCGGGGTTCTGCTAGCCTCCTACACCGACTTGTTAGGCCCACTGGGCAAACCAGGGTAGCCAGGCGAGGGTGCGTGGACTGTGGAGGCGCAAGGTCCCTGTTTAGTTACTGTGGAGGGGTTGGACCCTTGTTATTGAGAGGGCTCTGCCCTGTATTGGTTCCGTGCTATTCTTTGGGCTCACCCGTTAACGGAAAAGACTGACCGCGTGCCAGTGCAGGTTAGCTACCTGTGCGTTTATCGCGCGTGCCATAGTCACCGTTACGTCTGTCCGTGACCCTGGGGTGGTTGACTGAGAATAGGATCACCACGGGGGACTCTCCCGGCCAGGAGAGCACCACGTGCTACTTCTACTGTTCGAAAAAGACTGCAATTAAGATCGTTCCCACGAGGAACATTCGAGATCAAGTGAAGGATCTGAGAAATAGATAAATTGTGAGACCATAGAAAGATGTAATTAAAGAAAGTAACAGAACATAACAGCTACTGTACACTCTACTGTTTCTTTTGTTTTAGTTGCCACTCTACTCAGCGTTTTGCTGACGTGTTACACTCGTTACCTTTCAAGACCAGGTGTTGAGCAGCCAGGGTCAGCGGCTGCAGAGGATGCTGGGCCGAGTAGGGTCCAGTAGAGTTACCACTGTTCTCTTATACCTCTTTTTGGTTCCACTGTAGTGAGTAGTTCTTGTTACCGCTGTACTTTTCCTTACCTGCAGTTTCATATTATGTTATGAATGTTATTCTACTGTTGTGGTGGTATATACTGTAGTGGTTTCTTCCCTTACTGCTGTATTTTCTTACTGTTAGTCATATTCATGCTGAATGTGGTTTATTTTACTGCTCTTTTTGTTACTTCCTCGTTGGACGACCAGGTCTTGGAATTAGTCGAGTCGGTCCGGTTCTCATGTCTTGTAGGGACTCTGGAATCGGGTCGTTACAGTTTACTTGCATGCGTGATTAAGATAAATTGCTAGCAAATGCCTGTATTATAATTACGAGCTGCCTGTTAGAATATGAACTGCTTGTATTTAATGAAACTACCTATGAAAACACCAGTTGCATATTATTGAGAATTGAATTATGAAAACACGAGCTGCCTGTATATGGATGAGGAATGAATTATGAAACATGAGATCTGGATCTGGATAATGAGGTGAGCACGAGCATGAACCCTACGGGGAATTATGAGTAGAACTCGTGCGGATAAACGGAAACCTGGAATGTAGATGGGAAGTGTGGTGGCCCTTGAGTACGTGGTACCAAGGAGAGCAACTATCCCCTTTTGTGTAGAGTGGAGCTAGCCTCTTTTGGTTTGAGACTCGGGGTTGGGATTAGCCACTCTACACCGACTCCTGTTCGCCCTTGCATACGTGGTACTGAGGAGAGCTACTAGTGTAGGGAGGGAGCTAGCCACCCTACACCGACTTGTTAGGCCCTCTGGGAAAACTGGGGTAGTTAGACGAGGGTGCGCGGACTGTGGAGGGGTAAGACCCATGTTTGGTTCTGAGGGGCGAGACCCTTGTTCTAAGAGGGCAAGGCCCTATACTGTTCCGTGCTGTACTTAAGGCATACCCGCTAGCGGAAACGACTGAATGCATGCCAGAGTGGGGTAGCTACCCGTGCGCTTATCACGTGTGCCGTAGTCACCGCTACGTCTTGACAGTGACCTCTGGGTGGTTGACTGGGTGTAGGACTACCACGGGGGTCTCTCCCGGCCAGGAGAGCACCACGTGTACCTTCGACTCTGCGGAAAAAACTGCAATTAAGATCATTCCCACTAAGAACAGACAAGATCAAGAAATATCTGGATACTTGAGAAATGGGTGAAACGGAAATATATAAAACAGATAAATAGAAATGAGAATTAAACCTGTTGCTTTTACTGTTTTGTACTTAGATAATATAGATACCACTCTACTCAGCGTTCGCTGACTCTGTCTTTTCATAATACTGTTCAGGACCAGGAGTTGAGCAGCCCAAGTTTCCGACTGCATAGGGTGATGGGTCCAGCCAAGCCCAGCCGTAGTTGTTTTTTCAGCACTTTCGTTTCCCCTACTGTTGTAGTGAGTAGTAGACGTGTAGTTACTATTCTTGTTACTTTCCATTTCTTTTCCGCTGTTGTTGCGGTGGCATGTACTATATTTTGAGACAGCTGTTCCATTTCCTTTACTGCTTTGTACGTTTCTTCTGCTTAGTTATATTACATGTGTGAATATGATTTAAATTCTTGCTTTTGGTTATTTATTGTTAGACGACTAGGTCTTGAAATTAGTCGAGACTAGTCGATCTCAGATCCTATAAGAATTTGGAAACCTGATCGTAACAGCACCACCACCGTGCACCCCCTCTTCACCGACTTGGCCACACAAGTAGTCATCGTCTGAAGGTGTCTCTCCTACTCCTATGTTGCAACTATACTATACCACAACAACAATTTGTGTACATACATCGACAATAAATATCCGTTAGCATAGGTTAAGAAAACCATTAGTGTGGGTCAAATAACCTACTCCGACGGTAAATGCATCCCCATTATAGACAGGCATCGGTAGTGTAGGCTCAGAGTAGTACATCGACGGAAAGAAAGTGTCCGTATTGCAGCAGCAAAACATACTGGCATCTCCCAGAAACGAGGTTGACCTGTTGATAAGGACGATGTTATCCGTCACTGTACTGTCAAAGTTATTCTTGGTCTTTTCAGATATACGTTGACGGAGTTATCCATCATTCAAACCGTCGTTGTAGATACAGAGATTTGAGCAAACATTTATATATAAATGTCGAAATTACGTAGGAAAGTTGAACCTGTAATCCGATTAGTCCAGAAACTGCTTTTGAATCACCTTTGTCGAGATGGTGCGACTTTTATTTTAAATTTTTTTATCGGATAAGAGCAAAAAAATTTAAAAAGAGACGAGAGATCGACGAACGTTTAAAATATCACCACCGCTTATAAATTAAAATATATTGGTGATTTTTTTTTAGTATAAATCAAAATGTATCCAGATAAAATTAAAATATATCGATTCAAAATCAAAAGTCACTCATTTATTTTAATTTAAAATCAAATTAAATCGATATAAAATAAAAAATTATTAATATATTTTAATTTTACTTTGGTGTATTTTGATCGAGAACAAAAAAATAGCATACGTAGATTTTTGTTCGGAAGTGATGGTGGTCAACTTTCCCGGTGATGATACATCTTATCACGTGATAATATTTAGATCATTTTTTTCGTTATTTTTTTAATTTTTATATATATTTTTTATATTTATGCACCTTTCCAATGAGCGGAAGGTAAGATGTGAGTTCACAGAAAGATAAGATCGCCCACCATGGCCGAAGTCGTTGGTACCATCATCTTAGTCTTTTTGGCCCTCTATCTCCTCTATAATTGTGCTTCGATCCTCTATGAATTCACAGGCTGTAGACGCACTTGTGGTTGCCTTTGCACATCTTTATGCAGTCTTCTCAGCTTCATCTCCACTCTTCCACGACGTGCATGTCATGGTTGCTCCGTTGCTATAACCTACATATGCTCGTCTCTCCTACCACCTATATATAATTGCTTCTACTTTGTCGTTGCCAGCATTTCCTCCACCTTTGGTCAAATCAATAGTTGCTTCCACTTTGCTGCTGCGCACATTTCCTCCATCTTTCCTATAAATCCACATCCTCCTGATGATGATGTTGACGATGAATCCAATTGGAATCCTCGACCTACCTGCGCTGCGTGCTTGGAGGATCTTGAGGAAGAGCAAAGGATACGCGGCATGCCACCCTGCGCCCACATGTACCATGCCGATTGCATCGACATGTGGTTGCACTCCCACACGACGTGCCCCATCTGTCGTATCCCGGTTGAACATCCTTGATGGTTTTTATCATCCTCGCCTCAATGGTTTTGTGACACCCCACTGTAATCGGCGTGGAGATCAAGCTCATTCATTATCCGATTTCTTGAAATATGGGTTGGGGGGGATTTTGTCAATGATAAGATTCTTTTTGGCATCGAGATTATGGTGCACGGTTGCTTAAATTTTCATCGTTTACCTTTATATATATATATATATATATATATATGTGTGTGTGTGTGTGTGTGTGTGAATGTGCCCATTTTTTCGTTCTTTATTTTTTTATTTTATTTTATTTTATTCCTTTGACCGACTTCATTAGATGAAAGACTGGAGAGCATATAATTAACTGATTGCGTAGTAATCATAGATTTTAATTTACCTATATTAAGTTAGGATTTAGCATAAATTAGGATTATTCATACATGTATACGCATTATCTACATCTTTACTACTTTTCTTTAGCTATACATAAAATAATGTTATAATGTGCTGATTAAGTGTATTATGTCGATTGCAGGGAATAAGCTGATCAGAAGCTGGATCTGAAGCTGGATCAGGAATAACAGGAGTTGTAGTAGAGCTGGAGCAGAAGGCCTAGTTTAGATGTAGGAATAATAACGTAAGGGGGTTAAAAGTTTGCTATTCTATTAAGTAGGAATAAAGCAGTAAAATGTGAAGAGCTTAGGTCCATCCTAGCCCTAGGATAGCTTAGAAACTTCCTCAAGCATTAGCCACCCTTAGATTAGGTCATAACACCCTAGGAAGCCCTAAAATCATAATTCCAACCCTTCTCTGGACGTCCAGATAAGTTTTAAGACGTCCAGGACCCTTAGCAAACTCCCGCACACTTCAAACCCACTTCTGCAGTGTTATTGGACATCCAGACACTTTGTCAGACGTCTAATTTCTGCAGAATACCCAAAACAGAACCCGAACTCCTTCGTAACACTGATTGGACGTCCAGACAACAAGTCTGGACTTCTGATTTTTGAGTATAAGACGTTTGATTCTATAATTAGACGTCTGATACTACTCTCCAATTCCTGTTTTGAGATTTAAGCCTTGATCTTGGATCTCTAGGTCCCTAAACCCAATTCCAACCCCATAGGAACCTAAATTAAGGTGCCCTAACCCTAGTACACCACCTCTAGACCTCCCTAAGGACTTAATTAGGTCCTCACTAAACCTAATTGACTTGGATCTTAGTCAATTCCATCAGCCTATTCAATTGGACTCATTGAGCCCTGATCTCAGCACACACTGTCCAATTGGACTCAGTGAGAGTCCAATTGACCTAGACCTGACTTAATTGAGTTCTTTTACTCTCAATTAAGTTTCCACACACCTAATTAAACTTGTATTAAGTTTAATTGCACTTTACCTTAGTGAATTAGGGTTTATAACCCTAATTTGAGACCTACCTTGACCTAAACCCACTAGAACTCAACCTAATCAACCTAGCCACCTAAGTTTCGACCCACACACACCCACACACACCAACCACACGAAAATATCTAGCCTAGAGTTCTCTAGAACTCTCTACCATGTGTGGTTGCCTTGGTTGCAAAAAATAGCAACCAAGAGCCATTCAATTTTTAGATCCACATTTGGTGGATCTAAAAACCACCATCCACCCTCTCTCTCTCACTCTCCCACGAGATCCCACCATAGGCCTT
This sequence comes from Thalassia testudinum, assembly GCA_037157565.1. Classification (NCBI taxonomy): domain Eukaryota; kingdom Viridiplantae; phylum Streptophyta; class Magnoliopsida; order Alismatales; family Hydrocharitaceae; genus Thalassia; species Thalassia testudinum. The sequence continues at coordinate 55,145,903 of JAZHRO010000030.1, forward strand.
CTAGAGAATTCCATAATTCTCTAGAGAGCTTCCGTTAGGTCCATAAAAAGACCCCTTGGGTGGCCATTGGCACCCATTCACTCCCTTGGCAATTGCTCTCCATTGGTGCCATTCACGCCACCTCCACTTAGCCACTCACTCCACCTCCACGAGCTCACTACCACCACCATGGAGGACACCATGCCGGGATACTGGATCAACCCTACTTCTCTCCAAGGGTCGGCCTAAGCTACATTGACCGCCCCTCATTCTCTTCTCGACCACTCTAAGGCCATCGGGGACCACCCTTGAATGCCCTCTATTCTTCTAGCTTTAAATCATGCTCTTCATAATTTTTATTGCTTTCATTTACTGCTTAGTAGTGTAGTCTTACTTCTCCCCCAATGATATATGCGAAATCCCCCCATCGATTCTTGTATGCAATCATTTTCTAGTAGCTAGGTTTAATTTCAAGCATTCCTGTATAAGCTTTCCTCTAGATTTCCTATACAAACAACTCTCCCCCAATGAATGAATGAAAATGCATTTATATATATATATATATATATATATATATATATATCTTTATGTGTTTGAAATCACCATGAGCTGAATGATTATTTTATTTACGTGATTTAAGTGCCTGTTCTTTAACCGCATATATATTGCACACCAGAATATTAAGTAGAGGGGCTTTAAGATCGATTTCAAAAACAGAAACACGCCTCCCAGAGACGAACGACTGGGACTTAAGTCTCGTTATTTTACAAAATAATATTTTTGACGAACGTTTTTGAGCGACTATACTACGATTTTTGACGACTTTCACATGCGTGAAAACGGCATTCTGTCAAATGGCGCCGTTACCGGGAAGGCAACGTCATTTTTCTTGATTTCGATCTTTTACTTATCATTGACAAATCTGCCTCTACTTCGTTTTTCTTGATGTGCAGGACAACAGGGAAGAAAAATGGGATCTGCGCACACAACGAGCGTGGAAAAAAAAATCAGGTGCACATCACATTCTTTTATATTAGGTTTATTTTCTGAATCCTATGACTAGATCTAATTCCTGCAATTTCTTTTGAAAAAAAAACAAAAAAAAAGATTTTTCTCATTTTCGTGAAAAAGAAAAATAAATCAAAAAGAAAAATTTTGAAAAAAAATCTAGATTAGGTTTTCTTTAGAATCTAGGTTGTTTAAAAAAAAGAGATATTTTCGTTGAATCTTTTGAAAAGAATTTTTTTTGAAAAAAAAAGTGCAAAAGATTAAAAAGAAAAAAAAAGCATTTTTGGTGGAAGGCTTGTATTTCAAATTCAAACCTCTTTAAAAGTTTTTCGACCACCTTCTGATTTTCGATCAGATTTCAAATCTCACTTAAAAATTCGATTGCCGAAAAATCCGTTAGCGAAAAATTCTGAAATTCGGGTAAAACCTTCATTTTTAAACCATCTTTCAAATACCACCGTTACTTTAAAAAAACTCCAAGCATAAAATTTTTAAAAATTCTCAAAGTGCACGGGAGTCAGATAGACCCAGATTCAAAAATTTTTAAAGTTTCAAAAGTGATTTCAAGTAATCCACGAATCTGTTTTCACTAAAAATGGTGGGGTTTGAAAGTTGATCTAATTGGATTTATTTTACATATTTTTCCCGAATTTTTGAAGATCATTTGATACTGTTTCAAAGCGAAAAATCATCTACAGGTCAACATTCCAAATCTGACCCGCTGATATTTAAAATTTCATGAAAATTCGGTTGAAACATTAAAAATTCAAAAGAAATATTCTCTGAAAAACTAATTGAAAAAAGAATCTATTCGTGAAATTTCAAATTAATTGAATTACAATTATTATTAGAGAATAACATTATTTTTATGGTCTTTGAAATAGAGAAAAATTTTAAAAATACATGCGACTTAGGTTGAACCTTTTAAGATATTACTATTTTCGACGATTTTTAAATACATGAAAACAACATTCTGTCACTAACCTTCCCAGCACATCAGAAATAAAGAGAGATAACAAGAAATCCAAAGAGAATTTCGCGGTTACCACCAATCGTGCATTTTGATTTCTCCTGCCGGAGTACGGCTGCAATGTGTCGTATTCTTTCAGTCCTTTTTCTTTCCTATGCTTTAGCCACGCCAATACCTTCTTATGTTCGAAGGTCTTTGCTTATGAGAAATATTCGGTGGATGTAAAAGTACACATAAATTTATACACAAATATCACGTAAGTATCATATATCGTCACGTCATATATTTAATTATTCATATTTGATGGACCTTTTTTTCTATGAATTTTTACATAGATATCTCTTTAATCTTTAATAATTATACGTATGCCACTGCCTTCCTTAGATTGACATGTAGATATTTTCAAATATTAATTTTTGAAGGAATATAACCTTAATAAAAAGAATGTGTACTTGAAAAATAAGATCTTTAAACCTAAAATAAGAAAATTATATATAGAATAAGTTAGGTATATCAGCTTGGGATTCAACCTAAATCCAATCAATGATTTGTGGGTGAAGATTTTTCTAAGCCAACCCAATTTAATCCATAAAATCGGGTTAGATTTGGTCAGGTTGAGCAGAATATTGATTATATGTTTATCTCCTTTATACTTCTTATGTCCTACATATTTAATAAAAAAATTAAATCCATAAATAACTTGTATCTTAAAAATAAACGAATAAAATAGGAAAAAATAAAAAAGAAACTTCAAACTAAAAAATAAAGAGGTAATCTAAAAGTAATGAGAAAAGATAATGACATAATTGATAATAAAGTACATTCCTTGCTATCATCTAAAATGATAAACTTACGATTACAAACACTTACAAAAAAAAAAGAGGGGGAGAGGTGGCTCATCCAGTAGTAGCGGTGAGGTGGAAAAAAGAGAGGAGAGGTGATTGCCTAGTGGTAGGGTCCTCGCAGGGGGGGGGGGGGGGGGCGGAGAGGAGGGGGGAATGGGATTGGTAATGTTGAGGGAGAGGGGTCCTACATGGAAGAAGATGAGAGGATAGGTTGCTTAGTAAAGAGCACAGGATGTCACCGACCAAAATCAAAGAGAGAAGAATGCACCGCCTAGAGTTTGAAATTGAAGAGAGAAGAATGCATTGCCACCAAATATTGGGCAAGTTTGTGCAATGCATTCTATATGCATCTCACAAGGGAAAATTGCAACCAAAGTGCAAGCAAGATGCAATGGGTCTCCTTCCGAGTGCAAGCTCCAAGAGTGCCTCGATATTGGGGTGATGAGAACCATGGTTAACCGCATATGGATTGCGACGGAAATGATTATCACAGCAATGTTCCAAGTGAGGGCATGTAAAGAATCATTCGCAATAACTTGTATCCTTTATTTTTTTATATTAACACAAATACCCCAAAAATACTTGTTTTGGTCACAACAATTCCTTCATTCGCTCATAATTGATGGAATTGGACTCAAGAGCAAAGCATTTTTCACATTAACGCTCTAATGCTTTTATTTCCTCCTTTGTTTCCCTTTCTCAATTTTCACATTTTTCTTCATCCTCTAATGAGTACCTTTTTCTTTTGCACCAACGTATTAATATCTCTCTTTGAGTCGTTCAACACATATCATGCATGCAATTAAGGAAGCACCGTTAGGAAGATAGGTTGAGATGCCCACAATGTCACAAAAGTAGGAGTAATGTGATTCCCACGTGTTTGGTGGATGGTGTGAACCCTACAGGGCATTAAGCAAAGTGCTTACCTCCACGAAGAACTTAATTTTATTGGAAACTCTAGAATATGAAAAGTATCGGATCTCTCTTGAAGGGAGAGTTCCCAGAGTAAGCCGAGAATATGTTTGCTGAAGGACACCGAATAATGTGGACATCCTTGAGGGAGAATCATGATAGATGATGAAATTCCAGTTATTTCCTAGTCAAGTAATACAAGAAGCTAATGGCAGACTGCCAGCATTTTTTATGAAAAAGAAAATATTTGAATTCTAGCCTACTAAAAGAAATCTAACCATCTTAATCCAATTTTAACTCTTAGAATATATAAACCCACAGGTTGGGATTAGAATAAAATCCCAGGGTGGGGAGAAACAGTATAACAAATCTTGGATAGGTAAAGTATGATATTTTTCAATCTTGATTTTGATATTGTGAATAAAGCAAGATGGAAACATTAGGGGGAATCCCACTTTGATATTAATGAAGGGAGTGATAAGTGTTCCTTTTTTATATTCTAGTTGAATTGAAGACACCTACGAAGTAAGCTTATCCAACATATATCATCAAATTATCATCAATTTTGAAGTGTTGCTTTTTCAAAAATGCATGCAACATTGTAATAGACGTGTTGCTTCTCTCTATATTAGTAATCTACTCACTCGAAGGGACTCTTCTAGAATCTCGAAACTAGTAGATTTTTACTAACTCTTGTATTAGAAAACCTTTAATTTGCTTAAAACGACAGAATCCTCAAGTGAGTGACTATTATCTTTTCAGTGGAGTGTTTCTCAATTGCTTGTGTTGTATCTTCCAAAGGCTCAATAGGTCCTCTGTTTACATGTGTAAAGGGATCATATAAATAACTCAAATTATCCTTTCTAACAATCTTATCTAAGGAGCAAACATATCATAATTGAAATATGTAACCACTAAGATCATATCTTCCATAAGCATTCTCCTCCAACGACCAAATCCACTTGATCAATCGGTTAGAGGAACTCCAACTAGTTGCTCTTTCCTATTTTGCATTCTATTCAGGAAATCATTTGAATTCATATTATATACAAGTTCTTATGTGAGCAAATGGATTTTTTCATACTTCTAAATCCTATTTAGACTTGACTTTCACTCAATTTGACTTAGTTTGGGCCTAGGTGCATGATTCATGCCCATTGGACCTAGTTTAGCTTAATTGGTGTTGAATTTGTAAAAATCTGTATCGACTTTAACATAAATCTGAACATGAAAACTTCAAACATGTGAAATCAAACTTCTCTCGATTATTGTGCAATACTCCAATTCTATTCCCCTATATAACGATTAATCATTCTTGTACTTGTTATGTTTAATTTTTTCATGCAACTCTCTTTCAACGTTAAGAAATGTTACAGAGCCAAAGGGCGTGACTTTCGCAAGCGTATCCGTACAACTTATTAATTCTCTTATACACATGTATCCAGATAATGAATAATATAATCAACATGCGAATGTGTGCGTGTCTATATATATATATATATATATATATATATATATATATATATATATATATATATAACAGGAAATGCCTAAGCAAGTGCTCAAGATAATTTGCAGATACTCTGAATATTTCACAAACACTCGTGATATTTTGTAAATATCAAAATCAGATTGTTGGTCATTATCTCAGCATTCTTTTCATTGTCTAAACATTCTCTTTGATGCCTCAATATATAGGCGTATGAAAATTTTCATCACCATCAGGAAATTCCTTACGTACGTAAATTCGCTCACAAGCAAAATTAAGTTATGGCTTAAACTTTTCAACAGGTCTAAGTGAAATTGCATCTTCCTTTGTTTGATAGCCAGGTTCTTGGAGATGCCCTATATATAGGCATTCATAGGACTACATACGTAGTAGATTTTCTTTAGTTTCGTGGATGTTGATTGCATAAGCAAACTACATATCCAAAAGAAGTGCCCATAATTTTAGAGAGCCCACGGTAAAATCAAAACACCTGGTGGCCGTTTGACGAAGGGGTTAAAGGAGTTTTACTCGATCCATGACTTTTGTTATATTTTTTTTTATCATCTCAATGTTAATTTTTATATAATTATTTTCAATCATTTCAATCAAATTATAATAATATTTACCCTCATTTTTACTATTAAAAAATATACACCACATTCTCTACTCTCACTTTTAATTTTAAACAAATACATACTAACATTCTCCACTCCTATTTATATTTTAAATAAATATCTACTAACATCGTATCATTACATCAATTATTTTAATCCTCTACTTAACCCTCCCTTTATTCTATCATCTAAACAAACACTCTTTCCCACTAATTCAATTTTAACCTATCCATACAGTATTTTATCTACCCTCCAAATGAATCCTTAAGCTACATTTGAATCACGGGATAAATTTTGAGGAATAAATCATGTTGTGTAAGGGACAAAGGATTTATCCTCAAATAAATTGCTTGTGGTGCTTGGAAGAGTTATAGGTCAAGTGAAGAAATAAATTTGTGGTAACCTCCGTTTGGAATGTTTGGTAAGAGGGATGATATTGGGGGATAAATTGGTAGTTATGTAATAAAATTAGAGGGAAAGTTAGTTAAAAATCTAAGAATTGATTATTGATAATTCTGGAAGAGGCTTAACTATGTAGGAAAATTTCTTCAATTAGTACCATAAAATAAGGTTTGTAGGCCAAAGAAGGATGACGAACTTAGTGTTATAAATCTTTTAGACTTTTGTTTGTGTGGAAAATGTGATGATGGTAATAATTTATGGGAAGGAGAGCCTACAGTCGTCAAGGAGCTGCCTAACGGCCTCGACACAGTCCATGAGAAGGGTAACTATCACGACCCGATCCCAGATCCCTATAGGACCTGAGACTGACTCGCCTCGACTAATTCCAAGACCCAGTTGTCCACCAAGAAATAACCAAATAACATGCATCAATCCACAACCACACAAGTAATGTAACTAAGTAGAAAGAAATTGACAACAGGGGGAAAGGAACAGTAATACTACAATATTACATGTCATCAAGAACATAATACAACCATCACAACAAAAACTAGTACATATAATGGAAACAACACTATAGAAACTTACTACACCAAACAGTAGAAACTACAGCTGGGTTCGACTAAGCCCAACGTCCTCAGCAGCTAGTAGCTCAGGCTGCTCAAATCCCTGACCTGTACTAAATTATATAACTGGAGTCAGCTAACGCTGAGTAGAGTGGTGGCTTAACATAAAAATGTATTTAACAAGTAATTTAACATATTACTTTCCGATCCATTTTATCCTATCATGATTTTCTATGTAGAGATCTCTAATCATGGCTCATCTCATTACTTAATCTTCTTGTTCCCTAAAGGAACGATTTCTCTTGTAGTTTCCCGTGATGTAGGATTCGCACGTGGCACTCTCCTAGCTGGGAGAGTCCCTTCGTGGTAGTCCTACACCCGATCTACCACCCCGAGGTTACGGTCGTAGCGTAGCGGTGACTACGGCGCACGTGATAAATGCGCGGGTAGCTACCACGCACTAGCACGCGATCAGTCTTTTCCACTAGCGGGTACGCCTCAATGTACAGCGCGTAACAGTATAGGTGATGAGAGCCTCATCATCAGCCATAACTAGCCCATTTTAACATAATAAAGAGAACAAAAGCTCCTGCATGACTTGGAAGAGGGCTTAATTGAAGGAATAAGTGTTTTGAGAAGAAAATATGAAATAAAGGTTAAAACTGTAATTTTACCATTGCAGTACATAAATGGGATTTCTTAGAGACAAAACATAGGTTAAATGATCTAAATGAGATAAAAAGTGGGTTGAATCAATCAGAAATTTGTTCATGTGCAATCCAAAAATTAAATGACATTTGGTAACCCTAAAACACACCCGCTTAATTCAACAAGGTTTTAGTCAGGATAAAAATTAAGTAAACCCTCTAAAATTCATGGGAAAATATCCCCTAGGGTTTAGAACATTCAAATTGGGCTTTGGAACCTAGTTTGACCTAGAATAGGGTCCTAACTCATTAATTGACCTAATTTAGGTTTTTACGCAAAATGTCCAGTCAAACGTGATCAAACCTAAAATCCAACTTCACCATTGGATTCCTTAGGTCCAAATTTGGTTTGTATCAAAATTTGGACCTAAGGGGAGGTCATCTTGACCAACTTTGCAATGTAGTACACCCAATCACATTTTAGTCCCTATCTTTTGAAAATCATCACATAAACACCCCTAACTTCCTTGCCAATCTTACAATCAGGTCCCTCTGCCATTATTGGGGAGAGATCCTACTCCAGTGAGGATTAGAGAGGGAATACTTTTTGATCCCTCAAAGATCTCCTTCCAGAATTGGAAGGGAGATTCTCTGAGGAATCCCCTTCCATCTGAGCCCGATCACGACCCCTGATTTGCACCGAATCTCTTGTGCGAACGCATGAGAGATTGGGGTATCTAACTACCTTCCATCTCCGGTGAGACGTCGGTGGCAAAAAGCTTGCCCTCCACACACCGAAGCACGGCCAGCACCTATAAATTAAACCCTAACTCCGGCCGCAACTCCTCAACTCGACTTGGCCGGGATTCCACCTCAAATTCATCTCCTTCTTCTCCGGCCAAGAGGTCCAGCGAGCTCCGGCGAGCCCCCCTCCTCTTCCTCTTTGCTCTGCTATAAAACCAGTGGCAGAGCCGTCTTCCTCATCCTCCTCCACGTCGCGCAACACCCGCATGAGCTGCCCTAGCCCCGTCATCGCCGCCGTCTTCCCCCACTGGACGTTTTCTTCTCCGGCAACAGCAAGTACTGCCGGCCGCCTCTTCGTCCCCTTCGTCCCTTTGGTTAGGTTAAAACTATTCTCCTCTATCCCCTCTTTCATCTCCCTCATTTTATTTCATCAAACATCCCTCAATCGCCGCTGTTCACCATCACCTCCCTCATCTCCGACCACCCTCCTGCGAGACACTCCCATCGCTTCGCAGCCCCACACGCCTTGCTGACCATCGGATAACCTCCGCCTCACCTCACTGAGTAACCTCCGCCCGTCCACAGTCCCTCTACGCCTCCACAACAGTCCCCCAAACACACCCATCCATCCAGCCACAGGGCGACCTAGGCACGCATGCCTAGGCCGACCCGTAGCCTGCCACCTAGCATTTCACCTTCGCCGTGACATGGCGAAGGTCCCCCGGTTATCTGATTAAGCCGCGAGGATCTTTTCGTGTCTGACAGATTTCACGGCCCTGCCGCCATTAGCAGCAACTTTAAGAAGCTCCACGCTTGCTCCAGGTCGCAGGACTTCAAGGCTCCAGGTGCAGCTAACTCGGGGAAGCATCGCGAAGATATCTGACCCAGCAAGAGACGATGCAAAGTCTGCAATAGTGTCAATTGCAGGAAGGACTTCTGCAGGCACGCACGAGAGAAGGCAGTGAGCATTAGTCCCACATCATTAACTTACAAAGTGCTAGAGTGGCTTATATTGTTTTTGTGATATGGGCTCATTGCCTCCGAACACACTTGGGGTGAGGTCCCTCACCTACTCTCACCACCTCGTCCGTGATTTCACCACACGGATCTGGCGACCCGACCCGACACTGCCCTGAGCACTCCTCGCACACCACCCTCACGCCGGTGCGCCCGGACCCGGGCACGAGATCCGACCCATTTACCCGGCTCTGGGAGAGCGTGCTGAAGAGTGGTTTACACAGAGAGAGAGAGAGATGCGCAGGTGTGGGTAGAGGGATAGGTTTTGCTTTGCTGTGGTTTGTGCAGGGCAGGCAGACAGGAGAAAAGAAGCTAACACTTAGCCGTTGCTAGCAAAGGAAAAGAAGCAGAAGGAAGGAAGCCATTGCAGAGAAAAAAGAGAAGGAAATTAAAAGGCGAAGGAAAAAGAGAAGAACTGAAGAAGAAAGAACAAACAGAGAAAGGTAAAGATAAGAAGAAGAAGAAGAGGGAACTGAAGGCAAAGGAATACAGAACCAAGGAAGAAGAGCCAAGTAAGAGGACCCGTAAGAAGAAAGATACTGCAGGAGAAGAAAGAAGCAAGGCAGAAGAAAATAAGAAGAAAAGAAGCAAGGCATTGCAGAGAAGAAAGAAGAAGAAAGGAAGAAAAATCAGAAGAGGAAGAATAAAAGAAGGGAAACATCTTTTAAGACGTCTGATCCCATGATCAGACGTCCAAATTCTTCTTTTTGCCATAATTACTTTTCAAACTCACGCATTTATATTTGAATTAAGTTTTGAGTAATTAAAGTGTTCAATTACATTCTTGAGATTAGTAATAAATTTCAATTGCTCCCTGTGTTCGACTTCGGATACTTAGTGTTACTAACGTCGCCTCAAGACGGGTTTTTAAGACGTCTAGGAAGTGTCCCAAACGTCTGACCAGACGTCTGGAACCCTTTCCAGACATCTGGTATTAAATTTTTGTGGCGTACGGGGTTGCGTCTGCGCGCATGCGTGCGCAGACTGCACCCGCCGCTCTCTTCTCTCTTTTTTCCCTCTCTCCTCCTGCAGGGCGCAGCTCCTTTCTCTCTCTCTCCCCGCGCGGCCTTATAAGGCCCCTCACCCTCTCCCTCACCCTCATCTACTTAGCTTTCCTCTTCTCCTTCTCCCTGCCAATGCGAGAGCGCGAGCGAGCAAGTGAGCGGCGGCAGCAGCGACCGCGGCGAGTGTGCAAGAGGGGGTGTTGCGAGAAGAAGAAGACGCTTGACCGTGAGGGCTCGAGCTTGCCGGGGCAGCTAGAGTCGGCCGGCGGGGGAGTAGCGGGCGTGGAGTGTCGTGGAGGGGCTGCTGCAGCTCGAGCAGCAGGCGGATGGGGCGCGGCACAGCCGGTCGTCACGGGCGGAGTGCGAGTCGGGCTCTGATTCTGCAAAATTTTCCAGAATCAGACGTCTGGGCTTACGACCAGACGACAGTGAAGACATCTGGAGGACTGTCCAGACGTCTGGCCGGTAAGATATTTCTATCTTCTTCCTTTTTCGCGTGCACGGCTATGCGGCCGTCCGTCGTGCCTTCGTCTGCGAACCGTCTTGCTGAGAGCAGGGTGGGTGCGTGCAGGTTCTGCTCGGGAGGGCGTGAGGACTCGCCATCCCACGTGAATCGGACGTCTGGCCGCAGTGCCAGACGACGAGAAGGACTTCCAGACGTCCGGGGTGACCATCGGACTTCTGGGAACTAAGCCAGACGCCCCCGCAGGCTTCTGGACGTCAGAGGGACTACACAGAGCGAAGGTACACTCTGACCCACATTTTAAGACGTCTGGAAGAGGTTCCAGACATCTGATTTTGGGCAGTTTCGTCATTTTCGACCTGTTTAGGGCCCGTTCGGAGTCCGTTTTTCGCGTTTCGAGTTGCGTTCTTTCCAGAATAAAATCCTCTACCCGTTTACAGTAATTATATACCGTTCTGAGAAATTCCTTGTGTTTGATCCTTGTGTTAGGATCCCATTCCATTGCCGTCTTGGGGGTTACGGAGGCGCGCGGGATTTCCTTTCACGCCCCCAGTACTCCCGTTGTAGCTGGTAGAGTGGCTTTTAATTATTTAGTATAATTTGTTGCAATTGTGGAACTAGTAATAGAGTCTAGGGCGTTGCATGAACCCTAAGACTGAGAAACTAGATTGAATGACAGATCCTAGGGTATTGCATGAATCCTAGGACTGGGAAACTATATTGAATAATAGATCCTAGGATACGGCATGAATCCTAGGACTAGAAAACTAGTGAAATATATACATATATTGCAGTCTTGGAAAAGTGGAAAGAAAATAATAGCTGCCTGTAAATAAATAGCTGCCGGTCATGATTGAATAAATATGATTAAGAATATCAGTTGTATGAAGTAAGACTGGAACAGTGAACCCTACAATGGCCAAACAAAAGAATACGAACCCTACGGGGAATTTGGAGTAGAACTCTTGGAAAGAGAATAGAACGGAAATGAGAAAGTGAAACATGGAAGTGTGTTGTCTCTTGGGTACGTGGTACCAACGAGAGCATACATTACCTCTTAGTGTAGAGGGGAGCTTGCCGCCCTCAGGTTGAGACTGGGGTGGGTTTGGCCACTGTACACCGACTTGTTGGCCCTCGCGCACGCAGTATCGAGGAGAGCTACTAGTGTAGGGAGAGCACTAGCTACCCCACGGGTCCCGGGGTTCTACTAGCCTCCTACACTGACTTGTTAGGCCCACTGGGCAAACCAGGGTAGTCAGGCGAGGGTGCGCGGACTGTGGTGGGGTTGGACCCCTGTTACTGAGAGGGCTTTGCCCTATACTGGTTCCGTGCTGTGTTTTGAGCGCACCCGTTAACGGAAACGACTGACCTCGTGCCAGTGCGGGATAGCTACCTGTGCGCTTTTCGCACGTGTCATAGTCACCGTTACGTCTGTCAGTGTCCTTGGGGTGGTTAACTGGGGGTAGGACCACCACGGGGGACTCTCCCGGCCAGGGGAGCACGACGTGTTACTTCTACTTTTCGGAAAAGACTGCAATTAAGATCGTTCCCACGAGGAACATTCGAGATCAAGTGAAGGATCTGAGAAATAGATAAATTGTGAAATAATAGAAAGTCGTAAATAAAGGAAGAAAAAAAATATAACAGCTACTGTACACTCTACTGCTTCTTTAGTTTTTAGCTGCCACTCTACTCAACGTTTCGCTGACGTGTTACACTCGTTACTTTTCAGGCTCAGGTGTTGAGCAGCCACGGTCAGCGGCTGCAGAGGATGCTGGGCCGAGTAGGGTCCAGTAGCGTTACCCGCATTTCTTTTTGTACTTTCTGCCACTGTAGTGAGTAGTTTCCTTGTTACTCCTTGTACTTCTTTATTGTAAACTTCATGTTATGTACATATTTGTTGTTCTATTGTTGTGGTGGTGTATACTGTAGTAGTTCTTTTTCTTACTGCTGTATTTTGTTACTGCTAGTTATATTCATGCTGAATGTAGTTTATTTTACTGCTCTTTTGGTTACTTCCTCGTTGAACGACTAGGTCTTGGGATTAGTCGAGTCGGTCCGATTCTCGTGTCTCGTAGGGATTCGGGAATCAGGTCGTTACACTTAGGTTTTCGAGTAATAAGAATTTTATTTTTTGACGATGCTTGATCATCTATACTACGACATAATTAGCTGTTAAAACACGATCGAGGCACGACCACAATAGGGCCTTGCCCTCTCAGAACAAAACAGAACAGGGGTCTCACCCCTCCTCAATCCACGTACCCTCGTCCGACTATCCCCATTTACCTAACGGGCTAACAAGAGTCGATGTAGGCTGGCCATACCTAGCCCCGGGCCCCCTGGGGTGGCTAACTCCACCTACACTAAGTAGCTCACCTCGGTACCACATACACGAGGGCCAACATGAGTCCACGTAGATTGGCCAAACTCACCCCAGGTCTCAACCCGAGGGCGGCAAGCTCCCCTCTACACTACAAGGGATAGTTGTTCTCTTCAGTACCATGTATACGAAGGTTAGCTTACTTCCCTTAATAGCTGCTCGTGGGCAGCAAATTCCAGAACCATCCAGTTCTCCATACTACAGTATTCTTGTCTACATTCCCCGTAGGGTTTGTACATGAGTTTTTCCACATCCGGGTTGGAATATACGGAACAAGCAGTTCAATTTTCATGTTTATCACTGTATGTGGTGCATTCCAGATAATACATGTAGCTTTTGATTACTCAATCATTCATATGTATTTTTCTTTAGCCCTAGTGTTCGTGCCACAACCTAGGGTTCAAAAATATACTCTAGCGCATGCGTTTATTCCTTCCTAGGGTTAATCTCAAATCGTAGGATTAACTACTTGCATGTATTAATTTAGAGATTTATGGTTATAACCACTGTACCAGGGTAACCGGGTGAAATGAGGGCTCGTACAGTAGCTCCCGCCGTCTCCGCAAGTCCCGTACATCCGATGGACTGGAGACCTAAAACATGGATCGATAGGCCAAAAAGGTTCAGAATGATACAAACAATGTATCATTACATAGAGAAATTCGTATGGAAAATAGAGGCATTTTGTTTGCAGAACACCGACAATATTAGGGCCATGCATGGGCCCAAAAACACGCGGTCAGACATAATCAGACGTCTGGGAAAGGTTCCAAACGTCTTAAAACAGTTCTTAGGGATACCTCTCTTGGTGTGCCTCTATCAGACATCTGGAACTCAGTGCCGACATCCGATGGTTCCTTCAAACGTCTGGAGATGCTTCTGGACATCTGAAACTGTCTCGGTCCTCACTCCGACGCACTTCCCAACCTCTGACACATGCGCGTGCATTGTCAGACATGCAGAGAAAAATACAGAATATAAAATTTAGACCAGACGTCTCATACTACCCTTAGACGTCCAGCACAACGTCTGGAGGTCACTCCGGACGTCTGATTCTGTGGAAAAATAACTTCCATGGAATCACCCTAGGCTTTGCTCGCCGCTGATCGGAGGAGCACAGCGCCCTCTGCTCTCTGCTTAAACTCGCTCTCGCCCTTGCTCTGCTCTCCGCTCTCTGCTCAGACTCGCTCTCGCCCTAGCTCTGCTCTCCGCTCTCTCATCCGGCTATGGGGTGTGCGACAATGAGGAGGAGGAGGAGAGGTTTATAAAGGGAGAGGAGGTAAGGGGGAAGAGGTGGCGAGTGATGTAAACACATTTACACTACTTAAAATGTCTATTTATGCATGTTCTTAAGCATAAGATTGCATTTCATGATATAAATATTGCATTACATGCATCATCTTGCATTTAGAGTAGTTTGAATAAAATGGAGGTTAATTGTCTCCTTTTATGTGCTTGGACAGGGCAAATATTTTATCGGGGCCTCGGATCAAAGATCCAACCGTATGGATATGATCAGGGCGACGATTGGAGTTCAACGACTCCAAGATCGCCCTAATCAGGCATCCGTAGCATCAGATAGAGACCGGGGAACCCTAGAAGATCAAGGGCCAGGATGGTGTAAATCCGCACTTCAGATGGAAAATCCGACCACACGGATGAATTCGGATCGACGATCGCAGTCGAACGACACAAAAATCGAGTCAATCCGACATCCGTGGCACCATCTACAACTTCCAGAAGATGGACGGCCAAGATGGCGCCACGTGGCGCCATCCCAGCCGCCCAATCGGCCGCAGGAGTCCTGTGAAGTCCGCGCAACGTCTCCTCTCCGCCGTTGGATCTCGATCCAACGGCTGTGGTCGCGCGCGTTTAAAAACGTCCGCGCGACCATTTCGCCCGCGTAGCGCAGCGGCGACGCAGCTGCGGGCGAAGCAGAGGTCGCGGGTTCGAGCCGCGGAGAGGGGGTCGAAGGCGCGGGCGAGCGGGCGCGCACGAGCGTCGGATGAAGATCCAACGGTCGCGCGCGCCCGATAGCGCCGACGCGCAATTGGACGCCCTGGTGGGCGCGCGATCGCACGCGGGCGGCGCGCTACGCAGCGGGCGCGGGCGCGATCTAAGCCGTCCGATCTCGCGATCGGACGGCTGAGACGACGCGGACGTGCGTCTGCGTTACGCGCGCAGGTAGCCGAGCGGGCGCGCGTGGCGCGGCGGCGACGGCGACGGCGGGGCTTTAGCGACGGTTTTATCCGTCACTAAAGACCCCTTATTTATTATTTTGAAGATGTAATGTCCATTTTGCCCCCACTCCTTGCAACTATAAAAGGAGACCCCCTCCATACGAAATTTTCATCCCTTCCTTCTCCTCTCTACCTCTCCAAAGCTCAAGAGAAGCTTGTCCCACACCCGGGATGCTTCTCGCGAGATAAAGTCCAAATTTTCGTCCCCCTTCGGAAGTGGATCCCGCGACGACGACGGCGTGCTGCTTCGTTCCCGTTCTTCTGCTTCGTCCTCCTTCATCCCGCTTCGTTCTCCTTCGTCCAGGCGTCGTCCCGTCCGGCTCGTCCTCCAAGCGACCGTCGAGGAGGATTCTCTCTCCCTATTCTTTTTACTGCTTTCTAGTATAGATTTACTGCTTTCTAGAGTAGTCTATTCGTCCTCCGAGCGATCGTCGAGGAGGACATTTCTCCCTCCATTCTTTTAATGCTTTCTAGAGTAATTGTTTTATATTTTCTAGTTGTAACGAATGAACTCTTTTATAATTAATTCCTTGTCTATTCTACATCTCATTTTAATTTCCATGTGTAGTATTCTTTCTCTCTCTCTTACTCCCTCTCTCTCTTTTATTCGCTGTCGATACTTAGATAGTTTAAATTAAATTTCTTCGTGACAAAATAAAAAAAACGAAACGCGAAGTTTTTAAATCAAACGTTCGCCTCCCTGTGTTCGACCCGGAATTCTTATTTCGGTATAAATTTTATTTGTTGAACACGAATCCTTCGCTTTCGAACTACAACGACGGGTTTTCCAAAACCAAACACGTTAGCGTAGATTCGCGCTCAACATTTTGGCGCCGTTGCCGGGGAGGCAACGCTCTTTGATTTCTCTTCGCGTTTTGTAACTTACAAATCATTTACCTCACTTTTCTCCTTTCTTATTGTAATTGCAGGTACTCTTTCGAGACAGGCAAAAGCGGTAGATCGGAGTAAAGTGCTGTGGAAGGTTTTGTAAGTTACCCCCCACCTCCCACCCATTAGATTTCATCTAATCACATAATAATTCAAACATCAATCAACCTAGGTGTTCTTATAAACTCTAAGGTTAGATTGTTTGTTGTTTGACATCCATACTCACTCCAACCCCCACATTAAAAAAAAAAAAAAGAAAAAAATAAAAAAAAATCTCACAGAGGTACACAACCTCATCTGATTTTCTAACTCAACCGGTAAACCAATCTTAGGAGCCGGTACACACATCCAAACACATAATCGAGTAGAAATCAGATTGGGTAATCATTTGTGTGCCTAATTAGGTGGTGCATAAGGCCAATTGTTTGAGTTGATTGGGCCGCACCACTTCAAATAAAATCAACTCATCTAGTAGCTGCCAATTAGGTTCAACTCTTAGGGATCTACCAGGCACTCCACATTCTTCTTAAACTTTAAAGGAAAATATCTTCACCTGTGCTTGCAAAACCTGGTGTGCCAATGAAACTTGATTGAAAACACCTAAAGTTGAATCCTAAAAGCTACTAAGCAAGATTTGAACCTTAAAATTCACCACATCAAAAATAATCTTGCTTGAAAACCACTGGTTGTGCACGCACACACAAAGCAATCAATCATTAAGGGCACAACCCATTTAAAGGGCCCATCACATTCCAAAGCACATTCAAACCTAGCCCTAAATAAAACAGAGTAGACATTGGCCTTAAGGATTGGACTCGCTCTTCAGAACTCAGAACGAGATTATTTTCGATTAGTCTGTTTCTACTGTTCAATCTGATGTCTAGCTAGGGGAGCAGAGTCAAACGATCGCGGCTGGGGGGTACACTAGGAACCGGAGGCGCAAGCCGAAGGAAGAACCTTCTCCCCAGTCCCTCCTTCTAACTGGTTGGATTGAACAGACAGAAGTAGATCAAATCGTTCCTTTATCTCAAGACGGGTTTTGAGAGTCTGTAGGTCTGTAGGCTAACCCATTTAAGGACAGGTTTGATTGTTTGTATTGCAGGGCACCTTTCTTCCTCTCGTGTCTCATGAATCCTTCCACATATTTCACGCATTCCCACTCTTTCCCTCCTGTTATAAATTATCCTCAACATGACGATTATCCCAACTCGTATTGTAATCGACCATCAGTTAGTTGGGATAATTCGGATTGGGGATACAATTCCGGACCCCCGTGTTTAGGGTCTAACCCTGAACACTTTGATTCTCAATTCTATCCTTCTCAGAGTTGCATTGATTATAGATCGTCCTCCTTTCATGAACAACCTAATGCGATCTACAATCAAGAAGGATACACTGATCCTTACCCATCCTCTGATTTCACTGCCTTTAGGTCATCTCCATCTTATGAACAATCTGAAATGATCTATTATCAGGATGGGTATAACGAATCTCAATTCGTTAATTCCTCTACATTGATGTCAAACCCGCCCAACCCTGAACCAACTCATTTGGTTCAGGTTAATCAGGTTCAAGATAGGGTTCTGGCTAACTTGAGGAATATCATTCAATCTTTAGAAGTTCAGCCAATACCTTGCATTGAGAGATTGGAGCCCCTGATTGAAATGATTGATGATTTAAACAAGTCTTTGTTGGATTGGCTCCAGGATGTTAAGGATAAGAACCCGGGTGAGTTTCTACTTGGGAAATTAGCGAAATTGAGGATGAGATTCGTGGTTGCTTTGATTCAATCTTGGAATAATTCCCAGGATGAACTCTCTTCAGGAAAGCCAATGACAGAACCCGCTCAGGCACCTGTTGGGGGGGACACGTGTTACGAAGCTGACCAGATTGAATTAAAGCAACCAATTAAGGATGATCTGATTTCTTCACCTGAGATCCCTGAGCCGGGTTACGAGAAAACGTATGTCTCCTTGGAACGCAAAGTGACAAATGATTTTGGGACATACATTGATACGGATCCTGATGGTGAAGATTCAAGTTGCGAAGTCTCACACGAGTTTTCAGATCACGATTTTTGTGAGACGATTGGGCCTGAGGAATCTGATAGATCATTTGATAGCCCAATAACTGAGGAAACTGATCTTATTAGGGCACACGATACGGATCCAGAATCGCATTTTCTGGAGGAATTAATTCAATGCCCTGATTATCAGTTACACCTTGTTGAGCTTATTGATGATTCTAATTCTGAGATAATTAGACCCAAGTCAATTTTGATTTTCCCACATCATCTAGACTTGGAGATTTCAGACGGGGTGATGAATATACAAGAGGTCATGGAATTTGATATGCCGAATGAGGAGGATAGGAGCTGGGAAATTCTGATTTGGGAAGTCAATTTTGGAGGAAATGGAAGATTGAGTCGAAGGGTTCCTTTTAAACTGAAACCATCAAATCAGAACCCTTACGACATTTGTTTCGAGGATGTCAAAATCAAGCACACATTTAACGATTATCCTTTTGAGCTTCAATTCTCTGTAACCCAACATTTTGACCTTGGGTTGCATCCTCACAAATCGCAGGCCCGACCCCGCTTGCATTCTGATTTTAGGTTTTGGGTAATTTTTATCCAGAACCTAAGATATTCTCGATTATGGGGTGTGGGTCTGCACCACAATCTGGTCCACATCTGTGGACCTCTGCTGACAGGTCAGAGGATTCTTCTGTTTATTCTAATTCTGACCTGCACATGTGAATTCTTCATTTCTTTTCTTTGTATAGTGTGCCTAGCTGAAGGCACTAAACTCAGCACATATACAGTTCTTTTTCATTTTCATCTCGGAGCGGACCTGATATCCACGCAATTCAGGTGCTTTCTACGCTTTTCCACTCTGTTTTATGTCTTTTCAATACAATGAGGACATTGCATTAGATAGGCATGGGGGGGTGGATATTTATCTTTGAATTCATTCGTCAGCTCCGTAGATTTGTTTTATTATTAAAAAAAAAAAAAAAAAAAATCGAAATTAGGAAAGAGAATTTGGGTTTAAGAAAATTTTCGATCTTAAGAAATACTATATTATGGTTTGAACACAAAGACCCTTCAGGTCTTTGGACTTAATCAGCCTATGTATCCACTAAAATGTGGATTTGTTTTTCGAGTTCTCGCCAACCTGAATTTTATTATAATTGGAGTAAATAAGTTTGGGTGATAAGTACACGACTTATCAACCCGCCCTCTGATGTGAGGGAATTTTGAGTCTTAAGCATCTACACACTTTCTTTGCACTGACTAGTTGTTTGGCGATTTTAACGAAAATTGGGTAGCTAATGAACCTTCTAGGATGATATGGCTGGCAAGTTATCGTGGGTAACAGCCCATAGGTAGGTTGTCCAGAGCCCAGTCACTGGACCTTTCTCTTTTTGCTGCCTTTAGGTAAATCTTAGACCAGGGAAGCCACCTACTTAAAAAAAAAAATCAAAAAGGAGAAAAGAACAAAAAGAAATAAGCCACACTTCGCCGCACGAGTATGGCTGGCAAGTTGTCGGTGGTAACAGCTCATCGACCGGTTGTCCAGAACCCAGCTCAGAAAATGCACTAAAAATTCCCAAAACACTTAGGAAGAAGCGGAGAAGTAGAATAAACCGGGGAGATATACACTGGATTCACCCTTGTGTTGACCCCGTTAAAAAATAAAAGTAGGGAGAAAGCTACCGGTTGTAAAGATACACCTTTAGGCAGAATTCTTTTTGAGGTCACCTAGAGGCGTAGAAATCCGAAGTCCGTTTTAATTGCCGGTCAACGAGTCTATCACATCACAATAAGATGCTTAAAACTTAGGGTTCTCATCAAATCTTGGGTGAGTTGAATGGCCGTAGAAAGCCACTCTTAAACCCTAAAATTTGAAAATCTAAAAAAAAAGAGTAAAAACAGAAAAAGAAAATTTTCTTTGAATAAGGCGAGGCTTGAGGCGGTCTGCATTTTGGCTGATACCCGGGCACTGTTGTGTCTTTGAAAGTTCAGTTCTTAAGTAGACAATTTCTTAATGATTGAAAATAACTCAGGTCCAAATAATCCAACCTAATTCTTTTATAAATAGCATATAGTTTTTGCTAGGGACTAGCAAAAGATAGGCATGGGGGTTTGATGTAAACACATTTACACTACTTAAAATGTCTATTTATGCATGTTCTTAAGCATAAGATTGCATTTCATGATATAAATATTGCATTACATGCATCATCTTGCATTTAGAGTAGTTTGAATAAAATGGAGGTTAATTGTCTCCTTTTATGTGCTTGGACAGGGCAAATATTTTATCGGGGCCTTGGATCAAAGATCCAACCGTATGGATATGATCAGGGCGACGATTGGAGTTCAACGACTCCAAGATCGCCCTAATCAGGCATCCATAGCATCAGATAGAGACCGGGGAACCCTAGAAGATCAAGGGCCAGGATGGTGTAAATCCGCACTTCAGATGAAAAATCCGACCACACGGATGAATTCGGATCGACGATCGCAGTCGAACGACACAAAAATCGAGTCAATCCGACATCCGTGGCACCATCTACAACTTCCAGAAGATGGACGGCCAAGATGGCGCCACGTGGCGCCATCCCAGCCGCCCAATCGGCCGCAGGAGTCCTGTGAAGTCCGCGCAACGTCTCCTCTCCGCCGTTGGATCTCGATCCAACGGCTGTGGTCGCGCGCGTTTAAAAACGTCCGCGCGACCATTTCGCCCGCGTAGCGCAGCGGCGACGCAGCTGCGGGCGAAGCAGAGGTCGCGGGTTCGAGCCGCGGAGAGGGGGTCGAAGGCGCGGGCGAGCGGGCGCGCACGAGCGTCGGATGAAGATCCAACGGTCGCGCGCGCCCGATAGCGCCGACGCGCAATTGGACGCCCTGGTGGGCGCGCGATCGCACGCGGGCGGCGCGCTACGCAGCGGGCGCGGGCGCGATCTAAGCCGTCCGATCTCGCGATCGGACGGCTGAGACGACGCGGACGTGCGTCTGCGTTACGCGCGCAGGTAGCCGAGCGGGCGCGCGTGGCGCGGCGGCGACGGCGACGGCGGGGCTTTAGCGACGGTTTTATCCGTCACTAAAGACCCCTTATTTATTATTTTGAAGATGTAATCTCCATTTTGCCCCCACTCCTTGCAACTATAAAAGGAGACCCCCTCCATACGAAATTTTCATCCCTTCCTTCTCCTCTCTACCTCTCCAAAGCTCAAGAGAAGCTTGTCCCACACCCGGGATGCCTCTCGCGAGATAAAGTCCAAATTTTCGTCCCCCTTCGGAAGTGGATCCCGCGACGACGACGGCGTGCTGCTTCGTTCCCGTTCTTCTGCTTCGTCCTCCTTCGTCCCGCCTCGTTCTCCTTCGTCCAGGCGTCGTTCCGTTCGGCTCGTCCTCCAAGCGACCGTCGAGGAGGATAACTTCTCTCTCCCATTCTTATTTACAGCTTTTCTAGTGTAGAATTTTCCTGCTTTATAGTGTAATTGATTTCCCGCTTTCTAGTGTAACTTTAATTTCGTTTGCTTGTATAAACAATTGAAATATTGAATGCATGTTCTCTTTCTCTCTCTCTCTCTCAATTTGATAGCTCCATTGTAATTATTTCGCCTTGTTTATCAAAAATCCTAAAAAAACATAATTGCGAATATAGATCAACGTAGCCTCCCTGAGTTCGACCCGGAATTCTTATTTCGGTATAAATCTTATTTGTTGAACACGAATCCTTCGCTTTCGAACTACAACGACGGGTTTTCCAAAACCAAACACGTTAGCGTAGATTCTCGCGCTCAACAGCGAGGGATGGCCGTCGTAGGGAAGGGGCGGTGAGGGAAACGACATGGCATGCGTACGGTGCGCGTGGAAAAGTAAAGGTACTTTCAGACGTCTGGTGCCCTTTACCAGACGTCTGGACAGACGTCTAGTGAACACTCTAGACGTTTTAAGCTGTAACAAGGTGTTGGGTCATTTCAGCGACCATGACAAACCTTGTGAGGAACCTGAGGTCCTTCTCCCTGATTCTAAGATCCTGCTTTTAGAGATGCACCTTTGGCTCCTCCTTCCCCTTGCCTTTACCCACTCGTCCTTCTTGGAAGTAACCCTTGCTGAAGATGGCCTCATAGAACATGTAGGTGTCGAGGAGGAACCTCGCCTCGCTCATCCTCAGGTGATCTGAGAGGCAATCTCGTCCGATCTCCCATCACCGCATTGTGGGCTCCACTAGAGCCACTCGATGCTCCTGTTAGAAGCGCCACATCCTCGTGTAGTTCTAGCTAGAAGGCCTTCCGAAAGTTGTGGTTTGCGGTGGAGGAGGAGGAGGACGTGTGGGCGGTGAGGTTGCGGATGCATGCAAACTTCCGATCGGCACTGTCGACGAGGCATTGGAAGGTGAGAGAGGTAGGATTTCACGATCACTATGGAACGCCCATGTTGTCGACGAGTTAGAGAACAAGATAACCTCAATTCCGCGGGTGGGAGGGGGGGGGGGGCGCGGAATGGATTTTCCCTCGAGTTTCGAAGCCCACACCCGAGTTTCTTTCCACATGGATTACGCGGTCCCAAATGTGAGATACCCGCGATACAAATGAATCCTTACCGTACACGGATTTGTATCACACACCCTCTCACCAACATGTGGGCCCCAACCCATGTTAATGGATTAGCACCCAAAGTCAAAGCTCAAGCCCGAAGATTTCTAGAGAAGTGACGGTGCGTCGAGGGAAGACACCCTAAGGCAAATCCCTTTGAATATCAGGCCTAGTCATAGAATAACAATAAAGGTCCTAACACCTACCTAAAAAATAATAATAAAAAGGTTACGTGAATATTATTAAAAATTCATTTAAGTAATACATTAAATAGTCAAGTTCATCTTCCTTTCCAAGGGGCTACCTCGTTTACCTTTTTCCGAGGACGTAATCACTATTCTTATTTTTCTCAGGAGCAAGACCCGAAGACTCCATGCATTAATATATGGAGAGAAGAGATTAGCTACAGAAGGCGAGGATGAGCAATGCGATCACCATCTTCATCCTCTGCATCGGTATTGTCCTCATTCTCTCCTGCCTTTGCTTGTGCTGCTGCCATTTTGTAAGGTACCTTTAACAAGCTTTCTATTCTTCCTTGGATGGATGCATGCATTCTCTTTTTCTTCAACCATCAATATTAATAATCCTTTCCTCCTTTCTCCCTTCCTTCCCCCCACCCCCGCCTTTCTTTTGTCTTTATCTGCGTGTACATATATCATTGTTGCTTCAATTCACCACCATATATGCTCCTTATATATTGTCACTCCTTGATTAATTTTGCCTGCTCTACGTGAACGTGTGTGTGTGTGTGTGTGTGTGTAATTGTTTTCAGGGTGGTTGTCTTTGGCATTTCCTCCTTCCAAATAATTGGCACATCGGCATGCGTTGACGATGTAGCTCCCCTTCTCTCTCAACCTTCTACGTCGCCCATCTTAGGATCAACTATGGAATATTCCGATCCAATAAAGCCTGCATCAGATCAAGCCCACGATCCATCCGCACACATGGAGGACTCCTCAATCACGATAGAGGACGTTGCAAGGTCCCTCGCAGGATTTGAACAACATACCACCACGGCAATAAGTCAAAGCCCTCCCCCGCACGCGTGCATGTTGTGCTCAACAAAGCTAGATGAGATGGATGGGGAGATGGTCCGAGGCTTGCCTCTTTGCGGGCATTTGTTCCACGTGGATTGCATCGACATGTGGTTGTACTCGCACGCGACGTGCCCCGTGTGCGCGGCCGAGGTTGAGGACCTTGCAAGCTTCCCTCCATCTACGCCGGTCGACGACACGACGAGCACCACACCAACATATAGAGATCATGCAGCATCCAATTAGGGTTTGTTCATCTAATAAATATTACTTGCCTACTTATGTGCTTCTTGAGGAATGGGTTTGTTCATCTGTGCAATATATGATTGTCGGTAGCTGATCGGTGCATGCAATTGGTTAATTATCCTGTCTGGTGATGTTGATTAAGTGTTGAATAATCACCTCGGCAGGTTTGTTTGTACTGGATCGATTCACTGTCCAATTAATTTGTTAAATGTGAACAGAAACGAAGAAGGTTCTCATAGCGATTAATTTTTGTCTCGATTTTGAGGCGTGCTGGTTGATTTAAGGTCAACCATTTCAATTTCTAGATGATCATGTAAGGCACTTTGGGCTTTGCGTTAAATTTTTAATATATGTACGTTTCGATAGACTTTCCTTGTGCAATTTTAATCCTTCTTTGTTGTGTTTAAAGGAGTCCTTGCTATATAATTGGCATTTCATTACAATTAATCTAAATCCCAAAGCTTATTTTTAAAAGAATCCAGCCTAGCTAGCCTGAATATTTAATCCTAAAAACATAATAAATCTGTTAAATAGTGGAGCAATTCAATGCATACAATCAAGTTTGAGAAAAGATAGTGTTGAGAGGCATTTTAAGATATTCATGCGTAGGGGCTATGGTAAAATCTAAAACATCTTAGAATAAGATATAGTGGAGCCTTAAATATGAAATCTTAAAATATTTAGCCGACATCCGTATACTTCGATTACCTAATTAATAGCTATAATCAATTCCCATGTCCCATACTGAAATTAAGTGGATCTCTTCAATTGACACTCTTAATCAACCAACTAATAACTTCAAAGTAGGGGCGAGTATTGTGAAAAATTCCCTGAGATAAAAGAAAAAGCAAGCCATGTAATTGCAAGGGAAGTGTCTATAATTTGTGTAAGCGCAAGTGCCAAATTTCTTAATAAAAGTATAAATTAAGTTGCTAATTTACTCTACTCTCAACCTTAAATATCACCTATGATCTTTAGTTGATGAATTTTAACCATATACCACCAATGATATTTTTTTGGTACAGTAGAAATTACCTATGATTTTCAAGTGTATGGCTAAACATCATCGTTGATTTAAATGTCACCAACTTGTGTGTATAACTAAATATCATTGTTGATATATATTTAAAAAAAGTATCAATGACATTTAATTTTTTGACGAGTGCATTTGCCAATGATATTTAGTTTTTTGATCGGTGCATTAAAAGTCCACCCGCACAATCGGGGTCAAAATTATGATCAAGAACTTCACCAGCTCCCCTTAAGCATTAAAAGTGTATGGTGTGCTTCAATGAAATTGACAAAGAAGAAGTCACTCGAGGCTTGCCTTGTTTTAAACATTTGCTCCATGTGAAGTGCAACAACATGTGGTTGCATTGAGCACACCACATGCCTCATATGTCAATCTACGGTTGAGGACATTACGACTATGTTTGGTTGGCAGGTTAAATATTTAATCCGTCACTTAACTCGTTTCCTATTTACATCGGATTAAGCGGATTTAGCCTAGGATAAAGTTATTGCACCATCTCTGTGAAATAACTTTAACCTGTCAAAACATCCAAACAATTTAACTCACTTATTCAATCATTTATTCAACTCATTCCACAAACTTATTCCTGTTAACAAACGGGGCCCACAAGGCTAGCACCATCAACAATAGAAGGGACAACCCATCTATATATGCCAGCTAATGTTGTGGAGTTCAATCGGAATCCTTGGCCTACTTGCATTGTTTGCTTGAATGAACTTGCAGAAGGGGAGAACATTTGCAACCCACCCCTATGAGTGCATTTCCATGTAGACTGCATCATCAGTTGGTTAGTTACAATTACACAACACATTCCTCATTTATCACAATTTGGTTGATCATCATTAATGACGGTAATTAGTGGTTTGTCATCATCTCAGCCTGTTGAATTGTCTTAGTGTAATCACTAAAGAAAAATCGATGTCAAACATTGTTTTAATCGTGATCATCTCTAAGTTCAAGACCTAATCAAAATTGCTTTTGATCTAACAATTAATCTCCATGTCTATAATGTGATCAAGGTCACTCTAGCTAGGCATGATGTAGAATTGTACAAATGTTGAATCACATTATCACCCTCAGATTTGTTAGCATACATAAATGAGGTGCAAATGTAAATGAAATATAGTCCAAATTCATTGTAAATGTGTTTCCCACCTTTAGGTTTCCTACAAATAGGCATGTAATAGTTCCATCTAGATAGTAATGAAGCTTCATATTCTTATCTCCATTTCCTTCTCTTCCACTAAACTAACATGGTATTAGAGCTTCAGGGGCCTATGATTGTGTCATTTTTCTTCTAGAATTAGATCATATCTAATCTAATTACTTGTTTTCTATCTGAGATCGAGATTTGATCAAATGATAGAAGATACTCTACGAAAAATCACATCTCAACATCAGTAGATTACAGTTCTTCTTTGCCAAATCTTACTGATCTTCCACCAACTTGCTGTGATTCTTCATCGATAAGTTGTTCGTGGTTAGGATTAGTGTTAGGGTGATTAGATTGCCGCCTTCAAGTACTTGATCGCAGATCTCAGCTATAAGATTTGCATTTCTACAACATTCAAGGACTTCAAATGGTTGCTAGCTCTCATGTTGCAGATGTGATCATTCCAACTTATTCGATTCGTTTTCCATCTTCATTTCATCGTAGTGTGCCTTTTAAGTTGAGTTCTACAAACTATAATGTGTGGCAAGCTCAATTTGAGCCCTTATTTCATTCTTATGATATAATGGGCTACATGGATGGATTAATTCCCCCACCTACTCGCAAAATTGCTAAATCAGATATTTCAAAAGTTTTGAATGAAGAGTTTCTTGCCTGGTATCATAAAATGAAATTATTCTGAGTTGGTTAATCTCATCTATCAGAGAAGAAATTGGTAGTCAAATTTCTAATCTGAAATCTTCTCAGGAGGTTTCAGCACAATTAGAAAAATTTTATGCACAATAGACTTGTTCTCAAGTTTATCACTACATGTCTGCTCTAAATTCCTTGAAGAATGGCACCTTGTCTATTACAGATTTTGTGAAGAAAGCTAGGGTTATTTCTCTCAACTTAGGTACCTCAAGCAAACCAATTGATGACAATGATTCAAGGCATACAATTTTACATGGCCTTAGGCCTTCTTTAACTAGTAGACTCGAGACAGTTTCTTTTGATGAACTTATGGAATTTCTTCTTACGCATAAGCAATGTCTTCTTAGTTTTTAGCCTAAACTTGATCTTTTAGTTAATCAAGTTACAACAGGCAATTACTCTAATGGGGGTCATGGTTGAGGAAATTATTCCAAAGGTCTTATGTGTGAATTTGCTCCTAGCAAATCAAGGAATTTTAGTTAAGGTTGATGCTACAAATCCACTGCAAGCATTCAATGCCAAATTTGTGGTCGATTTAATCACACGATTGTGACGTGTTACTAATGCTATAATAATGCTCCTTCTCAAGCCTCTACTCAAGTTAATCTTACTGACATAGTACCTAATACTGTTCTTCAACAATGGAATCCAAATTTGGGGACTACTCACCATGTCACATGCAAGCTCTAAAATCTGGACCTTAACTCCAAGTATTCTGGGCTTGATGAAGTTTGTTTTAGCAATGAGACTACTCCAATTTCACAGTACTACGCTTACTTCTATTTGACCTTTATACTTGCAAGAAGTGCTTCATGTGCCACATGTTTCTAATAATCTCTTATCTATACATTATTTCACAAAAGAAAATTCGTGTTTCTTTGAGCTTCATCCTAATTCTCTCCCTATTAAGGACAAGGCAACTCACAAGGTACTACTTTGAGGTAGAACTAATCAAGGGTTCCATCAACTGTGGCTTCCCAAGTTTTGTGTGGATTCCTCTTGAGCAGGCATGCAACTTTCATCTTCACCTATCATTCAACAATGCAGTAAAGTGTCATCTTCTACTTGGCACGATTGGCTTGCCCAAGACCCATGGGATTATTCATAGACTTTCTACTCCTTATACACCAAACCAAAATGGCTTTACAGAGTGGAAAAATAGACATTTAACTAAAATGGCCGTTGTTATGTTATTCCATACTCAAGTTCCTCTCAGATTTTGATCTTACGCTTTTGTTACTGCTGCATACATCATTAATGCTCTATACTTTGATGCTATTTGTTTTCCCGCTTCAATTGTTTTTCAAAAATACGCATCGTAGTATAGTTGATTACAGCGAGATTAACATTTAAAATTTATAGCTCAAAAAATAAAGTATTCTAAGGTCATCTTTGGGAGCAAAAAGTACGCAAATACCACTATTCAAAATTTCACCATATTCAGATTCAGGGATTGGATTGAATGAACTTACTTTTTCAATTGCCAAGTTTATTTCACGAATAAAAACATCAATCACACAATTTCACTATTTCGATTAAGTATTGCAATTTCAAGCATTTTATGCTCAATTAAAATAGGAAAATGTCAAGGCAAACTAGTCACTAAATAATCAATTTCAACTATATTTGAACGAGACTTTTGCAATCAAATTCAATTGGAACTAAAACTTAGGCTTAATTCACAAAATTATAATCCAGTCCTTGAGTTCTAGCAATTACACCCCTGCGACCTTACGTTTAGGTCCCTGCGAACTTCTTTCATTTGCATAGCGGTCCCTAGACCTTTTCTCTTCAAGACCTGCACAGGAGAGCTCGAGCTCCTTTGGCTCTATCGAGGCTCACCAGCAACACGTCGAAATCGTGCTACAGTAGTTGCCTAACTTCGGCAAAGGGTAGAGGACGATCGTTGGAGGAGGGCCGACCTGATGGTGGTGGCACGGTGGAGATTGGCGGTGGGTGATGGGAACACCATCATAAGCCATAATTAGCTCAATTTGATATGATAAAGTTGATAAAAGCTCTTACATAACCATCAGAGGGTCTTAAGTGTTTAACATTCTATTTTGAGAAGAAAAGATGAAAATATGGTTATTTCTATAATTTTACCATCTTATCACAAATACAAAATAACCACGAAGTATTTCAGGGATTTATTAAAGGTTATATTGTAATTAATGTCTAATAAGTGGGTCCATGCAGACAGAAATGAGTTTTCACGCGTTTTGAGAATTAAATGACATCTAAAACCCTAAAAATAGACCCTCTTAATTCACTAAGGTTCTGTTCAGGATAAAATTCACCTAAATCCTATAAAAATCATAGAAAAATATTCTCTAAAACTTGGCATCCTTGATTTAACCATATGAACCCATCTTGACCTAAAACAGAGTCTCAGACATATAGTTGCCCTAATTTAGGTTTCTATGTAATTTACCCAGTCAAAATTGGCCAAAACCTAAATCTGTCTTCACCATCAGATTCCTTGGGTCTTAATTAAGTTTGTACCAAAATTTGGGCATAATCAGAAATCATCTTGACCTAGTTTGCATTTTAATCCTTTTGACTCTTTTTCTTACAAAGAACCCCTCAGCTTTTGAAAAGCATGCAAGGACCCCCCTAACTTCCTCATCTTCTTCTCATCCAGGTCCCTGCCCCATTAGAACTAGCTGTAGCATCTCCGGCTAGAATCGAGCGAGATTTTCTTGCTCGTTTCTCAATCAATTTGTCCCAGATTTGAACCAGAGATTCCTTGAGGAATTCTCTTTCAATCAAGCCCGTCCTTCGACTCCAATTCTTTCCCAAACCCCCATGCGAACGCATGGGAGATTTGGGTCTCCTTATCGCGCAAGCACCACATGCCTCCAAGCTTGATTTCCAAGCTTGGAATGTCATTCTAAGCCCTATTTAAGGACCTAGGTCGCAAGGCCAATCTCCTTAGCAAATTTTGGTGATTCAAAACACCCTAATCTACCCTCTCTGGCCACCAAACACCTCTGCTTAGGCGACACCCTCTGTCCTACTCCTCCACACCTCCAACCATCAAATTGGAGGTGCCACCGTCTTCCTCTATTCCTCGCGTACCTCTCCAATCAAAGGGAGGGCATTCCTCTGCCTCAATCGTTGTCATCGCTTCGCCATCCCTACCGCCTTCTCCCACTCCGGTCAGCCACAACCAGAGTCCTCCACCTATCTCCTCCCTTCTAAGACCCTCTACTCCTTCTCTCCCTCTACTTTCTTTTCACCTATGCACAAGTCACTCACGACCACTGCACTCCGTCTTCTCTGCCTCTAGTAGAACTCCGACGAGATCGCCTGCACTCCACAGACCACCATCCGCCTTGCCACAACTCCTAAAAGCACCGCCGTTCCACCACAACCAAAACCCCTCTCCTATTTTGCCAATCCACCCACTGAATCGCCCCACCGAATCGCCCCACCGAACTCACCCTCCACCATTCACCTTCCCTGACTTTGTCTAAGCACCTCACACACTCCCACACCCCACGGACGCCGCTATCATCTTCCTCGATCTTCGGCGATCCTATTGAACCATCTGACAAGGGCTTTCAAGCCCGTATTTGTGTTTCAGGTTCCTCACCGGTCTCCTCCACCACTGCCATCTTCGCCTCCCTGTTCATCGTGTTCAAGGCCACGCACGTCCCAGGTGCTATGCCCAGGTTGCGTGGAGTAGCTCCAGGCAAGTCTCCAGGAAATCAATTGAAGGAGTCTAAACCTGCTGCTACCCCAATTGAGGAAGACTCCTCTACGGCAGAAACGCGAAGAAGAGGGTGGGACACAGTCCCACCTCATAAAGAGAAGATGTGGAGGCAGCGGATAAATTGAATTCATGCTTATGGCTATTCGCCTCAGCACGCACAGGGGGTGAGGTCCCTACTCACGCACGCCCTTGCTCAAGGTTCATGCCACGTAGGTCTAGGCCTTGGTCCGTTTACCTGGTTACCCGAATCTGGTGTGTTTTGCCTGATTCTGAGAGAGAAAGAAGAGAAAGAAAGAGAGAGAGAGAGAGGAAGGGGGCATCTTTTTCCTCTACTGCTCTCTACACTTAAAGAATTTGCAAGGCCTTCACCTCTGAAGTTGTTGTGCTGTGCTTATGCCTCTCCTTTGAGGCCTGAAGGAAAAGAGAGGCCTTTGCCTCTGTTGCTGGTTCTGAGTCACTGTTGCATTATTGAAATGCTTAAGTTGACGTGAAATATTTGGTTGGATTCACTATTCATTAATTTAAGATACTTGAGCTTACTTAAAAGGGGTTAATTGGTGATTTAAATCAACCTTTGCTGGTCTGACTTTCCAGGCCACTGTAGTCTAATTTGTTCAGGCTTTGGCCAAATATACTTTGAGCTTTGACAAGATAAACCACAATTTCTCCTAATCTTAGGACGTATTCTTCTACCTATGTCACCAGTACAAGATTCACTAGTTTGATTTGACTTAAGAGTCTAAGTAACTTTGGTTTACACGACACAATGTAAGGAAAGACCTTGTGAATTTGAAATTCAACCCTAGTGTTCATTAGGAAGGGTGGAGTCCTTACCTATGCATGCAGGTAGACTCTTTGTCCTAGTCTTTAGTCTTGTGTCTAGGAGAAGCTCTTTCCACCAAAGAACTCACCCACCAAATAAGGTGCGCTCTACCAAATAAAGTTGTCGAAGACATACTGACAAATTCAAAAAAAAAAAGTTTCAAAAAGTTCATTAGAATAAGTCAAGTATGTTCTCCAAGTCCTGTAAATACAAAAATTCCACCAAAAATGTTTTTAGGGTTCAATACAAATACCATGTTCCACCAAATATTCTTTGAGCCACAAACACAATAAGAGTTGGGCTTCAGTATTCATCGTTTCTTAAGAGTTGATCAAAAAACATGCGTTGAAGCTAGGACCAATCTAGACTTAAAAAGAAGTGAAATCTCGGGATTGAGTTTTAAAATTCACCTTGTTAGTCTTGACTTATCACCAAGCATAGCCATAACCTCTTAGCATTCTGAGTCTCTGTAAAACCCCCTGAGTCCTGGAATTCGATTGAAAGGTTTAAATATCAAGAGTCCTTGTTAGTCTAGAGATGGTCTACGTCATATCAGTCTTGAGTTCTGGTTAGTCTTCTTAAGCAAAAAGGCTCTCACAATGTCCAGACATAAACACAGTTGGTTTATCAGAAAATCTTTCAGCTTAAAGATCATCTTTAAATACTTAACCTTGTGAAAAAAAAAAGAAGTAAAGATATCTCATCACACTTACCTTGCTGATACTTAAATTGCTATGCACTTTAATGAATTGTTTGCCAAGGGACTAGCAAAACCTAAGCATGGGAGTATGATGAGTTGCTACTCATCATAGCTAAATCACCTAAATTAAGCTAGAAACTAGGTTAAACACTATCAAATTAACACATAAAAAGGGTTAAGTGTGGGAAATAGAGAAAAAGACCTAAAACATCAATTTTGTGTTAAAAATGCATAATTAGGTCATTAAATGAGATATTCTTCTAAATAAGATTAAATGGTGATCCAAGTGCAAATTGAACAAACAAATGAATTTAAAAGTTCAAATCAAAAGTGTAATTAACTTCCTAAATGTTCAATTAAGCTTCCATAAAAACTTGATTACATTTGGATATCATTAGGGCCTTGCATTTAAAGATTTACATTTAGGTCCTTAGTACATCACATTTCATTCACTAGAAAACATTCAAGGACCTATTTGTAGTCTGTAGGGACCTATTTGCAAGCCTTAAAGGACCGCTCTGTTATATCTCTTTACCACTTATGGGCTGTTGCGTAATTTTTATACTCCTTCGCTAAGGGGCTTTACCTGCAAAAGCACCAACACACCTACAGCCGTTTGCAAACACTGAAGCCGCAAAGAACTCGCGCTATCATGGCCTTTCATTCTCTACACCTCTTGATCTGTGGCTCTCCTTGATTGGAAGCTTCACGTGAATCGACGCGTACGATCACCTCCTCACCTAGATCCCATCCAATGGACACTTTTTATCTAAGCTTGTGCGTGCTCTCTCCTCAAATCCCCACCACCCATGCCCTTGGAGACTAATCGCACCGTCTCATCTCTCTAATTCACTGTCACTCTACTTATGGAGCTCCACAGCTGCACATGCAGGGGATCGCTCCCTTCTACACCTCTCGAGTCGATCATTCTTCCCCTCCAGCTCTCCTCCCCATATTTTCTCTTTTCATGGCCACCAACTGTGAAATTCCACTTCTTCCTCGACTCTCCTTCCCGCTAAGGACTCCGTAGCACCTGAGGGCGACCCAAAACTCCACTAGCGAGTTTTCACTCTGTTGGGGCATTAGCTCCCTCCATTCTTCCTCTCCATCCACCAGGTCGAGATCCAAAGGTCCCACTTTTCCATTTAGACTAGGTTTTAATGCCTTCTAGCGTAGCATAGTTATAGTGATTGATAATGTAGTGTAGATTAGATAAGAGTAGATCAATTAGAAATTCACTGGTGTGATGGTTAACTTAGGAGTAGATTAGAGTATAATTCGCTTTCCGCCTCCTTTGATCAATTCTGATCAAAGGAGATGATTTCACTCACTTCACTAATCACTGTTTTCTCCCTCTTAATATTTCCATTTCACTTTCTGATTTTCCTCTAATTTTAATCCGCAATTCACCCATCCATTTGGAGTCAAACCCTCATCTCATTGCTCTCAAGCTTTGAGATGAGGATTTGCGCTCCAATCCATCTAGGGGTCTCCTATTCATTTCAGAAATCCACAAAGACCCCTGATCTTGATTTAAAATGGAATCGGTTCGCTTGATCTAATTGTAATTTGGTTTTCAATGTAAGATCACGAGATTTTGATCCATTTGAGTTCTAAGGGACTTTTGATTGAGTGAACTGATATATTTTTGTGTTATTCAAAACATGGAGTGACTCTGAGATTATTCTAACAATAGATATTTCCTCAGACGAGACATGGTTGTATTCGATTTTAATTGGTGATTTTGATGGTTTACAATGTGTGGGAGAGCCCAGGAGAATCAACTTTGTTGATTTAAGGCTCTACCTAGTATTTGTGAGTTGTTTTTTACTACGATTCTGATTTTTAACCTAAGGAATTTTCAATATTCCTTAAGGTTTCAGAGGTCTGAAATTTAGGTTTTTGGAATAAATTGACTGATTTAATCTCTTCCTTCATGTTGTCTATAGCATAAGGAAGGTATTAGATCAGTAGTTTTCACTGGTTTGAAATGAAAAATATTGTTTGAGAATTTTTGATATGGATCCTTTCACCTGATTTGATTGCAAAATGATTTCCAAGTATTGTTAGATTTTGAGGTGATTTCTATTATGAGCTACATTCCAAGGGTTTCCTAACCCTGAACTCCATGCAAATTATTCCCTGATTTGAACATTTTACATCTCTAATTAGACTTTCTCAAGTCTGATCTAGGATTTGTATGTACAAAATTAGGGACTAATCCGTTGGATATGAAATCCAGACTCTACAGCAGCTCTTGGATGTTTTCTTAAGACGTCTAAATTCAAATCAGATGATCTGAATTAGGCTGCAACAGCAGCAGTAAATCCTACAATTGCTATTTCAGCAGCTGTAAGACCTGTTCTTGTTGCAATGGCTGCTGACTGCTTCTCCCGCAGCTGCTATTACAACTGAAGATAGTAGGACAGTGGGTTAGGATTAGAATATTTGAATGGATGAAATATTTGTAATGTGTGCATTAATTTGTAACAAGCATTCCTGTACTGTTTTATAATTTTAAATCTCAACTGGATTGCTTGTAGCCTTGTTAAATCCTTCTTTGTCAGCTACTTTTTGTACTTAACTGAACAGCTATGGAAATATATGGAAATGGAGCTAAAAAGCTTGATTATGTGATTGCACATCTTTTAGTTGGTGTTTAGAACTTACTTGAGGCAATCTATTGCCTATCTATCCTTTAAAACTAGATTTAGGGTCTTAGGTACTTTTAAAAACACTTAAAAGACCCTAAAATGAGCTGAATTTGTAATTAAATAAAAATGATATAAAAAATCCAAAAAAATAAAATAAACCTATCTTAGTAAAGATTATGTAAATTTTTACACATATGCCTCAAGACATTCTAAACCCTCAATTTATTAGAACATACCACCCGACGGTTTAATATATCTTGGAACTAAATAGAAACCCCTAAACTAAAAAGATGACAAAAATAGTCTATTCTTCTCATCTCTTTCTTTCTCTCTCATCTCCTACCTTTATAAAACACACAAAACCTATAAAAATCAGAAAATTCACACAAACACCTAAAAAAACACTATGTACACTAGGTTTATACTCGTAAATATAAGATTTATAGTAAGCTATATGTATATATATTGTAAAATAGGTGTATAATAGGTATAATTAACATACATATATATTATAAATTGTAAATTATATATTTAAGATTATTTAAACTGTACTTAACTTAATTATATAACTATTTATTATTTATACTAACTTATAAGTACTATAACTCAAGGAAAATTATAAAACCCTTTATATAACTGTATTTACTATTTATACTGTGTATTCATATTTATATATGTATTATGTATATTAGAAACCTTGTATCATAACTTAATTATGTATATAGAATAAATAATTAATTTATTAAGTTACTAGATAAGTTATTAGAATAAATTAAAATAAATTAGTAATTTAAGTTAAAACTAAACTAACTTATACTGTACATTTGTATTAATTTATTTTAAGTAAATTAAGCTAATTTAATTATATTTATAATGTATTCTAATATTTAAACCTAATTTATATGTAAGACAGCCTGAAATAAGCAATTTAAATGAAAATAAAATAAAAAAAAATGTTGTAAAATATAATATAAATCTTTATTAAATACTTTAATATGTATATTAATACAGTATAAGGTCAATTAGACCATTCATAAACTAATTTATATGTAATTAGGAAATAAAACCTAATAAACAGTATAAATAAACTGTAAACTTTACCTAATTTATTTTTATAATAAACGTAATTAATTTTGTAAATTAATTGTACAATTATAAATTACTATCTCAATACCTTAATATCACATAATTTGTTTTTAATTTATAAAAATTATGGCCCTCAAATCGAGGGCCAACTCCATGAAATCAACACAGCTGTGCTGTGATTCCAACGTTGGGAAGCGGCACACAGCGCCACATCGGCAACGTGCAAGCGCTCTGAGTGCCTTATATTGTTTTCGTTACCCTCTCCCTTCAGTCGACATGCGCCGAGTGATACATTCTCTCTTAACACAATTAATTAAGTTAATTTTGCTTAATTAAGTATAGAAGAAAGTAACTTAAGTTAACTCGAATTTGTGTCAGTTGAGTAGTATAAAGTTAAGTTAGCATAACATTTTAGATTTTATTACTTTTAACTGGTTGAGTCCAGGTCGTTCGCTGGGAGGTGTATATTATTTTAAATTCACCAATTAATTCAAAATAATTCATTGGGAGTATAATTAAGTTAATTTAAATAACATAAATTTTGCAAAATTTTTTAAATTTAAGAAATATGCAAAATTCCATATGGAAACATATTTACTCAAATGATCTACTTTATTAACAAGTAAACCTGTTAATTTTCTATTTTATTCAAAATGAAGGCAATAAAGAGTTCTAATGAAAACATGCCTTATCACATCATTTAATAGTAAAAAGAAATTGAAAATAATGCAAGAAAAAATGATTTCTTTTACCTAATTCTTCAGCCTCACTCTCTCTTTTCTTCTTTTACCTCTCTTTCTTTCTCCCTTTCTTTTACTTATCTTTTATCTTTTCTTTTTCTCTTTTATTTTTCTCTTATTCTCTCGAGCTCTTCTCTTCTTTCCCTTCTCTTCTGTTCTGCCTCTCTTCTTTCCTTTGTGCCTGTTGGCCTTCCTCTTTTGCCTTTGCGATTTCTCCTTCTTCCTTTCCTTCCTTAGTTCTCTCTTCTTTCCTTAGTGTTTTTCCTTCAACACTTAGCCTTCAACTCCTTTTGAACCTTTCTTCCTTTAAACCTTGGCACTTCAGCTGAACCGAACCGGCGGGTTTTTCTTCCTCAACCAAAAATTGGTTTATTGTTTGCAGCTCAGACTTTTCGGGGATACACAACACCCTTTATAGGGTGGGACCAGACCATACTAGGTCCTCGCCAGGTTCATTTTAGTTCGGTTTATTTCCGGTTCAAGTTTCTCGAGCCAAACCAGCTCAACGCTTCTCAGGCCTCACCCTCCCAGGGCCACACATCCACACGCCCACACAGGCGCCCCCTCGCAGGCACACACGCCCGCACACACACACGCATGCTCAAGTTCATTCGGTAACCATGCACCGAGCGCAGACGACTGAGAAGCGTAGTTAACAAAAACCTTTTATACCAAGGCGACCGCTCATGGTTTCTCGATGTGGGATTATGTTTCTCCCTTCCAGAGCCAACATTGAATGGCGATAACTCCTAGCTCGGAGCTCCAATTCAAGCAAACAAAAGCTTGTTGGAAAGCTCTTGAGTTGATCTACAAGATTATGCTTTCAATTTAATGTGAAGGGGAAGATTTCCTCTTCGATTTATAGGGTGAAATTATAGGTTTTCTACAGGTATTAATAGCCTGGAAATGGTTTTGATGATTCAGAGTCCATAGACTGGACCTACGCTCTTAGCTAAGGTTCTAAATAGGTTCTATAGATAATTTCGCAGCTTCAGGTGTGGGTTTTAAGCTCTTAGAAGCTTCAGGAAACACAAAGAAGGTCGAAGCTTCTCTGAAAGCTTCAGAGAGTGAAATCAAACATGAAAAAGGCCTAACAGACAGCTGCAGTCATGTTTAATCGATTGAAACATAGTCTAGAGGTTGTTTGCAACTTGTCTGGGCAGAAAACGCAATCAAAACTCAACAAAAATCCACTGCCAACAGTTTGGGTTCAAAAACAACCCAAACTGATAGTAATTGAATTCCAAATGAATTAACCCACAGAGCTCATCCAATTCACTTTAAAATCATTCAAATGAATCTCAAAATCAATTCAAGCTCATCAATTAGTCTGATTGACCTCAAAATCAAGGTATCAAGCTCGGGTTTGTTTGGAAAGTCTTCATATTTGACTTTCTGTTTTCTTTCTTTTCTCAAGGAATTAAAACCTCAAATAGCATCTTCTCAACCCCAGGAACTTGCTTAGACCCTTAAGCAGATGTTTGGACTTAGGAATCTAGGAGGCTCGTCACCTGAACTCAAAAAGTGGTCTGTTCGTCAGAGTAATTAGGAGGTTGTTACAAAGATTTGAGGGCAGGAATGACTTCAGTGCATTGCACTGAAGCTTCTAGATTCATTAAATGTGACTTTAAGCTTTCTAACTGACTTCTCCAACTCCGTCGGAGCTGGAGAAGATGAATCAGTAATCCTAGCTCCAATTGTTAAATCTTCAAATAATTGACCTCAAACTAATCAGTGATCCATATTGCATCATTCTGGAGCTTCTCATAAAATTCTATAGGCTGAAGATCATATCTGACTCGCCGGAGCTCCGGTGAGTCCAGAAAGAGATGAAAATTGTGCACAGAAAGAGAAAGTGTGCCATTTTTTACTTAAAAAGATTCCTGAGGTCACAAGGAACCTCAGGATCGCATTAAATTCTCCATTTGCTCATTAGATTTAAGATTTAACAGTGAATTCGATTTGAATAAAATATGAGTTGGTTGAAGGTTGGGACTTGATCTCCCACTCAATTGAGTGGTCAAGACAAGTCAAAGAGTGATTGTGATCATAAATATATAGTTAATTTAAGGTTGTAACTACTCTTGAGCCGCCATTGACAGCGAGCTCAGGAGATTCAATAGAATTAGGCGTTTAAATTATAGGTGATATTTAATCAAATTATAGTGATAACTAGGATCCTTTAGTGATGAATAGATGATGGAGGATCCAATGGAGGTGGAAATTAGGTCAACTACTGCTGCCATGGACAGCAGAAGTAGTTGATGAAGGTGGATGTGAATTAGGCAAATCAGTGATCAAATTAGGAATTAACTGTGATAGAAATGATCGGGGAAGATAGAGGAAGATGATCAGTGGTTTCAAAAGACAAAATTAAGGCTCTGGCAAGCTCAAGGAGCTCGCCGAAGTCGAGGAAGATGAACTTTAAAAATTTGACATTACAGCTAACTACCTACCTAACTAACTATCTAAACTATTCTACTCCTACTCCTATCCTATTGTTACCTGGACGAAGGGGTCAGAGGAACTTCGTCGACAACTCACGACGGAGTGAAATCAGAGGGTAGTTGAAAGATCTCCGGCGGCGATTGTGAGGTGAAGCAGAGCATCTCCTTAGTCAGCGCCTGTGTCCAAATACGCAGCTGACCTCGGCGAAGTTCCAAAGCTGATTAAGGTGGACTGAGGAAGTCGGATTATGAGGTGGAAAGTTGCCAGAGTTGTGGAGGGAATAGCCTATTGGGTTGGCTGCAGTGAAGAAGAAGGAAATGAGCAACTTAGAGAAAATCAGGGGGGTCAAGAGGTATTTATAGTTAACGGCGACGAAGACCACCGGCGTCTTCTCTGACGACAGTGAAGTTATCTCCAACCCTAAATTAGGATAAAAGTGTCATCCAGACCAATGGATGAAGATGGAATGGTGAGCGCAAGCTCCAGGAGCTTGAAGAAGGAGCGATGACGTCGGATGGGCGGTGATCGCGCGATGGCTGCACCCTCGGTCGTCAGGCGTTCAATCGGTTGAAGAGAGGAAGAAGAAGAAGAAGTCAGGGATGTGGCTGCGACAAAGCTTAAGGACCTAAATAGAAAAATAAGGACCTGATTAGAATGAAATGTAAGGACCAAAATGTAAACTTAAGTTTTCAAGGTTTATTTTAATTTAAATCTTTTTCAAATTTTTATATATGATTATAAATAAGGTAATTATTATATTTAGACCTTGAATTTACATTTTTGACCTTTCTAGATTAATTTATTTAATTAAGTAATGTGACATAAGTTGTTACATAGTTAGGCATATTTTATACTTAAGTTAATTAACTCATTAATTAGATGAATGATTATTAATATTTCGAGTCTAATTATTAATTAGATTATTAATAATATTAATTGGATGATAAAATAGCATTTTTAACTTATTTTAAGGTCCTTTACTATATTTCACTTATTTAATAATTAACCCATATATTCACATAATCCTAACTAATTAACTAGGAAGACTAGTTAATTAGGGGTAATTAGAGATCATGATGAGCTTCTCATCATACCCCCAAGCCAAAGTTTTGCTAGTCCCTAGCAAAATTAACTAAGAATATGATGATTTAAAGTATTTGGGTTTAAATTAATATAAATAAGAACCATGTAAAGGAAAGCTTAGGTCAGAGAATTTTTTAAAATTTAGTATAAATAATTAATATACAAAGCATTTTGTGAAAATTTTCTTACTTAGACCTATACTCTAAACATTTTCAAAGCACACTTAAAAACAATGTTATT
This sequence comes from Thalassia testudinum, assembly GCA_037157565.1. NCBI lineage: Eukaryota > Viridiplantae > Streptophyta > Magnoliopsida > Alismatales > Hydrocharitaceae > Thalassia > Thalassia testudinum. Next base: position 55,186,346 of record JAZHRO010000030.1, read on the forward strand.
AACAAGAATTTATTAGAAATTAGAATTCTCAAAAAATCTCTTATTCTTTGTAACTATTCTTAACCCTAACTTAGAATACAATGTGTTTTAAGAAAGCAAAACCTAAGAGTTGGGAATTAAATTTTAACTCAAAAACTCAATAGACTTAAGTTAATCCTTTGTTTATGATATTTGACTTTTATCAGTATAAGTTTAAGCAAATTAACCAGATACTCATTATTAATCAAACTAAGAGTAGTAAAACTCTAATCTACTTGCCTACAACACTAAGAACAACTTCTAGACCTAGGATTTTGTCAATTCTTCTCCTTTAGGTCTCAATTGCAAATCCTCAAAATCGATTTCTTAAGCTTCATTGCCCAATACCAAGGTTCAGTAGCTATGATTTTAAAACATCTATGCTTTGTGAACAGAGTTGTCCTAAAGGCATCCAAAGTTGCAAAAATCCAGATCTTAAGACATCAATTTCCAATCCAGGTTATTCCAATTCAAGCCTTTGGCTTGGCCTTACTCAGGTTTGGTTGCTTTCTCCTCACCAGTTTTCTATCCCGAGGTCAACACTTTTTGTGTATATCTCCCCGGTGGACCACTGGGCCTCTTATTCCTAATTTTTTTATCTCCATATTTTTTTTCAACTTTTTCTATTGGCTAAAACACCCATATGTAGCGAGGTGTTCTTTTATTTAATGGAAGGAAGGGTAGCATCATTTTGTACTGAGATGCTTTATTTTAATATGGAAAAACTACATAAGTACCCATTTGTAACAAGGCACTTAACTGGAGGGTGTTTTATTTTATTTTTTTTCCTCTTTTTTTTATTTCCCCCCTTCTCATTTTTCTTACCAACATTATTCTCCAAATCCTTTTTCTAGGTGAGTGGCACATCCTTCACCCTTTTAAGAATCGCCCCATGGAAATCCTTGGACTAAAGAGGATTTAGAATCGATCTCTTAACTTCTGTGTTTTCGCAGTCTCAAATGCCAACAAGATAATTCTATGTGTGTGAATTTAGATGTTTAGGTTACTTAGCTCTCAAACCAGAGCTTAGACAACAAAGTCCTTCACTCTCAGGTTCTTTAAATTCTTAGTTTCCTCTTATGGGATCTGTCAAGACAAAATTTACCAAGTCTAGCTATATGTCTTTAGCTTGAAAGACTTGTAAACTAAAATTCTGCTAACTCTCTATTTAATTATCTCTAAATATCTAGCCTTTTATTTAACTTTATGATAAAATCAAATTTTCAAAAAGTAAAAGGATTACTTAATCTAATTGATTAAAAAGTTACAATTTAATCCCAAAACTTAAGTTTAAAATTTAATACACATTAGTTTCTTAATTCAGGGTAAGAATAGAAAAACAAAGCTTAAAGATTTAAAAATTCTATTTCAAATAAAATCTTGTTTAAAAATTCTTAAACAAAAGTGTGTTTTTACAAAATATTTTAAGTAAGAATCTAAATAAGAATTTAATGCTCTTAAATACTCTATATGTATTTTATATATATTTTTAGTTTTTGACCTAAAAGAAAAATTAAGCTCTAAATATATATCTATCATTTTTCTTCTTTTCTTCTTCATTCTATATGAATATACCCCTCTTATTATTTTTATGAATTTTCATTTTTCAAATTTTTGTATTTATAAATTTTTATTTTTATGTTTATAGAATTTTCCAATTTTTATGAATTTATCAAAAATTTTCAAATTTTTATTAAATTTTTTATTTTGAAATTTTTATAAGTTTTGGAATTTCTATTTTTTAATTTTTGTGGATATTTAAATTTTCATTTATTTTTTTTATTTTTTTATTTATACATACACTTTAAGTGAAAATTTCACTTCACACCTCTAAGCCAAGATTTTACAGTGTCCTCATTGTAAGAAGGGTGAAAGGATATTACACTTCATTTAGTATAAGGTGATGGAAGGAGTCAGATAGAGGAGATTAAAGATCTTTATGCGGACGATTTCAAGTCTGAATAAAGGTCAGAGTGGTCAGTCAGACTAAATGAAGGTAACCAGTGCAATATGAAGTGAAAAATCAAAGAAAGTGTATAAGAAACAAAAAATAGGAAGTAGCTATGTACAAGTTTGGGTAGATGATGGTGACAAATCCTAATGGAGCGTGTAACATTCTCCAACAAGACCCAGAGGATGTGATTCCAAGAAAGGTTTTAAACGTTGACCATTGACTTTAAAGGATTGATCCTTATTGGGTTCAGTGATTTCAACAGCTCCGTTGTCGAAGACTCTAACAACAATAAATGGCCCTTGCCATTTAGACCAAAGTTTACCAGGGAAGAGCTTCAAACGGGCATCAAACAACCACACCATCTGACCAGGTGTAAAGCATTTGCGGGAAATAAATCTATCGTGGAAGGCTTTAAGTTTTTCCTTATACAGCTTTGAACTCTCATAGGAATCATGTCGCAATTCCTCAAGTTCACTAAGCCGCAACCTACGATGTTCACCAGCCTTCATGAGGTCTAAATTACAGGCTTTAATTACCCAATAGGCCTTGTGTTCAATTTCTACGGGAAGATGACAGGGTTTCCCGTAAACAAGTCTGTATGGTGACATGCCTATTGGTGTTTTATGGGCAGTCCTATAAGCCCACAAAGCCTCATCTAAACAGGAAGACCAATTCTTCCTATCGGGTCGGATTGTCATTTGAAGGACCTTTTTGATCTCCAGGTTAGAGACCTCGGTTTTCCCATTAGTCTGAGGATGATAAGGTGTAGAAATACGATATGTAACCCCATATTTTCTAAGTAAAGTTCTAAACTGGCCATTAATAAAATGGGAACCGCCATCAGAAATAATGGCATGAGGTACCCCAAAACGAGCGATAATATGACTCCATATAAAAGGAATGACAACTCGATGATCATTTGTGCATGTGGGTATGGCTTCAATCCAACGGGAAACATAATCAACAGCAAGTAAAATATAATGAAAGCCAAAAGAGGACGGAAATGGACCCATAAAGTCTATGCCCCGGATATCAAAGGTTTCACAGACTATAATCAGGTTTAGAGGTATCATGTCTTTTCGTGACATGCCGCCAAGAGTTTGCCAGTGACTATATGCCTTACAACAAGTCTGTGAATCAGCAAATAACGTGTGCCAATAAAACCCACATTGCAGAATTTTCGCAGCGGTCTTTCTACTAGAAAAGTGACCACCACAGGCCTAGTCATGACAAAAAGATAGGATAGAATCAATCTCGGAAGAAGTGATACAACGCCTGATGATTTGATCATTACAAAGTCGAAAAAGGTACGGATCTTCCCAAAAATAGTATTTGGCTTCTGCTTTGAGTCGTGATTTGCAATTCCCGTCCTAGTTTGGTGGGAATTTATGTGTAACCAAATAATTAACAATGTCTGCATACCAAGGAAGATCTGAGGATATGGTCAAATAATGTTCATCAGGGAAGTATTCAGTAATTGGAGGAGATGATTCAATTGTATCAGAAGGAAGGCAGGAAAGATGGTCGGCAACAACATTCTGTCGACCCGCCTTGTCACGAATTTCTAAGTCAACTTCTTGCAAAAGCAAGATCCATCTGATCAACCTAGGTTTCGTGTCCTTCTTGGTTAGAAGGTGTCAAATAGTTGAGTGATCAAAGTACACAATGATTTGAGATCCGAGGATATAAGATCTAAACTTTTCTAATCTAAATACTATTGCTGGTAACCCCTCTGTAACTGTGTAATTCCTTTGTGCCGCATTCAAAGTTTTACTAGCATAGTAAATTACTACCAGATTCTTCTCAATTTTCTATCCCAAAACAGCTCCTATTACATAATTTGAAGCATCGCACATGATTTCGAATGGTAAATCCCAATTAGGTGGTTGCAAGATTGGAGCCTGTGTAACTCTGTCTCTCAAAGTTTCAAATGCTGAGATACACTCCTCACTCATCTCAAAAGTAGCATCCTTTGTGAGGAGGTTTGCGAGTGGTCAGGCAATTTTCGAAAAATCAAGTATAAATCCCCTATAAAATCCCACATGCGCAAGAAATGATCTAATGCCTTTGATCGAGTCAGGAATTGTAAGATTTGCAATTTGATTGATCTTGGCTCGATCTACTTGGATACCTCACTTAGACACGAGGTGGCCAAGTATGATACCCTCTAGAATCATAAAATGAATCTTCTCCCAACTAAGGACAAGGTTAACTTCAATACATCTCTTAAGAACCCTCGACAAATTATTCAAGCAAATATCAAATGTCTCCCCGAAGATTGAAAAATCATCCATAAAAACCTCCATGTATTCACCCACCATTTCAGTAAAAATGGCTAGCATGCAACGCTAAAAAGTCGCGAGTGCATTGCAAAGCCCAAATGACATTCTTCGGAAAGCAAAGGTTCCGAAGGGGTAGGTGAAAGTCGTTTTCTCTTGATCTTCGGGATAAATTGCTACCTGATTATATCCAGAGTAACCATCTAGAAAGCAGAAGAACCTATTACCAGCTAATCCTTCGAGGATTTGATCAATGAATGGCAAAGGAAAATGATCATTCTTTGTAACAGTATTCAACTTAGGATAATCAATACAAACCCGCCACGAATTTGCAATTTGTGTGAGAATGGTTTCTCCATATTCAGTTTTTATTACGGTGAGCCCTGCCTTTTTAGGTACCACTTGAATTGGACTCACACAAGGGCTATCAGATATGGGATAGATAATGTCAGCATCAAGCCACTTGATTATTTCGTTCTTAACGACCTCCTTTAAATTCGGATTTAGACGTCTTTGAGCTTCTCTTGAAGGTCGTGCCCCATCTTCAATATAGATGCGATGAGTAAAAAAATTGGGACTAATCCCGGTAAGGTCATGTAGAGTCCACCCAATTGCCTTCCTGTGATCTCAAAGAACCTTGATCAATTGGGATTCTTGTGATTCAGAAAGATGCGAGTTGATTATTACAGGATATGTTTGATCAGATTTGAGATAGACATATTTAAGATTGTCAGGCAACGGTTTCGATCTTACGGGTGGTGGGCGTACCCGATACCAGGCCCACCGGCGTGTGGTGGTGGGCGAGTAGTGCAGGTCAGCTTGGGTCAGCCAGGTCCACAGGGGCATGTCGCGGGCTAGACCGAGTTGGGTGAGTGGGACCTCACCCCATGGTAACTGAGGCGATAAGGCTCTTGCAACTTTTCAATTTATGTAGGTGCGGATGCCCCTTCGATTTCGAAGTGGGACTATCCTCACCTCCTTTCCTCACGTGCCAGCAGTAGGGATGATGATTCCAATTGCAACTGCTGCTAAGGCCTTCGACTCCAATTGAGGGCCTGAGTGCGTGCGCGAAGTAAGTCCGTGCAGCTTGGGACTTCAGCCTGGGCTTGGAAACACCTAGAGCGGCTTCAAGCGAGCTTCAAGCGTGCTCGCTAATGGCAGCTGGGGCCTAAACCTGAAAACACAAGAACTGCCTCATGGCCACGTCAAATCGTTCAAAGAGGATCTCCAGAGCACGGCGGATGTGCTGGGGGTGGTGGTGTGCCATGTGGGTGCCCGTGAGTGTGTGCCTAGGGTAGACTGTGTGCATATAAGTGGGTGTGTTCGGGGGGTGGTTTGAGTGAGTGGCGCGGTTAGTGAAGTGAGGGGAAGTGCTCAGTGAGGTGTGGTGGAGGTTGTGGGCTTCTCGGCGAGGGTTTTGGTGGCCTGTGGAGGTGGGATGGGCATGCCAAAGGTGGTGGTCGGAGATGGAAGGGATGGAGGCGCGAAGGGCGATAGTGGTCGATTTTGGAAAGTAAAGGGCGGAGAAGAAATTAGAGGTGAGAGGGAACTTATCTGGGAGGTCAAGGGAAGAAGGGGGTGAGTGAGGGCATCGGGTTTGGTACGACCGACGCTGGAGATGAAGGCAGCTCCGGTGAGGTGGGAACAGCGAGGATGAAGAGGAACGGGCACCTGCTGGTACGGCGAGGTGCAGACGAAGGCAGGGAGGAGGAATCCACCACAGGTATGGCGGTCAGACAACGAGGAAGGGCAAGGAAGGTCACCGAATGTTGAGGAGCCTACGGCCATGAGGAGGAAGAGAAGAATTTTGGGTATTCACAGCCGGATTCGAGCATGAAGAGGTCGGAAAGGTCCGAGATTCTTCAAGTAGGGCTTGGGAAGCAAGCTTCCCAAGCTTGGAAGGTCGCTAGAGATGGAAGTTGTTGAGATACTCACATCTCTCATGCATTCACATGAGAAATTGGGAAGGAATCAGAGCTCATTTATGGGTTCAAATGGGAGAGTATTTCTTAGAGGATCTCCCTTTCAATTTTGGAGGAGATTCTCTAAGAAATCAGAGAGATCTTCTCTGTCAAAGGTTGCCGGAGTAGGTTTCCTCCACGATAATGGTGGAGGGACCTACTTGTGAAGATGACGAGAAAGATAGGGGGCTGTTAGCAAGGGTTTTTGAAAGTTATGGGTAGAAATGTAATCAGACTGAACCTTTTTCCAAACTAGGTCAAGGAAAACTCATCTTGGGTCCAAATTTTGATACAAACCTAATTTGAACCTAAGGAATCCAATGATGAAGTTGGATTTCGGGTTTAACCACGTTTGACAAAGAAATTTATGTAAAAACCTAAATTAGGGCAAATATCTATCTGAGACCCCATTCTAGGTCAAGATGGGTTCTAATGTCCAAATTGAAGGTACTACATCCTAGAGAATATTTTTCAATGATTTTCAGAAGGTTTAAGTGAATTTTATCCTAACCATAACCTTGGTTAATTAAGTGGATTTGTTTTCAGGGTTTCAAGAAGTCATTTAATTCACAAAACACACAAATCCTTTTCTATCAAATTCAACCCACTTGTTATCTTATTGGGACCATTTAACCTTTATTTAGCCCTTGAGAAAATCCACGATTATACTACATTGGTAAAATTACAGTTTTACCCCTTGTTTCATGTATTTCTCTCAGACAGGCTATGCAATGAGTTATGACCTTCAGTTGGTTATGTAGGAGAACTTATTCTCTTTACTGGGTCAAAATGAGCTAGCTAGGGCGCATGACGGTATTCCCATCATACCCCCTTGCCTAGCTTTTGCTAGTCCCTTAGCAAAATTTGAAGGTTTTAATTTTTAATTCTAGACCATGTAATCTTTTGATGTGCAAAACTGTGATGTGTGCTTTCTTCTGTAGATTAGGTTAGAATGCCAATAGTAAGCCTAGAGGTGCTCAACTACCAACCAAGATCCGGACCTAACCAGCTCTAGCCTCAGTCTGCCACAAAAGTTTTTAAGGCCCACAGGAACTATCCTAAGGGTCATTGAACTCCGCGATTAAAGCACCCGTGCCTGTAACATGTTTTAGCCTTGGTTCAATTTGCAGTGTGCTTTTGTGAGAGAGAAATAGAGGAATTTTTCTTTGTGGAGTGTTTTCTCTCTCTTTTCTTTTTATTTCTAGCTTTGGAATAGCTTCACAACATGGTTTGTATCGGATTCCTAGTCCCCATCATCAATCCTTGAAGGGTCCCAGGCAATCGATGTTTCGGTATAGCACCACCCATGGCAACCCCCAGAACCCTGACTTTCGATATTTCGAGATAATCCCGCCTATGGTGTTCTGTAGCAAATCCAGACCCTGGCAATCGACATTTCAGGATAATGCCGCCCATGACATTTGAACCAGCACGAGGTGCTTACATGCCCCCAGTAGGACATGTAGATATTGATGAGAACCTCATCATGAGCCATAACTAGCTCATTTTGACCTAATACAGAAGATAAAAGCTCCTACATAACTCAAGGAAAGGCTTAACTTAGAGAATTCTGAGTTTAAGAAAACAAGTCATAAGGGGTAAAAATGTAATTTTACCAGTACAATCTTCAAACAGGGTAACTCAGGGTCCAAACAAAGGTCAAACTAACCTAATAAGAAGGAAAGTGGGATAATCTGATCTGATAAGGGCTACAGCAACTCCAAGGAATTAAATGATAATCTGTAACCTTAAAACAAATCCACTCCAATTCACGAGGTTCGAGGCAAATAAAAAATCGAATAAACCCTCTAAAATTCATAGAAAAAAATCTCTAGGGTTTAGAACCTCCAATTTGGCCTTAGGAATCCATTTTGACCTACATTGAGAACCATGCCCAATTAATAACTTAATTTGGGTTTTTTGCATAAATTGATCGGTTAAACAAGGTTTGATCTAGAAATAAAATTCACCATCAGAATCCTTAGGACCTAATTATCCATGTATAAAAACTTGAGCCTAAGAAGAGACCTTCTTGACCAACTTTACATTTTGGTCCTCATCTATTACTTTTTGGCCCTCAACTTTTGAAACCCTCGCATTTTGGCCCCTAAATCTTCTTCGTTCTTTGCATTTGGGTCCTCCCTGCAAAACCCTGAGCAACGCCATGCTCCGGCGACTTTGTGCGGAGCATGGCGTCGCGTAGGGTGAGGAAGACCCTCTACCAAGTCAACCTGGGGTTCCCAGCGACGTCTGAGGTCGCAGGGACACCTCCACGCTCTCTGCCATCGCCCACACCTTCCGTGCGAACGTGCGGAAGGTATGGGTGGCAGTCCGGCCATCCTCCGGCGAGGGAGGCACGTCACCTCCCTCCGTCCTCCTCTCTGATTCCACCTCTATAAAAACCGCCCCTTCCACCGAACTCAACAGCTCGATTCTGACAGAGAAAACCCCTCCTCTTCCCTCTCTTCCCACTCCGACAGAAGCCCCCCTGCTCCGGCGGTTCTTCCTCCTCCTCCTCATCGCTCTGCCGCACTACCAGCAGCAGAGCTGCCTTCACCCACTCTTCCCACGTCGCGCCGTACCCAACGCGCGCTCTCCCGCTCTCTCCTCGCCACCGCCCCTTCTCTCTGGGCACCTTCTTCTCCAGCGACAGTCGATACGACTGTCGCCCTGCTCCGGTCCCCCTCGTCCCTCCAAGTAGATACACTCAATCTGTGAGTGTGCAGGCACAGAGGAAGAAGAAGAAGAGAGGGCAGACTGCAGAGGAAGAAGGAGAAGAGAAAGAAGAAAGGAGTAGCCAGAGCTGTGGCTGCTTGAAGAAAAGCAAGGCAGAGAAGAAGAAGGCCGACGAAGGGTTTTTAGAGACACACCTTCTATTAACAAAGAAAAGATCTTCCCAAAAAGAGGTGTACCTAAACCTTGTTTGAAAAGATCTATACAAGAGGAACCCTAAGCAAATCAGGCTCTTAAATCCATTTAAACCTTAAAAGAAAGGACCCAAAAGCTCTCAAAGGAACAAGAGGTGAAGTTGACCCTTTGGATCAACCAACCTTAAAATTAGGTCACTTCTTCACTCAAAATACTTAAAAGGTCAAGTGGAACCCTAAGCACCCTGATCTTAAACCAAAATTGGTGGACTTAAGAGGTCAAGATCCCCATTCTGGTCTACCTGGAACCGTAGTGACAAGAGAGGTCGGGTGGGGGAAACCCTGTAACCCGTGGGGACGCTCTACCGTGTAGGGGTCTTCGCAGGACTCACCCTCTCTGGCTGCCCAGGTAATTCTCAGGTGGGCGATCTTTCTGATCAAGGGGTCCATCTGCCCCGCACCTCTATAGTCACCCAACACATTTTTGGGTGACTTGATTGGGTCCAGCACCTTCTAAACTCTTCCACTCCAACAGTGCATGAACGGTAGGAGATGCTTAAGACCACCCTTAAGATCTCCTTTAGGAATTCACTCTCGCCAAGGCCCAGCCTTGACTCCCGTGTTTGAACAGCAACCTTACCCCATCATTCTCTCATCTGATTCTGAATCAAGCTCTTCTTCTTCCCCTATCATGGCTCAGCCTGTTGAGGAAGAAAACAATTTGGAGCACCAGCTCCAGCGACTCAATGACCTCTTCCAAAACTTTGTGCACCCACCGCAGCGTCCTATGATGCGGGACCATTATAATCCTGCTGCGGTGGCCATTGAGCCTCGAGTCAGAATCCCGACTGGAGGACCTGATTCCGAATTGAAGCCCAACATGATTCATGCTATACCTAAATTCCATGGGCTTAATTCTGAAGATCCCTTCCAGCACATCAAACAGCTAAAGCATCTGGCCCAAACCTTTGGGTCAAACGCGCAAAATCGGGATATTCTTCTCATGAAGATGTTCTCCTTTTCTCTTATGGACAAGGCCGCTCATTGGTATCAAACTCAGACCCGGCCGATCAACACTTGGGAAGAACTTCAGTCCAAGTTTTTGAAAAAGTTCTTCCCCGTTGGTCGAACCAACGTCTTGCGCCATCAGATTACACACTTCACTCAACAAACAGGGGAACCTCTCCATGAGGCATGGGATCGCTTTCAGGATCTCATGAGAAAGTGCCCCCATCATGGAGTTCCTAAATGGGAACAGGTCCAATCTTTTTACCAAGGACTCCGTGAGGACATTCGTCTTTTCGTCAATGCAACTTGCGGAGGAAATATCATGGGTCAACATGAAGACACCGTGTGGGAGATTCTCGAAAACATGTGCGAGAACTCCATCAACAATGACTCCTTGGGATTATTCGACAAGACGAATACCCGCGCATCGACGAATCTTAGGGGAGCACATGAGACGCAGGGCCTGTCCGCATCAGTCGACCTGGAGTTAATGGCCAGTCGATTAGACAGGGTCTCAATCATCGAGAAGAAGGTGGATGAGCTAACTCAGCACTTGCAGCGAGCCACCTCTGCGCGTAACTCCTTTGCACAACCTCCTTCCACACAGGAGACTGTGCAAAGCATTCTCCACCGATCTTCCCCTAGGATGGATCCATATCCATCCCCATCTGATTCTCGGATCGGAGGATCATATGATCCTTTCTACACCAGCTCGGGGAATTCCATTCCCCCTTTCTCTGATTCTCTAGAGGTTCCTCAGACCTGCGAGGACCTCAACGCCATCCAGAACGACCCGTTCTCCAACACCTATAACCCTGGATGGCGAAACCATCCCAACTTTCATTGGGTGGGAAATTCCCAAACCCAAAGACCACCCTTTCAGCCCCGCCCACAACCCTCTCGTCCTTACCAGCTGCCTCAGCCTCGGCCCAACCTTACTTATCCATCAGGGCCAAATCAGGATCAAATGTCCCTTATCCTTCAGACTCTGGCTGACATTCAAAGAACGAATGCGGCTATTCAAAAGCAACACAAGGATGAAATTACAAAGGTCCGAAACCAATTGGCCCAGTTGGCAAATTCTCGCCAGCCAGGCACTCTTCCTTCCCAACCTCTTCCTAACCCGAATAACGTGCCAACCCAGCGGCGCGTTATGAACCCAAACCCGGGCCAGGCCCATATGATTTATCAGGCCCCCTCTGTTCCTTCACCAGACGGGATAGAGGCCTCCACTTCTTTTGCGGGTTACCAGCAACAACCTATCTTACCCAGTCCCAACCAAAACCAGGCAGGACTTAATTCCGTAACAACCCGTAGTGGTAAGGAAACCCAAGACCCACCTTATCCAAACCACTCCAGGCCTGATAGTGATCCCAAGCCTAGGGCAGTAATCCAGGACATTCCCACCCCTATCCCAGATCCACAACCTGGACCTAACCTAGAAGAACCAACCAAGATCCCGTTTCCCGAGGCCTTGACCAAGGGAAAGAAGACCACCAAGCCCGTGGCACCTGAGGAGGACCTGGTCAAGCTCTTTGAGCAGGTCTACATAAACATCCCTTTGATGGATGCAATCCGCCACGTACCGGCTTACGCACGATTTTTAAAGAATGTGTGTACACCCCAGCGTAAGCCGCGAACCAAGGGTGGGAGCCCAATTGTTCTATCAGAGCAAGCCAGCTCTGTAATCCTCAGTAGACTCCCACCCAAGGCAAAAGATCCTGGTACTCCCCTGATTTCCTGCAAGATAGGTGATACCCAATTTGATAGAGCCTTGCTGGACTTGGGTGCATCCATAAACCTGATACCCACATCCTTACTTGACCATCTAGAAGAATCTGAGCTAAAACCAACCGAGGTGACATTACAATTAGCAGATCAATCTATAAAGTCACCAAAAGGGATTCTCGAGGATGTTATTGTGAGAGTGCAGGATTTCTACTTTCCTGTAGACTTTATAGTCTTAGACATGGACGCACCTGAGAACCCTAGGGATACACCAATCATTTTAGGGAGACCTTTCTTGGCTACTGCTAGAGCCAACATTAGCTGTAAGGAGGGCCAAATAGAGCTCAAATTTGGGAATCAAACCCTGAAAATTGATATATTTAAGGCCCAACAAGGAATCAATTGCGGTGTCATCGAACAGATTTGTGACGTTAGGACTTTGGTTGATGAAACACACTTCCAGAATGACCTAATTATACCTTATCAACAGCAGAAAGATCTTGACCCGCAAACTGAGGAGTCAAATCCAGATATGAACAACCCAATAACTCCTACCCTGAACCTCACGTCTATACTGAACCACCTGCTGCTGCTGATAACCCCATCCTCGAACTGAAGCCCCTTCCTGCTCACTTGAAATACATCTTTTTGGGTTCTAATCAGACCCTTCCTGTGATTATCAATTCCAACCTCAATCCTGAACAGGAATCCCGTCTGATTGCTGTCCTCCAGCAACATCGCAGAGCCATCGGGTGGACTCTCGATGACTTGACTGGAATAAGTCCCTCTTATTGCACTCATCATATCTATTCAGAAGAGGGCACACGACCTTCTCGTGAAATGCAGAGACGCTTGAACCCCAATCTGCAGGAGGTCGTGAAAAAGGAGATCATCAAGTGGTCAGATGCCGGGATCATCTACCCAATCTCCGATAGTCGTTGGGTGAGCCCAATTTAGGTTGTGCCTAAGAAGGCAGGACTCACCACCATAACGACTGAAATCGGAGAAATCATTCCTACCTGATTAGCCAATGCGTGGAGAGTCTGTATAGATTACCGATGACTCAATTCCTCCACAAAGAAGGATCATTTCCCACTACCTTTCATTGATCAGATTCTCGAGAAACTAGCGGGAAATAGGTTCTTCTGCTTTCTTGACGGGTACTTTGGTTATAACCAGGTGGCAATCCATCCTGAAGAACAAGAAAAGACCATGTTCACCTGCCCCTTCGGAACATACGCTTTCCGAAGGATGCCTTTCGGTCTTTGCAATGCACCCACTACTTTTCAGCGGTGCATGCTTGCCATATTCTCATATATGGTAGGTGATTATCTGGAAGTCTTCATGGATGACATTTCAGTTTTTGGAGCATCATTCGACGATTGCCTCCAACACTTGGTCCAGATACTCAGGCGGTGCATCGATGTGAATTTGGTTCTTTCCTGGGAAAAGATCCATTTCATGGTGCCTGAGGGAATTGTCTTGGGACATTTGATTTCAGAAAAAGGCATCCAAGTGGATCGAGCTAAGGTTGATATGATCTCTCGCCTTCCTATGCCTAGCTTGATTAGGGACATCCGTTCTTTTTTGGGGCACGTCGATTTTTACCGTCGTTTCATTCCGGATTTCTCAAAAATCGCGCGCCCCTTGACTTCCCTGCTCTCCAAGGATGTACCCTTTGAAATCTCCAAGGAATGCACACTAGCCTTTGAAAACCTGCGTGACCGAGTCACCCAAGCCCCGATCGTACAATCCCCTGATTGGTCTCAACCCTTTGAGATCATGTGCGATGCATCTGACTTCGCTGTAGGAGCGGTTTTGGGGCAGAAAATTGCTAGGAAACCTGTGGTCATATACTACGCTAGTAAGACACTTGACGAGGCTCAGCGTAACTATGCAGTTACGGAGAAAGAGCTGCTAGCCGTAGTATTTTCCCTTGAAATGTTCCGATCGTATCTTCTGGGTTCCCATGTCATCATTTACTCGGATCACACGACTGTAAGGCATCTCCTTGCCAAGAAGGACGCGAAGCCCCGACTAATCCGTTGGATCTTGCTGTTGCAAGAATTCGATCTTGAGATTCGCGACAGGGCGGGAAGGCAGAATGTGGTAGCCGACCATCTGTCCCGTCTTCCTTCTGAGATTATCAACCCTTCCGGACCCATCACGGAACACTTTCCTGATGAGCACCTGCTTACTGTTGGTACTAGACTTCCATGGTTTGCTGATATAGTAAACTACTTGGCTTCTCAACAGACCCCATCTGATTGGCCGAAGGCCAAGAAAGACAAATTGCGTTCTGATACCAAGTATTACATCTGGGAAGATCCGTACCTTTTCCGCATAGGTGCTGATCAAATTATTCGGAGATGTGTCCCGGAAGAGAAATTCAGCAATATCCTCTCTTTCTGCCATGACCAGGCATGCGGTGGCCATTTCTTTGGGTATAAAACCGCATCGAAAGTCCTCCAGTGCGGCTTTTACTGGCCCACACTATTCAAAGACGCATACAGTCACTGCAAGGCATGCAGTCGTTGCCAAACTTTGGGCAACATGAGCCATCGCGACATGATGCCTTTGCAGCCGATTCTCGTATGCGAAATCTTTGATGTTTGGGGGATTGATTTTATGGGCCCATTTCCTGTTTCGGATGGTTTCGAATACATTCTGCTTGCTGTGGACTACGTGTAAAAATGGATCGAAGCCATACCGACCCGAACCTGTGATCACAAAATTGTTCTCAAATTCATTCATCAAAACATTTTCTCAAGATTCGGGATTCCTCGTGCTATAATCTCTGATGGGGGGACCCATTTCACAAACGCTCAGTTTAGGTCACTGATGACCAAATACGGGGTGTCTCACCGAATCTCTACTCCTTACCACCCCCAAATTAATGGTCTAGCTGAGCTGTCAAATCGGGAGATCAAGAAAATCCTACAAGTCATTGTTCAGCCTGACAGGAAGGACTGGTCGTCCCGACTTCCGGAAGCATTGTGGGCCTATAGGACCGCCCACAAAACCCAATTAAGCATGTCTCCCTTTAGACTAGTGTACGGAAAGGCATGTCACCTTCCCGTAGAACTGGAGTATAAAGCCTATTGGGCAGTACGGAATTTAATCTAAATCTTTCAAAGGCTGCAACCCACAGAAAACTCCAAATCAGTGAGATCGATGAATTACGCCTAGACGCGTATGAGAACTCGCAAATCTACAAGGAGCGGGTTAAAGCCTTCCATGACAAGCACATCTCAAGAAAGATCTTTCATCCTGGTCAGAAGGTCCTACTCTTTAATGCCCGACTCAGACTTTTCCCAGGAAAGCTGCTATCCAAGTGGGTCGGACCATATTTAATCCGACAGGTTTTTGGAAATGGAGCTATCGAAATCAGTCCACTCAGCCACGATTCCGAACCTTTCATCGTGAACGGCCAGAGACTCAAGCCGTTCATTGATGTGACTTCTACTGATTTGGCTGAATCATCTTATATCCTCCATTCCCCTTGAGCTTATTGCACCCAGCCGATGGCGTAAAACCCAACGCTTAACGGGAGGCAACCCATTTTTTTCCTAAAAATCCAAAACCTTTTTCTGACATTTTTGTGCACTTAACATTCACCCTTGTAGGTAGCCGACCCCACCTCAGATGCTTGCATCTGGGATTAGAAATCGTCCGCAAAATTCATCCCAACCCATTCACTCATCCAAATTTCTGTCTTAAGGAATGAACTAAGTAAATAAAAAACCCCCTAAGTCACAATGAGAACATCGCAAACCTTAGGCATGGGGGGGTATAAAAGTGCAAAACTTGTAAGAAAAGGTTTTAAACAGAAAAAATTCACATATGCCAAAAACACCATAAAAATTAAAAAAAAAATCGAAAAAGAATAAGAGGAGAAAGAAATTTTGTGGGAAAAGGAAAAGAAACAAAATGAAAAAGGAGCACAAAAATGTGAGAAAAAGTGATAGTCATTAGTAAGAAACTAAGGAATTAACCTAAGTTCTAGACCCCATTCAAGAAAGGAACTGAAAAGTGCACAATGGGATTAGTAAGAACGCAAACCTTAGGCATTCTTGGATAGACTCTTAGTACTCATTAAGATCTGGACACTCCTGAAGAGGCTGAGGAAAATGAAAAGCTGAAGTATTAGGTCTAAGGCTTAGGGAGTATTCGACCTCATCAACTAACTTTTGGTCTACGGGACTCAGTAACCTAAGCACCCTAACCTCACACACAGCCTGGTTCAGTAAGCGTAAAAATCAAAATCACGCAGAAGCGTCGCAAAATTCTGAAAAGTACACCTAGAGTAGGAGTGGCCGATCAACACAAGTTGATTTGGACGAGTTCCCAGCGCAGAGAGGCAGGAAATCCCCTCGAAGATGCGTAACAAAATATCATCTCCTCGGTGCTTGTCTCTTAGGATATTTACATATCCTACTGGGGGCATGTAAGCACCCTGCTGGTTCAGATTCCATGGATGGCATTATCACGAAGTGTCAATTGTCAGGGTCTGGATTCGGCCACGGAACACCATGGATGGGATTATCTCAAAATCTCAATAGCCAGGGTTTCGGGGGTTGCCATGGGCAGTGCTATCTCGAAGGATCGATTACCAGGAACCCTTAAGGATTGATGATGGGAGCAAGGAATCTGATACAGACCGTGTTGAGAAGCCAATCCTAAGCTAGAATTAAAAAGAAAAAGAGAGAGAAAACTCTCCAAACAGAAAATTTTTCTATCTCTCTCTCTTACAAAACACACTGCGAACTGAGCCAGGGCTAAAATCATTCCAAGCACGGGTGTTTTAACCACAAAGTCCAATAGACCTTAGGTTAGTTCTCGTAGGCCTTAAAAACCATTGCTAAGGACTGAGGCTAAGGCTAGACAGATCTGGATCTTGATTGGTACTAGAGTACCTTTTAGGCATATGGTCAACATTCTAACCTAATCTAAGCTCAAATGAAAAAGCACTTATCTGAAGCTATTAAAAACTTCATGGTCTAGAACAAAGGTTGAAACCTTAAATTTTTGCTAAGGGACTAGCAAAAGCTAGGCATGGGGGTATGATGAGAACTTCATCATGAGCCATAACTAGCTCATTTTGACATAATACAGAAGATAAAAGCTCCTACATAACTCAAGGAAAGGCTTAACTCAGAGAATTCTGAGTTTAAGAAGAAAATAAGTCATAAGGGGTAAAAATGCAATTTTGCCAGCACAATCTGCAAACAGGGTAACTCAGGGTCCAAACATAGGTCAAACTAACCTAATAAGAAGGAAAGTGGGATAATCTGATCTGATAAAGCCTACAGCAACTCCAAGGAATTAAATGATAATCTGTAACCCTAAAACAAACCCACTCCAATTCACGAGGTTCGAGGCAAAGAAAAAATCGAATAAACCCTCTAAAATTCATAGAAAAATAATCTTTAGGGTTTAGAACCTCCAATTTGGCCTTAGGAATCCATTTTGACGTACATTGAGAACCATGCCCAATTAATAACTTAATTTAGATTTTTTACGTAAATTAACTGGTCAAACAAGGTTTGATCTAGAAATAAAATTCACCATCAGAATCCTTAGGACCTAATTAGCCATGTATAAAAACTTGAGCCTAAGAAGAGACCTTCTTGACCAACTTTACATTTTGCTCCTCATCTATTACTTTTTGGCCCTCAACTTTTGAAACCCTCGCATTTTGGCCCCTAACTCTTCTTCGTTCTTTGCATTCGGGTCCTCCCTGCATAACCCTGAGCAGTGCCATGCTCCGGCGACTTTGCGCGGAGCATGGCGCCGGGCAGGGTGAGGGAGACCCTCTGCCAAGTCAACCTAGGGTTCCCTACGACGTCTGTCGTCGCAGGGACACCTCCACGCTCTCTGCCATCGCCCACACCTTCCGTGCGAATGCGCTGAAGGTATGGGTGGCAGTCCGGCCATCCTCTGACGAGGGAGGCACTTCGCCTCCCTCCGTCCTCCTCTCTGATTCCACGTCTATAAAAACCGCCCCCGTCCATCGAACTCAACAGCTCGGTTCTGACGGAGAAAACCCCTCCTCTTCCCTCTCTTCCCACTCCGGCAGAAGCCCTCCTGCTCCGACGGTTCTTCCTCCTCCTTGTCGTCGCTCTGCCGCACTACCAGCAGCAAAGCTGCCTTCACCCCCTCTTCCCGCGTCGATCCGTACCCAGCGCGCGCTCTCCCGCTCTCTCCTCGCCGCCGCCCCTTCTCTCTGGGCACCTTCTTCTCCTTCGCCCTGCTCCGGTCCCCCTCTTCCCTCCAAGTAGGTACAGTTCTTCCCTTTCCTCCCCTCTTTCTTTTCAAAATTTTAATTTGCTCAACCACCCTTCGACCGCGCCTAATCACCCTCACCTTCTCCATCTCCGGCCACCCTCCGGCGAGACGTTCCCATCGCTCCACAGCCCCATACGCCTCGCCGACCCTCACAGAACCTCCGCCTCACCACACTGAGCAACCTCCGCTCACCCATTATCGCTCCACCACCCCACCACACTCCACCGAACAAACCCATTTTTCCGGTCGTAGTCCGACCTAGGGCCGCCGCCAGACACCGCCCCACAACCTGCTACCCCCGGCATTAGTCTGATTAGGCTGAGAGGCCCTGTTTGTGTTTGGCAGGTCTGCAGCCCCGGCCGCCATTGGCGACAAGGCGAGGAGCTTCCAAGCAAGCTCCAGGCCCTGCAGCAACAGGATCCCAGCTGAGGCGAGGCGGGGGGACTTGAGCGAAGGCAAGGACCAGATCTGCGAAGAGAAACAAGCACGTTGCTGCTGAAGCCAAGTCGCGCCTTCCTGCGGGCGCGCGCAAGCGAGGGATAAAATTTAGTCCCACATCGTGGGATTTCAAAGCGCTGCACCGGTTTAAATTGTTTTTGTGAAATAAGCTTATCGCCTCAGTACACGGGGTGAGGTCCCTCTCACCCGCTCACCCGGCCTCGTCCGCGATCACCCCCCGCGGACCTGGCCCGACCCGTTTACCGGACCTGCACTCCTCGCCCACCACCGCACGCCGGTGGGCCTGGACCTGGGCACGACCCGTACCCGAATACCCGACAGCTCTGGGAGAGCTATCCTACGAGCGGAATCTGAGAGAGAGAGACGCGGGAGAGGGTAGAGTAGGTTTTTGCCCTGACCAATCTGTGAGTGTGCAGGCACAGAGGAAGAAGAAGAAGAGAGGGCAGACTGCAGAGGAAGAAGGAGAAGAGAAAGAAGAAAGGAGCAGCCAGAGCTGTGGCTGCTTGAAGAGAAGCGAGGCAAAGAAGAAGAAGGCCGACGAAGAAAGACTGAAGGAAGAAGAAGGAGGAGCACCAAGCAGCACTGTAGCAGCGGCGACTTAAGTCGTCTGATTGGAAAATCAAACGACGCTCTGCAGAGGAAGAGAAGAAGGAGGAAAGAAGAGCAGGCACCGCACAGAGGAAGAAGAAAAAAGAGAAGCTGAAGAAGAAGACGAGAAGCGCAAGGAAGACAGAGCTGAAAGAAGAAGAGAAGAAATAGAAGAAGCTCTGAAGAAAGAAGAAAAGAGAAGATCAAGGAAGAAGATCCGAGAAAGAAGAGAAGACAAGCAAAGAGAGAAAGAAGAGAAGAAGAAAAAGCCAACAAAATAAATCTCTCTCTCTCTCTTTTCACTTTTGTAATAGAAACTTTGTACTTCTAGAATACAATTTTCTCCCTGAGTTCGACCAGAGAAAACTTTTATTTTTCGAGTAACAAATTATATTAAACTGATAACTGCTCCTCTATACTATACTACAACGAGATATTAAAATCATAGAGGATTGGCACCGAACCAGTTTTTGGCGCCGTTGCCGGGGAGCAACAGCTATTCTAGAAGATTTGAAATTCTTTTAAGAGATTGCTAATCTTTTTCTCTCTCTTATGTGCAGGTAAAAATGAGAAGAGCAGCCGCACAACAAACACTCCAACAAACAAGTAATCTTCATTAGCCCTCTCTTAAACTCCCTTAAAATCTAAAAATCTAGAAATCAGGAATGAATCGATGGTAAAAACTGATGTGCCCCAGGAAAGATCGGTTGTCCTTGATCGAGCTAGGCATAGGGAGTTTGGAAATCAGATTCACCTTGGCTCGATCAACCTAGATGCCTTTTTCAGAGATGAGATGTCCCAAGACAATTCCTTCAGGCACCATGAAGTGGCTCTTTTCCAAAGAAAGAACCAGATTCGCGTTAATGCATCGCCTGAGGATCTGAACCAAGTGCAGGAGGCAATCGTCAAATGACTCGCCAAACAATGAGAAGTCATCTATGAAGACTTCCAGATAATCACCTACCATATTTGAGAATATGGCAAGCATGCACCGCTGAAAAGTAGGGGTGCATTGCAGAGATTGAAGGGAATCCTTCAGAACGCGTACGTCCCGAAGGCGCAGGTGAAAGTGGTCATTTCTTGGTCCTCAGGATGGACCCATCCAAAAAGCAGAAGAATCTATTTCCCGCTAGTTTTTCAAGGATCTGATCAATAAACGGTAGTGGGAAGTGATCCTTCTTTGTGGAGGTATTGAGTCTTCTGTAATCAATGCAGACTCTTGAAGTTGTTGGTTCAACCGGGTTTTATTGTTATAACGTTGTAGTATAGCCAATTATTACCAACATTTCAAATATATAAATTTTTTACTCGGAAAATAAAAGAGTTCCCGAGGTCGAACTCAGGGAGCAAGTTGTATTCTAGAGATATACATGTTTCTTTTACAAAATAAAGAAAGAGAGAGGGAAAGAATTTGTTGTTCTCTTTGTTTTCTCCTCGTGATGTTCTTCTTTCTTTCTTTCTTCAGATCTCCTTCTTCTTCTTTGTTCTGCAGAGGTGATGCTCCTCTTTCTTTCTTCAGATCTCCTTCTTCTTCTTCCTTGGTTTCTGTCTTGGCCTCTCTTCTTCTTTTTCTGCAGTCTCTTCTGTGAAGGTTTCTTCTTCCTTGGCTCTGCTGTACTTCTTCTCTGCAGCCTTTCCTCTTCTTCTGCCTTGCTCAGCCTCTTCTTTAGAGTTTCTTCTTGTTTCTCCTCCCTGCGGCTAAGTGTCAGCTTCTTCTTTTCTTTTTCAGCCAGGGACGTCACCCCTCCTTCTTTCTTCTTTTCCCTTCAGGCCGTCGTCTGATTTCCAAATCAGACGACTTAAACTACCTGTTGCTACAGTCAGCTTCCTTCTTCTTCCGCGGGTCTTCTTCTTCGCCTGTGCCTGCACACTTCAGCGTTTTCCGTCAGAGGCAAAACCTACTCTACCCTCCCCCCCCCCCCGCGTCTCTCTCTCTCTCTGAAACCACTCTTGGGAAAGCTCTCCCAGAGCTACCGGGTAACCGGGTTCGGGTCAGGCCCGGGTCCAGGCCCACCGGCGTGCGTGGTGGGCGAGGAGTGCAGGTCAGTCTTAAGTCGGGTCGGGTCGGGTCAGGTCCGCGGGGCGTGAGCGTGGACGAGACCGGGTAACCGGGCGGGTGAAGGGGACCTCACCCCGTGTGCTGAGGCAGTAAGCCTCCAGCACTTTTGCATCTTATATCGCTGCGCCTCTTCAGGCTTTTCCGAGGTGGGACTAAATGTCCCACCTCAATTGCGCGCCCGCAGCGGGGAAATCAGCGGGAGATCGCGGCGTCACGCGAAGCCTTCTGCCTTAGCTGCGAGCCTGGTGTTTTGTCGGAACGCCTCGCAAGGCCTGGGAGTTGAATCTGGGCGTGGCGCTGAGCGTGGCGCGCCTGTAGCTGCAGGCAGAAGCAGTTCCTCCTGCACGGCAATGGCGGCGGAGGTCGGGTGGCCTGTTCACAAGAAAACGGCCTCTCGACCTAATCAGAAAGTGCCAGGAGCTTCGCCAGGGTGCGGCGAAGCTCGTGTGGGTGGTGGCGAGGCGCGGGGCGGCGTGCAAGGGCTGCCCTAGGTCGGACTGTGGGTCGGAGGATGGGTTTGTTGGGGGAAGCGTTACGGAGGTGTGGAGTGGCAGTGAAGGGGTGGAGGGTACTCAGTGTGATGAGGCGGAGGTGCGGTGAGGGTCGGCGAGCCGTGTGGGTTGCTGAGGTGATGGGAGCGGCTCGCCGGGGGGTGGCCGGAGACGAAGGGGGTGACGATGGTCAGGGTCGGTCGAGGGCTTAATTGAATAAATTGAAAGCGGGGAAAGAAAGAGGAGAAGAAGGGGAGTAGCTCTAGCTTACTTGCAGGGACGAAGGGGGAGGAACAGGGCGACAGTCGTATCGACTGTCGCCGGAGAAGACGATTGAAACGTCGGTTTTGTTTTGTTATAACGTTGTAGTAAAGCCGGTTATGACCAACACTTCAAATATAAATTTTTTTACTCGGAAAATAAAAGAGTTCCCGAGGTCGAACTCAGGGAGCAAGTTGTATTCTAGAGATATACATGTTTCTTTTACAAAATAAAGACAGAGAGAGGGAAAGAATTTTGTTGTTTTCTCTTTGTTCTGCAGAGGGGATGCTCTTCTTTCTCTCTTTCTTTAGATCTCTTTCTTTCTTTTTATTCTGCAGAGGGGCTTCTTCCTGCTGTTCCTGCTTTGGTGGTTATCTTTTTTCTTCAGAGCTCCTTGTTCTTCTTTTTCGTTCTGCAGAGGTGATGCTCCTCTTCAGATCTCTTTCTTCTTCTTCCTTGGTTTCTGTCTTGACCTCTCTTCTTCTTTTTCTGCAATTGTGGTGACCCTTTCTCTGTTCCCTTTTCTGCAGAGCTTCTGCCTTCAGCTACTAAGTCTTCCTTTCTTCTTCTTCTGCTTTGGCCGTTGCTCTTCCTTCTTCTTCAGCCTGCCTTCTTTCCTGCTCTGGCTACTGACCTTCCGTCGTCTGACCCGGTGCTTAGACGACTTAACTATGCCTTTGCTACAGTGCAGCTCCTTCTTCTTCCGCGGGTCTTCTTCTTCTTCTTTGGCCTGCACACTTCAGAGTTTTTCGTCAAGAGGCAAAACCTACTCTACCCTCCCCCCCCCGCGTCTCTCTTTCTCTCTGAAACCACTCTTGGGAAAGCTCTCCCAGAGCTACCGGGTAATCGGGTTCGGGTCAGGCCCGGGTCCAGGCCCACCGGCGTGCGTGGTGGGCGAGGAGTGCAGGTCAGTCTAAGTCGGGTCGGGTCAGGTCCGCGGGGCATGAGCGCGGACGAGACCGGGTAACCGGGCGGGTGTAAGGGGACCTCACCCCGTGTACTGAGGCAATGAGGCTAGTGCACGAAATCAATTTAAACAGTGGAACGTGTGTGAGGCTTACCGATGTGGGACTAAACGCAGACCGTTCCTCGCGTGCGCCTGCTGGGAGACCGCGGCCTGGCTTCTGCAGCTGCGGCTTCTATTTGCATAAGTTGCTGGCTGGCTGCCTTCGCAAGACGCCCCGTACTCCGCAGCAGCTGGAGACCTGGAGTCCTCAAGCCTGGAGCGCGGGAGAAGCTGCTTCAATGTGCGTCAATGGCGGTCGAACCTCAAAGCCTGTCGGACACGAATACGGCCTTGCGGCCTAATCAAACCACTGGGGAACCTTCGCCGTGGCACGGCGAAGGTGAGGAGCTGCGCGGCAGGCCGCAAGGAGGTGTCTGGCGGCAGCCCTGGGTCGGACTGCGACCGGAGGAATGGGTTTGTTCGGGGGAGTGTTACGGAGGTGTGGAGTGGCAGTGGAGGGGTGGGGGGTGCTCAGTGTGGTGAGGCGGAGGTTCGGTGAGGGTCGGCGAGCCGTGTGGGTTGCTGAGGTGATGGGAGCGGCTCGCCGGAGGGTGGTCGGAGGCGAAGGGGGTGAAGGTGGTCAGGGTCGGTAGAGGGCTTAATTGAATAAATTGAAAGCGGGGAAAGAAAGAGGAGGAGAAGGGGAGTAACTCTAGCTTACTTGCAGGGACGAAGGGGGAGGAACAGGGCGACAGTCGTATGGACTGTCGCCGGAGAAGACGATGCTCAGGGAAAGGGGCGGCGGCGAGCAGAGAGCCGGAGAGGCGCCAGCTGGGTGCGGCGTGGCGCGGGAAGAGCAGGGGAGGAAGTCTCTGCTGCTGGTATTGCGGCAGAGCGAAGAGGTGGAGGGGGAGGAAACCGCCGGAGCTGGTGAGCGTCTGCCGGAGAAAGAAGAGAAGGAAGTTGGGGATTTTCTCCGTCAGATCCAGGCTGCCCTGGTCGGTGGAGCAGCGGGGGGTATTTATAGGGATGAAACAGGGAGGAAGGCGGAGGGAGACGACGTGTCTCCCTCGCCGGAGAATGGTCGGAAACACGAACCCATACCGTCCGTGCGTTCGCACGGCCGGTATGGTGGGCTACAATGACCAGGGGGGTGCCCCTGCGACGGCTGACGACGCAGGGCACCCCCGGTTTACTTGCTAGGTCTCACACCTCACCCTGCGCGGCGCCATGCTCCGCCCAAGGTCGCCGGAGCATGGTGCTGGCAGGTTTTTGCAGGAGGGACCTGATTGCAAAGAACGAAGGAGAGTTAGGGGCCAAAATGCGAGGGTTCAAAAGTTGAGGGCCAAAGAGTAAATATATGAGGACCAAAGTGTAAAGTCGGTCAAGGAGGTTTCTTCTTAGGCTCAAGTTTTTATACATGACTAATTAGGACCTAAGGAATCTGATGGTGAATTTCATTTTCATATTAAACCTTGTTTGACCGGTCAATTTGCACAAAAACCCAAATTAAGTTATTAATTGGGCATGGTTCTCAATGTAGGTCAAAATGGGTTCTAAAGGCCAAATTGAAGGTTCTAAACCCTAGAGAGTATTTTTCTATGAATTTTAGAGGGTTTATTCTATTTTTACTTTGCCTCGAACCTTGTGAATTGAAGTGGGTTGTTTTAGGGTTACAGATTATCATTTGGTTTCTTGGAGGTGCTGTAGCCCTTGCTAGATCATTTCATCCCACTTTTATTCTTATTAAGCTGCTTTGACCTATGTTTGGGCCCTGAATTACCCTGTATGCAGATTATACTGGTAAAATTGCACTTTTACGCCTTATGACTTGTTTTCTTCTCAAACTCAGAATTCTCTGAGTTAAGCCTTTCCTTGAGTTATGTAGGAGCTTTTATCCTTTGTATTGGGTCAAAATGAGCTAGTTATGGCTCATGATGAACGATGCTCAGGGAAAGGGGCGGCGGCGAGCAGAGAGCCGGAGTGGCGCCAGCTGGGTGCGGCGTGGCGCGGGAAGAGCAGGGGAGGAAGTCTCTGCTGCTGGTATTGCGGCAGAGCGAAGAGGTGGAGGGGGAGGAAACCGCCGGAGCTGGTGAGCGTCTGCCGGAGAAAGAAGAGAAGGAAGTTGGGGATTTTCTCCGTCAGATCTAGGCTGCCCTGGTCGGTGGAGCAGCGGGGGGTATTTATAGGGATGAAACAGGGAGGAAGGCGGAGGGAGACGACGTGTCTCCCTCGCCGGAGAATGGTCGGAAACACGAACCCATACCGTCCGTGCGTTCGCACGGCCGGTATGGTGGGCTACAATGACCAGGGGGGTGCTCCTGCGACGGCTGACGACGCAGGGCACCCCCGGTTTACTTGCTAGGTCTCACACCTCACCCTGCGCGGCGCCATGCTCCGCGCAAGGTCGCCGGAGCATGGTGCTGGCAGGTTTTTGCAGGAGGGACCTGATTGCAAAGAACGAAGGAGAGTTAGGGGCCAAAATGCGAGGGTTCAAAAGTTGAGGGCCAAAGAGTAAATATATGAGGACCAAAGTGTAAAGTCGGTCAAGGAGGTTTCTTCTTAGGCTCAAGCTTTTATACATGACTAATTAGGACCTAAGGAATCTGATGGTGAATTTCATTTTCATATTAAACCTTGTTTGACCGGTCAATTTGCGCAAAAACCCAAATTAAGTTATTAATTGGGCATGGTTCTCAATGTAGGTCAAAATGGGTTCTAAAGGCCAAATTGAAGGTTCTAAGCCCTAGAGAGTATTTTTCTATGAATTTTAGAGGGTTTATTCTATTTTTACTTTGCCTCGAACCTTGTGAATTGAAGTGGGTTGTTTTAGGGTTACAGATTATCATTTGGTTTCTTGGAGGTGTTGTAGCCCTTGCTAGATCATTTCATCCCACTTTTATTCTTATTAAGCTGCTTTGACCTATGTTTGGGCCCTGAATTACCCTGTATGCAGATTATACTGGTAAAATTGCACTTTTACCCCTTATGACTTGTTTTCTTCTCAAACTCAGAATTCTCTGAGTTAAGCCTTTCCTTGAGTTATGTAGGAGCTTTTATCCTTTGTATTGGGTCAAAATGAGCTAGTTATGGCTCATGATGAGGTTCTCATCATACCCCCATGCCTAGCTTTTGCTAGTCCCTTAGCAAAAACTTAAGGTTTCAACCCTTGTTCTAGACCATGAAGTTTTTAATGGTTTTAGATAAGTGCCTTTTTTATTTGAGCATAGATTAGGTTAGAATGCTGACCATAGGCCTAAAAGGTACTCTAGTACCAATCAAGATCCAAATCTGTCTAGCCTTAGCCTCAGTCTTTTAGCAAAGGTTTTTAAGGCCCACAAGAACTAACCTAAGGTTTATTGGACTTCGTGGTTAAAGCACCCGTGCTTGAAATGATTTTAGCCCTGGCTCAGTTCGCAGTGCGTTTTGTAAGAGAGAGATAGAAAGTTTTTCTGTTTGGAGAGTTTTCTCTCTCTTTTTCTTTTTAGTTCTAGCCTAGGATTGGCTTTTCAACACGGTCTGTATCAGATTCCTTGCTCCCATCATCAATCCTCAAGGGTTCCTGGCGATCGATGCTTCGAGATAGCACCGCCCATGGCAACCCCCGGAACCCTGGCTATTGAGATTTCGAGATAATCCCATCCATGGTATTCCGTGGCCGAATCCAGACCCTGGCAATTGACACTTCGAGATAATGCCATCCATGGAATCTGAACCAGCAGAGTGCTTACATGCCCCCAGTAGGATATGTAAATATCCTAAGAGACAAGCACCGAGGAGATGATATTTTGTTACGCATCTTCGAGGGGATTTCCCGCCTCTCCGCGCTGGGAACTCGTCCAAATCAACTTGTGTTGATCGGCCGCTCCTATTCTAGGTGTTCTTTTCATATTTTTGCGACGCTTCTGCGTGATTCTGATTTTTACGCTTACTGAACCAGGCTGTGTGTGAGATTAGGGTGCTTAGGTTACTGAGTCCCGTAAACCAAAAATTAGTTAACGAGGCCGAATACTCCCTAAGCCTTAGACCTAATACTTCAGCTTTTCATTTTCCTCAACCTCTTGAGGAGTGTCCAGATCTTAATGGGTACTAAGAGTCTATTCAAGAATGCCTAAGGTTTGCATTCTTTACTAATCTTATTGTGCACTTTTCTTGAATGAGGTCTAGAACTTAGGTTAATTCCTTAGTTCCTTACTAATGACTATCACTTTTTCTCATAATTTTGTGCTCCTTTTTCATTTTGTTTCTTTTCTCCTTCGCAAAATTTTCTTCTCTTTTCCTCTTATTCTTTTTCGAAAATTTTTTTTAATTTTTATGGTGTTTTTGGCATATGTGAATTTTTTTGTTTGAAACCTTTTCTTACAAGTTTTGCACTTTCATACACCCCCCATGCCTAAGATTTGCAATGTCCTCATTGTAACCTAGGGGGTCTTAGTTCATTCCTTAAGACAGAAATTTGGATGAGTGGATGGGTCGGGTTGAATTTTTGCGGACGATTTCAAATCCCAGATGCAAACATCTGAGTTGGGGTCGGCTGTCTACAAGGGTGAACTTCGAGTGCTGAAAGGTGTCAAAACAAGTTTCAGGTTTACAAAGAGAATGACGGGCTGCCTCCCGTTAAGCGCTGAGTTTTACGCCATCGGCTGGGCGCAATAAGCTCAAGGGGAAAGGAGGATATAAGATGCCTCAGCCAAATCAGTAGAAGTTACATCAATGAACGGCTTGAGTCTCTAACCGTTCACGATGAAAGGTTCAGAATCGTGGCTGAGTGGACTGATTTCGATTGCTCCATTTCCAAAAACCTGTCGGACCAAATATGGTCCGACCCACTTAGATCTCAGTTTTCCTGGGAAGAGTTTGAGTCGGGCATCAAAGAGTAGGACCTTTTGACCAGGATGAAAGATCTTTCTCGAGATGTGTTTGTCGTGGAAGGCTTTAACCCGCTCCTTGTAGATTTGCGAGTTCTCGTACGCGTCTATGCGTAATTCATCGATCTCGCTGATTTTGAGTTTTCTGTGGGTCCCAGCCTTGGAAAGATCTAGATTACAGTTCCGTACTGCCCAATAGGCTTTATGCTCCAGTTCTACGGGAAGGTGGCATGCCTTTCCGTACACCAGTCTAAAGGGGGACATGCCCAATTGGGTCTTGTGGGCTGTCCTATAGGCCCACAATGCTTCCGGAAGTCGGGACGACCAGTCCTTCCTGTCAGGTCGAACAGTGACTTGCAGGATTTTCTTGATCTCCCGATTAGACAGCTCAGCTAGACCATTAGTTTGGGGGTGGTAAGGAGTAGAGATTCGGTGAGACACCCCGTATTTGGTCATCAGTGACCTAAACTGAGCATTTGTGAAATGGGTCCCCCCATCAGAGATTATTGCACGAGGAATCCCGAACCTTGAGAAAATGTGTTGATGAATGAATTTGAGAACGATTTTGTGATCACAGGTTTGGGTCGGTATGGCTTCGATCCATTTGGACACGTAGTCCACAGCCAACAGAATGTATTCGAAACCATCCGAAACAGGAAAGGGGCCCATAAAATCAATCCCCCAAACATCAAAGATTTCGCATACTAGAATCGGTTGCATAGGCATCATGTCGCGACGGCTCATGTTGCCCAAAGTCTGGCAACGACTGCATGCCTTGCAATGACTGTATGCGTCTTTGAATAGTGTGGGCCAGTAAAAGCCGCACTGGAGGACTTTTGATGCGGTTTTATGCCCGGCAAAATGGCCACCGCATGCCTGGTCATGGCAGAAAGAGAGGATATTGTTGACTTCCCCTTCCGGGACACATCTCCGGATGATCTGATCGGCACCTATGCGGAAGAGGTACGGGTCTTCCCAAATGTAATACTTGGCATCGGAGCGTAATTTGTCTTTCTTGGCCTTCGGCCAATCGGACGGGGTCTGATGAGATGCCAAGTAATTTACTATATTAGCAAACCATGGAAGGCTAGTACCAATAGTCAGCAGGTGCTCATCGGGAAAATGCTCAGTGATGGGTCCGGAAGGGTCAATTATTTCAGAAGGAAGACGGGACAAGTGATCAGCTACCACGTTTTGCTTTCCCGCTTTGTCGCGAATCTCAAGGTCAAATTCTTGCAACAGCAAGATCCATCGGATTAATCGAGGTTTCGCGTCCTTCTTCGCAAGGAGATGCCTCACAGCTGTGTGATCCGAGTATATGATGACATGGGAACCCAGAAGGTACGATCTAAACTTCTCTAGGGCAAATACTACAGCTAGCAGCTCTTTCTCAGTAACCGTATAGTTACGCTGAGCCTCATCGAGTGTTTTGCTGGCGTAGTAAATGACCACAGGTTTCTTGTCATTTTTCTGCCCCAAAACCGCTCCTACAGCGAAGTCGGATGCATCACACATGATCTCAAAGGGTTGAGACCAATCAGGGGACTGTAGGATCGGGGCTTGGGTGACTCGGTCACGCAGGATTTCAAATGCTTGAGTGCATTCCTTGGAGATTTCGAAGGGAACATCCTTGGAGAGAAGAGTGGTCAGGGGGCGTGCGATTTTTGAAAAATCAGGGATAAATCGTCGATAAAAACCGACATGCCCTAAAAAGGATCGGATGTCCCTGATTGAGCTAGGCATAGGAAGGTGAGAGATCAGATTAACCTTAGCTCGATCCACTTGGATACCTTTCTCCGAAATTGAGTGTCCCAGGACAATTCCCTCAGGCACCATGAAATGGCTCTTTTCCCAGGAAAGAACCAAATTCACGTCGATGCACCGCCTGAGTATCTGGACCAAGTGTTGGAGGCAATCGTCGAATGATGCTCCGAAAACTGAAAAGTCATCCATGAAGACTTCCAGATAATCACCTACCATATCTGAGAATATGGCAAGCATGCATCGCTGAAAAGTAGCGGGTGCATTGCAAAGACCGAAAGGCATCCTTTGGAAAGCGTATGTTCCGAAGGGGCAGGTGAACGTGGTCTTTTCTTGGTCCTCAGGATGGATTGCCACCTGGTTATAACCGGAGTACCCGTCAAGAAAGCAGAAGAACCTATTTCCCGCTAGTTTTTCGAGAATTTGATCAATGAAGGGTAGTGGGAAATGATCCTTCTTCGTGGAGGAATTGAGTCGACGGTAATCTATACAGACTCTCCACGAGTTGGCTAATCGGGTAGGAATGATTTCTCCGGTCTCAGTCGTTATAGTGGTGAGTCCTGCCTTCTTGGGCACGACCTGAATTGGGCTCACCCAACGACTATCGGAGATCGGGTAGATGATCCCGGCATCTAACCACTTGATGATCTCCTTTTTCACGACCTCCTGCAGATTGGGGTTTAAGCGTCTCTGCATTTCACGAGAAGGTCGTGTGCCCTCTTCTGAATAGATATGATGAGTACAATAAGAGGGACTTATTCCAGTCAAATCATCGAGAGTCCATCCGATGGCTCTGCGATGTTGCTGGAGGACAACAATCAGACGGGATTCCTGTTCAGGACTGAGGTTGGAATTGATAATTACAGGAAGGGTCTGATTAGAACCCAAAAAGACGTATTTTAAGTGAGCAGGAAGGGGTTTCAGTTCGAGGATGGGGTTTTCAGCAGCAGCGGGTGGTTCAGTATAGATGTGAGGTTCAAAGGTGGGAGTTACTGGGTTGTTCACATCTGGATTTGACTCCTCTGTTTGCGGGTCAAGATCCTTCTGTGGTTGATGAGGCATACTCGAGTCATTCTGGAGGTGTGATTCATCAACCAAAGTCTTGATGTCACAAATTTGCTCGATGACGCCGCAATTAATTCCTTGTTGGGCCTTAAATATATCAATTTTCAGTGTTTGATCTCCAAACTTAAGCTCTATTTGGCCCTCCTCACAGCTGATGTTGGCTCTAGCAGTAGCCAAGAAAGGTCTCCCTAGAATGATTGGTGTATCCCTAGGGTTCTCAGGTGCATCCATATCTAAGACTATAAAGTCCACTGGAAAATAGAAATCCCGCACTCTCACGATAACATCCTCGAGAATCCCTTTTGGTGACTTTATAGATCGATCTGCTAATTGTAATGTCACCTCGGTTGGTTTTAGCTCAGATTCTTCTAGATGGTCGAGTAAGGATGTGGGTATCAGGTTTATGGATGCACCCAAGTCTAACAAAGCTCTATCAAATTGGGTACCACCTATCTTACAGGAAATCAGGGGAGTTCCAGGATCTTTTGCCTTGGGTGGGAGTCTACTGAGGATTACAGAGCTGGCTTGTTCTGACAAAACAATTGGGCTCCCTCCCTTGGTTCGCGGCTTACGCTGGGGTGTACATATATTCTTTAGAAATCGTGCGTAAGCTGGTACGTGGCGGATTGCATCCATCAAGGGGATGTTTATGTGGACCTGCTCAAAGAGCTTGACCAGGTCCTCCTCAGGGGCCACGGGTTTTGTGGTCTTCTTTCCCTTGGTCAGGGCCTCGGGAAACGGGATCTTGGTTGGTTCTTCTAGGATAGGTCCAGGTTGTGGATCTGGAACAGCGGTACCTTGGATAACTATCCTAGGGTCATGGTTATCAGGCTTGGAGTGGTTTGGATAATGCGGGTCTTGAGTTGTTTTACCACTACGTGTTGTTACAGAATTTAATCCGGCCTGATTTTGGTTTGGGTTTGGTAGGAGGGGTGGCTGCTGCTGAAATCCCGCATAAGAAGTTGAGGCTTCCATCTCGTCTGGAGATGGAGCAGTAGGAGCCTGATAAATCCATTGGGCGTGGCCTAAATTTGGATTCATAACGCGCTTCTGGGTTGGCACGTTATTTGGGTTAGGAAGAGGTTGGGAAGGGAGTGTGCCTGGTTGGCGAGAATTTGCCAACTGGGCCAGTTGAGTTTTAACTTCAGTAAGCTCGTCCTTGTGCTGTTTTTGAATAATGTGAGGGTGTTGCTGCACAAACACGGGCGTCGAGGCTTGGCCTTGACGAGAGCGAATTTCTAAAGGAGGTCTTAAGGGTGGTCTTAGGGACCTCCTTCCGTACATGCACTGTTTGGAAGAGGTAAGTTTAGAAGGTGCTGGACCCAATCAAGACACCCAAAAATGTGTTGGGTGACTATAGAGGTGCGGGGCAGATGGACCCCTTGATCAGAAAGATCGTCCACCTGAGAATTACCTGGGCAGCCAGAGAGGGAGAGTCCCGCGAAGACCCCTACACGGTAGAGCGTCCCCACGGGTTACAGGGTTTCCCCCACCCGACCTCTCTTGTCACTGCGGTTCCAGGTAGACCAGAATGGGGATCTTGACCTCTTAAGTCTACCAATTTTAAGATCAGGGTGCTTAAGGTTTCACTTGAACTTTAGTCTTTTTAAGTGCAAAGAGTGACCTAATTTAAGGTTGGTTGACCCAAAGGGGTCAACTTTACCTCTTGTTTTCTTTGAGAGCTTTTTGGGTCCTTTCTTTTAGGGTTCAAGTGTTTAGAGAGCCAATTGTTTTAGGTTTCCCTTGAATAGGTATTTTCAGACAAGGGGTTGGGCACACTTCATTTGGTTTTCTCAATTCTTGCTTACGGAGTGTGTCTCTAAATCCCTAGTGTTGGATCCTAGGTTGGCTCTACTTGGTCTAGTTAATTCTTTGTTGGGTAATTAGGGCTCAAGCAAGAATGTGTTAGCCCTTAAATACCCTTAATAGTGTGCAAGAATAATGAGTTGAAAACATGCAACTTTTATGGTTACTAAGTATGGAAGACAGGTTAGTCCTATATTGCTTGTTCTTTTCTTTCTTTTGGGTTTTAGGGGTTAATAGCGAGAGGAAAGAAATTTACCTGTCCTCGGAGTGGTTGTTGTGCGGTTGCTTGTCTTCTTGATTTCCTGTAGTTTTCTGCACAAAAGAGAGAAGATTATCAGAAATTAAAAAGAAACAGGAATGTTTACCTCTAGAATAGCCGTTGCTCCCCGGCAACGGCGCCAAAATGAAGTTGTTGGTTCAACCGGGTTTTATTGTTATAACGTTGTAGTATAGCCAGTTATTACCAACATTTCAAATATATAAATTTTTTACTCGGAAAATAAAAGAGTTCCCGAGGTCGAACTCAGGGAGCAAGTTGTATTCTAGAGATATACATGTTTCTTTTACAAAATAAAGAAAGAGAGAGGGAAAGAATTTGTTGTTCTCTTTGTTTTCTCCTCGTGATGTTCTTCTTTCTTTCTTTCTTCAGATCTCCTTCTTCTTCTTTGTTCTGCAGAGGTGATGCTCCTCTTTCTTTCTTCAGATCTCCTTCTTCTTCTTCCTTGGTTTCTGTCTTGGCCTCTCTTCTTCTTTTTCTGCAGTCTCTTCTGTGAAGGTTTCTTCTTCCTTGGCTCTGCTGTACTTCTTCTCTGCAGCCTTTCCTCTTCTTCTGCCTTGCTCAGCCTCTTCTTTAGAGTTTCTTCTTGTTTCTCCTCCCTGCGGCTAAGTGTCAGCTTCTTCTTTTCTTTTTCAGCCAGGGACGTCACCCCTCCTTCTTTCTTCTTTTCCCTTCAGGCTGTCGTCTGATTTCCAAATCGGACGACTTAAACTACCTGTTGCTACAGTCAGCTTCCTTCTTCTTCCGCGGGTCTTCTTCTTCGCCTGTGCCTGCACACTTCAGAGTTTTCTGTCAGAGGCAAAACCTACTCTACCCTCCCCCCCCCCGCGTCTCTCTCTCTCTCTGAAACCACTCTTGGGAAAGCTCTCCCAGAGCTGCCGGGTAACCGGGTTCGGGTCAGGCCCGGGTCCAGGCCCACCGGCGTGCGTGGTGGGCGAGGAGTGCAGGTCAGTCTTAAGTCGGGTCGGGTCGGGTCAGGTCCGCGGGGCGTGAGCGCGGACGAGACCGGGTAACCGGGCGGGTGAAGGGGACCTCACCCCGTGTGCTGAGGCAGTAAGCCTCCAGCACTTTTGCATCTTATATCGCTGCGCCTCTTCACGCTTTTCCGAGGTGGGACTAAATGTCCCACCCCAATTGCGCGCCCGCAGCGGGGAAATCAGCGGGAGATCGCGGCGTCACGCGAAGCCTTCTGCCTTAGCTGCGAGCCTGGTGTTTTGTCGGAACGCCTCGCAAGGCCTGGGAGTTGAATCTGGGCGTGGCGCTGAGC
The DNA here is from genome assembly GCA_037157565.1 of Thalassia testudinum. Taxonomy (NCBI): domain Eukaryota; kingdom Viridiplantae; phylum Streptophyta; class Magnoliopsida; order Alismatales; family Hydrocharitaceae; genus Thalassia; species Thalassia testudinum. Next base: position 55,220,297 of record JAZHRO010000030.1, read on the forward strand.
GTGGCGCGCCTGTAGCTGCAGGCGGAAGCAGTTCCTCCTGCACGGCAATGGCGGCGGAGGTCGGGTGGCCTGTTCACAAGAAAACGGCCTCTCGGCCTAATCAGAAAGTGCCAGGAGCTTCGCCAGGGTGCGGCGAAGCTCGTGTGGGTGGTGGCGAGGCGCGAGGCGGCGTGCAAGGGCTGCCCTAGGTCGGACTGTGGGTCGGAGGATGGGTTTGTTGGGGGAAGCGTTACGGAGGTGTGGAGTGGCAGTGAAAGGGTGGAGGGTGCTCAGTGTGATGAGGCGGAGGTGCGGTGAGGGTCGGCGAGCCGTGTGGGTTGCTGAGGTGATGGGAGCGGCTCGCCGGGGGGTGGCCGGAGACGAAGGGGGTGACGATGGTCAGGGTCGGTCGAGGGCTTAATTGAATAAATTGAAAGCGGGGAAAGAAAGAGGAGAAGAAGGGGAGTAGCTCTAGCTTACTTGCAGGGACGAAGGGGGAGGAACAGGGCGACAGTCGTATCGACTGTCGCCGGAGAAGACGATGCTCAGGGAAAGGGGCGGCGGCGAGCAGAGAGCCGGAGAGGCGCCAGCTGGGTGCGGCGTGGCGCGGGAAGAGCAGGGGAGGAAGTCTCTGCTGCTGGTATTGCGGCAAAGCGAAGAGGAGAAGGGGGAGGAACCGCCGGAGCTGGTGTGCGTCTGCTGGAGAGAGAAGAGAGGAAAGTTGGGGATTTTCTCCGTCAGATCCAAGCTGCCCCGGTCGGTGGAGCAACGGGGGGTATTTATAGGGATCAAACAGGGAGGAAGGCGGAGGGAGACGACGTGTCTCCCTCGCCGGAGGATGGCCGGAAACAAGAACCCATACCGTCCGTGCGTTCGCACGGCCGGTATGGTGGGTTATAACGACCAGGGGGGTGTCCCTGCGACGGCTGACGACGCAGGGCACCCCCGGTTTACTTGCCAGGTTCCCCACCTCACCCTGCGCGGCGCCATGCTCCGCGCAAGGTCGCCGGAGCATGGTGCTGGCAGGTTTTGCAGGGGGGACCTGATCGCAAAGAACGAAGGAGAGTTAGGGGCCAAAATGCAAGGGTTCAAAAGTTGAGGGCCAAAGAGTAAATATATGAGGACCAAAGTGTAAAGTCGGTCAAGGAGGTTTCTTCTTAGGCTCAAGTTTTTATACATGACTAATTAGGACCTAAGGAATCTGATGGTGAATTTCATTTCTATATTAAACCTTGTTTGACCGGTCAATTTACGTAAAAACCCAAATTAAGTTATTAATTGGGCATGGTTCTCAATGTAGGTCAAAATGGGTTCTGAAGGCCAAATTGAAGGTTCTAAACCCTAGAGATTATTTTTCTATGAATTTTAGAGGGTTTATTCTATTTTTACTTTGCCTCAAACCTTGTGAATTGAAGTGGGTTGTTTTAGGGTTACAGATTATCATTTAGTTTCTTGGAATTGCTGTAGCCCTCGCTAGATCATTTCATCCCACTTTTATTCTTATTAAGCTGCTTTGACCTATGTTTGGGCCCTGAATTACCCTGTATGCAGATTATACTGGTAAAATTGCATTTTTACCCCTTATGACTTGTTTTCTTCTTAAACTCAGAATTCTCTGAGTTAAGCCTTTCCTTGAGATATGTAGGAGCTTTTATCCTTTATATTAGGTCAAAATGAGCTAGTTATGGCTCATGATGAGGTTCTCATCAACTCTCCACAAATTTTCCACACTGGTCGATATGATTTCTTCAGTCTCATCATGATCACGGTGAGTCCTGCCTTCTTAGGCACAACCTGTATTGGACTCACCCACCGATTGTCGGAGATCGGGTAGATGATCCCAGCATCTAGCCACTTGATGATCTCCTTTTTCACGACTTCCTGTAGAGTAGGATTTAGATGTCTCTGCATTTAACAGGAAGGTCGTGTGCCCTCTTCAATATAGATGTGGTGTGTGCAGTAAGAGGAGCTGATACCAGTCAAATCATCAAGAGTCCATCCAATGGCTTTTCGATGTTGCTGGAGAACAGAAATCAGACGGGATTCCTGATCAGGTGTGAGTCTGGAGTTGATAATCACAGGAAATGTCTGATTGGAATCGAAAAATACGTACTTTAGATGATCGGGAAGAGGCTTTAGTTCCAAGGTAGGGTTATCAGTAGCAGCGGGTGGTTCATGGTGTGTGTCGGGAGTAAGGGAAGGAGTGATGGGTGTGTTTAAGTTGAGTTTGGACTCCTCTAATTGCAAGTTTTGATCCTCTTGTGGTTGATCAAAAGTAGTCAGGTTTTCCTCAATATACAAATCATCAACCATAGCCTTGATATCACATATCTGTTCTATAACTCTGCAATTAATCCCTTGTTGGGCCTTAAAGTTGTCGATCATTAATGTCTAATTCCCAAATTTCAGCTCAATTTGGCCCTCCTGACAATTTATGTTGGCCCTAGCAGTGGCCAGAAAGGGTCTCCCTAGTATGATCGATGTGTTTTTCAGATTTTCTGGGGAATCCATATCCAAGACTACAAAATCCACTGGGAAATAGAAATCCTGAACCCTAACAATGACATCCTCAAGAACTCCTTTAGGTGACTTAATAAATCAATCTACCAACTGTAATGCCTACCTCGCCAGAGAGTGGCCGGAAAGGATACCCTTGCCTTTCGTTCGTTCACACGAGAGGCATGGTCGGTTGCAGAGGTCAGGGGAGGGTCCCTGCAACAGATTACGTCGCAGGGAACCCCCCATTTGATCCTATGGACGGCTGCCCTGCACGGCACCATCCTTCGCGCAAGGTCGCCGGCGGTATGGCGCTGCGCAGAAAAGGCAGGGGGGACCGTTCTGCAAAGAACGACGAGAAGTTTGGGGGCTGAATGCAAGGGTTTCAAAAGATAAGGGTAAAAAAGTAAATTAAGAGGACCAATTTGTAAAGTCGGTCAAGATGGTCTTTTCTTAGGCCCAAATTTTTATACCAGACTAATTTGAACCTAAGGATTTTAATGGTGAAATTTGATTTTAGGTTGGACCATGTTTGACAGATTAATTTACGTAAAAACCCAAATTAAGTTATTAATTGGGCATGGTTCTCATTTTAGGTCAAAATAGGTTGCAAAGGCCAAATTGAAGGTTCCAAACCCTAGGGAATATTTTTATATGAATTTTAGAGGGTTTAGTTGATTTTTATCCTACCTCAAACCTTGTGAATTAAAGTGGATTTATTTTAGGGTTACAGAATGTCATTTAATTCCTAGAAGTTGCTATAATCCTTTTCAGATCAGATCATACCACTACCCTCCTTGTTAAGCTTGTTTGACCTGTGTTTGGACCCTTAATTACCCTATTTGCATACTGCATTGGTGAAATTACAGTTTTACCCTTTATGATTTGTTTTATTCTTTAACTCAGAATTCTCTGAGTTAAGCCTCTCTTTAGGTTTTGTAGGAGCTTTTTCACACTCATTTGGATTAGATTGTCCTAGTTAGGGTTCATGATGAGATTCTAATCATACCCCCATGCCTAGCTTTTGCTAGTCCCTTAGCAAAATTTTAAGGTTTCAACCCTTGTTTTAGACCATGAATTTATTAATGATTTCAGATAAGTGTTTTTTCTTTTGTAACCTTGATTAGGTTAGAATGTCATCCATAGGCCTAAAAGGTACTTCTAGTACCAACCAAGATCCAAATTTGTCTATCCTCAGCCTCAGTCCTTAGCAAAGGTTTTTAAGGCCTATAAGAACTACCCTAAGGCTTATTAGACTTTGTGGTTAAAGCACCCGTACTTGAGATAATTTTAGCTCTAGCTCAGTTGGCAGTGTGTTTTGTATGAAAGAGAGGTAGAGGATTTATATGTTTGGAGAGTTTTCTCTCTCTTTTTCTTTTTAATTCTAGCTTAGGATTGGCTTCTCAACATGGTCTGTATCAGATTCCTTGTTCCCATCATCAATCCTCAAGGGTTCCTGGCAGTCGATGCTTCGAGATAGCACCGCCCATGGTAACCCCCAGAACCCTGGCTATTGAGATTTCGAGATAATTCCATCCACGGTGTTTCGTGGCCGAATTCAGACCCTGGCAATTGACATTTCGTGATAATGCCATCCATGGAATCTGAACCAGCAGAGTGCTTACATGCCCCCGGTAGGATATGTAAATATCCTAAGAGACAAGCACCGAGGAGATGATATTTTGTTACGCATCTTCGAGGGGAATTTCCCACCTCTCCGCGCTGGGAACTCGTCCAAATCTACTTATTTTGATCGGCCGCTCCTATTCTAGGTGTCATTTTCAGAATTTTTGCAACGCTTCTGCGTGATTTTAATTTTTATGCTTACTGAACCAGGCTGTGTATGAAGTTAAGGTGCTTAGGTTATTGAGTCCTGTAAACCAAAAGTCAGTTAACGAAGCCGAATACTCCCTAAGTCTTGGACCTAATACTTAAGCTTTTCATTTTTCTCAACCTCTTGAGGAATGTTTAGATCTTAATGGGTACTAACAGTTTATCCAAGAATGCCTAAGGTTTGTGTTATTACTAATCTCACTGTGCACTTTCCATTTCTTTTCCTGAATGAGGTCTAGAAATTAGGTTAACTCCTTAATTTCTTACTAATGACTATCTCTTTTCTTTCATTTTATGCTCCTTTTCATTTTGTTCCTTTTTCTCCCCCTCTTTTGTAGAGTCCACAAAATTTCTTTCCTCCTCTCATTTTATTATTCTTTTTCAAAAATTTTTCTTTTTTTTATGGTGTTTTTGGCATATGTGTATTTTTTTATTTAAAACCTTTTCTTACGAGTTTTTGCACTTTCATACCCCCATGCCTAAGATTTGTAATGTCCTCATTGTAACTTAGGGGGTTTTACTCAACTTAGTTCATACATTAGGATAGATGTTTTGATGAATGAATGGGTCGAGGTGACTGTTGCGGACGATTTCTAATCTCAGATGCAAGCACCTGAGGTGGAGTCGGCTGTCCTAAAGGGTGAACCTTAAGTGCAAAATGGTGTGAGAAAAGGTTTCAGGTTTTTGGGAAAGAATGACGGGCTGCCTCCCGTTGAGCGCTGAGTTTTACGCCATCGGCTGGGCGCAATATGCTCAGGGAAATTGGAGGATAAATGATGATTCAGCCAAATCAATAGAGGTTACATCAATGAACGGTTTGAGTCTCTGACCGTTCACGATGAAAGGTTCGGAATCATGGTTGAGTGGACTGATTTCGACGGCTCCATTTCCAAAAACTTGTCGGACAAGGTATGGTCCGACCCACTTGGATCGCAGTTTCCCAGGGAAGAGTTTGAGTCGGGCATCAAAGAGTAGGACCTTCTGACCAGGATGAAAGATCTTTCTAGATATGTGCTTGTCATGGAAGGCTTTAACCCGCTCTTTGTAGATTCGCGAGTTCTCGTATGCATCATGGCGTAACTCATTGATCTCGCTGATCTGAAGCTTTCTATGGGTTCCAGCCTTAGAAAGATCTAAATTACAGCTCCGTACTACCCAATAGGCTTTGTGCTCCAGTTCGAAAAGAAGGTGACATGCCTTCCCATACACCAGTCTAAAAGGAGACATGCCTAATTAGGTTTTGTGGGATGTCCTATAAGCCCACAAAGCTTCCGGAAGTTGGGACGACCAGTCCTTCCTGTCAGGCAGAACAGTGACCTGCAGGATTTTCTTGATCTCCCGATTTGAAAGCTCAGCTAGACCATTAGTCTGGGGGTGATAAGGAGTGGAGATTCGATGAGGCACCCCGTATTTGGTCATCAGTAACATGAACTAAGCATTCGTGAAATGGGTCCCCCCGTCAGAAATGATTGCACAAGGAATCCCGAACCGTGAGAAGATATTGTGATGAATGAATTTGAGAACAATTTTATGATTACATGTTCAGGTCAGTATGGCTTCGATCCATTTGGACACGTAGTCCACAGCCAGCAGAATGTACTCAAAGCCATCCGAAACAGGAAAAGGGCCCATAAAATCAATCCCCCAAATATCGAAGATTTCGCATACGAGAATCGGCTGCAAAGGCATCATGTCACGATGGTTCATGTTGCCAATCAGACGGGATCTGATGATATGCCAAGTAGTTTACTATATTAGCAAACCATGGAAGTCTAGTTCCGATAGTCAGTAGGTGCTCATCAGGGAAATGCTCCGTGATGGGTCCAGAAGGGTTGATGATCTCAGAAGGAAGGCGAGACAGATGGTCAGCTACCACGTTTTGTCTTCCCGTCTTGTCGCGAATCTCGAGGTCGAATTCTTGCAACAGCAAGATCCATCAGATTAGTCGGGGTTTCGCATCCTTCTTGGCAAGGAGATGCCTCACAGCTGTGTGATCCGAGTAGATGATGATGTGGGAACCCAGAAGGTAGGATCGAAATTTTTCAAGGGCAAATACTTTGGCTAGCAACTTTTTCTCCGTAATTGTATAATTATGTTGAGCCTCGTCAAGTGTCTTGCTAGCGTAGTAGATGACCACGAGTTTCCCGTTAACTTTCTGCCCTAGAATCGCTCCTACAACGAAATCAGATGCATCGCACATGATCTTAAAGGGTTGAGACCAATCAGGGGATTGTAGGATCGGGGCCTGGGTGACTTAATCACGGAGGTTTTCAAAGGGTACATCCTTAGAGAGAAGAGTAGTCAGGGGGAGCACGATTTTTGAAAAATCAGGAATGAAACGATGGTAAAAACCGATGTGCCCCAAAAAAGAACGGATGTCCCTGATCGAGCTAGGCATAGAAAGTCGAGAAATTAGATCAACCTTGGCTCGATCCACTTGGATGCCTTTCTCAGAAATTAGATGTCCTAAGACGATCCCCTCAGGCACCATAAAATGGCTCTTTTCCCAGGAAAGAACCAAATTAACATTGATGCAATGCTTGAGTATATGAACCAAGTGCTGGAGGCAATCATCAAATGATGCCCCAAAAACTAAGAAATCATCCATGAAGACATCCAGATAATCACCTACCATATTAGAGAATATGGCAAGCATACACCGCTGAAAATTCGCAGGTGTATTGTAGAGACCGAAAGGCATCCTTCGGAATGTGTACGTTCCGAAGGGGCAAGTGAACGTGGTCTTCTCTTGCTCCTAAGGATGAATAGCCACTTGGTTATAATCGGAGTACCCGTCAAGAAAGCAGAAGAATCGATTTCCCGCTAATTTCTCGAGAATCTGATCAACTAAAGGTAATGGGAAATGATCCTTCTTCGTGGAGGAATTGAGTCGTCGGTAATCTATGCAGACTCTCCATGAGTTGGCTAATTGGGTAGGTATGACTTCTCCGGTTTCAGTCGTAATGGTGGTGAGCCCTGCCATTTTAGGCACGACCTGAATTGGGCTCACCCAACGACTATCGGAGATTGGGTAGATGATCCCTGCATCTAACCACTTAATGATCTCCTTTTTCATGACCTCCTGCAGATTGGGGTTTAAACGTCTCTGCATCTCACAGGAAGGTTGTGTGCCCTCTTCTGAATAAATGTGGTGTGTGTGCAATTAGAGGGACTTATTCCTGTCAAGTCATCGAGAGTCCAACCAATGGTTCTTCGATGTTGCTGGAGAACAGTAATCAGACGGGATTCCTGATCTGGAGTAAGCTTGGAATTTATAATCACAGGAAAAGTTTGATTAGAACCCAAAAAGATGTATTTCAAATGATCGGGAAGGAGTTTTAGTTCAAGAATGGGGTTATCAGAAGCAGTGGGTGGTTCAGGGTAAATGTGAGGTTCAATGATAGGAGTTATGGGTTTGTCTAAATCAAGGTCTGACTCCTCTAATTGCGGTTCAAGATCTTTCTGTGGTTGATGAGGCATAATCAGGTTATTCTCAAAATGTGTTTCATCAACCAAAGCCCTAATATCACTGATTTGTTCAATGACACTGCAATTGATTCCTTGTTGGGCCTTAAAGATATCAATTTTGAGGGTTTGATTCCCAAATTTCAGCTCTATTTGGCCCTCCTTGCAACTGATGTTGGCTCTAGCAGTAGCCAGGAAAGGTCTCCTTAGAATGATCGATGTATCCCTAGGGTTTTCAGGTGCGTCCATGTCTAAGACTATAAAGTCTACAGGGAAATAGTAATCCCACACTCTCACAATAACATCCTCAAGAATCCCTTTAGGTGACTTAATAGATCGATCTGCTAACTGTAGTGTCACCTCAGTCGGTTTTAGCTCAGATTCTTCTAGGTGGTTAAGTAAGGATGTGGGTATCAGATTTATGGAAACACCCAAGTCTAGCAATGCTCTGTCAAACTGGGTTTCACCTATTTTGCAGGAAATCAGGGGAGTACCTGGATCTTTTGCCTTGGGTGGGAGTTTACTTAGGATTACAGAGCTGGCTTGCTTTGACAGTACAATTGGACTCCCATTCTTGGTTCGCGGCTAACGCTGAGGTGTACACACATTCTTCAAGAATCGTGAGTAAGCCGGTACGTGGTGAATCGCATCCATCAAGGGGATGTTTATTTGGACCTGCTCAGAGAGCTTGACCAGGTCCTCCTTAGGAGCCACAGGTTTGGTTGTCTTCTTTCCCTTGGTCAAGGCCTCGGGAAATGGAACCTTGGTTGGTTCTTCTAGGACAGGTCTAGGTCATTGATCTGGGACAGGGATAGGAACATCTTGGATTACTGTCCTAGGGTTTGGATCACTACCAGGCTTGGAGTGGTCTGGATAAGGTGGATCTTGGGTCTCCTTACCACTACGGGTGGTTACAGAATTCAGTCCTGCCTGGTTTTGGTTAGGGTTTGATAGGATGGGTTGCTGCTGATAACTCACATAAGAAGTGGAAACCACCATCCTGTCAGGTGAAGGAACAGACGGGGCCTGTTAAATCAAGTGTGCTTGGCCCGAGTTTGGGTTCATAACGCCCCGCTAGGTCGGCACGTTATTAGGATTAGGAAGAGGTTGAGATGGGAGTGTGCCTGGTTGGCGAGAATTTGCCAACTGGGCTAGTTGGATTCGAACCTCTATAAGTTCGTCCTTGTGTTGCTTCTGAATAGCTGCATTCGTTCTTTGAATGTTAGCCAGAGTCTGAAGGATGGGGGACATTTGGTCATGGTTTGGCCCCGATGGATAAGTAGGGTTGGGCCGAGGCTGAGGAAGCTGGTAAGGATGAGGTGGTTGTGGACGGGGCTGAAAGGGTGGTCTTTGAGTTCGGGAATTTCCCACCCACTGGAAGTTGGGATGGTTTCGCCAACCAAGATTGTAGGTATTGGGAAATGGATCATTCTGGATGGCGTTGAGGTCCTCGCAGGTCTGAGGAACCTCAGAAGAGTCAGAGAGAGGGGGAATGGAATTCCCCTGGCTAGTATAGAAAGGATTGGAGGATCTTCTGATCCGAGAATCAGATGGGGGTGGATACAGATCCATCCCAGGAGAAGGTTGGTGGAGGATGTTTTGCACAATCTCCCGTGTGGAAGGAGGCTGTGCAAAGGAATTATGCGCAGAGGTGGCTCGCTGCAAGAGCTGAGTCAGCTCATCCACCTTCTTCTCAATAATAGAGACCTTGTCTAATTGACTGGCCATCAATTCCAGATCGACTGGTGCGGACAAGCCCTACGTCTCGTGTGCTCTCCTAAGGTTCGTCGATGCGCGGGTATTCGTCCTGTCGAATAATCCCATGGAGTCATTATTGATGGAGTTCTTGCACATATTTTCGAGACTCTCCCACACGGTGTCCTCATGCTGACCCATGATATTCCCTCCGCAAGTTGCATTAACGAAAAGCCTAATATCCTCACGAAGTCCCTGGTAAAAAGACTAGACTTGTTCCCATTTAGGAACTCTGTGATGGGGGCACTTTATCATGAGATCCTGAAAGCGATCTCATGCCTCATGGAGAGGTTCTCCCATTTGTTGCATGAAGTGGGTAATCTAATAGCGCAAGGCATTGGTCCGACCAACGGGAAAGAACTTCTTCAAGAACTCGGACTGAAGTTCCTCCCAATTGTTGATCGGCCGGGTCTGTGTTTGGTACCAATGAGCGACCTTGTCCACAAGGGAGAAGGAGAACATCTTCATGAGGAGAATATCCCGATTTTGTGCATCTGACCCAAAAGTCTGGGCCAGATGCTTTAGCTGTTTGATGTGCTGGAAGGGGTCTTTAGAATTAAGCCCATGAAATTTAGGTATGGCATGAATCATATTGGGCTTTAGTTCAGAATCAGGTCCTCTAGTAGAGATTCTGACTCGAGGCTCAATAGCCACTGCAGCAGGATTATAATGGTCCCACATTATGGGACGCTGCGGTGGGTGCATGAAGTTCTGGAAGAGGTCATTAAGTCGCTGGAGCTAGTGCTCTAGATTGTTCTCTTCCTCAACTGGCTGAGCCAATGTGGAAGAAGAAGGTGAGTTGGGTTCAGAGTCGAAGGAGAGGTCTATGTGAAGTGTTGGTTGCACAAACAAGGGCACTGAGGCTCTGCCTCGAGGAGAGTGAAGTTCTAAGGGAGGTTTCAAGGACCTCCTACCAAACATACACTGATGGAGAAGATGAGTTTAGCAGGTGAGTCCCTCGAAGACCCCTACACGGTAGAGCATCCCCACGGGTTACAGGGTTTCCCCCACCCGACCTCTCTTGTCACTGACAATCCAGGTAGACCAGAATGGGGATCTTGACCCCTTAAGTCTACCACTTTTAGTTAAGATCAAGGTGCTTAGGTTTTCACTTGAACTTTTAGCCTTTTGAGTGCAAAGAGTGACCTAAGTTGAAGGTTGGTTGACCCAAGGGGTCAACTTCACTTGCTAGTTCCTTTGAGAGCTTATTAGGTCTTTGTCTTTTAGGGTTCAAGTGTTTTTAAGAGCCAAATTTCTTAAGGTTTCTTTGAATAGGTATTTTCAAACAATGGCTTGGGCACACTTCTTTTGGGAATTCTCAATTCTTGCTTAAGAAGTGTGTTTCTAAAACCCTAACTTTGAATCTTATGTTGGCTCTACTTGGTCCAGTTAGCTTCCTTTTGATTTGGTAATTAGGGCTCAGGCAAGAAAGTGTTAGCCCTAAATACCCTTAATAGTGTGTGCAGAAATAGTGGGTTGAAATTGAAAGCATGCAGCTTTGATGATTTACTAGGTAAGGAGGACAGGTTATACCTATATTGCTTGTTCTTTCTTTTTCTTCCTCTTTAGAATTTAGGGGTTAAAATGAGAGGATAGAAAATTACCTGTCCTCGGAGTGGTTGTTGTGCAGCTGCTTGTTATCCTCTTGATTTCCTGTGCCTGCACACAAAAGAGAAGAGATTAATAAGAACTCAAAAATAGAGAATTTATGGCTTCTAGAATAGCCGTTGCTCCCCGGCAACGGTGCCAAGTATAATGCCGGCATGCCCGTTTCGTCTTTAAGGTTATTATTATTTACAGTCGTTGTGGTATATGACAAAACAGCTACCAAATTACTATAAATTTTTTTACTCGAAATAATAAGTTTTCCCGAGGTCGAACTCAGGGAGAAACTATGATTCTAGAAGCATAAATGTTCACAATTATGTTACAAAAATAATAAGAGAGACAGAGAGAGAGGGAGCAAAAGTTCTTCTTTCTGTTGGCTTCTTCTTCTCTCTTCCTCTTCTTTCTTTTCTTCTTCTCTTTCAGCTGATTTTTCTCTTCTTCTCTCTTCTGCTTTCTTCTTTCTTTCTTCTTTTGCTCTAGCTGTTCTTCTTCTTCTTCTTTTCTTCTCTGCCTTCTTCTTTCTTCTTTTCTTCTCTACCTTCTTTCTTCTTCAGCCTGCTTTCTTTTTTTCTTTCTTCTTTTGCTCTGGCCATTCTTCTTCTTCTTCTTTTCTTCTCTGCCTTCTTCTTTCTTCTTTTCTTCTCTGCCTTCTTTCTTCTTCAGCCTGCTTTCTTTTTTTTCTTTCTTCTTTTGATCTAGCCATTCCTCTTCTTCTTCTTCTTTCCCTGGCTTCTTCTTTCTTTCTTCTCAGCCTGCCTTCTTCTGCTCTGGCTGCTGACCTTCCATCGTCTGACTTTGTACTCAGACGACTTAACTATAGGTTTGCTACAGTGCGTCATCTTTTCTTCTTCTTCAGCTCCTCTCCTTCCTTTCTTCTTTAGCTGCTCAGTGCGGCTAAGTCCTCAGCCGCTCCTCCTCTCTTCTTCTTCTTCTTTTTCCTTCTTCCCTGCGCACATACACACCCATCAGTGCAAAACCTACCCCTACCCCTTCCCCACGTCTCTCTTTCTCTCTGAATCTCTCTTAGGAATGCTCCCCCACAGTCGGGTAATCGAGTTCGGGTAGCGCACCCGGGACCAGGCCCAACGACGTGTGGTGGTGGGTGAGGAGTGCTTGGTCGGGTAGTCGGATTCGGCCCAGACCCGCGGGGCGTGAGCGCGGGCGAGGGCGGGCGAGCGCGTGGCGCGCTGCGTGCATGTGAGGGACCTGACCCCTATGTATCGAAGGCAAACAGCCTGATACACTTTTTCAATTTAAGTGTGGGTGCAAGGCCACACACTTACGAGGTGGGACTAAAGTCCCACCTCCAGATGGCGCGCCTACAGACGAGGGAGTTGCTGCCAATTGGGGCAGCCACGAGGCTCACAACCCAAATTGCAGGCCTAGGCGCATTCGCAGAAGCAGTCCGCGCAACCTGGAGCGCGTGCCTGGGCTCGAGACGGCCTGGAGCTGCTTGCGAAGGAGCTTCAGCTGCTCATCAATGGTGGCAAGGAGGCGCTGACCTGAAAACACAAGGACAGCCTCGCGACCTCATCAAATAGCATAGGAAGCTTCGCCGGAGTGTGGCGAAGCTAGTGCGGGGGTCGGCGAGGCACGCGAGCGCCTATGGAGGTGCGCCTAGGTCAGACTATGTGCGCGGAAATGGGTCTGTTCAGGGGGGTCGGGTGGTGAATGGCGGTGTATGGAGTCGAGGAAATAGTTGAGTGGAGTGCGGGGGAGCTTCTGGGCTTGTCGGCGAGGGATGAGGTGGTCTGTGGAGGTGGAGTGACCTCGTCAGAGAAGGCGATCGAAGGTGGAGCAGATGGAGGTGGAAGTGGCAGTCGGTGGATAAAAAGGGTAAATCAGGAAAGGTAAAATGTAAGGGAGAGAGAGGGGAAGATTCCCATCTACTTACTCGACGAAGGGAGAGAGGGAGGCATCTAGCTCGTGCCTGCCGGAGCTGAGGACAAAGATGCCCAGGAGGAGGTTATCGGCGACGAGGAAGCGGTCTGACGGCGCCAGCTGGTACGGCCTGGCGAGGACAACGAGGCAGAGTGAACTCTACTGCAGGTAGGGCAGCAGAGCGACAAGGAGGAGGAGGAGAAAATCACCGAAGGCTCGAGCGCTCTAACCGGAGAGGGAAGAGATGAAATGTGGGGTTTCTCTCGGCCAGAAGAAGCTTGAAGGAGACGGCAGACCTTGTCGCTCCTTATAAAGGCCTTGGCGAGGAGAGGGGATCGAGGAGGCGACGTGCCTACCTCGCCAGAGAGTGGCCGGAAAGGATACCCATACCTTTCGTGCGTTCGCACGAGAGGCATGGTCGGTTGCAGAGGTCAGGAGAGGGTCCCTGCAACAGAGGACGTCGTAGGGAACCCCCCGTCTGTTCCTGAGGACGGCCGCCCTGCCCTGCGTGGCACCATCCTCCGCGCAACGTTGCCGGCGGTATGGCGCTGCACAGAAATGGCAGGGGGGACCGTTCTGCAAAGAACAACGAGAAGTTAGGGGGCTGAACGTAAGGGTTTCAAAAGATAAGGGTCAAAATGTAAATTAAGATGACCAATTTGTAAAGTCGGTCAAGATGGTCTTTTCTTAGGCCTAAATTTTTATACCAGACTAATTTGAACCTAAGGATTTTAATGGTGAAATTTGATTTTAGGTTGGACCATGTTTGACCGATAAATTTGCACAAAAACCCAAATTAAGTTATTAATTGGGCATGGTTCTCATTTTAGGTCAAAATAGGTTACAAAGGCCAAATTGAAAGTTCTAAACCCTAGGGAATATTTTTATATGAATTTTAGAGGGCTTAGTTGATTTTTATCCTACCTCGAACCTCATGAATTAAAGTGGATTTGTTTTAGCGTTACAGAATGTCATTTAATTCCTAAAAGTTGCTATAACCCTTTTCAGATCAGATCATCCCACTTCCCTCCTTGTTAAGCTTGTATGACTTGTGTTTGGACCCTTAATTACCCTGTTTGCATACTGCATTGGTGAAATTACAGTTTTACCCTTTATGATTTGTTTTATTCTTTAACTCAGAATTCTCTGAGTTAAGCCTCTCTTTAGGTTTTGTAGGAGCTTTTTCACACTCATTTGGACTAGATTGTGCTAGTTAGGGTTCATGATGAGGTTCTCATCATTCACCCTCCAGTTATTCTGCATTTATAATTGGTCATGAAAATTAGAGAATTAACCCATTTTTCTGTTAATTCCTCTCTCTTCAGCCCTGATTGATTTATATCCTTTTAATGTGTTAATTAAGTGAATTTAACCTTAGAACTTAACCAAATTAAGTTAGTTATAGGGGATGATGGCAATGCCATCATTATTTGTTATGACCCGAACCCGGCTCCACGTGGAACCCGGTGTCGAAACGCCTTGACTAACCCAAGACCCAGTCGTCAAATAAGAAACAACATCACAAAGGAAAGCAATACACACATGTAACATAGCTAGAACTTTCAAATAAATGACAAGAAATATAAATTAAATCGTAATAGTACCACGAGAAAAAGAGAGATCCTTAACATAGCCATCATAACTATAAATAAAAACATGGAAATAGAACTAATGGTTCTAATCCAGAGTACTCACGTTAGTAGTAGGAAAAGTCCAACTACAGTAGAAATAGAAATGGACTAAGGTTGGGCTCGACTAGGCCCAGCACCCTCTATAGCTAGTGGTACTGGCTGCTCACCTCCCTAACTTGAACAAAAGTAGTAGTCTTCAGCAAAAGCTAAGTAGAATGGCAAGTGCAAAAATAACTAATGCAATTAAATTTAAAAATAGTAGACATTTCAGGTAATTGTAAATACTTTACACAATTTCATATTTTGTTTCCATTTATAGGTACAAGCTGTTTTGTGTTTCGAAAATTCTAACAAAAGGTCTCGTTATCTCTTGTTTCACATGTTCCCCAACGAAACGATCTTGCTGCAGTTTTCCCTGTGATGCAGGACATGCACGTGGTACTCTCCTAGCCGAGAGAACACCCCGCGTTTGTCCTACACCCGATCTATCACCCCGGGGTCATGGTCACGATGTAGCGGTGAGTACAACATGCTCAATAAATGCACGGGAAGCTATCCTGCACTGGCATATGGTCAGTCCTTTCCACTAATGGGTACGCTTTACAGTACAGAATAGAACAGGAGTCACGTCCCTCACCAGTCTACGTACCCTTTCCCGACTATCCTAGTTAGCCCCATGGGCCTAATAGGAGTCGACGTAGGGAGGCCATTCCTACCCTAGGTCCCAACACAAGGAAAGGCTACCTCTCTCCCTACATAAGGGGCGAATAGCTCTTCTCAGTATGTATGTACACGAAGGCCAACTCGCCCTCAAACTAGAGTCCAAGTAACAGTCGTACGACACTATAGGTGAATTATTCTATCAGTAACCAAGTTTCGTACCATAGCAAGAAAATTATTCTTCTAGTATACCTTAGTGTTCAAGTACGTCTTAACTATTATTGTTACCAAGCTCATTCAATGGTAATTCCATCCATTAAGAGAAACAAGCACCATTCTCGTTTATGTTATATCAAACAAGGTCCATGTACTGAAGATAGACATGCATCATTCTCACTTTTGTTACATTAAACAAGATCCATATATTGAGGATAACATGCATCATTCACATACTTAAGGTTTATTCCATATCGAGCAAGCTCTATGATATCATACATATTTAGCAAGCAACCCTTGATTAAATTGTTAACTTAATACCAAACCCATAAGGTTAGGGTGGCAGTCTTCATGTCCGTAAATAGACAAGGCATAATTGACTTCAAACTTGCATTTTATAACTTAGGTTTCAAAATGGAATTTTCTAATTTTGAACATTCACTTAACCAAACCAAAGAAGAAGAGTAGAGGAAGGCCACTCTACCTAGGGGTACGGGAAATATGGGGACACAAGCAGCAGATCCCGACGCCTCTGTAGGTCCCGTACGCGCCACGGACTTGGAAACTACACCAATTTAGTGGTCAAACAGGGCATTAAATACATTAACCAACATTTCAGTTTGCAAATTGGTTCAAAACAATGTAGAAACGGCTCTAAAATGTAGAGAAACTCAAGAGCTTTCCAATGATAACTTGATTGCGTGATTCTAACCTTGTTTAGGCCCTGAACCAGCCTAAAACCCTTCCTGGTTCACTTGAACCAGGTCGGGCGGGTTGGTCTGGCTGGACTGACTGCCCATCTGTAGCAGGAGCGTACCGCTGCCGCTATCAGATGTCTGGAGTGACTCCCAGGCGTCTTAAACTCACGAAGAACCCCGCCTAATGTCTCTGCCCCTACTCTGTCGTCTGCTGCCAGTCCTAGCCGTCCAAGACTATACCCGGACGTCTGGCACCACCTTCAGAAGTCTGGAAACACCTCGGGTGTCGTGCACGTGCGCTTCCCCCTACAGCCTTCCATGCGTGAGCACTGCTCCCCACGTAAGCTCGCGCTTCAAGCCCGTACACGCCATAGACTTCTCAAGCAGGCCGCGCCTAGTGCCCCACATGTCTCTGGATGTTCGAAGCTCGCCCTAGTCATCTGCAGCACTTCCCGACCATCCACACAATCTCCCGAACATCTGGTATGCTCCTCGAACTCCACCCAAGTGCCTTATACAGCATGCCCGAGTGCCTCGCGCAGTGCGCCCGCATGTTGTGGCCACTACACCCAATGCCTCTCCCCCTGCTCACTCGGTCCTTCACTCTCTCCGCCCCCTGCTTACTCCTTCCCTCAATCCCTCGCTCTCTACCTCTCCCGCTCACCACTCTCTCGCTAGAGGAAGATGACGAGCGCCGCTAAGGTGGGGGAATGGGGGTGCGAGAATCGAGGGGAGGGTTTTTATGGGGGTTCGAGGGTAGGGTTTTAGGTGTCGCGAGTGTGAGGTGAGGCAGGGGAAAATTTATGGAAATGTCCTAGATTCTTAGAGTTGTTTACATGGGATCAAAAAGGTGAGAAGTAGGGGTGTAAAAATTACACTAAGCCCCTCCACGAGCTAAATAACTCGGATGGGATCCCTATGTAGGCTTCCTGGTGCACAAAATTTATGTCAATCATTATTCCTGGCTCCCTACGTAGTTTAGAAAAATGCCCAAATGACCCTTGGAGAGGGTCATTTCATTATTCATGGGCAATCACCACATGAGCTTCTTTTTCATAAACCTATTGATTATATATTTTTTAGAATCTTTAGATGTGTTGCATATCCATGGCTAAGGCCTTATGTTACACATAAATTGTGTTCTTGGTCTTCTACTCATGTATTCTCCATTTCATAAAGTCTATTACTGTTATAATATTGCTCCAAACAAAGTAATTGTGGCTAAGCAAGAGCAATTTGTTGAAAATCGCTATCCTTTTATGCAAAATCAGTCTCAACCTTTTGCTTCTCATGCTACCAATAATACTTCTAAGCCTATTACTTTGGCCTCTTTCCCACGTGATTTACTCAAGGCTCTTGCTAATTCTCAAGCGTCTAAGAGAAAAAAGGTGGATCCCTTTGAATGTTACTTTCCTAGAAAAATATACAATTAATTAGAATTAAGCGTTGTTTCTATCCTTCTATGAATGTACTTTATTTTCTGTTTAGAATTAAGCGTTGCTTCTCATACAAGGCTTGGCACGAAAATAATTACGAGTTTTGGGAGAAGAGGGGAGTAGAGAGATTGGCCCAATCTTCCTCCCATGCTTTATCTCGTCTTCCAAACACCCAATTAGGAATAAAATAAGGAAATCCCCACCCCCTTAAACCAATGCACATAAACGGCAAATAAGCACAACAAGTTCCACTTTTGACGTCGGTTGAAAATCGACGACAAATCCCTTTTAATCGGCGCCAAAAAGAGATGGCATAAGTAGCGTCACTGTTTCTTTTTCCTGTCAATTACAAGGAACATCCGACGTCGAAATATCATTTGTCCAACAAACGGATTGTATCTTTTGCTGTCGGTTGGTAACTGACAGTAATTATAAAAAAAAACGACGGTATTGTTACGTTACTTTTTCCCACACTAACGCGCTATTTTTTGAGTTTTGTCGTCGTTTAAAAGAAAACGCCGTCTCTTGTACAAGGGATGTTAAAAATATTTTTGCTGTCACTTTTTGTAATAAGCGACGAAAAAAACCTTTCATTCGCAAGAAAACTTACCTTTTTTTGTTGTCGCTTTCTATAAAAAGCGATGGTAAAAATCTTTCATTTACCAAAAAAAGCTTGCCTTTTTTTCCCATCAATTATTATAAAATCGACGGGAAAAATATTTTTACCATCGCTTTTTGTAATATCCGATGTTAAATAGTCACATTTGTTAAAAAAAATAACCTTCTACTGCCATCGGTTATTGCAAGAACCGGTGACAAAGGTAAAGGTATTTTTTTTTAATTCTTAAAATTAGGATCCCTATACAATTTTTAAAAAAAATGACTTTTTGAAAATTCTATACATAAGGGAATTACATACGAAAGCAAGGAGCTCAAAAGAAGTAATAAACCTTAACTATATGGTGGATCTCAAAAGTACAATATATAATTAAATGTTGAAAGGGAATCAAACATTGTAATTGACTATAACAAGTTGGTTCCTTCTAGAATTCACACAATAAAAAGCCTAACATACACCAAAAATGATATAAGCAAATGATCCTAACGATCCTGCAAATTATAGGGTATTTAGTCTTAGAAGAGTTTCTCAAGTTACAGGAAGAGATGCCGATTCTAGTGCTGTCAGATTGCAGCTAGCTAGGATAGGAATAGATGAAGATGGAGAAGATGATGCCAATGAAAGGAAAGAGTATTATGATATGTTATTAGTCAGCCATTAGTAATCAATTTTTAATAATATTTAACAACCCACAAGCTAATTCTTGCTATTAGATGGAAAAACATCTAGGAAAAAATAACTTTTATAAGCTAACTCGTAGAATACTGAAGGGAGATGTTCCCAAATGTTTATCAACATTAACTCTTATATGGATCCAACAAGTTACAATTGTTTTAAAAAAACCTTACCATTATTTCTGATCAAACGAATTGAAGTAGAAACCAAACGAGTACAACACAAGTGTGAGGTTGTTGACAAGCACCATCTCACTCTGCACCCCCTCCTTTTGGTTCTCATAGCTGTCAATGTTGGTAATCTACCTATAAGGGCTTTCCTGTGAACCAAGAGAGTGCAAGTGCTCTGTTATCTTCTATTTTCTAGAAATTTAGCTATTTTAGAGAGAAACAACATTATACTTTCTCCCTACAAAGGTAATTGCTTTATATGGGAGCATCTAACTCATAAATATGTAGTTGATCACTTGAGAATTATTAATTCATAAATATGTTGTTGATTCATAAATATGTAGATCATAAAAAGGAAAAGTTTAATGCATACTATCTATGTTAAAATTCTTGTTGAGGATTTAGTTGGAAGTTGGTATGATACCTGGTTTTCTTTGTTTCTTTGGAATAAAGCTCTTCCTTTTTTCCTCTCTTGTTTTTGGGGGTGGTTGAGTAAACCAAACTGAAGTAGTTTCAGCTTGTATATAATCAATCCGATTGGCAACACACCAAAAGGTCATCTTTTGACTATGATTTTAATTAGCTACAGTTTCAGCCTGTTGTGTTTTGTGTAAGAATTTCATGTTTGATGCTTAGAATGTTGATATATGAGTAGGCATTCATTGAATATTTTTTATACTTCTTATAAGAATGTTCAAGAAATTTAAGGACGAAATGCTAAATGAGACTATGCTACTCTTTCAATTGTGGAGCACAAGATGGGGAATTTTTACCTGCTTATCATGTCCATTATGTAGAATCACCCTACTAGGAGGGGTGACGTAATAAATTATGGAATATAATATAAATAATCTCACAAAAAATCAATCACACAAATGTACACAATAATTTTTAGGTGGAAACCCAAACTGGGTGAAAACCACCACCTAACCCTCTCGAGTTAGGATTTTCCGATCAACCAAGTTGATCAAATCTACTAAAGAATCACTTAAACGAGGGTGACTCAACCTCAAGTACAACCATGCTACAAGTGAGAGGGTAGCGTTCCTCAACCCCTTCTCTTCACGAGAAGGATTTTGTCCCACGAAGGAGACGGGAATTCGCAAAGCGAATACCCAACCAAATAACAAAGATAAAATAACAAATATAGTCCTATAGAGCTAACAAAGATTTAAATCTAACTT
This sequence comes from Thalassia testudinum, assembly GCA_037157565.1. Classification (NCBI taxonomy): domain Eukaryota; kingdom Viridiplantae; phylum Streptophyta; class Magnoliopsida; order Alismatales; family Hydrocharitaceae; genus Thalassia; species Thalassia testudinum. The sequence continues at coordinate 55,240,603 of JAZHRO010000030.1, forward strand.
ATATAGGAATTAGGAAACTCCCCTTTGCAAGGAGTGTGTCGAATCGATGGCACGGGTGTGTGAGCCACATGACGGCTCAACGTCGCTCTCGTGAACTACGACGGGAGAGCAGGTGCGTAAAGGCTTGATGCTCTCAGATGTAGAACTTGAGCTTAGAGAGAAAGAGATTCTTTTTGACACAAAAGAGTGGAAATGCTTGTTCTTGGTGTGTCTAGGTGTGTCAAAGGCTCCCCTCTATTTATAGAGGCCTTAGGAAGGCTTTGGAAGGCTTAGGAAAGCTTCCATAGCCGTTGGGAGCAAAGTTCAAGAGAATCAGGCCGAAATCAGGAACAATGATTGCACTAACAGGGTTATCAGACGTCTGATCCTGGCATCAGACGTCTGGAAGACCAGTTTAAGACGTCTTAAAACAAGGTCAGACGTCTGATTTTAGGCAAGTTTCTTCCTGACTTGAATCAGATCTAAACAGGGTTCTAGTGTAAGTCCATCAGACAACATACAGGATGTCTAGCACTATGTCTGGACGTCTGAAAACCTACTTTTTCTACGGGAATGGATTTCCAAGAGTTGCAACGGCTAGAAAATCTCTGAGAAGAGATTTTTGGTCAGTCGAGGCAAAACGGTCATTTATCAGACGTCTGGAAAGGCTTAAGGACGTCTGATAAGGCTCTAACGGTCTTATTCTGCAGTGCTTGTTAAGCCAGCCAACGATTCACTAATTGGACATCTGGCAAGTCCATCAGACATCTTGTAAGACGTCTGGACTAAGGTCTAGACGTCTGATTTCATCAGACAGAGATAGGTAAGTCTAGCCTAAATGTTATCAGACATCTGAATCAACAGTTAGACGTCTTAAAACATATTATCGGACGTCTGATTTTGGAATTAGTCGTCTGGAAATGCTGTTTGAACCCTATATTGGTTTTCTAAGTTTTCTCCAGAAAACCTAAGTATCCTAGGGTTGTGCAGGTGTTCCTAGGACTACTGTTAGGGTACTTTGAGGCTCTTTAACATGGTATTCTAAGGAACAAAAAGATCAAGGAAATAAAGACAAAAGTACATGAAAGAAATAAACAGAATTCTATCCTATTCTTCTTGTCCTTCCATCTTCAATCTATCGCTCCTCGGGAATCTCCTCTATTTTCCATCAAGCTCCTCCAATCCGTCGTGGATGCGAGCTCGAACTCCGTCTAATCACGTATCCATTTGCAATTGACCTGAAATCTAAGACACCAAGTGCAAATGTTAACTGGCACGTGTTTTGTTATCATCAAAACAAATGATTGTGATACTCTAGCACTAACACATTAATGTCATTGTAATCTTCAGCGGGCTTCTCGTCAACTTCTAATGCCTTCGAGGGTAGTAGGGGGCCTTTTGCATGCAAAGAAATGAAGGGATATTTTTGTCTACCTAAAAGCACGCATAAAACTAAGGGGCTGAAACCTACTGAAACTTCGGTAGAATTTCCCCTATTTTTCCAATATTTTCCAAAATCCTGTACCTGAAATGAAGACCTATACATTCATACGACAACAATTAGTGGGTACACCCCACATTCCAAGCACACGAAGCAAAAACACAAATACAAAACAAGCGGGCACACCCCGCAACCATAAAGCATACATAGTATACATCTAACTAGGCAATCCATCTAAAATTATAGGATCATCTACCTAAGCATGAAAATTACATTAGGATCACAAGATTTCATGCCAACTTAAGAGGAAATAAACAAAGATGCATGAATGCAGGAATAAATTGCATTAATGAAAATGATAGCTTAGGTGTAAATTTGAGTGACATCCTTGTATATGAAAACTTTCTAACATGTTCCAAATGCTAATTCCCTTGGGTTATCAGTTGATAATTAAAGATGGATTAGCTTTTAGAAATGGAGAAAATCATTATAGGGATTCCCACATTTCAATTGTTTCTATGCTCACCCGCTAATACCTCTAATTGAGAAAGATTGTGTCAAGCAGTCAAAGCAACCCATACCTTCCAATGAATCTCAAGGGTTTAGGAGATGAACCATCCTAGGGAAACTTGCATTTCTCCACAAACCTACACATCATAGTGTAGGTTTGTTGTGGGCCCATCCTACAAACCTACAAATCATGGTTAACTTGCATTTTTAACCATGGGAGAGACTCATATGGCTCCTACTTTGTCGCCGGCCTATCCCTTAAGAAGGTAATGAAAGAAGAAACTAAAAATAATAAGTGCAACCAAAGTTAAATCTGAATGCCCTAATATTCAACAATTACATACTTGTTTGTACTCCTTTCTATTTGGAATCCATGACCAATTAAGTAAACCAACATCATAAACTACAATAACCAACAAATTTTATTGTTTCCAGAGACTTCCAGTTTGAATAGATTCTTGTACAAATATTAATTTAATGGAAATAGAAGAAAGTTTATTGTTTTTAGAGACTTTTAGCTCCAAACAAACAAAAAAGTTAGGAACAAACGAAAATTGATATGATCCTACATTGAGTATGTAGAAAAAGACTTAACTCATTTATCACATATTAAATAGGAAGAGAAAGAAAAGGCAATGAGCAAAAGAAAGAATATATTGAGTTGCATAACCCTAAGGTTATCAGCTTGAGTGCTTTCTGAAAAGAAACAACTTTCCCATCACTGTCAAAGATAGAATACCACCTATCTGGTTAGCATCTCATCCTCCTACTCACAACAATAAATATAAAACATCCAAAGAGGAGAACAAATATGAAATTTTGGCAGATATAAGGTGGATAACATGAACCTAAAGAGAGAACAAAATTTGAAAACATTGAATTTCTAGTAACAAGCATGTCTTCAGACATTAATAATGATGAAAATTAAATATAACAAACAAGCCATCAAGCCATTATGACAATTGAGAATAAGCCTTTGAAGTCATCCATCATAATGGCCTATAGTGCTTCAATTTCCATCTCTTGCTCTTGAATGTAGTTTGAAAAAAAAGGCCATGCTTAAGATGTGGAAAATAACTTAAATAGGATCCAACAACCATTCGATGGGGTAGCCATGTAAAGAAGCCACCTTTTAACCCTTACCTTTAAATTGTTTTATTTCTTCTCAAAGCATTACAATAAGTCAATCTAAGTTAGGATTCCCCTCCCTCCCTCTTGCCTACTTCACAAGCCTAGAAGACTTGAACTAGCAAGGCCTTAAACTCCTAAGAAGCTAACTAGCTAGAGAATGGACAATCAAGAGGTATTGACTGAAGATTTAGGTTATATTACTTGCCCCTCTTATGTTTTTATCTTTTTTTCATTTATTTCTATTGATGAGACTATATGATCTACAAAATTGTGGGGAAATATTTTAGTAGATAGCAGCCATACTTATTTTGGTTGTGATTATGGTAGGCGTAATTCCACACTCTTTATGTTTCAAGAGAAAGCACTCTTAACTTTTGGCATATGAAAATACCAATCTTGAATGAGTAGAAACCGGGGACTGAGAGAAGGTGAGTAGCAGGAATAAGGTTAGAGAAAGGGTGAACAAATACACAGGTTCAACATGACTTTATTTAAAGCCAATGTCTTACGGAACAATGAGCTATCAAAGATCTATTTTGGTGGGCTTGATGCAATAAGAGTTTCATTAGAAGCAAACATTGTTACCAATTCTTGTTCCCTTTCTTTCTATTGTCAAACATTATTTGTTATAGTATTTATAGGGGACACATTTATCCTGCCAAAAAAAAATCAATTTCTTGAAATAAAGAGAGATGAAAACTAATACCCAAGCTCCTTCTTCAAAAAAGTTGGGTGATGGAAAAGGGAGCATTAGAGAACAACAACTTGGAATGAAAAATATAATTGCACTATAAGATTGCAGGTTAACAAAACAGAATGAGAAAGATCAAATTTAATGAGTTAAACACACCTCAAGATATAATCTCCAACATTATTTACAAGTTCCTTGTCCAAAACCTTCAAAATACTTGCAACCTGATCAGCAAAATGGACAATTAAGGACACTTAGTATTAGCCAAACTTGTAAAATTAAATAATCTATTTTAAGTGAAAAATTAGATGTACAAGAAATATTGAGTTTCAAGAGGCCAAGTGGCAAGAGATAGTAGCCAAGGCACAGGAAAACTTTAGGGGTAGAAAACATTGATTTTCCTTGTAATTGGTGTGTATGACATCTGACACAGCTTCTTATAAATCTAACAGGATATTTGTGAATCCACAACTATACGATTACCAGTGTCTTTCTTGATATCTTCACCTCTATCATGAATATGGCCAGATTTCAAATAATTTCTTTTCACATTATCAGATTACGATTGGATATTCCCTTTGATCAAGCAAACTTATCAGTCTCTTCAAGATAAAATGCCAGGAATGAAAGGAAATCATATGGAGAATGATTATTAGGATATTACCCACCGAAATGATAGCATAGGAAGCATGAACATCTATCTCCCTGGCATAATACATTCTGATGCTGATGATAACGTCATCATCAACTATATCTAGCTTTAATTAGTCATAATCAATGAATAAATGCTCTTACATAACCGTCAAAAGAGCCCTAATATAACACAAATCCATTTTGAGAGAATAACAAGAAAATAAGGGTAAAATTACAGTTTTAACAACAAATCTCAATTGTAGAATAATCACGGGATTTCTCAGTAGTTACTTAAAGGTCAAATGATCTTAAATGTCTAACAAGTGGGTCCGTGCAGACAGAAATGTGTTTTCACGTATTTCGAGAATTAAATGACATCTGAAATCCTAAAAACAGACACGCTTAATTAACTGAGGTTCTGGTCAAGATAAAATTGACATAAACCCTCTAACAATCATATAAAAATATTCTCTAGGATTTGGTATGCTCGATTTAACCATCAAAACTCGTTGTGACAAAAAACAGAGCCTCAAACAGATAATTGCCCTAATCTGAGTTTTTGGGTAATTTATCTAATCAAACTTGATCAAAACCTAAATCCTACTTCACCATCAGATTCCTTGGGTCCAAATTAGGTTTGTACCACAATTTTGTCCTAATCAGAGATCATCCTGACCTAGTTTGCAATTTGATCTTTTCTGACTCTTTTCTCTCATACACATGCCCCTAACTTTCAAAATCCTTACAAACAAGCCCCTATCTTTGTCATCACTCTGTGCAAATAGGTCCCTCCGCCATTATCGCGAGGGAATCCTTCTCCAGCGACCTATGATTGAAGAGAACTTCTCTGATCAACGAATCCCTTCCAAAATTGGAAGGAAGATTCCTTATGGAGTTCTCTTTCCAACGCACACGACCTTGAATCCTATAACCTTCCCAATCGCTCATGTGAATGCATCAGAGATTCGGGTATCTCTTGGATTTCTAATTCCGGTGAACCTTCCAAGTTCAAGAGCTTGGTTTCCAAGCTTCAACCGACCTCTAAAAGCCTATAAAAGGATCCCAAATGCACACCGATCCTTCCACGCTTGAATTTGGCTGGAAATCCCCCACATTCCTCCCTCCTCTCCGGGCGAATAGCTCCTCGACGTCCGACGATCTTCTCTAACCTTCTTCGTTGTCCGTACGCAATACCAACAACGGATTTGCCTTCCTCTCGTTCTTTTGCTCTTGGTCGTACCAGTAGGAGCTTCTCCCTTGTCTTCATCGTCGTTTTCCATCTCACCGGATTATCTTCCCCCTCGACATCGGCCAATCAAAGCCGGCATCGTTCTCCCCCATTCATCCGTTAAATTAGGATTAGAATAATTCCCTTAGACTCATAGATTAATTCTCCCCCTCTTAACTCTTGTTTCGACCCCTCGACTACACCACCCACCACCTTCGTATCCACCTCCGGCAACCACTCCGGTGAAGCGTTTCCGCCACTACACCTCCCCATTCGCCTCACCGAAACTACCTACACCTCCGCCTTGACTCCACGAACCAAACACCTCTCTTATTTCGCCAATTCCAACTCCCAAACTACTCACCGAACAGACCCACCTCTTCCGACCTAATCTGCCTTCACCACACTCACCGACGACCTCTCTCAACACGCCACCACCACCGTTACACTCTACGTCGTCTGGCGACGTTTCCTGAGTTTTTTTGATGTGGCTGAGAGGCCATCTTTTGGTTTCAGGTACCCACTCCTTCGTCACAATTGATGAAAGCTGCAAGCTTACTAAAAGCTCGCTTCAGGTCTCGCTCGTTACAGGTCACACCTCCAGGAGACGCGAACACCTCCCACGCCACGATCAAAGGTCTGAATTGGAAGCCGCGCCCTCAGTAGCTACCTTGATTGGAAGAGCACTCCAGCAGTAGATGCACGCAAGAGAGAGTCGTGGGATTTAGTCCCACATCGTGGAGCACAGCGCCCCCTGCAACGCATAAAGAGAATTTGTGATTGGGCCTTAATGCCTCAAGACACTTGGGGGGTGAGGTAATAATAATCAGCTTTCTATGGTTCATATAAAAAATTGTCATTGTTCTTGCTGTAGTATATGTCACAAATACAAAACGTTATCACGTCAATTTTATTTATTTACATAATTTTTACTAGTTTATTCTAGGTCGTTCACTGGGAGGTAGTTATTGATATACATCTCTCTAAGTCCCACATTATTCTTTAATCCCAAAAAGATCAATTTTATATACAATCATAAATGAATGAATTAATGAAATAATAGATAAATTATGTACAAAGGAATCAACTAAAATGCTTGCAAATACCTAATTACAAACAAGCATCAAACACTCTACATATATACTCTATACTATCTATTTATAACTTATAATACTAATACTTAAATATATATACAATAATAAGTAAAAAATACATACTAGACTATCCTAACTTAACATACTAACATATACAGTAACATATATAATATCTACAGCGACAAATATAAACGTCGCTACACCCTAAAAAACTATGTACAGAATCTAAGGTAGAAACTGGGATCTGTAGCGACACTTATTCTATCTACAATGACGGTTTATTCTGTCAGTAAAGCTATATGGTTATTTATGTACCTATATAGCTCAAACACATCTATACTACGTATACCTACTATACTTATACTTATTATTTACAGTATACACTTATATATACACTATACTATATTAATTTATGTTTACACCTCTCTCTCTTTCTTCTTTTACAACTTTCTTTCTTCTGTTAACACTTAACTCTTTTCCTATATCTATACGCTTTTTCTACCTTACATTCAACACTTAAGCAATTTTAAGTTCGCTCTCTTCTCTTCTTTCCTTCCCTTAACCATTCATTAAACCTTGGTTCAAAAATGGGTTTTAAGGTTGGCGGGTAGCTCTTTTCGAGGAATACACAGCACCCGAGGCGAGTGAGATCAAACCTCTACTAAGAGCCACTCTAATTCTTTAATTAGGCCTCTTAATCTCAATTTTAGCTCAAAATCGGGCTTAATCAAGCCCTCGCACAGCGTCGGACCCCTTGCCCACACCGCACACACTTCATAAACCATCACAAAGCCAGAACATATGCTCAAAGGATCGAGTCTAAGGGTTGTTTCTGGTGCCCAGCGCTCGTGATGACTAAATAACCCTTAGCATAAAAACATCTAAGTGCCTCAACGTACTTCTCCACTTAAGATGTGGTGCTATCCAGCACGCGACTCAACGCTGGAATTCTAGCGCAGTAGTGGTGATTTGAGGTTTTTAGCCCTCGATTTGAGTGCCATAATTTATTGTAAATTAAAAATAACTTGTGGGAAATTAAAGTATTTACATAGTAATTTATAATTGTACAATTAATTTATAAATTTAATTATATTTATTATATTAATAAATTAGGTAAAGTTCCCCGTTTATACATATTATTTTTTAAGTTTTATTTCTAAATTAAGTTTAAATTAGTTAATGTATGGTCTAATTGACCTTCTACAGTATTAATATATATATTAAGTTATTTAATAAATATTTTTATTGCATTTTACAGGTTTTATTTTGATTTTATTTACATTTAAATGACTTCTTTTTGAACTATTTATATATAAATTAGATACAACTAATATAATACATTGTAAATAGAATTAAATTAGCTTAATTTACTTAAAATACATTAGTACAAATATACAGTATAAGTTAGTTTAGTTTTAACTTAAATTACTATTTTATTTTAATTTAATTTAATAACTTAGCTAGTAACTTAATAAATTAATTATTTATTCTGTATATATAATTAAATTATGGTACAGGAGTCCTAATGTACATAATATACATATAAATACGTATATACAGTATCAGTACTAAATATGTTTATTTATAGAGTTTATTGATTTATATAGCTTATTAGTACATATAAATTAGTACAATTAATAAATGGTTATATAAATAGGCTATGTATAGTTTGAGTTAATTTATATACTTAAGTTACATTATATAACACTTACATAAGTTATTTACACTTAATATACACCTATTTTACAATATTTACACATAAAGCTTACTATATACCTTATATCTACAAGTATTTACATAGTATACAATAAGTTTTTAGGTATTTTTAGGGTTTTTTCACTTTTTATGGGTTTTATATATTTTGTGGACGTAGTAAATGAGAGAGAAAGAAATAGATGAGGAGGGAGTGTTTTTTGTGTTTTTATAATTATTTTCTTTTATTAAGTTCCATGGTATATTAAACCGTCGGCTGTTATGTTCTACCAAGACGGAGGTTCAAAATACCATGAAACTTGGTATGAACTTAAAATCATACTTGATCTTCTCCAAGACAGGTTTATTTTATTTTTTTATATTTTTTATAAAGTTTTTATTTATTTACAAATGCATCTCAGTTTAGGGTCTTTTAAGTGTTTTCAAAAGAACCTAAGGCCTTAGATCTCAAATGGATGGCTGAAATGGCAGTGGACTACCACATATAAGCTCTAAACACTAATTAAAGGGTGTAAAATCAAATAATCAGGCTTTTTAACTCCATTTCCAAATATTATTCATTGTGGACACTGAAGCATACATAGTTAACTGACAAAGAAAGATTTAACAATGTTACAAGCAATCCAGATGAGATTTAAAATCATAAAATAGTACATGGAGGCTTATACACGAAAAATTCCACATTACAGAACATGTCAGCCCTACAACAAAATTAATTCCTAGCTCATTGTCCTACTGATTCGGCCCAACAATAGCTACCAGCAACAGCGGCAGACAGTAGCAGCAGCAACTCACAGCAACTCTCAATGAGCTACTCAGATACCTTAAGCCAACTTCTAAGGTTGCTGTGCAACCAACACTCAATTTTAGTAAATCAGAGTTGGGGATTCCGGTAAAAAAGACTCATTTTCAGTAGTTCTGAAATGGAAATTTCAGTAGCTACTCAGATGCCAAATCTAATCCATAATCTCTGTCATAGATAACAAAGATCATGGGATTAGATTGAAAATCAATCCAACAAAAATGTCGTTGCTATGCAGCATTTTAATATATGAAATTGGGATTCAAAACACACAATGACCAACTCAAAAAAAATGATAGAACTTGAATTAGCTTAGAAATCAGTTCAAAATATTGTGTCCTTACTCAAAAACATTCTAACCTTGATTTCCATATCAAATCAGAGAGAGAACACTGATTTGATCTCTTCCTTATGCTATAGATAGCATGAAGGGAGAGTTCAACTCAACCCATTAAATCTGTTTGACCTGAATCCCAAATGTTTAAACCTTAAGGGGTATTGAGAATCCCTTAGGTAAGAAATCCAAATTCAAACATATAAATTTACACACAAATACATGTGAGTACCTCAAATCAACAAAGTTGATTCTCCTTGGCACTCCCATGCCTTGAAAATCATAGAAAGACTCAATTCAATCCTAATTCCACTATGGCTCATCTAATGAAAAGTTCAACAACAAAGTCATCTTAGATTCACAGAAATGGACCGATCTATTCAAAAACATATTGATTCACCTAATCAACAACTCTTTAAAGCCCAATTTAATCAAAATCTTGTGATTTCGCATTGAAAACAAAATTAAAATCAGATCAAGTAAATCAATTCCTTTCAAATCAGATCTGGGGTCTTTGTGAACAAAACTGAAGTGAGTAAAGAGACCCCTAGGTGAATTTGAGCGCAAATCCTCATCTCAAAGCTTGAAAGCAATGGGATGGGGATTTCACTCCAAATGGATGGGTGGATTGCGGATTAAAACACGAGGAAATCAGAAAGTGAAATGGAAATGTGTAGGGGTAGAAAACAGTGATCAGTGAATGGGGGAATTCGTCTCCTCTGATCTGAAGTGATCAAAGGTGAAAAGGTGAATCTCTATACTAACTCTACTCTTAAGCTACACTACAATCACTCGCAAATCAGAACTACTCTAAATCTAATTTCTACTGCTAACTACTCTAAGTAATACTACAGCTAATCTAGAATTCATTAAACCTAGTCTAAATGGAAGAATGGGACCTGTTGAGAAGATCTGCAGCTGGTGGCTGCAGTGACGAAGGAGGGAGGATCTCCAGCGGATTTGAAAAACTCTCTAGTGAAGCTTCAAGTCACCCTTAGGTGCTATGTGGTCCTTAGCAGCCAAGAGAGTCAGAGAAGTTGAAGAATTCACAGTCGGTGGTCATGAAAATGGGCAAATGTGGGGAGAAGAAACTGGAGAGGACGAAAGGATTGGCCTCGAGGAAGTAGGAGAGGTCGATCCCTCACGCGTGCAGCTGTGGGGCTGCTTAAGTAGGAAGAGTAGTGGATCCAAGCACCGCGCGGGTGAAATTAGGTGCAAAGGGCAAGAGCGGCGAGGATGAGAGAGAGTGCGCACACTGCCAAGTCAAAAAGCAGCCATTGGATGGGGTCTGGGTGAAAAGGTGACCACAAGCGCCGAATCGCGCAAAGGTTCCAATCAAGGAGAGCCACAGATCAAGCAATCAAGATATCGACGGCCAAGATCACGCAAGTTCTTCGCGTGAACAGTGTTTGCGCGGGGGCTTTGATGTAAACACATTTACACTACTTAAAATGTCTATTTATGCATGTTCTTAAGCATAGGATTGCATTTCATGATATAAATATTGCATTACATGCATCATCTTGCATTTAGAGTAGTTTGAATAAAATGGAGGTTAATTGTCTCCTTTTATGTGCTTGGACAGGGCAAATATTTTATCGGGGCCTCGGATCAAAGATCCAACCGTATGGATATGATCAGGGCGACGATTGGAGTTCAATGACTCCAAGATCGCCCTAATCAGGCATCCGTAGCATCAGATAGAGACCGGGGAACCCTAGAAGATCAAGGGCCAGGATGGTGTAAATCCGCACTTCAGATGGAAAATCCGACCACACGGATGAATTCGGATCGACGATCGCAGCCGAACGACACAAAAATCGAGTCAATCCGACATCCGTGGCACCATCTACAACTTCCAGAAGATGGACGGCCAAGATTGCGCCACGTGGCGCCATCCCAGCCGCCCAATCGGCCGCAGGGGTCCTGTGAAGACCGCGCACCGTCTCCTCTCCGCCGTTGGATCTCGATCCAACGGCTGCGGTCGCGCGCGTTTAAAAACGTCCGCGCGACCATTTCGCCCGCGTAGCGCAGCGGCGACGCAGCTGCGGGCGAAGCGGAGGTCGCGGGTTCGAGCCGCGGAGAGGAGGTCGAAGGCGCGGGCGAGCGGGCGCGCACGAGCGTCGGATGAAGATCCAACGGCCACGCGCGCCCGATAGCGCCGACGCGCAATTGGACGCTCTGGTGGGCGTGCGATCGCACGCGGGCGACGCGCTACGCAGCGGGCGCGGACGCGATCTAAGCCGTCCGATCTCGCGATCGGACGGCTGAGACGACGCGGACGTGCGTCTGCGTTACGCGCGCAGGCCAGCCGAGCGGGCGCGCGTGGGTGCGGCGGCGACGGCGACGGCGGGGCTTTAGCGACGGTTTTATCCGTCACTAAAGACCCCTTATTTATTATTTTGAAGATGTAATGTCCATTTTGCCCCCACTCCTTGCAACTATAAAAGGAGACCCCCTCCATACGAAATTTTCATCCCTTCCTTCTCCTCTCTACCTCTCCAAAGCTCAAGAGAAGCTTGTCCCACACCCGGGATGCTTCTCGCGAGATAAAGTCCAAATTTTCGTCCCCCTTCGGAAGTGGATCCCGCGACGACGACGGCGTGCTGCTTCGTTCCCGTTCTTCTGCTTCGTCCTCCTTCGTCCCGCTTCGTTCTCCTTCGTCCAGGCGTCGTCCCGTCCGGCTCGTCCTCCAAGCGACCGTCGAGGAGGATTTTCTCTCCCTATTCTTTTTACTGCTTTCTAGTATAGATTTACTGCTTTCTAAGAGTAGTCTATTCGTCCTCCGAGCGATCGTCGAGGAGGACATTTCTCCCTCCATTCTTTTAATGCTTTCTAGAGTAATTGTTTTATATTTTCTAGTTGTAACGAATGAACTCTTTTATGATTAATTCCTTGTCTATTCTACATCTCATTTTAATTTCCATGTGTAGTATTCTTTCTCTCTCTCTTACTCCCTCTCTCTCTTTTATTCGTTGTAGATACTTAGATAGTTTAAATTAAATTTCTTCGTGACAAAATAAAAAGAAACGCGAAGTTTTTAAATCAAACGTTCGCCTCCCTGTGTTCAACCCGGAATTCTTATTTCGGTATAAATTTTATTTGTTGAACACGAATCCTTCGCTTTCGAACTACAACGACGGGTTTTTCCAAAACCAAACACGTTAGCGTAGATTCTCGCTCAACAGGCTTGCAGGCGGCTGAAGTCTTTTGGTGAATTTGCAGGGTACACCCCTCTGCGAAAGGGTAGAATAATTGTAAGCAGCCCCATAAGTGATAAAGAATGGTTACAGAGAGACCCTTTAAGGCTTACAAATAGGTCCCTGCAGGTTACAAATAGGTCCTAGGAGGTTTTCTAATGAATGAAATGTAAGGCACTAAGGACCTAAATGTAAATATTTAATTTCAAGGCCTTAATGATGTCCAAATATATCCAAGTTTTTATATAAGATTAATTGAGCATTTAAGAAGTTAATTATACTTTTGATTTGAACTTTTAAACTCATTTATATGTTTAATTTGCAATTGGATCACCATTTAACCTTTTTCAAAAGAATATCTCATTTAATGACCTAATTATGTGTTTTTAACACAGAATTGATGTTTTAAGTCTTTTTCTCCGATTCCCACACTTAGCCCTTTTTATGTGTTAATTTGATATTGTTTAACCTAGTTTCTAGCTTAACTTAGGCTATTTAGCTATGATGAGTCGCAACTCATCATGAGGTCCCTCGCACCCCTTCACGCCACACCCGTGACATCTCCACGCAGGCCTAGTTCGAACCCGATTACCCACCTAAGCTTCTCACACCTTAGTTGTGATAGTCATGCACAAAGCCCTGATCTTGGGAGCGCTCATGCTCAATTACCCGAATATCGGTTGTCCCTTGAGAAAGAGAAGGAAGAGAGCGCGAGAGCGTAGGGTCAAGGGGGGTTTTTGCTATGGAGAACAACGGCTAACACTTAGCCATTTGAGAAATTGTGCCCTGTGTGTGAAGAGAAGAAGAGGAAAAGAGACAGAGCCAAAGAAAGGAAGGAAAAGCCAGAGAAAGAAGAAGAAGAGAGAGAAGGAAGAAAAGCTAAGGGAAGAAGGAGCCATACAGAAGAAAGCCATTGAAGAAGAACAGTAGAAGAAAACCAAAGAAGAAGCACTATAGTTACGAACTTTAAGACGTCCGATTTCACAATCAAATGTCTGATTCACTGTTTGTTCAACTGATTCTATTTGAAAATAATTGCTATATATGTGTTAGGCTAATAATTGGTGATCCAAATCACCATTATTTTGTCTAGAGTTCTTTTTATCTTCTCAGATACTCATGTTATACATTGCATATTAGTTTTTGAGTAATTAATTGTGCTCATTTATATTATCTATTGAGATTAGTGCGTGAATGCAATACTTGCTCCCAGTGAACGACCTCGGACTTCATTTCTGACATTCTGAGCTTATAAATTTTATTTGTTGTTCGATTTATTATGGATTTCAAACTACGATGACAATACTTTGATTTAAATCCTCGATAGATTATTCACAACATTTTGGCGCTATTGCCGGGGATGTAACGCACAATTCACCACTATTCTCTTGCGATATTTTGATTATATTTGAGCACTAATTTGCTAGGGAACACCTTTTTGAATTCAGATTCTGAAAATAGGTTAGACCCAAGTCAGGTTGCTGCTTTTCCACATCTTGATTTACTCAGTGGTGGAACCTCTGATCCCGAATCAGATTCAGAACACGATTCTCTCAAGTTCTTGGACGATTTCAAATCTTACCCTGATTTCGAAGAACTGTTGTTTCCTGACAAATCCAAACCAATTTACAACCTCAGTAACTACAACCCGTCCTTTGATTCTGACACTGAGGTCAATGATTTGAAAGAAACCACCTCTTCCACATCTTATACAGAGCCTTCCAAAACTCGTTTCCAACCCTGACCCGCAACGAGACTCAATTTCTACTTTGATTCTCCTCTCGATGAGCTGGTTGCACATGATTCTCCTCCATATTTCAATTGGGTTTCGAACTTCGATTAGACTGATAATCACTCCCCATCCTTCTCTAATCACTCCCATAGGGTTCCTACATCCTCCATCGAACCTTTCTAATTTGAGGATCCCTACTCTGACCAGGCTGATCCGATTCAGCCAAACCCTAACTTTTCACTTCCACATTTATTTCAGTCACAGAATACCTAGTGGACTCCACATCTACTGATTCACATCTATCAACACACTAGATTGATTGGGTTTGGGCTTGTTACGACCCGGTTCCCGGATCCTTACAGGACCCGAGACCGGCTTGCCTCAACTAATCCCAAGACCTAGTCGTCCAATAAGAAAGAACCAAAAGCAGGAAAATAAATCACATTCACACATGCAATATAACTAAGCAGAAGAAAAGTACGAAGAAGTCAAGAAAGTAGAATAACTGTCTCAAGAAATAGTACTTGCCACCACATCAACAACAGAAAGCAGAAAGGAAACAGAAAGTAATAGGAACAGTAAAATATGTGTCCATTACTCACTACAATAGTAGAAAAATGAAAGAGCTGAAAAATGACTATGGCTGGGCCCAGCACCCTCTGCAAACCAGTAACTCGAGCTGCTCGGCTTCTGGTCCTGAACAAGGTTACGAAAAGACAGAGTCAGCAAACGCTGAGTAGAGTTGTGTTTACATTATTTAAGTGCAAGTACAAAAAAAAAAATAAGTTTATTTCTCATTTCTATTTATCTCATTTATGTGTTTCTGGTTCATCTATTTCTCAAAGTATCTAGGTATTTCTTGATCTTGCATGTTTCTTGTGGGAATGATCTTGATTGCAGTCATTTCCGTAGAGTAGAAGGTACACGAGGTGCTCTCCTGGCCAGGAGAGTCCCCCGTGGTAGTCCTACACCCAGTCAACCACCCCGAGGTCACTATTGAGATGTAGTGGTGACTATGACACGCGTGATAAGCACATGGGTAGCTACCCCGCACTGACACGCGGTCAGTCGTTTCCTCTAGCGGGTATGCCCAAAGTACAGCATGGAACAGTACAGGACCTTGCCGTCTCAGAACAGGGGTCTCGCCCCTCCACAGTCCGCATACCCTCATTTGACTACCCCGATTTGCCCAAAGGGCCTAACAAAGTCGGTGTAGGGTGGCTAGCTGAACCCCGGGCCCCATGGGGTGGCTAGCTCCCTCCCTACACTAGTAGCACGCCTCGGTACCACGTACGCGAGGGCCAACAGGAGTCGGTGTAGAGTGGTCAATCCTAACCCTGGGTCTTAACTCAAGGAAGGCTAGCTCCGCTCTACACTAGAAAGGGACAGTTGCTCTCCTTGGTACTGCGTACACAAGGGCCAGCACACTTCCCGTCTACATTCCATATTCCTTTCATACACAAGAGTTCTACTCCTAATTCCCCGTAAGGTTCATGCTCATATTCATCTCATTCATCCATATCCAAATCTCATGTTTCATAACTCGTTCTTCATCCATATACAGGCAACTCGTGTTTTCATAATTCAGTTCTCAATCATAAACATGCAACTTGTGGTTTCATAATTCAATTTCTCGTTTACATGCAGGCAACTCGTATTTTAACATGCATCCTATATTAGAGGCATCTGCTAGCAATTTATTTTAACCATGCATTCAAGTAAACAGGACAGCTCAAATAGGCTCATTCATTTCTACCAGAGGATTCGTTCCACATCCTAGAGTTCAATCCGAATATTCCAACCAAGTACATTCCCATTTAAATGTTAACAACTGAATTAAAACAATCTACCGGGTATCACAGGAGGAATGGGGGCCTGTGTCGTAGACCTCATCGTCTCAGCGGGCCCCGAACACGTCACTGGCTGGTAACCTGTAGCAGCGACCAATGTACATTAGACGATGAGAAGAACCTCATCATGAATCCTAACTAGCACAATTTGATCTAAATAAGCGTGAAAAAGCTCCTACAAAACCTAAAGAAAAGCCTAACTCAGAGAATTCGAAATTGAAGAATAAAACAAGTCATAAAGGATAAAACTGTAATTTTACCAATGTAGTGCACAATCAGGGTGTCTAAGGGTCTGAATACAGGTCTGGCTGGAGCTTGAGTTTGTCGTGTTATTTTAAAGTTCTAGGCGTTGTAGTATATCACGAAAAGCTATCACCAGTTTACAATTTATTACTCGGAATTAAAAGTTTCCCGAGGTCGAACTCAGGGAGCACACATCATTCTAGAAATATAATTTCACAATTCTGTTACAAAAAGAATAAAAGAGAGAGAGTGAGTGGGCAAAAGTTCTCTTTTTGGCTTTTTCTTATTCTCTCTCCGTTTCTTTCAGTCGGTTCTCTTCTTCAGCCTGTCTTCTTCTTTCTTCTTTTTTTTTCTTTGCTGCAGCTGCCTCCCCTTTCTTTCTTCAGCTGCTGTGTCCTTCTTCTTCCTCCTCTTCTTCTTTGATTTTCTTCTTTCTCCTTTCTTCTGTAGCTTCTTCTTTGCTGTAGAGGCTCCCTCCTTCTCTTTTCTCTTTCTTTTTCTCTGGCCCATCCTCCTCTCTTCTCTTCTACTCTGCTTCTTCCTTTCTTTCTGACGTCTGATTCAGAAATCAGATGCCTTAACTGATCAGCTTCTCCTTCTTCTTTTCTTTCCTCTTGGCTTTTCTGGCTTCTTCTGCTCCTCTCCTTCCTTCCTTCTCCTTTCTTCTTCTCTACGGCTAAGTCCCAGCCGCTGCTCTTCCTCTTCTTCTTTCTTTCTTTCTCCCTTCTTCTCTTCAGTAGCTCCTTACTTCTTCCTTCCTCACCTGTTCCATGCACACACACACAAGCTCAGCGCAAAACCTACCCAACCCTCTTCTTGTGTCTCTCTCTCTCTGAATCTCTCTTTGGTACGCTCTCCCAGAGTCAGGTAATCGGGTCGGGTTGCGTACCTGGGTCCAGGCGCACCGGCGTTGGTGGTGCGCGAGGAGTGCATAGGAGTAGGGATAGTCGGGTCTGGTCAGGTTCGCGTGGGAAGAGCCGTGAACGAGACCCGGGTGATAGGTGAGGAGGGACCTCACCCCAGTGATTCGAGGCGAAATGCCTAGAGCACTTTTTCAATTTATGTGTGGGTGTGCGCCCACACACGTCTGAGGTGGGAC
Source organism: Thalassia testudinum (assembly GCA_037157565.1). Classification (NCBI taxonomy): domain Eukaryota; kingdom Viridiplantae; phylum Streptophyta; class Magnoliopsida; order Alismatales; family Hydrocharitaceae; genus Thalassia; species Thalassia testudinum. The sequence continues at coordinate 55,258,283 of JAZHRO010000030.1, forward strand.
TAAAGTCCCACCTCTACTCCACGCGCCTACAGGCAAGAAGCTGCGAGCAATTGGGGCAGCAGCAAAGGTTTGCGACCCCAATTGAGAACATGGGCACACTCGCGAAAGTGTTTCGCGTTGCCTGGGGCCTGCGCCTGGTGGTGAAGGGGCCTGGAGCTGCTCGCTAAGCAGCTCCTGCTGTTCGCCAATGGCGGCGAGGGGGGCGAGACCTGAAAGAACAAAAACGGCCTCACGGCCACGTCAGACAGCTCAGGAAGCTTCGCCAAAGTACAGCAAAGGAGGTGCGGGGGTCGGCGTGGCAGGGAAGTGCCTGTGGCTGTGTGCCTAGGGCACACTGCAGAGGTGTAGATGGGTGTGTTCGAGGGGTGGTCTGGAGGTGTGGAGTGGTGGTGTGAGTGGGGAAAATGCTTGAGTGGAGTGAGGGGAAGCTTATGGGCTTGTCGGAGAGGGGTGGGATGGCCCGTGGAGGTGGAGCGACCTCGCCGGAGTTGGTGGCCAGAGGTGGAGCAGATGGAGGTGGTAGTGGCAATCGAGGGGTTAAGAGTGCCAATTTAGGAGGGGAAAATAACAGAGAGAGAAAGGGGAAGGTTTTTACCTACTTAATTGACTAAGGGGGAAGAGGAGGCGCCCGACACTTGCCTACCGGTGCTAGGGACGAAGGTGCCCACAAGGGGGATTTGGAGGCGCCAGCTGGTGTAGCCTGGCGTGGGAAGACGAGGACGAGTAGACTCTACTGTGGGTGTGGCAGCAGAGCGACGAAGAGGAGGAAAGATCACCAGAGCCTGCGGGCTTTTGACCGTGGGAGGAGGAGACGAAGTTGGGGGAGGATCCTCGGCCAAATCAGGCTTGCCAGAAATGGCTGCCCCTGCTGCTTCTTATAGAGGTGCTAGCGAGGAGAGGATCTCGAGGGGGAGACGTGGGGAGCTCGCCGGAGAATGGTCGGAAAGCAAACCCATGCCTTCGTGCGTTCGCACGAGAGGCATGGGCAGCTACAAGTCACAGGGGAGGGTCCTTGCGAAAGAGGACGACGCAGGGAACCTCCCTTTCGTTCCTAGGAGCGGCCCCCATACCCTGCGCGGCGCCATCATCCGCGCAAGGTTGCCGGAGGTAGGGCGCCTGCGTGGGGTGGCAGGAGGAGCCGTTCTGCAAAGAACGAAAGAGAAGATAGGGGGTTAAATGCAAGGGTTTAAAAAGATAAGGGTCAAAAAGTAATTCAAGAGGACCAATTTGTAAAGTCGGTCAAGATGGTCTTCTCTTAGGCCCTAATTTTTGTACCAACCTAATTTGAACCTAAGAAATTCAACGATGTAATTTGATTTTAGGTTTGACCACGTTTGACTAATCAATTTGCGTAAAAATCTAAATTAGGTCAAAATTTGGGCATGGTTCTCAATTTAGATCAAGATAGGTTGCAAAGGCCAAATTGAAGGTTCTAAGCCCTAGGGAATATTTTTCCACGAATTTTAGAGGATTTAGTTAATTTTTATCCTACCTAGAACCTCATGAATTAAAGCAGATTTATTTTTAGGGTTACAGAATGTCATTTAATTCCTAGAAGTTGCTATAACCCTTTTCGGCTCAGGCTAACCCACTTTCTTTCTTGTTAAGCCCAGATGAGCTCAGAACAGTAGATACCCAACACGAACACGTGGATGAACTAGAGTAGAAACCAACGGTACTTCATTTGCAGAAATCCGATTCCGTTTGGGCCTTAAACGAGCCAAAAACGTGGTCACTGACCAAAATCAGACGTCTGGGACTAATCCTAGACGTCTTACAAGACTTCAGAACTCACCTTACCCTTCCTGCGGCTGATTCGGATATCCAAACTCCCTCTGCGATCGTCTGGGGGAAATTCCAAACGTCGGACAAGGTCTCCGGTCATCTGGAAGTACCTCCAGACATCTGGAGACGTGATCAGACATCCAAAAGAACTTGGGAAAGCGTACCACATGCCTTCACAAAGCCTTCACCAACGTATGAAAACACAGGCACACATTTAACCCAACATCCCCTGTGCTGAAATCCTCTACATGGCAAAAAGCAGTGTAGAAAGATACGTACCTCGCGATATTGCGCTTTCAGACGTCCGTCCTCAGCTCCGGACGTCCTGGTGCCTCGCCAGCCATCTGGATGTCACTCCAGACATCTGATACCGAAAACTTCTAGTATCAGAGCTTCTTCACGCAGCTCGCCCTCCACCCGTAGTGGCAATTACAGGAGCTTGAGCAGCTCCTCGTCGGCGTCCTTCTCTCTCCCAGGAGTCCTCAAGCTCCACCAAGCTCCCGCGACCGTCGTCCTCCTCCCCTGCTCTCACTCCCTCGCACTCTCTCGCTCTCGCTCCTCCCCGCCATCCTCTCGCCAGTGGCTCTCCTTCCTCATCGCGGCTACAGCAGAGACGAGAGGGGGACGTGGCTGTCGTAGAAGAAGGTGGAGATGGTGGTGGCTTGAGTGGTGTGAGGGGGTGGGAAGAAGAGGTGAGGGGTTTATATAAGAGGGGAGTTATGGTTTAAGGGGTGAGGGTGCGTGGAGAGAGAGACCTCTGTGCGCCGCCCACGCGTAGAACACAAAGCGCAGTATGAAAATCTCACCTTCAGACGTCCGGGTTGATTGTTAAACGTTCGGATAGATGTCTAACTGAAACTCCAGACGGCTTAACTGGCTAAAAAGGCAACAGGTCATTTCAGGGCTTCATCATCAACATGTCGATCTGAACAAGCGCCTAGTTGGACCAACCAGTCTATTGATCAAGGTGCTTGTTCCACAAAATTCGTCTGATTTGGGCACTCCTTCTCCTTGACCATTTCTGCTCGGCTGAAAGCATTGAATTTAGCGCCTAACAGGAGGCAACCCGTCATTCCAAAAACCCGAGATCCTTCTTATTATTCTTTTGTACATCACGTCTATTGCACTTCGAGTTCAGTTTTAGAACAGTCGACTCCACCTTTGGTACTCGTACCAAAGCTTAAAATCGTCCGCAACAGTCATCCCGACCTGTTCTCAGACGCGTGGCGAAACGGTGGCAGCAACTAGCTTTTCTTAAGTCGTTGTAGTACAGATAGTTATTGCCATCATTTGCTAATATATAATTTTTTTACTCGGAAAATAAAAAGTTCCCGAGGTCGAACTCAGGGAGCAAGTTGTATTCTAGAGATATACATGTTCTATTACAAAAATAAAGAGAGAGATGAAAGTTTGGCTTCTTCTTCTTTTCTTCTTTATTTCTCTTTGTCTTCTCTTTAGCTTTTGTTCTTCCTGTTCTTCTTTTCTTGCTTCAGATCTCCCTTCCGTGCTCTTCTTCTTCTTTTCTTCTTGCTTCTCTTCTTCTTCGGCTTGGCTGCTCCGTCTCTCTTCTTTTCTTCTTTCTTCACCTGTCTTCAGGACGTCGTCTGATGTTCCAATCAGACGACTTAGCCCGCGGATGCTACAGTGTTGCTTCAGTTCTTCTTCCTCAGTCCTCTGCTTTGGGCAGCCCTGGCTGCTCTTTCTTCCTTCAGTCTTCTTCTCCTTCTCTGTTCAGCGGGCGTCTTTCTTCTTCTTCTCTGCTTGCACACTTGCACAGCTTGATCAGAGGGGCAAAACCTAATTCTACCCTCTCCCTCGCGTTTCTCTCTCACAAAAGCCGCTCTTAGGAAAGCTCTCCCAGAGCTGCCGAGTATTCGGGTACGGGTCGTGCCCGAGTCTAGGCCCACCGGCGTGCATGGTGGGCGAGGAGTGCAGGTCGGCTTAGTCGGGTCGGGCCAGGTCCGCGGGGCGTGGTCGCGGACGAGGCCGGGTCGAGCGGGTAAGTGAGAGGGACCTCACCCCGTGCTCAGGAGGCAACGAACCTAAGGCACTTTTTGCCTTTATGCAGGCGCGCTCCTCTGAAAAGTTCCGAGGTGGGACTAAATGTCCCACCCCAATTGGGCGCCCGCAGCTGAAGACGCCGCAGGAGTTCGCGGTTGCACGTGAGGCCTTTGCCCCAGCTGCAAGCCTGGGACGCTTCGCGGAGATGCCCCGCGCAGCCTGGGAGTCGAACCTGGGCGAATCTCACCTGGAGCTGTAGGTTAAAGGTGCTCCTTCCACGCAGCAATGGCAACGGCGGTCGAGGTACCTGTCCACAGAGGACGGCCTCTCGGCCTAATCAGATACGCGGAGAACCTTCGCCGTGGCACGGCGAAGGTGGTGGGGGTTCTGGCAGGCGGCGGGGCGGAGCGTGAGGGTCGCCCTAGGTCAAACTGCGGGCGGAGAAGTGGGTTTGTTCGGGGGGTCTGCAGAGGGCGAGTGGCGGGAAGTGGAAGGGCGGAGGTTGATCAGGGTGAGGAGGCGGAGGTTCTGTGAGGGTCGGCGAGGCGTATGGGGCTGTGGAGCGACGGGTGCGTCTCGCCGGAGTTTGGCCAAAGACGAAGGGGGTGACGGTGGACAGGAGCGGTCGAGGGTTTAATCAAATAAAAGACAGTGAGGAAAACAAAGAGGGGGAGATGGGGAGAAGTTCTGACCTAGCTATGGAGACGAAAGGGGCGGGAGCAAGGCGGCAGTCGTATCGACTGTCGCCGGAGAAGAAGATGCCCAGGGGAAGGGGCGGCGGCAAGGAGAGGGCCGGAGAGGCGCCAGCTGGGTGCGGCGTGGCGCGGGAAGAGCGAGGGAGGGCAACCCTGCAGCTGGTAGTGCGGCAGAGCGACGAGGAGGAAGAGGAGAGGCCACCGGAGCTGGAGGGCTTCCTGTCGGAGTGGGAAGAGAGGAAGTGGGGGTCTTTCTCCGTCAGGACCGAGCTGCTCAGAACGGCGGAGCGACGGGGGTATTTATAGAGGTGGAATCAGAGAGGAGGGCGGAGGGAGACGGCGTGTCTCCCTCGCCGGAGCACGCCGGAGATGGAGACCCATACCGTCCGTGCGTTCGCACGGCCGGTATGGTGGGTTGCAGCAACCAGGGGGGTGTTCCTGCGACGGCTGACGACGCAGGGCACCCCCGGTTGTCTTGCCAGACCCTCCCCCTTACCCTGCACGGCGCCATGCTCCGCGCAAGGTCGCCGGAGCATGGTGCTGGTCAGGTTTTGGCAGGAGGGACCTGAATGCAAAGAACGAAGGAGAGTTAGGGGCAGAAATGTGAGGGTTCGAAAGTTGAGGGCCAACAAGTAAATATATGAGGACCAAAGTGTAAAGTTGGTCAAGAAGGTTTCTTCTTAGGCTCAAGTTTTTATACATGACTAATTAGGACATAAGGAATCTGATGGTGAATTTTATTTCTAGATTAAACCTTGTTTGATCGGTTAATTTACGTAAAAACCCAAATTAAGTTATTAATTGGGCATGGTTCTCAATGTAGGTCAAAAAGGGTTCCGAAGGCCAAATTGAAGGTTCTAAACCCTAGAGATTATTTTTCTATGAATTTTAGAGGGTTTATTCTATTTTTACTTTGCCTCGAACCTCGCGAATTGAAGTGGGTTTGTTTTAAGGTTACAGATTATCATTTAGTTCCTTGGAATTGCTGTAGCCCTTATCAGATCATCCCACTTTCCTTCTTATTTGGTTTGTTTGACCTATGTTTGGACCTGTATGCAGATTATACTGGTAAAATTGCATTTTTACCCCTTATGACTTGTTTTCTTCTTAAACTCAGAATTCTCTGAGTTAAGTCTTTCCTTGAGTTATGTAGGAGCTTTTTATCCTTTGTATTAGGTCAAAATGAGATAGTTATGGCTCATGATGAGGTTCTCATCATACCCCCATGCCTAGCTTTTGCTAGTCCCTTAGCAAAAACTTAAGGTTTCAACCCTTGTTCTAGACCATGAAGTTCTTAATAGCTTCAGATAAGTGCTTTTTCATTTGAGCTTAGATTAGGTTAGAATGCTGACCATAGGCTTAAAAGGTACTCTAGTACCAATCAAGATCCAAATCTGTCTAGCCTTAGCCTCAGTCCTTAGCAAAGGTTTTTAAGGCTCACAAGAACTAACCTAAGGTTTATTGGACTTTGTGGTTAAAGCACCCTTGCTTGAAATGATTTTAGCCCTGGCTCAGTTCGCAGTGCGTTTTATAAGAGAGAGATAGAAAGTTTTTCTGTTTGGAGAGTTTTCCCTCTCTTTTTCTTTTTAGTTCTAGCTTAGGATTGGCTTTTCAACACGGTCTGTATCAGATTCCTTGCTCCCATCATCAATCCTCAAGGGTTCCTAGCAGTCGATGCTTCTAGATAGCACCGCCCATGGCAACCCCCGGAACCCTAGCTATTGAGATTTCGAGATAATCCCATCCATGGTGTTCCGTGGCCGAATCCAGACCCTGGCAATTGACACTTCGAGATAATGCCATCCATGGAATCTGAACCAGCAGAGTGCTTACATGCCTCCAGTAGGATATGTGAATATCCTAAAAGACAAGCACCGAGGAGATGATATTTTGTTACGCATCTTTGAGGGGATTTCCCGCCTCTCCGCGCTGGGAACTCGTCCAAATCAACTTGTGTTGATCGGCCGCTCCTACTCTAGGTGTTCTTAGAATTTTGCGACGCTTGTGCGTGATTTTGATTTTTACGCTTACTGAACCAGGCTGTGTGTGAGGTTAGGGTGCTTAGGTTACTGAGTCCCGTAAACCAAAAATTAGTTAATGAGGCCAAATACTCCCTAAGCCTTAGACCTAATACTTCAGCTTTTCATTTTCCTCAACCTCTTGAGGAGTGTCCAGATCTTAATGGGTACTAAGAGTCTATTCAAGAATGCCTAAGGTTTGCGTTCTTACTAATCTCATTATGCACTTTTCAGTTATTTTCTTGAATGAGGTCTAGAACTTAGGTTAATTCCTTAATTCATTACTAATGACTACCACCTTTTCTCATAATTTTGTGCTCCTTTTTCATTTTGTTTCTTTTTTCCTTCTCCTTCACAAAATTTCCTTCTCCTCTTTTCCTCTTATTCTTTTTCGAAAATTTTTAATTTTTATGGTGTTTTTGGCATATGTGAATTTTTTTATTTGAAACCTTTTCTTACAAGTTTTGCACTTTCATACCCCCCCATGCCTAAGATTTGCAATGTCCTCATTGTAACCTAGGGGGTTTTTATTTAACTTAGTTCATTCCTTAAGACAAAAATTTGGATGAGTGAATGGGTCGGGTTGAATTTTGCGTACGATTTCTAATCCCAGATGCAAGCATCTGAGGTGGGGTCGGCTGTCTACAAGGGTGAACCTTAAGTGCAAAAAGGTGTCAGAAAAAGGTTTTGGATTTTTAGGAAAATGATGGGTTGCCTCCCGTTAAGCGCTGAGTTTTACGCCATCGGCTGGGCGCAATAAGCTCAAGGGGAATGGAGGATATAAGATGCTTCAGCCAAATCAGTAGAAGTCACATCAATGAACGGCTTGAGTCTCTGACCGTTCACGATGAAAGGTTCAGAATCGTGGCTGAGTGGACTGATTTCGATTGCTCCATTTCCAAAAACCTGTCGGACCAAATATGGTCCGACCCACTTGGATCTCAATTTTCCTGGGAAGAGTTTTAGTTGGGCATCAAAGAGTAGGACCTTTTGACCAGGATGAAAGATCTTTCTTGAGATATGCTTGTCATGGAAGGCTGTAACCCGCTCCTTGTAGATTCGCGAGTTCTCATACACGTCTAAGCGTAATTCATCAATCTCGCTGATTTGGAGTTTTCTGTGGGTTCCCGCCTTGGAAAGATCTAGATTACAGTTCCGTACTACCCAGTAGGCTTTATGCTCTAGTTCGACGGGAAGGTGACACGCCTTTCCGTACACCAGTCTAAAGGGAGACATGCCTAATTGGGTTTTGTGGGCGGTCCTATAGGCCCACAATGCTTCCGGAAGTCGGGACGACCAGTCCTTCCTGTCAGGCCGAACAGTGACTTGCAGGATTTTCTTGATCTCCCGATTAGACAGCTCAGCTAGACCATTAGTTTGGGGGTGATAAGGAGTAGAGATTCGGTGAGACACCCCGTATTTGGTCATCAGTGAGCTAAACTGAGCATTTGTGAAATGGGTCCCCCCATCAGAGATTATTGCACGAGGAATCTCGAATCTTGAGAAAATGTTTTGATGAATGAATTTGAGAATGACTTTGTAATCACAGGTTTGGGTCGGTATGGCTTCGATCCATTTGGACACGTAGTCCACAGCCAACAGAATGTATTCGAAACCATCCGAAACAGGAAAGGGGCCCATAAAATCAACCCCCCAAACATCAAAGATTTCGCATACTAGAATCGGTTGCATAGGCATCATGTCACGATGGCTCATGTTGCCCAAAGTCTGGCAACGACTGCATGCCTTGCAGTGAATGTACGCGTCTTTGAACAGTGTAGGCCAGTAAAAGTCGCACTGGAGGACTTTTGATGCGGTTTTATTCCCGGCGAAATGGCCACCGCATGCCTGGTCATGGCAGAAAGAGAGGACATTGCTGATTTCCTCTTCTGGGACACATCTCCGAATGATCTGATCAGCACCTATGCGGAAGAGGTACGGGTCTTCCCAAATGTAATACTTGGCATCGGAGCGTAATTTGTCCTTCTTCGCCTTCGGCCAATCGGACGGGATCTGATGAGATGCCAAGTAATTTACTACATTAGCAAACCATGGAAGGCTAGTACTGATAGTCAGCAGGTGCTCATCGGGAAAATGCCCAGTGATGGGTCCGGAAGGGTCAATTAATTCAGAAGGAAGGCGGGACAAGTGATCAGCTACCACATTTTGCTTTCCCGCTTTGTCGCGAATCTCAAGGTCAAATTCTTGCAACAGCAAGATCCATCGGATTAGTCGAGGTTTCGCGTCCTTCTTTGCAAGGAGATGCCTCACAGCTGTGTGATCCGAGTATATGATGACACAGGAACCCAGAAGGTACGATCTGAATTTTTCTAGGGAAAATACTACAGCTAGCAGCTCTTTCTCAGTAACCGTATAGTTACGCTGAGCCTCATCGAGTGTTTTGCTGGCGTAGTAAATGACCACAGGTTTCCCGTCAATTTTCTGCCCCAAAACCGCTCCTACAGCGAAGTCGGATGCATCGCACATGATCTCAAAGGGTTGAGACCAATCAGGGGACTGTAGGATCGGGGCTTGGGTGACTCGGTCACGCAGGATTTCAAATGCTTGAGTGCATTCCTTGGAAATTTCGAAAGGTACATCCTTGGAGAGAAGAGTGGTCAGGGGACGCGCGATTTTTGAAAAATCAGGGATAAATCGTCGATAAAAATCGACATGCCCCAAAAAAGATCTGATGTCCTTGATCGAGCTAGGCATAGGAAGGTGAGAAATCAGATCAACCTTAGCTCGATCCACCTGGATGCCTTTTTCCGAAATTAAGTGTCCCAGGACAATTCCCTCAGGCACCATGAAATGGCTCTTTTCCCAGGAAAGAACCAAATTCACATCGATGCACCGCCTGAGTATCTAGACCAAGTGTTGGAGGCAATCGTCGAATGATGCTCCGAAAACTGAAAAGTCATCCATGAAGACTTCCAGATAATCACCTACCATATCTGAGAATATGGCAAGCATGCATCGTTGAAAAGTAGCGGGTGCATTGCAAAGACCGAAAGGCATCCTTCGGAAAGCGTATGTTCCGAAGGAGCAGGTGAACGTGGTCTTTTCTTGGTCCTCAGGATGGATTGCCACCTGGTTATAACCGGAGTACCCATCAAGAAAGCAGAAGAACCTATTTCCCGTAAGTTTTTCGAGAATTTGATCAATGAAGGGCAGTGGGAAATGATCCTTCTTCGTGGAGGAATTGAGTCAGCGGTAATCTATACAGACTCTCCACGAGTTGGCTAGTCGGGTAGGAATGATTTCTCCGGTCTCAGTCGTTATAGTGGTGAGTCCTGCCTTCATGGGCACGACCTGAATTAGGCTCACCCAACGACTATCGGAGATCGGGTAGATAATTCCGGCATCTAACCACTTGATGATCTCCTTTTTCACGACCTCCTGCAGATTGGGGTTTAAGCGTCTCTGCATTTCACGAGAAGGTCGTGTGCCCTCTTCTGAATAGATATGATGAGTACAGTAGGAGGGACTTATTCCAGTCAAATCATCGAGAGTCCACCCGATGGCTCTGCGATGTTGCTGGAGAACAGTAATCAGACGGGATTCCTGTTCGGGATTGAGGTTGGAATTGATAATCACAGGAAGGGTCTGATCAGAACCCAAAAAGATGTATTTCAAGTGAGCAGGAAGAGGCTTTAACTCGAGGACAGGGTTTTCAGCAGCAGCGGGTGGTTCAATGTAGATGTGAGGTTCAAGGGTGGGAGTTACTGGGTTGTGTATGTCTAGATTCGACTCCTCTGTTTGCGGGTCAAGATCCTTCTGTGATTGATGAGGCATAATCGAGTCATTCTGGAAGTGTGATTCATCAACCAAAGTCCTGACGTCACAAATTTGTTCGATGACACCGCAATTAATTCCTTGTTGGGCCTTAAATATATCAATTTTTAGGGTTTGATCTCCAAACTTAAGCTCTATTTGGCCCTCCTCACAGCTGATGTTGGCTCTAGCAGTAGCCAAGAAAGGTCTCCCTAGAATGATTGGTGTATCCCTAGGGTTCTCAGGTGCGTCCATATCTAAGACTATAAAGTCCACTGGGAAATAGAAATCTCGCACTCTTACGATAACATCCTCGAGAATCCCTTTTGGTGACTTTATAGATCGATCTGCTAATTGTAATGTCACCTCAGTTGGTTTTAGCTCAGATTCTTCTAGATGGTCAAGTAAGGATGTGGGTATCAGGTTTATGGATGCACCCAAGTCTAGCAATGCTCTATCAAATTTGGTACCACCTATCTTGCAGGAAATCATGGGAGTACCAGGATCTTTTGCCTTGGGTGGGAGTCTACTGAGGATTACAGAGTTGGCTTGCTCTGACAGAACAATTGGGCTCCCTCCCTTGGTTCGCGGCTTACGCTGGGGTGTACATATATTCTTTAGAAATCGTGCGTAAGCTGGTACGTGGCAGATTGCATCCATCAAGGGGATGTTTATGTGGACCTGTTCAAAGAGCTTGACCAGGTCCTCCTCAGGGGCCACGGGTTTGGTAGTCTTCTTTCCCTTGGTCAAGGCCTCGGGAAACGGGACCTTAGGTGGTTCTTCTAGGATAGGTCCAGGTTGTGGATCCGGGACAGGGGTGGGGACGTCCTGGATTACTGTCCTAGGCTTGGGATCAATACCCGGCTTGGAGTGGTTCGGATGAGGTGGGTCATGGGTTTCCTTACCACTACAGGTCGTTACGGAATTAAGTCCTGCCTGGTTTTGGTTGGTATTGGGTAAGATAGCTTGCTACTGGTAACCTGCAAAAGAAGTGGAGGCCTCTATCCCGTCAGGTGAAGGAACAGAGGGGGCCTGATAAATCATATGGGCATGGCCCGGGTTTGGGTTCATAACGCGCCGCTGGGTTGGCACGTTATTAGGATTAGGCAGAGGTTGGGAGGGAAGAGTACCTGGCTGGCGAGAGTTTGCCAACTGGGTCAATTGGTTACGGACCTCTGTAAGTTCGTCCTTGTGTTGTTTTTGGATAGCCGCATTCATTCTTTGAATGTCAGCCAGGGTCTGAAGGATAAGGGACATTTGATCCTGATTCGGCCCAGATGGGTAAGTAGGGTTGGGCCGAGGCTGAGGCGGCTGGTAAGGACGAGGAGGTTGTGGGCGGGGTTGGAAGGATGATCTTTGGGTTTGGGAATTTCCCACCCACTGAAAGTTAGGATGGTTTCGCCATCCAGGGTTATACGTGTTGGAGAATGGGTCGTTCTGGATAGCGTGGAGGTCCACGCAGGTCTGAGGAACCTCCAGAGAGTCAGAGAAAGCGGGAATGGAATTCCCCTGGTAGGTGTAGAAGGAATAGGAAGGACCACCGGGCAAAGATTCGGATGATGGGTCCATCCTAGGAGAAGGTCGATGGAGAATGTTTTGCACAGTTTCCCTTGTGGAAGGAGGTTGTGCGAAAGGGTTATGCACAGAGGTGGCTCGCTGCAAATGCTGAGTCAGCTCGTCTACCTTCTTTTCGATAATTGAGACCTTGTCCAATCGACTGGCCATTAATTCCAGGTCGACTGATGCGGACAGGCCCTGTGTCTCATGTGCTCCCCTAAGATTCATCGATGCGCGGGTATTCGTCCTGTCGAATAATCCCATGGAGTCATTGTTGATGGAGTTCTCGCACATGTTTTCGAGAATCTCCCACACGGTATCTTCATGTTGACCCATGATATTTCCTCCGCAGGTTGCATTGACGAAAAGACGGATGTCCTCACGGAGTCCCTGGTAAAAAGACTGGACTTGTTCCCATTTAGGAACTCCGTGATGGGGGCACTTTCTCATGAGATCCTGGAAACAATCCCATGCCTCATGGAGAGGTTCTCCTGATTGTTAAGTAAAGTGCGTAATCTGATGGCGCAAGGCGTTGGTCCGACCAACGGGAAAAAACTTCTTCAAAAACTCGGATTGAAGTTCTTCCCAAGTGTTGATCGGCCGGGTCTGAGTTTGATACCAATGGGCGGCCTTGTCCATAAGAGAAAAGGAGAACATCTTCATGAGAAGAATATCCCGATTTTGCGCATCTGACCCAAAAGTTTGGGCCAGATGCTTTAGCTGTTTGATGTGCTGGAAGGGATCTTCGAAATTAAGCCCATGGAATTTAGGTATAGCATGAATCATGTTGGGCTTCAATTCGGAATCAGGTCCTCCAGTCGGGATTCTGACTCGAGGCTCAATAGCCACCGCAACAGGATTGTAGTGGTCCCACATCATAGGACGCTGTGGTGGGTGCACGAAGTTTTGGAAGAGGTCATTGAGTCGCTGGAGCTGGTGCTCCAGATTGTTTTCTTCCTCAACTGGCTGAGCCATGATGGGGGAAGAAGAAGAACTTGGTTCTGAATCAGAAGAGAGAATAATGTGAGGGGGTTGCTGCACAAACACGGGCGTCGAGGCTTGGCCTTGACGAGAGTGAATTTCTAAAGGAGGTCTTAAGGGTGGTCTTAAGGACCTCCTACCGTACATGCACTGTTGGAAGAGATGAGTTTAGAAGGTGCTGGACCCAATCAAGACACCCAAAAATGTGTTGGGTGACTATAGAGGTGCGGGGCAGATGGACCCCTTGATCAGAAAGATCGTCCACCTGAGAATTACCTGGGCAGCCAGAGAGGGAGAGTCCTGCAAAGACCCCTACACGGTAGAGCGTCCCCACGGGTTACAGGGTTTCCCCCACCCGACCTCTCTTGTCACTGCGGTTCCAGGTAGACCAGAATGGGGATCTTGACCTCTTAAGTCTACCAATTTTAGGTTAAGATTAGGGTGCTTAAAGTTACACTTGAACTTTAGTTCTTTGAGTGCAAAGAGTGACCTAATTTAAGGTTGGTTGACCCAAGGGGGCAACTTTACCTCTTGTTTCCTTTGAGAGTTTTTGGGTCTTGTCTTTTAGGGTTCAAGTGTTTAGAGAGCCAATTGTTTTAGGTTTTCTTTGAATAGGTATTTTCAGAAGACAAGGGCTTGGGCACACTTCATTTGGTTTTCTCAATTCTTGCTTAAGGAGTGTGTCTCTAAATCCCTTGTGTTGGATCCTAGGTTGGCTCTACTTGGTCCAGTTAGCTCTTTGTTGGGTAATTAGGGCTCAAGCAAGAATGTGTTAGCCCTTAAATACCCTTAATAGTGTGCAGTAATAATGGGTTGAAAACATGCAACTTTTGATGGTTTACTGAGTATAGAAGACAGGTTAGCCCTATATTGCTTGTTCTTTTCTTTTCTTCCTCTTTAGAGTTTAGGGGTTAATAGCGAGAGGAAGAAAAATTACCTGTCCTCGAAGTGGTTGTCGTGCGGTTGCTTGTCTTCTTGATTTCCTGTAGCTGCACAAAAGATAGGAGATTATCAGAAACTAAAAGAAACAGGAATGTTTACCTCTAGAATAGCCGTTGCTCCCCGGCAACGGCGCCAACTGGAGAAACGGTGGCAGCAACTAGCTTTTCTTAAGTCGTTGTAGTACAGATAGTTATTGCCATCATTTGCTAATATATAATTTTTTTACTCGGAAAATAAAGAGTTCCCGAGGTCGAACTCAGGGAGCAAGTTGTATTCTAGAGATATACATGTTCTATTACAAAAATAAAGAGAGAGTGAGATGAAAGTTTGGCTTCTTCTTCTTTTCTTCTTTCTTTCTCTTTGTCTTCTCTTTAGCTTTTGTTCTTCCTGTTCTTATTTTCTTGCTTCAGATCTCCCTTCCGTGCTCTTCTTCTTCTTTTCTTCTTGCTTCTCTTCCTCTTCTGCTTGGCTGCACCATCTCTCTTCTTTTCTTCTTTCTTCACCTGTCTTCAGGACGTCGTCTGATGTTCCAATCAGACGACTTAACCCGCGGATGCTACAGTGTTGCTTCAGTTCTTCTTCCTCAGTCCTCTGCTTCGGGCAGCCCTGGCTGCTCTTTCTTCCTTCAGTCTTCTTCTCCTTCTCTGTTCAGCGGGCGTCTTTCTTCTTCTTCTCTGCCTGCACACTTGCACAGCTTGATCAGAGGGGCAAAACCTAATTCTACCCTCTCCCCCGCGTTTCTCTCTCACGAAAGCCGCTCTTAGGAAAGCTCTCCCAGAGCTGCCGAGTATTCGGGTACGGGTCGTGCCCGAGTCCAGACCCACCGGCGTGCGTGGTGGGCGAGGAGTGCAGGTCGGCTTAGTCGGGTCGGGCCAGGTCCGCGGGGCGTGGTCGCGGACGAGGCTGGGTCGAGCGGGTAAGTGAGAGGGACCTCACCCCGTGCTCAGGAGGCAACGAACCTAAGGCACCTTTTGCCTTTATGCGGGCGCGCTCCTCTGAAAAGTTCCGAGGTGGGACTAAATGTCCCACCCCAATTGGGTGCCCGCAGCTGAAGACACCGCAGGAGTTCGCGGTTGCACGCGAGGCCTTTGCCCCAGCTGCAAGCCTGGGACGCTTCGCGGAGATGCCCCGCGCAGCCTGGGAGTCGAACCTGGGCGAATCTCACCTGGAGCTGCAGGTTGAAGGTGCTCCTTCCACGCAGCAATGGCGACGGCGGTCGAGGTACCTGTCCACAGAGGACGGCCTCTCGGCCTAATCAGATACGCGGAGAACCTTCGCCGTGGCACGGCGAAGGTGGTGGGGGGTCTGGCAGGAGGCGGGGTGGAGCGTGAGGGTCGCCCTAGGTCAAACTGCGGGCGGAGAAGTGGGTTTGTTCGGGGGGTCTGCAGAGGGCGAGTGGCGGGAAGTGGAAGGGCGGAGGTTGATCAGGGTGAGGAGGCGGAGGTTCTGTGAGGGTCGGCGAGGCGTATGGGGCTGTGGAGCGACGGGTGCGTCTCGCCGGAGTTTGGCCGGAGACGAAGGGGGTGACGGTGGACAGGAGCGGTCGAGGGTTTAATCAAATAAAAGGCAGTGAGGAAAAGAAAGAGGGGGAGATGGGGAGAACTTCTGACCTAGCTACGGAGACAAAAGGGGCGGGAGCAAGGCGGCAGTCGTATCGAATGTCGCCGGAGAAGAAGATGCCTAGGGGAAGGGGCGGCGGCGAGGAGAGGGCCGGAGAGGCGCCAGCTGGGTGCGGCGTGGCGCGGGAAGAGCGAGGGAGGGCAACCCTGCAGCTGGTAGTGCGGCAGAGCGATGAGGAGGAAGAGGAGAGGCCGCCGGAGCTGGAGGGCTTCCTGTCGGAGTGGGAAGAGAGGAAGTGGGGGTCTTTCTCCGTCAGGACCGAGCTGCTCAGAACGGCGGAGCGACGGGGGTATTTATAGAGGCGGAATCAAAGAGGAGGGCGGAGGGAGACGACGTGTCTCCCTCGCCGGAGCACGCCGGAGATGGAGACCCATACCGTCCGTGCGTTCGCACGGCCGGTATGGTGGGTTGCAGCGACCAGGGGGTGTTCCTGCGACGGCTGACGACGCAGGGCACCCCCGGTTGTCTTGCCAGACCCTCCCCCTTACCCTGCACGGCGCCATGCTCCGCGCAAGGTCGCCGGAGCATGGTGCTGGTCAGGTTTTGGCAGGAGGGACCTGAATGCAAAGAACGAAGGAGAGTTAGGGGCAGAAATGTGAGGGTTCGAAAGTTGAGGGCCAACAAGTAAATATATGAGGACCAAAGTGTAAAGTTGGTCAAGAAGGTTTCTTCTTAGGCTCAAGTTTTTATACATGACTAATTAGGACCTAAGGAATCTGATGGTGAATTTTATTTCTAGATTAAACCTTGTTTGACCAGTCAATTTACGCAAAAACCCAAATCAAGTTATTAATTGGGCATGGTTCTCAATGTAGGTCAAAAAGGGTTCCGAAGGCCAAATTGAAGGTTCTAAACCCTAGAGATTATTTTTCTATGAATTTTAGAGGGTTTATTCTATTTTTACTTTGCCTCGAACCTCGCAAATTGAAGTGGATTTGTTTTAAGGTTACAGATTATCATTTAGTTCCTTGGAATTGTTGTAGCCCTTATCAGATCATCCCATTTTCCTTCTTATTTGGTTTGTTTGACCTATGTTTGGACCTGTATTCAGATTATACTGGTAAAATTGCATTTTTACCCCTTATGACTTGTTTTCTTCTTAAACTCAGAATTCTCTGAGTTAAGCCTTTCCTTGAGTTATGTAGGAGCTTTTTATCCTTTGTATTAGGTCAAAATGAGCTAGTTATGGCTCATGATGAGGTTCTCATCAACGCGCTACAGACGCGTTTGTTTAAAAGGGTCATTCTTGTTCGCATCCGCTGCGTCGATTTTAAATAAAGTAAAGGACGTGAGTCCGAGTGTCGAACACAGGGAGGTGTGAAAATCGAATTTTTCCGTCACTTAGTGTCACGAAAATGGTGGGTTTTGCTTGCGAAAAAAATGTGGGAGAAAAGTGAGAGAAAGAGAAAGAGATAGGGAGAGAGAGTAGGGTTAGAGTTTGTTATTCAGCACATTCATGCAACTTTAAGCTAGGGAAGACTTGATAACATGAGAGAGATGATAGCTAAATAAGGAACGTCATCATTTAATCATGCAACTTTGAGTTTTACAATTACAACAATATATGAATGCTTAAGTAAGATAAAGCTAAGCTAGAGAGAGAGAGAAAGAGACGTCGGCAAGGCGACCACGGCGGTGGAGGATGGCTCTGTCGGTGGCTCGTCGACTCCGACGCTTACAAAAGAGTGCTAAGGTGGCTAGGAGTGGGGTAGAACACTTGCAAAGGTATTAAATGCTTTACATGGGTGGTTGGAAGGGGTTTATATAGGAAGAAGGGCATTCTAAATGAAGAAGGGGCTTTAGCGACGTCCGGGACGTCACTAAAACCCATCCTGAAAGGTCGATGAAGCCCCCCAACCCGCCGGTCATCCAAGCACTCTCTGGTTCCTCTTCTTAGCGATCCGCGTGCAGCCGCTGAGGACCGTTCGATCGTAGATCGGATGGTTGAGATCGCGCGGTGAGAGCACTTTAAGATCGCGCCTCGCGGGCACTTTGCGCGCGTCTGGCGTGGATGCATCTGCGAGCGCTGCGTAGCCGTGATCTCTGTCGTCCATGCGCACATCGACGGATCAATTTCGTCGCGCGCGCGCCTTCGCCTCATATTTGTAGCGCAGTGCGATTCAACCCCACGTCAAGTGTGCAGGCGTGCGTCAGTCGACCGCTGCGCTGTTGTAGCAAATTATCGTGGAGAGGGGCGGGTGTGCGGTCGTGCGAGCAACTCTCAGTCGTTCGATCGAAGATCAACGGCTGAGATTACTCCTGCAGGTGACGGAGGCGCGTGCTGCGGTTGATGGATGCGCCGATCTTGCACCACTTGGCACGTCGTGGACCGTCAATCATCAGATCAACGATCAGAACTTCTTGGGTCAATTGCGGGAGCTCCGAATGTCGGATTTAGTCGATTTTGAGCCCATTGGACTCCGTTCGTCATTCTGAATTCATCTGTGTGGTCCGATTGCTCATCTGAAGGCTATTTTGACATGAACTTGTACATATGGATTTTAATATTGAATTATAAGCAATCTTGATATGCGATGCATGTAATGCTCCCTTGCACATTTATAATGTTTTATTTGTGCGCATTACCCTTAAGAGAAACCCTGATTGGCAAAATTGTCACCATAAAATGTAGCGTTATCATATCCTCATGCTAACTCCTTACTATTCCCTACTAAGGTTCATCCTAGTCTTTATTCCCAGTCAGAATTCAAGAAGTGATTACTTAGACATTTTGTTACTTGTCAACAGGAGGAAATATACTATGATCCTGATCTACAGAGACTAAACAGCGTCCGGGTGTCCACCAAATTGTAAATTGCCTGAATCCTCTCTTTAAGGCATATATATTTTTTTCTTTTTTCTTTTCATCTTTTCTCATTTTTTTGGGTTTTTGGAGTTGTGAGTGTGTTCGTAACTTTTTACAGCTAGCCAACCCACCCAAAACTTGAGAAAGAACTCTAAGTGCTAAGCATCTTGGTGTGAAGAATGTGATAGACTCACTCAACGGTAATTCAAACAGACTTCGGGTTTCTATGCCCCTAGGTGACCGAAAAAGGAACTGTTTTCCCTGAAGGTGTATCTGTCCGATCGGTAACTTTCTCCCTACTTTTATTTTATTTGAGGTCAACACAAGGATTTTTCCAGTGTATTTCTCCCCGAATTGCCCTACTTCCCCGCTTCCTCCTTAAGTGTTTTGGATTTTTTCATACATTTGGTGAGTTGGGCTCTGGACAACCGGTCAATGAGCTGTTACCCATGACCACTTGCCAACCATACTCGTACGGTGAAGTGTGACTTATTTTGTTCTCTTTTTTTTCTTCTTTTCTATTATTATTATTTTTTTCTTTTTCTCTCTCTATTTTTTTTTTCTTTTGTTATTTAGTAGGTGGCCTCCCTGATCTCAAATTTACCTAGAGGCAATAAAAAGAAAGTGATCCTGTGGCTAGGCTCTGGACAACCGGCCAATGAGCTGTTACCCACGACAACTTGCCAGCCATACCACCCTAGAAGGTTCATTAGCTACCCAATTTTTATCAGAATTTCCGAGGAGTGAGTCAGTGCAAAAATGTGTGCAGATGCTTAGACTAAAAGTCCCTCCGAGTCAGAGAGCGAGTTGATAAGTCGTATATTTATCACCTTATTTTATTGGTGGATTAGAATAAATTAAGGTTGCAAGGATTCGAAGCTAAATCCATATTTTAACAGACATCAGGGCTGATTAAGCCTGAAGGCTTGAAAAGTCTAAGTGTTCAGATTCTTTTCATATTATTTTCTACTGTTAACAAGTTCCTAATGCTTAAGTTTTTCTTCCTAAATTCAATTTTATTTTATTCAGACTGATTAAATGAACTCAGAGTCATGCAAATTACCACCTCCCCATGCTTAAGTTGGACAATGTCCTCATTGACAAATACATGGATGCAACAGGGGTTCAGACAGATTTTACCTGAGTGATGTAATATATGTAAACAGTCTGATTCTTCTGGGTTGTCTCCTAGGAAGCACTGAGTTTAATGACTCCAGCTAAGCGGTGCTTCATGTCATCCCTCAATGAGGGTGACAACCTCCTTTGGGGGAACTTGGGCGAGAAAGTGTTTCAATCTCTAACCATTGACTATGAAAGTATAACAAGTGTTCGGACCCGCGATTTCAACCGCCCCATTGGAGTAGGGCTTCACTACCCTAAATGATCCTATCCACTTGGATCTGAGCTTCCCGGGGAAGAGTTTAAGTCTGGCATCAAAGAGCCAAACTTGCTGATTAGGCTCAAAGGTATTCCTGTGGATGAGTCGATCGTGGACAGTTTTCATCTTCTCCTTGTAAAGTCAACTATTCTCAAAGGAGTCCCGACGAATTTCCTTGAGCTCGTAGAGTTGGAGCATCCTCTATGCACCGGCTAATTGGGAATCCATGTTACATTGCTTAATGGCCCAGTAAGCTCGGTGTTCCAACTCGACAGGAAGGTGGCAGGCTTTGTCAAAGACTAGGCGATAAGGTGACATGCCTATCGGGGTCTTGAAAGCGGTCCTATATGCCCACAGGGCATCATCCAGTCATGTGGACTAGTCCTCCTGTCAAGTCTCACGCTCTTCTGTAGAATGTTCTTGATTTGTCTGTTTGAGACCTCGGTTTGCCCATTAGTTTGCGAATGATACGGGGTGGCAATGCAGTGGGTAACCCCGTATTTTCCGAGTAGGGCACGGAATTGGGTGTAGATAAAATGACTTCCACCATCACTGATCAGGGCCTTCAGTATTGCAAACCGAGAAAAGATGTTCTGCTTAACAAAGTCCATGACAGCCTTGTGATCACAACAACGGGTGGCAACAGCTTCAATCCATTTGGAGACATAGTCTACAGAGACTAAGATGTACTCAAAGACGTTGGATGGTAGAAAGGGGCCCATAAAATCAATTCCCCAAACGTCGAAGATCTCGACAATCAGAATGGGCTGGAGGGGCATCATGTCTTTCTTGGTCATGGTCCCCAGAGTCTGACAGCGAGAGCAAGTCTTAGCAAAGTTATGTGCATCCTTGAATAATGAAGGTCAGTAAAATCCGGACTGCAAAACTTTTGTAGCCGTCTTCTTCCTTGAAAAGTGGCCACCATAAGCTTGGTCGTGACAAAATGATAGCACACTTTGAACTTCATTCTCTGGAATGCACCTTCTGATGATCTGGTCAGGACAAAGGTGAAACAGCATGGGATCATCCCAGAAATAGTGCTTGGCTTCAGCCAAGAACATATCTCGTTGCTGTCTGGACCAACTGTGCGGGGTCTGTCCTACTACTAGGTAGTTGACGAAGTCGGCATACTAAGGTAGTTTTCTGTCTTACACAGCCAGAATTTTCTCATTGGGAAAGGTGTCAGATAAGGGCAAGGAGGGCCCAACGTGGTCCGGGTGGAGTCTGGACAAGTGATCGTCCACAACATTCTTTGACCCGGCTTTGTCGCGAATTTCCAGGTCAAATTCCTAAAAGAGCAGGATCCATTTGATGAGCCTGGGTTTAGCGTCTTTCTTGGTCAACAAATGCCAAATGGCCGAGTGGTCTGTATAGATGGTCACGTGGGATCGCAGAAGGTAAGATCGGAACCTTTCGAGTCCAAAAACTATAGCGAGCAGTTCTTTCTCCGTGACCGTATAATTCCGTTGGGCCTCGTCCAACGTCTTGCTCGTGTAATAGATCACCACAGATTTCTTGTCTTGTCTCTGTCCCAGGACTACACCTATGGCAAAGTCTGATGCATCACACATGATCTCAAAATCCTGGGATCAGTCTGGGGGCTGAAGTACAGGCACGATGGAGACTAAGCCCCTGAGGGTATGGTAAGCCTGGATGCAATCAGAGGTCATGTGGAATAGGGCGTCATTGGCCAGAAGGTCGATCAGGGGTTTGGAGAGCTTGGAGAAGTCTTTGATGAATCTTCGATAGAAACCAACGTGTCCAAGGAACAAGCGGATTTGCCGGACCGAGCTAGGTGGGGGAAGTTTGGAAATCAAATCAACTTTAGCTCAATCCACCTCAATGCCCCTATGCAATACGATGTGACCGAGGACGATTCCTTCTTGAACCATGAAATAGCTCTTTTCCCAGCTTAACACCAAATTAACCTCGATACATCGTTTCAAGATCTTCTCCAAGTTGCTCAAATAGTGGTCGAATGAATTCCCAAATACTGAGAAATCATCCATAAAGACCTCCAGGTATTCTCCCACCATCTCTGAAAAGATGGCTAGCATGCAACGCTGAAAGGTAGCGGGTGCGTTTCATAACCCGAATGGCATACAACGGAATGCGAACATGCCATATGGGCAAGTCAACGTGGTCTTCTCTTGATATTCAAGAGCAATTGCGACTTGGTTATATCCTGAATATCCATCCAGGAAGCAAAACTATTTATGCCCTGCCAATTGCTTGAGAATCTGATCAATGAATGGCAAGGGGAAATGATCTTTCTTGGTTGCCTCACTGAGCTTCCTGTAATCAATACACACCCGCCATGCGGTGGCGGTGCGAGTGGGGATGGATTCGCCATGCTCATTGGTGACAACGGTGAGCCCAGCTTTCTTGGGAACCACTTGAGTGGAGCTTACCCAGGGGCTATCGAAGATGGGATAGATGATGTCGGCATCAAGCCATTTGATAATTTCCTTCTTAACGACCTCCAGCATATTTGGGTTTAACCGTCTCTACATCTGACGGGAGGGTCGCGCCCCATCTTCTAAGTAAATCTTGTGGGTGCAATAGGTGGGGCTAATTCCTCTCAAGTCTAAAATAGTCCAGCCAATGGCAGCCCTATGTTCTGAAAGGGTTGCGGTCAACCTAAGTTCCTGATCCTTCGTTAGGTTGACGTTGATAATCACTGGGAAGGTCTGGTCAGGTCCCAGGAAGACATACTTGAGATTCTGTGGTTGGAACAATGTTTGACGGAAAGGGGAAAGGCGGGAGTTGATCAACATCAATCTCCTCAAATGGTGCTGGTTGATGGTAATCAACCCTACGAAGGTCCGCGTGCACAGATGGTGACGGGTCAAAACAGTTGTCACAAGATTGGATCTGGTAGTCTGAGACAGAACTAAGGGTGAGGCATTCCTCGACCAAAGGCTCCACGGGATCGTGTTCCTCGAGACAGTCGTAATCAAGAGACTTGGTCGCCCGGAAGATATCCAACTGCATCTTCCTGTCTCCGAAGGTGATTTCCATGCATCCCGTGTCACAATCGATGTTCGCCTTAGAAGTAGCTAAAAAGGGTTTGTCTAGGATGATGGGTGTGTTCTGTAGTTGTTCAAGGACTTCCATGTCGAGCACCAAGAAGTCAACCGGAAAATAAAAGTCCTTGACCCACACAATCACATCTTCGACAACCCCCTTCGAGATATTCACAGATCTATTGGCTAACTGGATGGTCACAGGTGTGGACGTCAATTCTCAGAATCCAATTTGGTCGTACAGGGTCGTCGGAATCAGATTGATGGAAGCACCTAAGTCCAAGAGCGCTCTATCAAATGTCATGTCCCCGATATTACAGGATATCAGGGGTGCTCCTCGGTCAGTTCGTTTGAGCGGAAGGTTGCTCAAAATCACGGAACTTGCTTGCTCTAAGAACAAAACCTTCCTAGGTGCTTGAGGTCTTGGCTTACGCATCGGTGTACAGGCATCCTTCAAGAACTTGGCATAAGCTGGAATGTGCTTGACAACTTCGAGGAGCATAATATTAATCTAAACCTGCTTAAAGATCTCGAAAATCTCCTCATTCTCCATAACACTTTTCTTTTTCTTGATCATCTCCAAGGCCTCGAGATATGGTGTCTGAATGTGAATAGGGTCTATTTCTGGGACCTTGGGTTTTTCCTACGCCTCTTCAGAGTCAGGCATTTCAGGGGGTGAAGTCACGGGAGGAGTCAGCCATTTGGGATCCTGGGTCTTGGTGCCGCTTCTCAAGGTCACCACATTTGCAGAGGCATTGGGACCATGGGTCGATCCTTGAGAAGACGAGGAAGAAGAAGCACCAAACCCAGGGGGTGTTTGTAGGGCTAGCTGGACCATGTGGGCCTGCCCGAGGTTACCTTAGAACCCTTGCGAATTTGGGCCTTTGTTAATTACGTTTTGCGGGTTCGACTGTGGTTGAGAAGGAAGAGATCCCTACTGTTTACAATCTAACAGCTGGCTTAACTGTCCCTTCACTAAGGCCATTTCCTCCAGGTGTTTTTGGTTCATGTCTGCCATCATCTTTATCAGGGTATCCATTTGGTTTTGTGGGGGAGGGGCCGCCCTATTCGAATTATAGGGGGGTCTAACCGGTTGACCTTGCTGATAGGAGGGTGGGTTTAGCTATTGGTTTGGCCCGAGCTGGTTCTGAAATTGAGGCGGTTTCTGGTTCGTCCAAGCAAAGTTTGGGTGGATACGCCAGCAGACGTTGTAGGTGTTGGAGAAGGGTCCAGGTTTGGAATAACCTTGGATAGCCTAGACATCTTCAAAGATAGAAGGTGTCGAGGGGGAGGGAAGAGAATAATCAAGGGTTGAGGGAGCAAAGGTCCCTCCCTGGAACATGGTCAGGGGTTGTTTCAGGTGCATCTGGCTCAGTGGCTAGACCAGGTCTACGTTTTAAGCTCCCTTTGCTAGGGAGAGAGTTTATAGCGGGTTCCTGGTCTGGTTCAATAGTTCATCCATCTTTTTATCTACCAATTCCACTCGATCCAATTTCTTAGCAATGATATCCATGTCAACCGTTCCAAAATTTGCTTGTACCTCATAGATCCCACCACAGGGTTGACTGGATTGACTAAACTGGGTCATGGAGGCATTGTTGAGCGAATTTTCGCTCATAGACTCGAAGAGCTCAAATGCGCTCTCCTCCTTTTTGTTCAGGAAGTTTCCTCCGCATGAGGCACCGACGAAGTTCCGGAGGTTGCTATCCAGACCATAGTAGAAGATCTGGGCCAATTGCCACCTCGGTACTTCGTGGTGTGGGCATTTCCTCAATAGTTCATTAAATCTCTCCCACTCCTCATGGAACTGTTCCCCGCCCTGGAGTGTAAAGGTGGTAATGGCTCTTCTGAGGGCATTGGTCTTTCCTATGGGGAAGAATTTCTTTAAAAATGCATGCCTCAGCTCTTCCCAGGTGGAGATGGGTCTTCTTAATGTCCTAAGCAAGTGAGACGCTTTGTCTCTCAGTGAGAAGGGGAACATCTTGATCAAAACAATGTCTAGGCTAATGTTCCTGGGTTTTACAGTCCAAGCGATCTGGTCAAGATCCTCTAGGTGCTGGAAGGGGTCCTCATTTGAGCTTCCATGGAGTGGCCCTAAATCAGGCTCAAGACGTTTGGTTTCAGCTCAAAATCATCTCCCCCCTAGAGGATCCTAAGGTGTGGTTCAATCCAAATCGCAGAAGGATTGTAGAAGTCGCGGAGGGGCCTAGGTTGGTCCTGGAATGGTGGTGGATCAAGTGGTGGTTGCCCTTGCGGGTCCTAGAAAGGGAGTGGTGGTTGCCCCTGCGGGTTCTGCAACTGGTGTATGGCTTGCATGATAGTGTGGATCTGTTGCTGCTAGAGCCGGTGGTTTGCATTGATCTGGGCCTGGATGATGGCCATCATATCTGGAGGAGGTTGGTCCTCAACCTCATCTACTTTAGGTTCGGCGATGTCTCTAGCAAGATCAAGTCTCCTGGATTCCCGTCCCAAAACAAACAACTCAGGATGAAGTGATCGTCTCCCGTGCATACACTAGAGAAGAAAAGGAGGGGATGTGGAGAGCGACAGATGCGAAAAATGTGTGTGCACAACCAAGCAGGCAAGCCTAGTCCTTACAGTGTATTCCTTAGGGGACCTAGAAATCTCCAAAGGAACGATCAAGTCCGTAGGGACGAGACCACCCTTCCCAAAGCTAATCTGGCCAGGTTGATTACGAGGGGATTGTGGGGAAGGTTCTTCCTTTGGCTTGTGTTGCTGGTTCTATAGACCCCACAACCGTAGGCATTTGACACTTCCCCGAAGCCTAGTCACCAGATTCTACTGAGGGAATGAAGCCCAAGTGCCCAGCAAACAAAACCACGCCTCTTGAGATTTAACCCAATCCTGCCTAGGGCACGTCTACTTTGTTTTAATGGGGCTAGGACAGTGCTTGTGCTTAGGTTATGCGATGAGGCGTTGATTGAGGTGGTGCCTCTTAGTTTTCCAATTCAAGTTTGTGTACTCCTAACAAGACATGGTTTTCAAGCAAGGATTTAAGATCTGGTGTCTTTTAATGTTTGTCCTTACTTTCATGTCTTTTAGGGTTGACGTGTCTTAACGTTTTCAGGCAAGTTTCAAGTGGGCACGCCAAGTTTTTGCACACAACCGGTGAGAGTGGATTTCCTTTAACGTGATGAGGCTCTAAAACCCTAAAGTGTTCATCCTAGTGTTCATGCAATTTCTACCAGATGAGTCGATTTTAGGGGTTAGTGGTTGGTAATGGAATTGTTGTGCGATCGTCCATGGTTCACATAAAAAAAAAAAAGAAATGTCGTTGTTGTTGTAGTATGTGTCGAAAATACAAACCGTTATCACGTCCATTTTATTTAATTACCTAATTTTTATTGATTTATTCCAGGTCGTTCACTGGAACATAGTTATTGATATACATCACTCTCTAGGTCCAAAATTATTCTTTAATTCCAAAAAGAAATTTTATGTCCAACAAAGAATGAATGCTTGATTTAATTATGTACAAAGATTCAATTAAAATGCTTGCAAATTCTAATTACAAACAAACATCAAACACCTCATAGCTATACTCTAAATTATCTACTTATAAGTCATATTGCTAATACTTTCGTACATATACCATACTAACTAATAATACATACTCTACTTACTATATATCAACATATACAGTAACATATATAGTAGCTACAGCGACAGATATAAACATCTCTGGACCCAAAAAAACTATATACAAACTTTAAGAAAGAAACTAGGGTCTATAGTAACATCTATTTCACCTTCAGTGACATTTTATTTTGTCAGTAAAAAAAAAAATATATATATATATATATACACACACACACTATTTACCTTATACATATTTATTTACAAATATTATCTATATGGATATCTGTTATACATTAAACATATACATACACATACTCCCTTCCTCTCTCACTCTTCAAATCGTCTCAGTGTTTCTTCTTCTTCACTTCGTAGTTTTTCTCTTCGTTTGACACTTAGGCATTCTTTAGTGTACATTCTTCTCTGTGTTTAAAGTATCATTAAGGCTCTTACTTAACAAAAATTTGTTTAATTTGCGAGTATGCTTTTCGAGGGATACACAACACTCAAAGACCAGGTGGGACCAGAACTCTACTAAGTGCACCCTAATTTCTTAATTAGGTCGCTTAAGTATGTTTTGACACACATTTGGGCTTAACCAAGCCCTCGCACACACACAGGCCCCCGACCCCACACAAACACAATAGAATGCTCAGAGTATATATCACGATTGGTTGCTCGGGCGCCTGGCGCCCGTGAAGACTGATCGCCCTATAACACAAATTCAATAAAAAGCGCTGTGGACACTTATCCGCAACCGATGTGGTGCTATTTGAGCACCTATGTTGCAAAGAAATTCCAGCAGCTATTGTAGAAAATTGAGATTTTGGCCCTCAATTCGAGGGTCATAATTTATTGTAAAATAAAAATAAATTATTGGATAATAAAGTATTTACATAGTACTTCTTGATTGTACAATTAATTTAGATTTTTAATTAAATTTACTGTATAAATAATTTCAATAAAGTATACTGTTTGTACACACAGAATTATAAGTTTTATTCCTTAATTACATATAAATTAGTTGATATATGGTCTAAATGACCCTATACAAAGCTAGTAAATATGTTAAAGTATTTAATATATATTTTTATTGTATTTTACAAGCTTTATTCCTATTTTATTTACATTTAACTCATTCAATTTCAGGCTGTTTTGTGTATAATTTAGTTTACATAGTATTCTACATTATAAATGACTTAAATTAGCTTAACTTACTCAAACTACATTAGTGTAACTATACAGTATAGATTAACTTGGTTCTAACTTAATCTACTAGTTTATTTTAATTTAAACTACTAACTTAACTATTAACTTAATAAATTAATTATTTACTCTAGATATATAATTAAATTAAAGTATAGGGATTAATATGTTTATTATATACATATAAATATATGTATACAAGATTATAACTTAATATGGTTGTTTATAGTATTTATTACCTTATATAGCTTATTGTACATATACATTAGTTTAATTACTAATTAGTTATATAATTAAGATATATATAGTATAATCTAACTTAAATATTCAGTTTACATACTACAATATATACATAAATTATTTATCTTATAAATATGTATAATTTACATTATAGCTAAGTAGGCTTATTAAATAGCTTAAATATATACCTATATACATATTATACAAGGGATTTCCAGTATTTTTTTAAGGATTTTTTTACTTTTTATGATTTTTATATATGTGTTAGAAATAGGAGATGAGAAGGAAAGAGATAGATGAGGAAAAAGAATTATTTTTGTTCTTTTTAACTTTAGTTCATTTGATTGAATTTCATAGTATACAGAACCGTCAACTGGTAAATTCTACCAAGTCGGAGGTTCTGATTACCATGAAATTTGGTGCACATGTAAAGAAATACTTACTCTAAAGCCAGACATGTTTATTTTAATTTTTTGGATTTTTTTTCTAATTGTTATTGAATTCTGAATCTCACCCATCCTAAGCCTTTTAAAGGTTTTCAAATGAATCTTAAAGTCAAGAATAGGACCTAAAGGATCTAAAAAGGTAGTGAATGCCTTAAACAACTTCCAGTATAAAAGGTGCAGACATATTAGCACACATTTCAATTTTTGAATTTCATATCATTGTGACATGAGGACAGTTGGACACTACAGATAGCTAACAAAGATAAAAAAATAAAGATACAAGCACTCAAATGATGTTAAACATGAATTGAAAATACATGAAAGCTTGTATAACATTCAATACATCATTATACACAAGTCAGCCAATTACAAGACTTAATTCTAAGCTACTGTCCTTGAATTCTCATAACACAATCTACTGCAAATAGCTGGAACAGCAGCTGTAACACAAGCAGCAGCAAAACAGCTAAGCTCCAACCATTGCAGCCAATTGGATTCTTCTTCAGACATCTTGACTGCTGCTGCAGTTAAGACAGACTTCAGAGAACCAGACTGCAACAGGGACTAGATAGAGCCTAAATTCAGCTACCTAATAGCTTGAATCGGCCAAAAAGATTCCAGATCAGATTATATACAACCTGATCAGGAATTTGAAGTGACTGTTTCAGGGATTACTTAGCTGGTTTTAGGGGAAATGTAGCTGCACTTGCAGCAAACTGATATGAGTCTGGGATTTAAACACACAAAGAATTCACTATAAACACCATCCGACAAGGGTTTCAACTCACAAATCACAGAAAAACCACTCGAGAGTGCATCTTAAAATCAAGATCCCTTGTCAATAAAATCCCATCAGATCAAAAAGATAGCTGGTCTATCTCTTTCTAATGCTATAGACAACATGTAGAAAGAGTTAAATCAGTCACTTTAAAAACACACACTCAAATCCCAGAATTCTAAAACCTAAAGGAATATGGAGAATCCTTAGGTTAGAAAATCAGACTTCTAAAAACAAATAACTAATGAATACAAGATAGGACTTCAAATCACCAAAGTGACTTTCCTTAGCCCTATCATGCAATCAAGGCATTGGAAACCTCATGAAGATCCAAAACAGATTATGGCTCCTCTGAGGTGAATTCTAACGTCAAAATCACCTCAGATTCCTAGCCAAACAATGAATCAACTAAACATAAACTCAGTTTGCTACATCAAAGAATTTAAAGCTCACAAACATCTAAAACCTTGAAATCTGACGTCATCAAACAAATCTGGCAAATCGATTCCAATTAAAGCTCAAATCAGGGGCTTTTGTGACAAAATATGAGATGAGTTGGAAGCCTTTAAAAATGAGTGTTGACGCTAATCTCAGATCTGAGGATGTAAACCAATCAAATCTAAGATTAGGTCTAATGAGTGGGTGCAATGTGGAAAACAATTGAGGAAATCAGAAGTGAAATAACAATGCGTAGAGGGAGAAAACATGGACAGTAACTAAGGGAAATCTTCCCCTCCGATCTGGGATGATCAGAGGAGGTGAGAAGGAAAATAAACTAAACTAAATCTACTCCTAATACTATTCTAACATGCGCAACTGATTAGAATAAATTCTATATCTAATTCTATTGCTAATCTATCTAACTAACACTAAAGCTAACTACAAAACAATAAACTAGTCTAAAAGGAAGAATGGGACCTATGGGTCCTTAACTGCTAGCTAAAAAGGAACAAGGGAGGGAGGTGAGCTCCAGCGGAGTGAAAAGCTTGCTAGCGAGGCTTCAGGGTCGTCCTCAGGTGCTATGAGGTCCTTAGCGACGAGGAGGGTCGAAGAGAAGTCAGGGATTTCACAGCCGGTGGCTGTGAAATCAGAGATTTGATGAAGAGAGGAAACTGGAGTGGAGGAACGATCTCTAAGAAAGTAGGAGAGAGCGATCCCTCGCGCACGCTACCACAAGGGTGCTTAAATAGTGATTGCGAAGATTCCCGGCACTGCGCGAGTGTGATTACTCGACGAGGGCACCGGCGGCAAGGATGGAAGGAGAGAATGCGCAGGCCTCTAAGTTTAAATCAGACCGTAGGATGGGATCTGGGGGTAGGGGTGACTGCACGCGCCGCTTCGCGCGAAGCTTCGAGTCAGATTGAACTACAGATCAAGATCCGCGCGAGAATAAACGGTCGAGGATGCACATGTTCTTCGCATGAACAGTGCACGCGTGGAAAGAAGCGTGCACAAGTTCTAATGGGTAAATTGTAGGGTGAGCCCTTCAACGAAGGGGTAGAACATTTATAGGTAGATCCATAAATGGTAAGGAATGATAACTGAACAGACCTTAAGGGCTTTCAAAGAGGTCCCTGCGGGTTACAAATAGGTCCAGGAAACCTTTCTAAAGAAGGAAATGTGATGCATAAAGGACCTAAATGTAAATCTTTAATTTCAAGGCCTAAATGATGTCCAAATGCCTCCAAGTTTTTATATGTGCTTAATTAAACATTTAAGAAGTTAATTATACTTTTGATTTGATCTTTTAAACTTGTTTGTGTGTTTAATTAACATTTGGATAACCATTTGACCTATTTTTCAAGAATATCTCGTTTATTGACCTAATTATGCAATTTTAACACAGAATTAAGATTTTATGTCTTGTTCTTTGATTCCCACACTTAACCCTCTTTATGTGTTAATTTAATATCTAACTTTAGCCTATTTAGCTATGATAAGTAGCCACTCATCAGTGGTGCGGCCCATATTAATTCACGGTGACTTCGCAAACACCACTCAAAAAGAAAGAACACTCCAAAAAGATTAGGACTTTAAGAATGTTAGAGTGTATTCTTTTGTTGGGTGATGAGTTAAGGAGAGGATCAGGCAATTATTCACCGCATCAATTTTTTCTGATTTTAAATTTTTTTAGATTTTTTTTTAGGCAAGCAAACAACCACAGGTAGAGAAATACTCACAACCAATCTTTCATGTGCTTACTCCATCTCCACCGTCACAAGTTGCGCTCCTTCGCCATCCAAGCGTCGAGTTCCTGCAACCATCATGTAGAGGGAGAGAATGTGTTAGATGATGTGAGCATGGATGCAAAATGGAAGTGACAAAATAAATCTATTGCCACCCCGGCAACGGTGTCAAAAACTGACGCGCTATGGAAGTGTTTGTTTAAAAGGGTCGTTGTAGTTCATGTTTGTTGCGTCGATTTTAAATAAAGAAATGGACATGAGTCCGAGTGTCGAACACAGGGAGGCATGAAAATCGAGTTTTTCTGTCACTTAGTGTCACAGAAATGGTGGGTTTTGCTTACGGAAAAAATGCGGGAGAAAAGCGAGAGAAAGAGAAAGAGAGAGGGAGAGAGAGTAGGGTTAGAGTTTATTATTCAACACATTCATGCAACTTTAAGCTAGGGAAGACTTGATAACAAGAGAGAGATAATAACTAAATAAGGAACATCATTATTTAATCATGCAACTTTGAGTTTTACAATTACAACAATAGATGAATGCTTAACTAAGATAAAGCTAAGCTAGAGAGAGAGAGAGAGAGCGAAAGAGGAGTCGACAAGGCAGCCACGGCAGTGGAGGAAAGCTCCGTCGACGGCTCGTCGACTCCAGCGCTTACAAAAGAGTGCTAAGGTGGCTAGGAGTGGGGTAGAACACTTGCAAAGGTATTAAATGCTTTACGTGGGTGGTTGGAAGGGGTTTACATAGGAAGAAGGGCTTTCTAAATGAAGGAGCCTTAGCGATGTCCGAGACGTTGCTAAAACCCTTCCTGAAACGTTGATGAAGCCCCTCTGCCCGCCAGTCGCTCGCGCGCTCTGTGTTTCCTCTTTTTGGAGATTCGCGTGCAGCCGCTGAGGATGTAACGAACGCACGCTGGGAGGTGGCCCAGACGTCGGACCAGACGTCTGGGGTCACTTCCAGACGTCTGACCAGACGTCTAGGATCGTTTCCAGATGTCTGGAAATCGGTTATCTTTGACACGCGCGGGTCGTCTGCGCGCCTGAGCGCGCAGACCCGCATATTCGCTTATTCCCTCTGCGACTGCAGTTTCCCCTGCCGCGCTCCTTCTCTCTCCCCCTCGCGTGGCCTTAAAAGGCCACGCGCTCTTCCGTCACCACCGCCTCCTTCCTCTTCTCCTTCAGCCAGTGAGTGCGAGAGCGAGCGCGAGGTTGCAGCGGCAGCGGCGGCCGCAGTGAGCGCGGAGGAGGTGCTACGTGCGAGAGCGGCACTCAGCCGTGAGGGCGAGCTCGCCGGGGCTGCCAGGGCCGGCCGGCGGGGAGCGCGGCAGGCGCGGGGCGACGCGGGGGGGACTGCAACGGTCCGAGCAGCAGGCGCACGAGGTGCGACAAGGCACAGCGTCGCGAGCGGAGGGCGAGTCGCGGCCTGATTCTGGAAACATTTCCAGAATCAGACGTCTAGGCTGATAGCCAGACGGCGGGGGCGACGTCTGGAAGACCATCCAGACGTCTGAAAGGTGAGTTCTTCCGTCTTCTTCCTTCCTGTCGACTGACCGTACTGAGAGAGAGAGTTGGGTGCGGGTAGGCTGGGTGATTCGCCATCCAACGTGAATCAGACGTCTAGCTGTAGTACCAGACAGCGGGAGCGACCTCCAGACGTCCAGGGTGACCATCGGACGTCTGGGAACTAGGCCAGACGTCCCCGCAGGCTTCTGTACGTCTGAGAAACCACGCAGAACAAGGTAATTCTCTGATCCACTTTTTAAGACGTCTGGAAGAAGTTCCAGACATCTGATTTTGCACAGTGTCGTCATTTTCGACCCGTTGAGGGCCCGTTCGGGTTCCGTTTAACGCGTTTCGAGTTGCATTCTTTCCGAAATTAAATCCTCTACCCGTCTACAGTAGCTATACACTATTTTGAGACACTCCTTGTGTTTGATCCTTGTGATAGGACCTCGTTCCATTGCAGTCTTGGGGGTCGCGGAGGCACGCGGGATTCCCGATCACGCCCCCATTACTCCCATCGGACCTGGTAGAGTGGCTTTTAAGTATAATCTGTTAAATTATGAAACCATAAATAGAACCTAGGACATTGCATGAATCCTAGGAATGAGAAATAGTTTGAATGGTAGATCCTAGGGTGTTGCATGAATCCTAGGGCTGGAAAACTAGATTGTATGATAGATCCTAGGATATGGCATGAATCCTAGGATGGGAAAACTAGTGGAATGTATGAATACTACAGTCTTGGAAAATGTGGAAAGGAAATGATAGCTGCCTGTAAATTCGTTTAAACAGCCGCCTGTTATGAATAAATGAACATGATTAAGAATATGGGTTGTATGAACGTGAAACTGGAATGGTGAAACTGGAATGTTCTGATTTAAAGAGCTGGAACCCTACGGGGAATTAGGAGTAGAACTCCTGGAAAGGGAATGGAAAAGAATTGGGGAAGTGAGCTGGCCCTTGAGTACGGAGTACTAAGGAGAGCGACTGTCCCCCTATTTAGTGCAGAGCGGAGCCAGCTGCCCCAGGGACCCGGGGTTAGGACTGGCCACTCTGTACCGACTTGCTGGCCCTCACGTACGTAGTACAGAGGAAAGCTACTAGTGTAGGGAGGTACTAGCTACCCCACGGGCCCCGGGGTTCTGCTAGTCTCCCACACCGACTTGTTAAGCCCACTAGGGCAAACCAGGGTAGTCAGGCGAGGGTGCGCGGACTGTGGAGGGGCAAGGCCCCTGTTTGGTTACTGTGGAGGGGTTGGACCCCTGTTACTGAAAGGGCTCTGCCCTGTACTGGTTCCGTGCTGTGCTTTGGGCGCAACCGTTAACGGAAACGACTGACCGCGTGCCAGTGCGGGTTAGCTACCCGTGCGTTTACCGCACGTGCCGTAGTCACCGTTACGTCTGTCAGTGACCTTGGGGTGGTTGACTGAGAGTAGGATCACCACGGGGGACTCTCCCGGCCAAGAGAGCACCACGTGCTACTTCTACTATTCGGAAAAGACTGCAATTAAGATCGTTCCCACGAGGAACATTCGAGATCAAGTGAAAGATCTGAGAAATAGATAAATCGTGAGATAATTGAAAGACTTAAATAAAGAAAGTAACAGAACTTAACAGCTACTGTACACTCTACTGTTTCTTTAGTTTAGTTGCCACTCTACTCAGCGTTTTGCTGACGTGTTACACTCGTTACCTTTCAGGACCAGGTGTTGAGCAGCCAGGGTCAGCGGCTGCAGAGGACGCTGGGCCGAGTAGGGTCCAGTAGAGTTACCACTATTTCTTGTACCTCTTTTTGTTCCGTTATAGTGAGTAGTTCTTGTTTCCGCTGTACTTTTCTTTACCTACAGTTCATATTTAGTTATGAATGTTGTTCTACTGTTGTGGTGGTATATACTGTAGTAGTTTCTTTCCTTGCTGCTGTATTTTCTTACTGTTAGTTATATTCATTTGAATGTGGTTTATTTTACTGCTCTTTTGGTTACTTCCTCGTTGGACGACTAGGTCTTGGGATTAGTTGAGTCGGTCCAGTTCTCGTGTCTCGTAGGGGCTCGGGGACCGGGTCGTTACAAAGGACAATCAAACGGTCGAGATCGCGCGGTGAGAGCGCTTCAAGGTCGCGCCTCACGGGCGTTGTACACACGTCATCGTGCGCGTCTAGCATGGATGCATCTAGTTGCGCCGCGTAGCTATGATCTCTACCGTCCGCACGAACATCGACAACTCAATTTCACCGTGCACACGCCTTCGCCTCATATTTGTAGCGCAGTGCGATTTGACCCCGCGTCGGGTGTGCGAGCGTGCGCCAGTCAACCGCTACGCTGTTACAGCAGATTGTCACGGAGAGGGGCAGGTGCGCAGGCATGCAGACGACTCTCAGTCGTTCGATCAAAGATCAACGGCTGAGATTACTCCTACAAGTGATGGAGGCACGTGCTGCGGTTGATGGATGTGCCAATCTTGCACCACATGGCGCGTTGTGGACCGTTGATCATCAGATCAACAATCAAAACTTCTTGGGTCAATTGCGGGAGCTCCAAATGTCAGATTTGGTCAATTTTGAGCCTGTTGGACTTCGTTCGTCATTCTGAATTCATCCGTGCTGTCCAATTGCTCATCTGAAGCTTGTTTTGACATGAACTTGTATAGATGGCTATTAATATTGAATTATAAGCAATCTTGATATACAATGCATGTAATGCTCCCTTGCACATTTATAATGTGTTATTTGTGAATGTTACCATTAAGGGAAACCCTGATTGGTAGAATTGTCACCATAAAATATAGCGTTATCATTCGCCCACCCGATTATCTTGTTGTAATCTCTGAACCCAAACTAATTTTGTACCCTCCAGTTTACAAAGAGGACATTGCAAAACTTAGGCATGGAGGGGTAAGGTGCAAACATACAAAAGTACAAAGTTCTAAAGGGTTTTCAAAAAAAAATACATATTCTGAAAAAATAGGAAAATTTTGAAAAGAACAAAAAAAAATGGAGAAAGGGGAGGAAATTTTGAGAATTAGTTGCATATCGTTCTTGAGGAAGAAGAGAGGAGGTGATTTTAAATGTCAAAAAGGAGCAACAATTTGAAATAAAAAGTGGTAATCATTAGTAAAAGATTATGGAATCTACTTACTTCTAAACCAAATCAAAAGAAAAAAATGAAAATCAAAAGCGCTACAGAAACACAAAAATTAGTATGAGTGCAGGTCTTAGGCCTCTTGGGCTATGTTTAGGCTTAAAAATTCAAGTATCCGTTAAAATTCAGATAATCCTCAAGAGGCTAAGGAAAATGCGAAGCTTAAATATTAGATCTAAGGCCTAGGGAATATTCGACCTCATTAATTGACCTCCAGTTTGCAGAACTCGGTAACATAAGCACCCTAATCCGCACACAGTCTAGTTCAGTGCGCTTAATATCAAAATCACGCAAATGCATTAATTATGTTCTGAAAGAAACTACCAAGATTAAGATCGGGTGTTTTCAAGTTGAAAGGTGAGATCGATTTTTAAAATATAAAAGATGTGCATTGTAGTATAGATGAAATCGCCTCGAAAACAGATAAGAATTTTATTACTCGAAAACCTAGGTATCCGAGGTCGAACACATGGAGCAAATCGATATTTTAAAAAAACTAAAATCGTAATCTCAAATTACTCAAAAGATGGTGTTCAACAATAATATCAATGCAATTCAATGTTTATGAAAGCTAAAGAGAGAATAAAGATGCAAAAAGAAATTGAATGTTCTCTTCCTTCTTCTTTCTCTCTCTGATGTCTTCTTTCTTTTCCTTACGACTGCTCTTGTCCTTCTGTCTTTCTTTTTCTGACTTTCCTCTTTCCTTGTGACTCAAACGTCTGATTTTGTGAATCAGACGTCTTAAACTTGCGATTGCTACAGTGCTATTTCTCTTCTCTTTTTCTCTGTCTCTGTCTATCTTCTTCTTCTTCTTTCTCTTCTTCTACTTTCTGTCCTCTCTTTCTTCTTCCTTTCCTCCTATCTCTGCAGCTCCTTCTTCTTCTGCCTTCAACTCTTTCTCTTCAGCCTTTGCCTTCTCCTTCCTTAGCAGCATTCGCTGGCCTCAGCCCTCTTCCTCCTTGGCTTCTTCTTCTCTTTCCCGCAGCTCCTTCCCTCAGCTTCCCTTCCTTCCTTCTCTTCCTGCATAGAGAAATGCAAAACCTACCCCTACCCGCCCCTGTGTACGCTCTCTCTCTTTCTCTCTTCAGTTCGCTCTCCCGGAGCTAATCGGGTATTCAGGTCGGGTCACGCGCACTTAGGTCCAGGCGCACCAGCGTGGGTGGTGCACGAGGAGTGCAGGGTAAACGAGTCAGCCAGGTCCGCGTAGGAGTGGCCGCGGATGAGGCAGGTGGAGTGGGAGAGGGACCTTACCCCATGTCACTTGAGGCGACGAGATAAAGACACAAAAATAATTTAAAGCACTTGCCTGCGTTGAGAGCTTCCGAGGTGGGACTAAAGTCCCACCCGCTTCTTCGAGTGCCCGCAGGGAAGACTCTCGTGCAATTAGGGCAGCTACAGTCGACGAAGCCTCTGATTGATAGGTGCAAAAGGTTCGTAGGATGGTTCCGCGCACCTGGGATGCCTCAGCCTAGAATGCAGTGACCTGGAGCAAGCTTGCGAGCAAGCTTTGCTCCTTCTCCAATGGCGGCAGGGGGTCGAACCTGCAAATCATGAATATTGCCTCGTGGCCCTGTCAAAGCACGTAGGTAGCTTCACCGTGGCACGGTGAAGGTGGTGCGGTGGGTGGCGTGGCACAGAGCGGCCTAGGCGTGCGTGCCTAGGACAGACTGTGGCTATGAAAGTGCATTTGTTTAGGGAGAGTGTAGGGTGCATGTGGCGGTCAATAAAGAGGTGGGAGATGATCAATGGATGATGGTGAAGCTTCTACGGTCGATGGTGAGGCATGTGGGTGCGTGGAGCGATGGATGCGCCGTCGCCGGTGGTCTGCCAGAGATGAGAAAGACGAAGGTGGTCTATGGCTGTCGAGGGTGATTTTGTGAAATAAAGAAGGGGAAAGTGAAAGGTTGGGAGAGAGGAACTTAACTGAGGGTATCTGGACGAAGGGGGGAGGTGGAGGGCGAGCAACGCGTATTTGCCTTCACCGGAGACGAAAGCCCTGATATGAAGAGGCAACGACGACGAGAGGGTTGAAGACGCGAGCGCAGGTATGGCACAACGCAGAGGAGCACGGTGAAGAAGACTCTGCCACTGGTATGGTGGCAGAGCGACGAGAAGAGGGAGGAGGGATCGCCAGAGCTTGCAGGCAGTTGGCTGGAGACGAGGGAGGAAGAAATTACGGGTGTATCCGCGGCCAAAACAAGCTTGAGAGATGCGTCAAGGACAGGGGGTCCTTTCAAAGCTGCTGGCAGAGGTCCTTGTGCTCGGAAGGCAAGCTTCCAAGTGCAAGAACCTCGCTGGATAACACAGAGGAGACTATACCCATGTCGTTCGCTTGTTCGCACGAGAGATATGGTGCGAGTCAGATCTTGGGATAGTGCTCAGATGATAAGGAATTCCACAGAGGGTCCCCCTACCAAATCTGAGAGGAGATCTCTGGGGAAACGGGGAGAAATCCTCCTCGAAACCTCGCCGGAGTATGGCTTCTCTGCTGAAATGGTATAGGGACCTCAATGCAAAACGTGGCGAGGAATATAGGGGGGTCTGCACAAGGGTTTTCAAAAGTTGGGGGCTAGAATGTAATTGGGTGGACTATTTTGCAAAGTAGGTCAAGGTGACCTTCCCTTAGGTCCAAATTTTGGTAAAAACCTAATTTGGACCTAAGGAATCCAATGGTGAAGTTGAATTTTAGTTTTGACCACATTGGACTGGACATTTTGCATAAAAACCTAAATTAGGTCAAATATTGAGCTTGGACCCCAATCTAGGTCAAAATAGGTTCCAAAGGCCAAATTGAAGGTTCTAAACCCTAGGGGATATATTTCCATGAATTTTAGAGGGTTTAGTTGATTTTTATCCTAACCATAACCTTGTGAAATTAAGTAGGTTTATTTTAGAGTTACAGAATGTCATTTAATTCTTAAATCTCACAATAACCATTTTCTGACTGAACCATCCCACTTTTCCTTTTATTAAGTGCAATTGACCTATATTTAGCCCCTGAGAAATCCCGTTGATGTACTGCAATGATACAATTACAGTTTTACCCTTTAGTTCATGTTTTCTTTCTAGAACAGTAATCCCTTGAATTAGGACTTCCTTTAGGTGTTGTAGGAGCTTTTGTTCACTTTCTTAACTCAAAATAAGCTAGTTAGGGCTCATGATGAGGTTCTCATCAACATGTTATCAACACAAGTTGATTTGGATGAGTTCCCGAAGTGAAAAGGCGGGAAATTCCCCTTGAAAATACGCAATAACATACCGTCTCCTCGGTACTTGTCTCCTAGGATATCGAAATATCCTACTGGGGGCATGTAAGCACCTTGTGGTGATTCAGGTGCTATGGGTAAGTTTATCCCAAATTGTTGATTGACAGGACCTAAATTCAACTACAGAACGTCGTGGATGATACTATCTCGAAATGTCGAAAGCCAAGGTTCTGGGGGTTGCCTTGGGTGGTGCTATCTCAGAGCATCGAAAGCCAGGAACCCTATGAGGATTGATGGTGGCAGCTAGGAATCCGATACAGAACGTATTGTAGGCCAATCTGAAGCTAAAACTAAAGAAAATAAAAAGAGAGAAAACTCTCCAAAAATGCAAAAATTCTTTTGTCTCTCTCTTACAGAAACGTACGAAAAACTGAGCCAGGACTAACCAAGTTTTAAGCACAGGTGCTTTAACCACGGAGTTCAACGAACCATAGGCTAGAATCACACTAGGCCCATTATCTCGCGACAGACTAAGGCTAAAGTCTGGATCTTGTCTAATACCTGAGTACCTCTAGGCCTATTATTGGCATTATAACCTAATCTCTATAGAAAAACCACACATCAGAGATCTGAACATTAAAGGCACGGTCTAGAATTTGAGTTAATTCCATAAGATTTTGCTAAGGGACTAGCAAAAGTTAGGCATGGGATATGATGATAACATCATCATTAGTCATATCTAGCTTTAATTAGTCATAATCAAGGAATGAATGCTCCTACATAACCGCCAAAAGAGCCCTAATTCACTACAAATCCATTCTAAGAGAATAACAAGAAAATAAGGGTAAAACTACAATTTTAATAGCATATTTCATTTGCAGAGCAATCACAGGATTTCTCAGGAGTTAATTAAATGCCAAATGATCTTAAATGTCTAACAAGTAGGTCCATGCAAACAGAAATGAATTTTCACACGTTTCAAGAATTAAATGACATCTGAAATCCTAAAATCAGACCCTCTTAATTAACTGAGGTTATGGTCAGGATAAAATTCACATAAATCCTCTAAAAATCATATAAAAATATTTTCTAGGGTTTAGTATGCTTGATTTGACCATCAAAACCCATTGTGACCTAAAATTGAGTCTCAGACAAACTATTTCACTCATCTGGGTTTCTGCACAATTTATCAAGTCGAAATTGGTCAAAACCTAAATTCGACTTCACCATCAGATTCCTTGGGTCCAAATTACGTTTGTACCAAAATTTGGGCCCAATCAGAGATCATCTTAACCTAATTTGCAATTTGATCCTATTTGACTTTTCTCTCACACACATGCCCCTAACTTTCAAAATATTTACAAACAGGTCCCTATCTTTGTCGTCACTCTTTGCAAATGGGTCCCTCTACCATTATCATGGAGGAATCCTTCTCCGGCGACCTTTGATTGAAGAGAACTTCTATGATCAATGAATCCTTCCAAAATTGGAAGGGAGATTCTTTATGGAGTTCTCTTTCCAATGCACCCGACATTTAATCCTATAACCTTCCCAATCTCTCATGCGAACACAAGAGAGATTTGGGTATCTCTTAGGTTTCTAACTCCGACGAACCTTCCAAGTTCAAGAGCTTGGTTTCCAAGCTTCAACCGCCCTCTAAAAGCTTATAAAAGGATCCCCAATGCACACTGATCCTTCCACGCTCGAATTTGATCGGAAATCCCCCACATTCCTCCCTCCTCTCTGGTCTAATAGCTCCTCGACATCCAACGATCTTCTCTGACCTCCCTCATTGTCCATACGCAATACCAGCAACGAATTTGCCTTCCTCTTCTTCTACTCTTGGTCGTACCAGCAGGAGTGCTGAGAACCTCATCATAAACCCTAACTAGCACAATCTAACCCAGATATGTGAGAAAAAAAAGCTCCTACATGACCCAAAGAAAGGCTAAACTCAGAGAATTCTGAGTTTAAGAATAAAATAAATCATAAGGGGTAAAACTGCAACTTCACCAATGCAGTGTGCAAACAGGGTAATTAAGGGTCCAAACACAGGTCCTCCTTGCAACTTCTGCGCAGCGCCATACTCCGGCGACCTTGCGCGGAGCATGGAGCCGCATAGGGCAGGGTTGCCGTCCTGTAAAGCAAAAGCAGAGTTCCCTACGACGTCCTCTGTCACAGGGACCTACCCACGTCCTATGCCGACCACCATGCCTTCCGTGCGAATGCGCGGAAGGCATGGGTGTCATCTCCGACCTGACTCCGGCAAGGCTGGCACGACGCCAGCACGCCCCTCCCTCTACGCCAACCCCTTTATAAGGAGTGGCACACCTTGCTGACTCCGATAAGCTTTTCTTTGACGGAGAAACCCCCCCTCATCATCCCTTCCTCCTCCGTCAGAAGGCCCGAAGCTTCCGGCGAACTCCTCTTCTTCCTCGTCGCTCTGCTGCCTTACCTGCAGCAGCAGGATTTGCCTTGCTCCATCGTCCGCGCCGAGGTGTACCCGCCGGTGCCCTCCGCCTGCTTCCTCGTCACCGCACTCCTCCTCCAGGGCTTCTTCGTCTCCAGCTCCGACAGATACGAGCCAACTGCTCCGCCCTCCCCCTTCATCTAATACTTAGGTAGATAGCTTCCTCTCTATTTCCCTTGCATTTTCCCTCTTTTAGATTGCCCTTTCGACCACTCGACCGCCACTGTCCAGACCACCTTCACCACCTCCGATCACCCCCTCCGGCGGGACCATCTCATGACCACAGACACTCCCGCACCTCGCCGACCATCCCACAAGCTCCCTCACACTCCACTCTATCGATTCTACATCTCCATTCACTGCCAAACGCCACCCGACCACCCCCCGAACAAACCCACCTCTCCAGCCACAGTCTGACCTAGGTCAGCCTCTTCACACACTCCCGCACGCCGCCGACCACCGCACAAGCTTCGCCTCACTCCGGCGAAGCTTCCTGCGTATTCTGACTAGGCCGAGAGGCCATTGTTGTGATTTCAAGTGCGCGCCCTTCGCCGCCATTAACGACCAGCTGCAGCAGCTTCACCTGCAGCAGCAGGCGCCCTCCAGCCTAGGTGCGCGTCCCAGGTCACGCGGGTTGCCTCTGTGAAGGCACCCAGGTCAGCAGCTGGGGCGAAGACCTCGAGGGCTGCTGCAATTGGCCGCAGGTAGCTCACCTGCGGGTGCCAATTTGGGAGGTGGGACTTTAGTCCCACCTCAGAAGTGCGTGGCCAAGCGCCCGCACTTAAATTGAAAAAGTGCCTAAGGCTATTAGCCTTCGAAAACAGGGGTCAGGTCCCTCTACCGCACACTGTGCGCCACGCGCTCGCTCGCCCTCGCCCGCGCTCACGCCCCGCGGGTCTGGGCAGGATCCGATTACCCAAACCGGGCAATCCTCGCCCACCACCGCACCTCGGTGGGCCTGGTCCCGGGCGCGATACCCGCACCAGATTACTTGGCTCTAGGAGAGCAGTCCTAAGAGAGAAATCTAAGAAAGAGAGAGACGCGAGGAAGGGTAGGGGTAGGTTTGCTCTAACCCTTCTGTGAGTGTGTAGGAATAGAAGAAGAAGAAGAAGAAGAAGAAGAAGGCAGGAAGGAAAAGAAGAAGAAGGGAAGCAGCTGTAACGACCCGGTTCCCGAGTCCCTACGAGACACGAGAACCGGACCAACTCGACTAATCCCAAGACCTAGTCGTCCAACGAGGAAGTAACCAAAAGAGCAGTAAAATAAACCACATTCAGCATGAATATAACTAACAGTAAGAAAGTACAGCAGTAAGGAAAGAAACTACTACGGTATATACCACCACAACAGTAGAACAACATTTATCATATAACATGAACTGCAGGTAAAGAAAAGTACAGCGGAAACATGAACTACTCACTATAACGGAAACAAAGAGGTACAAAAGACAGTAGTAACTCTACTGGACCCTACTCGGCCCAGCGTCCTCTGCAGCCGCTGACCCTGGCTGCTCAACACCTGGTCCTGAAAAAGGTAACGAGTGTAACACGTCAGCAAAACGCTGAGTAGAGTGGCATCTAAAACTAAAGACAACAGTAAAGTGTACAGTAGCTGTTATATTCTATTACTTTCTTTATTCACATTTTTCAATTGTCTCACTATTTCATTTATTCCCCAGATCTTTTCTTGATCTCAAATGTTCCTCGTGGGAACGATCTTGATTGCAGTCTTTTCCAAAAAGTAGAAGTAGCACGTGGTGCTCTCCTGGCCGGGAGAGTCCCCCGTGGTGATCCTACCCTCAGTCAACCACCCCAAGGTCACTGACAGATGTAACGGTGACTACGGCACGCGCGATAAACTCACAGGTAGCTAACCCGTACTGGCACGCGGTCAGTCGTTTCCGTTAACAGGTGCCCCCAAAGCACAGCACGGAACCAGTCCAGGGCAAAGCCCTCTCAGTAACAGGGGTCCAACCCCTCCACAGTAACCAAATAGGGGCCTTGCCCCTCCACAGTAACCAAACAGGGGCCTTGCCCCTCACCTGACTACCCTGGTTTGCCCCAGCGGGCCTAACAAGTCGGTGTGGGAGGCTAACAGAACCCCGGGGCCCGTGGGGTAGCTAGTACCTCCCTACACTAGTAGCTCTCCTCGGTACTACGTACGCGAGGGCCAGCAAGTCGGTACAGAGTGGCCAGTCCTAACCCCGGGTCCTTGGGGCGGCTGGCTCCGCTCTGCACTAAATAGGGGGACAGTTGCTCTCATTGGTACTCCGTACTCAAGGGCCAGCTCACTTCCCCAAAACTATTCCATTCACTTTCCAGGAGTTCTACTCCTACTTCCCCGTAGGGTTCCATCCTTTTTACTCAAACATCCAGGTTTCACTTTCCAGGTTCACATTCTTACAATTCATGTTCTCAACCACGTTATCTATTCACAACAGGCAGCTGTTAATTCAAATTACAAGCAGCTTTATATCTCTTTCCATTTTCCAAGACTGCAGTATTATACATTCCACTAGTTTTCCCATCCTAGGATTCATGCCATATCCTAGGATTCATGCAACACCTAGGAGCTATCATTCCATCTATTTCTCATTCCTAGGATTCATGCAATGTCCTAGGTTCTATTTATGGTTTCATAATTTAACAGATTTTATTAATAACTTAAAGCCACTCTACCAGGTACAACGGGAGTAATGGGGGCGTGATCGGGAATCCCGCGTGCCTCCGCGACTCCCAAGACTGCAACTGAACGAGGTCCTATCACAAGGATCAAACACAAGGAAAGTCTCAAAACAGTGTATAGCTACTGTAGATGGGTAGAGGAATTAATTCTGAAAAGAACGCAACTCGAATCGCGAAAAACGAAACCCGAACGGACCCTAAACGGGTCGAAAACGACGACACTGTGTAAAATCAAACGTCTGGAACTTCTTCCAGACGTCTTAAAAAGTGGATCAGAGAATTACCTGCTCAGCGGGGTTTCCCAGACGTCCAGAAGTCTGCGGGGACGTCTGGCCTAGCTCCCAGACGTCCGATGGTCACCCAGGACGTCTGGAGGTCGCTCCCGCCGTTTGGTACAATAGCCAGACGTCTGATTCGCGTTGGATGGTGAATTGGCGAGCCTGCACATAGCCAACTCCCTCCCTCAGTACGGTCAGTCGATAGGAAGGAAGAAGAAAGCGGAATACTCACCTTTCAGACGTCTGTATGAGCTTCCAGACGTCTCCCTCGCTGTCTGGATATCAACCCAGACGTCTGATTCTGGAAATTTTTCCAGAACAGGGCACCACCCGGCTTCCGCTCGCGACGCCGCCCGCGTCGCACCTCGCGCGTCTGCTGC
This sequence comes from Thalassia testudinum, assembly GCA_037157565.1. Lineage (NCBI taxonomy): Eukaryota > Viridiplantae > Streptophyta > Magnoliopsida > Alismatales > Hydrocharitaceae > Thalassia > Thalassia testudinum. The sequence continues at coordinate 55,302,972 of JAZHRO010000030.1, forward strand.
TCAGACCGCAGCAGGTCCCTCTCCGCGTCGTTCCGCGCCCCCTGCGCCCTCCGCCGACCGACCAAGCCGCTCCGGCGAGCTCGCCCTCACGGCAGAGCTCCGCCCTCGCACGCCGCACCTCCTCCGCGCTCACTGTGGCCGCCGCTGCCGCCCTCACGCTCGCTCGCTCTCGCGCACAAGAAGGAGAAGAGGAAGGGGACGGTGGAGACGACAGGAGGGGAGGCGTGGCCTTTTAAGGCTGCGCGAGGAGGAGGGAGAGAGAGGAATCGCGGGTCTGCGCGCACAGGCGCGCAGACGAATCTCTCGTGCGAAAAATAATTGTTTTCCAGACGTCTGTAAACGATCCCAAACGTCTGGTCAGACGTCTGGATGTGATCCCAGACGTCTTGTCCGACGTCTGGGCCACCTCCTAGACGTCTTAAAAGACGTCTGGGGCACGCATTCGTAACAGCAGCCGAAGTCTTAACCGCTCAGGGCAGCTGAAGAAGAAGTGAAGGAGAGAAACAGAAGAAGAAAAGAAGGAAGGCACTGTAGCAAAGCCACAGATAAGTCGTCTGAGCACAGCATCAGACGTCGGAATCACCGCAGCTGCAGAAGGCAGGAAGGAAAAGAAGAGGAAAAGAAGGAAAGTTGGCCAGAGAAGAAAAGAAGAAGAAAGAAGAAGAAGAAGAAGAAGAAGAAGAAAAGAAAGAAAGAAGGCATAGCCACAAGCAAGGAAGGAAAGAAAGAAAGAAAAAAAAGAAGAGGAAGATCACCACTGCCACAGAGAAGAAAAAGAGAAAAGAGAAGACAAGAACAGAAGAAACAGAAGAAGAAAAGAAGACTTTGCAGAAGAAAGAAAGAAAGAAAAGAAGAGAGAAGAAGAGGAAGCCAAGAGAACTCTAGCTCTCTCTCTCCCTCTCCCTCTCTCTCTTATTTTTGTGACCTAATTGAGAACTTTTTACTTCTAGAATTCTAGTTGCTTCCTGAGTTCGACCTCGGGAAAACTTTGTATTCAGAGTAAAAAAAAAAATTGTAGTAATTTGGTAGCTGTCTTGTTACATACTATAACGACTGTAACTTAAAGTATAATAAACGTAAACAGAACCGCCGGCCAGTTACTAAGGAGCTTCTCCCTTGTCTTCATCGCCGTTTTCCACCTCACTGAAGTATCTTCCTCCCTGACACCGACCAATCAAAGCCGGCGTCGTTCTCCCCCGTTTGACCGTTAGATTAGGATTAGAATAATTCCCTTAGACTAATAGATTAATTGTCCCCCTCTTAATTCTTGTTTCGACCCCTCTACTACACCACCCACCACCTTCATCTCCACCTCTGGCAACCACTCCAGCGGAGCATTTCCGCCACTACACCTCTCCATCCGCCTCGCCAAAACTACCTACACCTCCACCTCGACTCCACGAACCAAACCCCTCTTATTTCACCAATTCCACCCCCCAAAGTACTCACCAAACAGACCAACCTCTTCCGACCTAATCCGCCTTCGCCACGCTCACCCATGACCTCTCGCAACATGTCACCACCACCATTACACTCCACGTCGTCCGACGACACTTCCTGAGTTGTTTTGACGTGGCTGAGAGGCCATCTTTTGATTTTAGGTACTCTCTCCTTCGTCACCATTGACGAAAGCTTCAAGCTTGCTAAAAGCTAGCTCCAGGTCTCGCTCATTCCAGGTCACACTTGCAGGAGACGTGGACACCTGCCAGGTCGCGATCCAAGGTCTCAATTGGAAGCTGCACCCTCAGCAGCTGCCTTGATTGGAAGAGCACTCCAGCAGTAGATGCACGCAAGAGAGAGCCGTGGGATTTAGTCCCACATCGTGGAGCACAGCGCCCCCTACAGCACATAAAGAGAATTTGTGATTGGGCTTTAGTGCCTCAAGACACTTGGGACGTGAGGCCCCCCACACCCCTTCACGCCTCGCCCGTGACATCTCCACGCTGGCTTGGTCCAAACCCGATTACCCACCTAAGCTTCTCACACCTCGGCTATGACAGTCACACACACAGCCCTAGTCCCAGGTGCGCTCATGCCCGATTACCCGAATACCGGTTGTCCCTTGAGAAAGAGAAGGAAGAGAGCAGGGTCAAGGGGGGTTATTTCTATGGAGAAAAATGGCTAACACTTAGCCATTTGAGAAATTGTGCCCTTTGTGTGAAGAGAAGAAGAGGAAAAGCGACAGAGCCAAAGAAAGGAAGGAAAAGACAGAGAAAGAAGAGAGAGAAAGAAGAAAAGCTAAGGAAAGAAGGAGCCATATAGAAGAAAGCCATAGATGAAGAACAACAAAAGAAAATTAAAGAAAAAGTACTGTAGCAACGAACTTTAAGTCGTTCGATTTCACAATCAAACGTCTAATTCACTGTTTGTTCATTTGATTCTGTTTAAGTAATTGCTATATATGTGTTAAGCTAATAATTGGTGATCCAAATCATAATTATTTTATCTAGAGTTCTTTTTATCTCCTCATATACTCATGTTATACATTGCATATTAGTTTTTGAGTAATTAATTGTGCTCATTAATATTATCTATTAAGATTAGCCCGTGAATGCAATACTTACTTCCAGTGAACGACCTTGGACTTCTTTTCTGGCATTCTGAGCGTATAAATGTTATTTGTTGTTCGATTTATTGCTGATTTTAACTACGACGACAATACTTTGATTTAAATCCCCGATAGATCACTCACAACAGATGCATTAAACAGAAAAGGTCATACAAACTGATGAACTGAAGAAGGAAATGTAGAGATATCCAGAACAAATAATATCATTCTATAAACGCAAATAAATAATTTTTTTTTAATAGGAAAACATAGACACATTAAAAAAGAAAAAAGTCAAAAAGCTGTATTTTAAACAAAGAATGAAAAAGAGAAAAGTCTCGTGAACATAAAAAGAAATACGAATACATTAACACCTAATTTTTAATTATATTAGGTTACCTAATATAATGTAACCTAATTACTACAATTGTTGTATTAAAAAAAATCTATTATTAAAAGAAAAGCCTTGAGGATGAGGGGAGGAATGGGAAGGCAGGAGGAGATGAGGAGGGAGAGGGGGAGGAGGAGGAGATAAGGAGGGGGGGCAATAGGGGAGAAGGAGTAGCAGGAGGAGGAGGGGGCAGCGAGGAAGAGTAGGAAGTGGAGAGGGGCAAGGAGGAGGAGGGCTGCGAGGAGGACGAGAAGGAGGGGGTGTGGACGAGGAGGAGTAGGAGGAGGAGAAGGAGGTTTTCGACGAGGAGGGCAGCAACTAGGAGGTTTTGACGAGGAGGAGGAGGAGGAAGACGAGGAGGGAGAGTTACCTGAGGAGGAGGAGGAGGGGTAGCAACGAGGAGCTCTGCAACAAGGAGAAGTTCTGCAAACGATGAGGGAGGAGTGCATGCAGAGTGGGGAGGAGAGGGTTCTATGAGGGATACAAAGTCTGACATTCGCCATCGGTTTAATTAATAAGCGACAACAAATGTATAATTCAATCTCAATTCTCGCTCCCAAAATTTTACAAGAAATTTTATGTCAACATTTGCTATCGCTTATTATAATAAGCGATGGCAAATGTATAATTCAATCTTAATTCTCTTACCTAAAATTTTGCTACAAAGTTTAGGTCAACATTTGCCGTCGCTTATTATAATAAGTGACGACAAATGTTCATTACATACTTCTTTTTGAGCGAGGTGAGGCTGCTCAATTTTAGTGTGATCTTCGCCGTCACTTATATCACTAAGCGACGATAAAAGCATTTTTACTGTCACTTGCGCAACCAACAGTAACGAGCTGATGGCAAATCACTTTTTTCTAGCAGTAAAGGAACTTCATAGTATTATCCCTACCTTACAAAACTTGTCTCCCCCCTTTCCTTTCCTGTTCCCCTTCCAAACACAACCTTATGCCCTAGTTGATAAAGGTTTGAAATATAAGATCTGGTGACCTTTGAGAAGTTGTAAGGTTTGCTGGGAAGTGAAGTAGTGGATTAGTAGAAAAAAATATAATAGTTAAGTTGATATATTATTATTTATTTTTAATTTTATTTGTAAGGATGATAGGTTCTTGAGAACAGCTGTGATGGTTATATGAATATATTGTAAGTAATTTTTTTATTTATATTAAAAATAAATTAGTGAAGATAAATATGATGGATGAGTTGAAATGACGTCGGTAATCGAAAATGACGTGATGTTATTGATATCTGGTGCTATACGTGTATCATAGTTATTAACTTCGTCACGGCGGATAATATTTTATTTTAATTTTATTTGAACTTAGGGATGGGTAAATATTGTTAAAAAAATATAAAATTGATATTAATTTACAATTATATTTATTTGTAGAATAAAAAATTAATTATTAATTATTAATATTAAATTATATTTACTTAAATTATGATATTAATTATTATAATATTTAATTGATAATGATGTTAAAAATATAAATCACCAAACCTTGCAGAGATGCAAGTATCGTACACCAGTTAAAAATTATGTTTAGATAAATTTGTATCAAAGTAACTGAATTCGGATTAATCATTAGATAAGATTTAGATTGTGCACGAATATTGGATGACGTTCTGCACGAGGTTCCATGCAAACCGAAGGGCCGTTTGACGCATACGGCTTCGTCGATGTAGATGGCGCAAAGGGAAACGGCGGCTCAGTTGCAGTGGATGGAATCGATGCAGCATCCAAAATAATGGAGCTGATCGAGTTGGTGCAGCACCGAGATCTTCTGCTGCACTGCTGCTGCCACATCTCTTTCTCTCTCTCTCCCTCTCTCGCTGCTGCCAAAAGCTGACATGTCGATGTTGGGAATGATGTCCTCTTTCTACTCGTTACCATTGGCACATGCACGGGGTTCGTATCCCAACTTGTTGTAATCAGTGGTAGTTGGCTATTTACATATACAACAAAGTTCTTTCTGGTACGTGTAAGCCTTTCGTGCATAAAAAAGAAAAAACTCCGTCAAAAGCAAAGGACCTGGATCAGGAAAGGCAAGGTCACTTTGGGGTTGATTCGGTAAAGAAAATAACTTTGTAGGATAAATATAAAATAAATAATAAAATAAGTAAATTAATTTATTTGGATGTTAAAAATGTCAAGTGACGTGTTAAAATTATTTAATAAAAAAAAGATGAAATAAATTTTAGGGATGTTAAGTTTATTTAATTTGTCATAAATTTTAGCTGTGTTGATTCGTTTCTAAAACATATTAAGTGATATATTAAATTCTTAACAAGTGAAACAAATCACACTTTTGTATTCGAACTCGATTATTTCTTAGAACGAGAGATAGAGAGAGCAAGCTTTGTGCAACTGTTCGTTTGAGTATGAAAAAAATCTTGCTTTTCGATTAAACTAAGTACATGTTACCAAACTGGAAAATCTTTAAATTAAGTACATGTTACCAAACTGAAAATTCTTTAAGGGTCAACATAAATAATCTAAGATATCTGTGTGATTGCGAAAGATTCCACAAATATATCTCTCTGGAAACCTTTTATGTGTTATTTTAAAGAAGAGCTTTCGAAGGATATCCTTTGCGTACGCAAATTTGTGTACAAGGCTGTTCGGTCATTGATTTAACCTTTTAATGATTCGCTCAACTTTTTGCATCGGTTGAATCGACAATCAAGTTTAAATCGGCCATCAATAAAAATTAAATTAAGATATGTACTACGAAAAATTATTTTTTTAATTTTAATTACATTAAATCTGACTTATTCTAGTAAATATAAAATAAAAATAAAAGATATATTCGAAATCGAAAATTTAATCCTCTCACATGTATCTAATCACATGAAATTTATATTTTTTAATCCTATATAAAATTGAAAAATTATATAAATTAAAAAATATAAAATATACAACTCTAATTATATCGAAATTGATAAATATTTTTTTTAATTTTAATTATTTAATTCTCAAGAGAATAGTCAAATAAAATTATCAATTAAATCAAATCAGTTTAATTTTAACCGATTCACGTCAATTTTAATTTTTATTGTCCAAAGTGATAACCCGATGAATAAGGCATTAATTTTAAATTTTGCGGATAGATTCGATTCGACTTTTAAGAAAGTACGACCAACAAGAGGTGTGGATTGTAGAGGGGAGGTGCGATCCTGCGTACACTTCTGTATATACGGTAGTATACATCAATGACCACCTTATTTTAAAAGGTGTGGAGGAGTATTTACGTAAAACCTTTCTTTCCTTCTTACAACGTTAGCTCTTGCAGTAAATTAGGAGTGGGACACCGAGACTACCCCAACTACCCGCAAATAAATCAATTCGTCCTTAGCTGCTGATCAGTCATCATGTAGATTCCAAGTCTGGGAGCCAACTGCCATGTTGTTTGTATAGGGGTTATTTCGACTGTAGGATATGTCGGGAATGGATCCTATCGAGTTAATCTGTGATGGCTTTAGGCTTCATTTGGAATTTTGGTGGAATGAGCTTATTCTTCTGTTTGGTTTAGCATGAAGTTAGTTGTGAGGAATAAGAAACAAAAACTTTTACTTAATTAGCTATGACGTGATGCAAAGACAACCAGGATAATCTCCACCGTCCTGACGGAATTTGTTGGTAAAATCAATCTGATGTGATGCCAAAAATGTTGTCATTTGGAGTTATCGGTGGTGAAAAGAATCTTTAAAAATATTTGTCTTAGAATTTTAAGTTAATTGTTTAAAAGAAATTAATGATACCTTTGATTTTTCTTTTAAGTAACAATATTCTCTGATAATGCAAAACCTTGTATGGTACCCTGATTGTATTGTTTGCAAATTTCTTGGAGATTGACTCTTTAATTGTTTTGTAACTAATCTGTGACCTCTTTTTGAGTAATGTATTATCCCTTATTTAAAAAAAAAAAAAATTCAAATAATACACAGTTCATCTATTCATTCAACTTAAATTCACAACCAATCAATTTAATTCACTTCCCATGGGGATCAAGAATTATCCATTCTTAATTAAATACAACCCATAATGCAAATAAAAGGTTGCCAATTCAAACGATAGCTTTCATACTATCCTAATTTTGACCTCTGTAATAAGAAGACACGACAATGAGCAATGAAGCAGCCCGCTTCACATGAGAACATTAATGCTATAATAGTTATAGATTATACCCGTTACCTCACCCACATCCATATTACCCATCAATTCCCATCCTTGGGTTGAAGGGAAGATGAGCCTTAGTGAATGGTGTAAAAGAGTAGTCACTGCCTTTTTTTTTTATGTGGAGTGAAATTTTAGATTTGATGGGGAGTATATTTTTTGGCCGTTAGCGATCAATTCTTCCACTCCAGTCTCTCCTCCTCACCTAGACCCTGATTTCACAGCCACCGGCTGTGGAATCATCGCCTGCTCTCGACCCTCCTCGTCGCTAAGGACCTCGTAGCACCTGAGGACGACCCTGGAGTCTCACTAGCAGACTCTTCCCTCCGCTGGAGTCACCCTCCTCCTTTCTTCCTCCTTAGCCGCCGGCTAAGGACCCATAGGTCCCATTCTTCCTTTTAGTTTAGTTTTTAATTCTGCACAAGTAGTGTTAGATTTAGTTTGCAGTAGTTTAGAATAGATTTAGTTTTAATTGTTAGTGTTTAATGTTAGCTGTAGTTAGATTAGTCTTAGGAGTAGAATTAGTATTAGATCCCCTCCCTCACCTCCTCTGATCAGTCCAGATCAGAGGGGAAGAATCATCTGCTCATTAATCAATTTATCTCCCTCTTCATGTTTTGTTTTTCCACCATCCAATTCTGATTTATGTTCCTTTTAACGACGAATCTTTCATCTGTCACCCACACATCCGGACCCAATTCCAGATCTGATGGTGTACTGCCTCAGATCTGAAATTGGCATCACAAGCACCATTTGGGGCTTCTCACTCACCCCATTTGTGTTCACAAAAGCCCCTTTTATTTTAGATTGATTGCCTCAGTTTGTCAGATTCACTTTAACATGGGTTTTGAAGAGATTTTGCTTTCTGAAATGTCTTGACAGATCTGACAAATTGAAGGGATTTTGGTTTTCCTTGAGGGCAAGGATTCTGAGAAGTTCTCTGGTGACAGAGAACAAATCAGAAGAGCCTTTCATGAATTTGCTTCTGCCTTGATCTGAATGCATTTGCTAGCTTTTATAAATTCCTTTAATGCATTCTTTTTCTGATTTGTCATTTCAGAACTGCCATACACCACCTGTTTGATAATTATTTTTGTATGGTGATTCTCTAACCTAAGGAGTTTTCCATACTCCTTAAGGTTGCAAGGAACTGGGATTGTATGTTTTTGGTTTTAATTGATTGAGTTAAGTCTTCCTTCATGCTGTCTATGGCATTAGGAAGACTAACTCAATGCCATTTGTGTTTTAATCTGAAATGATGCTTTTGATAAGGGCTTTTCCTTGTGGGTATTTGAACTGAATTCTTATGTGATTTTCGTGAGATTTATACCCTTATCAGATTTGGATTTCAACTCTTTAATTTTTAGTTTGTTCTGAATTTTCTCTTATTCCCAGTTATACAGTAAAATGCTGCAAACTGCAGCTACATTCCCCTCTTCTCTAAATTCTCCTCTTCTCTAAATTCCCCTCTCATCTGTGAATACTTTCCCCCTCTTCAAATGGACTAACTGCAGCAGCAGTTAGCCCATTTGACAGTGGCTTAAGCCACTGACACTGTTAAAACACCCAGAACAGCTAGTTTAACTTAAATAAAATAGAAATAAATTCGTAAATATACAATAAAAATATGTATAAAATACTTAAGTATGTAAATTGAATCTGTATAAGGTCAATTAGACCATGTACTAACTATTTTATAAGTAATTAACTATTTAATCACCTAAATCAACCTGTACAATCAGCCTAGTTTAGCGAATTTATTTGTATAGTAAACATATTTAAAATTCAAAATTAATTAATCAATTATTGAGTATTATGTAAATACTTTATTAACCATATTTTATTTTATTTTATTTAATAATTTATGGCCCCCAAATCAAGGGCCAAAAGCCCGAACAGACGCAGCTGCGCCTGATTTCCAGCGCACGATGTGGCGCTGGAATAGCACCACATCGTGTGCTGCAAGTCAAGCGCAGCCACATAAATGTAATTTGTGTTTCTTATAGGCCAGTCGTCACGGGCGCCGGGCGCCCGAAACACTGCCTTTGAACATCTGACCCGATTACCCATTGAGCTCTGGTCTGAGTGCTCTGTCTGATTTGCGATAAATATGTGACGTGTGTGTGTGGCCAGGGGCCCGAGCGTGTGCGAGCATATGGCGTTGGGCTGAGGCCTGGCGCTGAGATTAAAGACATAATTAAGCCACCTAATCTGAGATTAGGGCGCGCTTAGTAGAGGTCTGGTCCCACCCTTAGGGTGCTGTGTATCCCTCGAAAAGCGTGTCCGCAAACTAAACACGTTTTAAACTAATGACATTAGCCTAATCCCCTCCCCACCGCAGCCTCTGAAATATGCTAAGACAGAAGAGTTAACAAAGAGAAGAACAAAGAGTTAACACGAGAAAAGAAAAGAACAAGAGTAATAAAAAGAGAAAGAAGATGAATACTTAGAAGAAAACAGAAATATGAACACAAGAAGAACAGGAGTTAAGAATACAAAGAACAGAGACTTAATGAAGAAAGAAAGAGAAACCAAGAAAAAGAATAAGTAGAATACATACGTATAAGTAAATCTATATATAATTACTAACAGAATAAAGTGACACTATAAACGTCGCTAAAGATCTCAGTTTTGCCTCTTTAGATTGTATAGTGTTTTCTGAGATTTAGCGACGCTTATATCTGTCACTGAAACTGCTGTATATGTTACTGTACATAACAGACTAATAAGTTAAATTTCTACACCATTGCATTCTAATGTATTATATACTATTATGATAGTACTAATAGGATAACTTGTAAATACATAGTTTAGAGTATAATAATAGATTGTTTGATGCTTGTTCATAGTTAGTATTTTTGGCAAGCATTTCTTAGTAATTAGGTAAATAAAACACACATTCATTCATTCTTTAATAAAATGTAAAGTTTTTTTTTTTTTTGAATAAGAAGACAATTTTGAGATAATCAAAGAGTGACCGAATTAAATTCAATAAATTACCTCCCAGTGAACGACCTGGAACAAAACCAGTAAAAATTAGATAAATAAGCAAATGATAATAATGGTTGTAATGACTGGAACTCACACATACTCACCACTATACGACATCCTTAATGTTATATTATACACCCTATACTATAACGACATAATCAACAATTATTATTCTAAAAACCTCGATCACCTTTATTTGTTTATACCATATAAAATTGACCTTCCCCACCCGATATAATAATAGCATCTTAGATAGCAAAATCATAAAAAATTTCCATCTCAATCTCTCTTCATTTTTTTTATTGCATTCACAAACTTTCTAAGATGAGAAAACCAAGAGTATTTAGAGGAGATACAGGTTAAATCATAAGCAGTGTGGATATTATTTTACCAAAAAGAAGAAATAAGTTTATCTCACCCCCTAGAAATAAATTATCCTCGAGATATCACCCTCATTCTGGAATGAAGTTCACATGACCGTATCCCGAGAAACAAATGGTGCCTAAAGAAGGAAAAATCACACCTTTCAAAATCGATCCTTACTTGTAATTTGGATCCACTTTACGTGTGACAGTATAGCATATACATCCGGGCCAAGGAGACATGCCTTGAGGACAACTCCATCGAAATTTCCCATGTCTCTCCCTTAGAAATGTATGAATAGAAGGAAAGGGAGATGTGTTTTCTTCCATCTTCTCCCTTGTGAAAATTGCACCATCGGATTTTCTTGTCAGCACTGCCGGTGATAGCTTTGCCCCCACCACACGATACGCCTCATAAGTGAGGTTGTCCGACGATTTGCATTGGGTTTCTTTTAGCCATGTGCCATCTGCCAATAATGGACCATTCCAACCCCACACCATGTTCACTCTCCTTTGAGTTGTCTGAGGTGTCGTCTGATTGCTATATTAAAAAGAATTAAATATTTAATTTTTCACTTAATCTATCCATCACTCACATTAAATTAAAGGAGACATGAATTAAAATAAAATACTTAATCTACTTATTTATTTTATAAACTTATTCTTCTTACTAAAAAAAATCACCTAAATAATTTTAAGAGGTAGAAATTTCCGCATGTTACCGGCGATCTTTTTAGTTTTCTTTGCATACAGAAATCAGGTTAAAAGTATATATTTTCGAAATTTTCTTTCAATGGATATCGGTAGGATATGGAGGTTGCTCTCGCATGTCCTCGTCGTGACGAGGAGCAAAGTGTGGATATCACAAGAATTGGCTGAAAGAGAGAGCTGAGAGAGGAATTGGAAGGTTTTAATGTTCAGGCCTTGCGATTCATTCAATTTAGTGAATTTTTGTGGGAAATTGATTAATTTTAACCCCGAGATTGAAATTAATTTACATCTCAACTTAAGGATTAATGTATCTTAGAATTTGGCTTGACAAACATGCCATCCAAAGTCCAATTGAAGTAAACAAGCAGCCCCAGGGAGAAGAGAGAAGATGTTGAGAAGAATAAAAATATGGATGAAAATGACCAAGAACAAGTTGGGGGGGGGGGGGGGGGGGGGGGGGGGGGGGGAAGATAAGACAAAAAGAGCAAAAGATATATATATATAACACTAATTTTTTTAGAAAAATTAAAAAGAAAAGAAAATCGACTCTAGGTGGGTTGGAAAAATCAAGAGAAGGCATCTAATTCAATAGAATAAAGTCCCTATCAAAGAAAAAACTGAAACATAAAAAAAAAAAAAAAAAGTCACTTACGAATGTTAAATTTGGACATCAAGGCCAACGAAACTGATGCATTCTTTGGGTCAACTTGGTCTCCTATCGATCACTTGTTAAAGCATGAAAAATACGAAACGATGAAGATCAAGTCAAGCTCCATAATTGAATCGTTTCCATGCCGTGGGTATGCATAGGGAATATGGATCGAGGGATTTCTATTGATCCACGGGGAATGATCGCTTGGGTTGCGACCATATCACGTGCAATGATTGAGGTTGTGTCAATTGAGATGCATCCAAATCGTGCATCCAATGTAGATGGATTGGATTGTCTTTGGGAAAAATATTTAGGAATGTCAAACTCAAGTAAAAAATCAAATTAAAATCCACACACTCTTCCAAGGAAAAAAAAAAAAAAGTGCAAATTCTAGAAGGCATGTGCATTGCCCGGATTGCACTCTGGCTTTGGAATGGATGCCTGAGATGAATCGGCTTGACCCCCAAACCAGAATCAGAACCTGCAGTTGGACAAGACACTTGGTCCTCTTGTGCAGCTTCTGAACTTTGGAGAAATATTCTGTGAGATATTTTCTAAAAGTTTTAGGCTCCGTTTGCCAGCAGTGTTCGGCGGTGGATGAGATAGAAATAATATAGGTTTTAAGAAATTTATTTTTCTCATATATATATATATATATATATATATATATATATATATATACTTTTTTATCGTATTAAAATTTATTAATATTAATATTTTCATGTATAATTTAAAAAATAATAATTAATAATAAAAATTCATCACATCAAAATCTACTAATTTTCTTTCGTCTCTCACAAAATTAATATATTAATCATTAATAATTCCACCAAGCACATATCTTCTATATTTATTTCATTTTTATTATATCATGACATAAAATTATCCTCCAATAGAATGCAATCTTAACATGCCTAACAGGCCCCATCCCAAGGAAGGGGGGCATCTGAAGTTGGGCCTTGTCAAGTTGCATATAGGATTTCTACAGCGGTGAGAACAACAAGGGAAAGGAGGGGCAACACAGCTTACCTGGAAAGGTAAGGGCAACTTGTCCTCTGATGGCACTCTAGTCAGGGAATCAACAAAAATGAGGGTCTTGCATATTTTCATATATATATATATATATATATATATATATATATATATATATATAGTCATAGTTTACTCTTTTATCTCTCTACCTTGAGGGAGCATCTCCCTTCGAGGGCAATGCCAAGTCACTTGGAACAAAGCCATGAATGAGACAGCACATTACCTTTTGGGCAACATCCAAACGTGGGTCCCCATGCCAAATGCCCAAAGGATAAGAGATCATTTGAGAAAAGAGGTTAAAAAGTTGGACATTTACTTTCCTTGTGAAAATGGTGTTTGGTGGGAAAGTGAATTAGTTAATAAGATGAGAAAAAGGAACGAGAAAAAGGAACGCCTAACCTTTCTCCAAGGTTAAGCCAACCCATCTCTATCTTGGGATGAGAAGACTTGAGTCAAATCACATTTATATTGTTGGGAGCAGCCTCCTCAAAGACTGTTGTCAACTCCATGACTTTTTGATTCGACATGTCTATCTCGCGCCTATGAAAATGTTGCTAGAAGCAAATGTTGCTATCTCAATGTGGCGGCGCTTCTCATCCGATTTAGTCAATCATTTCAGTAAGGTTTTGATCCTTTGATGCTAAATAGAAGCCACTAAAGGACATTTCAGTACACAAATGAAGATCGTTAATCTCTTTTTTATATTCTAAGATTTGAAGTTGGTATGTATAAGTGTAGAAGTAAATTTTAAAGAGTGTGAATTGACCAGGAAGGAAACCTCTTCTAGTTCCTAAGCATCCCTCCCCTCTTCCATACCTCACTTGTAAAATCACCCTCTTTCCCAACTTGACAACATTTATAAGTAAGTATTGTAAAAAGGTTGGAAATGCAATCACGTATAATTGACATTGATGCATTCTAAATTTTAAAAACTACATTAAAAATGTGTGTGAATTTAGGAGCTTGTGTATAAAATATTTTTAAAAGTTTTGGCAAGATGCAGCTACAAGATAAAGGAGTTACAATCAAGCTAGGGATCGAACAAGAAAATTAGTGAAAGGAGGTACTTCAAATAATTAAGTATGTAAAAGGAAAAATTATGACATCAAGCAAACAAAAAAGAATCTTGTTTTGAATGGTGTAATTATTCAAAACAATATATAACACCTAACAAATAAAAAATATGTATTTTTAAGAGGAAATAATTAAAAAAAAATGTAAAATTAATTATTACTTTTAGATAAATAAAACTCTACTTTTATTTTTTATAACATCAAATTCATTTATCAACCCATCCACACTAAATTTCTAAACAATCTCCTCTTCTATACATATTACCTAAACCTGCTTTCAATAAATAATTACTCAGCACATCATTTATAGATTACTAACTGCAGATCGCAAATGCCATGATCGCAAATGCCATGAAACAACCTTTAATTTGCTTGACCACACGATAATTGGTAACTAAATAACAACATTCCTCAATACCTAAATTTCGTAATAAAATGTAGCATCCAAGAGGAGCCAAATATCAACCTTTACCAAAACATTAACCCTTTCAAGGGAATTCATTCTTGTGGGACATCTCAAAGGAAGATGATCATATCTGGCTACTTCCACATGGTCCTCCTTCTTAAATTGATTTAATCATTATACACGACAGCCTTTTCCTTTAATCATTGACATTTACGTTGAATCATCATGCTTGATGGCCTTTTCCCTTAATTATTTACATTAGTCAATCGCAATGCATCATTAAGAAATCACGACTGAGCATCATCATCATTATAAAGTTGTTGCAACAAATATTAACGTGATTACAACTAATATAAAGACCGCAACTAATATCAAAAGCACTACAAGAACAATTAAAACCGTTCCATCACGATCCATTACTATAATAATAATTTGTTTAGGTGCATAATTGATTTTCTTTGTTTTAGCTCCCTTTTAAAGAGGCTTAGGTACATAATCGATAGGTCACATATTTTTGCTTCAACCAAAAATGCAGCAAGTAAAATTAACTCCATGAATGGTAGTTCATCCACATTGGTCTAGCTAGTAAAGCTGATTCAACGACCAAACAATTGAACCAAATAAGACAAAAAGAGAGAACACTAATTTGAAAAGCAACCACAACTGTAATGACTCGATTTTTGAATCCCTACGAGACACAAGAATCGGACCGACTCGACTAATCCTAAGACCTGATCGTCCAACGAGGAAGTAACCAAAAGAGCAGTAAAATAAACCATATTTAGCATGAATATAACTAACAGTAAGAAAATATAACAGTAAGAAAAGAAACTACTAAAGTATATACCACCACAACAGTAGAACAACATTCATAACATAATATTAACTGCAGGTAAAGAAAAGTACAGCGGTAACAAGAACTACTCACTACAGTGGAACAAAAGAGGTACAAGAGAACAGTGGTAACTCTACTGGATCCTACTCGGCGCACCGTCCTCTGCAGCCGCTGACCTTGGCTGCTCAACACCTGGTCCTGAAAGGTAACGAGTGTAACACGTCAGCAAAACGCTAAGTAGAGTGACAACTAAAACTAAAGAAACAGTAGAGTGTACAGTAGCTGTTATGTTCTGTTACTTTCTTTATTTATGCCTTTCAATTGTCTCACGATTTCATTTATTTCTTAGATCCTTTACTTGATCTCGAATGTTCCTCGTAGGAACGATCTTGATTGCAGTCTTTTCCAAAAAGTAGAAGTAGCACGTGGTGCTCTCCTGCCCGGGAGAGTCCCCCGTGGTGATCCTACTCTCAGTCAACCACCTCAAGGTCAAGGACAGGCGTAACGGTGACTACGGCACATGCGATAAACGCACAGGTAGCTAACCCACACTGGCACGCGGTCAGTCGTTTCCGTTAACGGGTGCACCCAAAGCACAGCACGGAACCAATACAGGGCAGAGCCCTCTCAGTAACAGGGGGTCCAACCCCTCCACAGTAACCAAACAGGGGCCTTGCCCTCCACAGTCCGCGCACCCTCGTCTGGCTACCCTGGTTTGCCCCAGTGGGCCTAACAAGTCGGTGTAGGAGGCTAGCAGAACCCCGGGGTCCGTAGGGTAGCTAGTACCTCCCTACACTAGTAGCCCTCCTCGGTACTACGTACACGAGGGCCAGCAAGTCGGTACAAAGTGGCCAGTCCTAACCCCGGGTCCCTGGGGCGGCTGGCTCCGCTCTGCACTAAACAGGTACAAGTACTTCCCTTGGTACTACGTACCCAAGAGACAGCACACCACCACGTCTTTCTTTCTCAGTTCCATTCCTTTCTCTTTCCAGGAGTTCCACTCCTAATTCCCCGTAGGGTTCCAGCTCTTTTAACTCAAAACATCTAGATTTCACTTTCCAGTTTCACGTTCTTACAATCCATGTTCTCAGTCACGTTTATTTATTCATAACAGGCAGCTGTTAATTCGATTTACAAGCAGCTATTTGTTCCTTTCCATTTTTCCAAGACTGCAGTATTCATATATTCCACTAGTTTTCCCCGTCCTAGGATTCATGCCATATCCTGGGATCTATCATACAATCTAGTTTTCCAGCCCTAGGATTCATGCAACACCTAGGATCTATCATTCAATCTGTTTCTCATTCCTATGATTCATGCAATGTCCTAGGTTCTATTTATGGTCCATAATTTAACAGATTATACTAATAAATTTAAAAGCCACTCTACCAGCTACAACGGAAGTACTGGGGGCGTGGTCGAAAATCCCGCGCGCCTCTGCAACCCCTGAGATTGCAATGGATGTCCTTTCACAAGGATCAAACACAAGGAGTTTCTCAAAACAGTATATAATTACTGTAGACGGGTAGAGGATTTAATTCCGAAAAGAACGCAACTCGAAATGCGGAAAATGGATTCCGAACGGGCCCTAAACGGGTTAAAAACGAGAATCAGACGTCTGGCAGCGGTACCAGACGACTGGAGGGACTTCCAGACGTCCGGGGTGACCATCGGACGTCTGGGAACTAGGCCAGACACCCCGCAGGCTTCTGGACGTCTGAGAGACTACGCAAGACAAGGTACCATCTGATCCCCATTTTTAAGACGTCTAGAAGAAGTTCCAGACGTTTGATTTTGGATTGTTTCGTCGTTTTTGACCTGTTTAGGGCCTTTCGAAGTCCGTTTTCCGCGTTTCGAGTTACGTGCTTTTCGGAATTAAATCCTCTACCCGTCTATAGTAATTATATACTATTTTGAAAAACTCCTTGTGTTTGATCCTTGTGATAGGACCCCGTTCCATTGCAGTCTCGGGGGTTGCGGAGGCGCGCGGGACTTCCGACCACGCCCCCAGTACTTCCGTTGTAGCTGGCAGAGTGACTTTTAAGTTTATTAGTATAATCTGTTAAATTATAGAACCATAAATAGAACCTAGGACATTGCATGAATCCTAGGAATGAGAAACAGATTGAATGATAGATCCTAGGTGTTGCATGAATCCTAGGGCTGGAAAACAAGATTGTATGATAGATCTCAAGATATGGCATGAATCCTAGGACGGGGAAAACTAGTGGAATATATGAATACTGCAGTCTTGGAAAAATGGAAAGGAACAAATAGCTGCCTGTAAATCGAATTAACAGCTGCCTGTTATGAATAAATAAACGTGACTGAGAACATGGATTGTAAGAACGTGAAACTGGAAAGTGAAACCTAGATGTTCTGAGTTAAAAGAGCTGGAACCCTACGGGGAATTAGGAGTGGAACTCCTGAAAAGAGAAAGGAATGGAACTGAGAAAGAAAGACGTGGTAGTGTGCTGTCTCTTGGGTACGTAGTATCAAGGGAAGTACCTGTACCTCTTTAGTGCAGAGCGGAGCCAGCCGCCCTAGGGACTCGGGGTTAGGACTGGTCACTTTGTACCGACTTGGTGACCCTCGTGTACGTAGTACCGAGGAGAGCTACTAGTGTAGAGAGGTACTAGCTACCCACGGGTCCTGGGGTTCTGCTAGCCTCCTACACCGACTTGTTAGGCCCACTAGGGCAAACCAGGGTAGTCAGGCGAAGGTGCACGGACTGTGGAGGGGCAAGGCCCCTGTTTGGTTACTGTGGAGGGGTTGAACCTCCCTGTTACTGAGAGGGCTCTGCCCTGTACTGGTTCCGTGCTGTGCTTTGGGCGCACCCGTTAACGGAAACGACTGACCGCGTGCCAGTGCGAGTTAGCTACCTGTGCGTTTATCGCGCGTGCCGTAGTCACCGTTACGCCTGTCCGTGACCTTGGGGTGGTTGAGTGAGAGTAGAATCACCACGGGGAACTCTCCCGGCCAGGAGAACACCACGTGCTACTTCTACTTTTTGGAAAAGACTGCAATCAAGATCGTTCCCACGAGGAACATTCGAGATCAAGTAAAGAATTTAAGAATAAATGAAATCGTGAGACAATTGAAAGACGTAAATAAAAAAAGTAACAGAACATAACAGCTACTATACACTCTACTGTTTCTTTAGTTTTAGTTGCCACTCTACTCAGCGTTTTGCTGACATGTTACACTCATTACCCTTCAGGACAAGGTGTTGAGCAGACAGGGTCAGCGGCTGCAGAGGACGCTTGGCCGAGTATGGTCCAGTAGAGTTACCACTGTTCTCTTGTACCTCTTTTTGTTCCACTGTAGTGAGTAGTTCTTGTTACCGCTGTATTTTCTTTACCTGCAATTCATATTATGTTATGAATGTTGTTCTACTGTTGTGGTGGTATATACTGTAGTGGTTTCTTTCCTTATTACTGTATTTTCTTACTGTTAGTTATATTCATGCTAAATGTAATTTATTTTACTACTATTTTGGTTACTTCATTGTTAGACGACCAGATTTTGGAATTAGTCGAGTCGATCCAATTCTCGTGTCTCGTAGGAACTCGAAAATCGGATCGTTACGACAACCAAGTCAACTAATTAATCCATGCTGAGTTCTCAAAACACTCCCCTTGATGCAAGAAGATGCATCGCCGAAGGAATCTCAATCTAGGTTCTTTCAATTGGAAGGACATTATGATCCAAGTGTGTCGAATCCATACGTGGAGAGTGACAAATTAAGATCATCTACAATCTAACTTGTTTAGGAAGTTAATTTTTTTAAAAGAAAGTTAACCTATTTTTACTTAACTATTTGATCTTTCACCCGATAATTTAAATTTGATTATTTTAACATGAATTTATGTGACATTAATTCTCGTTGATATTAACTAGTGAATCATGTCATGTCAGAAGATGTTGGTAGGTCACCCAAGACTCAATTTAATCAAGAGCAATGAATTTTTTATAAAATAAAGTTTCGTGTACAACCTCAAATGTGAGATCGCATCCATCCATCTTGGGGAAACAGATAAAATTAGGTGCAGAGCCTACTAAAGGATATGGGACCCATTACTTGATAAAGGTGGGGGCATTGGATGGTGAGTGGCTTTTTTTCGCTACAAAACCATTTTTGTTCAATCAATAGGGTTCCTACTTCAGTTAGATTAAGGAAAAAGAGTCATAAATAAGGCAGTCGGACCCAAAATAGAACAAGTTGACAGTGCTGCCCCCTCTTTCACCTAACTAACTTAATATGGGAGAAAGAATCTACGAGGGCTTAAAATAATGATATCATATTGGCAGTTCACCTTTACTTGGGACCAACATTACTCGTTTGTATGGCGAGTGCCCACCACCTCTATGACCCCACACGAAGTGCTCTACAGTAGGAACCACCTTCACCTTGGTTAGTACGGGCTCCGATCAGCACTCATCGGAGCCCCCTCTTCCTTTTGTTTGTTCTTCTTCATCTTCAGGGCCTTTGCTCCTCATTTGGCAATGACATGCAAGGTCGTTGGTGACGATGGCCGACATAGGTATATCATCGACGACTGTGGTGGCGTGAGAGGCTGACGACTCTCGCAAGCGACAGCACGTCTTCGATGAGGCATGGCTAGCGCTGGTCGCTCCTCAGGTTCGTTGCATTTCCTTGGCCGTACGTGGGGTGGCGTGGGTGGTGCAACATCGAAGGGAGTTGATAGCAATGGAGGGTGGTGACGGTGAAGACACACCGATGGTAAAGGCATCTTGCGGCGACGAGCGGCAATCGATGGTCATGTTGATGGTTTGCATGCACCCGATCGTTGCTACAGATGTATTATTGTTTGTTGTTGGTGTGGAGTCTAATCCTTTCTTTTTATTTTTTTTTAGTGGTGTTATAGGGGACAACGTGTGACCCCATATAAGTTACGGTGAAATTTTCTGACGAAAGTCAAGATCCTATTTATTCGATTTCTTATCGTTCTACAAGTATGAGATCGTTTCCCACCGGGAAAGCATCTAATTCCTAATCTCGAAACATTTTTTTTTCATTATTCTCTATTTTTTGGTCATGTTGTTTTATGTTTAGCATTCCCCCTGTCCACGGGATATTTCTTTTTCCCTTTTCAAGGGTTAATGTCTCTATCTTTTTCTTACCTCTCTTATATTGGAATCTTGCTTCCGTTTTTTTAATGAAAGTTTATTGAAAAAACAAAAAATATTACTAGTTTGTATATTTGAAATAATAAGGTAAAAAGCCCCATCAAATAACTTGATTATTTCAAATTGGCATATGGTAATGGTATATTTTTGTTAAAAGATTTTGCCTTTCTGACTCTTTGGTCCTTCCCAAAGGCCAACTGCTGGAGAAAGAGCTGCATTACGTAACAATTAATCATGTATGAGGAAAAGAAAGTTGAGCATTGACATGTCGACCCGAAAAATTGAAGTGAATACTTCTTCGACCAAAAAAAAAAAGTTAAGTGAATAGGCAATAAGAACCACAAGGGGACTTTTCGAAGGTGATGTGAAGAGAACCATTGCGTATTGGTAAGTAGACGACCAAATGGATACCTTACCTTCAAATGGTGGTCAAAATTAAGGTGAATGGTGGTGGACAACCTTCTTGCAAAGTGCTGGTGTTCAAAGCTATTTGTTTTGAAACATTTCCAAAGGCTTTGACAGAGGAATACGGAATTGTGAGAGCAGACTGATGATTCCCTTCGAAGTGAAGAGTTAATCTTTGCGAGATGTGACCAAGGAATCAAACTAAGATTTGCAATTGTGGCAGGGGGAGGTTTAGTATTGGCAACCAATCCAAGGTTTTTATTCTGTCCATAAATTATAATTATGAGAGTTTTTTTGTCTAACACCAATTTGAATGTCTATTTTTAACCATGTAGTTGCAGTGGACACACACCGCAGGTACAGCCACTTTCAATTTGTTGTGGGGACATATGCATGTTAGGTGTTTTCTATCTTGGTCACTGACCATATGTTTTCTTTTTTTTTCTAGAATTTATTGAACCCATAAATTATTTTCATTAAGTTCATTATAAATACGTGATAATTCACAAAATCTTTATTTTGCTGCGATTTGATACATTTCCCTCTTAAATCATCTCTTTGATTTATATACGCCCCGATTTTGTATTTATATACTTGATCTAGCTTATGCAATCTTATAGATAGATTTATGAGAATCTTTTGGATGAAAATTTACAAGGAATTCTTTTTTATGACATGCTACTACGATTTTTTCCATGCTGAACCCGATTCAAACAAAAGTGTCCCCTCAGAAATACCTCACTTGCATTGAAGTTGCTTTCCTTCGAAATAGTTGCTTTGGTTGCCTAAACGTCTCAAGATACAAAATAAAATAACTTATTATTTCAATACAAAGGACATTGGGATTAGACATGGATTTAAAAATATAAAAATTGACGTAAAAGTTGATGTGTAATATTAGAAATGTGATATCAATCTGTACCCTCTTTTTTTATGAATGAAATGCTGACATATGTTAGAATCGACAACTAATTAAATTAACAACAAATTATTTTTATACGGATGCAATCAACTCAAATCACTTTCGGCACCACTTTAAATTGGTACAAGATCACTTTACACTGATGCAATCTTATTTTACAGCGATGTAAAATCACTTTACACTATTAAAATAATTTTGTATAGGTGCAAAATAAGATTACAACGATGTAAAATTAAGTTCTAAATGTTTCTTCACATATAACAAGTGATTTTACACTTGAAAGGTAATTTTTTCTACCTTAGGTTTAAGATTTAATCTTTAATGTTTAGGTTTAAGATTACAACAGTAGAACAACATTCATAACATAATATGAATTGCAGGTAAAGAAAATACAGCGGTAACAAGAACTACTCACTACAGTGGAACAAAAAGAGGTACAAGAGAACAGTGGTAACTCTACTGGACCCTACTCGGCCAAGCGTCCTCTGCAGCCGCTGACCCTGTCTGCTCAACACCTTGTCCTGAAGGGTAACGAGTGTAACATGTCAGCAAAACGCTGAGTAGAGTGGCAACTAAAACTAAAGAAACAGTAGAGTGTATAGTAGCTATTATGTTCTGTTACTTTTTTTATTTACGTCTTTCAATTGTCTCACGATTTCATTTATTCTTAAATTCTTTACTTGATCTCGAATGTTCCTCGTGGGAACGATCTTGATTGCAGTCTTTTCCAAAAAGTAGAAGTAGCACGTGGTGTTCTCCTGGCCGGGAGAGTCCCCCGTGGTGATTCTACTCTCACTCAACCACCCCAAGGTCACGGACAGGCGTAACGGTGACTACGGCACGCGCGATAAACGCACAGGTAGCTAACTCGCACTGGCACGCGGTCAGTCGTTTCCGTTAACGGGTGCGCCCAAAGCACAGCACGGAACCAGTACAGGGCAGAGCCCTCTCAGTAACAGGGAGGTTCAACCCCTCCACAGTAACCAAACAGGGGCCTTGCCCCTCCACAGTCCGTGCACCTTCGCCTGACTACCCTGGTTTGCCCTAGTGGGCCTAACAAGTCGGTGTAGGAGGCTAGCAGAACCCCAGGACCCGTGGGTAGCTAGTACCTCTCTACACTAGTAGCTCTCCTCGGTACTACGTACACGAGGGTCACCAAGTCGGTACAAAGTGACCAGTCCTAACCCCGAGTCCCTAGGGCGGCTGGCTCCGCTCTGCACTAAAGAGGTACAGGTACTTCCCTTGATACTACGTACCCAAGAGACAGCACACTACCACGTCTTTCTTTCTCAGTTCCATTCCTTTCTCTTTTCAGGAGTTCCACTCCTAATTCCCCGTAGGGTTCCAGCTCTTTTAACTCAGAACATCTAGGTTTCACTTTCCAGTTTCACGTTCTTACAATCCATGTTCTCAGTCACGTTTATTTATTCATAACAGGCAGCTGTTAATTCGATTTACAGGCAGCTATTTGTTCCTTTCCATTTTTCCAAGACTGCAGTATTCATATATTCCACTAGTTTTCCCCGTCCTAGGATTCATGCCATATCTTGAGATCTATCATACAATCTTGTTTTCCAGCCCTAGGATTCATGCAACACCTAGGATCTATCATTCAATCTGTTTCTCATTCCTAGGATTCATGCAATGTCCTAGGTTCTATTTATGGTTCTATAATTTAACAGATTATACTAATAAACTTAAAAGTCACTCTGCCAGCTACAACGGAAGTACTGGGGGCGTGGTCGGAAGTCCCGCGCGCCTCCGCAACCCCCGAGACTGCAATGGAACGGGGTCCTATCACAAGGATCAAACACAAGGAGTTTTTCAAAATAGTATATAATTACTGTAGACGGGTAGAGGATTTAATTCCGAAAAGCACGTAACTCGAAACGCGGAAAACGGACTTCGAAAGGCCCTAAACGGGTCAAAAACGACGAAACAATCCAAAATCAAACGTCTGGAACTTCTTCTAGACGTCTTAAAAATGGGGATCAGATGGTACCTTGTCTTGCGTAGTCTCTCAGACGTCCAGAAGCCTGCGGGGTGTCTGGCCTAGTTCCCAGACGTCCGATGGTCACCCCGGACGTCTGGAAGTCCCTCTAGTCGTCTGGTACCGCTGCCAGACGTCTGATTCTCGTTTTTAACCCGTTTAGGGCCCGTTCGGAATCCGTTTTCCGCATTTCGAGTTGCGTTCTTTTCGGAATTAAATCCTCTACCCGTCTACAGTAATTATATACTGTTTTGAGAAACTCCTTGTGTTTGATCCTTGTGAAAGGACATCCATTGCAGTCTCAGGGGTTGCAGAGGCGCGCGGGATTTTCGACCACGCCCCCAGTACTTCCGTTGTAGCTGGTAGAGTGGCTTTTAAATTTATTAGTATAATTTGTTAAATTATGGACCATAAATAGAACCTAGGACATTGCATGAATCATAGGAATGAGAAACAGATTGAATGATAGATCCTAGGTGTTGCATGAATCCTAGGGCTGGAAAACAAGATTGTATGATAGATCCCAGGATATGGCATGAATCCTAGGACGGGGAAAACTAGTGGAATATATGAATACTGCAGTCTTGGAAAAATGGAAAGGAACAAATAGCTGCCTGTAAATCGAATTAACAGCTGCCTGTTATGAATAAATAAACGTGACTGAGAACATGGATTGTAAGAACGTGAAACTGGAAAGTGAAACCTAGATGTTCTGAGTTAAAAGAGCTGGAACCCTACGGGAAATTAAGAGTGGAACTCCTGAAAAGAGAAAGGAATGGAACTGAGAAAGAAAGACGTGGTAGTGTGCTGTCTCTTGGGTACGTAGTATCAAGGGAAGTACCTGTACCTCTTTAGTGCAGAGCGGAGCCAGCCGCCCTAGGGACCCGGGGTTAGGACTGGCCACTTTGTACCGACTTGGTGACCCTCGTGTACGTAGTACCGAGGAGAGCTACTAGTGTAGAGAGGTACTAGCTACCCACGGGTCCTGGGGTTCTGCTAGCCTCCTACACCGACTTGTTAGGCCCACTAGGGCAAACCAGGGTAGTCAGGCGAAGGTGCACGGACTGTGGAGGGGCAAGGCCCCTGTTTGGTTACTGTGGAGGGGTTGAACCTCCCTGTTACTGAGAGGGCTCTGCCCTGTACTGGTTCCGTGCTGTGCTTTGGGCGCACCCGTTAACGGAAACGACTGACCGCGTGCCAGTGCGAGTTAGCTACCTGTGCGTTTATCGCGCGTGCCGTAGTCACCGTTACGCCTGTCCGTGACCTTGGGGTGGTTGAGTGAGAGTAGAATCACCACGGGGGACTCTCCCGGCCAGGAGAACACCACGTGCTACTTCTACTTTTTGGAAAAGACTGCAATCAAGATCGTTCCCACGAGGAACATTCG
This sequence comes from Thalassia testudinum, assembly GCA_037157565.1. NCBI lineage: Eukaryota > Viridiplantae > Streptophyta > Magnoliopsida > Alismatales > Hydrocharitaceae > Thalassia > Thalassia testudinum. Next base: position 55,328,011 of record JAZHRO010000030.1, read on the forward strand.
AGATCAAGTAAAGAATTTAAGAATAAATGAAATCGTGAGACAATTGAAAGACGTAAATAAAAAAAGTAACAGAACATAATAGCTACTATACACTCTACTGTTTCTTTAGTTTTAGTTGCCACTCTACTCAGCGTTTTGCTGACATGTTACACTCGTTACCCTTCAGGACAAGGTGTTGAGCAGACAGGGTCAGCGGCTGCAGAGGACGCTTGGCCGAGTAGGGTCCAGTAGAGTTACCACTGTTCTCTTGTACCTCTTTTTGTTCCACTGTAGTGAGTAGTTCTTGTTACCGCTGTATTTTCTTTACCTGCAATTCATATTATGTTATGAATGTTGTTCTACTGTTGTGGTGGTATATACTGTAGTGGTTTCTTTCCTTATTACTGTATTTTCTTACTGTTAGTTATATTCATGCTAAATGTAATTTATTTTACTACTATTTTGGTTACTTCCTTGTTAGACGACCAGATTTTGGAATTAGTCGAGTCGATCCAATTCTCGTGTCTCGTAGGAACTCGAAAATCGGATCGTTACGACAACCAAGTCAACTAATTAATCCATGCTGAGTTCTCAAAACACTCCCCTTGATGCAAGAAGATGCATCGCCGAAGGAATCTCAATCTAGGTTCTTTCAATTGGAAGGACATTATGATCCAAGTGTGTCGAATCCATACGTGGAGAGTGACAAATTAAGATCATCTACAATCTAACTTGTTTAGGAAGTTAATTTTTTTAAAAGAAAGTTAACCTATTTTTACTTAACTATTTGATCTTTCACCCGATAATTTAAATTTGATTATTTTAACATGAATTTATGTGACATTAATTCTCGTTGATATTAACTAGTGAATCATGTCATGTCAGAAGATGTTGGTAGGTCACCCAAGACTCAATTTAATCAAGAGCAATGAATTTTTTATAAAATAAAGTTTCGTGTACAACCTCAAATGTGAGATCGCATCCATCCATCTTGGGGAAACAGATAAAATTAGGTGCAGAGCCTACTAAAGGATATGGGACCCATTACTTGATAAAGGTGGGGGCATTGGATGGTGAGTGGCTTTTTTTCGCTACAAAACCATTTTTGTTCAATCAATAGGGTTCCTACTTCAGTTAGATTAAGGAAAAAGAGTCATAAATAAGGCAGTCGGACCCAAAATAGAACAAGTTGACAGTGCTGCCCCCTCTTTCACCTAACTAACTTAATATGGGAGAAAGAATCTACGAGGGCTTAAAATAATGATATCATATTGGCAGTTCACCTTTACTTGGGACCAACATTACTCGTTTGTATGGCGAGTGCCCACCACCTCTATGACCCCACACGAAGTGCTCTACAGTAGGAACCACCTTCACCTTGGTTAGTACGGGCTCCGATCAGCACTCATCGGAGCCCCCTCTTCCTTTTGTTTGTTCTTCTTCATCTTCAGGGCCTTTGCTCCTCATTTGGCAATGACATGCAAGGTCGTTGGTGACGATGGCCGACATAGGTATATCATCGACGACTGTGGTGGCGTGAGAGGCTGACGACTCTCGCAAGCGACAGCACGTCTTCGATGAGGCATGGCTAGCGCTGGTCGCTCCTCAGGTTCGTTGCATTTCCTTGGCCGTACGTGGGGTGGCGTGGGTGGTGCAACATCGAAGGGAGTTGATAGCAATGGAGGGTGGTGACGGTGAAGACACACCGATGGTAAAGGCATCTTGCGGCGACGAGCGGCAATCGATGGTCATGTTGATGGTTTGCATGCACCCGATCGTTGCTACAGATGTATTATTGTTTGTTGTTGGTGTGGAGTCTAATCCTTTCTTTTTATTTTTTTTTAGTGGTGTTATAGGGGACAACGTGTGACCCCATATAAGTTACGGTGAAATTTTCTGACGAAAGTCAAGATCCTATTTATTCGATTTCTTATCGTTCTACAAGTATGAGATCGTTTCCCACCGGGAAAGCATCTAATTCCTAATCTCGAAACATTTTTTTTTCATTATTCTCTATTTTTTGGTCATGTTGTTTTATGTTTAGCATTCCCCCTGTCCACGGGATATTTCTTTTTCCCTTTTCAAGGGTTAATGTCTCTATCTTTTTCTTACCTCTCTTATATTGGAATCTTGCTTCCGTTTTTTTAATGAAAGTTTATTGAAAAAACAAAAAATATTACTAGTTTGTATATTTGAAATAATAAGGTAAAAAGCCCCATCAAATAACTTGATTATTTCAAATTGGCATATGGTAATGGTATATTTTTGTTAAAAGATTTTGCCTTTCTGACTCTTTGGTCCTTCCCAAAGGCCAACTGCTGGAGAAAGAGCTGCATTACGTAACAATTAATCATGTATGAGGAAAAGAAAGTTGAGCATTGACATGTCGACCCGAAAAATTGAAGTGAATACTTCTTCGACCAAAAAAAAAAAGTTAAGTGAATAGGCAATAAGAACCACAAGGGGACTTTTCGAAGGTGATGTGAAGAGAACCATTGCGTATTGGTAAGTAGACGACCAAATGGATACCTTACCTTCAAATGGTGGTCAAAATTAAGGTGAATGGTGGTGGACAACCTTCTTGCAAAGTGCTGGTGTTCAAAGCTATTTGTTTTGAAACATTTCCAAAGGCTTTGACAGAGGAATACGGAATTGTGAGAGCAGACTGATGATTCCCTTCGAAGTGAAGAGTTAATCTTTGCGAGATGTGACCAAGGAATCAAACTAAGATTTGCAATTGTGGCAGGGGGAGGTTTAGTATTGGCAACCAATCCAAGGTTTTTATTCTGTCCATAAATTATAATTATGAGAGTTTTTTTGTCTAACACCAATTTGAATGTCTATTTTTAACCATGTAGTTGCAGTGGACACACACCGCAGGTACAGCCACTTTCAATTTGTTGTGGGGACATATGCATGTTAGGTGTTTTCTATCTTGGTCACTGACCATATGTTTTCTTTTTTTTTCTAGAATTTATTGAACCCATAAATTATTTTCATTAAGTTCATTATAAATACGTGATAATTCACAAAATCTTTATTTTGCTGCGATTTGATACATTTCCCTCTTAAATCATCTCTTTGATTTATATACGCCCCGATTTTGTATTTATATACTTGATCTAGCTTATGCAATCTTATAGATAGATTTATGAGAATCTTTTGGATGAAAATTTACAAGGAATTCTTTTTTATGACATGCTACTACGATTTTTTCCATGCTGAACCCGATTCAAACAAAAGTGTCCCCTCAGAAATACCTCACTTGCATTGAAGTTGCTTTCCTTCGAAATAGTTGCTTTGGTTGCCTAAACGTCTCAAGATACAAAATAAAATAACTTATTATTTCAATACAAAGGACATTGGGATTAGACATGGATTTAAAAATATAAAAATTGACGTAAAAGTTGATGTGTAATATTAGAAATGTGATATCAATCTGTACCCTCTTTTTTTATGAATGAAATGCTGACATATGTTAGAATCGACAACTAATTAAACTAACAACAAATTATTTTTATACGGATGCAATCAACTCAAATCACTTTCGGCACCACTTTAAATTGGTACAAGATCACTTTACACTGATGCAATCTTATTTTACAGCGATGTAAAATCACTTTACACTATTAAAATAATTTTGTATAGGTGCAAAATAAGATTACACCGATGTAAAATTAAGTTCTAAATGTTTCTTCACATATAACAAGTGATTTTACACTTGAAAGGTAATTTTTTCTACCTTAGGTTTAAGATTTAATCTTTAATGTTTAGGGTTTACCCTAAATCCTAAGGTGAAAAATCACTTTTTATACGAAAAATCACTTTCCACAACCAAAACCTTAAACCCTAAATCATAAACTCATAAGTCAAAATCGCTTTTCACGGGTGCAAAATCACTTTGAATAGGTGAAACCACCCTTGGAATAATCTTACACCAATGTAAAATGAGATTACACCGGTGCAAAGACACCTTAGAATAATTTATCACCAGTATAAAGTTATTTACCACTTGTGCATTTTAAGTTAAAATGATATGGTAATTTTTTTAATGTGATGGAGACCACAACGTAACAAACCTTACATTCTTTTGTTTCTTTACATTAAATATAAATCAAGTAAGCTCGCATTCTCAACTCTGTGTGAAGTACAAAAATAACACCCACAAATTTCCCAATATCACTTTTTGCATCAGCACTTGTGTTTTCCTACTTTTGGCTTTTGGACGCGGGTTGAGAAACACAAAAGTTGACATGAAATAGTGTGAACGTGGTTCCAACCCACATCCCTCATTTTTATGCAAAAAGATAGCTGACACATGGTGAGCTCCACCACTGTTGAAACAAGCAAACCACTTTTGTACGGGTACAAACCATTCAAATAACGTTCGAAACAACTTTGCTCCAATGTAATCTTACTTTACACCAGTACAAAGTAAGATTGCACCAGTGCAAAATTAAATTTCAAATGTTTCCTCACCTATGACAACTGATTTTATACTTAAAAAATGATTTTCCACTTTACGATTTAAGATTTAGTTTTTAGTATTTAGGGTTTAATTAAACCCTAAATCCTAAACGGTAAGGTGAAAAATTATCTTTCAAGTTAAAAATCATGAAATGACCCTTCTCAAGAGCCGTTCGAGAATTCTCCAGAATTGTAAGGGTGTGAATGCGATCTTAAGCCCCTAGATTTTAATTTGTGGGCTCTATGGGGAAAAGGAAGTTTTCCGAGGTCAACCTTGCAATTTCCCTCACTCCTCCAGCCTCAACCCACGCATACACACATCCAAAACCCTAACCCTCCTCTATAAAAGACCCACACCACTCCACCCTTTCCACACCCAACGGCACCACACCTCCACCTTCACTGCACAGTCAACGGCCATTCCCTTTTCCCCCAGTCCCCTTACAGCCGGGAGAAGGGGAGCAGGAGGAGCACGGAGGCGAGAGAGAGAGAGAGAGAGAGAGAGAGAGCGTGGGCGAGAGGAGCTCGGGAGGGAGGAGAAACCGAGCAGGAGGACGAGTTGCGTAAAGAGGGCAACGCCGCTGCGATTGCAGCAGTTCGAGCTCGCGAGGAGTGTAACGACCCGGTTCCCGAGTCCCTACGAGACACGAGAACCGGACCGACTCGACTAATCCCAAGACCTAGTCGTCCAACGAGGAAGTAACCAAAAGACAGTAAAATAAACCACATTCAGCATGAATATAACTAACAGTAAGAAAGTACAGCAGTAAAGAAAGAAACTACTACAAAGGTGAAGGTGGTGATGGCTAGAGTGGTGGGGGTGGGGTGGAGATGGAGGGGTTTAAATAGTGGAGGTTAGGATTTGGGTGAGAACGTAGGGGAAAAAGGAAAAGAAGCGTGCGTGATGCCTGAGCGCTGAAAGCAAGCTAACGTATAGTTTTCCCCCACTTTCAGACGTCTGACCAATCTCCCAGACGTCTTAAATATCTCATAGGTGGCGGGTCATTTCACATTCCATACCTGAGTCCATACAATCAACCCGTAGGTAATATGTTCCAACACACATTGGATTTTCATAACAAAGTATTTTGATTCATTTTCTAGCTCCTCGTAACATCGGTATTCGTCTTATTTAATGATACGACATATATCTCCATTCACATTCTAATTCTTAATCGTATAATAGATAGTTCGTGATTCAACAATTTAAATAATCACAACATCAATTAACTATTCAGTTGCTAACAGTAAAGTCTTTAACATATATTTCAGAGTATAACTGTGTAGTTCAAGTAATATATATTAATCCTCACCAGCCTTAGGGTTCATTTTATATCCTAAGGTTCAATTAGATATTTCTAATATAGAGTTCAATTAAATATTTCTAATATAGCATACACTTTAATAATTTAAATCGCAGTATTAGAGAACCACTCTATCAGGGTATACGGGATATGAGGGCACGAACGGTAGATCCCGACATCTCCGTGGATCCCGTGTACACTACGGACTGTAGACCTATATCATTGACCAACATGTCAAACGAGTCCAAAATAGTATAGGTGTGGCACTAACACGTAGAGAATTTCGAAGGACAACCAACGATACTTTGCGTAAAATCGACCTTGTTTGGGCCCTGAACCGGCCCAAAACACGCATTCTGACCAAAATCAAACGTCTGGGACTCGTCTCGGACGTCTTCAACGAACGCAATACCTCATCTTGCTTTCCTGCATCTTTTTCTGATGTTTGAACCCTTTCGCAGCCATCTAAGGGAGCTTCCAGACGTCTGACACCGCTCCTGATCGTCTGGAAGAGCATTCAGACATTTGACACAGCCTCCAGACATCCTAAAGTACCTTGAAGGTCACACAACGCGCCTTTCTAACGTACTCACCTGCGCATGCATGCGTAGTGAAAAAGTGACCTAATTACTATCGTACATGTATGTAGGCTCGTGCAGGATACGTATCTTGGCATCTACGTACTGTCAAACGTCCGGTGTCAGCTCCAGACGTCTCGGGACTTCTTTAGACGTCTGGAAAGTGTCACAGAAATCTGATACTGCGAAAAAATGACTCCGCATGATGCTTCGTGAAGCTCCTTGTAACGAATGTGTGCCCCAGACGTATTTTAAGACGTCTGGGAGGTGGCTCAGACGTCGGAGAAGACGTCTGGGATCACAACCAGACGTCTGATAAGATGTCTAGGATAGTTTCAAGACGTCTGGAAATCCGTTATTTTCGACACACGCGAGTCGCCTGCGCGCCTGAGCGCGCAGACCGCATATTCCCCCTTTTTCTCTCTGCGGCTGCAGGCGGCCTGCCACCTCCTCTCTCCTCTCCGCGCGGCGTTAAAAGGGGTGCGCCTCCCCTCCCGTCTCCACCGTCTCCTTCTTCTTCTCCTTCCTGTGCGCGAGAGCGAGCGGACGCGAGGGCAGCAGCGGCGGCCGCAGTGAGCGCGGAGGTGCGGCGTGCGAGGGCGGAGCTCTGCCGTGGGGGCGAGCTCGCCGGAGCGGCTTGGCCGGCTGGCGGAGGGCGCAGGGGGCGCGGAGCGACGCGGAGAGGGACCTGCTGCGGTCTGAGCAGCAGGAGCGCGAGGTGCGACGCGGGCGGCGTCGCGAGCGGAGGCCGAGCAGGGTCCTGATTCTGGAAAAATTTCCAGAATCAGACGTCTGGATTGATAGCCAGACGGCAAGGTCGACGTCTGTAAGATCATACAGACGTCTGAAAGGTGAGTTTCCGCCTTCTTCTTCCTTCTTGTCGACTGACCGTACTGAGGGAGGGGGTTGGCTGTGCGCAGGTTCGCTGATTCGCCATCCTTTGCGAATCAGACGTCTGGAAGTTGTACCAGACGGCGGGAGTGACCTCCAGACGTCCTGAGGGACCATCGGACGTCTGGGATCTAGGGCAGACGTCCCCGCAGACTTCTGGACGTCTGGGAAACCACGCTGAACAGGTAATTCTCTGATCCACTTTTTAAGACGTCTGGAAGGAGTTCCAGACGTCTGATTTTGCACAGTATCATCTTTTTCGACCCGTTTACGGCCCGTTCGGGCTCCGTTTTCCGCGATTCGAGTTGCGTTCTTTTCAGAATTAATTCCTCTACTCGTCTACAGTAGCTATACACTGTTTTGAGACACTCCCTGTGTTTGATCCTTGTGATAGGACCTCGTTCAGTTGCAGTCTTGAAAGTCGCGGAGGCACGCGGGATTCCCGATCACGCCCCCATTACTCCCGTTGTACCTGGTAGAGTGGCTTAAGTTTATTAATAAAATCTGTTAAAGTATGGAACCATAACTAGAAGCTAGGACATTGCATGAATCCTAGGAATGAGAAATGTATGGATGATAGCTCCTAGGTGATGCATGAATCCTAGGGCTGGAAAACTAGTTGTATGCTAGATCCTAGGATGTTGCATGAATCTTAGGATAAAAAACTAGTGGAATGTATAATACTGCAGTCTTGGAAAAATGGAAAGGAATATAAAGATGCCAGTAATTTGAATTAACAGCTGCCTGTTATGAATAAAGAAACATGTTTGAGATCATGGATTTTTAGAACGTGAATCTGGAAAGTGAAACATATGATGTTCTGAGATAAAGAGCTGGAACCCTACGGGGAATTAGGAGTGGAACTCCTGGAAAGAAAAAGGAATGGAACTGAGATGTAGTTTGTACTGTCTCTTGGGTACGCAGTACCAAGGGAAGTACCTGTACCTGTTTAGTGCAGAGTGGGGCCAGCCGCCCCAGGGACCCGGGGTTAGGATTGGCCGCTCTGTACCGACTTGTTGGCCCTCGTGTACGTAGTACCAAGGAGAGCTAGTAGTGTTAAGAGAGTACTAGCTACCCCACGGGCCCCGGGGTTCTGCTAGCCTCCTTCACCGACTTGTTAGGCCCACTAGGGCAAACCAGGGTAGTCAGGCGAGGGTGCGCGGACTGTGGAGGGGCAAGGCCCCGGTTTGGTTACTGTGGAGGGGTTGGACCCCTGTTACTGAGAGGGCTCTGCCCTGGTTCCGTGCTGTGCTTTGGGCGCACCCGTTAACGGAAACGACTGACCGCGTGCCAGTGCGGGCTAGCTACCTGTGCGTTTATCGCGCGTGCCGTAGTCACCGTTACGTCTGTCAGTGACCTTGGGGTGGTTGACTGAGGGTAGGATCACCACGGGGGACTCTCGCGGCCAGGAGAGCACCACGTGCTACTTCTACTTTTGGAAAAGACTGCAATCAAGATCGTTCCCACGAGGACATTCGAGATCAAGTAAAGGATCTGAGAAATAAATGAAATAGTGAGAAAAATTGAAAGATGTGAATAAAGGAAGTAATAGAACATAACAGCTACTGTACACTCTACTGTTGCCTTTAGTTAGTTTGCCACTCTACTCAGCGTTTTGCTGACGTGTTACACTCGTTACCTTTTTCAGGACCAGGTGTTGAGCAGCCAGGGTCGGCGGCTGCAGAGGACGCTGGGCCGAGTAGGGTCCAGTAGAGTTACCACAGCCTTTTGTACCCCTTTTGTTTCTGTTCTAGTGAGTAGTTTTTGTTTCCGCTGTACCTTCTTTACCTGCAGTTCTTGTTATATGATAAATGTTGTTTTACCGTTGTGGTGGTACCTACTGTAGTAGTTTATTTCCTTACTGCTGTACTTTCTTACTGTTAGTTATATTCATGCTGAATGTGGTTTATTTTACTGCTCTTTTGGTTACTTCCTCGTTGGACGACTAGGTCTTGGAATTAGTCGAGTCGGTCCGGTTCTCGTGTCTCGTAGGGACTCGGGAACCGGGTCGTTACAAGATGGTATCAGAGCAAGGTCGTCCCGAGAAGTGAATCAACTGACTGGAAAATAACCAATTCACATGTTATAACTAGAGTAGCCACCACAACATACCTCTTGACATGAGCTCTTAGAGGTTTCATTAGGTACCGTCTGTTTTGACGCTTTTCATTTTGTTTCGCGTCTCCATTGTAGGAGATGCCGCGTCGTGGAGCTAGGAGGGTGGGCCGCAGGCGCGGCCGAGATCAGGGCCCGGGGGACAGATATGTCGGGCTTGGAATACATACTACCCCTCCTCTTCTCCTGAGTATACCGTCTCGGGACCTCGTCCAACTGATTCGAGAGGTGGTTCGAGAAGAATTTCAGCTTCCACCCACGTCGCCACCCCCTCCCCCTTCTGAGCGTACGACAGGGGAGTTAGTGGTGGAACGAGATTTCCGCCGCCACACCAGGCGTGTTAGGAGAACTCAACAGAGACACGTGGCGTCCGCAGGAGAGCCGTCACGTTGTGCAGGGCCATCAGTGGCCTTTGGGGGCCCTCGACAGGGGCCAGTCGCCAGCACCGGACCCCCGCCTAGCCGACAGCAGGGACTCACTGAGGGCGGGAGTCGGTTTCCCCTCTGCTACCAGTGTGGCCAGCCGGGCCACGTCAGGAGGGACTGCCCATCTAGGGCAGGAGGTCAGCAGATACTTCCCGTGCGGAGCACTGGAGGGCGTGCAGGAGGCCGCGGTCCCCAGGCACGAGGAGGAGGACGGCAGTCGCGAGGAGGGTACCGGCCAGCACCTACCCGTCCGACGCAGAGTGTGGCTGCTTCGTCCGCACCTAGAGCTGAGGGGCGTATCAACGCCCTAACACACAGGGACGCCAGAGCTTCGGGATCCGTGGTAGCAGGTATGGTTTCAGTTTCTGGCAGACTCGTTTACACACTTTTCGATTCCGGCGCTACGCACTCGTTTGTCGCAGCCAGTTTCACAGTTAGTTTGGACCAGGATTATACACTGTTAGAGAATTCGTTCGTAATCAGAGGTCCAAGTGGTCAGCTGTTTGTAGCTGAGGAGGTGTACACGGGTTGCGAGGTCAGCATCGGGGGACATAGCCTGCCAGCTGACCTGATTATGATACAGATGGAGGACTTTGGAGTGATTCTGGGGATGGATTGGCTGTCCGCTTACCACGCCTTGGTAGACTGTTTTGAGAGGAAGATTGTCTTCTCCATTCCGGAGTTGCCTTCTTTCGAGTTTCACGGGCAGCCAGTGGACGGAGGTTTCAGGTGCATTTCGGCACTTCGGGCGGCGAGACTTTGAGCCAGGGGTGTGAGAGCTTCCTAGCTTGTGTGGTGGCAGAGCCCAGCCCCGTGGCAGACTTCCAGAGCATCCCGGTGGTCAGAGAGTACCCCGACGTATTTCCAGACGAGTTACCAGGACTACCGCCCGAGCGTGAGATCGAGTTTGAGATCTCACTAGTACCAGGGACCAGCCCCATCTCCACCGCGCCATACAGGATGGCACCGCTTGAGCTGCGAGAGCTCAAGTCTCAGTTGCAGGACCTTTTGGAGAAAGGTTTCGTGAGGCCCAGTGCGTCTCCCTGGGGAGCCCCGGTACTGTTTGTGAAAAAGAAGGATGGGACCCTACGCCTTTGTGTGGACTACCGACAGCTGAATAGGGTCACCATCAAGAACAGATATCCGCTGCCGAGGATCGACGATTTGTTTGACCAGTTGCGGGGTGCCACGGCGTTTTCCAAGATAGACTTGAGGTCTGGATACCACCAGTTGAGGATCAGGGAGACCGACGTCTCCAAGACAGCTTTCCGCACCCGGTACGGACACTACGAGTTTTTGGTCATGCCATTTGGGCTGACCAATGCCCCCGCTGCCTTCATGGACCTGATGAACCGGGTGTTTAGACCGTACTTGGACCAGTTTGTGGTGGTTTTCATAGATGATGTACTCATCTATTCCAGAGATCGGACGCAGCACGGACAGCACTTGCGGATGGTTCTGGACACTCTGAGACGACGCAGGCTGTACGCCAAATACAGCAAGTGCGAGTTCTGGTTGAGGGAGGTGACATTTTTGGGTCATGTGATCTCTGGTGACGGCCTGGCGGTGGACCACGCCAAGGTCGAGGCAGTGCTCAGGTGGGAGAGACCGCGTTCAGTCACTGAGATTCGCAGTTTCCTGGGACTGGCAGGTTACTACAAACGGTTCATCAGAGGGTTTTCGCAGATTGCACGTCCTATGACACAGTTGACCCGGAAGGACGTGCCTTTCGCTTGGACAGACGCCTGTGAGGCGTGTTTTCTAGAGCTGAAGGAGAGGTTGACCTCGGCTCCCGTGCTCACCATCCCTGACAGTAGTGGCGGGTTCGTTGTGTACACAGACGCTTCCTTGCAGGGGCTAGGAGGTGTGCTCATGCAGAGGGGTCACGTGGTCTCTTACGCTTCGCGGCAACTGAAGCCCCATGAGCATACCTACCCTACCCACGATCTAGAGTTGGCAGCTGTTGTCTTCGCGCTGAAGACATGGAGGCACTACTTGTACGGTGAGACCTTCGAGATTTTTACAGATCACAAGAGCCTCAGATATCTTTTTGACCAGAAGGAGCTCAACATGAGACAGAGACGTTGGTTGGAGCTCCTGAAGGACTACAACTGCAGCATCTCCTACCACCCGGGGAAGGCCAATGTGGTGGCTGACGCCTTGAGCCGTAAGGCGCCTGCACGCGTGGCCAGTCTACAGTTACAGAGTTGGAGCCTTTTGGAGGAGGTGGGCAGTTGGCGACCTCTAGAGTTACGAGGGTACTGTGGGGCAGTGACGGTGACACGGCAGACCAGGCCAGAGTTGATAGACCGCATCATCACGGGACAGATGGCCGATCCGTACTTGCAGTCTTTGCGCGATAGAGTACTATCAGGGGACCCAGGGGACTTCTCTTTCACAGACCAGGTGTTACGCTTGAGGGGACGGTTGTGCGTCCCCAGAGACGAGGAGCTGTTGAGAGAGCTCCTGACTGAGGCACACGGTTCCAGATTCACCATACATCCCGGAAACACGAAAATGTACCATGACTTGAGACGCGAGTTCTGGTGGAGAGGGATGAAGCGGGATGTGGGTGAGTTCGTGCAGCAGTGCTTAGTGTGCCAGCAGGTGAAAGCCGAGCATCAGAGGCCTGCAGGGCCGCTTCAGCCGCTTCCAGTGCCAGAGTGGAAGTGGGAGAGCATCACCATGGACTTGGTGGTGGGCTTACCTGTTACCCAGCGAGGACACGACGCAGTCTGGGTAATAGTGGATAGATTGACGAAGACGGCACGATTCTTGCCGATCCGAGTCACTTTGGGACCAGCACAGTTGGCAGAGAGGTATATCCGTGATGTGGTGCGACTACACGGAGTTCCGCGGGAGATCGTATCCGACCGGGATACCCGCTTTACGTCCCAGTTTTGGGCTGAGTTTCAGCAGGCTTTGGGGACGAGGTTGAGGTTTAGCACGGCTTACCACCCCCAGACGGACGGACAGTCGGAACGCACGATACAGACACTTGAGGACCTTTTGCGTGCCTGTGTACTAGACTGGAGGGGTTCTTGGGAGGAGCACCTGCCCCTGGCGGAGTTTGCATACAACAACAGTTATCACTCGAGCATCGGCATGGCTCCCTACGAGGCTCTGTACGGACGGAAATGCACGGCACCCTTAAGTTGGGTTGAGGTGGGGACCAAGTGGGAGGTTGGCCCCAGGTTGATCCGGCAGAGTCAGGAGGTAGTTGAGCAGATCCACAGACGACTCCGCACTGTCAGGAGCAGACAGAAGAGCTACGCAGATCGCAGACGCAGAGAGGTGCAGTTCGAGGTTGGGGACCACGTCTTCCTTCGTGTTTCGCCCATGAAGGGCTTACAGCGGTTTGGGGTGAGAGGGAAGCTCGCGCCGAGGTTCGTGGGGCCCTTTGAGGTCCTGGAGCGGGTTGGACCCGTTGCTTACAGACTTGCCCTTCCCCCGCAGCTTTCTGGTGTGCACGACGTGTTCCACGTGTCCAACCTCAGGAAGTACGTAGCCGATCCCAGCCACGTACTGAGTCACGAGAGCGTCGAGGTGAGCGACGACCTGACCTACCCCGAGCGGCCAGTGCAGATCCTAGACCGAGCCGTCCGCAGGTTGAGACGAAAGCAAGTACCCCTGGTAAAGATTTTGTGGAGGAGCCAGCGGTACGAGGAGGCTACCTGGGAGCCTGAGGCGGCAATGCGGGAGCGGTACCCGGAGCTTTTCGCGGGTACGTCTTTTCGGACCGGCTTCGGTCCTCTTTGAGTTTGTTATGGTTATTTGGACATCTTTTTCCCGCACCCTAGTTGGCGCAAGTTTCGGGGACGAAACTTCCTTTGAGTTTGTTATATTGTAACGAATGTGTGCCCCAGACGTATTTTAAGACGTCTGGGAGGTGGCTCAGACGTCGGACAAGACGTCTGGGATCACAACCAGACGTCTGATAAGACGTCTGGGATAGTTTCAAGACGTCTGGAAATCCGTTATTTTCAACACACGCGAGTCGCCTGCGCGCCTGAGCGCGCAGACCGCATATTCCCCCTTTTTCTCTCTGCGGCTGCAGGCGGCCTGCCACCTCCTCTCTCCTCTCCGCGCGGCGTTAAAAGGGGCGCGCCTCCCCTCCCGTCTCCACCGTCTCCTTCTTCTCCTTCCTGTGCGCTAGAGCGAGCGGACGCGAGGGCGGCAGCGGCGGCCGCAGTGAGCGCGGAGGTGCGGCGTGCGAGGGCGGAGCTCTGCCGTGGGGGCGAGCTCGCCGGAGCGGCTTGGCCGGCTGGCGGAGGGCGCAGGGGGCGCGGAGCGACGCGGAGAGGGACCTGCTGCGGTCTGAGCAGCAGGAGCGCGAGGTGCGACGCGGGCGGCGTCGCGAGCGGAGGCCGAGCAGGGTCCTGATTCTGGAAAAATTTCCAGAATCAGACGTCTGGATTGATAGCCAGACGGCAAGGTCGACGTCTGTAAGATCATACAGACGTCTGAAAGGTGAGTTTCCGCCTTCTTCTTCCTTCTTGTCGACTGACCGTACTGAGGGAGGGGGTTGGCTGTGCGCAGGTTCGCTGATTCGCCATCCTTTGCGAATCAGACGTCTGGAAGTTGTACCAGACGGCGGGAGTGACCTCCAGACGTCCTGAGGGACCATCGGACGTCTGGGATCTAGGGCAGACGTCCCCGCAGACTTCTGGACGTCTGGGAAACCACGCTGAACAGGTAATTCTCTGATCCACTTTTTAAGACGTCTGGAAGGAGTTCCAGACGTCTGATTTTGCACAGTATCATCTTTTTCGACCCGTTTACGGCCCGTTCGGGCTCCGTTTTCCGCGATTCGAGTTGCGTTCTTTTCAGAATTAATTCCTCTACTCGTCTACAGTAGCTATACACTGTTTTGAGACACTCCCTGTGTTTGATCCTTGTGATAGGACCTCGTTCAGTTGCAGTCTTGAAAGTCGCGGAGGCACGCGGGATTCCCGATCACGCCCCCATTACTCCCGTTGTACCTGGTAGAGTGGCTTAAGTTTATTAATAAAATCTGTTAAAGTATGGAACCATAACTAGAAGCTAGGACATTGCATGAATCCTAGGAATGAGAAATGTATGGAATGATAGCTCCTAGGTGATGCATGAATCCTAGGGCTGGAAAACTAGTTGTATGCTAGATCCTAGGATGTGGCATGAATCTTAGGATGGAAAAACTAGTGGAATGTATAATACTGCAATCTTGGAAAAATGGAAAGGAATATAAAGCTGCCTGTAATTTGAATTAACAGCTGCCTGTTATGAATAAAGAAACATGTTTGAGATCATGGATTTTTAGAACGTGAATCTGGAAAGTGAAACATATGATGTTCTGAGATAAGAGCTGGAACCCTACGGGGAATTAGGAGTGGAACTCCTGGAAAGAAAAAGGAATGGAACTGAGATGTAGTTTGTACTGTCTCTTGGGTACGCAGTACCAAGGGAAGTACCTGTACCTGTTTAGTGCAGAGTGGGGCCAGCCGCCCCAGGGACCCGGGGTTAGGATTGGCCGCTCTGTACCGACTTGTTGGCCCTCGTGTACGTAGTACCAAGGAGAGCTAGTAGTGTTAAGAGAGTACTAGCTACCCCACGGGCCCCGGGGTTCTGCTAGCCTCCTTCACCGACTTGTTAGGCCCACTAGGGCAAACCAGGGTAGTCAGGCGAGGGTGCGCGGACTGTGGAGGGCCAAGGCCCCGGTTTGGTTACTGTGGAGGGGTTGGACCCCTGTTACTGAGAGGGCTCTGCCCTGGTTCCGTGCTGTGCTTTGGGCGCACCCGTTAACGGAAACGACTGACCGCGTGCCAGTGCGGGCTAGCTACCTGTGCGTTTATCGCGCGTGCCGTAGTCACCGTTACGTCTGTCAGTGACCTTGGGGTGGTTGACTGAGGGTAGGATCACCACGGGGGACTCTCGCGGCCAGGAGAGCACCACGTGCTACTTCTACTTTTGGAAAAGACTGCAATCAAGATCGTTCCCACGAGGACATTCGAGATCAAGTAAAGGATCTGAGAAATAAATGAAATAGTGAGAAAAATTGAAAGATGTGAATAAAGGAAGTAATAGAACATAACAGCTACTGTACACTCTACTGTTGCCTTTAGTTAGTTTGCCACTCTACTCAGCGTTTTGCTGACGTGTTACACTCGTTACCTTTTTCAGGACCAGGTGTTGAGCAGCCAGGTTCGGCGGCTGCAGAGGACGCTGGGCCGAGTAGGGTCCAGTAGAGTTACCACAGCCTTTTGTACCCCTTTTGTTTCTGTTCTAGCGAGTAGTTTTTGTTTCCGCTGTACCTTCTTTACCTGCAGTTCTTGTTATATGATAAATGTTGTTTTACTGTTGTGGTGGTACCTACTGTAGTAGTTTATTTCCTTACTGCTGTACTTTCTTACTGTTAGTTATATTCATGCTGAATGTGATTTATTTTACTGTCTTTTGGTTACTTCCTCGTTGGACGACTAGGTCTTGGGATTAGTCGAGTCGGTCCGGTTCTCGTGTCTCGTAGGGACTCGGGAACCGGGTCGTTACAACCTTTTCCTTGCGCCAGTGACCACCTTCTCAGTGAGGAGGGAGAGCGAGGTAGAGCGGGGGAGAGTTGAGGAGAGCGAGAGCGACGGAGTGAGGGGGGGTGGGGAGTAAGAGGAGAGCGAGGGCGAGGGAGTGAGAGGAGCGTGTGGGAGAGGAGGTGCGGCAGAAGAGCCTATGCGCGGGGAGTGCCGTGCTGCGGGTGCAGCAGCGTGAGCTCGAGGAGGAACTCGAAGGGGAGAGCTCTAGAGAGGTTCGCGGAGCTCGCGAGCTCGAGCTAGAGGAGTCGGAGCCGTGCGAGTAGGGGGAGCTCGCGAAGGGAGCTTCACGATCCCCTGAGGCGACTGGCATAGCAACTACAGGCGACGCGGAGGAGTTCGCTCGGAGGAGAAGAATCGCGAGAGGAAGTTTTGGATACTAGCTTTCCAGTATCAAATGTTTGGGACATCAACCAGAGTCTGGAGAAGTATCGAGATGTCCGGAGCTGAAGCTGGACATCTGAAAGCACATTTCTCGCTCGAAGGTACGTGTTGTCTGCATAGGTCTGCCCAGGCAGACTGTGACGCAGGTTTCTTTGGCTAGAAATGGGTCTGTGTTTTCATATGCAGGTGTAGGGCATTAGAAAGCTGCGTGGTGCGCCTTTTCAAGCAACTTTTGAACGTCTGACCACATCGCCAGACGTCCGACAGCACTTTTAGATGAGTGGAAGGAGGGTCTGACATCTGGGACTTCCCTCAGACCTGATCGCAGAGGAGTCCGGACATCTAAGGCAGCTGCAGGAAGTGAGAGATATGATCTAACGCCATTTAAGACGTCTGGGACTAGTCCCAGACGTCTGATTTTGGACAGTAATCACGGTTTTGGCCTGTTTAGGGTCCAAACAGAGTCAGTTTTCCGCAAACAAAGTACCGTTGTTTTTCACTTGAGTTTCTCTACGTGTCCGTGTTGAGTACATACCGTTTTGAGCTCGTCCGATGTAAATGAGTTGCTGGTATAGGTTACCAGCTGGTGGCATGTCCGAGGCCCGTGGAGACGACGAGATCTGCGCCACAGGACCCTATTCCTCCCGTGATACCCAGTAGAGTTGTTTAATTCAGTTGTTAATATTTAAATAAGAATGTACTTGCTTGGAATAATTAAATCAAACTCTAAGCCGTGGAATAAACCCTATGATAGAAATGTGTGAATCTGTTTTGAGCTGTACTGTTTACCTGATGCATGTTTAAAATAAATTGCTAGCAAATGGTATTAGTGTAATTATGAGATGCATCTTAGAATACGAGTTTCCTGAATATGAATGAATCATGAGATACATGTTAGAATACGAGTACCTGTATGTGAATGAGAAAGTAAACGATGAAACCACAAGTTACATGTAAATGATTCAGAATTAAATTGTGAAAACACGAACTGCCTGTATATGGATGAGAAACGAGTTATGAAACATGAGATCTGAGTGTGGATAAATGAGATGAATAATGAACATGAACCCTACGGAGAAGTAGGAGTAAAACTCCTATGTATGAAAGGAATCTGGAATGCAGACAAGAAGTGAGTTGCCCCTTATGTACGTAGTACCAAGGAGCATAGTGGCTCTTTTAGTGTAGAGCGGAGCTAGCCTCCCTTGGGTTGAGATCCAGGATTAGGATTGGTCACTCTACACCGACTCTTCTAGGCTCTCGCGTACGTGGTATGGAGGCGTACTACTAGTGTAGGGAGGGAGCTAACCATCCCATGGGACCTGGGGTTAAGCTAGCCACCCTACACCGACTCTGTTAGGCCCGCTCAATAAACTAGGGTAACCAAACGAGGCTACGCGGACTGTGGAGGGGGAGACCCCTGTTTGGTTCTGAAAGGCGAGACCCCTATTCTGAAAGGGCAAGACCCTATACTATTCCGTGTTGTACTTTGGACGTACCCACTACCGGAAACAACTGACCGCATGTAAGTGCATGGTAGCTACCCATGCGCATATCACGCATGCCGTAATCACCGCTGCGTCTCAATAGTGAACTCGAGGTGGTTGACTGGATGTAGGACTACCACGGGGGACTCTCCCAGCTAGAAGAGCACCACGTGTACCTTCTACTCCACGGAAAAGACTGCAATCAAGATCGTTCCCACGAGAAACAAGCAAGATCAAGAAATACTTGTATCCTTTATAAAATAAATGAACTAGAAACAAAAAGAAGAGAAATAGAAATGAGTATAAAACCTGACCGTTTGTTTTACTTTACTTGCACATAAATAATGTAAATACCACTATACTCAGCGTTCGTTGACTCTATCTTTTCGTAACCCTACCCAGGATCAAGAGTTGTGCAAACCGAGTTTCCGGCTGCAGAAGGAGCTGGACCCCGCCAAGCCCAATCGTAGTAGTAATTTCCTTTCTAGCTCTTTTATTTCTGCTGTAGTTGTGAGTACTAGTACTTTGAGTTCTTATTTATGTTACTTTCTGTTTTCTTTCAACTATTGTTGTTGTGGTGGCATGTACTATTTTGAGACAGTTTACTCTACTTTATTTTCCTGTTTCGTTTTTCCTTTTACTTAATTATAATGCATATGTGAATGTGATTTATTTCCAACTTTTTGTTAATTCTCGTGAGACGACTAGGTATTGAGATTAGTCTAGGCAAGCCGATCTCGGATCCTGTAGGGATCAGGGAACCAGGTTGTAATAGAATGTGAGCTAGCTCTCGTGTACGCGTTACCGATGAGAGCTGTCACTTTAGTGTAGCTAGGAACTAGTCGCTCTTTGAGTTAAGATCCGAGGTTAGAATTGACCACCCTACACCAACTCTTATTAGGCCCACTGGCAAATCAAGACAGCCGAATGAGGGTATGCAGACTATGGAGGGACGTGACCCCTGTTCTATTCTGTGTTGTATGTTTGGACATACTTGCTAATGGAAATGACTGACCGCGTGCCAGTGCAGGATATCTAACCGCACAATTATCGCGTGTGCCGTAGTCACCGCTACATCGTAGTCATAACCCCAGGGTGGTAGATCAGGTGTAGAACTACCACAAAGTACTCTCTCGACTAAGTGCCACATATACATCTTACATCGCGAGAAAACTATATCAAGATCGTTCCCTTAGGGGACAAGTGAATTAAGAAATGTTATGGACCTTTACTAGAAATCAAATCAAAAACACATAAATGATTTAAACGGAAACAGATATTAAATACTTAGTTAGAAATAGTATGATTAGTTAACTACTTGCTATTTTATGTTTAATTGCATGAAAATGACATGCATCACTCTACTCAACGTCAGCTGACCACAAATATATATAATATTCAAGTCGGGGAGTTGAGTAACTAACGTCACTGGCTGCATATGACACTAGATCCAGTCAAACCTAACCATAGTTCTCTTTTTCCATTGCAGACTTTTTATTAGTAGTAAGTACCTTTAGCATGTAATATTTATTTCTGTTATATTTCTCTCTACTCTAGTTGTGATAGTTGTCTGTAATCGTATTCTTCCACTTGCGACATATAATACTTTTGGGATTTATATTCTATTTTCTATTTTCACCTATTATCTATTTTCTACTTAATTACATTGCATGTGTAATTATGGAATGATTTTGTACATTTGATTATTCTTCGTTGGACGAACAGATCTCATGATTTACTCGTAACGAGTCGTTCTCAAGTTTCATAAGGAGTCGAGATCGAATCGTAACAAATCACTTCTTATATGTGAAATCACTTTTAATAACCATAAATCATAAATCCTAAATTCTAAATTCATAAGTTAAAATTACTTTACACAAATGTAAAATCTCTTTTCACAAATAAAACCACCCTTGAAATATTTTTATAGTGATAAAAAATAAGATTACATCAATATAAACATATCTTACAATAATCTATCATCGGTGTAAAATCATTCATCACTAATATAAAATTATTTATCACCTATACATTTTAAATTAAAATGATATAATTTTTTTTAATATGATTAAGACCATCACATAATAAATTTTTTATTTTTATATTTTTACATTAAATATCAATTATCAAATAAATCCACATCCCAACACTACCTCAAATATAAAAATAATACCCATAAATTTTTCTACAATCACTTTTATGTCAACACTTACATTTTCGTACCTTTTAACTTTTGAATTAACATGCACATCCCTTTTATAAGTTAAAGTAACAGTACATTTAATGAATATATTTTAATTAAGTAAAGAACATTTTCGGAAAAGAGATAATATTTCAAATTATTTGGCCATTATTTTTTCTATAAAAAATATTTTTTTATTTGCAAATTTACGGTGTAAATCCCCACATTATTTCAACTCAAAGCTGGACAAAACCATGCTCAAATTGTTAAGAAGCATGCTCTTCTTTTCTTTTCTGGATGGTTTACTTGGAATTAGTATATCTTTATGGTCACATATTCGTTTACCTCCTTTTCCGAAAAAACCAGCATTTTTCTCCTAAATATATCATCTATTACGAACATACACAAAGAAAACAAAAAAGGAACCGAAAATTCTCACAATGAACAAAAATAAAAACAGAGAAGACAGTGAATGAGGCATCAGGGGACTTTATGGAGTATATCCATACTTTTCCAATTCCGCCTTATATAATAGTTCAAATGACCAAAAGATTGACACTTTCAACGACAATAAAAATTAAAGAGACAACCAAAATTTCCGATCAAAATTTCGGATAAACCTGATTGGTCCATTTTCCACAAAAATCCAAATTAAGTATTAAATGATAAAAAAAAAAAACCGGCATGCACAGAGATACATTGGAACCTGCCAAAACCACATGCACAAAGAATAAATGAAAATTTAAATATTATGAGCATGAACGTAAAAATTTTTTCACACCGACGGCCACGAGGGATTAAGAAAATAATATTAAAGAATATAAAATTAATATTGATTTGTAATTGTATTCATTTGTATAATGGTGATGACATGGACTCGTGTTTACTTAGCTGATGGTAGATGCAATGTCAATTCTTGTAACATTTACGTAATGCTGATATCAGGAATACGAAACATGAGAAACGTTAAAATTATAATTGTCGTGCAACATTAACACAAATTTTATTAAAATCAATGAAATTCGGTGTTAGAATTAAAAGGGAGATCAAGTGATCAAATAAATAGGGATTTCCAATAAATTAGCTAGGTAGTGTATACCCTTTTTTTTTTTTCCTTTATGTGTCCTATCCAAATAAGATACATAAATTCGATATATGGCACTCCGTCAGGTGGCACGCGATATAACCCATCCCTGACAAAACACCAGTATAAATGAGCAAAGAGGATAAACAGATGCGCCCATTTGCTGGAAAGCGACTCGGTCGTCCTTTCCTCCCCCCTCCCCCATCAATTTGACTCCAATTTCACCTTTCAAGTTGGGACTTTTCCCCACCCACAAGGAAAAACAAAAAAAACGACCAATTAACTATTCCCTCTTCCTAATCAATCATTGGCAACGTCAGCGGAACAAAACCAACAATTAAGCAGGACAGTAATTAATTAAGCAGGGCATTTGTTCTTGACGGGAAGCAGCACCCAACACACGTAAACAGTTCACAGCAGAAAGCACATCTAAATCCTAAAAAATCGGCACAAAAGCCAAGAAGCTGAAATGCAAAGAGCAGACACAATGGAAAGAAAAGAACGGTACTCTGGATCGCCGCAGACCACCGCGGATACCTGCGGATCACCGACGGGACGACGACGGCGGTGTGGAGGAAGGCGGCTTCCCGAGCGCTCCGGCAACGTGCTCGTCTTCGCCGTGGATCCTTGCCGGGATGCAGAAGCCCGGGAAGGCTCCCGAGGCGAACCCAGAGAGCTCCGCGTGTTGGATCGCCACGGTCGGATCGATCCTCGCGCGGAACGACTGTGGGCTATTGGACTGAAGGGGTCCCCTCTGTGTCATCGCGGTGCCCTGCACCAACAGTTGATGCAGCGGCACCGCGTGTGGCAGCTGTACAGCGGCGGCGGCGGGAGGCTGCTGCTGCACAGCCGCCAAGTCGAAAGTCTCCCCGCTCCCACCCCCGGGATTCCAATGAACCACCGTCGGGTTCTGCCCTGCCCCGAAGGCCAACGGGGCAGAGTTGGGGGAGTGGGAGTGGATGAGAACTGGGTCGTGGAATGATTGAAGTGACAGGCGTAGATCTTGCGTCAGGTTGCTTGCGCGCGATAGCAAATCGGGCGGGTAGCCTGAGGAGGAGGAGGAGGGAGCGGCGACTGTGGTGGCGGCGGGAAAAAAGAACTTGATGGTGTCGGCGATGGCGTCGGACTCGAGGGAGGGTGGGAGGAGGTCGGAGCTGGCATAATTGTAGGAGGCAGTTGGTGGTGCTGTTGGGGAGACGGTCACTGCCGCGTTCTTGCTCGACACGACGTCGTGATTGACGGTTGTTGCATTTGTCACGGTAGCGGTTGAAGGGTTGGCGGTGTTGGCGGTTACGGTGGTTGGTTGCCAAGGGGGGAGCTCGGCGAGCTCATCGATGGCCGCCTTGGCATTCCTGATGAGCCAGTCGACCGCCTTGCTTGGGCGGTCGTACCCGAGGCGGTCCTGGACGTCGTAGAACTGGATGGCGGTGTGGGCGGAGAGGCGGACGCGACGGTCGCGGGGGCCCTTGGAGGTGCACACCTTGCTGTGGCGGTCCTTCCGCCCCATGGAGCGGACGATGTGGCCTCCCTGGACCTCCACGATCTCCCCCGACCCCGAGGCCCTCGTCCTGGACGAGCCCCCCACGGGTCGGGGGAGCTGATTGGAGCCCGCGTGTTGCTGTTGCTGCTGTAGCTGTTGTTGATGCTGTTGGTGATGATGACGATAATGGGACATGGGAATCGAAGGCGTCAAGTTCAGGTTGGCAGAGTCATGGGGGGAGGGGACGACGGACACGGCCCCCGAGGAAGGGTAGGAGGGCTTTCTCGGTGGCATACATCGGTGCGTCCCCTCCCATGGATATCTATCGAGGTGGAATAATTGGGGTTGCGGTTGCACCTCTTCTTCTTCAATTTCTTGTTGTCGATGATGATGCTGATGCTGATGCTGATGTTGATATTGTTGTGGTTGATGTTGTTGTTGATGATGATGTGGTGTTTCGTCTTCTCCTTCTCCTCCCCCTTCTACTCCTAATTGGGAGTCGAGAGATTTCGATCTATGGGTGGTGGTTGGGAATGCATGGGAGGTGGGATTGGAGGGGTTGAAGGCCCCGCTCCTTCCTTCTTCCAGCTTTCCAGCCTCTTTCTATGGGCTCCTCTCCGGTACTCTTCTTGTGCCCATCAAACACCCACACTCCCATCAACACTGCAGGGGGGAAGAAGGGTAGTGGAATGGGAGGAGTGAGTTAGAAGCAGAAGGAAAGAGAGAGAGAGAGATGCTTGAGAGAATCAAAGAGAATAAAAATAATAATAACTAAAAGAGAGAGGCTGAAGAAGAGATGCGGCTGTTGGGGTAGATTACGTTAGGCAGAATCCATGGGAGAAGCCACCACATGATGATGATCGGCACCACTTCTTTCCCTCCTCCTACCCACAACCATCACCACCTCCTCCTTCAATGCTCATCTCCTCCAACGGAAAAGGCCAAATATCAGTGCAACGCAACAAGCTGTAACCCCACAACACCATCGCCCCCCCCCCCCCCCCCGCCCCATCTCTGTCCCTGTCTCTGTCTCTCTGTCTCGGGGCCGAGTCTGCAGTGGCTTTTCCTATTCCTTCCCACTTGGGTCCGGTGGACAGGGAACGTGAACGTGCAATTCTTAATTGAATAAATGGAGAGGTAGTTTATTTTATATCCGCTGTTTCATCCATCCAACATGTCACGTTGAGATCGATGTTGATGAATATAAAAGATTAGATTATATTTTCAAAATTTAAAAATAATATTATCGAATTCACTTAATAAAATTATCTCTCGTATTTAAATTTAAATTTTGATAGAAAAAGAGAAAATTTTACATTGTGTCATCGATGTTAAGATGGATGTTAATAATGCCATCATCTTAAATTTTGGTGAAGAAAAATAGATATCGATGACATCATCATAGATGTTGACAGTATTGTCATTGATGTTAATACATCATTATTAGTCACGTAAATTTAGATATCAATATCACCACGTATATTTTCATGTCGGTACCTTTGTCACATATTCAATAACTTTTATTGTGATCAAGAATCTATTACAAATACTTATCACTTATCTTGATATTGTTGTCATCAATTGTTATCACTTATCTTATTATTATTGACATCAATTATGTAAATACCTATTATGATATTAACGATACCACCATTAATGCTAACGACATCATCATTGATGTTAATGACATTACCATTAATTACACTGAGATGTCGACAATACCTCAAGTAAAAAAAATAAAATTCACACCACTGTAAATTTAGATATTAATACCACCAAATATATTTTTATATTAATACCCTTATCACCTATTTAATAATTTCTATATATTTTTATTTTCACGTTGATACCCATAATACCAAAGTGGGTTAAGTCGGGACCTAGATTTAGCTAAGATCCTCACAACAACAACTTACTTAGTTTATTCAAAATTTAAATTAATAGAGGAAGATTAAATCACATCAGAAATAAGGTAAGGGCTTCCTGTTTGTAAGAAGGGGAGATGTTAACGACCAATTCCTACCGGCACAATGGAGAGTACCACATTTATCTTCAGATCTGCAATAAAATACCTAACAACTAGTCGTCGTTCCACTGACACATTCATCACAATTTAAACTCCAAGGTGACATGACAGGCAATCCAATTAAAAACGCTTCTTCTACCATTAAGGGAAACCAAAATCCTAAAATAAATAATCCTTTACACTACAAGTCCTGGAGAGAGGCAAAACGAAATTGGAGAGGCGAGGAAGACGATCCTCTACTTGAGGAGCATGTTGGTAGCGTTGAGGTTCTCCATTCTCGGCATCCACATCGGAGTCGTCGGAAAGTCCCACGTCTATGACAACGTCCTCTCTTATTCCGAAGCTCGCCTTGATTCAACTAATAGATGCCTCCTCTTCTTCCTCACAAGTGATAAGGCAATGGCGGTTGCTGCTAGCGATGCGATGGAGGCAAGTGGAGATGCTGGTGGGATGATGCGACTAAGGCAATCGGAGTTACTGGTGGGATGATACGGCGAAGGCGAGTGGAGGAGGAGGTGGAAACGAAGGGACGAGAAACACTGGCAATGGGGAGGACAATGGCATCCATTTGTCCGTCGCCCTATGGGAATTTGAAACCTCCGAAGGCTCATCTCAGCATATCAGAGTCAGTGTTACGATCCGGTTCCTGAATCCCTACAGGACACAAGAATCGAATCGACTCGACTGATCCCAAAATCCAGTTGTCCAACGAGAAAGTAACCAAAAAGTAATAAAATAAACAACATTTACCATGCAAGTAACTAACAGTAACAAAAGTACATCAGTAAAGAAGCAACTACTACAGTACACACCACCACAAAACATGTACAGGAATATAAAGTTACAACGAAAGAGTACAGAAATGTAACAAAAATACTCACTACAACAAAACGGTACAACAAAAAGGTACACTACTGGACTCTACTGGGTCCAGCACCGTAGGGTTTATGCTCATGTTTCTCAGGCCAAGCCATACTAGGTTTCATCATTTCAGGTTTATTCTCATATAGCACGTATTTCCAACATTCAATCTTTCTTTTTCAATTTATATACAGGCAGCTCGTATTTAATTTCAAACAACAGGAATTACATGTAACAATTACTAACAACAATACTCTACATTTCACAGGCAGCTGTTATCTAATTACAGGCAATTGTTATTATTCTATACTCATCCAAGACTGCAATTCAGGCATTCAATACAATCATTCCAATGTTTCTAGTCCTAGGATTCATGCCATAC
Source organism: Thalassia testudinum (assembly GCA_037157565.1). NCBI lineage: Eukaryota > Viridiplantae > Streptophyta > Magnoliopsida > Alismatales > Hydrocharitaceae > Thalassia > Thalassia testudinum. Next base: position 55,354,213 of record JAZHRO010000030.1, read on the forward strand.
GCTAGAATCTATCATTCGATCTAGTATTTCTGGTCTTAGCATTCATGCCATACCCTAGGATCTATCATTCATTTCAGATATGCAATTATGTTTGTAATTAACTAAGGGAAGCCACTCTACCCGCAAAACCAGGACTAATGGGGGCTTGATAGGCAGGTCCACGCGCCTCCGCAAACCCCAAATTCACAACAGAAAGAGGTCCTAACACAAGGATCAACCACAAGAAGCCACTCAAAACATGATAAAAAGCATTCCAACAAGTAGAAGAACTTATACGAAGAAGAACGGAATCTTAAATGTGGAAATCGGACCTCAAACGAACCCTAAACGGGTCAAAAATGACAATCCTGACTCAAATCAAACGTCTGGAACACCTTCCAGATGTCTTAAAAGGAACCTAGAACCATACCTCACTCTATGTTGCTCCTCAAATGTAACGAACACGTGCCCCAGAAGTCTTTTAAAACGTCTGGGAGGTGGTCCAGACGTCAGGGATCGTTTCCAGACGTCTGGAAATCCGTTAATTTCGACACGCGCGAGTCGTCTGCGCGCCTGAGCGCGCAGACAGGATATTCGCTTATTCCCTCTTTCCCTGCGGCTGCAGACGCCTGCCGCGTCCTCTCTCTCCTCCTCGCGCGACCTTAAAAGGCCACGCGCTCCCTCCCGTCGTCTCCACCGTCTCCTCCCTCTTCTCCTTCAGCCAGTGAGCGTGAGCGCGAGCGCGAGGGCGGCAGCGGCGGCCGCAGTGAGCGCGAAGGAGGTGCTGCGTGCTTGAGCGGAGCTCTGCCGTGAGGGCGAGCTCGCCGGGGCTGCTAGGGCCGACTGGCGGAGGGCGCAGGGGGCGCGGAGCGACGCGGAGGGGGGACTGCTGTGGTCTGAGCAGCAGGCGCGCGAGGTGCGACGTGGGCGGCGTCGCAAGCGGAAGCCGGGTGGTGCCCTGTTCTGGAAAAATTTCCAGAATCAGACGTTTGGGTTGATAGCCAGACGACGAGGGCGACGTCTGGAAGACCTTCCAGACGTCTGAAAGGTGAGTTTTCCGTCTTCTTCCTTCCTGTCGACTGACCGTACTGAAGGAGGGAGATGGGTGTGCGCAGGCTCGGTGATTCGCCATCTAACGCGAATCAGACGTTTGGCTGTTGTACCAGACGGCGGGAGCGACCTCTAGACGTCCGGGGTGACCATCGGACGTCTGGGAGCTAGGCCAGACGTCCCCGCAGACTTCTAGACATCTGGGAAACCACGCTGAACAGGTAATTCTCTGATCCACTTTTTAAGACGTCTGGAAGAAGTTCCAGACGTCTGATTTTGCACAGTGTCGGCGTTTTTGACCCGTTTAGGGCCCGTTCAGGTTCCGTTTTCCGCGATTCGAGTTGCGTTCTTTTCAGAATTAATTTCTCTACCCGTCTACAGTAGCTATACACTGTTTTGAGACTCTTCTTGTGCTTGATCCTTGTGATAGGACCTCGTTCAGTTGCAATCTTGGGAGTCGCGGAGGCACGCAGGATTCCCGATCACGCCCCCATTACTCCCGTTGTACCTGGTAGAGTGGCTTTAAGTTATTAATAAAATCTGTTAAATTATGAAACCATAATTAGAACCTAGGACATTGCATGAATCCTAGGAATGAGAAATAGATGGAATGATAGCTCCTAGGTGTTGCATGAATCCTAAGGCTGGAAAACTAGATTGTATGATAGATCCTAGGATATGGCATGAATCCTAGGATGGGAAAACTAGTGGAATGTATAATACTGCAGTCTTGGAAAATGGAAAGAGATATAAAGCTGCCTGTAATTTGAATTAACAGCTGCCTGTTGAAAATAAATAACGTGGTTGAGAACATGGATTGTAAGAATGTGAAACTGGAAAGTGAAACCTGGATGTTTGAGTAAAAAGGATGGAACCCTACGGGGAAGTAGGAGTAGAACTCCTGGAAAGTGAATGGAATAGTTTTGGGGAAGTAAGCTGGCCCTTGAGTACGGAGTACCAAGGAGAGCAACTATCCCCTTGTTTAGTGCAAAGCGGAGCCAGCCGCCCCAGGGACCCGGGGTTAGGACTAGCCACTCTGTACCGACTTGCTGGCCCTCGCGTACGTAGTACCGAGGAGAGCTACTAGTGTAGGGAGGTACTAGCTACCACACGGGCCCCGGGGTTCTGCTAGCCTCCCACACCGACTTGTTAGGCCCGCTGGGGCAAACTAGGGTAGTCAGGCGAGGGTGCGCGGACTGTGGAGGGGCAAGGCCCCGGTTTGGTTACTGTGGAGGGGTTGGACCCCTGTTACTGAGAGGGCTCTGCCCTGGACTGGTTCCGTGCTGTGCTTTGGGCGCACCCGTTAACGGAAACGACTGACCACGTGCCAGTACGGGTTAGCTACCTGTGCGTTTATCGCGCGTGCCGTAGTCACCGTTACGTCTGTCAGTGACCTTGGGGTGGTTGACTGAGGGTAAGATCACCACGAGGGACTCTCCCGGCCAGGAGAGCACCACGTGCTACTTCTACTTTTTGGAAAAGACTGCAATCAAGATCGTTCCCACGAGGAACATTCGAGATCGAGAAAAAGATCTGAGGAATAAATGAAATAGTGAGACAATTGAAAGATGTGAATAAAGAAAGTAATAGAACATAACAGCTACTGTACACTCTACCGTTGTCTTCAGTTTTAGTTGCCACTCTACTCAGCGTTTTGCTGACGTGTTACACTCGTTACCTTTTTCAAGACCAGGTGTTGAGCAGCCAGGGCCAGCGGCTGCAGAGGACGCTGGGCCGAGTAGGATCTAGTAGAGTTACCACTGTGTTTTGTACCTCATTGTTTCCGTTATAGTGAGTAGATCTTGTTTCCGCTGTACTTTTCTTTACCTGCAGTTCATTTTATATGATAAATGTTGTTCTACTGTTGTGGTGGTATATACTGTAGTAGTTTCTTTCCTTACTGCCGTACTTTCTTACTGTTAGTTATATTCATGCTGAATGTGGTTTATTTTACTGCTCTTTTGGTTACTTCCTCGTTGGACGACTAGGTCTTGGAATTAGTCGAGTCGGTCCGGTTCTCGTGTCTCGTAGGGACTCGGGAACCGGGTCGTTACAAGATTGTATCAGAGCAAGGTCGTCCCGAGAAGCAAATCAACTGACTGGAAAATAACCAATTCACATGTTTATAGCTAGAGTAGCCACCACAACATATCTCTTGACATGAGCTCTTAGAAGTTTCGTTAGGTACCGTCTGTTTGACGTTTTCGTTTTGTTTCGCATCTCCTTGCAGGAGATGCCTCGTCGTGGGACTGGCGAGACTGGCCGCGGGTGCGACCGAGGGCGAGGTCGGCGAGGTGGACGTGCTGTTGTTGACGTCTCGGTGGACCTGCCACCACTCCCGGGCATCCAGGCCTAGGACCTCACCAGACTGATACGAGATATTGTACGAGAGGAGCTCCACCCACCGCCCCAAGCACCTCCTGGGGCTGCAGAGGGGGAGTCCTCTGTGGGACCACGCGACGGACACGGCGCTGGACACGAGGGAGGGGATGGGCCGTTGCCGCCCCCACCTTCCTCCGACACTTCTGTACACGAGGCACCTTCGCCTGGAGGTGCACCAGCACCTCCCCTACAGCGCCACTTCGAGCTTTTCGGGCAGTTCCGGAAGCTGAAGCCCCCCTCCTTCAAGGGGGATGAGAACCCGACCGAGGCAGAGGATGGCTTGAGCAGCTGGAGAAGATCTTCGACACCCTTCGCCCCCCAGTGGAGTGCTGCGTGGCCTTTGCCACGTACCAGCTGGAGAGTGCGGCACACCGGTGGTGGAGGGCGGTCCGGGGACAGGAGAGGGACGAGCCGACGTGGGACCAGTTCGTCACCCTCTTCTGCGAGCAGTACTTTCCCCAGACGTGGCAGGACTAGAGGAGGCGGGAGTTCCACACTCTCCGCTAAGGGACAATGACTGTGAGCGCGTACCATACGCGTTTCTTGGAGCTGTCTCGCTTTGCAGCGACAGCGGTAGCCACTGAGGAGGAGCGCCTTTGGAGGTTCACCGAGGGGCTCCGGCCTGCGATCCGGAGGTATGTCAAACCCCTGAAGCTGCCTACGTTTTCGAGGGTGGTAGAGGCAGCTATGACTTACGAGGAGACCAACCCGTCCGCGCGAGACACCGACGGCGGGCGGAAGAGGCCCTTTCAGCCAGACTTCTTACAGGGCCGGCGAGAACGGAGACACGTGGCGTCCGCAGGAGAGCCGTCACGTTGTGCAGGGCTATCAGTGGCCTTTGGGGGCCCTCGACAGGGGCTAATCGCCAGCACCGGACCCCCTCCTAGTCGACAGCAGGGACCCACTGAGGGCGGGAGTCGGGTTCCCCTCTGCTACCAGTGTGGCCAGTAGGGCCACGTCAGGAGGGACTGCCCATCTAGGGTAGGAGGTCAGCAGATACTCCTCGCGCAGAGCACTGGAGGGCGCGTAGGAGGCCGCGGTTCCCAGGCGCGAGGAGGAGGACAGCAGTCGCAAGGAGGGTACCGGCCAGCACCTACCCGTCCGACGCAGAGTGTGGCTGCTTCGTCCGCACCTAGAGCTGAGGGGCGTATCAACGCCCTAACACACAGGGACGCCAAAGCTTCGGGATCGGTGGTAGCAGGTTCGGTTTCAGTTTCTGGCAGACTCGTTTACACGCTTTTCGATTCCGGCACTACGCACTCGTTTGTCGCAGCCAGTTTCACAGTTAGTTTGGACCAGGATTATACACTGTTAAAGAATCTGTTCGTAATCAGAGGTCCGAGTGGTCAGCTGTTTGTAGCTGAGGAGGTGTAGACGGATTGCGAGGTCAGCGTCGGAGGACATAGCCTGCCAGCTGACCTGATTATGATCCAGATGGAGGACTTTGGAGTGATTATGGGGATGGATTGGTTGTCCGCTTACCACTCCTTGGTGGACTGTTTTGAGAGGAAGATTGTCTTCTCCATTCCGGAGTTGCCTTCTTTCGAGTTTCACGGACAGCCAGTGGATGGAGGTTTCAGGTGCATTTCGGCACTTCGGGCGGCGAGACTTTTGAGCCAGGGGTGTGAGGGCTTCCTAGCTTGTGTGGTGGCTGAGCCCAGCCTTGTGGCAGACTTCCAGAGCATCCCGGTGGTCAGAGGGTACCCTGACGTGTTTCCAGACGAGTTACCAGGACTACCGCCCGAGCATGAGATCGAGTTTGAGATCTCACTAGTACCAGGGACCAGCCCCATCTCCACCGCGCCATACAGGATGGCACCGCTTGAGCTGCGAGAGATCAAGTATCAGTTGCAGGACCTTCTGGAGAAAGGTTTCATGAGGCCCAGTGCGTCTCCCTGGGGAGCCCCGGTACTGTTTGTGAAGAAGAAGGATGGGACCCTACGTCTTTGTGTGGACTACCGACAGCTGAACAGGGTCACCATCAAGAACAGATATCCGCTGCCGAGGATCGACGATTTGTTTGACCAGTTGCGGGGTGCCACGGTGTTTTCCAAGATAGACTTGAGGTCAGGATACCACCAGTTGAGGATCAGGGAGACTGACGTCTCCAAGACAGCTTTCCGCACCCGGTACGGACACTACGAGTTTTTGGTCATGCCGTTTAGGCTGACCAATGCCCCCGCTGCTTTCATGGACCTGATGAACCGGGTATTTAGACCGTACTTGGACCAGTTCGTGGTGGTTTTCATAGATGATGTACTCATCTATTCTAGAGATCGGACGCAGCACGGACAGCACTTGCGGATGGTTTTGGACACTCTGAGGCGACGCAGGTTGTACGCCAAATGCAGCAAGTGCGAGTTCTGGTCGAGGGAGGTGACCTTCTTAGGTCATGTGATCTCTGGAGACGGCCTGGCGGTGGACCCAGCCAAGGTCGAGGCAGTGCTCAGGTGGGAGAGATCGCATTCAGTCAATGAGATCCGCAGTTTCCTGGGACTAGCTGGCTACTGTAGACGGTTCATCAAAGGATTTTCGTAGATTGCGCGTCCTATAACACAGTTGACCCGGAAGGACATGCCTTTCGCTTGGACAGATGCCTGTGAGGCGTGTTTTCTGGAGCTGAAGGAGAGGTTGACCTCGGCTCCCGTGCTCACCATTCCTGACAGTAGTGGCGGGTTCGTTGTGTACACGGACGCTTCCTTGCAGGGGTTAGGAGGTGTGCTCATGCAAAGGGGTCACGTTGTCGCTTACGCTTCGTGGCAACTAAAGCCCCATGAGCATACCTACCCTACCCACGACCTAGAGTTGGCAGCTGTTGTCTTCGCACTGAAGACCTGGAGGCACTACTTGTACGGTGAGACCTTCGAGATTTTTACAGATCACAAGAGCCTCAGATACCTTTTTGATCAGAAGGAGCTCAACATGAGACAGAGACGTTGGTTGGAGCTCCTGAAGGACTACGACTGCAGCCTCTCCTACCACCCGGGAAAGGCCAATGTGGTGGCTGACGCCTTGAGCCGTAAGGCGCCCGCACGCTTGGCCAGTCTACAGTTACAGAGTTGGAGCCTTTTGGAGGAGGTGGGCAGTTGGCGACCTCTAGAGTTACGAGGGTACTGTGGGACAGTGACGGTGACACGGCAGACTAGGCCAGAGTTGATGGACCGCATCATCACAGGACAGATGGCCGATCCGTACTTGCAGTCTTTGCGCGACAAAGTACTGTCAGGAGATCCAGGTGACTTCTCTTTCACAGACCAGGAGCTACGTTTGATTGGACGGTTGTGCGTTCCCAGAGACGAGGAGCTGTTGAGAGAGCTCCTGACTGAGGCACACGGTTCCAGATTCACCATACATCCCGGGAACACGAAAATGTACCACGACTTGAGACGCGAGTTTTGGTGGAGAGGGATGAAGCGGGATGTGGGTGAGTTCGTGCAACAGTGCTTAGTGTGCCAGCAGGTGAAAGCCGAGCATCAGAGGCCTGCAGGGCCGCTTCAGCCGCTTCCAGTGCCAGAGTGGAAGTGGGAGAGCATCACCATGGACTTGGTGGTGGGCTTACCTGTTACCCAGCGGGGACACGACGCAGTCTGGGTAATAGTGGATAGACTGACGAAGACGGTGCATTTCTTGCCGATCCGAGTCACTTTGGGACCAGCACAGTTGGCAGAGAGGTATATCCGTGATGTGATACGACTACACGGAGTTCCGCAGGAGATCGTATCCGACCGGGATAACCGCTTTACGTCCCAGTTTTGGGCTGAGTTTCAGCAGGCCTTGGGGACGAGGTTGAGGTTTAGCACGGCTTACCACCCCCAGACGGACGGACGGTCTGAGCGCACGATACAGACACTTGAGAACCTTTTGCGTGCCTGTGTACTGGACTAGATGGGCTCTTGGGAGGAGCACCTACCCCTGGCAGAGTTTGCATACAACAACAGTTATCACTCGAGCATCGGCATGGCTCCCTACGAGGCTCTGTACGGACGGAAGTGTACGGCACCCTTGAGTTGGGTTGAGGTGGGGACCAAGTGGGAGGTTGGCCCCAGGTTGATCCGGTAGAGTCAGGAGGTAGTTGAGCAGATCCACAGACGACTCCGCACTGTCAGGAGCAGACAGAAGAGCTACGCGGATCGGAGACGCAGAGAGGTGCAGTTTGAGGTTGGGGACCACGTCTTCCTTCGTGTTTCGCCCATGAAGGGCTTACAGCGGTTTGGGGTGAGAGGGAAGCTCGCGCTGAGGTTCGTGGGGCCCTTTAAGGTCCTGGAGCGGGTTGGACCCGTTGCTTACAGACTTACCCTTCCCCCGCAGCTTTCTGGTGTGCACGACGTTTTCCACGTGTCCAACCTCAGGAAGTACGTAGCCGATTCCAGTCACGTACTGAGTCAAGAGAGCGTCGAGGTGAGCGACGACATAACCTACCCCGAGCGGCCAATGCAGATTCTAGACCGAGCCGTCCGCAGTTTGAGACGAAAGCAAGTACCCCTGGTAAAGGTTTTGTGGAGGAGCCAGCGGTACGAGGAGGCTACCTGGGAGCCTGAGGCGGCAATGCAGGAGCGGTACCCGGAGCTTTTCGCGGGTACATCTTTTCGGACCGACTTCGGTCCTCTTTGAGTTTGTTATGGTTATTTGGACGTCTTTTCCCGCACCCTAGTTGGCGCAAGTTTTGGAGACGAAACTTCCTTTGAGTTTGTTATATTGTAACGAACGCGTGCCCCAGACGTCTTTCAAGACGTCTGGGAGGTGGTCCAGACGTCTGACCAGACGTCTGGGATCGTTTCCAGACTTCTGGAAATCCGTTAATTTCGACACGCGCGAGTCGTCTGCCCGCCTGAGCGCGCAGACCGGATATTCGCTTATTCCCTCTTTCCCTGCGGCTGCAGACACCTGCCGCGTCCTCTCTCTCCTCCTCGCGCGGCCTTAAAAGGCCACGCGCTCCCTCCCGTCGTCTCCTCCCTCTTCTCCTTCAGCCAGTGAGCGTGAGCGCGAGCGCGAGGGCGGCAGCGGCGGCCGCAGTGAGCGCGAAGGAGGTGCTGCGTGCGAGAGCGGAGCTCTGCCGTGAGGGCGAGCTCGTCGGGGCTGCTAGGGCCGGCCGACGGAGGGCGCAGGGGGCGCGGAGCGACGCGGAGGGGGGACTGCTGTGGTCTGAGCAGCAAGCACGCGAGGTGCGACGCTGGCGGCGTTGCGAGCGGAAGCCGGGTGGTGCCCTGTTCTGGAAAATTTTCCAGAATCAGACGTCTGGGTTGATAGCCAGACGGCGAGAGCGACGTCTGGAAGACCTTCCAGACGTCTGAAAGGTGAGTTTTCCGTCTTCTTCTTCCTTCCTGTCGACTGACCGTACTGAGGGAGGGAGATGGGTGTGCGCAGGCTCGGTGATTTGCCATCTAACGCGAATCAGACGTCTGGCTGTTGTACCAGACGGCGGGAGCGACCTTTAGACGTCCGGGGTGACCATCGGACGTCTGGGAGCTAGGCCAGACGTCCCCGCAGACTTCTGGACGTCTGGGAAACCACGCTGAACAGGTAATTCTCTGATCCACTTTTTAAGACGTCTGGAAGAAGTTCCAGACGTCTGATTTTGCACAGTGTCGTCATTTTTGACCCGTTTAGGGCCCGTTCGGGTTCCGTTTTCCGCGATTTGAGTTGCGTTCTTTTCAGAATTAATTCCTCTACCCGTCTACAGTAGCTATACACTGTTTTGAGACTCTCCTTGTGCTTGATCCTTGTGATAGGACCTCGTTCAGTTGCAGTCTTGGGAGTCGCGGAGGCACGCGGGATTCCCGATCACGCCCCCATTACTCCCGTTGTACCTGGTAGAGTGGCTTTAAGTTATTAATAAAATCTGTTAAATTATGGAACCATAATTAGAACCTAGGACATTGCATGAATCCTAGGAATGAGAAATAGATGGAATGATATCTCCTAGGTGTTGCATGAATCCTAGGGTTGGAAAACTAGATTGTATAATAGATCCTAGGATATGGCATGAATCCTAGGATGGGAAAACTAGTGGAATGTATAATACTGCAGTCTTGGAAAATGGAAAGAGATATAAAGCTGCCTGTAATTTGAATTAACAGCTGCCTGTTGAAAATAAATAACGTGGTTGAGAACATGGATTGTAAGAATGTGAAACTGGAAAGTGAAACCTGGATGTTTGAGTAAAAAGGATGGAACCCTACGGGGAAGTAGGAGTAGAACTCCTGGAAAGTGAATGGAATAGTTTTGGGGAAGTAAGCTGGCCTTTGAGTACGGAGTACCAAGGAGAGCAACTATCCCCCTGTTTAGTGCAGAGCGGAGCCAGCCGCCCCAGGGACCCGGGGTTAGAACTGGCCACTCTGTACCGACTTGCTGGCCCTCGCGTACATAGTACCGAGGAGAGCTACTAGTGTAGGGAGGTACCAGCTACCCCACGGGCCCCCGGGTTCTGCTAGCCTCCCACACCGACTTGTTAGGCCCGCTGGGGCAAACCAGGGTAGTCAGGCGAGGGTGCGCGGACTGTGGAGGGGCAAGGCCCCGGTTTGGTTACTGTGGAGGGGTTGGACCCCTGTTACTGAGAGGGCTCTGCCCTGGACTGGTTCCGTGCTGTGCTTTGGGCGCACCCGTTAACGGAAACGACTGACCGCGTGCCAGTACGGGTTAGCTACCTGTGCTTTTATCGTGCGTGTCGTAGTCACCGTTACGTCTGTCAGTGACCTTGGGGTGGTTGACTGAGGGTAAGATGACCAAGGGGGACTCTCCTGGCCAGGAGAGCACCACGTGCTACTTCTACTTTTTGAAAAAGACTGCAATCAAGATCGTTCCCACGAGGAACATTCGAGATCGAGAAAAAGATCTGGGGAATAAATGAAATAGTGAGACAATTGAAAGATGTGAATAAAGAAAGTAATAGAACATAACAGCTACTGTACACTCTACCGTTGTCTTCAGTTTTAGTTGCCACTCTACTCAGCGTTTTGCTGACGTGTTACACTCGTTACCTTTTTCAGGACCAGGTGTTAAGCAGCCAGGGCCAGCGGCTGCAGAGGACGCTCGGCCGAGTAGGGTCCAGTAGAGTTACCACTATATTTTGTACCTCTTTGTTTCCGTTATAGTGAGTAGATCTTGTTTCCGCTGTACTTTTCTTTACATGCAGTTCATGTTATATGATAAATGTTGTTCTACTGTTGTGGTGGTATATACTGTAGTAGTTTCTTTCTTTACTGCTGTACTTTCTTACTGTTAGTTATATTCATGCTGAATGTAGTTTATTTTACTGCTCTTTTGGTTACTTCCTCGTTGGACGACTAGGTCTTGGGATTAGTCGAGTCGGTCCGGTTCTCGTGTCTCGTAGCGACTCGGGAACCGGGTCGTTACATCAGACGTCCAGGGATCCTGCTGAACCGTCTGAACCTAGTTCCAGACGTCCGACCACCTCTTCGGACGTCTGGAGACGCTCTCCGCCGTCTGGTGCCTCGCTCAGACGTCTGAATCCACGTGGGAGGGTGTGTCCCGCACCTTCCCTAAGCAAATCCTGCACACGCATGCAAAGTCTACTTAACATAACATGCAACAGAGCCTCGGCGGAACGGCCTGCATGGCCGTATCCGTAAAAAAAAAGCATATGGCGTAGGATGTACCTCACAACCGTCAAGAGCCTTCTCCAGACGTCGCCCACGTTGTTTGGATGTAAGTCCAGACGTCTGATTCTGGTAAAAATCCCAGAATCAGAATCTTCTTTGTCTTCTTCTTGCTGCGCTCGGCCGCGCCGCGCTCGCTCGTCCACTGCTCTAACTGCAGCAGCGTCGGGGAGGGCCTCCCCGACACACCTCTCCGCCTCGCGCACACCCGACCGGCCGTGAGCTTCTCCGGTGAGCTCTCTCACGGCTCACGTGCTCTCCCTTCTTCCCTTCTCTCGCTGCTCCTCTCCGCCGCTGCACTCGGCTCTCATTCTTGCTCTCGCGCTGGAGGAAGGAGAAGATGGATGGATGTGGGGTGGCGTGAGGGACAAGATGGGGTATAAGTAGGAGTGGGGGGAAAGGGCTCTGAGATTCGACGAGGGAAAGAAAGAGAAGAACTATGGTGGAGCTCAGTCTACGCGTGGCACGCACGCAGACTCGACACCGTACGCACACAAAAATTGATTTCCAAACATCTAGGAAGGTGTCTAGACGTCTGACTCAAGTCTCAGACGTCTTAAAGGGCTTTGATAGCACGGGTCTTAACAGTTAGGATAAGGCTGGAGGAGCTCAGTTGGGGTCGGTCAGAGAAGGAGCTCCATCGGGGTCGAGATGAGGTCAGAGGAGCTCCTTGGAGCTAGAGTCAAATGAGGAGCTCAAGGAGCTCGATCGACCTTGAGGTTGGAGGAGGAAAAGCTCCAAGGAGCTTGCCAGAGGAGGTTGGGGCTAGCGGAGGTCGAGGCTGCATGAGGGGGAGCTCATCGAAGGAGTTTGTGGGTTGTGTCGGGGGGGTGGGGGAGTTTGTAGATAGGATGCTCTTTTATAGAAAAAATTTAAGAAAAAGGTGGGAGGAATTATATATGGAATCTTAATAAAATTTCACCTAAGATTGGGGTGTGTAATATAATATATATAATACTACCCTTTTTACTTTGAGGTATATATATAATTTTGAATATTATATTATATATATATATATATATATATATATATTTTTTAATGTAAAAATATCTCCCACTTATTCTATCTATTAATATAAATGCTCTTAAGTTAGTCGTCGTTAATTTAAATCATAATGATAATTAGCTAATGAATATTTATGTTAATAAAAAGAAGACGCAAGAGTTATTTATGTGATAATAAAGCATTTCCCTCCATTGCATAATAAGAAATATTTCAATCTAACATTCACTTTTGTTATTATTTGAGCACGTCACATCCTCTATTTAAAAAATTATTTTTTCATTCATGTACATTTTAACATTTAAAAATATCATGCATTGCATTAATTTCAATTCACTTGAATGAAATATGTGTAGTTAGTTTGAAATAAAATAAATGTAATGATTAGGATTTTTAAAATGTAAAATGTAAAAATTAAGTGGAAGAATAATCTTTTAAATATGGGATGGATTTTCCTCCAACGGCCAAAAAAGGCAAATTTTAGTAGAGTAAATCTTTTTATATAATTCAAAAGAAGTTCTATTGTTACATAGATAACTATCCTACCTTCTTTCCGTTAACATAAATACCTTTAAATTAACAATTGTTATGATTTAAATTAACAATTGTTAACTCAATAATATTTATGTTAATATGGAGAAGGTGCGGGAGATATTTATGTTAACGTGGATAAGGTGTGATATATATATATATATATATATATATATATATATATCCCTTTTAATTTGGGAAGAAACGTAGGGAGTGGAAAAAAAAAGTAAAACCATGAATCAATGAACCTCATTGTTATGATTTTGAGGCCTCTGGATCCATTTCACGGCACCATGGAAGAAACCCAAAAACAAAGACCCCAATAAATACATTCCTAGCAAGTTGATCCAAGTGATGCACGGTCATTTATATGGTGTAAGAAGGGGTCCACCCTTTATTTTACCAACTGCCCTCCAACACCCTTTCCCGCAATTATGAGCTCTGCATGCCTATTTAATTTGAACCGTCAATAGGTAACGCCAAGCACTTCCACCATCCATCAAGAGATTTTAACTGATTAAGTTTTTGGCTGACTGGATTGATAACTTTGAACTCTAAATTTCTTGTTCTCGATGTTTACGATTTCATCAAAAAAATGACGAATTGCATCCCCACATTACCTTATTCCTTCACTGATTTCTTCAGGGATTAACCTTATTCCTCTTTTCTCGGCATCAATTTTTCACAAGTCTCTCATCAAAGTTGAGCTCCCCCTTGTGGTCTCCAAAGAGTAGACCCTGCTTGTGAAGACACCTCCTTCTCCTTCTACTCAAATTCTGTATGTTGTCGTGGTTGTTTGATCTGTTTGACTTGGCTTTTGACAAGCTCTTTTGAGATTTTCTTTGCCTCTTTAGTTTTGACCTTGGGGGCCCTAGATCTTAATTATTCCAAACTCTCTTCTTGGTTGGGGTTTGGCTCCATAAACAAATCCTTCAAACTGTTGCCTTTTTCTATGATTATCTCTGCGTTGTTGCATGCTTTTAATAAGTCTCATACCGAGGAAGAGAGGAAGCTAAATTGAGCGAAGAATGATATTGTTGCGTAGACAACATAGCTAAGAACCTTGAAAGCAGGCTAAGCTTTCTCATCAAAGTTGATTTGCAAAGGTGAAAGATGAATAATGTTGTGAAAATCACTAAACCCTAAAGGCATCAAATATCATTGTTCTTTTAACATCCACGCTTTTGATATTTTGAGATTTGATAGTTGTTAGTTTGGATCTATCACATGCATGCATCCTGGATACAATCGATGTCGAGGGCCAACTAGAATCCACATGCATGATAGCATCCATGGAATGGGTCCAAACATTACAAAAAGTAAATTAACTCACTTTTTTCACCAAGAACACTCCTCACCTTCCACATGGGTACGTTATCTTGACATCGAGAAGGAAAAGAAAAATCGATTTTAGTCACATAATCGAATCCGATTTTAGTAGGAAGAAAGAAGAGAGTATGTATCATATTGGTAGAGTCTAAGAACAAGATTGTCCCCATAGTTTCCATCATCCTTGTAGGATCAAAAATTTCAAGAATCAAAGGTAAAGAAAAATAAAGAAAAATTTGACGAAACCCATGATCATGGGAAGTTTTAACGCCATTTTCTAAATTTGAAGAATGCTCACCGAGAACTTAATTGCACCATGCCAATTTTCCACGGGATCTATTTAGCATTTTCCCCCCCTCTTTTTACTGTCACATAATGGAAGAAAAGTGATAAAAACATAAATATTCATGTGAAAACCAACCAATCAACAATAGTTAGGTTTGTGCAGCATAACAAATTTTGTTACAGTGATTGCTCATGACCCAACCAAGTTGTTAAAGTGTAAAGTTAGGTTTTTCATACCTCATTGAGCTCAAGATTCATAGAGCTTCATTTGAGTAATCTATAGATAAATAAAGTTGAACATGAAAAGCATAGGATCTTAGCTCATCTCATCATCTAGTCAGTTTAGTCTAATCGACTATTAAAGTTGGAGGTCGCAATACGAGGCAAGTAGGTAGTCATAAACCCTACAATTAGAATAGAAAATTATTGTTTGATCATATTTTCTTGTTACTCTTTGAAAAGGCAAACGTGATGTACCTGAGATTTGATCTGACTTCATCACTTTACCGACCTTCAATTGTGTTACCATCTTTTTATCCATCTAAGCAAAATACAGACTATGATTAACGTTGCATAATATTAAGAAAAGATCGTTGCTTTCTTATTTTCCAACAAATTAAGCCACCATTCAATTTATGGTCATATCACATTTAAAATAAGTGCCGTTTACACCGTCAGAAACATTGGTCTCGTTTGCATTTAATCAATGCAAGTTTACTTTGGGGATTATTTGCTAAAATCAAAGATGCATACAAGTTGAGTCTAACCCAACCTGATTCCATGGGTTGGGTCGACAAAATGAGAGTTATAATTCGATTAGTTAGATTAGAATTTTCTCAACTTAAAAAAAAAAAAAAAGGTGGGGTTGAATTTGAGATCCAATCAACTTGACCTGACCTGTAACCCAATCTATTATATCATATATTAATATTTATTTATTTTAATAGATAATGTGGTTAAAGTAAAAAGTAAGAGAAAGTTAAATTAAATATTTTCCTCAAAAATAAAAATTTTACTTCCCTTAAGCTCTTTCGTGCATCACCCTACCAAACAAAATAAAATCCTACATTCTCCTCAAGCCCACATCACCTGACTAATGTGGTCTAGTCCACTCCCCATCGTCTCCATCTCCTTTGCTCCTCACCAACATAACTTATTGTAACGACTCGATTCCTGAGTCCCTACGAGACACGAGAATCGGATCGACTCGACTAATCCCAAACCCTGGTCGTCCAACGAGGAAGTAACCAAAAGAGTAGTAAAATAAACCACATTCAACATGAAATATAACTAGCAGTAACAAAATACAGTAGTAAGAAAAAGAACTACTACAGCATGTACCACCACAACAGTATAACAACATTTATAACATAACAAGAGCTGCGGGTAAAGAAAAGTACAGAGTGTAACAAAAACTACTCACTACAGTGGAAACAAAAAGACACAAAAGAGCAGTAGTAACTTTACTGGACCCTACTCGGCCCAGCGTCCTCTGCAGCCGCTGACCCTGGCTGCTCAACACCTGGTCCTGAAAAATAATGAGTGTAACACGTCAGCGAAACGTTGAGTAGAGTGGCAGCTAAACTAAAGAAGCAGTAAGGTGTACAGTAGCTGTTTTATTTTCTTTCTTCCTTTATTTACGTCTTTCTATTGTTTCACAATTTATCTATTTCTCAGATCCTTCACTTGATCTCGAATGTTCCTTGTGGGAACAATCTTGATTGCAGTCTTTTCCGAACAGTAGAAGTAGCACGTGGTGTTCTCCTGGCCGAGAGAGTCCCCCGTGGTGATCCTACTCTCAGTTAACCACCCCAAGGTCACGGACAGACGTAACGGTGACTACGGCACGCGCGATAAACGCACAGGTAGCTAACCTGCACTGGCACGCGGTCAGTCGTTTCCGTTAACGGGTGCGCCCAAAGCACAGCACGGAACCAGTACAGGGCAGAGCCCTCTCAGTAACAGGGGTCCAACCCCTCCACAGCAACCAAACAGGGGCCTTGCCCCTCCACAGTCCGCGCACCCTCGCCTGACTACCCTGGTTTACCCAGTGAGCCTAACAAGTCGATGTAGGTGAGCCAGCAGAACTCCGGGGCCCGTGGGGTAGCTAGTACTCGCCCTACACTAGTAGCTCTCCTCGGTACTGCGTACACGAGGGCCAGCAAGTCAGTACAAAGTGGCCAGACCTAACCCTGGGTCCCTGGGGCGGCTGGCTCCGCTCTGCACTAAGTAGGTAACAGGTGCTTCCCCTGGTACTACGTACCCAAGAGACAACGCACCTCCACATCTTTCCCTCTCAGTTTCATTCCTTTCTCTTTCCAAGAGATCCACTCCTAATTCCCCGTTGGGTTCCAGCTCTTTTAACTCAGCACATTCAGGTTTCACCTTTCCAGTTTCACATTCATACATCCCATATTCTCAATCATGTTCATTTATTCATAACAGGCAGCTGTTAAACCAATTTACAGGTAGCTATTATTTCCTTTCCACATTTTCCAAGACTGCAGTATTCGTATATTCCACTAGTTTTCCCATCCTAGGATTCATGCCATACTCTAGGATCTATCATACAATCTAGTTTTCCAGCCCTAGGATTCATGCAACACCCTAGGATCTACCATTCATTCTAGTTTCTCATTCCTAGGATTCATGCAATGTCTTAGGTTCTATTTATGGTTCCATAATTTAACAGATTATACTAATAATCTTAAAATCCACTCTACTAGTTACAACAGGAGTACTGGGGGTGTGGTCGGGAATCCCGCGTGACTCCGCAACCCCCGAGACTGCAATGGAACGGGATCCTATCACAAGGATCAAACACAAGGAGTTTCTCAAAACAGTATCTAATCACTGTAGACGGGTAGAATATTTTATTCCGAAAAGGACGCAACTCGAAACGCAGAAAACGGACTCCGAACGGGCCCTAAACGGGTCGAAAACGACGAAACAGTGCAAAATCAGGCATCTGGAACTTCTTCCAGACGTCTTAAAAATGGGGATCAGATGGTACCTTGTCCTGCGTAGTCTCTCAGACGTCCAGAAGCCTACGGGGGCGTCTGGCCTAGTTCCCAGACGTCCGATGGTCACCCTGGACGTCTGGAAGTCCCTCCAGTCGTCTGGCACCGCTGCCAGACGTCTGATTCACGTTGGATGCGAATCTCAGAACCTGCGCGTACCCATTCCTTGCTCTCAGTACGGACGGTCGCAGAAAAGGAAGAAGACGAAAAAATAACTTACTTGCCAGACGTCTGGATAACCCTCCAGACGTCTTAACCGTCGTCTGGTTGGAAGACCAGACGTCTGATTCTGGAAAAACTTCCAGAACCAGAGCGCTACTCGCCCTCCGCCCGCGATGCACGGCCGCGCCGCGCCTCGTCCGCCGGCTGCTCGAGCTGCAGCAGACCTCCCTCGTCACCCCGCGTCTATTGTGCCCCGGCCGGCTCTAGCAGCCCCGGCAAGCTCGCCCTCACGGCCGAGCGCCTCCTCCCTCGCGCAGCACCTCCTCCCGCACTCACCGCGGCTGTCGCTGCCGCCGCTCGCTTGCGCTCGCACTCGTGCACCGGCTGGAAGGAGAAGAGGAAGGGAGCGGAGGTGATGAGAGTAAGGGAGAGGGTGTGGCTTTTTAAAGCCGCACGATGAGAGGAAGAGAGAGAGAACGCAGACTGCGGTCGCAGGAGGAGAGAGGGAAAAAGAGAGAGGAAGGCAGTTGCAGGTCTGCGCGCGCCTGCTCGCAGACGCAGTCCCGCGTCCCACCGAAAAATAGATCCCAGACGTCTGGAAGGGGTTCCAGATGTCTGGGCCACCTCCCAGACGTCTTAAAAAAATGTCTTGAAGTGTATTCGTAACACTTATTAACTCCAGCTATCTCTCATCCTTACCAAGTACTTCTCTCCATCAACACCTTGCCATCTCCCTCCTCTACCTTCGACCCCTCACTCTACCCTTTTCATTACCTTTATATCATATCCTTATTATATTCTTTGGAACTTTTATAGCTTTTGCTATTTTATCTTCTTTTTTATAAAATACATGTCATCTATGAATTTAAAATTTTTTATTATTATTAAATAAGAAAGACATATAAGAAACACACGACAAACAAACATATTCTTTGATCAGTCACCAATTCACTCAATTTGATCCAATCCAATTCAATTTTATGGGTTAAGCAACTTTGGTTTCAATATCGTAATGTGTTTGATTTGGTTAAAAAAAACTCTAACCTATAAATCATAGATTTGATCTCAGTTAGGTTTAAATTCAACCCAACCTAATCCATGTGCAACCTTAATTAAAACCAATGGAATATCCTGCATCTGTTTTAGGGGCTTGGGGAACTTAAATTGAGGTGGACTTCTCATATATGAGGTCGGGTGTTAACACCCCATGTTTACTATTCATAGGTCAGACCTTGCTTTGATAAACAAAAGCATGAAATGTTTCGTGTTGCAAAGCAAACATAAATACGTAATATCTTTTGTTGGACGATCACAAAATATAGATTTTGTAACTAGCAAAAAAAAATCTAGTTCCCAGTGGAATGCATCGTATTTTTTTTTATCCTGCTGGGTGAAAAATAATCTTACTTTGAGGGAAGGTCATACTTCAGGCCCCTTT
This sequence comes from Thalassia testudinum, assembly GCA_037157565.1. Classification (NCBI taxonomy): domain Eukaryota; kingdom Viridiplantae; phylum Streptophyta; class Magnoliopsida; order Alismatales; family Hydrocharitaceae; genus Thalassia; species Thalassia testudinum. The sequence goes on from JAZHRO010000030.1 coordinate 55,373,007, forward strand.
CCCAATTAAATTATTCAGATACCTCTTGAAGCAGCTATGTTTTTGGCACTTAAGCTATCCTTTGAACCATGATCGATGTTACACGGAGAGTATTAACCTTTATATGATGTCGATTGGTTTTGTGATTTAGACGTATGGGACCCTAAAAGGTTCTTCCCGAAGTAAATGGATGAAATAAGGCATCATTCCGTCTGAAGTTGTCAAGGTCTCGATGGGATTCTTCATCAAATGATAGTGCGCCATTATCATCGTTATCCTTAAGCCAATGCTGAAACACTGCATATGTAAATTGCTTGACCTTTTTTTTTTTTTTTTAGATGCTTCTACGGTGACGTCGATTTGCACATCAAAATATATATCAAATCCCACCTCCCTTACCAAGTAATGGACTCACCCTCAAGAATGCGTCCCACTGCTCGTTGGTAAGGAGGAGAGGTGGGATTTGATGTTTACTTTAGTGTACAAATAAATGACCCTTCATTGTTTTCATTTTTTTTCACTTGGGAGGATCTAACTTCTTGAAATAAATTTTTAATATGAAGCCCAATTAAAGAGGTAAATAGCTGTGAATTATCTTGGCCATTCGGTGTAAAAGTGTCGTGCCTACGCAAATTTTTTCTAATTTTCCCTTCTTGTGTGGTAAAATTTGTGCCCACAACCGATTTAAATTAGGAACCTTTCCCTCCCACTCCAAATTGTCGAAGACAAGTCTCGCATGGTGAGTATTAAAAAAAGTGCCCTATGATAGCAACAAAAGAAGGCATCTCATAAGGATATGCACAACCATTAGCTAGCTGGAGCAAATTTACTCGAACAAGGTTTTCCAACTCGGTAGAGTAGATGCCACTAATTAATGCTCTTAAAGTTGTTGATTGATGATGTGGTATTGGTACGATCAAAACCTGCAATTGATGATCTACTTATAGAGCTATCATCATTCTTGGAAATATTTGGAGGATCAACGATGATTAACAATGATCCAAAACTTGTACTCTACCAACATTCTTACACATCTCCGAAAATGGCCAACCAAAGTGTATAGACCATGCAGGTAATGTCATAGAAATGTTGGGAAAGGAGAAGCCTTGAAGTACACCTCCTATGTAGCAAAAAAGTTGTATAACAAACGATGCGCTATCTCTATCAAATCATTATGGAATGAAGATCTCTGTTAGATAGTGTCGGTGATGCAGCATATATAATTCCAAACTTTATAACTAAATAGCTCATGCTAATATTGCAAAGAGATGTTAATTTGAAAGTCTTTTCAGATTCGGCATGGATGTATTACCTTTTTGGAAAATTGCACTGATGTCATATTTCTCGCTTTAACTCAAAAATTTTTTAGGCGTATGTTTATTTGAAAGAGTAGAAAAATAATGTCAGCAAATACGAAATTAGCATTAATTAATAATTGTATTTATTTATAGAGTAATGTTAAGAATAGTTTGTATTTATTTAAATTGATGTTAAATTATAATGTTAACTATTGTAGTGTTTATTTGATAGTGATGTTAAGTATGTAAAATATAAGGAATGTCAGAGATGCGAGTGGTGTAAAATTTTAATACGAATTTAGTTAACATCAATTAAAATTTGTGATAGGCAAACCCACGTGAAAGTGGGTAAACCCGAATTAACAAGTTAAGAGTTGAATAGTCAAGTAAACGGGGATTAACCCTCTTTTCAAGGGGTTAATCTCCCATGTAAGCTAGGTCTTATACTTAATTTACCCTTGTTTATTTGACTAATTAACCCCCTATTTGCTAACCTATGTTTAGAACTTTAACACAGGTTTGTCTAACACCAATTTCAATTGGTGTTAACTAAACTCGTGTTAAAGCTTTACACCACTCATGACCCTTATGTTTTATATACCAAACATCACTATCAAATAAATACCTGTAACGAACCGATTCCCGAATCCCTACGAGACACGAGAACCGGACCGACTCGACTAATCCCAAGACCCAGTCGTCCAACGAGAAAGTAACCAAAAGAGCACTAAAATAAACCACATTCACCATGTATATAACTAGCAGTAACAAAATATAGCAGTAAAGGAAAGAAATACTACAGTATATACCACCACAACAGTAGAGAAAAAAAAACATGTACGTAACATAAAGTTTTCGGTAAAGAAAGTACAGAGAGAAACAAAGAAAACTACTAACTACAGTGGAAGAAAAGTACAGAAAGTACTACAGGTAACCCTACTGGACCTTACTAGGCCCAGCGTCCTCTGCAGCCGCTGACTCTGGCTGCTCAACACCTGGTCTTGAAAAGGTAACAAGGGTGACACGTCAGCGAAACGCTGAGTAGAGTGACAACTAAAAGCTAAAGAAGTAGTAGAGTGTACAGTAGCTGTTATATTTTTACTTTCTTTATTTACGTCTTTCTATTATTTCACTATTGATTTATTTCTCAGATCCTTCTCTTGATCTTGAATGTTCCTCGTGGGAACGATCTTGATTGCAGTCTTTTCCGAAAAGTAGAAGTAACATGTGGTACACTCCTCGCCGGGAGAGTCCCCCGTGGTGGTCCTACCCTCAGTCAACTACTTCAAGGTCGCTGACAGATGTAATAGTGACTACGGCACGCGCGATAAACGCACGGGTAGCTATCCCGCACTGGCACGCGATCAGTCGTTTCTGTTAACGGGTGCGCCTAAAGCACAGCACGGAACCAGTATAGGGTAGAGCCTCTCAGTAATAGGGGTCTAACCCCTCCACAGTAACCAAACAGGGGCCTTGCCCCTCCACAGTCCGCGCACCCTCGCCTAATTACCTTGGTTTGCCTAGTGGGCCTAACAAGTCGGTGTAGGAGGGCCAGCAGAACCTCGTGGCCCTTGGGGTAACTAGTACTCTCCCTACACTAATAGCTCTCCTCGGTACTGTGTACACCAGGGCCAAAAGTCGGTACAAAGTGGCCAGACCTAACCTCGAGTCCCTGGGGTGGCTAGCTCCGCTCTGCACTAAACAGGGGGACAGTCACTTTCCTTGGTACTCCGTACTCAAGGGCCAGCTCACTTCCCCAATTCTATTCCATTCCCTTTCCAGGAGTTCTACTCCTAATTCCCCGTAGGGTTCAAGCTCTTTTAACTCAACCAATTTAGGTTTCACCATTCCAGCTTTACGTTCATACAACCCATGTTCTCAATCATACGTATTCATTCATAACAGGCAGGTGTTAACCAATTTACAGGCAGTTATCATTTCCTTTCTACTATTCCAAGAGTGCAATATTTATATATTCAACTAGTTTTCCAGTCCTAGGATTCATGCCATACCCTAGGATCTATCATTCAATCTATTTTTCCAATCCTAGGATTCATGCAATACCCTAAGATCTATCATTCAATCTCAATTCTCAGTCCTAGGGTTCTTGCAATGCCCTAGACTCTATTAATTGTTTCATAATTGTAGCAAATTTTGTTAAATATATTAAAAAGCCACTCTACCAGCGAAACTGGGAGTACTGGAGGCGTGGTTGGCAATCCCGCGTGCCTCTGCAACCCTCGAGACTGCAACGGAACGGGGTCCTAACACAAGGAGTTTCTCAGAACAGTATACAATTACTATAAACGGATAGAGGAATTAATTCTGGAAAGAACGCAACTCAGAACGCGGAAAACGGACTTTGAACGGGCCCTAAACGGGTTAAAAACGACGAAATTGTCCAAAATCAAACGTCTAGAACATCTTCCAGACGTCTTAAAAGGTGGATCGGCCGTACCTCAGTTCTGAGCAGTCCTTCAGATGTCCAGAAGCCCGCTGGAACGTCTGGCCTTAGTTTCCAGACGTTCGATTGTCACCCTGGACGTCTGGAGGACCTCTCCGTCGTCTGGCACTACGGCCAGACGTCTGATTCACGTGGGATGGCGAGCTCTCGCACCCTCTCGAGCAGGACCTGCGCATACATAGACCTGCTCTCAGCACGACGAAGTGCAGAAGAAAACGCGGGGAACGGCTGCATGGCCGTACACGCGCAAAAAGAGAAGGTAAGAAATATCTTACTTGTCAGATAACGACCCGGTCCCCGAGTCCCTACGAGACACGAGAACCGGACCGACTCGACTAATCCCAAGACCCAGTCGTCCAACGAGGAAGTAACCAAAAGACAGTAAAATAAACCACATTCAGCATGAATATAACTAACAGTAAGAAAGTACAGCAGTAAGGAAAGAAACTACTACAGTAGGCACCACCACAACAGTAAAACAACATTTATCATATAACAAAAACTGCAGGTAAAGAAGGTACAGCGGAAACAAAACTACTCACTAGAACAGAAACAAAAGAAGGTACAAAGCTGTGGCAACTCTACTGGACCCTACTCGGCCCAGCGTCCTCTGCAGCCGCCGACCCTGGCTGCTCAACACCTGGTCCTGAAAAAGGTAACGAGTGTAACACGTCAGCAAAACGCTGAGTAGAGTGGCAAACTAACTAAAGGCAACAGTAGAGTGTACAGTAGCTGTTATGTTCTATTACTTCCTTTATTTACATCTTTCAATTTTTCTCACTATTTCATTTACTTCTCAGATCCTTTACTTGATCTCGAATGTCCTCGTGGGACGATCTTGATTGCAGTCTTTTCCAACAGTAGAAGTAGCACGTGGTGCTCTCCTGGCCGGGAGAGTCTCCCGTGGTGATCCTACCCTCAGTCAACCACCCCAAGGTCACTGACAGACGTAACGGTGACTACGGCACGCGCGATAAACGCATAGGTAGCTAGCCCGTACTGGCACGCGGTCAGTCGTTTCCGTTAACGGGTGCGCCCAAAGCACAGCACGGAACCAGGGCAGAGCCCTCTCAGTAACAGGGGTCCAACCCCTCCACAGTAACCAAACCGGGGCCTTGCCCCTCCACAGTCCGTGCACCCTCGCCTGACTACCCTGGTTTGCCCTAGTGGGCCTAACAAGTCGGTGAAGGAGGCTAGCAGAACCCCGGGGCCCGTGGGGTAGCTAGTACTCTCCTAACACTACTAGCTCTCCTCGGTACTACGTACACGAGGGCCAACAAGTCGGTACAGAGCGGCCAAGCCTAACCCTGGGTCCCTGGGGCGGCTGGCCCCACTCTGCACTAAAACAGGTACAGGTACTTCCCTTGGTACTGCGTACCCAAGAGACAGTACAAACTACATCTCAGTTCCATTCCTTTTCTTTCCAGGAGTTCCACTCCTAATTCCCCGTAGGGTTCCAGCCCTTTATCTCAGAACATCATATGTTTCACTTTCCAGATTCACGTTCTCAATTTCCATGATCTCAAACATGTTTCTTTGTTCATAACAGGCAGCTGTTAATTAATTTCACAGGCAGCTTATATATTCCTTTCCATTTTTCCAAGACTGCAGTAATATACATTCCACTAGTTTTTCCATCCTAGGATTCATGCCATATCCTAGGATCTATCATACAATCTAGTTTTCCGGCCCTAGGATTCATGCAACACCTAGGAGCTATCATTCCATATATTTCTCATTCCTAGGATTCATGCAATGCCCTAGGTTCTAGTTATGGTTCCATACTTTAACAGATTTTATTAATACTTAAAACCACTCTACCAGGTACAACGGAAGTAATGGGGGCGTGGTCGGGAATCCCGCGCGCCTCCGCGACTCTCAAGACGGCAACCGAACGAGGTCCTATCACAAGGATCAAACACAAGGAGTGTCTCAAAACAGTGTATAGCTACTGTAGGCGGGTAGAGGAATAAATTCTGAAACGAACGCAACTCGAATCGCGGAAAACGGAGCCCAAACGGGCCCTAACGGGTCGAGAAAGACAATACTGTGCAAAATCAGACGTCTGGAACTCCTTCCAGACGTCTTAAACGGTGGATCAGAGAATTACCTGTTCGGCTTGGTTCCCCGGACGTCCAGAAGTCTGTGGGGACGTCTCTCCTAGATCTCAGACGTCCGATGGTCTCTCCGGACGTCTGGAGGTCACTCCCGCCGTCTGGTACAACTTCCAGACGTCTGATTCTCAAAGGATGACGAATCCGAACACCTGCGCACAGCCAACCCTCCTCCCTCAGTACGGTCAGTCGACAAAAAGAAGGAGAAAGCGGAACTCACCTTTCAGACGTCTGTATGATCTCACAGACGTCGACCTTGTCGTCTGGATATCAGTCCAGACGTCTGATTCTGGAGATTTTTCCAGAATCAGAACCTCGCTCGGCCTCCGCTCGCGACGCCGCCCGCGTCGCACCTCGCGCGTCCGCTGCTCCGCCCGCAGCAGGTCCCTCTCCGCGACGCTCTGCGCCCCCTGCGCCCTCCGCCGGCCGGCCAAGCCGCTCCCGGCGAGCTCGCCCTCACGGCAGAGCCCCGCCCTCGCACGCCGCAGCTCCTCCGCGCCTACTGCGGCCGCCGCTGCCGCTGCGCCCTCGCGTCCGCTCGCTCTCGCGCACAGGCAGGAGAGAAGGAGGAAGATGGTGGAGACGGGAGGGGAGGCGCGCCCCCTCCCCCTTTTAACGCCGCGCGGAGAGGAGGGAGAGACGGCCGCAGTCGCCTGCAGCCGCAGAGAAGATGCGGGATCGCAGGTCTGCGCGCACAGGCGCGCAGACGAATATCCCGTGCGAGTATAACTGTTCGTCAGACGTCTGTAAACTATCCCGGACGTCTGGTCAGACGTCCGGATGTGATCCCAGACGTCTTTACAGACGTCTGGGCCACCTCCCAGACGTCTTAAAAGACGTCTGGGACACGCGCTCGTTACAATATAACAAACTCAAAGGAAGTTTCGTCCCCGAAACTTGCGCCAACTAGGGTGCGGAAAAAGGATGTCCAAATAACCATAACAAACTCAAAGAGGACCGAAGCCGGTCCGAAAAGACGTACCCGCGAAAAGCTCTGGGTACCGCTCCCGCATTGCCGCCTCAGGCTCCCAGGTAGCCTCCTCGTACCGCTGGCTCCTCCACAAAACCTTTACCAGGGGTACTTGCTTTCGTCTCAACCCGCGGACGGCTCGGTCTAGGATCTGCACTGGCCGCTCGGGGTAGGTCAGGTCGTCGCTCACCTCGACGCTCTCGTGACTCTAGAGGTCGCCAACTGCCCACCTCCTCCAAAAGGCTCCAACTCTGTAACTGTAGACTGGCCAAGCGTGCGGGCGCCTTACGGCTCAAGGCGTCAGCCACCACATTGGCCTTTCCCGGGTGGTAGGAGATGCTGCAGTCGTAGTCCTTCAGGAGCTCCAACCAACGTCTCTGTCTCATGTTGAGCTCCTTCTGATCAAAAAGATATCTGAGGCTCTTGTGATCTGTAAAAATCTCGAAGGTCTCACCGTAGAAGTAGTGCCTCCATGTCTTCAGCGCGAAGACAACAGCTGCCAACTCTAGGTCGTGGGTAGGGTAGGTATGCTCATGGGGCTTCAGTTGCCGCGAAGCGTAAGCGACCACGTGACCCCTCTGCATGAGCACACCTCCTAACCCCTGCAAGGAAGCGTCCGTGTACACAACGAACCCGCCACTACTGTCAGGAATGGGGAGCACGGGAGCCGAGGTCAACCTCTCCTTCAGCTCCAGAAAACACGCCTCACAGGCGTCTGTCCAAGTGAAAGGCACATCCTTCCGAGTCAACTGTGTCATAGGACGTGCAATCTGCGAAAACCCTCTGATGAACCGTCTGTAGTAACCTGCCAGTCCCAGGAAACTGCGAATCTCAGTGACTGAACGCGGTCTCTCCCACCTGAGCACTGCCTCGACCTTGGCGGGATCCACCGCCAGGCCGTCTCCAGAGATCACATGACCCAAAAAGGTCACCTCCCTCAACCAGAACTCGCACTTGCTGTATTTGGCGTACAGCCAGCGTCGTCTCAGAGTGTCCAGAACCATCCGCAAGTGCTGTCCGTGCTGCGTCCGATCTCTAGAATAGATGAGTACATCATCTATGAAAACCACCACAAACTGGTCCAAGTACGGTCTGAACACCCGGTTCATCAGGTCCATGAAAGCAGCGGGGGCATTGGTCAGCCCAAACGGCATGACCAAAAACTCGTAGTGTCCGTACCGGGTGCGGAAAGCTGTCTTGGAGACGTCGGTCTCCCTGATCCTCAACTGGTGGTATCCAGACCTCAAGTCGATCTTGGAAAACACCGTGGCACCCCGCAACTGGTCAAACAAATCGTCAATCCTCGGCAGCGGATATCTGTTCTTGATGGTGACCCTATTCAGCTGTCGGTAGTCCACACAAAGGCGTAGGGTCCCATCCTTCTTCTTCACAAACAGTACCGGGGCTCCCCAGGGAGACGCATTGGGCCTCACGAAACCCTTCTCCAAAAGGTCCTGCAACTGAGACTTGAGCTCTCGCAGCTCAAGCGGTGCCATCCTGTATGGAGCGGTGGAGATGGGGCTGGTCCCTGGTACTAGTGAGATCTCAAACTCGATCTCACGCTCGGGCGGTAGTCCTGGTAACTCGTCTGGAAACACGTCGGGGTACTCTCTGACCACCGGGATGCTCTGGAAGTCTGCCACGGGGCTGTGCTCTGCCACCACACAAGCTAAGAAGCCCTCACACCCCTGGCTCAAAAGTCTCGCCGCCCGAAGTGCCGAAATGCACCTGAAACCTCCGTCCACTGGCTGCCCGTGAAACTCGAAGGAAGGCAACTCCGGAATGGAGAAGACAATCTTCCTCTCAAAGCAGTCTACCAATGCGTGGTAAGCGGACAGCCAATCCATCCCCAGGATCACCCCAAAGTCCTCCATCTGTATCATAATCAGGTCAGCTGGCAGGCTGTGTCCCCCGATGCTGACCCCGCAACCCGTGTACACCTCCTCAGCTACAAACAGCTGACCACTCGGACCTCTGATTACGAACGGGTTCTCTAACAATGTATAATCCTGGTCCAAACTAATTGCGAAACTGTCTGCGACAAACGAGTGCGTAGCGCCGGAATCGAAAAGCGTGTAAACGAGTCTGCCAGAAACTGAAACCATACCTGCTACCACGGATCCCGAAGCTCTGGCGTCCCTGTGTGTTAGGGCGTTGATACGCCCCTCAGCTCTATGTGCGGACGAAGCAGCCACACTCTGCGTCGGACGGGTAGGTGCTGGCCGGTACCCTCCTCGCGGCTGCGGTCCTCCTCCTCGTGCCTGGAAACCGCGGCCTCCTGCGCGCCCTCCAGTGCTCTGCGCGGGAAGTATCTGCTGACCTCCTGCCCTAGATGGGCAGTCCCTCCTGACGTGGCCCGGCTGGCCACACTGGTAGCAGAGGGGAACCCGACTCCCGCCCTCAGTGAGTCCCTGCTGTCGGCTAGGCGGGGGTCCGGTGCTGGCGACTGGCCCCTGTCGAGGGCCCCTAAAGGCCACTGATGGCCCTACACAACGTGACGGCTCTCCTGCGGACGCCACGTGTCTCCGTGGAGTTCTCCTAACACGCCTGGTGTGGCGGCAGAAATCTCGTTCCACCACTAACTCCCCTGTCGTACGCTCGGAAGGGGGAGGGGGTAGCGACGTGGGTGGAAGCTGAAATTCTTCTCGAACCACCTCTCGAATCAGTTGGACGAGGTCCCGAGACGGTATACTCAGGAGAAGAGGAGGGGTTGTATGTATTCCAAGCCCGACACATCCGTCCCCCGGGCCCTGACCTCGGCCGCGCCTGCGGCTCACCCTCCTAGCTCCACGACGCGGCATCTCCTACAATGGAGACGCGAAACAAAACGGAAACGTCAAAACAGACGGTACCTAACAACACTTCTAAGAGCTCAAGTCAAGAGATATGTTGTGGTGGCTACTCTAGCTATAACCATGTGAATTGGTTATTTTCCAGTCAGTTGATTCACTTCTCGGGACGACCTTGCTCTGATACCATCTTGTAACGACCCGGTCCCCGAGTCCCTACGAGACACGAGAACCGGACCGACTCGACTAATCCCAAGACCCAGTCGTCCAACGAGGAAGTAACCAAAAGACAGTAAAATAAATCACATTCAGCATGAATATAACTAACAGTAAGAAAGTACAGCAGTAAGGAAAGAAACTACTACAGTAGGCACCACCACAACAGTAAAACAACATTTATCATATAACAAAAACTGCAGGTAAAGAAGGTACAGCGGAAACAAAACTACTCACTAGAACAGAAACAAAAGAAGGTACAAAGCTGTGGCAACTCTACTGGACCCTACTCGGCCCAGCGTCCTCTGCAGCCGCCGACCCTGGCTGCTCAACACCTGGTCCTGAAAAAGGTAACGAGTGTAACACGTCAGCAAAACGCTGAGTAGAGTGGCAAACTAACTAAAGGCAACAGTAGAGTGTACAGTAGCTGTTATGTTCTATTACTTCCTTTATTTACATCTTTCAATTTTTCTCACTATTTCATTTACTTCTCAGATCCTTTACTTGATCTCGAATGTCCTCGTGGGACGATCTTGATTGCAGTCTTTTCCAACAGTAGAAGTAGCACGTGGTGCTCTCCTGGCCGGGAGAGTCCCCCGTGGTGATCCTACCCTCAGTCAACCACCCCAAGGTCACTGACAGACGTAACGGTGACTACGGCACGCGCGATAAACGCACAGGTAGCTAGCCCGTACTGGCACGCGGTCAGTCGTTTCCGTTAACGGGTGCGCCCAAAGCACAGCACGGAACCAGGGCAGAGCCCTCTCAGTAACAGGGGTCCAACCCCTCCACAGTAACCAAACCGGGGCCTTGCCCCTCCACAGTCCGCGCACCCTCGCCTGACTACCCTGGTTTGCCCTAGTGGGCCTAACAAGTCGGTGAAGGAGGCTAGCAGAACCCCGGGGCCCGTGGGGTAGCTAGTACTCTCCTAACACTACTAGCTCTCCTCGGTACTACGTACACGAGGGCCAACAAGTCGGTACAGAGCGGCCAAGCCTAACCCCGGGTCCCTGGGGCGGCTGGCCCCACTCTGCACTAAAACAGGTACAGGTACTTCCCTTGGTACTGCGTACCCAAGAGACAGTACAAACTACATCTCAGTTCCATTCCTTTTCTTTCCAGGAGTTCCACTCCTAATTCCCCGTAGGGTTCCAGCCCTTTATCTCAGAACATCATATGTTTCACTTTCCAGATTCACGTTCTCAATTTCCATGATCTCAAACATGTTTCTTTGTTCATAACAGGCAGCTGTTAATTAATTTCACAGGCAGCTTATATATTCCTTTCCATTTTTCCAAGACTGCAGTAATATACATTCCACTAGTTTTTCCATCCTAGGATTCATGCCATATCCTAGGATCTATCATACAATCTAGTTTTCCGGCCCTAGGATTCATGCAACACCTAGGAGCTATCATTCCATATATTTCTCATTCCTAGGATTCATGCAATGCCCTAGGTTCTAGTTATGGTTCCATACTTTAACAGATTTTATTAATACTTAAAACCACTCTACCAGGTACAACGGAAGTAATGGGGGCGTGGTCGGGAATCCCGCGCGCCTCCGCGACTCTCAAGACGGCAACCGAACGAGGTCCTATCACAAGGATCAAACACAAGGAGTGTCTCAAAACAGTGTATAGCTACTGTAGGCGGGTAGAGGAATAAATTCTGAAACGAACGCAACTCGAATCGCGGAAAACGGAGCCCAAACGGGCCCTAACGGGTCGAGAAAGACAATACTGTGCAAAATCAGACGTCTGGAACTCCTTCCAGACGTCTTAAACGGTGGATCAGAGAATTACCTGTTCGGCTTGGTTCCCCGGACGTCCAGAAGTCTGTGGGGACGTCTCTCCTAGATCTCAGACGTCCGATGGTCTCTCCGGACGTCTGGAGGTCACTCCCGCCGTCTGGTACAACTTCCAGACGTCTGATTCTCAAAGGATGACGAATCCGAACACCTGCGCACAGCCAACCCTCCTCCCTCAGTACGGTCAGTCGACAAAAAGAAGGAGAAAGCGGAACTCACCTTTCAGACGTCTGTATGATCTCACAGACGTCGACCTTGTCGTCTGGATATCAGTCCAGACGTCTGATTCTGGAGATTTTTCCAGAATCAGAACCTCGCTCGGCCTCCGCTCGCGACGCCGCCCGCGTCGCACCTCGCTCGTCCGCTGCTCCGCCCGCAGCAGGTCCCTCTCCGCGACGCTCTGCGCCCCCTGCGCCCTCCGCCGGCCGGCCAAGCCGCTCCCGGCGAGCTCGCCCTCACGGCAGAGCCCCGCCCTCGCACGCCGCAGCTCCTCCGCGCCTACTGCGGCCGCCGCTGCCGCTGCGCCCTCGCGTCCGCTCGCTCTCGCGCACAGGCAGGAGAGAAGGAGGAAGATGGTGGAGACGGGAGGGGAGGCGCGCCCCCTCCCCCTTTTAACGCCGCGCGGAGAGGAGGGAGAGACGGCCGCAGTCTCCTGCAGCCGCAGAGAAGATGCAGGATCGCAGGTCTGCGCGCACAGGCGCGCAGACGAATATCCCGTGCGAGCATAACTGTTCGCCAGACGTCTGTAAACTATCCCGGACGTCTGGTCGGACGTCCGGATGTGATCCCAGACGTCTTTACAGACGTCTGGGCCACCTCCCAGACGTCTTAAAAGACGTCTGGGACACGCGCTCGTTACAGACGTCTGGACCGTCCTTCAGACGTCTTCGACGTCGTTTGGACTTAAGTCCAAACGTCTTATTCTGGAAAATTTTCCAGAACCAGAACCCGACTCACTCTTCGCCCGCGATGCACGGCTGCGCCGCACCCCGTCCGCCTGCAGCCCGAGCTGCAGCAGCCCCTCCGCGACACCCCACTCCCGCCGCTCACTCGCTCGCTCGCTCGTGCTCTCGCTGGCAGGGAGAAGGAGAAGAGAAAGGCAGGGGAGATGAGGGTGAGGGAGAGGGCGAGGGTTTATATAAGGCAGCGCAGGGAGAGAGAGAAGAGAGACGGCGCGTCTGCAGGAAGAAAGGGGAAAAAGAAGACGAAGGCGGCGGACGCAGTCTGCGCTTGCATGCACGCAGACGCAACCCGGTACGCCGAAAAAATTTATTACCAGACATCTGGAAAGGGTTCCAGACGTCTGGACAGACGTCTTAAAAATCCGTCTAATGCCACGTTCGTAACAATATAACAAACTCAAAGGAAGTTTCGTCCCCGAAACTTGCGCTAACTAGGGTGTGGGAAAGAATAACATATATAAACATAACAAACTCAAAGAGGACCGAAGCCGGTCCGAAAAGACGTACCTGCGAAGAGCTCCGGGTACCGCTCCCGCATCGCCGCCTCAGGCTCCCAGGTAGCTTCCTCGTACCGCTAGCTCCTCCACAAAACCTTCACCAGGGGTACTTGCTTTCGTCTCAGACTGCGGATGGCTCTGTCAAGAATCTGTACTGGCCGCTCGGGATAGCTCAGGTCGTCACTCACCTTGACGCTCTCGTGACTCAGGACGTGACTGGGATCGGCGACGTACTTCCTGAGGTTGTACATGTGGAACACGTCGTGCACGTCAGAAAGCTTGAGGAGGGAGGGCAAGTCTGTAAGCAACGGGTCCAACCCGCTCCAGGACCTCAAAGGGCCCACGAATCTCGGCGCGAGCTTCCCTCTCACCCCAAACCGCTACAGGCTCTTCATGGGCGAAACACGAAGGAAGACATGGTCCCCAACCTCAAACTGCACCTTTCCGCGTCTCCGATCCGTGTAGCTCTTCTGCCTGCTCCTGACAGTGCGGAGTCGCCTGTGGATCTGCTCGACTACTTCCTGACTCTGCCGGATCAACCTGGGGCCAACCTCCCACTTAGTCCCCACCTCAACCCAACTCAAGGGTGCCGTACACCTCCGTCCGTACAAAGCCTCATAGGGAGCCATGCCGATACTCGAGTGATAACTGTTGTTGTATGCAAACTCTGCCAGGGGCAAGTGCTCCTCCCAAGAGCCCCTCCAGTCCAGTACACAGGCACGCAAAAGGTCCTCAAGTGTCTGTATCGTGCGCTCAGACTGTCCGTCCGTCTGGGGGTGGTAAGCTGTACTGAATCTCAACTGCGTCCCCAGGGCCTGCTGAAACTCAGCCCAAAACTGGGACGTAAAGCGGGTATCCCTGTCGGATACGATCTCCCGCTGAACTCCGTGTAGACGTACCACGTCGCGGATATACCTCTCTGCCAATTGTGCTGGTCCCACAGTGACTCGGATAGGCAAGAATCGTGCCGTCTTCATCATTCTATCCACAATTACCGAGATTGTGTCGTGTCCTCGCTGGGTAACAGGTAAGCCCACCACCAAGTCCATGGTGATGCTCTCCCACTTCCACTCTGGCACTAGAAGCGGCTGTAGCGACCCTACAGGCCTTCGATGCTCGACTTTCACCTACTGGCACACTAAACATTACTGTACAAATTCACCCACATCCCGCTTCATCCCTCTCCACCAAAACTGGCGTCTTAAGTCATGCTACATCTTCGTATTTCCGGGATGTATGGTGAATCTAGAACCGTGTGCCTCAGTCAGGAGCTCTCTCAATAGCTCCTCGTCTCTGGGAATGCACAACGTCCCCTCAGGCGCAGCACCTAGTCTGTGAAAGAGAAGTCCCCTCGGTCTCCTGACAGTACTCTGTCGAGCAAGGACTGCAAGTACGGGTCTGCCATCTGTCCTGTGATGATGCGATCCATCAACTCTGGCCTAGTCTGTTGTGTCACAGTCACTGCCCCACAGTGCCCCCGTAACTCTAGGGGCCGCCAACCGCCCATCTCCTCCAAAAGGCTCCAACTCTGCACCTGTAAGCTGGCCAAGTGTGCGGGCGCCTTCCGGCTTAAGGCGTCAGCCACCACATTGGCCTTTTCTCGGGTGGTAGGAAATGCTGCAGTCATAGTCCTTTAAGAGCTCCCACCAACGTCTCTGTCTCATGTTGAGCTCCCTCTGGTCAAAAAGGTAACTGAGGCTCTTGTGATCTGTAAAAATCTCGAAGGTCTCACCGTACAGGTAGTGCCTCTAGGTCTTCAGCGGGAAGACAACAGCTGCCAGCTCCATGTCGTGGGTAGGGTAGGTATGCTCATGGGGCTTCAGTTGCCGTGAAGCGTAAGCGACAACGTGACCCCTCTGCATGAGCACACCCCCTAACCCCTGCAAGGAGGCGTCCGTGTACACAACAAACCCGCCACTACTGTCAGGGATGGTGAGCACGGGAGCCGAAGTCAGTCTCTCCTTTAGCTCCTGAAAACACACCTCACAGGTGTCTGTCCAAGTGAAGGGCACGTCCTTCCGGGTCAACTGTGTCATAGGATGCGCAATCTGTGAAAAACCCCTGATGAACCGTCTGTAGTAGCCTGCCAGTCCCAGGAAACTGCGAATCTCAGTGACTGTACGCGGTCTCTCCCACCTGAGCACTGCCTCGACCTTGGCTGGGTCCACCGCCAAGCCGTCTCCAGAGATCACATGACCTAAGAAGGTCACCTCCCTCAACTAGAACTTGCACTTGCTGTATTTAGCGTACAGCCTACGCCATCTCAGTGTGTCCAGAACCACCCGCAAGTGCTATCCGTGCTGCATCTGATCTCGAGAATAGATGAGCACATCATCAATGAATACCACCACGAACTGTCCAAGTATGGTCTAGACACCAAGTTCATGAAAGCAGCGGGGGCATTGGTTAGCCCAAACGGCATGACCAAAAACTCGTAGTGTCCGTACTGGGTGTGGAAAGCTGTCTTGGAGACGTCTGT
Organism: Thalassia testudinum; assembly: GCA_037157565.1. NCBI lineage: Eukaryota > Viridiplantae > Streptophyta > Magnoliopsida > Alismatales > Hydrocharitaceae > Thalassia > Thalassia testudinum. Next base: position 55,388,585 of record JAZHRO010000030.1, read on the forward strand.
CTCCCTGATCCTCAACTGGTGGTATCCCGACCTCAAGTCAATGTTGGAGAATACCGTGGCACCTCGCAGCTGGTCAAACAAGTCGTCGATCCTCGGTAGCGGATATCTGTTCTTGATGGTGACCCTATTCAGCTGTCGGTAATCCACACAAAGGCGTAGGTGTTAACGGGGACAACCGCGACGCGTCTCTTATAGTAGAGTCATTGTAGTATAGGATAAGACGGCTCTACGGTTGCCGTTACAATTAAAAATTTATTACTCGGAAATAAAAGAGTTCCCGAGGTCGAACTCAGGGAGCAAGTCGTATTCTAGAAGTACAAATTCTTTATTACAAAAATAAAGAGAGAGAGAGAGAGATGAAAATTTGGCTTCTCCTTTTTCTCTTCTTTCTTCTTCTTTGTCTTCTCTTCTCTTCCTCTAGTGCTCTTCTTCTTCTTCTGTTCTTCAGATCTTCTTCGTCTTTTTTCTTCTTTCTTGTCTTTCCTCTTCTTTGCCGCGGTCCTGCTTCTTCTTTTCTTCTTCTTCCTTGCCTTCAAGACGTCGTCTGATTTTGCAATCAGACGACTTAAACCGCTGCTGCTACAGTGTCTCCCTTAGCTTCCGTCTTCTTCTTCTTTGTGTTCTCTTCTTCTTCACCTGTGCCTGCACACTTCAAGGTTTTCGTCAGAGGGCAAAACCTACTCTACCCTCCCCCCCCGCGTCTCTCTCTCTCAAAATTCGCTCTTAGGAAAGCTCTCCCAGAGCAACCGGGTAATCGGGTACGCGGGTCGCTCCCGGGTCCAGGCCCACCGGCGTGCGGTAATGGGCGAGGAGTGCAGGTCGGGCTAATCGGGTCGGGGCCAGGTCCGCGGGGCGTGAGCGCGGACGAGGCCGGGTAATCGGGCGGGTGAAGGGGACCTCACCCCGTGAACTGAGGCAAACAGCTTAAGGCACGTTTTGCCTTTAAGCGCCCGCGCGCCTCTGCGAGTTTCCGAGGTGGGACTAAATGTCCCACCCCAATTGGACGCCCGCGCGGAGGAGGCAGCGGGCAGTCGAGGCTTCACGCGAGGGCTTCGCGCGAGGGCTTCGCCTCAACTGCAGCCTGGCACTTCGCAAAGACACCCCACGTAGCCTGGGAGCCTGATCTGGGCGTGGCGCGCCTGGAGCAGCAGGTCGAAGGAGCTTTGCTGCTCAGCAATGGCGATGGCGGGCGGAGTACCTGCTCACAGGGAAACGGCCTCTCGGCCTAATCAGATACGCGAAGGACCTTCGTCGTAGCACGGTGAAGATGATCGGGGGGTCTGCAGGTGGCGGGGCGGAGCCTAAGGGCCGCCCTAGGTCAAACTGCAGGTGGCGAGATGGGTTTGTTCGGTGGAGTTGCAGAGGGCGATTCGGGGGAAGTGGAAGGGCGAAGGATGATCAGGGTGAGGAGGAAAAGGTTCTGCGGGGGTCGGCGAGTCGTGTGGAGTGGCGGAATGATGGGAGCGACTCGCCGGAGGTTGGCCGGAGGTGGAGAAGGTGACGGTGGTCGGGTCGGTCGAGGGTGTAATTGACTGTAAAATAGGGAGGAAAAGAAAGAGGGAATAGAGAAGACTAATTCTAACCTAGCTAAAGTGACGAAGGGGACGAAGAGGCTGCCGGCTCGTACCTACCGGAGCTGGAGAAGAAATGCCCAGTGGGGGAGGACGGCGTCGATGACGGGGCAGAGGCAGCGCGCGCCGGTATTGCGCGACGCGGAGGAGAATCAGGAAGAAGTCTCTGCTGCTGGTATTGCGGCAGAGCGAAGAGGAGGAGGGGGAGGAACCGTCGGAGCTGGAGGGCTTCTGCCAGAGTGGGAAGAGAGGAAAGTGAGGGGGTATCTCCGTCAGATCCGAGCTGGGAAGAACGGCGGAGCGACGGGGGTATTTATAGGAGCAGAACCAGAGAGGAGGGCAGAGGGAGACGACGTGTCTCCCTCGCCGGAGGACGCCGGAGGAAGGATACCCATACCGTCCGTGCATTCGCACGACCGGTATGGGTGGTTGAAGCCATCAGGTGGGTGTTCCTGCGACGGCTGACGACGCAGGGCACCCCCATTTGACTTGGCAGGCTCCCTCCCTTACCCTGCGCGGCGCCATGCTCCGCGCAAGGTCGCCGGAGCATGGTGCTGCTCAGGTTTTGCAGGAGGGACCTAAACGCAAAGAACGAAGGAGAGTTAGGGGCCAAAATGTGAGGGTTCATAAGTTGAGGGCCAAAAAGTAAATATATGAGGACCAAAGTGTAAAGTTGGTCAAGAAGGTTTCTTCTTAGGCTCAAGTTTTTATACATGACTAATTAGGACCTAAGGATTCTGATGGTGAATTTTATTTCTAGGTTAAACCTTGTTTGACCGATCAATTTACGCAAAAACCTAAATTAAGTTGTTAATTGGGCATGGTTCTCAATGTAGGTCAAAATGGGTTCCTAAGGCCAAATTGAAGGTTCTAAACCCTAGAGATTATTTTTCTATGAATTTTAGAGGGTTTATTTGATTTTTTTATCTACCTCGAACCTCGTGTATTTAAGTGGGTTTATTTTTAGGGTTAGAGGATGTCATTTAATTCTTCGGAGTTGCTGTAGCCCTTGTTGAGTTATTTCATCCCACTTTTCTTCTTATTAGGTTGTTTTGACCTATGTTTGGACCCTGAGTTACCTTGTTTTCAGATTTGATTGGTGAAATTGCATTTTTACCCCTCAGTTTATGTTTTCTTTGCAAACTCAGAATCTCTCTGAGCCAAGCCTTTCTAAGATTATGTAGGAGCTTTTATTCTCTATATTAGGTCAAAATGAGCTAGTTATGGCTCATGATGAGGTTCTCATCAGTAAGGTACCATCCTTCTTCTTCACAAACAGTACCGGAGCTCCCCAGGGAGACACACTGGGCCTCACAAAGCCCTTCTCCAAAAGATCCTGCAACTGAAACTTGAGCTCTCGTAGCTCAAGTGGTGCCATTCTGTATGGTGCAGTGGAGATGAGGCTGGTCCCTGGTACTAGTGAGATCTCAAACTTGATCTCACGCTCCGGCGGTAGTCCTGGTAACTCGTCTGAGAACACATCAGGGTACTCTCTGACCACCGGGATGCTCTGGAAGCCTGCCACAGGGCTGGGCTCTGCCACCACACAAGCTAGGAAGCCCTCACACCCCTGGCTCAAAAGTCTCGCCGCCCGAAGTGCCGAAATGCACCTGAAGCCTCCGTCCACTGGCTGGCCGTGAAATTCGAAAGAAGGCAACTCCGGTATGGAGAAGACGATCTTCCTCTCAAAACAATCCACCAAAGAGAGGTAAGCGGACAGCCAGTCCATCCCCAGAATTACGCCAAAGTCCTCCATCCGTATCATAATCAGGTCAGCAGGAAAACTATGTCCCCCAATACTGACCTCGCAACCCGTGTACACCTCCTCAGCTACAAACAGCTGACCACCTAAATTTCTAATTACCACTAATTCCCTAATGGAGGGCTATCGGACTCCATATTAGCAACAACTCATGTGGCAAGATGGTACATCGTACCGGGATGCAGGAATTTCATACTCCAAAAAGACCAAACCATGTAACCATACCTGTCATCGTATGGACTGAAGTTATGATGTCTCCGTGAGTCACGACGTTACGACACTCCTCGGTACTGGGGGTGGACAAAACAGGTAAGCCCGGGGCTGATCTAGTGACAACGGGTCGGTATCCTCCTCGTGGCGGCTGTCCTCTCTCAGGTACCTCGAACCCACGACCACCCGACTGGCCCTCAGTGCTCGAAGCGGTGAGCGTCTGCTGTGCTCCAGCCCTAGACGGGTAATCCCTCCTGAAATGGCCCGGCTGGCCACACTGGTAGCAGAGGGGAACTCGATGCCTCCTCTCGGTGGGTCCCTGCTGTCAGCGGGGCGTGGGTCCGGTGCTAGCAACTGGCCCCTGTTGAGGGCCCCCAGAGGCCACTGATGGCCCTGCAAAACGTGACGTCTCTCCTGCGAACATCACGCTCTTCCATTGAGCTCTCCTAACTCGCCTAGTGTGACGGCGGAAATCTCGTTCCACGACCAACTCCCCTGTCGTACGCTCGGAAGGAAGATGAGGGGGCAGCGAAGTGGGTGAAAGCTGAAATGCTTCTCGAACAACCTCTCGAATCAGATGGACGAGGTCCAGAGACGGCATGCTCAGGAGAAGAGGAGGGGTAGTATGTACTCCAAGCTCGACACATCTATCCCTTGGGCCTCGACCTCGGCCACGCCCGCGGCCCACCCTCCTAGTTCCACGACGAGGCATCTGCAATGGAGACGCGAAAACAAAACGGAAAAACGTCAATATGTAACGATATCTAACGAAGAAGTCTAAGAGCTTATGCCAAAAGAAACGTTGTGGTGGCTACTCTAGTTGCAGACACATGAATTGGTTATTTTCCAGTCAGTTGGTTCACCTCACGGGACGACCTTGCTCTGATACCATCTTGTAATGACCCGATTCCCGAATCCGTACGAGACACGAGAACCGGACCGACTCGACTAATCCCAAGACCCAGTCGTCCAACGAGAAAGTAACCAAAAGAGCACTAAAATAAACCACATTCACCATGTATATAACTAGCAGTAACAAAATACAGCAGTAAAGGAAAGAAATACTACAGTATATACCACCACAACAGTAGAGAAAAAAAAACATGTACGTAACATAAAGTTTTCGGTAAAGAAAGTACAGAGAGAAACAAAGAAAACTACTAAATACAGTGGAAGAAAAGTACAGAAAGTACTACAGGTAACCCTACTGGACCCTACTAGGCCTAGCGTCCTCTGCAACCGCTGACTCTGGCTGCTCAACATCTGGTCCTGAAAAGGTAACAAGGGTGACACGTCAGCGAAACGCTGAGTAGAGTGGCAACTAAAAGCTAAAGAAGCAGTAGAGTGTACAATAGCTGTTATATTTTTACTTTCTTTATTTACGTCTTTCTATTATTTCACTATTGATTTATTTCTCAGATCCTTCTCTTGATCTTGAATGTTCCTCGTGGGAACGATCTTGATTGTAGTCTTTTCCGAAAAGTAGAAGCAACACGTGGTACTCTCTTGGCCGGGAGAGTCCCCCGTGGTGGTCCTACCCTCAGTCAACCACCCCAAGGTCGCTGACAGATGTAACGGTGACTACGGCACGCGCGATAAACGCACGGGTAGCTCTTTTAACTCAACCAATTTAGGTTTCACCGTTCCAACTTTACGTTCATACAACCCATGTTCTCAATCATACGTATTCATTCATAACAGGCAGCTGTTAACCAATTTACAAGCAATTATCATTTCCTTTCTACTATTCCAAGACTGCAATATTTATATATTCAACTAGTTTTCCAGTCCTAGGATTCATGCCGTACCCTAGGATTTATCATTCAATCTAGTTTTCCAATCCTAGGATTCATGCAATACCCTAAGATCTATCATTCAATCTAATTTCTCAGTCCTAGGGTTCTTGCAATGCCCTAGACTCTATTAATTATTTCATAATTGTAACAAATTTTGTTAAATATATTAAAAAGCCACTCTACCAGCGAAACCAGGAGTACTGGGGGCGTGGTCGGCAATCCCGCGCGCCTCCGCAACCCCCGAGACTGCAACGGAACGGGGTCCTAACACAAGGATCAAACACAAGGAGTTTCTCAGAACAGTATACAATTACTGTAAACGGATAGAGGAATTAATTCTGGAAAGAACGCAACTCGGAACGCGGAAAACGGACTTCGAACGGGCCATAAACGGGTTAAAAACGACGAAACTGTCCAAAATCAGACGTCTGGAACATCTTCCAGATGTCTTAAAAGGTGGATCGGCCGTACCTCAGTTCTGCGTAGTCCTTCAGACGTCCAGAAGCCCGCTGGAACGTCTGGCCTTGGTTTCCAGACGTCCGATTGTCACCCCGGACGTCTGGAGGTCCTCTCTGTCGTCTGGCACTGCGGCCAGACGACTAATTCACGTGGGATGGCGAGCCCTCGCACCCTCCCGAGTAGGACCTATGCACACATACACCTGCTCTCCGCACTACGAAGTGCAGAAGAAAACGCTGCAGACGGCTGCATGACTGTACACGCCCAAAAAGAGAAGGTAAGAAATATCTTACTTGTCAGACGTCTGGACCGTCCTTCAGACGTCTTCGGTGTCGTCTGGACGTAAGTCCAGACATCTTATTCTGGAAAATTTTCCAGAACCAGAATCCGACTCGCTCTCCGCCCGCGACGCACGGCCGCGCCGTGCCCCGTCCGCTTGCTACCCGAGCTGTAGCAGCCCCTCCGCGACACCCCATGCTCGCTCGCGCTCTCGCTGGCAGGGAGGAGAAGAGAAAGGTGGGGGAGATGAGGGTGAGGGAGAGGGTGAGGGTTTATATAAGGCAGCGCAGGGAGAGAGAGAAGAGAGACGACGCGTCTGCAGGAAGAGAGAGGAAAAAGAAGACGTAGGCGGCGGGCGCAGTCTGCGCGCGCACATGTGCGCAGACACAACTCGGTACGCCGAAAAAATTTATTACCAGACGTCTGGAAGGGGTTCCAGACGTCTAGACAGACGTCTGGGCCACTTCCCAGACGTCTTAAAAATCCGTCGGATGCCACGTTCGTAACAATACCATAAGGATTAACACCACAACTTAACACCAATTCAAATACACACAAACTGCTGTTAACACCACACAATAAGTAAACACAATTGTAGGTTAACACAAGTTTCATATTTCTTAACACTACTTACCTAACCTCTCAAGTAAATTAGCCCTTAGGCTACGTTTGACAGTGGAATAAAAACTTGCGGTGGGATAGAAATGGATTAGAGACTTGTCTAAGAGAGTTTCACAATTTTCCACCCACATCATATCAACATCATTTTCTATATCATATCAACATCAATACCCACTCACATCAACTTTAATATATATTAAAATATACCCATCCTAATATAAAATACTCACTCACACCATATTATAATATTGAAATATCACATACTAACATAATACCACAATACCAATCATTACAAGTCCTCTAACCAAATAATTCTTCAACTTATTCTACTCTAATTCTATCCCGAGATAGCCTAAACCCCCCGCCAAACACAGCCTTAGGCCTAGCTTACTTGGGGGTTGATCCTCTAAAATAGATGTTGACCCTTGTTTACTTGATCACTTAACCCCTTATTTGGTAACTTTGATTTGACTACTTTAACATGAATTTGTCTAACATCGATTTCCACCGATGTTAACTAAATTTGTGTTAAAATTACACATCACTCACGTCCCAGACACTTCTCACATTTCATATTCCTAACATCATTTTCAAATAAACACTATAAAAGATTAACAATATAATTTAACATCAATTCAAATAAATAAAACTAATGCTAATATCACTCCATAAATACAGATAATTACATACTAACATCATTTTCCTAACCATCTGAGTAAGCCATCCATTATGTTATAACATATCTTTATTTAGGTAATATAATATTATCATTTTTCCTTCTTTTTTTTTTATGCAAGGAACAACGCCTCCTGTAAGAGTAGATTACACCATAGAAATATTGGAGAGGTAGAGGGCATTGAACAACCCCTCCCGTCGAATTGTGCCAAAGTCACCGGAGACCTCATGAGCAATCAGAACAAGGCTTACAAAACCTCCAAGGCAATGGCTTGATCCACAATAATTCTTTATAGGTCAGTTTAGTTGGAGAAATAATCAGCAGAGATAAAAAAAATAATAATAAAGAATAAAAAAATTTAAGAATTTTTATTTTGTCTAAATATTTGATTGTGTTTATTGTTATATTAAAAAATTAAAAATATTTATTTCACCTGAGATATTTGATAAAAAAAATAAACAAATTTTATATAATAAAATTAAGAAAAATAAATGAAAAAATGAAATAATTCAACAGAATAAATAAATTTTACCTCTTTAAAAAAATTTATTTATTTCAGAATAAATCCCACAACTCCTAGATCCACCAATATCGAAATAAGAGTTACTAAACACAACATTCAATCTTAATTCCTCTTCTATTAAGCCAACCAAGTAGATCCTATAGAAACTCCTCTATGCAAGCTACGGTGATTTCTTATAGGACTCTTTGGTAACATGGAGAACAGGTCCACATCTCCAGCATGGAAATCGATTAAAGTGCCTTTTTGATGAAGCCAACTTGCCAAGCTAAGCCTTTTTGAAAAGACCTCTGCTGCTCCTATGGATATGGTCCCCATAGGAGCCATCCCAACATAAACCCTACCTTCGATGCGTAGCTTAGCATTGGGAATTTTGATGTGTCAGCCATTGTTAAAATGACGCATTTATCCTCACATTTTTCTATTTTTTTCAGCCATGGTCCAAATGGATTTGTTGCAGTAGTTACCTTCATTTGGTATAATAAGCAATTAATTTGTAACCTGCATGTTGCAGTGAGAATAAAGAACTTGGTAACCTTAAAAGAAAAAGGTGTAATGTGTAGGTATAAAAAATAATAGAAAATTATATGAAAATTGATTAAAAATAATTTAATCGATTAAAAATAATTTAACTTCAATCATAATATCATTGAAAGTCATGAATTAAAAGTTCCTAGCAAACAACATGAAAATAATTTCATTATTGATAATGTGGCTAATGATTCTAGAAGTCTACCATTTGAAGTTAAATAATATGTACCAAGTATCAAAAGAAAAATAGTTTAAACATTAAAAGTAAAAACTAACTCAATCATGCATCCAACAATAAGATCCACAATTAAAACATTTGAAAATTAAAACCCCATCCAATCTAAAAAAAAAAAAACAATAATTAATGACTAACATTATGGTAAAATATTATAGGTTTGCCATGCAGCTACAACAACACTGTCATAATTTGAGCTTAAGGATTTGTGTGCTTGCCTTAAGTCCAAATCAAATAGAATGTAAATGCTAATGAGGTTTGGGATTGGGTATATGTAATTACATTTATTGCGTCGACTTAGTTTTTTTGAAAAAAATAATATTATTTTAATTACTCCATCTATGTCTAATCCATCATCTAATTCATAAATTTGTCACTTATCCTGTTCAAACAACCCATTTTTCTTAATTCCTCTTTTCTAATTTTAGTACTCAAGCATTCCCTTCAAGTTGGTCGTGTAAATGCGCATATACTATCTTGAAGTAACCTTGCTTGCACTATATGAAGTCGTAACTTCTGCTATTGCACCAACACTCCCCATGCTACTTGCAACGGAAGCATCTTGCACTTTTAGTTAAGTTTAAAATATAGCTATATATCAATCAGGAATTCCAATCCTCAACATACGGCAAAGGTCAGTTTATTGATCTGAAGAATTTGTAAATAAAAAAGTTGCCTTTGATTACTTCCTCTTAATGCATAAAGCTGTGCATATGACAATACCAGTTTAATATCTGAGATTCTGAAAATTGAGCAATGATGAGAGCCTCATCATGAACCCTAACTAGCATAATTTGATCTAAATAAATATGCAAAAGCTCCTACAAAACCTAAGGAAAAGTTTAACTCAGAGAATTCCAAATTTAAGAATAAAACAATTCACAAGAGGTAAAACTGTAATTTTACCAATGCAGTACACAAACAGGGTGTCTAAGGGTCTGAACACAGATCAAATGGGCTTAATAAGAAAGAAAGTGGGATAACCTGATCCGAAAAGGGTTATAGCAACTTCTAGGAATTAAATGACATTCTGTAACCCTAAAAATAAATCCGCTTCAATTCACAAAGTTCCTGACAAGATAAAAGTCAAATAAACCCTCTAAAATTCATGGAAAAACATCCTCTAGGGTTTAGAACCTTCAATTTGGCCAGTGGAACCTATCTTGACCTAAATTGAGAACCATACTCAATTTTTGATCTAATTTGGGTTTTTATGCAAATTAACTGATCAAACGTGGTCAAACCCAAAATCAAACCTCACCATTAGATTCCTTAGGTCCAAATTAGATTTATACCAAAATTTGGACCTAAGGGAAGGCCATCTTGACCTAATTTACAAATTAGTCCTCTTGAATTACTTTTTTACCCTTATCTTTTTGAACCCTTGCATTTAGCCCCCCATCTTCTCTTTCGTTCCTTGCAGAACGGCCCCTCTTCCACCTCACGCAGGCGCCCATACCTCTGGTGACCTTGCGCGGAGGATGGCGCCGCGCAGGGTATGGAGGCAGCTCTCAGGAACGAAAGGAGGGTTCCCTGCGTTGTCCTCTTTCACAGGGACCCCCTGCCATGGCCTGCCATTGCCCACTCCTCTCGTGTGAACGCGCGAGAAGAATGGGTCTCCATCTCCGGCCAGCTTCAGCATGCTCTCCACGATCTATCCTCGAGAATCTCCTCCCGCCAGCTGATATAAAAGGAACGGCAGGGCTCTCCGGACAGGGCAAGCCTGATTTGGCCGAGGATTTCCCCTCAACTTCATCTCCTCCTCCTACGGTCAAACGCCTGCAGGCTCCGGTGGCCCTTCCTCCTCCTTTCATCGCTCTGCTGCCATACCTGCAGCAGAGTTCACTCCGCCTCATCCTCCCGCGCCAGGCCGCACCAGCTGGCGCGTTCCAGACCCCCTCCTCGTCGCCGTTACCCCCCTCTAGGCACCTTCATCTCCAGCGTTGGCAAGCACGCGCCGAGTGCCTCCTCCCCCCTTTCGTCAGTTAAAGTAGGTGAAACTCTTCCCCTTACTCTCTCTGTTATTTCCCCCTTCTTAATTTACTATTTCAACCCACCGACCACCACTGTCCATCACCACCTTCTCCATCTCTGGCTGCCCTCCGGCGAGGCGTTTTCGCCACTCCAAGCCTCCATCCTCCTCGCAAGCTACCCCTTAAGCATCGCGACATCCCGCTGACACCAAATCCACCCTCCATTCACCATGCCGTACCTCCAGAACACACCAACTCTCACGTACGCAGTGTGCCTTAGGCGCACTGCCACAGGCACTCTCGCATCTCGCCGACCACCGCGGCACACTCACCACACCTGGGCGAACCTCCCTGAGCCTTTTAACATGGCTGCGAGGCCGTTTTGGTGATTTTAGGGCCCAGGTGATCGCCGCCATTGACGAGCAAGTGAAGCTTGCTTGGGAGCTTCACCCAGGCCCCCTCGTCCCAGGCAGCAGGTCCCAAGTCGCGCGAAATCTACTTGCGCATGTACGCAAGACTTCAATTGGGGCTGCAAGCCTCTGCTGCTGCCCCAATTAGACGGACTCTTCCTCCCGCAGACACCCGAGAATGAAGGTGGGACTTTAGTCCCACCTCGGAAGTGTGTGGGCACGCTCCCACACATAAGAGGAAAAAGTGCTCTAGGCCGGTTGCCTCCGATAACACTGGGATGAGGTCCTTCACCTATTCACCAGGTCTCGTTCGCGGCACTGCCCACGCGGATCTGACCCGCAACCTGATTACCCCACTCCCGAGCACTTCTTGCGCACCACACCCACGCCGGTGCGCCTGGACCCGGGCACGCGACCCAACCCAATTACCCGGCTCTAGGAGAGCGTACACAAGAGAGATTCAGAGAGAGAGAGACGCGGGAAAGGGTAGGGGTAGGTTTTGCGTAGCATGTGTGCAGGGAACAGGTGAGGAAGAAGAAGAGGAAGAAGCTGAAGAAGAAAAGAACACAATAGAAGAAGAGAAGAAGGAGGCACTGTAGCAACAACGCCGATAAGGCATCCGACTCGAAGACTCAGACGTCTGGATCAGGGAAAAAGGAAGAGAAGAAGAGAAGAAAAAGAAAAGAAGAAGGAAGAAGAAAAAGGGCGGAGCTGCTGAAGAAAAGAAGAAGATGCAGATGAAAGAAGAAAGAAGAAGAGGCAACAGCAGAGAAAAAGAAGAGGCAGTCGCAGCAAAGAAAAGAAGAAGAAAGAAGAAGGCAGACTGAAGAAGAGAAAAATCGGCTGAAAGAGAAGAAGAGAGAAGAAGAAGAAGCCAAAAAAAGAGAACTTTTGCTCACTCTCTCTCTCTCTCTCTCTCTTATTCTTTTTGTAACAGAATTGTGAATCTTTATGTTGCTAAAATGACGTGTGCTCCCTGAGTTCGACTTCGGAAAAGCTTTAATTCCGAGTAATAAATTGTAAACTGGTGACCGTTTTTTTTGTAATATACTATAACGAATTAATCATTATAATACCGCCAAGAGCAAGAAACAGGTCCACACCAAACAACCTACATCAACTATAGGATATCTTCAGTGTTGACTAAGCATGTGGATTAAGGACCAAAACCTAGATCCACTTAAGGAATTTGGTCCATAACAACTTACTGCAATCAAAATTGCAATTATCAAGCTTGTAATTGCAATGGCACACAGCAACCCTCAACGATTCATCCAAGTTAATCTAAGTTGCACATTAAATATTTACATTTAATTTGGCAAACCAATGATATCAGCATCACAATACAGAGAAAGAAGGAGGGATCAAGGAACGGACAACAACAACCTCCCCTTGCTACATTGCTACTAGTCCTCATCTTCCTCCTCCCTTCCTCCTCCCTAGTCATGATTGCAGCAGTGGCGTTGGTTGCCTTCCTCCATTGCTCCATCAAGACCCTCAACCTTCGGGGCTTCATTATATATATTGATTTGATAAAATGTCAATTTGAATTGGGCCATTAGTGAAGCAATGCGCTCTTCACTTCTAACAGGAATGATGTAAAGAAAAAAAAATAGGCATGATCAACGGAAAAAAAGCTTAGAATCCGTAAAAACATGAAACAGACATGATGGCATGACAAAGGTAAAAGACAACGGTTACAATATCTATATGTATTAATGGAGCTACTTAACCTTGAGTCGAAGGAATCATCTTGGTTGGGTAAATATGAAAGATGGAACATATTTGTAAAAAAATATAAAGAGGTCTTTAAAAAGGAACCCTACACACGCAATGAGAATTGAAATTTCTAGCAGACAAACTAGAAATTTGTTGAGTGCTTTCTCCGAGTTGTAAACACACACCACTCATCCATCCTTCCTTTGTAGTTGTAAGAAATGCAACAAACACTTGCAGACACATATTTGTGGAGTAGTTTAAATTTACATGCTTCTACATGAGATGAAGAAATTTACAGGGTTGTCGTCCTTGTGGTTGTAGCAAAACATGGTTGCAAATGTGATTGGGGAGCCATTCTATCCCTTCTTTTCGCCAAAAAATAGGGAGCCATTATATCTATCATCTAGATTTTGGCAACAATATGTGTAATGTGTTGCTACTAACATCTGCAATGGATGGCTACTGATCCCTAGCAGTATTCCTTTACGCTCTTCTTCACAAATTTTGACAGAGCTAAGAAATCAAATTTCATATTCAATCATGAATCTCATGAAATATGTGCCCAAAACCTATCATAGGTAGCTAATCAAAAGATGGCTCACATCTTCTTGTTGGCCCATGTGAAAAGATGCAGCTTATATTCAGCATCATTTTTCGAAGAATACTGCATCACTTGAACTTGTAATCAGTCTGTTTAATAGCATAGAAACTGGAACCAAATGGCTGGGTAAGAAAACCAAATACATATACCTTTAGCTATTCTAATATCTATTCTTTTTTTGATATATGTTTCGAAGGTTTGTAGCGGTTTACGATTACTATCATGCAATTTTTGAGTCATTGGATGCAACTCTACCTCAAGATGATCCTAACATGATGAATGTGGAGAGGCAATGCTTGGCAAAGGATACGGTGAATATTGTTACTTATTTTCCCACTTCTCTCCAAGGAGTCGAAGGGCTCCCCATCCCAAAACAATAACTTCCAACACTCACAGTGGGGAGCAAAGGAGGTAGAAGAAACCCCAACCATGAACCACCTGCAAAAACACAACATTGCCAAAGAGGCCTCACCATCCCACAACACAACATGATCAAATCCTCAAAAATCACATCTTGGTGACAGGGAAAATGCCTCCTCTCTCCTCTGACACCCTGATCCACCGGTACCAACCACACGCCTCCCTCAAAAGCCCCCACCTTTTGCAATATCCACATCATAGAAACGCTCAACACTGAAAAGAGGTGAGGAGGCGAGATGGAGCATGCATGCAAAGAGCGAGGAAGCGAGACAGAGAAGAGGGACACACCTTTGGCAGTAGAAGACAAGGTGGAGCTAGAGGTGAAGGGGAGGGCAGGAGCTGGAGGCAGAGCGGAGGCCAAGAGACGCTGAGGTCATAGTGCTGGGTAGCCTCGATGGCACGAGACATCAAGGGACAGTATGGAGGAGCGATAGAAGTGTCCCAGTAGCGAGACGAAGGAGTGGGATCGTTGTTGTCAAGGGCACGAGACGAAGGAGCGAGTCGAGGGTGTGAGATGAAGAAGTGAGGGAAGGGCAACAAAGGTGGCGAGTAAGTGAGAGAGAGGAAGCGAGATAGTCCCGACAACGAGACGAAGGAGTGATCGAATGAGAAAGCGACAGGATCGAGGTCACTAGACTTCACGTGACAAAAAGAACTGTGGGACAAAAAAGAGAGTTATGAAAAGAGGCATGATTCCGATGATAATTATATGGATGACCATTGCAAAGATGCTACAGTAACATCAACAATACACACAAGACTCAACTGCACACACGCATAATAGATATTATGGATGGACTCTGGTTGTTCATCATCCAAGAATTTTGTTCAAATATTTCATCCCATAACGTGGAGTTAAGTTCTAAATTATATGTGGAATAAAAATTTTTTTACCATAACTCTACGACGTCACCAATTCTATTCTACTTACCAGACATTTGATTAAAATAATTTTTGAAAGCATTATGGTTGTATCGAAACTAATCTATTCTCGAGGTTAAGAGTTTCCGAATGGGTTCTTGGATTGGGCCTTATGTTCATATAGGTGTTATTGGGTCTTCCCGGCAGAAATGGCTAAATAAGGGTAAAGCCCTTTTAAGTGCAATGGGCCCTTACAAATAGGGATATTTTATCAGTCCACAATATCCTTCGTAGACATGTAAAGCCCTTTAAGTGCAACTTCTAATGCTTAGCTTGATGGATGAATATTGGTATATTTCGTGGAAATATATATCTATAAGTTCACTACCCTGCTCTGATCACTTAATTGGCAGAATAAAGATGCAATGTCCTTACGGTAATTGATATGGTTCTTTTATGAAAAACTATTTACAGGTTCCGTACTTGTTCCCTTGAGTTCTTAAATCAAACCACTTTGTCTTATCCATGGTTCATTTGGTAACATACAGCATGATTCCCATCTATAATGACACACTCGAATCTAGAGTACCATAATTCTTCACCATGGTTGCTGCAATTAAGCAGACTCAAACGTATTGTATAATAACATGCTGATAACTATATAAATCCCTACAGACAGAGACCCGTGATAAAAGCCTCATAACTTAAGAATCATAGAATTATTCCAAGTAAATGATACAATAGTAGCAGATCTTGTAAACTAATCTCTACACCAACTTCCAAACCCGCAAAAAAATATGCTTTAAATGGGCAGTGCTTGTTTAGCAGCAAACCCAGGAGTCAACCTTCAATCCTAGGGCATGAAGAAAGACGTCGAAGAGATGCTTACTTATGCTTAACCAAAGACTTCATAGAACTTCTCTATTGCCAGAACACCAGAGTCTATAGATTCCAAAGGATCCTTCCTCAATCTGTGCCTTAAACAGTTGGGTATAACAGTTGCAATGTCTTCAGCAATGACCTCGTCCCTCCCCTTCAATGAGGCCAAAGCCTTTGCAGCTCTGTTTGTCACAATATCACCTCTCAACCCATCCACATTAAGGTCAGCACAAACCTTCGAGATCTTCACACGCAAGTCATGATTGATCTGAACTGACCCGAGATTCTTCCGAGCAGATGCAATCTGCTGTTGCAGGTTCTCCTGCTCAGCAACATATGACTCACGGAATGCCTTTGGGTCACGGTCAAACTTTGCTCTTTCCTCGACGATTTTCACTCGGAGCTCGGCATCCCGCACCGTGCCAACTTGAGCATGCATGCCAAAACGGTCGAGGAGTTGGGGCCGGAGCTCACCTTCTTCGGGGTTGCCAGAACCAATGAGGATGAAACGTGCTGGGTGGGAAATGGAGATGCCTTCACGTTCGACTGTGTTCCAACCAGATGCAGCGGAATCAAGCAAGACATCAACAAGGTGATCATCTAGAAGATTGACCTCATCGACGTAAAGGATTCCCCGGTTGGCCTTGGCCAGCAGGCCAGGCTCGAAGGCCTTGACACCTTCTGTTAGAGCCTTCTCTATGTCAATGGTTCCACATACTCTGTCTTCTGTTGCACCAAGTGGCAGGTCCACCTTTTTGCAGAACAAATCCACATTGTTTAGCCTAATAACAAGCATTTGGTTTGGATATATACATGACTCTAGCAAGTATGTACAAGCTCATATGCAACACAAATGAATGAAACAAGCCTTCATACATTGATGTATAAGTTGGTTAACAAGTCCATTGCAAAACCTCAATCATCTTGAGTTTACATTTGGTGGTGAACTAGAACATTCTTGGAAAACCTAAATTTGTCGATTGCTGAAATGGCAATTACCACCAAAATCTAAACCAAGTCTTTTCCAACATTAAGTGGGCATAGCTATATTATCCCTTTGCCACCATTTCAATCAATTGTAACCAAATAGTTCCCTCTAAAAGATTGGAAAAACATCAAAAATGGCAGTTTCTATAACCCCACCATAATGTTACCACGTTTAAATGTTGCTGAACACGGCCCTTGCATTCTCATACCGTATGAGAATGATAAAGGGGGACGTTGAAATATTATCATTTTATGATATATGCAGCATGTTCATACTCCAAACATATTAATACTGGTCTTTGGATATGTTTAACTACCGAGTTGGATAACATAGCACTATTTAAATAATAGTTCAAGATTCAGCAAGAATCCAAATTCAGTACCATCCCCAAGTAATAACTGTCTGTTTTTAAATGGTACTTCATTTCCAAGACTAATCATCTCATATAAACGCAAGTCTCATGGTCACGCACACAAACCAGGAAATTTCAAATATGTCCATTGATTTTCATATAAAATACTAGCAGATTAGTGGTGATAATTATTATGCTTCCATGAAGAAGTCAAAACAGCATTTTGCCACATTAGTAAATTTAAGTGTCATACCAGGTATGAGTGCAAAAGAGCCTATACCAGATTTATGGAAGAAAGTTTCAGGGATGCTCACTGTCTGATTCAAGGTAAAAAAGTTGTTGAATAAGTACCATGTTGATCTTGGTGGTGATGATCTGGAGGTTATCACCACTCATGATGCGCTCTCTGACCTCCACCCCCATTGACTCAGGGTCCTCTGGATTGGAGTTGAAGGGATCTCCTGCAACCACTTGGATCTCAGGGAGCAAATCAACCAAGGAACGCACAGTAGTTGACTTGCCAGTGCCACGATCTCCCATGATCATGACCCCACCAATCTTTGGATCAATAACATTGAGAAGGAGGCATAGTTTCATCTCATCCTGGCCAACAATGGCACAGAATGGGTACACAGGACGTTGGTTGTCCTTGGCTGCCTGTCTCATGGCCTGTCAATTAGTTATATTCTTCTTGTCAATTTTTATTAAGAAAAGAAGACAAGAAATTCAAATTAATGTTGCACCACATATTTGGAGATGCACATGTATTCCAATCATTTATATTCAAAATTTGATCACATACAGAAGCATCTGAACACATATACCAACCTTTCCAGCTGCTTGGATTTCAGTGTATGCACACATTAGCCCATTCCAAACCTCATCTATCAGATTGACAATTATGTAAAAGCACACACATCCTTACTTGGGAAAAAAAAGCACAATAAAGTGGTGTCTGTAAAACTTAAATAACTTGATGAAGTTTTCAGAATAAGTAGCAATCAATTACTTGTATTTAAACAATTCATGGTTCAGTACTAAGGTCTACCTGGTTTAGCTTCATAGGAAGCTCAAGACTTAACAAAGGCTGGATTCTAAGATAAATTTCAGCTAATTTGACACAGATCATTCTTAGTTCCATTGGAATCTTTTGTGGATAGAGAGAGTTCTATCTCATAAAATAACAGGCGCACAATCTAAAATATCAGAATGCTTCCTGCATAATTGACATTCATGTCTCTTTCTTTGGTTTTTGTGCAGTCATCCACGATTTATATTTCACTATACAGCTATCACAGGTTAACTAGAAAAGGTAATACCAGCTTGTACTTAATTTGGGGAAAAAATGTTCTCCTGGTTCCTCAAGCTATTCCACATTTGGGTAAGCTTCTTCAAAGAGCAATTGTTGTTTAATCAAACAAAAGTGGAAGTTGGTCCTTAAGTCAGAATGCAAAACAGTATAATTAAAAAAAAAAAACTTTTCACTAAAATACCATTAGAAAATATACAATAGTAAATAATGCAACATCATTGTAGCATCTTGATGAAAGTGCTTGAAAGGGGTTTCAAATAATCAGATCAAATTTGTTTTCTTGATGAGTGTGAATTTTGGCAAAGGTGGTAATATTCAAACTCCAAATTCCCATATCTGGAATTTACAAATTTGCAAAAGTGGTTTCATCATAATTGCTTTTTGTTTTCTGAAATCTTTGGAAATCACTCTCAAATGCATCCTCAGGGTGTCCTCATCAAGAATGTTAGACCTTTAAGCCTAAACTGAAACTATGTTCCCAAAAATGCTTCCACTTATTTAACTTCATCGGCCGAAAAGATACATTTTTCTTTCTACAAAGTCTTCAAAGATCATTTTCAAATACATCCTAAAATTGCCTCCATTAAGAATGCTAATTTAACATAAAAAAAAAGTCTCAAATATGAAACTTATGAGATTGAGTATTATAAGGTATTGATTTCAGTGTACTTGACTCCATACTTAGTTGAGGTCAATTTTGCTGATTAGACCCAAGTTTAGTCCAAGTCATTACAAATGATACCA
Organism: Thalassia testudinum; assembly: GCA_037157565.1. Classification (NCBI taxonomy): domain Eukaryota; kingdom Viridiplantae; phylum Streptophyta; class Magnoliopsida; order Alismatales; family Hydrocharitaceae; genus Thalassia; species Thalassia testudinum. Next base: position 55,407,504 of record JAZHRO010000030.1, read on the forward strand.
GAGCCATTAACTAGTCGAAAATGTGGGAGCTTCTAATTGCTAAAATATAAATGCAACAGTGGGAGTTATCTCTAAAACGGTCCCACATTAGAAACCCATAAAATTAAATACCGGATGATAAGAGATTTGAAATTTTCTATCGGATAATTTGCAGCATTTTAGGTGGTCAATTTGGGTCAATAGAGTCCGCACCCGTTAAGTTGACAGCACCAGATTTTCCCAACAATTAACCTCGGGTTCAAGTCCGAGTCGTTACAACGCTCACGAAGAAAAGAAGAAAGAGGAACAATTCACGATGATTCATCTTCTTTGGAAGTAGAACACAATCACACCCACTGCCACTTCCAAAGACGCATACTGAGAAAAGAAGCACCAGTTCCAGACAAACCCACTAAGATTCTCCCGAGAGACCAAAAGAAAGACAAGGCAATCCCCTCGCGGAGGCAAAACATCAAACACCTGGAGGGCAACCACCCCAATCCCACACCTCCGGCCCGAACCCTCGGGAAACAAGAGGTGCCCAATTACCTCCGTGGCCGGCGTCGGCGCGGCAGCAACGTTGCAGACGCGGAGGCCGCGCCTCCCCCCTCTGGCCCTCAGCGCCACTCCATCGCCAACGCCACCCCGCCCTCTTCTCGCTGCAAGAAGAGCAGGACAGAAACAGAGAGTGAGTACAAGACCATATAACCCGAACTTCCAAGGGGATGGATAAGTGGGCAAACCGTCCACCTGGAACGGAGGCGAGGAAGGGTGAGTGGAGAAGGTCCGAGCGGGGGCGGGAAGGGGAGAAGGTTGGCGCGGAGGGAGGAGAGGTGGAACCAAGAAGACCCGCCATTGGAGCTGTCACGGAGAGGGAGAGAGAGGGGAGTGTGTGTGGGAAGAAGATAAGAGAGTGAGGATAGGGGTGGGTGTTGGATTGATGGGATAGATTTGGTGGGAGTGTGCAATTCTTCCAACTCCCCTGCATGGGATGACTGATGAGATATGATGTGCTTACGTGGAGGACACGTGGATGCCACGTCATACACTCATCTCCGTGAGCTGCCAACAACGACGCGAATAAGAGGGTGTCAAAAAGGTCAAGTCCATAACATCGTATTGAACGAGTCAGGCTCAGATTTAACTTGTAGTTTACACATATGCAACGTTGTTCTCTCGAGACTTGAGATGGTGAACCGGAAGAGGTCAGTGAGTTCGAATTGTAATCAATGCCCAATTCATAAACCAAATGGGTTAAGGATTATATGCAGGACCTAACTTGTCAACAAAATGGGTTGGATTTATTACTGTAGAGTACATGATACTAATCTAAGCATATCCTTTTACATGTCCGTTTTTGTTGAGTTTAACATTGATTATTATAGTGTATTAACTCGATGACACTTTAAGTGATGAGTCATGATTAGGCTCTCACAAACCTAACTCGAGTGTAGAAGAGTTCGAGGTTGAGCAAACCTAAATCGAGCTCAAACCCAAGTTCATTCCATGCTTAGGCTTGTCGAGCCCAAGCAAAGATCGACTTGCTTAACTCAATGATAGGCATCAAAGTCTAATTAAATATAAATTTATTACTTGTAAAGTTTATGTTTCAATATAACTTGGTATATGCACCTCTTGAGTTATTTCTTACAAATACATAAATGTCTCCTTTTGTGCTTACAAATGCTAGGTCTAGGTTATGCGATCCCTATAAAGCATTGAATTAAACTCGAGAGAACCCTCTCCATAAAATTTTGTTTTGCATATATTCTTGCTTTGCATTTTGCCTTTTCTTTGTTGTTTCTTTATCCTGATTATTTAAGTTTCTTAGAAATTTAGCTTATGCAATTTTTTTTTGAAGGAATAAAGTATTCTATTAAAAAGGAAAGTACTCGATATATAAAAATGCACCCCGATAGGAAAGGAGAGAACGAGAGGTCTATCACCCTCGAAAGGAGGAGGTTGTGCTAAGTAGGAAAGGGAGAATTACAAAACACAAAAGCAAAAACACAAGAAATAAATGGAGAAATAAAAAGAGGTGCCCCGAGTATGAGAACCAGTTAGATTCCTTCAAGTTAAGACAAGAAAGAGAGTGACCTCACGTTTGTTGATACGACAAGCACTAACAAGATAAAATCTCGAAGAATCATGCTAACGAGAAGATCGAATAAATTGACCACTGACTTACGTCAGGGATCTCAGTTGTAACAGGCACGGAATTACACGTGATCCCTAACAAAACAAAACTACACTAAAATACAAGAAAAAAAAGACCTAACATCTCCAACAACACGAGACCAACCACCATGACATTTGATCACCAATCGCACCTGCAGCACCTCCCAACGGTTGCCGACCACCGTAGCACGACCATCATGACCTCCAATCACCGAGAACCGCGCCCAACCAACCGCTGCAACCTGCCAAGCACTTGCTGCCATAGAACACCAGACGAGCATCTCAACAACGCTATGGGTGCACGACCGCTGAGTACACCTATTGCCAACGACAATAAAACCACTTGAAGCATCTTCGCCGCAACCACAAAAAGCTGCAACCACCACAACCACCACGAGCCACAACTGATGATACATGTCGAGGAGGAGCTTCGCACATTGAAGAGTAGAGGTCAAGGGGGCTCCCATCTTGTACAATTGATCTGAGCCCTGAGCTCTCAAGGTCTTTTTCACTTTCTCAGCTTATGTAGTTATATAACAAACATATAATCCTGATTTTTTCCTATGTTGAACCCTATCCAACCAAAAAGCATCCCTTTTCGCATGCTACTTTTCACATAAATGTTTAACTTATGTTATTGTAACGTTGTAAATAGTAAAATTAAATAATTCATTATTTGAACAAACAAAAAATATAAAAATGACACTGGTAAGTTAAATAATTTCTTATTTCCACGTGACAAATGTTTACCGTTTTAAATGTACATAAAAAATTCCATCTAATTCAATCCAAAAATTTGTGAATTAAGTTGGATCATATTAGGACTTGAGTTTAATTGAATTAAATCAATGAGGTTTCAATCCAATCAAAGTAGAAATAGGATTTAGATTAACTAAAATTCTCCCCCAATCCAATCTATATGTGTGTCCTTAGTGAAATTTGTATCACACCACATATGTTGTTCTCACAAAGTAGTTCGTTGGCACATTTGGGCTAACGCATTTGGCATAGGTTTAAGATCGCCTTACCATGGGTCCCAATCGTTTAATACACATGTAATTGTGGTGGGTTCATTTAATTTATTGATTGCTTTAGATATTATCTAGTCTTGACATGAGAGTGAAAGTGAAGTTCCTTTTCTTGAATATGGCCATTGGTACATATAGATTCATTAGGCTTAACAAAAACATTGTGTGCTTGCTATGAGGCTTGAATTAGATGACTGATGTTCCTACCAAGTTATGATTGAGTTTAGTTTCAATTCAAGCTTTGACAAGTTAATTAGTATCAAACTGAGTCCATATAAACTACACATTTTTAGTCTTTTGATTTTACAAAAGAGGGTTGAATTGGTAGTTTGTTTTTCACATTTAGAATGGTCAAAGTGGGTTTTGATCAACTAATCACTTAACAACTAGCTTGTTAGATGTAAGACCAAGGAAAGTTTACATAGCGGTGAGTTACAGCAACATTGTGGAACATTATCTATGTTTTACATCTCCTTGCCATAAGCTGTAACATGATATAACAAATTAATAATAAATTAATTTAAAGTAAAAGGTAATAAAATAGTATTGACATTATAACCAAAATAAGAAAAAAAAAGTCAACAATTCCAAAGATAAAATTATCCATTTACTAATTTTTAACTTAACATTTTCCCTTTACCCCCACTTATTCCACTTAACAAATACTGCGATCACCTAAGTTCTTGACAAGATAATTAAATCATCCAAACGTCAAAAATCTCTTACTCCACTTATTCTACTTTTCCCTGGCTCCTCTTTTTTTTTCCCGCAATAATTTTCCTTCACAGATAACATCAAAGTGTCTTCCTTTAAAAGTATCATACTTTTTATCCATTGACTTTCGTTTGTTTCCCAGTATTTAACATATCAAAAACAAATTAATACACCTAAAAATAAATTAACATATCGAAAATTTATTCCACCATTCTCCGTAGAATAAATTTAACCCACTTGATATCCAAATAAATTACATCACTTATTTTATCATTTATTTCATTTCTTTTGCATTTCTCTATCCATTCCGCGAACTATTCCCTTACCAAACGGACCTTTGAGTTTCTGCACGCTCTCCACCCACCCACACCACCTCCCCCCTCCCCACCCCCCACCCCGAAACCCCAATTTCGTACGCTCCTCCTCCTCCCCCTCCCCCTCCCCCTCCCCTTCCCAAAGTCCTCCGCTCTGTCTTGCTTCCCCGCGAACCGCCAATTTCCCCGAAACCCTCCTCCGTGCTACGCTCCTTCTCCTTCTCCTCCTCCCAAAGTCCTCCGCTCTTTCTGCTCCCTCGCCTCCTCCTCCCCCTCCCAAAGTCCTCCGCTCTGTCTTCTCCCCCGCGAATCGCCCCGAAATCCCTCCTCTGTGCTACGCTCCTCCTTCCCCTACCAAACTCCTCCGCTCTCTCTCGCTCGTGTTCTCTCTCTCGCTCCCTCGCTCACGCGCTGCCGTCGGGAGCGATGGCGGCGACGGCAGATGGGAAGGGCGAAGGGGATGCGGCGGCGGCGGCGGCGGCATCCTCGGCCGTAGGCTTTCTGACGAAGCGGGACACCGAGGTGAAGTTACCGCGCCCCACCCGCGTGAAGAACAAGACCCCCGCCCCAATCCAGATCACCGCGGAGCAGATCCTCCGCGAGGCACGCGACCGCCAGGAGCCGGACATCCGGCCCCCGAAGCAGAAGATCACCGACCGCGCGGAGCTCGCCGAGTACCGCCTCCGCCGCCGCAAGGAGTTTGAGGACCATATCCGCCGCGCCCGCTGGAACACCTCCGTCTGGGTCAAGTACGCCCTCTGGGAGGAGTCCCAGAAGGACTTCTCCCGTGCCCGCTCCGTCTGGGAGCGCGCCCTCGACGTCGACTACCGCAACCACACCCTATGGCTCAAGTACGCCGAGATGGAGATGCGCAACAAGTACGTAACACCCGCCCTCCCTTCGTGTAAATTCCCACGTTTTCTTTGCAGCTTAGAATGTAGTTATTTGCTCACAATTACAACATGAATTCTCGAACCGCTCAGCTAAAACACTCAGACAAACGACAAACCCACTCGTTGCCCGAACAAACAAACACGCGAGTAATGCGGTTTGACAACCACGTAGTTATGCTCACAATTACAACATGAATTCTCGAACCACACAGCTAAAACACTCAAACAAACAACAAACTCACTCGTTGTCTGAACAAACAAACGCATGGAGTAATGCGGTTTGAGAATCGTGTGGTTAAACACGCATTCAAACGTACAACAAACTTTTAAACACCGAACGAATTGATTGATGATGTGCGGGATACTGACGGGTTTTGTTTTGAACAGGTTTGTGAACCATGCGCGGAATGTTTGGGACCGTGCAGTCTCGCTTCTCCCGCGGGTGGACCAGCTCTGGTACAAGTACATACACATGGAGGAGATGCTCGGGAATGTGGCAGGGGTGCGGCAGGTCTTCGAGAGGTGGATGGCGTGGGAGCCCGACCTCCAGGGGTGGCTCTCGTACATCAAGTTTGAGCTCCGCTATGGGGAGACTGCCCGTGCGCGGGACGTCTACGCACGGCTCGTCGCCTGCCACCCCAAGGTTGACGCCTACATCAAGCTTGCCAAGTTCGAGATGAAGAACGGCGAGGTTGCCCTCGCGCGGGCTGCGTACGAGCATGCGGTCGACGTGCTCCTTGAGGATGAGGAGGTTGAGCGGCTCTTCATCGCGTTTGCGGAATTTGAGGAGCGGTGCCGGGAGGTGGAGAGAGCGAGGTGCATATACAAGTATGCGCTGGAGCATGTGACGAAGGGGAAGGCAGAGGGCCTGTACAAGAGGTATCTGGCATTCGAGAAGCAGTACGGGGATAAGGAGGAGATCGAGGATGCTGTGGTGGGGAAGAGGAGGATGCAGTATGAGGAGGAGGTGAGGAAGAACCCGCTGAATTATGATCCGTGGTTTGATTATGTGAGGCTGGAGGAGGGCATGGGGAGGAAGGAGGCGATCAGGGAGGTGTATGAGAGGGCGATTGCGAACCTCCCCCCTGCGGAGGAGAAGAGGTACTGGCAGAGGTACATCTATCTGTGGATCAATTATGCGCTATACGAGGAGCTGGATGCCGAGGATATGGAGCGGGCAAGGGAGGTATATGGGTGAGGCTTTGTTGCTCCATCTGCAATATGTGATTGTGTGATCCGAAGAAGGGATCTTTGTTATGATTGATTTGTTAGCAATGTGCTACTGTCAGTAGAAGATTGCCTTATACATTTTTTTTTGGATGGATTGTTATGTTCCTGCAGGATGTGCCTCAAGGTGATCCCCCACAAGAAGTTCTCCTTTGCGAAGATCTGGCTCCTGGCAGCACAGTTTGAGATCCGCCAGATGAATCTCAAGGGTGCCCGGAAGATACTGGGGAATGCCATCGGGATGGCCCCCAAGGATAAGGTGCGTTTTTTTTCGAACAAAGTGATGCTTTTCCCATATTTTAAGTGATTTAGGTGATTTTGGAGTTTCAAATAGAAAGGTGGTTGTTTGGGAACTATTGTGTTTGCACCCTTGTGTTATTGAATGCTGATGATTTTTGGATAAATGCCTTCTCTGACAGATATTCAAGAAATATATCGAGATCGAGCTCAACCTCGGCAACATTGATCGCTGCAGAACACTGTACGAAAAGTACCTCGAATGGGCTCCAGAGAACTGCTATGCATGGAGCAAGTACGCAGAGCTCGAGGTCTCGTTAAGTGAGATTGAGAGAGCGCGGGCCATCTTTGAACTTGCAATTTCTCAATCAGCTCTGGATATGCCTGAGCTCTTGTGGAAGGTAAGGGCCTCCAATTAGTATTAAATATTGCAATCCTTTTTTTGTTTTTCCAGTGATATAGTACTATCCATGCTGTTTCCATTGGTTAAAACCTGGCAAATTAATTAGGTGTAATTTCCAAATCGTGTTAAAACATGCACTTGATAGTGATAAGCACAGATGTTTTTATGGTATGTCATAGTAATTTTGTACATCAAAATCTTAACATAACAGGAAAAAGAAGTAGGGCTTGATTAGCAAAAGCACTGGTATAATGCAAAGGTTACTGAGTTTTGGTTATTATAGAAAATACATAGGGTGTGCCAGTGTGTTTATTGATATGCGTAAATTTCTGCTGCTTGTTAGACATGCAGATAACTATAGGTGTTTAAGTGATACCCAAATAACATGTGTCAGTGCAACTTTCTTCTCCATGGAACATGCACAGGGGAAAAAGGAAAGGATGCTTTGCAACTCCCCCCACCCCAAAATAAATAAATAAAAGCAGCAATTTAGGTAACTAAAACCAAATCTCTCTCTCACTTTAGGTGGGGATATATGCACATAGATACTTTGCCTTCATTTTGACCACCTTGAGTTAGACCAACCTCAACTGTAAGTGAAAGGAAGACATACTTAATGGTTTTCACTTGACACTTCTCCAGTCTCTGCCTCTTGGAAGGCTTGTCATCCAACTGCTGACGCCTCTTTTGGTGGTTGGGTTCTTTGCAGATGTGCCCTAAGTGCCTTACTTTTTTATCTCTCCTCCATCTCCTGTTGATGCTACACCAAAGTTGCTGTGATTAAATAATGCTGATTTTTTCATTCATTCAGAGTAATCATTAATGATGCGGCACATTTGACAAATGATTATGTATAGAGGTCACTTAAGTCTTAATTTCAAACAAGAGAATTTCATGTCATTTGACAAATGATTATGTATAGAGGTCACTTAAGTCTTAATTTCAAACAAGAGAATTTCATGTCAATCCTATAACCGGGGAGATCTGCTGCATTTGTTTGCTTTACAAAATATCCACGATCATTTTTATATGAGAATGGACAATCACTCGAGGCCAGTGATTATTCGTTGTGATAATTGAAAAATATTCATTATCATTTTGAATCTTTTATGTAACTGAGGTGTTCTAGTATTTTATGTCTAATTGCCGAATGCCAACTCTTGGTAGGGTTGCCCATTTAGCAAAGCTCAAAAAAGGCTGTATGAGCATGATGGGTGGATCAGATACCCATAAATGCACTACATGAACTGGGAGAATACCAGTATTGATTGCCTAGAATTGGAGAAATTCATCTGATCTTGATTTTCCATGTGGAGTGAACTTGTCATGACTGTTTGGATGAAGACATCAAGGATTTTGCAGGAGAAAATAATACTGAAGTTGCAGAAGTTAGTAATTGGTATTCGATCATGTTGGTCGCCAACTAAATAGTATAAGCAATATGGGAGAGTGATTGAGAATTAGTTGGTTGAGTATATCTTAATCTATAACAGATATGAGGAATAACGTTTTCCTCTCTCTACATAATTGCAAGAGGAACCAAACCAAAAGAGAGGAGAATAAAATGCAACGTCATCTGTTTCACCAGGCAATTGGACTGCTATTAACTGACAATGGTCAAGTAGTAAACTCCACCGATAATGTGCAAAAAAAGCTACTGTGGCAAGTTTTTTGGGTTGTTGGAAAGGGGCATGATGAGTTTATATTGTTGCTTGGCCCCCAAGCCAGATTGATGGCAATGTGGCAGAATATATTCTCTGTCACCGCCTATGTATGGAGTTTGTTACTGTGCAGCTAGTGTGGAAAGCTTGTTGTGTTTGTTGCTGAGACAAACTCTTACTCAAAGAGGCAGTATGTACCGTTTGGCATAGTTTCCTCTAAACTCTACTTCTATTCTGACCCTTATCTCGGAAGGTTGAGCATTTTCTTGCTAAGGGTTTTGAAATTTGATCTTTTTCTCCCTGTGAGATACCAAATGTGTGCCGGACTTCAAATACACATATTAGATGTATGACTTAAAATGAGCAGGCTTCATTGCAGGGAATTTCTCTCAGTCAAGTTGCTTGGCCGATATACCTGTCTTTAAACATTCATCCCTGTACAATAGTGGTACTCAGCCTGAATATCCAATTGAATGACTATTATCTTGATAGAAGATAAATCAGCTAGTTCGTTTTGTTATTTGAGCCTCAAGAAAGGCTTTATGTATGATATCTCAGCCCTTAAAAAAAGAAATACTGTATCTCATGTGTACATGGGATATGAAGGTTTTCTTTGTAGTTTGGGGCCTCAAACTTGCATGACATGGATTTAAGCACATCCTTTCATATGAGGCATATTTCTGATCTCAGCAGGATGCTTCATAAAAGCCTAATTTAACGATCCAATTGTTGGCTTCTTCATTACATGGTATAGCCACTTCAATAGTTCAGTGGCCTAAAGCAAAGGCAACAGCCTGTTGAACTAACTACTAAGTCCTAGCAGCTATGGTGGAATTTATTTAACCTTTTTTTAAGACATGTAATAGGGACCTAAGGCTACCTTTAAAATTTTACTCTAACTGATCCGTACAAACATCATGAGAGGCCCAACATCAAAAGCAAGAAAGCAAAAGGGAGGATGACTATCTTCTCAAGAAAGGGAGGTTGGCTAACATTACCTAAGGTCAGCAAAATGGCTGATGCCTTGGGGAAAATTGAAAACTGCAGCTATGAATCCTGTATGCGGAAAAGGAGAATGGGTTTTTTTCTTATTCTCAAGAGAAAACCCTAGACCTCTATATATAAGGGGAGGCTAAGGGACAATTATAGATATGGCCTCAGGAAAGAAAAGTAGAGTAAAAATAACCAACAAGCTAAAAGAAAGCTCCTTTCTTACCACTCTCCCTCAAGCTAAAAGCCTAAAATATAGATATCCATGATGCTCAACTTGAAACGGCATCAATTGAAGGAGGCATGTTGCAATACTTTAGTGAACATATCTGTAGTGTAGTCTGATTTTGAGATACCACATGTAAGGTTCAAATATATCCCTTCTGGATCATGTCACCAGTGCAGTGGCAACCCGCCTCTACAAGTTTGGTTCTTTCATGGAAGAGTAGATTGTTAGCAATGAAAAGTGTTGCCTTGTTTTCACATCTCATCTCCATAAGGTCATATCCTAGAACATGTAGATCCATGAGAATAGATCTACTCCACATAGGTTTAGATGTGGTTTGAGTCATATCCACATAGTTCTATACTCTGATATTGTACTCGACTTGGCTACCACGATTTGCTTCTTGGTTCGCCATGTAACCAGGTTACCCTCAACAAATGTGCAAAAACTAGTGGGTAGACTTCCTATCTTTGAGACAACTAGCATAATCAGCATCCATGTAGGCCACAACATCTAAAGAACTCTCACGAGTAAATAGCAATCCCTTTCCTAGAGTTGACTTTCGGTACCTGAGGATCATAATAGTTGTGTCCCAGGATACCTTGGTTTATCCATGAATTGACTCACTTTGCTTATTGCAAGTGCAATGTCGGGCCTTGTGATAGTGACATATAGTAGTTTCCCTACCAAGCATTTGAACTGTTTGGCATTAACTTGTTTTGAGTTGTCTTCACATACATGCACATTGGGATCCATGAGAATAGAAGCGGGCTTTGCCTCTAGCATGTTGGTTTCCTGAAGTAGATCTACTACATACTTCCTCTAAGAAAGAATTACTCCACGTGCATTTTGAGCTGCCTTAATTCCAACCTGTGATTTAAATGCCGAGGGCATGCCCCTGGCATGTCGTCGGTAAGGGGGTTTTTGGAGGGAGGGCATATCGACACAAAGGTAGTGTCGGTTTGCAGGGAAACCGTCGGCATGCCGAGGATTTCGCCGGCATGCCGACAGTTATCGAGGAAACGTCGGGATGCCGACGGTTGTTGAGCGACACTGGGAATGGGTGGATGGGAATGGCTGGGAACTTTGAAAAAGGCTGAGCGGCGGGGGAATGGCCGAGCGGCAGGAAGTTTCGGAATGGGCGGCGGGAACTCTGAAGCTGATTGGAGGGAACACACACAGGCTAAAATAACCTGTTTCTATTATAAAAAAACCTGTTTCTATTATAAAAAAATCTGTAAAACGTTTCTAATATCTTGATCACACACACACACATAGATTCAGGCTAAAATAACCTGTTTCTATTATAAAAAAACCTGTAAAACGTTTCTAATATCTTGATCACACACACACACACAGATTCAGGCTAAAATAATCTGTTTTTATTATAAAAAAACCTGTAAAACGTTTCTAATATCTTGATCACACACACACACACAGACATGCTAAATTAACCTGTTTTTATTATAAAAAAATTGTAAAACGTTTCTAATATCTTGATTTAGTTGTCTTTCAAATCTTAATAATTTCTGTCGGCATGTACCGGCATGCCCTCGGCGTGCCCTCAACGTGCCTCGAAATGTCATTTTTTCGGGTCGTTGAAATCATCGAAATCTGCCATCGAAAAACGGACATTTCCACAGCATGCCCACGAAATGCATACCTACAATTTTATCGGCACGGTGTCGAAATCGACATTTCAAACCTTGGAATTACTCCACGTGCATTTTGAGCTGCCTTAATTCCAAGGAAGTGGTAGAGTGGACTCAAGTCCTTTGTAACAAGGTGCTTGGTTAGAAATGTCGTCGTGATTGTAATGTCATGTCATCTGCATCATCTTTTGTTAGTATAATATTGTCTACATACATGAGCATTAGTATTGGTCCTTTTCCAATCTTCTTTACGAATAGAGACTGGTCAGCACAAGATCTCTTGAAGGCAACCCTCTCAACCACATTTGAGAGCTTTTGAAACCATACTCTTAGACTCTGCTTGAGTCCACAAATTGCCTTATACAGTTTGCAGACCTTGGAACACTAGCCCTTAGCCTTAAATTCCGAAGGTTGCTGCATGTAGACTTGTTCCTTTAGATCACCGTAGAGGAAATCATTCGTAATGTCAAGCCGATGGATAGGCTAATTATAGTGAACAACCACTAGAATAAGTATGCGTACTATTGGAAGTCGAGCAATTAGAGAAGGTGTCGAAGTAGTTGACCCCATATGTTTGAGTGCACCCCTTTGCTACCAGGCAAGCTTTATATCTCTCAATTGACCCATCCAGGTGATGTTTGACAGTAAACACCCATTTGCATCCTACCACAGCTGCATCATTCTAAACAAGGTTCCGAGTTCTGCAAGAGACTAATGCAATCATCTCTTCTTCATCTATGGCCTGTCATTAGTTTGGATCACATAGTGCCATCTGATGGGTGGTAGGTGTTTAAACAGTAGAGAGAGTAATAGCAAATTATCAATACTAAGGAGAGACTCACTATAGACATGTACTTAGACATCAAATGCAAATTACATGACCTAGTGCCCTTTTGTAAGGCAATAGGCAAATCAAAACTGTCATCCACTAGATCGTTTGTCTCATCAGGCTTAAGCTCAAAGTCTTCAGCGACTATAGTCTTAGGCTACTGAAGTTTATTATAATCTCCTTGAGTAGCAGGAAAGGAATGATGGTCTTCATATTATTAGGTACAAGACTCTCCTTGGGAATAGAGGATACTGGCTCTAGAGGAGGTGGTTCTTCCTACTGAATTTGACAATGAGAATAAATCATCTTGAATTTGTTATCTGATTGCCTCTGTGGTTCATCTGAGGGTACGGGAATAGGGATGATTACCTTACCTTCAGATGTTGGCGCGGTAATGCATGAGCCAGACATAGAATAGTAAGGAATGGACTCCATGAAAATGACACATGTACTTACATAATAGCGTCGAACAACAAGATCATATTTGTAGCCTTTTGGAGTCCTTGAGTACCCAACAAAGACACGTGACTGCTCAAGGTGTAAGTTTGCCCCTGTTGGGGCCATGAAGGTGTACAAACATAATGCATCCAAAAACTTTGGATGGAACTCCACAAAGCTCATGATCAGGAAAAAGAACTGAACAAGTGCATTGCTCTTCGAGCATAGTGGATGGCATCCAATCAATGAGATAGCAAGCATTTAACACCGCATTCTCCCAATATGAAATTGGTAGGCTATTCTAGATTAGAAGTGTTTGCGCTACACCTAGAATATGCTGTTGCTTCCTCTTTGCCACGTTATTTTGCTGTGAGTCTATGACGTATAAGGGCAACTAGTTTGGTGGATGATCCAATGCTCTCGATAGAAGACTCGAAGGGAGTAAGCGCAAAAATCTAAGGCATTATATGATTAAATGACTTTCACATTAGTCTTGAATTGATTTTTGATCTCCTCCGGAAAGGTCTTAACTCTTGATCATATCACCAACTTCAAATCTAGATTTCAATAGGAATATTCACGCCAAGCAAGAAAAATTATCCACGGCAACAAGGTGAAACTGATGACCCAAATGATTAGGAGCACGACCTGGTCCCTAAATATCCAAATGAAGTAACTAGCACATCAACTCAGAACTTCGATGTTGCATTCTTGGAAATGAGCTCCTATGATGCTTACCAAGTTGATAAGCTTTGCATTGAAGGGTAGCAGTTGGTGGGATTTGCAGTATCACTCATCGAAGTTTAGATTAAGTGGAGATGGCTAAATTAGAGGTGTCACATAACTAGAAGATCATCCAAATGAAAGACATACAAGACCAACATATGGTGATTGTAGGAGGCGATAGATGCCACCTTTACACCCACAACCAATAACTTGTCCTGTTAGTACGTCTTGAAATGTGAGTGACACAACATTGAACACCTTGCAATTTAGTTCTTTTGTAATCTAACTGATAGATAGTAGGCTCAAGGGAAAGTCTAGGACCCCCACCCTGATACCACGTGGAAAAAGAGAATGAGTTTTTTCATATTCTTGAGAGAAAATCCTAGACCTTTATATATAGGGAGATGCCAAGGAACAATTATAGATATGCCCTCAAGAAAGAAAAGTAGAGTAAAAATAGCCAACAAACTAAAAGAAAGCTTCTTTCCCAGCAAAATGAATTCTTGCTGCAAATTCTTTTGTTTGCCTCTTACCACGGTCATCCAATTGCTGTTGTTTTTTACTTTCTGCATAACTACAAAATTTGCTATTATCTTGACTTCTGCTTCTCAAGTCCTAACTCATTTTTTCAATTGCCTTCGATGTTGCATCCTAATGACTCAATAGAACTCTGTTGCTGCCTTCTTCACTGACAGTACAATCTACTCTAATCCTTGTTCTCTACCGAGTAATCCCTACTATCATTAAGCTACCATGTCCTTGTAATCAAGGGTATTTCTCTATCCAGATTCCTCTGGACCTTCTTAACTCCTTTTAAAATCTTTTTAAGAGTAACTTCCTTTTGCAAAATCAAACTAAAATTCTTAGGTAAATGCTTTGTAAAATCCCTCTTTAGCTGTTCCTATCATAAGTATTTATCCTCTTTTCATCTTACCAACTTGTCATTTCTTGCCAAAGCACCTTCAATCTCAACTTGATTTCTAAGACTGCAAGTAGCTTTGTTAATATTCTGCTTGTCTCCATAAACCATTCATCTTCAGACAATCTCATAAAATCACAAGATGGTGCATAGATTGCATGCACTCTATTATTTACTTTAAGCCAAGGCCATTGGCAGTCTTTTGCTTCTGCTGCTCAAAGTTTTACATATCCCAGTTGAGTTTTTTTTCCAGTGCTTCCTTAATACTCTGCGTCCGATTGGTTCTTCTTAACCTGTAACTCCAGCTATCTCTATACTCCTTACTTCTTGTTCCTCATCACCTCAGCTACAGTCTTCACTTCCTCATTCACTGCTTGAGATTATAAATCACCATACTTTAACTGTTTGGTTCTGATTTTTCCTCCACTAGACCTTTCAAACAATTATTTTCCATTTGAATTTGATCCAATACATTGTGGTGAGAAACTGCGCCAGGTTGGTCATTTTGGGACTGTTGTTTCAGTGAGGAACTATATGTAAGCATACCTTAAAGAGTGGAAGTATTGGGGTTTGTATACATGGGGTTATTATTATCCTTCCACTTGTAAACCTGTTTGTGGCAACTGTGCTTTGTACCTATGTTGCAACAGAAAAGGAAAGAGAATTCTAATATTGGCCTGCCACCTGGAAAATCATAATAATGGGTCACACATTGTGTACCGTTCTTATGGAGATTCAAAGGAACATTGTTAGAGGAAATTGAACCTTTTATAGAAAGAAAGAGCCTACCTTTGTACTAAAACAAAAACAATGGCAATACACGTATATAGATAATTGACTCCTGGGAGCAAAATCCGACGAAAATATCTTAGTAGTAGCTTTCTAGAAGTTGGTCTAAGCACAAGTCCAAGAACCAGAACCTAGAGTTTTAGACTTAAAGAAAGCCAAGCTACGATGGTGGGATCCAAGCTTGGGATTGCCCTGATGTCACATCAAAGAATGAATCAGATCATATACCTTTTTATGTGATTGTCACCTGATCCCGAGATCTGAAGAATTGCTCAATTAAGCATGCTCTAGTTCCCAACTTTTCAAGTTGGAAGGCTTAAGTCCACCAACAAGGGAAACTCCACTTTTTAGCCTCTTGGCTTCAAACCTAAAGTTCGACTCGGGTATGAAGCATGTTATCGCCCAAGATAAAGGATTTGGCCAATAACCACTACATGATCTTTGAGACGGATCAGGATCACCATAAGTCCTACAATCTTCCTTCACAGCTGGACACCACGATGCGTGTCAATTACATCGCTGACCTGAAAAGACAGCAACACGACACATGCCCTGTGATCTTATTCCTATAATGGTTGCATTAACCATGTGATCAATGATTATGTGACTTAAGGATTGTATATTGTTTGGTGCATGGAAGGGCGGCACGATGAGGGAATAACTATATATCTTTTCATGGCAATCAAGCCTTCTCTATGAAGCATGAAAGCAAATCACAGTCAATCAATTGTAATCATTCCTTTTCGTGCGTTTGCAGACCTGTTCTCCCTAGGACATAGCGCTAAAGAACTCTAACCTGGTAAAATCTCTTGCATGATTGTTTCGTTGCTTGCTCTCTATTTTCAAAATTCCACTCAAATATTGGTGGGGGAACTGAGCCTTACCTAATTGTTGGATTTGGCAACTGCTAGTGGTATGGTTTATTCTCTCAAAAAAAAGTGGTATAGTTTATTTCTTTTGCCCAAAATTCTTAGTTTATCCCTTTAGATTTTCCTTATTCAACTAATTTTCCTGTATAGCATTCTCATGATGCATTTTTCTGTAAATCTTTTACTCAAATCAGTCTCTAGCAAAGAAAAATGATGATTGATGGAATCAGCCATTACGAAGTGTGGTTACTGCATTCTAAATGTGAATCTTCTGGAATTCTCTGGGTTATATCTCAAAAAAAAAAGTCACTCATGGAATCAGGACATCATCAGTTTTGATATTTTTATTAGTTTGATAAAGATTCAGTTTCAGTTAGTGCTAGACATCTGTGGATTATTTTATCTGGAGATTGAATAATACTAAACCTCTTGATATGTTTGAGTTTTCATTTAATTGTGTGTGTGGCACGAGTCATGTACTCAGTTTGTAAATGGGGTGCCTGGTGGGTGAATGAACATGGTTTTGGATTAAGTGCTTGATGAGTAAGTGGGTAGGATGTGGGTAGTAGGCCTGCAAGTTGTCATTGGTTTGGATTTACTGGAAACTGACCCATTGAAATTCTTATGTAAGTCAAACATAACTATGATGAGTTTTTCCTAGCGTCAATTTTCTGACATTTATCTTGTTCTGAACAGGCCTATATTGATTTTGAAATATCAGAAGGTGAGTTCGAGAGAACCTGTCAATTGTATGAGCGTTTACTGGACCGAACAAAGCACCTCAAGGTGTGGATCAGTTATGCAAAATTTGAGGCAGGGGTTGCTGAAGCTGATGACAGAGAGCGTGTCACTCGCTCCAGAGGTAGTTAACATGAAACTTGAATATTCTAGGTTTGTTTTAGTTTTGTAATGTAGCTGGAACAATTTCTTTGTTTACCTACTGGCCTTTGCTGGAAGCTTTATATGATTTTGTTTTATTTAATTTTATTACTTATATTTCTATTCCAACATCAACAGAAGCAAATTCTTTAAAAGGCATTGGTTAAATTTGGCCCCCTTTGAATATCCATTCCAGGTGTTTTCGAGAGAGCGTTTGATTATTTTAGAACATCTGAGCCCGAGTTGAAGGAGGAGCGAGCCATGCTCCTAGAGGAGTGGCTGAAAATAGAGGGTGACTTCGGCAAGATCGGCGATGCTGCCTCGGTGCAAAAGAAACTGCCTCGAAAGGTGAAGAGGAAGAGGCCCATCACCACAGAGGATGGCACTCATGTCGGGTATGTTAATATGTGCCATTTAATTGCATTTTTTTTTTTTTTTGTGTTGTACTTCTCTTTAACTTGGAGTAATGATGCTATTACATTTTTTTGTTCCATCTGTAGGTTTGAGGAATATATCGACTATATATTTCCTGATGAGGTGGCCATGGATCCAAATAGGAAGTTGTTGGAGGCAGCATACAAATGGAAGCGACAGAAAACAGATGATGAGTGATATCCTATTTATTGGGAGAAATTTTTGTGTCATCTTGTACAATTGTCTAATTAGATGTTTGAGATTATATAGTAAGAAGTCAGTTCTTGCTAGCAGTATGCTTGATTGGTCAGTTCTGGGGGTACTGCAAGCTGTCCATATTCCCATGTAAGCCTACACTCAAAAATGTCTGCTATATCATGTAGTTTTCCCTCCATCTCATATATACATTAGCACATGCCACTGTCCATGTTCAAGAAAAGGGCCTTGACCTCTACTCTTGTATTAGTACTAGAGAAGATCCATAGAAATCAATCAATGAATTAAATGAATCCACTACAATTGTATCCACACGCAATGATTGGAGAGGATCTTTGGTACAGAAATTACAAATGTGAAGGGCACCCAAAACCACACCATATACCCCAGCATAGCGTGCCTGCCAACTTCACAAAAATGGCATGGTATGGTGTTATATAGCTAACATCTTCTATTCACAAAGGATGCATGTGGATTGGATGAGGTTGGATTTGAGATGATATGCAGTCATATCTGACATTATTATGCTGGGACCTTTCTAATTCAATCTGACCTTATGGAGTCCAACATGGGGCCGCCATACAGAGAGTTTATAGGTAGAATCCCCCTTTAACTGTTTTAAACATAAGTATAGACCTAGCTGAAAAACTCATAACCCCGTGTTTGCATTGGGGATTCAATTGCTTCCTTGTCCTTCCATCTTGAACTATCTTGACAGGGCTTCTATCTCCAACAATGCCTACAACAACCCAGCTACAATCCTCATTGATGATCTGCAGCTTCTCTTGCCGTCACCATTTTTTAGTTCCATGTTTGCATGGGTGCCAATAGAATGTTCCTTCTCCAGTGACCCACAAAGCTAACGACAAAAGCCTACGCTTAACCCTTCCTGATAACCTGCACAAGAGTTTCCTTAAATGCATAACCCTCATCCTTTCACTGGCATGAGAGTTCTATGGTGTCCTAATTGTGGATTAAGAAGTTTCTTTCCCTCAATATCCTCCCTATAGTTACATTTGTTTCTAATGTAATCTTTCATTCCCTTTTCTTTGGTTCTTTGTTTCTATATATCCTAAATTCCTTTTTATTTATCCGGAAATGCACCTGTGTTATGTCACATTTTGTGTGTATACATAATTTTGTACTGTTCTCCTTTGGGTAACCAATTGATTTGCTGGACTTTTCATATGCACATTGGAAATTCTAATGAAAATTTTCCTTCAAAGTTCTGCAAGAAGCTTCTTGTTTTCAACAAGCAAATTTTAAATAAACATATCCGTATAACCAATTGTTTTTTACTTTTATTTTCTAGAGAATCCATTGAATTTGTAGAAACAAAATTTTCAATTGTTTCATGGGAAGACGGTAAGGAATTAAATGGAATCGTTGGTTTGAGAGAAATTTTCAAATTTCCTTAAATGTTCACTTGAAGAGTGGGTGAAAAGGACATGGCACTTGTGCTCTTTCTATGCTATTGTCAGAATTCACAGAAAAGCATTGCTGCTGAAGAGTTAAATGAATTCAGTCTTTGCTATATCATAGCTAAGGCAATTGTGTTTACCCAATAATTTTGATCACATTAATGATAACTAAATTTGACCAGCATCCCACTAACATCCAAGAGATCATGGGATCAAATCCCATGCTCACCACATTTATCTTCTCAAACAAACAAAAAACAAACCACCATCCGTTCTTAATTCAAAGGGAGGGTCCCTGGTATTGATAGCTGTTGTCAAATTTGCAAGAATGGGAGAGAGGGTGCTGATCATAGTTTTATGAAATGTCCTTTTGCCAAAGTGGTTTGGTTCAGGTTGGGCTATCGTGTACAGGCAATGGAACTGGATTGGTTTGATGAATATTTCAAAATCAGTCAGCTGCTGTCACAAAATAACTGTAATCAAGCTATGCCTTTTCTTGAGGCCTATGCTCTCTGGCTCAACAGATGCAAAATAGAACATGGACAAGCTGGTTCTCATTGCAAATCAGATTCTTCAGTCTCTGCAGGGGTATGAAACACGCGCTACCACTCTCAATGCGGTCCCATATTCCAGAACTCATGGGACTTCTCCCTTGATCAGGCATGTCACGAATGCTCCCCATTCTGAAAGTACTAATGACATTACTGTTGTAGTGTATGCGGCAGTCTCCTCCCAACAATTTTATGCTGCAGCTATTCTCCTTGATCGATCAGACTCTATCATAGCGGCTCAAAGTTACGAGCCATCCCACCATCGATAGCGAAGAAGCCGAGGCATAAGCAGTTCTTCAAGGGGAACCATCTTCGGTGAGTTTCTGGCCTTGAGTTTGGCTTACTCCAGGGGAACCATCTTCGGTGATGCCCTCTCCCCTGTTAGTCAAATATTCAGAGCAAAGCAATCTTCTTGGAGGCTCCTTCATACTTTCAAAGAATGTCAAGCTCTATTACTGTCTTTTCCTCACTTCTCTATCTCCCATGTTAGCAGAAATGGGATTCATTTGGCACATAAACTCGCCAATTTCTGTAAGGGGTCGGGTATTTCTGGTCTCTGGGATGGATCTTCCGTCCTATGTTTCCCGTAAGGTTGGCTTGGTGCAATGAAATCCTTTTCCTTCAAAAAAAACAAAAAAGTGAGTGGTGCTTCTGGACTGCTAGACTTCAATCCAACGATCAGCAAGATTAGTGGTGGATTACGTTTACATGGTTTTGTTTTATCGCAGATCCGAGAATATTAGACGCTATACTGGTAACGTTTGGTTGTGGAGTGGGATATCCACTGGATTGAGATGAATAATAATAATTTATGGGATATCCTATCAACTTTAGATTTCCCTAGAAGTCTTCTCCATTGCATGCTCTCCCGAACTCCCATATTAAAAAGTATTATCCTATTAAAAGATCATCACTTATCTTATTATATAGCCAAACACTATACGTAATCATTTATTTTTTAGGAAGCGAAATCATTTTCTCTGCTTTTCAAGGTCCTACTTCGTTTATGCCTTGTTTCCCCTTCCAAGTCAATGTCCCTTGAGCTCCGCTATCCTAGCATTCTGGGTGTTGTGCTCTGCTTGGATATCGAGTCGGCTTCTTACCGGGTGGCTTGGGTTGTCCCACTTCGATCTTCTCAAGCTCCCTTGTCAGCTCCATTTGTGGCTTTCTGGCTAGTTCTGTCACCCGAGGATCCCGATCGGCCTCCTCTGCTAGAAAATTGGTTAGGTCAGTTGGGGTCTTAGCAAGGTGATCCTGATTCTCTTGTTGCGGAATTGTTCCTTTTAGGCTTTGAACTAGCTCATTCTTTGGTTCCTTACCCTTGTTGGGCCGACCATTTGCACCTAGCTTTTCTTTTCTTATCATCTAGTTTGGTTGCTGGGCTGGATTGACCAGCATTACGAGGGCTTAACCTGGGATACTATATTAACATGACAAAGTTATCTGTTTATGCGTGTCTTTTAACTTATTCTAAAATAATTCCTGAATTTTTTTTTCATACCGTAAAAACTTAAAATACAACAACAAATTTTAAATTGATACATTTTTTTATCTTACAGGATGGGAATTTTTTTATCTTTCGGGATGAGAACAGCTAAAGCGAATGCATGTTAAGAGTTGAATCGAAATAAAAATAAATTTATATTTAAGTAAAAGCACTTATGAAAAGAAATACACTAATCTTAGCCCAACAATCATGTACAATAATAATTTCTTGCAAATATTCATCTATTAAATTTTGATACATTGACCTATAGAATAAAATAGGTTTAAACAACACAAAAAATGATAATAACTTACTTGAATATGAAAAAAAGTATAATAGCACCGATTAGTAAACATCTATGATAAAACATGGGTGAGCTCTAATTCGTAAAATTATTTGCTATTTTTTTCGCATAGATACATAATATATTTTATCATCTTAGCATATGTCATCATCTTAATGTAAAATCAAATACAATGGGTGATTATTTGTAGTAAATATCATCGATGATATTTGAACTTAAGTCATATATCACTGGTGATTTTTATATTTAAATTAAATATCACTGGTGATTGTTTAAACATCATCAATATTTTATACATTTAAATTAAATATCACTAATGATCTTTCAAATATCATCGATAATTTTAAATTCTGAAATCAAACATCATTGTGATTTTAGCATCACATTCAGTAACAATGGTCGAAAATCCTTAATGCTTACAACCAATTATCGTATTTATGTTTTAAATTTTGATGTATTGACCTACAAGATAAAATAGATCTAAACAACATAAAAATCATAATAACTTACCTGAATTACTTATGACTTTGATTTTTCAACGTATCCATCACAAGAGACTTCATCGCACCAAAATTCTGAAAATATATCTTGCACCTAAAATATCATCAATGATAACTTATACTTCAAACAAATATCATCTATAATTTTTATACTTAAATAAAATATCACCGGTGATTCTGGCATTCGAAGGAAATATCATCCGTGATGTTTCCACTTAGAATGAAATATAATTATTGATTTTTAAAATATGATTGATGATTTTTCTACTTGAAGTAAAAATTACAAGTGATTTTTTTGATAATAAAATGAAATGTCATTAATGATTTTTTATTGAAATCAAATATAATATGTGATGGTTACATTTTAAATAAACATCATCGATAATTTTTCCATTTGAACACTCTGGGAGGGTGACATGGGTGGTGGTTTCACTATTGTGTTGCACAACACGTTTCCAGATTGTCAAAAATAGCATTAACGTCAGCATAACTGAATACATAAAAAAAATGCATGAAGATTGAAGCGGACAGCATTAATGCCTAGCACATGGTACAACACATATCGAAGTTAACGACATTAATGTCCAACAGAAAATAGAATAGATCCAGAACATGCATGCAACATCGAAGTGTTTGCCTACAAAACATTAAGGGAACGTAACGAATACGAGACACAAAGAACTTAGAATCTCAAGCAAAATCTATGGAATAGACTGGAGAGACAAGCAATGGGGGGGCAATCGGCATTACTCGAGTGAAACCAACAACTGAACAATAGAGAACGATCAAAGGAGAGGAAGGGATGAGCAAATGATTTAGAACAGGCGAGCAAAAGGAACAACGATACAATGGAGAGAGAGAGAGAGAGAGAGCAAGAATGTTCTTGCATGGAGAGACCAAAGGAGAGATAGGGCTTAGGGATGGGCGCATTGTTCAGGGGCACTAAAAGGACGAAATTGATGAGAGTAAGGGAGGGAAGAGGAACAAATAAAGGAACAGTGGGCGGCATTGATATATACATGATCATCTCAACGATTTTCTATAGCAGTTAAAGATTTTCTTTCAATCTTACAGACAAGTTCTTAAATATCATCCTTTAGAAAAAAGGAAGAAAGAAATGATGGCAGGTAAACACATTTTGCAATGAGCATTGGTACATACGATCTCCCTACATCATATGTTTGGTGGGTCATATAACACCTCTCACCTACCTCAGAATTAAGCCATGATGATTTTTACATCTAAATCAAATATCACCAATAATTTTTGCTGATAAATTTTAATTATAAGCAAAAGTCATTGATGATTTTTTGATTTTTGATAGGTAATGGGTCGCACGACGTGCATTGGATGAGATGTGTGTAACCTTTCACGTGGATGGAAGAAGTGGACATGTGAGAACACCCATGATATGGTCTCTATTTTTCCATTGCATTTTATGTTATAAACTACATTTTCATATAGTTTGCCACGAAGAAAAAAAGTAGTGTAGTCGACTACCCTTTCTAAGTTGGGAAAATTACTTTCCACATCCATGGCTTTCTTTTTTTTGTAGGAGAAATATATCCATTAAAGTGAAGAATCTGGTACAAGAAGATGCATCGTTGAGAGGGAGGAAAGAGAAGAAATCCTAACACCCTCAACGAAAGGAAAGTTACACCTCGTAGAAACGAGGGAACACAAAAACTAAAAAAAAAGATAAGAAATAGAGGATAAATAAAAAGAAAGATGAAACTTGAAACTAGAAATAGGTCAACCTCCCGAAGAAGGTCAACCCTACACTCAAAGATATGGCAAGGCACCATCGAGACAAATCTCGATTAACGTGCCGACGAGTAAATCGAATTTAGATCAGTAGGTCTAAGTCGATTACTAACCAGGTTAAGATATTCAGCCATGATAAGCTCAAATTATCACGCGACCCGAAACAAAATAGTACACTAAAAAGAAAGAAAAGGAAATGAGCCACCAACAATATCAAACAAGAACAAGCTACCACCGCACCACGCGACGAGCACACAAAGCGAGGCACATTAGGTACCACCGCACGGAGTCATCGAGACGTAACTCGTCGGACGCTACCAAGCCCCTCCACACCCATGGAGCCAAAGGCCGACCGACCGCACCTCCGCCGCTCGTCGTGGAGCCACCATCTCTACTGTAAGGAGCCACGCAGTGAAGAACTTCACTACTCACCGCACATCGAAGATTGCCCCCACGCCGCTCAGCGAAGCACTTTCACTGCATGCGAGCCGCAACAAAGCACGGCAAAACCAAGGAACACCTCGCTGTCCGCTGCAGACACCACTCGAAGGAGGAGACGACCACCGTCGCCTCACTGGGGCCCCATCGCGACAGCTCAGATCAGCATGCATGTCGAGACTGTGGTCGAAGGAGAGCTCTTGAGGTCAGGAAGAAGCGCCGAAGTAAGAAGGGGGCCCTGATCAAACTCGATGGCTGATCGGGACCGTACGGATTCTACGCGTTTCCGCATGAGAAGAGTGCTGAAGGAAGTTAAGAGTTGGTCCCCCACACCCATGGCTTTCTAGAATTCTGAATCAATGGACCATCAGATACGGAAAAATATACATCATACTCCTGTTTCGCTGTCTTAGCAACCAGAAGAATAGTTCGACCAATTTTACGTGCCTCCTTTTAGGTATTTTACGTTATGTGAATCACTCATATTCATATGCAGACATCTCTGTTTCCATTAATATTGCATCATTAACATAATCTCCTACATTCTTGCGATAATGGCATCGTCACAATCATGCATAAAGTGGCAAAAGGCCGTGCCATAGAAGATTTATGCATGAACCTGGACTTCTAAGATCATGAATTATCAACTAATCCTTGATACAGTAGATTTGACGTGTAAAACACGGTTTCCACAATCGATCGTCATTTATTATTTTTTTAACTTTCTTTTACTATCTTCTATCTTCTTTTTTTTTTGTTAAAATATTTATCTTCATTTTTTATTCCTTCTGCACTAATGAACACTCGCGTCGGGTTTTAAATTTTATCTTAATCATCAATCTCGTTATTTTATATTTTTTTTAATTAGAGATCGACATTAAATATATTTTTGTGAAAATATAAAATAATATATAATTATATTAATATTTTATTCATATAAAATCAGATAATCTGATTAAAAATAATAATACATCTGACAATGTATCTTTCATCATCCTACATATCTTAACTTTTAATCGATATTTTTAATTTTTTATTAATAAAAAATCATATTACACTGACTCTAATATTTTAAATAAATCCTTACATTACTTTTTTTTTCTTTTAAATGTTTCTGGAAGTTGACTTTTGTATTTTCGTAATGACTAATTTTTAGGTAATGCAGGTTAAAAAGTAGCTAATTTTGATTCACCGACAACATAAATCGAATTTCCTTCGCCATCATTGGTTGCACGATCTATTCTTACGTCCATGGCATACTTCCTCCTATGGTTTCCCATGTTCGTGACTGCACTATTCGCACAAGTCCATAGATGGCGTAAGATATAAATATAGCATGACAACTATATATATATATATATATGTTGGGCATCACAATATCTATTGAATCAAAATTGAGGTATTGTATGGACTGAAAAAGGTGATTTTTACGTTTTTAGCTCGTTGGTCACGATATTTTGTTTGGTATTTTTTCTAGACGGATAAGCTTTTAAATCGAGCTGTTTGTATTACATTATTACTTGACGAAAGAAATGATCAATTAGAATATTTTTTTATTCATTTAAGTGGTTTTAGAAAGGAGAATAAGTTTGTAGGATAAATAAAGAAATATGGAAGGAAAAAAATAAAATGATAAAATAAATAAATTTTAATATTTAGAAGTTTAGTTGGATTAAACTTATTACAAATAAGAGATGGAATAAATTTGTATTAAGTTAATTTTTCTTAACCCAATGTAAATGGATAGTAGGTTAACTGGTGAACAAACATGGGTTAAGTGTCTTAAGCCATCTAATCAAACATGGCTTTAAACTTTTTCAAGAAAGGTTTGGGCATATGCCCATTTAGATGCTTGAAAGGAAGGGAGGATTTAGTCACATTCTCTGTCTCAGCCCCTTGTGGTGAATATATAAGTTTCTGTTCTCAAAAGCTATCAACCTTGTATAGGCTTAAACACGCACTGGATTGGGCTCAAGAATGAAAATGAAGTGAAAAATTGCTTTCATAGATTGGATGAAGTTAATTTCCTTTCTTAGTCAAACATATGTCTTTCTTTCGAAGAAGAATTTAGGGTTTCTTACCTTTTTGATTGGCTCCTTATCCATACTTTAAAAGTATTTGACAGTTTGTTTGTTTTATAAGCTCCTTATTGGAGAGACAAAAAATGATCTACTTCTACAATAACTCGGGGCCCTTGTTGTAAATTTTCTGAATGAATTCATCAACCAACTGTTTCAACAGCAAGGAAAAATCTAATAGCCACAAAACCAAAGAATAAGCAACTGTTCAAGGTCAACATATATATATATATATATATATATATATATATATATATATATATATATATATATATATAGTTGATCAGACACATTCGTAGACCCCCACCAATGAAAGGCAAAGGATTGGGAAAACTAACTCCTCTTTGCGCAAATGTACAAAAGATATTAAAAACTTTGACCCGAGAAAATGGATTTTCTCCACTAAATTGAAAGTCTATGATGGAGACAGGGGAACAGATATAAAAGGACAAATGCCTTACCTTCCGACTCGTTTTCAGCCCCTTATAATATTAGGGGATTTTTATATATATACTCTTATAAATTTTTGATAAAATATATATATTCTTATATTTTTAATATTTACGTATATATCCTTATAAATTTATTCCGTTAAGATCGTATTCTTTATTCCATTAAATCAAATGGAAAATATTAAAAAATATTAAAAAAAATTTTATATTTTCATCCCCCTATTTTCCCCTTAAATCCTTACACCTCCTCCTCCTCCTCCTCCCCCTTCCTCTCCTTCTTTGACCTTGGTGAACTCACTCCTAAACCTACATCCGTTGCTAGCAACTCCACTGTGTAGAACACCACGGCATTCGCGTGGCCTCCTCCCCTACTACAATTTCAAGGCCCATCGCGTACGTGGGGTATGATGGCATTGAGATGGTGAAGATGGCAAGCTTACTGTAGGTGGCTGCATGAAGGTAATAGTAGGGGAGGTGACGGCGAAAGTGCTGGAGGAGGTGGAGGAGGATGTGATGTGAGGGTTTAGGGAGAAAATATGAGGATGAAAATATAAATTTTTTATATTTTTATATTTTTTTGACATTTTAAATTTGATTTAATAAAACATGGATATACAACCTTAATGGATTAAATTTCTAAGAGTATATATATATATATATATATATATATATATATATATATATAACTCCTAATATGATTGACAGGGAGAAAATCTATCCCTTCCAACTAACAATTAAGTCTCACAAATTACCGATACACAGCTTAGAAGTGATGAATTTGACGTTAAGATATCAGTGGTGGACTTAGGATTTTAAGATATGGGGGATACTTATAAGCAAGTACTTGATTTTACTTTTTTTTTTTCTTTATCTTCAAAAAAATTACTTTCAGGGTAAAGAATCTTGTCACAGTAAAATCTATCATGATGTCAGCTGAATATTAGCATGATATAAACAGATTATACGAAAAAAACTAATGTCAAATAACATAAAAAATCATAAGTATCTATCCATAGAGTTAGTATGACTGGATTCACCTGGCAACATAAATATTGAAGATGAAAATATTTCTTCCCAATAAAAGGTTGACGGTGAAAATCCAAATCCTAACTTATCCAAAAAATAAAAATAAAAATCTCTTGAGAATATTCACACGTTTAACCTCAACTTACCTCTAGACAAATTAATTAACAAAGATCATTAATGTTCTAATTCCTAACAAAATCAAAAATATAACTACACCACCCTAATCAAATCAAAAAAAAGGGGAAGCAACTTCCATGCACGTTGGACCCTTGCTTTGCTAACATGCAACGTGACTAAACAATTACAATGCTATCTACATGCTCCTTCTGCCTACTTGATATGTGGAACTTGCAAGTGCAACTTATTTTTGAAAAAGAAATTATAAGTGCAACTTATAGGCTCTTTTTCAACCCATGGGATTGCAATAGTTGTAGGATGTGATCCCCACGTGGAACAATGCTTTTGCAAGAGAAGTTGTTAAAGCCTAGGGCTATATTGATGGTGAGGGGAAGCATTGGGGTTTGGAAGGGAGAGGTGGAAACTAGAAACTTTGGAGGTTGATGATGGATATAATTCGTATAAAATCAAAATCAATTAATTTTCTACTATCTCAAGACTAATCTATTCCCTATATCATCAACCAAAATGAAAACGGAAAGGAAATGATGGAGGGATACCTGAATCCATCGCAACAAAAGTGAAGTAGAGATCGCGGAAATCCTCTAGGACTGTGTGCTTGCTTCTCCAACGAGAGGCGATGGCTATAGTACGTCCAAAGGATTGAGAAGGCAAAAAGAACTTATGTGGGTGGTGGTAGACGTGATACCCCTTAAGCTCTATTTATAACTTTTCTGCGATGAGATGCAGAAAACCAAATGCCCGTTTTGCCCTCACCCCTCCAGGGACCATAACCGCTTAAATTAAAATGTCAATTCCACCCATCACGTTATTACATTTTTCTCTTAAGGTTTTTATACATTAAATCACATATCCTAATGAGATGCAAATGGTCAATTTACATAACTAAACCACTTTAATGACCATAAATGTGATGTCCAAATATATGTACATATTTAACGTGTAATTCCTTATAATAGTATATGTTGGTTCGTACTATGATTCTACCAATCTCTCACTCGAACCACATATATCATCCTTATAATCATACGTTCATATATACCTGAATAAGCTCATTAAAACAATATCACAATAAATCACATCTCCACCAATCTCGTCCATACTTTGTTAACATACTACCAAAGTTGATTTTCGCCATTATAAAATCGACTAAATCAAACAATGATTACATACATTAACACAGGTAATGACATAGATCTGATATAGGTACATAGCATAAAAATTGCATGTTAATGTGATCTATACATGCCTATTTTCAACTGATCCAAAACTTTATCATACAAGAGATCACATGGCAAGGACTAATGAGTTCAAAGAATGAAAAACTTTATTATTATGCGCATAATCCAAAACATGTCCATACATGAAATATCAAAATAGAACAAACTCCCACTGAATTGATGTATTATAGAATAGATACAACACCAATACAGACAACATACTAATGAAAAACTTTTGGCGTTAACCCATTAGTTTGCGGGCCTGCCACATGGAGTTGGTCCCAATGTGTTTAATGAACACCTGTCCACTTTGAACTCTTTTCTTGACCGCTAAATACTTGATATCAATGTACTTCGATCTCAAAGAACTTTTGTTGCTATTGGAGTACATCACCGCCGAATTATTGTCATAGTAAAGCCGATGTGGTCTTTCAACACCATCAATGATCCGTAGTGCTGTGACAAAATTCCTAAGCCATACTCCATGATTTGAGGCCTCGAAGCATGCTATAAATTCTACTTCCATAGTGGAGGTGGCTATCAAGGTTTGCTTTGCACTCCTCTACGAAATAGACCCTCCAGCCAGCAGAAAAATGTATCCCGAAGTAGATCTTCGGGTATCTTGACATCCCGCAAAGTCAAAGTCAGAATATCTGAGGACCTCCAGATGATCTAATCTCCTATATATGAGCATGAAATCATTTGTTCTTTGCAGGTAGTGCATGACCAGTTTGGCTGCCTTCCAATGGTCGGGTCCAGGCTTGCTTAAATATCTACCTAACATGGCAACAATGTATGCTAGGTCTGGCCGCATGCAGACTTGGGCATACATTAAACTTCCCACTGCCGATGCATAGGGAATATTTTCCATCTCTTTAGCTTCAAATTCATTCTTAGGGCATTGGTTAAGAGAGAATTTATATCCCTTAGCTACTGGAATATCTCTTGGTTTGCAATTCTCCATGCCAAATCCCCTTAAAATGGTTTCAATATATCTCCTTTGTGATAATCCAAGGATATCTCGAGAACGATATCATTGTACCTGGATTCCTAATACAAAAGAGGATTCACCAAGATCCTTCATTTCAAAATTATCAGAGAGAAATGTCTTGGTTTCCTGAAGTACACCATTGTCATTACAGGTAAGGAGGATTTCATCTACATACAAAACCAGGAAAATATATTTTTCCCTACAAAATTTGTGGTATACAAAATCATCAACCGGATTTATCTCAAAGCCAAATGAGATAATTATTTGATGAAACTTGTAACACCACTGTCTTGAAGCCTGCTTTAATCCATAAATGGCTTTCTTTAGTTTGTAAACCATTTTCTTTGTGTCTCCTAATGGAAAGTTTTCTAATTGCACCATGTAAATTGTTTCATTAATGTTTCATTAAGAAAAGCTATCTTTACATCCATCTGATGTAGCTCCAAATCAAAATAAGCTACTAAAGTCATTATGGTTCTAAATGAATTTTTAGATGAAATTGGCGAAAATGTCTTTTTATAGTCTATGTCTTTCTTTTGAGTGAATCCCTTAGCAACAAGACAAGCCTTATATTTGTCCACATTGCCTTGTGAATCCCATTTGGTTTTAAATATTCATTTACAACCAATGGGCTTCACACCTTCAGACAATGGGACAACATCTCAAACCTTGTTGTCATTCATGGATTTTATCTCTTCATTCATGGCATTGATCTAGTCCTGATGATGGGAACTCCTCATGGCACGAGTGATCGAAATGGGATCCGTATCCATTTGGCCTGCCTCTAGTTCCTGGAGAAAGACAACATAATCACTAGATATTACACTTCTCCTTTCTCTACTGGACCTCCTAATGGGTGCAGGATCTTAAATGTTTTGAGGTTGTTCGGTTTGATTAATGGGAAGATTGTCGACATTACTTTCTTCCCCTGATGTTGTTGGAACAACATTTGGAATAAGAACTTAACCTTATTCAATGATTTCCTTATGAACAGGATATGGTTCTTCAAATGTAATGTGGTGACTATCACCCTCCAGACCAACATCCTCAAATAAGTGGGCATTTCTGGTCTTAAAAAATGAGCGAGTCGTTGGGTCATAAAACTTATAACCCTTCGACCTCTCAGAGTACCCTACAAAATAGTAGGTGACCATCTTAGAGTCTAGTTTTCTTTCAGCAGGCCTGTATGGCCTAGCCTCAGCTGAATACCCCTAGATATGAAAATGTTTCAGACTAGGTACCTTATCAGTCCACATTTCATATGAAGTTTTGGGTACTGCTTTAGTTGGTACTCGATTGAGAACATATATAGCTGTTTTCAATGCTTCTCCCCATAGGGACTCCAGTAAAGAAGTATGACTAATCATACTCTGTGCCATATCCTTAAGAGTCCTGTTACGGCATTCAGCAACACCTTTCATGCTTGGTGTCCCAAGTATGGTGTACTGAGGCACTATGCCGCACTCATCTAGAAAAGGGCCTGGACGTTGTTCTCTTGATCCGTTATATCTGCCGTAGTACTCGCCACCACGGTCAGATCTGACGGCCTTAATCCTCTTTCCGAGTTTGTTTTTCACCTCGGCCTTATAGGATTTGAACGCGTTCAAAGACTATGACTTTTCATGACAAAGAAATAGATACCCGTATCTAGAGTAATCGTCTATGAACGTAATAAAGTACTATTTCCCATTCTAGGAAGCTGTAGGGAATGGACCACAGATATTCGTATGTATTAGTTCTAAGACATCTGTAGCTCTAGTGGCATCTACACCTTTCTTGTTTGTTCTTTTCCCTTTTAAATAGTCTGCACAGACATCCAAATCCACATAATCAAGGGAATGAAGAATTCCATTCGAAATAAGCCTATCCATTTTCTGTTTAGAGATATGGCCTAAACGCTTATGGCACAGTAAAGCGGAATTCTCTTGAGTTGTTTTACGCTTTAAACCACTCAAAGTTGCATTGAAGGTTTCTAAATTAGAGGAAAATGTATGCAGCATGTATAATTTATCACTAACATATAAAGAACCAGAACCAACTAAATTTGAATTAAGAAACAACTGAAATTGTCTATCTCCAAATGAACAAGAATAATCAAATTTGTCCAACAGATAAACAGAAACTAAATTCCGTCTAAACGACGGTACAACAAATGTTTCTTTCAAATTTAACTAGTGATCGGTAGTCAGTGATAGCTTGAAATCCGCAATGGCTTCTACCTCCACCTTCTTACCGTCGCCCACATAGATGTATCTTTCACTATCACTTGGCATTCGGCAGCTTAGGCAACTTTACACAGACACACTAATGTGAATAGTAGTTCCCGAATCTATCCACCAAATATCTGAGGATACAGAAGCATAATTAACTTCTGAATAAACTAAAGAGAGTGTTGTACCTTTCCTTTCACGCTAAGCGTGATATTTGGTACAATCTTTCTTCACGTGTCCTTCTCCCTTGCAGAAGAAGCAGGATGCCTTAGGCTTCTTTTGACTCCCTTTGGAGCAGGATGAATGATAAGAACCTCATCATGAACCATAACTAGCACAATCTAACCTAGATATGCGAGAAAAAGCTCCTACATAACTCAAAGAAAGGCTTGACTCAGAGAATTCTGAGTTTAAGAAGAAAACAAGTCATAAGGGGTAATAATGTAATTTTATCAACACAATCTGCAAACAGGGTAACTCAGGATCCAAACACAGGTCAAACTAACCTAATAAGAAGGAAAGTGAGATGATCTGATCCAACAAGGGCTACAACAACTCCAGGGAATTAAATGACATTCTGTAACCCTAAAACAAATCCACTTCAATTCATGAGGTTCGAGGCAGGGTAAAAATCGAATAAACCCTCTAAAATTCATAGAAAAATAATCTCTAGAGTTTAGAACCTTCAATTTGGCCTTAGAAACCCATTTTGACCTACATTAAGAACCATGCCCAATTAATGATTTAATTTAGGTTTTTACGTAAATTGGCCAGTCAAACAAGGTCTGACCTAAAAAAAAATTCACCATTAAAATCCTTATGTCCAATTTAGTCATGCATAAAAACTTGAGCCTAAGAAGAGACCTTCTTGACCGACTTTGCAATTTGGTCCTCATCTATTACTTTTTGACCCTCAACTTTCGAAACCCTTACATTTTGGCCCCTAATTTCCTCGTCGTTCTTTACATTTAGGTCCCTCTTGCAAGTCTCTGCGCAGCGCCATGCTCCAGCGACTTTGCGCGGAGCATGGCACCGCGTAGGGTGAGGAAGATGTCCTGCAAATTGAACCTGGTGTTCCCTGCGATGTCTGCTGTCGCAGGGACACCGCCATGCCACCTGAAGACGCCCACACCTTCCGTGCGAACGCGCTGAAGGTATGGGTCACACCTCCGGCCATTCTCCGGTAAGGGAGGCACGTCGCCTCCCTACGTCCACCCCTCCGCCACCGCCTTTATAAAGACCAGCGTCGCCAGCCGGTTTGGGCAGCTTAGTCTTGACGGAGAAAACCCCAACCCTTCCTCTCTCCCCACTCCGACAGGAACCCACCAGCTCCAGCGGCTCCTCCTCCTCTGTCTCGTCGCTCTGCTGCAATACCAGCAGCAGAGCCACCTTCACCTGATCTCCCAGCGTCGCGCCGTACCAAGCGTGCACCTCCCTGCCCTCTTCCTCGCCGCCACTCTCTCCCTCTAGGTGTTTCTTCTCCGGCGACAGTCGATACGACTGCCGCCCTGCTCCGGCCCCCTTCGTCCCTGTAGGTAGGTTACTGTTATTTTCCTTCGTCCCCTCTTTCTTTTCCCCACTACCTTTCAGTTGATTACCCCTCGACTGCGCCCGACTACCATCATCTTCCATCCCTCCAGCAACCCTCCGGCGAGTTGCCTCCGTCGATCCGCCGCTTCACACAACTGGCCAACTGTCCCAAAAGCTCCGCCTCACCCTACCCAACACCCCCCACCCTTCCACTGCCACTCCACACCTCCACAACACTCCCCTGATCAAACCCATTTTTCCAGTTGCAGTCCGACCTAGGGCTGCCGCCAGACACCGTCCCGCAACCTGCTGCACCCCGCACTACCTTCGTTGTGCCATGGCGAAGGGTTCCCTGTGGCTGATTAGGCCGAGAGGCCCTGTTTGTGTTAGGCAGATTTTCAGCCCCGGCCGCCATTGGCGGCGAAGCAAGGAGCTTCCAAGCGAGCTCCAGGCCTCGAAGCAGCAGGACTCTAGCCGAGGCGAATTGGAGGGACCCAGGTGAAGGCAGGCAGCTGGCATGCGAAGGGAAGCGAGGACACAGCTGCTGAGGCAAGGTCGCGATTCTTCCTGCGGGCGCGCGCGAGAAGGGACAAAGTTTAGTCCCACATCGTAAGATTTCGAAGCGCCGCACCCATTTAAATTGATTTTGTGTTTTTACCTAAGCGCCTCAAAACACGGGGTAAGGTCCCCTCGCCCACTCGCCTGCCTCGTCCGCGACCCACGCCATGTGGACCTGGCCGACCCGTTTACCCTGCACTCCTCGCACACCACTCACGCCGGTGCGCCTGGTCACGGGTACGCTACCCAACCCGATAACCCGACTCTGGGAGAGCGTCTTATGAGCGGTTTGCAGAGAGAGAGATACGTGCGGGTAGAGGGGAGGGCTAGGTTTTGCTGTGCCTTGTGCAGGAACAGGGCGCGAAGGAAGAAGGTTCACCACTTGGCCGCAGGAAGGAGAAGAGGAGCGGAAGAAGAAACTCTGAAAAGGCTCTACAGCTGAGCAAGGCAGAAGACCAAGGAAGAAGAAGCGGGAAGAAGAAGAGAAGAAGAAGAAGCAGCAAAGGAAGAAAAGAGGGGAAGCACTGTAGCAGACCACCGTTTAAGTCGTCTGACTGTGATATCAGACGACGAATGAAGCTTCAGAGGAGATAAAGCGGAGAAGAAGAAGAAAAGAAAAGGCTCCGCAGCTAAAGAGAAAGAAAAGAGAAGAAGGAAGAAAGAAGATAACGACAAGAAAAAGAAGAACTGAAGAAGAAAAGAACTAGAAGACAAGCAGAAGAAGAAGAGGAACCGAAGGCAATCAGAGCCAAGGAAGAAGACCCGTAAAGATAAAGAAAAGAGAAAGAAGAGAAGAAGACAAGCAAAGAGAGAAAGAAGAGAAGAAGAAAAAGCCAAAAGACAGAAAACTATTTCTCCCTCTCTCTCTCTCTTATTTTTGTAATAAAGAAATATTGTACTTCTAGAATTCCAGTAGCTCCCTGAGTTCGACCTCGGGAAATTATTTCCGAGTAAAAAAAAAATTATATGGTAATGACAACCGTAGTTGTCTCATCTTATACTATAACGACTGTATTGTAACAAATATAAAGGCACAAAGCAGCACCGCGGTTGACCATCCCACCAATGAACTAGCAGGAACTCTATGCTTAGCCCGCTTCCTTTTGGGCCCAGAAATTAGATGAGCACTTTCTAGTTTGTCCTATTTCAGCCTCTCTTCCTCTTGCACACAATGAGAAATGAGCTCATTAAGAGTCCACTTCTCCCTTTGGCAGTTATAGCTGAACTTAAACTAGCCATATTGTGCAAGAAGGGAAATCAAAACTAAGTGCACGAGGAGGTCATTTGACAACTGATGAGTTGCGACTCATCATAGCTAAATCGTCTAAGTTAAACTAGAAACTAGGTTAAACACTATCAAATTAACATATAAAAAGGTTTAAGCGTGGGAAATATAGAAAAAGACCTAAAATATCAATTTTGTGCTAAAAATGCATAATTAAATCATTAAATGGGATATTCTTTTAAATAAGGTTAAATGATGATCCAAGTGCAAATTGAATACACAAATAAGCTCAAAATTCAAAATCAAAAGTGTAATTAACTTCCTAAATGTTCAATTAAGTTTCTATAAAAACTTGGGTGCATTTGGACATCATTAGGACCTTGCAATTAAGGATTTGCATTTAGGTCCTTTGTATATCACATTTCATCCTTAGAAAACTAGCCAAGGACCTATTTAATACCTACAGGGACCTATCTTCAATATCCTAGAGACTGTTCTGTCATCATTTCTAACCACTCATGGGCATCCTTACTATTTCTCTACCCCTTCGCTGTGGGGTGTTCCTTGCAAAAACACCAATAGAAACCCAGCATACCTGCAGCCCGCGCATGCACTATAGCACGCGAAGAACACGGGCCATCCTGGCCGTCGATCTCCCCTTGCCTCTTGATCTGTGGCTCGATTTGATACGAAGTTTCACGTGAATCGGCACGTGTGGTCACCACTACCCCGAGATCCCATCCAACGGTCACTTTTTGATTTAAATCCCCGTACGCGCCTCCCCTGTCAACCTCACCGCCTAAGCCACTAGCGCCTAATCTCACCATTGCGGTGAGGAGAATCACTCCCTTCGCTACTTAAGCACCTCCTCTGCCTCACACGCGAGAAATCGCTCCCTTTTACACCTCTTGAGCCGATCGTTCGTCCACTCCAGTTCTCCTCATATTGCCTTAGTTCCACTGCCACTGGTGGTGAAGCTTCACCTTCCTCTCCGACTCTCCTCGCCGCTAAGAACATCGTAGCACCTGAGGGCGACCTAGAACTCCACTAGCTAGTTTTCCTTCCACTGGAGTACCTCCTTCCTCCATTCTTCCCCTCCATCCACTGGGTGGAGATCCAAAGGTCCCATTCTTCTATTTAGACTAGGTTTTAATGCTTTCTAGCCATAGCATAGTTGTAGTGACTGATAGTGTAGTGTAGATCAGATAGGAGTAGATCAGTTAGAAATTCACTAGTGTGATAGTTAGCTTAGGAGTAGATTAGAGTAGAATTCGCTTTCCGCCTCCTTTGATCATTTCAGATCAGAGGAGATGATTTCACTCACCTCACTGATCACTATTCTCTCCCTCTTCATATTTTCATTTCACTTTTTGATTTTCCTTAAATTTTAATCCGCAATCCACCCATCCATTTGGAGTCAAACCCTCATCTCATTGCTCTCAAGCTTTGGATGAGGATTTGCACTCAAATCCATCCAGGGGTCTCCCATTCATGTCATTTTGTTCACAAAGACCCCTGATCTGATTTGAAATGGAATCGTTCACTTGATCTAATTTTAATTTTGTTATCAATGCAAGATCGCAAGATTTTGATCCATTTGAGTTCTAAGGAATTTTTGATCAAGTGAATTGATTTATTTTTGTGTTATTTAGTCCATGGCAGTGAATCTGAGATGATTTTAATGATAGATTTTTCCACAGATGAGCCATGGTTTTAAATGAAGATTTAATAATTTGGGGTTTGTTTTTAGTGTTTTTCATTGTGGGATTTTGATTCTTTCTTCGTGCTGTCTATGGCACAAGAGAGAAGATAAATCATATTTTTATGAGGTTTTCAAGCTTCCCTCAAGAGGGAATGAATCCAGAATTTTTCAGAGTTTATTTCTGACACTTTTGATATGGATTTCTCGCATTGGAATCCTAACTTGCCAACTTAGTTTACATTGTCTATAATGTAAAGTGAGGTGCTCATTAGGATTTCAATATATTTTTGGGGGATATTGATATGAATTTCTCTTGGTTTTCTTGCTAACTCAAAGAGTTTTTAGATTTGCCTTTCTAGTTCTTAAGTGTTGATAATGATTGCATTGATTGAATCTATATTTAAATGAGTTATGTTTCAAATGGTCGCTTGAATTTGTGATTTTAGAGTCGAAATCCCCCTATTTCAATACATCAAAAGGCAACATGTTCTTGGGATAATTCCTGATTTCAAGCATGTGTTGATTGGAGCACTTGTTCAATGGATTTCAAAATTCTGATTTAACCCCTTTTCTTTATGTTGTCTATAACATGAGAGGAGGAATAGATTAGAGTTTTTCTCTTAATTGATAAATTTTATTTGATGTTTTGATCTCCATACTGTCCAATGTGTAAGGGATAAAAAAAATCAATGAAAACTCCTTTTGCTCCTTGAGATTTGAGAAGAATTGTATCAAACTAAGAAATTAAAGAAAGGTTATGACATTTTGGAAAACCTGAATAACTATTTTAATTTACTCTCT
Source organism: Thalassia testudinum (assembly GCA_037157565.1). NCBI lineage: Eukaryota > Viridiplantae > Streptophyta > Magnoliopsida > Alismatales > Hydrocharitaceae > Thalassia > Thalassia testudinum. Next base: position 55,445,480 of record JAZHRO010000030.1, read on the forward strand.
TTGTATTGTCTATAACACACTAGGGTGATTAATTAGTTATTTAATCCTTCTTGGAGTGAGAGTTCTCTAGCCTGATCTAAGCAAATGCCCACTGAGATTGCAGCATCAGCTCTACTATCATGTTTGGCAGTAGCAGTTGTTGCTGCTATAAAGGTAACAATTGCATCTGATAGATTTAAGATGTCTAGCACAAACCTAGACCTTCCAGTCAGCTCCTAATCTCAGCATCTCATTCAGTTGCTTGAGATTAGAAGCTACTGCTGCTGCTTTATGTCTGCTGATGCTGCTGTTTTGTTGTGATTTTGGACTGCAATGAATTGGGTAGTGATTGATTTAAAGTGTTAAAAAATGGTTGACATATTTCTAACTGTTGCATATATTGTAAATGAGCTTTCTTGGATTGTAATCTAACTTAAATCTATCTTGAAATAGCTTGATTTATGTTTAACTTCCTTTGTCAGCTAAAATGTGTGTAAATCTACCCAAACATAGAAATTAGATGAAATTAAGTTGAAATTCATTTTTATATGCTTGAATACCTTCTATGTGTCTTGTGGAACATTGCTAAATGTCTTTACTGCTATTCTAGACTCCAACATACACTCTAGTGCCTTAGGTTATTTTTGAAAGCAATCTTTAAGGCCTAGAATTGTACTCACTTGTAAATAAATAAAAACTTTATTAAAAATCCAAAAAAATAAAATAAATGTGCAGTGAGCAGGATTAACCAATTCTCTATACATGTGCAAAGTTTTGAGGCTATCTGAACCCTCGGCTTGGTAAAACATATTAGCCGACGGTTCAGTATACCTCTTAACTTAATAAAAATCCCTAAACTAAAAATGACGAAAAGACACACACTCTCTCTCATCTCTTTCTCTCTCTCTCTCTCTCATCATTTATCTCTACAAAATATATAAAACTCATGAAAAGAAGAAAAACCTCAAAAATACTCAAAAATACCATATATACTAGGTATATACTTGTAAGTATAAGCTATATACTAAGTTATATATGTATATATTGTAAAGTAGGTATATAAGAGGTATAAGTAACTTACGTATATATTATATAATGTACATTAAATATTTAAGATAACTTAAATTGTATAGAACTTATCAGTATAATTATTTACTAATTGTACTAACTTATATGTAATATAATCTAATTATATAAAACCTTGTATATAAATGTAATTACTAATAGTACTGTATATACATATTTATATATGTATTATGTAAATTATAGGCCCTGTAACATAATTTAATTATGTATATATAATAAATAATTAATTTATTAAGTTACTAGCTAAGTTATTATATTACATCAAAATAAATTAGTTAATGAAGTTATAACTTAGATAATTTATACTATATAGTTGTATTACATTATTTTAAATAAATTAAACTAATTTAACTATATTTATAATGTATTATATTATTTATACTAAATTTACATGAATAACTCCCTGAATTCACCCATTTAAATGTAAATAAATCCAAATGAATGTTGTAAAATACAATAAAAATGTGTATTAAATACTTTAACATGTATATTAACTATGTATAGGATCAATCAGACCATTAATTAACTAATTTATGCGTTAATTAAGAAATAAACCCTAAAATCAGGATGTATAATTCACAAACTTTAACTAATTTATTTATATAGTAAATAGAATTATTTTTGTAAATAAATCAGATAATTATATAGCCTTATACAAGGGCTTTCCAAATATATATTTTATTTTAAAAATGAAATTAATTTGGACCCTCAAATTGAGGATCAGAAATCCCAAATCAAAATGGTTGCGTTGGAAGCAGTGGCGCCTAAAGGAGTGCTAGATAGCACTACATCGGTAAGTTGCAAGCACTTGGCACCACTTTTATTGAATTTTTTCCTATCCCCATCAGTCGTCACGGGCGCCGGGCACCCAAAACTCTCTACCCATTATCCCTCTGAGCATATGGCATTGGTTTGTGATTGTGTGCGGTGCGAGCCGAGGGCCTGGCACTGTGCAAGGGCTTGAATGAGCCCATTAACGAGCTTGAACTGGAATTAAGAGGTTAATTAACAAATCAGGGTGGCCTTAGTAGAGGTTTGATCTCACCCGAGAGGGTGCTGTGTAACCCTCGAAAAGGCCACCCGCTAATTAAAAACCTAATTTTGTTTTAAGTAAGGGGCAATAAGGGTTTAATTGAGAAGAAAAAAAAGCACCGTGCAAATTAAGTGTGACAGAAGAAGAGAGAATGAGAGAGCCTTAAGTTAAGAAGAACAGAAGAGAAAGAAGAAGAAGACTGATCGTATATATGAAAATGTAGTATAAATATATATACTATATATAAGAATAAACAATATATGTATACTGTAAATAAATAATAGGTATATGTATAGTGTTTGAGCTCTTATATGTATGTAAATAACATAATAGGTTTAGTGACGAATACATATGTCACAGTATATATATATCTGTTAGTATAAGTAGTTATGGCTTATGTATTGTAAATATGTTACTAAGGCTACACCGACATTTGTATATGTCACTGTATATAGAATAAATGTCAGTACAGATCCAAGTTTTACCTTAGCCTATGTACATACTTTTTCCTAAGATTTAAAGACGTTTATAGAAGTCATTGTACATACTATATATGTTACTATAAATATTAGTATATTAAGTTAGTATAGTATATATTATTACTTATTATTGTATATATATGTAAGTATTATTATTATAAGTATAAATAGATAGTATATAGTACCTAATTATAGTGTTGATGCTTGTTTGTATATATTTGTTTGAAAGCATTTTTAGTTTATTCTTTTGTATATAAATTAGTTCATTATTTCATTCATTAATTCATTTATTCATAATTGTATATAAAATTAATCTTTTTGGAATTAAAGAATAATATTGGACTTAGAGAGTGATGTATATCAATAACTGCCTCTCAGTGAAGGACTTGGAATAAACCAGTAAAAATTATGTAATTAAATAAAATTGATGTAATAACGATTTGTATTTGTGACATATATTACAACAACGACGATTTTTTATATGAACTATGAACGATCGTTATCAACAACTCCAACTTAAGTGCCTTTAGTTTCAAGGCTAAATTGGACATTTCCATAATATGCTCCTATATGTTTCCAATGCTCCTGTACTTAAGTAAGACAAGTTTGCTAAGAAGATTACTTGTCTCAGCTTTCTCACTTTTAGCAAATCTTTTCTCAATCTCATCAAGGAATTTCTTAGCATTTAATTCTTCTGAGATAGCACCTCTAAAGTTTTCTGGAATAGCACGTTTCATGATCATTAGACACATGCGATTTGATCGCTCCCACCTCTCAGAGTTCTTTATTTCTTCAGGAGAACTCTTATTTGTAAGAGGGGAGGGAGGATCAACCTGAAGTGCATAGTCTAGATCCATGCATCCCAGAACAATAAGGATACTTTCTTTACAGAATTTAAAATTAGATCCATTTAGTTTCAGAATCGAATTCAGGTTGGCAGTTATGGTAGATGTAGAGGAGTTAACTGGAAAAAATAAAGGAAATAAACCAAATCCATGCTCAGAATGAAGTAACTTAACAATACAATCATTAATATTTAGTCTTTAGACAATAAACATTAATATTGTAAATGGCAGTCTTAAGAATTATAAATAGCTATTGAAAACAATCATGTAAGTAAGCAAGCCATCTTTGGATTAACTTGACCACCCACATGAAAACCTAATAATTAATAGGATATTTATAATTTAATGTGTACATATGCATTCAGTCATGAGGTGTCTCACCTTTGGGTTAAGCTCCCCACACAGGAATACAATGTACACAGTTTCTTTAATGTTTCAAATAAACTGACACTAGAAGTAGCCTGTGTTACGACCCGGTTCCCAGATCCCTACAGGACCCGAGACCGGCTCACCTCGACTAACCCCAAGACCTAGTCGTCCAATGAAAAACAACCAAAAGCAAATAAACCACATTCACACATGAAATATAACTAAGCATAAGGAAAAATGAGACGTAAGGAACAATAGAGCTAAAAGTCTTAACAAAGTAATACATGCCATCATAACAACAACAGCGGAAAAGAAGACAGAAAGTAACAGGAACAGTAAAAATAGATGTCTATTACTCACTACAACAGCAGGAAATTAAAGGGCTGGAAAGAAACTACTACGGCTGGGCTCGGCTGGGCCCAGCACCTTCTGCAGCCGGAAACTCGGGCTGCTCAATTCCTGGTCCTGAACAGGGTTACGAAAAGACATAGTCAGCAAACGCTGAGTAGAGTAGTGTTTACGTTATTTATGTGTAAGTAAAGTAAAACAAGCAACTAGGTTTTATTCTCATTTCTATTTATCTCATCTATGTATTTTTGGTTCATTTATTTTACAAAGGATCCAAGTATTTCTTGATCTTGCTTGTTCCTCGTGGGAACGATCTTGATTGCAATCTTTTCCGTGGAGTAGAAGGTATACATGGTGCTTTGTAAAGACCCGTCACAATTTTATCCTTTTAAGACGTCTGGAGTCTCAGTCAGATGTCTGTCCAGACGTCTGGACCCTTTCCTGGATGTCTGAAAATGAAATTTTTGTACGCACACTGCGCCTTACTCACGGGCGACGTGCAGGACCTCCTTCCTCTCTCTCTTTTCCCTACTTTTCCCGAACCCTAAAACCCCTGCCACCTATTTAAGCCCCTCCCCTCCTCTCCTCTCCACTTCACACACCACCACCTTCACCTTCAGAGCTTGCGAGAGTGGCGAGAGGAGGTGAGCGAGGAGGAGAGCGAGAGGGAGAAGGAGAGTGCGGGAGGAGGAGGAGGCCGAGGTCGGAGAGCTTTGGTGGAAGCTCGGCGGAGCTCACACAGCCATCGTGGGCACGTGCGGGAGGAGGGGCGAACTCGGGGAGGCAGCCTCTCGACCATCTGCAGCGACTGGAGCTGCGGCGGCATGAGGCGGAGCGCAGTGAAGTGTGGTGGGAGGAGGTTCTGGTACTGGAAGTTTTCCACTATCAGGCATCTGGAGTGGAGTCCAGATGGCTGACGGAGCACCTAGACGTCTGAAGTTAAAGCCAGACGTCTGAAAGCTCATTTATCGTGAAGGTACGTTCTTTTTCGCGGTTACGGCCATGCAGGCCTCACCGCAGACAAATGTTTGGTCTGATTTGGGGGCTGCGGCTGTCATACGCAGGAGCAGCCTTGGGAAGGAGCGTGGAACTCTTTCCCATGCACTTTTGGAGGTGCTTCCAGACGATCAGAGGCGTGGTCCGACGTCTGGAACTGCCTTCAGACGATCGCAAAGGAGGCCTAGACATTTAAGGACATCGTAAGGACTTAAGGTAAGGTTTTGGTACCTTTTAAGATGTCTAGACTTGTTCCCACACGCCTGATTGTGGACAGTAGGCACGTTTTTGACCCATTTGGGATCCAATCGGGGTCTATTTTACGCAAACGAAGTACCTGTAGTTTTCTTGCGAGTTTCTCTACATACTAGAGACCTTTGTACACTGTTCTGAACCCTCCTTTTGTGATGTATTCCTTGGTATAGGGTTTCAGCCTACTACGTGTTTGGAGCTTGCAGAGATGCCTGGGTTTGCAGTTCAAGCCCCCATACTCCTGAATTGTCTGGTAGAGTGGTTAATTCTTTTAATGATATTTAAATAAGAATGTGTTTGTGGAAATAGCCAATGGAACCCTAGGATGTGGCATGAACCCTAGGATAGAGAAATGAACGAACTGTTTATGCTGTATAATGTACTTGCATGCATGATTGAGATAAACTGTTAGCAATTGCCTGTATTCTAATTATGAGTTGCCTGTAGATTATGAACAATTATCTGTGAAATCACCAGTTGCATGTATCGAATTATGGAAACACGAGTTGCCTGTTCATGGACGAGAAATGAATTGTGAATGGTGAAATCTGGATCGGAATAAATGGGGTGAACATGAGAATGAACCCTACGGGGAATTAGGAGAACTATTGTGGTTAGATGGAAACCTGGAATGTAGACGGGAAATGTGCTGGCCCTTGAGTACGTGGTACCAAGGAGAGCGACTGTCCCCATTTCGTGTAGAGTGGAGCTAGCTGATAACACTGCATCTTGGGCTGATAATTCTGTTAAATGGGGTCCATATTAAGAACAAAATGCACGGATAACACATCATAAATAGAATGGGAGCATTGCATGCATCATACATCAAGATTTCTTATAAAATAGTATTAATGGCTATTTGTATAAGTATTTTTCAAAGCAGGCCTCAGATGAGCAATTGGACTGCACGGATGGATTCAGAGTGATGAACGGAGTCCAACGAACTCGAAATCGGCCAAATCCGACATCCGGAGCTCTCGCAATGGGCCAAGAAGTTCTGACCGTTGATATGATAATCAACGGCCCACAGCGTGCCACGTGGCGCCCGCTCGCTGCATCTAGATCGCCGACCGATCTTGACTTCACCAGGAGGACGAATCTTAGCTGTCGATCTTCGATCGAACAGCTAAGAGCCGCTCGCATGCCCGCCCTAGCCGCGACAAAGCAGCGGGCATAGCGCAGCGGTCGAAGCGCTCACCCACGCTCACTCGATGCGGGTTCGAAGCGCACTGCGCAGAAATTGCGAGGCGAAGGCGCGCACAGGCGAAATTGGACCGCCCGATCAGCGCGATTGCGAGACGTGGCGCCCGCAGATGCGCCTTGACTAGACATGCGCGATGACGTGGGGGCGTGGGTGCGATCTAGGCGCGCGCCCCGCACGGAATCTCAGCTGTCCGATCTTTGATAGGACTACTTACGACGCGTGCACGCAGATCAGGCGCGAAGAAGCACAAGGCACACGTGAGCGACCGGCAGGCAGGGGCCTTCACCAACGTTTTGGGAAGGGTTTTAGCGACGGGACGTCGCTAAAACCCCTTCTTCATTTGGAAAGACCTTCTTCCTATTTAAACCCCTTCCAACCACCCATGGAAGTCATTCACTCCACTTGCAAGTGTTCTATCTCCCTCCTAGCTACCCTTAAGCCCTTTTGTAATCATCGGAGACGACGAGCCACTGACGGAGCCCCCCTCCACCACCGTGGCTGCCTCACTGTCCCCCCTCTCTCTCTTTCCTTCTTTTAAGCTTTACTTTACTTATGTTCAAGCATTTATCGAGTGTTATAATTATGAACTAAAGTTGTATGTTAAATGAAGTTGTTTTCTATTTAATTGCTTGCTCTATTTTATGTTCAAGTTGCATGTTGCGAATGAAACAATTCTAACCCTAATCTCTCTCTCTCTTCTCTCTCTCTCTCTCTCTCACTTTTCACCCACGACTTTTCACAAACAAAAACTCGTTATTTTCGTGACATTAAGTGACAAGAGAAATCTGATTTTCACGCCTCCCTGAGATTGACACTCGGACTCACGTCCGTTTCTTTATTTTAAAATCAACGTTGCGAACGCAAGCTATAACGACTCTTCTAAACATACGCATCCCGCGCACGTCAGTTTTTGGCACCGTTGCCGGGAAGGCAACGGATTTATTTTGTCACTTCCATTTTACATCTATGCTCACATCATCTAACGCCTTGTCTCCTTCTACTTGATGGTTGCAGGAATTCGACGCTTGGACCGCGAAGCAGCACAACTCGTGACGGTAACGAGGGAGTAAGCGCAACAAGGACCGGTCGTGAGTATTTCTTCACTCATGGTTGTTTGCTTGCTTGAAAATCTAAAAAAATTGTAAAATTGAAAAAAAATTGACGTGGTGTATGATTGCCTAACCCACATCTTTAACATATCACCCAACAAAAAAATACACTCTAACATTCTGAATAAATTCTTGGAGTGTTTTTTTTCTTCTTGAGTGGTGTTTGCGAAGTCACCTTAAATTGACTTGGGCCGCACCACTCAACCCTAAAATCGACTCATCCAATAGAAGTTGCATGATCACTAGGATGAGTACATTAGGGTTTTAGAGCCTCTACACAACAAAAGGAAATCTACTTTCACCGAATTGTGTGCAAAACTTGACGTGCCCACTGAAACTTGTCTGAAAATATTAAGACACGCCAATCCTAAAAGACACTAAAGTAAGGATAAAATATTAAAAGACACCACATCTAAAAAAAATCCTTGCTTGAAAACCATGTTTTGATAGGAGCACAACACTGAAAGTGGAAAACTAAGAGGCACTACCCCAATCAACGCTTCATCACATAACCCTAGCACAAGCACTATCCTAGCCTTTTAAAACAGAGTAGACGTGCCCTAGGCAGGACTGGGTTAAGTCTCGAGAGGCGAGGTTTTGTTCGTTGGGCACTTGGCTTTCATTCCCTTAGTAGAATCTGGTGACTAAGCTGCGGGGCAGTGTCAAATGATCGCGGTTGTGGGGTCTATGGAACCGGCGGCGCAAGCTAAAGGAAGAACCTTCCCTGCAATCCCCTCATAATCAACCTGGCCAGCTTAGCTTTGGGAAGGGGAGTCCAGTGCTTACGGACTTAATCACCCTTTTGGAGATTTCTAGGTCCCATAAGGAATATACCATTAGGACTAGGCTTATTTGCTTAGTTGAACACACACTTCTCGCATCTGTTGCTCTCCGCATCCCCTCCTGCTCTTCACTAGCGTATGCACGGGAGATGCTCACTGCATCCCGAGTTGTTTGTTTTGAGACGGGAATCCAGTCGACTTGATTCTGCTAGAAACATGGCTGAACCTAGGGTAGATGAGGTTGAAGACCAACCCCCACCAGACACAATGGCCATCATCCAAGCCCAGATTAACGCAAACCACCGGCTTCAGTAGCAACAGATCCACACTATCATGCAAGCCATACACCGGTTGCAGAACCCACAAGGGCAACCACCACCATCGTTCCAAGGCCCACAAGGGCAACCGCCACCGGATCTACCACCATTCTAGGACCAACCGATGCCCCTCCGCAATTTCTTCAATCCTTCCGCTATTAGAGTCGAGCCGCACCTTAGGATCCCCGAAGGGGGAGATGATTTTGAGCTAAAACCAAATGTTTTGAGTCTGATTCAGAGCCACTTCCATGGAAGCTCAAATGAGGACCCCTTCCAGCACCTAGAGGATCTTGATCGGATAGCCCGAATTGTGAAACCTAGGAACATTAGCCTTGACATTATTTTGATTAAGATGTTCCCCTTCTCGTTGAGAGACAAGGTTTCTCACTGGCTTAGAACCCTAGGTAGACCCATCACCACCTAGGAAGAGCTGAGGCATGCATTTCTAAAGAAATTCTTCCCCATAGGAAAGACCAATGCCCTCAGAAGAGCCATTACTACCTTTACACTCCAGGGTGGGGAACAGTTTCATGAGGCGTGGGAAATATTTAATGAACTCTTGAGGAAATGCCCACACCACGAAGTACCACGGTGGCAATTGGCCCATATCTTTTACCACGGTCTGGACAGCAACCTACGGAACTTCATCGATGCCTCATGCGGGGGGAACTTCCTGAACAAAGATGAGGAGAGCGCGTTTGAGCTCTTTGAGTCTATGAGCGAAAATTCGCTCAACAATGCCTCCATGACCTAGTTTAACCGATCCAGTCAACCCCGTGGCGGGATTTATGAGGTACAAGCAAATTCTGGAATGGTTGACATGGACATCATTGCCAAGAAACTAGATCGAGTGGAATTGGTGGATAAAAAGATTGACGAGCTACTAAACCAGACCAGGAATCCGTTACAGACCTTCTCCCTAGCAAAGGGAGCACATAATGTTGACCTGGTCTAACCCTTAAGCCAACTGAACCTGGAACAACCCCTGACTACATTCCAGGGAGGGACCTTTGCTCCCTCAACCCTTGATTACTCTCTTCCCTCCCCATCGACATCTGCTCTCCTTGAAGATGTGCAAGCTATCCAAGGTTATGCTAAACCTGACCCTTTCTCCAACACTTACAACACTGGCTGGCGTAATCACACCAACTTTGATTGGACAAATCAGAAACCACCTCAATTCCAGAACCAGTCTAGGCCAAACCAACAGGCAAACTTGCCCCCTTATTAGCAAGGACCACCAGTTAGAGCCCCATACAATTAGAACAGGGCGGCCCCTCCCCCGCAAAACCAAATGGACACCGTGATAAAGATGATGGCTGAAATGAACCAGAAATATTAGGAGGAAATGACCTTAGTAAAGGGACAGTTAAGCCAACTTTTGGACTGTAAACAACAAGGATCCCTACCTTCCCAGCCACAACCGAACCCGCGAAACGTGATTAACAGAGGCCTCAATTTGCAAGGGTTCCAGGGCAATCCCGGGCAGGCTCACATGGTCCAGCCAGCCCCACAAACACCCCTGGGTTCGGTGCTTCTTCGTCCTCGCCTTCTCAAGGATCAACCCATGGTTCCAATGCCTCTACGAATGTGGTAACCTTGAGAAGCGACACCAAAACCCAGGATCCCAAATGGCTGACTCTTCCTGAGACTTCACCAGCTGAAACACCCGACTCAGAAGAGGCACTAGAAAAACCCAAGGACCCAGAAATAGGCCCTATCTATGTTCAGACACCCTACCTTGAGGCCTTGGAAACAATCAAGAAGAAGAAAAGTGTTGTAGAAACTGAGGAGCTTTTGAAGATCTTTAAGCAGGTTCAGATTAATATTCCGCTCCTCGAAGCCGTTAAGCACATCCTGGCTTACGCCAAGTTTTTAAAGGATGCCTGTACACCCAAATGTAAGCCAAGACCTCAAGCACCTAGGAAGGTTGTGCTCTCCGAGCAAGCTAGTTCCGTAATATCAAGCAACCTTCCACTCAAGCGAACTGACCCAGGAGCACCCCAGATATCCTGCAATATCGGGGACATGACATTTGATAGAGCGTTCCTAGACTTAGGTGCTTCCATTAATCTGATTCCAACAACTCTGTACCACCAATTTGGTTTCGGAGAGTTGACACCCACACCTGTCACCATCCAACTGGCTGATAGATCAGTGAAGACCCCGAAGGGGGTTGTCGAGGATGTGATTGTGCGAGTCAAGGACTTCTATTTTCCGATCGACTTCTTGGTGCTCGACATGGAAGCCCCTATAAAACTATAGAACGCACCCATAATCTTAGGCAGACCTTTCTTAGCTACGGCTAAGGCGAACATCGATTGTGACACGGGATGTATGGAAATCGCCTTCAGAGACAAGAAAATGCAGTTGGATATCTTCCGGGCGACCAAGTATTTTGATTGCGATTGCGTTCAGGAACATGATCCCGTGGAACCTTTGGTCGAGGAATGCCTCACCCTTAGTTTTGTCTCAGACCACCAATCCTGTAACGACTGTTCTAACCCGTCACCGTCGCTGCCCATGGACCTTTGTAGGGCTGATTACCATCAAACAACACCATTTGAGGAGATTGATGTTGATCAACTCCCACCTTTCCCTTTCCCTTTGACTGTTGTTCAACCCGCACCCGAACTCAAGCCACTACCTGAGAATTTCAAGTATGTCTTCCTGGGACCTGACCAGACTTTCCCTGTGACTATTAACTCTCATCTAACCAAGGATCAGGAACTCAGGTTGACCGCGACCCTTTCAGAACATCGGGCCGCCATTGGATGGACCATTTAGACTTAAGAGGAATTAGCCCCGCCTATTGTACTCATAAGATTTACCTGGAAGACAGGGCACGACCCTCCCGCTGGATGCAGAGACGGTTAAACCCAAACATGCGGGAGGTCTTTAAGAAAGAAATTATCAAGTGGCTTGACGCCAACATCATCTATCCCATCTCTGATAGCCCCTGGGTGAGCCCCACTCAAGTGGTTCCAAAGAAAGTCGGGCTCATTGTTGTTACCAATGAGCATGGTGAATCCATCCCCACCCGCACCACTACCTCATGGCGAGTGTATATTGATTACAGGAAGCTCAATGAAGCAACCAAGAAAGATCATTTCCCCTTGCCATTCATTGACCAGATCCTTGAAAGATTGGCAGGGCAAAAGTATTTTTACTTCCTGGATGGATATTCAGGATATAACCAAGTCGCAATTGCTCCTGAAGATCAAGAGAAGACCACATTCACTTGCCCGTATGACACGTTTGCATTCCGTCGTATGCCGTTCGGGTTATGTAACGCACTCGCTACCTTTCAGCGTTGCATGCTAACCATTTTTTCAGAAATGGTGGGTGAATACCTGGAGGTCTTTATGGATGATTTCTCTGTATTTGGGAATTCATTCGACCACTGTTTGAGCAATTTGGAGAAAATCCTTAAATGATGTATCGAGGTTAATTTGGTGTTAAGTTGGGAAAAGAGCCATTTTTTGGTTCAAGAAGGAATCATCCTCGGTCACATCGTATCGCATAGGGGCAGTGAGGTTGATCGAGCTAAGGTTGATTTGATTTCCAAACTTCCTCTACCTAGCTCGGTCCGACAGATCTGCTCATTCCTGGGACATGTTGGCTTCTACCGAAGGTTCATCAAAGACTTCTCCAAGCTTTCCAAACCCTTAATTGACCTTCTGGCCAACGATGCCATATTCCACGTGACCTTTAATTGCATCCAGGCTTATCACACCCTCCGGGACTTAGTTTCCACAGCACCTGTACTTTAGCCCCCGGATTGGTCCCAGGACTTTGAGATTATGTGTGATGCATCAGATTTTGCCAGAGGAGTTGTCCTGGGATAAAGGCAAGACAAGAAACCCATGGTGATCTACTACGCGAGCAAGACGTTGGACGAGGCCTAACGAAATTATACAGTCACAGAAAAAGAATTGCTCGTTGTAGTTTTCGGACTTGAGAAGTTCTGACCTTACCTGCTGGGATCCCATGCGACCATCTATACTGACCATTCAGCCATCCGGCACCTGTTGGCTAAAAAAGACGCGAAGCCCAGGCTCATCAGATGGATCCTACTCTTGCAGGAATTTGACCTGGAAATCCATTACAAAGCTGGATCAAAGAATGTGGTGGTTGACCACTTGTCTAGACTTCACCCAGACCACATTGGACCCTCCCTACCTTTATCTGACACCTTCCCCAATGAACACATTTTGGCTGTGCAAGACAAGAAACTGCCTTGGTATGCTGACTATGTCAACTACCTGGTTGTAGGACAGACCCCTCACACCTGGTCCAAACATCAATGGGACAGGTTCTTGGCCGAGGCCAAGCACTATTTCTGGGATGATCCCATGCTATTTCGCCTTTGTGCCTACCAGATCATCAGGAAGTGTATCCCCGAGAACGACGGTCAGAGTGTGCTATCTTTTTGTCATGACCAAGCTTATGGTGGCCACTTCTCAGGAAAGAAAACGGCTGCGAAGGTTCTGCAGTCTGGATTTTACTGGCCTTCCCTATTTAAGGATGCACAAAACTTTGCAAAGACTTGCTTGCGCTGCCAAATGCTAGGGACCATGACCAGAAAAGATATGATGCCCCTTCAGCCCATTTTGATTGTCGAGATCTTCGACGTTTGGGGTATTGATTTTATGGGCCCCTTTCCACCATCCAACGACTTTGAGTACATCCTAGTCTCGGTAGACTATTTCTAAATGGATTGAAGCCATTGCCACCCGCCGATGCGATCATAAGACTGTCATGGACTTTGTTAAGCAGAACATCTTTCCCCGGTTTGGAATACCAAAGGCCATGATCAGTGATGGTGGAAGTCATTTTATTCACTCCCAATTCTGTGCCTTACTTAGAAAATACAGGGTTAACCACCGCATTGCTACCCCATATCATCCGCAAACAAATGGGCAAACCGAGGTCTCAAATAGACAAATCAAGAACATTTTACAGAAGACTGTGAGACCTGATAAGAAAGACTGGTCCACACGACTAGATGATGATGCCCTGTGGGCATACAGGACCGCTTTCAAGACCCCGATAGGCATGTCGCCTTATCGCTTAGTCTTTGGCAAAGCCTGCCACCTTTCTGTCAAATTGGAACACTGAGCTTACTGGGCTGTCAAGCAGTGTAACATGGATTCCCAGTTAGCCGGTGCGCAGAGGACACTCCAACTCTCTGAGCTCGAAGAAATTTGTCGGGACGCCTTTGAGAACAATCAACTGTATAAGGAGAAAATGAAAGCCGTCCACAACCGACTCATCCATAGAAAGACCTTTGAGTTTAACCAACAAGTCTGGCTTTTCGATGCCCGCTTAAAACTCTTTCCAGGGAAACTCAGGTCCAAGTGGACAGGACCATTTAGGGTGGTTAAGCCTCACTCCAATGGGGTGGTTGAAATCGCTTATCCGAACACTGGGCACACTTTTACAGTCAATGGCCAAAGATTGAAACATTTCCTAACCTAGGTTCCCCAAAAGGAGAGTGTCACCCTCATTAAGGGATGACATGAAGCACCGCCCAGTTGGAGGCATTAAACTCAGCACTTCCTGGGAGGCAACTGATGAGAGACTCATCATGAACCCTAACTAGCATAATTTAATCTAAATAAGTGTGAAGAAGCTCCTATAAAACCTAAGAAAAGCCTAACTCAGAGAAGTCTGAATTGAAGGATAAAACAAGTCATGAGGGGTAAAACTGTAATTTTACTAAGGCAATACACAAACAGGGTATCTAAGGGTCTAAACAAAGGTCAAATAAGCTTAATAAGGAAGGAAGTGGGATGATCTGATCTGAAATTTGGCTATAGCAACTTCTAGAAATTAAATGACATTCTGTAACCTTAAAGATAAATCCACTTTAATTCATGAGGTTCTAAGTAGAATAAAAATCAACTAAATCCTCTAAAAATCATGGAAAAATACTCCCTAGGGTTTAGAACCTTCAATTTGGCCTTTGCAACCTAGTTTGACCTGATTTGAGAACCATGCCCAAATTTTAACTTAATTTGAGTTTTTACGCAAATTGACCAGTCAAACGTGGTAAAAACTAAAATCAAATTACACCATTGCATTCCTTAGGTTCAAATTAGGTTGGTACAAAAATTTGGGTCTAAGTGAAGATCATCTTGACCGACTTTACAAATTCGTCCTCTTGAATTACTTTTTGACCCTTATCTTTTCAAAGCCTTGCATTTGGCCCCCTATCTTTCCCTTCGTTCTTTGTAGAATGGTCCTCCCTACCACCCTGCGCAAGCACCATACCTCCGGCGACCTTGCGCAGAGGATGGCGCCGCGCAGGGTAAGGCAGCCGCTCTGAGGAACGAGAGGGGGGTTCCCTACGTCGTCCTCTATCACAGGGACCCTCCCCTGTGACCTGCGGCTGCCCATGCCTCTCGTGCGAACGCACGACAGGCATGGGTCTCCATCTCCGGCCATCTCCGGCAGCTCCCTCACACCGCTCTCTCGAGACTCTCCCCTCGCCAACACCTTTATAAGGAGCGACAGGGGCTGCAGTCCACTCGAAGCCTGATTTGGCCGAGGTTCCCTCCCAATTTCGTCTCCTCCGCCCACGACCAAAACGCCCGCAGGCTCCGGTGGCCCTTTCCTCCTCCTTCGTCGCTCTGCGGCCACACCTGCAGTAGAGCCCACTCCGCCTCGTCTTCCCGCGTCAGGCCGCACCAGCTGGCGCTTTCCTGACCTCTTCCTCGCCGCCGTTACTCACCTCTGGGCTCCTTTGTCTTCGGCGCTGGAAGGTACGCGTCGGGTGCCACCTCTCTCCCTCTTCGTCAATTAGGTAGGTAAAAACTTTCCTCTCTCTCCCTGTTATTTCCCCCTTCCTAATCTACTATTTCAACCCATTGACCACCACTGTCCATCACCACCTTCTCCATCTCCGGCTGCCCTCCGACGAGGCATACTCGCCACTCCACGCCTCCATTCGCCTCGCCAGCTACCCCTTAAGCTCCGCACCACCTCACTGACACTGAATCAGCCCTCCATTCACCACCTAGCACCTCCAGACCACCCCCCAAACACACCCACTCTCATGCACGCAGAGTGCCCTAAGCACACGGCCACAGGCACTCTTGCGCCTCGCCAACCCCCGCACTGCACTCGTCGTGCTCTGGCGAACCTCCCTGGAGCTTTTTGACGTGGCTACGAGGCCGTTTGCGTGTTTCAAGTTTCGCCCTCCTCGTCGCCATTAACAAGCAGTAGGAGCTTCTCCGCAGGCAGCTCCAAGTCTCCTCAGCTCCAAGCGTGAGCTCTAGGTGACGCGAAAAGGAGTCACGCTCACACCCAGAACTTCAATTGGGGTCACAAACATCGGCTGCTGCCCCAATTGCTCAAAGTCTTCTCCCGCAGGCACCCGAAATCGGAGGTGGGACTTTAGTTCCACCTCGGAAGTGTATGGGCGCAAGCCCATACATAAATTGAAAAGGTGTTATCGGCTGGTTGCCTCTGATAGCACTGGGGTGCGGTCCCTCACCTACTCACTGGGTCTCGTCCGCGACACGCCCATGCGGATCTGACCCGACCTGACTTCCCACTCCTGTGCACTCCTCGCGCACCACTCACGTCGGTGCGCCTGGACCCGGGCACACGACCTGACCCGATTACCCGGCTTTGGGAGAGCTTCCCAAAGAGAGATTCAGAGAGAGAGATGCGAGGAATGGGTAGGGGTAGGTTTTGCACTGATGTTTGTGTGTGTGCGCAGGAAGGAAGAAAGGAGAAGAGGAGCAGTGGCCGGGACTTAGTAGCGTAGGGAAGAAGGAAGGAAGGAGAAGAGGAAGCCAAGAAGAAAAGAAAAGGAGAGGTTGATCAGTTAAGGCATCTGATTTCTAAATCAGACGTCGGCAAAAAGAAGAAGAAGATAGCCACATCAAAAGAAAAGAAGAAGAAGAAGGACCAGAGTAAAGAAAGAAAGAAGAAGAGGCAGCAGCAGAAAAGAAAAGAAAAGAAGAAGAAGAAGCCAAGAGAAAGAGAGAGACTGCCACACAAGAAATCAGAAAAGAAAAGAAGGAAAAGGAAGAAGAAGCAGAGAGGAAAGAAAGGGAAGGAAAAGAAAAGAGAAGAAAAGCTTGCCACAGAGAAGAAGAAAGAAAAAAAAGAAAAGGGAGAAAGAAAGGAGCAATTTTCACTCTCACTCTCTCTCTCTCTCCTTAATTTTTGTAAAACATTGTATTGTGAATTTGTATGCTTCTGGAATTATAGTTTGCTCCCTGAGTTCGACCTTGGGAAACTTTTTATTTCCGAGTAACAAATTGTATTAAACTAGTGACCGTTTCTTTGCACTATACTACGACGAAACCCTAGAGAGGAAATGCAGCGCACCAGTTTTTCACGCCGTTGCCAGGGACCAATGGCTATTCTAGAAACTATTAATTCACAATTTTGATTTCCTATTGACTAATCTCTTCTCTTTTGTTGTGCAGGCATAGGAAATCAAGAAGAAAACAAGCAGCCGCACAACAACCACACTAAGGATAGGTAATTTTCTATCCTCTCATTTAAAACCCTAAATTCTAAAGAGGAAGAAAAAGAAAAAAAAGCGATTTAGGAATAACCTGTCTTTTATATGTAGTAAAACACCAAAGTTGCTTGTTTTCAGATTTCAACATACTTTATCTATACATCCATTAAAGGTAGTTAGGGCTAAAACCTTCTTACTTGAGTCCTAATTACCCAATCTAGAGGCAACTAACTGGACCAATTAGAGCCAATATAAGATTCAAAAATAGGGTTTTAGAGACACACTTTCTAAGCAAGAATTGAGAATTCCCAAAAGAAGTGTGCCCAAGACATTGTTTGAAAACACCTATTAAGAGAAACCCTAAGAAATTTGGCTCTTAAAAACACTTGAACCCTAAAAGACAAGACCTAATAAGTTCTCAAAGGAACTAGTAGGTGAAGTTGACCCCTTGGGTCAACCAACCTTGAACTTAGGTCACTCTTTGTACTCAAAAGGTTAAAGTTCAAGTGAAAACCTAAGCACCTTGATCCTAACTAAAAGTGGTAGACTTAAGAGGTCAAGGTCCCCATTCTGGTCTACCTGGAATCTCAGTGACAAGAGAGGTCTGGTTGGGGAAACCCTGTAACCCGTGGGGGCGCTCTATCGTGTAGGGGTCTTCGCGGGACTCACCCTTTCTAGCTGCCCAGGTAATCTCAGGTGGACGACCTTTTGATGAAGGGGTCCATCCGCCCCGAACCTCTATAGTTACCCAACATTTTGAGTGTCTTGATTGGGTCCAGCACCTACTAAACTCATCCTCTCCATCAGTGTATGTTTGGTAGGAGGTCTTTGAAACCCCCTTTAGAAATTCACTCTCCTCGAGGCCGAGCCTCGGTGCCCTTGTTTGTGCAACTAACACTTCACATAGACCTCTCCTCCGATTCCGAACCCAACTCACCTTCTTCTTCCACAATGGCTCAGCTAGTTGAGGAAGAGAACAATCTGGAGCACCAACTCTAGTGACTCAATGACCTCTTCCAGAACTTCATGCACCCACCGCAGCGTCCCATGATGCGAGATCATTATAATCCCGCTGCGGTGGCTATTGAGCCTCGAGTTAGAATCCCGACTGGAGGACCTGATTCTGAACTAAAGCCCAACATGATTCATGCCATACCTAAATTCCATGGGCTTAATTCTGAAGACCCCTTCCAGCACAATAAACAACTAAAGCATCTGGCCCAGACTTTCAGGTCAGATGCATAAAATCGGGATATTCTCCTCATGAAGATGTTCTCCTTCTCTCTTATGGACAAGGCTGCCCATTGGTACCAAACACAGACCCGACCAATCAACAATTGGGAGGAACTTCAGTTCGAGTTCTTGAAGAAGTTCTTCCCTGTTGGTCGGACCAATGCCTTGCACCATCAGATTACACACTTCACGCAACAGATGGGAGAACCTCTCCATAAGGCATGGGATCGCTTTCAGGATCTCATGAGGAAGTGCCCCCATCACGGAGTTCCTAAATGGGAACAAGTCCAGTCTTTTTACCAGGGACTTCGTGAGGATATTAGGCTGTTCGTCAATGCAACTTGTGGAGGGAATATCATGGGTTAGCATGAGGACACCGTGTGGGAGATTCTCGAGAATATGTGCGAGAACTCCATCAATATTGACTCCATGGGATTATTCGACAGGACGAATACCTACGCATCGACGAACCTTAGGGGAGCACACGAGATGCAGGACCTGTCTGCATCAGTCGACCTGGAATTGATGGCCAATCGATTGGACAAGGTCTCTATTATTGAAAAGAAGGTGGAAGAGCTGACTCAGCACTTGCAGCAAGCCACCTCTGCGCATAATTCCTTCGCACAGCCTCCTTCCGCACGGGAGACTGTGCAAAACATTTTTCACTGACCTTCTCCTGGGGTGGACCCGTATCCACCCCCATCTGACTCTTGGATCGGAGGAACCTCCGACCCTTTCTATACTAGCCGCGAGAATTCCAGTCCCCCATTTTCTGACTTTTCTGAGGCTCCTCAGACCTGCGAGGACCTTAACGCCATCCAGAATGACCCATTTTCCAATACCTACAATCCTGGATGGAGAAACCATCCCAACTTCCAGTGGGCAGGGAATTCCCAGAATCCAAGACCATCCTTTCGGCCCCGTCCATAAGCACAACGTCCTTACCAGCCGCCTTAGCCTCGACCCAACCCTACTTATCCATCCGGGCCAAACCAAGACCAAATGTCCCTCATCCTTCAGACTCTGGCTGACATTCAGAGAACGAATGCAGCTATTCAAAAGCAACACAAGGATGAAATCACAGAGGTTCGAAATCAACTGGCCCAGTTGGCGAATTCTCGCCAACCTAGCACACTTTCTTCTCAGCCTCTTCCTAACCCTAATAGCGTGCCGACCCAGCGGCGCGTCATGAACCCAAACCTGGGCCAAGCACACATGGTTTATCAGGCCCCCTCTGTTCCTTCACCTGACGGGATGGAGGCCTCAACTTCTTATACGAGTTATCAGCAGCAACCCATCCTACCAAACCCTAACCAGAACCAGGCAGGGCTGAATTCTGTAACCACCCGCAGTGGTAAGGAGGCCCAAGATCTACCTTATCCAGACTACTCCAAGCCTGGTAGTGACCCAAACCCCAGGTCAGTAATCCAGGACATTCTTATCCCTGTCCCAGATCAAAGACCTGAACCTATCCTAGAGGAACCAACCAAGGTTCCATTTCCCGAGGCCTTGACCAAGGGAAAGAAGACAACCAAATCCGTGGCTCCTGAGGAGGACCTGGTCAAGCTCTTCAAGCAGGTCCAAATAAACATCCCCTTGATGGATGCGATTCGCCATGTACCGGCTTACGCACGATTCTTGAAGAATGTGGGTACACCTCAGCGTAAGCCGCAAGCAAAGAGTGGGAGTCCAATTGTACTGTCAGAGCAAGCCAACTCTGTAATCCTGAGCAGACTCCCACCAAAGGCAAAAGACCCAGGCACTCTCCTGATTTCATGCAAGATAGGTGAAATCCAATAGTGGCGGTATGACTAGGTTTTGTTGTTTGTTATTGAAATGGCGTTGTAGTACAGATAGTCATTGCCACTATTACAATTTTACTCAGAAATAAAAGGTTTTCCGAGGTCGAACTCAGGGAGCAAACTATAATTCTAGAAGTACAATGTTTCTATTACAAAAACAAGAGAGAGAGAGAGGTAGATTGATCTCTTGGCTTTTTCTTCTTCTCTTCTTTCTCTCTTGTCTTTGTCTTCTTCTTCTTTCTCTTCTCTTCTCTTTGCTTGATCGTCCTTAGTTCTTCTTCTTCTTTACCCTCTTTCTTTTTCTTTCCTTCTTCTCTCTTTGATCTTCTTCAGCACTTTATCTTCTTCCTTTATCTTCTGTTCTTCTTGATTCTTCTTCTCTTTTCTTCCTTCTTTTCTTTGCCTTCAGCTGCGGCACCTTCTCTTCTCTTCTTCTTCTTTACTTTGTCTGCAGAGCTTCATCCGTCGTCTGATTTCTCAATCAGATGGCTTAAGTAGTGTCTACTACAGTGCTTCTTCTTCTTGTAATCGTTCTTTCTTCTTCTTCTCTACCTGCACACTAACATAGCTTGGTCAGAGCAAAAGCCTACCCCTACCCTCCCCCGCGTCTCTCTTTTTCTCAACTTTCGCTCAAAGGATCGCTCTCCCAGAGCCGGGTATTCGGGTACGGATTCGCACCCTGGACTAGGCCCACCGGCGTGCAGTGGTGGGCGAGGAGTGCAGGTCGGGTATACGGGTCGGGCCAGGTCCGCGGGGGGTGGTCACAGACGAGGCCGGGTGAAGCGGGTGAGAGGGACCTCACCCCGTGGTTAGGAGGCGAATAGGCTAAGGCACTTTTCCAATTTATGCGTGGGCGGCGTTTCGAAACCCCACGATGTGGGACTATCCTCTGTGCTATCTTCGCGCGCGCCCGCAGGACGATTCCACCTCGCCCTTTGCTCAGCTGTAGACGCTGTCGACGCCAACTGATGAGGCGGAAGTCTTCACAGACTTTGCCCCAACCTGCAGCACGTGGGGCTGCAGGGTCTGGAGCTCGCCTCGAAGCTGCTTCAGTCGTCGTTAATGGCGGCTGGAGAAGCGACCCTGTCAGACAGAAACATGGCCCTTCGGCCTAATCAAACTAGCGGGGGACCTTCGCCGTGGCACGGCGAAGGTGGTGCGGGGTGTGGCAGGTCGTGGGATGACGTCTGGCGGCAGGGCTAGGTCGGACAGCGATCGGAAAAATGGGTCTGTTCGGGGGAGTGAGGTGGGGGTGTGGAGCGGTAATGGGTGGGCGGAGGTTCTGTGAGGGTCGGCGAGGCGTGTGGGGCTGTGGATAGATGGGGGCGTCTCGCCGGAGGGTAGCCGGAGACGAAGGGGGTGACGGTGGACAGGAGTGGTCGAGGGCTTAATTGAATGAAAAACAGTGAGGAAAAGAAAGAGGGGGAGGTGGGGAGTAGTTCTGACCTAGTTATAAGGACGAAAGGGGTCGGAGCAGGGCGGCAGTCGTATCGACTGTCGTCGGAGAAGATGCCCAGAGGGAGATGGCGGCGGCGAGGAGAGAACGGGAGGGCACGCGCTGGGTACGGCGCGACGCAGGAAGAGCGGGCGAGGGTGGCTCTACTGCTGGTATTGCAATAGAGCGACGAGGAGGGGGAGGAAGAACCGCCAGAGCTGGAGGGCTTCTGTTGGAGTGGGAAGAGAGGAAAGATGGGGGTATTTCTCCGTCAGGACCGAGCTGCCCTCTTCTGCAGGCGGAGGCGGCTTTTATAGAGTCTAAGGCGGAGAGGTGGGCGGAGGGAGGCGACGTGCCTCCCTCGTCGGAGGACGGCCGGACTAGGGACCCATACCTTCCGTGCGTTCGCACGGAAGGTATGGGTTGCCGCAGAGATCATGGAGGTGTCTCTGCGACAGCAGACGTCGCAGGGAACACCCCGTTGAAAGAGCAGAGGGCCTCCCTCACCCTGCACGGCGCCATGCTCCGCGCAAAGTCACCGGAGCATGGCGCTGCTCAGGATTTTGCAAGGAGGACCTAAATGCAAAGAATGATGAAGACTTAGGGGTCAAAACGAGAGGGTTTCAAAAGTTGAGGGTAAAAAAGTAATAGATGAAGACAAAAATGCAAAGTCGGTCAAGAAGGTCTCTTCTTAGGCTCAAGTTCTTATGCATGATGAAATGAGACCTAAGGATTCTAATGGTGAAATTTATTTCTAGATCAGACCTTGTTTGACCGGTCAATTTACATAAAAACCCAAGTTAAATCATTAATTGGGCATGGTTCTCAATGTAGGTCAAAGTGGGTTCCCAAGGTCAAATTGAAGGTTCTAAACCCTAGAGATTATTTTTCTATGAATTTTAGAGGGTTTATTCGATTTTTTATTTGCCTCAAACCTCGTGAATTGAAATGGATTTGTTTTAGGGTTACAGGATGTCATTTAATTCCTTAGAGTTGTTGTAGCCCTTATTGGATCATATCATCCCACTTTCCTTCTTATTAGGTTAGTTTGACCTATGTTTGGACCCTGAGTCACCTTGTTTACTGATTGTGTTGGTGAAATTGCATTTTTACCCCTTAGTTGCTGTTTTCTTCACAAACTCAGAATTCTCTGAGTCAAGCCTTTCTATAAGTTATGTAGGAGCTTTTTCTTGCAAATCTAGGTTAGATGGTGCTAGTTTAGGGTTTATGACGAGGTTCTCATCATACCCCCATGCCTAGCTTTTGCTAGTCCCTTAGCAAAAACCTAAGGTTTTAACCTTTGTTCTAGACCATAATATTTTTAATAACTTCAGATAAGTGCTTTTTCATTTGAATTTAGATTAGGTTAGAATGCTGACCATAGGCCTAAAAGGTACTCTAGTACCAATCAAGATCCAGATCTGTCTAGCCTCAGCCTCAGTCTTTGACAAAGGTTTTTAAGGCCCATAAGAACTAACCTAAGGTCTATTGGACTTTGTGGTTAAAACATCCGTGCTTGAAATGATTGTAGCCCTGGTTCAGTTCGCAGTGCGTTTTGTAAGAGAGAGAGATAGAAAGTTTTTCTGTTTGGAGAGTTTTCTCTCTCCTTTTCTTTTTAGTTCTAGCCTAGGATTGGCTTTTCAATACGGTCTGTATCAGATTCCTTGCTCCCATCATCAATCCTCAAGGGTTCCTGGAAATCGATGCTTCGAAATAGCATCGCCCATGGCAACCCCCAGACCCTGGCTATTGAGATTTCGAGATAATCCCATCCATGGTGTTCCGTGGCCGAATCCAGACCCTGGGAATTGACACTTCGTGATAATGCCATCCGTGGAATCTGAACCAACAGAGTGCTTACATGCCCCCAGTAGGATATGTAAATATCCTAAGAGACAAGCACCGAGGAGATGATATTTTGTTACGCATCTTCAAGGGGATTTCCCGCCTCTCCATGCTGGGAACTCGTCCAAATCAACTTGTGTTGATCGGCCGCTCCTATTCTAGGTGTATTTTTCAGAATTTTGTGACGCTTCTGCGTGATTTTGATTTTTACGCTTACTGAACCAGGCTGTATGTGAGGTTGGGGTGCTTAGGTTACTGAGTCCCGTAAACCAGAAGTTAGTTAATGAGGTCAAATACTCCCTAAGCCTTGGATCTAATACTTAAGCTTTTCATTTTCCTCAACCTCTTGAGGAATGTCTAGATCTTAATGGGTACTAAGAGTCTATCCAAAAATGCCTAAAGTTTACGTTCTTACTAATCTCACCATGCACTTTTCATTTCTTTTCTCAAATAAGATCTAGAACTTAGGTCAATTCCTTAGTTTCTTACTAATGACTATCACTCTTTTCTTTCAATTTATGCTCCTTTTTCATTTTGTTCCTTCTCCCACAAAATTTCCTTTTTCCTCTTATTCTTTAAAATTTTTTTTAAATTTTTATGGTGTTTTTGGCATATGTGATTTTTTTTTTGTTTAAAACCTTTTCTTACAAGTTTTGCACTTTTATACCCCCCATGCCTAAGGTTTGCAATGTCCTCATTGTGACTTAAGAGGTTTTTACTTACTTAGTTCAATCCTTAAGACAGATGTTTTAATGAGTGAACGGGTCGGGATGAATTCTGCGGACGATTTCTAATCCCAGATGCAAGCATCTGAGGTGGGGTCGGTTGTCTATAAGGGTGAACCTTAAGTGCACAAAAGTGTGAAAAAGGTTTTAGATTTTTAGGAAAATGACGGGCTGCCTCCCGTTAAGTGCTGAGTTTTACGCCATCGGCTGGGCGCAATAAGCTCAAAGGGAATGGAGGATATAAGATGATTCAGCCGAATCAGTAGAAGTCACATCAATGAACGGCTTGAGTCTCTGACCGTTCACGATGAAAGGTTCGGAATCGTGGCTGAGCGGACTGATTTCGATGGATCCATTTCCAAAAACCTGTCGGACTAAATATGGTCCGACCCACTTGGATCGCAACTTTCCTGGGAAAAGTTTGAGTCGGGCATCAAAGAGTAGGACCTTCTGTCCAGGATGAAAGATCTTTCTCGAGATATGCTTGCCATGGAAGGCTTTAACCCGCTCCTTGTAGATTCGCGAGTTCTCATACGCGTCTAGGCGTAATTCATTGATCTCGCTGATTTGAAGTTTTCTATGGGTTCCAGCCTTCGAAAGATCTAGATTACAGTTCCGTACTGCCCAATAGGCTTTATGCTCTAGTTCTACGGGAAGGTGACACGCCTTTCCGTACACCAATCTAAAGGGTGACATGCCTAATTGGGTTTTGTGGGCGGTCCTATAGGCCCACAATGCTTCCGGAAGTAGGGACGACCAGTCCTTCCTGTCAGGCCGAACAGTGACCTGCAGGATTTTCTTGATCTCCCGATTTGGCAGCTCAGCTAGACCATTAGTTTGGGGGTGGTAAGGAGTAGAGATTCGGTGAGATACTCCTAATTTGGTCATCAGTGACATAAACTGAGCGTTTGTGAAATGGGTCCCCCCGTCAGAGATTATAGCACGAGGAATCTCGAACCTTGAGAAAATGTTTTGATGAATGAATTTGAGAACGATTTTGTGATCATAGGTTCGGGTCGGTATGGCTTCGATCCATTTGGACACGTAGTCCACAGCAAGCAGAATGTATTCGAAACCATCCGAAGCAGGAAAGGGGCCCAAAAGATCAATCCCCCAAACATCAAAGATTTCGCATACGAGAATCGGTTGCAAAGGCATCATGTCGCGATGGCCCATGTTGCCCAAAGTCTGGCAACGACTGCATGCCTTGCAGTGACTGTATGCGTCTTTGAACAGCGTGGGCCAGTAAAAGCCACACTGGAGGACTTTTGATGCGGTTTTATGCCCAGAGAAATGGCCACCGCATGCCTGGTCATGGCAGAAAGAGAGGATATTGCTGATTTCCTCCTCCGGGACACATCTCCGGATGACTTGATCAGCACCTATGCGAAAAAGGTACGGGTCTTCCCAGATGTAATACTTGGCATCAGAACGCAATTTGTCTGTCTTGGCCTTCGGCCAATCAGACGGGGTCTGATGAGATGCCAAGTAGTTTACTATATCAGCAAACCACGGAAGTCTAGTACCGATAGTCAGTAGGTGCTCATCAGGAAAATGTTCTGTGATGGGTCCAGAAGGGTTGATAATCTCAGAAGGAAGACGGGACAGATGGTCGGCTACCACATTCTGCCTTCCCGCCTTGTCGCGAATCTCAAGGTCGAATTCTTGCAATAGCAAGATCCAACGAATTAGTCGGGGCTTCGCGTCCTTCTTGGCAAGGAGATGCCTTACAGCCATGTGATCCGAGTAGATGATGACATGGGAACCCAAGAGATACGATCGGAACTTTTCGAGGGCAAATACTACGGCTAGCAGCTCTTTCTCCGCAACCGTATAGTTACGCTGAGCCTCGTCAAGTGTCTTGCTAGTGTAGTAGATGACCACTAGTTTCCCGTCAGCTTTCTGCCCCAAGACCGCTCCTACAGTGAAATCAGACGCATCGCACATGATCTCAAAGGGTTGAGACCAGTCAGGGAATTGTAGGATAGGTGCCTGGGTGACTCGGTCACGACGGTTTTCAAAGGCTAGTGTGCATTCCTTGGAGATTTCAAAGGGTACATCCTTAGAGAGAAGAGAAGTCAAGGGACGCGTGATTTTCGAGAAATTCGAAATGAAACGACGGTAAAAACCAACGTGCCCCAGAAAAGAACAGATGTCCCTGATCGAGCTAGGCATAGGAAGGCGAGAGATCAGATCAACCTTAGCTTGATCCACTTGGATGCCTTTTTCTGAAATTAAGTGTCCCAGGACAATTCCCTCAGGCACCATGAAATGGCTCTTTTCCCAGGAAAGAACCAAATTCACATCGATGCATCGCCTGAGTATCTGGACCAAGTGTTGGAG
Organism: Thalassia testudinum; assembly: GCA_037157565.1. NCBI lineage: Eukaryota > Viridiplantae > Streptophyta > Magnoliopsida > Alismatales > Hydrocharitaceae > Thalassia > Thalassia testudinum. The sequence continues at coordinate 55,472,147 of JAZHRO010000030.1, forward strand.
GAAATCGTCAAATGATGCTCCAAAAATTGAAAAGTCATCCATGAAGACTTCCAGATAGTCACCTATCATATCTGAGAATATGGCAAGCATGCACCGCTGAAAGGTAGCGGGTGCGTTGCAAAGACCGAAAGGCATCCTTCGGAAAGCGTATGTTCCGAAGGGGCAGGTGAACGTGGTCTTTTCTTGGTCCTCAGGATGGATTGCCACCTGGTTGTAACCGGAGTACCCGTCAAGAAAGCAGAAGAACCTATTTCCCGCTAGTTTCTCGAGAATTTGATCAATGAAAGGTAGTGGGAAATGATCCTTCTTCGTGGAGGAATTAAGTCGGCAGTAATCTATACAGACTCTCCACGCGTTGGCTAATCGGGTAGGAATGATTTCTTCGGTCTCAGTCATTATAGTGGTGAGTCCTGCCTTCTTAGGCACAACCTAAATTGGGCTCACCCAACGACTATCGGAGATCGGGTAGATGATTCCGGCATCTAACCACTTGATGATCTCCTTTCTCATGACCTCCTACAGATTAGGGTTCAAGCGTCTCTGCATTTCACGAGAAGGTCGTGCGCCCTCTTCTGAATAGATATGATGAGTACAATAAGAGGGACTTATTCCAGTCAAATCATCAAGAGTCCACCCGATGGCTCTGAGATGTTGCTGGAGGATAATAACTAGACGGGATTCCTGTTCGGGATTGAGGTTGGAATTGATGATCATAGGAAGGGTCTGATTAGAACCCAAAAAGATGTATTTCAAGTGAGCAGGAAGAGGCTTTAGCTCGAGGATGGGGTTATCAGCAGCGACGGGTGGTTCAGTATAGACGTGAGGTTCAAGGGTAGGAGTTACTGGGTTGTTCAAATCTGGATTCGACTCCTCTATTTGCGGGTCAAGATCTTTCTACGGTTGATGAGGTATAATCAGGTCATTCTGGAAGTGTGTTTCATCAACCAAAGCCCTAATGTCACAAATTTGTTCGATGACACCGCAATTGATTCCTTGTTGGGCCTTAAATATATCAATTTTTAGGGTTTGATTCCCAAATTTGAGCTCTATTTGGCCCTCCTCATGGCTAATGTTGGCTTTAGCAGTAGCCAAGAAAGGTCTCCCTAAAATGATTGGTGTATCCCTAGGGTTCTCAGGTACGTCCATGTCTAAGACTATGAAGTCTACAGGAAAGTAGAAATCCCGTACCCTCACAATAACATCCTCGAGAATCCCTTTTGGTGACTTTATAGATCTATCTGCTAATTGTAGTGTCACCTCGGTTGGTTTTAGCTCAGATTCTTCAAGATGGTCAAGTAAGGATGTGGGTATCAGATTTATGGATGCACCCAAGTCTAGCAAGACTTTATCAAATTGGGTATCACCTATCTTGCAGGAAATTAGGGGAGTACCAGGATCTTTAGCCTTGGGTGGGAGTCTACTTAGGATTACAGAGTTGGCTTGCTCTGACAGAACAATTGGACTCCCACCCTTGGTTCGCGGCTTACGCTGGGGTGTACACACATTCTTTAAGAATCGTGCATAAGCCGGTACGTGGCGGATTGCATCCATCAAGGGGATGTTTATGTGGACCTGCTCAAAGAGCTTGACCAGGTCCTCCTCAGGTGCCACAGGCTTGGTGGTCTTCTTTCCCTTGGTCAAGGCTTCGGGAAACAGGATCTTGGTTGGTTCTTCTAGGATAGGTCCAGGTCTTGGATCTGGGATAGGGGTAGGAACGTCCTGGATTATCGTCCTAGGCTTAGGATTACTACCAGGCTTGGAGTGGTTTGGATGAGGTGGATCTTGGGTTTCGTTACCACTACAGTCGTTACAAAATTAAGTCATGCCTGGTTTTGGTTGGGATTGGGTAAGATAGGTGACGTGCCTTCGTGCGTGTGTGTTAAGAGGTGTCGTTATAGTTGCACTTGATACGTCGATTTTAAAAGAAGTAAACGGAGGTGAGTCCGAGTGTCGATCTCAGGGAGGCATGGAAATCGGATTTTGTTTACCACTTGTTGTCACGAAAAAGGCGGAGTTTTGCTTGCGAAAGAGACGATTTTGAAAAGCGAGAGATAGAGAGAGTTTAGGGTTAGAAAGCTCTTGGTTTTGATCATGCACTTTAAACAGAAATTAAAAAGGCAACTAAATGGAAAATAATTTCATTAAACATGCATTCATAGTTCATGGTTTACAATATTAAATACAGGCTTCAACAAAAGTAAATGAAAGCTTAAAAGAGAGAGAGAGAGGTAGAGAGAGAGTGGAGAGCGACGAGGCAGCCACGGCGGTGGAGGAGGCTCCGTCGGCGGCTCGTCGTCTCCGGCGATTACAAGAGTGCCTAAGACTAGCTAGGAGAGGAGTGGAGTAGTTGCAAGTGGGAGAGGATGCCTTGAATGGTGGTAGAAGGGGGTTTAAATAGAGTTAAGGGCTTCCTAAAAGAAGAATGTGCTTTAGCGACATCCAGAACGTCGCTAAAACCGCTTCCAGATACGTCGATGAAGGCCTTCTGCCGCCGGTCAGCCGCCCGCCCCTCTCTCTCTTCAGGCGCGATCCGTGGATGTCGAACGAGAGCCGTCCGATTGATGATCGGACGGCTGAGATCCTCCCGCGCCTGCGCTAGGATCGCGCTTCGGGCGTGCGTGCGCGCGCGCGTTTCCGCCCGGCGTGCGCGCGCGCGTGGGAGGTGGGGCGCTGTCGTCGCGCTGCGTGGCGCAATCCTAGCCGCTCGCTTCTGATCGCGCGGCTCAATTTTGCCGCGCCCTTCGCCCGCAAGTGATTTCCGCTCCGCGCGATTCGAACGCGCGTCGCCGCGACGCAGGTGTGCGCGCTAACCGTTGCGCCACGCCCGCGCTTTGTCGCGGCGACCGCGGGCGAGCGCGCGGATCTCGGCCGTTCGATCGAAGATCAACGGCCGAGATGCGTCCTTGGCTGGCTTGGGGGCGTGCGAGTGGCGGGGGTGGGGCGACGTGGCACGTTCTAGGCCGTTGATCTCCAGATCAATGGTTAGGATTTCTTGGGCCCATTGTGAGAGCTCCGGATGTCGGATTTGGCCGATCTTGAGTCCGTTAGACTCCGTTCGTCGTCTTGAATCCATCCGTGCGGTCCGATTGCTCATCTGAGGCCTGCTTTGACAAATGCTTTACACAAATGGCCATTAATACAGTTTATAAGCAATCTTGGTACTTGATGCATGCAATGCTCCTATTCTACTTTATGTTGTGCCTTTTATTCTAAAGATGGGCCATATTCAACCTAATTACTACCCCCTTGCGTGGTGTTATCATACCCCCATGCTTACTCCTTGCTAGTCCCTAGCAAGGTTTATTCTAGCCTTTATTTCTTTGGCGAATTCAAGAAGTAATTGCTTAGGCACTTCGTTACTTGTCAATAAGAGGAACTATACGAAGATCTTAATCTACAAAGACTAAGCAGCGCCCGGGTGTCTGCCAAAATACGAATCGCCCGAATCCTTGCTTTGTATATATAACTATACTTATGTATACGTATATATCTATATATGTCTTTTTAGAATTTTTAGAATTCAGTGTGGGTTGGTAACTTTTTACGGCTACCCAACCCACCCAAAACTCGGTCAAAACCCTAAGTGCTAAGCATCTTGGTGTGAATGTTGTGATAGACTTACTTAATGGTAATTGAGACAGACTTCGAGTTTCTACGCCTCTAGGTGACCGGAAAAGAAAATAAATTTTTGCCTAAAGGTGTATTTGTTCGATTTGTAGCTTTCTCCCTACGTTCATTTTACTTGGGGTCAACACAAGGATTTTCCAGTGTATATCTCCCCGGCTTGTACTACTTCCCCGCTTCTTCCTTAGGTGTTTTTGGTCTTCTTTTTTCGTGCAATTATTGAGCTGGGCTCTGGACAACCGACCAATGGGCTGTTACCCACGATCACTTGCCAGCCATACTTGTGCGGTGAAGTGTGGTTTATTTTCTTTTCTTCTTTTTCCTTTTTCTTTTTTTAATTATTATTATTATTTTTTTTTTTTACGTAGGTGGCTTCCCTAATCTCAAATGTACCTAGAGGCAGCGAAAAAGAAATGGCCTGTGGCTGGGTTCTGGACAACCTGCCAATGGGCTGTTACCCACGACAACTTGCCAGCCATACCACCCTAGAGAGTTCATTAGCTACCCAATTTCTGTCAAAATCTCCGAGAAGTGAGTCTGTGCAGAAATGTGTGCAGATGCTTAGACTCAAAGTTTTCCTGAGTTAGAGGATGAGTTGATAAGTCGTATACTTATCACCTTATTTAGTAGGTGGATTAGAATAGCTTAAAGTTGCCAGGACTCACCGCTAAATCTATATTTTAACGGACACCAGGGCTGATTAAGCCTGAAGGCCTGAAAAGTCTAAGTGTTTAAGTTCTTTTTGTATTATTTCCCACTATTGACAAGTTTCTAATACCTAAGTTTTTCTTCCTAAATTCAATTTTTTTTTTTTTATTCATTCAGACTGATTAATTAAGCTCAGGATTATGCAATTTACCATCCCCCCCATGCTTAAGTTGGACAATGTCCTCATTGGCAGATTCATGGATGCAGAAGGGTTTAAAAAGATAGTACCTGAGTGACGTAGACTACCAGATCAGTCTGAATCCGCTGGGTTGGCTCCCAGGAAGCGCTGAGTTTAACGCCTCCAGCTGGGCGGTGCACAAACAGGAATGACTTGGGTCAAGAAGATATGTTCAAAATTAACCAAACCCAAAATCAGAAGTCCACAGATGCGAATAAGGTTGTGGTGGAGTCCCATTCCTAAGGGGCGGGAATTCTGTAACAGATATATCATGCATGCCCGTGTCAGATCCTCTCTTAGTTTGTGGGCATGCAAACAAGTTGTTGTGGACGAACGCACCCCAAATATGACGTGCCAAACACTAAAGATGTAGGTCTTATATTCAGCTTGTGTCCCCATAAAATTGTAATCCATCGAAAGTGTATCAATTCTAGTGCATTCGGGTTGCGGGATCTTTATTCTGGTAGGGCAAGTAACAAAGTCCAGAGTTTCATACTGAGCCCTACAACCAAGCATGAGTCTTCTCTTCAAAGACGAATCCATCTCTTCCGCAACTATGGTTTCATTGCTCATTCCCTCCAAGACCTTGATTTCAAGAATATTTTCTTCAACCTCCTTTGTATCAGATTCACTGTTTGGGGTTGCATTAGAGGTAGGGTCAATTTCATCCTCTAGATCATATTCTTTCTCTCGGCCCTCCTCCAAATTTGTGATGGGGATTCTAACCGATTCATAATCAATTTCTTTGAAATTGTAACTCCATTCTCCATCTCCGACGTTGGCTGCTACTCCCACCGGATTACTTGTCTTGAGCCGATTAGATTTAGATTCCAAGGTCTCTCCCCTCACCTTCTCAGTTTCCTCCTGATGTTTGTTCTCAATGCTCCCCAAATTGTGTTCCAAGGAATCCTTACTGTCCTTATCCACTGAGCTATCCAACTCCTGAGGGGTATCAATGGTGGATTGAACCAAATCAGGATGACTAGGTGTAGTCCAATTGATCATGGTAGGTCCTTGCTTTATGAATTCCATGAATGGCGTTGTATGCAACAGCTTTCTTTGGCCTTCTTCCCCCAATTATTGGAACAACTCCAACATGGCATGTTGCCCTTTAACCAATTCTTGATTCTGTCTGTGTAGTTCTAACTGGAGGTTATCAAGAATTGACATGGTGTCATTTGGTGTCCTTTGGATTTCCTCCTTGAAATCCAGGTTAAGAGAGTATGGTTGAGGTTGTGGATCAGAATCCATATTGGTGTTTAAGTTCTTGGGTGGGTCCTCTATTCTATCATGTTCAGGGTCCAGTTCTTCAAGAGGAACCATTCTCTGTTTGGTCCTACTCCAGAATAGTTGAGGTTCTAAGTCCTCCTCCCAGTCAGATTCTTCATCAGGGGACCAAATCAGAGGTTGATGATCCTGGGCTTGCCTAGATTTCTGAGCATTTTCTGATTTTCATTTGTCTAGAACTCCTTCTAATCCAAAGGTCAAGTAGGCAAGGTTGTTGAATTCAGATGACCTTTCTTGGTTATTATCCTGAGATGGGTAGGGTTCTTGGTGTTCTCCTAAAGTGTAGGTCCTATCACAGTAGAGCGGGTCGGACCTAAATGAGGAGGCATCGTGAGGACAATCGAGATATGGAGCCCCACAATTTGAATCGTACCCTTGGGTGGCTATGTTAGGTGTATTCCAATAAGAGGTTGGTGCGGTTTGATCATAGTTGGGCCAAGAGGGATATTCCAGGTTGCATCCCCAACTTGGTGGTTGGTTAGCCCAAGTCGGCTGTGGGTATGGTCTACTTGGGTTAGCATACAAATCCTGTTGGGGGTAATTTGGGTAAGATGGATAGGCATTGAAATCCATGGAGGGATGCGGGAAGAACAGATGAGAGAGAGTTGTGCACTCAATCAAACAAACAAGCCTAATCCTTATGGTGTATTCCTTAGGAGACCTAGAAATCTCTCAAAGGTTGATTAAGTCCGTAAACACTGGACTCCCCTTCCCAAGGCTAATCTGGCTAGGTTGATTACGAGGGGATTGCAGGGAAGGTTCTTCCTTTGGCTTGCGCCTCCGGTTCCATAGACCCCACAACCGCGGTCGTTTGACACTGCCCCGCAGCCTAGCCACCAGATTCTACCAAGGGAATGAAAGCCAAGTGCCTAGCGAACAAAACCTCACCTTTTGAGACTTAACTCAGTCCTGCCTAGGGCACGTCTACTCAGTTTTAACGGGTTAGGATAGTGCTTGTGCTTAGGGTAATGTGATGAGGCGTTGATTGGGGTGGTGCCTCTTAATTTTCCACTTTTCAAGGTGTGTGCTTCTATAAAACAGGGTTTTCAAGCAAGAATTTTTAGGGTGTGGTGTCTTTTAATGTTTCATCCTTACTTTAGTGTTTTTTAGGGTTGACGTGTCTTAATGCTTTCAGACAAGTTTCAATGGGCACGTCAAGTTCTGCACACAATTTGATGAAAGTAGATTTCCTTTTTCTTCTGTAGAGGCTCTAAAAACCCTAGTGTACTCATCCTAAAGATCGTGCAGCTTCTATTAGATGAGTTAGTTTTTAGGGTTGAGTGGTGCGGCCCAGGTCAACTCACGGTGGCTTCGCAAACACCACTCAAGAGAGAAAGAAAAGAACACTCCAAGAATTTTTCCAGTATATTAGAGTGTACATTTTTTTGTAGGGTGGTGTGTTAAGAATGTGGGTCAAGCAATCATTCGCCACGCCAATTTTTTTCAGTTTTTATGATATTTTAGCTTTTTCACGCAAGCAAACAATGAGAGAGAGAGAGTACTCACTATCGGTCCTCGAGGCACCTACTTCCTTGCTACCATAGTGGAATGCGTCGCTTCGCCATCCATGCGCCGAATTCCTGCAACCGTCAAGTAAAAAGGAAAATAGGGCATTAGACGATATGAGAATGAAGGTGGAATGGAGGTGATAAAACAAATCCGTAGCCTCCCCGGCAACGGCGCCAAAAACTGACGTGCCTTCGTGCGTGTGTGTTAAGAGGTGTCGTTATAGTTGCACTTGATACGTCGGTTTTAAAAGAAGTAAACGGAGGTGAGTCCGAGTGTCGATCTCAGGGAGGCGTGGAAATCAGATTTTGTTTACCACTTGTTGTCACGAAAAAGGCGGAGTTTTGCTTGCGAAAGAGACGGTTTTGAAAAGCAAAAGATAGAGAGAGTTTAGGGTTAGAAAGCTCTTGGTTTTGATCATGCACTTTAAACAGAAATTAAAAAGGCAACTAAATGTAAAATAATTTCATTAAACATGCATTCATAGTTCATGGTTTACAATATTAAATACAGGCTTCAACAAAAGTAAATGAAAGCTTAAAAGAGAGAGAGAGAGGTAGAGAGAGAGTGGAGAGCGACGAGGCAGCCACGGCGGTGGAGGAGGCTCCGTCGGCGGCTCGTCGTCTCCGGCGATTACAAGAGTGCCTAAGACTAGCTAGGAGAGGAGTGGAGTAGTTGCAAGTGGGAGAGGATGCCTTGAATGGTGGTAGAAGGGGGTTTAAATAGAGTTAAGGGCTTCCTAAAAGAAGAATGTGCTTTAGCGACATCCAGAACGTCGCTAAAACCGCTTCCAGATACGTCGGTGAAGGCCTTCTGCCGCCGGTCAGCCGCCCGCCCCTCTCTCTCTTCAGGCGCGATCCGTGGATGTCGAACGAGAGCCGTCCGATTGATGATCGGACGGCTGAGATCCTCCCGCGCCTGCGCTAGGATCGCGCTTCGGGCGCGCGTGCGCGCGCGCGTTTCCGCCCGGCGTGCGCGCGCGCGTGGGAGGTGGGGCGCTGTCGTCGCGCCGCGTGGCGCAATCCTAGCTGCTCGCTTCTGATCGCGCGGCTCAATTTTGCCGCGCCCTTCGCCCGCAAGTGATTTCCGCTCCGCGCGATTCGAACGCGCGTCGCCGCGACGCGGGCGTGCGCGCTAACCGTTGCGGCACGCCCGCGCTTTGTCGCGGCGACCGCGGGCGAGCGCGCGGATCTCGGCCGTTCGATCGAAGATCAACGGCCGAGATGCGTCCTTGGCTGGCTTGGGGGCAGGCGAGCGGCGGGGGCGGGGCGACGTGGCGCGTTCTAGGCCGTTGATCTCCAGATCAACGGTCAGGATTTCTTGGGCCCATTTTGGGAGCTCCGGATGTCGGATTTGGCCGATCTTGAGTCCGTTAGACTCCGTTCGTCGTCTTGAATCCATCCGTGCGGTCCGATTGCTCATCTGAGGCCTGCTTTGACAAATGCTTTACACAAATGGCCATTAATACAGTTTATAAGCAATCTTGGTACTTGATGCATGCAATGCTCCTATTCTTCTTTATGTTGTGCCTTTTATTCTAAAGATGGGCCATATTCAACCTAATTACTACCCCCTTGCGTGGTGTTATCAATAGGTTGTTGCTGGTAACCTGCAAAAGAAGTGGAGGCCTCTATCCCGTCGGGTGAAGGAACAGAGGGGGCATCCGTTCTTTTCTGGGGCACGTTTATTTTTACCGTCGCTTCATCCCTGATTTCTCAAAAATCGTGCACCCCCTGATTACTCTTCTCTCCAAGGATGTACCCTTTGTGATTTCCAAGGAATGCACTCAAGCTTTTCAGAACCTTCGTGACCGAATCACCCAGGCCCCGATCCTACAGTCCCCTGACTGGTCTCAACCCTTTGAGATCATGTGCGATGCAACTGATTTCGCTGTAGGAGCGGTTCTGGGGCAGAAAGTTGACAGGAAACTCGTGGTCATCAACTACGCTAACAAGACACTTGATGAGGCTAAGCGTAACTATACAGTTACGGAGAAAGAGCTGCTAGCCGTAGTATTTGCCCTCGAAAAATTCCAATCCTATCTCCTGGGTCCCCACGTCATCATCTACTCGGATCACACAGCTGTGAGGCATTTCTTTGCCAAGAAGGATGCGAAGCCCCGATTAATCTGATGGATCTTGCTGTTGCAAGAATTTGACCTCGAGATTCGCAATAAGGCGGGAAGACAAAACGTGGTAGCCGACCATTTGTCTCGCCTTCCTTCTGAGATCATCAACCCTTCTAGACCCATCACGGTGCATTTTTCGGATGAGCACTTATTGACTATTGGTACTAGACTTCCATGGTTTGCTGATATAATAAACTACTTGGCATCTCATCAGATTCCGTCTGATTGGCCGAAGGCCAAGAAAGACAAGTTGCGCTCTGATGTCAAGTATTACATCTGGGAAGACCTGTACCTCTTCCGCATAGGTGCTGACCAAATCATCTGGCAATGTGTCCCAAAAAGAACCAAAACACTTAAGGAAGAAGCGGCTAACACTTAAGATGGCTAATTCTGTTCGTGCAATTCTGTAAGTGATCGGTTAACACCAAGATTAACACCAAGATTGCATAAAGAGCCTGCATAGATTACCCATCTGCAAGTGATCATGGGTAATAGCCCATTGGTCGGTTGTCCAGAGCCCAGCTCAGTAATTGGACAAAAAGAACCAAAACACTTAAGGAAGAAGCGGAGAAGTAGTACAAGCCGGGGAGATATACACTGGAAAAATCCTTGTGTTGACCCCAATTAAAACAAACGTAGAGAGAAAGCTATCGATCGAACAAATATACCTTCAGACAAAACACTTCCTCTTCCAGTCACCTAGGGGCGTAGAAACCCAAAGTCTGTCTAAATTACCGTTGAGTGAGTCTATCACGATCTTCACACCAAGATGCTTAGCACTTAGAGTTTTGTCTGAGTTTTGGGTGGGTTGAGTAGCCGTAAAAAGTTACCAACCCACTCTTAATTCCAAAAAATCTAAAAATAAGAAAAATATATATATATATTTACATTAAAGCAAGGATTCAGGCGATTTATATTTTGGCAGACACCTGGGCACTGCTTAGTCTTTGTAGATTAAGATCTTAGTATATTTCCTCCTATTGACAAGTGACGAAATGTCTAAGTAGTTACTTCTTAAATTCTGACTGGAAATAAAGGTTGGAATAAACCTTGCTAGGGACTAGCAAGGAGTAAGCATGGGGGTATGATAGCACTGCATCTTGGGGTGATAATTTTGTTAAATGGGGTCGATCCTAAGAACAAAATGCACAGATAACACATTATAAATAGAATGGGAGCATTGCACTCATCAAACATCAAGATTGCTTATAAAATAGTATAAATGGTCATTTGTATAAGTACTTGTCAAATCAGGCCTCATATGAGTAATCGGACAGCACGGATGGATTCAGAGCGACAAACGGAGTCCAATGGACTCGAAATCGACCAAATCCGACATCTAGAGCTCCCGCAATGGGCCCAAGAAGTTCTGACAATTGATCTGATGATCAACGGCCCACGGCGTGCCACGTGGCGCTCACTCGCTGCATCTAGACTGCCGATCGATCTCAGTTTCACCCGGAGGACAAATCTCAGCCGTCGATCTTCGATCGAACGGTTGAGAGCGGCTCGAGTGCCCGTCCTCGTCGCGACAAAGTAGCGGGGGCAACGCAGCGGTCGAAGCAGTCACCCGCGCTCACGTGACACTGGTTCAAAGAGCGCTGCGTGGAAATTGCGAGGCGAAGGTTCACACGAGCGAAATTGGACCGACCGATCAGCAGCGGACGGGCGTGATTGCGAGACGTGGCACCCGCATATGCACCTTGACCAGACGTGTGCAATGACGCGGGGGCGTGGCGCGATCTAGGCAAGCCCCCCGTACGGAATCTCAGCCGTCCGATTTTTTATTGGACGGCTTACGACGTGTGCACGCGAATCAGGCGCGATGAAGCACAAGGCACGCGTGAGCGACCGGCAGGTAGCGGCCTTCACCGACGTTTTGGGAATGGTTTTAGCGACGTCCCGGACGTCGCTAAAACCCATTCTTCATTTCGAAAGCCCTTCTTCCTATTTAAACCCCTTCCAACCACCCATGGAAGGCATTCACTCCACTTGCAAGTGTTCTATCTCCCTCCTAGCTACCCTTAAGCCCTTTTGTAATCACCGGAGACGACGAGTCGCCGACGGAGCCCCCCTCCACCACTGTGGCTGCCTCGCCGTCCCCTCTCTCTCTCTCTCCTTCTTTTAAGCTTTACTTTACTTATGTTCAAGCGTTTTTCGAGTGTTGTAATTATGAACTAAATTTGCATGTTAAATGAAGTTATCTTCTATTCAATTGCTTACTCTATTTTATGTTCAAGTTGCATGTTGCGAATGAAATAATTCTAACCCTAATCTCTCTCCCTTCTCTCTCTCTCACTCACTTTTCACCCATGACTTTTTGCAAGCAAAAACCCATTATTTTCGTGACATTAAGTGACAAGAGAAATCCAATTTTCACGCCTCCTTGAGATCGATACTCGGACTCATGTCCGTTTCTTTATTTTAAAACTGACCTTACCAACGCAAGCTATAACGACTCTTCTAAACATACGCGTCCCGCGCACGTCACTAGTTGCCCTTGGGTTGAGACCTGGGGTTAGGATTAGCCACTCTACACCGACTCCTGTTGGCCCTTGTGTATGCGGTACCGAGGCGAGCCATTAGTGTAGGGAGAGAGCTAACCACCCACGGGGCTCGGGGTTCAGCTAGTCGCCCTACACCGACTTGTTAGGCCCTCTGGGCAAACCGGGGTAGTAAGACGAGGGTGTGCGAACTGTGGAGGGGCGAGACCCCTGTTTTGAGAAGGGCAAGGCCCTGTACTGTTCTGTGCTATACTTTGGGTGTACCCGCTAGCGGAAACGACTGACCGCGTGTCAGTGCGGGATAGCTACCCGTGCGCTTATCACGCATGCCGTAGTCACCGCTACGTCTGGACAGTGACCTCGGGGTGGTTGACTGGGTGTAGGACTAACACGGGGGACTCTCCCAGCCAGGAGAGCACCACGTGTACCTTCTACTCTACGGAAAAGACTGCAATCAAGATCGTTCCCACGAGAAACTTGCAAGATTAAGAATATCTGGAAGTTCGAGTAAAATGTGTGAAAAGGAAATACACATAAAACAGATAAATAGAAAAGAGAATTAAACCTATTGCTTTTACTATTTTAGATAGTATAGATACCACCCTACTCAGCGTTCGCTGACTTTGTCTTTTCATAATATTGTTTAGGACCACAAGTTGAGCAGCCCGAGCTTCCAGTTGAGGACGGTGCTGGGCCCAGTCGAGCCCAGCCGTAGTTTTCAGCACTTCCTTGTTGTTCCTTTACTGTTGTAGTAAGTATTAGACTTCTAGTTACTGTTTGTCTCTGCTATTTACTTCTGTTTCCCTTGATTTGTTGTTGTGGTGGTATGTAATGGAACAACATATTTACTTTCCTTTACTACTTTGTATGTTTCTTCTGCTTAGTTATATTGCATATGTGAATGTGGTTTACTTTCCTACTTTTTGGTTATTTCTTGTTGGACGACTGGGTCTTAGGATTAGTCGAGGCGAGCCAGTCTCAGGTCCTGTAGGGGTCTGGGAATCGGGTCGTAACATGCTCTCCTAGCCGGGAAAGTCCCCTCCTATAGTCCTACACCCAGTCAACCACCTCGAGGTCACTGTCGCAACATAGCGGTGACTACGATAAGCGTGATAAGCACATGGGTAGCTACCCCACACTGGCAAGCAATTAGTCATTTCCGCTAGTGGGTACGCCTAAAGTACAACACGGAATAGTATAGGGCCTTGGCCTCTCAGAACAGGGGTCTCGCCCTCAGAACCAAACAGGGGTCTCGCCCCTCCACAATCCGCGTACCCACATCCGACTACCCTGGTTTGCCCAGAGGGCCTAAAATGTCGGTGTAGGTTGGCTAATCCTAATCCCGGGACCAGTGGGGTGACTAGCTCCCTCCCTACACTAGTAACACACCTCGGTACTACGTACGCGATGGCCAAATAGGAGTCGGTGTAGAGTGACCAGTCTTACTTGGGTCTCAACCCAAGGGGTGGTTGGCTCCCCCTCTACACTAAAAGAGACAGTCGCTCTCATTAGTACCGCGTACACAAGGGCCAGCTCAGTTCCCGTCTACATACCAGATTCCTTTCATACACAGGAGTTCTACTCCTAATTTCCCGTAGGGTTCATGCTCTTATTAATCTCATTTATCAGTATCCGGACCATATTATTCGACTCTCCATTTTTCCATTACATAGTAGGCATCTCGTGTTTTCATATCTGACAATGGCAACTCATAAATCAACTAATACACATTTCTAGCAATTTAGTTAAACATGCATTTCAAGTGAACAGTATAGCTCAACATCAGGCTCATACATTTCTACCTTAGGGTTCATTCCATATCCTAAAGCTTCAATCAATTTAATTTAAGCAAGCATATTCTTTATTTACATCTTAACAAATGAATTAAACCACTATACCAGGTATCACGGGAGGAAAGGGGGCCTGCACCGCAGATCTCGTCGTCTCCACGGGTCCTGAACATGCCACCGGCAGGTAACCTGTACTAGCGACTAATTCACATCAGATGGGTCAAAAACAGTAGATACTCAACACTAACACATAGAGAAACTCGAGTGCAAAACAACGGTACTTTGTTTGCGGAAATCCGATTTCGTTTGGGCCCTAAACGCGCTAAAAATACGGTTACTATCCAAAATCAGACATCTGGGACACACGGTTACTGTCCAAAATCAGACGTCTGGGACTAGTCCTAGATGTCTTAAAAGACGTCAGATCTTACCTCTCACTTCCTGCGGCTACCTCAGACGTCCAGACTCCTCTGCAACTGTTACGACCCGGTTCCCGGATCCTTACAGAACCCGAGACCTGCTCCCTCGACTAATCCCAAGACCTAGTTGTCCAACAAGAAATAACCAAAAGCAGGAAAATAAACCACATTCTCACATGCCATATAACTAAGAAGCAGAAACGTATAAAGCAATAAAGGAAATAGAATGGCTGTCTCAGTACATACCACAACAACAACAACAACGGAAAGCGGAAAAGAAACAGAAGTAGCAGAACAGTAACTAAGAGTCCATTACTTACTACAACAATAGAAAAAGAGAAACTGCTGAAGGAAACTACGGCTGGACTTGACTGGGCCCAGCACCCTCTACAGCCGGAAACTCAGGCTGCTCAACTCCTGGTCCTGAACAATATTAGAAAAAGACAAAGGCAGTGAACGCTGAGTAGAATGGTGTTTATATTATCTAAGTATAAACAGTAAAGGCAACATGTTTAATTCTCATTTCTATTTATCTGTTTTATATGTTTCTGTTGCACCCATTTCTCAAAGTATCCAGATATTTCTTGATCTTGCATGTTCCTTGTGGGAACGATCTTGATTGCAATCTTTTCTGTAGAGCAAAAGGTACATGTGGTGCTCTCCTAGCCGGGAGAGTCCCCCATGGTAGTCCTACACCCAGTTAACCACCCCGAGGTCACTATCAAGACGTAGCGGTGACTACGGCACGCGTGATAAGCGCACGGGTAGCTACCCTGCACTGGCACACGGTTAGTCGTTTTCGCTAGCGGGTACGTCCAAAGTATAACACGGAACAATATAGGACCTTGCCCTCTCAGAATATGGGACTCGCCCCACAGAACCAAACAGGGGTCTCACCCTCCACAGTCCGCGTACCCTCGTCTTACTACCTCGGTTTGCTTAGAGGGCCTAACAAGTCGATGTAGGTTGGCTAGTTGAACCCCGGGCCCCGTGGGGTGGCTAGCTCCCTCCCTACACTAGTAGCTCACCTCGGTATTACGTACGTGAGGGCCAACAAGAGTCAGAGTAGAGTGGCCAATCCTAACCCCGGGTCTCAACCCAAGGGAGGCTAGCTTCACTCTACACAAAAGGGGACAGTTGCTCTCCTTGGTTCCACGTACTTAAGGGCCAGCACACTTCAAGTCTACATTCCAGGTTTCCATCTATCCATAGGAGTTCTACTCCTAATTCCCCATAGGGTTCATGCTCGTGTTCACCTCATTTATCCCTATCCAAATCTCATCTTTCATAATTAATTTCTAATTCATATACAGGCAACTCGTGTTTCCATAATTCAATTCTCAATATATGCAACTGGCAATTTCACAGGTAATTATTCATTAAATACAGGCAACTCATATTCTAACAGGCAACTCGCAACTATAAGACAGGCATTTGCTAGCAATTTATCTCAATCACACATGCAAGTAAACCATACAGTACAAACAGGTTCATTTATTTCTTTACCCTGGGGTTCATTCCACATCCTAGAGTTCCATTCGGTTAATTCAATCAAGCATATTCTTATTCAAATATTAATAACTAGATTAAAATACTCTACTAGGAAACACAGGAGTAATGGGGGCTTGAACCACAGACCCAGACGTTTCTGCGAGCCCCAAACGTGCAGCAGGCTGAAACAATATACCAGGGAATACATTACAAAAGGAGAGTTCAGAACAGTGTATAACAGACTTTAGTACGTAGAGGAACTCGAAAGGAAAGTGCAGGTATTTCGTTTGCGTAAAACGAACCCCGATCGAATCCTAAACAGGTCAAAAACATGCCTACTGTTCAAAATCTGACATCTGGGAATAATCCCAGACATCTTAAAAGGCGTCAGATCTTACCTTGTGTCTCCTGCGGTATCCTCAGACGTCCAAACCTTCTCTGTGATTGTCTGGAGACAGTTACAGACATCGGACAATGTCTATAGTCGTCTGGACGCGCCTCTGGACGTCTGGTGATGTGATCAAACGTCCAAAAGCGCGTGGAAAAGTGTCCCGTGTGCCTTCCCAGAGCTGCACCTGCGCACGCAAACGTAGGCAACAATGCCTCCTGTGCTGAGATCTTCTGCATGGGAGAAATCAGCGTAGGAATGTACGTACCTCACACAATATGTGCTCTCAGATGTCCAGCCTTAGCTCCAGATGTCTAGATCCCTCGCCAATCGTATGGATGTCATGCCAGACATTTGATACTGGAAAACTTCCAGTATCAGAACCTACTCACAGCTCGCTCCGCTCGAGCCTCTGCCCGCGGTGACAGCTCTAGCCGCTGTAGGAGCTTGGACAACTCCTCGCCGATGTCCTCCACGTGCACACGCACCCACCGCCGGCTGTGCGAGCTCTGCCAAGATCCCTAAGGTTCTTCAACCTTCCACACTCTCCTCCTTCCTCCCTCTTGCTCTCCCTCACTCGCCCTCCACTCGCTTCTTCGTCCGCCCTCTCCACTGCCTCACTAGAGATTTGAAGGTGGTGGTGGCTGGTGGTGTGAGGAGAGGAGGAGGGGAAAGGGGGGGTATAAATAGGAGGGTGTAGGGCTTAGGGTTCGGGGAAGATGAGGAAGAGAGAGAGGGGAACGGTCTCTACGCGCCACCCGCTTGCAGAGCGCAAAGCGTAGTACGAAAAATTTCACTTTCAGACGTCCGGGAATGGGTCCAGACATCTGGATAGACATCTGACTGAAACTCCAGACGTCTTAAATGGCTAAAAGTGTAACGGTCATTACAGCAACCGTCTGAGGAGAGTTCCAGCCATCTGACCATCCTTCCAGTGGTTTGAAAGTGCTGTAGGACGTCTGGCGATGTGGTTAAACGTCCAAAAATGCCTAGAAAAGCGTACCACGCACCTTTCTTACGCCCTTCACCTGCGTACGAAGACAGACCCATTTTTAGCCAAACATTCCTACACTACGGTCTGCATGGCGGAAAGTAGCATAGGGAACACGTACCTCCGTGCGATATTATGCATTCTGATGTCTGGCTTTAGCTCCGGACGTCCTGATGCCTCTCCAGACGTCTGGTCGACCCTCTAGACGTCTGATACTGGAAAACTTCCAGTATCAGGACTCCTCAGCGCAGCTCACCCTGTTCGCGCCTCCACGCTCAAACGATGCAATGGCAGCTCCAGTAGCTGCAGGAGCTTGAGAAGCTCCCCGCCGGCGTCCTCCTCTCTCCCACTAACCCCTCGAGCTCCACAGAGCTCCCACGGCTGTCTTCCCTCTCCCTCGCTCTCGCTCTTCCCCACTCTCCCTCGCCGGCTCCTCTCCTTCCACGCCGCGGCTGCAGCAGAGATGAGAGGCTGGTGGGGCATGGTCGAATGCAAGGAGAAGGTAGAGGTGGCGGTGGCTCGAGTGGTGGGGGGGGGGAGTGTAGATGAGGGGTTTAAATAGGAAGGGTTTAGGGTTCGGGGTGAGGGGATGGAGGAGAGAGAAAGACTCTTCGCCCCGCCCGCGCGTAAAGCAAAAAGAACGTACGGATATCACCGCGAACCCTCCATATGTAGATGTGGGTACTCATGATGAGTATCCTACTTTCGGACGTCCGGACATATGTCCAGACGTCTTATCCGACTAAAAGGGCGCCGAGTCATTTCAACCTGCTTTGGCAAGAATTACTAAATGTGATAGAATACTTAATACATTAAAATCACCTATTAATGTTCGCACCAAAATTTTTATGACAAATGTATCCCAAAAGATATCACTCTAGTATCAATACTCAAAATTGGTACCGGTACTAGAATGAGTAGTATCGGTACTGATCTTAAGTACCAGTACTTCGTGAGTTCTGATGAGCTGCGACTCATCATAGCTAAATAGTCTAAGTTAAGCTAGAAACAAAGTTAAACAATATCAAATTAACACATAAAAAGGGTTAAGTGTGGGAATTAGAGAAAAAGAGCTAAAACATCAATTCTGTGTTAAAAATACATAATTAGGTCATTAAATGAGATATTCTATTAATAAATGTAAAATGGTGATCCAAGTGCAAATTGAACATATAAATGTGCTCAAAAGTTTAAATCAAAAGTGTAATTAACTTCTTAAATGTTCGATTAAGCTTATATAAAAACTTGGTTGCATTTGGACATCATTAAGGCCTTGAAATTAAAGATTTACATTTAGGTCCTTAGTGCATTACATTTCGTTCATTAGAAAACCTCCTAAGACCTATTTGTAGATCACAGGGACCTTTTTGTAAGCCTTAAAGGATCTCTCTGTAACCATTCATTACCACTTATGGGCCTCTCTGTAATTGTTCTACCCCTTTGCTTAGGGGCTCTCCCTGCAATTTCACCAATACACACTTCAGCTACCTACAGCTCATGTGATACTGTTCACGTGAAGAACAGAAGCAATCCTGACCCTCGATTTCTCTTGATATCCTAATCTGTGGCTCGATTTGAATCGAAGCTTCGCGTGATTCGACATGTGTGGTCACCTCTTCTCCCAGATCTTATCCTACGGTAGATATTTGATTTTAGCTCGCGCACGCTCCTCTCCTCAAATCGAGAACCACCCACGACCTTAGCACCTAATTTCACCCGCGCAGTGCTTTGATCCACTGATCCTCCTACTTAAGTAGCTCCACAGATGCACGCGTGAGGGATCGCTCCCTCCTACACCTCTCAGCGATCGTTCTTCCTCTCTAGCTACTCTCCCCACCTCTCCCCATCTTCACGGCCACCGGCTGTGAAATCCACCTTCTCTCCAACTCTCCTCGCCGCTAAGGACTTCGTAGAACCTGAGGGCGACCCTGAACTCCACTAGAGGGTTTTCACTCCACTGGAGCATATCCTCCCTCCTTCGTCGCTGCAGCCACTAGTTGCAGATCTTCTCTAAAGGTCCCATTCCTCTTGTTAGATTAGGTTTAATGCTTTCTAGATTAGCTGTAGTATTACTTAGAGTAGTTAGCGGTAGAAATTAGATTTAGATTAGTTTTGATCTGTGCATAACTGTTAGAGTAAGTTAGGAGTAGATTTAGCCTAGATCCCACATTTTCACCTCCTTTGCTCACTTCAGATCAGAGGAGATGAATTCCCCCATTCACTAATCATTCATCAAGGACATTTCCATTGTCGTTTCTGTGTTTCCTCACAATTAAATTCATAGATCACCCCTTCATGAGACCTAATTTCAGATCTGAAGGTTTTTAACCTCACATCTGAAATTAGCATCATAATCCACATTGGGGGGTCTCTCATTCATCTCGTAGCTTCACAAGACCCCCAGATCTTGTTCAAAAACTCAGATGATTCGATTTTTCTTGCAAATGATTTTAATGATCAAATCAGAGATTTAAATTCAATTTTAAGCTTTATTGGATTTAATCAAGTTGTTTGAGTATTTTAATGGCTTTGATCGGGTATATGCAAGGATTCCAATGTCCTTGAGTGTGGCTTTGATTTATGGATGAGTGTGTACCCGAATTTGATTTGAATTGGGATGCTTTGATTTTCAATGTGTAGAAAGCCAAGGAAAATCAATCTTGTTGATTTGAGGCCCTCTCCTTTGTATTTCTATGCAGATTTAATTCTCTTGATTCTAAATGTTCACCTAAGGAATTGTTAATATTCCTTAAGGTTTAGGTAATTGGGATTCAGTTTGGATTTAATGGACTGATCGAGGACCTTCCTTCATGCTGTCTATGGCATTGGGAAGGTGTTAGATTAGTAGTTTTGTTTCAGATTTGAAAAGACACTATTGCCGAGAATTTTCTGCTAGAGAATTTAACATCCCAAGTGATTTCAAGATGATTTTTCAGTCTGATTAGATTCCTTTATGCTTTTTGTTTTGTGTTTTGAATCCCATCATATTAACTTGCTGCAAGAGCAACTACATTCGAACTGTTTTTCAGCAGCTTATTCCCTGATCAGAACAATTTGTATTCCTACTCAGACTTTTTCAAGTTTGATCTGGGATATGAATAATTGAATCAAGAGATAGGTTGTTGAATTGGAAGTCCAGCCCTATTGCAAATGTCTTCTCTGATGTCTGGATTCCTTGCAACAACTGATGGAATTTTTCTTAAGACGTCTGGAGTTGATGCTTCTGTTCAGTGGCTACTGCTACTATTAGCAGCATTGCTACTGTGTGTTTAATTGAAGCTACTGATCTGCTGGTTTCCAGCAGCAGCATTGCTGCTGTTCTTGCTGCTATGCTGCTGCAGTTGATGTTGGTTTGAAACGTCTTGACAGTAGGCTTGGTGTATTATGTTAAATGGCTGACCTGTGATGTAATGAGTAGTTTACTTTGTAACAAGCTTTCATGTACTGTTAGGGTTAAATTCAATCTGAATTGCTTGTAATCATGTTTACAAATTCCTTTATCAGCTATGAATTGTAGTCAATTGTCCAAAATTAAAATTAATGGAAATTTAAATTGAATTTCGTTCTTAACTGCTTGCATCTTTTCCATTTCATGGGTTGAGCTTACTTGAGGCATTCTACTACCTATATATCTTTTAGAACTAGATTTAGGGTCTTAGGTTCTTTTGAAAATACTTAAAAGATCCTAAAATGAGCTGAACTTGTGTTACGACCCGGTTCCCGAATCCCTACAGGACCCGAGACCGACTCGTCTTGACTAATCCCAAGACCTAGTCGTCTAGCAAGAAATAACCGAAAAACAGGAAAATAAACCACATTCACATATGCAATGTAACTAAGCAGTAAAAATGTACAAGCAGTAAAGGAAAGTAATAGCTGCTAATTCAGTACATGCCACCACAACAATAGGAAAAACTGAACGAAAGCAACAATAACGGAACAGTAGCAAAAAGTCTGAAACTCACTATAGTAGTAAAGAGAGTACAACAAAAAGTACTGAAAACTACGGCTGTGCTCGATGAAAGATGAGTGGCAGGCAACTCGTGGTGCTTTGTATTTATTATAGTATAGTCGTTAAAGTATAAGCTACGGTTGTCGCCATCATTTTCAATTTTTACTCAGAAAAGGTTTCACGAGGTCGAACTCAGGGAGCAAACTTATAATTCTAGAAGTACAATGTTTCTGTTACAAAAATAAGAGAGAGAGAGAGGTAGATTGGTCTCTTGGCTTTTTCTTCTTCTCTTCTTTCTCTCTTGCAGTCTTTCTTCTTTTTCTTCTCTTCTCTTTGCTTTAATCGTCTTCAGCTCTTTTGTCTTCTTCCTTCTTCTTTTCTTTCTTTCTTTCTCTTCTGTTCTTCTTCTTTTCTTTCTTTCTTCTTCTGCGGCGCCTGTTCTTCTTTCCTTCTTCTTGTCTTTTTCTTCAGAGCGTCGTCTGATTTCTCAATCAGACGACTTAAGTGGCATCTGCTACAGTGCTTCCTTGGTGCTCCCTCTTTTGCTTCTTTCTTCTTCTTTTTGCAGTCCTTCTTCTTCTGCTACTTTGCTTCGAGCAGCCAAGGCTTTGGCTGCTTCTTCCTTCTTTTTCTTCTCCTTCCTCTTCTGCGGTCTTCTTTCTCTCCTTCTTCTTCTTCTTCCTGCACACTCACATAGCCTGGTCAGAGCAAAAACCTAACCCTACCCTCCCCCGCGTCTCTCTCTCTCAGATTTCGCTCGTAGGATCGCTCTCTCAGAGCCGAGTATTCGGGTACGGGTTCGCGCCCGGGTCCAGGCCCACCGGCGTGCGGTGATGGGCGAGGAGTGCAGGTCGGGTATACGGGTCGGGCCAGGTCCGCGGGGGGTGGTCGCGGACGAGGCCAGGTGAAGCGGGTGATTGGGACCTCACCCGTGGTCAGGAGGTGAAAAGGCTAAGGCACTTTTCCAATTTATGCGCGGGCGGCGTTTCGAAATCCCACGATGTGGGACTATCTTCTGTGCTGTCTTCGCACGCGCCCGCAGGACGACTCCACCTCGCCCTCTGATCGGCTGTAGCCGATGTCGGTGCCAACTGAAGAGGCAGAAGCCTTCGCGGACTTCGCCCCAACCTGCAGCACCTGGGAACCTGGGGCTGCAGGGTCTGGAGCTCGCCTCGAAGCTGCTTCAGTCGTTGTTAATGGCGGTTGGAGCAGCGAACCTATAAGACAGAAACTCGGCCCTTCGGCCTAATCAAACTAGCGGGGGACCTTCGCCGTGGCATGGCGAAGGTGGCACGGGGTGTGGCAGGTCGTGGGGCGGCGTCTGGTGGTGGGGCTAGGTCGAACAGCGACCGGAGAAATGGGTCTGTTCGGGGAAGTGTGGTGGGGGTGTGGAGCAGTAATGGGTGAGCGGAGGTTGCTCAGGGTGATGAGGCGGAGGTTCTGTGAGGGTCAGCGAGGCGTGTGGGGCTGTGGAGCGATGGGGGTGTCTCGCCGGAGGGTAGCCGGAGACGAAGGGGGTGACGGTGGACAGGAGTGGTCGAGGGCTTAATTGAATGTAAAATAGTGAGGAAAAGAAAGAGGGGGAGGTGGGGAGAAGTTCTGACCTAGTTGTAGGGACGAAGGGGGCCGAGCGGGGTGGTAGTCGTATCGACTGTCGCCGGAGAAGAAGACGCCCAGAGGGAGAGGGCGGCGGCGAGGAGAGAGCGGGAGGGCGCGCGCTAGGTACGGCGCGACGCGGGAAGAGCGGGCGAGGGTGACTCTGCTGCTGGTATTGCAGCAGAGCGACGAGGAGGGGGGGAAGAACCGCCGGAGTTGGAGGGCTTCTGCCGGAGTGGGAAGAGAGGAAAGATGGGGGTGTTTCTCCGTCAGGACCGAGTTGCCTTCTTCTACAGGTGGAGGCGGCTTTTATAGAGGCGAAAGCGGAGAGGTGGGCGGAGGGAGGCACGCCGGAGGACGGCCGGAGTAGGGATCCATACCTTCCACGCATTCGCATGGAAGGTGTGGGCTGCTGCAGAGATCGTGGAGGTGTCCCTACGACAGCAGACGTCGCAGGGAACACCTCGTTGAAAGGTCAGAGGGCCTCCCTCATCCTGCGCGGCGCCATGCTCCGCGCAAAGTCGCCGGAGCATGGCGCTGCTCAGAGTTTTGCAAGGAGGACCTAAATGCAAAGAACGATGAAGACTTAGGGGTCAAAACGTGAGGGTTTCAAAAGTTGAGGGTCAAAAAGTAATAGATGAGAACCAAAATGCAAAGTCGGTCAAGAAGGTCTCTTCTTAGGCTCAAGTTTTTATACATGATGAAATAGGACCTAAGGATTCTAATGGTGAATTTTATTTCTAGATCAGGCCTTGTTTGACCGATCAATTTATGTAAAAACCCAAATTAAATCATTAATTGGGCATGGTTCTCAATGTAGGTCAAAGTGGATTCCCAAGGCCAAATTGAAGGTTCTAAACCCTAGATATTATTTTTCTATGAATTTTAGAGGGTTTAGTCGATTTTTAATTTGCCTCGAACCTCGTAAATTGAAGTGGGTTTGTTTTAGGGTTACAGGATGTCATTTAATTCCTTGGAGTTGCTGTAGCCCTAGTTGGATCAACTCATCCCACTTTCCTTCTTATTAGGTTAGTTTGACCTATGTTTGGATCCTAAGTTACCCTATTTACAGATTGTGTTGGTGAAATTGCATTTTTACCCCTTAGTTCCTGTTTTCTTCACAAACTCAGAATTCTCTGAGTCAAGCCTTTCTATAAGTTATGTAGGAGCTTTTTCTTGCAAATCGAGGTTAGATGGTGCTAGTTTAGGGTTTATGACGAGGTTCTCATCACTCGACCGGGCTCAGCACCCTTTGCAGCCAGTAGCTCGGGCTGCTTAACTCCTGGGCCTAAACAATGTTATGGAAAAAGACGGAGTCAGCGAATGCTGAGTAGAGTAGTAACCATACTATCTAAAGCAGTAAAAGTAGTAGGTATATTTATCTTTTCATGTTATTTTATTTTACAGGTAATTCCTTTTTCACCCCTTTTTTTTGTCATCTGTCAGATTTTTCTTGATCTCGCATGTTCCTCGTGGGAACGATCTTGATTGCAGTGCTCTCTTAGCCGAGAGAGTCCCCCCGTGGTAGTCTTGCACCCAGTTAACCACCCCGAGGTCACTGTCAGACGTAGCGGTGACTACGGCATGCATGATAAGCGCACGGGTAGCTACCCCACAATGACATAGGGTCAGTTGTTTCCACTAGCGGGTACGCTTAAAGTACAGCACGGAACAGTATATGGCTTAACCCTCTCAGAAACAGGAGTTTAGCCCATCAGAACCAAACAGGGGTCTTGCCCCTCTACAGTCCGCGCACCGTCGTCTGACTACCCCGGTTTGCCCAAAGGGCCTAGGAAGTCGGTGTAGGGTGGCTAGCTGAACCCCGGGCCCCGTGGGGTGGCCAGCTCCCTGCTACACTAGTAGCTCGCCTCAGTACCGTGTACACGAGGGCCAACAAAAGTCGATGTAGAGTGGCCAATCCTAACCCCAGGTCCCAACCCAAGGGCGGCTAGCTCCACTCTACACTAAAAGGGGACAGTCACTCTCCTTGGTACCACGTACTCAAGGGCCAGCACACTTCCCGTCCACATTCCATATTTTCCATTTAACCACAGGAAATCTACTCCTAACTCTCCGTATGGTTCATGCTCATATTCACCACATTATTTCAATCCAGATTTCATCATTCACAATTCAGTTCTCGTATTTATACAGGCAGCTCGTATTTCCACAATACAACTAATGATTTCATAGGTAGCTGTTCAGTTATCTCAGGTAACTCATATTCTAACAGGTAGCCCATACTTGTTTACAGGCAGTGGCTAACAATTTAGTTTGTTCATGTATATAATTACAATTACGCAGAACAATTGGTTCAATCATTTCTCTGTCCTAGGGTTCATGCTCATATCCTAGGTTTCCAATTGACTAATTTTCATAGATACATTCATATTCGATAAGAATAACAGGGGTGGACCACTCTACCAGACAATCCGGGAGTACTGGGAGCTCGAACTGTAGACCCAGGCGTCTCTGCGAGCCCCAGACACGCAGTAGATCGAAGTCCTATACCAATGAACACATCACAAGGGAAGATTTATAACATTGTATAAAGGTTTCTAATACGTAGAGAAACTCACAAGGAAACTACAGATACTTCGTTTGCGTAAAATGGATCCCGATCGGACCCTAAACGGGTCAAAAACGTATCTGTAGACCAAAATTAGACGTCTGAAAACAAGTCCAGACGTCTTAAAAGTCACAGAGACTCACCTCAAGCTCCTACAGTGACCTCAGACATCCAGGACTCTCCTGCGACTGTCTCAAAGTAGCTGCAGATGTCTGACCAGTCCTTCGGTCGTCTGATGAGCTATTCAGATGTCCGAAAGTGCGTGGAAAGGCATTCCGCGCACCTTCCCAAGGATGCTCCTACGCACGACAAAGCAGCACCCTATTTTAGACTAAACAAGATCGTCTGAGGTGTAGCCTGCATGGCCGTAACCACGAAGAGACCGTATCTCCGCGATACAGATGCTTTTAGACGTCTGGTGTTGACGCCAGACGTCCAGCCGGTCGTCCGGAAGACACTTCGGACATCTGATACTGGAAAATTTTCAGTATTAGACGCGCTCTCAATGCTTCTCATCATGCTCCGCCACGTCTCCCCTCGCTCTGCCGCAGCTCCAGCTGCTGCAGGTGGCCGAGGACGACGCTTCAACGCCCTCCTCCTCCCGCACGCGCTGCGGTGGCCGCACGAGCTTCCGACGAGCTTCCACGAAGCTCTCTACCTCGGCCTCCTCCTTCTCACGCTCCCTCCTCCTACTCGCTCGCACGCTCTCTCTCACTCACCCTTGCTCACGGCAGTGGAAGTGGGGTGTGGTGGTAGTGGTGGAGTGGCAAGGAGAGGAAGGGGGGCTCTTATATCTAAGGGATTAGGGTTCAGTAGGGGGAAAGAAGAAGGAAAGAGAGATAAGGAAGGTTCTGCGTGCAGGACGCAGAAAGCGTACAGATTTTTAATTTCCAGACGTCTGGGAAAGGGTCTAGACGTCTGACTGACACTCCAGACGTCTTAAAAGGCTAAAAGTGGAACAGGTCTTTACAACTTGTAAATAAATAAAAATGCTAAAAAAATCCAAAAAAATAAAATAAACCTGTCTTAGTGAATATTAGGTAAATTTTTATATACTTGCCAAGTTTCAAGGCATTCTAAACCCTCAGCTTGGTAGAACATACCGGTCGACAGTTCAATCCACCTTAAAACTCAATAAAAACCTCTTAACCCAAAACACCAAAAACAGTCTACTTTTCTCATTTATTTCTTTCCTTCTCATCTCCTACCTCCACAAAATATACGAAACCCTAAAAATACATTAAAAAACCCATTGTATACTATGTAAATACTTGTAGATATAGGATATATAGTAAGCTATATTTGTAAATATTGTAAAATAAATGTATATAGGGTATAAACAACTTATGTATATATTATATAATGTAACTTAAGTATTTAGGTTAGATTAAAATGTCCATAGCTTATTTATATAACTATTTATTAATTATACTAATTTATATGTACTAATAAGCTATATAAATTAATAAACTCTATAGATAAACATATTTAGTACTAATACTGAACATACATATTTATATATATATTATGTTCATTAGGAACCTTGTACCATAATTTAATTATATATATAGAATAAATAATTAATTTATTAAGTTACTAGTAAGTTATTAAATTAAAATAAATTAATAATTTAAGTTAAAACTAAAGTAATTTATACTGTATGTTTGTACTAATGTATTTTAAGTAAATTAAGCTAATTTGACTATATTTATAATGTATTATATTAGTTATATCTAATATATATATAAAACAGCAAAAAAGAAGCTATTTAAATGTAAATAAAATCGAAATAAATATTTTAAAATGCAATAAAAATCGGTAATAAATACTTTAATATGTACATTAACTCTGTATAAGGTCAATTAGACCATACATTAACTAATTTATATGTAATTATGAAATAAAACCTAAAATTCAGTATGTTTAAACTGGAAACTTTACCTAATTTATTTATATAATAAATATAATTAATTTTGTAAATTAATTGTACAATTATAAAGTACTATGTAAATACTTTAATTTTCCATAATTTATTTTTAATTTATAATAAATTATGGCCTTCAAATCGAGAACCAAAATCACGAAATCAGAACAGTCCACTGGAATTCCAACGTTGAGTAGCGCTAAACATAGCGCCACATCGTGTGGCGAAGAGCACTTAGAGGCACTTAAATTGATTTTCCTTTAAGGGCATATCAGTCGTTAAGCGCTCAATGCACAACAACCCCTTATCCCTTCCCCTGAGCATGTTCTGAGCATATGTATGGTCTGGTTCTGTGATGGTGTGATGATGTGTGCGGTGTAGGCCAGGGTCCCAACATTGTGTGAGGACTTGATTAAGTCTAATTCTCAGCTTAAATCGAGATTAAACGGATAATTAAACTAACTAGGGTTGTCATAGTAGAGGTCTGGTTCCACCCGTTAAAGGTGTTATGTATCCCTCGGAAAGGTCACCCACTAACCTTAAAACCTAATTTTTGAACTAATGAAGGGATAAGGAAAAGAAGCGAAGAGAAGAGAGCGAACTTAGAAGATTAAGTGTTGAAAGTGTAAGGAAGAAAAGGAATTAAAGAGATAAGAAGAGGAGAATGGTTAAGCCGTAAAAAAAGAAGAAAGAGTGAAAGAAAAGAGGTATGGTTGTATCGTATAGTGTATATGTATATATATATATCATATATAGAGTATACTGTAAATAATTTGTATAATAAGTATATGTAGTATAGATGTTGTTTGAGTTATATATGTATATAAATAACTTTATAGCTTTACTGACAGAATAATCTATCACTGTAGATAGAATAAGCGTCACTATAAACGTCACTGTAGACCCTATTTTTGCCTTAAGTTTTGAACATAGTTCTTCTTGAGGTTTAGCGACGTTTTCATCTGTCGCTGTATATATATATATGTTACTGTATATGTTAGTATATTAAGTTAGGCTAGTATAGTATATATTATTACTTAATATTGGATATATATGTAAGTATTGTTATTATAAGTTATAAATATATAGTATATAGTATATAAGTATAATGTTTGATACTTGTTTGTAATTAGGTGTTTGCAAGCATTTTAGTTAATTCGATCTTTTTGGAATTAAAGAATAATGTTGGATTTAGAGAGTGATGTATACCAATAACTGCCTCCCAGTGAACGACCTGGAATAAACAAGTAAAAATTTTGTAATTAAATAAAATTGACGCGATAACGGTTTGTATTTGTAACATATACTACAACAACAACGATGATTTTTTTATATAAACCGTAGTCGATCACATCATATTTTTGGCGACGTTGCCGAGGATAAAAACCCAACAACAGCATTTTATTGTGAAGTGATTGATTAACATGTCGCAAAAAGTCAATCAAGTACTAGACCGATCCTAAGGCCATGTCCAATATCCTACATGTACCGGTACTCATGATGAGTACTGGTACTCCATCAATATTGGACCGGTTCTAGGTCACAGCCAGTATCCCTTATGTACCGGTACTCATCATAAGTACCAATACTCATATGATACTAGCATTGTCTTTGGATGTCACAAGTATCCCACATGTACGAGTACTCATCATGAGTATCGGTACGCCTTCGATACTAGTAGCACTTCCTTGTGTCTGTCTAGTATCCAACATGTACCGATACTCATCATGAGTACCGGTACTCCATCGATACTGGTGGTGTCTGGGAAGTGCCCGATGGATACCCGTGCCTTACCAGTACAGGTACTAATCATGAATACCAGTACCGGACCGATCACGACCCGATTCCAGGACGGCGATCTGAAATTGGGATTTAGGGAAAACACCCCAAATCACGATTTCAATCGCAAAACTCGATCTGAATGTTAAACGTGGGATACAAATGAACATGAAAAATAAAAAACAAACATTAGTGGTCATCGATTCATCAAGATGGAATCGAATCAATCCAAAAACTTAAATGAAAAACAATCCCAAAAAAAATCGAACGGAAATTGCTTTTCTCAAAATCCGATTTATTTAGGCAATGACATAGTGAATAGAAAGAGGCTCTGATACTACTTGATGGATTTAATTCGTATAAAATCAAAATCAAATGATTTTCTACCATCCTAAGATCAATCTATTCTCCATATCATCAATCAAAATGAAAACGGAAAGGAAAGGATGGAAGGATACCTGAATCCATCGTAGCGGAAGCGAATCGGAGATCGCGGAAATCCTCTGGGTCCGTGGGCTTGCTTCTCCAACGAGAGGCAGTGGCTATGGTGCTTCCAGATGGTTGAAAAGGTAAAAAAAATAATTTCCAGACGTCTGACCAGATATCTGGACCAATTCGCAGACGTCTTAAACGACGTTTGATGCCAGGGTCATAACAAAATCATACCTCAAACGAACCCTAAACGGGTCAAAAACGACAATCCCTACTCAAATCAGACGTCTGGAACACCTTCCAAACGTCTTAAAAGGAACCAAAAACCATACCTCACTCTGCGCTGCTCCTCAGATGTGGTGTAACGACCCGATTCCCGAATCCCTACGAGACACGAGAATCGGACCGACTCGACTAATCCCAAGACCTAGTCATCCAACGAGGAAGTAACCAAAAGAGCAGTAAAATAAACCACATTCAGCATGCATATAACTAGCAGTAACAAAATACAGCAGTAAGAAAAGGAAATACTGCAGTATACACCACCACAACAGAAGGGAAATAAACATGTACATAACATAAAGTTTCGACAAAGAAAGTACATGGAGTAACAAAGAAACTACTCACTACAGTGGAAGAAAAGTACAAAAAGTACTACAGGTAACTCTACTGGACCCTACTAGGCCCAGCGTCCTCTGCAGCCGCTGACCCTAGCTGCTCAACACTTGGTCCTGAAAAGTAACGAGTGTAACACGTCAACGAAACGCTGAGTAGAGTGGCAACTAAAAGCTAAAGAAGCATAAGAGTGCACAGTAGCTGTTATATTTTTACTTTTGTTATTTACGTCTTTCTATTTATTCACTATTGATTTTTTTCTTAGATCCTTCTCTTGATCTCGAATGTTCCTCGTGGAAATGATCTTGATTGTAGTCTTTTCCAAAAAGTAGAAGTAACACGTGGTGCTCCCCTGGCTGGGAGAGTCCCCCGTGGTGGTCCTACCCTCAGTCAACCACCCCAAGGTCACCGACAGACGTAACGGTGACTACGGGTAGCTAACCCGCATTGGCATGCGGTAAGTCGTTTCCGTTAACAGGTGCACCCAAAGCACAGCACGGAACCAGTATAGGGCAGAGCCCTCTCAGTAACAGGGGTCCAACCCCTCCACAGTCCGCGCACCCTCGCCTGACTACCCTGGTTTGCTCAGTGGGCCTAATAAGTCGGTGTAGGAGGCTAGCAGAACCCCAGAGCCCGTGGGGCAGCTAGTGCTCTCCCTACACTAGTAGCTCTCCTCGGTACTGTGTACGCGAGGGCCAGCAAGTCGGTGTACAGTGGCCAAACCCACCCCGGTCTCAACCTGAGGGCGGCAAGCTCCCCTCTACACTAAGAGGTAATGTGTGCTCTCTATGGTACCACGTACCCAAGAAACAACACACTTCCACGTTTCACTTTCTCAGTTCCATTCTATTCTCTTTCCAGGTGTTCTACTCCTAATTCCCCGTAGGGTTCATGTTCTTTTTGGTTTGGCCATTTTAGGTTTCACCGTTCCAGTTTTACATTCATACAACCCATGTTCTCCATCATATTCTTCATTCATAACAGGCAGCTGTTAAATCAATTTACAGACAGTTATTATTTCCTTTCCACTTTTCCAAGACTGCAATATTTATATGTTTCACTAGTTTTCCAGTCCTAGGATTCATGTCGTACTATAGGATCTATCATTCAATCTAGTTTTCCAGTCCTAGGATTCATGCAATATCCTAGGATCTATCATTCAATCTAGTTTCTCAGTCCAAGGGTTCATGCAATTCCCTAGACTCTATTAATTGTTCCACAATTGTAAGAAATTTTGTTAAGTAAATTAAAAAGCCACTCTACCAGCGAAAACAGGAGTACTGGGGGTGTGGTCGGCAATCCCATGCGCCTCTGCAACCCCCAAGACTGCAACAGAAAGGGGTCCTAATACAAGGATCAATCATAAGGAGTTTCTCAGAACGGTATATGATAATGGCGATTGGTTGACCGAACCGTGGCTAGTCTTTGTTTGTTTTAGTGCTTATTACAGAAATATCGTTGTGGTATAGATAAAATAGCTACGGTTGTCGTTGCCATTACAATTTTACTCAGAAATATTTTTCCCGAGGTCAAACTCAGGGAGCTACTGGAATTCTAGAAGTACAATGTTTCTTTATTACAAAAATAAGAGAGAGAGAGAGGGAGAAGTAGATTTCTGTTTCTTGGCTTTTTCTTCTTCTCTTCTTTCTTTCTTTGCTTGTCTTCTTTTTCTCTTCTTTTTCTTCTTTTCTTTATGGGTCTTCTTCAGTTCTTCTTCTTCTTCTCTTCTTTATCTTCTTTCTTTCTTTTTCTTTCTTCCTTCTCTTTTTTTTCTTTCAGGTGCGGAACCTTTTCTTTTTCTTCTTCTCTTCTTTCTCTTTAGAGCTTCATCCGTCGTCTGATATCTCAGTCAGACGGCTTAAACGGTGGTCTGCTACAGTGCTTCCCCTTTCTTCCTTTGCTGCTTCTCCTTCTTCTCTTCTTCTTCCTCGGCCTTCTGCAGTTCTTCTTCTTCCTGCGGCCAAGTGTGAACCTTCTTCCCTCGCACCCTGTCCCTGCACAAACCACAGCAAAACCTAACCCTTCCCTCTACCTGCACGTCTCTCTCTCTCTGCAAACCGCTCATAGGAAGCTCTCCCAGAGCCGGGTTATTGGGTCGGGTTGCGTACCCGGGACCAGGCGTACCAGCATGTATGCTACGCGAGGAGTGCGTAGGTGGTGTCGGGTCGGGTCCGCCGAATCCGTGTGGTGAACTCGCGGACCGAGCGGGTGAGTGGGGTGCGGGACCTCACCCCGTGTGTCTCAAGGCACTTAAGAGAAAACACAAAATCAATTTAAGCCAGTGCGGTGTTTCGAAATCCCATGATGTGGGACTAAACTCTGTCCCTTGCTCGCGCGCACCCGCAGGAGAGCCACGACCTGGCCTCAGCAACTGCGTCCTCGCCTCTTTTCGCAGACCTGCTTGTTGCCTTCGCCCAAGTCTCTGCAGCTTGCCTCAGCTGGGATCCTGCCGCTGCAGGGCCTGGAGCTCGCGGGGAAGCTCCTTCAATCGTCGTCAATGGCGGCTGGGGCTCCGACCCTGTTAGACAGAAACACGGCCTCTTGGCCTAATCAGACTACAGGGTGACCTTCGCCGTGGCACAGCAAAGGTGATGCGGGGTGTAGCAGGTCGCAGGACGGCCTAGGCGTGCGTGCCTAGGTCGACCTGTGACCGGAAAAGTGGGTGTGTTCGGCGGGGCTTTGTGTGGGTGTGGAGTGGCAGTGAAGGGGCGGAAGTGGTTCAGCATATGATGCGGAGGTTTTGGGTCGGTTGGCGAGTCATGTGGAGTGGCGGAATGATGGGGGCGACTCGCTGGAGGTTGGTCGAAGGCATGGAAGACGAGGGTGGTCAGGCGTTGTCGAGGGGCGGTTGAACAAATTGAGTTGGGGAAAAGAAAGAGGGGAAGAAGGGAGATAACTGTTACCTACTTAAAGGGACGAGGGGGGCCGGAGCAAGGCAGCAGTCGTACCGACTGTCGCCGGAGAAGAAATCCCAGAGGGGGAGGGCGGCGGCGAGGAAGAGAGCCTGAGGGCGCGTGCTAGGTACCGCGCGACGCGGGAAGAGCAGGCGAAGGTGGCTCTACTGCTGGTATTGCAGCAGAGCGACGAGATGGAGGAGGAGGAGCCGCCGGAGCTGGTGGGTTTCTGCCAGAGTGGGAAGAGAGGAATGGTAGGGGTTTTCTCCGTCAGGACCAAGCTATCAGAATCGGCTGGCGACGCCAGTCCTTATAAAGGCGGTGGCGGAGGGATGGGCGTAGGGAGGCGACGTGCCTCCCTCGCCGGAGAATGGCCAGGATTTTGGCCCATACCTTCTGTGCGTTCGCATGGAAGGTGTGGGCGAGGAAAGAAGGCATGGTGGTGTCCCTGCGACAGTAGACGTCGCAGGGAACACCGGATTCAACCTGCAGGACGCCTCTCTCACCCTGCGCGGCGCCATGCTCCGCGCAAAGTCGCCGGAGCATGGCGCTGCGCAGAGACTTGCAGGAGGGACCTGTATGCAAAGAACGACGAAGAATCTGGGGGCCAAAATGCAAGGGTTTCGAAAGTTGAGGGTCAAAAAGTAATAGATGAGGACCAAATTGCAAAGTCGGTCAAGAAGGTCTCTTCTTAGGCTCAAGTTTTTATGCATGACTAAATGGGACCTAAGGATTCTAATGGAGAATTTTATTTCTAGGTCAGACCTTGTTTGATCGGCCAATTTACGTAAAAACCCAAATTAAATCATTAATTGGGCATGATTCTCAATGTAGGTCAAAATGGGTTCCCAAGGCCAAATTGAAGGTTCTAAACCCTAGAGATTATTTTTCTATGAATTTTAGAGGGTTTATCCCATTTTTACCCTGCCTCAAACCTTGTGAATTGAAATGGATTTGTTTTAGGTTACAGAATGTCAATTAATTCCTTGGAGTTGCTGTAGCCCTTGTTGGATTAGATCATCCCACTTTCCTTCTTATTAGGTTAGTTTGACCTATGTTTGGACCCTGAGTTACCCTGTTTACAGATTGTGTTGGTGAAATTGCATTTTTACCCCTTATGACTTGTTTTCTTGTTAAACTCAGAATTCTTTGAGTCAAGCCTTTCTTTGAGTTATGTAGGAGCTTTTTCTCGTATATTTAGGTTAGATTGTGCTAGTTAGGATTCATGATGAGGTTCTCATCAGTATACAATTACTGTAAACAGGTAGAGGAATTTATTCTGGAAAGAATGCAACTCGAAACGCGGAAAACGGACTCCGAACAGGTCCTAAACGAGTCAAAAATGACGAAACTGTCCAAAATCAGACGTCTGGAACCTCTTCCAGACGTCTTAAAAGGTGGGTCAGGTCATACCTTAGTTCTGCGTAGTCCTTCAGACGTCTAGAAGCCTGCTGGAACATCTAGCTTGGTTTCCAGACGTCCGATTGTCTCCCCGGACATCTAGAGGTTCTCCCCGTCGTCTGGCACTGCGGCCAGACGTCTGATTTAAGAGGGATGGCGAGCCCTCGTGCCCTCCCGAGCAGAACATGCGCACACACACACCTGCTCTCAGCACGATGAAACGCAGGCGAAGTCGCGGCGGACGGCTGCATGGCCGTACACGCGAAAAAGGGAGAAGATAGAAATATCTTACCTATCAGACGTCTGGACAGTCCTCCAGACGTCTTCAGCATCGTCTGATTGTAAGTCCAGACGTCTGATTCTGGAAAATTTTCCAGAACCAGAGCTCGATTCTCTGTCCGCCCGCGACGCACGGCCGCGCCGCGCCCCGTCGGCCTGCTGCCCGAGCTGCAGCAGCCCCTCCGCGACACCCCACGCCCGCCGCTCCCCCGCCGGCCAACTCTAGCTGCCCCGGCAAGCTCGAACCCTCGCGGTCGAGCTTCTTCCTTCCACTCGCAACCCTCCTTCCCGCACGCTCGCCACGACCGCTGCTGCCGCCGCTCACTCGTGCTCTCGCACTGGCAGGGAGAAGGAGAAGAGGAAGGCGAAGGAGATGAGGGTGAGGGTGTCTTATAAGGCCGTGCGGGGAGAGAGAGAAGAGAGCGGCGCGCCTGCAGGAAGAGAGAGAGGAAAAGAGGAACGAAAGCGGCGGGTGCAGTCTGCGCGCGCACGCGCGCAAACGCAACCCCGTACGCTGAATAAATTTATTACCAGACGTCTGGAAAGGGTTTCAGACGTCTGGACAGACGTCTGGGCCACTTCCCAGACGTCTTAAAAACCCGTCTGAGGCCATGATCGTAACAATATAACAAACTCAAAGGAAGTTTCGTCCCCGAAACTTGCGTCAACTAGGGTGCGGGAAAGAATAACATATATAAACATAACAAACTCAAAGAGGACCGAAGCCGGTCTGAAAAGACGTACCCGCGAAGAGCTCCGGGTACCGCTCCCGCATTGCCGCCTTAGGCTCCTAGGTAGCCTCCTCATACCGCTGGCTCCTTCACAAAACCTTCACTAGGGGTACTTCCTTTCGTCTCAAACTGCGGACGGCTTTGTCAAGAATCTGTACTGGCCGCTCGGGGTAGGTCAGGTCGTCGCCCACCTCGACGCTCTCGTGACTCAGGACGTGATTGGGATCGGCAACGTACTTCCTGAGGTTGGACACGTGGAACACGTCGTGCCCACCAGAAAGCTGAGGGAGGGCAAGCCTATAAGCAACGGGTCCAACCTGCTCCAGGACCTCAAAGGGCCCCACGAACCTTGGCGCGAGCTTCCCTCTCACCCCAAACCGCTGCAGGCCCTTCATGGGCGAAACACGAAGGAAGACGTGGTCCCCAACCTCAAACTGCACCTCTCTGCGTCTCCGATCCGCGTAGCTCTTCTGCCTGCTCCTGACAGTGCGGAGTCGCCTATGGATCTGCTCGACTACCTCCAGACTCTGCCGGATCAACCTGGGGCCAACCTCCCGCTTGGTCCCCACCTCAACCCAACTCAAGGGTGCCGTACACCTCCGTCCGTACAGAGCCTCGTAGGGAGCCATGTCGATGCTCGAGTGATAACTGTTGTCGTATGCAAACTCTACCAGGGGCAAGTGCTCCTCCCAAGAGACCCTCCAGTCTAGTATAAAGGCACGCAAAAGGTCCTCAAGTGTCTGTATCGTGCGCTCAGACTATCCGTCCGTCTGGGGGTGGTAAGCTGTACTGAATCTCAACCGCGTCCCCAGGGCCTGCAGAAACTCAGCCCAAAACTGGGATGTAAAGCGGGTATCCTGGTCGGATAGGATCTCCCGCAGAACTCCGTGTAGTCGTACCACGTCGCGGATATACCTCTCTGCCAACTGTGCCGGTCCAAAGGTGACTCGGATCGGCAAGAATCGTGCCGTCTTCGTCAGTCTATCCACAATTACCCAGACTGCGTCGTGTCCTCGCTGGGTAACAGGTAAGCCTACCACCAGGTCCAAGGTGATGCTCTCCCACTTCCACTCTGGCCCTGGAAGCGGCTGTAGCGGCCCTGCAGGCCTCTAATGCTCGGCTTTCACCTGCTGGCACACTAAACACTGCTGCACGAATTCACCCACATCCCGCTTCATCTCCCTCCACCAAAACTCGCGTCTCAAGTCAAGGTACATCTTCGTGTTTCCGGGATGTATGGTGAATCTGGAACCGTGTGCCTCAGTCAGGAGCTCTCTCAACAGCTCCTCGTCTCCGGGAACGCACAACCGTCCCCTCAGGCGCAGCACCTGGTCTGTGAAAGAGAAGTCCCCTAGGTCTCTTGACAGTACTCTGTCACGCAGGGACTGCAAGTACGGATCGGCCATTTGTCCTGTGATGATGTGGTCTATCAGCTCTGGCCTAGT
This sequence comes from Thalassia testudinum, assembly GCA_037157565.1. Taxonomy (NCBI): domain Eukaryota; kingdom Viridiplantae; phylum Streptophyta; class Magnoliopsida; order Alismatales; family Hydrocharitaceae; genus Thalassia; species Thalassia testudinum. Next base: position 55,508,778 of record JAZHRO010000030.1, read on the forward strand.
CTGTCGTATCACAGTCACTGCCCCACAGTGCCCCCGTAACACTAGGGGTCGCCAACTGCCCATCTCCTCCAAAAGGCTCCAACTCTGTAACAGTAAACTGGCCAGGTGTGCGGGCGCCTTCCGGCTAAAGGCGTCAGCCACCACATTGGCCTTTCCCGGGTGGTAGGAAATGCTGCAGTCATAGTCCTTCAGGAGCTCCAACCAATGTCTCTGTCTCATGTTGAGCTCCTTCTGGTCAAATAGGTATCTAAGGCTCTTATGATCTGTGAAAATCTTGAAGGTCTCACCGTACAAGTAGTGCCTCCAGGTCTTCAGCGCGAAGACAACAGCTGCCAGCTCTAGGTCATGGGTAGGGTAGGTATGCTCATGGGGCTTCAGTTGCCGCGAAGCGTAAGCGACAACATGACCCCTCTGCATGAGCACACCCCCTAACCCCTGCAAAGAGGTGTCCGTGTATACAACGAACCTGCCACTATTGTCAGGGATGGTGAGCACGGGAGCCGAAGTCAACCTCTCCTTCAGCTCCTGAAACCACGCCTCACAGGCGTCTGTCCAAGTGAAGGGCACGTCCTTCCGGGTCAACTGTGTCATAGGATGCACAATCTGTGAAAAACCCCCTGATCAACCGTGTGACGAACGTGACATCAGACGGGTTTTTAAGACGTCTGGAACACTTTCCAGACGTCTGGTAATAAATTTTTTCGGCGTACGGGATTGCGTCTGCGCTCGTTCGTGCGCAGACTTCACCCGCCGCTTTCGTTCTTCTTTCCCTCTCTCTTCCTGCAGATGCGCCGCCCTTTTCTCCCTGTCCCCGCGCGGCCTTATAAAACACCCTCGACCTCTCCCTCACTCTCATCTCCTCTGCCTTTTCCTTCTCCTTCTCCCTGCCAGTGCGAGAGCGCGAGTGAGCGGCAGCAGCAGTGGTCGCGGCAAGCGTGGGAGAAGGAGGGCTGCGAGCGGAAGGAAGAAGCTCGACCGCAAGGGTTCAATCTTGCCGGGGGAGCTAGAGCCGGCTGGTGGGGGAGCGGCAGGCATGGGGTGTCGCGGAGGGGCTACTGCGGCTCGGACAACAGGCGGACGGGGCGTGGCGTGGCCGTGCGTCGCGGGCGGAGAGCGAATCGGGCCCTGGTTCTGGAAATTTTTCCAGAATTAGACGTCTGGACTTACGTCCAGACGACGTCGAAGACATCTGGAGGACTGTCCAGACGTCTGACAGGTAAGATATTTCATCTTCTCCCTTTTTCGCGTGTACGGCCATGCAGCCGTCCGCCGCGACTTCGTCTGCGCTTCGTCGTGTTGAGAACAGGTGTGTGTGTGCGCAGGTTCTGCTCGGGAGGGCGCGAGGGCTTGCCAACCCACTTGGATCAGACGTCTGGCCGCAGTGCTAGACGACGGGGAGGACTTCTAGACGTCCGGGATGATAATCGGACGTTTGGGAACCATGGTCAGATGTTCCAGCGGGCTTCTAGACGTCTGAAGGACTGTGCAGAACTGAGGTACGATCGATCAACCTTTTAAGACGTTTGGAACCTCTTCCAAACGTCTGATTTTGGACAGTTTCGTCATTTTTGACCCATTTAGGGCCCGTTTGGAGTCCGTTTTCCGCGTTTCGAGTTGCGTTCTTTCCAGAATAAATTCCTCTACCCGTTTACAGTAATTGTATAGTGTTCTAAGAAACTCCTTGTGATTTATCCTTGTGTTAGGATCCCGTTCCGTTGCAGTCTTGGGGGTTGCGGAGGCGCGCGGGATTGCTGACCACACCCCCAGTACTCCCTGTTTCGCTGGTAGAGTGGCTTTTAATTTATTTAACATAATTTGTTACGATTGTGGAGCAATTAATAGAGTCTAGGGCATTGCATGAGTCCTAGGACTGGAAAACTAGATTGAATGATAGATCCTAAGGTATTGTATGAATCCTAGGACTGGAAAACTAGATTGAATGATAGATCCTAGGGTAAGGCATGAATCCTAGAACTGGAAAATTAGTGGAATATATAAATATTGCTGTCTTGGAAAAGTGGAAAGGAAATAATAGCTGCTTGTAAATTGATTTAACAGCTGCCTGTTATGAATGAATAAATATGATTGAGAATATGGATTGTATGAACATAAAACTGGAACGATGAAACCTAAAATGGCCAAACCAAAAAGGACATGAACCCTACGGGGAATTAAGAGTAGAACTCCTGGAAAGAGAACAGAATGGAACTAAGAAAGTGAAACGTGGAAGTGTGTTGTTTCTTGGGTACGTGGTACCAGGGAGAGCACACATTACCTCTTAGTGTAGAGGGGAGCTTGCCGCCCTCAGGTTGAGACCAGGGTGGGTTTGGCCACTGTACATCGACTTGCTGGCCCTCGAGTATGCAGTACCGAGGAGAGCTACTAGTGTAGGGAGAACACTAGCTACCCCACGGGCCCCGGGGTTCTGCTAGCCTCCTACACCGACTTGTTAGGCCCACTGGGCAAACCAGGGTAATCAGGCGAGGGTGCGTGGACTGTGGAGGGGTTGGACCCCTGTTACTGAGAGGGCTCTGCCCTATACTGGTTCTGTGCTGTGCTTTGGGCGCACCCGTTAACGGAAACGACTGACCGCGTGCTAGTGCGGGGTAGATACCCGTGCGCTTATCGCACGTGCCGTAGTCACTGTTACGTCTATCAGCGACCTTGGGGTGGTTGACTGTGGGTAGGACCACCACGGGGGACTCTCCCGGCCAGGGGAGCACCACGTGTTACTTCTACTTTTTGGAAAAGACTGCAATCAAGATCGTTCCCACGAGGAACATTCGAGATAAAGAGAAGGATCTGAGAAATAAATCAATAGTAATTTAATAGAAAGACGTAAATAACGAAAATAAAAAATATACCAGCTACTGTGCACTCTTCTGCTTCTTTAGCTTTTAGTTGCCACTCGACTCAGCGTTTCGCTGACGTGTACACTCGTTACTTTCCAGGACCAGGTGTTGAGCAGCCAGGGTGTTACGAACGCGCGCTTCAGACATCTTTTAAGACATCTGGGAGGTGGCCCAGACATCTTACCAGACGTCTGGAACCACTTCCAGACGTCTGGGAATCGGTTATTTTTGGCACGCGTGTTTCGTCTGCGCGCTTGAGCGCGCAGACCTGCATACGCCCTCTCCCTCACTCCCGTCACCTCCGCCCCCTTCCTCTTCTCCTTCCAGCTAGTGCGTGAGAGCGAGTGCGAGTGAGCGGCGGCGGCGACAGCCGCGGTGAGCGTGGGAGGAGGTGCTGCGCGTGGAAGAGGCGTTCGGCCGTGAGGGCGAGCTCGTCGGGGCTGCTAGGGCCGGCCGGCGGGGGACGCAGCGGGCGCGGAGCGATGCGGGGGGGACTGCTGCAGTTTGAGCAGCAGGCGGACGAGACGCGGCCGGGCGTCGCGAGCGGAGGGCGAGTTGTGCCCTGGTTCTGGAAACTTTTCCAGAATTAGACGTCTGGGCTTCTAGCCAAACGACGGGCACGACGTCTGGAAGACTGTCCAAACATCTGAAAGGTGAGTTATTTCCGCTTCTTCGTTTTCTTCGACTGACCGTACTAAGAGAGAGAGGAAATGGGCACGCGCAAGTTCTGCGATTCGCATCCAACGCGAATCAGATGTCTGGCTGCAGTGTCAGACGACGGGAACGACTTCCAGACGTCCAGGGTGACCATCGGACGTCTGGGAACTAGGCCAAACGCCCTCGCAGGCTTCTGGACGTCTGAGAGACCACGCAAAGCAAGGTAACCCCTGATCCACTTTTTAAGACGTCTGGAATAAGTTCCAGACGCCTGATTTTGCACTATTTCATCATTTTCGACCCGTTTAGGGCCTGTTCGGGATCCGTTTTCCGCGTTTCGAGTTGCGTGCTTTTCGGAATTACATCCTCTACCTGTCTACAGTAACTGTATACTGTTTTGAGAAATTCCTTGTGTTTGATCCTTGTGATAGGACCCCGTTCCGTTGCAGTCTCGGGGGTTGCGGAGGCACGCGGGATTCCCGACCACGCCCCCAGTTCGCCTGTTGTAACCGGTAGAGTGGCTTTAAGTATAATTTGTTAAATTATGAAACCATAAATAGAACCTAGGACGTTGCATGAATCCTAAGAATGAGAAATAGATTGAATGGTAAATCCTAGGGTGTTGCATGAATCCTAAGGCTGGAAAACTAGATTGTATGATAGATCCTAGGATATGGCATGAATCCTAGGACAGGAAAACTAGTGGAATGTATAAATACTGCAGTCTTGGAAAATGTGGAAAGGGATTAATAGCTGCCTGTGAATTGAATTAACAGCTGCCTACTATGAATAAATAAACGTGATTGAGAACATGGATTGTACGAACGTGAAACTGGAAAGGTAAAATCGGAATGCGCTGAGTTAAAGAGCTGGAACCCTACGGGGAATTAGGAGTAGAACTCCTGGAAAGTGAATGGAATAGAATTGGGGAAGTGAGTTGGCCCAAGAGTACGGAGTACCAAGGAGAGCGACTGTTGGCTAACGGTGGCAGCAACTAGCTTTTCTTAAGTCGTTGTAGTACAGATAGTTATTGCCATCATTTGCTAATATTTGTTACTCGGAAAATACAGTTCTCCCGAGGTCGAACTCAGGGAGCAAGTCGTATTCTAGAGATATACATGTTCTATTACAAAAATAAAGAGAGAGAGAGATGAAAGTTTGGCTTCTTCTTCTCTTCTTTCTTCCTCTTTGTCTTCTCTCCTCTTTGGCTTTTGTTCTTCGTGTTCTTCCTCTATTTCTTGGTTGGACGATCCTGTCTTTTTCTTCTTTTTATTTTCTTTGTTTCTTCTTTTCTTGCTTCAGATCTTCCTCCCGTGCTCTTCTTCTTTTCTTCTTCTTTGTCTTCTTCTTCTGCTTTCTGTTTCTTCACTTGGTTGCTCTGTGTTCCTCTCTTTCCTCTGCCTCGCCTTCCTTCTTCTTCTTTGCCTTCTCCTGTCTTCAGGACATCGTCTGATTTGAAAATCAGACGACTTAAACCGCTTGTTGCTACAGTGTATCCCTTAGCTTCCTTCTTCTTCACCTGTGCCTGCACGCTCAAGAGTTCAGAGTCAGAGGGCAAAACCTACTCTACCCCCCTCCCCCGCACGTCTCTTTCTCTTTGAGTTCGCTCTTAGGACAGCTCTCCCAGAGCAACCGGGTAATCGGGTACGAGTCGCGCCCGGGTCCAGGCCCACCGGCGTGCGGTGGTGGGCGAGGAGTGCAGGTCGGGTTAATCGGGTCGGGCCAGGTCCGCGGAGCGTGATCACGGACGAGGCCGGGTCGGGTGAGAGGGACCTCACCCCGTGGTCAGGAGGCGAACAGCATAAGGCACTTTTTGCCTTTATGCACCCGCACGCCTCTGAAAAGTTCCGAGGTGGGACTAAATGTCCCACCCCAGTTGAGCGCCCGCACCTTCGCCCCAACTGCGAGCCTGGGACGCTTCGCGGAGACGCCCCGCGCAACCTGGGAGTCGAACCTGGGCGAAGGTGTGCCTGCACCTGCAGGTGAAGGAGCTCTGCCTGCTCAGTAATGGCGACGGCGGGCGAGTCACCTGGTCACAGAAGAACGGCCTCTCGGCCAAATTAGACAGGCGGGGGACCTTCGGCGTGGCACGGCGAAGGTGGTCAGAGGGTCTGTAGGGGGCGTGGTGGAGCAAAAGGTCGCCCTAGGTCAAACTGCGAGCAAAGAAGTGGGTGTGTTCGGTGGGTCTGCAGAGGGCGTTTGGTGGGCAGTGGAAGGGCGGAGGAGGATCAGGGTGAGGAGGCGGAGGTTATGCACAGGTCGGCGAGCCGTGTGGGGTGCTGGAGCGATGGGAGTGGTTCGCCGGAGTTTGGCCGGAGGTGGAGAAGGTGAGGGTGATCGGTGGGAAATAGGTGGCGACAGTAAGGGTTTTCAGTATAGAAAAGAAAGAGGGGAGGAAGAGGAGAAGTTCTACCTGCTAAGCTGGACGAGGAGGGGTTGGCGCAGGCGACAGTCGTATCGACTGTCGCCGGAGAAGAAATTGCCCAGAGGAAGGGGCGGCGGCGAGGAGAGGGCCGGAGAGGCGCCAGCTGGGTGCGGCGTGACGCGGAAAGATCGAGGGAAGGTAACCCTGCTGCTAGTAGTGCGGCAGGGCGACGAGGAGGAGGAGAGGCCGTCGGAGCAAGGGGGCGTCTGTCGGAGTGGGAAGGGAGGAATTTAGGGGGGTGTCTCCGTCAGATCCGAGATGGGAAGAACGGTGGAGCGACGGGGGTATTTATAGGGGCGGAATCAGAGAGGAGGGTGGAGGGAGACGACGTGTCTCCTTCGCCGGAGGGCGCCGGAGGAAGGAGACCCATACCGTCCGTGCGTTCGCACGGGTGGTATGGGCGGTCGCAGTACTCAGGGGGGTGTCCCTGCTGTGGCTGACGACGCAGGGTACCCCCCATTGACTTGCCAGGGCCCTCCCTCACCCTGCGCGGCGCCATGCTCCGCGCAAGGTCGCCGGAGCATGGCGCTGCGCAGGTTTTGCAGGAGGGACCTAAATGCAAAGAATGAAGGAGAGTTAGGGGCCAAAATGTGAGGGTTCAAAAGTTGAGGGCCAAAACATAAATATATGAGGACCAAAGTGAAAAGTTGGTCAAGAAGGTTTCTTCTTAGGCCCAAGTTTTTATACATGACTAATTAGGACCTAAGGATTCTGATGGTAAATTTTATTTCTAGATTAAACCTTGTTTGACCGGTTAATTTACGTAAAAACCCAAATCAAGTTGTTAATTGGGCACGGTTCTCAATGTAGGTCAAAATGGGTTCCTATGGAAAAATTGAAGGTCTTAAGCCCTAGAGATTATTTTTATATGAATTTTAGAGGGTTTATTTAATTTTTACCTTGCCTCGAATCACGTGAATTGAAGTGGATTTGTTTTTAGGGTTACAAGCTGTCATTTAATTCTTTGGAGTTGCTGTAGCCCTTATTAAGTCATCTCATCCCACTTTTCTTTTTATTAGGTTGTTTTGACCTATGTTTCGACCCTGAGTTACCCTATTTTCAGATCGGATTGGTGAAATTGCATTTTTACCCCTCAGTTTATGTTTTCTTTGCAAACTCAGAATCTCTCTGAGCCAAGCCTTTCTAAGGTTATGTAGGAGCTTTTATTCTCTGTATTAGGTCAAAATGAGCTAGTTATGGCTCATGATGAGGTTCTCATCATACCCCCATGCCTAGCTTTTGCTAGTCCCTTAGCAAAAACTTAAGGTTTCAACCCTTGTTCTAGACCATGAAGTTCTTTAATAGCTTCAGTTAAGTGCTTTTTCATTTAAACTTAGATTAGGTTAGAATGCTGACCATAGGCTTAAAAGGTACTCTAGTACCAATCAAGATCCAAATCTGTCTAGCCTCAGCCTCAGTCCTTAGCAAAGGTTTTTAAGACCCACAAGAACTAACCTCAGGTTTATTGGACTTTGTAGTTAAAGCACCCGTGCTTGAAATGATTTTAGCCCTGGTTCAGTTCACAATGCGTTTTGTAAGAGAGAGAGGTAGAAAATTTTTCTGTTTTGGAGAGTTTTCTCTCTCTTTTTCTTTTTAATTCTAGCTTAGGATTGGCTTTTCAACACGGTCTGTATCAGATTCCTTGCCCCCATCATCAATCCTCAAGGGTTCCTGGCGATCGATGCTTCGAGATAGCACCGCCCATGGCAACCTCCAGAACCCTGGCTATTGAGATTTCGAGATAATCCCATCCATGGTGTTCCGTGGCCGCGTTCAGACCCTGGCAGTTGACACTTCGTGATAATGCCATCCATGGAATCTGAACCAGCAGGGTGCTTACATGCCCCCAGTAGGATATGTGAATATCCTAAGAGACAAGCACCGAGGAGATGATATTTTGTTACGCATCTTTGAGGGGATTTCCCGCCTCTCTGCGCTGGGAACTCGTCCAAATCAACTTGTGTTGATTGGTCGCTCCTACTCTAGGTGTACTTTTCAGAAATTTTTTCGACGCTTCTGCGTGATTTTGATTTTTACGCTTGCTGAACCAGGCTGTGTGTGAGGTTAGGGTGCTTGGGTTACTGAGTCCCGTAAACCAGAAGTTAGTTAGCGAGGTCAAATACTCCCTAAGCCTTGGACCTAGTACTTAAGCTTTTCATTTTCCTCAACCTCTTGAGGATTGTCTAGATCTTAATGGGTACTAAGAGTCTATCAAGAATGCCTAAGGTTTGCGTTCTTACTAATCTTACCAAGCACTTTTCATTTCTTTTCTTGAAAAAAATGGTCTAGACTAAGGTTAATTCCTTAGCTCCTTTTCATTTTGTTTCTTTTCCTTCTCAAAATTTCCTTTCTCCTCTTATTCTTTTTATTTTGAAAAATTTTTAATTTTTATGGTGTTTTTGGCATATGTGAATTTTTTGTTTAAAACCTTTTTTTTTTCTACAAGTTTGCACTTATACCCCCCCATGCCTAAAACTTGCAATGTCCTCATTGTGATTTAGGGGTTTTTATTTACTTAATTTATTCCTTAAGACAGATATTTTTGTGAGTGAATGGGTCGGGATGAATTCTGCGGACGATTTCTAATCTCAGATGCAAGCATCTGAGGTGGAGTCGGCTGTCTTAAAGGGTGAACCTTAAGTGCACAATAGTGTCAGAAAAAAGGTTTTAGATTTTCAAGAAATGACGGGCTGCCTCCCGTTAAGCGCTGAGTTTTACGCCATCGGCCGGGCGCAGTAAGTTCAAGGGGAATGGAGGATGAGGGATGATTCAGCCGAATCAGTAGAAGTCACATCAATGAACGGTTTGAGTCTCTGACCGTTCACGATGAAAGGTTCGAAATCATGGCTGAGTGGACTGATTTCGATGGCTCCATTTCCAAAAACCTGTCAGACTAAATACGGTCCGACCCACTTGGACCTCAGTTTCCCCGGGAAAAGTTTGAGTCGGGCATCAAAGAGTAGGACCTTTTGACCAGGATGAAAGATCTTTCTCGAGATGTGCTTGTCGTGGAAGGCTTTAACCCGCTCCTTGTAGATTCACGAGTTCTCGTACGCGTCTAGGCATAATTCATCGATCTCGCTGATTTGGAGTTTTCTGTAGGTTCCAGCCTTGGAAAGATCTAGATTACAGTTCCGTACTGCCCAATAGGCTTTATGCTCCAGTTCTACGGGAAGGTGACATGCCTTTCCGTACACCAGTCTAAAGGGAGACATGCCCAATTGGGTCTTGTGGGCGGTCCTATAGGCCCACAATGCTTCCGGAAGTCGGGACGATCAGTCCTTCCTGTCAGGCCGAACAGTGACTTGCAGGATTTTCTTGATCTCCCGATTTGATAGCTCAGCTAGACCATTTGTTTGGGGGTGGTAAGGAGTAGAGATTTGATGAGACACCCCAAATTTGGCCATCAGTGACCTAAACTGAGCATTTGTAAAATGGGCCCCCCCATCTGAGATAATAGCACGGGGAATCCCGAACCTTGAGAAAATGTTTTGATGTATGAACTTAAGAACAATCTTGTGATTGCAGGTTCGGGTCGATATGGCTTCGATCCATTTTGACACGTAGTCCACCGCAAGCAGAATGTACTCGAAACCATCCGAAACAAGAAAGGGGCCCATAAAATCAATCCTCCAAACATCGAAGATTTCGCATACGAGAATCGGCTGCAAAGGAATCATGTCACGATGGTTCATGTTGCCCAAAGTCTGGCAACGACTGCATGCCTTGCAGTGACTGTATGCGTCTTTGAAAAGTGTAGGCCAGTAGAAGCCACACTGGAGGACTTTGGATGCGGTTTTATGCCCTGAGAAATGGCCACCGCATGCCTGGTCATGGCAGAAAGATAGGATATTGCTGATTTCCTCTTCCGGGACGCATCTCCGAATAATTTGATCAGCACCTATGCGGAAAAGGTACGGGTCTTCCCAAATGTAATACTTGGAATCAGAACGCAATTTGTCTTTCTTGGCCTTCAGCCAATCAGACGGTGTCTGATGAGATGCCAAGTAGTTTACTATATCAGCAAACCATGGAAGTCTAGTACCAACAGAAAGCAGGTGCTCATCAGGGAAATGTTCCGTGATGGGTCCGGAAGGGTTGATGATCTCAGAAGGAAGACGGGACAGATGGTCGGCTACCACATTCTGCCTTCCCGCCTTGTCGCGAATCTCAAGATCGAATTCTTGCAACAGCAAGATCCAACGGATTAGTCGGGGCTTCGCGTCCTTCTTGACAAGGAGATGCCTTACAGCCGTGTGATCCGAGTAAATGATGACATGGGAACCCAGAAGATACGATCGGAATTTTTCAAGGGCAAATACTACGGCTAGCAGCTCTTTCTCCGTAACCGTGTAGTTATGCTGAGCCTCGTCAAGTGTCTTGCTAGCGTAGTAGATGACCACGGGTTTCCCGTCAGCTTTCTGCCCCAGGACCGCTCCTACAGCGAAGTCAGACGCATCGCACATGATCTCAAAGGGTTGAGACCAGTCAGGGGATTGTAGGATAGGTGCCTGGGTGACTCGGTCACGCAGGTTTTCAAAGGCTAGCGTGCATTCCTTGGAGATTTCAAAAGGGACATCCTTAGAGAGAAGAGAAGTCAAGGGGCGCACGATTTTCGAGAAATCTGGAATGAAACGGCGGTAAAAACCAACGTGCCCTAAAAAGGAACGGATGTCCCTGATCGAGCTAGGTACGGGAAGGCGAGAAATCAGATCAACCTTAGCTCGATCCACCTGGATGCCTTTTTCCGAAATTGAGTGTCCCAGGACAATTCCCTCAGGCACCATGAAATGGCTCTTTTCCCAGGAAAGAACCAAGTTCACCTCAATGCATCGCCTGAGTATCTGGACCAAGTGTTGGAGGCAATCATCAAAAGATTCTCCAAAGACTGAAAAGTCATCCATGAAGACTTCCAGGAAATCACCTACCATATCTGAGAATATGGCAAGCATGCATCGCTGAAAAGTAGCGGGTGCATTGCAAAGACCGAAAGGCATCCTTCGGAAAGCATACGTTCCGAAGGGGCAGGTAAATGTGGTCTTTTCTTGGTCCTCAGGATGGATTGCCACCTGGTTGTAACCGGAGTACCCGTCAAGGAAGCAGAAGAACCTATTTCCCGCTAGTTTCTCGAGAATTTGATCAATGAAGGGTAGTGGGAAATGGTCCTTCTTTGTGGATGAATTGAGTCGGCGGTAATCTATACAGACTCTCCACGCATTGGCTAATCGGGTAGGAATGATTTCTCCGGTTTCAGTCGTTATGGTGGTGAGTCCTGCCTTCTTAGGCACAACCTGAATTGGGCTCACCCAACGACTATGGAGATCGGGTAGATGATCCCGGCATCTAACCACTTAATGATCTCCTTTTTCACGACCTCTTGCAGATTAGGGTTCAAACGTCTCTGCATTTCACGAGAAGGTCGTGCGCCCTCTTCTGAATAGATATGATGAGTACAATAAGAAGGGCTTATTCCAGTCAAATCATCGAGAGTCCACCCGATGGCTCTGCGATGTTGTTGGAGAACAGTAATCAGACGGGATTCCTGTTCGGAATTGAGGGTGGAATTTATAATCACAGGAAGGGTCTGATTGGAACCCAAAAAGATGTATTTCAAGTGAGCAGGAAGAGGCTTTAACTCGAGGATAGGGTTATCAGCAGCAGCGGGTGGTTCAGTGTAGATGTGAGGTTCAAGGGTAGGAGTTACTGGGTTGTGTATGTCTGGATTCGACTCCTCCGTTTGCGGGTCAAGATCTTTCTGTGATTGATGAGGCATAATCGAGTCATTCTGGAGGTGTGACTCATCAACCAAAATCCTAACGTCACAAATCTGTTCGATGACACCGCAATTAATTCCTTGTTGGGCCTTAAATATATCAATTTTTAAGGTTTGATCTCCAAATTTAAGCTCTATTTGGCCCTCCTCACAACTGATGTTGGCTCTAGCAGTAGCCAAGAAAGGTCTCCCTAGAATGATTGGTGTATCCCTAGGGTTTTTAGGCACGTCCATATCTAAGACTATAAAGTCCACTGGGAAATAGAAATCCCGCACTCTTACGATAACATCCTCGAGAATCCCTTTTGGTGACTTTATAGATCGATCTGCTAATTGTAATGTCACCTCGGTTGGTTTTAGCTCAGATTCTTCTAGATGGTCAAGTAAGGATGTGGGTATCAGGTTTATGGATGCACCTAAGTCTAGCAAAGCTCTATCAAATTGGGTAGCACCTATCTTGCAGGAAATCAGGGGAGTACCAGGATCTTTTGCCTTGGGTGGGAGTTTACTGAGGATTACAGAGCTGACTTGCTCTGACAGAACAATTGAGCTCCCACCCTTGGTTCGCGGCTTACGCTGGGGTGTACACACATTCTTTAAAAATCGTGTGTAAGCTGGTACATGGCGGATTGCATCCATCAAGGGGATGTTTATGTGGACCTGCTCAAAGAGCTTGACCAGGTCCTCCTCAGGTGCCACGGGCTTGGTAGTCTTCTTTCCCTTGGTCAAGGCCTCGGGAAACGGGATCTTGGTTGGTTCTTCTAGGATAGGTCCTGGTTGTGGATCTGGGATAGGGGTGGGGACGTCCTGGATTACTGTCCTAGGCTTGGGATCACTACCAGGCTTGGAGTGGTTCGGATGAGGTGGGTCTTGGGTTTCCTTACCACTACGGGTCGTTACGGAATTAAGTCCTGCCTGGTTTTGGTTGGGATTGGGTAAGATAGCTTGCTGCTGGTAACCTGCAAAAGAAGTGGAGGCCTCTATTCCGTCAGGTGAAGGAACAGAGGGGGCCTGATAGATCATATGGGCATGGCCCGGGTTTGGGTTCATAACGCGCCGCTGGGTTGGCACGTTATTAGGATTAGGCAGAGGTTAGGAAGGAAGAGTACCTGGCTGGCGAGAGTTTGCCAACTGGGTCAATTGGTTTCGGACCTCTGTAAGTTCGTCCTTGTGTTGTTTCTGGATAGCCGCATTCGTTCTTTGAATGTCAGCCAGGGTCTGAAGGATAAGGGACATTTGATCTTGATTTGGCCCAGATGGATAAGTAGGGTTGGGCCGAGGCTGAGGCGGCTGGTAAGGACGAGGAGGTTGTGGGCAGGGTTGGAAGGATGGTCTTTGGGTTTGGGAATTTCCCGCCCACTGAAAGTTAGGATGGTTACGCCATCCAGGATTATAGGTGTTGGAGAACGGGTCGTTCTGGATGGCGTTGAGGTCCTCGCAGGTCTGAGGAACCTCCAGAGAGTTAGAGAAAGAGGGAATGGAATTTCCCTGGCAGGTGTAGAAGGAATCGGAAGGACCTCCGGGCAAAGATTCGGATGATGGGTCCATCCTAGGAGAAGATCAATGGAGAATGTTTTGCACAGTTTCCCTTGTGGAAGGAGGCTATGCGAAAGGGTTATGCGTAGAGGTGGCTCGCTGTAGATGCTGAGTCAGCTCATCCACCTTCTTTTCGATAATCGAGACCTTGTCCAATCGACTGGCCATTAACTCCAAGTCGACTGATGCGGACAGGCCCTGCGTCTCGTGTGCTCCCCTAAGATTCGTCGCTGCACGGGTATTCGTCCTGTCGAATAATCCCATGGAGTCATTGTTGATGGAGTTCTCGCACATGTTTTCGAGAATCTCCCACACGGTGTCTTCATGTTGACCCATGATATTTCCTCCGCAGGTTGCATTGACGAAAAGACGGATGTCCTCACGGAGTCCCTGGTAAAAAGATTGGACTTGTTCCCATTTAGGAACTCCGTGATGGGGGCACTTTCTCATGAGATCCTGAAAACGATCCCATGCCTCATGGAGAGGTTCCCCTGTTTGTTGGGTGAAGTGTGTAATCTGATGGCGCAAGGCGTTGGTCCGTCCAACAGGGAAGAACTTTTTTAGGAACTCGGACTGAAGTTCTTCCCAATTGTTGATCGGCCGGGTCTGAGTTTGGTACCAATGGGCGGCCTTGTCCATAAGAGAAAAGGAGAACATTTTCATGAGAAGAATATCCCAATTTTGTGCGTCTGACCCAAAAGTTTGGGCCAGATGCTTTAGTTGTTTGATGTGCTGGAAGGGATCTTCAGAATTAAGCCCATGGAATTTAGGTATAGCATGAATCATATTGGGCTTCAATTCAGAATCAGGTCCTCCAATCGGGATTCTGACTCGAGGCTCAACGGCCACCGCAGCAGGATTGTAGTGGTCCCGCATCATGGGACGCTGCGGTGGGTGCACAAAGTTTTGGAAGAGGTCGTTGAGTCGCTAGAGCTGGTGCTCCAGATTGTTTTCTTCCTCAACTGGCTGAGCCATGATGGGGGAAGAAGAAGAACTTGGTTCTGAATCAGAAGAGAGAATAATGTGAGGGGGTTGCTGCACAAACACAGGCGTCGAGGCTTGGCCTTGACGAGAGTGAATTTGCAAAGGAGGTCTTAAGGGTGGTCTTAAGGACCTCCTACCGTACATGCACTGTTGGAAGAGATGAGTTTAGAAGGTGCTGGACCCAATCAAGACACCCAAGAATGTGTTGGGTGACTATAGAGGTGCGGGGCAGATGGACCCCCTTGATCAGAAAGATCGACCACCTGAGAATTACCTGGGCAGCCGGAGAGGGTGAGTCCCGCGAAGACCCCTACACGGTAGAGCGTCCCCACGGGTTACAGGGTTTCCCCCACCCGACCTCTCTTGTCACTGTGGTTCCAGGTAGACCAGAATGGGGATCTTGACCTCTTAAGTCTACCAATTTTAGTTCAAGAGCAAGGTGCTTAGGGTTCCACTTGAACTTTAGTCTTTTAAGTGCAAAGAGTGACCTAATTTGAAGGTTAGTTGACCTAAATGGTCAATTTTACCTGCCAATTTTGCTTATTAGGTCTTGTCTTTTAGGGTTCAAGTGTTTAAAGAGCCAATCTTATTTTAGGGTTTCTTTGGATAGGTATTTTCAGATAATGGCTTGGGCACACTTCTTTTAAGGTTTCTCAATTCTTGTTTAAGAAGTGTGTCTCTAAATCCCTAATGTTGAATCTTATGTTGGCTCTACTTGGTCCAGTTAGTTCTTTGATGGGTAATTAGGGCTCAAGCAAGAATGTGTTAGCCCCTAAATACCCTTAATAGTGTACAGGAATAATGGGTTGAAAACATGCAACTTCTTATGGTTTACTAAGTATAGAAGACATGTTAGCCCTATATTGCTTGTTCTTTTCCTCTTTAGAGTTTAGGGGTTAATAGCGAGAGGAAAAAAAAAAAATTACCTGTCCTCGGAGTAGTTGTCGTGCGGTTGCTTGTCTTCTTGATTTCCTGTAGCTGCACAAAAGAGAGGAGATTATTAGAACTAAAAAAAGAATGTTTACCTCTAGAATAGCCGTTGCTCCCCGGCAACGGCGCCAACTGACTAACGGTGGCAGCAACTAGCTTTTCTTAAGTCGTTGTAGTACAGATAGTTATTGCCATCATTTGCTAATATTTGTCACTCGGAAAATACAGTTCTCCCAAGGTCGAACTCAGGGAGCAAGTCGTATTCTAGAGATATACATGTTCTATTACAAAAATAAAGAGAGAGAGAGAGAGATGAAAGTTTGGCTTCTTCTTCTCTTCTTTCTTCCTCTTTGTCTTCTCTCCTCTTTGGCTTTTGTTCTTCGTGTTCTTCCTCTATTTCTTGGTTGGACGATCCTGTCTTTTTCTTCTTTTTATTTTCTTTGTTTCTTCTTTTCTTGCTTCAGATCTTCCTCCCGTGCTCTTCTTCTTCTTTTCTTCTTCTTTGTCTTCTTCTTCTGCTTTCTGTTTCTTCACTTGGCTGCTCTGTGTTCCTCTCTTTCCTCTGCCTTGCCTTCCTTCTTCTTCTTTGCCTTCTCCTGTCTTCAGGACGTCGTCTGATTTGAAAATCAGACGACTTAAACCGCTTGTTGCTACAGTGTCTCCCTTAGCTTCCTTCTTCTTCACCTGTGCCTGCACGCTCAAGAGTTCAGAGTCAGAGGGCAAAACCTACTCTACCCCCCTCCCCCGTGCGTCTCTTTCTCTCTGAGTTCGCTCTTAGGACAGCTCTCCCAGAGCAACCGGGTAATCGGGTACGAGTCGCGCCCGGGTCCAGACCCACCGGCGTGCGGTGGTGGGCGAAGAGTGCAGGTCAAGTTAATCGGGTCGGGCCAGGTCCGCGGAGCGTGATCACGGACGAGGCCGGGTCGGGTGAGAGGGACCTCACCCCGTGGTCAGGAGGCGAACAGCATAAGACACTTTTTGCCTTTATGCGCCCGCGCGCCTCTGAAAAGTTCCGAGGTGGGACTAAATGTCCCACCCCAGTTGAGCGCCCGCAGCGAGGGAGCAGCGGGCAATCGTGGCTTCATGCGAGGCCTTCGCCCCAACTGCGAGCCTGGGACGCTTCGCGGAGATGCCCCGCGCAACCTGGGAGTCGAACCTGGGCGAAGGTGTGCCTGCACCTACAGGTGAAGGAGCTCTGCCTGCTCAGTAATGGCGACGGTGGGAGAGTCACCTGGTCACAGAAGAACGGCCTCTCGGCCAAATCAGACAGGCGGGGGACCTTCGCCGTGGCACGGCGAAGGTGGTAAGAGGGTCTGCAGGGGGCGTGGTGGAGCAAACAGGTCGCCCTAGGTCAAACTGCGAGCGAAGAAGTGGGTGTGTTCGGTGGGTCTGCAGAGGGCGTTTGGTGGGCAGTGGAAGGGCGGAGGAGGATCAGGATGAGGAGGCGGAGGTTATGCACAGGTCGGCGAGTCGTGTGGGGTGCTGGAGCGATGGGAGTGGTTCGCCGGAGTTTGGCCGGAGGTGGAGAAGGTGAGGGTGATCGGTGGGAAATAGGTGGCGACAGTAAGGGTTTTCAGTATAGAAAAGAAAGAGGGGAGGAAGAGGAGAAGTTCTACCTGCTAAGCTGGACGAGGAGGGGTTGGCGCAGGCGACAGTCGTATCGACTGTCGCTGGAGAAGAAATTGCCCAGAGGAAGGGGCGGCGGCGAGGAGAGGGCCGGAGAGGCGCCAGCTGGGTGCGGCGTGACGCGGAAAGATCGAGGGAAGGTAACCCTGCTGCTAGTAGTGCGGCAGGGCGACGAGGAGGAGGAGAGGCCGTCGGAGCAAGGGGGCGTCTGTCGGAGTGGGAAGGGAGGAATTTAGGGGGGTGTCTCCGTCAGATCCGAGATGGGAAGAACGGTGGAGCGACGGGGGTATTTATAGGGGCGGAATCAGAGAGGAGGGTGGAGGGAGACGACGTGTCTCCTTCGCCGGAGGGCGCCGGAGGAAGGAGACCC
This sequence comes from Thalassia testudinum, assembly GCA_037157565.1. NCBI lineage: Eukaryota > Viridiplantae > Streptophyta > Magnoliopsida > Alismatales > Hydrocharitaceae > Thalassia > Thalassia testudinum. Next base: position 55,525,931 of record JAZHRO010000030.1, read on the forward strand.
ATACCGTCCGTGCGTTCGCACGGGTGGTATGGGTGGTCGCAGTACTCAGGGGGGTGTCCCTGCGGTGGCTGACGACGCAGGGTACCCCCCATTGACTTGCTAGGGCCCCTCCCTCACCCTGCGCCGTGCCATGCTCCGCGCAAGGTCGCCGGAGCATGGCGCTGCGCAGGTTTTGCAGGAGGGACCTAAACGTAAAGAACGAAGGAGAGTTAGGGGCCAAAATGTGAGGGTTCAAAAGTTGAGGGCCAAAAAGTAAATATATGAGGACCAAAGTGTAAAGTTGGTCAAGAAGGTTTCTTCTTAGGCCCAAGTTTTTATACATGACTAATTAGGACCTAAGGATTCTGATGGTGAATTTTATTTCTAGATTAAACCTTGTTTGACCGGTCAATTTACGCAGAAACCTAAATTAAGTTGTTAATTGGGCATGGTTCTCAATGTAGGTCAAAATGGGTTCCTAAGGCAAAATTGAAAGTCCTAAACCCTAGAGATTATTTTTCTATGAATTTTAGAGGGTTTAGTTGATTTTTACCTTACCTCGAACCACGTGAATTGAAGTGGGTTTGTTTTTAGGATTACAGGCTGTCATTTAATTCTTTGGAGTTGCTGTAGCCCTTATTGAGTCATTTCATCCCACTTTTCTTTTTATTAGGTTTTTTTGACCTATGTTTGGAACCTGAGTTACCCTATTTTCAGATCGAATTGGTGAAATTGCATTTTTACCCCTCAGTTTATGTTTTCTTTGCAAACTCAGAATCTCTCTGAGCCAAGCCTTTCTAAGGTTATGTAGGAGCTTTTATTCTCTGTATTAGGTCAAAATGAGCTAGTTATGGCTCATGATGAGGTTCTCATCAACTGTCCCCCCGTTTAGTGTAGAGCGGAGCCAGCTGCCCCAGGGACCCGGGGTTAGGACTGGACACTCTGTACCGACTTACTGGCCCTCGTGTACGTAGTACCGAGGAGAGCTACTAGTGTAGGGAGGTACTAGCTACCCCACGGGCCCCGGGGTTCTGCTAGCCTCCTACACCGACTTGTTAGGCCCACTGGGGCAAACCAGGGTAGTCAGGCGAGGGTGCGCGGACTATGGAGGGGCAAGGCCCCTGTTTGGTTACTGTGAAGGGGTTGGACCCCTGTTACTGAGAGGGCTCTGCCCTGTACTGGCTCCGTGCTGTGCTTTGGGCGCACCCGTTAACGGAAATGACTGACCGCGTGCCAGTGCGGGTTAGCTACCCGTGCGTTTACCGCGCGTGCCATAGTCACCGTTACTTCTGTCGGTGACCATGGGGTGGTTGACTGAGAGTAGGATCACCACGGGGGACTCTCCCGGCCAGGAGAGCACCACGTGCTACTTCTACTGTTCGGAAAAGACTGCAATCAAGATCGTTCCCACGAGGAACATTCGAGATCAAGTGAAGGATCTGAGAAATAGATAAATTGTGAAACAATAGAAAGACGTAAATAAAGGAAGAAAGAAAATTAAAACAGCTACTGTACACTTTACTGTTTCTTTAGTTTAGTTGCCACTCTACTCAGCGTTTTGCTGACGTGTTACACTCGTTACCTTTCAGGACTAGGTGTTGAGCAGCCAGGGTCAGCGGCTGCAGAGGACGCTGGGCCGAGTAGGGTCCAGTAGAGTTGCCACTGTTCTCTTGTACCTCTTTTTGGTTCCACTGTAGTGAGTAGTTCTTGTTTCCGCTGTACTTTTCTTTACCTACAGTTCATATTATGTTATGAATGTTGTTCTATTGTTGTGGTGGTACATACTGTAGTGGTTTCTTTCCTTACTGCTGTATTTTCTTACTGTTAGTTATATTCATGTTGAATGTGGTTTATTTTACTGCTCTTTTGGTTACTTCCTCGTTGGACGACCAGGTCTTGGGTTTAGTCGAGTCAGTCCGGTTCTCGTGTCTCGTAGGGACTCGAGAATTGGGTCGTTACACAGGGTCAACGGCTACAGAGGACGCTGGGCCTAGTAGGGTCCAGCAGAGTTACCTATAGTACTTTTTGTACTTTTCTTCCACTGTAGTGAGTAGTTTATTTGTTACTCCATGTACTTTCTTTGTCGAAACTTTATGTTATGTACATGTTTATTTCCCTTCTGCTGTGGTGGTGTATACTGTAGTATTTCCTTTTCTTACTGCTGTATTTTGTTACTGCTGGCTATATTCATGCTGAATGTGGTATATTTTACTTCTCTTTTGGTTACTTCCTCGTTGGACGACTAAGTCTTGGGATTAGTCAAGTCGGTCCAATTCTCGTGTCTCGTAGGGATTCGGGAATCGGGTCGTTACAAACCGTTTGTAGTAGCCTGCCAGTCCCAGGAAACTGCGAATCTCAGTGACTGTACGCGGTCACTCCCACCTGAGCACTGCCTCGACCTTGGCTGGGTCCACCGCAAAGCCGTCCCCAGAGATTACATGACCTAAGAAGGTCACCTCCCTCAACCAGAACTCGTACTTACTGTATTTGGCGTACAACCTACGTCGTCTCAGTGTGTCCAGAACCATCCGCAAGTGCTGTCCGTGCTACGTCTAATCTCGAGAATAGATGAGTACATCATCAATAAATACTACCACGAATGGTCCAAGTACGATCTAAACACCCGGTTCATCAGATCCATGAAAGCAATGGGGGCATTGGTCAGCCCAAACGGCATGACCAAACACTCGTAGTGTCCGTACCGGGTGCGGAAGGCTGTCCTGGAGACGTCTGCCTCCCTGATCCTCAACTGGTGGTATCCAGACCTCAAGTCAATCTTGGAGAACACCGTGGCACCTCGCAACTAGTCAAATAAGTCGTCGATCCTCGGCAGCGGATATCTGTTCTTGATGGTGACCCTATTCAGCTGTCTGTAGTTCACACAAAGGCATAGGGTACAATCCTTCTTCTTTACAAAGAGTACCGGTGTAACGACCCAATTCCCGAGTCCCTATGAGACACGAGAATCGGACCGACTCAACTAATCCCAAGACCTTGTCGTCCAACGAGGAAGTAACCAAAAGAGTAGTAAAATAAACTACATTCAGCATGAATATAACTAGCAGTAAGAAAAGGAACTACTACAGTATACACCACCACAACAGTAGAACAACAAATATGTACATAACATGAAGCTTACAATAAAGAAGTACAAGGAGTAACAAGGAAACTACTCACTACAGTGGAAGAAAAGTACAAAAAGAACTGCGGGTAACTCTACTGGACCCTACTAGGCCCAGCGTCCTCTACAGCCGCTGACCCTCGCTGCTCAACACCTGGTCCTGAGAAGTAACGAGTGTAACACGTCAGCGAAACGCTGAGTAGAGTGGCAACTAAAAGCTAAATAAGCAGTAGAGTGTACCGTAGCTGTTATATTTTTACTTTCTTTATTTACGTCTTTCTATTATTTAACGATTTATTTATTTCTCAGATCCTTCACTTGATCTCGAATGTTCCTTGCGGGAATGATCTTGATTGCAGTATCTTCCGAAAAGTAGAAGTAACACGTGGTGCTCTCCTGGCCGAGAGTCCCTCGTGGTGGTCCTACCCTCAGTCAATCACCCCAAGGTCGCTAACAGACGTAACAGTGACTACGGCACGCGCGATAAGTGCACGGGTAGCTACCCCGCACTAGCACGCGGTCAGTCGTTTCCGTTAACGGGTGCGCTCAAAACACAGCACGGAACCAGTATAGGGTAGAGCCCTCTCAGTAACAGGGGTCCAACCCCTCCACAGTCCGCGCACCCTCGCCTGACTACCCTGGTTTGCCCAATGGGCCTAACAAGTCGGTGTAGGAGGCTAGCAGAACCCTGGGGCCCGTGGGGTAGCTAGTGCTCTCCCTACACTAGTAGCTCTCCTCGGTACTGCGTATGTGAGGGCCAGCAAGTCGGTGTACAGTGGCCAAACCCACCCCGATCTCAACCTGAGGGCGGCAAGCTCCCCTCTACACTAAGAGGTAATGTGTGCTCTCTTTGGTACCACATACCCAAAAGACAACACACTTCCACGTTTTACTTTCTCAGTTCCATTCTATTCTCTTTCCAGGAGTTCTACTCCTAATTCCCCGTAGGGTTCGTATTCTTTTTGTTTGGCCATTGTAGGTTTCACTGTTCCAGTCTTACGTTCATACAACCCATATTCTTAATCATATTTATTCATTCACAACAGGCAGTTATTAATTTCTTTTCCACTTTTTCAAGACTGCAATATATATATATTTCACAAGTTTTCCAGTCCTAGGATTCATGCCGTACCCTAGGATCTATCATTCAATCTAGTTTTCCAATCCTAGGATTCATGCAATACCCTAGGATCTATCATTCAATCTAGTTTCTCAGTCCTAGGGTTCATGCAATACCCTAGACTCTATTAATTGTTCTACAATTGTAACAAATTATGCTAAATAAATTAAAATCCACTCTACTAGCTACAACGGGAGTACTGGGGGCGTGGTCGGCAATCCCGCGCGCCTTCGCAACCCCCAAGACTGCAATGGTACGGGGTCCTAACACAAGGATCAAACACAAGGAGTTTCTCAGAACGGTATACAATTACTGTAAACAGGTAGAGGATTTTATTTTGGAAAGAACGCAACTCGAAACGCGGAAAACAGACTCCGAACGGGCCCTAAACGGGTCGAAAACGACGAAACTGTCCAAAATCAGATGTCTGGAACCTCTTCCAGACATCTTAAAAGGTGGGTCAGATTGTACCTTCGCTCTGTATAGTCCTTCAGACGTCCAGAAGCCTGCTGGAATGTCTGACCCCGGTTCCCAGACGTCCGATGGTCACCCAGGACGTCTGGAAGTCCTCTCTGTCGTCTGGCACTACGGCCAGACGTCCGATTCACGTGGGATGACGAGTCCTCATGCCCTCCCGAGCAAAACCTGCACGCACCCACACCTGCTCTCAGCACGACGGATCGCAGACGAAGGCGCGGCGAACGGCTGCATGGCCGTACACGCGAAAAAGGAAGAAGATAGAAATATCTTACCTGTCAGACGTCTGGACAGTCCTCCAGACGTCCTCACCGTCGTCTGGTCGTAAGCCCAAACGTTTGATTCTGGAAAATTTTCAAGAATCAGAGCTCGACTCGCTCTCCGCCCGCGACACATGGCCGCGCCCCGTCCTCCTGTTGCCTGAGCTACAGCAGCCCCTCCGCGACACTCCACGCCCGCTGCTCCCCCGTCGGCCGGCTCTAGCTACCCCGGCAAGCTCGAGCCCTCACGGTCGAGCATCTTCTTCTTCTCGCAACACCCCCTCCCACACACTCGCCGCGGCCGCTGTTGCCACCGCTCGCTCACCCGCGCTCTCGCACTGGCAGGAAGAAAGAGAAGAGGAAGGCGGGGGAGATGAGGGTGAGGGAGAGGGCGAGGGCGTCCTTATAAGGCCACGTGAGGAGAGAGAGAAAGAGTTGCGCACCTGCAGGAGGAGAGAGAGAAAAAGAGGGGCGAGAGCGGCGGGTGCAGTCTGCGCGCGTAGGCGCGCAGACGCAACCCCATACGCCGCAAAAATTAATTACCAGATGTCTAGAAAGGGTAAAAATTAATTACCAGACGTCTAGAAAGGGTTCCAGACATCTGGCCAGACGTTTGGGAAGTGTCCCAGACGTCTTAAAAGCCCGTCTGATGCCTCGTTCTTAACAACCGGGGCTCCCCAGGGAGACGCACTGGGCCTCACAAAGCCCTTCTCCAAAAGATCCTGCAGCTGAGACTTGAGCTCTCGCAGCTCAAGCGGTGCCATCCTGTATGGTGCGGTGGAGATGGGGCTGGTCTTTGGTACTAGTGAGATCTCAAACTCGATCTCATGCTCCGGCGGTAGTCCTGGTAACTCGTCTGGGAACACGTCAGGGTACTCTCTGACCACCGGGATGCTCTGGAAGTCTGCCACAGGGCTAGGCTCTGCCACCACACAAGCTAGGAAGCCCTCACACCCCTGGCTCAAAAGTCTCGCCGCCTGAAGTGCCAAAATGCACCTGAAGCCTCCGTCCACTGGCTGACCGTGAAACTCGAAAGAAGGCAACTCCGGTATGGAGAAGACGATCTTCCTCTCAAAACAATCTACCAGAGCGTGGTAAGCGGACAGCCAGTCCATCCCCAGAATTACGCCAAAGTCCTCCATCTGTATAATAATCAGGTCAGCTGGCAGACTATGTCCCCCGATATTGACCTCGCAACCCATGTACACCTCCTCAGCTACAAACAGCTGACCACTCGGACCTCTGATTACGAACGAATTCTCTAACAGCATATAATCCTGGCCCAAACTAACTGCGAAACTGGCTACGACAAACGAGTGTGTAGAGTCGGAATCGAAAAGTGTGTAAACGAGTCTGCCGGAAACTGAAACCATACCTGCCACCACCGATCCCGAAGCTCTGGCATCCCTGTGTGTTAGGGCGTTGATACGTCCCTCAGCTCTAGGTGTGGACGAAGTAGCCACACTCTGCGTCGGACGGGTAGGTGCTTGTCGGTACCCTCCTCGTGACTGTTGTCCTCCTCCTCGCGCCTGGGAACCGCGGCCTCCTGCACGCCCTCCAGTGCTCGGTGCGGGAAGTATCTGCTGACCTCCTACCCTAGGCGAGCAGTCCCTCCTGATGTGGCCTGGCTGGTCACACTGGTAGCAGAGGGGAACCCGACTCCCGCCCTCAATGGGTCCCGGTGCTGGCAACTGGCCCTTGTCGAGGGCCCCCAAAGGCCACTGATGGCCCTGCAAAATGTGACGGCTCTCCTGCGGATGCCACGTGTCTCCTCTTTCGCCGGCCCTGTGAAAAGTCTGGCTGGAAGGGCCTCTTCCGCCCACCGTCAGCGTCTCGCGCGGACGGGTTGGTCTCCTCGTAGGTCATAGATGCCTCCACCACCCTCGAAAACATAGGCAGCTTCAGGGTTTGACATACCCTAGAATCGCAGGCCAGAGCCCCTCGGTGAACCTCCAAAGGCGCTCCTCAGTGGCTACCGCTGTCGCTGCAAAGCGAGACAGCTCCAGAAAACACGTGCGGTACGCGCTCACGGTCATCGTCCCCTGGCGGAGAGTGTGGAACTCCCGCCTCCTCTGATCCTGCCACGTCTGGGGAAAGTACTGCTGGTAGAAGAGGGTGACGAACTGGTCCCAGGTCGGCTCGTCCCTCTCCTGTCCCCTAACCTCCCTCCACCACCTGTGTGCCGCACTCTCCAGCTGGTACGTGGCAAAGGCCACGTAGCACTCCACCGGGGGGCGAAGGGTGTCGAAAATCTTCTCAAGCTGCTCGAGCCAGTCCTCTGCCTCGGTCAGGTCCTCATCCCCCTTGAAGGAGGGGGGCTTCAGCTTCCGGAACTGCCCGAAGAACTCGAAGTGGCGCTGTAGTGGAGATGCTGGTGCACCTCCAGGTAAAGGAGCCTCGTGCACAGAAGTGTCGAAGGAAGGTGGGGGCGGTGGCAGCCCATCCCCTCTCTCGTGTCCAGCGCCGCGTCCGTCGTGTGGTCCCACAGAGGACTCCCCCTCCCAAGCCTCAGGGAGAGGCGCTCGGGGCGGTGGGTGGAGCTCCTCTCGCACAATATCCCGTATCAGCTGGGCGAGGTCCTGGGCCTGAATGCCCGGGAGCACTGGCTGGTCCACTGAGGCGTCGACAGCAGCACGCCCACCTCGCCTACCTCGTCCTCGGCCGCGCCCGCGGCCCGCCTCGCTAGTCCTGCGACGAGGCATCTCTTGCAAGGAGACGCGAAACAGAACGGAAACACGTCAATATGGAACGATATCTAACGAAAAAGTCTAAGAGCTTATGCCAAAAGAAATGTTGTGGTGGCTACTCTAGTCACAGACATGTGAATTGGTTATTTTTCAGTCAATTGGTTCACTTTTCGGGACGACCTTGCTCTGATACCATCTTGTAACGACCTAATTCCTGAATCCCTACGAGACACGAGAATCGGACCGACTCGACTAATCCCAAGACCTAGTCATCCAACGAGGAAGTAACCAAAAGAGCAGTAAAATAAACCACATTCAGCATGAGTATAACTAGCAGTAACAAAATACAGCAGTAAGAAAAGGAAATACTACAGTATACACCACCACAACAGAAGGGAAATAAACATGTACATAACATAAAGTTTCGACAAAGAAAGTACAGGGAGTAACAAAGAAACCACTCACTACAGTGGAAGAAAAGTACAAAAAGTACTACAGGTAACTCTACTGGACCCTACTAGGCCCAGCGTCCTTTGCAGCCGCTGACCCTAGCTGCTCAACACCTGTTCCTGAAAATTAACGAGTGTAACACGTTAGCGAAACGCTGAGTAGAGTGGCAACTAAAAGCTAAAGAAGTAGAAGAGTGCACAGTAGCTGTTATATTTTTACTTTCGTTTTTTACGTCTTTTTATTTATTCACTATTGATTTTTTTCTCAGATCCTTCTCTTGATCTCGAATGTTCCTCATGGAAACGATCTTGATTACAGTCTTTTCCGAAAAGTAGAAGTAACACGTGGTGCTCCCCTGGCTGGAAAAGTCCCCCGTGGTGGTCCTACCCTTAGTCAACCACCCCAAGGTCCCTGACAGACGTAACGGTGACTACGGCACGCTCGATAAGCGCACGGGTAGCTAACCCGCACTGGCACGCGGTCAGTCGTTTCCTTTAAGGGGTGCACCCAAAGCACAACACGGAACCAGTATAGGGCAGAGCCCTCTCAGTATCAGGGGTCCAACCCCTCCACAGTTCGCGCACCCTCGCCTGACTACCCTGGTTTGCCCAGTGGGCCTAACAAGTCGGTGTAGGAGGCTAACAGAACCCCAGGGCTCGTGGGATAGCTAGTGCTCTCCCTACACTAGTAGCTCTCCTCGGTACTATGTACGCGAGGGCCAACAAGTCGGTGTACAGTGGCTAAACCCACCCCGGTCTCAACCTGAGGGCGGCAAGCTCCCCTCTACACTAAGAGGTAATGTGTGCTCTCTATGGTACCACGTACTTGAGAAACAACATACTTCCACGTTTCACTTTTTCAGTTCCATTCTATTCTCTTTCCAGGAGTTCTACTCTTAATTCCCTGTAGGGTTCATGTTCTTTTTGGTTTTGCCATTTTAGGTTTCACCGTTCCAGTTTTACGTTCATACAACCCATGTTCTCCATCATATTCTTCATTCATAACAGGCAGCTGTTAAATCAATTTACAGGCAGTTATTATTTCCTTTCCACTTTTCCAAGACTGTAATATTTATATGTTCCACTAGTTTTCCAGTCCTAGGATTCATGCCGTACCCTAGGATCTATTATTCAATCTAGTTTTCCAGTCCTAGGATTCATGCAATACCCTAGGATCTATCATTCAATCTAGTTTCTCAGTCCTAGGGTTCATGCAATGCCCTAGACTCTATTAATTGTTCCACAATTGTAAGAAATTTTGTTAAGTAAATTAAAAAGCCACTCTACCAGCGAAAACGGGAGTACTAGGGGCGTGGTCGGCAATCCCGCGCGCCTCCGCAACCCCCAAGACTGCAACGGAATGGGGTCCTAACACAAGGATCAATCATAAAGAGTTTCTCAGAACGGTATACAATTATTGTAAACGGGTAGAGGAATTTATTCTGGAAAGAACGCAACTCGAAACGCGGAAAATGGACTTCGAATGTGCCCTAAACAGGTCAAAAACAACGAAACTGTCCAAAATCAGACGTCTGAAACCTCTTCCAGACGTCTTGAAAGGTGGGTCAGGTCGTACCTTAGTTCTGCGTAGTCCTTCAGACGTCCAGAAGCCTGCTGGAACATCTGGCTTGGTTTCCAGACGTCCGATTGTCTCCCCGAACGTCTGGAGGTTCTCTCCGTCGTCTGGCACTAAGACCAGACGTCTGATTTACGTGGGATGGCGAGCTGATGTAAACACATTTACACTACTTAAAATGTCTATTTATGCATGTTCTTAAGCATAGGATTGCATTTCATGATATAAATATTGCATTACATGCATCATCTTGCATTTAGAGTAGTTTGAATAAAATGGAGGTTAATTGTCTCCTTTTATGTGCTTGGACAGGGCAAATATTTTATCGGGGCCTCGGATCAAAGATCCAACCGTATGGATATGATCAGGGCGACGATTGGAGTTCAACGACTCCAAGATCGCCCTAATCAGGCATCCGTAGCATCAGATAGAGACCGGGGAACCCTAGAAGATCAAGGGCCAGGATGGTGTAAATCCGCACTTCAGATGGAAAATCCGACCACACGGATGAATTCGGATCGACGATCGCAGCCGAACGACACAAAAATCGAGTCAATCCGACATCCGTGGCACCATCTACAACTTCCAGAAGATGGACGGCCAAGATGGCGCCACGTGGCGCCATCCCAGCCGCCCAATCGGCCGCAGGAGTCCTGTGAAGACCACGCAACGTCTCCTCTCCGCCGTTGGATCTCGATCCAACGGCTGCGGTCGCGCGCGTTTAAAAACGTCCGCGCGACCATTTCGCCCGCGTAGCGCAGCGGCGACGCAGCTGCGGGCGAAGCGGAGGTCGCGGGTTCGAGCCGCGGAGAGGGGGGCGAAGGCGCGGGCGAGCGGGCGCGCACGAGCGTCGGATGAAGATCCAACGGCCGCGCGCGCCCGATAGCGCCGACGCGCAATTGGACGCCCTGGTGGGCGCGCGATCGCACGCGGGCGGCGCGCTACGCAGCGGGCGCGGGCGCGATCTAAGCCGTCCGATCTCGCGATCGGACGGCTGAGACGACGCGGACGTGCGTCTGCGTTACGCGCGCAGGCCAGCCGAGCGGGCGCGCGTGGCGCGGCGGCGACGACGACGGCGGGGCTTTAGCGACGGTTTTATCCGTCACTAAAGACCCCTTATTTATTATTTTGAAGATGTAATGTCCATTTTGCCCCCACTCCTTGCAACTATAAAAGGAGACCCCCTCCATACGAAATTTTCATCCCTTCCTTCTCCTCTCTACCTCTCCAAAGCTCAAGAGAAGCTTGTCCCACACCCGGGATGCTTCTCGCGAGATAAAGTCCAAATTTTCGTCCCCCTTCGGAAGTGGATCCCGCGACGACGACGGCGTGCTGCTTCGTTCCCGTTCTTCTGCTTCGTCCTCCTTCGTCCCGCTTCGTTCTCCTTCGTCCAGACGTCGTCCCGTCCGGCTCGTCCTCCAAGCAACCGTCGAGGAGGATTTCTCTCTCCCTATTCTTTTTACTGCTTTCTAATATAGATTTACTGCTTTCTAGAATAGACTATTCGTCCTCCGAGCAATCGTCGAGGAGGACATTTCTCCCTCCATTCTTTTAATGCTTTCTAGAGTAATTGTTTTATATTTTCTAGTTGTAACGAATGAACTCTTTTATGATTAATTTCTTGTCTATTCTACATCTCATTTTAATTTCCATGTGTAGTATTCTTTCTCTCTCTCTTACTCCCTCTCTCTCTTTTATTTGTTGTAGATACTTAGATAGTTTAAATTGAATTTCTTGGTGACAAAATAAAAAGAAACGCGGAGTTTTTAAATCAAACGTTCGCCTCCCTGTGTTCGACCCGGAATTCTTATTTCGGTATAAATTTTATTTGTTGAACACGAATCCTTCGCTTTCGAACTACAACGACGGGTTTTTCCAAAAACCAAACACGTTAGCGTAGATTCTCGCGCTCAACACGAGCCCTCGCGCCCTCCTGAGCAGAACCTGCGCACACACACACACCTGCTCTCAGCATGACGAAACGCAGGCGAAGTCGCAGTGGACGGCTGCATGGCCGTACACGCGAAAAAGGGAGAAGATATAAATATCTTACCTATCAGACGTCTGGACAGTCCTCCAGAAGTCTTCAGCATCGTCTGGTCGTAAGTCCAGACGTCTGATTCTGGAAAAATTTCCAGAACCAGAGCCCGATTCGCTCTCCGCCCGCGACGCACGGCCGCGCCGTGCCCCGTCCGCTTGCTGCCCGAGCTGCTGCAGCCCCTCCGCGACACCCCACGCCTGCCGCTCCCCCGCCGGCCGACTCTAGCTTCCTCGGCAAGCTCGAACCCTCGCAGTCGAGCTTCTTCCTTCCGCTCGCAACCCTCCTTCCCGCACGCTCGCCGCGGCCGCTGCTGCCACTGCTCGCTCGCTCGCGCTCTCGCACTGGCAGGGAGAAGGAGAAGAGGAAGGCGGAGGAGATGAGGGTGAGGGAGAGGGCGAGGGTGTCTTATAAGGCCGCGCGGGGAGAGAGAGAAGAGAGTGGCGCGCCTGCAGGAAGAGAGAGAGGAAAAGAGGAACGAAAGTGGCGGGTGCAGTCTGCGCGCGCACGCATGCAGACGCAACCCCGTACGCCGAAAAAATTTATTACCAGACGTCTGGAAAGGGTTCCAGACGTCTGGGCCACTTCCCAGACGTCTTAAAAACTCGTCTAATGCCACGATCGTAACACCAGGGATCCTGCTGAACTGTCTGGACCTAGTTCCAGACGTCCGACCACCTCTCCGGACGACTGGAGATGCTTTCAGCCGTCTGGTGCCTCGCCCAAACGTCTGAACTGCGTGGGAGGGCGTGTCCTCGAGCCTTCCCGAAACAAATCCTACACGCACAACGTAATCTCCTTAACACGGCACGTATCAGAGCCTCGGCGGAATGACCTGCGTGGTCATATCCGCGAAGGGAAGCATAGGGCGTAGGACATACCTCTCAGTCGTTTGAGGCTTCCTCCAGACGTTGTCCGCGTCGTCTGGATGTAGGTCCAGACGTTTGATTCTGAGAAAAATTCCAGAATCAGAAGCTCCTTCGTCTTCTTCCTACTATGCGCGGCCGCGCCGTGCTCGCTCGTCCGCTGCTCTAGCTGTAGCCGCGTCGGGGGAAACCTCCCCGGCACACCCCTCCGCTGTGCGCACGCCTGACCGGCCGTGAGCACCTCTGGTGAGCTCTCTCACGGCTTGCGCGCTCTCCTCTCTCCCTCCCTCGCTACTCCGCCTCTCCGCCGCTACCTCAGTTGCACTCGCCTCTCTCGCTCTCGCTCTCGCTGGAGAAAGGAGAAGGTGGACGGGAGTGGGGTGGCGTGAGGGAGAGGAGGGGGTATATGTAGGCGTGAGGGGGAAAAGAGAAAGAAAACTGTGGAGCTCAGTCTGCGCGCGTCATACGCGTAGACTCGAGGCCGTACGTACACAAAAATTGATTTCCAGACGTTTGGGAAGATGTTGAGACGTCTGAACCAACTCCTAAACGTCTTAAAATATTTTGATGGCACGAGTCTTATCACTTCCTCTCTCTTGGGCATGAGAATTCTTGGTTGAAACTACACCTCTCCGCCACCACAGCCACCATCTATTATTCTTTTTCGCATCTTACCATCACATTGAGAACTTTCCCCTTACTCTATTTTTTTTCTCTCTATCTCTATTCTCTCTCCATAGTTGTAATTTGTAATTTTGACTCTATTTTAATGAATAAAAGTTTTCTTTAGTAGTTTGTTTTCTCTTTTATTAATTTAGTGCTTAGTTTGTAGTTCTTAGTTAATTTGTAGGTTAATTTGTCAATTTTTGTGTAATTTTGTATTTGTTTAGGATTAGTCTCTAGATTAAGGATTAGTATCTATTCTTTATTTCAAAATAAAAAAATAAAAAAAATCCAAAAATATTTGTTTAGATTAGTAATTAGTTATTTAGATAATTTTACTTCTTTGAAAATGACTTGAACTCTTACTATGCATTTCTATTACTTTTTGAGTGATGAAATTTTTATAAACAATCATATTTTCGCATACAAAGATATTCTATCATCTTGCAATTTTTACAATCATCATTCTTTTGCTTATTCTTTTTATATTTTTCTATGAGAGTTCATATTCATTTATCACCATAATAGTGACACCGTAAATTTAGCTAATCTCAAATAATACAATCTAAAATTCCCATCAAGGGTCACCAAAGGATCCAGAGATAGGGTCTCTCCTTGTTGGTAAAAATACGATGAGATCAAATCTAGTACTTACCATATTTACCCTTCTCAAAAACAAATTTCATCGAATCAAAATCCAAATTGGATACCATGATCATTCAGAGGTAAACATATCTTTCAACGAGTGTGTTTAGACTGGGGGGCATTTATGTCAAAAGGATATCTCATTTGATAACTCCCCCATTGTATGGGATACAATCTATCTTACTTCATGTCCACATCTAACAAAATACACCTACACTCAAACCATCACATTACATGACATAAACATCAACATATATTAAAATATATTTATTCTAATATTATATATCAATTAAGACATATCAACCCATCGTACTCTTATACCATAACATTAAAATTTGAACCATTGTTGTCACATTCATTTTATTTCACTGCTTACCACATTTTTTGAACTAGACGGTCAACTCAACTTATTCCAAACTTAATTAGTCTCGAGATAAAAGAATATCCTTCGTCATGCAAATCTGACCTAAATTTTCACCCTCTCCCCCACTAGGCAATGGGAACCCAAGCTCAACCCCTACCCCTCCCTTCAAAAAAAAAAAAAAAAAAAATCAAAATATAAAAAACTTTATCCAAGACAGGAAGATGTTTACAGAGGGACCAAACGAAGCCCACCCTCCCACGTCTGCCCGCGACGATCCGACCACCATCGCAGACGTCCGATCCCCATCCAACCGTCCACGCGCCGCCGCAGCGTCTCCGAGTGGCAGACACCGAAAATAGCACGCAACGGCGAGCCCTCCCTCCATCCAAACACCAACCACTCGTCTCCCTCTCCCCATCCCTCCCTATATAAACCCCACCAACCCCACACCTTCTCCCTCCTCCTACCCACATATCACTCATAGAGACCCCTTCGCCTCTCTCTCCTCTCCCTGCTGTCTCCCTCTCCACGTCCAACAGATCGAGATCGAGATGGCGTTCGAGAAGATCAAAGTCGCCAACCCGATCGTCGAGATGGACGGTGAGGAGCTGCTCCCGATCCGTTCGCCTCCGGTGTCGATCTGTGCTTTGTGGGAGTCGGAGGGTTTGGATCGGCGGTCGAAATCTCGTGTTGCTTATGATGTTGATGTGCTCGGGAGTCGGCAGATGGACGGAGGACATGGATTGAGTAGATGTTGTGAGGGTTCTGTGTAGGGGTCGGGGAAAGTTGGGATTTTGCGGGGTGGATCGTGTGGATTAGAGTGCTCAGGGGTTTAGGGAAGTTGGAATTTTCGACAAAAATAAAAGGCCTTTTTTTGGGTCTGTGCGTGGTTGTGTGAGTGAAATTTGAAGTACAATGTTTTTTTGTATTCTCCACAGTAGAGTGTGGAGAGGTTTAGTGGAGTTGAGGTTTGAGGGAAAAATCTTTTTTTTTTTTTTTTTTTGTCAGGAAAAACTGGTGATATGAACTGTAGCTGATCAAAAAATGGTCTGTATTGCGAGTGTGTATAGCTCTTAGCTTAGGACATTAGGATGGTCTTTTAAGTGTGTCAGCTTGCGGTTGGAGCAAACAGGAAAAAAATGCGGAGATGGCGGAGTGTGTTGTATCATTGATGAAAAGAATCGTCTTGCTTGGTGAAATCTGTTTCTATAGTTGGATTCCTTGTTATTTGAAGTTTGAGCTGTAGTTAATGGAGAAATAAAGTGCATGTGAACAGATGCTATGTAACGGGGGCTATGTGTTGGAATTTTTTTGGATGACTTTTGAGTACCCAGGTTGCATTTCACATGACAAGGAATATGCAGAGATGGGGAATGCTAGTGTATATGCAGCAGATATGTTTTTTGAATCTCACTTTGGTAGTTTGCACAGCACAAATTTCCCCCCCCTGAAAAGGAAAGGACGCAAGTTTTTTATTGTTTTTTTTACCTTGCACTAGAAGAGCATCTAGGTTGTTTGTTTATCACATTTTGGCTTCTGAAAGGTTAATGAAAATATACGTTTCCTTCTTTGAAATTTATATTAGTCCGTTTGCTTGTGTTAAAATGCAAGCTGTTGTTCCTTTTGGTACGTTACCGTTGAATGTTGATTTTTGTTTCCTTGATTCTTTTCCTTGATTTTTAGGAGATGAGATGACAAGAGTCATTTGGCAGTCAATCAAGGACAAGGTACATCGTTTTGGGGTGCTTCAGCTTATTTTGGTTTGAATCTGTAGTAAAATGCCATCACAAATTTAGCTGAATCTCATGCTTGACCAAATTGATTTGTAGCTCATTTTTCCTTTCTTGGATCTGGACATCAAGTACTTTGACTTGGGACTCCCAAACCGTGATGCTACCGATGACAAAGTCACAGTGGAAAGTGCAGAGGCAACTTTGAAGTAATATTTTTTGTTCCACTTGCAGTTGATTGTTGTTTGTTCTATCTTGTTCTACATCTGACTTTTCAAAAAAAAAAAAAAAAAGTTCTTCATCTGATTTAATTCCCAACTGTCGATTTGTTTACCTTGTTTCATTTATTTGAATAGCCACTAAGTTTTGAGGTAAAAGAAGGGTTGTTGTTCCCGTTGATTATTTTCTCCTCCTAGCACGGTCAGTTCCACTCCTTGATTTCATGATCAGCAATTTGATTACCTACTAAGATGAGGCACACGTGCACTAAGGCTAACATGGTAGATTGTATATAGCCACAGCATATTTTATAGATCAAAGACAGGATACATCTTTTAACTTACCTAATCGAAATGTGGCTTCTAACATGATGAGATACAAATCTGCAGTGTCCTGTCATGCTTATAAGGTTAATGTGATAGGTTGTATATTCATACTGTATCTTACGAATCAAATTCAAGATGCATCTTTTAACTTAGCTGATTCAAATTAGTTTAAAAAAAAAAGCTTACCTGATTGAAATGTGGCTTCAGGTATAATGTCGCAGTTAAATGTGCAACTATAACCCCAGGTATTGCTTGCGAATTAGGATTAGGATTTTCTTTTGTTTATATTTCATTCTGCAATATACCAACCTATTGGAAAGAGAACCTTAATTTAATTGGTTCTGTTGTTGATACTTTCAGATGAAGCTCGTGTTAAAGAATTTAACCTCAAGTCCATGTGGAGGAGCCCAAATGGGACAATCAGGAACATTTTGAATGGTATGCCTACCGTATATCTCTGGCATTTGAACTTATTCTATAATGGATGTACTTCAGTTTGACTTAATTGTGTTTTTCAGGCACTGTATTCAGGGAGCCAATCATCTGCGAGAACATCCCTCGACTTGTTCCAGGTAAGGAGTGGTTGCCAGAACAATATTTCATTAGTAACTGGCAATAAATGCTCGCTTTTGCCTAAACAAAGTTGTTATGTAGGATGGACCAAGCCTATATGCATTGGAAGGCATGCATTTGGGGATCAATACAAAGCAACTGATGTAGTTTTGAAGGGACCGGGCAAGCTCAAGCTTGTTTTTGGTATGATCTTAGTTTTTTTAGACTGAAGTGTTTGTTTCTCGTGACTAATATGAAGCACGAAACTGTTCCAAAATACATATATTTTCTGACAACTTCCTTTCATCTTTTTGTTCCATTAGAGGGTAAGGAGCAGCAGATTGATTTGGAGGTTTTCAATTTCACTGGAGCTGGTGGTGTGGCATTGTCTATGTATAACACGGATGAGGTGCAGTAAATTAGATAAATTTTTTTTCTTATGTTCACAATCTGTAGTAATCACCATTAAAACAAAGGTAATTCTCTGTCAATCATATGAAGTAATTTCTGTTTACAGTCCATCCGTGCCTTTGCTGAGGCTTCAATGAACACAGCTTACCAGAAAAAGTGGCCACTCTATCTCAGCACCAAGAATACCATTTTGAAAAAATATGATGGGAGGTACTTCTTTTTGGTACTTCAAGGGATGTCTTGTTTACAACTACCATAAGTGGTTGCACGTTTCTTCAGGGCTAAGTTTGCTCTTACTTCTGATAACAGATTCAAGGATATCTTCCAAGAGGTGTATGAAAGCCAGTGGAAATCCAAGTTTGAAGCTGCTGGAATATGGTAAATATTTTTTCTTGCTCAGAAAATGCTGGAGAAACCAGGATGGTATTTCTTTTTAATTTCTTAAAATATCATTGATTTCCTCAGGTATGAGCATAGACTCATTGATGATATGGTTGCATATGCCCTCAAGAGTGAAGGTGGTTATGTTTGGGCTTGCAAGAATTATGATGGTGATGTCCAGAGTGATTTTCTGGCTCAAGGTTTGTGTTTTCTGTATTCTTTTGTTTTCGTGGTCTTTGACTCTTTGCTCATAAATTGCTCAAGAGACAAGTCGGCAGGAAGAAATGTTTTTTTTTAATTTAATTTGGACATGTTTATGAAATTTACCTGCACCCAAACAATTCAATTTACTTTTGAGGGTTTTTAAGTTTAAACAAATGTCAAGCGTTCATTTGAATTTGTATAGAAATGCTACCTCACAAAAGGAAGTATCACCTTAAGCAATCTCTATCATGAATTGACTAAGCAAAAATACTGGGATTGTTAGAATCAATTTTCTTTAACTATTGCTTGTTATTTTTGTTGTTGCAGGTTTTGGTTCTCTTGGTTTGATGACTTCAGTATTGGTAAGCCTATCAGCCCCTTATTTTTGCCGATTTTGTTTGTTATTAAACTCTGGAAAGGGATTCTGTTGTCAAATGATATGGAAGCAAGTATTTAATAGATTGGCCATACTTTTTTCAGAACCAGAAGGCTTTTCTTGCTTACCCTTACCCCAAAGCTTTACTGATGTGCCGTGATGTTTTTAAAAATAATTGAAGTTATGGATGGTTATGAAAGTTTACTTAAAATTTGGCACAGAAATGGGCTACTAGTATTTTTGTTAAGAGAATGATGAGTTCATAATGCGAGGATTGCTTCCTAATCATGTTGCTCTGTGGTTTGCAATCTGTAATTGGGTCTGTCTGATGCTTTGTTGCTCTCAACATATTCATTCCCTTCGGCTTTTCTTGGGAAATCATAATGCCAAACCAAGTATTTATATTCAGACCAGTACCTGGCTGGTCTAGTAATTTGGTTGATTACTTTCTCCATCTGATATTCTCAATGCACTAAGTGTGTAAAATTTGGGGCCATGGGGTCTTATAATATTCTTATTTAATATATTTACACGCTACATTTAGATTTTAAGCATTAGAAAATAACGTTTGAGAGAATAAAACTCAATTATGGGTATTATTTTTGTAACAATCAGCATAGTCAGTCGATGGTCAGTTGTGTTACTGCACCAAGTATTTATAATTGGACCGGTACTCAGCTGGACTAAGTAATTTGTCATCATCGACTGTCACGTTGCCATGTTGAGTATTCAGAATCAGACTAGTGTTCTTCATAAAAAGGAAAAACAAAAGAAAAAAATCAGACTAGTGCTAAGCTGGTCCAAGTAATTGGGTAGATTACTTGCTTGCTCGGGCAGGTAGTTGGTCAATTATTTCATATGATGTTGATTAAAGTGCAGATTTGCCTCTGGCTTTTTGTGCGAAAACGTGTAAATTTTCCTGCACCTTAGATTAATGCTTGGAGTGTGTAAAATTTGTTACAACAGTACCTTGTGATTCTTCCGTTCCTTTTTTCTTTTTGAAAAGGCTTTCATTCTGCTTGTTGATATATGTTTACTACATCTAGATGTAGATATTAAAAATACAATCCTGATTTTCCCCCAGCATATACACAGTAGCACTTTTCGTACCCTTTCTCAAAAACAAAAAGTAGCACATTTTGTACCATTGTTAACTAGTTGTCTATATGGCTGCAAACCGGAACGAAAGAATCATATTTACTATTTTGGGTTTTAGGGGCTTCAATGATGTCTTTTGGATCGTTATTTTTTAAAAAAGTTATGGAAATCTTTTCAAAAAAAACTTATGGAAATAATATATAATTCTTCAGTTAAGAATATATTTAGAAATTAGAAGTGAGGACTTTAGTGTAGTGGTATTGTATTTCTTTACATGCATAAGGTCCGAAATTTCCAAGCATAAGGGTAGTGGTATGGCAGATGATTTCCTTGTACATTGGCATACACATGGTGAGTTTGCTTGGAACTTTTCCGGGCGTTATGTATCGAGAGGAGGCAGGGACCACCTATTCTTTTTGTCCTTTGCCATGCTTCTCTGGGGCTATACGTCTATTTCAACTTGCTTATGGACTTCAACAAGAAATGGTGGCAAGTAATTTCTGTGTGGTCATATCCTGTTGGGGCCATCCATGCAAGGCAGCAATGCAAGACACCTTTGGCCATACCCTGTTAGGAGCATGACAGTGTCATCTTCCCAGTGCATATGGCTTATCTGAATGGCCAGCAGGCTTCTTTTTAAAATTAAATCCAATGTTTCGCTGTACTTGAGAGTTATACCCTTCTTGGGGTAAGGGATAAGATTTATGTCATTTGTTGATTAAATTTCTGTTCATATGGAAAATTTTCTTTATTTAGGTGTGCCCTGATGGAAAAACCATCGAAGCTGAAGCTGCACATGGTACAGTTACACGCCATTACCGGGTTCATCAGAAGGGAGGTGAAACGAGCACAAATAGCATAGCTTCCATCTTTGCCTGGACACGAGGACTGGCTCACAGGTAATTGTTTTTTATGTTAATTTGTCGTATCGGCCGTTCAATGATTGATAACTTGGACATGCCACCATTACATGAAACTACTGGGAGCATGGACTTCCATATTTAACCTTCTCTGAACACGTAATTTGACCACCTACTTTACTTGTTTTCAATTTGGTGGTGTCGAAATCCCCTTGGTGCTTGTTGTATGCAGGGCAAAGCTAGATGACAATGCCAGGTTGTTGGATTTCGCTGGGAAACTAGAGGCAGCATGCATTGGAACTGTCGAATCTGGGAAAATGACCAAAGATCTTGCTCTCCTGATCCATGGATCCAAGTAATTTTTCTTATCAGGAATACGTCGCTATTAAACTGAACTTATTTCGATCTTAAGAACCCAATGTCATGCAATGCAAATCTCTCTTCTAGGGTTGCCCGAAACCAGTATCTCAACACAATGGAATTCATGGATGCTGTCGCGGACGAGCTGAAAACCAGACTTTGTGGAACATCGAAGCTGTAAAGTCCTTTCCATTTACTTGGATTTTAGTCAGACCTGACTGGTTGATTTTGGTATTAGATCCTTGTAGTTAGGTAGCATGCCTCTGTTACTATATACATATCTATGGCCATGGCAGGTCCGCGTAATGCAGCTATGGGTTTAAGATTGAAGGACCTCACATGAACGTGCATGTGGTGCATGAAGAGGGTAACCATTTTGGGCCCGGCATTTTTACAATAAAGAGTACTTGTTAGAGTTTCAATTCGAAAGAAACTATTGATTTTAATTGCTTTACTAGTTTGCTCCCTTTGTCATTTCTCTATGTGCGACGGAGCAAACTATTTGGATTGTAATATTTGAGATCTTCAGATTTCGAAAAGCCGTTTGCGTTGATCTTACGGTGCTTTGAGGTCATATTTCGGGATTAAGTTGTGGTTCTAGTTGGCTATTTTTTGTGGCTTTTCCACCATTAGAAATTTGGGAGTTTTCCATACATGCTCTTGGAATCATTTGTAGTAAACATTCATTTCCCTGAATTCTTACTATTTACACAGACAGCCTTAGAAAACATGTCTTATTTATATTAATACGCCTCTGTAGATTTGATGAAATTGAAGTTAAGTTGACTTTTTTTAAGGATTCAAGCGCCGGTGGGTCTAAATTCCACGTGTTGTGTATTCCAGAATGACCGTGTTCGACCCAATGAGATGCTAGACTGTTTAGAGATGTTATTACACTAGTGAAATATTGTTCGAGGTGGAAGAGAGCGGAAATGTACGTGGTTGAGAAAGGAAGATAAATGCCTAAGATGTCACTGCAAACAATATTCTTAAGTCTTTTCAACTTTGATAATGGGTATAAATTGACGTAAATAAGACGAGCTTTGTTGGGTATCTATGTAAATTGTAAGAATTGGAGGTATACGGTTGCAAATTGTTGTAAGGGCATACATGAAAAATTCCCTGGGAGGTGTTCGTACACATGTGACATCTTCTCCTGTTAAAAGGGGTCCAGGATATGTGATTAAAAGGATGTCATATTTTGTGTATCTGTGTGTATGATTTGA
The DNA here is from genome assembly GCA_037157565.1 of Thalassia testudinum. Lineage (NCBI taxonomy): Eukaryota > Viridiplantae > Streptophyta > Magnoliopsida > Alismatales > Hydrocharitaceae > Thalassia > Thalassia testudinum. The sequence goes on from JAZHRO010000030.1 coordinate 55,547,919, forward strand.
CATACAAAGTCATGTCTTGTTATCAGGGTTTGGAAAATGTTTCGTATGTGATTTGGTGTATGAAATTGTGTGCCGTTTAGTTGGAAAGGAGGTGCAAATTTAGGTGTATCTCATAGTTGTGTACCATTCACGTTGTCGTTGGGCTTTGATTTCAGCAAGACTTGTGTTCTAAATTTTTGTTGTTAGGCAAAGGTCGTTGTCTGGAATATAGGAGGTTTATGGGACCAAACAGGGAACAGGGATCCACTGGTCTGTCTGCTTAACCCTTTCGTCAAAGGAATGGGGGGTCTTTACATGAATGCTAAGGGAGGCTTTTTATTTCATGAGTGGAGCTATAGTTATCTATTTATACAATTGTCACTGCGAGGTGTAAATATGGCCTTATTGGTGAAAATTCTATTTGTAGGAGGTGAAGGATTTCCTTTGTGGTGTTAGATGGGTTGTCGAGGCAACTCACTTGCATTGTTTTGGGAGGGTGGCACGGAAAAACGTTGCCAGTGGTCGAAGGTGTTGAGGGAGGATGGAGCATGGCAGTGATTGTGGAGAATTCTTATATTGTGCAGAGGAAAAATGATCAAATGGCATGGTACGAGAGATTCAAGTTCGATTGTCCATCCCTACGTTACTCGAGAGATTGGTGCACAGAAATGGTTATACTCTGCCCACATGAGGTTCTATACCATGGATCATTTATTGCTACTCTAACTTGAGCAGTATTTTTTGGGAGGTCAATGGTTATTATCCTCATCCCACCCCTTGCCTCATATCCACGAATGCTCACCCTAGGGGGGAGTGGAATTTGGAGTATAAAAATAATTTCTCTTTTTGGTATGTTAATTAATTTTGTAGTTGCCTTAATTAATAGGGGAAAGAAAGTTAGACTCACTGGATGTTAGCCCATGAAGTAAGCAAGTTTAAGAAAGGAGTCAACCCAACTTAGAAGCTAGAAAAGCCCCATAGTGTCAGGGAAATCACCCAAGTAGATCAGCCTAATCTTTTGCTCAAACACAACAAAAAGCATTCTAACCACGCAACCACTCAACCTATGAATGCTATGAGATCACCCAGAAGATGAAGTCTTCCACCTTGTCATTACCTCACTTTAGGTGACATCGGGCAATGGTAGCACTAGAGACAAGGTGGCAGTGTGGAAACACGAAGGGTGAGATCACAATGCAAACCCCTTGGCAACTTGTTTTCCATTTCCTAACGATTGAATGATTATCACTTAATCCCATATATAAAGAGACGGTTGTATCAAAAAAAGAATGCACTTTCTTTGATACTCTCCAAAAGAGATATTACTCTAGTAAATATTTAAGGGTTGAACTCCCTCCTTATACATTGATTTGGTAAAACTGAGTAATCAACCTCCCTCATTCTTCCTATGCTATTGTGTTTCTTCGCCACCTTCTTCCCCCGATTTTCCTATCGGACTCTATGGGCTTGATCGCCCATCCTCTCCTTTCCCCAAATCTAGGGATGCAGCACGAGAGGTCACCCTGCACGCATACCTAAGCCCATATGAACTTATAAATCTATTGTCTATGCCTTGTTTAATTACCATTCAAAATCTAAATTCAACCACATATGGATCATGCCTGTGTATATTTACTCATTAATCATCTTTTTACCTACTATGTATCCATTTACTTATGATGGGTTATAATCCATGTGGGAAGGTTGAAAGATGACTTACATCCAAACCTAATTCATATTTTGTTGTCTTCCCTGAAATTTTGTATTTAATTTCATCTCACATGTTACCCTTTTATGCTCATCATGATACAAACAAAACATACTTACCATCATTATTATCCATTAAATATGTGCTAACATGAATCTATAGAGGGATTTATAGATGTCCTTACAAGACATTTGATATCACATACATATCCTTATATTACCACCCTTAAAGTCACTTTACATTACAGTCATACTCCATCTTTGCCAATCAAGTCACATGTTAACTAACTTATACTAAGTTTAAGTATTAATTGTGATACTTGTTTCTATCAAAAATTGACACCCAATCAAAATGTTAAAAATATGAAAAGTAGAATTTCATTGTGAGATCTGTACTTTGCAAAGAGCTTGAAATTAGGATGGATTTGCAATTGAGATGTTAGAAGGAAAAATTAACGCAAATTTGAAGATTTGGATATGAGAGATTGAAAAAAATGCATTCGTATCCTTTTACTTTCTATCAAAAATAGCAAACTTCTCATTAAAGCTCGATCTTACAGACATTTATATAAAAATTGCAACCTTATGCAGCTAATATAATGGCAGAACCTAAGGAAAATTAGATCCTTTAACTCCATAACTTCACACTTCCTAACTTTTTAATCTCTTTAAGAATAATATATTATAAATATTCAGTTTAACCCTTAACATCTAATTTCCACCCTGTCAACTTTAAAATTTACAGCAATAACTATAGCCTCTTCTAATCTCATCACTTTTGATCCAAATTCCTTGTTCCTCCACTAGCCACGCATGTGAATGTAAAAATACAAGAAAACCCATGGACCTATATATAATATTCATTATCTACATGCTCCCATCGAGAGGTCAAAACAAAAGAGTTGTTAACACGTCATGACTTTAGACACAATCATAGGTGGTAACATGATAACCCTTGGGATAGAAGAGGGGAATAGATCCGCTCGTCACGATGGATCTCACTTTTTCGTAAGAAATAGAGTCAAGCTCTATATACGCAATCCGTGTACGCAAAACGTTTACCAAAAGAGAATCCCTCCCGCTATTCCACATATGAACCAATCCCAAACCAAAACGAAACACATCACACCTCCCTCCGAGGAACATTAACAACTGGGCCAATAAGAGCCACAAAGGCTTCCCATATAGAATACAGAGGAGTCGTGAGGGAGAGATCAAAGGAAGAAACACCGCAAACACCCACAAACAAAGAAGAAAGATGGCATCTTGCTGGTGCCATCTTTCCTCCTCCTCCTCGACGTGGCTCCTCCCACGCTCCCTTCCTTTCTCCAAACACACCACCAACCCGAGGCGCAGACCCACCACCGTGGCCTTCGCCATGAGGCTCGGTGCAGAGGGGATGGCCTCCCTGCTCCATAACAAGGCGGGGAATTCACGACCCACCTCTCAAAATTGCACCTTTTTGGAGAAATGAGCCGTGGGTCCTGATGGGTCTTCTTGTTTTCGCAGGTTCTGGTGGCTGCAACCGTCACTTCGGCACTTGGGCAGCTGGCGAAGCCCCTGACGAAGGTCCTGAAGGGGGAGGGGCTCGACCTCGGGGCAGCCGTGAGGTCTGGAGGGATGCCGTCGACCCATTCGGCTGTGGGTATCCAAAGTTTTGATCTTGTCGATCTGCCAATCTAATTGTCGAAACCAATCCCATGCACCGGTCATGAGTTGAATTGATGTGCCATCGGATTTTCATGTTAGATAAAGTCGTTTGCGATTTCGATTTCGACTGGTTGGCGTAGATTCCGTAGAGTTGAAATATCCCATAGAAAGATGTAGAACAGACCACATGTGTAGGCATATGAAGGTGAAGGAGAATTGAGTTGGAGTGCGAGCCCATGCAAGAGGTAGCGCAGCTGTAAGGGTGGTGAATCAAGAGGGTTTTTCTTGTGGTGTATCTGTGGAGTGGATGAAGTAATGTTGTTAAAGTTGGAGTGGAATTGATGTAAAATCGAATTATGACTGCAGTTGGTCACATGGAGGAGAGTTTCATGAAGGGGAATCGCTGCAATGCAATTGGGACCTCAATCGATTAGTTGGATGATCAAATTTTCGTTTCTGATGTAGTCTTTAATGTGGTTCGGGTGATTGTCTTTGGGTTCATTAGGCTGACATCCAACAAGTTGTCCGGGTCATTTTTTTTGTTTTCTTTTCTTTTTTTAATTAGGCTCGGGTCTTGGTGTGTTGTTGGATGGTTTAAAAGAGGTGGATGTGTAGGATCATCTATTTCCTGATTTCAAAGGGGAGCAGCTTCGATGCTATGTTGGGTTTTTTTTTTTTTTTCTAATTTGTATTTTGGGGATTGATTGGTAAAAACAGGCAAACTGCAATTCGTCCAGAAATTGTAGGGAACTCAACTTCAGAGCAATGGGAAAAGTGTTAAATGGTTGCTGTTTCTATCCATTCTATGCTTCCTTGAGCATTGTAGCTGCTTCACATGAAAATCATTGTCCTTTGTTATCAGGCTATACGAAAAGGAAGTCCCTGTGGCATAGTAAATAGGACCTAGAATTTTCTTTGCTCTGTAAGTACAACTGTGCATGGCATCAAGTTTAAAAATCCTGTCACTTTTAGACAGGATACCTTTTGTGTAAATAATATTCAGCAATTGAAACTTTTTTTTTTTGTAGAGAAGCAAATGAAACTCAACTTTTCCTTTGTTTTTGTGTGCATGTTTGTGCACATGCACTCCAAAAATTTGTGAAGTTTGCTCAAGCAGGCTGAAGTTCACTGAAACCTATTGAGGTTGGCCAAGAGCAAGCTATTAGAATTCTCAGTAAAAATTCCAAAAAGCAACATGATCTGGCTATAGTGGGAATTCTGATTTTCTAGTCCCTCTGAGGGCCTATGAGTTGGACCTCTATCTCAGGTTGCTTATTGGAATTGATAAGAAGTCACCACAAAATGTTTCACCCTTCATCTTATATAGTAAAAGTTACAGGAACATTTCTTCTTGTTTTTTTTTTTGAAAGAATTTCTAGTTTATATGTTGTAAATGAACTCACAGGACTACTTCTACTTTATACTTTGTAAGCTAAGAGAAATCAAGAAGTTAACCTATGTCTAAAACCAAACTCTCCAATGAAACAGGTAAGAAGTTAGCTTCGCATTTCACTCTCCTATAAAACCTAATGGACTCTATTATACTCTCAAGAAGCTGAACTAAAATTTTGAAATTTATTGGCTTCATTTTTTGGGATGACATTGAGTACCAAGACTTTTCCAATTTGCAGGCAGTAGCAGCAGTCTCGACTTCCCTTGGTTTTGAAAGGTTTTGACTTTAGACTCTAATATGAAGACCTCTCATGCATTTTTGTTACATATATCAGACACAATTTCTGATGCAGCTCGTTTTTGCTGGAAATGCAGGGGATTTTCAGATTCAATCTTTGGCATGTCTGTTGTCTTCGCAGCAATTATTATGTATGATGCACAGGTACTTGAATTGGTACTAGACACTTATTAGGAATGCTACTAGCATTTTGCATACCTGCTCGCTAAAAGGGGTCTGAAATAGGAAGAGCTCAATTTTCTTTCTTTCCTTTTTTCACATGCTATTTTTTTAGTACACAAGTACCTTTCCTCTTGGTTTTTACTCTTGAAGCATTTCGCATTGGTTGGAGAAGGTTGTGCCACCAATGTCGTAATTGCACAAAATACAAATCATGAATTGGATCTAGCCACAACCAAGACTAATTCCACCATGATCATGGACTCTTGCAAAATGTTGACGAGGTGTTCTTGGAGGCATCATCATTAAAATTAGTTTCAAATATACTGCATTTGCCCCTCATGGTAATAAGATTTCAATGTGACTGACCATTGACCATGAGAATACAGCATTGTTGCCTGCAGCAAGTTGTGCACTTCCAAGTCTTAAAGGAAAGTGAAAACTAGAGATCCCTTCCTTGTTACTTCTAGTCCTAATTTGGTTGGAGGAATGATAATTCTAAAATAACTTTTGTGCAAGTGGGATAAAAAAAGGTGTTTCTTTGGAGTTGGATGACAGGTTGAAGTCTGGATTAGTAGAATGCAGAGAGAAAATTGAGAGAGGAAGATATGATTTACTCCTTATTCCAACACAAACATCGGTTTTCTAGCATAGAATAAGTGGTTAATTCACATTATATACTATCCTACCGACAAACAGGGATATCCCATCATTGCTTTGATTTGGGGAGCATGTTGTGCGGGATGGACTGCGATACTTGTACATGAGGAGAAGGGCATACAGTAGCAGTGGCAACCATCCACACAGAAATTCAAAGTGCAATCAAAGTTAAGCATGCACGCAACCAACAATCCTATGTGTTTGTTAGGCTTCTTGACAGTTCATTCTAGTCGCAGTCAAGTGTCATCTCCAAATGTTGTCAGTTTATCAATAATATTGTCAATGGGCAATAAATGCTAACTTTATTTAATTTGCTTTTAAGTTTCTAGACATGGTCTTTGCATTAATAATTTTATGTTTGTCAAAGAGTGGCAATGCTTTCTTCTTGACCCCTCCCATAATGCTGAACATTCAACTTCACACACCTTTGGTGTACAACATCAAATGGCTTCTTTTTAAATGCTAAGACCAACTAACCTATCTCCATTTTATATTCTTTTGGTGATACGCAAGCATAACCTCACTTTTTGTTGATCCTTTTTTTACATGACCACATATTCTCCCAACATTTCATGTGTGGCATATGCATACTTTGCATGTGCCTATGACAATGTAACACTTGGATCTGCATTTAATATATTGGATGATTATTAACCTCCAGTAATCATCCTTTTTCTTCTCAAAAAAAAAAACATGAATTTGCATTGCATTGCAGGTTATGCTACATTCTGTATGCTTCTTCTCAAACGTTCTTTGCTTTCAAAAGATTTTTCTCATTATTGTATGCTATGATCAAACATATTTCTAACTTAGTGCTCTCTTTATTATTCCATTCTATGGAGTTGGAAGACATGCATGATTGATGACAGAGAATGCACTCTCTTATTGGAGTAGATTTAGAATGGTTTTCTGTACATTGCCCATCTGCATCACTGCAGAAGTATAATTGTTGCGCCATTGGCATTGAAAAGATTTAAAGAAGTCAACATCTCAAACACATATTATTTATGCTTTGCATAAAGGCAATGAATGGATATTGAGAAAACTCATAGAAAAACTTACATAGCTTTTATTCTCTAGGAGAAGAATTTGAGACTTGCCGTGTACATGGAAATTGAGTGCTCGGATGTCATTATCAGGCATTGTACCCAGGGTGTTTGTGTCAACATGAAGGCATGTAGCTGGATGTTTACTCCTATAAAAAATAATCGATCCATGATGAGATTATCAAATAATGGTTTGTGTGGCAACAATAGAAGATAGAAGGATAGAATGACAAGAAAATGTGCTTTAAGGTTTTTTGTGCATCTATGGGTAAGGCTAGTGATGTATGGTTCGAATGCGTATGAAGTTGGATGATGAGCCTTGGGAAGGGTGGGGAGGACTGGAGTGTTGGACAGAAATATCATTGAGCATGATCTTGCTTATTTCAACCTAAGTTTGTATATAACTAATCACAGATCTACATGGAGACACAGAATCCATCTACCCAACCTGCACGTAACATGTGAAATGTTTTGCTTTTAATTTAGGAGAAGGATTTGTGGCAGGGCCCTTAAGTTCCCATGGACATGATCTACTATTAATTGGTTATTGCACTAGCTAATAGATTCTGAAGTAGAAGGAGTTTCTCCTTTTCAAAAAATGAAACTTTTGATGTCCATCAATTTCCAGAATTATAGCCATGTCAACCATCTATTAAACTTTTAATTCTTACCTTGAAACTTATGTAATGTGCCACATAAAATTTTAATAAAATGTTCAATTTTCTTCTTTACTGGTTAAAACATAGATAGGAAAACGTTACTGCATATTAAGCAGCTGGAAGCATAGCTCCAAGTCAAACCTCTATAGAGACTATTTGTTTGTGACTATTTAATAAAGAGAGCTTAAACTATAAATGTCTGAAACGAGCAACATTCATGCAACAGTTTATTTTAATGGAAAACTCTTTAGAAAGATGGATCCAAAGGAACACTTTTAACTTTCAATGTTGTCATATTTTGCAACTTGCAATCCTTGTAGTGCATTGATTTTTGAAATGTGCAATTACTTTAGTTTTGCAATAAGTAACAAAAATGTTTGTCCATGTCATGGGCCTCTCCTCCCCATCATGGGAGCTTCTAATTGATGAATGAACTTGAATCGTTGGCTTCTGCTTGGGAAACAAAAAAAGAAGTTTGTCCAGAAACACCAGAGTTGAGGAGCTTAGTTTTCTAATGCTGATACAGCCATTGTTCCTCTATAACTTGCATCCATTGTATTGAGTTGTCGGTGACTCAGTTTGTCTAATCTGTATATCTGCACTCCATTTTCCAATTAAGAAAATGTTGGGCTGCACATTATCCGGTATAGTAAACTGTCGCTGACATATTATAGCATCTGGAATGCTTCCAATGCTGTTTGTTTTTTTTCCAAATCTGAGTTTGGTTTCACAGAGCTACCATCATGAACTTATGAAATTACATAATTTCCATCATAATTTTGGTATTTACACAAATGCCACCATGAAGTTGATTACCCTTACAAAAATGCCACTCTAATTAGGTTCACCATCAAGATGATCTGCTATTTTCAACTAAAAATGTCAACAAAGAGTTGTTTTTGCCTCTAGATTGTATCAGACTACAAAAAAATGCAATCGCATTGCTCCTTTCCATCCCATCTCCTTTCTACACCTCTATAACTCCGCCACTTGCCCCCTTTGTTGTTCCCTTCAACTTGGCATCATGGGACTCAAACACCATGATAAACCCATCCACATCCTTAAAAAAGATCCTTTGCCACCTTTTGCCCTCTGTGGACTTTTTTACCTTTTTAACTACTTAAATGTGGCTAAAGTCTAACCTCGCATTACTTTAATGGCGTTGTTGTAAAAATAGGCTTGTTTCTAGTGCCATGTATGTAAATATGTAGTTCATAGTTGCATTTATGTAAGATAAGAAGTTTTTGATGGCATTTATGTAAACAACCCGAATAAGGGTAACCACAATGCTCTTTCTCTGTAATCATTTTTGGTTCTTTACTTTAACATCACCCTTTAATGGGGCATAGAACTGAGTAGCCTGCATGATGGCTTTCCATCTCCACAGCAAGCACAGGCTTGTCTCAAAATGCCTCTTAATGCAAGATATTGATGTCAAGGGCTACATGAAGAACAATAAAGCACCTTGATTATAGGAAGAATCAGTCATTTTAGTTGCATTTAGGGTCAGCTGTGTGATGTATTCCACTCTATCCAGTGCTGTTTTTTACCCTGCTATTCCGGATTACCACTTCTATGTTGTTTCTAACGGTTTGATGCTGACCAATACATATTACTCTTTACCTTTTCAACTTAAAGGGATCAATTTTCTAAATAGGCATCATCTCTTCTATTTCCTCATCGTTGCACTTGGTGCCATGACTACTGCACCTAAAATATAATAACTTACGATCTCCGGCTTTCTCGTCTCTGCTATCCCAATCTTATTCTTCCCAAAATGTCACCATCATATATTAATGCATGACTCCCAAATTTTTTTTGAAATCTTAATATTCTTGTGAATTCCTTTGTGCTATGATTGATTTTACTATAAAGCTCACATATATTGTTTGGCAGCCTAATATTCCGCTGGATTCCTTTACACTCAAATAATTTTTTCTATAATATATACAAAAAATGAAATTTTGAATGTGATGTCTTTGCTACATTATCAGGGTGTGAGAAGAGAAGTTGGGAAGCATGCCAAGTCCCTCAATGCATTAAAGGACATTCAAGCCAGACCTCCATCAAGTGCAAATGAAGATGATTTAACTGCAAGATTTGACAACTCCATTAAATCTGAAAGTCTGATCCCTTCACTCTCAACATCCGAAAATTCAAACTCTTCTACATCCACCGAAGAACCTCTTCTACCCTTTAGTTCTCAGCTAGCCATAACCAGGATAAATGTAGCATCACCCAGAAAAATGGCTAGTAATGAACAGCAAGATATTCTCGTGGATGCTTCTTGTGATACAGTGCAGTTGAATGAATCTGCTGGACACACAGAAGTTCAGGTTCTAGTTGGAGCTTTGCTTGGTTTTCTTGTGGCTTTCTCTGTTGAAATGATGCTATAAAATTGCATAGGGCATTCATAATTTTTATGCCATCTATTAGAAATCCATGTAAATAATTTTGATCATTTTGTGGCCATAAATTATCAATGCTCCGAATAGAAATTGCTTGAGATCGCAGAGATCCAATTACATCACATAGTGAATAATTGTCTTAATATCAAAGCTGACTTGCAATCTGATTGTCATCTTATTAATAATCTGATTTTCTGAGGGAAGTGAGCAATTAAAAGAGACATTTGATTTTATCTATGGTCAATACCAAAGGATTATTACATACTCTAGTAAAATGAAAGCATCATTGCTCATAAGTAAAGATGCATATGTAATCACTATGGAAATTAATATGCAAAAGCTGAAGTATTTGATTGTGTCATGATCAAAATGATACATGGGCAATATTTGCAAGAAAATTGAATGAATTGATGGATATAACTTGCTATTATCCCTGTGGATGGTGCATGTTTTAGATGGAAGCCAACAGACTAATACGGAAAAATACAGTCATTTGTGTCCGTACACTATTCCTATGAATGTTGCTAAATATGAGGCATCAGCAAGATGTTTACAAACTAATGAAGTTGTGGTTGACCTGTATATAAACTATCGTTGCTAAATATCAGGTATCAGCGATGGCTTGCAGGTTATACAAACTTGACTATAGGGGGAGAAGGAAAGAGCAATGCCACTACCCTCGTACCTGGTACAAACAATGTTCACGTCCACTGTTAAATGCTCAAAATAGGAGCATATGTGTGCCTTAATACCCTCCCTACACATAATTAGTATTAGAACCTTAGGGTCTAGTTTGATAACTAGAATAACCCACAAAATTTGAGGTTACTCCTATTTGGAGGTTGGGTTAGTCCACCGTGGGATAAAGCCACTTAACTGGTATTAACTTATCCCAAGGGTGAGGTAGTATAAGTTAGCACAGATTAAAATAACCTATACATGCCTCTCCTGCAGCATGTTACACCACAGGATAATCAACCAACTTAGCCCTCAGGTTAATCCACTAGGTTAACATCTATGTACCAAACACTGCTGCAGGTTAACCCGGCTGCATAAAACCTCCAAAATCCATCATAATTACCAAACAAGCTTTAAATGGATCATAGGACTGGTCTGTACATGGACACGTTTCTATCCTCAAGGCTAAGTAAAAAGCCCTGGAAGAAATTCAATTTGGATCCAGTATAACTAATGCTTCACATTAGCAAATGGCTTTTTGTTTTGCACACAAGTTTTAACTGTATATACAAGAGGGCTTGTGTATGTGTCAGCATCTGGAAGATTGCCAGACTGATCAAGATTAACATTCATCATCAACTCTTAGGTGATGACAAATAGTAGGATCTTCAAGAGAAAAAAAAGGCTCGAATTGGTTCAATAGAAGGGACAATGAGGATATTGAAACCTAAACACACAATTCCATTGTCCTCTCCAAAATCAGTTATGTAACGTACCACGCCATCGATTCTCCTTTTATATGTTCATGCTGTTTGAAGGTGCTTTTGCATGTTTTACTCTTTACCTTCGGAAATTGTTGGCTTTCAGATGCTTGTATTGTAGTTTAAACGGCAGAGAAGGCGTAAATTGTATGTTCTTCAGTACGGATCTGACCAAAGAGTTAATGAAGCTTTCGATTGCCTTATTTTTGAACCAAACTCTGTACAGTAATCCTTCTGCCAGCAATATATCAGATACAAGCTTGTTTACCACTGAATTAGTTAGTTTTCAGCGTGCAATTTTCGGAAGATTAGATGCAGAAGAATGCATGTTGAATGATGCATATCCAATCTCCATGGGTTTTTCTAGTTTCTTGTTTCCGAATTTTCGAGAATCAAACAGGGAATAGTTGTGGAAAGCCCTATTCTTCGACTTGCGTTGATGATGTATGATTATTCCCATCTCTTCAATTTATCAGTAGTGGAAAAGATTTATCTTTGCCAGGGACTTCTAGAGCTTTAGCAGTGATACTTGTTCTCAAGTCTTAAAGCAAAGTGGTAAATGGGTGTTGGAAAGGGAGAGTGAAGGATGGTATCCTTTTGCTCTCTCTATGGTAGTATATGCTTGTAGAAAGTTGAGGTTGTGATTTAAGCTTGGATTATTTTCTCGGTCTGATCGAGATTTTCCTTCGTCTTCCTTGTTTGGATAAAGAGTGGTTTATATGGCATATCCTAGAGGATGTGAAAGTTTTGCAAAAGTGAGCAACGAGGCTGCCGTTTTAGATGTTGAAATTGATTGCTAGTGCTTCTCCAAGATATTTAGGTTGGGTGGTGTGGAGAAATCTTGAAACTATATTCATACCATCATAAATACAATGAAAGGGATCCATATCTTTTATAGAAAGCATGGATTCTAAAAATAAAAAAAGCTAAAAATAAGAAATCAATCCTAATTCAAAATTTTAATTAATTCCTATTAAAGATTTATATCTTTTCTCATTTGGAAAGATCTAATCTTTTAACAAATCATAATAGAATTTAAACAAATCTTCTGGATTTGGTAAAAATCAAATATTACAAAATTTCCTAACATATTTTCCTAAAATCTATTTGCTAAAAATAAAAAACTTAACAAATAAGAAAATGCTCAAAATTTGATCTTTTAGACCACCAAAATCGACAACCCATATGGCACTTGTCATGTGACCTACTAGTTGCCACGTAGCAGTGCCACATGGCTGATTTTATTCACGACACTTCTGGAAATCCCAACACCCCCCTTTAAATCAAGACGAGGAGGTTGCAGACTTGGATGAGAAGACGACGACGACGACGCCTGCCTTATGTCACAGAAGATGACGGTGGCAACGTCCGCCTCTCGTCACAAAAGACAACGGCAGTGTCCTCTCGCCTCGCATAAGGAGTAGATGACGATGGCGGCATCCTCCCGTCTCACGTTACAAAAGACAACGGTGGTAATGTCACCTTGCGTAACAAAAGACGACGACATTGTCCTCCTGCCTCGCATCAGGAGTAGATGACGACGGTGATAGTTGCCTCGCACCCGACGACGGTGCTGGATTAGAGGAGTCAGTGGAACGGAGGAGAAGGAGAACGAGCGGAAGGGGAGAGGGCCTCTTCAGAGGTTGCCGGTGGCCAGCCGATCGACCATCAGAGGACCGCCTCCACCCCCTAGAGTTTCTTCTCTTAGTCTCCAAGAAATGGTGGCTCTAATACCATGTGGAGAAATCTTGAAACTATATTCACACTGTCGTAAATACAATGAAAGGGGTCCATCTCTTTTATAGAGAGCATGGATTCTAAAAATAGAAAAGCTAAAATTAGGAAATCTTAAAAATAGAAAACCAATCCTAATTCAAAATCTTAATTAATTCCTATTAGAGATTTAGATCTTTTCTCATTTGGAAAGATCTAATCTTTGACAAATCCTAATAAAATCTAAACAAATCTTATAGATTTGATAAAAATAAAATCTTACAAAATCCCCTAATATATTTTCCTAAAATCTATTTGCTAAAAATAGCAAACTTAACAAATAAGAAAAGACTCCAAATTTAATCTTTTGAACTACCAAAATCACAACCCATATAGATCCTGAGATGTTATCATGGTTGATTTTATTCCTAACACTTCTGGAAATCCCAACGGGTGGTTTTGCTTTTCTTCTCTCAGTTGTGTATTGTCTCTACATTTTCACTAAAGCAGTGAAAATCGGTTAAGGATAATATTGTGCCAAGAATTTTGCAGGATTCAGCAAAAACTCCAAATAGAAGAAGACGGAGCATTAGTAAATTACAATATCCAGATACAAGACTTACATGTCAAATTAGTCCTTTTGACTCACTTGGGTGGGCCCAAGCTTCCTGGACGTGTAGCCAAGAAATTCATGGGGGTGTCTAGATATTTTCTTTCAAAGATGTTCATCAAATCTGAACCAAGAGAACAGACAAAGTAAACTAATTCAAGCAGCCTACACATTCGTTCTATGAACTTCGAACTTGCTTGTGCAATTGAGGCCTACATCTAGTCTAGAGTTCCATCATAACCTAACCCTTCACCGAGCATTTATCAAGTCACTAGTTCCCACTGCCCTTCAATCTCATGGTTAATTCTTACATACTTCTGTTAAAATCCTATCCTTGAGAAACACTTGATCGATGTTCTTGTGAACACTGATGGATAAGGTTACAAGCTCTTAAAGAGTGTTTGTTTTGTTTAATTTATTGATGGGTGATGTGAGACTGGCCCAAGGGATGCTTGTTGAGGGTTTTTTTTTATGCATTTGAGAGCAAAGGCTTCTGCTAGCCTGAGGAAAGTAAATTCAGGAGGAGTGAGGTCTTGATTCATATAGTTTGGCAGGGAGTATGTAATCTAAATGGATCCATAAGATCAAGTGTTAAACCTTTATTTCTTAACTTAAACTCATGTGCTTTGAAATTCTAGGTAGGTAGGAATTTTAAAGTTAAAGTTAGTAGATGGCAACCTGCAGAGAAGTTCTTGGCGAATATAGGGTAAAAAATCATATGGATAAATCAAATCTTTTCAAATGATGAAAGAAGGGATGGTAGATCACAAGTTCCAATTGTCTTTTAAACTTGTCTTTCACACAAGGAATGCTTATGAGCCTGCATTTACACTAAGTTACGTGTAAACTTAATCCAATCAAGCAACCTCTTGAGCCGCTGCATGACTAAACTTTAAGTCTTCTAGGTCGAGCCATGTGCATGCTGCTTAGAAATCAATGGAACTTTTGAGGTCAAGTATTTGAAATCATTCTAGTTGATGTATCCAACAATCAAGCATAAACAAATCACAGATCGCAACTTGTTTTGATCCATGGTGCATCCCATTGATACAAAACACGGAGTTGGTGGGCATGATGCATGATTCAATTGGTTCAAACATACGATATCTCCAAATGCAATCTCTTTAATATGAAGTCCCATGCATTACCCAATAATCCATCTTCCTTAAGGAGTAAGAAAAGAAAGATTGATTCCTTTTTTATGTACACAATTCACATTGACATGGTGTTCCTTGCATCTAGAGGCAAATCAGATGATCACTTCAATCGCTACTCCTTCACGCTCTTTAAGGTATTCAACTCGATCTTTAACACATTTTGCATATATATATATATATATATAAGCTAGCCAAAATAATACGTATATAGTTAAAATTAACTTACTAGCTACTACATAGTTTGCCATTTCTATAGGCTTGTGGAATCAAATTCGACGCGCCAACTCGTTTTTAACCCAAACCAATTTCAAGAGCGCAAATATGTGACCGACATTAGATATATGATTGCAAAAAGATCTAAAGACCACTTTTGCTATTTGCTGAAATTTGGATGCCTTTGTCTGATGTTCCACTACTTTTGCTTTGCTACTCTAATGTGACGGTCATGTGCCTCACATCTATAAATATCAAAAAAATGTAGAAAAGGCTACACATGAAGTCAAGTTTAAGTCTAACAGGTAGAGATGTATTCGGGTAAACAGATCTCTACGTGTGGATCCTCATAACCCCTCTCCGATGTATTAGCAACGCTGATCTTTTTCTGCAAGGGGGGTGAAGAAGCCCCATCCTCTTAAGTTTTTGAGAGATGGACACTGTTTTCGTGGTTTCCTTCTTCCCCCATCAAGTCAAGTTTCCTAAGAAATCTTATGCCTTGTGTGATTGCTGGGTGGAGTATTCAGTCGAACAAAACCTAAAAAAATTTAACCAAGTTGAAGCCCAAATTGCATACTTGTCGAGCCGTGACCTTGATTTTTAGGAAAATTTATATTTGGGCCTAACAGAACCTAAAATTAAAAATAACCCAACGAGGTCTGTTGGGCTCTACCATGTTCATAATAGTATCCATCAAGTTGTACGATCATCGTAGAAGTATCAGTATATTTCATTTAATTAGAAGAATCATTAGGTCCAACTCGACCTTGTCCTTAGTCGATAAACATAGACCTTAGATCAGACTTAAACCTTGATTTGGTAAAAATTTTTTACTTCGAGTCTGACCCAAAATGTAAAAAATAAAATGAACCGGGTCCACCTGATTGCTCCACCCTCAATTGATTTCTACATCATCACACGTTTTCTTTTCTTGCAGACAAACCAAAGGTAACTCGATACTTTTTTGCCTATAATAAATATTGCTGATTGTGGAGAGACTGGAAGACAATACACGCCAAGTTGAACGGGGATTTTAGGTAGACAAGATGTCATATGGGGGTGTTGGATCCTCCAACCGACATATGTAAGGTTGGAGGTCATGTTTGGATGTAATAAAGAGACACAGCATGTGAAGGGAACATTAAAATCGTATTCATTCCCAACAGCAGCATGTGGCTCTCTCATCTCGATTGGAAGCGACGACTGCTCAATAGATCCAACCAGTTACGAATTTGCCTCGAGATTTACCTAATGGCAATAATTAGAAGACTCTCCGGCTATCCACCTTTCTTAACAACAGGTATTCCACGTCATTAGAATAATAATAATAATAATAATAATAATAATAATAATAAAGTCCAAATTGGAAAGAGAACATAAATATCATGCTATCCATTGATGTAGTACAGAGTCATGTTATAGAATGTAGAAATAAAACCAAAAGACCCCTTTTTATTGTCAAATTTTAACGTAATGGAGTTAGGATAATCTCATATTTCCTCATTGCATCTAATATAACTATCCGTGATCCTCCACCAGCGATTTAGTCGTTCGTCAAAACTTGATATCAAACACAATACTATATTAGAAATAACATTGTTATAACTAATTATTATATATGATAATATTATCACTTAACAGTATAGAAATACTACAATAAATATTATATTATTACTGATACAATTTCAGCAATGATACCATGGTAATAATATCTGTAGCAGCGTTCTTCCACGGTGCGAACTAAGTCTCGAGAAAATGATAATGCTTCGACCTCCTTAAGTCATATCAAAGATAGAGCTTTGCGTTTTATCCTTGTTTTTGGAGAGATTGACCAGAGAGGATGCTGATAAGAAAACGTGTTTTACAGCATAGAATGCAACAGAGCAGTGGGGGCATCACTCCACACGTCTCCCTCGTGCACGTGGGAATGCATCCAGTTGAAATCTACCAGTAAAATGCATCGGTGCGACCCGAGTGAGATCCACAAGTAGGGCCGTCCAAGTTCTACCCAACCCACCTAACTCGACTCGTTTTCGACCCAACTCACTCACCCAAAATCCACCCACACCTATTTAAGTTAGACGCGTTGAAACCTAAATAACCGGCTTAGATAATCGAGTCAGGTGCATGTTTCATCCCTCGACAGCACGCCTAACTCGATGAATCTGATTGACAAAACAATAGAAGGAAAATAAATAAAAACAAAAATCAACTTATATTTTTCGATCGCTCAGACCCACCTTAAATCGCAAACCCATTTAGTTAAATAAATCAAGTCGGAATTAGATGAGTTGCAACATGTAGGATTTATGTTAAAAATTTTCACGCTCGTTTATCAATCGGACTAAACCTAACCCATCTCATCTATAATCATGTACGGGCTTAACGAATCAGATATAACACGACCAATATCACCGATGAATAGAATGCAAATATCATCGGTGATGTTTAATTTTAGAGAGATGAGTAACAACAAAAGAAACCATCAAACCTGTGATTTACAGAAATGCATTGCAAAACGTGTTCCATTAATTTTCGTGAGTTGGTGTCCTGTTGTATTGGCTTGGCCAACTTGAGGTCTTTTTGAGTATTAAAAAGATCCTTCGCTCAAAAAATAAAATAGCACGGTGATGTCTTGTAGCTGCAGTGAGTGACAATTTCATTTCAATAACACATGAGGGCTTTGGCTTTGGAATAAAAAAGGACCCTTCAGAAAAAGAGGCCACCCTCCAAATAGGGACATTCTACCTGTTTCTAAAGATTTGAACAGCTTGCCAATAAAAACAACCTGAAAGGGACACAGAACTGCATGCTGAATTCAAACAAACAAGAAATTGAAAAATGTATCCAATCTAGGATGACACCTTTTAGATTTACAACTGAAGGTACAGAGAATAGCAGCATCCTATATATATAAGTTGCACAAATGTAGATCATGAAAAATACAGCAAAAGGAAGGAAAACTGGCAAGAGAGAATGAAGAGTTTTGACTCAAGTAACATGGATGATAAAGCCTAAATATATGAGTAGCAGGGCATACAAAGAATTCTGAAGGCATAAGCTATATAAGAATCTAATGAATGAAGCACTTGAAAGTACCCACCAAAGGACACTGGAAACCTTCCGTATATTCTACTTACCCATTCAATAATGGTAATATTTACATTTACCATGAAGTCCTCTCTCTGTTGGTCACAATTTTAGCCCTGTTGGCTGGAATTCTGAACTGGAGGTTTGTTTGATGCCTTAACCTCATTTGGTTTTCACAGAAAATTTGGAAGGAATATATCCAGGTGCTAAAGAATGTATAGAATCAATAGGTATGAATTTGATGGAATGTGACGGTAAAAGAGGGTGAACTTTGGCCATCGGAGCCTCCACGAAATCATTGGGGAATGCTTTAGATATACTCTTCGGCAATAAAGCTACTTTGAATCTAGATGCTGCTGTAATGCCTGAGTGACTGCTCCAGTATCTGCTGACTAGGGCAGATCATCTCCTTGATGCGAATCCCGTTTTTGTATATCTTGAACGTGGGCACAATCCGCACATTCTCAAACTCAGTGACTGAAGGGCAATTGTCTATGTCAACCTGATGAAGGAGAGGTTAGAAAGAGCTTTATTGGGATCACAAAGATATTTAACGTGCTTACCTTGAGAAAACTGAGAGATGAATATCTCGAGCGAATTGCATCCACGAAAGAAGAACTCTGGACAGATTGCTTGTTTGAAGACGACACGAAGCAGACGACAGTAATACCTGACAGTTTTTCACAGAAATATGCCATCAGATTATAGGAGCTTGATAATTTAAGGGGCTTTCACGTAAATGCCATCAATAACTTGTGATACTACATAATGTGAGAGGTTAGGCTTTAATTGCATTCCAGGACCGTAAAAAAGGGCTACGAGCAGCAAAAAAGTGTAGAGGGGTCTTCTTTGGAAGGGTATTTCGGTCCCATGATACCAAGTTGAAAGGGGCAACAATAGAGGCTAATGGCTGAGTTAAAGAGCAGAAGAAAGGACAGAGGATCGAGATAAACAATGCAATTGCACTGTTTTGACGTTTATGATACAATACACAGACAAAAACGGTGACTTCTTAACGTCTTTAGTTGAAAATAGCACATCACCTTGATAGAATTCAATTCGAGTGGCATTTTTGTAAAAACAATCAATTTTATGATGGCATTTGTGTAAATACGAAGAGTATCATGCCAATCATGTAATTTCATAAGTTTATTATGACACGTAAAAACCCCTATAAGATCATGTCAAGCACTTCAAATAAGAAACTAAAAATGTGCTGCCAGTCTTGTGAGGATACAACAGTCATGTTCTTTTTTAGCATTTTTGATATCAATGGGAGTAGGCAACCCTTATCAAAATATCACACTAGACAAGTAACTGGTGGCTAATTGTTAAAGAAGCCCCCATGTTCTCTTTTTTCTTTTCAACAGTGTTATAGTGTGGAAGTAGATGCTTGGTTAAATTATGGTAGCTAAAAGATTAATGAAAATTTCCTAGATACTTGACAGGGTGCATGATTTTCAAGCAGCTATGATTACATCAACAATCAGCAGTAAAAATTTGGGACATTTTACAACGGCTGAAAAGAAATAGATAAGATATGACTCACCAGGCAATGATGTTGCTGCCTGAAAATGTTCCAAGCTCGTTACTTTCTGAGCTTCACCACCTGACTTCAGATTCAAGCCTTCCGCACCACGAGAACCTTTCCACGCAACTTGAGCGTGATGCAAAGCCTCTGCTATGTCGCCATCATGTGGAAGTTGCTTCCTCAACACCTCGTAGTCTCGAACAGACTCAGCCCATCTCTCCAGCTATCCGTCAACCACAGTCTACAATCAAAACCTACGATGTGGCCGGATCGATAATTTCAAAACGACAACATGAAGACCTGATGATGGTACCTTTGCGTACGAAGCAGCTCGACGGAGGAGCGCTTTGGTGTAGCTCGGTTGAATCCTAAGTGCTTCGTTACAATCCGCAACGGACTTTTCCCACAGCCCAAGCTTGGATTGGCACACAGCTCTGTTGCAGTGGAGCACAGGATTGGATGGATCGAACATGAGCCCTTCAGCGTAAGCCTCGCAAGCATCTGCGAATTTCCCGGAGTTGAATAGCTGGTTCCCACGTGCCCGAGCTCTTCCGACTGATCTCGCATTGTTCGCAATGGTCACCACCTCTTTGTTTCCAGGATCAAGTTCACGACCCTTCTCGGCAGAGGATTCAGCATCTTCAAACCTACGAAAAAATCCAACCACCCATCTTACTAACCAAACACCTTCTCAACATCAATTATCCGAATTCTCGTAGTTCAACTCACCTTCCTAAGGCCATGTCAACTTGAGCCCTCACTAGATAGAGGTAAGTATCAGCAAGCATGCCAAATACCCTGGCGTCTGAGCCCAAATTAGCAGGAGCTTGCAACTTGTTCATCTTTGATATGGTTGCATCAGCCTCATTGAGTCGATGGAGTCGAAGGAGGGCTTCGGCTCGTAGTGCAAGGAGCTGTAAATTCCAATGTTTTTGTTTTCGGTAAAATTAGCTTTTTTCTCCCCCTTTCTTCTACTTGGATGAGTAAGAAATGAGACAAAGTTTTGAGGGTGGAGATTTACCAAGGTTGAAGAATCCGCACCAGCGGCAATGCCAGCTTCCGTTTCTCGCAATACAGACTTCCAATCCCCTATCCTTCTAGCATCCATACTCCTGCTTAGATGCCTTTCAATTGTCTGCAGCTTCTGCAATTCCATTTGGTCCGGCTGATCGCCTGTGGAATGCAAGTGTTTTCGTGCATTCTCAACCTGTCCTAATCTGCACCGCAGCATTGTACGAAATTTTTGGAAACGAATGAGATGAGCAGAATGATAAAACAAGCAAAAACAGTTTTCTGGTCACCAGTTTGTAACTTTATCAAAAAATGGAGCACAGAAGGTACTTAATTGAAAAGGTTTAAGGCAATACAAGTTTTCTCTTGTATTTGAAAGAAAAAAATATATATATGTTTGCTTATCAATTCGAATGCATGTATACTGCTTACCAGTTAACTGTCCATAATCAGTTCACTTGATGGCATGATGGTAGGAAAGTAAGACAGCATTCATAAGATGGGCAGATGAAAATAATGATTAAGATGTCATGCAGATGCCATAGAGGGTCGGCAAGTTAGAACCTCTTGTTTGATCCTCACCCACCATGTTGCGGGTTTAAATAACGCCAAGTGATCAATCAAAAAGATAAAACACTGAGGGAAATTGCTGTCAATTGCAATTGGCAGCAGTTAGTTTTTCTTAACCTATATAAGGATCTGCAAGAAAGGAATTACCTTTTTTTTTCCCTTTTTCTAAGGGAAAGAGAGAAAGAGAGGTTTGGAAAAGGAAATCTCATTAGTGCCAATGCACATTTAAAAGATTATTTCTTCAAAGCCAAGTATTTTTCCCAGATTATCTGACATTCTAAATGGATTCTTCACCTTAGTTCAATCTTATGTGAGTAATACCTAGAATTGGATCAAATAAGCTTAGATAACTTTCAATAGTTTCTCCAAACCAAGAACGAGATTTCACAATTAACACAAAAATCAAAATAAATGCCATCAATTTTCACCTGATCTTAATTGCATATTACATGGATACAAATGCATATATAAGCTTTACCCCTGCAATACAAAATGTCAATTTCGGACGTGAGAAAATTCTCGCAACAAAGACAGTCAAATTCCACATCAGATACTGGAAATCCTATCATGGCATGCAGGCCAGTCACCTCAACTTGCAGGAGCTCTAATCATAAAATGTCCACATCGCCATCACTATTCTCTACCACAGAAATATATGAACCCCCTCCATTGTTCAAAAAAAAAAAAAAAAAATCCATAATTACAACCTTCCTAGAAATTACTACCAAAGCAACCACCCCAAGGTTACTTACTTGGTCAGTCCTCCTCGAATCCAACTCCAATCCAAGGCAGAGACACTACAATCACCACGACTCATGCCTGATTTCAGGCCCAATCAAGAAAAGTCAATGTCAACAACTTGTTTAATATGGACCCAATAGGCCCAAGTATTTAAGCAGTAGTAATTATAGTTCTCACAACCACAGTTGCTTACTTAATCACACCTCCTCACTAGATTATACATACATAACCAGCTTGTCTAATCCAACTCCAATCTAAGACAGAGACACCACCATTGCAACAACCCACGTCTAACCCGGAGCCCAATTGAAACAAAACCAACCTTGACAATTCGTTCAATATTGATCTAACATGCCCGTGTATTTACGTGGTTTTGGTAATCTCAATATTTTTTTATAGCTAACAAGGATTCACTTTATCCCTACCCAAATCAAGAAAAAACTGACCTTTACAACCCGTTGAATACCAACCCAATGGGCTCAATTATTTAAGTACCGGTAATTCCAAGACTTGTAGCCAACCAGACGGTCTAGGAAAATTGATCTTAACAACTCGTTTGATAAGACCCATTAGGCCCAAATACTTTTAAGTATTAGTAATTCGAACACTTATAACAAACTCTTCGTCCTCTCACCTGAGGTACAACCCGGCGAGCCGGTGGTGCGCGCGGCCGTACGCGGGGTCGACGCGGACGGCCTCCGCGCACTCGGCGGCCGCCTCGGGGACCCTGCCGAGAGCCGCGAGGGCCGCGGCGCGGTTGCCGCGGCACGCGGCGCTCCGCGGCCACGCGTCGACGGCCTTCCCGTAGATCTCGAGGGCCTCCGTGAACCGGCCCTTCCGGTAGAGCTCATTCCCGGCCCTCCGGAGCTCCTCGGGGTCGTCGCCGGTGGGCCTCCGGGGATGGGGGTGGTGGTGGTGGTGGTGGTGGTGCTTGTCGGCGGCGGGTGGGTGCTTGCGGGGGACGACGCTGCCGTGGCCGTAGCTCGCGGTGGCGGCGGAGGAGCGGAGGACGGCGGGGGTGGAGGTGGTGGTGGTGGTGGCGGTGGTGGAGGGGGAGATGCGGCCGGAGGGGCAGATGTTGCCGGCCGGGAGGGAGGGGGAGGGGGCGGAGGTGGCGGAGAGGGAGCGGCGGTGGGAGGGAGGGGCGTTGTGGCGGGGGAGCTCGCCGGAGAGGGAGCGGGAGGAGGAGGAGGTGGTGGTGGTGGGTTGGACAAGTGGGGAGACGGGGGAGGAGGTGAGGTTGGTGGCGGTGGTTGTTTTGGTGTTGGGTTTGGTGGTGGTGGTGGTGGTGGGAGACGACATTGGTGATGGAGGTGTGTGTGGTCGGTGGTGGTGTCTCAGATCTCACCACCCCCACAGTCCACTGTTGTTGCTCTCCTGGGCGTGTGTGGGGTGGGGGGGAACGGAAGGTGTGCTAATGTGAGTTTGGGTAGATTTAGTTTGAGAGAAGGAGAGGGAGAGGGAGAGGGGGAGGAAGAGGGAGAGGGGCTTAAATTATATTTTCCTTACCAATCTTCTTGTTGCTGGATACTCTCTCTCTCTCTCTCACTTCTAGATTGACTTTTACTGGATCTTGTTGGAGGGAGGAAGGGAGGGCGGAAGGGTGTGTCAGGGGGAAGTAAAGCTTCTTTCAGGTTAATAATTTTTTTTTAATATCTATTTTGAATGAAAATGCCCTTTATGTGCGCTCTCTCTCTCTCTCTCTCATTTTACTTGACGTGAGAGTCAAGGGAGGTAGATTCCCATTGGTCGGTTGGAAAAGCTCTTCCCTGCTGAGTGTGAGGGGGCACCAAAATAAACAAAATATTGAAAAAAAAGGGGGGGAAAAAAAAAAAAAGAGGATGGTCGCCAACTCCAAAAAAAAAAAAAAAAAAAAAGTACTATTTATTTAGAAGAATTAGGGGCATTGGTTTCTTATTTGGTAAGTTTTATCTTAGAATTATCACTTCTGGAGAGAGTCATTTTGTAATCATCCCATCTCTTCTTTTTTGTAGAATTAAATAATTCTTCCACAGACCCAAAACATCTTATGATTTTACCTATGCTTCCTTCAAATTCAAAAGCTCCACGATCTTACCTCAATCTCTCAACTACATCACTTACAAAATTAATTTCTCTAAACAAACAATACCTAAACCTTCTCGATAAAAAAAATAAAATCCTCACCAGAATATGCATGCATATATAATAAGAAGTTAAAGTGAGAGGGTATGAGAGGTTATTATACAGAATATATCTAAAAAAATTTAATTGTATGATCAAAAGAGTGCCTTTTAAGTATGATGTGTTTAGGAAAATAAATCATGCAAATTAGACATGTGTAAGACATCTTTGGAAAGAATTCAAATAATGAAACTTTCTCTCATGAAGAGAGAGAGAATGGATTGATTTGGTATCTTTCAACTTTTTACAATCTTCCTCCTAATTTCCATCACACCTACATTGGCCTTTACTTAATGTAGGAGGAAATCATAGGAAGTAAGCCACAAGTTAGGCTTTTTTTTTATTTTTTTTTGCAAGGAAAAGAGTTTCATTTAGTAGCCAAAACCTGACATAGAAAATTAGGGTATACCCAACTTCCACAAACATCTAACGA
This sequence comes from Thalassia testudinum, assembly GCA_037157565.1. Classification (NCBI taxonomy): domain Eukaryota; kingdom Viridiplantae; phylum Streptophyta; class Magnoliopsida; order Alismatales; family Hydrocharitaceae; genus Thalassia; species Thalassia testudinum. Next base: position 55,572,548 of record JAZHRO010000030.1, read on the forward strand.
GAGACAATGTCGAGCCAAGGCATGAGCAAGCCTGACGTCTGTTTTGGGGACTTAAACAACCGAAAACCAACATTACAATGCAAGATATGCATACAAGTATGAATGAGGTTCCTTACTACCTAATCTGGCTGCTTACGGGCTAGCAGTTGGCTCACCAAGTTGATGGCGTTTGAGATAATTGCTACCTCCGATAATCCAGATTTCAAGGCCAACTAAAGGCCTTGTAAAATCGCCCACAATTCTGCATGTTCACTATAATTATAGCTGCATTTTACAGTAGCCCCAGAAATTATACTCCCTCTTGGATCCAATAGAATTGCAACTCCAACAGAATTTGAGTGTCCAACAGCTGCATCAACCATGATTATGTACTTTCCAACAAGATCCTCTTTTTCAAGCACAAACTCCAATTGTTGTTGTTGTAACTGACCATCATCTAAACCACCATGGACAGGGAATTGTTTCCCATCAACATCATAAAAAGCAGTCATGGAATTAGCCGCCACAATGACTTCAATAGGATTAGGCGTTCAGCCTTCCATAACTCCTTTACACCTATGCAGCCACAAAGCATGTAGAACGTAAAGTACCAGATTTTTCTTCAGTCATGCCTCCTGGAAAATTTTATTTATCTGCCCAATGTGTTCCCACCAAGAATAGTCCATGTTATTTATATACGATCCCCACAAAAAACCATAATGCTCTGGAGAATGGACAAGCTCCCACCAAGTGTTCCCAGGTTTCATCCACCAAATTGCAAAAAGGACAAGAGGCCTCTCCTTGATTTGTTCTACCTACTATTATTGCTCTGACCGGAAGAGCACAAACTAATGCTTGCCATAAGAATGTCTTAGTCCTTGGAGCTAAATCATTAATTGCCCATAACTATCTACAGCTCATCCTTTGGTTGTTAGTAACAATATTACCCATTCTAGAATCCAATAAAAATGAACAATAGAGTGATTTTATGGAAAAAGTACCTTTTGGATGGGGTCTCCATATTAACGTATCCTCCCCATTGTGCAAAGGAGTAGATATTATCACCTCTGCCAACGGAACATCAAAACAATTATACACCAGATCATGATTCCGTTCCTGTTTCCTTCAGCATGAGTTCTGCAACTCTGCTGAACTGTAAACCATTTGAATCCAGTGGCCAAACATCACCAGACCAGTTGAAAAATCAGACCATATATTTATATACTCTCCATCCCTTACTAACCATAATGTAAATTTAGAAATATAAGGCTTTACATGCCCTAAGGATTTCATGAATTGAGAATCCGGCTGCATAGCAATATATTCTGAATATGATCCTCCGGGAAAATATTATTTACGTTTGAATTGTATCTACCAAAATCCATTCTGTTCAGTATATAACCTCCACGCCATCTTAACAAAAAATGCAAGATTGGTCATCCTGGTAGATCGAAATCCTAAGCCACCCATATGCTTCGAAGCACATATATCCCACCAAGATCTTAAATATAGATGCCTGTTTTCACTCGCAAAACCCCACCAGAAATCTCTGGCTAACTTATCAAGCACGGAACACAATTTCTTAGAGAATAAGAAAACCGACGTCAAATAAGTTGGAATTGCAGATAATGTTGATTGCAATAAACTACCTCTGCCAGCTTGAGATAGGAGTTTTCCTTTCCAATAATACCTGTACCTATAATCTACCCTTTGTTGTTGTTTCCGAATGTAACGGAACAACCCTCTTTGTATGTTACCTCCGTAAAACGTTCCTTGTTGCCTATCATATGCTTGGAACAATCGCTGTCCATGATCCAAATCCCTTTGTTTTTGTCCTACAAAACATGTTCGTCTGTAAGTTGATCTTCTTGGCTGTTCTACAATCTTTCTATAGGCATATAGTCCTTCTTTGATTTTCTTAAAGATATATCTTGACAAATCTACTTTTTCTTGACCTACAAAACAAGATTGAACAAGTTTCTTTGGTACCCATTTTTTCTTAGGTCCATATTGGTTAGTTTTTATTTTTATAGTTGAATATGAAAACTTCCTTTCTTCCTTTTGACTATATATAAAATTAGTTTGATTTCCTTTTGAAGAACTAGCTTCATGAGAATATTCAAGACCAAATTTGCAAGAATAAGATTTTTGTGATGATAAGAGTATATCTAAGTTTTCTTTTCCATTAGTAAACTTAGCAAGATCTCCTAATAACCCTTCTAAATTATTTTTAAGATCTTGAACATTAATTTCAAGAAGTTCTATTTTATTCTTTAAACTTTTAGTCTCATCACATAGGAAATTTTTTTCTTACAAAATCTTGTCTTTCTCATTTTGAAGGTTTTGATATTTTTCTTTAAGATCTTTATTTTATAACTTGGTCTTTTTAAAAGTATAATATAAATCATCAAATGCTTCTACAAGTTATTCTAAAGATAAATCGTTTACCTCATCTTCTAAAGTCATAAGCCCAAGACATGGCTTCTTCCATGGTTGAATCAATCTCTGATTCGCTCTCACTAAAATCTGAATCATCCCATGTAGCTTGCATAGCTTTCTTTTTCTTGTATTTGTTAAAAGATTTCTTTGAATCTTATTTCTTTTTGCTCATTTCTCCATCCTTCTTAAGAAGTGGACAATCCTTTTGAATATGTCCCTTCTTTTTTGCATTGATAGCAAATGATTGGCTCTACCTTTGAATCCTCCCTTGATCCCTTTTTCTTGAAATTCTTGTTATATCTCAAAAATTTTCTAAACTTATGAGTAAGCATGGGAAGGTCTTCATTATCTTCATCACTTTCTTCGGATTCTAAATACACTTTAAAAGCTAATTGTTTTTTCTTCACCTCCTCTGTTCCTTTCTTCTTTTGATTAAGCTTGGTCTCATATGCCATGAGATTTCCAAGAAGTTGATCCATGTTTAAGTTTTCAACTTCATTGGCTTCTTCCATAGCTGTGACTTTAGGTTCAAAAGCATTAGTCAAAGAACGTAAAATTTTACCTTTTAGCTCACCTCTTATGAAGGTTTTTCCTAGAGCCTTCAAGTTATTGACGATAAAGGTGAAACAGGTGTACATATCATTTACACTTTCATTTTCCTGCATTTCAAATTTCTCAAATTCTTGGGTTAGTAAAATAACTTTAAAATTCTTTACCTTATCGGTACCCTCATGAGTTATCTCAAGAGTTTTCCAGATTTCATATGCACTTGTGCATTGAGAAATCTGATTAAACTCAGCTGGGCTAAGTGCACAGTATAAGGCATTCGTAGCCTTGGAGTTGAGTGAGAGCCTCTTCTTATCATCCTCCGTCAAAGCTCAATTTTTCGGTTTCACTAGCCTTTCAAATGATGTCTCCATTTCCCAAATAGAGCAATCTCCTGACTGAAGGAAGACTATCATCCTTTGCTTCCAGTACGAGTAATTCGTACCATTGAAGTAAGGTGGTTTTGTCATTGAGAAACCACAGTTGTTGCTAATTGCTACCACCCTAGATGTCATTTGATCGTCTTGCACAAGCTATAACACCTACACACAAGAATAAACAAGGCTCTGACACCAAATGTTAGTGGCACAAGAAGGGGGTTGAATTGTGCAACAAAATTAATACAAACAATCGCAGCAATAACACAAGAATTTAGAGAGGAAACCCTTGCGGGAAAAACCTCTACCTAGATCTCTCAATCTAGGATTTTGCCTCTACCCAAGTAAGAATTACTAACAACAAGCAATATTACAAAACCTCACTTCCTGGACAAACCCCAAGAAGAGTTTTGCCCCTCTACTAAGAGGAAATGGGAAACCCACAAATCGAGTACCTAAATAAACTAACAAAAGTAATATAATCTATAAGCCTTGAATGAAATAAATAAGAATACTCCCTTCTTTAAACTTATGAGTAGCAGGAAGAATAGTTGCTTTCAAGAACAAAAGCACAAGAGTATCATTCAACAAGGCACACAAGAGAGCACAAATGAGATCAAAAGCTTTCAAATGAATAGAATGTGAATTTCTTTATTGTAGGTTCATAAGGCTACCTATGGGGGGTATATATAGGTGTAGGAGGTCATATATTAGCTTAGGTAGTCATTGGAATTTGAATTGAATTGTAATAATTTGAGCAAGAACGGCTATAAAGTATTAACTCAAAATTTGACTATATCAGACATCCCAAAAATAATGACAGACGTCTGAAAATACTATTCCAAGTGTCAAAATAAATCAGGACGTCTAACAAAACTTCAGGAAATCAAAGTGATTACTGGATCAAATACAGGGATGTCTGATAAAAAATTAGACATCTGAAGATAAAAGTTCAAACATCTAAATAAGAAATTGGACGTCTGAAAAAGTAACAAGGAAAGAGTGCTCGTTATTGGAATGAAATTAGACCCAAACAGGGATCTAGACAAATATGGTTAGATGTGATGTCTTAAAAATAACCAGTAGACATCTGTAAAAACTTAAGGATGTCTGATGGCCTTCAACAGTAAAAAAAAAATCAAAGTTTAATCAGAAGTACTTAAATGTGATCAAAGTGAATGTTAGAATGATATAGACTCTGAAGATAGAATCAGACATCTGAATGTCTCCTAACGAAATGGCCGTTGCTCTCCAAAGTTGAGAGACTATCAAAATCTCAAGGTGTCTTCTGAAAATCAAGGAGGCATCTGAAAACGCTAAACCAGACATTTGATATAAATAGTAGACATCTTAAAAATTTAGATGATAGAGGTTTCAAGATTCGGTAATGAGTATAGGTTCTGGATAAGATCCTGGACGTCTAGAGAATGAATTAGACATCTTAAAAATTATATTCAGACACCTGAAAGAAGAGAGAGACGCCTGAAAAACCAACAAAATAAAGACTTTAAGAAAAATGTGAGTTGACTTTATCATCAAGGCTTTTACATTCTAAAAAAATTAAAAATACACTAGAAAAAAGCTTTTGCCCTTCCTTTTCCTTGATCATAATCTTTGAGTCCTTCTTGCACTTTAAGTCCTACCTGCAACATGTTAATCTTTTCAAAGAAATAGTTCATTTGTCATTATCAAATAATACAAGTATAACAACAACTATCACTATACCAACCCATTGGTAGCTTAAATGAAGATTTTTCATCTCTCAATACCTACATTGCAACATTGGTCGAAAAAAGTCAAAATATGCAAATCACTTTTAGCCTTTATTGAAAGAAAATCTATTTCTAAACTTCTTTCACGATGGGGTTTAATTACTGAACTTCGTTTGGAATGTTCCAACAAATGTATAATGTATCTATCTATATATCAGAGTTCTAGCTATATTTTTCTTAGATGATGTTTCTGTGCTTCTTTTTGGTGTGTATGGAAAAAATGTTTTTTGAGTATGGTACATAAAAGATTTCAAAAATGTTTACATTTGTATTCTTTGGATGATGTTCTCCGATGGAAACCACTGCATATAACAAAAGTTGATTTAAAAAATCATCCTTTAAATTTGAAATGCACTCAATCAATTATTATACTATTTTTTAAAAATTATCTTTTTACATAAATACCAAGTTATATTACAACTCTATCCATAAACTATATTTTGATTACAATTTGTTACGATCCGATCTCAACTCCCTACGGAACTTGAGAACAGTCCACCTCGACTAACTCTAAGATCTAGTCGTCCAACAAGAAACCATCAACCAACATGCCCGTACGCAACGAGTCCCATCATACATTGACTATCCATATTAATGTACTATGATTCCTTTCCTGGTTCCTCATAGGGTTCATGTAAAGTACGCATCTTATTTTATTTCGTGGCATGCATTTCTATCACATATTGATTTCTAATTCATACAGGCAACTCGTAAATTAATAGGATAAACCATCATTAATATAATAAGCGATCACCTCATAATTTAAATGTTCCAGTATCACAATATGAAGTTTAACAACATACATTATCAGAATTAATAACATACGAGATTCATACATTGAATATGAACCATTCACATTCCTGGTCCTAAGGTTCATCTCATAACCTATGTTTCAAGCAAATATTTTAACATGCACTGTATTAATTCAAACTACAAAAGTAGAGAGGACCACTCTACCAGGGTATACAGGTGGTATGGGGGCTCAAATGGTGGATCCCAACGTCTCCGTAGGTTCCATGTGCACCATGGACTGGAGACCTATATTGTTTACCAATATGTCAAATGAGCTCAAAATAGTATAGACACTATACTAACATGTAAAGAATTTCGAAAGGAAACTAACGATACTTGGTTTGCGAAAATTGACTTCGTTTGGACCCTGAACTGGCCCAAAAACACGCATCATGACCAAAATCAGATGTTTGGGAAGAGTCCTAGACGTCTTAAACGAGCGCGGGATCTCACCTTACTTTCTGCATCTTTTTTAGACGTCTAAAACCTTTTACAGCCGTCTAAGGGTGTCTCCAGACGTCTGGCACTGAAGGTTCCCTACTTGGAGGGGGTGAGATCAGTGTGACGTAAAAAATGCGTAATTGAAATATAAACAATCTCACAAATAGTCAATCACACAAAGACACAAAGTATTTTTTTAGGTGGAAACCCAAACCTGGTGAAAACCACCACCTAACCCTCTCGAGTTAGGATTTTCCGATCAACCTAGTTGATCAAATCCACTAACCGAATCACTTTAAAACGATGGTGATTCAACCTCAGTACAACCACGCTACAAGTACGAGGGTAGCGTTCCTCAACCCCTTCTCTCCACGAGAAGGATTTTGTCCCACGAAGGAGACGGGAATTCGCAAAGCGAATACCCAACCAAATAACAAAGATAAAATAAACAACAAACCTATAGAGCCAACAAAGTAATAAACCTAAGCTTCTATAGGATTTAGGAAACTCCCCTTTGCAAGGAGTGCGTCGATGATGACACGGGTGCGTGAGCCACGCAACGGCGCAATGTCGCTCTCGTAGACAACGGCGGGAGAGCGGGTGCGCGAAGGGAATGATGCTCTCAAGATGTAGAACTTGAGCTTAGAGAGCAAGAGCTTCTTGGACACAAGAGAGTGGAAATACTTGATCTTAGTGTATTGCAAAGTGTTTCTTGTGTGTCTCTTATTTTTCTAAGTGTATCTCTTGTGTTTCTAGGTGTGTAAAGGCTCCCCTCTATTTATAGAGGCCTTAGGGAGGCTTTGGAAGGCTTAGGAAGGGTTGTATAGCCGTTGGGAACAAAGCCCAAGTGAATCAGCCCGAAATCAGGAACAATCATTGTTCTGACAGGCTTATCAGACGTCTAATTCTAGCATCAGACGTCTGGAAGTTCACTATAAGACGTCTGATTCAAAGGTCAGACGTCTGATTTTGGGCGGGTCTCTCCCTGACTTGTATCAGATCTAAACAGGGTTTTTACGCAAGTCCATCAGACGACATACAGGACGTCTGACACTATGTCTGGACGTCTGGAAACCTACTTTTACTGTGGGAATTGATTTCCAAACGTTGCAATGGCTAGAAAATCTCTGAGAAGAGATTTTGGGTCAGCCGAGGCAAAACGGTCATTTATCAGACGTCTGGAAAGGCCTAAGGAAGTCTGATAAGGCTCTAACGGTCATATTCTTGAGCATATTCTAAGGCAGCCAACGGTCCACTAATTGGACGTCTGGCAAATCCATCAGACGTCTTCTAAGACATCTGGACTAAGGTCTGGACGTCTGATTTCATCAGACAGAACTAACTATGTCCAGCCTAACAGTTATCAAACGTCTGAAACAACAGTCAGACGTCTTAAAATACTTTATCAGACGTCTGATTTGGGAATTAGACGTCTGGAAGTGCTGTTTGAACCCTATATTGGTTTTCTAAGTATTCTACAGAAAACCTAAGTATCCTAGGGTTGTGCCGGTGTTCATAGGACTACTGTTAGGGTTCTTTGAGGCTCTTTAACATGAAATATCTAAGGAAATAAAGAGCAACAAAAGAAACGAAAAATACAACAAGTACAAAAGAAGGGAATCTATCCTATTCTTCATTTCCTTCCATCTTCAATCTTTCGCTCCACGCGAACCTCCTCTGTTTTCCGTCAAGCTCCTCCAATCCGTCCTGGATGCGAGCTCGAATTCCGTCTAAACACGTCCACACTTGCAATTGACCTGAAATCTAGGACTCAAATTGCAAATGTTAAATAACACGTGTTTTGTTATCATCAAAACAAATGATCGTGGTGCTCTAGCACCAACAATCTCCCCCTTTTTGATGATGACAAAATCGTAAATAATAATACAAAAAATCCTCCCCCTTTTTGACATTATCAAAAAGGTTTGATTGATTTTAAATTTCCTATAACTCCCCCTTAAAACATGCTCTTCTATGAATTTATTTTGACAAAGGTAATGTCCTCCCCCTTTTTGTAACAATGAGATAGCTATTATTTTTCTCCCCCTTAAAAATTGACAATTAGCTCATCATTTTTCATTTTTTAACTCCCCCTATCTAAATGCTTATAAAAAGATAGGGTTAAGAATTTTACCTCACCTACCATGGCCAATAAAGTGGGCCAAATGGTGGTGGTGGATGCCACATCGGATGGGGCTCCCATCCGTAGCTTGGAGGCCCGGGCATTGGCACCGGTCTCCAATCTGGTGGTCGACGTGCGGCGGGTCCGTCGTTTGTTCGCCGTCTCGTCGGTCTTCTTGTTCTCCTCCTTGGTCTACTCCTTAGTTCTCCTAACTCGAGTTGACCAGCCTTGAGTTTGTAGGTCCAGTCCTTTGTATTGTAGTTATCCCTGAATCCTACAAAACAAGATTCTAATTTTTTCTTCGGTATCCAAGTGAGCTTGGATCCGGATTTGTTAGAAGGTCTTCTTGATGGAGATCCTTTCTCAACCTTAGGGCTATAAAAATTATCAACTTTGTTGATTAATTTGTTAGAATTTTCCCTAAGACATGCAATTTCTTTTTCTATAATATTCATCTTAGTCTTTAAATCAGAAATTTCTAACTTTAGACTATCATTTTCCTCAATCAACTTATTATTTTCATTGATGAGGTTATGATTTTCTAATAACAGGTTATTATCCTTAGGACTAGTTTCTATGTCCTTAAGTTGTTTTTCTAACCTATCATTTTCATTTTTAAGAAAACTAAGGTTCTTTTTAATGCTTTTATTTTCTATCCTAAGTGATTTACTAATCTCAAAAAGTTCATTAAAAGCTTCTTGAAGATTGAGATTTACCTCGTTGTCTGAGTCGTTTCCGCTTTCACTGTCGTTATTGGTTCCTCTGGCCATGAAACCAAAGCAAGCGGTTTCCTCCTTCTCGTGATCTTCTTCCGAGCTTGTCTCTTCATGAGTGCCTTCCAACCTCCTCCATATCTCGTGGGCGGTGATGCACTCTTGGATTTTCTCGAACTCCTTCAGACTCAACGCGCAATACAAGGCATTCATTGCCTTTGCGTTGAGTGAAAGCTCTCGAATCTGCAGTTGCGAGTAGCCTCCTTGGGGTCGCTTCGGGATCTCGTATGGGGTTTCGCAACATCCCCATATCTCGAATTCAGTGGCTTGGAGCCACGTCTTCATCCTCAACTTCCAATATCCGTAGTTGTTCCCGTCAAAGTAGGGTGGTCGGATGGTGGACTGCCCTTCGGAAATTCTGATTGCGGCTATGCTTCCCTCCATGATCTAGATCCTCGCCGGTTTGTAACGCCGATTTTGCGAGACCTGCTCTGATACCAATTGTAATTTCCCTACTTGGAGGGGGTGAGATCAGTGTGACGTAAAAAATGCGTAATTGAAATATAAACAATCTCACAAATAGTCAATCACACAAAGACACAAAGTATTTTTTTAGGTGGAAACCCAAACCGGGTGAAAACCACCACCTAACCCTCTCGGGTTAGGATTTTCCGATCAACCTAGTTGATCAAATCCACTAACCGAATCACTTTAAAACGAGGGTGATTCAACCTCAGTACAACCACGCTACAAGTACGAGGGTAGCGTTCCTCAACCCCTTCTCTCCACGAGAAGGATTTTGTCCCACGAAGGAGACGGGAATTCGCAAAGCGAATACCCAACCAAATAACAAAGATAAAATAAACAACAAACCTATAGAGCCAACAAAGTAATAAACCTAAGCTTCTATAGGATTTAGGAAACTCCCCTTTGCAAGGAGTGCGTCGACGATGACGCGGGTGCGTGAGCCACGCAACGGCGCAATGTCGTTCTCGTAGACAACGGCGGGAGAGCGGGTGCGCGAAGGGAATGATGCTCTCAAGATGTAGAACTTGAGTTTAGAGGAAGAGCTTCTTGGACACAAGAGAGTGGAAATACTTGATCTTAGTGTATTGCAAAGTGTTTCTTGTGTGTCTCTTGTTTTTCTAAGTGTATCTCTTGTGTTTCTAGGTGTGTAAAGGCTCCCCTCTATTTATAGAGGCCTTAGGAAGGCTTTGGAAGGCTTAGGAAGGGTTGTATAGCCGTTGGAAACAAAGCCCAAGTGAATCAGCCCGAAATCAGGAACAATCATTGTTCTGACAGGCTTATCAGACGTCTAATTCTAGCATCAGACGTCTGGAAGTTCACTATAAGACGTCTGATTCAAAGGTCAGACGTCTGATTTTGGGCGGGTCTCTCCCTGACTTGTATCAGATCTAAACAGGGTTTTTACGCAAGTCCATCAGACGACATACAGGACGTCTGGCACTATGTCTGGACGTCTGGAAACCTACTTTTACTGTGGGAATTGATTTCCAAACGTTGCAATGGCTAGAAAATCTCTGAGAAGAGATTTTGGGTCAGCCGAGGCAAAACGGTCATTTATCAGACGTCTGGAAAGGCCTAAGGACGTCTGATAAGGCTCTAACGGTCATATTCTTGAGCGTATTCTAAGGCAGCCAACGGTCCACTAATTGGACGTCTGGCAAATCCATCAGACGTCTTCTAAGACGTCTGGACTAAGGTCTGGACGTCTGATTTCATCAGACAGAACTAACTATGTCCAGCCTAACAGTTATCAGACGTCTGAAACAACAGTCAGACGTCTTAAAATACTTTATCAGACGTCTGATTTGGGAATTAGACGTTTGGAAGTGCTGTTTGAACCCTATATTGGTTTTCTAAGTATTCTACAGAAAACCTAAGTATCCTAGGGTTGTGCCGGTGTTCATAGGACTACTGTTAGGGTTCTTTGAGGCTCTTTAACATGAAATATCTAAGGAAATAAAGAGCAACAAAAGAAACGAAAAATACAACAAGTACAAAAGAAGGGAATCTATCCTATTCTTCATTTCCTTCCATCTTCAATCTTTCGCTCCACGCGAACCTCCTCTGTTTTCCGTCAAGCTCCTCCAATCCGTCCTGGATGCGAGCTCGAATTCCGTCTAAACACGTCCACACTTGCAATTGACCTGAAATCTAGGACTCAAATTGCAAATGTTAAATAACACGTGTTTTGTTATCATCAAAACAAATGATCGTGGTGCTCTAACACCAACAGGCACTACTCCCAGTCATCTGGGAGTAGTCGGACGTCTGTCGATACTCCAAGTGCCTCGAACGTCGCGCCAACGTACATTCCCAACATCTCTAGCATCTCGGCACTCTGCGTGCTTTCTAAATGTTTGGCGGCCCCTCCAGACGTCTGACAAATGTTGTAGACGTCTGGATCTGTGGAAATAAATGCCACAGAACTTCCTCGCGAACTTTCTTCTCACTTTAGGAGCTGCAGCAGCTCCTGTACAGCCTTGCCCTCTCCTCTGATATCCTCCTACTCCTTGCTCTCCCTTAGTCAACTACTCTGGTGGAGAGCAAAATAGAGGAAGGGGGGGTGGGGGGGTTTATGGATGGTGAGGGATGGGGAGAGGTATGGGATAAGGCATGGGGTATGGCGGTATGGTGGGAGCTTGTGCATTTCTCCTCTACCTAACATCTCGATTTGTCCAATGATGGTGTTGTTGACGGTCGTGACTGATGATCGCATGGAATGGGAAATTAGCGACATTATTGCTAATGATAGGATGGAAGTGGCATCTCGGATAATGCGTTAATTTTCTTTAAAACTTCCCCTTTTATCTGGCACAAACTTAGGCGCATTACTTCTTACCTTTGTTCCCTTCCCTCCTCTTTTCTTCCCATTTGTTTCCCTTTTTTTTCCTTCTTTCTCTCTTTTTTTTTTTGCTTTTCCTATTGATATGTGTTGAGAAAGAGGTTATAGTAAAGTTCCTAAGTATAAAATTAATATATAAGAAGGATATATAAAGTGGGTAAATCAAATCGTAATACAATTAATATGAAATAAGAAGCCAACAAATTACTTTAGGTAAGTGAGGAATTAGAGGTTCATGTGACATATTATCTATTCAACACCTCACCATACCTAGCTAAGGAATAAACTTAGACTTTGGATTTCACAACCAGAATGCAATGCTTGCAAGTATATCTCCCATCTAGAAAGAAGTATAAACTTAGTATGCATGGAACACTCATGGAGTCTTCCTTGATGTCTAAGAATTAACCTATATTAGACAAGTTGGATAATCAAGTATATATTTTATATATATTCATATTCAATCAGATTTTTTTTTGTAATAAAATCTATATCTAAATTCGATTGAATTTAGGTTAAGTTTTAATAATCATTTTCGAATGGGATTGAGTCGAATGCAAGTTAGATTTATCAAAACTTATATCCCTAATCTAAGATATAAAGCCTCACCCATCTGACCATATCCTAATGGGACGAGCGAGTTAAAATATACCAAAGAAATTCAGCTAGGAAATCCGGATGCATTGGACTAACCTTCCTAAGGCATATAAAACACAACTTACATGTGTGGTGATCTAGAGCCAATTTCACCATCTTTCATGCAAAGCCCTAGGCATCCTTATTAACAATTGATCATTGTAGTATGGGCACATTCTTGTTTAGGAGATTTTTTAATTTTCAAGTCATAAAAGGATACATAATTGAGGCAAAAAGGTATTTATTCAAATGGACACAGCTGGTCCAGCTGGAAACACCGCCCCACCTACCCGCCGCAGCTCAACCTCTCTCCCTTGTGACTCCTTTAAGTGACTACTGCTGATGTGGACGTCTTGGCATCCAACCAACCATAGCATAAGGGCAAAGAAAAATAGCAATTTTTACATACAAGCAACTAAAATATTAAACGTAACAAAAGAAAATCACAACAAAGCTCAAATAGGATGTATGCTCACAAAGTTACATCATCTATTTTTCTTTTTTCAAAGTTAAGAAGGTCAAATGGATCGGATTGGGTTGGATTCATTCAATTTAGATCAAATTTATTTATAAATGAGTAGGTTTTGGTTTAACCTATTTATTAAATAGATATGTATATTCTAATCTAAATTTGATTCATTTACATTTATCAAATCTAACTCAACTTGACTCATTTAACCTTTTTAATAATAGGTTAAATGTGGGTTAAACATGGGTTTGTTTTCTTAATAATCGAATATATTGGATTGAGCGATTTCGTGTAGGTAAATTTAAATTTGACCTGTTTAACAAACGAGTTAAATAAATTTAAACATGTTTAATGTAAGTGGATTCAGGTCAATTTTAGATCCATTAATCGGACTGAGTTCGGATTGAATTAGACAGGTTCAAATTTTTTTGACAACCCTAATCAAAACTAAGAGCTCACAAACAGCCAATGACCAAATGATAGGAACTTCTAAGTTTTGTAGAAGAAACCTAATTTAAGTCATCATTCTTACATTATCAGAGGGATTGGTGTGTTAAATATAACTAATCTTTCTTTGATTTACCAATATCAATCCCAGATCATCCAAAAATATATACATATTTGATTTACGCACGAATATTACCTTGTAAAATGTAATTTCTTTCTTTCCCAACCCAATTTCTTCCTCCTTTACCTAATTTTGTACTTTAAATTTCTATCAGCGATTTACTTTTATGGGTACGGTACCCATACGCCTTGTTCCCCTTATTATGAGTCTATTGAAGAAATTGCATGGCTATGGATGGATGTTCAACTGTCTCTATCTGTCCACACCCTAAAACATTATATGTTGTATTAATTTGTCGTAAAAGAAAAGAGCATTACCTCCAAATTGGTTTGAACGTGAGAAATAAATGGATATAGTTACAAGAATGAAAAAAGTAACACGTATTTGTAACATAGGGAGGTGGTAGAAAAAGGTAAATTTAAAAGTGAAGATCACACATCACTTCCAAATCAAAACAAATCAAAATTTACGGGTGCAATTGTTTTACACCAATGTAAAATCACCTTTAAAATCATTTGGCACCCTTATAAAATCACCAAAATCACTTTTAGAATCATTTTGTATACATGCAAAATCATTTTGTACCTATGGAAAATCATCAAAAATCACTCTCAGAATTATTTTAGAATAGTGAAAAATCACAAAATACAATTCAGAACTATTTTGCACGATACATTTTAATTTTAAACAAAAAAACACCCATGTGCTCACTAACTCACAAAGTGATAATCACTTTTTTAAAATGAGGTGAGGCTTATCACCTAGCAAAATTTACATTTTTTTGGGATATCTTTACATTCAATATTAATTATATCATGGGAATAACATCATCCTATCTATGCATTGAAAATTATATCACATTTTACAATTTTTATACATTTTTATAAAATAAATACTAGATTTAGTGGTAACCCTCACATTGGCATGTATGAGATATAAATGGTTATCATGTTGGTGATATAATTAAATCCCACAACCACCTTCTTCTTTATTGTGGTAGTTTTCCCCATTCAATGTCCATTACATCTCTCCATCATTTTTTTTTCTTTGAAAGTGAAAGAAGCTATGATGATAAGTGGTTAAGATGACATCGAAAATTACAAGAGTCATTTAGCTAACCACCAAGATAGTGCGCACCAAGGCCTTTATTAAGGTACAAAATTAAAAATTTTAGGTTAAGTTTTGATTAAGTGGATTAGGCTGAAACCTATGTGATTGGCATATAAGCTTAAATGTGAAATAAAGTGGAATGACGAAATAAGAATGCAACAAAATATATCCTTTATTCCACCTCAAATAAACTAAATAAATTGAGGTCCAAAACTAGGCTTGCAGTAGATTAAATAGATTGAATGGAACAAGATAATTGAAAATACATGAAAGTAAGCACAGTATCATCAGAAATATTCAATTTTTATTATCTTTTTTCAAATAAGGTAAAATCCAAATACATCAGTGAGACTCAAAACTTCTTTACATAGGAAATAATTGGAAAGGCATCATCAAGTCGACATCTTTTTATAGAAAGGAAATAATACATCCATATAGGAGGACTCAAACTTCTTTACATAGGCACACATTAACAAGTATGCATTAATGAAAAACTCAAAACTCTTACTTATAGGCAAAAGATATTAAATTTTTATTATATTATACTTTTTATTTAGACCACACTATCATTCAACATTCTTGATATTATATCATTAAATAAAGTTCTCCCTCCTTTCTATCATTGGTTAGATTCAAATCATAATCTACTTGTTGAAAGTGAATCTAACCTTTCGAAATTCCATTTGATGTCTCTCAATAATTGATTGTTTGACTCTCAGAAGGTCAATATAACCACTTATCAGACCTCTAGGATCACCTCTAGAGATCATACATTTTTGTTGGGGAATTAAACCTAATCATATGATCTAGAGCTTTAGCTAAGTTATAATATGTTATTGTTGCATGCTAGATTTAAAGTTTTTCATTGATAAATTTGTTTAAAGAACTTGGAGTTTATATAAATAAGTGTAGTTTAAGTGAAACTATACTATAATTCTCTATCTTTTATCATCCAATAAATTTTTTCAGTGTTGTGATTTAGTTCTTTGAAATTCGCTAACCCCATATTTTATTCCCATAATGTAACGAGCGCGTGCCCCAGACGCCTTTTAAGACGTCTGGGAGGTGGCCCAGACGTCGGACCAGACGTCTGGGATCACATCCAGACGTCTGACCAGACGTCCGGGATAGTTTACAGACGTCTGGAGAACAATTATGTTCGCACGGGAGATTCGTCTGCGCGCCTGTGCGCGCAGACCTGCGATTCTGCCCTCTTTCTCTGCGGCTGCAGGCGGCTGCGACCGCCTTCTCTCTCCTCTCCGCGCGGCGTTAAAAGGGGGCGCGCCTCCCCTCCCGTCTCCACCATCTTCTTCCTTCTTCTCCTGCCTGTGCGCGAGAGCGAGCGGACGCGAGGGCGCAGCGACAGCGGCAGCCGCAGTGAGCGCGGAGGAGGTGCGGCGTGCGAGGGCGGGGCTCTGCCGTGAGGGCGAGCTCGCCGGAGCGGCTTGGCCGGCCGGCGGAGGGCGCAGGGGGCGCGGAGCATCGCGGAGAGGGACCTGCTGCGGGCGGAGCAGCGGACGCGCGAGGTGCAACGCGGGCGGCGTCGCGAGCGGAGGCCGAGCAAGGTTCTGATTCTGGAAAAATTTCCAGAATCAGACGTCTGGGTTGATATCCAGACGGCAAGGTCGACGTCTGTAAGATCATACAGACGTCTGAAAGGTGAGTTTCCGCTTCTTCTTCCTTCTTGTCGACTGACCGTACTGAGGGAGGGGGGTTGGCTGTGCGCAGGGTCGCTGATTCGTCGTCCTTTGCGAATCAGACGTCTGGAAGTTGTACCAGACGGCGGGAGTGACCTCCAGACGTCCTGAGGGACCATCGGACGTCTGGGATCTAGGGCAGACGTCCCCGCAGACTTCTGGACGTCCGGGGAACCAAGCTAAACAGGTAATTCTCTGATCCACCGTTTAAGACGTCTGGAAGGAGTTCCAGACGTCTGATTTTGCACAGTATCGTCTTTCTCGACCCGTTTAGGGCCCGTTTGGGCTCTGTTTTCCGCGATTTGAGTTGCGTTCGTTTCAGAATTAATTCCTCTACCCGCCTACAGTAGCTATACACTGTTTTGAGACACTCCTTGTGTTTGATCCTTGTGATAGGACCTCGTTCGGTTGCAGTCTTGAGAGTCGCGGAGGCGCGCGGGATCCCCGATCACGCCCCCATTACTCCCGTTGTACCTGGTAGAGTGGCTTTAAGTATTAATAAAATCTGTTAAAGTATGGAACCATAACTAGAACCTAGGGCACTGCATGAATCCTAGGAATGAGAAATATATGAAATGATAGCTCCTAGGTGTTGCATGAATCCTAGGGCCGGAAAACTAGATTGTACGATAGATCCTAGGATATGGCATGAATCCTAGGGTGGAAAAACTAGTGGAATGTATATTACTGCAGTCTTGGAAAATTGGAAAGGAATATATATAAAGCTTCCTGTAAAATTAATTAACAGCTGCCTGTTACGAATAAAGAAACATGTTGAGATCATGGATTTCGAGAATGTGAATCTGGAAAGTGAAACATATGATGTTCTGAGATAAAGAGCTGGAACCCTACGGGGAATTAGGAGTGGAACTCCTGGAAAGAAAAAGGAATGGAACTGAGATGTAGTTTGTACTGTCTCTTGGGTACGCAGTACCAAGGGAAGTACCTGTACCTGTTTAGTGCAGAGTGGGGCCAGCCGCCCCAGGGACCCGGGGTTAGGATTAGCCGCTCTGTACCGACTTGTTGGCCCTCGTGTACGTAGTACCGAGGAGAGCTAGTAGTGTTAGGAGAGTACTAGCTACCCCACGGGCCCCGGGGTTCTGCTAGCCTCCTTCACCGACTTGTTAGGCCCACTAGGGCAAACCAGGGTAGTCAGGCGAGGGTGCGCGGACTGTGGAGGGGCAAGGCCCCGGTTTGGTTACTGTGGAGGGGTTGGACCCCTGTTACTGAGAGGGCTCTGCCCTGGTTCCGTGCTGTGCTTTGGGCGCACCCGTTAACGGAAACGACTGACCGCGTGCCAGTGCGGGCTAGCTACCTGTGCGTTTATCGCGCGTGCCGTAGTCACCGTTACGTCTGTCAGTGACCTTGGGGTGGTTGACTGAGGGTAGGATCACCACGGGGGACTCTCCCGGCCAGGAGAGCACCACGTGCTACTTCTACTTTTGGAAAAGACTGCAATCAAGATCGTCCCACGAGGACATTCGAGATCAAGTAAAGGATCTGAGAAATAAATGAAATGGTGAGAAAAATTGAAAGATGTGAATAAAGGAAGTAATAGAACATAACAGCTACTGTACACTCTACTGTTGCCTTTAGTTAGTTTGCCACTCTACTCAGCGTTTTGCTGACGTGTTACACTCGTTACCTTTTTCAGGACCAGGTGTTGAGCAGCCAGGGTCGGCGGCTGCAGAGGACGCTGGCCCGAGTAGGGTCCAGTAGAGTTACCACAGCTTTGTACCCCTTTTGTTTCTGTTCTAGTGAGTAGTTTTTGTTTCCGCTGTACCTTCTTTACCTGCAGTTTTTGTTATATGATAAATGTTGTTTTACTGTTGTGGTGGTACCTACTGTAGTAGGTTCTTTCCTTACTGCTGTACTTTCTTACTGTTTGGTATATTCATGCTGAATGTAGTTTACTTTACTGTCTTTTGGTTACTTCCTCGTTGGACGACTGGGTCTTGGGATTAGTCGAGTCGGTCCAGTTCTCGTGTCTCGTAGGAACTCGGGAACCGGGTCGTTACACATAATCATACAACTAAATGAATTAGAAAAGCTATCTATAAATTAGTGAAGTTGCTATTAGAACATTTGTGCAGTACTCCTCAACTCACAATTTTTTTCACAACCATTTGTGAAAGTTTGCTTATTTCAAGTGATTATAAATATATGCTCACATGATGTATTTGATAGAAATTTTTTTTTACTCAACCTTTACCGGAAAGAACTAAAAGTTGATAATTAATAATGGTGTAATCATTTGCATTGTGATTCATATTTGAAATGTTTGTTTGATACTTTCTACTGACATTTGTAACTAAAGTTACTTCGTTACATATAAGGCCAAATCTAATGATTTAACTAACCTTATACATATGAATCACTTGGTTTATCACTATGATCAAAATAAAGAAAAAAAATAATCTTGTCATTTTTTTTGTTAGCTCCACTTTCATTAATAGCACAAAGGAACTTTTAGTATGAAAAAAAAAAAAATCAATATCAGATAGATATTTTCTCACACATAAATGATATCACATTTTGATGGATAAAGAAAGAAAATAACAATGTCATAAATAAAATAATATTTTTTTTGTAAGGAGGCCACTATGTATTGTACCACAATTGAAAAATGGGTGCTCTCCTAGATAAAAAGTTGGACATAACCTAGTTCTTTAGCTAACAAATTAATGCATACTCTTGCCTATCTTGACATAAAACACTTGTTATCTCAATTAAATCAACTCTCAAATTGACATGAGATGGGATTTACACCTTTATAAAATGGGAGAGACTTGCTACATTATCGTCATTATAACTTCTAAGCTGTCGCCAATCAATTGTTATTACCCATCTTATTCTTCTCTTTGATGATGCATCATTTCTCTTAAGTAGTCAATCATCAAATTCAATTCAATTCTTATTTTCTTGATTTGATATATTTATTATTGCTTTTACATAATACTAAATATATTTTTTCATTTAATCAAAAGAGTAATATATGTGGTTGGTCTTTATCAAAATAAAATATTTGTGATTTGTATTTCCTAAACTAACTAATAAATTGAGAATAGATCTATTTAGGTAATTTTCCTAACTATAATTTCCTCACTATTTAGGTATGATTCAGTATTTACATGAAATAAAGAGAAATGAAAGCAATTCTCTCAATGGAGGTCATTTTCATTAACCTACCTATCTCTAAGTGAATTTGCTCTCAATGATTATCACTTATCTTCCTGCATGACCAAAAGCTTGAGACGTATATCTCAACCAATTTGATTTCAATTGAAGATGGACAAATCAATTTGGAAACAAAGCTCTTTTACCACGTGCTTCAACCAACCATCAACATTAGCATGCATGTCAATCTCATCAGGTCAACTTAGTTGAAATCTACTAGGTAAGTCTGGACTTTCCCTCCATCTCATAAATGTGGAAAAATTATAAAATGGTCCCCCAAAAGCCCGCCGGCGCCTTCTTGCGCTACCATTGAAGCACCACACCCAACCCGTCAAAAACCCTAGAGAGGATCTCGATCTCCACGACTGCGATGTCGAAATCCCCAAAGCTCTCGTACCCGCTCCGATCCCGGTTCCGCCGGCTCCAATCCTCCCCCGTCTTCCCCTTCCTCTGCCTCGCCCTCGGCGTCGCCCTCGGAGCCCTCGTCGTCCCCCGCCCGAGGTCGCCGGCCGGCCCCTGCCGCCACCTCGAGACCAAGTCCGTCTTCGTCAGCTGGGAGGGCGGTGGCGGCGATAATGGTGGCGATGGAGGTGGTGGTGGATTGGGGGAGAGGCACAAGGTGATGGGGTTCGTGGGGATCCAGACCGGGTTCGGGTCCGTGGAGCGGAGGAGGTCGCTAAGGAAGACGTGGATGCCCTCCGACCACGAGGGCCTCCAAAGGTCCGATCTTTAGCCCCCTTATATCGTGCCTTTGATGTTCTTAAGGTCTTTGATGTTTATAACGTTGAAGTCGGATACGATCTTTCGTGTGTGTTAGGTGTAGAATTGTGCCTGTGATTAGTTTAATTTAGAAGTCAATTGCATCGGAGCTTGGTCTGGTTACATGGAAGTATGGAATTACACCTGTGTTGCCACAAAAGATGTGATCTTTGAGTAGGGGAACGGTTGGTTGGTTTTGTGGACTGTTGCGCATTGCGTGAAGTCCATTATGAAATGGAGATGTCAAATGTGATGGTTGTGGGTGGTTGGTTGCTTGTAGAGGGTAGTGTGGGATGCCTGCGAAAATTTTGGCTTAGCTGTCTATATATGTATGTTGGATGTAAGACATGGTTTTGCACTTGTGTGCTTATGTGAAAGTTCCGGGGTTGGTAAAATTATGTGAAGCGAGGGATTGAAGGGTTCATGGGTTTGGCTTTTGGTTGCAGGCTTGGTTGCTGAAGAATTGAGCGGAAGTTGGATCTGAGGAGTTTGTCTTGGTTGTGACTTTTGGAATGGAAGTTGTTGGGGTTGATTTGAGCTAAAAAAAACCAATCTGATGGAATGGGATGAAAAACTGTTTATTTCGTGCATCTTGCAGGTGTTGGTTTTGTGATGGTAAGAATGGGAGCCATTGGAAGTGATGTTGTGTTGAGGTTTGAGATCTTGAAGAAGTGGAGGTTGGTTTCTAATATCTATTGCTTGTAAATGGATGGAGCACTTTGGGGAACTGCTAGAATGTGTTTGTTTCGTGAGAGAGGAAGGAGGAATTGGGTGAACGAGAAGAGGAAATGCAGAGCAGAATGGAACAGGGTGCTTATTCAATTATCAAACAGGTTGATCTTTTCTGCTTGGGAAAAAAAGAAAGATTAGTCATTGTGTGACAGAGGAAGAATTATAGTTACTAAAACCTAATTTTGATATTGTCCCTTTTGAGATACCATAGTCCAAATGTCCACAGACCTCAAGTAATTTGTCCTTTCAAAAAGAAGACCATCCCTTGTCTAATTTGTCGAACCTCTATGTGCTGGAGAAATCATGACATTTTATCAAACCTACATTGTTTCACCATATAAATAGTAAAGGCATTGTAACAAGAGAATAGGAACTAGAGTTTTAATTGCATTGTGGGAGTACTCTCCCCTTTTTATGAAGGTGTAGTGATCCCTTCAAATAAGTAGTTACTCGGGGATTAAAATGGGAATAAGTTGGAGGGATGATTGCTCTTTCCATTTCCTCTCTTTTCTCATGTAGCTTAGGCACCCCATGAAGCTTGACTTGCCGTTTCCCTTGCTCGCCTGGAAAAATTAATTGAGTTGCAATCTTCAGTCCATGCCGAAGATATCTTTCCCTTGTTGTTATAAGGTAGTGGGTTACACTTTTGATGTTAAATGGTATAAGGTTATAGACAAGGTGGCTTTTGGGCTAAAATTTGCTTTACAAGAAGCTATGTTTGTTAGATTTCCGAATATTCCCAATTTCTTATTATTTTCCTGATGTAAGTTAAATTTCGGTAATGAAATGCAGATTAGAAGAATCAACTGGTTTAGCTTTCCGGTTTGTGATTGGAAGAACCAGTGATAAGTCTAAGATGGCTGCTTTGAGGACGGAGGTGGAGGAGTACGATGATTTTATACTGCTGGATATTGAGGAAGAGTACAGCAGACTCCCGTATAAAACGTGAGGGTCAGAAAGCTTCTCTACTTTGTCTTTTGAAGTGCCAAATGGTTCTGGATATATGTTTTTTTCCCTTGTGATAACAGGTTTTATAAAATATATTTTCTAGGATAGCTTTCTTCAAAGCTGCTTATAGGCTGTATGATGCAGATTTCTATGTCAAAGCTGATGATGACATTTATTTAAGACCAGGTATTTGGTATTTCTAAAACATTTCCAATATCTCTCCATGGGTTACATTACTTGTTATCTTTTGTTTCAACAGCATTTAATTTTTCTTTTTTAATACTATGCTATCAGATAGGCTTTCATTACTTATAGCAAAGGAGCGACCTCACACCCAGACATATCTTGGTTGCATGAAGAAGGGCCCTGTATTCACCAATCCGAAATTGAAATGGTAAGATCCCAACCATTACGTAGTGTCTCATTGTTTTTGCCCTTGAAAGATTTTTCTCGTTCAACCAATCCCTTTTTTCACGAAAGGATCAGTTGGCTTCGTTTAAGCAGTGGTCAATCTGTGAACCTCTCTTGCAGAATGTGCTGCCAAAGCTCCAAGAACTTAGATTATACTTATCTCCCCAATATGCTCCAAGTGATTGGCTCAAAACTAACAAACCTTATTTTGTTCACTTCGTGTATTATTATTTTCAGGTATGAGCCTCTATCATATTTACTTGGTACGGAGTACTTTCTCCATGCTTATGGTCCCATATATGCTCTCTCTGCGGAGGTTGTTGCAGGCATGGTGGCTCGAAAAAATGATAGGTAAGTTTAAGTATATATATTCTTGTCTTTTACATAGAATGGCTGAGAGACCATATCTTAGCAAGTACTTGGCAAACAAAGGGTTTGGGTTTTCTGCTTTTATCTCAACATGTTGTCTGTGTAGCAGATGGACTAGAATATTGACTTGGGTTTTTCCAGTCCTGTTCCATGGTCCACCTAAGTCCAATTAAATTACCAATAAAAGTTAAAATTGGAGTTTTCTTTGTTCTGTTCCCCTTATCATCTCTTGCATGAGAGGACATTTGTAATAACTGCAAAATCTTGTGACCTGATTTGATTTCTCAATTGCAGTTTCCGAATGTTCAGCAATGAGGACGTTACCGTAGGAGCATGGATGCTTGCTATGAATGTCAACCATGAGACCAACAGAGAATTGTGTTCTCGGGAGTGCACGGAAACATCTATCGCTGTTTGGGACATTCCAACGTGCTCAGGTTAGTTTGCTTCGAGTCTGGTCACATGGGATTCCTTGTGTTCCATAAGTTGTCCTGTCGATGTAAGAAAGCTTCGTATAGGCCTCCAAAAGAAAAACCGGATCAGTTCCTATACTTGTCTTCGATATGCAGAAGAAGGCTAGAGTAAATTGGTCTGGGGTACCGTCCAGTATTTTGCTGATTTTTTTTGATAATCCACAAGGTGCTTATTTAGATAATAGAATGGTAATTAGATTGCTTACTGGGGACAAAACAAGTAATCATAGTAATGGATGTAGCATTAAATGTACAAAATTGTGAAAGCTTCTTCACGTGTTTTCACCATGTTATACAAAGACCTTTAAAAGCTCCCCACTACTGCGGATCGAAGTTGTGTTTTAAAAATGGGATAACAGACGACCTAAAAGATTGGTACTTAATAAAGTGTAGTGTTAGAGGTTAGCATCATTTGTTAACCCCTCTTTCTCCTTTAAAAAAAGAAAGTCTAAACGTAGGAAGACCTACAAAGTGACGCAAAATACAATGTAAGGTGATGTTAATGTGATTTTCACTTGACAATTGATATTTAATGTAAAAGAATAAAAGAATATTAGGTTTATTACATGTTAAGTTTTATCACATTGAAAAAAATCATCACATCACTTTCAACTAAAATATATAAGTGATAAATCATGTTTGCACAAGTGATAAATAATTTTACATCGATAATAAATTATTTTACATTAATAATAAATTGTTCTACGTGATTTTATATTGGTGTAAAATTATTTTACATTGGTGATAAATTATTTTACGGTGATCTTGCACCGATGTAATCTTATTTTGGACAGGTGTAAAATTGCTCGAGGGTGATTTATTGATTTTGCATAGGCATAAAATATTTTTACACCTATGTAAAATGATTCTGACCTATGGTTGTTTCCAAAATCCTAAACATTAAAGATTAAATCTTAAATCAGGTGAAAAATCACTTTTCATAAAAGAAATAACACTTGAAATCTAATTTTGTACCAGTGCAAAATTATTCGGAATGTAATATTGTGGTTTTACACCGGTGATAAATTAGTTTGGGATGATTTTGCACTAATACAAAATTGTTCTGAAGGTGATATAGTAGTTTTGTATTGGTGTAAAATGGTTTTGAAGGTGATTTGGTGGTTTTGCATAGATGAAAAATCATTTTGTACCCATGCAATCTCATTTTGTACCGTTGTAAAATTGTTCCGAAAGTGATGGTGATTTTGTAATGATGCAAATTAGTTTTACATCTGTGCAAATTAATTTCGAAAGTGATATGATAGTTTTACATAGGTATAAAATAATTTTGTAATTGTGTAAAGTGATTTTAAATATGATTTCAGTGATTTGTATATGTGTAAAATGGATTCATTATTAATTTTAACGGTAATAGATCCTAACGGTATTGTTTTACCTAAAAATAAAGGTACATTATGTGGAGACCATACGTTTAAATCCCTTTGCATTATATTTTGTCTCTTTTTACATTTTTATACCCATATCAGAAAAAAAAGAGAAAAAAAAAGGAGTGAATCTTTTGTTGAAAAAGATACCAAACCAACCCTTTTATTGGTGGGATCACTACTTTTATGATTGAAAGTGTTTGCTTAGGCATTAAATGTAGCCGCGTAGCCGGTGGGGATGGTCGGTGAAAGCTCTTTCACCAAGTTCTTGGTGATGTAATTTACTTTCTGTGTATCATGATTTTAGGTTTTACTGATTTGATTATTTCTGTCAGGTCTGTGCAAACCAGAAGAAAAAATCATAGAACTACATCAGAAAGAGATCTGCTCTGGGAATCCTTCAACCACTTCTAATGGGTAGCTGAGGTCTCTGTTTCACTTGAAATGCGAGCATAGCGCTTTTCACAAAGCAGAATCCGTCTCTCTGGACCTGGAATCCATTTATACGAGGAAGCACGATACCTGCTCAGAATTTGGCATTCCGGTGATGACGTTGGTTTATGCTTACTTGGTACCTTTGTAATCACTCGACTTTAGGTTGAGAAAATTGACGTGTGGTGGTGCAAATAGCAGTTTTTTACTCTTGCCATATTTTTGGAAAGAGCATATTTTTCACACTCCCTATTATATTCATTCACATAGAACCTTTAAAGCAATGGTATTTGGTTTATTTTTATGAGTTTTGAATCAGTTAAGTGAGTTAATCTATATTTGTTCCCCAGTTAATTTATCTCACTTGTGTCAAGAAAAGTTGGTGCAAATTTCACCTCTACGGAGTAAGTTTAAATCACCTAATCATTCAAACAAGAAGTCACTTATTTCATTTTTTTATTTTTTTATTTATTCTATAAATATATTTTCCTTATAAAATACCACCTTAAAGTTCTTTATTTTTAATAAAAGAAAAATATGTTTGACCATAGATGTAAGAACCAAATTACCATTGCTTGAATAGCTGTCTCCTTGTGGTGGTGTTTGTTTCCTGGAATACTGTTTAGATGACTTAAATTTCAGAAATGGCAAACTTCAAAATTAACTCCTCACTTCTGGAATAATTATTTTCACCTCAGGAAATTAGTTTATATCTCACAATAATGTCCAATTTTTCACTTAATTCTGTGGAGTGATTCAAACATTAAAGCCTCTTAATCCCTATGATTATTCCATTCTTTTTTCCCAATTCCTCTATTTACTCTACTTTTTTAATTTCGGTAACCAAATGACACCTGTGGAACTCAACAGTGAGAACGTAGACCTAGAATTAAGGATCAATTGAACATTTGCTGTGCCTTCTCGTGCACATAGAGTTCTCCGTGGGACCTGGAATTCGGGATCCGTTGGACCATTGCCCATTTCCAGAGGAGAGGCATCGCTCGTTAAGTACAAAAATGAAATAAGAGAAGTTTCATTTTTTTACGAGATCCAATTTCACGTCCTTCGGCACGTGACCTAACAGCCTCTCATGATAATGACATCGGATAAGTCGATACGCAGTTAACCATACTCAGGCTTCTTACCAGGGATGAACAAAACCATAATCCATTTGAATAGTACTTAGCACGTGGGTTAAAGAAAGTTGGAAAAATTAACGTCACCAGGAAAGAGTAGGTAGTTGGATATACAAAGATACGTCATCTCATACTGGTCTTAGCACTCTTACATGCAAAATGTCAGTTCACCAATTAATCAAACTACCGCTTACTCTATTTTCCAACAATAACAGACCATTCAAATATCAAACGGTACAAAATAAATAAGCTGCAACTTTAAACCCTAAAATGGATCCTGTCATAAAATCTAACCACCATATAAACATAGCCTCCTCAACACGTCCTTACTGGAATCCATTTAACAAAGTAGCAAATAACCAACTGAACACTAGGGGTCAGATGGATGAAGGGACAATTTTTATGAGATAATTTTTTTTTAAATAAAAAAATTATCTTATATTTTTTATCTGAAAGTCACGAGAATTATCCAGATAGATTTAAAAAGTTTCCGAGTTGACATAGGAAAACACATGAGTTATTCTCAAAAAAATAATTAATATCACATCAATTTTAGAATAATTTATCCCAAGTTAAATCCTCTTAATATCATTTTCATCGAATAAGATTAAACTATATTTTGATGGGTCATTACAGCATGGGCAGAGAGTCCGTTATTACGCAGCATTTTGTTTGAAATGCAAAACCTCCCTAATACAATTCAGCACTCCGAAGAGCATAACCAAACATCACAATAAACCAACAGATGCCTATCTAAAAACAACTTGGGGAAGCAAAAGCCTTACTCAAACCAGAGTACTACAAATTTACTTGCCAGTCCCCCGCAGCTCGGGACGCACGAAGTCAGCATCCGCCGGAACAGAGATGTCAACGCTTGGCCTCAGCTGTGCGCAGACCTCGATGGCCCCATGGACGGTATCGGAGAAGAAGTTGCTCATCAAGTCCTGGTTGACGGGGACGCCTTTGTCCACCGCAACAAAGGCTTGCTGCATGAGAACGTAGTCGAAGCGTGGGGCCCACTTTCGCGACCCCAGCCTCGCGGTGGTGGAGCAGTTGTCCACCATGAAGGACACGCCACGAGCATGCATGAAGGGGTTTAGAGAATCGACAGCCTCGATGACACTTTCGTTGATGATCTCTGAGTACGAATGGCCCTTCTTCCTGAGTATCTCAATCTGCAGTGTTTTTGGTAACGAGAGGCGCATCAGCAGCACTAGAATAAGATTTTGGAATTCTGAAAGGAGGCTACAGTATGGGTAACATGACCAGAAGAAAGGCCCTCAATCCATTGAGTTATCAGCAATTACAAAAGGTTTTTTGATAAAAAAAAAAAAATACAAAAGGTTTTACTTTATTTTTACTTTCTCTAGATCTTGTTCAGTGGTTCAGTGGTTAGGCAAGTGAATTCCCATGATCCCATCCAAAGGACCAAGGTTCAATCTTACCTTACTACTGAAAAAAAGGAAAGGAAAGGAAAGGAAAAAAACTATAGCAAAATCCAATCTGAAGTATTAAATCATTGTATTTTGAAGTACAAGTAATTCAGTCTAATACATATGCCACCTTCATCCTATTCCTAATATCATTTCACCTTCAGACGGAAAGCTACCAATGGGGTCCACCTGAAATGGCAGAATCTACAGAAAAGATTTACCATTATCGCACTGTGATCTGAAAAATATTGGCCACTTCTGATTCATTGGACCTGCTGTGGTGAAAGGAATCCACAATGCAGGGCAGATGAGGTAAAATATAAAAAAACAACCAGATCCTTAGTTTGTAAAAAAAATATTTTCTTGCAACGAGCTGGTGTCATCCATTTGAATAAGAACCATGTACTACCCTGCAGGCGTGCATGTGCACGCACACATGCAGGAGATAGAGCGGGTGGGTGGGGGGGGGGGGGGGGAGGGGTGGGGGTTGTGGTGGTGTGGTGTGTGAGGGAATAGGCAACGGTATTGCACCTGAGCCATCATGAGAGCCACATAAACCCCAGCAGTGAAGGGATACAATGGACCGAGATCACCTGCTGGCCTTACAGCCCTCACTTTCTTACCAACCTGCCACATATGGGTCTGATCTATTATGCCCATTGGGAAAGCAGGGAGACCCTCCTTTTCCTGTCAGAAGAAATGCCATTGTTCAAATAATCAATATCAATCACATTAGCAAAATAAGGAAATAGGGGAATAAGCTGTAAAGAATGCATGATTCACACAATACTTACGTTAAAGCGCCTTCCAGCAAGAACGACACTACGGATTTCACTTCCACAGGCTACATCCTCATAGCACTCATATAAGATATCCATGCAAGGATAATAAGATGCACTATATGCAATTTGGAATTCCTTTTTGCCCTCCTCAGATAGAGAATTGTACACTGCAAGCATTCCCTGGAGAACAAGAAAATGCATATCAGTCTTTCAAAAAATAAGAAAATGTATATCAGAGCATGTCCAAAGGTTACAAAAGGATTATATCATGTAAATCTTACCTTGGTTGAAATCGTTTTTGATATGATGCCTGTTATGGACTCCACTGTGTTCTTGTAAGCAGATTCATCATCCATTCCACCAGCAGTGTACCGTCTAAACAAGGCCTCAACGATACCATGCACGGCTCCAAGCAGGATACCTGGAAATTGGATCACCAAGTGAAACCATGAAACTTTTCCATAGAACTTGCACCCAACATTTCAAGGCATTTTACCTCGCTCTCCAAATATGTCACTCTTGTATTCTTGCTCCAATGTAGTTGCAAATGTAAAGGGAGATCCCAGAGCAACTGACCATCCAAGAGCGACATCTGTGGCTCTACCATCTACATCCTGTAACCAAGAGAGTTCTTTGAATAAGTTGAGATGGCCTCCTCATGAGAAGTCTTTAACTAGGACGAACAAGAAGCATGTTCATCGACAACCCAAACCACAAATGAAAGCCACATGCTCCGAGGGGTGGTATTTACCTGGTGAAGCGCAAAGCTGGAGTTGATCCCAGCACCATTCACCTCTTTTCCCTGAACATAGAGCCTACGCACAGAAGGTCCCATGCCCTTGGGGCATACAGCAATCACACTGATATGCTTAGGAAAGTCAAGGCCAAGGGACTGCAAGTGCCCAAGAAGAAAGCCATGCGAAAGACCAAGAATACTGTTTGGTTTCATGAGAGAAAATATCTTCTCATAATTGTCAGCCTACAAAAAAAAAGGGTCAGTGTTTTCACAACAAAATATTTACATAGAAGTGATAGTCGAAAAAAAAGTAAGATTAAATCTGTGAAGAGACATTTTCAAAGGTCGAAGGCATGGTTTCAGGAAAACCAAATCAGAAGTGCTAAAAACAAAAGAAAGATTCTGAGCTAAAAGTAACAAGCCCTGATGGGAGGGAGAGATCTCCTCATGTTCAAGCTTTGACTATTCAAAAGGGAGAGAAAGGAGATGATACAGTTCAACATCATTCTTTTGCAGAATAGCTTATCCAACTCCTCACATAACAATCTAGTTGAAGAGAAATGCATAGCAAAAAAATAACTTGGAATTAAGTAGATTTTACAGACCTGAGCAGAATCAGAAATCAATAACAATAAAAGATCGCTGCTTGACACAGTTTCCCAGATGTCACCCAGAGTCCCAGCTTCTTCACTGAACCCAGCAGCACGTGCTTCAGCAAAAGACCGTGACCCCTTCCTCAGTCCAATCTGGTCAGAGCATTCTTAGTTAATCGGAAAACCTCAGAACGGATTTTTGCACAATACAGGAAATGATCTCTTCATATCCTTCAACAATATAAATTTTCTGCATTTTCTTCCTCCAAGATCATCAAGAAATTTCTCAATTTTGGAAAAAGGCAATATATTGGGTAGTTTAATTGTGCACTTACAAAACATCTCCAAATATCGATAAATGACAAAGTAAAACCAAAATAAATCATGCTCTAAAATCTACTCTTGCAAGATGCAACACCTAGATTTTTCTTGATATGATGTGTCCTTGCCAGAACACTGTCAAATGAATTACCCAATTAGAACATATTCTTCTGAAAAAGAAAAAGTAAGAAATTGATACAAGACTGAAGCCCCCATAACTTATAACAAAGAAGGAATCCATCAGGATTATGTATAGCACTGATAATTGACATAAGATGACAGATTCAAATGCTAGAATGGACTTCCAAGAAACCTCACCTTGACAACAATGTCAGATTTTGCCTCAGCAAGTGAATCCCTCAAATTTTGTGCTTGGGCAGGTCCCTGCGTGTTAATATTAGAAATGAATCAATAGCCAAATATAGAGTGCAAACAATTCACAGACTCCAGAAAGGAGAGGCATCAGAGTAGACACCATGAAACCTTCTCTCTAGGCCTTAAATTAGAAGATAAAGACTTATCTGAAAACATATGTGTCTGCAAGGAATGAACTTAGGTTTCTACTTTCCATTGAGTTAAATGCAATTTCCATACCAAAACAAGCCAACAAGTTTCAAGTACTGTGAAAGAAGAAACCCAAATAACATCCAAGTTCAAGAAGTTTAACTAAATGACAGTCAATTAAGCATCAAGAGATAATTTATGATTACAGACTTGTGCACGTAAGCCATCTGTCACCACCATCCGGCTAAAAAACAACCACCAGCAAGCCCTTTTCCATGTTAAACCAAAAAATATAAGTACCTGCAGCTATCTTAGTGCAAGCAAGACTAGAAATCCATTAGAAGAAATGTCAATATAGAACCATGACAAGTGAACATCTTCTCAAATAAACAGCATCCAATAAAATCCATGACATCAAGCATGTATCATGAACATCACTAGCTATTGCATTTATTTTTTTGAAGAAAAAAAAACTACCTATTGCATCTATGTGACTTAGAATGTGTTACTTTTTCCAAAAGTAAATCAGCCCAAAACTGGGGAGAATGGTTTCATCCAACTTACGAGCACAAGCCAACCTAGCCATCACAAAGCTGACACCACACATACCCAAAAAAAAAAAAAAAACTAACACAAAAGTAAGTTTGCGCAAACTGTATAACATGAAATAGTTGGTGAAATCAGAATCTAGCCGAGTAGCTCAACAAGCAAGAAATGACCACTACTACAACCACCGCACGCGTTAAAACAAGTATGGTATGAACAAATCAGCTCAAGCCAACCACAAAACACCACAAAAGAACCCATCTTTACCGACAAAATCACAACTTTAACGAACCTGCGAACCCCATCCGATGACACCAATCTGCTTAATCCCCTTGAACGCATCCGGCAGCAACCCGAACAGAGCCCTCCCTCCCCTCACAATATACTGCAAAAAGAACATCCAAGGAACGGTACCCACGAAAAACCCACGTCAGAAATTCACATCCCACCAATCCAGCGAGCCAAAGGCGCGAGCTTTCCTCACCTCCTCGTTGCCAGCAAGCAAGATCCTCTCTTTCTTGAACACGGAGGTCTCGAAATCGTGGGTGGTCGTCTGTGGCGCGCCGACGGCGGGGGCGGACACCATCTGAGCGGCGGCGGCGGCGAGGCGTGCGGCTCTTTTGGAAGTGGTCCTGGTGGAGGGGGGCCTCGGGGAGGGGAAAGGCGCGACCTTTGAGGTGGGCTTGGGGGTCCTGAAGGGTTGGAAAGGGAGGCGGAGGGAGGAGGGGGTCGCCATCGCCGCCGCCATGGTGGTGGGTTTTGATGTGAGGTGCGGAGTTTTGGACTTTGGCGAGGGCGATGCGGCGAAGAAGGGCTTGCGGGAAGTGCAATGCGTAGGGTTTTACCAGCGATGCTTTGCTGACAACAGGATCTCACGTTGTGCATTTTGATAAGGAAAAATGGAAAATATATGCTTTTTTTTTTTTTTTCTACAAAGCATTCCACGCGTGCATGTTTCCAAGGTCATTACCATGTGTGCTCGGATAAGCACGTAATTTTCGTCGTTGGTAGAATTGCATCTTTTGAATGGATAATCATTTGTCTTTTATTTTGTTGATTGTGTGTTGTGTGATGTTACTAGCTAAAATGATCATTTTCGAAGGTTGTTTAATGTTTTTGGATTTTTTAAGGATTTTAGTGTAATTTTCACTTTCTTGAATTTTTACTATGGATATACAGGGGAAAAGAGAAAACTTGAAGGGATGTTTTTGCAATTCTCCCATCCCCATACCCACCCGTCACCCCCTCACCTCACCTCCCACACACACACACACCATCCCCCTATGACACCATCTCCCCTCACTTCCTTCCATGCTGCACACCACTCCTCCATGCTCTCCTACACCCTTATAAACCCCTGCCCCTCCTCCATTCTCCCCACACCACAACCGAGAGGGCGAGGTGAAGGAGAGCGGGGAGTAGTAGCAGGAGGATCCAGAGAAGCAGCCGGAGAGATCTCTGCGAGGAGTGGCGAAGTTGCTACAAGAGCGTTGCAATTGAAGCAAGAGAAACCTACAAATAGTTTTGCGGAATCATTTTTCTATGGAATCAGAGGTCCGGAGTGACCTCTAGACGTCTAATCGGATGTCGTAAGTAAATCTCAAACGTTTGATAGCACGTATTTTTGTTTATGTTACTGCCAAAATTCTGACCATGTGCGCGTGTATGTCAGAGGATTGGGAAGCGTGCTGGTGCGAGGACTGAGGCAATTTCAGACGTCCGAAAGTGTCTCCAGACATCTGAAGACACCCTCAGACGTCTACACAGAGTTCCAGATGTCCGGAAAAGGCACCCCGAGCAAGGTGAGTCCCTGAGATCATTTAAGACATCTGAGACTCTTCCCAGACATCTAATTTTGATCAGGGTTGGTGTTTTTAGGCCCGTTTAGGGCCCAAACATAGTCAATTTTCCGCAAACGAAACGTCAATGGTTTCCATTCGAGTTTCTCTACGTAGTGATACATTGCCTATACCATTTTGAGCTCATTTGACCTGTCAATCTATGTCATATGTCTCCAATCCATCAAGTATACAGGATTTGTGGAGACGT
The DNA here is from genome assembly GCA_037157565.1 of Thalassia testudinum. NCBI lineage: Eukaryota > Viridiplantae > Streptophyta > Magnoliopsida > Alismatales > Hydrocharitaceae > Thalassia > Thalassia testudinum. The sequence continues at coordinate 55,605,864 of JAZHRO010000030.1, forward strand.
CAGGAGCTACCGTATGAGGCCCCATTCCACTCGGTTACCCTGATAGAGTGGTTCTCACATTAATCTCGAATTTAATAATTAAATTGCTTGCGTAGAAGTAATTGAATCTAGGTTGTGAGATGAATCCTAAGACTTAAAAAAGATAAATGCATGCTATTGTATAATATATTTGATCGAACCCTAGGATTGTGAAATGCACTCTAGGGTTGAAAGAAATACATGAATGATCAAGTTACCGTGACGCTTCCTGAAGAAATAAACCCTGAGCTGCCTGTATTACCTATAATGAACAAGGTCATAAATGGGAATGCATCCTTATACTGAATAAATAGATGGTAGAATTTGAGTTGCCTATTCTACATATAACGAACCAGATATGGAAATGAGTAAATCCATGTACGAACCCTACGGGGAATTTAGAAAGAAACCAGGAATACTGTAGTACGAAAAACCTGCTAGTTTTGAAACATGTCACCAATAGGAGACTGTTCAAACTGGGTTAAGGGAAGTGAGCTGGTCGTCGTGTATGGAATACTGAGAAGAGCAACTATCCCTTTAGAGTAGAGGGGAGCTTGCCGCCCTTTGGGTTGAGACCCAGGGTGGGTTTGGCCACTCTACGTCGACTCCCGTTTGACCCTCGCGTACGTGGTACCGAGGTGAGCTACTTAGTGTAGGGGGAGCTAGCCACCCCATGAGACCCAAGGTTAGGTATTGAAATGACCCGGTGCCTATTTGGGGTGTTTAAGACGTCTGGATTTAGCATCAGACGTCTGTCCGGACGTTTGGATGAATGTTCAGACATCTAAAAGAAGGAAAATATCGTACCTTCTTTTTACTCTGCATGCAGGCAGTGTGCAGAGCCTTTCTCTCTCCTCCATCCCCTCACCCCAAACCCTAAAACCTTCCTATTTAAACCCCCCCTCCCATCTACACTCCACCCTCCTCACCACTAGAGCCACCGCCACCTCCACCTTCTCCTTGCGTTCGACCACACCCCACCAGCCTCTCGTCGCTGCTACAACCGCAGCAAGGAAGGAGAGGAGCCGGCTAGGGAGAACGGGGAAGAGAGAGAGCGAGAGAGCGCGAGGGAGTGAGAGAAGAGGGGGGAAGAGTGAAAACGGTTGTGGGAGCTCGGTGGAGCTCGAGGAGTCCGTGGGAGAGAGGACGCCAGCGGGGAGCTTCTCAAGCTCCTATATCTGCTGGAGCTGCCACTGTGTTGTCTGAAGGCGGTGGTGCAAGTGGGGTGATGAAAACCTCATCATGAGCCCTAACTAGCATATTTTGACCTGATAAAGTGAACAATAGCTCCTATATAACCAAGAGAAAGGCTTAATTCAAGGGATCATTAATCTGGGAAGAGAACATAAAACAAGGGGTAAAATTGTAATTTTACCATTGCAGTTCATCAACGGGATTTCGAAGGGTCTATACATAGGTCAATTGGACTTAATAAGAGAAAAAGTGGGATGGTTCAGTCAGAAAAGGGCTACCGTGAAATATATGAATTAAATGACATTCTGTAACCTTAAAACAAACCCACTTAAATTCACAATGTTCCATGCAAGATAAAAATCAACTAAACCCTCTAAAATTCATGGAAAAATATCCCCTAGGGTTTAGAACCTTCAATTTGGCATTTGGAACCTGTTTTGACCTAGATTGGGGTCCATGCCCAATATTGGACCTAATTTGGGTTTTTGTGCAAAATATCCAGTCAAACGTGATCAAACCTAAAATCCAACTTCACCATTGGATTCTTTAGGTCCAAATTAGGTTTATACCAAAATTTAAATCTAAGGGAAGGTTGTCTTGACCCACTTTGCAAATTGGTCCACCAAATTACATTTAGACCCTCAACTCTTTGAAACCCTTGCAAATTTTCCCCTAACTTCTTCGTATCTTTCTTCATTTTGGTCCCTCTGCCATCAAAGTAGGGACCCATACCTCCAGCAACTTTGCGTAGAGGTTCTCTCCTCGAATTCATGGGGAGCCGCTCCCAAATTTGAAAGGGAGCTCCCTGCGAAGCCCCCTACCACATGGGTAGCTCCCCATGCCCTGAAGCGCCCCATACCTCTCGTGCGAACGCTCGAGAAGTATAGGTCTCCCTCCAATCTTACCTTCGGCGTGGTATTCCCATCTCCTCCATGCACTTCTCCCTCTGTCCACGCCTATTTAAGCTTGCCTAGAGCCCTCCGCTTCTGGCAAGCTTGAATTGGCCGAAGATTACCCCCAATTTCGTCTCTTCCTCACTCCGGCCAACTGCCCACAGCTTCCGGCGACTGTCCCTCCCTCTTCTCGTCGCTCTGCCACCATACCAGTGGTAGAGCCATCTCTGTCGTACTCCTCCGCGCCGCGCCATACCAACGCGTGCCCCTCCACCTCTCTTCCTCATCGCCACTTCTTCCCCACAGGGTCTTCGTCTTCGACGACGACAGACACCCGCCGCTCGCCCTCCGCCCCCCTCCTTTGCTCTGAACACCCTAGATAAGTACCTCTTTCTCCCCTCTTCATCTTCCCCATATTAATTTCCTAAATCGACTACTGCTACACGCCAACCACCATCATCCCCTTCACCTCCGACCACCACAACAGCGAGTTCACTCCACCACCACAGACCACCTCCCTCCTCGTTGACCGATCCCTAAGCACTGTCTCGACTCACTGATCATCCTCCGCACCTTCACCAACCGCTACACACATTACATACCTCCACCAACCTAACCCACCTTCATGGCCACAGTGCGACCTAGGCACGCACACCTAGGCCACCCCGTAGCCAGCTGATGAGAGCCTCATCATGAGCCATAACTAGCTCATTTTAACCCAATAAAGAAGATAAAAGCTCCTACATAACCTAGAAGACGGCTTAACTGAAGGAACAAGTGCTCTGAGAAGAAAGCATGAAATAAAGGTTAAAACTGTAATTTTACCATTGCAGTTCATAAACGGGATTTCTCAGAGGCAAAACATAGGTCAAATGGTCTAAATGAGATAAAAATTAGGTTGAGTCAATCAGAAATGGGTTTATGTGCAATCTAAGAATTAAATGACACTTGGTAACCCTAAAACAGACCTGCATAAATTAACAAGGTTCCGGTCAGAATAAAAATCAAGTAAACCCTCTAAAAATCATGTAAAAATATTCTCTAGGGTTTGGAACACTTAATTTGGCCCTTGGAACCCAGGTTGACCTAGATTAGGGTCCTAGCTCTTCAATTAACCTAATTTGGGTTTTTACCCAAAATGTCCAGACAAACGAGGTCAAACCTAAAATCCAACTTCACCATTGGATTCCTTAGGTCAAAATTAGGTTTGTACCAAAATTTGGACCTAAGGGGAGGTCATCTTGACCTACTTTGCAATTTAGTACACCCAAAGCATAATTTGGTCCCTATCTTTTGAATATCTCTACAGAGAGCCCCCTAAGTTTTCCGCCCCCTTTGCAATCCGGTCATGCCGCCATTGTTAGGGCAGAACCGAGCTCCGGCAAGGTTTAGAGAGGGATTACTCTCTAATCCCTCAGAGATTTCCTCCCAGAAATGGAAGGGGGATTCTCTGAGGAATTCCTTTCCTTCTAAAGCCAATTACAATCGCTGGTGTGAACCCAATCTCTCGTGTGAACGCACGAGAGATTGGGGTATTCACCCTCTTTCCAACTCCGACGAGGCGACGGAGGTGATTACGCGGTCTCCACGCGCCAGAAGGTTCGGCCAGCGCCTATAAAAGGCTCCCCAGACCCTGCCGCAGAACCCAAGCTTGATTTTGACGGAGATCCCCTCCAAATTCCCTCTCTCCCATCTCCGGCCAAATGACCCGCAAGCTCCGGCGACCTCCTCCCCTCCTTCTCGTCGCTCTGCTCCATACCAGCAGCAGAGTCAACTCCGCCACTTCCTCCCGCGTCGCGCTGTACCACGCGCGCGTGCCCCTGACCTCATCTTCGTCGCCGCTTCTTCCCTCAGGGTCCTTCTTCCCCGACGACGGCAGTTACGCGCCGTCCTCTCCGCCGCCTCCCTTCCTTCCAGACCACTCCAGATACCTTCTCCCTCATCTCCTCTCTCTTTTCCCCTGCTATTTTATCTGATTACCCCTCGATAGTGCCTAACCACCTCCATCGTCCTCGCCTCCGACCGCCCTCCGGCGAGCTGCCCACACCACTCCGCCCCTCCACACGGCTCGCCAACTCCCTCGTGAGCTCCGCCTCACCACCAGGAACTCACTTCACCCCACCACTGCCACTCCAGACCTCCACAATCACCCCCTGAACAACCCAACATCTCCGGCCACAGGTTGACCTAGGCATGCACGCCTAGGCCGACCTGCAGCCTGCAGCACCGCCCACCGCCTTCGCCGTGCCACGGCGAAGGTTTCTAGCCAATCTGATTGGGCCAATAGGCCGTTCTTGTGTGTGACAGGTTTAAGCTCCGACCGCCATTATCAGCCGAAGCAGCAAGGAGCTTGCAGCAGCTTCAGGTACCAGGACTCCCAGGCTGCAGGTGCAGCAGACTCTCGCGAGTGTCGCGAAGTGAGTGAGGCTAACAAGTCTCACAGAGAGGCCAGCAGTTGGAGCAATCGCGCAACGAAAGCTCTGCGGGCGCGAAAGCAGGACCGACCAGATAGTCCCACATCGTGGGATTGCAAAACACAGGTATCATATAAATTGTTTTTGTGTTTTAAGCCCATTGCCTCCGTAAGCACAGGGGTGAGGTCCCTCACCTGCCCTCACACCCGCCTCGTCCGCGGCTTGACCTCGCGGATCTGGCGGGATCCGACCCGACCTAAACCTACGCACTCCTCGCGCATCACCACCTGCCGGTGCGCCTGGTCCCAGGTGCGAATTCGACCCGATTACCCGTGTGGCTCTGGGAGAGCGTCGTTGAGTGAATTGCTTGAGAGAGAGAGAGACGCTTGGGTAGAGGGACGGGTGTAGGTTTTGCTTTGACTGTGGTGTGTGCAGGAAGGAAGAAGCGAAAGAGGCAGCGAACACTTAGCAGCTGCAGAACAGGAAGAGAAGAAAGAAGAAGCTGTGTAGCAGTGAAAGGAGAAGTTTTCGCAGAGAAGAACAGGAAGAAGGAAGACAAGGAAGAAGAGAGAGAAGAACGAAGAGAGGCTAAGTGAAGAAGAAAGGCAAGGCAGAAGAAGAAATAAGAGAAAAGAAACGAAGGCAGGAAGAAGAAGCCTGCACAAGACAAAAAGCAAAGGCAGAAAGAGAGAAGAGCAACGAAGAAGAAGAGAGAAAGGAGATTACATTTAAGACGTCTGATACAGAAATCAGACGTCCAATTCTATTTTTATTTCACAAATCCTTTTTAAAATTCTCTCTTTGAATCAATCCTTTTCATTTAACAGTTGTATTCTTTGGTTTTAAAAAGTACTGAGCTTGCTCCTTGTGTTCGACCTCGGATACTATAGTTTTTCGAGTAATAAAATTCCTTATATTTGTTTAAACGTTTTGTCGGTTGTACTACAACGTGATATACTTTAAACCCGCACAAAATCGTCGAGAACATTTTGGCGCCGTTGCCGGGGAGCAACGGGCACTTTTAAAGCTTTTGATTACAACTTTTCTATCTAATATCTGACTTAACTCCTCTCTTTTGTTGTGTTCAAGCAGGGAAAGCAAAACAAAAAGGAAAGAACAATAACTGCACAACAGACTCTCCAAGGAACAGGTAATTTCCATAAGCCCTCTCTCTTAACCCTCTCAAAATCTAAAAAGGAAAAAAAAGAGAAAAATCAGCTTAGGGCTACCTGTTTCATATTTAGGAACTCATTAAGTTGCATGATTTTCATTTCAACATATTTTTGTCTGTTCATCCAACTAAAGCAACTAGGGCTAAAACTTTCTTAATTGAGCCCTAGGTGCTAATTTCTAAAGCAACTAAATTGGACCCACTAGAGCCAAGTTAGGGATTGCAAAGCTAAGGTTTTTAGAGACACATCTTTTCTTAAATAAAAAAAAAAATTTTCCAAAAAGAGGTGTGCCTAAACCGTGTTTGAAAAGATCTATACAAGAGGAACCCTAAGCAAATCAGGCTGTTAATCCATTTGAACCATAAAAAAAAAGGACCTAAAAACTCTCAAAGGAACAAGAGGTGAAGTTGATCCCTTGGGTCAACCAACCTTAAAATTAGGTCACTTTTTTACACTCAAAATATTTAAAAGTTCAAGTGGAACATTAAGCACCTTGATCTTAAAATAAAAAAAAGGTAGACTTAAGAGGTCAAGGTCCCCATTCTGGTCTACCTGGAACCGCAATGACAAGAGAGGTCGGGTGGGGGAAACCCTGTAACCCGTGGGGACGCTCTACCGTGTAGGGGTCTTTGCAGGACTCTCCCTCTCTGGCTGCCCAGGTATTTCTCAGGTGGGCGATCTTCTGATCCAGGGGTCCATCTGCCCCGAACCTCTATAGTCACCCAACAATTTTTGGGTGTCTTGATTGGGTCCAGCACCTTCTAATCTCATCACATCTTTCGGTGCATGTTCAGTAGGAGGTCCTTAAGACCACCCTTAAGACCTTCTTTAGAAATTCACTCTCGTCGAGGCCAAGCCTCGACGCCCTTGTTTGTGCAGCAACCCCACCACATAAATCTTTCATCTGATTCAGATCCTGATTCTCCTTCTCCCATCATGGTACAACCCATTGAAGAGGAGAATAACCTTGAACACCAACTTCAACGCCTTAATGATCTCTTTCAGAACTTTGTAAACCCACCACAGCGACCTATGATGCGAGATCACTATAATCCCGCTGCGGTGGCAATCGAACCCCGAGTACAAATCCCAATTGGAGGACCTGATTCTGAACTGAAGCCCAATATGATTCATGCCATACCGAAGTTCCATGCCATACCGAAGTTCCATTGGTAGGTGGGGTTGGGCCGTCCGATCAACACATGGGAGGAATTGCAGTCCGAATTTTTGAAAAAATTCTTCCCCGTTGGCCGGACGAATGCCTTGCGCCACCAGATCACTCATTTCACTCAACAACCGGGAGAACCTCTTCACGAAGCTTGGGATCGATTCCTAGATCTCATGCGAAAGTGCCCCCATCACGGAGTTCCTAAGTGGGAACAAGTCCAGTCTTTTTACCAGGGACTCTGTGAGGATATTCGTTTATTCGTCAATGCAACGTGCGGTGGAAACATCATGGGTCAACACGAGGACACAGTGTGGGAGATTCTCGAAAACATGTGCGAGAACTCCATAAGTAATGACTCCATGGGCTTATTCGACAGGACGAATGCCCGCGCATCGACGAATCTAAGAGGGACACATGAGATGCAGGACCTGTTCATTTCCGTCGACTTGGAACTGATGGCCAGTCGGCTGGACAAGGTTTCTATCATAGAAAAGAAGGTGGATGAGCTAACTCGATATTTGCAGCAAGCCACCTCTGCGCAAAACTCTTTTGCACGACCTCCTCTGGCAAGGGAAACTGTGCAAAACATCTATCACCAACCTGCTAAGGGGATGGACCCATATCCAGCCCCGTCTGCCTCTCGAACCGGAGTAACCTCCGATCCATTCTACTCGAGTTGGGGGAATTCTGAACCCTCGTATTCTGACTTTCCCGAGGTTCCTCAGAACTGCGAGGACCTCAACGCCATCCAGAATGACCCGTTCTCCAATACCTACAACCCTGGATGGCGAAATCATCCTAACTTTCAGTGGGCGGGAAATTCTCAAAGACCACCATATCAACCCCGTCCACAAGCCTCTCGTCCATTTCAGTCGCCTCAGCCTCGGCCCAACCCCACCTACCAATCCGGGCAAAACCAGGATCAAATGACTCTTATCCTTCAAGCACTGGCTGACATTCAAAAGACAAATGCGACAATGCAAAAATAGCACAAGGACGAAATCACAGAGGTTCGCAACCAACTGGCCCAGATGGCAAATTCCCGCCAACCTAGCACCCTTCCTTCGCAACCTCTGCCCAACCCAAATAACGTGCTAACCCAGAAGCGCGTTATGAATCCAAATTCAGGCCAAACACATGTGATTTATCAGGCCCCCGCTACTCCATCACCAGACGGGATGGAGGCTTCAACATCTTATGTGGGATTTCAGTAGCAACCACCCCTCCTACCTAACCCAAATCAAGCCGGGTTGAACTCTGTAACAACACGTAGTGGTAAAATAACCCAAGACCCACATTATCCGAACCACTCCAAGCCTGATAGTGGCCAAGACCCTAGGATAGTTATCCAAGATACTACTGTCCCAGATCAAGAACCTGGACCTATCCTAGAGGAACCAGCTAGGATCCCATTTCCTGAGGCCTTGACCAAAGGAAAAAGAATAACCAAACCCGTGGCTCCCGAGGAGGATCTGGTCAAGCTCTTTGAACAAGTCCAGATAAACATCCCGTTGATGGATGCAATTCGCCACATACCGGCTTACGCAAGATTCTTGAAAGACATATGTACACCTAAACGTAAGCCGCTAACCAAGGATGGGAACCCAATCATACTGTCAGAGCAAGCCAGCTCTGTCATCTTGAGCAAACTCCCACCCAAGGCTAAAGACCTAGGAACTCCCTTGATTTCTTGTAAAATTGGTGAAACCCAATTTGATAGAGCCCTACTAGATCTAGGTGCCTCCATAAATTTAATACCTACATCCCTCCTTGACCACCTTGAAGAATCTGAACTTAAACCCACTGAGGTGACATTGCAGTTAGCCGATCGATCCATCAAGTCACCCAAAGGAATACTCGAGGATGTCATTATTAGGGTAAGAGATTTTTATTTTCCAGTGGACTTCATAGTACTAGACATGGATGCACCTAAGAACCCAAGGGACACACCAATCATATTAGGGAGACCCTTTTTGGCCACTGCTAGGGCCAACATTAACTGCGAAGAGGGCCAGATAGAATTAAAATTTGGGAATCAAAACATGAAGATTGACATTTTCAAGGCCCAGCAAGGGATTAATTGCGAGGTTATAGAGGAAATATGTGATGTCAAAGCCGTGGTTGATGAATTGCATATAGAGGACAACCTGATTATTCCTGATCAACCACTAGAGAATCAAAAACCGCTAACAGAGGAGTGCGAACATGATCTAGATACACCTGTGACTCCTACCATTGCTCCTGATGCAAACCCCGAACCACCCGCTGCTACTGACAACCCTGTCATGGAACTTAAACCCCTTCCCGAACATCTGAAGTACGTCTTTCTGGATTCAAATCAGACGTTTCCTATGATTATCAATTCTCGACTCACACCTGACCAGGAACTCCGTTTGATTTCTGTTCTCCAGTAACATCGTAGAGCCATTGGATGGACTCTCGATGATTTGACTGGTATAAGCCCTTCATACTGCACACATCGAATCTACACAGAAGAAGGCTCATGACCTTCAAGAGAAATGCAAAGACGCTTAAACCCTAACCTACAGGAGGTCGTGAAAAAGGAGATCATAAAGTGGTTAGATGCAGGGATCATCTACCCCATCTCCGACAGTCGTTGGGTGAGTCCAATACAAGTGGTGCCTAAGAAGGCAGGACTTACCATCATCACGACTGAAACCGGAGAAGTCATTCCTACCCGAATAGCTAACTCGTGGAGAGTCTGCATTGATTACAGAAGACTCAATTCCTCCACGAAGAAGGATCATTTCCCACTACGGTTTATTGATCAAATCCTCGAAAAACTAGCGGGAAATAGGTTCTTCTGCTTTCTTGACGGGTATTCCGGTTACAATCAGGTGGCAATCCATCCAGAGGACTAAGAAAAGACCACATTCACCTGCCCCTTCGGGACGTACGCGTTTCGAAGGATGCCGTTCGGTCTCTGCAATGCACCTGCAACTTTTCAACGGTGCATGCTTGCCATATTCTCAGATATGGTAGGTGACTATCTGGAAGTCTTCATGGATGATTTTTCAATTTTTGGAGAATCGTTTGACGATTGCCTCCAACACTTGGTCCAAATACTCAGGCGGTGCATCGAGGTGAATTTGGTTCTTTCCTGGGAAAAGAGCCATTTCATGGTGCCTGAGGGAATTGTCCTGGGACATCTAATCTCGGAGAAAGGCATCCAAGTGGATCGAGCTAAGGTTAACCTGATTTCCAAGCTTCCTATGCCTAGCTCGAGTAAGGACATCTGATCTTTTTTGGGGCACGTCAGTTTCTACCGTCGATTCATTCCCGATTTCTCAAAAATTGCGCGCCCCCTGACCAACCTTCTCTCCAAGGATGTGCCTTTCGAAATTTCCAAGGAATGCACTCAAGCATTTAAGATCCTACGTGACCGAGTCACCCAAGCCCCGATCCTACAGTCCCCTGATTGGTCTCAACCATTTGAGATCATGTGCGATGCATCTGACTTCGCTGTAGGAGCGGTTTTGGGGCAGAAAATTGACGGGAAACCTGTGGTCATTTACTACGCTAGCAAAACACTGGATGAAGCTCAGCGTAACTATACGGTTACTGAGAAAGAGCTGCTGGCCGTAGTATTTGCCTTGGAAAAATTCAGATCATACCTTCTGGGTTCCCGTGTTATCATATACTCGGATCATACAGCTGTGAGGCATCTCCTTGCTAAGAAGGATGCGAAACCTCGATTAATCCAATGGATCTTGCTATTGCAAGAATTTGACCTCGAGATTCGCGACAAGGCGGGAAAGCAAAATGTGGTAGCCGATCACTTGTCCCGCCTTCCTTCTGAAATTATTGATCCTTCCGGACCTATTACAGAACATTTTCCTGATGAGCACCTCTTGACTATCAATACAAGTCTTCCATGGTTCGCTGATATAGTTAATTACCTAGCATCACATCAGATTCCGTCCGCTTGGCCGAAGGCCAAAAAGGACAAATTGCGTTCCGATGCCAAGTACTACCTATGGGAAGACCCGTATCTATTCCGCATTGGTGCTGATCAGATAATCCGACGGTGCGTCGCGGAAGTGGAAATCAAAGACATACTCTCATTCTGCCATGACCAGGCATGCGGTGGACATTTTTCAGGACATAAAACCGCAGCAAAAGTCCCCCAGTGTGGCTTTTACTGGCCCACAATTTTCAAGGATGCATACGATCACTGTAGGGCATGTTCCCGTTGCCAGACTCTGGGCAATATGAGCCATCGAGACATGATGCCTCTACAGCCGATCTTGGTATGCGAAATTTTTGATATTTGGGGGATTGATTTCATGGGACCCTTTCCTACCTCGGATGGCTTCGAATACATCTTACTCGCAGTTGACTATGTTTCCAAGTGGATAGAAGCCATTCCGACCCGAACCAACAATCATAAAGTCGTTATAAAATTCCTCCATCAAAACATTTTCTCAAGGTTCGGGATTCCGCGTGCTATAATTTCCGACGGAAGGACCCATTTTACAAATGCTCAGTTCAGGTCACTGATGACCAAATACAGGGTGTCGCACCGAATCTCTACTCCTTACCACCCCCAAACTAATGGTCTAGCTGAGCTATCTAACCGAGAGATCAAGAAGATCCTTCAGGTTACTGTTCGACCTGATAGAAAAGATTGGTCTTCTCGGCTTCCGGAAGCATTGTGGGCCTATAGGATTGCCCACAAGACCCAATTAGGAATGTCTCCCTTCAGACTAGTGTACGGGAAGGCATGTCACCTCCCCGTCGAGTTGGAGCATAAAGCCTATTGGGCAATACGGACCTGTAATCTTGACCTTTCCAAGGCTGGAACCCACAGAAGACTTCAAATGAGCGAGATCGATGAGTTACGCCGCGACGCGTATGAGAACTCGCGAATTTACAAAGAACGGGTTAAAGCTTTTCACGACAAACACATTTCTAGAAAGGTCTTTCATCCTGGTCAAAAAGTTTTACTCTTTGATGCTTGACTAAAACTATTCCCAGGGAAGCTAAGATCTAAGTGGGTCGGACCCTACCTAGTCCGACAAATCTTCAGAAATGGAGCCATTGAAATCAGCCCACTCAGCCACGATTCTGAACCCTTTGTTATGAACGGTCAGAGACTCAAGCCGTTCATTGACATGACTGATATAGATTTGGCTGAGTCATCCTTTACCATCCATTCCTCTTGAGCTCATTGCGCCCAGCCGATGGCGTAAAACTCAGCGCTTAACGGGAGGCAACCCGTCATTCTTTGAAAAATCCGAAACCTTTTCTGACATCTCTATACGGAACTCATATTGCACTTTAGGGTTCATCCATTATAACAGCCGACTTCACCTCAGGTATACCTACCCGAGATTAGAAATCGTTCGCAACAAGTCACTTCGACCCATTCACTCACCACACACCTGTCCTAATGCATGAACTAAGCTGAATTCGAACCCACCTAATTTACAATGGGGACATTGCAAATCTTAGGCATGGAGAGGTATGAAAGTGCAAAATGTCAGAAAATTCATATCAAGAAAAGGGTTTCATAAAAAAAAAAAAAAGACTTGATAGAGGGGAGGAACAATTCAGGGTCATACAAATGAGAGGAAGAAAAGAGAGAAAAATGACAAAAAGGAGCACAAAAGGAAAATAAAAAGAAATAGTCATTAGTAAAAGATTAAGGGGTTAACTGAAGTTCTAGATCGAATCAAGAAAAAGAAAAGAAAAGTACTACGGAGATATAACAAGAGGTTAGCAGGAACGCTGGTCTTAGGCCTCTTGGGCTAGTATCTTTAGCTTAAAAATTCACGTATCCATTAAAATCTGGATAGTCCTCAAGAGTTTGAGGAAAATGCGAAGTTTGAGTATTAGGTCTAAGGCTTAGGAAGTATTCAGCCTCGTTAACTGACCTCCGGTTTGCGGGATTCGGTAACCTAAGCACCCCAAATTCACACACAGTCGGGTTCAGTGCGCATAAACATCCAAATCACGCGAAAAGCGTTGAATGTTCTGAAAAAGTCACCTAGATTAGGAGCGGCCAATCAACACAAATTGATTTGGATGAGTTCCCAGTGCGGAGAGGCGGGAAATTCCCCTCAAAGATGCGTAACAACATATCGTCTCCTCGGTGCTTGTCTCTTAGGATATTTAAATATCCTACTGGGGGCAGGTAAGCACTCTGCTGGTTCAGATACCATGGGCGGCATTATCACGAAATGTCGATCGCTAGGGGCTGAATTCGGCCACGGAATGCCATGGGCGGGATTATCTCGAAATCTCGAAAGCCAGGGTTCTAGGGGTTGCCATGGGCGGGATTATCTCGAAATCTCGAAAGCCAGGGACCCTTGAGGATTGATGATGGGGACGAGGAATCCAATACAGACAGTGTTGAGAAGCTAATTCGAAGCTAGAAATAAAAAGAAAAGAGCGAGAAAAGCTCTCCAAACAAATAAATCTTCTATCTCTCTCTTACAAAAATGCATTGCAAGCTGAACTTAAGCTAAAAATGTCTCAAGCACGGGTGCTTTAACCGCGGAGTCCAACAAACCCTAGGTTAGTTTTTGTGGGCCGTAGAAACCTTTGCGGATGACTGAGGCTAAAGCAGAACAGGTCCAGATTTTGGTTGGTACTTGAATACCTCTAGGCCTATTGTCAGCATTCCTACCTAATCACAAAAGGAGAAGCACTTATCATTGTTGACAACACTCAGGGTCTAGAATGGAAGTTAAAACTTTGAAATTTTGCTAAGGGACTAGCAAAAGCTAGGCATGGGGGTATGATGAGAGCCTCATCATGAGTCATAACTAGCTCATTTTGACCCAATAAAGAAGATAAAAGCTCCTACATAACCTAGAAGACGACTTAACTGAAGGAACAAGTGCTCTGAGAAGAAAGCATGAAATAAAGGTTAAAACTGTAATTTTACCATTGCAGTTCATAAACGGGATTTCTCAGAGGCAAAACATAGGTCAAATGGTCTAAATGAGATAAAAAGTGGGTTGAGTCAATCAGAAATGGGTTTATGTGCAATCTAAGAATTAAATGACACTTGGTAACCCTAAAACAGACCTGCATAAATTAACAAGGTTCCGGTCAGAATAAAAATCAGGTAAACCCTCTAAAAATCATGTAAAAACATTCTCTAGGGTTTGGAACACTTAATTTAGCCCTTGGAACCCAGGTTGACCTAGATTAGGGTCCTAGCTCTTCAATTAACCTAATTTGGGTTTTTACGCAAAATGTCCAGACAAACGAGGTAAAACCTAAAATACAACTTCACCATTGGATTCCTTAGGTCAAAATTAGGTTTTTACCAAAATTTGGACCTAAGGAGAGGTCATCTTGACCTACTTTGCAATTTAGTACACCCAAAGTATAATTTGGTCCCTATCTTTTGAATATCTCTACAGAGAGCCCCCTAAGTTTTCCGCCTCCTTTGCAATCCGGTCCTGCCTCCATTGTTAGGGCAGAACCGAGCTCCGGCAAGGTTTAGAGAGGGATTACTCTCTAATCCCTCAGAGATTTCCTCCCAGAAATGGAAGGGGGATTCTCTGAGGAATTCCTTTCCTTCTAAAGCCAATTACAATCGCTGGTGTGAACTCAATCTCTCGTGTGAACGCATGAGAGATTGGGGTATTCCAACTCCGGCGAGCCGGCGGAGGTGATTGCGCGGTCTCCACGCGCCAGAAGGTTCGGCCAGCGCCTATAAAAGGCTCCCCAGATCCTGCCGCAGAACCCAAGCTTGATTTTGACGGAGATCCCCTCCAAATTCCCTCTCTCCCATCTCCGGCCAAATGACCCGCAAGCTCCGACGACCTCCTCCCCTCCTTCTCGTCGCTCTGCTGCCATACCAGCAGCAGAGTCAACTTCGCCACTTCCTCCCGCGTCGCGCTGTACCACGCGCGCGTGCCCCTGACCTCATCTTCGTCGCCGCTTCTTCCCTCAGGGTCCTTCTTCCCCGACGACGGCAGTTACGCGCCGTCCTCTCCGCCGCCTCCCTTCCTTCCAGACCACTCCAGATACCTTCTCCCTCCTCTCCTCTCTCTTTTCCCCCTGCTATTTTATCTGATTACCCCTCGATAGTGCCTAACCACCTCCATCGTCCTCGCCTCCGACCGCCCTCCGGCGAGCTGCCCACACCACTTCGCCCCTCCACACGGCTCGCCAACCCCCTCGTGAGCTCCGCCTCACCACCAGGAACTCACTTCACCCCACCACTGCCACTCCATACCTCCACAATCACCCCCTGAACAACCCAACATCTCTGGCCACAGGTTGACCTAGGCACGCACGCCTAGGCCGACCTGCAGCCTGCAGCACCGCCCACTGCCTTCGCCATGCCACGGCGAAGGTTTCTAGCCAATCTGATTGGGCCAATAGGCCGTTCTTGTGTGTGACAGGTTTAAGCTCCGGCCGCCATTATCAGCCGAAGCAGCAAGGAGCTTGCAGCAGCTTCAGGTACCAGGACTCCCAGGCTGCAGGTGCAGCAGACTCTCGCGAGTGTCGCGAAGTGAGTGAGGCTAGCAAGTCGCACAGAGAGGCCAGCAGCTGGAGCAATCGCGCGAAGAAAGCTCTGCGGGCGCGAAAGCAGGACCGACCAGATAGTCCCACATCGTGGGATTGCAAAACACAGGTATCATATAAATTATTTTTGTGTTTTAAGCCCATTGCCTCCGTAAGCACAGGGGTGAGGTCCCTCACCTGCCCTCACACCCGCCTCGTCCGCGGCTTGACCTCGCAGATCTGGCGGGATCCGACCCGACCTAAACCTACGCACTCCTCGCGCATCACCACCTGCCGGTGCGCCTGGTCCCGGGTGCGAATTCGACCCGAGTACCCGTGTGGCTCTGGGAGAGCGTCTTTGAGTGAATTGCTTGAGAGAGAGAGAGACGCTTGGGTAGAGGGACGGGTGTAGGTTTTGCTTTGACTGTGGTGTGTGCAGGAAGGAAGAAGCGAAAGAGGCAGTGAACACTTAGCAGCTGCAGAACAGGAAGAGAAGAAAGAAGAAGCTGTGTAGCAGTGAAAGGAGAAGTTTTCGCAGAGAAGAACAGGAAGAAGGAAGACAAGGTAGAAGAGAGAGAAGAACGAAGAGAGGCTAAGTGAAGAAGAAGAAAGGCAAGGCAGAAGAAGAAATAAGAGAAAAGAAACGAAGGCAGGAAGAAGAAGCCTGCACAAGACAAAAAGCAAAGGCAGAAAGAGAGAAGAGCAACGAAGAAGAAGAGAGAAAGGAGATTACATTTAAGACGTCTGATACAGAAATCAGACGTCCAATTCTATTTTTATTTCACAAATCCTTTTTAAAATTCTCTCTTTGAATCAATCCTTTTCATTTAACAGTTGTATTCTTTGGTTTTAAAAAGTACTGGGCTTGCTCCCTGTGTTCGACCTCGGATACTTTAGTTTTTCGAGTAATAAAATTCCTTATATTTGTTTAAACTTTTGTCGGTTGTACTACAACGTGATATACTTTAAACCCGCACAAAATCGTCGAGAACACCAGCTAACCCCCGCCTCACCTTCGCCATGATACAGCGAAGGTTTTCCTATGATCTGACAGGGCCGCGAGGCCGTCTTCATGCATTTCAGATTTCTTCGCCCCTCCGCCATTACTGACGACCTTTAAGCAAGCTTCGAGCGGGCCCAGGCTTCGTGCAGCTCCAGGTGAGACTCCCACGCTGTGCGGATTTGAAGCCCGCGCATGTCCAAGCCCTCACGCAATGACTCCAGCCTCTGCAGCTTAGCCAATTGGACGCACCATCTGCTGCTAGGCGCACAACAGGAAGGTGGGACATTTAGTCCTACCTCGGAAATGGGTGAGCGGGCGCAGCAATATAAATTGAAAAACTACATAAGGCTCTTCGCCTCCTACTCACGAGGTGAGGTCCCTCACCCACTCCGCCTGCCTCATCCGCGACCACACCTATGCAGACCTAGTTGACCCATTTACCCTGCACTCCTCGAGCACCACCCACGCTGATGCGCCTGGACTCGGGCCCACGTAACCCGACCCGATTACCCGGTTGGCTTTGAGAGAGCGAAGAGAGAAATAGAGAGAGAGAGAGAGATGTGGGGAGGGTAGGGGTAGGTTTTGCCTCTGTGTGCGCAGGAAAGAGAGGAGCCGTGGAAGAAGAAGAAGAAGAGAAAGAGGAAGGAGTCTGCAGAGCCTAAGTGGTGATGAGCCAACCGCGGTGCTGCTTTGTGCGTCTTTTTGTTTATTATAATACAATCGTTGTAGTATAAGATAAGACAGCTACGGTTGTCATTACCATAGAAATTTACTCGGAAATAGTTTCTCGAGGTCGAACTCAGGGAGCTACTGGAATTCTAGAAGTACAAAGTTTCTTTACAAAAATGAGAGAGAGAGAGAGAGAGAGATAGATTTCTGTTTTTGGCTTCTTCTTCTCTTCTTTCTCTTCAGCTGCAGTATCTCTCTCTACGGGTCTTCTTCTTCCTTGGCTCTGTTTGCCTTCAATTCCTCTTCTTCTTCTGCTTGTCTTCTATTTCTTTTCTTCTTCAGTTCTTCTTCTTTTTCTCGTCTCTGTCTTCTGCTCTTCAGTTGCGGAGCCTTCTTCTTTCCTTCTTCTTCTTCTTCTTCTCTGTCTTCTACTCTTCAGCTGCGGAGCCTTCTTTCCTTCTTCTTCTTCTCTGCTTTATCTCCTCTGAAGGTTCATCCGTCGTCTGATACAGCCGTCAGACGACTTAAACTGCGGTCTGCTACAGTGCTTCTCCTCCTTTTTTCTTCCTTCGCTGCTTCTTCTTCCTTGGTCTTCTGCCTTGCTCTGCCTCTTCTTTAGAGTTTCTTCTTCTTCTGCTCCTTCTCTTCTCCTTCCTGCGGCTAAGTGATGAGCCTTTCTCCTTCGCGCCCTGTTCCTGCACAAGGCACAGCAAAACCTAGCCCTTCCCTCTACCCGTACGTCTCTCTCTCTCTGTAAACCGCTCACAGGAAGCTCTCCCAGAGTCGGGTTATCGGGTCGGATAGCGTACCCGTGACCAGGCGCACCGGCGTGGGTGGTGCGCGAGGAGTGCAATGTAAACGGGTCAGCCAGGTCCGCGTAGCGTGGGTCGCAGACGAGGCAGGTAAGTGGGCGAGGGGACCTCACCCCGTGTTCTGAGGCGATAAGGTAAAAACACAAAATCAATTTAAATGGGTGCGACGCTTCGAGGACTCACGATGTGGGACTAAATTGATGCTCCTTCTCACGCGCGCCCGCAGGAGAACCTCCTCGCAATCTGCTCAGCTGCTGCCGCTATTGGTGCCAAGTGCTGAAGCAAAAGTCTTCACAGACTTCACCCCAGTCCACAGCACCTGGAGCGCAGTTGCCCCGATGCCTGGAGCCTGCTTGGAAGCTGCTTCAATCGTCAACAATGGCGGCAGGGCTCTAGAACCTGTTGTACACGAATATGGCCTATCGGCCTAATCAAACCACAGGGAGGTGCAGCAGACCGCGGGACGGCCTAGGCATGCGTGCCTAGTTCGTTCTGTGGTCGGAAAAGTGGGTGTGACCGGGGGAGTGTTGTGGAGGTGTAGAGTGGCAGTGGAGGGGCAGAGGGTGTTTGGTATGATGAGGTGGAGCTTTTGGGACAGTTGGCGAGTTGTATGGGGTTGTGGGATGACGGGGGCGACTCGCCAGAGAGTGGCTGGAGGCGGGGAAGGTGAGGGTGATCGGGCGTGGTTGTAGGGCAATCAAGCAAAATAAATTGGGGAAAAGAAAGAGGGGAAGAAGGGGAGTAACTGCAACCTACTTACAGGGATGAAGGGGGCCGGAGCGGCAGGCAGTCGTATCGACTGTCGCCGGAGAAGAAGCACCCAGAGGGAGAGAGCAGCGGCGAGGAAGTGGGCAGGGAGGCACGCGCTTGGTACGGTGCGACGTGGGAAGATTGGGAGAAGCTGGCTCTACTGCTGGTATTGCAGCATAGCGACGAGAAGGAGGAGGAGTGGCCACCAGAGCTGGTGGGTTTCCTGTCGGAGTGGGGAGAGAGGAAGGGTTGGGGGTTTCTTCGCCAAGACCAGACTGCGAGAACCGGCTGGCGATGCTGGTTCTTATAAAGGCGGTGGCGGAGAAGTGGATGAAGGCTGGCGACATGTGCCCCTAGCCGAAGTATGGTCGGAGACGAGACCCATACCTTCCGTGCATTCACACGGAAGGTGTGGGGGTCGTCAGGCAGCATGGCTGAGTCCCTACGACAGTAGACGTCGCAGGGAACTCCGCATTTACTTTGCAGGATGTCCCCCTCACCCTGCACAGCGCCATGCTCCGCGCAATGTCGCCGGAGCATGGTGCTGCGCAGAGACTTGCAGGAGGGACCAAAATGCAAAGAACGACGAGGAAATTGGGGGCCAAAATGCAAGGGTTTCGAAAGTTAAGGGTCAAAAAGTAAATGATGAGGATCAAATTGCAAAGTCGGTCAAGGAGGTCTCTTCTTAGGCTCAAGTTTTTATGCATGACTATGTTGAACCTAAGGATTTTAATGGTGAATTTTGTTTCTAGGTCAAACCATGTTTGACTGGCCAATTTACGTAAAATTCCAAATTAAATCATTAATTGGGCATGATTCTCAATGTAGGTCAAAATGAATTTCTAAGGCCAAATTGAAGGTTCTAAACCCTAGAGATTATTTTTATATGAATTTTAGAGGGTTTAGTTGATTTTTACCCTACCTCGAACCTTATGAATTGAAGTGGATTTGTTTTAGGGTTATAAAATGTCATTTAATTCCTTGGAGTTGCTGTAGCCCTTGTTAGGTCAGATCATCCCACTTTCCTTCTTATTAAGTTAGTTTGACCTGTGTTTGGTCCCTTAATTACCCTGTTTTCAAATTGTGTTGGTGAAATTTCATTTTCACCCCTTATGACTTGTTTTCTTTTTGAACTCAGAATTCTCTGAGTTAAGCCTTTCTTTGAGTAATGTAGGAGCTTTTTCTTGCATATCTAGGTTAGATTGTGCTAGTTAGGGTTTATGATGAGGTTCTCATCACTAAGGAAGAGGAGCAGCTGAAAGAAGGAGAAGTTGCGAAGAAGAAGAGAAAGAGGAGGCAAGGACTTAGCTGCAGAACTGCAGAGGCCAAGGAAGAAGGAGCTGAAGACTTAGCCACAAAAAGACATGGAAGAAGGAGCCGCAGAAGAAGAAGAAGAAGAAGAGGAAGGACTTGAAGAGGAAGAAGAGACGATGCAGCAGCTGAAGACTCAGCCGCAGAGAAAGAGAAGAAGAAAGAATTGCTGCAGAGAAGAAAGAAGAAGAAGCCAGGGAGAAGGAAGAAAGAAGAAGACTCAGGCACTGTAGCAGACATCAGTTAAGGCGTCAGATTCACAAAAACAGATGTTTGAAGAAGGCCAAAGATAGCGAAAGAAAGCAAAGAAAAAGAAAGAGAGAAGAGAAGAAGAAATATATATATATATAGAGAATTTATTTCTTTTTCTTTACATTGCATTGAACATCTTTCAAGTAACATTTGAGATTGTGATTTTGCTTCTGAAATACCGAATTGCTCCCTTAGTTTGACCTCGGAAGTTTTCAAATTTCGAGTAAATAAAATTGATAATCGTTTTCCGCTGTATACTACAACGCATATCTTTTTAAAACTGCGAAAACAAGTGATCATGGGGTGAGCTGCGCGGGGAGGTGTGGATACTGGTTTTCCAGTATTAGACTTCTAGGACGTCTACCAGACGTCTAGAGAAGCATCAAGACGTCCGAAGCTGAAGCTAGACGTATATAAGCATATTATCACGCGGAGGTATGTGTTTCCTGCGCTACTTTCCCCCTTGCAGACCGTAGTGCAGGAATGTCGAGCTAATTTGGTTCTGTGTTTTTCGTACGCAGGTGTAGGGCGTTGGAAAGGCACGCGGTATGCCTTTCCAGGCACTTTTGGATGTCTGACCGCATCTCCAGACGTCCGACGGCACTTTCAGACGACCGGAGGCATGGTCCAACGACTGATACTTCCTTCAAACAATCGCGGAGGGATCTGAATGTTTAATGAACCTGCAAGAAGTGAGAGGTAAGATCTGACGTCTTTTAAGACGTTTGGGACTAGTCCCAGGCGTCTGATTTTGGATAGTAACCGTGTTTTTGTCCCGTTTAGGGCCCAAACGGAATCAGATTTCCGTAAACGAAGTACCGTTGTTTTCCACTCGAATTTCTCTACATGTTAGTGTAGAGTATCCACTGTTTTGACCCGTATGATGTAAATTAGTTGCTGGTACAGATTACCAGCCAGTGGCATGTTCGGGGCCTGCGGAGATGACGAGATCTACGGTGCAGGCCCCCATTTCTCCCGTGATACCCGGTAGAGTGGTTTAATTATTTGTTAAGATGTAAATAAAGAATATGCTTGCTGATATTAAATTAATTGAAACTCTAGGATGTGGAATGAACCCTAAGGTAGAAATGTATGAGCCTGATGTTGAGCTATACTGTTTACTTGAGATGCATGTTTAATTAAATTGCTAGCAATGTGTACTAGTTGATTTATGAGTTGCCTTGTCAGATATGATTACACGAGTTGCCTGCTATGTAATGGAAAAATGGAGAGTTGAATAATATGATTCAGATATTAATAAATGAGATGAATATGAGCATGAACCCTACAGGGAGTTAGGAGTAGAACTCCTGTATATGAAAGGAATCCGGTATGTAGGTGAGAAGTGAGCTGGCCTTTGGTACACAGTACCAAGGAGAGCAACTGTCCCCTTTAGAGTAGAGGAGAGCTTACCACCGTTTGGGTTGAGACCTGGGGTGGGTTTGGCCACTCTACTTTGACTTCGGCTTGGCCTCGCGTACGTGGTACCGAGGTGAGCTACTTAGTGTAGGGAGGGAGCTAGCCGCCCCATGGGGTCCGGGGTTAGGACTAGCCACCCTGCACCGACTCTTGTTAGGCCCACTGGACAAACCGAGATAGTCAGACGAGGGCACACTGACTGTGGAGGGGAGAGACCCCTGTTTGCTTTTGAGGGGCGAGACCCCTATTCTGAGAGGGCAAGGCCTTGTGTTGTTCCGTGCTATACTTTGGGCGTACCCTCTAGCGGAAACGACTGACTGTGTGCCAATGCGAGGTAGTCACCCATGCGCTTATCACACGTGCCGTAGTCACCGCTGTGTCTCAACATTGACCTCGGGATTGTTGACTAGGTGTAGGATTACCATGGGGGACTCTCCTGGCCAGGAGAGCACCACGTGTACCTTCTACTCCACGGAAAGACTGCAATCAAGATCGTTTCCACGAGGAACAAGTAAGATTAAGAAATACTTGGATCCTTTGTGAAATAAATAAACTAGAAATACATCGATGAGATAAATAGAAATGAGAATAAAACCTGGTTACTTGTTTTACTTTACTTGCACATAAATAATGTAAACACCACTTTACTCAGCGTTCACTAACTCTGTCTTTTCGTAACCTTATTCAGGACTTGGAGTTGAGAAGCTCAAGTTTCCGGCTGCAGAGGGTGCTGGGCCTAGCCGAGCCCAGCCGTAGTTGTTTCTTTCCAGCTCTTTAATTTTCTGCTGTTGTAGTGAGTACTAGACATCTATTTTACTGTTCCCGTTACTTTCTATTTTCTTTTCTGTTGTTGTTGTGATGGCATGTTGTACTTTGTTGAG
The DNA here is from genome assembly GCA_037157565.1 of Thalassia testudinum. Classification (NCBI taxonomy): domain Eukaryota; kingdom Viridiplantae; phylum Streptophyta; class Magnoliopsida; order Alismatales; family Hydrocharitaceae; genus Thalassia; species Thalassia testudinum. Next base: position 55,628,310 of record JAZHRO010000030.1, read on the forward strand.
ACTTTTAACTCTGTTGTTCCTTTACGTCTCATTTTTCTTTATGCTTAGCTATATTGCATGTGTGAATGTGGTTTATTTCCTGCTTTTGGTTATTTCTTGTTAGACGGCTGGGTCTTGGGATTAGTCGAGGCGAATCGGTCTCAGGTCCTGTAGGGATCTGGGAACCGGGTCGTAACAAGATGGTATCAGAGCAAGGTCATCCCGAGAAATGAACCACTTGGTTTAAGAATAACCACTCACACACACATAACTAGGATAGCCATCACAATGTAACGCTTTGATATTCATTTCCGAGTCTTTTTCTCTATGTAACCGGTATCATTGACAACTCTTGTTCTTTTTCTTGTATCTCCTTGTAAGAGATGCCTCGTCGAGGAGCCCTCGAGGTAGGCCGTGGTCGTGGCCGTGGACGAGATCGGAGGGGCTCATGTGCCGAACTTGAGGCACCAGTTGACCCACCTCTCCTCCCGGGCATTCAGGCCTAGGATCTCACCCAGCTAATCAGAGGCATCGTACTGGAGAAGCTCCAACAGCCTCCTCGGGCACCTCTCCCTGAGGACGTGGAGGGGGAGTCCTCAGTGAGACAGAGAGACTGTCGTAGCGCCGGACGAGCAGGAGGGGGAGGGGGTGATCCTCCACCACCCTTTGACACTTTTGAACACGAGCCCTCCTTGCCTAGAGGCATGCCTGTTCCTCCGCTGCAACTATACCACGAGCTTTTCGGTCAATTCCGGAAGCTGAAGCCCCTCTCCTTTAAGGGGGATGAGAGCCTGTCTAAGGCAAAGGACTGGCTAGAGCAGATAGAGAAGGTGTTCGATACCCTTTGCCCTCGTGCGAAGTGCCGCGTGGCTTTTGCCACGTACAAGCTGGAGAGCGCTGCACACAGGTGGTGGTTGGCAGTCAGAGGCCAGGAGGGGAGAGAGCCAATGTGGGACCAGTTCGTGGCTCTCTTCTGTAAGCAGTACTTTCCGCAGACCTAGTAGGACCAGAGGAGGTGGGAGTTCCACACTCTCCGCCAGGGGGCGATGACGGTTAGCGCGTACCGCATGCGTTTCCTGGAGCTGTCACGCTTCGCCCCAATAGATGTGTCTACCGAGGAGGAGCGCCTGTGGAGGTTTACTAAGGGGCTTTGACCTGTGATCCGGGGGTATGCGAAACCCCAGAAGTTGCCTACTGTCTCTCATGTGGTCGAGGCAGCCATGACTTACGAGGAGACCAACCCGGTTGCGCGAGACACTGATGGCGGACGGAAGAGACCCTACCAGCCAGAGTACTCATAGGGCTGACGGGAAAGGAGGCACACGACGACCGCTAGAGAGCCGTCTCGTTCTATAGGGTCACCAGTAGCTTTTGGGGGCCCCAGGCAGGGACCAGTTGCTAGCACCAGACCCCCGCCCAGCCGCCAATAGGGACATACTGAGGGAGGAGGTCATGTATCCCTCTGCTACCAGTGTGGCTAGCCGGGCCACATCAAGAGGGATTGCCCATCTAGGGTCGGAGCACAGCAGATGCTCCTTGCACCAAGCATTGGAGGTCGACCTGGCGGTCGCCGTCACTAGGCACGTGGGGGAGGACAGCAGTCACGAGGAGGTGTTAAGACCCGTACTGTTTGAGCCTTTTAAGACGTTTGGACTGTGGGTCAGACGTCTGGAAACCTTCCCAGAAGTCTGGAAATAAAAAATCTTGGGTACGAACTCGCGTCTGCACGCAAACAGTACCCCTCGATTTCCCTCTATCTTCTCTCTCTCTCCCATTCCCTGCAAAAACCCTAACACCCACCTTATATATACCCCTCCTCCACCTTCGTTTCCCCCACTTCCCAGCCACCTTCCTCCTTTCCTCCAGCGAGAGCAGCAGAGCAAGTGAGAGCACGGGAGTGGCGTGAGAAGGAGAGGAGGAGCAGCGTGAGAGGGAGAGGAGGAGTTGAGCTTGCAAGCTCGTGTGGGAGCTCGCCAGGGAGCGCACGGCCTGAGCGACGCGTGCACGAGACGGAGGAGTCTGTCGGGGAGGTCCTCCCGACACTGTTGCAGGCGAGAGGGCGCGCCGAGGGTGGAAGCAAGTTCTGGTTTTGGGTTTTTCCCAGAATCAGACATCTGGAGCGACGTCCAGACGACGTAGCCGACGTCTGGAGGAGGTTCCAGACGTCTGAGGAGGAAGTCTCGCGAAGGTACGTCTTCTTTGCGGATACGGCCATGCAGGCCACTCCGCCACTGTTGCATGCTTTTTTGAGGAGATTTAGTGGATTTCATGCAGGTTTCGCTTCGGGAAGGCGCGGAACACGCCCTCCCACGCATTTCAGACATCTGGGCGACATACCAGACGACGAGAAGCGCTTCCAGATGTCCGGAGAGGTGGTTAGACATTTGGAGCTGGGTCCAGACAGTCTAGAAGAGTTCCTGGATGTCTGAGGATTGGCGTAGAGGCTTAGGTACGTTACTGGACCCTTTTAAGACGCCTGGAAGGTGTTCCAGACGTCTGATTTGAGTCAGAAACACTATTTTTGACCCATTTAAGGTCCGCTTGAGGTCCATTTTCCGTAATTGAGATAGCGATGTTTTCCGTATGAATTCTTCTACTTGTTAGAAGACTTTCTATACTGTTCTGAGTATTCTTTTGTGATTGATCCTTGTGATAGGACTTTGTTCCGTTACAGGTTTGGGGCTTGCTGAGGCACGTGAACCTGCCGTTCAAGCCCCCACTACTCCTGGGTTTACTGGTAGAGTGGCTTCCCCTAATTTAAATACAAACCTGAATGCATGTGTGGAATGAATGATTAAAACCTAGGGTATGGCATGAATCCTAGGGCTAGAAATACTTGAATGTCTGTTAGTGCTGGTTGCTGCCTTGTTTCGTCGTGATGGTTATTTATGGTTTACAATCGTTGTAGTATATGACGAAACAGCTACCAGATTACTACAGAAAATTTTTTACTCAGAATAATAAGTTTTCCCGAGGTCGAACTCAGGGATCAACTAGAATTCTAGAAGCATAAATATTCACAATTTTGTTACAAAAATAATAAGAGAGAGAGTGAGAGAGTTTTGTGGGCTTCTTCTTCTCTCTTTTCTTCTTCTTGGCCGTCCCTCTTCTTCTTCTTCTTTCTTCTTTTCTTCCTGCTCTCTTCTTTAGCCTGCAGCTGTGGTGATCTTCTCTTTCTTTCTCTTTTCTTCTTTTCTTCCTGCCTTCTTCTTTCTTCTTTACTTGCGGCTGTGCCTTCTTCTTTTCTTCTTCTTCTCTGCTTCCTTCTTCTGTTCTTCTTTTTCTTTCTTTCCTTGCTTGCGGCTGTGTTGATCTTCTCTTTCTTTCTCCTCTCTTTTTCTTTCTTTCTTTTCTCTGCTTCTGCTCCTTTTCTTTTCCTCTTCTTTCTGCTCTGGCAGCTACCCTTTCATCGTTTGATTTGATGCTCAGACGACTTAACTGTGGGTTTGCTACAGTGCGGCTTCTTCTCTTCTTTAGCTCCTCTCCTTCCTTTCTTCTTCAGCTGCTCAGTGCGGCTAAGGCTTCGGCCGCTCCTCCCCTCTTCTTCTTCCTTAGCTTGCTTCTTCTTCTTCTTTCTTTCTTTCTTTCCTGCGTGCACACATAGTGGTCAGTGTAAAACCTACCCCTACCCCTTCCCCGCGTCTCTCTCTTTCTCAGAATTTCTCTTAGGAATGCTCTCCCAGAGCCGGGTAATCGGGTTCGGGTAGCGCGCCTGGGACCAAGCCCACCGGCGTGCGGTTGTGGGCGAGGAGTGCTTGGTCGGGTAGTCGGATCCGACCCAGACCCGCAAGGCGTGAGCGCGAGCGAGGGCGAGCGAGCGCGTGGCTCGCTGCGTGCGGGTGAGAGGGACTTGACCCCTGTGTATCGAAGGCAAATAGCCTGATACACTTTTTCAATATAAGTGTGGGCGCGCGGCCGCACACTTACAAGGTGGGACTAAAATCCCACCTCCAAATCTCGCACCCACGGCTGAGGAAGCTACTGCCAATTGGGGCAGCTGCGAGGCTCGCGACCCAATTGCAGGCCTGGGCATATTCGCAGATGCAATCCGCGCTACCTGGGATGCGCACCTGGGCTGGAGAAAGTCTGGAGCTACGAGCGAAGGAGTTGCAGCAGCTTAGCAATGGCGGTGAGGGGCTGCCGACCTAAAAATACAATGACGGCCTCTCGGCCACATCAGAAAACGTAGGAAGCTTCGGCGTAATGCGGCGAAGACGGTGCGGGGATCGGCGAGGCGCGAGATTGTTTGTAGAGGTAGACTTAGGTCAGACTGTGTGCGTGAAGATGGGTTTGTTCTGGGGTTGGTTAGGCGGTGTATGGCAGTGAATGGAGAGGGGGGAACGGTTAGGTGGAGTGAGGGGGAGCTTCTGGGGTAGTCGGCGAGGGGTGAGGTGGTCTGTGGAAGTGGGATGGCCTCGCCGGAGAAGGCGACCGGAGATGGGGAAGATGGAGTTGGACAGTGGCGGTCGGGTGGTTGAAATGGGAAATTAGAAGGGGGAAAATACAAGGGAGAGAGAGAGGAAACTTTGTACCTATTTACTCGACGAATGGGGAGAGAGCAGTGCCTGGCTCATGCCTACCGGAGCTGAGGACAAAGATGCCCAGGAGGAGGGTATCGGCGACGAGGAGGCGGTCGGAGGGCACCAGCTGGTACGGCCTGGCGCGGACGACAAGGCAGAGTAAACTCTGCTGAAGGTAGGGCAGCAGAGCGACGAGGAGGAGGAGGAGAAGATCGCCGGAAGCTCGGGCGCTCTGACCGAAGGCGGAAGAGATGAAATGGGGGGTATTTCTCCGCCAGAGGAAGCTTGAAGGAGTCGGCAGACCTTGCCCCTCCTTATAAAGGCCTTGGCGCAGAGAGGGGACCGAGGTGGCGACGTGCCAGCCTCGCCGGAGAGTGGCCGAAGAGGATACCCATGCCTTTCGTGCATTTGCACGAGAGGCATGTTTGATAGCAGAGGGCAGGGGAGGGTCCCTGCGACAGAGGACGTCGCAGGGAACCCCCCGTCTGTTCTAGAGGACGACCGTACTGCCCTGTGTGACGCCATCCTCAGCGCAAGGTCGCCAGAGGCATGGCGCTGCGTAGAAGTGGCAAGGAGGACCATTCTGAAAAGAACGACGTTGGGGGCCTAAACGTAAGGGTTTCAAAAGATAAGGATCAAAAAGTAAATTAAGAGGACCAATTTGTAAAGTTGGTCGAGATAATCTTTTCTTAGGCCCAAGTTTTTATACTATACTAATTTGAACCTAAGGATTTTAATGGTGAATTTTTATTTTAGGTTGGACCATGTTTGACCGGTCAATTTGCGTAAAAACCTAAATTAAGTCATTAATTGGGCATGGTTCTCATTTTAGGTCAAAATAGGTTTCAAAGGCCAAATTGAAGGTTCTAAGCCCTAGGGGATATTTTTCTATGAATTTTAGAGGGTTTAGTTGATTTTTATCCTACCTCAAACCTCGTGAATTAAAATGGATTTATTTTAGGATTACAAAATGTCATTTAATTCCTAGAAGTTGCTATAACCCTTTTCAGATCAGATCATCCCACTTCCCTTCTTATTAAGCTTGTTTGACCTATGTTTGGACCCTTAATTACCCTGTTTGCATATTACATTGGTGAAATTATAGTTTTACCCCTGATGATTTGTTTTATCCTTTAACTCAGAATTCTCTGAGTTGAGCCTCTTTTTGGGTTTTGTAGGAGCTTTTTCACACATATTTGGATTAGATTGTGCTAGTTAGGGTTCATGATGAGGTTCTCATCATCTGTATTGAATGAATGGATTACAGTTTTGAATGAGTAGATAGAATGATAACAATTGCCTGTAAATGAATAACAGTTGCCTGCGAGATATGTAGTACTTGTGCTAGTTCACTGTTGAATGTAACTTTCCTGTTGCACACGTGAAATGACATAATATGAACTACATGTATATAAATTAGATATGGAAAAGTGAATGTTGGAAACATGAGCTACCTGTGAATAACCTGAATATGGAAATGTGAACGATAGAATTACAAGTTGCATGTGTATTACCTGAGAATGGAAATAGAAATGATGAAACCTGGTATGGAATGGCTTGAGGAATATGCGCATGAACCCTTCGAGGAATTAGGAGTAGAGCTCCTGGAAATAAATGGAATGGAACTAGAAATGTGAGTGGGGAAGTGAGCTGGCCATTGAGTATGGAGTACCAAGGAGAGAGACTATCCCTTGTTTAGTGCAGAGCAGAGCTAGCTGCCCTTGGGTTAGGACCTAGGGTTAGGATTGGCCGCTCTGTATCGACTTCTTGGCCCTCGCGTACACAATACCAGGGAGAGCTACTAGTGTAGGGAGAGAGCTACCCACCCCACGGGGCCAGGGGTTCAGCTAGCCACCTTACACCGACCTGTTAAGCCCTCTGGGTAAACCAGGGTAGTCAGGCGAGGGTGCGCGGACTATGTAGGGGCAAGACCCCTATTTGGTTCTTAGGGGCAAGACCCCTATTACTGAGAGGGTTAGGCCCTCTACTGGTTCTGTATTGTGCTTTGGGTGCACCCACTAACGGAAACGACCGACCGTGTGCCAGTGCGGGGTAGCTACCCGTGTGCTTATCGCGCGTGCCGTAGTCACCGTTACGTCTGTCCGTGACATTGGGGTGGTTGACTGGGTGTAGGACCACCACGGGGGACTCTCCCAACCAGGAGAGCACTACGTGCGACTTCTACTCTTCGGAAAAGACTGTAATCAAGATCGTTCCCACGAGGAATATTCGAGATCAAGAAAGAGACCTGATAAATAAACCAAGTGGTGAAAAAGAATAAGTAGTTAAAGAAAGTAATTGAAAAACAATAGCTACCTATCCACCTTTATTGCTTAGTTAGTTGGTTGTCACTCTACTCAGCGTTCACTAACGTTTCGTACTCATAACCCCTTTTCAGGTTTAGGTGTTGAGCAGCAAGAGCCTACGGTGTAGAAGGTGCTGGGCCCAGTAGAGCCCAGTAATTGTAGCTTTTTGTTGTACTCCTTTTCTGTTATAGTGAGTAGTTTTTTGCACCTCTGTACTCTTACATTTTATACTTTATATTCCTGTACCTGATTACTTTTCTACTGTTGTAGTGGTGTGTACTGTAGTAGTTTTACTTCTTTACTGTTATACTTTTGTTACTGTTAGTTGCTTAGCATAGTGAATGTGGTTTACTTTCCTGCTTTTTGGTTACTTTCTCGTTAAACGACTGGGTCCTGGGATCAGTCGAGTCAGTCCAGTCTCATGTCCTGTAGGGATTTGGGAACCGGGTCGTAATAAGATAGTATCAGAGCAAGGTCGTCCCGAGAAGTGAACCCCTAACTTGAGAATATCCAATTCACATGCTTGTAACTAGAGTAACCACCACAACGTGCCTTTTGACATCTGTCCTGAGGATCTTTTGCTGAATGTCCGTTGGAATTGATGTTTTCCTGTTCTGTTGTTCGCGTCTCCTTGTAGGAGATGCCTCGACGTGGAGTCATTGAGGTGTGTTGCGGATGCGGTCGTGGACGAGGTCGGAGGGGCGAACGTGTTGAGCCTGACGTCTCAATGGACTAGCCACTACTTTCTAGCATTCAAGCCCAGGACCTCGCGCAGCTGATACGGGAGATTGTGCAAGAGGAGCTCCACCCGCCTCCACAGGCGCCTCTCCCTGGGGACGTGGAGGGGGAGTCCTCTGTGGGACCGCGAGAGAGACGCAACGCTGGACGTGGGGGAGGGGGTGGTCCTCCATCGTCCCCACCGTCCTCTGACACTTCCGAGCACGAGCCCTCCCTGCCTGGTGGCATGCCCGTTTCCCCACTTCAGCGCCATTACGAGCTTTTCGGACAGTTCCGGAAGCTGAAGCCCCCCTCCTTCAAGGGGGATGAGGACCCGACTAAGGCGGAGGACTGGCTCGAGCAGATCGAGAAGATGTTTGACACCCTTCGCCCCCTGTGGAGTGCCACGTGGCCTTTGCCACGTACCAGCTGGAGAGCGCGGCACACAGGTGGTGGAGGGCGGTCAGAGGTTAGGAGAGGGCCGAGCCGACATGGGACCAGTTTGTCACCCTCTTCTGTGAGTAGTACTTCTCGCAGACGTGGCAGGATCAGAGGAGGCGGGAGTTCCACACTCTCTGCCAGGGGACGATGACTGTAAGCGCATATCGCACACGTTTTCTGGAGTTGTCTCGTTTCACCTCGACAACTGTGGCTACTGAGGAGAGCCTGTGGAGGTTCACCGAGGGTCTCCGACCTGCTATTCGGGGGTATGTCAAACCCCTGAAGCTGCCTATGTTCTTGAGAGTGGTAAAGGCAGCTATGACATATGAGGAGACCAACCCGGCTGCACGTGACACTGACAGCGGACGGAAGAGGCCGTACCAGCCAGACTACTCACAGGGCCGGCGAGAGAGGAGGCACGCGGCGCCCGCAGGAGAGCCATCATGCTTTGCAAGGCCGTCAATGGCCTTTAGGGGCCCTCGACAGGGGCTAGCTGCCAGCACTAGACCCCCGCCCAACCGTCAGCAGGGACCTACCGAGGGCGGGAGTCGAGTTTCCCTTTGCTACCAGTGTGGCCAACCGGGCCACATCAGGAGGGACTGCCCGTCCAGGGCTAGAGGTCAGCAGATGCTCCCCGCACCGAGCACTGGAGGACGAGCAGGAGACCGTAGTTTCCAGGCACGTGGGAGAGGACAGCAGTCGAGGGGAGGGTACCGGCCAGCGGTTACCCGTCCGACACAGAGTGTGGCTGCGTCTTCCACACCGAGGGCTAAGGGGCGTTTCAACGCCCTGACACACAGAGATGCCAAAGTTTCAAGTTTAGTGGTGGCATGTATGGTTACAGTTTCTGGTAGACTAGTTTACACACTTTTTGATTCCGGCGCCATGCACTCATTTGTTGCTGCTAGTTTTGCTGTCAGTTTGGGACAGGACTGTGTGTTGTTAAAGGATCCGTTTGTGATCAGAGGTCCGGGTGGTCAACTGTTTGTAGCTGAGGAGGTTTACACAGGCTATAAGGTCAGTGTTGGGGGACACAGCCTTCCCGCTGATCTAATTGTGATACCGATGGAAGACTTTGGCGTGATTCTGAGGATGGACTGGCTGTCTGCTTACCATACTTTTGTGGACTATTTTGAGAGGAAGATCGTCTTCTCCATACCGGAGTTGCCTTCTTTTGAGTTTCATGGACAGCCGGTGGACGAAGGCTTCAGGTGCATTTCTGCACTTCGGGCGGCGAGACTTTTGGGCCAGGGGTGTGAGGGCTTTCTGGCTTGTGTAGTGGTGAAGCCTAGCACCATGGTAGACTTTTAGAGTATCCCGATGGTCAGAGAGTACCCCGACGTGTTTCCAGAGGAGCTGCCAGGACTACCGCCTAAGCATGAGATCGAGTTTGAGATCTCACTGGTACCGGGGACCAGCCCTATTTCTACAGCACCTTACAGGATGGCACCACTTGAGCTGCGAGAGCTCAAGTCCCAGCTGCAGGACCTTCTGGAGAAGGGCTTTGTGAGGCCCAGTGCGTCTCCATGGGGAGCCCCGGTATTATTTGTGACGAAGAAGGATGGTACCCTGCGCCTTTGTGTAGACTACAGACAGTTGAATATGGTCACCATCAAGAACAGGTATCCGCTGTCGAGAATTGATGATTTGTTTGATCAGTTGCGAGGTGCCACGATTTTCTCAAAGATAGACATGAGGTCTCGCTACCACCAGTTGAGGATCAAGGAGACCGATGTCTCCAAGACAACTTTCCGCACTCGGTACGGACACTACGAGTTTTTGGTCATGCCGTTTGGGCTGACTAATGCCCCTGCTGCTTTCATGTATTTGATGAACCGGGTGTTCAGACCATATCTGGATCAGTTCGTGGTAGTATTTATCGATAATGTGCTCATCTACTCACGGGATCAGGTGCAGCATGGACAACACTTGTAGATGGTTTTGGACACATTGAGACGACGTAGGCTATATGCCAAATACAACAAGTGCGAGTTCTAGTTGAGGCAGGTGACCTTCTTAGGTCATGTGATTTTAGAGGATGGCTTGGTTGTGGACCCAACCAAGGTAGAGGCAGTGCTCAGGTGGGAAAGACCACGTACAGTGACAGAGATTCGCAGTTTCTTGGGACTGGCAGGCTACTACCGGTGGTTTATCAGGGGTTTCTCACAAATTGCATGTCCTATGACACAGTTGACTCGGAAGGACGTGCCCTTTTCTTGGACAGATGCTTGTGAGGCGTGTTTTCAGGAGTTAAAGGAGAGGCTGACTTTGGCTCTGGTGTTTACCATTCCAGACAGCAGTGGCGATTTCATTGTGTACACAGATGCTTCGTTGCAGGGGTTAGGGGGTGTGCTAATGCAACGGGGTCATGTTATCGCTTACGCTTCGCGGCAACTGAAGCCCCATGAGCATAGCTACCCTACCCTTGACTTAGAGCTGGCAGCTGTCGTCTTCGCGCTGAAGACTTGGAGTCACTACCTGTACGGTGAGACTTTTGAGATATTCACGGATCATAAGAGCCTCAGGAATTTATTTGATCAGAGGGAGCTCAACATGAGACAGAGACATTAGTTAGAGCTCCTGAAGGACTATGACTGCAGCATCTCCTACCATCCCGAGAAGGCCAACGTGGTGGCTGACGCCTTGGGCCGGAAGGCACCTGCCCACTTGGCCAATTTACAGGCACAGAGTTGGAGACTCATGGAGGAGATGGGCAGTTGGCGACCCCTACAGTTACTGGGGCATTGTGGGGCAATGACTGTAACACGACAGACGAGGCCAGAGCTGATAGACCTCATCATCACAAGACAGATGGCAGACCTGTACTTGCAGTCGTTGCGTGACAGAGTACTGTTGGGGACCCTAGAGACTTCTCATTTACTGACAAGGTGTTGCGCATAGGGGGATGTTTGTGCGTTCCTAGGGGCAAGGAGTTGTTGAGAGAGCTCCTAACTGAGACACATGGTTCCAGGTTCACCATACATCCCGGGAACACAAAGATGTATCATGATCTTAGACGTGACTTTTCGTGGAGGGGAATGAAGCGAGATGTAGGTGAATTCGTGCAGTAGTGTTTGGTGTGCCAGCAGGTGAAGGCTGAGCATTAGAGGCCTGCAGGGCCGTTGCAGCCACTTCCAGTGACAGAGTGGAAGTGAGAGAGCATCACCATGGACTTGGTGGTGGGCTTGCTCGTTATCCAGCGAGGACACGACGCAGTCTGGGTTATTGTAGACAAATTGACGAAGACGACACGTTTGTTGCCGATCCGAGTCACCTTAGGACCAGCACAGTTGGCAGAGAGATATATCCGTGACGTAGTATGTCTGCACGGAGTTCCGCATGAGATTGTATCCGACCGGGATACCCATTTTACGTCCCAGTTTTGGACTGAGTTTCAGCAGGCTTTGGGGACACGGTTGAGGTTCAGTACAGCATACCACCCCCAGATGAACGGACAGTCAGAGTGTACGATACAGACGCTTGAGGACCTTTTGCGTGCCTGTGTATTGGACAATGGAGGGGCGAGACCCCTGTTTGGTTCTTAGGGGCTAGACCCCAATTACTGAAAGGGCTAGGCCCTATACTGGTTCCGTGCTGTGCTTTGGGTGCACCCGCTAACGGAAACGACTGATCGCGTGCCAGTGCGGGATAGCTACCCGTGCGCTTATCGCGCATGCCGTAGTCGCCGTTACGTCTGCCGTGACCTTGGGGTGGTTGACTGGGTATAGGACCACCACGGGGGACTCTCCCTACCAGGAGAGCACCACGTGCAACTTCTACTCTTCGGAAAAGACTGCAATCAAGATCGTTCCCACGAGGAATATTGGAGATCAAGAAAGAGACCTGATAAATAAACCAAGTGGTGAAAAAGAATAAGTAGTTAAAGAAAGTAATTGAAAAACAACAGCTACCTGTCCACCTTTACTGCTTTAGTTAGTTGGTTGCCACTCTACTCAGCGTTCGCTGACGTTTCGTACTCATAACCCCTTTTGAGGTCCAGGTGTTGAGCAGCCAGAGCCTACGACTGCAGAGGGTGCGGGGCCTAGTAGAGCCCAGTGGTTGTAGCTTCTTGTTGTACTCCTTTTCTATTGTAGTGAGTAGTTTCTTGCACCTCTGTACTCTTACATTCTGTACTTTATATTCCTGTACCTGGTTACTTTTCTACTATTGTGGTGGTATGTACTGTAGTAGTTTTACTTCTTTACTGGTGTAATTTTGTTACTATTAATTGCTTAGCATAGTGAATTTGGTTTAATTTCCTGCTTTTTGGTTACTTTCTCGTTGGACGACTGAGTCTTGGGATCAGTCGAGTCGGTCCGGTCTCGTGTCCTGTAGGGATTCGGGAACTGGGTCGTAATAGTAGGGTACCGACTAGTTGCTGCTCGCCTGACCCCAAGTGTAGCCGCATCATCTGCACCGAGAGCTGAGGGGCGTATCAACGCCCTAAAACACAGAGACGCTAGAGCTTCAGGTTCTGTGGTGGCAGGTATGGTTACTGTTTCTGACATATTAGTGTATGTATTTTTTGATTCCGGCGCCACCCACTCTTTCGTCTCTACGAGTTTTGTCATCAGTTTGAGGTAGGGCAGTGTACTGTTAGATGATCTGTTTGTGATTAGAGGCCCAGGTGGCCAGTTGTTTGTAGCCAAGGAGGTCTACATGGACTGTGAAGTTAGCATGGGGGGATACAGCCTCCCCGCTGACCTGATTGTGATTCAGATGGAGGATTTTGACTTGATTCTGGGGATGGACTGGCTGTTCGCCTATCACATCCTGGTGGATTGTTTCGGGAGGAAGATCCTCTTCTCCATACCAGAGTTGCGTCCCTTTGAGTTTCACGGTTAGCCGGTGGACGGAGGTTTTAGATGCATCTCCGCGCTTTGGGCGATGAGACTTTTAAGCCAGGGGTGTGAGCGCTTCTTGGTCTATGTGGTGCCAAAGCCTAGCCCTGTGGCTGACTTTCAGAGTATCCCGGTGGTCTACGAGTACCCCGACGTTTTCCCAGAAGAGCTGCCAGGACTACCGCCTGAGCGTGAGATCGAGTTTGAGATCTCACTAGTACCGGGGACCAGCCCCATTTCTACTGCACTGTATCGGACGGCACCGCTTGAGTTGTAAGAGCTCAAGTCACAGCTACAAGACCTGTTGGAGAAGGGCTTTGTGAGGCCCAGTGCGTCCCTGTGGGGAGCCCCCGTGATGTTTGTGAAGAAGAAGGACGGTATCCTGCGACTTTGTGTCGACTACGAACAGCTAAATCGGGTCACCAGCAAGAACAAGTACCCGCTGCCTCGTATCGACGACCTCTTTGACCAGTTGAGAGATGCCACAATATTCTCTAAGATAGATTTGAGGTCGGGTTTCCACCAATTGAGGATCAGGGAGACCGACGTCTCCAAGATAGCTTTCCGTACCCGGTACAGGCACTACGAGTTTTTGGTCATGCCGTTTTGGCTAACCAACGCCGCCGCTGCTTTCATGGATATGATGAACCATGTTTTCAGGTCGTACTTAGACCAGTTTGTGGTGTTATTCATCGACGACGTACTCGTTTACTCACGGGATCAGGCACAACATGGACAACATTTACCTATGGTTCTAGATACCTTGAGACGACGTAGGTTGTACGCCAAGTACAACAAGTGCAAGTTTTGGTTGAGGCAGGTGACTTTCTTGGGTCACGTGATTTCAAGAGACGGCTTGGCTGTAGACCCAGCCAAGGTTGAGGCCGTGCTCAGGTGGGAGAGACCGCGCACAGTGACAGAGGTATGCAGTTTTCTGGGATTGGCAAGCTACTATCAACGGTTTATCAGAGGGTTCTCTCATATCGCACATTCTATGACTCAGCTGACCCAGAAGGACGTGCCTTTTTCTTGGATAGACGAGTGTGAGGCATGTTTTCAGGAGTTGAAGGAGAGACTGACTTCAGCTCCTGTACTTACCATTCCAGACACCAGTGGCGGTTTCATGGTTTACACTGACGCTTCGTTGCAGGGGTTAGGGGGTGTGCTGATGCAACGGGGCCACGTTGTCGCTTACGCTTCGTGGCAACTAAAGCCCTATGAGCATAGCTATCCTACCCATGACTTAGAGCTGGCAGCAGTTGTCTTTGTGCTGAAGACATGGATGCACTACCTTTACGGTGAGACTTTCGAGATCTTCACAGATCATAAGAGCCTCAGGTACTTGTTTGACCAGAAGGAGCTCAACATGAGACAGAGACATTGGTTAGAGCTCCTAAAGGACTACGACTGCAGCATCTCCTACCACCCTAGGAAGGCCAATGTGGTGGCCGACGCCTTGAGTCGGAAGGCGCCCGCCGACTTGGCCAGCTTGCAGGCACAGAGTTGGAGACTCATGGAGGAGGTGAGCAGTTGGCGACCCCGGGAGTCACGAGGGTACTGTGGGCCAGTGACAGTGACGCGGGAGGCACGACCAAGGCTGATAGACTGCATCATCGCAGGGCAAATGGCCAATCCGTACTTGTAGACATTGCGAGACAAGGTGTTGACAGGGGACCCAGGAGAATTTTCCTTCTCAGACGAGATACTACGCATGTGGGGACGCCTATGCGTTCCTAGAGATGAGGAGTTGTTGAGAGAGCCCTGACCGAGGCGCACGGGCCCAGGTTCACCATACATCCCAGGAACACAAAGATGTACCATGATTTGCGATGCAACTTCTGGTGGAGAGGGATGAAGCGGGATGTTGGTGAGTTTGTCTAGCAGTGTTTGGTATGCCAACAGGTGAAGGCCGAGCACCAGAGGCCTACGGGGCCGTTGCAGCCACTTCCTGTGCCAGAGTGGAAGTGGGAGAGCATCACCATGGACTTAGTGGTGGGTCTACCCGTTACCCAGTGGGGACACAACGTAGTTTGGGTGATCGTAGACCGGTTGACGAAGACAACATGGTTTTTGCCTATCCGAGTCACCTTTTGTCCAACACAGCTAGCAGAGAGATACGTCAAAGATGTGGTGTGTCTGCATGGAGTCCCTCGTGAGATCGTATCCGGCAGGGATACCCGTTTTACTTCCCAATTCTGGACAGAATTTCAACAGGCATTAGGGACCCATCTGAGGTTCAACACCGCATACCACCCCTAGACCGACGGGCAGTCAGAGCGCACCATACAGACACTCAAGGACCTCCTACGCACTTGTGTACTAGAATAGAGAGGCTCCTGGGACCCCCAGATTGACAGGCAGTCAGAGCGCACCATACAGACACTCGAGGACCTCTTACATGCTTGTGTATTAGACTGAAGAGGCTCCTGGGAGGAGCATTTGCCCTTAGCAGAGTTTGCATACAATAACATCTATTATTCGAGCATCGGCATGGCGCCTTACAAGGCTTTGTATGGACGGAGGTGTACCGCACCCATGAGTTGGGTCGAGGTGGGAACCAAGTGGGAGGTTGGCCCTAGACTAATTCGGCAGAGTCAAGAGGTGGTAGAGCAGATTCACAAATGACTCCAAACTGTCAGAAGCAGGCAGAAGAGCTATGCCGACAAGAAGTGCAGGGAGGTGTAGTTCGAGGTTAGGGATCACGTTTTTCTCCATGTTTTGCAAATGAAGGGCTTGCAGTGTTTTGGGGTGAAAGGGAGGCTTGCGCCAAGGTTTGTGGGACCCTTTGAGGTTTTGGAGCGAATTCGACCCATTGCATACCGGCTTGCCCTTCCTCCCCAGCTTTCTGGAGTGCACGACGTGTTCCACGTGTCCAACCTCAGGAAGTACATCGCTGATCCTAGCCACGTTCTGAGCCACGAGAGCATCGAGGTGGGGGACGAACTGACCTATCCCGAGAGGCTAGTACGGATATTAGATAGAGCCGTCCGGAGTCTGAGACGGAAGTAGGTATCACTAGTGAAGGTTCTATGGAGAAGCCAGCGGTACGAGGAGGTGACTTGGGAGCCTGAGGCGGTGATGCGAGAGCAGTACCCGGAGCTTTTTGAGGGTATGTCTCTTCAGACCTACTTCAGTCCTCTTTAAGTTTATTATGCGCTTTTACGTTACTTATCCGCACCCTACTTGGCTCAAGTTTCGGGGACGAACCTTCCATTAAGTTTGTTATGTTGAAATGACCCGGTGCTTGTTTAGGGTGTTTAAGACATTTGGATTTAGCGTCAGACATCTATCCGGACATTTGGATGAAGGGTCAGACGTCTAAAAGAAGGAAAATATCATACCTTATGTTTGCTCTGCGCGCGGGCGGGGCACAGTGCCTTTCTCTCTCCTCCATCCCCTCACCGTAAAACCTTCCTATTTAAACCCCCTCATCTACACTCCACCCTCCTTACCACTCGAGCCACCGCCACCTCCACCTTCTCCTTGCGTTCGGCCATGCCCCACCAGCCTCTTGTCGTTGTTGCAGCTGCGGCGAGGAAGGACAGGAGCCGACGAGGGATGTTACGAACGCGCAGCTTCCGACATTTTTAAGACGTCTAGGAGGTGTCCCAGACGTCTGACCAGACTTCTGGAACCCCTTCCAGACGTCTGGGATGCGGTTATTTTCGGCACGCGTGTTTCGTCTGCACGCCTGAGCGCGCAGACCTGCGAGCATATCTCTCTCCCTCTTTTTCCCTCTCCCTTCTGCGCCCTCTGTCCCGCTCTCTCTCTCCTCCTCGCGCGGCCTTAAAAGGCCACGCCCTCCCCCTCACTCCCGTCACCTCCGCCCTTCCTCTTCTCCTTCCAGCCGGTGCGCGAGAGTGAGCGCGAGTGAGCAGCGGCAGCGACAGCCGCAGTGAGCATGGGAGGAGGTGCTGCGCGTGGGAAGAGGTGCTCGGCCGTGAGGGCGAGCTCGCCGGGGCTGCTAGGGCCGGCCAGCGGGGGAAGCAGCGGACGCGGGGTGATGCGGAAGGCTTACTGCGGCTCGAGCAGTAGGCAGACGAGTCACGGCGCAGGCGAGCGTCGCGAGCGGAGGGCGAGTGGCGCCCTGATTCTGGAATTTTCTCCAGAATCAGACGTCTGGGCTAACAACCAGACGGCTGGGAGGACGTCTGGAGGACTGTCCAGACGTCTGAAAGGTGAGTTATTCCGTCTTTCTTCCTCTTCTTCGAATGACTGTACTAAGAGAGAGAGGAAATGGGTACGCGCAGGTTCTGAGATTCGCATCCAACGCGAATCAGATGTCTGGCTGCAGTGCCAGACGACGGGAACGACTTCCAGACGTCCGGGGTGACCATCGGACGTCCGGGAAGTAGGCCAGACGCCCCCGCAGGCTTCTGGACATCTAAGAGACCACGCAGAGCAAAGGTAACCTCTGATCCACTTTTTAAGACGTCTGGAAGAGGTTCCAGACGTCTGATTTTGCACTGTTTCGTCATTTTCGACCCGTTTAGGGCCCATTTTTCACGTTTCGAGTTGCGTGCTTTTCGGAATTTCATCCTCTACCCGTCTACAGTAGTTGTATATTATTTTGAGAAACTCCTTGTGTTTGATCCTTGTGATAGGACCCCGTTTCGTTGCAGTCTCGGGGGTTGCGGAGGCACGCGGGATTCCTGACCACGCCCCCAGTACTCCTGTTGTAACCGGTAGAGTGGCTTTTAAGTTTATTAGTATAATCTGTTAATTATGGAACCATAAATAGAACCTAGGACATTGCATGAATCCTAGGAATGAGAAACTAGAATGAATGGTAGATCCTAGGGTGTTGCATGAATCCTAGGGCTGGAAAACTAGATTGTATGATAGATCCTAGGGTATGGCATGAATCCTAGGATGGGAAGAACTAGTGGAATGTATGAATAACTGCAGTCTTGGAAAATGCGGAAAGGAAATAATAGCTACCTGTAAATTAGTTTAATCGCTGCCTGTTATGAATAAATGAGCATGTCTGGGAATATGGGATGTATGAATGTGAAACTGGGAAGGTGAAACCTGAATGTGCTGAGTTACAAGAACTGGAACCCTACGGGGAATTAGAAGTGGAACTCCTGAAAAGAGAAAGGAATGGAACTGAGAAAGAAAGACGTGGTAGAGTGCTGTCTCTTGGGTACGTAGTACCAAGGGAAGTACCTGTACCTGTTTAGTCAAGAGCAGAGCCAGCTGCCCCAGGGACCCGGGGTTAGGACTGGCCACTTTGTACCGACTTGCTGGCCCCCGTGTATGTAGTACCGAGGAGAGCTACTAGTGTAGGGAGGTACTAGCTACCTCACGGGCCCCGGGGTTCTGCTAGCCTCCTACACCGACTTGTTAGGCCCACTGGGCAAACCGGGGTAGTCAGGCGAGGGTGCGCGAACTGTGGAGGGGCAAGGCCCCTGTTTGGTTACTATGGAGGGGTTGGACCCCTGTTACTGAGAGGGCTCTGCCCTGTACTGGTTCCGTGCTGTGCTTTGGGTGCACTCGTTAACGGAAACGACTGACCGCGTGCCAGTGCGGGTTAGCTACCTGTGCGTTTATCGCGCGTGCCGTAGTCACCGTTACGCCTATCCGTGACCTTGGGGTGGTTGACTGAGAGTAGGATCACCACGGGGGACTCTCCCGGCCAGGAGAGCACCACGTGCTACTTCTACTGTTCGGAAAAGACTGCAATCAAGATCGTTCCCACGAGGAACATTCGAGATCAAGTGAAGGATCTGAGAAATCGATAAATTTTGAGACAATAGAAAGACGTAACTAAAGAAAGTAACAGAACATAACAGCTACTGTATACTCTATTGTTTCTTTTGTTTTAGTTGCCACTCTACTCAGCGTTTTGTTGACGTGTTACACTCGTTACCTTTCAGGACCAGGTGTTGAGCAGCCAGGGTCAGCGGCTGCAGAGGACGCTGGGCCGAGTAGGGTCCAGTAGAGTTACCACTGTTCTCTTGTACCTCTTTTTGGTTCCACTGTAGTGAGTAGTTCTTGTTACCGTTGTACTTTTCTTTACCTGCAGTTTCATATTATGTTTTGAATATTGTTCTACTGTTGTGGTGGTATATACTGTAATGGTTTCTTTCCTTACTGCTGTACTTTCTTACTGTTAGTTATATTCATGCTGAATGTGGTTTATTTTACTGCTCTTTTGGTTACTTCCTCGTTGGACGACTAGGTAGGTCTTGGGATTAGTCGAGTCGGTTCGGTTCTCGTGTCTCGTAGGGACTCGGGAATCGAGTCGTTACACATTCTTTTTGAAAAATCCGAAACCTTTTCTGACATTTCTTTGCACTTTAGGTTCATCCTTTAGGACAACCAACTTCACCTCAGGTACTCGTACCTGAGATTAGAAATCGTCTGCAACAGTCACCTCGATCCATCCACTCACCAAATACCTATCCTAATGCATGAACCAAGCTAAATAAAAACCCACCTAATGTACAATGAGGACATTGCAAATTTTAGACATGGGGGGGTATGAAAGTGCAATAACAAGGAAAAGGTTTCAACAAAAAAATCCGCATGTACGAAAAAAAAAAACTTTGAAGGAGGAAGAAAGTGCCGGTAAATTTTATAAATGGAGGAGAAAAAGAACAAAATGATAAAAAGGAGCACAAAATGAAAGAAAATGGATAGTCATTAGTAAGAAATTAAGAAATTAACCTAAGTTCTAGACCACATTAAGGAAAAGAAAAAGGAAAGTGCACAACAAGATTAGTAAGAATGCAAACCTTAGGCATTCTTGGATAGACTCTTAGTACCCATTAAGATCTAGATATTCCTCAAAAGGTTGAGGAAAATGAAAAGCTTAAGTATTAGGTCCAAGGCTTAGGGAGTATTCAGCCTCGTTAACTGACTTTCAGTTTACGGGACTCAGTAACCTAAGCACCCAAATTCACACACAGTCTGGTTCAGTGAGCATAAATATCAAAATCATGCAGAAGTGTTTCAAATATTCTGAAAATGTCACCTAGATTAGGAGCAGTCGATCAACACAAGTTGATTTGGACGAGTTCCCGGTGCGGAGAGGTGGGAAATTCCCCTCGAAGATGTGTAACAACATATCATCTCCTCGTTGCTTGTCTCTTAGGATATTTACATATCCTACTGGGGGCATGTAAGCACTCTGCTGATTCAGATTCCATGGATGGCATTATCATGAAGTGTCAATTACCAGGGTCTGAATTCGGCCACGGAATACTATGGATGGGATTATCTCGAAAGCCAGGGTTCTAGGGGTTACCATGGGCGGTGCTATCTCGAAGCATCGACTGCCAGTGACCCTTGAGGATTGATGATGGGGACAAGGAATCTGATACAGATCGTGTTGTGAAGCCAATCCTAAGCTAGAATTAAAAAGAAAAGAGAGAGAAAACTCTCCAAATGAATAAATCTTCTGTCTCTCTCTTACAAAATGTACTGCAAACTGAACCAAGGATAAAAATATCTCAAGCACGGGTGCTTTAACCACAGAGTCCAATAAACTTTAGGTTAGTTCCTGTAGGCCTTAAAAATCTTTGCTAAAGACTGAGGCTAAAGCTAGATAGATCTGGATCTTGGTTGGTACTAGAGTACCTTTTAGGCCTATGATTGGCATTCTGACCTAATCAAGGATACAAGAGGAAAAGCACTTATCAAAACTTAATGGAAGAAATTCATGATCTAGAACAAAGGTTAAAACCTTAAATTTTTGCTAAGGGACTAGCAAAAGCTAGGCATGGGGGTATGATGAGAGCCTCATCATGAACCCTAACTAGCACATTTTGACCTAAACAAGTATACAAAAGCTCCTACAAAACCTATGGGAAAGCCTAAATCAAAGAACTATAAATTTGAGTATAAAGTAACTCACAAGGGGTAAAACTGTAATTTTACCAATGCAGTACACCAAGGGGATGTCTAAGGGTCTAAACATAGGTCAAATAGGCTTAATAAGAAAGAAAGTGGGATGATTTGATCTGAAAAGGATTATAGCAACTTCTAGGAATTAAATGACATTATGTAACTTAGCCCCTTAGCTTTCCCTTAACTTTTTGAACCCTTGCACTTAGCCTCTCAACTTTCCCTTTGTTCTTTGCAAGCCGGTCCCTCTGCCACCCACAGCAGCTGCCCATGCCTCCGACGACTTTGCGCGGAGGATGGCGCCACGCAGGGTATGGGGACCGGCCCCAAAAATGAGAGGGGGTCTCCTGCGTTGTCTTCTTCTGCATGGACCCCCTCCCATGCCCTACCGATGCCCATACCTCTCGTGCGAACGCGCAAGAGGCATGGGTCTCTTCTCCGGCCATTCTCCGGTGGCCTGCCCACGCTCCCTCCTCAAGATCTCCTCCTCGCCAACATCTATTTAAGGAGCGGTAGGGACCGCTGGTTGCTTCAAGCTCGATTTGGCCAGAGAACTCCCCCAAATTCGTCCCCTCCTCACTCCGGCCAACATCCCGACACTTCTGGCGACTCTTCCTCCCTCCTCTCGTCACTTTGCGACCATACCAGTGGCAGAGCCAGCTCCGCCACTCTCCTCCACGCCAGGCCGCACCAGTTGGCACTCTCTGACCCCTTCTCTTCGTCGCCGACCCCTCCTCTGGCACTTTCGTCTCCGGCGACGGCAAAGACGCGCTGATCGCCATCTCCTCCCTTTCGTCCGCTTAGCTAGGTAAAAACTCTTCTCCTTTCTCCTTTATTTTCGCCCGGTTAATTTGTTGTTTCTACCCTTCGACCGCCACTGTCCATCGCCACCTTCTCCATCTCCGGCCACCCTCCAGCGAGACGCTTTCGTCACTCCGCAACCCCACATGTCTCGCCACCCACCTCACAACCTACGCCACACTCCACTGAACACCCTCCACTCGTCTACAAACCGCCTACACCACCACAACTACCCCCCAAACAAACCCATCCTCTCGGCCACAGGGCGATCTAGGCATGCATGCCTAGGCCGCCCCATAGCCAGCCAACATTCGCTTCACCTTCGCCATGATACGGTGAAGGTTTTCCTCTGATCTGACAGGGCTGCAAGGCCGTGTTTCCGCATTTCAGGTTTTGACCCTCTTTCGCCATTGACGCGGGCGTGAAGAAGCTTGCTCGCGAGCTCCAGGCCGTGCCCTCCAGGCGTCAGAGTCCCAAGACATGCGGATTGGCGTCGTGAATCCACACAGCCAAGCAATTGGCTCAGTAGGCGACCGAGGCTGTGGCAATTGGAGGGAAGGTCTCCTGTGGGCGTGCGAGCAACAGCGGGTGGGATGTTAG
This sequence comes from Thalassia testudinum, assembly GCA_037157565.1. Classification (NCBI taxonomy): domain Eukaryota; kingdom Viridiplantae; phylum Streptophyta; class Magnoliopsida; order Alismatales; family Hydrocharitaceae; genus Thalassia; species Thalassia testudinum. Next base: position 55,650,366 of record JAZHRO010000030.1, read on the forward strand.
TCCCACCTCGTAAACGGCTGGGCGCAGCACTTCACATAAATTGAAAAGGTGTATTAGGCTTATCGCCTTCGATACACAGGGGTCAGGTCCCTCGCCCATGCACGCAGCGCACCACGCGCTCGCACCCGCCCTCGCCCGCGCTCACGCCCCACGGGCCTGGGTCCGAACCCGATTACCCTACCGTGCACTCCTCGCCTACCACTACATGTCGGTGGGCCTGGTCCTGGGCACGTTACCCAACCCGTATACCCGCGAATGCTTTGGGAGCGAACCTTTGAGAGAGAAATAGAGAGAGACGCGGGGCGGGTAGGGGTTAGGTTTTACCTAACCGTGTAACGTGCAGGGAAGCAGGAGAAGAAGAAAGGAGGAGGAACGACTGAGACTTAGCCGCGCAGAGCGCAGCTGAAAGAAGAAGGCAGAGGAGCAACTGAAGAAAGAGAAAGAAGACAGGAAGGAGGAAGCTGCAGAGAAAGGAAGATGAAGAAGAGAAACTAAAGAAAGAAGAAGACTCGCAGAAGGAAAAGAGAAGAAAAGGCAAGGTAGAAGCTGAAGAGGAGAGAAGCCAACTGAAGAAGGAGAAAGCACAATGCAAGAAGAAGAAGAGGAAGCCGAAGAAGAAGAGCCTACAAGGCACTGTAGCAAAGGGGTAGATAAGGCGTCTGATTCAAAGAATCAGACGTCCGAGAAAGGAAAGGCAGAGAAAGAAGAGAAGGAAGAGAGAAGAAGAAAGAAAGAAAGAAAGAAAAGAAAAAAAAGAGAAAAGGATCTTTGTTCACTCTCTCTCTCTTTAATTTTTGTAAAAGTAGTATATTGAATTGTGAATTTGTATGCTTCTAGAATCAAAGTGTGCTCCTTGAGTTCGACCTCAGGATATTTTAAATTTCGAGTTATAAATTTTTATTTGTTTTCGCGGAGAGTTCATCTATATTACAACGAGATATCTGTTAAAACACGATCAAGCCTCCGCAAGAACAGTGTACATCTTGCATCACGAGAAAGCTGCAATCAAGATCGTTCCCTTAGGGAACAAGAAGATTGAGAAATGTTATGAAACCTGATTAGAGTACTCGGATCAGAAAAATGATAATCAGTAAATCATTAAATGCATGTTTAGCTAGCTGCCTATTTAAATCATATGTTTTAACCACCACTCTACTCAACGTTAGCTGACCACAGATTTTATAACCTTGTTCAGGTCAGGGATTCGAGCAGCCAGAGCCACCGGCTGCTGGGGGTGCTGGGCCTAGTCGAGCCCATCTGTAGTTCCTTCTGTTTCTTTTACAGAGAGTTTTGTAGTAGTGAGTACTTGCTACTCATAGTTATATTCTGTTATTTCTGTATCAGTTTTTGTTGTGATGGCTATGCTTGTAATTATACTTTCTGCTATATGATGTGAGATACTAGTGGTTTACTGTTTTCTTTCCTTTATTTTCAGTCATATATTTTTTTGCTTAGTTACATTACTCGTGTGGTTGTGAAATGATTATGGCATTTAATTCTTGTTAGTTGGACGACTGGGTCTTGGGGTTCGTCGAGCCGAGCCGTTCTCGGATCTTGTAGAGAGCTGGGTGGACTCTACGAAGATCGAGCTGCAACAACAGGACGTCTACCATGCCCTTGTCGACAAGTTGGGCACCGTCGGCGATTTTGCAGCCATCAGCACCCTCCTGTGGAGGGCCAAGGAGGAGAGCGCTGTGCTGAAGGAGCCCCTCTTCATGCTGGTCATGTTCTGGTACAGGAAGGTTGGGCAACTAGAGAATGCACACCAGGTGCTCGACGAAATGCCCCACTACAATTACACCAACCTCGCCCTCGACATGCTTGTCAACGTGGGTTGCACCCAGGCCGTGCCCGCCTTATTCTTTTGCATGATCAACAATGGTGAAACAACACACTGAGGTTCACATATGTGCTAAGTCCCTCCTTGATTGTGTTGTGTGTCGTTTTTCATGTTTATCAACACCGCCGCCTATTAATCACACTCCAACCTCGACACCATGTGCAAGGTAGGATGGAACCAGCCGACGCCATAACCGTGGGGTCTACCTTGTTCTTTCACATGATCAACAATAGGGCTGCGTGCATGCTCCTCTGCGAGATGCTGCAGGGTAGGGTGAGTTTGTTGAAGTGAAGTACCTTAATCTATTGCAAATGTTGTGTAGTACAAATATAATGTATTGGGCTTGGACCGTGGAATATATGTGATTTGCGTTAGTTGTTAGTGTGGCTTCATTTGTTGTGAGCAAAGTTGGATTATTTATTGATGTGTTTACGTTGGAAAGTTCATGGCAGGTGATCTCTCTTGTATTGCGCTTTTCTCTTCCACCAATCACTTACCGTTGGAGCTTCTGTTGTGTTTACATTATATCTGGTAGTGTGTGTGATCTGTGCGTGCATGTGTGTGTGTTCTATGCCTTACACATTAGGCTGTGTGCTGGAAGTATTTGGTTTTGGAAATAACTTTGGCGATTAACTTAAGATGTGGTTCTTCATCTTAAAGGTCATGTGGAGTTATTGGAATGATTTTGTCCTTGTGTCATTAATGTTTGAAATGCTCCAAGCCTCGGGTGGGTGGATGATCGTAGTTGACGAGAGTTGTTGGCCACTATCTACATAGTTGGGCAGATGAACATGGAGGACATTGTCATCTTTAAAGAGTGAATGGTGATGTCATTACGTGGCTAATTTTATGCTAGTACATTGTGCAATGTAATCCGTCTTATACACAATGGTACCAATTAGGAATAACTTTGGTAGATATTTTTCGCGTGTGCCTTTGGTGAATGTCTTATTTTTGCATATTCATATATCATTTTTTTTTTGTTATTGTAATCGCAGAATGTAGGTGTATATTTGAAAATGTGTTGCACATGTAATGTTCTTTTCTTTTATGTTCATTTTTACATGTAAGATTTTAACTCATACACTTAACGTTTATATACAAATATGTGATGCAAGGGTGGACAATATTTTCTTGAAGATAACATGCATGAGTGTTGCAGATGGAATGATAAAATCAGCATCTGTAAAGGGGAGGGGTAAAGGAATCATGTTATGAGATAAGTGTAATTTCCTATGGGAGAGGGTGAGATATGCGTGACATAATAAAGTACAGAAAATAAATAGCAATCACACAATGTGGCACAAGAATTTTTAGGTGGAAATCCAAACCGGGTGAAAACCACCACCTAACCCTCTCGAGTTAAGAATTCCCGATCGATCTAGTTGATCAAATCCACTATACGAACTACTTAAACGAGGGTAATTAAACCTCTATTACAACCACGCTACGAGTACGAGGGTAGCGTTCCTCAACCCCTCCTTTTCACAAGGAGGATTTTGTCGCACGAAGGAGAAAGGAATTCGCAATGCGAATACCCAACACAAATAACAAAGAAAGATTACAAAATAACCTATAGAGCAAACAAAGATGAACCTAGCTACTATAGGTAAAGATACTTCCCTTTACTTGGAAGTGCATTGGTGTGACGACGCGGGTGCGTGAACCACGCTTTGGCACAACGACGCTCTCGTAAATGCGGAGGGAGAGCAGGTGCGCAACTCAGATGAAGCTCTCTGAATGTAGAACTAGGCTTGAAGAGCTAGAGCTTTCTTCTCAAGATCAAAAGACACAAAATGATATGAAAGTGTGTTGCTTGGTGTGTTTCTACAAGGCAAGGGTCCTCCTCTATTTATAGAGGGCCTAGGAAGGCTTTGGAAGCCCTTAAAAAGCTTCCATAGCCGTTGGGGTTGAACCCAAGACAAAACAAGCCGTAATCAGAATCAATCATGATTCTGACAGGGTCATCGGACGTCTGGTCCGGGTATCAGACGTCTGGAAAACCTGTTTAAGACGTCTGGGAACTAAGTCAGACGTCTGATTCTAGGCGAGTTTCCTTCCTGACTTAATTTAGAGCTAAACAGGGTTCTAGTGTATGGCCATCAAACGACATACAGGATGTTTGGCACTAGATCTGGATGTTTGAAAACCTATTGTACAACAGAAATGGATTCCCAAGAGAGGTTAATGGCGAGGAAATCTGACAAAGGAGATTTTGGGTCAGTTGATACTAAACAGTCACATATTAGACGTCTGGGGTACTCTACGGACGTCTGATATAAGCCTAACGGTCATATTCCTCAAAGTTTACCTAGGTAGCCAACGTTTCACTAATTGGACGTCTGGCACAAACATCAGACGTCTTCTAAGACGTCTAAAATCATCAGACATAAGCTACAAAGTCCAGCCTAAGTTATTGGACATCTGAGTCAACAGTCAGATGTCTTAAAAGTCATTATCAGACATCTGATTAGGTTGTCAGAACCCTATTTTGGTTTTCTAAGTTCTTTACAAAAAACCTAAGTATCCTAGGGTTGTGCAGGTGTTCCTAGGACTACTTTAAGGGTTCTTTGAGGCTCTTTAACATAAGATTTAAGAAAGAAATAAAAAGTAAAATAAATAAACAAAATTACATAAAACAAGATAAAAGGAAATCTATCATATTTTTGTCTTCACGCTTCTTTAGGCTATCGCTTCTCGCGAAGCTCCTCTGTTCTCCGTCAAACTCCTCCAATCGGCCATAGATGCGTGCTCGAACTCCGTCTAAACACATCTCCATTTATAATTAACCTGAAATCTAAAACTTCAAGTGCAAATGTTAAATAACACGTGTTTTGTTATCATCAAAATAAATGATCGTGGTGCTTTAGCACCAACAATAAGATGTATAGTAATTTGTATTACAGAATATAATTCACTTTTCATATATGTAAGAGAAGGAGCATTTCACTTGAGATCACACGAAAATGTTAGTTAATGAAGTGGTTGAATCATTTCCACAAAAAGAGAACTGGAATATGCTGTGTTGGAGTGTTGTGCCTTTTTTTTGGGGTGTGCTGTGGACCAAGGGAATTTGGGTCCGAAGAGATCTAGATGTCAGTGCTGTGTATAGAAGAGGAAGTGTTGACTCTATAAATAAAATGGTTAATTTCGGAGACTTGGTGTTCTATACATACACCCTTGTGGCGTATCAAATACTTGATTAGAGTGGGTTAAGTCTAAAAGTAATCAAAACCTTTTTTTATTTCCTCCTTTGTTCATCTATAAATAATGCTACCATAGTATGCCAATCAGTTCAAACTCCAATTAGATATCACCAAATGCTGGAACCAAAATTGCAACCATCGTGATTATGGATCCCACATTAGTCAATCTTGGCATCAAGCACATACATTCCCATAACATAACAACAAATCAACAACAAAGGTTGTTCCTTTTTGGTTTTTTGTTTCACATGCAGAGCTTGAGCTTCTTGAAGAAGGGAGCGACCTCCGACCTCCGACCTCCTGCATGGCCACGTGGCGATGTAAGTGGGCATGTCTTCTGACTGCTTTATCCACATCTTGTGCGCTATCCCCCTCGCCGTCAACTTCCCCAAGAGGCTCCTCACCCTTCACTTCCAACATCACCTGACAAATTAAAAACAAAAGAACAACATACATTCTGGCGTTTTGTTGAACACCTTTCGTGCATTTCACCAGAGTGTCGGTCAGTTCCATCCTACCTTGTGCATGGTGTCTAGGTTGGAGTGTGAGCAATAGGCGGCAACGGCGACGTGGCTGCGGTAGGACTAGATAGCAACGATGGGCGCATGGTAGCCCTATGCGACGACGCTATCGAGGGGCCATTTCTCGATGAGGTCACACCGGAGCACCACATATAGAACCTTTGTGTTGTTGGATGAGTGTGTTGTCGTGTTCTTTCAGCTCGTGCTGCAGGATGTGTGTTGCCTTTTTGGGTAGGTTATGTGCAGGAGGATGTGCTGCGTGCATCGCAGTTGAGAGAACATAGCTCATGCAACGCCAAGTTGTTAGTTCCCGGGCTGACATCGACACTCGTGGTGTCACCGACGACAATGAGCTCATGCACATCCGCACCACCCCCTCCTATCCGGAGACAAAGGTCACTTCCGCCAGGATGTGGATGTTTGCCGGTAGCGACGAGGCCCAACTGATGTGCATACATCTAAATAGCCAAAAATGTCTATTAATGCATGTTCTTAGTATCATATTAGCATCATGCATTGTAAATAGTGCATAACATGCGTAATCATGCATTTAGTTCAAATTGTACAAATTGTATAGTAATTGTCTCCTTTTATGGCCAGGGACAGGGTGACTTTTAATCAAGGTTTCGGATCGAGGATCCAACCACACGGATCTGATCACGACTCCAAGATCGCCCTGATCGGACATCCGTAGCACCAGATATAGTCCAAGGAAGCTCAGAGATTAAGGGCCAAGATGGTGTCAATCTGCACTTCAGACGACAAATTCGACCACACGAATAGGTTCGAAGAGATGATCGCAGCCTAACGGTGTGAAAATTGGTCCAATCCAACATCTGTGGCATCGTCTGCAACACACAGAAGATGGATGGCCAAGATGGCACCACGTGGGGCCATCCCAGCCACCCAATCAGCCCAAGGAACCATCGCTACCCTTTCTCTCCTCAATGAATCGATCAATCTTAGCCGTTGGATCTTGATCCAATGGCCGTGAGCACGCGTGATTTGGTGAGAAACGCATCAAACCGCACGCATAGCGTAGCGGGTGCGCGTCTCTCCACGAGGCGTAGGGTGTGCGTTCGAAACGCAGCGCACCCCAAATCAGCCGAGGACGCGAGTGCTGACTCAATTGAGCCGTTGGATGGCAAGCGGGCAGTGTAGATGCGGGAGACGTGGTAGCGCCAGAGCACGCGGATCACATACGCGCGATCTAATGCACGTCCGAACACTCCATCACACGCACGAGCGCGCGGTTACGTGAAGCTAAAGCGGGTGAGGAGCTATCTAAGCCGTCCGATCTCGCGATTGGACAACTGAGATTTCTTAGACGTGCGCTTGCATTAGGCGCGCTGGAGAGGAGGAGGCACGCACGGCATGCGCACACGTCACCCACGACATGTCTTTAGTGACGAATAAATCTGTCACTAAAGACTTGATTTTAATGTTTTTGAATATGGAATGACCAAATTACCCCCTAATCCTTGCAACTATAAAAGGCGACCCCTTCCCTATGAAATTCTCATCCCTTCCTTCACCTCTCTCCCTCTCCAAAGCTCTAGAGAAGCTTGTCCCACACCCGGGATGCTCCTTTAGAGTTAAATCCAAAGTTTTCTTCCCCCTGTTCCGGAAGTGGATCCCGTGACGACGACGACGTGCTGCCTCGTTCCCACTTCTTCCTGCTTTGTCTAACTTCCCACTTCATCCTCCGTCTTCCAGGCATTGCTCCGTTCGGCTCATCCTCCAAGCAGTCATCGAAGAGGATAACATCTCTCTCCTTTCTTTTTATCGCTTTCTAGAATAGAATTTCCTGCTTTCTAGTTGTAAAAACAGTATTATTATATCAAGTAACTGTTCTCTCTCTCTCTATCTTAGTGTTAATATCAATTCCGTTGTAATTATCTCGCTTTCAAACAAAAATACCAAAAAAATATAATCGAGGATTTTAGATCGACGTAGCCTCCCTGTGTTTGACCCATAATTTTTTTACGAATTTCGGTAAAATTTTATCTGTTGACGGATTGCTTTGTAAATCGAATTCAATGACTAGTTTTTCAAATCCAACTTCGATCGTGTATTTTTCCGCCATCAACACCAACATAGCGCCATGTGCTTGCGTGTGCTTTTGGTGCTACCTCGATCCAGTGCTCGCAGTTGAGAGCACATAGTGTTGGTGCTAAAGCACCACGATCATTTGTTTTGATGATAACAAAACACGTGTTGTTTAACATTTGCAATTTGAGTCCTAGATTTCAGGTCAATTGCAAATGTGGACGTGTTTAGACGGAGTTCGTGCTCGCATCCAGGACGGATTGGAGGAGCTTGACGGAAAACAGAGGAGGTTCGCGTGGAGCTAAAGATTGAAGATGGAAGGAAATGAAGAATAGGATAGATTTCCTTCTTTTGTATTTGTTGTATTTTTCGTTTCTTTTCTTGCTCTTTATTTTCCTTAGATATTTCTTGTTAAAGAGCCTCAAAGAACCCTAACAGTAGTCCTAGGAACACCGGCACAACCCTAGGATACTTAGATTTTCTGTAGAATACTTAGAAAACCAATATAGGGTTCAAACAGCACTTCCAGACGTCTAATTCCCAAATCAGACGTCTGATAAAGTATTGTAAGACGTCTGACTGTTGTTTCAGACGTCTGATAACTGTTAGGCTGGACATAGCTAGTTCTGTCTGATGAAATCAGACGTCCAGACCTTAGTCTAGACGTCGTAGAAGACGTCTGATGACTTTGCCAGACGTCCAATTAGTGGACCGTTGGCTGGCTTAGCATACACTCAAGAATATGACCGTTAGAGCCTTATCAGACGTCCTTAGGTATTTCCAGAGGTCTGATAAATGACTGTTTTGCCTCGATTGACCCAAAATCTCTTCTCAGAGATTTTCTAGCCGTTGCAACGTTTGGAAATCAATTCCCACAGTAAAAGTAGGTTTCCAGACGTCCAGACTTAGTTCCAAACGTCCTTTATGTCGTCTGATGGACTTGCACAAAAACCCTGTTTAGATCTGATTCAAGTCAGGGAGAAAACCCACATAGAATCAGACGTCTGACCTTGAAATCAGACGTCTTAAAGTGGCCTTCCAGACGTCTGATGCCAGAGTTAGACGTCTGATAACCCTGTCAAATGCAATCATTGTCCTGATTTCGACCTGATTCTCTTGGGCTTTGCACCCAACGGCTATGGAAGCTTTTCCAAGCCTTCCAAAGCCTTCCTAAGGCCTCTATAAATAGAGGGGAACCTTTGTGACACAAACACACACTTGGATACACTTAGCTACACACTTTCACACTCTTGTGTCTAAGAAGCTCTTGCTCTCTAAGCTCAAGTTCTACATCTTGAGAGCATCAAACCGTTGCGCACCCGCTCTCCCGCCGTTGTCTACGAGAGCGAAGTTGCGTTGTCGCGTGACTCACGCACCCGCGTCATCCTCGACGCATTCCTTGCAAAGGGGAGTTTCCTATTTCCTATAGAAGCTAGGTTTAAATTACTTTGTTGGCTCTATAGGTTTGTTGTTTTATTTTATCTTTGTTATTTGGTTGGGTATTCGCTTTGCGAATTCCCGTCTCCTTCGTGGGACAAAATCCTTCTCGTGGAGAGAAGGGGTTGAGGAACGCTACCCTCGTACTTGTAGCGTGGTTGTACTGAGGTTGAATCACCCTCGTTTTAAAGTGATTCCGTTAGTGGATTTGATCAACTAGGTTGATCGGAAAATCCTAACTCGAGAGGGTTAGGTGGTGGTTTTCACCCGGTTTGGGTTTCCACCTAAAAATTACTTGTGTACATTTTATGATTGCTTATTTTGTGAGATTGCTTTATATATTTTATTTCTGCAATTATTACGTCACCCCTCCTCGTAGGGAAGAACCTACAATTGGTATCAGAGCAGGTTTTCCGCCGACAGGAGTAACATCCGCGGAAAGATCACATGGAGGGAAGCTGTTCCACAAGCAGGATTTCCGAGGGGCAGTCCACAACCCATCCGCCGTTCTTCGACGGGAGCAACTACCCCTACAGGAAGTTGCGGATGAAGACGTGGCTTCAAGCCACCGACTTCACAGTCTGGGCCAAGTGCGAGACCCCCTTAGACATCCCAGAGAAACCCGCCAGAGGATACTCGCAGCAGCAGATCCGGGAGCTCTCTCTCAACGCGAAAACAATGAACGCGTTGTATTGCGCGCTCAGCCCGGAGGAGTTCAACAGAATCTCGCAATGCGCCACCGCATACGAGATCTGGCACACACTCGAGGTAACTCATGAAGGTACCTCTAAGGTAAAAACTTCTAAACTCAATTTACTTTCACAAGAATTTGAGGCTTTTTCTATGAAAACTAACGAAACTTTAAGTGAGATGAACACTAGGTTCACTCTCATAGTAAATAACTTGAAAGCTTTAGGGAAGACTTTCATCAAGGGGGAGCTTCAAGGGAAGCTTCTTCGTTCCCTTGGACCGGAATGGGAACAGAAAGTCACCGCCATCGAAGAGGCGAACGAAATGGAGGAGCTCAACATGGAAGATCTCCTAGGCAATCTGATGGCCTACGAGACTAAGTTGAAGCAGAAGAAGAAGGATACACCGGAGCCTAAACTAAAGAAGACTCTCGCCTTCAGAGCCGCGTCGGATAGCGAGGTAAGTTCTGACGACGAAGACTTTAGAATTTTACTTAAAAATTTTTCCAAGTTTTGTAGGGAATTAAAGAAAGAGAAAAAGGAGAAGAAGGAAAGCCCGAGACGTTGCTACCACTGCAACGGGAAAGGGCATCTGCGATCAGAATGCCCTCTTCTTAAAAAGGAGAAGAAGAAGGAAAAGGAGAAGAAATCTAAGAAGAAGGCGTTCCAAGCCACTTGGGACGATTCTAGCTCGGAGGAAGAAGAAGAAAAGACCATAGAAGAAGAAACCGCTTGCTTCGGCTTCATGGCCAGAGGAAGCGACAGCGAAAGCGAAAGCGACTCAGACAACGAGGTAAATCTCGATCTTCAAGAAACTTTTAATGAACTTTTTGAGATTAGTAAATCACTTAGGATAGAAAATAAAAGCATTAAAAAGAACCTTAGTTTTCTTAAAAATGAAAATGATAGGTTAGAAATAAAACTTAAGGATCTAGAAACTTGTCCTAAAAATGATAACCTATTATTAGAAAATCATAACCTCATTAACGAAAATAATAAGTTGATTGAGGAAAATGATAGTCTAAAGTTAGAAATCTATGATTTAAAGACTAAGATGCAAACTATAGAAAAAGAAATTGCATGTCTTAGGGAAAATTCTAACAAATTAATCAACAAAGTTGATAATTTTTATAGCCCTAAGGTTGAGAAAGGATCTCCATCAAGGAGACCTTCTAACAAATCCGGATCCAAGCCCACTTGGATACCGAAAAAAGAATTAGAATCTTGTTTTGTAGGGTTCAGGGATAATTACAACATAAGGGACTGGACCTACAAGCTCAAGGCTGGTCAACTCAAGTTAGGGGAACCAAGGAGTAGACCAAGGAGGAGAACAAGAAGACCGACGAGACGGCGAACAAACGATGGACCCGCCGCACGTCGACCACCAGATTGGAGACCGGCGCCAATGCCCGGGCCTCCAAGCTACGGATGGGAGCCCCATCCGATGTGGCATCCACCACCACCATTCGGGCCATTTTATTGGCAATGGTAGGTGAGGTAAAAATTCTTAACCCTATCTTATTATCATAAGCATTTAGATAGGGGGAGTTTAAAAAAAAAAAGAATGATGAGCTAATTGTCAATTTTTAAGGGGGAGATATAAGGTAGCTAAATTTCCTTTAGAAAGGGGGAGAAAAATAATAGCTATCTCATTGTTACAAAAAAGGGGAGGACATTACCTTTGTCAAAAGAAACTCATAGAAGAGCATGTTTTAAGGGGGAGTTATAGGAAATTTAAAACCAATCAAACCTTTTTTATAATGTCAAAAAGGGGGAGGATTTTTATGCATTATTATTTACGGTTTTGTCATCATCAAAAAGGGGGAGATTGTTGGTGCTAAAGCACCACGATCATTTGTTTTGATGATAACAAAACACGTGTTATTTAACATTTGCAATTTGAGTCCTAGATTTCAGGTCAATTGCAAATGTTGACGTGTTTAGACGGAGTTCGAGCTCGCATCCAGGACGGATTGGAGGAGCTTGACGGAAAACAGAGGAGGTTCGCGTGGAGCTAAAGATTGAAGATGGAAGGAAATGAAGAATAGGATAGATTTCCTTCTTTTGTATTTGTTGTATTTTTCGTTTCTTTTCTTGCTCTTTATTTTCCTTAGATATTTCTTGTTAAAGAGCCTCAAAGAACCCTAACAGTAGTCCTAGGAACACCGGCACAACCCTAGGATACTTAGGTTTTCTGTAGAATACTTAGAAAACCAATATAGGGTTCAAACAGCACTTCCAGACGTCTAATTCCCAAATCAGACGTCTGATAAAGTATTGTAAGACGTCTGACTATTGTTTCAGACGTCTGATAACTGTTAGGCTGGACATAGCTAGTTCTGTCTGATGAAATCAGACGTCCAGACCTTAGTCCAGACGTCGTAGAAGACGTCTGATGACTTTGCCAGACGTCCAATTAGTGGACCGTTGGCTGGCTTAGCATACACTCAAGAATATGACCGTTAGAGCCTTATCAGACGTCCTTAGGTATTTCCAGAGGTCTGATAAATGACCGTTTTGCCTCGATTGACCCAAAATCTCTTCTCAGAGATTTTCTAGCCGTTGCAACGTTTGGAAATCAATTCCCACAGTAAAAGTAGGTTTCCAGACGTCCAGACTTAGTTCAAAACGTCCTTTATGTCGTCTGATGGACTTGCACAAAAACCCTGTTTAGATCTGATTCAAGTCAGGGAGAAACCCACATAGAATCAGACGTCTGACCTTGAAATCAGACGTCTTAAAGTGGCCTTCCAGACGTCTGATGCCAGAGTTAGACGTCTGATAACCCTATCAAATGCAATCATTGTCCTGATTTCGACCTGATTCTCTTGGGCTTTGCACCCAACGGCTATGGAAGCTTTTCCAAGCCTTCCAAAGCCTTCCTAAGGCCTCTATAAATAGAGGGGAACCTTTGTAACACAAACACACACTTGGATACACTTAGCTACACACTTTCACACTCTTGTGTCTAAGAAGCTCTTGCTCTCTAAGCTCAAGTTCTACATCTTGAGAGCATCAAACCGTTGCGCACCCGCTCTCCCGCCGTTGTCTACGAGAGCGAAGTTGCGTTGTCGCGTGGCTCACGCACCCGCGTCATCCTCGACGCACTCCTTGCAAAGGGGAGTTTCCTATTTCCTATAGAAGCTAGGTTTAAATTACTTTGTTGGCTCTATAGGTTTGTTGTTTTATTTTATCTTTGTTATTTGGTTGGGTATTCGCTTTGCGAATTCCCGTCTCCTTCGTGGGACAAAATCCTTCTCGTGGAGAGAAGGGGTTGAGGAACGCTACCCTCGTACTTGTAGCGTGGTTGTACTGAGGTTGAATCACCCTCGTTTTAAAGTGATTCGGTTAGTGGATTTGATCAACTAGGTTGATCGGAAAATCCTAACTCGAGAGGGTTAGGTGGTGGTTTTCACCCGGTTTGGGTTTCCACCTAAAAATTACTTGTGTACATTTTGTGATTGCTTATTTTGTGAGATTGCTTTATATATTTTATTTCCGCAATTATTACGTCACCCCTCCTCGTAGGGAAGAACCTACACATAGCTCTCAGTCCATGGGGTGGGATGCAAGCAATGGCAAGTTGTGTTTCATCAATTGTGCAGTACATATGTGCGTGTGCTTCCTCGCTGTGTACTTGCGTTTGCTTCGTTGTCGTGTGCTTGCGTGTGCTTCCGATGCTACCTCGATCAGTTGCTTGCAGTTGAGAGCACATGCACACCATGTATGTGCGGTGTGTGCCGCATGTGCTTCTATGAAGGAAGAACCATACCTCCTTGCCTTGTGCTGTCTCTTCCATTGCTTGATCCTGCTTAGCACACGTCCTCCACGAGGGGCCGACACACAAAGCACATTCACTCACCCACGTCCCCGTGCATACGGGGACGCGTGTGATGGTCACTATTTATACATGCCTGGTGGCTTGGAAAGAAGCGTAGATTATATCTTACATTTACTATTACTCTTTGATATGCGTTTCCTACCTTTTTAACGTTTAGATTCCATCTGCTTTTTACAAGGATAAATTTTAAAAAGTTTTAAATTATAGATAATGTAATCTTATACTACATTTAGGTGAGGGTTAGTTTTTTTTGACTCTAAGTAAAAGTTGGAAATGATAAGTTTTAGGGTCAATGGTAAAAGTGGTGGATTAATGAGTGATAGATGGATTAATGTATTGAAAATTATATGTAATGTTATTTAAATCTTCTACCCTCACATGCAACCTTACCTACTATGCTCTTGGTTGAGTAATTTTTGTTTCAGTTCAATCAACTGTTTAACTTGTTTATTTCCATTTCACTGGAATTACCTCACTGCACCCTGGCACAACTCACAACCCACACCCACAATCCCTCCATTCACAATACATCACATCCACCCTGGCCCCTCACTAAAGCACTCGCAGCTAGCCCTCCTCTGACCCTCACCACTACACCTACAAGACATCACCACCATCACTATCATAGCTCCTTGCTAGAGCACCCACAGCCGCCCTCTAACCCTCATCAACATTGGAGCACATCACCTCCATCGCAACCCAAGCACCCCACAACCCGCCCTCCTCCAAACCTCGTGCCACACCCAAAGCACATCACCTCCATTGCAACCCCTTGTTAAAGCACCCAAAGTCTGCCCTCCTTTGACCCTTGTTGCCACACCCATTGCCCCTACACCGACAACACATCACCTTCATCACTACCACCTTTAGCACACTGCCTTCCTCTTGCAAGACTTTCTTCCTCTCCATCTTAAGTTCTGCACCTGACAACTTTCAATCCCCTTGGTGTTGACCCCTTGGCGTTTGAAGGACCTTAAGAATGGACCTAAAAAAAATTAATGGAATAAAAGGATCTCAACCCATATCACATTTCCTTTTCAAACTACATAGATCAAGGAAACGATGGACCTAAGAAATAAATGAAATTAAAAATAAATATGCCTAAAAAAGTACAGAGGGGCTGTGGGAATGAATTGATGTGTTATATGAAATAGAGCATAACACATCTATTTAGAGGGTATGTGTTATGTTTTTTAATATTTTTACTGTGTTGGTAGGATATGTGCCAAGTTTTAGTAGGTATGTGCTCCCCAGATTCAACAAACATAGAATATTAATTATAAAAAAATACAGCATATTGCTTTGAGAATCAACAAAAACATCTCTTCATTCACCTCTTAAAGGTGCAAAGGTCATGTCGAGAAATACAACACTTAAAAAGTGCTTGCAAAATGTTGTGTGCTATACATTTTTCTTTAAATATATAAAGAGAGTTGTAGTTTATTTGTTCTATATTTAATATGAGTTACTTTCTATGATTGTTTTATTAGAAAATGAAGGAAGGTTAAATGTGATAAACAAGTCAATACGTTATGAGTTGAAAATTAAGTCAATATTTTTCATAAATCATGTCTATACCATAAAACTATTCATCTACCCTTGTCACATTACCTATCACATGGTTTTAATCGTTAACCAAACTTAGCCTTAGATTAGATGACTTGAAGTAGTGGTAAGGCTTTCCTCTGTTTCTAAAATGGTTTCAAATGCTAGTAATGCTTTGAGTTTTAGGTCTCATCCTCACCCATTTCCAACACTACACCTCCAAGTAGAAAAAAACTAACACACCCACATTTTACAATAGTAAAAAAGTTATAAAGAAAAAAGAGATAAGGGTGGATCGGGAGATATGAGAAGAGGGAGTGCTATGCTATAAGAGAGAGATGGGGAGAGGACAGAAGTTAAGCATTAGTGCAAAGGTGACATGACAATTGGTGCTCTCCCACGCCTTCTTTTAGTTAATAAGATAGATAGTCCAAGTAAGCTTACAAAGGTTCTCTAGCTCTTGGAAGTTTAACCAATACTATTTAATCTCCGATACTGGTTACTTCTCATCTTCTATTTATATCACTCTTCCAGTGTACTTACTCCTCTTAGATGCGTTTTCTCCCCCTTGATTGTGGGGAATGTTGAGTAGGACATATAAATAGGATTAGAGATTTCTTAAGACTCCAATAAAGTCCCCATCTGAAGAGGGGTAGTGAATCTATGCTAAAACATCATAAAGCTCGGAGGAAGCTTCTCTATATACAAATTTGCATATAAAGTTATTAGGTGTCTGGCTTTCATTAAGATAATGAAAGCAATATGGCATAGTCATGTAAGCTTTATGGAGTTCGGTGATAACAAGTGGATAGTATATATTGATTTGTATGAGCAAAAGCAAAACATGCATTCTAGAGCGTCATAGTTACATTAAAATGGCATGATCATCTTGGAAGAAGCAAAACCTAGAAGGCAATTGGTGTGTACATTTTTTATTAATTTCTAATGTGAATTCATATTTCTAACCTCCTAAGTGTTATTGTGAGTCACTTTTATTACTTCTTGATGTTCAAGATGGCACTATTGTTAAAATTGATTTAAGAGGGTGATGAGAGGCAAAAGATGAAATAACCCTCCACTTTTTGGTAGGATAAGACGTCTAGAGTGTTTACTAGATGTTTGTCTAGATGTCTGGATAGAGGGTAAGATGTCTGAAAGTAAAAAAAATTGTACATTCTTTTCCTTTCCGCACGCATGTGACACGCATGCCCTTTCCCCCCTTCGGCCTCCTCACCCAAAACCCTAAAAACCCATCTATTTAAACCCCCACACCCTTCCTCTTTCTCCTCATCACCACCAACCACCACCTCCATCTCCTTTCTCCCTGCTGGCAGCCATCTTCTTCCCCACCCCCAGCGCAGCGAGTGGAGAGGAAGAAGAGGGATGGGACGCAGAGGAGAAGGGGAGGAGAGTGTGAGCGAGGAGGGAGAGAATGGGAGAGAAGGAGAAGGCTCAGGGGAGCTCGCGAGTGCACGGTCGAAGAGCTAGAGCGCGAGGAGAGCCTTGCTACGGGTGCGGTAGCGAGCACTTAGAGTCACGAGGGAAGCTTGCACGGCCAGAGAGCGACTGCAGAAGCTCGAGAGCTCGTGCAGGAGGAGTCGAGGGTGCGCACGAGGAGGAGCTCGTGGAGAAGAGCTCCTCGACCTCCCATAGCTGCTGCAGCTGCCACTGCAGTGCTACGAGTAGAGGCGGCGAGGAAGACAAACGTCGCGAGGAGTTCTGCGTACTGGATCTTTTCCAGTATCAGACGTCTGGAGCATCTACCAGATGTCTGGAGAAGCAGCGGGACATCCGGAGCTGAAGCCGGATGTCTGAAAGCATTTTAGTGCCGAGGTACGTGTTTCTGCACGGGTTCCGGCCATGCAGACAGGACCCTTAGTTGATTTTAGGTCTGTGCGATTGTACGTAGGTGCAGAGCATTAGAAAGGCACATGGTGCGCCCTTCGAGGCACTTTTGGGTGTCTGAGCATATTGCCAGATGTTTGACTATACTCCCAAATGACCGGAAGGAGAGTTCGACGTCTGGGACTTCTCTCAGATGATTGCGGAAGGATCCGGACGTCTGAGGAAGTCGTAGGAAACATAGGGTGAGTTCTGACGTCTTTTAAGATATCTGGGCCTAGTCCTAGACGTCTGATTTTGGGCAGTATGCACGTTTTTGGCTCGTTCAGGGCCTAAACGGAATCGGATTTCCACAAACAAAGTACCATTGCTTTCCGCTCGAGTTTCTCTACGTGTTAGTATCGAGTATATACTATTTTGAACTCGTTTGATGTGACTTAGTCATTGGTATAGGTCACTAGCCTGTAGCATGTTCGGGACCTGCAAAAATGATAGGACCTGCGGTTCTAGCCTCCATTCCTCCCGTATTTCCTGGTAGAGTGGTTTGCTTTAATATCAAGATTTAATCAAACAAAGTACATGTTTAGAATAACTTAATTGAACCCTAGGACGTGAAATGAACCCTAGGGTAGAAACGAATGAATATTGCTTGAGCTACACTGTTTCCTTAAGATGCATGTTAAACCAACTTGCTAGCAAATGTATTAGTTTATTGATGTGATACTTTCTCAGTTAGTAAAACACGAGCTACCTGTTATAAGAATGAAACCCGTAATGTGAATAGTGAGATCTGAATGTTGGAAAATGGAATGAAAGGAATACAAGCATGAACCCTACGGGGAATTAGGAGAACTTCTGTATATGAAAAGAACTTAGTAAGTAGATAGGAAGTGAGCTGGCCCTTGCGTACCTGGTACCAAGGAGAGCAACTATCCCTTTAGTGTAGAGGTGAGCTAGCAGCCCCTTTGGGTTGAGACCCGGGGTTAGGTCTAGTCACTCTACACCGACTTCTGTTTAGCCCTCGTGTACGTGGTACCGAGGTGAGTTACTTAGTGTAGGAAGGGAGCTAGCTGCCCCACGGGACCCGTGGTTAGGACTAGCTTCCCTACATCGACTCTTGTTAGGCCCACTGGAGCAAACTGAGATAGTTGGACCTGGGTACACAAACTGTGGAGGGGTGAGACCCCTG
Organism: Thalassia testudinum; assembly: GCA_037157565.1. Lineage (NCBI taxonomy): Eukaryota > Viridiplantae > Streptophyta > Magnoliopsida > Alismatales > Hydrocharitaceae > Thalassia > Thalassia testudinum. The sequence continues at coordinate 55,668,525 of JAZHRO010000030.1, forward strand.
TTCTGTTCTGAGGGGTGAGACCCTTGTTCTGAGAGGGCAAGGCCTTATGCTGTTCTGTGTTGTACTTTTAGGCGTACCCTCTAGTGGAAACGACTGATCGCGTGCCAGTGCGGGATAGCTACCTGTGCGCTCATCGCACGTACCGTAGTCACCGCTACGTCGCGACTGTGACCTTGGGGTGGTTGACTGGGTGTAGGACTACCACGGGGGACTCTCCCGGCCAGGAGAGCACCACGTGTACATCCTATATCACGAGAAAGACTACAATCAAAATCGTTCCCTTGAGGAACAGACAAGATCAAGAGATGACTAGATAAATAAAAGAACAAACAAATTTAAACTACTTGGTTGAGCTAAATGAAAATGAATAATTAATTAGTTGCTTGTCTTAATTGCATGTAAATGGCTTAATTACCACTCTACTCAGCGTTAGCTGACTACGAAATTTTATAACCTTGTTCAGGTCAGGGAGTTGAGCAGTTAGCACCACCGGCTGTAGAGGGAGCTGGGCCCAGTCGAGCCCAGCCTTAGCTATTGTCATTTCTGTTCCAGCACGTTCTTTTGCTGTAGTAGTGAGTATTTGTTATATGTAATACCTTTTTTATTATATTTTCGGTTTACTTTCCGCTGTTGTAGTTGTGATGGCCTGTACTATTATGAGACATTTCTTCTGATTCCTTTACTATCTTTGTATTAATTTCTGCTTAGTTACATTGTACTTGTGGTTGTGGAATATTTTCTACTTTTGGTTATTTCTCATTAGACGACTAGGTCTTGGGATTAGTCGAGGCGGGCCGGTCTCGGGTCTTGTTGGGATTTGGGATCGGGTCGTAACAAAAGATGTCCCCAAACTCAAAACTTCACGGAAAGCCCGATAAGAACTGTTCGACCTGGAAAAGACTCAGGTACAGGTGGGTCCGGGGAATTGACCAGCCTACACCCAGCAAGGCCCGAATATGAGCGGGTCTGAAGGGTTAGCTGACCTAGGGACTGATGAGACACTCATCATGATCTCTAATTACCCCTAATTAACTAGTCTTCTTAGTTAATTAGCTAGGGTTATGAATATATAAGGGTTAATTATAGAATAAGGGATATTTAATTAAGGACCTTAAAATAAGTCTAAAATGGAACTTTATCATTCAATTAACATTATTAATAATTTAGATAATAATTGGACTCGAAATCATATTAATCATTTCCTTAAGATAAGTAACTTAAATATAATGTATACCTAAGTATGTAATAACTTAAATGATTTTACTTAATCTAATAAATTAACCTAAAAAGGTCAAAAATGTAAATTCAAGGTGTAAACATAATATTTACCTTATTTACTAACATATATAAAAAGTTGAAAAAGATCTAAATGAAAATAAACCTTCAAAACCTGGATTTACATTTTAGTCCTTAATATTCATTACAATCGAGTCCTTATTTCTCACATAGGTCCTTAAGTTTTATTACTTCTAAGTCCCTCTTCGTCTTCTTCTCCAGCCAAACGAATGACTGGCGGCAGAGAGTCATCCCACTGCGCGATCATCGCCCTACCGACATCATTCCTTTTTACTCAAGCTCTTGCAGCTTGCGCTCACGACCTACATTTCATCCATCGGTCTGGATTAATCGAGAATCCTATTTTTTAGTGGGAGATAACCTCACCGTCGTCAGAGACGACGACGGAGGTTAAGCTCCTCGAGCTTCTTCTTCGGCCAGACCCTGCCCCTCTCTTCGCCGCAAACTACTATAAATACCCCCTCGTACCTCTGATTTTAGGCAAGTTGGCTCCCTTCCCTCTTCTAATACTGCAGCCGACCCAATAGGCTATTCTTCCAAACCTCCGGCGATCCCCCATTCCATCTTTCGACTTCCTCCGTCCATCTTAAGTAGCCGAGGAGATTCGCCGTGGTCTTCCGCACCTCTGACAAAGGCGCCAACCCTAGGATTCCTCCGCTCCACCTCAAATCCACCCGCCGGAGATCTTTCTTCAACCCTCTGATTTCGTCGTCTGCCATGAGACTTCGGCAGAACCCTATTGACCCCTTCGTCCAGGTAACAGTAGACTAGGAGTAAGAGTAGGAGTAGGCTAGCTTAGTTAGTTAGTTTAGTTAGTTAGGTTAGAGTAATTTTAGAATTTAGCTTCATCTCCTCTGACTCCAGCGAGTTCCTTGAGCTCTCCAGAGATCTTAATTTTGTCTTTTTACTCACTGTACACCTTCCTATATCTTCCATGTTCACTTTTAATTCATTTTAGCGATTAATTAAATCACCTAAACACCTAATTCAAATCTCACCTTCACCGACTACTTCACTGTCCATGGTGACAGTAATCAGCCTAATTCCACCTTCATTGGGTTCTTTCATCACTTATCACCACTAATGAACCCTAATCGACAATATATTACCTATTATTATCATCTATAATTAAACGCCAAAATTTAATTAAGCTCCTGAGCTTGCTATCCATGGCGGCTCAGGAACATTTCAAACTATAAATTAAATATATATTTATGATTAATAACATCTGATGACTTGATTTAACTTCTCAACCGAGTAGTTAAATCAAGTCCTGAGCTTAAACTATTCAAATCTTTTAAGAAACGAACTTACTGTCAAATCTTACATTTCAATGAACAAATGAAGAATTTAATGTGATAAAGAGGTTCCTTGTAACCTCAGGATCATTTCTGGATTAAAAATGGTTAATTTTGTTAATCTGTACAAACATTTTATATTTTCTGGACTCATCGGAGCTCCGACGAGCCATTTTTGTGTTACAGCCTCTAGAAATTGCTAAGTGGCTCTAGAACAATAAAATAATGATTACTGATTATTTTGAAGATATTTGCTTGAAGAATTAACCACTGGAGCTAAAGAAGTAACTTCATCTTCCCCAACTCCGACGAGTTGGAGAAGTCTGTTATGAAGGATTTAAGAAACACTTAAGGAGCTCAGTAGCTTCAGTGCATCGGAGCTCCGGCGAGCCATTTTTGTGTTACAGCCTCTAGAAATTGCTAAGTGGCTCCAGAACAATAAAATAAGGATTACTGATTATTTTGAAGATATTTGCTTGAAGAATTAACCACTGGAGCTAAAGAAGTAACTTCATCTTCCCCAACTCCGACGAGTTGGAGAAGTCTGTTATGAAGGATTTAAGAAACACTTAAGGAGCTTAGAAGCTTCAGTGCGATGCACTGAAGCTATTTTAATCTTCAAAACATTGTAACAAACTCTGATTAACTCTGTCAAACACATACCTATTTTAGTTCAGGCGGCGAGCCTGAATCCCTAGGAATTAAGGTTGAAACACAAATATGAAGATCTGAATGAGTTTCTGATGATGAGAAGACTCTGATTGAGGCATTAATTTCTTAGGAGGAAGCTTTAAGCAAAAAGTCAATTTTCGAGCTTCCACAGTCAAACCTGAATCTGATAATGGTGTTCTGAGCTTGGATTGAGATTTTGAGGAGTGGAAACTATTTCTGGAATCTTATTTGATGATCTAAAGTCAATTAAAGTAAGCTCAGATGATGTATTTAGTGAAAATTTTATTTCTACCAATTTGGGTTATTCTCGAACCCAAACCAACAGAAGCACTGTTTGATGAAATTCAAACCTAAACCTGCCCAGATTGATTAGTTATAACCCTTAGAATTAATCTAAATAGATTAGGAACACTTTAAAGTGTCTAATGCACTTGTTGAAATCCAAAAATCAACCTCTGAAGTTTTCAGGGAATAGAAAAGCTTCTCTGCAGGCTCTGTAGGTCTCAAGAGTTTAAAATCCATTCTAACAGAAGCAGAATTGTTTATATATCATATACAGACCTTTTAATAGATGAGAGAAGTCCATCTGAGGACTCTCCTGAGTTAAAAACATTTCTAGGCTTTTATAAAACCTGTAGAACCCCTAATTTCATCTCTTAAATTGAAGAGCCAAACATCATTAAAACATTAAATTGACTTTAAAATTGTGTAGATTACCCTTAGAGCTTTCCAACGAACTTTAAATCATCCAATTTGGAGCTCTGGGTAGAAAGTTATAATCGATTGAATTCGGGTCTGGAAGGGGAATGTTTGTCCCACCTCGGATATCCACGGGCGCGCACCTGGGTATAAAATTGTTTTGTTCCCTTGGCCATGCAGTGGTCAGCACTCGGCGCACCGGTTCCGATTCCTTCTGATCTGAGCATTGCTCTATGTGTGTGGGCATAAGCCTGCGGGTGTGTGCGCCCTTGGGGGCGTGCGGATGTGGTTGTGCCCTGGGAGGGCGAGTGTGGCCTGGGAGGCCGGGTTGAGCCGATGCGGCTCAATACTGTGAACCGACTAAGAAATAAACCGAAACAAACCTAACAGAGATTAGGCAAGGACTGAGTAGGGTCTGGTCCCACCCTGGTCTAAGGGTGCTGTGTATCCTCGAAAGGACCTCGCCGCAAATAAAAAAACTTTTGGTTAAAAAAGTAAAAAAAAACTCGGTTCAGCTGAAAGCTTAAGGAAAGAGAAGCCGCTAAAGGATGCTAAGCGCTAAAGGATGTAGGCGCTGAGAAGTGTTAAGGAAAAAGACTAAGGAACAAAGGAGAAAAACTAAGGGAAGAAGAGAAGGCATGAGAATATTAAAGGGAAAAGGAAGAAGAGAAGGAGGATGAGAAGGCAGGAACAACACAAGAAGGAAAGAAGAAAGAGAGCTCGACAGAGAAGAAAATAAAAGAGAGAAAGAAGAGAAAGAAAGAAAGAAAGAAAGAAGAAGATTAAAGGCTGTAGAGAGATGAAGAGATAAATGAATTTTCTCTTGCATAATTACTCTTTGTTCTTAATTGTAAAAGGCATGCTTTAATTAGATAACTTTTTATCTTAATTTTTTAGAATGAAATAAAATTGAAAAAATTAGCATGTTTACTTGTTAATAAAGTACAACATTTTGAGTAAATATGTTTCATATGGAATTTTGTATGTTCTTTATAGTTAAATATTTTGACAAAATTCATGTTTTAAAAAATAAACTAGTTTTACCTCCTAAACTTAAAAAAATAAAAGAAAATTGGTGAATTTGGAGAAAATTATTATGCCTCCCAGTGAATGACCTGGATTCAACCAGTAAAAAATTCTAAAATGTTAGGTTAATTCAACCATATACTACATAACCGACACAACTTTGAGTTAACCTATACTGATAGCGACGTAGGAAGGCCTACGACCTGACAATGGATAGGCACCCTGACAAGTGATGTATCGAAGATCATGGAAAAGATCTTACTGGACAAGCTTCCCCCACACTATAAATAGTGAGGAGAGACCCCTGAGTGAGCTCTCATGCAAGCATAGGGCAAGAGAGAAAATCCTGTAATCTCATAAGTTATAGTGCATAGTTGAGAATATCATCATCCCCCCAAACGCACACCTCTTACGGTGGAACTGGGTCACCAAATTCTACTATCTCCCTGGTGATGGGTTGATGTTCGTTGGGTTGAGTCCTCCTATTGCAAATGGAGACTTGACCACTCCCTCCCAGCTATGGATGCTCATGGCTATGTAGTAGCGCTACCCACTTTCACAAATATTTTGGTAGCCATATAATGCTCGTAAGGGGGGAATTGAGATATAGCATCTATGTCAAACCTAAAGTTCTATTTCATACGAATTATTCAGTAATCTCTTTAATTTCACATAGACATAAACGAGGATGATGTTAGATTTTGTCCTATCTTTTATGAAAGATTTTGAATGCATTGTTCCTTCTGTGGTGAGGTTGGCCATGAATATGATTGGTATAAAAGAAGGATAATGAAAATGTCAACAATCTTTACTCTACCAAGTAAGGAGGTTAGAAGAGTGACTCTATCTATGATATTAAAACAAAGCATGTGGTATCTTTTGGATGCCAAAGGTAAAGATGCAAGCTAGACAATCAATATCTCTTCTATTAACAGTTAAAATAAATATGGAGGTGGATCACAAGTGCGCCCATAATGCTACATGGTAAGCAACACTTGGATGAAGCCTCCTCACAAGGATCACCAAAGAAAAGCAAAAGCTTCAACTTTGAATGCTAGGTCTAATTTTAGCTTAGTTCCAACAAATTTGATTACTCTTATCCAAACTTTCCTTGTCAACTTTAATTATTTTGGGGCCTTAATGATGCAATTATGATTGAATTGGGTGCTACTATCGTGGTTGCTATGGAGGATCCAATGCCCTTAGATAGGAGAGTTCATAATAACAAGCAATTGAAAAATATTCCTGGTAGTGAAGTTGATCCATCTTCTCAAGTTTCTATCATCGATGATGCTCCAATTCATCTTCTTGTTGGTCCAAATCTTATTAGAAGGTTTTGAGGGGTTTCTTGGGTCATCTCTCAACAACCCCAGGGGGAGCAATGAGTGCATAGGTTGGAACTACTAGTGCTTGGAGAACTCCCATGCAATCTAACATATCAAGTTCTCATGGTGGCATCTATCGCTGATATATGCTTCTTGACAGAGAGCAAACTCTCCCATGTATCATCGATTATTTTTTTTAGGAATCATAATTATAGTTTTCACTTTCCTTCTCATTGAAGATAAAGATGGTGGCTCTCTCCTTTATGTGGTAATTAGATACTGATAATATCTAGCACTCAATATATTATTGCTAAGTTGTATGATATCTATGAATCTCCTTGGCACCTTATCGGGCTATATGGATTTCCTTACAAGCAAAGGAAAAAAAGATTGCCAGGAGGTTATATCATACTCAATTGGGGCAGTTAAAAGAAGATAACTTTACATAGGTCCTTGACTGCATCTCATAATCTCCTTTGTATGATAAAGATGTCATGGAGATTTTATAGGTCTATTAGTGTATTGATACTCAAATTGGTCATTTAGGGTTCTCGCTATTTACAATATACTCTAAATCTAAAAAAAGTATACATATTCGACTTAAAAAAGACAGAAAAAAAATTGGCAAAGGGTACCATAAGCAATTGGGTGGCACTTACACTCAAACTCCAACCTTCTTTTTTTGTCGAAATGCTTGTTGTACACTTAGGCGTACGTGTATCATTACCCTCTTTTTGTTTTCCTTTTTCCACAAACAAGTGCATATTAATTTATATCTAAACATATATAGCCCCCAAACCCCAAAACATCGTATAATATCCATCATCCTCATCCCTATCTAGGAAGAGAGTGACGCCAACAAGAGATTGGATGCAAAAAGATGGAGGAACTAAGGAAGAGTGGCATCGACGAGGGAAGCTGGAAGGAGGTTGGTGCCTTGGTGAGGGTAGCTGGTAGTGGAATTGGGAAGGGTTTGGTTGGAGATGGTGTGCATGAGAAACTTTTGGGAATAAGTTAGGTAATTTCATGTGGGAGAGGACAACAAACAACCAATCCATACCACTTCTTCCTTGGATCGAATGGCTCCAATTCTTTCCACTTATGTAGAATTTTACATACACGCATACCTACATATGTATTTTAAATGATAAAAAGATTTTACATGTTATGGGTTGAATAGGGCAACGAACACATATTTCAATTGGTTGGAAATTTCCCAGTGGGTTAGATTTGCTTGTGATTTGAATCCAACATGCACTCTACACTAATGATGGTCTTGAATCTAATTTTTAGTTAATTTCCTACAAATTAGGCTATTCCTATCCAAACTCTTATTGGTAATAATGATATATGCTTTTTGATAATGCAACTAAACTTTCCTAGACATCATCATTTGAATTTTTTTGAGAACTTTCGACGCTATAGCTTGCACTTCCATCTTATTTAAAATGGACTCAATGGTTCTCTTCTTATGCATAAATCATAAAATTTAGCACTCAATGTAATATTGTTGAGTTGCATGAGATCTCTAAACCTCTTTGGCACCTTAAGGGTTACATGAGTCTCTTTCTAAACATACGAAAAAAGATTGCTAAAAATTATATCATACTTGATTTAATTAGTCAATGGGAGTTAGTATTTGAACGGGACCCCAATTACATCGCATCGTCTACCTTTTGAGGATAACGATCTCATGGATGGTGATATCCTTCAATTACGTCGATATCCAGACCGATTATTCATGATTTTAGTATGCTATAAATTTCTAATAAAAAAGAGAGTATATCTATTTATTTACATATAAATATCCAATCCCCAGAGCCCTAAAACCCTGTCCAATACTCGCATCATCCTCATCCCTATCGACGGGGACTTTAGGGTTTCTCCTCTCCTCTCCGCTCCACTCCACTCATGGCGATGGCACTGAGGTCCCTCGCCGTCAAACAATCCGGCGGCTCCTCCCTCGTTTTCCTCCTCTCCTCCGCCGCCCGCCGCCCCTTCTCCGCCGCCCCTCGCCGCCTCCCCGTTATCCGCCCCCTCGTCGCCCTCGCCGACCACATAAAGGCGGCGCCTTTTCCCCGCCGGAGGCCCGAAGGCTTCCGGTGCTTCTCGTCGAGCCGCACCTCCTCCTCCCTCGACGACCCCTCGCCCAACTGGAGCAACCGCCCGCCTAAAGAGACCATCTTGCTCGACGGGTGCGACTTCGAACACTGGCTCGTGGTCGTGGAGCCACCGGACCCCAGTCTCACCAGGGACGAGATCATCAAGAGCTACATCCAAACACTCGCCAAAGTCGTCGGAAGGTCCGGTTTTCCCCCTTTTCATGATTCCACTTGGTGTTTGTGATATTGGTGATCTCCGAAATTTGAGCTTTATTGCGTTTTGTTGGATTTGTAGATTTGGTTGGTGTTATAAAGTTTAGGTTTGGGTTGCTTTATGTGATTCTACTTGGTGCTTGGGTAATCTCCAAAATTTGAGCTTTACTAGTTTTGTTTGACTCAGTTGGTTCTACTCGGTGCTTGTGTAGTTGGGGAATCTCCAAAATTTGAGCTTTATTGAGTTTTGTTAGATTTATAGATTTGACTGGTGTTGTAAAGTTTAGTTTTGGGTTGCTTAATATGATCCTACTTGGTGTTTGCGTATTTGTCTAATCTCCAAAATTTGAATTTTATCGAGTTTTGTTAGACTTGTAGATTTGACTGGTGTTGTAAAGTGTAGTTTTGGGTTGCTTACTATGATCATATTCGGTGTTTGTGTATTTGGGTAATCTCTAAAATTTGAGCCTTATTGGGTTTTGTTAGACTTATAGACTTGACTGGTGTTGGAAAGTTTAGGTTTGGGTAGCTCTTGAGGATTCTACTTGGTGTTTGTCTACCTGGGTAATCTCCAAAATTTGAGCTTTATTGAGCTTTGTTAGACTTATAGATTTGGCCGGTGTTATGAAATTTAAGCTTGGGTTACTTTATCTGATTCTAGTTTTCTACTTGATGCTCATGTCCTCGGGTAATCTTCAAAATCTGTGCTTTATTGTGCTTTGTTAGACTTATAGATTTGCCTGGTGTTGTAAAGTTTAGGTTTGTGTTGATTTAGATGATTCTACTTGGTGTTTGTGTACCTGGGTTATCTCAAAAATTCGACCTTTGTTAATGTTGAGCTTTGCCAGACTTATAGACTTGACTCGTGTTATAAGGGTTAGGTTTGGGCTGCTTTATATGAATCTACCTGGTGTTTCTGTATCTGGGTAATCTCTAAAATTTTGACCTTCCTGTGTTTTGATAGACTTGTAGACTTGATTGGTGTTATAAAGCACCAATCTTATTTGAGTTTGGACCGGTGTCTGGGTACAAATGGCGGTTGCTGGAGATGTTGTAGGTGCAGGCATATTTGTACTCCTGATTGCTGTTATAAAGCAACAATGTTTGTTTGTTTGGGCTGGTGTCTGCATGCAAACTATGGTTGCTAGAGTTGCTCTGGGACTATAAGAATTGAAGCTGGTTCAACAGTTAGGTCTTTGGTTGAGTGGAAAGGAGGGGGATATATCAGCTGCATTCTTGTTGTTGCTACTGTTGTAGTCATTACGTTGTCCTGCCTATAGCTGTTTGATAATGGATGCCAATGTCAGTGTGAATTATTATTGGTGAGAAAATTATTTTATTTATTTACAGTGCAGGCGAATACCATGAATGATGCAATGATGACTGGATGCATTTGAAAGTTACAAACCAACATCGGCCATACCAAGGATAAGAAAATAACATAACTTTATAAAGCAAGTCTCTGGCGTGTAAAAGTCAGTCTAGCTGGACATTTGACAACTCCAAATACCTGAAAACCCCACCTGGGGCTATACTTGGTATGCCTGACTGACTAATTGTCCATCTAAACAGCCACTGGCATGAGTTATGAGCTTAATGGCTATTGACCATATCCTTATTGGAACCTTTGCTCAAGATGAGTACATGACCCGATGCCAAATTGAAAAAGAAACCCCATCACCTCCTCACTGCTCCATTGCTCTTATTGCTTCTTGTTTGGCTTTAGGGTTTTTATTACCTAATGATTGGTATTGTCTCCACTTGCTGTCACATGATCACCTGACCACTGTGCCATTGTTGTGACAACCCCTCATTACAGCAACATCAGCATTGTTAATGTTGCTTTTCTCATGATGTTTCTTTAACCTTTCTCCATCATCTACGCCTTGCCTTGTTAAGTATGATGTTGAAGTACTTTTAGTTAGCTGAAGTGGTCAGTTGCTGTTAACTCCACTTACTCTCCATTTGTGCGTCACATATGTGCATGTTTATTTGGTGTTCTTTAGTTTTTTTTTGCAGTGTTGCTATTTATTTATATATTTATTTCTTGTTTTTTGCTGCATTCGTACCATTTCCTTGGGTCTTTACTGTAATATGCTGGTTGATACTTATCTTCTTAGCTTTGTAGCTAAAGCATAATATGTATTCTATCTCCAATGCCCTTATTTTTGGTTATGGGCTCATCTAGGTATATGTATACCATCTTTAGCTTTGAGGCATGCTATATTTTGCATAAAAAAGCATGAGAGGGTCGCATTCCAATATTTGTTTGTAGCTTACTAGGAAATTATGCAAGTTATATATCACTTTTTTTCCCCAAGAGATGGTATTTATCCTATTAACATTTATCATGCCTACGTGTCTATATAATTCCTTTTTAAATATTTAAACATAAAAAAAATAAATGGATTACCAATCCTTAATTACTTCCTGTATACTCTACATTCCTTAATGACATCTTTGAATGAATATTAAGTTCTGGTATTCACAGCCTAGGCATATAATGCATTTGCATGGACCACCCATCTGCACTGAATGCATTTGTGGCCTGCATAATCTAATGACACATTCATGGTTGAGTGCTTGTGAAATCTGGTAAGCATGATCAAGTGTAATTGTTAGTTGTGCTTGCAATTGTAGCCATGTCATTGACTGGAAATGACACTTTAGCACATTCAAATGAACATAAGGGAAGCAGATTCTTTTTGAGTGGAAGGAAGCATGTTTTTGTGAAGTGTCAGTTGTCTTTGTGTTTGCATCCCTCTTAGTATGGGTAAATTCTTGGTTTTATAGTAGATGAATGATTTTTCAGTGCTACACACAGAAACTATGGAGATGGACGTATAAAATGGCTAGAAGGGCCTTCTTAATGTGGAAATTGATTTATAAGTGAATGATCTCAATGTGATGATATTGGCAGAATAGAAAGATTCAAATATTCGACATTCTCCGAAGTCTGGATGGATACATCATGAATATTTTTATTACGAAGATGAATAGGAGATGTTTGTATTCTTAATGTGAAGATGGAATGGGAATGGGAGTGATATGGAGGTGGATGTGGAAAAGAGGTTCTATAAATCAAAATTTCCTTCTGATATGAAAGTTTCTTAATCGTATATGCTCGAAAATGTATATGGTAGTAGATGGAAATGGATATGAATATCCTTCTGCATTTCCTGTACTTGCCATCTACTTCTGTTGCTATTTACTGTAAACGTTTGCATGATATGATAATTCCTTTTGCTGGGTGGAGTAGTATCAAACTGCTGACTGGTTCCTTTCTTTTATCCCATCTCATTCACTTTTTGGGTAGAACATGGAATGGAGTATCTAGGACACTGCCATAAGCAGATCATTAGCAAGCGGCAATGAAAGGGCTTCTTTTCTTTCTGTGATTCTGGTAAGGGGGGCATGAGATAATGAGATACATTGGCCTCAGGCTTGCAGAAAGGTAGAAAGTGATTTCTATTTTAGACAATCCGTGGAAAGTCTGTTTTTGATGTCTGATTGTCTGAAGATTGGTTGGAGAGAAATTGCAATGTGGTAGGCAGATATTTTTGTTGGTAGGATCTGATTTAATGTTTTGTTGTCTAAATCTATGCCATTTTATAGTAGATTAAAATTTTCATTTCCTGCTTGCAATCGAAAGTGTAGAGGGTTTATCTTTTTTAAAAAAAAGTTATAGAGGGTGTAGGCAAGGCTGATTATACTGCAACATGCTAAGTTTGAGTAGCCAGGCATGATGGCTGGTGGATCAGGAGACATTCCTGTTTGATGTTGACCAGGTAGTTAGTTCTGGGTGATGCCTTCAGGGTCATCTGCCATGTGCACAAGTGATTTTATGATCTTAGCATTACTTGGATGTGCCCCACTGATTATTGATATCACAGTTGGGTGTGGGATTATGCATTCTATTCATATCACAGTTGACTGGTTGAATGGCTATCTTCTCTTCTCTGATTTCTTTGAAATTTTGCTCTTCTCTGAAGACTGGGAGCTCAAAAACATCATTGAAGGTTGGGTTGTTCATGTGCGTGAAGAGCGGTTGCCAAGCTTAAGACTTGTTAGGACATAGACACTGTTCTTTTGTTTTACGTGAGTGCTATTTTACTGTGCAATTGCAAGAAAGGTTCTGTCAAGGGCATACATTATCTAGATTGATGCCTCTTTGGAATGGCAGTGTCGCTGGGACACTTGCAAATTGAATGCTGAACGTGCACTGCCTCTTGCTTTCCTTTGGGTGTTTTCATGATTTTAGGGGGTGCTTGTTTTGTTGAAATGTTATTTGTGATGTGTGTGTTCCTTGTGTCTTGTGGTGGGGTGCTGTACCGGGGATTGATCTAAATACTGTAATTTCATTTTTATATTGTTTTAATTAAAGTTTGATGGTGCTGGCCTTGAGCACGCACCCTTTTCCCGCTCAAATTAAGTCAAGCATGGAAAACATGTTTGCATTTAACAATCCATTTATTTTTTGTTTTAACCCATAGATTTTAGGAAGTTTGTTGTTTCTTATTTTTTGTTGACTAATTTTAGATTCTAGAAGGATTCTCTAACATTATTATTTGGACCTAAATTTGCCAGTTTTAGAAACAACCAGTATCCGTAGGTATTCCAATTTCTTGTCGGGGTATTTGTTGCAAATGTTGCCCTTGTTTGGATTCAGCTTGCTGATGCCTCGTCCACAATGTTTACAGTAAGCTTTATTCAAATTTACTACAGAAATTGATTACCATCTGTAGTATGATGGACTCTTTTTTCCTTTCTTTTCCTTTTTCTCTTCCACTTGTGTGAGACACTCTTAAAAAGATTTCCTTCAGCTACCATCTGCAGTAGTTTCACAAAGCAAAGCTATGATGTTATTTGAAATACCACACCTCATGTCTCTCCTATGTATCAGGGAAAAACATTTACGAGATTTGTTCTTTCCTGCGGTTTACTTGGATTCAACATGTATCTACATTTACTTATTCAACATTTTGTTCTCTCGCAGCGAGGAGGAGGCTAGGTTTAAGATTTACTCTGTCTCAACGAAGCATTATTTTGCTTTCGGAGCTCTTGTCTCAGAGGAGCTCTCGTACAAGCTTAAAGGTACTCCATCCACTGTTGAGGTGCTTCTGTTTTCAATAATAGCTGTCATTGCTCACATCCATTTGTGTTACAGAACTGCCCGGAGTCCGCTGGGTTCTTCCTGATTCATATCTGGATGTCAAGAACAAGGATTATGGAGGTAACCGTTAATCTTATTTGTTTCCTTCTGCTAAGAAACGAAGGAATGGTATTAGTTCTGTACATTTTCCAATTTCACGAGAAGCACATGATTCGTGATTTTCACTATTAACCTCTACTCAAATGTATCGGCAGGAGAACCTTTCATAAATGGGGAAGCAGTCCCGTATGATCCCAAATACCACGAGGAATGGGTTCGGAACAATGCCCGTGCGATGGAGAGGAACAGGCGCAACGACCGACCGCGCAACTTTGACCGGTCCAGGAACTTCGAGAGGCGGAGGGAGAACATGCAGAACTTCCAGAACCGAGCACCCCCTCCCCCTTTCATGCAGTCCCAGAACCAGGGTCCTGCGAATCCAGTCAACATGCCTGGCCAGGGCCCCATGCCGCCACCTCCGATGCCCGGCCAGAATCCTCAGAACGCCGTTCCTCCCATGCAGTCCCAGAATCTCGTCAATCAACCGAACCAGGGTCCTGTGAATCCAGTCAACATGCCTGGCCAAGGCCCTATGCCGCACCCTCCGACGCCGGGCCAGAATCCTCAAAATGCTGTTCCTTCGCCCAACATGGGGGGTCCTAATTACATGGGCTACCAGAACCAAATGCCAGGGCAGAACCCCATTCCGCCTCCCATGCCCGGCCAGGGGGGCCATCAACCTGGAATGCCTCCGCGGACTGCCCCCAACTATGGATACCAGAACCAAGTGCCCAATTACCAGAGCGGTCCGCCGCAACCCAACCAGAGCTACTACAACATTGGAGGCAACCCCTACCAGAGAAGTGCTTATCCACCTGGTGCGAATGCTTACCAAGGACCAAATGACCATCAAGGTGGACCGCCCACGTATCAGGCTCCCCAGAATGCATATCAACCCAACCCCGGAGCTCATCAGGGTCCGCCCAACTCGTATCAAGGCAATGCGTACCAAGGAGGCGATGGGAGCAACAGCAGCAGTCCATATCAAGGGCAAGGGCAAGGGCAAGATTTGACTGGGAGGAGGAACTAATTGACACAATCTCAAATGCATTCTTACTGGAGAACGTGCGAGTCTCGAATGCATGGAACTTGGTACAATAACGCCTCGTCGTCGTAGTGACGAGATATTAAGTGAATTGCTTTGGAACGTGGCGTTAGCACCGACGTGTGAGTTGCTACGAGGCAACCGTACGTGGTGTTTTGGTTTCTTCTCGGTTTTCTCGTAATAGTCAAGTTTCTAAGGTGTGTCTCTGCACCCTTCTGTGTGTCTGCTACTATGGTTGGAAATTTGACCGGTCCATTATTATATAATTGGTAGGTTTATATTTAAGTAAGCATCGGTAAGTACTTATTTAGTCAATCGTAGATTGTGACCCCCATCGCCTTACGTGAGAAGATTGGAGTAACCTCACGATCTATGTGTGATCTAAAAACTTGCAAGGGGTAACACTGTACCACAACATGAGGATGAGATTCTCATTACAGGGTGGGTGGCGTCCGTCTTAAGATTTTTGTGATTTTGAGAGTGATTTTGTTATGTTGCCTTAATTGCCCAATCGATGGCTACGTGGAGGAATAGAATTGTTATGGCGATCCAATGGGAAAAGCTGGAAGTTTGCTATTCAAATTTTCAAACTTAGAATTTTATGAGGGTAATTTGTCACCATCGCGGGTGAGGCTTTTCCCTTGCTCCCTTTGTCCATTTGTTGATTACTTACATGGGTGAGTGGAAACTTGAAAGGCATGGTTTCTCCTTGATAGAATCGAGGATGTATCATCGAAAAGGCCTGAATTCGAAAGGAGTTCAAACCCATTTCCATTCTTATGTTGGGAGAGAGGTGAACTGCCGCGAGACCTGTCGTTTGTTGCGTATATGTGATTATTTCACATGACTTGACATGATTATTTGACACTTGATGCTTGCTAGCTTGTATTCAGGGGATGCTATCCTGAAATATAAGATCTCACCTTTTAAAGCAAAAAGTGGACCTTCCACGTGGAAGGCTTTGTTCCATTTCCATTGTCTTTAACCCTCACCAAAATTTGTTTCTTGCAATTAGACAAATTTCTTGGGGATTTCTTCCGAGAAAAGGCAAAAATAAACCTTTCCTGAAAAGTACATTTAATTGCAAATCGTTATCCTCCCATGTCAGTCATGAATAATTAGCCAGCCGTTTCTGAATCATCCCTTTTGGTTCTTCAAAGCTTCCCTATGTAAGGTATCCATCTCCTTATTTCACCTATATTATTATTGCAACACGTAAAAGGTTTTCTACAACATTTCAAAAAGAGTACTTTATTGTAACCGTTGATGAACCAAACCAAGATTAAGTTATAAGAGCTGAGGACTATCTGGTATTGAGTAATTTGAGTTACCATATTATGTCTATACTCAGAAAAATATCAACTAAATTTTTTGTCAATTAAACTTTGAATTTTAATTTTGATCCCAAGATTTCATGTTTCAAAAGATGAAAGACATTAGTTTAGAAAACGAAAAAAAAGTACATAAATATTTCTTACAATGCATAAAATAAAAATGATGGTTTTAATCAATTTTTTTTATTTTACATAGGTGGAAATCTATTTTTATAGATAAAAAAGTACTTTTAGTAAATATAAAATTATATTTCAAGTGAAAAATTATTCATCATTAATAGAAAGGTAAAATACATCGATGTATTTTTATTTTCAGTTGATGTATTTTAATTTTTAATCGATATATTTTAATTTTTAATAAATTAAAAAATTATTTTCAACGGATCTATCCTTGATTTGTTTGATTTTCAATTCGTGAATTTTTATTTTTAATTTTTTAATTAATACTGATAAGGTATTTTCCATCTTTTAATTAATTAAACAGAGATAACAAAGGTAGGTGGACGATGGGTATAGGTCGTACTCAGGAGTGAATTTCTCCAATTTCGTTGCCCTATTTCTCACATAGACATTTTCCTTTCTCCACGGAAGAAGGGGGAAAACAAATAGTGTGAATCTTTACCTAAAACCTCCCCAAGTTGACAAAATTAAGACGAGAACAGCCTACCGCAAAATCGAATCCCCGCCAAAAAGCCTTTCCATTCTCTTAGAGCATTAATTGTAAGATCGGCAAGACAACAAAGTTGAATAGGAAATTCCAACGATGGACGATGTGACCTCGCCTTCCCTCGATGACAATTGACAAACTCTTGGACGAAACCATGAACTGTTTCCATTCCAATGGCGTCTCATGATTTGCTTCCTTTTTCCATTCCCTCTGATCCCTTTGCCCTTATGCTTTCCACAAATAAATAGATACGCATCCCATTCACTATATAAGCAGCCCACACACATTGTTATGTTCTCACATTGGTTTTGCTAAGATCACACATTCATGGATAATTTATTCTGCAAATGTCTGGTAATCTACACCTTTGCCTCCATCTCTCTGGCAGTGTGGGGTTTGGATGATGGGTGTGATCTCTATAAGGGGGAATGGGTGTTTGATGACTCGTATCCATTGTTAGATTCATCAAGTTGCCCTTTCATCCCAAAGGAGTTTGATTGCAAGAGGAATGGGAGGTCAGACTCCAACTATCTTAAGTTCAGATGGAAGCCTCATGGATGTGATCCCCCAAGGTAATAAGTTCTCGATCTATGTCTCGAGGCACAAGCATCAATTGTGGCTCATCCAAAGGGAATGAGAAGTTTCCCTTCTTAATTTCTTGCCATTGAGGACTAACGAGCATGTTTACATGTGCATAATTACTTGTATATATTGTTTTCTTGGCAAGATGCATGGCTCTAAGCAATCATATGCCTTTAGAATGAGACTCTCATGAGTGTAAGTTGTCACAATGTGAATTGCTTTCCTCCAAAGCAATCGGGTTGCAGTTGGATGGGATCAGAAGAAAAATAATTGGGGGTTTAATTGTTTTCGGGTTATAAACAACAATAGCTACAAAACATGGATGCGTTTCTAACATGGGGCTATTGTGTTATTCTATGTATTAAAATTGGATTTCATCGTTCTATGCCAAGGTAAAAATGTGCATCCTAATATAGAAGGTGACCATTGGCATCATCAGCTCTTTGGCTGGAAAAGTTTTCGCTCTTTGCTTGGACTCTCGTAACATAATTGGATAATCTGATTCTGTATAATTTTGCAGCTTCCGGATAGAGTAGAAAGTCATTATGATTACACTACCAAGAGATTCTGTACTTCCTTATATTTCTTAAGCAAAAATGTGAGCTAAGTCCTCTATTCATATAATTTTTCAGGAGCATTCTCTTGAAATTAAATACTGCTGTAGAATTAAATGTCATCGATAATTTTTAAATATATAATTAAAAATATTTTAATATATCACTAAAATTCGTCGGTGATCTTTTTAACATATATTTAAATATTATCAAAGATGTACGAAAAAAAAAATCAATAATATTTAATTTTCTTAAAAGAACACCTGAATAAGTATGAATTAGGAGATGAATT
Source organism: Thalassia testudinum (assembly GCA_037157565.1). Taxonomy (NCBI): domain Eukaryota; kingdom Viridiplantae; phylum Streptophyta; class Magnoliopsida; order Alismatales; family Hydrocharitaceae; genus Thalassia; species Thalassia testudinum. The sequence continues at coordinate 55,686,842 of JAZHRO010000030.1, forward strand.
AATTACAATTTATATAACTTAACAATTATCAAAATTACATTACTTTGTTATTATTTGTTTTTTTTACGATCCATCATCTCAAAAATCAATTTTCTAGGCAACGCATGAATGGAGATTCGTACTTAGATCTCCCTCTCCTGTCGAGTTTCCACCATTTGACTATATGCTGATGGGCTAAATTGCATTTTTGTTGTTGATGTTGTTGGCTGCTGACCTGCCACGTGTGAAGGTTTGATGGCTTGGAGATCTTGAAGAGATGGAGGGGAAAGACGATCATGTTCGTGGGGGACTCCTTGAGCCTCAACCAATGGGTGTCCTTCGCCTGCTTGCTTCATGCAGCCGTTCCCAACGCCAACACCTCGAGTGAAGGGCCCCCTCGCACCATCACATTCGAGGTGGTATCTGATATGGATCGATATTTTAAAAATTGAATATCATCGTATTGATCCCGTAAAATTTTTAAAAAAATATGAATCAGGTTGCATCGAAATTTGATTGATAAAATATTATATATATTTAGTAGAAGATGTATTTTTAAAAGTTTAATTATATAATAAATTAAGAACTTCGTAGAGATATATAAGAGTTTGAAATGATGTGTCAAACTGGTTAGTTAAAGAAAATGTGAGTAGAAGAAGTGATGATGGGAAGGGAAGAGCAGGAGTGACACTGAAAATAAAGGCCGGTGGTGATGAGGATGAGGTGTCGAGAGATGGGAGAGGAAGCAATTAAGTACAAGGGGATCATGGTAGAAGCTTGAGTTAAGGGATCATCGATAATATTTCCTTTCCTCTCAAAACCAAAAAATAAACGGTGGGATTTTCTTCCGTTTACATCAATTTTGACATCCATTCAAAAAATTTGTTGATTTGCTTAAATTTTTATCAATTTTTCATGTAATTGATCTATTTGATCTAATTTTTGAAACATTACCATGAATCATGTAGCGTAGAGGACAAGCAATTGCATCTTCCACGATTTTAGTTTCAAATTCTGAAATTCTAGCCTTTAATTCTTTATGTGACATATGTATGTGCCGAAAAATTTTTGCGATCTTTAATAATATCTCATTTACACAAAGCCTCTGGAAATTAATCGATGCATATGTTAACGGAAGAACATGCAACTTGGATGGATGGATGGATGGGGGCACTCTAAATTGTCAAAGAATTTGATACATATTTATTGCTTTGAAAGAAAAAGGTCACTTATTAAGTTTTTTTAATTGTATACAACGCATTAATTAAAGTTGTGATTTGCAAGCTTCTATTAATATATAAAAGAGACGTGATACTTTTCTCAATATATATATATATATATATATATATATATATATATATATATATATATATATATATGTGGAAGTTGATAACGGGACACAGTCGTGGGTCATGTAACCCTTTTAATAAGGGGAGAACCGTTTTCCTATATATTATGTTACATATAACCCAGGAGGTGATGCTAATATGCGAATTTGTCCTTACTACTTTTGAATTGTACAGACGCTTCTAAGTTTTTCCAGATACACATACATAACCCTCTTTATATAGAAGCCTCTGGATGATGTCTAATTTTATCGATATTTTGATTTAATCTAGACTTTTGTGGAGTACCGTCAGCAAGGTCTTAATTAACCGACTGACATAATTGGCTTATATATAGTTAATTTGAAAAGCTGTTTCTGATGGGTTGAACAACTTCATAAGCATACATACCACAACCTTAGGTTGACGGTATGTATGTTTAATACCAAATATTTATAGAGGTATTTTACAAAAACATCTTTTCTTGTTATTATAGTAATTTGATACAGGTGCATAAAAAATAGGGTGTCCACGAGATAATATCAAATGCAGGAATGTTCATATACAGTAACAAATGCTTATGACAAGAACTTTCAATTAATCCCTTCTTCTAGAACTTCTTTCCTTTGTCATCTCAATAATTGAGTATGTATGCAGGACCATGGAGTGTCGGTGAGATATTACCACTCGCTCTACTTGGTAGATCTAGTGAAGGAGTCAATTGGTCGAGTCCTCAAGCTTGATTCCATGGAAGGTGGTAAGGCGTGGCTCGATGCGAACCTATTGGTCTTCAACACGTGGCACTGGTGGCCCCGCTCCGGAGCCACCCAACCGTAAGACATCCCTGGCTGTGGCGAGAAGCTCTAACTTCTCGCCGCATTCGATTTGATCTGAAGATGCCATCTACAAGATGGTGAATTCACTTAAATCGCAATTGAAACACGCAATCAACTAATTAACGAATACCTGCAGGTGGGACTACATGGAAGAAGGGGGGAAGCTATACAAGGACGAGGACCGTGTCATCGCCTTCTCCAAGGCGTTGTCTACATGGGCTAGGTGGGTCGACTCGAACATCGATCCCACAAGAACCAAGGTCTTCTATCAGGGAGTGTCTCCTAACCATTACCGGTAAGTTGTTGCTAACAGGTTTCACACACAAACCATAGCATAGGTTCATGTACATTGGAATCCTATTCACACCCTAATTTGCAAATTGCAAACATACACTCCTAAACCCTATGTGCCAATTTCTTTGTTTCGTCCATCTCTTGCAGTAGATCAAAGTTGACCGAGAAATATCATCACATTCCCCCCCCCCCCAAATGACAAGAGTAATGTTAAAATTGGAGGTTAAAATATTGGAAGGGGCTCCTGAATTTACCTCGGGATGGGATGATTGCAAACAACACCAACGGACTAACACGTTTCAATGAATAATTTGAATTGCAGTGGTGTGGATTGGGGTGAGCCTAATGTGACCGATTGCTCCAAGCAAGTGCTGCCGGTGGACGCATCGAAGCACCCGCCTGGATCGTCGCGGGTAGAGGAGTTGGTGAAGGAAACGATTGCGAATGTGACGAAGCCAATACGATTGCTCGACGTGACCGCGCTGTCGCAACTGAGGAAGGATGGCCACCCGGGTAGCTATGGGATATTCAAGATGGATTGTAGCCATTGGTGCGTCGGAGGAGTCGTCGATACATGGAACCAACTCTTGTATGCTAACTTGATCGATCCAAAGATGCGTCGCACCGTTTGACAATGAAACATGCGCCTAAATGCAATTTAGGGCTTCCATGATGGCCACATTCAAAATTCCCCTTCCCCCCCCCCCCCCCCCCCCCCCACCTTTTATTGTTCTAACTTCTCATTTTATTGTCAATCAATTCCATTGTTTTTATTTCTTGCTATAATTGACCCTTTTGTAATGGTTCTACCCATGCACCTGATTAAACCATGGGCTTTTGGTCATCAAGTCAATATTCCAACGTGAGCAAGTAATTACACCATGGGCAGAAGCCTCCAATGTAATCCTTCCATTGGGTATTCTGAAGAGCCACAGATTTATTGTGGTAACTTTCGTTAGCTGAATATTCTGTTTACATCATTGATGTTATCATAAAGTTAGATGCTTCACTGCTCTGTTAAATTGTTGGGATCGAGGGGAACCTTAGCGCAATGGTAAAGAATTAGATCGAGCTGGTCTAGCCAGGCATGGATCAATCGAGCTATATGAACAAAAGTTTCAAATCATCAAATAATTTAATTATGCTCACAAGCTTTATGTCAAATAATTTTGAATCACATGGATGCTTTCATTGAATAAATACATGGTTACATGGAGAAGAATATTAATAACTACCATGATATGTGTAGGAGATTAATTTATAGGTAAGCATACAAGAGTTGGTTCCAAGTATCTGTCACCCCTCCAACACACCAGTGGCTGCAATCCATGGGGAACCTCCCATACCTAGAAGGGTGGCCATCCTTCCTCAACTTCGACAATGCGGTGATGTCGAGTAATCGCACGGGTGTTTTCATACCTAGCACCACTGCCCTCACTATCGCCTCGGGCGGCGATGGCCTTGGCAGGTGAGCCATCGCCTTGATCGGTTCCGTCTGCCCATCGCAGCTCGCAAAATGTGGCAGTCCCCAATCTATGCCCCTACATTTTTTAAAACAAGAACATCAGAAGATCATTTGATGCCAACACTGACTATGGCAATAGGTATTCTAGTTCAAATCCTATCTTACCCAGAGATAATGTTGCAAATGAGTCGTAAGAACCCTGGCTTACTCATCAAATATAACATATCCTTGTGGGTAATAATTAATTATCCAAATACATCATTAGGTCAAGCTAGCGCATTTAGCTACGGACGTTAACTTGCATTTCCAGGAAATTTCTATATAAAAAAAAATAATTTTTTGAACGTCTTGCAACATAATAGGGATTCCATGAAATGTACGTCTTTTCAAAATCCATTCTTGTAGTTTGTTTTCCTATGAAGTAATTATAAGGTAGTCAAGGACAACAAAAATGCATGTAATTTCAATCTGATACTTTGTAAGAACGATTATGGAGGCAAGTTTTAACTTCGACTGAGATGATTTTTCCCTTACTAATGGTTTATCCTTTGGGGTAAACAATAAGCAATTGGAAGTGATCAGTGGTAGTTAAAGAATCAATCAAAGATGGATTAAAACTTTCCTACTTAATGGAATGGTGGTCTCGAATGAATTCCAAGTATAGTCTTATTGTTTCTACTTACCCATCAACTTAAATTATCTCAATTATTTCACAACTAAACACAACCTAAGAATTCTATAGCCAACTAATACTCATTTAGGAAAGCACTTACCAGTAATGGGTAGGTGAGACACCTTGGTAGAAGACCTTAGTCTTTTGAGGGTCGATGTTAGAGTCGACCCACATCGCCCATGTCGATAGGCCTTTCGAGAAGGCAAAAACTCGATCCATGTCCCTGTATAGCTCTCCCCCTTCTTCCATGTAATCCCACCTACAAAGGAAGGGCACATAGTAATAAGATCTTTATGCATATAAATTCTAGCATAATTGAATGGTAGTGATGGCAATATTCAATAAAGAAAATTTAGTTTTGGGTCCCCAACTATTTGGTTATGTTCAATGCAATTGGTCCTCCATTTTGAAACATTTTCAATATGATCCTTAAGTATTAAACTAATATCAATGTGGCCCCCGTGCTTTAGGTATTGTTTGTTAGGAGAAACTATTCTTTAAGGATAGATATTGTTTATGCCTCCACTTTGAATTGTCCCATCTTGGAATTACAAGCTTAATCTTAGGATGGCCTAATCCTGAAATTAAAAGACCTAAACTAGAGATAAAAGAGGTAATCTCATAATCTCATAAAACAAACAATGCCTCGCCAAAGCAATTAGGTTGATGCTGGTTCAAATTTTAGAACTTAATATGAAGCTTATTTGAGATAGAAGGTCATGGTAGTAAATTAGTAATGACATAACATTTCCCCTAAAGTTAATTTCCAACGATTAAATGTGATATGTATGCATCTTACGGTTGTGTGGGCCCAGCTCGAAGCCACCAATGCCACGTGTTGAATACCAATAGGTCCACGTCGAGCCACTCCTTGCCCCCCTCCATGGTGTCGAGCTTGAGGACTCGACCAATTGGCTCGTTCACGAGATCTACCAAGTATAGTGAGTGGTAATATATTACTGACACTCCATAGTCCTGGCGATGTGAAATAGATCCACAAAGAGAAGAAAATTTCTGAGAACGAACTGATTTGGAAATAGTCAATTATTCTTTCTCAAAATCATATTATCTAAATCATCCATGCATAGTTTTTAGATTTAGGTTTTTGCATATAAAATCACAAACCTTATCCCTGAATCCCCATCCCCAACTGGAGAGTGTTAATTTTTTGTAAACATATTTGACAGAGATATATGAGGTTAAACGAAACGACTTTTATGATATTTATGCAAATAGTAAGAAACCAACGATACTTGGATGCTTACAAAATTACCCACAAGGTTACAGATGGAGAAGTCCTTGTGTAAAATCTAACAGAAATACTAGAGGAATGATTTTTCAATGAGGTAATATTTTTTAATTCACTTGTTATATGGCCTAAGGTTTAATTCAAAATAAAATATTTTTAACTTAAGTTACATCCGCTGAAACAAATTAACTCAGGTTGGATTAGATCGATTCATTTATCTTTTAGCACAAAAGAATTGTAAAGAATAATAATTATTTTTAGTTATGTAAATGACAATATTATTATATTTTTTTTATGTATTAAAATATCTTTGAATTTTTATAGATATACGTGCAATTAAAATGATTCAACTATTTACATTATAAATTTTTAAGTTAAATACTTTACATATATCACGTATAACAAGTCAACTAAATATAATCAAGTGTGAAAAAATTACAATAAAAAATAAAAGTACTCGTCTAACATATTTGTATTTAGTTCGAACTTAGATGTTGCACTTCTTTATGATAAGAAGTTAATGGTTCATATTTAACTCAAATGAGATTATAGGATTGCATAACTTGCAGTTTCAGAGAACATGAATGTTTTAAGGTTTTGTTAGTAGAAAAATAACAAGAACCATTTATGTTTATTTACTTAACATTTAATGTATAATGTATATATGATATATATTTTGACATATACGATGAAGATATGTACATGTATGATATATATTAATATAATTGGATAATTAGGCTAGACCTTAGATCGACCCTTAATAGAAATATATGAATTGGATTGGATTTAGAGCACCTTGACCTAAAATCTAATATATTTAATAAATAAGTTATATTTACAATCGAAGTACGATTCAAATTAATTTCAACTCATGCTTGAACCGTCCAAATCAAGCTGGGTCCGGTAGACCCGACACAGCACTCATCCCTATATCCATCTTTTTCGGTGAAATTGAGGGTCCCAATTTTCTAGGTAAGTTACCATCAACAGCTCCTTAAAAAAGAAGTGATTTCCTCGCAAAAAAAATTTCTTAAGTCAAGAACCACGGCCCCTCCCAACCGAAAATGTGGGACCCGCCCCCCCTAGTGAGACTCGCAGGTCCTTTCTGTCCTCTTCCCAAAGATAGGCGGTTGTGATGTCCCGTGTGAATTTTGACTCAAAATGTCTCTGTAGATATATTTACATGTATCCCTTGATTTATTTAAAAAATTTGTGATCTTAAATAAAAAGGTTGGAGGACGGGAGGGTTAATGGGACCACAACCTGGAAACTGACGGTGCGAGGAGGCCCATAGGTTGCAGTGGTGTTTCCAGTGGGGACTGCAGAGTGCAGCAAACACACAAACGACGTCCACTGGTTGAGGCTCAGCGAGTCCCCAACGAACATCATCTTCTTCCCTCTCCATCTCTCCAGCAAATCCAACCCATCAAACCTACACATCACCGAAAACAACACACCATGTTACCTTAATAACTAACAATACATGTCAGCCATCAATATAGTAGTTGACAGATAATTAATCAACGAACGGTAGTTGTGTTGGATATTATTCTCATAAGGCACCGATGTTATCGATGTTAAGCCATATGTATTTTCCATACACGTGGAAGCTCAATTTAGCCATCAATCGCGAATCGAAGTTGCCGCGAAAATCTTCAACTGGTTGCTCATGACTCCGTTTCGAAAACCAAATTAGCTTCCTTTTCCTAATGTTTTCTCCTTCATACAATAAACGACCAATTCACAACCTAATTGTCAATCTACCGAATTTTTACGGCAATCCGAGCGAAACCATCTGAAATTCTACACGTAGGAGATCCAAAAAAATCGCGCCAGATTTTTCAGTCAAAAGAGTTCTAAAAGATTCAACTCGGTTGAGTTGCCCATCTGAGCTTATGGAGGGAGAAACAAAAGCAGAAGATGGTCTGGAGATGCAGCAGAGAGGTAGAAAGCAAGTGATTAAGGTTGCGTGACGAAAATTGGCTTTCACCTTTAGCCCGATAACGCCATCGAATTGGGAATCGGATGCAAAAGTACCCAAGCAAAAGATGTACATATAACAAAGATAGAGATCTAGACCATTCGAGTGAGCAATTTAAAAGGTTGGCGACATGATAAAGTGGCTAATTAGCTAGCTAGCTAACCTTGGAAGTTGGCATCCGCGAGGGCTCCACCGGTACTTGAGATAGTCCCCGTCGGGCCTCCCGTTCTTCTTGCAGTTGAACTCCATATCCATGAAGGGGCAGCTAGAGAGATCCGCAAGAGGGTATGACTCATCCAGAACCCAATCACCATCATATAGGTTGCACTCACTTGAACCATTGTTGCTTGAGGCTTTTGGCTTTGGCTCTGCAGATGCACCGTGGGGGAGAGGAGTAAGGAGAAGTAAAGGGAGGAGGAGGGGGAGGAGGGGAGGGATTGGTGGGGAATTCATTTGATGCACTCTGTGGCTTCTGCAGGATTTGGGCTGCAAGTGGTAGATGCAGGACTTAAAGCAGGGGAGGGGAGGAAGTGGACAAAGTTGGTTTGGTGAAGTTGCTTGTTCATATTTAAGGCAGGTTGAGGCTTTTTACAATTGGAGGGGTGCTATTAGTTCTTGTTGGTTTCTGTATCTACAAGTGTGTGATCATCTTTTTTTCTTTGGAGGATGTTTGATTCTTAATCTTGGGATATATATATTTTTTTTCCTTTATTTTTTATCTTATATTTTTTATTTTTTTGAGTTCATTCATTTTACAGGATAGATTTTTACCTTTGTAGGTTAAGTTTCTGTATCTCTCCCTTCCCCTCTGAGACGCATCTCTTATATTGGATTCTTCCTTTCAATGAAAAGTTTACGTTACAAAAGAAAAGAAAAATTAGAGGGGTGCTAGATTTTAAATTTAACCATGTTCAAAGTAAGGGTTTGCATCAGGGTGAGAAGGGTGTTGGGATTACATGAGGATCCAAGGATAAGTTTTTTTTTTTTTTTTTCTTTTGGAAGGCAGATTATTGCTTTGCTTTAAACAGATTTTGAAATGTTGCCGTGAATAATGCAACAACTATTTGACTTGGGAGCCTGTTTACGTGTCGGCCAGGATTTTCATATAATAATAATAATAATAATAATAATAATAATAATAATAAAATTATTATTATTATTATGAAATTATGTTGTGCTTTTGTATGTATTCGCTCATCTGAATCCATTAGATTGATGGCATTTGGCATGTATAACATTTTGGATTTGGTGTATCTTTCCCATGGATTGCTAATCTATTTTCATGGGACTGTATTTGAGAGTTTAAATTTGAGTATATTTACGCCTATTCTTCCTATTTTCAAATTTTAGCTGATTTTCATGTAAAAAGACTGGGATTTGAGTGATATCCTTCTCAACAACTTGATTGGAGCACCCAAGAAATTTCTATCGGGTTTGGGGTAGGGTGAGGATCCGACTGATAAAATCAAAATAATTGTAAAAATGGATAGAGGAATTGAAAACTCAATTTTATCTTTGAAAGGAAATTTAACCATCAAACTCTCCACTAGGTATTGAGGGACAAAGAGAGATATAGAGAGAGAGAGTAAAATGTATATTTTTATGCACTTAACTTTTTAGCATATTCTTTTATATTATACCTTTTTTTTTTCGAGATTCTTGCTAACATAATCTCATTACTAAGATTATTAGGGATTATCCTTCCATAATTCTCGGGTGTTATCTGGTTCACGTTTTGGAAACCTCGCTACGAGTAGATTTGACTATGTAGATGAATTGAGATTATCAAGTATTATCCTTCTGTAATAGTTGCATATTATTTAGATCGCGTTTCACAGATATCGCCACGACTAAATTTGACTGTCTCCTATTTTTGGCAATGGTTTAGACATTATAGTGTTGTTCGGCCTCATTATGCACCTAACTCCTTTTGTAGGTATTCTAGCCAATCCTCTTGCTTGCCAAATGGAATCCAAATCAACCTGTATTAGGCAAACACCTTTTAACTTACCTGTATTGTTTGATCGGATAGCCATTTGACCTCCTTTGTCGAAGTTATTTGTCGGGCCATGAATCTACCTATCTCAACGGGCAATCGACATCTATTGCTTGTCTTGGACGCCCTTTTTAGATTCTTAGGCTTGTACCTGGGGAGCCTACATGGGATCTCCTTTGGTTGGATTAAGAGAGAAATTTTTTTCTCCCTCCTCATAGCTAAAGAAAGGATTAAAAAGAAAGACAAATAAGAGAACTTTTCTATCCGCAAAAAAATTTATTTTCTATTATGCTGATAGACTTGGTTGGTCGTGTGTTCTTTTATTATGTTGTTGTAGGATGATGCATTTACGCGAGGCGTTGCTGATTTGACTTGATTTTTTTTACCCCCTTTTCACCTCAGCGAAAGTGAAATTATATCCGCCTCTATTTTGCAGACACTACGTATACATAAGGCCACACCTTATAGTTAGAGGTCATTAGCTGACATGTCCGTTGATTTGCTTATATATATATATATATACACCTTACGCCTAGTTTTGTTCTTCAAATTCTCCGAAAATAATGGGGACATTTGCCCAACAATTGCTAGTTTATGGCAGAGTCTGCACTGCCTCCAAAAGAAGATGGATATATATAATGTAGACACAGCAAGAGACTTCCTTCATCTAACCCTTTGTCCCTCTTTCCCACTACTACTTCCAGAGTTATTTCCCATTTCATCCCATCATCCCAATCAAACACATCGATCCTTGGGAATCCCCTCATGTGCAAACGCTTCCTGATCCCGCTAGGCAACTAGACCATGAACCTATTCCAGATAGGGATCACATTGATGGCTATGGTAATTCAAAAGCTCTGATTGGGAAGGTGACAGGTATGCATCTGTTTGGGAGTGTCGCTTGGCACCTCAAATTCAAAGCAAACACATGATAGCGTTCCTATATATGAGCTGCGTAGAAGGCAATGGTCCCAACTTGAAAAGGACAGTACTGTACCTTCCAAGGTCACGTCCCCTTTCTTGTGAACAATAATACTGTTATTAATTCATTAACAATGTTATAAATGATCACCTACATTATTGTTATGAATGATCACCGACCTGTTCTTTGGTTTATCTACTCCTGGAGATTCAGAATTTACATAGGATCATGACCCAAGCCATGTGATTAGCACATGGGAAAGAATCTACCAACTCAATTATTCCCTATCCTATTCTGGCTTGGAATTCATGTAAGATGATATATAATAATACTTGTTTTCTTCCTTCTCCCACCCCCCCCACCACATATTTGCTCGTATGAGCTCTATCTTTCACATCGTAGCCTTCATCCTCGAACGTGCTCCTCCAGTTCTTCTACTCTTGGTGGGTGCCATGTTGCAGCAACCAACGTATGGCATGTTGACGTTTGGCCGCCATTAATTGGTGGGTTGCGGTTGCTGTTGACTTCATCTACGCTGTCGCTACTCTTCCTTGTCTCTCTCTGGCTCTCATTTTCTTCCATGTTTCCTTGGCCTCACTTTTGGATTGTGTTGTTTATCTCTTGGTGAAATCACATCATAGTGGGTTGAGGTAACGACTAAGAACTGAGCGAGTCTTGCGCTCTCCTGCTGTAGCCTTCTTTCCGAGCAGAATGGAGATCTTTCTTTTCGTTGCTTGTCAACGGCCGATCATGGAGGTTGGTGATGGCGTCCTTGCTCACAGTATTGGGGGCAGTTTGCATGCATGATGGAGGTTTGAGTCGGTCTTGACGAGCGCACCCATCCTCGAGCAAGAACGAGTTTTGCATGGGCCGTGTGATGACTCAGGTCCACCAACTGAGTAAATTTAATGGGATCTACGTCAACAAATAAAATATAATATCGCAACCACTCAACACACAAATATCCACTGATATCATATATTTACTATATTAATATATTTACTAATATCATATATCAACTTAAATATAATATATTAATTAAAATATATTTACTACATCATATCAATCCATTCACACGTTTATAATAATATTAAATAAATATCCATTAATATCACAGTGTTACAAAAATTATTTTATCATATCCCTTATTTCCTCCGCTAAATCAAACACCCCTTTCTATTTATCCTCATATTATTTTATCATTCTATAACTCTTATCTCATTGACAATTAAAACCTTGGTGTGAAAAATAATTTGCTTGGTGGTGTCATAAATATAAATATATATTAATTTATTGATGACCTTTCAAATGTATTTTTCATACTTTCTTTAATGAAAAAGTGATAAAATATTTTTGTTACACTTTCCATCCAACTTTACTCAGTGCATGATTCAAATTTCCGTCCAAATTTAAACATATAATATCAACAATAACCCAAGACTACAAGTGCATGCAATGATTCAACTTGGCCCGTCCAGAGCCCATTTAGTTTTTTTCTATCCCACTAGAAGAGAAAGCTCCCATTTAGCTTGGGGCAACGATTTTCAAGATTGGTGGTTAATGACCCACCTTAATTAAATAAGACTTGAATTGGATTGGACCTTAGCCCACAATGGACAACATAAACTCTCAACCATAACCAACCAATGCCGTTGAGCCATCCAACGTTGATAACATTTTTGCTTTCCATCCCATTTACTTTTGTGATAGCACCCTTGCAAACCTTCCAATGATATCATGACTCAGAAAAATCATGATTATGAGTAGGCGTATCGAAATAGATCTAAATTTGGTAACCCAATCCGAACAAGCCCCATTAAGAGGACATGAACCTGATTAGATAGCATTAGATTTAAATCAGGTGAGGTCTCTACATCAATTCTTGGATCTGATCGAGAGGACCCATTCCTGATAAATAGAACTCATTAAACATATATTACACTCATATGGATCTGATGGACTTGATAAAGAAGACCCATTAGAATTGCATAGGATCTAATAAACCTGTACAAGTTCATGTAGACCTATGAATCTGTTAGGCTTGCTAGACTTGTGTAGGACCTGACCAATATCAAGTTACATTGGGTTGGGTCCATTAGCTCATTATTTGGTTAAGTCTCGAGTTTAAGGTTGGGAGCCTATTTTCTTAATTTTTAGATTGAGTAAAAATGGGTTGGGTGACCGTGATTGACACCCTAATTTATGAGAAAGTCATGGTTGAGTCTTCAATGCCCTTGCGATGACATTGATGTGACTACGCTCGTGTAGCCCTATGTCGCAAAGGTTCTTGCATAAGTATTGTTGAGAAATTTTGAGTCCTCGTGGGGAACTCTACTCGATAATTTAGGGCTTGGGAATTGAACAATTTGATCCCTGTTTCTTGCGGTATCATAGAAATGTGAAATCATAGATTTTAATACTTTTTCATTGAAAACCAAACTTGGGTCGATGCCCATAAAACTTGAATAATGAAAATCGATGAACAAAAACCTATGTAATTGGAATCATATGAAGAGATCTAGTATCTCTTTATTACAGGATCTCCACAAGTAAGAACATATACATGTGGGAGGCATAACACAATAATCTATGTGTTGTGCATTATCAAATAAGTCCTTCCTTAGGGGTTTCCTTCGTCTCGATAGGCAGATGAGATCCTCTATGTCGAGGATAATTGATTCTGGTGTGTACCTCGTGAACCTTTCATGACTCACAAATTCCTTTGTGGGAGGGAAGGTGAACTTCGCCTCGAAAACCACCAAGAGATGTGGCCAAGAGGATTTGACTAACCCCTACTCACCTGGTGGTGCCCTACACCTCAGGCTGGAGGATGGGTGTAGGCTCCAAGGAGAAGGGGCCCTCCTAACATTACTGTTACGACCCGATTTTCAAATCCCTACGAGACACGAGAATCGGATCGACTGACCCTAAGACCCAGTCGTCCAACGAGAAAGTAATCAAAAGAGAAGTAAAATAAACCACATTCACCATGTATATAACTAGCAGTAACGAAATACAGCAGTAAAGAAAGGAACCACTACAGTATACACCACCACAACAGTAAAAAAATAAACAGGTACACAAACATGATGCTTACAATAAAAGAGTACAGTGGTAACAGAAACTACTCACTACAACAGAAGGAAAGGTACAGTGGGTACTGCACAAGTAAAAACTACTGGGCTCTACTAGGCCCAGCACCCTCTGCAGCCGTCGGCTCTGGCTGCTCAACACCTGGTCCTGAAAAGGTGACAAAGGTGACACGTCAGCGAAACGCTAAGTAGAGTGGCAATCAAAAGCTAAGAAAAACAGTAAGGCGGACAGTAGCTGTTATATTTTTAATCACTTTCTTTATTTTTTCCATTTACTCAATTATTGAATTATTCCTCAGATCTTTCTCTTGATCTTGAATGTTCCTCGTGGGAACGATCTTGATTGCAGTCTTTTCCGAAAAGTAGAAGTAACATGTGGTGCTCCCCTTGCCGGGAGAGTGCTCCGTGGTGGTCCTACCCTCAGTCAACCACCCCAAGATCATTGACAGATGTAACGGTGACTACGGCACGCGCGATAAACGCATGGGTAGTCGTGAGAGTTTGTCTTTATTGTTATTTATAGTCGTTGTGGCATATGACAAAATAGTTACCAATTTAATACAAATTTCTTTACTCGGAATGACAAGTTTCCCGAGGTCGAACTCAGGGAGCAACTATAATTCTATAAACGTAAATTCACAATATAAGGTTTTACAAAAATTAAGAGATAGAGAGAGAGAGGGAGCAAAAGTTCTCTTTTTTGGCTTCTTCTTCTTCTCTTTTCTTCTTCTCTTTCAATTGATTCTTCTCTTCTTCAATCTGCCTTCTTCTCTCTTCTTTTCTTTGCTGCGGTGACCCTTTCTCTTTCTCTTTTCTTCCTCTCTGATTTTCTTCTCTTCTTCCTTGCAGCTGCAGAGGCTTCTGCCTTCTCTTTCTTGCTTCTGCTCTGGCCGTTCCTCTTCCTTCTTTCTTTCTCTCCTATCTTCTTCTTTTTTCTCTAGCCGCTGACCTTCTGACGCCTGACTTGGTGCTCAGACGGCTTAACTGTGCGTTTGCTACAGTGCGTGTTACGAACACACTCCAAGATTTTTTTTTAAGATGTCTGGGAGGTGGCCCAGACGTCTGGAACCCCTTCCAGACGTCTAGGATCTATTTTTGGGTGGCACGCGGGACTGCGTCTGCGCACAGGCGCGCGCAGACCCGCAACCGTCTTCCTCTCTCTTTTTCCCTCTCTCCTCCTGCGACCACAGTCTGCCTCACTCTCTCTCTCTCTCCCCCCGCGCGGCTTTAAAAAGCCACGCCCTCTCCCTCACTCTCATCACCTCCGCTCCCTTCCTTTTCTCCTTCCAGCCGGTGCACGAGTGTGAGCGCGAGCGAGCGGCAGCAGCGACAGCCGCGGTGAGTGCAGGAGGAGGTGCTGCGCGAGGGAGGAGGCGTCGGCCGTGAGGGCTCGAGCCTGCCGGGGCAACGGGAGCCGGCCGGCGGGGGCGCAGCAGATGTGGGGTGATGCGGGAGGCCTGCTGCAGCTCGAGCAGCAGGCGGACGAGGCGCGGCCGTGCGTCGCGGGCGGAGGGCGAGCAGCGCTCTCGTTCTGGAAGTTTTCCTAGAATCAGACGTCTGGTCTTCCAACTAGACGACGGTTAAGACGTCTGGAGGACTATCCAGACGTCTGGCAGGTAAGTTATTTTCGTACCTTCTTCCTTTCCTTCGACCGTCCGTACTGAGCACGAGGAATGGGTACATGCAGGTTCTGAGATTCGCATCCAACGCGAATCAGACGTCTGGCAGAGGTGCCAGACGACTGGAGGGACTTCCAGACGTCCGGGGTGACCATCGGACATCTGGGAACTAGGCCAGACGCCCCCGCAGGCTTCTGGACGTCTGAGAGACTATGCAGGACAAGGTACCATCTGATCTCCATTTTTAAGACGTCTGGAAGAAGTTCCAGACGTCTGATTTTGCACTGTTTCGTCGTTTTCGACCCGTTTAGGGCTTGTTCGGAGTCCGTTTTCCACGTTTCGAGTTGCGTTCTTTTCTGAATAAGATCCTCTACCCGTTTCCAGTATCTATATACTATTTTGAGAAACTCCTTGTGTTTGATCCTTGTGATAGGACCCTATTCCATTTCAGTCTTGGGGATTGCGGAGGTGCGCGGGATTTCCGACCACGCCCCTAGTACTTCCGTTGTAGCTGGTAGAGTGGCTTTAGAATTTATTAGTATAATCTGTTAAAATTATGGAACCATAAATGGAACCTAGGACATTGTATGAATCCTAGGAATGAGAAACTAGAATGAATGGTAGATCCTAGGGTGTGCATGAATCCTAGGGCTGGAAAACTAGATTGTATGATAGATCCTAGGGTATGGCATGAATCCTAGGATGGGAAAACTAGTGGAATATATGAATACTGCAGTCTTGGAAAATGTGGAAGGGAAATAATAGCTACCAGTAAATTGGCTTAACAGTTGCCTGTTATGAATAAATGAACATGATTGAGAATATGTGATGTATGAACGTGAAACTGGAAAGGTGAAACCTGAATGTGCTGAGTTAAAAGAGCTGGAACCCTACGGGGAATTAGGAGTAGAACTCCTGGAAAGTGAATGGAATAGAATTGGGGAAGTGTGTTGGCCCTTGAGTACGGAGTACCAAGGAGAGGGACTATCCCCCTATTTAGTGCAGAGCGGAGCCAGCCACCCCAGGGACCCGGGGTTAGGTCTGGCCACTTTGTACCGACTTGCTGGCCCTCGTGTACGTAGTACCGAGGAGAGCTACTAGTGTAGGGAGAGCACTAGCTACCCCACGGGCCCTGGGGTTCTGCTAGCCTCCTACACCGACTTGTTAGGCCCACTGGGGCAAACCAGGGTAGTCAGGCGAGGGTGCGCGGATTGTGGAGGGGCAAGGCCCCTGTTTGGTTACTGTGGAGGGGTTGGACCCCTGTTACTGAGAGGGCTTTGCCCTGTACTGGTTCCGTGCTGTGCTTTGGGCGCACCCGTTAACGGAAACGACTGACCGCGTGCCAGTGCGGGTTAGCTACCTGTGCGTTTATCGCGCATGCCGGAGTCACCGTTACGTCTGTCCGTGACCTTGGGGTGGTTGACTGAGAGTAGGATCACCACGGGAGACTCTCCCGGCCAGGAGAGCACCACGTGCTACTTCTACTGTTCGGAAAAGACTGCAATCAAGATCGTTCCCATGAGGAACATTCGAGATCAAGTGAAGGATCTGAGAAATAGATAAATTGTGAAACAATAGAAAGACGTAAATAAAGGAAGAAAGAAAATAAAACAGCTACTGTACACTTTACTGTTTCTTTAGTTTAGCTGCCACTCTACTTAGCGTTTCGCTGACGTGTTACACTCGTTACTTTTCAGGACCAGGTGTTGAGCAGCCAGGGTCAGCGGCTGCAGAGGACGCTGGGCCGAGTAGGGCCCAGTAGAGTTACCACTGTTCTTTTGTACCCCTTTTGTTTCCGCTGTAGTGAGTAGTTTTTGTTACTCTCTGTACTTTTCTTTACCCGCAGTTCTTGTTATGTTAAATGTTGTTCTACTGTTGTGGTGGTACATGCTGTAGTAGTTCTTTTTCTTACTGCTGTATTTTGTTACTGTTAGTTGTATTTCATGTTGAATGTGGTTTATTTTACTGCTCTTTTGGTTACTTCCTCGTTGGACGACTAGGTCTTGGGATTAGTTGAGTTGGTCCGATTCTCGTGTCTCGTAGGGACTCGGGAATCGGGTCGTTACAGTGCGGCTCTTCTTTTTCAGTTCCTCTCCTTCCTTTCTTCTTCAGCAGCTGCTCAGTGCGGCTAAGTCTTCAGCCGCTCCTCTTCTTCTTCCTTCTTCCCTGCGCGCACACACAATTATCAGTGCAAAACCTACCCCTTCCCCGCGTCTCTCTCTCTCTCTGAATCTCTCTTTGGGAAAGCTCTCCCAGAGCGGGGTAATCGGGTTCGGGTTGCGCGCCCGGGACCAGGCCCACCGGCGTGCGGTGGTGGGCGAAGAGTGCTTGGTCGAGTAGTCGGATTTGGCCCAGACCCGCGGGGCGTGAGCACGGGCGAGGGCGAGTGCGAGCGCGTGGCGCGTGGCGTGTGGGTGAGGGACCTAACCCCTGTGTATCAAAGGCAAACAGCTTAATTCACTTTTTCAATTTAAGTGTGGGCGGGATGCCACACACTTACGAGGTGGGACTAAAGTCCCACCTCCAGTCTGTGCGCCCGCAGGCGAGAGGGCACTACCAATTGGGGCAGCAGTGAGGGTTCGTGACCCCAATCGCGAACCTGGGCTCACTCGCAAAGGCAACTCGCGTTGCCTAGAGCTTGCGCCTGGGCTGGAGGAGTCCTGGAGCTGCTTGCGAAGGAGCTTCAGCAGCTCGTCAATGGCGGCGAGGAGGCAGAGACTTGAAATCACAAGGACAACCTCACGGCCACATCAGACAACGTAGGGAGCCTTGCCAGAGTGTGGAGAAGGCAGTGCGAGGGTCGGCGAGGCGCGAGAGCGCCTGTGACCGTGTACCTAGGGCAAACTGTGTGTGCGGAAGTGGGTGTGTTCGGGGGGTGGTTGGGTGGTGAAGGGCGGTGAATGGAGTGGGGGAAACGTTTAAGTGGAGTGAGGGGGAGCTTCTGGGCTTGTCGGCGAGGGGTTAGGTGGTCTGTGGAGGTGGAGCGACCTCGCCAGAGATGGCGATCGGAGATATGGAAGGTGGTGATGGACAGTGGCGGTCGGTGGGTTAAAATGGTAAATTAGGAAGGGGAAAATATAAGGGAGAGAGAGGGGAAGATTCCTACCTACTTAGTCGACGAAGAGGGAGAGGAAGGCGTCCGAATCGTGCCTACCGGAGCTGGGGACGAAGATGCCCAGGAGGGGGTTATTGGCGACGAGGAGGAGATCGGAGGGCATCAGCTGGTGCGGCCTGGCGTGGGAAGACGGGGTAGAGTAGGCTCTGTTGCAGGTATGGTAGCAGAGCGACAAGGAGGAGGGAGGATCGCCGGAAGCTTAGGTTGCCTGACAGGAGAGGGGAGAGACGAAATCTAGGGTTTCTCTCGGCCAAAACTAGCTTGAAGGAGACGACAGACCCTACCGCTTTTTATATAGGCACTGGTGAGGAGAGGAGACCGAGGAGGCGACGTGTCGTGCTCGCCGGAGTGTGGCCGGAAATGGACACCCATGCCTGTCGTGCGTTCGCACGAGAGGCATGGGCGGTTGCAGAGGTCAGGGTAGGGTCCCTGCGACAGAGGACGGCGCAGGAAACCCCCCGCTCGTTCCTGAGGATGAGCTCCTTGCCCTGCGCGGCACCATCCTCCGTGCAAGGTCGTCGGAGGTATGGTGCTACGCAGAAATGGCAGGGAGGACCACTCTGCAAAGAACGACGGGAAAGTTAGAGGCCATTTGCAAGGGTTTCAAAAGATAAGGGTCAGAAAGTAATTTAGGAGGACCAATTTGTAAAGTCGATCAAGATGGTCTTTTCTTAGGCCCAAATTTTTATACCAGCCTAATTTGAACCTAAGTATTTTAATGGTTAAATTTTATTTTAGTTTGGACCATGTTTGACTGGTCAATTTGCATAAAAACCCAATTTAAGTCAAAAATTGGGCATGGTTCTCATTTTAGGTCAAAATAGGTTGCAAAGGTCAAATTGAAGGTTCTAAACCCTAGGGAACATTTTTCCATGAATTTCAGAGGATTTAGTTGATTTTTATCCTACCTCAAACCTCGTGAATTAAAGTGGGTTTTTTTAGGGTTACAGAATGTCATTTAATTCCTAGAAGTTGTTATAACCCTTTTCAGATCAGATCATCCCACTTCCCTCCTTATTAAGCTCATTTGACCTTCATTTAGACCCTTAATTACCCTATTTTCGCACTGCATTGGTGAAATTGCAGTTTTACCCCTTATGATTTGTCTTATTCTTTAACTCAGAATTTTCTGAGTTAAGCCTCTCTTTAGGTTTTGTAGGAGCTTCTTCACACTTATTTAGATTAAATTATGCTAGTTAGGGTTCATGATGAAGTTCTCATCATACCCCCATGCCTAGCTTTTGCTAGTCCCTTAGCAAAATTTTAAGGTTTCAACCCTTGTTCTAGACCATGAAGTTCTTAATGAGCTTAGATAAGTGCTTTTTCTTTTGAAACCTTGATTAGGTCAGAATGTCATCATAGGCCTAAAAGGTACTCTAGTACCAACCAAGATCCAGATCTGTCTAGCCTCAGCCTCAGTCCTTAGCAAGGGTTTTTAAGGCCTACAAGAGCTAACCTAAGGCTTATTGGACTTTGTGGTTAAAGTACCCGTGCTTGAGATAATTTTAGCCCTGGCTCAGTTTGCAGTGCATTTTGTAAGAAAGAGAGGTAGAAGATTTATGTGTTTGGAGAGTT
This sequence comes from Thalassia testudinum, assembly GCA_037157565.1. Lineage (NCBI taxonomy): Eukaryota > Viridiplantae > Streptophyta > Magnoliopsida > Alismatales > Hydrocharitaceae > Thalassia > Thalassia testudinum. The sequence continues at coordinate 55,706,963 of JAZHRO010000030.1, forward strand.
TTCTCTCTCTTTTTCTTTTAATTCTAGCTTAGGATTGGTTTTTCAACACGGTCTGTATCAGATTCCTTGTCCCCATCATCAATCCTCAAGGGTTCCTAGCAGTCGATGCTTCGAGATAGCACCGCCCATGGTAACCCCAGAACCCTGGCTTTTGAGATTTCGAGATAATCCCATCCATGGTGTTCCGTGGCCGAATTCAGACCCTGGCAATTGACACTTCATGATAATGCCATCCATGGAATCTGAACCAATAGAGTGCTCATGTGCCCCCTGTAGGATATGTAAATATCCTAAGGGACAAGCACCGAGGAGATGATATTTTGTTACGCATCTTCGAGGGGAATTTCCCACCTTTCCGCACTGGGAACTCATCCAAATCAACTTGTGTTGATCGGCCGCTCCTACGCTAGGTGTCATTTTCAGAATTTTTGCAACGCTTCTGCGTGATTTTGATTTTTATGCTTACTGAACCTGGCTGTGTGTGAAGTTAGGGTGCTTAGGTTACTGAGTCTCGTAAACCAAAAGTTAGTTAACGAGGCCAAATACTCCCTAAGCCTTGGACCTACTATTTAAGCTTTTCATTTTCCTCAACCTCTTGAGGAATGTCTAGATTTTAATGGGTACTAAGAGTCTATCCAAGAATACCTAAGGTTTGCATTCTTACTAATCTTACAGTGCACTTTCCATTTCTTTTCCTGAATGAGGTCTAGAACTTAGGTAACTCCTTAATTTCTTACTAATGACTATCTCTTTTCTTTCATTTTGTGCTCCTTCTTTTGATCATTTTATTTTTTTTCTCCTCCTCCTTTGTAGAGTCCGCAAAATTTCTTTCCTCCTCTCATTTTATTATTCTTTCTCGAATTTTTTTTTAAAATTTTTATGGTGTTTTTGACATATGTGAATTTTTTTGTTTAAAACCTTTTCTTGTGAGTTTTGCACTTTCATACCCCCCCATACCTAAGATTTGTAATGTCCTCATTGTAACTTAGGAGGATTTTTATTTAACTTAGTTCATTCATTAGGACAGATGTTTTGATGAGTGAATGGGTCGGGGTGACTGTTGCGGACGATTTATAATCTCAGATACAAGCACCTGAGGTGGAGTTGGCTATCCTAAAGGGTGAACCTTAAGTGCAAAAAGGTGTCAGAAAAGGTTTCGGATTTTTTCAAAAAGAATGACGGACTGCCTCCCGTTGAGCGCTGAGTTTTACGCCATCGGCTGGGTGCAGTATGATCAGGGAAAATAGAGGATAAATGATGATTTAGCCAAATCTGTAGAGGTTACATTAACGAACGGTTTGAGTCTCTGACCGTTCATGATGAAAGGTTCGGAATCATAACTGAGCGGATTGATTTCGACGGCTCCATTTCCAAAAACTTATCGGACAAGGTAAGGTCCGACCCACTTGGATCGCAGTTTCCCAGGGAAGAGTTTGAGTCGGGCATCAAAGAGTAGGATCTTCTGACCAGGATGAAAGATCTTTCTAGATATGTGCTTGTCATGGAAGGCTTTAACCCGCTCTTTGTAGATTCGCGAGTTCTCGTACGCATCAAGGCGTAACTCATCGATCTCGCTTATCTGAAGCTTTCTGTGGGTTCCAGCCTTAGAAAGATCTAAATTACAACTCCGTATTACCCAATAGGCTTTGTGCTCTAGTTCAACGGGAAGGTGACATGCCTTTCCGTACACCAGTCTAAAAGGAGACATGCCTAATTGGGTTTTGTGGGCGGTCCTATAAGCTCACAAAGCTTCCGGAAGTCAGGATGACCAGTCCTTTCTGTCAGGTCGAACAGTGACCTGCAGGATTTTCTTGATCTCTCGATTTGATAGCTCAGCTAGACCATTAGTCTACGGGTGATAAGGAGTGGAGATTCGGTGAGACACCCTGTATTTGGTCATCAGTGACCTGAACTGAGCATTGGTAAAATGGGTCCCCCCGTCAGAGATGATTGCACGAGGAATCCCGAACCATGAGAAGATATTGTGATGAATGAATCTGATAACGATTTTATGATCACAGGTTTGGGTCGGTATGGCTTCGATCCATTTGGACATGTAGTCCACAGCCAGCAGAATGTACTCGAAGCCATCCGAAACAGGAAAGGGGCCCATAAAATCAATCCCCCAAATATCGAAGATTTCGCATACGAGAATCGGCTGCAAAGGCATCATGTCCCGATGGCTCATGTTGCCTAAAGTTTGGCAACGACTGCATGCCTTGCAGTGATTGTATGAGTCCTTGAATAAAGTGGGCCAATAAAAGCCACACTGGAGGATTTTTGATGCGGTTTTGTGCCCAGAGAAGTGGTCACCACATGCCTAGTCATGGCAGAAGGAGTGAATATCATTGATTTCACCTTCCGGGACACATCGCCAGATGATTTGGTCAGCACCTATGCGGAAGAGGTACGGATCTTCCCAAATGTAATACTTGGCATCAGAGCGCAATTTGTCTTTCTTGGCCTTCGGCCAATCAAACGGGATCTGATGAGATGCCAAGTAGTTTACTATATTAGCAAACCATGGAAGTCTAGTACCAATAGTCAGCTACCATGTTTTGTCTTCCCACCTTGTCGCGAATCTCGAGGTCGAATTCTTGCAACAGTATGATCCATCGGATTAGTCGGGACTTCGCATCCTTCTTGGCAAGGAGATGCCTCATAGCCGTGTGATCCGAGTAGATGATGACGTGGGAACCCAGGAGATAAGATCGAAAATTTTCAAGGGCAAATACTACGGCTAGCAGCTCTTTCTCCGTAACTGTATAGTTACGCTGAGCCTCGTCAAGTGTCTTGCTAGTGTAGTAGATGACCACGGGTTTCCCATCAACTTTCTGCCCCAGAACCGCTCCTACAGCGAAATCAGATGCATCGCACATGATCTCAAAGGGTTGAGACCAATCAGGGGATTGTAGGATCGGGGCCTGGGTGACTCGGTCACGGAGGTTCTCAAAGACTTGAGTGCATTCCTTGGAGATCTCAAAGGGTACATCCTTAGAAAGAAGAGTAGTAAGGGGGTGCGCAATTTTCGAAAAATCAAGAATGAAACGATGGTAAAAACTGACGTGCCCCAGAAAAGAACGGATGTCCCTGATCGAGCTAGGCATAGGAAGTCGAGAAATTAGATCAACCTTGGCTCGATCCACTTGGATGCCTTTCTCAGAAATTAGATGTCCTAGGACGATCCCCTCAGGCACCATAAAATGGCTCTTTTCTTAGGAAAGAACCAAATTAACATCGATGCAGCACCTGAGTATATGAACCAAGTGCTGGAGGCAATCATCAAATGATGCCCCGAAAACTGAGAAGTCATCCATGAAGACTTCTAGATAATCACCTACCATATCAGAGAATATGGCAAGCATGCACCACTGAAAAGTCGCGGGTGCATTGCAGAGACCGAAAGGCATCCTTCGGAATTAGTAAGTTCCGAAGGGGTAGGTGAACGTGGTCTTCTCTTGGTCCTCAAGGTGAATAGCCACTTGGTTATAACCGGAGTACTCATCAAGAAAGCAGAAGAATAAATTTCCCGCTGATTTCTCGAGAATCTGATCAATGAAAGGTAGTGGGAAATGATCCTTCTTCGTGGAGGAATTGAGCCGTCGGTAATCTATGCAAACTCTTCACCAGTTAGCTAATCGGATCGGTATGACTTCTTCGGTTTCAGTAGTAATGGTGGTGAGTCCTGCCTTTTTAGGCACGACCTGAATTGGGCTCACCCAACGACTGTCGGAGATCGGGTAGATGATGCCTGCATCTAACCACTTAATGATCTCTTTTTTCACGACCTCCTGCAGATTGGGATTCAAACGTCTCTGCATCTCACTGGAAGGTCGTGTGCCCTCTTCTGAATAAATATGGTGTGTGCAATAAGAGGGACTTATTCCAGTCAAGTCATCGAGAGTCCAACCAATGGCTCTACGATGTTGCTGGAGAATAGCAATTAGACGAGATTCCTGATCAGGGGTGAGTTTGGAATTTATAATCACAGGAAAAGTATGATTAGAACCCAAAAAGATGTATTTCAAATGATTGGGATGGGGTTTTAGTTCAAGGATGGGGTTATTAGCAGCAGCGGGTGGTTCAGGGTAAGTGTGAGGTTCAAGGATAGGAGTTATGGGTTTGTCTAAATCAGGGTCTGACTCCTCTAATTGCGGTTTAAGATCTTTCTGTGGTTGATGAGGCATAATCAGGTTATCATCAAAATGTGTTTCATTAACCAGAGCCCTAATATCACAGATTTGTTCGATGACACCGCAATTGATTCCTTGTTGGGCCTTAAAGATATCAATTTTGAGGGTTTGATTCCCAAATTTCAGCTCTATTTGACCCTCCTCACAACTGATGTTGGCTTTAGCAGTAGCCAGGAAAGGTCTCTCTAGAATGATTGGTGTATCCCTAGGGTTTTCAGGTGTGTCCATGTCTAAGACTATGAAGTTTACAGGGAAATAGAAATCCCACACTCTTACAATAACATCCTCAAAAATCCCTTTAGGTGATTTTATAGATCGATCTGCTAACTGCAGTGTCACCTCAGTCGATTTTAGCTCAGATTCTTCTAGGTGGTTAAGTAAGGATGTGGGTATCAAATTTATGGAAGCACCCAAGTTTAGCAATGCTCTGTCGAACTGGGTTTCACCTATTTTGCATGAAATCATGGGAGTACCTGGATCTTTTGCCTTGGGTGGGAGTTTGCTCAGGATTACAGAGCTGGCTTGCTCTGACAGTACAATTGGACTCCCACTCTTGGTTCGCGGCTTACGCTGAGATGTACATACATTCTTCAAGAATCGTGCGTAAGCCGGTACGTGGCGAATCGCATCCATCAAGGGGATGTTTATTTGGACCTGCTCAAAGAGCTTGACCAGGTCCTACTCAGGAGCCACGGGTTTGGTTGTCTTCTTTCCCTTGGTCAAGGCCTCGGGAAATGGAACTTTGGTTGGTTCTTCTAGGATAGGTCCAGGTCTTTGATCTGGGACAGGGATAGGAATGTCCTGGATTACTGTCCTAGGGTTTGGATCACTACTAGGCTTAGAGTGGTCTGGATAAGGTGGATCTTGGGTTTCCTTACCATTGCGAGTGGTCACAAAATTTAGTCCTGCCTGGTTTTGGTTAGGATTTGATAGGATGGGTTGTTGCTGATAACTCGCATAAGAAGTTGAAGCCTCCATCCCGTCAGGTGAAGGAACAGAGGGGGCCTGATAAACCATGTGTGCTTGGCCCGGGTTTGGGTTCATAACGCGTCGCTGGGTTGGCATGTTATTAGGGTTAGGAAGAGGTTGAGAAGGAAGTGTGCCTGGTTGGTGAGAATTTGCCACCTGGGCTAGTTGGTTTCGAACTTCTGTGATTTCGTCCTTGTGTTGCTTCTGAATAGCCGCATTCGTTTTCTGAATGTCAGCCAGAGTTTGAAGGATGAGGGACATTTGGTCTTGGTTTGGCCTTGATGGATAAGTAGGGTTGGGCCGAGGCTGAGGCGGCTGGTAAGGACGAGGTGGTTGTGGATGGGGTTGAAAGGGTGGTCGTTGAGTTTGGGAATTTCCCGCCCACTGGAAGTTTGGATGGTTTTGCCATCTAGGATTGTAGGTATTGGAAAATGGGTCATTCTGGATGGTGTTGAGGTCCTCACAGGTCTGAGGAACCTCCAAAGAGTCAGAGAATGGGGGAGTGGAATTCCCCTGGCTAGTATAGAAAGGATCGGAGGATCCTCCGATTCGAGAATCAGATGGGGGTGGATATGGATCCATCCTTGGAGAAGGTCGGTGGAGAATGTTTTGCACAGTCTCCCGAGTGGAAGGAGGTTGTGCAAAGGAATTATGCACAGAGGTGGCTCGCTGCAAGTGCTGAGTCAGCTCATCCACCTTCTTCTCAATGATAGAGACCTTGTCCAATCGACTGGCCATCAATTCCAGGTCGACTGATGCGGACTGGCCCTGCGTCTGGTGTGCTCCTCTAAGGTTCGTCGATGTGCGGGTATTTGTCCTATCGAATAATCCCATGGAGTCATTATTGATGGAGTTTTCGCACATATTTTCGAGAATCTCCCACACGGTGTCCTCATGTTGACCCATGATATTCCCTCCGCAAGTTGCATTGACGAAAAGCATAATATCTTCACGGAGTCCTTGGTAAAAAGACTGGACTTGTTCCCATTTAGGAACTCCGTGATGGGGGTACTTCCTCATGAGATCCTAAAAGCGATCCCATGCCTCATGGAGAGGTTCTCCTGTTTGTTGCGTGAAGTGGTAATCTGATGGCGCAAGGCATTGGTTCGACTAACGGGAAAGAACTTCTTCAAGAACTCGGACTGAAGTTCTTCCCAATTGTTGATCGGTCGGGTCTGCGTTTGGTACCAATGGGTGGCCTTGTCCATAAGGGAGAAGGAGAACATCTTCATGAGGAGAATATCCCAATTTTGTGCATCTGACCCAAAAGTCTGGGCCAGATGCTTTAGGTGTTTTATGTGCTGGAAGAGGTCTTCAGAATTAAGCCCATGAAATTTAGGTATGGCATGAATCATGTTAGGCTTTAGTTCAGAATCAGGTCCTCCAGTTGGGATTTTGACTCGAGGCTCAATAGCCACAACAGCAGGATTATAATGGTCCCGTATCATGGGACGCTACGGTGGGTGCATGAAGTTCTGGAAGAGGTCATTGAGTCGCTAGAGCTGGTGCTCCAGATTGTTCTCTTCCTCAACTAGCTGAGCCATTGTGGAAGAAGAAGGTGAGTTGGGTTCGGAGTCGGAGGAGAGGTCTATGTGGAGTGTTGGTTGCACAAACAAGGGCACCGAGGCTCGGCCTCGAGGAGAGTGAATTTCTAAAGAAGGTTTCAAGGACCTCCTACCAAACATACACTGATAGAGAGGATGAGTTTAGCAGGTGCTGGACCCAATCAAGACACCCAGAATGTTGGGTGACTATAAAGGTTCGGGGCAGATGGACCCCTTGATCAAAAGATCGTCCACCTAAGAATTACCTGGGCAGCCAGAGAGGGTGAGTCCCGCGAAGACCCCTACACGGTAGAGCGCCCCCACGGGTTACAGGGTTTCCCCCACCCGGCCTTTCTTGTCACTGAGATTCCAGGTAGACCAGAATGGGGACCTTGACCTCTTAAGTCTACCACTTTTAGTTAGGATCAAGGTGCTTAGGTTTTCACTTGAACTTTAGATTTTTTAGTGCAAAGAGTGACCTAAGTTCAAGGTTGGTTGACCCAAGGGGTCAACTTCACCTACTAGTTCCTTTGAGAGCTTATTAGGTCTTTGTCTTTTAGGGTTCAAGTGTTTTTAAGAGCCAAATTTCTTAGGGTTTCTCTAAATAGGTGCTTTCAAACAATGGCTTGGGCACACTTCTTTTGGGAATTCTCAATTCTTGCTTATAAAGTGTGTCTCTAAAATCTTAATTTTGAATCTTATACTGGCTCTACTTGGTCCAGTTAGCTTCCTTTAGATTGGGTAATTAGGGCTCAAGCAATAAGGTGTCAGCCCTAAATACCCTTGATGGATGTGAAGATATACTGTGTTGAAATTGAAAATATGCAGCTTTGATGATTTACTAAGTATGGAAGACAGGTTATGCCTAAATTACTTTTTCTTTCTTTTCCTTCCTCTTTAGAATTTAGGGGTTAAAATGAGAGGATAGAAAATTACCTGTCCTAGGTGTGGTTGTTGTATGGCTGCTTGTTCTCCTCTGGATTTCCTGTACCTACACAACAAAAGAGAAGAGATCAATAGAAAGTCAAAAATTGTGAATTAATAGCTTCTAGAATAGCCGTTGCTCCCCGGCAACGGCGCCAAAAACTGATGAGAGTTTGGTCTTTATTGTTATTTATAGTCGTTGTGGTATATGACAAAACAGTTACTAGTTTAATACAAAATTTTTTACTCGGAATGACAAGTTTCCTGAGGTCAAACTCAGGGAGTAACTATAATTCTAGAAACGTAAATTCACAATATAAGGTTTTACAAAAATTAAGAGATAGAGAGAGAGAGAGAGGGAGCAAAAGTTCTCTTTTCTGGCTTCTTCTTCTCTTTTCTTCTTCTCTTTCAGCTGATTCTTCTCTTCTTCAATCTGCCTTCTTCTCTCTTCTTTTCTTTGCTGCGGTGACCCTTTCTCTTTCTCTTTCTCTTTTCTTCCTCTCTGATTTTCTTCTCTTCTTCCTTGCGACTGCAAAGGCTTCTGCCTTCTCTTTCTTTCTTCTACTCTGGCCATTCCTCTTCTTTCTTTCTTTCTCTCCTGTCTTCTTCTTTTTGCTCTGGCAGCTGACCTTCCGACGTCTGACTTGGTGCTCAGACGGCTTAACTGTGCGTTTGCTACAGTGCGACTCTTCTTCTTCAGTTCCTCTGCTTCCTTTCTTCTTCAGCAGCTACTCAGTGCGGTTAAGTCTTCAGCCGCTCCTCTTCTTCTCTTCTTCCTTGCGCGCACACACAATTATTAGTGCAAAACCTACTCCTACCCCTTCCCCACGTCTCTCTCTCTCTCTGAATCTCTCTTTAGGAAAGCTCTCCTAGAGTGGGGTAATCGGGTTCGGGTTGCGCACCCGGGACCAGGCCCACCGGCGTGCGGTGGTGGGTGAGGAGTGCTTGGTCAGGTAGTCGGATTCGGCCTAGACTCGCGGGGCGTGAGCACGGGCGAGGGCGGGTGCGAGCACGTGGCGCGCGACGTGTGGGTGAGGGACCTGACCCCTGTGTATCGAAGGCGAACAGCTTAATTCACTTTTTTAATTTAAGTGTGGGCGCGAGGCCACACACTTACGAGGTGGGACTAAAGTCCCACCTCCAGTCTGCGCACCTGCAGGTGAGAGGGCATTGCCAATTGGGGCAGCAGTGAGGGTTCACGACCCTAATCGCGAACCTGGCCGCACTCGCGGAAGCAACCCGCGTTGCCTGGAGCTCGCGCCTGGGCTAGAGGAGTCCTGGAGCTGCTTGCGAAGGAGCTTCAGCAGCTCGTCAATGGCGCCGAGGAGGCGGAGACCTAAAATCACAAGGACATCCTCATGGCCACATCAAACAACGCAGGGAGCCTCGCCGGAGTGTGGCGAAGGCAGTGCGAGGGTCGACGAGGCGCGAGAGCACCTATGACCGTGTACCTAGGACAGACTGTGTGTGCGGAAGTAGGTGTGTTCGGGGGGTGGTCGGGTGGTGAAGGGCGGTGAATGGAGTAGGGGAAACGTTTGAGTGGAGTGAGGGGGAGCTTCTGGGCTTGTCGGCGAGGGGTGAGGTGGTTTGTGGAGGTGGAGCGACCATGCTAGAGATGGCGACCGAAGATGGGGAAGGTGATGATGGACAGTGGCGGTCGGTGGGTTAAAATGGTAAATTAGGAAGGGGAAAATATAAGGGAGAGAAAGGGGAAGATTCCTACCTACTTAGTCGACGAAGAGGGAGAGGAAGGCATCCGACTCGTGCCTGCCGGAGCTGGGGACGAAGATGCCCAGGAGGGGGTTATCGGCGACGAAGAGGAGATCGGAGGGCACCAGCTGGTGCGGCCTGGCGTGGGAAGACGGGGCAGAGTAGGCTCTGCTGCAGGTATGGCAGCAGAGTGACGAGGAGGAGGAGGGAGGATCGCCGGAAGCTTGGGCTGCCTGACCGGAGAGGGGAGAGACGAAATCTAGGGTTTCTGTCGGCCAAAACTAGCTTGAAGGAGACGACAGACCCTACCGCTCCTTATATAGGCACTGGCGAGGAGAGGAGACCGACGAGGCGACGTGTCGTGCTCGCTGGAGTGTGGCCGGAAATGGACACCCATGCCTCTCGTGCGTTCGCACGAGAGGCATGGGCGGTTGCAGAGGTCAGGGTAGGGTCCCTGCGACAGAGGACGACGCAGGAAACCCCCCGCTCGTTCCTGAGGACGAGCACCTTGCCCTGCGCGGCACCATCCTCCGTGCAAGGTCGTCGGAGGTATGGTGCTACGCAGAAATGGCAGGGAGGACCATTCTGCAAAGAACGACGGGAAAGTTAGAGGCCACTTGCAAGGGTTTCAAAAGATAACGGTCAGAAAGTAATTTAGGAGGACCAATTTGTAAAGTCGGTCAAGATGGTATTTTCTTAGGCCCAAATTTTTATACCAGCCTAATTTGAACCTAAGTATTTTAATGGTTAAATTTTATTTTAGGTTGGACTATGTTTGACTGGTCAATTTGCACAAAAATCCAATTTAAGTCAAAAATTGGGCATGGTTCTCATTTTAGGTCAAAATAGGTTGCAAAGGCCAAATTGAAGGTTCTAAACCCTAGGGAACATTTTTCCATGAATTTCAGAGGATTTAGTTGATTTTTATCCTACCTCAAACCTCGTGAATTAAAGTGGGTTTGTTTTAGGGTTACAGAATGTCATTTAATTCCTAGAAGTTGTTATAACCCTTTTCAGATCAGATCATCCCACTTCCCTCCTTATTAAGCTCATTTGACCTTCATTTAGACCCTTAATTACCCTGTTTTCGTACTGCATTGGTGAAATTGCAGTTTTACCCCTTATGATTTGTCTTATTCTTTAACTCAGAATTTTCTGAGTTAAGCCTCTCTTTAGGTTTTGTAGGAGCTTCTTCACACTTATTTAGATTAAATTGTGCTAGTTAGGGTTCATGATGAGGTTCTCATCAGGTAGTTACCTCGCACTGGCACGCGGTCAGTCGTTTCCGTTAACGGGTGCGCTCAAAGCACAACACGGAACTAGTATAGGGCAGAGCCCTCTCAGTAATAGGGGTCCAGCCCCTCCACAGTAACCAAACAGGGGTCTTGCCCCTCCACAGTCCGCGCACCCTCGCCTAACTACCCTAGTTTTCCCAGTGGGCCTAACAAGTCGGTGTAGGAGGCTAACAGAACCTCGGGACCCGTAGGGTGGCTAGTGCTCTCCCTACACTAGTAGCTCTCCTCGGTACTGTGTACACAAGGGCCAAAAGTCGGTACAAAGTGGCCAGACCTAACCCCGGGTCCCTGGGACGGCTAGCTCCGCTCTGCACTAAACAGGGGGACAACCGCTCTCCTTGGTACTCCCTACTCAAGGGCCAGCTCACTTCCCCAATTCTATTCCATTCACTTCTCAGGAGCTCTACTCCTAATTTCCCGTAGGGTTCATGCTCATTTTTATTTAACTTAGCCAATTTAGGTTTCATCATTTTAGCTTTATATTCATATAGCCCATGTTCTCAACAATAATTATCCATTCATAAACAGGCAACTGTTAACCAATTACAGGAAGTTATCGTTTTCCTTTCTACTTTTCCAAGACTGCAATATATATATTCAATCTAGTTTTCCAGTCCTAGGATTCATGCCATAGCCTAGGATCTATCATTCAATCTAGTTTTTCAGTCCTAGGATTCATGCAATACCTTAGGATCTATCATCCAATTTAGTTTCTCAGTCCTAGGATTCATGCAATATCCTAGAATCTATTAGTTATTTCACAAGTGTATAATTTTTGATAAATAATTAAAGGGGCCACTCTACTCGCAAAATCGGGAGTAATAGGGGCGTGATTGGCAAGCCCGCGCACCTCCGCAACCCCCAGAGTCGCAACGGAACGTGATCCTAACACAAGGATCAATTACAAGGAGCTACTCAGAACATTATACAAATACTGTAAACAGGTAGAGGAACTAAATCTGAGAAGAACAAAACTTGAAACGTGGAAAATGGACTCCGAACGGACCCTAAACGAGTCAAAAACGACAAGTCTGCCCAAAATCAGACGTCTGGAACATCTTCCAGAAGTCTTAAACGGTGGCTCAGGTCATACCTTGATCCTGCGCGGTCCTTCAGACGTCCAGACTCCCGCTAAATCGTCTGGACTTAGTTTCCAGACGTCCGACTGTCACTCTAGATGTCTGGAGACCCTCTCCGTCGTCTGGTGCTGTGCCCAGACGTCCGATTTGTGTGGGAGGGCGTGTCCTTGCGCCTTCCCAAACGAGACCTGCACGCACACGCGATTGTCCTCAACACGAAATGAGGCAGAACTCCTTGGCGGGACGGCTGCATGGCCGTACACGCGAAAATAGAAGGGATCGAAAAGTATCGTACCTTTCAGACGTTTGGACCTTCCTCCAGACGTCTCCTACGTCGTCTGGACGTATGTACAGACGTTTATTCTGGGAAATTTTTCCAAAATCAGGACCTCCTCGCCCTCCACCTGCAGTGCATGGCCGTGCTGCGCTGCGCTCGCCTGCTTCTTGAGCTGCAGTAGCTCCTCCCCAACACCACGCTCCTGCTGCTCACCTGCCGGCCGGCCCTGACTGCTCCGATGAGCTCGCACCCTCGCGATCTAGCTCTCTCTTCCTCTCGCAGCAGCCCCTCCTCCCCACGCGCTCATAGCAGCTGCCCTCGCCCGCTCACTCTCTCGCTGACAGGAAGAAGAAGAAGAAGGCGGTGGAGTGAGGGTGAGGGAGAGGAGAGGGGGGTATTTGAAGGCTGCCGTGGGGAGAGAGAGAGAAAAAGGTGTCTGCGCCTGCAGGGAGGAAGGAAAGAGAAAGAGGGCGGCGATTCGGTCTGCATGCGTATGTGCGCAGAAGCAAACCTGTACGCTGAAAAAATTAATTTCCAAAATCTGGGAAGTCTTCCAGACGTTTGACTAGACGTCTGGACCAACTCCCAAACATCTTAAACGACGTTTGATGCTAGGGTCATAACAATTACTGACTAGTCGACCAGGCAAGTGTTCGTCGGTGCCCTTGTACTAGCAAGGGGAGGAGGGTGTCGGCTAGGCTCCTCTCTAGTTGGCATCCTTCTTGCAACAAAGATGAGCAACGATAGGAAGAATAAATTGAAGAAAAGAAAAAGAAGTAAGGGAGCCTAAATGACTACTCTTCATATCCTTATATATTTGCTATTGCTCGGTGATTAAACCACACCATCGATCTATTTGATTAGGAATCAAAATAGGATTTTTCTTTTGGCATTGGAAGATATTTGTTAGGATTCCAAACAAATCCTAATTTAATATAAACCCTTGGATCTCCATTCAAAGGTTGGGATTAATTCTTACATAATTTTGCATGATTAGCCTATAACTTTTATGAGGTGTTTAGATTAAGTATCTAAATATTAATTAATTGTAATTCAATTTTTGAATTTTGTATCTAATAAAATTAGGTGCAATTAATTATCAAATCGTTTGGACCTTTCGATATTCGTCATCGATATATCCTTTATGACACAATACATTATCCCGATTGTACTAAGAGACCTATCTAACTATATTAGTGTGTTCACATGATTCGACACTCGTATATGAATTATCAATCTAGTGATTTGACTCAAGTTGGCTTGCTCAAGGATACACAACTCCAACAAATATAGACTCACACAAGGACTACACAGTAAATAACAGGGTTCACAAGGACATTTATGCAAGAAACTAGCGGCAGAAATAGTTCCACAATGTATGCCCCGTCGAAGAACAGGATCCTTTGCCTCGCCGTCTCCCTCCCTCCAGTCCACACTCTAAGCCCCTCGTGGCAATTTCTTCTCCTTTCGAATTTTTAAACTCCTCCCCACACCACAAATCACCTCCTTTAGCTCTCCCACAACGAACCCGACACACTCTTCTCACACGCAAAGCCGAGACCTTTCCTCCTCTGCCACGCACCAATGGCTTCCACGAGCTTCCTCTCCTGCCCGAGGGCCCGAGCATCCCTCGCCCCCTCCATCCTCCCGTCTCCCCCTCAATTGGGTCGTTCCCCTTTGCTCCCCGGGTACGGCGCGAGGCGTAAAGTTGGCTGCTTGGCGTGGAATGGAGAGCAGAGGAGGAGGGGGAGGGTGAGCAGGGTGGTCTCGGAGGGCGATAAGGTCGGAGAATTGGAGCTGGAGGGTGAAGGGGGAGGTGAGGACGAGCTTGGGAAGGCAGATGGGTTCTCGTGGGAGGGCCTCCCGCAGAGGTACAAGATCATTGGGGCCACCTCCCTTGCCTTTGTCATCTGCAACATGGACAAGGTAGCACCTTTCTCTTTCTTCGCCCATTCAGAAAGATGCCCACTTTGAGAGATGGGCTTTGATGTTCGTCATTTTGGAGGTCGTTTTGTGTTGTTAGCTCATTGGGATGACACTCGCTGGAAGGGTTTAAGCCTTGTAATGCTGAAAATTAGAATTGATCGGTAGGAACTATTCGCGCGTAATGGTAATTATATTTGTGCTCATGCAATGCCCATAGTGTTCGTAAGCATAAATATAAATGATTGCGTGGAGAGAGAGAGAGAGAGAGAGAGAGAGAGAGAGGAAAACAAACAACAAGAAGGGTTCTTTGAGGATCTAGCATCATTGACGTTGGATGTTATGGCCCATGTCTACTTATAATTCGAGTTTGCCTTACAAAACATGTTGCCGACCTCGATTTTCAGGGATCCTTTTAGGTGCTTGATGGCACATAGTGGGAGTGCAATGGGAAGGTCAAGTCTTAAAATGCCGAGATCAAATTGTTAGGAAGTAAGGATTCATGCTTATGCAATGTCTTTGATTTTCATCATAAAAGTGCTTGAAGGATGGAGGGAGGAATGCTAAGGTTGTGGAGAAGCAACATGGATATGTTGGAGTTATTAACAGATAGCAACAAACATGTTCGACCAAGCAAGTCAAAACCATTTCAAATTCAGTCTATCCATTGTAATAGACAAAACCAAGTTCAAGTCTATCTCTTGTAACAAACTTAGGTGTAACAAATCCGAGTATCTCGGATGACATCTGCAACAGCCACAATATAGATTACTCTATAAATAAACAAGAGCAGCAAACACTCAAATTTGAGCCAAAAAACCTATTCTAACAGGAGTCATCTCTGTGCATACTCATTGGTTCATTGGGAATGCTCGTAACACTTGGTTGGGTTTAAGATGTACTAGACTTGGAGCAACTGAATTTCAATTGATAAAGGCCAACTGAAGATTACTTAAACTTTTTTGAAATCAACAAGTAATGATATGGGGTTAGATGTGGTAGCTGGGAGTTGGTGTAGGAGAATTGGGCTTCAGGAAAAGTTTCCTTTAGTTTGAGTATGGTTCATGGCCTATTGCCAAACTAACTGAGCTAAGACAGGCTACACTACATATTGATCCAAGTTTTCAATGTAATCTCACGAGTAATGGCTAATAAAGTGCAAGCCAAGAGGATACAAGAGTGTTGAAATGATAGTTGTAGGAAGGTGCAAGAGGGGGATTAGTTAAGAAGTTTACTGGCTGAGAAAGTGAAGATTAATGTTTACTAAAGAAAGTAGTGACAGGATGTGCTTTTGATTTTGGCATTTTTTTTGTGTAAATCATAAATGGCTAATACTTTAAGATTGAAGTGTATTTCAATGTTCTATTAATGCATGAATCATTGCCATTCATGATTTCTATATTTGTTGAGCCAAAACTGAGTCTAATAGAGAACCAAGTTCGGAAAATCGACCTGGAATTCTTGGTCGACATGATGGGCATTCGGAAACAGTTTTACTACTGCGCTTCCTGTAGAGAACTTCTTTCTGGAATTTCCTATTGGTCTTTGAACTTGTTATTACTTGTTTTTGGTTTTGGTGGGGCTTAATCAATCAACGATAGTGCTGTGCATGCCATGCTTTTGTTTGAATTGCATGGACTGATTTTTATTTCATTTTTTATCGGCTAAAACCACAATACCTTTATATTCAATTCTTATTGTTGCAAAAGTTGCCAGATTGACTAATTACTGGAAGTTACTTTTTCAATAAGGCTAGAAGTCTCAAGTGACTAGTTTCTATTTTATCATACATTCACATTGATTATATACTTGTTTATATTGGAAGTGTTAACAAATATTTGTAGTAGTTGGTTCTATAGTCTTGTAGCCTAGCAACTTGTTCAACAACTTTGTTGAGTTATCATCAGATTCATTTTGTAAACATTCCTTGACAAGTTTGAGTAATGAGTTTGTTTTGTTGTATGTTTTACAGGTTAATTTAAGTATTGCCATCATTCCTATGTCTCACCACTTTGGATGGAATTCATCGACTGCTGGTTTAGTGCAGTCCTCTTTCTTCTGGGGCTATGCTTTAGGTCAATTACCTGGAGGATGGCTTGCTAAGATTTTTAATGGAAGGTCAGTTAAAGGAAAGAGGAAAAAGAATCTTTGTTGTGCTGTCTCATTAAGATACCTTTTTCTATTTCGTCCTGATTTTTCCTTTGCTTATTATGTTTATCAACAATCAACTTTTTGTGTAAAAGAAAATGGATTGGGTTTTCAAAAAGAGCTCTCCATTGCAATGTCATATTTTGGGCTTTGTCCTGGTGTGCAACCTATATTATATGGCCTTTGTGAAACAAAGGATTTGCTAAGAACTATCTAGTTGTGTTTTTGCATAAGCTCTAGAGAGCAATTCACGGTGTGAAATTAACAACGTGGACATTATTCCTGTCAACAGCTTCCCTTTATTTGAGGACAAACAAGCACGTCCTCATCTATTACTCTTCAACATTGGCAATGGTTGGAGACTATGATAATTGCACCCAATCTTGCATGGTGATTTTGGAACAGGACTTTGTTTATGTGTTTATGTTGGATGGATTGGGATGACGATCCAACTAACACAAAACTAATTGCTGTCAATCTTCTAAGAAAATACAGAAGTATGAATGTTAAACATAGAACTCAGCAGTTACCCTAGTAATCACAAGGCACTGCTGACAACACCAGAATTTTTGGGAACATGATAACTGGGCTTGAAAACAGCACTAGTGAGGCGGGTAGTGCTTAAAAACAATTCAAGAAATTAAGCAAAAGCAACCAGAAAAAGATGCATGAAGGTTTATTGTGGAAACCCTTCTTAGATGAAAACCACTACCTATGTTTCTCAACTTAGGTTTTGCCCCAACTATACATTGGAACCACTAACTACCCTACAAAGGAATGAGGCTAGTGTTCCTTAGTACGTCAACTTTTCTTGGTCTACCAAGAAGCAGGGGTTCCCAACAACCTGGGCACTCGATCCAATTTGAGTGAAAATTAACCTGCACAGGAGCTTATAGAATGAATGGTCCAATACAAACAAAATAAGGCTCAAGAAGACTCCCTAAAGAGTAGAAATGAAGCACAAAAATCTTGGGAGCATTGAAATCCAAAGAATGAGAGTGCACAGGAAAGCATTGAGTTCATGAAAACTTAGAAGCATGCCCAAATGGGAGAGTTAGATCAATTGAATTGCTTGGATGTGTTTGGATCTAAAGAGAAGTGAAAAAGTATATTCATCAAAGGTGTTTTTAGACCTCAATTTTAATGTTTCCCAATGGATATAATCTTAATTAACAAGGGCCAACAGGTAGAACAATGATTACCAGCAATTATTTCTGAAGCATAAAGCATGTCTGGTCTCATAACTTTGGACATTTGAAGCCTTGTATGTCTAGTTTTCAAAAGATAAGTCATCTTAACAATTGGTGAGGCAACCTTTGTGAGAGATCACAAAAGGGTGCCTTGGGGAACAATTTTTAATTAAACAGGGTTGTCCAATAGGATGACATGATATATAGTAAATGAATTATTTATTTACCAACTTCTTAGTCATTTTTATTGTAGATGTTGGAGAAAATGAACTGTGTTGTTTCATTAAGCAAGCCTTAGTCTTTTTTATATAGAGAAAGGACCTAGGGATAATAGTAAACAATAAAACTCTTTACCGAAATAGGAAAACCTAAAAATGGGAAAGACAACTAATCCTAACAAGTTTAATCCTAATCTACTTAATTCTCTAACACTCTCCCCCAAGTAGACATCTAGAGGAGTAAGTAGGTAGATTGAAGGAGTAGGTTGTGGCTGTAGTAGAACTAGCAATCATAGTAGACAGATAGTAGTGATAGACAGGCAATAGGAGATGATCCCAAGTAACATCAGTAAGTAGGTAGATATGGGAGACGATTCCGAGCAGTATTAGTAGCAAATGAGAGACGAGCTCAAGCAATAGAAAAAGTAGCAACAATAACAATTGGCAAAAGATTGTAGTAGAAGTAGCAATCACAGATGATAGTAGTATGGCTGTAGTAGAGGTAGCAGTAGTAGATGACAATAGTATGGCTGTGGTAGACGTAGCGGTTGTAGTAGACAATAGTAGCAGCAGTAGCAGATAGTAGGAGTTTGTAGTAGAAGTAGCAATAGTAGGAGGTGGTCTTCGAAGAGACCACAGATGCTTTAGTTCCCATGCATTGAATTTTTTTTCTTAGTTTTCAATGATATCGGCAACAGTCGTAGCATCTACAGTGACAAGATAGGAGTGTGCTATGTGAGCATGAGTAGCAATGTGCACATTGTCATGTGCAAGGAGCAAGTAGTGTACGTTGCGATGCATAGGCAGGTGTGTGCGGGGCATGCAGGAATCACACGCTAGGTGTGTAGAGGTGCGCGTGGTGGTGCACAAGAGGCACATGCAGTGGCACCATATAGGCAGAGGTACACACATGGTGGTGCGTGCATGGAAGCAGAGCACCTGTGTGTTTCACGCGTAGCAGGGGTAGACACGCGTGATGATGTGTGGTAGGAGAGTAGCATAGCGCTGCGTGCTACGCACATAGCAGGCATAACAACGCATGCTTGTGCACTCGGTAGGCCAAGGTGCCACGTGCATGATTGTGCGGTGCAACAGCAACAGTCCACCCGCGTTGGTGTGCTATGGGTAGGGAACCTGTGCATGATGTGCAACGGGTAGGGAGATGCCTCGCACATTGGCGTGCACAGGGAGAAACCTTGCGTTCACGTGCGTTGCGGGTAGGGACAAACATACGCAATATGGTGCAAGCGATTAGGCTGTTGTTCCCTCTCCATGCGCATGCAAAGAGGTTGTGCGTGCATGGAGAGGGGTGGCAACGATGGCAGTGGGCCTCTTCCTCTCGTGGAGCCTAGGGTTAGGTTTTTTTTAGGATAATCCTTACTTTGATACCATGTTGGAGAAAATGAACTGTGTTGTTTCATTAAGCAAGTCCTAACCCTCTTTTTATAAAGAGAGGACCTAGGGAGAATAAAAAACAATAAAACTCTTTAGCAAAATAAGAAAAACTTAAAATAGGAAAGACAACTAATCCTAACAAATTTAATCCTAATCTGTTTTATTCTTTTATAGAAGATAAGCACCAGTAAGTTATTTCCTTGTGAACTTCTCAGCCTTTTTATTTTCTTTTTTGGCAAATAAGAATGATGTTTGCCTATATTCTAACTTAGGGAAGAGTTTAAAGTATTTGTCAAATTTCAATGCAGGATTAGTCCAGGAATGACTTAAAATATTTTGCTCCTGGTTTTCTGCACAATGAGTGTGATCGATAATGACTTGTTTTTGACATCCAGAATTTCACCTAAATGACCTCATGCATGCAGACATTATTTTAAATTGGAGTCTTATTTAGAGGCTAGCTGGCTAGGTACCATATCAGGATGGTGATGTTAACAACCTCTAGAGTTACCATGAGTTGAACTATGGCATTCTCCTTCACATGTTGATCCACATTTAAAATCCGATATTTCAAAAGGTAGGGTGAAAACAATGCCCAAAACAGTTCTACATATCTTTATTTTTAAATGCCATGAGAAAGCATGGAAATTATTATGGTGCCTCGAGGTTGGCATTTTCAGCCAGTGTATTTGGGCCTAGTCTTAGTATTTTATATATTAGTTGGTTGGAAAACAATGCAAAGATTTAACCTTGAAATGATAAGATAATATTGCAGATTTGGATAAAAAAAGATGGCATTTTAGAAGACAAGTACTTTAACAACGTTATTGGATTAACATGTACAGCTCTAGATCTATCCAACACGTCTTTTGTCAACCATAGTCATTTCAAATTTTCTATTATTAGTAAAGAATTAGTAAATCTTTAAACTATCTCCCATATGAAAGATATATTTGATGCATGACTCTTGAACACAATCCTTCATGGCAGATTGCTAAGTTTTCTCTACTAGGGGAATATACTTGTAATGACAGTGACGTGTTAAAATTCAACTGTCCTCAAAGCAATCTAACATAATGTAATTATAGAGTCAGAGCTTATTAATTTTCCACTCTTTTAATTGAAAGGATGTTTCCACTGGTTGTTGTCTCTTCTTTATAAAGAAGGTGAGAGAGGCATTAACTAAGAAAATTTCATGCTCTTCATCTTCAGTGGGAAGATGCCTGCAGGGGTTAAGTCATCAAGCTGATTGTGGGCCTCTCTCTGGATTTCTGCTTATGCTATGTTTTTTCTTGTTTTTATTTTTTACTATAAATTTTTTATGTACCTTGTACTGTCTTTGCTTATTACTTTTGACTTGGTGAGCAACTGCTGTTTAACATGCTTGGAAGGGAACTTCTTCCCACAATTTATCAGCATGATTGTTCCTTAAATTGAAGCAGTATTCTCTTAATACAGAAGAGTTCTTGAAGTTGGAGTTTTTGCATGGTCCGTAGCCACTGCACTTGTTCCTGTGGCAGCTGGATTTATGCCTGCCCTCGTTTTATCAAGGATCTTGGTATGTTCCTTCATGATTATTTTTTGATGGTCCCATTCTCTAGGCTGAGTCATATTGACAACCTGTAAATAACTTCTATCACTATTTGTATTTCTTTGATTATATTTTCTTTCCCTTCTAGGCTTTCTTTTATAAGAATGCATTATTTGAATTTAAACTTTTCAACTTCTAATATCATTGACCCTTTTAGCCTAAGCTTTAAGTAAAAGAGCTTAAAGGTAAGAAGATAAATAGAAAATGTCTCTTTTCGAAAAAAAAGGAAAAAGTGTAGGATAAAGACAATTCAATAGTTAAGTTGAAAATATCTAATTTTGATCTAAATGCAAGCACAATGTTATCTAAGTATTGACTTTTCTTTTTGTTCAAACTATAGAGGTATCATGTTGGATAAGGCAACTGAGAGGAGGTTGAGATTAGTCTAAAGTCTGGCAGAGAATTGGTTTGTCTTCATGATATCTTTTGAGGTATTTGAGGGAAAATTTTTGGGCCAAGAAGAAAGATCTATGTATGGCCTTTCGATTGAGAGAGGCTTATAGTTTTATTCTAAGGAATATGTTATGGAGAAGTTTAGAGAAAAGAAGGGTGCCAATTCTCTATAAACCTTATAAAAGATGTATGATGGAGCCTTAGCGTGTGTGAGAACTGAAAGTGGTTGGCAGATTGATTGACATTAGCATGTTCATTGTTTGCACCAAGATTCGGCTTTGAGTTCTTGCCTTTTCACTTTGGTAATAGATGAGTTGACAAGTGTATCCAAGTTGAGGTACTGTGGTTCATGCTTTTTACGAGATGGCATTATGCTTGTGGAGAAGACAAGAAGTGGAGTAAGTGACAAACTAGAAAAATTGCTAGAGGCCCCTAAATCCAGAGTCTTCTGACAAAGTGGTCAAAGATTGAACGGGTGAAATGCAAGTTTAGAGGTAGATGATATGTAGATGAATAAGAGAAGGAAATTAGAACACAACCTAAGATCAATTTTTTAACAAGATGGAGAAATTGGTTGCGATGCCACACATAGAATCAATGCAAATTGGTTGAAGTGGACAGAAGTTTTAGGTGTTTTATGAAACAAGAAGATTCGTGTGAAAGTTAAGGGCAAGTACTATGGAGCAACAATAAGGCCTTACATACTATATAGGTTTGAATGATGGGTTGTCAACTGTGGGCATATGTGGAGGATTCTTGCAGCAGAGATGAAGATGCTAAGGTGGATGCGTAGCTACCTAAGAGCATATTTTAAATGAGGTTCTCAGGAAAAAGGTTGGTGTGGCATCAATAGGGGACAAAGGAGGAAAACTCATTTGAGATGGTTTGGACATTTGGAGAGTAGAAGAAAATGAATCGTCACCTTTCATTGAAAAGAGCCCAATATCTCTTTATAGAGAGAGAGGTATGGGTAAATAATAGTACATATCCATAAAGAAATAACAAATAATAAAATATCAGATAAATAGGAGTATCAACACTCTCCTTCAAGTTGGAACATAGATGTCAATCATGCTCAGCTTGGAACAACATGAATCAAATGCCGAGCGAGGTAGAGGCTTCGTGAACATATCGACTGTCTGATCCTCAGATGTGACATAAGTAGTGCACAACAAGCTACGCTGTATAAGATCTTTAGTATAGTGGCAGTCCACCTCAACGTGTTTGGTGCGCTCGTGGTGCATCGGGTTGTTAGCTATGTAGGTAATTGCCTGATTGTCACATCGCATTTCCATGGGCTCCTTAATCTGGACATGCAAATCACGCAAGAGAGACCGTATCCTGGTCATCTTTGCAGCAGTCTGCGCCATTGTCCTGTACTCCGACTCAACACTAGAGCGAGAAACTGCTCCATCTTTCTTGCTCCTCTAAGTAACTAGATTACTAGCCACGAAGTTACAGAAACCAGTGATGGATTTCCTATCAAGTACACATCCTGCAAAATCTACATCAGAATATCCTACCACTGTCATAGGAGAGCCTCTCTAGAAGAGAATACCATGACCTGGTGCTTTCTTTAAGTATCTTAGCACTTGCATAGCTGCCTGCCAGTTCAGCTTCGTTGGCTTCTCCATAAACTGCCTGAGTTTGTCTACTGCCAAGAGAATATCTGGTCTGGTAATGGTCAGGTACAACAGCTTGCTCGCAAGCTGTCTGTATACTCTACTATCAACTGCCTTTGCCTCCTCATCATGAAGATGTGCCTTGGGGTCCATAGGAATATTGGCTGGCTTGGACCCCAGCATGTCTGGCTCTTGAAGGATGTCCAACGCATAGTTGCATTGAGAAAGAACAATCCCATTTTTGCTCCTAGCGACCTCGATCCCTAGAAAGTATCTAAGCTGGCTCAGATCCTTCATAACAAACTGCTGTGCAAGAGACTCCTTGACCTGTCTTATCACAGCCTCATCACTACCGGTGATAATTAGGTTATCTACATAAACCAGTAGTGCTACAATGTCATTCTTTGTTCTCCTGACAAACAGAGAATGATTTGAAGAGGATCTCTGCATTTCCATCCTCTGCAACACATCTAAGAGCTTCTAAAACTAAGCTCTCGGGCTTTGCTTTAGGCCATAAATGGCCTTCCTGAGTCTGCATACACACTCCCCCTAAACCTCAAAATTTGAGGGTTGTTACATGTAAACCTCCTCCTGAAGATTGTCATAGAGAAAAGCGTTTTTCACATCAAGCTGGTGTAACTGCTATCTCTGTGGGCAACAACAGAGATGAGTACCCGAACAATGGCAAGCCGCACAATGGGAGAGAAAGTATCAAAGAAGTCTATCCCATATGTCTAGGTGAACCCCTTTTCCACTAACCTAGCCTTATACCTTGAAATAAACCCATCAGGGTTGTATTTCAAGGCAAAGACTTATCTGGAGCCAACTAGTCGCGTGTCTGTAGGAAGCAAGGTGAGATACCAAGTTTGTTCCGAAGTGCTGCCATCTCATCCTCCATGGTTCGACGCCACTTTGGATCAAGCATGGCTTGTTGGTAGATAGACGGAATGGGTGAAGCTGTAAGTGCCTGGCAGAAGCTGTTAAACTGATAACCAAGACCATCTGTAGCCAAACTGCCTGCAACCCGATATTTGGACTCACATGTGCAAGGTGCCTTCCTAATAGCAATAGGAAGATTAGACTCATCTGGTATCTCTGATTGAGTCTCTGCAAAGGGTACCTCACTACTCTAGTGATTTGCACTGTCAGGGGGATTAGGTCTAACAATACGATCTCTGTCATCAGAGTTCATCTCTATTGCCTATGGATCAGTCACTGGTGTGGGTGAGGCCTCTGTAGTGTCGCATGAGATCTCCTGTATGTCTGCAACGGACCATGCAATCCTTGGTAGTCATCCAAGAGGGTAGTAGACCTTGAAGAAGTTGGCAGAGGTGTGGAGATTGGAATCGCCTTAAGTGGAATTGGAGGAATAGGCACAGGTGTAGCATCATAATGAACACTCGGCTGTCCAGCAAAAGAAAAGTATGGTGTCGTCTTATGAAAAGTTACATCAGCGCTGATATAATGCCTGTGGATGGGATTATAACATCGGTACCCCTTCTGATTCCTGGAGTACCCTAAGAATACACAATTAATAGTGCGAGGAGAAAACTTGTCACGATCTAGTGCTAGCACATGAACAATAGCAACACATCCAAAGGTCCCGGGGAACACGTGAAAAAGCTCTCCATCTGGATGTAACAGAAGAATTGGTATCTGCTTGTGACGGACTGAACTTGGCATCCTGTTAATGAGGTAGCACGATGTCAAAGCATCCCCCTAGTATCTCTGTGGAACATTGTGGTAGATAAGTAGAGTGCGAGCAACCTCTACCAGGTGTCTATGCTTCCTCTCTGCAACCCCATTATGCTGTAAAGTATAGGGATAAGTGGTCCGGTGAATAATCCCATGAGTCCTGTAAAACTCAGTAAGTCTAGCAGTGTAGAACTCGAGGGCATTATCTGTCCATACAATCTTCACCGTGGCAGAATATTGAGCCCTGATCTCCAAGAGAAGAGTCTCTATGGTACGTTTAACATCTCCCTTGGTCTTCAGAAGGAACACCCAAGATACTCTAGTGAAATCATCAACGATTACAAGATAATACTGATGTCCCATCTTATCTGGAAATCTACTTGGCCCCCAGACATCCATATGGAGTAACTCAAAAGTAGCTGCTGATCCAGGAGAAGTACTGGTAGAAAAGGAGGATCGATGATGCTTACCTAATTGGCATGCATCACATCGAAAAATCGTGGCAAGTGAAATATGTGGAATCACCCTTCTAAGGCGATCCAAATGCAGATGACCTAGACGAGTGTGCCACTGTAAGGCACTCTCACCATCATATCTGCTGGCTTCAGCAAAAGGCTTTTGGCCTCTTGTGTACTTTTGGCAATGGTCTTCTCAGTAAATTTATCTTGGACATTGCATCCCATCTCATCGAAAATAACCTTGCAATGAAGATCCTTCGTGATCTTGTTCAAAGACAACAGGCTTATGGGAAACTCCAGTACGTGTAGTGTTCTTGACAGCTGCAATGTAGGTGTCACAGAAACTTCCCCCTGCCAACAACTAGAGCGTGCTTGTCATCAGCAACCTGTACCGTTCTCCCTAGTGCAATGGAACTAAGTGACCTGAAATAGGCCTGATCTCCACAAAGATGTTGTGAAGCACCAGAATCGACTAACCATCTTGCACCACAATGACTCCTGTCATGCTCTTACAACATCACACCTGCACACTCCATCCCTGTTATGGTAATGGTATCCAATGTCATCTTCGCTCCTCTTAAGATTGACATTGTGCTAGGCATGGACCAAGGAAATCACCATGGGCTAAAAGTTGCCATCTCTGAGCCAAATAACCAAAGATAGATGCCACAAACACGATCTGAATACAATATTCAGATTTGAAAAATCTGAAACCAGTGAGTTGTGACCTTCAAGGCATGAATTTTAGATTCAAGAGGTCCTAGAGGTCATCCCAAGGATCATAAGTATCTCTTAGATCAGGATCTAGCGCATGTTAGGGTGCGGGGAAGGACCCTAAAAGTGCTTCTAAGGGGTACTACCCCCTGTGGATGGAAGATTTGTCCTAGACATACCCTCCCTGCTAGAGGCGACGCTGACGACCTGAAGGAAGAAGACCGTCGGCAATGGTGGGTTTGGGAGGCGGTGGTGGGTCTGCCCTAGAGGAAGTTGCCGGTCTGCAGCAGCAGCAGCAGCGTTGCTCTCGAGTGCAGTAGTAGCGATAGGAAGAAAGGAGAAGACCACCGACGGCTGCGGGTCTGTCCTAGAGGAAGCTGTCGGTCTGCAATAGCAGTGGCAGCGCTGATCTTGAGTGTAGTAGCAGCGACAAGAAGAGGGGAGACCAACGGCGGTGGCCCTACCCGCGAGTAAGTAGTAGTGGCACTGGGAGCCTGCCTACCCGATGAGGGGGCAACGAGGCACCGATTGGAGAAGGTGTTGGCCTGTCGTTGTTGGCAGCTGATCGTCGGAGCGGTGATAGCCCACAGTTGGTGCCCCAGAGATTACGGTTTTTGGTGGAGGTGTGCGGAGGTTGTGCAGGTGAGATATCGGAACGTCGATCTAGGATCGCCACTCTGATACCAAGTAGAAGAAAATGAATCATCACCTTTCATTGAAAAGAGCCCAATACCTCTTTATACAGAGAGAGGTATGGGTAAATAATAGTACATATCTATAAAGAAATACAAATAATAAAATGCTAGATAAATAAGAGTATCAACATGGAGAGAAGGCTCCGTAATGCTCTAGTCTAAAAGTGTGACTAATTAAATGTTGAACTTGAAGAGAGGGCTAAGGAATATTAAAGAAGTGTTGGAAAGAAACTATCAACCATGATCTTGATTTTCTAAATTTAAGTCTTGGGATGACCCAGGATAGATCTAAATGGAGGTCTTTTGTTCCTTTCATTTGTTTGAATTGTAGTTTTTGGTTCTTTTTGCCTAGAATGCAGTCAAAGAAAAGCTCCCTAAGGTGTAACATATCGTTGTAGGAACATAGGACCTACTTTTCTTCTTTGACCAGGGAATGAGGCAAAAAAGGGTTGTAAACACCAGGAACTTGCTATTGCTGCTGGACATATGCAATATGGTTGATCAATTTAACTGCTAGGCATGCATGAACAAATGACTTCCCTTCATTGATAATCTTTCACTCCTTCCTGGAGACCTTTTGCCATTTCAAAATAGGCTTAGTTTAGTAAGAAACATTAAAGTAACATGCTGTACTCTGTTCTATTTTTCTTTCAATAGCTTTTATTCATTTTTTGCAGGTCCTTGTTACATTCTTTTTTATAGTTTCTATTAATTCAGCTGATATTTGCATCTGTTTCTTGTTCTTTTAGGTTGGATTAGGAGAAGGTGTTTCTCCATCTGCCGCTACAGATCTTATTGCAAGGTATGATTATTTCCTTTTTGGCATGTTTTATATGTTCGGCCAAATTAAGTTTGAAACCATATCTGGCTGATTTATATGGATTTCTGTTTCCATGTTTTTTGGTTTAAAAACTTTAATCTATTAAAGTTGAAGCTGATTGCTAGTTTATTATAATTCTTAACTAGTAAGAATTTTTGCAAATAATATTTTAGTAATACGATATGCTCATCAAAAGTGTCATTACTCATCAAGATAGGTTACAAAGGCTCTGGCCTATCTAAATATTGGGAAATGTACATCCATCTGTTCTAAGTTATCTGAAGTTACATCGCCATAGCACTTGATTGTTACATCAAGAGCTTGATGCTACATTGCATCTTTTGTAATTTTGAGTGGCAAACGGAAAGTTGATTGTAGCTTTGTCAGTATTTTAATGATTATATGCTTTTGGTTGCTGAGTTATTTTTGTAAAGGTTTTACCATTATGTGTTGATTTCATAAATGATGTCCTGGGGTATTGGGATACACTTGGATCTTATAATTTTACTTTCATAGTGGTTTTCATCCTTTCATTAAGTATTCTTTTCATAAAAGATTCATGTGACAGCAAGTGCCCATTGATTTTTTTTTATTTCTTTGACCTTTGCTAATATCTGAGAAAAAGTGTGATCCTCAAAACAGAGCTTAGATAGGGATATATAATGGAGAATAGGGGAGACTTCAAAGGGTGATTTCAAAGGTGCATAATGTATTTCTAAGGATTTCCATCAAAAAATCATCATGCATTTATGATATTTCTGTTTGTTCACATGCCAGTTCTGAAAACTGACGAATTTTCCCATAAGTTTTCTTTCACCATTTACTGCTAGATACTGTATATTAGTATGCTATATTGATTGGCAACAAATTCCTAGTGCCTTTTTATATTGTTATATGAAAAAATAAATTGCAATAATTATTAAGATCAAGTTGTGATGAACTCATGCTTACTATAAATGTGATGGGTATGCACTCATTCTCATCATAACTAAATATGGACGTCAGAACATGCACTGGTGCCTACTATTACATTGTAATATTTTCAAGCCTTCAATATTTTCGTATGCAGTACTTTTCCGTTTTATTTTTTCTCTAACTGTTGCATCTTGGCATGATCCTGTGGCATTAACTAACATAACCATGGCTAAAGGAAAGCTTGAGCAATAATGGTAAATAATTTAATATATACATGTTTTTTTTTCTATTATCCGGTTAGATTGGAATAAAAATGGGAAATTTTAATTTTCTTATACTTGAGGGACTCACATGTAAATTTAATCTTTTGATTCCATTGCTATATTTTTTAACTGTTTAGACCCATTTTGACATGGTCATTTCAGAAGTATATAATTTAATCTTTTGAATCTGAGATATGGTAGGGGATGCAACATCTAGTTATTTGATATTTTTTCCTTTGAAAAGGGGGTACTTGATATTTCAGTACACACTCAACAGATCCATTAGTCAATACTCATCGTGAGGTTCAGTAAGTCCCCTGGCATATTTCCAGAGATATGCATGAGTTGTAGGATATATGCCATGGCTGCATAGTGTGCATTGTTATCTCCAACTATGGAGACTTACCTGTTTATAATTAATTGGGGATTCCAGTGAAGGGGATGAGCTTTAAGAGGGTCTCATCTTTGAAATGGCAGGCTGTACCGTAGTTGTCAGTTTACCATGTGAAGGAACGAGAGTGGATAAAGTTCAGTATGCAATTCATTTCTTTTCATTTCAAGATGGGATGATAATTGTGCAATTCTAACATGGAATTATGTGTTTCAGTATTCTGGCCTCGCCAATGCTGTGGCCAACCTAAATGCGATTTCAGGGGTTCCATTCATTCAGACCTTGTGGAATTGATTATTTTTTGGAACTTGTGAGCCATGACTTAAAACACTTAATACTTAGGTTGTAGAAGGGACTGACATGGAAAGCTAGGACAATGGGTCCTGGCAAAGAATTGGTGTGGTCCTATCTTATAAATCTTTGTGGCAAAGAATCTGGCACTCTTTCTGGGTCTTGATGTTTGTTTTCTTCTAATACCTTTGTTTTACGTCATTGTAGGTGCTCTTGTTTAACAAGTTAAGAGCCAGACCTCTGTTGATGGTATATTTATTATCCTTTAATCTTATGCAGATCTATACCATTGCAGGAACGGTCAAGAGCTGTTGCATTTGTTTTTGGCGGCTTGAGCGTCGGTAGTGTTTTGGGGTAAAATTTCCTCAATTGGATATTTCCTGGGCTTTCCTGCCTAAATCCTCATTTTATTTCTATTCCTTCTGTGGCCCAATGGTTGAAGACTGATTATTGCCTGCACAATCCCCACCCCTCCTCTCCCCAAACATGGATCTAGTTGCTTTATTATAATTTAGAAATAAATATTAAAAGAGTAGGCAAAGTTACTTACTCGTTGTCTAGTTGCTTTAGAAATAACCCCATATTAAAATCACATGCATTAAAATTTTTTATTCCCCAGTTCAAATTTCTGTAGTTTGTATTCTTTTTTGTTTCAAAAAAATTGATAGTTTGTATATCCAATGATTTGAGGACTTTCTGGTTGGCTGAGATATCTTAGTAACATATTAATAATCATGCTTTATCATTCTTGAAAGAATTCCTAAGGCTCCGTTTGGTAGAGGTTTAAAGTTTAAGACTGAGTAAAGTTGAGGAAGTCTTAAAGAGGGATAAGTGGATGGGTAAGAGGAGGGTTGGTGGGTGTGGATGTGATAGTTGAGATGATATGTTATTATTGATTTTTGTTTTTATTTGTGTTGAGAGTGGGTTACTGGGAGGTAGATGTGATGGGTGTAAGAGAGTTAGTGGGGGTATATATGATTGGTGAGGGGTAGATGTGATGGGTGGGGAATAAAACTTTTGCACTATTCATGCACTGAAGTGGTTATGACTGACACATAGGATAAAAACCCCGTTTAAAATCACACCAAACGTGCCTAATTGTTTTCCTGTTCTAGATAATTATGCAGTGTAAAAGCAAGTGCCTTCTTATAGCCAAGATAATGGCATGTTCGATTTCCCTTCATTGGAAAACCACAATTTTGCTGACTTTGTGGTAGTAAGTTGAGTTGTGGTAAATTTGTCAATATCCATAGCCATTCTCTGCCATGAGTTGGGATGAGGAGAAAGTATGATGTCAGTCTTCTTTGATGTTTACTCTCAGCTTTGCATTTTACATCTTCGCAACTTTGACATTGATGCTGAGTGCAGTGTGTAGCACATACATTTGTCTCAGATTCAAGTGCAGTGTGTAGCACATACATTCATGTCTTACGAAATCCAAAACACACATAAAGAGAGGAGAAACCATTAGTTTATGTACTCCCATTTTATTTGCCTTTACCCGAGTTTAAAGTTAATGGAACTGGAGAAGAATAATGAGGAATTCTTGATGAAAATAAATCAACCTTTCTTTATATAAAGAGGGGGGATAACAATAGTAATGTTAATCCTAACTAGTTTGGAAATAAACTCAAATCAAATCAAATTCTAACATAAATAGAAAGAGTTAACAAGAATACCAAAACAAACTAATTAGCCTAACTTAACTAATATGAAACTCTTTCCTACTTCTCTAACAGGAAGTCAGGAACATATCTGTACGTTTTAATTACATGAGCTGAGGCCTTAGTCGGGAGGTGTATGTTTAAAGCTAGAGAGGCATATCAACTTTTAGGGGAAAAAAGGGCTAAGAGGCATAAATCTTTTTTTTCTTTCCTCAATTGACCAGTGGTCCAGTGTAGCATTTCGATACCTGGGTCAAGACGTTGTGCACCTCTGTTGATTCCTGGCATTGGCAGTATTTCCCCCTGTCCTGTCCACCATACAGATGGTTTCTGCTTGCTCTCATCTGGTCCATTTCTGGCCAACTTCCAGTGCTTTCTCGTACTGCTCCATTAAGCATCCTGTGGATTAAGGAATTC
This sequence comes from Thalassia testudinum, assembly GCA_037157565.1. Lineage (NCBI taxonomy): Eukaryota > Viridiplantae > Streptophyta > Magnoliopsida > Alismatales > Hydrocharitaceae > Thalassia > Thalassia testudinum. Next base: position 55,737,757 of record JAZHRO010000030.1, read on the forward strand.
AAAAGATCATCCTAAACAAGGTCTTTTGAAAATTGGTCACTTTGTTTTTGAGCATTTCCAGGTGATATAGTACCATTAAAGTAAATTTTCTTCACATTTATTATAACTTTGCTTCTCTCAATAATTTCTTTGTTGTCTTTGCAGATGAGATATGATAACCCTGTGAGGGCATCCAACTCAAAAACCAATTGGCTTTGAGTGGAGAGGCCCGACTGCAAAATATTAACCACTTCTCCACTCCTGCATATTTAGACGTGGGTCCATTTTTCCATCATGGCCCTTTACATGTGGCCTGTAGACAAGTTAATTGGTGACCTGGGAGTTAAACTAAAGTCCATCAGTGTGGCTTTGACATGATATGTGAACATCCAACTCAGCCAATTGGCCTGAGTGTAGAGGCCCAATCAGTGACATTATCCACTTCCTCATTTACATATATTTAGACATGAGACCTTTTTCTCAATACACTGAAAGATTGACTCCATATCCTTCTGATTCTGGTGTAGGTGTTTTTCCCTTTTTTTTTATGGTTTTGGTTCTCTATTGTCTGTTATTTAGTTGGCATAGGAAAAAAATGTCATAATTCTTATACTCTGATCCAGAATGTTCTCTTAACTAGATCTATCAATATTAACAAAGTACTTTTATTTTTTTACTGTATCTTCTCCCAGATCATTTCAGCTTGCTTATCTTTGGGGATTTTCCCAAACTGGACATATTTGCAGGCTTCTTTTGGCTCCTTCAATCATTCAGAATCTTGGATGGGAGTCCGTCTTTTATATATTTGGAATTCTTGGGATACTTTGGTAAGTTAATTTCAAACCAAGATACCATGTGCAGACTCAGTAACCCAGAAGGATCTTTTTTGCATCTAAAATTAGGAAGCCAAGTTAATATTTTAGCGTTTAAACAAATATCACATTTTCTGGAAACAAGCGAATTTGTATGCCATCTTTTCCCCCCTCAAGTTTTATTGCAAGAAACTAAGTATAAACAGTTATTAGCTGAGTTATGAGAAACATCCTCATTAGCTACTCGGGAATGCAAATAAAAAAGTCTAACCAGTTTCTCTTTTGGCATCATTGTGAAGGTGTGTGGGATTTGAGTTCGTCAAGGAAGATGGTGAATCATGGATCCTTAATACCAATATCTTTGGTGAGTGTTCAGACAGTTTTATTTGTATCTCAGTAGAGAATGCTGATGTTCTTTGTCTGAAAATTGTTGACCAAAAAAAAAGGCAAAATATTTAACTTTGCCAGCTCAAACGTCTTTGATGTTGGTAATCACATCAATCTTGTTCCTTTAAAAAAAATCATATCAATCTCGCTCATTGTTTTGAGGTTTTATTCTTGTCTATTATTCTTAGTCATGGAGATATGCAGTTATTTATTAGCAAGGATAAGATTTATGGCAGATCAGATTGTCTGATTCTTATCATTTTGTTTCAAATAATCTCTTCCAGTTTTTATTAATACCAGATGGACCATTAGACCGTTAGCAAGAAAAAGAGAACATGAAAAACCAAAATGCGAACACCTCAAATATGCATAAAAACGAATCAACATGTGAACCCAGTGTTTATATAAGGTTAGGCATGAAATTCATCTGTGCATTCTTCGGTTATGATGAAAGAGCTTTGCTTGAATTGAAATAAGTTGGTTAGAACATTTTCAGCTACTGTATAATAAATCAATTTCTTACAGAACTACAGTAAATAAAGCATTTGCCTAGCTTCAGTGATAAGGAACCAAATGCATGAAAAATGAACATGAGTTTAGTTTCCCTTTATTATATACATACATTTACATCTTCACAGCATTTGGCTAATCGTATTTGTACTTCTGCGGAGTTATTGTCCTCATCCACTAGTAACTAAGCATGAGGATCTTGCACTCAACCTGTATTACTGTTTCCTTCTCTGTTTATCTTGAGCCATTGAGTGATTCTGTTATATTATTTTGACCAATAGGCTCTGGGCCATTAAGTGGTGCTGCTGAAAGTATTACTGCAATAGCTTCTGCAAAAGCATCCGATGTTGCTTCTTTGGATGATCTGCTGGACTCTATTAAGGTTTCTTATCTTCATTTTTAAATGTTTATCTTCTATGCTCTTCCAATATTGAGCATTTTTCTTCATTTTTTGTGCATCAACAAGTGAATTGTATGTTCTTCACTGGTGATGCCGCAACTGCTTTTACTAGATGCCTTAAAATATTGTCTTATCTAAAGGACTGCCCTCTTTGCTGGGAAACAAAAGATTGTAAAGTTTAATAGTGCTATATCTAAAGAGATTATAGAATGGTAAATTGGGGGATGTTTGAGCAAGACATTCATGATGTTCTAGTCTTTGGTGGTTCTGTACAGGCTGTACCATGGAAGGCATTTTTTAAAAGTCCTGCCATCTGGGCAATGGTGTATGCTCACTTTTGTGGAAGTTGGGGCCATTATTGTTGCCTGTCTTGGCTGCCTACTTTTTTCAGGTACATGGAGGGTGTTGACTATGTTTAACAATGCTTGCTGAATGTTGCTTTATGGAATAATTGACAGCCTAACTTTATCTAAGTATGTACTGTTTTTGTATGACCATAATTCGATGACAGCATACACTGCCTATCATAAGCATTTTTTCTGTGTGAATTTTTTTTATAAGAGGACTTTTTTCAATTGGTCAAATTCCTAATTGAATCATTATCACCATTTCACACGATATGCTAATTCAGAAACTATTAATGCAAGGAAATTCCTACGTCTAGAGCTCATTTTAAGTAGGAAGTAGGTCTGCTTCTTTTTTTATGCACTTGTCTTTGAAAGTAATTTATAGACATTGATGGCTCTGTTATTTGTCTGATAAGTTTGTACAACAGCATCAAACCAGACTTTAATGATCTTGGTTCATTTTGATGAATTCTACAATTTTCTTAAGGATATACGTCTTACTTGATAAGGTTCCAGGCCGTTTCAATAGCTGTGTTGTATAGAATATGGTTTGTGTAATTTACTTATTATGTATTTGTTCACTTTACTGGTGTTTATTAGGAGTGTAGCTTGTGATGTCTGCACAGAAAATATCATGGCATTGTTGTTTCATGTTTGCTTCATCTTCTTTTACTGAAAAAATTTAGAATGATGTTCACATTTCACATGCAGCGAGGAGTTGAACCTGAACTTGACGGAAGCAGCTTGGGTATGCTATTGAACGAGCTCCTTAATCATGATGCACATGGAGAGTGTCAGCTACTGCACGGCATAAAATGACACTACTCAAAAAACTGATTTTTTTGATAATGATTGTGAATTGATACTTGCTAATTTGAACTACCATTTGCTCAAATTATTACCCTGATCTTGTAGGTATCAATACTACCTCCTCTGGGTTCGATTGTTGTCACGTCACTTGCATCATCATTGGCTGACAACTTGATATCAGGGGGGTTGGAAACGACAGTGGTAAATACTCATTTTCTTCACCTCTGGGATAATAATATTTTTTGAAAGATATTTACAATTATGCTCTGATTTTAGATGCAAATCTTACTTTAGAATTGTGATTCTCATCCTTCGAGCAATTTGCTTGATAATGATAGATTGCATATAGATTACATTGTGTAAATATGAAGTGCATTGTTGGGAAGAATGGTTTTTCTTGTCCGTACAAGGACATTGCATCCGTTGAAAGATTCGATGCAAATTGGCTCATCTATTGATTTTGTTGGAAGAGGCCCAAAAGAAATAGAAAATAACAAATAGGAATAGAGACTAAGACTCTCAAAAGTAATTAAATATACTTAAGCAATACTCTAACACTCTTCCATTGGAACATGCAACAACCAACTTGTTATAGTAGATAAAATTTGAACTCCCCCTTAATGTAGACATCCGGAGGAGTAGGCAGGAGACTAGAGGAGCAGGTGGTGGTTGGAGCAGAAGTTGTTGTTGTAGTAAACAATGGTATGCTGTAGCTGCAGTAATAGACAGTAGAAGATTGTAGCAGTAGTAGCAGCCATAGACGACAATAGTATGACTATAGTAGAAGTAGCAACCCAAGACGATAGTAGCAGGGCTGTAGCAAAATTAACAACCAATGACAAGAAACATTCCCAATCAGGTAGTAGTAAATGTACGAGATGATCCCAAGCAATAGTAGGCAGTTAGAGATAGAAGACAATCCCACGTAGGCAAGTAGTAGTAGGGATGGGAGAAAGGAACTTCGCTTAAATCTCCCATCGGTCATTGACTTCGTTAAAGAAGCTAGTCGGTGGATCGAAGGTCCAGCATTATGATCAATAGAGCATTCTAATCAGTAGAGGCAATAGGGGTAGGGGAATTGGTGGTGCATGACAGCAGTGGAGTTGATCTCCATTGCATGTGAAGAGGTAGGTGCGCACAAAGAAACGGAGGTGACGCTTGTTGTGTTCCCTAGGGTCGTTCCCCCTTTGATACGATGCTGAAGAGTAATGAGGGATGCTTCAATATTGTTTTTCTAATAAACTCTTCTTACTTGGTTGGTAAGTTAGTCTATTAGGGGTGGGAAGCGTTAGGCATTCAGTATAACAAAACTCTCTATGAGATATAACAATTCCAGTAATATGGCAGTTATACCTACAACTTAGCTCCCCCATCATCATCACTATCACCACTATTTTCCAATATCTTTATATTTCATTTTTTGGTGTTAGTTTTCATCATGAGTTCATGTTAAGGATAGGATGATACGTGTCGCGACCCGTTCCCGGCTTCCTATAGAACCCGAGAACGGCTCATCTCGACGAACCCCAAGACCTAGTTGTCCAACGAGAAACAAACAAATGGATACTCATTCCACAACCACACGTGCAATGTAACTAAGCAGAAAGTACGCAAGAGACAGTAAAGGAAACATAACAGTATATCTTAAGAATATAACATGGCACAAGTGGAAAAGTATAGTTACGAACATAGCCATCATAACAGAAACTGGTAAAAATATAATCGAATATAACAGAACAGTCTACAGGCTACTCACTAGTAACAAAACTCTGTAGAAGAAAAGAAGGAAGGACTACGGCTGAGCTTGACTTGGTTCAACGTCCTCAGCAGCCGGTGCGTTGGTTGCTCAAATTCCTGACCTGAACATAGTTATAGAAATTCATGGTCAGCTAATGCTGAGTAGAGTGGTGGTTAAGTCATTTACATGTAACTAAACAGAATTAAACAAGCAACTAGCTAATTATACATTGCCAGTTATTCATTATCATTCGTTTTCGTTTATCTCATTTATGCGTTTCTGAGTCGAGTAGTCTAATCAAGATCCATAACATTGCTAAATCTTCTTGTTCCCTAAGGGAACGATCTCAATTAAGATCTCACTTGTAGTTTTCCCGCGATGCAGGATGTACACGTAGCACTTTTCTGGCCGAAAGAGTCCCCCGTAGTAGTCCTAAACTCGATCTACCACCCCGAGGTCATAATCGCGATGTAGCGGTGATTACGACATGCACACTTAGCGCATAGGTAATTACCCCTCATTGACACACGGTTGGTCGTTTCTGTTAGCGGATACGCCTAAAAGCACAGCATAGAACAGCATAGGGCTTTGCCCTCTCAGAACAAGGGTCTCGCCCCTCAGAACAGAACAGGGGTCTCGTCCCTCCACAATCCACGTACCCTCGTCCGACTATCTCGGTTCGCCCAGTGGGCCTAACAAGAGTCGGTGTAGGGTGGCTACTCCTAACCCCGGGCCTCATAGGGCGGCTAGCTCCCTCCCTACACTAAGTAGCTCACCTCGATACCACGTACGCGATGGCCAAACATGAGTCGGTGTAGAGTAACTAGTCTTAACCCCGGGTCTCAACCCAAGAGTTGGCAACTCCCCTCTACTCTAAAGGGACAGTAGCTCCCTTGGTACCGCGTACGCAAGACAGTCACTCTCCTCGGTATCGCGTACACAAGGGCTACCTCACTTTCCACACTAAAGGGACAATTGCTCTTCTCGGTATATGAGGGCCAGTGCACTTCCCTTAACTAAGTCCGAACAGTCGCCTGTAGGCAACATGTTCCAAAACCATCAGGTTTTCCGTACTACAGTATTCTTGATTTTTTTTCTAAATTCCCCGTAGGATTCGTACATGGACTTTCTTATTTCCATATCTGGTTCGTTATATGTAGAATATGCAACTCAAATTTCATCATTGATTACTCGGTACAGGTATGTATTTCCATTTATGACATGGTTCATTTCAGGTAGTACAGACAGCTCATGATTTATTTCTTTTCAGGAAGCATCACAGTAACTCAATCATTCATTAACTACACATGCTTTTCTTCCAGCCCTAGTGTTCATTTTACAACCTAGGGTTCAATCGAATATATTCTAAAATAGCATGCATTTATCTCTTTTCTGTCATAGGGTTCATCTCACAACCTAAGGTTCAAATAATTCTACTCCTGTAATTTAATTATTAACTTCGGGATTAAGGTGAAAACCACTCTACTAGGGTAACCGGGTGGAATGGAGGTTCGTAAGGTAACTCCCGATGTCTTCGCAGGTCTCATGTACACTACGGACTGGAGACCTATCACATTGACCAATATATCAAAATGACCTCAAAAACTGCATAGACACTATACCATTTTGTAGAGAATCTCGAACGGAAACCAATGATATTTCGTTTGTGGGAAATCGACTCTGTTTGGGCCCCGAACAGGCCCAAAAACACCAACTCTGACCAAAATCAGACGTCTTGGAAGAGTCTTAGACGTCTTAAACGAACTCAGTGACTCACATTGTTCTTTGCATTTTTTCAGACGTCTGGAACTCCTTACAGACGTCTGAAGGGGTCTTCAGACGTCTGGCAACACTCCCAGACATCTGGAATCACCTCGATCCTCGCACCAGCGCGCCTTTCCAACCTCTGACACATGTATGCAAGGTTAGAACTCAGCAGGGAATAATGATTGAAAATTATGCGCTATCAGACGTCTGGGATTACCTCCAGACGTCTGACGGTCTCTCCAAACATCTGATTTTATGAAAAAGTGATTCTGCATAACCATTTGCGAGCTCTCTCTCCCCTGCGTTTTGCTGCAATGGTAGTGACCCTCGCAGCAGCAGCTTCTCTTGCTGCTTCCCCCTACTCTCCTGCACGCACTCCTCTCCTTCGTGCTCCTCTGGTCCTCCGCTCTCCCTCTCCTCCTCTCGCTCAACTGCTATGTGATGTGAGAATGGAGGGGGGGGGGGGGGGGGGGGTTTATGGAGTTCGGGGCGTGGGGGAGGAAATGGCCTGAAGTATGGGGGGAATGGGGAGGAGTGGGGAGGAATGGGGGAGATGGCATGAGGTACGGTGGAGGGGTGAGGTGCTCGTGGGGTAGGGGTGTGGGGATGGGAAAATTGCGGAAGCACCCCTGCAAGTTCTCTTTTTCCCTTGCATATCCACAACAAAAACCTACGGGGGTTAAATTATACAAAAATCCCTAAAAATTCCGTAAACGTCAAATTATCCTTGGGAATGGTCATTTCAAATACGGATTACTGCGAAGGTTTAACTTGTCCTATTTTTTAGTACCACCAATGTCTTGTCTAGTTAGCAGTTATTTACCATTTGTGTAGTAATTGTGAATTTGTGATGATGTATGAAAATGCATATAACAGAATCACAAATTCGGAAAAACCCAAGGCTAACGATAAGTAGATTCCAGAAAATGTTCTTCCTATGAGGCCCTTCTGCAAGGACTGGTGTTTATTTCCTTTGATCCAAAATTCAAGAATTTTCCTAGAGTAAAACCTTTTCATTTAATGTTATTTGATTTCCATATTCCATTACTGATGTATGCTACCTGCACTTCGTCATCTTTCTTTATTGATGTATTTGACATGATCAAAAGAGGAAGTGGAAGCTACTTGGTAATTTTTTGCTTCTATTGAGAAACAAAAGCAACCATATTTGTTCTGAAGTTGTGGCAAAAGCATTACTCCAACCATAGCTTGGATGCCAGTCTTTGGTGTTGATCTATAGAAATGTCGTTTCTGTGTTTTCATGCAGGTGCGGAAGCTTTGCCAAACCATTGGTTTTCTGTCTCCTGCTGTTTGCATGATACTCTCATCTTTGGATTTAGGGTTGCCTCCTTGGGAGATAGTAGTAATTCTGGCGAGCGGTTTAGCTCTTTCAAGTTTTACTTTGTCAGGTACCTAAGGAATGGATGTTATACCTACACCTGTTAAAAAAATCCAACTTTTCTTATACCATTGAAACTTTTGTGTAAATGCAGGGTTGTACTGTACTCATCAAGATATTTCTCCTGAATATGCAAGCATTCTGTTGGTAATCTTATCTAAAAGCCTTTCTAGTATTCTGCCTTTTTTCTTTGGCATATTTAAAGCATTGTCACAGCATCAAACGGTGGCAAGTTTGGCAAGTGTAGATAATTATAAATTCACAAAAAAATATGGATGATCTAAGAATCCAGAATATCATTAAGTAATCAAAACCACTTTCTTGAAAAGATAAAATTCAGTAATTATTTGTGTACTGAAGTACTATAGCATAAGCAATTTGGGATTGATTTCTAAAATTCAGGAATAATTTTGAAACTATGAATGAATCTGCTTTAGCTAATACACGACTTTGGTATGTCATTAGAATTTTTCAAAAACTTGGAGACTATATTGCTAGGATTAGCGTTTTCTAAATGATTGTAGTATCTGTAGATCATCTTGTGCCTGATGTAACTATATTTGATGAGAAGAACCACTAACCGAGGGCAAATATATCTTAAGAAGACAAACATTATCACATGTAAGGGTGCACACAAATTGGATAAAGTCCCAATCCAATTTAAGGATTTTTAATTGAATTGGATTGTATTTTTCGTCTCTGATGGACCAGATTGTATTGAAAGTTTTGCAATTCATTGACGACTTGGATCAAATTGGGACGTAATCCAATCCTATCGACTCCATTATCTGTAACCTTAAATACTAGTTGCTTACGTGCACTTTATCACATGGGTTTTGGGTTTGAGAGCTTGCTGCTCAAAGTCATCAATCCTACTCCCGTTCCTAGCTGCTTAGGCATTAATTTCTCATGTCCAAGATTTTTGCTCTCTTATTTCTTTTTTTGCTTCTTTATGAACTTTTGAGTTAAGACTTATGTTTTGTTACAAATTTAGGTGAAATTTATAATGATTTGTACTGTCCTCTCTTAGAAAACCATCACGCATGGTAATGGACTTGGACGAGCCGATTTAAATCAAATCCAAAACAGCATTTTAGTCAAATATGTTTAGTGTTTTCTGTCTGGTCTACAACCCTGAAGTTGATCAAACTGCCGACCAGATATGTCATGCTTCCTAACAAATATCATGTTCCTTGTTGTCTCAGGGCATTACCAATACGGTAGGAGCAGTACCTGGGATTGTCGGTGTTGCTCTCACCGGTTATCTTCTTGATTCAACTCATTCTTGGAGTGTAAGCCATTTTCCCTTATATCTGCTAATAATCATCTATAGGAATAAATTAGCAATGATTTGAATGATCGACTGCCATTTTACTCCTTGTGTAGATATCATTATTCGCTCCATCAATCTTCTTCTATCTTACGGGAACCCTTGTGTGGTTAGCATTTGCAAGTAGCGAGCCGCAAGATTTTTCTAAGGAACTGACTGACTGACCAACTGACTGACTTAGAACAGGAAAGGAAAATTATACATCAAACACCAAAATATATATAGATTTGGAGGTTGTGCAGTTTAGAAACCAAGTCCATCTAACCCATTCATTTGATGATGGCAATGCTACACGAGGAAAGAGTCGCAGTTCGTTTCTGCAAACCAAACCTCTGGATCTTTCTGACAAAGATGCTGGAACTTCACAGATGAACCAACAGAAACATGCCATGGTTCTGCAGCCACAACGGCATCCTCATCAGTCCTAAAGCCTTTTACACTGGGACCAGACGGCATACAATTTTTGCAATGTACTACTCATCTAGATGTATTTTGAGAGGTCGAGCAGATTTCACTTTGTAATTCTTTCAGGAAAATGGCTTGGAGTGTATATATGTGCTTAGCATGATCTTTGTACAAACTAGCTCAAAGTGCTGGCAAATGGTTCTTTATAGTTGTGTTTTTGGCAAGTATAGGGACATGCGTCTTTGCAGTAATAATGGGTGAAATGTTATTGTTCCTCATCTTATCACTAGTGCGATCAATTTCAATAAATTACTTTCAGTGGAACTGCAGCTGAACTTCATAGGAAACCTCATTCTGCCATTGAAAGCTTAATGACTATCAGTGGCGGATAAATATGAGCTTTTCTTTTCTTTGCTCCACTTCACTCGAAGGCGAGTTAACTCGCTCCGCTGAAATCATTATGTCTTGTTCGTCGCTTTTGCGATTCGCTTTTACGATTTGCTTTTGCGATTCCGTTGAAAAGCTAAAGAATGAGTGCAAGAAATGATATTGGGAATCTTTTAAAGATAATGACAATTAAAGTCGCTAACAGGTGTTTCAACAAGGCCTGCTATTCGGAAAACACCAATTGTTACCATACTTGATGCTTGAATTATAGTAGATACTGGAGTTGGACCCTCTGTGACATCAAGTAACCAACTCGTTAGCTTTGGAAAGTGAGGTTGATTGTCCCTTGAACACTCATGGTCCGATTATGACACAAAATTAAATGGATCTTCGTGATCCGATTAGATCCGATAAGACATATACCTTATATGTGTGTGTGTGTGTGTGTGTGTGTGTGTTAGGGTCTCTTAGGTGTTATCTCCTTTTTTCCAATTTCTGTGAGTGTCACCTTGGTTTCTCTCAGGATTCGGGCATCAGTTGTATTGCATATTTTTATTTTTTGTTTGTAGTGGAATCTCTCTTTCTCTCTTGGCTTAGGGTTTTTCCCCTCTTCACTAGTGGGGTTTTTCACGTTAACCCTTGTGCTTTGTGATCAATTGTTTGTGATTGTTTATTTGCACAATTTCTCAACAAAGGTTTGACTCCTAACTGTGCCTTGGTGTTAGGCATATGTGCTCTACTATTTCTCCCTCCCTTAGCCCCCAATATCTCGGAGCTATCCAAAAGAAGCTACGAAGAAATCATCAATCAAAATGGGATACTCAAGAAAGGCCTCTCTGGCTTGACATAAAGGGGTACGACTTCTTATGAGATCAGAGTTGCAATTACAAGATTAATTATAGTCTGATTTCATTATAAATTTGGATCAGTTGCTTCATTATAAATTGTGCTATGTTTATGTTAGGAATTACTGATTCAAACTTAATCGCATTGCAATTTTACTGGTTTCTAGTCTACAAAAATCCAACGTACAATCTTCATGTATACATATAAATAGATACATAAATACATTTTTACAACCAACTGAATCCGACTAAGGTTCACAACTTGGCTTGGTTGTCTCGATTCGATAAGGTCTGGAAGACACTAAAACTAATTCCAGATAGGAAAGCTACTCCACCATTAATAGTACAACTTTTATGTGTGCATGAATGTCGTTATAGTATATTCCCTATACCCTCCTTGATGGACAAAATAATGGCCAAGGGAGTCCAACTAATCAAATGACCCCTTGCTTGATCTTAATTCTTGAAATACCAAATAAACCCTAGTTTCTTTCTCTAGATGAACCAAATAAAGATTGTTTGCTCCTCTTTCAAGAGAAACTTTAGATGAAAAAAATTGTAATTTACATGGGAAGATGACCCTTCTTTTTCCTTATATATAAGCAATTATGAATGCCATGCATACAGCACAAAATAACATCGTTAATGTAAAAACCTGAATCTGGAAAACTATGTGAAAATCTTCCTGTGATAAACCCTTAGATTCCTTTCCTCATGTGAGTTGAGAAATCACTGTCAAACATTCCTTCTTGAAAGATATAGTTACTTGATCTTAATTACTCATTGTAATGGCCATTTTAGTGCCTTTTCCCTCCATATAATGGATGAAACCTGAGAACAAACCAATTGGGAAGAGGAAGAACGAGCTATGGGTGTTTCCATTATTCCTATTACCTTAGCTGTGGCTCTCTCCTCCTTCTCTCTTCGCGTAAGTTGTTATATTGTTAATAATGGCAGCAAGGGAGGATGTGGCGTATTCGTGGGAAATTGGGTGTTTGATGGGTCCTATGGTCCAATCTACACCTCAAGTTGTCCCTTTGTGGACAACAACTATGATTGCCAGAAGAACGGGAGGCCCGACAAGCTTTACCTCAAGTATAGATGGAGACCTAGTGGATGTGACCTCCCAAGGTTAGCACTCTAATCAACCTTTTCCATAATTAAGTTGTTAATTTCCTAGAGAACATATTGCAATTACATGTGCAAGCATTGTGTTTATGAAATCCGACTAAATAGGTCGAAAGAGGCACCATCTTGATGCCGTGTGTAATATCTCTAAAAATAATTTTATATAGTGAATTCATGAAAATAAATAGTGGAATGTAAAAAATTGAAAATTATTAATTGTTAACTTAGATTTAGACATTTCTAGTAGTTGTTTGAATTTATAAGTTCAACTGTAATAAGTTATCAATGATATTTTTTCTTAAATTGACTTGAATTTAAGCTTAGATCATTACAAATGGCAGCAAAGGTAAATTCTTTCTATTAGGAGAGAGAGAGAGAGAGAATTCAATGTAGAGAGACAAATGAGGTTCAAATCCTCATACTCAGAAGATCTTAAGAAGTATCTCTTGACGGTGGCGCTCTCCTCAAAAACAAAAGTAAGAGCCACACCTCCGCAAAATCATACCATATATATATACATATATAGATATATATATACATATATACATATATATATATATAGATATACATATATATATATATATATACATATACATATATATAATATATATATATATACATATACATATATACATATAGATATATATATATATATATATATATATATATAGATATATAGATATACATATATACATATATATATATACATATATACATATATATATATACATATATATACATATACATATATATATGGGTACATTAAATGGACCCTTAATCAAATCTAAATATCCATACCCTAAGAACTTGACCCTGCAGTCCTATTTATCATGTCGTCAAAACTCATTTAATTTATATATCAAATAATAATCGAATTATGATCGTTCAAGGCGTGCACAACAAATAAAAAATAACTTAAATAAATTCCAAGAGCACATCCTCTTAAATGATTTTCGCTTTTTACCTATCCATAAATATTCTTGTCTTAAATTATTATATATATTATGAGCACGTTGACACTTTTACATGAATTTTCATACGTAAATATTGTTCTTTAGAGCCATCCGGAAGAATTTCGTAAATGCAATTCACGTAAAAGTAATTGATTCTTGGGATTTACTATCGAAGCTATCCCTCGTACGATCTTCCTTGTACGCAATACGTACGTACATATTTGTATACGTAAGTATTAATCACTGATGTGTTATGCGTCTCTGCGTATGCTCATACGTACGGCTACGTATGTCTTACCGGTTTACCTTGCAACCCCGCCGCACCCCCATCTCACATATTTGTATATGTAAGTTCATACATATTTATAAGTATGTATTTTATGACGTAAAATATAATGTAGAAATAGGGATTAAGTTACGTGTCTCTCTCACGTGAGGGATCGATTAACGAAAGGCATTGATTATTCAAAATATCCTTGGAGGAACGATGCAAGTAATGTTCCCATCATTTTTAAATTATTTTTTATTGATATAAAATTAAATTATATCAATATAAAATCATTTTATATTAATATATTTTAATTTAAACTCAAATTACTTTAATATAAAATTAAAAATCAGCAACACATTTCAATTCAAAATAAAATACCACCCGTGAGTTCAATTTAAAATGAAAAATCATTGATAAATTTTTTATTCACGAGTAATGATTGTTGTTTGAGTTAAGATGAATCTCATCGTATGTTAATATTTGTATTATTTTTCACATGTGAGATTAACACAAAAAATTTACACATGAAGGTGAGAACCACATTCGTCACATCCGTACGTTACAAAAACATAACATTATTTAAATTTTTATGCACTTTTTTTAAGGTTTGATGGATCGGAGCTGCTGAAAGAGTGGAAGGGAAAGAAGATAATGATCGTGGGAGACTCCATATCGAGAAACCAATACGAATCTCTTAGTTGCATGATTTATGCTTCCGTCCCTAATTCTCCCACCAAATTCTCCAAGAATGGTCCCCTGTCCACCCTCATTTTTGAGGTAATATTCACCAACTCCCGTCCTAATATATATATATATATATATATCAAATTTCACTCAACGCTTTTCAAGCTTTCCTTATTTTCAATTTAATCCCCATATTTTTGACAAATATGCATAACTTCCATTGATCTTGATTGACGTAAGTATTGCGAAAACTGTTTGCGTAGGAATACGACTTCACCTTGATGTATTTCCGCTCGATGTTCCTCGTCGACATCGTAAGCGAGCAGATCGGACGGGTGCTGAAGCTAGATTCGATAAGCGATGGCGATCGATGGCTAGGATTGGATCTCTTGATCTTCAATACATGGCACTGGTGGGCCCACAAAGGAAAATTGCAATCGTTAAGTCCCCTGAGACACTACATCTGCATCTTTCATATATTTGCAAACCCTTATTTCCAATTTTTCAGAGGTGCATTCGCCTCATAGAACAAACTTAGCTGAATATTTTAGAATAAAATATAGCATTTATATGAAAATAATATTTGATAATAAAGCCAATGCTACAAGCTCTCGGTTATGGAACACTAATTTTAAATAAGGAACATCTATTTTAAGCCATTTATTTAAAAAGGGGAAAAAAACCTATTTTAGTATCTTAAGTCTGCGCATGCACTACTTAGATACTAAACATTGACTTTTTGTTCCAAAACGGGTATAAACTGGTTATTTACTATTATACGCTTGTGTGGGGGAAGGATGGTACTTTACAAATGTAACTATTTGTTTACAAGGAAATATAAATAATATTACCTGAAGATTGAAGCATTTTTAGGCTTTTCTCTACCACGATGATTAATTTTATTGGTTTGCCTAAATTGCCACTTGCTATTATGTTCTGAGTGATGCTTCGCTTCACATATATATCTTACCGAGAAGCCACGATGAAATTGATCAAACTTCTTCTCTAACCTGAATCTATTATCGAAAACACCCATGAATCCTCGATTTTGAACACGAGAAGCGTATAGGGACTTAAATGAAAGTATGTAGGATTAGAGGATCGGTAATGCAATAATTTCCTTCTTTTTTTTTTAATCTTTAAAAATAACAGGTATTAATTCAAAAATGCAGGTGGGACTTCGTACAAGAAGGGAATAACACGTACAAGGACATGGACAGGCTTGCGGCCTTTTCCAAGGGGCTAACCACATGGGCTAACTGGGTCGACTCTAACATCGACCCATCTAAGACGATGGTCTTCTTCACGTCGATATCTCCCACCCATCTCAAGTAAGATCATCTATTTTGTATCACCTTCATTCATTACATGCTTCTTTGCCATTGATGGATACATACTCACAAGATCGTTACAACGGTGGCATTTTCCTCCAAAGGTTCCATCAATTAAGAACATATACACCCATATACCTCTAAAGCCATTTGGGAGCTTCCGATGACCTATCACTGTTAACCTCTTAAATTCCACGCCTTAAGATGCCGTTGCGCAAAGAGCAGCACGTTTGGAACTTGTTCTCACATCCTAGATTCATTCACGTTTTCGAAAGGACTCTTGTAGTATGTACAAAAATATGAAAGTTATGTATTTTACAACAAAAAAATAAATTTAAAAGTGAAAAGTATGTTATATCTCTTTTTTTTACAAAAAAAAAAAAAGTAATACAAACTAATGTCACGTAATAAGATCCACTACCACTGAAAAAAGTCATCATGATTTCTAAATTCATGATAAAATCATTTTGTATTGATGTAAATCATCAAAATTACCTTTAGAATCATATTATACCGGTATAAAATCATTAAATTACCTTCAGAATCATTTTGGATCGATGCAAAACACTTCATAATTATTTCACACCGATACGTTTTGATTCAAAATAGTAGCAAGTGAGGTGGGACCCACAACGTAACAGAAATTAAGTTATTTTTTAAATTTATTTACGTTACATAACAATTGTAAAGTGAAAATCACATTTATACCAGTGTAAATCACCAAAATCATTTTCATAATTACCTTACACCAATGCAAAACTATTCCAAAATCATTTTGACATGATACGTTTTGATTCAAAGTAGTGGTAAAGAGAAACCCACCATGCAACATAACTTAAGTTTTTATTTATTTATTTACATTAAATACCAATTGTAAAGTGAATACCACATTTATATATTTGTATATTATAAAAGGACGTGAGTTGGGAAATGTAAAAGTTGACGCAAAAAATTACGTAGAGAGAGTTATGAACGTGATCCTCACTTGATGTACCTTTTTTTTATGCAAAAAAAGCACTCACATGTGGTGAGATCCACCACTGTTGAAACTAACAACAAACCACTGTTGTACGGATGCAAACCACTCAACTCACCTTCAGAACTACTTTACACTTTTAAAATGATTTTGCATCAATGTAAAATTAAATTCAAAGTGTTTCTTCACTTATGACAAGTGATTTTACATTTGAAAAGTGATTTTTCATCTTTGGATTTAAGATTTAGTGTTTAAGATTTAACCATAAATCCTAAACCCTAAAATGACAAATCACTTCTCATACATAAATTAATTTTCATAAACCTGAATCCTAAATCCTAAATCCTAAATTCATAAGTCAAAACCACTTTGTGCAAATGGAAAACTACTTTGCACAGGTACAAAACCATCAGATCACCTTTGGAATAATTTTACAACAGTGTAAAATAAGATTATACCACTGTAAAGATACCTTAAAATAATTTATCATCGATGTAAAATTATTTATCATCGATATAAAATCATTTATCACATATATATTTTAATTCAAAGTAGTGTCGTTTTTTTCAATAATGTGACTCTTACATTTTTTTATTTATTTACATTAAAAATATATTATCAAGTGGAGTTTACATTCACGTCAACTTACGTTAATTTTTACGTTATCTTTTACATTTATCTGTATTTTAATATTACAAGGTTAGTCAATTTTTACTTTTTTGTACGATTTTTAACTTTTCCAAATAATATGTTTGGTATAAATGTTTCTTGTTGGATGCAATTTAAAGGTCAACGAGGTGAAAGGTGAACCCTCTAATCAGGATTTTGTTTTTATTCTCTCCCATGTATTTAATGCAGAGCCAGGGATTGGAACGATCCGAGTGCCCGGGCTTGCAAGGGGCAGACCAAGCCAGTGAAGGGGGACAAATATCCAGGGGGGCCCCTCCCTCACAATGAGATTGTCAAGAAGATCCTTGGCACCATGACAAAGCCGGTCAACTTCTTTGACATCACACTGCTCTCTCAACTGAGGAAGGATGGCCACCCTTCAACCTATACTGAGAACCACATTGGGATGGACTGCAGCCATTGGTGCCTTGCCGGTGTCCCTGACACTTGGAACCAACTCCTCTATGTCTCCCTCCTTGGAGACCACAATTAATTGAGAACCATGGTGTTGCTTGTATCTGTTTTTCTTTTTTTTTTTTCTTTTTAGCTCAAATCCAATCTACCCTCTAAGTACATATCATAAGGTCTTCATTGGATTGAGATTCGCAAAATTGAGATTTAATTGTGATGAGATATTCTGGAAGATTTTAAATTATTCATCTTCAATCTTTATTGCCTTTTTTTTTTTTATGACAAGTACACCTACTCTCAATTTCTCAGCTCAATTGATTGTAGATATCTTATTATTATTATTATTATTATTATTATTATTATTATAGTTAATCAACAACGCACGACCACAATTGAGAACAAGGATGCTGTTCATAATTATTTCTGCGCTCAAATCCAATCCAACCCAGGTATACATAGTTAGGTCTTGAATGGATTGAGATTTGGATGGCTAGAAGTCTACTCAATCAGGATAAGGTATTGGAAAGATTTTGTTCCAAGATCAAAGAATGGAAATTTCATTTCGTCTTCCTATCTTTAGTCCCTTCCATATAATTTTTTTTTTTTTGACAACAATACCATGTTCATGATGTTACAACAACCACCGCTCAAAGAAAGGGAGTTAGATGCCAATTTATTTACTCTCAGTTGCTCACACTAGATCATCTATCTCAAGCTCACGACCAGGGATTCTCATCCTCATCGATCTTTTTCGTCGGATTTTTCGAGAAGTGTGTCTCTTAAACTAGGCAAGGAGGGCGACTGTTGGCAGCAGATACCCGTGAGCCCCACTCGAGGAGCTCCTTGCTCGTGTCGTCCCTATGCACCACGACCTCAACGAAGCACAGGCAATCCTTCTTCTCCCCCATGGCCACCCCAATCGCCTCCACGAGATCCTTCTCCCTCATCACCTGCATCGCGAAATTTACTTCGTGAGCATTCAAATTTGCACCATGGGGTGCAACGAGGGGCAGGTGAGGGGGGTCAGCCCTCAACTCTTTTAAGTTTCTTTAAGAATCATTTACCAAAATATTTAGTTTTAGTCAATTACCCCATATTTCACCCCCATTTTTACCTAAATTCCTAACTCTGCCCTGGTTTGCACCCTCCCTTGTGTTTTAGATATTTGTAAGATGCGGGATTCGCATCGATTACCTTCTTTGTCCAGCAATTGCCTTCACCGTTGTCGATGGCTTCGACGAACTTCGTGTAGTTCCAGTCCTTGATCACATTGTACGGCCCGTCGTGGATCTCAACCTCGATGGTATACCCTCCATTATTCACGAGGAAGATGATGTTGGGCTGCTTGCAGCGAATCATCGTTGAGATATCCTGTGCGGTTACCTAAACAGATGCCAAGAATGATCTACCTATTAATTTTTATGAATGATTGAACATACACAAGAATTGAAAACGAAGTAGATTCATGACTGTCTAATGTCAGTAACTGCACGATCGGAGTCATGTTGAACTGTTTTATGTAATTGAGTATTATTAGGCAACAACTACCATAATCAACAATACAAAATTTTGAATCATGGTTACTCGAATCTATGAGAGCACCAAACTCAAACCAATTGGCTCGAGTTGAGAGGCCCAATCAATTAATAATCATCACTTCTTGATTTCTATATGTTTAGGCATGGCTATATCTTTCCAAGACACCACCTTATATATGTATACATGGCCTTCTTTGGCTTCTGCATGTGGACAAATCAGCTGATTACGTAGATATTAATCTTGAAATTAGATTGATATGACTCTAATGCCATGCGAGAGCAACCCAGAATCATTAATATTAACCCCTTCTTTATTCTTGATTCTGACATGCACCCTTGGATGTGGTGCTATTTTCTCAATACTACCAGCTAAAAGACTCCCAATTTCTTCCTTCTCTCTACATACATAACGTTCAATTCTAAAAGACTCAAGTTGAAAATACGCTATCTAATAGCCGAGGGTTGCCACCTCATAGCTTGGGCTTAGGCATCTTAGTTGGTTGGTTAAACTTTACTTAGGTCCAGATGAGCAAGTTGTCATGTCTAGTTTTTCCCTGACTTCAATTCGGGTTTGGACTTAGACAAGATCTGATGAAAGCTCAAACATGTATCACTATCTTTTTCTTCTGTGATTAGATGTTGTGCAATGGTTTTTTTGGAATGTTCCCAACAAGATATCACAATATGAACACATTATATGGAAGATGTGAGACGCATACCTGAAAGCTTCCATCTCCTATGAATGCGATCACGCGCCTTGGCTTGGAGACTGCCGGATCTTTCGAGAGCTCCGCCTGAGCATACCCAAGTGTTGCGCCCACCGACCAACCAATCGATCCATACTGCATTTGGAACTCATACCTATAATTCAATCAATTGCATCAGACACACATTTCCATGGGGAATCAACCAATTGGTCAAGCAACGGGCTTCAAGCGATTGATCACTCAAGATTGCAGCATACCCGCAGTACTCCGGCAATTTAAGCTTCTGACAATTGAACCATGAGTCGCCCGTCTCTGCGATAATTGCTGTTTCACCACTCAACATCTCCTGTTTGGCAGTTAAGGAGCAAAACTGTTAACTAAAAGGAAACGTTCAGTTAAATATGGTAATAAACACGTAACTGTTAATTCCTTAGATATGCTGTTGAAAAATATATAGCAAGCCCTTATTTGGATTGCCATGATATTAGCTGGTTCCATGTGATTTATTAGTTAAAGTATTTGATGCAGCCTGTAAATAAATTGTTGCAATTTCAATGCAGGAAAATGCTTCAGTTGCTTTACATACGCCAGTAAATGTCATTGCAATGAAACTACATGGAAAGAACCCGCTGGAATCTAATTTATTCGCGATTATCCGAGCAGGCGAGCCTTTGACACATGCCTGGACATGCTTGAAGAAGATGTTGACACGAAGCGGTTCGTTGGGGTCCCGAGTGACGGGGAGGCTTCGTGGCACGAAGATCCGTTGGTAATTCTCCAAGGCAGCACTGTTCCTTCTCACTTTTCTTGCGAGCCCATTCAGGAACTCCTCCATGAAGACCCAGCCATAGGATGGGCCGTTTGCGATCGTCACGCGTCTGGGCTGCACGATCACGGCCTTCTCCTTCTTGATCAGCAGGGAGTACCCCACAGAGCTGTAGTCATTGAATATAGGGCCGACGAATACGTAAGCGTCGGCAGATTCGACTATTTCACCGACGAAATTCGTGCTGACCGCGCCCCAGTAGGTGCCTATGAACTGCGGGTGCTGCTCAGGCACGAGGCCCTTTGCGGAGGGCATTATGGCAATCGGGTAGCCCGCAGCATTGGCGAGTTCGACGAAGGCATTCTGGGCCTTGGAGACTCTGAGGTTGGGGCCCCCTACGAGCACAGGCTTCACTGCCTTGTTCAGGAACTCCGCCGTCGCGTCCACCGCAGCCTGCAATCCCAATTCGTTGCTCTTCCTACGGTGGAAAATCAAATTTTGGACATCAATTTCAGAAATGGAAGTTTGATCAACATGTTCAATTGCATGACAAATTAGATTCTTGCAAAGGTAAGTTCTCTCGTGACAACTACTCGTTTTCACGAGTTTCTCATGTGGGATTATTTTTACATGTTACATCTTCCTGTCAGATTAATTTAACACGTTTGAAAGTCTATGCTACAAAAATGTCATTTTTATAGCTATATTTGATCTTGAAGTCTCACATCTAGCTAAAAGTTCGAAAAATTTTACATGTTTGCAATACCAACCAAGAAAGAAACTGAATTCAGGGTATCGGAAGAGCAAATTTTCGCTACGGATCAATCAAATATATGGATAAGTTCCATATTGCCAGATTAATGCCAGATAATTAGGGAGGATAACAATTTCTGAAAGATCATATTACATTGTAATAATTCTTAAAATGTAGCACATTTTGGAAATCTGTCCTCTAAAAATATCTTTTTCCATAGCAGTATTAAATTTTGAAATCTCACATCTGAACAAAAGCTCAAAACATTTTACGTGTTTGCAACACAAACCAACAACAAAAGAAACTGAATTCAATGTGTTGAAAGCATGAATTTTCACCACTGATCAATATATAGATGAGTTTTAGACTGCCAAATTAATTGCCAAAATAATGAGGGAGGATAGCAAGGGCTTAAGGATTTCTGACTCATATAGCAGTATTAAATTTTGAAATCTCACATCTGAACAAAAGCTCAAAACATTTTACGCGTTTGCAACACAAACCAACAACAAAAGAAACTGAATTCAATGTGTTGAAAGCATGAATTTTCACCACTGATCAATATATAGATGAGTTTTAGACTGCCAAATTAATTGCCAAAATAATGAGGGAGGATAGCAAGGGCTTAAGGATTTCTGACTCATTGCATGATCTTGTAATCATTCCTAAAATTCTAGAATACATGTTGGAAATCTGTCCTCCAAAAATGTCATTTTCATAGCAACATTTAACCTTGAAATCTCACATCTGAACATAAGTCTGAAATGTTTTATATGTTTTCAACGAAAGAAACTGAATTCGATGTTTTGAAAGTGCCAACTTTGGCTACTGATTAGTGATTAGTATATGGACAAGTACTATACTAGCAAATCAATGCCAAACAATGAGGGGGGATAACAAGGGCTTGAAGATTTCTTACTAATTAATGAACCTGTAAATCATTCCCAAATATCTACCACACACCTGGAAATCTATCATCCAAAAATCTCATTTCCATGATAGCAAAATTTTAAGGGTTTGGAATATTTTACACATTTGCAACACAAACCAACCAAGAAAAAAAACGAGTTGGAATTATTGAAGGCGTGAATTTTTGCTGCACAATAATGATGGGAAGAACTTGAAAGAGGAAGAACTGCTGCAGTCCATACCATGGTGCCAAGAAGAAAGGCACGGGCTCCTTCCTGAAGGTTGAATGGGGGATCCCTGGGAGATTGCAGCTAATGCTGATGTACACTGGTTTGCTCTCCTTCAGCGCAGTAGCTATCGCGGTGTCAATCTGCTCGTGGGCATCATCCAGATTGTTCACAACTGCCTGGAACATTACACAAAACCATCTGTTTGAATGGTGACATCTTAATCCAATGTATAAGTTGAAAAATTCCACCAAATGAATTCGATGAGATGCAAAACTAATTCATGGTTGCTCATTTGGGAGGATTACTCAGATAATTAAGTGCATAGATGCCCGATGAATTATTTGAGCTTAGTCAAATATCTCTTCAGATACTGAATAAAATTTTTTGAAATTTCTAAACGTGTTTTTGTGATTTGACAATACACGTCATTGAATTTTACTTTGAATAAGATATTTTCTGGAGTCATGTTTGGATTTGTTTGGGATATTCCTGCATTCCTCCGTGACCATATTTATGTCAGTTTCCCTATTCAATTGCTCGTCTTAGTATTAACTAAGCGTTGGTACTAATTATCCAATCAATGTTTATTACAATTATTGAATTTTGTCCCATAAAGCTTAACATGCTTTCTCGTGATCATGGGTTTTATCACTGGATAATTCCCAACTATGTTTAACTTTTTCTCCTTTTTTTTTGGCTTTTTGAGCAAGATCTATGGTCAATTGTAGGAGTATTCATGGAAATAAAGACCAAACTATGATTACTCAGAAACGAAGGAAATTTCTGGAATTAAAATTAACAGCAGAGGCGTTCTTGCTGAATTATGACAATCTGTAGGATATAAGCATCATTTTTTTAAGGGATATAAATCAACCAATTTTAGTGCAGGGCCATACATATGATCCTGTCCTTTCTTTCTTTTTTTTTTTTGAACATTGAAATGTGCTCCAATGAACATCCTCTGGATAATTCCCAGAGGTTCTGGTCATTCAGGGTATAAAAAGAGGAAAGGAAAGAAAAGCATTTACTTGAGAAAAAAAAAAAATTCAAGAATCCATAACCCATTTCCTGGTCGACTTCAAGATTCCTTTTAGAAGCTAAAACCTGAGAAACACTGATCACTCCCTTCAAAAATTTGATCCTTTTTCTTTTTGGAAATGCAGTCTAAAGAGAAGGCCTGCCAGATCCAGCAATCAAGACAGATTCAAGATTCACCCTGGTCCATTTCGTCAAACAAGATTCTTTTTTCAGGAAAAAGAAAGTCCAATACCATCCAAATAAAAGAAAATGTTAAAGGTCAGGGAAAAAAAGTACTCTTCAAAACTCTGGCTTTCCATTTTTTCCAAAGAGTAAAGACCCACCAAAATCCACAGCAATATTTTTTCTCAACAAAAAACCAAAGTGGAAAGAAAAAGAAAATAGTCCAAATAATCATAAAACCAAAGGAGGTGAGTTGAAAAATGCACAAGTTGACACAAATTGACGTATAGCTATAAATGTAGCACCTCTCCCTTTTTGTTGCAAAAAAAGTGATGACACGTGGTGGGATCCACAATTGTTGAAATCAATAATAAACAACTTTTGTAGAGGTAAATGGTTGTACAAAATCACTTTTCACCTTCAAAAAAATTTTACACTTGTGTAAATTAAGATTACACTACTTTACACCGGTGCAAAAAAAATATTATATCGGTACAATATTTTTTTACACCGATGTAAAGTAAGATTATACCTTACTTTGAACTACTTTACATACGGTGTCATATTTTTTTATTCAGGTATAAAATTAAATTCCAGATATTTTTTCATATATACATGACAATTGATTTTATACTTAAAATATGATTTTTCATCCCAAGCAGCACTTGGGTCAACATTCTTTTAATTTTTTCTATTAAATATCAATAATTAAATAGATCAACATTACGTAAATTACAAAAATAATATTTACATCACTTTTTAAGTCACAGTCTATATTTCTCAACTTTTTTTGGGCAAAACGGAAACGACGGAAACGAAGCTCATTGATTTCAAAAATCTGATTTCTCTTTCCCATTTTCTTCCCCAGAAGAGTCAAAGATAAGACCCACCAAAGAACCCACCTATCTGGACATTCACCGCCCCCCCACCAAGAGCCCAACTTTCCCCTTCCTAACCCCTCGATTTCCCCCAAAAAGAATATCTAACAATCAGAAAACCAGGACACACTAGAAGAAGTTCATTTCTTATCAAAAATCTTAACCTTTTTCTTCTGACACAGTCGAGCAAAGGATCTCACATTTGATCTTACCTCTCCCCAACATCTCAAATTTTCTCAAAAAAAACAATAAAAAAAGGGAACCCAAATTGGAAACGAAACAAAAATCAACCAAACAACCCGAAAAACAAAACCCAGCCAAAGAAAAGAGCTCATCTTTCTCAAAAATCCAATCTTTCTTTCCCTCCAGTCACAGAACAGAAGCCACACCAAACAACCCCCCTGTCAGAAACACCCCCCACCCACCAAGATCCCATCTTTCCCCCTCTCCATCCCTCGATTTTCTCCCAAATCAAAAAAAAAAACAAAGAACCCGAATCAAGAAAATAAACAAAAAAATCATCCAATCAATCAGAAATTCCAAAACCCAATGGGAAAAGAGAAGTTCATTTGATCTTCGCGTCTTTCCAATCACAGCCGAAGAGAGAAGACCACCCAACAATCGCCCCCACTCGAATTTCTCAAAAAAAACAGAAAAAGAACCCAAATTAGAGGGGAAAGAAGAAGCGAGAGCATCCAATCAATCAGCAAACCAAAACCCACTGGAAGAACAACAAAAAGAAAAGGCTCGTTCTTCTCAAAATTCCGATCCTTCCTTCTTCTCTCCACACAACCAAAAGACAGAAGACCCACCACACCATCCAATCCAAACACCCGTTCACCACCCACCAAGCTCCCAACTTTCCCCTCCCTATCACCTCAAATCCCCACATGGGCACCCCTCAGAATCCATCACCACCACCTCACCTGATAGCAAGTCACCGTCTGGAAGCACCTCAGCTCCTGCGTGAAGTCCGGCAGCCCCGTGGTGTGGTGCAGTATCCTGTTCGTCCCATAGTCGTTGGAGTTCGGCCCCCCAACCACGCAGATCACCGGTAGATTCTCGCTATAAGCCCCAGCGATGGCGTTGATCACGCTCAGTCCCCCCACCGTGAACGTCACCGCGCATGCCCCCACCCCGCGGCACCTCGCGTACCTGCACGTTTACGGTGGCGATTCTGTGACATGTGTCGTGTTTTTTTTTCCATGGGAATTACCGACATATAGAGGTATGTAGGTAAAATGTCACCCGTCGGCGGCGTAGCCGGCGTTGAGCTCGTTGCAGCAGCCGACGAGGTTGAGGGAGGGGTTGGCGAGGAGGTGGTCGAGGAGGGAGAGGTTGAAGTCGCCGGGGACGGAGAAGACGTCTCGGACGCCGATCTGGACGAGGCGGGCAGCGAGGTGGGACCCGAGGGTGCCCGACGTGAGCAGCTCGCTGGTCTTACCCCCCCACGCCTCGCTGTTGGAGCTCAACTCCATTGATGGGTCGTGGAGAGGAGGAGGAAGGAGGTGGAGGAGGAGAAGGTGGCGGCGAATTGGAGGGAAAGGCTTCCCGTTTCTCTCTCTGTGTGTATATATTTCTTTGCCGATGCTTGTGTTCGCACGTAAGTGGAAATATATATATATATTTATTTATTTATTTATTTGTGTATATATACATGAAGAGGTCCGATGCTATCTGCACCATTTAGGCTCGTTTGTCGGTATAGTTAACCAAAGTTAAGGATTATCCTAAATATTTTTTAAATTTTTTCTTCATTCTAAGGTAAATATCATATCAACATATTAATTATTTTTTATTTTTACTTTTAATATTAAAAAAAATTCATTATAACTTATATTTTCACTTTTAATAATAAATAATATTTACTAATATTCTTCACTCTTATTTATATTATTAAATAAATATTCATTAACATCACATCAATATATTAATCATTTTAATCTTATATTTAACCATATCCTTATTCTCCAACCCAAACAAATATCATTTCTACTTATCTTATTTTAATATATCACTACTTTATTTTATCTTACCTTCGAATGTAACTTTATAAAAAGCCGTGGGTAGTAAAACCTTAATAATATATATTTTGCAACCTATGGAGGAAAAAGGAATCAAGAAAGTAAATTTAAAAGTATGGATTATATCATACATTTTTCTTTCATGTAAACATATAATGCAAGTATTATCACATACTAGGATTTATCATGGATTAAAAAAGTTGTTGCCACTTTTAAATTAAAAATGAAATTATTTTACATCAATATAAAATCATCAAAATTATTTTTAAAAATATTTTACATTGATGTAAAACTATCAAAAATCATCTTTATAGTCCTTTTACAAAATAAAAAAATCACTTATACACTACCTTAAAGAGTGGTGATGATTTATTTAAGTATACGATACTTTTTTAATTCTTTTAGATTAAATATGGACTTTACGTTAAGAATCAAATTCATCATTTCTGTACATTACAGAATATATCACATCATATATTCTTATACATTTTAGCTTATAAGAAAATATTTTCAGCACGAGAGCACATGTAACGTGGGAGTACGGATAAGTTTTACTGTTAGTCTGCGTGTATATATATCGTGAGATGAGTAAAAGTTCTTTCAAGTAAGTAGGGGGTAGAATTTGATTTGAGATGATGTCGGATAAAGGTAAAAATGGATCTCACTTGATGTTTGATAGGTCTCGACCACCAAAAGATTTATAAAGAGAGAAAGTATTATACAGCCATTAACATCCATCACTAGAAGGGAGTGGTCGAGCCTCCTAGGTAATCGTAGGGCTCGATACGACGAACATCAGACAACCACACGAGAACCAAAGGAGATTTGATGACTTAATTCTACTATAAGAGGTGTACGTATGAGGGAAGGATCATATTCTCAACTATGCAGTAGAACTTGTGAAGTTACAGAATTTTTTCTCCCCTTTTGACCCCCTCCACTCGAGGGCCTGTCTCCCTATTTATAACATGGAAAGATCCCTAACCTAGTTGCCTTTGATACCCTTTCTGTCATACTGCTCGTCTGCTGTTAGGATGTAGGTGGTCACTTCCATCTTGTCATGATCTTGACACCGGTTGCGTCGAATCTTTTAACAGTTTGGAGGGATATAATCCTGGGTTCAACTAGTAGGAGGTAGGGTCGGGTGATATCGAATCCACTTGTTTTCCTGTAGTCGGGTAGCCAGATCCTTTATTGGGCTACGTGCAAAATTGTAGACCCGTAGGCGATTTTTGCCCCTCATCAATGCCACAGATATATTTTCGATCAAGTCTTACTGAGATGAAGCCTAAGACGCTAAGATGTAGCTCTTGATCTGTTGGCTACCTCCTATAGAGCGGTAATTGTATAGGTAAAATGCCTAAACTAAAGCTCTGATCAGACAATTGTTAATAAGGAATTTTGATAAGATGAAAAAAGTAATTATCCAATCAAGAACACCTGTCCATGGAAGCCACAGAGTTGCAATTTGAATCAGAAAGAAAAAGTTGAAATTAAGATGGACCTTCCAGAGAAGAGTCTGGTTTTATTTGTCTTGCTGTCTAAAACTTAGATTTTTATTACCTTGTTATAAAATAATTCATTAGATGATTTTCATGCATTCCAATGATTATATGTTATGCATACACTAATTGATGCGACCTTCTAACAACATTGTACAAAAGAATCAACCTTGAATCATGTGCCACAACCATCTCGCCAAACCAAATGCATGTGTATCATAGTTGATAACATGCAAGTTGTAATTATCCTCATCATAACTGAATTCCATTGTATTTTCAAATAGTATGAGCGGAGCTCTATAATCACCTTTCATAGACATGGTATACTAAGGCTTTATTTGGTGGTGACGTTTGGAAAAATTTTTTCCACTATAGGATTTTTGTTGAGACTTTTCCAACTACTTCAACATAAACTTTAACACAATTACATTAAATTATTTAATCAAATCACAATAAGCTTCGTTCTAACTTCTATTATTAAATAAATATCCACTACATCCTTTACTTTTACTTTTAATATTAAACAAATATCAACTAACATTCTCCACTCTCACTTATACTATTAAATAAATATTCACTAACATCACATCATTATATCAATCATTTTATCTCTTTACTTAACCCTCACCTTATTACATTATATCTTATTCAATTTTAACCTATTTCTACAATATCTCATTTCACCTCCAAACGAGCTTCGAGGGTTGGATCGTCTCCTAAAACATACACATGATCAAGTGTAACTATTGAGAAATTTCTTGTGTTATATTTTGATTATTCTATCACTTTTATTTTCTTATTCAACCATCAAATTATTTGATTGAGTTACACCTAAAGTTGAATCCTCAAAATTCCCCAATCAATCGAAGACTCGTGTCACATTATAATATTTTTTTTCGTACTTTACAAGTTGTTGGAGTAAACTTTGCTCTCATTACAATTTCGATAGCAAAAGCTTTTAGGTTAGATCATTTAATGAAATATATACACATTGAGGTGGAACCTGATCATCCAATCTCTAAGTGTGCGATATTTCTTTCTTATTGATTTCCCTCTCTATTGTTGTGAAGATTGTCATCTATCTATTAATTGTCCTTTTATCGGTTCATATCCAAATAACACCTTAGTTTCATCTAATCTTAAGTTGACATATGCCGTTTATAGTTAAATCGTAGGAACAGGATGAATGCTCTCATGCAATCATAGCCATATGGGCTCGATCAAGTAGAGGAGAAGAGTATATGGGGACCATCGTTACATGTGTCAATTATTTTGGATCATGTAGAGATATATATATATATATATATATATATGTGTGTATGCATGTTACGTATATGTCTAT
The DNA here is from genome assembly GCA_037157565.1 of Thalassia testudinum. Lineage (NCBI taxonomy): Eukaryota > Viridiplantae > Streptophyta > Magnoliopsida > Alismatales > Hydrocharitaceae > Thalassia > Thalassia testudinum. Next base: position 55,767,146 of record JAZHRO010000030.1, read on the forward strand.
GTATACAAACTCTATCTTGTATGTGATCATTGGTGTATAGTTACGGTGGTAATGATAAGGGTGTGGGATTCCCTCTATACATATTTAAATTTTTCTCCATCTTTATCTCATGGGTATCCCAAAGAGAGTTACGAAGTGCAACTGTAAGAATAATAGGTATATACAGAAAATATGATACTATTTGATCACACATGACGCCGTCCCAAACATAACCTTCCTTTTTAATAAGGGGATGTCAAATATTTTCAAAGTGACCCGAGATGGATTTACAGTTCAAGCCCCTTGAGTTTTGAGAATTTTGAAGAAGGCAGGATAGAGTCTTTGGAGACAAGTTATTAGTTTGACTAGTTACGTCATGCGTGACTTGTCTTCCAAGTTGATCTAGATTGGATTAGTAGCCGGTTAAGTGGACCACATTGGGGATTGGAATTGACTCTTGGATTAGGACGCTATCTTTTGAGCTATCTTAAGCACATGTCTGTATGTGTTGTATGCCTAAATCCATGCACACGCTTTAAGTGGGTGCAGGTGCTCTTACAGGCATTTGGATATTACTTCCACAACTGTGGGTCCCTCATTTTTGGCAAGGGAGGGGGAGTTAATTTTTGTGTTAAACGCTGCCTTCGATTACGATTTGTTCTTATTTTTTGACGTGGGTGTAGAGGTGAAATTGTTAGTCTAAGATCTACATTAAAAAATGTGTCAAAACATGCAAAAATATAAAATATGATGTATTTTTGTAAGTTACAAATACATTGTCTGGGATCTTCACCGTACAATTGATATTTAATAATATAAAAAAAATCTAAAAAATAATGTAACTTCTATTATGCAATAGGTCCTTACTTTAAAAGTCATCATTTTGTGGGTTAATAGATAGGTGTATTCTTTTTATTTTAAATAAAAACAGTATTAGTTCAAGATGATTTTAAAGTGTAACCTATGACCTTATACTGATGTAAAATGATTTTAAAAGTGATTTTAGTGGTGTAAAATGATTTTATACAAGCATAAAATCATTTCTAAAGATAATTTTAGTGATTTTTCATGTCTGTGTAAATTGATTTCAAAGATAATTTTATTAATTTTACATCGATGCGAAATAATTATCGAGATGATTTCAATGATTTGTATTAGTATTTTTTATTTTAACACTTATACATATTTCATTTAGAAGTGATGCTAACCTTTTGAAACAACGGTGAACCTGTCGTATGACATTACTTAGGTTACCTTTTTTTTTTAAGTAAAGAAAAGAATGTAATGTTATCTCTACTTTTAAATTTCAATTTTCGAGTACCGATACCTAGTTAATTTTCGAATTACGCCACTCTTTACATTTTTATACCCGTGTCAACTCAACCATGTGTTATTCTACCTGCGTGCATGGTGGGATAAATTTTGTTCCAATCGGGTAATTATCCCATTTATAAGTATTTGGTTCGGCGATGGGTTAATTTGCGGGAGAATTAATAAGGTCTCTTTTCAATTTTGCAATTATCACGGTTCTTGGACATACATGGACCCGGACTTATTTAAAAATGATCGCGAATAGGATTCAAGGAAGCGGGGGGTCAAATTTAGTCGCGCGGTTGTGAATTTTCTAGTAATTATATATTTCCAGGGCTGATGAAAATTTCGCTCAAAGTGGCAGGGGCCTACTAATGTTCTAGATTGTTACCATAATAATAATAATAATAATAATAATAATAATAATAATAATAAAAGATCACAGCTGACATGCGTTTACTTTTGATTTGCAGCATTTTGACCGAAGGAGTGGGGATGTCGCGGATAAATGGAGAACATAGTTTTGCATTTACTGGTCTCGTTATGCGAAATTTGATCTCTTCCCAGTAAAGGGAAGGAGTTCAACGCGGAGCAAGGCAGATTTCACTTCCATTTGGTTGATGTTCGTCGTAGGGTTTGAGGATTTAGGTAGTTATGATTATTCTTCCAGCCTGGAGTCGGATTCCAATCGATAGAATGAGTTGAGGTAGGAATCGATTAGGTTTGATTGAGAGGTTGCTTGGGAAGCTTAAAGGTAGTCCCATATGAGGTCTTCAGCTCCAAAGTTTGAATCTGGAGCAAAAACAACGTCAAAGAGGAGATTCTTGGAAGTTAACAAGCAGATCAATAGGCCTTGTCCGCTAATCTTAAGCTGGCAAGGATCGAGGTAGAGTCAAGGGAATAAGAGTTCACAAGAAACAAGGAGTTCCTGGTGTGAATTGAGAACCTCCTTACTACGAATGGATTGCCTGACAAGGTCAAATAGATTCTGTGTGGAGTAGCCCCTTTCAACCCTTAAGAGGAGAAGGGATTGATAACTCTGTAACAACATCAAATGGGGGGCACCTGTTGGATGACTTGCTACAACTAGAAATAAAATTACTTTATGGGATAGAGGATTTGTTGTTGGATGCGGATATAGAAGCGTAAAAGTAGATGTAATTTACAATGCAAGGATGTAGGGGTGATAAAAAAAAAAAACTTATCTCTTTTACGTAAAAAAAAAGTAATGAAAAGTTTCGTCATATGATAGGATCTACCACCACTCAAAAAAGTTATCATCAATTTTAAATTAACAATGTAATCATTTTATATTAGTATAAAATCACTTCATAATTTTAAATTAACAATATAATGATATATTTTTAATTCAAAGAGGTGGTGACTATTTTAAGTGAGATAGAGATCATATTTACAAGTCTATATATTATAAAATTTGTTTTATTTTGTATTTATTTAAATTTCAATTTTATTATTACCGTCAAAGATCGAGAATTTTTAATGCATCTTTCGAAGAAGTCTTCTTTTTTACATTTTTTGAGAATATGCATTTTGTCAAGGTCTAAGGCCACATTTGTGGGCACTTCTGGATTGGATGCATATATGTTAAATTTAACATAAAATAAATTGGTGATCTCAATAATATATTTACAAGCTCTAAAAGGGCAACCTTTAAAATGATAAAATAGCAGTCGTAGTCTTTTTGTTTGAAGAAAAGTTGCTATCATACAAAGAAAAGAGACCTTGGAGGAATGTACTCCGACCGCACCATCAGAGAGAGAGATCAAGAAGGTTTATTGGAATATGTCAATATTTTGAAGCTCTCAATTTTTTCAATGAAGTGGAAAAGTATATAGATGATTTTAGAAGATTAAAAATGTGTATATGAGCCCTTGTCTATGGGCTTCGGGACTAAGTTTATAAGAAACTTTCGTGGATGTCACCCAAGGCTCATAACATGGCAAATGTTATTTTGTCGATTCCCATGTATGGGATTAGTATTGGGGCAAGTTTATTGTAATTCGACTTTGGGTTACTATAATTTGACTTCTCGTTAGTGTATTCTTTGAATATATCTTGTTAGCATTTGTTGTATGTACGAGTGTGAAGTCATTTTCTTTCAAAAGATCATCTTATTCTTATTCTAAGATGATTCTTCCCTTTCCTTTATTTCTTACTTGTTGATTTCTTTATTTTTTACTTCCCCTTATTTCTACAGAGAGTAATCTTCTCTCTTGAAGGCAATCAGGATTTTCTCTTTTCTCTTCCCTTCGAGTTACATCCTTTGTAATAGGTACTTTCCTCCTTTTTTATCAATAAAATATATTTTCAAAAAAAAATTATTGTATGATGTACTTAATTTACTTTGACTTACTGTTACGCTGTCATGCATATTTGTTTTAATCTTTCCCTGTAGCACTAATAGGGCAATCGACTTCCATCTTCGTCGAGGAAAAGTCATCTTCTGAATATTTGATGCATTATTTTTTGACCTATATCTTGTGTGATTTGACTTTTCCTTGTAATAATTAATTTTTAATTTATACATTAATGTGGGATGGTAAAAGGTAATCACGGGAAGTTAATCATATAAAATATTAATATAATTTTTAATTGATATATTTTAATTTTGATTAATAAAAAATCAATACATCATATATTATAAAATGTATTCTGCAGTTCAACTTGAAATCGATCGAAAATCAAAATATCATACATTATATAATGTATTGTTTGATTTATATTAATTTTTAATTAGTATCTTAAATTAAATTTATATTATCTGATTTTATATATATATATAATCTTATATTTAAGTAAAATTATACTTAATATTGATTTCTAATAAAATAACATAAAATTAGAAGTCGATCATAAAAATAAAATTTAAAATAAACATATATACTAAATAGTACATAAGAAAAATAAAAGAACAGATAAGAGAGAGGAGGACGGAGAGACGTCGAAGATGAGACCGAGGGTTTCTGTATAAGAGGAAAAACACTAAAAAGGTAAATAAGTTCGTCACTTACCACAGGGAGAGTACGTACGATGCCAATCATTATTTGCTCTAGATATAAATGAGGTACTCGTCATTAAGGGCCCCCTTGGTAATGTGGTTAAAGTGAAATAAATTGATATATTATTTACTTTGATGGTGGAATAATATGAGAATTAATTATAAGATTAAAATGATTAGTGTATTATTGTGATATTTGTAGGTATTTATTTAATAATATAAGTACAAGTGGATAACATCAGTGAATATTTATTTAATATTAAAAGTTAAAGTAAAAGATGTAGTGAATATTTATTTAATATTATAAATAATTATGAATAATTGTAAATTATTATAAATTTATGTTAAAATAATGAAAAAGTTTAGAAAACTTTTAAGATAATCCTTAACCTAAGATAACTTTATTGCCAAATGAGGCCTAAAAGGCTCTGATCATCAGATATCTTCCTCCACCTAGAAAAGGAATTTGACATGAAGAGCACGAAATAACGAGAAGGCCATAGGCAAACTAAATAATACCTTAACAAAATGAAAAAGGAAAAAAAAATGTTGGTTTATGCACCCACAATTAAATCCCTCTTAGCACTATTGGATAGGTGGATGTACCTTTCTAATATTTGGCTTGCTTTACTAAATGGTGCCATTTTTTTTAGGCGATGGTAATGTTGGAATAATTTTCTAAACGAAATTAAAAAAATAATTTAAAACAAAAATGTTAACAAAAAAACTCAAGCACACGCACACTTTTTCATACGCCACCCATATGGCATTTGCCACGTTGACTTCAAAGTGTTTGATAACTTTGGTGCTATAGATTTAACACCAATATACTATTACATTATTATAATAGCAATCAAGTTTTTAATTAGAAAAATATTATATTACAAGTGTTATAATATAACACATGTATTTTATGATTATTGTAATACATCATTCATTATCATTTTACAATTAAACTTTTAATTAGAAAAATGTTGTATTACAATTTTACAATTATTTTAATATATCATTCTTTATTATCTTACAATCAAGCTTTTAATTAAAAGAAGCATTGTAATACAATATATACATTTTTACAATCATTGTAATACAACATTCTTCATCATTTTACAATATTCTTGTTTTATAATTATTTTACAATCGTAATAACAACCATTATTTTTTCCATTATAAATAGAAAAATATTGTATTACAAGCGTTGTAATATGACATATGCATTTACAACATTGTCATATTCTCAAAATAGAATATTCGTAATAACACAATTTTAAAAATTGGTGTATTACGATTGTAAACACATCAAAGTTTAGATATGTCACTAGTTCATTTTATGACACCATATAACTACTTTATGCTTTCGTTACAATCTGTTATTATCTTCATTACGACTACATGAATCACTTGTTACAACCTTTTCTATGTTATATTACATCAATCAGATGAACACAATATGACAGGAATATAAGATATACCATATTTTGTACCATTTATATCGTGAAATTTAAATTTTCGTCATGGTTTATTTGCTACATTAAAAGGATTCCAATGTTTATGGAAGTAACATATCTTGTTTAGCATTTTTTCTTTACGGAATGTAACATATTTAATGATAGAACTGCTACTTTTTTTAGAAGGTTTCCATTATTTTCGTATTATGAAACCAACTTCAAGTCAAATTAGTGGTTTTATGTAGAATCATTAGATTTTAATCGGTTGGCTGCAAGTGATAGCTCACAAATAGTGAAATGAGCATAGTGCGGGGTGGATCTAGAGAGTACAGTTTTTACAAAATGGGTGACGAGCACGTAATACAGTTTATTAGATTAAGATCGGATGAACATGGTAAATATCACTCATACCAACGAAAGTGGTATTGTAACAGCTCCAAGATTGAAGCTGCAAAACATAAATGTAATCTACGTACATTTATAATTATTAAGTTACTTAAATGTAGGACATGATAATAACTAATCATATTTACATATTCTAAAAGTAGATGTGTATATTGATTGTAATACAATAAAAAAATATTCAAAATCATAAATATTCATATTAAGTATGTAAGAATTTGAAAATGTAAGAACAACTAAATAAATTCAATTGTTCCGTGCCTAAAATTAGAGAAGACTCTATGTTAATATCTGTAAAATTATTGTAAAAAAATAAAACGATGTTTGTAACAATAAGTGCGTACAGTTATAATAAATAAATAAGTTTTTGTAACAAATCAAATAAAATATTGTAGCAACTAATTTGTGAAAGTTTTTTAATATTATGTACAATGTATTGTAGATATTTTATAATGCATAATATATTACATCTAATATGTATATCACATATGATCAATTAGAACTGCATGTAACGACCCGATTCTCGAGTCCCTACGAGACACGAGAACCGAACCGACTCGACTAATCCCAAGACCTAGTCGTCCAACGAGGAAGTAACCAAAAGAGCAGTAAAATAAACCACATTCAACATGAAGTATAACTAGCAGTAACAAAATACAGCAGTAAGAAAAAGAACTACTACAGCATGTACTACCACAACAGTAGAACAACATTTATAACATAACAAGAACTGCGGGTAAAGAAAAGTACGGAGAGTAACAAAACTACTCACTACAGTGGAAACAAAAAGGGCACAAAAGAACAGTGGTAACTCTACTGGACCCTACTCGGCCCAACGTCCTCTGCAGCCGCTGACCCTCGCTGCTCAACACCTGGTCCTAAAAAGTAACGAGTGTAACACGTCAGCGAAACGCTGAGTAGAGTGACAGCTAAACTAAAGAAGCAGTAAGGTGTACAGTAGCTGTTTTATTTTCTTTCTTCCTTTATTTACGTCTTTCTATTGTTTCACAATTTATCTATTTCTCAGATCCTTCACTTGATCTCGAATGTTCCTCGTGGGAACGATCTTGATTGCAGTCTTTTTCGAACAATAGAAGTAGCACGTGGTGCTCTCCTGGCCGGGAGAGTCCCCCGTGGTGATCCTACTCTCAGTCAACCACCCCAAGGTCACGGACAGACGTAACAGTGACTACGGCACGTGCGATAAACTCACAGGTAGCTAACCCGCACTGGCACGCGGTCAGTCGTTTCCGTTAACGAGTGCGCCCAAAGCACAGCACAGAACCAGTACAGGGCAGAGCCCTCTCAGTAACAGGGGTCCAACCCCTCCACAGTAACCAAACAGGAGCCTTGTCCCTCTACAGTCTTCGCACCCTCATCTGACTACCCTGGTTTGCCCAGTGGGCCTAACAAGTCGGTGTAGGTGAGCTAGCAGAACCCCGGGGCCCGTGGGGTAGCTAGTACTCGCCCTACACTAGTAGCTCTCCTCGGTACTGCGTACACGAGGGCCAGCAAGTCGGTACAAAGTGGCCAGACCTAACCCCGGGTCCCTGGTACGGCTGGCTCTGCTCTACACTAAGCAGGTAACAGGTGCTTCCCCTAGTACTATGTACCAAAGAGACAGCACACTACCACGTCTTTCTTTCTCAGTTCCATTCCTTTCTCTTTCCAGGAGATCCACTCCTAATTCCCCGTAGGGTTCCAGCCCTTCTAACTCAGAACATTCAGGTTTCACCTTTCCAGTTTCACGTTCATGCATCCCATATTCTCAATCATGTTCATTTATTCATAACAGGCAGCTGTTAAACCAATTTACAGGTAGCTATTATTTCCTTTCCACATTTTCCAAGACTGCAGTATTCATATATTCCACTGGTTTTCCCATCCTAGGATTCATGCCATACCCTAGGATCTATCATACAATCTAGTTTTCTAGTCCTAGGATTCATGCAACACCCTAGGATCTACCATTCATTCTAGTTTCCCATTCCTAGGATTCATGCAATGTCCTAGGTTCTATTTATGGTTCCATAATTTAACAGATTATACTAATAAACTTAAAAGCCACTCTAACAGGAGTACTGGGGGCGTGGTCGGGAATCCCGTGTGCCTCCGCAACCCCCGAGACTGTAATGGAACCGGGTCCTATCACAAGGATCAAATACAAGGAGTTTCTCAAAACAGTATATAATTACTGTAGATGGGTAGAGGATTTAATTTCGAAAAGGACACAACTCGAAACGCGGAAAACGAACTCCGAACGGGCCCTAAACGGGTGGAAAACGACGAAACAGTGCAAAATCAGACGTCTGGAACTTCCTCCAGACGTCTTCAAAAATCAGATGGTACCTTGTCCTGCGTAGTCTCTCAGACGTCCAGAAGCCTGCGGGGGCGTCTAGCCTAGTTCCCAGACGTCCGATGGTCACCTCGGACATCTGGAAGTCCCTCCAGTCGTCTAGCACCGTTGCCAAACGTTTGATTCGCGTTGGATGCGAATCTCAGAACCTGCACATACCCATTCCTCGCTCTCAGTACGGACGGTCGAAGAGAAGGAGGAAGTACGAAATAACTTACCTTTCAGACGTCTGGACAGTCCTCCAGACCTCTTCCCCGTCGTCTGGTTGGAAACCCAGACGTCTGATTGGAAACCCAGACGTCTGATTCTGGAAAAACTTCCAGAATCAGAGCGCGACTCGCCCTCCGCCCGCGACGCACGGTCGCGCCGCACCTCGTCCACCTGCTGCTCGAGCTGCAGCAGCCCTCCAGCGACGCTCCACACCTGCGGCTCCCCCGCCGGCCGGCTCTAGCTGCCCCGGCGAGCTCGAGCCCTCCCGGCCGAGCGTCTCCTCCCTCGACTCGCCGCGGCTGCTGCTGCCACCGCTCTCTCGCGCTCGCGCTCGCACTCGCACTCCGGCTGGAAGAGGAAGAAGAAGGGAGCGGAGGAGATGAGAGTGAGGGAGAGGGCGAGGGCTCTTTTTAAAGCCGCGCGGGAAGAGAGAGAGAGAGAGAGCAGCGCCTGTGGAGGTGAGAGGGGAAAAGAGCATCTGCAGGTCTACGCGCGCAGGTGCGCAGACGAAAACCACCGTGTCGCGGAAAAATCAAATCCCATACGTCTAGAAAGGGTTCCAGACGTCTGGTCAGACGTCTGGGCCAGCTCCCAGACGTCTTAAAAGACGTTTTGAAGCTGCGTTCGTAACAATATAACAAACTCAAAGGAAGTTTCGTCCCCGAAACTTACGCTAACTGGGGTGCGGGAAAAATGCCATAATAAACATAACAAACTCAAAGAGGACCGAAGCTGGTCCGAAAAGACGTACCCTCGAAGAGCTCCGGGTACCGCTCCCGCATTGCCGCCTCAGGCTCCTAGGTAGCCTCCTCGTACCGCTAGCTCCTCCAAGAAACCTTCCTAAGGGGTACTTGCTTTCGTCTCAGATTGCGGATGGCTCGGTCAAGAGTCTGCACTGGCCGCTCGGGGAAGGTCAGGTCGTCGCCCACCTCTACGCCCTCGTGGCTCAGTACGTGACTGGGATCGATTACGTACTTCCTGAGGTTGGACACGTGGAACACGTCGTGCACACTGGAAAGCTGGGGAGGGAGGGCAAGCCTGTAAGCAACGGGTCCAACCCGCTCCAGGACCTCAAAGGGCCCCACAAACCTCGGCGCGAGCTTCCCTCTCACCCCAAACCGCTGCAGGCCCTTCATGGGCGAAACACGAAGAAAGACGTGATGCCCAACCTCGAACTGTACCTCTCTACGTCTCTGATCCGCGTAGCTCTTCTGTCTGCTCCTGACAGTGCGGAGTCGCCTATGGATCTGCTCGACTACCCCCTGACTCTACCGGATCAACTTGGGGCCAACCTCCCACTTGGTCCCCACCTCAACCCAACTCAAGGGTGCCGTACACCTCCGTCCGTACAGAGTCTCGTAGGGAGCCATGCCAATGCTCGAGTGATAGCTGTTGTTGTATGCAAACTCCGCTAGGGGCAGGTGCTCCTCCCAAGAGCCCCTCCAGTCCAGTACACAGGCACGCAAAAGGTCCTCAAGTGTCTGTATCATGCGCTCAGACTGTCCGTCCGTCTGGGGGTGGTAAGCTGTACTAAACCTCAACCGCGTCCCCAGGGCCTGCTGAAACTCAGCCCAAAACTGAGACGTAAAGCAGGCATCCCGGTCGGATACGATCTCCTGCGGAACTCCGTGTAGTCGTACCACGTCGCGGATATACCTCTCTGCCAACTGTGCTAGCCCCAAAGTGACTCGGATCGGCAAGAATCGTGCCGTCTTCGTCAGTCTATCCACAATTACCCAGACTGTGTTGTGTCCTCGCTGGGTAACAGGTAAACCCACCACCAAGTCCATGGTGATGCTCTCCCACTTCCACTCTGGTGCTGGAAGCGGCTGTAGCGGCCCTGCAGGCCTCTGATGCTCGGCTTTCACCTGCTGGCACACTAAGCACTGCTGCACGAATTCACCCACATCCCGCTTCATCCCCCTCCACCAAAACTCGCGTCTCAAGTCGTGGTACATCTTCGTGTTTCTGGGATGTATGGTGAATCTGGAACCGTGTGCCTCAGTCAGGAGCTCTCTCAACAGCTCCTCGTCTCTAGGATCGCACAACCATCCCCTCAGGCGCAGCACCTGGTCTGTGAAAGAGAAGTCCCCTTGGTCTCCCGACAATACTCCGTCGCGCAAGGACTGCAAGTACGGATCGGCCATTTATCCTGTGATGATGCGGTCTATCAGCTCTGGCCAAGTCTATCGTGTCACCGTCACTACCCCACAGTACCCCCGTAACTCTAGGGGTCGCCAACTGCCCACCTCCTCCAAAAGGCTCCAACTCTGTAACTGTAAACTGGCCAAGTGTGCGGGCGCCTTACAGCTCAAGGCGTCAGCCACCACATTGGCCTTTCCCAGGTGGTAGGAGATGCTGCAGTCGTAGTCCTTCAGGAGCTCCAACCAACGTCTCTGTCTCATGTTGAGCTCCATCTGATCAAAAAGGTATCTGAGGCACTTGTGATTTGTGAAAATCTCGAAGGTCTCACCATACAAATAGTGCCTGCAGGTCTTCAGCGCGAAGACGACACCTGCCAACTCCAGGTCGTGGGTAGGGTAGGTATGCTCATGGGACTTCAGTTGCCGCGAAGCGTAAGCGACAACGTGACCCCTCTGTATAAGCACACCTCCTAACCCCTGCAAGGAGGCGTCCGTGTACACAACGAACCCGCCACTACTGTCAGGGATGCTGAGCACGGGAGCCGAGGTCAACCTCTCCTTCAGCTCCTGAAAACACGCCTTACAGGCGTCTGTCCAAGTGAAAGGCATGTCCTTCCGGGTCAACTGTGTCATAGGACGCGCGATCTGTGAAAAGCCTCTGATGAAACGTCTGTAGTAGCCTGCCAGTCCCAGGAAACTGCGAATCTCAGCGACTGAACGCGGTCTCTCCCACTTGAGCACTGCCTCAACCTTGGCTGGGTCCACCGCCAAGCCATCTCCAGAGATCACATGACCTAAGAAGGTCACCTCCTTCAACCAGAACTCGCACTTGCTGTATTTGGCGTACAGCCTACGTCGTCTCAAAGTGTCCAGAACCATCCGCAAGTGCTGTCCGTGCTGCGTCTGATCTCTAGAATAGATGAGTACATCATCAATGAATACCACCACGAACTGGTCCAAGTACGGTCTAAACACCCGGTTCATCAGGTCCATGAAAGCAGCGGGGACATTGGTCAGCCCAAACGACATGACCAAAAACTCGTAGTGTCAGTACCGAGTACGGAAAGCTGTCTTGGAGACATCTGCCTCCCGGATCCTCAACTGGTGGTATCCAGACCTCAAGTCTATCTTGGAGAACACCGTGGCACCCCGCAACTGGTCAAACAAGTCGTCGATCCTCGGCAGCGGATATCTGTTCTTGATGGAGACCCTATTCGGCGGTCGCTAGTCCACACAAAGGAGTTGGGTACCATCCTTCTTCTTCACAAACAGTACCGGGGCTCCCCAGGGAGACGCACTGGGCCTCACGAAACCCTTCTCCAAAAGGTCCTGCAACTGAGACTTGAGCTCTCGTAGCTCAAGCGGTGCCATCCTGTATGGCGCGGTGGAGATGGGGCTGGTCCCTGGTACTAGAGAGATCTCAAACTCGATTGCGCGCTCGGGCGGTAGTCCTGGTAACTCGTCTGGGAACACGTCAGAGTACTCTCTGACCACTGGGTTGCTCTGGAAGTCTGCCACAGGGCTGGGCTCTGCCACCACACAAGCTAGGAAGCCCTCACACCCCTGGCTCAAAAGTCTCACCACCCGAAGTGCCGAAATGCACGTGAAGCCTCCGTCCACTGGCTGTTCGTGAAACTCGAAAGAAGGCAACTCCGGCATGGAGAAGTCAATCTTCCTCTCAAAACAGTCCACCAAAGCATGGTAAGCGGACAGCCAGTCCATCCCCAGAATTACGCCAAAGTCCTCCATCTGTATTATAATCAGGTCAGCTGGCAGGCTCTGTCCCCCGACGCTGACCTCGCAATCCGTGTACACCTCCTCAGCTACAAACAGGTTACCACTCGGACCTCTGATTACGAACGGATTCTCTCACAGCGTATAGTCCTGGCCCAAACTAACTGCGAAACTAGCTGCGGCAAACGAGTGCGTAGCGCGGGAATCGAAAAGTGTGTAAACGAGTTTGCCGGAAACTGAAACCATACCTGCCACCACCGAGCCCGACGCTCTGGCATCCCTGTGTGTCAGGGCGTTGATACGCCCCTCAACTCTAGGTGCAGACGAAGCAGCCACACTCTGTGTCGGACGGGCAGGTGCTGGCCGGTACCCTCCTCGTGACTGCTGTCCTCCTCCTCGCGCCTGGGAAATGCGGCCTCCTGCGCGCGCTCCAGTGCTTTGCGCGGGAAGTGTCTGCTGACCTCCTGCCCTAGACGGGCAGTCCCTCCTGATGTGGCCCGGCTGGCCACACTGGTAACAGAGGTGAACCCGACTCCCGCCCTCAGTGGGTCCCTGCTGTCGCTGGGCGGGGGTCCGATGCTGGCGATTGGCCCCTGTCGAGGGCCCCGAAAGGCCACTGATGGCCCTGCACAACGTGATGCCTCTCCTGCGGGCACCAAGCTCCTCCATTGAGCTCTCCCAACTCGCCTAGTGTGACGGCAGAAATCTCGTTCCACGACCAACTCCCCTGTCGTATGCTCAGAAGGGAGATGAGGGGGCTGCGAAGTGGGTGAAAGCTGAAATTCTTCTTGAACCACCTCTCAAATTAGATGGATGAGGTCCGGAGACGGTATGCTCAGGAGAAGAGGAGGGGTAGTATGTACTCCAAGCTCGACACATCTGTCCCTCGGGCCTCGACCTCGTCCACGGCCGCAGCCCACCCTCCTAGTTCCCCGACGAGGCATCTCCTACAATGGAGACGCGAAATAAAATGGAAAAACGTCAATATGTAACTATATCTAACGAAGAAGTTTAAGAGTTTGTGCCAAAAGAAACATTGTAGTGGCTACTCTAGTTGCAGACATGTGAATTGGTTATTTTCCAGTCAGTTGGTTCACTTCTCGGGACGACCTTGCTCTGATACCATCTTGTAACGACCCGATTCCCGAGTCCCTACGAGACACGAGAATCGAACCGACTCGACTAATCCCAAGACCTAGTGGTCCAACGAGGAAGTAACCAAAAGAGCAGTAAAATAAACCACATTCAACATGAAGTATAACTAGCAGTAACAAAATACAGCAGTAAGAAAAAGAACTACTACAACATGTACCACCACAACAGTAGAACAACATTTATAACATAACAAGAACTGTGGGTAAAGAAAAGTACAGAGAGTAACAAAACTACTCACTACAATGGAAACAAAAAGGGCGCAAAAGAGCAGTGGTAACTCTACTGGACCCTACTCGGCCCAGCGTCCTCTGCAGCCGCTGACCCTGGCTTCTCAACACCTGGTCCTGAAAAGTAACGGGTGTAACATGTCAGCGAAACATTGAGTAGAGTGGCAGCTAAACTAAAGAAGCAGTAAGGTGTACAGTAGCTGTTTTATTTTCTTTTTTCCTTTATTTACGTCTTTCTATTGTTTCACAATTTATCTATTTCTCAGATCTTTCACTTGATCTCGAATGTTCCTCGTGGGAACGATCTTGATTGTAGTCTTTTCCGAACAGTAGAACTAGCACGTGGTGCTCTCCTGGCCGGGAGAGTCTCCTGTGGTGATCCTACTCTCAGTCAACCACCCCAAGGTCACGGACAGACGTAACGGTGACTACGGCACGCGCGATAAACTCACAGGTAGCTAACCCGCACTGGCACGCGGTCAGTCATTTCCGTTAACGGGTGCGCCCAAAGCACAGCACGGAACCAGTACAGGGTAGAGCCCTCTCAGTAACAGGGGTCCAACCCCTCCACAGTAACCAAACAGGGGCCTTGCCCTTCCACAGTCTGCGCACCCTCGCCAGACTACCCTGGCTTGCCCAGTGGGCCTGACAAGTCGGTGTAGGTGAGCTAACAGAATCCCGGGGCCCGTGGGGTAGCTAGTACTTGCCCTACACTAGTAGCTCTCCTCGGTACTACGTACACGAGGGCCAGCAAGTCGGTACAAAGTGGCCAGACCTAACCCCGGGTCCCTGGGGCGGCTGGCTCCGCTCTGCACTAAGCTGGTAACAGGTGCTTCCCCTTGTACTACATACCCAAGAGACAGCACACTACCATGTCTTTCTTTCTCAGTTCCATTCCTTTCTCTTTCCAGGAGATCCACTCCTAATTCCCCGTAGGGTTCCAGCCCTTCTAACTCAGAACATTCAGGTTTCACCTTTCCAGTTTCACGTTCATACATCCCATATTCTCAATCATGTTCATTTATTCATAACAGGCGACTGTTAAACTAATTTACAGGTAGCTATTATTTCCTTTCCACATTTTCCAAGACTGCAGTATTCATATATTCCACTAGTTTTCCCATCCTAAGATTCATGCCATACCCTAGGATCTATCATACAATCTAGTTTTTCAGCCCTAGGATTCATGCAACACCCTAGGATCTACCATTCATTCTAGTTTCTCATTCCAAGGATTCATGCAACGTCCTAGGTTCTATTTATGGTTCCATAATTTAACAAATTATACTAATAAACTTAAAAGCCACTCTACCAGTTACAACAGGAGTACTGGGGGCGTGGTCGGGAATCCCGTGTGCCTCCGCAACCCCCGAGACTGCAATGGTACGGGGTCCTATCACAAGGATCAAACACAAGGAGTTTCTCAAAACAGTATATAATTACTGTAGACGGGTAGAGGATTTAATTTCGAAAAGGACGCAACTCGAAACGCGGAAAACAAACTCCGAATGGACCCCAAACGGGTCGAAAATAACGAAACAGTCCAAAATAAGACGTCTGGAACTTCTTCCAGAAGTCTTAAAAATGGAGATCAGATGGTACCTTGTCCTGCATAGTCTCTCAGATGTCCAGAAGCTTGTGGAGGCGTCTGGCCTAGTTCCCAGACGTCCGATTGTCACCTCGGACGTCTAGAAGTCCCTCCAGTCGTTTGGCACCGCTGCCAGACGTCTGATTCGCGTTGGATGCGAATCTCAGAACCTGCGCGTACCCATTCCTCGCTCTCAGAACGGACAGTCGAAGAGAAGGAGGAAGTACGAAAATAACTTACCTTTTAGACGTCTGGACAGTCCTCCAGACGTCTTCCCTTTTGTCTGGTTGGAAACCCAGACGTCTGATTCTGGAAAAACTTACAGAATCAGAGCGCGACTCGCCCTCCGCCCGTGACGCACGGCCGCGCCGCGCCTCGTCCGCCTGCTGCTCGAGCTGCAGCAGCCCTCCAGCGACGCTCCACGCTCACGGCTCCCCCGCCGGCCGGCTCTAGCTGCCCCGGCGAGCTCGAGCCCTCCCGGTCGAGCGTCTCCTCCCTCGACTCGCCGCGGCTGCCGCTACCGCCGCTCGCTCACGCTCGCACTCGCACTCCGGCTGGAAGAGGAAGAAGAAGGGAGCGAAGGAGATGAGAGTAAGGGAGAGGGAGAGGGCTCTTTTTAAAGCCGCGTGGGGGGAGAGAGAGAGAGAGCAGCGCCTGCGGAGGTGAGAGGGGAAAAGAGCATCTGCAGGTCTGCGTGTGCAGGCGCGCAGACGAAAACCACTGTGCAGCGGAAAAATCAAATCCCTTTCCAGACGTCTGGTCAGACGTCTGGGCCAGCTCCCAGACGCCTTAAAAGACGTTTTGAAGCTGCGTTCGTAACACTGCATAAGATTTCTTTTAATTAAAAATTATTTTTTGTAATGCATGCATAATTTGTTCCTAATCGACAATAAATATGGAGACACACATGCATCATATTATTATAATATGTTGTGCTCTGACATCTCTTAGTGGTAAATAATTGTAATGTTCAATACAAGATATTATAATACATTGTAATTGTTTTGTACTACATCGCTTTCATTGAATATAAGTCGTGTGTTACAAAGAGACATTGAGTAACAAGGACGTTGGGAATTGAGTTGTAATACAAACCAGCAACATATAAAATAATAGAAAGTCAGTTGTAATACAAGTAAACAACACAAAATAATTGATAGTTAAGTTATAATATAAGACATCAACACATAAAATAATAAATAGTCGAGTTATAATACAAGTTAGAAACACATAATTAATTATAATATAAGCAATTGACGTTATTACGGAAGATAATCAACACAAAACTTGTGTGATTCATTGTTATATTTTATATATAATAAGAAAATCACAATTTGTTATTTTCAAAATTAATCGATGATTTGTGTGGGTTGGTTAAAACTATTTACGATACAGTGAAATGATTTCATCAAATACTTATGGAATTCGAAGTCACCATTTTAAGTTTTTTAGAGAATTTGTGAGTACAATACGCAATAAATACTTTCTCTATTTATATATTTGTGTGTATATACATGAAGAGGTACGATGCAATATGCATCATTTATAGAAAGTAGCAGGTAGTAAAACATTAACAATGATGTATTTTGCAACCTGAGGAGGGAGGTTGAATCAAGAAAGTAAATATAAAAGTAGGGATTATGTCATATATTTTTCATTTATGCGAAGATGTAATGCAAGTATTATCATGTAATGGTATTTATCACCCATCAAAAAAGTTATCATTACTTTTAAATTAAAAATAAAATCATTTTACATTAATGCAAAACCATTAAAATTATCTTTGAAAATATTTTATATTGATACAAAATTATCAAAATTATCTTTATAATCATTTTACACTAATGTATTTTAATTCAAAATAAAAACATCGCTTGTACACTAACTTACAAAATGGTGATATCTTTTTAAGTGTACATTACTTTTTAAATTTCTTTATATAAAGTATTCACTTTATGCCAAAAATCACATTCATGTCACATCATATATACATATATATTTTTAACTTATAAGAAAATATTTTCAGCACAAGCACATATAGCGCAGGAAAAAGGAAAAGTTTTAGGGTTACTTTTTCTTTTTTTTCCTTCTATGACCCATAATTCCTTGCGAGGCTTTTTGCATCATTTGTTGGTGTGACATGAGTGAAAGTTACACCTTTCAAGTAAGGTAGGTGGCGGTTGCAACAACGGGTATTCCACATTGATAGTAGTGAGATGTGGTAGCGAGAGCTTCATCGAGGCTCTTTGTCGGTAATGTGCTTTGTCGACAAGTGTGGCGAGTGTGCAGCGGCGGCGGCATGCAATGGTGGCTACGATGTACAACTAGCTTGCTATGGTGGCTTTAGCGCAGCGGCGATGATCGGCATTCGTTCTCCATGCTGTCGACGAATGTAGGATGAGTGATGCAGCAAGGTCTAGTCATCTCGTTTTGCATGTCATCGTTTGTCTTTGTGGATGCATCGTGTTTGTTGTTGATGGATAGATTCGTTCTTTTTCTTTTTTAGTGTTATTTTATTTTGTTATTAGGGACTATGTGTGACCCCGTGCTTCTTCTGGTAAAGTTCCCTCACGTGGTTTCAGGGGTTGCCTGTTGACACTTTGCCGGTTCTACGAGCGTGGGGTCGATCTCTTTTGAGAGATCATCCGGTTCCCGAACTCGGGACGTCTCTTTTACTTTTTCTTTTATTTCTTGGTCTTTTTGTTTTGTGATTTGAAGTTTTCCCATTCTACGGGACGTTTTTTCTTCCCCTCTTAGGGGCTAGGTGTTTCTGGTCTCTCTCTTGCGTCCCTTGTTTTTGGTTCTTACCCTTTTTTAGAAGTTAAAAAATAAAGAAAGGTAGGGGGTAGAATTCTAGTTGAGACGTTAGTGCCTGACAAGGGTAAAACGGATTTTATATGATGCCTAATGGGTCTTAGATGACCACCACAAGATTTGTGGAAGTAGAAAGTGTTACACAACCATTAACATCCATTGCTAAGAGGGACTGGTTGAGCCTCCCAGGTAATGGTGGGGCTCGACATGACGAACATCAAACTACCACACAAGAGGCAAAGGAGATTTAGCAACATAGTTCCACCGCAAAGGGTGTACGTCTTGGAGGAGGATCATACTCCCAACTATGCAGTAGAACTTATGAAGTTACAGGATTTTCTCTCCTCTTTTGACCCCCTTGTTACGACTCGGTTCCTGAATCCCTACAGGACCCGAGACTGGCTCGACTCGACTAATCCAAAGACCCAGTCGTCCAACAAGAAATAACTGAAAAGTAGGAAAATAAACCACATTCACCATGCAATGTAACTAACTGTAAAAGCGTACAAGCAGTAAAGGAAGGTAAAAGCTACTAGTCAATACATACCACCACAACAACAGAAAAGTAGAACAAAAGTACAGTAATAGGAACAATAAACAAAAGCTTGAAACTCAGTAACAGAAAAGAGAGTACAACAACAATACGAAAACTACTATTGGGCCCGATTAGGCCCAGCACCCTCTACAGCCGGTGACTCGAGCTGCTCAACTTCTGGACCTATACAGGGTTATGAGAAAACGGAGTCAGCGAACGCTGAATAGAGTGGTAACCAGACTATTTAAAGCAGTAAAAACTAGCAGGTATATTTATCTTTTCCAGTTATTTATTTTACAAGTAATTTCCTTTCACCCCATTGGTTTACTTTCAGATTTCTTTTTTGATCTCACATGTTCCTCGTGAGAACGATCTTCATTGCAGTCTTTTCCGAAGAGTAGAAGGCACACGTGGTACTCTCCTGGCCGAGAGAGTCCCCTGTGATAGTCCTACACCTAGTCAACCACCCCGAGGCCACTGACAGACGTAGCGGTGACTACATCACGCGCGATAAGCGCACAGGTAGCTACCCCACACTGGCACGCGGTCAGTCGTTTCCGCTAGCAGGTACGCCTAAAGTATAGCACGGAACAGTATAAGGCTTAGCCCTCTCAGTAACAAGGGTATAGCCCCTCAAAACCAAACAGGGGTCTCGCCCCTTTATAGTCCGCGCACCCTCGTCTGACTACCCCAGTTTACCCAGAGGACCTAACAAGTTGGTGTAGGGTGGTTAGCTGAACCCCGGGCCCCGTGGGGTGGCTAGCTCCCTCCCTACACTAGTAGCTCTCCTCGGTACCGTGTACGCGAGGGCCAACAGAAGTCAATGTAGAGTGGCCAATCCTAACCCCAGGTCCCAACCCAAGGGCGGCTAGCTCCGCTCTATACTAAAAAGGGGACAGTCGCTCTTCTTGGTACTACGTACTCAAGGGCCAGCACACTTCTCATCCATATTCCAAGCTTTTCCATCTATCCACAGGAGCTCTACTATTAACTCCCCATAGGGTTCATGCTCATGTTCACCATATTATTCCAATCTAGGTTTCATCATTCACAATTTGGTTCTCGTTTATACACATGCAGCTCGTATTTCCATAATTTAACACATGCAATAAGTGATATCACAGGTAACTGTTTAGTTATCTCAGGCAGCTCATATTCTAACAGGTAGCTCGTATTTATTAACAGGCAATTACTAATAATTTAGCTCATTCATTCATAACTACAGTTTCAATCACGTAAACAAGTGGTTCAACAATTTCTTGTCCTAGGGTTCTTGCCACATCCTAGGTTTCCAGTTATCTAATTTTCATAGATGCATACATATTTTATAAGTAGGATAGGGGGAAACCACTCTACTAGACAATCCGGAAGTACTAGGGGCTCGAACTGCAGACCCACGTGCCTCTGCAAGCCCTAGACACGCAACAGGTCGATGTCCTATATCAAGGAACACATCACAACAGAATGTTCAGAACAGTATATAAAGGTTTCTAATATGTAGAGGAACTCACAAGGAAACCACAGATACTTCGTTTGCGTAAAACGGATCCCGATCGAACCCTAAATGGGTAAAAAACATGTCTGCAGACCCAAATCAGACGTCTGGAAACAAGTCCAGACATCTTAAAAGTCAACAGCGACTCACCACAAGCTCTTGTGATGATCTCAGACGTCCAAGACTCCACCGCGACCGCCTGGAAGTAGTTCCAGATGTTTGACTAGTCCGCTGGTCATCTGGGAACGTCTCTGGTTATCTGGTAAGCTGTCTAGACATCTGAAAACCATGGAAGGGCATGCCGTGCACCTTCCCAAAGCTGCTCTTGCGCACGACAGAGCAGCTCGCCACTTTTAGCTAAGCAAATCACACAACGGTGTGGCTTGCATGGCCGTAACCACGAGGAAGACGTACCTTCGCGATACACCCACTTTCAGACGTCTGGTGTCGACGCTAAACGTCCAACCAGTCATCCGAAAGGCCCTCTGGATGTCTAATTTTGGAAAAACTCCAGTACCAGACCGCGCTCCTGTAGTACCAAACCGCTGCAGCTCCAACTGCTGCAGAAGGTCGAGGACAACGCCCGACGTTCTCCTCCCGCATGTGTCGCGGTGGCCGTGCGGACCTCCGACGAGCTTCCACGAAGCTAGCGACCTCAGCCTTCTCCTTCTCTTCACTCCCGCTCCTCCTCCTCGCCCTCGCTCTCTCTCTCTCGCTCGCGCGCCTACTCACTGTAGTGGAGTGGGGAGGTGTGGTGGAGTGGTGGAGTGGAGAGGAGAGGGGAGGGGGAGGTCTCTCTTATAGCCGAGGGTTAGGGTTCGGTGGGGGGAAAACCAAGAGGGAAGGAGAGAGAGGGGATGAGCCTACGCACCGCCTGCTGGCACTGCGTTTGTCTGTATATTTATTATAGTCGTTGTGGTATATAACAAAACGGTTACCAGTTCAATACAATTTATTACTCGGAATGACAAGTTTCCCGAGGTCGAACTCAGGGAGCAAACTATAATTCTAGAAGCCTATAAATTCACAATATAAGGATTTACAAAAATTAAGAGAGAGAGAGAATTGGCTTCTTCTTCTTCTCTTTCTTTCTTCTTCTTTCTTTCTCTTCTTTCTTTTCTTCTTCCTGTATTCTTCTTTTTCTTTCTCTTCTTCCTGTCTTCTTCTTTTCCTTTCCTTCTCCTTTCTTTCTCTTCTGCAGTAGTTCCTCTTTCTTCTTTGCTTCTTCTTCTTTTCTGCTGCTCTGGCCCTTCCTCTTCTTTCTTTCTCTCCTTCCTGTCTTCTTCTTCTTCTTCTCTGCATCTTCTTTCTTCTTCTTCAGTAGTTGCAATTTTTCTTTGCTCTATCTGCTGACCCTCCGACGTCTGATTCAGCGCTCAGACGGCTTAACTGTGCGGTTGCTACAGTGCGGCTCCTCTTTTCTTCCTTTGGCTCCTTTCCTTCCTTTCTTCTTCCTTCGCCTGCTTCTTCCTTCTATCCTGCGCACACATACAAAGATCAGCGCAAAACCTACCCCTACCCTTTCCGTGCGTCTCTCTCTCTCTGAATCACTCTTTGGAAAGCTCTCCCAGAGCTGGGTAATCGAGTCGGGTTGCGCACCCGGGTCCAGGCGCACCGGCGTGGGTGGTGCGCGACGAGTGCACAGGCAGGATAGTCGGGTTGGGTCACCAGGTCCACGTGGGTAGTGCCGCGGACGAGGCACGTGAATAGGTGAGGGACCTCACCCCTGTGTGACTGGAGTCAAACAGCTAATGTCACTTTTTCAATTTATGTGTGGGCATGCGCCCACACACTTCCGAGGTGGGACTAAAGTCCCACCTCTGCTCCGCGCGCCCACAGGCGAGAAGTAGCTGTCGATTTGGGCAGCAGCGAAGGTTTCGCGCTCCCAATCGAGAACCTGGGTGCCTTCGTTTGCTTGCCCCGCGTCACCTGGAGCTCACGCCTAGAGAGGAGGAGACCTGGATCTGCCTGCGAAGAGGCTCGAGCATCTCGTCAATGGCGGCAAGGATGTTGAACCTTGAAATCACGAAGACGACCTCCCGGCCATGTAAGACAACACAGGGAGCTTCACTGGAGTATGGCGAAGGCGATGCGAGGGTCAGCAAGGCACAAGAGCGCCTGTGTCCGTGTGCCTAGGGTAGACTATGTGTGCGGAAGTGGGTGTGTTAGGGGGGTGGTCTAGAGGTGAAGGGCAGTGAATGGAGTAGGGGAAACACTTGAGTGGAGTGAGGGGAGGCTTCTGGGCTTGTCGGTGAGGGGTGAAATGGCCTGTAGAGGTGGAGCGATAGTAACTGGTGGGTCGTGTTTCGTCGTTATGGTTATTTATGGTTTACAGTCGTTATAGTATATGACAAAACAGCTACTAGATTACTACAAATTTTTACTCGGAATAACAAGTTTTCCCGAGGTCGAACTCAGGGAGCAACCATAATTCTAGAAGTATAAAAGTTCTCAATTATGTTACAAAAATAAGAGAGAGAGAAAGAGAGAAGTTCTCTTTTGTTGGCTTCTTCTTCTCTCTTCCTCTTCTCTTCTTCTTCTTCTGCTTTGGCCGTTCCTCTCTTCTTCTTCTTTTTCTTCTTTTCTTTCTCTTCTGCTCTACTTCTTCTTCTTCTTTCTTCTTTAACCTACAGCTGTGGTGATCTTATTTCTTTCCTCTTTCTCAGCCTGCCTTCTTCTTTCTTCTTCTTCTCTGCTTCTGCTCCTTTTCTTTTCCTCTTCTTTCTGCTCTGGCCGCCGACCTTCCTTCCTCTTTTCTTCTTCTTTTGGCTGTTGCCCTTTCGACGTCTGATGCGGTGCTCAGACGGCTTATCTGCGCATTTGCTACAGTTCTTTCCTTCTTCAGCTCCTCTCCTTCCTTCCTTCTTCAGCTACTCAGTGCGGCTAAGGCTTCGACCGCTCCTCCTCTCTTCTTCTTCTTTCTTCCCTACGCGGATACACACCCATCAGTGCAAAACCTACCCCTACCCCTTCCCCGCGTCTCTCTTTCTCTCTGAATCTCTCTTAGGAATGCTCTCCCAGAGTCGGGTAATCGAGTTCGGGTAGCGCGCCCAGGACCAGGCCCACCGGCGTGCGATGGTCGGCGAGGAGTGCTTGGTTGGGTAGTCGGATCCGGCCCAGACCCGTGGGGCGTGAGCGCGGGCGAGGGCGGGTGAGCGCGTAGCACGCCGCGTGCGTGAGGGACTTGACCCCTGTGTATCGAAGGCAAATAGCCCGATACACTTTTGCAATTTAAGTGTGGGCATGCGACCGCACACTTACGAGGTGGGACTAAAATCCCACCTCCAGATTACGCGCGCACGGGTCTGGGAGTCGCTGCCAACTGGGGCAGCTGCGAGGCTTGCGACCCAAATCGCAAGCCTGGGTGCCTTCACGGAGTTAGTCTGCGCTGCCTGGGACTCGCGCCTGGGCTGGAGAAGGCCTGGAGTCGGTCAAGATGGTCTTTTCTTAGGCCCAAATTTTTATACCAGACTAATTTGAACCTAAGGATTTTAATGGTGAAATTTGATTTGAGGTTGGACCATGTTTGACCGATCAATTTGCGTAAAAACCCAAATTAAGTTATTAATTGGGTATGGTTCTCATTTTTTGTCAAAATAGGTTGCAAAGGCCAAATTGAAGGTTCTAAACCCTAGGGAATATTTTTTGTAACGACCCAATTCCCGAATCCCTACGAGACACGAGAATCGAACCGACTCGACTAATCCCAAGACCTAGTCGTCCAACAAGAAAGTAACCAAAAGAGCAGTAAAATAAACCACATTCACCATGTATATAACTAGTAGTAACAAAATACAGCAGTAAAGGAAAGAAACACTACAGTATACACCACTACAACAGTAAAGAAATAAACATGTACATAACATGAAGCTTACAATAAAAAGAGTGCCGGGAGTACAGAAAACTACTCACTATAGCGGAAAGAAAAGTACAATAGATACTACAGGTAACACTACTGGACCCTACTAGGCCCAACGCCCTCCGCAGCCGCTAACTCTGGCTGCTCAACACCTGGTCCTGAAAAGGTAACAAGGGTGACACATCAGCGAAACGCTGAGTAGAGTGGCAACTAAAAGCTAGAAGAAGCAGTAGAGTGGACAGTAGCTGTTATATTTTTACTTTCTTTATTTATATCCTTTCATTTATTCACCGTTGATTTATTTCTCAGATCCTTCTCTTGATTTTGAAATGTTCCTCGTGGGAACAATCTTGATTGCAGTATTTTCCGAAAAGTAGAAGTGACACGTGGTGCTGTCCTGGCCGGGAGAGTCCCCCGTGGTGGTCCTACCCTCAGTCAACCACCCCAAGGTCGCTGACAGATGTAACGGTGACTACGGCACGCGTGATAAATGCACAGGTAGCTAACCCACACTGGCACGCGGTCAGTCGTTTCCGTTAACGGGTGTGCCCAAAGCACAACACGGAACCAGTATAGGGCAGAGCCCTCTCAGTAACAAGGGTCCAGCCCCTCCACCGTAACCAAACAGGGGTCTTGCCCCTCCACAGTCCGCGCACCCTCGCCTGACTACCCTGGTTTGCCCAGTGGGCCTAACAAGTTGGTGTAGGAGAGCTAGCAGAACCTCGGGGCCCGTGGGGTAGCTAGTGCTCTCCCTACCCTAGTAGCTCTCCTCGGTACTGCGTACACGAGGGCCAAAAGTCGGTACAAAGTGGCCAGACCTAA
Source organism: Thalassia testudinum (assembly GCA_037157565.1). Classification (NCBI taxonomy): domain Eukaryota; kingdom Viridiplantae; phylum Streptophyta; class Magnoliopsida; order Alismatales; family Hydrocharitaceae; genus Thalassia; species Thalassia testudinum. The sequence goes on from JAZHRO010000030.1 coordinate 55,792,244, forward strand.
CCCCGAGTCCCTGGGGTGGCTAGCTCCGCTCTGCACTAAACAGGGGGACAGTCGTTCTCCTTGGTACTCCGTACTCAAGGGCCAGCTCACTTCCCCAATTCTATTCCATTTCCTTTCCAGGAGTTCTACTCCTAATTCCTTGTAGGGTTCAAGCTGTTTTCACCCAGCCAATTTAGGTTTCACCGTTCCAGATTTACGTTCATACAACCCATGTTTTCAAGCATATTTATTCATTCATAACGGCAGCTGTTAACCAATTTACAGGCAGTTATCATTTCCTTTCTACTTTTCCAAGACTGCAATGTTTGTATATTCAACTAATTTTCCAGTCCTAGGATTCATGCCGTACCTGAGGATCTATCATTCAATCTAGTTTTCCAGTCCTAGGATTCATGCAATGCCCTAGGATCTATCATTCAATCTAGTTTCTCAGTCCTAGGGTTCATGCAATGCCCTAGACTCTATTAATTGATTCATAATTATACAAATTTTGTTAAATAAATTAAAGGGCCACTTTACCCGCGAAATCGGGAGTACTGGGGGTGTGGTCAACAATCCCGCGTGCCTCCGCAACCCCCAGAGCTGCAACGAAATGAGGTCCTAACACAAGGATCAACACAAGGAGTTTCTCAGAACAGTACACAATTACTGTCAACAGGTAAAGAAAATAAATCTGGAAAGAACGCAACTAGAAACGCGGAAAACGGACCCCGAACGGGCCCTAAACGGGTCAAAAACGACGAATCTGTCCAAAGTTAGACGTCTAGAACCTCTTCCAGACGTCTTAAAAGGTTGATCATGTCGTACCTCTTCTACGTAGTCCTTCAGACGTCCAGAGGCTCGCTGGATCGTCTGGCCTTAGTTTCCAGACGTCCGATGGTCACATCGGACGTATGGAGGTCCTATCCGTCGTCTGGTACTGTGGCCAGACGTCTGATTCGTGTCGAATGGCGAGCCCTCGCGCCCTCCCGAACAACACCGGCGCACACACGCATCCGCTCTCATCACGAAAAGGCGCAGAAGAACGCGGCGGACAGCTGCATGGCCGTACACGCGTAAATAGAAGGAGATAGGAAAATATAGTACCTGTTAGACGTCTGGACCTGCCTCCAGACGTCTTACGCATCGTCTGGACATAAGTCCAGACATCTGATTCGGGGAAATTTTCCCAGAATCAGGACCCGGGTTCGTCCTCCACCCGCGGCGCACGGTCGCTCCACGTCGCGTCCGCCTGCTGCCCGAGATGCTCACTGCTCACTGCTCCGCGACATCCCACGCTCTCTGCTCTCCCACCAGCCGACTCTAGCTAGCCCAGCAAGCTCGCACTCTCGCGGTCGAGCTTCTTCTTCCTCTCGCAGCGGCTGCTCTGCTGCACTCGCTGGCAGGGAGAATGAGAAGACCGGTGGAAGGGAGTGGGGTGGCGTGAGGGAGAGGAGGGGTATATGTAGGCACGAGGGGGCTCTGCAAGTTGGCGGGGGAAGAAAGAAAGTGGAGGGCAGTTGGAAATCAGTCTGCGCGATTCGCTCTCGTACGCACGCAAAATTAATTTCCAGACATCTGGGAAGGCATCCAGACGTCTGATCAGACGTCTGGGCCAACTCCCAGACGTCTTAAAGTGGTCTTGGTGCCTCGAGTCTTAACAACATAACAAACTCAAAGGAAGTTTCGTCCTTGAAACTTGCGCTAACTAAGGTGCGGGAAAGAACAAAATATATATATATATATAACAAACTCAAAGAGGACCGAAGCCGATCCGAAAAGACGTACCCGCGAAAAGCTCTGGGCACCGCTCCCGCATTGCCGCCTCAGGCTCCCAGGTAGCCTCCTCGTACCGCTGGCTCCTCCATAAAACCTTCACAAGGGGTACTTGCTTTCGTCTCAGACTGCGGACGGCTCTGTCAAGAATCTGCACTGGCCGCTCGGGGTAGGTCAGGTAGTCGCTCACCTCAACGCTCTCGTGACTCAGGACGTGACTGGGATCGGCGACGTACTTCCTGAGGTTGGACATGTGGAGCACGTCGTGCACACCAGAAAGCTGAGGAGGGAGAGCAAGCCTGTAAGCAACGGGTCCAACCCTCTCCAAGACCTCAAAGGGCCCCACAAACCTCGGCGTGAGCTTCCCTTTAACCCCAAACCGCTGCAGGCCCTTCATAGGCGAAACACGAAGGAATATGTGGTCCCCAACCTCGAACTGCACCTCTTTGCCTTTCCGATCCGCGTAGCTCTTTTGCCTGCTCCTGACAATGCGGAGTCGCTTGTGAATCTGCTCAACTACCTCCTGACTCTGCCGGATCAGCCTGGGGCCAACCTCCCACTTGGTCCCCACCTCAACCCAACTCAGGGGTGCCGTACATCTCCGTCCGTACAGAGCCTCGTAGGGAGCCATGCCGATGCTCGAGTGATAACTGTTATTATATGCAAACTCCTCCAAGGGCAAGTGCTCCTCCCAAGAGCCCCTCCAGTCCAGTACATAGGCACGCAAAAGGTCCTCAGGTGTCTGTATCGTGCGCTCAGACTGTCCGTCCGTCTGGGGGTGGTAAGCGGTACCGAACCTCAACCGCGTCCCCAGGGCCTGCTGAAACTCAGCCCAAAACTGGGACATAAAGCGAATATCCCGGTCGGATACGATCTCCCGTGGAACTCCGTGTAGACGTACCACGTCGCGGATATACCTCTCTACCAACTGTGCTGGTCCCAAGGTGACTCGGATCGGCAAGAAACGTGCCATCTTCGTCAATCTATCAACGATTACCCAGACTGCGCCGTGTCCTCGCTAGGTAACAGGCAAGCCCACCACTAAGTCCATGGTGATGCTCTCCCACTTCCACTCTGGCACTGGAAATGGCTGTAGCGGCCCTGCAGGCCTCTGATGCTCAGCTTTCACCTGTTGGCACACTAAACACTGCTGCACGAATTCACCCACATCCCTCTTCATCCCCCTCCACCAAAACTCGCGTCTCAAGTCATGGTACATCTTCGTGTTTACGGGATGTATGGTGAATCTGGAACCGTGTGCCTCAGTCAGGAGCTCTCTCAACAGCTCCTCGTCTCTGGGAACACACAGACGTCCCCTCAGGCGTAGCACCTGGTCTATGAAAGAGAAGTCCCTCGGGTCTCCTGATAGTACTCTGTCGCGCAAAGACTGCAAGTACGGGTCTGCCATCTATCCTGTGATGATGCGATCTATGAGCTTTGGCCTCGTCTGTCGTGTCACAGTCACTGCCCCACAGTGCCCTCGTAACTCTAGGGGTCGCCAACTGCCCATCTCCTCCAAAAGGCTCCAACTCTGCACCTGTAAACTGGCCAAGTGTGCGGGCACCTTCCGTCTCAAGGCGTCAGCCACCACGTTGGCCTTACCCGGGTGGTAGGAAATGCTGCAGTCGTAGTCCTTCAAGAGCTCCAACCAACGTCTCTATCTCATGTTGAACTCCTTCTGATAAAAAAGGTATCTGAGGCTCTGTTGATCTGTAAAAATCTCGAAGGTCTCACCGTACAAGTTGTGCCTCCAGGTCTTCAGCGCAAAGACAATAGCTGCCAGCTCCAGGTCATGGGTAGGGTAGCTATGCTCATGGGGCTTCAGTTGCCGCGAAGCGTAAGCGACAACGTGACACCTCTGCATGAGCACACCCCCTAACCCCTGCAAGGAGGCGTCCGTGTATACAACGAACCCGCCACTACTGTCAGGGATGGTGAGCACGGGAGCCGAAGTGAGCCTCTCCTTCAGCTCCTGAAAACACGCCTCACAGGCGTTTGTCCAAGTGAAGGGCACGTCCTTCTGGGTCAACTATGTCATCGGACGCGCAATTTGTGAAAAACCCCTGATGAACCGTCTGTAGTAACCCACCAGTCCCAGGAAACTACGAATCTCAGTAACCGTGCGCGGTCTCTCCCACCTAAGCACTGCCTCAACCTTAACTGGGTCCACCGCCAAGCCATCTCCAGAGATCACATGACCCAAGAAGGTCACCTCCCTCAACCAGAACTCGCACTTGTTGTATTTGGCGTACAGTCTACGTCGTCTCAGTGTGTCCAAAACCATCCGCAAGTGCTGTCCGTGCTGCGTCTGATCTGGAGAGTAGATGAGTACATCATCAATGAATACCACCACGAACTGGTCCAAGTACGGTCTAAACACCCGATTCATCAAGTCCATGAAAGCAGCGAGGGCATTGGTCAGCCCAAACGGCATGACCAAAAACTCGTAGTGTCCGTACCGGGTGCGGAAAGCTGTCTTGGAGACATCTGCCTCCTTGATCCTCAACTGGTGGTATCCAGACCTTAAGTCGATCTTAGAGAATACCGTGGCACCTCGCAACTGGTTAAACAAGTCGTCGATCCTCGGCAGCGGATATCTGTTCTTGATGGTGACCCTATTCAGCTGTCGGTAGTCCATACAAAGGCGTAGGGTACCATCCTTCTTCTTCACAAACAGTACCGGGGCTCCCCAGGGAGACGCACTGAGCCTCACAAAGCCCTTCTTCAAGAGATCCTGCAACTGAGACTTGAGCTCTTGCAGCTCAAGTGGTGCCATCCTGTATGGTGCGGTGGAGATGGGGCTGGTCCCTGGTACTAGTGAGATCTCAAACTCGATCTCACGCTCGGGCAGTAGTCCTGGCAACTTGTCTGGGAACACGTCGAGGTACCCTCTGACCACCGGGATACTCTGAAAGTCTGCCACAGGGCTGGGCTCTGCCACCACACAAGATAGGAAGCCCTCACACCCCTGACTCAAAAGTCTCGCCGCCCGAAGTGCAGAAATGCACCAGAAGCCTCCGTCCACTGGCTGACCGTGGAACTTGAAAGAAGGCAACTCCGGTATGGCGAAGACGATCTTCCTCTCAAAACAGTCCACCAAAGCGTGGTAAGCGGACAACCAATCCATCCCCAGAATCACACCAAAGTCCTCCATCTGTATCATAATCAGGTCAGCGGGAAGGCTATGTCCCGCAATACTGACCTCGCAACCCTTGTACACCTCCTCAGCTACAAACAGCTGACCACTCGGACCTCTGATTACGAACTGATCCTCTAACAGCATGTAATCCTGGCCCAAACTAATTTTTATACCAGACTAATTTGAACCTAAGGATTTTAATGGTGAAATTTGATTTGAGGTTGGACCATGTTTGACCGGTCAATTTGCGCAAAAACCCAAATTAAGTTATTAATTGGGTATGATTCTCATTTTAGGTCAAAATAGGTTGCAAAGGCCAAATTGAAGGTTCTAAAACCTAGGGAATATTTTCCATGAATTTTTGATGGTTTAGTTGATTTTTATCCTGCCTCGAACCTTGTGAATTAAAGTGGGTATGTTTTAGGGTTACAGAATGTCATTTTATTCCTAGAAGTTGTTATAACCCTTTTAATATCAGATCATCCCACTTTCCTCCTTATTAAGCTCGTTTGACCTATGTTTGGACCCTTAATTACCCTGTTTGCATACTGCATTTGTGAAATTGCAGTTTTACCCCTGATGATTTATTTTATTCTTTAGCTCAGAATTCTCTGAGTTAAGCCTCTCTTTGGGTTTTGTAGGAGCTTTTTCACACATATTTGGATTAGATTGTGCTAGTTAGGGTTCATGATGAGGTTCTCATCAAGCGACCTCGTCGGAGATGGCGGCCGGAGGTGAAGTAGATGGAGGTGGAAGTGGCAGTCGAGGGGTCTAAAATGCCAATTTAATAGGGGAAAAGTGAGAGGAGAGTAAGGGGAAGGTTCCTACCTACCTAGTCGACGAAGAGAGAGAGGAAGACGTCCGGCTCGTGCCTGCCGGAGCTGGGGACGAAGGTGCCCAGAAGAGGAGTAACGACGGCGAGGAGATCCGGAGACGCCAGCTGGTGTGGCCTGGAGTGGAAAGACGGGGCAGAATGGGCTCTGCTGCAGGTATGGCAGCAGAGCGACGAGAAGGAGGAAAGATCGTCGGAAGCTTAGGCTGTCTGACCGGAGGGGGGAGAGATGAAATCGAGGGTTTTTCTCGGCCAAAGCTAGTTTGCCTTGGACGGACGCCCCTACCACTCCTTATAAAGGCACTGGCGAGGAGAGCGACCTGAGGGAAAGACGTGTAGTGCACGCCGAAAATGGCCAGAGAAGGGGACCCATGCCTGTCGTGCGTTCGCGCGAGAGGCATGGCCGGTTGCAGGACACAGGGGAGGGTCCCTACGACAGAGGACGACGTAGGGAACCTCCCGTTCGTTCCTGAGAACGGGCGCCATGCCCTTCCCGTCACCATCTTCCGCGCAAGGTCGCCGGAGGTATGGCGCCTGCTCAGAATGGCAGGGAGGACCATTCTGCAAAGAACGACGAGAAAGATAGGGGCTATTTGCAAGGGTTTCAAAAAATAAGGGTCAAAAAGTAATTCAAGAGGACCAATTTGTAAAGTCGGTCAAGGTGGTATTTTCTTAGGCCCAAATTATTATACCAGCCTAATTTGAACCTAGGGATTTTAATGGTGAAATTTGACTTTAGGTTTGACCATGTTTGACCGGTCAATTTACGTGAAAACCCAAATTAGGTCATAAATTGGGTATAGTTCTCATTTTAGGTCAAAATAGGTTGCAAAGGCCAAATTGAAGGTTATAAACCCTAGGGAATATTTTCCATGAATTTTAGAGGATTTAGTTGATTTTTATCCTGCCTCGAACCTCGTGAATTAAAGTGGATTTATTTTACGGTTACAGAATGTCATTTAATTCCTAGAAGTTGCTATAACCCTTTTTAGGATCAGATCATCCTACTTCCCTCCTTATTAAGCTTATTTGACCTGTGTTTAGACCCTTAATTACCCTGTTTGCGAACTGCATTGGTAAAATTATAGTTTTACCCCTTATGACTTGTCTTATTCTTTAATTCAGAATTTTCTGAGTTAAGCTTCTCTTTAGGTTTTGTAGGAGCTTTTTCACTCTTATTTAGATTAATTTGTGCTGGTTAGGGTTCATGATGAGGCTCTCATCACCTGCACGCAGACCACATGATGTGTACAAATTTTTCAATTTCCAAACGTCTGGGAAAGGGTCCAGATGTAAAGACCCGTTCTGTTCTGAGCCCTTTAAGACGTCTGGACTATCGGTCAAGCGTCTGGTCAGACATTTGGATGCCTTCCCAGACGTGTGAAAATCAAAATTTTGGTACGAGCCTTCACGTCTGTCCGTGGGCTGCGCGCAGATAGTACCTCTCTTCTCTCTCTTTCCTTTCTCTCTCCTCCATCCAAACCCTAACGCACCTTATAAAAGGCCCTCTCCCCCTTCCTCTTTTTCCTACTCCACAGCCAGCCACCTTCTTCTCTTCCTCTCCACCATAGCAAGAGGAGCGAGCGCGGGAGAGCGCGAGAGCGGCGACGAGGAGGAGAGGCGACGTACGGAGAGGAGGAAAAGCTTGAGCTCCCAAGTAGGTGGGGGCTCACCGGAGGAGCGCGTCGGGAGAGACGTCCCCGACACTTGCTACAGCTGGAGCTGCAGGAGAGGAGGCAAGGCCGCGTGCGGCGAGGGAAAGCAGGAAGCAGTTCTGGTTCTGGGATTTTTCCAGAATCAGACATCTGGCGTGACGTCCAGATGACTGGGCGGACGTCTAGTGATTACACCAGATGTCTAAAAGTAGATCTTCGCGAAGGTACGTTCCTCTTGCGGTTACGGCCATGCAGGCCGCACCGCAACTACGATTTGCGTGGCTAAATATAGGAGATTAGCTGTCGCGTGCAGGGATTGCTTCGGGAAGGCACAGGACACGCCCTCCCATGCGTTTCAAACGTTTGGACTGCTTACCAGACGATTGGAAGCACTCCTAGACGTCCCGAGGAGAGGTCGAACGTCTGGAGCTGGGTCCAGACGGTCTAGAAGAGGTTCTGGAAGTCTGAGGTCGACGCAGAACCTGAGGTGAGTTCCTGTCTACTTTTAAGACGTCCGGACCTTGTGCTAGACGTCTGATTTTGGACTGTAGCCCTGTTTTTTACTCGTTTAGGGTTCGTTTGAGGTCCATTTTACGCAAACAAGATATTGGTATTTTCCTTGTGAGTTCCCCTACTTGTTAGAAGGCCTTTTATACTATTCTGAATGTTCCATTGTGGCGTGTTCCTTGGTATAGGACTTCATTCTGTTGTGTGTTCAGGGCTTACTGATGCACGTGAGCCTGCCGTTCAAGCCCCCAATACTCCCTGGTTGTCTGGTAGAGTGGTTTCCCCTTTATTTAATTCTTAAACATGAATGCTTATGTGAAATTAAACAACTAGAAACCTAGGATGTGGCATGAATCCTAGGACGAGAAGTACTTGTATTGTTTGTATGTGTGTTGTGATTGTAGTCATAAACGAATGAATAGAATTGTAAATAATTGCCTGTTAACAAATACGAACTACCTGTGGAATATGAAATATTTGTACTATTTAAACAGTTACCTATGACATTACTTCTTGTATATGTTAAATTGTGGAAGTACGAGCTGCCTATGGAATATGAAATGCCTATGCTAATTAACCTGTTACCTGTGACATTACTTGTTATATCCGTTAAATTGTGGAAATACAAGCTGCATGTCCATAATATAAGAATGAATTTGTGAATGATGAAACCTAGTATGGTACGGTATGTGAATATGAGCATGAAGCTTACGGGGAGTTAGGAGTAGAGCTCCTGTGGATGAATGGAAAGGTCTGGAAATGTGAATGGGAACTGTACTGGCCCTTGAGTACGTGGTACCAAGGGGGAGCGACTATCCCCTTTTTAGTGTAGAGCGGAGCTAGCTGCCCTTAGGTTGGGACCCAAGGTTAGGAATGACCACTCTACATCGACTCATGTTGGCCCTCGCGTACACAGTACCGGGGAGAGATATTAGTGTAGGGAGGGAGCTAGCCATCCGACGGGGCCCGGGGTTAAGCTAACCAACCTACACCGACTTTTTCCTTGGCCCTCTGGGCAAACCAGGGTAGTAAGACGAGGGTGCGCGGACTGTGGAGGGGCGAGTCTCCTGTTTGGTTCTGAAGAGCTAGACTCCTGTTACTAAGAGGGCTAGGCCTTATACTGTTCCGTGCTTTACTTTGGGCGTACCCGCTAACGGAAATGACTGATCGCATGCCAGTACAGGGTAGCTACCCGTGCGCTTATCGCGCGTGCCGTAGTCATCGTTACGTCTAGACAGTGACCCCGGGGTGGTTGACTGGGTGTAGGATCATCACGGGGGACTCTCCCGGCCAGGAGAGCACCACATGTGCCTTCAACTCTTCGGAAAAGACTGCAATCAAGATCGTTCCCACGAGGAACATTTCGAGATCAAGGAAGAGATCTGAAAATATAAACCAATGGGTGAAAATGAATGACTTGTAAAATAAAGTAATTGGAATAGATAGTTTACCTGCTTGCTTTTACTACTTTCATTAGTTGGTTACCACTCTACTCAGCGTTCGCTGACTTTGTTACTCATAACCTTTTCAGGTCCAGGTGTCGAGCAACCCGAGTCACAGGCTGCAGAGAGTGCTAGGCCCAGTAGAGCCTAGTAGCAGTAGTCTTCCGGTTATTGTACTTTCTTTTGTTAGTGAGTTTAGACTCTTGTTACTGGTTACGTTCTGTACTTTGTTTCCATTTTACTGTTGTGGTAGTGGTATGTACTATTAACAGCTTTTATTTCTTTACTGCTTGTACTCTTTTACTATTAGTTACTGTTACGACCCGGTTCCCGAATCCCTATAGGACTCAAGACTGGCTCGACTCGACTAATCCAAAGACCCAGTCATCCAACAAGAAAGTAACCTAAAAGCAGGAAAGTAAACCACATTCATTATGATAAGCAACTAACAGTAAAAAGGTACAGCAGTAAAGAAGTAAAAACTGCTACAGTACATATCACCACCATAACAGAAGAAGCATAACAAGGTATAGGAACATAAAGTACAGAATGTAAAAGTACATAACATAAAGGTACAAGAGTCTAACTCACTTTTATAAAAGGAGTACAACAACAGAAGCTACTGCTGCTGGGCTCTACTAGGCCAAGCACCCTCTACAGCCATAGACTCGGGCTGCTCAACACCTGGACCTCAAAAGGGGTTATGAGTACACAAAGTCAGCGAACGCTGAGTAGAGTGGCAACCAACTAACTAAAGCAATAAAAGTGGACAGGTAGCTGTTTATGCCATTTTCTTTATTTCATAATTTATTCCTTTTCACCCATTGGTTTATATGTTTCCAAATCTCTTTCTTGATCTCGAATGTTCCTCGTGGGAACAATCTTAATTGCAGTCTTTTCCGAAGAATAGAAGGCACACGTGGTGCTCTCCTGGCAGGGAGAGTTCCCCGTGGTGATCCTACACCCAGTCAACCACCCCAAGGTCATGGACAGACATAACGGTATGACACGCGCGATAAGCGCACTAGTAGCTACCCCACACTAGCACGCGGTCAGTCGTTTCCGCTAACGGATGCACCCAAAGTATAGCACGAAATAGTATAGGGCCTAACTATCTTAATAAGAAGGGTCTCGCCCCTCCACAGTCCGCGCACCCTCGCCTAACTACCCTGGTTTGCCCAATGGGCCTAACAAGTTGGTGTAGGGTAGCTAGCTGAACCCCGGGCCCTGTGGGGTGGCTAGCTCTCTCCCTACACTAGTAGCTCTCCCCGGTACAATGTACACGAGGGCCAAGAAGTTGGTGCAGAATGGCCAATTCTAACCCCGATTCCTAACCCAAGGGTGGCTAGCTCTGCTCTACACTAAACAGGGGACAGTCGCTCTCTTTGGTACTACGTACTCAAGGGCTAGCTCACTTCCCTACTCACATTTCTGAATCTATTCCATTTATTTCCAGGAGCTCTACTCCTATCTCCCTGTAGGGTTCATGCTCATATTCCTCATGCCATTCCATACCATGTTTCTTCATTTTCATTTCCATTCTCAAGTTATATACATGCAACTTGTATTTCCATCGTTCACATTTCCACACTCAGGTTATACATAGGTAGCTCGTATTTTTATCATTCACATTACCATTCTCAGCTTTATACACATGCAGCTCGTATTAAATCATTTAACGTATACAACAGGAAGGTCACATGCAACTGTTAACTAGCACAGGTACTTCATATTTCACAGGCAGCTTTTATACATTTACAAGCAGTTGTTAACATTTTTATCTACTCATTCAAGACTGCAATTCAATCATGCATACAGACATTTCAAGTATTTCTCATCCTAGGATTCATGCCATATCCTAGGTTATAATCACTCATTCCACACATGCATTCAGGGTTATAATTAAATTAGGGGAAGCCACTTTACCAGTCAACCCAGGAGTATTTAGGACTTGAATGGCAGGCTCACGTGCCTCAGTAAGCCCCGAACCCGCAACGAAACGAAGTCCTATAACAAGGAACAATCACAAGGGAACATTCAGAACAGTATAGAAAGCCTTCTAACAAGTAGAGGAACTCTCAAGGAAAACACCGGTATCTCGTTTGCGTAAAACGAACCTCAAACGGACCCTAATTTGGGTCAAAAATAGGGTTTCTGACTCAAATCAGACGTCTGGAACAACTCCAGATGTCTTCAAAGTGTCCAGTAACGAACCTCAAGCTCTGCATCAACCTCAGACGTCCAGGAACTCTTTTGAACCATTTGGACCCAGCTCCACATGTCCGACCACCTCTCCGAACGTCTGGAAGTGCTTTCAGTCGTCTGGTAAGCTCCCCAGATGTTTGAAATGCGTGGGCAGGCTTGCCCTGCGCCTTCCCAAAGCAAATCCTGCAACGCCACCTGCAATCTTCTCAAAATAAATACGCAAAAGGGCACCTGTGGAGCAGCCTGCATGGCCGTATCCGCAAAGAGAACGTACCTTCGTAAAACTCCCTCCTCAGATGTCCGGAACCGCCTCCAGCCGTCCGCTCTGTCATCTGGACGTCACTCCAGGCATCTAATTCTGGGAAAAACCCAGAACCAGAACCTGTTCCCGCTCGCTCGCGCCACGCATGGCCGCGCCTTGCCCCCTTGCTTGCAGCTCCGGCTGTAGTAGTGTCGGGGAGGACTCCCCCGACACACTCCTCTTTGCACACGCGTCACTCCAGCCGTGCGCTCTTCGGTGAGCTCCCACGCGAGCTCACTCTCCTCTCCTCATGCCGCTCCTCCTTGTTGCTGCTCTCGCGCTCTCTCACTTGTGCTGGGGTGAAGGGGAAGGGTAGAAGCAGCTTAAGTGGTGTGAACGAGAGAGGAGGAAGGGGGATTTTATAAGGTTGGGGGGTTAGGGTTTGCTGGAGGTGGGGAGAGAGAGAAGAAGGAAAGGAAAAAGAGAAGGTACTGTCTGCGCACAGCCCACGTGCAGACGCGAGCTTGTACCCAAAAATTTTGATTTCCAGACATCTGGGAAGGTATCCAAACGTCTAACCAGACGTCTGACTGACAGTCCAGACATCTTAAAAAGCTCAGGACAAAACGGGTCTTAACATCATAACAAACTTAAAGGAACTTTCGTCCCCAAAACATGAGCTAGCTAGGGTGCGGAAAAAGAACTATATATGCATAACAAACTTAAAGAGGACCGAAGTTGGTTCGAAAAGACGTACCCTAAAAAAGCTCCACGTACCGCTCTCGCATAGCCGCCTCAGGCTCCCAGGTAGCCTCCTCGTACCTCTGGCTCCTCCACAAGACCTTCACCAGGGGTACCTACTTCCATCTTAAACTCTGGATGGCTCTGTCTAATATCTGCACTGGTCTCTTGTTCCGCGCAAAGTTTTAACATATATCTCGTTGTAATATAGATGAACTCTCCACGAAAATAAATGAAAATTTATAACTCGGAATTTAAAATATCCCGAGGTCGAACTCAGGGAGCACACTTTGATTCGAGAAGCATACCAATTCACAATTTACTATGATATACTATTTTAAAAAAATTTAAGAGAGAGAATGAACAAAAAAAAAGCCTTTTCTTCTTTTCTTTCTTTCTTCTCTTCTTCTCTTTTCCTTCTCTTCTTTCTCTGCCTTCCCTTTTCGGATGTCTTCTCAGCCTTCTTGTCTTCTTTCTTCTTCAGCTGCTGCAGCTGCTTTGCCTTCTCTTTCTTTTCTCTGTAGCTTCTTCCTTCTTGTCTTCAGCTCCTTCCTTCTTCGCTTCAGCTCCTTCTTCTGCTGCAGCTCCTCCTTGGCTTCTTCTTCTTTTCTTCTTGAGATGCTGCATCTCCTCCACCTTCTTCTTTCCTGCTGTGGGTGCTTTACGACTAAGTCGTCACCACTCCTCTTCCTTTGCTTCCCCTCCTGTTCCTTGCACAAGCGTCCAATTAGGCAAAACCTAACCCCTACCCTCCCCGCGTCTCTCTCTCTCAAATTCACTCCAAGGTTCGCTCCCTCATAGCCTCAATCGGGTATGCGGGTCGGGTGACGCGCCCAGGACCCGGCACACCAGCGTGGGTGGTGCGCGAGGTGTGCATAGGTAGGGTATTCAGGTTGAGTGCCAGGTCTACATGGGCAGTGCTGCAGACGAGACCGACTGAGTGAGGGTGAGGGACCTCACCCCTGTGTGACTTGAGGCAAATAGCCTATGTCACTTTTTCCTCTTATGCAGGTGCGGGCACGCCTCCACTTCCGAGGTGGGACTAAAGTCCCACCTGCTTCTTCGTGCGCCTGTAGGAGGAAGGCGCGAGCAATTAGGGCAGCAGCTGAGGCCTTCGACTCCAATTGAGGGCTTGAATGCGTGCGCAAGAGTAAGCCGTGCCTTCTGGACCTGGGGACCCGGAGAGCTGTGGCCTGGAGAAGCTTGCAAAGTAGCTTCGACCTACTCGTCAATGGCGACAAGCCCCTGGAACCTGAAAGCACCAAAACGACCTCGCGGCCACGTTAAAAAGCTCAGGGAGCTTCGCCAAGGTGCGGCGAGTGTGCAGAGGTGGTCGACGAGGCGTGGGAATGCCTGTGGGAGCGTGCCCAGAGTTTACTGCGGCCGTGGAGTTGGGTGTGTTTGGGGGGCAAATGCAGAGGTATTGGCGGTCAATGGAGATGGGGAAACTGATGAGGGAGTGATGGTGGAGCTTCTGAGGGGTTTGGCGAGGTGGATGGAGGTGTGGAATGGCTGGGTCACTTCGTCGGTGATCTTCCGGAGGTGTGGATGATGGTGGTGGTTGGCGACTGTCGAGGGGTTGAAAGTGACAATTGATAAGGGGGAAATAAAGAGAGGAGAAAGAGGAAGAGTTTTTACCTAGCTAAGCGAACGAAGGGGGGTAGGAGGCAGACGGCTCAAACCTGCCGTTGCTGGAGACAACACCTTGTAAGGAAGATGACTGCGACGAGGAAGTGAGACTGGAGGGTGCCTGCTGGTATGACAAGGCACGACAAACGATGGCGGAGCTAACCCTGCCACTGGTATGGTGGCAGGGTGATGAGAGAGGGGGAGAAGGGTCGCCGGAGCCTGCAGGCGAATGGCCGGAGGAGGAGGAGATGAAATTCGAGGGTTACCTTCAGCCAAAACAGGCTTGCCCAAACCAGCAGCCCCAGTCGCTTCTTAAATAGATGTTGGCGAGGAGAAGGTCTCGAGGAAGAAGCGTGGGCAGCTCATCGGAGAATGGCCGAAGAAGAGACCCATGCCTCTCACACGTTCGCACGAGAGGTATGGGCATTGGCAGTGCATGGGAGGGGGTCCATACGGAAGAGGACAATGCAGGGAACCCCCCTCTCGTTTCTGGGGTTGGTCCCCATACCCTACCCGGCGCCATCCTTCGCGCAAAGTTGCCGGAGGCATGGGCAACAGCTGCGGGTGGCAGAGGGACCGGCTTGCAAAGAACGAAGGGAAAGCTGAGGGACAAATTGCAAAGGTTCAAAAAGTTAAGGGTCAAAAAGTAATTCTTGAGGACCTATTTGTAAAGTAGGTCAAAATGACCTTCCCCTAGGTACAAATTTTGGTACAAACGTAATTTGGACCTAAGGAACCCAATGGTGAGGTTTGATTTTAGGTTTGACCACGTTTGACTGGTCAATTTGCACAAAAATCTAAATTAGGTCAAAAATTAGGTATGGTTCTCAATCTAGGTCAAGATAGGTTCCAATGGCTAAATTGAAGGTTCTAAACCCAAGATAGGCAAGCGGCCGTTTGGGCGGCTGAGATGGCGCCACGTGGTGCCATCTTGATCCGAGACCCTGATACGATTGGATCTTTGATCTGAGACCCTGATAAAATATCCTAGGGTTTCTCACCCTCTAAAATTCATGAAAAAACATCCCCTAGGGTTTAGAACCTTCAATTTAGTCATTGGAACCTATCTTGACCTAGATTTAGAACCATACCTAATTTTTGACCTAATTTAGATTTTTATGCAAATTGACCAGTCAAACGTGGTCAAACCTAAAATCAAACCTCACCATTGGGTTCCTTAGGTCCAAATTACATTTGCACCAAACTTTGTACCTAGGGGAAGGTCATTTTGACCTACTTTACAAATAGGTCCTCAAGAATTACTTTTTAACCCTTAACTTTTGGAACCTTTGCAATTTGTCCCTCAGCTTTCCCTTCGTTCTTTGCAAACCGGTCCCTCTGCCACCCGCAGCTGTTGCCCATGCCTCCGGCGACTTTGCGCGGAGGATGGCGCCGCGTAGGGTATGGGGACCAACCCCAGAAACGAGAGGGGGGTTCCCTGCATTGTCCTCTTCCGCATGGACCCCCTCCCATGCACTGCCAATGCCCATACCTCTCGTGCAAACGTGCGAAAGGTATGGGTCCCTTTTCCGGCCACGTCTTCGGCGACCAGCCCACGCCTCCTCCTCGTGTTTCGCTCCCTGCCAGCACCTATTTAAGGAACGGCAGGGGCTGCCTCTTCCTTCAAGCTTGTCTTGGCCAGAGTTCTGGTGATGGGCCAACTGCGGTGCTGCTTTGTGCATCTTTTTGTTTATTATAATACAATCGTTGTAGTATAAGATAAGACAGCTACGGTTGCCATTACCATAGAAATTTACTCGGAAATAGTTTTAACAATGTCGAACTCAGGGAGCTACTGGAATTCTAGAAGTACAAAGTTTCTTTATTGAATTACAAAAATAAGAGAGAGAGAAAGAGAGAGATAGATTTTTGTCTTGGCTTCTTCTTCTTCTCTTTTTGTTTTCTCTCTGATCCTGTCTTCTTCCCTCTTCTTTCTTCTTCTGCTCTTCTCTGCCTTACCTCTTCTCTTCTTTCTCTTTTCTTCAGCAGCAGAGCCTTCTTTTTCTTCTTCTTCTTTTTCTTCTTCTTCTTCTGGCTGCTCGTCTTCTTCTTCTGCTCTTCAACTACGGAGTCTTCTCTTCTTCCTTCTTCTTTTCTTCCTTTGCCTTCCTCTCTTTCTTTCTTCTTCTTCTTCTTCTCTGCTTTATCTCCTTTGAAGGTTGCTTATCCGTCATCTGATACAGCAATCAGACGACTTAACTGCAGTCTGCTACAGTGCTTGTCCTCTTTTCCTTCCTTCGCTACTGCTTCTTCTTTGGCGAGCCTTCTTCTTCTTCTTCTTCTTCTGCTTCTTCTTTTCTCCTTCCTGCGGCTAAGTGCTGAGCCCTTCTCCTTCAGCGCTCCTATCCTACACACAAGGGGGAAGCAAAACCTATCCCCTCCCTCTACCCACACGTATCTCTCTCTCTCTACGAACCGCTCACAGGAAGCTCTCCCAGAGCCGCGGGTTAACGGGTTGGGTTGTGTACCAGGACCAGGCGCACCGGCGTGATTTGGTGCGTGAGGTGTGCGTGGGTAGTGTCGGGTTGGATCCGCTGGGTCCGCGTGGTGAAACCACGGACGGGGTGTGTGATGGGGCGCGGGACCTCACCCCAGGTGTATCGGAGGCAACCAGCTGTATACACAAAAAAAATTTAAATCAGTGTATTGCATTGTGAACTTACGATGTGGGACTATCTTCTGCTTTTCCTCGTGCGCGCCCGCAGGAGAACCTCCTCGCAATCTGCTCAGCTGCTGCCGCTGTTGGTGCCAAGTGCTGAAGCAAAAGTCTTCACAGACTTCACCCCAGTCCACAGCACCTGGAGCTCAGCTGCCCCGACGCCTGGAGCCTGCTTGGAAGCTGCTTCAATTGTCAACAATGGCAGTAGGGCTCCAGAACCTGTCGTGCACGAATACGGCCTATCGGCCTAATCAAACCTCCGGGAGACCTTCGTCGTGACACGGCGAAGGTGGTGCGAGGTGCAGCTGGTCGCGGGACGGCCTAGGCATGTGTGCCTAGGTCGTCCTATGACCGGAAATATGGGTGTGTTCGGGGGTGCGTTGAGTGGGTGTAGAGCGGCAGTGGGTGGGCGGAGGATGTTCAATGTGATGAGGCGGAGCTTTTGCGATGGTCGGCAAGTTGGGTGGAGCAGCGGATCGACGGGGGCAACTCGCCGGAGAGTGGCTAGAGGTGGGGAAGGTGATG
The DNA here is from genome assembly GCA_037157565.1 of Thalassia testudinum. Taxonomy (NCBI): domain Eukaryota; kingdom Viridiplantae; phylum Streptophyta; class Magnoliopsida; order Alismatales; family Hydrocharitaceae; genus Thalassia; species Thalassia testudinum. The sequence goes on from JAZHRO010000030.1 coordinate 55,809,574, forward strand.
GTGGACAGGCATGGTCGTGGGGCAATCAACTAAAATAGATGGGGGAAAAGAAAGAGGGGAAGGGGAGTAACTGTAACCTACTTGCAGGGACGAAGGGGGCCGGAGTGGCGGGCAGTCGTATCGACTGTCGCCGGAGAAGAAACACCCAGAGGGAGAGAGCGGCAGCGAGGAAGTGGGCAGGGAGGCGAGCGCTTGGTGCGGCGCGACGCGGGAAGATGAGACAAAGCTGGCTCTGCTGCAGGTATGGCAACAGAGCGATGAGAAGGAGGAGCAGTCGCCGGAGCTGGTAGGTTTCCTGTCCGAGTGGGGAGAGAGGAAAGGTTGAGGGTTTCTCCGCCAAAACCAGACTGCTCGAACCGGCTGACAGTGCTGGTTCTTATAAAGGGGGTGGCGGAGAGGCGGACGCAGGCTGGCGACGTGCGCGCCTCGCCGAAGGATGGTCGGAGACGAGACCGATACCTTCCACGCGTTCGCCTCGTCGCAGGGAACTCCGCGTTCACTTTGTAGGGCGTTCCCCTCACCCTGCGCGGCGCCATGCTCCACGCAAAGTCGCCGGAGCATGGCGCTACGCAGAGACTTGCAGGAGGGACCGTTCTACAAAGAACGACGAGGAATTTGGGGGCCAAAATGCAAGAGTTTCGAAAGTTAAGGGTCAAAAAGTAAATGATGAGGACCAAATTGTAAAGTCGGTCAAGGAGGTCCCTTCTTAGGCTCAAGTTTTTATGCATGACTATATTAGACCTAAGGATTTTAATAGTGAATTTTGTTTCTAGGTCAGATTATGTTTGATCGGACAATTTACGTAAAAACCCAAATTAAATCATTAATTTGGCATGGTTCTCAATGTAGGTCAAAATGGGTTTCTAAGGCCAAATTAAAAGTTCTAAACCCTAGAGATTATTTTTCTATGAATTTTAGAGAGTTAAATTTATTTTTACCCTGCCTTGAACCTCGTGAATTGAAGTGGATTTGTTTTAGGGTTACAGAATGTCATTTAATTTCTTGGAGTTGTTGTAGCCACTGTTAGATCAGATCATCCCACTTTCCTTCTTATTAGGTTTGTTTGACCTATGTTTGGACCCATAATTACCTTGTTTGCAAATTACGTTGGTGAAATTACATTTTTACCCCTTATGACTTATTTTCTTCTTAAACTCAGAATTCTCTGAGTTAAGCCTTTCTTTGAGCTATGTAGGAGCTTTTTATTGCATATCTAGGTTAAATTGTGCTAGTTAGGGTTCATAATGAGGTTCTCATCAAGTTCCTCCCTAATTTTATCCTCTTCTCCTCCAGCCAAGTGGTCCAGCAAGCTCCGGCGAGCCTCCATCCTCCTCGTCGCTCTGCCACAATACTAATGGCAAAGCTGTCCTCACCATCATCCTCCGCTTCGCGCAGCACCTGCGCGAGCATCTCTAGCCCCGTCGTCACCGCCAACTCCCTCCACTGGATGTCGTCTTCTCTGGCAACAGCAGGTACTACCAATCGCCATCTCTCCCCCTTCGTCCACGTAATCAGGTTAGAATCACTCCTCTCTATCCCTCTTCAATTCCCCTCAATCTATTTCACGAATTATCCCTCGAATACCACTTCCCACTATCGCCATCTCCACCTCCGACCAGACCTCCGGCGAGTCGTCCCCACCGCTCGACACCTCCATTCGCCTCGCCAACCAATCCCTGAGCATCACCACTACCCACTGATCACCCTACGACCCTCCACTGACCGCGCCAACCCCTGTCGCCTTCCCCCGACCTAACCCATCCTCACGACCATAAAGCGACCTAGGCACACACGCCTAGGCCGCCCCACGGCCAACCAACCCCCGCCTCACCTTCGCCGTGATACGACGAAGGTTTTTTGATGGTCTGACAAGGCCGCAAGGCCGTATTGCTAAGTTTTAGGTCTGATCCTCTTCCTCCATTGGAGCAAGCATGAAGAAGCTCAGGAGCTCACTCCAGGTTGCGCTACTCTAGACAAAAGAGCCCCAGGTGTGCGGAAGCATCCCACGACCCCTTCACACCTAGAAATCGAGGGCTTCGTCGACCACAGCCGCATCAATTGCACAGGTGTTCCTCCTACACGCGCGCGAAGAAGCGGGTGGGACTTTAGTCCCACCTCGGAAGTTTTCGGCGCAGGTGAGTCATTTAAGTTGTTTTTGTGTTTCTTGCTTACTGCCTCAGAACACGGGGTGAGGTCCCCTCTCCCATTCACCCGCCTCGTCCGCAACCCACGCTACGCAGACCTGGCTGACCCGTTTACCCAGCACTCCTCGCGGACCACCCATGCCAGTGCGCCTGGACCCGGGTGCGCGTAACCCGACCCGAATACCCGATTGGCTGTCTCTGGGAGAGCGAAGAGAGAAATAGAGAGAGAGCGTAGGCAATGGACGGTAGGGGTAGGTTTTGCACTCGTGTGTGTAGGGAGTGGCTAAGGAAGGGAAGCTGAAGGAGTTGTGGGAAGGAAGGAAGCCAAGGGAAGGAAGTTGAAGGCTTGTGAAGGCAGAAGCTGAACAAGACAAGGGAAGACAAAGAAGAACAGAAGAAGAAGAAAGGTGTTGCAGCCAAAGCTTGAGGAAAGGAAGAAGAAGCCAGAAGGTCGAGTAACGAAGAGAAGAAGAAAAAGGCAAGGAGAAGAAGCAGTGGTGGCCAAAAAGAAAAAGAAGAAGGAAGGAAGGCTGAAGAAAGAAGAAGACTCGCAGCGGAAAAAGAGAAGGAAAGATAAGGTAGAAGATGAAGAGGAGAGAAGCCAACTGAAGAAGGAGAAGGCACAGTGCAAGAAGAAGAAGAAAGAGACTAGCACTGTAGCAATCGCTTCATGGAATCAGACATCTAAAGAAAGAAAGAAGAAGAGAAAGAAGAAAGAGAGCAGAAAAGAAGAGAAGAGAAATTTTATTCCCATTTTCTAATTTTTTTGTAAAACAATATATTGTTGTCAATTGTGACTCAAAAATCAAGTGTTGCTCCCTGAGTTCGACCTCGGAGATTTTCGATTTTCGAGTAATAAAAACAAATATACATACTGGTAGTTTAAATAATACCAGCAGTGCTCCTCCCAAGAACCCCTTCAGTCCAGTACACAGGCGCGCAAAAGGTCCTCAAGTGTCTGTATCGTGCGCTCTGATTGTCCGTCTGTCTAGGGGTGGTACGCCGTGCTGAACCTCAACTGTGTCCCCAAAGCCTGCTGAAACTCAGCCCAAAACTGAGACGTAAAACGGGTATCCCGGTCGGATACAATCTCACGCAGAACTCCGTGCAGACATACCACGTCACGAATATACCTTACTGCCAACTGCGCTGGTCCCAATGTGACTTGGATCGGCAAGAAGCGTGTCGTCTTCGTCAATATGTCCACAATCACCCAGACTGCGTCATATCTTCGCTGGGTAACGGGCAAACCCACCACCAAGTCCATGGTGATGCCCTCCCACTTCCACTCTGGCACTGGAAGTGGCTGCAACGGCCCTGCAGGCCTCTAATGCTCGGCCTTCACTTGCTGGCACACTAACCACTGCTGCACGAACTCACCTACATCCCGCTTCATCCCCCTTCACCAAAAGTCACGTCTCAGACCATGATACATCTTCACGTTCCCGGGATGTATGGTGAACCTAGAACCGTGTGCCTCAGTCAGGAGCTGATGAGAGCCTCATCATGAACCCTAACTAGCACAATTTGATCTAAATAAGTATGCAAAAGCTCCTACAAAACCTAAGAAAAAGCCTAACTCAGAGAATTCTAAATTTAAGAATAAAATAATTCATAAGAGGTAAAACTGTAATTTTACCAATGCAGTACACAAACGGGGTGTCTAAGGGTCTGAACACAGGTCAAATGGGCTTAATAAGAAAGAAAGTAGGATAACGTGATCTGAAAAGGGTTATAGCAACTTCTATGAATTAAATGACATTCTACAACTCTAAAAACAAACCCGCTTTAATTCACAAGGTTCCAGGTAGAATAAAAATCAACTAAACCCCCTAAAATTCATGAAAAAATATACCCTAGGGTTTAGAACCTTCAATTGGCCTTTGGAACATATCTTGACCTAAATTGAGAACCATACCTAATTTGGGTTTTTATGCAAATTGACCATTCAAATGTGGTAAAACCTAAAATTAAACCTCACCATCAAATTCCTTAGGTCTAAATTAGGTTGGTACAAAAATTTGGGCCTAAGAGAAGACAATTTTGACCGACTTTACAAATTGGTCCTCTTGAATTACTTTTTGACCCTTATCTTTTTGAACCCTTGGATTTAACCCCCTATCTTCTCTTTCATTCTTTGCGAAACGGCCCCTCTACAACCCCACGCAGGCGCCCATACCTCCGACGACCTTGCGCAGAGGATGGCACCGCGTAGGGTATGGGGGCCGCTCTCAAGAACAAAAGGGAGGTTCCCTACGTCGTCCTCTTTCGCAGGGACCCTCCCCCTTACCCTATAGCTACCCATGTCTCTCTTGCGAACGCACGAGAGGAATGGGTCTACTCTCCAGCCATTCTCCGGCGAGCTCCCCACGTCGCCCCCTCCAGATCCTCTCCTCGCCAGCACCTTTATAAGGAGCGGCAGGGGCAGCCGTTTCCTTCAAGCCTGTTTTGGCTGAAGGAAACCCCTAATCTTCGTCTCCTCCTGTCAAGCGCCCACAAGCTCCAGCGACTCTTCCTCCTCCTCCTCGTCGCTCTGCTACCACACCGGCAGCAGAGTTTACTCCGCCTCGTCCTCTTGCGCCAGGCCGCACCAGCTGACGCCTTCCAGATCCCCTCCTCGTTGTCGTTACCCCCCTTCTGGGCATCTTCGGCGTCGGCAGGCACGCACTGAACGCCTCCTTCCCCTTTTTCGTCAGTTAAATAGGTCAAACTCTTTCCCTTACTCTCCTCTTAATTTCCCCCTCTTTAACTATCACTTTTAACCCCTCAACTGCCACTACCATCACCATCTGTTCCACCTCCGGCCACCAACTCTGGCGAGGCCGCTCCACCTCCACAGGCCATCCCACCCCTCGCCGACAAGCCCATAAGCATCCCCTCACTCCACTCAACATTTCCCCCCATCACACCACCACTCCACACACCCAGAACACCTCCCGAACACACCCACTCTCACGCACATAGTGTGCCCTAGGCACACACACTCCGGCCACCCCACGCCATGCCGACCCCCGCACCACCTTCGCCGCACTCTAGCGAAGTTCCCTGAGCTTTTTTACGTGGCTATGAGGCCGTTTTAGTGTTTTCAAGTCACGCCCCCTTGCCGCCATTGACGACAAGCTTGGAGCAAGCTCGCAAGGTGCTCCAAGCCTCTCCAGCTCCAGGCGTAAGCCCCAAGTGACACGGAAGACTTCCGCCAGTGTGCCCAGGTCTTCAATTGGAGTCACAAGCCTCGACTACTGCCCCAATCGCTCGAAGCTTCCTGCCTGCAAGCACGCAAAGCAGCAGCTGGGACTTTAGTCCCACCTCGGAAGTGTGTGGCCACACGCCCACACATAAATTGAAAAGGTGTTATACGCTGGTTGCCTCCGATAACACTGGGGCGAGGTCCCTCATGTATTCACTGGGTCTCGTCCGTGGCACTGCCCACGCGGATCTGACCAGCGACCCGATTACCCCTCACTCCTGTGTACTCCTTGCGCACCACACCCATGCCGGTGCGCCTAGACCCAGGGGCGCGACCGACACGATAACCCGACTCTGGGAGAGCGTACCAAAGAGAGATCCAAAGAGAGAGAGAGCCGCGGGGGAATGGTAGGGGTAGGTTTTGCGCTTGTGTGTGTGCAGGGAACAGGTAGGGAAGAAGAAGACGGGAGGCGAGGACTTTGCCGCAAAGAAGCAGCAGCAGAGAAGAAGAAGAAGGAAGGAGCTGCTGAAGAAAGGAGCTGAAGGAGAAGGAAGGGCCAGAGAAAAAGAAAGGAAAAGAGAAGGAGGGAGCCTCTGCTGCACAGAAGAAGCCAAAAGGGCTAGAGAAAAGAGAAGAAGAGGAAGAAGTTGAAGAAGAAAAGAACACAACAGAAGAAGAGAAGAAGGAGGCACTGTAGCAACAACGCCGATAAGGCGTCCAACTCAAATACTCAGACGTCCGGATCAGGGAAAAGAAAGAGAAGAAGAGAAGAAAAAGAAAAGAAGAAAGAAGAAGAAGTGCAGAAATGCACCTAAAGCCTCTGTCCACTGGCTGCCCATGGAACTCGAAAGAAGGCAACTTCGGTAAGGAGAAGACGATCTTATCCTCAAAGAAGTCCACCAAGGCGTGGTAAGTGGACAGCCAGTCCATCGCCAGAATTACACCAAAGTCCTCCATCTGTATCATAATCAGGTCAGCAGGAAGGCTGTGTCCCCCAACACTGACCTCGCAACCCGTGTATACCTCCTCAGCGACAAACAGCTGACAACTCGGACCTCTGATCATGAACAGGTCCTCTAACAGCATACAGTCCTGCCTCAAACTATCCGCGAAACTGGCGGCGACAAACGAGTGCGTAGCATTGGAATCGAAAAGCATGAAAATGAGTCTGTCGGAAACTGAAACCATACCTGCCACCACTAATCCCGAAGCTCTGGCATCCCTGTGTGTCAGGGCGTTGATACGCCCCTCGGCCCTAGGTGCGGACGAAGCAGCCACACTCTGCGTCAGACGGGTAGCTGCTGGCCGGTACCCTCCCCGTGACTATTGTCCTCCTCCTCGCGCCTAGAACCTGCGGCCTCCTACTCGCCTCGAGTGCTTGGCACGGGAAGACTCTGCTGACCTCCTGCCCTAGACGGGCAGTCCCTCCTGATGTGGTCCGGCTGGCCACACTGGTAACAAAGGGGGACTCGACTCCCGCCCTCAGTGGGTCCCCGCTGTCGGCTGGGCGGGGGTCCGGTGCTAGCAGCTGGCCCCTGTCAAGGGCCCCCAAAGGCCACCGATGGCCTTGCAAAACGTGACAGCTCTCCTGCGGGCACCACGTGTCTCCTCTCTCGTCGGCCTTGTGAGAAGTATGGCTGATAGGGCCTCTTCCGCCCACTGTCAGTATCTCGCGCGGATGGGTTGGTCTCTTCTTATGTCATAGCTTCCTCCACCACCCTTGAGAATGTAGGCAGCTTCAAGGGTTTGACATACCCCCGAATCGCAGGCCGGAGCCCCTCGGTGAACCTCCAAAGGCGTTCGTCCCCAGTGGCTACTGCTGTCGCTATGAAGCGAGACAGCTCTAGAAAACACGTGTGGTAATCGCTCACTGTCATCGTCCCTGGCGGAGAGTGTGGAACTCCCGCCTCCTCTGGTCCAGCCATGTCTGGGGAAAGTACTACTCGCAGAGGAGGGTGACGAACCGGTCCCAAGTCAGCTCGTCCCTCTCCTGTCCCCTGACCGCCCTCCACCACCAGTGTGCCGTGCTCTCCAGCTGGTACGTGGCAAAGGCCACGCGACACTCCACCGGGGGGCGAAGGGTGTCAAAAACCTTCTCGATCTGCTCGAGCCAGTCCTCCGCCTCGGTTGGGTCCTCATCCCCCTTGAAGGAGGGGGGCTTCAGCTTCTGGAACTGTCCGAAAAGATCGAAGTGGCGTTGAAGTGGAGAGGGTAGTGCACCTCCAGGTAAGGGAGCCTCGTGCTCGGAAGTGCCGGAGGAAGGTGGGGGCGGTGGCGGCCCATCCCCTCCCCCGCGTCCAGCGCCAAGTTCGTCGCGTGGGCCCACAGAGGACTCCCCCTCCGCAACCCCAGGGAGAGGCGCTCGTGGCAGCGGGTGGAGCTCCTCTTGCACGATGTCCTGTATCAGCTGGGTGAGGTCCTAGGCCTGAATGCCTGGGAGCAGTGGCTGGTCCGCTGAAACGTCGACCTCAACGTGCCTACCCCTCCGACCTCATCCTCGGCCATGCCTGCGAAACGCCTCGCTAGTCCCGCGTCGAGGCTTCTCCTGCAAGGAGACGCGAACACGAACAGAAAAAAGACGTCAATACGAATCGATATCAAGCGAAGAAATCTAGGAACAGATGTCAAAAGATACGTTGTGGTGGCCACTCTCATTATAGACACGTGAATTGGTTATTTTCCAGCCAGTTGGTTCACTTCTCGGGACGACCTTGCTCTGATACCATCTTGTTACGACCCGATTCCCGAATCCCTATGAGACACGAGAATCGGATCGACTAAACTGATCTCAAGACCTAGTCGTCCAACGAGAAAGTAACCAAGAGAGCAGCAAAATAAACCACATTCACCATGTATATAACTAGCAGTAACAAAATACAGCAGTAAAGAAAAGAACTACTACAGTATACACCACCACAACAGTAGAAAAATAAACAGGTACATAAACATGATGCTTACAATAAAGAGTACAGTGGTAACAGAAAAATACTCACTATACAAAAGAAACGGTACAGTAGGTACTACAAGAGTAAGACTACTGGGCTCTACTAGACCCAGCTCCCTCTGCAGCCGCCGGCTCTAGCTGCTCAACACCTGATCCTGAAAAGGTGACAAGGGTAACACATCAGCGAAACGCTGAGTAGAGTGGCAACCAAAAGCTAAGAAAAATAGTAAGGTGGACAGTAGCTGTTATATTTTTAATCTCTTTCTTTATTTTCCATTTACTCATTATTTAGTTATTCCTCAGATCTTCCTCTTGATCTCGAATGTTCCTCGTGGGAACGATCTTGATTGCAGTCTTTTCCGAAAAGTAGAAGTAACACGTGGTGCTCCCCTGGTCAGGAGAGTCTCCTGTGGTGGTCCTACCCTCAGTCAACCACCCCAAGGTCGCTGACAGACGTAACGGAGACTACGGCACGCGCGATAAACGCACGGGTAGCTACCCCGCACTGGCACGCGGTCAGTCGTTTCCGTTAACGGGTGCACCCAAAGCACAGCACGGAACCAGTATAGGGCAGAGCCCTCTCAGTAATAGGGGTCCAGCCCCTCCACAGTAACCAAACAGGGGTCTTGCCCCTCCACAGTCCGCGCACTCTCGCCTGACTACCCTGGTTTGCCCAGTGGGCCTAACAAGTCAGTGTAGGAGGGCTAGCAGAACCCCAGGGCCCGTGGGGTGGCTAGTGCTCTCCCTACACTAGTAGCTCTCCTCAGTACTGTGTACACGAGGGCCAAAAGTCTGTACAAAGTGGCCAGACCTAACCCTTAGTCCCTGGGGCAGCTAGCTCCGCTCTGCACTAAACAGGGGGATAGTCGCTCTCCTTGGTACTCCGTACTCAAGGACCAGCTCACTTCCCCAATTCTAGTCCATTTACTTCTCAGGAGCTCTACTCCTAATTCCCCGTAGGGTTCATGCTCATATTTCTTTAACTCAACCAATTTAGGTTTCATCATTTCAGTTTTATATTCACATAGCCATGCTCTCAACAGTAATTATCCATTCATAACAAGCAACTGTTATCCAATTACAGGCAATTATCATTTTTCTTTCTACTTTTCCAAGACTGCAATTTATATATTCACGACATTCGTTTTGGTGTTTCTGTTCTTAGGATTCATGCTACACCCTAGGATCTATCATTCAATCTAGTTTTCCAGTCCTAGGATTCATGCCATACCCTAGGATCTATCGTTCAATCTAGTTTTCCAGTCCTAGGATTCATGCCATACCCTAGAATCTATTAATTATCTCACAAATGCATAAATGTTGGTAAATAATTAAAGGGAGCCACCCTACCCGCAAAACCAGGAGTACTGGGGGCGTGATCGGCGAGCCCGCGCGCCTCCGCAACCTCCAGAACCGCAACGAAACGGGATCCTAATAGAAGGATCAAATACAAGGAGATACTCAAAACAAGATACAAATACTGTAAATAGGTAGATGAACTAATTCTGAGAAGAACAAAACTTGAATCGCGAAAAACGAACTTTGAACGAACCCTAAACGGGTCAAAAATGACAAGTCTGCCCAAAATCAGACGTCTGGAACATCTTCCAGACGTCTTAAACGATGGCTCAGGTCATACCTTGATCTTGCACGGTCCTTCAAACGTCAAGAATCCTGCTGAACCGTCTGGACTTCGTTTCCAAACGTCCGACTGTCACTCCGAACATCTGGAGACCCTCTCCGTCGTCTGGTGCTGTGCCCAGACGTCCGATCTGTGTGGGAGGGCATGCCCTTGCGCCTTCCCGAATGAGACACGCACACATACGCGACCATCCTCAACACTAAACAAGGTAGAACCCTTCGGCGGAACGGCTGCATGGTCGTACACGCGAAAGAAGAAGGAAGGAAAAATATAGTACCTTTCAGACGTCTGGACCTTCCTCCAGACGTCTCCTGCGTCGCCTGGATGTATGTCCAGACGTCTGATTCTGGGAAATTTTCCCAGAATCAGGACCTCCTCGCCCTCCGCCCGCTGCGCACCGCCGTGCCGTGCTCGCCTGCTACCTAAGCTGCAGCAGCTCCTCCCCAACACCACGCTCCTGCTGCACACCCGCCGGCCGGCCCTGGCTGCTCCGGCGAGCTCACACCCTCGCGATCTAGCTCTCTCCCTCTCGCAGCAACCCCTCCTCCCCGCGCACTCACGGCAGCAGCTGCTGCTACCCTCACCCGCTCACTCTCTCGCTAATAGGAAGAAGAAGAAGGCGATGGAGTGAGGGTGAGGGAGAGGAGAGGGGGAGTACTTGAAGGCTGTCGTGGGGAGAGAGAGAGAAAGATGGCTGCGCCTGCAGGGAGGAAAGAAAGAGAAGAAAGGAGGGCAGCGGTTCAGTCTGCGCGCGCATGCGTGCAGACGTGAAACCGTACGCCGAAAAAAATTAAATTCCAGACGTCTGGGAAGGCTTCCAGACGTCTGGACCAACTCCCAGATGTCTTAAACGACGTTTGATGCCGGGGTCATAACATCGAGTCAAGCCGGTCTCGGGTCCTGTAGGAATTCGAGAATCGGGTCGTAACACCAGACGTCTGACTGACACTCCAGATGTCTTAAAAGGCTCAAATCAGAATGGGTCTTTACACCCCTCCACTCGAGAGCCTCTCTCCCTATTTACAACATAGAAAGACCCCTAGCCTAGTGGCCTCCAGTACCCTTTCTGTTAGAATGCTCATCTGCTGTCAGGATGTAGGTCGTCACATTCATCTTGTCATGATCCTGACCCCGGCTACACCGAATCTTTTAGCAGTTCGGAGGGATTTAATCCCAGGTTCGTCTAGTCGGAGGCGAGTCGGGTGGTACCAAACCTGCCTATTTGTCCCATGGTTGGGTAGCCAAATCCTTTATTGGGCTATGCACGGAGTTTTAGATCTGGGGTTGATTTTTGCCTCTCATCAATGCCACATATATATTTTCGGTAAGTCTCACTAAGATGAAGCCTGAGATGCCAAGATGTAACTTTTGGTTTGTTGGCTACCTCCTATAAGGTGGTAAATTGTACGGGTAAAATGACTAAGCTAAAGCTCTTACCGGACAATTGTTAATAAAGAATTTTGATAAGATGAGAAAGGTAATTATCCAATCGAGAACACATGTCCATGGAAGCCACAGAGTTGAATTTGAATGAGAAAGAAAAAGCTAAAATTAGGATGGGCTTTCCAGAGAAGAGTCTAATTTTATGTCTTGCCGTCTAGAACTCAGATTCTTGTTACCTTGTTATAAAATGATTCATTAGATAATCTGCATGCATTCCAATGGTTACATGTTATACATACACTAGTTGATCTAGCCTTCTAATAACATTGGACAAAGGAATTAACCTAGAATCGTGTGCTGCAACCATCTGGCCAAACCAAATGCATGTGTATCATAGTTGATAGGATGCAGGTTGTAATTGTCCTCATCATAACTGAATTTCATTGTATTTCAATTAGAATGAGTGGAGCTCTGTAATCACCTTTCATGGATACGGTATACTAAGGCTCTGTCTGGTGGTAGGATTTGGAGAAGCTTTTTCCACAACATGATTTTATTGAGATTTTTCCAACTACTTAAACATAAACTTTGACATAATTAATTCAAATTATTCTAATTAAATCCAAATAACCTTCATTCTAACTTCTATTATTAAATAAATATCCACCGTATCATCTACTTTCACTTTTAATATTAAACAAATATCAACTAATATTCTATACTCTCACTTATATTATTAAATAAATATTTACTAACATCATATCATTATATTAATCATTTTACCTCTACACTTAACCATCGCCTTATTACACTATCTAAATAAATATTCATCTTCACTTATTCTATTTTAATATATTTTTACAATATCTTATCTCACCCCCAAACAAACCCTCAGGGATCGCCTCCTAAAACATACATCTAATCAAGTGAAATTGTTGAAAATTTTCTTGCGTTACATTTTGATTGTTCTACCACTTTTATTCTCTTATTCAACCATCACATTGTTTGATCAACCTACGCCTAAGGTTGAGTATCCACAATTCTCCAATCAAGCGAAAAAGACTCGTGTGACATTATATTTTATTTCCTACGTTTCAAGTTGTCGAAGTAAACTTTGTAATCATTCCAATTTTGATAGTGGAAACTATTAAATTAGATCATTTAATGAAATGCATATCCATTGAAGTGGATCAGGTTCATCCAATCTCTACGTGTGCGGTTTTTCTTTGTTGTGAAATTTATGTTGCTACATAAATTTAAATTATGTTGTGAAATTTAAATTAGATCATTTATGTTGTGAAATTTAAATTTTGGTCATAATTTAGTCGCTACATTAAAAAGATTTCGATATTTATGGAAGTAACATATCTCGTTTAGCATTTTTTCTTTTTCGAATGTGACATATTTAATGATAGGACTGTTACTTTTTTTTTAAGGTTTCTATTATTTTCATATTATGAAACCACCTTCAAGTCAAATTAGTGGTTTTACGTAGAACCATTAGATTTTAATCGGTTGGCTGCAAGTCATAGCTCATAAATAATGAAATGAGCATAGTGCAGGGTGGATCTAGAGAGTAAAGTTTTTACAAAATGGGTGACGAGCACGTAATATTAAGATCGTATGAACATGGTAAATACCACTCATACCAGCGAAATTAGTATTGTAACAGCTCCAAGATTGAAGGCGCTTAACATAAATGTAATCTACGTACATTTATAATTATTAAGTTACCTAAATGTAGGACGTGATAATAACTAATCATATCTACATATTCTAAAAATAGATGTGCAGATTTATTGTAAAATATCAACAAAATATTCAAAATCATAAATATCCATATTAAGTACGTAAGAATTCGAAAATGTAAGACCAACCAAATAAATTCAACTGTTCGATGCCTAAAATTAGAGAAGACTCTATGTTACTATCTGTAAAATTATTGTAACAATAAGTGTGTATAGTTGAAACAGATTTATGGGTAAGTTGTGACAAATAAATAAGTTCTCGTAACAAACTAAATAAAATATTGTAACAATTAATTTGTGAAATTTTTTAAATATTACGTGCAATGTGTTGTAGATACTTTGCAATACATAATAAATTACATCTAATATGTATATCACATATGATTAATTACAACTGTATAAGATTTCATTTAATTAAAAATATTTTTTTATAATGCATGCATGATTTGTTTCTGATAGACAATAAATATTGAGACACACATGTAACATATTATTATAATATATTGTGCCTTGACATCTCTTAGTGGTAAATAATTGTAACGTTCAATATAAGATATTATAATACATTGTAGATGCTGTGTACTACATCACTTTCATTGAATATAAGTTTTGTGTTACAAAGAGACATCGAGTAATAAGGACGTTGGGAATTGAGTTGTAATACAAGCCAGCAACATATAAAATAATAGAAAGTCATAATACAAGTAAACAACACAAAATAAATGATAGTTGAGTTATAATACAAGACATCAACACATAAAATAATAAATAGTCGAGTTGTAATACAAGCCGATAACACATAATTGATTATAATATAAGCAATTGACGTTATTATGGAAGATAATTAATACGAAATTCGTATGATTCATTGTTATATTCTATATATAATAAGGTAATCATAATTTATTATTTTCAAAATTAATCGATGATTTGTATGGGTTGGTTAAAACCATTTACGATATAGTGAATTGATTTTATCAAATATTTATGGAATCCGAAGTCACCATTTTAAGTTTTTTAGAGAATTTGTTAGCACAATGCTCAATAAATACTTTCTCTATTTATATATTTGCGTGTATATATACGAAGAGGTATGATGCTATATGCATCATTTATAGAAGCAGACAGTAAAACGTTAACAATGATATATTTTGCAACCTAAGGAGGGAGGAGGAATCAAGAAAGTAAATCTTGAAGTAGGGATTATATCATATGTTTTTCTTTTATGCAAAGTTATAATGCAAGTATTATCATGTAATGGTATTTATCACCAATCAAAAAAGTTATCATCACTTCTAAATTAAAAATAAAATCATTTTACATTAGTGTAAAATTATTAAAATAATATTTTAAAATATTTTACATTGATGTAAAATTATTAAAATTATTTTTATAATTATTTTACAGTGATATATTTTGATTCAAAATAAAAAAATCACTTATACAATGACTTACAAAGTGATGATGATTTTTTTTAATATACATTACTTTTTAAATTTATTTATGTTAAGTATCAGCTTTAGGCAAAAATTACATTCATCACATCCATGTTACATCATACATTCTTATACATTTTAACTTATAAGAGAATATTTTCAACACAAGCACATGTAACGTGGGAAAAAGGATAGGCTTTAATGTTACTCTTTTTTTCCTTGTGTGACCCATAATTCCTTACGAGGCTTTTGCATCATTTGTTGGTGTGAGATGAGTGAAAGATACACCTTTCAAGTAAGGTAGATGGCCTCTGTAGTGGCTGGCGTTTCACATCGATCGAAGCGAGTTGTGGTAGCGGGAGCTTCATCGAGGCTCTTTGTCGGCAAGGTGCTTCGTCGACAAGCGTGGTGGAGTGCGACAGCGGCAGTGGCGTGCAGCATGCGATGGTGGCTGCGACACGACGACATACAGTTAGCGTGCAAAGGTGGCTTCAACGCAGCAACGACTATCGGCATTCATTCTCCATGCTACTGACGGATGTGGGACGAGTGCCGCAGCAAGGTCTAGTCGTCTTGTTTTACTTGTCATCGTTTATTATTGTGGATGCGTGTCTTGTTTATTGTTGATGGATAGATTCATTCGTTTTCTATTTTAATGTTAT
The DNA here is from genome assembly GCA_037157565.1 of Thalassia testudinum. Lineage (NCBI taxonomy): Eukaryota > Viridiplantae > Streptophyta > Magnoliopsida > Alismatales > Hydrocharitaceae > Thalassia > Thalassia testudinum. The sequence continues at coordinate 55,824,720 of JAZHRO010000030.1, forward strand.
TTGATTTTGTTATTGGGGATCATGTGTGACCTGTGCTTCTTCTAGAAAAGTTCCCTCACATGATTTTAAGGGTTGCCTATTGGCATTTTGCCAGTTCTACAAGTGTGAGGTTGATCTCCTTCAGGAGATCATCCGATTCCCGAACTCGGGACGCCTCTTTTTCTTTTTCTTTTATTGTTGGTCCTTTTGTTTTGTGTTTTGGAGTTCTCCCATTCTACGGGACATTTTTTCTTCCACTCTTAGGGGCTAGGTGTTTCTGGTCTCTCTCTTTCTTCTCTTGTTTCTGGTTCTTACCCTTTTTTAATAGAAGTTAAAAAAAAAAAAAGTAAGGTGGGGGTAGAATTTGAGTTTAGGGTGGTGGGGGGTAGAATTTGAGTTGAGACGTTCGTGCTTGATAAGGGTAAAATGGATCTCAGATGATCACCACAAGATTTGAGGAGGTAGAAAGTGTTGCACAACCATTAACATCCATTGTTAAGAGGGAGTGGTCGAGCCTCCCAGGTAATGGTAGGGCTTGACATGACGAACATCAGACAACCACACAAGAGGCAAAGGAGATTTGGTAACCCAGTTCCACCGCAAGGGGTATACGTTTGAGAGGAGGATCATACTCCCAACTATGTAGTAGAATTTGTGAAGTTACAGGATTTTCTCTCCCCTTTTGACCCCCCTCCACTCGGGAGCCTCTCTCCCTATTTACAACATAGAAAGACCCCTAGCCTAGTGGCCTCCAGTACCCTTTCTGTCAGAATGCTTATCTGCTGTCAGGATGTAGGTAGTCACTTTCATCTTGTCGTAATCTTGACCCAGGCTGTACCAAATCTTTTAGCAGTTAGAGGGATTTAATCCTGGGTCTAGCTAGTTGGAGGCAGGTCGAGTGGTACCAGACCTGCCTATTTGTCCCACAGTTGGGTACCCAGATCCTTTATTGGGCTACGAACGGAGGTTTAGATTCGGAGGCGATTTTTGCCCCTCATCAATGCCACATATATATTTTCGATAAGTCTTACTAAGATGAAGCCTGAGATGCCTAGATGTAGCTTCTGATCTGTTGGCTACCTCCTGTAGGGCGATAAATTGTACAAGTAAAATGCCTAAACTAAAGCTTCAATCGAACAATTGTTAATAAGGAATTTTGATAGATGAAAAAAGTAATTATCCAATCAAGAACACCTATCCATGGAAGCCACAGAGTTGAATTTGAATGAGAAAGAAAAAGCTAAAATTAGGATGAACTTTCCATAGAAGAGTCTAGTTTTATATGTCTTGTTGTCTAGAACTCAGATTCTTGTTACCTTATTAAAAAATGATTCATTAGATAATTTGCATGCATTCCAATGGTCACATGTTATGTATACATTAATTGATTCAGCCTTCTAATAACATTGTACAAAGGAATTAACCTAGAATCATGTGTCGCAACCATTTTGCCAAACCAAATGCATGTGTATCATAGTTGATAGCATGCAGGTTGTAATTGTCCTCATCATAACTGAATTCCATTGTATTTCAATTAGAATGAGCGGAGCTCTGTAATCACATTTCATAGATATGGTATACTAAGGCTCTATTTGGTGGTGGAATTTGGAGAGGTTTTTTCCACTAAAGGATTTTTGTTGAGATTTTTCCAATTACCTAGACATAAGCTTCAACACAATTACTTCAAATTATTCTAATCAAATCCAAATAACCTTCATTCTAACTTTTATTATTAAATAAATATCTACTATATCCTCTACTTTCACTTTTAATATTAAACAAATATTAACTAATATTCTACACTCTCACTTATACTATTAAATAAACATTCACTAACATCGTATCATTATATTAAGCATTTTATCCATTTACTTAACCCTCACCTTATTACACTATCCAAACAAATATTTATCTCTACTTATTCCATTTTAACATATTTCTACAATATCTTATCTCACTTCCAAACAAACCCTCGAGGATGGATTCCCTCCTAAAACATACACCTAATCAAATGAAATTGTTGAAAATTTTCTTATATCATATTTTAATTGTTCTACCACTTTTATTCTCTTATTCAACCATCACATTATTTAATCAAGCTTCGCCTAAGGTTGACTCCCCAAAATTCTCCAATCGAGCGAAAATGACTCGTGTCACATTATATTTTATTTCCTACATTACAAGTTGTCGGAGTAAACTTCGTAATCATTCCAATTTCGATGGTGAAAACTATTCGATTAGATCATTTAATGAAACGTATATCCATTGAAGTGGAACGGGTTCATCCAATCTCTACGTGTGCGGTTTTTCTTCGTTATTGATTTCCCTCTTTATTGGTGAGAAGATTGTGATCTATCTATTGATTATCCTTTTATCGATTCATATCCAAATAACACCTTAGTTGGCATGTGTCTAGGATCAATGATGTTCTTGATATAACTAGATAACTTGTTTGGGTTTGGAAAAGTACACGTCATTTGAAATTTTAAGTGACTTTGGGAAAATGCTCGTGCACTCATAGCCATATGGGCTCGATCAAGTAGAGGAGAAGAGTATATAGGGACCATCCTTATATGTGTCAATTATTTTGGAGTTTGTAGAGATATACATATGTATGCATCTGTGTATACGAACTCTGTCTTGTATGTGATCATTGCCGTATGGTTATGATAGTGATGATAAAGCTGGGATTCCCTCTATACATATTTAAATCTTTGTCCATCTCTATCACATGGGTATCTTAAAGAAAGTTATTAGAAGGTGACGGTGTGACAATAATAGGTATGTACGGTATTGTATATAAAATTATATATTTATTTAAAAAAAAATACGATGCTATCTAATCATATATAATATCATCCGATCACATGATCTTTTTGTTTAATCAGGGATGACAAACTGTTTTCAGTGTGACACAAGATGGATCAGTAATGTCGGGTTAATTTTGGAGAAGGTAGGATAGAATCTTTGGAGACAAGTTATTAGTTCGACTAGTTACGTAATGCGTGACTTGTCTTCCAAGTTGGCCTAGATTGGATTCTTAGCCGGTTAAGTGGACCACGTTGGGGATTGGAATTGACCCTTGGATTACGAGGTTGTTTTTTCAGCTATCTTAAGCATACGTCTGTGTGCTGTTTGCCTAAATCTATGCACAGGCTCTACATGGGGGCAGGTGCTCCAACAGGTATTTGGATGTTACTTCAACAATCGTGGGTCCCTCATTTTTGGTAAGGGAGGGGGAGGGGGAGTTATTTTTCTGCGTTAAACGCTGCCTTCGATTACCATTTGTTCTTATTTTCTGACGTGGGTGTAGAGATGAAAATGTTAGTCTAAGATCTACATTAAAAGCTGTGTCAAAATATGTAAAAATGTAAAATATGATGTGTTTATGTAATGTACAAACATGGGGGCTATGGTCTTTACCGTACAATCGGTATTTAATAATATAAAAAATCTAAAAGATAATCGAAATTCCGTAATATAGTAGGTCTTATTTTAAAAGTCATCACTTTATCGGTTAGCGGACATAGGTATATATATTTTTTTTTTATTTTACATCAGAATGTATCGATTTTAAAGTACATCTTCTAATCTTGTATCGATATAAAATAATTTTAAAAATAAATTTAATAATGTAAAATTATTTTATACAAGGACAAAATATTTATGGAGATGATTTTAGTGATTTTTCACATCGATACAAATTAATTTCAAACATAATTTAATTAGTTTTTTATCTATGTGAAACGATTACAGAGGTAATTTTGGTAATTTGTATTGATATATTTTTTATTTAGAAATGATGATAATTTTTTAAATAATAATGAACCTATCACATACTCTCTTTATATAAAAAAAAAAAATTTAACATAATTCCTACTTTTTAAATTTACTTTTTGAGATGACCCCACCTCGTTACTTCATAAAATACATTACCTTTTATGCTTTTATAGGCATGTCAAAAAAATGTCTTACTCAACTATTTGTTATTCTACCTGCTTGCATATTGGGATAAATTTTCTTCCAATCGGATAATTATCCCATTTATAATTAAGTAGTTGGGTCGCCGATGGGTTAATTTGCGGGATAATTAATAAGGTCTCCTTTCAATTTTGCAATTATCACGGTTCTTTGACGTAGACCCGAACTTATTTAAAAGTGATCGCCAACAGGATTTAAGAAAGCGGGGGGTCAAATTTAGTCGCCCGTTTGTGATTTTTCTAGTAATTATATATTCCCAGGGCGTGGCTGCTGATGAAAATTTTGCCCAAAGTGGCAGGGGCCTACTAATGTTCTAGATTATTACCATAAAAAAAAACATCATAGGTGACATGTGATTACTTTTGATTTGAGCATTAGTTGACTACAGTATGTTTGTTTTATGAGATAAATTTTATAGGTGTTAGAATTAAGAGATAAATCTAAAATAAATTGATTTTAATATTTGATAGAGGTACGGGTCAAATCATGATATAAATATGGATGTTTGAGGGGATAAGTGAGGTTGATGTTTCACAAGATGAGAGATAAATTTATCCCACTTGGAATAAATTTATCTCAAGTTTTGAGGTTCTCCCCTTGGATAACTTTATCTTGGGATTAAACTTGTCAAACATGGGATAAGTTGTATCCTGCATAACAAACAAGGCCTAAAAAAGTGGAGATGTCGTGGATAAAGGGAGAACATGGTTTTGCATTTTACTTGTTGGGTTACTAATGAGGTGTGGTTTATCATACCTAAAATATCCAAATTAAGTTAGAAATTGGGTTAAATAATACCAAATTAACACAAAGAAAGGGTTAAGTGTAAGAATTAATAGAAAAGACTTAAAACATCAAATCTGTGTTAAAAATACATAATTAGGTTATTTATTGAGATATTCTATTAATAAATATAAAATGACCATCCAATTAAAAATTGAACACACAAATGAACTCAAAACTTCAAATCAAAGGTGAAATTAACTTCTAATATATTCAATTAAGCGTCAATAAAAACTTGGTAGCATTTGAATATCAATAAGACCTTACATCTAGAAATTCACATTTAGGTCCTTCATTCATAACATTTCATTCAGTATAAAACCTCCAAGGACCCAATTGTAGGATGCAAGGACCTTTTTGTAAGGCTCTAGAGACAGCTCTGTAATCCTTTTATACCACTTATGGGCCTTTCTGAAAAATGTACACCGTTTCACTTGAGGGTTCTTTGTGCAAAAACACCATTAGAAGTTTGCGAGAACGATGCACCTTAGGTGCACTATTCACACGAAAAACACACCAAATCCCTATCGTTCACGCCTTGATCATCTTGATCTGTGGCTCTCACTCAATCGTAGCTTCACGTGAATCCTCGTGTGACTTCACCTCTGTAACGACCCGATTCCCGAGTCCCTACGAGACACGAGAACCGGACCGACTCGACTAATCCCAAGACCCAGTCGTCCAACGAGGAAGTAACCAAAAGACAGTAAAATAAACCACATTCAGCATGAATATAACTAACAGTAAGAAAGTACAGCAGTAAGGAAAGAAACTACTACAGTAGGTACCACCACAACAGTAAAGCAACATTTATCATATAACAAAAACTGCAGGTAAAGAAGGTACAGTGGAAACAAAACTACTCACTAGAACAGAAACAAAAGAAGGTACAAAGCTGTGGTAACTCTACTGGACCCTACTCGGCCCAGCGTCCTCTGCAGCCGCCGACCCTGGCTGCTCAACACCTGGTCCTGAAAAAGGTAACGAGTGTAACACGTCAGCAAAACGCTGAGTAGAGTGGCAAACTAACTAAAGGCAACAGTAGAGTGTACAGTAGCTGTTATGTTCTATTACTTCCTTTATTTACATCTTTCAATTTTTCTCACTATTTCATTTACTTCTCAGATCCTTTACCTGATCTCGGATGTCCTCGTGGGACGATCTTGATTGCAGTCTTTTCCAAAAGTAGAAGTAGCACGTGGTGCTCTCCTGGCCGGGAGAGTCCCCCGTGGTGATCCTACCCTCAGTCAACCACCCCAGGGTCACTGACAGACGTAACGGTGACTACGGCACGCGCGATAAACGCACAGGTAGCTAGCCCGCACTGGCACGCGGTCAGTCGTTTCCGTTAACGGGTGCGCCCAAAGCACAGCACGGAACCAGGGCAGAGCCCTCTCAGTAACAGGGGTCCAACCCCTCCACAGTAACCAAACCGAGGCCTTGCCCCTCCACAGTCCGCGCACCCTCGCCTGACTACCCTGGTTTGCCCTAGTGGGCCTAACAAGTCGGTGAAGGAGGCTAGCAGAACCCCGGGGCCCGTGGGGTAGCTAGTACTCTCCTAACACTACTAGCTCTCCTCGGTACTACGTACACGAGGGCCAACAAGTCGGTACAGAGCGGCCAAGCCTAACCCCGGGTCCCTGGGGCGGCTGGCCCCACTCTGCACTAAAACAGGTACAGGTACTTCCCTTGGTACTGCGTACCCAAGAGACAGTACAAACTACATCTCAGTTCCATTCCTTTTCTTTCCAGGAGTTTCACTCCTAATTCCCCGTAGGGTTCCAGCTCTTTATCTCAGAACATCAAATGTTTCACTTTCCAGATTCACGTTCTCACATTCCATGATCTCAACATGATTCTTTATGCATAACAGGCAGCTGTTAATTAAATTACAGGCAGCTTTATATATATTCCTTTCCATTTTTCCAAGACTGCAGTAATATACATTCCACTAGTTTTTCCATCCTAGGATTCATGCCATATCCTAGGATCTATCATACAATCTAGTTTTCCGGCCCTAGGATTCATGCAACACCTAGGAGCTATCATTCCATATATTTCTCATTCCTAGGATTCATGCAATGCCCTAGGTTCTAGTAATGGTTCCATACTTTAACAGATTTTATTAATACTTAAAACCACTCTACCAGGTACAACGGAAGTAATGGGGGCGTGGTCGGGAATCCCGCGCGCCTCCGCAACTCTCAAGACTGCAACCGAACGAGGTCCTATCACAAGGATCAAACACAAGGAGTGTCTCAAAACAGTGTATAGCTACTGTAGGCGGGTAGAGGAATACATTCTGAAACGAACGCAACTCGAATCGCGGAAAACGGAGCCCAAACGGGCCCTAAACGGGTCGAGAAAGGCGATACTGTGCAAAATCAGACGTCTGGAACTCCTTCCAGACGTCTTAAACGGTGGATCAGAGAATTACCTGTTCGGCTTGGTTCCCCGGACGTCCAGAAGTCTGTGGGGACGTCTCTCCTAGATCCCAGACGTCCGATGGTCACTCCGGACGTCTGGAGGTCACTCCCGCCGTCTGGTACAACTTCCAGACGTCTGATTCGCAAAGGATGACGAATCAGAACACCTGCGCACAGCCAACCCTCCTCCCTCAGTACGGTCAGTCGACAAAAAGAAGAAGAAAGCGGAAACTCACCTTTCAGACGTCTGTATGATCTCACAGACGTCGACCTTGCCGTCTGGATATCAATCCAGACGTCTGATTCTGGAAATTTTTCCAGAATCAGAACCTTGCTCGGCCTCCGCTCGCGACGCCGCCCGCGTCGCACCTCGCGCGTTCGCTGCTCCGCCCGCTCTGCGCCCCCTGCACCCTCCGCCGGCCGGCCAAGCCGCTCCCGGCGAGCTCGCCCTCACGGCAGAGCCCCGCCCTCGCATGCCGCAGCTCCTCCGCGCCTACTGCGGCTGCCGCTGCCGCTGCGCCCTCGCGTCCGCTCGCTCTCGCGCACAGGCAGGAGGGAAGGAGGAGGATGGTGGAGACGGGAGGGGAGGCGCGCCCCCCCCCCCCTTTTAACGCCGCGCGGAGAGGAGAGAGAGACGGTCGCAGTCGCCTGCCGCCGCAGAGAAAGATGCAGGATCGCAGGTCTGCGCGCACAGGCGCGCAGACGAATATCCCGTGCGAGCATAACTGTTCGCCAGACGTCTGTAAACTATCCCGGACGTCTGGTCAGACGTCTGGATGTGATCCCAGACGTCTTTACAGACGTCTGGGCCACCTCCCAGACGTCTTAAAAGACGTCTGGGGCACGCGCTCGTTACAACCTCTATCTCCATATCTCATCCGATGACACTCCTTTAGATTGGCTCTTCCCGCACCCTCGCAGCTCACCATGAATGTAGATGCCCTAAATGCCTAATTCAACCGCGAGGTGACCTAATCCACTGATCACTCTACTTAATCAACTTCCTGAGCTCGCACGCGAAGGATCGCTCCCTCCTCCTTGAGTGATCCCTTCGTCTACCCCTCTAACAACTACCTCGTTCTTCGGTGGTCTGTGACAGGGACTACTTTCTCCCTCATTTTGTCACCTTTAGCCGCCGGCTACTGGCCCATGAGAGTCACCTTCAACTGCTGGAGGTCTTCTCCCATTTCGTCCTCCTTAGCCACCAACTTTGGATCCAGGAGAGTCCCCTTCCTCTAATTAGTTAGGTTTTCAATGCTTTCTTAGTATAGTTTTACTGCTTTCTAGATAAATTTTAGTGTTAGACTAGCTTAGGAGTAGTGTAGTGTAGAATTCGCACTCGCACCTTCTCTGATCAATTCAAATCAGACGAGATGAATTCATATCACTCATCTAATCACTGATCTTCCTCCTCACATCACCATTTCGTGTTCTGATTTCCCTCAAATTTTAATTCGCAATCCACCCACCCATTAGAGTCAAACCCTCATCTCACTACTCGTTAGCTTTGAGATGAGGATTTGCGCTCAAAATCCATCTACGGGTCTCCCATTCATTTCAGAAATCCAGAAAGACCCCTAATCTGAATTTAAAATGGAATCAGTTTACTTGGTTGATTTTGAATTTAGATTTCAAGCAAGATCGCGAGGTTTTGAATCAATTAAGTTTTGAATAGCTTTGATCAAGCAAATCAAGATATTTTTGTGTAATTGAGTTCATGGCCATGAATCTGAGATGTTCTTGATGAAAAATTCTTCCTCAGATGAGTCATGTCTGAATTTGGCATGAATTAGGGATTTTATGGTTTCAAAGAGAGAGGTAGAGCCAAGGAAAATCAATTTTGTTGATTTGAGGCTCTACCATTGATTTATGTTTTGTTTTGTGTGAGAATCTGATTTTTAACCTAAGGAATTTTCAGTAATTCTTAAGGTTTTAGACAATTGGGATTCAAGTTGGATTTATTGGATTGATTCTAACAACTCCTTCACGCTGTCTATAGCATTAGGAAGGTGTTAGATCAGTGTTTTTTTCTCTGATTTGAAATGAAAATGCTAATGAGGATTTTTGATATAAAGTTTAACTTCTCAAAGTGGTTTCAGTGTGATTTTTAAGCCTTATTAGATTTTTGAGGTGTTTATTGTTGTGATTTTCGAATCCCAATTCAACACATTAAAGTGCTACATAGAAGTTATATTACATGGGTTTTCCAACCCTAAATCCATTGCAAGTTAGGGCTACTTGAAAATGAACATTTGATTTGAATGTTCTTGATCCCAGATCAGACCTTCTCAAGTTTGATCTTGGATATTTTGTGCACTGAATTGAGATCAGATTTGCTAGAATTGATATCTAGCTGCAACAATAGCCTTTGAAATTTGTTTAAGACGTCTGAAGCAACCCAATAGTTGCCGATTAGACCAGCAACAGCTTATGCTGTCGTTGCTGCGGCTATCCTTACTACTGTTGTCTTTGATGTTGCTGCTGCTAGATGGACTTAATAAATGAATAGTGATTTGGATTTGAATTGTATTAGATAGCTGATATGTTCTAACTGTTGTATACAATGTAAAAAAGCTTTTTTGTATTTGTGATGACTTTAAATCCAACTTGTTTGCTTGTAATATGATTTGTAAACCATCTTTGTCAGCTATATTTGTGTATAACTGGCCAAGCTTAGAAATGTGATGAAATTAAATGAAAAATCATGTTTATTTGCTTGAACATCTCTCTTGTGTTGTACTTGACACTTTTGAATGTTTTCACTGCACTCTCAAGACACACATCTTTTAATTAGGCCTTAGGTTACTCCTTGTTACACTCATTTAGGCCTTACATGTGCTAGCTTTGTAAATAAATAAAAACCTTAAAAAAATTTCAAAAAAAAAAAAAATGTGTCTTGAGTAAAAAAAGGTATATTTTTAAGTATATGCAAAGTTTGAAAGTCATCTGAACTTCCGACTTGGTAGAACATACTAATCGACGGTTCAGTATACCTTAAAGCTCAATAAAAGAACTCAAACCTAAATCCAAAAACACTCCATCCTTCTCATCTCTCTCTTTCTCTCTCATCCCCTACCTCTAGTATATATATAAAATCCATAAAAATTAGAAAAACTAGAAAAATACCCAAAAATACTATATATACTATGTAAATACATGTGTATATAAGCTATATACTAAGCTATATATATAAATAGTGTATAATATGTAAATAAACTGTATATATAACTTATAAATGTACTCTATATTATAAATTAAGTATTTAGAGTAAATTATCATGTATATAACTTTACTAATAAGTAGATATTAATTTAATTAACTTATATGTACTATAAGCTACATAATTATAGAAATCCTAATAAATAAACTTATTTATAAGTAATATTGTACATACATATTTATATACTTATTATGTACATTATAGCACCTGCAAACTAATTTAATTATATTTATGCAGTAAATAATTAATTTAATAAGTTATTAAGTACTTTACTAGCTTAAATTAAAATAAATTAGGAAATTAAGTTATTATTGAAGTAATCTATATTGTATACTTGTATTATAATATTTTAAGTATTTTAAACTAATTTAACTATACTTATAATGTATTATATTATTTATACATAATTTATATGTATAATACCCTGAAAACTGATATTTAAATGTCTATAAATTAAAATAAAACTTTTAAAATACAATAAAAATATGTATTAAATAATTCAACATGTATACTAATACTTTATAATATCAATTTGATCATTAATTGTCTACTTTATACTTTAATTAACAAATTAACTTATAAATCAATGTGAATAACCTATAAAGTTTAGCTAATTTATTTATATAGTAAAATTAATTATTTTTTTAAATAAACTATATAATTATATATCCATATATAAGGGATTTCCAACCATATATTTTAATTTAAATTCAGACCTAAATTGGGCCCTCAAATCAAGGGCCAAAACATGCGAAATCACGCAGCTGCACTGGATTGGCAGCCTGAGGGGCACCTAAATGGTGCCACATTGTGGCCTGGCAAGTGCCCGACACACCATATTAATGTTTTGTGATGCCCAGTGCTCAGTTGTCATGAGTGCTGGGCGCCACATAAACATACATTCTCCTCTATCCCTCTGAATATGAATGATTTAAGCATGTGCATGAAATTGTGTGTGCGTTGCATGGCTGGGAGCTGTGCATTGTGCGTGGGCCTGTGTGGGCACACCTAATGAGAATTAGGGTGGTCCTAGTAGAGGTCTGGTCTCACCCTTACGAGTACTGTGTATCCCTTGAAAATGCTACCCACCAATTAAATTATTTTTGGATTGAGAGCTAATTTGAACCGACTAATGAATCGACCTAAAAGACAAGAGGAGAAGGCTTGAAATGTGGCTAAGTGTCACCCCTATGAGCTTGTCCTTTAGTGTGGTGTGAGTTGAGTGTGTATGCATGTATGCTCTCTGAGTTGAGTGCGTATGTGTGTTAATGAGTTACTTAAGTGTATATATATTGTATATATATAGTATATATGTAAATAACACGTATATAAGTATATTAGAGTATAGTAGTATTGTTTGAGTTATATATGTATATAAATAAGCTATAGCTTTAGTGACAGATATATTCGCCACTGTAGATAGTATTATATATTAATATAGACATTAGTTTTTACTTTAGCTTATGCATATGATTTTTCAAAGGTTTCAGCAACACTTTTATACGTCATTGTGGATATAGCATATGTTACTCTAGATATTAGTATGTTACTCTACATATTATTACTCATTATTGTACATATAGCTATGCATTATTATTATTAGTTGTAAATAAAGAATATAGAGTAATTATACATGATTTTTTGTACTTATTTGTATGTAATTATTTTCAAGCATTTTAATTATTTCTAATTCATTCTTTGATTCTTTGATTGATTCATTCATTTTTTTATATAAAATCAATCTTTTTGAAATTAAAAGAATATTTTTGACTTAGAGAGTGATGTATATCAATAACTGTCTCCCAATGAATGACCTAGAATAAATAAGAAAAAATTAATTATATAAATAAAATTGATGCAATAACGGTTTGTATTTGTGACATATATACTACAACAATGACGTTTTAAAACTCGTTTTTTTGTACGAATCGATAGTCAACGATTATTTACACAAAAATCGAGGAGGGTCAAGCTCTTTCAAAGGGAAGGAGTTTAGCACGGAGCGAGATGGATTTCATTTTCATTTTAAGGATGTTCGCCAAACGGTATGAGGATTTGGGTAGCTATGATTATTCTTTGAGCTCGAAGTTGGATTCTCATTAATAGAATGAGTTGAGGTAGGAATCGATTAGGTCTGATTGAAAGGCTACTTGGGAAGCTCCAAGGTAGTCCCATCCAAGGTTAGGTCTGAATTTGAAGCAAAAGCAACGTCAAACAAGAGATTCTTGGACATTAACATGCAGATCAATAGGCCTTGTCCACTAACCTTGAGCTGGCAGGGACCAGGGTAGAGTCAAGGGAATAAGAGTTCATAAGAAGCTCGGAGTTCCTAGTGTGAATTATGAACCTCCTTACTGCGAATGGATTGCCAGCAAGGTCAGATAGATTCTATGTCGAGCAGTCTCTCTCAACCCTTAAGAAGAGAAGGGACCAATAACTCCGTAATAGCATCAAATGGGGGGCATCAGGTGGATGACCCGTTGTTGAAAATAAAATTACTTTTTGGAATAGAGGATCTGCCGTTGGATGCAGGTATAAAATCATAAAAATAGATGTATTTTGAAATGCAAGAATATAAGGGTGATAAAAAAAATAACGTGTCTTATTTTCATGTAAAAAAGTAATGTAAAGTTTTGTCACATGGTGTAATCTATCACCACTCAAAAAAGTCATCATCACTTTTAAATAAACAATAGTATCATTTTGTATTGGTATAAAATTATTTAAGAATTATTTTACACTTATACATTTTGATTCGAAGTAATAACTACTCTCATAATCATTTGTCATTGATATAAAATTATTTTACATGGATACATCTTTTATTGAAAGAGATGGTGATTATTTTAAGTGAGATGGGAATTTCGTTCACACATCTCTACATTTGCAAATGTGTCCCATTATATGTTTTTGTACACCGTAAAATATGTCCCATTATATGTTTTGGTACATTGTTACTTTGTTATTGATGCCAAAGACTGGAACGATCGTAGAGATTTTTAATGCATCTTTCAAAGTGGTCCTTTTATATATTTTGAGAATATGCATTTTTAAGGTCGAAGACCATGTTCGTGGGCACTCCTGCATTGGATGCATATATGTTAAATTTAACATAAAATAAATAGATGATCTCAATAATATATCTACAAGCTCTAAAAGGGCACCTTTAAAATGATAAACCAGCAGTCGTAGTCTTTTTTCGAGGGCAAAACCAGGAAAAGTTGCCATCATACAAAGAAAAGTGACCTTGGAAGAATGTCCTCCGATCGCACCATCAGAGAGAGATCAAGAAGATTCATCGGAATATGTCAATATTTTGAAGCTTGCAATTTTTTAATGAAGTAGAAAAGTATATAGATGATTTTAGAAGATTACAAATGTGGATATGAGCCCGTGTCTATGGGCTTCACGACTAAGTTTATAAGAAACTTTCGTGGATGTCACGCAAGGTTCATAACATGTCAAATGTTATTTTGTCAATTCCCACGTACGGAATTAGTATTGAGGCAAGTTTATGGTAATTTGACCATTGGGTTATTGTAATTTGATCTTTTGTTGATGTATTTTTTAAATTTATTTTGTTGTTATTTGTCGTATTTTTGAAAATTATTCATTTTCATGAGATCGTTAGATTTTATTCTGAAACATCTCAACGTCTTTTTCTTTTATTTCTTATTCATTGGTTTTTTTATTTTTTACTTCTTTACAAAAAGAATTTTTTTTTTGGAGGCGATCAGAATGTGCTCTTTTTCCTTTTCTTCGTGATACGTCGTCAGTAACGGATACTATCCCTTTTCTATCAATAAAATATATTTTCAAAAAAAATTTATTGTATGATGTACTTAATTTACTTTGACTTTCCGTTAAGCTGTCATGAACATCTGTTATAATCTGTCCCTACAGCACTAACAAAGCAATCGACTTCCATCTTCGTCGAAGAAAAGTCATCTTTCGATCATTTGACACTTTTTTTTTTTTTTACATATATATCGTGCAGTTTGACCGTCACTCGTAATAATTAATTTTTAATTTATATATTGGTGTAGTAGTGTAAAAATTAATTGTTGTATAGTATAGAAGTTAATTATATACAATATTAATATAATTTTTAATCGATATATTTTAATTTTAATTAATGAAAAATCAATACATCAAATATTATAAAATATATTTTTCATTATATCTTAATTTTCTATCAATAAAAAAATTTAAAAAAATTAAATTATATCGTACGTTATAAAATATATTGTTTAATATCTTTTAATTTTTAATTGATATTTTGGATTATATTTATATTATCTAATTTTATATATATATATTATCTCATATTCACATAAAAATATATTTAATATTAACCTCTAATGAATAAGTATAACATGAGGAGGTTTAAGATAAAAGTAAAATTTAAAATAGATATATATGATAAAAATGTATGGAAAAAAATAAAAGATAAGATAAAAAGAGAGGAGAAAGGAGACACGTCAAAATGAAGAGATGGAGGGGTTCAGTATAAGAGGGAAAACATTAAAGAAAAAAAATGAATAGTAAGATCCCACGTCGAATCTATAATTTTACAGAAGTAACTCTTTGGTTTGTCACTTCGCATAGGGACAGTAGATAGGCTCTTTTGGTAATGGATTTAAAGAGGAGTTAAAATGAAATAAATAGGAATGATATTTATTTAGGTGATAAAATAAGAAGAGGGTTAAGTATAAAATTAAAGTAATTGATGTATTGATGTGATGTTAGTGTATATTTGTTTAATATTAATGAGTATATGTTTAACATTAAAGGTTAGTTGGGTTAAGAAAGTGATATTAAGAAATGTGAAACTAGTATTAACTCGTAATTGTGTTTACTTACAAAGTGTGTTAATATCAATTTGTGTTTACTTAAATTGATCTTAACTTGTGATGTTAAACTTTGTAGTGTTTACTTGATAGTAGTGTTAAATATATAAAATATGATGAATGCTATAGAGACGAGTGGTGTATAATTTTAATACAAGTTTAGCGAATATCAATTGAAACTGGTGTTAGACAAACCCATGTTAAAATAAGTAAACCTGAGTTAACTAATTAGGGGTTAAGTAGTCAAGTAAATGAGGGTTAATCGTCCTTTTGAGAGATTAACCCTCAAAGCAAACTAAGCCTAAAAGTGAGAGTGGAAGGTACAGTGAATATTTTTTAATAATAAAAATAACTGAAAATAATGAAAATTATTATATATAAGTTTACATTGAAATGCTGAAAATATTTTAAAAAAACTTATGATAACACTTAACCCAAGATAATCCCATCACCAATCGGGGCCTAAGAGGCTCTGTAAAGGCCTGTCACACTTTTAGCCTTTTAAGACATCTGGAGTCTCAGTCAGATGTCTGTTTAGACGTCTGGACCCTTTCCCAGACGTCTGAAAATGAAATTTTTTGTACGCCCACTGCGCTTTGAGCGCTGGTGGCACGCAAAACCTTCTTCTTCTCTCTCTCCCTTCCTTCCTCAAACCCTAAACCCCCACGCCATCTATAAAAGCCCCCCTTTCCCCCCTTCCTCCTCTCCATACACCACCCCCCGTCAAACCTTCAGTGAGGCGAGGGGAGGGCTAGCAAGGGTGAGCGAGGAAGAGGAAGGAGAGCTCGTGAGGAGGACGAGGCCGAGGTCGGAGGAGCTTTGGTGGAAGCTCGGTGGAGCTCCATCGCGAGCGCATGCGGGAGGAGAAAGCTCTGGGAGACGATCTTCCGACCATCTACAGCGACTGGAGCTGCGGCGGCGCGAGGCGGAGCGTTGCAGAGAGCGTTGGGAGGAGGTTTTGGTACTGAAAGTTTTCCAGTATCAGACGACTGATGGAGCACCTGGACGTCTGGAGTTAACGCCAGATGTCTGAAAGCTCATTTATCGCGAAGCCATGCAGGCCTCACCGCAGACTCATGTTTGGTCTGATTTGGGGGCTTGCGGTTGTCGTACGCAGGAGTGGCCTTGGGAAGGAGCGTAGAATGCTTTCCCACACGCTTTTGGACAACTGATCAGATCACCAGACGTCTGGAGGTGCGTCCAGACGACCGGAGGCATCGTCTAACGTCTGGAACTACCTTCAGACGATCGCAAAGGAGGCCTGGATGTCTGAGCACACCGCAGGGACTTAAGGTAAACTTCTGGTACCTTTTAAGACGTCTAGACTTGTTCCCAGATATCTGATTTTGAACAGTATGCACGTTTTTGACCCGTTTGGGGTCCGATCGGGGTCTGTTTTATGTAAACGAAGTACCTGTAGTTTCCTTGCGAGTTTCTCTATGTACTAGAGACCTTTGTATACTATTCTGAACACTCCTTTTGTGATGTATTCCCTGGTATAAGGATCCAACCTGCTGCGTGTTTGAAGTTCGCAGAGACGCCTGGATCTGCGGTTTGAGCCCCCATTACTCCCGAATTGTCTGGTAGAGTGTAATTCTGTTAATGATATTAAATAATAATGTGCTTGTGGAAATAGCCAATGAAACCCTAGGATGTGGCATGAACCCTAAGATAGAGAAATGAATGAACCGTTTGTGCTGTATAATGTACTTGCATGCATGATTGTGCTGAACTATTAGCAATTACCTGTATTATAATTATGAGCTGCCTGTAAATTATGAACAATTACCTGTAAAATTACCAGTTGCATGTATCGAATTATGGAAACACGAGTTTCCTGTATATGGACGAGAAATGAATTGTGGATGGTGAACATGAGCACGAACCCTACAGGGAATTAGGAGTAGAATTCCTGTGATTAGATGGAAACCTAGAATGTAGACGGGAAGTGTGCTGGCCCATGAGTACGTGGTACTAAGGAGAGCAACTATACCCTTTTCATGTAGAGCGGAGCTAGTCGCCCTTGGGTTGACACCCGGGGTTAGGATTGGTCACTCTACACCGACTCTTGTTAACCCTCGTGTACGCAGTACCGAGGCAAACTACTAGTGTAGGGAGAGAGCTAGCCACCCCATGGGGTCCGGGGTTCAGCTAGCCACCCTACACCGATTTGTTAGGCCCTCTTGGCAAACTGGGGTAGTCAAACAAGGGTGCGCGGACTGTGGAGGGGCGAGACCTTTGTTCTGAGAGGGCAAGGCCTTACACTATTCCGTGCTATACTTTGGGCATACCCGCTAGCGGAAACGACTAACCGCGTGTCAGTGTGGGGTAGCTATAACACCCGATTCCAGAGTCCCTACGAGACACGAGAACCGGACCGACTTGACTAACCCAAGACCTAGTCGTCCAACGAGGAAGTAACCAAAAGAGCAGTAAAATAAACCACATTCAACATGAAATATAACTAGCAGTAACAAAATACAGCAGTAAGAAAAAGAACTACTACAGCATGTACCACCACAACAGTAGAACAACATTTATAACATAACAAGAACTGCGGGTAAAGAAAAGTACAGAGAGTAACAAAAACTACTCACTACAGTGGAAACAAAAGGGGTACAAAAGAACAGTGGCAACTCTACTAGACCCTACTCGGCCCAGCGTCCTCTGCAGCCGCTGACCCTGGCTGCTCAACACCTGGTGCTGAAAAGTAACGAGTGTAACACGTCAGCGAAACACCGAGTAGAGTGCCAGCTAAACTAAAGAAGCAATAAGGTGTACAGTAGCTGTTTTATTTTCTTTCTTCCTTTATTTACATCTTTCTATTGTTTCACAATTTATCTATTTCTCAGATCCTTCACTTGATCTCGAATGTTCCTCGTGAGAACGATCTTGATTGCAGTCTTTTCCGAACAGTAGAAGTAGCACGTGGTGCTCTCCTGGCCGGGAGAGTCCCCCGTGGTGATCCTACTCTCAGTCAACCACCCCAAGGTCACGGACAGACGTAACGGTGACTACGGCACGCGCGATAAACGCACAGGTAGCTAACCCGCACTGGCACGCGGTCAGTCGTTTCCGTTAACAGGTGCGCCCAAAGCACAGCACGGAACCAGTACAGGGCAGAGCCCTCTCAGTAACAGGGGTCCAACCCCTCCACAGTAACCAAACAGGGGCCTTGCCCCTCCACAGTCCGCGCACCCTCGCCTGACTACCCTGGTTTGCCCAGTGGGCCTAACAAGTCGGTGTAGGTGAGCTAGCAGAACCCCGGGGCCCGTGGGGTAGCTAGTACTCGCCCTACACTAGTAGCTCTCCTCGGTACTACGTACACGAGGGCCAGCAAGTAGGTACAAAGTGGCCAGACCTAACCCCGGGTCCCTGGGGCGGCTAGCTCCGCTCTGCACTAAACAGGGGGACAGTCGCTCTACTTGGTACTCCGTACTCAAGGGCCAGCTCACTTCCCCAATTCTATTCCATTCACTTTCCAGGAGTTCTACTCCTAATTCCCCGTAGGGTTCCAGCTCTTTTAACTCAGCACATTCAAGTTTCATCTTTCCAGTTTCACGTTCATACATCCCATATTCTCAATCATGTTCATTTATTCATAATAGGCAGCTGTTAAACCAATTTACAGGCAGCTATTTGTTCCTTTCCATTTTTCCAAGACTGCAGTATTCGTATATTCCACTAGTTTTCCCATCCTAGGATTCATGCCATACCCTAGGATCTATCATACAATCTAGTTTTCCAACCCTAGGATTCATGCAACACCCTAAGATCTACCATTCATTCTAGTTTCTCATTCCTAGGATTCATGCAATGTCCTAGGTTCTAATTATGGTTCCATAATTTAACAGATTATACTAATAACTTAAGAGCCACTCTACCAGTTACAACAGGAGTACTGGGGGCGTGGTCGGGAATCCCGCGTGCCTCCGCAACCCCCGAGACTGCAATGGAACGGGGTCCTATCACAAGGATCAAACACAAGGAGTTTCTCAAAATAGTATCTAATCACTGTAGACGGGTAGAGGATCTTATTCCGAAAAGGACGCAACTCGAAACGCGGAAAACGGACTCCGAACGGGCCCTAAACGGGTCGAAAACGACGAAACAGTGCAAAATCAGACATCTGGAACTTCTAACAGACATCTTAAAAATGGAGATCAGATGGTACCTTGTCCTGCGTAGTCTCTCAGACATCCAGAAGCCTGCTGGGGCGTCTGGCCTAGTTCCCAGACGTCCGATGGTCACCCCGGACGTCTGGAAGTCCCTCCAATCGTCTGGCACCGCTGCCAGACGTCTGATTCGCGTTGGATGCGAATCTCAGAACCTGCACGTACCCATTCCTCGCTCTCAGTACGAATGGTCGCAGAAAAGGAAGAAGATGAAAAATAACTTACTTACCAGACGTCTGGACAGTCCTCCAGACGTCTCCCCCGTCGTCTGGTTGGAAGCCCAAACGTCTGATTCTGGAAAAACTTCCAGAATCAGAGCTCGACACGCGCTCCACCCGCGACGCACGGCCGCGCCGCGCCTCGTCCGCCTGCTGCTCGAGCTGCAGCAGACCTCCCGCGTCACTCCGTGCCCGCTGCGCCCCTGCCGGCCGGCTCTCGCTGCCCCGGCAAGCTCGAGCCCTCACGGTCGAGCGCCTCCTCCCTCGCGCAGCACCTCCTCCCGCACTCGTCGCGGCTGCCACAGCCGCCACTCGCTTGCGCTCGTACTCGCTGGAAGAAGGAGGAGGAGCGGAGGTGAGGAGAGTGGGGGAGAGGGCGTGGCTTTTTAAAGCCGCGCGGGGAGAGAGAGAGCGAGACAGAGGGGGAGCGCAGACAGCGACTGTAGGAGGAGAGAAGGAAAAAGAGAGAAAGGCCGTTGCGGGTCTGCGCGCGCCTGCGTGCAGACGCAGCCCAGCGTGCCACCGAAAAATAGATCCCGGACGTCTGGAAGGGGTTCCAGACGTCTGGGCCACCTCCCAGACGTCTTAAAAACCGTCTTGGAGTGCGTTCGTAACAATATAACAAACTTAAAGGAAGTTTCGCCCCCGAAACTTGCGCTAACTAGGCTGCGGGAAAAACGTCACAATAACCATAACAAACTCAAATAGGACCGAAGCCGGTCCGAAAAGACGTACCCGCGAAGAGTTCCGGTTACCGCTCCCGCATTGCCGCCTCAGGCTCCCAGGTAGCCTCCTCGTACCGCTGGCTCCTCCACAAAACCTTTACCAGGGGTACTTGCTTTCGTCTCAAACTACGGACGGCTCGGTCTAGAATCTGCACTGGCCGATCGGGGTAGGTCAGGTTGTCATCCACCTCGACGCTCTCGTGACTCAGTACGTGACTGGGATCTGCTATGTACTTCCTGAGGTTGGACACGTGGAACACGTCGTGCACACTAGAAAGCTGTGGAGGGAGGGCAAGCCTGTAAGCAATGGGTCCAACCTGCTCCAGGACCTCAAAGGGCCCCACAAACTTCGGCGCGAGCTTCCCTCTCACCCCAAACTGCTGCAGGCCCTTCATGGGCGAAACACGAAGAAAGACGTGGTCCCCAACCTCAAACTGCACCTCTCTGCGTCTCCGATCCGCGTAGCTCTTCTGTCTGCTCCTGACAGTGCGGAGTCGCCTGTGGATCTGCTCGACTACTTCCTGACTCTGCCGGATCAACCTCGGGCCAACCTCCCACTTGGTCCCCACCTCAACCCAACTCAAGGGTGCCGTACACCTCCGTCCGTACAGAGCCTCGTAGGGAGCCATGCCGATGCTCGAGTGATAGTTGTTGTTGTATGCAAACTCCGCCAGGGGCAGGTGCTCCTCCTAAGAGCCCCTCCAGTCCAGTACACAGGCACGCAAAAGGTCCTCAAGTGTCTGTATCGTGCACTCAGACTGTCCGTCCGTCTGGGGGTGGTAAGCTGTACTAAACCTCAACCGCGTCCCCAGGGCCTGCTGAAACTCAGCCCAAAACTGGGACGTAAAGCGGGTATCCCTGTCGGATGCGATCTCCCGCGGAACTCCGTGTAGTCGTACCACATCGCGGATATACCTCTCTGCCAACTATGCTGGTCCCAAAGTCACTCGGATCGGCAAGAATCGTGCCGTCTTCGTCAGTCTATCCACAATTACCCAGACGGCGTCGTGTCCTCGCTGGGTAACAGGTAAGCCCACCACCAAGTCCATGGTGATGCTCTCCCACTTCCACTCTGGCACTGGAAGCTGCTGTAGCGGCCCTGCAAGCCTCTGATGCTCGGCTTTCACCTGCTGGCACACTAAGCACTGCTGCACGAATTCACCCACATCCCGCTTCATCCCCTTCCACCAAAACTCGCGTCTCAAGTCGTGGTACATCTTCGTGTTTCCGGGATGTATGATGAATCTGGAACCGTGTGCCTCAGTCAGGAGCTCTCTCAACAGCTCCTCGTCCCACGGAACGCACAACCGTCCCCTCAGGCGTAGCACCTGGTCTGTGAAAGAGAAGTCCCCTGGGTCTCCAGACAGTACTCTGTCGCGCAAGGACTGCAAGTACGAATCGGCCATCTGTCCTGTGATGATGCGATCTATTAGCCCTGGCCTAGTCTGTCGTGTCACCGTCACTGCCCCACAGTGCCCCCGTAACCCCAGGGGTCGCCAACTGCCCACCTCCTCCAAAAGGCTCCAACTCTGTAACTGTAAACTGGCCAAGTGTGCGAGCGCCTTACGGCTCAAGGCGTCAGCCACCACATTGGCCTTTCCCGGGTGGTAGGAGATGCTGCAGTCGTAGTCCTTCAGGAGCTCCAACCAACGTCTCTGTCTCATGTTGAGCTCCTTCTTATCAAAAAGGTATCTGAGGCTCTTGTGATCTGTGAAAATCTCGAAGGTCTCACCGTACAAATAGTGCCTCCATGTCTTCAGCGCGAAGACGACAGCTGCCAACTCTAGGTTGTGGGTAGGGTAGGTATTGTTATGAACGCGTGCCCCAGATGTATTTTAAGACATCTGGGAGGTGGGCCAGACGTCGGACCAGACATCTGGAATCACTTCCAGACGTCGTATCGGACATCTGGGATCGTTGCCAGACATCTGGAAATCTGTTATCTTTGACACGCACGGGTCGTCTACGCGCCTGAGCGCGCAGACCCGCATATTCGCTTATTCCTTCCTCCTGCGGCTGCAGATTCCCCTGCCGCGCTCCTTCTCTCTCCGCCTCGCGCGGCCTTAAAAGGCCACGCGCTCTTCCATCACCACCGCCTCCTTCCTCTTCTCATTCAGCCAGTGAGCGCGAGAGCGAGCGCGAGGTTGCAGCGGTAGCGGCGGCCGCAGTGAGCGCGGAGGAGGTGCTGCGTGCGAGAGCGGCGCTCAGCCGTGAGGGCGAGCTCGCCGGGGCTGCCAGGGCCGGCCGGCGAGGAGCGCTGCGGGCATGGGGCGACACGGGGGGGACTGCTGCGGTCCGAGCAACAGGTGCAGGAGGTGCGACGAGGCGCGGCGTCGCGAGCGGAGGGCGAGTCGCGGCCTGATTCTGGAAACATTTCCAGAATAAGACGTCTGGGCTGATAGCCAGACGGCTGGGGCGACGTCTGGAAGACCATCCAGACGTCTGAAAGGTGAGTTCTTCCGTCTTCTTCCTTCCTGTCGACTGACCGTACTGAGAGAGAGAGTTGGGTGCGCGCAGGCTCGGTGATTCGCCATCCAACACGAATCAGACGTCTGGCAGTAGTACCAGACGGCGGGAGTGACCTCCAGACGTCCGGGGTGACCATCGGACGTCTGGGAACTAGGCCAGACGTCCCCGCAGGCTTCTGGACGTCTGAGAAACCACGCAAAATAAGGTAATTCTCTTATCCACTTTTTAAGACGTCTGGAAGAAGTTCCAGACGTCTGATTTTGCACAGTGTCGTCATTTTCGACCCGTTGAGGGCCCGTTCGGGTTCCGTTTTCCGCGTTTCGAGTTGCGTTCTTTTCGGAATTAAATCCTCTACCCGTCTACAGTAGCTATACACTGTTTTGAGACACTCCTTGTGTTTGATCCTTGTGATAGGACCTAGTTCCGTTGCAGTCTTGGGGGTCGCGGAGGCATGCAGGATTCCCGATCACGCCCCCATTGCTCCCGTCGTACCTGGTAGAGTGGCTTTAAATATAATCTGTTAAATTATGAAACCATAAATGGAACCTAGGACATTGCATGAATCCTAGGAATGAGAAATAGATTGAATGGTAGATTCCTAGGGTGATGCATGAATCCTAGGGCTGGAAAACTAGATTGTATGATAGATCCTAGGATATGGCATGAATCCTAGGATGGGAAAACTAGTGGAATGTATGAATACTGCAGTCTTGGAAAATGTGGAAAGGAAATACTAGCTGCCTGTGAATTGAATTAATAGCTACCTGTTATGAATAAATAAACGTGATTGAGAATAGAGATTGTAAGAACGTGAAACTGGAAAGTGAAACCTGGATGTTCTGAGTCAAAAGAGCTGGAACCCTACGGGGAATTAGGAGTAGAACTCCTGGAAAGTGAATGGAATAAAATTGGGGAAGTGAGCTGGCCCTTGAGTACGGAGTACCAAGGAGAGCGACTTTCACCCCCTGTTTAGTGCAGAGCGGAGCCAGCCGCCCCAGGGACCCGGGGTTAGGACTGGCCACTCTGTACCGACTTGTTGGCCCTCGTGTACGTAGTACCGAGGAGAGCTACTAATGTAGGGAGGTACTAGCTACCCCACGGGCCCCGGGGTTCTACTAGCCTCCCACACTGACTTGTTAGGCCCGCTGGGGCAAATCAGGGTAGTCAGGCGAGGGTGCGCGAACTGTGGTGGGGCAAGGCCCCTGTTTGGTTACTGTGGAGGGGTTGGACCCCTATTACTGAGAGGGCTCTGCCCTGTACTGGTTCCGTGCTGTGCTTTGGGCGCACCCGTTAACGGAAACGACTGACCGCGTGCCAGTGCGGGTTAGCTACCCATGCTTTTACCGTGCATGCCGTAGTCACCGTTACGTCTGTCAGTGACCTTGGGGTGGTTGACTGAGAGTAGGATCACCACAAGGGACTCTCCCGGCCAGGAGAGCACCACGTGCTACTTCTACTGTTCGGAAAAGACTGCAATTAAGATCGTTCCCACGAGGAACATTCGAGATCAAGTGAATGATCTGAGAAATAGATAAATTGTGAAACAATAGAAAGACGTAAATAAAGGAAGAAAGAAAATTTAAAACAGCTACTGTACACTTTACTGTTTCTTTAGTTTAGCTGCCACTGTACTCAGCGTTTTGCTGACGTGTTACACTCGTTACCTTTCAGGACCAGGTGTTGAGCAGCCAGGGTCAGCGGCTGTAGATGACGCTGGGCCGAGTAGGGTCCAGTAGAGTTACCACTGTTCACTTGTACCTCTTTTTGTTCCGTTATAGTGAGTAGTTCTTGTTTCCGCTGTACTTTTCTTTACCTGTAGTTCAATTATGTTATGAATGTTGTTCTACTATTGTGGTGGTATATACTGTAGTGGTTTCTTTCCTTACTGCTGTATTTCCTTACTGTTAGTTATATTCATGTTGAAAGTGGTTTATTTTACTGCTCTTTTGGTTACTTCCTCGTTGGACGACTAGGTCTTGGGATTAGTCGAGTCGGTCCGGTTCTCATGTCTCGTAGGGACTTGGGAATCGGGTCGTTACAGGTATGCTCATGGGGCTTCAATTGCCGCGAAGCGTAAGCGACAACGTGACCCCTCTGCATGAGCACACCTCCTAACCCCTGCAAGGGGGCGTCCGTGCACACAACGAACCCGCCACTACTGTCAAGGATGGTGAGCACGGGCCGAGGTCAACCTCTCCTTCAGCTAATGAAAACACGCCTCACAGGCATCTGTCCAAGTGAAGGGCACGTCCTTCCGGGTCAACTGTGTCATAGGACGCGCGATATGTGAAAAACCTCTGATGAATCGTCTGTAGTAGCCTGCCAGTCCCAGGAAACTGCGAATCTCAATGACTGAACGCGGTCTCTCCCACCTGAGCACTACCTCGACCTTGGCTGGGTCCACTGCCAAGCCGTCTCCAGAGATCACATGACCTAAGAAGGTCACCTCCCTCAACCAGAACTCACACTTGCTATATTTGGCGTACAGCCTACGTCGTCTCAGAGTGTCCAGCACCATCCGCAAGTGTTGTCCGTGCTGCGTCTGATCTCTAGAATAGATGAGTTCATCATCAATGAATACCACCACGAACTGCTCCAAGTACGGTCTAAACACCCGGCTCATCAAGTCCATGAAAGTAGCGGGGGCATTGGTCTGCCCAAACGGCATGACCAAAAACTCGTAGTGTCCATACCTAGTGCGGAAAGCCGTCTTGGAGACGTCTGCCTCCCTGATACTCAACTGGTGGTATCCAGACCTCAAGTCGATCTTGGAGAACACCGTGGCACCCCGCAACTGGTCAAACAAGTCGTCGATCCTCGGCAACAGATATCTGTTCTTGATGGTGACCCTATTCAGCTGTCGGTAATCCACACAAAGGCGTAGGGTACCATCCTTCTTCATAAACAGTACCGGGGCTCCCCAGGGAGACGCACTGGGCCTCACGAAGCCCTTCTCCAAAAGGTCCTGCAACTGAGACTTGAGCTCTCGTAGCTCACGCGATGCCATCCTGTATGGCGCGGTGGAGATGGGGCTGGTCCCTGGTACTAGCGAGATCTTAAACTCGATCTCGCGCTCGGGCGGTAGTCCTGGTAACTCGTCTGAAAACACGTCAGGGTACTCTCT
This sequence comes from Thalassia testudinum, assembly GCA_037157565.1. Taxonomy (NCBI): domain Eukaryota; kingdom Viridiplantae; phylum Streptophyta; class Magnoliopsida; order Alismatales; family Hydrocharitaceae; genus Thalassia; species Thalassia testudinum. Next base: position 55,850,670 of record JAZHRO010000030.1, read on the forward strand.
GACCACCGGGATGCTCTAGAAGTCTGCCACAGGGCTGGGCTGTGCCACCACACAAGCTAGGAAGCCCTCACACCCCTGGCTCAAAAGGCTCACCGAAATGCACCAGAAGCCTCCGTCCACTGGCTGTCCGTGAAACTCGAAAAAAGGCAACTCCGGCATAGAGAAGATAATCTTCCTCTCAAAAGAGTCTACCAAGGCGAAGTAAGCGGACAGCCAGTCCATCCCCAGAATTACGCCAAACTCCTCCATCTGTATCATAATCAGGTCAGCTGGCAGGCTATGTCCCCCGACGCTGACCTCGCAATCCGTATACACCTCCTCAGCTACAAACAGCTGACCACTCAGGCCTCTGATTACTAACGGATTTTCTAACAGCGTATAGTCCTAGCCCAAACTAACTGCGAAACTAGCTGCGACAAACGAGTGCGTAGCGTCGGAATCGAAAAGTGTGTAAACGAGTCTGCCGGAAACTGAAACCATACCTGCCACTACCGAGCCCGAAGCTCTGGCATCCCTGTGTGTCAGGGCGTTGATACGCCCCTCAGCTCTAGGTGCGGACGAAGCAGCCACACTCTGCGTCGGACGGGCAGGTGCTGGCCGGTACCCTCCTCGTGGCTGCTGTCCTCCTCCTCGAGCCTGGGAACCGCGGCCTCCTGCGCGCCCTCCAGTGCTCTGCGCGGGAAGTATCTGCTGACCTCCTGCCCTAAACGGGCAGTCCCTCCCGATGTGTCCCGGCTGGCCACACTGGTAACAGAGGGGAACCCGACTCCCGCCCTCAGTGGGTCCCTGCTGTCGGTTGGGCGGGGGTCCAGTGCTGACGACTAGCCCCTGTCGATGGCCCCCAAAGGCCACTGATGGCCCTGTAAAACGTGACGGCTCTCCTGCGGACGCCACGTGCCTCCTCTCTCGTCGGCCCTGTGAAAAGTTTGGCTGAAAGGGCCTCTTCCGCCCACCGTCAGTGTCTCGCGCAGACGGGTTGGTCTCCTCGTAAGTCATGGCTGCCTCCACCACCGTCGAAAACATAGGCAGCTTCAGGGGTTTGACATACCCCCGAATCGCAGGCCGGAGCCCCTCGATGAACCTCCAAAGGCGCTCCTCCTCAGTAGCTACCACTATTGCTGCAAAGAGGGACAGCTCCAAGAAACGCGTGCGGTACGCGCTCACGGTCATCGTCCCTTGGCAGAGAGTGTGGAACTCCCGCCTCCTCTGATCCTGCCACGTCTGGGGAAAGTACTACTCGCAGAAGAGGGCGACGAACCGATCCCAGGTCAGCTTTTCCTTCTCCTGTCCCCAGACAGCCCTCCACCACCTGTGTGCCGCACTCTCCAGCTGGTACGTGGCAAAAGCCACGCGGCACTCCACCGGGGGGCGAAGGGTGTCGAAAATCTTCTCCAGCTGCTCGAGCCAATCCTCTGCCTCGGTCGGGTCCTCATCCCCCTTGAAGGAGGGGGGCTTCAGCTTCCGGAACTGTCCGAAGAGCTCGGAGTGGCGCTGCAGTGGGGATGCTAGTGCACCTCCAGGCAATGGTGCCTCGTGCACAGAAGTATCGGAGGAAGGTGGGGGCTGCGGCGGCCCATCCCCTCCCCCGTGTCCAGTACCGCGTCCGTCGGGTGGTCCCACAGAGGACTCCCCCTCCGCAGCCCCAGGGGGAGGCGCTCGGGGCGGTGGGTGGAGCTCCTCTCGCACAATATCCCGTATCAGCTGGGAGAGGTCCTGGGCCTGGACGCCCGAGAGTCGTGGCTGGTCCACTGAGGCGTCGGCAACGGCACGCCCACCTCGCCGACCTCGTCTTCGACCGCGCCAGCGGCCCGCCTCACCAGTCCCGTGACGAGGCATCTCCTGCAAGGAGACGCGAAACAAAACGGAACACGTCACTACGGAATGATACCTAACGAAACGTCTAAGAGCTCATGTCAAAAGATATGTTGTGGTGGCTACGCTAGTTATAGACATGTGAATTGGTTATTTTCCAGTCAGTTGATTCACTTCTCGGGACGACCTTGCTCTGATACCATCTTGTAACGACCCGATTCCCGAGTCCCTACGAGACACGAGAACCGGACCGACTCGACTAATCCCAAGACCTAGTCGTCCAACGAGGAAGTAACCAAAAGAGCAATAAAATAAACCACATTCAACATGAAATATAACTAGCAGTAACAAAATACAGCAGTAAGAAAAAGAACTACTACAGCATGTACCACCACAACAGTAGAACAACATTTATAACATAACAAGAACTGCGGGTAAAGAAAAGTACAGAGAGTAACAAAAACTACTCACTACATTGGAAACAAAAGGGGTACAAAAGAACAGTGGTAACTCTACTAGACCCTACTCGGCCCAGCGTCCTCTGCAGCCGCTGACCCTGGCTGTTCAACACCTGGTCCTGAAAAGTAACGAGTGTAACACGTCAGCGAAACGCTGAGTAGAGTGGCAGCTAAACTAAACAAGCAGTAAGGTGTACAGTAGCTGTTTTATTTTCTTTCTTCCTTTATTTACATCTTTCTATTGTTTCACAATTTATCTATTTCTCAGATCCTTCACTTGATCTCGAATGTTCCTCGTGGGAACGATCTTGATTGCAGTCTTTTCCGAACAGTAGAAGTAGCACGTGGTGCTCTCCTGGCCGGGAGAGTCCCCCGTGGTGATCCTACTCTCAGTCAACCACCCCAAGGTCATGGACAGACGTAACGGTGACTACGGCACGCGCGATAAACGCACAGGTAACTAACCCGCACTGGCACGCGGTCAGTCGTTTCCGTTAACGGGTGCACCCAAAGCACAGCACGGAACCAGTACAGGGCAGAGCCCTCTCAGTAACAGGGGTCCAACCCCTCCACAGTAACCAAATAGGGGCCTTGCCCCTCCACAGTCCGCGCACCCTCACCAGACTACCCTGGTTTGCCCAATCGGCCTAACAAGTCGGTGTAGGTGAGCTAGCAGAACCCCGGGGCCCGTGGGGTAGCTAGTACTCGCCCTACACTAGTAGCTCTCCTCGGTACTGCGTACACAATGGCCAGCAAGTCGGTACAAAGTGGCCAGACCTAACCCCGGGTCCCTGGGGCGGCTAGCTTCGCTCTGCACTAAACAGGGGGACAGTCGCTCTACTTGGTACTCCGTACTCAAGGGCCAGCTCACTTCCCCAATTCTATTCCATTCACTTTCCAGGAGTTCTACTCCTAATTCCCCGTAGGGTTCCAGCTCTTTTAACTCAGCACATTCAGGTTTCACCTTTCCAGTTTCACGTTCATACATCCCATATTCTCAATCATGTTCATTTATTCATAACAGGCAGCTGTTAAACCAATTTACAGGCAGCTATTTGTTCCTTTCCATTTTTTCAAGACTGCAGTATTCGTATATTCCACTAGTTTTCCCATCCTAGGATTCATGCCATACCCTAGGATCTATCATACAATCTAGTTTTCCAACCTTAGGATTCATGCAACACCCTAAGATCTACCATTCATTCTAGTTTCTCATTCCTAGGATTCATGCAATGTCCTAGGTTCTAATTATGGTTCCATAATTTAACAGATTATACTAATAACTTAAGAGCCACTCTACCAGTTACAACAGGAGTACTGGGGGCGTGGTCGGGAATCCTGCGTGCCTCCGCAACCCCCGAGACTGCAATGGAACGGGGTCCTATCACAAGAATCAAACATAAGGAGTTTCTCAAAACAGTATCTAATCACTGTAGACGGGTAGAGGATCTTATTCCGAAAAGGACGCAACTCGAAACGTGGAAAACGGACTCCGAACGAGCCCTAAACGGGTCGAAAACGACGAAACAGTGCAAAATCAGACGTCTGGAACTTCTTGAAAGTTCTACCCTTGTACTAGGAGGGGGTGAGATTAGCGTAACAAAAAAAATGCGGAATTGAAATATAAAGCAATCTCAAAAAAATCAATCGCACAATGTACACAGGTATTTTTAGGTGGAAACCCAAACCGGGTGAAAACCACCACCTAACCCTCTCGAGTTAGGATTTTCCGATCAACCAAGTTGATCAAAATCCACTAAACGAATCACTTTAAACGAGGGTGATTCAACCTCAGTACAACCACGCTACAAGTACGAGGGTAGCGTTCCTCAACCCCTTCTCTCCACGAGAAGGATTTTGTCCCACGAAGGAGACGGGAATTCGCAAAGCGAATACCCAACCAAATAACAAAGATAAAATAAACAATAGTCCTATAGAGCCAACAAAATAATTAAACCTAGCTTCTATAGGAAATAGGAAGCTCCCCTTTGCAAGGAGTGCGTCGACGATGACGCGGTGCGTGTGCCACGCGATGGCGCTACGTAGCTCTCGTGAACAACAGCGGGAGAGCGGGCGCGCAAACTGACTTTAGCTCTCAAGATGATGGAGCTTGAGCTTGGAGAGCAAGAACTTCTTGGACACAAGAGTGTGAAAGTGTGTAGCTAAGTGTATCCAAGTGTATTTCTAAGTGTCTCTTATGTGTTTTTGTGTTGCAAAGGCTCCCCTCTATTTATAGAGGCCTTAGGAAGGCTTTGGAAGGCTTAGAAAGGGTTCTATAGCCGTTGGGAACAAAGTCCAAGAGAATCAGGCCGAAATCAGGACAATGATTACATTTGACAGGGTTATCAGACGTCTAACTCTGGCATTAGACGTCTGGAAGGCCACTTTAAGACGTCTGATTCCAAGGTCATACGTCTAATTCTATGCGGGTTTCTCCCTGACTTGAATCAGATCTAAACAGGGTTTTTGTGCAAGTCCATCAGACGACATACAGGATGTCTGGCACTAAGTCTGGACGTCTGGAAACCTACTTTTACTGTGGGAATTGATTTCCAAACGTTGCAACGGCTAGAAAATCTCTGAGAAGAGATTTTGGGTCAGCCGAGGCAAAACGGTCATTTATCAGACGTCTGGAAAGGCCTAAGGACGTCTGATAAGGCTCTAACGGTCATAATCTTGAGTGCCTGCTAAGCTAGCCAACGGTCCACTAATTGGACGTCTGGCAAAGTCATCAAACGTCTCCTAAGACGTCTGGTCTAAGGTCTGGACGTCTGAATTCATCAGACAGAACTAACTATGTCCAGCCTAACAGTTATCAGACGTCTGAAACAATAGTCAGACGTCTTAAAATGCTTTATCAGATGTCTGATTTTGGAATTAGACGTCTGGAAGTGCTGTTTGAACCCTATATTGGTTTTCTAAGTATTCTACAGAAAACCTAAGTATCCTAGGGTGGTGCTGGTGTTCCTAGGACTACTGTTAGGGTTCTTTGAGGCTCTTTAACATGAAATATCTAAGGAAATAAAGAGCAACAAAAGAAATGAAAAATACAACAAGTACAAAAGAAGGAAATCTATCCTATTCTTCATTTCCTTCCATCTTCAATCTTTCGCTCCACGTGAACCTCCTCTGTTTTCCGTCAAGCTCCTCCAATCCGTCCTGGATGCGAGCTCGAGTTCCGTCTAAACACGTCTTCATTTGCAATTGACCTGAAATCTAGGACTCAAATTGCAAATGTTAAATAACACGTGTTTTGTTATCATCAAAACAAATGATCGTGGTGCTCTAGCACCAACACTTCTTACAGACGTCTTAAAAATGGAGATCAGATGGTACCTTGTCCTGCGTAGTCTCTCAGACGTTCAGAAGCCTGCAGGGGCGTCTGGCCTAGTTCCCAGACGTCCGATGGTCACCCCGGACGTCTGGAAGTCCCTCCAATCGTCTGGCACCACTGCCAGACGTCTGATTCGCGTTGGATGCGAATCTCAGAACCTGCGCGTACCCATTCCTCGCTCTCAGTACAGATGGTCGCAGAAAAGGAAGAAGATGAAAAATAACTTACTTACCAGACGTCTGGACAGTCCTCCAGACGTCTCCCCCGTCGTCTGGTTAGATGCCCGGACGTCTGATTCTGGAAAAACTTCCAGAATCAGAGCTCGACGCACGCTCCACCCGCGACGCACGGCCGCGCCGTGCCTCGTCCGCCTGCTGCTCGAGCTGCAGTAGACCTCCCGCGTCACTCCGTGCCCGCTGCGCGCCCGACGGCCGGCTCTCGCTGCCCCGGCAAGCTCGAGCCCTCACGGCCGAGCACCTCCTCCCTCGCGCAGCACCTCCTCCCGCACTCGTCGCGGCTGCCGCCGCCGCCGCTCGCTCGCGCTCGCACTCGCTGGAAGAAGAAGGAGGAGGAGCGAAGGTGATGAGAGTGAGGGAGAGGGCGTGGCTTTTTAAAGTCGCGCGGGGAGAGAGAGAGAGCGAGACAGAGGGGGAGCGCAGACTGCGGCCGCAGGAGGAGAGAGGGAAAAAGAGAGAACGGCGGTTACGAGTCTACGCGCGCCTGTGCGCAGACGCAACCCCGCGTGCCACCGAAAAATAGATCCCAGACGTCTGGAAGGGGTTCCAAACGTCTGGGCCACCTCCCAAACGTCTTAAAAAACGTCTTGGAGTGCGTCCGTAACAATAGCTACCCGTGCACTTATCACGCGTGCCGTAGTCACCGCTACGTCTTGACGGTGACCTCAGGGTGGTTGACTGGGTGTAGAACTACCACGGGAGACTCGCCCGGCCAGAAGAACACCACGTGTACCTTCTACTCTTCGGAAAAGACTGCAATCAAGATCGTTCCCACGAGAAACATGCAAGATCAAGAATATCTGGATGCTTGAGAAAAATGGGTGAAAAGGAAATACACATAAAACAGATAAATAGAAAAGAGAATTAAACATGTTGCTTTCACTGTTTTAGATAATATAGATGACACTCTATTCAACGTTCGCTAGCTCTGTCTTTTCATAATACTGTTCAGGACCAAGAGTTCGGCCGCCCGAGCTTCCGGCTGCGGAGGGTGCTTGGCCCAATCGAGTCCAGCTATAGTTTTCAGCACTTATTTTTCATTCCCTTACTGTTGTAGTAAGTATTGGACTGTTAGTTACTATTTGACTATACTGTTTACTTCCGCTTTTCGTTGTCTTTGTCGTTGTGGTGGCATGTTATGGAACAGCAGTTTTACTTTCCTTTACTACTTTATACTTTTTTTCTACTTAGTTATATTACATATGTGAATGTGGTTTACTTTCTTACTTTTTGATTATTTTTTGTTGGACAACTGGACCTTGGAATTAGTTAAGGTAAACCGATGTCGGATCCTGTAGGAATCCAGAAATTGGATCGTAACAGACTCAGATCATCAAGTGGCTCAGATATCTTCCTCTACGTGGAGAAGAAATTTGGCATGAAGAGCAAGTAACAGAAGAACATAAGAAAAGTGTAGATGAGAAGACCATAGTCAAACTAAATAATACCTTAACAAAATGAAAAAGGAAAAAAAAAAGTTCATTTATGTACCCACAATTAAATCCCTCCTAGCACTATTGGATAGGTGGATGTACCTTTCTAATATTTGGCATGCTCTCCTACATGGTACCATTTCTTTCAAGGGATGGTAATGTTGGGGTACCATGAAAGTTCAAGAACATTTTTTTAAATGAAAGAATAGATGACGGGAGATTCTACAAATAATTTAAAGCAAAAATGTTAAAAATAAAACTAAAGCACACGCACAGTTCTTCGTACACCACCCATATGGCATTTGCCACATTGACTTCCAAGTGTTTGATAACTTTGGTGCTGTAAAGTTGACACCACCATGCTATTACATTATTATATCATTCATAACTTTGGTGTCATAGCATAACATGATATCAGTGCTATGTACGAGTTTTACGTCAGCCGTGTTTTGAGATTATCGGTGAGATGTACACAAAGTATTAATGCTGTGAGATTATTTATTGTTGATGTTACCATGTACATGAACGAGGGGGGGTCCGAAAAACGTAGGTGCAACTCAAATTGCGGGTAACTTTGCCCACTTTATCTTAAACATATAATTAGTTTTTAACTCATGAGGGTGTAAAAATTAATTGTCGTAGAAGTATAAAATACAGTCATATTAAAATCTAATGTAGTTTTTAATAGTTATCTCTTAATTTTTGATTAATAAAATATCAATATATCACGTATAGTAAAATATGTTATTAAGTATATTTTAATTTTTAGTTGATAAAAAAATATTGATTAAAAATCAAAACAAATCATGTGATGTAAATATATTATTTTATATGTTTTGATTTTTAATTGATATCTTATATTAAATTTAAAAATAAAATTTAAAATAGATATATATATGTTAAGTAATGTGTAAGGAAAATAAAATAAAATAAAAAAAAGAAAGAGAGAGAGGCGGAGAGAGAGAACTGAAAGGCGGGGGGGGGGAGTGGATCGGAGAGACTGAGTGACTGCTGTTACAATAGTCGATCGTGTAAAAAAAAATAAATAATGTTACAATAGGGAAAACAGTGCCGTACATACTGTTTCCCACACGAGAAATTAATAGATTTATAGATTCCCAATCAAGTTGCAGCCTTGGAGAGAAGGGACCGTGGATAAGGATGTCATCCACGTGACTTTTGTCTCTTTTGAAAAAGATACGATTAAAAATTGGAAGCACCCTGTACAACAAGATGCGGGAAAAACAAAAGAGAAAAGTCGTCGTACCTTTTAAAGGGGAGGTTTCGCCCCGCAGGGAGGTCAAAATTTAAAAAAATAATAGATAAGAGAAAAAAACGAGAAAAGAAATGAAAGTGTTTCCAGATCGGGAATTCATAATTTTTTTAAGGGAGAGTGATCCTATGATAAATACAGTAAATGTCAAGAAAAAACAGACAAAATTAAATAAATCTAAGGATAAATTGACCTTTGATATTTACCAAAATTTTTGATCATATGAAATCTAAGGTCATATGTGATACCCAATAAGATTCACAAAAATAAAATAAAAATAAATGATCAAATCAAGTACTAATAACAAATAACAATATAGATCGCAACAACCAACAACTTGCATGTAAATCAAAACAACGCCACCATTGATCATTGTCACTGTCACTCATCGTCGTGCACGTCTCCACCGCTAGCACGTCGTCATCATCACCTCCCATCGCCGCACCACCCACGTGACCCTGTGCACAGCCAAGGAATGAATCGAACATTGAAGAGTAAACAGCTCCAATTGAGCCTCAACAAAGATGCATCGTTGGCTACCAATGCCTCACACTATCACAGTCACCGATGACACACCTACATTGACTACCGTCACAAACAACCATACATGTCGCTGCTAAAGAAGGAAAGGTCCTAGGAATGGAAGAAAAGAATCGGAAAGAAAGAAGGCTCCAATCGATTCCAAACAACCGATTGGAGACCGTACGGACGCACCAAGTTTCGCCGGGTAGTGATTACAAAGAGGAGGGAACGAAGAAAACAAGTATGATGTCATCCCTGTGACTATTGTTCTTAATTTCATAGCCAAACGTTTGACAGGACGCCTGAGATAAACAAAACGAAATCACATAGATCAAATGAACCATGAACGTGACCTTCCTTCAAATCCATGGGCGACAAATTGCATAAACCGCACGCTACATTTGGGGCCTACTCATAAAAGTATGCAGGTGACATGATCGCATGGCATCTCTACATGTGGAGCGTCGTCTTAAAATAGGATTAATTATGTTTGTATATTCCTGTAATTATCGTCCAACAAAGTACATATCTTTGTATATTTCATATTTATATGTATATCTCAAAAAATAATTATATATCTTTTTCATATACTCATATAAATTGTGTAAATTAAATAATAAGAATCTTTTTATATATATATTCTTTTTTTTCTCTTTCATTCCATCAAAAATCCCACCCTCTTCTATTTACATAGTTTTTAAGAATACAACAAGGAGGCATAAATTTTTTTTAATGACATATATATAAATATTGGATATATGAGAGTATATACATCTTTGACAATAAATATATATATATATATATATATATATATATATATATATATATATATATAACCCTTTAAAATAGTTTTACCTTTTACCAACAACGTATTCAAATAGAAGTCGGATGCTGATCATCTTGAAAGGGTTCGCATCGAATCTCCAAATGGATTTGTTTCGGATAAGGACGGAACTGCTGTTCTTTCTGGAAAATTATAATTTGAATCAACAAAATGGGGAGTAGTTTTCATAAAGCTCTCTAAACTTTCTAACTTTGACGCAGGTCTTAAACCATGAACCTTACCAATGTGGTCCTTAAACTTAGTAGAGTCTGCTAAGTGGGATTAAAAAAGTAAGAATAGCTTTTGTTGGCTGATGGAAGAAACCGAAAAAGTAGGGTAACTCCACTTTATCTATCGGTAAATAAGTGAAGAAAAAAGTTATTCTACGTAGATGACGAAATTCCAAAGGCTCGGATTGCCGGTACAAGTTCAAAATTGTGCACTTCTTAGATAAGACGATGCCAAATGCAAGATTGCACCTGCCATCCTGCAAAACAAACATTGAACAATTGTTCATTGGTGCCAACATTTTTTGAGGTCCTCCTTTGTCTTGCTTGATTCACCTTCATGCGATTTCCACCCCTTTCAATCCAAATAAGTCAAGTTGGTGTAGGTACTTATGTTTGCCAAGAATGCACATATGTACTCTTACGAGGCTTAGGGAGAACATTCGTACACATTTCACATTAACGAACCGCATACAAACAGAAGGCAGAATCAGGGGTTCTTCAAGCAAATTACAAAAGAAAGATTTAGCTAGGCATTAATTATACATGCAAGTATACACAGAAGTGTACACTTAAACACAAAAGATATAATATCCTTCCAATTACATGACATGTTACATGTTATGTAATCCCTTTTTAATAAGGGAGAAGAATATAGGTGTATACGGTTTCGTCTCCACGACAGGATTTCCTTTATCGTTGTTGTAAAGTTCTAACTAGTTCGGCACCACTTTCGTTTGCGCTCCCTTTTTTTTTTCCTTAAGTGGAAAAAAGATGTAACCCTGTATCACTTTTAATGTCTTAAGGACCATCTTGAGTAGCCTGAGTCCTTGATGAAGCTGCTTCAAATCTTCATCTAATTTTCAGCATAAGCCGGATAGGGAATTTATTTTACGATGCCTCTAAATAATACAGCATCAATATGTAGAAATTAACCAACAAAATTTAACTGCGTTGTTTGCAAACGTCCTGTAAAGTGATTGTCATTTGTAAATTATGACAAGAAGCTCAATCCGGATGAAAAATATTTGACTTTAAAAGGGAATATGACTCTTTTAACCTTGCAAATGCAAGGAGTTGGAAACTTCGGCACTTTTTACGTTCGGTTGCAATGTTCTCTGTCAATTATCTTCGATCATAAACCTTAATAAGATAATGAAAGATTTGTCACCGCGTCGATCCAAATGCTCAAAACACCTAACCCTCGACTTTCTCGCATCTTCTTCCGGCACCACAAAACAACCGTAGAAATTGATCCAATCATCAACAAATTAAGATTCGAAGATCGCACGCCCCATCTAAAAAGGAAAAAAAAGTCGGTTTAACCACCGAGCAACATATCTTATAGCCCCAACAGTTTGGCACGTCAAACTAAAATGTTTTAATTCCCCTCTCAAGTACAGCTAAAAAAATTTTGGAACACAATGTATTTTTCTGAAACTCACTTCGTACGAAATTTCACAGATAACATCATCCAAGGCATGTCTCTATGTTCTTAAGCATATATTTAACAATGTAAAATCTATGAACCTTCTTAAAAGAGAGACAAAGGCATATTACACATACGAAAAGCATTCGAAAAGCAAAAATAAAATAATGCAGATAATATTAACACATAAAAGGATTGCCACACCATTCACATAACTATCCAAATTAGATTCCACTACAAGAATGTTACCCATGCCAGAACAATGCAAAGGAGAACCTGAACATGTTGAAGATGGGAGAAATATATATTTCAATCACACCACTAACAATGTTATTACGCTGCCAAATCCCAAATTAATTAAAGGAAAAATGACCAAGACAAGAACTACCTCTAAAAATTCAACCAATATCAAAAGGGAAAACCACTCTACAAAGGTACCATGTAAACAAGCAAACCTGACATCACATTACACATACGAACAAAATGATACGGCAATCTTTGGATACATGGGCAAAGTGATCACAGTTGGATTTCCAGTGACGAGTATTGAATGATCAGAATGTGAATTCATAACGTAAAATAATAAGTCCTGGATGGTGCGTGGACCCCGAAGGCACATTGAAAAACTGATGCAAGCAATCTAATTACACCACCGAAGACAGGCAAAATCTAGGTAGATTCGGAGGGTAGATAGCACGAACGTGTCCGTCCACCTAAAGTTTTCATCCAAGAATCTATATTTAACATTTCTTATTCTCCCTTTCCTTATTGCAACAAAGAAAAAAAACAATTTTGCTCAACGAAAAAGAAAAGGAGGTGCCGTTCCACAAACCTCAACTGAACTTTAGAGATTTTTTTCAGTCCATGAAAATTTCAGTCCGAGGAAGAATCTTCGGAACGTATATATGCATGAAGTGTAGCAAATAATGGCAAAAAAGAACGGAGAATAAAACCATATACTGCAGTTGACTTCTGAGAAACATCCTGACACTAGTGTCCAACAGTGCCAATCAGGTTGAATGTTCCATCACCAGATTTTAGAAGACAATGAACAAAAGCGCTTCTCTGGAGTAAAATTCAGCATATAAAAAATTTCTAATATATACCTCACGGTTCCACTGATGGTTTATGGGTACTAACCTTTAGGAGTCTGCACTGTCCTTCAGTCTTTGAATCAAAAATAAAAAACTATACTGCTGATTATGTATGAATACTAACCTTTAGAAACCTCTGCACTGACTTTGAGCCTTCCAATCAAAAATCAAAGCTATACTGTTGTAATTACAGCAAATCGCATAAAAAAGGCCGCAAACGGTTAGCAATGTACACTGGCATGTCATGCCCACTAAGAGAAATCGAGATCCTAGTTGTGCTCAGGACCCAGAAGTAGCAACCTACATACATACAGAATTGTGAGCAATGGAACACTAAATCAATACCCAACAAGAGGAGGTTCTGCCATCATAGTCGTATGGCTATTCATTGGCATTTAATGCAACTGCAAGAGGATAAGTTTGAAGCAGCGATCTTCCTCAAGTCAAAGAAAGAAACCACAGGAACATTAAGTCAAGATTTAGTGAAATCTTGAAACATACAACCATGCCCCTTCCATAACCAGCACAATATGTAATCATGCTAGACAGCATGGGCCCTTTGCTGCTATGAATCTGCACAAAAACAGTACATGTTATCCTTTCAAAAAAAACAGTATATGGTATTAGTCTCAATAACATAGCAGAAAAAACAAATTTCAATTGACAGAATTTTCTTCATTGGTGGCCCATAAAATGTTGACTACAAACACAATCACTTGCAGAATTTGTTGGTACAAAACAAAGTCATGCACGTTTAAGGATCAAAAATACAGATGCCCCTAAATATGAAACAAGATTGGAATAACAAAGTTATGATCAAGTACATCCCTAAAGAACATATACTGCTTCTAACAATAGAATTAATATACCACCCGACCAATATACACTCTTAAAAATATATGCTGCTCTATGTTCCCAACCATGGTGATGAACATGCAGGAAAATGAAACATAATCTTTACAAGTTAATGAAGGGTAAGTGGAATATTATATCATATTCATGATGGAAATCCTCTCCATCCAGCAGCCATTTACATGGATATATTCATATTAAGTGATTTCATGGGTACCTTATTGTGGCCTTCGTACAATTACTGTGAACAAACCAATAATTGCTTAGGCCTAGTTTGTTTGGTTGCCAGGCTGGGTCAACCCAAGTTTTACAAGGGGTTAACCTGAGAGAACTTATCCCGTGCCTGATGATGAATAAGTTATCCTGCAGGTTAACCCTCGCCATCCCTCATCTCATACAAATGAAGTAAACCATGATTGTCCCACTACACAAACAGGGATATCCCACTACATTCCAAACAGAGGTTAACCCAACAAGATAAACCCTTTGACTTTGAAACAAAAATGTACGATAAACTTTCTAAAAATTTCTTTTCTACAGAATTCTATCCCTCAAGTCAGACCAGGCCTTAGTACAATTGCTGGTTGAGTAATTCCAAGAGTTAGTCCCAAACTGCAGAGAAGTCAAGCAGTTATGATATATGCAATCTCAAGGGCTCAACAAGATACACATCATTCAGGAACTCTCACCCGAGATGGCAACTAAGAAATAGACTAAAAAAGAAAAACTAGGAATCATACAGAAATATTTTTAACCCAACTTCACCACTGTTTTGTGAACAAGCACAACTGTGAACAATTACGAGAGAAATTTTACATAAATGAGCATGACCTCTCAAAACTACACCTGTACCCTGGTCTTATTATTACATAAATAATCAATCAAGTTGTTAATCATTACATAAGAGGCCCTTAGGTTAAGAACCATCCAAAAAGGCCATTAAAGTTAATGGAAACTGTTTCGACCATGTTTCCTTTATTTGACATTTTAGTATACATTACTGCTACATAAGATCTTGTTGAGGGGTCCTTCGAAGCCACAAAGGGGAAGGATGGAAAGAAGTGAAGGCAGAGGGGGGGGAGGAGGTCGAGGGCAAAGGGAAGGAGGCAAAGCACAGGGGAGGGTGTATGATTGGGTGTGTGTGTGTGTGTGTGTGTGTGTGTGTGTGTCGGGGTTAGGGCAAAGGAATGTCTAGGTCTGCCAGAACAGAGGCCCAGGACACGTTGGTTGGATCTAGCCATTCAAGAACAGCTTGGAGACATCATCAGGCAGTGATGGGGAGGTGGGAATGGAGATAACAGTTGCTTGCCGAAGCAATGAAGCCACCAATGAGTGGAGGCCAAGAAAGGGGAAACTGGAAGGAGCATTGGCATAAGGGGTGGAGTAGCACTATCTGGCTAGGCTGCACCTCCTGCACCTCTTTGATCATCCATAAGCTATATGACCTTCATGGATGGGTGAGGAGCAAATGGAGGTTGCAAGTGGGATGGAAAGAAGATGTGTGAGCTATAGGTTCTTGTTCTTGTTTCCACTTAACCTCCACCATTGAAGAGGCTTTGAGATGCATTAACCCCATATTAGTTAAACACCTAAAGGACAAGCAGACAACTAACAGAAGGGCATCTATCTTACCAAACGTTTTTGGGGCTAGTGACATAAATATTGAGAATATGGAGGTATGAGTGTAATTTCAAAATCTATTTACATAAAAAGCCCCACTAAGAAATACTTGATCAGTTATTTTCTCACAAGCCAGCAACATCTATGCCTAGTCCTCATAGGTCATCAGCAGTTTTGCATCATGGAATCCTCGTATTCAAGGTAGGGTAAACTAATATTACGAGCAATTGCAGCAAATGAAGTAAATTAGTCCAAATATCTTCTAAAACTTATCAAGATTTTCTCCAACTGCCATGTTTTACAATACATCAACATAGCTTCACTGTCCAGAAAAAATTGAAGGAAAAAAGGTAAGAACAAGGCAGAAAGCATGACCTCGAGAGAGTAGACAAGGTTGCCAAGGTCCATCTAGGATCTTGAAGGATCTTGAAGAATGGAATTAAACTGCAGTCCATTCAAGTTGTCCAACTCTCTTCTAGACAAAGACCATGTAAGTGTTGTTTCAGAGATGAAATCGTTAGATGATGAAATTTTTGCATCTCACATGCTTTGTTTAATGGAGACTGAGTAGAGCAATACAAGACATCAAAAGAGCAAAGCTTCAGGGGTCACGCTTATGGTACAAGACAATGCAATGCTTGCCTTCTTTAAAAGGATAGGGCAGGGAGGAAGAATAGTACCTAGGCGAATCACATTCCTGTGGTCAGAACAGCATGGCACAGCAGTGCCCATTCCTGATGCACTACAGACACATCTTTCCAAAATTCTATCTTAACATTTTAGAAATTATTTTTTGAACAATATGATAAAGAGGACATCCAAATACTGCAGAAGATCCAGTAACAAGGTCCTCCCAACCACTGTTAAAATGACGAGAGCTGGGGCCATAATTCACGAGGGAAGGATAGAGGTACCATCTCATTTGGTTACTTACCCCGGATTCAACTAGTAAAACGAAAGCAACCTGGTTCTATCTTGCTTTGCCAAACTGATTATTGTCCGTTGCACAAGGCAAACAACTAAAGATTATACATGAAACCAATAGCAATATCCATCAATTGAGTTTCATTGGTTAAGGATGTTTTGATGTCAGTGTAGTTAGTGAAGGGAACAGGGATTTTAATAGACTCAAATTTATTGTTCTGTTGTAAAAGAAGCAAGGGGCACCAGATTAATTACTTCAGGCCTGTTACACTATCCAAAGGTGTTTATTGATTATGATCTAGGTTCCAGAGTACAGGCTTCAACTATAACAGGGGACTTGATTATTCCGGTGCAGGCAGCTTCCGTGGAATGAGGGATCTGACAATACAGACAGCCCTCATAGCAGGCAGATCTATCCTGGATAGTTTTGTGATGTAGGCAGAAACCTTTGGAGGTTTAATTTCAACAAGGCATATGAGTCTCTGGATTGGAGATTCATTGCTCAGATGGTTTGGATGGTTTATGTCTCTGCTCATCACCGGGGCTTTGCTCATCGGTGTTTAGATTGGTTGAAGAAATGTAGTACTACGACCACTTTCACAATGGTCAAGGGAACCAAGCTCATAAAGGAATCACTTGGGACTATCCTCCAGGCCCCCTTCTGTTTTCTATATTTGTTACAAATGCATCGGCATTTTGCACCTTTTCTGTTGATTCCATATTGGCTATTACTGGTTTCACACCTCCAAGGTGTGGATACCCTTGTGGCATTCCTTTGTTATGAAGATGATAGATTGATCCTTATAGAGATCGAGGCCACATTCATCAGATCCTTGACTTCTTTTCAGTGCACCAGGTTTGATCATCAATTACAGAAAGTCCAGCTTTATCTCATTCAATTTGACCAAAACGTCAGAGGCTGTGCTCAAGTATTGGCAACTGAGAAGGTTCTCCACCGACTTCCCAGTTGGGCTTGACCCTCAAATCAATTTCCACTTCAGACGGATACCTGTATAGAAAGGAAGGAGAAGTAGCTTAACTAATTCCAGACAACAGCTTATTCCGGCATTGGCAATTCCTCCACTTTCAAACACCACCCGTATGTAAAAGCAAGGAATTGTTACCATTCTCTGTATTACACACCAAGGGGTTGGAAGTAGAGTAATTCTACCTCTCTCAATGACATCCATTACTAACTTTTTTTCTTCATCTCTCTCAACTAATTCGATGTTGATTCGAACAATGAATAAACTTTTTCCACTAAAATTCAAATGTTACCGAGGAGTACATTATGGTGTCAATAACTGCTACAGAAATCACTCAAACATTTCATTATGTTTTATGTTAGTTTCCCCTCTTTAACTAAAGGTGGAGTGTAAAATGGAGAAACCAATCTGGGACTTCCTCTGACAGGATTTTGAATCTGTTGGTAGGGAACGCTGTCAGTGGCCTAGAAATGATTTGTTATTCAGTGAGCAAAGGGGGTCTGCAGGTGCAACATCTAGAAATGGTGAATGATGCTTTTCAAAGCAGACTGCTCATATTATAGTATCAAATAATGGCTTGCAAATAGAAGTTTTCTCTGCTTGATATGGATGATCCATAAATTGGGAAAGCTCATGCTTTGTGAGATAATTAAAGTTTAGACTAACTCTAGTTAGTAATCTAAGCTTATGTTTATATAAAACAAAGTAGTAGTAGTGCTTTTTAAGGAAATATAATTTAGTCAGCTAATCTAGCAAAATAGTATCACTTTTTAAGGAAATTATTAGGCTGACTAATAGCAACTCTAAGTATTATAAGCCTTGATCTTTTCCTCAAACCAGTTTAAAAACTATAAATACAAACTAATTATATATTAGCAGAAGCCTAGCTATGATTAAGAGTTTATAACCTAACACTCAGATTCTTGAATGAGCATGATTACTCGATACAATAAAGGCTCACAACTTCCAAGTTCTAATAAGCAGCTAAGTATAATTGTTTAGTGTACACAGACAGGATAAGCATAAGAGACTCAAATATGCTAACACGAGATGAGAAAATCATGAGATCTAGACAAACAATAGAGATGGAGGAGCTAGAGATTATTCAATTGAGGAAATGGGAGAAAATGCAAGAAATAAGGTATAGAAGTGCAGGAGAAGAAGTAGCAACTCGGGATAAGAGAGCAAAAAACCAGCTATGGTAGTAGTACTGATTGCAGATATGCATCACCCTAAATCAACCCCTCTAAAGGACATTTGGAAATTTCATCTATTCAGAAACATCCGATGACAATTTTGAAATTTCTACACTGGAATGCTTTAAACTTCCCCATTTATTTCAATCAAGACCCTCAACATTCCAGAATCTTGCCAAAACCCCAGAACAACAACATTCACCACACATCAATATGGATCACCCTATGGATATATGATCTATCACAGATACATCATAATATTTTTCACACCAATGTTCCCTTTTCAAAAAAAAATTGCACCATGGTTCAAACTGAGATGAGGCATGGAAGGACATATCTTGTGGTTTCCATAGTTCAAAGACAGAAGGATAACTAACTTGTTCTTCGCTTGTAAGTTTGATTAAAACGTTAGCATACAGCGGATTCACATATCTAGCATGAATTCCTCTTGGACTTCTTTCGGCCAGGGAAGACTGAACAGTAAAGCTACAGACTTAGGAACCAAGCACGAGTAGTTTAGGCTATACAGTTGGAGAGGAACAGAATCCATTTGGGTGTGAAAGGTCTTATCTAGAGAACTTGTTCACAGCAACTTGTCGTTCGGTCTTGTCATGGGCATGCATGCTTTGATTTGTCTTTACAATCTAGGGTTTCTGAATTAATAGAATTGGATGACTACTGCCATGCATGGTCATCCTTAATAATAATATTATATATACTTCCTCGCATAGCTCAGTATCCACAAAAGAAACATATCCTTGAATAGTATCCCTACCTAGAATATTGCCTATGATAGAACCATTCCATGAAGAATACTGCAACCTTCAAAAATAGAATAATTGGTCACCATGACATGTTCTCAAAACAAATAGTGACACATCACTCAACAACACATCCTAAAGAAGATTGGGGAACACCATGCCATTCAACTATCATAAAATATGCTATCATTCTCTACCTCATATAAGACAAGGAAAGCATCAAGTCATGGGATTAGCACATCGATCAGATTGATCACAGATAGAAAACACCGAAAACAATAGTTTTTAGAGAACACAGAAAACTAATAATTAAAAGATATTTAAACAAACGATTTCTAGGATAAGACATGAATTACTCAGCTGGTTGCATTTTTTGTCTGCATAAATTGGTTGCATTTTTTCGCTTTAGGGAAGTACCACAACCTCAAAGAGTGGTCCACCTTATGTTACAAAGTTAGAAGCACCTTGAATTTTCGTCTCCTTGTGGGGAGACCAGCATTGATCTCATTGTTTGATGATATAACCTATGCTGGCATTTCTTGAGTAGAGTAGCTTTATTTACAATTTCATGAAGCTGGAAAATGATGACTTTCAGTAGACGTACTTTTTACTTTCAGGGGAAAAAAGATCAGGGAGAAAGATTTGTTTACATAATATTCAAGAAATCTCTTTCTTTGTAATCATACTTTGTGGATAGAGAGAAAAAACAAGATGGGTATTATAGAGATTTAAAGTATCTTTTGAACTATACTAGGCATCCACCAAGCACCCATTGCAAACCAATAGCTCCATGGATTTTGCTCATGTTTGACAAGCAAGAAATATCCTATAAAATGCATATGCTCTGCATTTCCAATATCACCATTCTCAACCCTTTGACATTTCTGACCTTTTATTTTTTTTTTTGAGAGGATTGGCATTTCTGATTTTATGAGGTGCTTTACAATGTGTCATGTCAACGAGCCAAGCTTCTGTTACCATCATTGCATTAGCCCAATCCAAATCAAATTGCAACCCACATACAAAAAATATCTCTTTCTTCTTGCAATTATCATATAGTTTAGTTTTTTTTTTTTGAAAAGGGATTGTGATAGCCACCGAGATCTATATTAATAAAACAAAAGGCACAAGGCCAAGTTACAAATCAGAATTCCAAAATTGAAATAAAGAGCCAACAGACTCAACAAAATTTTCCACATAAGACCTCTGCCCTCTAAAGACCATCACATTTCTCTCCAGCCAAATACCCCAGAGGACCACCAAGGGTCGAGCTCTCGCCTTCTTCATCCTAAAAACATTCCGGCCTACATTCCTATCCCCAGTTCTGAGGGAACTCCAAAACTCCTGAAAAGTAGAACGCACCCACCAACTCGTCCCACACCGGCTCCAAACCTGAGTGGCAAAAGGGCACCTGAAAAACAAATGGTCGATATCCTCCTCCGCCCCACCACAAGGCAGACAACCTTTTTCTGTCTCAGGCACCCACTTAGCCCTCCAAACACTCATCATGAGCCTACCCCCCCCAACAAAGCCAGGCAAAGATATTCACCTTCAGAGGTCACCCTGCTGCCCAAATCATATAGTTTAGTTGGTTCACCAAATACTAATATAAATATCACAAAACAATGCAACTACAATCTGGTCATAAGTTAGATATTGCCAGCCATAATTCCCAACATTTAGCATGATTAGTGGTGCAAATTATGCGTATTCCATTGATGTCGAAGAGGCAAGGTACACCATTAAATTTCATCATGGAATTCCTTCACAGTGCCTCCTACATGAAAGTAGCATCTAATATATTATTTTCGCACTAAGATCTAGATAACAAAAGGATACTAGAAAGACAATTTGCCAAGACCACTCTCACATAAGCTAATTTACTACTAGAGGTCACCATTGTCTAATACATACGTTAGACAAAGATCTATTCCCTAAAGATTTCAGCTCCCTTGGGCCCCTTGTTTACCTTGTGAGCAGATTCAAGAAATTGCGATCATATATTCTTTGCTTACCCTTTTGCAAGGTCATGCTGGGAATCAGAGCAGGATGCTATGGGGGGAGACATCTTCATTTGTGGAGTCTCAAGGAAGCTTAGTGAGAGCACCTTTTCACATGAGGAAGGAGCGAATGCTTTCCAATTAGCATGCCATGGACCATTGGCTACAAGTACAAAGGAATGGTATCATTTTTAGGACGGTGAGGACCTTGTAGAGATTGTAAGGTTGTGGAGGCCTTTAGAAGGCTATGGACATGTATTTGAGGTGTCATAATTACTTTTTCCTGTCCTTGCATGAGTTATAGTGAAGCAGATGGTCACTACCCTCATGCAACCATCTTTCTCCTTGTCAAAGACAAAGAAACAAACAAAGAAAATAAAAAATACAAACAAAATAATACTAAAACTGGTAGCTGACTAGCTCATTAACTGAACAAGGCCTTGCAATATCCCAATGACTAATTCAACATTAAGGCTTCTCTCACTAAAAATTTCCCATCATCAAACACCACAACAACTATACGTTTGTATGGAATCCATTAATCAAACTACTACATCAGCCTGAAATGAACTGATCCTTCGATGTTCACAGCTGAAATCTCTATGGTGGCAATACCATAATTATCCTATACTCAATAACAAACTGGTCATGTGCAGAAGATTTTTGAGATGGATCTAGCCATAGCCTCTAGTTAGTCACATACAAAAATGTAAATTCTTTGAGAACCATTCATCTTTGATCTCAATAACTCATGATCAAGCAATATAGGAACCTACAGAAAAATCCCCAGATCTTGAATAATACAACCATTAGCCCATCCATCTCTCATACATAGCCTAATTGTTATCTTTTGCACAAACACTCAACAGTACAACCTCCACAAATCAGCTCCAAAAATGCAAACAGTATTTTATCATTTTCCCATCTTCAACCATGCATACCAACAGGTTCATCAAAGGAAGTCCTTGTATGGATGCCCATTCAAGTCAGGAGGATGCTATTTGTCAATTCAACAATTCCTTGTGCTTCTATCCTATACTTTTTGCTCATCATTTCCCTTCCTTTCAACAATCAACCTTCACAACCATCCCCCACGGAAATAAAAATAAAAATAAAAATAAAAAACTCTCCTACCTCTCTTACCCTTATGGTACTTGACAAAAACCCACTTCATTCGAGAGCATCATAATTAATCTGTCTATCCATTTTTGAGTAAAAACAAAATCATCTGTCAAAAAACAAACAAGAAAAGTCGTATTTGTACAATGCAACATGACCACATGTCAAAAAAACAACAATACATTGAAACTGAGATGAGAAGAGTAAGTACACACCATTAGAGAATTAAGTATCAAAACTAGTTTCCCAACTTCAGCTCAGGATGAAGAGCTTTCACTGTCTGAATCTGCAACAGAAAAATAGGTCAGCCTCAAATTAAAAGTTATAAACTAGAATTAATGCTAAGAAAGTAGCAATCTGGAAAAATCAAATACATACCACTGGAGGAAGATCCAGAATCACTGCTAGAGCTGCATGAACTACTTGACAAACTCTCGTTATCACCTTTCACCTTGTCAGCAGCAACTGGTGAAGAATAACCTGCATTCTTCTCATCTGCAGTTGGGTTTCAAGTAAGACGACTGACAAAATTCTCTACTTAAAAAAGAAGATCAGTAAGGCTTCACCTGTCTTGCCTTCAACAGGCACTTCAGCAACAGCTGCCGCCTGATTCTGTAACTACAAGAACAACATAAGCGAGAGAACTATATTAGTTGACAAAGCATTCATCCTTATACCATATTAAGATGACCCAGTTCCAGCCTATCTCAAATCCCTAACGGACCAATACCTTCTGAGCATTCCTCTCGGCCTCTTGCTTAGCTTGCAAGGCAAGTTCAGCCTTCCTTTTGTGCTTGCTCAGGCTCTTCTTGTAATTGGTCACGAACCTATCCAACTCCCAAAGCGTCTCAGTATCCACACTGTCGATATCAACCTCGATCTCATCATCATGCTGGCTCAACGAAGAATTCCTCTTCTTGATGATCTGCACGACGATGTCCAACTTCTCCGATGGCAGGTTCTGCAGGTTGCTGCTCAGTTTCTGCTTCTCATCGAATGTCATGTCCCTCTTGTTCACATCCTTCGCCTTCGGCTTCTTCAGTGCAGGCTGCCTCGTGGAATGCGGTGTGTGACTGACTGTTCTAGGTGTGGGCTCCAGCATGACTGCCAGATGGGCGGTCGAATCTGACCTCTCCAGGATCCTCCTCATGTCAAGCGGAGGGGGCAGCAGCTTCTTGGGCACCATCGCCATCGAGTAGGATGCCACCATCGCAAACTCAGCCTCTATGAACTGCCACTTGTCCTCGAAGATCTTGAGCAGCTGCTCCGCCATGATGTGCACGTCCTGCCCCTTCGGGTTGTATGTCATGGCATTGTGGAAAGTGAGTCTCACGTCCTCCGCAAACTCCCGCGGGGACTTGTACCAGTTGCTGGTCAACCTTGACTTGACCGTCCCGAGGTCCATCGGGTGCTTGATGATGAGGTGGTAGTCGTACAACCCGAGCCCCTTGGCATCAACGGGGCTGTTGAACACCCAACCATGTTTATGCTTCATAAGCCTCGTCAGCAAGTTCAGGCAGCTCTTAAACGCCTGCACGTAGGCCTTGTCGATGCCGCCACCGACCGCAGGGGTGTTGCTATCCACGCCTGCACTGCCCTTCTTGGCCCCGTTCGCCTTCGACTTCTTGTGCGAATCAGCAGGTGGGAACCGGTCTTTTCCCGTTATGAAGTCCGAACTGCGGTAGAACTGGTTCGCCTTGGGCGTCCGCTTCTCCTTCTCGAGGTTCTCACCCGTGCTGTGGTTCTCCGCGCGGGGGGAGATCGTGCTGAGCTGCCTCTGCAGGAGCGGCGTCGAGCCCGGGTCGGAGTTTGTGGCGGGGCGCTTCGATGGGACAACTGGCTGCGGGTGCGAATTGTATGCGGGGATCGCGGTGGGGGTAGGCGGCAGGGGAGGGGGAGGGGCGAGCTGGCGCTCGCGAGCCTCGAGTCTGCGGATGAGGCCGCGGACCTGCTCGAGCTCCTCCCCAAGCTTGCGGCGGAGCTCGCGGACCTCGGGACCCGCGCGGGCAGCGAGGCCGAAGTCGATCACGCGGTGGAGCTCGCCGTTCTCCACGAGGTGCGTGACGAGCGGGGGCGGGGGCGGGCCCACGCCGTTCTCGCGGGCCGCGGCGGGGTCGGGGGGATCCGCGCGATGGTTGTTGTTGAGGCTGGAGGCGTCGTTCTCGGGGGCCGCGCGGTCCCCCGCAGGTTGCCCCGGGGGCTGCGGGGCGGAATTGGCATCCTCGGAAGGCGCCTGAGGCGGAGGGGGCTGCTGCGGCTGCCGCTTGGGGGTCTCCTGGTGGTTCTGCTGCTGCTGGTGGTGGTTGTTCTGGGAATTAGGGTTGGACTTGGAGGAGCTCTTGAAGAACTTGCGGGTGTAGACCTTGCTCTCGGCCCAGCGGTGCTTCTCGCGGGGGGCGTCGCCGCCTACGCCTCCAGCGCCCAGGGGCCCCGAGGCCATGGAAACATGAGATCCGCCCTACGCCGCCGGGGATCGCGTCGGGATCGGGGGATTTAGGGGTGGAATTGGGGGTTAGGGTTTTGGGGGATGTGGGATTTGGGGGGAAAAGGAATCGGGGGGATTAGGGTTTGGCGGGGGAGGGGTTAGGGTTTACCTTTTAGAACGAGAGGTATCGAGGAGAGACGGGTGGGAGGTGGGGTTGGGGACAATCGGGGATGGGAGGAGGTCGCTTCGACTTGTGGGGAAGGGAGAGGGAGGGGTTGTTGTATGGACGCGTGGTGGTGGGTGGTCGCGTGCATTATATATGGGCTCGAGGGGGTGAACTGCTGGCGAGGATTAGCAGGGGTGGAGGGGGCGTTGTGTGGACCGTGTTAGTGTGGGTGCTCTCACCGCCTCTTGGAGAGGAGGTGCGTGGAGTGGACGGCGGGAGGAGTTGGGCCTTGATGGGCCGCGGCCCAGTAAGAATATGGGGCCCCGAATATTAGGACCGTCGGAAAAGCTTGGTTCAATAGCTTCGAGTTGAGAAGTTGAGATTGTCTCAAAGGAAGGAAACGTGAGCTCGGCTCAATAGGTTAATCGTTAAAGTCAACCCAAAATGTAGGTTCGTTGGTCTTCTTACCCTAGTTCACATAGGGAGATAACCACCCGGAGGTTATCACGTGTTTACTGTGACGGATAATCCAATCTCTAATATTTACCTTACTAATTGATGTTAGAGCAAGAGTTGGAATAACATGTAAGTTAACTTCCATTTTACCTTTCCTCTCACATGTCCTTTCACATGCTATTTTTTGCAACATTCTCCTCCATTCTAATAAAAATAAACATAATAGCAACTAACTTACACGTCATCCCAAAGATACGTATATTTGTTCCAATCTTATCCTTCATTTTAACATTTATATCTAAATAAATATCTTCTTTTCCCATCACAAACTAACAGTCATTCCTAATATCTATTTAATAAACACAGAAATAAAATTAACCCCCATTTTCAAGTAAAATATAAATAAAAATTATCCCTTGCCCAAGTTAACCTAAATTAACTAATCCTTACGGTAAACTAACTCATTAAATCTTGGCCCAAGTGCAGTCAAGCTCAAACATATTAAGGGCTCGGATTTGACGAGGGTGTTGGTTTTACGTGTACCATGTACGTACGTGTATGCATATTTTTACCAATAGCGAGTTGCATAAACGCCGGTAAAGGCCTGCTTTTATATGAACCATTGAGCATGAGTTTTTAATCACACAGGTTGTAAGCAAGACCTACGTTCTCCTAGACAAAAATTACCGATTATTCAAAGAGAAGTAAACTTCCACTACAGTGGCATTCTTTGGTAGTTGCTATCACATATGCCATGACCTGACAAGTATGGCCTTGCGTGAGCCTTATGAAATCTAATTAAGGTAGGAATACTCAGCATAGTATTAATATTTCTACTTCCCATCACAGGGTTCGCCAACACACACACACACACGCACACGCACACGCACTCTCTCTCTCTCTCTCTCTCTGGGAAAGTATTGGACTTTTACAACCATCAAACCAAAGACAAAAGCAAAACTCAACGTTACAGAAAGTATCAAGGTACTTCCTTCCTAGAAATTGAAAGTCTTAACATTCAATGACTGGGAAAGACTTACTGATATTACACATATGATCATGAGCATTTTATGTATCTTAGGCATGTGTTCCTTTAAAAATGATATCATTTACATAAATGTGTATGCATTAACACTCTAGAATTCCCTTTTCACCTCCCTCCTAACCTAATAGTTAAGCCAATTTTGCATCTCTTTACACCATGTTGACCATGAATATGCAATGGCTTTTAGTTCATACAAAGATATTTGTCATGAAATTCTTCTTTTTCATAAATTTTTAGTATTTTGATTACATGAACAGATAATGACGCCTCAATTAACTCAAAATTGTTTATAGGCTAACTCACGTATGACTACCTTGCAAGCCTATATTGACAAAGAGATGTACGTGTCTAATCAGGCAACTTTTATGAGGGCATCTAGGTAAGTAAATAAACCTAGCTAAAAGTCATGTGCATGTAATATTGAATGGTTATAAAGGCACATGTGAAAAATAGTGAAAAAACCGAGGGGTTAGTCTGTGATGCTGTTGGTGGACCATTTGACTTAATTAATGAAGTATCACCTTTCTTAAAAAGGGAAAGAAAACAATACGATGCTTTGACTTTGAATGTTGCATGGATATGTCTTTGGTTGGTTCCAAGTAAGAAAAGAAGGTTATTTCTACCCACCAAGGTCTCATTTGTTTTACGTGTTAAGTGTTTAACACATCACTTAACATATTTGGAAATGAGTTAATATACATGGAACTTAATATGCCTAGAAAAGAATTAACACGCCTGGAATTTGTTCCATCCTTCTCTGTGGAATAATTTTAACACGTCAGTTAATATACCTAACATCCAAATAAGTTAACTCACTTATTCCACTATTTATTTCATTTCTTTCATATTCTTTTACTTATTCCACAAACTTATTCCCCTTACCAAATAAAATCCAAATATCCAAATGGCAAATAGTTCCAGAATACACAGGCATAATCTGCATCTCTTTCAACAAAGTGATACGTTGACAAAGGCGTGAAAAATTTAGTTGAATTAGGAGTTACCTACGCAAGCATTTATGTTTTTTTATTTTTTAATTTTTAAAGAAAGGTAAATATGATGACGTGGAATTTGATTGCATGACTTATAGTGGATGTTGAGAGTTTTGTTGCTTTATCAGCCCAATGGTGGCAAATCAAGCACTAAATTCATGTCCCAACTCTATTTAAGTGGTTTAAGGCATGGGATTGATACAAGAGTCGTTGCTTTATCTTGAGGAAGGATCAAGGATTTGATTTGACTTGTTCGGGTAATTGTTACAGAATGCTTCTTGCATTCCCAAATCTTGGGTGGTCAAACTCCACATAACTCCTCACATCCTTACGCAAGAATGATGGCTATTCCATATATTGGAGGTCTGCTCTCAAAGTGCTCTTTATTGCATGGTCTTGCGTGATCCTTATGAGCTAGTCAGGGTGTTACGAAGTAGTTGTTAAAAAACATTTAGAGGCAAAGATTTCTTAAGGTTTTTACTTAAAAATAACATATTATTTTGATAAAACTTAATTCCAAATATATCTTATAATGATAATCAGATGACCTCTATGTATAAACATAAAGATCGTAATGGTAATTATGTATTATCAAAATTTTATAATGAAAGACGGTGTCCAAGAAGATCAAAAGAAATAAGAGCTTATTTTTAGGTATAACAAAATCATCATTTATTTAGGTTCAAGAAATAAGATGGTTCCCATTAAAAGCGGGAAACTTGCAAGACCACGACCATTCTTGTTTCTCTCCAAGATCTGAAGTTTTTGCCTGGAAGTAGGTAGACCTACCAATTGAATTGACCATCTTCAAATCCACTGAGATATTGTTTCAGAGGAATGAGATTTGAAGGATAATTCAACAAATAGAAAGTTACCCTAAATTAATGTATTTTTTTGACTTAAACATGGGTAACTTTAACCCAATGGATAAATTTATGATGGTTTTTATTTAATAAACGACTAATTATCGTTTTATTCTTTGCACTTCATGTGCTATCAAAGAAGAAATACGGTTATGTTACATCACATCAAAAAATAAGTATATGGAGTAAACTTATGGCCAACTAACATGGGATAACTTTGTCACGAGCTAAAGGCGACTAACCTGAAATAAACTTAACTTGGTATAACTTAGTCTAAACTAGGAATAAGGTGACTAGTTCTTCAATTTGGATAAATGATCTGACCGGATCCCCAAGGTTAAAAGTTTGGGAGTTGAACTTCTTTTCCCGTCGAACCGAACCGGAAGATACGATGGTTCGATGTTCGATCATCACCCCTGAAATCGAGGCATGCAAAAGCAATGTACCCATTTCCAGGAGTAGAGTCGGGGCTCTCTGCAAGTTACCCCCCATGCCAAAAGTTTTCCAAAAACAAACAAACGTGTCGCTGCGTCCCTTCTTGCCACAACCCCTCTCTAAACGGCGCCTTCCCTCGGCATGTGCTCTCTCTCTCTCTCTCTCTCTAAAAATAAAAATAGAACAACGTTAGATTCCAACAGCTCTCTCACCATCCCTATCATTTAATCCATTTTCCCACCATTCCAGATCTCCCCCACACTACTCTCTTCCTCCTCCTCCTCCTCCTCCTTCCCCTTCTCAACTCTCAAAGGAAGGAAGGAGGAAGAAGAAGAAGAAGAGGAGGAGGAGAAACAACAGAAGCAGCAGCAGCAAAAGGCAATCAGTGGAGGGTGTAACCAAAAGGTGAAAAATCTCACGCATCCAATTGGTGATTGTTCCCGTTCTTCTCTTGGGTTGCCTCTGCTTTGTCTTGTTTGCTGTAAAAGGGTGGTAAAGGACCGTTAATGGGTACGGGTTCTCCTGCAAAAGATGTGAAATTGTGGCTGAAGGTTCGCGGGTTGTTTCCAAAATTGAAGCTTTAGGGGGCTTGATCGTTCAAAGGTCACCCCATTTCATGTTTTGCAGATTTGTTTCCGTGTCTTTTTTCGAAAATAAATGGTTGGTTTTGTGAATTTTGATTTGGGTATGTTTTGGGTTGCATTGGAGGATCATGTCATGTGGTTGTGTTTGAAAATTAGTTAGTTTTGTAAACACCGGGAAGATAATGTTTGTCTGTTTGCAATCGGGAGAAGCGATGAGGCCTTACGAAAATTCCACGTAATTTGGGTTTATTTGGATTATGTTGAGGTGTGATAAGTAGTCTTTTTTATTGCAGAAACAATTAATTCCTGGAGATGCAGCGACGATCAGATCTGTTTATTTTGTTAACCGGGAGACGAATTTTTTTTTTTTTTTACTGGAATTGATCGGATTTTGTCTCTTCTGTCATAAAAAAATAAAGAGAAAATACTTTTAGTTCAGTTTGGTAAAGCATCGGTCTCCAGAACCTAACGTCGAAAATCCACACGCTTATCTACTTGAGCTATTTCCCACGAACCAACATTACCTCTTTGATTATGCATGGATCCTCATCCAAGGAAACAGAGAATACCAAAAGGATTGAAGGATTTGTGTGTGATTGTGCATACTCTAATCAGTAGGCAGTAAAATTTGTGGCAAAGTATTCAATTATATGAGATTTAGTGTAACGGATTCTACTTTATAACCTGTGTTCAATTATATGAGTTTGTTGTCATTGATTCCTGTATCTGAAGACCTTTTTTTTTTTTTTAATGTATGTTGGTAGGACAGATGGGGTGGATTTGCAAATTTCATTACTGAGCTCTTTGTGATGCTGCTGACAGAGAAGAAATAGAAAGCTGAGGATAAAAAAAAATCGGTTCATCATGGAATCTCAAGTATATCGGCCTTCTGCAGTACTTGAGGAAAGGAAAAGTAAGCTTGCGTAGAATTATTTTTCTTGTTGGGAATTTTTTATGTGCCAGTTGCTTTTGGAACTCCGGTGTTCATGTATTTTGGACAGCTTTGAGTTGGTGGTCAAGTGGCAGAAAATGACAATAACATAGACTTGTCCAACTCAGTTGGTTAGTGCCAGAAATCCCATTGATCCACCAAACCTTTTCAAGTTCTCATTAGTCTGATTTCTTGACCCCACATCCTTAATCATCACTTCTATCCATGTGGCTTTAGGCCCACTCTTTTTTCTACGCCAATTTCAATTAAATCACTCCTAGCTGGGACATGTCTTCACTTTGCAAAGCAGTCAAGCCATGTTGACTGAATGAGTGGTTCTCAGCCATCTTCTCTCCAATCGGTGTTACACCCAGTTTGTCCTGATTGTATATCTCTAAGCTTTTTCCTAACACTCTCTCACTCATCAAAATTTACCATCTTCAGCACTTGTCTTCATCACGGCGCTTCCTTCTGATTGTCCAACAGTCCTGCTGCATGGGAAAGATGATGAACTTATCTTCCAATTACTTCACGATACGCTTAACACGAAATCGTAGAATACCCATTTTCCATCTCCATGGACTTGTCTTCTTCTAGCTTTTATCTTTTGTCTAAATCTTATACCTTGCATCAATAAGATTTCGATACTTTTGTTTCCATCTGCATGTATACACTCTAATGCATCTTTATATCCCGAAAACAGGCACCAACGAAGACGTTGAAAAGATACTAAAACTAGTTGCTTCAGAGGATGAAGACTTAAATTCTGAGGGCATCTCCTTGCTTGTTTCATCCATCCGTAACTTCTTCAGGAGTCACCAGACTCTCGAGGGCAGGCATGATGAATTGACAAGGGAATTAAACGATTCTTCTCATCACAGGAGCAAGATGAACGGAGAATTCGCAACCACCGTCGACATCTCCCCATCGCCCTCCAATCTTGACTCAAACGAATTCTCCAAGGCCAAGAGAGAATTCCAAATCGAAAGAGAGAGCCTAAGTGCCACCATAGCTGAAAGGGAAGCTGCAATTGCTGGACTGGAAGACGAACTGCAAAAGGCAAAGGAAAGGATTGCCAACATTGAAGTCGAGAACGGAGAACCACGCAGAACGCTCGAGAATCGCAAACAAGGAAACGAAGCACCGATCTCCACAAGCATTCAAGAAGCAGTAAAATCCATGACAGAACTGAAACTGGAGAGGAATGTGCTGAAAGACGAGAAGGTAAGCCTCTGCATGCACAATGCAGAACTGCAGATGCAGTTAGACAAA
This sequence comes from Thalassia testudinum, assembly GCA_037157565.1. Taxonomy (NCBI): domain Eukaryota; kingdom Viridiplantae; phylum Streptophyta; class Magnoliopsida; order Alismatales; family Hydrocharitaceae; genus Thalassia; species Thalassia testudinum. Next base: position 55,881,938 of record JAZHRO010000030.1, read on the forward strand.
CTGAACAAGTTATTGAAAGTAAGAGAGGAGGAGCAGAAGTCCTCGGCCGACGAAAAGTGTGTCGCGATCGCGAAGATGCAACGGGTAGGGAGCGAAAAATCCGCTCTGGAGGCCGTAGTTGAGGACCTTAAGGGAGAAGTTTCTACATTGAAGCGGTCTATATCCGATGTCCGATCTCGGAACTCCGAATTGGAGGCGGATCTCGAAGAAAGGAGACGAGAGGTGTTGCAACTCCGGAAGCAACATGGAGAGGCTATGCAGTTAACTACTCAAATGGTATCCAGAGCAAATCTTATGATCGAGAAACTGAAAGGTGACTTGACGTCTAAGATCGCCACGCAGGAGAAGGTCCTGAGCGATCAGAAGGATGCGCTCGGCGGCCTCACCAGATGCTACTCGGAGGCGAAGAACGAGATGGCGCGAAAGCTGAGGGAGGAATTGGAGGCGAAGGTGGAGAGGATCTGCCAGCTCGAGATCATCGTCGGCGAGCGGAAGAGGCAGATGCAGAATCTGGAGGAGAAACACCACGAGGCCCTCGGGAAGCTCAAGGCCTCCACGGAAGGGAAGGCGAACACGGACAAGGAGATCGCGAGGCTCAACGAGCTCGTCCAGACGCTGGAGGTCCACCTCCGGCTCCTGGACAGGAAGCTAAAGATCACGAAGTCCGAGTTCAAGGAGAAGGACGAGATGTACAGGAGGAAGGTGAAGGAGCTGCAGCAGAAGTGCTCGCAGCTGGAGGAGCACTGCGACTCCCTCTACGAGGAGATATGCTACAGGGAGAAGGAGTCGGAGGAGGTCAAGGAGGCCGTCGCGACGGGGATGAGTCGCCTCGTCGGCGACTTCCGGAGCTTCGAATCGGCGATCGAGGAGAGCTGCGGACGTCTCCAGACGCGGTTGTCCGGATGCCTCGAAGGGGTCGCGAAGGGAGGCTTCGGTTTGGGGAATCCCGAGGACAGGCACGAGGAGGAGGAGGAGGAGGCGGAGAGGGTTCGGGTGATGGAAGAGGAGGCGAATCGTTTGCGGGAGGAGGTGGGGAGGATGGCGAGGGCGTGCGAGGAGAGGGTGGAGGAGTTGGAGAGGGAGGCGAGGGGGAAGGAGGAGGAGGGGAGGAGGAGGGTGGTGGAATTGGAGAGGAGGCTGGAGGAGAGGGAGGAGGAGGCGCGCGCGAAGGACGAGGAGAAGAGGGAGGCGATCCGGCAGCTGTGCGTGCTGATAGAGTACCACCGCGAGAATTTCGATGGCTTGCTGCGGAGTTTGCCGGCGAACGGCGCCCCGATCGGACCTTCGGCGTAGGGCGTTCCCCACTTCCTTCCCTTTGCAAGGTATTATTTATAGGATAGTATTATATATACTCTACCATATATCCCATGATATACCAGTTGTAGGTGGAATACTATTGGATTCCATGTCATGTGTAATCCCTCTCCCCCTGCTCCCCTCTCCCATCGGATTCATCAATTTTGAATTCAAATCTTAACTATGAAAAAAAAGCTTCCATCTATAATCTCTCCTCCTCAGTCACATCATCCACCCACTCACAACCTCCTTCGACAAGCTCCCCCTCATGTAGCCCCAACCACTGTTTGCCCCAACCTCCTTCGACAAGTTCCTTGGAGCTTCTACTCCTGCTCCTTGGACTTTGAGAGCTCAGCAACTGCCCCCAAACCATCGACTATGACGTCCTTCGCGACACTGCCAAGGCCGCCATCAGTGCCCGCATCAACCTCCTCTCCTTCTACCTCATCGGCACCCCCATCGTCGTCGACCTCGCCTTCTGGTGGTGAGTCAGTTTCCCCGACCTCTGGTTCGACCTCGAGGCCTTAAGAGCCAAGAAGCTCACTAACGTCGAGAAGATAGCTAGATGGGCGGTGAGAGGTACCAGCGAAGTAGGATAAAAAGCAAAGAGGAAAATTTTTCCAGTCGCTACCACCTTGTTCGTCTTTTTGCTGTTCTATTTTCTTACTCCCTTTCTTTTTCCTTTTTTTTCTAAACATTTTTCTTCTAGAAAAGGTGGTGGGGGATGATGTTGTATAATGTGTGTATATACTCACTACCCGTATGAGTTAATAGCGTGATTCAGTACATTTTCTTATTGAAATGTGAGTTTGTAGGCATATAGTACTACTCGTATTCCATTTCTTTGATCTATTCAACTCAAAAGTTTGTTACTCGTCAAGATGATTTCACGATCAAAAACCTGACAGTGGGAAAAAGATGGCACACCAATTCACAAGATATATATGCAGGTTAAATGAAACGCCCATGCTAATTAGTTTTCACTATAGTGTAGGTATGCAATCTTTATTTACCTTTAGTAAGATTTGTGAAAAAATGTAGCTTAGTAAACTCATCTCCACAAGTTACTAAATGCATAAAAATATACGTGGTGACATTTGTATCTAAACTTACGTGACTGGTGGTGATGGCATTAGCACAAAACGTGATGCCGTCAACACCACAATAGGTGTTTACATAATTAATACTAACAACAACAAGATAAGTGATAAATAATTAATACCAACAATACCAAGATAAGTGATAAGTGTTTGCAATAGATACTTGAGTACTATAAAAGTTACTAAATACATGAAAATGTACATGGTGACATTAATATCTAAACTTATGCGACTGGTGGTGATGCCATTAGCACCAATAGTGATGCTCTTAACACCTATAGTGATCCTGTCAGCACCATAATAGGTGTTTATATAATTGATGCCAATAACAACAAGATAAATGAAAAATAATTGATACCAACAATACCAAAATAAGTAATAAGTGATTGCAATAGATACTTGAGTACTATAAAAGTTACTAAATAAGTGCAAGGGGCACCAACATGAAAATATACATGGTGACATTGATATCTAAACTTACATGACTAGTGGTGATGTCATTAGCACCAATAGTGATGCCGTTAACACTTATGGTGGTGCCGTTAACACCACAATAGGTGTCTATATGAGTCTCTCTTAGCTAAAAATGGAAAGAACACTTTTACCTTTTAGGAAAGTGTGGCAACCAAGATAAAGAAAAGTACTTAGCACCCATGTGACAAAAAAGAGATGCAATCATCTCATGTGATTCCACCCACCAATGGCAAACACCTCTCCCAACCAACTCTTCAATATTCGCACCAATGGTGATGCTGTTAGCACCTGTGGTGGTGTCGAAAGCACCTATACTCACACCTACTCTTCTATATTCACACCTATGGTGGTGCCGTCAGCACCATAATAGGTGTTTACATAATTGATGTCAACAATATCAAAATAAATGATAAGTGCTTACAGTAAATAATTGAGTAGCATAGAAATTACTGAATAGGTGTCAAGGGCACCAAAATAAAAATGTGGTAACACCAATGGTGACATTAGCATCAATGGTGATGCCGTTAGCACCGTTGGCATCTTAACGCAATTGGTGGTGATGTCATTAGTACCAATGGTAATGCTGTTAGCATCCACTTACATGATGCTGTCATAATATTTATGTGATGCTATCAGTATCTGCTTACATGATTCTGTCAACATTCACATCCATTTTGTTTCTTCATATTGATGTTCTAAAATTGGGAGAGAGTGAGGGCTTCATCCATAGCCTACGAGTAACGGCTTGATCGAAAGCCCTTCCTATCTACCTTTTCTTATCGTCATCATTTGCATGAAAGGATCACAATTGTTTCTATATAACAATACTTACATGATATTTACATTATGTTGTAGGGATCTGACAAGGGGCAAAAAATGCCCTTGAACCAGAAACCCCATGATAGGCTCGAAAAGAAGGATTTGACCCAGAAGAGCTTGGATACAGGTGGGTTTGGAGACCCAGCCCGCCTACATCCAGGAGAACCTCCTGCGCAGATGAATCTGGTAGTCCAACCGCTTGCATACGAGCAGATAGGCACAGTCGGACCCAAAAGGCCTTATCCGTTGGAGGTTCGACGGAACTACAACAGGCCTGTGACTCCAATAAATGCTAATAATGGCAGCTGCCATTGATAACCTGCCAGCGTATCTGCTCAAAAAAACCTTGCTAGAAGCGCGATCCACTCAGGAAATCCTACTAGGAGCCTAAGCCTGATCCACTCAAAAGATATTGCTAGGAGTCTCATCCCAGCACTATAAATAGGTGGGAAGGCACTCGAGTCCTCCCCCAAGCAATCCGAGAGAAATCGAGAGATTGTATACTCTGTAACTTTGTAAAATTCTAGTGCATAGTTGAGAGTTCTATCCTCCCCTCAGACGTACACCTCTTGCGGTGGAACTAGATAATCAAACCCTATGCCATTTGTAAGATTATTTTGATCCCTTGATCGAACCTTGTTTTATGCGAAATCATCGATGTTTAGAAAATGCGTTGTAGTATAGTTGACAAAATCGCACAAAACACTTAAATTTATAAAGCTTAAAATCAAATTAAAGTCCGAGGTCGTTCGCATGAAGCAACTATGGCAATTCAATTCACTAATCACAATATAAGAAAGGATATGCAATTGAGATCAATAAAATGCTCAAGATAATATTTCAATAAAGAAATAGAGAGTTAGTGCAAAAAGATTGGGTTAAAATGGTGATTTGAATCACCAAATTAACCCTTAATTTTAAGCTCACAAAGTTCTCAAATAAATGAATAGTATCTTCAACCACTTATCACAGTTAAATATTTCAGAACCAAGCACCAGCAAGGATCAAACGTCGGTATGAGGCCTCAGACGCCTTAACTCAAACCCTTAGAGAACCAACAGAGGCACAGCAGCAGATCATTAACAGAGGTCTAAGGGCCTCAGAAGGTAAGTGTTAAGAGAGGGAGGGTACGAATCCCAAGGCAAAGCAAAACCTGCCCCCTGTCTCTCTGATTCTCTCTCTCTTTTCTTAGCTCAGACAAACCACACCTGGGTATTCGGGTAAACGGATCCACCACCCTGACCCACGGGACGTGAGCGCGGGCGAGGGCGTGGACAAGCGCATGAGCGCATGCGTTCGGGCATGCGTGGGGGACCTCACTCCCCGTGCGTTTGAGGCGATAAGGCACTGTGCCTTTTTCCTTTTATGTGCTACTGAAGGTTTCTCCCCAAACAATGTGGGACTAAAGCCCCATTTCTTCTCTTCGCGTAGTAGCAGCCAATGCTACCTCTGATTGAGGTCGATGAAGGCTCTGGCAGCTACAATTAAGGAACTGGAAGGGCTCCTGGATGTATTCTGCAACGCCTGGGGATGGCAGCGCTAAAGAACACGGTTGGGAGACGGTGGATGGAGCCGGAGAAGGAGGTGGCAGCGGTGGAGCTCTGTGTTCACTTGAAATGCAAAAGACGGCCTCTCAGCCTCATTAAAACAGCTTAGGAGGATCACCTGGAAGAGGCGAACATGCTGGTGGTGGAGTGTGGTGCGAGCATGTGTGCATGCATGGCAAAGGCAGAGAGAGTACGTGAAGGTGGCTGTGTTCGGCAAGAGTGTGGAGTAATCGATAGCCCTAATAAGGTTAGGGCTTTTGATCGGGAGGCTGTGGCGATGCTTCTGGGAGCGGTGGTGAGGCGGTTGACGCAGTGGAGCGAACATGCGAGATCACCGGAGGTACGCCGACGCTAAGGAAGGCGGAGGTGGAAGGTGTGTATGGGTGAGCGAACCTAAAGTCTAAAGGCGTAAAGAGGGTCAGGGGAAGGAGAGGAGTCGAAGGGGGCTAATGGTGAATGTTACAACCCAAACTCGGCCCCTCGTGGAACCTGGGAATGGCTCACCTCGACTAACCTCAAAACTCAATCGTCCAACGAGAAGGAACCAAATGCACAACCACACATGCAATGTATATAAGTAAAGAATAAATAGTAGACAGTAATAAAAAAAAAAGAACAGAAATCCCAATGTGTTACATACCACAAGTGGAAAAGTACGATTATAGTCATCACAATCTAGAGATTAAACAGAGACAAACACTACATACTCAAAACACTCACTAACAACAGAAAGAAGCCTTTAAAACGGAAACAACGAAGGTACAACTATGGTTGGGCTCAACCAGGCCCAGCACCCTCTGTAGTTGGTGGGGTTGGCTGCTTAACTCCCTGACCTGAACAAGTTACATATATCTGTGGTCAGCTAACGCTAAGTAGAGTGGTGTATGTCTTATTTACATACAATTAAACATAAAGGAACAAGCAACTAACTAATCATACAATTTCCAGTTATGTAATATTAGCTATTTTTCGTTTAAATCATCTATGTGTTTCTAATTCGGTTTCTAGTAAGGATCCACAACATTTCTTAATCCACTTGTTCCCTAAGGGAACAATCTTGATTGCAGTTTTCCCGCGATGCAAGATGTACATGTGGCACTCTCCTAACCGAGGGAGTACCCTGTGGTAGTCCTACACTCAGTCTACCACCCCGAGGACATGGTCACGACGTAGCGATGACTACAACACGCATGATAAATATACGAGTAGCTACTCCACACTGGCACGCAATTAGTCCTTTCCTCTAGCGGGTATGCCCAAACATACAGCACAGAATAGGACATGGGTCTCATCCCTCAACAGTCTGCGTACCCTTGCTCGACTATCCCGGTTTATCTAGTAGGCCTAACAGGAGTCAGTGTAGGGTGACCAATCCTAACCCCTGGGTCCCAACCAAAGGGGGCGGCTAGCTCCCCCTACACTTGTAACGACCCGGTTCCCGAGTCCCTACGAGACACGAGAACCGGACCGACTCGACTAATCCCAAGACCTAGTCGTCCAACGAGGAAGTAACCAAAAGAGCAGTAAAATAAACCACATTCAGCATGAATATAACTAACAGTAAGAAAGTACAGCAGTAAGGGAAGAAACTACTACAGTAGATACCACCACAACAGTAGAACAACATTTATCATATAACATGAACTGCAGGTAAAGAAAGTACACCGGAAACAAGAACTACTCACTATAACAGAAACAAAAGAGGTACAAAAGACTGTGGTAAACTCTACTGGACCCTACTCGGCCCAGTGTCCTCTGCAGCCGCTGACCCTGGCTGCTCAACACCTGGTCCTGAAAAAGGTAACTGTTGGTGCTAGAGCACCACGATCATTTGTTTTGATGATAACAAAACACGTGTTATTTAACATTTGCAATTTGAGTCCTAGATTTCAGGTCAATTGCAAATGAAGACGTGTTTAGACGGAACTCGAGCTCGCATCCAGGACGGATTGGAGGAGCTTGACGGAAAACAGAGGAGGTTCGCGTGGAGCGACAGATTGAAGATAGAAAACAAGAAGAATAGGATAGATTCTTTTTAATCCTTTCATGTACTTTTATCTTTATTTTTCTTGCTCTTTATTTTCCTTAGAAAATTATGTTAAAGAGCCTCAAAGTACCCTAACAGTAGTCCTAGGAACACCGGCACAACCCTAGGATACTTAGGTTTTCTGTAGAACACTTAGAAAACCAATATAGGGTTAAAATAGACTTCCCAGACGTCTAATTCACAAATCAGACGTCTGATAAAGAATTTTAAGACGTCTGACTGTTGTTTCAGACGTCTGATAACTGTTAGGCTGGAGATAGTTAGTTCTGTCTGATGAATTCAGACGTCCAGACCTTAGACCAGACGTCTTAGGAGACGTCTGATGACTTTGCCAGACGTCCAATTAGTGGACCGTTGGCTGGCTTAGCAGACACTCAAGAATATGACCGTTAGAGCCTTATCAGACGTCCTTAGGCCTTTCTAGACGTCTGATAAATGACCGTTTTGCCTCGGCTGACCCAAAATCTCTTCTCAGAGATTTTCTAGCCGTTGCAACGTTTGGAAATCAATTCCCACAGTAAAAGTAGGTTTCCAGACGTCCAGACACAGTGCCAGACGTCCTGCATGTCGTCTGATGGACTTGCACAAAAACCCTGTTTAGATCTGATCCAAGTCAGGGAGAGACCCGCCCAAAATCAGACGTCTGACCTTTGAATCAGACGTCTTATAGTGAACTTCCAGACGTCTGATGCTAGAATTAGACGTCTGATAAGCCTGTCAGAACAATGATTGTTCCTGATTTCGGGCTGATTCACTTGGACTTTGTTCCCAACGGCTATAGAACCCTTTCTAAGCCTTCCAAAGCCTTCCTAAGGCCTCTATAAATAGAGGGGAACCCTTGCAACACAATACACACCTAGAGAGACCAAGATACACAAGAAACAATTTGTATTACACTTTCCACTCTCTTGTGTCCTAGCTAGCTCTTGCTCTCCAAGCTCAAGCACCATTCTCTTGAGAGCATCAAGCTGTTGCGCACCCGCTCTCCCGCCGTTATCCACGAGAGCGAAGTTGCGCCGTCGCGTGGCACACGCACCGCGTCATCGTCGACGCACTCCTTGCAAAGGGGAGTTTCCTATTTCCTATAGAAGCTAGGTTTAATTATTTTGTTGGCTCTATAGGACTATTGTTTATTTTATCTTTGTCTTTTGGTTGGGTATTCGCTTTGCGAATTCCCGTCTCCTTCGTGGGACAAAATCCTTCTCGTGGAGAGAAGGGGTTGAGGAACGCTACCCTCGTACTTGTAGCGTGGTTGTACTGAGGTTGAATCACCCTCGTTTAAAGTGATTCGTTTAGTGGATTTTGATCAACTTGGTTGATCGGAAAATCCTAACTCGAGAGGGTTAGGTGGTGGTTTTCACCCGGTTTGGGTTTCCACCTAAAAATACCTGTGTACATTGTGCGATTGATTTTTGTGAGATTGCTTTATATTTCAATTCCGCATTTTTTTGTCACGCTGATCTCACCACTCCAAGTAGGGAAATTACAATTGGTATCAGAGCAGGTCTTGCTGTTTCGGCGTAACAACCAAGCAAGAAGATCGATGGAGGGAAGCAGTTCCGCGTGTAGGATTTCCGAGGGGCAGTCCACAACCTGTCCGCCCTACTTTGACGGGAACAACTACAGCTACTGGAAGCTGAGGATGAAGACGTGGCTCCAAGCCACTGAATTTGAGGTATGGGGATGTTGCGAAACCCCATACGAGATCCCGAAGCGACGCCAAGGAGGCTACTCGTAGGTGCAGATTCTAGAGCTCTCACTCAACGCAAAGGCAATGAATGCCTTGTACTGCGCATTGAGTCCGAAGGAATTCGAACGAATCCAAGAGTGCACCACCGCCCACGAGATATGGAGGAGGTTGGAAGGCACTCATGAGGAGACAAGCTCGGAGGAAGAAGAAGAAGAAGAAGAAAAAATCGCTTGCTTTGGTTTCATGGCCAGAGGAACCAACAGCGACAACGAAAGCGGAAGCGACAGCGACAATGAGGTAAATTTTGATCTTCAAGAAGCTTTTAATGAACTTTTTGAGATTAGTAAATCACTTAAAATAGAAAATAAAAGCATTAAAAAGAACCTTAGTTTTCTTAAAAATGAAAATGATAGGTTAGAAAAATAACTTAAGGACATAGAAGCTAGTCCTAAAAATGATAACCTATTATTAGAAAATCATAACCTCATCAATGAAAATAATAAATTGATTGAGGAAAATGTTAGTCTAAAAATAGAAATTTCTGATTTAAAGACTAAGATGAATACTATAGAAAAAGAAATTGCATGTCTTAGGGAAAACTCTAACAAATTAATCAATAAAGTAGATAATTTTTATAGCCCTAAGATTGAGAAAGGATCTCCTTCAAGGAGACCTTCTAACAAATCCGGATCCAAGCCCACTTGGAAACCGAAAAAGAAATTAGAATCTTGTTTTGTAGGGTTCAGGGATAATTACAACATAAAGGACTGGACCTACAAGCTCAAGTCTGGTCAACTCGAGTTGGGAGAACCAAAGAGTAGACCAAGGAGGAGAACAAGAAGACCGACGAGACGGCGAACAAACGACGGACCCGCCGCACGTCGACCACCAGATTGGAGACCGGCGCCAATGCCCGGGCCTCCAAGCTACGGATGGGAGCCCCATCCGATGTGGCATCCACCACCACCATTCGGGCCATTTTATTGGCCATGGTAGGTGAGGTAAAATTCTTAACCCTATCCTTTTTATAAGCATTTAGATAGTGGGAGTTAAAAATGATGAGCTTATTGTCAATTTTTAAAGGGGGAGATACAAGTTAGCTAAATTTCCTTTAGTAAGGGGGAGAAAAATAATAGCTATCTTGTTGTTATAAAAAGGGGGAGGACATTACCTTTGTTAAAAATAAATAGAAGAGCATGTTTTAAGGGGGAGTAATAGAAAATTTAAAATCAATCAAACCTTTTTGATAATGTCAAAAAGGGGGAGGATCTTTATGCATTATTTACGGTTTTGTCATCATCAAAAAGGGGGAGATTGTTGGTGCTAGAGCACCACGATCATTTGTTTTGATGATAACAAAACACGTGTTATTTAACATTTGCAATTTGAGTCCTAGATTTCAGGTCAATTGCAAATGAAGACGTGTTTAGACGGAACTCGAGCTCGCATCCAGGACGGATTGGAGGAGCTTGACGGAAAACAGAGGAGGTTCGCGTGGAGCGACAGATTGAAGATAGAAAACAAGAAGAATAGGATAGATTCTTTTTAATCCTTTCATGTACTTTTATCTTTATTTTTCTTGCTCTTTATTTTCCTTAGAAAATTATGTTAAAGAGCCTCAAAGTACCCTAACAGTAGTCCTAGGAACACCGGCACAACCCTAGGATACTTAGGTTTTCTGTAGAACACTTAGAAAACCAATATAGGGTTAAAATAGACTTCCCAGACGTCTAATTCACAAATCAGACGTCTGATAAAGAATTTTAAGACGTCTGACTGTTGTTTCAGACGTCTGATAACTGTTAGGCTGGAGATAGTTAGTTCTGTCTGATGAATTCAGACGTCCAGACCTTAGACCAGACGTCTTAGGAGACGTCTGATGACTTTGCCAGACGTCCAATTAGTGGACCGTTGGCTGGCTTAGCAGACACTCAAGAATATGACCGTTAGAGCCTTATCAGACGTCCTTAGGCCTTTCTAGACGTCTGATAAATGACCGTTTTGCCTCGGCTGACCCAAAATCTCTTCTCAGAGATTTTCTAGCCGTTGCAACGTTTGGAAATCAATTCCCACAGTAAAAGTAGGTTTCCAGACGTCCAGACACAGTGCCAGACGTCCTGCATGTCGTCTGATGGACTTGCACAAAAACCCTGTTTAGATATGATCCAAGTCAGGAAGAGACCCGCCCAAAATCAGACGTCTGACCTTTGAATCAGACGTCTTATAGTGAACTTCCAGACGTCTGATGCTAGAATTAGACGTCTGATAAGCCTGTCAGAACAATGATTGTTCCTGATTTCGGGCTAATTCACTTGGACTTTGTTCCCAACGGCTATAGAACCCTTTCTAAGCCTTCCAAAGCCTTCCTAAGGCCTCTATAAATAGAGGGGAACCCTTGCAACACAATACACACCTAGAGAGACCAAGATACACAAGAAATAATTTGTATTACACTTTCCACTCTCTTGTGTCCTAGCTAGCTCTTGCTCTCCAAGCTCAAGCACCATTCTCTTGAGAGCATCAAGCTGTTGCGCACCCGCTCTCCCGCCGTTATCCACGAGAGCGAAGTTGCGCCGTCGCGTGGCACACGCACCGCGTCATCGTCGACGCACTCCTTGCAAAGGGAAGTTTCCTATTTCCTATAGAAGCTAGGTTTAATTATTTTGTTGGCTCTATAGGACTATTGTTTATTTTATCTTTGTCTTTTGGTTGGGTATTCGCTTTGCGAATTCCCGTCTCCTTCGTGGGACAAAATCCTTCTCGTGGAGAGAAGGGGTTGAGGAACGCTACCCTCGTACTTGTAGCGTGGTTGTACTGAGGTTGAATCACCCTCGTTTAAAGTGATTCGTTTAGTGGATTTTGATCAACTTGGTTGATCGGAAAATCCTAACTCGAGAGGGTTAGGTGGTGGTTTTCACCCGGTTTGGGTTTCCACCTAAAAATACCTGTGTACATTGTGCGATTGATTTTTGTGAGATTGCTTTATATTTCAATTCCGCATTTTTTTGTCACGCTGATCTCACCACTCCAAGTAGGGAAATTACAGTAACGAGTATAACACGTCAGCAAAACGCTGAGTAGAGTGGCAATTAAAACTAAAGACAACAGTAGAGTGTACAGTAGCTGTTATGTTCTATTACTTTCTTTATTTACATCTTTCAATTGTCTCACTATTTCATTTATTTCTCAGATCTTTTACTTGATCTCGAATGTTTCTCGTGGGAACGATCTTGATTGCAGTCTTTTCCAAAAAGTAGAAGTAGCACGTGGTGCTCTCCTGGCCGGGAGAGTCCCCCGTGGTGATCCTACCCTCAGTCAACCACCGCAAGGTCACTGACAGACGTAACGGTGACTACGGCGTGCGCGATAAACGCACAGGTAGCTAACCCGTACTAGCACGCGGTCAGTCGTTTCCGTTAACGGGTGCGCCCAAAGCACAGCACGAAACCAGTCCAGGGCAGAGCCCTCTCAGTAACAGGGGTCCAACCCCTCCACAGTAACCAAACCGGGGCCTTGCCCCTGCACATTCCGCGCACCCTCGCCTGACTACCCTGGTTTGCCCCAGTGGGTCTAACAAGTCGGTGTGGGAGGCTAGCAGAACCCCGGGGCCCGTGGGGTAGCTAGTACCTCCCTACACTAGTAGCTCTCCTCGGTACTACGTACGCGAGGGCCAGCAAGTCGGTACAGAGTGGCCAGTCCTAACCCCGGGTCCCTGGGGCGGCTAGCTCCGCTCTGCACTAAACAGGGGGACAGTCGCTCTCCTTGGTACTCCGTACTCAAGGGCCAGCTCACTTCCCCAAAACTATTCCATTCACTTTCCAGGAGTTCTACTCCTACCTCCCCGTAGGGTTCCATCCTTTTTACTCAAACATCCAGGTTTCACTTTCCAGTTTCACATTCTTACAATCCATGTTCTCAACCGCGTTATCTATTCACAACAGGCAGCTATTAATTCAAATTACAGGCAGCTTTATATCTCTTTCCATTTTCCAAGACTGCAGTATTATACATTCCACTAGTTTTCCCATCCTAGGATTCATGACATATCCTAGGATCTATCATACAATCTAGTTTTCCAGTCCTAGGATTCATGCAACACCTAGGAGCTATCATTCCATCTATTTCTCATTCCTAGGGTTCATGCAATGTCCTATGTTCTATTTATGGTTTCATAATTTAACAGATTTTAATAACTTAAAGCCACTCTACCAGGCACAACGGGAGTAATGGGGGCGTGATCGAGAATCCCGCGTGCCTCCGCGACTCCCAAGACTGCAACTGAACGAGGTCCTATCACAAGGATCAAACACAAGGAAAGTCTCAAAATAGTGCATAGCTACTGTAGACGGGTAGAGGAATTAATTCTGAAAAGAACGCAACTCTAATCGCGGAAAACGGAGCCCGAACGGGCCCTAAACGGGTCGAAAAAGACGATATTGTGCAAAATCAGACGTCTGGAACTTCTTCCAGACGTCTTAAAAAGTGGATCAGAGAATTACCTGCTCAGCGTGGTTTCCCAGACGTCCAGAAGTCTGCGGGGACGTCTGGCCTAGCTCCCAGACGTCCTATGGTCATCCCGGACGTCTGGAGGTCGCTTCCGCCGTCTGGTAAAACAGCCAGACGTCTGATTTGCGTTGGATGGCGAATCACCGAGCCTGCGCACAGCCAACTCCCTCCCTCAGTACGGTCAGTCGACAGGAAGGAAGAAGAAAGCAGAATACTCACCCTTCAGACGTCTGTATGATATTCCAGACGTCTCCCTCGCCGTCTGGCTATCAACCCAGACGTCTGATTCTGGAAATTTTTCCAGAACATGGCACCACCCGGCTTCCGCTCGCGACGCCTCCCGCGTCGCACCTCGCGCGTCTGCTGCTCAGACCGCAGCAGGTCCCTCTCCGCGTCGTTCCGCGCCCCCTGCGCCCTCCGCCGGCCGGCCCTAGCAGCCCCGGCGAGCTCACCCGCACGGCAGAGCTCCGCTCTCGCACGCAGCACCTCCTCCTCGCTCACTGCGGCCGCCGCTGCCGCCCTCGCGCTCGCTCGCTCTCGCACACAGGAAGGAGGAGAGGAAGGGGTGGAGACGACGAGAGGGGAGGCGTGGCCTTTTTAAGGCCGCGCGAGGAGGAGAGAGAAGGAGCGCGGCAGGGGTCTGCAGCCGCAGAGAGAGAGAGGGAATATCGAATATGCGGGTCTGCGCGCTCAGGCGCGCAGACGACTCGCGCGTGTGGAAGATAATGATTTTTCAGACGTCTGGAAACGATCCCAGAAGTCCTGTAAGACGTCTTGATGTGACCCCAGACGTCTGGTCCGACGTCTGGGCCACCTCCCAGACGTCTGGGGCACGCGTTCGTTACAACACTAAAGGGACAGTTGCTCTTCTTGGTACCATGTACACAAAGGCCAGCTCATTTCCCATACTAAAGGGACAGTTGCTCTCCTCAGTACCACGTACACAAATGCCAGCTCACTTCCCATGTCTAAGTCTGAACAACCAACCAACATACTTGTAGACAACGAGTCCCATCATACATCGAATATCCATATTTATTGTACTATGATTCCTTTCCTAGTTCCCCGTAAGGTTCATGCATAGTACTTGACATGTATCTGTCTCGCAGTCTAGTTTCTTGTTTATATAACAGGCAGCTCGTGAATTTACAAGATAAGCAATTATCATTTACAGAATAAGTGATTACCTTATTATTTAAATATTCCAGTTATCACAGTATGAAGTTTAACAACATGCATTCTTAGATTTCATGCACTGAAAATAAATCATTCACGTTCTTGGTCCTAGGATTCATCTCATAGCCTAGGTTTGAATCAGATATTTCTAAATTAACATGCACTTTATTAACTTAAACCATAGAAGTAAAGAGGACCACTCTAGCAGGGTATACTGGTGGTATGGGGGCTCGAACGATGGATCCCGACGTCACCGCGGATCCCGTGTGCACCATGAATTAGAGACCTATATTGTTGACCAATATGTCAAACAAGCTCAAAATAGAATATATACTATATTAACACGTAGAGAATTCCGAAAGAAAAACAATGATACTTGGTTTGAAAAAATCGACTCCGTTTAGGCCCTAAACCGGCCCAAAAACACGCATCCTGATCAAAATGAGACATCTAGGAAGACTCCCAGACGTCTTAAACGAGCATGAAATCTCACCTTGCTTTGTGCATCTTTTTCAGACATCTGGAACCCTTCACCGCCATCTGAGGGTGTCTTCAGACGTCTTGCACTTCTCCCAGTCGTCTGGGAGAGTAGTCGGACGTCTAATCATTCTCCCAAACATCCTAAAGTGCCTCGAATGCCGAGCCAACGCACCTTCCCAACATCTCTAGCACCTCAACACACTATGTGCTTTTTAGACGTCCCTCCAAACGTTTGACAAGTATTGCAAATGCCTGAATTTGCGGAAAAATGACTCCGCATAACCTCCTCGCAAGCTTCCTTCTTGCCTCAGGAGCTGCAGCAGCTCCTGCAACACCCTCAGGACCTCCTGCCATCCTCCCTCTCCTCTGATCTCCTCCTGCTCCCCACTCCCCCTCTCCTTCTCCCTTACTCGGCTATTGTGCTGGAGAACAAATGGAGGAGGGGGGGTTATGGATGTGTGAGGGATGGGCATGGGTATGGTGGGAGATATGGGGCATAGGGGGTATAGTGTGGGTATGGTGGGGTGTATGGTGTAGGGGCATGGGGGAGCATGGTTTTTGCATTACATCCCTCAAGAATTAAAATATTCTGCACGGAAACCTTTAGGTGCGCAGAAATTACGATAAGGTCCCTAAAGTTTGGAAAAGAAACAAAACAGCTCTTGGAAAGGGTCGTTTTAGCAGACAAAGAGAGAGCGGAGGCGACGCTGGCTATGATTGGCCGATGCTGGAGACGAAAATGCACTAGAGATGAGGACGGTGACAAGAAAGGGGCCGAAGAGATCCTCGCAGGTATGGCAAGGCGCAGAATGAAGAGAGGAAGTGTTTCCTGCTACCTATTGTACGTGGCAGTAGGCGAGGAAGCTGAAGGAAGAGGGTTGTCGAAGACGAGCTTGGAGCTGGTCAGAGGTAGAGGAAGAGGGGGTTTCCTAGGCCAAAAACTCACTACGGAGCAAGGCCTTGTAAGGGGTAACCTTTTAAAGGCCTTGTGGCAAGCTCCAAACAAGGGAAGAAGTTCAAAGAGCTCGAAGTTTCAGGGAAGAAGATCCCTAAATTTGTGGAGTTCGCATGAGCTCTATGGTGCAAATCAAGGTCCCAGATTTGGTTCAGGTAATAGAGGGCTCTCTCAAGATCAATCCCTCCAATTTTGGAGGGATTTGGTCAAGAAATCCTAGATTGAAGGTTGGCTGCTTTGGTTTCAATTGGTAATGGCTGTAGGGACCATTTTGAAGAGAACGATGAGAAGTTAGGGGGCTAAATGCAAATCATTCGAAACTTGAGGGGCTAAATGTAAGAAATAGAGTTTTAAAGGGTCAAATTGCAAACTAGGTTAAGATGGATTCTAATTAGACCCAAATTAGGTACCATCCTAATTTGAACCCAAGGAATCTAATGGTGAACTCGGATTTTGATTTTAACCAAGTTTGACTAAACAATTTACACAGAAGGCCAAATTATGGCAAAATCCCATCTACGACTTTGTTCAAGATCAAAATGGGTTCAGATGGTCAAACCAAATGTACCAAACCTCTTTAAGTATTTTTCTATGAATTTTAGCAGATTTAAATAAATTTTATCGAACCTCTTTAATTTAAGCGAGTATGAAATCAGTGTTTTATGTGTTATAGTGGTTTTAGAAATGTGTGAAACCCCATTTCTATCTGTATAGACCCACTTATTAGACTTCAATGCTCATTTAACCTTCAATTACCCCTGACAATCCCCATGGTTAATCTGTGTTTATGATATGCTGTTAAAATTACAGAATTAACCCCGATTTCCTATTTTCTTCTCAAAATGGATTTGCATGGAATTACGGCTCTCAGGCGATTATGTAGGATCATTTGTCTCTTGATTCTCACTAATTTAAGATAATTATGATTAATGGTGGTGTTACCATGAGACCTCTCATTCTAGGGAGTCTGATCACTTCTTGAGTCGGATGCTCCGCATCCCCGCGGCGCAGATCAGCATCCACTTACATGATACTGTCAACATTCGCATCCATTTGTTTCTTCATAATGCTGCTTACATGATTTTTACGTTATGCTGTCGGCATCCGCGTACATGATGCTGTCAACAATCACAACTATTTCTTTTTTCGTAATGATGCTAACACGATTTTTACGCGATGCTATCGGCATCCGCTTACATGACCTTAACTTCAACACTTAACCTTTAATGACTAAAAGCACATTGAAGCTTTATTGAAAGACGGTGCTGAAGGCATTATGAGAAGTACCTGAGAGAAAAATTCATAAAGAATGTAGTAAATAAAATTGCCTTAACCATTAAAGGCGATGCTTAGTAGAAAAAATTAATATGGAGTTTATCTATACTTATTTGAAGTTTATATTATCTTAGTAATCATCTGAGATAATGCTATCAGCATTTGTATAGTTGTAAAGTACTACATATAAAACATAGATATGCTGTCACCACCAACAATGGATGTTGTTAGCATCAAACGTATGTGTTGTGCACAGATGCTATCAAGTCACTCACATCCATTTGCTTCTCCCTACTCTCTTCAAGTTCTTCAAATTCTTCACAACATTTAGGTAATTTCACTTCTCACTTGGCAAAAATTAGGTTTTATATAGGCAGGCTTACTTTTCGGAGGATCTACGGCCCAATGGGTTGGATCGGTACCCTTACTATGCAAGCCTTAGTTTTATTAGTACATTCAAACCTAATTAAGCCCACAAGCTTACGCTCAGGTCCACACACCTCGCACACACACACCCATGTGCACGTACACACACGCGCGCTAGATAGGTACATGTATTCTCGCTTTTCTCATTTCAGCATATCCAATATGATACGGGGTACATTTTGTTCAGATGGATGGGCATCTTCTTCACCGAGGTGGGTTTATACATTCCAGGTCTCTAACAGAAACACGTCATCTTTTGCTGATCTTCTAACAACGATTCTGATCACTCCACAACTCCATTTCAAGTGTAGAACAGCTCATTGGAAAGCTCTATAGGTCTTCTTTCGATTGGACTAATCAATTTGGATATTGTATCTCATTTGATCCATGAAATCAAATGATGAACATGGCTTTGTTGCAATGCGTCTATACGTGCTGCTGATGATGAAATCAGGTCAATTGACTTGTAGATCTTGGTTAAAACTCTCGATTGAGAGTTCAAAAAGAATCAAATAACCAATCCACACTCAAACGAATGGGAGAAGAGTATTAGGGAAGCTTGGAGAAGCTTCAAAGCTTCAGAGCTCTCAAATTCAGTGTTCCGAACTCTGATTTCAGAGTTAAATTGCCCAACAGATGTATTAAAGCATCAGAATACATGATATTTACGTGATGTTGCCGGCATCTGCAACCATTTCTTTCTTCATAATGATGCTGACATGATTTTTACGTGATACTGTCGGCATCCGCTTACATGACCTTATCTTCAACACTTAACCTTCAATGATTAAAAGCACATTGAAGGTTTATTAAAGGACGGTGCTGATGATATTATGAGAAGTACCTGAGAGAAACAAATTCATAAAGAATGTAGTAAATAGAAATTCCTTAACCATTAAAGGCGGTGCTTAGTAGAGAAACTTAATATGAAGTTTATCTATAGTTGTTTGAAGATTATATTATCCAAGCAATCATTTAAGATAATGTTGTCAGCATTTATATGGTTATAAAGTACTACATATAAAACGTAGATATGCTGTCAGCACCAACGGTGAATACCGTTAGCATCAAACTCATGTGTTGCATGCAGATGCTATCAATATTTGAGACAGTGCTGTGTGCATCAATAAGACTACTAAAGGCATGATAATTGAGTTTCAAATCAGTCCCTGCATGTGAGTGACCTGAAGGTTTCATACTGATAGAGAAAGAAGACTGACGCCATTCATGATTATAGCAATGTTACCTAAAAGAAGCAATATACACAACAGAGAAAAAGGTCTAACACCACTACATTTGTCAAAAGAAGGCCCACTACCTACAACACAATACTCTAAACACCAACTAATCACAACCAATAATATAATGATCATCACATGCAACCACAGCCTGAGCAAAGTGCCTAGTCGGATGTCAACTCAGCACCAACATCCATGACACGTCAAATGGATATATTTCTGTTACGACCCGAACCCGACTCCTCATGGGACCCGAGAACGGCTCACCTTAACTAATCTCAAGACACAGTCGTCCAGTGAGAAATACATCAAATGCAAGAAAGCATACAACATTCCACACATGTAATATAGCTAAACATAAAATAAAAAAGGCAACAATAGAATAGAACAATAGTTAAAAGGGGCAGCACGCCACAGGCAGAAAATAGAGTCTACTAACTATGCCATCACAACTGGAAAGAAAAGGCGTAAAGCAACAAACAATTCCAAGTACACTAAAATACTCACTAACAATAAACAATGCCTCAGAAGCAGAACAAAAATGAAACAGACTACTGCTGGGCTCGACTGGGCCTAGCACCTTCTGCAGCTGGTGGTGTTGGCTGCTTAACTCCCTAACTTGAACATGTATACATATATAACGATCGTCAGCTAAACACTGAGTAGAGTGGCAACATAAAAACATCTAATGCAATAAATAAAAGGAAAGCAGTAAACCATTCATGCATTTTTCAGCTATTTAAATAGTTACATCTGGTTCCATTCATGAAAAGACCCATTATGTCCTGAGTCTTTTAAGACATCTGGACTATTGGTCAGACGTCTGGTCAAACGTCTGGACCCCTTCCCAAACATCTGGAAATCGAAATTTTGGTATGAGCCCTCTCGTCTGCGTGCAGACAGTACTTTTCTTCTCTCTCTTTCCCTCTTCCCTACTCCACCGAACCCTAACGCACCATTTATAAAGCCCTCTCCCCTCTTCCTTTCTTCCCCACTTCACCACAGCCAGCCACCTTCTTCCCTTCCTCTCCACCACAACGAGAGGAGTGAGCGCGAGAGAGGCGGCGTGAGGAGAGGAGGAAGAGCTTGAGCTCGCAAGCTCGTGGGGGCTCGCCGAAGGGCGCACAGCCAGAGCAGCGCGTGCGGGAGGAGTGCGTCGGGGGAGCCGTCCCCGACACTCGCTGCAGCTGGAGCTGCAGGCGTGGAGGCGAGGCTGCGGCTGCGCGTAGCGAGGGAGAGCAGCAGGTCGCTCTGATTCTGGAATTTTTCCAGAATCAGATGAGTAGAGTGACGTCCAGACGACGGGGCAGACGTCTGGTGACTACACCGGACATTTGAAAGTACATCTCCGTGAAGGTACGTTCCCTTTTGAGGATACGGCCATGCAGGCCGCTCCGCAGCTACGTTTTGCGTGGCTAATTTTAGTCGATTTGCCTGTTGCGTGCAGGGATTGCTTCGAGAAGGCGCGGGACATGCCCTCCGACGCGTTTCAGACATCTGGACAGCTTACCAGAGAGCTGGAAGCACTTCCAGACGTCTGGAGAGGAGGTCGGACGTTTGGAGCCGGGTCCAGACGGTCGAGAAGAGGTTCTGGACGTCTGAGGTCGACGCAAAACCTGAGGTGAGTTCCTGTTTAATTTTAAGCAATCTGGACCTTGTGCCAGACGTCTGATTTGGGTCTGTAGCCCTATTTTCGACTCGTTCAGGGTCCGTTTGAGGTCCGTTTTACGCAAACAAGATATTGGTGTTTTCCTTGTGAGTTCCTCTACTTGTTAGAAGGCCTTTTATATTATTCTGAATGTCCCATTGTGATTATTCCTTGGTTTAGGACTTTGTTCTGTTGCGGGTTCGGGGCTTGCAGAGGCACGTGAGCCTGCCGTTCGAGCTCCCAATACTCCTGAGTTATCTGGTAGAGTGGTTTCCCCCTATTTTTAATTATAAAACCTGATTGCATATATGAAATTGAATAAGTAGAAAACCTAGGATGTGGCATAAATCCTAGGACGAAAAGTTCTTGCTCTGTTTGTATGCGTGGTTGAAATTGCACTCTTAAATGAATGAGTAGAAATGTGAACAACTGCCTGTTAATAAACAAGAGCTGTCTGTGAAATATGAAGAACATGTGTTAGTTAGATAGTTACTTGTGACACTACTTATTGTATATGTTAAATAATGGAAATACGAGCTGCATGTGGATAATTTGAGAATGGAAATGTGAATGATGAAACCTGGTATGGAATGGCATGAGAAATACGAGCATGAACCCTAGGAGTAGAGCTCCTATGAATAAATGGAATGGATATGGAAATGTAGTGGGAAGTGTGCTGGCGCTTGTGTACGTGATACCAAGGAGAGCGACTGTCCCCTGTTTTGTGTAGAGCAGAGCTAGCCGCCCTTGGGTTGGGACCCATGGTTAGGATTGGCCACTCTACACCGACTTCTTGGCCCTCGCGTACACTATACCGAGGAGAGCTATTAGTGTAGGGAGAGAGCTAGCCAACCCACTGGGCCCGAGGTTCAACTAGCCACCTTACACCAACTTGTTAGGACCATTGGGCAAACCAGGGTAGTCAGACGAGGGTGCGCAGACTATAGAGGGGCGAGACTCCTGTTTGGTTCTGAGGGGCTAGACCCCTATTACTGAGAGGGCTAGGCCCTATACTGTTTCATGTTGTACTTTGGGCGCACCCATTAGCGGAAACGACTGACCGTGTGTCAGTGCGGGGTAGCTACCCGTGCGTTTATCACGCATGCCGTAGTCACCGCTACGTTTGTCCGTGACCTTGGGGTGATTGACTGGGTGTAGGATCCCCACCGGGGACTCTCCTGGCCAGGAGAGCACCACGTGTGCCTTCTACTCTTCGGAAAAGATTGCAACCAAGATAGTTCCCACGAGGAACACTCGAGATCAAGAAAGAGATCTGTAAATATAAACCAATGGGTGAAAAGGAATAGCTTGTAAAATAAAATAATTAGAATAGATAGTTTACCTGTTAGCTTCTACTGCTTTAGTAGTTGGTTACCACTCTACTCAGCGTTTGCTGACTTTGTTACTCATAACCTTTTTCACGTCCAGATGTTGAGCAATTCGAGTCTCCGGCTACAGAGGGTACTGGGCCCAGTAAAGCCCAGTAGCAGTAGTCTTCTTGTTGTTGTACTTTCTGTTGTTAGTGAGTTTCAGACTCTTATTACCTTACGTTTCTGTACCTTGTTTCTGTTTTACTGTTGTGGTGGTGATATGTAATGTTAGCAGCTTTTACTTCTTTTACTGTTAGTTACTTAGCATAGTAAATGTGGTTTACTTTCCTGCTTGTTGGCTATTTCTTGTTGGACGACTGGGTCTTAGGATTAGTTGAGTCAAATCGGTCTCGGGTCCTGTAGGGATTCGGGAACTGGGTCGTAACAAGATGGTAGCAGAGCAAGGTTGACCAGAGAAAGGAACCAACTAGCTTGAGAATAACCAATTCACGTGCATGTAACTAGAGTAACCACCACAACGTACCTTTTGACATCTGTTCTGAGGTTCTTTTGCTGAAGTCCATTAGAGTTGACTTCTTTTTGTTCGGTTTTCCCCGTCTCCTTGCAGGAGATGCCTTGACGTGGAGTCCCTGAGGCGGGCTGCGAACGCTACCCTGGACAAGGTCGGAGGGGCGGCCGTGCCAGGCTCGAGGTGTCAGTCGACCAGCCACTTCTCCTAGGCGTTCAGGCCCAGGACCTCGCCCAATTGATATGAGATATAGTACGAGAGGAGCTCCACCCGCCTCCACGAGCACTTCTCCCTAAAGACGTGGAGGGGGAGTCCTCTATGGGACCGCGAGACCATCGCAGTGCTAGACAAGGAGGGGGTGGTCCTCCACCGCCCCGACCACCCCCACCGCACTCTGATACTTCCGAGCACGAGCCCTCCCTGCCTGGAGGCGTGCCCATTCCCCCACTACAGTTGCACTACAAGCTTTTCGGACAGTTCCGGAAGCTGAAGCCCTCTTCATTCAAGGGGGATGAGGACTCGTCTAAGGCGAAGGACTGGCTCGAGTAGATCGAGAAGGTGTTTGACACCCTTTGCCCCCTGCGGAGTGCCGCGTGGCCTTTGCCATGTACCAGTTGGAGAGTGCGGCACACAGGTGGTGGAGGGTAGTTAGAGGCCAGGAGAGGGCAGAGCCGACGTGGGACCAATTTGTGACCCTCTTCTGCGAGTAGTACTTCCTGTGGATGTGGCAAGACCAGAGGAGGCGGGAGTTCCACACTCTCCGCTAGGGGACGATGACTGTCAGCGCGTACTGCACGCGCTTCCTGGAGCTGTCACGTTTTGCTGTGACAGCTGTGGCCACTGAGGAGGAATGCCTGTGGAGGTTCACTGAGGGGCTCCAGCCTACCATTCGGGGGTATGTCAAGCCCCTGAAGCTGCCCACCTTCTCGAGAGTGGTGGAGGCAGCTATGACGTACGAGGAGACCAACCTGGTCGCCCGAGACACCAACAACGAACAGAAGAGGCCCTACCAGCCTGAGTACTCACAGGGCCGACGAGAGAGGAGGCACGTGATGCCTAAAAGAGAGCCGTCTCGTTTTGCAGGGCCGTCAGTGGCCTTTGGGGGCCCCCGACAGGTGCTAGCTGCCAACACTGGACCCCCACCCAGCCGTCAGCAGGGACCTACCAAGGGAAGGAGTCAAGTCCCCCTCTGCTACCAGTGTGGCCAGCCGGGCCACATCAAGAGGGACTGCCCGTCTAGGGCTGGAGCGCAGTAGATGCTCTCCACACCGAGCACTAGAGGCTGAGTAGGTGGTCGTGGTTCCCAAGCACATGGGGGAGGATAGCAGTCGCGGGGAGGGTACCGGCCATCGGCTACCCATCCGACGCAGAGTGTGGCTGCTTCTCCTACACCGAGAGCTGAAGGGCATATCAACGCCCTGACACACAGAGACACCAGGGCATCAGGTTCAGTGGTGGCAGGTATGGTTACAGTTTCCAGCAGATTAGTTTACATACTTTTTGATTCCGGCTTCACGCACTCATTTGTTGCTGCGAATTTTGCTATCATTTTAGGACAGGACTGTGTGTTGTTAGAGGATCCTTTTGTGATCAGAGGTCCGAGTGGTCAGCTATTTGTAGCTGAGGAGGTCTACACAGACTGTGAGGTCAGTGTTGGGGGACACAGCCTCCCCACTGACCTGAATGTGATACCGATGGAGGATTTTGGTGTGATTCTGGGGGTGGATTGGCTGTCTGCTTACCACTCCTTGGTGGACTGTTTTGAGAGGAAGATCGTCTTCTTCATATCGGAGATGTCTTCTTTTGAGTTTCACGAATAGCCGGTGGACGGAGGTTTCAGGTGCATTTCTGCACTTCGGGCAGTAAGACTTTTGGGCCAGGGTGTGAGGGCTTTCTAGCTTGTGTAGTGACAGAGCCCAACCTCGTGGTAGACTTTCAGAGCATCCCAGTGGTCAGAGAGTACCCCGACGTGTTTCCAGAGGAGATGCCAGGACTATCGCCTGAGCGTGAGATCGAGTTTAAGATCTCACTGGCATCGGGGACCAGCCCCATTTCTACAGCACCGTACAGGATGGCACCACTTAAGCTGTGAGAGCTGAAGTCCCAGTTGCAGGACCTATTGAAGAAGGGCTTTGTGAGGTCTAATGCGTCCCCGTGGGGAGCCCCGGTGCTATTTGTGAAGAAGGATGGTTCCCTACGCCTTTGTGTTGACTACAGACAGCAGAATAGGGTCACCATCAAGAACAGGTATTCGCTACCGAGGATTGATGATTTGTTTGACCAGTTGCGAGGTGCCACGGTATTCTCCAAGATAGATATGAGATCAGGCTACCACCAGTTGAGGATCAGGGAGACCGACATCTCCAAGACAGCTTTCCGCACCCGGTACGGACATTACGAGTTTTTGGTCATGCCGTTTGGGCTAACTAACGCCCTCGCTGCCTTCATGGATTTGATGAACATGGTGTTCAGACCATATCTAGATCAGTTTGTGGTGGTATTTATTGATGATGTGCTCATCTACTCGCGGGATTAGGTGCAGCACGGACAGCACTTGCGGATGGTTCTGGACACGTTGAGATGATGCAAGCTATATGCCAAATACAGCAAGTGCGAGTTTTGGTTGAGGCAGGTGACCTTCTTGGGTCATGTTATTTCAGGGGATGGCTTGGCTGTGGATCCAGCCAAGGTAGAGGCAGTACTCAGGTGGGAGAGGCCATGTACAATGACAGAGATCCGTAGTTTCTTGGGACTGGCAGGTTATTACCGGTGGTTTATCAGAGGTTTCTCACAGATTGCACGTCCTATGACCCAGTTGACCAGGAAAGACGTGCCCTTTTCTTGGACAAACGGTTGTGAGGCGTGTTTTCAGGAGTTGAAGGAGAGGTTGACTTCGGCTCATGTGCTTACCATCCCAGATAGCAACGGCGGTTTCGTTGTCTACACGGACGCTTCGTTGCAGGGGTAGGGGGTGTGCTCATGTAGCGGGGTCACGTTGTCACTTACGCTTCGCGGCAACTGAAGCCCCGTGAGCATAACTACCCTACCCATGACTTAGAGCTGGCAACTGTCGTCTTCGCGTTGAAGACATGGAGGCACTACCTTTATGGTGAGACCTTTGAGATTTTCACGGATCATAAGAGCCTCAGGTATTTGTTTGATCAGAAGGAACTTAACATGAGATAGAGACGTTGGTTAGAGCTCCTGAAGGACTATGACTGCAGCATCTCCTACCATCAGGGGAAGGCCAACGTGGTAGCTGACGCCTTGAGTGGGAAGGCGCCCGCCCAATTGGCCAACTTACAGGTACAGAGTTGGAGACTTATGGAGGAGTTGGGCAGTTGATGACCCCTAGAGTTACAGGGGCATTGTGGGGCAGTGACAGTGACACAACAGACAAGACCAGAGCTGATAGATCGCATCATCACAAGATAGATGATAGATCCATACCTGCAGTCGTTACGAGACAGAGTACTGTCAGGGGACCCAGGAGACTTCTCTTTTACAGACGAGGTGCTGCGCATGAGGGGACGTTTATGCGTTCCGAGGGACGAGGAGTTGTCGAGAGAGCTCCTGACTGAGGCATACGGGTCCAAGTTCACCATACATCCTAGCTACATGAAGATGTATCATGATCTGAGACATGACTTTTGGTGGAGAGGGATGAAGTGGGATGTAGGTGAGT
This sequence comes from Thalassia testudinum, assembly GCA_037157565.1. Taxonomy (NCBI): domain Eukaryota; kingdom Viridiplantae; phylum Streptophyta; class Magnoliopsida; order Alismatales; family Hydrocharitaceae; genus Thalassia; species Thalassia testudinum. The sequence continues at coordinate 55,908,139 of JAZHRO010000030.1, forward strand.
TTGTTCAGCAGTGTTTAGTGTACCAACAGGTGATGGCCGAGCATCGGAGGCCTGCATGACCATACAGCCACTTCCTACGCCAGAGTGGAAGTGGGAGAGCATCACCATGAACTTCGTGGTGGGCTTACTCGTTACCCAGCGAGGACACGACGCAGTCTGGGTGATTGTAGACAGATTGACAAAGACGGTACGTTTCTTGCCAATCTGAGTCACCTTGAAACCAGCACAGTTGGCAGAAAGGTATATTCGTGACATGGTACGTCTGCACGGAGTTCCGCGTGAGATTGCATCCTACCGGGATACCCGTTTTACTTTCCAATTTTGGGCTGAGTTTCAGCAGGCCTTGGGGACATGGTTGAGGTTCAGTACGGCATACCACCCCCGGACGGATGGACAGTTAGAGCGCACGATACAGACACTTGTGGACCTGGTAACTGCTTTGGCCATTTTTGTGTCTTTATGTTTATTATAGTGCAGTCGTTATAGTATAAGACAAAGCAGCTACGGTTATCATTACAAAAGATTTTTTACTCGGAAATAGTTTTCCCGAGGTCGAACTCAGGGAGCTACTGGAATTCTAGAAGTACAAAGGTTACTCTAATTAGATTACAAAATAAGAGAGAGAGAGAGAGAGAGATCTTTTCTTCTTCTTCTTTCTTGGCCGCTTTCTCTTCTTCCTCTTCTTCTTCTACCTCTCTACTCTTTTCTTTCTTCTTCTCTTTTCTTCTTCTTCTGTTCTTTCTTTTCTTTCTTTCTTTTGTTCTTCTCTTTCTTTTCTTTCTTTTGCTCTGGCGGCTATGTCTTCTTCCCTCTTCTTCTTCTTCTTCTTCTTCTTTTTCTTCTTTTCTTGCTTTATCTCCTCTGGCCACTGCTCAACCGTCGTCTGATGCAGTGGTCAGACGACTTAACTGTAGGTTTGCTACAGTGCTCCTCTTCTTCTTCTTCTGTTTCTTCTCTCTTGCTTCTCCTTCTTTTTTCTTTCTTCTGAGCGACTAAGGCTTCGGTCGCCTTCCTTCCTTTCTTCTTCTTCTTCTTCTTCTTCTTCTTCTGCTCCTACATGCTCACACAATGGGTCAGAGTAAAACCTACCCCTACCCTTCCCCGCGTCTCTCCCTCTCAGATTTCTCTCATAGGATCGCTCTCCCAGAGCCGAGTATTCGGGTACGGGTATCGCGCCCGAGACTAGGCCCACCGGCATGCGGTGGTGGGCGAGGAGTGCGCGGGTGCAAGTAATCGGATCCGGCCCAGACCCGCGGGGCGTGAGTGCGGGCGAGGGTGAGCGCGTGGCACGCGGCGTGCGTGAGGGACCTGACCCCTATGTTCGAAGGCGATAAGCCTACAACACTTTTTCAATAGTCCCATCTCCCGATTTCGCGTCCGCAAGCGAAGAGTCCGCGACCAATTGGGGCAGCCTGTGAGGCTTTCGACCTAGCGGCAGGCTTGGATGCCTTCACGACGTTGGCCCGCACAACCTGGGACTAGCGCCTGGGCGAGAGCGGACCTACAGCTGTAGGTAAAGGAGCTTGACCTGCTCAGTAATGGCGGTGAAGGGGGCATGACCTGAAATCAAGAATACGGCCTCTCGGCCCAATCAGAGGACGTAGGGAGCTTCGCCGGAGTGCGGCGAAGGCAGTGCGGGTGGTGGCGAGGCGTGAGGCAGCGTATGGTGGTAGCCCTAGGTCGGACTGTGGTCGGAGAGATGGGTGTGTTCGGGGGGTCGTTGGGTGGCGTGTCGCAGGGAATGGAAAGGGGGGATCTGTTGAGTGGAGTGAGGGGAAGCTTCTGAGGTAGTTGGCGAGGGGTGAGAAGGTCTATGGAGGTGGGATGAGCTCGCCGGAGAGGGTGGTCGGAGACGGAGCAGGCGGAGATGGAAGTTGTGTGTGGAGAAGCGAAAAGATAAATTGAGTGAGGGAAAATGTAAGGGAGGAGGAGAAGCTATTTACCTAGGTTATGGACGAAGGGGGAGGGTGGAGCCACCGGCTCGTACCTGCCAGAGCTGGGGAAGAAAAGGCCCTAGAGGGGGAGATCAGCGATGAGGAGGCAGGCGAAGGGTGTCGGCGGGTGCAGCACGACACAGACGAGAGGGCTAGGAGAACCCTACTGCAGGTAAGGCGGCAGAGCGACGAGGAGGAAGAGGAGGGAGTCGCTGGAAGCTGCAGGCCGTCTGAAGGAGGAGGAGGGGATGAAGTGGGGGGTTATTCTCCGTCAGAGAGAGCTTGCCAGAACCGACAGGGGGTGCTAGTTCTTATAAAGGGGATGGCGGAGAGGGAGGCGCGGGCTGGCGACATGCCAGCCTCGCCGAAGCGTGGTCAGAGACGAGACCCATACCTTCCGTGAGAATAGTGGTCGGCAGGCAGCATGGCCGGGTCCCTGCGACAGAGGACGTCGCACAGAACCCCGCGTCTGTTTTGCAAGGCTGTCACCTCTCTTTGCGCGGTGCCATACTCCACGCAAAGTCGCCGGAGCATGGTGTTGCGCAGAGTTTTGCAGGAGGGACCGTTCTGCAAAGAATGACGAGAAAGCTGGGGGCCAAAATGCAAGGGTTTCGAAAAATAAGGGTCAAAAAGTAAATGAAGAGGACCAAATTGCAAAGTCGGTCAAGGAGGTCTCTTCTTAGGCTCAAGTTTTTATACATGACTAATTCGAACCTAAGGATTTTAATGGTGAATTTTATTTCTAGGTTGAACCATGTTTGACCTGCCAATTTACGTAAAAACCCAGATTAAGTCATTAATTGGGTATGGTTCTCTTTGTAGGTCAAAATGGGCTTCTAAGGCCAAGTTGAAGGTTCTAAACCCTAGAGATTATTTTTCTATGAATTTTAGAGGGTTTAGTTGATTTTTATCCTACCTCAAACCTCGTGAATTGAAGTGGATTTGTTTTAGGGTTACAAAATGTCATTTAATTTCCTAAAGTTGCTATAACCCTTTTTAGATCCGACCATCCCACTTTCCTTCTTATTAGGCTTGTTTGACCTGTGTTTGGACCCTTAATTACCCTATTTGCAAACTGCGTTGGAGAAATTACACTTTTACCCCTTATGATTTGTTTTCTTCTTAAACTCAGAATTCTCTGAGTTAAGCCTTTCTTTGGGTTATGTAGGAGCTTTTTCTTACATCTCTGGGTTAGATTGTGCTAGTTAGGATTCATGATGTGGTTCTCATCAGGACCTTTTACGCGCCTGTGTACTGAACTGGAGGGGTTCTTGGGAGGAGCACTTGCCCTTGGCAGAGTTTGCATACAATAACAGTTACCACTCGAGTATCGACATGGCACCCAACGAGGCTCTGTACGGACGGAGGTGTACTGCACCCTTGAGTTGGGTTGAGGTGGGGACCAAGTGGGAGGTTGGCCCCAAGCTGATTCGGCAGAGTCAGGAGGTGATAGGGCAGATTCACAGACGACTTCGCATTGTCAGGAGCAGACAGAAGAGTTATGCCGATCGGAAGCGCAGAGACGTGCAGTTCGAGGTTGGGGATCACATCTTTCTTCGCGTTTCGCCCATGAAGGGCCTGCATTGTTTTGGGGTGTAAGGGAAGCTTACACCGAGGTTTGTGGGGCCCTTTGAGGTCCTAGAGCGGGCAGGACCGGTTGCTTACAGGCTTCCCCTTCCTCCCCAACTTTCTGGTGTGCACGACGTGTTGCACGTCTCCAACCTCAGGAAGTACGTCGCCGATCCTAGTCACATTCTGAGCCACGAGAATGTCGAGGTGGGTGACGACCTGACCTATCCCGAGCGACCAGTGTAGATGCTAGACAGAGCCATCCGGAGTTTGAGGTGGAAGTAGGTACCCGTGGTAAAGGTCTTATGGAGGAGCTAGCGGTACGAGGAGGCTACCTGGGAGCCTGAGGCGGTGATTTGAGAGCGGTACCCGGAGCTTTTTAAGGGTACGTCTTTTCGGACCGGCTTCGATCCTCTTTAAGTTTGTTATACGTATATGGTTCTTTTCCGCACCTTAGTTAGCTCAAGTTTCGGGGACGAAACTTCCTTTAAGTTTGTTATGATGTAAAGACCCGTTCTGTCCTAAGCCTTTTAAGATGTCTAAATTGTCGGTCAGACGTCTGGTTAGACATCTGGACCCATTCCCGGACATATGGAAATCGAAATTTTGGTACGAGCCTTCGCGTCTATGCGTGGGCTGCGCGCAGAAAGTACTTTTCTTCTCTCTCTTTCCCTCTTCCCTCCTCCGCCGAACCCTAACGCACCTATTATAAAGCCCTCTCCCCTCTTCCTTTCTTCCCCACTTCACCACAGCCAACCACCTTCTTCCCCTCCTCTCCACCACAACGAGAAGAGTGAGCACGAGAGCGGCGACGAGGAGGAGAGGCGATGTGAGGAGAGGAAGAGCTTGAGCTCGCGAGCTCGTGGGGGCTCGCCGGAGGGAGCACGGCTGGAGCGGCGCATGCGAGAGGAGTGCGTCGGGGGAGCCGTCCCCAACACTTGCTGCAGCTGGAGCTGTAGGCGAAAAGGCGAGGTCGCGGCTGCGTACAACGAGGGAGAGCGGCAGGTCACTCTGATTCTGGAATTTTTCCAGTGTCAGATGTTTGAAGTGACGTCCAAATGACGAGGCAGACGTCTGGTGACTACACTGGACGTCTGAAAGCAGATCTCCACGAAGATACGTTCCCTTTTGCGGATACGGCCATGCAGGCCGCTCCACAGCTACGTTTTGCGTGGCTAATTTTAGGCGATTTACCTGTCGCGTGCAAGGATTGCTTAGGGAAGGCGCGGGACACGCCCTCACGAGTTTCAGACGTCTAGACAGCTTACCAAACTGCTGGAAGCACTCCCAGACGTTCGGAGAGGAGGTCGGGCATCTGTAGTCGGGTCCAGACGGTCAGGAAGAGGTTATGGACGTCTGAGGTCGACGCAGAACCTGAGGTAAGTTCCTGTTTACTTTTAAGACATTTGGACCTTATGCCAGAGGTCTGATTTGGGTCTGTAGCCCTATTTTCAACCCGTTCAAGGTTCGTTTGAGGTGTGTTTTACGCAAACAAGATATCAGTGTTTTCCTTGTGAGTTCCTCTACTTGTTAGAAGGCCTTTTATACTATTCTGAATGTTCCATTGTGATTATTCCTTGATTTAGGACTTTGTTCTGTTGTGGGTTCAGGGCTTGCAGAGGCACGTGAGCCTGCAATTCGAGCCCCCAATACTCCTGGTTTGTCAGGTAGAGTGGTTTCTCTATATTTTTAATTATAAAACCTGATTGCATATATGAAATTGAATAAGTAGAAAACCTAGGATGTGGCATGAATCCTAGGACGAGAAGTTCTTGCACTATTTGTAGGCGTGGTTGAAATTGTAGCCTTAAATGAATGAGTAGAAATGTGAACAACTGCCTATTAATAAATAAGAGCTGGTTGTGAAATATAAAGCACATGTGTTAGTTAGACAGTTACTTGTGACACTACTTGTTGTATATGTTAAATAATGGAAATACGAGCTGCATGTGGATAATTTAATAAGGAAAATGTGAATGATGAAACCTGGTATGGAATAGCATGAGAAATACGAGCATGAACCCTAAAGGGAATTAGGAGTAGAGCTCATGTGAATAAATGGAATGGATCTGGAAATGTAGTGGGAAGTGTGCTGGCCCTTGAGTACGTGGTACCTAGGAGAGCGACTGTTCCCTGTTTAGTGTAGAGTAGGCTAGCCGCTCTTGGGTTGGGACCCGGGGTTAGGATTGGCCACTCTACACCAACTTCTTGGCCCTCGTGTACACTGTACCGGGGAGAGCTACTAGTGTAGGGAGAGAGCTAGCCACCCCACGGGACCAAGGGTTCAGCTAGTCACCTTACACAGACTTGTTAGGCCCACTGGGCAAACCAAGGTAGTCAGACGAGGGTGCGCGGATTGTGGAGGGGCGAGACCCCTATTACTGAGAGGGCTAGGCCCTATACTGTTCTGTGCTGTACTTTGGGTGCACCTGTTAGTGGAAATGACTAACTGCGTGTCAGTGCGGGGTGGCTACCCGTCCACTTATCGCGTGTGCCGTAGTCACCGCTACGTCTGTCCGTGACCTTGGGGTAGTTGACTGGGTGTAGGATCCCCACGGGGGACTCTCCCATCCAGGAGAACACCACGTGTGCCTTCTACTCTTCGGAAAAGACTGCAATCAAGATCGTTCCCACGAGGAACACTCGAGATCAAGAAAGAGATCTGTAAATATAAACCAATCGGTGAAAAGGAATAGCTTGTAAAATAAAGTAATTGGAATAAATTGTTTACCTGTTAGCTTCTACTGCTTTAGTAGTTGGTTACCACTCTACTCAGCGTTTGCTTACTTTGTTACTCATAACCTTTTTCAGGTCCAGGTGTTGAGCAGCCCGAGTCTCCAACTGCAGAGGGTGCTGGGCCCAATAGAACCCAGTAGCAGTAGTCTTCTTGTTGTAGTACTTTCTCTTGTTAGTGAGTTTCAGACTCTTGTTACCTTACGTTCCTCTACCTTGTTTCCGTTTTACTGTTATGGTGGTAATATGTACTGTTAGCAGCTTTTACTTCTTTTACTGTTGTACTCTTTTACTGTTAGTTACTTAGCATAGTGAATGTGGTTTACTTTCCTGCTTGTTGGTTATTTCTTGTTGGACAACTGGGTCTTGGGATTAGTCGAGTCGAGCCGGTCTCGGGTCCTGTAGGGATTCGGGAACCGGGTCGTAATAATTAATAATCACTATGTGCTTAGTATTCGGTTATTCTAGTAAAGATCCATATCATCACTTAATCCACATGTTTCCTAAAGGAACGATCTTGATGCCTTGTAACATCCTCTGTATCTCGTGGGCGATGGTGCACTCTTGGATTCGCTCAAATTACTTCGAACTCAACGCGTAATACAAGGCATTCATAGCCTTAGCGTTAAGGTTGAGATCCCGAATCTGGTCTTTCGAGTAACCAAGCGCAGGTTTCTTGGGAATGACAAATGTAGACTCTCATTTTTCCCACACCCAGAAATTGTAGGCCTACAGCCACAATGACATATGGGTTTTCCAATAAGAGAAATCTATACCTGCAAAATAGGGTGGTCGCGAGGTGTCGTGTCCTTTGGTGTCTATGAACGTCTTTCCCTCCATCTGATCTCTTGATCTCTTGCCGGTGTGTTATGCCGACATTGCAAGATCTGCTCTGATACCAACTGTTGATTCCTATGGGAGGGGGTGAGATTTTCGAAATAAAGATAAGGTGCGGAAATAAATAAATAACAATCGCACATGAAAAGGACAATCACACAAATGCACAAGAATTTTTAGGTGGAAACCCAAACCATGTGAAAACCACCACCTAACCCACTCAAGTTAGGATTTCGCGATCAACCAAGTCGATCAAATCCACTATCCCAATCACTTAAACGAGGGTGATTGAACCTCAATACAACAACACTACTTTATACGAGGGTAGTGTGCCTTAAACCCTTCCTCTTCATGAGGAGTATTTAGTCTCTTGATGGAGACGGGAATTCGCAAAGCGAATACTCAACCAAAGAAAGTAAAATACAACAACCTATAGAGTAGCAAAAATTAAAACCTAGCTACTATAGGAGTTAGGAAACTTTCCTTTGTTGGAAGTGCTTCAACTTGACGATGCAGGTGCGTAAACCACACGTAGGCACTATGTCGCTCTCATAATCGCGAAGTGAGAGTGGGTGCACAACTGGATGAAGCTCTCAGGTGTGGAACTAAAGCTTGGAGAGCTAGAGCGTCTTCTAAAGATCAAAGTGACACAAAATATGTGGAAATGTTATTGCTTGGTGTATCTAAACAAGGGAGGGCTTCCCCTCTATTTATAGATGGCCTAGGAAGGCTTTGGAAGGCCTTAGAAGCCTTAGGTAGTCGTTGGGGATCATCCAATGGCAAAACAAGCCGCAATCAGAATCATTAATGATTCTGACAGGGTCATCAGACGTTTGAGAAAAGTGTCAAACGTCTAGAAGACACTCTTAAAACGTCTGGAAACTAAATTAGACGTCTAATCCTAGACGGGTTTCCTTACTGACTTGGTTCAGACTTAAACAAGGTTCTAGTGTAATTCAATCAGACGACATATCAGACATCTGGCACAAGGTCTGGACGTCTGGAAACCTAATTTACTGTAGGAATGGATTTCCCAAGGCACAAATGGCTATTAGCCTCAAGAAAAGTGATTTTGGCTCAATTGAGAACTAATGATCACTTATCAGACATCTAAGCACTACAAACGTCTGATAGAAGCCTAAAGGTCATTTCTCAACGATCATATTGTGAAAGCCAACGTTCCACTAATTAGACATCTGGCCAAGTCATTAGATGTCTACTAAGACATTTGGACTAAGGGTTGATCATCTGATTTTAATAGACAGAACCAACTAAGTAAAGCCTAGGTGTTTTTGGATGTCTGATTCAGCATTCGAACGTCTTAAAGTTTACTATCAGACATCTAATGTTTGTGTTAGAAGTCTGAAAAGGCTATCTGAAGCCTATTTAGGTTTTCTAAGCTCTTTACAGAAAACCTAAATGTCCTAAGATATAGTAAGTGCTCCTAGGACTACAGTGTTGATAGTTTGAGACTCTTTAATAAGTATCTAAGAAAGAAAAATAAAGAGTAACAAAAATACAACGAACAAGAAAGGAAATCTATCATATTCTTCATCTCTGCAAAGACCCGTCACACTTTTAGCCTTTTAGGATGTCTGAAGTCTCAGTCAGACGTCTGTCCAGATATCTGGACCCTTTCCCGAACATCTGAAAATGAAATTTTTGTACACACACAGCGCCCTGCGCGTAGGCAACGCGTAAGACCTTCTTCCTCTCTCTCCCTTCCTTTCCTTCCCCGAACCCTAAAACCCCCCACACCTTCTATTTATACCCCTTTCCCCCCTTCCTCCTCTCCACAAACCACCCCCTTCTGACCTTCAATGAGGCGAGGGAGAGAGAGAAGGAGGGAGGAGAGCTCGAGAGGAGGAGGCCGAGGTCGGAGAGCTTCGGTGGAAGCTCGGAGAAGCTCTCACAGCCACCGCAGGTGCATGCGGGAGGAGGAGAGAACTCGGGGAGGCAGCCTCCAGACCATCTGCAATGGCTGGAGCTGCAGTGGCGTGAGGCGGAGCGCAGCGAAGAGCGTTGGGAGGAGGTTCTCGTACTAGAAGTTTTCTAGTATTAGACGTCTAGAGTGGAGTCTAGATGGCTGACGGAGCACCTGGACGTCTGGAATCAAGGCCAGACATCTGAAAGCTCATTTATCGCGAAGGTACATTCTTTTTTCGCGGTTATGGCCATGCAGGCCTCACCGTAGACACATGTTTGGTCTGATTTGGGGGCCTGCGGTTGTCATACGCAAGATTAGCCTTGGGAAGGAGCGTGAAACGCTTTCCCATGCGCTTTTGTACGTATGATCAGATCACTAGAAGTCCGGAGGTGCATCCAGACTACTGGAGGCATTGTCCGACATCTGGAACTACCTTCAGACGATCGCAGAGAAGGCCTAGACGTCTGAGGACACTGCAGGGACTTAAGGTAAGGTTATGGTACCTTTTAAAACGTCTGGACTTGTTCCCAGATGTCTGATTTTGAATAGTAGGCACGTTTTTGACCCGTTTGGGGTCCAATCGGGGTTCGTTTTACGCAAACTAAGTACTTGTATTTTCCTTACGAGTTTCTCTACATACTAGAGACCTTTGTACACTATTCTGAACCCTCCTTTTGTGGTGCATTCCCTGGTATAGGGTTTCAGCCTGCTGCGTGTTTGGGGCTCACAGAGACGCCTGGGTCTGCGGTTCAAGCCCCCATTACTCCTGAATTACCTAGTAGAATGGTTAATTCTATTAATGATATTTAAATAAGAATGTTCTTGTAGAAATAGCCAATGGAACCCAAGGATGTGGCATGAACCCTAGGATAGAGAAATGAATGAACCGTTTGTGCTGTACTTGCAAGCATGATTGAGCTAAACTGTTAGCAATTGCCTGTACTATAATTATGAGATGTCTGTAAATTATGAACAACTACTTGTGAAATCACTAGTTGCATGTATCGAATTATGGAAACAAGAGTTGCCTGTATATGGACGAGAAACGAATTGTGAATGGTGAACATGAGCATGAACCCTACAGGGAATTAGTAGTAGAACTCTTGTGGATAGACAGAAACGTGTAATGTAGACGAGAAGTGTGCTAGCCCTTGAGTACGTGGTACCAAGGAGAGCAACTGTCCCTTTTTGTGTAGAGCGGAGCTAGCCTCCCTTGGGTTGAGACCCGGGGTTAGGATTGGCCACTCTACACCGACTCTTGTTGGCCCTCGTGTACGTGGTACTGAGGCGAGTTACTAGTGTAGGGAGGGAGCTAGCCACCCCATGGGGCCCGGGGTTCAACTAGCCACCCTACACCGACTTGTTAGGCCCTCTGGGCAAACCGAGGTAGTCAAACGAGGGTGTGCGGATTGCGAAGGGGCGAGACCCCTATTTGGTTCTGAGGGGCGGGACCCCTGTTCTGAGAGGGCAAGGCCTTATACTGTTCTGTGCTGTACTTTGGGCCACTAGCGAAAACGACTAACCGCGTGTTAGTGAGGGGTAGCTACCCGTGCACTTATCACTCGTGCCGTAGTCACCGCTACGTCTTGACAGTGACCTCGGGGTGGTTGACTGGGTGTATGACTACCACGGGGGACTCTCCTGGCCAGGAGAGCACCACGTGTACCTTCTACTCTACGAAAAAGACTGCAATCAAGATCGTTCCCACGAGAAACTTGCAAGGTCAAGAATATTTGGATGTTTGAGTAAAATGGGTGAAAAGGAAATACACATAAAATTGATAAATAGAAAAGAGAATTAAACATGTTGCTTTTACTATTTTAGATAGTATAGATACCACTCTACTCAGCGTTCGCTGACTCTGCCTTTTCATAATACTGTTCAGGACTAGGAGTTGAGCAGCCCGAGCTTCCGGCGACGGAGGGTGCTAGGCCCAGTCGAGCCCAGCCGTAGTTTTCAGCACTTCCTTGTTGTTCCTTTACTGTTGTAGTAAGTATTAGACCTTTAGTTACTGTTTGTCTCCATTGTTTACTTCCGTTTCCATTGTTTTTGTTGTTGTGGTGGTGGTGATGGGCCAACCGCGGTGCTGCTTTGTGCGTCTTTTTGTTTATTATAGTATAGTTGTTATAGTATCAGATAAGACAGCTACGGTTGCCATTACCATAGAAATTTACTCGGAAATAGTTTTCCCGAGGTCGAACTCAGGGAGCTACTGGAATTCTAGAAGTACAAAGTTTCTTTATTGAATTACAAAAATAAGTGAGAGAGAGAGAGAGATAGAATTTTGTCTTGGCTTCTTCTTCTCTTTGTGCTCTCTCTGATCCTGTCTTCTTCCCTCTTCTGCTCTTCTTGTCTTCTTCTTCTCTTCTTTCTCTTTTCTTCCTTTTCCTTTCTCTCTTTCTTTCTGGCGGCCAAGTTTTCATCTTTCTTTTTCTTCCTGGCTGCTTGTCTTATTCTTCTGCTCTTCGGCTGCAGAGTCTTCTCTTCTTCCTTCTTCTCTTTTCTTTCTCTTTTCTTCAGCTGCAGAGCCTTCTTCTTTCCTTCTTCTCTGCTTTATCTCCTCTGAAGGATGCTCATCCGTCGTCCGATACAGAAGTCAGACGATTTAACTGCAGTCTGCTACAGTGCTTCTCCTCTTTTCCTTCCTTCGTTGCTTCTTCTTCTTTGGCGAGCCTTCTTCTTTCCTTCTGCTTCTTCTCTGCCTTGCCTGCGGCTAAGTACTTAGCCTTTCTCCTTCGCGCCCTGTTCCTGCACACAAGGCACAGCAAAACCTAACCCCTTCCCTCTACCCGCACGTCTCTCTCTCTCTCTGTAAACCGCTCACAGGAAGCTCTCCCAGAGCCAGGTTAACGGGTCGGATAGCGCACCCGTGACCAGGCGCACCGGCATGTGTATAGTGCACGAGGTGTGCTCGGTAGTGTCGGGTCGGATCCGCCAGGTCCGCGAGGTGAATCCGCGGATGAGGCGGGTGTGAGTGGGCGAGGGCACCTCACCCCGTGTTCTGAGGCGATAGGGTAAAAACACAAAAACAATTTAAAGTGGTGCGGCGCTTCAAGAACTTATGATGTGGGACTAAATTGTTGCTTCTCCTCGCACGCCCCCGCAGGAAGACCATAGCCTTGCTTCAGCAGCTGCAGCCTCGATTCCCCTCGCTTGCCAGCTGCCTGCCTTCACCAGAGTCTCCCCAATTCACAGCAGCTGGAATCCTGACGCTCTGAAGCCTGGAGCGCACTTGGGAGCTTCTCAAGTCGTCGTCAATGGGGGCCGGGGCAGCCAACCTGTCCAGCACAAAAAGGGCCTCTCAACCTAATCAAACCACAGGGAAACGGGTGGCCACGGCGAAGGTGGTGCGAGGTGCAGCATGCCACGGGAAGGCCTAGGCGTGCGTGCCTAGGTCGTCCTGTGGCCGGAAAAGTGGGTGTGACCGGGGGTGAGTTGTGGAGGTGTAGAGTGGCAGTGGAGGGGCGGAGGGCGTTTAGTGTGATGAGGCGGAGCTTTTGCGACAGTCGGCGAGTCGTATGGAGTTGCGAAGTGACGGAGGCAGCTCGTCGGATGTTGGCCGGAGGCGAGGAAGGTGATGGTGGACAGGTGTGGTCGTGGGGCAATCAAGTAAAATAGAGTGGGGAAAAGAAAGAGGGGAAGAAGGGGAGTAAATGTAACCTACCTATAGGGACGAAGGGGGAGGGCTGAGCCGCCGGCAAGTACCTGCCGGAGCTGGAGAAGAAGAACCCAGGGGGAGAGAGCGGCGACGAGGAAGTGGGTAGGGAGGCGTGCGCTTGGTGCGGCGCGACGCAGGAAGACGAGACAAAGCAGACTCTGCTGCTGGTATTGCAGCAGAGCGACGAGAAGGAGGAGGAGTGGTCGCCGGAGCTGGTGGGTTTCCTGTCGGAGTGGGGAGAGAGGAAATGTTGAGGGTTTCTCCGTCAAGACCAGGCTCCTTGAACCGGCGTGGAGTGCTGGTTCTTATAAAGGGGGTGGCGGAGAGGCGGACGCAGGTAGGCAACGTGGAAGCCTTGCCGGAGTGTGGTCGGAGACGAGACCCATACCTTCCGCGCGTTCGCACGGAAGGTGTGGGAGTCGTCAGGCAGCATGGGTGAGTCCCTACAACAGCAGACGTCGCAGGGAACTCCGCGTACACTTTGCAGGACGATCCCCTCTCCCTGCGCAGCGCCATGTTCCGTGCAAAGTCGCCGGAGCATGGTGCTGTGCAGAGACTTGCAGGAGGGACCGTTCTGCAAAGAACGACGAGAAAGTTGGGGGCCAAAATGCAAGGGTTTTGAAAGTTAAGGGTCAAAAAGTAAATGAAGAGAACCAAATTGCAAAGTCGGTCAAAGAGGTCTCTTCTTAGGCTCAAGTTTTTATGCAGTATATTGAACCTAAGGATTCTAATGGTGAATTTTGTTTCTAAGTCAGACCATGTTTGACTATGTAAAAATTCAAATTAAATCATTAATTGGGCATGGTTCTCAATGTAGGTCAAAATGGGTTTCTAAGGCCAAATTGAAGGTTCTAAACCCTAGAGATTATTTTTCTATGAATTTTATAGGATTTAATTGATTTTTACCCTGCCTCGAACCTCGTGAATTGAAGTGGATTTATTTTAGGGTTACAGAATGTCATTTAATTTCTTAGAGTTGCTGTAACCCTTGTCAGATCAGATCATCCCACTTTTCTTCTTATTAGGTTTGTTTGACCTGTGTTTGGACCCCTAATTACCCTTTTTGCAAATTACGTTGGTGAAATTGCATTTTTACCTCTTATGACTTGTCTTCTTCTTAAACTCAGAATTCTCCGAGTTAAGCCTTTCTTTGAGCTATGTAGGAGCTTTTTCTTGCATATCTAGGTTAAATTGTGCTAGTTAAGGTTCATGATGAGGTTCTCATCAGGTGGTATGTAATGGAACAACAGATTTACTTTCTTTTACTGCTTTGTACGTTTATTCTGCTTTGTTATATTGCATATGTGAATGTGGTTTACTTTCCTACTTTTTGGTTATTTCTTGTTGGACAACTGAGTCTTTGGATTAGTCGAGGTGAGCCGGTCTCGGGTCCTGTAGGGATCCGGGAATCGGGTCGTAACAATCTCCTTCCTTCTTCAAGCTTCCACTCCTCACAAAGCTCCTCCTCCAACGAGCTCCTCCAATCCACCATGGACGCGAGCTCTGAGGTCTTTTACACTTATATCCACTTGCATTTTCCTGAAATCTAAAGCTCAAATACAAATGTTAAAACACAAGTGTTTTGTTATCATCAAAATTAACGATCATAGTCCCTTGCACCAACAACATGTATCCCTATTCACATTCAGGTTTTTAATCATGGAAAACAGGCAACTCATAATACAACAGTAAAAGCATCCAATTACATCAATTATGTAACGACCCGATTCCCGAGTCCCTACGAGACACGAGAACCGGACCGACTCAACTAATCCCAAAACCTAGTCGTCCAACGAGGAAGTAACCAAAAGAGCAGTAAAATAAACCACATTCAGCATGAATATAACTAGCAGTAACAAAAATACAGCAATAAGAAAAGGAACTACTACAGCATGTACCACCACAACACTAGAACAACATTTATAACATAACATGAACTACAAGTAAAGAAAAGTATAGAGAGTAACAAGAACTACTCACTACAGTGGAACAAAAAGGGCACAAAAGAACAGTGGTAACTCTACTGGACCATACTCGGCCCAGCGTCCTCTGCAGCCGCTGACCTTCGCTGCTCGACACCTGGTCCTGAAAAGTAACGAGTGTAACACGTCAGCGAAATGTTGAGTAGAGTGGCAACTAAAACTAAGAAACAGTAGAGTGTACAGTAGCTGTTATATTTTGTTACTTTCTTTATTTACGTCTTTCTATCATCTTACGATTTATTTATTTCTCAGATCCTTCACTTGATCTCGGATGTTCCTCGTGGGAACGATCTTGATTGCAGTCTTTTCCGAAAAGTAGAAGTAACACGTGGTGCTCTCCTGGCCGGGAGAGTCCGTCGTGGTGATCCTACTCTCAGTCAACCACCTAAGGTCACTAACAGACGTAACGGTGACTACGGCATGCGCGGTAAACGCATGGGTAGCTACCCCGCACTGGCATTCGGTCAGTCATTTCCGTTAACGGGTGCACCCCAAAGCACAGCACGGAACCAGTATAGGGCAGAGCCCTCTCAGTAACAGGGGTCCAACCCCTCCACAGTAACCAAACAGGGGCCTTGCCCCTCCACAGTCCGCGCACCCTCGCCTGACTACCCTGGTTTGCCCAGTGGGCCTAACAAGTCGGTGTAGGTGAGCTAGCAGAACCCCGGGGCCCGTGGGGTAGCTAGTACTCGCTCTACACTAGTAGCTCTCCTCGGTACTGTGTACACGAGGGCCAAAAAGTCGATACAAAGTGGCCAGACCTAACCCCGAGTCCCTGGGGCGGCTAGCTCCGCTCTGCACTAAGCAGGTAACAGGTGCTTCCCCTAGTACTACGTACCCAAGAGACAACACACTTCCACGCCTTTCTTTCTCAGTTCCATTTCATTCTCTTTCCAGGAGTTCTACTCCTAATTCCCCGTAGGGTTCCAGCTCTCTTAACTCAGCACATTCAGGTTTCACCCCTTTCAGTTTCACGTTCATACAACCCATATTCTCAATCATGTTCATTTATTCATAACAGGAAGCTGTTAAATCAATTTACAGGCAGCTATTATTTCCTTTCCACATTTTCCAAGACTGCAATATCTATATCCATATCACTAGTTTTCCAGTCTTAGGATTCATGCCGTATCATAGGATCTATCATTCAATCTAGTTTTCCAGCCATAAGATTCATGCAATACCCTAGGATCTATCATTCAATCTGGTTTCTCATTCCTGGGATTCATGCAATGCCCTAGGTTCTATTAATTATTCCATAATTGTAACAAATTATGTTAATAATTTTTAAATCCACTCTACCAGCTACAACGGAAGTACTGGGGCGTGGTCGGAAATCTCGCGCGCCTCCGCAACCCCCGAGACTGTAATGGAACAGGGTCCTAATACAAGGATCAAACACAATGTGTTTCTTAGAACAGTATATAATTACTGTAAACGGGTAGAGGATTTTATTCCGAAAAGAACACAACTCGAAACGCGGAAAATGGACTCCGAACGGGCCCTAAACGGGTCGAAAACGACGAAACAGTCCAAAATCAGACATCTAGAACCTCTTCCAGACGTCTTAAAAGGTGGTTCAGAGGATACCTTCGCTCTGTGTAATCCCTCAAACGTCCAGAAGCCTGCAGGGGCGTCTGGCTTAGTTCCCAGACGTCCGATGGTCAACCCGGACGTCTGGAACTCCTCTCCGTTGTCTGGCACTGCGGCCAGACGTCCGATTCGCGTTGGATGGCGAGTCTCAGAACCTGCACGTATCCACTCCTCGCTCTCAATATGACGGGTCGCAGAAAAGGAAGAAGGATGAAAATAACTTACTTGCTAGACATCTGGACAGTCCTCCAGACGTCTTCACCGTCGTCTGGTTGGAAGCCCAGACGTCTGATTCTGGAAAAACTTACAGAATCAGAGCTCAACTCGCTCTCCGCCCACGACGCACGGCCACGCCGTGCCTAGTCCGCCTGCTACTCGAGCTGCAGCAGCCCTCCCGCGTCACTCCACGCCCGCTGCTCCCTCGCCGGCCGGCTCTAGCTGCCCCGGCAAGCTCGAGCCCTCACGGTCGAGCATCTCCTCCCTCGCACAACACCTCCTCCTGCAACTCGCCGCGGCTGCCGCTGCCGCCGCTCGCTCGCTCTCTCACCGGCTGGAAGAAGGAGAAGAAGGGAGCGGAGGAGATGAGAGTGAGGGAGAGGGCGAGGGCCTTGTAAGGCCACGCGGGGAGAGAGAGAGAGAGAGAGAGAGAGCGCAGCACTACGCCTGCAAGAGGAGAGAGGGAAAAAGAGGGCGTTCGCAGGTCTGCGCGCGTAGGCGCGCAGACGCAATCCTACGTGCCGCAGAAATTAAAATCCCAGACGTCTGGAAGGGGTTCTAGACGTCTTGAAACCGCGTTCGTAACAAATTAGGTTACCACTTACTCACCATATGGAATTTATCAACATGCATACTTATATCGTGTCAAGCGAGGTTCATGCACTGAACATAAACATTAACATTCTCAATCCTAGGGTTCATTCCATGACTTAGGTTTCAAGCAAATATCTATAATTTAACATTCTCTTAACAGAAACAAACAGCAGGAGTAGAGAGGACCACTCTACCAATAGATATGGAAGATATGGGGGCACGAATGGTGAATCCCAGTGTCTCTGCAGGCCCCATACGCACTATGGACTGGAGACCTATTCCAAACAGTTGGTCAAACTAGACATTAATATTGTTAACCAACATTTCAGCACGTCAAACATGCTCAAAATAGTACAAAAATGACTCTAACATGTAGGAAATTCAGAAAGGAACCAACGATACTTCGATTGTGCAAGTCGACTTCATTTGGGCCTCCAACCGACCCAAACACTCCTCTCGGTTCACCTGAACCGGACCAGGCAAGCTGGTCTAGTTGGGCTGGCCGCCTGGTGGCTGCAGTAGTGCATCCAGACCAAAATCAGATGTCTGGGGTAAGTCCCAGACGTCTTAAACCTGCGCAGAATCTCACCTTGCGCTCCTGCTTCTGCTCACGTCGTCTGCTACCCCTCACGAGCATCTGAGGGTGTTACTGGATGGCTGACACTTCGCCCAATCGTCCGAAATCAGATGTTTGGGAGTGCAGCTGGACATCTGACAACACTTCCAGACGTCCGAAAGCACCTTGATTGCAATCCCAGCGCACCTTCCCAACGCCTCTCATCCCTGTGCAGATCCATGTAGTTACACATCACATGCTAAACAGCAAGGACAACGCATACACGACACAGACTCCTTAGGCAGAGCTTACCTTGGTACCACGCGTGTTTCCAGACATCTACAACACTCTCTAGACGTCCGCGGAGCCCTCTAGCCGTCTGCCAAGCGTCACAAACGTCTGATAATCGCAGGAGCTGTGCCCAAACTCCATGCGCAGGACCTGCTTGCAACGGCTCTCCTCCTCGCCTACTCTCCTCTAGCTGTGTGCTGCTGCTACCTCACACTGCATGTAGCACCAACCCTCTCTCCTAGCCTCCCTCTCCCTCTTGATATCTCCTTTTGCTCTCCCTCACTCTCGATCATACACTCTCCCTCGCCTCCCTTCAGGCAAGGGGTAGAATGATGGAAGGGGGTGCTGCTCGAGGAAGGAGTGGAAGGTGGGGTGCGATTTTCGAGGTGTGTCTTTAAGGGTTTTATAGGGAAGGGGGGTAGGGTTTTAGGGGGGATGCATGGGGTGTTGTGGGGCCGGGAAAATTTCACCTAGCCCTGTAGGACAATTTGCGGGGCTGTCGGAATTGTACAAAACCCCTCCAAAAGTCAAAAACTCTGCATGGGGTCCTTTTGGTGTGTAGAAAATTACAAAAAGGCTCTTAAGGTTCAAGAAAAGCCCATATGACCCTTGGGAATGGTCATTTCAATTTCTGGGTACATTATAGAGTACCTCTCCAATTTTTCATATTTATATGTTATTTGTTGTACTTTACTTTACCACTAGGGTTTATTTTTTTTACATACGAATATATGTGTTAGAATATGTATAGGAGAAATTAGATATCAGAGGCTTTAACCTCTCAAGTCACCTTCTTTATTGTTGGGATTTGGGTTGGGCTATTGAAAGTTGGAAAAAATATTGCTTTCTCGCATGTTAGATGACGATTTTTATTGTACATGCATCATATAATGTAATAGATGGCTAGGATGTGTATATGAAAAGGACCCATATATGCATCCATTCTTGTTCAGATGATACTTCTCTAGATATTTAAGAACCCGTTTACCTTACATGTTAACTTAACATTGAATAAGCATTTAAGATTAGTTTATTTGAAGGTTAGAAAAGTGATGTTAAAAAATATAAAATTAACATTAATTTATAATTAAATTTACTTATAAAGTAGTGTTAACACCAATTTATATTTACAATTTTAACATAAATTTAACTAACCAATTAAATTGATGCTATCTACAAATTTAGTCTAACAAACCCTCTAGTAAATTAGCTGTAAGGGTCAAGTGTTACCCTCATTAATCTTTTGTCCTAATAAAATCTTTTCGAGTATCACATTTATCATCTCCACCCTTACAACCATGAAACTAATGAATATTTTTTTTAATATCATACTGCATTTTAAGCTCTTTAGCTAGTCTTGCATTTTTTAAGGGATGGTTCTGCAAAATTCATAACTGTTGATTACATGTGATCATCAGAGACTCTTATAAAATTAAATTGCTTTTGCACTTATAACTTGCATATATTTGTTCATCCATTGAGGATATGGATTGAATTCTTTTGTAATCAACACCCCCAAACTTCTAATGGGTATATTTTTTTTAGCTAATTATTTGAAATTTTGCATTAAATGTGTACATCCCTATAGTTTACCTTTTTAAAGAAAGTCTTTCTCATATTAATTATAGAACATTGGTTGTTGGATGCTGACATCCCCAACATTATCTTCTCATTGACAACATTTTGCACTTGACTAGTTTTTACACCTACGCAAAGATTTGCACCTATTTACCCAATTGATATACGTATTATATGCCTATATATGTTGTAGGTAATGTTTTCAGGTATACTTCATTACATGCTTCACCTTTCTTCCATAATGTATATTGTGATTGAAAAGTCATAATGCTCAATTTTCTATTTTTTGTGTCAATTATTACTAGACTTTCATTATTTATGCGTAGAATATATTTTCTATATTGTGTGTCAGTATGTGTCTGGGTGTTTCTTTTTTGTTTCCTTTAGCGGCGATTCTGATAAGGGTTTTCCAAGGTGTGTGTATATGCGTGGGCTTTTCTGATAAGGGTTTTTAAATAAGGATGATGACAAGTGTACATAATTCTATACATAGAATTATACATTTACTCACTGAAAATATGATATCGTCTGATCCAACATGACACCATCTTGGTACATGATTCCTTTTCTTCATAAGAGGCGGAGTCATGTGTGTACACTTCAGTATACACAAAGCATTTTCCAATAGGAAACTTGTTTTAAGTTAGGATTTTTATATATATGTTCATGTAATTTTTGAATATTATGTATATACTCTTATATTCTTTATTATCGTAGAAATATTCCTCACATTTTCTCTTTGCTCACGTAAATACTCTTTAGTTAATAGTCACTAGTTTAAATCATAATCATTGTTAACTTAAGAGTATTTAAAAGATATGAGTGATATCTTTATAGTAACAAAGAATACAGGGGTAGACTTGACAGATTCCTTTGTAGTGTAGAAATGATGGGACTTTTCAAGTGGTATCGGTGATGGCCATGAGGAGGACTTTTTCAGATCATACTCCCATCCCTTGGGAAAGTGGAGAAGGGGTTTCTACACGCCCTTGCTTTAGAGTTCAACGTTCTTGGTTGGGAGATGAGGGGTTCAGGGAGATGGTGTCCTCCTGGTGGGTGTCACAGGATGATGTTAGCACGACCACACAGAGTTTGGGGTCCAAGCTCATGGGGTTGCGTCATGTTCTCTTTGAGTGTCGCAAGTCCATCACTGTCATCAGAGCACAGAGGCGTCAAGGGGCGTTGGATGGTGTGCACAGTTTGAACGTGAAGGAGGAGGTGTATGTTCTGTCAGAGGAGGAAATTGCATAGCGTAAGGCATTGTAGGAGGTTGTGGCATAGGAGGATTTGAAAAGGGAGATAGACTGTTGACAGAAGTCCAGACAGATCTGGCTGGAGGAGTGCGACTTCAACACAAAATTCTTCCATTGCATCGCCAGTGTGAGAAGAAAGCAGAATCAGATAGTGAAGTTGGGGTATGAGGGAGAGGTGGCTGAGTTTGAGGGGGATATTCGTGAGATAGCAAACAGATACTTCTTTGATATGCCGAGATCTGGTCCAAGGGGTAGATGGACGCTTCGCTCATCAGATATGCCAGCGTTGGGAGAAGAGGTTAGTCACATGTTTTGTAGGGCTGTATCTGAGGCGGAGGTAGTGTTAGCGTTGAAGGGTCTTAAGGCAGAGGGCTCCCCTTGGCCTGATGGATTCCCAGTTCTTTTTTACAGAGAGTTTTGATCAATGGTGAGAGGGGATGTAATGAGGGTGATGGTGGAGTTCCAGAGGAGGAATGCAAGCCTAAGGAAAATTAATAGATCATTGCTTTTTTTGCTTCCCAAGAGGCCGGGGGTTGTGGAATGTTCAAACTTTTGTCCTATTTCCTTATTAAACTCCATCTATCTATTGATTGGTAAGGTGTTGGCAAACAGGTTGAGAGAGGTTTTGCCAAGTTTGATCAACCTGATCCAATCAACCTTTTTGAAAGGTTGCTCTCTGCAGGAATCTTTTATCTTGTCATAGGAGATGATCTCGGGATGGGGTTGCAGGAGGAAGGCTGCCTTCTTATGGAAGGTAGACTTTTCTAAGACATATGATTCTATCTTGTGGTCATATCTGTGGGAAATCTTCAGGAGGAGAGGCTTTCCTGAGGGGTGGGTGCAGTGGATGAAGAGAAGTATTACCACTTTGTTTTTTCCCCACTGGTGAATGGGAAGCCTACTGGTTAGTGGATCCAGCCGCAGAAGGGGGTGAAGCAAGGATGTTCGCTTTCTCCTTTAGTTTTCATCTTGGTTGTGGATACTTTGGCACGTCTTACTTTTAAGGCATGCAATGGGGTATTATTTCATGGCTATACATTGAGGAGCAATTGGGCTTTGATGCTCATTTTACAATATGCTGATGATATGGTCTTCTTCATAGAAGGTGGCACTAAAGAGGCTATGTGCATCAAGTATTGGTAGATATTTTTGGAGAGCTCTCAGGGTTGAAAATCAATGGGGCCAAGTCGTTGCTCGTTTGTTTTGGGGGAATGACACACGCACAGGAGGACATCTCACAGATTTTGCAGACACCAGTGGTGTCTCTGCATATTCGTTACTTGGGCCTTCCTCTGAGTTCCAAGAAAAAGAGTCGGGATTGGAAGGACCTCCTTTGGAAGATGTCCTTGAGGTTGGTTGGGTGGTGCGGCAAGCTTCGTTCCAAGGGGGTACGGTTGGTTCTATTGAATTATGTTCTCTCTGCCATGTCGATTTTCCTTCTTTCGATGTTCAGACCATCGGCGTAGTCATTAAAAAGATGGAGGTGATGAGGAAGTGGTTCTTCTGGAAAGGGGCTGGTCATGTTGGGCGTTTCCTACAACCAATCAAATGGAGGACCATTTGCAGGCCGAAGAAGGATGGAGGATTGGGAGTACAATCCCTTAGGGAATTTGGTGATTCCTTATTATTAAAGTGGGGTATCATTATTCTCAAGAAAGAGGATGGCCTTTGGCAGCAGGTGATTAGAGATTCGTATGGAGAGCTAGACACTTTAGATGGGGTGGTGCACCCATCCTTGCCTTCTCTTTTCTAGGCGTGTGTGTGTATGGTGGTTCAAAATCAAATGTCTTCTTTTTCTCTGAAGTTGGGTGATGGGTGTATCTTTCGGTTCTGGAAAGATAATTGGAGTGGACATGGGTGTCTTGCAGACTTGTATCCTAGTTCATATGGCAGGGCAGAGAATAAGGAGGCCAAGGTAGCAGATTGGTGATTTTGAGAGGTGGAGGACACCAATGCAAGTTGAACATTATGTGTGTAGGGCAGCTGAGGCGTCTGGCCAGCTGATGGAAGCGTTGGAGGCTTTTCGTCCATGGAATGAAGTTGATTGCTTGGTTTGGAGGGACGGTGTCTATACCCCCTCCAAGGCTTATCATTAGATGCTCTCTAGTGTTAATGATGACGTGCATTCGCAGGCTTGTCGTGCAATGAGAAAAATTAAGGTTCCTTTGAAGGTGCATATCTTCCCGTGGCTTGCAAGAAGAGACAAGCTAGTGACAGGTTCTTTCCGGCATAAGGTCATGGGGATGCCTCTTGCTCCTTGCCCTCTTTGTGGGTTTGGTGATGATGACATCCACCATTTGATGGAACGTGCTTGGTGGTTAATGATGTGTGGCGCAAAACCTTCTCCACCCATCTGCGGATGTGGAATGATCTGTGGAGGGGGTTGTGTGATTCATCCAAGCCCTGGGTTCACATGGTTGCAGTGCTTTGGGCTGTATAAAGGGCCATGAATGAAATTGTGTTTAATAATAATAGATGTTGGGTGGTGAACATCCGTAATGATGCGAATGCATGTATGAGTTTATAACTCTCTAGCTTATAATAATTTTTTTTATTGATATAATACAATTGGACTACTACTACTTATGATGGTACTCCTCTCTTCTCCTCAAAAAAAAGAAAAAGAATACAAGGATATGTAAATAATATTCAAATATTACAGAGGTACTTATATAAAAATCTCTTTTAAATTTTACTTGGGTAATCAACATCCACTAATCTTGAAGGTTATAAAGTCAAAATTTTGTCACACCATAAAGCGTGCTAATATGGTCACTCCTTTCTTTCTTTCTTTCTTTTTTGTGTTGAAAAAATATGTATATATAAAAACTCACTACGGGCTAATTTACTTTATAGGTTAGGAAAGTGGTGTTAAAAAATGTAAAACTGGTGTTAACATTCAATTCTGTTTACTTATAGGGTGGTGTTAACATCAGCTTCTGTTTACTTAAACTTGTGTTAAGCCGCAGTGTTAACTTTTATGATGTTTACTTGAATTGGTGTTAATATAAGTTTATGGACAGTGAAGTTTAGATGTAGGGGAGTTACAAAGTTAACACATGTTTTATTAGCATCCTTTAAAACGATGTTAGCAAAATAGGTGTTAAAATTGTGGAAGTTAACATTTCATGTAAATGAAAGTTAATACCCAAAAATAGAGGTTAACCCCTCAAGTAAACCAGCATGTGATTTACATAATAAGTACTTTGACATAACATATTTTGTTACGATACCATAAGAAATTTTTATTACTTTTAAATTTAATATATATATATATATATATATATATAGGGTTGAGAGTGTATAGGTAATCTTTATGTAAGTTATATGTATGTACGATAATATTTCACATCATGAGTAATATTTTGGATTAAAAATTTGAGGATGAAGATTATTTCATATGAATATTTTATACACCAAATTTGAAGACACTCAAACATTCTTAACACATATATCAAAGGAGACTTATTTTTTATAACCTAAATATCACGAAATTTGATCATGTTGGATATATATGCTAAGATTATCGATTTGATATCAAATTTGGTGTATAATATATTAACCTTAATTCCTAAATTTTAAATATAAAATATTAATCGTAGCCAGAGATATTACTGTACGAACACATAACTTGTGTAGAGATTACCTATGCACTTTACAAACGCATGCATATATATGTTGAAAAGTAGATAATAAGAAATGATAATTTGATTAATATCAATGTACAGTAATCGCTCAAAAGTTCGTATCAATGGACGTGGCCGCACACCGAAAGTGTGACCCGAGAATATAATGTTGCGAATACTTGAGAATTGGTCTTGATTAGTGACGCATTATGCATGTTGGGGGACAGCTGTGCAAAGTCTTCTCATTAGACGTTATATCAATGAAACTTGTTCGATAAGACATCGGGACGGGTACAGAGGCAAAACCATTAGCACGACCAAGTTTAAATGCCATCAGTCACCGCAAGTTGAAAACCGTCACTGTAGCCTATTTGTGGACCTCCTATTTTTGCAAGAGATAGATCTACATCTGAATATCCAACCTGAACAGAACCTAATACATGGACATCCTTTATCCATATTTTGTATTTGGTGATGATTAGTTCATTAATTACAAACAATCCATCAACAATGATGCAAGAAATCACAACACTTTGGAAACAGAATCACATTGGAAATTCGGAAACAATAAGATGTGATTATACAGGTTGAAGATTAGCATTCGATAGCTTTTTGTGGGCGATTGCCGGCGTGAGATGTAGGTATGATGGTATGTGATCTCTTGGAAGGAAATTCTTTGACATTTTAAATAATTACATTAAAAGGAAAATTAACCTACAAGGTCATGAGAGTGAAACTAAGAGGGTTTGAGATCTCGAGGTGAAGTTAAGAAATTAACTCTCTCGTTTCACACAAATCATTACTATGCCTTACAATAAACTTCAATATATTAATTATTACAAAACTACCTAACAACAAACCTTACCCAATTTAACAGGCTCCAATTTCAACCTGAGTCTACGTAAACCCCCTCCTAAATGTAACCTAAGATTTAGTTTACTTTGAAGGTTAACTTCTATTTAAATGACTACTAATATCACAACTTAACATCACTCTAAATAAATACAAATTAATGTTAATATCATTACGTAAGGAAACATAATTATTGATTAATACGAATTTCATATTTCTTTAACATTTCTTTTCTAATCTCTTAAGTAAATTAATCCTAAAATTCCTGAGCATCTAATCTGAATCAAATTTTCCTAGCTTCATTACTCCTAGGCTTGTTGACGTTAACAAGGGAGATGATTGTTTCCATAGTATCATGTCCCTTATTATTTGCAATTGTGATCGTGTAAAGTTTAAGATAACGAAGAATCATTACCTTTGGTCAACATAGAAGCAACTTCCGAATGATTTAGATAATATATGCGTTTACAGATACACCAGCTAGTGGCCAGAATCTTCCAGGGTGGGACTCCAATCACAAGCCTTTATTGTTGGGGCCCTCCCAGCTATAAAGTTCATGTCATTAAATTGAGATCCAATGCATCGTTGGAGTCCTCGCAGTGGGCCTCCCAAATAGTAGAGTCCAGAAAGAGAGGGTTGGGGAAACCCTATGGCTCCCATAACCTTAGGTTTATCCATTTAATATATGCAACACCAAACTTTTTATCGATATGCAGATATATGCAGTCATCTTTGCTTGGGATTACGTAAATAGCTGAAATGGTAAGAATCGTCCGCCCAATTATTTTTTAGCACAAAAATAGCAAGCGGCCATGAAAATATTAATGCCACAAAACAATCCAATGCAGAGTGTTCTGCTGGTAAAAGAGTGAAATTCCTATTTGTTTCGAGAGTCCTGCAAGTAAAGAATATCATAAAAGGAAATTATTAATTGGTTCCATCATAGCCTGATTGGTTAGTGGGAGAGCTTCATGGTAGTTAGGAAGGAAATGCTATGGGATTCTGGTCAATCTCTTCCTAACTTATTCAAATGAGATTCTAGAACATAAAAAGAAATAAATCATAGGAGTCAGAATTTGTGCCACATCTTTCTCATATCTAATTAATCGCACGGTTCAATTAATTTAATCAAATAAGATGCCATTAATGTCCAACTATCTACTTCTTCTTTCTTCGACAGATTTTTTTTTTCTTCAAGTGAAAGAGAACTTTTCCTGAGCAACCAATTGCAGAGGACAAGGGATGGAGGGCCATCCTAGACTCCAATCAAACCCCTAATTTTACATAAATTTACAAGCTTGTGAGTCGTAGTGAAATGGCTATTTCTTAGGATCGTTTGACGTTTATAGGATTTGTAGGGGTTTTTGTATAGTTTTAAACCCGTTAGGTTTTGTTTTAGGATTTTTAAGGGGAAAAGGAAAATTGCAGGGGTATTTCCGTAATTTTCCCCGCCACCACTCCCCTACCAGCACACCCTCTCCTTACCCCTCACCCCTACGCATGTCACACCATCCCCCCCTGTGGCACCCACACTCTCCACCATTCCTTCCCCTATGCCTCATCTCCCCATATATATCCCCTCCTCCTCCTCCATCTGTCCCCACACCAGTAGTCGAGCAAGAGGAGAAGGAGAGGGAGAGCGGAGAGCAGAGGAGTTCGGTGGCTGAGAGTGGAGGACTCGCAAGGGTGAGGCGATGCTGCAACTGCTACAGTTGCTGCAGCAAGAAAAAGGATCGAAAACGGTTCTGCGGAATCATTTTTCCGCAGAATCAGACATCCGGAGTAACCTCCGGACATCGAGTCGGACGTCTGAAGGTAAATCTCAGACGTATGATAGTGCATATTTTGTTTATTTTCCTGCCAAAATTCTGACCATGGGCTTACGTATGTCAGATGTTGGGGAAGCACATTGGTGAGAGGACGAGGCAGTTTCAGACGTCCGGAAGTGTCTTCAGACGTCTGCACGGAGTTCCAGATGTTCAAAAAAGGCCCCCCGAGCAAGGTGAGTCCCTAAGTTTGTTTAAGACGTCTGAGATTCTTCCCAGACGTTTAATTTTAGTCAAGGTTGGTGTTTTTGGGCCAGTTCAAGGCCCAAACGGAGTTGATTTTCCACAAACGAAACGTCGATGGTTTCCTTTCGAGTTCTCTACGTAGTGATACATTGTTTATACAGTTTTGAGCTCATTTTGACATATGGGTCAATGTGATAGGTTGTTCGTTCGTGGTTTGCACGGAACCTATGGGGATTGCAAGTTCCGTCAACTGTGCCCCCACATCTTCTGGTTATCCTGGTAGAGTGGTTTTACGTTAATCTTGAAATTAATAATTAAATTGCATGCGTAGAATTAACTGAACCTAGGTTGCGAGCTGAACCCTAGGACTGAAAAGAGGTAAATGCATGCTGCCATAGAATCGAATCATAAGATTGTGAAATGAACCACAGGGTTTAAAAAAATGAATGTACATTTAGTGAATGATTAAATTATTTTCTGGAAAGAAATAAACCATGAGCTACTTGTAATAAACTACGTCATGCCTACTTGTACTAAATAATTAAAGGGAAAATTCGAGTTGCATGTTCTATGTACAACGAACCAGATATGGAAATAAGAAAGTCCATGTACGAACCCTACGGGGAATGTAGAAAGAAATCAGGAATACGATAGTATGGAAAACCTGAAGGTTTTGGAATGTATCGCTTACGGGCAGTCGTTCGAACTTGGTTAAGGGAAGTGAGCTGACCCTTGTGTACGTAGTACCGAGGAGAGCAACTATCCCTTTAGAGTAGAGGGGAACTTGCTGCCCCTTAAGTTGAGACCTGAGGTGGGTTTGGTCACTCTATGTCGACTCCTGTTTGGCCCTCGTGTACGTGGTACTGAAGTGAGCTACTTAGTGTAGAGAGAGAGCTAGCTATCCCATGGGGCCCAAGGTTAGGACGATAATTGGAAATTGATGATGATAAATAAACTATTAAATGCATGTTTAGTTAGCTATTTATTTAAATTATATGATTTAACCACCACTCTACTCAACATTAGCTGATCACAAATTTCATAACCTTATTCATATCAAGGATTCGAGCAGCCAGAGACACCGGCTGCTGAGGGCGCTGGGCTCGATTTTTCTTCTGCTTCTCTTATAGAAAGTTTTTGTTAGTAGTGAGTACCTGTAGCTCATAGTTGTATTCTCCACTAGTTTTAGTTGTGATGACTATATTCTATACTTGTACTTTCCGCTGTATAATGTGAGATACTAGTAGTTTGCTGCTTTCTTCCTTTATTTTCAGTCATATCTTTTTCTACTTAGTTATATTACTCATGTGATTGTGGAATGATTATGACATTTGATCCTTTCTCGCTGGATGACTGAATCTTGGAGATCGTTGAGGCGAATTGTTCTCGGATTCTATAGGAGACCAAGAGCGGGTCAAGACACATAGCAATACCTAACCTCCTAACATGGGAAATAGAGAATAGAGGGAGAACAGATAGGAGTTTCAAACAGTTTCTCGCAACATGTGGGGATCTCCACGATGGTTGCTTGAGTTTGAGAACTTGGCTGACTGAGGAAAGAGCGTCACTGAATACACGTCCCTCGATGAAATCCAAGTTGGAGGCCATGGTTAGACCTTGAAGAATCGCATGCATCTCGGCTTCTTTGCTGGGAGTTGACGAGCACTTGAAGGCCTGGGCTGCCAAAGCATTAGCATTTTGTGATAACATCACTGCTGCCACTATGGAATGACGAGTGGCTACAGCCGCGTCCACTGGAATGGTAACCTCTTCATCTGGGGGGCTTGTTTCCAGCGGTGGAAGGTCTGATCTCTTGGTGAGGGGATGTCATTCACCACTGCCGGCTGCTGCATATCAGTATGCAGCCGAGCAGATTGGAACTGCCCGACGTCGATGAAGCAGCTGAGGGAGGCGAGAATCTGCGCCTTAAGGACCATCGGCTTGGGGGGATTTTTTCCATGGGTTGCTTTGCATCTGTTGCACCAGAGCATATAGGGGACAAAGAAGGGGAGGGTGGGAGGGAAATTTGATTGCTCCAATTGCTGACTAATAGTGAAGTATTCAGTAAACCAATCAGTGTGAGTAATACTCAGCCGATACCCCAGGAGGAACCACACCGATCTCGTATACGGGCAGTTGAGAAAGATATGATCAGCATCCTTAGAACCCTGACCGCAGATAACACAAGTGGGGTCAATAGCTTGTATTCTGGTGGATAAAAGTTTCCCCACACCTAAAGCTCCCGCAAGACCTTTGCATAAAAGATTCTTAATTCTGGGAGGCACATCCAGCTTCCATGTTACTTTTACAATCGGTAATGAACTGAGAATTGGGAGAGGGTCTCCTAAAAATATAAATCAAAGTTTGGTATGCTGATTTGACGGAGAAATCCCCTCTTGGATGTACCGACCATATTAATTTATCTTCTTCTACCCAATGGACTGGGGTGTTGCATATTCTATCTGCAATATCAGGGGGCAAAACGTGAGACACCTGTTGTGTCTCCCACGTGCGATCCCTTGTATTGATGAGATCTTTGACAAGGGAAGGGGTAGGCAGAGAGGTATGGGGAAGAATCGGTCCCGCAAAATCTCTTATCCAGCTGTCTCTCCAGATATTGATTCTATCTCCACTGCCAATCAGCCAGGATGAGCCTGAGAAAGGCCTGCTTTGAACTGAATATAAAGCTTTTATGAATGGAGAGTCCCGTGGCCTTTGGTGCATAATCCCAAAGATCTCCATCCAGAAAGTATTTAGCTTTCATTTGTTTCTGCCAGAGACCCCCTTCCTGTGTAAGCAACTTCCAACCCATTTTCATAAGGAAAGAAGCACTTGCTAATTCTGTATCCCTAAAACCAAGCCCACCCATATGCTTGGGCAAACAGATATTACTCCAGGCCTTTGGGTAGAAGTGCCTGCCTTCGTCATCTATACCCCACCAGAAGTCCCCTGCCAATCTGTCAATTGATAAGGATAATCTCTTAGGAAAGAGGTGAGTGAACATGAGATGGTTGACGATGGGGAGAAGTGCAGACTGTAGTAGGACTCCCCTCCCCGCTTGAGATAGACATTTTCCTTTCCAGCCCGAGAGTTTCCTTTGACATTTTATTTATAACCAGATCAGTCAGGACCATCTCAACGGGCTCCCATAGTATATTTCAGTTTTGGGCATGATATTCATGTGGAACTCTCTCCTGTGATAATATCTCTGATTGCGGACTCCACGCCCTTGCCAAAATAAAGTCTTGATTTACGAAAGTTGACTTTCTGCCTCGAGCATACTTCATAGAGCTGGAGAACAGCTTTGATCTGCTGCCCCTCCTGCAATGTGGCTTTGGAGAATAAAATGGTGTCGTCAGCGTACATGAGATGTGTGATCGGTGGAGCTTTTGCTGCGATCTTAAAGCCTGAAATTCTGGAGCTATGCAAGGCAGAGGAAAGGGATCTGGACAAGGATTCAGTACACAATATAAATAAATAAGGAGAGAGCGGACAACCTTGGTGGATACCACGAGTAGGGTGGATGGTATTAGTAGTGTTGTCATTAATAATGACTTAGAAAGATGCAGATGCAACACAAGACATGATCAGATTAACTAATGATGAGGGAAAATGCAACTGGGTTAGAGAGTACCGTATAAATTAAGCACCATTCCAACCTGCCAAAAGCTTTCTCTATGTCTAGTTTGACAGCCATGGATCCCTGCTTCCTCTTCAATTTTCAAGCACAATATTATCAGACGTCTGTCTTCCTATCAGGAAGCTGGTTTGGTTGGGAGATATGATCCTGTGAAGTACTGGAGAGATTCTTCTGGCTGCAAGCTTCGCCACTAGTTTATATATGGTGTTTGTGAGACTGATGGGGCGGTAGTGTTTTGGTTCCAGCGGGTTAATCACATTCGCAATCGGGAGCAAAAAGGTCTTCCCCATATTGGATGTCATAGAAGAGTTTCCGAGGGAGGTCTGGACAAAATTGATAACCTCCTGTCCAACCAAATCTCAGCTATGATGATAGAAAAGGGCAGGGAATCCATCAGGGCCTGGGGTTTTCAGCGACGACATATGGAATAAGGCATTTTTAATTTCGTCTTTTTCAGGAATGGAGGTACACCATAGCATCTCCTCTGAACTGACCCAATCCCTGGGCTAGAAAATGGCAGGGATGTCCGGTTCTTCCAACTGAGCGGTGTACATAGAGCTATAAAATTGATAAAGGCATGCTTGGATCAGTTTTGGATCTCCTGATCCTGACCCATTTGGCAATTTCAGCCAATCTATTATATCTTTCCTTCTTCTATCTATAGCAAAAAGGTGATAGAATTTAGCATTCCTATCACCGCTATCCACCCAAGTATGTCTTGAGCGTTGATACCAGTGAACCTCTTCTTTCATCAGCACTTGATCATATTTCCGTGTTAGCTCCTTTTCCTTAAGATGCCTTAAGATGCAAATCTAAAGTAGTGGCAGAATTCTGAAGGTTAGAAATTTCCTGCTCAATATCTTCTTTCTGAGCCTTCCAATTAGTTGGGGATTTTTTGTGCCAATAAATTATATCAGAGGTCAGCTTTTTGAAGCTTATCATGTATTGATGTGCCTCCTGGATTGGAGCTCCAGCTGGACTGAATTGTTTCCTTGAAGTTATCCTCCAAATACCAGGTTGCCTCTAGTTTCCATATGGAACTTCCTCCCTTGGGTTTTCGGTCGGTGCGAAGAAGGATAGGACTATGGTCACTTCCTATAGCTGGAAGATGAAGAACCCCGGCCTTCGGATGTGCAAGCCACCAATCCCCCGAAGCAAAAACTCTGTCTAATCTCTCACGAATCAGGAAGTTCGGTTGTCTTTTGTTACTCCAAGTGAAGACCTGACCTGCGAATCCCAGATCCCATCAGACCAAGTTTACTGACAAAATTCTTGAGAAGTTCAAATTCTATATAAGGCACTGACAGTCCACCTTGTTTATCCGCTTGATTCAAAATGACATTGAAGTCCCCAAGGCATAATAGATTGTCTGAATATGGTTCCAACAGACGTGCCATTCTACTCCAAAAGGATCTTCTTTTTCTCCGACTCAGCATACCATACAGGCAAGAAGGAAATAAGTTTGGTTGCCTACCACCACTTCAGCAAGGATACAATGCTTCTCTGAATAAATCGATCTAACCATCAAATTGGAATTGTCTAACAGACAGAGACCCCCAGATCTACCTTCAGCCTCAACCGAGAAACTATTGAAATCTTTGACTTTTTGACAATCAAGTTCATCCTACAATTTTTAATATGGGTTTCAGAAACGAATACCATGTCAGCTGCTGTCGCACAGATGAGACTTTGAACGTGTCGAACTGCAGAGGGAGCCCCCAACCGTCTACAGTTCCACGAAAGAAGATTCATTTCACCTTGGGCAGCTGATGAGGCTCAACTGCCTGAAGCTGCTGAATTGATTCTTCATCCTTTTGCCACTTGCTCACCAGGGGTTGGTTTTTTGACTGGGTAGTGACCTCCAATTTCCTCTTACCCTAGGATCTGTTTGGTTGGAGGAATAATTAGGAGGGATAAAAAAGGAATGTAAAAGACTATAAGGAATTACATGTTTTTATTCCACCTAAATGTTTTGTTGTATTTGTTGTTACATCAAAGAATTAAAAGTATTTATTACACCTAAGATATTCGATAAAAGGAATAAACGAATTTTATGTGGTGAAGTTGAGAGAAAGAGATGAGAGAGGCGGAATAAACGAATTTTACATCTTCGACGGAATTCGTTTGTTTTGGAATCCACACCTCAATTTCATGATTCACCGACGTCGGAATAAAAGTTGCCAAACACAAAATTCGACCCTAATTCTCCCTCTATTCCACCAACCAAACAACTAAGGTTGCGTTTAGCAGGGGGATAGTGCTATACCGAGATAGAATATGAGTGGAATAAGTATAGAACGTATTTGGTTGGTGGGATTGTAATGAATTGTGGGATTGTTAATGATTGGTATGTTGGTTTTGTAAGAGAGGAGAGAGAGTTAATGTGTTTTGATGTGATTGATTGTAATTGTTAGATGGTGTTTTTTGAGTTATATGTAGGAAAAGAGAGTATTAATGGATTTTGATGTGATGAAAAGAGAGAATATATGTGAAAAAAAAGAATTTCTTAAAACCCGTATACCTCCACCTTTATTCCTCTCCTAACCTACCAAATAATGTCTATTCCTATTCTAATCCAACAACCAAACACTACCTAAGGAAATATCCTTCATCCTTTCATTCAATGATTTATCTTTACATATGTGACAACCAAAAAAAGAAAAAATAAATAAAAATACATCATATGATAAGGAAATAAGAGGATAACCATAAAAGCATTAAATTCAAATTCAATTGATTCAAACGAGGAGATCCAACTCATGAATATAAATCACTTCTTAGTTTCATTTTGAGTAAGATAAAGTTTGAATCCTTATCTTTTTTGTAGCTCAAACATCAAATCTATTAAATGGATTCACTTTTCAAATTTTCACACATTTATAAATATCACTTATTACTCAACATGTCCCTCACATTAGACTTCCTTTGATTCCATTACCATGGCTCTTGAATCATGTGAAAACACTATAACTCGAAATTAATTACTTAACAGGAGATCCCAACATGTCGATATGAGCCCATTGTTCAGATTTGATGTACATTTCTCAATAGAGGTGTTAATCTATGTTGCCAAAATATAGAGAAACGTAACAGGTGACGTATTTTATAATGTAAAGTGGTGCGAATTTAATTCCTACTTGACAATTGATATTTAACGTAAAGAAACAAAAGAACGTAAAATTTATTACACGATGAATCTCACCATATTAAAAAGAATCATCACATCACTTTAAAATAAAATGTATCCGTGATAAATTATTTTACATTGATATAAAATTATTTTAAAAGTGATTTGATGATTTTATATCAGTGTAATGTGATTTCTAAAGTAATCTTATAATTTTATATAAAAATAAAATAATTTACATCAATATAAAATAAAATTTTAAAAAAAATAATAATTTACATCATATAAAATAAATTTATTATTAATTTGAACGATGAATCCCAAACACGTGCGCAAGCAGTAACCAGAGGATAAAATGGTGACCGTTAGAATATCTCGTTGAAAATACCCGTTCAATAGTCACTTTGGAAATTTATGTTTGTGATATCGAAATCCTCGTCGCTTTAGTTTAAGGAGTCAATTCTTGTCGAGTTTTAGACTTTGACGGAGAAATGTTTGAAGGGTGTTAAGTACCCCAAATTTATTTTTGTGAGTTTTTTTTATCATCTTTTCCATCTTGTATAAGCTCGGGGGGGAATTTTCACTAAAATGTCCATAATATACGTGTGGGATATTCCCCATGACGATAAACATAAAATATTGTGACAATAAATGAAAAGTTAGAGACGTGGGGGGATGAAATGATGTGATTTTACAGTAAATGTTAGTATTTAACGTGCGAATTAATTGGGTATGCTCCACACATAAAAAGTCTTTAATCATACTTTTCGCATGTAGATCTCCTCAATTGCACATTAAATTCTGACGTTTACCGTGGAATGACGTTCATTTCATTCGTACGTTGCAAGCAAGAACACGTTCCTTGAATTTTCCCACATTTTCGTACAATCAACCTTATTTGTGTGTGAAGAAATTATCAATAACTTTTTATTTTAAATAAAAATATATTAATTATATTTTTATTTTAAATAAAAATATATCAGTGATTTTTTATTTTAAAATAATATATGTAGGTAAATTTTGATTTTACATCCATAATTTTTAATTTTAAATCAAATTATATAAATGATTTTAGATTTTAGATCGGCACTTTTATAATTTTACATCGATGACTTTTTGTTTGGCATCAATGATTTTTTATTCTATATTTTTCAATGATGATTTTTTTTGTTGAATAAGTGATTTTTAAGTACTAATTAAATATTATTTGTGATATTTAAAATATTATCGTTTATTTTAAGTTATAGTTAAAAATTACTCCTAATTTTAATGGGTGGTGGTTTCATCATATATATTATAAGAGTTATACGATCTTCTACGTGTGACAATGTATTAATACATTTTATTGTTAAATTTCACTTGAATGTTGGGAGTGCCTACTTCTTTACTGTTATCCTAAAATATGTCAACCAATAATTTTCAAATATTTTTTATTGCTACTGCTCTATTTCATAAGCTTACACTACAGCATTTCCTAGTTTATGATATAACACTTTCTAGTCTCCCTTGTTTAAGTTTGTAATATTTTTGTTGCATCTTGATTCATATAAATTCAATAACATTGGTGGCTCCGTCCACAGTGCAATTTACAATAGTGAGATCATTAAAGATACCGCTCGTCTCAATTGTTGCTTCTTTTAATGCGTTAAAAATGCCTCAACAAGTTCGTCCAATCTCTTTAAAGAAGATCTTTTTCATGCTCTTGGCCACTTGAATGTTTTCATCGTCCAATTTCGTATGAACTTAACTAAGTTTTAGCTTGTGGATTGCTGTTAAAGTGAAAAAATTTAAATTATATAAAAATAAAAAGCAGAGAGATATATGTGTCCATGTAAAAAGTTACATAGAAAAATTTATAGGTATTATTTTTGTACTCATACAATGTTGAGAATGTGAGTGTAATTGATAATTAATATTTAATATAAAAAAATAAAATAACGTAAGGTTTGTTACTTGGTGGTTCCTACTACATTCAAAAAAGTCACCACATCATTTTAATTTAAAATGCACATATGATAAATAACTTTGTACTATTAATAAGTTATTTTGTACAAGTGATAAATTACTCTAGGTGATTTTTCATTCTTTTACACCAATGATAAATTATTTTAAGGTGTACGTCTTTGTATCGATGCAATTTCATTTTGCATCGGTGTAAAATTATTCTAAGAGTGGTTTCACTCGTCCAAAGTGATTTGCAACGGTGTAAAGTGATTTTGATCTATAAGTTTAATATTTAGGATTTAGGGTTTATATTTATGAAAAGTGATTTTTCACCTTAGAATTTAAAGTTTAGGATTTAAGGACTCTAAGGTATAAAAATCACATTTCAAGTGTAAAATCACTTGTCATAGGTGGAGAAACACCTAGAATTTAATTTTGCATTGGTACAATCTTACTTTACACTCGTGCAAAGTAAGATTGTATTGGTGCAAACGAATATTGCATCAGTGCAAAGTAGTTTCAAGTAAATAAGATTACACCGTTGCAATCTTACTTTACATCAATGCAAAATTATTTTGAAGGTGCAAAGTAGTTTTACACTGGTACAAAATAAGATTGCACTCGTGCAAAGTGATTCCGAAAGTGATTTGAGTGATTTACACCTGTACAAAAGTGGTTTGTTATTGATTTCAATAGTGGTAGATTCCACCATGTGTTAACATTTTTTTTACATAAAAATAAGAGACACGAGTTGGGACCACATTCATACCGTTGAGCGTCAACTTTTACATTAACTTTTACATTTTTCAACCCGCATCCTTATATAAAAATACTATCATTCAAGAAATTATTGCAGTTAAAAAAAGTTAAAAAGTAAAAAAATATACATTTACATTGAAAGTGATTTTTGATGAAGTAATCCTAGGAATCCACGCGTAACAAATTCTTATATTTATAGTATCTATATCTTTATTATAATAATTCTAATAGAATTTCAAAACATGAAATATAAATAAGATTCACATTCTTATGAAATATCCATAGAATATCCCTACCTAATAAAATCATCTTCCATCCATTTTAAAACTAGGAAATGGATTTTTTATCAACATATTTAGTCTTATCCTAGGTTGAGTTCTCAGTACATAATGCATGATAATTTTAATTAGTGTATTTTAATTTATCTACGATGCATTTTTATCGTGAAAAATAAAAAATATTGATTAAAAGTCAAAATATATCGTATTCGTTGCAATATATTTTGACATGGAAAATCAAAATATATTGATTGGATCATTGCAATTTATTTTGTAGCACACGGTGTATTTTAATTTTTAATTGATATTTTTAATTTTTTATTATCAAAATACATTACAATGAGTATATCGTTGTATTTAATTTTTAATTTATATATTTTAATTTTTCACCGATAAAAAATATAAAATATAAATTAAAAATTAAATTACTTCCCTTGCAGCCTTCCAAAGAAAAACGCTCAAATGTTAGTTTAGAGAAGGATTTTATTTTATCCATCTTTGAAAAGATAAATACAAAAAAATTAACAATATTGAGAAGAAGTAAGTGGATGGAGTCAAGAGAGAGAGAAAGATAGGGAAGTGATTGAGACAGAGAGGACAAAAAAATGAATAAAAAAAAACCAACAATGTTCGGAGGATATAAACGATCGACTACAGTTATTGTCCTGATGTGTATATGTAATTATGAAGTTGATAATGATATTTATGTAATATTAAAAGTTTTAAGTAATAATTATATAAAATCTCTACAAATTTTAATATGTTATGTACATATAAAATTAATGTCTTGATAATGAATGCAACCCATTTTATGTTAAAGTGGGAAGATTACGCATATGAGCACACATCACATCTCGACGGGTTCTCTCGATTAGATGAGGATTAGATTTTGAGCTATGGAATAGGCAAATTAGGGACGTCCGGAAATATTTAAGCGAAGAGACATCTTCGTCCGTCGTCGAGGATGAACCAAGAGATTCATCTTATAAGTAAATCGGGAACGAGCAAACCTTTTCATTTTCGGAAAAATATCATGGTGGACCATCTACCTAAGTACCAATAAGGAGAGATGAAATATAGCTTTGTTTAGTAACTCGGTGATCGGAAGTTTTTTTTCTAAAAGTCCCATCAGATTCTTCTACGAGAGAAGAATCCCTTCAAGTTTAAAAGAAGATAAACAATAACCAAAAAAGATAAACGTTTAGTTACACCTAAAGTAGATGTACGTGTGAGTAGGATATGTTAACCTTTAAATTTGCACTAATTTAATGGGATAAGAGGATATAAAAACTCTCTTCTCTCTCTTGCCTTTTATGTGCGTGCACTCTCATATGAAGGTGATAGCTCACTTAATAGCATATTTTCTCATAACGTGGGTATTGGCTGCCATGTATGATCCTTGAGATCTAATCATAATGGCTGGTCAAATTGATAGCATGTTGAATGTTTTAGAGCATGTTACCCATGTTCGTCAAAAGGTCGTAATGATGAAATAACGAATGTGGTAATCGTCATCCGACAAGTATATGCTAAATGAATTTACTCGTCTATTTGTCTCGCCTTGCGGTCGACTGGGAAATCCATTTATCCAACTATATCTTTAGTCAGATATGCCGAACTTGTATGGTTTGCTCGTTTGAGCCATCCAGCTATCTATGTATCTCTTTAGTTGGATCGTCAGTACGAATTGTCCA
This sequence comes from Thalassia testudinum, assembly GCA_037157565.1. Classification (NCBI taxonomy): domain Eukaryota; kingdom Viridiplantae; phylum Streptophyta; class Magnoliopsida; order Alismatales; family Hydrocharitaceae; genus Thalassia; species Thalassia testudinum. Next base: position 55,946,792 of record JAZHRO010000030.1, read on the forward strand.
ATCGAGCAGATATTCGCTGGATTCTTGTTTTAGTTTAGACATATCCTTATAGCATCTCATTCCTTCAAATATTTCATGATTTAACTCATATTTCTCCCAAACACAAAAACTTCATAGTCTCTCCACTTACAAAATTAATTCCTCGAAATAAATTCCTTAAAATAAGTGATACGTTAAGGAGGCGAGACTTGTGTCTTCAAATAAACTTTGCCAATATCTTTATCAATGATTTCTAACTACCCCTCTAAGTAGCACATGGTTCTCCAACCAAAGTAAAGCTAAACCTTTCACGGTCCATTTGATCACTTGAACCCATCCTATTTGAAAAGAGTAGCATTTGCTCAACCATCCAATTGTAGGAGATTTTATCCAATATAGCTCGAAAATGAGCATGTCTTGTGTAGCTCTGACAAATAAAGGGTGTTCTCAAGTATCCCATGGAAATTTTCAAGATACCATTGTCCCTGGTAAAGTAAAATGTAAAACGTCAACGGCAAATAAGAAATGTAAGATGCAAGGGCTCTCTAAAACATGAGACCTTGATGAGGCCTTGTTTCATCAGAGATCATTAAACATTCAAAGCACATTCATGTATGATGCCAAACAACAATAGGGAGAAGGGATTTCCTTAGAGGCATTTACTCCAACACACATTCTTGGAGTAGAATTAGTGATAACTCCCTCCCTTAAAGGGGAAATTCAAGGTTCGAATCCCACTACTAGCAAGTGGGAGGAGAATTTTGATCATTGCAGGATACATAAGCACTTTCGTTAGAAGCAAGGAGGTGAGTTGCAATCATGATGCATATCAAAAATGCTGAACAATACTACAAGAGTCTAAAAAGATATAACTCGTCTCTCTCATCTATGAATGGTTGTTAGTATCCCCTGTCTACATGTAGGAGTTGATGTCCACCGTTTATGAGCAGGTGTTAGAGTCCTTGCTTGTGTAAAGTTTATGTCACCCTTATGTGGGCATAGTGTTCCTTACCTAGGAGTAGGTGCTAAGTCCAAACTTGAGCCCTAATGATGCAAGTGGCCTTTGACTCTAAAAAAAATGCACATTTTTGGAGCACCAATATGCAATTAAAACCCATCACAAACTCTCTAGGATAGGACAAGAGTTGGGAAGGTGTTATTTAATTTCCTAACCAACCCTAGGAAAGAAACCTTACACCCTTAATAACATCCTAACCCATCACTGCATTCCAACGCTTCTTGAATAACGTCGAAATCAACCCTACGATGCAAGGAGAGATGAAATCTATCACATGTTTGAAACATATTATGTTTATATGATTATTGAACATAATGGCAAGACTTAATTGCTTCTTCCATATTATATCCTCTCATCACTGGGATGAAATGACAAATCTCACCAATGATGAAGTTGTTGGATACTCATGAAAATCGTTGGCAGTAGGCAAATTGCCCATTCTCACAAATCTAAGGCCTTGCTATGGTTTAAGTTCTATCATGAATATCAAGTAATAATGTTGTTATCAACTTATTACTTATGCTGAGTTATGTACTCTCTTCTCCTTTTGTGTACTGATTAGAACCTACTCAAACAGATCCTATTTTGGTTCATAATAGGAAAAGTAGGATCGCTCAAACAATAAATCATGCAAGAAAGACAAAGTGATTTGGTTATCCAATTTTACCAGAAATGGTGTACGTCTAGGAAGAGTAGAAACACTATCAAATATCACTAGTTCTAGCTTGAATACAAAGGAAATTATCTCTTTCTCTTTATATGTGCGCATGTCCCCTTCTTTGGAGGAACACTAGCTATTTATTTGCCGACTACCCCAAGCTTGGGTAGTGGTAATTATGGTCAAACAAATGGTCTCCTAGAGATAATCGTTACAAAGCCACGTTCCCAATGTATGCAGAGACGTGGACTTAATTGCTTGTAACCGTCATCCTTTAGGCAGTCGAACGACTGACTTACCACTTCAAGAGTGAACTTCAATCTAACAATGATGCCTTTAAAGCAATTGAATATAAGAGAAGTTACCTGCCGAGTTCTCTAGGTAGACAAAAGGGGGATACCCACCTACCCTACCAAGTGGCAAAGGGCTTTTGTTGCCTAGTATATTTGTCAGAGGTATGTTTATTGCATGACTTATTCAAGTAGACTAAGGCCAAGCTAACTATCAAGTTGTCAGGTGGACAAGTGGCCTTATCAACTATAATCCTTGACAAACAGTTGCCATCTTTTCCATCAAGATCTTTTAGGCATTTGGACATTACCTAGTTATCTGCCCAGTATTTGTATGTTTTTCCTAGTAGGCCTTTTTGGATTTATTATTGGGCCTAAAAGAGGCCTTTAATGACTGAGTTTGAGTGGGGATTTTCCTTACCTTATCATATGCCTTCCTTGAGTTGCTATTTTTTTAAAGAAAATCACATAGAAGTTCTTAATTTTTTCATGAGATTTCAACATATCCACCAATTTTCAAATGACATCTCCAAGCTTTTCAGCTTTTCAAGAGAGGGAGTGTGTTGACAAGTCTAAATAAGAGTATGTTAGCACTTGCTATATTTCCCTTTGTATATACCATCTAGAATCATTAGATCGAGGTTGTTTGGTGCAATCTCTTTGATTTGGTGTACCTTTCTAAAAAAGTGTTATTGTTCAATAATGGGAGATAATATTTGGGAGTTCAAACAAGAGTATATTTATTTTATTGAAAAAGGAAAGAAAGAAACTAAGGTAGGGCATTTGGGTAAACCTTGCCTAACTCTGGAAAGCTTGGCTCGATCCATTAGTTTTTTTTTTCTAGGCCTTTGGTTGAGACAATGCCCATAAATTCCTTTACTTTAAGGCACAGGCTTGATTAATAGCTTGATCTTTGGGTTAGATTCAGGTAAAGTTAGAAGACATAATAAATTGCAAGTCTAACATCATTACCTTCGAGCTACCTTTATTCAGCATTAAGGGTGCCTCGTTGCCTGCCAGAAGATTACTTGTGTAGAGCGGGTACTCCTTGACAAGATGAGACTGTAATGACACCTGCAATGGTGACTTTGATAACACTATGCCAAAGGACCAACCATTGTGATGACATCGAAGTAAGTTCAAGATAATCCCTCATTATCAATGGCCCATGGTTAGGTATATAGTGTCAACTAAGCCCTTTAAGGAACAAACATGCAAGCTAGCTTGGGCATTCACGTCACTTGAACCATATTAAATTCAACTAAGGAGCATTCAATTCACTCCAATCATTTGCATTGAATTCCCTTGTAAATGTGCAAAAAATAATGAAACTAAGAGATGCACATCTCTCCTGAGATGTAACGCCTGTTTTGGCCATGAATTCGATAATCGATTCCTGATCCCTTGTGTGCTTGATCCCTCTCTCGTTTGTTTCGAATCTTGACCAAAGATAGGGCTAAGGTTTTGGTTTAAGTGGCAAAATGCGAGTTAAATTGAATTGAATGTCCCAAGTCGCGAGACCTATCAAGGCTTCAAGTGGATTTATGTTGGCCTAACTCAGTGCTCTACATTTCAAGAAAATCATGCTTTTCTTCGTTTAAGAAAAAAAGATTCTACAGGTCCATCTATTTATACACCCACTCATTGGTCACCTAACACCGTCCGAGTACACATGACACAGTTCGGATACATGACCCCCCTTTTTAATAAGGAGGGAGTCATGTGTATACACTTTCGTATACAAAAAACCTTCCTTTTTAATGAGGAAGTCATGTGTGTATACTTTCTTTTATATACACAAAATATTTTCCTTAGGAAAAACTCCAATAAAATACATTTGTGAAATGGTACGACTACAATTTTCATGGTCAAAGGGTATCTGTGCCAATTTCCCTCAACTTCCCTCTCAAAATGGTCGTCGAGCACCAGAGAGCGAGGGAAATAGAGAGAGAGAGAGAGAGAAGAGATGAGATTGAGAGAACGTTGAACAAAAGTCTCAATTAGCCGATTAATTTCACAGGAAAGCAGAAGGAGCTCAAGATGAATCGCCGGTGGCGCGCTGAAGGAAACCGGTATCTCTCTCTCTCTCTCCCCCTCTGCAACCTCCATGTTAGGTAGATAGACAGATAGACATAGAAAACTATAGAAAGAGAGAGAGTGAGAGAAATTTCTAGCTTCCCTTCCACCTTTTGCTTTCTCCTCCTCCTCCTCATGATGAAACACACCTCCAGAGCCCTCAGCAGCCTTTTGCTCTCCTTTTCGTGCACACCTCTCAACCTCTCTCTCCCTGTCTTTGGCTCAGAGAAGGGTACAGCAACAGCTGGTGGTGCTCTCTCTTTGGTGGGGAAGCTTCCTCTTTGGAATGGGGCATCATCTCCACTGCCCTTCCCGAGAGTACCCACCAAGCGCAGCGCATCAAAGGCGCCTCCTTTGACCCTCATTTTCTCTTCTCGAGTTCTGGGGATTTGATCCTGTCCGTGGTGTTTTCAGGTTGGTGGCGTTGGGAAAAATGGTTGCTTCCTTCTTCTTTTTTTTGGTTTTTGTGGCTCTGTTTGACCCAGTAAGGATGTCTCAGTTCGTGCTTGTTTTGCGCATCTGCTACTTGCAATTGGGTTTTCTGGTGTTTTAAGGTCACTGTTAAGAGAAAATTTTGTTTTTTCTATTTTTTTGTTGGTTGGTTGCTGAAATTGTGAGAAAAATCGTTTCTTTTATCTCTTTTTGACCCATTAAGAATATTCGAATTCATGCGTGTTTTGTATATCTCTTTCTGTTCTTTTGATGTTTCCAGTGTTTTGATGTTAATGTCGAGAAAAATCTGTTTCTTCACGTCTGAATTCATGCTTGTTCCGTACATCTTTCTGACCATTTGATCTTGTTGGGTTTTTTTGAGGTTAATGTTCCTTTTGTTGAACTCGTGAGAGAAGTGGTTTCTTTTTGCTCTGTTTGACCCACTGAAAACGTCCAATTTATGTTTGTTTTGTACGTTTCTTTCTTCTCATGCAAATTTTCTGGTGTTTTCAGGTTAATTTTTAAGAGAAGAATTCCTTTTTTTTTGGTTAAAATCGAGGGAGAAATGATTTCTTTTTGCCCTTTGACGACATATGGTTAATTTGTACATTTCTTTCTTATCATGTGGTTTTTGTGCTGTTTTGAGGTTAATGGCAGGAGAAAAATTCCCCTTGTTTTGTTAAAATTGCGAGCGAAATGGACTCTTGTTGCTCTAATTGACTTCTTAAGAATATCTGGATTCATGCTAGTTTTGCACATTTCTTTCTAATCAGACTGATGTTTCTTGTGTTCTGAGAATAATGTAAAGAGAATTCCCGTTTTGTTCCTTTTTTCGTGTTGGGGGAGCGGAAGGTGTGGTGGGGGACCATGAAAACAATGGTTTCTTTTTACTTAATCTAACCCACTAAGAACATCTCAGTTCATGCTTGTCATTGTTTCTTTCTTACCATGTGATGGTTATGGTGATTTGAAGTTAATGTTAAAAGCCTTTTTTTCCCTCTTTTTTTTTTTCTTTTGGTTTGTGACAGTGTGTGTGTGTGTGGGGGGGGGGGGGGGGGGGGGGGGTGGTTGTTTTTAAATCATGGAGTGGTTCCTTTTTTTCTCTGTTTGACCCTATAAGGACATCTCTATTTATTCTTGTTTTGTACGTCTCTTGCTCACCATTGAAATTTTGGTGCTTTGGGGTAAAGGTTGAGAGAAATTATTCTCTTTTTTTCTTAAAATCGTGAGAAAAATGTTTTCTTTTTGTTTTGTTTAACCCACTAAGATCGTATGAATTTATGCTTATTTTGTACATGTCTCTCTAATCATTCTATTGTTTCTTACATTTTGAGGTTAATTTTAAAGACATTTTTCTTTGGGGGTTTAAAATTGTAAGAAAAATGGTTTCTTTTTGTTCTGTTTGACCCACAAAAATATTTAAATTCATGCTTATTCTGCATGTCTCTTGCAAGACTTCCTATTGTTTCTAGTGTTTCGAGGTCAATGTTAAGAAGAAAAGCCTTTTCTTCTATTGAAATTCTTATAAACTTGTTTAACTAATTGTTCATCCCATCAAGTGCTCCTACTTTGGCTTGTGATTTGACCAGTCTCCTCTAGGGTGTCATCTCTTGGCTTCCGTTGGACTTGGTCTGGAGTTGTCGATCTGTTCACCAAAAACATATAATTTCATGATCATTCGGTTTGTCTCCTCACTTCTGATGTTTGAGTCTGGTGTCACTAAAAAATGGCAGGATGTTCATCTACCTATGCTTTCCAGGTTTCAATTATTTTAACCCACCAAAAACTTCTGGTTTTTATGTTCGTTCAATTTGTCTTCCTCAGATTGTCACATTTTCTGTTGTTTGAAGTCGATCCAATTTGCCAGAATGTTGAGCTCCTGGCTTAGTTTTGTTCTGAAGTTTGATTATGCACTGAACCAAAGGTGCTATTAGTATTAATTACTTTATTTCCTCCCAACTGTCAGATTCTTCAGTATTTGAGATTCATGTTAGTGAGGATGGTGTAATTCTCTTTGTCTTATTAGAATGATGATTTTAGTCCATTAAAGATATCTAATTTATTAGTTATTTTCTTCATCACCTTCTAATTATTTGATTTTAGGAAGCTGGGTTTGATTTACCTCCTTCCAATTGCCGGATTTTGTGATGCTTGAGGCAGGTGGCAGTGAGAAAAATGCTTCTGAGAGTTTTGATCTCAAACTTAACAAAAGCATGTAATTTAGAAGTCTTTTTTTTCCCTCCTTTTTACAGTTGATAGTAGTGACAAGAATAGGTTTCTACTATTTCATGTGCAATTTTGCTATGCTTTTTTTTTTTTTTCCTGTTACATCTCTTTGTACAGATCAATTTGATTTTTGGTTGTTGGTGGTGAAGAAGATGGTATTAGTCTTCTCAAGTAAGAGTATGCTCCCACTATTAACACTTGGTTTGGTTAGTGTTTCTTTTGGGAAGATCCTAGGTTGAGGAAACCTAGGCAATGGTTTTTATTGGAAAGGACTTCCACGATAAATTCTTGTGTCTCCATTCTTATTGTGGCTTGATGTTTAGTACCTTGTTAAATTTGATAAAATTTTTAAGGGCTACACTATTCACCCCCTCTAGTGTAGTCAAGTGATCCGTAGAGCAATTTCAGATAGTTCATTTCTTTCTTGCTGGTATGATCCTAAACATTTGATTTTCCCTCCTATGCCCTTATCTGCTTGTTATGGCTTTTGTTCTGATTATGTTGCCCTGTCTGGTGAAGATGTCGGGGGGTGGGGCAGACTCATTGGAAGTGAAAAGGTTGCGAATAGTGCGTTGCCCAAAATGTTGGAATCTTCTTCCTGAGCTTGCTGTGTTAAGCATCTACCAGTGTGGTGCTTGCAATACAACTCTTCAAGGTAGAAACTTTAGATCTATTTTTTTGCTTATATTTTCCCTTTCAGTAATTCCCCTGGAAATGGGAATCAACTCTGCCTATGTTTACAAAATATCGTATATGTTGATGAAGAATTATAGCATGTAGAGTACTGAATTGATGAATTAATAAAGTAATAGTAGTGGTAGAACCAGTAATTTTCTTGCGATGGGGAAAAAACTTAGAAAGAGATATAATATAGAAATTCACTTATATACCTTGGGATTTGATATTGTTGTAACTGCTATAGAGGTAGGAACCTTCATAGTGTCGTGTTAATGAATTTTTTTCTTGAAGAAAAAGGAGTTGAATGCAACCTTCTCTTTTCCTTCTGTGTGATATCAATGGCCTTCAAGCCTAGCAATAACAATTTGGCTTAGCAGATCCAGATTAAGCAAAACCCAATAAGAACAGTACCAATACCAAATCTGAAAATAGGAACAAAATTAAACCAATGTAGAATCAATGTTATGAGCTTGATCAACCGATAAATATAATTGCAGCCCCATTGCTGCAATAGATATCCTTGTCAGTTCACTGCTGATTTTATCTAGAATTGAACTAAAGTTAACATTTCCATCTTGTTCAAGCCCCATAAATCATCTGATATCCAAAAGAACCTACACATCGAATAAGGCAATATTTATTCATCCCAATGTCTTTTTAACTAAGTAAAGGGCACCTCCAAATTTGATTTTCTTAGAGATTCATTCTTTTATAGGATATAAAATAAAGAAAAAAAAAGTAGGAATATGATAATAAACCAGACCTATAAATTATTTCATCTCTAAAAAATCATACCCAGAGTAGAAATATTAAGTATCTTTGTTCTAACTGTTTTAACGAAAATTGAAATTGCATGTAAGCAAATGGAAAAAAAGGTAATTTTTTTGTTGGCTGCTGCCAACAGAGGATCAAAGCACAGGTGGCCCGTTTTTACCTAACCTATACATCTTTCTTTAATTAGTTAGACAGCTGCCCGTGATGGACCTTATGAGAGACCCACCTCTACAACAAAGTTTGTGACCCAAAAAAATTGCATGTTTCAACTGAAAGACAATTGATCTGTTTCTACAGGCCAAGGGGAGGGAATTGTTATCTAGATACAGAAGAACAAAATATGAGAAAACACACTGAAATTCCAACTATATTACATAGAGGTATTAATCAAATCCCAGGGAACATAATGGATATGACTTATTTGAACAATTCAGTTCGAATGCATTGTTACAAAAATTTGATACAGGTTACCTTCATGCCCTTAGGTTCAATGGATATTGGATATAATAGGAAAATAGAATCAGTTGATTTCATTATGAGAGTCCTATACCTCTTTGTAAAGAGAAGAGGTGTGGAAAAAATAACGATATGATCCATAAGAAATAAATGAAACATATATGAAATAACATTATCATCTAACACTCTTCCTCAAGTTGGAGCATGAATATTAATCATGTTCAGCTTGGAACAGCCTGCCTCAAAGATAGATCTCGCCAGGGACTTTGTAAAGACATCAGCAACCTGCTCCTCAGAAGTGACACTCGTGGTATGTAATGTCCCACGTTGAACGAGATCCCAACTGTAGTGGCAGTCAATTTCTACATACTTTGTCCTCTCGTGGAACATAGGATTATTGGCAATGTAGGTTGCTGCTCTGTTATTACACCGCATATCCATAGAGTTATCCAGGGTAATATGAAGATATACCAGAATTGACTTAACCCAGTCAACCTCAGTAGCTGTCTGGGCCATGGCCCTGTACTCTAACGCTGCACTGGATCTAGATACAATTGCTTGCTTCTTGCTTTTCCATGTAATCAGATTACCCGCAACAAAGGTGCAAAATCCTATGGTAGATTTTTTGTTCCCTACACAACCAACATAATTAGCATCAGAATATGTTACAATCCCCATGGGCGTTCCCCTATGAAAGAATAATTGAAACGACCCGTCACCTTTTGGTCCTTTAAGACGTCTGGGATGCTCACCAGATGTCTGGAGAGATCCCAGACGTCTGAAAATACCTTTTCTCTTCAGCGTGTACTGTATGTACGTCATGCCTATTTGCTCACCGCCTCTCTCCTCCTTGCGACGCCACTCCGCACCACACCCTCGCCCATGCCCTTCCCCTCACCCCCTCTCCCTTTATAAACCCCTCCTCTTCGTCTCACGCCATTTCAGCCGAGTCAGAGAGGGAGAGAGTGAGCAGAGAGCAAGGAGTCGGAGAGAGAGCGGAGAAGCGGAGGGTGCCGTGCTGCTCTGCTGCAACTTCTGCAGCGAGGAGAGCCCAGAACAGTTCTGCGGAAGTCATTTTTCCACGGAATCTGACATCCGGAGTGACCTCCAGACATCTGGGAGGACGTCCGAAAGTAATATGAGACGTCTGGTAGAGATTTGTTTTCCTGTATTTTCTCTGCCAAGTCCTGACAATGCACGCGCATGTGTCAGAGGTTGGGAGGTGCGTCGGAGCAAGGACCGAGGCAATTTCAGACGTCCGGGAGCATCTCTAGACATCTGACGGAACCCTCGGATGTCGGCATTGCGTTCCAGCTGTCCGATAGAGGCGCCCCGAGAGAGGTATGCCTGCGAGTTAGTTTAAGACTTCTGGGACATCTCCCAGATGTCTGATTTCTGTTAGACATCGTGTTTTTAGACTCGTACAAGCCCCAAACAATGTCGATTTTTCGTAAACGAAACGTCTTTATTTCCCATACGTTTTTCTCCATGTAATGGTACCTTATCTGTAGCATTTTGAACCCTTTTGACTTGTCAATCTATGTCTTAGGTCTCCAAGCCGTCGAGTGTATGGGACATGCGGAGACGTCGGGAGCTGCTGTACGAGCCCCCATTCCACCCAGTTATCCTGGTAGAGTGGTTCTAACTATAAATCTCTAAGTTAATAAAATGCGTGCAATTAGTTAAAACCTAGGATGCGAGACGAATCCTAGGAAGAAATAAATGTATGTTCTAGAATACAGCTACTCAATTGAACCCTAGGTTGTGATATGAACACTAGGGCTAGAGAAAAATGCATGTGAATAGTTGAGTAAATCATGAGCTGTCTGTATTATTTGGAATGGACCACATTATGAACAAACCTGTACCGTAATTGAGTTGCTTGTTCTGTATATATATCAAACCGGATATAGAGAAATTCATTTATAAACCCTACGTGGAATGTAGAACGAAACAAGGATACCATAGCACGGAGAACCGGATGGTTCTGGATTTGCTACCCACGGGCGACCGTTAAGGAAAGTGAGCTAACCTTTGTGTACGTGGTACCGAAGAGAGCCACTATCCCTTGTAGTGTAGAGGGGAGCTTGTCGCCCCTGGGTTAAGTCCCGTGGTGAGTTTGGCCACTCTACGTTAACTCCTGTTGGCTCTCGCGTACGAGGTATTGAGGTGAGCTACTTAGTGTAGGGGGGAGCTAGTCGCCCCAGGGGACCCGGGGATAGGCATGACCACCCTACACCAACTTGTTAGCCCATTGGGCAAATCGGGATAATCGGATGATGGTATGCGGACTGTAGAGGGCGAGACCCCTGTTCTGTTTTGAGAGGGTAAGGCCCTGTACTATTTCGTACTGTACATTTGGACGTACCCGCTAGCGGAAACGATTGACTGCGTGCCAGTGCGGGGTAGCTACTCGTGCGCTTATCACGTATGCCGTAGTCACCACTATGTCACGACTATGACCTCGAGGTGGTAGACCGGGTGTAAGATTACCATGGAGGGATTCTCCCAGCCAGGAGAGTACCACGTGTGCATCTTATATCACGGGAAAACTGCAAGCAAGATCGTTCCTTTAGGGAATAGGAAGATTAAATAATGTAATGGATCCTGATTAGAGAACTCTACACAGCAAACCGTTATAAGATAATTGAAATCGGAAGGTAATATGTTAAGCTACTTGTTAAATGCATTTTATATTTTAACCACCACTCTATTCAGCGTTAGCTGACTCTAGATGTATAACTTTGTACAGGTCAGGGATTTGAGTAACCCAAGTCACCGGTTGCTCAGGACGCTGGGCCTAGTCAAGCCCAGCTGTAGTGTCTGCTGCTAGTGAGTTTCTGTAGTTCCACTTTCCAGTATTTTTCCGTTGTATTCTCTATCATTTATGTGCTGGTTTTTGGTTGTGATGGCTGTATTTCTGTTGTTGAAAGCATGTAATATTTTGTTTCTCCTTTTGTTGTCAATTTCTTTCTGCTTAGTTACATTACTCGTGGGTTGTGGATTGATGCATGTTATTTGGTTATTTCTCGTTGGACGACTGGGTCTTGGGATTAGTCGAGGCGAGCCGGTCTCGGGTCCTGTAGGGATCTGGGATCGGGTTGTGACAATAATCCTCATCCTGGTGCTTTCTTCACCTACTTAAGCACCTACGTTGCAACCTCCTAGTGCTGCCTAGTTGGCTTATCCATAAACTGGCTAAGCCTCTTAACAGACAAAAACAAGTTTGGACGAGTGATGGTGAGGTAAAGAAGCTTACCCACCAGTTGCTTGTAAGCTCTCAGATCCCTTATCATATAAATGGATTTTGGGATTCATGGGAATATTTGCTTGCTTAGCTATCAACATGCCAGTCTCCTGAAGAAGATCAAGGGCATATCTCCTCTGCGAGAGTAACACTCTATCCTTGCCACGTGAAACCTCAATGCCCAAGAAGTATCTCAACTGGCCAAGATCCTTCATGACAATTTTTTCTAATAGGTGCCTCTTAACTTCATTTATCCCATCTCTGTCATCTCCAGTAATGATAAGCTCATCAATATATACCAGGAGCACCACAGTCCCTCTATCGGTCTTCCTGGTAAATAAGGAGTGATATGAAGTAGAGTGCCTTAAACCAATCTGGTGGAGCGCTTATGAGAACTTTTGGAACCAGGTCCGTAGACTTTGCTTCAGTCCATGGATCGTTTTCCTTAACCTGCATACATACTTCTCTTGAACCTCAAAATCCGGGGATTGCTGCATGTAAACCTCCTCATGAAGATTGCCATAGAGAAAAGCGTTCTTCACATCAAGCTGGTGCAACGACCAATCTCTGTGGGCAGCAATAGAAATGAGTGTCTGAACAGTGGCAAGTCACGCAACCAGGGAGAAAGTATCAAAGAAGTCCATCTCACATGTCTAGGTAAACCACTTTGCCACTAGACTGGCCTTATACCTCGAAACAAATCCCATCAGGGTTGTATTTTAAGGTAAATACCCATCTAGAGTCAACTAGTCGCGTGTCAGTAGGAAGAGGGATGAGATCCCAAGTCTGTCTATTTCGAAGTGCTGTCATCTCATCCTCTATGGATTGACGTCACTTTGGATCAAACATGACCTGCTGGTAGGTAGACGGAATGTGTGACGCTGTAACTTCATGACAGAAGTTGGTAAATTGAGGAGCAAGACAATCGGTAGCCAGACTACCTGCAACACGATATCTGGACTCACGCATGTGAGGCGCTTTCCTAATGGCAATAGGAAGGTCAGAATTATCTGGTATCTCTGACTGAGTTGCTGCAAAAGGGGCCTCACTACTATGGTGATCTGCACCATCTGGAGGATCAGGGCGAACCAAACAGTCATCGGCATTTGGTATAATCTTAACTGCCTGTGAACTATTAGCTGCTGGAGAGGGAGGTCTCTGAAACTTCATGCGAAGCCTGTGACTGGAGATCTAGATTGTGAAGCAGACACCTAAGTCTTTGCAAATGAAATAGGCAAGGGAAGAAAGGTAATATCATCACAAGAACTCCTCTGTCTAATAACTAAGAAATATGGTGTATCATCATGGAAAGTCACATTGGTGCTAACATAATGTTTGTTCTACAGAGGATTATAGCAACGTATGCCTTATGTGTCCTAGAGTATCCAAACAATACGCACTTGATAGAACGAGAAGCCAGCTTGTCATGACCACGTGACAACACATGAATGAAGGCAACGCATCCAAAGGTCTTGGGAGACACATGGAATAACTCACCATCTGAATGCAGAAGAAGAACCGGTATCTGCTCGTAAAGAACTAAGCTAGGCATCTTGTTGATGAGATAGGTCGCTTTCAGAATTGCATCTCCCCAGTATCTATATGGCACATTGTGATGAATCAGAAGTGTACGGGCAACATCCAACAAGTGATTGTGCTTTCGCTCTGCGACCTCATTCTACTGCGAAGTGTGAGGATAGGTGGTCTGACGGACAATCCCACGGGTCCTGTAAAACTCCTCAAGTCTGACAGTGCAGAACTCAAAGGCATTATCAGTTCGCACCATTTTCATTGTGGCTGAATACTATGTGCTAATCTTTAGAAGAAAAGCCTCTATGCATCCTCCAATCTCTACCTTGTTCTTCAATAGGAACACCCAAGTTGCTCTAGAGAAATTATCTACAACACCGAGATGGTATCGGTGTCCCATCCGGTATGGGACTTTGCTCGGTCCCCATATGTCCATATGAAGTAGCCGAAATAATGTTAAAGATCCAGTAGAGGTGCTAGCTGAAAAGGAAGATCGATGGTGCTTACCCAATTGGCAAGCATCACACTGTATGGTAGCAACTGGCGCAATATGTGGTATCACCCTTATGATGCGATCCAAAGATAAGTGGCCAATACGAACATGCCACTGTAGAGCACTCTCACTACCATATCGAGTAGCTCCTGCAAATGGCTCCTATCCTAGGCGATAAACATCGTTCTCCTTTGTACCTCTGACAACAATCCTCCCTGTGTGCTTGTCCTGAACAACACATCCGACATCATCGAAGATCACCCTGCAGTTGAGATCCTTCGTGATTTTGCTCATGGACAACAGACTGAGCAGGAATTTTGGCACGTGCAACGTGCCAAACAGCGGTAAATTGGGAGTCTGAGACACCTCCCCCTTACCCTTAACTGGGGTGGTGTATTTACCATCAGCCACCTATACAGTCTTCCCTGGAGGAACGGACTGTAGCGAATGAAAGTAGGTCTGATCACCGCATAAATGTTGTAACGCACCAGAGTCGATCAACCACCATGATCTCTGATGGCTCTTATAATGCTCCTGGTGCACCAGACTTACACACTTTGCCATTGGTGTCAAGTAGACCACATCCAAGGAAAAAAGGAAATACATACCCCAAAATCAAACCATAAATCTAGGAAAAATCGTATCATTGTTCAGTGTTGCACCACTATCACCAAGAGAACATCAATGGATCTGAAATAGGACATTTTCAGATCTGCATCTCGGTCGGAAACCCCCTTGGACGGGCATTGGCCTAGTTCGGGTGCGGAGGAAAGCACCCGAGATGGCCCCAAGGGGACCGAGGACTCCTTGCGTCTACGAGGGACGTAGCTCCTAGATCGGGGCTGCAAACCCCCTCCTGTCACATGCAACAGTTGCTGCCGCTGGATCCCCTGCCTGTGGCTGCGACGCATGCTGTCACGTAGCATGGTGTTGCCGCGCCGCACGCCTTTGCCTCGCTCATTGCCGCATGCTTATCTTGAAATTTTGAACTACATAACCACTGCTGCTGGATCTCCTGCCTGCTGCTGTAACGCACGCTGTCACGTAGCACGGCGCCGCTGCGCCGCATGCTGTTGCCTCGCTCGTTGCTGCTGTGACGCATGCAGCTTGCTGCCGCCCCCCACCATGCTGCTTGCTGCTGCCACTGCACACTCGCGTGAGGAGATCTGCCGGCAGTGATTCACCGGCGCAAAGAGAGAGGGAGAGGGAGAGGGATTCGGTGGTATGGTTTCGGAGTCCTTGAGGGTAGGATACCTAAAGCTACGGTCTAGGATCGGTACTTTGATACCAAGTAGGAAAATAAAATCAGTTGATTTCATTATGGGAGCCCTACACCTCTTTATAAAAAGGAGAGGTGTGGGAAAAATAACGACATGATCCATAAGAAATAAAAAAAAAAAAAAGAAATAACACCATTATCTAACGGATATTCAGCATCTTTTATAGTTTTTTATCGAAATTTTTTCTATTTGTTTGGCACCTTTGATATCAGCCTGGAAAGTGACTTCATAATTTCTTCCGATTACTATGTTGGAATTTGTCATATCAAAAACATTATCTTCTCTTTCCATGTTACAGTGAAACATTCTGCATACATGGGGTCCTCCTCATCTGGAAAATCCAATACTGAAAGGATGTTAAATTCCGAAGTCCTGAGGATTCGTAACGCGAAGGATATCAGTCAAAATGATAGTGCTGATGTAATAATAGCGAATGGAGCAGTACTGATTGAAAGCCTGAATTCCAAGTCCACAGAACTCAACGATCACGCAATGAATGGAGCAATGATCAGCGAGAATGCCATTGTTCCTGCTGGGATATTTCGAGATTTGGGTAGCCACTCTGATTCTAGAGATGAGCTCAATTACCAAAGGGCAGCAAAGAAGGAAGTTGCATGTGCAGAAAGCCAAAGCACATATCAAGATATTGAAGATAATCATTCCTATAAATCTCCTTTTGGTGATCCTTTGGTTTCGAAAGGAAAGGCCAAGGCAGATTATCAAATGGAGGACACTGAAAGAAGATATTCAAATATGGATGAAATTGGAGATGACCCACCACGGCCGCGTAGATTAACACAAGCTCCTGTTACATACCAACCAAGTTGTAGTTATGATACCCGTGAGTATCAGGATGAAGGCTTTCCTGATAGTGTTGAGCTTCTTGATCAATACGAGGCGGAGATCCTTAGGAAAATTGATGAGCTCAGAGATCAGCTTATCCAAACTCACATAAATCGGCCACTGAGAGGTAGAAGGGTCTACTCCGAGAATCTACACGAAACTTCTGATCTAAGTCACAGTTATACCAAGAGCAGATACTTGTTGAATCCCCCTTCTTTCCAGCATTTTCTGTCGCTGAATGCACACAATATGAGTACGAGCAGATGTCATCAGAAGGTTCCTGACCAAGAAGAGTTATTTGGGTATGACATCCCACAGGCATCGTCACCGTTTCGTGGAGCACCTTTCGATCCCTCTTCCATGTGTGGCACTCATCAATACGGATGTTTTGATCCTGTTCCCGCCACATCCCATGTTCATGATTTGGTTCCACCTACTTTCTCACGTACAAACCACTCTGGTTATCATCGTAACATGGCTTCAAACCATCCACGTATCGATTCTGGCATTATGAAGAATCTGTATCAAGGTGGCACTTGTGGGCTCCATCCTATGGATAGTGGTAATTTTCGAGGCACTGGGAGTCACAAATTTAAGGGCAGCAGTTCATTACAGCACTCTCGAGGCCTGCAGGATCATTGCAAACCCATTTTTAATGTACCGGATCGACACAAGTGTCAATCTGTAGCAGGGGGTGCTCCTTATATTTCCTGCAACAGTTGCTTCAAGCTGCTGGTGCTGCCATATGGCCTTCTTAGGAATGGGGATCGGGCTAAGCTTCGTTGCGGGGAGTGTTCTCAGATCTTCATGATTGAAGTCAATGGAGGGCAACTTAGAATTGTGGAATCTGTACCGGTCGATGGGATGGAGGATGGTCTGAAGCAGCAATCTCCCATGAATTCCGTCAAATGTGACACATCCAATAAGAGTGTCTCCTCTGCGATTGAGAACATTGGCGTATCTAAGCCCACCTTTACTGACGGTAAAGAAAGCTCGGTGAAGGGTCACTCTCCCAAGTTAAGTGAAACGGATAACAGAGAGAGGACTTCATCGTCGCAAGGCACATCCAAAGAAGGGAGCCCCGAGGTACAACCTTATCATCATGACAACAATGGTGAATCAGGAGACATTACCCAACGGAGACCCGATGTGAATTCTCGTGCTCACGATTTGCCTCCTGCTAGCGATTCGGCTGGTAGTAGCGATCATCTAGGCTCTAGTCAGGGGGTGATCAGGTACGTGTTTGGAAACATGGCTGTGCCCTCCGAACCACGTAATGTAGTTAGAGCAGATGACAATCACCAACGTATACCCACACAGAGCACAGAGTCGGCGAGTGAATTGGAGCTGTCACCTAGTGAGTACCCGAAACTGGGTTTGTCTCTTGAATCACAGAATGGAAAGGATGGAGAGGGATTGGGGGGTGCAATGAGCGATAGTCCATTCGTCATTGCGCTGGAGAATAGAGATCAACCACAATTTAATCAGTCACCGCATAATGAGAGATGTAGAGTCTCCATCAATGGTCATCCTATCTCCGACCGAGTTGTTGAGGAGGCAGTGAAAAAAGCAGGTCCCATCAAGCCTGGAGATTATTGGTAAGTTTCTAATTGAGATTTCCTAATGCAGTATTTCTTAGATGGGTTTTCTCCTTTAACGAAATATATTTCTTAAGAAACCGGTGATGCTTCTCTAACGTTAACTCTCCATGTTCATTGGATTTAAGCGAGTGTGAAGAAAAATATGGCTTTTTTTTTTTTTGTGTGATTTAGATACAATAGTACTCTCTTCTGATCAGGTATGATTATAATGCTGGATTTTGGGGTCTCATGGGACAGCCTTGCCTTGGCATAATTCCGGTATGACAACTTATCGCAACTGTTGTTATCTAGTAGCAGCGTAATCAACAACATGTGCATTCATATCCCTTACACCATCTCTCATTTCAGCCATTTATCGAAGAGTTCAATTTTATAATGCCCAAGAACTGTGCTGGTGGGGACACTGGTGTTATAGTTAATGGAAGAGAACTTCATAAGAAGGACTTGGCTTTACTAGCTAGCAGACGTCTCCCTTCTACCAGGGGCAAATCATATGCTATCGAGATTTCCGGTAGAGTCGAAGATGTAGAGTCTGGTGAAGAATTGGAGAGCCTTGGAAAACTTGCCCCGTCGTGAGCCCTTAATACTTTTCCTAGCATTGCCTTTTTTCTTAATACTTTTCCTAGCATTGCCTTTTTTCTTTTTCTAATTTCTTTTGTTTTTTTGAGAGGCTTATTTTGATTAGGGATTACATGAATTTGATTCAGAATATCATATCTGCATAGTCATAGTTCAGGAAATCGGTCACCTAGGTTGCACATGTGGCTGTGCGTAGGCTGCCCCTCTCCTGAACCACATATCACAGGGTAGTCCAATAGTCAGTTCAGACCGACTACTCGGTCCGACCACACATATACTCAACCGAGTGTAAGTTCAATTTTCAAATAGACTCCAAATGAAAAGATCCACTTGATTCTCAAATTGGCCAATTTTTCAAGATGTTATATGAATTAGTGTCTTTGTTACACTATTTGAGGCGGTTTTATGTTTATAGTTTTGATTTTTCAAATATTTGGGATATATAATACAAAATGACTAATTATTTTGTATTTTTTACATGAAGAATACAAAATCGCATCCTCATCCGCACAGTCGCCCATATACTACATACTCTCTATGCGGCAATCCAATCGATCGAATACCACATACTGACTTCTAAACCTTGTGTGCAGTAGATGTTCTTTAGCAGGGATACCCCATTTTGGATCTTGAAGTAGAAAGAAAATGCTATCTACCAAAATAAAAAAATTCTGCTAGTTGACTGCTTTGAATGATAATCCATCTTAGAAAATAATGGCATTTGCAGCCACATTTTTAGTCAAACAAGCTCTTGTATTTTTTTTTCCTTGTCAACATCAACGATTTAACATTCCTAGCAATTTGAGCGCTTGCATGGGAGAAAGACATAAATCTCCTAAAACAATAGAGGGATTCTTCCTCTTGAGTTGCTTCTCTTACCCTGCCATATAATATCGACAAAAGAGTAAATTGAAGGTTACTTTCCATCCTTCTTCTTTGTTCATCTTTCCATCTCCTTCTCTGCAGGATTGAGAGGCTGGGGCGCGGGTATGGAATGCATCCTCCAAGGGTTAAGAGATGATGCCTGTTATTCTTTTGAGCAATCTTGTCGAGGGCCCGCCGTGCACTTGATGTGTTGATATATGTTCTAGCGAACCACATCTCTTACAGATATAAGATCCTTATGGACCACAGGATTCAACCTGTTTTTGCATCAGTTTTATGAAGAATTTGTTTATTTATCCGTGTGTAAACAATGTTGTATTTCTTGTTCTTGTGTGCAGTTTGAGGCTAGTGAGATCCAAGGAAAAGTAGATTAGCTTTGGTTACACTGTTTTTTTGGGAGAAAAAAAGGGCCAGATGTTTCCTGCTTTAATGTACTGCATCATTGTTCTGATTGCAGGGGGAAGTTTGAAATAGTGGTGAGTTGTATGTTGTGACTAAGGTTTTGCAATTATCTTCTGCAACATGATTGGATGTGATGTACCGTATTATTGTGTGCAATTAGGGCCCCTTGATATGAAAATGAGGAAACTCCTACAAGGAGATCCTTTATTTTTTTGGCATGAAAATTTGACGGCTAATTGAATGTTATAATTACATCCAAATGTCTCTTCTTCTGCTCAAAATCATAGTCAATGAGAAAAATAAAAATAAATTTTGGACAAAAAAAGAAAAACAAATAACTCGAAGGTTATAGGAAGAGATAATAGGCATACATAATAGGAATGATTAAATCCTTAATAAAATGTGATATAAAGGTGTCAGAGCATACTTGAGGAACTTGGAATATATACATTACTATTATGGTCTTAAGAAGGGGATTGGATGGGGCATGAGGGATGATGTGATGTTAAAAAAAATGATGTGATTGACACTGGCATGCAAAATGAAGCGAGCTGATTTAGAGTATGAGATTGGGATATTTTTGACATAAGAAACATTTTAAGATAAGTATCGACACCTTGCGATTTGAAGGAGCAGTACATGGTATTGTTTGGTTTCTCCTCCAATCCAATTGACCTCAATTTTTGATGAGTTGATCGAAAGGTAACTAAACCCAACATGTTACACCGAACGTGGCTTTTGGGTCATGGGTTAAAATCAACCTGTGTGCACTCTTACCAAGGGCTCGCGTGCTTACTATGTTACCCCTGTTTTGAGAAGGAGGGGATGGGCGTTAACTTCCATTTATTTCTTTTGCAACCTCTTAAAACTCTCTTATATCTCTTGCCAACAATTTCTAGTCATGTCATGGTTTATCATCACATATTAAGATCTTCTCAAGTAGACACATAAATAATCACTTTCAAAGTAAAAAAGAAATAGATGCTAAAGTCTATACGTCCTTAAATAAACTAGCACTAACTGCAATGGTCTGTTTGTATGTGAGTTAGAAAGAGATGCTGATGTCGAATTTTGCAAATAGGGAGGTGTACTCACATATGAAGGCTTCTGAATTTTGGCAAAAAGATCCAAAGGCTGATTTTTGAGTTTTTAAGTCCGCCTACAGCACCAATTTAGCTGCCAGCTACGTCATGCTACTCACAGGTTGTGAATTGCCAACTTTTATCCTTCAGAAATAAACTACTCCTATTCGCATGATGAGGTCACAATCAATTGCAATAAAAGAAAGATAAAAAAAAAATTTGATAAAAGTACATTTTAATCCAAACACCCAAGTAGTATATCGCAAGTGATGAGAGAGGAAACATACTTTTTTTTTTGAAACCCAACTTACAAAGGTTCACAAAGGCTTAAAGATGAAGTTCTAAAATAGAATGCTAAGCGAATGGATGCTCGATTACCACTGATTTGCTTGCTTGATTTGGGTAGACAAATTCACTGCTCGACTCAAGGAATCCGACTATAAAAACAATTGGTCTTACAAAATTGATTGATCGGGAAGGTAAGTGATCAGGTACCTACATCAACAAATCTCTTCAATGAATATTTGCTGGCAAACGGTTGGTCTAATAGGCAAATCGTTACCCATGACCACCAATAATATCAGGTAACGTGGGTAACACAAACAATGTGTCCATTACGTTTCCGTTCGTTATCAAAGGGGTGGAATCCCAGAGATCTTGGAATTCACAGATTGATTGATGGTTATTACGATCACTCAGGCGTATATAAAAGAGGATCCACGACTCCTGCTTTAGGGTAGGCAATTATGGGAAAAAGTAGAAAATAATAATTTTTTTGTACTCTGTATTAAATTTTTGTGAGTTTGTGTACATTTTGAGGGTTTCCACTCCCTCCTCAAACGTATACCTTTGTAGAAGTGGAAGTCTTGTTATCGATTCTCGTACCTTATTCTTGTTTGGTTGTTTGACTAAACTTTAGTTTAAATAAATTAATTTTGTGTTGATTTTGAGAGTTTAATTATATTAATTAGGATGGAATTGATATGTAATGAATCTGAGAATTTATGTTGAAATTAATGATATTTTGTAGAGGATTTTTCCGTCACACTAGAAGTGATCGAATCTCTTGGTGGATGAAAGTATAGAATAATAATTTTTTTGTAATCTGTATTAAATTTTTGTGAGTTTGTGTACATTTTGAGGGTTTTCACTCCCTCCTCAAACGTATACCTTCGTAGAGGTGTAAGTCTTGTTATCGATTCTCATACCTTATTCTTATTTGGTTGTTTGACTAAACTTTAGTTTAAACAAATCATTTCTGTGTTTATTTTGAGAGTTTAATTATATTAATTGGGATGAAATTGATATGTAATGGCGTAGAGAATTTATGTTGAAATTAATGATATTTTGTAGAGATTTTTCTTGTCACACTAGAAGTGATCGAATCTCTTGGTGGATGTATAAAATTTTTACCTCCCATAACTTATGAATCGAAGAGGAAGAGACAGGATTAGGGATCACACACGCATGCCTCACCCCTTCTCCAACTTGAGCTTAGATAATAATCAATTTGGAGCTTCAACTTTTTTACTACAAATTTTTTATCTCATTAATTTATTATTGATTGAAGAATCGATCAATCAGATAACATTGATCAATCAATTGTTAATCAATCGGATTAATTGATAACTTTCTATAAATGATGAGTCGTGAGCTTTATATGTATCCACAAGAGGACTCTCATTTGACCATTGATTTAAATGCTGACGGCATGTCGTTGATAAGGCCATTTCCGAGTAAGGGTCGTGTCGACATGAATAAAATGTCGATTTACAAGGATATCGTCGACATGCCGTTGGCATTGTCGGCATGCCGTCAGCATGCCCTCGGCACGGTTGGCATGCCGTCGGCATGGTCGGCATGCTGGCAAAATTGGTTTCCATGTCGAGGTTGCTGTTGGTTTTTTTAATTACTTCTGTTATTTTTGTCGGTATGCATCGGCATGCCCGCAGCATGCCCTCGGCATGCTCATCGGCATACCCATCGAAAAACAGGCATTTCCACGGCATGCCCACGAAATGTATACTTGGAATTTCATCGGCACGGCATCGAAATCGACATTTCGAACCTTGCATTTGACACATAACAAAACAAAGAAACTTTCCACTCTTCTCCTCTCTCTCTCTCATCCTTATCTCTCTCAAGGTGCGTTTGTTCAACATAAAATTGGTAAATCAGTCTCTAATCAAATTTGTTGATCATCTCACGCAAGGTGTTTGAAAGAGATCAATTGAGAGGTGATTGATTGATCCACCAATTAGATTGGTCGATCAATCCAATTGACCGATCAAATTGCCTTAATTAAGTTCTTGTGAGGTAGTTTTGAAAGACGTCTAAGGTTGAAGTGTATCGAATCTTAGAGGTAGATCATCATATTTTAAGAGAAACTTATTAGACGCCAAAGCATCGGTATTGTAGAAAGAGTGATATTTTCTCTAGAAAAAAGCTTTCATAAATACTTCAATCAAAATAACATCTAATTTATTTTCATTTTATTCATTTATGCTATTATATATTATTTATTTTTTATTTTATTTCAGATTTTATCAAATCGTGTCAAACTTACTCTATCTAATATTTCTTATTTACCTTTGAAAGTGCACCCTTTCTTATCTATTATCAAGGTTCCTAGAAATAGATTACATCCTGCTCATATCTTAGCAAAGCATTGTATTAATTCTGATACTTGCAATTTCTGGCTCAACTCAAATTTATCATATAATTTTTGAGATTACAATGAATTTTATCTTTCTCCTCGAAAGTATAAAAAAAAGCTTCGATAGCTCAAGGGCCAATTAACATTGAAGATGCTGAATTATGTGCGTAAGTGGTAGGATCTATAGATTGAGTTACACCACAAGGATTTGTTGTGAATTTCAAATGAATATGGTTCCAAAGAGGTTTCCCTAAATTATCTCACTATTATTTATGGGTAGCTTTTATAATTGTCCTTTATGTTGTTTTCAATGCAACATGAGGATTAAATATTTAATTATGATACACGGCTGATAAAAAATTGTTTGAATTAAATATGTTTGTTGCCTTAATCTTACCATTTATTTCTCATTGTAAATAAATGTTTATTAACAACATCATCGCCGGTTGCCCATTTGAAACAAATGAATAAGGTGCGGTTGTTATCCAATTAAGATGATCATTTGATAAATTATATTCATCGTACAGAGTTTCCATTTGTTGGATTGGTTTCAAAGAGATTGAAAAGATTAAAAAAGTTACACGACAACAATTGGATGTTTAGGGAAAGAAGCCCTTTTGTGACATAATGGATGTAACGATTCGATTTTTAAATCCATACGAGACACGAGAATTGTATCGACTCAATTGATTCTAAGATTCAGTCGTCCAACGAGAAAGCAATCAAAAGAGCAGTAAAATAAACCACATTCATCATATTTATAACTAGTAGTAACAAAATACAGCAGTAAAGAAAGGAAATACTACAGTATATACTACCACAACAGTAGAGAATTAAACATGTACATAACATAAAGCTTACAATAAAGAGAGTACATGGAGTAACAGAAAACTACTCACTACAGCGGAAAGAAAAGTATAGAGTACTACAGGTAACACTACTGGGCTCTACTAGGCCTAGCGCCCTCTGCAGCCGCTGACTCTGGCTGCTCAACACCTGGTCCTGAAAGGGTAACAAGGGTGACACGTCAGCGAAACGCTGAATAGAGTGGCAACTAAAAGCTAAAAGAAGCAGTAGAGAGTACAGTAGCTGTTATATTTTTACTTTCTTTAATTATATCTTTACATTTATTCACTGTTGATTTATTTCTCAGATCCTTCTCTTGATCTTTAATGTTCCTCGTGGGAACGATCTTGATTGCAGTCTTTTCCGAAAAGTAGAAGTGACACATGGTGCTCTTCTGGCCGGGAGAGTCCTCCGTGGTGGTCCTACCCTCAGTCAACCACCCCAAGGTCGCTGATAGGCGTAACGGTGACTACGGCACGCGCGATAAATGCACGGGTAGCTACTCTGCACTGGCACGCGGTCAGTCGTTTCCGTTAACGGTTGCGCCCAAAGCACAGCACGGAACCAGTATAGGGCAGAGCCCTCTTAGTAACAGGGGTCCAGCCCCTCCACAGTAACCAAACAGGGGTCTTGCCCCTCCACAGTCCGAGTACCCTCGCCTGACTACCCTGGTTTGCCCAGTGGGCCTAACAAGTCGGTGTAGGAGAGCTAGCAGAACCCCAGGGCCCATGGGGTAGCTAGTGCTCTCCCTACACTAGTAGCTCTCCTCAGTACTGTGTACACGAGGGCCAAAAGTCGGTACAAAGTGGCCAGACCTAACCCCGGGTCCCTGGGGCAGCTAGCTCCGCTCTGCACTAAACAAGGGGATAATCGCTCTCCTTGGCACTCTGTACTCAAGGGCCAGCTCACTTCCCCAATTCTATTCCATTTCCTTTCCAGGAGTTCTACTCCTAATTCCCCGTAGGGTTCAAGCTCCTTTAACTCAGCCAATTTAGGTTTCACCGTTCCAGCCTTATGTTCATGCAAGCCACGTTCTCAATCATATTTATTCATTCATAACAGGCAGCTGTTAACCAATTTACAGGCAGTTATCATTTCCTTTCTACTTTTCCAAGACTGCAAAGTTTGTATATTAAACTAGTTTTCTAGTCCTAGGATTCATGCCGTACCCTAGGATCTATCATTCAATCTAGTTTTCCAGTTCTAGGATTCATGCAATACCCTAGGATCTATCATTAAATCTAATTGCTCAGTCCTAGGGTTCATGCAATGCCTTAGACTCTATTAATTGTTTCACAATTGTATAATTTTGTTAAATAAATTAAAGGGCCACTCTACCCGCGAAACCGGGAGTACTGGGGGCGTGGTCGACAATCCCGCATGCCTCCGCAACCCCCACAGCTACAACGGAATGGGGACCTAACACAAGGATCAGCACAAGTAATTTCTCAGAATAGTATACAATTATTGTAAGCAGCTAGAGAAAATAAATCCGAAAAGAACGCAACTCGAAACGCGGAAAACAGACTCAGAACGGGCCCTAAACGGGTCAAAACCGACGATTCTGCTCAAAATCAGACGTCTGGAACTTCTTCCAGACGTCTTAAAATGTTGATCATGTCATACCTCGGTCTACGCAGTCCTTCAGACGTCCAGAAGTCCGCTGGATCGTCTGGTCTTAGTTCCCAGATGTCCGATTGTCACCCCGGACGTCTGGAGGTCCTTTTCGTCGTCTGGCACTTTGCCTAGACGTTTGATCTGTGTGGGATGGCGAGCCCTCGCGCCCTCCTGAACTGAACCTGCGCACACACACACCCGCTCTCATCACAACGAAGCACAGAAGAATGCGGTGGACAGCTGCATGGCCGTACACGCGTAAAAGGGAGAAGAGAGGAAATTATTGTACCTGTCAGACGTCTGGGCCGTCCTCCTGACGTCTTCGGCGTAGTCTGGACGTAAGTCCAGACGTCTGATTCTGGGAAATTTTCCTAGAATCAGAACCTGGTTCGCTCTTCGCCCGCGACGCAAGGCCGTGCCGCGCCGCGTCTGCTTGCTGCCCGGGCTGCAGCAGCTCCTCTGCGACACCCCACGCCCGCTACTCCCCCGCCGGCCGGATCTAGCTGCCCCGGCAAGCTCGCACCTCGTAGTCGAGCTTCCTTCTTCCTCTCGCAACACTCCTTCCCGCACACCCGCTGCGGCCGCTGCTACTGCAGTCGCTCACTCGCTCTCTCGCGCTCTCGCTGGCAGGGAGAAGGAGAAGAGGAAGGTGGTGGAGTGAGGGTGAGGATGAGGGCGAGGCTATTTAAAGGCCGCGTGGGGAGAGAGAGAAAGAAATGACGTCGTCTGCAGGGAGGGAGAGAAAAGCGAAGGGCGTAGGCGGCGGGTTCAATCTGCGCGTGCAGGCGCGCAGACGCGAACCCGTACGCCGAAAAAATTTTAATACCAGACGTCTGGGAAGGGTTCCAGATGTCTTAACTGCGTCTGATGCCCATGTTTGTAACAATATAACAAACTCAAAGGAAGTTTTGTCCCCGAAACTTGCACGAACTAGGGTGCGGGAAAGAACAAAATATATATATATAACAAACTCAAAGAGGACCGAAGCCGGTCCGAAAATACGTAGCCGTGAAAAGCTCCGGGTACCGCTCCCGCATCGCTGCCTCAGGCTCCCAGGTAGCCTCCTCGTACCGCTGGCTCCTCCACAAAACCTTCACCAGGGGTACTTGCTTTCGTCTCAGACTGTGGATGGCTCTGTCAAGAATCTGCACTGGCCGCTCGGGGTAGGTCAGGTCGTCGCTCACCTCAACGCTCTCATGACTCAGGACATGACTGGGATCGGCGACGTACTTCCTGAGGTTGGACACGTGGAACACGTCGTGCACACCAGAAAGCTGAGGAAGGAGGGCAAGCCTGTAAGCAACGGGTTCAACCCGCTCTAGGACCTCAAAGGGCCCCACGAACCTCGGCGCGAGCTTCCCTCTCACCCCAAACCGCTGCAGGCCCTTCATGGGCGAAACACGAAGGAAGACGTGGTCCCCAACCTCAAACTGCACCTCTCTGTGTCTCCGATCTACGTAGCTCTTCTGCCTGCTCCTGACAGTGCGGAGTCGCCTGTGAATCTGCTCGACTATCTCCTGACTCTGCTGGATCAGGCTGGGGCCAACCTCCCACTTGGTCCCCACCTCAACCCAACTCAAGGGTGCCGTACATCTCCTTCCGTACAGAGCCTTGTAGGGTGCCATGCCGATGCTCGAGTGATAACTGTTGTTATATGCAAACTCCGCCAGGGGCAAGTGCTCCTCCCAAGAGCCCCTCCAGTCCAGTACACAGGCACGAAAAAGGTCCTCAAGGGTCTGTATCGTGCGCTCAGACTGTCCGTCCGTCTGGGGGTGGTAAGCTGTACTGAATCTCAACTGCGTCCCCAGGGTCTGCTGAAACTCAGCCCAAAATTGGGACGTAAAGCAGGTGTCCCGGTCGGATACGATCTCCCGCAGAACTCCGTGTAGACATACCACGTCGCGGATATACCTCTCTGCCAACCGTGCTAGTCCCAAAGTGACTCGGATCGGCAAGAATTGTGCCGTCTTTGTCAGTCTATTCACGATTACCCAGACTGCGTCGTGTCCTCGCTAGGTAATAGGTAAGCCCACCACCAAGTCCATGGTGATGCTCTCCCACTTCCACTCTGGCACAGGAAGTGGCTGTAGCGGCCCTGCAGGCCTCTAATGCTCGGCTTTCACCTGCTGGCACACTAAACACTACGGAACGAATTCACTCACATCCAGCTTCATCCCCCTCCACCAAAACTCACGTCTCAAGTCATGATACATCTTCGTATTTCCGGGATGTATGGTGAATCTGGAACCGTGTGCCTCAGTCAGGAGCCCTCTCAACAGCTCCTCGTCTCTGGGAACGCACAAACGTCCCCTCAGGTGCACCACCTGGTCGTTGAAAGAGAAGCCCCCTGGGTCTCCTGACAGTACTCTGTCGCACAAGGACTGCAAGTACGGGTCTGTCATCTGTCCTGTGATGATGCGATTTATTAGCTCTGGCCTCGTCTGTCGTGTCACAGTCACTGCCCCACAGTGCCCCTGTAACTCTAGGGGTCGCCAACTGCCCATTTCCTCCAAAAGGCTCCAACCCTGCACCTGTAAGCTGGCCAAGTGTGTGGGCGCCTTCCGGCTCAAGGCGTCAACCACTACGTTGGCCTTCCCCGGGTGGTAGGAAATGCTGCAGTCATAGTCGTTCAGGAGCTCCAACCAACGTCTCTGTCTCATGTTGAGCTCCCTCTGATAAAAAAGGTATTTGAGGCTGTTGTGATATGTGAAAATCTCGAAGGTCTCACCGTACAAGTAGTGCCTCCAGGTCTCCAGCGCGAAGACAACAGCTGCAAGCTCCAGGTCGTGGGTAGGGTAGCTATGCTCATGGGGCTTCAGTTGCCGCGAAGCGTAAGCGACAACGTGACCCCTCTGCATGATCACACCCCCTAACCCCTGCAAGGAGGCGTCTGTGTACACAACGAACCCGCTACTACTATCAGGGATGGTGAGCACAGGAACCGAAGTCAACCTCTCCTTCAGCACCTGAAAACACACCTCACAGGCGTCTGTCCAAGTGAAGGGCACGTCCTTCTAGGTCAACTGTGTCATAGGACACGCAATCTGTGAAAAACCCCTGATGAAACGTCTGTAGTAGCCTGCCAGTCCCAAGAAACTACGAATCTCAGTAACCGTGCGCAGTCTCTCCCACTTGAGCACTGCCTCGACCTTGGCTGGGTCCACCGCCAAGCCATCTCCAGAGATCACATGACCCAAGAAGGTCACCTCCCTCAACCAGAACTCGCATTTGCTGTATTTGGCGTACAGTCTACGTCGTCTCAGTGTGTCCAGAACCATCCGCAAGTGCTGTCCGTGCTGCGTCTGATCTCGAGAATAGATGAGTACATCATCAATGAATACCATCATGATCTAGTCCAAGTACGGTCTAAATACCCGGTTCATCAGGTCCATGAAAGCAGTGTGGGCATTGGTCAGCCCAAACGGCATGACCAAAAACTCGTAGTGTTCGTACCGGGTGCAAAAAGTTGTCTTGGAGACGTCTGCCTCCCTGATCCTCAACTGGTGGTATTCAGACCTCAAATCGATCTTGGAGAATATCGTGGCACCTCGCAGCTGGTCAAACAAGTCGTCGATCCTCGGCAGTGGATATCTGTTCTTGATGGTGACCCTATTCAGTTGTCGGTAGTCCACACAAAGGCGTAGGGTACTGATGGTCGTGAGTTGTGACTAGCTTTTGTTGTAGAAATTACGTTGTAGTACAGCTAGTTATTGCCATCATTACAGATATATTTTTTACTCGGAAAATAAAAGAGTTCCCGAGGTCGAACTCAGGGAGCAAGTCGTATTCTAGAAGTACAGTATTTCTTATTACAAAAATAGAGAGAGAGAGAGATGAAAATTTGGCTTCTTCTTCTTCTCTTCTTTCTTCCTCTTTGTCTTCTCTTCTCTTTGGCTCTTGATTTCTTCTTCTTTGTCTATCTCCTCGTGGTCTTCTCTTCTGCCTTCTGTTCTTCCTTGTTTTCTCTTCTTCTTCTTCTGTTCTTCAGATCTTCCTCTCGTGCTCTTCTTCTTTTCTTTTGCTTTCAGGACGTCATCTCTCCTTCTTTCTTCTTTTCTTCTTCTTCTTCTTCTTCAGTCCTTCAGTCCTTCTGTCCTTCTTCTTCTTTTGCCTTCAGGACGTCGTCTGATTTTCCAATCAGACGACTTAAATGCTGAAGCTACAGTGTCTTCCTCAGCTTCCTTCTTCTTCTGCTTTGTGTTCTCTTCTTCTTTTTCTTCCGCAGTCCTTCTTCACCTGTGCCTGCACACTTCACGGTTTACACGTCAGAGGGCAAAACCTACTCTACCCTCCCCCCGCATCTCTCTCTCTGAGAATTCACTCTTAGGAAAGCTCTCCCAGAGCAACCAGTTAATCGGGTACGCGGGTCGCCCGGGTCCAGGCCCACCGGCGTGCGGTGGTGGGCGAGGAGTGCAGGTCGGGCTAATCGGGTCGGGCCAGGTCCGCGAGGCGTGAGCGCGGATGAGGCCGGGTAGTCGGGCGGGTGAGAGGGACCTCACCTCGTGATCAGGAGGCGAACAACTTAAGGCACTTTTTGCCTTTAAGCGCCCGCGTGCCTCTCAAAGTTTCCACGGTGGGACTAAATGTCCCACCCCAATTGAGCGCCTGCAGCGGAGGAGGCAGCTGGCAATCGCGGCTTCACGTGAGGCCTTCGCCCCAGCTGCGAGCCTGGGAGTCTTCGCGGAGATGCCTCGCGAAGTCTGGGAGTCGGACCTGGGCGAAGCGCACCTGGAGCTGCAGGTTGAAGGTGCTTCTTCAGCGCAGCAATGGCGACGGCGGTCGAGATACCTGTCCACAGAGGAATGGCCTCTAGGCCTAATCAGATACGCGGAGAACCTTCGCCGTGGCACGGCGAAGGTGGTGGGGGGTCTAGCAGGCGGCGGGGCCGAGCATGAGGGCCGCCCTAGGTCAAACTGCAGCGTGGGAAATGGGTTTGTTCGGGGGGTCTGCAGAGGGCGTTTGGTGGGAAGTGGAAGGGCGGAAGAGGATCAGGGTGAGGAGGCGGAGGTTATGCACGGGTCGGCGAGCCGTGTGGGGTGCTGAGCGATGGGAGCGGGTCGCCGGAGTGTGGCCGGAGGTGGAGAAGGTGAGGGTGATTAGGTCGGTCGAGGGTGTAATTGACTGTAAAATAGGGAGGAAAAGAAAGAGGGGATAGAGAAGACTAATTCTAACCTAGTTAAAGTGACGAAGGGGACGAAGAGGCTGCCGGCTCGTACCTACCGGAGCTGGAGAAGAAATGCCCAGTGGGGGAGGACGGCGGCGACGACGGGGCAGAGGCAGCGCGCGCCGGTGTTGCGCGACGCGGAGGAGAATCAGGAAGAAGTCTCTGCTGCTGGTATTGCGGCAGAGCGAAGAGGAGGAGGAGGAGAAGCCGCCGGAGCAAGGGGGCGTCTGTCGGAGTGGGAAGAGAGGAAAGTGAGGGGGTATCTCCGTCAGATCCGAGCTGGGAAGAACGGCGGAGTGACGGGGGTATTTATAGGGGCAGAATCAGAGAGGAGGGCGGAGGGAGACGACGTGTCTCCCTCGCCGGAGGACGCCGGAGGAAGGATACCCATACCGTCCGTGCGTTCGCACGGCCGGTATGAGTGGTTGCAGCCATCAGGGGGGTGTTCCTGCGACGACTGACGACGCAGGGCACCCCCATTTGACTTGGCAGGCTCCCTCCCTTACCCTGCGCGGCGCCATGCTCCACGCAAGGTCGTCGGAGCATAGTGCTGCTTAGGTTTTGCAGGAGGGACCTAAACGTAAAGAACGAAGGAGAGTTAGGGGCCAAAATGTGAGGGTTCAAAAGTTGAGGGGCAGAAAGTAAATGTATGAGGACCAAAGTGTAAAGTTGGTCAAGAAGGTTTCTTATTAGGCTCAAGTTTTTATACATGACTAATTAGGACCTAAGGATTCTGATGGTGAATTTTATTTCTAGATTAAACCTTGTTTGACCGGTCAATTTACGCAAAAACCCAAATTAAGTTGTTAATTGGGCATGGTTCTTAATGTAGGTCAAAATGGGTTCCTAAGGCCAAATTGAAGGTTCTAAACCCTAGAGATTATTTTTCTATGAATTTTAGAGAGTTTATTCAATTTTTAGTTTGCCTCGAACCTCGTGTATTTAAGTGGGTTTGTTTTTAGGGTTACAGGATGTTATTTAATTCTTCGGAGTTGCTGTAGCCCTTGTTGAGTCATTTCATCCCTCTTTTCTTCTTATTAGGTTGTTTTGACCTATGTTTGGACCCTGAGTTAACCTGTTTTCAGATTGGATTGGTGAAATTACATATGTACCCCTCAGTTTATGTTTTCTTTGCAAACTCAGAATCTCTCTGAGCCAAGCCTTTCTAAGGTTATGTAGGAGCTTTTAGTATCTGTATTAGGTCAAAATGAGCTAATTATGGCCTATGATGAGGTTCTCATCAGGTACCATCCTTCTTCTTTACAAATAGTACCGGGGCTCCCAAGGGAGACGCACTGGGCCCCACAAAACCTTCTCCAACAGATCCTGTAGCTGAGACTTGAGCTCTCGCAGCTCAAGTGGTGCCATCCTGTATGGTGCGGTGGAGATGGGGCTGGTCCCTGGTACTAGTGAGATCTCAAACTCGATCCCACGCTCGGGTGATATTCCTGGCAGCTCGTCTGGGAACACGTCGAGGTACTCTCTGACCACCGGGATACTCTGGAAGTCTGCCACAGGGCTGGGCTCTTCCACCACACAAGCTAGGAAGCCCTCACACCCCTGGCTCAAAAGTCTCATCGCCCGAAGTGCAGAAATGCACCTGAAGCCTCCGTCCACTGGCTGACCGTGGAACTCGAAAGAAGGCAACTCCGGTATGGAGAAGACTATCTTCCTCTCAAAACAGTCCACCAAAGTGTTGTAAGCGGACAACCAGTCCATCCCCAGAATCACGTCGAAGTCCTTCATCTGTATCATGATCAGGTCAGCGGGAAGGCTATGTCCCCCATACTGACCTCGCAACCCGTGTACACCTCCTCAGCTATAAACAGCTGACCACTCGGACCTTTGATTACGAACGGATCCTCTAACAGCATACAATCCTCGCCCAAACTAATTGTGAAACTGGCTGCGACAAACGAGTGCATAGCGTCGGAATCGAAAAGTGTGTAAACGAGTCTGCTGGAAACTGAAACAATGCCTGCAACCACCGATCCCGAAGCCCTGGTATCCTTGTGTGTCGGGGCTTTGATACGCCCCTCAGCCTTAGGTGCGGACGAAGCAGCCACACTCTGTGTCGAACGGGTAGCTGCTGGCCGGTACCCTCCTCGTGACTGTTGTCCTCCTCCTCGCGCCTGGAAACTACGGCCTCCTGCTCGCCCTCCAGTACTTGACGCGGGAAGTACCTGCTGACCTCCTGCCCTAGACGGGTAGTCTCTCCTGATGTGGCCCGGCTGGCCACATTGGTAGCAAAGGGGAACCCGACTCCCGCCCTCAGTGGGTCCCTACTGTCAGCTGGGCGGGGGTCCGGTGCTGGCAACTGGCCCATGTCGAGGGCCCCCAAATGCCACTGATGGCCCTGCAAAACGTGACGGCTCTCCTGCGGATGCCACATGTCTCCTCTCTCGTCGGCCCTGTGAAAAGTCTGGCTGGTAGGGCCTCTTCCGCCCGCCGTCAGTATCTCGTGCGGACGAGTTTGTCTCCTCGTAGGTCATTGCTGCCTCCACTACCCTCGAGAACGTAGGCAGCTTCAGGGATTTGACATACCCCCGAATCCCAGGCCGGAGCCCCTCGATGAACCTCCAAAGGCGCTCCTCAGTGGCTACCGCTGTCGCTGCGAAGCGGGACAACTCCAGAAAATGCGTGCGGTACGCGCTCACGGTCATCGTCCCCTAGCGGAGAGTGTGGAACTCCTGCCTCCTCTGGTGCTGCCACGTCTGGGGAAAGTACTGCTCGCAGAAGAGGGTGATGGACTGGTCCCAGGTAGGCTCGTCCCTCTCCTGTCCCCTGACCGCCCTCCACCACCTGTGTGCCACACTCTCTAGCTGGTA
The DNA here is from genome assembly GCA_037157565.1 of Thalassia testudinum. Taxonomy (NCBI): domain Eukaryota; kingdom Viridiplantae; phylum Streptophyta; class Magnoliopsida; order Alismatales; family Hydrocharitaceae; genus Thalassia; species Thalassia testudinum. Next base: position 55,980,432 of record JAZHRO010000030.1, read on the forward strand.
CGTGGCAAAGGCCACGCGGCACTCCACCGGAGGGCGAAGGGTGTCGGAAACCTTCTCGATTCGCTTGAGCCAGTCCTCTGCCTCGGTTGGGTCCTCATCCCCCTTGAAGGAGGGGGGCTTCAGCTTCCGGAACTACCCGAAAAGCTCGAAATGAAACTGTAGTGGAGATGCTGGTGCACCTCCGAGCAAAGGAGCCTCGTGCACAGAAGTGTCGGAGGAAGGTGGGGGCGGTGGCGGCCCATCCCCTCCCCCGAATCCAGCGCAGCGTCCGTCGCGTGGTCCCACAGAGGACTCCCCCTCCGCAACCCCAGGGAGAGGCGCTCGGGGCGGTGGGTGGAGGAGCTCCTCTTGCACCATATCCCGTATCAGCTGGGCGAGGTCCTAGGCCTGAATGCCCGGGAGCAGTGGCTGGTCCACTGAGACGTCAACCGCAACACGCCCACCTCGCCGACCTCGTCCTTGGCCTCGCCTGTGGCCCGCCTCACTAGTCCCTCGTCGAGGCATCTCCTGCAAGGAGATGCGAAACAGAACAGAAACACGTCAATATGTAACGATATCTAACAAAGAAATCTAAGAGCTCATGTCAAAAGAAATGTTGTGGTGGCTACTTTAGTTACAGACATGTGAATTTGTTATTTTCCAGTTAGTTGGTTCACTTCTCGGGACGACTTTGCTCTGATACCATCTTGTAACGACCCGATTGCCGAATCCCTACGAGACACGAGAACCGGATCGACTCGACTGATCTCAAGACCCAGTCGTCCAACGAGAAAGTAACCAAAAGAGCAGTAAAATAAACCACATTCACCATGTTTATAACTAGCAGTAACAAAATACAGCAGTAAAGAAAGAAAATACTATAGCATACACCACCACAACAGTAGAGAATTAAACATGTACATAACATAAAGCTTTCAATAAAGAGAGTACAAGGAGTAACAGAAAACTACTCACTACAGCGGAAAGAAAAGTACAGAGTACTACAGGTAATACTACTGGGCTCTACTAGGCCTAACGCCCTTTGCAGCCGCTGACTCTGGCTGCTCAACACCTGGTCCTGAAAGGGTAACAAGGGTGACACGTCAGCGAAACGCTGAGTAGAGTGGCAACTAAAAGCTAAAAGAAGTAGTAGAGTGTATAGTAGCTGTTATATTTTTACTTTCTTTAATTATATCTTTACATTTATTCACTGTTGATTTATTTCTCAGATCCTTCTCTTGATCTTTAATGTTCCTCGTGGGAACGATCTTGATTGCAGTCTTTTCCGAAAAGTAGAAGTGACACATGGTGCTCTCCTTGCCGGGAGAGTCCTCCGTGGTGGTCCTACCCTCAGTCAACCACCCCAAGGTCGCTGACAGGTGTAACGGTGACTACGGCACGCGCGATAAATGCACGGGTAGCTACTTTGCACTGGCACGCGGTCAGTCGTTTCCGTTAACGGGTGCGCCCAAAGCACAGCACGGAACCAGTATAGGGTAGAGCCCTCTCAGTAACAGGGGTCCAGCCCCTCCACAGTAACCAAACAAGGGTTTTCAACCTCCACAGTCCGCGTACCCTCGCCTAACTACCCTGGTTTGCCTAGTGGGCCTAACAAGTCGGTGTAGGAGATCTAGCAGAATCCCGGGGCCCATGGGGTAGCTAGTGCTCTCCCTACACTAGTAGCTCTCCTCAGTACTGTGTACACGAGGGCCAAAAGTCGGTACAAAGTGGCCAGATCTAACCCCGGGTCCCGGGGGTAGCTAGCTCCGCTTTGCACTAAACAGGGGGACAGTCGCTCTCCTTGGCACTTTGTACCCAAGGGCCAGTTCACTTCTTGTAACGACCCGATTCCCGAGTCCCTACGAGACACGAGAACCGGACCGACTCGACTAATCCCAAGACCTAGTCGTCCAACGAGGAAGTAACCAAAAGAGCAGTAAAATAAACCACATTCAGCATGAATATAACTAACAGTAAGAAAGTACAGAAGTAAGGAAAGAAACTACTACAGTAGATACCACCACAACAGTAGAACAACATTTATCATACAACATGAACTGCAGGTAAAGAAAGGACAGCGGAAACAAGAACTACTCACTAAAACAGAAACGAAAGAGGTACAAAGACAGTGGTAACTCTACTGGACCCTACTCGGCCTAGCGTCCTCTGCAGCCGCTGACCCTGGCTGCTCAACACCTGGTCCTGAAAAAGGTAACGAGTGTAACACATCAGCAAAACGTTGAGTAGAGTGGCAACTAAAACTAAAGACAATAGTAGAGTGTACAGTAACGGTTATGTTCTATTACTTTCTTTATTTACATCTTTCAATTGTCTCACTATTTCATTTATTTCTCAGATCTTTTATTTGATCTCGAATGTTCCTCGTGGGAACGATCTTGATTGCAGTCTTTTCCAAAAAGTAGAAGTAGCACGTGGTGCTCTCCTGGCCGAGAGAGTCCCCCGTGGTGATCCTACCCTCAGTCAACCACCCCAAGGTCACTGACAGACGTAACGGTGACTACGGCACGCGCGATAAACGCACAGGTAGCTAACCCGTACTGACACGCGGTCAGTCGTTTCCGTTAACGGGTGCGCCCAAAGCACAGCACGGAACCAGTACAGGGCAGAGCCCTCTCAGTAACAGGGGTCCAACCCCTCCACAGTAACCAAACCGGGGCCTTGCCCCTCCACAGTCCGCGCACCCTCGCCTGACTACCCTGGTTTGCCCCAGCGAGCTTAACAAGTCGGTGTGGGAGGCTAGCAGAACCCCGGGGCCCGTGGGGTAGCTAGTACCTCCCTACACTTGTAGCTCTCCTCGGTACTACGTACGCGAGGGCCAGCAAGTCGGTACAGAGTGGCCAATCCTAACCCCGGGTCCCTGGGGCGGCTGGCTCCGCTCTGCACTAAACAGGGGGGGACAGCCGCTCTCCTTGGTACTCCGTACTCAAGGGCCAGCTCACTTCCCCAAAACTATTCCATTCACTTTCCAGGAGTTCTACTCCTACTTCCCCGTAGGGTTCCATCCTTTTTACTCAAACATCCAGGTTTCACTTTCCAGTTTCACATTCTTACAATCCATGTTCTCAACCATGTTATCTATTCACAACAGGCAGCTGTTAATTCAAATTACAGGCAGCTTTATATCTCTTTCCATTTTCCAAGACTACAGTATTATACATTCCACTAGTTTTCCCATCCTAGGATTCATGCCATATCCTAGGATCTATCATATAATCTAGTTTTCCAATCCTAGGATTCATGCAACACCTAGGAGCAATCATTCCATCTATTTCTCATTCCTAGGATTCATGCAATGTCCTAGGTTCTATTTATGGTTTCATAATTTAACAGATTTTATTAATAACTTAAAGCCACTCTACCAGGTACAACGGGAGTAATGGGGGCGTGATCGGGAATCCCGCGTGCCTCCGCGACTCCCAAGACTGCAACCGAACGAGGTCCTATCACAAGGATCAAACACAAGGAAAGTCTCAAAGCAGTGTATAGCTACTGTAGACGGGTAGAGGAATTAATTCTGAAAAGAACGCAACTCGAATCGCGGAAAACGGAGCTCGAACGGGCCCTAAACGGGTCGAAAAAGACGATACTGTGCAAAATTAGACGTCTGGAACTTCTTCCAGACGTCTTAAAAAGTGGATCAGAGAATTACCTGCTCAGTGTGGTTTCCCAGACATCCAGAAGTCTGCGGGGTCGTCTGGCCTAGCTCCCAGACGTCCTATGGTCACCCCGGACGTCTGGAGGTCGCTTCCGCCGTCTGGTAAAAAAGCCAGACGTCTGATTCACGTTGGATGGCGAATCACCGAGCCTGCGCACAGCCAACTCCCTCCCTCAGTACGGTCAGTCGACAGGAACGAAGAAGAAAGCGGAATACTCACCCTTCAGACGTCTGTATCATATTCCAGACGTCTCCCTCGCCGTCTGGCTATCAACCCAGACGTCTAATTCTGGAAATTCTTCCAGAACAGGGCACCACCCGGCTTCCGCTTGCGACGCCGCCCGCGTCGCACCTCGAGCGTCTGCTGCTCAGACCGCAGCAGGTCCCTCTCCGCGTCGTTCCGCGCCCCCTGCGCCCTCCGTCGGCCGTCCCTAGCAGCCCCGGCGAGCTCGCTCGCACGGCAGAGCTCCCCTCTCGTACGCAGCACCTCCTCCTCGCTCACTGTGGCCACCGCTGCCGCCCTTGCGCTCGCTCTCGCACACAGGAAGGAGGAGAGGAAGGGGTGGAGACGACGGGAGGGGAGGCGTGGCCTTTTTAAGGCCGCGCGAGGAGGAGAGAGAAGGAGCGCGGCAGGGGTCTGCAGCCGCAGAGAGAGAGGGAATATCGAATATGCGGGTCTGCGCGCTCAGGCGCGCAGATGACTCGCGCGTGTGGAAGATAACGGTTTTTCAGACGTCTGGAAACGATCCCAGACGTCCTGTCAGACGCCTTGATGTGATCCCAGATGTCTGGTCCGACGTCTGGGCCACCTCCCAGACGTCTTAAAAGACGTCTGGGGCACGCGTTCGTTACAATATAACAAACTCAAAGGAAGTTTCGTCCCCGAAACTTGCGCCAACTAGGGTGAGGGAAAAGACGTCCAAATAACCATAACAAACTCAAAGAGGATCGAAGCCGGTCCGAAAAGACATACCGGCGAAAAGCTCCGGGTACCGCTCCCGCATTGCCGCCTCAGGCTCCCAGGTAGCCTCCTCGTACCGCTGGCTCCTCCACAAAACCTTTACCAGGGGTACTTGCTTTCGCCTCAAACTGCGGATGGCTCGGTCTAGAATCTGCACTAGCCGCTCGGGGTAGGTCAGGTTGTCGCTCACCTCGACACTCTCGTGACTCAGTACGTGACTGGAATCGGCTACGTACTTCCTGAGGTTGGACACGTGGAATACGTCGTGCACACTAGAAAGCTGCGGGGGAAGGGCAAGTCTGTAAGCAACGGGTCCAACCCGCTCCAGGACCTCAAAGGGCCCCACGAACCTCGGCGCGAGCTTCCCTCTCACCCTAAACCGCTGTAAGCCCTTCATGGGCGAAACACTAAGGAAGACGTGGTCCCCAACCTCAAACTGCACCTCTCTGCGTCTCCGATCTGCGTAGCTCTTCTGTCTGCTCCTGACAGTGCGGAGTCGTCTGTGGATCTGCTCAACTACCTCCTGACTCTGCCGGATCAACCTGGGGCCAACCTCCCACTTGGTCCCCACCTCAACCCAACTAAAGGGTGCCGTACACTTCCGTCCGTACAGAGCCTCGTAGGGAGCCATGCCGATGCTCGAGTGATAACTGTTGTCGTATGCAAACTCCGCCAGGGGCAGGTGCTCCTCCCAAGAGCCCCTCCAGTCTAGTACACAGGCACGCAAAAGGTCCTCAAGTGTCTGTATCGTGCGCTCAGACTGTCCGTCTGGGGGTGGTAAGCCGTGCTAAACCTCAACCTCGTCCCCAAGGCCTGCTGAAACTCAGCCCAAAACTGGGACGTAAAGCGGGTATCCCGGTTGGATACGATCTCCCGCGGAACTCCGTGTAGTCGTACCACATCACGGATATACCTCTCTGCCAACTGTGCTGGTCCCAAAGTGACTCGGATCGGCAAGAAACGCGCCGTCTTCGTCAGTCTATCCACTATTACCCAGGCTGCGTCGTGTCCCCGCTGGGTAACAGGTAAGCCCACCACCAAGTCCATGGTGATGCTCTCCCACTTCCACTCTGGCACTGGAAGCGGCTGAAGCGGCCCTGCAGGCCTCTAATGCTCGGCTTTCACATGCTGGCACACTAAACACTGTTGCACGAACTCACCCACATCCCGCTTCATCCCTCTCCACCAAAACTCGCATCTCAAGTCGTGGTACATTTTCGTGTTTCCAGGATGTATGCTGAATCTGGAACTGTGTGCCTAAGTCAAGAGCTCTCTCAACAGCTCCTCGTCTCTGGGAACGCACAACCGTCCCCTCAAGCGTAGCACCTGGTCTGTGAAAGAGAAGTCCCCTGGGTCTCCTGATAGTACTCTGTCGCGCAAAGACTGCAAGTACGGATCGGCCATCTGTCCTGTGATGATACGGTCTATCAGCTCTGGCCTGGTTTGCCGTGTCACCGTCACTGCCCCACAGTATCCTCGTAACTCTAGAGGTCGCCAACTGCCCACCTCCTCCAAAAGGCTCCAACTCTGTAACTGTAGGTTGGCCAAGCGTGCGGGCGCCTTACGGCTCAAGGCGTCAGCCACCACATTGGCCTTTCCCGGGTGGTAGGAGATGCTGCAGTCGTAGTCCTTCAGGAGCTCCAACCAACGTCTCTGTCTCATGTTGAGCTCCTTCTGGTCAAAAAGATATCTGAGGCTCTTGTGATCTGTAAAAATCTCGAAGGTCTCACCGTACAAGTAGTGCCTCCATGTCTTCAGCGCGAAGACAACAGCTGCCAACTCTAGGTCGTGGGTAGGGTAGGTATGCTCATGGGGCTTCAGTTGCCGCGAAGCGTAAGCGACAACGTGACCCTCTGCACGAGCACACCTCCTAACCCCTGCAAGGAAGCATCTGTGTACACAACGAACCCACCACTACTGTCAGGGATGGTGAGCACGGGAGCCGAGGTCAACCTCTCCTTCAGCTCCAGAAAACACGCCTCACAGGCGTCTGTCCAAGCGAAAGGCACGTCCTTCCGGGTCAACTGTGTCATAGGACGCGCAATCTGTGAAAATCCTCTGATGAATCGTCTGTAGTAACCCGCCAGTCCCAGGAAACTGCGAATCTCAGTGACTGAACGCGGTCTCTCCCACCTGAGCACTGCCTCGACCTTGGCGGGGTCCACCGCCAGGCCGTCTCCAGAGATCACATGACCCAAGAAGGTCACCTCCCTCAACCAGAACTCGCACTTGCTGTATTTGGCGTACAGCCTGCGTCGCCTCAGAGTGTCCAGAACCATCCGCAAGTGCTGTCCGTGCTGCGTCCGATCTCTAGAATAGATGAGTACATCATCTATGAAAACCACCACGAACTGGTCCAAGTACGGTCTAAACACCCGGTTCATCAGGTCCATGAAAGCAGCCGGGGCATTGGTCAGCCCAAACGGCATGACCAAAAACTCGTAGTGTCCGTACCGGGTGCGGAAAGCTGTCTTGGAGACGTCGGTCTCCCTGATCCTCAACTGGTGGTATTCAGACCTCAAGTCTATCTTGGAAAACACCGTGGCACCCCGCAACTGGTCAAACAAATCGTCGATCCTCGGCAGCGGATATCTGTTCTTGATGGTGACCCTATTCAGCTGTCGGTAGTCCACAAAAAGGCGTAGGGTAACATCCTTCTTCTTCACAAACAGTACCGGGGCTCCTCAGGGAGACGCACTGGGCCTCACGAAACCTTTCTCCAAAAGGTCCTGCAATTGGGACTTGAGCTCTCGCAGCTCAAGCGGTGCCATCCTGTATGGCGCAATGGAGATGGGGCTGGTCTCTGGTACTAGTGAGATCTCAAACTCAATCTCACGCCCGGGCGGTAGTCCTGGTAACTCGTCTGGAAACACGTCAGGGTACTCTCTGACCACCGGGATGCTCTGGAAGTCTGCCACAGGGCTGAGCTCTGCCACCACACAAGCTAGGAAGCCCTCACACCCCTGGCTCAAAAGTTTCGCCGCCCGAAGTGCCGATATGCACCTGAAACCTCTATCCACTGGCTGTCCGTGAAACTCGAAAGAAGGCAACTCCAGAATGGAGAAGACGATCTTCCTCTCAAAACAGTCCACCAAGGCGTGGTAAGCGGACAGCCAATCCATCCCCAGAATCACTCCAAAGTCCTCCATCTGTATCATAATCAGGTCAGCTGGCAGGCTATGTCCCCCGACGTTGACCTCGCAATCCGTGTACACCTCCTCAGCTACAAACAGCTGACCACTCGGACCTCTGATTATGAACGGATTCTCTAACAGTGTATAATCCTGGTCTAAACTAACTGCGAAACTGGCTGCGACAAACGAGTGCGTAGCGCCGGAATCGAAAAGTATGTAAACGAGTCTGCCGGAAACTGAAACCATACCTACTACCACAGATCCCGAAGCTCTGGCGTCCCTGTGTGTCAGGGCGTTGATGCGCCCCTCAGCTCTAGGTGCGGACGAAGTAGTCACACTCTGCGTCGGATGGGTAGGTGCTGGCCGGTACCGTCCTCGAGACTGCTGTCCTCCACCTCGCGCCTGGAAACCGCGGCCTCCTGCGCGCCCTCCAGTGCTCTGCACAGGAAGTATCTGCTGACCTCCTGCCCTAGACGGGCAGTCCCTCCTGACATGGCCCGGCTGGCCACACTGGTAGCAGAGGGGAACCCGACTCCCGCCCTCAGTGAGTCCCTACTGTCGACTAGGCGGGGGTCCGGTGCTAGCGACTGGCCCTTGTCGAGGGCCCCCAAAGGCCACTGATGGCCCAGCACAACGTGACGGCTCTCCTGCGGACGCCACGAGTCTCCGTTCTCGCCGGCCCTATGAGACGTCTGGCTGAAAGGGCCTCTTCCGCCCGCTGTCGGTCTCTCGCGCGGACGGGTTGGTCTCCTCGTAAGTCATAGCTGCCTCTACCACCCTCGAAAATGTAGGCAGCTTCAGGGGTTTGACATACCCCCGGATCGCAGGTCGGAGCCCCTCGGTGAACCTCCAAAGGCGCTCCTCCTCAGTGGCTACCGCTGTCGCTGCAAAGCGGGACAGCTCCAAGAAACGCGTGCGGTACGCGCTCACAGTCATCGTCCCTTGGCGGAGAGTGTGGAACTCTCGCCTCCTCTGGTCCTGCCACGTCTGGGGAAAGTACTGCTCGCAGAAGAGGGTAATGAACTGGTCCCACGTCGGCTCGTCCCTCTCCTGTCCCCGGACGGCCCTCCACCACCGGTGTGCCGCACTCTCCAGCTGGTACGTGGCAAAGGCCACGCGGCACTCCACCGGGGGGCGAAGGGTGTCGAAGATCTTCTCCAGTTGCTCAAGCCAGTCCTCTGCCTTGGTCGGGTCCTCATCCCCCTTGAAGGAGGGGGGCTTCAGCTTCCGGAATTGTCCGAAAAGCTCGAAGTGGCGCTGTAGGGGAGGTGCTGGTGCACCTCCAGGCGAAGGTGCCTCGTGTACAGAAGTGTCGGAGGAAGGCGGGGGTGGCAACGGCCCATCCCCTCCCTCGTGTCCGTCGCGTGGTCCCACAGAGGACTCCCCCTTTGCAGCTCCAGGAGGAGGTGCTCGGGGCGGTGGGTGGAGCTCCTCTCGTACAATATCTCGTATCAGTCTGGCGAGGTCCTGGGCCTGGATGCCCGGGAGTGGTGGCGGGTCCACCGAGACGTCAACAACAGCACGTCCACCTCGCCGACCTCGCCCTCGGCCGTGCCCGCGGCCAGTCTCACCAGTCCCGCGACGAGGCATCTCCTGCAAGGAGATGCGAAACAAAACGGAAACGTCAAAATAGACGGTACCTACGAAACTTCTAAGAGCCCAAGTCAAGAGATATGTTGTGGTGGCTACTCTAGCTATAAACATGTGAATTGGTTATTTTCCAGTCAGTTGATTCACTTCTCGGGACGACCTTGCTCTGATACCATCTTGTAACGACCCGATTCCCGAGTCCCTACGAGACACGAGAACCGGACCGACTCGACTAATCCCAAGACCTAGTCGTCCAACGAGGAAGTAACCAAAAGAGCAGTAAAATAAACCACATTCAGCATGAATATAACTAACAGTAAGAAAGTACAGCAGTAAGGAAAGAAACTACTACAGTAGATACCACCACAACAGTAGAACAACATTTATCATACAACATGAACTGCAGGTAAAGAAAGTACAGCGGAAACAAGAACTACTCACTAAAACAGAAATGAAAGAGGTACAAAGACAGTGGTAACTCTACTGGACCCTACTCGGCCCAGCGTCCTCTGCACCAGCTGACCCTGGCTGCTCAACAGCTGGTCCTGAAAAAGGTAACGAGTGTAACACGTCAGCAAAATGCTGAGTAGAGTGGCAAACTAACTAAAGACAACAGTAGAGTGCACAGTAGCTGTTATGTTCTATTACTTCCTTTATTCACATCTTTCAATTTTTCTCACTATTTTATTTATTTCTCAGATCCTTTACTTGATCTCGAATGTTCCTCGTGGGAACGATCTTGATTGCAGTCTTTTCCAAAAGTAGAAGTAGCACGTGGTGCTCTCCTGGCCGGGAGAGTCCCCCGTGGTGATCCTACCCTCAGTCAACCACCCTAAGGTCACTGATAGACGTAACGGTGACTACGGCACGTGCGATAAATGCACAGGTAGCTAACCCGCACTGGCACGCGGTCAGTCGTTTCCGTTAACGGGTGCGCCCAAAGCACAGCACGGAACCAGTACAGGGCAGAGCCCTCTCAGTAACAGGGGTCCAACCCCTCCACAGTAACCAAACCGGGGCCTTGCCCCTGCACAGTCCGCACACCCTCGCCTGACTACCCTGGTTTGCCCCAGCGGGCCTAACAAGTCGGTGTGGGAGGCTAGCAGAACCCCGGGGCTCGTGGGGTAGCTAGTACCTCCCTACACTAGTAGCTCTCCTCGGTACTACGTACGCGAGGGCCAGCAAGTCGGTATAGAGTGGCCAGTCCTAACCCCGGGTCCCTGGGGCGGCTGGCTCCGCTCTGCACTAAACAGGGGGGGACAGTCGCTCTCCTTGGTACTCCGTACTCAAGGGCCAGCTCACTTCCCCAAAACTATTCCATTCACTTTCCAGGAGTTCTACTCCTACTTCCCCGTAGGGTTCCATCCTTTTTACTCAAACATCCAGGTTTCACTTTCCAATTTCACATTCTTACAATCCATGTTCTCAACCACGTTATCTATTCACAACAGGCAGCTGTTAATTCAAATTACAGGCAGCTTTATATCTCTTTCCATTTTCCAAGACTGCAGTATTATACATTCCACTAGTTTTCCCATCCTAAGATTCATGCCATATCCTAGGATCTATCATATAATCTAGTTTTCCAGTCCTAAGATTCATGCAACACCTAGGAGCTATCATTCCATCTATTTCTCATTCCTAGGATTCATGCAATGTCCTAGGTTCTATTTATGGTTTCATAATTTAACAGATTTTATTAATAACTTAAAGCCACTCTACCAGGTACAACGGGAGTAATGGGGGCGTGATCGGGAATCCCGCGTGCCTCCGCGACTCCCAAGACTACAACCGAACGAGGTCCTATCACAAGGATCAAACACAAGGAAAGTCTCAAAACAGTGTATAGCTACTATAGACGGGTAGAGGAATTAATTCTGAAAAGAATGCAACTCGAATCGCGGAAAACGGAGCCCGAACGGGCCCTAAACGGGTCGAAAAAGACGATACTGTGCAAAATCAGACGTCTGGAACTTCTTCCAGACGTCTTAAAAAGTGGATCAGAGAATTACCTACTCAGTGTGGTTTCCCAGACATCCAGAAGTCTGCGGGGACGTCTGGCCTAGCTCCCAGACGTCCTATGGTCACCCCGGACGTCTGGAGGTCGCTTCCGCCGTCTGGTAAAAAAGCCAGACGTCTGATTCGCGTTGGATGGCGAATCACCGAGCCTGCGCACAGCCAACTCCCTCCCTCAGTACGGTCAGTCGACAGGAAGGAAGAAGAAAGAGAAATACTCACCCTTCAGACGTCTGTATGATATTCCAGACGTCTCCCTCGCCGTCTGGCTATCAACCCAGACGTCTAATTCTGGAAATTCTTCCAGAACAGGGCACCACCCGGCTTCCGCTTGCGACGCCGCCCGCGTCGCACCTCGAGCGTCTGCTGCTCAGACCGCAGCAGGTCCCTCTCCGCGTCGTTCCGCGCCCCCTGCACCCTCCGCCGACCGTCCCTAGCAGCCCCGGCGAGCTCGCCCGCACGGCAGAGCTCCCCTCTCGTACGCAGCACCTCCTCCTCGCTCACTGCGGCCGCCGCTGCCGCCCTTGCGCTCGCTCTCGCACACAGGAAGGAGGAGAGGAAGGGGTGGAGACGACGGGAGGGGAGGCGTGGCCTTTTTAAGGCCGCGCGAGGAGGAGAGAGAAGGAGTGCGGCAGGGGTCTGCAGCCGCAGAGAGAGAGGGAATATCGAATATGCGGGTCTGCGCGCTCAGGCGCGCAGATGACTCGCGCGTGTGGAAGATAACGGTTTTTCAGACGTCTGGAAACGATCCCAGACGTCCTGTCAGACGCCTTGATGTGATCCCAGATGTCTGGTCCGACGTCTGGGCCACCTCCCAGACGTCTTAAAAGACGTCTGGGGCACGCGTTCGTTACACTTCCCCAATTCTATTCCATTTCCTTTCCAAGAGTTCTACTCCTAATTCCCCGTAGGGTTCAAGCTCTTTTAACTCAGCCAATTTAGGTTTCACCGTTCCAGCCTTACGTTCTTGCAACCCATGTTCTCAATCATATTTATTCATTCATAACAGGCAGCTGTTAACCAATTTACAAGCAGTTATCATTTCCTTTTTACTTTTCCAAGTCTGCAAGATTTGTATATTCAACTAGTTTTCCAGTCCTAGGATTCATGCCGTACCCTAGGATCTATCATTCAATCTAGTTTTCCAGTCCTAGGATTCATGCAATACCCTAGGATCTATCATTCAATCTAATTTCCCAGTCCTTGGGTTCATGCAATGCCTTAGACTATATTAATTATTTCATAATTGTACAATTTTGTTAAATAAATTAAAGGGCCACTTTACCCGCGAAACCGGGAGTACTAGGGACGTGGTCGGCAATCCCGTGCTCCACCGCAACCCCAAGAGCCGCAATGGAACAGGGACCTAACACAAGGATCAGCACAAGTAATTTCTCATAACAGTATACAATTACTGTAAGCAAGTAGAGAAAATAAATCCGGAAAGAACGCAACTCGAAACGCGGAAAACGGACTCCGAACGGGCCCTAAACGGGTCAAAAACGACGGTTCTGCTCAAAATCAGACGTCTGGAACTTCTTCCAGACGTCTTAAAATGTTGATCATGTCGTACCTCGGTGTGCGCAGTCCTTCAAACGTCCAGAAGTCCGCTGGATCGTCTGGTCTTAGTTCTCAGACGTCCAATTGTCACCCCAGACGTCTGGAGGTCCTCTTCGTCGTCTGGCACTTCGCCTAGACATCTAATCCGTGTGGGATGGCGAGCCCTCGCGCCCTCCTGAACAGAACCTGCGCACACACACACCCACTTTCATCACAACGAAGCGCAGAAGAATGCGGCGGACGGCTGCATGGCCGTACACGCGTAAAAGGGAGAAGAGAGGAAATTATTGTACCTGTCAGACGTCTGGACCATCCTCCAGATGTCTGATTCTAGGAAATTTTCCCAGAATCAGAACCTAGTTCGCTCTTTGCCTGCGACGCAAGGCCACGCTGCACCGCGTCTGCCTGCTGCTCGAGCTGCAGCAGCTCCTCCGTGACACCCCACGCCCGCTACTCCCCCGCCGGCCGGCTCTAGCTGCCCCGGCAAGCTCGCACCTCGTAGTCGAGCTTCCTTCTTCCTCTCGCAACACTCCTTCCCGCACGCCCGCTGCGGCCACTGCTGCCGCAGTCGCTCACTCGCTCTCTCGCGCTCTCGCTGGAAGGGAGAAGGAGAAGAGGAAGGCGGTGGAGTGAGGGTGAGGATGAGGGCGAGGCTATTTAAAGGCCGTGCGGGGAGAGAGAGAAAGAAACGACGTCGTCTGCAGGGAGGGAGAGAAAAGCGAAGGGCGTAGGTGACAGGTTCAGTCTGCGCGCGTAGCCGTGCAAACGCGAACCCGTATGTCGAAAAAAATTTAATACTAGACGTCTGGGAAGGGTTCCAGACGTTTGGTCAAACGTCTGGACCACTTCCCAGACGTATTAACTACGTCTGATGCCTATATTCATAACAATGGATAAGCAATAAATCATATGGGTGATTTTGGATGCATATTTATTCACCGTCAACCTTGCTATTAAAGAGAAAAGAAAAGGATTACACGGCTGTGAGAACCATATAATTAATGGTAATTAGACATGCCGTACTTCATTTTATCATCCACCTAATTTTACCAGTCATAAAAATGCTTCAAATTTTATTTCATAAGAGACCGATTAATTCTTTCGCATATTAAGACAATCAAGAACTACAAAAGAATCGACCAACATGATGGATTGGGCTATAAGTACTCCAATGAAATTAAATTTGAAATAACTTCGTTGAAAATCAATCAAATCTAAATCCACTCCATTTAAGCTGTGACAAGGTTTGTAGCTCTTGACGTAAACGTCGATATATCCAACGTATACTTTCATCTTCCCTTGAAAGGGCTTTTTCCTTGAGAGATCTCTTTTTTAGTTAGTCGAAGATGTTTTAGGAAAGAAAAATGACGAATGCCACTTTATAAAGAATCAATAGTTCTTTTGTTGCATATAAAGTATGCAAATTATTCTACTATCTTTGAAGCACCCTCGAAAATATTACCTCGTTGGAAATTGAAAATTTGAGTACCTTGCTGTACCAAAGGGTATGAAAAGGATTTGATTGGATAATTTATATTGATCCCAACCTTAAAGGGATCAACTCAAATCTAGCTCATAAATCAAATGAGATTGCATTGATCTCTTGTGATCCAAATTGTTAATCAAATGGATTCGACTAGAAACTCGGGTTCACTAATTCATGCGTCAAGATTCTATAACCAAGATCCAATCAATTTGCTACAACAGCCATGCTTCACACTTGACAATTAACTCATGAACCAAACATATTAGACCCAAGTTGGTTCTATTGAGTTGGATTATTTTCAATTATATATGGTATTATTTTTCGATAACTTAAACTTAATAATTTTGGATGGTCAATATTAGGCCTAATAAATCACATTAGGCTATTAGTGCTATTTTTTCTCAATTACAATCGATTCTAGATTTGAATTATTACAAACTTCGTTAAAGCTTGGATTTCATACTTTACAAGCCGCTTTAGAAAGATGGCACCTTATAGGCACACTTCTCTGAGTAGTTGGACAACCAAAAAGTCAAAGAGCAATAGTTTCCCCGAGATAAAATCCAAGTTGAAGATATGAACCACTCATCTTGGGAAAGATGATAAGAAGGGCCTACAATTATTCAATTTTACCTTAGTGTTCACGATCATCCTAAGTGGTTGCTAAAGATTGAAGCCTCAATCTGGCATGTTCAACAATGAAACGAAACAAGACAATGACATTAGTTAGATCAAATCATAATCAAGTGATAATTATTCTTGAACAACTATGAGCACATATCATTCAATTTCAACCTCAATCAAAGATACTAAATCCTTGAGAGGGCATGCATAACATTTTTTAAAATTAGACTACCGATTAGTTATATTTGTTCTCAGGGAATAAGTGGGCACATGCTCATGTGTTCCATTTATCTAATAACAGCAATATTAAAACAAAGACATCTTTATTTCTAAGATTTGGTATCACATGGGAGATGTGTGTAACTGAGGCATTTAATACTAAAACATAGAAGGTAGGGTATCACATGGGAGGGGTGACCGTTTTACCTCTACTCCTCGGTAGGGAAAGACGTGGATGCGGTGGCTCGTCCGTACCCCTACTAGCCATTTGATTAACAACCCTGCTCGCCATGGAACCTCCCTCAAGGGTCACAATGGTTCCGGGTGTCCATCCTACAATGTCCCGAGGGGTAACCAAGACATTAAAGACTTAATTAAAAATTTCAGTAGATCAAACCTAAGTTAACGGGATCAAAAATGACATCAAAATATAGGAAAATAAACGAGCTTTGGGTATCGAATCGACATAAAAGTTTTCTCTAAGTCACGTGAACTAATATTGAACCGATTTGTTTCGATCGAACCAATCGCATCGCTCTTGCCACTTGGCACGCTTGTATACGTGCATGCCTAAGGCCTTGAATACGGGGCCCACTGAGGGAACGGTCTCCCATTTTTGATAAGGAGAGGGGTTTTGGATTTCGTTTCGAGAAAATCATCTTCCGAAGCAAAATGCCCAAAAATTATCTTCTCTTTTTTTTTCGAGAAAAATAGAAGACGCTGTTTTCTTTTCTTCAGTAAGAATTAAAGAAGCCTGGCGGACTTCTCGAGCGCTCTCTTCCCCTCGTCGGTGGATCTCACAGTCAAAAAGGGGAAGCTCATCTCTCTCTCTCTCTCTCTCTCTCTTCCTCCTCCTCCATCACATTATGCAGGAAATGGCGAAGGAGTCGATGCTCGACTTGGGGTCATCTCCTCAGAAGCGGAGGCTCCAAACTTTCTCCAAGCTCCTCCTCTTCGTCCTCTTCGCGGGCCTCTCCATCCGCTTCCTCCTCACCACTTCCCCACCTTCTCTCCCCCTCCCCGAGCCCCAGACCCCGCCCGAGCCGCCGACCACTGGTGCCCCTCTTGCTCGATCTCGCAAAGGTACCTCCTTTCCCAAGTTATCTTACCATCTGGGCAGCTGCTTGGGCGAAACAAGATCGTTTCTTTACCCCGATTTCAGCAAGTCTTGGTCGTTTCCGTTTTTTGGGTTGCTTTGGAAATGCTTAAAATTGGGTCCTTTCTGCATGTTGCTAACAAGGTTCGATGTTTCAGCATCGACATGAATCTTGGTTGGTCTGGGTTAATTTTTCTTCTCTTTGGTTGCTTTGGAAATGCTTCGATATGGTTAAAGTTTGCTCCCTTTTGCATGTTCCTAGCAAGGTTAGGTGTTTCAGTGTTGACATGGGTCATGGTTGGTTTGAGTTGATTTCCTTGTATTTCACCAGATTTTGGTGGGTTTTGGTAACTATGATCGATGTTTTGGTCATATTCTGCAGCTGTAATGTTAGTAAGTTGCGGTCAATGCAATAATTCCTCGGTGGATTTTCGTCGATTCTGGTAAATTTCTGCTGAAATTTGCCCATGCACCATGTCTCTAGTATTGCCCCAGTAGAGTCAATTTGTCATCCTTTGGTTATTTTAGTTCATTTTTCGCCATGACCGTCAATTTATCTGTCAGGTCCATGAGGCCTTTTAGATTGGTTGGTGTCTTGTTTCTGAAATGCTTGATGAAAATGGCGAGAATATGGGTATGGGGAGCACAGGAGAATTGGCTCTTCCTGGTTGATGTTGCACCAATTGGTATGGTAAAACTCACGTATAAATTGCGGTCTCATGTTTGGTAGGTGGGTTCGCCACTTAACCTGTCACCCATTTGCATCGGGTTAAGAGAACTTAACCCGGCGCAAACTTGTTCCACCTCCTCTATAGAATTAAGTTTAACTCGCCTAAACTCCAAATGCCAAAACTTACTTATTCCATCATTACTTCTTCCATATTCCTCTACTTATTCCACAAGCCTATTCTCTTTACCAAACACCACTGTGGACAGCGTAGATTGGAGAGTTATACTCACCTTGTAAGATAATGATTTGAATACTATGTCCATGTTTGGTGTCACACCTCTTTTTTATTGTTTATTGTTTAAAGGGCTACGCTTAAGCAGGATAAAGATTGAGTATATGCAATCCAAGTTTAGTAGTAGAGAAAACAATAAAGGGATAGATGTAGAAATTGGAGAAGAGTGCATTCTAATGAAAAATACTTTTAAGTACTTGGGATTCATTTTCCAACAAAATGGTGGAATTGATGGAGATGTTACACATAGAATTAATGCAAAGTGGTTAAAATGGAGGGGTGCATCTGGTATTCTCTGTGATAAGAGGGTTCCTTTAAAAGTCAAAGTAAAGTACTATCGAGCTGCGGTAAGACCAACCATACTGTATAGTTTTAAATGTTGGGCTATCAATTATAGGCATGTGCAAAAGATGTCTGTGGCAAAAATGAAGATGTTAAGGTAGATGTGTAGTCATACAAGAAATGACTATATTTCAAATGAGATTATTCGAGAAAAGGTTAGGGTGGCACCGATAGAGGATAAAATGAAAGATGCACACTTAAGATGGTTTAGACATCTGCAAAGAAGGTCACTAGATGCTCCAGTCAAGAGATGCAAGAAGTTTGAGGCTGAACCTGCTAAGAGGAGACAGGGAAGACAAAACAAGTGTTGGAAGGAAACTATTAAGTATAACCTTAATTACTTTAATTTAAGTCCTGAAATAGCTCAAAATCGATCTGTGTGGAGATAAAGAATCCATATAATCGACCTCACTTAATGTGAGAAAGGACTTGATTGTTGTTGTTGTATTGCCAAATGAGAAAGCTGGAAACAACTGGAACATTGTAAGAGCAAAATCATGGAAGAATTTTAAGTAGCCGTATTCAGGAAGAAACGCTGTATAACAAATCAAATACAAGCACTTTATGCATAACGTATAAGTATAGGGTGTTGAAATATGGTTTTCCATTGAAGATTGGTTCGGTGGAAACCATGTCGTATGCAAGCAAACAGTGGCAGATCTAAATTTTGAGTTGTAGTATAGGCTCCTTGTCACCCCAAGTTCAAGCAGAAAGCATCCTTCTGAAGTCTCAGTTGAGCAGATATAACTTCTACAGTTGCTCGAAGACCACCAGAAAAAACTCAGATGTTTTGGGTACAATTCTTTATCATGAAAAATCTTGATTAGAAAATAATGTTATATCAAGTCAAAGATCATTTTTCTTCATGCAATTATGATTTTAGTCGATTCCCACTACCATTGAATCCTTTCTCATGCAAGTAACGATTGAATATTTATTCTCTACATTGTCGTTTTTTATTTCTTTTTCCCAACTAGAATCAAATATTAGATTATAACATACAAAATCAATATTTTTTGGCAACTCAACAGATTCTAAAACATCGCATTATTCATTTGGCACCATTAATGCTGATGACATTTGCAAACAAAAAAGAGCAAATGTATCACGAGAGACGAGAGTACCAGTTGGAGACCAAAAACCCTACAGATTAACCAAAGTTACCACAATAGGCATGGCCCTATTCCAGGACTAAATATTACATAAACTGAAAATTACTGAAATTTTGTTGTCCTTGGGATGATTTGCAACTGATACCAGTGTAAACTAATGACTTCAGTGCTTTATTAGTTTCTTCGTTCTATCTTATTGCGATGTATTTATACTGAATGAAGGTGTCATATAGAGACTCACAATGCTAATGCCAGATTTAACAAATGAAAATGCTAGAAAGAGGTAAATAATTGAGAAGTGTCATGAGTTTCTTGAATGGCAACATTGTTGAAGATATTCTATTGCTAAGGAGTCTCTAGCAGCTTGCCTTCATCTGCATTGAATTGTGGGATATAAATGCATCGCGAACTTTATTTAAATGTTTTATCCTACGGTAGCTTGAGGTACATTGCTCCACGAGTCTTTTCCAATGCCCATCCCCATCTGGATCAAATTTGGCGTAGTCTTAAAAGGTAATTTAGAAGCTGCTGGACAAGAACATTCGAAAGAAGCACCCCTCCTCTGCACAGAAGGAGTTTCTTTAGATTATGTAAGATTAGTTTACAATCTCCCTTAATTGGTGAAGATAACTCATGCATCTATGAGAACCTCATTGCTATGTAACGTAGGTTGTCATTCTTCCCTCTCCCTTAAAACATTTATTTTGAAAAGGAAAACTTGCATGGAAGCTAGAATCTCAGCGGAAAGAATCATCAGATCCTTTCGAATGCATGCTTTGTAACCTCCAAATTTTAGATGAGAAGCCTATCTTAACGTGCTTTTGGCGATGTTGCAGGGACCTGCGACCTCTTCAATGGAATGTGGGTCCATAACCCATCTGGACCTGCTTATGACAACAACAGCTGCCCGATCGTCGAACCCCACCAGAACTGCATGAGGAACGGACGACCCGACACGGATTACCTCTATTGGAGGTGGAAACCGCGAGACTGCGACATCCCATCTTTCGACGGCAGGAGATTCTTGCACGCGATGCGGAACAAATCGTGGCTATTCATGGGCGATTCCATCTTGCGCAATCACGTGCAGTCCCTGGTCTGCCTTCTCTCCAAGGTTCGCTGGAAACTCGCTTCAAATTTTTTTTTTTTTTTTTCCATTCCATCTGAAGGTAAACGGATGATGACCCACTTGTTCACGTGTGGTTTTTGCAGGCAGAAGCACCGGTCGAGTTCTACCACGACGAGAAATACCAGTCGAAGAAATGGAGGTTCCCTTCCCACAACTTCACTCTCGCAGTCCTCTGGTCCCCCTTCCTCGTCAAAGCCGACGTCTTTGAAGATATAAACGGCGTTTCCAGCTCCGAAATCCAGCTGCATCTCGACGTCCTCGACAGGAAATGGACGGACGAGTATCAGAGCTTCGATTACATCGTGACGGCCGGAGGGAAATGGTTCCTGAAGACGGCCATATACTGGGAGAACGGGACCGTCGTCGGGTGCCACTACTGCCCAGGGAAGAACCTGACCGAGCGCGGGTTCGAGTACGCATACCACCAAGCGCTGAAGCTTGTCCTCGACTTCCTTACCTCTTCCTTCGAGGGCACCGTGATCTTCAGGACCTCGACTCCCGACCACTTCGAGAACGGCGAGTGGTTCAGCGGAGGAACCTGCAATAGGAGGATGCCGTCAAGGGAAGGGAACGTCGCCCTGAGCGACGTGGACCGGATAATGCGCGACATCGAGCTGGAGGTGTTCAACGCCACCGCGAGCGGTTCGAGAAGCTCGAACCTGAAATTGTTGGACACAACGCAGCTTTCGCTCCTCCGGCCCGACGGGCATCCCGGTCCTTACAGGAAGTTCCAACCGTTTGCGGCGAACAAGACGGCGAAGGTCCAGAATGATTGCCTGCATTGGTGCTTGCCGGGACCCATAGACGCCTGGAACGACATAATGATGGAGATGGTGCTGAACAGGTAAAATCATAGAAAGATGGAAGTGATTTACCATGATCATTAAAACCTGGGGATTTTTTTTTTTTTTTTTTTTTTTCCGGTGCATCAATTTAGCTGTATAGGATCGTAAGAACCTGTCATTAATTCATCTGTACACGCTTTCCCGAAGACATTGCAACGTGGCGAGTCGCCGTGTGTAGTTACTTTCCTTGCAATCACTTGCTCTTGTTCCCGAGCTTGTTGATTCTTTTTACCGAGGAAAGTCGTAAGCAAATAGGCATTCCACCATTATGTGAAAATAATTATAGTGATTAATTACGGTAATGAAGGATGTTGTGTGTATCTATCTAGTAAATGTAGCGAAGGCATCCTCTCTCTCTCTCTCTCTCTCTCTCTCTCTGGAAGTCGAGAATATTGCCACCAATGTGACTTACTTTTCATATGGCTTGTTGATAATTAGCCATTAGAATTCCATGCTTTTTCGTGGTTACACATTCACTGCCCAAAGTTGATAGCCTTTTCATTAAAGGCCCCTCGTAGAGAGGTAAGGATCCATTAGGATGCCGTGTTGTTGTGGAATATGTCCAAATGATTATGTTGCCCTGCCCTTGATCATTGCATGATAGATCCTCCATAGATTGTTCGACCGTCAGGACTTCGACTTCTGGCCTGAAAGCATAAAATCACCGATTATGTCGCGCTTATTACGTCGACCTCTCAAGTACGAGGAGTTTACGAATTAACCATATGTGAATTAACTTATAGCAAGGTTAAGATTGACTATGATATTAGTGTCCATCTGTAGATTAACAACCAATCAAAATTTTTAAAAAAATAATGGAAGAAAGAGAATTTTGGCTAGGAGATATGAACATCATAAAAGCTTGAAAACCATGGTGGCTTTGTGGTTGAAATAATGGAAGGTAGAATTCGCATCAATTTGCATGTTTAGATCAGAGGGAGGTGGGAATATTTTCTGATCTTTTTCCTAAAAATGGTAAATATCTCGTTACATGGAGGACACCACCCTTTAAGGGCTACATGCTTACATAACAAGAACTTAGAAGTATTTATGTGATAGCGATAATTTAATCACGATAAAAAATGGGAAAAAAAAGAAATGTAACTCCCAGATTCCTAGGGATTGATATGAAAAAATTAAATTACATAGATTAAGAATTGCCGTTCTTGTCAATAAACGTATCGGATATCTTCAAAGGATATTATTCACTTCCTCCAAAAACTCTCACCTTTCTTCTGGAACCATGGAGTTTAAAGTGTCCCTAAATATTTGTAAAATATTTTTCCTATGAAGAAGTAGTCTTGTAGATTAACCTCCTTATTTACACACTTGTCCAAGCACCTATCTCCTAAAATTAAATATAATCGGTGTTTGTTTTAATTCACCAATGATTTTTAGTGTAAAATTTAAACATACAGGTGATTTTCAGTGTACACCTAAAATGTGTCGATGATTTTAAGATTTTTAAGTGTACAACTAAAATGCAGTGATTTTTAAACGTAGAAAAAGAGTACCGATGATTTTTAGGTGTAATCTACTCGACGGGTAAGGGTTAACCATCGTTTATTTGAAAAGTCAAAGATCATTTTCAAAATGCATGTTTCAAAGAAAAGCATGATTTTGCAAATCAAAGTCTTCTGTTGGTATGGTTTCAGAAAAAAAAGGGCTACTACCGATGTTAGGTTGAAAGGGGTATTAGCCCTCAATGTTTTATCTTTCTCCCCCTAACACATGTTTTGAATGAAAAGAATGATGGGCTAACACTCCTATAAAATAAACAAAAATAGGGGTTTGCACGTTTAAAAGTCCAGGCTTCATGGATAATCAAGATAAAATGACAAAAATATCAAAGTATTATAGATAGAACATTTGAATTTTACGTGAAAAATCGTACCATGATGAGAGAGTAGAAAACGACGAGAGACTAAACCTAACCACGTATCTCTTCCCACAATAACACGTGAAGTAAACAAACCTTTAGCATACAATTAACATAATACATAAAAACAATACTAACAATATTTAGTGTTTTGAGCGGGACATGAGCAACATGAATGAAGTGTGTCACTACTGCTATTCTTTTTCCCAATACAAGCTCCCTATTATCCCTGTTGCTTACAAGAATTATACATACTAAGGCTGTCAAAACCGCTTGAGCTCAATAGGGCTCACGAGCCTAACTCAAAAACTTCCGGACCCAATTCTAAACAAAAATCTAGATTTAATAAATTATCGAGATCAACTTGAACCAAGTTGAACTTGGCTTTCGAGCTATATATATATATATAATTTTTCAAAAACATCAATAGTCTCCGCCCTTTTCCCTCCCTTCTTCTCCCATGCCTGGAGTTGACTTGCCTTTTTTTTCACGGTATACGTGTTATGATAAGGGTTAGACTTTTGAAATAATAATTAGGGATATAATTGAATTATGACTTATAACAATATTCACGTTATGTCAATGACAATAATGCATAGTGATATTTTTAGTAAGTGTAATGTATGATACTTGATGTATCATAGATTATATTTATTTTATTAATTATAATGTTTATAGTTATATACTTTATTTGTTAAATATATTTTGTCTATTAAGCCTTTGTATTTTACGTGTCAAATTCAAATGTGGGGCGTCAGAAGCTCATTTAAGCCCAAATGAGCCAAGCCTTCAGAGGACCTTTCGAAACCTAGCAAGTCCAAGTCGAGCTCAAGCGCTGCTTAGCTTATTGGGCTTGAGCCCAAATTCGATTTATTAAGCTCGATAGCTAGTCCTACACAGAGGGTTAGATATTGACAAACTAATTGACGTATGGCGTATCCATCATAATAATAGAAAAATAAAATTTTTCGGGATGGATGAAACGCAAGCTTATGTGACTATATTCAAATTTAATTTATAAAAATTAATTTTGATAATTTATTTGATATGGATCCAATAGATCCAAATAATTACCCAAGATATTTAAGTTTAAATGGATAATTAATAATTCTCAATCCTTTATATTCCACCACTTAATTTCACAAGTTTACGATGTGTGATTATTTGTTAGAGTGTTATAATTTTCTTCACTTGAAATCCTAATATCCTCGTCAAGATTCGATATTCATAGTAGTAGTAACAGTTCTGTCTCATGACATTCTTTGGCTATTCTAAGGGTAATTCTTTCCTCCTACTAAAGTAAATTTGACTCTGAAATCATCTATAATGAGTCAAATCTAAACTCAAATCTAATAAAAAAAAATTAACTTTAACAACTTATTAAATATAGGTCATATAAATTCAAACAATCACTTAAAATATTTATGTATAAGTTGGTAAATTATAATTCTTAATTATTTATGTTTCACTGTTTACTTTCATTAATCTACGATGTACGATTATTTTCAAAGGTGTTACGACTTATCCAGATGACCACACCATGCATGTCTAGGATTTCTGAAGGTCTTCTATTACCTCACTCCCATTACAGATGTACGATGTTGGAACATGCAAAAAATAAAGTAAAATTTAGAAATCGTTGCACCGTACGTGATTTGGAAAGCATACATAACAGAGAACCCAAACATCCCAGCAGTTGATGATCACCATCTTCAACTAACCCCGATCTTCTTGAACTCCCAATATATCACGCAAGCAGATGGAGTTCTTTTTTTCTTTTTTTCCATGCATTTTTTTCTTTGATGACGGAAAACTTCACATGAGCGAATCGAAGGAAATTGACCTTCCCTCTCATACAAATCCCTGAGGCCCGTTTGGACGTGGGTTCAAAAGTAATTTCTTTTTACCAAGGGAGTTTTGTTAAGATTTTTTTCTATTGCCCCAACGCAAATTTCTATTCAATTAGTTTTATAATTTTAATCAAATTATAATAATTATTATTGTTACTTTTATTATTAAATAAATACTCATCACATCTTTTATTTATTTATTTTTATTAAATAAATATCTATTATATCTTTCATTTTTATTTTTAATATTAAATAAATATTCACCGATAACACATCAATATATTAATCACTTAACCTCTTACTTATTTTTAACACCTAAATAAATACTCATCTCAACTTATTTTATATTAATATATTCCCACGGTATTTCATCGCACGTTTAAACGTATCCTAAGCTCTTCTCGTAAGATCAATAGTCTCCTGACCGTACCCTTGTGGACCATTTTATGCACCTTTTGTAAGTAGGGGTGCGGAGTTAACAAGCAATTCCTCCAATAAAGATAACTCTTCGTATCTATGCTACCTTTTCCCCTCCCGCAAGAAAACTTGCGAGGAACAACTCCTTCAATTAGAAGGGGTTTGTTCGACGGAATAGAGGAGAAATTATAATATGTGTCGCAACTTTTATTCTCACATTGTCAGATTTTGAAATTGAGGGGTAAATTTTAGAATAAATGAATTCAATCTAAGAGGTAAAATTCGTTTATTCCGTTGGTTTATTTCATCTCTCATCTCCCTCTCTTAATTTCACTACATAAAATTCGTTTATTCCTCTTATCAAACACCTCAGGTAAAATAAATATTTTTAATTATTTGATGTGACAACAAACATAACTAAACATTTAGGTAGAATAAAAATCCCTAATTCTTCATACTCTCTTTTACATCTTTTTTTTATCCCTCCTAATTATTCCTCAAATCAAATAGACCCTTAGGGTCCCTGATCAACAGACCGACACCGATCTGACCCCCCCTCTCCTTTCCTCTATTATTTTTGTTGTCTTCATTCTCTTTCTTTTAGGTAGAGGTTCATTTTCATCTGCTTTCTTCCACGCCACGGCAACCTCATCTCCCTTACCCCCTCTGCATCGTTCTCGAATGTGAATCCCACTCTCCATCTCTGTGGCCTTTTGATGGGATCATACTAAAAATTACATCAACACAGTTGAAATCTTACCAACTTGTTTAAGTTTCCCCGTTCTCTTTTGCACATATCTTTCAATTGTCGGAACCTCATTTTCGATGGTACAACCCTAATCTGCCGATATGGAACGATGTTCAGCGCAAGTTAATTTACTCGAAAATGATTCTTTGTTATTTGTTTGTCTTTTTCATTTTCTTTTTAAAATTTTATTCCCCTATGCATATGTATGTTTACCTTACTCACCTCTACGTAGGTAATTCTATTGATTCCTCCTTCCTTCCTCTTGAAGGTTGCATTTTTACGTAATCTCTCGTCCCCAGATAACGAAGTATCTCAGGTTTTAAAAAAAAAAAAAAACAAGCAATTCCTGTGATAAATACTTCGGACGAGACCCACGGGTAATCCTAAGATGGTTCTTTTTCTTTCCGGTTCTGCAGGATACTTGACCTCGATGCTTACCCATGCGACGATATGGTTGCCACGCAGTGGACCAAAAAAAAACCAAAAAAAAGGAAGAGAATCGAGGGGCAAAACAAACCCATGGTTTATCTCTCTGCACGTCGCATTATCATTTTTTATTGCAAGTGGTCATCTCATACGAGTTGCCGAGGTTCTCATTTCGTTTTGGATCACTTGATCAAACCCTCATGCCTCATCCTCTCACAAACCTCATCGCAAACCACACATCCCTCACCAAACCCCTACCTACCCCTCCCCATACCCATCGTCATCCTTCCACAATTGCCACGCCACATCCTTCGTTCCATGGTGCCTCAATTCTCCTGGAAAACTTTGTTATCGTTAGACGACGCGATGGCTACTCCCCACGTGGCCATCCTCCCGAGCCCCGGCATGGGCCACCTCATCCCCACCATCCAGCTGGCCAACCGCCTCCACCTCCGCCACGGCCTCTCCTCCACCCTCCTAGTCGACCACTCCCATCGCCTAGATCCGCTCCTCCACTCCCTCCCCGCCCCCATCTCCGCCCTCCCCCTCCCTCCCGCCCCACTCGACGACCTCCCCACCTCCGCCAGGATCGAGACCCGCATCTGCCTCTCCGTAGCCCGCAACCTCCCCACCATCCACTCCGTGCTCACCGATATCAAGCGGTCCTCGCGGCACCGCCTCGTCACCCTCGTCGTCGACCTCTACGCCGCAGATGCCATCGACGTCGCTCGTGACCTCGATGTCTCCCCCTACATATTCTACGCCACAACCGCCATGGCCCTCACCCTCTTCCTCCACCTCCCCAGACTTGATTCCAAGTTTGCGTGCGAGTACCGCGACCTCCCCGACCTCCTTCGCTTACCTGGTTGCACCCCCCTTCGTGGCAGCGACCTACTCGACCCCGTGCAAGATCGCAACGACGACGCCTACAAGCTGCTCCTTCGCCAATGCAGAAAGTACCATGAGGCCGACGGGATCGTGGTGAACAGCTTTGACGGGATCGAGCCTGGTGCCTGGCGGGAACTGCAGAAATATTCTGCGATACGCCGCAAGCCACCTGTGTACCCTGTGGGACCAATGATACGGAACAGTGATCCCACAGGGTCACAAACCGACCCTGCCGGTTGCCTAAAGTGGCTGGACAGGCAACCGGCGAGGTCAGTGTTGTACGTGTCATTCGGGAGTGGGGGCGTGCTCTCTTGGAAGCAAACAATGGAGTTGGCAGCAGGGCTAGAGATGAGCAGGCAAAGATTCCTGTGGGTGGTGCGGACCCCGAGCGATGGGCCCGCGGATGCCAACTTCTTTGGCATCGGCGGGGAGAGGGACCCACTGGGTTTCCTCCCGGATGGGTTCCTCGAGAGGACCGGAGGGATGGGGTTGGCGGTACCCAATTGGGCCCCTCAGGCGCAAATTCTTGGCCATCCTGCTACCGGCGGGTTCGTGACGCATTGTGGATGGAACTCGACGTTGGAGAGCGTGGTGCATGGGGTGCCGATGGCGGCGTGGCCGTTGTACTCGGAGCAAAGGATGAATGCGGCGTTGCTAGTGGAGGACGCGAGGGTGGCCATAAGGGCGGAGGGTGCGGGGGAGGGGGTGGTGGTGGCGAGGGACGAGGTGAGCAGGGTGGCGAGGGTGCTGATGGAGGGGGAGGAGGGGAGAGAGGTAAGGAGGAGGGTAAGGGCGGTGCAAGAGGCCGCGAGGGCCGCGATCGCGGGGGACGGGGAGTCGAGCAGGGCGCTCGCGGAGGTGGTTCGCCGGTGGAAGGCCGGAGCTTGTTGAGAAGATCGTTGTTGATTTGATGGTAGTGCGTAGGCGAAAACTAGACGTAGTTGAGAGTTCTTGTGCTTAAGTTGGATACTTTCTCTGATTCTCTCAATCTTTTTTTCCGTTGAAAGGAAAAAAGCAATCTTATTCCATTTTTATTTTTCCCCGGGTTAAATAATTGGATCCTAACGACAGAGTTTGTTGGGGTTCTACGTTTTTTTTCATTGTTTTTATTATCTGGAGGTTAATTGAAGTTGAATGTTGTAATTATGACTAGCAATTGGGTTTTTCTTGCTTTGAGCAAAATGGGAAGTTATCGTCGCCCAGAGAGTTTGCTATTGTTTGCTTGTTAATGTAAGGTCAGGGATATTTTCCTTTTGTGTGCTCGCTCTATTTATCATCTTTCCAACAGCTCCAGATCCTCTTTAATTACCAGAAGAGATCCTCTTTTCTGATAGGTGGTTCTCCTTTTTTCTTTTTCTTTTTTTCGTAGATTCTTTCCTGGGAGATCCCAACCTACAATCATCTTAGTCCAGGATTGGATATATGGAGATTTCATCCCATTGAATAAATACGCCGGTCTCGAGTTAACGTAGGCCCAATCCCAACTTGGGCTACGAGTCTGTTGGGAGCATATATGATGCGAAATATATCTATTATAACTTCGATCATAGTTAAACTTCACCTTATCATAACCTACAAACAAGTAGTCGACTTCGTTTTCCCTTGTTTACATGTCTCAAATTTGAAGGGCATGTAAAGAACAAATTTATTGAATATATATATATATATATATATACAATCACCTAATGGGTGATTATTTAATATATATATTAATTACTGACCTTACCTAGAGTTAGTCGACTCAAAGGTTCCAAGGATTAATTTATTTGAGGAATTTAAGAAGTGATGTTAGGAAGTGTAAAATTAATATTAATTTGTAATTGTATTTATTTATAAAATAATATTAACATCCGTTTATAGTGGCTTAAATTAATATTAAATTATGATATTTATTCATATGATATTTACTTATTTGTGAAGTTAAGAATATAAAATATATAGATTGTCAGAAATATAGGTGATATATGATTTTAACAATAATTTGATTAACATATGTTAAAATTAATATTAAATAAATTTATATTAAAGTGATTAAATTTATATTATTAAATAAGACTTAAATAATCAAGTAAATAGAAATTAATCGCTCGTTCGAGGGGTTTACAAGTAAATTAAGTCTTACTATTTGATTGTATGTGTATATCTATTGAGGGGTATCTTTTCATATATTCTGTTTATCTTGCTGGGGTCAATTTCTTGTGGGCAAATAAAGAATTTGGTTTCTATACCCCATGGCTATGCTTGTGAACACGTAAGCTGGGGTGATGTCCATTTTGTGTGATCACCTACCTGAAAGGGTGTGTATCTGGTCTGGTCTTTAGGTCAAATGTGGTCAAGCACGAGCTGTATTGTTTGTTTGCCGGATTATGTCTTTTACGTAGCATTTAAAATTTTTAATTTTGGACTACAACAATTTCTGAATAGAGTCCTTAATCTGAAAATTATCTTTAGAAGGGTGAGATGAATTTACCTTGAAATTACGTAAGAAAATATCCATACTTATCTCTTTAAATATTTCATGTTTTGATCCATATTTCTTCTTAAGACAAAAATGTTATAATTTCACATTTACCTGATAACCTCAACACTTATAAAATAAATTCCTCGGAATAAACGATGCGTTAATAAAATGGGTTAGCAGGCTGAACCAAGGCCCGATAATTTCACAAATTCCCTATGCAAGCCTATTTAATAAAGTGGACTAGCGAGCTAAGCAGGGGCTTGGTAATTTCACAAATTCTCTGCCCAATCCTAAGCCCAATCAAAGATAAATGGGATCACATTGGATAAATCTAGCCCATTTACTTTTACGATTTTTTTTTTGTGTTCGGTAGAAAAAATGGAATATGATAACTCATGTCTTTTCCACTAGACGTAAACAAGACAATAACTCTAAAGACCTCTGAAAAAAATTGACTCTAAAGGATCATGATATACGTGATTAGATGTACTCTTGATATGCCTTTTAAATAGAGGCAAGTAATTGAGAAAGAACGTAGAAGACTACTCATTTGTGGGAATTTAGCTCTAGACCAATCAAATTATGTTGTATATATGTCTTTCTTGTGTGTGTGTGTGTGTGTTACGTTATATGCATCATAATCAAGCAAATGTGTCGACCCCAACTTTGAGCCTATTTAGAATCGAGCTCCCTTTATTTATTAAATAAATCAAAACCTCATCTTAAAGCCCACTGCAAGATAATTATGGTCTCGCTCTTGGTTAAGGTCGATCCAATCCAACGAACTCCTCTCGGGTAGCCTATTACGACATGATCAGGTGATGGAAGATTAACATCCTCTTACGCAAGAGGGTGACCGTGCAAACTAAACTTTACTATTATTTTAGAGGCATGCCTTGCCGGAAGTATGTCTTTTTCAATTTACCCTCAAAGAATTCTAAGTTATCAAAAAAAATTCTCTAAGATAAAATTTTTATGAATAAAATAATGATATTTTAATATCTATGCCCCTATAAATTATTGATGTTGTAAACATATTTTCAATGATTTTGAATTTACACATAACCTTAGAAAGTTGATATTTTTTATTTCAATGTACCTTAAATTAAGCCTTAATAAGAAAGATTTTACTTTTTTTTCGCTGTTGACATCAATGTGATATCTAGCTTCACCCATCTTAATAGTGGTGAGATCCATTTTTTTTTTGTTTTCTGTATTTTTTGGTGATTAGTTGGATCCAACTCTTAAGGTGATGCTGAGATTTCATTTGTACTTAACACCAACAAAAAAAAAAAAAGAATACTTTTTTATTCTAAGTGAGGTCATTTACATGAATTCTCTACGGTCTATTTTAAATTATTTTTAAGTTTAAATTAAAGTAATTATGATTATGGCTAATAATTTCTTTTCAACATTTTTCCTTAACCTTTCTCAACTATTCTAAAAGATTCTACATCCAACCCCTCACACCTTTAGGTGGAGCATTAATTGACCTTCTTCACATCCAAATCATCTTAAACATATTTTACTCATTATATCCTCCATCGATGTCATCCTCATTTGACCTTAACCTTGAATTAAATTAGCTTATACATTATTAATTTGAAAGTTTGCATTGATAGAGCGACTAGAGTTTGAAAACATGTAGCCATATAAGTGCATACCTGAGTTTATTGGATAGTGAGTAAATTCATGACACTTAAATAGAAACAATAAATTTTCAATTCAAATCACAATTAACCTGAAAGGATAAATTTACAAGCTATTTATCCCACCACCCAACATAAATGTCATCATCATATAAGTGCATACTTGTAAAATATTATAACCCAGTGGCACATGTGTAAAATCAAATGTTTGCTGGGATGAACGTGTGAAAATCTTTTCAAGAATTAGCGAGAACTGATCGTTTCACACGACACCGACACCAATCACCGATGCTTTTTGCATTCAGAAAAGAGAAACCGAAGAAGTTAAAATCCACGTCTATTTCGACTCCCATAAAAAAAAAATAGGGAAGCTGCACGTCAGTAGTGAACCCTACTGCCCTCTCTGCCTTCTTCTGCGGGATGAAAGGCCACGATAAAGCGTGTGAATTTTTTCTTCAGATTTGACATGAAAAAGTTAAAATTTTATAAAAATGCCAAAGAAAAACAAAGAAAAAGCTTGTCCTCCTCGAGTCGCGGCCATCAGTTGTTTCTGATCTCAACAAAAATAGCTAATGCAACATGACCGAATCATCCGCAAATGCCGACCTCGATTCGCAACGCCAGTGATTGGTGTAAAGTTCAGCGGCCCAAGATGTGGTTAATGGTAACTCTATAATTTGTCATTTTATTTTGGGTAAATGATACAAACGTCTCATATCTTTACATTGAATTTCAATGTAATCCCTCAACTTTAAATATCATTAATATCATTCCTAAATTTTTTATTTTTCTCAATGTTGTCCCTTCGTCATGATTCCTTTGGGGATCCGCTGAGTTGACCCATCTCTCTCTCAATCTTTATTTTAAGTGTACATGAGTCTTTTTTTTTTTTTTTTTAATGAAATATAAAGGTACAATTAAGAAATCATTACTTCTTTTCTCGGATAACGTAACTATTTCCCAAGTCATTTCTTATTCTAAGTTGTCGCATCACTTCTTATACTATTTTCTTCGCATTCCAACTCAACGTCGCCAAACGTGGCTAGGTGATTAAGTAGCTATCTCCAATCTTCCTAGTAGGTTGTGAGGGTTGAGTGTTCAACGGATCAAACAAAAAGGATTGGATGGAGTGCCTTCCTAGGTGATCTAGTTAAATGGTTGAGGGCACCTTCTCGTATGATTATGGTAGATGAGGCGAGTGCACTTCTTGAGTTGATTCTCTCTTTGATCCAATTTTTGTACCCTACTTGGACCTCATGAGCCTCTTCCAATGAATTGTACTTCTTCCTAGATTGCTAATCACAAGTGTAATGGAAATTCCCAAGGATGCAATTAGGCCTCATTTGATAGGAGATTTAGGTGTGGGATGGTAACACTGTAGTAGGCTTAGGACACTGTAGCATATGGAATTGAAATAAATTGAAAGTAAAATCTAGAGAATGAAGCAATCATTAACTATCCATCATTAATATCATTTCAAACAATATTTAATCTTACAAAAGAATATATTATATAAATATACTCTAATATCGCATCGCATCATAAATTATTTTATGTCACTATTTATTTTTATATCACAATCAAACTAATAATTTATTGAAACAAACACTAACGAACGTCCAGGGAGATCAAGATAAACGTTCAAAAGCCAACTAAGGGAATTGCAACCCCAGAAGCGGTACAATCGAAAACAACTCCTTAAACAAGCCGAACCACAAATCTCGTGGACGGAGTTCCATTTCTTCTACGTTGGTCACACCATCTCGGACCAAATAGGTCAAATTTTCCAGAAGGATCTCTGCTAATCCCACCTTCCCAGATCCCCAACCCCAACGCACGGACGCACGCACCTCAAAAAAGGACCTCGAGAGAGAGAGAGAGAGGGGACCCAACGAATCATTTACGTAAGCGTTACCTCCGCGTTACATCACCCAAGCTCTTACCTCATCCCCACCGCACATAGCGCACATTGTTCCCCTTCCACTATAAATACACCTCCCACCCTCTCCATTCTGCCCACATCCCAATACACAGACCACACGCACGATCTTTGTTTCCGCCCCCCACACAGAAGATTAACACAACGAACAGATGGGCTCGGACGCGCTGGGCACACCCCACGTGGCCATCCTCCCTAGCCCCGGAATGGGCCACCTCATCCCCCTCTGCCAGCTGGCCATCCGCCTCCACCTCCACCACGGCCTCTCCTCCACCCTCCTAGTCGACTACTCCCACCGCCGCGACCCCTTCCTCCGCTCCCTCCCCGCCCCAGTCTCCGCCCTCCCCCTCCCCGCCGTGCCCCTCGACGACCTCCCCGCCTCCGCCAGGGCGGAGACCCGCATCTGCCTCTCCATCGGCCGCAACCTGCCCGCCATCCATGCCGCCCTCTCCGACCTCCAACAGTCCCGGAGCCTCCACATGGTCGCCCTGGTCGTAGACCTCTTCGCGACAGACGCCATCAACGTTGCCCGCGAGCTTAGCATCCCTCCCTACATCTTCTACCCCACCACCGCCATGTGTCTGAGCCTCTTCCTCCACCTCCCCACCCTCGATGCCGAGGTCGCTTGCGAGTATCGCGACCTCCCCAACCTCATCCGCCTCCCCGGTTGCACCCCCCTCCACGGCCGTGACCTCCTCGACCCTGTGCAGGATCGCGGCAACGACGCCTACAAGCACCTCCTTCGGCAGTGCAAGAGGTACTACGAGGCCGACGGGATCATGGTGAACACCTTCAACGGTATCGAGCCAGGCCCCTGCCAGGAACTGCAGAAGGCAATTCCTGGCAGGCCGCTTGTGTACCCCGTGGGGCCGCTGATACAGAACAACGGCCCCTCGGGGCCGCGGAATGACCCTGCTGGCTGCCTGCAATGGCTGGACAAGCAACCGACGGGGTCGGTGTTGTACGTGTCGTTCGGGAGCGGGGGCGTGCTCTCGTTGGAGCAAACTACAGAGCTGGCAATGGGGCTGGAGATGAGCGGGCAGAGGTTCCTATGGGTGGCCCGACCCCCGAGGGAAGGGCCTGCGGATGCGGACTACTTCGGCACCCGTGGGGAGGGGGATCCACTGGGGTTCCTCCCAGAAGGATTCCTCGAGAGGAGCAGGGGGGTGGGACTAGTGGTCCCAAAATGGGCTCCCCAAGTCCAAATTCTTAGCCATGCGGCTACCGGCGGGTTCATGACGCACTGCGGGTGGAACTCAACGCTGGAGAGCCTGGTGCATGGGGTGCCGATGGCGACATGGCCGCTCTATGCGGAGCAGAGGATGAACACGTTGGCGCTGGTGGAGGACGCGAGGGTGGCGATAAGGGTGGAGAAGGTGGGGAAGGGAGTAATGGTGGGGAGGGAGGAAGTGTGCAGGGTGGCGAGGGCACTGATAGAAGGGGAGGAGGGAAAGGAGGTGAGGAGGAAGATGAAGAGGGTAGAAGATTGCGCAAGGGCTGCGCTCGAGGTTGGCGGTGAGTCGAGCAAGGCGCTCACGGAGGTCGTCCGCCGGTGGAATGGGGGAGCAAGTTGACAAATTTGGTGGTTGTGTGCAGGCAGAACTTTGATGTAGTTGGAAGATTATGTGCTTTTTCAAATTCCCGTCCTTACATTTTTTTTTTGCTGCATGAGGAATGGGTAATTCCTTCCTAATTTATCCAATTGTGTGGTTACAGTAGCTCTTTATTATTATTATTATTAAATATTTTATTTTGAAAGGTAGTTAAGAACTTGAGAGCAAGATACGATGAGCCTGTGGCGGATGTGACCAGTAATTATTTGCTGGGGGGGAATTAACGAATACCCTTTTTTGCATGGCTTTATTTTTCTTTTTCTTTTTTATTTTTCCTGCTTGAGTTTGTGCGACGTTGTCAAGATGAAGGGAATCGTGTCCTTCTTCTTTTGGAAAAATAGTCGTTTACGGGGTTAATTTTTTGCATGGGGGTAAGTCTGTGAGGTATTTTCGTCTGGAGTTAAATGGAAAATATTACGGTCTTTCCAGGTTTTCTCTTAGCCGTGCAACCCGCAAAAAGAGACAAAGACTTTGATGTGCTCTCTCGTCTGGTTGTGGGCCCCTTAAGAATGGTCGTGGGGATGATAGAAAATAAAAATTTTTCTTTCACCGGAAGAAGTTTGATGATATTTTTTTTTAATGTCCGAATCCTTTACTTTCTTACATACACACACATCATACGAGAATGAAAATTTAAATTATCAAAATAAATTACTTGATGGGAGGGAAGGAAGTCAACTAAGCAAGGAATCACATATCTAATGTGTGTGTTTTTTATTGATTGCTCTTTGGAATGCAAGTAGTATGACATCAGGTCATACATCTAATGCTTGTTAGGCCATGCCTACGACTATTTTAATCTAGAAGTCTTAGGGCTCCTTTTGGCTCAAGGTCAGATCATACATCAAGCAATGGAGGTAAGGGAAGAAGAGTTGTCGGGATAAAAAGGAGAGATGAGTGTAACCATGCAAATATTTGGAGCACTCCTAAGTTTCTAAGATTACTTTTTCAATGTCCGTTTCCATTTTATGTACTCAATTCCCTCATTCGAGACGATTTAGTTGTAACTTAAGGCAAGCTTCGTGTGATACTAGAGATCCTCTATAGGTATGTGATCGAGTTGCAAGAACCTAATCCGAGAGAGTACGAATGAAAAGTACAAAAAAAAATAGACTTTGTGACCCAGTTTCATCTAAATTGTGTACATCTTCATCTAAATTGTGTACATCCAAGGAGAGGACTTAACCCTCAACAATGCACTAAAACGTTTCTTGTTTAGTACAGCCAAGATGATTACCTTTTTCTCGTACCAATATATCTACTCCAATATAATGTATCCACTAAAGTACATTCACTATATCGAATCAACCTACTCACGCCCATATCATAATATTAAAAAATTATCCATTAATATCATATCACCATGCTAATCATTTTTATCTCATTACTTATTCCATACTCTCAAACAAACATTCTTTCTAACATATCCCTCTCTTGTTCTATCTTGGGATGAAGGTTATCCCACTGCCAAGTCGTCCCAATGTGATAGCTGAAAATCACACGATATTGACGATGCAAAGCTTACAAACTCAACACTTAGCACCCGCTTGGAGGATGAGAAATCGCCTTGGAAGTGGAAAAGATGGGTATGTAGGATCAATGCCATGACACCAAGAATGTAAGTGATGCTTAACTCACTCTTTCCCGAATTCATATAGTACACCCTTGTGAGCTTAACACACCCTTTCCATGATGCATTTGGAAATCATATTCCTTCTCAAGCCATGTGTGCTTGGCTAAAATCTCTATTATCTCTTCTATATGATTGTATTTCCACTTTTTATTCTTCTTTCCTCTCCATCTTTGGTGACTAACTCTCAAGTAACCTAAACCTTGTTACAAGTGTCCCAATTAATGCTAAGGTCAGTATGTTATATATTGAAGTCAACATGGCAACAACACCACAAAAGTTTAACCCCTAGTCTAACTTAAGACTAATATTTAACTCTAACCTTATAACTAAATCGACTCCACTTAGGTTACAATCTCTCTTACTAGAATAAGTACAGTGACCTATCTCAGTGTTTATAAATGTCATCATAGACCAAAAACACTTATCTTGAAGTATAATAAATGTTGTGAAAATCATCGAGTATAGATCTAGTTAAATGTTACAGCCTAAAAATAAAAATAGGATGTTTAACAAATATCAACAGCTATCTTGATGTTTAAACATTGCAATGGGTTTATATTATGTCATTATATATAATTGAGGCTTGACGTAGACGTGAGATACTTCGTCTATGTTTGGCAGTAGTATAAATGAGAGGATTATCCTCCAATCAAAGGATAGTAAAGAAATGTAAAAGGAATTAAATCTAAAGTGATAAAGAGATACAACTTATCAAGCTCTATTATAATTAACATCGATATCAAAATATTTCCCTACATCACATCAACATCAACATTTATTAAAATATATCTATTCTAACATAGTGGACCTATTAAAATGTATTTACTATATTACATGAACTTACTCACACTTATATCATAACATTAAATAAATATCCACTAACACTACATCAATGCACCGATCATTTCATCCCATCACTTATTTCACCACCCAAATAAATATTCCTCTCTACTTATCTCTGCAGTACTCTATCTTGAGATAACACTCATCCTACTACCACATATGGCCTTGTTCTCAACATTTAAGACCTAATTTGGTAAGGGTGATAACCCATCAAAATAGAAGTTAACATTGTTTGGTGGGAATGATGACTTAACCTGAGATAAGTTATTTTGGGGTTGATGTGGGATAAGTTTTTTTTGTGAGTTATTCCTTGTGTTTTCACAGGTTAATCAAGAAACTTTTCAAACAGTCATAGGCTAACTCATCAAGATAACCTTTATGACTTCCAAACAAAATGGAGGATAACCAAGCTGCAAAAAAGTTATCTCATAAAATCTATCCCTCCATCCAAACAATCCCTAAAGACATGCTTATTTTGCAGGATAAACTTTGCAAGTGGTTGAATTGAGGGATAAGTGAAGAATAAGTTAATTTTGATGTTTGGGAGAGGTATGGATCAAATCATAAGATAAGTAAAGGTATTTGGAAAGATAAATGGAGATATTGTCTCACAAGAAAAGGGATAATTTTATCCCAATTCCCATGGAATAAATTATCTCTTGACATATCCTCTTTCATCTCGAGATAACTTTATTCCAAGACAGAGTTAACCAAAACAAGGGATATATGGCCATATCCAATGAAACAACATGCACTAAGGATTGTTGTAAGAGCTCTATCTAGACGTGTAAACAGCATAGCTTCTCCCGATTTTTTTCCCGTCGAGATAGCTCATAATTGTTTGTAGTAACTTCTCTCTCGTTGATTTTAGGAAATGCAAATTAAGCCCAAGTGCATTTACTCGGTAGGGGTCAATATCTTCTTTTAACTTAAAAGCTATCAATGATTTCGAGGATTTAGATTAAAGTTGGAACGCTCATGATTCCATTCATCAGTGCTCTCTATGGGCCTTCGACATTCTTAAATCATCAAGACATCATAACGTCGTCATCAATTGATCATACATCACCATGTCGTAAGCACATCGTCATGTATGCCATTAAGGAAGAGAACAAACAAAAGTCGCCGATTTGCAGTATCGACCCAAACCAGAAGAATCACCACCGGAGTCCTCTGTCTCCGGAAGGGGCCACTTTGCATGGGGACCAAATTATTTGGCCACATTACGCGGAATCAAAACAGCTGACGCCATCGCGTTCCACCAACCTGCAATAATTCGATCTCCTCTCTCCTAAAGACGACAGGAGATCTGCCATACCCTGAGATCCAAGTCGTTGAGGTTGGACCCACTAATCAAGTTGATTATTTGCCAAAAATGCTGAATTATTCACATATATATTCTACTTATCAAGATTATTTAAATAAAATACCCTCACCCCTCAAACCCAACCCCCAACCCTAAAACACCAACAAGGCAAAGTTCTTCAAGAATCAGCTGCCTTAGCAGCTTAACCCTCCAAAAGAGGGGTTAACCCCAATTTGCTTAAGGGTTAATTTACGGTAGGAAAAACTAACACAAGTTAACTTCTTTACAACAAGGGATAACACTTGTTTCTGTTTGGTTGAGAACATGGGTTGACCCTTATTTGTATTTACTGAATGGGGATTAAAAAGAAGGTTATCCTATGATGTGACAGGAGGTGTGAGTAAATTTGAGGAGATAAGTTAACCTCTCAACAAACCTGGGTTAGCTTATCCCAGGATAAGGATGCCATGAGGGGTTAAGTTATTCCATGAGGAAAATAGGGGTTATCTCTTAAAAAGAGGGGATAACCCCTTCCATAAACTAGTCCTAATCTGCATGGTGAAAATCTAGGTTAAGGACCCTTACACCAATTTTGATGAGTATTAATAAAATAAATATTAATTTCATAACTCTCTCACATCTAAAACCTACGGCAGTTGAAGTAAATAGAAATTATTAATATTATTATATAAATAAATAAAAATAAAAGTCAATATTAATTTCACATTTCTTAACACAAATTTCTTTTATGTTCAAATAACTATTAATTTAGTGAGCTACTTATCACCATGTAACCAAACTTTTTTCTTTTTGAGGGCCAAAGATCAATTACATCGGCAGGATCATATAACCAAACATATCTTAGCTTTTGTGTCCTGGTTATAACTTGTTCTGTTTCTAGATGCAGCCTAAGTTAATCTTTCGATAGTTCCAGGCATTCATTCTGAGAGGAATTGGAAAACTAGTGTGTGGAGCAAGAGCATGGATTGTTCAAATGAAGGGGTAGATAAGTTTTTTTATTTAGACAAAATTAATTCCATTTTCATGCGTGGTTCCTTTTTTTTCCTAACAGAGAACGCTGAAGCAAGATGTGACTTCTAAAGGTAGAATGTGACTAGGGTAAGAATCTCCAAAGGAAATTTGCAATCCTAGGTATATAAATATGTAGGGAGGCAAGGGATAGGTTTGTGACGCTTAGGAGGGCATGAGGATTGCATGATACCTTTCTTTTGAACTTTATTTTCACTTCCTGAAGGGCTGGTTTAGAGTGGCGAATTTTCCAGGTTTTCCCACATTTGACAAGGAAAATTCACCTGGCACAACTCTTCCAGGTTAAGGAGAGTTATTCTGGAATTAACCTCTTCAACCTCCCTCTTGCAATAAGGTTGTAACGAGGAGATTAATACTTTCTTCCACCCATTATGTAACCTTTTTGCCTCCATTCAAAGAGAAAAAGTGCAACTTCTTTCTCTTGCTATTTTATCTTCCTTCCAAACACCAAACAAGGAAGATCTATCCCTTGTGCCATCCCAAAAATCTTATTCCCATATAACCCTTCCTCACATCAAACGAGCCTTTAGTTTACTTGAGAAATTAGAAAAATCAAAATTTTTAATATACAAGTGGGGATTAACCATATTCCTTTCCATTTTGCTAGGATGTTAACAAGAGAGTTGACATGTACCTCTATCTCTTCCTACACACCAGATCCCCCCACGTCGTCCAATTTCCTTGTTCCCCACACAAGCTAACGGAAGATATTTCCTCTGAGGAATACAGCATCTGCCTAACCCCTCTCCCTCATGCCTAGTTTGATCAAAATCAGATGTCCCATTCGTCCTCGGTTCAACTTACCCTAAAACATCATCATCTCAAGTATCTCCATAACATCAAAAGGATATTAACAATTGATACAAACCACTGGACACAAATATGACCACAATCAAACATGAATACCAAATGAATTATTGGATTAAATCTTTCTTTTCATGTCTACAAGTACATAAAAAGGGAAATAGGCAAGAAAAAGAAAAAACTACCATATGCATGCCCACTTTCCCATCTTTACTAACACCAGCTCTGACGTCCAACACTCTGTACACTCAGTATTATACCATCAATTAAATGACGTCGATGCTGTAGTGATAACGTTGCAACATTGATGCTATATAGCACATAGTATAGTGCTGAAGCAATGTGACAGCATTCTTATTGTAGCATCAAATGTTGTGGCACTCTGAATCTATCCATCTTCTTCCTAAAACTTTCCGTGTCAATATCTGTTTCCACATTCAGATGGTGCCTTGATCGAACAGTTACTCCCCCATTCAATATATCAGAATGCAAACCTCAAAAAGAGTTGTAAATAAAATTCGCTTTTCTTTTGTCCAGAATCTAAGATGACCAACTCATAAGAAATGCACAAAAACTATATATTTTGCTGGCAATGCACCCATGGCCATTATGAAAGGAGGCCGAAAACATCACAAATGGCAGCGAAAATATCGGCAAAGTGAAAAATAAGGAACTAGGGGAATCAAACCCCACATAGGCAACAATCTACCACCCAACAGAGTCTGTACACCCATCTTCATGTTGACTAACGATTCCAGGAAAGGAATATTTAATTTTGTTAAACAGATAATTGAATTCCATACAGCATCAAGAAAGCTTACAAGTTAGACATTGAAATGTAAAAAGATTTAACAAGTTACAGGATTGAATTACAAGATGCACATGCTTTTTGACAAGTTCAAAAGTCGCTTACAGTGAAAAAACTAGAGAACAATCGCGCGAAACATCCCTTGATTCGACAAATAAAAAAGCAGGTATGGAAACAGATACTAGAGAAGGCAAGAAACTCAAATAGGCATTGAAACCCTGAGAAGGCTAACAGATGGTCATTAAAGAAGATCAAAGAAGTACTCTAGGCCCTGACCAATTTCCCAAATAGACATGCTGGCACCAACAGCCTGAGCTTCTTCTAGCCTCAAGGATATCGACATCAATGATGGATAGAACACAGCATGCTTGATTTTCTTCTCAGTGTATATATAGAAATGCTCGGAGCTCCTTTCCTCCCATTTTATTATTGGTTTGTGTTTCTCCAGCAAAGATATAAAGTTCCTGCCTATGATGGGACCGCCTCCTAAATCTGTATGAATGCAGGTTTATTACTACTAAATGATAAAATGACGAAAGTACTTCCCAGTAGATATATTATATATAGGATAGGACCAATAATTATTTAGTCAGCAACTCAATTCACAAGCTAAGTAATTCCTTGTTCAATTCAAGGAACCCACAAAGAAGGCCACCATTTTAAGCTGTACTCAAGGTCTAAGTTTAAGGGTGCACATGGGTCAGATTCAACCCACAGAGTCGAGTTGGGTTGGGTTGGGTTGAGTTAGGATTTTCCCAACCCGATAAAAAATGGGTTGAGTTGAGTTTGAGGTTCAACCAACCTAACCCAACCCACACCCAAAATATTTATTTATTCTCCCTAGGCCCCCATCACCTCTGTCACCGTCATCTCATTCGCTCCCACCGCAGCCGTCTCATCCACTCCTTGCCAGCGTCATCCATCAACTCCAGTTGCCTCTCCTCTTTGCAAGGTACTCCTCCCCTCCGTCAACATCTTGCCACCCCCCTCCTCCCCTACCTTGAAACCCAGCCACCCCTTCCCCGACCCCTTGATCCATCCCTTACCAACCCCCCATGCCCACCCCTCCCAATGCTCTTTATCTTTTCTTCAAAGTTCTTTTTAGTTTTTTACTTCTTTTTTTTTTGAAAAGGGGAAGGGTGATTATCCTTTAGATTCCGCCTAAAATTGTATTAATCACTCACAACACATACAACGCTCACATCACAAAGACAAGCTCCACCATGAAATAAAAGACAACGCGGACACAACAATATTCTCCATATCCGGGCGCTACCCCCTGAAGACAACCTCATTCCTACCCAACCAAACAGCCCAAACCACCGCCATCGGGCGAGCCCGCTCCTTCGAACGAAGTACATTGCACCCAACATTGACTCCTCCACATCTGAACGATCTCCAGAAGTTAGTAAATGAATCATGAGCCCACCATCGGTCCTTAATCCTATCCCAAACCTACCTCACCACCGGACAAGCAAAGAACAAGTGGTCAACATCCTCCTCTACCTACCCACAAAGCAGACACGACCTCTCCGCATCCTGAGCCCACCACGCCCTCCACATCCTAGTCATTGGTCTGCCTCTCCTGATACAAGTATTTATTCGCTTTGTCATAATATACAAGTATTTATAAGTTTAAAATTTTTTGTTATTAAATAGGAAAGACATATAGGAAGCATGTATGAAATAAACATAAACTTTGACTAATCAACAACCCACTCAACCAACTTAGCCTGACCCGATTTTATGAATTGGGTTCAATG
The DNA here is from genome assembly GCA_037157565.1 of Thalassia testudinum. Lineage (NCBI taxonomy): Eukaryota > Viridiplantae > Streptophyta > Magnoliopsida > Alismatales > Hydrocharitaceae > Thalassia > Thalassia testudinum. The sequence continues at coordinate 56,023,240 of JAZHRO010000030.1, forward strand.
GTGTAATGGGTTGGAAAAAATTCCAACCTACAAATCATGGGTTGGGAGGTCTGGGTTAAGTCCCAACCCAACCTGACCCAACCCATGTGCACCCCTACTAAGTTATACTATAATACCTCCATAAAACATCAAAATCAAGATATTTGTCATATTTGCATCAGTATAAATAAAACATGACATCTCAACTTCCAGTCATTTTTTTAAGTCATTAGAAGTAGAAATTGTATGATAAGAAATAGGACACCAATCTATCTTATCCACAGATGGTGTTCTGACAGTATAAACACAGATAAAGTAATCAAGTTCACATACCTTCAGATATGATGAAGTCATTTCCGTAGAAGTTTATTCCTAGAAAAATTTTCCTTGCAAGATCTCCAGCATTGACAACATCGTCACCAAGAAAAAGGCGAAGGCATGACCGAACCCAAAGTAAAGGAGCATTTGGTCCTGGGCTTTGTGGTCCATTAAAGTCATATGTCATCAATGAGAACCCATCTACAAAATCTCTGAGCACCTGAAGATCATTAGGTCCAAAGTCATTTTCTTTGAATTCCTGCCCACGTGGAGCAGGAATTACGTAAATGAGTTCCAAATGGTGAGAAGGGTTGGCTTCCGAGTTTAAGGAATGCAAAGCCTGTCCAAGTTGCTTGACGAAGTGCAATGCCTGCAGTTACATGGTGGCATGGGTCATTGGAAAACAACAACTAATAAACAGCTCAATGAGAACTTCAAATAGGAATACTTCATGGTTCAGATATGAAGCAAAAGTTGGCTTTGCATACTGTTTTTTAATCTGGTATCTACTAAAACAGTTCCCACCAAAGACAAAAATCTTCAATGTGGCGCCTAATGAGTTGATATCACATGCTCTGACAATGTCTTTTATTGCTAAGACAATAATCACAATACGCAAGAATCTAAAGCTCAGGCCGCAACCTGGACAAAAACAACCTAGACTGAGTCAACCTGATCAAAGTCAGTGACCCCAGCATATCCCTAATTTGGCCATTTTGGCTATCTTAGACCAGTCTGAATCTTTTTTTTTTTGAAAGAGGAAAGGGCAGTTATCATTTGACCAGGCTGAATCATAATGATTGGATCAGCTCTTCCAATGGTTTTGTCTTCCATATTACATAGTGATTATCATAAACCACATATCCCAGAAATCGACTTGGTATTGCTTCTCAAAAAATTACACAAGAAACTGATTAGAGCCCTCAAATATATTCTACCAGGTTCTCAATAGAAAGAGGATCCAACCAAAAATCACAAGCACGCAAGAACACAAAAGGTTTGGTAACCTAATTCCATCTCAAAGGGTGTACATTTGGAGATGGGATCAAACCCTTGAAATTCCCACTAAGTGTTTAGTAAGGGAGAGAGAGACGGAGTACAAGATTGCTCTCTTTGGGTGACCGTGAATCATACCCCCCTACTTTCTTTTATAATAGATTACATGTGTATTCTGGGATTTTTGCTAAGGATTGAAATGTCGATTTTGACACCGTTTCGATAAATTTTCAAATACCCATTTCACCGGCATGCCGACAAAAATGATAGAAGTAGTCAAAATGATTAGAATTTTAAAAATAACTATTTTAATGAATAAATATTTCCATTTAAACCATAAATCTTATCTTTCACTTCACATGTAATATGTCGGTACATTACCTATGTAGCAACAATAGCCAAGCTGCAACAGGAGCAACAACAACAGCAAGAGTAGCAGCATGCCACCGGCACGCCAAGCTTATTGGCGACAAACAAATGATTTCGCCAGCACACCGGCAAAATGCCTACATTTCGACAACTTGAGCATGTCGACATGACGTATCCTCAAAAATCGCCATTTTACCGGCATGTCGCCGACATTTAAATCATTGATTTTCACTCCTTAATTTGAAATCCCACAATTGCCAAGGGTAGTCCTTCGTCAATATCGTACATTACTCAGCGCACGTCTCACATGTTCCATTGATTTTGCTATGATCAAAGGCGAATACACCTTTGTCATTAGATCGCTTTCTAGCATCCTTACTTTACAAGGTTATCCACTTGTTCCAACTGTCTGACGGGGTTCATCCGCTAGAATTATCAGATGAGGATGCCGACTTAATGGTCTGCTCGAACCTTAAACAGTTAAGCTATCCGCCTAACATAAAGTCAAGCTTGCAAAGTGCCTAAGTACAGACAGGAGGAGATCCACCTGAGCAACTTAGGTGGCTCGCCCATCTACCTACCTTAATGAGGCAGTTCATCCGCCTGCTTAGATGAGGATCCCTTAGATTTTTAGGGATAAACTGGGCTAAAGGGTCATTGTGGGCCTCTTTTAGTCGAGCCCACGAGAGGAAATTTTCCTCCCTTATTAGAAACCAATATAAGGTTGCCACTTTTTTTCAAAACAAATAAATATTAGGTTATAAATGCAGATATAACAAGCAATGGGCAATCCTAGGTTACAACTAAAGTTTATAAAATATCACCAAAATAGATCATTTTAGTGCAAGTGGAACGCCTAAAAGTTATCGGGAACATGTTCCCAACTCAGCATAAGCGCCTACTGTACCACATAGATTTGATTGAGTGCAAGCATGAGTGCTACATATCACAACTCCAATATGCCAACACTTGGAGTGTTGCCACTAAAGTAAGCCAATGTTTCCAAATTCTAGTCTTAGATAATCAACATGGAGCCTCTCTCAATCAATTTAGATCTACCAGGTACTCAGGTTGCTTGCATACCATCCCGGCAGTTTACTACTTAGCTAAATGCTCAGGTAACACCTATGTATGCGCCTTTTCTTTCTTTATCATGCAAAATACTTGGCTAACCTTTTTCTCTTCATTTCTTATGAGCATTACTCACAGCTTTTCTTTGTGCTGTGGCTGAGAGATTGTCACCTTGGGGCTAGATCCTACACGGTAAAAGTTTCCATATTGCCATATATCTCTTTGATTGTAGGCCTAGCCCTTGTAGAATGGATAATTGTTACAATCTTGTGATCATGTAGAATGGATAATTGTTACAATCTTGTGATCTTTTGCTAAATTTGAAATTAAGCGGTATGAATTGACCTCAAATAATCATCCTTCTGCATCTTAAGCAAAAAAGAGAGAGAGTATTATCTGCCTAGGTTACATATGAATGCAATAGATAATAAAGATTTTTACATAGATGTCACTACAAACATGCAACATCACAAATTTGTTTTTTTTTTTTTGTGTTGAGAAGGCAACATTACAAAATTGTCACCAGATTCACAATACTTACATAATTGTCATTACAAAGCTGCTCCCCCTCTGTTACTTTGACCTCAAAACTGAACCATGGAGGAGTTGATCTTAATTGTAGTTGGGATAGTATGAATCTCAAGGTAAATACAAAGACCCACAAGTTTTTTTCAACTTTAAAAAACAAAAAATAAAATAAAACAAAAAAAGGTATAAGCTTCCTCCCTCTTGCCAGCCATTGGCCTCTCCCTCACTCATCAGAAACCAGCCACCTTCATCTCCACATACTGCTGGGACCAACCATAACGTCTTTCTTCCTCCAGCAAACAAGAACTCTCCACTATCCCCTTTCTCCACCTTCATCAGTCTGCTTACATCCTTGGCCTGCCCATATCTCCACTCCTTCGGTCTTTCCACATACTTTTCCCCTCACCTCCCACCCATTCCCTTTGCTTCCCTCAAATGCAGATCAACCTGATCAATCATCTTTGCCTCACCTAAACAGTGGTGTAAAAATCAGCCAAGTAAGCTAACTACTCGACCAAGTAATCCTAGGCAGTGTCACCATCCACCCCAACATCCAAACTTTTGTTATCTCTCTATGTTGTTGTCTCTAGCCTCCTTGACACCAATGACAACACTGTCAAGCTTGTCTTCTAATAGCATGAGGCCATTCCCACAAAATCCACTCTTAACCCTTGCCCTCGAGAGGGAGGAGTAAAGTGAAAAGAAAAGGATCTGGAAGTCAGGCAAGGATGAAGTTTGTAGGAAAGAACAATATCTATTGACCCACTTTAAAGGCAAATTGATTTTATAATTAAACTTTGCACTAACAAAGAAAATTCTGAAAAGCATTGATATGAAAAGAAAAAAGTTCTTTTGGAAGGGTGTTGATTTTGAGGGGAGATTTGCGCAGCTGGTTTCCTGGGAAGATATATGTAAGCCAAAAAAAGAAGGGGGCCTTGGTGTTGGGAAGTTGGACTATTTTAATAAAGCTCTCCTGTTGAAATGGATGGTCAGATTGTTTTATGGTGAACCGGATATGCTTACGTCCACTTTGAAAGATTCCTATGGAGAAGACATGGAGCTTAACTGACGAGCTGATCCTATCAGTGGATCATCTGCTTTTTGGCACTCTTTGGGCCCAATCATGACTGAATTTTCAAGTTATTTTGGGCCAAGTCTGGGTGATGGTTCTTCTTTTAAATTTTGGCTTGACGATTGGACTGAAAATGGAAGGTTTTCAGATCTGTATCAAAGGCTATGTCAGCACATTATTCATAAAGAGGCTTGGGTGAAAGATCTGTGGTACAGAGAACTCGATATTTGGGACATTAGACTACCAGACGGGTTCTCAGATGCAACTTATTCTGAATTTCAGCAGCTGCTAGCTGCTGTGGAAGATTTATCCCCATCTGCTAAATCGGACAGAATGCAACAGAATGCAACAGAAGCATGGGAAGTTTTTCGTTAATAATGCTTACAAATTTCTAATTTCTAATGGTGTGCAACATTCACCTATAGAAGGTGATTCCAAATTGATTTGGAGTTGTAAAATCCCTCTCACGATCAAGTTATTTCTTTGGTTCTTTAGAAGGAAGAGGCTGGTCACTAAAGTGTACAAAACCAAGTGGTGTTCGGATGGTGATACCACATGTCCTTTATGTGGCCGTTCGGACAAGGATATCCAACATCTGTTTTTCAATTGTAGCTTTTCTAGAGAGGTTTGGGATCAATTTGATATCCACACCGTGGACAAGACAAACTTTGAATCCTTTTGGGCGACATTGATTCAGGGACCACCTTCATCTCGATATGGCAGGCTGGTGCAAAGCTTTTGGTATTCTTTGGTCTATCTGGTTGCAGAGGAATGGTAAGATCTTCAAGAATGAGCGATGTTGGGTGGAGAATGTAGTGAGATAGACTAGATATTTTTCTGAATTTTGGCTACAAAACTTGTAAGTCCATTCCTCTTCTCAATTAATACATTTACAAGCTGATTACCACTCTCAGGTAATCTTCCTTTTTTTTCTCAAATTAAAAAAAAATAAACTTATACAACATAAAATACTTTTGAAAGAATTGCCAGTACCCAACCACCATCCAAATATATTAATTGATGATCATTAAAAAGAAGGGCAATTGCAGCTGCAAACAACTCCTCACTCCCATCCCCAATTGATAAAAGAAACAATTGTATCCAGTATTCTTGACTTAAGGCTAAGACTCCCTGAAGACAGAAACATTCCTCTCAAGCAAGGCTTTAACCAAAGGAAAGTTGCGAATATTGCCCTCTCCTTCGTGACGTGAAACTGCAGCATTCTCAAGGATAGGAATCTGTTCTTAAAGGATCTTTAAAAGGACACAAACACAATGTCAGTCCATCCAGGCAAAAAAGCATCATTCCAAACTCTTTTCACAAAGCCTGCATAGTGAAGCATTGAAAGTCTGAGATGCCAAATAAACGTGGCAAACATTTCTCACCAACCTCTCCCACCGCAACTCCCATCCAAAAATGTGCACTTTAAGAGGTGCCTTTGCAGTTTATGGAAGCCTACAATCCCACTTGAACAACTCATTGACACCCAACAAAGGTGGGCAAAGAAATAAGGGCATTTAAATCAAGAACATGTTCTTGCTTCCAAGTGTCGTTCCTGGTGCAATCCATGTGCAGACTACTCAGTTCATCATGTGATCACATGAGATCAGGATCTCATGCATCTAATAGGCCAAAAAAAACCATCAGAATCCAACCCCCTCAACCATCCATGGGTCCACTCCAGAAGTCAGCAAGACTCCAATCTTGTGCCAAAGCAAACAATCTTGAATAAGTTCTGGCAAAAAGAAGGTACATATTAGCATTGATCAATCCAATCTGTCCCCCAGCCTATTGGTGAATTGGAATACTCATGGCACCAATATTACAACACCCATCCAAAAACTAGAAGCAAAGTGCCTCCCAATTGAGAGAATAAGGCTAAGGGATTTCTAGATAAAATATCCATGAAAAGTTCTGCAACTACATGTATACACGTCCTTACAAATTTGCTTTTTTTTTACACAATATACCCTCTATTAACTACTTCCTTTGACCAACACCATGAGCAAACAACACGAGTCCTAGTCCAACACCATCACACAGCAAAAGCAACTTGTATATATTCCCCAACCCCAAATTGCATTGTTGTTATAAACAGAACCATTTTTTTGAGAGAAAGATCTGGAGTATATATTTTAAAAGAAAAAATTCTCCAAACTGACCTTACTGCGAAATTCAGCATCATGAAGCCCGCCATAAGCTGCCCACACAGACCAAGATTCCAAAACAATCCCATCATAACCCATCTCTCTGTATGATTCGAGAATGGAAAACAACCATCAGTACAGTTCTTCAAGAAAGCCCCATATCATCAAGAGATAGAAATCCTGATCTTACTTGCATTCGTCGGCAATTATATTTATCACTTTCTTCCTTTGTGATGACTTCTGTAAATACTCCCAGGGAACCCCTGAAAGGACAACTCTTGGAAGCACCTACCATATAAACAGGTCTATAACATAATTCAATCATTCATCCATATATTTGAAGTCTAACTGCAAAAATGCTGTCTCTTTAATTGCATGGTTCAATTTGTTAAGAGAATGCCCGACTTGTAATCATACTGATTGAAGTCCAAAAAAAGATAACAACGTATTGCTCATACAGAAATAAGAGCCACCAAGGGATAGCTCAATGGTAGATCCCCATGATGGCATCCAAAAGATCATGAGAACCATACCTACCTCCCCCTTTTAACTACAATATCAATGTCTTTGTGCCTTTTATGACTTGATCTATAGAACCATATCGTCTGGCCATCATGGTTTACCCATGCTTTAACTAAGATTCCACGCGCCAGCTGTCAAATTTTAACAAGAATTTTTGACACCATGCCCTCTAGTAGGCGCACAGTCCATAAGTAGCTTCTTATACTTCTTATATCATTATTTGACAGCACTATCTGTCATTGAAATCTTACAAGGATCAGCAGAAAAATGTAAATTCCAATTTCTCACTGGTTCCCAAATGTGCAGCTAACTAGAAGAAACAAGGAAAATCCACATGGGATTGGCAGTTCTACCAGAGAATTGCCATTAGCTCTAACCCTTGAAATCCATCCCAAGTCAGCATTATGTCTTCCCTCCAATACAAACTTCTTTCCTGAGTTCCCTTCACTGGACAAGAAAAAGCATAAAAAGAATTAGAATAAATCTAAAAGAAACAAAACAAGAAACCATTTGACCAGGGGCCAAAACTACAACCTTATTAATCCTCAATGAATCAATTTATTGCAATTGCCAAGCAGAACTTTATTCTAAAATCTTAGACTAATCGTATAAATTAACCTGATAGAGTCCAAAATCTAAAGACCTCTTGCCATAAAATCGAAAAGGTTGGATTCTTAAGAAACTTCTGAAACGCACTGATTGATTGGCTATCAGGAAAATGAACTAGGATGGTTTCCTCTTCATTGCCGAATTTCAGCTGTAGCCTGTATTATTTTGTATAGCCCCATTTGCCTCTGAGTAACAGCAATCTCAAATTGGCAAATTGCCACCTACACCTCACAGGTGCACAATGAATCTGATAATCAGGTCCAAACAGTGGATTGGTACTGACTTGAAGTTCTCCATGGATTTCATCTGATACACTAAAAAATGGACTAATCAGGCCATCCTAAGATAAACTCACTGTGATCGGAACTGTAATCCATCCTAAGTATGCATATGAGTATAGTTTAAGATATGAAAATTCAAATACAACAAACTGCCATGTCCTATTGAAATATGGACCATTTCCTCACCCATTACTCAATTACGTTACGTTGTTCTCATTACCTTGCTGCTACTTCATGCAAAAGGTATGCAGTTGGAGGGAGTGCACCCATGCTCCAATATTTCAACTGATTGTTTGCATCTTACCTCAGGTTCTCTATTACACTCCTGATTAGGGTTCTTTTCACCTTTCCTTTACGGTACTTGTACACTAGTAGTCATTGAGGAATATGTCTGATGTCACAGGGTACCCCCCCCCACCCCCCTCTCCTTGATAAAAGTGATGCCCCTAATAGAACTTGACAATATGCTGATGATTTCATTCAAGAGTAATTCAAGAAAAGGTTCCTTTTTTTTTTAAGGAATTCAAGAAAAGGTTCCTAATATGAACAAAAAGATACCTCAGCTTTCTGTCTCATTTTGGTAGCTGAATTCACTCAACTAGCAATATGCTAAAATAGCATTAAATTTGTATATGAATTGACTGTGCTACCCTTGCCCTCTTCCTCCCTTCTTAACCCCCTCCCTCCTCTCCCCCTGCTCAAGCCTGCACCCTTTTTATTCAAACAAACTCCCATCAAAATTTTCCATCAATCCTCAAATCTTAATCCAGCAACTCCCATTACATGCCCTATTCCATCCATGACTCTCTTCCTTCACCCACCACCATTCACCCTCCACTGTCGTCTGAAACTATAAACTCCATACTTTTGTCCTCCTATGCACCATATCCACTCCAATTACCACTCCAATTACCCCCTTTACATCAAGGTATGGAGTCATGGTTATCCATCTGCCAATAACCACAGTGACCTTGTACAGGGGTCTACTTTGTCTCCAAGTGCATGCATGACCGAACTTGTGACTCACCTTTTGAAGTCATATTGAGTGTGAAGTTAAATTTGAAGTACCCCCTAGATAGGGAATAAACTGCATGCAATAATGTCAGAGTTAGAAGGATGTACACAAGGACAAAGCGGAAGGAATCCTAGGGTTGCATTGCCTAACAAAGAGGAATCGGATGAAAATATCATGGAATTAAGGTTGGATCCTATTCATGGGGATTCCGTAAATATTCCATTCCAAACAAAAATAGAAAGTTTGAAACAATTGGGACTTGTTTGGAGATTGGATGCAATTATGAATTCTAAAGTACCTTTGGGTGGTTATCATACGGATAACTGCTCTCTCTTTTCAAAAATTATGAATTCTAAAGGTGGCATGTTCAGAATGAAAACTTCATTCTCAATTCTACAAGAATTTTTATGGAGGAGTATTGTGCCCAAGTTCATCAAATGCTTGGTCGCAACAGAATTTCATCAAGAGCTTTCTTCATAACTTGTTGCAGGGTCAAACATCCACCTTTGCAGATGATTTCAATTGTTGGACATCAATATGATTCCATTAGGAATTTCTAATTACATCATGGAAGCACTAGTTATGATCATATCTAAACAAATCACATGATCAAATGGAAAAGAAGGAAAATTTCAAAGCATCAACTATCAGAATATTGATCATGTGAACTTTTTGGGGTACTAAATCACACACTGCTCAAAGGAACTAGAGGCCAGGAGGAGGAGCTAGCAGGAGGAAGGAACCATGGAGGAGGAGGAAGAGATTGAACCGAAATAGGAAGGAAAGGACTGAGGAAGGAGAAAAGCAGTAGTTCTAGATTAGAAATGTCACGTGATAGCACATTATATTTTGACTAATAAAATATTAAACATGATGTCTGATGTCTAATATGTTATTAGTAAGTGTTAAAAGCATGATATCTTGTGGTTCATAGTTCTATAGTTGGGACTGTTTTATAAAGTATTCTTTATATAAATGCTACGTAAAAGTTATAAATATAGTTTAAACTATCATGTTGTTGGCAGAACTTATTTATTGATATCTGATAGATACTTTTTGGGATAGTTATTAACAGAAGCATAAGAAATTAGTAGAGTCTTTTTAGATTTTACACATATTCAATTCAATCCAATTGTACTACATAGATAAGCCTTTAGCCTATGGTGGATTAAAGGAGAGATGAATCACATCAATATTGTTGATAGGCTTCATCCAATATGTCAGCATATTGCTATATCAAGAGCATACCTCTTCAGCTCATATCGCACTGGAAAATGAATCACAATGATTCAATTATATTGTTGATAGGCTTAATCCAATATATCAGCATCTTGCTACATCTCATTGCACAACAGCATACCTCTTCAGCTCATACCACACTGGAGATACATGTGTCAACTTTGCGCCATACTTCTCTGCCATTTCATAACCCAATGAGTTCCTGCAGAACCCAAAACCCTCTTTAAATCCCAGATTAATATCAAGCAAACACGATGTATATAACTGGAGCAAAAACAAACCAGGGAGTCACATATGCAAGCACATGATTCTGAAAATTCCGACGTGTCGTGTTCGTAGACACCCTTGAATGCTCCTAAAAATGTTTATAGGTCAACAAACATCAAAAAAACTACTAATTTGATGATAAAGTTGTCAAGAAAGAAAGTGATTAAGACACATACTTGGGCACTACCTGGCCATCATATTACCAACCTTTTGTTTTGTTGAAAAGGTATTGCCATCCTATCTATTTTTTGAAAAGATATGGCCATCCTATTTAGATGTCAATTATCCAGCAATTGGATGAATAAAAGCTGGAGTAGAAGAAGACAAAATTGCACTTGCTGTTCCAAGATAACTCAATCATCCCATGAGTTGTAATTAATTTATTTCCCCCATATCGGTTCCTTTTCAGCAAGCCAAAGGCTATAGATTTCAGTAGCCAGCATTTGGATGAAGAAAAGCTCAAGTAACTTACAATTCCAAGATAATTCATCGTATGAGGTGCAATTAACTTATTTTCCCCATATTAATTCCTTTTCATCAAACCAAAGGCTAATTACATTCCTCCCTCCTTCAGCCAACTTAACCAAAAAAGAAAAAAAGCTTAACAGAGCACTTATTCCTTCTCAAAAAAAACTTATCTGCTCTTCTCACGTTAACTTTTCTTCATGAGTTTCATGAATGGAATTACCCTGCATTCAGTGTTAATTACTCTAGTAATTCCAGAAAAAGGATCCTTGATCCAGGATAAGCCAATCATCTTAAGAGATGGAATTGGGTCATTCCATCAAATCATGTGCCCAGTATGCAACAAACTATAGCCTAAACATTGCAAAATCTCTGTGACCAAACACTAATTTCAACAAAACTATACATAGGCCATATTTGAATTGCCATAACCTAATTAAGTTCCATAGACTCAGCTACCAACGAATTGCATTCTGGTGTTCGATTTCACCATAATCCATAAATCAAGCATTCACAAACTCGAGATTGATTTGGACTAAACTGTCCCAAAACAAAATATATCATAATTATAGCACAAGAAAATGTCCAGATTATTCTCCAACTTCTATAAAAACCGGTTTATTCATGAAAAATCATGATCCATGCCAATCTAATTATACAAAAATGAACTCCATGGAACTTAACCATATCACTCCTCCCTCCAACTCAATCCTTGGAACTTAACCATATTATGGAACACAACCGTATCTCCCATATAATCCACAAAATGGATGCCCACCATCTAGAGATTGGTTTAGACTAAACTATCTCGAAACTAAATATACCACAGCTACAACACGAGAGAATGTCCAGATTATTCTCCAACCTCTATGATAATCGATTCCCTCATGAAAAATCATGCTCTATGTTGATCTAATTATACAGAAACAAACTCCATGAAACTTAACCATATCACTCCTCCCTCCAACTCATTCATTATCACTTACCCTCTAAACAAATTACACATAAGTAAAACCCGGGGGTAAAAACCATAAGACCGCCCTTAATTCCATCCCCGTGTAAAAGCAGTCTGGCAGACTTCCCATAAGAAGGGGCTGAGATGAAAAAGAGGTTATTGCTATTCTGGGGACTTGAACCTGAATCTCTCCTGCCAAAGTCAAGAGTCTCCATCGTTCAACGATACCTTAGGTGGGCCCATTGCGATCATTTGGTACGGACTATCAAGGGTGGAATTACATGGAAATGACTTGATATAGTGAGTAATAGGCTCTGTCGACCTTCGAGAACTCTCGTTTCGACAATTCATCGTAATGTTGCTTTTACCATTACTCCAAAACACATGAAGATACACAAAAAAACCGCCCCCGCAGTCGGAGCCACGAGACACCTCGGGCTCCCCGTTGGGGCGTTCGCGGTGTTAGTTGGAACTCACGTTGAGGATCTCGCTATAGGATACGTCGGACTTGACGAGGCCTCTCTCCCGCACGGTGAGTGGGGAGGGGCCGCCGCCGGCGGTCTTCGACCGACGGTAGTAGGAGACGGCGAGGAGGGCGGCCAGGACGACGGCGAACCGGACGGCGGAGAAGACGAGGGACTTCTCGGGAGGGGGAGGCGGGGCCGCGGGCCCCCCGATCCGCGGCGACGCCGCCGCCCGCTCGGGCGGAGGGACGGCGGAGGAGGAGGGCTGGCGGCGGTCTCGCCTCCGCGGGGGCATTTGGTTGCGGGGAGGAGTGAGATGTGAGAGAGCGGCGGACGGCGGGGAGAGGTCATAGACGTGCGTTTCGAATCTTTCGATTATTTGGATCGGGTTCTACTCGAATTCGAACGAGGGTGTTGCCCTAATTGTTAAATGAAAATTATATATAAGTTTTGCTAATAATGTTTGAAAAATTATTTATATATTTACGTATCCATTCTGAAATGAGTAATAATTAAAGTAAATAAAAATTAAAAAAAAAATTTAATCTTGTATCTCAATCCTTGTATGCACAGCACATGTATTTTTTGGAATGTGCACCCTTCTTTTGTAAGAGGGGATTTTGAAAAGATTTAAGAAAATATTTGTAGAGAGATATTCTCCTTCAAAATCTACCTACCATTAATTCAAAAGATTGATCAATCCTTTCACTTTTAAGATCTTATAATATAAAATGAAATACTTAATTTTAATCCCCATATCATTATTTATTTACAATTTTTTTATAAGAATTAATATCTTTATTTTTGTAGGATCCTAATTTCCACACTCTTAAATAATCCTCTTTCAATATATAACAATTCCCATCAATTGATAGTAGAAGCAGGTCTTCTTCATTGGGTTTAACCTAAAAAGTAGTGTGGTGTTTCTTTCTTAGAGAGAGATAAAAATATATCTATCAAGTGAGCAAACTATTGTCCTTTTTTTTATTATTATTGCTTATGTAGATTTAAAAAATTCTTGAATAAGCCTCTCAAGGGCTAGAATAGATATATTACACCTAAAACGTGAAGTAGGTTTATACGATAACTATTTATTCTTTAAACCAAGATTTATTCCTTGATAAGACCTCAATCACAACAAATAAAAAAATTTAGAAAAAAAGTTATTTTTCATATAATCAAGCAAATCTCCATCTGTCTCTCTCAAACACTATTTATGTGTTGGATATGTGAATTAAGATAAATTTACTCGTATTTCACCTCCCAATATATTAAAACATGCCTTCCCATTATCCAAGAATGGTACGAGGAGCAAGAGTTTCACCTCCCTTATTTTGTCCACATGTAACAATAATAAACTTGCTTTTTTTTATAATTAAAATATATCCATCCTTTCAAGAGCTTTTCCAAAATACAAATCAATCAGAAATCATACATGAAGATTTGAGCCTTTTCCAAACATAATAATAGCGTTGAGGTGCAACCTTCCAATATAGTGTTTAAGAAAGAACCTCCCAATATATAACCTCCCAAGAAAAGTTAACCTGAGATTTTTGTGCAAAAGAATGTCCTCCAACCATTAGATCAAATTATGCCTATTTCCCCCGATGCTTACCCAAATATCCAATCACAACCCAACATCAAAGCAAAAACTTCTAAAAAAATCAACGAGACTCTCTCGAAATGGAGACCAAACCCCCCACATCTAATCACCCAATTATACTCTTTACTTAGCAAGAACTTCCCATATGAGCTCACGATCAAATGATGCACCCTCTTCGAGGTCCACCCATCTCCCAATTCCCCTCCCAATTGCTCCTTCGCAACCACACTCACGATCGCAGATGTGGTGTCAAATGCCATCGTCGACAGGAACGAATTGTCATTCCAAGATTTGCAATCCAAAGCATTTCCATTAGTGCCCTTCTCCCTCTCTTTCCCTTCCTCCGGTAGATATCTCCACATCCATGGCCCTCTCCAGCGATTCGAGCTCTAGCGAGCCCACCGTAGTGCCTTCCCCTCTGCGACCTTCCAGCGCATAGGAGAAGTTGAGGCGTGCGTGCTCCCTACGTAGCACATGCGTCGCATGGTTATATACCAACGCAGTAGCTTCGACAGGCTTGGGGGAGGCGGATCTCCGCCACCCACCTCCTCCCGTTGAGGTTGCCATACCCCTCTGTTCAGCTACTTCAAAAGGTAGTCGCTCCCTGACATCAAGAGCTACTCATATTGGCTTACACCCATATCCATATCTTCATCTTTTATCTATATATGTCTTCTTGCTTGGATGAGGAGCTTTCCACGCGAGAAGGCACAAGGTCGCCGTAGCAAAGAGCTTGGTGGGGGAAGCCTGAGGTGGCAGGAATAGTCGTTGGCACTGAGCAATGGGTAGGCTGCGTTTCGCAGAGAAATAAGTGTTATATTAGAATAAAATATTTTAATGGTATAAAATAATTAATGTAGTGATACGATATTAATAGATATTTATTTAATATTTAAATATACGTGTGAGTATATTGATGTGATGTTGATAGATGTTAATAGTATAAAATCTCACTTGTTAGGGTACCACAATCCCTCTTAGATGGGATATTCCTTCCTTGTTTTTGCTCCCAAACGAAATCCGTTTGTTTTGAGAGATTAATTTTGTACGTGATGAAATTGAGAGATAGATATGAGATTGTGAAGTTTTTATGTTTGGGGTAAATATGAGCTAAATCATGAGGTGTTTAGGAGGATAGGTGTGACTATTCTCTCAGGATAAGTTTATCCCACCGTCCTCCTTTGTATTGCTAATCCTAAAATTGAAGATTCTATTCCAAGATTATTGTAATCTGATATTGAAAGATCTAAACACAAGATAAATGACACAATCCCTCTAAGCACATGCCGAGGGAAGTGTGGTGGAACGAGGGAGAGATGGTGAAGAGGTGAACTATTATTCATTGGGGAGGCGCTGGCGATTCTAATGGCCATTGCTGTTATTAATGCCAAAAGTTGTTATGCGAACTCCTCCTACCATCGAAAACACCCAGAAATAGAAGCTGCAATAAAATCAAGACGGCTCTCTCAAATGTCAATATCTACATGCGAAGAAGCCAATCAGAGCTCGTGCGTGTCTTCGCCGTGTTTCATCTTATTGCTAAACTCATGTATGACTAAGTTGCTTAGTGACAGATGGCACTTGTTTGCTCCTGTATGGTTGAGAATTTTTACAACAACGCTGACGAAAGGCATCGTGATCAATATGTCATGTGAATCAATAACGTGTTGATGCTAACCTGATGGGTTTTGCTCCAAGCAGTTTGTACTTAACCTTAAGCGGTAGTTTATATCTTAGTGCTAACTAATTCAGGTTAGTGAAATGGAAATAAGGATCAACTCCTGTTTGTGTTTGCATGTAGAAGGAGATAATTTCTTTTATCTTCACGTGAAAAGTTAGCAAACAAAGATTAACCAGGCAAATGAGAGTTAAAAACGAAAGATAACCCTCTCACGCAAACAGAGGAAGGAACGTTAATCCCTAAATACCCCTCCCCAACAAATCACAGGCTAGCAAGATTTAAGTTATCCCTTCTTAACCGATGTTAAACATATAGGAGATATTTCCTCAGATAAATAAGGAATGAGCCAAATTTTGACAGAATCTTCCCTCGCGTAAACAACCCCCTTAGAGATGGTTTATTTGTTATGTCGGCAAAGGGGAGTTTTCAAATGTGAAAGTGATGCTAACAACCATCTTATAATTTTGTTAGCTCCCACGTTAACACCTATTTTCATTTACTTCATTAGGTGTTAACCATGATATTAAGCTGTGATATGGTACACGTTAAAGAACATGAGAGATTGTAGAAGTAAATTGGAAGATGTGTAGAGAGGCGACACATTATAAAAGATTCTGTAACACCATCTATAATTAGTGTTGGCGTAGGAGAGCTCTCTACTCAGACCCGAGTTTTCAAATTGTCAAGTAAACAGGGTTAAATGCACATAAACAAGGGCTAACCCCATAAGCAAACGAGATCTAAAGAAAGAAATTCATTCCACCATGTTGATGGTCTGGTCTCTAATCCTCCTCTCTTTTGCTGCTGACGCATACAAAGCTTTCAAATTCTTATTGTCCTAAATATGATAAATGCCGAAACTACAGATCATGAACCGAACACAAGTCCACAGCCTCAGGACCCATTTAATTACAAAAATTGTCTACCCTATGACCTGTTTGAGTACAAAAATTCTGGAAGTAAATAAGATAAGAATTAAACCTTTTATTTTAGAATAAAGCAACTCCACCCTAGAGATAGAATTGTTTAATTCCTCCATTTTATATACGACACTCTTTTCTTCAAATCACCTATTTTAATTTCAACTTTTCACCCAAGCCCAAAAAGCACCCAATTCTTCCGTTTTATTCCAAAAACTCAGTTCCTTGTGCAATTCCTCTTTTTTTTCCACTTACCCCTACCAAATGGACCCTTAAGGCAAACATTCGATGGATGGCACCCTTGGGTGCATGACCATTCAATCAAAATCATGCAAATCAGGTATGAGTTGAGCACCAAAGGCTAAATCCATCCAATTGACCCGCCATAGGATTCAAAGCATATAATGGTCACAGGAAGTGCGATATTGTAAATATATTTTAATGAATATGTATATTAGAGTGGATATATTTTAATACATATTGATATTAATGTGATATAATAAGATGATATGTAAAGATATTAATTGAGGTGACATATTCCTATCCCCCATCCTTATTCCGTTGTCAAACGGAACCTAAAGCTCCATCCTCACCAAGAGTCTCAACGCAAGCACAACGTTCAATGCCCATGAGCACACAAAGTGTAGGCATGGAACCCAAGGTGAGGCACAATGAATGGTATATAAGGCAATGCCTTAAAAGGCATCGCAAAATTACAAAGGGCCTCAACGAAAAATGTTCAAGTATCCAAGACATCAGAAATGGCTAATACAATTCCACATTAGACTTAGATTAGCAAGTCCAGGAGTAGATGGTCGGATATCTTGTGACACAAAAGAGGGACCTAAAAGCCATCAGCAAAGAGCTAACAAGCGGATTCATGCTGGGGCAGTCAGAGCTACGAGGTTGTCATGGCAAGCAAAGATCACAGCAAGTAGGGCAGAGCCACCCTGAAGGTTTGTGCATCATTGTGGGTGGGTGTTATTCATCTAAACTGGAATAAAGTTCGAGAAAATTATAAGAGTGTCAATAGATGAAAATGGTTTTCCAAGCATGGGTTATCCCAAATGAACCATAATCATGAAGAAAACCCCACCTCGACAATACTGAAATTCATTGCTTGGGAAAGACGAGCTAGAACATCTGGCAGGAAAGTAGAGGTAACATTTGAAAAGAAAGTACAGGAACAAGCTTTCAAAACCCAGCAAAGACTTAGTCCTCAAAATACCCATTACCTACTCTCTAAAGAAGAGGCTTCACCAATTGAGAATTTTTTTTGGGGAGACATTAGAGAGGCTCAAATCTGAGATCTCCACCGTCCAAGATCAACGACTCACTACTGCTCCACACCCCACGCTTGACAATACTCAGATTCACAAAAGCATGTGTGTGTGCATGATACATATCCATGTAAAACATAAGGACTGCTTCTAAAAGGACAACAAATACACTTTGAGACATTACTTTTTGAAACCGTATTTACTTTTTAAGTTTCCTTGATTGAGGCAGCAACAAGAAGCAAACATTGCATAACAGGATATCAATATCATATTTCCTCTGCAAATTGAATATCAAAAACTTTCTATCAATCAGGCACCGGATCACAATATAGCATAGGATAAATAACAGTGAGAATTATTAACTACAGCACTACATCTGCACTTGCCACCCAATGATAATCTTAGGGAACCCATTCTAAACGGGTAAAGAAAAGACCATCTACCCCTTCCCAAGGCAGGATAGCCTCCCATGCCCCAATTCCCATCCATACCAATAACCCAACCATAAATGTCCGACGAATTGTCCATGCACATAGCCCTTAGTTTATCAAAGCATGGAAACAAAACCTTATTCACCTTCCACAAGTATGCTGGCATCATTCTTGTCATGGTTGAATCGCACCACAATGCAGGTGATGTTGTCAGCACTTCCACGGGTGAAAGCGGCTTCCGTCAGCTTCCGAGCAGCAGCTTCTGGTTCTTCTTCAGTTCTTGCAAGGGAGATGGCATCCTTTTGGATGGCATAGACAACACAAGAATTATAAAGCCAAAATTTTCCATGTATTGGAGAATTAGAGTTGAGGAATAGTTGTGAATTGAAGTACCAACATCAGGATATCTGTTACTCATCTTCACGGATATATTTATATTTATATACATTTAACACCAAATGGATATCTGTCACTACTTATATGTTCAAATATTCAGTCATTTTTTCCCAAATTTCTATTTGAGTCATTCTTAGGTCAAAGGGCACAACCGGGTCAACCAATCAACACAACTGGATCAGATAGGTAAGCCCAGGTACTATAACTTTTTATTTTGATTTTGCAAAAAAAAGGTTCTATTAACAGGCAGTATTAAAAAATTGTCAAACATCTTTAGGGAAAAGAGCAAGGATAATTGAGCATCCTAATTGCTGAGTTCTTAGCTTTTTGAAGGGATTTGCTTCTCTTCTAATGAGGTTATCTTTTCCTTTGTATTTAAGGAAATTTTCTTATACATTTGCTTTTAGGAGTGGTGTCTTTGTGGGGATGCTGATGAGGATGTCTAGATTTTTTTTTTATGAGAAAGATGTAAAGGATTGAGTTTTAAGGTTCTATGAAACCGCATGGGAGGTAAAGCTTTTTGGTGACAAAATTTGGAATGGCCCGTCTGTATTAGAAAGTTGAGGTAGCTTGATTAGAACCGTGATTGAGGCCTGCTATGTAGGAAAATGAGTAGGATGATGCCTGTGAGAGGTGGTTCAGTTTTTCGTAAAGGGTCTTCTGTGGGTTATGCCACTTGTGGTGATCCTACACTTCCTAAATGAGTTGGTCCAATTGAAGGGAGTTCGGTCTTTGGCTAGATGATTGGATGAAGTATGGTTCTCCGGCAGAGAGGTTCTCACAGCTTTTTGAACTGTCTACAAATTTATTTTCTTGGACAGGTGATTGTTTGGAATCGGGATCCCATGCTTCCTGCATGGACACCTCTATTTCTGGGAAATGCTTCACAGCAGAGGTTGGTGGGCTTTATTAGTCTCTAGGAGGGGATTTCGGTATTACAATTAAGATTGGGTGAGTTGATCTTGGGAGGATGAATCATCTTCAATAAAGTCAACTTGTATGCAGCTTTCGAGTCCTCAAATGCAGGTGGATGCATGTATTGTCCGAGATTGCAAGTTGAGATGGCTCTAAAGATCTTTGGTTGGTTGCTATTGAAGAAGAGGATTATGACTTAGGTCTACGTCTATCATCTGAAGATTCTCCATACTCACACCCAACTTGTTCATTACGTGGGAAAACAGAGGATAATGCTCACTTGTTTTTGACTGCCTTTTCGAAAGCAAGGTTCGAAATATCGATTTCGACGCCGTGCCGATAAAATTGTAGGTATGCATTTCGTGGGCATGCCTTAGAAATGCCCGTTTTTCGATGACAGATTTCGATGATTTCGACGACCCGAAAAAATGACATTTTGAGGTACGCCGAGGGCATGCCGGTGCATGCCGACAGAAATGATTAAGATTTGAAAGACAACTAAATCAAGATATTAGAAACATTTTACAGGTTTTTTTATAATAAAAACAGGTTATTTTAGCCTGAAAATCTATCTCTGTATGTGTGTGTGATCAAGATATTAGAAACATTTTTTTATAATAAAAACAGGTTATTTTAGCTGTGTGTGTGTGACCTTCCCTTCACTCCCAGACCGCCCCCATGCCCTTGACCTTCCCTTCCCTCCGATCCCCCCCCCCCCCCGCGCCCACTCCCCGCCCCCATTTCCCGCCCAAAGCTTCCCGCCCACCCTTTTCAAGTATCCCGCCGCTCAACCACCATCGGCATGCCGACGTTTCGTAGGTAACTGTCGGCATGCTGGCGAAATCCTCGGCATGCCGACGGTTTCCTTGTAAACCGACACTATATTTGTGTCGATATGCCCTCCCTCCAAAAAATCCATTACCGACGGCATGCCGGTACGTCTGCATTTAAATCACAGACTACAGCAACAGAACGACAACCAGAAGGTTGCACTTTATCTCAGTGACAATTGACACTTAAGGACGTCTTTGAGAAGTCCAATACGTGTTGCCCGATTAGTGCTTGTGACACATAAAAGGCGTATCACAAGGAAGCTGTAGTTGTGAAGTTTCTGGTTGATTTGGGGCCTCAGTATGCGACTTCTTATTCTTAGATGCTTACATTAATAGAGCTTCCTAGTCTTGAGGAAGCATACAACATGCTGAGTAGGATCTTCATTTCTCTCACGATTAAGGAGTCCATAGGTCAGGCTTTTTCCTTCGTTGTTGCCCAAGGTCATGGACAAGGTATTCTCTCTACCGACGGGAGGCATGGTGCTAAGGGCAGAGGGTGCAAATCCTGCACATATTGCGGGAAGCTTGGTCATATTGAGAGCACTTATTGAACCAAGCATGTATGACGACTATTTGCCAATCAGGTGCTTGCCACTGAAGAGCAGCCAAGAGACACTATATCAGTACCTTGGTTTGACTATGATAAGCCTCTTCAACAACTTTCTTAGCTCTCTCAAGATACTTCTTCTGCATCTGACACTACTATCCTGGTGACCTCTTCTACCTCTGCTAAAGCTGCCCTAACCACCTCTTCAGGTATATTGCCTACACTCTCTGTACAAAGTGATGATTTATGTGACACATATTGGCTAGTGGACTCAGGAGCATTATGTCACTTGAGTCGAGATCGGCGACGCTTCTGTCGTCTCCTCTTTGTTCCTCCTGGACATACAGTACAGGTGGTCGACGGGAGGCATTCTCCCATCACTGGTCAAGGGGAGGTTACTGGCGTCCCCAACATGAGATTGACTGATATCCTGCTTGTTCTTGATTTTTCGATCAGTTTACTTTTAGTTAGCAGAATTACCAATGAATTGAATTGCCAGGCTATATTTGATGTAGTTGCTTGTACTTTTTAGAATATCCTGATGGGGAGAACGATTAGTGGTGGTTGTAAAGAATGGGAAGTCTATCGCCTCTTCTAATCTCCTTTTATTGCGGTAAGTTTTGGTGGAGTCACCACTTCTGTTGAATTTCCTTTTCAGTGGCATCTCTATTTGGGTCATTTATCTCTGGATAATCATCATGTTATACCACAGGGATCTCCTACTGTTGTCATCGGTTGTAATGCTTGTCAGCTTGAAAAGCGTCATTGAAGTACTTTTAGATTGAGGCATGTGATTTTAGATATATAGCATGTTGTTGCCCATAGATCTATGGTGGGGTTGTTGTTGATAAGTGGCTTGGTGTTCTTCTGCTGTTGTCATCGGCGCAAAGCACATGAGGAAGCAGGCCATGTTTGGCTGCCACTTTCCATCACTAGCTCGGGGGCTAAAACGACGATAGTGAGCTATGGATCATCTTTGCCTTCCAATCTTTGCTGCCACTTCACGTTTGCAGAGATCAAGGCCGCAACGAATAATTTCGATGAGAAGCTTCTGCTTGGCGTTGGTGGTTTTGGGAAGGTCTACCGCGGCAGTATCGATGATGGGATGACCATGGTAGCGATCAAGCGTGCTAACCCAATGTCCGAACAGGGCCTGCACGAGTTCCAGAATGAAATTGAGATGTTATCCAAGCTCCGCCACCGCCATCTTATCTCTCTAATCGGTTACTGTGAAGAGAATGGCAAGATGATATTGGTGTATGACTACATGGCTCATGGCACGCTCCGCGAGCACCTCTACAAGTCCAAGAACCAACCCTTGAGTTGGAAGCAGAGGCTTGAAATATGTATCGGGGCTACTCGTGGCCTCCATTATCTGCACACAAGTGCCAAGTACACCATCATCCACCGTGATGTGAAGACAACCAACATCCTTTTGGATGACAATTTGGTCGCCAAGGTTTCTGATTTTGGTCTGTCGAAGACAAGCCCTTCACTGGACAATACACACGTCAGCACAGTCGTGAAGGGATGCCGACGAAATCTCCTGCAGCGTCGATCGGCATGCCGGCGAAATCGTCGGCATGCCAGCGGCACACCTGTAAATCGACAACATACTCATGTCGGCACGACCCCCTTCCAGAAATGGCCTTGCCGACGGCATGCCGTCAACATTTAAATCAATGTTCGAAAGAGCCATCTGGGATTATGTTAGAGCAAAATGGACAGGCCAAATCTTGTGGAAGGGCTTCTGGCATATTTTCAGTAGGGGTCCTTTTTGTTCTAAGCAGGAGCATTATTCAGGCCCTCCAGTTCATTGGGCTATTTGGATGCAATGGAATGGGGTTGTTTTCAAAGGGGAGAGACCCTGTGTTGGTAATGTTTATAGGAGGTGGAGTTTATAAGGGGATTCTAGGCAACTCTTTAGAGTTGTGATCAATACCTCTTTTTATACCACTATCCACATGTGATCTGATACCAGCAGCCAGTCGTTGCAATCGCAAAGATCATCAGACAGGTAGTGGTGGCCGGAGGTGAGACCTCCGACAGCCTATGGTGGAAGAGGGCGGGAAACCAACACCTCACGATCAGAGGAAAGGAACTTTTCATTATTCCTTCGTGGTAAGCATTGCCTATTACATATTGTCCTTACCCTCCCACATGATGACAAAATATGGCCCAACATCCGCTGCAGCTCATATGACCCATGCATGATAATAACAGGCATCCCCCCATGACAATACAACATCCCATGGGCATACAAAAAGGTTCATGCAAAAAACGGCAAAATAACCCAAACAACCCTACGTACTAAACAAGGCAAATATACGGTCCCTCATCGGTGATCTATGATGCTTCCCACGGTGTGCATGTATCAATTACCCCGTCATTAGAATCGGGCATCGTCCTCGATGGCTGGGTACTTTTGTCAGATCTTGGTAATTTTCCCATGTTGCCAACTACTCATCCTCTCCCACCCACAGCATGAGAACTTCGATGTTGGCTTGGCCCTTGTGTTTTACAAGTCACCACTACAGGATCTTCTCCGTATAACAGGTTTGGATGGCAATCAACGGGTAGTCTCACGATAGCCAGCTCTAAAGGAGTGTGGCTGCGATGGAGTCTCAGCTGGGATACATGGAACACTAGGTGCATCGACTCCCCTCCGACAGTTGAAGTTCATATGTGAAATCCCCTATGGAACACACCACAAGATAAGGCTCGATAGTACTTAGGTGCAAGCTTGTTATGTGGTGACGTTTTGAAAACAATTGTGCAAGATGCAAGTAACCAAAGATGCACGAGTTGGTTGGGAAAGAATTGGAGATCACAATGATGGTGATTTGCCATGGTTTGCATCCAATTTTGAGCAAGACAAAGGTGATCCTTGAGGTCAGCGAGGATAGCATATCTGGCTAGTAGGTTTCTTTCAACATCCTCAATGGCAGGCAGTCATAAACGGCCTCAAAGGTAATCCACATTGCTGAATGCCAGTTGGTATTAAACGAGTACTCTATCCATCATAGCCAATGTAGCCATGAGCGAGGTTGCTCGCTACAGAATCAACGTAGATAGGTACCAATGCTACGATGCTCAAGCTTGAAGAGCTCAATCCAAAATGCACTTGTGAATACGGCATACCGATCTGAGACAATGGATCTTGGAATTCCATGTAATTGAACCACTATGTCCACAAAAACTCGAGCTTACTCCTTCGGCCGTGAATGGGTGGCGTCAAGCTGCAAGGTTGATATATTTTGATAAGTGGCCTACTGCCACCAAGATCACAGTAAAACCATGGTTAGGAGGCAAGGCATCAATAAAGTCCATGGAGAGATCTTCGCATATCATGTGTGGGATGGGAAGGGGTTGAATCAATACTGCCAGGACATGATTAGAGATTTTCTAGCATTGGCAAACCTCGCAATTGTGGACCCAATCACAGACATGTCCACATACCACCCCACCTGAAATTACAGCAAAGCCAATGTAAAGTTTTGTCATAGCCAGTGTGGCCTCCCACTAGTAACGCACGATACTCATCGAGTATGCATGAGTTGAGGGTGACGAAGAAGTGGCCCTTGTAAAGGAGCAAGCCACCCTCCGTTGTCCAGTCCTTGTTTGCTCACCCTCCATCCAAGGTCGTTAGTCGCGCTGCTGCATACGTAGGATAGTGATCATACTCCACCTTGAGCTCCTCCATCCCTAAGGCTTGAGGGACGAATACGATCATCAGGGCCTCCTCGTCCCGCCTAGATAGAGCGTCTGTTGCCTCATTAGTTGCTCCACATTTGTATTAGATTTGGAATCAAATTGTTGCATCTTGAAGAAACATTTTTATCAGTAGGTTGTGGTGACCTGTTGCTCTAGCAAGTCAGCTAGACTATGATGATATGTCCTCACAGTGAACCAACGCCAAAGCAAGTAATGGGACCACTTAGTTATTTCTGGGATAAGGGCATAGAGCTCTTTATCAAAAGTGGAGTAGGATCGTTGTTGTCATGTAAGAGCTTGCCTTAAATAAGACAACAGATGCTCCCCTTGTATGACTACAAAGCCAACCATGCAGCCAGATGCATCACACTCAATCACAAAGGGGGCACGAAATCCAAAAGAGCTAGGTCAAGGATCATGGTGAGTGCATGCTTCAATGCTTGGAAAGCTTCTGCTCCCCACATGAAGGAATCTTTCTTGACAAGCTAGTGAAGCGGCATGGCAACGAGGCCATAGTCCTTGACAAAGTGACGATAGGAGCCTGCCAAGCCAAGGAATCCTCATAGCACACAAACTGTGGTTGGGGCAGGCCACTCAACGATGGTCATTATCTTCACTGGGTCAACTGCGACTCCCCTCGCAAAGACCACGTAGCTAAGGTACTCAATGGTTTGCACGCCGAAGGTACACTTGGAAGGCTTGGCATAGAAGTGATGCTCCCCAAGCCTTATCAAAACCTTTCGAACATGTAAGTGTTCTTTCCCTGTAAATCAAGATGTCATCAAAGAACACAAGTTACAAAGTGTTGCAAGAAGGGGTGAAACAAATTATTCATGGTGGCCTGAAAGAGAAACGGGGTATTATAGAGACCAAATGACATTATGAGGAATTCATAATGGTTGTAAAGGGTACGAAATGTGATTTTGTATACGTCCTCCCACATCCAAATCTGGTGGTACCCAACACGTAGGTTGAGCTTGGTGAAATAAACGACTATGTGTAGCTCATCCAAGAGGTCATTGATGACAAGAATTTGGTAGGAACCCCTATTGGTTCGCTTCTTGAGTGCTCGATAATCGACGCAAAAGTGCCATAATCCATCCTTTTTGCACACCAACAGGATCGGTGATGCATGGATTGTGGCTTGGGTGGAGTAGGCCATGCACTTGCTCCTCCATCTCATTCTTCTACTCCCAGGAGTAATGGTAGGGAAGCATGGAGGCAAGTTACACATCCAGCTTGAGCCATATGGCATGGGAGTTCCCCCACTATAGGGGACGTCCTCTTGGTTGCTAGAACACTACCGCAACGTCATGCAAGAGGCTCTTCATGTTGTTGGAGGCAAACCCTACAACCGAGCCTTGCTCACCCTCCTCGAATGGTTTGATGCATACAAAGTATAGTTGGTTGGTAATAGGCATCTCCCTAAGTATCTCATCCCCTAAAATGGCCCCTAGGTTGGGCGAGATTCCCATAAGTGTCACCAATCCCGAGGGTCACATATAGGTCAATCCCAATCGATCAAAATCCCAGGAAGTTCTTCCAAGAGATTTGATCCATGGAATGCCCAATACAAGCTCAAAAGTATCCAACACCAATATGTAAGCCGTCATGGCATAGTGGTTGCCTTGTATCGTGAACCCCAAAACTTCTACCTTCTCAAGTGTAAAGAGTATGGCCCCCCTGACCACTGAGTCACGTACTGGTTGACGTAGCCGACTCCTTGCGTGCTCTGGCATGAGGCATCAATCAAGAAAGTTCAAGGAACTACTTGAATTAAACGAGGCTTGTCCCTCTCCCTACCACGGTGAAAAGGTCAAGCTTCATAAGCCCCCTCATGTCCACACCTGACATAGCGTGGCTTTGAAAGTCTCCTCCGTCTCCATGTCGATGTGGTCCTCGAGTTCGCTTCCCTTGCCATCCTCCTTAACCATCAAATTGAGTCTTTCCCTTACATTTGTGACCAAGTTTGTACACCTCATCACAACTATAGCAAAGGTTGTGTTGTCATTGTTTCGCTACCTCAGCAAGGGTAAATCGCTTCACCAATGGTTGAGCACTAGGTTTGGTGTCATGAACTTCCCCGACTATTGTCACAATCGTCACAACCAACAGGATGCCATTGCCAATGTTCTTAAGGCTACTCATAAACATCGAAGGTTACAGTTCAAAGATTCTTGCATACTTGACTGCTTGAGCTATAGTCTTAGGCTCAAGGATCATCACCTCAATCTGTAACTCCTCCCACAACCCCAAGCAAAGATCTCAATGAACTATGCCCCGTTCAATGAGGGCCCTTGATCATGAAATGCCTCATACCGTAATTAGTAACCATTTACCAAGATGGTTTGTCGAGGCTTCAAGAGTTACCTTAAGGGGTTGTCGAAGTCTCTCGAACCGCGTAAGGAGTTCTTCATGAAACTCCTCCCACATCCGAATGCACCTGCTTTGCTCTCCCCAATGAAGCCATTGAATGGCTTCGCCCTTAAGGTGCAAAGATGCCAAGTTAACCCACTCACCCTCCAATACTGCTTGATATGCGAGGTACCTCTCCACCCACTGGAGCCACAAGTGTGGCTCCACCATCCCATCGTACTTAGGAAAGTTAAGCTTCGGTGTCTTTAGAAGAATGAACCTTACACTCAATTCCCCAAAGGCCTTCTTCAACTCTCGTCGAAGGCATTAGCATGGACCTAAAGCATGTCCACCATCTCCCGTTGTCGACAAATCAAGGTGTCAAGCTTATCATCAACCATGTCGTCATCATCACTATGGTAGGCTGAGGACATCTCTAATGCCATGTTGATACCAACACCCAGTCGTTGCAGTCGCAGAGATTGTCTAATGGGTAGTGATGGCCGGAGGTGAGACCTACGACTTATGGTAGAAGAGGTGGGAAACCAACACCTCACAATAGGAAGGAACTTCCATTATTCCTTTATGGTAAGCATTGCCTATTACATATAGCCCTTATCCTCCCTAATGATGACAAAATATGGCCCACTAGCCCCCGCAACTCATACGACCCACATGTGTGAGAATAAAGTGTCAAAGTGTCACCCCACAACAATACAACATCTCATGCACATACGAAAGGATCATGCCAAAAACAACAAAACAACCCAAACAAGCCTACGTGCTTAACAAGGCAAATATCTAATCCCTCATCAGTGACTGGAGATGCTTCCTACGATGGTGCGTGTATCATGATCAACCTTTTCCCCTTCAAAGGAACGGAAAAAAAAAAAAAGAGTGGCACGGCAACCATTGGTGTAGAGTTCCTTTTACCTTCTCAAAAGTAAAAATGCCAAGGCACACAATAAACACAATTAATTATAATTAATTACATTAGAGAAAAAATAAGATCATGTTAAGGTCATGTGTTCTGCAAGTACGCAGTTGGTTTCCCCGTAACGATTAAATATTTTCGGCAGCTTGCTTTTCCCCTTCACTTAAAATAACTCACCCACAAATCAATGAAACTAAAAACTACAAAATGCATAAAAGCTGTAAGGACCGAACTAACCTCATTTGGTACCACATCCCAAAGGCCATCACTAGCCAGAATGAGCAATTCCAAATCGTCATCCACTTCTTGCTCCTGCCAGCAAGGTAAAAATATCTTGTCATCAACATTTTCTTGCCCACACAAATAATGCATCAGCAAGGAAAAAAAATATTTAAAATTGAAAAAGTATGTAGGTTACATTCCATCCGTGGATCATTATAAAGTGTGGCATGACCTAAGAAAATATCTTTAAGGTATAACCCTGCAGATGCCCTTCCAGTGATGCACAAATGTAAAAGCCTACAAATTAAAAGAACTACTACATCTCCATCAAGTACATTTTGTAAAAAATGCTTTTCTATGAGTGTAGTAATGGCTATCAAGGTGGATGA
This sequence comes from Thalassia testudinum, assembly GCA_037157565.1. NCBI lineage: Eukaryota > Viridiplantae > Streptophyta > Magnoliopsida > Alismatales > Hydrocharitaceae > Thalassia > Thalassia testudinum. The sequence continues at coordinate 56,051,757 of JAZHRO010000030.1, forward strand.
TATCCAATATTTCTCAACCTATTGGTAAATTGTTAAGAAGGTGAAAGTTATGATGTCTAGTGCAGGTATTGTCCTCTAAGCTCAAGAAAGCAAGTGCTGAATGCTTTACAGTGACCAGAAATCATCTCCCTTAAAGAAACCATCTCATCTCTTTCTCACAGTACAGAGACAAGGTTCATGATCAGAGCAGGCCCACATTATGAATGATAAATGTAATAGTGGCCCCACCATCTCCCTATAGCATGCAACATCAGAAGGCTACCTTGGTCATCTATGATATCTAGATAGTTCAGCAGAACAAGTGGAGAGTCAAACCATGCATCCTGGCAAACTTGCAAATGAAAATAAAGCAGTCAAATCCCTGAGCATCACCAACAGAAACGCATATGTTACATTACTTGAATCTTAGATCCTTTTTTTTCCCTTTCCAGGGGGGAATACATGACTTGCATCTAGATGTTGAACCAGAAGCCATGACTGATCAATGATCTCTCTTTTTACTATCCATGTACATCTATGTGAAGGCATCCAGCTACAGTAAAACATTTCTACCCCATCATCCACAGCAGAGCCATAAAAACATTTGCCAAAAGGTTGATGCATCTCCATGCTTGCCTTCATTTCAAATGGACCACTGTTCCTTCCCTGGGTATCACATCTTTAAATTAAGAGTCATCTGGTCCCAGAAGAGTTGAACAATTGAGGAACGTCGTCCCGATGATTTGCCACCAAGGCTCCTTAGGTTGCCATTCCAACGATAGTCAAGGAGAAGATTATTCTCAAAGTACCACAACACATCGAAAGCTAAATTTTCCATATCCACCAAATGGTCATTGACATTGGACCCGGAATTGCACAGGTCTGAAAAACCAAATGGACCAGATAACTTGGACATCAATACCTTGCACAAACATTTGAGAAGAAGCCAAGGTGTCATACAATTCTCAAACACTTCATGATGCTCAGGATCTCATTCCCTGGCACTGATGCTAGCTCATCCCCTCCCCCCCCCCCAAAAGAAAAAAAAAACATGCACTCGTGCACAAAACATCAAAAATAAAATAGTAAAAGAAAATGATGCATTATCCACAACCATTCCATCAAGAACCTGCACAGAAATGAAATCCTATCATAAAATGGTTCGGTAACCCCTTACCAACCTTCCCACATGTCAGCAGCATTCTACTATACCAGGTCTGTTATCATCGGAAACAGCCAACTATCACCAACCAAATCCTTTTTTTCTGAATGGTAAAAGGGTGACTAACCATGTTGTTAAGGAGTCTTGTTAGTCATGTAGTTGTGTTATGTGGTATGTCGTTATTTTTTATTTTCTTCATGGGATTGTATGTAATTTGCACCAACATCTCTATATATAAAAAGAGTTAAGGTTAGAGAAATAAATTGATTTGTCATTTCTCCTAACTTGGTATCAAAGCATCAATCCTAGACCGTGGCCTTGGTATCCCACCTAAAAAAGCCTCCAAACCCTAACCACTAAATCTCTCCTCCCTTCCTTGCCATCACCGCCGACAGCAGCACCCAACCGGCCCACCGGGCCACCACCTGCCAGCAGGGCCTCCGCCTGTCCATCAGGCCACCCAGCCAGCTGCTGGTAGCCCCTCTACAATCCTCGTTTTGATCGTTGGGGGGGGGCGGGGGGGGGGGGGGCCTCCTTCGCAGCAAGGAGGGAATAGTAGTCTCTGGATGACTATACTAAGGTGTTTCCCCACATCCTAAAATAGCCTCTACTGGCTACTCCAAGTGTCTTGGTTTGATTTCCAAGCAATGGTTGCTTCGATCTTGTGATCAGGACACTCTACTTCAGATTTCTAAGTTTTCTATGGTCTGAAAAGCAGTGTTTCAGATCTGATTGCAAGTGTTTCTACCTCCTCTAAGGGCACGATGGCATCAGTTAAATCTCCAATGGTGTTATCTAATACTGCTACAGAGGTGGGGAGGTATGAAAACCAATTTTTTGAGTCTATTTATAGTGGTATACATACCACTTAGATGTTGGGAAAGGATATTGTGACTTACTCAGAGTGAGTATGAAAGACTACTCCAAGGTCATAGTTATCATGATAGACTCAAGACAACACCCGAATTGAGTTCCATTGCACGTGGCAGGAGTCAGAGATGTTCTAAGTGGCTTGTTGATTTAGGAGCTTCACAGCACCTTAATGGAGATTAGGATTACTTCACCCATCTCCAGTCTCTTCCAATATGCAGGACTGTTCAAGTTGCAAATGGCAAACATTCCAAGGTAGAAGGTCAAGGGGAAGTACTAGTGACTTCTACTTTAAAATTGCCCGATGTTTTGTATGTTCCAGATTTTCCTATGGATCTACTTTCGGTCAGCCAAATTACTAAGAAACTCAATTGCCATGTAATATTTGATGTTGTGGGATGCACCATCCAAGACAAGTTGGCAGGGAAGGTGATTAGCAGTGGACATGTATAGCGTGGGGTTTATCAACTAGCTCAGACCCTTACTTGCATCTACATATCGAGGAGAGGTATCTTCTACTCCTGGGAGTGCATTTTAGTGGCATCTCTGCCTTGGACACCTTCCTCTAGGTAACCTTTGTCGAGTTATACCACATACATCTCCTACGACCCAGATCTACTGTAATGCTTATCAGATGGGCAAGCACCATCGTTCTTCCTACCATGTGAGTACTTGTCTGAGATCTGCAGCCTTGTTTGAGTTTCTGTATGGGGATGTATGGGGTCTGAGCAGGATACCAAATAAGCAAGGTCACCGTTATTACTTGGTAGTTGTTGATGATTTTTCATGCTTGTCTTGGGTATTTTTGTTGAAGAATAAATCAGAGGTTAGATCTATCAGTGAGAACTTTATGTTGAAGATTAAGAATCAATGTTCAGCTACTATTGAAGTAGTGAGATCTGATAATGCACTTGAGTTGTGCACCACCAAATTTTCTACCTTCTACAGGTCCCATAGGATATTGCACCAAACGACATGTGCTCACACTTCTCAATGAAATGGAGTGGCTGAGAAAAAGCATAAACATCTTCTAGATGTGGCCCGTACCATGTTGATCCACCACAGTGTACCATCATTATATTGGGGAGATGTTGTCCTTACAGCTTGCTATTTGATCAACATGATGCCTAGTTCAATGCTTCATGAGTAGACACCTTGACACATATTGCATCCTGAGCAAGAGCTTTTTCACCTACCACCACGTGTCTCGATGTGCTACATTTGTTCATATTCTTTCTCCAGGGCGAGATAAGTTGGCATCATGAGCAGTCAAGTGTGTGTTCTTGGGATATTCATAGACTCAAAAAGGATATAAATGCTTTTATCTTCTTACTGGTATGCACTATGTGAGTGCTGATGTTACCTTCCCTAAATCTATTCCATATTTTTCTGAGGTTACAGAGGCTCCCATACCTATGCCTCTTGTTCTCTTGGAGGAGATACCTATTTCTGCTCCCCCACCTACTAATACGAGTCCTGTGAAACTTTCTGAGCTAGTTGTTACATATCAGCAACTTCACATTACTTTCTGAATGCCATCTTCCACAGCAACCACAGAGACACCATCTCCTCAGCCCCAGGTGATCACAGACAGGTTGCATAATAATGGTGTTATACCCAGCGATGCCTCTATAGGTCCAGATGAGGGTGTTTCTACTTCCCAGCAAGTACAAGAGATCATATGGTTGATCTTGAGCTCCCAATTGCTATTCGAAAGACACCATAGAGCTGTGCCAGACATCCAATTACAGGGAGTTTGACTACTAAGGCCTTAGTTTTACTTCTGGGAACTTCTGTCATGCACCATCTATTACACAAATTCCTGCCACCTACCAACAAGCCATGCTTGATCCGAAATGACACCAAGACATGAAGGATGAGATGGCCACTATTACTTCACGACATACTTGGGAGGTCACGCCTTTACCAGAGGGTGCTACAGTTGTTGGTTGTAGATGGGTGTTCGCACTCAAATACAACCTAGATGACTCTTGCACATTACAAGACACGGTTGGTTGCTAAAGGGTTCACCCAAACATATGGGGTGGATTTCTTTGACACATTCTCTCTTGTAGCTCAGTTCTCTACAATGAGGATTCTCATTTCTAATGTAATTCAACGAGATTGGCATCTTCATCAGTTTGATGTGAAAAATAATTTTCTCTATGGAGATTTACAAGAGGAGGTCTATATGCAGCAACCCCCCAGTTACAAGGTTCAGGGGAAGTGTGCGCAGGTTGCAAAAGGCCATTTATAGCCTCAAGAAAAGTCCGAGAACTTGGTTTCATAAGTTCTCTCAGGTGGTAGAGTCTGTAAGGTTTCTCAGATCATTTGCAGATCGTTCCCTATTCATCAGGAAGACATGGAGAGGTATTGTTGTTCTTTTGGTATATGTTGATGACTTGATTGTCACCGGTGATGATACAGCAGGTTTGGCTGAGATTAAACAAACTTTGGCAGAGCAGTTTGTGATGAAGGATTTAAGGCCCCCATGATATTTCCTTAGGATAGAAGTAGCTCGTAGTAGGCGTTGTGTCTATCTCAGCAGAAATATGCCCTAGATGTTATAAAAGAAACAGATATGCTAGGAACCAAGCTAACAAATATTCCCATCGGCCCTAAGATGCGACTATATGACTGTGATGCAAAGCCAGTTAATAGTAGACAGTATCGCCAACTGGTGGGGAAGCTGCTTTACTTGACAATTACTATACCGGATATCTCTTTTGCGATAAGGAAGTTGAGACAGTTTATAGAGAAGCCTACCAGATAACACTAGGATGCAATCATGATGGTGCTCAGGTACTTGAAGAAAGCACCATGACAGGGTCTTTTCTTCACTAGAGAGACATCTATGACAGTAGTTGGATACTCTGACGAAAATTATGCCAGTAGCCAAGATGATAGGAAGTTTACCACAGATTTTTGTACATATGTTGTAGGGAATCCGGTCATCTAGAAGAGCAAGAAACAGACTATGGTGTCCAGATCCAATATTGAATCTGAGTATCGTGCTATGGCTCATACCTCAGAAGAATTGATGTGGGTGAGACCCTTGCTAAGTAATCTACATATACAGATTGATGGGCTTATGGAGTGTGATGTGACAACAGGACTGCCACTTATATTGCCAATGCCAACAACCTCATGTTTCATGAACACACCAAACATGTGGAGGTAGATTACCATTACACTAGATATTTGATTCAGAAGAGATTTATCTTTACCTCCTAGGTTACTTCAAAGGCTCAAACTGCTAATATCTTTACCAATCCACCAACTAGATCTGCATTTGATACATGTATACCCAAGCTGAATATGATTGATATCTATGCTCTAGCTTAAGGGGAAGTGTTACGGAGTCTAGTTAGTTATGTGATTGTGTGTTATGTGAGGCGTCGTTATTTTTTGTTTTCTTCATAGAATTGTATGTAATTTGTACCTACCTCTCTCTATATATAAAGAGATAGAGTTAGAGAAATAAAGTAATTTATCATTTCTCCTAACTCATATAATAGCCACCAATCATAAAATCAGGTATAAGCAGCCATAATTACAAGTGTCTATTCAAACAAGAGATCGGGAAGAAAGAAAAGGATATAAAATTCTTAACATAAACTTTTCCACCCCGTGAAAATTACCCCATTTCTCACCAACTAAACTCCCCGTAGGACAGCCAGAACTTTTGCCCTCTTCCATTTTGATTTGAAGACAGGCACCAGGTTGCTTCTACCACTCGTAGAGAATGGCCAGAAGTGCACCTTATGAGTAAAATCGTCCAACTGAAGTTGAACTGGCTTCAAATCTCTTTAGAGAATATGCAGCCAAAAAATAAGTTGTTAACATCCTGACTCCAGTCCACAAAGAACGCAAGATGTATCAGCTTCTGGCACTAATCTGTATGTTAGAACCCGTCTGACCCATCCACTTCTCAAAAGCCAACTGAAAATTTTTATTTTTAGGGGACAGGTTGTTGCTTGTATCAAACTATGGTCCCTTAAGAACTCAGCACTACCACTTCTGCCCTCAACCTATTATAAGCCTCAAGCACAATGAAATTGCCAGGATCCCAAAATAAAGCATCATGCCGTGTCAGGCTGAAAGTTAGTAATCAACTGCACCAACTCTGTCAACTCCAAAGTTCTTTGGTTGAACAGCAGGCTTGCTAAGGAATGAATGCATGCACCATCCCAACAGCAGTTCATCGTTGTATCTTCATCACTGGCTAAGGCAAAAGTCCGTGGAAAGACATCCTTTCAAGCTAATCATCCCTCTAACAAGCGAAGCGCTCAACATTGCCAAGTTTTAGATAAAGAAAACTGACAACTTTGGGTATACAGCCACTAACCCCTCCAAAAAGGGGACAAACCTCTAAAAAGAATCAGCTTCTTCTATCAAGTTACAGTCAGTCCATAGCAGGAATGGAATATGCTCCTCCAGAAAACATCTCCAGGTCCTATTATTCTGGCAAACCACTTTGCCAAAAGTGCATCATTCCTTGTCTTTTAGATGTCCAACACCCGGCCCTCCTTCATTCACCAGTCAGCAAAGCTCTTCCCAGGCCATGAGTCTAGCCCCTTACCCACCTGCTCCATGATTGCTCCAAAAGAAGTCTCTCATTAGATCAACTTCTCTTTTCCATATTTTGTGGCAAGCAAAAGACAGAGAAATACATTGGTAGGACCAAGAGTACATACTTCAGAATCTTTTATTAGAACTCAGGGGCTTCTGCATCCACAGTTATGTATTCAGTCTATATCTTTCAAACTCCCACGATTTTTGTCTTCTTGAAATTGATAGCCAGTTGCATTGGCTCCTCAAAGCAGCAGAGTATAAATACAGCAAGCATCTTTAAAATGCATCGGTTAGTAACATATTGTTTACACTTATTGTAAAGTGGAAAGGTGGATTAACAAGAGATGTTTCCCAAACATGTTCTTTACACATTGTATAATAAATCATGAGATTCATGACCACTTAACCATTCATCAAAAATTACTTAACTGCTGGTTAAGATATCGACATACCAGAATGTTTCAAACATACAATTACATCTCATGTCTCCGGCATTTCCTGATTTTAAAGGAAAACTTTGGGGTACTCAAAACCCCACTCAAAAACACACCCTCTCCTCATCAAAAAATGGGCACAAGCCCCAAAAATGGGACCCAAGGCCCATTTTGTCATTTTCTCCTTATCTAACGGCAAAGATCCATTGTGTGGGAACTTGGATGTGTCTTGGGGTGTGGGAAATGGAATTAAACATCATGTTATTTACCTTGATTACTTAGAACCACTGGAAAAAGCTGCAGGGTATATGTCTTTGCTTCGCAAAGTAAACAATGTGGTGGTATTTTAGAAGGAATGCTTAACAACAATATAAATAACAGGTGCAACCAAAATAAAAATAAATAGTTCAACATGAAATTTTCTTCTTGTTGTTAACCTTAAACAAGGTAACTTTTGGTTAAGACACTTTCAAAAAACCATCAAGTTTAACAGAAACCATTACATTTGTTCCCTCCCTCCATCCCTGTGTGCGTGCAAGCACTTGCCCTGCAACCTCCCCAACTACCTCCAACCCATCATCTTCCTCCTCTAACCCAGCCTCCCTTCCAAAACACCAACAGTACAGACCACTAACATCACATCAATCAATGCCTGCTGTGATTGGGTTTTAAGAGGCAAACTAACCCAAGTTTGGATGAGACTAACCTGACATTGATTAAGCTTACTAACTATGACATGCTTTCAAGGGTATTGGTGCAAATATTGAAAATATGGGGATACATATGTGATTTCAAAGGATTACAAAGCATTTATGTAATAAGCCCTTCATTATTTTGTGAGAGGAATGCTCTTATTCTTTTTGCAATAAACCCTATTAAGCATCCTGTCTCGCTAAGAGTCAAGTTATGATCCAATACATGAAAGCAAGCAAGCAAACTAGCCATGCAATACAGAGAATCATGTGCAGTACTATGACAAAAGGTACTTGTCAAGGATGAACATTACAATATATCTCTACTTTTGAAAAAATTGCAGACTGCATTTCGTCATCATTTAGAGCATATTCCTCAAAATATTTTCAAATTAAGTTTCAGCATTGGCACCCTGTTCGAACTATTCAAACTTGTCCAAACATCTAAAGCATCTGCATAAGCAAAATGAATAATCAATCCTCAAAAGATAATTTACAGTTTACATGGATCATAGAAATGATAGAATCAAGTTGAGAGAGACGAAGAGAGGAAGTGCCAAGCAAAAGAGCATATTCCTCAAAATATTTTCAAATTAAGTTTCAGCATTGGCACCCTGTTCGAACTATTCAAACTTGTCCAAACATCTAAAGCATCTGCATAAGCAAAATGAATAATCAATCCTCAAAAGATAATTTACAGTTTACATGGATCATAGAAATGATAGAATCAAGTTGAGAGAGACGAAGAGAGGAAGTGCCAAGCAAAAGAGAGGAAACGACAGCAATTTGAGTATTATAACAGTCTCAAGTCACTTATATATTATAAGATTCAGGCAAAATGGAGGTATATTAGGTTCTTTGGCCTACAGATATCAAAACAAACTCAAGATTCATAGATTCCCCGTTGTGTGTCATCTTGCGTCAATTGAAACATGATTTAATAGCTTCTCAAATCAGAAGCAAATCAAAATAGAAAGGTTCGATCTTCAAAAGAACTCTTTCATAAAGAGAAAAACCAACAAACAAGGTGACGGTTGGTTCAATGTCAATGTGTCACTGGGTTTTTCCGACCAGCTTAATTATATGGCTAAAGAAATAAAGACCTGTATTTCAGGCTCTGCAACAACAAATTGTTTCAGTAACCGGTTCCCAAATGCACGAGACATGGCCAATACACCTCCAACCCTCCACGTACCTACATAATCACCAACAAATTGCGAGGATAATTAGTTTTCAGGACAAACAATTTCAAGAATAATTAGTTTTCAGGAAAAAAAATTACAAGAATAACTGTTGCAGAAATCCAAATAGGAGAAGGAACCATTTTTCATTAAACCTGACTACAGAATCAACAAAAAAATGAGTTTACTACTACTACCACCATCCCCACCAAGACTTCTTCCATACTAAGTGAGGTCGGATGCATGGGTTCTTTGCCTCTACTCAAACCTGTTTTGAGTCATTTCTAACCTTAAATTGAAGTAATTGAGAAAACAAAAGAATGAGTTTAGTGTGAATGCTTGCTTGTACTTATTTCCCTAAAGTAATAAGTGAAATACATGCACCATTCACAACTAATTCTGTGTAAAACAAAACATCAGGCAATGGTAAATAATTATGACTATGAGATAATTAAACTTGCCTGCCCACATGACAACACCTCCTGCATTTTCAATCCTTTTCCGCTCATCACTCCTATTCGGTTTGTGGTCATCAGAGAGGGCTATAGCTGTCAAATAAAACAAACATAAATGTTAAATTGAGACTAAGGTGCTCAACACCTTGGGAATAATTGTTACTTTCTCAAACACATACAATAAAATGTGAACCACTTATTTTCATTGATATCTTGTCAAGAATATTGAGACCAAAAGGCAATGAACTATTGAAAATGCATAGAAATTGCTAATGTTATGTCATATGCTTGTCTACCAAAAGATTGCTGAAGCTATCAATGAAATAAATAAATAACCTCCTCAAGGCTTGATTCCCGTTGTTAGGTTGTAATTGCATTTGTTTATTAGAATAACCCTAGGGCCCTTTACATAAAGAGGCACCCAGGGGTGAAGTTACAATAATGTCCCTAACAATAGTAACGCTAAATAAAAGCAAACATACAACTCAACACTCTCCCTCAGGTTGGAGCATAAACATCAAGCATGCTCAACTTGGAACATAAAAATACAGGTCGTTTCTTGGGAAATGCTTTGGTAAAAACATCTACAACCTGATCTTCAATTGCAACATAAGGCGTGACGATTTACCAATGGTAATAGCATCCCCGATAAAGTGACAGTCCACTCTATGCACTTTGTTCTCACATGGAAAGCAGGATTGTTACCAATAAAAGTAACTGCCTTGTTGTCACAATACATGGAAGTGAGTCCAGACACCAACACTCGAAAATCTCCTAGGTTGGTTCCCACCCACAGAAGTTCACAAGTAGTATGGGCCATAACCCTATACTCTCATTCTGCACTGGATTAAGATACAATATTTTATTTTTTGCTTCTCTATGTAATAACGTTACCACCTACATAGGTGCAGTAACTTGTGGCAGACCTTCTATCTTCATGCAGCCCAACATGGTCTTCATCAAAGTACCCCCAAACATTAAGATGGCTATGCTTCATTAAAGACATCCCCTTCCCCGGAGCTTGCTTAAGGTACTTGAGCACCAGACAAACACCATCCCAGTGAACCTCCCTAGGAGACTACATAAATTGACTCAGTCTCCCTACGGCAAAGCATATATCAGGTCTTGTGACAGTCAAATACAGCAGCTTTCCTACCATAGCCCGGTATCTGGTGACATCTTCAAGAAGCGGACCCTCTAAGTCTCCAAGAGGTAAGGAAGGATCCATAGGAATGCTAGCAGGTTTGCATCTCAGCATCCCTGTCTCCTTTAGTATGTCAAGCACATACTTTCTTTGTGACAACACCAAGCCCCTATCAATATGCTACACTTCAATGCCCAGAAAGTAGTTTATCATTCCCAGATCTTTGGAAACAAACTGAAAATGAAAGAATCTTTTAGTATCTTCTATTCCTTTTCCTTCACTCCCACTAAGCAGTATATCATCCACATAAACAATAATAATGACTAATCCTGTGGTCCTATGCATAATGAAGACAAAATGATCTACAGCCGATCTAATGAAGCCAAACTCCTGCATTTCTTTACTAAATCTCTCTAACCAAGCTCGTGGACTTTGCTTAAGGCTATAGATTGCCTTCTTCAACCTGCAGGCCTTCGAACACTCCCCGTCAACAACAAAACCAGGTGGTTGATGCATATATACCTCTTCTTGTAGATCATCGTACAAGAAGGCATTTTTAATATCAAGCTAGGAGACGAACCAACCCCTATTGACTGCCACAGACAAAAGTATCATCACATAATTAAGTATGTCCACTGGAAAGAAAGTTTCAAAGTAATCAATCCCAAATGTTAGTGTGTATCCTTTTGCAACCAGCCTTGCTTTGTACCGATCTACTGTACCATCTAGACAGCACTTCAGGGTATACATCCACCTGCACCCCACAACAATAACACCAGGGCGTAGGTCAACCAGTTCCCAAGTACTCTTGGACTGAAGAGAAAACATCTCTTCCTCCATGGCGAAAGTCCAGGACGGATCCTGAAATGCCTCGATATGATTTCTGGCAACTTGTCGGCTATCAACTACAAGAGATAATAGTCTTCCTGTGGCAGACAAACGATCAAGTGACATAATTTGATAGAGAATATTTTGCACAAGATCGTTGTGCTTCCTCTGAGCAATATGAAGATCCACATCAGGTACCTCTAGAGGTGTAGCGTCTAGAACTCCATCTGAATCAGCAGTGTCAGCAAAGGACTGAGCAAGGATAGTAGGCAATGATTCCTGCTCTAGAATAGCGGTACTAGGACGTCTCCTCTCAAAGTGTTGAGGGAAGGCCTCTATCATTAGCACCTCAGGATGGGTAGGGTAGGATATGGGTGGTCCATCATGAGGTGGAGGTGACTCAGAGGGACCTGGAGACGCAACAGTAAGCATGGGTAATGGAATATCCAGAGTAGCGGTAGTACTCTTCCCCATGGTAGAGTAATAAACCATATCCTCAAAGAAAGCAACATCTCTACTCACATAAAACCGATATGCCATAGGATCAAAACATCTGTATTCATTTTGGATTCTAGAATAACTAACAAAGATACACTTGACAGATCTAAGATCAAGTTTGTCCACTTTGAATAAATGAAGAAAACACACACAACCAAAGACTTTAGAAGGCACAGGAAACAGATCCTGATCCGAACATAAAGTAGAGGGGAACTTTCCCACCAAAAACAAAAGATGACACTCGATTAATTAAAAAAGCAACTGTAAGAACATCAGCCCATTACATAGTAGGAATATTCATATGAAACATAATCGTTCGAGCAACATCAAGGTGTCTCAGCTTACGTTCAGCTACCCTATTTTGTTGGGATGGATAAATGCAAGAAGTCTGATGTATAATACCATGAAACTGAGAAAAACTGCATAATGATAGAGTTAACAAACTCAAGTCCATTAACAGTACGAAACATACGAATAGTAGTAGAAAACTGAATCTTTATTTCATTCACAAAATTTTTAATCAAAACAGGAGTTTCAGATTTTTCTTTCATCATAAACACCCAACAGACACGAGTACAATCATCAACTAAAATAAGAAATACCGAAACCCCTAAGACTGGGCTTGACAGATCTGCATGGGTAAGAGAAACAATAGACTCAGTTCATTTATTACTACTGTGAAGAGACTATGATGCTTGCCAAGTTAACAGGCATCGCAGGTAAAGGAATCTAGAAACTCCACATCTGGAAATTAACTATGAAGGATAGAGATGCTAGGGTACCCCAACCTACAGTGCCACTGTAAAGCAAAAGTGGTAAAAGCAGCAATATTCTGATGAGAGGTCAAGGTAGTAGAGGTCATCCTGCTCAAGTCCTCTGCCAATCTGCTTCATCATCTAGAAATCCTGCAAGAAGAAGAAATGATCATGAAACAGCTCTGCAATAATCATTTTAAATGTCATCAGCAAGGCCATTTTCGAGCAAGAGTCATGCCGACACGAATAAAGTGTCGATTTACAAGGACATCGTCGGCATGCCGTCGGTAGTGTCTGCATAACGTTGGCATGCCTTCGGCATGATCAGCATGCCGACGAAATAGGTGCCCATGCCGAGGTTGCTACTGATTTTTTTGGTCACTTCTGTTTTTTTTTATTACTTCTGTTATTTTTGTCGGTATGCATCGGCATGCCCTCAGCATGCCCACGGCATACCCTCGGCATGCTCATCGACATGCCCATCGAAAAATGGACATTTCCACGGCATCCCACGAAATGCACACTTAGAATTTCATCAGCACGGCATCGAAATCGGTATTTCGAACCTTGTCTACAATTTAATGCCTTAGTAATCTGACTAATAGACATTAAATTTAAGGCAAACTTAGTTGCATGCATAACATCAGAAAGTGGCAGAGTAGAAGACAAAGAAATGTCACCCAAGTCTGTCACAGGAGACAAGGCACCATCTGCTACTCTAACATGCATTGGAGTAGTTAGTGGTTTAAGAGCTGAAAAGAGGGTAACATTTCCTGTGATATGAGATGATGCACCTGAATCTGCAAGCCAAGGCGACTTACGATGCCCTTTGACGCTAGCAACAGTATCTGTCTTCTGGGAAATAGACACACCAACAATGGAAGTAGGCTGGGAAGATACGAGCCGATCATATTCTTCTTTGGAGATAGTGACCCGATGACTGATATGATTTTCCTCCTGATAGTGTTGGCTCTCATCACCACTATAAGCAACTTGGTTGGCCTGATGGCCCTGAGGGAACGCATGCTTTATCCAGCATCTATCAACAGTGCGATTCATCTTGTAGCAATGGTCACAAAGCAAGCCACGGCCTCTGCCACAACCATTAGCTCTAGCTCCACGTCCTCTCCTCCTGCCCCTTGAGGTTCCCTTACCTCGACCAATAGCTACCAAGGCAAAGGAATCAGAAATAGGTACATGGTCAAATATCTCTATCATAGAGAGTCGTGCATAAATCTAAGCTGGTGTAGGAATCTCCTCCAGTGTCATAAGCTGATCCTTCACAGATTTGTACTCGAGGTCAAGACCCGCAAGCAATTGAACAAGCCAGGATGCTCCACGCTGCTTGGCAATGACAGTAACATCTGTAGAAATAGGCTAATGGGTATCATGCTCATCCCAGAGGTTCTTTATGGAACCATAATACTCTGCCAGGGACATGGTTCCCTTCCGAAAGGAATGTAACTCCTCAATCACCCTGTAAAGGCAACTGATATTGCTCTTATGAGAATGTATCTCGTGAAGAACCTCCCACATTTTCTTTGCAAATATATAGGACATAACTTGTTTGGTAATTGACTCTTTCATATTGTTCAGCATGCATGTAGCCACACAATCATTGTCGACCTCCCGATCAACAACTTTGAATACAGATTCCTCCTAAGTCAAGATGTACTTCCTATGTGATCTCACGAATCGGGAAAAAAAAGTCGACCATAACAAGAAGTTGGTGCCATCCAACATAATAGAAGTGCCCTGCATAAAAGATGATGTGCTCGAGGTAAAGATTCTCCCTGTCAAGTCGCCAAAGGGCTCCTTCTTGGTCTCAGTATCTTCCGACATGTGGGAAACACAACAAAAACAAGATGCTGCAATAAAAATCAGATCATATGATGGTCAAAAACCATCTTCACATATTCGCAAACGTGAAGTTTAGATCACATCAATCACCTTTGAGGTCAAATAGGATCCCAAAGGGGTTGATCTCCTTGCAAACCTCTCTTTGATGTAGAGAAGAGAAAGGGAGATTTCCTACACCTTCAAGTGAGAAACGACACCTTGTGGCACAAGAGAGGGGCGCTAGCAATGGCAATCAGACCCGGCAAGGGATCTGACAGCGGCGGCGGTGGCATTAATGGCCGCATCAAGGGCCCAGATGGGCTGCAGCGGCATCGGTGGCCGCATAGAAGGGTGGCGGCAACGTTGGTGACCTGGACAGAGGGGCGACGACAATGACGCTCCTCCCCAACGACAATGACAACACTCGTCGAGGGTCCTCCTAACTGCGGTGGAGGCTATGACCGCCAGTCAATATGGAGGAGAGAGATAGAGGGGGGCGGAGGCGATCAAGAGGGAGACCGTAGAATTAGGGTTAGGGTTTTGATGGATGGGGAGGAGGCTAATCTCTAGTAGGATACTAGAGCCCCGATCTATGACCGCTACTCTGATACATGGTAGGTTGTAATGGCATTAGTTTATTAGAATAACCCTAGAGCCCTTTATATAAAGAGGCACCAATTTAGAAAAAGATGATTGCATGACATTAGGGATCATCCACTTTGTTGGTAGCTTAAACTAAAGTGGGAAAAAGCACAAAGACCTTTTACATGAAGACCCCTAGACCATTAAAACACTCCACATTCCTACAAATATTCTCAATGAATGCACTTTCCTCATTAAAATTACATTGTATCTTTGAAGCCAAGGTGTCCAAAAAAACAGCAAACAATTCCATCCGTTCTTTTATGTCCAGAAAGAACCCCTCAAAGGGCACCTCTGAAACCCCCCTTACAAAGATGAATCACATAATCAAATCTGCTCCAATCCATCCTTGTGAATCTGCAAAAGAAAAACAAGTTCTTAAAATCCTCCTAGGCCTCCCCACTTAAAATGCAAGAAGGAGGAGCAATCTTCGATAGCCAGACCTTGATCATCACCCTTTGCCTGCTTTTCAAAAAAAAATCATCACACTTTGTCTGCACCAGCCACCCAAAGATCCCTTTTTTGGGAGAAGCCACTCAAAGATCTTAAAATGTAAGCAGTGTCAAAAAGAGGAGAAATCTGCAATTGATAGACCTTGATCGTCACCCTTTGCCTACGCATCAGCAACCAAAGATTGTTCAGGGTATCTTGGTTTTCCAAATCAACCTACAATCCCCAAAGAGATTATCATCCCCCTCCTTCATAGAAGGCAAAACACACCTATATGCATATCTCACGGTGAACAGCCCCCTCCCAAGACATATTTAATAACTATTTATATTTATTTGAAATAAGTGCTAACCTATTGTGTTAAGAGGGATAAAGGTAAAAAAGGAGTTGATGCCATCAAAAGATGGTCTTAACCCCAAAGTAAATTGGGGTTAACCCCATTTACAAGGGTTAACCTCTCAAGTAAATTAGGCCTAACAAACTTTTCCCATGATTTGGATCTCACATTGGATTAAAAGAAACTAATTAAATATTTAGAACAACATAAGAAACCACATTATTTAAAGTTCATCAATCTAGCAGAAGTTCTACACATTGCCATTCATCTTGGTAAGACTGTAGGAAGTCTTTAGCTTAGCATACAGGTCAACCATAGAGTCCTAGCATATTTCCAGCAACTATTATTAGGAATAAACTCAAAACAGTCAAATCCTGAGTACAAATGTATTCAAAGGAATAGCCAAAGCTAATAATCTAACATTGCAATTGATGCCTGTTTGCCCCTTAGGTTTTAGCTTCCCAGAAGTTTTGCCAATTTTCACCAGCGGTAGATGATAACAAGACACCAGACATAAAAATCCCGAAATAATGTGATGACAAAAATATTGCCATGATAAGTAGAGCAGATGTTTGCACAAGAAAAGCCACAAGATAATAATGATAAATGACAACTGATATGCACAATGGCTACTAACAAAAAAAACCTCAAATTGATTTCAGTTTCAGAATAAAAAAGCCTCAAACAGCTGACCATACCCTCAAAAGGAGGCAAAACCTGCATCCTCGAGACATCCATTAAGAACTGAGCTATAGGACTATAAGGAGTGTGATGATCAACAGGTCAGCCCAGGGAACAGTATGAAGACTTCAACCGTGAGGAATAAGTTTGATGTAGGCACAATGGGGGAGGGAGCAAAAGAACAAGAGAAGGTACCAAGCAAGAAGCTCAGTCTACTGCAAAGTTGGAGGAGATGCAACTGTCACAATGTAAGACAATCCATCAGTCTCTCTCTCATTGAGGATTTTATAATGGAATCTCATTCATTATTTATGTTAGCATTTAATAAATAATTACATAATGTGAAATCCACTTTTGAACTAGTTCATAAACTGGCTGGTTCTTTGCTTCAAATATCCATCAAGTTTCAAAGTCTGACGGCAAATGTGCAAGTAAATCATGTTTTCTCATCAATGACTTTACAGGTTTTTTCCCCTAGGTGGGCTTATGCCTCAATCACCTCAGGACTTACACCTAGCCCCAAGTAGCAAAAAAATACCTGTGTTTTTGAAGCCTTCCAATGTATCAGAATTCTTGACTTGTAACAGTGGGCAGGATAAAAAGCATGTAAAGCTCAATAGAATGACAAAAATAGGTCACAAACCTTTGCCTCCTTTCGATATTATGGCACGAGAATCTCCAACATTTGCAACATATAGATGTTTTCCAACTAAAACAGCTGTAGAGGCTGTGGAACCATCATCACGAAAGGTATTTCTTTCAGCATCCAGGAATTCTGCATCAGTTTTTTGGTATGTTTCACCTGCAAAGAAATCCACCTTATTTGATTATAAGTCTACAACTAGAGTATGATTAAAGATGAAAAATGCTGATGAGACATACTGATAGACAGTTTTGTCTCTGGCAAGAACTTTGGGTGCTTTAAGAGATTTTCAAATAGATGTTCTTTCAGGTATTCAGCAGCACGAGAACCACCATGTCCTGAAATTACAATTAAGAACATTCATAATACCAACCTAAACATCCAACCGCACAACACAAAATTAAATCAAGAACCAGACCATCAAATATCCCAAAAAGACAAACTTTTTGTCCATCAATCTCTGATGATTTCATGTCATAGAAATCTTCCATGGTCGCCCTCTTTCCTCTGAAACTTGAGTATCCACAGCTTAAGATTCCATCATCACTGTCAAATGTCAATACATCGAGAATGGAGTTAATCACATACCCCAGCATAAATGAAACTTAAAAGAGAAAAAGAAGTGTAACTGTGTCTCTTCTCATCTATCTCCTTGTTCAGCATTTTAACCCTCTTCATTAAGTCTTGGCTACATATCTCTTTTAGAAAGAATGGTCAGCATGTACAAGTCGGTTCTCAATGTCTAACATACTGTTTCTTCCTAAAACGAGGGTTTCTCACAATTAGTATGCAGAAAAGGAAATTCAATATCATGAACTGTTACCCAAACGGAGACAAAAGAAAACAGTCAGCACCCATCGGTAATAAGCATCTTTAAGATGATGGCAACAACACAGTCACAAAGATAGCATGTGGGCATATGCAGATTCATGTATGCATAGTATATGTATATATGCATATAATATGCACAGATAAAGGAGAACACTGACATATTCCTTTTCAGTAATTTCAATTCTTGTTGAGAAGCTTATTCTAATCTGACTATGAGTTATTCAAAAAACAACAGAAAGATGAGAATTGCCTGATTTTATTTTTCTAGAGATAGCTTTGAACCTCACTATCCATTTATGCAGGCCGCAGGAATGCACCCAACTCGAGACTCATAATCAGGGAATAAAAAAGTAACTTCACCAGGCTAGCCTTCTTAGTTAAAAGTGATAGTTCCCCAATGCCAGGTTTGCAATCTAACAGTTAACAATGGCGTGATCAAGACATTGAGAAGACTCAACAGCAGGCTCTAATACACTGCAATACGACAATAGATATAGAACAGACCTCTTTCCCATCATGGGTAAGAATATTTTGGAATTTCTGATATCTATATGCATAAACATGTGTGTGCCCGTGCACAACCAAACGCATATAAGTATGGCATCTATATTACATGTGATAAGTGTCTGCCTGTTTTTTGCATGTGAATGTGTTGAGACCTATATTCACCATGCTAAACATATACCGGGTTACTCTTACAACACTCAAGCAACAAGAAGACACCGGTTCACTCAACTACAACAGGCAACTCCAACCCACACCAGGGGCAGGTAGAGGTCCAGCATGTCCTCATCCATCGTGATCCAAAACTGCCAGCAACATATGTCACTATCATAACCACTTCAATAACTTCAGTCAGTACTAAACTACAGAATGTAATCCAACTGCCTATATCCACTGCAAGGCAATCAGCAGAATTCCCAAAATATGCAAAACACGGAACACACCAGACAGAATCATCCGACTCCACAACATATTTTCAGCATTAGATCACCCTAATACAACACTCAGTAACAAACAGAATGTCACCGAACCACCTTGAACACAATCAGCAAAATTTACGATATGGAACAAACCAATTTCTCACAGAGACCGAATCCTTCCACTCTGCTACATATTATTACCATTACAATCACACTAATAACTCCACTAAGTGCCAAACAACAGAATGTCAGGCTACCGCCAATATTACACCACATGCAATCAGCTGAATTCCCAAAACACATGGGACATTCACCCTAATAACTCTACCCAACACCACACCAATCACAGAACATACCATTCTTGCACAAAGGCTGAATCTTTCCACCCTAATAACTTCACTCAATACTGCACCGATTGCCAAAATTCCTGAAACACGTGGGACACAGATACCACCAATTTCTCACAAAGTCTGAATCTCTCCGCTCTAGAACATATTTAGCGCTGTACTGCCCTACCCAACACCACATCGATCAGCAGAATTCCCAAAACATGCAAGGCATGGATCCCACCAATTTCGCATAAAGGCCGGATCTTTGCACTCTACGGCGAAGCCTAAGAAAACTACGAGACCTTCAGGAGGGACGGCATCGGCGATCTCACCTTTTCCAGCCCCCGCTGGCATACCCCCCGGCGTCCGCATTGTCGGCGGCCTCCGGCAGCGGGCTGGCCGCCGCCGCCGCCACGGCCCTCGCCTCTGTCGCAGCTCTCGGCTCCGCCGCGGTCGTTGTCGCCGCTCCCGAGTCCACCATCATCCTCGCGGGCGCCGCCCCGACCCTCCCGTCGACCGGGCACGACCGGACCCAGAACCTCCCCCTCCACTCCCCCGCCGCCGGCGCCCAATTCGACCCCACCGCGCCTACGCCTCGCCTCGCCAAGCCCCTGGCAAAGGCATTACATGTCATCTAAGGAGGGATCTGCCCCGATCGAGCGGGAGGGGCGCCCAAAGGCGCGATCTTTGGCCCGGGGACAGGGTTGGATCTTGGAACCCTAGGGATCGGAAGGAGGGGTGATGGGGGGTCCAGGACCGTGCTTGGGAGCGGGGGAAGGATGAGAGAGGGAGAGAAACGAGTGGGTACGGGTGGGGGGTTGATATCTGGGGATCGGGTCTGGTTCAGTCGAGAGCTTCGATTTTTTTTTTTTTTTCCTGCCTCTGTGGTGTGCGTTGGCTGGAGAGTGGAGGACAACGTGGCGGTCATATAATAAGGGCCTGGGGCCAGCGTGGTGGGCCGGCCGCCGATTGGTACATGCTCGGTTCGGATCAGGTCGGGTTAAGTCTCTTTATGTGGCCAGTGACGATGGTAATGGAGAATTGGATATCATAGAAATGGCGGCTTAAAAATACTAGCATTCGGATTTCTTAAGTTAGGCAAACTTTCATTATCAAATAAGTTTATATAATATTAGATGGAATTTGTGTTCAAGCATCCATACATGTATAATTAATTAGTACAATAGTTGACAACAATCTACTCGAAAACTTCATTTAATGTCAGTCATAGATAAAAGACGGATGGATATAATCCTAAACTCATCATTTTTGTTAAAGGAAATTAGCATCATAATTTTTCATGTTATTTAATTGTTTGATGTTGGCACATCATGAGTTTAGAGGCTCTCGAACCTTTTCGTTGATTGTTAATGTAATGACATGATATCTAGATTCTCAAATTATCTCAAAGTTAAATGCATTAAAACAAACCCATTAACACTTGGTAAGCACAAATCAAGTTAGCGTAATCAAAAAAAATGATAAGATACATGTTTCAATCAATGCTCAATCAAAGCTTGGTTAAAAAATTTATATATAAAACAAATGAATTTCTTTCATTGTAAATTTTTCCAATAAAACATGTTTTAAAAAGATTCCAAATTACACAACTCAGATTACGCATAAAACACGTAAAATGAGGATGTAGGTACATGAGAAACAAGATGAGATGCATTTTAGTTTGAATATGTGTTTTTTTAACCCTAACCTGACTACCTATAAATTATTGTGCCGAGAGATTCAAACCAATTTCTTGCGTTTAAGTGCCTTGAAACCAAGAGAAGTCATAGGAAGAAAGAAGAAAAAAGGGGGGGATTATGAAGGAGGGGAGAGAGAGAGACCCTCTCTTGCATAAGCATTTTACAAGTATAAGCACAATCAACCCACCCCACACCCACATATGACAACAAAAATGGAAATCCATAGCCATGTGCCACATGGGCGTCACAAGGTGAGGAGGAAAACTAGGAACTTAATCATGTGTGCGAGGAAGAGATGTGTTATGCATCATCACGTACATGTAGCGGTGGAGAGGTTGAGATCGTGTTAACATGACAATCAAGAACCATGAGAACGCACCAACTAGAGGTGGCAACATGGCAACATGATTAAGGAGGCACCAATTGACCAATTCAAGTGAACCAGTCTAGAGGCTTTTTTTGCTTCATTTGATCAATTCAAGACATTCCTAACCTAAAAACTCAACAAATAAGATATTGCTGGATTCGTATTTTCACGATCTACACTCAAGTGAATTCTAAGGTATCTTTTGGTCTCTAGTTGCATCACTGTACTTTATATTACACCTAATGGTGCACATTTGACCTTGCTTATTGTACATAGATGAACCTCGGAGTGTGCACAAGACTCAAGGAAGCACAAACAATATCAAGGGCCTTTAACCTGAGTTTTGGAGTCATCGTAACCACCCAACAATCTTGGATAGAGCAATCCTGACTCCACTCCCTAAGTGTATAGTTCTAATGTTTCTATCAATGAATGTGTTGCATATGCCTCATTATGCATGTATTTCTTAGTCTTTTGCTATGTTTCAAAGTTTCTTGTTATCTTTGGGTAATGACCCGTTACACTTTTGGCCATTTAAGACATCTGGAGCTTCGGTCAAACGTCTGTCCAGACGTCTAGACCCGTTCCCGGATGTCTGAAAGTGAAATTTTCGTACTGCTCTTTGCGCTCTGCGCACAGACGACGTGCAGAGGCCGTTCCCTTCTCTCTCCCTTCCTTATTCTCCCCCAAACCCTAAACCCCACACCTCCTATTTATACCCCTCCTCCCCCTTCTCCTCTCCTCACACCACCACCTCCAAATCTCCTATGCGGCAGTGGCGAGGGCGGATGAGAGAGGCGAGTGGGGGGTGAGCGAGGGAGAGCGAGAGGGGGTAAGGAGGAGAGCGTGGGAGGAGGATCAAGGTCGGTGGAGCTTTGGTGGAAGCTCGACGGAGCTTCGGTGGAGCTCGAGAAGCCAGTGAGGAGCTGCTTAAGCTCCTACAATAGCTGGAGCTACCGCTGCGGGAGGAGCAAGCAGAGAGAGCTGCAAGGAGTTTCTGGTACTGGAAGTTTTCCAATATCAGACGTCTGGAGTGGAATCCAGATGACTGGCAAGGTACTTGGACGACTGGAACTAAGGCCAGACGTCTGAAAGCATATTTATCGCAAGGTATATTCTTTTTTGCTGTTACGGCCATGCAGGCCTCACCGTAGAAGCTGGTCTGGCCTGATTTGGACCTGTGGTTTCGTATGCAGGTAAAGGCCCTTAGGAAGGTGCGCGAAACTCTTTTCCACGCGTTTTAGATGTCTGATCACATCTTTAGACGTCCGGAGATGCGTCCAGACGACCAGAGCCATTGTCCGACGTCTAGAACTGCCTTCAGACGATCACAGAGAAGGTTTGGATGTCTAAAGATACCGCAAGAACATAAGGTAAGATATGACACCTTTTAAAACGTCTAGGATTGTTCCCAGACGTCTGATTTTGAATAGTAAGCACGTTTTTGACTTGTTTAGGGTTCGATTGTGGTCCGTTTTACGCAAATGAAATACATGTACTTTCCTCTCGAGTTCCTCTACGTACTAAAGTCTCTTTTACACTATTCTGAACTCTCCTTTTATTATGTATTTCCTGGTATAGGGTTTCAGCCTGCTGCGCGTTTGGGGCTCTGTTGATGAGGGTGAGATCGTGGTTTTAAAAGATGTACGTTGTAGTATAAATGAAATCGTCTCGAAAACAAATAAGAATTTATTACTCGAAAACTTAAGTATCCGAGGTCGAACACATGGAGCAAATGAAATTTATCCGCTATTCTCAATTAATGTAATTGAACACTTAAAGTAACTCAAAATCTAATTCAAAATATCATGCAAAAGTTTATGAATTAAAATGTAGCCAATAAAATAATTGGACGTCTGATTCTATAATCAGACGTCTTAAAAGATATGCTCCTCTCTCTTCTTTGGCTTTCTTTCTTCTCTTTCTGCCCTCTCCTTTCTACTTTCTTTCTCTTTATTTCTTCTCTTTCTTCCCTCTCTGACTTAGCTTTCTTGGCCCTTGATTTCTTTCTTCCTTCTTTCTTCTTTGGATCTTCTGCCTTTGCCTTTCTTTTCTTTAGCCGCACCTCTGCTACAATGCTTCTTCTTCTTTCCTTGTCTTCTTCTGCCTTGTCTTTCCTTCTTCTCTTCTGACTTCTCTTCTTTACCACACTCTCTTTGCTTTCTCTTTCTTCTGATTCTTTCCTTTCTTCCTTCCTTCTTCCTTAGCTGTGGTTAAGTCCTTCTTTCCCTGCTTAGCCTTAGCTTCACCTTGCCTTAGCTTCAGCTGCGCCTTCCTCTTCCTTCTCTTCTTCTTCCCTACACACACTGAAGAGCAAAACCTATCCCCTACCCTCCCCCGCATCTCTTTCTTTCTCTATGTCTCTCTACGGTTCGCTCTCCCAGAGCCGGGTAATCGGGTTGGGTTTCATGCGCTAGGGTCCAGGCGCACCAGCGTGGTGTAGTGCATGAGGAGTGCAAGGGATAATCGGGTCGGTCAGCCAGATCCGCGAGGCATAGGTCGAGGATGAGGCGTGCATACGTGGGCGAGGGACCTCACCCCGTGTGCTGGAGGCTAAGAGCTAAGAACACAAAAATAATTTAAGTCTCTCACCATGTTTCTGAGTTCACGAGGTGGGACTAAATGTCCCACCCGTTTCTTTGCGCACACCCGCGGGAGACCTTCGGCCAATTGCTGCTGCTAGGTCGCTCACCAAGCCAATCTCTTGGCTGGATGAGTTCGTGCACTCAACCTGTGCCTTCTGGGACTCTGACACCTGGAGTACATGACCCGAAGCCAAGCTTGCGAGCAAGCCTGCTTCAGCTTCAATGGCGGAAGGGTGTCCTTACCTGAAACACATAAGTACAGCCTTGCGGCCCCATTAAAACACCTAAGGAGCTTCATCGTGTCAAGGCGAAGGTGAGGCAGTGGGTGACTGGCCGTGGGGCGGCCTAGGCGTGCGTGCTTAGGTTGCTCTATGGCCATGAATATGGGTTTGTTCGGTGGGCAGGTATGGTGGTGTTGGCGGTCGATGGAAGGGCGGAATGTGCTCAGTGGGTGATGGCGGAGTTGATGAGGGGTTTGGCGAGGCATGTGGAGCGGTGGATGCGCCTTGCCGGTGGTCGGCTGGAGATGGAGAAGGTGAAGGTGGTCTATGGCTGCGAGGGGTCGAAAGTGGAAATAGAAAGCGGGAAAACGCAGAGAGGAGAGAGGGGAGTAATTCTAACCTAGCTAAGTGGACGAAGGAGGAGAGGAGGCGACTGGCCGTTCCTGCCACCGCCGAAGAAGAAGACGTCCAGTGGAGGGAGAGCGGCGATGACGAAGGGGCTGGAGGCACACGCACGGGTGTTACACAACGTGGAGGAAGGTGGTGAAGGCGGCTCTGCCACTAGTATTGTGGCAGAGCGACAAGAAAGAGGAGGAGGGCTCACCAGAGCTCGTCAGACTCCTGACCGGAGGAGAAGGAAGGAAATTGGGGTGATTCTTTGGCCAGGTCAAGCTAAAGAGATGCGGCCGGAGGTGGCTGTGCTTTTATAGTCGCTGGCAGGGACTCTTGTGCTTGGAAGACAAGCTTCCAAGCACAAGTGACCTCACCGGAGATGGAAACCGTTGGAGACCCAAATCTCTCGTGTGTTCGCATGAGAAATTGGGTGTGAATCAGAGATTGGGACCACGCTCAGATGGAAGGGAATTCCTCATAAAATCTCCCTTCCAAATCTAGGAGATCTCTGAGGAATCGGGGAGTAATCCCCCTCCATTCCCCGCCAGAGTAGGATTCCTCCGCTTTAATGGAGGAGGGACTTCATTATAAGAGTGGCGAGGAAGTTACGGGGTTTATGCAATGATTTTCAAAAGATAGGGGCCAAAATGTAATTGAGTACACTATTTTGCAAAGTAGGTCAAGATGACCTCCCCTTAAGTCCAAATTTTGGTAAAAACCTAATTTGGACCTAAGGAATCCAATGGTTAAGTTGGATTTTAGGTTTGACCATATTTGACTAGACATTTTGCACAAAAATCTAGATTAGGTCAAATAATGAGCTAGGACCCCAATCTATGTCAAAATATGTTCTAAAGGCCAAATTGAAGGTTCTAAACCCTAGGGGATATTTTTCCATGAATTTTAGAGGATTTAGTTAATTTTTATCCTGACCATAACCTTGTTGAATTAAGCGATTCTATTTTAGGGTTACAGAATGTCATTTAATTATTGGATTACACAATAACCCATTTCTGACTGAATGATGAGAGCCTCATCATGAAACCTAACTAGCACAATTTAATCTAAATAAGTATGAAGAAGCTCCTACAAAACCTAAAGAGAAGCTTAACTCAGAGAATTCTGAATTGAAGAGTAAAACAAATCATAAGGGGTAAAACTGTAATTTTACCAATGCAGTACACAAACAGGGTATTTAAGGGTCTAAACACAGGTTAAATAAGCTTAATGAGGAAGGAAGTGGGATGATCTGATCTGAAAATGGTTATAGCAACTTTTAGGAATTAAATGACATTCTGTAACCCTAAAACAAACCCACTTTAATTCAAGAGGTTTGAGGTAGGATAAAAATCAACTAAACCCTCTAAAATTCATGGAAAAATATTCCCTAGGGTCTATAACCTTCAATTTGACCTTTGCAACCTATTTTCACCTAAAACGAGAATCATGCCTAATTTCTGACCTAATTTGGATTTGAGCAAATTGATTGGTCAAACGTTGTCAAACCTAAAATCAAATTTCACCATTAAATTTCTTAGGTTGAAATTAGGCTGGTACAAAAATTTGGACCTAAGAGAAGACCATCTTGACTGACTTTACAAATTGGTTCTCTTGAATTACTTTTTGACCCTTATCTTTTGAAACCCTTGCACAAAGCCCCCTATCTTTCCCGTCGTTCTTTGCAGAACGGTCCTCCCTGCCATTCTGCGCAGACGCCATACCTCCAGCGACCTTGCGCGAAGGATGGCGCCACGCAGGGTATGGCGCCCGTTCTCAGGAATGAACGGGGGGTTCCCTGCGTTATCCTCTGTCGCAAGGACCCTCCCCTGTGACCTGTGGCTGCCATGCCTCTCGTGCGAACGCACGACAGGCATGGGTCTCCATCTCCGGCGAGCTCTCCACGTCTCTCCCTCGGGCCACTCTCCTCGCCAGCACCTTTATAAGGAGCGGCAGGGGCTGCCGTCCACTCCAAGCTAGTTCTGACCGAGAAAATCCCCCTCTTTCGTCTCCTCTCTCTCTGATCAGACTGCCCTAGCTTCCGGCGAACTCTCCTTGTTGCTCTGCTGCCATACCTGCAGCAGAGCCCACTCTGCCTTGTCGTCCCATGCCAGGCCGCACCAGTTGGCGTCCTCAGATCTCTTCCTCGTCGCCATCACTCCCCCTCTAGGCATCTTCGTCCCCAGCTCCGGCAGGCACGCGCCGGACAGTCTTCCTCTCCCTTTTCGTCGATTAAGTAGGTAGTAACTTTCTCCTTACTCTCCTTTCACTTTTCCCTTCTAGAATTAGTATTTTAAACCCCTCGACTGCCACGACCACCTTCATCTGCTCCACCTCCGGCCACCATCTCCGGCGAGATCGCTCCACTTCCACAGACCTTTCCACCCCTCGCCGACAAGCCCAGAAGCTCCCCCTCACTCCACTCTAGCGTTTCCCCTACTCCATTCACCACCCTACACACTCTGAGCACCCCCCGAACACACCCACTTCCACGCACGCAAGTTACCCTAGGCGCACGACCACAGGCACTCTCACAGCACGCCGCCCCTCACACCGCCTTCGCCACACTCTGGCGAAGCTCCCTGTGTTGTCTGATGTGGCCGTGAGGCCGTCTTCGTGATTTCAGGGTTCACCCTCCTCGCAGCCATTGACGAGCAGCAAGAGTTGCTTCGCAAGTAGCTCCAGGTCTCTTCGACTTCAGGCACGGGCTCCAGGCAACACGGGGCACGTCCGCAAAGGTGCCCAGGTTCTCAATTGGGAGCGTGAAGCCTTCGCTGCTGCCCAATTGCAAGCTACTTCTCGCCTGCGGGCGAGCAGAGCGGAGGTGGGACTTTAGTCCCACCTCGTAAGTGTATGGGCGAACGCCCACACTTAAATTGAAAAAGTGGTATAGGCTCTTCGCCTCCGAATACATACGGGGTGAGGTCCCTCACCTATCACCAGGTCTCGTCCGCGGCACACCCACGCGGATCTAACCCGACCCGACACCCTCCTGTGCACTCCTCGCGCACCACCCACGCCGGTGCGCCTGGACCCGAGCACGCGACCTGACCCGATTACCCGGCTTTGGGAGAGCTTACCAAAGAGAGATCCAGAGAGAGAGACACACACGGGGAAGAGGTAGGGTAGGTTTTGCGCTGATATTTGCGTGTGTGCGTAGGAGAGAAGAAAGAAGAAGAGAAGCAGCAGCCAGGACTTAGCCGCAGGGAAGAAGGAAGAAGCAAGAAAAGAAAGAAGAAAGAGAAGAAGAAAGGAAGGAAAGAAGCTGAAGGAAAAGAGGAGGAGATGCACTGTAGCAACCGAGCAGTTAAGTCATCTGAGCGTTGAATCAGACGTCGGCGAAAAAAGAGAGTCAGTAACAAGAGAAGAAGAAAAAAAAGAAGACGAAGGGCCAGAGCAGAAGAAAGAAGAAAAAAAGAGAGAGGAACCGCAGCTGCTAAGAAGAAGAAAGAAGAAGACAGGCTAAAGAAGAAGAAAGAAGCAGAGAAGAAGAAAAGAAGAATGAAGAAGAAAACAAGCTGAAGAGAAGAGCCAGCTAAAGAATGAGAAGAAGAAAAAGCCAATTCCCCTCTCTTTCTTTCTCTCTCTCTCTCTCTTAATTTTTTGTAAAACCTTATATATATTGTGAATTTATATGCTTTTGGAATTTTAGTTTACTCCCTGAGTTCGACATCGGGAAACTTTTCATTCCGACTAATAAATTGTATTAGACTAGTGACCGTTTTTGTCATATACCACAACGACTATAATAACCACATCAACAAAGACGACAACCACTGAACCAACCCACTTTTTATCTTATTCAGACCATTTGACCTATGTTTTGCCTCTGAGAAATTCTGTTTATGCACTGCAATGGTAAAATTGCATTTTTAACCTTTATTTCATGTTTTCTTCTCAGAACATTAATTCCTTGAATTAGGTCATTCTCCAGATTATGTAGGAGCTCTTCTTCTCTTTCTATGGTTAAAATGAGCTAGTTAGGGCTCATGATGAGGCTCTCATCAGGCTCGTAGAGACGTCTGGGTCTGCGGTTCATGCCCCCATTACTCCCGTGTTTCCTGGTAGAGTGGTTTAATTCCGCTAATAATATTTAAATAAGAATGTGCTTGTAGAAATAGCCGAATTGAACCCTACGATGTGGCATGAACCTTATGGTAGAGAAATGAATGAGCTTGTTTGTACTGTATGGCTCACTTGCATGTGTGATTAAGATAAATTGCTAGTAAATGAATGTATTATAATTACAAGTTGCTTGTTAGAATACGAGCTGCCTGTGTTTAATGAAACTACCTGTGAGAACACCAGTTGCATGATATTAAGAATTTAACTATGAAAACACAAGCTTCCTGTATACGGATGAGAAACGAATTATGAAAGATGAGATCTGGATCGGGATAAATGAGGTGAACATGAGCATGAACCCTATGGGGAATTAGGAGAAAACCTCCTGTGGATAGACGGAAACTTGGAATATAGACGAGAAGTGTGCTGGCCCTTGAGTATGTGGTACCAAGGAGAGCAACTGTCCCCCTTTGTGTAGTGCAGAGCTAGCTTCGCTTGGGTTGAGACCCAGGGTTAGGATTGGCCACTCTACACTGACTCTTGTTGGCCCTTGCGTATGTGGTACCGAGGCGAGCTACTAGTGTAGGGAGGGAGCTAGCCACCTGATGTAAACACATTTACACTACTTAAAATGTCTATTTATGCATGTTCTTAAGAATAGGATTGCATTTCATGATATAAATATTGCATTACATGCATCATCTTGCATTTAGAGTAGTTTGAATAAAATGGAGGTTAATTGTCTCCTTTTATGTGCTTGGACAGGGCAAATATTTTATCGGGGCCTCGGATCAAAGATCCAACCGTATGGATATGATCAGGGCAACGATTGGAGTTCAACGACTCCAAGATCGCCCTAATCAGGCATCCGTAGCATCAGATAGAGACCGGGGAACCCTAGAAGATCAAGGGCCAGGATGGTGTAAATCCGCACTTCAGATGGAAAATCCGACCACACGGATGAATTCGGATCGACGATCGCAGCTGAACGACACAAAAATCGAGTCAATCCGACATCCGTGGCACCATCTACAACTTCCAGAAGATGGACGGCCAAGATAGCGCCACGTGGCGCCATCCCAGCCGCCCAATCGGCCGCAGGAGTCCTGTGAAGACCGCGCACCGTCTCCTCTCCGCCGTTGGATCTCGATCCAACGGCTGCGGTCGCTCGCGTTTAAAAACGAACCCGCGACCATTTCGCCCGCGTAGCGCAGCGGCGACGCAGCCGCGGGCGAAGCAGAGGTCGCGGGTTCGAGCCGCGGTGAGGGGGTCGAAGGCGCGGGCGAGCGGGCGCGCACGAGCGTCAGATGAAGATCCAACGGCCGCGCGCGCCCGATAGCGCCGACGCGCAATTGGACGCTCTGGTGGGCGCGCGATCACACGCGGGCGGCGCGCTACGCAGCGGGCGCGGACGCAATCTAAGCCGTCCGATCTCGCGATCGGACGGCTGAGACGACGCGGACGTGCGTATGCGTTACGCGCGCAGGCCAGCCGAGCGGGCACGCGTGGGCGCGGCGGCGACGGCGACGGCGGGGCTTTAGCGACGGTTTTATCCGTCACTAAAGACCCCTTATTTATTATTTTGAAGATGTAATGTCCATTTTGCCCCCACTCCTTGCAACTATAAAAGGAGACCCCCTCCATACGAAATTTTCATCCCTTCCTTCTCCTCTCTACCTCTCCAAAGCTCAAGAGAAGCTTGTCCCACACCCGGGATTCTTCTCGCGAGATAAAGTCCAAATTTTCGTCCCCCTTTGGAAGTGGATCCCGCGACGACGACGGCGTGCTGCTTTGTTCCCGTTCTTCTGCTTCGTCCTCCTTCGTCCCGCTTCGTTCTCCTTCGTCCAGGCGTCGTCCCGTCCGGCTCGTCCTCCAAGCGACCGTCGAGGAGGATAACTTCTCTCTCCCATTCTTATTTACAGCTTTTCTAGTGTAGAATTTTCCTGCTTTATAGTGTAATTGATTTCCCGCTTTCTAGTGTAACTTTCATTTCGTTTGCTTGTATAAACAATTGAAATATTGAATGCATGTTCTCTTTCTCTCTCTCTCTCTCAATTTGATAGCTCCATTGTAATTATTTCGCCTTGTTTATCAAAAATCCTAAAAAAAACATAATTGCGAATATAGATCAACGTAGCCTCCCTGAGTTCGACCCGGAATTCTTATTTCGGTATAAATTTTATTTGTTGAACTCGAATCCTTCGCTTTCGAACTACAACGACGGGTTTTCCAAAACCAAACACGTTAGCGTAGATTCTCGTTCAACATTTTGGCGCCGCTGCCGGGGAGGCAACGCTCTTTGATTTCTCTTCGCGTTTTGTAACTTACAAATCATTTACCTCACTTTTCTCCTTTCTTATTGTAATTGCAGGTACTCTTTCGAGACAGGCAAAAGCGGTAGATCGGAGTAAAGTGTTGTGGAAGGTTTTGTAAGTTATCCCCCACCTCCCACCCATTAGATTTCATTTCATCACATAATAATTCAAACATCAATCAACCTAGGTGTTCTTATAAACTCTAAGGTTAGATTGTTTGTTGTTTGACATCCATACTCACTCCAACCCCCACATTAAAAAATAATAATAAAAAAAAAATCTCACAGAGGTACACAACCTCATCTGATTTTCTAACTCAACCGGTAAACCAATCTTAGGAGCCGGTACACACATCCAAACACATAATCGAGTAGAAATCAGATTGGGTAATCATTTGTGTGCCTAATTAGGTGGTGCATCAGGCCAGTTGTTTGAGTTGTTTGGGCCGCACCACTTCAAATAAAATCAACTCATCAAGTAGCTGCCAATTAGGTTCAACTCTTAGGGATCTACCAGGCACTCCACATTCTTTTTAAACTTTAAAGGAAAATATCTTCACCTGTGCTTGCAAAACCTGGTGTGCCAATGAAACTTGATTGAAAACACCTAAAGTTGAATCCTAAAAGCTACTAAGCAAGATTTGAACCCTAAAATTCATCACATCAAAAATAATCTTGCTTGAAAACCACTGGTTGTGCACGCACACACAAAGCAATCAATCATTAAGGGCACAACCCATTTAAAGGGCCCATCACATTCCAAAGCACATTCAAACCTAGCCCTAAATAAAACAGAGTAGACGTTGGCCTTAAGGATTGGACTCGCTCTTCAGAACTCAGAACGAGATTATTTTCGATTAGTCTGTTTCTACTGTTCAATCTGATGTCTAGCTAGGGGAGCAGAGTCAAACAATCGCGGCTGGGGGGTACACTAGGAACCGGAGGCGCAAGCCGAAGGAAGAACCTTCTCCCCAGTCCCTCCTTCTAACTGGTTGGATTGAACAGACAGAAGTAGATCAAATCGTTCCTTTATCTCAAGACGGGTTTTGGGAGTCTGTAGGTCTGTATGCTAACCCATTTAAGGACAAGTTTGATTGTTTGTATTGCAGGGCACCTTTCTTCCTCCCGTGTCTCATGAATCCTTCCACATATTTCACGCATTCCCGCTCTTTCCCTCCTGTTGTAAATTATCCTCAACATGACGATTATCCCAACTCGTATTGTAATCGACCATCAGTTAGTTGGGATAATTCGGATTGGGGATACAATTCCGGACCCCCGTGTTTAGGGTCTAACCCTGAACACTTTGATTCTCAATTCTATCCTTCTCAGAGTTGCATCGATTATAGATCGTCCTCCTTTCATGAACAACCTAATGCGATCTACAATCAAGAAGGATACACTGATCCTTACCCATCCTCTGATTTCACTGCCTTTAGGTCATCTCCATCTTTTGAACAATCTGAAATGACCTATTATCAGGATGGGTATAACGAATCTCAATTCGTTAATTCCTCTACATTGATGTCAAACCCGCCCAACCCTGAACCAACTCATTTGGTTCAGGTTAATCAGGTTCAAGATAAGGTTCTGGCTAACTTGAGGAATATCATTCAATCTTTAGAAGTTCAGCCAATACCTTGCATTGAGAGATTGGAGCCCCTGATTGAAATGATTGATGATTTAAACAAGTCTTTGTTGGATTGGCTCCAGGATGTTAAGGATAAGAACCTGGGTGAGTTTCTACTTGGGAAATTAGCGAAATTGAAGATGAGATTCGTGGTTGCTTTGATTCAATCTTGGAATAATTCCCAGGATGAACTCTCTTCAGGAAAGCCAATGACAGAACCCGCTCAGGCACCTGTTGGGGGGAGACGTGTTACGAAGCTGACCAGATTGAATTAAAACAACCAATTAAGGATGATTTGATTTCTTCACCTGAAATCCCTGAGCCGGGTTACGAGGAAACGTATGTCTCCTTGGAACGCAAAGTGACAAATGATTTTGGGACATACATTGATACGGATCCTGATGGTGAAGATTCAAGTTGCGAAGTCTCACACGAGTTTTCAGATCACGATTTTTGTGAGACGATTGGGCCTGAGGAATCTGATAGATCATTTGATAGCCCAATAACTGAGGAAACTGATCTTATTAGGGCACACGATACGAATCCAGAATCGCATTTTCTGGAGGAATTAATTCAATGCCCTGATTATCAGTTACACCCTGTTGAGCTTATTGATGATTCTAATTCTGAGATAATTAGACCCAAGTCAATTTTGATTTTGCCACATCATCTAGACTTGGAGATTTCAGACGGGGTGATGAATATACAAGAGGTCTTGGAATTTGATACACTTAATGAGGAGGATAGGAGCGGGGAAGTTCTAATTTGGGAAGTTAATTTTGGAGGATATGGAAGATTGAGTCGAAGGGTTCCTTTTAAGCTGAAACTATCAAATCAGAACCCTTACGACAGTTGTTTCGAGGATGTCAAACTCAAGCACACATTTAACGATTATCCTTTTGAGCTTCAATTCTCTGTAACCCGACATTTTGGCCTCGGGTTGCATCCTCACAAATCGCAGGCCCGACCCCGCTTGCATTCTGATTTTAGGTTTTGGGTAATTTTTATCCAGAACCTAAGATATTCTCGATTATGGGGTGTGGGTCTGCACCACAATCTGGTCCACATCTGTGGACCTTTGCTGACAGGTCAGAGGATTCTTCTGTTCATTTTAATTCTGACCTGCACATGTGAATTCTTCATTTCTTTTCTTTGTATAGTGTGCCTAGCTGAAGGCACTAAACTCAGCACATATACAGTTCTTTTTCATTTTCATCTCGGAGCGGACCCGATATCCATGCAATTCAGGTGCTTTCTACGCTTTTCCTCTCTATTTTATGTCTTTTTAATACAATGAGGACATTGCATTAGATAGGCATGGGGGGATGGATATTTATCTTTGAATTCATTCGTCAGCTCCGTAGATTTGTTTTATTTTATATATAAAAAAAAAATCAAAATTAGGAAAGAGAATTTGGGTTTAAGAAAATTTTCGATCTTAAGAAATACTATATTATGTTCTGAACACAAAGACCCTTCAGGTCTTTGGACTTAATCAGCCTATGTATCCACTAAAATGTGGATTTGTTTTTCGAGTTCTCGCCAACCTGAATTTTACTATAATTGGAATAAATAAGTTTGGGTGATAAGTACACGACTTGTCAACCCGCCCTCTGATTTAAGGGAATTTTGAGTTTTAAGCATCTACACACTTTCTTTGCACTGACTCGTTGTTTGGCGATTTTAACGAAAATTGGGTAGCTAATGAACCTTCTAGGGTGATATGGCTGGCAAGTTATCGTGGGTAACTGCCCATAGGTAGGTTGTCCAGAGCCTAGTCGCTGGACCTTTCTCTTTTTGCTGCCTTTAAGTAAATCTTAGACTAGGGAAGCCACCTACTTAAAAAAAAAAAAAAAAAAAATCAAAAAGGAGAAAAGAACAAAAAGAAATAAGCCACACTTCGCCGCACGAGTATGGCTGGCAAGTTGTCGGTGGTAACAGCTCATCGACCGGTTGTCCAGAACCCAGCTCAGAAAATGCACTAAAAATTCCCAAAACACTTAGGAAGAAGCGGAGAAGTAGAATAAACCGGGGAGATATACACTGGATTCACCCTTGTGTTGACCCCGTTAAAAAAAATAAAAGTAGGGAGAAAGCTACCGGTTGTAAAGATACACCTTTAGGCAGAATTCTTTTTGAGGTCACCTAGAGGCGTAGAAATCCGAAGTCCGTTTTAATTGCCGGTCAACGAGTCTATCACAATCACAATAAGATGCTTAAAACTTAGGGTTCTCATCAAATCTTGGGTGAGTTGAATGGCCGTAGAAAGCCACTCTTAGACCCTAAAATTTGAAAATCCAAAAAAAAAAAAAAGAAGAGTAAAAACAGAAAAAGAAATTTTTCCTTGAATAAGGCGAGGCTTGAGGCGGTCTGCATTTTGGCTGATACTCGGGCACTGTTGTGTCTTTGAAAGTTCAGTTCTTAAGTAGACAATTTCTTATTGATTGAAAAGAACTCAGGTCCAAATAATCTAACCTAATTCTTTTATAAATAGCATATAGTTTTTGCTAGGGACTAGCAAAAGATAGGCATGGGGGTATGATGTAAACACATTTACACTACTTAAAATGTCTATTTATTCATGTTCTTAAGCATAGGATTGCATTTCATGATATAAATATTGCATTACATGCATCATCTTGCATTTAGAGTAGTTTGAATAAAATGGAGGTTAATTGTCTCCTTTTATGTGCTTGGACAGGGAAAATATTTTATCGGGGCCTCGGATCAAAGATCCAACCGTATGGATATGATCAGGGCAACGATTGGAGTTCAACGACTCCAAGATCGCCCTAATCAGGCATCCGTAGCATCAGATAGAGACCGGGGAACCCTAGAAGATCAAGGGCCAGGATGGTGTAAATCCGCACTTCAGATGGAAAATCTGACCACACGGATGAATTCGGATCGACGATCGCAGCCGAACGACACAAAAATCGAGTCAATCCGACATCCGTGGCACCATCTACAACTTCCAGAAGATGGACGGCCAAGATAGCGTCACGTGGCGCCATCCCAGCCGCCCAATCGGCCGCAGGAGTCCTGTGAAGACCGCGCACCGTCTCCTCTCCGCCGTTGGATCTCGATCCAACGGCTGCGGTCCCTCGCGTTTAAAAACGAACCCGCGACCATTTCGCCCGCGTAGCGCAGCGGCGACGCAGCCGCGGGCGAAGCGGAGGTCGCGAGTTCGAGCCGCGGTGAGGGGGTCGAAGGCGCGGGCGAGCGGGCGCGCACGAGCGTCAGATGAAGATCCAACGGCCGCGCGCGCCCGATAGCGCCGACGCGCAATTGGACGCTCTGGTGGGCGCGCGATCACACGCGGGCGGCGCGCTACGCAGCGGGCGCGGACGCAATCTAAGCCGTCCGATCTCGCGATCGGACGGCTGAGACGACGCGGACGTGCGTATGCGTTACGCGCGCAGGCCAGCCGAGCGGGCGCGCGTGGGCGCGGCGGCGACGGCGACGGCGGGGCTTTAGCGACGGTTTTATCCGTCACTAAAGACCCCTTATTTATTATTTTGAAGATGTAATGCCCATTTTGCCCCCACTCCTTGCAACTGTAAAAGGAGACCCCCTCCATACGAAATTTTCATCCCTTCCTTCTCCTCTCTACCTCTCCAAAGCTCAAGAGAAGCTTGTCCCACACCCGGGATGCTTCTCGCGAGATAAAGTCCAAATTTTCGTCCCCCTTCGGAAGTGGATCCTGCGACGACGACGGCGTGCTGCTTCGTTCCCGTTCTTCTGCTTCGTCCTCCTTCGTCCCGCTTCGTTCGCCTTCGTCCGGGCGTCGTCCCGTCCGGCTCGTCCTCCAAGCGACCGTCGAGGAGGATAACTTCTCTCTCCCATTCTTATTTACAGCTTTTCTAGTGTAGAATTTTCCTGCTTTATAGTGTAATTGATTTCCCGCTTTCTAATGTAACTTTCATTTCGTTTGCTTGTATAAACAATTGAAATATTGAATGCATGTTCTCTCTCTCTCTCTCTCTCTCTCTCTCTCAATTTGATAGCTCCATTGTAATTATTTCGCCTTGTTTATCAAAAATCCTAAAAAAAACATAATTGCGAATATAGATCAACGTAGCCTCCCTGAGTTCGACCCGGAATTCTTATTTCGGTATAAATTTTATTTGTTGAACTCGAATCCTTCGCTTTCGAACTACAACGACGGGTTTTCCAAAACCAAACACGTTAGCGTAGATTCTCGTTCA
The DNA here is from genome assembly GCA_037157565.1 of Thalassia testudinum. NCBI lineage: Eukaryota > Viridiplantae > Streptophyta > Magnoliopsida > Alismatales > Hydrocharitaceae > Thalassia > Thalassia testudinum. The sequence continues at coordinate 56,088,485 of JAZHRO010000030.1, forward strand.
ACACCACCCCATGGGCTCGGGGTTCAGCTAACCACCCTACACTGACTTGTTAGGCCCTCTGGGCAAACCAGGGTAATCAGACGAGGGTGCGCGGACTGTGGAGGGGCGAGACCCCTGTTCTGAGAGGCCAAAGCCCTATAATGTTCCGTGCTGTACTTTGGGCGTACCCATTAGCAGAAACGACTGACCGCGTGTCAGTGCGGGGTAGCTACTGATTAACCCATATTTGTGGGCTATTTAAGTATTTAAGTGCCTAGACATTAAGTCGATTCTAACATTTATTTAGCGTTAATTAGGATGTAAATAGATTAATTCATATTTCTAATTTAATTACATAATTCACGCATTACATTCATATTTTAAATGCATTTAGAATTAACTTAGAATTGCATTCATTTAATTAGTTAACCAATTAGGTGCATTACATACATTAATTTAAGTTAACATAAAAGTTGAGGGTTTGTATATAAATAACCATAATATTTTTATTATTATTTTTGTTCTTCCTTCAACAACGGCTGCAACGCCACCGGCTGCCGCACCAAAATCTGCATTCAAAGTCTAGCGGACAAGGTGGATCTGCTCCCGCCTCTCCATTCAAATTCATGCAGGCAGCTACAAAAAGAGGAAAAGGCAGCCGAGCTCGTGAGGCCTCCACCACCGACCCACTGCTGTGCAGAGAGTTTGTCTCTCTTCCATTCCACACCGCCGGCCTCAACCGTGGCGACGAGTCTCCACCACCGTGGGCGTGTGGTGTGACAGGCCACACCGCCATGCGGAGCTCATTCGCATTACCGTGAGCACCTCGCTGTGCACCACCCTCGCTGTCATCACCAACAACCTCCACAACCGCTACTGCAATTTCACTCCTCAGTTAGTTAACTTCCTGGACGTCTGAAGCTTCGAACCCCCCCCACTCTAACAGCAACTGGCCGCTCACCTCCACTTCACACCCGCATCACCTCCAGCTTCCAACGCCTCTCCAGCCTGCAACAGCAACCACCCTTGCTGCACTTCACCTAGAGCGCCAACCGCCAGCCCTCGCCCACATCACCTCCAACGCCAACCGCCTTGCAGCCTCGCGCACATCCTGTTGCGCAAGACCGCCTTCATGCCATCTCCAGCCTGCAATGCGCCCGCTCACTCCCCGCCGTGCGCCTTCCTTTGAAATTTGGTGCGCTGCATCTACTCCAGCACGCCTTCCTTGTAGCGCCCGCCAACGGCATCCAGCAGCAGCACCACGCTCGATGCGCGCGCAGACCATTGCATGCGCCTCCTCACCTTTAGCGTGTTCAACTCCCCCGCGCCCTCTCCAGCGCGTGCGCCTTCCGCCTGCAAAGCCTCTCCGCCATCTGCAGCGCCCCCTGCCGCCACCTGCATCGCCTCCATCAGTGCGTGCAGACTTAGTGCGCGCAACAGCAACGCCCGCACGCACCACCTGCAGCAGCCTTCGCGCGCGCACAGCCGCCCCTCCTCTAGCAGGTGCAGCCACCGTCGAAAGCCACCTTCGCCAGCTCTGTCCGGCCGGCTCTGGCCACCTCGCGACTTGCCACCACCACCGTTGCGCAGCCCTCGGTCCAAAGAACTTCCTCCGAGCTTCACGCCTCTGACCATTCCTCTTTGTGCAAGGCCAAGGGGAAGAAATCCCCTGTTTTGCTACAGTAAAAAGGCCATTAATATTTACATTTTCTGCCATTGCCAACTTTTATTGATATTTTATTGAATCTGCATTGCAAAAAATATCCTCTAGTTATTAAAAATTGCCATTTCAACATATTCTCTTGATATTACCTTAATCTGAAGGCAGATTTGGCTCGATTCTCGTCTAAACTAACTACAAACATACGTTTTTAACTGGTGCGAATTTAAATACGTCATTACCTCCCTGTGGACATGACCTGCTCTTCTGCGAGTGGTTATTTTAATTATTGATTAATTGATTTTTCCACCACATAAAACTACAAACGACTTGAAAAGCGAATAATCGGCTCGTCAAATGGCGCCGTTGCCGGGGAGGCAACAGACGCAATAATTTCACCTGATCTTATTTTTTATTATTTCTCATTGCACAGTGATTTGACCATTTATTATTTTTTCTGTGTAAGAAATTTGTGCAAGAATCAGCCATTGTGAAAGGCGACCCTTGACGTTGCCAGAGGAGAATTGGTCAAGCTACTTTGAAAAGGAGAAGGACGAGGACGCGACGGTCATCATTGTACATTTAGTCGCTAATTTGATTAGAGTATAATTAAGACTTTAGATTTAATTTTTCATTGTGTTTGGTTTGAAACCCTTGTTTTGGGGTATATTTTGAGGGATTTGTTCCCCAATTTTGTTTTAGGCTCGTGTTTTTTTTGTTTATTTTGTGGATTGTTTACTTTTATTTGCTTGTGCATAAGTAGTTTAAAAAAAAAATAAAAAAATGAGCTGCCTGCTAGAAGTTGCCTGCCCGAGGATGAACCATTTAGGTTTGTATGAGCAGCCTTAGATTTACTTCTTTGCATTGCATGCATTCTCGCATCGTTGATTGCTGGAAGCAAGGTACGCATTCTCTTACTTTGCATCCTATTCTTGATCACGCATTGCATTTGGGACTTAATGCGAAGACCATATAATCTGTATTGAATAAATCTAACAAATGGTCACATATTTTCTAGAAAAAGGACTAATTAAATGGGGGACATTTTTAAAACCAAGGATTTGATTTTCAAATTTAGCGTGCGATTCAAAATTCAAAATCTTTTGCGGTGTATGCACACTTATTTCGCTTGCACCACGGCACACTTTTAGACACTCCTTATATTTGGAAATACTAGGACAAGAGCCCTCCTATCGTTGGATTCTGAAGTGTTCGGAACTTGAGATCAAAGGTTTTGTAAATCCAAAGAGGGGGATACCCTGTCACGGATTTTTGGGGGTAGTTGAGAAGCACCGTGAAAGCACAGCTTCAAAGGAAGGCTTAGGCCTACTTGCATCCCTCGATCTTCCTTCTTTGGATTTACATGACCATTTGAGATTTAAGGAAGAACACCTAAGCTCCAACGAGGTCTTCTTAGGCGAGCCGTAGGTCAACAATAGGTGCGTAAATTTATTGAACAAATTGTATTGTCACTTGCAATCTGACTTAAAATCAAAAGCCTAAATTGGGAAAGACCTCAAAAGTCCTTTTTGAATTGTGTTTTTCTTGGGAAATTCTGATTGAGGTGTGAGTTAGAATGGACCACATTGATTTTCATCCTTTCACATCTTGCCCACACCCTCACCCCACTCTGCATCCTTCGATCCCAGACGCCAGGATGGTCCATCCCTTGATGGACATAATGACAATCATTGGGATCTGTTTTACTCCTATTATAGGAGTATTGGCCTGGTTAAGCCCCAAACCAGTGAGCAGAACCTAGAAGCGGGATTTGCTTTGCCCAATATCCCACACACCATAGAAATACCCAACCCACCCTCCCTGAAAAATTATTATGGTTGGACAGACACTCCTGGGTACTATAAGCCTGAGCCTGACTTCTCTCATGATAGAAATGACCTCTCCTCTTTGAAGATGGAAATATAGAAAATGCAAAACGAAATGATTGAATTGTTAGGAGAATCTTTGAGGGCAGGCCAACAAGAAAGAGATGAAATTAGCCACCCAATCTACCCCATTGAGGATGGCGTACACCCCTCTACAATAGATGCATCTCCCGTGGGAGAGCTATACTTTAAGTTGGAGGGAAATTATGGGGAGAATAGCTACTTTTCGTGGATCGATTTTGAAACCTCCCTGTTAGATGACACTTCCTTGAGAGATCCACGCCTTAGGTGGGAGGAAGATACACATGAAAGTAGCTATGCATTGGATGAAGAAAGGTGGCAACCCGAGGAAGATGATGATAAGGTTGAGTATCCACCTGAATTATATTAGAGTCAAAAGAAGGGAATGATGGTACCATTGGAAGACCTCGACCCAGATGATAGTATTTTTGTGACATTTGATGAAGTGGGTCGAAGTCAAGTTGTTAATCCTACCCTCCCTTCTGATCATGAGATGGAACTCAAGCCCACCCTTAGGGAACCTAACCCTAAAGAAATTGACCTATTTGAGGAGTCTGATGTTACCAATGTAAACCATTTACCTCAGATAAAGCACCCTAAGGGATCTGCTGAGATATTAAATGATTCTAGACCTCGGGTACATGATGAATCATATGATGAGGAGAAAGACGAATTATATGAGGAACCTACATTCAATATTTGGAGTGACACTAAGGGTGATAATGTCTTATTTGAAGAGTTAGCCCTTGAGGATGTCACAAATTTGACCAAATTAGGTTTCCTTAGCACACCCATTGATGATATTTCCCCTCATGATAAAATGATGGAAAATTTGGAAGCAACTTCTAAGATTTATGTGGATTCATGTATAGACTTCGGGGAAGATTTGAGTAAAGAACAAAAACCTGGGGATGACATTGATAGGATAATCCCTAGATCTGTTGCTTCCAACCTGCCTTCATTCATTTCGAAGTCACCCTCTGATTTGCTTATATCTGAAAATGAAATTGTGACTCCTGATGAAGAGCAGGAAGATACATGTGATGGTGCAAGGAATGCTAGGGATGAAATTGAGGATTTAGAAAGAGTGCTAGGGATGGACACCGAGCTGATTAAACCCAACCTAGATCTTATGGCCATCCCGCAACCTCGTAACTTGGACACTCTAGACGATCCTTACCTTAGAGAATTGCTCACTTTTGTTCTGACCGGGGGGCTTAACAGATCAATATTTCTCGTAATGGAGTATCGGGTATGGATTGATGATTTCTTTAGTCAGTCCATTGCCCTGGGGGTTTATCTCTGCACCATTCCTTCCCCATTCCTTTTGGAGGATCCTTGTCATCCTCCCCCTACTCCTTTGGAGGTTGTTATACTTGTTTATCCTTTAGAACCTCCTCTGGTGACCTAGGAAGATTTCATTCCCATCTTAGTTGGGCGAGCATTTGCTATCGGGATTCATCATCAGCTTGCCAACATCCTAGGTTACCTATTTTCTAGGCCAACGTTGCTTTGCTCATTTTTAGGGCCTATTTCTGCAATTCTTGAACCTAATTTGCAGGTTCTTTGGCTATTCAGCCTAGCTCTGACCTAGGTAATATCCTTCTATGCAATGAGGACATTGCAGATTTTAGGCATGGGGGGTGTACTTGGGGATATACATAGCATAGTGCATTCATTGCATACATTTGCATTAAAAAAAAAAGTTTTGAGCTTAACTGGCTAGATCTTGCAGTCTTAAGCAAATCAGAACTCTAGGGTAGACTAAGTTAATTTTAGGGTCAAACTTTAGAAGCTAAATGAGCTACTAGCTTTAGACCTTTAGGGTCCTTTGTGGACTTAAAAACTTAAGTAAGAGTTAAGTTACAGACCATTCCTCAAGAGGTTGAGGAAGGAAAGCTAGGGTTTGAGTTAAAAGGTAGGGTAGCACCTGGAGTCTTGTTCTACCTTTTGGTTTACGGGTCCTTGTAACCCAAGCATCCAAATTGCACACACTTGGTCTGGTAATCAACTTAATTAATTTTTTGAAAGAGATTTGGTTCTCTTAGTTTTGACTTAGGAGAGGCTTTAAAACACAATTTGATTGGAAGAGTTCCCGCCGCAGGAGAGGTGGAGTATATACTCACCTTGAGGATGCGATCATAGCATATTACCTCATCGGAGCTTGTCTCTTAGGATATCCATCCTATTGGGGGCATGTAAAAGCATTGTGCGATTCAGGTACGATGGGCAGCCCTATCTCGAAGTGCCGATTGCCATAGTCTTGAATCCGCTTAAGAAATCCATGGGCGATACTATCTCGAAGTGTCGATTGCTAGGAGCTCTTGGGGTCGTTATGGGCGGTGCTATCTCGAAGCATCGAAAGCCAGGCACCCTTCGAGGTACGACAATGGGGACAATGAATCTGGCACAGACCGTATTGATAACTGATCCGAGGTTAGACTTAGAGGAATCAAACAAAAAAAATTATATATGATTAAATAAAAATCCTTTTTCCATTAACCCAAATAACTCAGACCAATACACATGCACGGATGCTTTAATCTCAGGGATCAATAAATCTTAGGGTAGAGTCAGAAATCAGGGAAACCTATGCCTTCAACTTGTCTTTAGCCGACCTAACCTGTAACTTAGCAACTACTTGGGAACCTTAGGTCTAGAGTCTGAATTTAATTTGTTTCTAAAGGAAGACCGATTGGGTTAACTAGTCTACTTGGAGTGCTAGGTTTCGCTTAATTTTGCTATGGACTAGCAAAAACTAGGCATGGGGGTATTTGATTAACCTATATTTGTGGGCTATTTAAGTATTTAAGTGCCTAGACATTGAGTTGATTCTAACATTTATTTAGCGTAAATTAGGATGTAAATAGATTAATTCATATTTCTAATTTAATTACATAATTCATGCATTACATTCATATTTTAAATGCATTTAGAATTAACTTAGAATTGCATTCATTTAATTAGTTAACCAATTAGGTGCATTGCATGCATTAATTTAAGTTAACATAAAATTGAGGGTTTGTATATAAATAACCATAATATTTTTATTATTATTTTTCTTCTTCTTCTTTCAGCAACAGCTACAACGCCACCGGCTGCCACACTAAAATCTGCATTCAAAGGCTAGCGGACAAGGTGGATCTACTCCCGCCTCTCCATTCAAATTCATGCAGGCAGCTACAAAAAGAGGAAGAGGCAGCCGAGCTCATGAGGCCTCCACCACCGACCTGCCACTGTGCAGAGAGTTCGTCTCTCTTCCATTCCACACCGCCGGCCTCAACCGTGGCGACGAGTCTCCACCACCATGGGCGTGTGGTGTGACAAGCCACACCGCCATCCAGAGCTCGTCCGCATTACCGTGAGCACCTCGCCGTCATCACCAACAACCCCCACAACCGCTACTGCAATTTCACTCCTCAGTCAGTTAAGACGTCCGGGAAGTTTCCCGGACGTCTAAAGCTTCGACCCCCCTCCCCCCCCCCCCACTCCAACAGCAACCAGCCGCTCACCTCCACTTCACGCCCGCATCACCTTCAGCTTCCAACGCCACTCCAGCCTGCAGCAGCAACCACCCTTGCTGCACTTCACCTCCAGCGCCAACTGCCTTGCAGCCTCGCGCACATCCTTCTGCGCAAGACCACCTTCACGCCATCTCCAGCCTGCAGTGCGCCCACTCACTCCCCGCCGCGCTCCTTCCTTTGAACTTTGGCAGGCTGCATCTACTCCAGCACTCCTTCCTTGCAGCATCCGCCAGCGGCATCTGGCAGCAGCACCACCCTCGATGCGCGCGCAGACCAGTGCATGCGCCTCCTCACCTTCAGCGCACTCAACTACCGCGCGCCCGCTCCAGCGCGCCTGCGCCTTCCTCCTGCAGAGCCTCTCTGCCATCTGCAGTGCCCCCCGCTGCCGTATGCAGCGCCTCCAGCAGTGCGTGCGGACTCAGTGAGTGCAACAGCAGCGCCCGCGCGCACCACCTGCAGTAGCCTTCCCACACGCACAGCCGCCCCTCCTCCAGCAGGTGCAGCCACCGTCGAAAGCCACCTTCGCCGGAGCTCCATCCGGCCAGCTCCGACCACCTCGCGACTCGCCGCCACCACCACTGCGAAGCCCTCAGTCCAAAGAACTTCCTCCGAGCTTCACGCCTCCAGCCGTTCCTTCCTCTTCATGCACGGCCATGGGGAAGAAATCCCCTGTTTTGCTACAGTAAAAGGGCCATTAATATTTATATTTTCTGCCATTGCCAACTTTTATTGATATTTTATTGAATTTGCATTGTAAAAAATATCCTCTAGTTGTTAAAAATTGCCATTTCAGCATATTTTCTTGATAGTACCTTAATCTGAATGCAGATTTGGCTCGATTTTCGTCTAAACTAACTATGAACATACGTTTTTAACCGGTGCGAATTTAAATACGTCATTGCCTCCCTGTGGACACGACCCGCTCTTCTGCGAGTGGTTATTTTAATTATTGATTAGTCGATTTTTCCACCACATAAAACTACAAACGACTTGAAAAGCGAATAATCGGCTCGTCAGCTACCCGTGTGCTTATCACGGGTGTCGTAGTCACCACTACGTCTTGACAATGACCTCAGGGTGTTTGACTGGGTGTAGGACTACCATAGGGGACTCTCCCAACCAGGAGAGCACCACGTGTACCTTCTACTCTACGGAAAAAACTGTAATCAAGATCGTTCCAACGAGGAACATGCGATATTAAGAAATATCTGGATGCTTGAGAGAAATGGGTGAAAGGAAAATATATAAAATAGATAAATATAAATGCGAATTTAACATGTTGCTTTTACTATTTTATACTTAGATAATATAGATATCACTCTACCCAGCATTCGCTGACTCTATTTTTTCATAACACTGTTCAGGACTAGGAGTTGAGCAACCCGAGTAGTAGAGTCCAGCCGTAGTTTTCTTCAGCACTTCCTTTTCTTTTTTTCCCTACTGCTGTAGTAAGTAATGGACTTTTAGTTACTGTTCTGCTACTACTGTTTACTTTCCACTTTCCGTTGTTGTTGTTGCTGCGGTATGTACTGAGACAACTGTTCTATTTCCTTTACTGCTTTATACGTTTTTTCTGCTTAGTTATATTGCATGTATGAATATGGTTTACTTTTCTGCTTTTGGTTATTTCTTGTTTGACGACTAAGTCTTGAGATTAGTCGAGGCGAGCCGGTCTCGAGTCCTGTAGGGATCCGGGAACCGAGTCGTAACACTTTGTGTTCAATTGTAACCATGGGTACTTGTTAAATTTTAATTGATAATAATATGTTATACCTATAATGCCCCAAAATCTTGGTTCTGAGTCATTTCGAACTCAATCTCATTATTTTCGATCCATCGATATCTATCGAGGTCAAGTTGGGTCAAAACACTTTGTAAAACTTGAAAAACTTGTATTTTTGATTAAATCTAGATCAAACTTTTTCAAATAGGTCATATTTAGTAGTGTTGAATTCGTCTGTTGTAAGCTTTCCAATGGTTCTTATTTTATCATAACCTAAGGATATTTTTGTCAAAATCCAAGTTTTCCTTAATCCTAATCTGAGTTAATGGCCTATAAAAGACCTTAATTAGGGTTTGGGTCATCACTATCTTCCCTAAACTGCACGCAACTTGAAGGAAATGAAAGAAATTATAGAAAGAAGGGGAAAAGAAAAAAGAAAAGGAGGGAAAAAATGGAAATAAGGTCATTCTCGCAAATAGGGCCAGCATCTAGGGCTTTTCTGCAAACTTTGTGGGCATGTGGAGCTGCCTCGTGGTGACAGTGTTTAGCGGATGGTAGTAGCAGCAAACACATTGCTGACACGCAATTGGGGTTGTGAGCGACCACACGTCTAGGGAATAAAGGCGTAAGGAAGAAAGGCACATGTGGGTCTCAGTCGAATTACATTGCTTCTTAGCAATCAATGTAGTGGGACACGATCCGCATGAGGGCAATTAGGTGAATTATTGTTACGACCCGGTTCCCGAATCCCTACAGGACCCGAGACCGGCTTGACTTGACTAATCCCAAGACCCAGTCGTCCAACAAAAAATAACCAAAAAGCAGAAAAGTAAACCACATTCACTATGCTAAGTAACTAACAGTAAAAGAGTACAAGCAGTAAAGGAAATAAAAGCTGCTAACAGTACATATCACCACCACAACAGTAAAGTAGAACAAGGTACAGAAATAGAAACAGTAACAGTCTAACTCACTCGCAAAAAGGAAGTACAACAACAACAGGAGCTACTGCTGGGCTCGACTGGGCCCAACACCCTCTGCAGTCGGCAACTCAGGCTGCTCAACTCCTGGACCTGTAAAGGGGGTACGAGTAAAACGAAGTCAGCGAACGCTAAGTAAAATAGTAACCAAACTAACTAAAGCAATAAAAACTAACAGGTAATTTATCTTTTCCAATTATTTTGTTTTACAAGTCATTCTTTTTCACCCATTGGTTTACTTTTTAGATCTCTTTCTTGATCTCGCATGTTCCTTGAGGGAGCAATCTTGATTTGCAGTCTTTTCCGAAGAGTAAAAGGCACACATGCTGCTCTCCTGGTCGGAAGAGTCTCCCGTGGTGATCCTACACCCAGTCAACCACCCCGAGGTTACGGATAGACGTAGCGGTGACTACGGCACACGCGATAAGCGCACAGGTAACTACCCCGCACTGACACGCGGTCAGTCGTTTCCGCTAGCGAGTACGCCCAAAGTACAACATGGAATAGTATAGGGCCTAGCCCTCTCAGTAACAGAGGTCTCGCCCCTTCACAGTCCGCACACCCTTGTCTGACTACCTCGGTTTGCCCAGTGGACCTAACAAGTCGGTGTAGGGTGGCTAGCTGAACCCCGGATCCCGTGGTGTGGCTAGCTCTCTTCCTACACTAGTAGTTCTCCCCGGTACAGTGTACGCAAGGGCTAAAGAAGTCAGTGTAGAGTGGCCAATCCTAACCCCGGATCCCAACCCAAGGACGGCTAGCTCCGCTTTACACTAAACAAGGGATACTCGCTCTCCTTGGTACCACGTACTCAAGGGCCAGCATACTTCCCACTCACATTTCTGGGTCCATTCCATTTATCCACAGGAGCTCTACTCCTTATTCCCCATAGGGTTCATACTCATATTCACCATGTTGTTTCATACCAGGTTTCATCCTTCACATTTCCATTTTCATATTATAACATGCAGCTTGTATTTCCAAAATTTGCATATACAACAGGTAATGCCACAGGTATCTGTTTAACTAGCACATGCATTTCTTATTTTACAGGCAACTCTTATTTATTAACAGGCAGTTGTTTACATTTCTGTTCATTCATTTAAGACTGTAATCTCAAACACGCATACAAACAGTGCAAGTACTTCTCGTCCTAGGATTCATGCCACATCCTAGGTTTCTAGTTATCCAATTTCACATATGCATTCATGTCTCATAATTAAATCAAGGGGAAACCACTCGACCGTACAATCCGGGAGTACTGGGGGCTCGAACGGTAGGCTCACGTGCCTCTGCAGGCCCCGAACATACAACATACCAAAATCCTATACCAAGGAACATTACACAACAGAATGTTTAGAACAGTATAAAAGGCCTTCTGACAAGTAGGGGAACTCGCAAGGAATCCCCAGATATCTCGTTTGCGTAAAACGAACCTCAAACGGACCCTAAACAGGTCAAAAATAGGACTGTAGACCTAAATCAGACGTCTGGCACAAGGTCCAGACATCTTAAAAGTAACCAGGGTCTCACCCCAGGTTCCTGCATCGACTTCAGACATCTAGAACCCCTACTTGACCATCTGGACCTAACTCCAGACGTTCAACCTCTCCACCAGTCGTCTGGGAGTGCTTCCAGTCGTCTGGTAAGCTGTCCAGACGTCCGAAACCCGTGGGAGGGCGTGCCCCGCGCCTTTCCGAAGCTATTCCTGCACGCGACATACCATACCTTCTACATTTAGCTACACAGATCGTAGCTACGGTGCGGCCTACATGGCCTAATCGCAAGAGAAACGTACATTCGCAAAGTTCTGCTTTCAGACGTCCAACCTGTCGTCTGGACGACATGTCAGACGTCTAATTTTGGGAAAAACCCATAACCAGACCGACCTTTTTCTCCTTTCGCCGCGAGCAGTCGCGACCCCTCGTCCTCGTATGTAGCTCTGGCTGCAACAAAGTGTCGGGGATGTCTCCCTCGACGTGCTCCTCTCGCACGCGCTCCGATCGTGCGTCCTCCGGCGAGCTCCCATGAGCTCACGAGCTAAAGCTCTTCCTCCTCTCTTCACGCCGCCTCTCCTCGTCACTCGCTCTCGCGCCCTCTCTCGTGCTCGCCCCTCTCGCTGCAGTGGAGAGGAAGAAGGAAGGTGGTGGCAGTGGAGTGGAGAAGAGAGGAAGGGGGGAAGAGGGTCTTATATAGGGAATGCGCTAGGGTTCTGGTGGGGGAGAGAAGAGGGAGAGAGAAAAGAATGATACTGTTTGCGCGCCGCCCCCGCGCAGACGCGAAGATACGTACAAAATTTTCAATTTCCAGACATCTGGAAAGGGGTCCAGACGTCTTAAAAGGCTCAAAACAGAATGAGTTTTTACAATTATCGCCCAACACAAGTTGGGGGTGGTTTAGCCCACCAATTCAATTGAACCAACATAATTTAAGAGACTCTTTGCTTGTTTTGATTTGTTTAGCGGTCAAACGATCTCCATTTTTTGCAAATAAATATTCATTGAAATTGTCTTGACGAGCACTATGGATTGATGAGTCCACAAATCACATTTGAGTATTGTTCTTATCTGTAAAATATTAGAACATCTAATTGATGCCTATGAAACATTGGTTTGCAATGTATTTGGCTTGGGAATCCAAGTCAAAATGTGCACAGACTATTAGAAGACTTGACTTGCAACCTTAGGCCTACGGTGTACATATCGGAGTTGCCATGACCCCCTAACAATCATAATTCTGTTTGCACTCATATCATCAGGTTGTCTGTTATCATGATTCTCTTTGCATTTGTGTCTTTTTTTGCGTATTCAACTTCTCTGGTTGAGTATAGGAGCCCATTGTGGTTCGTCACTATCTATCTAATACTGGGTACTTAAATATTAGTTAAGAAAGATTGTGATCGTTTATTAGCGATGAACTTTCAATTATTTGACAATGTGCATGAGTTTCCTTAAGTATTATTTTTTAAGTATGTGATTAAAGATCAACTAATTTTGAGTCATCACCTTGTTGCGGGAGTAAAAAAAATCAAAATCATATTAGAACTCTATTATTAAGAAAAATTACTGCAATATGAGTGTAAGCGAGAGAGCTCAGATCAAGAAGAAAAAAAAGTAAATGAACAATAGCACGACTAATATGCACAACACCTATGCAACAACTCTTTATATCATATGTAAGACGAACTTACTGAATAAAATAAATATATCAATGTATTTTTATTTTTTATTGGTATATTTTAGTTTTCCACCGAAAAATACCTGTTGGAAAGCAAAATATACCTATTGAAATAAATAAGGGTCTCCACTAAACAAAATACACCGGTGCATTTTGATTTTCAACATATATACTTTCATTTTATATTGAAACACATTGGTTTAAAATCAAAATACACCGATACATTTTAGTTATTCATCGAAATATATCTGTTGAAATCAAAATACATTGATTTAAAATTAAATAAATGTAACAACTCAATAAAATATACCGATGCATTTTTATTTTTAACCAGTGTGTTTTAAATCAAAACACACCAAGTGTTGTGAAATGCATTGCTGATGTATTTTAATTTTCATTCAGTGTCTTAGATTAGTTTTATATTGTTTGACTTTGCATATGTATTATTTTATACTATTACAAAAACATACTTAATATTGACATATGATGAAAGAGCACAAGACGAGAAGGTCAATAGTGAAGATAAAATTAGAAATAGACATACGTGATAAATAATGTGTAAAAAAAATAAAATAAAATAAAAATAAAAGGAAAAAAGAGGAAAGAGAGAGATTAAGTCATGGAGAGAGAGACCATAAGATTAAAAGAAATATATCACAAAAGTTAGCTGACCTACCAAAGCTTAAAAAAGAAAAAAAAATGAATAGTTTTGAAAGTAATGGCTACAATGCCATATTCATGAGTAGTTATATATATAAAAGATCATGTTCAAATTTGGCCATCCTTTATCCATATAACTTTGCTCATATTAATAATTGATATTATGAACTTGTAATAATCAATTAATTGTGCATTATTATGTTTGCGAGTTCTAATTCAAGACATTAACATCCTTAATTTCTTAATTATTCAAATTTGATTACTCATTTTATTTATGTGATTATGTTACCCTATGAATGATCTAATTATCGATGAGTAATAATAACCTTGACATGGGATCTTCGAAAAAGTTGATTTATGACATTATTCATTGAATATAAAATGTCATGATAATATAGTATCTGATATGAGTTATCAAATGAATCACCATAGGATAAGTTAATAATGGATTTGTCAGGAAATAATAAATATTGGGTAATTGGTTTAGTTCTTGCCACTTGTCAGTGTTTTGGTTGTAGTGTCGATTTGAATCTAGAATGATTGGACTAGTTAGAGAGTTGCTAGCTTTTATACAACTCATAGCTATGCTTAACAACCAACTGGGATAACATAGTACATGGCTTGAGGGCTAGAGTTAGTTTATACTTTACTCAACTGCGGAGTAGATGAATGGTTATCTGTACTTTAACATCTAGCTAGCATGTGTTTACATTACACGACATAGCCACCATTTCTCCTTACAATGTCCCTAGGGTGATGAAATAAGAAGTGAAGTAAGTACATGGGTTATACTTTTCGAGATATTGTATTAAGATCCTCTCGTGCCTCGAGACAGGGATTAGAATCAGTAGGACTAAAATTGTCATGGGAAACATGCATAGCAACCAATGGAATATTAAGTAATGAATAATGATTGAATAAGACACACAAAAAGTATCCATTTATTATATTTCTTTACACTATTGTTTGGTTCTATGCTTTACTTAACTTTTACTATCATTCTTTTTTGTTCCATACGTAGGTGTAGATAAGCAGTCGAGTACAACAACTGTGTTCTGGTACTTTTAGTGCAATACTTAGCTTAGTACTAAGAGACGGTCTCTACGAACAATAATTATAGCTAGATTATCTAGTTTTTATTTTCAATTTTCTATTTGATGTACTTTGAGACTCTAGTTATTCATTATGTTATGTTTTCTAAATCTGTTATTTTTTAATTATTTTCTAGTCAACACTTTATTTTGATTAATGCTTTAGCAATTCATGTTTGGTGACTGTGTTAGAGTGACTACAATCCTATATTTAGTTCATTAATTTGTATTTGACAACTTGGGTCTTATCAAGTTTACTTAGATGGTAGAACTTGAGTTGTCACAATACCTAGTAACCTAATTGAGTAAGTAATTAATAACTTAAATGAATGTCATGTACATGCTTATATTTGATACTATCAAATTCACAGCATGGTGGTGATATATGACTTTGATGGTTAAGGCATGAATGCTAGCAAGCAATTATTACAAAAATTAGTATGTTATTAGCAGTTGGCCTCTACAACTAATATACTATTTTAAATTTCGATAGTTAAAGTACAAATACTAGCAAGCAATTATTATACAAATCAATATGTTATTAACTGTTGGATGGATCACCAACTAGTATGCAATATGCATGTAATATAAGATTTTGAATTTGTCTCATAGTTGAAGTGTGAGTGCTAGAAAGCAATTGTCATGGAAAATTAGTATGTTATTGATAGTTGGATGCATTGTCGATGAACGAGCATGCAATATGTAAGTAATACATGGTTTTGAATCTCTGCTATAGTTAAAGTGGTTATTATGTGTGTGTAAAATTTTTAAAAAGCTATGAAAGTGTTTGGACATAGAAGATCATAATTTAACATGATTTTTTATTTACATGCATACTCTGATTTTGGTTGATGGATACTCCACCAAAGCGGACATCTTTGTGTGAGCGAGCACAAAGGGTATGTCCACATGTGGGCTAATGAATTCGTGGATGTGATGTGTATGTATTTTGAGAACAAAAAGGTCATGGTTTAACTCAATGTAGCCTATGGGTGATGGCTTTTGTGCCCATTTATGAATTCAAATTTCCACTGGCATCATTCTCTGCAAAAGTGGACATGTCCATGTAAGAGTGTACTAAGGTATATTCTAATATGTCAATTAAGGGGCTACGCTATCTAAACCCCTTAGTTTGGATGTACCACCAAGACAACGTTACAAGCTTGTTTCGGTAACATCGAGCAAGTTAAGGAATATGACTCGAGTGAGATTGCTTACTTATTTGGAAACTAGATTGCTAAAACATGTTTGGTGTCTTAATCTATGATTTGGATTTTGTAACTTAACTGTGTTTTAGGAACAAGCTACCATTCTTTTACATGTTTAAGATGTTCTTTAGCAAACTTGCCTTTAATGATATAATAGTATGGTTTCTGCGATCATGTTCAGCAATAAATGCATAAAATTTAATCATGAATCATGAAAGCAAGTGTGAAATTGAGATTGTACTTAACAACAAGGGATGTTGGACTTGTGCATGTCTGCTTGTGAAAAGAACACATAGAAAGATATGCTCCTTGATGTAGTCTGAAGGATTTAACAAAGAGTTCAAGTGCCTTCTTACAAATTTTCCATTGGTCATTTCCTTGGTGGGTATTTGTAACGACCCGATTCCCGAGTCCTTACGAGACACGAGAACCGGACCGACTCGACTAATCCCAAGACCTAGTCGTCCAACGAGGAAGTAACCAAAAGAGCAGTAAAATAAACCACATTCAATATTAAATATAACTAGCAGTAACAAAATACAGCAGTAAGAAAAAGAACCACTACAGCATGTACCAAGACAACAGTAGAACAACATTCAACATAACATGAACTACAAGTAAAGAAAAGTACAGAGAGTAACAAGAACTACTCACTACAGTGGAACAAAAAGGGCACAAAAGAACAGTGGTAACTCTACTGGACCCTACTCGGCCCAGCGTCCTCTGCAGCCGCTGACTCTGGCTGCTCAACACTTGGTCTTGAAAAGTAACGAGTGTAACACATCAGCGAAACGCTGAGTAGAGTGGCAGCTAAACTAAAGAAGCAGTAAAGTGTACAGAAGCTGTTTTATTTTCTTTCTTCCTTTATTTACGTCTTTCTATTGTTTCACAATTTATCTATTTCTCAGATCCTTCACTTGATCTCGAATGTTCCTCGTGGGAACGATCTTGGTTGCAGTCTTTTCCGAACAGTAGAAGTAACACGTGGTGCTCTCCTGGCCGGGAGAGTCTCCCGTGGTGATCCTACTCTCAGTCAACCACCCCAAGCTCACTGACAGACGTAACGGTGACTACAACATGCGCGGTAAACGCACGGGTAGCTACCCCGCACTGGCACGCGGTCAGTCGTTTCTGTTAACGGGTGTGCCCAAAGCACAGCAAGGAGCCTTATCAGACGTCCATAGGGCTTACCAGACGTCTGATAAATGACCGTTTTGCCTCGGCTGACCCAAAAATCTCTTCTCAGAGATTTTCTAGCCGTTGCAACGTTTGGAAAATCCATTCCCACGAAAAAGTAGGTTTCCAGACGTCCATACATAGTGCCAGACGTCCTGTATGTCGTCTGATGGACTTGCACTAGAACCCTATTTAGATCTGATTCAAGTCAGGAGGAAACCCACATGAAATCAGACGTCTTAAAGTGGCCTTCCAGACGTCTGATGCCAGAGTTAGACGTCTGATTACCCTGTCAAGCGCAATCATTGTCCTGATTTCGGCCTGATTCTCTTGGGCTTTGCACCCAACGGCTATGGAAGCTTTTCTAAGCCTTCCTAAGGCCTCTATAAATAGAGGGGAGCCTTTGCAACACAAATACACACCTAGATACACAAGACACACTTGGCTACACACTTTCACACTCTCTTGTGTCTTAGCTAGCTCTTGCTCTCCAAGCTCAAGCTCCATTCTCTTGAGAGCATCAAACTTCGCGCACCCGCTCTCCCGCCGTTGTTTACGAGAGCGACGTTGCGCCGTCGCGTGGCACACGCACCGCGTCATCAACTCGACGCACTCCTTGCAAAGGGGAGTTTCCTAATTCCTATAGAAGCTTAGGTTAAAAATTATTTTGTTGGCTCTATAGGATTGTTGTTTATTTTATCTTTGTTATTTAGTTGGGTATTCGCTTTGCGAATTCCCGTCTCCTTCGTGGGACAAAATCCTTCTCGTGGAGAGAAGGGGTTGAGGTACGCTACCCTCGTTTAAGTAGCGTGGTTGTATTGAGGTTGAATCACCCTCGTTTAAAGTGATTCGGTTTAGTGGATTTTGATCAACTTGGTTGATCGGAAAATCCTAACTCGAGAGGGTTAGGTGGTGGTTTTCACCCGGTTTGGGTTTCCACCTAAAAATACCTGTGTACTTGTGTGTTTGTTTATTTTGTGAAGATTGTTTAATTTATTTTCGCAATTATTACGTCACCCCCTCCGAGTAGGGAACCTTCAGTTTCGTCCCCGAAACTTACGTAAACTAGGGTGCGGGAAAAATGTCATAATAAACATAACAAACTCAAAGAGCACCGAAGCCGATCCGAAAAGACGTACCCGGGAAGAGCTCCGGGTACCGCTCCCGCATTGCCGCCTCAGGCTCCCAGGTAGCCTCATCGTACCGCTGGCTCCTCCACAAAACCTTCACCAGGAGTACTTGCTTTCATCTCAAACTGCGGACGGCTCGGTCAAGAATCTGCACTGGCCGCTCGGGGTAGGTCAGGTCGTTGCCCACCTCGACACTCTCGTGACTCAGTACGTGACTGGGATCGGCTACGTACTTCCGGAGGTTGGACACGTGGAACACGTCGTGCACACTAGAAAGCTGGGGAGGGAGGGCAAGCCTGTAAGCAACGGGTCCAACCTGCTCCAGGACCTTAAAGGGCCCCACAAACCTCGGCGCGAGCTTCCCTCTCACCCCAAACCGTTGTAGGCCCTTCATGAGCGAAACACGAAGAAAGACGCGGTCCCCAACCTCGTACTGCACCTCTCTGCGTTTTCGATCCACGTAGCTCTTCTGTCTGCTCCTGACAGTGCAGAGTCGCCTGTGGATCTGCTCGACTACCTCCTGACTCTGCCGGATCAACCTGGGGCCAACCTCCCACTTGGTCCCCACCTCAACCCAACTCAAGGGTGCCGTACACCTCCATCCGTACAGAACCTCGTAGGGAGCCATGCCGATGCTCGAGTGATAGCTGTTGTTGTATGCAAACTCCGCCAGGGGCAGGTGCTCCTCCCAAGAGCCCCTCCAGTCCAGTACACAGGCACGCAAAAGGTCCACAAGTGTCTGTATCGTGCGCTCAGACTGCCTGTCCGTCTGGGGGTGGTAAGCTGTACTAAACCTCAACCGCGTCCCCAGGGCCTGCTGAAACTCAGCCCAAAACTGGGACGTAAAGCGGGTGTCCCGGTCGGATACGATCTCCCGCGGAATTCCGTGTAGTCGTATCACGTCGCGGATATACCTCTCTGCCAACTGTGCTGGTCCCAAAGTGACTCGGATTGGCAAGAATCGTGCCGTCTTCGTCAGTCTATCCACAATTACCCAGATTGTGTCGTGTCCTCGCTGGGTAACAGGTAAACCCACCACCAAGTCCATGGTGATGCTCTCCCACTTCCACTCTGGCACTGGAAGCGGCTGTAGCGGCCCTGCAGGCCTCTGATGCTCGGCTTTCACCTGCTGACACACTAAGCACTACTGCACAAATTCACCCACATCCCGCTTCATCCCCCTCCACCAAAACTCGCGTCTCAAGTCGTGGTACATCTTCGTGTTTCCGAGATGTATGGTGAATCTGGAACCGTGTGCCTCAGTCAGGAGCTCTCTCAACAGCTCCTCGTCCCTGGGAACGCACAACCGTCCCCTCAGGCGTAGCACCTGGTCTGTGAAAGAGAAGTTCCCTGGGTCTCCTGACAGTACTCTATCGCGCAAGGACTGCAAGTACGGATCGGCCATCTGTCCTGTGATGATGCGGTTTATCAGCTCTGGCCTAGTCTGTCGTGTCATAGTCACTACCCCACAGTGCCCCCGTAACTCTAGGGGTCGCCAACTGCCCACCTCCTCCAAGAGGCTCCAACTCTGTAACTGTAAGCTGGCCAAGTGTGCGGGCGCCTTCCGGCTCAAGGCGTCAGCCACCACATTGCCCTTGCCCGGGTGATAGGAAATGCTGCAGTCGTAGTCCTTCAGGAGCTCCAACCAATGTCTCTGTCTCATGTTGAGCTCCTTCTGATCAAAAAGGTATCTGAGGCTCTTGTGATCTGTGAAAATCTCGAAGGTCTCACCGTACAAGTAGTGCCTCTAGGTCTTTAGCGCGAAGACGACAACTGCCAACTTCAGGTCGTGGGTAGGGTAGGTATGCTCATGGGGCTTCAGTTGCTGCGAAGCGTAAGCGACAACGTGACCCCTCTGCATGAGCACACCTAACCCCTGCAAGGAGGCATCCGTGTACACAACGAACCCGCCACTACTGTCAGGGATGGTGAGCACGGGAGCCGAGGTCAACCTCTCCTTCAGCTCATGAAAACACGCCTCACAGGCGTCTGTCCAAGTGAAGGGCACGTCCTTCCGGGTCAAGTGTGTCATAGGATGCGCAATCTGTGAAAAACCTCTGATGAATCGTCTGTAGTAGCCTGCCAGTCCCAGGAAACTGCGAATCTCAGTGACTGAACGCGGTCTCTCCCACCTGAGCACTGCCTCAACCTTGGCTGGGTCCACCGCCAAGCCGTCTCCAGAGATCACATGACCTAAGAAGGTCACCTCCCTTAACCAAAACTCGCACTTGCTGTATTTGGCGTACAGCCTAGGTCGTCTCAGTGTGTCCAGAACCATCCGCAAGTGCTGTCCGTGCTGCGTCCGATCTCGAGAATAGATGAGTACATCATCAATGAATACCACCACGAACTGGTTCAAGTACAGTCTAAACACCCGGTTCATCAGGTCCATGAAAGCAGCGGGGGCATTGGTCAGCCCAAACGGCATAACCAAAAACTCGTAGTGTCTGTACCGGGTGCGGAAAGCTGTCTTGGAGACGTCTGCCTCCCTCATCCTCAACTGGTGGTATCCAGACCTCAAGTCGATCTTGGAGAACACCGTGGCACCCCACAACTGGTCAAACAAGTCGTCGATCCTCGGCAGCGGATATCTGTTCTTGATGGTGACCCTATTCAGCTGTCGGTAATCCACACAAAGGCGTAGGGTACTATCCTTCTTCTTCACAAACAGTACCGGGGCTCCCCAGGGAGACGCACTGGGCCTCACGAAACCCTTCTCCAAAAGGTCCTGCAACTGAGACTTGAGCTCTCGTAGCTCAAGCGGTGCCATCCTGTATGGCGCGGTGGAGATGGGGCTGGTCCCTGGTACTAGTGAGATCTCAAATTTGATCTCACGCTCGGGCGGTAGTCCTGGTAACTCGTATGGGAACACGTCAGGGTACTCTCTGACCACCGGGATGCTCTGGAAGTCTACCACAGGGCTGGGCTCTGCCACCACACAAGCTAGGAAGCCCTCACACCCCTGGCTCAAAAGTCTCGCCGCCCGAAGTGCCGAAATGCACCTGAAGCCTCCGTCCACCGGCTGTCCGTGAAACTCGAAAGAAAGCAACTCTGGTATGGAGAAGACGATCTTCCTCTCAAAACACTCCACCAAAGCGTGGTAAGCGGACAGCCAGTCCATCCCCAGAATTACGCCAAAGTCCTCCATCTGTATCATAATCAGGTCAGCTTGCAGGCTATGTCCCCTGACGCTGACCTCGCAATCCGTGTCCACCTCCTCAGCTACAAACAGCTGACCACTCGGACCTCTGATTACGAACAGATTCTCTAACAGCGTATAGTCCTGGCCCAAACTAACTGCGAAACTGGCGGCGACAAACGAGTGCATAGTGCCGGATTCGAAAAGTGTGTAAACGAGTCTGCCGGAAACTGAAACCATACCTGCCACCACCGAGCCCGAAGCTCTGGCATCCCTTTGTGTCAGGGCGTTGATACGCCCCTCAGCTCTAGGTGCGGACGAAGCAGCACACTCTGCGTCGGACGGGCAGGTGCTGGCCGGTACCCTCCTCGTGACTGCTGTCCTCCTCCTCGCGCCTGGGAACCGCGGCCTCCTGCGCGCCCTCCAGTGCTCTACGCGAGAAGTATCTGCTGACCTCCTGCCCTCGACGGGCAGTCCCTCCAGATGTGGCCCGGCTGGCCACATTGGTAACAGAGGGGAACCCGACTCCCGCCCTCAGTGGGTCCCTGCTGTTGGCTGGGAGGGGGTCCTGTGCTGGCGACTGGCCTCTGTCGAGGCCCCCCAAAGGCCACAGATGGCCCTGCAAAACGTGACGGCTCCCTTGCGGACGCCACGTGCCACCTCTCTCGCCGGTCCTGTGAAAAGTCTGGCTGAAAGGGCCTCTTCCGCCCGCCGTCAGTGTCTCGCGCAGACGGGTTGGTCTCCTCGTAAGTCATGGCTGCCTCCACCACCCTTGAAAACGTAGGCAGCTTCAGGGGTTTGACATACCCCCGAATAGCAGGCCGGAGCCCCTCGGTGAACCTCCAAAGGCGCTCCTCCTCAGTGGCTACCGTTGTTGCTGCAAAGCGGGACAGCTCCAGGAAACGTGTGCGGTATGCGCTCACGGTCATCGTCCCTTGGCGGAGAGTGTGGAACTCCCGCCTCCTTTGGTCCTGCCACGTCTGGGAAAAGTACTGCTCGCAAAAGAGGGTGACAAACTGATCCCAAGTCGGCTCGTCCCTCTCCTGTCCCCTGACCGCCCTTCACCACCTGTGTGCCGCACTCTCCAGCTGGTACGTGGCAAAGGCCACGCGGCACTCCACCGGGGGGCGAAGGGTGTCGAAAATCTTCTCCAGCTGCTCGAGCCAGTCCTCTGCCTTGGTCGGGTCCTCATCCCCCTTGAAGGAGGGGGGCTTCAGCTTCCGGAACTGTCCGAAGAGCTCGGAGTGGCGCTGCAGTGGGGATGCTGGGGCACCTCCAGGCAAAGGTGCCTCGTGCACAGAAGTCTCGGAGGAAGGTGGGGGCGGCGGCTGCCCATCCCCTCCCCCGTGTCCAGCGCCGCGTCCGTCGGGTGGTCCCACAGAGGACTCCCCCTCTGTAGCCCCGGGTGGAGCTCCTCTCGCACAATATCCCGTATCAGCTAGGCGAGGTCCTGGGCCTGGACACTCGGGAGTAGTGGCTGGTCCACTGAGGCGTCGGCAACGGCATGCCCACCTCGCCGTCCTCGACTACGCCCACGGCTCGCCTCACCAGTCCCGCGACGAGGCATCTCCTGCAAGGAGAAGCGAAACAAAACGGAACACGTTAATATGGAACGATACCTAACGGAAACTCCTAAGAGCTCATGTCAAAAGATATGTTGTGGTGGCTACTCTAGTTATAGACATGTGAATTGGTTATTTTCCAGTCAGTTGATTCACTTCTCGGGACCTTGCTCTGATACCATCTTGTAACGACCCGATTCCCGAGTCCCTATGAGACACGAGAACCGGACCGACTCAACTAATCCCAAGACATAGTCGTCCAACGAGGAAGTAACCAAAAGAGTAGTAAAATAAACCACATTCAACATGAAATATAACTAGCAGTAACAAAATACAGTAGTAAGAAAAAGAACCACTACAGCATGTACCACCACAACAGTAGAACAACATTCAACATAACATGAACTACAAGTAAAGAAAAGTACAGAGGGTAACAAGAACTACTCACTACAGTGGAACAAAAAGGGCACAAAAGAACAGTGGTAACTCTACGGGACCCTACTCGGCCCAGCGTCCTCTGCAGCCGCTGACCCTGGCTGCTCAACACCTGGTCCTGAAAAGTAACGAGTGTAACACGTCAGCGAAACGCTGAGTAGAGTGGCAGCTAAACTAAAGAAGCAGTAAAGTGTACATAAGCTATTTTATTTTCTTTCTTCCTTTATTTACGTCTTTCTATTGTTTCACAATTTATCTATTTCTCAGATCCTTCACTTGATCTCGAATGTTCCTCGTGGGAACGATCTTGATTGCAGTCTTTTCCGAACAGTAGAAGTAACACGTGGTGCTCTCCTGGCCGGGAGAGTCCCCCATGGTGATCCTACTCTCAGTCAACCACCCTAAGGTCACTGACAGACGTAACGGTGATTATGGCACGTGCCGTAAACGCACGGGTAGCTACCCCGCACTGGCACGCAGTCAGTCGTTTCCGTTAACGGGTGCGCCCAAAGCACAACACGAAACCAGTATAGGGCAGAGCCCTCTCAGTAACAGAGGTCCAACCCCTCCACATTAACCAAACAGGGGCCTTGCCCCTCCACAGTCCGCGCACGCTCGCCTGACTACCCTGGTTTGCCCAGTGGGCCTAACAAGTCGGTGTAGGTGAGCTAGCAGAACCCCGGGACCCGTGGGGTAGCTAGTACTCGCCCTACACTAGTAGCTCTCCTCGGTACTGTGTACACGAGGGCCAACAAGTCGATACAAAGTGGCCAGACCTAACCCTGGGTCCCTGGGGTGGCTGGTTCCGCTCTGCACTAAGCAGGTAACAGGTGCTTCCCCTGGCACTACGTACCCAAGAGACAATGCACCTCCACATCTTTCCTTCTCATTTCCATTTCATTCTCTTTCCAGGAGTTCTACTCCTAATTACCCGTAGGGTTCCAGCTCTTTTAACTCAGCACATTCAGGTTTCCCCCTTTTCGATTTCACGTTCATACAACCCATATTCTCAATCATGTTCATTTATTCATAACAGGCAGCTGTTAAAATCAATTTACATGCAGCTATTATTTCCTTTTCCACAGTTTCCAAGACTGCAATATCTATATTCATTTCACTAGTTTTCCAGTCCTAGGATTCATGCCGTACCCTAGGATCTATCATTTAATCTAGTTTTCCAGCCCTAGGATTCATGCAATACCCTAGGATCTATCATTCAATCTGGTTTCTCATTCCTAGGATTCATGCAATGCCCTAGGTTCTATTAATTGTTCCATAATTGTAACAAATTATGTTAATAATTTCTAAAGCCACTCTACCAGCTACAACGGAAGTACTGGGGGCGTGGTCGGAAATCCCGCGCGCCTCCGCAACCCTCGAGACTGCAATGGAACGGGGTCCTAACACAAGGATCAAACACAAGGAGTTTCTCAGAACAATATATAATTACTGTAGACGGGTAGATGATTTTATTCCGAAAGGAACGCAACTTGAAACGTGGAAAACGGACTCCGAACGGGCCCTAAACAGGTCGAAAATGACGAAACAGTCCAAAATCAGACGTCTGCAACCTCTTCCAGAAGTCTTAAAAAGTGGGTCAGATGGTACCTTTGTTCTGTGTAGTCTCTCAGACGTCCAGAAGCCTGTGGGGGCGTCTGGCCTAGTTCCCAGACGTCCGATGATCACCCCGGACGTCTGGAAGTCCTTCCAGTCGTCTGGCACCGCAGCCAGACGTCTGATTTGCGTTGGATGCGAATCTCAGAGCCTGCATGTACCCACTCATCGTTCTCAGTACAACGGGTCGCAGAAAAGGACGAAGGACGAAAATAACTTACTTGCCAGACGTCTGGACAATCCTCCAGACGTCTTCACCGTCGTCTGGTTGGAAGCCCAGACGTGTGATTCTGGAAAAATTTCCAGAATCAGAGCTCGACGCGCTCTCCGCCTGCGACTCATGGCCGCGCCGCGCCTCGTCCGCCTGCTGCTCGAGCTGCAGTAGCCCTCCCACGTTACTCCGCGCCCGCTGCTCCCCCGCCGACCGGCTCCAGCTGCCCCGGCAAGCTCGAGCCCTCACGGCCGAGCGTCTCCTCCCTCGCGCAACGCCTCCTCCCGCACACCCGCCGCGGCTGCCGCTGCCGCCGCTCGCTCACTATCGCACCGGCTGGAAGGAGAAGGAAACGGAGGAGATGAGAGTGAGGGAGAGGGCGAGGGCCCTTTTTAAAGTCGCGCGTGGAGAGAGAGAGGGGGGGCAGCGCCTGCGCCCGCAGGAGGAGAGGGAAAAAGAAGGGCATCTGCAAGTCTGCACGCGCAGGCGCACAGATGAAATCCACCGTGCCGTAGAAATCAAATCGCAGACGTCTGGAAGGGGTTCCAGACGTTTGGTCAGACATCTTAAAAGACGTCTAGAAGCCGCGTTCGTAACAGTATTATTACACTATTCCACGTGTTCCTTCCCAAAACAATACATGCACCCAGTAGTCACCTAAGAGGTGTGTCCGTTTCTAAAGAGATGTATCTTTTTATTTTTACAAACCCTTTGAATAGGGGTGAGATATTATAGTGGAGAAAAAAAAATGAAAGTTTGTTCATTTATTGCGGAAGTTACTATTAACTTTTCTCATCTCATTTCTCTCTCTCATCCCCCATCCCCCATTTTAGCCTAAGACCTGAAATTTCTACCAAATCAAGGTTTGAACTTGACCTAAGGCTCATGTTTATGAGCCCAGAGTCAGGTTGAGCCCGATTTGAGTATTTGTACCAAGTTTTTATGTTGGGCCTAGAAAAGCTCAATAAGTTTTGTAAAATTTGTTATTATCTATTTTAGTGGATTTTAAAATATAACTTACTTAAGTCTATCAAGGTCAATTTTTTATTATTATATAAGTAAAGTCCATTAAGGTCTAAGTTAAATTTTAAATTGGATGGTTATTATTAGAATGATTCTTTTAATTGAATGAAATATATTAATATTTTTATGATAATCTTATAACCTGATAGATACTACTATAAACGAATTTGGATCCAACCAACCTCTTCGAGCTTTTTTGTATTCAATCCAAAACGGGTTCAAATCAAAATTTTCCTTAACATCAAGGTTCAAACTTGCTTCATATAAATTTTAAACTTGGCTCGAATAAAACTTTTTAAAGTTGAATTCAAACCTATCCAATGCTCCACCCAACCCCTCATCCTCTCTTCCCCAACTCCATTGAAATATCTCTCACCCTCATCCCTCCCTCTCTCACCTCACCTCTTCCCATCACTCTCATCATTTAAAACTCTTCTCTCATCACCAACTCCAATACAACTTCAACATCCTATGCATAGAGAAAATAACCAATGATCATTTATAGTAGCAATTTCAACAGCAACAATAGGAAGTCTAGTAGTAACAACAATAACTTTAGTAGCAAAAGATTTTAGAAGTGCACGCACCATTTTTTGGTGTGCGCAAAAGATAACTCCTAGATGTCTTTTATTTCTAAATTGGGTTGAAGGTATTATGCTAATTTACTTAAAGAGTTCATTTAGTATTTTCTTTGATTGGAATTACTGCTTTTGGATATTGATTTTGTTGGAGGAAGATGCTACTAGTTATGAGAATTGATTATTACTTTAATTGAAGGAGATGCTGTTGCCTGTTGTGAACTATGACAACTACTTGATTAACAATGAATATCTGAATATTTTATTACTGTAATTTCTTTTTGACTTTGAATCAACTAGGAACTATTGTCATTCAACTCTTTTAATGACACTCATTATCTAGCATATGCTTTAGCAATTTTTTTTTAGACATAAATCGAAACACCTTCACTAGCACTAACAACAACATCCGTAGCAATTATTATAAAAAAAAAATTCCAAAGGAACTCACCTCTAAGAGAGACAACTTTCATCTAAACAAATAATCCCCTCTCTCGAAAGTATAATATGGATTTTATTGGACATCAAAATTTATAACTCAATGTAAAATCAATAAATTCACCTTTAATATTTATACAACCAAGTAAAAGAAAAAAAAAAACTCTAATAAGCTAACCAATGATTATCGATCTCTTATTACCTCGTTAAGAAAACTTCTTACTCTGCCTTTCCCAACTCCACCGAAACCCTACCAGCAAAATATCTCTCACTGGCGTTCTTCCCCCTCTCACCTCACCTCGCCTCGTCTCCTCCCCATCACCATTCCTCTCCATCTCCACCGGAAACTCTTCCCTTCTCCTCTCCTCTCTCATCACCAACTCCGCCGCAACTCACCCTACCACCGACACCCACTCCCTTTCCACCTCTTGCAACGCCGCCACCATCCAACAACCAGCCCATCACCGCCACCCGACGCAAACCCCACCCTCGGCCACTCTGGTCCAGCCGGTTGCGCTACCCATCGCCGACCTTCGTCTGCCGACCCCGTCACCTTGCTGCGATCTCTCGCGACGACCTCACTTCGCGCTCACCGCTGCTGTGCGCTCGCCACCACCGTACGCTCCCGTGACCACCTCTCTGGCCGCTCTCGAGCAGCCTTCACGTCGCTACAACCTACCGACTCCGGCCACCATTCCCGACGCTGTACAAATCCACTACCCGCAACCGTCGCTGTCGCAGCCCGAGCTTCGGACGCTGTCACACTCATTTGGCGCGAGTGTTTTCCCTCGTGTGTGAGTCGCGTTTCAATCCCTGCACTGGGATTTTCCAGTTTAATTATTCGCTACGGTCTTTATTGCAATCTAGCTGTAACTTGTCGCCGCAAGTATATTTTAAGTGAGCTCCAACTGGCCAGTTGAAATTCTCTCCAGCTGCATTTGGACGTGGGATAAAATATTATAGGGATATGATAAAATATTTTGACGGTGGAATAAGTGGTGGGATAAAATAATTGATATATTGACTTGATATTAATAAGTATTTGTTCAATATTAAGATATGAGTCTGAGTGTGTTGATGTGATATAGTAAATATAGTTTAATAGGTATGTTATGTTAAAATAAGTATATTTTAATATATAGTGGTATTGATGTGATGTAATGAATTGTTTGATTTGGATGTTGATGGTAGTGATGAATAGTATACCAATCATTTAGGAATAGTGTCTCAAGCTCTCCTAGGAGGGATATTCCTCCACTTATCTCACTTCTAAATGGGGCCTTAGGCTACGTTTGGTAGTGGTATTGGGGAGGGATAAGGGCAGGGATTGAGCGACGGCGGAGGGGAAATTGGGAGGAATAGGTCACTTAAATCAACATCTCAATCAAATTATTCTCTATCATATCAATACCAACATATATTAGCATATATCCACTCAAATATAATATATTCATTAACATATATTTAATATATCACATCATTTCAGTCACACCAATATCTTAATATTAAATGAATATCTACTAACATCATATGATAACACCAATCATTTTATTCCATCACTCATTTTTATATCTCGATTGAACACCCTCATTTACTTATCCTTATGGTACTTT
This sequence comes from Thalassia testudinum, assembly GCA_037157565.1. Taxonomy (NCBI): domain Eukaryota; kingdom Viridiplantae; phylum Streptophyta; class Magnoliopsida; order Alismatales; family Hydrocharitaceae; genus Thalassia; species Thalassia testudinum. Next base: position 56,117,310 of record JAZHRO010000030.1, read on the forward strand.
ATTTTGATATAACTCTTATACCACTGTCAAACATAGCCTTATTTACGCAGTAACATGTTGGATTTGTGTGCCCAATTGGTTCTAGTAAGCACCCATTATTTTGGTTACTGCCGTGTGTCGTCCCACGATTCCCACTTCCATTTCAAGTTCAAAATCGTGCATTCTTGACTATCGTCACACTGTTGGAGTAGTTTTAGTTTTGGTCAAGTTGCATTCCAGATGCTGAAGCAAGATAATAGTACTTGGTGGGAGTCGTATATTTGTTTGTTGCATAAACTAGATTGCATCACCCTTCCTAGAAATGGCTTTGTTATTGTTATGCGCTATTTTTTCATGTACGCATGCATGTGTCGCATTAGCCGCTTAAAGTCCGTTTCTCACTACTCCATTTGTTGTTATTTCTCATGCATATGAGCAGCACATCTGTGCCATGGAACTCTTTCAAAAAAAATTGTAACATGTGGTGAATACAAAGTCAAAAAAATGCCGTCGGAATGGGGAAGCATAAATGGTGAAGTTCTTATAAAATTCAAAGTGCTCCAAGTTTGAGTGGGAGTCATGAACCTGTCTAAATCTATTTCTCTCGAAATTCAATTAATGACTTGGGTGGCAATCTAGCACTCGATGCTAAGAAAGCTATCATTTTCCCTTCAGAAGCAGGTAATACCAAATAATGGCTTAATAAACTCAATAACTATCCCGAAACTCTCATGCTTCAACCATTAATGTATCCAGAAGGTTTCTAAATCACATTTAAGCTTAAATCTCAAGCAAACATGTTTGGTATAATCTAGGCAACCGGGTTTCACTTTCACTTTCCTAGGAGATCAAATAAGGTCCTATTTAGATGCCAGAATAAACCTTTCCTGTAGCCATCTCAAGCATGCATTTTGTAAACTGCATGGGTGAATCTAGTTGCCAGACAAGTGGCTTATGTCCCATTAACAGAGAGATAGATATCTTTGTATGCATGACTCGTCACATGTTCCTCCTAATGGAAGGGTTTCCACTCCCAATTACAAGGCACTTGCCTGTCCACATGCATGCATATCTTCCTTAAAGTGATATATTTGTGTATTGAGGTTAGGCCTGTAAATGAAGTAGATATGGAACACATAAACCTAGTGTCTGAATCTGCATCTATTTTTTACTGGATTACTTACATTCGATTTGAGATCCATCGGATATGAAATCTAAGATCCGAATTTATATCTGAGTAGATCTATTTGGATTTGGATAAAATCCGAATCTGATTACTTGTGGACCTCAATACGAAAATAAACAAAAATAGAGGAGGTCTTGGATTGCATATGTATATGGGTGATTAGTCACATGATGTAGGTGGCAAGGTTTTGACATTGTAAGGTTGGCCACATGAATTGTTTGACATATATATATGCCCAAAAACGACCAATCTATATCTGATGAAAATCTAATGTTTCATAAAGAAATCACAAAAAATAACATGATGGTTTTACGCCGTGTATTAACAACAAACTTATTTTTTTTTGTAATTGAAAGATTTTTATCATTTATGAAGCTTTCTAAACATATAAATCAATTAAAGATCTCTTATTAGTGGAATATTCCAATCGAGGAGACAAAATATTCATTGCTCATGTTTAGTTGTAATATAAGTAACTACTCAGAACTGTTTACAATGTAAATTTGCGTTATAAGTATTCTTTGTAATAAAAATGCTAAAGTTTGTCTTACAAGTGAAAATTGACTTGTATTAGAACTACATATGTAGTTCTAATACAAGTAATGACTCAGAATTTCTTATAATGCAAATTTGTATTACAAGTATTCATTGTAATAGAAGTGCTAAAATTTCAATTACAAGTGAAATCGACTTGCATTACAACTGCACGTGTAGTTGTATTACAAGTATTCTTTGCAACAGAAAACTAACTTGTATTACAACTACACGTGTGGTTGTTATACAAGTAATAATTTAAAATTGTTTGTAATATAAACTTGTATTACAAGTATTCTTTGTTATAGAATGCAAAAACTTGTATTACAATATGACTAAGCATTAATGCGAAATGATTATTTTTTAATAATAATATAATAAATAATTAATCATATTCCAAATACAGTATATGAATAGATTTGTAATACAACTCGCCATTTATGCGAAAAGATACTTTCTAAAAATAATGTAATGATTGAATGAGTGCATTCTAAATACAAAAGGGTGGTTTTCTAAGCCACTGTTTGACTTGTGTGGTTGTTGTCATCAACGAAGAACACCATCGAGTGTATATCATTGTAGGCTTTTTTTGGGTGTATACTTTTCCTATACATGTACATAACTTAGGGGTGAGAGAGAGAGAGTGGGGAGTGTGAAGCTTACATGTACATAACTTAGGTGAAGCTTAGCTAATATTTTTTACTATAAACAATGTTTTGGAGTAAAAATTTGGAAATTGAGATCATTTTATATGAACATGTTATACATAAAATTTTATGCTAATCTGATTCTACTACCCCTTACATTGAAGTGGGCTTAGTTGTGATGGTCTAAGTATTTCAAAATTTAGTCATACTTGATGGAGGTGTTAGGGTGGTCCGATTTTGCTCTACTTGATGGAGGTGCTACGGAAGATGGAGGGCTCTAGGGCTGGATGCTATTTGTTTAATTTGGGATGTACTTGAGATTGTGGTATCTGGTACTTGAGTGCTACTTTGCAAGGGATGCTTGGGAAAGCCTCTTTGGGTTCAACAGTCTGCTTAACATGCCCTCCTACATCTTCTTGGTCCTTGGTGCCCCTCTGGCAGCAAGGGATCACTGGGCAATTTGGTTGTTGGCCCTTACAGCATGACAAGCTCTCTATTCCCAGAGGGTTCAGCGATGGGAGTAGCAGGATTATCAAAGATTCCATGATGAAACTACATAGAGAGAGATTCCATGGACTTGGCCTATCAGGGCTTTTTGCATTGGTCATCTGCACCAGCCATCATCCCTCAGGGAGGGGGCACTCACCAATTTGGATATTGGAATTAACCACAATGTAGAGAGTTGGAATGGAGGATCTAGTGTTTACTGGGAAATATCACTGCAACGAACTAATGTTTTTTCTAGGGATTGCATGTGTATGCAGATAAAGTTATTAATCCTAGTTCACTATTTCTAAGCTTAGCTAGTTTCTTTGAATGATGAAATACATGCTTACTGACTACTGCTAGTCATTCTTCAACATCTTAAAAATGTTAATGAGTTAATAATTATATTTGCTAAATTTAAGGTTGGGAAATATCATTTGAAACACTACCAGGAAAATAGCGAGTATTTTGGATTTTATCTATCTTTTTCCTAATTGAACTAAATGTTGCTGTTGTAGTCGATTTATATGGCTAGCATATAGGAATCACCAAGTATTTCGTTTAATAATGCCTGAAATGTTGGTCCACTGAAGATTGGTTTCAGTTTGTTTAATAGGAATGCGTTCTCATGTCTAGCTATATAGTCTAGCTCTTTCTCCCTAACCCTGAATGCGACTCTGCTCATAGTTACAACCTGAAGTATATGCTCAAGAAATGCACCTTGTGACAAAACTGATGTAAATGATCTAGTGCTTGAGCACTTAGGATGTCACCCAAGGGACCAGCATCTGCATCTTGGCCCCCAAAAAAGTACTGCATCTTGTGAAAATACCTGGTTATAGTTAGTTCACTGGAAGACTATCAACTATCAAGTGCCATTGTTCCATGAGCAGGTCCATGGTGAGTGCAACAAGAGCCATTGTATGAACATTCATTTTAAAACATATTAATTTTCTCTTTGCTCAAAGCCTTTTCATCATTAAGCAACTGAATTAATTGTTCCTTGTTCTAACCGGAGATCTTGTATAATGCTTACAAAAGTAGCTTCCGAGACTAGACTAGTTTTGCAAATGAGTCATAATCACTGCTATTGTAAAATATGGGGGAGAATTTTGTCTAGAATGTACTTGCACCTTAGGAGAAATTTTCTAGAAAGGATACTGTGTTTGTGTTTTGAAATCAACAGTCACAGCTTGTTCTCTCATGATTGCAAGAATGGAAGAAAGGGGGTAGGGGTAACAGCTGAATAATTTCCATTTGTATTCCAACATTATTGGTCAAATGAGCTGTTGATCTGGTTTTCTCATTCTTGATTCTTATGGTCATCTCCATTTTATAGAGGCTGGAAACTAGCAAGAACAAGATCCATGGAGGGAGGTGGAGAAGGAAATGCCTCTAACTTGATTACAGGGCCAAACCTGAATGAAGTAAGTGGCTCAAAGAAGGCCATTCCTCCTTGCTGCCTGAAGGCAATGGCTTCAACATCTGCAAGTGAAGCAAAGTGTCATGCAACTGTTGTCTCTGGGTGGTTTTCGGAGGCTCACTCACCTTCTGGTTAGTGGCACTTTATAGCATTTGCTGGCACTTCTATCTGTACTTGTTTTTAGTTGAAGCTACTCTTTTATTATATTTTATGTGCTTTTGGTGTGGCTTTATATAACTACATGAGGACTGATTTTGCAACCAGGTAAACTCAAGGAGGCGTTGTACTACCATAACCCCATGTGGCCTGGTAAAGCACATAATCTTTTTTGCATCATCTGTGCATCTAGCTGCACATTGTTTTTAACCCCATGTGGCCTGGTAAAGCACATGATCTTTTTTGCATCATCTGTGCATCTAGCTGCACTTTGTTTTTTTATTTCTCATGCAGTGATAAGTGGGCATTTCCCTTCCCTGTTTATAAAAGTACCTGTACACTTTGCCGATTTTTTTGGTTTACCATGCCTTCATTTTTTTTTGGATTTGTTTGCTTGAGGTTTGGTTAACTTGACAATGGAAATGCAGCCAACCAGGTTAAACATTTAGTTTTCAAAATATGTTTCATTGTTTCTATGTGCTTTTGTCTTGTGATTGTTGTGTCTGGGATGCATATGGTGTGACAAATTCAGCCAGGGTCATTCCTATTACTGACAAATTGAACATAGATTGGAAATAAAAAATATTTATGTATAAATGAGCCCTGAATTCATGTGTACCATCTTGCATTCATTTGCTATGACACAGTATTGGTGGTTTCCAGATGGTTTCTTAAGAAATAATATTGTTTCCTGAATTCATGCATCCCTCTGGTATTCATTTTCTAGGACACAATGTTGGTGGCATTTCCTAGTCATTTCCATTACTTTTAACTGAATAAAATTCTCCTTTGTCTTTTCAGCATTCTTTTCCAAAACATTTAAATTCATTAAAATGTTTAATGGTAAAATAATACAAGAGTTGGCAACACCTTTGATCTATGGATGTCATAATTAAATTAGCAAAAGGTAGTCATATTCATCCTCTGACAATGGATCACAGTCTATTTGGTTCTGTATGTATTAAAGTTTTGAGCTAAGGCTTCCTGATTTTAATTGCTTTTCCCGGTGTTTCTCTAAATTACTGTGAAGTTTCTTCAATATGCTCCCTTCCTTGCGTTGAGATCAACACAGTGTGCATATTTAGAATCTTGATGGTATGAACATTGGTTCATGACAGTGCCCCTTTTCTTGTCGTCCAGGAGAGGCTCATTCTCTGAAGGTTGAAAAAGTTTTGTTTCAGGGTAAATCAGAATATCAAGAGATATTGGTTTTTGAGGTCGGCGTAATACTTTGGGAAAGTACTGGCATTTTTTTTTGTTGCTCTTCTTCCAGGGTCCTGTAGCAAGACATGCCCTTGCCTTAATGCACTGCTTATTTTCAATTTCAGTCATCATGCTATGGCAAAGTCCTTGTCCTTGATGGCATTGTCCAGCTAACTGAAAAGGATGAATGTGCATACCAAGAAATGATAGCTCATCTTCCTCTTTGCTCAATTCCTTCCCCGCAAAGGGTAATGCTGTTATTTGCCACTTTTTCTGTTCCCTTCTGCTGGTTATTTTATTATTATGTGGAACATAGATACCAATTTGATTTGTACTTCTTGATTATATATTTTAGAAACTTGCTGTCTATTTTGTTTTGATTGATTATGTACCTTTAGCACCTGGCCTTTGATCTTTCACTCCTATTGTTCCCTGTAATTTGTATGTTTATTTCCATGACAATGTTTTATGAGTTTGAAACCCAATACTACTGCCTGGGTATTCAAATTTCAAACATTCTGATGCAAGACAGTTTGACACCACTGCTTTTTAAATGCTGCAGATTTCATGCTTTACTACTCACATAAACTAAATGAAGTAACATCTGGGGAGACGGTGCTTTTATTGAAGTTTCCAAGTTTTATATCACAATTTCTTTTTTGAAATTTACATGAAACTTTGTCCATGACTTTACTTATCGAGGAAAAACCCATATACAATTTTTTTCTTCTTTCCGTAGCTTGGTTATTTGGCTTAATTATTGAAAGTTGAACCAGATATTTGGTTACTAAGCACATCTCAAGTAAAACCAAAACCAATTCTTTACGGATCCGAAGCTTAATCGGTGCATCATCTGAGATTTTCGCCATTGTTTCCACTTTATCTTTGATATAACTCCAAATTAGAAAAGTCATCCCTTTTGTTTCCTTCTAGCACTTATCAGCCATTCTCAACCTCTCTTGCAAGGTTAAAGTTCTAACTTTTTAGACCTGGAAATTGGAGCAATGGTTGACCTCTTTTATAGATTCCAAAACCGCCTTGACTTATTTTGTCCTTTATTGGTGCTCGGGCATCCCTTTTCCTTTCTCCTTATTATCTCATTGATCTTTTCTTGTTTGGCCAAAGACTATTTAGACATTTTTATGATTTAAAGTCCAAGTTCTTGGTGGCCCTCAAAGGCCGCCGTTGAGGCCCCAAAAGCAACAAAAAAAAAAGTAATATGGAAAACATAAAAGAAACACAAAAATGGAAAAATATTCAAGTTCAACTAGACACAGAAAGTTGGTGACCCAGTTCTACTAGTGTGATATACATTTGGAGAGGGGATCTAACTCTCAAGATTCGCTATCTCAATGGTTACAAGAGGTTCCCTCCCCTTAAATAATGTACATGGAGGCTCTTTTATAGGGTGTTTAAGGGTATAATAAGTACACGTATTTACTCCTTTTCAGGGAAACATAATAATTAGACTCGCTCCTCGAGGACCTTCATTTATTCACGTTGCTTCATCTTCCTGCATTGATTGGCCAGCTCTGGCGGGCTACCTTAGGCAGATTTGCTAGCTTTGGTGACCAGTTCAGGTGGGCTGCTCACTTCAGGAGGATTGGTCAATTCAGGTGGATAGCCTTGGATTGGCCAATTCAGGCAGACTCGTTTGTTTTGGTAGCTTGGGTTGCTTATTTGTCCTCAATGGGGTTGGTTTACTTGTGAGTGTCTTGGGCTTGGTCTTGCTATGATGAGCTTGTAGGCCTCTTGGGTTTATTTTTTTTGAAAAAAGGAAAGGGTAGTTATCCAGGGTGATAACTACCAAAATATATAAATTATAGAATCAATAGCCACCGCCAATACAATAGGCAGACCCCAAGGTCCCCTACTCACAAGGAACCACACCAAAGATTAAACAAGGAATTACTAGACTCAACAAAATTCTCCACATAAGGTCTCTGGCCCCTGAAGACCACAGCATTCTTGTCCAACCAGATGCCCCATAGCACTGGCAATGGTCTGGCCTTCTCTTTCTTTGTACGGAAGACGATCTGTCCAACATCACCTCCTCCGCTTCTGAAGCTGTGCCAAAAATCTTCGAAAGACCGACACTCCCACCACCATTCTCCCACCCTGCCCTATATCTTCACCACAAACGGGCAAGTGAAAAAAAGGTGGTCTATCTCCTCTCCACCTCCACACAAAGGGCAGACCTTACTCTAGGAGCCCATTTCGCCCTCCAAACCTTGGTCACAAGCCTTCTCCTCCTAAGAAGCCAGACAAAAATCTTGACTTTTAAAGGACACGCGACCTTCCAAATTTGTCTGCAGTCCCTCACCAGATCCAGCTCAACCATGGGATCTCCAGTGGACAATCTCCTGTAGGCAGCCGCTACCGAGAACTCACCTTCATCCTAACCAAACATATCCGTACCAGAGGTCGGTTGTAGCCTTTCTAACTCTTTAAGCAGAACCTGAAAATCATGAGTTCTCGCATTTGACAGGTTTCCTACAAAACGCGGGTACCACCCATCTTCCCACACCTCAGCCACAGATGCCTCTTTGTTTTGGGACAAAGCAAACAACCTTTGAAATCTTCTAGCAAGCACTTCATTTCCCATCCAATCATCCTGCCAAAATTTGAAAATTTCCCTCGTTCCCACCACAGGAACAAAGCAATTCCGCACCTTAGGAGCCACCACCGACAGACCTTTCAAAAAATGAGAAGCATCCTTCGCCGGAGATATCAGGAGATCCCACCGCACCGGGCCACCACAAGCCATCCCGAACACCTTGCCCACCAAATTCTTCCTACATTCCAAGAGGCTTCCCACCTATTTCGCCAATAGGCTGTCATTAGACCTCCCCAGGTCCCTCACCCCGAGCCCCCCGTCTTCCAACGACCTGCAGACCTCCTCCCACGCAACCAACCTGGCACCTGGTCCATTCGTCCCCTGGTTGGACCAAAAGAAATTCCTCATAAGTTTCTCAATTTTCCCAACAACCTGTCGAGGCATCTTCAGAATAGAAGTGAAATACGATGGCATTGCTGCCAGAACGTCCTTGAGCAAGACCAACCTTCCACTCCTTGACCAAAGCCTGGACGCCCACCCTTCCAATCTCCCCTCCAGTCTCTCCACAATGGGAGCCCAATCTTTCACCAGAATCCTGCCATCCGTCAATGGTAAACCCAGATATCTGATCGGAAGCTTCACTTGCTCTGTGCCAAGACCCAAGCCACACCCCCTCGCCTCCGCCTCAGTCAGATTGAGAGGGACAAAATCGGATTTAGACAGGTTGATCTGCAGTCCTAAAGCCTCACCAAACAAGAAGATTAGGATCCGCATTCTTCTGGCTTCCACTTCCCCACCTTCAGTGAAGAAAATCGTATCATCCGCATACTGTAGTAACGGGATATTCGTCCCATCTCTCAAGGAGAAACCCCTCACCAAGTTCCTCTCACACGACCTCTTAGCTGCTCTCGCAAGAGCATTCGTTGCAATTACAAAAAGCATCGGGGCCAACGGACATCCTCGCCTCACCCCCCTCCTCTGCTGAATCCAACCCCCTGCTGGGTTTCCATTGATAAGAACCGAGAAAGACGTCGTGGTGACACATCTCTGGACCGAGTCATAAGCCTTGCTGAAATCGACCTTCCACAGGAAGGCTTTCTTATTTCTCTTCCAGGATGAAAGGATCTCTGAGGCCAACACATAACCTTCCAAAATATTTCTGCCAGGAACAAAAGTCGTCTGCACTGGGTCTACAATCCCAGCCAGCGTCCTCAATCTATTCACTAGAAGCTTCGCCACAATCAGGTAGATAGCATTCGAGAGAGCTATCGGTCTGTACTCCTGGATCTCCTTAGCACCCTCCTTTTTCGGCAGCAGGAATATGTAGAACTTGTTCAGCCTATTGAAACCTAAATTTCCAGCTCTAAATTCTTGCACAACTTGCATCACATCCTCCTTCACCACCGGCCAGAACTCTTTATAGAAGGCAACCGGAAAACCATCCGGCCCCGGACAACCATCTGTGTTCAGCCCCCAGATTGCCTTGCGGATCTCATCCTCAAAAGGATCCGTCAAGAAGCTGGCTTCTGCCTCCCCGATCCGCGGTACCTCAGACCCTAATCATCTCCATCTTCCCCCCCATCTTCTCCCAGTAAAATCTCTGAAATAAATCGCAGCTGCCCCTCCCACCGCCTCCCTTCCCATAAACTCCTCCCCATCCACCACCAACCTGTCAATCCAGTTCCTTCTCCTCCTTCCTGAAGTAGGCATATGAAAAAATCAGGTGTTGGAATCGCCTTCCTTCAGCCACCTTTGCCTAGCCCTCATCTTCCACTCCATCTCCACCTTCCGGTCTTCCTCTTGTATCACCTGTATCTGCCTTGCTCTGTAAACCCTATCAGTGTCAGAAAGGAGATCAACATCCTCCACCCTGTCCAAATGTGCAATCTCACCAAGAGCCTCCTCTCTCTCTCCCACGTTCCTCCCTAATCTGCTTCATACGGACCTTCAAGAAAGATCTCAAATCTCGCAGCTTAGTTTCCAACCTGACAGCCACCGAACCATCCACATGAATCGACCTCTACCGCTCTTGTACCAGCCCCCTGAACCCCTCTTCCAAAAGTCACGTCCTGTCGAACTTAAAATACGTACCATGCCTCCATTCCTCGTTCGACGCCCACAACAAGGGAGTGTGATCTGAGAATGGTCGCTCCAGGAGTCTAACCTCCGCCATTGGGAACAACTCTGCCATCGCCGTTGAGGCAAGAAATCTGTCGATTCGGGATCGCTGTCCTCCAGAACTCCACGTGAAAAGACAGGACAAAGGTGGCATGTCAACCACCCCCTGTTCCGCCACAAAGCCCGCAAACGCCTCAGAGCCTTGGTCCAATCCACCACGGCCATCTAGTTTGTCTTTTGCTAGCAGAGTGACATTAAAATCGCCACCAATCAACCAAGGTATCCCCTGAAAAGTTGCCGCAACCTGACTCAGGTCTTCCCACAAAGCCTGCCTCCTCCGACCCTCCGTCGGACCGTAGACTGAGGAAAAGAGCATACACATATTATCTCGATGCCTCTGAAGCCTGACAGTGACAACATGGGACCCAACCAACGAGTCCAACAAGGAGAAAACATCATCCTTCCACCCCACAACAATTCCCCCCGCACTTCCAACCGCATCCAGGGCCAAGAAACTCCCAAAACCACCTCCCCCCACCTCCCTCCACAGCCTCACATCACAGCTCTCCTACTTCGTCTCCTAGAGAAAGATCACGTCAGGCCCCCATCTTTGAACATACCCCCGCAGAGTCGCCCGCCTCGAAGGGTCATTCAAACCCCTCACATTCCACGATAGGACCTTGGTCATGTAAAGCTCCGAGAACCTCCACCTTGCGTCAACCGCCTAAACCCCATCACCACAGCCATTTCATCCACCTCTCCCTCTTCCAACAGCACACACCGACCACGTGAACTCCCCTCACAGTCACCCTCCGATCCGCCTTGCCCTTCATTCTCCCCTCCGTCTGCAGCTAGCACTTGCGTGTCCACCTGCGTCAGGACCTCCCCCACATGTAGCCCAGCCACCGCGCCAGCCCTTCGCACCTTCGCCACATCCTCCAAAGCCCCAGCGTCACCACTGGCTCCCACCGCTCGCTGCCCCTCCACCACAGGGATCCCCAGAACAGCCACCGCTCTGTCCTCGCCCCGAGCCAGGGTAGCCGTCGACGCCACGCCTCTTCCTCCGGAAGGCGGAGCGACGCCCAACTTCACCTGTGTCCGACGCTGGTTCTCCCCAACCACGCTCTCAGTCGGAGCCTTCGCAGCGTGCCCCCTATGGTAGGACCACCGCGGCTTGTAGGTGAGCCGCTGTGGGCCAAACAACCTCTTCTCCCGTCGCTGCTTGCGTCCCACCTCTCCTACCGCACCGCGCCCCACCGCCTGGTCTGGTCTGTCAATGGCGTGTCGCGAACCTCCCGCTACAGTTCCCCGCCCGCCAACTTCAGAGGTCTGAGGTCTCAGATCTGCCCGTAAGGAGAGACTCAAACCGATATCAAAACCTAAGCTGCCGTCCCCCGTAATCGGGTCAGACTCACCCGACTCGGGTTTGCCACGGTCGCACCCCACTAAACCCGGGGCCACCTCAGCGCCACGGTTGCACCCGCAATCAGCGGAGTCTCCCAGCTTCAGCGCCGCAGACTCCTCCCTCAACCCCTCCGCAAGACCCGCACCAGCCTCCCGCATCCCCGCCCCTTCACCTGCCACAGACTGCGCCACAGGGATCGTAACCGCCGCACGATCCTCGCCACAATCCACGCCGCGACCTTCGGGCTTCCTAAAAGCAGCCCGCCCCTCCTCCGCTTGCCCGCCACCTCCGCCTCCAAGTGTCGCCGTCGCACCGCCAGCCACCACCTCAGCGAAGGACCTAGGGCTCCTTAATTCCCACGAGATGCGGACCAGCTAGGAGGAGCTCCCCCACCTGAGTAACATCCTCTCCACAAGTTGCCACCCCGTCCTCATCTCCACCCACGCTCTGAAGTGCGACAGATCTACCGACCTTAAGCCCAAGCCTTCGCAACTCCGGAGCCTCGCAAAAGGGGCAACCATTGCCGCCATCACCTCCACCGTGCGGAGGAAAAGGGGGACCCCCTCAATCAGCACTTTCCGTCTCGCGCCAACCGGCGGTCTCTCTGTCAGCGCGCCATCCGACCTCACCGGTCAGCGACACCGCACCACTCCCCGGTCACACCGTAACACCTTGAAAGCCAGCAGCCGCATCTCCTCCCGACCAAGTCCCAGCAGCACCAACCGCCCACTTTCGAGGGAAGCCACCCCAAAGGGTCCCCCGCCATTCCCCAAGAAGGTGGCGACCGCCCTTCTCAGAGCTCTCATTCCACAGTCCCCTCCAACACCACCGCCACCAGAGCTGACGCCAGCCTCCCTTCCAACGCTCTGATCTCCTCCGACCAAGGCGCCACAACCTCCACGAGAGGCGCCCCCTCCAGGGGGGCGGGGGCGTCCCCTCCCGCCTCGAAGAGACCCCGCCACCCAACCCTCGGAGCTCGCAACTCGACCTCTGATGCCCCAGACCGCCACAGTGTAAACACCTCACCGGGTCCTTGTAGTCCACTGCCACATGCCCCCCTCCCGAGGCATTTGAAGCACCTCACCGGCTCTGCTCCCTTTCGCGACCTCCTCCTCACCATCGTCCAGTCAAGGCCATCTCTCCCCACCCCACTCGCCAGTCGCCCTGTGAATCCCCACTCGCTCTCCCTTTCGCCCATTCGCCCTGTTCGACCCCTCTTGGGTTTATTTTGTGAGGGTTAATTTCTTCCCTCATCAGTTGTCTTCATTCTCGTAGTCTGGTTGCGTCGATTGTGAGAGTGAAAATTTCTTTTTGGTACCCCCCGCCTAGGGTCTTCTTTGCAGTTGCTCCCACTCTTGTAGTCCAGTTGTACTGATTACGGGGGTGTAATTTTGGAGTTTCTTGAATCCTCACTTGACTCGAGTGGCTAGCCTTTGCCAAGTTGAACGGGTAGGTGCTTACAAGCTGTTGTAAGCGAGTGACCTTTGGCGAGGTTATTTATTGAGGGTTTCCTCTTACATCCACATTGGGGTATCCCTCTAAACTATGAGTTTTTGTTTTGGGTGGGGGGTGATTAAGTTGGTTTTGCTCTTGGTCGGGTGCTTCTAGTGGTATGATTGCTTGCTCTCTCAATCGAGTTATTTTAGCAGTATGATTGCTTGTGCTCTCTATTGGGTGTGTGTGAGGGAGCTATCCCTCATTATGTGTAGACGTGGTAGTTTGTGACCATTCAGGTTTCAGTCAGGATGCATTACTCTTGCTGTGGTGGTATGTTTGCCTCCAATTTTGGTCAGGTGGTGGTTGGTCACTGCCTTGTGCTTATGCTCGAATGGGGAATGTGATTAGACATGTTATGAATCTTATGATTGCATATAATGTCAGTCTCTTTGAGTGGGCTACGTGTTGCCTCCTAGTTGGGCAGTTTCAACCAGTTTTGCTGCCACATTTAATGTGACATGACAACTTTGAGCGGGAATATCGTGTTGCGTTGGCTCCACTTTCTTGGTCTAGGTTTCCCGATTGTGAGAGTATACTATGTTTTTGCTTTTTATTTAGGGGGTGTCCTTTATTTGGGGTTTCTTCTTTTGAGATGTCCTTGCCCCCAACAACCTGCCTGTTATATGTGGTATGTGGGGGGTTACTTATGAGGGTCTAGAAGCCAAGGGGGTTGGCCATGGCCTCCACTCTCTTGGTTGACATGCCGTTAGGGTGAGTAATATAGCTTCCCTTGCTTTCGAAGTTGGGCTTTTTGGTAACACAAGATGGTTAGGAAGTTCGAAATATGTACACATGTCGTGTTACTTCTCATTTATAAAAGATTCAGAAAACCTGACTTAAATATATATGCATCTTGATTAATTCGAACTCAACCCACTCCTTGCAATAGAGCTACTAGAGCACCTGGGTTTTCCTTAGGGCCTCTATAAAAGGTAACCCACGATGGCATACTAGCATTCCTCATAGTGCAATAAAAGGGGGGCATACCCTTATAATCTGCCTACTCTCACAGGAGGCTCGGGGTTCTCTGTTGTGGGGGGACCCTCTGATGATCTTTTCTTGCATGTGGCTCTTAGTTTTGTGAATAAATGGAGTGTTTTAGTCCCGATGCATATTAGTTTCTAGGTGGGTGGGGAGTTGAGTTGGGTTGTAAGTATGATAAATTAGCAACATAAAGTGAATGCTGGCTAATCAAACAATAGTCAACTCTAATAGTAATTATTGGGATCTCAATTGAATAGGATGAATCTCGATACATGTCTAGTGGTGTAGATCCATGTTCATATTGTTATAAAATGTTGCAAGTTACGCTAAAATTTGACCGAGATCCAAACTACAGGTAATATGTAGTAATTTAATATTTGTTTATCTTAAAGTTACTACGCATTTCATGTGAAGGAGTGGAACTTATCTTGAATTTTGAGCAGTTGAAATTTGCTTGATTCGTGCTCGATTTTGCATGTAAGATGGGCTCTTGAATAGTGTTGGGAAATGTGGACCACCTTAGTCGGTAATATGTATGGTGGCCAAACTAGGGGTAGAGCTAGGAATTTGAAATACCTGGGGCCAAAGTATTGAATGACAAAATTGTAATTATAAGACACTTGATAATACTAAAGATGTGAGTAAGTAAAATGAAGCAAGGATAAACAAGGTCTTAGAATATCTCAAAATCGAACCTTGAATGGTTGAATGATCAACAACACTATACCTTATCAAATCTTGAGAACATGGAGATGAAGAAATCTTTATAGACATATAGAGCCAAGGATAGGCATACTAAGGTGGCAAGCTTGGTAGGGCTTTGTGAGGGATTTATTGTTGGTCAACAGTGCTGTGGTGACAGTTCTAGAGTTGGAAAGGGGACTTATAAAAGTTGGGGAGGAAGGGCTACCAAGGAGTTGGCATAATGGTAGAGCACCCCACTACCATCCAAGAGGTCATGGGATCAAATCCCATGCCCACCATATTTACCTTCTAAAAAAATAAAAAAGTTGGGCAGGGAGGACGTACTGGCTATTGGACATTTGAAAGTTGGAACTTCAAGAGCGAGAGCAATTAACATTCAATACAATAATGGAAATTTTTTGAGAATATAATATATTAATATATTAGTATATTATATATTTTAAGGACTCATTGTGAGCATTGTGAGAGGGAGGGCATTGGCATTGTGGGCATATGGGATGAACACTTGACCTTGAAGGGCATTGGAATGGGAAACTTGAGAAATTCATTGAGCATCTTTGAAAGATCGAAAATCAGGTGATTTATTTTGATAAATTGCATTTTTGGGTAAATGCAATGTGTGGTGATATTTTTTTCTTTTGGGACAGTCCTTTGGTGATAATTTGGAAGCCATGAACAGAGGACAATGATTGAAAATAGAAAAAGGATGGAGAATGATGGGAATTTTGGAGTAGGTGAGACTCAAGAAGATTTTTGGGGATGTTACCATTTCGTAGCTTCAGTTTTCAGGGGCCACATGCCCTATTCTTATGGAATTGGTCATGCACAACAACGTACTTGTTGAAGAGGATTGCCATTGGGGGGGGGGGGGGAGGGGGTGTCATGGTCCCTGCCAACCCCCTTCGCTCTGCCCCTTAACCAAGCCTTGTTGAGTGGAAGGACCAAGTGGATGTTTTCGCTTCCTCGGGCAAGAACATGATGCACAAGCCATCCTATGCTTTGCCATATAGTATTAAGTAGAGCTACATCTGGGAGCACCTCATGGGGTACCCTCAGGTGGTCGTTGTGTGACCTCTAGTGGGTGCATGTCTTGTGGCACCTCATAGGGTATGCTTGAGTGCTCGTCATGTGACCTCTAACGAATGCACAATGGTTACGTGGTTGAGTCCTTGGCTATGCCATAACCTTTAGGGGGTTCGTCGCTGCCTCATGGAGCAAGCATGGGTAGATGCCAGATGGGCTTTCTCACAAGCCTTAAGTGAGAGTGATGTGCTTACGTGTGCTAAGTGGCTTTGCTTAGGTGGCTAGGCATCCGATTTAACGTTGAGTGGAAATGACATTGTTGAGCATTGCCTTTTGTTTTCCTGTAGCGAGAACCTCTAGCAAGTGCAACCCTACCTCTTGGGGGCGTGCCTGGGTGGTTGGGTTGTAGCAGTGAAGTCAGTTTCCATAAAGCCATGATGATCAAATGGATAACCCCGCAGTGATCTGTGCCACACATAGCATTGGTTTCCATTAGATTAGAAGGCCTAAGTGGCATCGCTTGACACTCGGGCAATGAGGGTAAGAGTGCCTCCTATCGTCAGCCATATCTCAATTACACATGGCCAACCACAAGTTTGGCCATTGGTGATTTGATGCTGTTGCCTTCATTCATCGATTTGTAGCCACATATAGTTCTCTATGGTTTCTTATTAAAGGCAAATGCTTCACTAGTCGTAGGCACATGCACTTATAATGCTTGAATCACTAAACATATGGAATATGTAAGGGATGAATTATCTTTTGATTTTGGTGATTGGAATCATCTTTCTAGAATCCTACTTGGTATTTGCATGTTAAATGTGCTCTTTTATCCCTAAGAGGCTTCTCATATCGGTATGCTTGACTCGTTCCCAGTGCTTTAACAGAACAAAGCATTCAACTATTCCTCAACAAGGTAGTGGCTGCTAGCAGAGCTTAGACAATCGTTCATAGGATCTCCACCTACGCAGTCAAGTAATTTGGTTGGAGAAGATATTTGGGTGGCATAAATTACTTGAGTGACCTCATGCAGTGCCTTGCTCCACCTTGCAAAACATGCTTGAGCTGTTGGCTTCTGTGCAAGCCTTGAGCAGAAGCAGGGCATCCAATGCATCACATGGAGTATGTCATGATGACCTTCATACAATCCCCATGACACTCAGATGACCCTCTTTTCTTAGCATCACATCTGTTCCCACCAAAGCAAACAAGATAGATTACCTACTTTTTATTTTTTGATTACTTGAATCCATGAATGCAAGTGGCATTTAATTGCCTAAAAAATGACGTTGTTGACTTGGGCTTGGTGATTTTAGATTCAAGCAAGTCATTTAATGCTTAAGCGACCTCCAATGTAAGAGGGTTCTCATCTACTTTTTTGTTTCCATGTAGGCATTAGTAGTTGGAGTTTCGCTTTAGACTTAAGTGGTGGGGCCAAGCCACATCATCACCATGTAGAGCACATCATATATGTATTCAGTTGAGAGCTTGAGTAGCAATGTTGAGTGGACTTGGACAGGAGCCAAGTTCGAGTAGCTTCTTGGCCATCTAAGGAGGAAAAGGTGTGTGTTTGTGCTCGTGGAGATATTGAGAGAAATGATGGTCATCCTGGGCTAGATCGATAGAATGCTTTTTGGCTGTGAGCATCAACAATCCAAAGAGGCTTGACTTGAGTGGGTAGCAACTTTGAGCGGGCAAACTTGTTGGCTATTGTTGGTATTGGTGGTATGGCCTTACACTTGATTGGAGGAGGAACTTGTGATGAGGCCACGTCGTAACCTTTAATGAATTGGTCACTACCTTGTAGGGATTTACTTGGCTTTGACCAAGGTGAACGAGGCTTGCGACTGCCACATGGATTTTGTCTAGGCCAAGGTGACTAAGTGGATGATCCAGCAAGTGTTAATGCGACTAACATGCAGAGAGACAATGCTTGCCCAAATAAGATTTCTCAATGGACTCAAGTGGTGGGACTTAGGTGGTATGGATGTGCCTGATACTTGCCTCATGGATACCACTCGATCGGTATTTGGTGGGAGTATATCTGCTTCCTTTGCTTGGCTTTGAGCATAGTTGTACCTGAGGGTACCTTGCGAGGTACCTTCAGGTGGCCACCACGCAATCTTTACCAGGTGCACAATATCTGGTAACACCTCGCAAGGTACCTTTAGGTGGTTGCTGCACGAGAGAGCTTTGGTGGGTGTGCACTGGTCAAGCATCTGACGGTCTAAGCCCTTAGCGGGGGATACTTGGGTGGCATTAGCTTGAGAGACGACCCTTGAGCAGGAAGGCCAAGGTCGGGCAACTCAAAGCTTGGCGGTGATCGTGCATATTGTTGCTAGCAATCCTTCGTTGCATATTCCTTTCAAACTTGGTAACTAGTGGACCTACATATGAAGGTCACACTATCATGAGCTTTATTCGGATTGACCTGTAGCCTCATGTTTGATAGGCACATGAATGAGATATTTTTGGATTCTAGTAATCACCATTCATATACATCTTTCTTTTCTTTTTGTGCAAGCAACATCTCATGGGTCCTTAACCTTCATTCCAATGAGGAAACATGGCATGTATAAGGAAAAATAATTGAATGACACCAAAATGGGATGTGCAAAAGGCAGCAGAGGTTTTTTTTATGATATATTGAGTGTGAATACATATACTGTATGCATGGATATTTGATCTGACTCAATTGTTGTGGCCCTTCTAGAAGAAAGGAATACATGTAAAACCATAAGTTAAAAGTGATGGGATGCTTGAAGCACTTACCTCTTCATTAGTGGAACCACTGGCATGAAGTGGTTGCCTTCATAGGAACCGGATGATCCTCGAGTTTCGGACTAACCAATGGAGGGGAGACTGTAGCCCATGCATTGGAAGAGCTTGGTCTTTTGTTGACGCTTCCTACAGATGATGTCATTTGATGACCCTCAGAGGTTGCTGTCAAGGCCCCATAGGCCACCAAAAATTTATATAATACAGGAAATGTAAAAGAAACACAAAAATGAAAAAATATCCATGTATACACCATACATAGAAAGTTGGTGACCTAGTTCCATTGGTGTGATGTAGTCTGGGGAGGGATCTAACCCTTAAGGTTCACTATGTCTCAATGGCTACAAGAGTTTGGTTCCCTCTCCCCAAACAATATACATGGAGGTCCTTTTATAGGGTATTTAAGGGTACAATAATTACATATATTATTCCTTTTCAGGGAAGCATGATAATTAGACTCGCTCCTCAAGCACCTTCATTTATTCGTGTCTCTTCATCTTCCTGAGTTGAATGGCCAGCTCTGCTGATTACTGCAGATGGACTGGCTAGCTCTGGCACCCAACTCAGACAGACTGGTCAATCTAGGAAGATTGGCCATCTAGGCAGATAAGCCATTTCAGGTAGAGTTGTTTGTTTTGGTAGCTTGGACTGCTTACTTGCCATTTAGTGGGCTGGTTTACTTGTGGGCCTCTTGGGCATGGGCTTACCAAGGGGAGCTTGTGGACCTCTTGGGCCTGTTTTGTGAGGGTTAATTTCTTCTCTCATCAGTTTGCCTGGATGATTCTTTAGCAGCACTGCTTCCTGCACAGTTATTCTTGTCCTACAGCAGCTTGCTTTTTTAATGGATGAAATCGCCTATTTTGACAGTCTTCTTGTCTCATGGTCTTGGGGCTATCTTCTCATAGACTTCTAGATGCTATTTCTATTTCAGCCTTCATGATCATTTTATATGTTACATCTCAATCAATGCCCCGTCTTGCTGAATGCCGACGCTGCAAGTTTAAACAACCTCACTTTCCAAAAAAAAAAAGCTACCTTTTCTTCAGTATATGGTACCTTCCAGATTTTCTCTCCTCCTTTTAGTCATCTCCCACATTGAATTTGAAGTAAAGCATTACTTCTTTGTTGTCCGAAGTTGAAATCCATATCTTCTGAGGCTTCTCTTCAGAGTTCAAATCTCTGACTCCATGTCCTGTCTTATTCAACAGCACAATGTTAAATTATGTGGCAAAGTACTTCATTTCGATGTGCTTTGGCAATTAATTCATAAAGGCTGGAAAAAGTAAACATGTGAGATTTTAATTGTAATCCTTTTTTGGCCCAACATCAATGTTGAACTTATCTGCCATTATAAGTTATAAGTTCTCATGCTAGCTGCAACTTCAGCATGTTGACTACTAAAGAATAGGTATTTAATTTCCAGAAAACACCTAGTACAATTTTCTGTTAGATCTGAAGCATTAGAAACTCATGCATGATTGAGAGAAGCTATATATTAATATCTAATGATTCTTTTTAAAACACCGTCAAGCTGAGCTGCTCAGTTTAATTAACAGCAGGGATGGAACATAGCTGTCTGGCTATAAATGCTTGAGATGCATCTTCATTCTCTTAGAACAAATAGGCAGCCTCCTGCAACAGCAACAGTCTGCATGATTTTCGATGCAAAGATTTGTTTTCTAGAAACTATGGCTGACAAGTATTTTTGGTGCCTATGAGGAAACTATAAATGTGTGTTGGCAATTCAATAATCCAGGACTTGAAGGGGAGTGTGTTTAGAAACTATGAGATAGGAAGATCAATTTGTCATGTTTACATTGATCCTGAAAAATAGACTGAATATTACTCATGAGTATACATGGAAAGCTAGTCTGGGAAGGGATCAAAAGTGAGTTCTGGGATGAGCTTGATAAAATTCAAGAGAATGATATTTGAATGGACATGTTTGGAAGGGATGCTTTAGTGTAAACAAGCTGTTGCATTAGTTATGGGTTTTTTCTTTTTATCCAAAACAATTGAGAGTTTTACATTTGAGGGACATAATTGGGAAAAAAGTGAACTTTTTATTATTCTAATGGCTTTTGATCTTTTTGCAGTAAAACTAATTAAAAAAACATGATTGTCTGATTTGAAAACAGAGCCTGGTTCTGAATGATTTATTTGGTCTGTACTCTTAAAAGATGCTAGATTACTTCCATTTTTCTCCTTAGTCAATTCTTCACATGAGACTATTAATTTATTCCTTCTGAACAAGATACTGCACGTTCCAACGGCATTTGGAAAGCTGCAAATGAGGATGTGGTTATTTATTAAAAGTATATGAAAAGCAAGGAGCTTCCTGCCATGCATGTCTTTGCCCACTGCCTGCATGTCACTTTCTTGTTTCCCTTTCCACTTGCGTTTGCATTTTGGCCATAATTTGGATTTGTCCTTTTTATATTTCAGGTACTAGTAATAGGTGGTGGTGATGGTGGGGTGCTTCGTGAAATTTCTCGCCACAAAACTGTTGAAGTTATTGACATATGTGAGATAGATCAGTTAGTAATAGATGTAAGTGTTAAATCTGATAGTCTATTGTTGTAGTACTTTGTCTTGAAAGGGCTACTTTTGAGAGAAGTGAAGTAGGATCTCGCCTTCTTTTCTTCTCTCCAAGAAGAATGGTTTAGTTGGTAATTGACATGCTTCCAGGTCTGCAGAGAGTTTTTCCCTGATCTAGCTGTTGGATTTGAGGATTCTCGTGTAAACCTTCACGTTAGAGATGGTATGCAAGAAATTCCCATTTGGTTATTGATTTCCAATTCTCTTGCTTTTCCCAGTTTCTAAATCACATTTTCAACTGTTACAAGATTGTAGATATTGTTTCTCCAATAGCAGCAATCAACTTTTTATCTTTGTGAGGGCTAATATTGTTTTATCTTGCTCATGATTTTGTTATAGCTGTTGAATTCTTAAGGCAAGGTCCTGAAGAGAAATACGATGCCATTATTGTTGATTCTTCTGATCCAATAGGTATGCTATAGATGACCCCGAACTTCTCAAATATAGAAAACAGTAAATTCCTTTCCGGATGCTTACAACAATGTGAAAAAGGAGGTTTACCCGTTTATAATTCTACATAAATTTAATGCCATAAAGATGCATTGTGGACTTTTTTGGGTTTGTGCAAGAGCTAAAATGCCTTTTTGGGTTCATTTTTGTTAATATGCAAGTCAATGCTGGATTATAAGTGAAATTATGAAAAGCTTCTAACATCACAGCCTCTTGCCAACCGCCAATTTCTTACATGAAAATGGCAATATTTCTTATGTTACTAATTGCATTCTTCTATGTTTAGGACCAGCTCAAGAACTCATTGAAAAGCCATTTTTGGAATCACTTGCTAGGGCTTTAAGGCCTGGTGGTGTCCTCTGCAATATGGCAGAGAGTATGTGGCTTCATACACACCTTATTCAGGATATGCTGTCAATTTGTTGCCAAGTATTCAGGGGATCTGTTCACTATGCCTGGACAAATGTTCCTACATATCCAAGGTAGAACCTCAATAAACTTGATAACCTTACACGTAACTTTGGAACTGTGACTGCTCACTGATAGTATATTTGAGCATCGTGATTATTGCATTCTGAATCTGCTGTTTGCCTAATGTTCTTGGAGTGCTAATGCCATTGAACATCTTGCATTTTTTTTTTGAAAAGGGGAAGGGTGGCTATGATAACCACCCAAATTCATTAACACAAAAGTAACTGATTACAAATTACATGGATGACTCCTAAAACACCATTTGGGAGGACATGGAGGATACAAAGCTCTCAACATAGGGGGTATGTCCTCTAAAGACCACCTCATTTCTCCCCAACCAAATATCCCAAGGAATTGCTAACACCTTCACCTTTTCCTTCTTCGATCTGAAGACATTAAGCCTCCCCTCCCCCCTCCTCTCCTAAAAGAATCCCAAAAATTGTCTATACTACCATGGTTGATCCAGTCTATCCCCAATCTTGTCCAAACCTGACTAGCAAAAGCACATTTGAAGAATAAGTGCTTAACATCCTCCACGCCTGCACAGAGCGAGCATGGCTTGTCGTCCATTGGTGCCCATTTCACCCTTCAAACCTTTGTAACGAGCCTTCCTATCCTTACCAACCACCCAAAAATCTTCACCTTAAGTGGGTAATTCGCCGATCGAACCAATTTGCAGTCTTGCAGGAGATCAATGTCAGCCATTTGTGTGGGACCTCGTATTCTGCCATAGGCTTTCTTCACAAAAAATTCTCCCTCTTCCTAATGGAAGCTATCCACTCCTTTCGGCTCCCATCACTGTAAATATTGCAAGAGCTCCTACAACTCTTCCACCCCCTGGTCAAAAAAAGCCCCCCGAAAGCCAGAGCACTAAGCATTTGACTAGCAACTTCTCATTGTCACCTCTCTATGGGCATCTCTGGAGAACAAACTAGGAAATCTGTTGCAAAGGGGGGCCATCTCTCATCCAGTTGTCTGTCTAGAATCGGAACTTGTTGATTGTCCCTAAAAGAGGGGAGAGGAAACCACACACCTCTGGGGCCATGAACCTCAGCCCCTTAAGGAAGTGGGAGGCCTCGCCTGCAGGCGACTTCAAAGTTGGCCCAACCATAAAGGATATGTAGTACTTCCATATAGCTTCCCTAAAAAGGTCTCCGTTCCTCCTCAGGAGCTTGGCAATCCATTTCGTCAACAGACTCTTATTCATGCAACCCACATCACGGACCCCAAGACCACCCTCTTGCACCGGTTGACACCTCATCCCAGGCCATCGGCCTGGCCCCTCTCCCGGTGGCCCCGTAGCTTGCCCAGAAGAAGTCACGCATCAAACCTCTAATTCTCTTTTCTACCTTCTTCGGCAATCTAAAAACAAAGAGGAAGTAGCTCGACATGGAGGAGAGCACAACCTTGACCATCACCAACTTGCTGCCTCTCGATAACAGCTTAGACTCCCACCCTGTCAACCTCTTCTCTATCCTCTCCAACACTGGGAACCAATCCTGCATCCTGACGTGCCCCAGGCTCAAGTAAGGTAGCAGTAGGGATCCAACAATCGTTCGAAGTGATCCACTGCACTCACCTCTGACTTTGATAGATGAAAAGGTATAAAGATGTACTTTTCGTAGTTAATCTGTAGGTTGTACGCCTCATCGAACTACTCAAGTAGAGTGTGCAATTGTGTTGCCTCTTTGGAGGAGCCTTCCACCAAAAAGAGTGTCATCTGCATACTAGAGTATTGGAACCTGGAGATCGCCTCCTGCCACAAAGCCTCTGAAGAGGTTCACCTGCCTCACCAGGGCATCTTCCACCAAGACAAACAACATAAGGGTAAGTGGGTACCCCTGCCAAACACCTCTCTTGGGTTGAACCCAACCCCTTGCTGGATTCTCGTTAAGCAGCACCAAGAACGGGATCATCGTAACACATCTCTTCATCTAGTCAATTCGCACCTGCGGAAGCCCCTCCTGGCTAGGCTAGCCCACAAAAAAGGCCATTGCATTGAATTGTATGCCTTGTGAAGTTTACCTTCCAGAGGAAGGCCTTTCGTCCCCCTTCTTTACCACGTTGCCAAGGCCTCCAAAGCTACCACAAAACTGTTTAGGATGCCTCTCTCCAGAACAAAAGCCGTTTACATGCTAGAGATCACACTTTGCAGCACCTCGCACAACCTATTTGCCAACACCTTCGCAACAATCAAGTAGACCACATTTGATAGAGCAATTGGCCTGAAATCGTCTATCGCCTCTACTCCCCCCTTCGACATCTTGCATTTATGACTAGGCATTTCTATTTTTATCTAATGATCGGTTTATTTCATTGCATCTGTTATTAATAACAGATGCCAAATGACTCTCAGCCGGAAAGTTATATGCAAAGGTCCTTTTTGGCACTTTTATGTAGTGCTATGGAGCATACTTTGCTATACAAGATGTCTGACAGTTAATACTTCTATGCACCAGACTCTTGTTGTAAAGGAATTTACCAAGAAGTTCCTGTTGATGGGGTCTTCTAAGTGTTGCACATTATTGGCTTGGTTAACATCCATTGATAATTTGACTTCATTTGTGTTTTTTGTGTCAATGCAGTGGAGAACTTAGAACATCTCTTTTTCACTTGGCCCTTTATGCAAGAGCGCTGGTCCCTGGCAACAGCTTGGTCGCTCGATTACCCTTCTGAGGCCGACTTTTGGTCTAGCATTCACAATGCTTTTCCTGATGGGGACACCATATGGAGAGCCTTTATTATGATCCGGTGGATTTGGTTAGTAATGGCAACATCTTTAGAAGGGAGTGCACATCTCTGTAGATGGGGTCTACCATTTCTATTGCCCCAATGCGGATGTCTTAAATTGCAGGGATCACATCAGTAGGATCCAAGTTTAGGACCCTGTTTCTTAAATTACTTTTTTGTCCCTGCAGATCTAAAACCATTTCTTGGCTGATCATATGTTTCTTATTGAAGTGGTTAGTAAATGTATCTTTCCAAATTACTATTGTGAAGAAACGTGGAGCTTATTATTATTGAAATTTAGATAAAAATCATGGGATTTGGTCACTTTATATAAAGAGACCAATCTGACTTTCCAATCCAAATACAATCTTCTAAAATAAGTAAAACATATCTCTAACTAAATTAAATCAAATTCTAAACATATTTCTTAAGAGGGTAATCTCAAAATAGAAAACATAAAATATGGATAGAGTATAACATGATCAGAGGATTTGTTTCTTCTCCTCTACACAACATGGATAATCTTGGAAGATCTCCAATGTGGAGATCACGAGAATCTCCAACAACTATCATAGGTGTGGATATAATTGGTCACCCCTTGTTTTCAATATAATCTCTTTTTCCTTCAAGTACCATGAATCATGGAATTGATGGAGCACGAAAAGCACTTTACTTTTGAAAAATGCAATCATACTTTTATTGATGTTTTATTTATACCTTTGTTTCAGAAACTATTTTTATTGATTCTATTATATTTTTTGCAAGAATTGATTTTCTTTTGTTTTCCTGCATTAAAAAAATTGCCTTTAGAATTTGCCACCTATATGGCATACAATCTACACAGGCCACCTTGTATATTCACATACAATCTTCATGTGAAGGAGAAATACATTTGTTTTTTCTGCTCCTCAGATCAATTTTAGCACTCTTAAGTTAGCAGACTCCATTGGAGACCATTTTGTTCTACCGAGTAGATGTTTTTTTGGCATCAAGTTATTTATCACTATCACATCAGCACAGTGATGTAGTATGGTGGCCCTGCTGCCTCTTTGAAGTAGACAGGATGCTCTTCAGCTGAATATGAAATGACCCTTCTCACAAGGCAAGGCGTCCTCCCACAATTGTGTTGACTAGGTTTTGGAATCAACTAGCTATTTTGTTGATCCACTTTCTTATGCTGTGTAGATTTCATTCTGTAGGTATTCTGAGTGTAAAAAGAGGTCATACTGATTAGAGACATTAGGTAGTTATGTATTCGAAGTGGTCTCTTGAGCCACTGATAGGTTATGATGATTCAGAGTATTCGGTTATCATACTCTACATTCAGGTTCCCCTAAAACACTTATTATTCTGTTGAGAATTCTCCATTGTCTTTGTGTCTCCCATATGTTTTACAGTGTTGCAAACTGCATTCCGTGTCATTGCAGCTAATACTTGTCTCTTTATATGCCACATATTGGGATTTTGGGTAATTAGCTTCTATATTTCTCATTGTGGATTTCTTTGCTTAAACATGCAGTGGTGTAATTGGATTTCTGTTGTGCTCAAAAGAGGGTCCACCCGTTGATTTTTTTAATCCAGTAAATCCAATTGATGATGAGAGACAACCAGATTGCAAGAGGAGTCTTAAATTTTATAATTCCGAGGTAACAATATGGGCCATAATCTCTTCACCTCTGGGAAGCTGTAATGCATTCTTATTATCTTATTTGAACTTACATATCAGTCGATGGATTCTTTGAATGGAAAGTAAATCCGATGAATGTTGTTGGCAAGCTTGACGGATAGTTTTGTTTCTTCTGGCAATTGTTTAGTATGGTTTTTCATTTCAAGAAATGTTCTTTTTTTTGCCCTTTTTTTTTTTTTGGTGAAAAGGTAAAGGACAGCTACTGGAGTTCAGTGGCTGTCCGCTTCATTCAAACCAAATAAAGGCCTAGGGGAGAGGATCACCCTACTCTAATGTCCATGTGAAAAGTCACTGGAATATTTCACTAAAATGCGTGCTCTGTGTAGAGAAGGACATGGAAAATACACAAGGTAAATAAAGAAACACAAGGAGCTAAGTGAAGCTACATAAAGTACAATAAAATCCCAACAATGAATGCACACACACATATATATAAGGTGCCCAATGAATTCCCATGAGAAAAATTGTAATGGCTTGAGCTATGAAGTATTTCCACTTTTTTCATGCAAATATTAATGGAAATCAAGCTTAATCCCTGGATTTTGGGGATGCTAGTTCCATTTTCAATTTATAATCCTTCTAAAATGGAAGGAGTCTATTTTAGTTATGCTGATGGACAATCCTACTTATTATTGTGCTTTAAAATTCTTACAGATGCACAAGGCTGCATTTTCCCTGCCGACATTTGCAAAAAGAGAATTAGCTACAAGATATGGTAAGGCACTTGTGTCAATATTTCAATATATTGTTTCCTTGAAGGTTTGATACTTTCTAACATTTTTTGAGTGGATTTTATCTTGTGCATTGATCAAAAGTAGTTTTTTTTTTCCTTTTCCTTTCCAAAAAAGGTAGAAATTTTTAGGGATCGTGGTAAGTTTTGATGCTTTTGGCCGAATGTCTCTTGTGGATCTGAATTCCTTACATCTGCATCTGTGGGAGTTTCTCCAACTTCTTCCTTTTCATGCTTGTATATTTTTTTATCTTCCATTCATATACCAAATTGCAAATATTTAGACAAAAACCTGGATTGATTTGGGTTCGTAGGTTTATTTATACAGCTTTTTAGGCAACACTCTAGCCCGAGGCTAAGGAATACATGTATAAATTTTACATATTGGTTTCATAGATCTATGAGAATAGTAGAAGGTAACTAGGGTGCTTAGGTTCTTAACAAAATCTCTGGCTCACCTAAACAAGATGAAATGGTATGTGCTTTCTGGGTGCAACTCTCTTTCCAGCCTGGGTGACCAGCAAGCTAGGCTTGGCCATTTTCTGAATGGGACTAAATCTATTGATTTGTTGTACATCTGATCCTTAAATATAAGTTGACCCAGCTTAGACTCTTATTGCTTTAGTTTGACTGCTCAAGAAGTTGAGCTTGCTAAGTACTTGTCATTTGGTACATCAACTCAATACCATGATGTCAGCCACATGAAGAACGTTAGGCATACAGCTAGGCTTCCTCTTTTAAGGAATTTTACATAAATGCCGTTATAAACTTCATATTTATCTGAATGGCATTGCAAACATGTTTTTTTTTAGCCATAATTCATTTAGCTAATGCGAGGTTAGACAATAAACCACATTCAATGGAACAAAGGCAATGGGGGCAAAAGGGTGGCAATTCTGGTGAAGGATCTTCTTCCAAGGTGTTTGGACAAGTTTATTGAGGTGTTTTGCTCCCACAATACCAAGTTGACGGGTGCAACAATGGAGGAAGTGGTGGAGGTGAGAAGAAAAGGACGGAGAGGAGAATGGTAGTGACATTTTTTTGAGGTTTATGATGCAATCTAAGGAAAAAGATAACCTTGTCTTAACAATTTTAGTTGAAAATAATGGGTCCATCTTGTTAAAACTCTAGTAGCATTTTTGTAGAGATCAACTCTATGCAGCAGCAGCAGCAGCAGCCGCAACAGCAACAACAACAAAGCTTTTTCCTACACTAAGTGGGGTCAGATGGCAGTAAGACAATTATGCAATGTCAAAAGTTTATAACGTCCTCCGAGTTAAACAATTGAGGTCCATGAATTAAGCTCTATTAGCGAAGTGAGTGGCCAAAATCATGGGACCGGGTGATGATCTTTTGAGTGCTGTCTTCTTTGCTTGTTATGGTCCTACCTTATATTGGGGAAGAAGACTTGATCTTGCAAGGGATCTTCCCCATTCTGGAAGGGGGTTTTAGTGATTTGCCCAAAGCTGACTGCTTGGTTTGAGCTGAGGCTTGGCAACAGGGAGTGCTTCTTGTTCTGGAAAGATAATTGGGTTGGGGATGGCACCTTGTGTGATTGATTCCCATGTCTTAATGCTTTGGCTAGTGCCAAGGATGCTACGGTTGCTGTGACCTGGGATGGGATATGGTCTCCGACCTATTGACAATTTCTTGTCACTTCTAGATCTGGATGCAATGTTTTGGAATTCTGGAAGCTTTAGTGTTCTGCATGCTTATAAAATATTGAGAGTTGTTCACTTCAGGCTGATTTTGCAGTTCTGTGGGACCATAATTTTATATGGGCTGCTGCATGCCCTTTAAAAATTAAAGTGTTCGCTTGGCTTTTAAGATGGGAAGACTTTTGACAAAGGTGATGTGGGCACAGGGGTTCCCTGAGGCTGATGTCCGCTGTGATCTTTGTGGCCTCTCGCCTGAGGATTACAAGCATTTATTCTTCAGATGCATGTTCAGCAGGGATATTTTGGATCACTTCAACTTCAGTTTGCTTGATTGTTTGGAGGAGTCACGATTTTGGGAAAGCTTCCGACATGGGAGTGCTTACTCTGGTGTGGTATGCAAAAAATATAGAGCCAAGGTGCTGGCTGTGCTTTGGGGAATCTGGCAGGGGAGAAATGGGATTATTTTCAGGGGGGATAGGGCTTATGTTGAGAATTTTATCAATTGTATTTCCTCTCTGATGTCTTCCTGGGACAAATACCTGTAATTGTGGCTGTTATCTACTGATTTTTATTGATACAGTTGGGTGGCTATCATAAGGAGTCACCCTTCACCTTGAAAAAAATTTTATTACTACGTTCATGTAAAAATTCCTTTCAAGACAGTTTCTCAATCAACCAGACCTTGGTTGTGAAAGTGAACATGTAAAGCTGTAGGTCTGGTTTCCTAAATGGGATAGATTTTATGGGATAGCTTTTGTGTAAAGGGTTCAACAATCGTTTTTCTTGGTATGCAAGTGGAATAAACTGCAGGGTCAACTGTTTCTGTTTAGCAGGCAGGGATCTTAACCTCTGATTTTCATGGAGGATTATTCCAGCCACTAGAGATGGCGAGTTAGCCATTTCCATGATTGGCCAATGCGAAGGGGATAGCATTCCACAAGTTTGTAACTCGATCCCCTAGTGGTTAACCCACTTTCGCCAAAAAGGGTTATCCCACAAGTTTTTAGGGCAATCCTGCTATGAAAGCAAGCTTTAGCGTTTCCGCAAAACTCTGCTTATACCTGCTGTGTTTGGCTGGCTCACATCCCATTTGACTTGGCTTATCGATGCTGTAAACATCTGTTTTCTAGGTTGAAAAGTTGAGCTTTGTGCCAAGATCAGAATGGACGGGTGTAGCTGACCTCGCTTTAAAGTTAATCTGCATGCTTGATTGCTTTGTAATTTGCTGGCTGAAATCTGCTTTACAATGGTTTACCAGGGAGGTAATATCAGAGGGTTGGTTTGCTCAAGCAGCTTAGTTTAATGTGGCCCTTGTCATGCTGAGTTGAAGTGGTCTATCGACCAGAATTCTTATACAGGTTTCAAATAATGTGGACAACTTGAAGTGATATCTTGCTGCTCCAACGCCTCATTATTGCTTATTCGTTTCAATATCATAGAAGTCCATTTCACATGTATGTGAACTGAAGTATCCATGATCAAGTTTAGGCAAAGAAAACTTACCTATCTTACTTCTTTTCGAGGTGTACTTGATGATTTAAATTTTTAAGTAGGGGGATATGCAAATACCCCGTTTCACATGTGGTATTGTCATTCCTTTTGTCGCCACGTCGGGCTTTTTTTTGAGACTTTTTTTTGTTGTTTTGCAGGTATTAATTTCACTTAATATAGGAGATATAGTGGGTCTGAATTCTATGCTGTAGACATGGTATGCATGCGGTTCTTGTTTTTTAATATGCCCGTACGTAAGCATAGTTCTTTGTCAAACGTAAGGCTGGGCATGGCAGCGTGCTTGGAGGTAAAATAGGGGTTAGAGGCGGATTTGGGGTGAGACAGAGGACTTCAATCAAATGGTTTTATAATTCTTCACTCTAAATCAATAATTATTATTTTTTATATCACATTAATATCAATATGCATTCAAATATATCTATTAAAATGTATTTATAATATTATATCAAATTTAATATATATTAAAATATATCTAATCCAACATCTTTTTTTTTTTTTTAAATCTATTCCAATGTAATACATTCACTCATATCATATCAAAATATTAAAATATTACTTGCAAAGATCATATTACTATATTAATCATTACAAATCTATCAACTAAGCATCTTCCTTAATTTATTTTACTTTAATTTTATCTTGAATTTGCCTAAATCCTCAACCTAGCATAGCCTTATGTAATCAATCGGGATTATACCAATTTTGAGTAGGCGTGTGTATGGTATCATATGCTTTTGGTAGTGGGATAGTGGAATAAGTTGGTGGGTGGAATTAGGTTGTTAAGATGTTTGATTATGTTGTTGGGTAGAATTAGAGGACATAAATGTAACTTGATTATGCTGCATAAGCTATAGGTAACCCATCACCGAGATAACTCAATCTTTCTCATAACAAAATAGGGAAAAATTAAGGGTTTATTAGGTGGGTTAGTCCTTTAAAAGAGGGGTTAAGCTGCATTGTTTGTAAAATATGTGTGAATTTTGTAACCTTTTCACACCTAAATTGTATTCTTTAGAAATTTGTGTTAACACCATAAATATCACAAGGGTTAATATCAAAGTTTAACATCAGTTAAAGTAAATAAAAATTGGTGATAATTGTATTTCATAAGTAAATAGAAATGAAGGTTTGTGGTAGTTTTGCATTTCTTAAAATAAATTTTCAAATCTTGTTTGTAAGCTAACTCTTAAGATTAGTTTGGATGGAGGGATATATTTTATGGGATAATTTTTTTGTAGATATTTTATCCTGTATTTTAGTTTGGAAGTCATAAGGATTATCTTAATGGGTTAACCTATGGTTGTTTGGAAAATTTTTGGATTAACCTATGAAAATACATGGGATAATATAAAAGAATAACTTATCTCATATCAACTCCAGAAAAATTTATCCTAAATTAAGTCATCTTAATTCAAAACAAAATATCTTTCTCACCAAATAAGTTTAACCATTATTTTAATGGATTATACCCGTCACTAAATTTGACCTTAAAAATTAACCTCAATCCAGAATGGCAGGATGTCTCAAAAAGAAATCGTTCATCGAATAATTTTAAAACGTCGTTGCTTCTTAATGAGGAATTAACAAAAATGCAAAGGACAAGCGGGCGATACCCAAAAAAAGGACATGGTTGGAATGATTACATCTGTTATCATTGACATGTGAAACTTGCAGGACGGGCTTCTGCATAGGTAAATTTTGGGAAGACTAAGAAGCTCAAAATCAAGCTTTCTCATTGGTAGACATGTTAGCGAGCTTGTTGGAATTGGATGAAGCCAAGCTTGAGCAAGTTGAGGTATTTGACATGACTTGAGAAAGGTTGTGCTAATTTACTTCACTCTGCTTGACTCTCTATGTTTTGCTTCACTTTTCACCTAGTCCTATTATTACGAACTTCACTTTTTGCACTGTGAAATCTTGACAGCGGCAATGAATGACCGAAACCTTTTGATTTCTTTGATTGAGAACATGTTTGATATGAAAAGATGGAATGGAATTCGAACACCTATCCTGGGGGTGTCTAGTTCCCCTCTTCAAGCCCTGCACTTGTAGCACCTTCTCCTTCCAACTCATTGGATGGACAATGAACCTTCTTAGGCCTTTGTAACTCCACTAAGCCTTAGGGCACCTTGAGCATTCATCAGGACTCTTTGGACTCAATAAAAAATAGTCAACTAGTGCAAGAAGGAAGTGAGTCAGCCTACTACATTCAAGCTTTATGTATTTCAGCTTGTCCACTCAAACATAACTTGCCATCTAGTTGGGATTATTGAGAGATGTTGGTGCGTAATCTTGGGATTGTTTGAAAGAACTTCTGAATTAGAGCATATTAACTTCTGCCTAGTTTATATCCTTTGTTTATAAATCCTGCAAGTTTTCAACAACAAAACACAATTATACTTTTTGAAGGTCTCAACGTGCATAAATTGTTTTAATAAGAGGAGTAGTTTGCCTTGAGGGAAAGTTGACAGGCCAAAACTAACATTAAGGCAAAGTTGAAAGTAGTTGGTGTCATTGTTTCGTTGGAAAGTCAATCTTCTAACTCCTAGTTCAAGTATTTTCTTTTATCTTCCTTTTCATTTCGTGGCCATGTTATTGGTTAGAAAAAGAAATTCCACTATTTCTAGATCTTTGAATTCTAGCTATTGGTATGTTGTGATCTTTAGATAGTGATTGGTGTCCAAACAAAATGGTCAAGTGAATGACAAACAAGTATTGGCTCTGAGAAAATGTTTTAGTGGTGAGATAGGGAAGGAGGAAGAATTTATCTTAAGATAAGCTACTTTTTGGTTTCGGTGGTGATTGTTTTGCATCAAAGAACAAATTTAATATTGTCTTTGGTTAAGGCCTTTGATGTAGGGATAAAATGTGATTGTTATAGAGATAAGAATTGTCTAAGTCCTATCAAAATAAAAAAAGATGCTTATGACACATTTTAAAGCATAAGCTATGGGGATAAACTCAATCCACTTTTGATGTGGAATAAGCTTATCTAGTTATAATGATTCCAACTCGAATTTGCTTATTCTAGGGAGTTATCCTCCCAAAGAGAGCATACAGGAACATGCTACAACTACACTATCCTTCGGCTTAGACGAGAGAATGTCTAAAAAAAATCACATCCCGACATCATATGCAAGCTATTACATGTTCATTCACTACTTGAATCCGGAAAAAACTCTTCCACTTAAACTTCCTTATACCAAAATGTTTTTCTTGTTTAGCTTCTACTTTTGTGTGAAACAAATACACACCTCCGACTCATTCTCCAAATTAATTTAATATATACTTTTCCAGATTATTATGTCTCCCTTTCCTTATTTGTTTACAAATCAAGCTATAATTCTATGATATTGGCAATTTGCCCCTTCTCCCACCAATCATTTTAATAAAAAGAAAAGAGCACAAAATAGCGATTAGGTCGTATCATTTGAAGCATTTATTCTCGCATTATAAATGACAACTTTCACAACGGTTAGGAAAAGACAGAATTTGGTTACAAGCATTAAATCACCTCAGGTTGTACCCGCTCTTTTGAAAGTTTCTACCATTTATTCCTTCCAAACTAGGATTTGGCCTAAATGACGTTACCTCAATGGCTCGTCCTCAGCTTCACCTCGTGATATGTAAACCCAGACAATTCATCATGCTCATATTATACACATTAAAACTCCCTTACTCATTCTATAATTAGACCTCTTATCCCTTTTCAAAAATTTTATTAGGGTAGAAAGATTCCTTGCTAACAAAATTTTTGGCCAACTCTCAAAAGAGGAGTTCCATACGAGGGTATTGAAGCTCAAAAGAAGGGCTAGCACACCATTTAGGATATCAAAGACTCAGATAATAGACCCAATACTTTTTATTCCTTCATGCCAAATAGGAATCATAATCCAAGACATCTACGAAATTTTTGAAGGAATTGACTTCTTTTTGTTATTCATCATGGTAAACGGTTTCTTGAATACCTTGAACTTCCCAAATGGAACAATCTTTCGCAAATTGTGGATACTAAATAGATTTAGGATATATCTTTTTGAAGGGAAAGTGTCATCATTGGCCGGGATTGAGATATCCGCAGTATTGAGATCCCAATTTGTATTCATTAAATAAATCTTTGGAATCCTCAAAATCATACATTCTCAAGGAATCTTGATGATAACAATATTAGGTAACTCTATCATTTATTAGATCCAGCCAAAATATTTTTGCAGAGTCAAGTGGGCTTGCAAATGTGATTAGGATCAAATGCTTTTTGGGTTGTCTCGTGATTTGTAATTGATATCTATTCACATGATATCTCAAGTTTTGTTTTTTTAGTTTTTTTTATTAGAAAGGATTTACTTGTTGCTAATGTGGTCCAGCTTCTATTCTTGCCTAGGTTACTTATTTTACCTCCTTAGCATCATAGATCTAAACCAATTCAAAGGAAATTATGGAGCCTATTTATACACTATTTGGATTCAAGTAGAATCATGGAAAAGATTTTTCTTAAGTAAGCCGATCCATCCTTTGCTACATATAAGTAGGAAGACTTGCATGTTAGATCAGATGCAAGGACATTTTGTTGTGATTTCCACCATGAAGAATCTAATGCTATATCTATATGGCTCTATCAATAGTTCAAATCACACACTCCCATGCTATTTGTATCAAAATGTCTAATCTAAAAATATTTTGGGGTCGAAGTGAATGATCCAAATAATATGTATGATTGTTTTCACAACTCCATATTTGTAGCTATCAAAAGCTATTGTTCCTCTCACTATCCTATCACGAATGTTCTAAACAATGTACTGTGATATCTCTTAAGGCTTAATTTATTTGGTAGGTTATTTCTTCAAAATAAGGATAACTTAATTTTTTTGCTAGGTTGGATTAACCTAGGTTACAAGAGATTAACCTAGACTAACTTATCTTAGGCCTAATATGAGATAAGTTATAAAGCGAGTTAACCTTCACTATTCCTCACCTCACAAGACAAAGACCTTCACTAGCCCTCATCTCACAACATCGAAGCAAGCTGTGGTTATCTCACCGCATAAACAAGATAACCCTTCAAGTAGAATAATCCTTTTAACTTCCAAACAAAAATGCTAAATAACTCTTTCAGGACTTGGTTGCTTAAGGGAATAAAGTGGGACCTTCTGTGTTTGAGTTAGAAAAATTAGGAAGAAAGTTATATCCCACTTATGTTAGCATAAATTTATTCCAGGGGACTCTTAAAATAACCATATTCTTTTCCCCCCTTCCTCAAAATGTGGAGCATCAACCTTTTATTTAATCAGAAGACCAAAGTTGACTTCAAACAAGAAAAAAATCTATTCCTTCACTTAATTCACAAAATATCAATTTCATACATGATTATTGAAAATTTCATTCTTTTAGCGGAACGTGCCCTTAAAAATTTATATCCCACCTAATTCCATCCCCCACCTTCAACTGGACCCAAAAGAAAAACACATCACAAAATAAAAAAATAAATAAACATGTTACAACATATTTTGTAATATACAGAATAAGAGTGGAAATTTTAATTGATATATTTTTATTTTTCATAAGTAAAAATTATTTTTTATAAATAAAAAATTATTTCACATAAGTGAAAAATAATATTTCAAAAAAAAAAATTTATCATCAATAAAAAAATAAGATACATTGTTGTATTTTTATTTTTTATCAATATATTTTAATTTTTAAGTGATTTATGTTAATTTTGAGTAGATAAAAATTTATTTTCTATTTTAATTTATTTAATTTTATTTTAACTGATTATTTCTAATTTTTAATTAATTGCAACGTGCGTTCTTTTGTCCATTTCGGAATGGGGTCGCGTGGTATCTTAACCGGGGAAAAAACGCGCGTTCGCAAGCAAACAATCCCCGCCGTTCGTTCTCGGCGAAGAGACGAAATCTTGGGAGGCGGGGCCCACTTCCGAAGGCTGTTTTTGTTTACGTTCTCCTGTTTTCGATGCGCGTTCTGCGAACACGTGCTATCTTTCTCACATCAGTCCCTGTTCCCCCTCCACGTAGGAAACGTTGCCTGGGTGATCCGCAGGCACAACGTACCTACCCAACGAACGGACGAACGAACAAACAAAACCATCACGGTAGATATTATTATTATCAGAAGGGGAGAAGTACCCTTAGGTTTCTCTAATCCCGATCTGTGATCCGGCGAGCATGGGAGGAGGATTGAACGCCATGAAGCGGATACCGCTCATCAAGTTCCCACAGAGGCGCCCGCAGCCCTCAGGTCCCGATCCATTCCTCCCACTACCATCTCCTTATCCGTTCTCGATCTCTTCTTCTTCGTTTAGATCGATACCTCGTGATCGCTTCGCTGTGTTGGTCCGCTTCTCTATAAGAGCCATTGGATGACGTGTACGTGCGCTTTGATCGTTCTGGCGAATCGTTACGTGAGGGTTTTAGTTCCGATCGTTCCTGCTTTCTGTTCGGTTCCGATCAGCTTTCCTTCGGATTCAGGTGGGGTTTGTGTTAGATAGAACGTTTCTAGGGTTTGGTTACGGTTTCCGTGAGTTACGTAAAAGCTGGAGGGTTTTGCTTCCATCGTGGTTCTCGCGGTTTACTCGAATTGCGCGGTGCTGCTTGGGCCCGTTCGGAAGTGGATTCGGAGTACATGATTTCGGGGGAAATCGGTTTGAGGTCTCGAGCGGTAATCGAATAAGTCCGAGGTGACTCTCCAAATCGTTTAGGTAAATGCACACCTCCGGTTGCTAGTGGCATGTGAGCTTTGATCTCTGGATGAGTTGTGGTGTTTTAAGGTGGCGGCTTTGGTTATGGATTCCTTGGAGGCGTTGGGATTTGAAATCAAGTTTGGATCAAGAGATAAATTGAATAAATAATCCGAGTTTTATTGGTTATTTGTGCTTGGAAATCTTATCGTTTGTGGATTGTTTGAAATCCGTTGGAAAAGAGATGTAAATTGTTGCGCACTTTTATTCATGTATTTTTATGTGCCATGTTCTCCCCACTATAGGTGGGTGTTCGAAGCCAATGGTCCCTAATATAGATTTACTTCTATATTTCAACAAGTCTATTTTCGTAAAGTGATTAGTTATAACTATTCAAGATAAGGTGCCGCTGTGCATTCTTTTTGCAAATTATAATAATAGGACACGAGTACGGAAATTTAAGTTGTAACGTGTAGTTAAAATCAACCAGTTGAAAATCAAGCAGATCAAAATACATCGGTTGAAAATGATTTTCAACTGTTGAAAATCAAAATACACTGGTTAAAAATCAAAACGTATTAGTTGAAAATGAAAATATACTGGTGTATTTTGTATTTCTATTGGTGGTAAAATATTTTTTACTTTAAAAGAGATTTTTCATCTATGACAATTGGTTTTCATAAGTGGAAAATTAAAATATATTGATTGAAATCATCTCTCACTTTGTGCATTGTAAAACGCGTTGCAATGTGCCTTTGTTTACCTTTTCACATAACAATATAACGTGAGATGAAGCATGCAACTGATAGTCACTAAGGATTAGTAGGGTGGCAACCATTCAAAGGTTATGATATCAAATCCCATGTCTATCACATTTACCCTTCTTCCCCTTGAAAAAGAAAGGGACAAAAAATCCGATTGGCCCTTCTCCATAAACAAAAACGAGGCATTGCAGTAAATAAAAAAAAAAAAACTTGATCATTGGAGAGAGGCACTCAAATATAAAGGCCTTGAATGAGTACAGTATATAAGCAATATATGGAATACAAGTTCATTGGTAGAAGGACACATAGGTGGGTTAATGATGAAGATTGGGGCACTCTTTGCTCCGTAGAAAGAGAGCATGGTCAGTTTTTTTAATCAGATGGAAGAGTTAAGTATATGGCTACAAAGAAACGACAAGATTTTCAAGAATGAGCGGTATTGGGTTGAGAATGTAATAAGAGAGGCGAAGTGTTTTTCTGATTTTTGACTTCAAAATCAGTAAGTCCGTTCCAATTTTTCTTTTATTACAATTTTAGGATAATGTAATAGGAATGAATGAACCAAAATCTTCCTATTACATTCTCCAAAATCCGTAAGTCCGATCTATGTTGCATAAAATCTTCCTCTTTTCTCGAAAAAAAATAAGGAAAAAAAGATGAAGGAGTTAATGAGATGCTAAACGTGGATCGGCATAGGTTTGGTTGAAGTAGAGAGGAACTTCAATTATGGGACAGGAAGATTTCATTTAAAGTTAAGGGCAAATATTATATAGAAGCAGCAAGACCTACCTTGTTACATGCATTCAAATTTTGTGTGTCAATTATAGGCATGTAAAATGTACGTCAATGGCAAAAATAAAGATGTTGGTATAGACGCACGGTCACACGGGAAGGATCAAATCCAAAATGAAGCTATAGGTCAGTATGTTACTGATAGAGGACATAATGAAAAGCTCATTTGAGGCTGTTTAGACATTTGTAGAGGAATAGAGAATCACATTAGTTGACCTCACTTTATATAGGAAAATGCTTAATTTATCATCATCATCATTATTTATGGAGAAGGGTTAGTTCTTCTTCTTCTTGTATTATTAGGACATTAACTAGCCTAACAGACACATGTCTAGATTTTTCCCCCTTTTGAGAGAAATTTTCCTGTTATTTTCATTGCCACTTCTAAGGTCATTGGGGTTTGAACTGTGTGGCTAAATATGTGCAGTGCCACAACAGCAGTCACCCTCACAAGCCACCGGTCAGAAGCATAATATTCTCAAGTCAGAGGTGCCAGCTGCACCAAGAAATACAGCAATGGGAGGGAAGGCTTCACTTCAGCCCAAGCGCACACCAGTGTCCAACGATGAAATTGAAGCTATTTTGGTACGTTACTAATGAGAATACATGTGATTATATAGATATTGTTCTGTGATCACCTTTAAGCGTGCTACTAGATCATAGAAGGATAAAAAAACTATTTTGACTCTTTCAAATTAAAAAAGGTATTTCTGCCTGTCAATAAGTTTTGCTTTTTTTGGATATCTCTTGAGCAAAAATGAGAGAGGGTATCTGCCTATTGATTATAAAAGATGAGCAACTTACAATGAGGTTTGTACCTATTTACAAATACATAGAAGTCCAAAGTTCACTTGCTAATTGGAATCCAACATCTCAGAAGTAAAAGAAGAGCAACAGAGGAACCAATCATCACCAAACCCCTATAAAATTCTTGCTTACAAACCAAAGCTAAACTTGAGAGGAAATTTTACTTTTTAAGGATCATATGGAATGTGACACAAGGATTTATCCTATACACGGATGGTTCTGTCATTTCTGTTTGCTAAATAGAAGGCATGTCTGTCGAGTTAAACTGCATGTTTTGCTTGAGAGGATCAGCATTTAGCAGCAGGAGTCCACAACTCCTCATCCATAACCTAGTTTGAAGAAATATTCTGCTCTATTGAATTACATAGTGATGGTTTTATTGAGGAGTCTGTGATAAAGAGATTTTCGCTTGATTAAAAAGATAATAGTAATAAAATAATATGTCGTTATAGTATTTTATGTGGTAAAAAATCTCTCAATCAAGGATTAAAACAAATATAAAAAATCTCCCAAATCAAGGAAAATCTCCCAATCAAAATAATTTATATCTAACCATGTTGGCTTAGAGTGTTGTATCCACAAGAAGACTTAAGCCCAATAAACTCACACACACACACACACACACACACACACACACACATATATATATATATATAGCATTCATGCTCACAAATAGAATAGATTAATTTTTCCAACAATATTGAATCAAAATCAATAGTGTTATAACAAGGGCGTGAGAAACACAAGAAAGATCGAGAGAAATTGAGAGAAAGATAGAGGGCAGTCGAGCAAATTCAACTCAATATCTAAATTAACAAACAAAACCCCATTCTCCAATCACCCCCCCCCCCCCCCCCCCCTCTCATTTCAACTAATAGAGGGGTACTGGTTGAAAATAGGGGAGAAGAACGAAGGGCTTGTATGCACGCAAGGAGGGATCGCCGGCAACGAGCTTTGACGGAGATCTGTAGTTGGAGGGGAACTTGAGGGCGGTGACGGCTCAAAGGATGGTGGTTAGATGTGGCCGGCGGAGCGGTGGGATGCTCGCTGGCGTTGGATGCTTGGCGCGATGGTGGAATCGTAGGGGGTGACGTGGACGTCGGGGCAGGTATAGTGGAGAGTGGTCGAAGCGTTGGTGAGGTTGGCGTCGACGATGGTGGCCGGCAGTGGCGGCTGCGAGCAGGTGGCTGGCAGTGGTTGATGGGTTCCTCGTGGTAGATGATGAATGATGAGATGAGAAGCACTGTTGTATGTGGCTTGCGCGTGGCTGTTGTGGTCGACGCTTCTTTTACTTGCGAGGGTGCGATGGGTTGTGTTGATGGTGTTGGTGATGGTGACTGCTGTTGTCTATGGTGAGAAGGTGGATTTTTGGGTTATGTTGGTGGAGGTAGTTGGTGTTGGTGATGGTTAAGGATATGGTCTGTGGTTGTCGTCGCAGTGGGTTAGAGGAAGATGAATGCATGCTGTCATCGTGCACACGAGATAAGTAAGGTCGGGGTGTCGGCAGAGTGCGTAAGGTCCATGGTGCACGCTCCTTCCATGGGGTATTCTATGAGTAGGCTTGATACCATGTTGAAGATGGATGATGATCTTGTAGGTGGAGAAGATCCTGCATTTAAAATTTGTTTTGTGCGTTTTCTTTTGCCGAGATCTCCTCCAACCGTGTGGAGGATATAACGAGCGGTTGAGATAAATGCGGTGAGGCTCGACGTCGACAGTGTTGGTGGTGGAGTTGGTTGGCGATAAGGTGCGCACGCTCAACATATTTACTCCTCGTGTCTCGCTTGCATACATTAATTATGTTATCATAAAAATATGTTATTAAATCTTAACTTTGACACATAAAAATTATACAGGCTAAGATAAATTACCATTTAAATCATGAATAATTAAAAATTAAGAACATGTAATTAATAATTACTTAGGCTAATTAGCATTCCACTGCAAAAGTGAAAAATACGTGGAAGTGACCCAAGATTTCTTCTCTTATTTCAAAAATTTAGAGATCCAGACACATGTGAAAATGAAGTGATAGTAGCTTAGGTAATGGATCCAAGTGGAAAGCGAAGTGTTTAACTTTTGATAAAATTCTATCAGGATAGGCAATTTCTTCCCTTAAAGATAAAATCATCTATAATTTGACCTCGACTTTTTAGCTTAGGCAGGAGATACTGAATCAAATGGATTCATATTTGGTCGCTCACACTCATCTGGTGCTACATATAATCTAGTACTGCAGATTCTAAATCTTTAAACTATCAAATAAGTCAACCCAGAGAGGTTAAAAACTGTGCTCTCCTTGTGTTCCTTTGTGCTCACTCTTCTTTTTTTCTTTTTCTTTTTTTTCCTTTTTTAAGATTACATATCTCATCAGGTTCTGTAAATGTACTCAATGTTTGGTAGCCTCATATGACATTCACACTTCAATTAGAGTCCTAATAATCCTACAACTAAGTTAGAAGTCCTCAGCCCGTATTCAGGCAATCAGAAATACTGAAAGGTAGGTATAGATTATATTTGGTGGATCGCAATAGGTGTTTTTGCTGCCTCGAAGACATTGACATATGATGAAAAATGACACAAAGACAAAACTTGAACATTTTTTTCCTTCTTTTTTTTCGTATTTTTCTATATATATATGCATAATATATATATATTTTCTTGTTTTTACCTTTTTTTTTATAATTGTCAACATAATA
Source organism: Thalassia testudinum (assembly GCA_037157565.1). Lineage (NCBI taxonomy): Eukaryota > Viridiplantae > Streptophyta > Magnoliopsida > Alismatales > Hydrocharitaceae > Thalassia > Thalassia testudinum. The sequence goes on from JAZHRO010000030.1 coordinate 56,159,583, forward strand.
CGATGTAAATTTTTATTCATAAGGCATTATTGGGGATGATGATGTTCAAGAGGATAGTGTGACTTATGTGGTAGAAGTACCTACTCTCGACATCTGGAAGGAATGGATAGGACGAGTATATTTTTGACCTTTGAAACTAATACCCTCCTTCAGCCGAGGATTCTATGGACGGTCGTAACCATCCACCATAGTCATAGTTTTATTAAAAATCCAATTTCTATGTATCTGCCTTATTTGGTAACTCTCAGAAATTTACACACAATTTCGCACGTAGGAACAGAGGGTGAAAACTATGCATAATTTTGAGGTATCATCTAATTATCTAGAACTTAAGAGTCCTTGCATTAGATTTAGTGCACCAGTAATCACTCTACTTTCATCTCACAAATGTTAGGTGGATTTAATAGAAGATAGCTTACTTGATTCTCTATTAACTGTCTAAGGATTTACCAGACTACAAATGTTTATTAGTTTTCTTCAAAGACCCATTACCCAGTCTACGTGCAAGTGAAGTAAATGTACTGGATTCTAAACTTAAGAAACAATTAAAGAAGAAAATCTTCAACTACACCTTCTTGATAAAGATATTTTGCTAGGGACTAACTAAATCAGCTCAAGAAAATAAAAGTGATTTTTTTTCTTTCTTCTTTTTGACTAATGCACCTATCCTAAATGCATGCGAATATTTATAACTGATATAAACAACATCAGGTTATACCCCCTATGCCTAAGATTGATAATGTCCTCATTGGAAAAATAAAGACAGAAGAATTTCACTTTAAAAGGAGAGTGAGAGGAGTTAAAGCTCCTCAAGTCGGAGTGCATCCAAAACTTGGCCATCTGAAAGAATAACATACGATTTAAATCGTTGGCCATTTACCTTAAAGCTCTCACCAAAAGTAAGGTTCTGAATTTCAACTGCTCCATAAGGGAAGGCATTGATAACAACTTACAGCTCATCCCAGCAGGACTTGAGCTTTCCAGGAAATAATTTAAGTATGGAATTATCATGGAAAACTTTTGTACGTTATTTGTAAGCTTGGGAGGTTTTGTATGCTTCATTGTGAAGCTCCTCAAGCTCACTTAACTCTTGCATGCGTGCCTTTCCCGCTTTGTCTAGATTTAAGTTAACATTTTTAATAGTCCAATAAGCAGTGTGTTGTATTTCAACAAGAAGGTGACATGCTTTTCTGTAGACAAGACGGAAAGGAGACATGCCCAAGGGAGTTTTATAAGCTGTTTTGTGGGCCCATATAACATCATTTAATTTTTTCGACCAATCCTTACGGTCGTGCCTAACAGTTTTTTTCATAATTCATTTAATCTCCCTATTAGACACTTCAATTTGTCCACTCGTTTAGGGATGGTAAGGTGTGGCTAACATGTGGTTGATTCCCAAATTTTGGAGTAGTCTTGTGAAGTGTACATTCTTAAAGTGAGGTCCTCCATTACTTATGATTGTTCTTGGGCATCGGTATCGAGAAATAATATCAGTCCTAACAAAATCCAAGATTATGGAATGGTCATTGGTTTGCGTGGGTATGGCTTCTATTTATTTTTATACAGTCTATGGTCACAAGAATGTACTCATATATGAAGGACACAGGAAAGCGATCCATGAAGTCGATGTCCCAAATATCAAGGATCTCAATGGGGGAATAGGTTGCTGGGGTATCTCATCCCTCTTTTAGATGGTTTCTGTTTGCTGGCAACGTAGACATGCACTCACATATGCATGTGCATCTCTGAATAGTGTGAGTCACTAAAAGCCAGATTAAAGAACCTTATGGGTAGTCCTTTTCCCACTAAAATACCCTCCACAATGGAGGTCATGGCAGAAATGCAGAACACTCCTTTGTTCTTCGTCTGGGATGCAACAGTGAAATAACTAGTTAGGGCATATTATAAAAAGCTCGGGTTCCTCCCAGTGATAAATCTTAACGTCGGCAAGAAACCTATCTCGCTTCTGCTTGTCCCAAGTATTAGGGGTTATGCCTGTGACCAGATAGTTCAGTATATCAGCGAACCAAGGAGTTTTGGCTTCCACAATCATTAGAGACTCATCAGGAAAAGTCTCTTAGATATCGCCAGCGAGGGTTGATGCCTTAATAGGGATCCGGGACAGATGATTTGTTACCACATTTTCAACTCCTTTCCTATCTTTAATTTCCAGGTAAAACTCTTGAAGTAACAGAATCTAACGAATCAAACGAGGTTTGGTGTTCTTATTTGCAAGAAGGTACTTTAAAGCAGAATGATCGGTGAACACCACAACGTTGGATCCCAATAAATAAGATCTAAACTTTTTGGAAGCAAATACTATAGCAAGAAGTTTCTTTTCAGTGATCGTGTAGTTTTGCTAAGGATCAATAAGGGTCTTGCTGGCATAATGTAAAACATGAGGTTTGCCATCAACCATTTGACCTCAGATCGCTCCCACTGCGAAATCAAAAGCATCGCACATTAGCTCAAACGGGGGGGCCCAATCTGGTGCTTGGAGAATTGACACGGTAATAAGAGCTTTCTTCAAGACTTGAAAAGCCTCGCCACATCTGTCATCAAAATCGAAGGAAACATCATTTGCTAATAGTTTGTAGAGTGGCTTAGAGATTTTACTGAAATCTCTAGTGAAGCGCCTATGAAATCCAGCATAGCCAAGAAAATATCTAACTTGACGAACATTGGTGGGCGAAGGAAGTTTGGAGATGAAATTGATTTTGGCAATATCCACCTTTAATCCTCTCTTAGTGACTACATGCCCTAAAACAATGCCTTGCTGAACCATAAAGTCTCTTCTCCTAGTTAAGCACCAGCTTTGCCTCTTCGCAACGAGTTAAGACTTTATCAAGGTGTGGAAGGCATAGGTCAAACAACAAGTCGTAAATGGAGAAATCATCCATGAAGACCTCTTCAAACTCGTCAATCATGTCAGAAAAGATAGCCTTCATGCATTGTTAGAATGTGGCAGGAGCATTACATAACCCGAATGTCATTCGACGGAACGTAAACATGCCATACAGACTCATGAAGGTGGGATGCTCCTGATCGTCAGGGAAGACGGCTATCTGACTATTCTTAGAGTACCCATCAAGGAAATAGAAGTATTTGTTCCCTGCCAGTTGTTCCAAAATCTGATCGATAAACGACAAGGGGAAATGGTCTTTCTGGGTAGCCGTATTCAAATGGCAATAATCAATGCAGACCCTCTAGCCAGTTGAGGATCTAGTTGGTCACTAACTTTCCTTGGTCGTTTTCTTTCATAGTGATTTCTGTCTTTTTGGACGTCACATGTATTAAGGCCGACCCATTTACTGTCAGAAATGTGATAGATAATTCCTGTATCCAGCCATTTCAGAATTTCCTTTTGGACAACCTCCTGCATATTAGGGTTGAGCCTTCTCTGCATGTCTCGAAAGGGTTTCATGGGCTCGTCTGTGTATATATGATCATGCAAAGGGAGGGGTCAACACCCTTAATATCAGCTATCAACCAAGCAATAGCTCCCTTGTGCCTTTGTAAACACTCGAGTAAAGCTCCCTTCTACAATTCAAATAATGCAGACGAGATAATGACGGGGAGTGTGTCATTAGGGCCAAGGAAAGCATACTTCAATGTACTCGGGAGAGGTTTAAGTTCCAACTCAAGAGCCTTATGGATTGAGGGTATAAGTTGAGATGTCCCACCTCAGGTAGCGGATCTACCTTTAGGGTTCAGGATGGGGACAGAGACTCTGTGTGTACTCCTAGCAACTCTTCTAATTCGGGCATATCCCTTTCATTCTCTTTAATACTCGGAGGATAGTTCTTAGATATGACCATTTGAAGAGGATCTCTACATAAGAGTGCTAGAGTAGTCTCAATAATTTCATCAACAACCTCAATTTGAGAACAATCTTCAAATTTGGATTGCTTGTAGGTATCAAAAACATTCAACCGGATCTTCTTGTTCCCAAAGTCCATTTTAGGTGCCCCTGGTCTACAATTAATAGAGGCGTGGTTGTGGCCAAGAAGGGTCGTCCCAGAATAATGGATGGCTTGGTGGGCTTATTAGATGGGTCAGCATCTAGCACAAGAAAGTCAACAAGGAAGAAGTCCTCCACTCTCACCAGGACATCTTTCAGCAATCCCCGTGGTGTCTTAAGCGATCTGTCTGTGACTTGGAGGATGACTGGACTAAGCTTTAAATTGCCTCCTCCCAAAAGGTCATAGATAGAGCTCGGTAAAATACACCCCCGCGTCCAGATCGAACAGAGCCTCGTTAATGTGTTAGCTACTTATAACCACTGAAATATACGGGGCCCTTGGGTCTTTTATCTTAGGAGGTGTTTCATGTTGGAGTACCGAGCTAACATGGTCAGGTAGGATGACCTTAGCTTGGACCTGTCTCCTAGATCGGCACTTCTGGGTGCACAGGTCCTTCAGAAACTTGGCATAGGACGGGATCTATTTAATAGCATCCAATAAAGGCAAGTTGATGTGGACATTCCTGTAAGTGTTCATAATCTCATCCGTCATATCCTTGGCTCAAGATGAGCAAACAGAAGATTCCCCAGGAGCGGATAGGTGCTTAAGATAGGGTAACCCTTGGCTTCTGGGTAGAGGGGTCGTTATGTCAGGAAAGGGGTTGTGGAATGGCGACATCCTCTGGGTGGGTGATTTCAATCGAGGGAGAGCAGTGTGGCTCTTCCTCGATGAGGTTGGAAGTCGGGTTTGGTGTGGGTGGGGAATTATGAGAGGTGACCGTAGGAGTGCTATCAGGTTTGTCGATTTTCTTTCCACTTCTCAGCATGATTACAGCTTGAGTGTGCTCCCTGAACATGATCCCCTTACCTTTTGAGTTCTCAGAAGAGCTAGGTAACTTCCCCAGATCTCGTTACCTAACTGCCTCAGTAAGATGACCAATTCGGGATTGCATATCAGTGATCATCTTATTCTGAGATTGGATGACCATATTCTGATGCTCTTGCATCGCTTTTATCATGGCTTTCAGTTCATCTATCTCAAAAGGCTTATTCTGAGGAGAGTTAGTATAGGATGGTTGGTATACAGGTTGGGGAGGTTAGGGTTTTGCATTCCTTGAGTTAGAAGCATCACATTGCTTCCATGAAAAGTTTGGATAGTTTCACCATCCCGGATTATAGGTATTGTAATAGGGATTATTACGAAGAGGTGGTCGGAAATCTTGGGTCGCGTTCAGGTCGGCCTGAATCAACTCAAGGAATTGATTTGTCATGTGGCACTCCGTAGTGGTGTGTGTAGTGCTTTGGCAAATGGAGCCTTCACTTGAAACCTGAAAGGTAGAGGCTGGTTGCGAGTTCATGCTGGGATTTGCTAAAAGCCTATCAAAATTTTTGTTCAACAATTGAATCTGATAAGTCAAATCTTGAGTAGCCCCGCCTTCATGCGCCTCTATCTTCCTCTACAAGATTGATGGTTTTCTTTCTTAATAGGCAGAGGACATATGTATAGAATTATCATTTAGTGTTTTAAATAATGCCTAGGTTTCATCCTTAGTTTTGGTCATGAAGGTTCCTGCACAAGCTGCATTGATGGTGTGCCTGTGCCTTTCAGGTAATCCGTTGTAGAACCTTTTGACCAATTGCCATCTTGGCACTTGATGGTGTGGGCATAACCTAAGGAGGTCATTTAAGCGCTCCCATGTTTCGTGAAATTGCTCCCCTTCGTGTAGAGTAAAACCCATAATCTCTCTTCTGTAATGATTTGTTCTTACTCATAGGAAAGTACTTTTTTCAAGAATTCCCCCTTAAGGGTAGCCCAATCATTTACCCTTGCATAAGGATATGATATTAGTGCTTGGCCTTATCCTTTAAGGAGAAAGGAAATAGAGTTTTCATCAGGGCTTCATCAGTAAAGCCCTAGAGCTTCACTGTGGAATAGACCTCGGTGAATTCTTCAAGATGCCTGTAGGGATTGTCCCTAGCAGTACCATAGAAAGCAAGGAGCAAAGATATGGTGTTACTCTTGATCTCATAAAGATTATCCACTCCAGGTCTTCGGATAGGTAGGGTTTGGTGAGTGGTAGGAAGGAAATAGTCTCTTAAGGTTCTTTGGTTTTCACCAACCTTAATCTCTTATTCAGATCTTTCTTCTGTCATTTTTCTTCTTTCTTGGTTGGCTTTTCTAATAATTCTCTCAGGTTCCGAGTTGAAAACAAGACTCCTAAGAGAGCGCCTACCAAGCATACACCAAGCAAACACAAGGCTTGGATCTTTTGTTGATTTAAAGTACTTTAAGTCCTCTTCCAACTCTCCAGCTTAGCCAAATAAAGTCAAGGCAATGTTTCTCCGTTACACGTAAGTGGTATAAGAGAAATGAGGCACTTGAGATTCCTAGTCAATGTCTGTTAAGGAGGTTGATGTTACTTTTAGTCATTTTTGGGTGACCAATCAAGTTGTCAATCAATTACGCATCCTAAATTGACCTTCAAGTGCCTTAAAGACATACACCTTATTGCAATGATATTCTCAAATGCTCAAGTAAAAAAGTACTCCAAGGATGGAACCAAGGGATGCAAGTAGGGCGAACCCTTCCCTTGAAGTGATGCGTTAGCAGTGCCTCTTAACTATCCTTGAATTCCTTTAAGGGGTGTCCCCCTCTTTAGAGTATCAAATCACTTAGGCAAAAGTTAATATCACCGTCACAAAGCGAGATAGGAGGGTCTGCACTGATAAAGAGATCGATGCCTATAGCCTTAAGGGTCCAAGTCCTAGTGTAGAGCCTACAGTGCGTGTTCGGTGCAGAAAGTGTGCATCTCACCGCGAAAAATAATTTTTCTTTTGAAAATCGCAATCAAGTTATTCAAACACTTCCCGTATATTTTACCTTTCTTTCAGGAAGTAATGTGACCACTTGATTAATCTTATCAAATAAGTTTAAGTGGTATTCTTTAATTATGTTCAAATGCAATGCATGTGCAGATAACTAATGCAGAAAGATAGAAAATACGTACCTTGCTCCAGCACTCCACAATGCAGAAATACACGTAATGTAATAAGAAAAATCCAGAAGCTGCTCAAGCACTCTTAAATGATCGACCTATGGATATGCAGCTTATATTAGGCAGCGCAGATTCTTTTTTTTTTACTAAATGCGCAATCAAAAGAAATTATCACAGATAGAATAATCCTAGAATCTAAAGAATTTGGGACAGTCCCCCAAAAATAAGCCCCAGATTACAAGGGTGTGAAAACAGATGATTAAACTAAATCCTAAAGAGTCTATTCCAAAATGCTACATCAAAAATCTAAGAGGCAAAATCCTCTTAGATGTTCCTCCGTGCATCTTCACGTGTGTGGGATCAAGGCCCACAGGCTCCTATTGCTATCCTTCAAGTGGCGTTAAGGTTTACTAAAACGAGTGTCCACTGTGTGCTCCTCCACCTCAAGAATGTACCTCGCACAGAAAAATAATAGATCAATGGATATATAATCTCAATTAGAACTTAATGTAAACAGAAAAAATACTTGCAAATTTATTAGACTTGTTGCCTTCCCGGTAATGGCGTCATGAGATTTTTCACTTGATTAAAAAGATAATAGCAATAAAATAATGTGTCGTTATAACATTTTATGTGGTGGAAAATTTCTCAATCAAGGATTAAAATAGATTTCAAAAATCTCCCAATCAAAAATAATTTATATCTAACCACGTTGGTTTAGAGTATCGTATCCACATAAAGACTTTAGCCTAATAAACTCACATATATATAGCATTCATGTTTACAAATAGAATTGATTAATTTTTCCTAACAATGTTGAATCAAAATCAATAGTGTTAAAACAAGGGCGTAAGAAACACAAAAATGATCGAGAGAAAGATAGCGGGTAGTCGAGCAAATTCAACTCAATATCTAAATAAACAAACAAAATCTCATTCTTCAATCACCTATCCCCCCTCTCATTTCAACTAATAGAGGGTTACTGATTGCAAACAGGGGAGAAGAGCAGAGGGCTTGTATGCACGCAAGGAGGGATCATCGGTAGCGAGCTTTGACGGAGGTGATCTGCAAATGGAGGGGAACTTGAGGGCGGTGACGGCTGGACATGGCTGGCGAAGCGGTGGGATGCTCGTCGGCGTTGGATGCTTGGCACGATGGTGGAACTGCAGGGGGCGGCATGGACGTCAGGGCAGGTATAGTGGAGAGTGGTCGAAGCGTTGGTGAGGTCGGCGTCGACGATGGTGGCCGGCAGTGGTGGCTATGAGCAGGTGGCTAGCGGTGGTTGATGGGTTCCTTGTGGGAGAAGATGATGAACAATGAGACGAGAAGCACTGTCGTATGTGGCTTGCGTGCGGCTTGTGCGTGGTTGCTGTGGTCGACGCTTCTTTGCTCGCGAGGGTGCAATGGGTTGTGTTGATGGCGTTGGTGATGGTGGTTGTTATCTATGGTGAGAAGGTGTATTTTTGGGTTATGTTGGTGGAGGTAGATGGTGTTGGTGATGGTTAAGGAAGGAGATACGATCTATGGTCGAGATGACGAGGGGGTCTGCGGTGGGTTAGAGGAAGATGAATGCACACTATCACCGTGCACACGAGATAAGTGAGGTCGGGGTGTCGGCAGAGTGCGTAAGGTCCATGGTGTATGCTCCTTCCATGGCTTGATACCACGATGAAGATGGATGATGATCCCGCAGGTGGAGAAGATCTTGCATTTAAAAAATTTTTTGTGCGTTTTCTTTCACTAAGATCTCCTCCAACCGCTTGGAGGATATAATGAGCGGTTGAGATGAATGCGGTGAGGCTCGGCGTCGACAGTGTTGGTGGTGGAGTTGGTTGGTGGTAAGGCACACGCACTCAACCTATTTACTCCTTGTGTGTTGCCTGCATACACTAATTACGTTATCATAAAAATATGTTATTAAATTTTAACTATGGCACATAAAAATGTATGTAGGTGAAGATAAATTATCATTTAAATTATGAATAATTAAAAATCAGGAACATGTATTTAACAATTACCTAGGTTAATTAGCACTCCACTAAAGTGGACTGGTCAGTCTGCATCTTTGGCTATTAAGTATGAATTAGTGGCAGAATGCTTGGACAAGCAGGAGCAAGAGCTGGTGGCTGGAGAGGAGCACAATGTTTGTAGATGAGTCTGAAGGATAGGAGGGAGCATGATAAGCATTGGATGAATCTGGAGAGGAGCGCAACAGTTGCAGATGTGTCTGAAGGGTAGGAGGGAGCATGTAAAGCATTGGGTGTATAACCCACTCGCACAAACTATGGCTTCTTTAAAGATTGTGAAATTACTGGAGACGTGTATAATCAATTTGACATATTGGCATTGAACTTATGGTATTTGCATCTCGAACAACTTGTTTTGTAGATTTGTTTTATTAATGCATTTTTTTTGGTGGAGATTAAACCATGGACTTCTTTCCTGTGCCTGGGAAAAGACCCGGTCAACCAAGACAGACAGACATATGGTGGGAATGGTATGAAGCTAACGAGTGCAAAGGGGACTAATCAATAATCATTATCTCAAATGGGCTTCAATATGCAGACCCCTTTTTCAGAGGGCCTGCAGCTTAATTCCAGATGGGAAACGAGAAGTTGGATTAGACCCTCTCCGCGAGCAGCGGTGTACAAGGGGGAAGAAGTGAATGTAGAAAATGAAAATCATAAAGCTCCACTATCAGCAGGTGACTGAATATCGTTATGTAGGGGTGAGAGCGATGCAATTTATCCTCCGAAGTACTCGGATACACAAAACCAATGGTATTAAGTAAGTGGGAAAATATAGAAAGGACATCAATCTTGGTGCCAACGGTGTAATACAGGCATAACATTATTCACCTAGCCAACCAAGTTGGAAGAAACATGGGCATCTCCATGAGTGAGGGTCAAATATGGTAGTTCACTAACTGGAAGCTCCAAGGAGAGCTTCAAACTGAAGAGAATAGGTAGGTTGAAAATGCTGAAGCTCAGAGGATCACCACACATTATGTATGATATCCACACTTCTTTTTGAAAAGATCCACACATCTTAAAGTACACAAAAAGAAAATCCCGCCTCTGCATCCTCAACACTTACCTCATCCATTAGTCATCCTGATGTGAGCTGCTTTGTTCAAACTATTGGAAATTTAGCTTTACATATCGAGAAGGTCCACATGTTGGCAAACTTCAGTAAATCCTATATGCCTGGGGAAGATCATAAAGACCAGCCAAAGTTGGAAGACGGCTGCTTAAGCCTAGAATGTCCAAATCCAGCAAGAATGAAGTTTATTTTTGTCCCTAGCTAGCCATATATAAAAAAATTCCAAGGCCATATATGCAATGATAGGCCATGTGCTACAAGCACTGACTGAATCCAAGATTCCAAGGCTTACGTTGTTAGAATGGCCCGACTCTTGGCAAAACAGGTTACCCCCGGCTGCATCCAATTAGTATCTATCTGGATCCAACGCCGGAAGAGCTACACCAGACCAAACTGAGAGGGAGAGGAAAAGAGGTTGAGAAAAAGATGCAATTGAAAGGGAAACACTTTGATAACATAGTTTTAGGAGGTGAAGAAATCATCACAAAAAGAGGGCGAAGTCAGTAGTCAGGGGAGAAGGTGAAGCTAGTCTTGATGCCTCTTCCAAGTTCCAAGGTACAAGCTACTGAGATTATGGCCGTCTCTTTTTCTGTTCTGTGTTTTATTAGTGCTTATTTCCTTGAGGTTGTACTCATTTTCCCACTAACCTACAATATAGAAAGAAGGTTAGGCTTGCCAAATAAATTACTCATATTTTTACACTAGCAGAACTCTTCCAAAAAGAAAAGATGATCATTGGTTCAGCTTTGATTATCTAATATCTAGCTAATGGCCATTATAGGCACGATGATCTCTTCAGACATTGGAAATGCCTCTAAGGGGCTTTGAGCCAGCTACTACGATGCTAGAATCTTGTAAGTAGGCAATGGGCCCTTGACAACGTTTTGGTATGGCGCAAGGCTCTTTCTTGCATTAGAAGCTCTCATCAAGGAGCTGTTACCCTAATGCTCATGCTCTAGCTTCCCCCAATATTAAGTCTGCAGTATGCAATTCTATGTGATGCGTATACCAGCAGTATGTACCCTTCGCAATAGTGCGCTATGGCCTGCATCAGATTAGATAAGGATATTGTCAAAACCTACAAGGACCCTATGAATGAGGCTTACAACTGAGTTGATAATCCTGATGAAGGTATTCAGAGCAATTGATAAACCAGATGGATAAATTATCCACTTGCGAAGGGTATTGGAGTTCTAAAAGCGAGCTTCCATTTTTCTTTATCTGTGCTGAGCTGGTAATAATTTAGCACAAGGACCATTCTTGGAGAACTAGGTGGATCCACTCATCACTCATAGCCTATTATCATCCAAGTCAAGGATGTGACTACAGACAATCATGATCAATACTAATGGGTATTCTGTCAATACACATTCTTCCCGGATCTGCCCTAGTAAGAAATGCAGCACTATACATTGCAAATGCCGTCTCATAGCAATCTGGTTAAATCATTAGCAACCGTAGTGAACTATGACCAATTGCAAGGGTTTTACTCGAAGATGTCGGCACAGGCACTATCGAGGGTGTTATTCATGGTCATTTTTACTAGAGGTGGAAGTCATATTGCTTGTTAGATAGGTAGATCCATCCATCCCTCTCGACGCATTGTCGCTCACCTCCGGTTTCGCTCCTCCCTATCTCTAATCCTTAATCCCCTTTACAGTCATCTAGAGAAGCTGCACGTACATCAAGTCTGAGACAAGCCTTTGTCCAATATAAGTTAGCTTGTGCGTAACGATATCAAAGGGGAGACATGAGTGCCACCAAGTACGGGGGGAGAGAGAGAGATGTAGGTCGGGGTTGGTCTCTGGTGGTGAAGGTGAGGAAGAAGAGGGCAACGCCGGAGGTGCTTTGTTTCAAGCGTAGAGAGAAGGGTTATGTTGCACGGGATTGCAGGGACCCAGTGTGCTGCCTTTGGTGCAGGGAGTTGGGCCACCAGAGGTCATCCTATGCGAAGGAGGTGTGGAGGACTGTGGCTGTGGGCGTGCAAGCAGCTGTGCCCCCACCCCCCACCGGAGGGTGCACCGTCGGTCAAGGTGGGGGCCCCTTGGTCGGAGGAGGCTAGGAGGCTCGAGAGGGCCTTCGCAATGGCCTTGGTCGGAGGGGTGGCGGAGGGCCACGTTGAGCTAGGCGTTCTCGAGGTTGAGGTGGTAAGATCGCTGGGGGGCTAGGCGAGGGGCTTGGGGTTGAGGGTGGTTGGGGAGGGGAAGTTCTTTCTTGTTGGCGTGTCGTCGAAGGTGGCGAAGTGGCTACTTTTCAGGGACCTCCTGTGCTTGGGTGGAGTGGTCAGGTGGCGGCGGGCGGTTAGGTCGAATGGTGCACTCTGGGAACGGCCGCCGAGGAGGGTGGACATGATGGTGGACCTGGAGGCTGTGCCACTCTTTCTTTGCACGAGGAAGGTTGTCGAGGTGGTGGTCGCCCCCTTTGCGAGGGTGCGGTGGTGCAGGGGCCTTAGCCTTGGTGGAGGGGATCTCGCGTCGATGCGAGTTTTGGTGGAGTTGAGGCCGGGTAAGACGCTCCACGGGAAGGTGCTGTTGTGCTTGGGGGGTGCCTCGTGGATCGTGCTGGTGAAGCCGGTTGGAGGAGGATTGTGATCCTTCGCGAAGGTGGAGCTACTGGCCGAAGGGGGTTTGGTGGCAGAGGAAGGTGCTCCGGCGCATGGGATGCTGTGGAGGCCAAAGGCCGCCGACGAGGGAGGCGCCTCGTGTGTTGAGTCAGCGGCGTGGAACCCGGAGCTGGGTGAGCGCGCTCCCCTCGAGGCTTGGCACTCGATGTGCATGGTGGTTGAGGCAAGGTCGTTGGTCGAGGGGAGGGCAATCAATGCAGGGAAGGAGTTGGCGGGGAGCATATGGTCGTTAGGGGAAGATGGGTCATGCGGGGCCATCGAGGGGCTGCAGTGAGGGGAGCGGGAGGGTGCCTCGGGTGATTTCGACGCATTGAAGAAGGCACGCCTCTTTAGGGATGAGGGGGCACAACGTTCAATCTGGTTTGGATCTGGGTCCAAATCCACGCCCGGACCCGATACCCCCTCGTGCCCGTTATTTTAGTGGCCCACGGAGGGTCCTCTCGAAGGAGACTTTCAGCGCTTTGGGTTTCGAATGGGTGGGAAGTGCGGAGCATGAGTGTGGAGCGAAGGTGGTCGTCCCTAGAGGTGGTAATGGCGAGAACAACGAGGAGATCAAAGCGACCAAGCTCCTCCATCAGAAGATGGAGAAGCTCTGGACGGCGCCACAAGGCTTCCCCACGGTGTGGGGGATACCAGTCGGGACTTCTTTGGCATCAACGACCCCCCTGACGTTCAGAGGATGCCCAGGGGGTGGTGCGGAGCTTCGTCAAGGAGCTCATGGTGATGGCGATGGCGTTGCCCTTTGCGGTGACGGTGGTTAGCCTTGTTCGGAGGGGGTGATGGGGTCTCTTGTGGCGGAGGGCTTCCGTGAGTTCGGAGAAGGGACATGGGCTGGTGGTTTGGTGGGGGAGGCGGTGTGCTTGGAGGTGGTAGGGTGGGGTCGGCAGGCGGTGAGGGAGGTGGGCCGTTAGGTGGGAAGGTGTGGAAGGGAGGGGTGGGAGGGGTGGGGAGCTGGGGGTGGTCTGGTCTAATGATTTTAGGTTGGGGGAAGTGGAGCAGGTGGTAGAGGGGGTCAAGTTTGGTCGCTCGATGGGGGGAGGTTTTGTGGGTGCCCCATGTTGAAGGTGCTTACGTGGAATGTTAGGGGATTTTGCGACCCCTCACGTCGAGGGACGTTGAGGTCCTACCTACACAAGTGGAGTACGGATGTGGTGTTCTTCCTGGAGATGAAGTTGTGGGATTGTGACCGGAGGGTTTAGAGAAAGATTGGGGGTGGCCTGTGGGGTGGTTTTCTAGCGTTGGATGCGGCTGGGAGGTCAGGGGGGTTATCGGTTGGAAGGACCTGCTCTCCTTGGAGGACTCAGAGGTGGGGGTAGGAATAGTCTCAGTGTAGTTGAGGAGGCGGAGCGATTGGCTCATTATGGTGGAGGGGATTTCAACGTCACTCTCTTGGCGAAGGACAAGTCGAGGGGGGGGGGGGGGGGGGGGGGGGGGAGGAGTTAAGGATTGAGGCTTGGAGGACTTCGCGAGGTTCATTGCTAAGCACAGGTTGCAAGATGTACCCCCCATTTCCTATGCGTACACATGGAGGAGCTTTGGAGGCTTGATGTCCAGACTGGATCGCTTTCTGTGCTCAATGGAGATGGCAGAGGTCTTCCTGGCAGGGGTTCGCACTCTGGAGAGGTCGTTCTCAGACCACACCCCTCTATTGTGGGAGTCTAGCGAGGGGTCCCGCTGCGGTACGTATTTCAAGTTCGACAGGCCGTGGCTGCTAGAGGAGGGCTTTAGGAGTATGGTGGAGGACAAATGGAGGACTCTGCACCCGGATGATTCGACGACCGTGAGATTAGAGTTAAAACTTCAGGAGCTGAGACTCTTTCTAAAGTAATATAGGAGGCAGGGGACAGAACGGAATATGAAGAGGTACGAGGTGCTTGGGGAGATCCAGAGGCTGGATAGAGTTGAGGACCAGGGTCGGTTGACAGTGGTAGAGAGACAGAGCAGACGAAACACATAAAGATCATCCAGGATGAGGATCGAAAAGTAGAAGTGGAGTGGAGAACGAGATTCAAACAGAAGTGGATTGAGGGAGACTTGAACACCAAGTTCTTCCATATGATGGTATCAGCTAGGCGTAGGAGAAACTGAATTGATAAGCCCCACATGGCTGAGGCAGAGTGCTCCGGTAGGGAATTTGTGGGCAGGCAGTGGCGGACTACTTCAGGGAGTTTACGGGGAGGGACGGGAGATGGCGGTGGAGGGGTTTGGGAGCTCCGGTGGTGGACGCGGTGGAGGTGGAGGGGCAGGTGGCACCCTTCACAGAGGACGAGGCTCACAGGGCGGTCTGGGGATTGAATGCAGATGGATGTCTAGGTCGTGACAGATTCTTGATCTTGTCTTTCAAGGAATTTTGGTCGTTGCTAAAGATTGAGATCATGCAAGTCCTGGCAGAGTTTAGGGAGGGCAACAGGTGCTTTAACAAACTCAACAAGTTCTATATGTTCTTGCTGCCTAAGGAGGGGGCGGAGGCGATTGATGACTGCAAACCGATTGCTCTCTCAATGCGGCATATCTAATTGTGGCAAAGATTTTGGCGAACAGGCTTGGGAGGGTGATTGGTGGAGTTGTGTCGATGCAGACAACGTTTGTGCCAGGGGGATGCATCTTGGACGGGTATGTTGCAGTGACGAAGATCCTTGCACACTGGAGGGAGAGGAGGAAGGCTTTTCTGTGGAAGGATAATTTTAAAAAGGCATACAACTCAGTATAGTAGTCCTTTTTGTGGGTGGCTATGGTCAAGTGGGGTTTCCCACCGGTCAGGATTAGCTGGATGAAGCAGTGTGTCACAACATCTTTCTCGATCCCCATTAACGGGAACTCAGCAGGGGGTTGGATTCAGCTGAGGAGGGCGTGCAACAGGGGTGCCCCCTGGCACCTATGTTATTTGTGTTGGCGGTTGATGCTTTAGCGAGGGCATCCGACAGGGCATGTGCAGTGGGTCTGGTTCAGGGCTTCCTGGTGGGGGAAGGGGAGAGTATATTGGTGCTGCAGTATGTGGATGATGCTCTTTTTTGTGGAAGGGGTGGAGATGGAAGCAAGATAGAGACGTATCCTCTTGGAGCTGTTTTGTGAAGCATCGGGAATGAAGATTAACTATTCAAAGTCTTCCTTTGCTCAGTTTGGTATGAATGCTGAGGAGGCCAGGGTTTGTTCAGAGGCCCTGGGTATGGAGGTTGGGTCTCTGCCCCTCCATTATCTGGGCCTACCCTTGATGGACGGGAGGGTTTCGATGTAGAGCTGGGCTCCATTGCTAGAGAGGATTGAAGACTGGTTAGCATGGTGGGCGTCCAAGCTGCTATCGAGAGGAGGGCGTTGGTTCTCCTAAAAGTAGTTTTGTTGGTGATGTCAGCATACTTTGCTTCTGTTGTGAAGATGCCACGAAAAATTGAAGATAGAATTGTGAGTCTAATGAGAAGCTTCTTGACCAATTATGGAGCAAGCGGGAAGGGAGTGAAGCTGGTGGCTTGGAGTGAGGTGTGCAAGCTCGTCGGGGAGGGGGGCCTAGGAGTCAGGGAGGTGGGGAGGATGAATGACAGCTTCTTGGCAAATTGGATTGCAAGGCTGCTTGGGGGAGAGGTGTCTAGTGGGGAGGGTCCTGCAATCTTGCTATTGGGGACCGCTTGACTGGGGTCTCCTGGCATCGCCTCTTAGATGAGCTTCCCACTTCCTTAGGGCCTGTCTCTGGTGGGACCGAAGGTTCAATCTTTTTTTACCCCGGTGTTGGGGTCGGGATAGACTTTTAGATTTTGGACATATGACTAGGCGGAGCTTAAGGTTCTAGCAAAGCGCTTCCCTAGGCTTGCTGTGTTGGTAGTTGACAGGAGAGCCTCAGTGGAGGAGGTCTGGGACAGCGTGTGGTGTCCTACGTTCTCGAGCAATTTGTTAGATCAGATGCTTGGGGGAGATGTAGGTGTTGTTGTAGGAGTTGGAAGGGTTTCAGCTATAGGATGGTGGGGACTCTTTTGGGTGGGAGGAAGGTGATTTCTCGATAAAGGATGCTTATTAGAGGCTTGGAGGTTTGGGCACACTGGGGGCATTGATTTGGCTAGAAATTGCAAGCAACTCTGGGAGGCTTCTTGCCCCCAGAAAGTGAAGGTGTTCGCTTGGGTCCTTAGGAGAGGTAGGTTGATGTCCAAGAAGTGGAGGGCTCGATGGGTCCAGGATGTGGAGAGGTCTAGCCCACTATGTGATTAGGCAGAGGAAGATATCGATCATTTGTTCTTTACATGTTCAATGGTGACGTAGGTCTGGGAATAGATTGACAACCGATGGTGGGTTCATGACTCCTTTACCAGCTTCTGGAGGTCTTTCAGGTGTGAAGGAGCCGACATTAGGTGCAATGTGTTTCGTTCGAATAGAGAGCGGGCTCGACCGTTAGTAGTTGTTTGGCTAGATAGGAATGTTGTGCTTATGGTTCGCTAGTATGTGCAAAATATTGTTGGGTGGTATCTAAAAGATTACTAACCTTCCCCCTTTCAAAGAAAATTTGTACCGGAGGTGAGATGGCAAACTTAGCTGTAGTCTGGGCTAATTTTTAACGTTATTCTTATACCCAATAATATATCGGAAAAGATTTCTCGGGGAAGTATACTTTGAAGTAAGAGGAAAAATAAATAAACTCTACTAAAAAAAATCAACTTCCTTTTTTAAAAAAAAAATTCAACTAATTCCGTGTGATGTAACCTCTAAATCAATTTGTCCCTTGACCTTCTAAAGAGCATCTTCCCCACCACCACACCACCCCATCGTTTCCGGTTTAAGTCAAATCACCTGTCTCCTATTATTTCAAAATGACAAGCATTAAGTATCGGCAAAAGTAACTCAAAATTTTTCTTTACCACACATACCCCTTGTCCCCCTTGTCAACCTACTTTATATCCAATTATTTAAATATTTAAAATCAAAGTAGTGCTGATCCATCAATATAACCTCAATTATTCTCATACCAGTACGTTATATCTGCTGTATATCTTTCTTGCATCTCAAGTAGAATGGTGAGGAGGGCAGGAGAGGGAGAGGAATGTGCAGATAGAGAAGGGAAATTGGGGGTATAGTTTTGTTAATAACTAATTGTTGTTACCTTAAAGTTGTGAGAGAGGGGGTGATTTGATTCAAGAAGGGGTGAAATTAAACCTTCTAAAAGGACAAGGGCCAAATTCATATCACGGCTACCCATAGGTGATAGTTGATTTTTCCTTTTGAAATAATTAAACATTCTTCTGAACAATGGTTGACCCTTTTTCTCCATCAGATATCAGATCCCAGTAGATTGTTTTATTCATTGCCTCTTAGCTTCCATGGATGATTTTTTCACTCTCCGAAATTAATGTTTGCAGTTGGGTGGCTGCTTCTGAAACATTCTTGCGCAATCGAGATACCTGATACATGTGCCCGCTGGCTTTCTGGAAGGTTAATCATGGTGTTGGATGTTGAACTTGTGCTGATGAGATATATTCATCTTAAGATGTCATCTTAGAAATAAACCCGTCCAACGTAGAAGTTGCTCTGTGTTCATAATGCCCATCATCTACGTGAACTATGCTTCTCTTTGCGGTTTCTTTTCATTATATACTGATGCCAGTTGAAGGAATATAGTAATTGCATGTTTTAGAGGGATGATTTGTAAGTTACTATTGCATCAGCGGAAGATGGAGAGCACGCTGTTGAGAATGTTGCAATATATGTTAGGGAGGCTTCTATTGATTGGTATGGATGTCAGTGGGGGTGGTGGGGAATGGAAAATTGATTTTTTAATCTTCAAATCAGAATTGGGGGCACTTGCTGCCTTCAAGAGATCTCAGCTTGTGACTTCATACAGATCCTGGTGGACCGGTTCCGCCCTGAGTCTGTCCGATATCATGAAAAGCTTTGGGCTTTGATCGGCCGTATGAGGCCGATCGGAGCCCCTCCCCTCCTCCGGATGCTCCCTCTTCTCCCCAGGACCTCTCCTCTCCAATGTTCAATCTCCCTCCTTGACATGCACAGCCTGTAGCAGTTCTTAGCGACTGTTTTTGGCTGTAGTGGTTGCGGCACAGCGGGGATGGTGATGTCTGAGGTCGCGAGGTAGTCGGACGCTCGCGGTGGCTGTTTGCGTCGGAGTGGCCGTGGTGTCCCATTGTTGGAATTTGTGGCCGTGGTGCTTAAGTCCATCGCGTTGAGTTTGGTCGTGGTGGTGTAGCTATGCTTGTCGAAGGTCGGTCGCAACAGCGTGTGGCAGTCCGCTTATGATGATCGCGGTTGCAATGAGATGGGTTGCGACGTCATGGTTGCAATGTGGGTGTTGCGGGAGGTTTTGTCGTTTTGTTGTTGTAGTCTCGTGCTATAGGAGAGTTTAGGTCTTTTTTTCTTTTATGTAGTGTAGTTTAAATTTTATTGGAGATTATGATCCCGTGCTATTACGGTCAAGTTAAATTTTGATCTTTTGGTTGATCTATTCATTTTGTTGCGTTATTTCTTCAAATTTCATCTCGTTAATACTTTACCGTATCTACGAGCATGGGAGTATTTTCTTTCATGAGGTTCAATTTTTTATCTTAGTATGTATTCTTTTTCTTTCTCCTTGTCTCGTTTTTTTGTATTTTCTTGAGTTTTGATATACAGGGTGTATTTTTTCCATGTGGGTGAGTTTTCTTTGTGTCTCCCTTTCTGTGAAACATGTCTCTTGTATCAAGTTTTTCCCTTTAATAAAAAATTTATATTAAAAAAAAAAATCTGGGCTTGTAAAATTCGGATATCCGCGAGGACAATGAATTTACTTTAGCTACCACCATTAGCTATGTGCACCTGCATATCTACCTTCCAGAAAACTGGGGATCTCATGTTAAATAAAAAAGCAACGAACGGGGACCGACGTGTGTCATCGTCTAGTCACAAAAAGGGTTACCAAGAATGTTTACAGTGAGATCCAACTCCCACCATTTGTAGGCTAAATGTCATCTCCTTACCCCCGAATCCTCTAAAATCGCCGTCAGTATCAACTAGGGATTTCTAGTCCAGAAAGGACAAACGAAATCACCAAGTTCTCCGGCTTTTGGCAACCATAAGTTGCTCGTATCTTGGCTTCAGTGCAGTTAACCAAATGATCGTGGAGATACAATCTCCTAATATGCAGTTAGCCTTGTAAATCTCTCTTTAAATGATGAGATCGTGTTGCTCATCCTTTTGATGGTAAGGTTTTATCATTGATAATTTAAGAATGCCTCCATTTTCGTGCGCCTGGTTTGATCTTTTAAATACAATGAAGTGTCCATGTTCATGTCATTTGGAAGCTTATCGGCTGTATCCTGTTTAGATTTACCTGGATTCCATGAAAGCTCACGCATGCTTAACTATATTAGTACGAGGAAGAAATTGCAATTGGTGCAAACTCGCTCACTTCTGCGGTCACTTGCGTTCACACCCTCCCGTGAAACCATCATTCCTGCAAAGTGAGAAAATCTCGTACCCAGCGTGACCTAATATCGTAGCCACCAGTAACCATCAAAGGTTGCGGAAAGGACCGACCATTAGAATGGACGGATTAGCGATGAGATAAAGTGCAGTGAGCAGTGCAAAAGCTTTTGGCTTTTCGTAAGGGCAGCCATCTCCCCTCGAACAGGTTCCCTGCCATACTCCCCAGCAAGACCAGTCCCCTCGCCTACCTAACTTTTAACCCTTGTGTAAATCGAAAAGACCATCTACTCCCACCGTAATCTTAGTTCCCCTCCAAAAGGAGAGAATCATGCTTGGTATGCATTAAAATCCTATACACCCCAGTAAAATTACACCAAATCCTCCTTCCACTTGTACATTCAAACATAGAATACTAACCTTCCCTTCCCTCCACCTTCTATCCAAACAACAACTGCATCACCTCCTCCTTCTTAGTCCTTCCATCCAAACATAGGCTAAGGGTGTAAATCTTTTTTCCTACAACTAACTACTTTAGGGATACATTCCAAAGAAACACAAAAGGAAATAAGACATGGACCATTAGAAAACCACCAACGAATAATTTATGGTAGCCCTGTAGAGACAAGTTTTCCCACCAGGGATTAGCTACAGCTACAAGCTATTGAGCCTGAAGGAGCATTATCAATGGCTAAAAAGCTACATGCTCTCTATCAGACCACACACACACACACACACAGAGCTGTTCTTATTCAAATACTACCCATAAACTATACATCTTCAAAAAAGGAAGACAAGAAAGAGATAACCCTAAGACCGCTTTAGAGCTATAACTACTTCCAAGGCATCGTACCCACCGCAATGCTCGTAAACAAAACCAAAAAATGCATCCGGCCCGGTTCCTGGACCAGCCTGATTTATCTAACAAAATAGGAGTGCGGCAATTTTAGATGACTGCCTGGCGTCTATCATCTTGCCTCCTTGACACGCCTTCTTTGCTGCCGAAAGCAGCTCCATCCAAATCACCTGAGACGCCAACCTTCATCAGATACCTGTCTACTTGAGATGCTGCTTGCCGACCTTCGGAGATAGCCCACACAACTAATGACTGCCCTCTGCGGCAGTCGCCGGCGGCAAAGACACCGTCAACATTAGTTGAGAAGCGGCCATATTCAGCTTTGAAGTTTGATCGAGGATCTCTCTCAACACCAAGCTGATCGGCGATGAGCTGCATTACACGGAGGATGCCAGGTTATACTCAAAAGACTTTTAACAGTCCAACAAAACAAAGAGGTGAAGAAGAAATAAGCTCTGACCTGCTCGGGTCCAAGGAACCCCATGGCCAAGAGGACCAGATCTGCTTCGATGATCTCTTCTGTACCAGCGACTTCCTCAAATTGGAATCTTCCGTTGGCATCCTTCGCCCAGTGCACACGCACGACTTCAAGTCCCTTCACTGCGCCATTCTCGTCACCAATGAACCTCTTCGTAAGGACTTCATACGATCTTGGATCCTTGCCAAACTTGGTGGCAGCTTCTTGGTGACCATAATCCACGCGGAACACGCGGGGCCACTGAAACAAAGGGCAAGCAAAAACAATAAAAAATAAGACACCCATTACAAAAACCAGAACAGGGTAATTAAAAAGTCAGTACCAACCTGTGGCCATGGGTTGCCAGGGGCACGCTTCTTGGGTGGTTCGGGGAGAAGTTCTAAGTTGACAATTTTGGTGCAACCATGCCTAATAGACGTTCCAATACAGTCTGTGCCAGTGTCCCCTCCACCGATGACAACCACCTTCTTCCCCTTAGCAGAGATATATTTACGATCTTGCAGGTTGCTGTCAAGCAAGCTCTTTGTGTTTGCATGGAGGAACTCCATCGCGAAATGAACCCCGGAAAATTCTCGGCCTGGTACGGGAAGGTCTCTGCAATTTGTATAAGCACATATGTCAAATAAAATTAGTGGAGGAATATTCAGAAGATCCCAATACTAATAGATTAATGGAAAATCTCATTTACAGCTACATGGCCGATTAGCCACATTGATCGCTTGCAAAACTATCGAGCGTTTGCATCTTTTTGGAAACACTCTTAGGGATTTTCATGGACAGTAGCATAATTTCCAATACCTAGGTTTGGTGGCTCCACAAGCCAATATAACAGCATCATTTTCAGCCTTAAGCCTCGCAGGAGAATACTGTGGATCAATGCTGACATTGGCATTTACCACAAAGTTGACTCCTTCCTTGGCCATGAGATCCACACGGCGCTGAACAATGTCGACCTTGTCAGCTTTCATGTTTGGGACGCCATACATCATGAGGCCCCCAATACGGTCAGCACGCTCATAGACAGTTACAGTGTGCCCCATTTTGTTTAGCTGATCAGCAGCTGCCAAACCGGAAGGGCCACTGCCTACTATGGCAACTTTCTTCCTGCAAGTAAAAGGAGAGAGGCTTAGGTTTCGCATGGTAAATAAAACAGGCAGCATAAATGCAAAGAAGGCTATGTGAACAGATTCGTCAAAAATATAGGAAAGGTGGGAATTTTTGGCATACCCTGTTCTTTCAAGTGGAGGTCGAGGTACCATCCACCCTTCTTCAAAACCTTTGTCAATGATGGCACATTCAATGCTTTTAATGGATACAGGGTTCTCAATAATACCAAGAACACACGAGCCTTCGCAAGGTGCTGGACAGACCCGACCAGTAAATTCAGGGAAGTTATTGGTTTCCAGAAGGCGATCCAGTGCTTCACGCCACCGATTTTGGTGAACTAATTCATTGAATTCAGGAATTTTGTTCCCAAGCGGACATCCAGAGTTCTCCTGAACAAAGGAAACCAGTCCAAATTTAACCATATCAACTTACACGTTGTACACCAGCAAAACATGTAGCATTTTTAGATTAAACATGAAAATATAAACCCATAGGAGCGAAAAGATTCTTGGAACCAAGAAGAAAGAGAAAGGCATCATGCCTAATTCATACCTGGTGACAGAAGGGAGTTCCACAATCCATGCACCGAGCAGATTGTGTCTTCAGCAACAGCCCAGGCTTTGTTTCTTCATTGACCTCCTTCCAGTCATTTATCCTTTCATTAGGATCTCTAAATGAGATACTCTCCCTTTCGTAGTTGACAAAGCCTCGATGTTTGACAGCATCAGCAACTTGAGTTGGTCTCTTGACTGGTTGTGAATCCTCTGATTTCTGTCACGTCAAACAAAAAGAAATGTTACCAATGTTCTACAATGATTTAACATATAATATATGAAATCATAATATAACATGAAGGAGGCACTTGTATTCCAGAACTAACCAATTTTATTTGACCATTTGCAGAGGCTAAGTTTTTAAGCTCCTCAAATGCATCCTTCTGCATCATCTCCAACTCCTCCCTCTTCTGAGCTTCATTTTCTGCTTGCTCTGCCCTCAAATTCTCAAGAACTCTCTTATAATCCCGAGGAAACACTTTGACAAACTTCGAGATGAGGTTGTCAAAATTCGCAAGAACATCCTTTGCCAACTCACTTTTGGTGTGACGCTGATGCTGTTGTATCATCATTCTCAAGGTTGTAATATCTTCTTCATCTTCAACATTGTCAAGATCCACTAACTCATGATTACACCTAGAAGAAAACTTCCCGTCGATATCAAGAACATAAGCAATCCCTCCACTCATGCCAGCAGCAAAGTTCCGACCTGTCTTTCCCAGAATGACAACGGTACCACCAGTCATGTATTCACACCCATGATCTCCCACACCTTCAACAACAGCTTTAGCTCCAGAGTTCCGCACACAGAATCTTTCTGCTGCCATTCCATTAAAGTATGCCTCTCCACTGGTTGCCCCATATAAAGCCACATTTCCAATCACAATGTTCACCTTGGGGTCAAAGTTAGTGCCTTTAGGAGGATAAACTACAATCTTGCCACCAGATAATCCTTTCCCTACATAATCATTGCTGTCACCTTCAAGCTCTAGCGTTATTCCGGAACACAAAAATGCACCAAGACTCTGGCCAGCACTACCACTCAACTTGATGTGGATGGTGTCAGTGGGAAGTCCCTTCAGGTGACACCGTTTTGTGACTTCATGGCTGAGCATGGTCCCAACTGCACGGTTTACATTCCTAATAGGACTCTCAATATATACTGGTAGCCCACTTTCTAAAGCAGCCTTAGACAAAGACATTAACTTTTGGTCCAGAGACATGTCAAGACCATGATCTTGTTTCTGGATGCAATATTGAGCAGCTTCCGGTCGAATCTCAGCAGCAGGACTTAGCAGAAGACCAAGGTTCATATTTTCCAATTTTTCATGACCCTTAACTACATCCTTGTCAACCTCTAACATATCAGCCCGGCCAACCATTTCATTCATTGTTCGGAATCTGAGCTGTGCCATTATCTCACGCACCTCCTCAGCAAGCATAAAGAAATAGTTTATTACATGCTCCGGCTCTCCAGCAAATTTCTCACGCAGCACTGGATCTTGAGTTGCAATACCAACAGGGCATGTGTTCTTGTGACACTTCCGCATCATTATACAACCAAGAGTAATAAGTGGGGCAGTGCTAAAGCCAAATTCTTCAGCACCAAGAAGACAAGCAATAGCAACATCTCTTCCAGTCTTTAACTGTCCATCTGTCTGTAGAACAGCCCGACCACGGAGATCATTTGCAACCAATGTTTGGTGAGTTTCTGCAAGTCCAAGCTCCCATGGGAGTCCTGCATTCTTGATGCCTGTCCAACGAGATGCTCCTGTGCCACCATCATGGCCAGAAATCAACACATGGTCTGCATGACCTTTCACCACGCCACTTGCTATAACCCCAACACCCGCCTCAGACACCAGTTTCACACTGACTCGTGCACCAGGATTGGAGTTCTGCATAAGTAAGAAAACATGAGGATCAGTATTTGAAGCCTTCCAGATACCACAATACAGCCATACATATGGAAGTCTCCATGGGAAAACTCAATGCTAATAGTTACCTTCAGATCATAAATAAGCTGAGCAAGATCTTCAATAGAATATATATCATGGTGAGGGGGAGGGCTGATGAGGCCAACACCAGCCGTGGAATTCCTTGTGACAGCAATATCACCAATAACCTTATGACCAGGCAATTCACCTCCTTCTCCAGGCTTGGCACCCTGCACAACATGGAACATAAATTTGAATAAAGGGAAAGTAAAACAATAATCAAGAAGTCCAGTGCATGTATTATCTCACCAAACTTCAAAGGTATGCATCAGTTAAGATACAAAGACACAGATAGTGCTTTGTAGATTCAGCCATATCTGTCATGAACATAGATTCATAAACAAGAGAGACCTTGTTCCGCACAAACATATGAGGTAAATATGAAGTTGATGCCCCACCAAAAGTGCGAACAAGCAATAGGAAGAGTATGACTTTTTTTAGCAAAGTACCTGTGCCATTTTTATTTGGAGTTCATCAGCATTGGTAAGATAATAGCTTGAAACTCCAAATCTTCCACTAGCCACTTGCTTGATAGCACTCCTCTTTGGATTTATCGAACCATCACGAAGAGGTTCAAGTCGGGAAGGATTCTCTCCGCCCTCACCTTCATTCAGACACCCAGTCGGAATTCAATTTTAAGTAGTTGGAAATCATAGATGTACATTTTTCCTGTGCAATCAACTAATACTACCAAAAAGGTAAATGACCAAAAGCAACTTTCTATTCAAACAATCCATGCATGCATGAAAAGTACCTGTATTAGATTTCCCTCCTAGTCTATTCATAGCAAGAGCCAAAGTTGTGTGTGCCTCCAGTGATATTGAACCATAACTCATAGCACCAGTACAGAAACGCTTCACAATCTCACTTGCAGGCTCAACTTCATCCAGACTGATTTTGCTACCCACATCCTTAAATTTCAACATACCACGCAAATTGCAGGCCTTGTTCAACTCATTAATACGCTTGGAATACTCCTTATATGCTGCCACACTGTTTGAGCGAGCAGCTTCTTGTAACTTTGCAATTGCAAGAGGATCATTAAGATGCAATTCACCACCTTTTCTCCAGTGGTAATCCCCAGGATTAGGCAGAGCTACTGCTTCTGCACTTCCATGAGGTAATTCCCGGGTAGGAAAACCCATTTCATGCAGCCTCAATGCATCACGAGCAAGCATCTCAAAAGTTGCACCCTCCACTCTACTTGGTGTACCTCTGAAACACTTGTGAATAACCTCAGCAGAAAGACCAAGCGCTTCAAATATTTGCGCACCCTTGTAGGATGCCAAGGTTGATATTCCCATTTTAGCAAGAACTTTCATCATTCCATAGTTGCTTGCCTTGAAGTACCTTTGAACAAGTTCCCCTCTCGAATGGAATTCGCCACTTTCTTTGGGAGGGATCTTTCCATCAATCTGCAACCTCCAGATTGTCTCTATGGCTAAATATGGGCATATGGCATCTGCACCATATCCAACCAGGGTACAGAAGTGATGCACCTCACGAGGCTCAGACGACTCAATTATCAAGCCAACTTGTGTGCGCTCAAGTGTGGAAACTAAATGCTGATGAACTGCGCCAACAGCCAAGAGAGAGCTGACTGCAACACGCTCTGCAGAGAAGCCTTAACAAGCAACCAACAAAAAAAGTAAAAATTAGGGCAGTCAAGAATTTTTCTAAGATTATGAAATATTAACTCCACCGCAAAAGGAAAAAAAAATGCAAAATTTGGAGTGTCAAGAAATTAGGAGTCATGGAAACATCACATTCTCTTAAGCCCATTTATAGTCACGACCACAACAAATATCAGTGTGAAATGAACTCATGTGGCTTTAGTATGTGTAGTACTTAAAACTTATTTAAATGGTCAAGACTTAGCAAGGACTGTGAATATTGGCAGGCAACATCCATGATGACAACACAAACAACAATAGCTAACACACCTATTGTAACAGTCAACACTTACCTCTGTCAGACAACACAATTATTGTATAACCATCTTCAATGGCACTGCGTGCTTCACAACAAATTCTATCCAAAGTCTCTTCTAAGCCCCTACTCCCACGCCTTTTTGGGTATGTGATATCCAAAACCTTACTATGCCAGCCCTTATAGTTCATCTTTTTTATCGCCGCCATTTCATTAATTGACAAAAGAGGCCCATCCAGGGAGAGACGATGGCATTGCTCTTCAGTGGTTTCAGTCAGATCCCCTTCTGGACCAATCATGCATTCCATAGATGTGACAATTTTCTCTCTAATGGGATCAATTGGTGGGTTTGTAACCTGTGCAAACATCTGCTTGAAATACTCAAAAGGAAGTTTCTCTCTGCTCGACATCACAGCAAGGGGAGTATCATTGCCCATAGACCCAAGAGCCTCAGTAGCATCTTTTGCCATGGGTAACAACAGCATCTCCAATGCTTCAACGGTATAACTGCTCATAATAAGATTTCAAATTAGATATGAGCAAGCATAATAACTAGCTAGAATAAGCAAAATGCAAAAATTCTCACCCAAATGCCTTCAAAGGAGCCAACAAGCCATGGATCCCCATGTTCTCCATGCTCTCATACATGCTATGGGCCTGTATGGGAAGCGTAAGAACATTAGAACCTCCACAGGTCTGCAACAGCAATAGACTGCAAATACAGGAATGAGAAAAATAAATGCAAATGTGAGCTTACTGTCACTGTTCCGGGAATGGCTGGTTCCCTTCTCTCCACTTCAGGGACAGAATCAATAATATCTTTGAGTGATATCTTCTGTCTCTTAAGCCATCCTGCATAAGGCCTTGCCTGGGAATATTGTTTCTTCAAAGCCTCATCATCAACAACAATATGGTTTTCAAAATCAACCAACAGCATCATTCCGGGATTAAGTCTTCCTTTTGTCTTGATATCTTCAGGAGGAATGTCCACAACTCCAACTTCACTTGCCATTATAACACGACCACTATTTGTAATGTAGTAACGACCAGGACGCAACCCATTGCGATCCAATGTAGCTCCAAGATATCGACCATCAGTAACTGCAAAAGATCCGAGACACCACATAATTAACAGTAGTGTCTTTATATACCTTGACACCAAAAATATTTGAATAAGATCTTACAAGATATCAATGCAGGTCCATCCCAGGGTTCCATCAAAGCTGAAAAGTATTCATACAGAGCTTTTCTATCAGGATCCATGTTCACATCATTTTGCCAAGCCTCAGGAATCATCATCATAACTGCTTCAGGTATACTTCTGCCAGATCGAACCAGGAGCTCAAGAACACCATCAATTGCACCTGAAATGAAGAACCACTGTCATAGTTGGAACAAGAACAGATTGACTGCACTTATTGTAATGCCCTGTTTATGCAAAAACATCAATGGCCTGTGTGTAAAAGCTTTGAGAGTTAATGTGGAAAAACGAATCAAGATAACATCTTCAATGGATCTTCTGCTGCACCATTTTTTGATGTATTTACTCATGGAAGTTGCTCTCATCAACCTTTTAGAATTGCACATGGAGAAGTGAATGGAAGACCAGTAGTTTATTTCTAGATCACAAGAGAAAATACAATCTTCAAGACCACTTTTTGAAGGACTTTATCAACAATAAATTAACCCCACCTCATCATCACAATACCGCATCTATTTCATGAATAATGGAGATACAGCCAGCTTGTGAACACAACCTGATATCACAATTGACAGTTTCTTGAAGGAGGTATTGAGACTTGGTAAATCACCTGAATCAGAAGAGCTAGCATCTACGATTGGAAGCAGTTTCTTCATCTCAGCCTTTGATAGACCAAGTTCCTTGCATTTCAAAAGGCCCTCTCGTGCCTTCATCCTAGTTAAAACAAATTGGTAAAAGATCCAGTATGCAAACGGGAGAATAATTCATACATATGAGCATACAGTTTCAGCTTTACCAGTTGGCATTGCCTCGAAGAGTGTTTATCTCTCCATTATGACCCAGAACACGCATTGGTTGAGCACGGTCCCAGCTGGGGAAGGTGTTGGTGGAGAATCTAGAATGGACCTGTTCAAACATAATAGCAAGTTAAAAGTGCATACAGCAGCTGCATGATGTTCCTTTATGCATCAGCATGTCATTTGAATTTTTTTGCATATCAATTTTACAGTACTATATAGACTGAACTATTCTCCAGCATTTTTGAAAGAATGTGGAAGCCCTAGGCTACCTTGACCATATACATTTCTTTTCGACCAAATTGCAAGTCTCATCCACAAGAATTGGCGATGAGAAGCACTTCATCACAACTCTGCAACATGGCGTATTACGTATTAACTAGGGAGTCCTTCAGCTGGCTAGCCCAAGGAACCAATACCCAAACGAGGAAGCAATACAAAGATATAATTGAATAGGGGTTATAAAATTCAACCATTGACCTTGCATCCGCAACAAGTAGGTTCCCTTGCTGCTTGCTTTAAAGAATCAAGCTTGTGCAAAATATTGCCAAAAGAGTTCATATATTTACCATGGCCATGTAACTCGAAAAACAATCATTTCCAAGGTCTACATAGTAATAGTTCTTCAACTGATCAGGCTTTAATTGTCCTTTATAAACAACAGTCCTGTAACCAGCAAGAAGAACAACTTGTTCAACGTTTGGTAATTATTTAATTTGCAAAACAAAGAAGTCATGAAATAAAAACAAATTGACCAAAAAGTTCAGCACCTTGAAGATAATGAGCATATATAGAAGTCTCTTGCTTCACCATGAGGGAGATTTAAAGCAGCTCGAATGGCAACCATAGAAATTCTTCTCAATATATACATCTGCATCCACAATACAGGAATGAAGTAAGAAAAACTTAAAGGAAAGATTTTGAATTAGAGGCATGGTGACTCAGACAAATCATCCATGCATAGAAAACTTCAAGTAGCTTGAAATAACCTGTTGCTCAAAATCAGCAGTAGATCTCAAACTACGAGTAAGAAATACTTGTTCAATGACTGGTTCTGTTTCAAGTGCAGATTTACCCAATCCAGAATTATCAGTGGGAACAGAACGCCAACCCAGGACAACATGTCCAAGTGATTCTGCAACCTACAGAGTATAACATCCTAAAACTGTAATGTTTGCTGGAAAAGACAGAACATGTTGCAAGCTTGACATCAAACAAACATTTGAACAGTGACTTGGGTTTATTCTAGTGCAGCCAAATCAACAGAAAGCAAAACACTTCAGTAAGAACCATGCCCAGATGGGCAGGGGCAAGTGGTAACTTTTTTGTAAGATCAGACAGAAGTAGAATATTTATTTTAAGGAAGCGTATCAAGAGCAAGAAGTGCAGTTGTAACTGATGCAATTTCTAAACAGCCCTTAATAGCTTTGTTTGAGAAATATTACTTGCAAGTGTGAATGCATACGCTAAAAACAATACTCACTGCCTCTGAAAGGTTAAAAAACAATTAAAAAATGTGTTGATGTAATACTTCAAAATCATTAACTACTAGTGCAGTTGCATCTTGATAAACCAGCTCCTCACCACTTTTTGAAGGCAAAAGTAGAATTTAAATGCCATAAATGTGACATTGACATTAATCACTTATTATACTACTTGTCCACTTAAAAAATAGATACACAACTTTGTCTTCTTCGGAATTGGGATTTTCCAAACTAATAGATACAAGAAATGTTCTGAAAATACAAAAAGAAGATATAATGGATAAATAAATGGATATTGATGAGAATATCTATGCTCCAGTAGCAACCAAACCCAAGTTTCTCGTCCGTAACCAATCAAAGGTGACTGCAAACAAGGAGCAAAGACCTATAAAAATACCTTGCTAAACACAATCTTACTCTCGTCCCTCCGACTTTCATTGGTTGGCAAGAAGAACATGCCAACCGCATATTCACCCAGAGGCGGCAATTCAAATCCCACTTCCTTTGTTGCCTGAAAAAAGCACATGAAAACCAGTGAACACAGAGGAAACAGATATGAATAAATGATCTGACCCAAACATGAGAAACATATATGATAGGCTAATGGGCTGGATACCTCCCTAAAGAACGCATGTGGAAGAGCCACCATGATACCAGCACCATCCCCCGTGTTCGTCTCGCAGCCACAGGCGCCTCGATGGGCCATCCTCACCAGCATCTCTATGGCATCTGCAACCTGAAACCAACAATCAGCCACCTTTAAACCAAAGCCCTTCCATAGCCAGATTAACCGATAAGCACATCCTTGCAAAACTCACAGTCCTCCTGCTGGACTCCCCCGAGAGCTCCGCCACGAACCCAACCCCGCAGGAGTCCTTATCCAAGGCCGGGTCGTAGAGACCCAGCGGCTTCTCGGGCAGCTGGGAGAGCGCCATGGCCACGGGGCCCACCACCCTGGGCTTCCGGCTCCACGCGCGCGCCCTCTCCAGGGCGCGCAGCCTCTGCCCCAGGAACCTCTTTTCCAGGGTCAGCATCCCGGACTGCCTCAGAGACCCACATCTCACAGCTCCAACCCTCCGACACGAAACCCGAGGGAACGCCGCAGCTTGATCAACCCGGATCCGCGCACCGGAGCCCACCGGAACAGCGGCCATATCTGGAAATCTCCGTAGAACAGACCTTTCCCACTCGAACCGCACAGAAACCTCGACGAAAGACCAGAAAGGTCTGACCTTTCCACCAGATCTGCCGAGCTACGACCTCCTACCACCTCCGGAACACAGATATGGAACCAAATGGAACCTTTTTCCGTTACTTCACCCTGCGGACACCACCCGGCAGCCAGAAAACCCGCTCGTTATCGAACCGACGAGCAGAAAACGACCACGATACCCCAAAATGGAAACCGAACTCCCACATCCACGAGGATAACCACGAATTCTTAACTTCGCGGCACCCGAAATCGGAACTGCTCGACGCGTTACGATCGCGTCCGAAGCCAAAAACGTGAGCAACCGCTCGAAACCAACGCGTCTCACGAGAAACACAGCAGAAACACGAATAACACCGGAATCTCGAGCACGAAACCACGAATCCGACGCGTTCGAGATCGCAAGCACGTACCTGAAGGCGGCGCTTGGATCGATCTCGATTCTCGATCTCCCCAGCCGATCTCTACGCCCTCGAACAGCGGCACCAGAGGTACCGCGCAACTAAACAAACCCTAAAACAAACGCGAGAGCGAGAGAAAAGGAGAGCGCGGTGAGAGAGGGAGAGGTGATACGTACACGTCGAAGCGGGGAGGGGGCTCGTATATATAGGCCGGAGGTATTACCGGCTGCGCGTCGCCGGGTATCGCGGCCATCTTGCGTGGAAGCCCTCATCGAATGGCTAAATTGTGAAAATGGCCCTCGATGGCTGCAGAGGTTTACCTGGGGGCTGTTTTGTAAAAATTGCGGAGGTAGGTGTGGAGGAGGCGTGGTTGATGATTACAGTGAGGCCGTTAGATCAAGGCATTGTTTGTTACATCGGATATAATAATTTATATTATCTTTGATGAGTTTAATTTATTTTTAACGAGAGGTAAGATAAATTTATCTTTTTAAATATTTTTATTTATCTTATAATTTGATTTATATCTCTTTTAAATATTAAAATTAATTTATCTTAAATTTATTCCTCGATTTCATCACCTACAAAATTTAATCCTTAAAATTTATCTTACAAAACAAATAGAACCCAAGGGAGGAGGGTTGATTGGGGGTGGTTGGTGTACTTGTACTTGTTTGTTTCACCTTGGATGCCCTTTTTCCCTTGGGAGATTAACTCCTCCTGTGAATTTCCTTGGTCAGATGGAATGTTAGATCGATGCACGCGGATGCTGTGTCGATGGGAGACATCGCGTTCTGACCTGAAAGGGAATTTAGTTTTTGTTGTGGGATTCGAGTGCACAAGTAGTGGACTCAGATAGGTTATGCATGGTCTATCGGAACCCCCACGTTTGTGTTCTTTGGTGCAGCTTGACATGCTTCAAATGAGTGTGTTAATATTGACATTGGAACGAACTTGCACATCTTTCTCTATTCATTAACCATTTGTCACTGCTTTGACTAATCAACAATTTCTACATGCCATCACATCTTTCAAGGTTGGCAAGTGTGTGCATGCTTTCGTGATGGACACGCATGTAGTGCACTCACATGCCAATAGACTTCCTCCTATGCTTTTCCTTGAACGATAGAAGTAACCTGAGTTGCATAATTTAACAAAGTAGCACTTACCAACCGTTCACCATCTAACCCCTACCCGAAAAAGCAAATCCCACCTAGCAATCACATCTGCTTCCTAGTATCATCGTTAACTCTCTGTCAAATCCCTAACGAAGTCAATCAAAACCAAACATCAAAAGACAACATCCCCACCATTGCTTCCCCAAACACTTCCTAGGTTCGAATGGTCATCCTTCGCAAACGAATGCCCGAGTCTGATTCCCCACCCCCTCTTCCACGGAGCTTCCTATTCTACAGGAGTGGGGGAATAAACCTACATCTAAGAAAGATGCAGCATAGTTTTCTCTCATCTCACAGACCAGGACCATCCTAAAACTAAAATTGTAGGGAGGGGTTCCTCTACTTTGGCCCTCCTTACTTACCCTCGACAGAGTTCTTTACTTTTAGTAATTACCAAGGTTTTATTTTCCAATGTGAAAATCCTCAGGGTTCACAATGCAAAAGGGCGGGAAAGTTCAACGTGACTGGAGGGGAGAGGCAGCAGGCAGAAAGGCGGGGGGCACGTCGGATGCCCCCTTCTGCCCTATGCGGCACACGACAGCCGTTCCACCCGTTGGCCTCACGCACGCCTCTGCCCCCACGGTCCCATCCACACGCCCATTTCGGCAATTACTGCTTTT
Organism: Thalassia testudinum; assembly: GCA_037157565.1. Taxonomy (NCBI): domain Eukaryota; kingdom Viridiplantae; phylum Streptophyta; class Magnoliopsida; order Alismatales; family Hydrocharitaceae; genus Thalassia; species Thalassia testudinum. The sequence goes on from JAZHRO010000030.1 coordinate 56,193,466, forward strand.
ATCTATTTGGGTCACTAGTGATGCAAATGAGTCTGGTAGGGGTCGATTTCACTAAATATATATCTACATTTATTTATAAAATTTATATTTATACCTGTCCATTTATTTATATGTATAAATAATTAAATTTATATCCATACATATTCATCGGATGCTCATTTAATCATTGAATATTTTACTTTTTTAATGATAAGAAGTAATATCGACGACGATAGTAGATTGAAGTTGAATATCCATTTACAGATTTATCTTACAATCAAATCTTATAAAAAAAATTTATAACATAATTTATTAATTATTTAATTTTAGCAGGTTATTTAGAAGTTTAAAATACTCTGATTTTATAAACTTCTACCAAAATTATTACAAAAATAATCTTTTAAGGGAAATATATTAAAAATTAAAATACAAAAAAAATTAAATATAAATACCTTCCAAACAAAAAATCTTCATCTTTGAAATATATATTCAATATAAGTTTTAAAAATATTTCCAACCTTCAAAAGTATGTAAAAATCATAAAGAAAATTAAAGTTGGGGGAACGAGGAACTTGGATGGAAGTTATATATATTTCAAATAAATAAAAAATTTATTCAAATATTCAGATAGGATAATCGGATATAGATTTATATTCATATCCAAATTCAAATTCAATTAAATTTTTAGACAAAACACATATCAAATCCAATCAAATTCAAATTAAATTTTATCCATTCTTTTCAAACCAAATTTGATGAAGGTTGTATTGAATTTAATAAAACTTACATCCAACCCCCACCCTTAAGGTAAATTTTCGAAACGAAATTAACTAATTTACCTTAGAAAAAATCGATTTATTTGACTCATGCATTGTTTCTTACGTGGGATACGATACATTTTATTGGTGCAAATGATACCACAATCGTTAATTTTGATAATAATAAAAAACTTGTGTTTAACATTTGCATTTGAAGTATAAGATTTCAAGTTATTTGCAAATGGAAACAAGTTTGAAGAAGTGTGAAGAGCTCGCGTTCATGGTGGATTAGAGGAGCTTGAAGATAAGAAGAATATGATAGATTTCTATTTGTCTTGAAGTCTTTACTTTTGTTGTTATTTTCTTTGCTCTTTATTTGCGGCTAGATATATATTAAAGAGCCTTAAAGTAACAAGACTATAGTCCTAAGAACATTAACTCAAACCTAGGTTACTTAGACTTTTCATAGTTAACTTAGAAAATCAAAGTAGGCATTAGACAACTTGTAACGACCCGATTCCCGAATCCCTACGAGACACGAGAATCGGACTGACTCAACTGATCTCAAGACCCAGTCGTCCAATGAGAAAGTAACCAAAAGAGTAGTAAAATAAACCACATTCACCATGTATATAACTAGCAGTAACAAAATATAGCAGTAAAGAAAAGAAATACTACAGTATACACCACCACAACAGTAGGGAATTAAACATGTACATAAACATGAAGCTTGCAATGAAAAGAGTACAGGAGTAACAGAAACTACTCACAACAACAGCAAAAAAAGAACAGTAGGTACTACAAGTGACACTACTGGGCTCTACTAGGCCCAGCGCCCTCTGCAACCGTCGACTCTGGCTGCTCAACACCTGGTCCTGAAAAGGTGACACGTCAGCGAAACGCTGAGTAGAGTGGCAACTAAAAGCTATGAAGCAATAAGGTGGACAGTAGCTGTTATATTTATAATTTCTTGCTTTAATCTTTTTCCATTTATTCACTATTGAATTACTTCTCAGATCCTTCTCTTGATCTCGAATGTTCCTCGTAAGAACAATCTTGATTGCAGTCTTTTCCGAAAAGTAGAAGTAACATGTGGTGCTCTCCTAGCCGGGAGAGTCCCCCGTGGTGGTCCTACCCTCAGTCAACCACTTCAAGGTTGCTGACAGACGTAACGGTGACTATGGCACGCACGATAAACGCACGGGTAGCTACCCCGCACTGGCACGTGGTCAGTCGTTTCCGTTAACGGGTGCGCCCAAAGCACAGCACGGAACCAGTATAGGGCAGAGCCCTCTCAGTAATAGGGGTCTAGCCCCTCCACAGTAGCCAAACAGGGGTCTTACCCTTCCACAGTCTGCGCACCCCTCGCCTGACTACTCTGGTTTGCCGAGTGGGCCTAACAAGTTGTGTAGGAGGGCTAGCAGAACCCCGGGGCCCGTGGGGTAGCTAGTGCTCTCCCTACACTAGTAGCTCTCCTCGGTACTGTGTACACGAGGGCTAAAAGTCGATACAAAGTGGCCATACCTAACCCCGGGTCCCTGGGGCGGCTAGCTCCGCTCTGCACTAAACAGGGGGACAGTTGCTCTCCTTGATACTCCGTACTCAAGGGCCAGCTCACTTCCCCAATTCTATTCCATTCACTTTCCAGGAGTCCTACTCCTAATTCCCCGTAGGGTTCATGCTCTTTTAACTCAGCCAACTTAGGTTTCACCATTCCAATTTTATATCCATATAACCCATGTTCTCAACCGTAATTATTCATTCCTAACCAGGCAACTATCGTTTCCTTTCTACTTTTCCAAGACTGCAATGTTTATATATTCAACTAGTTTTCCAGTCCTAGGATTCATGCCATACCCTAGGATCTATCATTAAATCTAGTTTTCCAGTCATAGGATTCATGCAATACCCTAGGATCTATCATTCAATCTAATTTTTCAGCCCTAGGATTCATGCAATGCCCTAAACTCTATTAATTATTTCACAATTGCATAATTTTTTATAATTAATTGAAAGGCCACTCTACCCGCAAAATCGAAAATACTGGGGGCGTGGTCGGCAATCCCGCGCGCTTCCGCAACCCCTAGAGCCGCAACGGAACGGGGTTCTAATACAAGGATCAAAGACAAGGAGCTCCTAAGAACAGTATACAATTACTGTAAACAGGTAAAGGAAATAAATCTGGGAAGAACGAAACTTGAAATGCAGAAAACGGATTCCGAACGGACCCTAAACGGGTCAAAAACGACGAGTTTGTCCAAAATCAGACGTCTAGAACTCCTTCCAGATGTCTTAAAAGGTCGCTCGGGTCATACCTTGGTTTGCACAGTCCTTCAGACGTCCAGAAGCCAGCAGGACTGTCTGGACTTAGTTTCTAGACGTCCAATTGTCACCCCGAACGTCTGAAGGCCCTGCTCGTTGTCTAGTGATGTGCCCAGACGTCTGATCTGTATGGGATGGCAAGCCCTCGCACCCCCCAAACAAATCCTGCACACGCACACACTCGCTCTCATCACGAAGGGGTGCAGAAGAACTCGGCGGACGGCTTGCATGGCCGTACACGCGAAAGGAGAAGATAACAAATATTGTACCTGTCAGACGTCTGTTCCTTCCTCCAGACGTCTTATGCGTCGTCTGGACGTAAGTCCAGACGTCTGATTCTGGGAAATTTTCCCAGAATCAGGACCCTTTTCGCTCTCCGCCCGCAGCGCACGGCCGTGTCGCGCCGCGTCCGCCTGCTGCCTGAGCTGCAGTAGCTCCTCCGCGGCACCCTACACTCGCTACTTTCCCGCCGGCCGGCTCTAGCTGCCCCGGCAAGCTCGCACCCTCGTGGTCGAGCTCCTTCTTCCTCTCGCAACGGCTCCTCCTCCCCACACACTCGCAACAGTCACTGCTGCCGCTCTCGCCCGCACGCTCTCTCGCAGACAGAGAGAAGAAGAAGAAGGCGGTGGAGTGAGGGTGAGGGAGAGGGGAAACGTTTTTATAAGGCAGCGCAGGGAGAGAGAAGGAGGAAAAGCGGCGTCTGCAGGGTGGGAGAGGAAAGAGAAGAAGGATGGTGGCGGGTTCAGTCTGCGCGTGCATGCACGCAAACGCGAACCCGTATGCCGAAAAAAATTAATACTAGACGTCTGGGAAGGCTTCCAGACGTTTGGCCAGACGTCTAGGCCACTTCCCAGACGTCTTAAACAACGCCTGATGCCCTGTTCGTAACACAACCTGATCAAACATTCAATCTAGACATCAGACGTTTGATCCTTGACTTTAAGACGTCTGACTATTTAATCAGACGTCCAAAAACACTTAAGGTGGAAACCACTTTCTGTCTGCCTTGTTTAGACGTACAGCCTTTAGTCCAGAGGTCTTAGTAGACGTCTGATGATATTGTCACACGTCTAATTGGTCGAATGTTGGCTTAAAAATATAATCGTTGAGGATTGACCCTTAATCTTCTATCAGACATCCGTAGAAGATCTTAGACATTTGATATATAGACGTTAGCCCTCCTTTAAGCCAAAATCACTTCTCATCAAAGATATAGCCGTTTGTGTCTTGGAAAATCCATTCCAGCAGTTATTTAGATTTCCAGACTTTCAAACCTAGTGCTAGACATCTGAGATGTTGTCTGACTAACTTATACAAGAACCCTATTTAAGTATGAACCAAGTCAATAAGGAAATCCGTCTGGGATTAGATGTCTTAAAAGTAGCTTTTAGACGTCTGATACTTTTCCCAGACATCTGATAACTCTATCAGAATCATTAATGACTCTGATTTCGACCTAATCTGCATTGGGTTTGTTCCAAACGGCTATAAAAGCCTTCTAGGGCCTTTCAAAACCTTCCTAGGTTATCTCTAAATAGAGGGGGAGCCCTCATTTGCTACATACACCAAGATACACCAAGCATTAGCATTTCCATATCATTTTGTGTCAAAATCATCTTGAGAAGAGTTCTTGGTCTCCAAATCCATAATTTTCAAACTTGAGAGCATCATCCTAGCCGTGCACCCGCTCTCCCACCTATGATTATGAGAGTGTCGTAATGCCTATCGTAGTTCACGCACTCGCGTTGCTAGCCAACGCATTTCCACCAAAGGAAAGCTTCATATTTCCTATAGTAGCTAGATTTACATTTTTTATTTGTAGCTCTATAAGACTGTTGTATTTTCATTATCTTTGGTTGGGTATTCGCTTTGCGAATTCTTGTCTCCATCGAGACACTAAATACTTCTCGTGAAGTGGAGGGGTTTGAGGTACGCTACCCTCGTTCAAAGTAGCGTCGGTTATAAGAGGTTGAACTACCTTTGTTCAAGTAGTTCGGATAGTAGATTTAATCGATTCGATCAATCGGAAATTCTTAAATCGAGAGGCTTAAGTGGTGGTTTTTACCTGGATTTGAGTTTTCACCTAAAAATATTTATGTATCTATATGATTGCATTTTGTGAGATTGAATATCTTTTATTTCCACATTATTTCTTTTATCACGTAAATCTCACCTACTCTCATAGGGAATCATAAGTTTATCCTTTTGACTTGTTTGTTACATGGGATACAACCACTTATCTTATATTTGATAATTTTTAATTTAGGATAAGGTTTAAAAATTTAGGATAAATTTATTTTAAGGAAAGGAAGAGAGAAATTTTATCCTTTCTTTTGAAAGATATTATCTTTATCTACCCCCCCCCCCCCCCCCCCCACAATATCCCTATTTATGCTATAATTTAACCTATACCTCTGTAAACATAAAAATTAATTTATCTCAAATTTATACCTCACTTCCATCGCCTATAAAATTTATCATATAAAACAAACAAGTCCTTCAACGATGAATTTTATTCCAAGATAAAGTTATATGGTGAGAAGATTTTGAAATATGGGATAAATTTATTTAAAATGAAAGATGAGATAAATTTACCTCTTCCTTCATGAGATATCATCTCACTTATTTATTTAAATATCTCTATTTATCAATAATTTCATTTATATCTACCTCAAACATCGGAGTCAATTTATTAAGCAAACAGTACCTTAGCCTCTCACAAATCTGGGAACATTCGGGATGGCGATTGTTAGGGAAGGAACGAAAATTTTGAGATTTTGATTCCAAATTTTTCGTATTCATGGAAGTCGGTTAGTTACTTATTATATCATCCTTCTGAGATCTTTGATTGGATCCTGGACTTTGATCTCGACATGGAAAAATCCAGGAAGATATCGTTTTATTTGACCGTATTGGAGAGATCTGGAGGGAATTTTCGGGAACATACCCGTGAGTTTTTGGTGTGTTCGTGTTTTGGAAATTCATGTGATTTTTTTTTTTTTAAATATTTTTATTAAAAGAGAAGAAAGATAGAAAATCTTTACCTACGAAGGAAAAATATATCTTATAGAAATAGAAGAATGTAAAATGTAAAAATTAAGATAAAAAATAAAGAAAAAAAAAACTATCACAAGAACGAAAATCGAATGATTTTTTTTAAAAAGAGTGACCACATAATCATAAAAATAATAATATGTCAACAAATTAATCTTAAATATCACACCAACAAGTTAATTATATAAATCGATAAAAAAACATGTGAACCTGGGGGAAGTGAAAGTGATCCCTCTTTCCGGCCACTCTGCGGCAGCAACGAGGGCGTGTGATGGTACTTAGTCTACCCATGACTTACGTTGGGCTAAGGGAGATTAAATACTTAATCTACTCATGACGTATGTTGGGTTAAGGGGGGAAGTAAACTAGGATAAAATTATTTTAATTTTTTTATGAAATAATTTTAATTTATTAAAATATCCAAATAAATTCTTTGTTAAAATTTAAAAAAATCCAAATAAATCAATATAATTATTCTACTATTTATTTCACTTCTTTTTTTTATTCCGTTACCCCTTATACAAATCTATTCCTATTGCCTAATACGAAGTAAGGTGAGAAAAATAGTAATGGGTGATTGGTTGTACGATGGTATAAGATGGTTGCAAGAGGAGATAATATTTTTTTATATGCGAACTTGTGAAAGGGAATTCAAACTCTGATTTTCCGAAAGCAATGGGAGAAATAAAGAATATGTTATCTAAACATGTTCTATGGCTTGTTGCTCATGGTGATAGGATAAAACATTTGGTCCAGCTGTGGGCGAGGGATTGTGATGAGGCAGTTATTCCAACTGGCTATACTGCTTTGCAATTACAATCGGTGGCTGAGTTATGGGAGGCTGAGGGATGGAATCATGAATTTCTGGCTAATTCTTTCTCGCCTAATCTGGGCCAAGCTATCCTATCTACGCAATACATTGGGGGTAGGACTCACTGGTTTGGAAACCGCACCCTAAGGGAAAGTTCAGTGTTAGATCTATATATCTAACTCTTATTATGGAGGATGGTTTGGATGCAATAATATCGGAGTCTGACAAAAAAAGATGTGCAAGAAAATTTGGTCCTTCCAAGGCTTGGTGTCCCAAACTAGGGTTTTCCTATGGAAGGTTTGTATCAAGGAATTACCACTGAAAGGGACTTTAGCAACAAGAATGAACCTGTCTGATTCACAATGTCCTTTTTGCCATGGAGAGGATAAAGTCCGGGAACATTTACTAATGGGTTGTGCCTTCATGCGTGTGATATGGATTTATTGGGGAGTAAGGATTGATGGAATTTCTGGAGGATGGTGGGAACTAGCTACAAAAATCAATGATTAGTTTGACGAAAGGGCATTTCCAAAGTTTTTTCTCTTTTATCTCTTGCATTCCCTTGGGTTGTAAAGATGCAATGCTGTTTTTCAAGGGGTCCTGTCTGATCCTTCCTCTCTCGTTAAAACCACAATGAATATGGCCCAATTCTATAACTCAAATTCTACTGTTGATGTTACCAATCTGACTGATGCACCTGCTGCTGGATTGGGACTGTAGATTTCCCCGGTTCAGTCTGATCTACCTGCTAACTTCAGTGACCGAATGCATATATTTGTAGATGCTGTTGTCTCCAATTCATCAGTAGCTGCTGCGGTTGTTGTAGATGCTGACGGGAATATTCTTCAGGCCAATGCTTGTACATATTAGGTCTCCACGAGTGAAGAAGCTGAACATTGGGCCATTCACCAAGGACTTCTATTAGCAGTGCAAGGGGGTTTTCTTGAAGTCATTATCATGTCTGATGTTATTAACCCAGTTAATCAAGTCCTTGCTATACAAAAACCTTCTTGGAGATTGAGGTCAGTAGTTCAGCAATCCTCCTTATTACTGGAAAGCAATCCTGCTTTGTCTCTGTTGAAGGTGAGTAGATCTTTGGTTCGGTCAGCTCATAAACTGGCCAAGTACCATCAACGTTGCGATGTGTTGGGGGCTTGGTTGTTCCCTAATATACCTTGGGACTTATAAGTTGTCAATGAAAAATTTGTTCCTTTGCAGAAAATAAAAAATGATGGGTAACTTCAAAATGTCCAAGCATTATCTCATAGTTAAACATACATGTCTATCGAAGATTCTTGTGATCTACATGTTGGAGGTTTTTTAAGAGTCTTTACAAGTAAAGAAATAAATTCTCTTACCATATTATCTTCTTTTCATATTTTATATTTTATATTTTTAGATTATTTATTTAAAGTATATTTATGATTTGATTTCGATAGTGATATATTTTACTTATTTTAAAAAATTATAGTAAGATTAAAAAGAATCGATCACTTCCATGATATCTCTTTGAGCTTCAACGATAATAACTTCACATCTCTTCAAAAATAACTTTGGCATCTACTATCTCGTGCTATCACATGAAGGCTCAGTTTGGAGGTGAGTTATCATGGGGGCTTTCCCTTTGATCAAGACCTACGAAAGATAGGTCCTACTTGGGCTTAGGACTAGGGTTGGGTTTACTTAAAACAAGTAATCATATGTAAAGAGACGCAATATTTGGTGACCAAGTTCCATAAAAAATGGTATACACTTGGAGAGAGTGGTGAGACTTTCAAATTTCAGTAGATATTTAGAACATGTATGAAGACAAAAGCAAAAAAGTAAACAAACTCACGTTGCAATACATTTTACAATGCACAAAGTGATAGCTGTGGCTTCAACTTGTGTACTTTAATTTTTTATTGGTGAAAATCACTTTTCATAGTTGAAAATTCACTTCCTATAAGTAAAACATCATGTTTCAAATGAAAAATCATTTACCACCGATACAAAGGTAAAACACACTGATGTATTTTCATTTTTAACCGATGCATTTTGATTTTCAATCGATTAAAAATCATTTCTAACCAATTTATTTTGGTCTACTTGATTTTCAACCGAAGGATTTTCATTTTCAACTGGTTGATTTTCATTTTAAGTCGATTAATTCTGATTTTCAACTGCTTAATTCTGATTACGTGTTTCCGTGCTTGTGTCCAAGACAATATTCTTCCTCAGAATAATGTGTCTCCCTGTTTTCTTCTGCAATTCAGTTATATAAAGACCATGCATCTATGACGTACCATGAGAATCTCGAGATATGGAGATCATGGCCAAGGGAGTGGTACTTCAACGACTGCCCATGTCTCCACGATCTTCGACAATTGGGAATCGTAACTATGAAAGCAAATCCAATTAAGGCTTTTAGACAAAGACAATCTTGTTGGTGCTACAGATGTCTTACTTTTTGTTGGAATTTTAGAGCTGCCGAAATGGCCATTTTGACGAAGGAATTACTTGCTAGGTCAGCTAATCCTGTCGGCAGCTTGTAAGGGCCTTGTAATCCCTCAAAGTTTCTCTCTCTCAAATTACATGAGGAGGCTCTTGTAAGGGCCTTCCTTTCTATTTATAATTACAGAAAGTGGTGTTATAGCTAGGAAATGCCACAAGCTCATATCCATGGTCTTATCATGTCCCTTGGTAAGTCCATTGTCAAGACTCGTCTATTGTCAGAATATTAATTGCATCAGTCATCCCATGATTACTGCCGGCAAGAGTATTATAAGTATTGTTACCATGCTTTGTTGACATTGGACATATTGGACCTTTAGGTGAGACCAAGCTTGCTTGGATCTGGATCCGTTAGAGTGGAGGCGGATCAAGTCAAGCTGGATTTGCCTGTTTACTCCAAGTTTTGGTGTCTGAATCTTTATACGGGTTACATGCGAAATTTTAAATCTTAAGGCACTTTTTACCCTCATCACCACCTAATTAAACTCAACATTTTGTAAAAATTATTCTCTCGCAAACCTTAGTTTATGGTCATATACATACATGGCCTTGAAGGCTTTAAATAAGATGCAAGCTCACCTCTGAGAGCGAGTTTATTTCATGGGTTAGAAAATTGATGTTAATGATTATAAAATTGATGTTAACTCTATTTTTATTTATTTGCAAGTTATTATTAACATTAATTTCTATTTACTTAAACTGATATTAAGATGTAGTGTTAAATCTTATGGTGTTTACTTTAATTGTGTTAACACCAATTTCTATAGAGTGAAATTTGGGTGTGAGTGAGTTACAAAGTTAACACAGGTTTTGCTAACACTCCTTAAAATTAATGTTAACAAAATAGATGTTAAAATTATGGGAGTTAACCTCTTAAGTAAACAGTGAAATTTGGCTTTGCAGACGATCGTGTTAGCTAGCACGGTCTGGTCGTCGTAGCTGTTGGTGGGTAAGCAGGTGTCGTCGATCTGCGGCGGTGATCCTCTTTCGCAGCTGTTGTGGGTGGCCGCGGTGTGGATGCTTGTGGTTGAAGGTTAACGATTGGTTTGGTGAAGCTGTTGTGGTGGTCGAAGGTCCCATAACTCGTGTCATTCTACCGTCATCTTACCTCTATGGCTATGACTTTTTTTGGGTTTGGTTTTTTTATGTGTTTCTTGTTTGGTGTGTATCTAGAGATCATGCTAAGACATCATGCTTTACATGACTAAAAGTTACCTTATTTATTTTCGATGCCTGACTTTGTCGAATTTCTTATTAGCATTGATAACTAGTAGTTTTTTCTAGTTACACTATCATATCTTCGAACATAATGTAGAAGTTAGACTTGCAACTGTTGCATAAATTTATTTTTATGATGTTTTTTTTATTCTTTTCTAATTTTAATTTAGATATTTGTGTTGTTGTCTCCCTTGTAAAAGATTACATTTTACCTTTTGAGGGGTGACAGGTTCTGTCTCTTTCTTGCATCACTTAAATGACAGAAAAAAACAAAGAACACACGACTCTTACGGGAAGTTCCATGCATAAGATATTCAATCTTATTAATTAATTATGGTATTCCACCTAATCTTCGGACACTTTGTCAGCCAAAAAGCTTTCTGGATTATAGGTCCATTTTTCTTTCCGGGGAAGTCATCCTTCTGAAATTAAAAATAAAATGATTTTTATATAAATTCATTAAAATTTTTTAAAATTACATAAATATAATTAAATTTTCTATATTTACAAGTATGTCATTGTAAAAATAATGTTATTTTTGTATTGACTACTTTGTTAATTATAATCATTAAATTTAACGATTTTTAATTAAAATGTAATAAAAAAATATATTTTAATCATCGAAAATTTATTTATTTAGTTTTCGAATTCTTTTTATCTTCAAATTATATTTTTTAAATTTTCATCTCCTCCCTACCCTCTCCACTCGTTAATTTACCTCCCTTTCTCGTCACCTCTTACCACCTCTTCTACCTTCATTCTTCAACCTCCGACCACCTCCTTCACCTAGTCTCTCTAATCATTACTTCTTGTCAATCACCTTTCTTATTGCCTTGGGAGAAGGAGGTGGTTAGATAGAGGAGGTAAAGGAGGTGATCGGAGGTTAAAGAGTGAGGGTGGAGGAGGTGGTTAGAGGAGGAAGGGAGGTGAAATTTAAAAAAGAAAAAGAAGTTTGAGAATTAAAAAAATTTGAAAATATTTTAAAAATTAAGTAGTAAAGAATAATTTTTCACTAAAAAATAATTTTTTATTACATTTTAATTCAAAATCGTTAAATTTAACGGTTATGATTAGCGAAGTAATAAATGCAAAAATAATTTTAATTTTTTCAATAATATATCTATAAATATAGTAAATTTAATAATATTTAAATAATTTTTAAAAATTATTAACATTAATATAAAAATTTAAAATAAATAAAACCATCCTTTTAGATTATATAAATACCGCACCTGTTAATTTAATCTTCAATTATTTAAACGATCGAGCTAGCATTCATAATTGGTTTGTGTTCCATCACCGGCATGCAAGCAACTTCGACTCTCCTCGTATGCTATGCGTATAAATATATAATAATATCGTGGGACCGCATAATCCTGATCTTAAAAGTTAAAAGTTTATTAATTATAAATTAACTCAGGAAAGATATATATATATATATATATATATATATATATATATATATATATATATATATATATAATCCAAAATTCCTTACGCAGGTAAATTGAGAAAGAGGCGTCTCTAACATCGTATGCCGCACGACTAATTGTAAGGTCAAGTTTGAACGTCCTTGTCACCTGCGAAGGAGAACTCGTGGCTATCACACCATTCCGATCGACGTCAGTTTTCTATTGATCTAGCAGCTAACCCCGTCTATGTGCATGTGCCTCGATCATTGTCCAAAATCTCCGCATGCATGCATGCATCATCTGACGTATTGGAGGTATGTGTTGTAAAATAACCTATGAGTTTTGTAAGTTTCAACGGTTAGTTTGATAGGAAGGATAGATTTTACGACATAATTTTTTTTATTGATATATTAGTATATATTTTTGTTCGAAAGTTGTAATAGTCATTTAGATAGATTAATTTATGATTATTTGAAAAGTTTTTCCATTAACTAATGAAAATATAAGAGATTATTTATAAAAATAATTTATCACATATTAACCTCATAATAATTTATCTCAGGTTAAATCTTTTTAATCTAGGTTAAAATACCTTTCTCACCAAATAAAAGTTAATCCCTATTTTAATAAGTTATCCTCCTTGCCAAACTAGGCCTGTGGGCTAGTTTGGATGGAGGGATGGATTTTATGGGAAATTTTTTTATAGATGGGTTATCTTATATTTTTATTTGGAAGTCGTAAGGATTATCCTGGTAAGTTAACCTATGGCTGTTTGAAAAGTTTATGAATTAAATTGTGAAAATATATCGGATAATTGACAAAAATAATTTATCCTACATCAATCTTAAAATAACTTATCCCGAGTTAAATCTACTTAACCTGAGTCAAAATATCCTTTCCACCAAACAAGGTTGACCCTTATTTTAATGGGTCATCCTCCTTTCCAAACTAAGCTTGGTTGTGCTTGATTGGGGATAGTGTTATCTTGTGATAGAATTAGAGTGGAATAAGTTGAGGAGGGCATTTGGTTGGTGAACTTATAATGAATGAGGGTTTATAATGATTAGTATGATGATATTTTATTAGTGAGTGATATTTTAATATAATAATATGATGTGAGTGAGTATATTATATTATAGTAAGTATATTTTAATGTATATTGAAGTTGATATAAGTAGGTATATTATGATGTGAGTGGGTATTCGTGTTGATGTGATATAGGAAATAATGTTGATGTGATATGAGTACGAAATTGTAAAATTCTTTTGAAAAAATACTTAGCCTATTCCTATCCCACCTCCTAACTCAATGTCAAACATAACTTAAGGGAAGCATTCAAAGCGACTTCGATTGATGTTTCAAAGTCCAAATCGAATCACTTGGTTCAACTAGTTTAATCAGAAATTAGTATTTTATTGGTCAGATCGATTGGTTCGAGTAATAAAAGTCAAAATTAATGTAAATTGGTTAAAATTAAATTAGACTTATCGATTAGATTAAATCGACCATCTGATTTAACTATTTTCTTAAGAGTTAAAAAAAAATTTAAAATTAAAAAGGAATGTAACCTTAGAACTTAAATAAAAATTGAAAGATCCAAGTGTACTTAAATGTTAGATTTTTAATTTTGACTGTATCTTTTATTTTTATCTAGTATTTAATAGCATCATGTTAATTTCGACATAATTAGAGTTATAAAATAATTTTTCTTATTACTTATCTTTAATAATTTTTTATTGAACAGTAGTTAAACCCGATTGAATTTGGTTGAACCAATATAAACTAATGTAAATATCTTATGGTTAGATTTTTTTTTGATTTTTCCACATGTTGACATCATGCTGATGTTATCATGGATTAATTGATACAACCGCTGATTGAATCACTAAAAATTCAAATCAACACCAGACCAATTTAAATGTCCAAATTGACTTTTATAGCATTGATTTCAATAGCCAATTCTAGCTTTTAAGTACATTTATTTATACATACACATGCATTTACATATATGTATACATATACAAACTTAAATGCACATGTGTATGAAGTACGTGATAAGTCACCTACTAATAGGTAATGATTTAAAACATGACTTAATTACAAGCCAACCCACCACTCATACAAGTTTGACCTTGATGAGGGATAAAAATTACCTCATGAGTTGAGCCATGCAGATGATTCGATAGCTCGATAAATAGTGAAAATCCCGTACCTTAAGACAAACTTGTTTACCTGGAACTACATACCTGATAGGATGGTTGGTCGCTCTTGGTTTGGAAAATCACCAATCAACTGGCTTAGCATCACCACTGAGAAGGAATTATGCAGAGTATGAAATTGACTTACGATTGCCTGTTGGTTATAACACGATATGATATTTTTAGCAGGAATTCCCAAGATTGTGGGAACAGAAAGAGAGACCCACAACTGAGAGAAGTCCATCATTTAAATACTAGGGAAGATTAGCTTTTATTTTTTACGTAATTAAAAAAAATCATAAAATTTGTGTAACCCAAATAATAATATATTTTGAAAATATCATCATCTCCCAAATGTACCCCTCATTTCTAGTAAAACTAAATCATCAAACCTCATATGTACTTTTCTCTATAATTATTTATTGATTCAAGACTCTTATTTTACAGACCTCGACAAGACTCATTTGATGAAGATGCCATGGTTGTCTTATTTAGATGTGAAGTACATGTTACCCTTATCGAAAGTTTCATTCTCCAACATTTTACTTGAGGTTGTTATTGTATGTAAAATTATAAGCATAGGTATGTAACTTGTCTTACACTTAAGAATAAATATATACACATACATTTATATTATTCTTATTTTTTTAAAGAAAGTTCAAAGATAATTTTGTTTATCCTTCGCTCCAAAGGGGAGGTCTGCACAGTACCATAAGAACGAAGCCAACTCCGACTCGTACACTTAAACGCGAGTCAAAAGAAACCAACGAAACAACTTACAAAATAACAATCAAAGGTATAAATATATATATTTATATTGTTTGTAAACATATAACTTGATTGAGTGCATGTAGTTAGGAGTAAAGTCGATCACGTAGTTTTGTTGAGGCCCATCGAACCTTCAACTTTATTTAATTGCAGGTGATTGATGCGTGGAGCCCTTCGGGATTATGTTACTTATCTAAAGAAAAGATCCTTAGGGTGCCCATTTGGACTTGTACCTATACGTTAATTTCAGGAACTCGAAAATAACTATAGTGGAAAAGTGAGTATACTTAGATGAATTCAAGCATTAATTTATTGCAGACAGGAAGACAGGAATGATCAATCAGATAGACATGCATTACATAAAATTAGGGAGTATAATACTTGTTAGTTCACATTTTACTCGTATATGAATAAAGTGTCTATAGGACAAAATATATAATAAACATAACATAGAAATATAACACATAAGTAATGTTTGAGAATTTATCTACAAAAGAATTCCAAAATTATTTTATATAAAATGATATTCCCCCTCTGGAGGATATTTCCCTCATGTTTGATACGTGACAAGATTGTTACGCTTAAAATATGATATATCCCTTTTTCTCTTATCTCTGGTGGACATCTTAGCAAGGAGAAATCTTGAGTAATGAACGGATCAGCTCGACCCGATTGGATCCAGTTATTTTTTACTGTCAAACTTAAGCTGACGTTAAGGTTTAGCTTATTTGAGAAGCAAGGTTAATTTTTATTTATTTTATTATTTAATTCATCATTTGATAACATGGGTTTACTTATTATAATATAAGTTTGTCTAATATTAATTTTCACTTACATTAGTTAAATTCATATTAAATTTATATATTATTCATATCTTTGATATTTCTTACATTTTCTATTTATAATATTATTATTAAATAAATGTTACCGAATTAATACTATAACTTAACACTAACTTAAGTAAATATAAATAAATGTTGACATCATTTTTTAAGTAAATATAATTATGAGTTAACATTAATTTTATATTTTTTTAATATTATTTTTTAATCTTAAAGTAAACTGATCGTAAATTTTCCCAATTTTTGGATCTAAACTTAGCAAACAAGTCTTCTCAAGTGAATGAACCTCGTTTGGGCCGTGCTCGGATTGTAACTCTTTGCTCAATTCTGGCTAAACTACATATGCACAAATCATGACGATGCTATTGCTGGTGTTAACATGTACCAGGAAATGGATGTGTCTATCTGTAGATGTGTGGGTAAGGACAAGTTTATTTACATTCTATATTCTTTTAATGCATGTTTATCCAAGGAAAAGGATGATCCATTTAGATGTCTAACAATTAACTAAAGTTCTACATATCTCATGATAAAACTAAATAGATAGATGAAGGCTCTCTTTGATGCTCTTCTTTTCTTTTATTGCCATCTTACTTTGTCGGACTTTCCCATAGCTCCTAAGATTTTGTTGGACCTTTAATTTATTGGAAGAAAACTTCTGGCCAGTGACTCTCCTGCTCGAAAAAATAAAAAGGTAAAAGATGGGGGGAAAAATAGAACAAACAATACTGCTTATATAAATGCATAGAAGGCGAGCTATGTGTACGATAAATAGTTATCTTAGGAGGATATGTGTGTGCATTAATTTTTGTCTGACGAGGATACATATTCTTGCATAGGCTGCTCACTCACAAGCTCGCCTCCTTCTTGAGAGCTCGTCTCCTTTGTTTCTTTTCTGTGACTTCTGTAAGTGTTATAGTTGGGGCTCCGATTAATCCATCGGAGTTGATTGGAGCCTCCCCACTTTTGTTGGACATCTCCCTCTCCATCTGGACCTCTCCTACTAGTAAGAGCTCGACATGCAAAGCTCCTAGCAATCGACATCAGTCGGACATAGCGCACGAGGTGACAGCGGCTGTGGTGGTCGTCATGGGGTTGTGTTCAGTTCTTCTCAGCCGAAGGCTTCTTTGCTTGATGAGAAGTCCCGTCGTTGAACGTTTGGGTTGCGTAGTGGCGGCTTAGGAGTGCGACGGTGTGCACTGGTGGTGGCTTGTGGCTGTGGCTTCTTGTGGGGTGCTTTAGAGGTTGGCAAGCGGCTGTGGCGTGCGGCAACGTGCTTCGACGGTGATAAGCAGCTGTGATGCCTAGTGGCGTGATCCGACGATGAGCGCGTAGGTCATGGCGTCGGCGGCAACATCGCCCGCTCTTGGTGAAGTGACCCCTCTAGAGGTTGTTTGGATTTTTTTTCTGGAATCTTAAAGGTCAGAGCACAATTTTAACACCCCATCTTTTGTTTTGTGGGCAGAGTGCAGTTTTCCCCGGCCCCACCACACAACCCCTCTACGTAAGACCCCTCCTTCAACCCTAACTCCGCTTCCCTATAAAAGCCTTAAAGGCCCTCCTTGGGGACCACACTCTCTCCCATTTCCCTCTTCAAGCGGCGCCCACCCTCCTCCTTTCATTCCTCTGCAGGCAGCAAGAGAGGAAGAGAGCGATAGGAGAGGGAGGAGTTCCAGAGATCGAGAGAGATAGAGAAAGAGAGGTACAGAAAAGAGAGGGTGGTGTTGCTGCGTAGCTTAGGGTGCAGCACAGTGACCAAAGCGAAGAGCTACACTGTAAGGGAGGTCCTGCGTGCAGCGCTTGGAGACCTTTTTCCGCGACCTCAGACGTCTATGCCACTTGGAAGACGTCTAGAGGGCTCTCCGGACATCTGGACTGTGCTTGGTACCGAGGTAACGCACTGACCAAGACTTGTGCGTGAAGTGCAGGCCTTCCTACCCTAGTGTTCGTAGGTCTGAACACCCCTTTGGTATGGGTTTGCACAAAACCGAAGAGAGCTCGCGAGGAGTTGCAGGAGCATTTTCCGCAATATCAAACATTTGTGGCATTCCACAGACGTCTGAGGGTGTCTTCGGATGTTCGGAGGGGGGTTAGGTCATCTGAAGGCACATAGCTTCGAAGGTATTTTCCTTTTCCTGTGTCTTGAGTATATTTGTACGTCATGAACAGAGGCATGGTCTGACCGAGCATGCCTGTGCACGTTGCAAGGACGTTGCAGCTCCCCAGACACTTTAGGACGTATGGACGTTTCTCTAGACGATTGATACCCGTCCAGGACGTTCGAGTGCACTGCCAGACATCTGGAAGGACCCCCTGTAACGATCCAATTCCCGAGTCCCTACGAGACACGAGAACCGGACCGACTCGACTAATCCCAAGACCTAGTCTTCCAACGAGGAAGCAACCAAAAGAGTAGTAAAATAAACCACATTCAACATGAAGTATAACTAACAGTAATAAAATACAGCAGTAAGAAAAAGAACTACTACAGCATGTACCACCACAACAGTAGAGCAATATTTATAATATAACAAGAACTACGAGAAAAGAAAAGTACAGAGAGTAACAAGAACTACTCACTACAGTGGAACAAAAAGGGCACAAAAGAACAGTGGTAACTGATAACACCACACAAGGGGGTAGTAATTAGGTTGAATATGGCCCATCTTTAGAATAAAAGGCACAACATAAGTAGAATAGGAGCATTGCATGCATCAAGTACCAAGATTGCTTATAAACTGTATTAATGGCCATTTGTGTAAAGCATTTGTCAAAGCAGGCCTCAGATGAGCAATCGGACCGCATGGATGGATTCGGAACGACGAACGGAGTCCAACGGACTCAAGATCGGCCAAATCCGACATCCGGAGCTCCCACAATGGGCCCAAGAAATTCTGACCGTTGATCTGGAGATTAACGGCCTAGAGAGAGCCACGTCAGCCCGCCCCCACCGCTCGCACACCCTTAGCCGGCTAAGGACAAATCTCGGCCGTTGATATTCGATCGAACGGCCGAGATCCGCGCGCTCGCCCGCGGTCGCTGCGACAAAGCATGGGCGTGGCGCAACGGTTAGCGCGCACGCCCGCATCGCAGCGACGCGCGTTCGAGCCACGCAGAGCAGAAATCGAAGGCGAGCGAAGGGCGCTGCAAAATTGGGCCGCTCGATCAGCAGCGGGCGGCCAGGATTGCGCCACGCGGTGCGACGACAGCTCCCTAGCGCTCGAGGTGAGATCTCAACGCGGGCGCCGAAAGCTCTCAGCCATCCGATCTTCGATCGGACGTCTCTCGATCAGCGGCCACGGATCGCGCGGAGAAGAAGACCAGGGCGGGCAGTTGACCGGCGGCAAGAGGGCTTCACCGACGTTTATAGAAGCGGTTCTAGCGACGCTCTGGATGTCGCTAAAGCCCATTCTTCTTTTAGGAAGCCCTTAACTCTATTTAAACTCCCTTCTACCACCATTCAAGATATACTCTCCCACTTGCAACTACTCCACTCCTCTCCTAGTTAGCTTTAGGCACTCTTGTAATCGCCGGAGACGACGAGCCGCCGACGGAGCCTCCTCCACCGCCGTGGCTGCCTCGTCGCTCTCCACTCTCTCTCTACCTCTCTCTCTCTCTCTTTTAAGCTTTCATTTACTTTTGTTGAAGCATGTATTTAATGTTGTAAACCATGAACTATGAATGCATGTTTAATGAAATTATTTTCCGTTCAGTAGCCATTTTAATTTCTGTTTAAAGTGCATGATCAAAACTAAGAGCTTTCTAACCCTAAACTCTCTCTCTCGCTCTTGCTTTTCAAAACCATCTCTTTCGCAAGCAAAACTCCGCCTTTTTCGTGACAACAAGTGAGAAACAAAATCCGATTTCGACACCTCCCTGAGATCGACACTCGGACTCACCTCCGTTTACTTCTTTTAAAATCGACGTATCAAGTGCAACTATAATGACACCTCTTAACACACACGCACTACGGCACGTCAGTAACTCTACTGGACCCTACTCGGCCCAGCGTCCTCTGCAGCAGCTAACCCTGGCTGCTCAACACCTGGTCCTGAAAAGTAACGAGTGTAACACGTCAGTGAAACGCTGAGTAGAGTGGCAGCTAAACTAAAGAAGCAGTGAAGTGTACAGTAGCTGTTTTATTTTCTTTCTTCCTTTATTTACGTCTTTCTATTGTTTCACAATTTATCTATTTCTCATATCCTTTACTTGATCTCGAATGTTCCTCGTGTGAATGATCTTGATTGCAGTCTTTTCCGAACAGTAGAAGTAACACGTGGTGCTCTCCTGGCCGGGAGAGTCCCCCGTGGTGATCCTACTCTCAGTCAACCACCCCAAGGTCACTGACAGACGTAACGGTGACTACGGCACGCGCGGTAAACGCACGGGTAGCTACCCCGCACTGGCACGCGGTCAGTCGTTTCCATTAATGGGTGCGCCCAAAGCACAGCATGGAACCAGTATAGGGCAGAGCCCTCTCGGGGGTCCAACCCTCCACAATAACCAAATAGGGGCCTTGCCCCTCCACAGTCCGCGCACCCTCGAGTGGAGGGGTTGGACTCGTGGTTTGCCCAGTGGGCATAGCAAGTCGGTGTAGGTGAGCTAGCAGAACCCCGGGGCTCGTGGGGTAGCTAGTACTCGCCCTACACTAGTAGCTCTCCTCGGTACTATGTACACGAGGTCCAACAAGTCGGTACAAAGTGGCCAGACCTAACCCCGGGTCCCTGGGGCGGCTGGCTCCACTCTGCACTAAGCAGGTAACAGGTGCTTCCCCTGGCACTACGTACCCAAGAGACAACGCACCTCCACATCTTTCTTTCTCAGTTCCATTTCATTCTCTTTCCAGGAGTTCTACTCCTAATTCCCCGTAGGGTTCCAGCTCTTTTAACTCAGCACATTCAGGTTTCACCTTTCCAGTTTCACGTTCATACAACCCATATTCTTAATCATGTTCATTTATTCGTAACAGGCAGCTGTTAAACCAATTTATAGGCAGCTATTATTTCCTTTCCACATTTTCCAAGACTGCAATATGTATATTCATTTTGCTAGTTTTCCAGTCCTAGGATTCATGCCGTACCCTAGGATCTATCATTCAATCTAGTTTTTCAGCCCTAGGATTCATGTAATACCCTAGGATCTATCATTCAATCTGGTTTCTCATTCTTAGGATTTATGCAATGCCCTAGGTTCTATTAATTGTTCCATAATTGTAACAAATTATGTTAATAATTTCTAAAGCCACTCTACCAGCTACAACGGAAGTACTGGGGGTGTGGTCGGAAATCCCGCGCGCCTCCGCAACCCCCGAGATTGCAATGGAACGGGGTCCTAACACAAGGATCAAACACAAGGAGTTTCTCAGAACAGTATATAATTACTGTAAACGGGTATAGGATTTTATTATGAAAAGAACGCAACTCGAAATGCGTAAAACGGACTCCGAACGGGCCCTAAACGGGTCGAAAACGATGAAACAGTCCAAAATTAGACGTCTGGAACCTCTTCCAGACGTCTTAAAATGTGGGTCAGATGGTACCTTTGCTCTGCGTAGTCTCTCAGACATCCAGAAGCCTGTGGGGGCGTCTGGCCTAGTTCCCAGACGTCCGATGGTCACCTCGGACGTTTGGAAGTCCTTCCAGTCGTCTGGCACTGCGGCCAGACGTCTGATTCGTGTTGGATGTAAATCTCAGAGCCTGCACGTACCCACTCATCGTTCACAGTACAACGGTCGCAGAAAAGGATGAAGGACGAAAAAATAACTTACTTGCCAGACATTTGGACAGTCCTCCAGACGTCTTCACCGTCGTGTGGTTGGAAGCCCAGACGTCTGATTCTGGAAAAACTTCCAGAATCAGAGCTCGACGCGCTCTCCGCCCGCGACGCACGGCCGCGCCTCGTCCGCCTGTTGCTCGAGCTGTAGCAGCCCTCCCGCGTCACTCCGCGCCCGTTGCTCCCCCGCCGGCCGGCTCCAGCTGCCCCGGCAAGCTCGAGCCCTCACGGCCGAGCGTCTCCTCCCTCGCGCGACACCTCCTCCCGCAACTCGCCGCGGCTGCCGCCGCTCGCTCGCACTCGCACTCCGGCTGGAAGAAGAAGAAGGGAGCGGAGGAGATGAGAGTGAGGGAGAGGGCGAGGGCCCTTTTAAAGCCGCGCGGGGAGAGAGAGAAGGGGGGCAGCGCTGCGCCTGCGGAGGAGAGAGGGGAAAAGAGGCGTCGCAGGTCTGCGCGCGCAGGCGCGCAGACGAAATCGCGCGTGCCGCAGAAATCAAATCCCAGATGTCTGGAAGGTTTTCCATACGTCTGGGCCACCTCCAAGACGTCTTAAAAGACGTCTTGAAGCCGCATTCGTAACACCCCCGGACGACCGTGAGGGGTTCCAGATGTTCGAAATTAGCGCAGAACGCAAGGTGAGCATTTTGGTGTCATTTAGGAGGTCTGTAAACTACTCCAGGCGTCTAATTTTAGTCTAGTTGGAATATTTCAGGTATTAGGGGACCAGCCTGCCTGGTTCGATTTAGGTGAACCGAGAAGTGTGTTTGGGCTGGTTCAGGGCCCAAATCAGGTCGGTGTTTCGCAAACGAAGTACCGTTAGCTTTCTGTCAGATTTTCCAATGTGATGGAGCTTTGTTCTAATTATTTTGAGCACATTCCTGTCATGTAAGATGTTAGTAATGTGTGGTTTGACCGTTCGTGTTAAATAGGTCGTCCGTTCGTTGTGTGCATGGGCGGAGGTTGCAAAATCCACCGTTTGTGCCCCCACATCTCCTAGTTACTCTGGTAGAGTGGTTTTGCCATGCCCTGTGAAATACACAATTGAAGTGCATGTTACATTAGAACTATTGATTGAACCCTTATGATGTGTAATAAACCATAGGGCTGAGATAGAGGAATACACATTATTTGAATGCTTAATCTATTGTGATGTTTCCTGAATGTGGTAAATAATGAGCTACCTGTTTATAATTATTGAACCATGACTTGAATTGAAATGCTTGTTGTATCCTGTATAATTGATGGATGAGATAATTGCCGGATTGTGAAACCATGAGCTGCCTGTCATGTGTTTAATGAATCATGACATGAATAGAGATGTATGTTGTGCTACGGAAATGAGGAAATCCATGCATGAACCCTACAGGGAATTTGAAAAGAAACTAAAACCTTGATGTGGAAAATCTGTTGAATGATGGAACATGTTGCCTACGGATGACAGTTCGGACTTGGTTAAGGAAGTGAGCTGGCCCTCCTGTACACGATACCGAGGAGAGTGTTACGAACGTGGCCTCAAGACGGGTTTTCAAGACGTCTGGGAAGTGGCCCAGACGTCTGGAACCCTTTCTAGATGTCTGGTATTAAATTTTTGCGACGTACGGGGTTGCGTCTGCGCGCATGCTCGCACAGATTGCACCCGCCGCTCTCTTCTCTCTTTTTCCCTCTCTCCTGCAGGGTGCAGCTCCTTTCTCTCTCTCTCTCCGCGCGGCCTTATAAGGTCCCTCGCCCTCTCCCTCACCCTCATCTCCTCAGCTTTCCTCTTCTCCTTCTCCTTGCTGGTGCGAGAGCGCGAGCAAGCAAGTGAGCGGCAGCAGCTGCGGCCGCGGTGAGTGTGCGGGAGGGGGTGTTGCGAGAAGAAGAAGTCGCTCGACCATGAGGGCTCGAGCTTGCCGGGGCAGCTAGAGCCGGCCGGCGGGGGAGCAGCGGGCGTGGAGTGTCGCGGAGGGGCTGCTGCAGCTCGGGTGGCAGGCAGACGGGGCGCGGCGCGGCAGTGCGTCGCGGGCGGAGAGCGAGTCGGGCTCTGATTATGGAAAATTTTCCAGAATCAGACGTCTGGGCTTACGACCAGACGACGGTGTAGACGTCTGGCTGGTAAGATATTTCTATCTTCTTCCTTTTTCGCGTGTACGGCCATGCGGCCGCTTGCCGCGCCTTCGTTTGAGAACCGTCGTGCTGAGAGCAGGGTGGGTGCGTGCAGGTTCTGCTCGGGAGGGCGAGAGGACTCGCCATCCCACGTGAATCGGACGTCTGGCCGCAGTGCCAGACGACGGGAAGGACTTCCAGACGTCCGGGGTGACCATTGGACGTCTGGGAACTAAGCCAGACGCCCCCGCAGGCTTCTGGACGTCTGAAGGACTACACAGAGCGAAGGTACACTCTGACCCACATTTTAAGACG
Source organism: Thalassia testudinum (assembly GCA_037157565.1). Taxonomy (NCBI): domain Eukaryota; kingdom Viridiplantae; phylum Streptophyta; class Magnoliopsida; order Alismatales; family Hydrocharitaceae; genus Thalassia; species Thalassia testudinum. The sequence continues at coordinate 56,217,489 of JAZHRO010000030.1, forward strand.
TCTGGAAGAGGTTCCAGACGTCTGATTTTTGGCAGTTTCGTCGTTTTCGACCCGTTTAGGGCCCGTTCGGAGTCCGTTTTTCGCGTTTCGAGTTGCGTTCTTTCCAGAATAAAATCCTCTAACCGTTTACAGTAATTATATACCGTTCTGAGAAACCCTTGTGTTTGATCCTTGTATTAGGACCCCATTCCATCGCAGTCTTGTGGGTTGCGGAGGCGCGCGGGATTTCCAACCACGCCCCCAGTACTCCCGTTGTAGCTGGTAGAGTGGCTTTTAATTTAATTAGCATAATTTGTTACAATTGTAGAACAATTAATAGAGTCTAGGGTATTGCATGAACCCTAGGACTGAGAAACTGGATTGAATGATAGATCCTAGGGTATTGCATGAATCCTAGGACTTGAAAACTAGATTGAATGATAGATCCTAGGGTACGGCATGAATCCTAGGATTGGAAAACTAGTGGAATATATATATTGCAGTCTTGGAAAAGTGGAAAGGAAATAATAGCTGCCTGTTATGAATGAATAAACATGATTAAGAATATGGGTTGTATGAACGTAAGACTGGAACAGTGAAACCTACAATGGCCAAACAAAAAGAATACGAACCCTACGGGGAATTAGGAGTAGAACTCCTGGAAAGAGAATAGAATGGAATTGAGAAAGTGAAACGTGGAAGTGTGTTGTCTCTTGGGTACGTGGTACCAAAGAGAGCACACATTACCTCTTAGTGTAGAGGGGAGCTTGCCACCCTCAGGTTGAGACCGGGGTGGGTTTGGCCACTGTACACCAACTTGCTGGCCCTCGCGTACGCAGTACCGAGGAGAGCTACTAGTGTAGGGAGAGCACTAGCTACCCCACGGGCCTCGAGGTTCTGCTAGCCTCCTACACCGACTTGTTAGGCCCACTGGGCAAACCAAGGTAGTCAGGCGAGGGTGCGCGGACTGTGGAGGGGTTGGACCCTTGTTACTGAGAGGGCTCTGCCCTGTACTGGTTCCGTGCTGTGTTTTGAGCGCACCCGTTAATGGAAACGACTGACCGCGTGCCAGTGCGGGGTAGCTACCCATGCGCTTATCGTGCGTGCCGTAGTCACCGTTACGTCTGTCAGCGACCTTGGGGTGGTTGACTGGGTGTAGGACCGCCACGGGGGACTCTCCCGACCAGGGGAGCACCACGTGTTACTTCTACTTTTCGGAAAAGACTGCAATCAAGATCGTTCCCAGGAGGTACATTCGAGATCAAGTGAAGGATCTGAGGAATAAATAAATCGTGAAATAATAGAAAGACGTAATTAAAGAAAGTAAAAATATAACCGCTACTGTACACTCTACTGTTTCTTTAGCTTTTAGCTGCCACTCTACTCAGCGTTTCGCTGACGTGTTTCACTCGTTACTTTTCAGGACCAGGTGTTGAGCAGCCAGGGTCAGCGGCTGCAGAGGACGCTGGGCCTTGTAGGGTCCAGTAGAGTTGCCGCAGTTCTTTTTGTACTTTTCTTCCACTGTAGTGAGTAGTTTCCTTGTTACTCCTTGTACTTCTTTATTGTAAGCTTTATGTTATGTACATATTCGTTGTTCTACTGTTGTGGTGGTGTATACTATAGTAGTTCCTTTTCTTACTGCTGTATTTTGTTACTGTTAGTTATATTCATGCTGAATGTGGTTTATTTTACTACTCTTTTGGTTACTTCCTTGTTGGACGACTAGGTTTTGGGATTAGTCGAGTCGGTCCGATTCTCGTGTCTCGTAGGGACTCGGAAATCAGGTCGTTACAGAGAGCAACTTCCCTTAGTGTGGGAAGTGAGCTGGCCCTCATGTACGTGTTACTGAAGAGAGCTACCGTCCCTTTCGTATAGGGGGGAGCTAGCTGCCCTATGGGGCCTGGGGTTAGGATTGACCCTCCTACACCGACTCCTATTGAGACCCACTAGGCAAATCGGGATAGTCGTGCGAGGGTACGCAGACTGTTGAGGGGTGAGACCCCTGTTTTGTTCTATGTTGTACGTTTGGGCATACCCGCTAGTGGAAACGACTGATCGCGTGCCAGTGTGGGGTAGCTACCTGTGCGCTTATCACGCGTGCCATAGTCACTACTACGTCGCGACCGTGACCTCGGGGTGGTAGACTGGGTGTAGGACTACCACGGGATGCTTTCCTTGGCCAAGAGAGTGCCATGTGTACATCCTGCATCGCGGGAAAAACTGTAATCAAGATCGTTCCCTTAGGGAACAGGAAGATTAAGAGACACTGTGGATCTTTGTTAGAAAATCGACTCATTAACACTTAGTAGTTAAATTAACCGTATGATTAGATAATTGGATAAATGCATGCATAAAACTATTATTCTTTATTGTCTTTAAATGCTATAATTGTTTTAAATATTATTTCAAAAAAATAATTATTTTAAATACACCACTCTACTCAACATTAGCTGACTACCGTCATATATAATCATATACAAGTCAAGGAGTCAAGCAGCCGGCACCACCGGTTGTAGAGAGTGCTGGGCCCAGTCGAGCCCAACTATAGTTCTACTTGTTCATTTTCGTTTTCGCTACTTTTTGTTGTTAGTGAGTACTTCTATCCTATGTTGAGAATTGTTATCGTTATGCCCTTTTTGTCTTAGTTGTGATGGCTAGTGACTATGTTTTCTACCTATAGCATGGTATCTTTTTAGAATCTAATTTATATTTCCGCCGTTGGCTTTATTTAAATTGCTTAACTACTTGCATGTGTGGTTTGTGATTTGCTTCGTACGTTTAGGATAGTCTCTCGTTGGACGACTGGGTCTTAGGGTTAATCAAAGCGAGCCATCCCCGTGTTCCCAGAGGAGTCGGATTCGGGTCGTAACACTTGGCCCGTGGGAGGCGGATCTAGGAGGCGACAGAGTGTTGGCTCTTGTTTCGTGTGGTGTGTTGCGGAGTGTTCATGTTTTGGCTTTTGTTCGTAGGATTGGTCCTTTCCTTTTCTTTTTTGTGGTGTATTTGGTTTTGGGGGACCACGTGACCCTAGACATATACGGATGAGTATTCTAATATCTTGTCAGTGATTGTTTTCGACCTTTAGGTCGTTTAATTCGATCAACTATTTGACATGTTCTTCAATATTTGTCTCATTGGCATCTTTTCGTATCTGCGAGTGTAAAAATACCCTCCTTCGAGAGGCTAATCGATTCGTGATCTCTAGATGCATTTTTTTTTTCTTTCTTTTTTTCTTATCTTCTTTCTAAATTTTGGAATTACCCCATTTCGACGGAATGTAACTTCTCTATCATCTAAGGTATTAAACTTCTTTTTTCCGTCTCTCTTGAGATGCGTTGTTCTGAATCAGATTTTTCCTCCGAAAATATTTTTAAAAAAATATCCCTACATTTACGATTTGTCCGTACGATTCGACGATTAATTTTTCTCTATTGAGACTCGATAGTAGAAGATGGTGATAGGATGATTGATAGATTCCTTATGGTCGCCCACATCCATGCAATAAGGTGATGGCAAATGGGAAATTATTGATGTGGAATAAATATCCATGGACCCACCAAACAAAAATCCATTGAATTCGATTGTCTGTGGCTCATGGATGCGCAGAAAGGTCGTGGATTCGCATCTAATAACTCAGATTCTCGAGGTTTAATTTATCCGGAGGTTTAATCTCTGTAAAAGAGGGGTAATCTTTATTTCCTTCGCTATTTAATCATTGTTTACTTAATTTTTTCCTCTTAATATTGATTCGTCTGATATTGATTGCCAGTGATTTTAATTAAATTCATGTTAAAATCACATGTATCTTTTTCTCTCTAGCACTAATCAACCCCTTTCTCATTAACATCACTATCAAGTAAGTGTTATCGGAGTTAATATTACAACTTAACATTAATTCAAGTAAATATAAACTCATATTAATACCATACTTCAATTAAACACAATTGAAGAATAACAATAATTTTACATTGTTAATTGCACTTTCATAATCCTTTAAATAAAGTAGCTTCAAAATAATCCTTTTCTTTCTCTATTCTATTTTTTTGCTTGGCATCCTTTTTTAAGATTATTTTGTTCCCTCCACAAGTTCCTAAAAAGTGAATTTGTAATAACCCTTAAGAAGCAATAGAACGTTGGTATGGGACATGTTAACTCGAGTTGGTGTCAGCCTTAGGAGAGAGCAGAAGGTAGGCATAGGGCATATGAACCCGAGTCGTTGCCGATCTTAGGAAGCGGTTGATGTTGAGCATAGGGTGTATGAGTCGAGCCCTTGCCGGCCTGAGGAGGCGGCCAATGTTAGGTGTAGGGTGTATCAACCCAAGTCCTTACCGGCCTTAAACGGCAGCTTTTCATCTGCCCCAGACACTGAGGTAGGCACCGTTGTTGCTGTGAGAATGTGGGTCGAAGCGTCGTGCCTTTTTAAGGGGCATAGGAGGCTTTTTGAATGCCTAGCGTGTAATAACGCACGGGGTTCTTGACTGGCAGTTTTATTAGTGCGGTTATGCTACTGCGGGATTAGTGCCATATCCCAGGGGATTTGATCCTTGGGAATTGGTGAGCCGAAGGGGGTAAAAAGACATTATCACCCTTGGGGGCTCGGGGAAGGGACGGGGTTTTAAATAGAGGCCCGATGTGGGCCTTGTTTCACCACCTCTCATCGTCCTTGATTGCATTCGAGCGAACAGAGGATTAGGGAACAGTTGTGACCACGTTCATTTCTCGAGTAGAGTTCTGTCGTCAAACTTCTGTGTATCCTTCAAAGCAATCGAAGAGCGGCTATATGTGGCTCTTCGGATGAGGGTGAACCCCTTCTGGTGCCCCCGTGCAGCTTCCTTGGTAACTCCATGAGGACGGAGCAGGGGTTGTTGTCGCCGGGAACTCCTCTCATGGGAGTGTACTTGCCCAGGTAGAGGTGGGGTGTCGGCCAGGTGACGCTTGCAACACTTTCCCAAACGGTGGACCTCGTATGGGGATTTCCTACGGAAGGGCCAGCTGAAGGTCTAGCGGCATTGACTACGTGGGGACCCTCACTGATATATTGGAGGGTACTCCACACATTCGAGTGGCCTCAACTGCCTCCTAAGGTCAGGGGCCCGTGCCTTCCCGTGCTGCTTTATTCCCTCTACGACTCAGTGAAGGCAGGGTAGGGGTTGTCATCACCAGGAGGTCCTCTCATGGGAGTGTATTTGCTTGGGCAAAGCAGGGCTCCACGAGGGCGTCAACAGGAGTGGATCCTTCCGGTTAGGGCTCCGCCTGCCGTGTGTCCCTTACTGTCCAAGGAGGTGGTGCCAACTTTGATGTCAAATGATGCCCCTCACTTGGGGCAGCGGGCTTTTCGACTCTTGGGATTCGCCTCGTTCTAGCCTTGCCCTTTCATCATGGAGCCCAGGATGTGGCTACGTCCTATGTCTTCGCCTCTTCATGGTGAGCCCTCTTTTAGCTCTTTCTGGGGTCGGTTGGGGATTTTTTGCGCTTTCTAACATAGTTCTTCCCAGGTAACGGTCCTCGTGCCTCGGCTTTATTCACCCTTTTGGGGTGTCTTTGATGACTCTTGGGGAGGCGTCGAACGCAGCGAAGGATGCTAGGGCTCCACCCTCAGCAAGAATAGGCGAGTGGAGTGTCCTGCCTACCAGAGGAGGCAAGGTTAGTCGTAGGACAAGGCAACTTTCTCGGCTAAGCTGGCCACCAGTCGCAAAGCTAGACGAGGGTCCCTGTTGCAGGGGCTGTGGTCCATTTAGACTTGCCCAACTGCTTGCCTTCCGTAGCACTCTCTTTCTGAAGGAGGCGTAAGTTTTGGAAGTACCCGCCCCTCTTGTAGGGTCGTGATGCCTCGCAGGGTCACCCTTGTCTTGTGTAGCAAATAGGCGGGTGTTGCTGAGTGGTGTTGCCAATATTTTCGTACTAGCCTGTCTCTTCTTAGCTGTAGCTTAGCCAGAGACCATAATCCGGGGAATGTAACAGTCGATGGCTGTTGTAACAGAAATAAAAAAAACATAGTCATGTTCCTTGTATGGACTGCTCTATTCCAAGTGTGAGAATGTATTCTTTACGTGGGATTCGCTTGCACGGGTTTCGTGAACCGCATTTTAGGAGACTTAACTTGATCCCTTTCGCTTACTCGAACGACTTGACATAGAGGCTCTTGTTACTTCCTTCCGGCTTAATGCTGACAAGGTCCACTGGGATGCCCATAAGGAGGGTCATCTGTAGTAGTGGCTAGGTGCCTATGACTAGCACTGTAAATACGCAAGTGGGTTGCCCTTGGAGACCTTCTTTGTAGTCTTTCTAGGCCAACTATCTACCCGACGCTTGGTCCAGCCACTCCCCTTAGTAGGCGAGAGGGGGACATTTTCCTTTGAGAAGCTGCACTGAGGCTACTTGGTGCGTAGCGCTTGTCTCGTGGAATGGTTGGGCTAAGGGTGTCTGCAATGGGTACCTTGCCTTTGACCGACTCATCTCACGAGGCGGCGATAGGTGGGGGCAGGGGGTCCCGGCTCGCCTTTTGGTTTGTTAAGTGGGATGCTCTGGCCCGTTTGGGAGTTCCTCCGGGGGTCGGTTGTTTACGAGGGGCTTCCTTGAAGTATGGCCGAGAGAGGGGGGCTAACCTTAGGAGGTGGCCTGAAGGGAAAGGTGGTTTCAGGGTGAGGGAAGCCGAGATCGTGCCTTGTTGTGGCATCGTGTTGCTTGGGGGATGGGGCACTATGGTCCCACTCCCTTGACCCTTTGTAATATGGCGATCGTTAGTAGAGGCGGGCTAGACCCTTGCCCTTCATTTTGACGAGTAGATGCCTTTTGGGGGCTGGGTGACCCAGACTCTTGCCAGTGGGAGGTATGTTGAACCTCAGGGTGCATGGGCCCGAGTCCTTACCAGCCTGAGGGGCTGATCCCTACTAGCCTTGGAAGCTTCAGGGTTGGAATTAGTCTACACCTAATGGGGCTTGCCTCGGGTGGAGTTAATAGGGTGCTTCGGCCTCATTTGTGCCACCTGGGCCCTTCTTGCTAGTGCCTGGGGGGCAAGGGGCTATGGCTGCCTTGACAATGCCGTCCCTTGTCCTTTTGTTAAGGGTAAGGGGGAGTTAGGGCTCCTCCTACTGAGTCATGCCCTTCCCTCTAGGGGATGCTCAGTTGGGTCTCCTAGGAAGCCCTTTAGCTAAGACAAGCCTGTCTCTGGTGATACTCGCTGCATGTCCTTCTTGGGGGTCAGGCAAAGGTGCCCTTCACAGGAGTGGCGGGATGCCTGTCCTCAATGAGGGAGACTTGAGGCTAGAACTACTGGTGGGTCTTGTGCGCATGTGTTGCTTGAGACCGTCGTTTCCCTCAGGAGGTTTTTCTGGATGAGTTGGTTGGCGTTGTCAGGACGGAATTGATCGATCAAGGTGGGAGAGCCTGGCAGAATTTCTGTGAGGGTTGGCTCAGACCCGAGTATTGGATTGCGGTCCATCACTTCAGCCTCTCTTCGAAGGCAAGGGCCTAGGAGTTGCCCGTCGGGTGGCTTATCGATTCCGCGAAGGCAGTTGGTGACTTGGCGGCTTTCTAGATGCAACCCTTCTGCTACGAGGCCCTTCCTCATGTCATTGTGGCCACGAGGCCTGGTACCGTCAGGTACCTACTCGCCTGGCTGTGGCTTCGAACAAGGCGATCGTTGAGGGACTTTCCTGCGGATTGGCCCTTGAAGGTGACCATCGCCTAGAGCCTTTCATAGAGGGTGGCCACAAAGTGGGGCCGACCTTGGAGGGTAGCGACGAGAGAAAAGAGTGGGTGCTCGGACTCTTGCTAGTGAAGGTCCGAAAGCGTGCCAGGCAGGGCTTGGACCGCAGGTGTTCAAGCTCGCGTTGTGGTCGCTGTGTGACGTTGCGTCACCTAGGGCATTGGATACTAAGGTCTCGATCCACCCTTCGGTGGCTGGCATGGAGGCCATTGGTTGAGGCGGCCCAAACCCTCAATATTTGCTTCGGTGTCAATGCGCTCGCGGAGCAGGCAAAGACTTCACCAGCATGCGGTGTGTGAAACTTTCAAGTACATAAGCCTGAGTCCTTACCGGCCTTAGGAGCTGATGTCCCAACCATTGTAAGTGGGGCATAGGAGCCTTGGTTGTGCCATACTTGAGGAATCGCGTTTTGGCTACCGATAAGCAAGGCATGAGTGCCATTGCTTGAGTTCGTGTCAGCCATTAGAAATAACTTTGCTAGCCTTGGGAGGCGGCAATTGTCAAGATTGTGCGGGCAGATCTGTCCGGGCTTCGACTGACCCGGAAAGGTGGCCTGTCAGCTTGAATAGGTGATAGTATGAGGGAACGTTGTGCGGGCTCATCTGTGCCGACCTTAAGAGGTGGCTGAGTAGGTCTTAAGGGACGGCCGTACATCCGCTCGATCTTGGACCGATTTTTGGAATGGTCTGCCATCCTTAAGAGGTGGTAGGGAGAGGAACGTCGGGCATGTCTGCCATATTTCTTGTCGACAATAAGGGGTGGCTAAAGTTGGCCCTTCGGATGTATTCGTCCAGGTCGTGGCTCACTCGATGAGGTGAGTGGCTGGGTTCGGTCACGGTTGCCCGAGTTTGTGCCGACCTTACGAGGTAGCTTCCCATCCTACAGAGGTGGGAACATATGGATGCATTAGTCCGAGTTTCTATCCACCTTAAGAGGTGGCTTGCCAGCCTGAAGAGGTGGCAACAAGTGGAAGGTTGGACGCGTACGTCCGAAGTCTAATCCACCTTAAGAGGTGGCCTATCGGCCTGAAGAGGCGGCAATATATGGAAGTCGGACACATCTGTTTGAGTTCTCGTCCACCTAAAGAGGTGGCTTGTTGGTATGAAGAGGCAGCAATAAATGGAACATTGGACACGTCTGTCTGAGTTCTCGCCGACCTGAAGAGGCGGCGATAAATGGAATGTCGAACATGTCCGTTCGAGTTCTCCTCGTCCTGAGGAGGAGGCTTGTTGGCCTGAAGAGGCGGCAAAAATGGATCGTCAGACGCGTTCGTTCGAGTTCTCGTGAATTGAAGAGGTGGCGAGGCGGCAATAAAGGGAACATCGGACGCGACCATTTAAGTTCTCGCCGACCTGAAGAGGCGGCAATAACGGAACGTCTGACGTGTCCGTCTGAGTTATCGCCGTCTGTTTGCACACCAAAAATACACCAGTAAAAATGCCATCTTGTGTTATTCCCTAGCACTGCCATTGCATCTTATATAGCTATAATTGCACTTGTAAAAAAAGATGACTGCATGCATTCATAGAAAGGGGAGAAAAGGGTGAATAATTAGCCATCAATTCCACTACCATTAATTAACATCTTCATTAAGTGCGACATTGCAATTTCACTATTTTCTCATATTTTTATTTTACTTTGAATTTCTCGCGGCTACAGGATAGTGAGCATGTGCGCCTCTTCACGCCATGCCTCCTGCCAACAACATGGCAAGAGGTGTGCTGCCAGCAGCATGGGTTGGCATTCCTCTTCCTCTTTAAAAACCTTGGCCCTCTACCTCATGCAGGCAGGCCCTTACACACACACACACAGGCACTTTCATCCACCGTCAGGCCAACCTCCTCCCCTTTCCCTCTCCATACACAGTAGCACTTCTCGCTGAGAAGAGACACACTGTGAGTAGGAGAAAACCCACAGTGGTCCCACAACCACCACTGTGAGTTCCACCATTGCCCAGTTCCTTTGTGAGCAGGTGGGCGTGGTGGATTCTCCTTTCATTTTCACTGCTGATCACCGTTTCCGCCATTGCTAGAGCTTCAAGCTCAGAAGCTCCAGCAGCACATTCGTCAACTTGCAGCAGCTGCCGGCCACCGCGCGCATGCCAGCAAGCCTACGCAGCTCCTTTTCGCGCGAGAAGGCGCTTCCTAGCGCGCCCGCGCAAGCGAAACCGGCCGCTACCGGTCGGTAGACCACGCGCACACTGTAGCGTGCGGTCTGCGCGACATTGTAGTCACCGGCTCGCTTCTCACTTAGCTGGTGGCTTTGGCTCTCTCTCTCTTCTGTGTCACCCGCTCCAGCCGGCCTCCGCATATGTGCCCGCGCTTGCTCCCACCCGTAGCGCTGTGCGCTGCGCTGCACTCACCCACACCAGCCTGCGCGCGAAGACAGCGCGCGCCTTCCCCAGCTCCCTGTGCGCGTGCCTTCTCTTGCGTCCACGCCACAGCACGCACCAGACGACGGGGTTGCGGAGTAGACGGCTTATCTGCTGCACTCCCCCTCATCCGCTTGTACACGCGCACACACACACATCTGTACACGCACACACACACACTTGTACACGCTCACCCTCCCTATATACTCACTCACACACACACACACATATATACATATATACATATACATATCTATATACATATACAACTATATATATATACATACATATATATCTATATATATATATTTATAAATATATACATACATATATACATATATATATTTACATATATATATATATATATATATATATATATATATATATATATACACACACACACACACACACACAAAACTATATATATAGGAATATCTGCATCAGTTGCTGATATTTCCCGATATTCGCGCAAAGCAAGCGCCTCCACACACACTCCCACACATCCATCCCACACTCCACACGGCACTCCGTCTTGTTGGTTGCGTCTTACTAGACGTGGACCAACTTGACACTGTGCTTCAGTCCATTTCACTTCCACATTCACCCCTATATATATATATATTGATACTGTATCTATACATATATTAAGCTAAGTATTCCTTTCTTTGCCAGCAACCTACCTTGTTTCTATTTATCCTTTGTTTCTTGCTATTAAAAAGAAAAAAAAAGAGTAAAAGAGAAAAGATAATTCTTGTCTTGCAGGTACTCGATCTTGCGAATAATAGGACCAGTTTTTAGAAACCCCAAGTTGGTTACAAGCCAAGAATCATTTGGCTCAAAGCCAAGAACTTGATTTTGAGTGTGTGCCTCAAGGACAATATTATCAACAAAAAAAAATCTTAAATAGAAAAACCAGAAAAACATAATAAACGTAAGGAAGAGATACATTTTAGGAAAGGTGTAGAAACTCCTTGACCTTTAATTCCCGCCTCCCCGAGATCGACCCTGGGCCTAAAAGTGACAAAGATAAAATCAAGTAGGCTAGGTAAAAAATTTTTGTGAAAGATCGTTAGACTCGATTTAGGTTAACCTACTATAATAACTTCAATGATAATTTCACCATATTAACATAACTTATTTGAGTCCAACCACTCTTCTCTGGCGCCGTTGCCAGGGAGACGCAAATTGAGGTAAGTTTCTACTCCATTCCTTTGATTTTCTCTTTTCACACCCTTCTCTTCACGGGTGTTTTGTTTGCTTGTGTGTAGGTAAATCGGTTGCAAGGAGGAGACAAGCAGAGGAGGTCAGAAACGTGGGTGACTCCAAGAGCGAGAGCGTGAAGTCGCCAACGCCGCATTGGAGCGTCGCCCACGTTGTTGAAAAGGTAGGTCTCTCCCTCTCTTAGCAACTTAGGTAACTTGTCACCTAAATAAAAATAAAAAAAATTTAAAAACACTTCTTGGGAATTTCTTGGGGCAAGTGGATTAAAAACCACTTGATTGATTGTTTGCTATCCCCCCACCACCCCTTGATTTCCCGCCAAACTTCGCATAGCGAAAATCCAAGAATCTTGATTCTTGAATCTTTCGTCGTGTGAAGTGTTCTTTGAGGCAAGTTTAAATTGATTGATTACCATCCCTCCTTACCTCATTTGTTTACATTTTCGGAATCACATTTTTGGTGGGGAGACTTGGAATTGAGTTGATTCCAACCCCACCACGACCTTTCACGTGCCTTAGATTTGATCCCGGATATTTCAACCCCAAAATTTTAATTTTCTTTATATTATCTTATGGTTGAGCCTTGTGTGTGGAATATCATTTGTGGTGATTGTGAGCACTTGAATTGAAGTGCTTTGGCTCCCTTTCACATTGGCTTAAAATAGACTCGTGCATCCACACATAGAAATTTTCATTTAGGGAAGCCCATTGCATTTTTAGCGTGCATTAACTAATTAACATTGAAGAAGGGTTTGTTGGGCATAGAACTTGTGTTTTCTCAAAATCCGGAGATTGGTTGAATTGGTAACTCAGCAAAATCTTAAAATCCATACTTCTTAAGGCTAAAATTCTAAAAATCATTCACCAACTAAAACTTCAATTCGGGGAGATTTCCCCATTGCATGCTTGGTTTACACACTTTTTAAAATTAACGCACTTGGGCATTACCCGTATACAACACCCTTCACATTCCTGGAGCACTTGATCCTAAACCTCTAAATAAAATTGGTAGCAACTTGACCCTTATTAAGGATTGGAGGTCTAACTACCTGCGTGTAGCACCTACATGCTGGTGTGGGTTCCCACGTGCTATCAGGTGTCTAAGACTGGGGCAAACGGCCTTTCAATCTGGCTCGGTGGTTCCACGGTGCTCTCATTTGGTTCCGTAGGTTGTGATAATTGGTAACTTAGATCTTTAGGTCTAAGGGCACATTGTAGAGGTTAGGACATTGATTGCTTTGATTTGTTATCAAGTGTACCCTTGCAGCGTCATTTCTCTCATCCTCTTTTCCCTTCTCATCTCCTCAATTCTTCCTACGATAGTGCATGTTTGGGAGGAGGTCACAAAACCCTGAATTGTTTGAATTGTTTGATAATTCTAGAAGGATAGAAACCGATTTGTCATCATCCTCCACAAACATGGCTGCACGCCCACCCTCAAATCCTGAGGGAGGAAACCGCCCCCCTCAAATCCCACCAGGTGGTGGAGCCGTAGACCCCATAACCCGCCTCCAAGCCCAAATGGAAATGTATAATGAGCAGATTAAAGCCATTAGGGAAACCTTGGAGGAAATGCAGAACCCTCCCGAACGGGAGGAGCCCAGGTCTCTTGGCTCTTATCAAAATCCCGCTGCTACAGAGACCATAGGACAAATTCAGGTCCCCATGGGCGGGGATGATTTTGAATTGATACCCAATGTAATTGACCTAATTAACTTTCACTTCCATGGTCTTGCAAGTGAAGATCCTTTTCTCCATTTGGAAGACTTAACCCGATTGGCTGAAACGGTTAAACTAAGAAACATCGGGTTATCAATTGTCCTCATGAAAATGTTCCCATTTTCGTTGCGGGTAAAGCGTCGCAATGGTTACGCACCCTTGGGAGAACCATCCCTTCTTGGGAAGAGATGCGAACAACAACTCTCAAGAAATTATTCCCAATCGGGTGAACCAATGCGCTTCGCCGTACTATAACTTCTTTCACGCAACAAAACGACGAGCAGTTTCATGAGGCCTGGGAGAGGTATAATGATCTCCTCCGGAAGTGCCGCACCACGGTCTGCCTAAGTGGAATATAGCCTAGATCTTCTATTATGAGCTAAATGAAACTTTGAAGCAAATTGCAGACGCTTCCTGTGGAGGGAATTTCCTGAATAAAGACGAGAATGGAGCATTTGAATTATTTGAAAACATGAGCGAAAATTCAATGAACAATGCCTCCATTGTCACCTTTAATCATACCAGCCTGCCCCATAATGTTCACGAAGTTGACACGGGACCCTCCCATTCATCCACAGATCTTAATCTTATCACACAAAAATTGGATGAAGTCTCCGTCGTGCGCAAGAAGCTGGATGAGCTTCTGGCCAATCCCACCTGTTCTATGGCAAACACATCCACCTTACCACTTCGTCACAATCCTAATCCTTCCAATACCAGGCTTATTCCCAAAAACCTTGTGAGATCTTCCTTATCGAGTGTCGCACCGAGCGATTCGGTAAGTCATGTGGATCTGGCTTCTGCAAGCCAGTATTTTGACACAGAGGACCAAGCCTCCGTGTGCTCGGATGCATATTTACATGCAGATTCGTCTTCTGGCTTAGAAGACGCTTGCGCCCTGGGGAACAACCTGTTCTCTGCTACTTATAATCGAGGGTGGCGAAATCATCCTAACTTAGCATGGTCCAGTAACTCGCAGCGCCAAAACCCCGTAGGTGGACCAATGCAATCGTCTGCACCCGTCATCCCAATGGCCCAGTCTAATCCTGTGGCAAATCCACCATTGGGTCCTTGCATTCCTCAAACAGAACACGCATCAAGTCCTCTTGATAAACTGATGCGAATGGTGACGGAAATGTCTAAGCGTCATGAAGAGAACATGACCTCTCTTCAGCACCAATTGGCGCAGCAGAATGTTGAGATTAGTCAACTACGCATGGCGACTCGATCTCAGGGCACCCTTCCAGCCGAACCTGTTCCTAACCTGCGAAATTTTGTACCCCGTGGTCCTCAACCACAGGTACGACCTTCTCAGGGGCAGGTTCATCAGATTCTGCAGGCTTTGAGCATTCCATCGGGATTTCAGGGTAATCCTGTAGAACTGCACCTCACCCTTATGTCCCTATTGCGAACCCTCCTCCGCCTTATGATCCCACTAGACCTGCGACGTCCAATGCGGTTACTACGAGGAGCGGTAAGTAAATCGTCGATCCACCTTGACCTGATCCCGGCTCATCTTTTTCATCGTCCTCTCATTTGGGAGGTGCACCACGTTCTCGTGAGGACGATACACTTAAACTAGTGCCAGAATCAGTCCCATTCCCTGAGGCTCTACTGAGGGAGCCAAAAGGCAAGAAAAAGGATACGCGGGCCTTTGATAACCTGCGTAATTTATTCAGGGATGTAGAAATCAAGGTACCCCTGTTAGAGGCTATCGACCATATACCAACTGTCGCCCAATTTTTCAAAGACTACACTAACCCAGGCGACAGTCAAAGAAAACAAAGAATCCGATGGTTCTCTCACCTCATGCGAGTTGTGCTATGCTGTCAAATCTACCACCGAAGCAGAAAGATCTTGGCACACCGCTTATTTCTTGTAGCATCCAAGGCTGCAATTTCAACCGTGCTCTGCTTGATCTAGGATCTTCCATCAATCTTATAGCAACCATCATGCTCGAGAAATTTGCCTTAGGAAATCTGAAACCCACCCCTGTCACGTTACAATTAGCAGATCGTTCTGTCAAAGTACCGAAGGGTGTGGTGGAAGACGTGGTGGTTAGGGTCAACAGTCTCTGTTTTCCTGTTGACTTTCTTGTTTTGGATATGGAAGTTCTTAGCTCACCTTCTGATTGTCCGATCATCCTTGGTCGACCTTTCTTGGCCACAGCTCGCGCACATATCGACTGCGAGCCGGGCTGCATTGAGATTGTCGTTGGCTCTGAGAAACTTAAGCTAAACATCTTCAAGGCAGCCAAGAACTTTGATTGCGATTGCATCGAGGATGACACGTCTGACGAGGACATGGCCGTCAGCGCGCGTATCGAACTAATAGGGACCTATTCTGACTGCTGTGGATTGCCTTTGAACACAAACCATTGCCTGACCGACACATATTGTGACGTTCCCCCATCCTTCCCTTTACATGTACCTTCTCCTGACTAGACTTCTGACGAGGTTTTCTCCGCTTCCCATACCTCGTGGTCTGAGTCATACTCGGGCTACTCACCGCTAGTCCACCCCCTTGAAGACTGGATTGCCCTTTCTTTCCCGCCAAATCAGGCAGGAATGCGACTCCACATTGGGATCTTGAGCCTACATACTGATCACTGGGGCTATCCCTTATTGGATCCATCAATCCAAGATGCCCCTCTTCTTGGCCAATTTGAGGGCCAACTTCTTCCTCCTTCCTTTATTTCTGCTGATCCGCTTGGGACACTCTCGTCCCAAGAATTGCTAGATCTTTCACCATCCACTCCCGAGCTGAAAGAGCTGCCTAACACGCTTAAGTATGTTTTCTTGGGACAAAATGAAATGCTCCCTGTAATCATTAGTTCAAAATTGACCAGGAAACAAGAGTGAAAACTAACAAAAGTCCTTTTGGAACACAAGGCAGCTATTGGATGGTCATTATCTGACCTAACTGGCATTAGCCCATCCTATTGCACTCACCGTATATATATGGAGGAGGATCGACCTTCCCGTGAGATGCAGCGACATCTCAACCCTAACATGCGGGAGGTCGTTAAAAAGGAAATCATTAAGTGGCTTGATGCAGGTATAATCTAGCTAATTAGCGATAGCCCCTGGGTGAGCTCGATTAATGTCGTGCCCAAAAAGGCGAGACTCACCATTCGTGTCAATGACAGGGGCGAATCCATCCCTACACTCACTCCTACATCTTGGAGAGTGTGTGTAGACTATAGGAAACTGAATGCTGCAACTAAGAAAGATCACTTTCCGCTACCTTTTATTGACCAAATCCTGGAGCGATTAGCGGGAAATAAATTTTTCTGTTTCCTAGATAGATTCTTTAGATATAACCAGGTGGAAATTGACCCCCGGGACCAAGATAAAACCACCTTTACATGCCCCTTCGGCACCTTCGCATTTAGAAGGATGCCTTTCGGACTTTGTAACGCGCCAGCAACTTTCTAGTGATGTATGCTGGCGATATTCCATGACATGGTGGGTGACTTTCTTGAGGTCTTCGTGGATGACTTTTCGGTCTTTGGACCCTCTTTTGATGACTGTCTTGCCAACCTAACCCGTATCTTTCGGAGATGTATTGATGTGAACCTCATGCTTTCCTAGGAAAAAAGTCATTTTATGGTACACGAGGGAATTATTCTCGGGCATATCATCTCCGATAGGGGTATTGATGTTGACAGAGCCAAGCTTGATGTAATTGTTGATTTACCTGTGCCTGGCTTTGTCAGACAAATCCGCTCCTTCTTGGGACATGTCGGTTTTTATAGGAGATTCATCAAAGACTTCTCCAAGATTTCTAGGCCTTTAACTCATCTCCTATCGACCGACGTACCCTTTGATATGAGCCCCGACTGCATACAAGTATTCACGTAGCTGCGTGAGGTTGTCACCAAGGCCCCTGTTCTCCAGCCACCTGATTGGTCCCTTGACTTTGAACTCATGTGTGACGCTTCTGACGTTGCAGTTGGAGCCATCTTGGGACAAAGATGCGATAGACACCCCTTGTGGTGTACTATGCCAGTAAGACGTTGGACGAGGCCCAGCGTAATTATACAACCACTGAGAAAGAACTTCTGGCGGTAGTCTTTGGGCTGGAGAAATTCCGCTCTTACCTTCTGAGCTCGCATGTTATTGTATTCACTGACCACGCTGCCATTCGCCATCTCATACACAAGAGGATGCCATGCCTAGACTGATTCGTTGGATCCTTCTGCTCCAAGAATTTGACATTGAGATCCGCGATAAGGCCGAAGCCCAGAATGTTGTTGCTGATGATCTCTCGAGACTGGACCCTGACCACATTGGACTTACCCTGCCGATCAATGAGGTTTTTCCCGATGAGCACCTATTGGCAATTAATGTGGCAAGTGGACCTTGGTATGCCGACATTGCCAATTACCTTGCTTCTGGTTCCCTTCCACGTGGCTGGCCTAACGACCAATGCGAGCACCTCATTGCAGAAGCAAAGTATTATTTCTGGGATAATCCACTACTTTTTTGAATAGGTGCTGACCAGATCATCCGTCGCTGTATTCCTGACAGCGAATTCCCCAGTGTGCTATCCTTCTGCCACGATCAGGCCTACGAAGGCCATTTTTCTGGGAGGAAAACTGCAGCTAAGGTGTTGCAGCCAAACATTGCACTAGGTGCCAGTCGTTAGGGTCAATGTCACATCATGATATGATGCCCTTGCAACCCATCCTAGCTGCCGAAATCTTTGACATTTGGGGAATCGATTTCATGGGTCCCTTTCCTCCTTCCAATGGCTTCGAGTACATCCTCGTGGCTGTTGATTATGTTTCCAAATGGATCGAGGCTATTCCCGCGTGCCATGCTGACCATGTCATATTCACTTGATTTGTCAAAGACCACATTTTTGCACGCTTTGGGATCCCTCGAGCCATTATCTCTGATGGAGGAAGTCATTTTACGCATGCTTCTTTTCGAGCACTTCTGAGGAAATATGGAGTCCACATCATATCGCATCTCCGTATCATCCTTAGATGAATGGCTAGGATGAGGTGTCGAACTGGCAAATCAAGCAAATTCTCCAGAAAACGGTTCGGCCTGATCGTAAGGATTGGTCCGACAAGCTGATTGACGGACTTTGGGCGTATCGGACCACCTTCAAGGTTCCCCTTGGTATGTCTCCATATAGAATCATTTACGGGAAGCCTTAACATTTGCCCGTGGAGCTGGAGCACCGCGCTTATTGGGCGGTTCGCCAATGTAACCTTGACCTAAACTTGTATGGTCAAGAAAGGAAACTCCAACTCCAAGAGCTAAAAGAGCTCCGTCGTGAGGTCTATGATTCTGCCTTAACTTTCAAACAACGTATTAAGGCTTTTCACGACAGCCGAATTCGGCAGAAGAAATTTGAGCCATCTCAGCAAGTTTGGCTTTACAATGCCCGGCTCAAATTCTTTCCAGGGAAATTGAAGTCCAAATGGACTGGTCCCTTCTTGGTCTTGAGACCATTTCCTAACGGGGCCATTGATATTGAAGATCCCAAATTTGTGCATAAATTTACGGTCAATGGACAGTGTTTAAAACCCTATCTTACTCATAAACCTATCCCCGTTGGTGAAACTGTTGCCCTGCTGAAGGGTAACTAATTTCGTGACTCACTCTGAGTCCAGCTGGGGACGTTAAATTCAACGCTTGTTGGAGGCACCCCAGCAACACTCTCCCACTATCACTTACACAATTCCTTGTCACTTCACTTCGCACTTCTTCACTTTTCACCACCCGCCATCCACCCACCCTATCGCCCTGCTTTATACCATGCACATCAGCTCTTGTTCCCCAATCTTTGGACCTTGCCCTACCCTACTTGCATATGAGGACAGAGCATTGTTTGGCATGGGAGGGTGGATAGGCATCCATAGGATCTGGGTATTATATGGTATCATACAACTTCCATTATATATATCCATCTATAAATATGTACATAGCAAAAAGAAAAAAAGAAAAAAAAAGGTGTTTGGTAATGATCTGAAGGCTGAAACAAAATTACAATAAGTGTTTATGGATACTCAACCATTATTTTGAAGACTTTCCAGGCTAGAGAAGCTTGATTCGCTCAAGCTTAGCTTAATTCACTTGAGCTTTGACAAGATAGATCAGAATCTCTCCTAAATAAGGACGTATTCTTGTACCTAAGTCACTAGTACAAGATTCGTTGGTTTGTTTTTACTTGAGAGCCTAGGTAATCCTGGTTCACACTACACATATCAAGAAAGACCAGGTGAACATAAGATCCAACCCTAGTATTCATTAGGGAAGGTGGAGTCCTTACCTGTGTGCGTAGGTAGACTTTTTATCCTAGGCTTTAGTCTTGTATCTAGGAGAAACTCTTTTCACCAAAAAGGAACTCTTCCACCAAAAATGTGTGCTCCTCCAAATAAAGTTGTAACAGATATACTGACACTTGTTTCAAAAAAAAAACTGTGCAAATAAGTCAGTGTATCTTTCAAATGTCTGTAAATTCTCCTCTCCAAAAAGTTTCAGGGCACGTCATAAATACTTTGTGATGAGAATCTCATCATGAAACCTAACTAGCTCAATTTAATCCAAATAAGTATGAGAAAGCTCCTACAAAACCCAAAGAAAGGCTTAACTCAGAGAATTCTGAGTTTAAGAAAATAAGTCATGAGGGGTAAAACTGCAATTTTACCAACACAGTTTGCAAGTAGGGTAATTAAGGGTCCAAACACGGGTCAAACAAGCCTAATAAGAAGGATAGTGGGATGATCTGATCCAAAAAGGGTTATAGCAACTTCAAGAAATTAAATGACATTCTGTAACCCTAAAACAAATCCACTTCAATTCACGAGGTTCGAGGTAGGATAAAAATCAACTAAGCCCTCTAAAATTCATCGAAAAATAATCTCTAGGGTTTAGAACCCTTAATTTGGCCTTAGAAACCCAATTTGACCTACAAGAGAACCATGCCCAATTAATGACTTAATGTAGATTTTTACATAAATTGGCCTGTCAAACATGGTCCAACCTAGAAATAAAATTCACCATTAAAATCCTTAGGTTCAAATTAGTCATGTATAAAAACTTGAGCCTAAGAAGAGACCTCCTTGACCGACTTTGCAATTTGATCCTCTTCATTTACTTTTTGACCCTTATCTTTCGAAACCCTTGCATTTTGGCCCCCAACTTTCTCGTCGTTCTTTGCAAAATGGTCCCTCCTGCAAAACTCTGCGCAGCACCGTGCTCCGGCGACTTTGCGCGGAGCATGGCACCGTGCAGAGAGAGGTGACCGCCCTACAAAACAGATGCGGGGTTCCCTACGACGTCCTCTGTCGCAGGGACCCGGCCATGCTGCCTGTCGACCACCATACCTTCCGTGCGAACGTGCGAAAGGTATGGGTCTCGTCTCCGACCACGCTCCGGCAAGCCTGGCACGTCGCTAGCCTACGCTTCCCTCTCCGACATCCCCTTTATAGGAACCAGCACCCCTTGCCGGTTCTGGCAAGCTCTCTTTGATGGAGAACAACCCTCCACTTCGTCCTCTCCTCCTCCGTCAAATGGCCTGCAGCTTCCGGCGACTCTCTCCTCTTCCTCCTCGTCGCTCTGCCGCCTTACCTGCAGCAGGGTTCCCCTTACCCTCTCGTCTGCGTCGTGCTGTACCCGCCAGCGCCCTCCGCCTGCTTCCTTGTCGCCGCACTCCTCTCCAGGGCCTCTTCTTCCCCAGCTCCGGTAGGTACAAGCCGATGGCTCCACCCTCTCCCTTCATCCAAAACCTAGGTAAAAAGCTCCTCTCCTCCTCCTTTAAATTTCCCCTCTGTCAATTTATCTTTTTGTGCCACCACACACAACCTCCATCTTCGCCTGCTCTGTCTCTGACCATCCTCTCCGGCGAGCTCATCCCACCTCCATAGACCTTCTCACCCCTCGCCGATTACCCCAGAAGCTTCCCCTCACTTCACTCAACAGCTTCCCCCTTTCCATTCCTTGCCACACGCCACCTAACGACCCCTGAACAAACCCATTTCTTTGACCACAGTCCGACCAAGGGCTGCCACCATATGCCGCCTCACGCCTCGCCACCACCCGCACTGGCTTCGCCGCACTCCGGCGAAGCTCCCTGCATACTCTGACTGGGCCGAGAGGCCGTATTCTTGATTTCAGGTCACACCCTCTTCGCCGCCATTGCTGAGCAGGTGAAGCTCCTTCACCTACAGCTGCAGGTTTGCCCTCGCCCAGGCTCGCACTCCAGGACGCGCGGCTTGCCCCCGCGAAGCATCCCAGGCCTGCAGCTGGGGTGAAAGCTTCGCACACGGCTGCAATTGACCGCAGCTCCCTCAGCCGCGAGTGCGAGATTTGGAGGTGGGACTTTAGTCCCACCTCGTAAGTGTGCGGCCGTGCGCCCACACTTATATTGAAAAAGTGTTTAGGGCTTACTGCCTTCAAACACAGGGTTAGGTCCCTCTCACCCGCACGCAGCGCGCCACGCGCTCGCCCACCCTCCCTCGCGGGTCTGGGCTGGATCCGATTACCCAAACCCGCGCACTCCTCGCCCACCACCGCACGTCGGTGGGCCTGGTCACGGGCGCGATGCCCGTACCCGAATACCCGGCTTTGGGAGAGCGATCCTATGAGATAAATCTGAGAAAGAGAGAGACGCGGGGAAGGGTAGAGGTAGGTTTTGCTCTGACCCATTGTGCGAGTGTGCAGGAGCAGAAGAAGAAGAAGAAAAGAAGGCAGCCGAAGTCATAGCCGCCAGAGCAAAAGAAAGAGAAAGAAAGAAAAAGAAAGAGAAGAACAAAAGAAGGAAGTAGAGAAGAGGAAGAAGAAAAGAAGAAGACTCTGCAGCTGAAAGAAAGAAAGAAAAGAGAGAAGAAGACAGGAAGAAAAGAAGAAGAAGAAAAAGAAGAGGAACGGCCAGGAAGAAAAGAGAAGAAAGAAGAGAAGAAGAAGCCAACAAAACTCTCTCTCTCTCTCTTATTTTGTAATCTAATTAGAGGACCCTTGTAATTCTAGAATTCCACTGGCTCCCTGAGTTCGACCTCGGGAATACAATTTCCGAGTAAAAAAAATCTTTTGTAATGATAACCGTAGCTGTTTTGTCTTATACTATAACGACTATACTATAATAAACATCAAGACGCAAAGCGGCCTATAGGCTACCACCCTACTTCTACCATATATTCCTTGAGCCACAAAAGCAATAAAATGGGAGTTGAGTTTTCCGTCATCTTTTTAAGGGTCAATCCGAAGACACAAGTTGAAACTGGGACCAACCTGCACTTAAAAATTCGTAAAACCCTGGGCTTGAGTTTTAATGTTCATCTGGTCAGTCATGATCCTTCACTATGAACAAACCATAATCTCTTGAGCTTTCGAGTACAGCAAAACCCTCTGAGTCTTGGAAATCGTACTTAAGGTTTAAATATCAAGAGTTCAGGTTAGTCGAGAGATGGTCTATGTCATGTAAGACTTAAAGTACTGGTAGTCTTCTCTGCAATTGGTTCTCACAATATCCAACTGATAAACACATCTCAAAAGAAAATCTTCAGCTTAAGATCATTTCTAAATACAATACAAAATGTTTTGCTAGGGAGTAGCAAAAGATAGGCATGGGAGTATGTTTGCACACCAAAAATACACCAGTAAAAATGCCATCTTGTGTTATTCCTTAGCGCTGCCATTGCATCTTATATAGCTATAATTGCATTTGTAAAAAAAGACGACTGCATGCATTCATAGAAAGGGGAGGAGAGGGCGAATAATTGGTCATCCATTCCACTACAATTAATTAACATCTTCATTAAGTGCGACATTGCAATTTCACCATTTTCTCATATTTTTATTTTACTTTGAATTTCTCGCGGCTGCAGGACAGTGAGCATGCGCATCTCTTCGTGCCATGCCTCTTGCCAACAACATGGCAAGAGGTGTGCTGCCAGCAGCATGGGTTGTGTTAAGACCCATGCTATTAAAGCCCTTTAAGACGTCTGGGACTTGGGTCAGACGTCTGGACGCCTTCCCAGATGTCTGGAAATCAATTTTTGTGTGCGTAAGTCCTCAAGTCTGCGCGCATGTCGCGCGCAGACTGTGCGCAGCCGTAATCCTTCTCTTTCTCTTCCCCTCACCTACTTATACCCCCTCCTCTCCCTCACGCCACCCCACTCCCATCCACCTTCTCCTTCCCCCTGCGAGAGCGAGAGCGGCGAGTGTAGCTGAGTGTAGCGGCGGAGTGACGGAGTAGCGAGAGAAGGGAAGAGAGGAGAGCGTGCGAGCCGTAAGAGAGCTTGCCGGAGGAGCTCACGGCTGGTCGGGCGTGTGCACGGTGAAGAGGTGTGCCGGGGAGGTTTCCCCCGACGCTGCTGCAGCTAGAGCAGCGGACAAGCGAGCGCAGCATGGTCGCGCGTAGCACGAAGAAGATGAAGGAGCTTCTGGTTCTGGGATTTTTCCCAGATTCAGACGTCTGGATCTACATCCAGACGACATAGCTCGACGTCTGGAAGAAGCTCTAGACGACTGAGAGGTACGCCTTGCACCCTATGCCTCCCTTTGTGGATACGGCCAAGCAGGCCGTTTCACCGCGGCTCTGATACGCGCCGTATTGTGGAGTTTTATGTTGCGTGTGCAGGATTCGTTTCGGGAAGGTGCGAGACAGGCCCTTCTACGCGGTTCAGTCGTCTGGGCAAGGCACCAGACGGCGGGAGCGTCTCCAGACGTCCGGAGAGGTGGTCGGATGTCTGGAACTAGGTCCAGATGGTTCAGTAGGATCCCTAGATGCCTAAGGAGCAGTGCAGAGTGTGGTATGGTTCTGGACTCTTCCAGATGTCTAATTGAGTCAAGATTGTCGTTTTTGACCTGTTTAGGCTCCGTTTGAAGTCCGATTTCCGCATTTAAGATTCCGTTCTTCTTCGTATAAGTTCCTCTACTTGTTGGAATGCTTTTATCATGTTCTGAGTGGTTTCTTATGGATGATCCTTATGTTAGGACCTCGTTCCGTTGCGGATTTGGGGGTTGCGGAGGCACGTGGACCTGCCGATCGAGCCCCCATTACTCCTGGTTTTGCGAGTAGAGTGGCTTCCCCTAGATCAATTACAATCATGAATGCATATCTGGAATGAATGTTAGATCCTAGGGTATGGCATGAATCCTAGGACTAGAAACACTAGATTGAATGTTAGATCCTAGGGTATGACATGAATCCTAGGACTAGAAATACTGGAATAATTGTATTGAATGCATGAATTGCAGTCTTGGATGATTAAATAAAATAATAACAATTGCCTGTAATTGGATAACAGCTGCCTGTGGAATGTAAAGTACTGTTAGCAATTGTTGCATGTATGTTCCTGTTATTGCAATTGAATACGAGCTGCCTGTATATGAAATGGAAATAGAAATGATGAAACCTAGTATGGCTTGGCCTGAGAAACATGAGCATGAACCCTATGGTGAATTAGGAGTAGAGCTCCTGGAAAATAAATGGAATGGAACGGGAAATGTGAATTTGGAAGTGAGCTGGTCCTTGAGTACGGAGTACCAAGGAGAGCGACTATCCCCCTGTTTGGTGTAGAGCGGAGCTAGCCGCCCTAGGGTTGGGACCTGGGGTTAGGACTGGCCACTTTATACCGACTCTTTGGCCCTTGCGTACACAGTACTGGGGAGAGCTACTAGTGTAAGGAGAGAGCTAGCCACCCCACGGGACCCGGGGTTCAGCTAGCCGTCTTACACCGACTTGTTAGGCCCATTGGGCAAACCAGGGTAGTTAGGCAAGGGTGAGCGGACTGTGGAGGGGCGAGACCCCTGTTTGGTTCTTAGGGGCTAGAACCCTGTTACTGAGAGGGCTATGCCCTATATTGGTTTCGTGCTGTGCTTTGGGCACACCCGTTAGCGGAAACGACTGACCGCGTGCTAGTGCGGGGTAGCTACCTGTGCGTTTATCGCGTGTGCTGTAGTCACCGTTATGTTTGTCAGTGACCTTGGGGTGGTTGACTGAGTGTAGGACCACCACGGGGGACTCTCCCGGCTAGGAGAGCACCACGTGCTACTTCTACTCTTCGGAAAAGACTGAAATTAAGTTCGTTCCCACGAGGAACATTCAAGATCAAGAAAGAGACCTGATAAATAAACCAAGAGATGAAAGAAAGAATAATCAGATAAATAAAGAAAGAAATTAAAAACAATAGCTACCTGTCCACCTTTACGGATTTTTTGCTAGTTGCCACTCTATTCAGCGTTCGTTGATTTCGTGTACTCATAACATTTTTCAGGTCCAGGTGTTGAGCAGCCAGAGCCTACGGTTGTAGAGGGTGCTAGGCCCAGTAGAGCTCAGTAGTTGTACCTTTGTTGTACCCGTTTCTTGTTGTAGTGAGTAACTTTATTACACTTATGTACTCTTTTATTGTAAACTTTGTATTCCTGTACCTGTTTAATTTCTTTACTGTTGTGGTGGTGTGTACTGTAGTAGTTTATTCCTTTACTGCTGTACTTTTGTTACTATTAGTTGCTTGCATGGTGAATATGGTTTATTTTTACTGCTTTTTGGTTACTTTCTCGTTGGACGACTGGGTCTTGGGATCAGTCGAGTCGATCCGATCTCGCGTCCTGTAGGGATTCGGGAACCGGGTCGTAATAGGTTGGCATTCCTCTTCCTCTTTAAAAACCTTGGCCCTCTCCCTCGTGCGGGTAGGCCCTTACACACACACACAGGCACTTTCATCCACCGTCAAGCCAACCTCCTCCCCTTTCCCTCTCCATACACGGTAGCTCTTCTCGCTGAGAAGAGACACACTGTGGGCAGGAGAAAATCCACAGTGGTCCCACAACCACCACTGTGAGTTCTACCACCGCTCAGCTCCTTCGTGAGCAGGTGGGCGTGGTGGATTCTCCTTTTGTTTTCACTGCTGATCACTGTTTCCGCCATTGCCAGAGCTCCAAGCTTAGAAGCTCCAGCAGTACATCCGTTAGCCTGCAGTACCTGCCGACCACCGCGTGCACGCCAGCAGGCCTACGCAGCTCCTTTCCACGTGCGCAGGCGCTTCCCAGTGCGCCCGAGCAAGTGAAACCTGCCGCTACCGGTTGGCAGACCGCGCGCGCATGACATTGTAGCCACCGGCTCGCTTCTCACGTAGTCAGTGGCTTTGGCGCTCTCTCTCTTCCGTGTCACCCGCTCCAGTCGGTCTCCGCGTCCGCTCTCGCCTGCAGCGCTGTGTGCTGCACTGCACTCACCCACTCCAGCCCCTGCGCGAAGACAGCGCGCACCTTCTCCAGCACCCCGCGCGCGTGCCTTCTCTTGCGTCCGCACCACAGCATGCACCAGATGACTGGGCTGCGCAGCAGACGGCTTATCTGCTGCGCTCCCCCTCATCCGCCTGTACACGCCCACACACACACACACTTGTACATGCTCACCCTCCCTTATATACTCACACCTACACACACACACACACATTCATACATACACACACACACACACACACACACACACATATATATATATACACATATACATACACATCCATCTACCTGCATCCATATATACACTTCACCACCCATACGCCCATGCACTAGTCACTCCACCGCGCATCATATCGCGGGAATATCTGCACCAGTTGCTGATATTCCCCGATATCCGCGCAAAGCAAGCGCCTCCACACACACTCCTACACATCCGTCCCACACTCCACGCGGCACTCCGTCTTGTTGGTTGCGTCTTACTAGACGTGGACCAACTTGACACTGTGCTACACTCCATTCCACTTCCACCTCCACCCCTATATATATATATATTGATACTGTATCTATACATATATTAAGCTATGTATTCCTTTCTTTGCCAGCAACCTACCTTGTTTCTATTTATCCTTTGTTTCTTGCTATTAAAAAGAAAAAAAAAGGGTAAAAGAGAAAAGATAATTCTTGTCTTGCAGGTACTCGATCTTGCGAATAATAGGATCAGTTTTTGAAAACCTCAAGTTGGCTACAAGCCAAGAATCATTTGGCTCAAAGCCAAGAACTTGATTTTGAGGGTGTGCCTCAAGGACAATATTATCA
Source organism: Thalassia testudinum (assembly GCA_037157565.1). NCBI lineage: Eukaryota > Viridiplantae > Streptophyta > Magnoliopsida > Alismatales > Hydrocharitaceae > Thalassia > Thalassia testudinum. The sequence continues at coordinate 56,244,507 of JAZHRO010000030.1, forward strand.
ACAAAAAAAATCTTAAATAAAAAAATCAAAAAAACATAATAAACGCAAGGAAGAGATACATTTTAGGAAAGACGTAGAAACTCCTTGACCTTTAATTCCCGCCTCCCCGAGATCGACCCTGGGCTTAAAAGTGACCAAGATAAAATCAAGTAGGCTAGGTAAAAAAATTTTGTGAAAGATCATTAGACTCGATTTAGGTTAACCTACTATAATAACTTCAACGATAATTTCACTATATTAACACAACCTATTCGAGTCCAACCACTGTCCTGAGGAGGAAGCTTGATGGCTTGGAGGGGTGGCAAAAATGGAACGTCGGACGCGTTTGTCCGAATTCTTGTCCACCTTAAGAGGTGGCTCATCGACCTGAAGAGGCAGCAATATGTGGAACGTCGAGCATATTCGTCCAAGTTCTCGTCCACTTTAAGAGGTGGCTTGCTGGCTTGAAGAGGTGGCGATACACAGAACGTCAGACGTGTCCGTCTGAGTTCTCGTACACCTTAAGAGGTGGCCTGCTGACCTGAAGAGGCAGCAATACATGGAACGTCGGACAAATTCGTTTGAGTTCTCTCCCATCTCAAGAGGTGGCCTGCCGGCTTAAAGAAGCGGCAGCAGATGAAACATTAGACGCATCCGTCTGCGTTCTTGCCAACCTGAGGAGGTGGCTTGCTGGCTTTAGGAGGCAGCAGTACGTGGAACGTCGGATGTTTCTGTCCGAGTTCCGACCAACATTAGGAGGTGGTTTGGTGGGTCGATGTCTGACCCCAATCAACCCCCCGAGGCAAATTGCCGGGTGAAGGTATTAGATGAGCGCTGCCTATTGTAGGCGATGGCTGATCATTCGTGGGAGATACACCCCTGGTAGGATAGGTCGTGCCTCCTATCACCATTATGGTAAGGTGGGGGCCTCGAGCGCCGTGTCCAAAGGCTTGTAGGGTTGCTCCTTGCACGACGGGTACCGCGTGCACTGGGGGTATCTAGCATTAGCACCCTCACAGGGCGAGCTCGCCTTTGCTAGAACTTTGGAGGGCGCCACGGTCCCTGATAGCCTTACAGGGCTGATTTTGGGCGCGTTAGCCCCTCCACGGGTTATCGCCTTTGGACCCTTTGGGGGAGTGGGATTTCCTCTGACCTCGGCGAGCTTGGTTGGCATTGTGAGTAACAAAGAGGAGGTGGGGGAAGCCGTGACTGACGAGTCAGGCTATGATCGAAGTTGCTTGGTAGATCAACCGGGTTAGCCCCTTGCTGGATTGCACGGACTTGGTTCCCCTTCTCCTTTGAGAGGGCTTCTTTGGTTACCTCTCCCCGACTCTGAGGACCTACGCTGGGTCATGGCTTCTCTGCGTTAGGAGCTCCTCCTTCTGAGGAAGTCAGGTATGCGATGGGAGATCCTTGGCGGCAAGCACGTACCGGTGGGTAGTTGGTCGAGCCGCCTGATTCTATTGTTAGCCTGGCCACGTTAGGTATGGTGACCTGGTTAGGGTGTTCGTCCCCATCTGAGTTGGAACGTCGAAGGGTGATGCCCTTCCTCTTCCTCCTCTTCTCCCAGCGACAGAAGGGTAGTGAGTGGGACGGCTTATGGGAGGAGAGAAAGGCATTCTCATTGGAGTGGTGATGCACTAAGGGCATGTCGACCCGAAAGGGGTGGCTCAGATGGCAGCTTGGCCTGAGCGTCTTCGAGTGCTACAGCTGTTGCTGCTAGAAGCCACACAGGTTGTTGACCCGTCTTGGAAGACGCCACTCCCGAAGGTTGCCTCGACTTCCGCTCTGACGCATCCGGGAAGCCGGAGGCGAAGTCTTCGGTTATCCACGGGCATCGTGGTGGAGGCTTCCGCCTGGTCAACGGCCAAGGGAGCGTGCTTTCCGAAGGGCTTGGAGTCGCCCTATCAGGGGAGGCTTTCGTCGAAACAAGCTTGAATTCTCCGCTAGAACATGGAGAGGTTTAGCCGTATCCTCCTTGCCCTAGTGGAGATTGAGGGGGTGTGACGTCGACTCGAGGTCACTTCAACCTTTATGCTAATAGGCTTAGGTGATAGGAGGAGAGGACCTCGAGCGGTGCAAGCACAATAGCCAGGGTTTTGGTGGCGATGTCCACTCGACGGGGGATCTGGGTGACATCGCCTGCCCTTCTGGAGGGGGTGGTGACCCGCCTGGCTCTCAGCTTGCAGCGAAGGTGGCACTGGCTATCACTGCCAGGGTCCCTCGGTGTGACCCCCTAGGTGCCCTACTGGCTTTCTATTCTTTCGCCTTGCGGGGCCTACGGGCGGCAAACCTTAGTCCATGGTTTGCCCCCACCACACCCTCTCTAAGCACGCTCGCCTAACTCGTGGTCAGGGGGGTGCATTCATTGAGGAATCCTATTGCCCCGTGTGGGGGCGATCTTTTGCAGATCGATCCGTCTCAGGCACGTCTACTCAGCATGCGGCCAAGGGAACGCGTTCTTCTTTAGACGAGGGACCTTGCCGCCCGGGGCATTCCACGATCATGGCCCTTTGGGGGCCGGCTACTACCCCTAGAAGAGCAGCTCTTCGCTGGTGGAAGGAGCCTCTTCTTCAGTCAGGTATCAGGACCCACCTATCCGAGGCCTTTAGTGGTGGGTGTCATCGGCATTGCGTCCTTCGGGTGATCCACGAGGGGAGTCACCTCGCTCCACAGCTCCTTGTTGGGTACTTGGGCTCGTGGCTAGGGGCATTGCGCCCGTGCTTGCAATGCAGATGGAGTGGCTCAGGGTGCCATAGGTCCACCTCCTTACGGGGTCCGATTCGTCGCTGTGCCAAGCCTCGAGCTACATCGGGCATGACTAGTGTGGGCACGGCCCCCTGCTGCTCGACTCCCGATAACTTCTTGGGGTTGCCCACATCCCCGAGTACTTGGCGAAGTGGCCTCAGGGCTTGCTCTCCACACCCTTAGAGGGGTTGTCCAGCTAGCCAGGGAACGATCTGCACACGGGCCGTTGTCGGGCGGGGCTGCTAGAGGAGCCTGGTGGGAAGATCTCGTGGGATGGTCGAGCGCTGGCTCGCCTCGAGGGTTGTTCCTCAGGGAGTGAGGTGTGAGGCGAGGTCAGTCGTTCTTTCGTGCTGGGCCGTGGCTAGTGTTCCAAATGCCTCCAGTGGGGGACCTCCATTCCTTTGTGCCTGAGTAGGCAGGCGGCACGCGCATGGGTGTGTATCTGAGATTGTAGGACTTGACCCTTGGTTCCTCTTGACCGGGCTATGCATCGAGAAGGAAGGCTCAGCTTGAGGGGCCTCGGGCAACGAGTCGAGGTCACCCGGGTGTGTAGACACTGCGTCCCATCGGGCTTCTCTAGAGGGAGGAGGGCCACAGGTGGTTATGACCACCGCAGAAGCTTTTGCCCACAGGGGCCATAGTAGGGCGCCAAAAGGGCCCTTGCTCCCAGCGATTGGATGCTTTGCGGAGCGATGACTCTTTTGTTGACGCTTCCTACAGATGGCATTATTTGATGGGCTTTGGAAGGTCCTACCAAAAGATTTATTAACGTAGGAGGTGCTACTTAGCCATCGACATTCATCGCTTAAGGGGAGAGATTTACCATCACTAAGCAAACACATAGGGAGACCAAGGTTTAGTGACCCAGTTCCACCCTAAGGGGTGTATGTTTAGGGGAGGATAAGACTTCAACTATGCATTATAATTTTCTAGTTACATATTACATGGTCTTGCTCCCTCCGTGGGGGAGGAGTCCCCCTCTCTCGGAGGGTTCCCTCTCTGTTTATAACATGGGGAATATCTCTTATTGACTGGCTCTGGTATCAGTACTTGTCAGGCTACGTGATAGCTATCAGGGTACAGGTGGTTAGGCCCATCATTTTGTATGTCATGCCCTAGCTTCGTAGGATTTTCTGGCAAACTGGGCTGATGTTGATTGGGAATTTGGTTGGTCTTCTTAGGTAGGACGGAGTGCTGATTCTGCCTGTACACCCTTTGTTTGGGTAGTCAAATTCTTTACCAAGTTGATACTTTTTATCCCTCGTCAGATCCAAAACTAAAAAAAAATATTTTACATAATCATTTTTTTCAACTTTTTTCATAGCGCTCTATTTTTCAAGATCATGAAAAGATATCTTTTGTAAATTCCAAATATAATGCGCTGTGCCGTAGGGATTTAAACATGATGTACGTGTTGTGTATAGATGGTAAGAGATAGCACACATCAACCCATTTTTCCTTCATATTTTAAAATTTTTTGAAGGTCGATCTTAGGCTCATGTTTTCAATTTGATTTTTCTTAAGTCACTTTTTTATTTCCATTTTTTTTCCTTATTTTCTCTTTTAGGAGACAAAAATTTCCTTGCTTGCGTATGTTAGTGGAGTGATGATGTGCTGCTAATGTGCTGGATGCTGAGGGGAGAACGGGGAGGAGTTGGACGGGCAGGTGGAGGGGACGGAGGGTACTGTGTGCTGGAAAGGAAGGATGAAGAGGATGTGGCTAAATGGATGGTTATCCGTGGAAGAGGGGGAGGAGGGTTAAAGGATGGAGGTGGTGGTGGTGTCCTCCTACTTGTGGAGGGGGGTTTATTAAAAAAGAGTTTAGAAAAAGATTTGTATCTTCTATTACTCAAGTCGCAATACCCTAGTGAGGTTTGTTGGTTTGAGATTAAATAGTCAAAATTACAAGAGAGTTTGCACGGGCTCAATATGCCTTACCCTTGATTTCGGTTGACCAATTATATGGTTCATCTTTACTGCTTTGAGCTTAGAAGGACTCACTTATAAGAGTTTTCAAGGGGTTAATATGCCTTTCCCTCTCCTTTCTTTTTTTTTTTTTGCTTTACCAATTGTATAATTCTCAAGGCCAATCGTCGGTTTTTCTACTACCATTAATAAAAGAGTTGACGGAAAACTCTTTGGGACCTCAAAAGGCCAACCTCATAATTCTTTGACATGCTCAGAGTCCAATCTCACGAAAAAGGTTAGTGGAAGACACATGCGAATCCTTAGGTAAAACACCAATTTTGCTTTTTAGTTTTCATATTTGTAAGGTATGATATTATTTCTTCTACTATCAATTTTAAAATCAGTTGATCCACTGAAGATGTCCAATCTTTAATATATTTTGATTGCCAACTTTAACAGTTTTAAATGTGGCTATTTTTTCAAGAAAAATCCCATCTATTTCCAAAAGTATGGTACCTTTCGATTTGCATTTCAAAAACTCAACCTCATATATTGAACTCTTATACATACGTTATCTATGTCGTTTGGAAACTATTATACAGGGCCAAGATCTCTTGACTCCTTGAGCTCCCTAAATAGGCCCTCAAATATATATATCAATAGAGAGAGAGAGAGAGAGAGTCCAAAGTCAGAGTTAGGGCTCTGTGCTTACGAATGCACATTATTTGGACTATTGCGCCTATAGGGACTATTTGGTCCCATTGGTTGGATGGGCATGATCGTGATTGTCGCGCGGTAAATAACGGTGCAAGAACCTCTAATAAAAGAAAAAAGTTTTTACACATGTATTCCAGCAACTAATAAATATTATGTATGTATTCTTGTATTATTTATTATTACATGATACCTCTCACATATTTATCTGTGCAACAACACGTAAACTATATATATATATATATATATATATATATATATATATATTACATGACACATACATACAAATCTTTTATTTTTCTATAGATAAAAATATAAATGCGGCAAGCATGCATCTTCCAATTTCATGCATACGTATGTATAAGTTACATAATTTCATACATACGCAACATGGCAATATTTTTTTCTACCTCCAAAAAGAGGTAAAAAGACCTTACAGTCTTATATGGATGAGGAATAGAAAAGGTAATTAGGTAATGTGATGGAGATGGGATGAATAATGTCATAAATAATATTACAATGTCATATCAAATATACATACATAATATATTAACTTAAGTATTACATCTAATTTCTATCATCTCATATAAATACTTCAATCTCTCAACTTAATGATAGAGGACAGTCAGGGTGTACATGGATCGAGTTGGATTAGGTTAAGACTCAACTTAAACCTAACTCATAATCTTTAGGTTGAGATTTTTCTAACTCAACTTAATCCGCTACACTACCAAATCCAACCCAACTCAACCCAACCTGTAAAAATCAGGTCGAGTTGAGTCAGGTTGAGCAGGTTGTTGTCTAGGTAAAAGACTTAAAACTTATGGTTATCTCCTATATATTTTCTATGTCTTTCATACTTAATAACAAAATATTTTAAACTTATAAATAACTTATATCTTCTAAAAGATCGAATAAAATAGATAAAAAAAACTTGATAGTTGTATGATAGTAATTATCTCTTTCTTGTAGAAAAGTAAACAAATATTATAAGTCGATTATCTTATCCATATAATTTTTTTTATAGATGTAGGCATTTAAAACAAAGAATTGGATAAGAATCAAAATAATTTTTTACTAGTAAGGGAAAATTCAAGATGTACGTGTGGATGTCTTTTAATTCTGTCTAAATAAAGAATTAGATGAGAACCTAAATAATAATGTCTAATTTAAGCATTAAAGTTTGAATGCCTATGTCAAAGTTTCAAATAATTTAAGCTAAGTTAAGGAAAGGTAGAGAGGAAGGACAATGTCGAGAGAGTGGGTTGTGGCTATTGGCTATAGTGAAGGAAAATGGCCGATGAGGAGGTGGTAGGTTGTGTGGTGATGGTGGTGATGGTAGCGACTCTAGTGATAGGTTGGATGGAGGAGAAGGTAGAGAAGATGGTGGATAGCCGGCGAAGGGTGGTGGGCTGTGTGGTGGTAGTGGATCGGTGGTAGTAGGCCAGCGGCTCTGATAGTAGGCTCAGGCTAGGCAGAGGGAAGGTAGTGACAGCGATAGATAATTGGTGAGGGGGTGGTGGGCTGTGTGGTGATGGTGGTGGTGGCGGTGGCAGTGGCTTTAGTAAAGGGAGGTGGTGACTATTATTAATGTAGAGGGGGAAGAGAGGAGGGAGGAAGATGCTAATTTTAAGTGGTAATGATGAGAACAATGATGCCAACGAGAAGGGAGCTGCAAGAGAGGTTGGTGGCGATGACGAGAGAGGAAACTCCATTTAAGGCTTGTGAGCAAGAGGGAAAATGAAAAAAAGTACATGATATATAGCACACATGAAAGGGGAAAAGTGAAATTGAGGGACTGGCGTGTGTTATTTGTGTGAGTTTTTTTTGTCTCTTTTCAATTTTAAATAAGATAGTTTTTTTTTCCTTTAAAATTTTAATGGATACTCTCATATGTGTGTGTATGTATGTATCGGATTGAATCAGGTTGCGGGTTAAGTTGGATTTATTAGATCTTAAATTCAACCCAACCCAATCCAATATAAGTCACAACCCAACCCAATCGAATTAGATTCGAGTTAAACCCAACCCGTATACACCCGTAAAAAAAATAATCTAATATAAAAAGTAAAGTGGATTGGCATCGCATCCTAAAAATGATTAACAAGAAATTTTTATGTAGATATTCATATATATATATATATATATATATATATATATATATATATATATATTGAAAACAAAATATCACTAAAAAATAAAACTGATAAGAACAGAAGGTACACTTTCTTTGTAACTTAGCCACAAGGCCGAGAAACGTAGAGAAGACGTCCACTTCCTGCTTCTGTGGGCGAAGTAAATACATGGGTTTTCTTTTCATGTTAGCTTTCGAGTTAGCTCAGAACAAAGAAGGGCAAAACTGGGTGCTAACTAGAGCTGTCCATATGCCCCACCCAATTTGCTGGACGTGGACCTAATCCAATGGCCCTGATCTAGATAGGGACCCATAGATCTACGAGCTCATTTGGTTTACGGGTAGAGCCATGGTTTCACAATGTTTGACCCATTTGGTTCGCAGATTAAATTAAAAAAAAATAAAAGGAAAGTGGGGTTAATGGAAGGAGAGGATCGAACTTGTCTTGAAAAATACATAGATCCTTGAACACATAATCTAATACATTTCCTTTTAATAATTTATTTTGCTCCTGAGAGAACAGTCTGGGTGAGTTTACCGATTAGCCGATCCAATCTGATTTTGACGTTATAACTGCCAAATAAGACGAGAATTAATCATGAAATAATAAATTAAAAAAATATTCTTTGGATTCGCTTATTTCATGTGTCAAGTATTTAATATGTTACTTAGCACATTTAAAAATAAGCTAACACATCTGAAATTTATTTTATTATTATATATGGAATAATTTTAACATATTAGTTAACATATTTAATATCCAAAATAATTAACTTATTTATTCTATCATTTATTCTACTTATTTTTTATTCTTTCATTTATTTCATAAATTTATTTTCCATACCAAAAAAAAAAACCTTTGTGTGCATGATGAACTATGTGTGCTTGGGAATTGATTCAAAAATTAGACCAGTGAAAATAATCTCTGCCTTCAGTACGATTTTCTCTTATTCTTGATGTGGTATTATATTTGCTTTTTATATTTATTAACGTTGGCAGCAAAAAAGGCCTTTGGACTCAAATATTTCCGAGAAAAGGTAATACTGTAGGGCCCATTTAGGTTTAAGTCAAAGTGCACACATTTGATTGCAGATCCAGACAGGCCCAACAAAACTGTTTACATAATATCTACCACTAGTAGCGAACCCAACATCTAGGCTTAGGTCCTTTGAGAATTGCGTAACCTTATTATATTCCCACGAATTTCTTCTTTATTTAATCTAATTGAGGCGAAAAGCAAGTTCCAAATGATCCTATTATGATGCTTAATCATGGTCTCAAACGTTACAGGGGCATTTCCGTGTAATCAATTAAGATATCATTAAGGTTAATCTAGTTTATGTAATCGTGTACGGTAAAACAAAATGATGGATTTCGTCAAAACCAACATGTGAATCCATAGAATCAAATTACATTAGAATCTGAATTAGAAGTCTAATAGGCAGGCCAGGACGTATCGTTAATAGTTGCATGAGGAGAGGCTCATGAGGAAAACTACTGACCTAATAGCTTTGCATTCTTAACCATAGTCGGTGAATGATTAGATAATAAAGGCATACACTTTATATTAGCTCAGGGTTGATATGTGGTTTACCAACATAGTAGTATGGTAGTTTATGGTAATAACTATCAAATAAGATGACAATTAATCTTGAGTTATATATGTGTGTGTATGTGTATTAGAAGTTAGAACATGGTACAAAAATCTTCGTACGTGTTATGAATATTGCAGGCCGTCTTGGCAATTGATTAAAAAATTAGATCAGTAAAAATAGTTGCTGTCCTAATGGTGCCTATTTTCCTTGTAATGTTCTATCTTCTTTTTATATTTAGTAAAGGTGGCACCAGATAAGACTTTTCGGCTCAAATTATTCTTGAGGGAAAGTAATAATGTTGGGTCCATTGAAGGCTAACCAAAGCCCACAGATCGTTGTTAGCAAATCCAAATCTGCCAAAAAATTTTACCAAACATCATAGCTACAACGAGTAGCGAATACACCATCTAGACTTAGGCCCTATGTGGATTGCATACTCCTTTAATATTCCCATGAATCCTTCTTTATTTAGCCTAATTTCATTGAAACGCAAAATTTCAAATAATCCAAACATGATGACTAATCGTGGCCTCAAAATTTACAAGGGCATTCTACCCCGTAATCAATTAAAATATCATTGAGGTTAATCTAGTTTAAGTCATCATGTATATCCGATTTATTCCTTTCCCTTGATGGCACGATTGGTCAATTGTTAGGCTACAAAGTTTAGTAAATAAGGAAAACAAAAGGGAAGTTTTCTTTTCAAAGGAGTGAAGAGGTAGAGATGAGCAAGGAAGTTTCAGTGTGAGGATTGTGCAGATCTTGTCACTCATCCCTATTGTTTAGGAGTAAGCTTGCTTTCCAGTAGTAAGGTAAGAATTTGACAAGGTCCAATCGAGTAGGAGATGACCAACTCCTAAACTTCTTAGGGTAATGGAAATTTTTTGGTTGATTGATTCATTGAATGGGTAAACAAAAACAACATGATGAATCACATTGAAGTAGAATATCAAAAATGTAAATCCCAGATTTGTATGAATTCATAGAATCAAATTACATGTGAATGTGAATCAGAAGTTTGATGGGTAAACCAAAACCTATGGCTAAAAGTTACATGAGAAGAAACTCAATATGAAACTGATAACTTATTTGTGACGTCGTATTCTTGACCATACTTAGTGAATCAATAGGATCCTTTTCTTGTACTCTTATCCCTTGATCCATGTCTAGATGCTCATAGTCGTATATGCATTCTCAATGATCCCACTTTCCTGCAAAAATGACTCAACATAACTTCCAATCTAAAGTCTTTGCTCTCAACTTTGCAATTTTTGACCTACGTATGAGCACAAATTAAAGCTTTAAGATTCTTTTAAAGATCGTGAGAATTGTCCTTTTCGCTAAAACACCACCCTTGTGGAAACATCAATCCAACTGAACAATGGCTTTCACGCTTCACATGAAAGAATCTCGATTTAGTTACTTCCACATTTGGATAACTAGCATTGAAAATCATCTTTTCATTATGTACTTACCAATCGAAAAGGGAATAGATTCTTTTGTAATATGTATATGAAGGTAACAAATTATGATTTTGCAATTACATCGATGAATAATAGAAAAGAACATGGATTACACCGGTATAATACCTACAACAAAGTCAAAAGACTAAATTCATTCATTTAAAAAGGAAGTGAAAAAGTAAAAAAACATACATTGTAACACGTTTTGCAATGTGCAGAATGAGAGAACGTGGTAGACTATCATATATGGTGATTTCAACCGATGTGTCTTGATTTTCTATAGGTGAAAATCATTTTTCATAAATAAAAATTATATTTTTAAGTGAAAATCACTTTTCATTGTTATGTTTTCATTTTTAATCGATGTATTTTTATTTTCAACAGTTGAAAAATCATCTTCCTAAGTGAATAATCATTTTCTACTAATGTATTTTCATTTTCAATCATTGTGCGTTCCTTTTCGATCGGTGTATTTTGATTTTTAAATGATGTATTTTAATTTTAGATACAAATAACTTTTCAAGTAAAAGTCTATTTTTTATCAATATTTTTATTTTCAACCGCTATATATTTTTTTAAATAATATATTTTCAACAAAAATATTGTAAAAATCATACTTTACAAAATATATTATAACTTACAATTTTCCTACTCACGTTAAAAAAGGTGGATACAGTCCATCAACTAAATAAAGGCGCCCTTACGGAGACGACAAAATAAATCATAATTACAAGTACATGAATAACAACCAAACACAGAGGGCAGGAGTCAAAATTAGACAAAGTGACATGCAATGTAAGTGATTGAGTATCCTCCATCGTCAAAAGCCATGACCTGATGATGCTTGGAGTTGGTCCCGCCAAAATTCGAAGGATGACGAGTTCAGCACATAAGAGAGTCCATTAGGCGTTGTTGGGTTAAGGGAGATTAATTAAATACTTAATCTTCCACTTAATCCATCTAATACTTATGTGTTGAATCAAGGAAAATTTAATTTATAACAAAATTATTTCACCTTCTTGAAATCCATATATTTCATCATTTTATTTTACTTCTTTTTTATTTCTCTAACAAATTCCTCTTAGCCTCTATTTGTTGGTTGGCTTGGGAATGTTTTTTCTCATCATAAGTTTTTTGTTAAAATTGTTTCAATCACTTCAAGGTAAGTTCCTAAATGTTTACTTCCAATCAAATAATAATGACTTTCATTTTTAATTTTACTATTAAATAAATAACCATTTCATCATTCACTTTCATTTTTAATATTAAATAAATAACTATTAATATTTTTTATTTTTTTATATTATTAAATAAATATCTACTAACATCACTTTATTATACCAATTATTTTATCCTTCACTTAATCCTCCCTTTATTCTATAACTGAAACAAACATTCAAATCTACTTATTTCATTTTAATTCATTCCTATCACATTTTATCACGCCTCCAAATAAATCCTTTGTATTTGATTTTCAGATGAAGTAGATTTACAGTGGATTAAATATTTAATTCGTCACTTATTTCAACTTTTATTTACATTAGATTAAGCGTACTTAATTTAAGATAAAATTATTTTACTATCTCTATAAAAATAACTTGGATCTATTAAAATATTCAAATAAATAAATATATTTATATTATTATTTATTTTACTCCATACCTATTTTTTTACTTATTTTATAAATTTATTCCACTTACAGAACGTGGACTTGCCAAACAACTCCTTAACAGCCAAGCCGAAAAAGAAGACCGAAGCCGGAATGGTTGCCACGAAACGAGGTCAGTAGACGCGGCAGGGAGGATTCGGCGCGTTGGAAAAGGAGTAAAGTTGAGAAGAGAGCCCTGAAAATTGAGTCCAAAAAATAAAGCAATTGGAGTGGGCTTGCATGCAAATGGATACCCCCACTAGAATCCATCTGCTCGACGCATCGACGAGGCACGGGAGACCCCCCACGTCTGTCCCAACACATGCGTAAAAGGACGATTCCCTTCCTGTTTGCCCACATTCAATTCCCCTTCTGCTCCGCACGCTCCCTGCCCCTCCCCTTTCTTCTCGGTTAGAAGCCTTTGTTACTGTTGGGGCTCCGATCCACGCCGCCACCCTCCCGTTCCTCCTGACGGAACTTCCTGTCCTCCATGGGGAGTGCATCTTGACTTGGTGCTCCAGTCGACGTGTGTGCTGCATCCATCATGATCGGCGATGTCGGCAGTGGATCCACGTACGATGAACGATTCGAGATGCGGTGGTGGAGCCAATCGGATGGCACTTGCTACGCCCTCCGGTCGACACGTGCGGTTGTGGTCTTCGGTCAGTGTGAGCGAACGTGATCTCCGATTGGTGTCAAGCAGCGGCCGTGGGCTTCAAGCGTTGGTGCTATTTTTCGATGTGATTGTTTCGATTTGCGGTCTAGTCGTGTGTCGCAGTGGGTGTTTGTTCTTGTTGATGTGGGTGCTTTTATTATTCTTTTTCTTTGATTTTTAATTTAGTTTGTTTTGTTAGGGACTATGTGTAACCTTACGCTATTACGATCGAGTTTGATTTCGACCTTTTGGTTAATCTATTCGTTCTTGTTAGCACGTTTCTTCGAATTTCGTCTTGTTAGTTCATTGTCGTATCTACGAGCGTGTGGTCACCTACCTTCGGAAAGTCGTTCGATTCTCGATATAGGAGCATATTTTATTTTTCTTTAATCCTTTATTTCTTATATTGTTTTTGAGTTTTGACTTCTCCCATTCTTACGGGGTGTAACATTTCCCTCTTCACAAGGGCATCAGATTTTTCCTTTTTTTTGGTGGATCCTCTTATATCGGGTACTTTTAAGTGTTATATAGATAAGTTATCTTGTGTTTCTACTTTAAAAATTATAGAGATTATTTTGGTAAGTTAACTTGTAATTGTTTTAAATGTAAAGGGACAATCGAAATAGCTCGTCACCGCAACACGACGGTCAACCACCGACCGCACACCGCAACAAATGCCGTGACCGCTACCACAGCATGGCAACCGTCGACCGCACCAACAACCCACGACATATCATGTGAAATAGTTGGTAGGTAACGGAAATAACCCAAAATATCACTGTGCATAATTATGTGAACAGAAGTGGGGGTCACCTGCAATATACAAGACAAATAGGACTTGCAGGTATCTGAAATAGTAAAAGCACTATCTACATCACGGTTAAGAACTCCGTCGGAGGCTCTAGAATGGAAAGCACCACGGTGATTTTGCAAGAGAGATTACCACGAACAAAAGGATAGCGGTGATGACCTCCGGAAGGAGTCATGGGCAGATTGACGAACACGACCCGATTCCTCACCGTTCATGCTACGAGGGCGCTAAGTTGGTTGCCAAACTTGTAAAAATGGTCTGAAATCATGGTGCTTGAAGGGATCATTCTGGTCAACGAAACTTATATCACGTTGCACTTCTGGGATAACTTCCCAAGGTGTTCATGGACCCATTAAGGATACTCGAGGAAATAGGTCCAGTGATGTACACTAGAGTTAACCTCCTTACCGGCCTGGGATTCGTGACGTGTTCCACATGTCTAGCTTGAGGAAGCACTACCTAGATTCCGCTCATGTTAGTCGAGACGAAAACCCCTGCATGGCGCTGAATCTCACCCACACAGGAGGCCAACTAGGAAGCTTGAACGAGCTACAGAGGGGACAGGATGGTTGAAATATCTGTATTCTTGATCAAGGGTACGTAGCAAAATTTGAAGATGAAATTTATTTAGGAGGGATACGATGTGAGAGCCTGTAGGTAATCTAAAGGTTGATTGAGACTAATTATGTGATTAAGCTTTCAAAATTATGAATTAGAAAATCTAGACACTCGGTCAAGTTTTTGAGAGTGTTAATGTGAATTACTCATCCAAAAAAGTGATTTGAGATTTTGTTTACCATCCACGTGATTTAGGACTTTAATCACCTAATTAAATGAACCCAGTAACTAAATTTGAAATGCTTAATATGTGGGTGCCACAGACTTATGAACAAATAGTGGGTGAATCCAGCAAAACAAAGGGACATTACAGTAAGAGGAAATAAAGTTTGACGAGAAAAACTCAAAGACTAGAAATGAAGAGGGTAACTGCCCTCGGATCTAAAACTTCACGCGTAGCCCAGTAAAGGATTCAGTTACCCTACCACAGGGTAAACAGGCAGGTCTGGTTTGGCTAGCTGGGCCTGGAATTAGATCTACCTAAATTGCTAAAAGATTCGACGTAGCCATAACCAGGATCACGACAAGATGGAAGTGACCACCTATAGCCTGATAGAAAGGATATCGGAGACCACTAGGCTAAGAATCCTTCCATGCTATAAATAGTAAGAGAGGCCCCCAAGTAAAGGGGGCTATAAGGGAGAGAAATCTTGTAATCTTATAAGTTTTAGTGCATAGTTAGGAGCACCAACCTCCCCCCAGATGTACAACCTTTGCAGTAGAACTGGGTCAGCAAATCTCTTTTGCCTCCCTTGTGATTGCTTGAGATTTGCCGTAATCGAGCCCTCTTGTCGTGTAAGAGGCTCGACCACGTCCTCCCAACGCTGGATGTTTTGTGGTTATTCGACATTCCCGTCATTTATAAATCCATTGATGACCAAAGGAAGCCTCTTGAAGCTCATCAAATGCCACCGTCTATGAGAATCGTCATCAAAAGTGCCATGCTCTTCTAAGCATCCAGTTGCTGCAATGCGACACCCCTCTAGTACCCTACCTTGATCTCCCTAATCGAGGACCCTCGCGATGCTCCTAACCACTCGCAGCCCCTCCCTCACTGGAAGACTCGGCTGGGGGTTGGTGTCTCCATGTCCTGACGATACCCTTGACATGTTGATCACAGTGCCAGTGATCACATGCCAAAGCACCCAGTGGAGCTCTGACCAAAGCCCTAAGGATCGCAGAGTAGGGCGACTCCTTCCGTTCCCATGGTCGATTGGCCAGCCCCAAAGAAGACAAGAGGGCCCCTGGTAGGCATGCCCCAGTGCTTTTCCATGGAGGCAGCTGCTTCCACAAGCGAAGGGTTGCCTTCCTCAAGGTAGAACCGGGCCACTAAGGGTCACTATTAGGCACCTTGCCAGACAAGGAGGGAGTTCCTTGAGAAATGCACTCCCTTGGCCATGAACCAGATGGATGTGCTTGAGGGAAGTTGGTCCACAGGTCGGGACCTACTACCCCCAAGCCCCACATAAAAGGGAGAGGACTCCGGGCCCCACCATGAGTGCCTCAAGGCCCGGAGCTACGTACCCAAAGGACTGTCGAGATCTGTGCGGTCGAATTGAGTCCATATCTGATGTGGGAACCTAGGTTGCCTCTTCAGGTAAATCCATAGCGGAAAAGGCGTAGCAGACACATGGAGGGCCCGGAAGACCACCCTAAGGAAAAGCTCAAATAATTGCAGGAAGCTAATACAGTCCTCCTAGAGGACTGAGGGTCAGGCTGACCGACACCCTACTCGATTAAGCCAAGCGGTGTCACCCTTGCACCCCCTCCGATGAAACATCGCCATCAAGTCTCGGCAGCGGTACTCGCGTCACTCGAAGTCCTTATGCCTCGTCGCCTGAACATATCGGCGTAGGGGCTAGGGAAATCTTCGAGGTCGACGCTGTCCTAGTGATAACTCTACATTCAATGATGATAATTCCATCAACTAGGGTTAGTTTTGAGGATATATGCACATTAATAATATGTCATGATGGGAATAGGAGCACTGCATGCATTGCGATTTAAGATTGCTTATAAATCAATGTTTAATGGCCATATGTACAAGTGCATGATGAAACAGGCCTTAGATGAGCAATCAGACCACATGGATGGATTTAGATTGATGAATCGAGTCCAATGGACTCGAAATCACTCAAATTCGACATCCGGAGCTCCGTCAACTAGCCCAAGAAGTTATGGTCGTTGATATGAGGATCAACGGCCCACAGGCGACCATGTGGCAGCATCCAACGTGCCCTTACACGCAGCATGCCCACGACTTCATTGCGTTCAGCAACTCTAAGACGTTCGATCTGTCGATCGGGCGGATCGGATGGTTGAGAATCCACGACCCTCGCCTGAATGAACTCCTCACCCGCGTGCCCTCGCGACCTCAGCTTCAGATCCTGACCATTGGATTTCCATCCAACGGTCAATGCCTCCCCGCGCCTGACCTCACTTTCGAGCAAAGCAATGCACGCAACACGTTGGTCAGTGCCTCACCCTCGAGCGAGGAATGCAGGTTCGAGTCGCGGCGGGATCTAATTGGCAGCAGGAGTGCACGCGGGCGAAATTTGGCCGCTGATGCAGAAGCCGACGGCAGGGATCACTCCACGTGGTGCAGTGGATGCGCGCAGATGCGCCTGGGCGAGATGATGTGCGATCCTCAGCGCGTGCGCCTACGCAACTCTCGACTGTCCGATCTTCGATCGGACGGCTCATAGCGTGATCATGCAGATCGTGGGAGAAGAAGCATGCGTGCCTATGATGGACCGGCGGGAAAAGGGGCTTCACCGATGTTTCTGGCATGGGTTTAGCGACGTCCCGAACGTTGCTAAAACCCTTAGTTTGGAAACCCCTTTTCCCTATATAAACCCCTTCAACTACCCCATTGAGAGGCATTGAATACACACACACCTTCCACCATACTCCTAGCTTCACTAAGCATACTTCATACTCACCGGAGTTGTCAAGCCGCCGATGGAGCCCTCCACCGTCGTAGCCGCCTTGCCTTCTCCTCTCTCTCTCTCTCTCTCTCTCTCTTTTCCCTAGTTTCATATTACTTTTATTTAAGCTTTTAGCTATTGTTATATTTGCAAACAAACTCAAGTTATATGCTAAATGCTAATGTGGATGTTGTTTCTTACATAGCTCTCACTTTGTGCAAATGAATGTCGTGATTTGAAGAAAATTTATAACCCTACTCTCTCTCTCTCTTTCTCATTTTTTTGTAAGCAAACCAAACTTCATGTGACAACTAGAAGCAACAAAGTAGTCCAATTTTACGCCTTCTTGTGTTCGACACTTAGACTCACCAAATCCACATTCTAGATTAAAATCGACATTGCGAACGTGTGCTATAACGACACAATTAAACAATCGCGTCCCGCGCATGTCACCCAGGTCGGTGACCCACTCCTTCTGGGGCAGCACTCTTGAGTGCCCTCCTCCAATCCTTAGTGGGGCGAGGACATAATCAAGCATGCAGTGTCCCAATTAATCGCCTAGTCGCCTGGCCTAGGGGAGTGCCTGGACTTGCTTCTATGACACTCCCCCCAGCAGGGCAGCTCTAATCCAAGCCCTTCGAGAAACACACTCCCCGGGTCATTAACTAGGCGGATGTGTTGCAAGTGTCGCAGGGCTCGCAGATACATCGTCAAGAGATGCCTTGATCTACACGACCAAACCCAATGCGGAATCTCAGACCACCTCATAAGGTGAAATGGGGACCAAGGTCAAAAGGCCCTAGGGGAATTGTTTATCGCATTTTCGCTATAGTTTAAGAATACGCGTCGTAGTAGGTCAACAAAATCAAATCAATATTTAAAATTTATAACTGCTCGAAAACAAAAGTGAGTTTGAGGTCGTTCTTAGGGAGCAAGTATAACAAATCGATCACTAATCACAATAATCAGAAATAGTATTTGCAAGTGAATTAGATAACAACAAAGATATGCAATATATATCAGAATGTAGATATCAAAGTGCAGAAAGATTGGGCTAAAAATGGTGGTTTGAACCACCAAATTAACCCTACAATTAAGCTCTACTTAATATCTCAAATAATCCAACAGTAACCGCAATCAAGGATCTTAGTAATATCAGAACCAAGCACAACACCAAGTCAGACAATCAGACGTTGCATCTAAGGCCCAGACGCCTTAACACAAACCTTAGAAGAATTACTCAAGGCAAGGTATAGTGCAGCATAGTGGCACAAGGTCCTCACAAAGCCCCAGAATGGCTAAGTATTGAGGGAGGGGGGGCATGAATCTCGAGGTCAACAGTGCAAAACCACCCTCTACCCTCCTCAGATTTCTCTCCAAGACCTAGGTGAACAGTAACTAGGTAATCGGGTCGCATGCATGGGTCCAGACTTGCGGGCGTGATTGCGGGCAAGGAGTGCATAGGGGCATGCGAGAGCATGTGCGAGGGGACTCAACCCCTATGTCATGGGCGAACAGCTGCTGACACAATTACCTTTTATCTATTATTTCACTTTTGTCCCACGCGATGTGGGACTAAGTGAGGTGCTCTTCTTTGTGTGTAGCTACTGGAGATGAGCCTTCGAATGTTGTTGCTGCTGTTGTTTGCTTAGGTAATTGAGGGTGCAAGAAGCTTTAGAACCTGAGGCTTCTTTGATTTCGCACTGCAACGGGTTGGATGGAGGCCGGAGAGAGGCGAACGTGGTCAGAGAAGAAGAAGGCAGCAGCGGAGCTCCGATCGTTACCTGCACGCACGAAAATGGGCTAAACACCCCAATTAGAAGGTTTAATAGGGTCGCCGTGAGGTGAGGAGTGTAGTGGTGGTGCTAATGTGATGGCTCGTGAGGTGTAGAGGGTCGACCGATGGCTGTGTGTGGCGACGGGAGTGGGTGTATTTGGCCGGTGGTTCTAGAGGTCAAAATCTCCAATAACCTTGGGGCTTTTGATCTCTAGGACGAGAGGAAGGTTTGGGTGGTCATGGTTTCTAGCTTGCTGGCGTATAGTGGCCGGGCGAAGCTCACCAGAACTTCGCCGGTCACGAAGAAGAGAGAGGAGGAAGGAGGTGTATAGGGGTCGGTCCTGGGTTCTAAGGAGGCAGATGTGTGCTAGGGAGAGAGGCCTAATTAACGAATGAATAGGGCGAGATCCGAGCCAACTTTGATTGGTCGGTGCTAGAGGAGGTGAAGTCTCTAGTGATGAGAACAGCGAGGAGGAAAGAGTTGGAGAGCTTCTACTCTGACTGGCAAGAAGAAGATGAGGTTGGGGAGATTCGTGGGCCTTTCAATTTGGCCAATGAGAGGCCTGAAGATGGAGTTGAGAAAGCTCGTCGAAGCCACGGTTGGAGACGGCAGGAGGGAGAGAAAGAAGATTATTCTTGGCCTAAACTGGGCTGAGGAGGACACGAGGGCACCAAGGCTCTTTATAGAGCTCTTTAGAAGCACGAAAAGAGCCAGAAAAGGCAAGCTCCAATTTGATTTTTCAGCTTGAAATTTTAGGGATGGCTGGCGACGAATCCAGCCTCGATCGATCTTGAATCGTGTCATGGATAATCTCTCTAGATTTGGAAAGGCTTGGGCGATAATTGAGCGAGGAATCCTTGCTCAAAAGTCGGTGGTGGAGCTTTGTTCACACCAATGGCAGTAGGGACCTAGGTGAAGAAGATGGTGAAAAAGTTAGGGACCCAACCGCAATAAACTTGAAATGTGAGGGGCTAAATGTAAGAAATAGAGTTTTCAAGGGTTAAAATGCAAATTAGGTCAAAATGAACTCTGATTAGGCCCAAATTTTGTTTCCAACCTTGTTTTGACCCAAGTAATCTAATGGTAAACTTGAATTTTAGTTTTGACCACATTTGATTGGGTAATTTGCACAGAAGCCTAAATAAGGGCAAAATCCCATCTTAAATATGTTCTAGGTTAAAATAGGTTCAAATGGTCAAACCAATGGTACCAAAAATATTAGAATATTTTTATGTGAATTATAGGAGCTTTATATGAATTTTATTCTGACCATAACCTCTTCAATTTAAGTGGGGTTAATAATTAGGGTTTTGTGTATTATTTTGATTCCGAAATGTATGAAACCCTATTTCTATCAGTGTTGACTCACTTTTTGGATTTTAATGCTCAATTGACCTTAAACTAACCCCTGAATGATCCCATGGTTAATCTGTATTTGTGATGTGCTGTTAAAATTACAGAATTGACCCTGATTCCTTATTATCTTCTCAAATTAGAGTGATATGGAGCTGTGACCCTTAGGTGATTAGGTAGGAGGTTTTTACATTCAAACCTAACTAAATGTGGCAAGTTAGGACAATAGATGGTGTTACCATCATACACCCATGCCTAACTTTTGCTAGTCCCTAGCAAAAATCTTATGGATCAAACCAAATCTCTAAGTCGAATGTAATCGTCAGGATGCCTTACTAAGTCGCATCTCTAGAAGTTAGATCAAAATACCAATAATAGGGCTAGAGGTACTCAAGTACCTGCCAAGATCCAGACCTGACCAACTTCAGCCTTAGGTCTATTGTGAAGGTTTTTAAGGCCCGCAAAAACTACCTACAGGTTCATTGACCCCAATGGTTAAAGCACCTGTGCGTAGAGTATCGAGCCTTGGTTCAGTTTGCTAGTGCATTTTGAAAAGAGAGAGATATAGAAGGATTTTTTCATTTTGAGATTTTTCTCCCTTTTCTTTTTATAGTTTCGTGTCGGGATAGCAGGAACTCGGGCGAATGCACCTCACGTTTCCTTACATTGTCGCCTCTTAAGGCCAGCAAGCCACCTCTTCAGGACGGTAGGAATAAGGGCTCCCACACCCCACACTCCGACGGATATAATGCTGCTGATGAGAACCTCATCATGAACCCTAAGTAGCACATTTTGACCTAAATAAGTATACAAAAGCTCCTACAAAATCTAAGGGAAAGCCTAAAGCAGAGAATTATAAATTTGAGTATAAAGCAATTCACAAGGGGTAAAACTCCAA
Organism: Thalassia testudinum; assembly: GCA_037157565.1. Taxonomy (NCBI): domain Eukaryota; kingdom Viridiplantae; phylum Streptophyta; class Magnoliopsida; order Alismatales; family Hydrocharitaceae; genus Thalassia; species Thalassia testudinum. The sequence goes on from JAZHRO010000030.1 coordinate 56,265,736, forward strand.
TTTTACCATTGCAGTACACAAACGGGATTTCTAAGGGTCTAAACACAGGTCAAATGGGCTTAATAAAAGAGAAGGTGGGATGATTTGATCTGAAAAGTGTTATAGTGGCTTCTAGGAATTAAATGACATCCTGTAACCTTAAAACAAATCCGCTTTAATTCACGAAGTTTCAGGCAAGATAAAAATCAATTAAACTCTCTAAAATTCATGAAAAAACATTCCTTAGGATTTAGAACCTTCAATTTAGCCATTGGAACCTATCTTGACCTAGATTGAGAACCATACTCAATTTTTGACCTAATCTAGGTTTTTGTGCAAATTGACCTGTCAAATGTGGTCAAACCTAAAATCCAACTTCACCATTGGATTCCTTAGGTCGAAATTAGGGTTATATCAAAATTTGGACCTAAGGAAAGTTTGCCTTGACCCACTTTACAAATTGATCCTCAGTAATTACTTTCTGACCCTTAACTTTTTTGAACTTTTATGTTTACCCCCTCAACTTTCCCTTCGTTCCCTTCAGACTGGTCCCTCTTCCACCCGTAGTAGCAGGCCATACCTCTGGCGACTTCCTGCGAAGGATGGCGCCGCGTAGGGTATGGGACTCGGCCCTAGAAACGAGAGGGTCCCCTATGTTGTCCTCTTCCGCATGGACCCCCTCCCATGTCCTGCCGATACCCATACTTCTCGTGCAAACGCGCGAGAAGTATGGGTCTCTTCTCCGGCCACGTCTCAGGCGCCTGTCCACGCCTCCTCCTCGTACTTTCCTTCCCTGCCAGCACCTATTTAAGGAGTGGCAGGGGCTGCCGCTTGGATTAAGCTTGATTTGGCCTGAGATTTCCCTCATATTTGTCTTCTTCTCCTCCGGCTAAGTGGTCCAGCAAGCTCCGGTGAGCCGCCCTCCTCCTTCTCGTCGCTTTACCATAATACCAGTGGCAGAGCTGTCCTCGCTACCTTCCTCCGCTTCGCGCAGCACCTGCGTAAGCACCTCTCGCCCCATCGTCGCTGCCGTCTCTCTCCACTGGACATCATCTTCTCCAGCGACAGCAAGTACTGCCAGTTGCCGTCTCTCCCCCTTCGTCCACTAAATCAGGTTAGAATCGCTCCTCTTTACCCCTTCTTCAATTCCCCTCACTTTATTACACAAAAATACCCCTTGACATCCACTGTCCATCTCCACCTTCTCCACCTCCTACCAGACCTCCGGCGAGGCGTCCTCGCCGCTCCACACCTCCATTCGCCTCGCCAACCGATCCTTGAGCATCTCCACCTCCAATTGATCATCCTCTGCACCTTCACCAACCGCCTACACCACCACAAACGCCCCCCTCGACCTAACCCATAAACCCAGCCACAGAGCGACCTAGGCACGCATGCCTAGGTCGCCCCACGGCTAGCCAACCTCTGCTTCACCTTCACCGTGATACGTCGAAGGTTTTCCTCTGATCTGATAGGGCCGCAAGGCCGTGTTCACGCATTTCAGGTTTCGACGTCCCTCCGCCATTGACGAAGAAGCTTGAAGAGAGCTTGCTGCAGCTGCAGGCCTCTCCACTCCAAGTGAAGTCCCCTAGGATGTGCGGAAGCCCTCGCGCACAACCCCAGCCAAGTGTTTGGTTGCGAGGACCCCTGCAGCGTCGGCAATTGAACGCAGCTCCTGCTGCGAGTGTTCGTGAAATAGAGGTGAGACATTTAGTCCCACCTAGGAAATCCTTGAAGCATCGCAGCCGAATAAATTATTTTTGTGCCTTACGCTTATCGCCTTCGATACACAGGGGTCAGGCCCCTCGCTTACGCATGCGCATCGCGCCACACACTTGCACCTGCCCTCGCCCGCGCTCACGCCCCGCGGGCCTGGGCCGAACCCGATTACCCAACCAAGCACTCCTTGCGCACCACCCACGCTGGTGCGCCTGGTCTCAGGCGCGTTACCCAACCCACTTACCCGATTAAGGCTCTAGGAGCAAACCTTGGAGTGAATTTGAAAGAGAGAGAGAGACGTGGGGCGGGTAGGGGTTAGGTTTTGCCTAACCTTGTAATGTGCAAGGAAGCTGGAGAAGGAAGGAGGAGGAGCGGATGAGGATTTAGCCGCACAAAGCAACAGGAGTTGAAGAAGAAGGAGGGAGCGCAGTAGAGAGAAGAAGAGTCGCAAAAGAAGAGAAGAGAAGGAGAAGCAGCCAAGAGTTGCAACAGAAGAAGAAAGAAAGAAGAAGAAGAAGGCATAGGAAGGAACCAAGGAAGAAGAGGAGGCGGCGCAACAGAGAAGATCAGAAGAAGGCAAGGCGGAACAAAGAAGAATAGAAGAACCAGTAGAAGCACTGTAGCAAATGGCAGTTTAAGTTGTCTGACATTGGAGTCAGACATCTGGAGAGAGAAAGATAAAGGAAGAAGAAAGAGAGAAGAAAAGAAGAGAAGAGAAATTTTATTCCCTCTCTCTAATTCTTTTTTGTAAAACATTATATATCCAGATTGTAAATTATGATTTTGTATGCTTCTAAAATTGCGTGTTGCTCCCTGAGTTTGACCTCGGAAGGTTTCTATTTTTCGAGTAATAAAAATAAAATATACATGCTGGTAGTCTGACACACACCAACAGCTGCCTCCCTAGGCTAGTAGGAACTCAGGCCCATGCGCCCTAAAGTTTTGCACAAGCTGGCACCACCAACTGACATAGTTTTAATCACTTCACTCAGTAGCATCTGTTAACCAGAGCAGATAGCGAGAATCTGGGCTGCCTGATGAGGTGTGGTTCATCATTGTTAAAATGCTCAAGTTAAGCTAAAAATTAGGTTAAACACTACATAATTAACACATAAAAAGGGTTAAGTGTGATAGATAACAGAAATAACTTAAAACAGCAAATTTGTATTAAAAAATGTAAAATTAGGTCAAAAATTGAGATATTCTATTCAAAGATGTAATTTGATGATCCAATTGCAAATTGAGTCCAAAATTACAAATCAAGAGTTGAATCAACTTCCTAAATGTTCAATTAAGCTCCAATAAAAATCTTGCTGCATTTGGACATCACTAAGACCTTGCATTTAGAGTTTTACATATAGGTCCTTAGTACATAACATTTTGTTCACATTTAAGCCTTTAGGGTATGCAAAACCTCCTAACCACTAATGGGCCTGAGTATAAAATTCCTATCGTTTCGCCTAAAGGGTGTCTTCACAAATTTCCCAACACAACTGAAGCCAACGGGTGCACTGTAGCTCAAAGAACACAAATCATCGTAGCCGTCGTTCTCTTGCTCTTCAGATCCAAGGGTTGATCTAAATCGAACTTTTGCTCGACTTTGCACGTAGGATCACCCCTCAGCCTAGATCCCATCCTATGGTTAGATTTCATCCTAGAGTTCTCGCCCTTCTCTTAGCCAATCACCACCGTTTACCTTAATCTCGCCTAACTCCACCTCGCGGTGCTTTGATTCACTCCCTCGGCTACTTAAGCATCACCCTAGCTCCTCGTGCAAGGAATTGACTCCCTCCGTCGCTGAGTCAATCCCTTCATCCAAGTCTCCAGTTCTCCCTCCTCCTTCATCAACTGCACCTCTGACAGGGGCATGGTTCTGCCCCCTCAATTTCTTCGTTGTACTTACCAGCTGCAACCCAGGGATCTCATTCCTCATTGGAGATCCTCTCACCCTCTTTTGCCACCACAGCAACCCGCTGTGAATCCAATCATCTCATTCGTCCACTTAGCTAGGATGTCTAATGCTTTCATAGATTATATTTACTGCTTTCTAGGAGTAGAATTAGTTAGTTAGCTCATTAATGAATTGTTAGATGAGTTAGGAGTAGAGTTAGCAACTTCGCCCTCTCTGATCAGTCTAGATTAGAGAGGTGATTTCACCTTCCCAATTTGATCACACACCTCCACCATCACTTCACATCACGATTGTTTTCTGCCTTTGACGGTTTTCATCATGTTTCATACCCTTCAAGAGAGTTGGATTCAAATATGGAAACTCTTTAGGTTTTAGAATTGAATCCATGCACAAAAGCATCTAAGGGTTACTTTGCTCATTCCATTTGATTATAAATAACCCTTTCATGATTTCAAATCGATTTTCATTGAAGATTTCATCTGATTTCATCCTGACTGAATGATATTGTCTGGATTTGAAAGGTCAAATGTCCATCTTAAGACCTAAGTTCTAGTTTTTAAATGAGATGCTAAAGCTAAGGAGAATCACCACAGTGATTTGAGACTCTAGCACCATTTTGAATTCTGTTTTATTGATGAGTTTGGCTTATGGATGATTTTTCACGACAGATCAGAGTTTGAGGATTTCTCTGCATTAAGTTGGAATGAATGATCTGATTCTACAAAGATTCATCTTCATCTTGAGATTCTAAAGAGTCTGATTTTCAGATTTTCAAAGTGAAACGGTGTTTATGATTTCAACACATGGATTTGAGTTAAATCTGAATTTTAATATGGATAAATTAAAAGGATTGATCTGAATGTGACAGTCCAACATTGAGTTGAATTGGAGCATTAATTTGGTTTGATCATGTTGCAATAGCAACTTCCGACTATTGGCTTCATGGCTATGGAGCTGCTGAGATAGTAGCAGTTGTTGCAATTTTTGTTTTAAGACGTATGAGCAGCTGCTGCAACGTCTGATCTGAAATGAAACAGCAGTCTGCAGTTTGTTTGAGGCAGTAGTTGCTGAAGGCTGATAGCAGTTGCTGCAGGCATGAATCCAGGATCGAGGTTGGGGATTTCGAGTCTATTTGAGGATCTAATGAAGCTGACTTGATTTGTAATGTTTGATTTTCATGTACAAGAATTCATGCATCTGAAATGAACTTTTAATTATTTGAAATTGCTTGATTATGTTCATTAATTTACTGTCAGCCATATGCAAGGTGCATAAATTGTTCAAATGTATGTTTGCATGAGAATTAGGTTGAAAATCATGCTTAAATGGGCAAACACAATCCTTATGCTGTGCTGAATGCTGTTGAGTGTTTAAACCCTTTGATTCAACACCTCAAATTAAACTTGAGGCCTTAGGTTCCTAGTTAACTTGTCATTTAGGCCTCTAATGTGTGAGTTTTGTAAATAAATAAAAATTATAAAAAATAAAGTAAATCTGTCTTGAGTAAGATTAGGTATTTCTCTAGGTGTACCAAGTTTCAAGGTAATCTGAACTCTTGTCATGAAAAAACATACCAGCTGACGGTTCAGTCAACCTTAGAATTTAATAAAAGACTAAACTTGAAAAAAATCACAAAAAGAAACCTCTTTCTCATCCCATTCTTCCTCTCTCATCCCCTACCCCTCCTATACCAATAAAATCTATAAAAATTAGAAAAACCCTAAAAATATCGTATATACTTTGTATATACTTGTATATACAACTTAAAACTAAGCTAAGTATGATTGTATAATATATACATAATAAGTATAGATAACTTATATCTGTATTCTATATTTTAAATTAAATATTTAGGATGATTTATTTTATATATATCATTATTGTATAATTATCTATTAATTTATATTAACTAAATGTCTAATAAACTAATTAATTATATAAACCTATCTATATGTACATAACTATGTCTAATACTGTATATACATATTTAACCATATAATATATACTGTATAATACCTGTAAGTTGATTTAATTATATATTTACAGTAGGTAATTAAGTTATTAAGTTAATTAAGTAATTTATTAACTTAAAAATAAAAAATAGTAATAAATTAATATTGAAGTAAGTTATAATGTATACTTGTATAATGTTATATTAAATATTTTTAACGTATTTATACTATATTTATAGTATATTACACTATTTATAAATTAATTATGTACACAATTAGCTAAAACATGCATTTAAATGTATATAAATTAAAATAAAATTTATAAAATAAATTAAAAATGTGTAATAAATAATTTATTATGTAAACTAACACTGTATAAGATCAATTGTACAATCAATTAACTAATTTGTACTTTAATTAAGTAATTAACCTCTAAATTAATGTGTATAAACAACCAACTTTAGCTAATTTTATTATATATTTAAATAACTTATTTTTGTAAATAAATTGTATAATTAGGTAACCTATATAAGGGATTTGTAACCATATAATTTAATTATAACTTAGATTAAATTATGACCCTCAAATCGAGAGCCAAAATCCTTAATTTCACACGTACTGTAGCACTAAATTGCATTGGGAGAGACCGCGTTGAATGATCTCACATTGTGGGAAGAAAGCCGCGCAATGCGGTATAAATTGAAAGGCACTCAATGGCTCCTCAGTCGTCAAGCGCAGGGTGCATATATCCCATATACTCTCTGTAGAAATTCGACCCTACCAGGAGGGGTGACGTAATAAATTGCGGAAAAGATAATAAACAATCTCACAAAAAATCAATCACACAATGTCCACAATAATTTTTAGGTGGAAACCTAAATCGGGTGAAAACCACCACCTAACCCTCTCGAGTTAGGATTTTTCGATCAACCAAGTTGATCAAATCCAATAAACGAATCACTTAAACGAGGGTGATTCAACCTCAATTACAACCACGCTACAAGTGTGAGGGTAGCGTTCCTCAACCCCTTCTCTTCACGAGAAGGATTTTGTCCCACGAAGGAAACGGGAATTCGCAAAGCGAATACCCAACCAAATAACAAAGTAAAATGACAAATATAATCCTATAGAGCCAACAAAGATTTAAACCTAGCTTCTATAGGAATTAGGAAACTCCCCTTTGCAAGGAGTGCATCGAATCGATGTCGCGGGTGCGTGAGCCACGCGACGGCGCAACGTCGCTCTTGTGAACTACGGCGGGAGAGCGGGTGCACAAAGGCTTGATGCTCTCAAGATGAAGAACTTGAGCTTGGAGAGCAAGAGCTTGCTTGGACACAAAAGAGTGTGAGAGTGTATTACAAAGTGTTTCTTATGTATCTAGGTGTGTCTTTCTGTGCAAGAGGTTCCTCTCTATTTATAGAGGCCTTAGGAAGGCTTTGGAAGGCTTAGGAAAGGTTCCATAGCCGTTGGGTGCAAAGCTCAAGAGAATCAGGCCGAAATCAGGACAATGATTGCACTGACAGGGTTATCAGACATTTGATCCTGGCATCAGACGTCTGGAAGATCACTTTAAGACGTCTGAAAATAAGGTCAGACGTCTGATTTTGGGCGGGTCTCTTCTTGACTTGAATCAGATCTAAACAGGGTTCTAGTGGAAGTCCATCAGACAACATACAGGACGTCTGGCACTATGTCTGGACGTCTGGAAACCTACTTTTTCGTGGGAATGGATTTCCAAGAGAGTGCAACGGCTAGAAAATCTCTGAGAAGAGATTTTGGGTCAGCCGAGGCAAAACGGTCATTTATCAGACGTCTGGAAAGGCCTAAAGACGTCTGATAAGGCTCTAACGGTCATATCCTTGAGTGTTTGCTTAGCCAGCCAACGGTCCACTACTTAGACGTCTGGCAAAGTCATCAGACATCTTCTAAAACGTCTGGTCTAAGGTCTGGACGCCTGATTTCATCAGACAGAACTTCTATGTCCAGGCTAATTGTTATCAGATGTCTGAATCAACAGTCAGACGTCTTAAAACACATTATCAGACGTTTGATATTGGAATTAGTCATCTGGAAAGGTTGTTTGAACCCTATATTGGTTTTCTAAGTATTCTACAGAAAACGTAAGTGTCCTAGGGTTGTGCCGATGTTCCTAGGACTACTGTTAGGGTACTTTGAGGCTCTTTAACATGAATCTAAGTAAAAAAAATAAAGAGCAACAAAAGAAACGAAAAATACAAAGAGTACACGAGAAGGAAATCTATCCTATTCTTCATCTCCTTCCTTCTTCAAGCCATCACTCCTCGTGAATCTCCTCTGTTCTCCATCAAGTTCCTCCAATCCATCCTGGATGCTAGCTCGAACTCAGTCTAATCACATCTCCATTTGCAATTGACCTGAAATCTAAGACTTCAAGTGCAAATGTTAAATGACACGTGTTTTGTTATCATCAAAACAAATGATCGTGGTGCTCTGGCACCAACACTCTCCTCTCCTTTGATCTGAACATAGCATGATACTGAGCATTTGTTTGAACAGTGTTGGGCTGGGGGCCTGCACTATAGCTAGGCCTGTATGGGCCTGGAATCGGATAAAATTGAACCTAAAATTAACTAGGGTTGGCTGCTAGTAGTGATCTGGTCCCACCCTTATGTGTGCTATGTATCCCTCGAACGTGATCAACCTGCCCACTAAAAACCTAATTTTTTGAGTTGAGTTGAGACATTTTTGAGAAAGGGTGGACGTCCTAAAACGTCTAAGTGCCTAAAGAAGAAAAGAAGAAAGAAGAGAGAAGAGTCGTGAGCGGTTAAGTGTAATTGCTATGTATGTATGTGTTGTTCTGTGTGTACATATGTATGTATATATATTTGTATAATACATAGTATAAGTATATAGTATATGTATATAAATAATGTAAATAAATAATTATAAATATGTATATGTATATAATTAATATATGTGTATAAGTATAAAAGTTGTATAGATATGTTTGAGCTCTAATATATATAAATAAACTAGAGCTTTAGCGATAGCCATATCTGTCACTGTATATATATATACGTTAGTATAAGTAGTTCTTTATACCTTAGGTTATGTATATATGTTACTAGGGCTATAGCGACGTGTATATATGTTACTATCAATTTTAATATGTTATTATATATATATATTTGAGATTTGTTATTATATAAGTTACTGTAAATATAATAATTTATATGTTACTATAGATTTTATTAGTAGATATTAATAGCTATTTTTTTACTTATACTTAGGTATTACTTATTGTAGTTATATATAATGAGCATAGTGCTATATTAATTAAATTTTTTGATGACATATAGTTGTACATACCCTTGTGGTGGAATTGGGTCATCAAACCCCTTGTGCCTCCCTTGTGTTTGTTTGAGTTTGATTGGGTTCAGCCTTCCATCACAAGGGAGGCTCGGCCATATCCCCCTCAACGACGAATGCCTTGCGGTTATGCGACATTCTCTCAACATCCCGTTGCTGGGAGGAGGCACCCTTTCAGCACCCTACCTCAACTTCCCTAAGCGAGAACTTCTGTGGTGGTCTTAATCACTCACAACCCCACACACGACTCCCTCCTCAGAGGGGCTCGGTCGGGATTCGGCATCCCCACTCCTCGATGACACTCTCGGCATGCCGATCCCAGTAAAGGGAAGCAAGCGTGCCCCGACTGACGGCTCGATGCCCCGAAGCAAACTCCTTTCCCTGTAGAGCAGGCCAGGGAAGGGAGATACGAGCTTGAGGACGGTGGCCTTGGGCGTACTCCCCTGTGCGTATCGCTTACCCACTCGAGAAGGGGGTAATGGTAGCCTCTCGCTATAAGCAAGCAAATCAAGGCCTAGCACAGAGGGAAGGTAGACCCCAATTGTGCCTTTGGGAGCCACCCCTGGGTGAGGTTGGCACATAGCCACCTTGTTAGGAGACCTTGCTAAGTGCTTTCAATTGTGCCTGCCCGACATAGGCCTGCCTACGATCCATCGACCAGCCGGCCGGACAAGTTGTCGGCTCCCCATGGCGGGGCAAACAAATCCTAGAAGTGCTTCGCTAAGCGCCGAAGGGCTAAAGGCAACCCCGAGAGGTTGTCGAGAGTTGGGTGTTGGAAGACTGAGCCCCTTTGGTCCTACCTAGATCAATTCGAGGCTCAGCACTTCAGGGCATGACGACCCCGTGAAGAGTCGGTTCCCCGACACCCCTAGTCGTGTTGTTTGGCTTGAGAGCTCGAGCATGACATCATTAAGCACGTGCCAAAGCACCCAGCGAGGCTCTGATCAAAGCCGTAAGGATCATGGAGCGAGGCAACTCCTTCCGTTCCTGCGATAGGTTAGCCAGGAGACGCGACAGTTACGTCGGCCTTGTAGAAGGCGAGAGGATCCCTAGGTAGACATGCTCGGTGCTCATTTGTGGGAGCGGCTCCTTCCACAAGCAAAGAGTCATTGCCCCCAAGATAGCAGCCGACCCACTGAGGGTCTCTATTACGAGTTTCGCCGGCCAGAGAAGGAGTTCCTCAAATGCACTCCCTTGGCCATGAACCAAACGAACGTGCTTGAAGGGAACCGATCCACTAAGGGTCATTGTTTTGGACCCCACTACGTGAGGTGGAAGTCCCTTGGGAAATGCACTCCCCTCACCGTGAACCAGGCGGACGTGCTTGAAGGGAACTGATCCACGGGCAAGGACCCCCTACCCCCAAGACCCTACAACTGAAAGGATAGAACGCCCGTGGAGGGCCTAGAAGACCACCTTGAGAAGGAGCTCCAATGATTGCAAGCAACTGACACGATCTTCCCTATGGACCAAGGGTCGGGCTAATCGGTGCCCTACTTAAGTAGGCTGGCGATGCCACCCTGGCTTTGATGACTCTACAATTATTAGTGTTAATATTATCAATTAGAGTCAATTTTAAGGATACTTGTGCAATAATGACATATAATAATGGGCTTAGGAGCATTGCATGCATATTGCATGATCTTTACAATTAAGTTGCTTAAAATCAATGTTTAACGACCTTGTGTACAAGTCCATATTGAAACAGGTCTCAGATGAGCAATCGGACTGTACGGACTCACGTCTGATAACTTTTATTTAAAATTGACGTTGTAAAACGTGCTATAAAGAGTGACTTAACACAAACACGTCGTTCGATGTCAGGATCCTCGTCCGACGGACACCGCCACCAAATCTGGGTCGCGACGCTCACATTACTCGAAACCCTCACCTTCTGTCGCTCGAGCATGTCAGCACAGAGGCCAAGGTAACCTCGGAATCGACATTGCCCCAGAAAAATGAGTCATTCCTTCTGAATTGGCTCTCCTATGTACCTCCCCTCAATCTTCGATTAGGGTGAGAAGGGCATGATTAATTACATGACATTCTAGGCAACAGTCTCCCCGCCTGATTTAGTGGATCACTTGAGCTTTCTTTGGCAAAGTCTGATCCAAACCCTTTGGAGAGTACACCCCCTGGCCATGGACTAGGATGAAATGTTGGACGAGACGCATGTGTTACTCAAGGCCCTCTCCTCCTGTCGCCTGAGCGCGTTAGCGTAGAGGTTGAGGCGACCTCCAGGAGCAATGCTACCCGAGACAAGTTAACAACCTGCATAATTGACCTCCAGTGGTAATGCCCTCATTACTCCAAAATGCTCACCTCTAGATACAAAGGTTAGGCTAGCCTTCAAAGTTGACAAGCCACCTCTTAAGGCCAACAGGCCACCTCTTAGGGTTGACTGGAACTCTGGTGGACATGCACGACCTTCCCTTGTATTGTCGTCTCTTAAGGCCGACAAGCCTCCTAAGGCCAATAAGTCACCTCTTAAGGTCAGTTGGAACTCGGGCGGACACGCCCGGCGTTCCCTTGTACAGCCGCCTCCTATGGCCAACAACCACCTATTAAGGTCGGCCGGAACTTCAGTGGATGTGCCCGATGTTCCCTAATATTGTCGCCTCATAAGGCTGACAAGCCGCCTCTTAAGGTCGGCCTGAGCTCGAATGGATGCACCCAGCGTTCCCGTGTATTGATGCCCTTTAAGGCTGGCAAGTTGCCTCTTAAGGCCAGTAGGCCACCTCTTAAGGTTGGCTGGAATTCGAACGGATGCACCCGACGTTTCCTTGCATTGTTGCGTCATAAGGCTAAGAAGCTGTCTCTTAGGGTTGGCACGCCACCTCCTAAGGTCAGTAGAAACTTGGGAGGATGCATCGACATTCCCTTGTATTGTCGCCTCTTAAGGCCGACAAGCCAGCTCTTAGGGTTGGCTGGGACTCGAGTGAACACTCCTGGTGTTCCCATGTATTGTCGCCTCTTAAGGCCAGTAGGCCACTTCTTAAGGTCGGTTGGAACTTGGGCGGACGGGCCTGGTGTTACCTTGTATGGATGCCCCTTAAGGTCAGCAAACTACCTCTTAAGGTCGACAGGCCACCTCTTAAGGTCGGACGAAACTTAGACAGACGTTCCTAGCATTCCCTTGTATTGTTGCCTCGTAAGGCCGACAGGCCGGCAAAGCATCTCTTAAGATAGGCTGGAACCAAGGCGCTCACACCCTGAGTATCAATAAAGGCAATGTTGCCCCTTAAGAATGGCGGGAACGAGGGCTCCCACGCCCCGCGTTCCAATGGATATAATGCCTGATCCTTAAGCCAGTAGGAACTCAGGCTCGTGCACCTTGAAGTTCTGCAAGAATTGGTCCTGCTCATTGGCAGAAGTTTTATCACTTCTCTCTCAGTAATATCTATCAATCAAAACAAGTGGCGAGAATCTGGGCCACCTCGCCCAAAGGCATTACACCAGCCACCAAGGCTGGTGGGAACTAGGGCTCTAGCGCCCCACGTTCCGAACAACCTAGCGTCACATCATAGTAACAACGCTAGTTTGGGACCCTGCGTCTTGAGTCTCGCCTAACGAGTGCTCGAACTCCTAGCTAAGAAAGTCCAAGCACCGGCTCTTGGTTCCCATTGACACCTTCTAAGGTCGGCCTCATATCATTGCCACCTACTAAGGTAGGATCTTATTTGTGGTCACCCCCAAGGGTCGACTCCCCAAAATCTTCCCCTACGCTTTCTATGTCTAGGTGCACAGCCAGGAGGGGTAACACGCGATGCTATTACACCCCGCGATCGCATTAACAGAGTCGCCCCTCCTCCGCATATGATAAGGACGAGCCCAACAGTAGAAGGGCCGCATCCAAAGGCAATCGTTAAAACGGTCGGGCTAATGACCGCCTTTGCGGATGCAACCAACCACCTGGCGATCGACTTCTAGGCTCTTACCTCTGTAAAAAGCTGAGGTAATGGATAACGATTAAACAATCGGATCCGAGCTAGTCCTCACAGGAATTCAACCAAGCTCTTCAACCGTGGCTACTCGATCCTACCCTGACGATGCTGCCTAGCTCAACCAGGTAAAGGATTCGTCCATTCAGGCAATTATAACTCGGCCAAAGAGACTACGGCTGAGGCAAGGGACCTTCTCTGAGTCTATTCTTTTAAACCCCCATGTCGAGCATAGCTCTCGAAGAAGGTGGCGACCCTAGATGAGGCACGCCCATAGGCTACACTAGTAGAGCCTGCCCCAAGGCACCCTTATCAGTGGTAGGTGCCGAAGGACTCCCGCAATGGGTATCTTTGCCCAACCCCCATACGGGTCGCACAATCAGTACTACCAAAATCAGCCCTGTCTCAGCCAATGAGTTTCCCACCAAACTGAGGTGAACAACTCTCCGACAAAGAGGCATGGCCGAATAGGAGGAGCTCCATGGCCCCTCAACCTCCAACAGAGAGACAGGCGGACGACACAGTAAAGGCGACCATAGCCCCTTCGCCCTTGGGCACCAAGAGAAAGGTCTAATCGTAACACCAACATTAGTCATAACTAGCTTGAATTAGTCAAAATCAAGAGATAAATGCTTTTGAATGATTGCCTGAGGACCGCAATTCCACTCAGGTCTGTTTTGAGGAGAAATAAAAAAATAGGGCTAAATTTGCAGTTTTAACATCACATCACAAATGCAGAATAACAATGGGGTGAACCAGGGGTTAATTGAAGGTCAATTGAGCATTAAAGATTAAGAAGTGGGTCCACATTGACAGAAATATGGTTTCATGTATTTCGAGAACTGAATCAGTACCCAAAACCTTATTAATCAGCCTTGCTTAAATTGAAGAGGTTATGGTTAATATAAAATTCATATAACCCTCCTAAAATTCATAGAAAAATATTCTAAGAGACTTGGTACCTTTGATTTGTCCATCTGAACCTATTTTGACTTAGAATAAAGTTTCAGACAGGATTTTACCCTAATTTAGGCTTCTATGCAATTTGCCTACTCAAACATGGTAAAAACTCAAATCGAAGTTTACCATTAGATTCCTTGGGTCCAAATTAGGTTAGCACCAAAATTTGGGCCCAATCAAATTCCATCTTGACCTAGTTTGCAATTCATTCCCTGAAATCTCTATTTCTAACATTCAACCCCCTAACTTTCAATATTCTTGCAATCAGGTTCCCAAGTTTATCGTCGTTCTTGTAAAAATACCCCTGCCACCATTGATATGAACAGACCTTCACCACCAAGAGTTGAGCAAGGATTTCTCTCTCATATCTCGCCCAAATCTCTCCAAATTTGGAGAGAGGGTTCCTGAGAGGATTCTCTTTAGATAGGGCTAGATCTCAAAGCCAATCTCGGTGTATTTGGTCACTGGCGCACCCAAATTCGTCAAGCACAAAAACCAACTCAAAACTCTCTCGAAATAGCTCATGGCAAAGCTCTATTTAAACTCCACTAGGTTCCACCATCCACCCTAGCTAGGAAAATGGTTAGAAACCTCTTCTCTCCTCCCCTTCGGTCGTCTCCGACCTATACTTCGTCGAGCCTCTGCCTCCTCTTCCTTCGGCCACTGGACGAACAAATCAAGCGACACTCCTTCCTTGTCTTCCTTCGGTCCTTCCGAGCCACAGCAAGACCCATCTTCCCCTTCGTCGTCACTGTTATCCTTCAATGGAGACTTCATCCCCTTCGGCGTTGGCCAATCACAACTGGTGCCAACTCCCTTCCTTTCGTCCTATAGTTAGGTTTAGTCCCTTCCTCTCTCTCCTTAGAATCTATTTCTCCCCTAATTCCCTCAATTTGATTGACGTACGCCTGCCTCCCACTCTGTCTTCTCCACGGTCGGTGATGCCTCTGGGGAAGCCGCGCACTCGCTACACCACTCCAAAAAACAAACCACCACAACCACAACCTTCATCAATCCACACTGAGTAAAAGCTTTCTCCTAATTTAGGGCTTTAGCTCTTTTGTCATCCCGCTGGACAACCCACAAATCTACCAACCATCCTGACCTCGTTAGACCACCATACATCACAAAACAACAATCCGTCCCCACCATCATGCTCCAGTGATGCGTATGAACACTCTGATTAGGGCTTTGAGCCCGTGCTTCTTGTCGCAAGTGTTTGCCGCCATCGACGGCCACTCCACTATCTGCTGCTCACCGACCAGCTCTAACCTTACTCCAACCACCAACGGCTGCGGAACACCCTTGCGAAGGCGTTTGGGCTTGTGATTGAAGAATAGAGTAGCAACTTCGACCTTAATTGGAGCAACCATCCACAACGGCAGCTTGCAAAGGAAGCTATAGTCTTTAGTCCCACATCTTGTGGGACAAATTCGCAGAGGCGCATAAATTGCAATCCTTACGTTAGCCGTTCGCCTCAGATGCGGGGGTAAGGTCCCCTCATGTTGCACGTGCCTCTCACTCCTCGCTCATCTTACACGGCCGGTGAGCCTAAACCTGACCTAATAATCCAGTTAGTGACCCGATTAGGAACTTCTGAGGAGGGTTAGGGGTGGTTTTGCCTTTGGTTTTGTGCCCTATGCCTCAAGATGTGTGCTGATATGATCAATACTTAGGCATTTTGAGAGGATGGTGTTAACGGGCGAGATTGATGTTTTAAAGGATGCAATCGTCGTAGCAAAGCCTCAATCGCTCGTCAACAAATAAAATTTATAACTCAGAATCTACAATGGAGTTTGAGGTCGAACACAGGGAACAAATGTGGAATTCACAACATTAATCGCATTCAGAATCAATAAGCATAATTAATTGAGCATTTAAATAGATATTCAATTAATAATAACCTGTTACACTAATTATTCAATGAAATCTAATGTATTTGGAGATAAAAAAAATGGAGAGAATCTAAAAAGTGGTGATTTGAATATCCAATTAAATCCTCTAATTAAGTATGCATCTTATAATCGAATTAACCTTAACCATAGTACTTAAATAATGCAATAGTATCTCAAATAGTGCTCAATCAAACGACAGATATATAAATCAGACAACTTAAGTGTATCAGGCACAAGGCTTTTCAAAGCCTTTTCTCTTTATTTTACTTCAGCTTCTCCTTCTTCTCTTCTCTCCTCTACTTAAGGCTTTCTTCTTTCCTTCTTCACGAGCCTTCCTTTCTTCTCCTTCACAGAGCCTAAGTGTTGGGCGTTTTAGCACAAGGCACACACCTTGAGGCACATGCATAGAGAGCAAAAGCCTCCCCGCTCTCTCACAAATTCCTCCTCTTTCTTCTCTCAAACCTAAACCTAATCGAATCTAGATACTTGGGTATTTGGGTCATGTACAGTGTCCAAGGCCATCGACGTGTGTGGTGATCGAGGAGTGAGTAGGCGGGTATTCGGGTGAGTAGGTTGTGAGGGACCTGACCCCTTGTGTTATTGAGCGAAGAGCTCAGGGCACAAAAACAATATATGCGTTAGCGCACGCCCTTCACTCCATGAGGTGGGACTATCTTAGTCCCCCTCCTTCACACAGCAGCAGTAGGGGAAGCCTTCGTCGATTGGAGCAGCAGTAACATCCTTTTGCTTAATTGAGGCTGCAACAGGACATGTAGATGAAGTTCGCATCACCTGGAGGTGGGATCGGGCCTCAATCTCAACAGAGCATGGCAGTAAGTGTCGACGACGAAGGCGGCAACGAAGAGCGAAGCGAACAGCTGAAAAACACAAGTATGGCCTCTCGACCCAATTAAAACATCTCAGGAGGATCTCCATAAGGCGTGGAAGGTGGTGGCGGTGTTTGCGTGGAGTTTGGCGGTGTGTAGGGGGCGAACGGTCATGGAGATGAAGCACAAAGGAGGTGGTGTTCGGTGGAGCGTTTGGATGGGTGGAACGACGAATAAGGATGGGGGTTTGGTTCGCAGAGGTGAGGTGGATCTTATGAAGGTGTTGGTGAGGCATTTGGTGTGGTGGAGTGTCGGAGAAACCTTGCCGGTGTTCGGCCGGATGTGGAGAAGATGGAGGGCGAATGACGATGTCGTGGGTTGAATTGTGGGATTGAAGGGAGGAAAAGGAAGTGGAGGGAGATAGCAACCTAACTAACCTAAGAGAACGGGACAAAAAGGGAGGAAGAGCGCTGGGTATGGTGTGGCCGACGTTGAAGAAGGAAGGACTCCGTTGAAAGAGAATGGTGAGGAAGACAGTGGAAGGCGACGCCTGCTGGTATTGCGAGACTATAGTCGGCTGATGAAGAAGGTGTACGGAGAAGCTCACCGGAGCTTGAGGGGAGTTTGGTTAGAGAGAGGAGAATAAGGTGGAACCCAGTCCAAAACCAAGCTAAGGATGTGAGGTTTGCATCAGGCGATCTTTTATAGGCCTTAGGGAGGAATTCCAAGCTTGGAAACCAATCTTGAAAGCTCAGAGATTTCGCTCCTATGGGATACCCACATCTTCCATGCGTTCGCATGGGAGATTGGAAAGGAAATAGAATTCATGGCCGGTCTTATTTGGGAGAATTCCTCAAGGAATCTCCAGTTAAATTTTGGGATTGTTTGATTGAGAATCGAGCGAGAAATCCTCGCTCGAATCTCAGACGTTGGAGCTTCTATTCACACTAATGGTGGTAGGGACTTATTTGCAAAGATGACGAGAAACTTAGGGACCTGTTCGCGATAATTTCAAAAGCTAGGGTTTAGTGTGTGATAGAAAAGAGTCCGACTGGACTGAAATGCAAACTAGGTCAAGACGATCTCTGATTGGGACCAAATTTTGGTACAAACCTAATTTTGATCCAAGGAATCTAATGGTGAAGTTATATTTTGGTTTTTACTAAGTTTGACTGGGTAATTTATGTAGAAACCCAAATTAGGGTAACTTCCTATCTGAGACTCTATTTTAGGTCAAAATGGGTTCCAATGGTCAAATCAAGGATACCAAACCTTATAGAATATTTTTATATGAATGTTAGAAGGTTTAGGTTAATTTTATCCTAATCAAAACCTTTTTTATTTAACTAGGTTTGAAATTACTATTTCAGGTGTTGTTTTGACTTTCGAAGTGTGCGAAAACCCATTTCTGTCTGTACTGACCCTCTTATTAGTCATTAATGAACATTAGACATTTAATTAACTCCTGGGAAACCCCATAATTATTCTTTATTCATAATATGCTGTTAAAATTACAGAATTAACCCTGATTTAATGCACTCTTCTCAGAAAGGATATGCAAAGAATTACAACTCTTCGGCGATTATGTAGGAGCATTTGTCTATTGATTGTGACTAATTAAAGCTAGTTATGGTACATGATGACATTATCACCAGCTGGTTTCTTGTGTTGTGCCTTAGCCTTGTGCTTGAGGCTTGACTATTTAAGGCATCTGTGCTTGCTTGCGACTTCTGATTTGGTTGGTTTTGTAGATTTATTCGAGCAATTGGCTAACGTCGATATTTGAATAAGTGGTTCTAACCACTGTTAGAAAATTTTAGTTGGTTGAGAAATTGATATTTTGGGATATGTGCTTGATTATGAAGAGTAAGTGGTGATTCAAATTAACATTTTTATAATTCTTGCTTACTCTTTTTATCCCAATAATTTCTGAAATACATTTGTTATTATTGAACTTTATTTTGAGTAAAATTCTATTATTCATTGAATATCTTATTGTGCTCATTGTTGTTAATTGTGATTAGTGTTGTGAATTCCAATTTGATCCCTACGAATGACTCAGACTCACCTTTGTTTCCTGAGTTTATAAATTTTAAATGTTGTGATTTTTGTCACTATACTACGACGCTATACTTTAAACGATGATTCTTGCCTACCAACAGACACCCTTCATCAGGACTTAGTGGTTTTGACCCAAGTCTTTGAGCTTGTCTACCCTAAGCAACATAAGTGATAATGCAACATCAAGACTGGCAAACACTGCAGCCCTCGACAGACATGCCATAGCGAAAAATCTACACTACGAAAGTGAAAGAAAGATAGAAAGAGGTGAGAGAAATCCCCCTTGACGGTCTCTTGGAGGATGACTTGCTCTGACGTTTCCTAGAGGAAGGCGGTGAGGGGCGGGACGAATGGGGACAGAGCCAGAGGACGAAGGGCAGGGCAGGACGGCATCGCGACGAGGATCTTCTTCCTAAAGGGCGGTGAGGGGATGGCCACGAGATGCTCCATGAATGGGGATGAGAGGTGGGAAAACCATTTTCTTTTCTACTCTAGAGGAGCATTCCGGGCTTGGGACAAGCTCTCTCTAGAGCCTTGGAGGTGGTGAGAGGGAGAAAGGAAGAGATGGTTTGGAATGTAATGATGCAATGGTAATGATGATTGATGTGGATAATGGTAATGAGTTATTGAGATAATGATGTGTTGTAGTATGTTGTGATTTGAAACACCATGAGTGTCATTGTAGTGAGTTGTATGGGATACCAGTCATTACAACCATTATTATTTACTTATCTAATTTTTACTGATTTTATTCCAGGTCGTTCACTGGGAAGCAATTATTGAATTACATCGCTCTTTAATCTCTAAATTATTCTCTAATTCCAAAAAGAAGCTTTACATCTTAATAAAGAATGAATGGATGTGGACATGGTTTGCCTACTTACTAAGAATTAATTGTAATGCTTGCAAAAAAAAAACTAACTATAAACAAGCTCCAAACAATTCATCACTATACTTTAAACTATGTCTTTACAAGTTATAGTATCAATACTTACATGAAAGTACACAACAGACTAAGATTACATAGTATATTAACTTAACTTACTAGTTTGATACCTATAGCAACACGTACAATAGTTATAGTGACAGATGTAAGCGTCGCTAGATCCCAGAAAACACTATATACAAACTTAAGGAGGGAAACTAGGGTCTGTAGCGACGATTATGGTGACGCTTTATTCTGTTAGTAAATGTTTGGGTTTATTTACATAAAAATAATTGGCTATACTACGTATACCTATATATATATTTATATTTATCTTGTATTTACTTACGTATATACAACTTCTCTCTCTCTTCTCCTTTACACCAATCTTCATCAGATGTTCTTCTACTTCTGTGTTTTCATTCTGCCTTAGTGAATTTAACACGCCGTGGCTGAGAGGCATTTAATAATCGTCATTAACTCTCTTTAATTAATTAAAAATGTGTTTAATTTGAGGGCGTGCTTTTCGAGGGATATACAGCACCTCGAGGGTGGGACCAAACCTCTACGAAGCGCGCCCTAATTCTCATTAGGCCGCTTAATTACGTCTTTCATAACTCAGCTCAGGGCCTTCACAGCCCATGCACACACGCCTCTCTCCGGGCCCGCGGCCCCACACAGATCATGCTCAGAATGCTCAGATGTATCGAATGTATGCGTTGTTTTGGGCGCTCGGCGCCCGTGACGACTAATCGGCATAAACACAAATTCAATAAAAACTGCTGCGCGCGTTTTGTAGCGCACGATGTGGCGCTATTCGAGCGGCACATCTGCGTTGGAAAACAGGTGCAGCTGTGGGCTGAAGGAGAATTAGGCCCTCAATTCGAGGGCCATAATTTATTTAAAAATAAAAATAAATTATGGAAAATAAAGTATTTACATAATATTATATAATTGTTCAATTAATTTGAAATTTTAATTAGATTTACTATATAAATAAATTCACTAAAGTGGACTATTTTTACACACTGATTTTGGTGTTTTCTTGGTTAATTGCTTATAAATTAGTTACTAACTGGTCTAATTAACCTCATACATAGTTAGAATACATATATAAATATTTTATAGACATTTTTATTATATTTTTCCTAATTAATGCATGTGTTATTTACATTTAAATAGTAGTTTTAATTGTTTTGCTTATAAATTAAGTTAAACTTAATATAATCAGGTATAAATATACTTAAATTAGCTTAAATTACATTAAGTATATTAGTCTTAGTATACAGATTCAATTAACTTAATTATAATTCTAAATTACTAATTTAACTAATTTAATTTAACAAATTAGCTATAAACTTAATAAATTCATTATTTATTATGTATAAAGGATTAAATTAAGGTAAAAGATTTTATTTACTTATAATCTACATATACATAGATATATATACTGTTTTGTAGTTTAATTTTTTTAATTATACTATCTACTGATCTAGTTAGTTTAATAAAACGTATAAATTAATTTAATTTATATAAAGTTATATAATTATTGTATTTATAGTATTCATTATATTTACATAGTAAGTTGTACAGTGTATATATATATATATATATACATACATACTAGTTATTTACATATGTAGCTTAGTATATAGCTTACGTCTATATAAGTATGCTTAATATACAAAGTAATATATATTGGAATATATATATATATTTATTTATTTATTTATTTTTGGTTCTTTTGGGTGTTTCATTTTAATTTATTTACTGTTGTTACAGATCTGAGAGAGTTAGGAGAAAAGAAGGGAAGAGTTGACTGAGGAGAGAAAGAAGCTTGGTTTACTATTTTTTAAAAGTTTTTAGCCCTTTTTATCCTATTTATGATTGCCTTCTTTCTATATAGCAGGAAATTTAGGATGTGTTTACCCATCTTAATACTATCCTTAGTTAAGTTTCCTATTTTAAATCTTGTTTGGATGGTTATTTTTGACTAAACTGGTTGACACAATTGAGAAAGAATAGACATGTATGCACAGAAATTAGAGTTCAAGTATTGAAACAAGAAAGTTTGTATACACAGGAAATGACATACAATCAACTGTCAGCTATGATCAAAATAGAGTCTACAGGGTTTAACACAAGAACCTATCTGCTACAACTTAGAACAATTAGACAGTAGTAGCAACATGGGCATTTCTGACCCTGCAGCAGCTCAGCTCAATGTCCAAATGGTCTAACTGCTGCTGCAGTTAATCCATTTGGGATGAAATGTGAGCTGGGAGAGAAAAAAAATGTAGCTGCAAGATGCAGCACTTTTCTTTGTCTACTGGGATTAGAATCAACAAACCAAACTGAAAAAGAAAATCTCTATCAATCCCAATCTGACAAGGGTTTAATTTCTCACTAAAATTACTAAATACCCCAATTCAAATGCCAAAAACCCTTATAAAAAACTTCACTTCAGATTAAATCCACAAATATCATTGATTTAACTCTTCCTAATGCTATAGACAGCATGAAGGAAGAATTAATTCAGTCAATTAAAGCCCTTAGTTCAAATCCCAATTTTTGAAACCTTAAGGAGTAGTGAGAACTCCTTAGGTTAGGAAATCACCAAACAGCCATTCAAAACACACTTATGAATGCGAGATCAGACTTCAAATCACTACAGTAATTATCCTTAGATCTGACTTGCATTCAATGCATTCAAAAAATCATCAAATCAGATCTATGTATGGCTCTTTTGAGATGATTTCTGTCACCAGAAAACCTCTCAGATTCCTTGCCAACAATGAATTCAAATCAAAGTTCATTCAATTTGTCAGATTAGACAGTAAAACCAAATTGAAAGAAAAATCCTTGAAATCCAAATTGAGGAGAAATCTAACAAACTGAAAGTTTCGACACAAATCACGGGCTTTTGTGACCAAGAGTGAGGTGAATGGGAAGCCCCTTAAGTGCTTGTTGACGCCAATTTCAGATCTGAGGTTGAAAACCAATCAGATATGAAATCGGGTCAGAGTGTATGGGTGGAAAGTGAGTAAACAGGTCGTGGAAAATCAGAACTGGATATGAAAGTATGGAGAGGGAGATAATTTGAAAACATGGTTATATGAAATCTTCCCCTCTGATCTGGAATGATCAGAGGAGGTGAGGGGGGGAATTTAAGCCTAATTCTACTACTACAGCTACTTTATCCTACAGCGAAATTGAACATTAACAATTACATTAATTCTACTCTAAACTGCTTAACTACAGCTAAAACTAATCTGCAGAATTATAAACCTAATCTAATAGGAAGAATGGGACCTATGGGTCCTTAGTCGGTGGCTAAGGAGGAAGAAGGGAGGAAGATGACTCCAGCGGAGGGAAGAGTCTGCTAGTGAGGCTCCAGGGTCGTCCTCAGGTGCTACGAAGTCCTTAGTGATGAGGAGGTCGAGAGACGGTGATGATTTCACAGCCGGTGGCTGTGAAATCAGAGGCTGGATGGGGAGGAGGAACTGGAGTGGACGAATGATCGCTAAGAGGTGTAGGAGGGAGCTATCCCTTGCCCGTGACACCACTGAGGTGCTTAAGTAGCATACTCAGTGGCTGAGATCACCGCGCAGGTGAGGATAATCAAGATGCAACCGGCGGCGAGGATGAAAGGAGCGGAGCGCACGGCGAGTTATACTCAAAATCTGACCGTCAGATGAGATCTGGGGAGAGGGGTGATCGCACGCGCCGAATCGCGCGAAGGTTCCAATCAAATCTAACCGCAGATCAGGATCAAGAAGAGTGATGGATGGCTGAGATTGGCCGTGTTCTTCTCGCGCTACAGTGCGTGCGAAGAGCAGCAGGCCATAACGAAAAATTGCAGACAGACCCTTATACGAAGGGGTAGAAGAATTGCGTGCAGGCCCATAAGTGAAAAGAATTACAACAGGAAGGGCCCTGCAGCCTTTCAAAAGGGTCCTTGCGGCTTACAAGTAGGTCCAAAGAGGAGTTTTTAGGGGCGAGAGTGTAATGCATGAAGGACTTAAGTGTAAACTACCTATTTCATAGCCTAAATGATGTCCACATGCCTTCAAATTTTTATATGTGCTTAATTGAACATTTAAGAGATTAATTATACTTCTGATTTGACCTTTCAAACTTATTTATGTGTTCAATTGACGCATGGATCATCATTTGTGCTTTGCTTTCAGAATATCTCATTTTTGTGACCTAATTATGAAGTTTTAACATAGAGTAAAAGTTTTAGGTCTTTTCTTTAATTCCCACACTTAACCCTTTTTATCTGTTAATTTGGTGTTGTTTTACTTAGTATCTAGCTTAACTTCAGCTTTTTAGCCATGATGAGTAGTGATAGCGTATGGTTTGACCGGGTTGTGTTATATCGTTGTAGTAAAGCCGGTTGTTACCAACGTTTCATATAAAATTTTTTACTCGGAAAAATAAAAGAGTTCCCGAGGTCGAACTCAGGGAGCAAGTTGTATTCTAGAGATATACAAGTTCTATTACAAAAATAAAGAGAGAGAGAGAGAGATGAAAATTTGGCTTCTTCTTCTTTTCTTCTTTCTTCCTCTTTGTCTTTGGTTCTTCCTGTTCTTCTTCTTCTTCTTCTTCTTCTTTTTCTTCTGCTTTCTTCAGATTTTCCCCTCGTGCTCTTCTTCTTCTGTTCTTCCTTGTTTCCTTTCTTTCTTTTTCGTCAGATCGTCTTCTTCTTTTCTTGCTTCTTGCTTCTCTTCATTCCTTCTTCTTCTTTGTCTTCACCTGCCTTGACTTCTCTTTTTCTTCTTTCGCGATGGCCGTTGCTCTTCCTTCTTCTTCAGCGGGTCTTCTTCTTCTTTGGCTGCTGACCTTCCGTCGTCTGCCCCGGTGCTGAGACGACTTAACAATGCCTTCGCTACAGTGCAGCAGCTCCTTCTTCTTCAGCGGGTCTGCTTCTTCTTCTTTGGCCTGCACACTTCAGAGTTTATTCGTCAAGAGGCAAAAACCTACTCTACCCCCCTCCCCCGCGTATCTCTCTCTCTGAAATCACTCTTCGGAAGCTCTCCCAGAGCGCTACCGGGTAATCGGGTTCGGGTCAGGCCCGGGTCCAGGCCCACCGGCGTGCGTGGTGGGCGAGGAGTGCAGGTCAGTCTAATCGGGTCGGGCCAGGTCCGCGGAGCGTGGTCACGGACGAGGCCGAGTCGGGTCGGGTCGGGTGAGAGGGACCTCACCCCGTGGTAACTGAGGCAAACAGCATAAGGCAGTTTTTGCCTTTATGCGTCCGCGCGCCTTCGAGAGGTTCCGAGGTGGGACTAAATGTCCCACCCCAATTGAGCGCGCGTCGCGGATGGAGCAGTGGGCGATCGTGGCTTCCCGCGCGGCCTTCGCCCCGTCTGTGAACCAGGGACGTTTCGCGGAGAGTCCCTGCGCAACCTGGGAGTCAACCCTGGGCGAAGGCGTGCCTGCACCTGCAGGTGAAGCAGCTCTGCCTGCGCAGTAATGGCGACGGCGGGCGAGTCACCTGGTCACAGAAGAACAGCCTCTCGGCCAAATCAGACAGGCGGGGGACCTTCGCCGTGGCACGGCGAAGGTGGTCAGGGGGTCTGCAGAGGGTGTTTGGTGGGAAGTGGAGGGGCGGAAGAGGATCAGGGTGAGGAGGCGGAGGTTCTGCGGTGGTCGGCGAGCCGTGTGGGTCGCTGAGGTGATGGGAGCGGCTCGCCGGAGGGTGGTCGGAGGCGGAGAGGATGAGGGTGAACAGGGTCGGTAGAGGGCTTAATTGACTAAATCGAAAGCGGGGAAAGAAAGAGGAGGAGAAGGGGAGTAAGTCTAACTTAACTGCAGGGACGAAGGGGGAGGAACAGGGCGACAGTCGTATCGACTGTCGCCGGAGAAGATGATGCTCAGAGAGAGGGGCGGCGGCGAGCAGAGGGCTGGAGAGGCGCCAGCTGGGTGCGGCGTGGCGCGGGAAGAGCAGGGGAGGAAGTCTCTGCTGCTGGTAGTGCGGCAGAGCGAAGAGGTGGAGGGGGAGGAAGTCGCCGGAGCTGGTGAGCGTCTGCCGGAGAAAGAAGAGAAGAAAGCTGGGGGTTTTCTCCGTCAGATCCAGGCTGCTTTCGTCGGTGGAGCGGCGGGGGGTATTTATAGGGTTGAAGCAGGGAGGAAGGCGGAGGGAGACGACGTGTCTCCCTCGCCGGAGAATGGTCGGAATACGAACCCATACCGTCCGTGCGTTCGCACGGCCGGTATGGGGGGCTACAATGACCATGGGGGTGCTCCTGCGACGGCTGACGATGCAGGGCACCCCCGGTACACTTGCCAGGTCCTCCACCTCACCCTGCGCGGCGCCATGCTCCGCGCAAGGTCGCCGGAGCATGGTGCTGGCAGGGTTTTGCAGGAGGGACCTGTTTGCAAAGAACGAAGGAGAGTTAGGGGCCTAAATGCGAGGGTTCAAAAGTTGAGGGCCAAAGTGTAAAGTCGGTCAAGGAGGTTTCTTCTTAGGCTCAAGTTTTTATACATGACTAATTAGAACCTAAGGAATCTGATGGTAAATTTCATTTTCATATTAAACCTTGTTTGACCGGTCAATTTGCGTAAAGACCCAAATTAAGTTATTAATTGGGCATGGTTCTCAATGTAGGTCAAAATGGGTTCTAAAGGCCAAATTGAAGGTTCTAAACCCTAGAGATTATTTTTCTATGAATTTTAGAGGGTTTATTCTATTTTTACTTTGCCTCGAACCTTGTGAATTGAAGTGGGTTGTTTTAGGGTTACAGATTATCATTTGGTTCCTTGGAAGTGCTGTAGCCCTTGCTAGATCATCTCATCCCACTTTTATTCTTATTAAGCTGTTTTGACCTGTGTTTGGGCCCTGAATTACCCTGTATGCAGATTATATTGATAAAATTGCACTTTTACCCCTTATGACTGGTTTTCTTCTCAAACTCAGAATTCTCTGAGTTAAGCTTTTCCTTGAGATATGTAGGAGATTTTATCCTTTGTATTGGGTCAAAATGAGCTAGTTATGGCTCATGATGAGGTTCTCATCAAGTAGCCGCTCATCAGAATGGTGTTGGGTAGATCCTTTTATAGTGGAGCAGGAAGAACAAATTTGCATCTGGGTCATTACTGACATCCGTAAATGTCGCTACAGATTCTTGTAGCTATCGCTAAAATCCACCCTTCAATTCCTCTTATTGGTGCGCGTAGGCCATTAGTGACAGCTGTAAGTGTCACTAAAGGCCCACATCGCTAAAGATCCGCTCGCTGCTCATGCTCCGCTGGTGCGTGCACCACGCACTCCTTGTTGCACGCACGCTCCCGTGCTGGCGCCATGCTGTGCTGCCCTGCGCGCTGCACTGCATTTGCGCGTGCATTCCTACGCACACTGCATTGTGCTTGCGTTGCGTGCGCTCAATTGGCCAATTGGGGGGGGCTGTGGGGATTCGAACCCGCACTCCTCCCTTGAGGGTCTGGTGCTTAACCACTGCGCCAAGACGTCCAAAAGGTTGAGGGTACGACTTAGCGCGCGCGGTGGACGAGCATTCTCAGTCGTTAGATCAGGATCCAACGGCTGAGAGTGGGTAATGCCTTGATGAAGAGTGGGTGCTGGTCGGTGTTGGGTGGTCTTGATGGCGCCATATGGTGAAGGTTTCCCTACTCGGAGGGGGTGACGTAATAATTGCGGAAATAAATTAAACAATCTTCATAAAATAAACAAACACACAAGTACACAGGTATTTTTAGGTGAAAACCCAAACCGGGTGAAAACCACCACCTAACCCTCTCGAGTTAGGATTTTCCGATCAACCAAGTTGATCAAAATCCACTAAATCGAATCACTTTAAACGAGGGTGATTCAACCTCAATACTACCACGCTACAAGTACGAGGGTAGCGTTCCTCAACCCCTTCTCTCCACGAGAAGGATTTTGTCCCTCGAAGGAGATGGGAATTCGCAAAACGAATACCCAACTAAATAACAAAGATAAAATAAACAACAATCCTATAGAGCCAACAAAATAATTATAAACCTAGCTTCTATAGGAATTAGGAAACTCCCCTTTGCAAGGAGTGCGTCGAGTTGATGACGCGGTGCGTGTGCCACGCGACGGCGCAACATCGCTCTCGTAGACAACGGCGGGAGAGCGGGTGCGCGAAGCTTGATGCTCTCAAGAGAATGGAGCTTGAGCTTGGAGAGCAAGAGCTAGCTAGGACACAAGAGAGTGGAACTATGTTGCTTAAGTGTGTCTTGTATTTCTCTTAGTGTGTCTTGTGTTGCAAAGGCTCCCCTCTATTTATAGATGCCTTAGGAAGGCTTTGGAAGGCTTAGAAAAGCTTCCATAGCCGTTGGGTGCAAAGCCCAAGAGAATCAGCCCGAAATCAGGAACAATCATTATTCTGACAGGCTTATCAGACGTCTAATTATTGCATCAGACGTCTGGAACTTCACTTTAAGACGTCTGATTTCAAGGTCAGACATCTGCTTTTGGGCGGGTCTCTTCCTGACTTGGATCAGATCTAAACAGGGTTTTTGTGCAAGTCCATCAGACGACATACATGACGTCTAGCACTATGTCTGGATGTCTGGAATCCTACTTTTACTGTGGGAATGGATTTTCCAAATGTTGCAACGGCTAGAAAATCTCTGAGAAGAGATTTTGGGTCAGCCGAGGCAAAACGGTCATTTATCAGACGTCTGGAAAGGCCTATGGACGTCTGATAAGGCTCTAACGGTCATATTCTGCAGTGCCTGCTAAGCTCGCCAACAGTCCACTATCTGGACGTCTGGCAAGTCCATCAGACGTCTTCTAAGACGTCTGGACTAAGGTCTGGACGTCTGATTTCATCAGACAGAATACTAACTCCAGCCTAATAGTTATCAGACGTCTGAAACAACAGTCAGACGTCTTAAAAAAACTTTATCAGACGTCTGGAAACTCTGTTTGAACCCTATATTGGTTTTCTAAGTTCTCTAAAGAAAACCTAAGTATCCTAGGGTTGTGCCGGTGTTCCTAGGACTACTGTTAGGGTACTTTGAGGCTCTTTGACATAATATTCTAAGGAAAATAAAAAGAGCAAGAAAATAAAGATAAGAGATACAAGAAAGGATTAAAAAGAATCTATCATATTCTTCTTGTCTTCTATCTTCAATCTGTCGCTCCATGCGAACCTCCTCTGTTTTCCGTCAAGCTCCTCCAATCCGTCCTGGATGCGAGCTCGAACTCCGTTTAAGCACGTCTACATTTGCAATTGACCTGAAATCTAGGACTCAAATTGCAAATGTTAAATAACACGTGTTTTGTTATCATCAAAACAAATGATCGTGGTGCTCTAGCACCAACAGCATCTGGGCCGTCCATTCTTCTTTCTGTTGCAGAGGGTGCCACGGTGCTTAGATCGAGGTAATTTTCATGTTGCCGGATTACGATCGTCGCTTCGGATCCATCCGTAAGGTCTCATTTTTCATCCGAAGCCCGTAAGAATGTTGCATTTCCCTCCTGGCCGTTGATCTTCCTCGGACTTCATATGATGTTATGGGACTTCGATCTAGGCGATTTTGGAGGCATTAGCCTCCGATCGTCATCCTGATTAGATCCATACGGTCCGATCATCCATCCGAGGCTTTGAAATATGTCTTCTTCTCTCTTGACCATAAAAAAGACCTAATTAACCTAAAATATATGCAACTACTATAAAAGCAGGATGATGCTTGCTAGGCAATATTTATAACATGAAATGCAAATTTAAGCCTAGGAACATGCATGAATAGGCATTTCATCTTCAATAATTGTATCTATATCATACCCCTATGCCTATCTTGTGCTAGTTCCTAGAAAAATTAAACTACATGCTATGTATAAAATCAAAATTAGGATTAAATCGCTTAGGCCTAAGTTATTTATTAACAATAGAAAATTTCAACTAAGGTTCTAAACTACGAAAACTCAACAGTACCCGGGTATCTACTAGAATGCAGACCGCCCAAGTCCTCGCCTTATTTGAAAAGGGAAGATGCATTTTTTTTCTTCTTTTCCTATTTTTTGAACATTTTGGAGTTTAAGAGTGTCGGGATAACTTTTTACGGCTATCCAACTCACCCAAGACTCGAAAAGGACTCTAAGTGTTAAGCATCTTGTGAAAATAGTGAAAGACTCACTAGGCTGCCGTTGAAACGGACTTCGAGTTTCTACAACCCTAGGTGACCTTGCCTAAAGGTTTATTTTTTCGATTGGTAGATTTCTCCCTACTTCTTTTATTTATGGGGTCAACACAAGGGCGAACCCAGTGTATATCTCCCCGATTTATTTTACTTCCCCACTTCTTCCCTAAGTGTTTTGGGAATTTTTGTGCATTTTTTTGAGCTGGGCTCTGGATAACCAGCCAATGGGTTGTTACTCACGACAACCGGTGAAGTGTGGTTTTATTTGTTTATTATTACTTTTGTATTTTCTCCTTTTTCTATTTTTTTTCTTTTTTTCTTTTCAAGTAGGTGGCTTCCCTAATCTAAGATTTACCTAAAGGCAGTATGATGAAAATGGTCTTGTGGCTGAGCTTTAGATAATCGATCGATGAGCTGTTACCACCGACAACTTGCCAGCCATACTACCCTAGATAGTTCATTAGCTACCCAATTTTCGAAGAAACCACTGAAAAGTGAGTTTGTACAAAAAGTGTGTAGATGCTTAGGCTTAAAGTTTCCCCAAATGAGAGGGCAGGTTGATAAGTCGTATACTTATCACCCCAATTTATTGACCAGTTTAAAATAGAGTTACTTGGCGAGGACTCGAGACTAAGTCCAGATTCGAGTGGACACCCGGACTAATTAAGCCTGAAGACCTGAAGAGTCTAAGTGTTTAGGTCCTCTTGTATCATTTCCTAAAGTTAATAACTTCCAAATGTCTAAGTTCTCTTTTCCTAATTTTTTTCTTTTTTTTCTTTTTCAAAATTTCATTTTTTTTTAATTTTATAAGAAACTAAAAAAAATTCTACAGAGTTAACAAAATGATTTCAGGAATTGATTATCCACCCCCCATGCCTAAATGATGCAATGTCCTCATTGTAAAAACAAAGACATGAAATGGGTGCAGTAAACAGAATATCACCTGAATATCATAAGAAATTCGGTCAGCTCTGCAGAGAACGTGAAATATAAACACATTCTAAATTTAATGCCTTCAGCTAGACATAATATACATACAAAGAAGAAATTGAGAATTCACAAGTGCGGATCAGAATCTAAATAAAAATATTAATCCTCAGACCCGCTAATAGAATATGTCCATAGATGTGGACCAAGTTATATTACAACCCATGCCCCAGAGTTGAGTGGTTCTAAGGTTCTGGATGAGAATCACCTAGAACCTAAGGTTGTTAAACTTATGGGGTTGGGCTTGCGGTTTTGTGGTGTACAACCCAAGGCCAAAGTGTCAGACAATGGGTTGATCTAATTCATTAGGTTCAAATGTCCACTTAGAGTTCAGCTCAGAAAGATAGTTATTTCAAGCTTGGGTTGCACGTGAAATATATCATAAGGGTCCTGGTAGAAAGTAGGTGGTTTCAGGTCAACAGAAACCCTCAGATCCAAAATCAAAGTTTCCTCAGAATTAGCTTCCCAGATTTTTATTTCCAACTTCCTATCCTCTGAAATCAATTCTGGGACCTCCAAATCGTTGCACACCCCATCTAAAGTACCCAAGTCCAACAATTGTCGCTGAATCAAAATTGACTTGGGCACAATGATCTCAGAAGTCAGCTCTTTTGGGTGCAGATGAGAAATGGGGTCACTGATTGAATCATCAAGATTCGAATTGTCCAAGTTAGCCCCAACATGATCATAATCTTCAATGATTGAGCTATCAAATAGTTCGTCATGCTCCTCAAGCCCGATTGTCTCACTAAAATCCTCTTCCTTAAGTTCAAGTGAGACTTCAAGAAAAGATTCTTCACCCTTAGAGTTAAAGAATTGATGATCCTCATTTATATATGTCTCAAAATTGATTGTCATTTCCTGGTTCAAAGAGACATATTTTTCCTCGCTCCCTGGCTCAGGGATCTTGGGTGAATCAATCGGTCAAATTGGTTGCTCTAGACCATCCTGGTCATCTCAGGTCTCAGAACATGTATCCTCCTCGACAGGAGCCTGAGCGGGTTCAAACAATGGCTCTCCTGAAAGGGGTTCATCTTCAGAATCATCCTAAGATTTGACTAGGGCAACCACAAATTTCATCCTCAACCATGATAACTTCTCAAGTATAAACTCACCCAGGCTCCTATCCCCAACATTTTGGAGCAAATCCAATAAAGAGCTATTCAGCTCATCAATCATTTTTATCATAGGCTCCAATGTTTCAATGCATGGTGTTGGCTGGGCTTCTAAAGATTGTATGGTGTTTCTCAAGTTAGCTAACACCCTATCTTGGATTTGGTTCACCTGAACCGACTAGTTCGGTTCAAGTTTGGGTTAAATCTAGGGGAGTCAAGATATCGAGGTTCTCGGGTCCCTCCCTGATAGTAGGTCATTTTAGGTTGTTTAAAGGATGGTGGCGACCTATATTCAGTGGAATACTGGGGAGGGTAGGTGTTATAATCATTATATCCTTCCTAATTGTAGATCAGGTTGGTTTGGTGGTCAAAGGATGAAGATCTATAATCATTGTAGCTCTACAAAGGATAGTAATCATAGTCTTGTTGTCCAAGGTTAGGCCCTGGACACCGAGGTTTGGATTTATATCCCCAATGAAAGTTTTCTTGGCTTGTGGATGGGTAATTACAAGTCAAGTCGGGAAAGTAATCATCTTGGGGATAAGTGTTGGTAGGAGGATAGGATGGAAAATGAGTGTAGGATGTGGAAGGATACATGGTAGAATAGGAGGGAAATCAGAAGAGAGAAAGGAGCCCTGCAATACAAGCAATCAACCCTGTCCTTAGGTGGGTTAGCCTAAAGACCTACAGACTCCCAGGACCCATCTTGAGATTATAAACGATTTGGTCTACTTTGATCTGGTCAATCCAACTAGTTAGAATGAGGGACTGGGGAGAAGGTTCTTCCTTTGGCTTACGCCTCCGGTTCCAAGTGTACCCCCTAGCCGAGGTTGTTTGTCGCTACTCCCCTAGCTAGACATCAGATGGACCAGCAGAAGCAGATTAATCGAAAAAAATCTCAGTCTGAGCCCCGAAGAGCAAATCAATCCTTAAGGCCAACATCTACTCAGTTTTAATTAGGCTTGGGATGATTGTGCTCTTGGAATGTGATGGGCCCTTTAGATGGGTTGTGCCCTTAATGATCAATTAAAATGTGTGTGCGTGCACAACTAAGGTTTTCAAACAAGGTTATTTGATGATGTGTCTTTTAGGATTTAACCTTGTTTAGTAGCTTGTAGGGTTTAATCTTTAGGTTTGTTCAATCAGGGCTCAGTAGAACACTCCAGGTTGTACAAACACTGGTGATGATGTATTCCTTTAGAAATCAGAAAAAATGTGGAGTACCAGGTTCAGCCCTAAAAATTAGCCCTAAGTGGCAAGCTACTGATGAATCGCTTTTAATTTAAATGGTGCAGCCCAAACAAATCAATCAATTGGCCTATTCGCACCACAGATTAAGGCACACATTGTCTTACCCTAATCAGATTTCTACTCACTTATGTGCTTTGAGTTGAAGTGTACCGGGTCCACAGGTCAGATCTCGGTTAAGTGGTAGAATCAAAATGATTGTGCGCCTTAGGATAAGAAGTTGTGGGTGTTAAGTGCGTAGCTTTCAGTTAAATTCCACAAGAGAAGAATATGTTTTTATGAGTGGAGTGACAATTAAACGACCAAAATTTATCCTAGGGTTTATGCAAGTACCTAAGTTGATTTGGGTTAGAGTTATTAGGTTATGGAATGAAAACTAGGGTAGGGGTGGTGGGGATAAACTTACAAAATCTTCATCCGCACTTTTATCCGATCTAACTGCTCTAGCCTACCTTAAATGAGAACCTGCAATCACAGTAAGATCAGAGAAAAAGTGAGATAAAAGTTAGGTAAGGCGGGAAAACACAAAAAAAGAAACTAAAGAGCATTGCCTCCCTGGCAACGACGCCAAAATGATGGAGGCATGCTTCGCGTGATTGAAATTGGGGTTTGGAGGACCTGTCATCGTAGCTCGCAAAGCAAGTCTATCAAATAAAATTTATAACCGAAACTCGAAAAGTGAGTCTCGGGTCGAACATGGGGAGGCGAATGTTTGGTTTTATAAAAATCCGCACTTCGCTTTTATTTGTTTTTGATCGTTTTTATCTTTTCTAATTTTTTTGGTATTTTAGCAAGCAAGAGATCAGGTCGATGAATTCTAGCTAATCTACTTGCAAAAATTTAAGAGAGAGAGGGAGAAAGAGAGAAAGGGAGAGAAACTATCATCTATTTATAAAGAATTGTTTATTACAACTACGAAAGCGGAAAATCTACATTACGAAAGCGAAAGAAAGATAGAAGAGGTGAGAGAAATCCCCCTCGACGGTCGCTTGGAGGATGACTCGCTCTGATGTCGCCCAGAGGAAGGTGGTGAGGAGCGTGACGGACGAGGATGGAGTCGGAGGACAGAGGGCAAGACAGGACGGCGTCGTGGCAAGGATCTTTTTCTCGAAAGGTGGTGAGAGGACGGCCACGGGATGCTCCACGAATAGGGATGAGAGGTGGGAAAACGATTTTCCTTTCTACTCTAGAGGAGCATCTCAGGCTTGGGATAGGATCTCTCTAGAGCCTTGAAGGTGGTGAGAGGAAGAAAGGAAGAGATGGTTTGGAATGGTGGTGGGTAGATCCTTTTATAGTGGAGGAGGAAGAACAAATTCGCATCTAGGTCATTACTCAGGTCCGTAAACGTCACTATAGATCCTCGCAGCTGTTGTTGAAGATCCGCCCTTCAATTCCTCCTGCTGGCGCGCATAGACCATTAGTGACAGCTTCAAGCGTCACTAAAGGCCCGCGCCGCTGAAGATCCACCCGCTGCTCATGCTCCGCTGGTGCTGCGCTGTGCTGCCCTGTGCGTTGCACTGCGTGCGCTCAATTGGTAAATTAGGAGGGTTGCGGGGATTTGAACCTGCTCCCTCTCTTAAGGGTCAGGTGCTTAATCACTATGCTAAGACGTCCAAAAGGTCGAGGGGATGACTTAGCGTGCGTGGTGGAGGAGTGTTCCCAGCCGTTGGTTCAAGATCCAATGGTTGAGAATGGGTGTTGCCTTGATGAACAGTGGGTGCTGGCCGGTGTTTGGTGGCCTGGATGGTGCCACGTGGCGTCATCTGGGCAGTTTATTCTTCTTTTTGTTGCAGAGGGTGCCACGGTGCTTGGATCGAGTTGATTTCCATGTTGTCGGACTGCGATCGTCGCTCCGGATCTATCCGTACGGTCGGATTTTTTGTCCGAAGCCCGTAAGAATGTCGCATTGCCCTCCTAACCATTGATCTTCCTCGGACTTCATATGATGCTATGAGACTCCGATCTATACGATTTCGGAGGCGTTAGCCTCCGATAGTCATCATGATCAGGTCCGTACTATCCGATCATTCATCCGAGGCCTTGAAATAAGTCTTCTCTCTTGACCATAAAAGGACCTAATTAACCTAAATATATACAACTACTCTAAATACAGAATGATGCATGCTATACAATATTTTTATATGAAATGCAAATCTAAGCCTAGGAACTTGCATGAATAGGCATTTTATCTTCAATAATTGTGTCTACATCAACGTGTCGCTTTAAAGCTGTTGTAGTGGAAAATTGACTATCAAAACATTCAATTTTTCAAAATCTAATCGTAAAAATACTTAAGTCATTTCCACAAGGAGGAATTAGCTTATTAAACTCGTGAGCGGTACCCCTTTTATTAGAGATTTCAATAGATTCGTTTGTAACGTATTTCCAACATAAGTTCTCAGTTTAAATAATTAATCACTAATGTAGGTGTTCATATGCAAAATCACCACCATATAATATTCTATTAAATAATGATATTGGTAATGGTAATCAACATAAATACTAATTTCCAATAAAAGCTTCCTTGTTCGCTACATTATATACCCTATATAATTTCTGAGATATTCAAACATAAGTAATTTATCAAGAATAGGGGGATGTTCATGCAAATTCGATGCAATATATTAAATTAGAAAAATGAAGGAATGGTGTATCAGCAATGGCATATAGAGTAATTTCTAATGGAGAGAAATACAAAGGATTTCTCCTCTCTCTTCCTTGCGTGAAGGGCCGAGCGCGGTTGGCGGCAAGGATTAAGGGGAGGGTGCGACGAAGCGTGGGCCTCGCGATGGCGTAGGAAGTGCGGACGGAGGCGGTCGGACGTGGTCAACCGGAGCACCGGAAGTAGGCGGCGTCGAGGTTCCTACGGGTGGCTTTGGCTATGTGCGTGGGTCGCGCTTGGTTGCACGTGTTCGTAGAGCATCGGCAAGCTGTTGAGGTGGAGCACGGTGGACTTGAGGTGGTGCACGGTGGAGGGGTGGTCGTCGGCGGGTTGTTGAGGTGGTGGTGAGGAGCTGTGATGTGCATACATCTGACCAACCTAAAATGCCTATTAATGCATGTTCTTAATGTCACATTAGCATCATACATTGTAAATATTGCATAACATGCATAATCATGCATTTAGATTAAAGTGTATAAATTGTACAATAATTGTCTCCTTTTTATGGTCAGGGATAGGATGACTTTTTATTGGGGCCTTGGATCGAAGATCCAATTGTACAGATCTGATCAGGGTGACGATTGGAGTTCAATGACTCCAAGATTGCCTTAATCGGATATCCGTAACACCAGATAGAGACCGAGGAACCCTAAAGATCAAGGGCCAAGATGGTGT
The DNA here is from genome assembly GCA_037157565.1 of Thalassia testudinum. NCBI lineage: Eukaryota > Viridiplantae > Streptophyta > Magnoliopsida > Alismatales > Hydrocharitaceae > Thalassia > Thalassia testudinum. The sequence continues at coordinate 56,302,073 of JAZHRO010000030.1, forward strand.
TACTCTGCACCTCAGACGACAAATCCGACCGCACGGATGGATTCAGATTGACGATCGCAACCTAACGGCGTGAAAATCGATCCAATCCGACACTTGTGGCACCATCTACAATACTTAGAAGATGGATGGACAAGATAGCACCATGTTGCACCATCTCAGCCGCCCAATTGGCCTCAAGGATCCACAGCTGCCTTTCCTCTTCATCTGATTGACGCTTCTTCGCCGTTGGATGCTCATCCAACGGCTGCAGGCGCCGCACTTAAATCCTCCATGCGACACAAAGCTGCCCGCAGTGCAGCAGTTAAGCGGCTTCGCAAGAAGAGGAAGATGCGCATTCGAGCCGCAAGAGCCTCAAATTGGAGAGTGGAAGAGCAGGCGTGCGGGCGAGCAGAGCCGCACTATGAGGATCGAACGGCGCTGCGCTAACAATAGCACCTACGTGCGATCAAACGCACGGCGCTGACGCGTGGTCGCATTGCTGGCGCGCGTCGCAGTGCGGGGATGGTTTAAGCCGTCCGATCTCTTGATCGGACGGCTATAAGCATGCGGACGTGTGTGTGCGTTGCGCGACGCAGAGGCGAGGAGGTGCGCGGCGCGTGCACACGAAGGCGACGTTCAGGCCTTTAGTGACGGATTTATCCATCATTAAAGGTCCTGAATTAATGTTTTTCAAATTGTAATGTCCAAAATGCCCCCACTCCTTGCAACTATAAAAGGAGACCCCCTCCATACGAATTGCTCATCCCTTTCTTCTCTTCTCTCCCTCTCCAAAGCTTAAGAGAAGCTTATCCCACACTCGGGATGCTCCTCAAGAGATAAAATCAATATTTAGCCCCCATTCCGGAAGTGGATCCCACGACGACGACATGCTACCTCGTTCCCATTCCTCCTGCTCTGACCTCCTTCTTCCCGCTCTGTTCCTCATCTTCCAAGCATCGTCTCGTTCGGCTCGTTCTCCAAGCGATCGTCGAGGAGGATAACTTCTCTCTCCCATTCCTTTTTCTTGCCTTCTAGTTGTAATTGTTTTCCTGCTTTCTAGTGTAATTTCTCGCTTTTTTAGTTGTACAAACATTTTGCAACTTCAAGTGGATGCTTTCTCTCTCTCTTTCTCTTATTGTCTATAGTTATTTCATTTCATTGTAATTACTCCGCTCTTTAAAGAAAAACAAAAAAATATAATTGCGAATTTTGATCGATGTCGCCTCCCTGAGTTCGACCCGGGATTTCCATTCCGATATAAATTTTATTTGTTGAACCCGAGTTCTTTGCTATTCAAACTATAATGACAGGTTTTCAAAACCAAATCCGATAGCGTAGTCCTCTGACGTTTCAACAAGCTGCTGTTTAGGTTCCTTCGTAGTTGCAGGGGGGGCGGTTGGGCGAAGCGGAAGAAGAGGAAGGGTGAAGGTGGCTGTGGGTGTGCGTGGAGAGGGAGAGTGCAATCTTGGTGTGGGAGAGGAAGGTAGTGGCCAAGGTGGAGAAGGTTCACGCAGAAAAGGAAGAGGAAGAAGAAGATGAACCATGGATGGTGGTGGGTTGTGGAGTTGGGTGGTGATGAAGATGGGGTTGTTGCAGTGGTGATGAGGGCTGCACGCTGTCACCATGCACGCTCAGAGTTGATGAAAGGCAATGAGGGAGTTTGCTTAGGCCATAGTGCATGCTGGAGTTCCATGGTGTAAGCCTGGTTCACGGTGGTGGTGAGGGAGAAGATCCCCGCAAGGGGAACAGATGGATCCTCCGGCCACTCTTCTTCTTATTAAAAACACTCGCTGTTTGTTATTTCCACCGAAAGGTTCTCCAACCAGTTAGCGATCGCGAGTGGTTGGAACTCCTGGATAAGCTTGGCGGTATGCTATCAATCGTCTGATAAAATCTCCAGACTTCTTAAATAGTGTAAACATTAGCGAGTTCATGATGGCGGTTCCTAGACGTTCGAACTTATCTCCAGACATCTTATAGACGGAAAAATGGACGTCTGAACTCTTTCACCTAGCCTGCATCCATCAAATCAATTATATTACTATATCATATGTTATTAAGTGGAAAATTGATGTATAAAATTATACGCAGAGTAAGTTGAATTTTTATATAACTCCTAATTAATTAACAACTAAGAATAACTAATTAGAGAGTACTTAGAATGAATAATGATCTACTAAAGTGGACTTATCATGCACTTCCATCTAAGGGAAGTCCTTTTGCCTATAGGAGGTAGGTTGATTTGCATTTATACTTTGTGGCTCTATAAGAAAATTGTTATTTTCATTTTTTTAGTTGGGTATTCGCTTTGCGAATTCCAGTCTCCTTCATGGGACAAAATACTCCTCGTGAAGAGGAGGGGTTTGAGGTACGCTACCCTTGTCTAAGTAGCGTGGTTGTAAGAGATTAAGTCACCCTCGTTTAAGTGACTTGTTAGTGGATCTGATCGACTCGGTCGATCTGGAAATCCTAAGCCAAGAGGTTTAGGTGGTGGTTTTTACCCAGGTTTGGATTTTCACCTAAAAATCATTGTGTATTTGTGTGATTGATATCTTTTATTTCCATATTATTTAGTTATCACGCAAATCTCACCTCCTTCGTCAGAACCCACAAAATCGATGGTCAAGAACTTTGCACGTTATAGCATGCTAGACACTTGGATCGATGCTGTAAAAGCATCAATCACCTTTTTGAGTGGGCATGATGTTCGAGGCTATGACCTCCCATGACAACATAAATTGATGCCCACCTCACTGAACGCTGCCTCCCAAGGCCGGTGTGAGCTAGGGTTCATTTACCCCAAGCTCAATGAAATGCCTCCTAAGGCCAGCACAAACTAGGGGTCATTCGCCCCAAGCTCAACGAATGCCGCCTCCAAAGATCGACGTGAGTTAGGGCTCATTTGCCCCAGGTTTGATGAAGCACCGCCTCTTAAGGCCAACAAGAGCTAGGGCTCATTCGCCTCAAGCTCAACAAACGCCACCACCTAGGGTAGGTGTGAGCTAGGGCTCATTCGTTTCAGGCTCGAGGAAATACGACCTCCTAAGGTCGGCACGAGCTAGGGCTCATTCGCCCCAGGCTCAATGAACGTTGCCTCCAAAGGTTGACGTAGGCTACAGCTCGTTGGCCCCAGGCTTGATGAAGTGTCGCCTCCTAAGGCCAGCACGAGATAGGGCTCATTCGCCCCAGGATCGACTAATGCTGCCTCCTAACTACGGCATGAGCTAGGCTTGTTCGCCCTAGGCTCGATGAAATGCCTCCTCCTAAGGTCAACACGAGGCAGGGCTCATTTGCCCCAGGCTCAATGACTGCTGCCTCCTAAGGCCGACGTTAGCTAGGGCTCATTCGCCCCAGGCTTGATGAAGCGCCGCCTCCTAAGTTCGACAAGAGCTATGGCTCATTCACCCCAAGCTGAACGAACGCTGCCTCCTAAGGTCGACGTGAGTTAGGGCTCATCCATCCCAGGCTTGGCAAAGTATCACCTCCTAAGGCCGACACAAACTTGGGCTCACACGACCAACGATCAGATTCAAGGAAGTGCTGCCTCTTAAGGCCGACACGAATGCGGGCTCATACGCCCTTACCACGGACCTCTTGCAAGCGGTAGGAAACAAGGGAAGACCACCCAACTCCTCCGTCACAAATGTTCTCCCCACTTCATCTCAACTGGCAGAACATTTAAGGGCAACATCCACTGCGGAGTTTGGGCATTCTCACTTCTCTCTCAGCAATTCACACTAGCTAGAGAGTGGAGGCATATGATGAGGAGCAAAAATCTCTCTCGGACCCAAAACTCCTCATACAACCTAGCAGAGGATCTAGCTACCTGATTATAACGTAACCAGGTGATGGGAACACCATCATGAGACATAACTAGTTCAATTTGGTCTAATAAAATTGATAAAAACTCCTACATAACCATCAGAGGGTCATATAAGCATAATAATATGTTTTGAGAAGAAGATAAGAAACCAGGGTTATTTCTGCAATTTTAACTGCATTTCACAAATACAGAATAGCCACGGGGTATTTCAGGGGTTTATTAAAGGTCATATGATCATTAATGTCTAATAAGTGGGTCCATGCAGATAGTAACGGGTTTTCACGCATTACGGGAATTAAAGGACATCTGAAATCGTAAAAATAGACCCGCTTAATTCACTAAGGTTTTAGTCAGGATAAAATTCACCTAAACCTTTTATAAAGCATAGAAAAATATTCTATAAAGTTTGGTATATTTAATTTGACCATTGGAATCCATTTGACCTAAAATAGAGTCTCAGACAGACAGTTGCCCCAATTTGGGTTTCTATGTAATTTACCCATTCAAACTTGGTCAAAACCTAAATTTGACTTCACCATTAAACTCCTTGAGTCCAAATTAGGTTTATACTAAAATTTGAGCCCAATCAGAGATCATCTCGACCAAGTTTGCATTTTTCTCCAGTCTGACTCTTTTCCCTCACACACATGCCCCTAACTTTTGAATTCTTTGCAAATAGCCCCCTATATTCTTCATATCCTTTGCAGATTGGTCCTTGCTGCCATTGGAGGTCAACTGACCTCCAGGCAAGCTTTGACCAGACCAAATTCTACTCTAATGGCAATCAAATCCCACCAAATTTTATGGGATTGATGTTCGCACCTATACAAATCTATTGGGACATATCCTAACTCCTAAAACCCTTTGATTCGTGTGTACGAGTGCATGAAATCAATGGGTGCTTCTTGACTTCCTAAAGAGTAAATCAGAGCTCTTTCCTAACCTAGAGCCCTCTTTAGAGCTCTATTTAAGCCCTCGAACCACTGCCTTACCTTCTTAGCAAGTTCTGGCGAGCCAAATACCCCTACTTCTCCTCCAGTCACCGAAACCTTTGCTCTAGCGTCCCCTATCCGCCCTCCTCTTCCGGCCGTCCAACCATCAAATTGGACGGCCTTCTACCTTCCTCGTTCTCTTCCGTAGCTCTCTGGTCAAAGAGGGACTACCTTTCGCTTCTTCGTCGCCGCTACCTCACCGGACTTCACCATATTCTTCGGCTCCGGTCAGACACAACCAGAACCTGCCGCCTATCTCCTTCCCCTCTAAGTCTCTCTATTCCTTCTTCTCTCCCTCTACTTTCTTTTCACTTATGCACAACTCACGACCACTGCATCGCCCTCCTGCACTTTGTCTCCACGACCGGCCAAACTCTAGCAAGTTCACGCGACCACCACACACCTCCATTTACCATGAAATCACTTCCACAAGCTTCCCTCATTCACACTCGATAAAACCCCTTAAGATATTGAGGGGTTCATGTAAAGACCTATTCTGTTCTAAGCCTTTTAAGACGTCTGGACTGTTAGTCAGATGTCTGGACCCCTTCCTAGACGTTTGGAAATTGAAAATTTTGTACGCAGGTTTGGGTCTGCGCGCTGGCTATGTGCAGACAGCCTTCCTCTCTTCTCTCTCTCTTCTTTTCTCCACCGAACCTTAGCCGCTCCCAATATAAGGCCCCTCTCCCTCTTCCTCTCTTCTCCACTCCACCACCACCACCTTCCTTCTTCCACTCCATTGCAGTGAGAGGGACAAGTGAGAGAGAGGGCACAAGCGCGGGGAGCGAGGAGGAGAGGCGGCATGATGCGAGGAGGAGCTTGAGCTCGCGAGTTCGTGGGAGCTCGCCGGAGGATGCATGGCCAGAGCGGTGCGTGCGGGAGGAGTGAGTCGGGGGAGACGTCCTCGACACCCTGCTGCAGCCGGAGCTGCAGACGAGGAGGAGAAGCCATAGCTGCGCACAGCGAGGGAAGCGGGAGATCGCTCTGGTTCTGGGTTTTTCCCAGAATCAGACATCTCGCGTGTCGTCCAGATGTCGGGTTGGACGTCTGGTGATGACACTGGACGTCTGAAAGCAAGGTTTCGCAAAGGTACGTTCCTCTTGCGGTTCTGGTCAAGCAGGCAGCTCCGCAAAGCCGATCTGTGCAGCTAAAAGTGGAAGATTTGGTCTGTTGCGTGCAGGGACAGCTTTGGGAAGGCGCGAGGCATGCCCTCCCACGCGTTTTGGATGCCTGGACAGCTTATCAGATGACCGGAAGCACTCCCAGACGACTGGAGGAGAGGTCGGACGTCTGGAGCTGAGTCTAGACGGTCAAGTAGGGGTTCTATACATCTGAAGTTGACGCAGGAACATGAGGTGAGACCTTGGTGACTTTTAAGATGTCTGGACCTTGTGCCAGACGTCTGATTTAGGTCTGCAGTCCTGTTTTTGACCCATTTAGGATCCATTTGAGGTCCGTTTTACGCAAGTAAGATATCCATGGTTTCCTTGTGAGTTTCTCTACATGTTAGAAGGCCTTATTTACTATTCTGAATGTTCCATTGTGGTATGTTCCTTAGTATAAGACTTCGATCTGTTGCGTGTTCGGGGCTTGCTGAGGCACGTGAGTTTACCGTTCGAGCTCCCAGTACTCCCGGATTGTCTGGTAGAGTGGTTTCCACCTGTTTTAATTATAAAACATGAATGCATATGTGAAATTAGATAACTAGAAACCTAGGATGTGGCATGAATCTTAGAACGAGAAGTATTTGCACTGTTTGTATGCGTGTTTGAGATTGCAGTCATAAATGAATGAAAAGAATTGTAAATAATTGCCTGTTAATAATATGAGCTGCATGTGAAATATGAAATGCCTGTACTAGTGAAACAGTTACCTATGACATTATTTGTTGTATATGTTAAATTGTGGAAATGTGAGCTGCCTGTAAAATATGAAATGCCTGTGCTAGTTAAACAATTACCTATGACATTACTTGTTGTATATTTTAAATTGTGGAAATACGAGCTGCATGTGTATAATACAAGAATGGAACTGTGAATGATGAAACCTGGTATGGAATAACATGGTGAATATGAGCATGAACCCTATGGGGAATTAGGAGTAGAGCTCCTATGGATGAATAGAATGGATCTGCAAAAGTGAATGGGAAGTGTGCTAGCCCTCGAGTACGTGGTACCAAGGAGAGCGACTGTCCCCTATTTAGTGTAGAGCGATGCTAGCCGCCCTTGGGTTGGGACCCAGGGTTAGGATTGGCCACTCTACACCGACTTCTATTGGGCCTCGCGTACACTGTACCGAGGAGAGCTACTAGTGTAGGGAGAGAGCTAGCCACCCCACGAGGCCCGGGGTTCAACTAGCTACCCTACACCGACTTGTTAGGCCCACTAGGCAAACCAAGGTAGTCAGACGAGGGTGCACGGATTGTGGAGGGGCGAGACCCCTTTTACTAAGAGGGCTAGGCCCTATACTATTCCGTGTTGTACTTTGGGTGCACCCGCTAGCGGAAACGACTGACCGCGTGCTAATGCTGTACTTATCGCGCGTGCCGTAGTCACCGCTACGTTTGTCCGTGACCTCAGGGTGGTTGACTGGGTGTAGGATCACCATGGGAGACTCTCTCGGCCAGGAGAGTACTACGTGTGCCTTCTATTCCTCGGAAAAGACTGTAATCAAGATTGTTCCCACGAGGAACATGCGAGATCAAGAAATAGATCTGAAAGTAAACCAATGGGTGAAAAGAAATGACTTGTAAAATAAAATAATTGGAAAAGATAAATTTACCTGTTAGCCTTAACTGCTTTAGTTAGTTGGTTACCACTCTACTCAGCGTTTGCTGACTCCGTTTTACTCATAACCCTTTACAGGTCCAGGAGTTGAGCGGCCCGAGTCACTGGCTGCAGAAGGTGCTGGGCCCAGTCGAGCCCAACAGTAGATCCTGTTTTGTTGTACTCTCTGTTCTACTAGTGAGTTTAGACTGTTGTTACCGTTTCTGTTTCCATACTTTGTTCTACTTTACTATTGTGGTGGTGATATGTACTGTTAGCAGCTTTTATTTCCTTTACTGCTTGTACTCTTTTACTGTTAGTCACTTTGCATAGTGAATGTGGTCTACTTTCCTACTTTTTGGTTATTTCTTGTTGGACGACTGGGTCTTGGGATTAGTCGAGTCGAGTTGGTCTCGGGTCCTGTAGGGATTCGGGAATCGGGTCGTAACAGTTCACTGACGATGCGGGGGACGCGTATGTTTGAAAGAGTCATTATAGCTTGCCCTCGCAACGTCGGTTTTAAATGAAGAAATGGATGTGAGCTGCTCATCCGCGCCGTCCGCTGCTGATCATGCAGCTCAATTTCCTTGGTGCACGCCTTCGCCTTGGAATTTTCGCATAGCGCGATTCGATCCCGCGTCAGCTGTGCGGGCGTGAGGCGGTCGACCGCTGCGCTGCGCCTGCTGCTTTGTCGTGGTGAGGGCAGGCGCGAGAGAGGCTCTCAGCCGTTTGATCGAAGATCGACGGCTGAGATTCATCCTTCGGGTGAAGGCAGAAGTGGGCGGCGGTGAAGATGCGATGAGCAGGTGCCATGTGGTGCGCTGTGAGCCGTTGATCATCAGATCAACGGTCAGAACTTCTTAGGCCCATTGCAGGAGCTCTGGATGTCGGATTTGGCCGATTTCAAGTACGTTGGACTCCGTTCGTTGCTCTGAATCCATTCGTGCGGTCCAATTGCTCATCTGAGACTTGTTTTGACATGTCCTTGTACACATGACTGTTAATAATGCATTACAAGCAATCTTGATGTGCAATGCATGCAATGCTCCTATTCCTATTTATGATGTGTTATCTGTGCATTTTGTTCTTAAGATAAACCCCAATTGACATATTTATCACCCCAAGATGCAGTGTTATCATACCCCCATGCTTACTCCTTGCTAGTCCCTATTAAGGTTTATTAGAGCCTTTATTTCCAGCCAGAATTTAAGAAGTAATTACTTGGATACTTCATCACTTGTTAATAGGAGGAAATATACTAAGATCTTAATCTACAAAGACTAAGCAGTGCCTGGGTACTTGCCAAAATGTGAATCGCCTGAATCCTTGCTTTAATGTATCTATATATATATATTTTTCTTATTTTTAGATTTTTTTGGAGTTAAGAGTGTGTTGGTAACTTTTTATGGCTACCCAACCCACCCAAAACTCAAGCAAAGCTCTAAGTGCTAAGCATCTTGGTGTGAAGATTGTGATAGACTCACTCGACAGTAATTTAGACAAACTTTGGGTTTCTACGCCCCTAGGTGACCTGAAGAGGAAGTGTTTTGCCTGAAGGTGTATTTCTTCGATCAGTAGCTTTCTCCCTACGTTTGTTTTAATTGGGGTCAACACAAGGATTTTTCCAGTGTATATCTCCCCGACTTGCTCTACTTCCCTGCTTCTTCCATAAGTGTTTTGGTTCTTTTTGTGCATTTACTGAGCTTGGCTCTGGACAACCGACCAATGGGCTGTTACCCACGATCACTTGCTAGCCATACTCGTGTGGTAAAGTGTGGTTTATTTTGTTCTCTTTTTTCTTCTTCTTCTTTTTATATATATATATATTTTATTTGGTAGGTGGCTTCCCTGATCTCAAATTTACCTAGAGGAAATAAAGAGGAGGTGGTCCCATGGCTGAGTTCTAGACAACCTGCCAATGGGCTATTACCCACAACAACTTGCCAGCCATAACACCCTATAGAGTTCATTAGCTACCGAATTTCTGTCAGAATCTTCGAGGAGTGAGTATGTGCAAAAACGTGTGCAGATAGTTAGACTAAAAGTCCTTCTGAGTTAGAGGGTAAGTTGATAAGTCGTATACTTATCACTTTATTTAGTTAGTGGATTAGAGTAGCTTAAGGTTGCAAGGATTTGAAGCTAAATCCATATTTTAACGGATACCAGGGCTGATTAAGCCTGAAGGCCTGAAAAGTCTAAGTGTTCAAGTTCTTTCCGTATTATTTTCCACTATTGACAAATTTTTAATGCTTAAGTTTTTCTTCCTAAATTCATTTTTTTTTTAATTTTATTCTATTTAGACCAATTAAATGAGCTTAGAATCATGCAATTTACCACCTCCCCATGCTTAAGTTGGACAATGTCCTTATTGACAAATACATGGATGCAATAGGGATTCGAAAAGATATTACCTGAGTGACGTAGAATACCTGATCAGTCTGAATCTTCTGAGTTGCCTCCCAGGAAGCGCTGAGTTTAACACCTCCATCTAGGAGGTGCTTCGTGTCATCCCTCAATGAGGGTGACACGCTCCTTTGGGGGAACCTGGGCTAGGAAGTGTTTCAATCTCTGGCCATTGACTGTAAAAGTGTACCAAGTATTCGGATCAGTGATTTCAACTGCCCCATTGGAGTGGGGCTTAACCACCCTAAATGGTCCTGTCTACTTGGACCTGAGCTTCCCTGGAAAGAGTTTCAAACTGGCATCAAAAAGCCAAACTTGCTGGTTAGGCTCAAAGGTCTTTCTATGGATGAGTCGGTTGTGGATGGCTTTCATTTTCTCCTTATACAGCTGATTGTTCTCAAAGGCATCCCGACGAATTTCTTCGAGTGCAGAGAGTTGGAGCGTCCTTTGTGCACTGGCTAACTGGGAATCTATGTTACACTATTTGACGGCCCAATTAGCCCGGTGTTCCAACTCGACAGGAAGGTGGCAAGCTTTGCCAAAGACCAGGCGATAAGGCGACATGCCGATCGGGGTCTTGAAAGCAGTCCGATATGCCCACAGGGCATCATCCAATCGTGCAGACCAATCCTTCCTGTCAGGTCTCACAGTCTTCTGTATAATGTTCTTGATTTGTCTATTTGAGACCTCGGTCTGCCCATTTGTTTGCGGATATACGGGGTAGCGATGCGGTGGTTAACCTCGTATTTTCTAAGTAGGGCACGGAATTGGGAGTGAATAAAATGACTTCCACCATCACTGATCATGGCCTTTGGTATTCCAAATCGGGAAAAGATGTTCTGCTTAACAAAGTCCATGACAGTCTTATGATCGCATTGGCGAGTGGTGACAGCTTCAATCCATTTAGAGACATAGTCTACCGAGACTAGGATGTACTCAAAGCTGTTGGATGGTGGGAAGGGGTCCATAAAATCAATACCCCAAACGTCGAAGATCTCGACAATCAAAATGGGCTGGAGGGGCATCATATCTTTTCTGGTCATGGTCACTAGTGTTTGGCAACGAGAGCAAGTCTTGGCAAAGTTATGTGCATCCTTAAATAAGGAAGGCCATTAAAATCCGGACTGCAAGACCTTCGTAGCCATTTTCTTTCCTGAGAAGTGGTCACCACAAGCTTGGTCATGACAAAAAGATAGCACACTCTGAACTTCGTCCTCAGGGATACACCTCCTGATGATCTGGTCGGCACAGAGGCGAAACAGCATGGGATCATCCCAGAAATAGTGCTTGGCCTCTACCAAGAACTTGTCCCGTTGCTGTCTGGACCAGCTGTGCAGGGTCTGTTCTACAACCAGGTAGTTGACATAGTCAGCATACCAAGGTAGTTTCTTGTCTTACACAGCCAAAATGTGTTCATCGGGGAAGGTGTTGGATAAAGGCAGGGAGGGTCCAATGTGGTCTAGGTGAAGTCTGGATAAGTGGTCAGCCACCACATTCTTTGATCCGGCTTTGTCGCGGATTTCCAGGTCAAATTCCTGCAAGAGCAAGATCCATCTGATGAGCCTGGGCTTCGTGTCCTTTTTAGCCAACAGGTGCCGGATGGCTGAATGGTTAGTATAGATGGTCACGTGGGATCCCATCAGGTAAGGTCGGAACTTCTTAAGTCCGAAAATTACAGCGAGGCGTGGATAGATAACTAACTCGGTCTTATTATAGCGTTGTAGTATAGCCAGTTATTGCCATCATTTCAAATATATAATTTTTTTACTCGGAAAATAAAAGAGTTCCCGAGGTCGAACTCAGGGAGCAAGTCATATTCTAGAGATATACATGTTCTATTACAAAAGTAAAGAGAGAGAGAGAGAGAGAGAGAGATGAAAGTTTGGCTTCTTCTTCCTTTCTTCTTTCTCTTTGTCTTCTCTTCTCTTTAGCTTTTGTTCTTCCTGTTCTTCTTTTCTTCTTGCTTCTCTTCTTCTTCTGCTTGGCTGCTCCGTCTCTCTTCTTTTCTTCTTCGTCTTTGTCTTCACCTGTCTTCAGGACGTCGTCTGATTTTCCAATCAGACGACTTAACCCGTGGGTGCTACAGTGTTGCTTCGGTTCTTCTTCTTCCTCTTCTTCCGCAGTCCTTTGCTTCGGGCAAGCTCTGGCTGCTCTTCTTCCGTCAGTCTTCTTCTCCTTCTCTGTTCAGCGGGCGTCTTTCTTCTTCGCCTTCTTCCACGGTTCTCCTCCTTCACCTGTGCTTGCACACTTGCACAGCTTGATCAGAGGGGCAAAACCTATCTCTACCCTCCCCCGTGTCTCTCTCTCATAGAAGGTGCTCTTAGGAAAGCTCTCCCAGAGCTGCCGGGTAGCCGGGTACGGGTCGCGCCCGGGTCCAGGCCCACCGGCGTGCGTGGTGGGCGAGGAGTGCCAGACAAGTCGGGTCGGGTCAGCTGGATCCACGTGATGAGCTCGCGGACGGACCAGGTGAGACGGTGTGAGAGGGACCTCACCCCGTGTGCTGAGGCGAACAGCTTAAGGCACTTTTTGCCTTTAAGCGTCTGTTCGTCTCAGTGCGTTTCCGAGGTGGGACTAAATGTCCCACCCCAATTTGGGCGCTTGTGCAAAGGAAGCAGCGGCGGTCGACGCTTCGCACGAGGGCATCGCGCGAGGGCTTCGCCTCAACTACAGCCTGACGCTTTGCAAACATACCTCGCGCATCCTGGGAGCGTGACCTGGGCGCGGCGTGTCTGCAGCAGCAGGTCGAAGCAGCTCCTTCTGCACAGCAATGGCGACGGCGGTCGAGATACCTGTTCACAGAAATACGGCCCTTCGGCCTAATCAGACGAGCGGGGGACCTTCGCAGTGGCACGGCGAAGGTGGTGCGGGGTGTGGCAGGTCGTGGGATGGCATTTGGCGGCGGGGCTAGGTCGGACAATGACCGGGGGAATGGGTCTGATCGGGGTAGTGTGGTGGAGGTGTGGAGTGGCAGTGGAGGGGCGGAAGGTGTTCAGCGTGATGAGGCGGAGGTTAAGTGAGGGTCGGCGAGTCGTGTGGAGTGGCGGAATGATGGGAGCGACTCGCCAGAGGATGGCAGGAGGCGGAGAAGGTGAGGGTGATTAGGCGCGGTCGAGGGGTAATTAGATAAAAATAGCAAGGGGAAAAAGAGAGAGAGGATAGAGGGAAGTAGTTCTAACCTAACTAAAGGGACGAAGGGGGCGAGGAGGCGGACGGCTGTACCTGCTGTCGCCGGAGAAGAAGGTGCCCAGTGGGGGAGGACGGCGGCGACGACGGGGCAGAGGCAGCGCGCGCTAGTATTGCGCGACGCGGAGGAAGATCAGGAAGGTGGCTCTGCTGCTGGTATTGCAGCAGGGCGAAGAGGAGGAGGAGGAAGAACCGCCGGAGCAAGTGGGCGTCTGCCGGAGTGGGAAGAGAGGAAAGTTGGGGGTTTTCTCCGTCAGAACCGAGCTGGGAAGAACGACGGAGCGACGGGGGTATTTATAGGGGCCGAACCAGAGAGGAGGGCGGAGGGAGACGACGTGTCTCCCTCGCCGGAGGACGCCGGAGGAAGGATACCCATACCGTCCGTGCATTCGCACGACCGGTATGGGTGGTTGCAGCCACCAGGGGGTGTTCCTGCGACGGCTGACGACGCAGGGCACCCCCGGTTGACCTGGTAGGCCCTCCCCCTTACCCTGCGCGGCGCCATGCTCCGCGCAAGGTCGCCGGAGCATGGTGCTGGCAGGTTTTGCAGGGAGGACCTGAACGTAAAGAACGAAGGAGAGTTAGGGGCCAAAATGCGAGGGTTCAAAAGTTGAGGGCCAAAATGTAAATATATGAGGACCAAAGTGTAAAGTTGGTCAAGAAGGTTTCTTCTTAGGCTCAAGTTTTTATACATGACTAATTAGGACCTAAGGAATCTGATGGTGAATTTTATTTCTAGATTAAACCTTATTTGACCGGTCAATTTATGCAAAAACCCAAATTAAGTTATTAATTGGGCATGGTTCTCAATGTAGGTCAAAATGGGTTCCTAAGGCCAAATTGAAGGTTCTAAACCCTAGAGATTATTTTTCTATGAATTTTAGAGGGTTTATTCCATTTTTGCTTTGCCTTGAACCTCGTGAATTGAAGTGGGTTTGTTTTAGGGTTACAGATTATCATTTAGTTCCTTGGAATTGCTGTAGCCCTTATTAGATCATCCCACTTTCCTTCTTATTTGGTTTGTTTGACCTATGTTTGGATCTGTATGCAGATTATACTGGTAAAATTGCATTTTTACCCCTTTTGACTTATTTTCTCCTTAAACTCAGAATTCTCTGAGTTAAGCCTTTCCTTGAGTTATGTAGGAGCTTTTATCCTTTGTATTAGGTCAAAATGAGCTAGTTATGGCTCATGATGAGGTTCTCATCATACCCCCATGCCTAGCTTTTGCTAGTCCCTTAGCAAAAACTTAAGGTTTCAACCCTTGTTCTAGACCATGAAGTTCTTAATAGCTTCAGATAAGTGCTTTTTCATTTGAGCTTAGATTAGGTTAGAATGCTGACCATAGGCCTAAAAGGTACTCTAGTACCAATCAAGATCCAAATCTGTCTAGCCATAGCCTCAGTCCTTAGCAAAGGTTTTTAAGGCCCACGAGAACTAACCTAAGGTTTATTGGACTTTGTGGTTAAAGCATCCGTGCTTGAAATGATTTTAGCCCTGGCTCAGTTCGCAGTGCGTTTTATAAGAGAGAGATAGAAAGTTTTTCTGTTTGGAGAGTTTTCTCTCTTTTTCTTTTTAATTCTAGCTTAGGATTGGCTTTTCAACACGGTCTGTATCAGATTCATTGCTCCCATAATCAATCCTCAAGGGCTCTTGGCAATCGATGCTTCGAGATAACACCGCCCATGGCAACCCCCGGAACCCTGGCTATTGAGATTTCGAGATAATCCCATCCATGGTGTTCCGTGGCTGAATTCAGACCCTGGCAATTGACACTTCGAGATAATGCCATCCATGGAATCTGAACCAGCAGAGTGCTTACATGCCCCCAGTAGGATATGTAAATATCCTAAGAGACAAGCACCGAGGAGATGATATTTTGTTACGCATCTTCGAGGGGATTTCCCGCCTCTCCGCACTGGGAACTCGTCCAAATCAACTTGTGTTGATCGGCCGCTCCTACACTAGGTGTACTTTTCAGAATTTTGCGACGCTTCTGCGTGATTTTGATTTTTACGCTTACTGAACCAGGCTGTGTGTGAGGTTAGGGTGCTTAGGTTACTAAGTCCCGTAAACCAAAAATTAGTTAACGAGGCCAAATACTCCCTAAGCCTTAGACCTATATACTTCAGCTTTTCATTTTCCTCAACCTCTTGAGGAATGTCCAGATCTTAATGGGTACTAAGAGTCTATTCAAGAATGCCTAAGGTTTGCGTTCTTACTAATCTTATTATGCACTTTTCAGTTATTTTCTTGAATGAGGTCTAGAACTTAGGTTAATTCCTTAGTTCCTTACTAATGACTATCACTTTTTTCTCATAATTTTGTGCTCCTTTTTTCCTTTAATTTCTTTTCTCCTTCTCCTTCACAAAATTTCCTTCTCCTCTTTTCCTCTTATTCTTTTTCGAAAAAAATTTTAATTTTTATGGTGTTTTTGGCATATGTGAATTTTTTGTTTGAAACCTTTTCTTACAAGTTTTGCACTTTCATACCCCCCCATGCCTAAGATTTGCAATGTCCTCATTGTAACCTAGGGGGTTTTTATTCAACTAAGTTCATACATTAGGACAGATGTTTTGATGAGTGAATGGGGTTGGGGTGACTGTTGCGAACGATTTCTAATCTCAGATGCAAGCACCTGAGGTGGAGTCGGCTGTCCTAAAGTGTGAGCTTTAAGTGCAAAAAGGTGTCAGAACAAGTTTCAGGTTTTCAAAGAGAATGACGGGCTGCCTCCCGTTGAGCGCTAAATTTGATGCCTTCAGCCAAGCGGGAAATGCGATGGAGAGGGGATGGTCAAATCAGCTAAGTTTTGTAATACAAGCACCTTGATTAAGAGCCTGGTTGGTCCAACTAGGTGCTTCTTCAGATCAACAGGCTGATGATGCAGCCCAAACCCAATCAATCTGGTGGGTTGATAGATGTGGATAAAAAGGTGTGGAACCCACCATATACTATGAAGCTCAGATGAATGTGGAACATTATCATTTAGTTCCTTGGAATTGCTGTAGCCCTTATCAGATCATCCCACTTTCCTTCTTATTTGGTTTGTTTGACCTATGTTTGGACCTGTATGCAGATTATACTGGTAAAATTGCATTTTTACCCCTTTTGACTTGTTTTCTCCTTAAACTCAGAATTCTCTGAGTTAAGCCTTTCCTTGAGTTATGTAGGAGCTTTTACCCTTTGTATTAGGTCAAAATGAGCTAGTTATGGCTCATGATGAGGTTCTCATCAGTCAGCCATTTGGGATCCTGGGTTTTGGTGCCGCTTCTCAAGGTTACCGCATTCGTAGAGGCATTGGGACCATGGGTTGATCCTTGAGAAGATGAGGATGAAGAAGCACCAAACTCAGGGGGTGTTTGTGGGGCTGGATGGACCATGTGAGCCTACCCGGGATTGCCCTGGAACCTTTGCGAATTGGGGCCTCTGTTAATCATGTTTCGCGGGTTCGGTTGTGGCTAGGAAGGTATGGATCCTTATTGTTTACAGTCCAATAGTTGGCTTAACTGTCCCTTTACTAAGGCCATTTTCTCCTGATGTTTCTGGTTCATTTCAGCCATCATCTTTATCAGGGTGTCCATTTAGTTTTGCGAGGGAGGGGCCGCCTTATTCGGATTATATGGGGGTCTAACCGGTGGTCCTTGCTGATAGGGGCGCAAGTTTTGCTGTTGGTTTTGCCTGGGCTGGTTCTGGAATTGAGGTGGTTTCTGGTTTGTCCAACCAAAGTTGGGGTCATTACGCCAGCCAGTGTTGTAAGTGTTGGAGAAAGGGTCAGGTTTAGCATAACCTTGAACAACCTATACATCTTCAAGGATAACAGATGTCGATGGGGAGAGAAGAGAGTAATTAGGGGTTGAGGGAGCAAAGGTCCCTCCCTGAAACATGGTTAGGGGTTGTTCCAGGTTTAGTTGGCTTAAGGGCTGGACCAGGTTAACATTGTGAGCTCCCTTTGCTAGGGAGAAGGTCTGTAACGGGTTCCTAGTCTGGTTCAGTAGCTCATCTATCTTTTTATCCACCAATTCCACTCGATCTAATTTCTTGGCAATGATATCCATGTCAACTATTCCAGAATTTGCTTGTACCTCATAGATCCCACCACAGGGTTGACTGGATCGGCTAAATTGGGTTATGGAGGCATTGTTGAGCAAATTTTCACTCACAAACTCAAAGATCTCAAATGTGCTCTCATCGTCTTTGTTTAGGAAGTTCCCCCCGCATGAGGCATCGACGAAGTTCCGTAGGTTGCTGTCCAGACCGTGGTAGAAGATCTGGGCCAATTGCCACCTTGGTACTTCGTGGTGTGGGCATTTCCTCAAGAGTTCATTAAATCTTTCCCATGCCTCATGGAACTGTTCCCCGCCCTGGAGTGTAAAGGTAGTAATGGCTCTTTTGAGGGCATTAGTCTTTCCTATGGGGAAGAATTTCTTTAAGAATGCATGCCTCAGTTCTTTCCAGGTGATGATGGGTCTACCTAGGGTTATAAGCCAGTGAGATGCCTTGTCTCTCAGCGAGAAGGGGAACATCTTAATTAAAACAATGTCAAGGCTAATGTTCCTAGGTTTCACAGTACGAGCTATCCGATCAAGATCCTCTAGGTGTTGGAAGGGATCTTCATTTGAGCTTCCATGGAAGTGGCTCTGAATTAAACTCAGGACATTTGGTTTTAGCTCAAAATCATCTCCCCCTTCGGGGATCCTAAGGTGTGGCTTGACTCGAATAGCGGAAGGATTGTAGAAGTCGCAGAGGGGCCTAGGTTGGTCCTGGAATGGTGGTAGATCAGGTGGTGGTTTCCCTTGTGGGCCTTGGAAGGGTGGTGGTGGTTGCCCTTGTGGGTTCTGCAACCAGTGTATGGCTTGCATGATAGTGTGGATCTGTTGTTGCAGAAGCCGGTGGTTTGTGTTAATCTGGGCTTGGATGATGACCATTGTGCCTGGTGGGAGTTGGTTCTCAACCTCATCTACCCTAGGTTCAACCGTGTTTCTAGCAGAATCAGGTCGCTTGGATTCCCATCCCAAAACAAACAACTCGAGATGCAGTGAGCGTCTCCCGTGCATACACTAGAGAAGAATAGGAGGGGATGCAGAGAGCGACAAATGTGAGAAGTGTGTGTACAACAAAGCAAACAAGCCTAGTCCTTATGGTGTATTCCTTAAGAGACCTAGAAATCTCCAAAAGGGTGATCAAGTCCGTAAGCACTGGACTCCCCTTCCCAAAGCTAATCTGGCCAGGTTGATTACGAGGGGATTGTAGGGAAGGTTCTTCCTTTGGCTTGCGCCGCCGGTTCCATAGACCCCACAACCGCGGTCGTTTGACATTGTCCTGCAGCCTAGTCACCAGATTCTACTAAGGGAATGAAAGCCAAGTGCCCAGCGAACAAAACCCCGCCTCTCGAGACTTAACTCAGTCCTGCCTAGGGCATGTGTACTCTGTTTTAAAAGGGCTAGGATAGTGCTTGTGCTAGGGTTATGTGATGAGACATTGATTGGGGTAGTGCCTCTTAGTTTTCCAATTTTAGTGTGTGTGCTTCTATCAAAACATGATTTTCAAGCAAGGATTTTTAAGATGTAGTGTCTTTTAATGTTTCATCATTACTTTTGTGTCTTTTAGGGTTGACGTGTCTTAATGTTTTCAGACAAGTTTCAGTGGGCACATCAAGTTTTGCACACAATTTGGTGAAAGTAGATTTCCTTTTATTGTGTAGAGGCTCTAAAACCCTAATGTACTCATCCTAGTGATCATGCAGCTTCTATTAGATGAGTCGATTTTAGGGTTGAGTGGTGCGGCCCATGCCAATTCAAGGTGGCTTCGCAAACACCACTCAAAAAAAAAAAAGAAAGAAGAACACTCCAAGAATCTTAGAGTATTCAGAACGTTAGAGTGTATTTTTTTGTTGGGTGATGTGTTAAGGATGTGGATCAGGCAATCATACACTACGCCAATTCTTTTCAATTTTACAATTTTTTTAGATTTTTAAGCAAGCAAACAACCATGGGTGAAGAAATACTCATGACTGGTCCTTGTTGCGCTTACTCCCTCGTTACTGTCACGAGTTACACTGCTTCGCTGTCCAAACGTCGAATTCCTACAACCATCAAGTAGAAGGAGACAAGGCGTTAGACGATGTGAACATGGATGTAAAATGGAAGTGACAAAATAAATTCGTTGCCTCCCCAGCAACGGCGCCAAAAACTGACGGTGCGGGAGATGCGTATGTTTAAAAGAGTCGTTATAGCTTGCGCTCGCAACATCGATTTTAAATGAAGAAATGGACGTGAGTTCGAGTGTCGATCTCAGGGAGGCGTGAAAACCAGATTTTTCTTGTCACTTAATGTCTCGGAAATAATGGGGTTTTGCTTGCACAAAGACGTGGGTGGAAAGTGAGTGAGAGAGAGAGAAAGAGGGAGAGGGAGAGAGAGAGAGAGAATAGGGTTAGGATTCTTTTCATTCACAGCATGCAACTTAAACATAAAAGAGGGCAAGTAATTGAATAGGAAACAACTTCATTTGACATGCAACTTTAGTTTTACAATTACAACACTAGATAAATGTTTAAACACAAGTAAAGTAAAGCTTAAGATAAAGAGGGAAAGAGAGAGAGAGAAGACGACGAGGCAGCCACGGCGGTGGAGAGGGGCTCCGTCGGTGGCTCGTTGGCTTCGACGATTACAAAGAGAGCTAATGGTGGCTAGGAGTGGGGTAGAGCACTTGCAAATGGATTGAATGCCCTCCGTGGGTGGTTGGATGGAGTTTGTATAGGTAAAAGGGTTTTCTAATTTAAGTATGGGCTTTAGAGACGTCCAGGACGTCGCTAAACCCATACTAAATCCGTCGGTGTAGCCCCCTTCGCCCGCCGGTCGCCAGCGCGCCCTGTCCTTCTTCGAAGGCGTTCTGCGCGCGCGAGTTGTAAGCCGTCCGATTGAAGATCGGACTGCTGAGATCCCGCAAAGAGCGCGCTCGCGGATCACTGCTGAGGAGCGCACGTCTGTCGCATTATCACGCGCGTGAACATCTGCGTGCATCCGTTGCGCCGTGTGTGCTCCATCCGCGCCGTCCACTGCTGATCAGGCGGCTTAATTTCCCTGGTGCACGCCTTCGCCTTCGAATTTCCGCACAGCGCGCTTCGATCCTGCGCCGACTGCGCGGGTGTGAGGCAGTTGACCACTGCGCTGTGCCTGTTGCTTTATCGCGGTGAGGGTGGGCGCGCGGGGGGCTCTTAGCTGTTCGATCGAAGATCGACAGCTGGGATTCATCCTCCGAGTGAAGGCAGAAGCGGGCGGCGGTGAAGATGCGATGAGCGGGTGCCACGTGGCACTCTGTGGGCCATTGATCATCAGATCAACGGTCAGAACTTCTTAGGCCCATTGCAGGAGCTTTGGATGTTGGATTTGGCCGATTTTGAGTCCGTTGGACTCCGTTCATCGCTCTAAATCCATCTGTGCGGTCCGATTGCTCATCTGAGGCCTGTTTTGACATGTCCTTATACACATGGCCGTTAATAATGCATTATAAGCAATCTTGATGTGCAATGCATGCGATGCTCCTATTCCTATTTATGATGTGTTATCTATGCATTTTGTTCTTAGGATAAACCCCAATTGATAAGTTTATCACCCCAAGATGCAGTGTTATCATTCACCTTCCCAATCACCCCACCGAACCTCTCAGCCTGCACGCATCTTCTCTAAGGTCGCCAGACCCTCTCAGATACCCTCGCACTTTGCTGAGGCCCTCGTCACACTCGCCATAGTCCGGCGATCCCCCTGAGTGATTTTAACAAGGTCGCGAGGCCGTATTCTTGCTTTCAGGTGACTGAACGGACCTCCGCCGCAACCTCATCTTCTTCAGTCCCGTTCGCTCATCTCCTGCCCCAACTCTTCCAACTGCAGTTTGCAATCAACGTGGAGCCTTCATCTGCAGCTGTTGAACGGGTTACGGACCTACGCTAACGTGTTTGGTTTTGGAAAACCCGTCGTTGTAGTTCGAAAGCGAAGGATTCGAGTTCAACAAATAAAATTTATACCGAAATTAAAATTCCGGGTCGAACACAGGGAGGCGAACGTTTGATTTAAAAACTTCGCGTTTCTTTTTATTTTGTCACGAAGAAATTCAATTTAAACTATCTAAGTATCTACAACAAATAAAAGAGAGAGAGGGAGTAAGAGAGAGAGAAAGAATACTATACATGGAAATCAAAATGAGATGTAGAATAGACAAGGAATTTATCATAAAAGAGTTCGTTCGTTACAACTACAAAACATAAAACAATTACTCTAGAAAGCATTAAAAGAATGGAGGGAGAAATGTCCTCCTCGACGATCGCTCGGAGGACGAATAGACTACTCTAGAAAGCAGTAAATCTATATTAGAAAGCAGTAAAAAGAATAGGGAGAGAGAATCCTCCTCGACGGTCGCTTGGAGGACGAGCCGGACGGGATGACGCCTGGATGAAGGAGGACGAAGCGGGGCGAAGGAGGACGAAGCAGAAGAACGGGAACGAAGCAGCACGCCGTCGTCGTCGCGGGATCCACTTCCGAAGGGGGACGAAAATTTGGACTTTATCTCGCGAGAAGCATCCCGGGTGTGGGACAAGCTTCTCTTGAGCTTTGGAGAGGTAGAGAGGAGAAGGAAGGGATGCAAATTTCGTATGGAGGGGGTCTCCTTTTATAGTTGCAAGGAGTGGGGGCAAAATGGACATTACATCTTCAAAATAATAAATAAGGGGTCTTTAGTGACGGATAAAACCGTCGCTAAAGCTCCCACGTCGCCGCCGCGCCCACGCGCGCCCGCTCGGCTGGCCGTGCGCGTAACGCCTACGCACGTCGCTTGATTTTCAGCCGTCCGATCGCGAGATCGGACGGCTTAGATCGCGTCCGCGCCCGCTGCGTAGCGCGCCCGCCCGCGTGCGATCGCGCGTTACGCCCGGCGTCCAATCGCGCGTCGTCCCGATTGAGCGCGCGCAGCCGTTGGATCTTCATCTGACACTCGTGCGCGCCCGCTCGCCCGCGCCTTCCACCCCCTCACCGCGGCTCGAACCCGCGACCTCCGCTTCGCCCGCAGCTGCGTCGCCGCTGCGCTACGCGAGCGAAATGGTCGCGCGGACGTTTTTAAGCGCGAGCGACCGCAGCCGTTGGATCGAGATCCAACGGCGGGGAGGAGATGGTGCGCGGTCTTCACCAGACGCATGCGGCTGATTGGGCGGCTGAGATGGCGCCACGTGGCGCCATCTTGGCCGTCCATCTTCTGGAAGTTGTAGATGGTGCCACGGATGTCGGATTGACTCGATTTTTGTGTCGTTGGGCTGCGATCGTCGATCCGAATTCATCCGTGTCGGATTTGCCATCTGAAGTGCGGATTTACACCATCCTGGCCCTTGATCTTCTAGGGTTCCCCGGTCTCTATCTGATGCTACGGATGCCTGATTAGGGCGATCTTGGAGTCGTTGAACTCCAATTGTCACCCTAATCATATCCATACGGTTGGATCTTTGATCCGAGGCCCCGATAAAATATTTGCCCTGTCCAAGCACATAAAAGGAGACGATTAACCTCCATTTTATTCAAACTACTCTAAATGCAAGATGATGCATGTAATGCAATATTTATATCATGAAATGCAATCCTATGCTTAAGAACATGCATAAATAGACATTTTAAGTAGTGTAAATGTGTTTACATCAGCAGCTGTCCAGGCAGCCAATCGAAGTCACCATCTACGTCTTCTGCCTCAATTGGAAGCTCAACCTCTTGCTGTTGCTGTGCGAGGAAGCCTCTATGGGATAGTCCCATATCGTGGAATGCAGGCGCGCCTGCAGCACATAAGAGGAATTTGTGCCTCTACTTGGTTGCCTCCGAGAGCACCAGGGTGAGGTCCCTCTCGCACGCTCCATGCACATGTCCTCGCCCGCGCTCACGCCACGCAGGTCTAGGCCTTGATCCGATTACCCAGCTACCCGGGTCCGATTTGGTTTTCCAGTTCTGAGAGAGAAGAGAAGGAGAGAGAGAGGTGGGGGGTTTTGCCCTTTGCACCTCTACTCTCTGAGAGGCTTTCGTGCCTCTGTGTTGTGCTTATGCCTCTCACTGAGGCTTGAAGGAGAAAAGGGGCCTTTGCCTCTATTGCTGATTCTAGGTTACTGTTGCGTTATTAAGATACTTAATTGGCGTGGAATATTAGTTGATAATCACTGTTGATACATTTGATATACTTGAGCTTAATTAAAAGGGTTAATTGGTGATTCAAATCACCATCTTAGCCCATCATTTTTATGCATATTATTACTAGAATTATTGATATATCATTCCTGAATCAATTCTGGTTGCAATTTCTTATATCTTTTACTTAGAATTATGATCTTGAGATTGATTTGCTACTTGCTCCTTGCATTCGACCTCGGATTTCCATTCGAGTATAAATTTTATTTGTTTTCGCGCTTTATCGACTATACTACAACGTATCATTTTTAAAACCCTGATTTAGAGTGACAAACACCAGGCAGGACCAGTATCACTCATTCAGCCTACAACAAGCTAGACCCAAACAAAGATCTGCCCTATCTACCAAAAGATTCGGTGCAATCAAGATTGAAGATATGACAAGATAGAAGTGACCACCTACATCCTAATAGCAAGCACGCCGATTGTCAGAAAGGGTACGAGAGGCCCCTAGGCTAGAGTTATTTCCATGATATAAATAGAAAGAGAGGCCCCCAAGGAAAAGGGGGCCGCAAGGAAGAGAAATCCTGTAATCTCATAAGCTCTAGTGCATAGTTAGGTGTATCATCCTCTCCCCAAACGTATGTCCCTTGTGGTGGAAGTGGGTCCCAAACCCTTGTGCCTCCCTTGTGTTTGTTTGAGTTTGATTGAGTCGAGCCTTCCCATCACGAGGGAGGCTCAGCCATATCCCCCTCAGCAATGGGTGACTTGTGGCTACACGACATTCCCTCCATCTGTAAATTCTTTGATGGTTGAATGTCGCCTCCTAAGGTCGGTTGAACTAGGGCTCAAATGCCTCACGTTCGAATTCAGTGAACGTCGCCTCCTAAGGCCGGTGAGAACGTTGGGCTCATATGCCCCACGTTCGAATTTAAAGAATGCCACCTTCTAAGGCTAGCGTGAATGTTGGGCTCATACGCCCCACGTTTGAATTTGGCAAATGCTGCCTCCTAAGGTCGGAGAAAAATAAGGCTCATACGCCCCACATTCGAATTCAAAGAACGCCGCCTCCTAAGGTCGACACGAACTAGGACTCGTACATCCCACACCCAAGCCTCTTGGCGGATGATAGAGGCAAGCCACCAACCTCGTCCTCAAGCTTCTCGCAACTCCTTTATGACAAATGTCCTCCCCGTTCCATCCGGAGCCGGCAACACATTTGAGGGCATTGTCTACCGCAAGTTTTAAATGCTTTAACTACTTTCTCAGCAGCTTATGCTGACTAGAGAGTGGGGGCATATGATGAGTGGCAAAAATCACCCCTGAATCCAAAACACTGGGCGTAACCTAGTAAAGGATCCGACTACCCGACCACAAGGTAAACAGGCGGGTTCGATACCACCCAACCCGCCTTTGACTAGTTAGACCTGGAATTAGATCCGTCCAAACTGCTAAAAGATTCGGGGCAACCAGGTCCAAGATCACAACAAGACGGAAGTGACCACCTATAGCTTGACAGAAAGGGTACCAGAGACCACTAGGCTAGGAAGCCTTCCATGCTATAAATAGTGAGATAGACCCCCGAGTAAAGGGGGGCCACAAGGGAGAGAAATCTTGTAATCTTACAAGCTCTAGTGCATAGTTGGGAGTACCATCCTCCCCCCAGATGTACACCCCTTACGGTGGAACTGGGTCACCAAATCACTTTTGCCTCCCTTGTGATTGCTTGAGATTCGCCGTGGTCGAGCCCTCTTGTCGTGTAGGAGACTCGACCACATCCTCCTAATGTTGGATGTTTTATGGTTATTCAACGTTCTCCTCAATATTTATAAATCCGTTGATGGCTAAATAAAGCCTCTCGAGCCCCATCACTTGGAAATGTCCCCTCTTATTATATTTTTAATTGGTGGATAAAACAACCCTCGCTAGTCACTGGTGTTTCGGAAGTGGCCACAATAGTCTCATTGAATTATTGTGTGTAGCTTCAACCTATTGGCAAGTCAAGCAGCGACTCTCAAATCTCATTGTATCTCATTTCAATTCCCTTACATCCAAAACCTACCATCTAAGTCCTTGCACACTCGAGCCTACTAGGGTGTATGACCATCATTGTGGAGTGGCCGGTAAGAGCAAGGAAAGGGTGTTGCTTGGAGGTGAGGGTTAGGATGCGTGATAAAATATTGCAAGGATAAGATAAGTGAGAGAAACATACATTTAGGTGGTTGAATAAAATGATTGGTGTATTAATGTTGTATTAGTATTTCATTATTTAATATTAAAATATGGAAGTGAGTGGATTGATGTGACATAGTAAGCATATTTTAATAGATATTTTAGGTTAAAGTAATCATATTTTAACATATATTGATATAGATGTGATGTGATAAAATGATCGGATTCAAATGTTGATAAAAATGATAAATAGTATCCAAACCTTTATAAATAATGTTCCAAAACATCGCTAAAAAAATAACCCTCACTTATACTTCGTTCAAATAAAAAGACTATATTTGATGTAATTTTAAATGAAATTTTTATCCTAAGGAACAACCATAACATTTGACGTAAATAAATAGTTTAAAACTTTCACTTCCTACCTACCACATCTACCATCACATTCACCTCTTACTAATTATATATACTTCTACTAATCCACTCACATTGATCATATGTGTCTCTCATCAACTCACATCCAATACAAATACAAATAAAAATTAATAATAATATACCAATTCAATCATCATATTAACAACACTAATCCTTCTCTTATCCATCTAGTTATTTTTCCTTAAAACTTCATAAATTTTATCTAACCTTAAGGATTTACTTGGAAGGAGGATAAAATACGGTCGGGTTAGGTTAAAATAGGATAACTTGGGATATATGATTATTTGGGTGGTGGAATAAAAAAAATATCAAGTGAAAAGTTAAAATAATTAGTATAATGATGTGATGTCAGTAGATATTTATTTAATAATATAAATGAGAGTGAATAATATTAATAAATATTTATTTAATATTAAAAATAAAGGGAAAGATGTAATATGTATTTATTAAATATTAAAAATAAAGTAAATGATGCAGTAGAATAATTGAATATAATTATGTATGAGTGCGTTGAAATAATAACAAAAATCGTAACAAATCTGTGAGCTGAAAGAAAAAACTCATAACGCCACCACCAAACGGATCCTGCGCTTTAAACCCACATCAGGCGGGGCCAGAGAGCATCCTGTCCCCACCTGTACACTAACTACAATCTTATCGTACCAAACCCACCTACCAAACGAACCTCTCAGTCACTGCTCTCTCTCCTCCCACGTCAATTACCCCCACAAACTCGGCAACCTGCAAGCATATGATTAAGGGAAGTCACAGGTGAGTACACCTTCCGTTGCATCTTTGCTATCAGATTTGAGCTATCTGTAGGCCACCGCTTGACCTCTGATGCTGCAAGTAGATTTCAACAACCTTCTCAGCTTCGATGAAGCCTGTGGACAAAGCGCGCCAATTCTATGTGGCGCAATTTAAGCACCGCAAATCACCACTACTAGACCACAAGCAACCATTGGTCGATCGGTCCCTCTACGGAGGTAAGCTCGCGATCTCTATCCTGGTCGTCCTCTTCATGTGGTCTGTGGTGCTCCTCCACAGTTTCCCTTCCTCTACTCCGCACGCATCCCCTTCGCTGCCCGCGTGCCCCTCTGACACCGCTCGCTTCTTCATCTACGACCTCCCACCGCAGTTCAACAACCGGCTCCTCAGCCACTGCCACAAGCTCAACGTCCACACCGACATGTGCCCCCACGTCGTGAACCGCGGGCTCGGTCGGCCGATCGACCCGCTCCTCCCGGGGGGCACCCGGGAGGATTCGTGGTACGCGACGCACCACTTCACCGCGGAGATGATATTCCACGCACGCCTCGAGGCACAACCGTGCCGCACAGGGGATGCGCGCGAGGCGGAGCTATTCTACGTTCCTTTCTACGCAGGCCTGTACGCGTCAAGCGTACTTCGCGAGGGGTCCCTCGCAGAGAGGGACCGCCTGGGGGAGGAGCTCACCGCGTATCTGGCAGCCGGCGACACTGCCAGCGGCACAGGGGTGCCGACCACTTCCTCACGGTGGGGCGCACCTCATGGGACTTCATGCGCAACGATGGGCCCCACATGCCCCCAGACTTCGGGGTGAACGAGCTGTTCCAACGGCAGGCGAACCGGCTGTTCCTCCAGCCGGAGGTAAGGAACATGACGGTGCTCACCGTGGAGAGGCCGCTTGGGTCCGCCGGCGAGAACATGTTCGGTATGGGTTTACATTATGGCATTTAAGGTTGAAGTCATTGCAGTAAAATTAGAGATATTTATTTACGAAGTTAAAGATTTTAGCACTTCACCGCACTAATTAAGAGGATTTCTGGTCGCATGCATTACCCTCTAACTTTCGATGATCAGTTCCTCTTTGTGGGAACAGATCTCCGAAAATTACGGAATAATAATATCGATTTTTTATTTTCTAAGTGTTTTTTTTTTTAATACGAAGAATGTTGGCTTGTTAGGTGGAAGGCGACTTAGATGATGACCGTGTCTTCATGGTACGTGTGAGTGTGTGTCAATATATATATATATATATAACGGTAAGTAATCATCTTAAAAGGTGATCGGGCTTTCTAAGTATACAGATGGTTCGACTCAATAAATCTTAAGCAAATAATCATAAAGAAAATGAGAAGATTAGTGGTTTAGTTTTATGACGAGAGATATATGTCTGGAGGAAGGATGATATTCTCAAATATTCACTAGTAAACAGTGACAATATAATCTCTCTTTCTGACAGATTTCATGAAGAGATGCCTCGAGGGCTTCTCTTTGCTATTTACAATGCCAAAAGAGGATCTTGTCGTAAGGTCTTCTCTCAGGACGTGTTCGTTGTAAGGGCATGTTTGTTGTCAAGGTATTAATGACAATTGTAACTCCATCATTACCGTCGACGTGGTCATTGTGGACTTTTTCACCTCCTTTCTAACCTCGGCAAACTCAGATCTTCTGGCAGGTCAGGTTTGTCCAGACTTGCCTAAATGTGGGTGGATCTAGATCTACCTGAGCGGAGGGGGGTTGGGCAGAGTCGGATCCGCCTATTTACTCTGTATCCAGGTAACTGGATCCCTTCTTGAGCTTCCTGCCAAGTTTTGAATCTAAGAGCGCTTTGTGCCCCTCATCATCTACCCCCACCCTCTAGCTAGCGGATGTTGCTGAGAGAGTTGTTAAAATATTTAAAACTCCACAGTTGGCAATGCCCCCAAATCATTTCCCAACTTTTTTCATTAAAGCGGGACGAGCATTTGCCATGGAGCAGAGGTTGTAACTTTAGGCGGCCAAGGTGCCTTCAGTCATGTGATGCATGTCCATTGAAGTATGCATGGACCGTGGGTGTAGCTCTCCCGGGTTTCTGTTGGCCTTAGGAGGTTATGAGTAGGTGAAGGGAATGTGGGTAGGTATGCTTGAGTTCCTATTGGCCTTAGATGGGCGCCTTTGTATTAAAGGAAACGTGCGCGTGTACACCTCAGTTCTTGCCAGTCTTTAGGAGGCGACTTTGTATTAAGGGAGCGTGGGTGAGCATACCTGAGTTTCTGCCGAACTATAAGAGGTGATTGTTGTTTTTGAGGGGAAATAGGCGTGTCTGCTAGAGTTCTTGCCAGCCTCAAGAGAAGGCTTTTAGGCGCGTCTGTTTAGAATCTTGTCGGCCTTAAGAGGTGGCTTCCTGGGTGCGAATGTGAGGTGTGCGCCACTCTCCGTGAGTGATGTCCAATCACTACGGGATTGATTTTTGTGCATGACAAGACCAGCATTAATTGCTGTTATGATGAGTCATAAGAACCTCAAAAATCACACTTGCCAACGATGTAACTATTATCACTGTGGCGTAAGGTATGCGTGCATGTGTATTTAATACTGGTAATGATCACCAAGGTATCTTTATGTTTTGGCAGTATCTTTTGAAATCAGTGTTGTATCTAACAGGATTTCCTTATTTCGAAATCTGCACCCTACAAGAGGGTAACCACCTGTGGCTAGGGGGTTATAAAAAGGGGGTGTGGGGCATAGTTAATGCCCCACCTACCCCCTACTGTCGTGGAGCAAATTGTGATTAATCTGCGAGGCTTCTTCCCCGGCAAACTGTGAAAAGGTGCCATCGTCGGAGCCTCCTTTTCAGACAAGTGTTTGAGGCATGGTCATGTTTGGGCTTGTCATCAATGGTAAGTCTGCTTCATCCTCGTTCAGCATCTTGCCTAAGACGAGGAACCTGTACTATTTTTTTTCATATTTTTGTAGTTGGTCTGCCATGAAGATGTTCTTGGATGAGTATGGATTCGGTGGAGTTCCGTTTCATTCTTGATGGTAGTAGACCTGCTTATGCTCTGATGCAACTAAGGATTCGTTTCTTATTTGTAAATACGTCATAGAATACGACCTATGGATACCTTTGAACCCTTTCTTGACTTCCTTTGTTTCTACCACCTGACCGCATCGCAACTTAGCCTTAATTGTTGGTTAGTTTTGAATGCCTTCACCGCCATTTGTTTCCATCTGATGATTGTTCCCCCTTTGGGTCAATTCCGCCTGCTTTTTGGGCTCATTCCCCTTAAAGTAAAGAAGGGCAAGCCCCTATCAAGCACATATACCATGTACAGTCGGCATACCGGGTATCGGATTATTGATCTGCCCGACAATTTGAAGGCCCAAGATCACCATTTTTCTTTCCTTCCAATATTGAGGACCACAAAGTCCCTTATAGTTAGCAAAGTTTACTTTATAAGGGCTTGCCGCCTAGGCCCAAGGAACTTGATTCATTTGCGCAAGCGAACGTAGACAAAATTATAAATTTTGGGTAGATTGCCCGCTCGGAACTCAAGCGGGAGGACGTCTAAGAGGCTTTGTCGTGGGTTGCAAATTCTTATCCCACACCATGTAAGTAAGGGGAGGCAACAACTTTAGAGCACGTACTATCTCCAACCATTACTTAATCACCTGGCTTTTTTGTTGGATCCTTTGGTCGGTTCACTTGGTCGAATACCCCTTGGAGACGAGGCAATGGTTCCTCCCACTATGGGTCTCATCATGGGGTGAAGAGGCCTATGGAACAAGGCAAGGGGAACCAATCCTCTTGCTCTAAGGAGTTGAAGAGAAAGGAGGAGGGGAGCGAAGAGAAGGCGGTGGTCCCTCTAAAGCGCTTAAGAGGGGGCCTGCCACTGGGCTTCTTTTGGGGGTGCCAGCAACGTCTGCTCCACTGAGCCTGAGTATGGTTGAAGTGGAGGAGGCCCTGGTGGAATCGACTATCCCTTCTGGCCCGCTTGGATTGCTGGAAGGGTTTATCCTCGTCGACTCCCCTCTTGAGGCTCTGGCAGAGGTGGCTAAGGTGGCAATCACCAGTGTCTCCACCGCTCCGTCTGACTCTATTGGTGCCTTCTCTAAGCTGGCGCAAGAGGTGGCTATCAACGGTGGTTTTTTGAGTGGTAGCGTATTTGCGCAGCCGAATAGCCGGCGAAGCTCAACGGGGGCAAAAGTGCTGGTGGACCCTTCCGACCGAGGAGGTCCTGGGATGATCGGCTAGACAATGGGATCTGTCAGGGGATTCGTTCTGGAGGGGTCTCATGAAAACCTCATTCCTAGCCGGGCAGAATCGGCTCAAGTGGGTCCATCGAGTAATGCCACCAACTTAGAAAAGCAGGTGTCGAGACAATGTGTTCTGGGCTACCTACCAGCCAAGAGGTATTAATTTCAACCATGTGCACTTCTGTTGCCTGCATGTGATAAGTTTCTCTCGCTTGTCATTTCCTTCTCTTTGGCAAGAAACTTTTGCCTTACGCCTTTTTCTGTAGTCTCTGACAAATTGAGGCTCTTGGGACTACCTTTGTCCCATGCAGCAATGACATACGCCTTACGCCTTACGCCTTCTGTAGTCCAACTGTCACTCCGGACGTCTGGAGACCCTCTCCATCGTCTGGTGCTGTGCCCAGACGTTTGATCTGTGTGGGAGGACATGCCCTTGCGCCTTCCCGAATGAGACCTGTATGCTCATGCTATCGTCCTCAACACGAAATGAGGCAGAACTCCTTGGCGGGACAACTGCATGGCCGTACACGTGAAAATAGGAAGGATGGAAAAATATTGTACCTTTCAGACGTCTGGACCTTCCTCCAGACGTCTCCTCCGTCGTCTGGACGTATGTCCAGATATCTGATTCTGGGAAATTTTCCTAGAATCAGGACCTCCTCACCCTCCGCCTGCAGCGCACGGCCGAGCCGCGCCTCTTTTGCCTATTGCCTGCTGCAGCTGCTCCTTCCCAACACCACGCTTCTGCTGCGCACCTGCCGGCCGGCCCTGGCTGCTTCGGCAAGCTCGCACCCTCGTAATCTAGCTCTCTCCCTCTCGCAGCAGCTGCTGCTGCCCTCACTCGCTCACTCTCTCGCTGACAGGAAGAAGAAGAAGAGGGCGGTGGAGTGAGGGTGAGGGAGAGGAGAGGGGGGTATTTGAAGGCTGCCGTAGGGAGAGAGAGAGAGAGAAAAAGGTGGCTACGCCTGCAGGGAGGAAGGAAAGAGAAGAAGGAGGGCAGCGATGCAGTCTGCGCGCAAACGCGAACTCGTACGCCGAAAAAATCAAATTCCAGACGTTTGGGAAGGCTTCGAGATGTCTAACCAGACATTTAGACCAATTCCCAGATGTCTTAAACGACGTTTGATGCCAGGGTCATAGCAACATAACAAACTTAAATGAAGTTTCATCCCCTAAACTTGCGCTAACTAGGGTGCGGAAAAGAACGATATATGCATAACAAACTCAAAGAGGACCGAAGCCGGTCCGAAAAGACGTACCCGCAAAAAGCTCCGGGTACCGCTCCTGCATTGCCGCCCCAGGCTCCGAGGTAACCTCCTCGTACCGCTGAGTCCTCCATAAAACCTTCACCAGGGGTACTCTCTGACCACCAGGATACTCTGGAAGTCTGCCACAGGGATGGGTTCTGCCACCACATAAGCTAGGAAACCCTCACACCCTTGGCTCAAAAGTCTCACCGCCCGAAGTGTAGAAATGCACTTGAAGCCTCCGTCCACTGGCTGCCCGTGGAACTCGAAAGAAGGCAACTCCGGTATGGAGAAGATGATCTTTCTCTCAAAGCAGTCCACCAAGGCGTGGTAAGCGGACAGCCAGTCCATCCCCAGAATTACGTCAAAATCCTCCATCTGTATCATAATCAGGTCAGCGGGAAGGCTGTCCCCCAACACTGACCTCGCAACCCGTGTATACCTCCTCAGCTACAAACAGCTGACCACCCGGACCTCTGATCACGAACGGATCCTCTAACAGCATACAGTCCCACCTCAAACTAACCGCGAAACTGACAGCGACAAACGAGTGCGTAGCGCCGGAATTGAAAAGCATGTAAACGAGTTTGCCGGAAACTGAAACCATACCTGCCACCACTGATCCCGAAGCTCTGGCATCCTTGTGTGTCAAGGCGTTGATACGCCCCTCA
Organism: Thalassia testudinum; assembly: GCA_037157565.1. Lineage (NCBI taxonomy): Eukaryota > Viridiplantae > Streptophyta > Magnoliopsida > Alismatales > Hydrocharitaceae > Thalassia > Thalassia testudinum. The sequence goes on from JAZHRO010000030.1 coordinate 56,334,892, forward strand.
GCCCTAGGTGCGGACGAAGTAGCCACACTCTGCGTCGAACGGGTAGCTGCTGACCAGTACCCTCCCCGTGACTGCTGTCCTCCTCCTCGCGCCTGGAAATCGCGACCTCCTGCTCGCCCTCCAGTGCTCGACGCGGGAAGCATTTGCTAACCACCTGCCCTAGACAGGTAGTCCCTCCTGATGTGGCCCAGCTGGCCACACTGGTAGCGGAGGGGAACCCGACTCCCGCCCTCAGTGGGTCCCTACTGTCGGCTGGGCGGGGGTCCAATACTAGCAGCTGGCCCCTGTCGAGGGCCCCCAAAGGCCACTGATGGCCCTGCAAAACGTGACGGCTCTCCTGCGGGTGCCACGTTTCTCCTCTCTCGTTGGCCCTGTGAGAAGTCTGGCTAATAGGGCCTCTTCCGCCCGCTGTCAGTATCTCGCGCGAACGGGTTGCTCTCTTCGTATGTCATAACTGCCTCCACCACCCAAGAGAGCGTAGGCAGCTTCAGGGGTTTGACATACCCCCGAATCGTAGGCCAGAGCCCCTCGGTGAACCTCCAAAGGCGCTCCTCCTCAGTGGCTGTGCTGACGCTGCGAAGCGAGACAGCTCCAAAAAACGCGTGCGGTACGCGCTCATGGTCATCGTCCCCTGGCAGAGAGTGTGGAACTTTTGCCTCCTCTGGTCCTGCCATGTCTAGGAAAAGTACTGCTCGCAGAAGAGGGTGACGAATCGGTCCCAAGTCGGCTCGTCCCTCTCCTGTCCCCTGACCGCCCTCCACCACCTCTGTGCGCACTCTCCAGCTGGTACGTGGCAAAGGCCATGCGGTACTCCACCGGGGGGCGAAGGGTGTCAAAAACCTTCTTGATCTGCTCAAGCCAATCCTCCGCCTCGGTCGGGTCCTCATCCCCCTTGAAGGAGGGGGGCTTCAGCTTCCGGAAAAGTCTGAAAAGCTCCAGCTAAAGAAGCCCGCACGCCTCCGCAACCCCCAGAGTCGCAACGGAACGGGGTCCTAACACAAGGATCAATTACAAGGGGCTACTCAGAATAAGATATAAATACTGTAAACAGGTAGAGGAAATAAATCTGAGAAGAATGAAACTTGAAGCGCGGAAAATGGACTTCCAACGAACCCTAAACGGGTAAAAAACGACAAGTCTGCCCAAAATCAGACGTCTGGAACATCTTCCAAATGTCTTAAACGATGGCTCAGGTCATACCATGATCCTGCGATATCCTTCAGACGTCCAGAATCCCGCTGAACCGTCTGGACTTAGTTTCCAGATATCCGACTATCACTCCGGACGTCTGGAGACCCTCTCCGTCGTCTGGTGCTGTGCCCAGACGTCCGATCTGTGTGGGTGTGCCCTTGCGCCTTCCCGAACGAGACCTGCATGCACACGCGATCGTCCTCAACACGAAATGAGGCAGAACTCCTTGGTGGGATGGCTGCATGGCCATACACGCGAAAATAGGAAGGATGGAAAAATATTGTACCTTTCAGACATCTGGACCTTTCTTTAGACGTCTCCTACGTCGTCTAGACGTATGTCCAGACGTCTGATTCTGGAAAATTTTTCCAGAATCAAGACCTCCTCGCCCTTCGCCTGTAGTGCACGGCCGTGCCGCGCTCGCTTGCTGCCTGCTGTAGCAGCTTCTTCCTAACACCACACTTCCGCTGCGCACCCGCCGGCCGGCCCTGGCTGCTCCGACGAGCTCGCACCCTCGTGATCTAGCTCTCTCCCTCTCGCAGCAGCCCCTCCTCCCCATGCACTCACAACAGCAGCTGCTACTGCCCTCACCCGCTCACTCTCTCGCTGACAGGAAGAAGAAGAAGTGGGCGGTGGAGTGAGGGTGAGGGAGAGGAGAGGGGGTATTTGAAGGTTGCCGTGGGGGGAGAGAGAGAAAAAGGTGGCTGCACCTGCAGGGAGGAAGGAAAGAGAAGAAGGAGGGCGGCGGTTCAGTCTGTGCGCGCATGCGAGCAAACGCGAACCCGTACGCCGAAAAAATTAAATTCCAGATGTCTGGGAAGGCTTCCAGACGTATAACCAGACATCTGGACCAATTCCTAGACGTCTTAAACGACGTTTGATGCCAGGGTCATAACAACCATGCTACCCAGCCAGAGCTTGATCCTGAGGTGATGATGGCATTCTTTGCCTTTGACCCGTCTATGGAGGAGAATCGGGTGGCAGTCTCAAGAGAGATCGGGAAGCATACCCAGGCGGCGGTGCAGTCCCTTCTTGCGGACAAGTACACTTCGGTGGAGGAGCTATGCAATTGGTTTATGGACCAGTTATTGTCTGAATTTGACAGTCGAAAGTTGATGATCTCATTACAGACAAGGCTTGTATAGAGCCGCCTGCGGACCAATCGGGGCCTGTGGATCAGTCGGGAAGCTCGGCTCCTAAAGAGGAGGCGCCTAAGTTGAGTCCGTTAGGAGCTGCGGAATCACCTGCTCGGCCGATCAGCCTCCCTCGCATCTTCTCGTCACCATCTTCAACACCTGGAGTGGACAACTTTGAAGACTGGGAATGAAGTTGCCGAGTCTTCAAGGATAGTGTTGCTGTTGTTTTTGTGTTCCCTTTGTCATCCCTCCTCTTTTTTGTTTCGGGGGGGGGGGGGGTCCAACCAGAAGTGATGGTCTCAGGGAAGGTAATAGACAACACTTTGAATGAAATAAAAAGAAAAGTTTTTAGTTTCATTATTTTTTCTTTCTATACAAGATACGAGGGACTACTTTGCCAGCTAGGGTTTGTAATTCGTAACAGTCGCTCAGACTGTTCTTACAAATTTTGTACGATCCCTCTCACAGGGCATCTAGCTTCCTGCTCGAATGACTTGGCATGGAGACTTCACTTTTGCGCAAGGCTAAGTCTCCTTCTGAGAACTTCCGTTTGCACACCCACTTGTTGTAGGCGGTCGCAGTGGCTTCTTTGTGATCCAATGTTACTTTAGAGGCTTCGTCCCTTAATTCATCTACAAGGTCCAGGGCAAGGTGGACTTGGCCATCATTGGAGGCGGGATTATAGAGTTTTGTCCGATAAGTCAAGACGACCATCTCTATAAGTAGCTGGGCTTCAATGTCATACACCAAGTTAAATGGTGTGTTACCTGTGAAAGTTTTTTGGCACATTCTATAGCCCCATAATACATCCAGCAGCTCGTCCACCCATTTCCTTTCATTGAATCTAGGTGACTCTTCAACATTGAGATGATGGTACGGTTGGCTACCTCCACCTGTTCAGTTACTTGGGGATGACTGACAGACATGAAATGTAGGCAGATATTCTAGCCATTGCAAAATTTTTCAACAATTGCTTAGGAATGATAATTGTTCCCACAGATGACGCTAATTGATTGGATCTCCTAAGTAATCGGATGGTCTAACTCAACGAATCTCTAGCAAACAATCACAAAGAAAACAAGGAGATTGGTGACCTAGTTCCACCGCGAGGGGTGTACATCTAGGGGGAAGGCAATGCTCCCAAATATTCACTAGTAAATAGTGGTAATACAATCTCTCTTTCTCACAGATTGCATGAAGAGAAGCCTCAAGAGCCTCTCTTTACTATTTATAGTGCCGATAGAGGATCTTGCTGTACGATCTTCTGTGAAGATGTGTCCGTTGCCAGGACATGTTTGTTGTCAGGTTATTAATGATGGTAGCAACGCCGTCGTTACTGTCAACGTGGGCATCGTGGACTTTCTCATCGACTTTCTGACCTCGGCCAACCTGGATCTTCTAGTGGGTCGAGTTTGTCTGGACTCGCCTAAATGTGGGTGGATCCGGATTTGCCTGGGCATAAGTGGGTCGAGCAGAGCTAGATTTGCCTGGGAGTAAGCGGGTCGAGCAGGGCCGAATCTGCCTATTTACTCTGTATCTAGGTAGCCAGATCACTTCTCAGGCTTCTTGTGGAGTTTTGAATCTGAGGACACCTTTTGCCCCTCATCAGAAGGTAAATTTCGAGAAATCACAAGCACTTCAACTCACCACCTCCAGGTAATTTTCACATTGGCAAGTCTTGAATCGACATCATTATTGGCACAAAAATGATATGGGACGGGTTATTAGCTGAAGAACGCACAAGAGACATGTCTTCAAAATTTGATTCTAACTTAGATAAGGACTATTGATGTAGGGCAAAAAGTGCACTTGGATTCAAAACTCCGCACCCGACCCGGCAAGGGATCCAACTACTCGGACTTGGGGTATATAGGCGGAACCAGCACCCCGTCTTGCCTGAGACCAATCAGGTCCTGGTCAATGCAAGCCTGGTTTGCCAGAAGATCCTGTGCAGCAAGGGTAGAAGATACGAAATAATGGGCCTGAACACCAGCACCCTGATTGCTACCACGTAGCCTCACAAGTAGGGGTACCAAAGCCCATCAATGAGAGTTATCCCCATGTTATAAATAGAGAAGCAGCCCCTCGAGAGAAGTTCACTCCTCCTCGAGAGAAGGAGCGAGATCATGTAATACCGTTAAACCACCAAGAGTTCTACTGCATAGTTGAGAGCCCTATCCTCCCCCCAGACGTACACCCCTCACAGTGGAACTAGGTCACCAAACCCCTATCTCTCTCTGTGAGTGCTTAGATTTCGCTCTATCTCCCTATGCGACAAATGATCAAGGGCTAGGTTGCACCTCTCACGCTAATAAATCTTTTGGTGGGCCTTCCGAGGCCCATCAAATGGCACCATTTGTAAGAACCATCAACAAAAGAGCCGTCACTCTGTAAAGCATCCGATGGCCAGGAGTAAGAGCCCCTCTGGCACCCTACTACAACCCCCTTGAGCGAGAGCTTCTACGGTGGTTGTAACCACCTGCGGTCTCACTCGCGTCCTTCCTCCCTTCGGAGGAGCCCGGTCGGGGTGCGGCACTTGCCTTAGGTCCCCCAAGTTGGAACCACCTTCACGGAGGAGCAACCCGATCAAGAGGAACCGGGAGCCAAGTCCTGCGGTCCCAGATACAAGCCCATGAGCATGCTGCCTGTCCACGCGGGAACGAAGGGATTGAGGTCCCCCGTTGGAGAACGCCAAGGCCTAACACGAATGAACGGCGAGCCCTACCTCATGCATCACTCCCTGAGGAGCAATCCTCGAGGTAAGCTAGCACTAGGCCATACCAAGGGAAGTTCCCACCGGGCTCCTCCGATGGTGCCCGCCTGGTAAGGGCCCCCAGGCGGATCGTTCCCCGGTCAGCAGGACAACCCCCCGAGGGTGTAAAGAGCGGGTCCCACTAGCACTTTGCCAAGCACTTGGGGAATGGGGGCAACCCCAAGAGACTATAAGGATTCGAGCAGTCGTGGACTAATGGGAACACCATCATGAGCCCTAACTAGCTCATTTTAACCCAATGAAGAGAGCAAAGCTCCTACATAACCAACCGGAGGTCCTAATTCACTGAATAACCTTCTTGAGAGAACAACAAGAAACAAGGGGTAAAACAACAATTTTACCATTGCAGTACAACAAAGGATTTTCTCAAGGGCTAAATGACATGCTCTTGTGCGTGTGTGTTAAGAGGTGTCGTTATAGTCGTACTTGATACGTCGGTTTTAAAAGAAGTAAACGGAGGTGAGTCCGAGTGTCGGTCTCAGGGAGGCGTGGAAATCGGATTTTATTTTTCACTTGTTGTCACGAAAAAGGCGGAGTTTTGCTTGCGAAAGAGACAGTTTTGAAAAGCGAGAGCGAGAGATAGAGAGAGAGTTTACGGTTAGAAAGCTCTTGGTTTTGATCATGCACATTGAACAGAAATTAAAATGACGATTGAACGGAAAATAATTTCATTAAACATGCATTCATAGTTCATAGCTTACAACATTAAATACATGCTTTAACAAAAGTAAATGAAAGCTTAAAAGAGAGAGAGAGATGAAGAGAGAGTGGAGAGCGACAAGGCAGCCACGACGGTGGAGGAGGCTCCGTCGGTGGCTCGTCGTCTCCGGCGATTACAAGAGTGCCTAAAGCTAGCTAAGAGAGGAGTGGAGTAGTTGCAAGTGGGAGAGTATGCCTTGAATGGTGGTAGAAGGGGGTTTAAATAGAGTTAAGGGCTTCTTAAAAGAAGAATGGGCTTTAACGACATCCAGAGCGTCACTAAAACCGCTTCCATAAACGTCGGTGAAGCCCTCCTGCCGCCGGTCAGCTGCCCACCCCGGTCTTCCTCTTCGTGCGATCCGCGGCCGCTAAACGAGAGCCGTCCGATCAAAGATCGGACGGCTGAGAGCCTCCTGCGCCTGCGCTGAGATCGCGCCTTAGGCGTGCGTGCGCGCGTTTCCACCCGGCATGCGCGTGCGTGTGGCGCTGGTGGGCTGTCGTCGCGCAGCGTGGCGAGATCCTGGCCGCCCACTGCTGATCGGGCGACCCAATTTTTCCGCGCCTTCCACTCGCCTTCAAAATCCGCTCCGCACGGCTCGAACGTGCATCGCAGCGATTCGGGCGTGAGCGCTAATCGTTGCGCCACGCCCGCGCTTTGTCGCGGCGACCGCGGGCGAGCGCACAGATCTCGGCCGTTCGATCGGAGATCGACGGCCGACATTTGTCCTTGGCCAGCTGAGGGTGTGCGTGCGGTGGGGGCGGGCTGACGTGGCTCTCTCTGGGTCGTTGATCTCCAGATCAACGGTCAGAATTTCTTGGGCCCATTGTGGGAGCTCCGGATGTCGGATTTGGCCGATCTTGAGTCCGTTGGACTCCGTTCGTCATTCTGAATCCATCCGTACGGTCCGATTGCTCATCTGAGGCTTGCTTTGACAAATGCTTTACACAAATGGCCATTAATATAGTTTATAAGCAATCTTGGTACTTGATGCATGTAATGCTCCTATTCTACTTATGTTGTGCTTTTTATTCTAAAGATGGGACATATTCAACCTAATTATTACCCCTTGTGTGGTGTTATCACTAATCACAGGTCAAAAGGTCTTAATAAGATAAAAAGTGGATTGGATCAGACAGAAAAGGGTTCGTGTGAGTTTTGTGAATTAAATGACTTCTTCAAACCCTAACACTGACCCACTTGATTAACCAAGGTTCTGGTTAGGATAAAATTCACCTAAACCCTCTAAAAATCATAGAAAAATATTCTCAAGGGTTGAGAACTTTCAATTTGAACCCATTTTGACTTAGAACGGGGTCTCAAACATATATTTGACCTAAATTAGGTTTTTACGTAAATTACCAAGTCAAACGTGGTCAAACCCAAAATCCAACTTCACCTTTGGGTTCCTTAGGTCCAAATTGGGTTTGTACCAAAATTTGGACCTAAGGGGAACTCATCTTGAACCACTTTGCAAATAGGTCCAATCTGATTACATTTGTATACCTATCTTTCAAAAATCTTTGCAAAAGCCCCCTAGCTTCTTCATCATTCTTTGCAATTAGGCCCCTTCGTCATTATAGCGGAGGAAACCTACTTCGACGAGCTTTAGAAGGATATTTCTCCCTAATTTCTCAGAGAATCCCCTTCAAAATTGGAAGGGAGATTCTCTGATAAAATCTCTCCAATCTGAACCCATCTATGATCCAAGATTCTTTCCCAATCTCTCATGCAAATGCATGAGAGATTTGGGTCTCTTTCGAGTTGCCAACTCTGGCAACCTTGCCTTGCTTGGAAGCTTGGCTTCCAAGCACAAAATCGATCTCCAGGGCTCTATTTAAAGGAGCCCAGTTCGCCCTGACTCCTCTAAGCTAGAAATCAACCGGAAATCCCCTCAATTTCGTCTCTCCTCCTTCGGCTGACTCGCTCATCAAGCTCCGGCAACCTTCCCTGATCTTCTTCATCGCCTAACCACAATACTAGTGGCATTCTTCTTCATCGCGTTTGTCTGCGTCGCGCAGCACCCGCCAACGCCCCTGTCCCCCCTTCATCCTTGCCGACCGACCCTCTCTTAGCATCTTCATCTTCGGCGTCTGCAATACGCACCAGACGCCATCTCCCTCTCCCTTTCATCTCTTCACCTCCTAGATAAGTCCCCTTCACCCTCTTTATTTCCTTAAATCGACTACTGCCGCACTCCACCCCCATCATCTCCTTCACCTCTGGCCGCACTCCACCACCACAGACCCCCCCTCCTCGCCGACAAGTCCATAAGCATCACCTCGACTCCCTGATCACAACCCCTCACTCCATTCACTCCGCCACTCACCCAAACACACCCACACATATGCACACAGTGTGCCCTAGGCACGCTCACACAGGCGTTCCCACGCCACTCCGACCACCGCAACACCACTCGCCATGCCTCGGCGAAGCTTCCTGAACGTTCTGACGTGGCTGTGAGGCCATCTTAGTGATTTCAGGTACAGGCGTTCCTCCGCCATTAGCGCAAAACTTGAAGTGGGCTCCAGGCCGTAACAGCTTCAGGCCTGTGTCCCAGATTGTGTGGAACATCTTCGTGCTCAACTCCAAGCTATCAATTGGAGTTCAGGGCAGAAGAAGCGACTGCAATCGAAGGAACACTTCTGCCGTAGGCGCACGTGAAGGTGGGAAGATAGTCCCACCTCGAAATTAGAAGAGGCGCAGCATCCGCATAAATTGAATTCCTGCCAAAGGCTTATCGCCTCTGAATCATGGGGTGAGGTCCCTCTCACCCAAACTAAACCGCCTCGTCCGTGACCACGCCCCGTAGACTTGGTTAACCCGACCCAACTTGCACTCCTCGCCCACCACCGCACACTGGTGGGCCTAGTCCCGGGTACGCACCCGACCCGATTACCTGAGAAACGTGTGGCTCTGGGAGAGCAGAACCAAACAAAGTAAAGAGACGAGAGTGTGTGTGGGTAGGGGGTAGTTTTTGCTCTGTAGGATGAAGAGGAGGAGAAGAGAAGCTAAGGAAGAAGAAGGAGAAGGCTAAAGGCTATAGCAGAAGGAAGAAGCTGAAGGAAAGAGGAGGAAGAAGAAGCTGAAGGGCTAAGGCAGAAAAGCTGAAGGAAAGAGAAGGAAAGCTAAGAAGGCAGAAGTTAGGTGATGAGAACCTCATCATGAACCCTAACTAGCACATTTTGACCTAATAAATTGAATAAAAGCTCCTACAAAACCTATGGGAAGGCCTAAATCAGGGAATTGTTGAGCAGAGAATAAAACATTATACAATGGGTAAGACTGTAATTTTACCATTGTAGTGCATGGATGGGATTTTTAAGGGTCTAGACATAGGTTAAGTGGACTTAATAAGAGAAAAAGTGGGATGGTTTGGTCAGAAAAGGGTTATGACAAAATCTGGGAATTAAATGACATTCTATAGCCCCAAAACAAATCTACTCTAATTCACGAAGTTTTAGAAAAGATAAAAATCAACTAAACCCTCTAAAAATCATCGAAAAATATCCCCTAGGGTTTAGAACGTTCAATTTAGCTTTTGGAACCTGTTTTGACCTAGATTGGGGACTAAGCACAATATTTGACTTAATTTGGGTTTTTGTGCAAAATATCTAGTCAAACGAGGTCAAACATAAAATCCAACTTCACCATTGGATTCCTTAGGTCCAAATTATGTTTGTACCAAAATTTGGATCTAAGGGAAGGTCATCTTGACCTACTTTGCAAATTGATCCACCCAATTACATTCTGGCCCTTAACTTTTGAAAACCTTTGCAACCACCCCTCAGCTTTCTCATCACTTTCTTCATTTTGGTCCCTCTGCCATCGTAGCAGGGACCCATACTGGTGTAGACTCGGATAGGTTGTGTTAATATGGTGATTTAATCGTTGAAATGAATATAGTGGTTAACCTAAATCGAGCCTAACCATCTTTTTACAAAATTTTTAACTTGGCCTACTTGATTTTATCTTGGTCACTTTTAAGCCCAAGGTCGAACTCAGGGAGGCGGAATTAGAGGTGAATAAGTTTCTATGCCTTTCCTACAATGAATCTCTTTCGTTCGTTTATTATGTTTTTGGTATTTTTTTCTATTTAACATTTTGTTTTGATAATTTTGTCATTGAGGTACACCCTCAAAATCAGGTCCTTGGCTTAGAGCCAAATTGTTCTTGGCGTTGAGCCAAATTAGGGTTCCAAAACTGGTTTTGCTATCTGCAAAACTGAGTACCTGCAAGACAAGGATTATCTTTTCTCTTTTACTATTTTTTTTCTTTTTAATAGTAGGAAAGAGAAATAGAAATAAGATAAATATAGTATATATATATAGATATATATATATATTATATATATAGGGGTGGGGGTGGAGATGGAAATGGCGTGTAGTACGGTGTCGAGTTGATCGTTGTCTAGGAAGACGCAACCAACAGGACGAAGTGCCGCGTGGAGTGTAGGATGGATGGGTGGAAAGTGTGTGCGAAGACGCTTTCTGTACGCGGGTATCAGGGAATATCAACAATTGGTGCAGATATTCCCGTGATATAATGCGTGGTAGGTGATATGAAGGTAAGTATATATTTATATGTATATATATAGATAGGGTTATAATTATATAGGTGTATATGTAGTTATATATATATGTATATGTATATATATAGATATGTAAATATATATATATATATGTTAGTATAAATATCTATGTGAAGGTTCCCTACTTGGAGGGGGTGAGATCAGGTGACGTAAAAAATGCGGAATTGAAATATACAATCTCACAAAAAGACAACCACACAAATACACAAAGTATTTTTAGGTGGAAACCCAAACCGGGTGAAAACCACCACCTAACCCTCTCGAGTTAGGATTTTCCGATCAACCTAGTTGATCAAATCCACTAACCGAATCACTTTAAAACGAGGGTGATTCAACCTCAGTACAACCACGCTACAAGTACGAGGGTAGCGTTCTTCAACCCCTTCTCTCCACGAGAAGGATTTTGTCGCACGAAGGAGACGGGAATTCGCAAAGCGAATACCCAACCAAACGACAAAGATAAAATAAAACAAGTAATCCTATAGAGCCAACAAAGGAATTTAAACCTAACTTCTATAGGAAATGGGAAACTCCCCTTTGCAAGGAGTGCGTCGAGTTGATGACGTGGTGCCTGTGCCACGCGACGGCGCAACGTCGCTCTCGTAGACAATGGCGGGAGAGCGGGTGCGCGAAGCTTGATGCTCTCAAGAGAATGGAGCTTGAGCTTGGAGAGCAAGAGCTAGCTAGGACACAAGAGAGTGGAACTATGTTGCTTAAGTGTGTCTTGTGTTTCTCTTAGTGTGTGTTTATGTTGCAAAGGTTCCCCTCTATTTATAGAGGCCTTAGGAAGGCTTTGGAAGGCTTAGAAAAGCTTCCATAGCCGTTGGGAACAAAGCCCAAGAGAATCAGGCCGAAATCAGGACAATGATTGCGCTTTCCAGGGTAATCAGACGTCTAACTCCGGCATCAGACGTCTGGAAGGCCACTTTAAGACGTCTGATTTCAAGGTCAGACGTCTGATTTCATGCGGGTTTCCTCCTGACTTGAATCAGATCTAAACAGGGTTCTTGTTCAAGTCTATCAGACGACATAGAGGACGTCTGGCACTATGTATGGACGTCTGGAAACCTACTTTTACTGTGGGAATTGATTTCCAAACGTTGCAATGGCTAGAAAATCTCTGAGAAGAGATTTTGGGTCAGTCGAGGCAAAACGGTCAATTATCAGACGTCTGGTAAGTCCTATGGACGTCTGATAAGGCTCTAACGATCATAATCTGCAGTGCCTGCTAAGCTAGCCAACGGTCCACTATCTGGACGTCTGGCAAGTCCATCAGACGTCTTCTAAGACGTCTGGACTAAGGTCTGGACGTCTGATTTCATCAGACAGAATACTAACTCCAGCCTAATAGTTATCAGACGTCTGAAACAATAGTCAGACGTCTTAAAATACTTTATCAGACGTCTGATTTGTGAATTAGACGTCTGGAAATGCTGTTTGAGCCCTATATTGGTTTTCTAAGTATTCTACAGAAAACCTAAGTATCCTAGGGTTGTGCAGGTGTTCCAAGGACTACTGTTAGGGTACTTTGAGGCTCTTTAACAAAATATTCTAAGGAAAATAAAAAGAGCAAGAAAATAAAGACAAGAGATACAAGAAAGGATTAAAAAGAATCTATCATATTCTTCTTGTCTTCTATCTTCAATCTGTCGCTCCACGCGAATCTCCTCTGTTTTCCTACAAGCTCCTTCAATCCGTCCTGGATGCGAGCTCGAATTCCATCTAAACACGTCCACATTTTGCAATTGACCTGAAATCTAGGACTCAAATTGCAAATGTTAAATAACACGTGTTTTGTTATCATCAAAATAAATGATCGTGGTGCTCTAGCACCAACACTATGTACATAAATATGTGTAGATAAATATATATATATATACATATATATATATTTATATCTATAGATATGTATGAATATATGTATATGTGTATATATATATATATATATATCTATGTATATGTATATGTATAAATAGATGTGTATATATATGTATATATATATTTATACTTAGTTGTATAGGTAATAATATATGTATATGTATATATATGTATATATGTATATATATGTATATAGATAAATATATATATATATGTATATATATAAGTATATAGTCGTGTACAAGTGAGTGTCTGTGTGTACACGTGAGTCTGTACAAGTGTGGTGTGTGTATGTGTGTCTGCGGGAGGGAGTGAGAGAGTGACTGTGAGAGAGGGCGCGGCGAGTTAAGGCGTCTGGAGCTCGCAGTCGATGTCTGGATGCCCACGTGTAGGCGCAGGCGCGCACAAGCGCAGGCATGTGAGGATGTGCACGCACGCTAGAGGCTGTAGGCGTGAGGGAAGAATGTAGCGCAGCGCGCTGCGGGCTGGAGTGATGCAGGCGAAGATGTGGATGCGGGAGTGGGTGGGTGCAGACGCGAGCGCAGGCGCTGGAGCGGGCGCGAGCGCTAATGCGGGCGCGGGCTGGAGGCGGTTGCGGCCGGAGAGAGAGCGTGCGGTGACCGAATAAGTGAGAAACTTTCCGGTCACCACATTGTAGCTACAGTGTTCCGCATAAACGCGTGAACAGTAGCTACAGTGCGCACACGGCTCGGACAATCGGCTGCGGCCGGTTCTGCGTGTGCGGGTGCTGCGGAGCGAGCCTGCGCGCGCTGAAGGAGATGGCGTCAGCTGCTGGCGTGCGCGCAGGGGCTTGCGCGTTGCGTGGAGCTGCCGGTGCCGTGCTGCTGTTGCGGTTGTGCTTCAAAGCTCGAGTCTGCGGCAATGGCAGAAGAGCTTGAACAGGTGAAACAGAGAGGTGAACCACCAAGCCCATCGGCTCTTTGATGAGCTGGGCGGTGGTGGGACTCACAGTGGTAGTCGTGTACCGCTGTGAGCTGCTCCTGCCCGCAGTGTAGCTCTTTAGTGGAAGAGGTGCTGCATATGGAGGGGAGAGGGGAGGAGACGGCCTGGAGAAGGGTGTGCAGGTGTGTGTTGCCTCCACCAGGTTCTCCTGTGCAAGGAAGATGGCCTGTCTTTTTAAAGGAGGGAGAAGCATGCACAGCCATGCCCTGGGCTGCACATGACCGGTCATGAGGCTGGCAGAGCAAGCTGTGGCAGAGAATGGCACGAAGAGCAAGCCATGCCCTGAGCTGCGCAGAGAAGAAGAAGTTCAAAGCCAAATAAAAAATGAAGATGGTGAATTTGCGATGCAACCCTTGATGAAGACATTAATTGCAAGGCTAATTATTCACTTTTCTCCCCTCTCAATTAAATGCATGCATGTGTTAATTTTTACAAATGCAACTATGGCTGCCAAATATATAATGGCAATGTTAGGAAATAACACAAGATGGCATTTTTATTGGTCTATTTTTGCCGTGCAATCATACCCCCATGCCTATCTTTTAATAGTCCCTAGCAAAATATTTTGTAATGTATTTAGAAATGATCTTAAGCTGAAGATTTTCTTCTGAGGCGACATAGGTGTGTTTATTTGTTGGATATTGTGAGAACCAATTGTAGAGAATACTACCAGTACTTTAAGTCTTACATGACATAGACCATCTCTCAACTAACCTGGACTCTTGATATTTAAACCTTAAGTACGATTTCCAGCGCCCAGGAGGTTTTTTCCGTACTTGAGAGCTCAAGAGATTATGGCTTGTGCATCGTGAAGGATTAAGACTGACCAGATGAATATTGAGACTCAAGCCCAGGGTTTCACAAATTTTTAAGTGTAGGTTGGTCTCAGTTTCAGCTCGTGTCTTTGGATTGACCCTTAAAAAGATGACGGAAAACCCAACTCCCATTTTATTACATTTGTGGCTCAAAGAAAACAGGGTATTTGTAACTTGCCCTAAAGAACTTTTGTAGGGAGAAGATTTTACAGACATTTACGAGATATACTGACTTATTTGCATCTTTTTTTTTCTTGAAACACGTGTTAGTATATCTCTTACAACTTTATTTGGAAGAGCACACTTTTCTTTTGGTGGGAGAGTTCCTTTTTGGTGGAAAGAGTCTCTCCAAAACACAAGACTAAAGCTCGGGATAAAAAGTCTACCTGCATGCACAGGTAAGGACTCCACCTTCCCTAATGAACACTAGGGTTGGATCTTTTGTTCACCTGATCTTTCTTGATATGTATAGTGTGAACCAAGATTACTTAGGCTCTCAAGTAGAAGCAAACCAACGGATCCTGTACTGGTGTCTCAGGTACAAGAATATGTCCTTAGTTAGGAGAGATTCTGATCTATCTCGTCAATGCTCAAGTGAATTAAGCCGAGCTTGAGCGAATCAAGCTTCTGTGGCCTGGAAAGTATTCAAAACTGTGGTTGAATATCCATAAATACTTATTATATTTTTGTTTCAGCCTTCAGATCATTACTAAACACCATTTTTTTTTTTACATATTTATAGATAGATGGAGACTACAAGATACCAAAAAAATACCCAGATCCTATGAATGCCTATCCACCCCCCAATGGCAAACGATGCTATGTCCTCATATGCATGTAGGGTAGGGTAGAGGAAGGACCAAAGATCGGGTAACAAGAGCTGAGGTGCAGGGTATACAACAGGGTGGTAGGGTGGGTGGATGGTGGGTGGTGAAGTGAAAGTGAAGTGAGTGTGACAATGGCAGAGTGTTGTTGGGGTGCCTCCCAATAAGCGCTGAATTTAACGTCCCCAGCTAGACTCAGAATGAGGCACGACATTAGTTACCCTCCAGCAGGGCAACAGTTTCTCCAGCGGGGGCAGGTTCATGAGTAAGATAGGGTTTCAAGCACTGCCCATTGACCGTAAATTTATGCCCAGATTTGGAATCTTCAATTTCAATGGCCCTGTTAGGAAATGGTCTTGAGACCAAGAAAGGACCAGTCCATTTGGACTTCAATTTCCCAGGAAAGAATTTGAGCTGGGCATTGTAGAGCCAAACTTGCTGAGATGGCTCAAATTCCTTCCGTCGAATACAGCTATCGTGAAAAGCCTTAGTGCGTTGCTTGAAAGTTAAGGCAGGATCATAGGCTTCACGACAGAGCTCTTCCAGCTCTTGGAGTTGGAGTTTCCTTTCTCGACCACACAGGTCTGGGTCGAGGTTACATTGGCGAATCGCCCAATAAGTGCGGTGTTCCAGCTCCACGGGCAAATGACAAGGCTTCCCGTAAACGATTCTATAAGGAGACATACTAAGGGGAGCCTTGAAGGTGGTCTGATACGCCTAAAGTGCGTCAATCAGCTTGTCGGACCAATCCTTACGGTCAGGCCGAACCGTTTTCTAGAGAATTTACTTGATTTGCCGATTCGACACCTCTGCCTGGCCGTTCGTCTGAGGATGATACGGGGATGCGATACGATGGTGGACTCCGTATTTCCTCAGAAGTGCCCGAAAAGATGCATGGGTAAAGTGGCTTCCTCCATCCGAGATAATGGCTCGAGGGATCCTAAAGCGTGCAAAAATATGGTCTTTGACAAATCGAGTGGATATAACATGGTCAGCACGGTGCGTGGGAATAGCCTCGATCCATTTCAAAACATAATCAACAGCCACGAGGATAAATTCGAAGTCGTTGGAAGGAGGAAAGGGACCCATGAAATCAATTCCCCAAATGTCAAAAATTTCAGTAGCTATGATGGGTTGCAAGGGCATCATGTCACGACGTGACATTGATCCTAACGAATGGCACCTAGTGCAATGTTTGGCATAATTGTGTGCATCCTGGTGAAGGGAGGGCCAAAAGAAATCGCACTGCAACACCTTGGCTGCGGTTTTCCTCCCAAAGAAATGGCCCCCGCAGGCCTAATCATGGCAGAAAGATAGCACACTGGGGAATTCGCTGTCAGGAATACAGCGACGGATGATATGATCAGCACCTAATCGAAAAAGAAATGGATTATCCCAGAAATAATACTTTGCTTCTGCCATGAGATGCTCGCGCTGGTTTTTAGGCCAGCCACGTGGAAGGGATCCAGAAGCAAGGTAATTGGCAATGTTGGCATACCAAGGTCCACTTGCCACATTAATTGCCAATAGGTGCTCATTGGGAAAAATCTCATTAATCGGCAGAGTAAGTCCAATATGATCAGGGTCCAGTCTAGAAAGATGATCAGCCACAACATTCTTGGCTCTAGCCTTATCGCGGATCTCAATGTTAAATTCTTGGAGCAGAAGGATCCAAAGAATCAGTCTAAGCTTGGCATCCATCTTATGCATGAGATGGCGAATGGCTGCGTGATCAGCGAAAATAATAACATGTGAGCCCAGAAGGTAAGAGCGGAATTTCTCCAGCCCAAAGACGACCATCAGTAGTTCTTTCTCAGTAGTAGTATAATTACGCTGGGCCTCGTCCAACGTCTTACTGGCGTAGTACACCACGAAGGGGTGTCTATCGCATCTTTGTCCTAGGATGGCTCCGATTGCAAGGTCGGAAGTGTCACACATGAGTTCAAAGTCGAGGGACCGATCAGGTGGCTGGAGAACAAGGGCCTTGGTGACAGCATTACGCAGTTGCGTGAATGCTCGAATGCAATCGGGGCCCATATCGAAGGGTACGTCGGTCGATAGGAGATGAGTTAAAGTTCGAGAAATCTTGGAGAAATCTTTGATGAATCTCCTATAGAAACCAACGTGTCCCAGGAAGGAGCAGATTTGTTTGACAATGCCAAGCACAGGTAAATCAGCAATTACATCTAGCTTAGCTCTGTCAACCTCGATACCCCTATCGGAGATGATATGCCTGAGAACAATTCCCTCGTGTACCATAAGATGACTTTTTTCTCAGGAAAGCACGAGGTTTACATCAATACATCTCCTAAGGATACGGGTTAGGTTGGCAAGACAGTCATCGAAAGATGGTCCAAAGATCAAAAAGTCATCCATTAAAACCTCGAGAAAGTCACCCACCATGTCATGGAATATCGCCAGCATACATCTCTGGAAAGTTGCTAGCACATTACAAAGTCCGAACAGCATTCTTATAAATGCAAAGGTGCTGAAGAGGCAGGTAAAGGTGGTTTTCTATTGGTCTTGGGGGTCAATTGCCACCTGGTTATGTCCTGAGAATCCATCCAGGAAATAGAAAATTTATTTCCCGCTAACCGCTCCAGGATTTGGTCAATGAAAGGTAGCGGAAAGTGATATTTCTTAGTTGCGGCATTGAGTTTCCTATAATCCACACACACACTCCAAGATGTAGGAGTGCGTGTAGGGATGGATTCGCCCCTGTCATTGACACGGATGGTGAGTCCCTCCTTTTTCGGCACAACGTGAATCAGACTCACCCAGGGGCTATCGCTGATCGGGTAGATTATACCCGCATCTAGCCACTTAATAATTTCCTTTTTAACGACCTCCTGCATGTTAGGTTTGAGACGTCATTGCATCTCGCGGGAAGGTCGAGCCTCCTCCTCCGTATATATACAGTGAGTGCAGTAGGAGGGGTTAATGCCAGTTAAGTCTGATAAAGACCATCCCATGGCTGCCTTGTGTTCCATAAGGACCTTTGTTAGTTTGCACTCTTGCTCCATGGTCAGTTTTGAACTAATGATTACGGGGAGGGTTTCATTTGGTCTCAAGAAAACATACTTAAGTGTGCTAGGCAGCTCTTTCAGCTCGGGAGTGGATGGTGAAAGATCTGGCATTTCTTGGGACGAGAGTGTCCCAGGCGGATCGGAAAACAAGTCAGGAGGAAGAAGTTGGCCCTCAGATTGGCCAAGAAGAGGAGCTTCTTAGATAGATGGATCCAAAAAGGAATAGCCCCAGTGAGTAGTATATGGGCTCAAGGTCCCAGTGTGGAGTTGCAACTCCGCCTGATTTGGCGGGAAAGAAAGGGCAATCTAGTCTTCAAAAGTGTGAACCGGCGGTGAGTAGCCCAGATATGACTCGGACCAGGAGGTATGGGAAGCGGAGAAAACCTCATCAGAAGTCTGGTCAGGAGAAGGTACGGGAATAGGGAGGGATGGGGGAACGTCACAATATGTGTTGGTCAAGCAATCGTCAGTGTTTAAAGGCAGTCCGCAGCGATCAGAATAGGTCCCAATTAGCCTGATACACGTGCTGACGGCCATGTCCTCGTCAGACGTGTCATCCTCGATGCAATCGCAATCAAAGTTCTTGGCTGCCTTGAAGTTGTTAAGCTTGAGCTTCTCAGATCCAACGACAATCTCAATACAGCCCAACTCGCAGTCGATATGGGCGCGGGATGTGGCCAAGAAAGGTCGACCAAGGATGATCGGACAATTAGAAAGTGAGCTAGGAACTTCCATATCTAAAATAAGAAAGTTAACAGGAAAACAGAGACTGTTGACCCAAACCACCATGTCTTCCACCACACCCTTTGGAATTTTGACAGAACGATCTGCCAACTGTAACGTGACATGGGTGGGTTTCAGATTTCCCAAGGAAAATTTTTCGAGCATGATGGTTGGTATAAGATTGATGGAAGATCCTAGATCAAGCAGGGTACGGTTAAAATTGCAGCCTTGGATGCTACAGGAAATAAGCAGTGTGCCCGGATCTTTCTACTTCGGTGGTAGATTTGACAGTATAGCACAACTTGCATGAGGCGAGAGAAGCACCGGATTCTTCATTTTCTTTGACTGTCGCCTGTGTGTTGTGTAGTCTTTGAAAAATCCGGCGACAGTAGGTATATAGTCGATAGCCTCTAGCAGGGGTACCTTGATTTCAACATCCCTGAATAAATTACACAAGTTATCAAAGGCCTATGTATCCTTCTTCTTGCCTTTTTGTTCCCTCAGTACAGCCTCAGGGAATGGGTCTGATTCTGGCGCCAATTTGGGTGTATCATCCTCTCGCAAATGCGGTGCGCATCCCGAATGAGAGGGTGATGAAGAAGACGGGCCAGGATCAGGTTGAGGCAGATCGACGGTCTACTTAC
The DNA here is from genome assembly GCA_037157565.1 of Thalassia testudinum. Taxonomy (NCBI): domain Eukaryota; kingdom Viridiplantae; phylum Streptophyta; class Magnoliopsida; order Alismatales; family Hydrocharitaceae; genus Thalassia; species Thalassia testudinum. The sequence continues at coordinate 56,354,153 of JAZHRO010000030.1, forward strand.
CGCTCCTCGTAGTGATCGCATTGGACGATGCAGGTCCCATGGGATCATAAGGCGGAGGAGGGTTCGCAATAGGGACATAAGAGTGAGGTGCTGCAGCAGGATTAACTTGAAATCCTGGTGGAATGCAAAGAGCTTGCAGAATCTGATGAACCTGCCCCTGAGAAGGTCATACCAGTGGTTGAGTACCACGGGGTATGAAATTTTGCGGGTTGGGAACAGGTTGGGCTGGAAGAGTGCCCTAAGATCGAGTCACCATGCGTAGTTGACTGATCTCAGCATTCTGCTGCGCCAATTGGTGCTGAAGAGAGGTCATGTTCTCTTCATGGCGCTTTGACATTTCCGTCATCATTCGCATCAATTTATCAAGAGGACTTGATGCGTGTTCTGTTTGTGGTACGTAAGGACCCGATGGTGGATTCGCCATAGGATTAGACTGGGCCCTTTGGATGATGGGTGCGGACGGTCGCATTGGTCCACCCACAGGGTTTTGGCATTACGGGTTGCTAGACCATGCGAAGTTCGGATGATTTCGCCACCTTGGGTTATAAGTGGCAGAGAACGGGTTGTTCCCTAGGGCGCAAGCGTCTTCTAAACCAGAAGACGCGTCTGCATGTAAATACGCATCTGAGCACATGGAGGCTTGGTCCTCCGTGTCAAAATACTGGCTTGCAGAAGCCAGATCCACATGACTTACAGAATCGCTCGGCGCGACACTCGGTAAGGAAGGTCTTATGGGGTTTCTAGGGATAAGCCTGGTGTTGGAAGAATTGGGATTGTGACGAAGTGGTGAGGTGGGGGTGTTTGCCATAGAACGGGCGGGGTTGGCCAAAAGCTCATCCAGCTTCTTGTGCACGACAGAGACTTCATCCAATTTCTGTGCGATAAGGCTGAGATCTGTGGATGAATGGGAGGGTCCCGCGTCAACTTCGTGGACATTACGAGGCAGGCTGGTACGATTAAAGGCGACAATGGAAGCATTGTTCATTGAGTTTTCCCTCATATTTTCAAATAATTTGAATGCTCCATTCTCGTCTTTGTTCATGAAATTCCCACTGCAGGAAACGTCTGCAATCCGCTTCAAAATCTCATTTAGCCCATAGTAGAAAATCTGGGCTATATGCCACTTAGGCAGACCGTGGTGCAGACACTTCTTGAGGAGGTCATTATATCTCTCCCATGCCTCATGAAACTGTTCGCCGTTTTGTTGCGTAAAGGAAGTGATAGCACGGCGAAGCGCATTGGTTCGCCCGATTGGGAAGAACTTCTTGAGAAACGCTGTTCGCATCTCTTCCCAAGAGTGGATGGTTCTCCAAAGGGTGCATAACCACTGCGATGCTTTATCCCGCAATGAAAATGGAAACATTTTCATGAGGACTATTGGTAACCCGATATTTCTTGGTTTAACTGTTTCAACCAATCGGGTTTGATCTTCCAAGTGGAGAAAAGGATCTTCACTTGCAAGACCATGGAAGTGAAAATTTATCAGGCCAATTACATTAGGTTTCAATTCAAAGTCGTCCCCGCCCATGGGGACCCGAATTTGTCCTATGGTCTCTGTAGCAACGGGATTCTGATAGGAGCTAAGAGACCTAGGCTCCTCCCGTTTGGGAGGGTTCTGCATTTCCTCCAATGTTTCCCTAATGGCTTCCATTTGTTCGTTATACATTTCCATTTGGGCTTGGAGGCGAGTTATGGGATCCAAGGCTCCACCACCTGGTGGGTTTTGAGGGCGGTTTCCTCCCTCGGGATTTGGGGGTGGGCATGCAGCCATGTTTGTGGAGGAGGAGGATGATTCAGCTTCGTTTCTAAAATTATCAGACAATTCAAACAGTTCAGGGTTTTGTGACCTCCTCCTGAACATGCACTACTGCAGGAAGAATTGGGGGGATAAGAAGGGAAAAAGAGATGAGAGAAATGACGCTGCAAAGGTACACTTAATGACAAATCAAGACAATCAAATTCCTAACCTCTACAGTGTGCCCTTAGACCCAAAGATCTAAGTTACCTACTATCACGACTTACGAAACCGAATGTGAGCACCACGGAACCACCGGACCAAATTGAAAGGCCGTTTGCCCCAGTCTTAGACACTCGATAGCACGCGGGAACCCTTACCAGCACGTAGGCGCTACACGCAGGTAGTTAGACCTCCAATCCTTAATAAGGGTCAAGTTGCTACAAGTTTTAGTTAGAGGCTTAAGATCAAGTGCTTCTGGAATGTGAAGGCCGTTATTTACGGGTAATGACTAAGTGGTTGATTTTATAAAGTGTGTAAACCAAGCATGCAACGGAAAAATCTCCCCGAATTGATGTTTTAATTGGTGAATGGTTTTTAGAGTCTCAGCCTTAAGTAGTATGGATTTTAGGATTTCGCTGAATTACCAATTCAACCAATCTCCGGGTTTTGAGAGAATGCAAGTTTTTTCTAAGCCCAACAAACCCTTCTTCAATGTCAGTTGGTTAATGCATGCTAAAATGCAATGGGCTTCCCTAGATGGAGATTTCTATGTGTGGATGCATGAGTCAATTTTAGATTATTGTGAAAGGGAGCCAAAGCACTTTAATTCAAATGCTCCCAATCACCAAAATGATTTCCACACACAAGGCTCAACCATAAGATAAAGAAAATAAAATTGTTGGGGTTGAAGTATTCGGGATCAAATCTTAGGCACGTGAAAGGTCGTGGTGATCCCGAATTGCATATAAATGAGGCAAAGAGGGATGGCAATCAATCTATTTATATTTGCCTCAAAGAATACTTCACACGACGAAAGATTCAAGAATCAAGATTCTTGGATCTTTGTTATGCGAAGATTGGCGGGGAAATCCCGGGGTGGTAGGAGTGATGGCAAACAATCAAACAAGTGATTTTTAATCCACTTGCCCCAAGAGATACCAAGAAGTGTTTTTTAGTTTTTTTTTTTTTTTTTAAGGTGACAAGTTGACCTAAGTTGCTAAGAAAGAGAGACTTACCTGTTCAGCAACGTGGGCGAAGCTCCAGTGCAGTGCCGGCGACTTCACGCTCTCGTTCCCGCCTTGGATCTGCCCACATCTCCGACTTCGTCTGCCTGCCTTCTCCTTGTAACTGGTTCACCTGCACACCAACAAATAGAAACACCCATGAAGAGAAGGGTGTGAAAAGAAAAAAATTAAAGGAATGGAGTAGAAACTTACCTGAATGCGCACTTCCCCGGTAACGGCGCCAGAAAAAGTATGGTGAAGGCTCGGATAGGTTGTGTTAATATGGTGATTTAATCGTTGAAATGAGTATAGCGGTTAACCTAAATCGAGCCTAACCATCTTTTTACAAAATTTTTAACCTGGCCTACTTAATTTTATCTTGGTCACTTTTAGGCGCAAGGTCGAACTCAGGGAGGCGGGATTAGAGGTGAATAAGTTTCTATGCCTTTCCTACAACGAATCTCTTCCGTTCGTTTATTATGTTTTTGGTGTTTTTTCTATTTAATATTTTTTTCTGATAATTTTATCCTTGAGGTACACCCTCAAAATCAGGTCTTTGGCTTAGAGCCAAATTGTTCTTGGCGTTGAGCCAAATTAGGGTTCCAAAACTGGTTTTGCTATCTGCAAGACTGAGAACCTGCAAGATAAGGATTATCTTTTCTCTTTTACTATTTTTTTTTATCTTTTTAATAGCAGGAAAGAGAAATAGAAATAAGATAAATATAGTATATATATATTATATATATAGGGGTGGGGGTGGAGGTGGAAATGGCGTGTAGCACGGTGTCGAGTTGATTGTCATCTAGGAAGACGCAACCAATAGGACGAAGTGCCACGTGGAGTGTAGGATGGATGGGTGGAAGGTGTGTGCGGAGACACTTTCTGTACGCGGGTATCGGGGAATATCGGCAACTGGTGTAGATATTCCCTAGATATAACGCGTGGTAGGTGATATGAAGGTAAGTATATATTTATATGTTTATATATAGATAGGGTTATAATTATATAGGTGTATATATATATATATATATATTAGTATAAGTATCTATGTATATAGATATGTGTAGATAAATATATATATATATATGTATTTATATCTATAGATATGTATGAATATATGTATACGTGTATATATATGCATATATATATTTATAATTAGTTGTATAGGTAATAATATATGTATATGTATATATATGTATATAAATATATATATATATATATATATGTATCTATATAAGTATATAGTCGTGTACAAGTGAGTGTGTGTGTGTACACGTGAGTGTGTACAAGTGTGGTGTGTGTATGTGTGTTTGCGGGAGGGAGTGAGAGAGTGACTGTGAGAGAGGGCGCAGTGAGTTAAGACGTCTGGAGCTCGCAGCCGACGTCTGGACGCCTACGTGCAGGCGCAGTCACGCGAGGATGCGCATGCACGCTAGAGGCTGCAGGCGTAAGGGAAGAGTGTAGCGCAGCGCGCTACGGGCTGGAGTGACGCGAGCGAAGACGTGGATGTGGGAGCGGGCGGGTGCAGACGTGAGCGCAGGCACCGGAGCGGCAGAGACTTGAGGCGGGTACGGGCTGGAGGCGGTTGTGACGCGGAGAGAGAGTGCGCGGTGACCAGATAAGTGAGAAACTTTCCGGTCACCGCACTGTAGCTACAGTGTTCTGCAGAAACGCGTGAACAGTAGCTACAGTGCACGCTCGGCTCGGACAACCGGCTGCGGCTGGTTCTGCGTGCACGGGCGCTGCGGAGCTGCACGCGGAAGGAGATGGCATCGGCTGTTGGCGTGCGCGCAGGGGCTTGCTAGTTGCGTGGAGTTGTCGATGTCGTGCTGCTGCTGCAGTTGAGCTCCAAAGATCGAGTCTACAGCAATGGCGGAAGAGCTTGAATGGGTGAAACAGAGAGGTGAACCACCACGCCCACCGACTCTTTGATGAGCTGGGCGGTGGTGGGACTCACAGTAGAAGTCGTGTACCACTGTGAGCTGCTCCTGCCCGCAGCGTAGCTCTTCAGTGGAAGAGGTGCTGCGTATGGAGGGGAGAGGGGAGGAGACGGCCTGGAGAAGGGTGTGCGGGTGTGTGTTGCCTCGACCAGGCTCTCCTGCGCAAGGAAGATGGCCTGTCTTTTTAAAGGAGGGAGAAGCATGCACAGCCATGCCTTGGGCTGCACATGACCGGCCATGCGGCTAGCAGAGCAAGCTGTGGTAGAGAATGGCGAAAAGAGCAAGTCATGCCCAGAGCCTCGCGGAGAAGAAGTTCAAATCCAAATAAAAAATGAAGATGGTGAATTTGCGACACAACCCTTGATGAAGATGTTAACTGCAAGGCCAATATTCATTTTTCTCCCCTCTTAATTAAATGCATGCATGTGTTAATTTTTACAAATGCAACTATGGTTGCCTAATATATAATGGCAATGCTAGGAAATAACACAAGATAGCATTTTTATTGATGTATTTTTGCTGTGTAATCACATACCGCCGGCAACATTGCGAGCCGGTTTTCTCCTCATCTCCATGGGGTGCTGCTCTTAGATTTGAAAGGGGGGCTCCCTGCGAAGCACCCTACCGCATGAGTAGCTCCCCCTACCCAGAATCACCCCATACCTCTCGTGCGAACGCTCGAGAGGTGTGGGTCTCACTTCGACCATACCTCCGGTGAGGTATTCCTGCCTCCTCCTTGCGATTCTCCCTCTGCTCGCGCCTATTTAAGCTTTCCAAGAGCCCTCCACTTCTGGAAAGCCTGCTTTTTCCAGAGATAACCCCCCAACTTCGTCTCCTCCTCCGGCCATCTACTTGCAAGCTCCGGCGACTCTCCTCCTCCTCTCTCATCGCCCTACCATCATACCAGTGGCAGGGTTGCCTCAGCCGTCCTCCGCCAAACCTTGCCGTATCAGCAGGCACCCTCCAGCCCCTCTTCCTCGTTGCTGTCTCTTCCCCTGGGCGCCTTCGTCTCTGGCGACGGTAGTACCAGCCGCTCGCCACCTCCGCCTCCTCAGTTCACTCCTGACCTACTAGCTAAGTCCCTCTCACCTTTCTCTTTAATTCCCCCCTATCAATTTGTTGTTTTGACCCCTCTACACCACTGTCCACCCTCACCATCTCCACTTTCGACCAGATCACCACCGAAGTGCTCCCGCCACTCCACGCATCCACCCACTTGGCCAATCACCTCACAAGCTCCGCCACGACTCACTAATCATAACCCCTCTTCCCATTCACTGCCACACACTCCCAACAGCCATAGGGTGACCTAGGCATGCACGCCCAGGCCACCCTGTGCCACGCCGACCACCGGGCCAATTTTGCCGTGTCATGGCGAAGCTTTCTGTGTGATTTGACGAGGCCGTAAGGCCGTTTCTCTTGTGGACAGGTTCAGACCTTCACCGCCATTAACGGAGGGCAAAGTGAGCTCGAGAGCTTCACCTATTGCCCCAGGCTTCAGGGAGCAGGGTTCCAGGTGCGCGGGCTCCCTTCGCGAACCTCTCACACCCAGCAATTGGAGGCCAAAGCGTCTGCAGCTGCTGTGATTGAACGTCGACTTGCTGCGGGCGCACGCAAGAAGAAGGTGGGACATTTAGTCCCACCTTGGAAGATTGCAAGCGGGCGGTGTGGAATAAATTGTAAAAGTGATTGAGGCTTATAGCCTCAGTCACACGGGGTGAGGTCCCTCTCACCCGCTCACCCGGCCTCGTCCGCGATCACCCCCCGCAGACCTGGTCCGACCCGATTACCCAACCTGTGCACACCTCGCCCACCACCGCACGTCGGTGGGCTTGGTCCCGGGTTCGTCACCCGACCTGCATACCCGAATAGGCTCTGGGAGAGTGAACCCTGGAGTGAAATAGAGAGAGAGAGAGAAAGAGACGCAGGGAGGGTAGGGGTTAGGTTTTGCCTAACCATATGCCTGTGCAGGGAACAGAAGAAGAAGCAAGGAAGGAGCGGCTGAAGACATAGCCGCTAAAGTAGCTGCGGGTAGAGAGAAGAAAAGAAGAAGGCTCAGGAGCAGAAGCAGAAGAAAAGGAAGAGAAAGAAGAAGCCAGAAGCTGAAGTAGAAGAAGAGGAAGGGGAGAAGCCACCTGAGGAAGGAAAGAATAGAAGGAAGCTGCCTCAGATAGGAAGGCCAAGCAGCTGAAAGAAGAGAAAAAGAAGAAGCCAAGAAGAAAAAGAAGCAGCAACAACAGCAGCTGAAAGAAAGAAGAAGGAGAGCACAAGCACTGTAGCAAGTGGCTACTTAAGGCATCTGATCCATGAAGTCAGATGTCTGAAGACAGAGAGAAAGGAGGATAAAAGAAGAAAGAGAGAAAAGAGAAGAGACAAATTTTTATTTCCTCTCTTTAATCTTTTTGTAAAACAGTATATTGTAAATTGTGATTTTCTGCGTTTCTAGAATCAAGCTTGCTCCTTGAGTTCGACCTCAGAGAATTTTGTATTCGAGTAATAAAATAAAATCAAACCGGTCGGTTTAACACCACGTACCATCAGGAAAGAGCCGCAGAAGCTAAGGCAGAGAAAGAAAGAGAAGAAAGAAGCTGAAGGGCTAAGGCAGAAAAGCTGAAGAAGAGAGAAGCCAAAATCAAAAGAAGAAGAAGAAGAAGGAAGGAGAAGATAGAGAAAAGAAGAGCTTGCCAAGGCAAAATCAGAAGAAGAAAAAGAAGGAAGGAGAAGACAGAGAAAGAAAGATAACTCGCTAAGGCAAAAATAGAAGAAGAAGAGAAGAGAATCAGAGAGAGAAGAAATAACATAGACATCCAATTTTTTTACAATGAGTTCTTGAATATTTTGTGATCTACATTGCCAATTACTCTTATATTTTTGCACTGTGATATTGATATTATTGCATATTCTTTTTGTGATCTTGATTTCTAAAACACCAATTTGCTCCCTGTGTTCGACCTCGGACTTCAAAATTCTAGTAATAAAATTGTATTTGTTTTGAACGCTTTTTCGGCTATATTACAACGCGATATTCTTAAATACCGATTCAGCGATCATTAAACATGGACCGAGCCCACCAAGTCCTACCCGATTTGGTTCGAAGCTCGACACCACAACGAGGGAAGCCCCGTAGGGCAACAAACACACGGCGCCTTAAGCCGATCCGTCTGGCTCTCACACGTGGGCATAATGCCCCCAGCCACGCGTCCAGATACCCAACATGGAGCCGTGGAGCGAGGTGACTCCCCTCGTGGAACACCCCAAGGATGTGGTGACGATGACAGCCCCCACTAAAGGCAGGTATGCCCCCAGATGGGCGAGCCTTGACTCCTTTCTACAGAAGAGGCTTTGTCCACTAGCAAAGGGTGGAAGGTACTAGGCAATGAAGAACTATGTTAAAGAAGGAATGCACTCCTTTGGTCGCGTACCAGGCGAACATGGCTGATGTGGATTGGTTCGCGGAGGATTGCTCTCACACGAGCCAATAGGGCTCCTCAGTGAATGCACCCCCCTGACCATAAGTTAGGCGGGTGTACTCGAAGGGGGACAAGCCTTAGACTAAGGTTCCTTGCCCTTAGGCCCCGTAAGGCCAAGGAACGGAAGGCCCGTAAGTCACCTGTGAGGTCACCTCAGAGAGGGACCCCGACAGCTGTAGATAGCCATTGCCGCCTTTGCTGCAAGCTAAGAGCCAGTCAAGTCAACCCGCCGTTCTGGCAAACAGGCAGTGTCACCTAAGTCCCCCCGTCAAATGGGCATCACTGCCTAAACACTAGCAGTAACGCTAACACCCTCGAGGTCCTTTCCTACTATTGCCTGAGCCCATCAACGCTAGTGTTAAAGGGACCTCGAATCGATGTCACTCCAGGAAATCGAGTTAACCCTTCTGGGTCAACCCTCCCTAGGTACCTTCCCTCGACCTTCACCAGGGCGAGGGGGGTACGACCAAGCCTCCCCGCATGTCTCAATGGAGCGTTCTAGGCTTGCTTCGGCAAAAGCCTCCCCCATCAAGGCGTCTCCAAGCCCCTTGGAAAGGGCACTCCCTTAGACACTAACCAGGCGGGAGTCTCTACCATGATGCCTGCAGGTATCCAAGGACCTTACCTTCGACCCCCCAGACGCGTCAACACGAAAGCCAAAGGCGACCCTCAGGAGCGGCGTTGTCCTAGACAAGTCAATAACTCGTGTAACCTCTAATGGCAACGCCTATAGCACTTTAGGATGCTTAGGCTAAGCTGCCTTCCAAGCCACCCCTTTTGGGTCAACGCACACTTGGCGCATCCCCCGCTCTAGTGGGAGTGCCTTCCTTTCCTCTCGTTGGCCATTCCGGACACGACCCTTCGGCAGCCAAGAGAAGAGGAGAGAGAGGAAGGGCCTGAGCCTCCAACATTCCAACTCGGACAGGGATGGACACCCTAACCGGGTTGCCATACCTAAAGTGGCCAAGCTGACAGTAGAATCGAGTTGCCGTACCTAACCGGGTTGCCGTTACGTGCCCGCTGCCAGGGATATCCCGTCGCATACCAGACTCCCCCAGAAGGAGGAGCTCCTGATGCAGAGGAGCTGTGACTTGGCATAGTTCCCCAGAGTTGAGGCGAGGTGACCGAAGAAGACCTCTCGAAGGAGAAGGGGAACCATGTTCGTGCAATCCGGCAAGGGGCTAACCTGGCTGATCTGCCAAGCGACTTCGATCATAGCCCAACTCATCAGTTGCGGCTTCCCCCGCCTCTTCTTCGTTCCTCACGATGCCAACCAGGCTCATCGAGGTCAGGGGAAACCCCACTCCCTCCAAGGGTGTAGAGGCGATAACCTCCAGAGAAGCAAACGCACCCAAAAAATAGCCCTGTGAGTCTGTCAAGGACCGTGGCGCCCTCCGAAGTCCCTGCAAAGGCGAGCTCACCCCGTAAGGGTGGCTAATGCTAGATACCCTCGGCGCATGCGGTATCCACCGTGCAAGGAGAGACCTTAAGAGCTGTTGGAGTCGGCGTTCGAGGCTCCCACCTTACCCCAACGGTGGTAGGAGTCCCAACCCGTACTATCAGGGGAGTATCTCTTGCAAATGATCAGTCGTCACCTGCGACAGGCAGCACTCGCCTAATACCTTCACCTGACAATTTGCCTTGGGGGGTTGACTGGGGTCAGACATCGACCCACCAAACCACCTCCTACGGTTGACCGTAACTCGGATGGACGCATCCAACGTGCCATGTATTGCCACCTCTTAAGGCCGGCAATCCCCCACATCCTAAGGGGGAAGAGAACTCGGACAAGTACACGACCGAAGTTCCATGTGATGCTGCCTCTTCAGGCAGGTAGCCCACCTCTTAAGGTGGATGAGAACTGCCCAGCTCTGTCGTGAGCAGGTGGGCATGGTGGTTTCTTGCTTTGTTTTATTTATTTGCATTTTTCTTTCATTTTTTGATTTGTTGCTGTTCTTCTCCTCCGCCATTAATGTAGTGCTTCAAGCTTTGAAGCTCACGCCCTCCGCACACCTCCAGCATGCCCACGCACCTCCAGCCGATCACCGCCTGCTTGACCAAACCGCTCGAGGCTTCTTTCCGCATGCGCGGGCACTCCACAACGCCAGTCATGTTCCAAACTGCCTCCAGCCGGTCACCAGACCACGCGCACACTATACTGCATTGTAGTGCGCAGTCTATGCAACACTATAGCCATTGGCTCGTTTCTCACTTAGCCGGCGGTAATATGGTAATTATGATGTGGTAATGTGTTGTAGTAATTGTTAATGATGTTGTTGAGATATGTTGTGATTTGCAACACCATTAGTGTCATTGTAGTGAGTTGTATGGGATACCAGTCATTATAACCATTATTATTTACTTATCTAATTTTTACTGGTTTTATTCTAGGTTGTTCACTGGGAGGCAATTATTGAATTACATCACTCTTTGGTCTCAAAATTATCCTCTAATTCCAAAAAGAGGCTTTACATTTAATAAAGAATGAATGAATGTAGACATGGTTTGTCTACTCACAAAGAATTAATTGTAATACTTGCAAAAACTAACTATAAACAAGCACCAAACAATTAATCACTAAACTTTAAACTATGTCTTTACAAGTTATAATATTAATACTTACATGAAAGTACATAATCGACTAAGATTACATAGTATATTAACTTAACTTACTAGTCTGATACCTACAGCAACACATACAATAGTTATAGTGACAGATGTAAGCGTCGCTAGATCCCAGAAAACACTATATACAAACTTAAAGAGGGAAACTGGGGTCTGTAGCGACGATTATGGTGACATTTTGTTCTGTTAGTAAATGTATAAGTTAATTTACATAAAAGTAATTGGCTATACTACGTATACATATATATATATATTTATATTTCTCTTGTATGTGCATTTACTTACGTATGTACATCTCTCTCTCTTCTCCTTCACACTAATCTTCATCAGATGTTCTTCTTCTGTGTTTTCATTCTGCCTTAGTGAATTTAACACGTCGTGGCTGAGAGGCACTTACTATCGTCATTAGCTCTCGTTAATTAGTTAAAAATGTGTTTAATTTGCGGGTACGCTTTTCGAGGGATACACAGCACCCAGAGGGTGGGACCAAACCTCTAGTAAGCACGCCTTAATTCTCATTAGGCTGCTTAATTACATGTTTGATAACTCAACTCAGGGCCTTCTCAGCCCACGCACACAGACCTCTCTCCCCGGGCCCCCAGCCCCACAGATCATGCTCAGAATAGGCTCAGTATATGCTCAATGGTATCAAATGTATATGTTGTTTCGGGCGACCAGCGCCCGTGACGACTACATTGCATATGACGAAATTCAACATATATCGCTGCGCGTGTTTTGCAGCGCACGATGTGGTGCTATTCGAGCGCCACATCTGCGCTGAAAACCGCGTGCAACTGTGGGCTGAAGGAAATTTTGGCCCTCAATTCAAGGGCCATAATTTATTTAAAAATAAAAATAAATTATGGAAAATAAAGTATTTCCATAATACTATATAATTGTTCAATTAATTTGAAATTATAATTATATTTACTATATAAATAAATTCACTAAAGTAGACTATTTTTACACACTGATTTTGGTGTTTTATTCTTTAATTACTTATAAATTAGCTACTAAATGGTCTAATTGACCTCATACAGAGTTAGAAAACATATAAAAGTATTTTATAGACATTTTTATTATATTTTTCCAAATTAATGTCTATGTTATTTACATTTAAATAGTAGTTTTAACTGTTTTGCTTATAAATTAAGTTAAACTTCATATAATCAGGTATAAATATACTTAAATTAGCTTAAATTACTTAAAGTATATTAGTCTTAGTATACATATTCAATTAACTTAATTATAATTCTAAATTAATAATTTAACTAATTGAATTTAACAACTTAGCTATAAACTTAATAAATTCATTATTTATTATGTATAAAGGATTAAATTAAGGTAAAAGATTTTATTTACTTATAATCTACATATACATAGATATATATACAGTTTTATAGTTTAATTTTCTTAATTATGCTATCTACTGATCTAGTTAGTTTAATAATACATATAAATTAGTTCAATTTATATATAGTTATATAATTATTGTATTTACTGTCCAAACTAGATTAAAAACCTAATTTACAGTATTCATTATATTTACATAGTTAGTTATACAGTATATATATATATACACTACCTATTTACATATATAGCCTAGTATATAGCTTAAGTCTATATAAGTATACTTAATATACAAAGTAATATATATGTATATATATATATACATATATTTTGATCCTTTTGGGTGTTTCATTTTAATTTTTACTGTTACAGATCTGACAGAATTAGGAGAGAAGAAGGGAAGAGTTGACTGAGGAGAGAAAGAGGCTTGTTTAACTGTCTTTTAAAGTTTTAACCCTTTTTATCATGTTTATGATTGCCTTCTTTCTATATAGCATGAAATTTAGGATGTGTTTACCCACCTTAATACAGTTCTCAGTTAAGTTTCCAATTTTAAATCATGTTTGGGTGGTTATTTTCAACTAAACTAGCTAACAACAATTAAGAAGGATAAGACATGCATGCACAGAAATTAGAGTTCAGTTATTTAAACCAGAAAGTTTGTATATACAGGAAATGAAATACAATCAAATGTCAGCTATGTTCAAAATAAAGTCTACAGGGTTTTACATTAGAACCTATCTGCTACAACTTAGAACAATTAGACAATAGCAGCAACATGAACATTTCAGACCCTGCAGCAGCTCAGATCAAATTCCAAATGGTCTAACTGCTACTGCAGTTAGTCCATTTGAGATGAAATGTGAGTTGGAGAGAAGAAAAATGTAGCTGCAAGATGCAGCACTTTGCTGTGTCCGCTGGGATTAGAATCAAAAATCCAAACTGAAAAAGAAAATCTCTCTCAATCCCCAATCTGACAAGGGTTTCATTTCTCACTAAAATCACTAAATACCCCAATTCAAATGTAAAAACCCTTATCAAAAACTTCACTTCAGATTAAATCCACAAATATCACTGATTTAACTCTTCCTAATGCTATAGACAGCATGAAGAAAGAATTAATTCAGTCAATTAAAGCCCTTAGTTCAAATCCCTGTTTCTGAAACCTTAAGGAGTATTGAGAACTCCTTAGGTTAGGAAATCACCAAACAACCATTCAAAACACACTCATGAATGCAAGAACAGACTTCAAATCACTACAGTGATTATCCTTAGATCTGACTTGCATTCAATGCATTCAAAAAATTATCAAATCAGATCTATGTACGGCTCTTCTGAGATGACTTCTGTCACCAGAAAACCTCTCAGATTCCTTGCCAACAATAAATTCAAATCAGACTTCATTCAATTTGTCAGATCAAACAGTTAAAACCAAATTGAAGGAAAAATCCATGAAATCCAAATTGAGGAAAAATCTGACAAACTAAAAATTTCAATTCAATCCAGGGGCTTTTGTGACTAAGAGTAAGGTGAATGGGAAGCCCCTTAAGTGCTTTTTGACGCCAATTTCAGATTTGAGGTTGAAAACCAATCAGATCTGAAATTGGGTCAGAGTGTATGGGTGGAAAGCGAGAAACAAGTCGTGGAAAATCAGAACTGGATATGAAAGTATGGAGAGGGAGAGAATTTGAAAACATGGCTATATGAAATCTTCCCCTCTGATTTGGAATGATCAGAGGAGGTGGGGGGGGGGGGGAATTAAAGCCTAATTCTATTACTACAGCTACTTTATCCTACAGCAAAATTGAACATTACCAATTACATTAATTCTACTCTAAACTACTTAACTACAGCTAAAACTAATCCGCAGAATTATAAACCTATTCTAACAGGAAGAATGGGACCTATGGGTCCTTAGCAGGTGGCTAAGGAGGAAGAAGGGAGGAAGATGACTCCAACGGAGGGAAGAGTCTTCTAGTGAGGCTCCAGGGTCGTCCTCAGGTGCTACGAAGTCCTTAGCGACGAGGAGGTCGTGAGAAGGTGATGATTTCACAGTCGGTGGCTGTGAAATCAGAGAATTGATGGGGAGGAGGAAATGGAGTGGACGAACGATCGCTAAGAGGTGTAGGAGCGAACGATCCCTTGCACGCGACACCACTGAGGTGCTTAAGTAGCATACTAAGTGGCTGAGATCACCGCTCAGGTGAGGATAATCAAGAGGCAACCGACGGCGAGGACGAGAGGAGCGGAGCGCGCGGCGAGCTATACTCAAAATCTGACCGTCAGATGAGATCTGGGGAGAGGGGTGATCGCACGCGTCGAATCGCGTGAATCTTCCATTCAAATCTAACCGCAGATCAGAATCATGAAAAACGACGGACGGCTGAGATTGGCCGTGTTCTTCGCACGCTACAGTGCGTGCGAAGAGCAGTAGGCCATTCTCTGAAATAATGGGAAAATTGCAGACAGACCCTTGCACGAAGGGGTAGAAGATTTGCGTGCAGGCCCATAAGTGAAAAGAATTACAATAGGAAGGACCCTACAGCCTTTCAAAAGGGTCCCTGCGGCTTACAAGTAGGTCCAAAGAGGAATTTTTAAGGGCAAGAGTGTAATACATGAAGGACCAAAGTGTAAACTACCTATTTCGTAGCCTAAATGATGTCCAAATGCCTTCAAATTTTTATATGTGCTTAATTGAACATTTAAGACATTAATTATACTTCTGATTTGGCCTTTCAAACTTATTTATGTGTTCAATTGACGCATGGATCATCATTTGTGCTTTGCTTTCAGAATATCTCGTTTTGTGACCTAATTATAAAGTTTTAACACAGAGTAAAGGTTTTAGGTCTTTTTCTTTAATTCCCACACTCAACCCTTTTTATCTGTTAATTTGATGTTGTTTTACTCAGTGTCTACCTTAACTTCAGCTTTTTAGCCAGGCGACTACGTCGCTCTCTCTCCTCGCCTACACCCGCTCCACTCGCCAGTGCTCCCACCCTCAGTGTTGTGTGCTGCACTCCGCAGCTCCAGCACTTCATCCCGCACGCAGCCACAGTGCGCTGCGTCTCACCTGCTCTGCGCGCGCGTTCGCATTCGCCTCTATGCCCGCGCACCTGCACGCCTCCAAAAGATGCCCTCGCACCACAGACGTCTTAAACGGCTGCCCCTCCTTTAGCATACACGCATACACTCACACACTCACGCATACACACACACGCACACATATATATATACATTCACACACTCTCACCCTCACATATATTTACATATACATAAATATATATACATATATATAGGTATATATATACATATACACATATATGTACACACACATATATATATATATATCCACTTATCCGCATTCCCCTATACACATATTCACCTCACATACACTACCCACATACCCATGCACTCATCCCTCCACCGCGCATTGTATTGCGGGAATATTCGCACCAGTTGCTGATATTCCCCGATACCCGCGCAATGCAAGTGCGTCCACCCATACTCACACACATCTACTCCACACTCCACGCGGCACTTAGTCTTGTTGGTTGCTGTTCTCAACGTTTTGTGCGGGTTTAAAGGATGTCACGTTGTAGTATAACCGACAAAATGTTTAAATAAATATAAAGAATTTTATTACTCGAACAACTAGAGTATCCGAGGTTGAACACGGGGAGCAATCTCAGTACTTTGTAAAACCAAAGAGTACAACTGTTTAAATGCAAATATGATTCATTCAAAGAGAGAATTTTAAAAGAAAAAGATTTGGGAAAAAAAAGTAGAATTGGACGTCTGATTTGTGTATCAGACGTCTTAAATGTGATCTCTCTTTCTCTCTTCTTCTTCGTGGCTCTTCTCCTTTCTTTGCTTCTGGTATCTTTCCTTCTTCTCCTGCCTTGCCTTTCTTCTTTCTTCTTCTTCTTCTTTTTCTTCTGATCTCTTTGCAGTCTTCCCTTGTCTTCTTCTTCTTCTTCGTTCTTCCCTCTCTTCTGCCTTGTCTTCCTTCTTCTTCTTCTCTACGAAGACTTCTCCTTTCACTGCTACACAGCCTCTTCTTTCTTCTCTTCCTGTTCTGTAGCGGCTAAGTGTTCGCTGCCTGGGTCAGTTCTTCCTTCCTACACACACCACACAGTAGCAGAAACCTACCCCCATCCCTCTGCCCAAGTGTCTCTCTCTCTCAAGCAATACACTCACGGACGCTCTCCCAGAGCCACACGGGTAATCGGGTCGGGTTCGCACCCGGGACCAGGTGCACCGGCAAGTGGTGATGCGCGAGGAGTGCGTAGGTCTAGGTCGGGTCGGGTCCGCCAGATCCGCGAGGTCAAGCCGCAGACGAGGCGTGTGTGAGGGCAGTGAGGGACCTCACCCCTGTGCTTACGGAGGCACTAAGACGATAACACAAAAAACACTTATATGGTACCTGAGTGTTGCAATCCCACGATGTGGGACTATCTGGTCTCGCCTTCACTCGCGCCCGCAGAGTTTTGTCGCTCGATTGCCCAAGCTGTTGACTCCTCTGCGCTACTGGCTGGCCTTGGTTGCTTCGCGACACTTGCGAGAGTCTGCTACACCTGTCGCCTGGGAAGCCTGACGCCTGCTGCTGCTCCAAGCTCCCTGCTGCTTCGGCTGTTAATGGCGACTGGGGCTTACACCTGACATCCAACAGAACGGCCTATTGGCCCAATCAGAATAGCTGGAAACCTTCGTCGGAGCACGGCGAAGGCGGTGGGTGATGCTGCAGGTTGCCGATCGGCCTAGGCGTGCGTGCCTAGGTCAACCTGTGGCCGGAGATGGTGGGTTGGTCGGGGGGTGATTATGGAGGTCTGGAGTGGCAGTTGTGGGGGGGAGCGAGTTCCTGGTGGTGAGGCGGAGCTCTCGAGGTGGTTGGCGAGCCGTGTGGAGTGGTGGAGTGGTGTGGGCGACTCGCCAGAGTGCGGTCGGAGGTGAGGAAGATGGAGGCGGTTAGGTACTGTCGAGGGGTAATCAAGTAAAATAGTTGGGGAAAAAGAGAGAGGAGAGGATGGAGAACGTATCTGGGGTTGTCTGGAAGGAAGGGAGGCGACGGAGAGGACGGCTCGTAACTGCCGTCCTCGGGGAAGAAAGACCCTGAGGGAGGAAGCGGCGACGAAGATGAGGTCAGAAGCGCGCGCGAGGGGTACAGCGCGACGCGGGAGGAAGCGGCGGAGAGGACTCTGCTGCTGGTATGGCAGCAGAGAGACGAGAAGGAGGGGAGGAGGTCGCCGGAGCTTGTGGGTCGTTTGGCCGGAGATGGGAGAGGGAGGAATTTGGAAGGGATCTCCGTCAAAATCAAGCTTGCCTTCTGCGGTAGGGTCTGGGGTGTCTTTTATAGGTGCTGGCCGCACCTACCAGTGCGTGGAGACCGCGCAATCAACGCTTCCGGTTCGCCGGATATGGAAGGAAGGTGGATACCCAAATCTCTCGTGCGTTCGCACGAGAGATTGGGTTCACACCAGCGATTGTAATTGGCTTTAGAAGGAAAGGAATTCCTCAGAGAATCCCCCTTCCATTTCTGGGAGAGAATCTCTGAGGAATTAGAGAGCAATCTCTCTCGAAACTTCGTCGGAGCTCGGTTCTGCCCTAGCAATGGCGGCAAGACCGGTTTGCAAAGGAGGCGAAGAACCTAGGGGGCCCTCTGCAAAGGTATTCAAAAGATAGGGACCAATTTGTGATTTGGGTGTACTAAACTGCAAAGTAGGTCAAGATAACCTCTCCTTAGGTCCAAATCTTGGTACAAACCTAATTCTGACCTAAGGAATCCAATGGTGAAGTTGGATTTTAGGTTTGACCTCGTTGGACTGGACATTTTGCGTAAAAACCCAAATTATGTTAATTGAAGAGCTAGGACCCTAATCTAGGTCAAACTAGGTTCCAAAGGCCAAATTAAGTGTTCTAAACCCTAGAGGATGTTTTTCTATGATTTTTAGAGGGTTTGATTGATTTTTATTCTGACCGGAACCTTGTTAATTTAAGCGGGTATGTTTTAGGGTTACCAAGTGTCATTTAGTTCTTAGATTGCACATAAACCCATTTCTGATTAACTCAACCCACTTTTTATCTTATTTGGACCATTTGACCTATGTTTTGCTTCTGAGAAATCCCGTTTATGTACTGCAATGGTAAAATTACAGTTTTAACCTTTATTTCATGTTTTCTTCTCACAGCACTTGTTCCTTCAGTTAAGCCTTCTTCTAGGTTATGTAGGAGCTTTTATCTTCTTTATTGGGTCAAAATGAGCTAGTTATGGCTCATGATGAGGATCTAATCAGTTGTGTCTTGCAGATGTGAACCAACTTGACATCGTGCTACATCCCATTCACAATCCCATCTTCACCCCTATCTATATAACATCTATATAATTATACATATTCTATATCTACTATATATACATATATAGATATATTAAGCTAAGTATTTCTTTTCATTGCATTTTATTTTGCTTTCAATTTGTCTTTTCTTCCTGCTACTAAAAAGATTAAAAAAAGTATAAAATAGAAAAGATAAATCTTTATTTGCAGGCACACGGTCTCGCGTGTGGCGAGACAGGATTCATTGTATTTTGGTGTATAGCCAAAGACCTATTTGAGGGTGTGCCTCAAGAACAAGTTTATCGAAAAAAAACCTAAAAATCAAGAAAACCAAACACATAATAAACGAAAGGAAGAGATACCTTTCAAGAAAGGCGTAGAAACTTCGCAAATCTCCTAACCCTGCCTCCCTGAGATCGACCCTGGGCCTAAAAGTGATCAAGATAAAATCAAGTAGGCCAGGTTAAAAATTTTGTGAAACTGGTGTACACTCGACTTAGGTTAACTCACTATACTCATTTCGACATTAATATCACCATATTAATAAAGCCTATTTGAGTACGCATCACGCTTTTCGGGCGCCGTTGCCAGGGAGGCGCTATTTGAAGTAAGTTTCTACTCTCTTTGATTTTCTCTTCTCCCACCCTTCTCTTCACATGTGTTTTGTTTGTTTGTGTGCAGGTGTACCTGTTACAAGGAGGAGACACGCAAAGGAGGTCGAAGACATGGGCAAATCCAAGGCGGGTGCAAGAGCGTGAAATCGTCGGCGCTGCAATTGGAACTTCGCCCACGTTGCTGAGGAGGTAGGTGTCTTCCTCGTAGTAACTTAGGTCATCTTATCACCTTGAAA
Organism: Thalassia testudinum; assembly: GCA_037157565.1. Lineage (NCBI taxonomy): Eukaryota > Viridiplantae > Streptophyta > Magnoliopsida > Alismatales > Hydrocharitaceae > Thalassia > Thalassia testudinum. Next base: position 56,373,681 of record JAZHRO010000030.1, read on the forward strand.
GAAAAGAGAAAAAAAATCTAAAACTTCTAAAAACCTAAAAACACTTCTTGGGAGTTTCTTGGGGCAAGTGAACTAAAACCCTCTTGTTGATTGTTTGCTATCACCCCCACCGCCCCTGGATTTCCTGCAAACTTCTCATGGAGAAAATCCAAGAATCTTGATTCTTGGATCTTTCGTTGTGTGAAGTTTTCTTTAAGGCAAGATAAAAATTGATTGATTGCCATCCTTCCTTGCCTCATTTATTCTCATTTCAAGATCACTTTTTTTTTTTGTGGGAAGATTTGGAATTGAGTTGATTCCAACCCCACCACAACTCTTCATTTGCCTTAGATTCAATCCCCAATATATCAATCCCAACATTTTCATTTTTTTTACATCATTTGGTGGTTGAGCCTTGTGTGAATTATCATTTTGGTGATTGGGAGCACTTGAATTGAAGTGTCTTGGCTCCCTTTCACATTGAATTAAAATAGACTCGTGCATCCACACTTAGAAATTTCCATCTAGGGAAGCCTAGTGCATTTTAGCATGCATTAACTAATTCACATTGAAGAAGGGTTTATTGGAAATAAAGAACTTGTGTTTTCTCAAAACCCGGAGATTGGTTGAATCGATAATTTAGTGGAATCCTAAAATCCATACTACTTAAGGTTGAAATTCTAAAAGCCATTCACCATCTAAAACATCAATTCGGGGAGATTTCCCTGTTGCATGCTTGATTTACACACTCTTAAAATTAACACACTTGGGCATTACCCGTATACAACACCCTTCACATTCCTGGAGCACTCGATCCTAAGCCTCTAAATTAAAACTGGTAGTAACTGGATCGCTCTTAAGGATTGGAGGTCTAACTACCTACGTGTAGCGCCTACGTGCTGGTGTGGGTTCCCACATGCTATCGAGTGTCTAAGACTGGGGCAAACAACCTTTCAATCTGGCCCGGTGGTTCCGCGGTACTCTCATTTGGTTCCGTAGGTAGTGATAGTAGGTAACTTAAATCTGGAGGTCTAAGGGCACATTGCAGAGGTTAGGAAATTGATTGCTTTGATTTGTCATTAAGTGTATCCTTACGGCATTGTTTCTCTCATCCCCTTCCCTTCTCATCTCCCCAATTCTTCCTGCAATAGTGCATGTTTGGGAGGAGGTTACAAAACCCTGAATTGTTTGAATTGTCTGATAATTATAAAGGGATAGAAATTGGTGAATCGTCATCCTCCTCCACAAACATGGCTGCACTCCCACCCCCAAATCCCGAGGGAGGAATCCACCCCCCTCCAATCCCACCAGGTGATCGTGGAGCCGTAGACCCCATAACCTGCCTCCAAGCCCAAATGGCACTGTATAATGAACAAATCGAGGCTATAAGGGAAACATTGGAGGAAATGAATCACCCTCCCCTTGAAAGGGAGGAACCCAGGTCTCTTAGTTCTTATCAAATTCCCTCTGCTATGGAGACCATTGGGCAAATTCGGGTCCCCATGGGTGGGGATGATTTTTCATTAAAATCAAATGTCATTGGCTTAATTAACTTTCACTTCCACAGTCTTGCAAGTGAAGATCCCCTTCTTCATTTGGAAGACTCAACCCAATTAGCTGAAACTGTTAAACCAAGAAACATCGGGTTATCAATTGTCCTCATGAAAATGTTCTCGTTTTCGTTGTGGGACAAAGTTCGCAGTGGTTGCGCACCCTTAGGAGAACCATCCATTCTTGGGAAAAGATGCGCACAGCATTTCTCAAGAAATTCTTCCTAATCGGGCGAACCAATGCGCTTCGTCGGGCTATAACTTCGTTCGTGCAACAAAACAACGAGCAATTTCATGAGACTTGGGAGAGGTATAATGACCTCTTAAGGAAGTGTCAGCACCATGGTCTTCTAAAGTGGCATATAACCCAAATATTCTATTATGGGCTAAATGAGACTTTGCGATAAATCGCCGACGCTTCCTGTGGAGGGAACTTTATGAATAAAGATGAGAATGGAGCATTTGAATTATTTGAAAACATAAGTGAAAACTCAATGAACAATGCCTCCATTGTCGCCTTTAATCGTACCAGCATGCCACACAATGTTCACGAAGTTGACACAGGACCCTCCCATTCATCCATAGATCTTAACTTAATTGCACAAAAATTGGATGAAGTTTCTGTCGTGCATATGAAGCTGGACGAGCTTCTAGCCAACCCCACCCGCTCTATGGCAAACACCTCCACTCCATCACTCCGTCACAACCTTAATCCTTCCAATACTAGGCTGATTCCCAAGAATCCTGTGAGACCATCCTTACCGAGTATCGCACCAGGCGATTCGGTAAGTAATGTGGACTTGGCTTCTGCAAGCCAGTATTTTGACACAGAGGACCAAGCCTCCATGTGCTCAGATGCATACACGCATGAGGACTCATCTTCTGGCTTAGAAGACGCTTGTGCCGTGAGGAACAACCCATTTTCGGCCACTTATAACCTAAGGTGGCGAAATCATCCTAATTTCGCATGGTCCAGTAACTCGCAGCACCAAAACCCCACTAGTGGACCAATGAGATCGTCTGCACCTGTCATTCCAATGACCCAATATAATCCTGTGGCAAATACGCCATCGGGTCCTTGCACACCTCAAACAAAACACACATCAAGTCCTCTTGATAAATTGATGCCAATGATGACGTAAATGTCCAAGTGCCATGAAGAAAACATGACCTCTCCTCAGCACCAATTGGCGCGGCAGAATGCTAAGATCAGTAAACTATGCATGACGACTAGATCTCAGGGCACTCTTCCAGCCCAACCGGTCCCTAACCCGTGAAATTTCATACCCCGTGGTCCACAACCACAAGTACAATTGTCTCAGAGGCAGGTTCATCGGATTTTGCAAGAAACTGGGATTTCAAGCTAATCCCGCAGCAGCAAGTCACCCTTATGACCCTTTTGCGAACCCTCCTCCACCTTATGATCCCACTGGACCTACGGCATCCAATGCAATTACTACAAGGAGTGGTAAGAAAACCGTCAATCCGCCTCGACCTGATCCTAGCCCATCTTCTTCACCGCCCTCTCATTTAGGATGCGCACCACATTCTCGTGAGGACGATACACCCAAACTAATGCCAAAATCGATCCCATTCCCTGAGGCTCTACTGAGAGAGCCAAAAGTCAAGAAAAAGGATACGCAGGCCTTTGATAACCTGCGTAATTTATTCAGGGATGTTAAGATCAAAGTACCCTTATTGAAGGCTATCGACCATATACCAACTGTCACTCGATTCTTCAAAGACTACACTACACCCAGGCGATAGTCAAAGAAAACAAAGAATCCGGTAGTCCTTTGACCTCATGCGAGTTGTGCTATACTATCACATCTACCACCGAAGCAGAAAGATCCGGGTACACCGCTTATTTCATGTAGCATCCAAGGCTGCAATTTTAACTGTGCTCTGTTTGATCTAGGATCTTCCATCAATCTTATACCAACCATCATGCTCGAGAAATTTGCCTTAAGAAATCTGAAACCCACCCTGTCACATTGCAATTGGCAGATCGTTCTGTCAAAATACCGAAGGGTGTGGTGGAAGACGTGGTGGTTAGAGTCAACAGTCTCTGTTTTCCTGTTGACTTTCTTGTTTTGGATATGGAAGTTCCTATCTCACTTTCTGATTGTCCGATCATCCTTGGTCGACCTTTCTTGGCCACAGCCCACGCCCATATAGACCGTGAGTCGAGTTGCATTGAGATCACCGTTAGATCTGAGAAGCTCAAGCTAAACATTTTCAAGGCCACCAAGAATTTCGATTGCAATTACATCGAGGATGACACGTCTGACGAGGACATGGCAGTCAGCGCGTGTATCGGACTAATAGGGACCTATTCTGACTACTGTGGATTGCCCCTGAATATAGAGCATCGCTTGACAAACATAAATTATGACATTTCCCCATCCCTGCCCTTACCCGTACCTTCTCCTGACCAGACTTCTGACGAGGTTTTCTCCGCTTTCCACACCTCGTGATCTGAGTCATATCCGGGCTACTCACCTCCGATCCACCCTCTTGAAGACCGGATTACCCTTTCTTTCTCACCAAATCAGGCGGACATGCGACTCCACATTGGGACCTTGAGCCCAAATACTGATCACTAGGGCTCTCCTTTCTTGGATCCATCAATCCAAGATGCCCCTCTTCTTGGCCAATCTAAGGGCCAACTTCTTTCTCCTACCCTTCTTTCTTCTGATCCGGTTGGGACACTCTCGTCCCAAGAAATGCCAGATCTTTCGCCATCCACTCTCGAGCTGAAAGCACTGCCTGACACACTTAAATATGATTTTCTGGGACCAAATGAAATGCTCCCAGAAATTATTAGTTCAAAATTGACCAGAGAGCAAGAGTGAAAGCTAATAAAGGTCCTCATGGAACACATGGTAGCCATTGGATGGTTCTTATCTAACTTAATTGGCATTAGCCCCTCCTACTACACTCACCGTATATATACGGAGGAGGAGGCTCGACCTTCCCACGAGATGCAGTGACGTCTCAACCCTAACATGCAGGAAGTCGTTAAAAAGAAAATCATTAAGTGGCTAGATGCAGGTATAATCTACCCGATTAGCAACAGCCCCTGGGTGAGCCCAATTCATGTCGTGCCCAAAAAGGCAGGACTCACCATCCATGTCAATGATAGGGGCAAATCCATCCCTACACGCACTCCTACATCTTGGAGAGTGTGTGTAGGTTATAGGAAACTAAATGCTGCAACTAAGAAAGACTATTTTCCGCTACCTTTTATTGACCAAATCCTGGAGCGGTTAGAGGGAAATAAAATTTTATGTTTCCTGGATGGATTCTCTAGATATAACCAGGTGACTAATGACCTCATTTCTAGCCGAGTAGTATCAACTCAAGTAGGTGCATCGAGTAGTGCCCCATACTTGGAAAGGCAGGTGCTTCGACACCAACATGACGTTGTGTTCTGGGCTACCTCCCAGCCGAGAGGTATGGATTTCATCCACGTGCACTTCTGTTGCCTCTGTGTGGTAAGTTTCTCTCGCTTGTCATTTCCTTCTCTTTGGTGAGAAACTTTTGCCTTACGCCTTCTTCTATACTCTTTGACAAATTAAGGCTCTTGGGACTACCTTTGTCCCATGCAACGATGCTCCATCGAACATCACCGAGCCTAGCGATTCCACCAAGGCGGATAAGATGGCCACCAAATGGGTCGTGACGGCCAAGGCAAATCAAAGGAATTTCATGCGCCCTATTGGAAAGGCCACTGCCACTTAGGAGAAGGTAGATAAGGCGTCAAAGGAGACCAGCTGCAAGCTCCGCTGGCAGCAGCAGGTGGCCAATCAAGTGGCCTAGCTGCAGAAGGAGCCAAGCAAGGCTCGCCAAGGATTGAGGAAAACTATGTTCCTTGGAGGGAAGATGGAGAAAAGTCTCATCAAAGCACATAAGACTAAAGTCATGGCTCTGCGAGACTTGTCTGAGCACCTGCAAACCTCCTGTACCACCGTTCTTTCACTAAAGGAGGAGGTGTAGGTGCTAAAGCCCGAATACTCCTCAGCGATGGAGAGGTACGAGGCAACTCTCCACGAAGAGCACCTTTGCCTGGTGATCAACTCCCTCATGGATGTGGGGGATCCAACTCAAGTGATCGGACTCCCTGAAATGGGTGGTTCGATCAAGGGAACAAAAACAATCTCACAGATGGCACAAGGGTTGATTACCCAGTTCTACCACAAGGGGCGTACGTCTGGGGGGAGAATGGGACTCCCAACTATGCACTAGAATTTTACAAGGTTACAGAGTACACAATCATTCGACCTCTCTCGGATTGCTTGGGGGGAGGACTTGAGTGTCCTCCCATCTACTTATAGTGCTTAGATCGAGATCCCAACGATATCTTTTGAGCGGATCAGGCTGGGGGTCTGAGCATGATCTCCTAAGTGGATTGTGCTCCTAGCAGGATTTTTTTAGTTGATACGCTTCTAGGTTATTAATGGCAGCTGCTACTGTCAGCATTTATTGGAGTTGCAAGACTACTATACTCTTGTTGAACCTCCAACAGATGGGGCCTTCCACCTACTCGTCTGCAGGTCTATTGGACTGCGAGATTCGTCTGCGCAACGGGTTCTCTTGGATGTAGGCAGGTTGGATCTCCAAACTCGCCTGCATCCAAGCTTCTCTGGGCCGAATCCTTCCTTTTGGGCCTATCATGGGGTTTCGAGTTCGAGGGCATTTTTTGCCCTACATCACCTAGGCACGACCATCGACAAGCTTGCTGATATGTTAGCAAATCAAGAAAGGGCGGAGGTGGCTACGGAGGCCCTAAGAGTCTAGCTTGCCAAGGCTCGGCAGCTCGCGAATGATAAGGTCAAGAAGGTGCTTGAGCTGAATCATGCTACCCAACCGGAGCTTGATCCTGAGATGATGATGGCATTCTTTTCCTTTGACCCATCTATGGAGGAGAATCGGGAGGCAGTCTCAAGAGAGATTGGGAAACATACCCTAGCAGCGGTGCTATCCCTTCCTGCGGGCAAGTACAATATGGTGAAGGAGCTATGCAATTGGTTTATGGACTAGTTATTGTCTGAATTTGACCGTCTAAAGTTGATGATCTCATTACAGACAAGGCTCGTATAGAGCCGCCTACGGACCAGTCGAGGCCTGTGGATCAGTCGGGAAGCCCGACTCCTGAAGAGGAGGTGCCTAAGCCGGGTCCGTTAGGAGCTACGAAATTGCCTACTCGACCGATCAGCCTCCGTAGTGTCTTCTCGTCACCATCTTTAATGCCTGGAGTGGACAGCTTTAAATACTGGGAATGAAGTTGCCGCTCCTTGAAGGATAGTGTTGCTGTTGTTTTTGTGTTCCCTTTGTCATCCCTCCTCTTTTTTTTTCTTTTGGGACCAACCAGAAGTGATGGTCCCGGGAAATGTAATAGATAACGCTTTGGATGAAATAAAAAGAAAAGTTTTTATTTTCATTGCTTTTTCTTTCTATACAAGATACAAGAGACTGTTTTGCCACCTAGGCTTTGTAATTCGTAACAGTCGCTCGGACCGTTCTTACAAATTTTGTACGATCCCTCTCACAGGGCATCTAGCTTCCCACTTGAATGACTTGCCATGGAGACTTCACTTTTGCGTAAGACTAAGTCTCCTTCTGAGAACTTTCGTTTGTGCACCCGCTTGTTGTAGGCGGACGCAGTGGCTTCCTTGTGCTCCAATGTCGTTTTAGAGGCTTCCTCCCTTAATTCATCTACAAGGTCCAAGGCAAGGCGGACTTGATCGTCATTGGAGGCGGGATTATAGAGTTATGTCCGGTAAGTCAAGAGGACCATCTCTATAGGTAGCTGGACTTCAATGTCGTACACCAGGTTAAATGGTGTGTTACCTGTGAAAGTTTTTTGGCACGTTCTATAGCCCCATAATACATCCAACAGCTCATCCACCCATTTCCCTTTCATTGAATCTAGGTAACGCCTCAACACTGAGATGATGGTACGATTGGCTACCTCCGCCTGTTCATGTACTTGGGGATAACCGACGGACGTGAAACGTCGGCAGATATTCTAGCCATTGCAAAATTCCTCAATAATTGCTTAGGAATGATAATTGTTCCCATAGATGGCGCCAATTGATCGGATCTTCTAAGTAATCGGATGGTCTGACTCAACAAATCTCAAGCAAACAATCACAAAGAAAACGAGGAGATTGGTGACCTAGTTCCACCGCGAGGGGTGTACGTCTGGGGGAAGGCAATGCTCCCAAATATTCACTAGTAAATAGTGGTAATACAATCTCTCTTTCTCACAAATTGCATGAAGAGAAGCCTCAAGGGCCTCTCTTTGCTATTTATAGTGCTGAAAGAGGATCTTGCTGTAGGATCTTTTGTCAGGACGTGTCCACTACCAGGACATGTTTGTTGTCAGGTTATTAATGACGGTAGCAATGCCATCGTTAATGTCAACATGGGCATCGTGGACTTTCTCACCGCCTTTCTGACCTCAGCCAACTTGGATCTTCTAGTGGGTAGAGTTTGTCTAGACTCGTCTAAATGTGGGTGGATCCGGATCTGCCTAGGCGTCAGTGGGTCGAGCAGAGCTGGATTCGCCTGGGCGTAAGCGGGTCGAGCAGGGCCGGATCCGCGTGTTTACTCTGTATCTAGGTAGCCAGATCACTCCTCGGGCTTCCTGTGGAGTTTTGAATCTAAGGACACGTTTTGCCCCTCATCAAAAGGTAAATTTCAAGATATCACAAGCAGTTCAACTCACCACCTCCAGGTAATTTTCACATTGGCAAGTCTTGAATCGACATCATTATTGCCACAAAAATGATATGGGACGGGTTATCAGCTAAAGAACCCACAAGTGACATGTCTTCAAAAATTGATTCTAACTTAGATAAGAACTATTTATGTAGGGCAAAAAGTACTCTTGGATTCAAAACTCCGCACCCGACCTAGCAAAGGACCCAGCTACTCGGACTTGGGGTATATAGGTGGAACCAGCACCCTGTCCTGTCTGAGACCAACTGGGTCCCGATCAATGTAAGCCTGGTCTTCAAGAAGATCTTGCGCAGCAAGGGTAAATGGTACGAAATAATGGGCCTGAACACTAGCACCCTGATTGCTACCACGTAGCCTCACAAATAGGGGTACCAGAGCCCGTCAATGAGAAGTATCCCCATGTTATAAATAGAGAAGGAGCCCTCAGAGAGAAGGGGACTCCTCCTTGAGAGAATGAGTGAGATCATGTAATACCGCTAAACCACCATGAGTTCTACTGCATAGTTGGGAGCCCCATCCCCTCCAGACGTACAACCCTCACGGTGGAACCGGGTCACCAAACCCCTGTCTCTCTCTGTGAGTGCTTGGATTTCGCTCTATCTCCCTATGCGATGAATGATCAAGGGCTAAGTTGCACCTCCCACGTTAATAAATCTTTTGGTAGGCTTTCTGAGGCCCATCAAATGGCACAGTTTGTGAGAAGCAACAACAAAAGAGTCGTTGCTCTGCAAAGCATCCGATTGTCGGGAGTAAGAACCCCTCCGGCACCCTACTACAGCCCCCTTGAGCGAGAGCTTCTACGGTGGTCATAACCACCTGCGGTCTCACTCACGACCTTCCTCCCTTCGAAGGAGCCCGGTCGAGGTGCGGCACCTGCATGCCCTAGTGACCTTGGCTCATTGCCCAAGGTCCCCCAAGCTGGACCCTCCTTCCCGGAGGCGCAACCCGATCAAGAGGAATCGGGAGCCAAGTCTTGCGGTCCCAGATACACACCCATATGCATGTCGCCTGCCCACACGGGAACGAAGGAATGGAGGTCCCCCATTGGAGAATGCCAAGGCCCAACATGAAAGAACGGCGAACCCTACCTCATGCATCAATCCCCGAGGAGCAATCCTCGAAGTAAGCAAGCACTAGGCCATCCCAAGGGAAGTTCCACCAGGTTCCTCCAGTCGCGCCTGCCTGGTAAGGGCCCCCATGCGAATCGTTCCCCGACCAGCAAGGCAATGCCCCCTCCCCCCCCCCCCCCCCTGAGGGTGTAAAGAGCGGGTCCCACGAGCACTTCGCCAAGCACTCGGGGAGCGGGGGCAACCCCAAGAGGCTATCAGGAGTCGAGCAGTCGTGGACCGAGCCCACCAGGTCCTACCCGGTTTGGCTCAAAGCTCGACACCACGACGAGGGAAGCCCCGTACGGCGACAAACACACATCGCCTTGAGCTAATCCATTTGGCTCTCAAACGTGGGCATAATGCCCCCAGCCACGCGTCCAGATACCCAACATGGAGCCGTGGAGCAAGGTGACTCCCCTTATGGATCACCCCAAGGATGCGGTGCTGATGACAGTCGCCACTAAAGGCAGGTATGCCCCCAGAAAGGCGAGCTCTGACGCCTATCTGCGGAAGAGGCTTTGTCCACTAGCAAAGGGTGGAAGGTACTGGGCAATGAAGTCCTACATTAAAGAAGGAATGCATTCCTTTGGTTGCCTACCAAGAGGACATGGCTGAGGCAGATTAGTTCGCAGAGGATCACTCTCACGCAGGCCAATACGACTCCTCGACAAATGCACCCCTCTGACCAAAAGTTAGGCGGCTGTGCTCAAAGGGGGACAAGCCTTAGACTAAGGTTCCTTGCCCTTAGGCCCCGTAAGGCCAAGGAATGGAAGGCGCGTAAGTCACCTCGGAGAAGGACCCCAACAGCTATAGATAGCCATTATCACCTTCGCTGCAAGCTAAGAGCCAGGCAGGTCAACCCACCGTTCTGGCGAATAGGTGGTGTCACCCGAGTCCCCCCGTTAGATGGGCATCGCCACCTAAACAATGGTAGTAACGCTAGCATCTCTCGAGGTCCTTTCCTGCTATTGCCTGAGCCCATCAACACTAGTGTTAAGGGGACCTCAAGTCGACGTCACCCCAAGAAATCGAGTTAACCCTTCCGGGTCGGCCCTCCCTAGGCACCTTCCCTCGACCTTCACCAAGGTGAGGGGGTTACAACCAAGCCTCCCCGCATGTCCTGGCTAAGCGTTCTAGGCTTGCTTCGGCAAAAGCCTCCCCCGTGAGGGCATCTCCAAGCCCCTCGGAAATGGCACTTCTTTGGACACTGACTAAGCGGGAGTCTCTACCATGACGCCCATAGGTATAAAAGGACCTCACCTTAAACCCCCCGGACGTGTCAACACGAAAGCCGAAGGCGACCTTAGGGAGTGATGCCATCCAAGATGGGTTAACAACTCGCGCAGCCTCTAACGGCAACGCCTATAGCACTCTAGGACGCTTAAGCTAAGCTACCTTCCAAGCCACCCCTTCTGGGTCAGCGCACACTTGGCACATCCACCACTTCGACGGGAGTGCCTTCCTTTCCTCCCGTTGGCCATTCTGGACACGATCCTTCGGCAGCCAAGAGAGGAGGAGAGAGAGAGGAAGGACCTGAGCCTCCAACATTCCAACTCGGACAGGGACGGACACCCTAACCGGGTTGCCGTACCTAAAGTGGCCAAGCCAACAGTAGATTCAGGCAACTCGGCCAACTGCCCACCATTACGTGTCCGCCGCCAAGGATCTCCCAACGCATACTCGACTCCCCCAGAAGGAGGAGCTCCTGACGAGGAGGAGCTGTGACCTAGCGTGGTTCCTCAAAGTTGAGGCGACGTGACTGATGAGAACCTCATCATGAACCCTAACTAGCACTATCTAACCCAGATATGCAAGAAAAAGCTCCTACATAACTCAAAAAAAGGCCTAACTCAGAGAATTCTGAGTTCAAAAAGAAAATAAGTTATAAGGGGTAAAAATGCAATTTCACCAACACAATCTGCAAATAGGGTAACTCAGGGTCCAAACACAGGTCAAACAAACCAAATAAGAAGGAAAGTGGGATGATCTGATCCAACAAGGGCTACAGCAACTCCAAGGAATTAAATGACATTATGTAATCCTAAAACAAACCCACTTCAATTCACGTGGTTCGAGGTAGGAAAAAAAATCAAATAAATCCTCTAAAAATCATCGAAAAATAATCTCTAGGGTTTAGAATCTTCAATTTGGCCTTAGAAATCTATTTTGACCTACATTAAGAACCATGCCCAATTAATGATTTAATTTAGGTTTTTACGTAAATTGGCCAATCAAACATGGTCTGACCTAGAAACAAAATTCACCATTAAAATCCTTAGGTCCAATTTAGTCATGCATAAAAACTTTAGCCTAAGAAGAGACCTCCTTGACCGACTTTGCAATTAGGTCCTCATCATTTACTTTTTGACCCTCAACTTTCGAAACCCTTGCATTTTGGCTCCTAATTTCCTTGTCGTTCTTTGCATTTTGGTCCATCCTGCAAGTCTCTGCGCAGCACCATGCTCCGACGACTTTGCGCGGAGCATGGCGCTGCACAGGGTGAGGGAGGCATCCTGCAAAGTAAACGCGAAGTTCCCTGTGACGTCTGCTGTCGTAGGGACTTGGCCCTGCCACCTGACAACGCCCACACCTTCCGTGCGAACGCGTGGAAGGTATGGGTCTCGTCTCCGACCATACTCCGGCGAGGGACGCACGCTGCCTCCCTGCGTCCGACCCTCCGCCACCGCCTTTATAAAGACCAGCATCGCCAGCCGGTTCTCCCAGCTTGGTCTTGACGGAGAATCCCTCATCCCTTCCTCTCTCCCCACTCCAACAGGAACCCACCAGCTCCAGCGGCTCCTCCTTCTCGTCGCTCTGCTGCAATACCAGCAGCAGAGCCACCTTCACCTGATCTCCCCGCGTCGCGCCGCACCAAGCGCGCGCCTCCCTGCCCTCTTCCTCACCGCCGCTCTCCCCCTCTGGGTGTTTCTTCTTCGGTGACAGTCGGTACGGCTGCCTGCCGCTCCAGCCCCCCTTCGTCCCTGTAGGTAAGTAATAGTTATTTCCCTTCCTCCCCTTTTTCTTTTCCCCAACTTGTTTTGCTTGATCGCCCTACGACCACGCTTGACCACCCACATCTTCCCCACCTCCGGCCACTCTCCGGCGAGTCGTTCCCGTCATCCCACAACCCCATACGACTCACCAACTGCACCAAAAGCTCCGCCTCACCTCACCAAACACCCTCCGCCCCTCTACTGCCACTCCACACCTCCACAACACTCCCCCGATCAAACCCATTTTTCTGGCCACAGAATGACCTAGGCACGCACGCCTAGGCCATCCTGCGGCCTGCTGCACCTCACACCACCTTCGCCGTGCCACGACGAAGGTTCCCCTGTGGTCTGATTAGGTCGAGAGGCCCTATTTGTGTTAGACAAACTTGCTACCCCGGCCGCCATTGGCGACGACGCAAGGAGCTTCCAAGCGAGCTCCAAGACTCAGAGCGTCAAATCTCCAGCTGATGCGAATTGGGGAGAATCGGGTGAAGGCAGGCAGCTGGCACGCGAGGGGAAATGAGGACGCAGCTGCTAAGGCGAGGTCGTGTTCTTCCTATGGGCGCGCGCAAGAAGGAACAAAGTTTAGTCCCACATTGTAAGATTTCGAAGCACCGCAACCATTTAAATTGATTTTGTGTTTTTACCTTAATGCCTCAGAACACGGGGTGAGGTCCCCTCGCCCACTCGCTCGCCTCGTCCGCGACCCACGCCACACGGACCTGGCCGACTCGTTTACCCTGCACTCCTCACGCACCACCCACGCCAATGCACCTGGTTACGGGTACGCTACCCGACCCGATAACCCAGCTCTGGGAGAGCTTCCTATGAGCGATTTGCAGAAAGAGAGAGAGACGTGCGAGTAGAGGGAAGGGCTAGGTTTTGCTGTGCCTTGTGCAGGAACAGGGCGCGAAGGAGGAAGGCTCAACACTTAGCCGCAAGAAGAAGAGGAGCAGAAGAAGAAGAAACTCTGAAGAAGTCGTGCAGCTGAGCAAGGCAGAAGACCAAGGAAGAAGAAGCAGAGGAAGAAGAAGGCTCGCCAAAGAAGAGAAGAAGAAGTAGCGAAGGAAGAAAAAGAGGGGAAGCACTGTAGCAAACCGCCGTTTAAGTCGTCTGACTGCGATATCAGACGATGGATAAACCTTCAGAGGAGCTAAAGCAGAAGACCAAGGAAGAAGAAGAAAAGAGAAGGCTCCGCAGTAGAAAAGAAGAAGAACTGAAGAAGAAAAGAAATAGAAGACAAGCAGAAGAAGAAGAGGAATTGAAGGCAAACAGAGCCAAGGAAGAAGAAGACTCGTAGAGAGAGATACTGCAGCTGAAGAAAAGAGAAAGAAGAGAAGAAGAAGAAGACAGGAAGAGCAGCAGAAGAAAGAAGAGGGAAAGCACAAAGAGAAAGAAGAGAAGAAGAAGAAGAAGCCAAGATAAAATATCTCTCTCTCTCTTATTTCTGTAATAAATAAACTTTGTACTTCTAGAATTCCAGTAGCTCCCTGAGTTCGACCTCGGGAAACTATTTCCGAGTAAATTTTGATAGTAATGACAACTGTAGCTGTCTTATTTTACACCACAACGACATTACTGTAATAAGCACTAAAACGAACAAAGACTAGCTGCGGTTGGGAGAAAACCTGTCACTATTCCTGGCACCGTTGCCAAGGTGCAACGGCTATTCTAGAAGCTATAAAATCTCTATTTGTAAGTTTCTATTAATCTCTTCTCTTATTGTGTGCAGGTACAGGAAAATCAAGAAGCTGCCACACAACCACTCCGAGGACAGGTAATTTTTTTTCTATCCTCTCACTTTAACCCTCAATTCTAAAGAGGTAGAAGAAGAAAGAACAAGCAATATAGGTACAACCTGTCTTCCATACCTAGTAAACCATCAAAGCTGCATGTTTTCAAATTTCAACCCACCATTCCTGCACACACTATTAAGGTAATTAAGGGCAAACACCTTCTTGCCTGAGCCCTAATTACCAAATAAGGAGTTAACTGGACCAAGTAGAGCCAACATAAGATTTAACATTAGGGTTTTAGAGACACACCCCTTAATCAAGAATTGAGAAAATCCCAAAAGAAGTGTGCCTAAGCCATTGATTGAATATACCTATTCAGAAAACCCTAAACAATTGGCTCTCTAAAAATGCTTGAATCCTAAAAGACAAGACCTAATAAGTTCTCAAAGGAATCAAGAGGTGGAGTTGATCCCTTGGGTCAACCAACCTTAAAATTAGGTCGCTCTTGCACTCAAAAGGCTAAAGTTCAAGTGAAAACCTAAGCACCTTGATTTTAACCTAAAATTGGTACACTTAAGAGGGGTCCCCATTCTGGTCTACCTTGAACTGCAGTGACAAGAGAGGTCGGGTGGGGGAAACCCTATAACCCGTGGGGATGCTCTACCGTGTAGGGGTCTTCGCGGGACTCACCCTCTCTGGCTGCCCAGGTAATTCTCAGGTGGACGATCTTTTTGATCAGGGGGTCCATCTGCCCCGCACCTCTATAGTCACCAAACATTTTGGGTACCTCGATTGGGTCCAGCACTTGCTTATTTCATCCAGTCCTTCAGTATTTGGTAGGAGGACCTTGAAACCTCCTTTAGAAATTCACTATCCCCGAGACTAAGCCTCGGCTCCCTTGTTTTTGCATAAACCTTCCACATAGCCCCTTTTCCTCTTATTCTAAACAAAGCCCCCTTCTTCCATCTTGGCACAGCTTGAGTCTACATCGAACTTCTGATTCTATATCTCAATTCCACCACCTGATTCAAAGATGCAGCCACACCAATTAAGACTACCATTCAAAAAACCTAAATATCAGAGATCCATGAAAGATAAGATGATTGAGGATGCCCTTGAATTCTATGAAATCAAACGTAAACCCTCAACACCAATAGAAAACATTCAGGTTGATGTCCCAACAACCACAGCTTTCATCATAAACTGTGCCCAAATTCTGTTGACAAAAATTACAAAAGGATCAACCCGAGACATGCTCATGACAGGATACATTGAGATAGAAAAATTACGCAAATTTGAATACCTTCAATGCTTGACAAATCCTGTACTTTGGGAACAACACCGAGATGCCCTTATAAAACGGGGAGAAATGATGAGATCATTAGAACAAATTATCAACCAGAAATACCCGTATATACCAGAAACAGAGGATGAACCATCTTGGAACAGTATTAAGGATTAATCCAGTTTCCCAGATCTCGGGACTGAGGCACAGGGTGGTTGTGGATTCCCAACCCAGATAGAAGACAACATCGAATTAGGTTGGGATATTGCAGGAGAACACAATAATGAACCGACCCTAGTCCATGAATTGCCAAGCTTAGAATTCCAAAACTCCTCCAATAATGAGATCAGAACTGAACCTTTTAAGGGTATAAATTCCGCCCCTTATTTTGATAAGGTCACCTTCGAAGGTTATTCGGACTTTGATTCTAGTAATCCTACTCACATCCTAAACCTAGAATCTAGATCCGAAACTTATTGGGAAGATTATGAGGCCCCATATGAGAAAGATCAAATTTTTAAAGAATACAATTCCGGGCCTCTATTTGATGAATATCCTTCTCCAACATCCTCAGGAAATCTGATCGATTTTTCAGAAGACATGCCAATTTATGATACAGAAACTGAGGAGTTGGATGAGTGGGGTTTCAATTGAGTCTATCCTACCAGCTTGGAGCTCGAGCCTACACAGAACACCTTTTTAAGTCCAGAATTGACATATAGGCTAGACCCCAGTCAGGCTGCTGATTCCACATCTGATGATTTATGCTGCGGTGGCTTTCATGGTCATGAATCTCATTTTCGCAAACTCTCCGACAACTTCGGATCTGACTATAATTGCAGAGAGACTCTCCTTCCTAAACACACCAAGCCCATCTACGACCTCAGTTCACATGACTCATTCTCTAACTCCGACTCTGAGGTCCTGGTTCCCGAGATCACTGATAACACAGAATCATTCATTTTCGATCCTCAGAAACTAAAAACAGAAAATGCCAAGAGTGATTACAACCCAAAATTCAAATCTTTTCTTGAATCAGATTTCTTTCATCCTACAGACACTCTTCAGGCATTTGATAGTTACCCAGAGGACTCTCTACAGAAAACCACCTGTCATTCGTTTCTAGAAGAGCCCTCATACACAGCTGCCACCTCGTCCGCACACACAGAACTGATCAAAACCTCTTCCCAACCCCGACCCGCAACCGGACTCAATTTCTATTCAGATTCACCTCTCACCGAGCCAATTGCATTTCCACATCGGGTTTGGAACACTGATCAGACTACATACCATGCTCCATCATTCTTTGATCACCCCTGTAGGGTTCCCGCGACAGTCACTCATTATTCTACGGGTCCCTATTCTGACAATGCTGATTCGACTCAGCCAAACCCTGTATTCACACTTCCACATCCATCTGAGCCACATTGCATATGGCGGGTCCCACACCTTTTGATCTACATCTATCAACCCACCAAATTGATTGGGTTTGGGCTGCATCATCAGCCTGTTGATCTTAACAAGCACCTGGTTGGACCAACCAGGCTCTTAATCAAGGTGCTTCTTATATTAAACTCTGCTGATTTAACCATCCCCTCTCCATTCCATTTTCCTGCTTGGCTGAAGGCGTCAAGTTTAGCGCTCAACGGGAGGCAGCCCGTCATTCTCTTTGAAAACCTGAAACCTTTTTTGACACCTTTGTGCACTTAAGGTTCACCCTTTAAGACAGCCGACTCCACCTCAGGTGCTTGCATCTGAGATTAGAAATCTCCCGCAACAGTCACCCCGACCCATTCACTCATCAAAACATTTGTCCTAATGTATGAACTAAGTTGAATAAAACCCCCCCAGGTTACAATGAGGATATTGCAAATCTTAGGCATGGGGGGGTATGAAACTGCAAAACTTGTAAGAAAATGTTTCAAACAAAGAAATTCACATATACCAAAAACACCATAAAAATTAAAAAATTTTTTGAAAAAGAAGAATAAAATGAGGGAGGAAAGAAAATTTTGTGAAGGAGAAGGAGAAAAGAAACAAAATGAAAAAGGAGCACAAAAATATGAGAAAAGAGTGATAGTCATTAGTAAGGAACTAAGGAATTGACCAAAGTTCTAGACCTCATTCATGAAAAAATTGAAAAGTGCACAGTAAGATTAGTAAGAACGCAAACCTTAGGCATTCTTGGATAGACTCTTAGTACCCATTAAGATCTAAACACTCCTCAAGAGGTTGAGGAAAATGAAAAGCTTAAGTTTTAGGTCCAAGGCTTAGGGAGTATTTGGCCTCGTTAACTAGCTTCTGGTTTACGGGACTCAGTAACCTAAGCACCCTAACCCCACACACAGCCTGGTTCAGTAAGCGTAAAAATCAAAATCACGCAGAAGCGTCGCAAAATTCTGAAAATCACACCTAGAGTAGGAGCGGCCGATCAACACAAGTTGATTTTGACGAGTTCCAAGCGCGGAGCGGTGGGAAATTCCCTCGAAGATGCGTAACAAAATATCATCTCCTCGGTGCTTGTCTCTTAGGATATTTACATATCCTATTGGGGGCATGTAAGCACTTTGCTGGTTCAGATTCCATGGATGACATTATCACGAAGTGTCAATTGCCAGGGTCTGGATTCGGCCACGGAACACCATGGATGGGATTATCTCGAAATCTCAATAGTCAGGGTTCCGGGGGTTGCCATGGGCGGTGTTATCTCAAAGCATCAATTGCCAGGAACCCTTGAGGATTGATGATGGGAACAAGTAATCTGATACAGACCGTGTTGAAAAGCCAATCCTAAGCTAGAATTAAAAAGAAAAAGAGAGAAAACTCTCCAAATAGAAAAATCTTCTATCTCTCTCTCTTACAAAACGCACTAAGAACTGAGCCAAGGCAAAAATTATTTCAAGCACGGGCGCTTTAACTACAAAGTCCAATAGACCTTAGGTTAGTTCTTGTGGGCCTTAAAAACCTTTGCTAAGGAGTGAGGCTGAGGCTAGACAGATCTGGATCTTGGTTGGTACTAGAGTACCTTTTAGGCCTATGGTCAGCATTCTGACCTAATCTAGGTTCAAATAAAAGAAAAAAAAGCACTTATCTGAAACCATTAAGAACTTCATGGTCTAGAACAAAGGTTGAAACCTTAAGTTTTTGCTAAGGGACTAGCAAAAGCTAGGCATGGGGGTATGATAAGAACCTCATCATGAACCCTAACTAGCACAATCTAACCCAGATATGCAAGAAAAAGCTCCTACATAACTCAAAGAAAGGCTTAACTCAGAGAATTCTGGACACAAAAAGAAAACAGGTTATTGTTGGTGCTAGAGCACCACGATCGTTTGTTTTGATGATAACAAAACACGTGTCATTTAACATTTGCACTTGGAGTCTTAGATTTCAGGTCAATTGCAAATGGAGACGTGATTAGCCGGAGTTTGAGCTCGTATCCAAGATGGATTGGAGGAGCTTGATGGAGAACAGAGGAGATTCGCGAGGAGCAATAGCTTGAAGAAGGAAGGAGATGAAGAATATGATAGATTTCCTTCTCTTGTACTCCTTGTATTTTTCGTTTCTTTTGTTGCTCTTTATTTTTCGTTACTTAGATTCTTGTTAAAGAGCCTCAAAGTACCTTAATAGTAGTCCTAGGAACACCGGTACAACCCTACGATACTTAGGTTTTCTGTAGAAAACTTAGAAAATCAATATAGGGTTCAAACAGCATTTCCAGACGTTTAATTCCAAAATCAGACATCTGATAATGTGTTTTAAGACGTCTGACTGTTGATTCAGACGTCTGATAACAATTAGCCTGGACTTCTAAGCTCTGTCTGATGAAATCAGGCGTCCATACCTTAGACCAGACGTCTTAGAAGACGTCTGATGACTTTGCCAGATGTCCAATTAGTGGACCGTTGGCTGGCTTAGCAAACACTCAAGGATATGACCGTTAGAGCCTTATCAGACGTCCTTAGGCCTTTCCAGATGTCTGATAGATGACAGTTTTGCCTCGGCTGACCCAAAATCTCTTCTCAGAGATTTCCTAGCCGTTACACTCTCTTGGAAATCCATTCCCACGAAAAAGTAGGTTTCCAGACATCCAGACAAGTGCCAGACATCCTGTATGTCGTCTGATGGACTTGCACAAGAACCCTATTTCGATATGATTCAATTCAGGAAGAAACCCGCATGAAATCAGACGTCTGACCTTTATTTCAGACGTCTTAAAGTGGTCTTCCAGACGTCTGATGCCAGAATTAGACGTCTGATAAGCCTGTCAGTGCAATCATTGTT
This sequence comes from Thalassia testudinum, assembly GCA_037157565.1. Taxonomy (NCBI): domain Eukaryota; kingdom Viridiplantae; phylum Streptophyta; class Magnoliopsida; order Alismatales; family Hydrocharitaceae; genus Thalassia; species Thalassia testudinum. The sequence continues at coordinate 56,393,364 of JAZHRO010000030.1, forward strand.
CCTGATTTCGGCCTGATTCTCTTGGGCTTTGCTCCCAACGGCTATGGAAGCTTTCCAAAGCCTTCCAAAGCCTTCCTAAGGCCTCTATAAATAGATAGGAAACTCTTGCACACCTACATACACCCAAAACACACAAGACACACCTAGATACACAAGAAACACTTTGTTAGACACTTTCAAACTCTTTTGCATCCAAAAGAAGCTCTTGCTCTCCATGCTCAAGTTCTACATCTTGAGAGCATCAAGCCTTTGCGCACCCGCTCTCCCGCCATATTTCACGAGAGCGACGTTGCGCCGTCGCGTGGCTCACGCACCCGCGTCATCGATTCGACGCACTCCTTGCAAAGGGGAGTTTCCTAATTCCTATAGAAGCTAGGATTAAATTAGTTTGTTGGCTCTATAGGATTGTAGTTTATTTTATCTTTGTTATTTAGTTGGGTATTTGCTTTGCGAATTCTCGTCTCCTTCGTGAGACAAAATCCTTCTCGTGAAGAGAAGGGGTTTGAAGTACGCTACCCTCGTATAAAGTAGCGTGGTTGTAATTGAGGTTGAATAACCCTCGTTTAAAGTGATTCGTTTAGTGGATTTTGATCAACTTGGTTGATCGGAAAATCCTAACTCGAGAGGGTTAGGTGGTGGTTTTCACCCGGTTTGGGTTTCCACCTAAAAATCTTTGTGTACTTTGTGTGATTGCATTTTGTGAGATTGTTTATATTTATTTCCGTAATTTTTACGTCACGCTGATCTCACCCCCTCCGAGTAGGGAAGGATCCTACAATTGGTATCAGAGCAGGCTTCGCGTTATCGGCGTTACACACCGGCGAAGATCCTATGGAGGGAAGCATAGACGCAATCAGAATCTCCGAAGGACAGTCCACCGTCCGACCACCCTATTTCAATGGGAGGGACTTCGGATATTGGAAGTTGAGGATGAAGACGTGGCTCCAAGCCACTAAGTTTGAGATATGGGGATGTTGCGAAACCCCATACGAGATCCCGAAGCGACCCCAAGGAGGCTACTCGCAGTTGCAGATTCGAGAGCTTTCACTCAACGCAAAGGCAATGAATGCCATGTATTGCGCGTTGAGTCCGAAAGAGTTCGAGCAAATCCAAGAGTGCACTACCGCCCATGAGATATGGAGGAAGTTAGAAGACACTCATGAAGAGATGAGCTCGAAGGAAGAAGAAGAATCAGAGAAAAAGAATGAAATCGCTTGCTTTGGGTTCATGGCCAGAGGAAGCGACAGCGAAAGTGGAAGCGACTCTGACAACAAAGTAAATTTTGATTTACAAGAAGCTTTTAATGAACTATTTGATGTTAGTAAATCATTAAGAATAGAAAACAAAAGTATTAAAAAAATCTTAGTTTTCTTAAAAATGAAAATGATAGCTTAGAAAAATAACTTAAGGACATAGAAGCTAGTCCTGGAAATGATAACCTATTATTAGAAAATCATAACCTCATCAATGAAAATAATAAATTGATTGAGGAAAATGTTAGTTTAAAATTAGAAATTTCTGATTTGAAGACTAAGATGCATATTATAGAAAAAGAAATTGCATGTCTTAGGGAAAACTCTAACAAATTAATCAACAAAGTAGATAATTTTTATAGCCCTAAAGTTGAGAAAGGATCTCCGTCATGGAGACCTGCTAACAGATCCGGATCCAAGCTCACTTGGATACCGAAGAAAGAATTAGAATCTTGTTTTGTAAGTTTCAGGGATAACTACAACACGAAGGACTGGACCTACAAGCTCAAGACTGGTCAACTTGAATTGGGAGGACCAAGGAGTAGACCAAGGAGGAGAAGACCAACGAGACGGAGAACAAACAATGATCCCGCCGCACGTCAACCACCAGACTGGAGACCGGTGCCAATGCACGGGCCGTCAAGCTACGAATGGGAGCCCCATCCGATGTGGCATCCACCACCGCCATTTGGGCCATTTTATTGGCCATGGTAGGTGAGGTAAAAATTCTTTACCCTATCTTTTTATCATTAGCATTTAGATAGGGGGAGTTAAAAAATTTATGAGCTAATTGTTAATTCTTAAGGGGGAGATGCAAGTTAGCTAAATTTCCTTTAGTAAGGGGGAGAAAAATAATAGCTATCCTGTTGTTACAAAAAGGGGGAGGACATTACTTTTGTTAAAAGAAATTCATAGAAGAGCATGTTTTAAGGGAGAGTTATAGGTAATTTAAAATCAATTAAATCTTTTTGATAATGTCAAAAAGGGGAAAGATTTTTTATGCATTATTATTTATGGTTTTGTCATCAGCAAAAAGGGGGAGATTGTTGGTGCTAGAGCACCACGATCGTTCGTTTTGATGATAACAAAACATGTGTCATTTAACATTTGCACTTGGAGTCTTAGATTTCAGGTCAATTGCAAATGGAGACGTGATTAGATGGAGTTCGAGCTCGCATCCAGGATGGATTGGAGGAGCTTGATGGAGAACAGAGGAGATTCGCGAGGAGCGATAACTTGAAGATGGAAGGAGATGAAGAATAGGATAGATTTCCTTCTCTTGTACTCCTTATATTTTTCGTTTCTTTTGTTGCTCTTTATTTTTCGTTACTTAGATTCTTGTTAAAGAGCCTCAAAGTACCCTAATAGTAGTCCTAGGAACACCAGCACAACCGTAGGATACTTAGGTTTTCTGTAGAAAACTTAGAAAACCAAAATAGGGTTCAAACAGCATTTCCAAACGTTTAATTCCAAAATCAGATGTCTGATAATGTGTTTTAAGACGTCTAACTATTGATTCAGACGTCTGATAACAATTAGGCTGGACTTCTAAGCTCTGTCTGATGAAATCAGGCATCTATACCTTAGACCAGACGTCTTAGAAGACATCTGATGACTTTGCCAGACGTCCAATTAGTGGACCGTTGGCTGGCTTAGCAAACACTCAAGGATATGACTGTTAGAGCCTTGTCAGATGTCCTTAGGCCTTTTCAGACGTTTGATAGATGACCGTTTTGCCTTGGCTGACCCAAAATCTCTTCTCAGAGATTTCCTAGCCGTTACACTCTCTTGGAAATCCATTCCCACGAAAAAGTAGGTTTCCAAACGTCCAGACATAGTACCAAACGTCCTGTATGTCGTCTGATGGACTTGCACAAGAATCCTATTTAGATCTGATTCAAGTCAGGAAGAAACCCGCATGAAATCCGACGTCTGACCTTTATTTCAGACGTCTTAAAGTGGTCTTCCAGACGTCTGATGCCAAAATTAGACGTCTGATAAGCCTGTCAGTGCAATCATTGTTCCTGATTTCGGCCTGATTCTCTTGGGCTTTGCTCCCAACGGCTATGGAAGCTTTCTAAAGCCTTCCAAAGCCTTTCTAAGGCCTCTATAAATAGATAGGAACCTCTTGCACACCTACATACACCCAAAACACATAAGACACACCTAGATACACAAGAAACACTTTGTTACACACTTTCAAACTCTTTTGCGTCCTAAAGAAGCTCTTGCTCTCCAAGCTCAAGTTCTACATCTTGAGAGCATCAAGCCTTTGCATACCCGCTCTCCCGCAGTAGTTCACGAGAGCGACGTTGCACGGTCGCGTAGCTTACGCACCCGCGTCATCGATTCGACGCACTCCTTGCAAAGGGGAGTTTCCTAATTCCTATAGAAGCTAGGCTTAAATTACTTTGTTGGCTCTATAGGATTGTTGTTTATTTTATCTTTGTTATTTGGTTGGGTATTCGCACGCCTAGGCCATCCTGCGGCCTGTTGCACCTCGCACCACCTTCGCCGTGCCACGGCGAAGGTTCCCCTATGGTCTGATTAGGCTAAGAGGCCCTATTTGTGTTAGACAGACCTGCTGCCTCGGCCACCATTGGCGACAACGCAAGGAGCTTCCTATTGGTGCTAGAGCACCACGATCATTTGTTTTGATGATAACAAAACACGTGTCATTTAACATTTGCACTTTGAGTCCTAGATTTCAGGTCAATCGCAAATGGATACGTGATTAGACGGAGTTCGAGCTCGCATCCAGGACGGATTGGAGGAGCTCGATGGAAAACAGAGGAGATTCGCGAGGAGCGATATATTAAAGATGGAAGGAAATGAAGAATAGGATAGATTTCCTTCTCTTGTACTTGTTGTATTTTTCGTTTCTTTTGTTGCTCTTTATTTCCTTAGATAATTATGTTACAGAGCCTCAAAGTACCCTAACAGTAGTCTTAGGAACACCGGCACAACCCTAGGATACTTAGGTTTTCTGTAGAGAACTTAAAAAACCAATATAGGGTTTAAACAGCATTTCCAGACGTCTAATTCCAAAATCAGACGTCTGATAAGGTGTTTTAAGACGTCTAACTGTTGATTTAAACGTCTGATAACTATTAGGCTGGACATAGTTAGTTCTGTCTGATGAAATCAGACGTCCAGACCTTAGACCAGACATCTTAGGAGACGTCTGATGACTTTGCCAGACGTCCAATTAGTGGACCGTTGGCTGGTTTAATAAACAGTCAAGGATATGACCGTTAGAGCCTTATCAGACGTCCTTAGGCCTTTCCAAACGTCTGATAATTGACCGTCTTGCCTCGGCTAACCCAAAATCTCTTCTCAGATATTTTCTAGTCGTTGCAGTGCTTGGAAATCCATTCCCACAGAAAAAGTAGGTTTCCAGACGTCCAGACATAGTGCCAGACGTCCTATATGTCGTCTGATGGACTTACACTAAAACCCAGTTCAGATCTGATCCAAGTCAGGAAGAGACCCGCCCAAAATCAGACGTCTGACCTTGAAATCAGACGTCTTAAAGTGAACTTCCAGACGTCTGATTCCATAATTAGACGTCTGATAAGCCTGTCAGAACAATGATTGTTCCTGATTTCGGGCTGATTCTCTTGGGCTTTGTTCCCAACGGCTATAGAACCCTTTCTAAGCCTTCCAAAGCCTTCCTAAGGCCTCTATAAATAGAAGGGAACCTTTGCAACACAAACACACACCTAGAGATCAAGATACACAAGAAACAATTTGTATTACACTTTCCACTCTCTTGTGTCCTAGCTAGCTCTTGCTCTCCAAGCTCAAGTTTCATTCATCTTGAGAGCATCAAGCTTCGCGCACCCGCTCTCCCGCCGTAGTTCACGAGAGAGAAGTTGCGCCGTCGCGTGGCACACGCACCGCGTCATCAACTCGACGCACTCCTTGCAAAGGGGAGTTTCCTAATTCCTATAGAAGCTAGGTTTAAAATTACTTTGTTGGCTCTATAGGATTACTTGTTTATTTTATCATTATTATTTGGTTAGGTATTCGCTTTGCGAATTCCCGTCTCCTTCGCGAGACAAAATCCTTCTCGTGGAGAGAAGGGGTTGAGGTACGCTACCCTCGTTTAAGTAGCGTGGTTGTATTGAGGTTGAATCACCCTCGTTTAAAGTGATTCGGTTTAGTGGATTTTGATCAACTTGGTTGATCGGAAAATCCTAACTCGAGAGGGTTAGGTGGTGGTTTTCACCCGGTTTGGGTTTCCACCTATAAATACTTGTGTACTTGTGTGATTGCTTATTTGTGAGATTATTTATATTTTATTTCCGCTATTATTACGTCACCCCCTCCTGGTAGGAAAAATTACACTTCCAAGCGAGCTCTAGGCCTCAGAGCGTTAGATCTCTAGCTGATGCGAATTGGGGAGAATCGGGTGAAGGCAGGCAGCTAGCACGCGAGGGGAAACGAGGACGCAGCTACTGAGGCGAGGTCACGTTCTTCCTGCGGGCGCGCGTGAGAAGGAACAAAGTTAAGTCCCACATCGTAAGATTTAGAAGCGCCGCACCCATTTAAATTGATTTTGTGTTTTTACCTTAACACCTCAGAACACGGGGTGAGGTGTTGTCAACGTTTCTGTGCGGATTTAAAGGCGTATTACGTTGTAGTATAACCGACAAAACGTTCGAACAAATACAAAGTTTTTATTACTCGAACAACTAGAGTATCCGAGGTCGAACACAGGGAGCAAATGGAACTTACCACTAAATCAAAATGTAATTGAACACTCTAATTTACTCAAAATATCAATTCAGGTATGAATGTATGCGATTAAAAGGAGTTAGGGCAAGAAAATATGAAATTGGACGTCTGATCACAAGATCAGACGTCTTAAAAGCATTTCTCCTTTTCTTCTTGATTATTCTTCTTCTTCTGCTGCAGTTTTTGCTCTTTCTTTTCTTCTTCTAATCTCTGCAAAGTCTTCACTTGGCTTCTCTGTGCCTTTGCTTCTGGCTTGCTCTTTCCTTTCTTCTCCTGCGAAGGCTTCTCCTTTCTTCGTTGCCTTCTTCTTCTTCTTTGTCTTGCTTCTCCTTTCTTCTGCAGCGGCCACGTCCTTCTCCTGCAATCAGCCTGCCTGCACAGGGGAACAAAACCTAACCCTTCTCCCTCTACCCGCGCGTGTCTCTCTCTCAAGCAATTCACTCTAACCGCTCTACCAGAGCCAGTCTCAATCGGGTCGGATCGTACCCGGGACCAGGCGCACCTGCAGGTGTGTGATGCGCGAGGAGTGCGTAGGTCTAGGTCGGGTCGGATCCGCCAGGTCCGCGTGGTCAGGCCGCGGACGAGGCGGGTGGGGTCAGTGAGGGACCTCACCCCTGTGCTTTCGAGGCAGTAAACGTATATCACAAAAAACCTTTATACCATACCTGTGCCTTGAGATTCCACGATGTGGGACTAAACGTTCCGCCCTTCCTTTGCGTGCGCCCGCAGACTCTCGTGTGCAATTGCCCACGCTGAAGGCCCTGCTGCTGATCCTTGCTGAACTCAGTCACCTCGCAACACTTGCGAGAGTCTGCTGCACCTGCCGCCTGGGAAGCCTGACGCCTGCTGCTGCTCCAAGCTTCCTGCTGCTTCGACTGTTAATGGCGGCCGGAGCGTTCACCTGAACTTCCACAGAACGGCCTATTGGCCCAATTAGAATGGCTGGAAACCTTCGCCGTAGCACGGCGAAGGCGGTGGGTGATGCTGCAGGTTGCCGGTCGGCCTAGGCGTGCCCGCCTAGGTTAACCTGTGGCCGGAGATGGTGGGTTGTTCGGGGGGTGGTTATGGAGGTCTGGAGTGGCAGTTGTGGGGTGGAGCGAGTTCCTGGTGGTGAGGCGGAGCTCACGAGGTGGTTGGCGAGCCGTGTGGAGTGGCGGAGTGGTGTGGGCGGCTCGCCGGAGTTCGGTCGGTGATGTGGAAGATGAGGGTGGTCAGCGTCGGTCGAGGGGTAATCAGATGAGATAACAGGGGGAAAAGAGAGAGGATAGGATGGAGAGGAGTTCTAACCTAATTGTAAGGACGAAAGGGGACAGAAGGCGGACAGCAGTACTTGCTGTCGCCGGAGAAGATGACGCCCAGTGGGGGAGAACGGCGGCGACGACGGGGCTGAGGCGGCGTGCGCTGGTACTGCGCGACGCGGAGGGAGGTCAGGAAGCTAACTCTGCCACTGGTTTTGTGGCAGAGCGAAGAGGGAGGGGAGGGGGGCTCGCCGGAGCTAGCTGGGGTATTTGGCCGAGCAGGAGGAGAGGAATTGAAGGGGGAAACTCGGCCAAATCAAGCTCAGCCTCTTCGGCCGGAGTTGTGGGTTCTTATATAGGCGTTGGACTTGGTGTGCAGGGCGTGAAGGGCACGTAATTGCCTGAGGTTGGTCGCCGGAGATGGAAAGGAGTTAGGATACCCAAATCTCTCGTGCGTTCGCACGAGAGATTGGGTTCACACCAGGGATCGATATCGGTCTTAAATGGAAGGCAATTCTTCAGAGAATTCTCCTTCCATTTCTGGGAGGGAATCTCTGAGGGATTAGAGAGCAATCCCTCTCCGAACCTCGCCGGAGCTCGGTTCTGCCCTAGCAATGGCGGCAGGACCGGTTTGCAAAGGAGGCGAAGAACCTAGGGGGTTCTCTGCAATGGTATTCAAAAGATAGGGACCAATTTGTGATTTGGGTGTACTAAATTGCAAAGTAGGTCAAGATGACCTCTCCTTAGGTCCAAATTTTGGTATAAACCTAATTTGGACCTAAGGAAACCAATGGAGAAGTTATATTTCAGGTTTAACCTCGTTTGACTGGATATTTTGCGTAAAAACCCAAATTAGGTTAATTGAAGAGCTAGGACCCTAATCTAGGTCAAACTAGGTTCCAAAGGCCAAATTAAGTGTTCTAAACCCTAGAGTATGGTTTTCCATGATTTGTAGAGGGTTTACTTGCTTTTTGTTCTGACCGGAACCTTGTTAATTTAAGCGGGTCTGTTTTAGGGTTACCAAGTGTCTTTTAGTTCTTAGATTGCATATGAACCCATTTCTGATTGACTCAACCCACTTTTTATCTCATTTAGACCATTTGACCTATGTTTTGCCTCTGAGAAATCCCGTTTATCTACTGCAATGGTAAAATTGCAGTTTTAACCTTTATTTCATGTTTTCTTCTCAGAGCACTTGTTCCTTCAGTTAGGCCTTCTTCTAGGTTATGTAGGAGCTTTTATCTTCTTTATTGGGTCAAAATGAGCTAGTTATGGCTCATGATGAGGCTCTCATCATACCCCCATGCCTAGCTTTTGCTAGTCCCTTAGCAAAATTTCAAAGTTTTAACTTCCGTTCTAGACACTGAATATTGTCAATAATGATAAGTGCTTCTCCTTTTCTTTTGTGATTAGGTAGGAATGCCGACAATAGGCCTAGAGGTACTCAAGTACCAACCAAAATCCGGACCTGTTCCGCTTTAGCCTCAGTCTTCTGCAAAGGTTTCTACGGCCCACAGAACCTAACCTAGGGTTTGTTGGACTCCGCGGTTAAAGCACCCGTGCTTGAGATATTTTTAGCCTAAGTTCAGTTTGCAGTGCGTTTTCTGTAAGAGAGAGATAGAAGATTTATTTCTTTGGAGAGCTTTTCTCTCTCTTTTCTTTTTTATTTCTAGCTTCTCAACACGGTCTGTATCGGATTCCTCGTCCCCATCATCAATCCTCAAAGGTCCCTGGCTTTCGAGATTTCGAGATAATCCCGCCCATGGCAACCCCCGGAACCCTGGCTTTCGAGATTTCGAGATAATCCCGCCCATGGCGTTCCGTGGCCGAATTCAGACCCTGGCGATCGACATTTCGTGATAATGCCACCCATGGTATCTGAACCAGCAGAGTGCTTACATGCCCCCAGTAGGATATTTAAATATCCTAAGAGACAAGCACCGAGGAGACGATATGTTGTTACGCATCTTCGAGGGGAATTTCCCGCCTCTCCGCGCTGGGAACTTGTCCAAATCAACTTGTGTTGATTGGCCGCTCCTAATCTAGGTGACTTTTTCAGAATCTTAAACGCTCTTGCGTGTTTTGAATATTTATGCGCACTGAACCAGACTGTGTGTGAATTTGGGTGCTTAGGTTACCGAATCCCGCAAACCGGAGGTCAGTTAACGAGGCCGAATACTTCCTAAGCCTTAGACCTAATACTTAAGCTTCGCATTTTCCTCAACCTCTTGATGATTGTCCAGATTTTAACGGATACGTGAATTTTTAAGCTAAAAATCTAGCCCAAGAGGCCTAAGACCAGCGTTTCCGCTAATCTCTTGTTATATCTCCGTAGCACTTTTCTTTTCTTTTTCTTGACTCAGTCTAGAACTTCAGTTAACCCCTTAATCTTTTACTAATGACTTTTTCTTTTTCTTTTCCTTTTGTGCTCCTTTATTCATTTTTGCTCTTTTTCTCCTCCTTATGATTATATGGCTCACAACATTTCCTCCCTCCCCAATTTTTTTTGTTCTTTTTCGTAATTTTTCAATTTTTTTGTGTTTTTGACATGTGTGAATTTTTTTGTGAGAATCCTTCTGATTTTTTCTTGGTTTTGTATGTATGCACTTTATCACCCCCCCCATGCCTAAGTTTTGCAATGTCCTCATTGGAAACAGAGGGTGGGAATTAGTGTTGAGGTCAGGGGCTTAGAACAGGATATATCGGGTGGGTGAATGGGTCGGGAATGAGTGATGCGAATGATTTTAAGCTCTGATACGTGTACCAGAGGTGGGATCAACTGTCTAAGGCTGAACTCAAGGTGCAATAGACGTGGAGTACAGACGGCTAATCAGACGGGTCTCTATTTTTGAGATGACGGGTTGCCTCCCGTTAAGCGCTAAATTTAATGCCTTCAGCCGAGCGAAAAATGGGGTGGAGAGGGAGTGGTCAAATCAATGGAGTTTTGGGAAACAAGCACCTTGATTAAGAGCCTGGTTGGTCCAACCAGGTACTTGTTCAGATCAGTGGGCTGATGATGCAGCCCAAACCCCATAAGTCTGGTGGGTTGATAGATGTAGATTAGCAGATGTGGGACCCACCAAATGCAGTGATGTTCTGATAGATATGGAAGTGAAAACTCGAGTTCGGGCTCAGTCGAATCAGCCTGGTGGGGGTAGGGTTCCGAAAAATAATCAATGTAAGGTGTGGAATTCCTACAGGGACGGTCAAAGGATGGAGGCTCCTGAGTTGTGGTCTGATCAGTGTCCGATACCCGGTATAGATACGGAGTTGAATCATCTGCAATCGGCTCAGTGAGAGGTGAATCAGAATAGAAATTGAGTCCGGTTGCAGGTCGAGATGGGGAACGGGTTTGGATTGGTTCTGTATATGTGGGGCAGGTGGCTTCAAAGAAGATTGACAGGTTATAATTAGGAGGCAGATTTTCTCCGATGTTATGGTCGGATTCGAGATCGTCGGAGAGTTTTCGAAAATCAAAGTTTGAATGAGATTCTAGATCATGAGTTCCACCATAGAATAAATCATATGTTGTATATTCAGCAACCTGACTGGGATCTAGCCTAAATGTTAATTCTGAGCTTACAAAGGTGTCCCTATCTGGTAGAGGCTCAGGTTCAAGGTTAGTAGGGCAGAGCCAATCGAAACCTTGCTCGTCCAACTCCTCGGTTTCTGTGTCGTAGATTGGCATGACTTCCGCAAAATCGATTCGTTCCTCTGAGGAGGTTGACGAGGGATATTCATCAAATCGAGGCCCAAAATCATATTCTTCATTAAAAGGTTGATCTTCTTCATATGGGGCCTTGAAATCTTCAATATAGGCTTCAGATCTAGGTTCTAGGCTTAGGATGTGGGTTGAATTACTAGAATTTAGGTCTGAATAACCTTCGAGGGCCACCTTATCAGAATAAGGGACGGAATTTACACCCGCGAGAGGTTCAGTTCTACTCTCATACTTGCAGGAGTCTTGGGATTCTAAAATGGGTTCATCATGGTCTTTTCCTGCATTTGGAGCTTCCCAACCTTCTTCAATATCAGGTGCATTATACTCCATCTGGGTTGGGAATCCACAACCATTTTGTGCCCTAAACCCGAGATCAGATTTATCCTCGATGTTGTCCCAAGATAGTTCATCCTCTGTTGGCGGTATGTACGGGTATTTCTGATCAATCACTTGTTTTATTAATCTCATTATCTCTTCCCGTTTTTCAAGACTATCTTGGTGTTGCTTCCAAAGTCGAGGATTTGTCATACATTGAAGGTATTCACTATTATGCAATTTTTCTATCTCAATGTATGCAGTAATGAGCAAGTCACGGGTTGATCCTTTGTTGGCTTCTGCTAATAGTACTTGGGCACAAGTTATGACAAAGGTTGTGGTTGTTGGGACATCAACCTGAATGTTTCCTACTGTTGTTGAGGTTTCTTCATTTTCATAAAATCTCATGGCATCCTCAATCATTTTATCTCTCATGGATCTCCGGTATTCAGGTTTCTCGACTGGTAGTCCTAGGTGGTTCAGCTGCATATTTGGATCAGGTGGTGGAATCACAATCAGAGTTTGACTCAAGATGTGTTATGAAGCGATCAGATCTGAATAACGAGTCCCACTGAAAATGAGTGTGTGTGCTCTACAGAGAAAAGATGCAGGATTGGAGATGTTCTTGACCCAATCAAGACACCCAAAAGATGTTTGGATGACTATGGAGGTTTGGGGCGGATGAACCCCTGGATCCGAAGATCGTCCACCTGAGAATTACCGGGGCAGCCAGAGAGGGAGAGTCCCGCAAAGACCCCTACACGGTAGAGCGTCCCTACGGGTTACAGGGTTTCCCCCACCCGACCTCTCTTGTCACTGAGATTCCAGGTAAACCAGAATGGGGACCTTGACCTCTTAAGTCTATCACTTTTTATTTCAAAGGTGCTTTTAGGGTTCTCACTTGAACTTTAGATGTTTTTGGTATTGTGACCTAATTTAGAGGTTGGTTGACCCAAGGGGTCAACTTCACCTGACCTGTCCTATAGATGGCAGAATGATTCTAAGCTCGGAGCCTAGAGATCACCCTGATTTGACTCCCAGGTTATTAGGTCAAAAGAAAAATTTTTAAGATTCAAGTGATTTTAGAGCTCAATTTTAGGGTTTGTCTTATTTAACTTTCTTCAATCAAGGGCTTGGGTAGCACACTGATGCGGGAGGGTTTATTTCCTTTTACACAGGCATGTGTGACTAGCGCTTCAAGACCCTAATGTGGAAACCCTAATTTGGTTCTATTTCCAATCCTCTTTTTCTTTTTCAAAAGTTCTCTTTGGACTTATAAACAAGAAGTGTGTGGTCCGCCGAGATTAAGCGTTTATTTTCAATTAGGCACAAGAATTTGTGGGATGGAAAAAAAATCACTCCAACTTCAAGAATATTTGCAGAAATTTTCGCAAAATCAAGAAATGTTTTGCCTTAGAGATGGTGATTACTATATAAAGAAGGCAATTGATTCCTAACTTGATTTTCTTCCTTTTGTCTTTCAAAGATTAGGGGATGATTAAGGAAGAAAAGAAATTACCTGCCCTGGAGTGGTTGACTTGCGGGAGAGATTTTCTCATGAAGTACCTTCACGATCACATCAAAGAAAAGTAGGGCAAGTTAGTGTTCAATATGATAAAAAGAATGTAGAGACTAGTGGTAAATTGTGCAGTGCTCCCCGGCAACGGCGCCAAAATGTTGTCAACGTTTCTGTGCGGATTTAAAGGCGTATTACGTTGTAGTATAACCGACAAAACGTTCGAACAAATACAAAGTTTTTATTACTCGAACAACTAGAGTATCCGAGGTCGAACACAGGGAGCAAATGGAACTTACCACTAAATCAAAATGTAATTGAACACTCTAATTTACTCAAAATATCAATTCAGGTATGAATGTATGCGATTAAAAGGAGTTAGGGCAAGAAAATATGAAATTGGACGTCTGATCACAAGATCAGACGTCTTAAAAGCATTTCTCCTTTTCTTCTTGATTATTCTTCTTCTTCTGCTGCAGTTTTTGCTCTTTCTTTTCTTCTTCTAATCTCTGCAAAGTCTTCACTTGGCTTCTCTGTGCCTTTGCTTCTGGCTTGCTCTTTCCTTTCTTCTCCTGCGAAGGCTTCTCCTTTCTTCGTTGCCTTCTTCTTCTTCTTTGTCTTGCTTCTCCTTTCTTCTGCAGCGGCCACGTCCTTCTCCTGCAATCAGCCTGCCTGCACAGGGGAACAAAACCTAACCCTTCTCCCTCTACCCGCGCGTGTCTCTCTCTCAAGCAATTCACTCTAACCGCTCTACCAGAGCCAGTCTCAATCGGGTCGGATCGTACCCGGGACCAGGCGCACCTGCAGGTGTGTGATGCGCGAGGAGTGCGTAGGTCTAGGTCGGGTCGGATCCGCCAGGTCCGCGTGGTCAGGCCGCGGACGAGGCGGGTGGGGTCAGTGAGGGACCTCACCCCTGTGCTTTCGAGGCAGTAAACGTATATCACAAAAAACCTTTATACCATACCTGTGCCTTGAGATTCCACGATGTGGGACTAAACGTTCCGCCCTTCCTTTGCGTGCGCCCGCAGACTCTCGTGTGCAATTGCCCACGCTGAAGGCCCTGCTGCTGATCCTTGCTGAACTCAGTCACCTCGCAACACTTGCGAGAGTCTGCTGCACCTGCCGCCTGGGAAGCCTGACGCCTGCTGCTGCTCCAAGCTTCCTGCTGCTTCGACTGTTAATGGCGGCCGGAGCGTTCACCTGAACTTCCACAGAACGGCCTATTGGCCCAATTAGAATGGCTGGAAACCTTCGCCGTAGCACGGCGAAGGCGGTGGGTGATGCTGCAGGTTGCCGGTCGGCCTAGGCGTGCCCGCCTAGGTTAACCTGTGGCCGGAGATGGTGGGTTGTTCGGGGGGTGGTTATGGAGGTCTGGAGTGGCAGTTGTGGGGTGGAGCGAGTTCCTGGTGGTGAGGCGGAGCTCACGAGGTGGTTGGCGAGCCGTGTGGAGTGGCGGAGTGGTGTGGGCGGCTCGCCGGAGTTCGGTCGGTGATGTGGAAGATGAGGGTGGTCAGCGTCGGTCGAGGGGTAATCAGATGAGATAACAGGGGGAAAAGAGAGAGGATAGGATGGAGAGGAGTTCTAACCTAATTGTAAGGACGAAAGGGGACAGAAGGCGGACAGCAGTACTTGCTGTCGCCGGAGAAGATGACGCCCAGTGGGGGAGAACGGCGGCGACGACGGGGCTGAGGCGGCGTGCGCTGGTACTGCGCGACGCGGAGGGAGGTCAGGAAGCTAACTCTGCCACTGGTTTTGTGGCAGAGCGAAGAGGGAGGGGAGGGGGGCTCGCCGGAGCTAGCTGGGGTATTTGGCCGAGCAGGAGGAGAGGAATTGAAGGGGGAAACTCGGCCAAATCAAGCTCAGCCTCTTCGGCCGGAGTTGTGGGTTCTTATATAGGCGTTGGACTTGGTGTGCAGGGCGTGAAGGGCACGTAATTGCCTGAGGTTGGTCGCCGGAGATGGAAAGGAGTTAGGATACCCAAATCTCTCGTGCGTTCGCACGAGAGATTGGGTTCACACCAGGGATCGATATCGGTCTTAAATGGAAGGCAATTCTTCAGAGAATTCTCCTTCCATTTCTGGGAGGGAATCTCTGAGGGATTAGAGAGCAATCCCTCTCCGAACCTCGCCGGAGCTCGGTTCTGCCCTAGCAATGGCGGCAGGACCGGTTTGCAAAGGAGGCGAAGAACCTAGGGGGTTCTCTGCAATGGTATTCAAAAGATAGGGACCAATTTGTGATTTGGGTGTACTAAATTGCAAAGTAGGTCAAGATGACCTCTCCTTAGGTCCAAATTTTGGTATAAACCTAATTTGGACCTAAGGAAACCAATGGAGAAGTTATATTTCAGGTTTAACCTCGTTTGACTGGATATTTTGCGTAAAAACCCAAATTAGGTTAATTGAAGAGCTAGGACCCTAATCTAGGTCAAACTAGGTTCCAAAGGCCAAATTAAGTGTTCTAAACCCTAGAGTATGGTTTTCCATGATTTGTAGAGGGTTTACTTGCTTTTTGTTCTGACCGGAACCTTGTTAATTTAAGCGGGTCTGTTTTAGGGTTACCAAGTGTCTTTTAGTTCTTAGATTGCATATGAACCCATTTCTGATTGACTCAACCCACTTTTTATCTCATTTAGATCATTTGACCTATGTTTTGCCTCTGAGAAATCCCGTTTATCTACTGCAATGGTAAAATTGCAGTTTTAACCTTTATTTCATGTTTTCTTCTCAGAGCACTTGTTCCTTCAGTTAGGCCTTCTTCTAGGTTATGTAGGAGCTTTTATCTTCTTTATTGGGTCAAAATGAGCTAGTTATGGCTCATGATGAGGCTCTCATCATGAGGTCCCATCGCCCACTCGCCCGCCTCGTCGGCGACCCACGCCATGCGGACCTGGCCGACCCGTTTACCCTACACTCCTCGCGCGCCACCCACGCCGGTGCACCTGGTCACGGGTACGCTACCCAACCCGATAACCCGGCTCTGGGAGAGCTTCCCATGAGCGGTTTGCAGAAAGAGAGAGAGACGTGCGGGTAGAGGGAAGGGCTAGGTTTTACTGTGCCTTGTGCAGGAACAGGGTGCGAAGGAGGATGGCTCAACACTTAGTCGCAAGAAGAGGAGCAGAAGAAGAAGAAACTCTGAAGAAGTCTTGCAGCTGAGCAAGGCAGAAGACCAAGGAAGAAGGAGCAGAGGAAGAAGAAGGCTCTCCAAAGAAGAGAAGAAGAAGAAGAAGCAGCGAAGGAAGAAAAAGAGGGGAAGCACTGTAGCAGACCGCCGTTTAAGTCATCTGACTGCGATATCAGACGACGGATAATCCTTCAGAGAAGCTAAAGCAGAAGACCAAGGAAGAAGAAGAAGAAAAGAGAAGGCTCCACAGCAGAAAAGAAGAAGAACTGAAGAAGAAAAGAAATAGAAGACAAGCAGAAGAAGAAGAGGAATTGAAGGCAAACAGAGCCAAGGAAGAAGAAGACTCGTAGAGAGAGATACTGCAGCTGAAGAAAAGAGAAAGAAGAGAAGAAGAAGACAGGAAGAGCAGCAGAGGAAAGAAGAGGGAAAGCACAAAGAGAAAGAAGAGAAGAAGAAGCCAAGACAAAATATCTCTCTCTCTCTCTCTTATTTCTGTAATAAAGAAACTTTGTACTTCTAGAATTCCAGTAGCTCCCTGAGTTCGACCTCGGGAAACTATTTCCGAGTAAATTTTGATAGTAACGACAACCGTAGCTGTCTTATTTTATACCACAACGACATTACTGTAGTAAGCACTAAAACGAACAAAGACTAGCTGCAGTTGGGAGAAAACCCGTCACTAGTGACCGAAGAAGACCTCTCGAAGGAGGAGAAGGGGGACCAAGTTCGTGCAATCCGACAAGGGGCTAACCTGGCTAATCTGCCAAGCGACTTCGATCATAGCCCGACTCATCAGTCGTGGCTTCCCCCACCACCTCTTCGTTCCTCACGATGCCAACCAAGCTTGTCGAGGTCAGGCGAAACCCCATTGACCTCCAAGGGTGCAGAGGCAATAACCTCCTGAGGAGCAAACGCGCCCAAAAAATAACACTATGAGTCTGTCAGGGACCGTGGCACCCTCCGAAGTCCCTGCAAAGGCGAGCTTACCCCGTAAGGGTGGCTAACGCTAGATACCCCCGACGCACACGGTATCCACCATGCAAGGAGAGACCCTGAGAGCCGTTGGACTCAGCGTTCGAGGCTCCCACCTTACCCCAACGGTGATAGGAGTCCCGACCCGTACTACCAGGGGCGTATCTCCCACGAATGATCAGTCGTCACCTGCGACAGGCAACACTCACCTAATACCTTCACCCGACAATTCGCCTCGGGGGGGTTGAATGGGGTCAAACATCGACCCACCAAACCACCTCCTAAGGTTGGCCGTAACTCGGACAGATGCATCCAACGTGTCAAGTATTGCCACCTCTTAAGGCCGGCAATCCCCCACATCCCAAGGAGGAAGAGAACTCGGACAAGTACACGTTCGACGTTCCATGTGTTGCTGCCTCTTCAGGCAGGTAGCCCACCTCTTAAGGGGGATGAGAACTCGGATGGACGTGTTCGACATTCCATACATTGCTACCTCTTCAGACCAGCAGGCCACTTCTTAAGGTGGGTGAGAACTCGAATAGATGCGTCCGACGTTCCATGCATTGTCGCCTCTTTAGGTCGGTAGGCCACCTCTTAAGGTGGACGAGAACTCAAATGGACGCGTCCGATGTTCCATACATTGCCGCCTCTTCAGGCTGGTAGGCAACCTCCTAAGGTAGACAAGAACTCGGACAAACGCATCCAACATTCCATGCATTACCGCCTTTTCAGGATGGCAGGCCACCTCTTAAGGTGGACGAGAATTCGGATGGACGCGTCTAACGTTCCATCTATTGTCGCCTCTTCAGGCCGATAGTCCACCTCTTAAGGTAGACGAGAACTCGGACGGATGCATCCGACGTTCCATCTATTACCGCCTCTTCAGGCTGGCAGGCCACCACTTAAGGTGGATGAGAACTCGGACGGATGCGTCCGACGTTCCATTTATTGCTGCCTATTGAGGCCGACAGCCCACATCTTAAAGTGGACGAGAGCTCAGACGGACGCATCCGACGTTCCTTATATTACCACCTCTTCAGGCCAGCAGGCTACCTCCTAAGGTGGACGAAAATCAGATGGGCACGTCTGACGTATTGCTGCCTCTTCGGGCCGACAAGACTCCTCTTAAAGTGAACAAGAAGTCAGACAGATGCATCCGACGTTCCATGTATTGCCACCTCTTCAGGACAGCAAGCCACCTTTTAAGGTGGACAAAAACTCGAACCAGCACATCCATATGTTGCCATTTATTAAGGTCGGCAAGCCACCTCTTAAGGTCGGCACGAACTTGGGTGGATGCATTCGACCCCTTTTTTGGCCATCCCAGGATTACGGTCTCCGACTAAGTTACAGCTAAAAGGGAAAGGGAGATTACAAAGAAAACAACGGCAGGACTTAGTGGCTTCACCCTCAGTCCCCCAAAAAGGCTCGCACTCAGAAGAACAGGGTGACAGTGTAGCGGTAGGGCGGGCGAACGCTGTAGCTCTTGCCAGGCCTGCCCATAATGACCCCTCAATAGAAGCTAGCCCGTCCCAATTAACCATCACCCGGCCGACAAGTGCTGATGGATAACGACAACTGCTCGAGGTAGTCGGGGTCGCCTGGAGGTGTGGAGTACCCCCTGATCTATCAGCGAGGTACCCCACCTAGTCAATGTCACTAAGTCTTCAACTGTCCCTCCCGCAAGGAATCCCCAGATGGACCTAACCATCTAGATCAATGCTACGGGTGCCATCTGATTAAGGCCCTGCATTTGGCAGGGTAAATACACTACCGCCAGAGGAGCTGCCAGCAAAGGCAACCCTGGTTCCACCCTCATGGAATCACCAAGAGAGTCGACCAAGGCAGGAAGCATCGCAACCCTGTAAGAGGGTGACCTACCCCTGGGCCCCAGGGGGCAACCCCGCGACCCCATCCTCGGCTGGTTCTCCACATCGGCTTGAAAGAAAGGTGCAACTGCATCTCTCTTCCAATGAGCGTCCTGCCGAGTTCACTCCACAAGTGCCATGAGAGAGCATGCCCCGCCACTCCTAGTTCCCCCACCTGCTTCCTCTTGAGCTATTCGTGAGCAAGAGGACTGCTTCTTCACACCTCGCCAAGCAAGCTTCCCCCACGCAGGATGAATCCCTAGCCGGGGCAACCTATCATGACACCTAATATCGCCCGACAAAGAATACCCCCACAAACTTGCGCCAGGAAAAACAAGGCAAGTTAACTGCGTAGGAGGGAGGCCAACCCCAAGGGGGCACCCACAAGAGATGGAAGCCCTTACCTCAGCCTTTGAATTGTGTAGGGCCATGAAGAGGGGCTCACCCCCATCCCAAGAGCTGCACATAACCACTCTTCGACCGCTCCGCCGAACATGTAGGAGTTCGGTGGCAAAGCTCTATCCAAGGAACAAGTCATAAACATTCTTCCCACGGCCCTTAAATCCCTTAAACACAACTTTTAAAGAAGGCAGTGAAACAAGGTCCACATTGGGCCTCTATTTATAGCCCCACCACGCTGGCTCTTCAGGGTGGTAACATCTTTTCTACACCCTATCAATTGCCTATAGACTGCCAGTTCCCGAGGAACCAAATCCCCCAGGACACGGCACTGATCCCGCAGTAGTGTAACCAAACCAATAAAATCGTCGATCCAGAACCTCGCGCACTCTTACACGTCGAGCATTCGAAAAGCCTCTCCTGCCTCTCCAGAAAGGCACGTCACTTTGGGCCACGTTCTCGCATGGCAAAAAAAGATGCCTGCCTCAGTGCCTAGAACAGATGAAAGGTCGCCTCCTAAGGCCAGCACCGGCTCAGGCTGATACGCCCCACGACCAAATTTCGGTCGCCTCTTAAGGCCGGCACCGGCTCGGGCTTGTTGTGAGACGTAAAGCGCGTTTTGATAGGAAAAGCATTGTAGTATAGTGCGCAATACGATCAAACAAAAATATTTATAAAAAGATAACGAAACTTTGAGTCCCGGTCGTTCGTCTCTGGGAGGCGTAATGCAAATCTGAAATCGATCTTTTATCGCTCTACTTATTTAAAATCGCACGCCGATTTCCAATCGTCAAATTAAAGTCTTGCCACTTTCATTGTGAACTCTGATTACGTGCGCATGTGATAAATAGATGACAAGTGTGAAAGTATGAGTTTCAGTGCGCACAATTCTAGTTATGTGGTGGCTGTTTACGGAAAATGCATAATGAGAACCTCATCATGAACCCTAACTAGCACAATCTAACCCAGATATGTGAGAAAAAGCTCCTACATGACCCAAAGAAAGGCTTAACTCAGAGAATTCTGAGTTTAAGAATAAAATAAATCATAAGGGGTAAAACTGCAAATTCACCAATGCAGTTTGCAAACAGGGTAATTAAGGATCCAAACACAGGTCAAACAAGATTAACAAGAAGGAAAGTGGGATGATCTGATCTAAAAAGGGTTGTAGCAACTCCCAGGAATTAAATGACATTCTGTAACCCTAAAATAAATCCACTTCAATTCATAAGGTTCGAGGCAGGATAAAAATTAATTAAACACTCTAAAAATCATAGAAAAATATTCCCTGGGGTTTAGAACCTTCAATTTGGCCTTTGAAACCTATTTTGACCTAAAAAGAGAACCATGCCCAATTAATAACTTAATTTGGGTTTTTACGCAAATTGGTCGGTCAAACATGGTCCAATCGAGAATTAAATTTCACCATTAAAAACCTCAGGTTCAAATTAGTCTTGTATAAAAACTTGAGCCTAAGAAGAGACCTCATTGACCGACTTTACAATTTGGTTCTCTTTATTTACTTTTTGACCCTTATCTTTTGAAACCCTTACATTTAGGTCCCCAACTTTTCATCATTCTTTGCAGAACGGTCCTCCTTGCAACTTCTGCACAGCGCCATACTCCGGCGACCTTGCGCGGAGCATGGCGCCGCGCAGAGTAGGTTTACAGTCCTCTAAAACAGAAGCGGGGTTCCCTACGACGTCCTCCGTCGCAGGGACCCGCCCATGCCCTCTGTCGACCACCATACCTTCCATGCGAACGCGGGGAAGGCATGGGTGTCCCTTCCGGCCATACTCCGGCGAGGCAAACCCCTTCGCAACTCACCCCTCTCTACACGCCAAACCCTTTATAAGGACCGGCAGACCCTGCCGGCTCCTTCAAGCTTCCTTTGACGGAGAATCACCCCCCTCTTCATCCCTTCCTCCTCCTGTCAAAGAGCCCGAAGCTTCCGGTGAACTCCTCCTCTTCCTCCTCGTTGCTCTGCTACCTTACCTGCAGTAGGGTTTGCCTTGCTCCATCGTCCGTGCCAAGCTGTACCAACTGGCGCCCTCCGCTTGGTTCCTTGTTATCGAAACCCTCCTCCAGGGCATCTTCGCCTCCAGCTCCGGCAGATACGAGCCGGCTGCTCTGCCCTCCCCCTTCGTCGAATACTTAGGTAGATAGCTTCCTCTCTATTTCCCCTACATTTCCCCCCTTTTAAACTGCCCTTTCGACCACACGACCGCCACTGTCCAGACCACCCTCTCCACCTCCGATCACCCCTCCGGCGAGACCATCTCACGACCACAGACACTCCCGCACTTCGCCAACCATCCCACAAGCTCCTCCACACTCCACTCCACCGATCCCCCCTCTCCATTCACTGCCAAGAGCCACCCGACCACCCCCCCGAACAAACCCACCTTTCTGACCACAGTCTGCCCTAGGTCAACCTCTCCACGCACTCCCGCACCATGCCGACCACCGCACAAGCTTCGCCTCACTCCGGCGAAGCTTCCTGCATATTCTGACTGGGCCGAGAGGCCGTTGTTGTGATTTCAGGTGCACGCCCCTCGCCGCCATTGCCGATGAGATGCAGCAGCTTCACCTGCAGCTGCAGGCGCCCTCCAGCCCAGGTGAGCATCCTAGGTCGCGCGAGTTGTCTTTACGAAGGCACCCAAGCCTGCAGCTGGGGCAAAGGCGTTGTGGGCTGCTTCAATTGGCCGCAGGTCACTCACCTGCGGGCGCCAATTTGGGAGGTGGGACTTTAGTCCCAACTTGGAAGTGTGTGGCTAAGCACCCGCACTTAAATTGAAAACGTGCCTACGACAAATCGCCTTCGAACACAGGGGTCAGGTCCCTCTCCCGCACGTTGCGCGCCACGCGCTCAGTCGCCCTCGCCCGTGCTCACGCCCCGCGGGTTTGGGTAGGATCCGATTACCCAAACCGCGCACTCCTCGCCCACCACCGCACGCCGGTGGGCTTGGTCCCGGGCGCGATACCCGCACCCGATTACCCGGCTCTGGGAGAGCAGTCCTAAGAGAGAAATCTGAGTAAGAGAGAGACGCGGGGAAGGGTAGGGGTAGGTTTTGCTCTGACCCTTGTGTGAGCGTGCAGGAAGAAAGAAAGAAGAAGAAGGCTGAAAGGAAGAGAAGAAAGAAGGAAGGAGAGACACAGAAGAAGAAAATAAGGAAGGCACTGTAGCAAAGCCACAGATAAGCCATCGGAATCACCACAGCTACAGAAGGCAGAGAAGAGAGGAAGAAGAAGATCACCACAGCTGTCGGCTAAAGAAAGGAAGGAAGGCAAGAAGAAAAGAAGAAGAAAAGGAAGGAAGAAGACATTGCCGCCAGAAAAGAAAAGAAAAGAAGAACAGAAGAAGAAAGCAGAAGAAGAAGAAGAAGAAGAAGAAGAAGAAGAAAGCAAGGAAGAAGGAAGAAGAAAGAGCAAAGAAAGAAAGAAGAAGAAGAAAAGAAGAGAAACGACCAAGGAAGAAGAAGAAGAAAAGAGAAAGAGAAGAAGAAGAAGCCAAGATCTCTCTCTCTCTTATTTTTGTAACATAATAGAGATCTTATTTAGTCTTCTAAAACCATAGTTGCTCCCTGAGTTCGACCTCAGGAAAACCTTGTCCGAGTAAAAAATTTATAATAGTAATCTGGTAACTGTTTTGTCTTATACTATAACGACTGTACTTAAACTATAATAACATAAAGACGAAACACAGAACAGCTCTAGCCTTACCAGCATTACTAATGCATATATAGTTAAGTCCTCAATGTTTTCTGGTACCGACATGCTGGTTACAATATATAAAAGTGAAAAGCAGGCAACTTGAATCACGCGAAATACATTGCAATCAATAAGCTCATGGTGATTCTCAACATAGAGATATATATATATATATAATATATTTCTTTCATTCATTCATTCATTCATTCAGGAGGGCGTTTGTAACATGGAATTTAGAGGAAAGCTTATAAAAGAATGCTTGAAAACATAAATCTAGCTAATAGAAAATGATCGCATACAAGAATCTATGGGGGGATTTTGCATGCATCATTGGAGGAGAATAAGAGCTACACTACTAAGCAGTAAATGAAAGCATATAAATATGAAGAGCTAGCTACTAATCTAGCAGAAAAGAAGGGCATTCGGAGGTGGGCTCCGATGGCCTTTGAATGGTTGAGAGGAGGAGGGGCAGCCAATGGTGCTTAGGCCGGCCCTTGGAGAGAAGTTGGGGAGAGGATCCAGCATCCTGGCATGGGGATGGTGGCAGCCATGGTAAGCAACTCGTGGAGGTGGAATGGAGATGAAGGTAGGTAACCTAAGTGTGAATGAGTGCCAAGAATGGGATGGGTGCAAATGGCCGCCCCTTAGGTCTTTTTATAGACCTAAGGGAGACTCTCTAAAGAAGTGTGGAACACTCTAGAGAGAGCCCCATAAGTGGCCGGCCACGGTGAGAGAGAGGTAGTTCTTAGATCCATAAAAAGTGGATCTACGAATTGAATGGCTCTTAGTTGCTGATTTTGGCAACCAAGAGTGACACCACTTTGGAAGAGAGTTCTAGAGAACTCTAGATGAGTGTGTGTGCATGAATGGGTGTGTGTGTGTGTGAGTGTGTGGCCGTGCCCTATGTGGCTAAGTGGTCTAGGTTAGGTCCTAAGGGGTTTAGGTAGGTGTAGACCTTAAATTAGGGTTGCAAACCCTAATTGCTAAGGAGGAATTGCAATTAAACTTAACATAAGTTTAATTGAATGAGTGTGAACCTAATTGAGAGTGAAATAACTCAATTAGGTTAGGCTTAGGTCAATTAGACTCTTACTGAGTCCAATTAGACTTTTGTAGGTTGAGAACTGAGCTCAATTGGACCCTATGAGTCCAATTGACTAGGCAATGGTAATTGACTATGATCTAAGTGAATTAGGTTTAGTGAAGACCTAATTAGGTCCTTAGAGAGGTCTAAAGGTGATGTACTAGGGTTAGGGTACCTTAATTTAGTCTCCTGTGAGGTTGGAATTGGGTTTAGGGAGCTAGAGATTCAAGATCAAGGCTTGAACCTCAAAACAGGAACTGGAGAGTAGTTCCAAACGTCCAAAAATAGAATCAGACGTCTTATACTCAAAAATCAGAAGTCTAGACTTGTTTGGACGTCCAATCAGAGTTAAGAAGGATTCAAGGTTCTGGCTTGGGTATTCTACAAAAATTGGACGTCTGACCAAGTGTCCGAACGTCCAATAACACTGCAAAAGTGGGTTTAAGGTGTGCGGGAGTTGGCTAAGGGTTCTGGACATCCTATAATTCATCTGGACATCCAGATAAAGGTTGGAATTAGGGTTTTAAGGTTTCATAGGGTGTGGTGACCTAATCTAAGGGTGGCTAAAGCTTGGGGAAGGTTCTAGGCTGTCCTAAGGCTAAGATGGACTTAAGTTCTTCACATTTTACTGCTTTATTCCTACTTAATAGAGTAGCATACCTTAACTCCCTTACATCATTATTTACTATATCTAATCTAAGTCTTCTGCTCCAGCTCTGCTGCAACACCAATTATTCCTGATCCAGCTTCAGATCCAGCTTATTACCTGTAATTGACATAATGCACCTAATCAGCACGTTATAGCATTATTTTATGCATAGCTAAAAGAAAGCAGTAAAGATGCAGATAATGCTTATGCATGCATGAATTATCCTAATTTATGCTAAGTCCTAACCTAATTTAGGTCAATTAAGACCTATGATTGCTACGCAATCAGGTCTCATACACCCCATGCCCAAATTTCGATCACCTCTCAAGGCCGGCATAGGCTCGAGCTAATACGCCTTCGTTCTGCCGCCTCCTAAGGCCGACACCGACTCGAGCTAACATGCCCCACGCCTACCTTTCGTTGCCTCACACGGCTGGCATCAGCTCGAGCTCATACGTCCCCCACCTTACTCTTGCTACCTACTAAGGTCGACGCCGGCTCGAGCTCATGCGCCCCATACCAAAATCGATACTTGTCTCATACAATCGGCCTGAACTCGAGCTTACATGCCCCACGTTCCGCCTTGGAGCATGTCACCCCCTAAGAGCCAGTGTGAGCTCAGGCTTACATGCCCTAACAAGGAATCTCTTCCGAGCAACCAAAAGCAGGTGAAGGCTACTTAGCTCCCCAAGCATAAATGTTCCCCCCGCTATAGTACAGCCGAACGAACATTTGGGTGCATTACCTATCACGGAGTTTTGGCCATTCTCACTACTCTCTTAGCAGTTCACACTAGCTAGAGAGTGGGAGTATATGATTTGGGGCAAAAGGTGCCCTTGGATCCAGAACTTCGCACCCGACCTGGTAAAAGATCCAGCCACCTAGGCTTAGGGTATAAAGGCGAAACCGGCACCCCATCTCGCTTGAGACTAGCTAGGTCTTGGTCAATGCAAGTCCGGTCTACCAAAAGATCCTGTGCAGTAAGGGCAGAAGATACAAAATGATGGGTCTGATCTCCTGCACATTGACAGCTACCACGTAGCCTGACAAATAGGGATACTAGAGTCTGTCAATGAGAGTTATCCCCATATTATAAATAGAGAGGGAGTCCTTCAAGAGAATGGAATTCCTCCCTGAGATAGGAAACGAGATCATGTAATACCGCTAAACCACCGTGAGTTCTAATGTATAATTAGAAGTCCTATCCTTCCTCAGACGTAAACCCCTTATAATAAAACTAAGTTACCAAACCCTTATCTTTTTCTGTATACTTAATTTTCACTCTATTTACCTACACGATGAATAATAAATGACTAAATAACATCTCTTATGTTGATAAATCTTTCAATAGAATTTTCAAAACTCATCAACTATTAAAAATTAGGTTTATACTATAAAGATAAATATCTTTTTGTCAGAAATTTTGACCCGCAAATTTTACTTACTTCCACGTATGCGCTACGTGATGTTGTCGGAAAGGTACCGAATTAGTTACAGTGTGAATTAAAACACTTTCAATTTGCCCCCCTATCATTATGGTCTTACCCTGATCCTTATGATAAGTAGTGAAATGTATGTTTTGTATGCGGTCAAGCAGAGTGTAATAGAACAAAACGTTTTGTTGATTCCAAAAAATTATATTACATCACATAAAACCAGTATTAATTTTGCATTGAAAAGTGAGAGAGAGAGAGAGACATCACTGTATACACAGCTGTGTATACATTGCCCCACCCCCTGTTTCCACCAACAGAAGGTGCCGGTACACCATCCTGGTGGTAGAGGAGGCAGGGTGAGGACCTGTATACACTATCACGAACCCAAGAGTGCCCACGAGTCACCACCCTATATTGCATTTAGGAACCTGAAATTTGGACCTCTGATGGAGATTTCGAAGATCATCCGAGCAAAGTTTTATAAAAAGAAAATGTCCTCGTGGAAGCGCAAGAACGCAAGAGATGCTTCGGACTTAAAAGTCAACGCTTGCGAACTTTTGGAAGTACATAAGTCAAGAATTTAAAATTGGAGCGATGGTTTCATTCGTGCCCTTCTCTAAGTGGATCTTAAAATTGAAGGATACACCGAAAATCGTGAAGTGGAAGCTTCACATTCTTTCTGCACGAAAAAAATTGCTTGTTTTCCGAAAGAACCGAACTAATGTGTTGAAAAAAAGACCCCATTAACTTATTTTGTTAATTATCTTTGTTTTCTATACATCTTCTTGGGAAATGAATAAATCAGTCATAATTATTTTAAGTTTAACACGTGGGAGCATTCCCTTGGGCAGGCGTCCCTTACGTTTCATACTTCCACCCTCACAGCGTGGCCGAGGTAGATTCCTGGCGAGCCATGGTGGTCCATTCGAAGCGCACCCACCTATTCGCCTTCGTGGGTAGGCCTCGAAAGACCGTTGGGATGGCGGCGGTGCGGGTCGGGATCCTCCGCCAATGCCGGGCATCCCCCAATTGCCGGAGGTTAGAATGCGAAAAAAGCTCGAGTCTCTGCTACCAGCCGAGCAAGGTCATGGAAGTGATGCTGTCATCGGAGTTTTTCATGCAACCGCCGGGTGACTCGTTCACTCGACGGTCGGTGTTTGACTCGCTCTTAGGAGGTTGCGTGCCGGTGTTCTTCTCGGAACACACGGCATACACACAGTATCCGTGGTACCTACCACCCGACCCGACCGAGTATTCATTAATGGTGCCGGAGGAGAAGTGGGGGAACGCTGAGGCTGAGCTGGTGAAGGTGCCTAAGGAGCGAGTCGAGGCGATGCGACGAAGAGTGGTCGGCATGATACCGAGTCTAACATATGTGCACCCCAATGCGTCCGACCCACGCTTGCATGATGTGGTGGATGAGGCACTATGGAGGCTCACCGCACACGTGCGAGAGAAAGCGTCAAGCATGAGATGAAGTACGAATATATATCGACTTTTGTTGGTTTGCGCACAGCAAGATCCGTTAAAGAAAAAAAAAGGTCTCGATCAATTAGTTTTGAGACTTTGCACACTATTTGCATCACGATGGCAGATCAGTGTATATCAATCGAAGACAAGAATTTGCTTTGTGTGAGTCAAATCATTCGTTAAATATTAAGGTTTCATTCGACGGCGGAATAAAAGAAAAAATAAAAGTAAATTATTTTAATTAAAATTTTTATACATCTACCATATCACATCAATAACAATATATATTAAAATATAATATATTTATTAAATTATAATTATAATATTATGATAATCTACTCCCAACACGTATCTATTAATATTACATCTATATTATCGATCTTTTTATGCTCGTTCTCTCCTTCTAAAAGAAATGAAGGGTCAAAATCAATTCGTTAACAGGGTAAATTAAGAGGAATGGTAACTCCTGCTCCAAGGTGAAAGACACTAACAAGTCTATAGAATTTTTAAAAGCAAAGTTAAGGGGGAAATAAACGATATTTACAGGACCATAAATAACAAACCGAAGACAAGAGGGTAGGAGCCAAGTGACAGGAGCTTCCATCGTCAAAAGCCCACATCAGAAAGTCCATTTTAGGAGGCAACCCAAAAAGAAGACCGCAGCCGGAACAATATATATAGAATAATAATATCGATTTTTTATTCTCCAAGTGCTGTCTTTTTCCTTTTACGAATACGAAGAATGTTGACTTGTTGTTGGATGGGAAGGTTACTTAGATGATGACCATGTCTTCATAAATTGATTATAATTTATCCAGCTCAAGCCTTTATGCAGACCTTCAACGTCAAAGAGGTACCTAAAACTCTAGCAATTCTACGTGGAATTAAACTTGTTGTATTCTCAGTGATGCTCTCTTTCCGATTAGACAAATACACAAAGAACTGTAGCCTTCCGAGAGATCCCTTCACGTCATGGATTATCTCATATTGTTGAGATATCGTATGTTTACGGAGGATAATAAGTAAATTCGTATTTTACTTTAAACTTAAATTTTTTCAAAATTGAATTTGAGTGAAAGATAAATTATCCCATATTCAAATCTCTTATAACCATAGTTTATTATCATCTTATCTTTTATTTACATAAATACCTCTATAAAATTATATTAAATTATATATAAATATCAATATGGGATATCCATTATTTATAAATTTTTATCCCCTGAAATGTTTAAATCTCGTTAAATTCTATACGTCAAAGGGTGTCGTTAGTTCTTGGGATAGCTGGTCGATCCCATGTTCATTGTAAGGCTGCCTTAACCTAATGAAGTTGGTTACCATTTAAAAAAATAAAAAAATGATTAGGTAAAAGGATGGTTGGAAATTAGGTTTATCCAATAAAAAAGTAACGGTGAATATGTTTTTGTCAGAATTTTAGACTTGTAAATATAACTTAGTTTCACGTATGTATCACATGATATTATCAGAGAGATATTGAGGTTACGAAATAAAAAAAAATAAAGAAGAAGCGAAATAAATGATAAAATAAGTAAATTAATTTATTTAAATATTTTAATCGATTAAAATTATTTTACATATAAGATGAAATAATTTTACTTCAAATTAAATCTATTAAATCTAATATTACTAGAAATATGTTAAATAACAAATTAAATACTTATCCCAATATAAATTCACTTGGCCTAACAATCAAACATCCCCTGAATTCATTACAATACGAAAGAAAGCACTTTCAATATGGAAAACTTTTGGAGATATTTCCGTATACGCTACAGGAAGCACGACCCATCCCTTGTCCGTTGAGGGAGGGTGGGGTCCGTCTACACAATGCTGTCCACAATTTGTCACCAACCATTTTTATAGCATTACCCCCATCTCCATCGATAAGTGGTAGAATGCATGTTGTGTATGCCATCAAGCAACGCGTGATCAGAACAAAATTCTTCATTTATTCTAAAAAAAACTATGTTACATCACATCAAGCTAATGCCAGTTTTGCATTCCAGAACGAGTGGAACATCGTTGCGTGCACGCAGTTCCAGGACCCACGCTGTCTGTCGGTGGAGCGGGTTGAGTGCAGGGATGAAGATAGATTTGGATTCCAACCGAATATCTACATATTTTATTTGATTCTAATTTGATTACGTTGGGTTCGGTAGGGGTTGGTACTATTTTGAAATAAAATTTCAATAGAATAAATATAAAAAAATATTTATTTAAGATCGTAACGATTGATTGGATTGATAATAATTAGTATATTAATTTTATCAGAGAAGAGAAAAAATTAGTAAACTTTGATACTATAGTTGTTAATTTTTTTTAATTTAAAAAATTAAAAATTTCTTTTTCTCTCTCTGTACATGGATTTCCTCTCTCCCCTTGGTAGCCTCCCTCCCATTCCCACATCAAAACCCACGTCCACACTCTCCGATTCATCCCTAATTCCATCTCAAAGTTTTTATCTCACCTACAATACTGTTACGACCCGAACCTGGCTCTACGTGGATCCCAGGGTCGACGCACCTCGACTAATACAAAATCAAGTCGTCCAACGAGAAATAACATCACAAAAGCAAGCAATCCACATATGTAACATAGTTAGAACATGAATGAAAGCAGAAAATTGAAGAGTAGATTGTAAATAGTATCACAAGAGAATAGCAAGATTCTTTGCATAGCCATCACATCCAAAGCGAAGAACAGAAACGTAACTAATGGTTCAAAACAAGAATACTCACTACAGCAGTAGTAAAGTCCAACTACATCGAAAACGAAAAACGAACTAAGGCTAGGCTTAACTAGGCCCAGCATCCTCTACAGCTGGTGGTACTGGCTGCTCGCCTCCCTGACCTGAACATAAGTGTCAGTTGTCAGCAAAAGATAAGTAGAGTGGCAAGTGCAAAATTAATTAATGCAATTGAATTGAAAATAGTAAACATTTCAGGTAATTGTACATGTTTGATACATTTTCTTTCCATTTCTAACTTCCAGCTATTTAGTGTTTCAAATATTATAACAAAGGGTCTCGTTATCTATTGGTTCACATGTTCCCTAATGGAACGATCTTACTACAGTTCTTCCCACAATATAGGACATGCACGTGGTACTCTTCTGGCCGAAAGAACACCCAACGTTTGTCCTACACCCGGTCTACCACCCCAGGTCATGGTCGCAACGTAGCAGTAACTACGGCACGTGCAATAAATGCACATGAAGTTACCCCGCACTAGCACGCGGCCAGTTCTTTCCGTTAACGGGTACACTCTAAGTCGTACAATACAGAACAAAATAGGGGTCGCACCCCTCACCAGCCTACGAACCCTCGCCCGACTATCCCCATTGAGTCCGTGGGCCTAACAAAAGTTGGTGTAGGGAGGCCATTCCTACCCCGGGTCGTAACCCGAGGAAGGGCTAGCTCTCTCCCTACAGAAGGGGTGAATAGCTCTCCTCAGTACGTACGTACACGAGGGCCAACTCGCCCCCAAACTAGAGTCCAAACAACAATCGTGCCTCACTGTAGGCGAGTTATTCCATTATTATCTAAGTTTCGTACTGTAGCAAGTAAATTATTCTTCTAGTACACCTTATTGTTCAAGTATGTCCTAATTATTTTTGCTATCAAGCTCATCCAATGGTAATTCCATCAATTAAAGATAAACAAGCATCATTCACGTTTATGCTATACCAAACAAGTTCCATGTATTGATGATAATCATGCATCATTCACATACTTAGGTTTTCTTCTATATTAATCAGGCTCTATAATATCATACACATTCAGTAACACCCTTAGATTGCATGTTTAACTTAATTGTGACCACCACCATATTGGCTAAGACATGGGTAACAAAATCACTTAATACCTAACCCATAAGGTTAGGGTGGCATTCATCAATTCATAAGTAGATGGGGCCTAACTGACCTCAAACTTGTATTGCATAACCTAGGTTTCAAAATGGAGTTCTTAACCTTGAGGATCCATTTAACCAAACCCAAGAGAAAGAGTAGAAGAAAACTGATGTAAACATGTTTATATTACATAAAATGTCTATTTATGCGTGTTCTTAAGTATAGAACTGCATTACATACCATAAATACTGCATAACATGCATCATCTTACATTTAGATTAGTCTGAATAAAATGTAGGTTAATTGTCTCCTTTTTATGGTCAGGGACAGGGCGACTTTTTATCGGAGCTTCAAATCGAAGATCCAACCGTATGGATCTGATTAGGGCGACGATTGGAGTTCAATGATTCAAAGATCGCCCTAATCGGATATCTGTAGCATCAGATAGAGACCAATGAACCCTAGAAGATCAAGGGCCAAGATGGTGATAATCCGCACTTCAAATGACAAATCAAATCACACGGATGGGTTCGGATTAACGATCACAGCCTAACGACGTGAAAATCGATCCAATCCAATACCTATGGCACCATCTACATCACTCAGAAGATGGACGGCTAAGATGGCGCCATGTGGTGCCATCTCAGTCGCCCAACCGACCGCTTGCACCCGCCAAAGCTCATCTGGCCAACGCTTCTCTGCCGTTGGATCGAGATCCAACGGCTGCAGGACGCACGCGCTTAAGATGAGCGCTCGACACACACATGCATGTAGCGCGTTAGTCGAGTGCCCTATCAAGAAGAGGAGGCGCGAGTTCGAGCCCCCGCACACCTCAATTGGAGCGGGTGCACGTGCGCGATCAGCCGCGCGAACGAGATCCAACGGCACCGCACGGCCGATAGAGCCCACGCGCTATCTAACGCCCCTACGTGACGCAGGATCACACACGCAAGGCGTGTGCAGATGAGGCGCGGCAAGGAGAGATCTTAACCGTTCGAGCTCATGATCGGACGACCAAGATTTGAAGGACGTGGAGCGCGTGTTTGAGGTGTGGAAGGCGAGCAAGCGCGCAAGCGCCGCCCACAAACGCCACGTTCAGGCCTTTAGTGATGGATTTATCCATCACTAAAGGTTCTGCATTAATATTTTTCAAAATGTAATGGCCAAAATGCCCTCACTCCTTACAACTATAAAAGGAGACCCCTTCCATACGAATTTCTCATCCCTTCTTCTCTTCTCTCACCCCTTCCAAAGCTGTAAGAGCTTATTCCAAACCTGGGATGCTCCTCTAGAGTAGAAATCTTAATTTTTCCACCTTCGTCCCCCTTGGTGGAGTATCCTACGGTTGTCCTCTCTCTACATTCGAGAAGCGGATCCCACGACAACGACAACGTGCTACTTCGTTCTCGTTCTTTCCGCTTTGTCCTCCTTCCTGCTCCGTTCCCTGTCTTCCAGGCGTCGTCCCGTCCGGCTTGTCCTCCAAGTGATCGTCGAGGAGGATATCTCTCTCCATTCTTTTTACTACATTCTAGAGTAGATTTACTGCTTTCTAGTGTAATCATTTCCCGCTTTCTAGTCGTAATGAGTAGTGTAATGAACAATTTCTGATAATGAAATCCATGTTTATTCTACATTTCTTTTGCCTTTATCTGTAATATTCTCTCTCTCTCTTCTATTTATTATTTGTTAAATAGTTTTCAACCAGCTATTATGTTTCGTGACAAATAAAACAAACATGTATTTTTTAATCAAACATCCGCCTCTTTGTATTCGACCTCGAACTTCTTATGGACTTTTCAGTATAAATTTTATTTGTTGAATCCGAGTTCTTCTCTATTCAAACTACAATGACAGGTTTTCAAAACCCACTCCGATAGCGTAGTCCATAGATGTTTCAACCAAAATCATTCTACCTAGGGGTACGGGAGATATAGGGGCACGAGCAGCGAATCCCGACGCCTCTGCAGGTCCCACACGTACCATGAACTTGAGGCCTACACCAATTTAATGATCAAATAGACATCAAACACATTGACTGACATTTCAGTATGCAAAAATTAGTTCAAAACAGTGTAGAAACGACTCTAAAATGTAGAAAAATTCAGGAGCTTTCCAACGATACCTTCGTTGCGTGATTCTGACCCTATTTGGACCCTGAACAGGCCTAGAAACCCTCCCTGGTTCGCATAAACCGGGCCGAGTCGATTCAACCAGATTGAACCAATCGCCTACCTGCCTCAGGGAACTACTGATGCTCGAATCAGACATCTAAGACACTCCTCAAACATTTTAAACAACGCAAGAACCCCAACTCTCCCCCTTAGATGTCCGACGGGTGTCCCAGTCGTACTGGAACCTCTCCAGACGTTCGATCACTGTCCGGACGTCTGAAAACACCTCGAAGTCCACCTACACGCGCGACTCCCCATGCGAACTCGCTCTGCACGAGTGTTGCTTTCCCACGCAATTCACTCCTCGAGGCCGTCCTGGTCACAGCCACCTCGGGCAGGCCACACCTCGAGCCTCGTGCATCCCTAGACGTCTGAAGCACACCTCGGTCGTCCGCGGAGCCTCCCAACCATTCACAGGGTGTTGCCGACGTCCGATGAACGTAGGACTCGTCCCCGCTCCGTGCACTGAATGCAACGCGACAGGGGCTGTAGTGCCTCGCACCATGTGCTCCTCATGCTGCGCGCCTCTGCCAACCCTCTTCCCTACCTTCTCCTCTCGATCTCCCTCTCCCTCACTCTCTGCTGCAAACAGGGGAAAGTTAGGGCACGTCACTCGAGGTGGTGTGGGGAAGGAACGAGGGTTGCGAGGGAGGGGTTTTAAAGGGGTAGTGGGTAGGATTTTGGGGCTCGTGAGATCAGGAAAATTTACAGAAATGATCCTAGATTCTTGGAGTTGTTCACTGAGGTAAAAAAGGGTGAAAGGTAGGAACGAGAGAGTTGTGCTAAACCCCTCTACGAGCTAACAAAAAAAACTTCGGATGAGATCCTTACGTACGTTACGTGGTACACAAAATTTACATCAAAACTCGTATAATTTAAACAAATTACCCAAATAACTCTCAAAGAGGCTCATTTACAATACCGATGTCAAACGTAACCTTAGATAATTCAAATTCTGATAATGTTTGGATTTAGATTCAAATTCGGATAGCAAAACTCGCCGTGGATGTGCAGGGATGTTCACAGATCACTGTCCCTTGGCATTCGATTAATTTGAAATTTTAACCTCTAGTCGAGATTTCTAAGATCGTCCAAGAAAAGTTCTTAAAAAAAATGGTTTTACAGATGCGCAAGAATGCAAATTTTCCTACGTAAAAGTTGCTTGAGACGCAAATGTCAACTTTTGCAGATCTGGACGGACATGAGTCAGGATTTTAAAATCGGAGGGTACATTGAAAATCGTGAATTAACAGAAGTTTCAGATTCCTTATTTTCTGGAGAAACCAAACTAATGTGTTGACCAAAACCTCTATCAACTCATTTGTAAATTATCGTTGCTTTCACTAATATTTTTTTTTAATAATAAATCAATTCTACTTGTTTTTAGATTCTTTTAACCCAGCTGATATCGCGATTCATTTATTTAAGGAGTTAGAAAAGTAGTGTTAAGAAATACGATGTTTATTTGATATATTTAAATTAATGTTAAGTTATGATATTAACTCTTATGATGTATATTTCATAGTGATGTTAGATATATAAAATATAAGAGTTGTCAAAGATAAAGGTAGTATATGATTATTTGGCTGGTGTTAGATAAATTCATGTTAAAGTTGTTGAACCTGGATTAATAAATAGAGGGTTGAGCAATTAAGTAAACAGAGGTTAACCCCGCCTTTCAGGGGTTAGCCTCCCAAGTAAACTAGGCTTTACACTTCCTACTTCCACCCTCACACCATGGTCAAGCTAGATTCCTCGTGAGTCATGGTACTTCATTCGAAGTGCAACCACCTATTCGCCTTAATGGGTGGGCCCTAAAGGAACGTTGGGATGACGGCCATGCAAGTTGAGATCCTTTGCCAACGTAGAGCATCCCCCAATTGCCAGAGGTCAAAATGTGAACCAAGCTTTGAGTCTCTGTCATGAGTGGAGCAAAGTCATGGAAGTGATGCTATCATTAGAGTTTTGCATGCATCGTCAGGTGACTCGTTCGCTCGACTGTTAGTGTTTGACTCAATCTTAGCAGGTTGCGTGCCAGTGTTCTTCTCACAACACATGGCAAACACGCAATACACATGGTACCCCTCTTAACCTGACTGAGTATTCAATAATGGTGCCTCAGGAGAAGTTGGGGAACACCGAAGCTGAGTTAGCAAAGGTGCCTAAGGAGCGAGTGGAGGCTATGCGATGAAGAGTGGGGAGCTTGATGCCAAAATTGACATACGTGCACCTAAATGTGTCTGACCCAGGTTATTTGCACTATGCAGTGGACAAGGCACTGTGGAGGCTCACCACACATGTGCGTGAGAAAGTGCAAGCATGAGATGAAGCACAAATACCTATCAACTTCCATTGTTCCGTAAGGTGGTAATAAAGAGAATATGTTCATAAAATAAGTAAAAGAATAGGAAAAGAGTTGTTGTTAACACCCATGTTGCCTGAGTCTTTTAAGATGTCTGGAATTTGGGCCAGACGTCTTGA
Source organism: Thalassia testudinum (assembly GCA_037157565.1). Classification (NCBI taxonomy): domain Eukaryota; kingdom Viridiplantae; phylum Streptophyta; class Magnoliopsida; order Alismatales; family Hydrocharitaceae; genus Thalassia; species Thalassia testudinum. The sequence continues at coordinate 56,429,378 of JAZHRO010000030.1, forward strand.
CACCTTCCCAGACATCTGGAAATCAAAATTTTCGTGTACGAGCTCGCGTCTGCGCACATGCTGCGCGCAGACAATACACGTCCCTCGTTTCTCCTTCTCTCTCTTTTCGCCCGATGAACACCCTAACCCCACACCTTATATAAACCCCCTCCTCTGCCTCACACCAACCCCACTTCCTTCCTCTACCCTCCAGCGACTGCAACCGAGCGAGAGCGGCAGAGAGAAGGAGCGTCATGAGAGGAGAGGAGCAGCGTGAGAAGGAGAGGGGAGAAGGCTTGCAAGCTCGCGTGGGAGCTCGTCGGTGAGCTCACGACCGGTCGACGCGTGCGCAAGGCGGAGGAGTGCATCGGGGAGGTCCTCCCTGACATTGCTGCAGCCGGAGCAGTAGGCGAGCAGGCACGGCGCAGCCACGCGCGGTGCAGGAAGGCGAAGGCAAGTTCTAGTTTTGGGATTTTCCCAGAATCAGACGTCTGGAGAGACTGCCAGACGATGGCGCCAGACGTCTGAGAAAGAGGCTTCGAGAAGGTACGTCTCCTTTGCGTATACGACCATGCAGGCCGCTCTGCCGAGACACTGTTCCTTTCCTTTTTGAGAAGATTTCGGTTGATTCACGTAGGTGTTGCTTCGGGAAGGCGTGGGACACTCCCTCCCACTCACTTCAGACATCTGGGCGAGGCACTAGACGACGGGAAGCATTTCCAGATGTCCGGAGAGGTGGTCGGACGTCTGGAACTGGGTCCAGACGATCCAGCGGAGTTTCTGGATGTCTATAGAGTAGCGCAGGACTTGAGGTATGGCTCTGGACTCTTTAAGACGTCTGGAAGGTGTGCCAGACGTCTGATTTGAGTCAGAATCGCTATTTTTGACCCGTTTAGTGTCCGTTTGAGATCTGATTTCCTCAATTAAGATACCGTTGTTTCCCATATGAATTCCTCTACCTGTTGGAATACTTTCTATACTATTCTGAGTGTTCTCTTGTGATTGATCCTTGTGCTAAGACTTGTTCCCGTTGAGGGTTCGGGACTTACTGAGGCACGTGAGCCTGCCGTTCAAGCCCCCATTACTCCTGGGTTTACTGGTAGAGTGGTGTAACGACCCGATTCCTGAGTCCCTACGAGACACGAGAACCGGACCGACTCGACTAATCCCAAGACTTAGTCATCCAACGAGGAAGTAACCAAAAGAGCAGTAAAATAAACCACATTCAACATGAAGTATAACTAGCAGTAACAAAATACAGCAGTAAGAAAAAGAACTACTACAGCATGTACCACCACAACAGTAGAACAACATTTAACATAACAAGAACTACGACTAAAGAAAAGTACAGAGAGTAACAAAAACTACTCACTACAGTGGAAACAAAAAGGGCACAAAAGAGTAGTGGTAACTCTATTGGACCCTACTCGGCCCAGCGTCCTCTGCAGCCGCTGACTCTGGCTGCTCAAGACCTGGTCCTGAAAAGTAACGAGTGTAACACGTCAGCGAAACGCTGAGTAGAATGGCAGCTAAACTAAAGAAACAATAAGGTGTACAGTAGCTGTTTTATTTTCTTTCTTCCTTTATTTACGTCTTTATATTGTTTCACAATTTATCTATTTCTCAGATCCTTCACTTGATCTCGAATGTTCCTCGTGGGAACGATCTTGATTGCAGTCTTTTCCGAACAGTAGAAGTAGCACGTGGTGCTCTCCTGGCCGGGAGAGTCCCCCGTGTTGGTGCTAGAGCACCACGATCATTTGTTTTGATAATAACAAAACACGTGTTATTTAACATTTGCACTTGAAGTCTTAGATTTCAGGTCAATTGCAAATGTAGACGTGTTTAGACGGAGTTCGAGCTCGCATCCAGGATGGATTGGAGGAGCTTGATGGAGAACAGAAGAGATTCGCGAGGAGCGATATATTAAAGATGGAAGGAAATGAAGAATATGATAGATTTCCTTCTTTTGTACTTGTTGTATTTTTCGTTTCTTTTGTTGCTCTTTATTTCCTTAGATAATTCATGTTAAAGAGCCTCAAAGTACCCTAACAGTAGTCCTAGGAACACCTGCACAACTCTAGGATACTTAGGTTTTCTGTAGAATACTTAGAAAACCAATATAGGGTTCAAACAGAGTTTCCAAACGTCTAATTCCCAAATCAGACGTCTGATAAAGTATTTTAAGACGTCTGACTGTTGTTTCAGACGTCTGATAACTGTTAGGCTGGACATAGTTAGTTCTGTCTGATGAAATCAGACGTCCAGACCTTAGACCAGACGTCTTAGGAGACGTCTGATGACTTTGCCAGACGTCCAATTAGTGGACCGTTGGCTGGCTTAACAAACACTCAAGAATATGACCGTTAGAGCCTTATCAGACGTCCTTAGGCCTTTCCAGACGTCTGATAAATGACCGTTTTGCCTCGGCTGACCCAAAATCTCTTCTCAGAGATTTTCTAGCCGTTGCAACATTTGGAAATCCATTCCCACAGAGAAAGTAGGTTTCCAGACGTCCAGACATAGTGCCAGACGTCCTATATGTCGTCTGATGGACTTGCGCTAGAACCCTGTTTAGATCTGATTCAAGTCAGGAAGAGACCCGCCCAAAATCAAACGTCTTAAAGTGAACTTACAGACGTCTGATGCTAGAATTAGACGTCTGATAAGCCTGTCAGAACAATGATTGTTCCTGCTTTCAGGTTGATTCTCTTGGGCTTTGTTCCCAACGGCTATACACCCTTCCTAAGCCTTCCAAAGCCTTCCTAAGGCCTCTATAAATAGAGGGGAACCTTTGCAACACAAACACACACTAAGACACACCTAGAGACACCCAAGCAACATAGTTCCACTCTCTTGTGTCCTAGCTAGCTCTTGCTCTCCAAGTTCAAGTTCCATTCTCTTGAGAGCATCAATCTTCGCGCACCCGCTCTCCCGCAGTAGTTCACGAGAGCGAAGTTGCGCCGTCGCGTGGCTCACGCACCGCGTCATCAACTCGACGCACTCCTTGCAAAGGGGAGTTTCCTAATTCCTATAGAAGCTTAGGTTAAAAATTACTTTGTTGGCTCTATAGGACTTGTTGTTTCTTTTATCTTTGTTATTTGGTTGGGTATTCGCTTTGCGAATTCCCGTCTCCTTCGCGAGACAAAATCCTTCTCGTGGAGAGAAGGCGTTGAAGTACGCTACCCTCGTGTAAGTAGCGTGGTTGTATTGAGGTTGAATCACCCTCGTTTAAAGTGATTCGGTTTAGTGGATTTTGATCAACTTGGTTGATCGGAAAATCCTAACTCGAGAGGGTTAGGTGGTGGTTTTCATCTGGTTTGGGTTTCCACCTAAAAATTCTTGTGTACTTGTGTGATTGCTTATTTTGTGAAGATTATTTATATTTCAATTCCGCATTTTTTGTCGTCACACTGATCTCACCCCCTCCAAAAAGGGAATTTACACCCCGTGGTGATCCTACTCTCAGTCAACCATCCCAAGGTCACGGACAGATGTAACGGTGACTACGGCACGCGCGATAAACGCACAGGTAGCTAACCCGCACTGGCACGCGGTCAGTCGTTTCCGTTAACGGGTGCGCCCAAAGCACAGCATGGGAAGAGTACAGGGCAGAGCCCTCTCAGTAATAGGGGTCCAACCCCTCCACAGTAACCAAACAGGGGCCTTGCCCCTCCACAGTCTGCGCACCCTCGCCTGACTATCCTGGTTTGCCCAGTGGGCCTAACAAGTCGGTGTAGGTGAGCTAGCAGAACCCCGGGGCCCGTGGGGTAGCTAGTACTCGCCCTACACTAGTAGCTCTCCTCGATACTGTGTACACGTGGGCCAACAAGTCGGTACAAAGTGGCCAGACCTAACCCTGGGTCCCTGGGGTGGCTGGCTCCGCTCTGCACTAAGCAGGTAACAGGTGCTTCCACTGGCACTACGTACCCAAGAGACAATGCACCTCCACATCTTTCCTTCTCAGTTCCATTTCATTCTCTTTCCAGGAGTTCTACTCCTAACTCCCCGTAGGGTTCCAGCTCTTTTAACTCAGCACATTCAAGTTTCACCTTTCCAATTTCACGTTCATACGATCCATGTTCTCAATCACGTGTATTTATTCATAACAGGCAGTTGTTAAATCAATTTACAGGCAGCTATTTGTTCCTTTCCATTTTTCCAAGACTGCAGTATTGGTATATTCCACTAGTTTTCCCATCCTAGGATTCATGCCATACCCTAGGATCTATCATACAATCTAGTTTTCCAGCCCTAGGATTCATGCAACACCCTAGGATCTACCATTCATTCTAGTTTCTCATTCCTAGGATTCATGCAATGTCCTAGGTTCTATTTATGGTTCCATAATTTAACAGATTATACTAATAAACTTAAAAGCCACTCTACCAGTTACAACAGGAGTACTGGGGGCGTGGCCGGGATTCACGCGTGACTTCACAACCTCCGAGACTATAATGGAACGGGGTCCTATCACAAGGATCAAACACAAGGAGTTTCTCAAAATAGTATCTAATCACTGTAGATGGGTAGAGGATTTTATTCCGAAAAGGATGCAACTCTAAACACGGAAAACAGACTCCGAACAGGCCCTAAATGGGTCGAAAACGACGAAACAGTGAAAAATCAGACGTCTGGAACTTCTTCCAGACGTCTTAAAAATGGGGATCAGATGGTACCTTGTCCTGCGTAGTCCCTCAGACGTTCAGAAGCCTGCGAGGGCGTCTGGCCTAGTTCCCAGACGTCCGATGGTCACCCCGGACGTCTGCAAGTCCCTCCAGTCATCTGGCACCGCTGCCAAACATCTGATTCGCGTTGGATGCGAATCTCAGAACCTGCACGTACCCACTCATCATTCCCAGTACGAACAGTCGCAGAAAAGGAAGAAGGACGAAAAATAAATTACTTGCCAGACGTCTGGATAGTCCTCCAGACGTCTTAACCGTCGTCTGCTTGGAAGACTAGACGTCTGATTCTGGAAAAACTTCCAGAACCAGAGTGCTACTCGCCCTCCGCCCGCGACGCACGGCCGCACCACGCCTCGTCCGCCTGCTTCTCGAGCTGCAGCAGACCTCCCGCGTCACTCCGTGCCCGCTGCGCCCCCGCCGGTCGGCTCTCGTTGCCCCGGCAAGCCAAAGCCCTCACGGCCGAGTGCCTCCTCCCTCGCGCAGCACCTCCTCCCGCACTCACCACGGCTGTCGCTACCGCCGCTTGCTTGCGCTCGCACTCGTTGGAAGAAGGAGGAGCGGAGGTGATGAGAGTGAGGGGGAGGGCGAGGCTTTTTAAAGCAGCGCGGGGAGAGGGAGAGAGAGAGAACGCAGACTGTGGTCGCAGGAGGAGAGAGGGAAAAAGAGAGAGGTGCGGCGGTTGCGGGTCTGCACGCGCCTGCGCACAGACGCAGCCCCGCGTGCCACCCAAATAAAATCCCAGACTTCTGGAAGGGGTTCCAGACGTCTATTCAGACGTCTGGGCCACCTCCCAGACGTCTTAAAAGACGTCTGAAGCTGCATTCTTAACAAGTGGCTTCCCCTTAATTTAATTGAAATTAAAATGCATACGTGGAATAAATGATTAGAACCTAGGATATGGCATGAATCCTAGGACGAGAAACATTTGAGGTGTCTGTAATGGATGATTTAATTGCAGTCTTGAATGTGTAGATAAAATGATAACAATTGCATGTAAATATATAACAGTTGCCTGTGAAATGTAAAGTACTTGTGCTAGCAAACTATTGCATGTAAATTCCTGTTGTTTACATTAAATGACATACCATGAGCTGCATGTATATAAATTGAAATTGGAAAGGTGAATGTTGGAAACGCGAGCTATCTGTGAATAAACTGAATATGGAATAGAGTTACCAATTTGCATGTGTATAACCTGAGAATGGAAATAGAAATGATGAAACCTGGTATGGAATGGCCTGAGGAATATGAGCATGAACCCTACGGGGAATTAAGAAATGAGCTCCTAGAAATAAATGGAATAGATCTGGGAATGTGCTGGGAAGTGTGCTAGCCCTTGAGTACGTGGTACCTGAAATTGCACTAGAGGGGGGTGACTAGTGAAATTATAAAATATTGTAATAAAAAAAGTTTAATCACACAATGTACACAATTATTTTTAGGTGGAAACCCAAGATGGGTGAAAACCACCACCTAAGCCAATCTCTTGACTTAGGATTTTCAATCATAAGGTGATCAATCCACTAACCACACTACTTAAATGAGGGTAGTGTTCCTCAATTACAAATCCCACCTTCGATCCCTAAACAGAGGTTTCTCCCTTCAAAATGAAGAGACGGGGACTCGACAGGCCGGATACCCAAAGTACAAAAATTAAGAAGTAAAACAACACCTATAGAGCACCCCAATAATTTAATTGCTTTCTTATCTACTAAGTATGAAAAGAATTCCCTGAGGATTTGCAGAACGGAGTGAGCCGGGAGTATGGATTTGCCCTTTGATCAGAGTATTGGCACAGTACAAGGGAAAGATGGAGCTTAGAGTAGTGAGCAAGTGACTTCTCTAATGAAATTGTCTCAAAAGGTATGTATTACCTAAGAGGAGTTGTAGTCTATTTATAGGCAAGTTTGGAACCTTCAAGAATACTTGGGAGAGTTCTTCTAGCCGTTGGAGACAAATCCCAAGAGATTAGGACAAAATCCACCACAAATCAGGGTAATGATGAGTCTAACAGCAATATCAGACATCTAATTTTAGGATCAGACGTCATATAGGACGTCTGATTTTACTTCTGGTCGTCTAATACTGTAGGCCATCCTAAACTGACTTCATTGGATCAAAAGAAGGACGTCTAAGATTTTCACATAAGACGTCTGATTAGGTTATTGTACGTCTAATAAAGGGTGGATTCGTTCCTGTTTTCATCAAATCCAAACAGGGTTCTAGGTTTAAGGGATCAGACATCGTTATGGACGTCTGAGGACATCACCAGACGTCTGAAAACCAAAAGACTCTTCCCTACTTCTTCTGTCGAAAGATTATGTGGCCGTAATGAGATACACACAGAAAATCATGGCCAACGGTTCAAAGGTAGACGTTTGGAAGTGTGTCCAGACGTCTGGGAATTCATTTTTGCCTACGCTTACTCTAACAGTTAGTCTGAGGATGTCTAGGTAGAGAATCAGACGTCTGTGTAAGGTTATCGATGTCTGAAAGTGAAGTGCTTCGACTGATGTTTATGAGGAGACAAACCAAAGGCAGACCTCTTGGAAATTAGACGTCTGATATACTTGTCAGATGTCTTAAAGTGGAAAATCAGACGTCTGACCATTGTTCTAGACATCTGATAAAAGTATAAGCGTTGGGTTTTTATTTTAATTTATCCTAAGTGTAGAGAGCCTAAGTTAGCTATTTATAGGTTATGTTTAAGAGCTTTTTACAACATCTCTAGACTCAAATAAAATGAAAATTACAACCTTTGAAAGTTTACATGAAAAATCCTAAGACCTAAGACTTATGCTACTTGTCTTCACGCTTTTAATCTCCCGTCTTGGTAAACTTTATGAAATCCTGTAAATATGTTATTACAGAGAGAAAATAATATGCTACGCTTTATTTTTTATTTCATTTTCTTTATTTTCTAAAATCATCAAAATATTATATACAAGTGGTTGAACTAACAGTACCAAGGGGAGCACATGTTACCACTTAGTGTAGAGGGGAGCTTGCCGCCTTCGGGTTGAGACCCGGGGTGGGTTTGGCCACTTTGCACCAACTCTGTAGCCCTCGTGTACACTGTACCGGGGAGAGCTACTAGTGTAGGGAGAGAGCTAGCCACCTCACGGGGCCAAGGGTTCAGCTAGCCGCCCTACACCGACTTGTTAGGCCCACTGGGAAAACCAGGGTAGTTAGGCAAGGGTGCGTGAACTGTGGAGGGGCGAGACCCCTGTTTGGTTCTTAGGGGCTAGCCCCCTGTTACTAAGAGGGCTATGCCCTATACTGGTTCCGTGCTGTGCTTTGGGCGCACCCGCTAACGGTAACGACTGACCGTGTGCCAGTGCGGGTAGCTACCCGTGCGCTTATTGCGCGTGCCGTAGTCACCGTTACGTCTGTCCGTGACCTTGAGGTGGTTGACTGGGTGTAGGACCACGACGGGGGACTCTCCCGGCCAGGAGAGCACCACATGCGACTTCTACTCTTCGGAAAAGACTGCAATCAAGATCGTTCCCACGAGGAACATTCGAGATCAAGAAAGAGACCTGATAAATAAACCAAGTGGGGAAGGAAAGAATAATTTGTTAAAGAAAGAAAGAAATTGAAAAACAACTACCTGTCCACATTTACTGCTTTAGTTGGTTGCCACTCTACTCAGCGTTCACCGATTTCGTGTACTCATAACCCTTTTGAGGTCCAGGTATTGAGCAGCCAGAGCCTACGACTGCAGAGGGTGCTGGGCCCAGTAGAGCCCAGTAGTTTTAGCTTTCTGTTGTACTCCTTTTCCTGTTGTAGTGAGTAGTTTATTGTACTTCTGTACTCTTTCATTTTCTATTGTTGTGGTGGTATGTACTGTAGTAGTTTTACTTCTTTACTACTGTACTTTTGTTACTGTTAGTTATTTAGCATAATGAATGTAGTTTACTTTCCTGCTTTTTGGTTACTTTCTCGTTGGACGACTGGGTCTTGGGATCAGTCGAGGCGGTCCGGTCTCGTGTCCTGTAGGGATTCGAGAACCGTGTCGTAACAGTTGTGGATTTTGATGTTTGATTGGTCACCTTAGCGAAAGAAGGATCCGACTCAACATATAAATCAATGCAATCATAGAAAATAGACATGAGAGTTGGTGACTCAGTTCCACCCAAAAGGGTTACGTATGGGGGAGGACAGTGCCCCCGAATTTCCACTCGAATTAACGGGTAGTACAGAATCTCTAGTTTTCTCTCTCTCAGATTGCGTGATATAGTATAAGAAATATTCCTTACAACATTAAATCCCTATGGGATTCCCCGACACATCCGTTATTTGGCTATTAATAGCGTAGGTAATGTGATGAGAACCTCATCATGAGCCATAAGTAGCTCAGTTTGATCTAATACAAAGGATAAAAGCTCCTACATAACTCAAGGAAAGGCTTAACTCAGAGAATTCTGAGTTTAAGGAGAAAACAAGTCATAAGGGGTAAAAATGTAATTTTACCAGTATAATCTGCATACAGGGTAATTCAGGACCCAAACATAGGTCAAAGCAACTTAATAAGAATAAAAGTGGGCTGAGATGATCTAGCAAGGGCTACAGCAATTCCAAGGAACTAAATGATAATCTGTAACCCTAAAACAACCCACTTCAATTCACGAGGTTCGAGGCAAAGTAAAAATAGAATAAACCCTCTAAAATTCATAGAAAAATAATCTCTAGGGTTTAGAACCTTCAATTTGGCCTTCAGAACCCATTTTGACCTACATTGAGAACCATGCCCAATTAATAACTTAATTTGGGTTTTCGCATAAATTGACCGGTCAAACAAGGTTTAATATAGAAATGAAATTCACCATCAGATTCCTTAGGTCCTAATTAATCATGTATAAAAACTTGAGCCTAAGAAGAAACCTCCTTGACCGACTTTACACTTTGGTCCTCATATATTTACTTTTTGGTCCTCAACTTTTGAACCCTCGCATTTTGGCCCCTAACTCTCCTTCGTTCTTTGCGTTCAGGTCCCCCTGCAAAACCTGCCAACACCATGCTCCGGCGACCTTGCGCGGAGCATGGCGTCGCGCAGGGTGAGGGGGAGAGCCTGGCAAGTAAACCGGGGGTGCCCTGCGTCGTCAGCCGTCGCAGGGACACCCCCCTGGTCGCTGTAGCCCACCATACCGGCCGTGCGAACGCACGAACGGTATGGGTTTTCGTCTCCGGCCATCCTCCGGCGAGGAAGACACGTCGTCTCCCTCCGCCTTCCTCCCTGTTTTGATCCCTATAAATACCCCCCGTCGCTCCACCGACCTCGGTAGCTCGGATCTGACGGAGAAAACCCCCAACTTTCCTCTCTTCTCACTCTGGCAGACGCTCACCAGCTCCGGCAGTTCTTCCCCCTCCTCCTCTTCGCTCTGCCGCAATACCAGCAGCAGAGACTTCCTCCCATGCTCTTCCCGCGCCACGCCGCACCCAGCTGGCGCCTCTCCGGCTCTCTGCTCGCCGCCGCCCCTTCCCCTGGGCATCTTCTTCTCCGGCGACAGTCGATACGACTGTCGCCCTGCTGCTCCCCCTTCGTCCCTGCAAGTAAGTTAGAACTACTTCCCTTCCTCTCCTCTTTCTTTCCCCGGTTTCAATTGGTTCAATTAAGCCCTCGACCGACCCTGACCATCGTCACCCCCTTCGTCTCCGGCCACCCTCCGGCAAGATGCTCCCATCGCTCCACAGCCTCACACGCCTCGCCGACCCTCACCGAACCTCCGCCTCATCACACTGAGCACCCCCCACCCCTCCACTGCCACTCCACACCTCCGTAACGCTCCCCCAAACAAACCCATTTCTCCGGTTGCAGTCCAACCTAGGGCTGCCGCCAGACACCACCTTGCGGCTTGCCACACAGCTCCACACCTTCGCCGTGCCACGGCGAAGGTTCCCCAATAGTTTGATCAGGCCGAGAGGCCATATTCGTGTCCGACAGGTTCTGAGGCTCGACCGCCATTAACGCCACATTGAAGCAGCTTCTCCCGCGCTCCAGGCTTGAGGACTCCAGGTCTCCAACTGCTGCGGATTACGGAGACTCCTGCGAAGGCAGCCAGCCAACAACCGACGCAAATCGAAGCTGCAGCTGCAGAAGCAAAGTCGCGGTCTTCCAGCAGGCGCACGCGAGGAGAGGCCTCCGTTTAGTCCCACATCGGTAAGCCTCACAACTCTTTCACCGTTTAAATTGTTTTTGTGAATAAGCCTTACTGCCTCAGCACACGGGGTGAGGTCCCCTTCACCCGCCCGGTTACCCGGTCTCGTCCGCGCTCACGCCCCGCGGACCTGACCCGACCCGACTTAGACTGACCTGCACTCCTCGCCCACCACGCACGCCGGTGGGCCTGGACCCGGGCGCGACCCGTACCCGAGTACCCGGCAGCTCTAGGAGAGCTTTCCCAAGAGTGGCTTCTGAGAGAGAGAGAAGCGGGGGGGAGGGTAGAGTAGGTTTTTTCCTCTGATGTAAACTCTGAAGTGTGCAGGCACAAGTAAAGAAGAAGGACCGTGGAAGAAGAAGGAAGCTGAGGGAGACACTGTAGCAACAAGCAGTTTAAGTCGTCTGATTGGAAAATTAGACGACGTCCTGAAGGGAAAAGAAGAAAGAAGGAGGGACGACGTCCTGACTGGAAAAAGAAAAGAAGAAAGAAGGAGATCTGAAGAACAACAGAAGAAGGCGAGGCAGAGGAGAACACAAAAGAACAAGGGAAGAACTGAAAGAAGAAGAACAAAGAAGAAGAAGATCTGAAGAAAGGAAAAGAAGAAGAGCAGGACCGCTCTGCAGAAGAAAAAGGAAGAGCAGGAACAGCTGAAAGAAGAAGAACATCACCACTGCAGACAAAGAAGAAGAAGATAACAGAAGATCTGAGACGAGGAGAAGCAAAGAGAAAAGAAGACAACAAATTCTTTCTCTCTCTTTCTTTATTTTTGTAAAAGAAACATGTATATCTCTAGAATACAACTTGCTCCCTGAGTTCGACCTCGGGAACTCTTTTATTTTCCAAGTAAAAAATTTATATATTTGAAATGTTGGTAATAACTGGCTATACTACAACGCTATAACAATAAAACCACTGTTAATACCGATGTGGGCGTCATGAGTATTGTTGCCGCCTTTTCGACTCTGGTCAATCTGCGTCTTTCGACAGGCTGGTCCTATCTGGATTTGCCCAGATGAAGGTGGCTCCAAATCCGTCTAAGTGTAGGTGGGTCAAGAGGATGCGGATCTGCCTGTTTGCTTAGTATCTGGATAGCCAAATCCTCCTTCGAACTTCGAGCAAAATTTGAAGTCCAAATATGCTTTTTACTCCTCATTAATGTTTGTGTACTTAAAATGGGTTAAACTTATTAAAATGAGGAGATAAAACGATTAGCTCTTGGTGGGTGCAGTTGATTTGCTCAATTGCACCCCGCATGCGAACCATCGATCGCACCCCGCAGTGACCGCACCTTGACCTTACCACAACCGTGAACGCTATCACGATTGTGAGGAGGCCTCGATCGCTCTGACCAAACTCTATGAGTAGTGAGAGGCCATGCATGTCGAAGGGAAGTTCCAGTCGACGAAGAAGAGAGATCCGATTGGAGGAGGAGGTGTAATTTCCCTACGTGAGGGGGTGAGATATGCGTGACGAAATATAAGAGGCGAAATTATGTAAACAATCTCACAAATAGCACAATCACACAATTATATAAGTATTTTTTGGTAAAAACCCAAACCGGGTGAAAACCACCACCTAACCCTCTCAACTTAGGATTTTTCGATCGACAAAGTCGATCAAATCCACTAACCAAGTCACTTAAACAAGGGTGACTTAACCTCTTATAACCACACTACTTTGAATGAGGGTAATGTACCTTAAAACCCCTTCTCTTCACAAGAAGAATTTTGTCCCTCGATGGAGACGGGAATTTGCAACGTGAATACCCAACTAAATAACAAAGTAAAACTTACAACAACCTATAGAGCCACAAAATAAACCTAGCTACTATAGGTAAAGAAACTTCCCTTTGCTTGGCAGTGCGTCGGCTTGATGCGAGTGCGTGATCCATGCGACGGCACAATAGCTCTCTCGTAATGCGGAGGGAGAGCGGGTGCACGATGGCGATGAAGCTCTCTTGATGTGGAACTAGGCTTTGAGAGCTAGAGCTTCTTTTGGAGTGAATTGACACAATATGAGTGGAAATATTCTTGCAAGGTGTGTGTTTACAAGGCAAGGGTCCTCCTCTATTTATAAAGGGCCTAGGAAGGCTTTGGAAGGCTTTAGAAGCCTTAAGTAGCCGTTGGGGTTCATCCTAAGCCAAGGTAAGGCACAATCAGAATCATTAATAATTCTGACAGGGTCATCAAACGTCTAAAAGTCACACTTAAGACGTTTAGGAACTAACTCAGACGTCTAATTCTAGATAGGTTCCCTTACTGACTTACATCAGACCTAAACAGGGTTCTAGTGTATAACCATTAGACGACGTACAGGACGTCTGACACTAAGTATGGACGTTTGGAAACCTAATAAAGTGTAGGAATGGATTCCCAAGATAAGTTAACGGCTAGAATATCTCACAAAGTGATTTTGGGTCAGTCGAGGCAAAATGGTCACATATCAGACATCTGGGGTCCTCTACGGACGTCTGATATAAGCCTAACAGTCAGATTCCTTAACGTCTACTTAGGTAGCCAACATTCCACTAATTTGACATCTAGCACAAACATCAGACGTCTTCTAAGACGTCCGGACTAACGTTTGGACGTCTAATTTCAATAAACAAAACTTATAAAGTCTAGCCTAAAAGATTGAACATCTGATTCAACAGTCAGACATCTTAAAAGTTATCATCAGACGTCTAATTTCCATATTAGATGTCTGCTTATGCTGTCAGAACCCTATTTTGATTTTCTAAGTTCTCTACAGAAAACCTAAGTATCATAGGATTTTACAAATGTTCATAGGACTACTTTAAGGGTTATTTGAGGCTCTTTGTTATGAACGGGCGCTTCAGACATCTTTTAAGACGTCTGTAAGGTGGCCCAAACGTTGTACCAGACGTCTGGAATTACTTACAGACGTCGGACAAGACGTCTGGGATCATTTCCAGACGTCTGGAAATCGGTTATTTTTGGCACGATTATTTCGTCTGCGCGCCTGAGCGCACAGACCTGCGGAAATTCGCTCTCGCTCTTTTTCCCTCTCCCTCCTGCGCCTCTGTCGTGCTCTCTCTCTCTCCTCCTCGCGCGGCCTTAAAAGGCCACCCCCTCTCCCTCACTCCCGTCACCTCCGTCTCCTTCCTTTTCTCTTTCCAGCCAGTGCGCGAGAGCGAGCGCGAGGGTGAGCGGCGGCGGCGACAGCCGCGGCGGGTGCGGGAGGAGGTGCTGTGCGGGGGAGGAAGCGCTCGGCCGTGAGGGCAAGCTCACCGAGGCTGCCAGGGCTGACCGGCGGGGGGGCGCAGCAGGTGCAGAGCAACGCGGGAGGACTGCTGCGGCTCGAGCAGTAGGCGGAGCACTCGCAGCGCGGCCGTGCGTCGCGAGCGGAGGGCGAGTCGCGCCCTGGTTCTGGAAACTTTTCCAGAATCAGACGTCTGGCCTTATAGCCAGACAACGGGGGAGACGTCTGGAAGACTGTACAGACGTCTGAAAGGTGAGTTTTTCCATCTTCCTTCCTTCCTTTCGACTGACCGTACTGAGAGAGAGAGGAAATGGGTACGCGTAGGGTCGGAGATTCGCATCCAACGCGAATCAGACGTCTGGCTACAGTGCCAGACGGCGGGAACGACTTCCAGACGTCCTGGGTGACCATCAGACGTCTGGGAACTAGGCCAGACGCCCCCGCAGGCTTCTGGACGTCTGAGAGCCCATGCAGAGCGAGGTAATTCCCTGATCCACTTTTTAAGACATCTGGAAGAAGTTCCAGACGTCTGATTTTGCATTGTTTCATCGTTTTTGACCCGTTTCGGGCCCGTTCGGGCTCCGTTTTCCGCGTTTCAAGTTGCCTTCTTTTCGGAATTACATCCTCTACCTGTCTACAGTAGCTGTATACTGTTTTGAGAAGTTCTTTGTGTTTGATCCTTGTGATAGGACCCCGTTCCATTGCAGTCTCGGAGGTTGCGGAGGCACGCGGGATTCCCGACCACGCCCCCAGTTCGCCTGTTGTAACCGGTAGAGTGGCTTTAAGTATAATCTGTTAAATTATGAAACCATAAATAGAACCTAGGACATTGCATGAATCCTAGGAATGAGAAATAGATTGAATGGTAGATTCCTAGGGTGTTGCATGAATCCTAGGGCTGGAAAACTAGATTGTATGATAGATCCTAGGATAAGGCATGAATCCTAGGACGGAAAAACTAGTGGAATGTATGAATACTGCAGTCTTGGAAAATGTGGAAAGGAAATAATAGCTGCCTGTGAATTGAATTAACAGCTGCCTGTTATGAAAAAATGAACATGATTAAGAATATGGGATGTATGAACGTGAAACTGGAATGGTGAAACTGGAATGTTCTGAGTTAAAGAGCTGGAACCCTATGGGGAATTAAGAGTAGAACTCCTGGAAAGTGAATGGAATAGAATTGGGGAAGTGAGCTGGCCTTTGAGTACGGAGTACCAAGGAGAGCGACTGTCCCCCCTGTTTAGTGCAGAGCGGAGCCAGCCGCCACAGGGACCCGGGGTTAGGACTGGCCACTTTGTACCGACTTGCTGGCCCTCGTGTACGTAGTACAGAGGAGAGCTACTAGTGTAGGGAGGTACTAGCTACCCCACGGGCCCCGGGGTTCTGCTAGCCTCCCACACCGACTTGTTAGGCCCACTGGGGCAAACCAGGGTAGTCAGGTGAGGGTGCGCAGACTGTGGAGGGGCAAGGCCCCTGTTTGGTTACTGTGGAGGGGTTGGACCCCTGTTACTGAGAGGGCTCTGCCCTATACTGGTTCCGTGCTGTGCTTTGGGCACACCCGTTAACGGAAACGACTGACCGCGTGCTAGTGCTGGTTAGCTACCCGTACGTTTACCGCGCGTGCCGTAGTCACCGTTACGTCTGTCAATGACCTTGAGGTGGTTGACTGAGAGTAGGATCACCACCGGGGACTCTCCCGGCCAGGAGAGCACCACGTGCTACTTCTACTGTTCAGAAAAGACTGCAATCAAGATCGTTCCCACGAGGAACATTCGAGATCAAGTGAAGGATCTGAGAAATAGATAAATTGTGAAACAATAGAAAGACGTAAATAAAGGAAGAAAGAAAATTAAACAGCTACTGTAAACTTTACTGTTTCTTTAGTTTAGCTGCCACTCTACTCAGCGTTTTGCTGACGTGTTACACTCATTACCTTTCAAGACCAGGTGTTGAGCAGCCAAGGTCAGCGGCTGCAGAGGACGCTGGGCCGAGTAGGGTCCAGTAGAGTTACCACTGTTCTCTTGCACCTCTTTTTGTTCCGTTATAGTGAGTAGTTCTTGTTTCCGCTGTACTTTTCTTTACCTGCAGTTCATATTATGTTATGAATGTTGTTTTACTGTTGTGGTGGTATATACTGTAGTGGTTTCTTTCCTTACTGCTGTATTTCCTTACTGTTAGTTATATTCATGCTGAATGTGGTTTATTTTACTGCTCTTTTGGTTACTTCCTCGTTGGACGACTAGGTCTTGGGATTAGTCAAGTCGGTCCGGTTCTCGTGTCTCATAGGGACTTGGGAATCGGGTCGTTACACTCTTTAACAAGTAATCTAAGAAAAATAAAGAGAAACAAAAGAAATAAAGACAAATGTACAGACTACATGACAAATAGAAATCTATCCTATTCTTCGTGACTTCATGCTTTAAGCTTCCGCTCCTTGAGAAGGCTCCTCCGTTCTTCGTCAAGCTCCTTCAATCTGTCATGGATGCGAGCTCGAACTTCGTCTAAACACGTCTCCATTTGCAATTTAACCCGAAAACTATGACTCAAAAGCAAATGTTAAATGACACGTATTTTGTTATCATCAAAATAAACGATCGTAGTGCTCTGGCACCAATAGGAGAAAGATCCAAGGTGGAGGTGGAGGGCTCAATCGGCCACCAAGGTTGAGGAACAGCTTTTTCACTTCTAGAGAGGGGGAGGGGATGCTAGGGATGAAAAGATGATGGTGATGTTTTTCTTGTTTTTTGGTTTTGGAAAACATGCATGGATGTTCTAGAGTGACCGTAAACACATTTCCATTACTCATCAATTCTCTAGTCTCCATCACTTGTTTAGGTCTCGTTTGGATGCGGGATAAAGTAATGTAAGAATAGATTAAAATGAAATAAGTGGAAATGATGTTTGTTTGGGTGGTGGAATAAGGATAGGATTAAGTATAAGGTTAAAATGATCGGTATATTGATGTGATGTTAGTAAATATATTTTTTATTAAATTTTTATATAACGGAGATTGTTGGATATGATGATAATAATTGATTGTTAATATAGGAAAAATTATATTAATTTAATGGATATATTAATATATTTAGGAAGAAAGTGGACGTTTAAGAAGAAAAGCCCCAGCCTTCCGGGAACGTGCTGTTTTTCAAATTTTACATATATATATTTAATTTCCCGATACTGGTTGGTCAAGTTTGATAATGAAGGTCAGTTTTGATAACGACGATGATATTTTTTTTAATCAACATGTCCAGCATTTGAAGTATGCATAAGGGTTATCTAATTATATCAACAAGGAACTATTTAATAAGTAACTAGTCGGTAACTCACGCATTGTTGCCAGAATAAAAAGAACCTAGGAAACTTTGAAAGAAAGAGATGTACTGGGAAGATGTTAAAAATAATATAAAATTATTTGAAGATTCATTAAAACTTTAATTTCAATCATAATTTTATTAAAAGTTATAAATTAAAAATCTATCATCAAATAATGTGAAAATAATTTACATGAACAGAAAGTTACAAGTTTAAATTAAATTACAAAATTTAATATCTGTATATGAAAATTTCAAAATTATCAAATAAAAGTCTATTGTCAAATCATATTTAGATAATTAATATGAATAGAAATCTGAAAACTCAAAAAAAGATAGAGGACGGCAACTCCGCGTTACCATTCATTGCTGGATCCTCAAAGTCACTAGTCGTGCAACAATTTTCAAAGAAAAAAGAACAAAAATTTCAGCAACAAAACCCACTTTGCCCTCTCGGTGAGTTTAACGTTTCTTTGAAAACACCAACTCATCAACGAAGCAAAGTTCACGAAAGAAGGAAGAAATGAGTGATTTTATTTATTCTACACATTGTCAGATGAGTATGTAAGAAAGAACGAAACAGAACATAAACATATAAATACAAAGGTAAAAACTACGACAGAAAAATATAGCTGAAATAAGGAAAACTCCATTTATAGATAACAATTCATTTTACCATAAAGAATGATCCAAGATGCTCATATATAAGATAATCCGATGAGAATCATATTTCATAAAAAGAAATTTGAAATAGGCAGGAATAAGATGATGGCACAAATTTTATTCCCATTTGCAGATGGCGTAGACTTCTTTTCCCTATAACTCCACTTGGAAGTTTTCGTCAAAGACAGAGTCTCATATTTAACTTACTGGTATAGAGTATCCTATGGAAACTGATCGCGTTCGAAGAACGACAAAGGAAAAGCTTAGAAACTATATATGATTCATGGGAAAGAACAAAGAGCTGCCGTAAAAATGTGAAAGTTGTCGATCACCAATGGAAAATTTCGACCCTCATGTTTATGTAAGTTTGGACAATATAGCTTGTTTATGCATAAGGGTTACCTAATTATATCAACATGTAACAATTTAATAATTAAAGGGACAATCTAATGGAATATCCTCTTGGTGAGAGACTTCGTCCCCTTCGTCTCTGTGTTTCCCCCTTTTGGAACCCTTGTTTCTAAGGCCCCTTGCTAGCCAATCGGGGGCCCCATTCCGCCAGCCTTCGGGTTTTTCTCGTCTACCTCTCCATCGATCATCCTACGTTGAGGCTATCTCTGCCGGGGATGGAAGGGAAGAGGCGATTTTGTAGCAGCGTGGTGTGGGTTGTAGCGTTGTCACATTTCAAGTACTGGTTGGTGGTGCGGCGACTTGCCGTGTGACATCGAATGGGGTGCTGCATCTAGGTGAGAGACATCCGATGGTGCTAGTCTTGGTGTACGGTGTTGGGTGTTGGATGGAGGAGCTGCGTCTTGTGGGGTGCTGTTGCATCAAGGCAAGTGGTGTCGAGCAGTGCTGTGGCTAGGCGAGCGGCATCGGGGGCAATGCTACGTGGGCAGCGATGCTGCCAGCATGCTGCTTCCCTAAGGGTCCCAGGTGTGGATGCTCCTCGTCTGGATGTTTGGGGGTTTTTTGGTCCCGCCATGCTTGCCATCATCTAGTTTTAGTTCGGGTTCGACTAATTTTGGTTTATGTTTTTATGTTGTTATTATTTGATGACTGGTTGGGGATCATGCGAGACACCGTATTTCTTACGACCAAGAGTTGCCCGGACTAGTTTCGGTGCTCGGCTTTGCTGGATTTCTCGTTAGCATTGGTGGCTAAGAATTTCTCTTAGTAGCGCTATCATATCTTCGAGTATAATGCAGTGGTTGGCCTGTCGATTGCTGCTTGGATTCCATGTTTGTGACAGTTCTTTTCTGATTTTTAGACTTGGGTTGTGTAACGACCCGGTTCCCGAGTCCCTACGAGACACGAGAACCGGACCGACTCGACTAATCCCAAGACCCAGTCGTCCAACGAGGAAGTAACCAAAAGACAGTAAAATAAACCACATTCAGCATGAATATAACTAACAGTAAGAAAGTACAGCAGTAAGGAAAGAAACTACTACGGTAGGTACCACCACAACAGTAAAACAACATTTATCATATAACAAAAACTGCAGGTAAAGAAGGTACAGCGGAAACAAAAAAACTACTCACTAGAACAGAAACAAAAGGGGTACAAAAAGGCTGTGGTAACTCTACTGGACCCTACTCGGCCCAACGTCCTCTGCAGCCGCCGACCCTGGCTGCTCAACACCTGGTCCTGAAAAAGGTAACGAGTGTAACACGTCAGCAAAACGCTGAGTAGAGTGGCAAACTAACTAAAGGCAACAGTAGAGTGTACAGTAGCTGTTATATTTTATTACTTCCTTTATTCACATCTTTCAATTTTTCTCACTATTTCATTTATTTCTCAGATCCTTTACTTGATCTCGAATGTCCTCGTGGGAACGATCTTGATTGCAGTCTTTTCCAAAAGTAGAAGTAGCACGTGGTGCTCTCCTGGCCGGGAGAGTCCCCCATGGTGATCCTACCCTCAGTCAACCACCCCAAGGTCACTGACAGACGTAACGGTGACTACGGCACGCGCGATAAACGCACAGGTAGCTAACCCGCACTGGCAAGCGGTCAGTCGTTTCCATTAACGGGTGCGCCCAAAGCACAGCACGGAACCAGGGCAGAGCCCTCTCAGTAACAGGGGTCCAACCCCTCCACAGTAACCAAACCGAGGCCTTGCCCCTCCACAGTCCGCGCACCCTCGCCTGACTACCCTGGTTTGCCCTAATGGGCCTAACAAGTCGGTGAAGGAGGCTAGCAGAACCCCGGGGCCCGTGGGGTAGCTAGTACTCTCCTAACACTAGTAGCTCTCCTCGGTACTACGTACACGAGGGCCAACAAGTCGGTACAGAGCGGCCAATCCTAACCCCAGGTCCCTGGGGCGGCTGGCCCCACTCTGCACTAAACAGGTACAGGTACTTCCCTTGGTACTGCGTACCCAAGAGACAGTACGAACAACATCTCAGTTCCATTCCTTTCTCTTTCCAAGAGTTCCACTCCTAATTCCCCGTAGGGTTCCATCCTTTAATCTCAGAACATCATATGTTTCACTTTCCAGATTCACGTTCTCAAAGTCCATGATCTCAAACATGTTTCTTTATTCATAGCAGGCAGCTGTTAATTAAATTTACAAGCAGCTTTATATATTCCTTTCCATTTTTCCAAGACTGCAGTAATATACATTCCACTAGTTTTTCCATCCTAGGATTCATGCCATATCCTAGGATCTATCATACAATCTAGTTTTCCGGCCCTAGGATTCATGCAACACCTAGGAGCTATCATTCCATATATTTCTCATTCCTAGGATTCATGCAATGCCCTAGGTTCTAGTTATGGTTCCATACTTTAACAGATTTTATTAATACTTAAAGCCACTCTACCAGGTACAACGGGAGTAATGGGGGCGTGATCGGGAATCCCGCGCGCCTCCGCGACTCTTAAGACTGCAACCGAACGAGGTCCTATCACAAGGATCAAACACAAGGAGTGTCTCAAAACAGTGTATAGCTACTGTAGACGAGTAGAGGAATTAATTCTGAAAAGAACGCAACTCGAATCGCGAAAAACGGAGCCCAAACGGGTCGAAAAAGACGATACTGTGCAAAATCAGACGTCTGGAACTCCCTCCAGACGTCTTAAACGGTGGATCAGAGAATTACCTGTTCAGCTTGGTTCCCCGGACGTCCAGAAGTCTGCGGGGACGTCTGCCCTAGATTCCAGACGTCCGATGGTCCCTCAGGACGTCTGGAGGTCACTCCCGCCGTCTGGTACAACTTCCAGACGTCTGATTCGCAAAGGATGACGAATCAGCGAACCTGCGCACAGCCAACCCCCCTCCCTCAGTACGGTCAGTCGACAAGAAGGAAGAAGAAAGCGGAAACTCACCTTTCAGACGTCTGTATGATCTTACAGACGTCGACCGTGCCGTCTGGATATCAACCCAGACGTCTGATTCTGGAAATTTTTCCAGAATCAGAACCCTGCTCGGCCTCCGCTCGCGACGCCGCCCGCGTCGCACCTCGCGCGTCTGCTGCTCAGCCCGCAGCAGGTCCCTCTCCGCGTCGCTCCGCGCCCCCTGCGCCCTCCGTCGGCCGGCCAAGCCGCTCCGGCGAGCTCGCCCTCACGGCAGAGCTCCGCCCTCGCACGCCGCACCTCCGCGCTCACTGCGGCCGCCGCTGCCGCCCTCGCGTCCGCTCGCTCTCGCGCACAGGAAGGAGGAGAAGGAGGAGATGGTGGAGACGGGAGGGGAGGCGCGCCCCTTTTAACGCCGCGCGGAGAGGAGAGAGAGAAGGCGGCAGGCCGCCTGCAGCCGCAGAGAAAAGAGGGAATATGCGGTCTGCGCGCTCAGGCGCGCAGGCGACTCGCGGGTGTCGAAAATAACGGATTTCCAGACGTCTTATCAGACATCTGGTTGTGATCCCAGACGTCTTGTCCGACGTCTGAGCCACCTCCCAGACGTCTTAAAATACGTCTGGGGCACACATTCGTTACAGGTTGCAGTCTTGTGTTGGTTTAGCTTCCCCTTTGAGGTGATCGGTATTTCCATTTCGTATGTAGCTTGCGTGCATCACTTGTATGGTGTCCAGACCCGGTTAATGGAAGTTTACCTTTGCAAAAAAAAAAAAAAATCCTCTTGGTGAGGGAGGATAAATTTCTCTGATGGTGATGTGAGATGAAAATTGCTCTTACGAAATATGACCAGTCGACTCGTGAACAGAGAGTCGAACCCACTTGGACTTGGTCCGTGCTGGAAGGCGAGGAGGCACGATCCATGGAGCTATTACAACTTCCCATAATATCTCTCAATAACTCCTCATAATATCTCTCAACAAACTCTCTATTATCTCTTCGTAACAACCTCCATGTCATGTACTCTATAAATAGTCTCTACGTACACATGGTACAGGGGTCGGACCCAAAGGAGAGGAAGTCAAGGCTCTCAGCCTACCACCCGACATGTATTTCTTCCAACAATAGTGGATATTGAGGCTTAAATTTCCTCTCAAGACGTACATCCCTTGAGATAGAACTGGATCAACAATCACCCTATGCATATGGTTGCTTGTCTATTATTATTCTCTTGCGATTAAGTTACATTTCCTATGTAAATAAATTCTTTGATAACCTCTCAAAACACATCACATGATCTTCACTGAAAGTGATCTATCGTAACCCTTCACCCTAAAAATTGATCCTAGAAATCCAAAGGGAATCATTTTTTAAAAAGATTACTTTGCCACATCACAAGGATACATAGGCGAGTGAGTCGCCTCCTTTGGCTAACGTGCAAACTGTCAGAGCTAATCAGGTGGTTAATCAGGTCCCACTAGGCTAACTAACAGGGGTTTAGGCGGGTAATTGAGGATTTGGACGGACATCCTTGTCGACTAGCTGAATAAATAAGGCGAACCACCTTACAAAATGGTGATGTCAAATGTCAATCAAACAACAACAGCATGTTCTAATCTGGTTGCAGCAAAATTGGCAGAACTTGCATGACGTGCGCTGAGTAACCTATAAATGTTGCGACTGAGTTCTCTGACAATTACAAGATTTTAAATAAATTAGTGAAAATTACAAATATACTTGGATGTAAAAGAAGGTTTAAGGGTATAATTAACGGGACATGAAAAAAAACGAACAAAATTAAGCTATTTTTAGTTTGCTATTTTTCTACGTAGCATTTGTAGAATTTTAGAGGTTAGACATCCAAAACTAATTTATCAAATCTCTCATCCCATCATATTTATGCTATTTCTAATAGGATCCTCTCTCGATCTATTATGGATTTACTCTAAAGCTCCAATCACCTGTGTTGATGAGTGGGATGAGAAGAGATAGCTTAACTTTCAAGATAAATCTATTGCACCCTTCTGTTGTGATGAGTTATCTTAGATTAAGTCTCTCAAACCAAGTTAAAGAATCATGTGTTTAGATACTATTTTAAGAAATTCTTTGTGTTTGATCGTTGTGATAGGACCACGTTCCATTGCAGTCTCGAGGATTGCGGAGGCACGCGGGATTCCCGACCACGCTCTCAGTACTCCTGTTGTAACTGGTAGAGTGGCTTTTAAGTTTATTAGTATAATCTGTTAAATTATGGAACCATAAATAGAACCCAAGACATTGCATGAATCCTAGAAATGAGAAACTAGAATGAATGGTAGATCCTAGGGTGTTGCATGAATCCTAGGACTGGAAAACTAGATTGTATGATAGATCCTAGGGTATGGCATGAATCCTAGGATGGGAAAACTAGTGAAATATATGAATACTGCAGTCTTGGAAAATGTGGAAAGGAAATAATAGCTACCTGTAAATTGGTTTAACAGCTGCCTGTTATGAATAAATGAACATGATTGAGAATATGGGATGTATGAACGTGAAACTGAAAAGATGAAACCTGAATGTGCTGAGTTAAAAGAGCTGGAACCCTACAGGGAATTAGGAGTAGAACTCCTGGAAAGTGAATGGAATAGAATTGGGGAAGTGAGCAGGTCCTTGAGTACGGAGTACCAAAGAGAGCGACTATCCCCCTGTTTAGTGCAGAGCGAAGCTAGCCTCCCCAGGGACCCAAGGTTAGGTCTGGCCACTTTGTACTGACTTGCTGGCCATCGTGTACACAGTACCGAGGAGAGCTACTAGTGTAGGGCGAGTACTAGCTACCCCACGGGCCCCGGGGTTCTGCTAGCTCACCTACACCGACTTGTTAGGCCCACTGGGCAAACCAGGGTAGTCAGGCGAGGGTGCGCGGACTGTGAAGGGGCAAGGCTCCTGTTTGGTTACTGTGGAGGGGTTGGACCCCTGTTACTGAGAGGGCCCTGCCCTATACTGGTTCCGTGCTGTGCTTTGGGCGCACCCGTTAACGAAAACGACTGACCACGTGCCAGTGCGGGTTAGCTACCTGTGCGTTTATCGCGCGTGCCGTAGTCACCATTACATCTGTCCGTGACCTTGTGTAACGACCCGGTTCCCGAGTCCCTACGAGACACGAGAACCGGACCGACTCGACTAATCCCAAGACCCAGTCGTCCAACGAGGAAGTAACCAAAAGACAGTAAAATAAACCACATTCAGCATGAATACAACTAACAGTAAGAAAGTACAGCAGTAAGGAAAGAAACTACTATAGTAGGCACCACCACAACAGTAAAACAACATTTATCATATAACAAAAACTGCAGGTAAAGAAGGTACAGCGGAAACAAAACTACTCACTAGAACAGAAACAAAAAGGAGTACAAAGCTGTGGTAACTCTACTGGACCCTACTCGGCCCAGCTTCCTCTGCAGCCGCCGACCCTGGCTGCTCAACACCTGGTCCTGAAAAAGGTAACGAGTGTAACACGTCAGCAAAACGCTGAGTAGAGTGGCAAACTAACTAAAGGCAACAGTAGAGTGTACAGTAGCTGTTATGTTCTATTACTTCCTTTATTTACATCTTTCAATTTTTCTCACTATTTCATTTACTTCTCAGATCCTTTACTTGATCTCGGATGTCCTCGTGGGACGATCTTGATTGCAGTCTTTTCCAAAAGTAGAAGTAGCACGTGGTGCTCTCCTGGCCGGGAGAGTCCCCCGTGGTGATCCTACCCTCAGTCAACCACCCCAGGGTCACTGACAGACATAACGGTGACTACGGCACGCGCGATAAACGCACAGGTAGCTAGCCCGCACTGGCACGCGGTCAGTCGTTTCCGTTAACGGGTGCGCCCAAAGTACAGCACGGAACCAGGGCAGAGCCCTCTCAGTAACAGGGGTCCAACCCCTCCACAGTAACTAAACCGGGGCCTTGCCCCTCCACAGTCCGCGCACCCTCGCCTGACTACCCTGGTTTGCCCTAGTGGGCCTAACAAGTCGGTGAAGGAGGCTAGCAGAACCCCGGGGCCCGTGGGGTAGCTAGTACTCTCCTAACACTACTAGCTCTCCTCGGTACTACGTACACGAGGGCCAACAAGTCGGTACAGAGCGGCCAAGCCTAACCCCGGGTCCCTGGGGCGGCTGGCCCCACTCTGCACTAAAACAGGTACAGGTACTTCCCTTGGTACTGCGTACCCAAGAGACAGTACAAACTACATCTCAGTTCCATTCCTTTTCTTTCCAGGAGTTCCACTCCTAATTCCCCGTAGGGTTCCAGCTCTTTATCTCAGAACATCATATGTTTCACTTTCCAGATTCACGTTCTCACATTCCATGATCTCAACATGATTCTTTATGCATAACAGGCAGCTGTTAATTAAATTTACAGGCAGCTTTATATATATTCCTTTCCATTTTTCCAAGACTGCAGTAATATACATTCCACTAGTTTTTCCATCCTAGGATTCGTGCCATATCCTAGGATCTCTCATACAATCTAGTTTTCCGACCTTAGGATTCATGCAACACCTAGGAGCTATCATTCCATATATTTCTCATTCCTAGGATTCATGCAATGCCCTAGGTTCTAGTTATGGTTCCATACTTTAACAGATTTTATTAATACTTAAAGCCACTCTACCAGGTACAACGGGAGTAATGGGGGCGTGATCGGGAATCCCGCGCGCCTCCGCGACTCTCAAGACTGCAACCGAACGAGGTCCTATCACAAGGATCAAACACAAGGAGTGTCTCAAAACAGTGTATAGCTACTGTAGGCGGGTAGAGGAATAAATTCTGAAACGAACGCAACTCGAATCGCGGAAAACGGAGCCCAAACGGGCCCTAAACGGGTCGAGAAAGACAATACTGTGCAAAATCAGACGTCTGGAACTCCTTCCAGACGTCTTAAACGGTGGATCAGAGAATTACCTGTTCGGCTTGGTTCCCCGGACGTCCAGAAGTCTGTGGGGACGTCTGTCTAGATCCCAGACGTCCGATGGTCACTCAGGACGTCTGGAGGCCACTCCCGCCGTCTGGTACAAATTCCAGACATCTGATTCGCAAAGATGACGAATCAGAGGACCTGCGCACAGCCAACCCTCCTCCATCAGTACGGTCAGTCGACAAAAAGAAGAAGAAAGCGGAAACTCACCTTTCAGACGTCTGTATGATCTCACAGACGTCGACCTTGCCGTCTGGATATCAGTCCAGACGTCTGATTCTGGAAATTTTTCCAGAATCAGAACCTTGCTCGGCCTCCGCTCGCGACGCCGCCCGCGTCGCACCTCGCGCGTCCGCTGCTCCGCCCGCAGCAGGTCCCTCTCCGCGACGCTCTGCGCCCCCTGCGCCCTCCGCCGGCCGGCCAAGCCGCTCCCGGCGAGCTCGCCCTCACGGCAGAGCCCCGCCCTCGCACGCTGCAGCTCCTCCGCGCCTACTGCGGCTGCCGCTGCCGCTGCGCCCTCGCGTCCGCTCGCTCTCGCGCACAGGCAGAAGAGAAGGAGGAAGATGGTGGAGACGGGAGGGGAGGCGCCCCCCCCCCCCTTTTAACGCCGCGCGGAAAGGAGAGAGAGACGGTCGCAGTCGCCTTCAGCCGCAGAGAAAGATGCAGGATCGCAGGTCTGCGCGCCCAGGCGCGCAGACGAATATCCCGTGCGAGCATAACTGTTCGCCAGACGTCTGTAAACTATCCCGGACGTCTGGTCAGACGTCTGGATGTCATCCCAGACGTCTTTACAGACGTCTGGGCCACCTCCCAGACGTCTGGGGCACGCGCTCGTTACAATATAACAAACTCAAAGGAAGTTTCGTCCCCGAAACTTGCGCCAACTAGGGTGCGGGAAGAAGGTGTCCAAATAACCATAACAAACTCAAAGAGGACCGAAGCCGGTCCGAAAAGACGTACCCGCGAAAAGCTCCGGGTACCGCTTCCGCATTGCCGCCTCAGGCTCCCAGGTAGCCTCCTCGTACCGCTGGCTCCTCCACAAAACCTTTACCAGGGGTACTTGCTTTCGTCTCAACCTGCGGACGGCTCGGTCTAGGATCTGCACTGGCCGCTCGGGGTAGGTCAGGTCGTCGCTCACCTCGACGCTCTCGTGACTCAGTACGTGGCTGGGATCGGCTACGTACTTCCTGAGGTTGGACACGTGGAACACGTCGTGCACACCAGAAAGCTGCGGGGGAAGGGCAAGTCTGTAAGCAATGGGTCCAACCCGCTCCAGGACCTCGAAGGGCCCCACGAACCTCGGCGCGAGCTTCCCTCTCACCCCAAACCGCTGTAAGCTCTTCATGGGCGAAACACGAAGAAAGACGTGGTCCCCGACCTCGAACTGCACCTCTCTGCGTCTGCGATCTGCGTAGCTCTTCTGTCTGCTCCTGACAGTGCGGAGTCGTCTATGGATCTGCTCAACTACCTCCTGACTCTGCCGGATCAACCTGGGGCCAACCTCCCACTTGGTCCCCACCTCAACCCAACTCAAGGGTGCCGTGCATTTCCGTCCGTACAGAGCCTCGTAGGGAGCCATGCCGATGCTCGAGTGATAACTGTTGTTGTATGCAAACTCCGCCAGGGGCAGGTGCTCCTCCCAAGAGCCCCTCCAGTCTAGTACACAGGCACGCAAAAGGTCCTCAAGTGTCTGTATCGTGCGTTCCGACTGTCCGTCCGTCTGGGGGTGGTAAGCCATGCTAAACCTCAACCTCGTCCCCAAAGCCTGCTGAAACTCAGCCCAAAACTGGGACGTAAAGCGGGTATCCCGGTCGGATACGATCTCCCGCGGAACTCCGTGTAGTCGCACCACATCACGGATATACCTCTCTGCCAACTGTGCTGGTCCCAAAGTGACTCGGATTGGCAAGAATCGTGCCGTCTTCGTCAATCTATCCACTATTACCCAGACTGTGTCGTGTCCTCGCTGGGTAACAGGTAAGCCCACCACCAAGTCCATGGTGATGCTCTCCCACTTCCACTCTGGCACTGGAAGTGGCTGAAGCGGCCCTGCAGGCCTCTGATGCTCGGCTTTCACCTGCTGGCACACTAAGCACTGCTGCACGAACTCACCCACATCCCGCTTCATCCCCCTCCACCAGAACTCGCGTCTCAAGTCATGGTACATTTTCGTGTTTCCGGGATGTATGGTGAATCTGGAACCGTGTGCCTCAGTCAGGAGCTCTCTCAACAGCTCCTCGTCTCTGGGGATGCACAGCCGTCCCCTCAAGCGTAACACCCGGTCTGTGAAAGAGAAGTCCCCTGGGTCCCCTGACAGTACTCTGTCGCGCAAAGACTGCAAGTACAGATCGGCCATCTGTCCCGTGATGATGCGGTCTATCAACTCTGGTCTGGTCTGCCGTGTCACCGTCACTGCCCCACAGTACCCTCGTAACTCTAGAGGTCGCCAACTGCCCACCTCCTCCAAAAGGCTCCAACTCTGTAACTGTAGACTGGCCAAGCGTGCGGGCGCCTTACGGCTCAAGGCGTCAGCCACCACATTGGCCTTTCCCGGGTGGTAGGAGATGCTGCAGTCGTAGTCCTTCAGGAGCTCCAACCAACGTCTCTGTCTCATGTTGAGCTCCTTCTGGTCAAAAAGATATCTGAGGCTCTTGTGATCTGTAAAAATCTCGAAGGTCTCACCGTACAAGTAGTGCCTCCATGTCTTCAGCGCGAAGACAACAGCTGCCAACTCTAGGTCGTGGGTAGGGTAGGTATGCTCATGGGGCTTCAGTTGCCGCGAAGCGTAAGCGACCACGTGACCCCTCTGCATGAGCACACCTCCTAACCCCTGCAAGGAAGCGTCCGTGTACACGACGAACCCGCCACTACTGTCAGGAATGGTGAGCACGGGAGCCGAGGTCAACCTCTCCTTCAGCTCCAGAAAACACGCCTCACAGGCGTCTGTCCAAGCGAAAGGCACATCCTTCCGAGTCAACTGTGTCATAGGACGTGCAATCTGCGAAAACCCTCTGATGAACCGTCTGTAGTAACCTGCCAGTCCCAGGAAACTGCGAATCTCAGTGACTGAACGCGGTCTCTCCCACCTGAGCACTGCCTCGACCTTGGCGGGATCCACCGCCAGGCCGTCTCCAGAGATCACATGACCCAAAAAGGTCACCTCCCTCAACCAGAACTCGCACTTGCTGTATTTGGCGTACAGCCTGCGTCGTCTCAGAGTGTCCAGAACCATCCGCAAGTGCTGTCCGTGCTGCGTCCGATCTCTAGAATAGATGAGTACATCATCTATGAAAACCACCACAAACTGGTCCAAGTACGGTCTGAACACCCGGTTCATCAGGTCCATGAAAGCAGCGGGGGCATTGGTCAGCCCAAACGGCATGACCAAAAACTCGTAGTGTCCGTAGCGGGTGCGGAAAGCTGTCTTGGAGACGTCGGTCTCCCTGATCCTCAACTGGTGGTATCCAGACCTCAAGTCGATCTTGGAAAACACCGTGGCACCCCGCAACTGGTCAAACAAATCGTCAATCCTCGGCAGCGGATATCTGTTCTTGATGGTGACCCTATTCAGCTGTCGGTAGTCCACACAAAGGCGTAGGGTCCCATCCTTCTTCTTCACAAACAGTACCGGGGCTCCCCAGGGAGACGCACTGGGCCTCACGAAACCCTTCTCCAAAAGGTCCTGCAACTGAGACTTGAGCTCTCGCAGCTCAAGCGGTGCCATCCTGTATGGCGCGGTGGAGATGGGGCTGGTCCCTGGTACTAGTGAGATCTCAAACTCGATCTCACGCTCGGGCGGTAGTCCTGGTAACTCGTCTGGAAACACGTCGGGGTACTCTCTGACCACCGGGATGCTCTGGAAGTCTGCCACGGGGCTGTGCTCTGCCACCACACAAGCTAAGAAGCCCTCACACCCCTGGCTCAAAAGTCTCGCCGCCCGAAGTGCCGAAATGCACCTGAAACCTCCATCCACTGGCTGCCCGTGAAACTCGAAGGAAGGCAACTCCGGAATGGAGAAGATAATCTTCCTCTCAAAACAGTCTACCAAGGCGTGGTAAGCGGACAGCCAATCCATCCCCAGAATCACTCCAAAGTCCTCCATCTGTATCATAATCAGGTCAGCTGGCAGGCTGTGTCCCCCGATGCTGACCCCGCAACCCGTGTACACCTCCTCAGCTACAAACAGCTGACCACTCGGACCTCTGATTACGAACGGGTTCTCTAACAATGTATAATCCTGGTCCAAACTAACCGCGAAACTGTCTGCGACAAACGAGTGCGTAGCGCCGGAATCGAAAAGCGTGTAAACGAGTCTGCCAGAAACTGAAACCATACCTGTTACCATGGATCCCGAAGCTCTGGCGTCCCTGTGTGTTAGGGCGTTGATACGCCCCTCAGCTCTAGGTGCGGATGAAGCAGCCACACTCTGCGTCGGACGGGTAGGTGCTGGCCGGTACCCTCCTCGCGACTGCGGTCCTCCTCCTCGCGCCTGGAAACCGCGGCCTCCTGCGCGCCCTCCAGTGCTCTGCGCGGGAATTATCTGCTGACCTCCTGCCCTAGATGGGCAGTCCCTCCTGACGTGGCCCGGCTGGCCACACTGGTAGCAGAGGGGAACCCGACTCCCGCCCTCAGTGAGTCCCTGCTGTCGGCTAGGCGGGGGTCCGGTGCTAGCGACTGGCCCCTGTCGGGGGCCCCCAAAGGCCACTGATGGCCCTGCACAACGTGACAGCTCTCCTGCGGACGCCACGTGTCTCCGTTCTCGCCGGCCCTGTGAGAAGTCTGGCTGAAAGGGCCTCTTCCGCCCGCCGTCGGTCTCTCGCGCGGACGGGTTGGTCTCCTCGTAAGTCATAGCTGCCTCTACCACCCTCGAAAACGTCGGCAGCTTCAGGGGTTTGACATACCCCCGGATCGCAGGCCGAAGCCCCTCGGTGAACCTCCAAAGGCGCTCCTCCTCAGTGGCTACCGCTGTCGCTGCAAAGCGGGACAGCTCCAAGAAACGCGTGCGGTACGCGCTCACTGTCATCGTCCCTTGGCGGAGAGTGTGGAACTCCCGCCTCCTCTGGTCCTGCCACGTCTGGGGAAAGTACTGCTCGCAGAAGAGGGTGACGAACTGGTCCCACGTCGGCTCGTCCCTCTCCTGTCCCCGGACCGCCCTCCACCACCGGTGTGCCGCACTCTCCAGCTGGTACGTGGCAAAGGCCACGCGGCACTCCACCGGGGGGCGAAGGGTGTCGAAGATCTTCTCCAGCTGCTCAAGCCAGTCCTCTGCCTCGGTCGGGTCCTCATCCCCCTTGAAGGAGGGGGGCTTCAGCTTCCGGAACTGTCCGAAAAGCTCGAAGTGGTGCTGTAGGGGAGGTGCTGGCGCACCTCCAGGCGAAGGTGCCTCGTGTACCGAAGTGTCGGAGGAAGGTGGGGGCGGCAGGGGCCCATCCCCTCCCTCGTGTCCGACGCCGCGTCCGTCGCGTGGTCCCACAGATGACTCCCCCTCTGCAACCCCAGGAGGAGGTGCTCGGGGCGGTGGGTGGAGCTCCTCTCGTACAATATCCCGTATCAGTCTGGCGAGGTCCTGGGCCTGGATGCAAGGGAGTGGTGGCTGGTCCACCAAGACGTCAACGACAGCACGTCCACCTCGCCGACCTCGCCCTCGGCCGCGCCCGCGGCCAGTCTCGCCAGTCCCACGACGAGGCATCTCCTGCAAGGAGACGCGAAACAAAACGGAAACGTCAAAACAGACGGTACCTAACAACACTTCTAAGAGCTCATGTCAAGAGATATGTTGTGGTGGCTACTCTAGCTATAAACATGTGAATTGGTTATTTTCCAGTCAGTTGATTCACTTCTCGGGACGACCTTGCTCTGATACCATCTTGTAACGACCCGGT
This sequence comes from Thalassia testudinum, assembly GCA_037157565.1. Classification (NCBI taxonomy): domain Eukaryota; kingdom Viridiplantae; phylum Streptophyta; class Magnoliopsida; order Alismatales; family Hydrocharitaceae; genus Thalassia; species Thalassia testudinum. The sequence continues at coordinate 56,461,539 of JAZHRO010000030.1, forward strand.
TCCCGAGTCCCTATGAGACACGAGAACCGGACCGACTCGACTAATCCCAAGACCCAGTCGTCCAACGAGGAAGTAACCAAAAGACAGTAAAATAAACCACATTCAGCATGAATATAACTAACAGTAAGAAAGTACAGCAGTAAGGAAAGAAACTACTATAGTAGGCACCACCACAACAGTAAAACAACATTTATCATATAACAAAAACTGCAGGTAAAGAAGGTACAGCGGAAACAAAACTACTCACTAGAACAGAAACAAAAAGGAGTACAAAGCTGTGGTAACTCTACTGGACCCTACTCGGCCCAGCTTCCTCTGCAGCCGCCGACCCTGGCTGCTCAACACCTGGTCCTGAAAAAGGTAACGAGTGTAACACGTCAGCAAAACGCTGAGTAGAGTGGCAAACTAACTAATGGCAACAGTAGAGTGTACAGTAGCTGTTATGTTCTATTACTTCCTTTATTTACATCTTTCAATTTTTCTCACTATTTCATTTACTTCTCAGATCCTTTACTTGATCTCGGATGTCCTCGTGGGACGATCTTGATTGCAGTCTTTTCCAAAAGTAGAAGTAGCACGTGGTGCTCTCCTGGCCGGGAGAGTCCCCCGTGGTGATCCTACCCTCAGTCAACCACCCCAGGGTCACTGACAGACGTAACGGTGACTACGGCACGCGCGATAAACGCACAGGTAGCTAGCCCACACTGGCACGCGGTCAGTCGTTTCCGTTAACGGGTGCGCCCAAAGTACAGCACGGAACCAGGGCAGAGCCCTCTCAGTAACAGGGGTCCAACCCCTCCACAGTAACCAAACCGGGGCCTTGCCCCTCCACAGTCCGCGCACCCTCGCCTGACTACCCTGGTTTGCCCTAGTGGGCCTAACAAGTCGGTGAAGAAGGCTAGCAGAACCCCGGGGCCCGTGGGGTAGCTAATACTCTCCTAACACTACTAGCTCTCCTCGGTACTACGTACACGAGGGCCAACAAGTCGGTACAGAGCGGCCAAGCCTAACCCCGGGTCCCTGGGGCGGCTGGCCCCACTCTGCACTAAAACAGGTACAGGTACTTCCCTTGGTACTGCGTACCCAAGAGACAGTACAAACTACATCTCAGTTCCATTCCTTTTCTTTCCAGGAGTTCCACTCCTAATTCCCCGTAGGGTTCCAGCTCTTTATCTCAGAACATCATATGTTTCACTTTCCAGATTCACGTTCTCACATTCCATGATCTCAACATGATTCTTTATGCATAACAGGCAGCTGTTAATTAAATTTACAGGCAGCTTTATATATATTCCTTTCCATTTTTCCAAGACTGCAGTAATATACATTCCACTAGTTTTTCCATCCTAGGATTCATGCCATATCCTAGGATCTATCATACAATCTAGTTTTCCGACCCTAGGATTCATGCAACACCTAGGAGCTATCATTCCATATATTTCTCATTCCTAGGATTCATGCAATGCCCTAGGTTCTAGTTATGGTTCCATACTTTAACAGATTTTATTAATACTTAAAGCCACTCTACCAGGTACAACGGGAGTAATGGGGGCGTGATCGGGAATCCCGCGCGCCTCCGCGACTCTCAAGACTGCAACCGAACGAGGTCTTATCACAAGGATCAAACACAAGGAGTGTCTCAAAACAGTGTATAGCTACTGTAGGCGGGTAGAGGAATAAATTCTGAAACGAACGCAACTCGAATCGTGGAAAACGGAGCCCAAACGGGCCCTAAACGGGTCGAGAAAGACAATACTGTGCAAAATCAGACGTCTGGAACTCCTTCCAGACGTCTTAAACGGTGGATCAGAGAATTACCTGTTCGGCTTGGTTCCCCGGACGTCCAGAAGTCTGTGGGGATGTCTGTCTAGATCCCAGACGTCCGATGGTCACTCAGGACGTCTGGAGGCCACTCCCGCCGTCTGGTACAAATTCCAGACGTCTGATTCGCAAAGATGACGAATCAGAGGACCTGCGCACAGCCAACCCTCCTCCATCAGTACGGTCAGTCGACAAAAAGAAGAAGAAAGCGGAAACTCACCTTTCAGACGTCTGTATGATCTCACAGACGTCGACCTTGCCGTCTGGATATCAGTCCAGACGTCTGATTCTGGAAATTTTTCTAGAATCAGAACCTTGCTCGGCCTCCGCTCGCGACGCCGCCCGCGTCGCACCTCGCGCGTCCGCTGCTCCGCCCGCAGTAGGTCCCTCTCCGCGACGCTCTGCGCCCCCTGCGCCCTCCGCCGGCCGGCGAAGCCGCTCCCGGCGAGCTCGCCCTCACGGCAGAGCCCCGCCCTCGCACGCCGCAGCTCCTCCGCGCCTACTGCGGCTGCCGCTGCCGCTGCGCCCTCGCGTCCGCTCGCTCTTGCGCACAGGCAGGAGAGAAGGAGGAAGATGGTGGAGACGGGAGGGGAGGCGCGCCCCCCCCCTTTTAACGCCGCGCGGAGAGGAGAGAGAGACGGTCGCAGTCGCCTACAGCCGCAGAGAAAGATGCAGGATCGCAGGTCTGCGCGCAGACGAATATCCCGTGCGAGCATAACTGTTCGCCAGACGTCTGTAAACTATCCCGGACGTCTGGTCAGACGTCTGGATGTGATCCCAGACGTCTTTACAGACGTCTGGGCCACCTCCCAGACGTCTTAAAAGACGTCTGGGGCACGCGCTCGTTACACCTTGGGGTGGTTGACTGAGAGTAGGATCACCACGAAAGATTCTCCCGGCCAAGAGAGCACCACGTGCTACTTCTACTGTTTGGAAAAGACTGCAATCAAGATCGTTCCCACGATGAACATTTGAGATCAAGTGAAGGATCTGAGAAATAGATAAATTGTGAAACAATATAAAGACGTAAATAAAGAAAGAAAGAAAATAAAACAGCTACTGTACACCTTACTGCTTCTTTAGTTTAGTTGCCACTCTACTCAGCGTTTCGCTGACGTGTTACACTCGTTACTTTTTAGAACCAGGTGTTGAGCAGCCAGGGTCAGCGGCTGAAGAGGACGCTGGGCCGAATAGGGTCCAGTAGAGTTACCACTGTTCTTTTGTACCCCTTTTGTTTCCACTGTAGTGAGTAGTTTTTGTTACTCTCTGTACTTTTCTTTACCCGCAGTTCTTGTTATGTTATAAATATTGTTCTACTGTTGTGGTAGTACATGCTGTAGTAGTTCTTTTTCTTACTACTGTATTTTGTTACTGCTAGTTATATTTCATGTTGAATGTAGTTTATTTTACTACTCTTTTGGTTACTTCCTCGTTGGACGACTAAATCTTGAGATTAGTCGAGTCGATCCGATTCTCGTGTCTCGTAGTGACTCAGGAATCAGATCGTTACAAAGAAATCTTAAAAGTCAAACAAGAACAATACTATATTTTTCTATGTTATCCTAATAATCAAAATAGACTTTGTAAAGTCATCTTATTTTAGTCACTGAGCACTCCGGTGACATCTAAAAAGTCATTGGATTAAATGGAATATCCACTGCATTTACCTTCTACAATTAAAAAAATCTTACTCCATATACCCCATCTTTTAGACTATTTATCAAAGTTTACACAGCTTGACTTAACTTAAGTTTCACGTCATGGTCCCATGGAATATCTTTTCCCACTCATCCTTCTCCTCTATTTCTACTTTTGCCTTCCCTTTCTCGTCTAACAATTGTTTCATTGAGTTAAATGGTAGAATTGGTAACTTAATCTATTTAGATAATTTGATAGTTTAAGATTTATTTCACTTAGTGAGAGAAATATCTTTAAATTAACGTAGGTGAGATTTAATCTGTTGCAATGGAAAGTTGAGTTACGTGACAAGTTAAATGCTTAATTTGAAATTAAACTAAATAAATATAGACACGAGTGTAGGTAAATTTGATCCATTTAATTACATTCCTAAGGATTAGTTTATAAAGATGATTATTTCATATTTTTAAGAGATAACCCCTGTTTATTTTACAAGATAACTTAATCCCTTATAGCATCCTTATCCTGGGATAAGTTAACTCGTGTTTGTTGGGGGTTAACTTATCCCCTTAAATTTACTCACGCCTTCCATCACATCATAAGATAATCTCATTTCCTAACCATCGTTCAGTAAACACAAATCGAGGTTAACCCTTGTTCTCATGTGATCGACACCTCGGGATGCGGAATAATTGACTCAAGTAACAATCGGACCTCCTCGGTGGGGGATGATCCGATTGTAGGATTTAAGCAATCTCACAAATGGTACAGGAAATGGTTATCCAATGCTACCACAAGGGGTATACATCTATAGGAGGATGAAGCTCCCAACTTTGCACTAAAAATTTGGTATTGTTACAAGGCATATAATTTTTCGATTTCTCTCGAATTGTTTGAGGGGGGGTCTTAAGGGCCTTCCCATCTATTTATAGTGCTGGACTTCTAGTGAGATCTTTTAAGTGGATCGAGCTCGAGCTCCCAATAGGATCTTCTGAGTGAATTGGGCTTCCAAGAAAATCTTCTGAGTAGATATATTGCCAGGTTATTAATAGAGGCTGCCACTGTCAATATTTATTAGGAGCGCAGGCCTGTTGTACCCTTGCTTACTCCTTTGACGGATAGAGTCATCTGGATCCAGCTATGTCCATCCTCCTCATGCACAGGCAGTTGGATTGTCAGATCCACCTACAAGAGGTTCTCCTTGAATATAAGCGAGTTGCATCTCCGAACCCACTTCTATCAAAGCTTATCTAGATCGGATCCTTATTTTCAAACCTATCACGAGATTTTGAATTCGAAAATATTTTTCACTCCTCTGTTATCATGTAAATAAAAACAAGAATTATCCACCATCACAAAAAAAATTAATCCATATTAACTACCCCTGTCGTAACCACCCGACGGAAAGTTTTGGCACAGATTCATCCCAATTACCTAAAGAGAAAGTCTCTTCAAATTTAGGCACAAAGACGGCATGCATGCAAATGGATACCCCCACTAGGATCCATCTGCAAGCATCGACGAGGCAAAGTAGTTCCCACCACGTGCATAAAAGGACGATCACCGAACTGTTTCACCCATTCAATTCCTTGGAGCCTCCGGTCCCCCCCGACTCACCAACTCTAATCTCCCCAGCCATCTTTTCCTTCTTCCACACGGGTGTCGGTGCCTCCCCACTTCCGTCGACCAAACCCACCCGCACCCACCCAACCTCTCTTCCATCATTGCGCACAGGTGATGAGACCTTCCGTTTCATCATTGCCGGTAGTTTTGATCTGACCGTGAGCCACCGCTTGACCCTCTCTGCTTCGATGAAGCTCGCGGACAAACCGCGTCAATTCCACCACACGCAAGTCAAGCACCACAGATCACCGCTAGTCGACCACAAGCAACCCTCGGCGGACCGGTCCCTCCACAAGGGGAAGCTCACGACGATCTCTTTCCTGGCCGTCCTCTTCCTGTGGTCCGTGGTGCTCCTCCACTGCTTCCCCTCGTCTCCCCCGCCCGCGTGCCCCGCCGACACCGCGCGCTTCTTCGTCTACGACCTCCCGCCGCAGTTCAACACCCGGCTCCTCAGCCACTGCCACGAGCTCAGCGTCTACACAGACATGTGCCCCCACGTCGCGAGCCGTGGGCTCGGCCGGCCGATCGGCCCTCTCCTCCCGCGGTTGACCCGGGAGGATTCGTGGTACGCGACGCACCAGTTCATCGCGGAGATGATATTCCACGCGCGCGCCGAGGCACACCCGTGCCGCACTCGGGACGCGCGCGAGGCGGAGCTGTTCTACGTGCCTTTCTACGCGGGTCTGTACGCCTCAAGCGTATTTGGCGAGGGGTCCCTCGCGAAGAGGGACCGCTTGGGAGAGGAGCTCGCCGCGTATGTGGTACGCGGCGAGCATTGGGAGCGGCACGGGGGCGCTGACCACTTCCTCGCCGTGGGGCGCACCTCTTGGGACTTCATGCGCAACGATGGGCCCCACGCGCCCCACGACTTCGGGGCGAACCGGCTGTTCCTCCTTCCAGAGGTGAGGAACATGACGGTGCTCACCGTGGAGAGGCCGCTTGGGTCCGCCGGCGACAACATGTTCGGTATGGGTTTACGCTATATGGCATTTGAGCTTGAAGTCATAGCAGTAAAATTAGCACTATTTATTTACGCAGTTAAAGATTTTAAGATGCATTTCACGAGACCAATTAAGAGGATTTCTAGTGGCGTTTGCACCCACTCTATATTTTGAATCTAATCACATGCATTACCCGCTAATTTTTTATAATCACTTCATCTTCGTGGAAACAGATCTCCGAAACTTGCAAAATAATACTATCGATTTATGATTTTCAAAATTTTATTTTTTTCTAAATATGAATAATCCTATAAAAAAGTAGCGATAAATAACTTTTTGTCAGAATTTTCGTGCTGTAAATATTACTTAATGCCACGTATGCACCATATGATATTATCGGAGAGATACCAAATTAATTACAGTGTGAAAAGAAAGCGCTTTCATTGTGCCACGTATCATCTTTATGACTTCATCGTCATCTTTACCGATAAGTGGTAGGGTGTATGTTATGTGGATGCCATCTTGCAACGTGTGATCAGAACAAAAATGCTTCGTTTATTCTGGAAAATTGTATTACACCACATCAAGTCAGTATTGGAAATTTTTCGAGACACCCCTATGTATACTGCCGTGGTGTCCACGAATTTTGGGCCTGTAGCGGAAATTTTCAAGATCATCCAAGCAAAGTTCTATAAAAGAAAAATGTTTTAAGGGAAGCGCAAGGATGCAAAGTTTCCTACATAAAAGATGCTTCATGTTTGCAGATCTGGAAGGCCGCAAGTCTGGCATTTAAAATTGAAGGGTACATCGGAAATCTTGAAGTGGAAGTTTCAGATTCTTTCCGTACAAATAAAGAAATTGATTGTTTTCAGAGAACCAAACTATGTGTTGATAAAAAAAAAAAAGAAACCATTAACTTATTTGTTAATTATCTTTGTTTTCACTAAATATTTTTTTAAAAATTAATAAATCAATTCTAATTGTTTTGAGTTTTAACATGTGTGGGACTATTTGCTCAAATAGGTATCCCTTATGCTTCCTACTTCCACCCTCACACCGTGGTTGAGCTAGATTCGTGGCGAGCCATGGTGCTCCATTCAAAGCGCACCCACCTATTCGCTTTCGTGGGTGGGCCTCGAAAGAACGTCGAGAAGGCGGCCGCTCGGGTCGAGATCCTCCGCCAGTGCAGAACATCCCCTAATTGTCGGAGGTCAGAATGCGAACCGGGCTCGAGCCTCTGCCATGAGCCAAGCAAGGTCATGGAAGTGATGCTATCATCAGAGTTTTGCCTGCAACCACCGGGCGACTCGTTCACACGACGGTCGGTGTTTGACTCAATCCTAGCAGGTTGCGTGCCGGTGTTCTTCTCGGAATACACGGCATACACACAATACACATGGTACCTACCACCCGACCCGGCTGAGTATTCGCTGATGGTGCCTGAGGGGAAGTGGGGGAACATCGAGGCTGAGCTGGCGAAGGTGCCTAAAGAGCAAGTCGAGGCGATGCGACGAAGAGTGGTGAGCTTGATACCAAGCCTTACATACGTGCACCCAAATGCATCCGACCCAAGTTTGCACGATGCGGTGGATGAGGCACTGCGGAGTCTCACCAAACTGGTGCGTGAGAAAGTGGCAAGCATGAGATGAATCGCAGATACCTAACTTCCATTTGTTCTCTAAATGGACTTCTTGCATTTTTGTACCGGTGAACTTATATATGTCATTTCTGCCTTTGGAAATTACTTCTTTTTTCTTTTTTTTTACTTTAATTGACACGCGTTTACGTGAATAAAAATGCTATACATTTTGTATATGAACTATTGAAAATAGAGAGTAGCGTATATTTTCATGTCAAGTGAAAACCTTGCGGCATATCTTACCTTTTTTGTTTTTTATCTTTTTTCCTTTTGCATAGATGTTTTTTTCTTTTTTCATTTTTATTTTGGAAAACATGCTTGGATGTTCTAGAGTGGCCTTTGATGCACCTCCAGTTCCACATTTATTCATACCCATCGAATCTCCAGCCTTCACCACCCATTTCTGGGGAAGGGAAGGCCCATCTCTGTTGACTTCTGGGAATGTGCAGCTTTGATGATAAGGACGTCGTATGAGGTTTTGGTGGAGCGGACATACTTTTCAAATTATATATATATATATACGCACACGCTTTCAAGATACTATTAGATCTAGTTTGATAAAGAAAATGGTAAATGCGGGGTTGTTAAAACGAAAGCCCAACCCCAACTTGTAAAGCAAAGCAGAATCCTTTGCTTTCCTTTCCTGACCTCTCCTGGGGTCTCGATCGGGCCCCGCCTCCCGCTCCGCTCCTTCCGCGTACCCATCCTCCCTTCCTTTACTTTGGCTGTGGGTAGCTACATTCCAATAATCTCTCCTTTGCGACTCATGGCCTTTATCGTCGTTGGGGGGTGATGTGGGAGGAAAATAGTTCTTTTGAGATAAATCACAATTGGCCCTTGCATCTAGATCTACCTGCATCAAGGTAGATTCAAATAAGTTTGACTTACTTGAGAATCCAATTTTATCGAAGTTAGAGGCGGTAGAAACATCCATGACACCCACGTTAGCAATAACCATGACGTTACTGATACTATTAATAGCCTAATAACGGGCATGCCCTGACAACAAATATGCCCTAACAATGGACGTACCGAAGAGTCTAATAAGACTGCTAAAGAAGATCTTATCTCACTAAGATATTTCCATATATTATAAATAAAGGAGGGAGACCCTTTGAGGTTTTCTTCAAACAAGAGAATGCAAGGTAAGAACATGCAATCCGAGAGAGAGAAACTCCAAGAGATTGTAATACCGCTACTTCCCTCCTCCCAGACGTACACCCCTTACGGTGGAACTGAATCACCAACTTGCCTCTCTTGTGATTGCTTGTTTGTGTGATTGTTGATTCGGATCCTCATTGAGCTAGATCCTCCGATTACTTAGGAGATCCAGTCACCCTGCATATTTTCATTCTCTTGTGGATACGTTACGTTTCCAACGTCTACAAATTCTTTAATGACTATCGGTGGCCTTGACGGCGACTCCCGTGGTCCATCAAATGGCGTCGTTTATGAGAACATCAACAAAAATGCCATGCTCTTCCGTGCATCCAATTGCTAGAGGGCAACACCTCCACAGTGCCTCACCTCGGCCTCTCCGCCTACGAAAAGGCGCAACTGGCTCCTATCGCCTACCATGGGTGCATCCTCTTAAAAAAAAATACAAGGAGAGAAAAAATTTGTCGTAAGGACAACTTCTCCTTGCAGGCAGGTGTCCCATATATCACCATCAAATGCTCCTTGCAAGTGGGTGTCTCTCCTTATGTGCTCTCTTAAGGATACATCAAAAGGGCTAAGAAATATTTTTAAAAAATAGAGAAAGAGGAAATAGGCAAGCAAATGGAGAAAGAAAAGTAAATGAGGGATTTTTCTCATTTCCTCCATCCGACTATGCCGAGCATTGCGATCGGACGAGTTCAACTCCATACCTGACAGTGAGCTCCTCCTGCTCTTCTCTTGGTAGTAAGCACAACAGCAAGCACCGGCAACGTCGCATGGCTCCTTTGGCTCCTCACCTGGCTCTATTCCCAGCAGTGAGCTCCTCCTGCTCCTCACCCAGCAGTGAGGTCCTCCCGTTCCTCGCACAACAATAAGCACCGGCAACACCGCATGGCTCCTTCGACTCCATGCCCAACAGCGAGCTCCTCCCGCTCCTTGCCCGACTCCACGCTGGGCAACAAACACCGGCAACGCCGCACAGTTCCTCTGGCTTGACGCACAGTAGCGAGCTCAACACAATCGGCCTACCAGCTCTATTCCCGGCAATGAGCTCCTCCCACTCCTCGCACGACCGCGAGCACCAGCAACGTTGCACGACTCCTCCGGCTCCACACCCGTCAACGAGCACCGACAACACCACATGGCTCCTCTGGCTCGACACCCGGTAGTGAGCTTGACACAATCCGCCTACCCCCTACATGTTGTCTTGAGCTCCCTGTTGAAATGCTTTATGCACTCCTTGGCAACCCCAACACCTTCATCCTTAAGTAGCACCGCGGGGTCCCTTGGGATGCTCTCTAGCACCCCACTCCACATTGAGCCGTCCATGATTGGCTCCTTTCCCTTATTTTTTTAGGAAAAGGGGAATGGTGGAGCCTTCCATTATAGACTGCCTTTTTTAATAAAAGTGGGGGTGGGGGGCGAGAAAATGGAAGGGTTAAGTCGTCCATGCCCGACTACTTTGTTTAAAAAAAAGAAAAGAAAAGAAAAAAGAGAGTAAGGTGATAGATGAGGCAGCCATTAACCCCTGCCACCATTTAAAAAAATAATAATAAGAAAATAAAGTGTGATGGGAAATTGCCATCCACCTGGCAGGAGCTTTGACAAAGGGCATCTCTTGGCTACTTATCTGCCAATCATGGTTTCCAACTAATATTTTTTCTCTGGCGAACCTTCCCCCGCTTGTGAGATCTCATTGACGCTTGGAGGATCCACCTTTAAGGCCACCATTCTGCCAAGATCTCAGGTGGCGAGGACAACCAGACAACAACCACCAACCTCCTGAAGGAAAATTTCACAAGGCTGGCGAACTCATCCACAACCAGGTGCTGCTCCAACAAAAGGCGAGGACAATAAACACCCCCTCACGCTCCCCATAAGCATGAGCCACTTGCCCGGGATAGGCTACCAGCAGGTACCTAATCCAAAGCAGACCCTGGGCCCCTGCGAGCGTTGACTCTGTACAAGGAACCTTGGTGGGAAAGCTCGGTACTCAAGTCTTGTCAGCATGGATAGTGGGCCGAGACTAAGTTAAAGTCGGAAAATGAATCTCCCCTTGTTGTAGCCACCTGACCATACTCAACCGGGTCATTTAGTTTCAAACAAAATAAAATGAGATCCACCTGTTAAGATCTCTTCGCCTGACCATGCCCGCCTTGTCGACGACCAGGCTAAAAGGTCGACTAATGATGGAAACGATACTCCACTCATCTTATGCAAAGATAAATAAAATTTTTCTATTTCATAAAATGTAGATTTATTGTTGCAAAATTTATATGCCACTTACCTCCCCACCAGCCTGTGGACTAATACACGTCGAGACTGAAAAATCCCCTCGCATTCGCACAAGCGCACACCACTCGCACGGGACAAGCTGCTAGTAGGTAACCCAACTGGAGGGGACCCCGTGCTCCTTGCGAGCGTCGGTAACGTGTAAGGAACTTTGGCATTCTACTGTGGATTACCTCTTAAGGACATGGGGAGCACCTGGGTACTCCAATCCCGTCAGCACGAATAGTGGGTCGAGATCGAGTTTAAAGTCGGGAACTAAATTCCCACATTTCAATTATAATTTATATTTCACTAATCACTTGATTTTTCAAGAGATGGTTTCCGAACAACCCCCCCTCCCTCCCCCAAAGGCAAGCAGGCGAGCGAGGACAATCAAGCGCCTACCCCCCTTCTCCCCATGAGGCGAGTGGGGGCATCGAAGCACCTATCCCCCAGCACTACCAAGCGATAGCTGTTGGGGGCAAGGGTGACCTCACTGCGAGGGCAAAGAAGTACACTCTCGTAGTTGACACAACCAGACTACGAGAGTTGGGGCTTATGATGTAGAACGAAAATAGTCCTCGCGGAATAAAGCACAATCGGCTCTTGGATCCGAATCCGCCTACATCTAGGCAGATCCAAACAAGCCCGACTTGCTCGAGGTCCCAGTTTTACCAAAGTTAGAGAGGCGGTGGAAACGCCCATGACGCCCATGTTAGCAGTAACCATGGCGTTACCGATGTTATTAATAGCTTCACAATGGACGTGTCCTGATAGTGGCTTGCCCTGACAACAGACCTGCCGAAGAGTTTGATAAGACCGCTAAAGAAGATCTTACCTCGCTCAAATAATTCCTTATACTATGGGAAACCCTTCAAGGCTCTCTTCAAGAAACAGGATGTAATCCAAGAACAAGTAATCTGAGAGAGAGAAACTCCGAAAGGTTGTAATACTGCTACTTCTAATGGATTTACAGGAGCCTTGCTCTCCCTCTAAATGTACATCCCTTGCAGTGGAATCGGGTCACCAATCTCCTTGTTTTCTTTGTGATTGCTTACTTGTGATCTGTTGAGCCAAATCCAATTATTACATAGGAGATCTGGTCACCGTTCATATTTTCATTCTCTTGTAGTTACGTTACATTTCCTACGTATACAAATTTTTTGATGGCTATTGGTGACCTTGACAGCGACTCTCAGGGTCCATTAGCAGGCAGTCGCAGAGGCACTTCAGTGTTAGGTTGCGCTGAGGAGGTCTGTCGTATCACAACACTATTTTGAAGGGGGGGTTATACTGGACGTTGATCCTCTACCTCCGCATGTCGACATCGTTTTTGTTGTGAAGGTTACGTTGAAATCAGGTTCATCACGATAGGGTTGATAGTTGACCTTGCTTTGACCGTGTATCACCCATTGGCATGATACGTCGATGACATTGACAATCCCATTGATGAGAGGGATAAATTTCTCGTGTTGGCTCAACTAAAAGAGACTCATAATAATCCTTCAATCCAATAATTGATCCTAAAAATCCAAACAGAATCATTTCTTAAAAAGATAACTTGATTGCCTCATCCATCCGGCTAAGGTGCAAATCGCTAGAGCTAATCAGGCGGATAATCAAGCCCCACTAGCTCGACTGACAGAGGTTCAAGCGAGTAAATGACATAGAATCCTGATTGACAAATCAGGATTCTAACGGACATCCCCGTCAACTAGCTAGATGAATGAGGTGGACTACCTTACAAAATGTCAGATGTTGACCAAATGACAATGGCATGTCCTAACATGGTTGTAGCAAAATCAGCAAAACATATATGACGTGCTATAGGTAACACATAACGGTTACGACAAGTTATCCCCACAATTATGAGATTGTAAATAAACGAGTAAAAATTACATATATAATTAAATGTAAACCAAGGTTCAAGGCCACAATAAGGGGACATGAGAAAAGTCGAACAAAATTAAGCTCTCTCTAGTGGAAATTTAGAGGCTTAGATCCCCTCTACATACGTACCTCCATTTGAAGTGAAACTGAATTATCATATCCCTTGCCTCATTATGTTTATGCTATTTCTAATATGATCCTCTCTCGATCCAGTACGAATTCGATAGGATTTATTTAAGGGCTCCAATCACCTATGCTGAGTAGTGGGATGAGAAGGGATAGCTTAACTTTCGAGACAAACCTATTGCACCCCTCTCTTGAAATATCTTATCCTAGATTAAGGTCATCTAACCTACGTTAAGCAATCTTACAAGCCAAACAAGAACCATGTTTTTCTAAGTTATCCTAATAACCAAATTAGACTTTAGAAAGTTATCCTAGTTTAGCCACCAAGGGATTCGTTCAGCGGTAAAGTATCCCAATGACATCCAAGAAGTCATTAGGATCAAATTGGACACCCACTGCATTTACCTTTTAAAAAAAGTTATCCTATCTTATACCATATACCCCATATTTTAGGCATTTAATGAAAATTTACACGGGTTGACTTAAAATAAGTTTCACATCATGAACCATGGAATGTCTTTTTCCACTCATCTTTTTCCTCCATTTCTACCCTTTGTTCCTCTTACTCGCCCAACAATCTTATAATTATTCCACTAGGACTCCTATTTGTAATTTTGTAAAATTTAACAAAATATTTGGATCAAAGAATTGTGTAACATAAACTGCACAAATTTCTACGGGTAAACAAGAAAAAGTGCATATGTCTAAGGTACTTATTGTGCACTCATCGTGCACCAATCATTTCCAAGATTGCAAGTAAAAACATCTAACTTTGACAAGTTGAAAGCCTTTGCAATGCCAATATTGATGACCAGCACCTTCATTTCGTAGGTATACTGTGCAGTAAGATCTCATGGAATATTGGAAAGGATGATAAAATGTGCACAAATTAGGAGGAAGAATTTCCTCAAGTTTCCCATGGAGTCTCCTAGCCAAGACTTTCAAAATAATTCTTGCATAAGTATTCAAGAGGTAGATAGGTTGATTATTATCGATTTCGTTCCTGCCACCCTTTTCATAGGCTAAGATTATAATAACAATCATTTCGAAAGAAAAAAATAAAAATAAAAAAAAATATAGATGTGAGTTAATCGGATTTGGTAGACGTTTGCCTAGATTTTGGGAGCGAATAACAAAGAGTAGCATGTGGGTTCCAATGTCGTGTTCCTTTTTTTTTCTGTATGTGTCGTTAAAGATATGGAAGAGACCGTTGAGATGAAAGATCCGAAAGAATGCCAAGTGGGTGGTACCGGAATCTTCGGCCATCCGCATGTATAGCCCTTTTTCGAAGCGAAGATATACAGGGGGGCGCCGTGGGTAGGGTGGACGATTGCGTCGGATCGATTCGATCCGACTTAGAAAAAGTTTTGTCCTACTAGAGTTCAAAGATTGTATAAGTTGAACTTGGGATTTAATTTTTTTAAAAATTTAAATTTAGGTATGATCCGATTATGGATATAAATGGATTGGATTTGATTAAATATATCTTCATACTCTTATTTATATTATATTTATTTATTTATTGAATATAATAATTTAAATTCTTATTTATTTATATTTATATATCAAATATTTATTTATAAATTAATTTTACAATCATATCTTATTCAAATTAGAGGAAACAAGAAAAAAATATATAACTATTTATTTTTAATATATTCGAAATATATGCATTCACGTTACTCAAATTTGATTTATTTTTATTGAAATTATTATAAAAAAGATTCTTCAAGGAAAATATATCAAAAATAAAAAAATAAAAAAAGATAAAATATAAATATATTTTAAATAAAAATTTAATATCTCTGAAATAAATATTTAGTAAAATTTTTAAAAATATTCTTAACCTTTAAAATTATAGAGAAAATTAGGAGAGAAATAAGATCGGAGGAACGAGAGACTTAAAAAAAAAGACTTATATATCTTCTATAGATAAAAATTAAAATTTATTAAAAGAAAAAGAAAAAGGGAGAAGAGAGCGTAGTCCGCACCGACCTTCTCCACTCTCTTTTTGTCCATCACACCCACTCACCTCCTACCTCCCCCACCGACCTTATCTTCCTCACTCTCTCCCGCACTCAATCACCCTTCCCGTCTCATTCCCAAGCTCAGCCGCTCCCCCTATATCCCTTGGCCACTCTCTCCTTTTCAAACCTTCCTACGCCATTGCCCCCTTTCTCGCCATCTTCCCCTCTATCGCTCTCTCGATCTCACCGCCCCCGTCGAAGCTCAAGAATGCCGGCACTGTCATCTCCTCAGCCACCGTCTCCACGCTCGCACACGAGGAGGGAAACTTGGGCCACCACCCTCTCACCCTGCTCTCGCTCCCGAGGTTGGCGGTAGCAGCCGCACGACCCCTCTTCTGCGACTCTTTCCCCCACTGTGCGTTGCCTCCTCTGGAGGAACGACTGCAATGTCGACCACGCAACGGAGGGGGTGCTTTCGGTAACGACCATATCAAAGTTGGTGGGTTATTGTTCCACTTTTATTTTTGCCCTTCATTTTACGCCTCACACACACACACACACACATATATATCGTGACACAGTCTCGATTGTCATCGTTGCAGGGAGTATCGCAGATCGCAGCAAGCATGATGCTTCACAGAGATCGGTTCCTTGATTTCTATGAATTAAATGGTAGGAGATCCTTGGTTAGAGTGTATGTCGAAGAGCTCAAGTTTACAAAAAAAAAAAAAAAAGGGTCAATTTCACGAGGGATGCATAGGTGCGGCCCCACTTATGCTTCGTGATGCGAATTATTTGTTTTTTTCCTTCTCGCTAATATTGGTTTCTCTTGATTCATGGATGATGGTGATGATAAAAGATTTTTTTGTAGTTTTTCTCGTGCAAAGGATTTCTTCATTTAATATAATTTTTTAGGTGTTATTTGCCAATAATTGTGAACCTTGATTATTGCAAATTTGTGATAAGATAGAATATGTATATATAGTTAGGAAATAAATCATACGAAATAAATTAAGATTCTATTAGTTGTTATTTTAACATTTAGTCATGACTATTTTTAGTAAATGGTAATTATAATTAACTTATAATTTGTCCTTGTGCTCTCTCTATGAAATGAGTGCCAAGGATCATTTTCTAAACGAACAAAGTTATATTTTTCAAAACTTTACATGATATCAGAGCCTACGATCTAGGCTCTTGTGCACGTAGAAGATCCAACTACTCGCTGGAGATTCTTGCATCTGAAGAAGTCCTCAAATTCAGTGACTTGCGAGGAAAAGAAGGAAGACCAAGAGATGACAGAATTTACTACGACCATCGAAGACGCTACGCTCGATCTTGATGAGAACAAGGTGGTTGCCTCCGGGACAACAATCAAATTGGGTGGCGTTGCCAGTTACAACTTGTGGGCTCACGCCTTCAAGATCTTTGTTGGTGGACATAAGAAACTTAATATTCTCCTTCAGGAGGCATCAGATTTCAAGGATGATAAGAAGAAGAAGGAAGCAAGAGAAGGAGATATATCAAGTTCTATCACACGTGGAGCTACTAGTACTTCGTGTGTGGATATGAACTCCTTGATTCTCGAAGATATCAAGAAGCTACGTGCTCAACTTCTCCAAGACACAACGGTGACCATAGTGACAACTATTCAAGTTACTATAGAAGCAACGGCTTCGGAAGTCGCAAGAAGTTGCATCATTGACATGTCGAAGGAGAAGAACGAGAGCGTTTCTATAAAAAAAGAAGACAAATGGTGGGGCGGATAGCCTCACACATGAAGATCAAGTCATCGACCTCCCACCCTTCGACTTGAGGGGGGTGTTGGGATTTGGAAAATACCCCATGTGGTACTTGCCATGTGGTAATCATCGAGCCACGTAGCAATCATCTAGAGACCCAACAGCCAATGATGTAAGGTCCTTTGGACCAATTTTAGGTGCACCAACTAATTAGTTATTTCCTGTTTTGATTATTTCTTATTCCTAATTGGTTGTTTTCTATTCTTAGTTGTTTCATATTTTTAACAAGTTAGTTTAGGAAACTAGTTGTGGGATTTGTTAAAGAGATTAGACCTTTCTAAATGAGAGAAGATCAAATCTCTAATAGGAATAGAATCTTTACTATTTTTAGAGGATATGTTCTCTCTATAAAATAAATAGCCTCCCAACTATTTTCCATTGAGCAATAGAGCAATATAAAAGAATATTTTCAATACAACAAAGCTCCTCTCCTCTCTATACTTCTCTCTCTTCCGTGAATCACCAAGGCCAAATCAGGCCTCCAGTTGGTCAACAAAGAGCAATTGCTCCATCCAGCCGCTGCCTTCTCGACAGACTCGCTGATCACCCAAATAAAACGTCTCGTGGTCGTTCCAGACGTCTTATACCCACATTCCAGTACTATGTGTGAGATATTTGGATCTCTCCACGCACAGGAGCCTCTACGCTCTGTCTACGCCCACCTAGAAATCTCTACATGGTATTAGAGCCACCAATCTTGGTGGTCTAGGGTTTATGGGAAGAAGATCTAGAGGGCGAGGCCCTCTGGCAGTGTCGCCAACCTCTAGTAATCCACCGGAGAGGCTCTCTCCTCTCCCACAACTTCTCCTCTTCCTCTTCTTTGTCTTTCACTATTGCTACTACTCGTTGCTGGCCATTAAAGCCTCGCCAACGTCGCCACCGGCCACCAATCACCATCAAACTTGGAGGTGTGTTGCCGACCCATCACCGATCGATCGCAACCCCTCTGACTACCATCGGTCGTCGAAGTCATGCCGATGAGCCAAAACCGTCCTGGCGTCACTGGTCAGCGTCGTAGACTGAATTGGGGTTTTGGACCCTCAAACCTCACTCGATTGAGGGTTTGAGGGCACCATCGAGTTCTAGGGAAGGTACTCTATTGGACCAAGGTGGTCCAGACTTGCTCCGGCTCACCGGAGCTCCACCACCAGCTCCTCGATCACTGTAGTGCTGCCCCTTGATTGGGAAGACCGGAATCAAGGGTTTAGGTGCGTGGAGCAGTTCTAGGAGGGGACTACGAGCCTCTTGGAGGATCGATGCTGCTGCTCCTCCCCTTCTTCCACATTGATGTCCAGCTGCAGCTCCCTCTCCTTCAAGCAGTCTGGGAACCTTTGTTGAGGTTGGGATCCGGTGAAGAAAGCCTTTACGTCTTTAGTGTTAAAAAAAAAAAAAATTATGATTGAGTCCATGTTTTCTTTTGATTTCTTTAAAGTTGAGTCATTTATTGTTGGGGTATTTATCGATAACCCCTCAAAAGTTTTGAGTTCTCAGTTGGGTCCTTATATGTTGAGTTGAAGATACAAGATTTGAAGATCGGAGCCACCTCAAGATGTCGAAGTTCAGGCAGCACTCTCATGCATCTCAAGAGAAATTGAGCGTTGACTGGCTCTGTGAGAGCGTACAAGAATGGGCACCCAGGGTTGAAGACATGAAGAGTGGATCTTTACTATCTTATGGATCCAAGACTTCATCGTCTTCCGTGTCTTGTCTTGTGGGGGAGTGTTATGAAATAAATCATAGGGAATAAATTAGGATTTTATTAGTTGTTATTTCTATGTTTAGTCATGACTATATCTAGAAAATGGTGATTGTAACTAACTTATTTGCCCTTGCACTCTCTCTATAAAAAGAGTGTCAAGGACTCTTTTCTAAATGAACAGTTACATTTTCCAAAACTTTATATATATATTACTGGTCTTAAGTAGGACGGGGTACCGATTTCACCTGTATACCCTGTATTCGAGTAGCTGGATTCTCTATCGAATCATGTGCGGAGTTTTGGATCTGAGGGCATTTTTTGCCCCTCATCATATGCTCCCACTCTCTAGCTAGTGTGGATTGTTGAGAGAGTAGTGAGAGTGGCCAAAACTTCGCAGTAGGTGATGCCCCTAAATGTTCTTCCAACAGCTTTTCAGTGGGGGGAACATTTATGATTGAGGAGCTAGGTGGCCTTCACCTACTTCCGATTGGTTGGAAGAGGTCTCTTGTTAGGGGCGTATGAGCTCAAGTTCGCGTCAGACTTAGGAGGTGGCATCGCTTGAACGTGGGGCATATCTACTCGAGATTACATCGACCTTAGGAGGTGACCTGTTCCGAGTTCGAGCTGGCCTTATGAGGCGATGATTGCTGATGTTGGGGCTAATGAACCGTGACCTATACCAGCCTTAGGAGGCGGTAGAATTTGGTTGTGGGGCATATCAATCCGAGCCCGTGGCGGCCTTAGGAGGTGGCTCTATTTGGGCATGGGGCATATTAACCCGAGCTGGTGCCAGCCTCAATAGGCAGCACTCCGATCAATTGAGACGCTGAGGCTGGAATTAACTGTTGTTGTCGTGATAGGTCGTGGGTTGAAGTGTCATGCCTTTATGGAAAGGTGCAAGAGGCTTTTTGAATGTCCGTTGTGTAATAACACGTTGGGTGCTTGACCAACAGTTTTATGGGTGCGATCACGCAAATGAGGGATTAATGCCATATCTCGGGAGATCCGATTCCTTGGGAATTGGTGATTCGCAAGGGGGTAGAAAGACGTTACCGCCATTGGGAGCCCATGAGGTGGGGCTATAAATAGAGGCCCGATGTGGGCCCTGCTTCACCTCCTTACATCGTCTTTGGTCTTGCTTAAGGGACTTAAGAGTCTTTGGGGAGGAACATTTGTGACTCATTCGTTCGTTGGGTAGAGCTCTGTCGTTGAACTTCTGTGTGTTCGGCGGAGCAGTCGAAGGACAGTTATGTGTGGCTCTTTGGATGGGGGTGAGCCCCTTTTCATGCCCCTATTCAACGCACAGGTTGAGGTAATAGCTTCCACCTATTGATAAGCCTATCATGGCTTGCCCATCCTTGTGTGTGCTCATTTTGCATTGTTTTTTGGCACAAGCTTGTGGGGGTTTCGTTCGCTAG
Source organism: Thalassia testudinum (assembly GCA_037157565.1). Classification (NCBI taxonomy): domain Eukaryota; kingdom Viridiplantae; phylum Streptophyta; class Magnoliopsida; order Alismatales; family Hydrocharitaceae; genus Thalassia; species Thalassia testudinum. The sequence continues at coordinate 56,481,532 of JAZHRO010000030.1, forward strand.
GCAATATCGAGTGCTGCGGTGACTTGTTCCGGTAGACTTTTCGTCTTGCATGGGGGAAGAGCACGGGCCAAAATAGAAAGAATGCCTTCCCTAATGATCGGGGAGTTGAGATGGAGGGAAGTTGGTGGCGAGGGTTCTTCTCTAGTGTGCCCTCAAGGAGAACCTGGCGGGGTGTCTTATGGAATGAGGCCAGCTAGGCCCAAGCGAGGGTATGGCGGGGAGTGTTTCATTGGGGGTGCCACCCCCTTTGGTCTTGCGTGGTTTTACCTGCCGGGCGTTGGGTCGCGGAGCTGCCGCTCGAAGCCTGTGGGAAGCTTGCTCCTTCACGGGGGCTTGGTGCTTCCCCCGTGCTACTTTATTCCCTCTACGACTCCGCGAAGGCGGAGCAGGGGTATTGTTGCTGGGAGTTCCTCTCGTGGGAGTGCATTTCCCGAGCAAAAGTGGGGCAGGGCTCACTGTCAGGGATGGGTGCAGCATCCGCCTAGGCAATTAAACTCAACTGGCTATTCCCCTATGAATGGCCTGTTGGAGACCTTATGGCTTCGACTACGTGGGGTACCTCACTAATGTATAGGAGGGTTGCTTGCACGACTGAGTCATTGCACCTACCTCGCGCTGCTGTTTTGGCCTGCAAAGACTTGCCGCTCCGCCTACGGGATTCCTTAATCAGCCATCCTTCCTCTGTTGATGGGACTGAGGGGGAGTTCACCCCACCTGGTTGGGGGTTTGCCTTGGGCAGGTGGTGCTAGCCAGGAAAAGACGACTATTCGTCAGGGGGTCGTCTCCAGCTGCAGGGTTTGACAGTCTTGACGTCGCACTATCACCTACATTACGGAAGGTGAGTAGGCTCGAAGACCTGGGGCGAGACCACTAAGTCGTGATGACTGGTGTCGTTCCTTTCCTAGTTTTCTTGCTCGAACGACTTGGCATAGAACCTTCTCCTGTTACTCCCTTCTGGCTAATCATTGGCAGGGGCCTATTGGGATACCCATGGAGAGGGCTATCTGTAGCAGTGGGCGAGGGCGCATAACTTGCATCGTGAAGTCACATGTGGGTACCCTTGGGGGTCTTCTTGTGATCGTCATGGCTTGATTACTTGCTTGGCACCTTGTCCACCTGTCTGTATCAGTTGTGGGTGGGATCAGTGCCTTGGCTGCGCTCCTCGTACCTAATGGGGTGGGCATATGTATTCCCCTCATTAGGCGGGAGCAACACGTTCTCTTTGGGTGAGAGGTTGCTTCGAAGCTACTTGGCATGTAGTGCTTATTGCCGTTAAATAGTTGGGCCAAGAGCGTTCACTATGAATGCCTTGCCTTTGATCGACTCTCCTTGCGAGGCAGAGATAGGAGGGGGTGGAGGGTCTCGACTTGCCTTGTTGACTTCTTAAATGGGACGCCTTGGTTCATTACAGGTTCTTTTGGGGGTCAGCTGCTTTCGAGGGTCTTCCTTAAAGGGTGGCCAAGAAGGGGGGCCAACCTTGGGAGGTAGCCTGAAGGGAAGGTGGCCTCAGGGCATAGGAGCGCAAGCTCGTGTCATTATGCAGCGTTGTGTCGCCCGGGAGACAGGTCGCTAAGGTTATGCTTCCTTACCATTTGCTAGTATGGCGATCGCTGGTTGAGGCGGCCCGAACCCTCGCCACTCGCTTTGGTGGGTAGATGCCTCTGAGGGTGGGATGGCCAAGACTTGTGCTAGTGGACAATGTGTTGAACCTTAGGATGCATGGACCTGAGTCCTTACCAACCTGAGGGGCTAGCATCACAGTCACTGGAACGTAGGGCGCAGGAGCCTTGGTTCCGCCGTTCCCTTGGGATGACTTTCCTTAGGGGGTGGTAGGAGGGGGTGGAGAGTCGTTGCTTGCCTTGGTGGCTTTTGAGCGGGATGCCCCGGTCCTTCATGTGCTCCTTAGAATCAGTCGTTGCTTGACGGGGTTTGCCTAGGGTGGAGTTAAGAGGGTGCTCCAACTCTATCTGTGTCGTTCTGGCCCTTCTATCCAGGTGGCCGAGGGCCAAGGGGCTATGTGCCTTGGCGATGTTGTCCCTCTGTCCTTTTGTTGAAGACCGTGGGGAATCGAGGCTCCTCTTCTTAAGGCATCCCCTTTTATCTAGGGATGTTTAGTCGGGTCTCCTGGGAGACCCCTTGGTTGGGATAGGTCTGTCTCTGGCGGTACTTGCTGCATCTCCCACAAGGGGATTGGGCAAAAGTGTCCAATGCAGGAGTGCTTGGGCACCTATTCTTAACGAGGGAGCCTTGAGGCAAGATCTGTCGGAGGGGCATATGAGCATGCGTTGTTTTGGGGCTGCTGCTTCCCTCGAGAGTTGTGCTCGCAACAGGCATCCAGGAGAGCCGACTTTTGAGAGTTTATCAAGCCTCGACCTTGGCCTTTTGTTGAGGCTGGATAATGGTCGCCCGAGTGGGCGAATCCCTTGCTTGGACGAGGTATGCGGCATTGTCAAGGTAGGATCTAGTAGCTAATGTTGAAGAACCTAGCCAAAATCCTGTAAGGGGTAACTTGGACCTGGTTGTTGAACCGTGATCCGTCACCTCCGCCTCATTGCAAAGGCGAAGACTCGAAAGTTAGTCAGTGGGTGGCCCATCCTATCTGTAAAGGTAGTTAGCGGTTTGGCAATTTTCTAAGTACAACCATTCTGCCACCGGGCCCACTCTTATCATATGTGAACGAGGGGCGATTTTGTCGTTGCAGCCACGAGGTGTGATACTGCCGGGCGTATACCCATCTGGTCGTGCCCCAAGAGAGGGCAGGGCAAGAGGATTTTTGCATGGGTCGACCCTTGGGAGTGATCGTTGCCTGGTGCCTTCTGTAGAGGGTGGCCATGAAGTGGGGCTAATCGTCAATTCGCAGTTTAAAAAGATATTCGTTGTAGTATATTTGAAATCACCGCGAAAATGATTATCAATTTTATTTACTCGAAATTCAAAAATATTCCGAGGTCGAACTCAGCGAGCAAATTGATATCTTAGAAGTAGAAAATCACAATCTCAAATTTTACTTGAAAGAAAATGTTCAATAATAATGCAATGTATATAAAGGCTAGAGAGTAAAACAAAATAGATTTTTCTCTTTTCTTCCTTCTTCTCTTCTCTCTTTCTTTTTCTTTGTTCCCTCTTCCTTCTCTTCTTTCTCTGTCTTTCTTTTCTCTCTCTTAACTGACGACTGCTACAGTGGTTCTTCTTTTTCTTTTCTTCTTCACTTAGCTTTCCTCCTTGGCATCTTCTTCTTCTCTTCTTGAGCTATTGCACCTCCTCCTTGCCTTCTTCTTCTTCTGCAGCTCCTTCTTCCGTTCTTTCTTCTTCCTTGGCTCCTTCTCTGTCTTTGGCCAAGTCCTTCTTCTACAGTCTTCTTCCTCTGCGCCTTCTTCTTTCTTCTTCTCTTTCTTTGCGGCTGCCTCGGCTTCTTTTTCTTCTTTCTTCTGCTCCTGCTTCTCTCTATTGCGCCTCCTCCTCCTTCTTCTTCAAGTCCTTCCTTCTCCTTCAGCTGGTCCTCTTCTTCTTCCCTGCACACACACAGGAGCAAAACCTAGCCCATACCCTCCCCTGTGTCTCTCTCTCTCTCTTTTTCGCTCTTACGCTCGCTCTCCCAGAGCCATCTCGGATAAACGGGCCGGGTCAGCGCGCCCGGGACCAGGCGCACCGGCGTGGGTCGTGCGCGAGGAGTGCACAGGTAGTCGAGTCAGGCAGCCAAGCCCGCAGAGGTGTGGGTCGCGAACTAGGCGTGGTGGGCGAGGGGACCTCACCCCGTGTCAGGAGGCGATAAGCCCCTGACACTTTTTCAATTTATGTTGCGCCTCCCACTTCAAAACTTCCGAGGTGAGACTAAATGTCCCACCTTCTTCTTGTGCGCGCCCGCAGCAGGTGACATGCCCGATTGCAGCAGCTACGTGGGGCTTTAGTGCTAATTGCTAGGCTGGGGTTGTGCGCGAAGGGATTTCGCGCAACCTGGGGCACTTCAATTGGAGCGGAGAGACCTGGAGGAGCTCCCAAGCAAGCTCCTTGCTACGTCAATGGCGGTGGAGACCCTCAACACCTGTCATCAGGCAAACGGCCTTGCAGCCTCGTCAGAACACATGGGAAGCTTCGCCGAGGTACGGCGAGTGTGCTGCAATGGTCGGGGTGGCGTGGGAACGCCTGTGTGAGCGTACCTAGGGCTTACTGTGGCCGTGTTAGTGGGTGTGTTCGAGGGGCGTTTTGGGAGCGTGTGGCGGTGAATGGGAAGAGGGGTTATGATCAGTGAGCTGTGGCGGAGCTTGTGAGGTGATTGGCGAGGTGGGTGGATGAGTGGAGCGGCGGGAACACCTCGCCGATGGTCTGGTCGGAGGTGGAGAAGGTGATGGTGGTCTGTGGTGGTCGGTGCGTGATTTGTGAAATTGATGAAGGGAAAATGAAGAGGGGAGAAAGAGGACTTAACTGAGGGGCTTGGAGCTAAGGGGGGAGGCGGAAGGTGAGCGGCGCGTGTTTGCCGTCGCCGGAGACAAAGGCCCTGAAATGGAGAGGCGGCGACGAAGAGGTCAGAGAGCCTCGCGCGGGTACGACGCAATGCGAAGTGAGGCGGAGCTGGCTCTACCACTGGTACGGTGGCAGACCGACAAGAAGAGGGAGGGAGAGTCGCCGGAGCCTATGGGCAAATGGCCGGAGGAGGAGGAGACGAAATTGGAGGGTTATCTCTGGCCAAAATAGGCTTGGGGGGTGCGGAATGATCTGGGCTTCCTTAAATAGGCACGGGCAGGAGGTTATTGGCAAGGAGGCGGCCAAAAAGTCATCGCCGGAGGCATGGCCGGAGGGGAACCCATACCTGTCGAGCGTTCGCACGAGAGGTATGTGGCGATTCAGGGTATGGGGAGCTGCTCATGCGGTAGGGGGCTTCGCAGAGAGCTCACCTTTCAAATCTGGGAGCAGCTCCCCATGGAAATGAGGAGAAAACATGCTCGCAAAGTTGCCGACAGTATGGGTCCCTGCTGCAATGGCAGAGGGACCAAAATGAATAAAATGATGAAAAGTTCAGGGGGTATTTGGGAGGGTTTCCAAAAGTTAAGGGTCAGAATGTAATTTGGTGGACCAATTTACAAAGTAGGTCAAGATGATCTTCCCTTAGGTCCAAATTTTGGCACAAACCTAATTTGGACCTAAGGAATCCAATGGTGAAGTTGGATTTTAGGTTTAACCTCATTTGACTGGATATTTTGCACAAAACCCAAATTAGGTCAAATATTGGGCTTGGTCCCCAATCTAGGTCAAAACAGGTTCCAAAGGCCAAATTGAATGTTCTAAACCCTAGGGAATATTTTTCCATAAATTTTAGAAGGTTTAGTTGATTTGTATCTTGCTTGGAACCTTGTGAATTAAAGTGGGTTTCTTTTAGGGTTACAGAATATCATTTAATTCTTAAATTTCACAATAACCCTCTTTTGACTGAACCATCCCACTTTTTCTCTCATTAAGCCCAATTGACCTATGTCTAGATCCTGAGAAATCCTGTTGATGCACTGCAATGGTAAAATTACAGTTTTATCCTATTTTTAGGTATTCTTTTCAGATAAGTAATCTCCTGAATTAGGCTTTTCTCTTGATTATGTAGGAGCTTTTGTTCTCTTTCTTAGGTCAAAGTAAGCTAGTTAGTGCTCATGATGAGGTTCTCATCAAGGACCAACCTTAGAAAGTGACGACTAGAGCCAAGAGCAGGCGCTCGAACTCTTGCGGGTGATGCCCGAAGGCATGCCAGGCAGGGCTTGGAGAGTGAGGGTCCAAGCCTACGTTATGGGTGTTGCGTGACATGGGGCCCAAGGGTCCCAACTCGGCTTTTGGTGGCCAGCATGGCAGCCGTTGGGTGAGACGGCCCGGACCCTTACCATTCGCTCTAGTGGGAAGATTCCTCTAAGGTGGAGCGGTCAAGGCTCTGTCCACAAGCGGTGTGTGGAACTTCAGGGTGCACGGGCTCAAGTCCTTACCAGCCTGGGGAGTTGGTGTCTTAGTTGTTGGAACGTAGGGCGTGGAAGCCCTAGTTTCACCGTTTTTTGTAGACGACATTCTGGTAGCCGGTAAATGGGGCATGAGTGCCTCGATCTAGATTCACGCCAGCCATCAAGGGTGGCTGTGCCGTCCATAAGAGGCAGTAATTCCCATGGTCAGGGGGTGGGTTCGTTCGATCCCCTGGTAACCCGGAGGGATGACTTGCCAGCCTGGATAGGTGGCTATATAAGAGAGTGTTTGGCAGGTTTACCCAAATTTGCACCGACCTTGTGAGGTGGCAAGATAAAGGACATCGAATGTGTTCTTCCAGGTTTGTGTTGGCCTAAAGAGGCGGCAATACATGGAATGTCGGGGCATCCATCCAAGTTCTCGTCGACCTTAAGAGGTAGCTTGCTGGCTTCAAGAGGCGGCAATAGATGGAACGTCGGAGGCATCCGTCCGAGTTCTTGCCGACCTTAAGAGGTGGCTTACCAGTCTGAAGAGGCGACACTAGATGGAACATCGAACGCATCCGTCTAAGTTCTCGCTACCCTTAAGAGGTGGCTTGCCAATTCGAAGAGGCGACAATAGATGGAACATCCAATGCGTCCGTCCGAATTCTCACCAACCTTAAGAGGTGGCTTTTCGACCTGAAGATGCGGCAATAGATGGAACGTCGGACGCATCCGTCTAAATTTTCGCCGACCTTATGAGATGGCTTGTTGACCTATAGAAGCTGCAATACGTGGAACGTCAGACGCGTCCATCCGAGTTCTTGCCGACCTTAAAAGGTGGCTTGCCTTGTCGAAATTTCATCCTGACCATCCTCCAAAGGTGAGTCGCTAGGCGAGAGTAAGGGGTGGTCGCTACCCTCTGCGAGCGGTGGCCATCCGTCGCAAAGGGTAAGGCCCTGCCCTTACTAAGAGATGTTTGGCTTCTTACTACCACTGTGGTAGGATAGGGGCCTCAAGTGTCCATTTTGGCGGTGATGGGATCGCTCCACGTGCGACAGGAGCTGCGTACGTGAGGGATTTTTCACACTGACCACCCTCGAGGGGTGGTCTAGACATCACCAAGACTTAGGGGGGACACCATAGTTCCCAATGGCCTTAAGAGGCTACTTTTGGGTGCTTTGGACCCTCGGGAGGGGGGGTGGTAGCTCTCTGACTTTTGGAGAGATTGAGATCCCCCATCCCAACCCTCGGTGAGCTCAGATGCATTTGTGAGGGAAGAGCAAGAAGTGGGGAATGTAGCTACTATGGAGTTCGGTCACGATCCCAAAGTCGCTTAGCAGATCTGTCGGGTTAGCCCCTTGCTGGATTGCACGGACTTGGCTCCCCTTTCCCTTCTTCGCACGGGCTTCTCGAGTTACTTCGCCTCGACTCTAGGGGGCTTATGTCAGGTCACGACTCCTCTGCGTCCGGCGCTCATCGTTTAAGGGAGTTAGGCACGTAATGGGAAGGCCTAGCGACGAGCACGTACTGATGGTTAGCTGGTCGAGCTGCCTGATTCTACAGTTAACCTGGCCACCTTGGGTATGGCAACCCAGTTGAGGTGCCCATCCCCTTCCAAGTTGGTCGGAGGAGGGTCGGTCCCTTCCCCTTTCCCTTTTCCTTGATTGCCAAAGGTCCGTGATCTAAATGGCTGTCGAGAGGAGAGGAAGGCGTTTTCACCAAAATGGTGGATGTGCTACGGGCGCACTGACCTAGAAAGGATAGCTTGGAAGGTAGCCCAGCCCGAGTGTCTTAAAGCGACTGTTGGAAGTTGGTTGTTGGGTTATGGACCCGTTTTGGGTGTCGTCGCTCTCGGAGGTTGCCTCGACCTGCATGCTGATGCTGGAGCCGGAGACCTCGATCCATCGAGGGTACCACAGTGATGACCTCTGCCTAGGCCATGGCTAGGGGAGCATGTTTTTCAGAGGGCTCGGTGTTGCCCCGAAGGGGGGAGACTCTTGCCGCGACGAACCTGGACGGTCCGCCGGATCCTTCGAGAGACTTATTCGTATCCTCCTTGCCTGGATGAAAGTCGAAAGGGAGGTACCTAGAGAGAGCCAACTTAAAAGGAGGGGCTCAGATGCCTGCGGTGATGTCGACCCAAGGTTACCTTAACCCCTTTGTTGATGTGCTCAGGCATCAGCAGGAGAGGACCTTGGGAGGTGCGAGCGTCACTGCCAGAACTTGGTGGCAATGTGTTGTATCGAAAAATATGCGCAAACGGAAGTTGAGTTTTGAAAACCTGTTGTTGTAGTGCGATTTGCGAGAAAAATCATCAACAGATAAATTTTAACCGAGACTTGAAAAGAATTCTGAGTCGAACTCAGGGAGGCGGACCTTTGATTGAAAATCGCGTTTGTTTTATTTGTCACAAAGCAGATTAGCCGGTCGAATTGAATCTAAACTAGCTATCTACTTAAAGAATAAATAATAGAAGAAAGAGAGAGAATATTGCAAATAAAGAGAAAACAGAGATAAAATAAACATGTATTTCATTATCATAGAGCAATGTTCATTACAACTACTTGCTGCACTAGAAAGCAGGAAATCTACACTAGAAAGTGGGAAATTTACACTAGAAAGCGGCAAAAGAAGGTGGAGAGAAGTTATCCTCCTTGACGGCTATTTGGAGGATGAGCGGAAACGACGGAGCACCCAGACGAAGGTGATGAGATGCAGGACGAAGTAGAACGATGAAGGACGACGGAGAACGGAGTAGGACGACGTCGTAGCGGGATCCGCTTCCCAAATGGTGGTGAGAGGACCACCGCGAGATGCTCCACGAACAGGGTAAGAAGGTGAAAATTTTGTATTTTTAACTCTAATAGAGCATCCTAGGTTTAGGACAAGCTCTTAGAGCTTTGGAGGGGGTGAGAGAAGAGAGGAAGGGATGAAGAAAGTGTGGGAGTCGTAGGGCTATCTATAGGTGAAATTTGAATGGGCAAAAAGGCCATTTCATGCATAAAACATTAATTCAGGGCCTTTAGTGATGGATTTAAACGTCACTAAAGCCCCTAAACATGGGCGTAAGTCACGCACATGTGTCGCCCCCTCCTCTCTTGATGAGAACCTCGTCAAAAACCCTAAACTAGCACCATTTAACCCTGATTTGCAAGAAAAAGCTCCTACATAACCTTAGAAAGGCTTGGCTCAGAGAAATTCTGAGTTTGCAAAGAAAACATAAATTGAGGGGTAAAAATGCAATTTCACCAATCCAATCAGAAAATAGGGTAACTCAGGGTCCAAACATAGGTCAAAACAACCTAATAAGAAGAAAAGTGGGATGAAATGACTCAACAAGGGCTACAGCAACTCCGAAAAATTAAATGACATCCTGTAACCCTAAAAACAAACCCACTTAAATACATGAGGTTCGAGGCAGAGAAAAAATCAACTAAACCCTCTAAAATTCATAGAAAAATAATATCTAGGGTTTAGAACCTTCAATTTGGCCTTAGAAACCTATTTTGACCTACATTGAGAACCATGCCCAATTAACAACTTAATTTGGGTTTTTGCGTAAATTGACTGGTCAAACAAGGTTTAACCTAGAAATAAAATTCACCATCAGAATCCTTAGGTCCTAATTTGTCATGTATAAAAACTTGAGCCTAAGAAGAAACCTTCTTGACCAACTTTACACTTTGGTCCTCATATATTTACTTTTTGGCCCTCAACTTTTGAACCCTCACATTTTGGCCCCTAACTATCCTTCATTCTTTGCGTTTAGGTCCCTCCTGCAAAACCTGAGCAGCACCATGCTCCGGCGACCTTACGCGGAGCATGGCGCCGCGCAGGGTAAGGGAGGGAGCCTGCCAGGTCAAACGGGGGTGCCCTGCGTCGTCAGCAGTCGCAGGAGCACCCCCATGAGCGCTGCAACCACCCATACCGGCCGTGCGAATGCACGGACGGTATGGTTCTCCTTCCTCCGACGAGGGAGACACGTCGTCTCCCTCCGCCCACCTCTCTGGTTCTACCCCTATAAATACCCCCGTCGCTCCACCGTTCTTCCCAGCTCGGATCTGACGGAGATACCCCCTCACTTCCTCTCTTCCCACTCCGACAGACGCCCCCTTGCTCCAGCGGCTTCTCCTCCACCTCCTCGTCGCCCTACCGCACTACCAGCAGCAGGGTTGCCTTCCCTCGCTCTTCCCGCGCCGCACCCAGCGCGCGCTTCTCCGGCCCTCTCCTCGCTGTCGCCCCTTCCTCTGGGCAATTTCTTCTCCGGCGACAGTCGATACGGCTGTCGCCTGCTCCAGGCCCCCCTCGTCCCGCTAAGTAGGTATAAGCTCTCCTCTTCCTCCCCTCTTTCTTTTTCTCACTATAAATCTTTACTGTTGCCCTCGACCTCGCCCAAACACTCTCACCTTCCCCATCTACGGCCAAACTCCGGCGACTCGCTCCCGTCATTCCACCACCCCACACGGCACGCCGACCCTCACAGAACCTCCGCCTCCTCACCCTGATCAACCTCGGCCCTTCCACTTCCCACCAATCGCCCTCTGCAGACCCACCGACCAAACCCATATCGCCACCTGCAGTTTGACCTAGGGCAGCCCTTAGGCTCTGCCCCGCCACCTGCAGACCCCCCGATCACCTTCGCCGTGCTACGGCGAAGGTCCTCCACGTATCTGATTAGGCCGAGAGGCCGTTTCCCTGTGAGCAGGTACTTCGCTCGCCGCCGCCATTGCCGAGTGAAGCAGCTTCCTCAACCTGCTCCTCCAGGCGCGCCACGCCCAGGTCAGGCTCCCAGGCTGCGCGGGGCATCTCCGTAAAGAAGTCCCAGGCTGCAATTGGGGCAAAGCCATCGCGGTGAGCCTCGATTGGGCGCTGCCTCCTCCGCACGGGCGTCCAATTAAGGTGGGACATTTAGTCCCACCTCGGAAACTCACCGAGGCAAGCAAGCGCTTAAAGGCAAAACGTGCCTTAAGCTGTTTGCCTCAGATCACGGGGTGAGGTCCCCTTCACCCGCCCGATTACCCGGCCTCGTCCGCGCTCACGCCCCGCGGACCTGGCCCCGACCCGATTAGCCCGACCTACACTCCTCGCCCACCACCGCACGCTGGTGGGCCTGGACCCGGGCGCGACCTGCGTACCCGATTAACCGGTTGCTCTGGGAGAGCTTTCCTAAGAGCGAATTCAGAGAGAGAGACGCGGGGGGAGGGTAGAGTAGGTTTTGCCCTCTGACTCTGAACCCTTGAGCGTGCAGGCACAGGAGAAGAAAGAAGGAAGGAGGACGCACTGTAGCAGCGGGTTACTTAAGTCGTCTGATTGAACAATCAGACAACGCTCTGAGGACGAAGAAGAAGGAGAAGAAAAGACGAGCAGGACCGCAACGAAGAAGAAAAAGAAGAAAAGAAGAACAGAAAAGAAGAAGACAAAGAAGAAAAGCAAAACACAAGGAGAAAGAGAAGAAGAAGCGCTGAAGAAAAAGAAAGAAGAGAAGAAGCAAGAAAAGAAGAAGAACACGAGAAGAAGATCTGAAGGAAGCAAGCAAAAGAAAGAAAGATTCAAGAGCCAAGAAGAGAGAAGACAAGAAGAACAGGAAGAGAAGAAATAAGAGACAAAGAGGAAGAAAGAAGAGAAGAAGAAGAAGCCACCAAATTTCCATCTCTATCTCTCTCTCTCTATTTTTGTAATAAAAACTTTGTACCCCTGGAATACGACTTGCTCCCTGAGTTCGACCTCGGGAGAACTTTATTTTCCGAGTAAAAAAAAAAAAATGTAATGATAGCAATAACTAGTTGTACTACAACGCTATTTCTATAACAAAACCTAGTTAACGCCACGACCATCATCTCCCTACGCGCTCAACGCACGCTTACGTTCAAAAACCCTCAGAAGTCCGATCGCGATCGGACGGCTTAGAATCCATCTTGCCCGCACCTTGATAACTCCTCCCACGTGTGATCACGCATTTGTATCTGCGTCTGATCGCGCGTGTAGCGCTCCTCGCATCTGGGCACGCCACGTGGCAGCTCCATCATCATCCATCGCGCATCGCATGACTCAATCTAACCGCTATCGCTTCTCACTCTGATTTTGAGCGCACAAGGTCTCGAACTTGCGACCTCTGCGTCGCCCACGAGGTCAAGGTTAACGAGCCAAGGCTCCCTTTGAGGTGAGTTTTGGATTTAAGCATGATCTCTCTTAACCGTTGGATCTTAATCCGACGGTTGAGATCGTCCGCGCAGTTGAGGAGAGAGAGAGCAGCGGTAGGTCCTTCGACCAGTTGGGCGACTGGGATGGTGCCACGTGGTGCCATCTTGGCTGTCCATCTTCTATGTCTTGTAAATGGTGCCACGGATGTCGGATTGGATCAATTTTCATGCCGTTGAGCTACGATCGTCGATCCGAAAACATCCATAAGGTCGGATTTGTCATTTGAAGTGCAGATTTACACCATCTTGACCCTTAACCTCTGATCTTTCTCTGACTGCATTTGATGCTACGAAAGTCTGATCAGGACGATCTTGGAGTCGTTAAGCTCCGATCGTCGCCCTGATCATATCTGTATGGCTGGATCTTTAATCTGAGACCTCGATTAAATGTTGCCCTATTACCTAACCACAAAAATGAAAAATTAACCTAAACTTTATACAACCTAACCTAAATGCAAGATAATGTATGTAATGCACTATGTACAATGCATTATGCTAATATGATCCTAAGAACATGCATTAATAGACATTTTTGACTATTCAGATGTATGTACATCACGATGTCCATCAGGTAGGGGAGCTAGGGTGATGCCACTTGTCAACTGGGGTGGGGCGCTAACCCACCTGGCTCCCAGTTTGCCTAGAAGACTGCATCAGCTACTCGCAGTCATCGGAGCCCCTTCTTTGGGTGGTCCCTCAAGAACTTTGCAGGACTCCTATCCTTTCGCTCGATGGAGCCTTGGGATAATGGGTCCTAGCTCGCAAGCGACCCCCTTTTAGCACGTCCGCCTAGTTCATGGCCAAGGGGGTGCATTCTGCCGAAGGCTCCTCCTCGGCGTGGCGGAGTCTACCCAGGCGATCTTCGATGGATCAATTTCCCTCAAGCACGTCCACTTGGTGCATGGTCAAGGGAGTGTGTTCCTTGAGGAACTCCTTTGCGCAGCATGGCCAGCAATTGTAGCCCTCCGAGGACCGGCTGTTACCTTGGAAGAGGCGGTCCTTCACTTGTGGAAGGAACCATATTCGCAGGCAGGCGCAGGGGCGCGCCTATCCGAGGGTATTCTCACCTTTAGCAGGGCTGTTGTCGTCGCTGCACTTCTCGACCGATCCACGGGAGGAGTTAACTCACTCCGTGGTCTCTCATTGGGTATTTTGGCACGCAGTCAAGGGCATCACGTCCATGCTCATAAACCAGATGACAGAACTTGGGGCACCGACAGATCGTCGCCTCATGTAGCCTCCTTCGTTCAAAGTGCTGAGCCTCAAGCTAACCTGAGCACGACCAAGTGGGCTCGGTCCTTTGTTGCTCGACTTTTGACAACCTATTAGGGTTGTCCTCAATCCCGATGTGTTTAGCGAAGTGCTTCCAAGACTTGCTCTTCACACCCTCAGAGGAGTTGCCCAACGGACCAAGCAACGTGATGATAACATCATCATCAGCCATATCTAGCTTTATTTAGTCATATTACATTGATAAATGCTCTTACATAACCGCCAAAGGACCATAATTCACCGTACATCCTTTCTGAGAGTTTAACATGAAACTAGGGTTAAAACTATAATTTTACCATCATATCATCAATACAGAACAACCATGATTTTTCTCAGGGGTTTACTAAAGGTCAAATATGCATTAAAAGTCTAACAAGAGGGTTCGTGCAAACAAAAATGGGTTTTCACGCATTACGAGAACTAAATGACATCTGAAATCCTAAAAACAGACCCACTTAATTCACTGAGGTTTTGATCAGGATAAATTTCACCTAAACCCTCTAAAAATCATAGAAAAATATTCTCTAGAGTTTAACACCTTGATTTGATAATCAGAGCCCATTTTGACGTAAAACAGAGTCTCAGACAGACAGTTGCCTTAATTTAGGTTTCTACTCAATTTACCTAGTCAAACTTAGTCAAAACCTAAATCTGACTTCACCATCAAATTCTTTGGGTCCAAATTAGGTTTGTATCGAAATTTAGGCCCAATCAAAGATCACCTTAAGCTTGTTTGCATTTCAATCCTGTCTGACTCTTTTCTCTCACAAATATGCCCCTAACTTTTGAATTAATTGCAATCAGGACCCTAACTTTATCATCGTTCTTTTACAAAGAGGTCCTTGCATAATTTTTGGAAGGTCAGACCTTCACCGTCAAATTTTGAGCGAGGATTTCTCGCTTGATTCTCAATCAAACACTCTTAAAATTGAAAGGGAGATTCCTTGAGGAATTCCCTTTCAAATGAGACCATCCATAAATCCTAACTCACCCTCAAATCCTCATGCGAACCTTTTAAAGGTTCACATGTCCTACTTGCGTGAAAATCATGTTGTTGCAAGCTTGGTTTCCAAGCTTGAAACCCCTCACCATGACCTATAAATGGACCTGTGATACAAACCTCACCTCTTTAGTTAGGTTTAAGGCCAAAAATCCTCCTCTTTCTCCAACTCTGTCCTCCTTCAACCTATGCTCCAACGGCGTTCCTCGTTCTCCTTCATCCGCGCCTCCAACCATCAAATTGGAGGCACAACTATCCTCCCCTCCTTCCTTCGACAGTCTCTGGCCAAAGCCCCGTCGGTTTCGAACCTTCCTCGCCGTCGTTCACCTCATCGGAGGGTTCATCTCCCCCACGTCCGGCCATCACACCAGCAAGGTTCAAACTTTACCTCTCCTCCTCCTTAATCTCCCTGACCCCTTATCCTCAAAATTTGATCGCCGTTCACACTCTCCCCCTCTGTCTTCTCCAAGTCCAGCAAGGGCTACGGCGAGCCCGTACCACCACACAGACCACCAAACAACTCCATTCCATTTCCAAAAGCTTCATCGTTCCACCACAACCAAAAACCCTCTCCTATTTCACCTTTTCTCCTACCCAAACCATCCACCGAACAAACTCATTGTCATCCACCTTCGCTAACCTCCGTCGGCCACCACACACCCCAATTCGACATGAAACCACCACGACCACCCTCGTCGTCCTCAGGCGATCATCTTGTGCTATTTTAACGCAACCGCGATTCCCTACTTCATGTTTCAGGTCATCACCACCACCACTGCCATTGCCTTCGGCCCCGTTCTTCAAGCTCCAATTGCGCGAGCCCCAAGTAACACCCCCAAGCTGTGTGGAAGGCTTCTAAGCACATGCCCAGGTGGTCAATTGGGCACCACACCAACCGCTGCTACTCCAATCGAACGCATCTTCACAGCAGATGCGCGAGGAGCCTTGTGGGATTTAGTCCCACATCGGGTGCGGAGAGTCGTGCGGCAGCCCATAAGTTATTTTTTTCCCATATGCTCTTCGCCTCAAGACCACGGGGGTGAGGTCCCCACTACACCCGCTCACCCGACCCGATTACCTATCCTAAGCACCCCTCAGCTACTACCCACGCTGGTAGCCCTGGACCCGGGTGCGTGCGATCCGATTACCTGACCATCTGAGAGAGAAAGAGGAGAAGAAAGGAGAGAGAGAGCAAGGGAGGGGGGTTTTTGCTCTCTGAAGAAGTGTCCCTGTGCAACACTTAGCCAAAATTCGAAGGGTGCGTAGACCTTGTGCGTGAAGAGAGAAGGCTTGAGAAGAAAGAGAGAGGGCCTGTGCATGCTAAAGAAGGAAGGAAGAAGAAGGAAGAGAAGAGTTGAAGAAGATGAACAGTGCCCTTGCACTGTAACATCTAAGTACCTGGTGTCTGATTGAGCATTATCTTTGTTACTGTTGAATTATTTAAGTACTATGGTTAAGAATAAATTGAGATGCATGCTTAAATGTGAATTTTAGGATCATTTTCATTCTTTTTGCTATGTCAAACTCATGTTATACATTGATGATCAATTTTATTCTTCCTTGAATATCATTCTTGGCTCAATTATTGTGCTCATATATATATTCATTAAGATCAGTGCTTGAATTCCTACTTACTCCCTGCATTCGACTTCGGACTTATATTCGAGTTATAAATTGTATTTGTTGTTCAATCGATTGAGGATTTGAACTATGACGACGATAATATAAACCCTCGATAGATCGCTCCAACACAACGATTTGCATGCGGGCCCTTGCTGGGCAGGCGCCGCTGGAGGTGCCTAATGGGATCTCCTTTTGGAATGGCCAAGCGTCGGCTTATCCCGAGGGTGGCTCCTAAGGGAGTGGTGCATGAGCTAGGATCCGTCCTTTCGCGCTATGCCTTAGCTGGCTCTCCAAGTGCTCCCAACGGGGGACCTCCATTTTCTCTTTCTCAACTGAGTAGGCGGTACGCACAGGGGCGTATATCTAGGATCGCCGGATTCAGCTCCTAGTTCCTCTTCACCGAGCCTCCTCGGGAAAGGGGGGTCCAGCTCAGGGACCTCGAGTGACCAGCCGAGGTCACTAAATCGTGAAGACACTGCATCCTGACCAGGCCCTTCCCAAGGGAGGGAAGCCGCGAGTGGGATCGCAGGTGGTTATGACCACCTTAACAGTTCTCGCTCAGAGGGGCCAAGGCAGGGCGCCAGAGGGGCCCTTCTTCCCAGCGATCGGATGCTCCGAAGAGCGATGGCTCTTTCGTTGACGCTTCTCATAGCCAGCGCCATTTGATGGGCCTCGGAAGGCCACCAAAAGATTTGTGAGCACAGGAGGCACTGCTCAGCCATTAATCATCCATCGCGTAGGAGGGTAGAGCGACAATCAACAAGCATACACAGAGGAGAACAATGGTTTGGTGACCCAGTTCCATCACAAGCGGTGTACGTCTAGGGGGAGGACAAAGCTCTCAACTATGCACTAAAATTTTGAGAATACATAATATAACATAATTTGGCTCCCTCTCTCTATTTATTAGGGGGCCCCTTCCATTAGGGGCCCTTCCCTCTATATATAACACGGTGGCGAGGGGGGATCTGCACTTGATGACCCTACTACCCCTATTGCTAGGCTACTTGTACATTGTTAGTGCATAGGTGGTCAGGGCCATCTTATCGTGTCTTTTCCCTTTATGTTGAACAGGATTTATACGTTGAAAATTTGAGTTTTGAAACCCTGTCGTCGTAGTCGCATAAAAATCTGTCAAAAAGATCGGGTCGAACATGGGGTGGCAAACGTTTTATCGAAAATCACATTTGATTTATTGTCACGAAGTAGTTTAATTGATCGATTTAAATCTACATTAGCTCTCTACTTAGAGAATAAACAATAGAAGAAAGAGAAAAAGAATGATACAAATAAAGAGAAAATAGAGAGAATAAATAGGAATTTCATAACCACAATTTGATGTTCATTACAACTAATCACTACACTAGAAAGTGGGAAATCTATGCTAAAAAGTGATAAAAGAGAAGGTGGAGTGAGGTTATCCTCCTCACCTTCAGCTGCTTCAACACACATCTACGATAAAGTGTTCTCAGCCGTTTGATCAAGATATCGGACTGCTTAAAATGCTTTCCTGCTTCTCCTTCAGCGCCCCTAACGCATGTGCATGTGATCGTGCGTCTGATCG
The DNA here is from genome assembly GCA_037157565.1 of Thalassia testudinum. Taxonomy (NCBI): domain Eukaryota; kingdom Viridiplantae; phylum Streptophyta; class Magnoliopsida; order Alismatales; family Hydrocharitaceae; genus Thalassia; species Thalassia testudinum. The sequence continues at coordinate 56,499,106 of JAZHRO010000030.1, forward strand.
CACGTCTGATCATGCGTGCGTGATTCTCTCACTCAACGCTGCCACGTCTTCGCTCCTACGGCCGCACGATCTTCATCGCACGGTTGAATTTGACCGCGCCTGCGCTGCAGTTGATTTGAAGCGCTTGGGGGGCTTCGAACGCATGCCACTGCCTTCACATGAAGGCACACGACCAATGTGCTGCAATTGCCCTTGTGTCACGCTTAAGAATTAAGGCGTGAGCTCTCTCAGTCATTGGATTTTAATCCAACGATTGAGATTGATCTCACGCTTGAAGAGAGAAAGGGCTAGTGGGCGACTTTGGGTTCGTTTGGGTGGCTAAGATGGCATCACGTGGCGCCATCTTGGCCGTTCATCTTCTCTGACTTGTAGATGGTGCCACGGATGCCGGATTGGACCGATTTTCACGCCTTTGGGCTGCGATCATCGATTCGAACCCATCCGTGTAGTCGGATTTGTTATCTAAAGTATAGATTTACACCACCTGGCCCCTTCATCTCAGATCTTTCTTAGATTCATCTAATGCTACAGAAGTCCGATCGGGGCGATCTTGGAGTTGTTGAACACCAATCGTTGCCTTGATCAAATCCATATAGTTCGATCTAAAATCTGAGTCCCCAATAAATGTTGCCCTCTTCCCTGACTGTAAAAAGAGAGAATTAACCTATACTTTACACAATCTAACCTAAATGGAAGATAATACATGTTATGCAATATTTATAATGCATGATATAATTATACACCTAAGAACACGCATAAATAGATAATTTATGTGACATAAATGTGTTTAAATCACTTTGCTACACTAAATCTTTTAGTAGGTTAGGCTGGTGTCAATTGGAACCCGACTGGTCTTAGGCAAGGCGAGGTGTCGGTTCTGCATATATACTCTGTATCTGGGTAGTCGGATCCTCTATTGAGTCTTGTGCGGAGTTTTGGATCCGAAGGCATTTTTTGCCCCTTATCATTTGTTCACCAATTGGGTGACCGGACTAAGAAATGACTTGAGCATGTGGGGAGTGGGGTGGTTTTTCCATACCCCCTACCCCTTGATCGACCCAGACATAGGGCCACTTTTGAAACCACTGCAATCAAGGATAGTCATCAAATAGACGTAGGAGTCTAAGAGAGGGAAATCGAAGACAACTATGCAACGACTCATCGGAGGAAGGTTCTCGGACCCTGATGGAGCTCGTAGTTGGTTGCGGCCAAGGAGAGGGTGATGCAACCCCTCGAGCCTAACATCGAGGTGCTCGGAAAAGATTAAGCTATATCATAGAGGCTGAGGAGGGCATATGGATAAATCAAACACAAATCACTTTTTTTAGGACCAGGAACTACTTGTAACAGACATCGGAGCTGGGACTTGCTTGTGTGTCGAGTGTCTCCACGCATGTTAAAGATGAGAGTCGCCAACCTGACAATATTTCGTTACGAGGAACAGTGGGTGACTCCTAAGGATGGAGTCGAGCTGGAGGGGTCTCTCTAAGGCGTAAGGGGAGGTTTCTCATACCACGAACCACCTATGTTTACCACGAGAGTACCCTAATGACAGGGTGATGATTCTTTTGTAGTTAGTGGTAAGAATCTTCCACTAGAAACTAGGGGCAATTACCTACTAAACTAGGAGGTGAATTTAAGCTAGACCCTATAATAAGGATCAAGGGGATAATTTGGGTAATCGCTAGCCTAAACTAAAGCTAGTAAGGGAAAGGAAAGGTAGAGATAAGGGGGGAGAAAGTGTGGGATCACGTCTTCTGGAGCGTGTACATCTGTCGGAGTGTCTAAGCCAAATGCTATCCTTTCTTCACATTAATCATGCCCTACTGAGCCTTGTGGCTTACACTGTGTTTTCGTTTTCTTTTTTTTTTTCTAGGTCAGGATGCCACATCATTACCCTCGCTTTGTGGCCCGCCCCCACCTATGAGTGTTGTGCCAACAGGTACAACTACTTTTACTCCGCATCGAACTCATCAAAGACCTGTTGCAGCAGATAGTGTATCTAGGAGAGTTCCTCCCTGCTGAGGACCACCTAGAGTGCCTCATCCATTATCTGGGCAGCCTACTAGCCCTGGTGAACATAGGGGTGATAGAGTGGTAGGCAGGGAGGGAAGAAGAATGGGGAGATGGTGTTTTTTTTTTGGGGGTTCTACTCATTAGCTGGTAGGAAGAAAATACATATTATGGGTGGATGAAAGTGTTGATGTAAACAGTCGTATGTATATATATATTTCTATATTAATCTTTCAGGCTCACCTTTTATATAAAACTTATAAACTGATGTAAGTATTTTTGTGTTGAGCATGAGCACGTCTATGAATATGTGTGTGACTACACGAAGAAGTGTATTGCTCTAGTGAGTGCCTTTATAATTATTTGTGAGTGTGGTGCTACGCAGGGCATATTCGCTATTGTGTCTTAACTATATGTGATTTGGGTGGGGTCTACCAACCTCATTTTTAAATTGTACTTGTGTATGGATTCTCATTGTAAGTACAAGAAATTTGGGGAAAATAACCAAAATTAAGGAAAAATCTACTGAAATTTTTCCAAAATTTAACCTCTTTTTATTTATTTAGCAACCCTCCCCTAAGCTTGGAAAATGCAATCGTACGGACACCCTTGTGGTACATGGAAGGTGTTAGATGGTAGTCACATATCATAATGTCGATCTCTAAAGGTCATCCAAGCGGCCATGACATGAGTAAATGAGGATTTTATTTGGGTACTTAGATCGGGTAATCAGGTATAGATTCATACCAATACTCAAACCCAATCTGGTTTGGGTCGAGTTTTACCCATTTTTTTGGGTCGAGTTGAGTCAAGTTTGATGTTGGGTTTACCAAAACTTACATCTCTAAGCTCATCCTGAACTTGAAAAAATCCACATAAGCCTATTGGGCCCGTTTATATATAATTTTGTTGTGTCATTTTGTGACATATAATTTTGTACATGTAAGTTTCAAAGTATGATTATTGAGTAAAACTTGCAAATGGTTGAGATGTAATGACTATTTAAATAAGGTATAATTTTAGCTGAAAATTTAATGTGTTATTTTTTTTCGTATTTTGTGGATTTTGTTTAATGCAAAATAATTATTGTAGGTTAAAAAAAGAAAATTGCTTTATAGGATAAATTTCCTCTTCTAAAATTTCATTTGTTAAATAAATATAACCTAAAATTGTAAGATAACGTGATTAGTTGAATTATATTCCGTTCATAGTAGTATATTGTATTTATAACTGTATTTATAAAGTTATAAGGTTATCATAGAAGTGTTGCTGAATTTCAAATTTATTATTATTATATTTATTTAATTTTAACTTTAAATTGGATATTAACGGACTTGCCTGGACTTTAGTTAGATAAGAATAAAAATTTAACTTTGTTAGGTTTAATATGTCTTATTTAAGAATCCATCAAATATATCAAATAGATTTTTTTGAATTTTATCGAACTTTTTTAAACTTGACTCAAAAATCTGACTTAAATGATGAAATCAGATCTAATCCGACCCAACCCTTAACCTATAAATCAGCCAAGCTTTGATTTAGTGAAATTTGTTGAACCTTAGACTCGATCCAAGGATTGAAAAATAATATAGATTTTCTTGAGTTTAAATTAGGTCAAGTCAAACCCAACCCAATACTCCACCCTATCACATGCATCGGGCATTACCCAATAGAGTAGAAAAAATGGATATCTCACTTCTCTCTGTTATGATAAGGGCTACCACCTAACGTCCCAGTCTCTCGAGTACCTTTTAACGATCGCACTTAAGGATACTGGTTATGGAGGCCCGCGCTCCATTGCAAAAGAAAATATATAATGTTTTTTTATACACCCATGCATTTTTTGGTTTTCTCCGATCAAATAATTAAAATGAAAGCATTTAAGTGTTAATTATTTTTACAAATGAAAAACAACGTTGACTCGAGCCAATGATCTCGTCGCATTCCCCACCCCCCCCCGCCTCGCCCCCCCGGGCATCACCACCTTGCTTGGAGAAGTTGCAGGAGTAAGGAAACCTCCCCCATCATTGTAGCAACAACTCTTAGGTCCTGTTTGTCAGTAAGGTTAACCTAGGTTAAGAATTATCTAAAATTTTTTCAAATTTTTCCTATCATTTAAACATAAACATCATATCAATACATCAATTATTCTCCACTCTCATTTTTATTATTAAAAAAACCACTATACCATCCACTGTCACTTTTAATAATAAATAAATACCTAGTAATATTTTCCACTCACATTTATACTACTAAACAAATATCCACTGATATTACATCAAAACACCAATCATTTTAATCTTATCCTTAACCCTATCCTTATTTCACCACCGAAATAAACATCATTTTTACTCATTCCATTTTAACTCCCCTTGACCCCACCACCAAACATACCATTGAAAAGCAAGAGAAGGAGTTGGAGGAGGAATGAGAGGACATTAACGAGTCAGCTTAGGCATTAGGTGGTCGGTGTTGATGAGGATGAAAATGGCTTCAGCATGTAGGAGGTTGTGAAGGCGAGTCTATACCTAGAGGTATAGGAGAAGATGCCACAAGAACAATGAGGGTGGTTGCCATCCTACTTGGAGGAGATGCGGCTGCAGCAGCCATTCACAAGGATCAATATCATGGTTCCACTGATTGGATGGCAGTAGGTCGGCCACTGGAGCAGAATCGACAGATTGGGTTCAATGAGTGGTTTTGCAAGTATCTTCACAAGGAGTGTTAAGTTCCCCTAAAATTTTCCATCAAGGTAATTTAGGGGTCTACCGGACACAGTGAACAATAATTTTACATGACAACATGCCACAAATCTGAATTCCCATTTTTGGATGGGCTTATCGTTTTAATCTCTGTTGGTTGCCTATATAATTGGTGTCAAGTGTTGGTTGGATTTTCAATAATTCCTTCACTTATCCCTGCATTTTCTGGATTGAAAAATAATTTCTCAATCAAACATAAGATGTAAAATAGACCCTAAAATTCCTATGAGATTTTTTTAATCCAAGTTCTACTTTCTTCCTTATTTTTTTTCGCCATGCCCTTGTTATGGGAACAACATTTTGGGCCGAGGGGAATGGTGGGCCATCGACCAAATACAGCTCACAACCAACTCCCCTTTTGCCATGTTTGGCTAAAAACCAAAATTTAAGACCTCGTGAGAGGAGAGGAGACTTTTGTGGATGGGTGGCAAAACACTATAGATAGTAAACTTCGCCATGGGAAGGCACCCAAAGAAGGGATGAGAGGGTTAAAGATGCCCTTTGGTTCTTCCCCCTCCTGATCCAACAAGGCCCTCAACCTCCCCTCTCAAGGAGAAAGGGGAGGAAAGAAGATGGCACATAATATGGTGTTGATGGCAATGTCGTTAGCGATACTGATGGGGGTGGCGATGATGGGGTGTGGAGTGGAAGGGACCGTTCTTTTGGACCATATCGTTGGAGGTCGCCTTGGGTGGACCTTTCCACCCAATGCGACCTACTACGAGGATTGGACTGTGAATCGAACCTTTGTCGTTGGAGACAAACTTGGTTAGAGGATTGCATTCTATTCATGTTGACACTCCTTTTGCTTGGGAAAATTATCTAGCATTTTGGGTTGAATTACAATGATCGTGCCTGAATTGATTTGATTCAAGTCGATTAGCTTACATGTTACGATCTTATGCAAATTGAAGGAATTATATTGAGAGAGCACAAGATCAATTAGTTCAATCTAATAGGTTGAGAAGTCAAAATTGATGTATTTTAACCTAATTGCTGCTTTATCCCATTTCATACTTCGATAAGTACAACTATTGTTATTTGCCCTCTCAAAATAGCAAAGATGGGGTTCTTTGTAGCAAATGTGCTATAGCTGATGCACAACCTTTTAATCAATGACATGTTCCATAAAATTGTGGCTAGTGCATAATCTTCACAATTCATGACATGATCTTATGTTTCTACACAGTGTTCATGTATAGGTCTGGCATGGAGAATGTGATGGAGGTTCCCAAAGAAGATTTTGATGCATGCACCGAGGAAAAAATCATTGATTGGCAATATCAAGGGCCAACAGTGATCGTATTGAAGAAGCCTGGCCCTCATTACTACTACTCCGCCGTTGGAACTCATTGCGAGCATGGTCAGAAGCTCTTTATCAACGTCTCCGCCACTGTCGTCCCCGACCCTGCGAGAGATGGCCTACCTCCGCTCGCAGCACCATCCTCTGCCCATTCCCTAAGCTACCACACCGGTTTCTTCTTGGGGTTAACATCATTGTTATCGCTCATTGTGATTCTATGATGGGAATGAACATTCAATATTGAGCTAATTATCTCACATAATATATGTCTTAGTGGAGATTATTCATTTGCTTTGGAGTGTACAATGTCAAACTTGAATGTGATATATAATTAAGTTACAAAATTGTACATGTTTGGCATCATGGAAGGGAGCTGCTCTATATCTAATTTCTCCATCGTTTGGGACGAGCAATTCACTCCTTGGGAATTTTGGATTTGTAGAGAAAATTTTTTTAGCAGCAGTGAATTGTTTACTTGAAAAGATATATGCTTTTTGCTTTTTTTTTTTTTTCGTTGGCACACTCCTGATTTTTTTAATTAATATTTACGTCGGTAATCATAAAATTGGGCATCCTTGATGCAGAGGTCTCGTAAAAAGACTTAAAAAAGAAGTTGATATTAACTAAACGGATATCTCCTATCCAAATATGTAAAGTAACATTAGTTATAACGTCTATTTCTTTAGCCATAAATCCATCGTGGCTTTGAGTTTATGCGACTTGACATTTATAATGCGATTCTCATTTTCTTTGTTAATTTTTTGATATTCTGTTTGGATCTCAACCTTCATATGAACACTACAAACTTTGTATAAATGGCTCATGCATGGTTAATTTGTAGCTTGGATCAGGAGAGGGGAATTAGTATGAAATCGAATGACTTTATGTGAGAAAATATGAATGTTATGAACCTAGAGACATCTAAATAATATCAAATATTTATTCAGGGATTCTACTAACTCTAGTTTGGGTCTTTTAATTCTAAGATTGGGCCTATAATACCTAGTTGGATTTCAATCATCTGCCCTCACCCAAATTCGAAAATAATTTCTCTCCACAAATACATTCACACTCTTCAATCCCTTCGCTCGACTTATTGACCAATCAAATAAGATTTGTCTTATATCTCAAGTTTAACACAAAATCCCACCCTCAACAAAATGGATCCCTCAAAAGCAATTCCTTTTAGCAAACGCTACGTTAAGGGGCCCCCAACAAAAGGCAGAGGGAACGGTGAGGGGATGGTAAGACTTAGAACCCAAGCAAACTGCTCCAAAAAGCATTCATGGGCCTAAACAGAATTGTAAAGACTTGCTTGAAAGAGGTGATGGTCCTTCTTGACCAAATCTAGATACATATTTTTGTGTCCTGAAATAAGCACCTTCTTTATCTAAATCATCTATAAATGACCGGGTTATCTAACGAAACCAAAATCCATTCCCAACCTATTAAAAAACTAGGCCCAGTTACAAGTCAAGGCATATTAACTCTGTGAATCCAAGTTTGACCCCTTGGTGGGTCGGGGAAGTAGGCGCTTGGCCCATCAGTAAAGTCCACGTCATGATCCGCTGAGTTATCATCGAGCCGAACCGGCAAAACGGGTACCACATTAGCCCGCTCCACACCTGCGCCTGCCGTTGGGTTTTTTTCCCTCTTCCCCTTCCGCGCGGCGCCGCGGGAAGGGAGTGCTCTTTTCTTAAGTTTTCTTGCGACGTGAGCCACCGCAGACCGCTCCTCTCTAAAGTCTAAACCCCCAACTCCGTCGTCGCCTCAAGTAAAGCCCCTTTTCCCCTCGAAACCCTAACAACTAACTAACAGCCACCACCCGAAGAAGAAGATGGAGAAGGGGACGACGACGACGACGCCTCAGCCGGTGTGCGCGGCGGAGGCGGTCGACCTCCTCAACTGCGTGGCGTCGCCCGATTACGACCGCGACCGCTGCCTTCGCTTCGTCGACGCCCTTCGCGAATGCGTCCTCCAGAAGGTTCTTCGCTTCGACCCCTCCCTCGAACCGTCTCGGTTTGTGTTCTTCGTTCGCAAGCATCGATTCAGAACCGTCGGATTGGTGGGAATTCCGGTGTAGGTTTTTGAGAATGGCAAAGACTGAGTGAGAGCTTAGGGGAACTCCTTATGCGAGGAGGAAGGAATGCGCTATGTTTTAGGCCAAAAGGTGGGGTGCAGTTGAGATAGGGGGTTAGGAAAAAGATATGTAAGAAGAAGATGAGCTAGAAAAAGAATGTGCTACGTCTTTTAAGCCAAATGAGGGAATGATTTTTTTTTTTTTTTTCCAAGTAAGATAAGATTTGAACCCTTATCTTTTGGATGAGAGTCCACTTACTCAACTACCGGACCACTCAACTGGGTTAAGTGAACATGGTTCATATTGGGGGTTAAGGGAACATGGGTGAGGAAAATATACGGACGAGGAATAGATGAGCTAGAAAGAGAATGTGCTACGTTTTAGGCCCAATAAGGGAACGGGTTCCTTTTTTAAGTAAAATAAGAAATAAGACTTGAATCCTGATCTTTTGGATTCGACTACTGGACCACTCAACTGGGTTAAGAGAACATCGGTTAGAAAAAGATATGAAGAGGAATAGATGAGCTAGAAAAGGAATGTGGTACGTCTTAGGCCAAATAAGGGAATGAGTTTTTTTTTTTTTTTTTTTAAGATAAGATTTTATTGATCTTTTGGATGGGAGTTCAATTGCTCAACTACCGGACCACGGACCACTTAACTGGGTTAAGGGAGCATGGCTCATATGGGGTTACCGATGAAAATTTGGGAGAGGAATAGATGAGTTAGGAATGGACATGCTAGATTTTCAGTCAATGAAGGAATGTGCTTCAAAATCTGCGTGTGTGTGTGTGTGTGTGTGTGTGTGTGTGTGTGTTGCAGCGGTGGGGTAGAACATCGGTTAGAAAAAGATATGGAAGAGGAATAGATGAGCTAGAGGATGGGAGTTCACTTACTCAACTATCAGACCACTCAACTGGGTTAAGGGAACATGGCTCATATTGGGGTTACCGATGAAAGTTTTGAAGAGGAATGGATGAGTTAGGAATGGACATGCTATATTTTCAGCCAATGAAAAAATGTGCTTCAAAATCTGTCTATGTGTGTGTGTATGGGGGGGGTGGGTGTTGTAGATTTGGGAAGAGAAACTTGATCGAGTAGAAGCAATGAAGAAGGGTTCCCTTTTCATGTCGGCTAGCTTATGCTTGCCATGTGTTAGGATTTTGTTATGTTCAGTTTGGTGTTTTCCAATGCTTTTGTAGCAATTTACAATGAAGGCATGTGAGTCCCAGTTGTCCACAATGCACCAAAGAATCTGATTTTCTTCAATCTTCATCTAAAGTTCTTTTAAAAAAAAAACCACCAGAAGTTGTTTTGACACTTTGTTTGATGATTGTTCCGGTTACAGTTAGCTATTAAAAATTCCAGTAGGTTCGAACTTTTTTTTTTTGAAACAAAAAGAAAAGCTATCATCTTACGATAGCAATCCGGGAAGGTACATCATTAAATCAAAAAGGATCCAAGTTCCAGTAGGTTCGAACTTAATTTGAATAATAGGGTGGGGAAATGCATCCAAGGCAGTTGTTAGTAGCATCATGACTAGAGTGTATCTTTTTGTGACAAGGGACTATCCATGAGAATTTTGTAAATGCTGGCTGATGTTCACAACATTGACTGACTTCTGCCCAAATGCCAGGGCTCCTTTTGGTTGGGGAATGAAATAACTTGGGATAGAAGAAATGTGTGGCTTGTCATGCTTTTCTCTATTTGATTGGATTCAGGGCAAAAGATGTGATTGCATTGTAGTTGCTTGGTGTTTGGCTGCTAACAGAACAATGAAGATTTGCTTTATTTTTCCTTTTTCTTCTTTTGGAAAAAAAGGTGGGGCTACGAGGTGTTAGAGTGGTGGAAAAGAGAATGAGTGGGAGCTGTGTAAAGGATAAACAATTGATGGTGCAAGGTATGCTGGCAGAATAATTCCACGGGGAGGTGGAAATCAGTTTGTGAGTTGAATAAATCAAAATGGGAATAGTGCTTATTCCTTTTTTTTAAGGCATCAGGTGAGAAAACTGATGTGACTGACAGAAGTAGAATAGCAATGAACACAGCCTTCTGAAATATTTCCAGGTTGGTTCTTGTTATTTTAGTCATCACCTGCATCTGTTAGGTGCTTTTCATTTTTCCACAATTTGAGTCTTTGACCATCATAATTCTATTTTGGAATTTGGTATGTATACTTTGATACTCCCTCACATGAAATGGGTGCTGATATCCTGATCCTAAAACTGTGAAGCATTTCGTTTGTGATGTTGCTACAACTAAGTTATATTGCCATTGACAAATGCAAAGATATTTGTTCTGAGTACTGATTACTAGTTTTAGTTAGTGTGTTGACGGTTACTTGAACTTGGCATGAGTTGTAGTCTAGTGAGTTGCTCTTACTCAATGAACTGCTTACCTTTATTATCAGTGAGCTTGATAGACCATTCCTAGCTTATTTAGAATAGAATCTCTTTCATGTAACCATGAAATCTAGAATCCCAATTACAGCAGTAGCTTATTGGGAGGTTTCTGCATCTTTTTTTTATCCACTTAATACCCAGTTTTTCTTTTATTTGTAATTGTTAGGAATAAGGGCAACGTGGCAGCATCTAGAGGGCCTAGCAAGGCTGGTGGCTAAAGGGTCTAAGGAACCAATTTTGGGTCTTGTTTTAGATGTTAAGTTTGCTATTTTTAGTAAAATTGTTTTAGGAAAAATAGTTTGAGATTTGTTCATACTCCTATTTATGTTTCTTGTTTATGTTTAGTGGGGACTGTGTAGTTATCTTTATATTTTGTCTGGTTCTTTTATGTATTTTTTTAACATCTCTCTCTATATAGAAAGGTGTAGGGTTTTCTCAATAAAGTAAATTAATCATTTCTTCCCACTTGGTATCAAAGCAGTAGTCTTAGACTAGTGCCCTTGATACCCTATCGAAATAGGCCTCCAACACCCAACACTATCAAAACCCTAACCCTAGCCACCAATAGGGGTCTCCACCGGTGGCTACTAACATCACCACCTCCTCCCTGCCCCGCCAAAGTCTCAAGCGACGCAAGTAGGGTGCAGATAGGGAGGTTGTGTGACTGGTGGGGTTGCTGCAGCATCGGTGCTCCGCTTGAGCACTGCCACAACGGCCACTAAAGGGTGAGCAAGGTGCAGTGACACCTCCGAGGTCGCTGCAGGGCCGGTGTCTCACCCGAGTGCTGCTACAGCAGCCACCAAAAGCTGAGGTGACACCTTTTAAGGTCGGTGCTAAGCTGGTGCCTCGCCCTAACACCGCCACAGCAGCCACCAGAGGTTGCTGCGAGGGGCAGCGACGCACCTAGGGCTGCTGTGTCGCTAGCAATGGGACACTTGAGGCCACAACAGGCTGTGGTAGCGCCTCTAGGGTTGCTACGCCATTGATGCTTCGCCAAAGCACCTCTTCAGAGGCTGCCTGAGGACTAACAGGAGGTTGCGATGCTTCTTGTGCTAATTTCAGGGGGCTAGTGCTGTTCTAGAGTTCATCCATGATTTGAAAAGCTCAATTTCAGATCATGGTTTGGTGCTTTCAGATCAAATTTTGCATATAGAGTGATTCCTTGGTGATTTTACATTTATGATGGTGAGGTTTAGCTCTTGGTGATCTATTTCATCCCTACTAGGCACAATGCTAACCTTAAGGGGAGCAGAGATAACATTGGATATCACTACTGTAGCATGGATGGTTAAGTGTGCAGGCTTGATACCGTAAAAGCATGATAGGAGTCACCATGGTACAAGATGGTTAGTTGATTCCGGTGCTTCACAGCATCTCTATGGAGATCAGTGTTATTTCCGATCACTCAGTTTTGTTGCATCAGGGAGAACAGTACAGGTTGCTGATGGCAGACATGCACTTATTGTTGGCAAGGGAGAAGTATCTGTGACCCCCACGTTGTGGCTGCCATAGGCCGATGGCATTACACGTACCAGAGTTTCCCATTAACTTGTTGTTCATGAGCAGGATCACGAAAGATCTTCATTGTAGGGTGATTTTTGATGAGGTCAGATGTATCGTCCAAGATAAGTTCACTGGGAAGACCATCGTCGAAGATACAGAGGAGAATAGTCTTTATCATCTTGATCAGGAGCCATTTGCAAGCATCAGTAGACATGATGGTGGGAGTGTCTTACAATGGCACGTTCGTCTAGGACATTTGCCTCTGGATCGCCTCAGGAGGGTGATTCCGCATATTTCACCTGCTATTACTATTAGGTGTGATGCTTGCCAATTGGGTAAGCATCATCGGTCTTCATTCCTTACCAGTACTTCTCCTGGATATACTGCTCCCTTTGAGTTTCTCCATATGGATGTTTAAGGACCGAGTTGAGTTTCAGACAGGATAGGACACCGTTACTATCTCATTGTTATCATCAATTTCACCAGAATATCCTAGGTGTTTCTTATGAAGAAGGTAGAGGTTGGAGGTATTATAGAAACTCTTCTCTTGGAGATTGAGACTCAGTATTCTGCTACAGTGAAGATTGTACGGACATATAATGCCCTCGAGTTCCACACTACTAGACTCATAGAGTTTTACAAGACTCATGGGATTATCCATTCGACTTTTTGTCCCCATACCTTACAGCAGAATGGAGTTGCCGAGTGGAAGCACAGACACCTGTTAGAGGTTTCCCGCACTCTTCTTATCCACCGCAATGTTCCATAGAGATACTGGGGGGATGCTGTTTTGACGACGACCTACCTCATTAACAGGATGCCAAGTTCAGTTCTTCACGAGCAGATATCGATTCTTTTGTTACACCCAGATGATGAGCTTTTCCATGTGTCTCCTAGGAGTTTCAGATGTGTTGCTTTTGTTCATGTGCCATCACCAGGCCTTGGCAAGTTTGCTCCACGCACTGTTAAGTGCGTCTTCTTAGGGTATTCTAGGAGTCAAAAAGGGTACCAATGCTATAATCCCATCCACCATATGCATTATATCAGCATTGATGTGACTTTTCATAAGATGACACCATATTTTTCTATTGCTGGACAGACGAGTGTCCATGATAATGCAGCTCCCATGCCTATTCCTTTGATTTCACTTGAGGATGTTTCAGTCTCCATACCTCAACTGACCTCTTTAAGCTCACTACTCCAGTGGATGACTACCAAAGATTGCATGGTCCTCTATGCACATATAGTAGATCTCATGCGACACTACAGAGGCCACTAACCACACCAGTGACTGATGTTTCACAGGCAGTTGAGATTGACTATGATGGCAGTGATAGTCTAGTTAGACTTGATTCTCTTGACAGTGCAGATCACTACAATAGTGAGGCTCCTTCTACAGCAACTCAGTCAAAGATACTAGATGATTTTGACATTCCTATTGCTATTAGGAAGACACCCCATACATGTGAATCCAAATATCGTGTTGCAGGCAGTTTGGCTACCGATGGTCTTGCTCCTCAGTTTAGCAACTTCTGTCAGTCACTTATAATATCACACATTCTATCTACCTACCAGTAGGCCATGCTTGATCCTAAGTGGCGTCAAGTCATGGGAGATGAGATGGCGGCACTTTAAAGCAGACAGACTTGGGATCTCACCTCGCTTCCTACAAACGCTCTACTTGTTGGCTCTAGATGGATTTTTGCCTTGAAATACAACCCTGATGGGTGTATTTTTAGGTATAAGGCCAGGTTAGTGGCAAAGGGGTTCACCTAGACTTATGGGGTGGACTTCTTTGATACTTTCTCTCTTGTTGCGCATCTTGCCACTGTTCAGGTACTCATCTCCATTACTACCCACAGAGATTGGAGATTACACCAGCTTGATGTGAAGAATGCTTTTCTCTACGGTAATCTTCAGAATGAGGTTTACATGCAGCAGCCTCTAGGTTTTGAGGTTTAGGGGAAGTGTATGTGCAGACTCAGGAAGGTCATTTATGGCCTAAAGTAGAGCCTGAGAGCCTGATTTTAGAAGCTCTCAGATGTGTTGTAGAGGATGGAGATACAGAGGTCCTCTTCAGATCATTCTCTGTTTGTCAGGAAAACGGAGAATGGCATTGTAGCACTACTGGTTTATGTAGATGATCTGATTATCACCGACAGTGATGAGGCTGGGATAAGACAAGTCAAGGAGTCTCTTACACAAAAGTTTGTTATGAAGGATTTGGGCCAGCTTAGATACTTTATGGGGATTGAGGTCGTTAGGAGTAAAGATGAGATTGTTCTTTCTCAACGCAAGTATGCGTTGGATGTCTTTCAGGAGACAGGCATGCGGGGTCCAAGCCAGCCAATATTCCTATGGACCCCAAGGCACATCTATATGATAAGGCAGAGGCAACTAAAAGCAGAGCGTACAGATAGCTTGTAGGTAAGCTGTTGTATCTGACCATTACCAGACCAGATATTGCCTTGGCAGTAGGCAAACTCAGACAGTTTATGGAAAAGCCAACGAAGCTGCACTAGCAGGCAGCTATGCAGGTGTTTAGATATTTAAAGAAAGCACCAAGTCGTGGTATTCTCTTCTAGAGAGGCTCTCCTGGAATGATATTCTAATGCAGATTATGCAGGATGTATGTTTGACAGGAAACCCACCACTGGTTTTTGTACCTTTGTGGTTGGTAATCTAGTTACTTGGAGGAGCAAAAAATAAGGGGTAGTTTCTCACTCCAGTGTAGAGTCAAAGTACAAGGCGATGGCCCAAACTATTGCAGTGATGGTTTGGATACTGTCTCTACTGCATGATTTACACATCTAGATTGAGAAACCTATGGAGATGTGATGCGACAATCGGGCTGCTACATACATAGCCAACAACCCGATGTTCCATGAGTGCACCAAACACGTTGAGGTTGACTGTGACTATATCAGAAATCTCATACAGCGTGGTTTGCTACGTACTACTTATGTTGCATCTAAGGACCGGACTGTTGATGTATTCACAAAGTCTACCTCGATCGGCATTTGATTATTGCCGTTCTAAGTTGAGCATGATTGACATCTATGTTCCAACTTGAGGGAGAGTGTTGATACTCCTATTTATATTTCTTGTTTATTTTTACTAGGACTGTTTAGTTATCTTTATATTGTGTCTAATTCTCTTATGTATTTTTCCAAACATCTCTCTATATAAAGAGGTGTAGGGTTTTCTCAATAAAGTAGATTAGTCATTTCTTCCCACTTGATTTGATTTACTTTTAGAGATAGGATCTTTCTTATTTTAGAAATAATGTTTGCTTCCTACTTTGGGATATGTTCTCTCTATAAAAAGAGAGTCTTCCCTCTTTGTAATTTCTTCAATCCATAATAATATTTCCTAATTATTCAAGGCTCCTCTCCTTTTTCTTTCTTCTCCACATAGACGACCACCATCACCACCAAGGCCGACAACCCTCACCAGCCAACAGGGGTAGTCGGTGGCTACTCTCCTCCTCCTTGTTCCACCCGTGAACAGTCCCACGTGATCCCCCCACGTGGGACTGTTTTTCCTACACACAATGAGCATCTACGCTCCTCTTGGCGCCAACTTGAACATGTTATCACAGCCTTTAGTCTAGGCTCTTCTCATGCGTGTGGGGTTCGTTGGTGATACGTGCAGTCAGAAAATCCTCGACAAATCCAGTGTCTTATGCGAAGAAGGAAGATTAGAGAAGATGGCAGAATCATCCACGACGGTCGGAGACACCACATTTGGATCTAGAGAAAGCAAGGTGGTTGTCTCTGGGACAACCATCAAGCTTAATGGGATGTCCAACTATGTCTTGTGGGATTGCACCTTCAAAATATTTGTTGTAGGCAAGAAGAAACTTAGCATTCTCCTCGAGTAGCCACCAGAGTTGAAGAATGATAAGAAGAAAAAGAAGTACGAGAAGGAGAATTATGTGATTATGAATTGGCTCATGAACTTGATGGATCCATTCATCGCCCAAAATATGCTCTATAAAAGGAGTGCATATGAAATTTGGTTGAAACCTTAAGTAACGCATGTATTACTGATCTCTACATTGGCATATGGACAACCAGTCAAGAAGATCTCTCATTGACTAAATATTATGAAAAAATGGAGGTGTTATTTGAGGAGTTGGACATCTACGAGCCATTATGTTATGACAGGCAAGGGGAGATACGGGCGGTTTGGCAATCTGCCAAGTTTTTATCAGAGTTGCATTCTCATATCGAGCTACCCGCGATCAAATCCTGGCTTTCAATGGGAAGATAGATCTTGAGACCATCTTCTATCGTCTTTATCAAGATGGAGATCACCGAAAATGAAGACATGCCGAAAAGCGAGAACTCCGCACTTATTATTCTAAAAGCAAGTGTGGGGCATGGACGAGAACGTGGATGTGGACCTGACCGTGTCTACCTGAAGTGCCAACACTGTGGACACAACAATCATCAACAAAACGTGTTAGGAGAAGTTCGAGAGGCTATCATGTGGGGCTACTAGTATCTCACGTGTTGACTCCTTAACTCATAAAAATCTTGAGAAGCTTCAGACTCTACTTCAAGAAGACAAGTCAACGGTGGTTGTCGTGATGACTACTCAGGTTGCCACAAAAGTAACGACTCTAGAGGTTGCAAGAGGCTTCACTGTCGACTCGTCAAATGAAAAGACCAAGAGTTTGGCTCTTGAAGAAGATGAATGGTGGGGCGTCTAGCTTCATAAGTGAAAGACCAAGTCATCGGCCACCCAGCCTTCGACTTGAGGGGGATTGTTAGGAATCAGGGCCACGTGGACAGTCCACGTGGCAGCATCTAGAGGGCCCAGCAGGGTCGGCCACTAAAGGGTCCAAGGGATCAATTTTGAGTCTTATTTTAGATGTCAAATTTGCTATTTTAGTAGAATTGTTTTAGGAAAAATAATTTGGGATTTGATTTGTTTTTAGAGATAAGATCTTTCTTATTTTAGAGATAATGTTTGCTTTCTATTTTGGGATATGGTCTCTCTAAAAAAGGAAAGTCTTCCCTCCCTCTTTGTAATTCCTTGAGTCCATAATAATATTTTCCAATTATTCAAAGCTTCTCTCCTCTCTCTCTCTCTCTTCAACATATAGTTGGCCACCATCACCACCAAGGTCGACCACCCTCGCCAGCCATCAAGGGTAGCCAGTGGCTGCTCTCCTCCTCCCTGTTACACAAGTGAACAGTTCCCCCATGTGGGACTAATTTTTCCATGCACAAGGAGCCTCCACGCTTCTCTTGGCTCCAACTTTAACAGCAATAATATTGTAAGGTCGAAGTGATGCTTCAAAAAACTATTGTAAAGTTGAACAATGTTATGTGAAAAGTGCATTGGAAAGGGAGCAAAAAGTGAAACATGATTATAATTGTAGATGTTGCCAATCGTTAATGATGATACCCCCGAAATACTATCAGATTTGAAACTTAGGAAAAGTGAGATACAGTTATTAACATTGAAAATTCCTGCCTGATTGCTTGGATTTTAGCATTTTAAGTAGGCAAACCTTATCTGGTTATAGTGTTAAACTAGATCATACAGCTTTATCCCATGAAGTGAGTTTTTTTTTTCTTTTTTTTTGGGGGGGGGGGGGGGGGGGAAGATGAGAAAAAGGATGGTCACATCATATGAGATTAGGGACCATCAAGTTCATTAATCGGCCCATATAAAAGGGTACAACAGCATGGTAAATACACTTTTATAAACCCATCAATCTCCAAGAAAAGCCTCCCTCCCTTAATATTGTCAAGGATATGTATTGAAACAGTTTGTGGAAAATGTGATAGAACTCAACTGGAATTGTGTTTAACAGATGGAACAGATCATCTAGATAGTGGTCATCAGTCTAGTTTGAAGAAGTTGCCTGCATCTCTTCTCAGTGGCATCAAGTGGTCATGTTCCCATTGGCCTGGGTGTCATTTATATGAGACTCTATTCAGGGTGAACCTGTGTCATACTTATGTTCCTGTTGAGGAGTGTGTAATAGAAGTGTTAGATGGGTATTTACTGAATCCGGCAATGCCAGAGTTTGGTTCACATGCTGTAGGTCTTATTAATAGCATTCTGACTCGGTACAGAAGGGTGCACATATACATAAAAGGTGCGCAGTGTTGCTGACTCTCTTTTAGGATATAAGACCTCACAAACAGAACTGCACGAGACCATTTGTTTCTTTTTTTTCTTGAAAGGTAGAAAGATGGTTACCTGGGTTTAGTAATCATCCATTTCATCCCTTCAACATCAAGAATAGGTTGTTACAGCTATTGTGTCCAAAAATTGGAAAAGGATGAAGCCTCTCTAGCAACATTTTCCATCCATGCTGTATGCCCTCTGAAAATAACCCCATTCTATGCATCCACAAGCACCAAAGGCTGGTTACAACCTTCACACAAATACACCGATCAATGCAACACCCACAACAATGAGAGCTCTAGAAATCCTCACCCACGTGTGTTTAGAAAAGCAGGAATGTCCAATTGGGAGAAAAGCTCCTTAACAAAATCACATTGATGAATAAATGTTCTCAATCTGCCTCTGTGACACACAGGACACAAGTATGATCCTGCTCTTGGCTCCACACTTCCCTCCTAACTTTAGTGACCAATTGGAACTTGGTCCCTTTGAAGCAGCCACACAAAAACAAAAAAGGTTCACATGGATGTTCATCTTCCAAAAAGTCAAGCAATCTGAACCCAAGTAGACATCATTGCCAGCAGGCACTCCTTTAAGCATCTTGTAAGCCCTTTTAACTGAGAAATTCCCTGCCCCCACAGCATCAAGTTTGGTCCTCTCTCTCTCTCTCTCTCTCTCTCTCTCTCTCTCTCCAGTAGCTTTAGATAGTTAACCAGCATTTCCAGCACATCTCGAATCCTTACATCAGAGGGAGGCTGAAATATGTGGCACCCAAGAGCCTGAGTTCATCTTCAAAAGGCCATCCCAAACTTCCACAATCGGGCAGTATTTATTAGGCACAAGTGCATATATGAGATCATTCTTTGTTTCTGCATTAACCAAGCCATTTTTCCTTATTAGGTGGAGTTTGCTACTTGCCTGCATTGCGATCTTAATATTCAGGAACATGCACTGGGTCAGCTACCATTAATTCCATTCAGCAAGTTATTTGGAAAAAAAAGTAGTTGTAAATTAGGGTCAGGCCATTAACTCTTAGATATTTACTTGGAGTATAAGAAACAAGGAAAATGGAGATGAAAAGAATAGGTGGCTTGTTTCGTTCTCTTGTATTTGGTTGAGTTTCTTGGTTCCTTGGTGAAGATGGGGTGATGATGAGAACAAGGTTGTGATGAAATTATTTTAGCTAAGCTAATGGATGGAATATTTGTTCCAGGAAAAAGTTAACATCACTGACCAGTGAAGAGGGACTATCCTAGCCAAATAAGTTTAAATAAAGGGTTAAAGTTTGTGCCCTTTTTGCAGCATGAGGGCTAATGTGTACAATCTTGAAGCAATTGTTTTTCTCTTCTAGCTGGGAATAAGAAAAGGAAAATGATGTTTTCTTTTTAGTTGAAAAATATAATGGGAGAAGAAAATATCCCGATATAGAGTAAAAGCTCAGGATAACATTAGAAGTTCTTGTTATAGGTTGGTGTGAAAAACTGTATACTATTTTACTCGTTACTGTCAGTCCTCATAGATTTCCAATTTGACCTCTTTTTCTCTGAACTGCTCATCGGATGCTACGTAGAAATTAAATGTCCACCAAAGATCACTTGTGAGGTGATTTAAACGAAAAATCACTTGTTTACACTCTGGAAGCTCATTTGTGGTCTTATCATATTGGATTTGTTTCTTGTCCCAAGCTGAATGCCAGAGTTCTGAAGTGTGGATTCAACAATGAAGACAAGTCATATCGACAATGCAATCTTATTTTCATTACTGTCATTCCTAGCTGAATCACCTGTTCAAAAAAAAATCTTAGCTGAATCAGAAAATGTCATCTCTGAAGTCCACTTGGCCTTTGAGCATTATGCCTTGATCTTTAAAATTTCTGTCAACAGAAAAAAATTAGGAAGGCCAGTTTCAAGTAACAGATTGAAGGACATGAGAAATTCATGTAGGCAGATTAAACTTTTTTGTAGCTAATTCCTCTACATCCCCATTTTGTATTTGACTTCTTTCTAGAGTTGGATATTGCATTCTTGTGTTTTGCTGTGGAAGGATCAGTTGCTATTGAGACTATTTAAACATTTCTTGTAGGGCTTGCTTATGATCAGAGATTTGATGGATTAATTTCCTAGTTTCTCCTTGACATTGCTTAAGCATTGCTAATAGGACCTACCAATAGTTGGAGATTAATGGATTAATTTTCTTTTTCTTATTTTCTCCAGAAAGTCAAGGTTTTCACCCTGTCTGAATCGAAGAATCCTGATGAAGGTTCTGCTAGCAAGGCAACAAAATGAGGTCCCTGTGTTTTCCAATTTTATTAACACAAACAGTTCACTTGTCACTGGGTTTTATGGGCAGCCTTTAGTCTTAAACTGGAGGCAAACTTTTAAAACCCAAAGGGAGAAAGATTCACATAACAATAAACTCTCTATGTTTTTTCCCATTTCCTCAGGTATGTTTGTTAGAGTATGATTTTGTTTCAGCTCACAACATTCTCGGCTGTGTTTTGTTATAGCCAAGATTTTCCTAATAAATGCAAATCTGAAGGATGGGAGCAAATATGTAAGGCAATTAGTCGTTGTATGAACATATGTCCTTTTGTGCCATTGATCCTAAATCCCTGTATTTAGAAAGGGCAAAGGATTGAAGAGCAAGGGAGCACCAACCTGTTTGTTAATGTCAACGTAGAACTGAACTAATGTCCTATTTAAAAGTAAGCATACGTTTTGCAATTTCTTTTCTTTCTTTTTTTTCTAAAGTAAGAATATAATTTATTACTCACATTTTTTTTTTTTGAAAAGAGAAAGAACAATTATCCGTATGATAACCACCCAAAGGTTATATTAATAAAAAAAAGGCCATAGCCAAGTTACAAGTTAAAGTTCCATAGAGCAATCAATGAAAATATCGACTCTACAAAGTTCTCCACATAGGGCCGTTACCTCCTGAAAACAACCTCATTTCTCCCCAAGCAGATGCCTCATAGCACCGCCAACGGCCTCGTCATTTCCTTTTTCATCCTAAAGGCATTCTAACCCTCGTCCCTCCTCCCACACTTGTATGACCTCCAGAAGTCATGGAAGGTGGAGTGTGTCCACCATCCTGCCTCAAAATGTCTCCAAATCTAACTGATAAAAAGACAATGGAAAAAGAGATGATCTACATCCTCCTCTTCCCCAGGACAAAGGGGACACCGCACTTCAGCTTCGAGAACCCATTTAGCCCTCCACTTCCTCGTCATGAGCTTGAATATTCTCAGCAACCAAGCAAAAATCTTCACCTTCAAAGGGCAAGTTGCCGACCAAATGCGGTTGCAATCTCGAATGAGATCAACATCACCCAAAGCATCTGAGTCGAGAAGTCTCCCTCCCCCCAACAGAAGGCATCCTCTCCATCCTTCAGTTGGTATCCCTCTAACTCCTGCAACAGCCTCTGAAGTTCCCCAATCCTCTGGTCTAATAGATTACTTGCAAACAAGGAGCACCAACGGTCCTCCCAAACATCTACCACCCTGACTCTCCTATCCACAGTCAACACAGAGAGCTTAGGGAAGCAGTCACATAGCCTTCCTTGCTAAGTCTAGTCATCCAACCAAAGCCTGAACAATCTCTTAGAACGAAGCGGTCACAATATTAGTACACGCTTCCAAGAACGAAGAAGCACTACCTAGGCAGAAAATCACAGGTAACCTACCTGTGCCATTAAAACACCTAGAATGTTCTAGTACTGTAGAGGGATGGCGATGCAAGCAATTATTTTATTCTCAACATGAAACAAGCCATTTTTGCAAGGAGAAGCAATCTCTTTCAGCATGGTGTGCATCCAGGTCTTCCTGTGCATTGCCACATGTTGCAGCAACCCATCACCCATCTTGCAATCCTGAACAATAGACAGGAGATACATGCATTGGAACCGCAAATGCCAAGTGGTGAATATCTTTCTTGGCTGAACATCGTAGGCACTTTGTTTGTAACCCTTTCTTCCAGCTTGTTGTTTGCTCTCTACTCAAGAGCCTATTCTACCATGCCCCGTCAGATGCCTAACACTCTCTTAGTGTGTTGACATAGTTTACATGCCTAGTGCTTGCATAGAGACATAATTCTGTGGCCATGTTGCAGCAAAACTTGTATCCAATATGCTGTGAGTCCTGGCCTTCTTCCGACCCCCATGTTGTCTACAACCACTTGACAACATCGTCAGATGTGTACTGCCCAAAGCCTTGGAGGAATAAGCGGTGCAACAAGTTGAGAGAACTTTTCCTCTTAGATAGATATCCCTCCAAGTAAATGCAGCCTCATTGAATAAGTTATGCCCTGCTCATTTTTAAAAGTACATTGACAAACTAATTGGCAAATTGGCCAGACACCTCCTTATGCCTTCAGCCCCGGTGCCAATTGAACCTCTAATATAGCAGAGAGGTTTCCCTCAACATTCCAAGCGATGAGCAAATCTACATGCCTGTTTATGGAGATCATGAAAGAGACACCATGCATTCATTATTATTCAGATTTTGCCAAGCATCTCCAAGGTTGCGGCACTGCATACATGAAAGGCATTGTCTGCAAAAAGATGTGTGGGGAACACTTGCTGACACCTTAGGCATTGGTAGAGCACCACATTGCATCTGCAAATTTAGGCCTCCATGGGAAAGGAAGGGCATAAGAGAGAATGGGTACCCTATCACAATCCAGGACCCGTGTGAACCAGTCTTGCTGAAGCACCCATTGATCAAAGGTGAAACTATGGGCATGTAATGCACCACTTCATCCAAGATATTTTGGAAGCATTGCACCCCTATCTGTGCCAAAGTACTAGACATTAACTCTCGGTTGACAGTGTCATGTCTTTTTGTTATATCCATTTGGATAGACACCCTTCTTAACAGTCCTCTCAAATGAGACATGACAAGCCCCTGTGTGCTATAATCTAGCAATTAACTTGAAATGAATCTCCCTAACAAAGGTTGTTTAGTTCACGCTCATGAGATGGGGTACAACTTGGCAAGTCTAAGTTGCTAAGATCTAGTGTATATCACCTACAGATCACGCACTCCCTCCATGGTTGATGTCTTTCCCAGTGCCGATGAATACTAATAGGAGTTTCTATCCAAGAATATTGTGCAGGAGTAATCTTTTGGATGGCCAACTCGGTGATATCATAAGTTTGGCAGCACAGACAAATGATAGATTTTCCCAAATCTTTATGGTCTCTCTGATGCCTTCATTTTGCACCAAGAGTTGAAGAATCGAGAAGCCTTCCTCTTCTAAGTTTAAAGCTGGCATGGCAATGTAATATGCATCCTCTCATGTCACATGGTGTACACCACCCGCAATTAGAGGAACAACATTAGTCTAACAACTTGCCATTAGGCACAACATGATCCAAGGCGATTCTGTCATCCACATCCCGCTTGAGTTTCAAGGTATGTGGGTGGAAAGCCAACATAGTTTTGTTCCACTGACGTGACAACATTAAAACATCCCATTGCAATTCATGGGGCATGTATAGCTGCAGCCGTGCAAAGTCATGCCAGAGCAATTTCCTCTTCTTTCTTCCATTCCTGGCATTAACGAAGGTGATCATATAATCAAAGACTGTCCCTTTTAGACTTTAGTTGCTGCCTCCAATCTCGATCATCGCATGTAATTCCCCACAAATTAAATTACACACGACTTCAAAATGGGCATTAAGGGCATCATCTAACAAGGATATATATACCATCCACCAAGGTATAGTCAAACGATGGGAACTCTTGACTACGGTGGTAAAAATTCAGGTTCGAGTTCCCATCCACACATTATTTGGAGGATTGATGAGTTGGGAATTATCAATTTCCCAGTTTACCAAAGTGGGATTCTGGATCACACACACACACTCACTGATTTATCCGGGATAGCCATGGATGGTGATTCCATGATTTGCCATTGAAATCACTGCAGTGATTTTCAATTCATTGCATACCTCTGTCTGCTTTAACTTGGCAAATTAAGGAATGTGTCAAGTTATCATCTTAGAAATTTTTGGTTATCTTGGCATCAAGTTTGTGTTGGAAATCAAGAGTATTCCTCGATGCTTATTAGGGCCATATAGTCTCCGTTACATTCCATGTAATTAATTTTGATCACAAAGAGTATCTCCCATCACCTGCACCTGGAATGCAATTTTGACTTTGGGATTTGCACACAGTTACCTTCCTTACACGGAAATTGCATATACATCTTTCCTGCATCATAATTATCAAACATATCCTCCTCTTACGTTTTGTGGCATAGGTATAATACCTTTTTTTTGGTTGATTCCTACCATCTATGGTTTGGTAAAACACAATTAAGCTCATTATTAAGGTTGTTAAGCTAATTATTTGACAACTTAACTAGATTTAGATAAATCATAATCTACAGGTTTTTTTAGTTGAATTCCGCTATCCATGGCTTAGTTAAACCTAGTTAAGGCAGTTGTAATTAAGGTTAAATTAATAGTTTAAAATTTAGTTGAATCATACTTCTAGGAAATCAATGTTTAGAATACCTAATAGGGGCAACTATATAAAATTAGAAAGAAGGATGTGTATAAGTTCACAATGTACGAATGGTATGTGTGCAAATTCCCCTTTTCTAAGTTTATGTATTGTACTTTTTTTTTTTGAAGAACAAAATGCTCGAAAATCCAACTTACGGAACTGGCAACCTTCCAAACATAAGAGGGACAATCCATAGGGGTCCAGTGCCCCTTTGCATCATCAGAAAGATAAAAGTTTAGCTAGACTATGAAAAAAAAATACAAGTATTTGACGAAGTAATGAGACACAGAGACTGAATAGAGGTTTTCCGAGCTGGAGGGCAAGCCTTGGCAAGAAGTTATGTGATTGAAGGCATGAAGGTAGATGTTACTTTGTATTACCTGAACTCCATTCAAGCAATTGCTCCAAATGCCTACACTCTAACAACCGTAGGTTGCACCTGAAATCTTCTTCAATTTAGCTTCAAGAAAGGTATTGTTTTAAGCAACACAATTGCTGCAGCCATACTATTATTTTCTTTATATGCCACATCCACCCGCACGATGAGAAAACCAGTGGGAGGAGGGTGGTGGATATGTGTTTCATCTACTCTGCGATCAGTATTTTCCCGTGCCTGCTACCTATAGATTGAATAATTTGTGGGAATCTGGTTTTGGAGATCGGTTCTTTCCTACAGGTGTGCCCTCTTTATCGAGCTTTTCGAAGACAAAGTCTAACCCAAGTACTGCCGATGGATTTGGTGTAATGCATGGTTTGTCTTCCACAGGCAATTCCTTTCCACATTGATTGAGAGATACCTTGCCCAGTTAGGGCTGTGCAGAAAGTAGGATGGTCCAATCTGACCTACATGACAATCTAATCTGAGCTTGATGGATTGGTATCATCCAGTGATTTAACCCGTCCCGGTGTCTTAATCTAAACCAATACGGTCCATGCAATTATGAATTGAATGGGTTCTTTTGACTACCATAAATGGGAAGCTTGTTGATTTCTTGTGTTGTTTCTGGTGGCGATCACAAAAGTTTTAAGATCACAGAAACTGATATTATTATACTAGAAAAAGAAAAAAAATTAAGCAATAATGTTTCACGAAATCTTACAACAGAAGGCTTAACATAGGCACCTTATGAGACTGGAGTGGGAATTGAACTTGTTACGATTCTGAGAAATCTCAAGTATGTTAAGAAGGATTCTTGGAATGGTATCAATCCGAGTGTGACTTGATTTTTTCCTCTATCGATTGCCAAAAAGTGATCCAATCCACTCAAAAATTAATGAACGAATGCTACGCGTTCTAGTAGTGTTTGGATTCTAAGCTGCATACCTAATTGTCACCACGGAGCTCTCTCTAAGCTTTTCTAGCCCTTTGAGTTCTCTTAGTCATTTAACCATCCAAGCTAGCGTTAAAAGAGAAAATATCTCACTCCAAGAATTTATGAAGTGCACTTAAGAGTCGCGCTCATCTCATCGTTATGTGAAATTTTTTAAAAAGCATTTCCGTCAATTTTTTAAGAAAAGGGAAATATGGTGATCATGACGGCCATCTCTCGATGCTAATAAATATTTACCTCTACCAATCCCTCGCTGGCAAATGTAATGCGAAGAACTTTTAATCTCAAGAGACTTAAACCGAAGAGATTTCATTTTATTATTGGTAGGAGCTTGGGAACAGTTGAAAAGTGGGAAGAATTGTGCGAGTATGCTTATGGTGGAGAACAAATTCTTGGCCCCAAAACAATATATACCAAAATGTTTTCGCCATATAGACAAAACAATTTCTCAGTAGTATTATTTCACTTCTTTTTGGTTTAATGCATTGTTATTCCAATATTTTTAATTTTTTGTTTTCATTCACCATGACCCACGTGAACCATGCTTTGTTCCTCAGCTTTCACTTTAGTGCCAAGTAATCGTATGATTTAGATGGGGAAGATAACCTTCCATTTGGAAGGTCAATCCTTACATATAATTTCCAAGATTTTCTTATTCCTAGCGTTCCTTATCTCGGATTTTTCTCATTCCTCCACTCTCAAATACCTCTTCACATCAAGGAAGAAATATTCCCCCTGTTTTTATATCTTCTCTCTCTTTATCAAATTGAGATAAAATAAATTTTCTGTTTCTTATTCTTCCTGAGTTGTTCCTTGCTAAATGAAACAGGGAATATGGTAATTCTTTTAGTCCAAAACGGTACGTTAAAGTCCTGCTTGCTATAGGTTTGAGTAGCGAGATTCATCTGGCGAGAAATTTGAAGCTTTTGGCTGTCCATCTGTTATTTAATGGAAAGGTTTCACGACATGTAAAAAAAAATTCTTGGGTTCAGAATGAAATCAGGATAAAACGAGAACAAGTTCCTATTCTCTGTAAGCCTTTTCTGGAATGGGACAAACGTAAACAGGGACATATTGATGCAGTTGACTTTCTCCTGAGTCAAAGAAAAAAAAAACTACCAAATGTTTGAGAAACACAAAATTCTATACCTTTGGAATGAAGTGTAGGGTAAAGTGAGATCAACCTGGCAGAAATCTCTTCTCTTGCCAGCCAAGGAAAAACAAGAACACCACATCTCATTGAACAAAAGGAATTTGCCTCGTACTTCCCGCCAAGAGTTGGATTGGGCAGTGGGTCGGATTGGCCCAAACTTTAGTCTCAATAGCCCGAACAATTCGGTCCCAAAATTAGTTTGGGGCAAGCTCGGCCTTAAATTTAGGCTCAAACAATCATCTGGACTGGGCTCAGGCCCATGTGGGCCTAAACCCGGAATCTCGACAGACCAATCTAGACAAATCTAAATATCCTACCCCAAATTGTATATATTCCATGTGAATGATATTTTAGATCGCGAATTTATAGGATACCTAAATCTCACGTTCCAAAATAACCTTTTCCTCCTAGACCGAACATCCATTATTTTGCTCATTGGCTCTCCATCTTCTTCCCCCCATCCCCCTGCCGAGAAACCCTTGTACACCTATAAACCCATTGCACAATCATAGATTTTCAATATACTTAGTATTTTATCACACATTGAAGTAACATAATTTGGTCATGAAGATCAAATTATGTTATATTGTTTTTAAGCATACCGTTGAAGGGTGGTTCTTTTATTTTGAAACATATAAATCGAACATTTTCAAAGTCTACATCATATCAAAATTTGGGCCAGTTCGATTCAAGCCAGACCCAAAAAGTTCAGACCGGCCTTGAGCTTGGGCCTGAAAAAGGAAAATTTCATGGCCTTTGTGTGAGCTAAAGCTCAAAGAGAATTTTGAGCTTAGGCCTCTGCCCACTTCAGCCCTCATGGGCCTGACCCAATGGTCCTATCCTATTTTGAAATACACACGGATCAAAGTAGACTAGATTTCGCCAAATCCATGATTCGTTCTAATTCAATTTGAACATTTCAATCTGATTCAATCTAATTCAAGGCTTTGCCCAGTTCAATTCGATTCAATTTGCAAAATCTCAATTTGATTAAATTGGATCATATTTTCTTTTTAAAAAAAAAAAATAGTACATGAGTTCGTACATTGTTTTCCTGATAGCTATTATGAAGTTTCAAACATCAATATTCTAAAATTGAAATCTAACCTTCATTATTTACTTCTGGTATTTTTTTTGTAAAATTTCGATCAAGCGGTGATAATCTAAGTTAGGAAAAGGAGACAACAGCGATAGTGGGTCTCAAAGGAAGTAGGAGAAAGGAAAGTCGACGGAAGAGGGCTAAGAGAGAGAGGGTTTCAAACTTCATTGGGAGGAAAAGCGTAGTACGGCAAAGAACGTAACTAAAGAGACAAAAATAATATTTCGTAAAAATGAAATTTTACATTGAAGTCCTTCACTTTTTTTGGAAGGCACGTTAAAACCCTTTATGAGTCAATAATAGTTGTAATAAAATCCGAAAAAAGGTGGGCTTACGATGCTAGAAGTTTTACAGGTGAGATTGGACTGGACTAATTACAAATATAGTCCTGTCGTTACTTAGTGGGTTAGAAATTTGCAAATTCAATCTAATTTGATACAATGAAATATTCTGTATGAGGTAGATTGAAGAGAATTTTGATGTATATGTGCTTGTTAATACACGTAAATATATATATTTTTTCACAAATTCATAATTTTGTATATAACTTTTATAAAATATCCATTAACATATTTTCATACCTTTTTATTAAATAATAAAAAATCTTTTTTGCACTAAACCCCTTCATTTTCTTTCTTTTTAGCAACCTACACACCCCCCCCCCCCCCCCGCCCCCCCACTTATTGCTACCTTCGCTCACTCCCTTGGTCCACCTCCTCCTGCTCCACCCATCCTCGACCCACCACCTTCTCCATGATACCATCCTTGCCACCAAGTCCCTCAACATCGACCTCTCCTTTCACGACGCCATCCTCTCTGCCATCCTCACCCTCAACAACGACCTCTCTTTCCACGATGCCAACCTTGCCACTAAGTCCCTCTCTTAACACTGACATCAACACTATCCTTGCCTCCATGCTCTTCTCCTCCCCCTTCAGCTCCCTCTCTTCCTCCTTGCCAACAACATCTACTTTCTTTGTGTTAAGACCCGTACCATTAAAGTCCTTTTAAGACGTCTGGAAATCAATTTTTGTGTGTGTACGGTCTCGAGTCTGCGAGCATGCCGTGCGCAGACTGAGTTCCACTGCATTCCTTCTCTTTCTTTCCCCCTCGCCGAATCTCAGAACCCTTTCCCCCCACGCCTACTTATACCCCCTCCTCTCCCTCATGCCACCCCACTCCCATCCACCTTCTCCTTCCTCTAGCGAGAGCGAGCGCGGCGAGTTGCAGCCGAGTGCAGCGGCGGAAAGGAGAGGGGCAACGAGAGAAGGGAAGAGAGGAGAGCGCATGAGCCGTGAGAGAGCTCACCGGAGAAGCTTGTGACCGATCGGGCGTGCGCGAGGCGGAGTGTGTGTCGGGGAGGTCCTCCCCGATGCTGCTGCAGCTAGAGCAGCGGGCGAACGAGCGTGACGCGGCCGCGTACCACACGAAGAAGACGAAGGAGCTTATGGTTCTGGGATCTTTCCCAGAATCAGACGTCTGGACATACATCCATACGACGTGGACGACGTCTGGAGAAGGCTCCAGACGGCTGAGAGGTACATCCTGCTCCTTATGCATTCTTTTGCGGATACGGCCATGCAGGCCATTCCGCCGAGGCTCTGATACGTGCCGTGTTAAGAGATTTTGCATGCGCGTGCAGGATTCGCTTCAGGAAGGCGCGGGACACGCCCTCCCACGCGGTTCAGACGTCTAGGCAAGGCACCAGGCGGTGGAGAGGGTCTCCAGACGTCTGGAGGGATAGTCGGACGTCTGGAACTAGGTCCAGACGGTTCAGCAGGATCCCTGGACATCAGAGGAGCAGCGCAGAGTGAGGTATGGTTCTGAACTAATTTGAGTCAGGATTGTCGTTTTTGACCCATTTAGGGTCCGTTTGAGGTCAGATTTTCGCGTTTAAGATTTTGTTCTTCTCCGTATAAGTTCTTCTACTTGTTTAAAATGCTTTTATCCTGTTCTGAGTAGTTCCTTGTGGTTGATCCTTGTATTAGGACCCCGTTCCATTGCGGATTTGGGGGTTGCGGAGGCACGTGGACCTGCCAATCGAGCCCCCATTACTCCTGGTTTTGCAGGTAGAGTGGCTTCCCCTAGTTAATTACAAACATAAATGCATATCTGGAATAAATATTAAATCCTAAGGCGTGGCATGAATCGTAGGACTAGAAACCTTAGATTGAATGTTAGATCATGGGGTATGGCATGAATCCTAAAACTAGAAACACTGGAACAATTGTATTGAATGCATGGATTGCAGTCTTGGATGAGTAAATAAAATAATAACAATTGCTTGTAATTGAATAATAGCTGCCTGTGAAATGTAAAGTACTGTTGTTAGCAACTGTTGCATGTTAATTTACTGTTATTTGCAATTAAATATGAGCTGCTTGTATATGAATTGGAAATGAAAGATTGAATGTTGAAAACACGAGCTACCTGCGAATAAACCTGAAATGATGAAACCTAGTATGGCTTGGCCTGAGAAACATGAGCATGAACCCTACGGGAAATTAAGAGTAGAACTCCTGAAAAATAAACAGAATGGAACTGGAAATGTGAATGGGGAAGTGAACTGACCCTTGAGTACGGAGTACCAAGGAGAGCGACTGTCCCCCTATTTAGTGCAAAGCGGAGTTAGCCGTCTAAGGGTTGGAACCCGAGGTTAAGACTGGTCACTTTGTACCGACTTTTTGGCCCTCGCGTATACAGTACCGGGGAGAGCTAGCCACCCCACGGGGTCCGGGATTCAGCTAGCCGTCCTACACCGACTTGTTAGGCCCACTGGGCAAACTAGGGTAGTCAGGCGAGAATGCGCGGACTGTGGAGGGGTGAGACCCCTTTTTAATTCTCAGGGGCTAGACCCCTGTTACTGAGAGGGCTATGCCCTATACTGGTTCCGTACTGTACTTTGGGTGCACCCGTTAACGGAAACGACTGACCGCGTGCCAGTGCGGGGTAGCTACCCGTGCGCTTATCGCGCGTGTCGTAGTCATCGTTACGTTGTCAGTGACCTTAGGGTGGTTGACTAAGTGTAGGACCACCAAGGGGGACTCTCCCGACCAAGAGAGCACCACGTGCTACTTCTACTCTTCGGAAAAGACTGCAATCAAGATCGTTCCCACGAGGAACATTCGAGATCAAGAAAAATACCTGATAAATAAATCAAGTGATGAAAGAAAGAATAATTAGTTAAATAAAAAAAGAAATTGAAACAACAGCTACCTATCCACCTTTACTGTTTTTAGTTAGCTGGTTACCACTCTACTCAGCGTTTGCTGATGTGTTGTACTCATACCCCTTTTCAGGTTCAGGTGTTGAGTAGCCAAAGCCTATGGCTGCAGAGGGTGTTGAGCCCAGTAGAGCCCAGTAGTGTACCTTTTTGTTGTACCGTTCTGTTGTAGTGAGTATTTTTGTTACATTTCTGTACCCTTTTGTTGTAACTTTATATTCATGTACTTATTTAAATTCTCTACTGTTGTGGTGGTGTATACTGTAGTAGTTACTTCTTACTGCTGTACTTTTGTTACTGTTAGTTACTTACATGGTGAATGTGATTTATTTTGCTGTTTTTTGGTTACTTTCTCGTTTGATGACTGAGTCTTGGGATCAGTCGAGTCGATCCGATTCTCGTATCTTGTAGGGATTCGAAAACCGGATCGTAACACTTTGCAACCACCGCCACCTTCTCTAGGGAGACCCACCCACCAACTACACCTTCATAAGTAAAGGTGGAGGAGGGAGACCAAAGGAGAAGAGGTGGGTTTGGGACGAGGCGGTGGGTAGGGGCAGAGGTGGTGGATCAAGGAAGGGTGAAGGAGGAGGAAGTGGTAAGCGAAGGAATAGGCTAGGAGGAAAGCAGAAGGGGGCAAGTTGTAAAGAAGAAGAAAAAAAAAGTTTAATATAGAAAGATATTAATTACTTAATTTAAAAGACATTGAAATATGTTAATAGATATTTTATAAAAATATATACATAATTATAAATTTAGTAAACATATGTATATATTTACAATTATTAACACGTGCATACTAGTCAAAACCCTTTGATTAAATTATGGATTTTTCCTATCCGCATGCACCACTACTTTCCTCGTTTCTCCTCTCACTGCAAACGCCAAGTCGCCGTCGTGCTCATGAATGCACAAAGGTGTCAACTAGACCCCAAGGTGGTCAAAATTGTCGCAATTCTTCTTCACATTTGAGACGACAAGAATTGTACACCCGTTGAACTTCCTCAAAGAGAATCAAAGAAAACTTTAAAAATTGCGATGAGAGATTCTAGATTATATGCTACAACATGGACATTTTGTGCTTCTTTGTTCTTTTATCATTTTGTCGTTATTGTTGTTTTAATTCTATGTTGGACCTTTCAACTGAAATTAGGGGACAGCCTTGCTTATGGTTAGGCTTAGATGCAGTCGTAAGAACCTCCAGATAGTTCAAATTCAAAATTTGTCTGCTACATGTGGATGTGACTAAAGAAAGGTCAACTGAAAGGATAAGAACAAAATTACACAGATGCCACCCAAAATTATTAAAATTATTTTGTCACTAGATTATAGATATTATTATTAATGTCACTAAAAAATATAATCTTTTTGCATAAATATCATTTGAATTAGCATCCATAAATTTGAGTTAATAGACATTTAAGTATACCTTTCCCTCCTTGTGCCTCCACTCTTCTATCAACACTATAACCACAACCATCGCCAAAGTGACAGTAACAACCGCAATAGCAACAACAACAATAACAACAACACTAGCAACAGCGACACCATCTCACCACCCACTTTCCACCTCCCCACTGCACACCACCACCACCAACCACTACAACCATCCCTTTGTTCCCTCCTCCCTGTTGCACACCACCACCTCCCCCTACTCTCTCCGTCTTGCACACCACTACCACCCTCCTCTTGCTCCCTCCTCCCACCTCCCATTGCGCACCACCACCACCCTCCCCCTCCTCCCTTCTACCTATTGTACGCCACCATAACCACCTCCCCCTGCTCCCTCCTCTCCATTACACACCACCACCACCCACCATTGCCACCCTCACCTTACTCCCTTCTCCCCATTGCACACCACCACCCTCCCTGACCTCTTGATGGTGGTGGAAGGAATGAAGGTGGGGTGGGGAGGAGGAAGAAGGAGGTGGCCTCACCCTACACCCAACCTCTCACTCTCTCTTTCTCTTGCAAATGTGGACATGAGGAAAATTGGAGGGGGGTGCAACTTGGAGGTAGAGGAAGGAGGAGGGCCAAAGGAAGAGGAAAGAGGAGCAACTCATAGAAAGAAGACTCGCATCCCTAATAAATCTCATCCAATCAATCCATCCTCAAATATGAATTAAATCAACACCATCTATTTCTCTTGAGATTAACACTTCTGACTTAGCTCAAGTTAACTTTTTCCTACCCCTAGTTAGTGAACTATCGAAAAGTTAACAAGGTGACATATACATTAACAACATAAATTTCACAATAATGTAAACAATAATATTTGCAACTCAATTGCAAAAAAATAATTAGTTCTCAATAGTATTTATGTAAAAATCCATTGTATGTATTATTAATGATATTTAAAAATATCAAATGATAATATTTTGTGTTTTGATATAATCAGTATCGGTAATATTTAATTTTTTGAGGGATACATGAAAAAGTGCATAAATTAAGGAGTAAATTAACTGCAGCCCTTTTGATCATAGGGTCCTTATTCATCTAAGTTTTATTAGTGAAGGGATTTTTCCTTATCTCCCCAGATAAAACATAAAGTTTGTCATTCCTCTGTACCTGCAATCACATTCCTTCTTTCTGGTGAAATAACCTAAATGGTGTTGCTTAGATAACAACCAAGCGATGCATGATAAATAAATCTCACTTAGCCATGCTTACAACACAAAATACAAAAATGCAAAACCAACAAAGGATAATGTCAAAAGTGGGCTTCAATAGGGAAAGCTCTGGAAACCTTTTCAAAATAGATAGAGCACAATGGAGAAAATCGAAAGCAACCACAAATGCAGAAGAAATCTTACTAGGTTCATGCAGTTAAGCACTACATCCCAGAAGGTAAAGGGACTTCACAAAATTCACTAGAAACAAGTTTGGATACAGATGAAGTGTTTGCATACAAAATGAGCAATGACCAAAGTTTAGAGAGCCTAAAGGTTCAACTCCATTTCACCTTATATAGGTGTGATAAGAGTGCGACTATTACATTGAGTCATTGTCTAACCACATCCCAATGAATCTTGAATGACTCGGTACTTATTTGCAGTCCTCAAACAACATGGACAATGGTTAATTAAGCAAGGTTCGCTTTGTTGAGTTTGCAAGATCTATCTAGCACACACCACGGAATGCTTTAGGAAAGGTGTTGCTAACATTGAACATTGATTCAGTTACATGAGAGGACCTTATGTGTGAGCAGATTATCCAAAGGATGGGGATCCAAATTGTGATTGAAAGATCTTGGCGTACTTTAAAAAGTCTACATCCAGATAGACCTAGATACTGAGCCGAATGAGCTAAGGCTAACTGGACTCAAGCACAAAGATAAGGTAACAAAGCTCGAGCTTGATCGAGTTCATTTGAGTTGGCTTAAACTCAACTCATTTAGCTCAAGATGGGATCACAAGTCAAAGAACCCACCTGTGACTCATCAATTAAAGCATCAAGGAGTTAACATGGTATATAATCAAGATAAAATACAATGAACATAGCAAGTAAAAGTGCACAGTGCAAGTCAGGATTTCTTGTTTTGTAATGATGGATCCTTATACATACATAAAATTAAGTCAGTGGGTCACGTTCTCGAGCTCGGTTCGATAAGAAATTGAACCGAAAACTGAGCCCAAGCTCAGCTCAAATGCTCGGGGAGCCAAGCTCGCGAGCATCATAGAGTCAAGCTCCGATTAGGATGCACATCCCTATCGTAACCCACGGAGGAAGTTGCTTATACGTTGTCTTTCAAGTTTACTCTTCGTACCTCATCATTAACCAGTCAGCTATCAACCGAGGTAGATTCGAAGAGGGTATGAAAAGAAGGATTCCAACCTAAATGATGGAATACATGTGGGACTTTCCTTCTGTGATTCCAACACCTCTAACTTTGGTCGTTGGTCTTTCCCGTAGAACAAGGTAACATGATTTGGCGAAGTGGAGGGGAGAGGACAAAGGTAGCAGTGGGCACCTCCAGCCTGGCGCGTCCGGATGGCCAGTTTAGTGGGGAGCGCGCGAATCTGAACCAACGAGGCAGAGACAAAAGTCCCACGCCAAACCGCCAGCGTCTCCACGCGGGGAAGGATACCAAATACCGGATAGGTTTCCGAGGACGTGACGGGGATAGGAGCGCAGCGGTTTCGTCGCAATATCCACCATCCTTCCTGCCCACCCATCTATTACTCTGTAGCAACGAATGGGAAAATGTCACAGACAGGTACTGCATGTTTGTTTTTATTACTTGTTGCAAACATAAGCCGTCCAATCTTGACTACCCTCGAACCATTGACGACCTCCTCCCTGACTTTACGATTATTTAGAAGGTTAAAAAAGTGATATTAAAAAATATAAAATTGATATTAATATACAATTGTATTTATTTGTAACGTGACATTAATATCAACTTATATTTATTTAAATTGATATTAAATTATGATATTAACCATTCTGATATTTATTTAGTAGTGGTCTTAGACATATAAAATATAAGAGATGTGTATGATTTTAACATGGATTTAACTAAGACCAATGGAAATTGGTATTAGACAAACTGGTGTTGAAATGATCAAACTTGAGTTATTAGATGAGAGGTTAAGTAGTCAAGTAAACAGAGATTAACCTCAAGTAAACTAGGCCCCTTAAGGATTGTCTTGTTATCGTAATTATAGATTTAATTTTTAAATTAAAATCCAACATATGTGTTGGTGCTAGAGCACCACGATCATTTGTTTTGATGATAACAAAACACGTGTTATTTAACATTTGCACTTGGAGTCTTAGATTTCAGGTCAATTGCAAATGTAGACGTGATTAGACCGAATTCGAGCTCGCATCCAGGACGGATTGGAGGAGCTTGATGGAGAACAGAGGAGATTCGCGAGGAGCGATAGATTGAAGATGGAAGGACAAGAATAATATGATAGAATTCTTTTTATTCCTTTCATGTACATTTGTCGTTATTTTCTTACTCTTTATTTCCTTAGAAAACTATGTTAAAGAGCCTCAAAGTACCCTAACAGTAGTCCTAGGAACACCGGCACAACCCTAGGATACTTAGATTTTCTATAGAGAACTTAGAAAACCAATATAGGATTTAAACATCATTTCCAGACGTCTAATTCCCAAATCAGACGTCTGATAAAGTGTTTTAAGACGTTTAACTGTTGATTCAGACGTCTGATAACATTTAGGTTGGACATAGTTAGTTCTATCTGATGAAATCAGACGTCCAAACCTTAGACCATACGTCTTAGGAGACGTCTGATGACTTTGCCAGACGTCTAATTAGTGGACCGTTGGCTCTCTTAGAATACACTCAAGGATATGACCGTTAGAGCCTTATCAGACGTCCTTAAGCCATTCCAGACGTCTGATAATTGACCGTTTTGCCTCGACTGACCCGAAAATCTCTTTTCAGAGATTTTCTAACCGTTGTAAATCCATTCCCACGAAAAAGTAGGTTTCCAGACGTCCAGACATATTGCCAGACGTCCTGTATGTCGTCTGATGGACTTGCACAAGAACCCTGTTTAGATCTGATTCAAGTCAGGAAGGAACCCGCACGAAATCAGACGTCTGACCTTGAAATCAGACGTCTTAAAGTGGTCTTCCAGACGTCTGATGCCAGAATTAGACGTCTGATAACCCTGTCAGTGCAATGATTGTTCCTGATTTCGGGTTGATTCACTTGGGCTTTGCATCCAACGGCTATGGAGCATTTCCTAAGTCATCCAAAGCCTTCCTAAGGCCTCTATAAATAGAGGGAAACCTCTTGCACACCAACACACACCTAAGACACACCAAGAGACACCTAGCTACACACTTTCATACTCTTTTGTGTCCAAAAAGACTCTCTTGCTCTCCAAGCTCTAATTCTTCATCTTGAGAGCATCAAGCTTTGCGCACCCGCTCTCCCGCCGTAGTTCACGAGAGCGACGTAGCGCCGTCGTGTTGTTCACGCATCCGCATCGCCGACGCACTCCTTGCAAAGGGGAGTTTCTTAATTCCTATAGAATCTTAGGTTTAAAATTACTTTGTTGACTCTATAGGATTTTTGTTTTATCTTTGTTATTTGGTTGAGTATTCGCTTTGTGAATTCCCGTCTCCTTCGTGGGACAAAATCCTTCTCGTGGAGAGAAGGGGTTGAGGAACGCTACCCTCGCACTTGTAGTATAGTTGTAATTAAGGTTGAATCACCCTCGTTTAAAGTGATTCGTTTAGTGGATTTTGATCAACTTGGTTGATCGGAAAATCTTAACTCGAGAGGGTTAGGTGGTAGTTTTCACCCGGTTTGGGTTTTCACCTAAAAATCTTTGTGCCTTTTGTGAGATTGTATTTTGTAAGATTGTTTATATTTATTTCCGTAATTATTACGTCACCCCCTCCTGGTAGGGACGAAAACTACAATATGAACTTGTATATGTAAATTTATATATAGATATAATCAAATAACAATAATTAAAGTGGCTATCATCTTAAGCCCATAATTTAAAATGATCAATAAGTAATGGTTTTATATAGGCTAAAATGCAAAAGGATTAGTATTATGTATTAAACACATGTGCAAAGATCTATTTTGTGATTAACACTTCCTTGATGGGCGGAAGTGTAAATCACACATGCAATTAGTGAGACTAATTGCATTTTTCCTAGGGGTTATGGTCCCCATCAGACCCACCAACTCTAATCTCTAATCACCCCCATTGTGAACTAGAGAAGAAGTGTGAGAGACCTCTAAGGAGGAGTAAGGAGGACGAATGGAGAAGAAGAAGATCATCTTCTTCTAGCATTGTCCTTCAGGATCCAGGGTGAGATCTATTGGAAGACCTCTAACCGTAATCCCTATTAATTTATCTCAAGGATAAGCACAAGTATGTTCTTCTCCTACAGGTAAAACTCAGCTTAAATGCATATGCATGATGCTGGAAATCAAGGTAACCTAATGTGTTTACATACAAATGTCTTCAGCTTTAAACACTAATATGTTTCTTTTATATGATCATATATTTTACCTAGATTAGATCACAGATTAACATGAGTCTAATAGCCATTTTCGTATTCCTGCAAAACTCAGAAATCCTTTTGTAACCGTCATAAGTACCAGTACTCATAACAAATATCGGTACATATGCTATACTGTTCACAAACACTAAAGTGAACTGTAACTAGCTTGTACCGGTACTCTTCATGAGTACTGGTACTACTGGCTCTAGATCGACTCCAGGACGTCTTAAGTCCAATACTGGTACTTACATGTATCGGTACTCATCATAAGAAACGATACAAGTGAGTCCTAGATCAGATTTTGCACTTAAAATCTCAAGGGCCTGTAGCATACAAGTACTGTTACGACCCAGTTCCCGAATCCCTATAGGACACGAGACCGGACCGACTGGACTGATCCCAAGACCCAGTCGTCCAACGAGAAAGTAACCAAAAAGCAGTAAAATAAACCACATTCACCATGCAAGCAACTAACAGTAACAAAAGTACAACAGTAAAGAAGTAAATTACTATAGTACACGCCACCACAACAATAGAAAATTAAACAGGTATGATGAGAACCTCATCATGAGCCATAACTAGCTCATTTTGACCTAATACGGAGAATAAAAGCTCCTACATAACTCAAAGAAAGGCTCAACTCAGAGAATTCTGAGTTTAAGGAGAAAATAAGTCATAAGGGGTAAAATGCAATTTCACCAATCCAATCTGAAAACAGGGTAACTCAGGGTCCAAACATAGGTCAAAATAACCTAATAAGAAGAAAAGTGGGATGAAATGACTCAACAAGGGCTACAGCAACTCCAAAGAATTAAATGACATCCTGTAACCCTAAAAACAAACCCACTTAAATACACGAGGTTCGAGGTAGAGAAAAAATCAACTAAATCCTCTAAAATTCATAGAAAAATAATCTCTAGGATTTAGAACCTTCAATTTGGCCTTAGAAACCCATTTTGACCTACATTGAGAACCATGCCCAATTAACAACTTAATTTGGATTTTTACGTAATTTGACCGGTCAAACAAGGTTTAATCTAGAACTAAAATTCACCATTCGAATCCTTAGGTCCTAATTAGTCATGTATAAAAACTTGAGCCTAAGAAGAAACCTTCTTGACCAACTTTACACTTTGGTCCTCATATATTTACTTTCTGGCCCTCAACTTTTGAATCCTCACATTTTAGCCCCTAACTCTCCTTCGTTCTTTGCGTTTAGGTCCCTCTTGCAAAACCTGAGCAGCACCATGCTCCGGCGACCTTGCGCGGAGCATGGCGCCGCGTAGGGTAAGGGGGGGGGCCTGCCAAGTCAAATGGGGGTGCCCTGCGTCATCAGCCGTCGCAGGAACACCCCCCTGATGGCTGCAACCACCCATACCGGCCGTGCAAACGCACGGATGGTATGGGTCTCCTTCCTCCGGCATCCTCCGGTGAGGGAGACACGTCGTCTCCCTCCACCCTCCTCTCTGGTTCTGCTCCTATAAATACCCCCGTCGCTCCGTCGTTCTTCCCAACTCGGATCTGATGGAGATACCCCCTCACTTCCTCTCTTCCCACTCCGGCAGAAGCCCTCCAGCTTCGGCGGTTCCTCCTCATCCTCCTCTTCGCTCTGCTGCAATACCAGTAGCAGAGACTTCTTCCTGATTCTCCTTCGCATCGCGCAATACCGGCGCGCGCTGCCTCTGCCCCGTCGTCGCCGCCGTCCTCCCCCACTGGGCATTTCTTCTCCAGCTCTGGTAGGTACAAGCCGGCAGCCTCTTCGTCCCCTTCGTCACTTTAGCTAGGTTAGAATTAGTCTTCTCTATCCCCTCTTTCTTTTCCTCCCTATTTTACAGTCAATTACACCCTCGACCGACCCGACCACCGTCATCTTCCACGCCTCCAGCCAACCTCTGGCGAGTCACTCCCATCATTCCGCCACTCCACACGACTCGCCGACCCTCACAAAACCTCCGCCTCATCACACCGACCAACTTCCGCCCCTCCACTACCACTCCTCACCTCCACAACACTCCCCCGAACAAACCCATTCCCCCGACCACAGTCTGAACTCGGGCAGTCCCTTAGGCTCCGCCCCGCCACCTGCAGACCCCCCGACCACCTTCGCCGTGCCACGGCGAAGGTCCTCCGCATATCTAATTAAGCCGAGAGGCCCTTTCTCTGTAAACAGGAACTTCGCTCGCCGCCGCCATTGCTGAGGTGAAGAAGCTCCTTCGACCTACTGCTCCAGGCACGCCACGCCCAGATCAGGCTCCCAGCCTGCGTGGGGTGTCTTCGCGAAGTGCCAGGCTGCAGTTGAGGCGAAGCCCTTGCGCGAAGCCCTCGCACGAAGCCTCGACTGCCGCTGGTTCCTCCGCGCAGGCATCCAAATTAGGGTGGGACATTTAGTCCCACCTCGGAAACCCGCTGAGGCGAACGGGGCGCTTAAAGGCAAAAGGTGCCTTAAGCTGTCCACCTCAGATCACGGGGTGAGGTCCCCTTCACCCGCCCGTTCACCCGGCCTCGTCCGCGCTCACGTCCCGCGGACCTGGCCTGACCCGATTAGCCCGACCTGCACTCCTCGCCCACCACCGCACGCCGGTGGGCCTGGATCCGGGCGCGACCCGCATACCCGATTACCCGGTTGCTCTGGGAGAGCTTTCCTAAGATTGAATTCTGAGAGAGAGAGACGCGGGGGGGAGGGTAGAAAAGGTTTTGCCCTCTGACGTGTAAACCGTGAAGTGTGCAGGTACAGGTGAAGAAGAAGGACTGCGGAAGAAAAAGAAGAAGAAGAAGAGAACACAAAGCAGAAGAAGAAGGAAGCTGAGGAAGACACTGTAGCATCAGCAGTTAAGTCGTCTGATTTGGAAAATCAGATGACGTCCTAAAGGCAACCAAGAAGAGAAGAAGAAAAAGGAAGAAGAGGAGAAGAAATAGAAGAACCCCGCAAGAGAAGAGAAGGAAAAGAAGAGAAGCAAGAGTCAGAGAGGAGAAGACAAAGAGGAAGAAAAAAGAGAAGCATAAGAAGCCAAATTTCCATCTCTCTCTCTCTCTCTCTCTCTCTCTCTCTCTCTATTTTTGTAATAAGAAGAAACACTGTACTTCTAGAATATGACTTGCTCCCTGAGTTCGACCTCGGGAACTCTTATTTTCCGAGTAAAAAATATCTGTAATGATGGCAATGACTAGCTGTACTACAACGTAATTTCTACAACAAAAGCTAGTCACAACGCCGTCATCATACCCGAATATAAGTTCACAATAAACGAGTACAGAAGTGTAACAACTATTCACTACAACAGGAACGAAGTACAACAGGAAGCTACAACTACTAGGCTCTACTGGGCCCAGCACCCTCTGCAACCGTGGGCTCTGGCTGCTCAACACCTGGACCTGAAAAAGGTTATGAGTACAAAACATCAGCGAACCTTAAATAGAGTGGCAACCAGCTAACTAAAACAGTAAAGGTGGACAGGTAGCTGTTATTTTTCAATTTCTTTCTTTCTTTAACTAATTATTCTTCTTTCATCACTTGGTTTATTTATCAAGTCTCTTTCTTGATCTCGAATGTTCCTCGTGGGAACAATCTTGATTACAGTCTTTTCCGAAGAGTAGAAGTAGCACGTGGTGCTCTCCTGGCTAGGAGAGTCCCCCGTGGTGGTACTACACTCAGTCAACCACCCCAAGGTCACTGACAGATGTAACGGTGACTACGGCACGCGCGATAAACGCATGGGTAGCTACTCCGCATTGGCAAGCGGTCAGTCGTTTCCATTAACGGATGCGCCCAAAGTACAGCACGGAACCAGTATAGGGCATAGCCCTCTCAGTAGCAGGAGTCTAACCCCTAAGAACCAAACAGGGGTCTCGCCCCTCCAAAGTCCGTGCACCCTCCCCTGACTACCTTGGTTTACCCAGTGGGCCTAACAAGTCGGTGTACGGTGGCTAGCTGAACCCCAGGCCCCGTGGGGGGGGGGGGGGCGCTAGCTCTCTCCCTGCACTAGCAGCTCTCCCCGATACTGTGTACGCGAGGGCTAAAAAGTCGGTACAAAGTGGCCAATCCTAACCCCGAGTCCCAACCCTAGGGCGGCTAACTCCGCTCTGCACTAAAAAGGGGAACAGTCGCTCTCCTTGGTACTCCGTACTCAAGGGCCAACTCACTTCCCCATTCACACTTCTGTAATTTCCCTTCGAAGGAGGGGGTGACGTAATAATTGCGGAAATAAAATAAACAATCTCAAAAAATCAATCGCACAAGTACACAAGTAATTTTAGGTGGAAACCCAAACCGGGTGAAAACCACCACCTAACCCTCTCGAGTTAGGATTTTCCGATCAACCTAGTTGATCAAATCCAGTAACCGAATCACTTTAAAATGAGGGTGATTCAACCTCAGTACAACCACGCTACAAGTACGAGGGTAGTGTTCCTTAACCCCTTCTCTCCACGAGAAGGATTTTGTCCCACGAAGGAGACGGGAATTCGCAAAGCGAATACTCAACAAAAAAACAAAGATAAAAGAAACAACAAGTCATATGGAGCCAACAAAGTAATTATAAACCTAGCTTCTATAGGAATTAGGAAACTCCCCTTTGCAAGAAGTGCGTCGAGTTGATGACGCGGTGCGTGTGCCACGCAACGGCGCAATGTCGCTCTCGTGAACAACGGCAGGAGAGCGGGTGCGCGAAGGTTTGATGCTCTCAAGATGTAGAACTTGAGCTTAGAGAGCAAGAGCTTCTTGGACACAAGAGTGTGAGAGTGTATTACAAGGTGTCTCTTGGTGTGTATCTTGTTCTCTAAGTGTGTTTCTTGTGTCTTTCTTAGTGTATCTAGGTGTGTAAAGGCTCCCCTCTATTTATAGAGGCCTTAGGAAGGCTTAGGAAAGGTTCTATAGCCGTTGGGAACAAAGTCCAAGAGAATCAGGCCGAAATCAGGACAATGATTACATTTGACAGGGTTATCAGACGTCTAACTCTGGCATCAGACGTCTGTAAGGCCACTTTAAGACGTCTGATTCCAAGGTCAGACGTCTGATTTTGGGCGGGTCTCTCCCTGAATTGGATTAGATCTAAACAGGGTTTTTGCGCAAGTCCATCAGACGACATACAGGACGTCTGGAACTATGTCTGGACGTCTGGAAACCTACTTCTACTGTGGGAATTGATTTCCAAACGTTGCAACGGCTAGAAAATCTCTGAGAAGAGATTTTGGGTCAGCCGAGGCAAAACGGTCATTTATCAGAGTCTGGAAAGGCCTAAGAACGTCTGATAAGGCTCTAACGGTCATAATCTTGAGTGTCTGCTAAGCTAGCCAACGGTCCACTATCTGGACGTCTGGCAAGTCCATCAGGCGTCTCCTAAGACGTCTGGTATAATGTCTGGACGTCTGATTTCATCAGACAGAACTAGCTATGCTAGCCTAACAGATATCAGACGTCTGAAACAACAGTCAGACGTCTTAAAAGACTTTATCAGACGTCTGATTTGGGAATTAGACGTCTGGAAGTGTTGTTTGAACCCTATATTGGTTTTCTAAGTATTCTACAGAAAACCTAAGTATCCTAGGGTAGTGCCGATGTTCCTAGGACTACTGTTAGGGTACTTTGAGGCTCTTTAACATAATTTTCTAAGGAAAATAAAAAGAGCAAGAAAATAAAGACAAGAGATACAAGAAAGGATTAAAAAGAATCTATCATATTCTTCTTGTCTTCTATCTTCAATCTGTCGCTCCACGCAAACCTCTTCTGTTTTCCGTCAAGTTCCTCCAATCCGTCCTGGATGCGAGCTCGAACTCCGTCTAAACACGTCCACATTTGCAATTGACCTGAAATCTAGGACTCAAATTGCAATGTT
Source organism: Thalassia testudinum (assembly GCA_037157565.1). Classification (NCBI taxonomy): domain Eukaryota; kingdom Viridiplantae; phylum Streptophyta; class Magnoliopsida; order Alismatales; family Hydrocharitaceae; genus Thalassia; species Thalassia testudinum. The sequence goes on from JAZHRO010000030.1 coordinate 56,543,466, forward strand.
AAATAACACGTGTTTTGTTATCATCAAAACAAATGATCGTAGTGCTCTAGCACCAACAACTTCCAGTTCCATTCCATTTATTTCCAGGAGCTCTACTCCTAATTCCCCGTAAGGTTCATGCTCATGTTTCTCAGGCCAAGCCATACTATATTTCATCATTTCTATTTCCATTTCTCAGGTTCTACACATGTAACATGTAACTTTATTATTCACATTCCAGGTTTATTCGCAGGTAGCTCGTGTTTCCAACATTCAATCTTCCATTTTCAGTTCATATACAGGCAGCTCGTATTTAATAGTAAACAACAGGAATTTACATGCAACAGTTTACTAACAACAGTACTTTACATTTCACAAGCAGCTGTTATCCATTTACAGGCAATTATTATTATTCTATTTACTCATCAAGACTGTAATTCATACATTCCATACAAATATTCCAGTGTTTCTAGTCTTACGATTCATGCCATACCCAAGGATCTAACATTCATTCCACATATGCATTCATGTTTGTAATTAAACTAGGGGAAGCCACTTTACCAGTAAACCCAGGAGTAATGGGGGCTTGATCGGCAGGTCCACGCACCTCAGCAAACCCTAAATCCGCAACGGAACGAGGCCCTATCACAAGGATCAATCACAAGAGACCACTCAGAACATGATAAAAGTATTCCAACAAGTAGAGGAACTTATACAGAGAACAACGGAATCTTAATTGCGGAAATCGGACCTCAAACGAACCTTAAACGGGTCAAAAACAGTAATCCTGATTCATATCAGATGTCTGGAACACCTTCCAGACGTCTTAAAAGAGTCTGGAACCATACCTCACCTCCTACGCCACTCCTCAGACATCTAGGAACTCCATTGGACCGTCTGGACCCAGTTCCAGACGTCCGACCACTTCTCAGGACGTTTGGAAACTCTTCCCGCCGTCTGGTGCCTCGCCCAAACGTCTAAACTGCGTAGGATGGCGTGTCCCGTGCCTTCCCAAAGCGAATCCTGCACACATTAACGCAAATCTCCTCAATATGACATGGAACAGTGCCTCGGCGAAACGGCCTACATGGCCGTATCCGCAAAGAAGGTGTACGTCGTGGAACTTACCTCCCAGTCGTCTAGAACCTCCTCCAGACGTCGTCTGCGTCGTCTAGATGTAGATCCAGACGTCTGATTCTGGGAAAATCCCAGAACCAGAAATTGCCTTCGCCTTCTCACGCCGCGCGCAACCACGCCACGCCTGCTCGCCCGCTGCTGTGACTGTAGCAATGTCGGGGAGGACCTCCCCGACGCACCTCTCCGCCTCGCGCACGCCTGACCGGTCGTGAGCTCTCCAGCGAGCTCCCTCACGAGCTCGCGCGTTTGCTCTCCTCTCTTCCCCTCGCTGCTCCTCCTCTCTTCTCACGCCGCTCACGCCCGCTGCTCGCTACTCACTGCTCTCGCGCTGGAGGAAGGAGGGTGGCTGAAGGTGAGGTAAACGAGGGAGAGGAGGGGGTTTAAGTAGGCGCTGGGTTAGGGTTTCGTCGGCAAGAGGAGAGAGAAGAAGAGAAGAAAACGATGCTGCATACTGTCTGCGTGCAACACACGCGCAGACGCAAGGACGTACACGAAAAATTTGATTTCCAGACATCTGGGAAGATGTCCAGACGTCTGACTCAAATCCCAGACGTCTTAGAGGGCTTTAACAGCACGGGTCTTAACAAGTACCGATACTCATCACGAGTATCGGTACTCGTTGAGATCAATTAGCTCCTGGAGGGATATCAGTACTGATTACCGGTACTCATCATGAATACCGGTACATGGTAAGTACTGGACAAGTACTCATCTGGACTTGAGTTCCAAACGGTAGCTTATAGGTACCGGTACTTGGCATAAGTATCGGTATCCATTGAATATGGAACCCATGACAATAAGTAATAGATACTTATAGTGGTCTACCAATACCGATGCCCAATCAGTATGAAGTCCAATTGAGATATGATATTGTAATAGTTCATCCTAAGTTAGAGGTGGATTAATTTCAGTTAAACTCCTAAAGATTTAAGAAATTAAAGCCAACATTAATTTCCTAGTAAAAAGTTTTAATTGTAAAATTAGTTTATTTTGAAATTAGGTGTTTAATTTTGTTAAAACAATTCCTAAGGTAAAATTATTTTATTCTTTCTTTTTATCTCTTATCATTTCATGATGTGACATTATTTTCTCCCAAACATCTAATTTAATTTCAACTTTTCACCTAAAGTAAAGAAGTGCTTAATCAATCTCTTAATTCCATTTTCTTCTTATTCCTCTTCCAATTTGTTTTTAGTAATTACTCCTACCAAACAACCCCTTAAGGTCCAGGTTTAAAAAGTGGAGTAAAACATTGAACAGTAAAAATCAAGTTAATTTGATCGAACTAATGATTCAGTCACAACATAATATGACATCATCATTCATGCATATTAAGAAAAAACTAAACCACCTACTTTTAAGTAGTTGGACTAACCAAAGCTTATACATAAGCCACACATACACATATAACCTTTACGTATCATATAGTTACTGAAATTCAAATCTAGCAAATAAAGTGAGACTTGATTTCTAAGCCTTATAAAGAGTTACCACGAAACATATGATGCACATACAGTTACCAAGATCCAAAACGTGACAGATAAATATGAAGGTAACATAAACATTATACAAGCACAAATAACAACATAAAATATTTAAAGCAACCTTTCGACAAAACAAATCGATCTTAATTTTAAGTTTTATTTAGAAATGTTTTTGAAAATATGATGGAGGGGAATCAAGGCTGTTGTTATCCTATGATATATACACAAGTTGAGCAGAATTTTTAAAAGGGTTTGATGAAAGTATTCTAATCGATAAAAGTAGATAGGTTCAATTTGTGTGACCATTGGTCTATTCGGTCTACATTGACACTCTTTCTGAATCAGTGAACCAATGCAAGACCAATTCTCAATCTAACCACCAACTGATGTGGTTCAATTTTTTAACAATGCTCCCAAGAAAGTACTTTACGGTGCAGGTTACAAAATCCACATTTACAAATGTGCAAGTGAAGGTAGCCGATATTTTATTTATTTTACAGAAGAATTGAATTGAGAGGTAATATGTGATTTTATTTACTTTAATGTAGGTTAACCTATAAAGTGATAATGTGTGTTTCTCATGGAACATGGATTACGTAGCAAGATAAGTTGTAAAATTACATAAATATCTTTTAAATGATGGTTAAGCATTCCTTTTAGTAAGATAAATTTGAGAGTTCACCTGACAATTCAAGTGGAATAATTTTTTGTTTATTGTTTGTTAAGTGCAAAGGAGGAACAATTTCATCGTGAGATCAAGTTACATTAACTATAGGTAGATGTGACAATCGGGTCGACTCAGGTCCAATTCGATTTCACCTAACTGAAAAATCATTGGGTGAGGTCTGACCCGACTCAATATGGAAACAAGTCCAGAATCCTGGAGTAGAGATCCAACTTGCTAAGGAACTAACAAACCATCCAACCCAATGTTGGTCACAGTCTTTTGTAGGTCTAGCAAAGTCTAACAGGTAAGTGAATCTTGTACAAGCCTAGCGAGTCACGTATGGGTTTAAGGGGTATGCGGTGTAATGGGTCCTATTTGGATCTAACAGGTCCGTGCGAGTTCATATAGGTCTCTTCAATCAAATCCATCAAGTCCATGCAGGTCCAAGAATCGCAACTGAGACATAGCCTGATAAAGAGGTGGGTCAGGTCCGACCCAACTCAATTTGGATCTAACCGTCTAATAGGAATCAAGTCCAATTATTGAGTCAGGTTTGCGTCGAGTCTATTGGTAACGCCCACCTCCTTCAGCTGCCAAAATACCGCGAGGCGAATCCCGGAACCGGAAGCGGCACTCTCATTATTTTTAGGCGCAAGAATTCTTCAGGTTCAGAAGGACTGCACTGCAAGATTTCAAAACTTTCGGGAGCAAAGCGAGAGAAACACAAGAGCTCGGGGGCGCAAAATTCAAATCCCATTCCACGAGGGGTACGTTCCCAATGTCCCCCTTCTATATAGGACCATCACCACCACATTCTCCTCCCCAGACGGTTCTACCCCCCTGCATTCGTGCCGTGTGCTTCACAGAAAGAGAGATTGGAAGAGGGAGGAGAGACCACAACCACCCACAACACACCCTCCACCGTCTGTCTACCCCTCCCCAATATAGTTCCCCACTCGCCCTTGCTTGTAACGTGGGAGGGAACAAGTGTAAGGGGAGGGAAGATGTACCCAAGAGCAGTGGCGATGCTCGCAGCATTCCTCTTCGGCATCCTCCTGCCCGCCGTGCACGCACAGGCCCCCGCCCCAACACCCGCAAGTGACGGTTAGGATCTTACCTCATGACTGCTTTCTTCTTTTTTTTTTCTCTTCTTCTATAATTTCATGTTCATTTATCGGAAGGATAAAATTTAAACTTTGAACTTCGGGACGAGCAAATGAGATCATGTCTGAAATCGTTTTTGCATAAGGGGTCATATCAATAATTCTGCCCGATTTGACACCAAATGCCGCTAATCCAACGGTTCCACACGAGTGGACACGAAATGAAGTACAGAATCTGACACTCCTATGTGAATGAATTTTTTGGGGGGCACCTGAGTTCGAGTGGGTAAATATGATTGGAATTTCAAGGAATAGAAATAAAGAAAAGAAAAATGAGTTGGGGTGGAAGTGGCCTCCTTTTTTACATGAGATGCTTGGAAATAAAGATAAAACAAGGATAGATCTATATGCATGTAGGAGAGGCCTGGGCACATTGGGCTAGGCGTGCCAAACCAACCCGACCCTGAGGCAAGGTGGACCAAGCTGCCTTGATGCAAGGCGAAAATCGCATTGGGTGAACTGCGGCGGGGGACCACTGTGGACATATGGAGCATTGGATTCGACCAGTTCGATCCAAATTCGAAAAGATTTATTTATTTTTTGGAATCAAAATTTTTATCAAATCAAAACTTAAACCCAACCCAAGTTAAGCTTGATTTCAGTGTTCAAGTTGGATTTTTAAGTTGAACCCAGAAAAATTTGTCAAGGCTCATAAAATATATTAGGATCTATTTTGATAGATTTTTAAAATAGGACCTACATAAACCCACTCAGGCCCATTTTTTATTGTTATCAAGTAAAGCCCAAACAAACTCATTAAGATTTTATTTAATAATTATATAATAATCTTACAACTTGTTACACACAACCATGAAGGGATTTGAACCCAACAGGCCTTTTTAAGCTTTTTAGGTTCAACCCAAGTCCAAATGCAAATTTTCCTAAAAATCAATGGAGTCATGCTCAGGACTTTTCAAGTCAAGTTCAGACATGACCCATTGTTCCACCCTACATGTCGGTACAGATATAGTGGAGAGGGTGACACCTAATTTGGAGGTGTGGGAGTTTTGCTAAGCAATATGATCTTCCTTGTTTGTCTATGAAAAGTCAAAGGAAATGAGAAGAGAATGAAAATAATCTCCTTTTTAAAGAAAATAAGCTTGTTTTCCCATAAATATAGAAGCAGTAGCTTGTTTCTCTTATTCTACTTTTAAGTTTTTAGGGAATATTCCTTTTTTGAGTATTTATGTTATAGCATGTGGGTGCTCTTTTTATCTATTGGAAAACAGAAACATGCTGCTAAGGACAAATATCAATTTTGTTTTATTTATTTCCGCTTGGCATTTTAGCATTGGATCCTGGATCTCGCGTTAAAGCCTTTTCCAAGCAAAGGCGAAGTCGAATGCAATGCAGCCAAAAGCACATAAAATAAGTCACCATCATTTTCTATTGTCAAATGTTTGAATTGGTGGAACAAGTAGGAAGGTTCTCTTTTAATACTGTTTAGGGCTTCACCATATTAAATCAGAAAATAATTAAGAAGTTTGATGCCAGGGACTAGACATATACATCGCATGAAGCACAAAATTTTCTGCCTATGGACTACGACCATCCCTATTGAAGACCTTCCTATCCCTTTGAAATCGCGAAACCATGAATACTGGGAAACTATTTTTCAGCACACAAATTCAGGGGGCAAAAAAAAAATCTAGTGAAATTGATTCCTATTCTCAAAAAAATAACTTTTCTTATACCAAACTGTTATAGATAAGTCCATTAACAGACTGTAAGGTTGTCAATTTTGGTACTGGTGCTTCATATAATCAATATAATAAGTTGATTACCATAACCAAATGTATCATCTATGAAGAAAAATGGGCAGAAAATTGTTAAAAATAATATGCATATTCACCATTGTCAACTTTTTGACCTTTTGATTTTATAATTTTAATTATGCGGAATTTTCCCTGAGACCGAATATGAACACAGAAATACTCATACCTGCTTCTCTTGTGGCCTCTGGCTGTGGGCCAGTCAAGTTTGGCTTTCTTCCCAGATCTATCAACAAATGTTGCAGACAATGTAAAAGACGGTCCAGATTTTGCATGGTTAACCATGAACTAACACAAACTAAGGTAATTTAGTTATCCTGGTCTGAGGGGAAAAGGCATGTTACTGCCCCTGGAAGGCAATCTTGCAAGTTGGTTTCCTTCCAGCAGAATAGAAGCCCCATAGATGGCGCGCACATGCTGTGGATCATACAAGATGGGTCCCAACACGGCCAACTCCATGTGATGTAACGCCATCATTCACAGAAAGGCAATGTCCAGGTAGCAATCACTAAGTTACTTCATTAAGAACATGCAAGCCTGGAACTTCCTGTTTAGATTTAAATATGTCTTAGTTATTTTGATGTCTGGGCCCATCAAATAAGTGGTTATGAGTTCGTAACTTTACATTTGGATCTATGCTTGGAACATCTAGGGCCAAGTCATTTTCTAAGGAGAGGCAACCCATGACCTTCTGTGTTGTGGAGTTAGTAGGAAAGGAATGAGGTGACTTCCAGGGAATCTTTGTGTAGACAATGAAGAGCTTATAATTTGTCTCCCTCCCCAAACACCACCCCCCCCCCCCCCCCCCCCCACAAAAACAAAAAAAAACAAAAAAAATGGGAAGAACAAAAGGGTAAACGAGGTGTCTGAACTGTGCTCCATGATCTTCTACAGGTACATCAATTGACCAAGGCATTGCTTACATCTTGATGCTGGTGGCTCTGGTTCTCACATACCTCATCCACCCAATGGATGCTTCTCCTTTCAAGCTGTTCTGAGCTTTTTAGCAGGGGTTGCAGTTGTCGTCACTTGGAGATGTGGGAGTGAGGAGTGCTTGTTTGTTATTTGGTTGCACGTAGTGTACAATGGATTTTGTAATTATGGTTGGTAGTTTAGGCGTGGAGTGGCTCTTCTTTTATTGAATGACGACTTGTACTCAGGACCATTTGTGTTTTCTTGGATGATTGGATGATTTTTCAGTTCAACCTGCCCATTTCATATATATTTGTATTATCTTCGTTGAATTCTTATTGGCTGGTGATATGTTTCTGTATGAAACAACTCTTCTCAAGGGCAGGAAGATGCCTCATCGTGGGATCTGGGTGGATTATTCAATATAGTTGTGCTGACAGTGTTCTGAATTGAGTTCTCTTCTACGAAAGGGATTGATTGATTAACTGCATGTTGTTGAGGTATTGACTTGGGATGATGTCAACAACTAAATGATTGACCTTTTTCTAAATTTGTATGGCAATTTAGAATTTGCATTTGAGCAAAATATGTTAACAGTGATGATGACAGCGGTGATGAGCAGACGCGGTGTTTGGTGTAGACATGTCATTTTTAGTAGGATATGGCATCTTGTGGCATGTGCTTCAGATAGTCAATGATTTCTTTAATCATGCTTAACATTTTATAAAGCTTTTTAACATTTTGCATCTTAGGATATATGGAATCTTACAAAATTTCACTTGCTTGGTGACAATAAATAAAGCGGCTAAAATAGTTGGCATGCCTCTGAGTCAATGGACGGTCATTAAGAATTGCATCTAACTGTCTCCATCCCACCCCTGGTTCTCCTTGAGCAATGAAATATGTGAATTTGCTTTTCTTTTTTTCTTTTTTGTACTTTTTTTCAAAAAAAATTCTTTTTTGTATTTTGAAGGAGCATAAACTCATTTTTCTTTCAATTAATGAGGATAAAACGAGTCCAGCATATTGGGAAGCAGCACAAGTGGGGGGATGAAAAAGAAGAGAACCCAGGAACCTAAACAAGCATTACTCTTTGGTATTGATTAAAAAACATAGAAAAATAAAAGGAACACCCCATCCACAACGAAAATTCCCCATCAGGAATAAGATAATACTAAGGTCAGGTGTCAAAAGCTACTCACACTGACCAGTAAATAGGACAAATGATGGAAAGGAAGCAAAGCATTGGCATCACAAGAGCATGCTTTAGAAAAAAAAGAGCTTGGATGTAGAAATGCTCCCCAGGTGCCAATTACAGATCTATGGTAGAGATGAGGGCAAAGAGCAACTCAAGGCAGAACTGGAATCTTTTTTCTTTTCTTTTTTTTGAAGAGAACTCGAATCGAGTTGTGAAAGAGAACTTGAGAGAGAGAGAGAGAGAGAGAGAGAGTTGCGAAAGAGGAGAGGATTGAAACAAGTTATATCCAATGTCGCTCCAACATGATACAAGGAAGACCATATCATGTCTGAGTGATGTTGAGATCATTCTGACTGAATCAAGGAGGGTATGGGTGGGCACAGTCAAAGCCAAGGTAGATTGGACAAGAACAACTGAGATTATCTAATTGAGGAATTGGGCTAGGATCAATAGTTCTCAATTTTATTTACCTTGACTTGCTTCCACTGTGATCCAATTTCCAAACCTAGTAAGGCTCAAGGCCAAAACAAAAATCCAACAAATGTAGGTTCCAATTTTAGTCACATGATTCGTGTCAACTGCTAGATCTGTCTTGGGTTTCATTGTTTGTTTTGTCTGGTTCAATGACACTGCTTATCCCAGTGAATTTCATGGGCCTACTGGACGAAAGGCTTCTCAAGCTCAAACATTTACTTTTCGGGTTAGAGATCAATGTCTTGGGGCCAACATAGGATCTGTTCAAACAATTGAAATCCAACAGTCCTAATTCTACTGACCTGTAACAAAAATATCTTGTTCGTTGTTCCAATCTTAAAACTTTATATATCAACTATATGGAAAATTCTGTTAAAAAAGATGCAGAAATAGTTGAATACGCAGAAAATGTACAAATCTGTTACCAGTAATTGTATCTGTAGTGTCAATGAAATTATTACAGATAGAATTGGGGAGTTGCTTGACAGGAATATGCCTTACCAAGAAAGGTGAGGCATAGGGGGGCTATGGTGGCGAAGTGTGGGATGGATGTTGGTACCCCACTTTTTCGGGGAACCTGACTAGAGGATTTTGGAGGTCCAGGCATTACTGTAGGGAGTTGGAGGGCTTTCAACCAGAGAAGGGTGTGGATGCTTTTGGGTGGAAGAAGGGAGATTTCTCAGTTCAGGATGCATATAGAAGGCTGGGAACTTCGGGAGGGCTGGGTGATGTGGATCTTATTAGATTTGGTTGGCAGCTTGCCCATTAAAGGTGAAGATTTTCACAACAGGAGAGGCAAAATTATGACGAAGATGTGGAGAGTCAGGTGGGCTCCTGAAGCGGACACGATATGTCCTCTTTGTGGTGGGGAGAGTGAAGATGTGGAGAACTTGTTCTTTCGGTGTCCTTTGGCGGCTCAGGTTCGGAGTCAATTTGATGATGGTTGGTGGATGAGTGCCTCTTTTGATGGCTTCTGGAGGTCGTTCGAATGTGGGAACAGGAGCGGGCCTAATGTTTTCCGCATGAAGGAGAGAGCGAGACCTCTTGCGGTTTTGTAGGGCATTTGGTTAGGGAGGAATGCAGGGTATTCAGGGATCAATGTCCGTCTGTTGAAACTTTCGTGGAGTGTGTTTCTTCTTTTATTTCACTATGGAGTTGTAACATGTGATTTGGCTTAGTGCCATTTTTTAATGAAATTCTTGGGTGGTTTACACCTTTTAAAAAAAAGGAAAATGCCTTACATTAGAAGAACAGATAAATGAGACAAGTTTTATAAATTTTTGTATACTTAAAATAGCTACAAATTTTTGGATACTTAAAATAGCTATGTAAAGCCTGAAAATTGTAAGGTCAGAAATATTCTACCTAGAGACCATGCAGATGATAGGAATCCCTCCAAAGGATGAAGAGAGCTGGTGAATCCAAGGGTGCAAATCAGTTTCATGTTCTTATCCTCTGGGATTAATGGATGATTGTATATGTGGCTAATACTTTTGATTGAGTAATTGGGAGCGTGGGTTTCATTCTAGCGACGTCTTCTCTGCTTGTTGAACTGAAAAAACTGATGCAAAAGCCTATGCACTTGCCCATAACCTTCAGTGGCGCAAACAAGCCTGCTCTTTATCCAAAGAGGGAGTTTGTCAGACGGGCTTGAGAAACTTGTTTTGGAATTGGTAGATGAATACCGGGAGTCGACAAGAAGGATCGCTGCATAGTCATCTATATGCCTAATTGCTCGACCTGAGAATAGAACAAAATAGAAGAGAACCAAATTAAGACATCAAGAACCAGGGTACAGTGGTTGCTAACCAGATGTAGAGCGAGACATACCAATGGATTGGTTAACAGCTTTCATGCATAGGTTCTCATAGTATGCCCTTCCACTATGTGTACAATTCCTCAGTATATGAAAACCATTCCGAATGGCATTGCATGCATTTATTTTATAATCCAATGCCATGCAATGTGTAGCTGCCATTGGTTCACTGAGTCCTTCAATATAGTTTATTCTTTCCATCAATTCCATATCTGATGGGCTAGGATAAGGAAGACCAACCACAATAACAGCACGTGCCATCCCATCACTAAAGTTTATGCCTTCAGAAACTTTACCACCAACCACAGCCATGAGCAATGCACCTCGAGGACCAGAATCACTACCTGAAACCGTAACATCACGGCACTGTGAAATGACTTCCTTGTACTCATTGAGAATGCATTCCACGTCAGCATTGCTTTTAGGCTCCCTAAATATATGTTTTCTCTTCAAAACCCTCTCTAAGATGCCAGAATCTTTCCAAAATTCATAAACTTGCCCTAAATAATCAAATGATGAAAAGAACACCACAATTCCCTCAGGTACCACTGACACCAAGTTGCCGAGCAAGCGCCCTAGCTCCAGAATCTGTTTACAAATGGCCAACAGAGTAATGAGGCAATATCATAGACCACACTATCCCAAATTATGTTCTTTCTTTTACGCTTATTGTAAAACATGGAAGTGCTACTGCACAGATATAACATGGAAAAGGAAATAGCAAGAATAGTTTTTGGAGAATCTTATCATTTTTTCTCCTTTTTTTTAATCAATAGGTATATCATTTAAGACCCAATACCAACATCATAGAGGGTCAGATGGAGCACCATCTCTGCAGATAGAATTGAGTACAATGGAAAATTCTCAGCAGTGCACTTTTAACATATACAGATCACAAATTAATATAGCTTTGGTTCCATTAGCAACTCCAAATAAACTTTAACATAGAAGAAATCCACAACAATGAATGATATTGTTATTACCAATAAACCAAAGCAGTTGATTTAGTTTGTGATATCGTCTTTATTATAACATATTTTGTAATTTCCCTCCTATTCTCTATTTAAGAGAGGGTGGGGTTCCTTAATAATGCTATTCCAATCATTTTCTTTGATTTGGTATTAGCTAGAGATCCCAGATTAGCACTTTTCCTTATATCTCTTCCTGTCATTTGCTTCTTCACCAAATAATCATTCTACCTTCTCCATCTGACAACCTCCTCGTGGGCACCATCCTGAACTCTAACCTTGTGCTCAGCCTCCACCCATCGTCCTTCACGATGAATGACATCTTCTGCAGGGTGCCCATCGAGAACATGCCCTATCCATCACGTTGAGGAGAGAACCCACTGATGGACCCCACAAGTGACGTGTCAACCTTGGCTAAGAGATTCACCACCATCATGTGTATCACCGCAATGGCCTTCGAATTCGACCTCTCCGTCCTCATCGCTAAGACGAGGTGCTTTAAAACATGTGACAAAGAAGACAAGAAGGATGGTGGTGGTGTTGCACCAGTCAGCGGATGCTCACAACCTTCCAAAAGCTAAGCTTCACAGTAGAGGACATGGAGGAGGGTGTCTGGTGTAGCAAAAACATGAAGGTACAGACTCCACAGGCATGGTTTATAGAGTGGAGATGCTCAATAGGGAGACCATTGCTGTGATGAAAGTTGTGGGCAAGCAAAAGAAGGTGGTGAGTGGGAAGCAAAGCGCTCATTTGTTTAGGTGGTTGCGATGCAACCTTAGTGGTTCAAGGCCACAACCACTCAAACGGATGTTCGTTTGGGCATTTAAAATAACGGCCAAACCCCTCATTGCTGTTATAACCACTCCAACTGCAACCAAAATGTTTTCTAGCCGCTTCAATTGCGGCTAAGCCACCGAAACAAGCTAGCCCTGAGTAGGAAGAGGAGCAAGGGTTGTTGGGTAGAGGCAAAGGAGTTGGGATCCGTTCAGAGGTGGAGGTGGGGGTGGAGGGGTTGGACTTGGAGTTTAGAGGGCAGCACAAAGGTCGGTTGGTTTATGGGTGACTTGATGAAGGTGGTGTCAGAGGAGGCATGCCAAATTGAGGAGAGGAAAGGAAGGAATAGGGGGAGGAGAAAAAAGGAAAGTAGGCAATTGTGATCAGCGGATGTGAGGTCAGCGATGGTGACAGCAGAGCGCTTCACCTCTCCTCGACCTTTGATGGCCTCGCCAGAGATGAAGTAGGGAAGAGGAGGATGAGGAGGGAGGCAGAGAAGGGGAAGAAGACTTTAAAATAAAAAAGAAAAAAGTTATAAGAACCTTTTCACAAAAGCTTTTAAATTTTTAGTACACACTCTTCAAAAGGGTATACATGTAAGAAATCATGTGATTTTAAGTGCATCCATGATGCTATCAAGAACCTAAGTATATGAGTGCAATATCAAAAGATTACAGGGGCATCTATGTAAAAACTCCTTTTTTGCAAGGTGTTTTTGTTGATCAATATAGTCAAGCTTCTTGGGTGTATTTAATGAACAATAGATGTATAAAACTTTCTTTGTGAAGTTCGAGAAAGTTTTTTGTTATTCTTCTGTCAAAATCCATTTTCAAAAATTCTTCTATCAAAATCTTTCTCAAGGTGTTGGCGATTCTTTGGGGTATTTGGCTGGGAAGGACAGGGGGAACACTCCTTATGTTGAGAATGCTATTTACTCTGTCTCCTCCCAGTTGGTGTTCTGGGATATTTCTTCCTTATGTTCTTTTGATGTAACGCCCCTCGATTTAATGATTACACCTAGGTGAGTACCTTTAAGGTACTCTCCCTTTTTTCGCTTTCAAAAAAAAAAAATGCTTTCTCAATGACAATGCACCTAAGTTTTTATGCTGTGCATTGAAGTCTTCTTCTTTGCAATGGCAATATACATCAAACCTCACATCCGTACGCTTCTCAATAAAATGAGTTGCAGACATATTCAAAAAAAAAAAGAAAGGGTTGCAGATAGAGCTTAAATGTAATGTTGATGTGGCTCAGACCTTGTTCATTCACAGGCAGATTCCTAAAAAGTCTTTAGGGAAATTGTATTCATATTAGAAACTACCTAATTAATCTTGTTTCTCCTTTTTTTTCTGCAGAGAGTTCTTTCTTATATTTTAAAAGGGGAAATTCTTTCCAAGCCTTTGCAACCTGTTCAAGACTTGTGTAGTCTTCCTTTTCGTGCCCTTGGTCACTTTTGTTTTGTACATTTGCTCAATGTTCCTAATGAATTGTCCCCAAAAGCATCCAAGCGTGCCTTTGCTATTCTAGGACTCGGAAGGCATTGCGATGCTTAAGTACTTAATCTTTACTTTCTATTAAGCTTTAGTCCAATCCTTTGTAGGTGCACGAAAGAAGGAACAAGGACTAATTCTAGTGTTCCTTTACCTATCTATGTGCAAACTATCACAAGAATAGCCCATCAGACTTTATCACCAACTTCCACACCAAATGCTCCTTCGGCCTCCTTTGATTTGTCCATAGATCCAGGCAAGGCAGTAAGGATCTACATTTTATATCCTATGCCATATTTTACCTTTGTTGAGTGCCTCAGTCCCATTATGAGACAAATCCATGTTGCCTTGTTAAGTTCTTGTATTTTACATAATGTCTGCAAGATGTAGGATGGAAAAGGGCTATAAATGAAGAAATGGTAGCTCTTCTCTCATAGAAATGGAAAAGGGCTATAAATGACTTGCAGGATGATTGTTGTTGAATGTAGATACATGTGTATAGTCAGGTACTTACCAAATGACATGACTAATTAGCTCAATTCAAAGCTACTTGCCAAACACTTGACACGTACCTACAAAATAGATTATTTTGAACTTTGAGAACCCATCTCCACACCAACCTTTATATTAGCCAAGCACTAAAAAGCCTTCTGCAATAGAATTGCATGAGAAGGTCACATGTCTCAACCGTGTAACTATCTAACAAAGGAAGGATATCTTAACTCGTCTAGTATCATTATCCTTGCGGTCCATGTTAATAATGTGATGCTTGGTAGTGATGGTGTTAAGATCATGGATACAAGATTGTTTCTTCAACAAACTTTTGTAACCAAGGATCTTAAAGAAATGTGTTACTTTCTTAGGATGAAAGTAACTAGAAGCCTTGGGAGACATTTTCTCCCTAGAAAAGTTTGTCTTGGAATTTCTTTAAGAAACATGCCTTCTTCATGCCAAGAAACACGCTTTCTTCATGCTAAGCAATCATCTATTTTGATGGATACCAAGGTAATATTCCATGCTTCTTGTTATAGAATTTGATGATCCCAAGTGCTACAGGAGTCCCAATGGGAACTCCTCTTTTTTTTAAAAGAAAGGAATGATCACATAGACTTAGTGATATCCCGCTACATTAATAATGAAAAAGGGGTGGGGGTGAGGAATCTGTCAAACTTGTGGTTGCATTTTATGTAATATTACTTTTTAATTATTAATATGATGTGGACGGCTATCGATCTCCAGGAGACATCCTTTCCTTTTCAAAAAAAAAAAAAACCAACTCAAAAGGATACAAAAACACCAAATGTTTGCCCAGAAACCCTTTAAGAAAGAAACATCATAACATATATTCTCACAAAGGGTCTTTCCCCTTAAAGATCGCGACATTGCATTGTAGCCAAATCACCCAAAGAACAGCTAAAGGTGCAGCACACTTCCGTTCAGATCTAAAATTGCCACTACAGAGGGGAATCTAGAACTGCTCCCATGAGGAATGAGAACCACTAACCTCCTACCCTTTCCCATACCTCTGAAGCAAACGAGCTAGTGAAACACAAGTGATCGCAATCCTCAACAGCATCATTGCAGAAAACATATACAGTGTCTGAATGTGGAACAAATTTCATCCTATAAGTCTTAGTTATCGATCTTCTTCATAAAAGCCAAGCAAAAATCTCGACTTTCAACAGCATTATACTCTTCCAAATAAGTCTAAATCTTTATATAAGCTCCAATCCATATTCCCTTGTGAAGGTGAAAGTCTTCTATAAGCTGACCCTACAAAAAAGGGATCATCCTCCCATGACCAAGTGTCCAACATATTGAACTTAGGGGCAGATCCTGCCAAAACCTCCCAAAGATGCAAGTACCATTCAAATCTTTGGTCAGAATGCATAACACGGAAGGCAATAACCAAGGTTGACCATCCCAACAATCTGACTAAGAATGATTTAAGGTTAAGGCATAGGCCACAAATAAGCATCAGGTAAAGGACCAAGGTTTGTCCAATCATCCAACCAGAAGGAGAAATCTTTACCGTCTTCTAGGTCAGCCACAAAAAAAGGAATAATAGCTGACTTCTCATACAACAAGCCTCTCCAAAATGCAGAATGTCCAAGTTGAAGAAGCATTCCAGTCGACCAACTGAGCTGTCTTCCATAACAAGCTGTGAAGACCTTTAAAAAAAGGTTTAAAGGTTCACCTCCCTTCCTATAATGTTCACAATCCACTTGCTAAGGAGAGACTAATTCATAACGCCCAAATCAAGCATCCCCAGAACTCCTTCCGAAATAGGCTTGCAGACATCCCCCCAAGACACTAGGATACATGTCTACCATTTTTAGAAGCACCTTTCCAAAAAAAAAGGAAGCTTCTTAGGCGAATCAATCTTCTTCACTATCTTCAAAGGCATGGTAGCAGAAAAATAAGGAGAGATGATAGGGTGGTCGTCAACAACACGTCTATTGGCCCCATAAAGAGTCCTAGCTTTCCAGTCTTCCAGGCCCTCTTCAAGTTTCAAAATTAAGAAATTCCGGTCCTCAAACTTCAGTGGTCAACCCAACAAAGGAATGACAAAGTACTTGATTGGTAAGCAAGCTGTAGGGGTTCTCAAAAGGGTATTGCAAGCCTGAGTTTCCATCTCAGTCATCCCGAGAGGAATAAAGGACAGCTTATCTCTATTGACTAGAGAAGTCAGAAAAAACCTTCAAAAGAATAGGGGCATGCCCAGTTCGCTCTTAAGAACCCTCAATGAAAAAAAATTATATCATCAACATACAGCATACTGCAAAAGAGACACTTAGTTACTAAGCCAAATATAAGCTTTACTATCACAAACATTATCAAACTCATTGGCAGGCCTAGAAATAGGCACTGAGATGCAATTTTCTTAACTCTTGAATATCTCAAGAACTCGTATAGAAAGGACTCTACGAAAATTTACTGTCTAGATTCATGCATTCACTCCAATGTTAACTACACTAGCTCTCCAGCATTGATTTAAATGCCGTCGGCAAGATCATTTTCGAGCAAGGGTCGTGCTGACATGAATAAAATGTCGATTTACAGGGATATCGTCGGCATGCCCTCGGCACGGTCGGCATGCTGGTAAAATTGGTGCCCATGACGAGGTTGCTGTTGATTTTTTTAATTACTTTTACTATTTTTGTCGGTATGCATCGGCATGCCCATGAAATACACACTTGGAATTTCATCGGCACGGCATCGAAATCGGCATTTCGAACCTTGCTCTCCAGAAGAGAAAAGGTCCATGTGTGATCTTGCCAACTTTCATGGTGGGAATTTAATAACATGGAGAAGCAAGTAACCAGCTATAGTTTCCTATCGAGTGCAAAGGTGAAGTATAGAACAATGGTTCCTACAAATTGTGTGTCAATGCAAATCAAGTTGATTATGGCTACTTTTGATTTTGTTTCTCTTATTACTATATGTATTATGACAAAAAAAAAAGTAGCAACATAGACTACTTCCAATCGTATTTTTCATAAATGGATTAAGCATATTGGCGTGTGTTAGAGCAAATGATTTTCATTAGTCTCCTCAAGAAACCCTAACCCTCTTTCATGTAAAGAGGAATAAGTTAATTACATAAGTATTCCCTCAAAATAAAGATAAATACCAATACCCTCTTATAACTCAACATTCCCTCTCAAGTTGGGGCATATATGTCAATAAGCCCTAACTTGTCGCTCAAGAACTAAAGTCATTTCTTCTTAAGGGGCTTGATAAAAATATCAGCTAGTTGTAGCTCAGAAAAAATATACGGGGTACTTATCCTGCCCTCCAAAACGGCATCCTGTGTGAAATGACAATCAACCTCTATATGCTTCGTCCACTCATGAAAAACAGGATTGGAGGCAATATACGTGATAGATTTATTATCACAATAAAGAGGCACTGGATTTTCAACTAGCACTCCCAAATCTTGCAGAAAACCAACCATCCACATAATCTTACATGCAGCCTGTGCCATGGACCTGTACTCTGTCTTTGCACTAGAGCGAGCAACAACATTCTGCTTCTTGCTTCTCCATGCAACAAGATTTCCCCCAAGATAAGCAGCAAAACCTGACGTAGATCTCCTATCTTCTACAAATCCAACATAATCTGCATCAAAATATGCCACAAGATCCAGAGTGTCACTCAAACGATAGTACAAACCTCGTCTTGGGGTGCCCTTCAAATATCTCAGGATGAGACATACAAAATGCCAATGACTGTACCTGGGATTCTGCATAAACAGGCTGCCCCAACTGACTACGAAGCTAATTCCTAGGCATGTAATAATCAAGTATAACAGACGGCCAACAGTGCTGTGACGACCTGAGTCCCATCAACCAACAAAAACCCGGATTGTCGTGTACTAACAACTTAGCACGAATACCCGTAAGATCGCAGTCACCCAACATAAAGCCATAAAACACCAATAGCCAACATTCATTCATAATGCATTAAATGAAAAAAAAAAAAACTAAAGTGTTGACAATATAATTAAAATTCACCTTAAAACAAAATTTAAAAAGAATCTCGTACAGCTACCAAGAAGACAGGAAAATAAAATTCTAACAGCAAAAAGAAAACTACTATTATGAGCAACTAGCTCAATACGGACCGTCTCCTCAGGTAGGACATGGTTCCGTGGAAGTCTGACCGACAGCCGTCGTTGCACCCAACTACTCAGCAACACCTGAGCACAAAACCCGAGACAAAATGTCAATGAAAACTGAATAGAGTAGAACAACGAAACATGTAACCCAAGTACCAGAGTGCAAGAAAAAGAGCACTATGTTAAGAGTTCGTCCATTTATAATTTATTTCATATCCAATTCTATTTATTTAATTTACCCATACTTTTATTATTCTCAATCTATCAATCGATGTCTTGAACACAAGACGATCTCGTGTAACTTCCTGTAACGCAAGATCGGTATAAGCCACCCTCCTAGCCGAGAGAACTGCTTATACCCATCGAGTCGCCACGCTCCATCACCATGGGGTCATCGCGAAAAGGGGTGACAGCTACGTCGTATAGCGTGAACACGTACAAGAGTTGTATACACTGAACCGCAAACAGCCAATGACCCACCCACTGGCCGAGAAGAACCACTTCAAGCCTCGAGCCCTGCAATCTGCTACCCCAGTTGGCCGCTAAGACTAACCAAAGAATCGTAGAGATGCCAACCACTCCCTAAACCAGTTCCTAAAGCCGATATGAAAAGACCAAAGCTACAGCCAAAACTCGGCAAGTAGCGAAGCTAAAAGCCAATTATCCAATTCTTTTATTTCCCAACATATATGTCGTATTATATAACCAATTTTCGGATAAATGTATATCTTATTTTGTTAATTCAGAAAATCCTTGGTAATTTCGTATTATTAATTCTAATATTAACAATTATTCATACTATCCTCCAATTTATCCATTTACAAGTAGTTTCAATCTTGTGACAGTGGCCCCATATTATTTAGAAATTGTTGAAGACAACAGAACTTGTTTTACAGAAAACAAAATTCGTTTCATGTATGCGATAACAAGGTACACGTGATTATCAATTCTTAATTCTTCTTACAATATTTTCATTAACATGCCCATAAACTGGAGAAAAACATCAGAGGATTCCAAACTTAGCAAAAGGAAAAATTTCACGCCAACCAAGGCGGTACACACAAAAAATTGCATAAGCTGGGTCCATAGGTACCCGAAATCGGACTGAATGGAAAGAAAGGTAAACTACTCTACCTAATGTCACCGGAGGGTCACGGTAACTCCAAACTATGCGCACAGGACCTGGAAACAGTCTCCATGTCGACCTCAGGATTCGCGCATGCACCGGGGATAAGACCTGGTTCAAGCGGACCAACAACAGGGTTGAAGACACCTAATCATGTTTCTGATTTTTCACTAAAGGAACAAAACTCAGAAGTGAAAATAAACTGCACCATCGCATAGTACACGTCAATATGATTCCAACGGTACCTTATTTGTCAAAATCTGAGGTCAAGAAGGCCTCGAATCGGACGAAACAGCACAGGGGCATCCTGAAGTGAACCGATTCAACAAGACCAGTCAACCAGTCACGTTGACCTGCCCCCATATACGACACGCGTCGATCGCTAGTTCGTCCACATGCTCGCCCGCGAATCGCACTCACCGTCATGCCATAGCCACTGATCGCGCCACGCATCGTGATCTGCCACACCCCCCTCACGCACTCGCGCTCGCCCTCCCCCTCCCTGCGGGCTTGCGCTCGTCCGCGCAACATGTGTCATTGATCGGGCGTAAGCTGTCAAATCCGACGCTTCTTGTCGCCCGACGCCACCCACCGCTGCAACAATTGTGATGGGAAGCTCGGACTTCTCGGAATCACAAGAAGGCCCTTGTGGGAAAATTTTTTGATTTTTGAGAAAGAAAATCCAAGATTTTCCCTCTCTCATCCTCTTTAGATTTAAGAGGTTTAGAGAAAGGTGATGACCCAAGAACCCAAAAGGGTCCTATATGGGCCTTTAGGTTGTTGCAAATAGGTTTAAGAGGGTGAAATACCCAAATTACCCCTAGGGTTGGGTCCATCATACATTTAAGTTCTTGTTGACTTCTTTTAGCCATAACTAGAGCTATACACCTCGGAATAGCACGAAACAAGCGTCGTCGGAAAGCTTACAACGAAATGAATCCAATGGTACCATATATGACACCCTTTTGACAACGTTTGACTAGGGGTTAACTCGAAATACGTGTTTCTTGGTAATTTAAGGAGGTGCTAACACCAACACCAAACCCCAACTGGGTTTCCGAGTTCGAATTGACCCGAACCACTTTGAAATGACTCAGAACCTGGAAATTAGGACGTTACAGATATAACCTTAAAGGGAGTTTCATCCCCGAAACTCGAGCGAACGTGGAGATAAAAGAGAGTCGTGCTAGGTGTATAACCTTAAAGAGGAATAACAACCTTAACAAGAAACAACCCAGGAAGTCATGAACTCAGCCGTGAAAAGCTCCGGGTACTTCATCATTTCTGCCTCTGGTTCCCAAGTCGCCTCTTCGTATTTCTGACTCCTCCAAAGAACTTTAACCAGAGGGATCTCCTTCCACAGCATCCAAATGATACGGTCCAGTACTCGTACTAGCTGCTCCTGATAGGTCAAGTCCTCTATCCCCATGCTCTCGTAGCTAAGAACATGGTCCGGATCCGATACATACCTCCGTAAACTGGAGATATGGTAGACATCGTGGATGCCAGCTAGCTAAGGTGGCAGGGCAAGCCCGTTGCAGTATCTCAAATAGGCCTATGAACCTCGAAGCCAACTTACCCTTCACCCCAAATCTTTGAGTCCCCTTCATCAGTGATACCCTGAGAAATAGCAAGTCACTAACCACAAACTGTACATCCTGCCGTTGACGATCTGCATAGCTCTTCTGCTGGCTCTGTGCAGTAAGGAGTTTCTTCCGAATCTGCTCGATAACCTTACTTTGCCTGATCAGTCTAAGACCTACCTCCCACTTCACACCCACCTCATCCCAAGCAAGCAGAGTACACTTCCGACCATACGCCTCATAAGGGGCCATGTCGATACTGGCATGATAGCTGTTATTGTAAGTGAACTCCACCTGAGGTAGGTGCTCCTCCCAAGAGCCTCTCCACTCAAGTATACAGGACCTCAACAAGTCCTCCAATGTATGAATGGTCCTCTTTATTTGTCCATCACTCAACAGGTGCTAAGATGCACTAAAGCTCACCTGTGTACCCAAGGCCTATTGAAAACTTCCCTAGAACTAGGACGTGAAACGAGAGTCTCTATCTAAAATGATCTCCTTGGGCACACCATACAATCGTACAATCTCCTATATATATAACTCTGCTAGCTGTGAAGGACCATAAGTCACCTTGATCGACAAAAATCGAGCTGACTTTGTCAAACGATCCACAACCACCCAGACAGCGTTGTGTCCCCTCTGAGTCAATTGTAATTCAGTCACAAAGTCCATGGACATGCTCTCCCACTTCCACTCGGGAATGGGAAGGAGCTGTAACTGGCCGGCTGGTCTCTAATGCTCGACCTTCACGTGTTAACATACCAAGCATTGTCTCACAAACTCGCCCACATCCTTCTTCAGACCACATCACCAGAAGTCCTTCAAATCATGGTACATCTAAGTGTTCCCTGGATGGATGATGAGCTTGTTGCAATGAGCCTCGGACAACAGCTACTTCCGAAGTGCTTCATCTCTTGTAACACATAATCTGCCTCAGAGTCTGAGCACTCCGTCTACAAAGGTGAACTCGCCGAGGTCTCCTGCGAGTACCTGATTACAAAGAATCTGTAACTCGACATCCTCCATCTGCTAGTCAACCATACGAGAGATCAAGTTAGGGCGGGTGCGCCTCATCACCATCAACTCCCGTAGGTGTCCTCTCACCCATAAGGGCTTCCACTGGGCTGTCTCAACCATATTGGCCCATCTCTGTGCCTGAAGAGCTGCCAACCTGGCTGGTGGCTTTCTACCGAGGGGGTCTACCATGACATTCCCCTTCCTGGGGTGACAGACTATAAAGCAGTTATAATCCTTGAGGAGCTCCACCCAACACCTCTGTCTCAAGTTCAACTCCTTTTGATAAAAAGGTACTTCAGGCTCTTGTGATCTGTGTGGATTTCAAAGGTCTCACCATATAGGTAGTGGCGCCAACTCTTCAGGGCAAAGACTATGGTTGCCAGCTCTAAGTCATGTGTCGAATAATTCTTCTCATGAGGCTTCAGTTGCTTTGAAGCATAGGCAACCACATACCCATGCTACATCAGAACACAACCCAACCCCTAAAGTGAAGCATCTGTGTATACAACAAATCCACCACCGTTGCCCGGGATGGTAAGTACAGGGGTTGAAGTCAACTTCTCCTTGAGTGTCTGGAAACTGGTCTCACTCACCAATCCAAACAAAAGGAGTATCCTTCCTCGTTAACTGAGTCAACGAAAGAGCGATCTGGGAAAAGCCCTAGATAAACCGCCTGCAGTAACCTGCTAGACCCAGGAAGTTATGAATATCTATCACTATCTTGGGTCACTCCCACTTCAGCACTGCCTCAACCTTGCAAGGATCTACAAAAATCCCTGCACCCGACACCACGTGTCCCAAAAACTCCACTTAGTGTAGCTAGAACTCACACTTGCTGAACTTGGCAGATACCGATGCTCCCTCAGTGTCTCCAAGACCAACCAGAGATGTTGCTCATGTTATGCCTCATCACGAGAATAGATGAGGACATCGTCAATGAATACCACAATGAAGCAGTCAAGATAGGGCCTGAAGATCCGGTTCATTAAGTCCATGAACGTGGCAGGGGCGTTCGTCAGTCCAAACGACATCACCAAGAACTCATAATAACCATAACGAGTCCTAAAGGCAGTCTTCGATACATCGCCTTCTCTTATTCTGAGCTAGTGGTAGCCTGGATGCAGATTGATCTTGGAAAATATTGTGGCCCCACGAAGCTAATCAAACAAGTCATCGATCTGCGGAAGGGGATATCTGTTCTTGATGGTTACCTTATTCAATTGTCTGTAGTCAATGCAGAGACATAATGTACCATCCTTCACGAACAAAAACTGGAGCCCCTATGGTGAGGCACTAGGCTGAATGAACCCCTTCTCAAGGAGTTCCTAAAGCTACGTCTTCAACTCTGATGGTGTCATCCGGTATGGGGTAATCCATATAGGATTGGTCCTTAGAATGAGGGAGATCTCGAACTCGATCTCCTGCTTAGGTGGAAGTCCTAGGAGATTCTCTAAGAATACATCGGCATATTCTAGTATGACAGGCACACTCCCCAACTTTGGTTTCTCCCTTAGGGTTGCAGATACATAGGCAAGGTATCCATTATACCCTCCCTTCAGTAACCAGGCTACCTACAAGGCTGAGATACGCATAATCAGTCGGTTCTCATATCTGCCATAATACTCAAACTGAGGTGCTCTAGGAATCAAGAAAACCTTCTCAAAATAGTCCACCGACGCATAGTGCCCTTACAACCAATCCATATGCCAAGAATGACATCGAAATCCTCCATCTTGATCTCCATCAGGTCGACTAGCAGAGTGTAGCCCCCGGTGTCCACCTCACAACTCCTAAATACTGACTGGACTACCCATAGCTACCTTGCTGGACCCCTAATGACTAACGATTCATCTAGCAATACGGGTTGTTTCTTTAGTTTTGCAGAAAACTCTAGTGATATATAAGAATGGGAATCGTCAGAGTCAAATAAAGTAAACACCAAATGTTGGTCAATTGTCACCATACCTGCCACCACCAACGGTGAAGCATATGCATCCCTCAAAGATAGTGCATATGCTCGTCCTGCTGGCAAGCGTGCAGAAGAACTAGCAATGCTCTGAGTAGGCCTCTGGCCAGGAGCATTCCCACCTCCACGGAAATGCTAGGAATCCCTACCACGGGTTTGGTAGGTCCGAGCCACTCCCCCGTTCTGGCCACCCTGAGTCCCTGTCTTGGTTGGGCAATCCTTCTTAAGGTGGCCCTGCTGACTACACTTGTAGCAAGATCGTTGTTTTAATCTTGGACGTGCCCGTCCCATGGTGCCCTAAGTCTGAATCGGCACGGCAAGATGGGACTGAGTGTACCCCGAAGCCAAAGTCAGTGCCTGCTACTGGGGGGCCTAGGGTACAAGTGGTGGTGCTCTGTACGGCTGGTACCTTTGGTCCCTCTTCTTCCGAAATCTGCCCTGAAACTCCGACTTCAAAAATATGCCCTAAACCTCCGACTTCTACCCTGATCCTCTGCAAAAATTCCTGCGGATCTCAGCAACACCCTGTTCATACTTCATAGCTGTGTCAACTACCTGGGCGAAGTGTTCAACGGAAGTGGGTTGACGTACTTCCTTATCTCTGGCCGAAGTCCCTGAACGAACTTCCAGCGCTTATCTACCTCATAAGCCACTGCAGTCGGCTTGAAGCGTGAGAGCTCGATGAAACGAGTCCGATACTCGCTAACAGTCATCAGACCCTGCCTCAGGTTGTGGAATTCGAGCCTCCTCTGGTCCTGCCAAGTCCCGAGGTAGTACTGGTCACTAAACAGCTTGAGGAAGCGACCCCAAGACACCACCCGAGTTCCCTCCTGCTCAAGGATGGACAACCACCAGCGATGCACCGCACTGGTTAGCTGGTATGTCACGAAAGGCACCCCACAGTCCTCAGTGGGCATATAGTATTGAAGGTCTTCTCAATTTGCTGTATCCAGTCCTTCGCCCCTATAGGATCCTCATCTCCCTTGAAGGTTGGGCGCTTCAGCTTCCTAAACTCGATGAAAATCTCCCGGTACTGATGCAGAGGGTGCATCGGTTCGTCCTTCGGTGGGGAAGGCCCATGGTTCTCCCCGCTCTCATGCAAAGGAACACGCACACCTGGGACCAAAGGCTGCTCCTGATCACCACCGCCCCCTCCTCCAGTCTGAGATGCAGGTGGTAGCCTTTGCTCCAGCATCCTGAAGAAAGTCTCCGTAAAGGCCTAAAACTGGGAGGCCAGATCCGAAGCCTACTGAGGGGGATCCACTTGTCGGTCTCCATCAATCCAGCTAGTAGCACTAGCCTGCCTAGACCTACGTGGAGTCATCTCTCTCTGCATGGTGAAAATCAACTGTCAGCAATCGCAAGTCCGAAACAAAACCAAGGTATGCGGATCTTATGCGAATCGGGTTTTCCCGTCGATCAGCAGACGGCTACCTATCACTTAATACATTCTGAATATGTCCATATGGCTTCTCCAGTCCGTTTTGACTTAGTCGGGTAACTTTGCTCTGATACCATCTGTTGACGACTCGAGTCCCGTCAACCAACGAAAACCCGAATTGCCGTGTGCTAACAACTTAGCATGAATACCAACAAGATCGCAATCACCCAACATAAAGCCATAAAACATCAATAGCCAACATTCATTCATAATGCATCAAATGAAAATAAAAACTAAAGTGTTGACAATATAATTAAAATTCACCCTAAAGTAGAATTTAAAAATAATCTCGTATAGTTACCAAGAAGATAAGAAAATAAAATTTTAACAGCAGAAAGAAAACTACTACTATGAGCTATTGGCTCAGTACGGACCGTCTCCTCAAGTAGGATCCAGTTCCGCGGAAGTCTGACCGACAACAACCGCTGCACCTGACTGCTCAGCAATACCTGTGTACGGAACCCGAGATAAAACGTCAGTGAAAACTGAGTAGAGCAGAACAACGAAACATGTAACCCAAGTAACAGAGTGTAGAAAAAAGGGCACTATGTTAACAATTCATCAATTTACAATTTATTTCATATCCAATTCTACTTATATAATTTTCCTATAGTGTTATTGTTCTCAATCTATCAATCGACGTCTCGGATATAAGACAATCTCGTATAACTTCTTGCGGCATAAGACCGGTATAAGCCACCCTTCTGGCCGAGAGGATAACTTATACCCATCAAGTCACCATGCTCCATCACTCTGGGGTCATCACTGTTGGTGCTAGAGCACCACGATCATTTATTTTGATAACAAAACACGTGTTATTTAACATTTGCACTTGTAGTCTTAGATTTCAAGTCAATTGCAAATGGAGACGTGATTAGACGGAATTCGAGCTCACATCCAGGACAGATTGGAGGAGCTTGATGAAGAACAGAGGGGATTCGCGAGGAGCGATAGATTGAAGATGGAAGGACAAGAAGAATAGGATAGAATTCCATTTTATTCCTTTCATGTACTTTTGTCGTTATTTTCTTGCTCTTTATTTCCCTAGAAAATTATGTTAAAGAGCCTCAAAGTACCCTAACAGTAGTCCTAGGAACACCGACACAACCCTATGATACTTAGATTTTCTGTAGAGAACTTAAAAAATCAATATAGGGTTCAAACAGCATTTCCAGACGTCTAATTCCCAAATCAGACGTCTGATAATGTGTTTTAAGATGTCTGACTGGTGATTCAGACGTCTGATAACGTTTAGGCTGGACATAGTTAGTTCTGTCTGATGAAATCAAACGTCCAGACCATAGACCAGACGTCTCCTGAGACATCTGATAACTTTGCCAGATATCCAATTAGTAGACCGTTGACTCTCCTATCATACACTCAAGGATATGACCGTTAGAAACTTATCAGACGTCCTTAAGCCCTTCCAGACTCTGATAATTGATCGTTTTGCCTCGACTGACCCGAAAATCTCCTCTCAGAGATTTTCTAGCCGTTGCAAATCCATTCCCACGAAAAAATAGGTTTCCAGACGTCCAGACATAGTGCCAGACGTCCTGTATGTCGTCTGATGGACTTACGCTAAAACCCTGTTTAGATCTGATTCAAGTCAGGAAGAGACCCGCCCAAAATCAGACGTCTAATCTTATTTTCAGACGTCTTAAAGTGGTCTTCCAGACGTCTGATGCCAAAATTAGACGTCTGATTACCCTGTCAGTGCAATGATTGTTCCTGCTTTCGGACTGATTCACTTGGGCTTTGCACCCAACGGCTATGAAAGCTTTCCTAAGCCTTACAAAGCCTTCCTAAGGCCTCTATAAATAGAGGGGAGCGTTTGCACACTAAAACACACCCAAGCAACATAATTTCCACTCTTTTATGTCCAAAAAGAAGCCATTGCTCTCCAAACTCAAGCTCTACATCTTGAGAGCATCAAGTCTTTGCGCACCCGCTCTCCCAACGTAGTTCACGAGAGCGACATTGCGCCGCCCCGTGGCTCACGCACCTGCGTCATCGATCCGACGCACTCCTTGCAAAGGGGAGTTTCCTAATTCCTATAGAAGCTAGGTTTAAATTACTTTGTTAGCTCTATAGGATTGTTGTCATTTATCTTTGTTATTTGGTTGGATATTCGCTTTGCAAATTCCCGTCTCCTTCGTGGAGTTGAGGAACGCTACGCTCGCACTTGTAGCGTGGCTGTAATTAAGGTTGAATCACCCTCGTTTAAATGATTCGATTAGTGGATTTGATCAACTTGGTTGATCGGAAAATCCTAACTCGAGAGGGTTAGGTGGTGGTTTTCACCCAGTTTGGGTTTTCACCTAAAAATAATTGTGTACTCGTGTGATTGATATTTTGTGAGATTGTTTTATTTTCATTTCCGAAATTATTACGTCACCCCCTCCTGGTAGGGAAGAATCCACAATTGGTATCAGAGCAGGTCTTGCTGTTTCGGCGTAACAACCCAGCAAGAAGATCTATGGAGGGGAGCAGTTCCGCGGGTAAGATTTCCGAGGGCCAGTCTACGACTCGTCCGCCGTTCTTCGACAGGAGCAACTACCCTTACTGGAAGCTGCGGATGAAGACGTGGCTTCAAGCCACAGATTTCACGATTTGGGCCAGGTGCGAAACCCCCTTCGACATTCCACAAAAACCCGCCGCAGGATACTCGCAGCAGCAGATTCGGAAGCTCTCTCAACGCGAAAACAATGAACGCGTTGTATTGCGCGCTCAGCTCGGAGGAGTTCAACAGAATCTCGCAATGCGCCAACGCATACGAGATTTGGCACACACTTGAGGTAACTCACGAAGGTACCTCTAAGGTAAAAACCTCTAAAATTAATTTACTTTCTCAAGAATTTGAATCTTTTTCAATGAAATCCAACGAATCTTTAAGTGAGATGAACACTAGGTTCACTCTCATTGTAAATAACTTGAAAGCTTTAGGGAAGACTTTCATCAAGGGGGAGCTTCAAGGGAAGCTTCTTCGTTCCCTTTGACCGGAATGGGAACAGAAAGTCACCGCCATCGAGGAGGCAAACGAAGTGGAGGAGCTCAACATGGAAGATCTCCTAGGCAATCTAATGGCCTACGAGACAAAGTTGAAGCAGAAGAAGAAGGATACACCAGAGCCTAAACCGAAAAAGATTCTCGCCTTCAGAGCCGCGTCGGATAGCGAGGTAAGTTCCGACGACGAAGACTTTAGAATTTTACTTAAAAAATTTTCCAAGTTTTGTAGGGAATTAAAGAAAGAGAAAAAGGAGAAGGAAAGTCCTAGACGTTACTACCACTGCAACGAGAAAGGACACCTACGACCAGAGTGCCCTCTTCTCAAAAAGGAATTAGACGTCTGATTACCCTGTCAATGCAATGATTGTTCCTGATTTCGGACTGATTCATTTGGGCTTTGCACCCAACGACTATGGAAGCTTTCCTAAGCCTTTCAAAGCCTTCATAATGCCTCTATAAATAGAGGGGAGCCTTTGCACACTAAGACACACCCAAGCAACATACTTTCCACTCTTTTGTGTCCAAAAAAAAGCCCTTGCTCTCCAAGCTCAAGCTCTACATCTTGAGAGCATCAAGTCTTTGCGCACCCGCTCTCCCACCGTAGTTCACGAGAGCGACATTGCGCCGTCGCGTGGCTCACGCACCCACGTCATCGATCCGACGCACTCCTTGCAAAGGAGAGTTTCCTAATTCCTATAGAAGCTAGGTTTAAATTACTTTGTTGGCTCTATAGGATTGTTGCCATTTATCTTTGTTATTTGGTTGGGTATTCGTTTTGCGAATTCTCATCTCCTTCGTGGGACAAAATCCTTCTCGTGAAGAGAAGGGGTTGAGGAACACTACCCTCGCACTTGTAGCGTGGTTGTAATTGAGGTTGAATCACCTTCGTTTAAGTGATTCGGTTAGTGGATTTGATCAACTTGGTTGATCGGAAAATCCTAACTCGAGAGGGTTAGGTGGTGGTTTTCACCCGGTTTGGGTTTCCACCTAAAAATAATTGTGTACTCGTGTGATTGATATTTTGTGAGATTATTTTATTTTCATTTCCGCAATTATTACGTCACCCCCTCCTGGTAGGGAAGAATCCACAATCACGAAAGGGGTGGCGGCTACATCGTGTAACGTGAACACGTACAAACGCTGTGTATACTAAACCACAGACAGCCAATGACCTACCCATCGACCAAGAAGAACCACTCCAAGCCTCGAGCCCTACAATCTACTATCACAGTTGGCCACTAAGCCTAACCAAAGAGTCGTAGGGAAGCCAGCCATTCCCTAAACCAGCCCATGAACCAAGTCTGAAAAGACCAAAACTACAACCAAAACTCGACAAGTAGCGAGGTTGAAAACCAGTTATCCAATCCTTTTATTTCCCGACATATCCATCGTATTATATAGCCAATTTTCATATAATTGTATCTCTTATTTTTTCAATTCAAAAAATCCTTAATAATTTCGTATTACTAATTCCAAGATTAACAATTATTCACACTATCCTCCAACTTATCCATTTACAAGTAGTTTCAATCATGTGACAGTGGCCCCATATTATTTAGAAATTATTGAAGACAACAGAACTTGTTTTACGAGAAATAAAGTTTATTTCATGCATGCGATAATAAGGTACACATGATTATCAATTCTTAATTCTTCTCACAATATTTTCATTAACGTGCTCGTAAACTAGGGAAAAACATCATAGGATTCTAAACTAAGCAAAATGAAGAATTTCACCCCAACCAAGGCGGTACACAAAAAAATCACACAACCTGATTATCAATTCTTAATTCTTCTCACAATATTTTCATTAACGTGCCCGTAAACTAGGGAAAAACATCATAGGATTCTAAACTAAGCAAAATGAAGAATTTCACCCCAACCAAGGCAGTACACATAAAAAAATCGCACAACCTGGGTCCATAGGTACCCGAAAATCGGACTAAATGGATAGAAAGGTAGACTACTCTACCTAATGTCACCAGAAGATCACGGTGACTCCAAACCATGCGCACAGGGCCTGGAAACGGTCTCCACACCCTCCTCGGGATCCGCACACGCACTGGGATAAGACCTGATTTAAACGGACCAACAGGATCAGAGACACCTAACATGTTTTTGATTTTTCACTAAAGGAACAGAGGTCAAAGTGAATAAACCACGCCAACGCATAATACGCGTCAATACGATTCCAACGGTACCTTATTTGTCGAAATCCGAGGTCTAGGAGGCCTCGAACTGGATGAAACAGCGCTGGGGCATCATGAAGCGAACCTTTTCAACTAGACCGGTCAACCGATCGCGTTGACCTGCCTGCACACGTAACACGCGTCGATCACTGGTTTATCCGCACGCTCACCTGCGAATCATGCTCACCGCCGCGCCGCAGCCGCTAATTGCGCCCACCTCGCACTCGCCCTCCTTGCGCGCTCCGTCCACGCGATAGGTGTCGTTAATCGGGCACGCAGCACCAAATCCGACGCTCCTTATCGCTGGCCGCCACCCGGCACCGTAACAATTGCGATGGGAAGCCTAGACTTCTCATAATCACAAGAAGGTCCCTGTAAGAAATTTTTTTGATTTTTGAAAAGAAAAATTCAAGATTTTCCCTCTCTCTTCATCTCTTGATTTGAGAGGCTTAGAGAAAGGTGACGACCGAAGGTCCCAAAGGGGTCCTTATATATACCCTTAGGTTGTTGCAAATAAGTTTAGGAGGTTGAAATACCCAAATTATCCTTAGAGACAAGTCTTACATTTAGGTCTTTATTGACTTCTTTTGGCCATAACTAGAGAAATACACCTCGGAATAATGCGAAACAAGCGTCGCCGATAAGCTTACGACGAGAGGAATCCAATGGTGCCACATATGGCACCCTTTTAACATTTGACTAGAGGTTGACTCGAAATGTGTGTTTCTTGGCAATTTAAGGAGATGCTGACATCGACACCAAACCCCAACCGGGTTTCCAGATTCAAATTGACTCAAACTTTGAAATGACTCGAAACCTGGAATTTGAGACGTTACAAATGTTGTAGTACCTGGTAACATCCTCAAAGAAAAGATCTATATCATCTGAATGGTGACTGAGGAGTGCCTCTACCGGTATCCCAGATGGCTTGGATCCAAGAAATCCAACCTCCTCTAGGATCTGCAAAGTATATTGTCTCTGAGATAAAGACAAACCTCCTTCCTAACGGACAGCCTCCATTCCCAAAAAGTAGTTAAGATCACCTAAATATTTGATGACAAAGGTAGACTAGGGAAGTGCTTTCATTTCTGTTATGCCATCAATATCATCACCTGTGAGGATCATATCATCGACATATACTGCCAAAACCACAACTCTCCATATCCCACCATGCACAATCCGTCCGATGAATATAGAATAGCCTGTGGTAGACCTCTGAAACCTCAATTTCCTGATCTCTAGTTGAGCCTCTCAAACCAGACTCGTGGGCTCTGCTTCAGGCCATAAATGACCTTCCACAAGTGGTAGACAAGCTCCCTCTAACTGTCACAACCTGGTGGTTGTCGCATATATACTTCCTCTACCAAATCCCTATATAAAAAGGCATTCTTTATATCAAGTTGGTGCAGTAGCCAATCTCTAATCACAGCAAGTGACAAAATAATCCTGATAGAAGTAATGCATGCAACAGGTGGAAAGGTCTCAAAGTAATCCATCCCATATGTCCGAGTAAATCCTTGGCCACAAGTCTGACTTTATATCTCTCTATTGTCCCATCAGACCTGTATTTGATGATGTACACCCATCTACAACCAACAACAGTGGCACCTTCAAGACAGGGGACAAGATCCCACGTTCCTCTGGTTTGAAGAGCCTCCATCTCCTCATCCGTGGCAGCTTTCTACCTCTGATCATGAAGTACCTACACAAAATCTCTGAGAATTACTATAGTAGTAATAGCATACGCAAACTACCTGACCTCCCCTTGGAGATAAGAAACAATAATATTTCGAGAAATAAGGCAAAGAATAATATCAGATCTCCTCTGCACAGTCTCCTCCTCTCTATCTGACTCACCTCTGTCTGAAGAGATAGCAAGCTAGGTTGGCTCCTTACATGCAAAGTCCTATGTCTGTGGCCTCCTGTGATACACTTGTGTCTCATCAATAGCAGCCTCTATGATTGATCCTTCTTCTAAGAAATAAAGAATCTTCTCAAAGAAAGTCACATCCGCAGAAACAAGATATCTCCTACGTGTTGGATCATAACACATGTAGCCTTTTTCAGTCCTGAAGTAGCCCAAAAAGACACTTTGTGGCACAGGGGGCAAACTTATCTTGGATACCATGATTCTAAATAAAACAAACACATCCAAATACCCATGCTAGTTCAGGAAAAACCCTACTACAATTAGGATGTACAAGCTGATATGGAATCTGAGCTTGAAGAATAGAGGATGGCTATCTTTTAATCAAATATGTTGCTATGAATATGGCATCACCCCATAACTGCCTAGGAACCTTCATATGAGATATCAAGGTGCTGGTGATATCAAGTAAATGTCGCAGCTTGCACTCTACAACTCCATTCTGTTGGGAAATATGAGCACAAGATGTCTGATGAATAATCCCCTTAGCCTTGAAGGCTTCCTACAAGTCACTATGCATAAACTCTAATGCATTATCACTGCAAAATACCTGAACAGTACCCTATCGTGTCTGTACCTCGGACAGAAAATATTATATAATAGTAGGAATCTTACTACAAGCCTTCATCAGAAACACCCATGTGAGTCTACTATTGTCATCCACTATAGCAGCAAAGTACCTGTATCCACCAATAGAGGCCACTCTAGAAGGTCCCCAAACATCACAATGTACTAGGGAAAAAGAAACTAAACTCGCACCGGTGTCTCTCCCGGGATTGCTGCTCCTGTGATGCTTCCCTAATTAGCAATCTTTACAGTCTAGAGCCAAGGAATCTGGTAACTCTAGATACATTTGACGCATATTCTTCATAGAATGATGCCTAAGTCTCCTATTCCAAAACAGAGGGTCACAAGAAATAGACATTGCCCCAGCAAACAACGTAGGCACGTCCAAATAGTAGAGACCATCTCTCTCTATGCCACTTCCAATAATCTCATCTGTATTTCGATCTTAGGAGTAACAATACTTCTCATCATAAATAACACGACATCCAAGATCCCTACAAATCCTACTCACCGACAAGAGATTCATAGGGTATTCAGGGGGGTAATATACATCTTCCATCTTCATCCTGGGAGTAGCATCTACACACTCAACCGCAATCACAGGAGAGGTCTTCCCATTGGCCACCCACACTTCTCGCAGTCCACGTGGGACCACTGAGTTCTTCAGACGATCTCGGTCTCCGATGAGATGTACATAAGCTCCTGAATCTATCACCTATGGACCTCTGTATCTTCTTCCCTTCTTTTCAACCTCTTGGACTGCACATGCAAGTCCTATATCTGAGTTTGATTTTTCTAACGCATCAAACTCATCTTCTTGGCATGAGAGAAGACTCATCATACTTGAAAAAAATTCATTCTTCATTAGTGGCGAGAGAAGACTCATCACCACCTTTGCAATGTGTGAGTTGGGCTCTAAAACACGCAATATAGTATCTATCCACATCGATCTTGCCTCACATGGGCCAGCAGGGGAGGCAACCGGTGGTGGTGTTCCTTCTGCAGAGGACCGGCGGCGACCATCTGCAGAGGCTGCAGATCCGGCGACGATCTGGCATCGATCTGGTGATGGTTCGGCAGCAATCTGTCTGAGATCTACAGTGATCTAGAGGCAATCTGCAGATCTGCCGATTTGATCTGAAGGTGATCTGCAGTTTGCTGATCTGATGATCTGACGACGATCTAATGGCTGCAGATCTAGGAAGGTTGCAGATCCAGTCATGTTGGGAGAGAGATCTTTGTGATCTCTTATGAAATCACCCTCTCTTGGGTGATCCAATCATATTTCGATGGATTTTCGGTGGAATATCGGAGCACCAGCCTAAGACAACTACTCTGATATCATGTTGAAGCAAATGATTTTCATTAGTCTCCTCAAGAAACCCTAACTCTCTTTTATATAAAGAGGACTGGGTTAATTATATAAGTACCCCCTCAAGATAAATAAAAATACCAACACCCCCTTACAACTCAACAACGTGGATTATCACTTCATGGGATGCAACCTCAACATGAACAATTGTTCTCTCTCCTAGTTCCTTCGAGCTCCAAACTGCAAATACCTTCACAAGGTCTCTTCCCCAAGACTGCCATGCCTCTCTATATGCCTAGGCACAATTGACATGTATGTTCCAATTTAAGAGGCCTCTTCATTTTTAGATGTTATGTTGGGTCGACCCAACACAGGGAATCCATAAGAACTTGAGATCCAAAAACATAATAAAATACTATCCTTGTGAATAGACAACGCACCCAAGAACTGATAGAATATTGGAGTAGTTGATTTACCTTATATTATTTTCTTAGTTATTAAGACATCTTCTTTAGGTTTTCCACCAAATCTCTATTCAAGGGAGATTTCTTAGCAATGCTATTCCGCTCGTGATCTCTCATACCTTTCAACCTAGAAAGGAGAAAATTGGAAATAATGCTCCTTACTGCACATGATTTTTGTCTGAAATATTTCCATAGATATTTTCTGAAAAAAAATATAAAAATATTCAGCAAAGAAATGCATGTTGATGTCTCCACTCTATTTGTCCACTAGTTGTTATTTCTGACAGATTTAAAAACTTATAGGGCATAGAACCTATATGAAATATAAGTACACCAATATACCCATAAAAATAAAGAATGTAGACCTTACTAACCATGCCAGATGTGCACCGGGAGTTATAACTAAAATCAAAGACCATGCCAGAGGGACCACGACCAATGACAATTGGTAAAATGCTCTCCGCAGGAACAATGTGATTGCATGAGAAAAAATGCAACTGACTGAGTGGAATCATTGGAAAGAGCCGCATCCTTGTCTCCTCAACAGGTTGCAGAGTCCCCCCAGAAAGAACAATAGCATGTGCTTCACCCATGATCTGTGAAACATGAATTATGAAAATCATAAGTCATCTGAAAATGGATCTGCCTGGGAACAAAAAACTAGTCAACCTCAGAAAAAATCTTTTCCCCAGAAAGCATCACAAATTTGATATAGCTTTCTTCTAGCTGCCCGCTGCATGTGGACTGTTGCCTGGAGACTATAATTCTTCCATCGAGGTCACTATTTGTTAAAGACATCAACATATCAGCTAGTGCTTGAAAGCCTGATTCTGAGTGTTCTTCGGAAAAAATGATGGGGTGACCACCTTCAAGACTGGCTTGTTTGGCACCATACCCAGTTACCTAAATGATCAGTAGCATTTTTAAGTAAAAAGAAAGACACGAGAATCTTACATTCATCCATATTGGAGTACCTTGTAAACAATTTTGCTTTCTTTGATATAGTGAAGCACCTTCACCATGTTGATGTTGTCAATATCAAGTGCAAACAAAAGTTCATTTATTGTCATTGAAACAACAGCTCTTTCTTCACACGAATTTTCGGAAGTGGAAGTACTGAAAGAATTTGCATCATTCTGGTCTTTAAATAATAACCGGATAAACGATTGTGTAATAACCATTAGAGTCTGAATGTATCTTCTGTTGCCTGCTCCGAGAAGTTTCTGAAACTTATTGAAGTATAGCTCAAGATGAGAGTGGACCTGCTTTAACTGAAACAATGGAAAGGTTCAACAAACAAAAGGAAAACAAAGCTGCAGCAATAAGAGAGGCAAGCAGATCAATAGCCATGCCTGAGATAGAGTAATTCTTGAATTGTACATGTTGGTGAGTGAGTCTGCCAAATTATGCGCTTCATCTATGATTATTACACTGTTTTCCAATTTCAGATCAAGGGAATCTCGAGAAGATTTCAAAAGAAGAGATTGATAGGGAAGAACCACAAGATCAGCTTTGGGGAGCATGTTCCGGGAACCATAGTATGGGCATGTGCCTATCTTGCTTCCAAGCTGCACAAGGTCCTCCATATCCATTGCTTTTGACAATGCTTCATCCTTGAACCCCTTTTGAAGACATTGTTTTCTAAGCATCGGGCAACGACAAGAAGGTTTCCTTTGCCGCTTTTGCTCACCATTGCATTGGTCCTGCAACATGCCATGCATCAGTGGCAGGCCACTTAATACCTACACCACACATGGAGAAGGAATATTGAAACGCCTAGCAAAAGGAAAGAAAAATCCTTTCCCAGGGAAAATATGAGAGACTGGACATCTGATACATGTTCAAGTAGCTTCACCAACGGTGGGAATCAAGGGAGAAATAAATATATGTAACAAGCAGCAAAAGAGTAGATCTTCAAGATGTTGGTATTATAAAACTTAACACTTCATGAATATAGAATCAGCATAAAAGATTGAGAGGATACATGTGAGTCAACTATAATAAAACCCACATCCAGGGAAAATGTGTGGTAAGCAGGACTCATGTTTGAGATTCTTTCAAGTCCACCGAGGGTAGAGGTTTTCAGAATATAGCAACCAACCCACCCCCATTTTAATGTCTTTTCCTATGGCCAACCTATTCACCTGATCATATGCCACTTTACCAACTGGGGTCCAAGCCTTACCCTTCTCATGAAAAATAGAATTACAAAAAATTAATTAGGTTCACACTTTGAAGGAAAAGGAGAAGAAAGAAATGCAGCTATTTTCTCCCTCCAAATTGGCATAGATAGCTAAACAAACACATGGCTGAGTGATCAGGTTTTTCTCTGAGGGACTAGTGATTGATGCTGTATTACTAATTTTCTGTGCATCGGCAAGAAAAATATTATTCTGTGGGAATAGCAAGTGGACTTCTCCAATAACCAACACTTCCCAGATGCAGGAAAGATAGAAAAATGCATGGACTATTCAACTTCAGCTCATTTTGCCATCAAGTTTCAGTTCAATAATTTATTGGTTGAGAAATAAAATCATTGTCTTGAATTCAATCTAGGCAATGGGTTAACAGGTTGCATTCAAATAAGAGTGCTTCCCAGATAATTCCCAGAAGTGGATTGCCAAACTTGTGGGCCGTGAACAAGGGCTATTGTGTGACATCATGAGGAGCTGCTACAGACCCTTTATATCTTGGGAGCCTTTGGAGTCCCCTCCTTCAAGGGCATCTTTTTTTCTCAGGGGGCTAACAACAGTGGCAAGAAAGGTGCGGACATTCTTTTCTCCCACGCTGGGGGAGGGAGATGTTTTCCGGTTCTAGCTGGATGATTGCCAGGGGGTTGGACTATCTCTCAGTACCAGATATCCCCATCTCTTTGGGGGTGTGGTTGACCTAACGGCCTCGATGGGAGACTACTGGACCGGGGCTTGGTGTACAGTCTTTCGGGGGGGCCTCTCTGACCAGAGGTGTGAGGATTTCCAAAGATTGTTGCAAGAGCTGGAAAGATGGGAGCCAGAGGAGGGTGGTGACTCATACTCCTGGGAAGAAGGTGAGTTCTCAGTGGCGAAGGTCTTCCGCAGATTGAGTGGTGGCATGGCCAACCCAGACGTCGATTTCTTGAAAGACTGCAGACTTCTCTGGGAGGCAAAGTGTCCATTGAAGGTGAAGATTTTCGTGTGGTTGATAAGGGGGACGATCATGACGAAAAAGTGGAGAACGAGGTGGGCCCAGATGGATGACGTGAGTTGTCCCCTTTGTGGAGTAGCGGAGGAGGATATTCAGCACATCTTCTTCCAGTGTCCTTTTGTGGAGCAGCTGTGGCAGAAGATGGGGATCGACTGGATTATCCATCAGGATGTGACTAGCTTTTGGTCTTTTTTCCGCAAGGGAAATGCCCAAGAGGGGTAGATCTCATCTAGATCCAAGAAGGATTGAGCTAAGATCTTGACTGTATTATGGGGTGTTTGGCTAGGTAGGAATGGGGGTGCTTTTTAGGGGAGAAAGACCCTATGTTGAGAACTTTTTTTATTCCATTATGTCCCAGGTAGAGTTCTAGAGATCCTATATGTAATTTATGATGTAATTCTTTCAGATGGAATGAAATGAAATGATCGTGGGTGGTTATCATTTGGATAACTACCCTTTCACTTTTAAAAAAAAAAATTAAGTTGCTACATCCCTGTCTATATTGTATATAAAGAGGCAAACGTGCCTATCATCTTCCATTTCGCTAATAATCTTAGTTTTTATGTCCATCTGGAGGATCAGAAATGGTTAAACTAAGCAAATACAGAAATAATTCAAGTTACATGAATATTGAATTTTCAAAACTTCGATACTCGTATATCATGGTAGAATTAATCAGATAATCACTTGCTTTTGTATATTACCAACAAAGAAGATATCATATCAGAATTAATCAAATAATCACCTGCTTTGGAATATTACCAACAAAGCAGATAAGGTTTTTGTTTCTACAAGCTAAATGATGATCGACATGTCATCTTTCAATGAGTACAGTGCTAAACAAGAATAAAGATTTATACCACAACTTCCCATTCATAGACCTCCCCTGAACCAAAGAAAATATCAAAAGAGAGACACGAAGATAAACAGATAAATCTTCTATAGCACTGTGAAATTACTAGATATGCTACCACAACTCCAGAACCTTTATTTTGGAATCCTTCTTGGCCTTGTTCCTCTGCAACTCCAGACAACGCTCATTAATCCAATTTGGGTTCCTCAGCTTTAACACGTCTTACCCAGGACAACAAAAAGCCATAAAAGGAACATCGGTCAGTTGCAAACCACCATAAGTAAACACCACAAATTATCTGTTTGGATTGAAGAAGGAAAAACAGTGATAAACACATGGAACAAGGAGTAAACGACCATTCCCACCTCTTCCTTTCAGGTTAGGTTGGTTGGTAGAAGGAACAATTTTAGCTCATTCTGAAATTAACATCCACTGAGCAAAGGGACAAAGAACTATGGATAGCTAACAGAATATAATTAAATCACACATAGACTGTTGTTCATGTCATATGGTAGAAACAAAGAACTAGAGATGCTAAGCTAATTAAAACCATCCTCCATGTCACATGGGAAGAACAATGCAGTTCATCACCTTTGAGATAAGACAGAGATGGAACAAGAGGACTCCAAAATCCAAAGTTAAACTTGCATTCCCACCTTCTCCTCTCGTACTAGATCGGTTGTAATGCAGGGAGGAACAAACTTACCTCACTCTAGGATCGGCATCCATCTAGCAAAAGAACCTATAACTAGTTACAACGTATACACCAAACCATCCTTTGCATCACAGAGGAGGAACAATTCAGTGGCACGAACAACCTAAATCCACCTTCAAGATGGAACAAGCTAACCATAAGGACTAGTTTATGCCGCGGGCTAAACCCTGAAGGCACTGTTTGTTACGCAGGATGTAGCAATTTAAACCATGTTTAGCAAACTTCATGCCGGGAGAGGGCTTCAAAATCCAGGATAAATTTATTCCATCAAAACCAATTTATCCCAAGCTTGTCCTTCAATTCGACCACTTATCCCTCAAAATTTATCCCATGAAACAAACAGTACCAAAGAACGGGAGGGTCAACTTGAGTTTATGTCAAGTGTGATCTCAACCCATGTTATCTGGATAACGTGGGTTATGTCAAACCCGCGTTCGTCCGGGTGCTAACCAAAAACCACTGATTTAACACCCCTTTGCCCTCTCCCATACAACGCCTCGTACCAGGCTAACACCTAAGGTTAACCCTCCTTCCAAAGTAAACACAAACAGGGGTTTGCCCCTGCTTCCAAGTTGCAAACCCAGGTTTGCTAACCCACAACGTAAAACTAGTCCTAAGATCCCTGAATTCGCATGAGAACGCAAGATAACCTGCGCAAAATCCCGCAATCTAAGTATCCAGAAAAAGGAAAGATGACACTCCCTCACACGGATCAACCGGACAACCTGAATTGATGCACAGGTTCTTCCTGGACCCCAAGCACGCGATCCTCACTTCCCCCGCGAACCCCGTCCTCCTGAACTCCCTAACGAACTGCGAGAGCTGCGAGTGCGTGCGGCTACAGAAGAACACCTTCGGCTCCACCACCTCTTCCTCCTCCACCTCGTCCTCGTCATCGCTACTGCTCCAATCCAAACCCTTCCTCTTCGAACCCCCGCTCTCTCCCCCGTCGCTATCATACTCTTCCACCAAGAACTCGTCCCCCTCTGCATCGATCCCGAACCCTTTGACCGGTCTCGGCTTCCCGATCACCTTCTTCTGGGGTCGTGGGTCCGGGACGAAGTCGCGGAGCCAGTCGGGGTCCCCGGGGTCGGGTTCTTCGCGGGGCGCCGGATCGCCGCGGCAGCGGCGGCGGCGGTCGACGAGCCATTGGAGGGCGGAGCAGATGATGCTGAGGGTCTTGCCGGTGCCGGTGGGGCTCTCGAGCATGGCCACGCCGCCCTTGTCGAGGGCAGAGTAGAGGGAGTCCATGAAGTCCAGCTGGATAGGGTACGGCTCGAAGGGGAAGGTCGGGAAGGCCCTCCGGCCCCTCTCGCCCGCCCACGCCATGTAGGAGAGAGGGAAGGCCGGGGGGGGCCGGAGGTTCTCGCGATCGTTCGCCTTGGGCGGGGGAGAATGGAGGAGTGTGCAGTGTCTGTGTGAGAAGGGCGCGCGCGCGCGGGAAGGGTTTTTCTACCCGCGCTTTCGGTGGTTTGGACGTGGGGTTAGGGGCTGGGGGATGCGGCTAATGCCATCCAAGACCTGGCCGATAGGTTGGGCCTCCATCCATCCATGTTTTTCCACGGATTGGGCTTAGGCTTAAGAAATTTGGTTTCGACTCAACCCAAGGTTTGGCCCACTTCATCACACGTTTGAACGTGAACCGACGTGATTTAGATCCAAGATGCAAAAAAAAATCTTGAGTCGCCTCTAATCACATTCAACTAAAATCTTTTCATGCTTTCCACTGCCCCCGAATCCATCCCTTCAACCCAATAATATGTGAAATTACCAAGTTATGATATCTAGATACAAATCAAGAGAGTATTCAAAATGATGTTGGCTATAATATTTCTTGCCTGAATTTGCTAACAAATGACTTTATTGAGTTTCTACCAAGGTTTCAAAGATTTGACCAGATCAGTTGATCCAACCAGTTGAATCGAGAACCGATGACAGAACAACTGGCTTGGCCAATTTTTTAATAGCATGCTTGAAATCATTTGAGCTGAGAAAAATCCAGTTTGATTGGTTTAAACCGGTGAACCAAATCTCTGGTTCAACATGCTCTGACAAAGAAAAAAAA
Source organism: Thalassia testudinum (assembly GCA_037157565.1). Lineage (NCBI taxonomy): Eukaryota > Viridiplantae > Streptophyta > Magnoliopsida > Alismatales > Hydrocharitaceae > Thalassia > Thalassia testudinum. The sequence continues at coordinate 56,585,338 of JAZHRO010000030.1, forward strand.
AAAACGCTGACAACCTCCCACGTCAAATGCCATTACAACTCTTCATTTTTCACTTTCCCTCCCTCAAAGTCTCATGCGAACCTATCCCTCTCGACTCAAATCTCAAGCACTCGTCATCGTCAGAGCTCTCACCCCTCTTGCCCTCCCTGTGGCCTACAAGGTGACCATCCCCTCCTACCCTCGCATCCGCGTCGGTCATTTGTCATCCGCTATCCGCGTCCACTATCCGTGACTGACTACCCTCGTCTGCGACTCCCACTGCAATGCCTCCTCTTCCCACCACAGCACCTCCTTGCTCCTTCCGCAACGGCGCAATCATCACATCCATGACAGCACAACTCCCTACCAAGCCTGCCCTTGCCATCGCCCTTCTCAGAGTCAGCATTTGCGACTCCAATGAGTTTAACATTCCTCCTCACGTGCAGTCGAACATCTTTGCCACCATAAACTTCTTCCCCTTCTCCTTTCACCTACAATATCATTGCTGCACCTCTACGATCCACCAAGCCCCTTCCTCCATCCACCTACACAGCAAACTCACCACCACCACCAAACTAGCCCCATCTCACTACCAGCACGACCCAAACCCATCCTCGACAATTCACCTTTTTGAACAATCTCACTATAGTCTATCCAAGACCATTCACATGAACCTGGTTATGCCAAAAAAGAAGAAAGTTGCATCTCATATACAATTTAGGAAATAGAAAACACTAAAAAATATCACTTTTTAATTCGATCTTCACTTGGATATCAAATGAGGAAATGATTAATGCACAAATAATTGATAGATGTATGATGAAATCAAATGAATTGGGCATTTTGTACTGACAACCAGAATTATTACAACTTCATTTTTCATTTTTTATATACTTCCTTTCATGTCCTCTAATTTAAGTCTTTAATACTTCCATTTTATTTTATAGCGTGATTAGATATTCCAAATATGAAATAACATTTTGTGATAGTTATATTTAATTTTTATACATTAAATTTTGATTTAACCTGATTCAACCCAGTTTGACCAATACAAACAAAACTTAAGTATGATCGGTCTGGTTTTTCCCGAGCCGGTTCTAATGCTAACATCATCATCGATTCAACCGGTTCAAACCAGCAATTGAACCCTAAAAACCAAAGGTTGACCAATTCGATGACTGGTCCACTTTTTAAACCCTTGGTTTTTATTCATTTTTATACTCATTTCATTATCTATCTTGGTGATGCCATTTGGAGACATGCTTTATAATGAAAAATAGACAAACATACATATTCTTAATGTTTGGTGAGTCATTTATTTACTTTACTATATATTGATTTACTTTGTATGGTAATCTTTTAATCACTAACGTGAGATTTTAAGTAAAAGGAGTCATAATTTCCATCACTCTAAGATACAGAGTGTTTCAATATAAAGAATCCTCTCACATTAAAGTAATAGTTAAATTAGGATAGCCAAGGATCAAATTACTCTATATCTCTTTTTCTGCTTATATAAGCTAAAGTGTTTTTTTTTTAGCTTGATGTGTGATACATGACAAGTATAACCTCATCAAGTCCTTGCACGTGGATATGGGATCGAGAGTATTTGTTATAAGAGTAACAAAGAAGCATGCAGAAAAATGTGTCTAAATAATGCTAATTGATATGAATCCAAAAAGAGGTGCTTGCTCTTTTTACTTTTTCTGAATCTCTACAAGAATACCAATGCTATACCTTTTATTTGCGATCCTTATTCCTTTATACTTCACATTTCTTTAGATTCACGTCAATCACCATGATCTCCTTTAATTTTAATCTCACGATAATCGTATAACTAACATTGCAATTACATATCTATTACGTGAATCTGTCAATAAATCTATATTTTTATTTACTACATAATATCCCCATGATAAAGTATTTTTTTTTACATGGGATGCTATTCTCCAACTTATTCTTCATTTCCTATTATCAACAAATGACAAATTCCCTTTTTCTTAAAAAAAATAAAACACAATCGATTGCTTAAAAGGGTTGTTAAAATTTCTTTAATATTTCGTTTGACAAAAAAATAACTTCCATATCTAAATAAAATAAGAGAAAGATAAGTTAAAAAGGCTATCTTTTCTAATGGAATAAATATATAGCAAGAGAGAAATGATTAATATGATAATACAATATTAGTGGATAATTTTTAGATGCTATGATACAAATATAAGTGAATTAATATGATATAATATATATATTTTACTAATTATCTTATATTAAAATAAATATATTTTACTATACATCAACATTAACGTGACATACAATGAAATAATTCCACAGCGATAACTTTTGAGTTATCCATATGCTAAGAAAGGCCTAAAAAGGGAGACCTTTTTTACTCTCTCATTCATCTGACCTCACCATTTCCCGCGAGAGACCCAGATACCCCAAACCCACGCTGCACCAAAAAAAATCCTATTTCTTCCTTCGCCCTAAATCCACGGTCCCCTCCCAAATCCCGTCATCCCTCCCCTCCATTCTCCGACCCCTCTCTCTCTCTCTCCACAATCCCCCACACTCCCTCCCCCCCTCCTCCTTCCCTTCCCCAACGGCTACCCATCAGCATCTCCCCGTCCCCTCCTTCTACCATGGACCCCCCAAACGCCCAAACCAACGCCACCTCCAACCGCTCCCGCCGGCGCCGCCGAAAGAAGGCCCGCCCTCCCCCTTGCCCCCTCGTCCCCCCGGATAACGACGCGGCCGCTCCCCCTCCCCGCCACGTGGACTCGGAAGAGGAGAGAGAGCAGCACCAAGTCGTCGAGGAGGAAGGGAAGAAGGAGGAGGGAGGGGAGGAGAGGCAAACCCTAGAGTGGCTGATGGCGGCGTTCTCCTCGGCGTCGCTCGGGGAGGTGGAGGCCGTGTGCCGCGAGGCGCGGTGGGACGCGTACCGCGCTGCGGGGATCCTTGCGGGGAGGGGGATCGAGAGAGGAGGAAGGAGGAGGAAGGAGAAAGTTGCAGTGGCGGCGACGGGGATGGTGTCGGACGTGATCGGGAAGGGGTACGGAAGGCCGGCGGGTGGTGCTGGGAAGAGGAGGGAGGTAAATGGGGAGGAGCGGAGGCGGAGGGAGATGGAGATTGAGGAGTTCCTGTTCGGGATGATGGGCGACGGGTGCAAGCTCGATGCCGACGTCGTAAGGGATGTACTCGGTGAGCTCGTTGCTCCTTCTCCAATGCCAATTTTATGGTTAATGAATATGCTTGAGTTTGGAACGACTTCCCGATGGTTGTTGTGGTACTAGGCGAGTCTTAGGGGGTAGGGAGTGAGTTGAATAAAGGTGGATGATGGTTATTCGAGCTTAGCTCACCACGCTTCCTTGAGTTTGGGGCGAGTTTTTGGTGACTATGGTGATAATTGGCAAGTTGTAGGGGCCAGTGAATGAGTTGAACAAAGGTGGATGGCTGATATTCGAGCTTAGTTCACTGTGCTCGGTGTAGATGATTGAGCTTAGGTCATTGAATTGGGATGAAGTGTTTGTTAGCCGAAACGACCCCCATTTCTGGAAGTAGCTCTTGTTGCTTTCGTTCATGTCTTTTAGTTTTGCAATCATGGCACTTTCTCGAATTGCACGTGAGTGGATTGGTTTATTAGAAGAATGGGTGAGAGGGATTCTGAACATGGAGAATTGCAAGTAATAGTCAATGCAGTCATGTCACCTTTTTGATGTTTACGAGAGAGAATTGGTCTAGAGAATGAATGGAGAGAGGGATTCCATGCATGGAGGATTGCAATTAATAGTGGAAAGTGCACTTCGTTGCACTCTCCATGCAGAAGCCCTAGTTCCACATTCCTTGAGAAGTTTCTCGAGGAGCCAATTGAGGTCGATGCGGTAGGAGCGGCTAGATGAGAATCTCAATATAAATTGCGAAAAGAGCAAATTCCCTTGTAAATTGAGAATGCAATTCAATAAACACAATTTCAATGTCTAATGCATAGATCTTAGCTCCTTTCTGAGTTAATTATGTTTCGCCAAGGTAATTTTTTGAAAACATGGTATGATCATGTAAGAGGAGTTGTTAATGTCTTTCTTACAAAATCCAAACATGCATTTGTTTACTTTAATTCACACACTTCCCTGAGATGTTAGTGCCGTGCCTTGACATGCTGGCAATATAATGGAAGATTGACATTCATCTTGATTAACGTGATGAAATATGTCAATACGATACGAAATGGCAACATCTGTATTATTCTCTGACATGTCTTTCTGTGGTTCTTAATCATACATGGTGTACATCTGTATTTTGGAATGAAGAATCCTTGTTCCAGTCCATGCCTGTCTGATCTAACATTGAATCATAGCGTGCATCTAATTGTTTGTGAGGTGCAACCTTAACCGGGGGTTTCAATTCATTATGGAAGAAAGTTAGATCAACAAATGGACAACAGTTATCTTAAAATAGATGTGTTGATTATCTCTTGATAATATTTTGTTATACTGTTTGCAACTTGCTAAGTGTCGAAAATCAGGATTTGTACTAAAATCTAAAGCACCTGCATTGGCCTTTGTATCCAACCTCAAGTCACAGCTTAAATGTGGTCTGATCATTGAAAAACAGGAAAGAGTACAACGTAAAGACAGGAAAAAGAAGCGCATCCTAATTCACTATTTTTAAATGGAATCAAGTCACAAGGCTCACATAAGTAAATGTTTGATCTTCCAACCATAATTTGCAAACAAACCCTCTTTCATTCTCTCCTTTTCTTGTATGATATTATTTTAAGACTTGCCATTCCATACTAGATTCCACAGTCCACACTAACTGGTTCTACTTTTTGCAGGGCATTGTGGTTATGATCTTGAAAAGGTAAATACACAGGAACCACTGCAACCGATATCAAGTTTATACCGAGAATTATTCATTTTTATCACTAGTTGAAGTCTTTCCTCAGCTTTATCTTGTTGCCCAATTTTCTTATGCATCTTGTAGATGCACTAACTATTGGCAGCGTCTACTTGCCCATTATCACATCACTTGTCCTAGTTCCCCATTAATGTGAAATTGCAAGGTTTAAGAAAGAGAATCACATAAAGGCAGCATTGGATGTTAGGTAATGAAAATGCAGTCATACAACTCTTGTAACTCTTAGGTATATTATATAAATACCAGTCCTTTAGAAGGTATTGGTTTGACTTTGATATTTTCTGCAAGTAGTTGACTGAGCTGCGTTTATATTGGTCAATTTGATTGGCTGCACAGGGAGAAAAAATCACTCAGCATGCTTGTCTGCAACCTGTTCTTATGTGCATTTAGCAGATAATGTAGACCAATAATAATGGAGTACAGTTGTTACAGTACCATTGCAACCTTGATGTTATTGCAACTTTGATTAATGACCTGTTTGTAGGTGCATAGGGAGGATAATGACAATGAACAGTGAACTACAGAGTGTAGATGTTACAGTATCTTTCTGTTTTTGATATGGTACACGGATTCTTTATTATGCCTTTATTATTTTTTGTTATGCCTATAATTTCTGCCTTTTAGATTTATTACAATTTATTTTGTGGGTAGCATTTCTTACTTCATCTCCTTCTGTGTTCGTGTGTGTTTTGCACCGCTTTCCAACAACAACAACATTCAATGGTGAAGTGGTGGAACTACCTTCGTTACTCGCATGCATTGCTCATGTGAGTGTTGGTGGGGGTGGGGGGGGGGGGGGGGGGGGGGGTGTGTAATAAAAATAGGTTGCATAATAGACAAAAATTCAAACCACGACAATGACACAAGATATATAATGGTTCCCTAACTTGGATATCCTACTACCTAAGCCTCATGACTTGGGATTTTTAACTTCGATTCCCTCACCCCAAGGAAATTAATTTTACTAAACGAGGTAAGTAATGGGTTACCTCAACCTAATTTACAAGTAATAAGATGATTACAATATACCACTCATGTAAGGTAATATGGAAAGATCTTACATCAGATTCCTAGGACTCCCAATAAAAATTAAAAAGAATATTATCGATTTGTGAACCTAAGATACTAGGCATGCAAAAAGAAGGATGCCGAACATGAGATGAAAATGTAAGCATGTTCACAAGCTTGTCACGATGCAATCAAAGTTGAAAAAGTAGAGCAACGACCTTCTTAATGTGGAGAAAGAATTAGAGCTTCTTCTTAGAGCACTATAAGTGGTGATGAATTGTTCTTGTTTTTTTTAGGTAAAATGAAGTTTAGAACACATATTTATAGTGTTAGGAGCCAAAGGAGACGAGTATTAGCCATTTGAAGTTAATAATAACCGGTTAATGCCATAAATCCACATTTTTAAGAAGGTAGATTTGACCCAATAGATAGTTGGTATCGGTACTAAACTAGATGTACTGGTACAAGGTGCTTTTAGATTTGATTTCGGCTTAAATTGGCCCTAATATATTGAGCTTTAGTACTGATACTTGCTTATTATTGGCCTAAGAATTTGAACGATGATTTTTCAACTTCATTGTTAACATCAAAACATGTAGTTAATAGGTACCAGTATTAAACTTTAGTATTGGTACTTGTTACTCACAGGTTTGCCAACAAGCCAGCAAAACCAAACTTGTAGCCCATATGTACTGGTATTAAGACTTAGTATCAGTACTTGTTGGGAACATGTTTGGAACTCAATTATGTCTTTGTAAATTCCGATCCTGTAATTTGTATTGGTACTAAGATTTAGTACTGGTACTTATAAGTTATTTAAAAGTACCTTAGATGAAATTTTTTACAAAGTGTTGAAATATCGATCCTAGTGATTTGAAAAACTTATTCTTCTTAGTTAGTCATATTTGTTGAATAATAATTATATTTCGAAAGCCATTGGTCTTTGGAATTCTATTTTAGAACAATTTTGTCCTCAAAAGATGGTTGTATTCAGGGGGAAGACTAGTGATGCTCAAAGTGGTGCTCTCATCTTTACTGTCTTATTTTCTTTCGGTGCTGAAGATGCCAAAGTAGGTGGAGAAGAGGTGTTTGTGCTTAATGAGGGACTTCTTTTGGACAAACCATGGTGATGGTGAGAAAGGAGTGAGGATGGTGGCTTGGGAGGATCTGTGCAAGCCGGTCAAGGAGGGCGGGTCGGGGGTTAAGGAGGTGGGCATGATGAATGAGAGTTTCTTGACTAAGTGGATTGCCAGGCTACTTGGGAATGATGGGAATTTGGTGGGGAGGGTCTTTAAGGCCTGTTACGGTGGCCCCTTGACCTAGGACTTGCTGTTGTCCCCGCCGCGTGGCGCTTCTCACTTCCTTAGCAACCTTATGACGATGGTGCCTAAAGTGAGGAGCCTTTTCTCCCTAATTCTTGGCTTTGAGAGGTTGTTCAGGTTTTGGTTGGATGATTGGATTGGGCAGGAAAGGCTATGTGACTGCTTCCCCAAGCTCTCTGCGCTGGTTGTGGATAGGAGAGTCAGGGTGGCAAATGTTTAGGAGGACTGTTGGTGCCCCTCGTTTGTGGGTGTTCTATCATACCAGAGGATTGGGGAGCTCCAAAGGTTGCTGGTAGAGATGTAATCGGGTCGGGTTCGACTAAACCTATATCCATACTAATTTACAAAATCCACCCCCATACCCTACTCTTTTACCCATCGGGTACAAAAATCCAAACCCATATCCATACCCATCTACCCATTTACAAATTAATTTTACAATCAAATCGTGCAAAATTAGAGTTAAGGAAAGGAAAAATCTATAACATAATTAATTATTTATTTATTTTTAGCAAGCTCTAAATATAGGAGCTCGGGCTACTTTAATTTTATTGATTTTCACTAAAATTATTGCAAAAAGAGCCTTTCAAAGTGAATACATCAAAAATAAAAATACAAAAAATATAAAGAAACACTAAATACAAGTACCTTTCAAACAAAAAAATCCCATCTCCGAAATAAATTTTCAATAGAAGCTTTAGAAGCATTCCCAATCTTCAAAATTATGGAGGAAATCATGAAGAAGATTAGGGTTTGGAGAATAAGGGACTTAGGGTAGGACTTATATATCTCAGGTAAATAGAGATTTTATTCGGGTATTCAAGTAAGGTAATTGGGTATAGATTCATATCCATACCTAAACCTGGTCGGATTTTTTAGATAAAACCCATATCCGAACCTGATCGAGTTTGCGTTGGGTTTTACCCTTTTTTTTCGGTCGGGTTAGGTCGGATTCAGGTTGAGTTTACTGAAACTTGCATCCTTAGTTGCTACAGGAGTTGGAGGGATACCAACTGGAGGGTGGGGAGGATGCCTTTTGTTGGAAGGAGGGGGACTTCTCGATCTGGAGCGCATATAGAAGATTGTGATGTGCTGATGTTTTCGTTGACATTAATCTCATTCGAGGCTTCAATTGCATCTATTCAGCGGCCTCCCCTTGAAGGTCAAAATTTCTGCCTGGTTGTTGAGGAGTAGGCTCATGACGAGGAAGTGAAAGGCTAGATGGGTTCCTGATGCTGAGGTTCGGTGCCTCCTTCATCTCAGGGAGAAGGATGTGGATCATCTCTTTTTCCGCTGTCCTTTTGTTAGTTAGATTTAGAGACGTTTTAAGGCTGGATGGTGGTCGTAGTCCACCTTTCATGACTTTTGAAGGACATATAGGTGTGGTAGGGATGGAGGTCAAAATGTCTTTAGGTCTAAGAGGGAAGTCGCGACACCGTTGGCGGTGTTTTGGGGCATCTGGTTAGGGAGGAGAGAGGTCATCTTCAGGGGACAACGATCCTATGTGAACTTTGTTGAGTCGATTTCTTCGTTGATTGCTTTTTGGAACTCTAATTTGTAATTTGGCCATGTGCCTTTTTTATTTAATATAATTTTCGGTGATTATAATTCAGATAACTGTCCTTTCTCTTTTCAAAAAAAGATGGTCGTATTTGCTATAGGAGGAATTGGTCATTTTGTGGGAAGTTGGGCGATGATGTGAATGTGGTAAGATGGTGGAAGCCAATGGAGGTGGATAGTTGTTGATGCACGAGGCTTGGGGATAGCCTCGTAGTAGGAGATGGTTGCAAGTGGGGTGGAGGAGGAGGAGGTGGTACGACAAGTAGCGGCGGTTGTGGGCTTCAGGCCTGTTGGGGGGGGGGGGGGGGGGGCATAGCTTGTTGCCCAATGATGGGGATCCTTTCATGGAATGTTAGGGGTCTAAATGACCCTGCTATGAGGGCGACATTAGGGGTTACATCAAGCAGTGGAGAGCGGATGTGGTTCTTTTGCAAGAGACGAAGTTGATGACATGTGACGGGACTGTTTGGAGAGAGATGGGTGGATCGTTGTTGGAGGGGTTCCTGGCCCTGAATGCAGTTGGCCGAGCAGGTGGATGGTTGGTTGGTGGAAGGATATTTTTGAGGTGGTTGACTCATTCATAAGGGCACATGTGATCTCAATTATGCTGAAGAGGGGAGATGGGATGGAGATGGTGCTCTTAGGAGTCTATGGCCCGACAAATGTGTTGGCAAGGGTAGCATAATGGGAGGAGCTCTCCTCAGTGGTAGAGAGTTGCCAAGGGACACCTTGGCTAGTTGGTGGGGATTTCAACATTACGCTGCAGGTTGATGGTAGACTTGGCGGGAGAGGGAGGCAGGATCTTAGGTCGGATCAGTTTGTTGAGTTTGTGGTGGCACATGGATTGCTGGACTTGGTTCCTGCTTCATTGCATACACATGGAGGAACTCAAGAGTGTGGAAATGGCGGAGGCCTTCCCTTTGGCCTCTGTCATTCCAATGAATAGGTCGTTCTCAGATTATATGCCGTTATTGTGGAGGCCCAATGAAGGGTCGTCTTTTGGCATGTACTTTAAATTTGACAGATCTTCATTGTTGGAAGCTGGCTTCAGGGAGATGGTTGAGGAGAAGTGGCAGTCCTTGCTGGTGGAGGGGTTAGCAGCGACCCTGCTGGCGGCCAAGCTGATGGCGTTGAGAGGGCACCGGAAGATGTATAGGAATGAGGTGAGAGAGGCGAGGGGAAGGAGGAAGATGGAGGCTTTGGTAGAGATTGATGAGTTGGATAGGCAAGAAGATGTTGACGCTTTGTCTTTAGAGGAGAAGGCTTGTAGAGCAAGGTAGCTACATGTGGTCTAGGAGGAGGACAAAAAGGTAGAGGTTGAGTGGAAAACAAAGTTCAGGCAGAGATGGCTGCGCGAGGGGTACTTCAACACTAGATTCTTTCACCAGATGGCATCGGCCCAAGATTTTAAATATCAATATCAATGTCGTGTCGACAAGTCGAAAATGGAATATATTGAGGATATATTGTCAATATCGGTAAATTTTAGGGAAATCACTTAAAAATATCTAAAATGCCATAAATTTGATGAAAATTAGCATTTTAGTAGCTACTACTTGCATAAAGAAATGTCTAAAAGATCAAAATCATAAATTTTGAATGAAAATATAATAGAAATGTACTATTGACGTACGGATAAAGTCATATATTGAAAATAATATGCACATAACATAATAATTGAAAAATATTTACACTGCTCATCAGAAGAAATGATATATTAGTAGTACCAAAGCATCAATGGACCACACCAAGCATGAAAGCACCAACCATTGCCACCAAATCAATACCGGGCTGAGCTTTGACCTGGCTCGATACCTCTCCTCCGATTATCTTCCTCTATTTGAAACACTCTAACATACTCATGGTAGGACTCCCACGCCATGTAGCTGTATCAAGTATTGCATTTATTAATGGAACTCTGGTGAAATCACTCAAAATGGCTTAAAATGCTATAAGATGAAAAAATGTCTAGGCCTTAGAAGATCAAAATCATGATTTGAGATGTAAAAACAAATTCCAATTTTCAATGGGAAAGTTTGAGGTATCTGAAGACTTTCCGAGGGGGGATTCCCCCTGGCAGTATGGATCGCAGTATATGGGAAAGATGATACATAACCCGTATCGGTCACATGTTAGAGTCCAGATAGGGATATGTGACCAACGTATCCCCCATGTCGGTCACATATCGCCATTTTAAGGGAAAAATTATACTGCAATCCTTCATTTTTGTCGATGTATTGCCGATATACCTCGATATCTGTGGTATGTCGACCGATATCATGAAAAAAGACATGGTACATGGTATCGATATCCTCCAGCCCATCGATATTGACGTGTCAACGATATGTCGCTAGCATTTCAAACCTTGCGTCAACCAGGAGGAGGAATTGGATTGATAGACTATCGGTGAGCGGGGTATGCTACTCAGGCAAGGAGGAGGTGGGGAGGGCAGCAACTGAGTACTTTAAAGAGTTCACAAGGAGGTGCAAGCGGGGGAGGTGGAGATGGTTGGGGGAGAATGTGTAGGGTTTATCCAGTGACCAGACGACAACTTTCACAGCAAGTTTCTTAGAGGATGAGGTTAGATCAGCAATGTGGGGATTCAATAAAGATGGATGTCTAGGCCCGGATGACTTCCCCGTCCTCTTTTATAGAGAGTTTTGGTTGCTTGTCGGGGGGTGGGGGGGTGGGGTGATGCAAGTCATTGGGGAGTTCACAGATGGGAATAGGCTTAACAAGTTTTATATGTTGCTGAAGATGGAGGAAGCATAGGCGATAGAGGACTTCAGGTCGATCACCCATTCCAATGCAATATACTTGATTATTACTAAGGCCTTGGCAAAAAAATTGCGTGGGGTGTTGTAGGTTGTGGTTTTGAGGTGCGAACGACTTTTGTGTTGGGAAGAGGTATCTTGGATGGTTTCATGGTGGCCTTGGAGACCCTGGTAGCGTGGAAGAGGAGGAAGATGAAAGCTTTTCTCTATAAGGTAGATTGTAGCAAGGCCTATGATTTGGTGCAGTGTCATTTCCTTCAAGCTAGCTTGGCCAGGCAGGGCTTCTCGCATAGGTGGATTGATTGAGTGAAGAGGTGCGTCATGACAACTTCGTTCTCAATCTTACTGAATGGGAATCCTGTCGGGGGTAGGGGGCAACCTAGAAGAGGTGTTTGATAGGGGTGTCCACTTACCCCTATGTTGTTTGTCTTGGCTGCTGATGCCCTAGCAAAGGCTGCAGGCATAGCATGTTCGGACCTCTTCAGGGACTTTGTGGTAGGAGGTGATCTTTAGGTCCCGATACTCCAGTATGTGGATGACATGCTCTTCTTGGTGGAAGGTTCCTTCGTGGAGGCAACATGATTGCATGCTCTTCTGGTGTTGTTTGGTGAGGCATCTAGCTTGCAGAAATGTAGTTTTTTGCCTTTTCATTTGTTGGAGTTGAAAGTGGGTGAGTGTAGTTGGTCACTTTGAACGACTGTTGGAGCCATGTTGTTGCCTTACCTTGGGTTGCCCTTGACAGTTGGGTGTTTCAGAGTGCAGGATTGGCTTTCGTTGTTGGAGAGGATGGAGAAGAGATTGGGGGGTTGGGCATCTAAGTTGTTATTCAGAGGTGGCAGGTTGACGTTGGTCAAAGTAATCCTCTCCATGTCGAATTATTTCCTTTCTATCTTTAGATTGTCAAAGCGGATTGAAAAGAAGATTACAGGCTTGATATGGGATGTTTTCTAAACAAACTATGGAGCAGCAGGGAATAGTGCCACATTGGTGGCGTGGGAGGTGTGTCAACCGGTGCAGGAGGGTGGTCTTCAGGTCTGCGATGTGGGGTGTATGAACGTGATTCTATTGACAAAGTAGGTTGCCAGGTTGGTTAGGAGGGACTAGGACCTTTTTGGTGATGTTATGCAGAAGTGTTACGGATCCTTTCTATATTGGCTGGCTTTGGATTGTCCTGCAGCTTGGACCTCCCACTTCCTCAGAGGGTTAGCGTCAGTGGTCACGAAGGCGTGGTTTATTCACCCCTCTTTTGGGAACGAGTGATGTGTTCAAGTTTTAGATGGATGATTGGATGGGTGATGGCCCACAATGTGACAAATTCCCTAGCCTCTTCTCTAGAGCTACCCATAGAGAGGTGATAGCGAGGAGTTGTTGGTCTGGTGCTTAGTGCCTTAGATTTTTGGTGGGGGGGGGGGAGCATTTCCTGATCAAGGGATGAAGGAATTGCAGGAGTTCCTACAATGCTTGTAGGAATGGGAGCCGAAAGATGGGATAGATGGTTTCCATTGGGAAGAGGAAGAATTCTCGGTGGAGAAGGCATACACCAAATTTCAGGGGTCTATGTAGGTGGTTGACGTTGGTCTCTTATGGGATTGCAAGTTGGTATGGTCAGTGGATTGTTCGCTTAAGGTGAGAATATTTGCATGGCTGCTGAGGAGAAGAATCATTATGAAGGATTGGAGACCAAGGTAGGCGTCGACGGATGACGAGACTTGCTTGCTATGTGCTGGGGAGGAGGAGGATGTTGAACGCTTGTTCTTCAAGTGTTTCGTTGAATAGGTTTAGAGAAGAGTAGGGATAGTCTGGATCAATCATGACAACTTGGATGGTTTCTAGGTCTCCTTCGGGAGAGGTAGGAGACAATGGAGGCACAATGTTTTTAGTTCAAAGAATGAGAGTGCTAAGGTGCTAGCGAGTCTTTGGGGTATCTGGTTGGGGAAAAATGGAGTGATTTTTAGGGGGATATAATCCTTATGTTGAGAACTTTATTTCTTATATTTCTTCTCAGGTGGTGTTTTGGGAGTCCTCCTTGTAAGTGGATCATTTTGTAACTTTTTTCTAATGATGAATGAATTTGGGTGGTTATCCGTTCAAAAAAATGACTCAAGATAAACCTAATTTGTCTGTAGAATATATTTACGCAACTTGATTAGGTCTTATTTGTTAGGAGGCTTGCAATCAAGGAAATGCACTAGCTTCTTCTTAATTCATATTCACCTTTGCTTGATTCTTGATTTGAATTAATTTCTTCTTTCACCTCTTTTGTCCTCTTCATTTGAATTTATTTCTTCTTTGTAGTGTTCGTCCTTTTACACATCATCTATACTCTACAATAATACTCATTTGCAGCTATTAGTTGGAGAATGTTTTGTTAACACCAAAATTTAGGATAACGTGAAATATAGTTCCAACTGTGAAAATTGCTATACATTCTAAACTACATCCAGCAATGTAGTAGAAGTAACTTCTTTACTCAACATTCTTTAATTGCGAACTCTTGTCGATTTTTTACTATACTCGAGCGTTGATGTAGCACATCATAAGTAGGAAACACCCCTACAAAATTTGAATGAATGCTTGAATCCATGTTTAAAAGATTTGACAAGCTTTATACTGGCCAGTGGCTATCTAATGTAACCCTCCTCCTTTATCTGAGCTTGGGATTGGCAATAAAAGGTGCAAAAATGGATGGAGGACAAAAGACAAGAGAGGAGGGAGGAGGTGAGGGGCGAGAGACCTTCTCACCTGTGGGACGGTCAAGATGAAGGCCCCGGGGTATGGAGGGTGGTCAAGTGGAGGAGGAAGGCAGAGGCTCGTGTTGCAAGAGATCTGGGGAGGGTTGGTAATGATTGTTACTTCAAGTGCTTGGGGGTCGGCCACTGGGCGAGGGATTGCTGGGAGCCCTTGCGGTGTTGGGGGTGTTGGGGTCTTGGGCATCAGCGGACGCAATGTGGTGGTGTTGGACGGTGGAGTAGTGCGCGAGGTTTGGATGTGGGACGTCCTCCGCCACCACCGCCAGTGGTGGTGCCCTTAGTTGAGGTAGAGGCTCCTTGGTCGGCAAATGCGGCTGCCCTTCGTAGCCTGGTGGGTGGTCTTGTGGGTGAGTTGCCTTTGGGTCAGCTGTGGGTCTCCGAGGTGGTTGAGGCCCTTAGTGATGAGCCGAAGGGGTCTAATGTGGTCCTTCCTTTGGGAGACAGGGGGGTCCTTGTGGTGGGGCTTTCCCCGGAGAAGATGAAGGAGCTCTACTTCGCGGTCTCCCGATTGAGGTCGGAAACAATGGCTTGGCGAAAGGCTTGCGTCCACGATGAAGAGCGGAGAGAACGCCCACCGGAGAGAGTGCCAGTGGTATTGGTGGTCGAGGGGGTACCTTGGTGGCTCCAAATAGTGGAGGTCCTCGGGGCGGTGGTGTCCCCGTTCGTGTGCCTTTGTCGGTGTTAGGAAACTGGTATCTCGGCTGGACCGCTTGAGGCGGTGGTGGAGTTGAAGGTGGGGGTGGTGATGTTGGGGAAAGTTCTCCTTCGCCACGAAGGACACATGTGGGTGGTCTCTTGCACCTACAAGAGGGCCAAAGGGAGGAAGGTCTCGTATGTAGAGGTGGCTGGTGGAGCAGTGAGCTCAGGTGGTGCGGCGGTGGAACCATTGCACCCTCGAGCTAGGGTTTTGCCCGCTGATTGAGAGTGCAAACGTCTTGATGCTGACGTGGAGTCGGTCCCACTGATCGCGATGCAACAACCATTGAATGCGGCTGTTGCGGTTGCCTCAGAGGGGACGTTACATCTGGAAGGCGAGGAGGTGCTGAATGCGACGTGGTCAGAGGAGTGGGAGGCGGCGCCTTCTGTGTGTTGCGATGAGGGGATACTGCTGCTGTATGTAGCGGTTCCCTCTTTTGAGATGTCGGGCGCGTGGGGTGGATCCCCTCCGAATCCAAATGGTGGAGACAGCGCTTCGGGTAGCACTGAGACCCATGACCCCGGTTCTGATGGAGATCGGTTCGAAGAATTGTGCTCGGGCGAGCGGAGCCGATTGAGGATGCTGCATCGATCTTCCCTGATGTGATGGGGGCTGCTGATGCCGAAGAAGAAGCTTGACGTCTGTCTTCGTTGGGCGTGGAAGAGAGGAAAGGTTCCACCGCCCTCCCCTCGACAGCGGAGAAGGGGATCAGGGGCTTGGGAGCAATGGTGGTGGCATCGGATTTGTGTCATAATCGAGGGTCGCCACGACGACAGGTCGAGGACCTACCCCTAGCAGCAAGCGACTGCGTGGTGATTCCCCTATCTGGGTGGAGACCACGTGTAGTAGATGGTGGCTGGGGAGGAGCATTTCGGTACAAACGGAAATTGAGGTATCGAGGATCACGTCGGGGACATAGGGTAGTAGTGGACGGCTATGGCAACATGCCACAGCCATCGGCGATGGCAACCTTGGATCTTAATGATGATGAAGTTTGTCAGGCCATGGAAGCATGTGGCTTTCGTTTGAAGATGAGGGAGATATCCACTTGTCTCACATGAATGGAGTTGTTACGTGGAACGTGTGGGGTCTTAATGACCCATCGAGGAGGGCGACGCTGGGGCACTACATTCGCTTGTGGAAAGCGGATGTTGTGTTGTTGTAGGAGTCGAAGCTTTCTAATGGTGATGCTAGAACGTGGAGGGAGATCGGAGGCTCATGGATGGAGGGTTTTCGCTATGTTGGAGCAGCTGGCTGCTCCGGAGGGCAGTTACTGGGGTGGTAGGATGATGTCTTCTCCTTGGATGACTGCTTTGAGGGTGAACATGTCATCTCGGCGAGGTTGATACGAAAAATGGGTGGTGCCAGGATGATAATCACAGGGGTCTACGGACTGTCAGATGCTCAGGCAAGAGGGTTGATGTGAGGGGAACTTACGTCGATAGCTGCGGAATGCCATGGAAGTTCCTGGTTGGTTGGTGGTGACTTCAACATTACTTTGCAGTTAGAGGATAGATCGAGTGGGAGGGGAAGGCAGGACCTTGGATCTGATGAGTTTGTTGCCACGCATGGCCTTATAGATTTGTGCCCGACATCCTGTGCATATACATGAAGGAACAACTGCGGTCAGATGTCTAGGATTGACATATTTCTCTCCAATGTGGAGATGGCAGAGACCTTCCCTGTTGCGGAGGTGTCTCCTTTGGAGAGACAATTCTCATATCATACACCCCTGATATGGCGGCCTAATGAGGGAATGCGCTATGGCTCTTACTTCAAGTTTGACAGATCTTGGTTGCTTGAGGAGGGATTTTAGGGTATGGTGGAGGAGAGATGGAGCTCTTTTGTGGTGGAGGGATCAGCTACGCTTCGTCTAGCAAGGAAACTGTCTTTGTTGTGGGTCAACTTAAAGGCATATAGGAAGGAAATCCGAGCAGCTAGGAGGGGCAAAAAGGAAGATGCTTTGACAGAAATCATCAGGATAGATAAACAGGACCAAGCCCCTATCTCGGCTGAGGATAGGGAGGTCAGGTTGAAGATGACATGAGTGGTGTAGGAGGACAAGAAAGCTGAGGTGGAGTGAAAGACAAGATCGAGACAGAAGTGGCTGAAGGAGGGTGATTCTAATACAAGGTTCTTCCACCAAATGGTTTCCGCTATGAGGAGGAGGAACTGGATTGAGAGGCCGTTGATTCATGGGGAGGCTTTTTCAGGTAGGGAGGAGGTGGGTAGAGCTGCGGCAGACTACTTCAGAGAGTTCACAAGCAGACGCAACAGAGGTTGTTGGCAATGGAGGGGAAGGATGTACGATGTGTTACTGCTGCCCAGGTGGAGAGCCTCACGACCAGCTTCTCAGAGGATGAGGTGAGGTAGGTAGTTTGGGGGTTGAATGCGGAGGGATGCCCTGGACCAGACGGTTTCCCTGTTTTCTTCTTTAGGGAATTCTGGTCCTTGGTAGGGACGGATGTGTTGTAGATGATGGAGTTTCCTGCAGGGAATAGGGTGTTTGACAAACTGAACAGATTTTATATGTTTTTGCTGCCTAAGAAAGAAGGTGTGGAAGAGGTTAAGGATATCCGTCCAAGTGTGCTTTTGAATGTTGTCTACATTATTGTTGCCAAGGTCTTTGCAAACAGGCTTAGAGATATTCTTGGAGACTTGACCTCCCCTGTGTAGATGGCGTTCGTGCCGGGAAGGGGAATCTTGGACGGGTTTGTCATCGCTATGGAGGCTTTGGCTGCTTGGAAGAGGGAGAAGAAACAGGCGTTTCTGTGGAAGGTAGACTTCAGCAAGGCGTACGACTTAGTATGGTGGGATTTCCTATGGGTGTCCTTACTGAGGAGAGGCTTCCCCACGATGTGGATTGGTTGGATGAAGTGATGTGTGGAGACAACATCTTTCTCGACCTTGATTAATGGGAACTTAACGGGAGGTTGGGTGCAGCCTAGGAGAAGGGTCAGACAGGGGTGCCCTCTAGCACCTATGTTGTTCATGCTTACGGCGGATGCCTTGGCAAGGGCAACTCGCAAGGCATGTGATAGGGGTCTGATTAGATGTTTCTGGGTTGGAGAGAATGAATGGCAATCCTGCAGTATGCTGATGATACCCTATTTTTGGTGGAAGGAGCGAGTCTGGAGACTAGGAGGTTGAGAATCATTCTGGAGCTCTTTGGCGTAGCATCATGATTGTAGATTAATTACCAGAAATCGATGTTTGTTCCGATGAACATGGTGGAAGAAAAGGTGGAGACGGTGGGTGGTGCACTTGGGACAGAGGTGGGATATTTACCATTAGTTTATCTGGACCTTCCTTTGTCAGATAGGAGGCTTGGACTGCGAGATTAGCTTCCTTTACTGGAAAGAATGGAGAAGAGATTGGCAGGGTGGTCAGCTAGACTGTTGTCTAGAGGCGGGAGGTTTGTTTTTGTGAAGGTTGTTCTGGCATCCATACAATCATCTTTTCTCTCACTTTTTAGGATACGGAGACATGTTGACAAGATCTCTGGGCTGATGCGTGACTTTTTCTGGTCCATTATGGGGGCAGTAGGAAGAGGGGCGAGGATGGTGGCCTGGGAGGAGGTTTGTAGGCTTGTGTAGGAGGGGGGCCTGGGGGTTAAGGAGGTGGACATAGTAAATGTTAGCCTCCTCACAAAGTGGATTGCCAGACTTGTTGGCCGTAAACAGGGGTTGTTGGGTGACGTCATGAGGAACTGCTACGGACCCTTTATATCTTGGGAGCCTTTGGAGTCCCCTCCTTCAGGGGCATCTTTCTTTCTCAGGGGGTTGAGAGCGGTGGCAAGGAAGGTGTGGACATTCCTTTCTCCCATGCTGGGGGAGGGAGATGTTTTCCAGTTCCGGTTAGATGATTGGCAGGGGCTTGGCCTGTCTCTCAATGTTAGATATTCTTGTTTCTTTGGGGTGTGGTTGACCCGTCGGCCTCGGTGGGAGACTACCAGATCGGGGCTTGGTGTCCAGTCTTTTGGGGGGGCCTCTCTGACCAGAGGTGTGAGGATTTCTAGAGGTTGTTGTAGGAGCTGAAAGGATGGGAGCCAGAGGAGGGTGGTGACTCATACTCCTGGGAAGAAAGTGATTTTTCAGTGGCGAAAGTCTTCTGCAGATTGAGTGGCGGCGTGGCCAACCCAGATGTCGATTTCTTGAAAGATTGCAGGCTTCTCTGGGAGGCGGAGTTCCTATTGAAGGTGAAGATTTTTGCATGGTTGATGAGGAGGGAGAGGATCATGACGAAAAGGTGGATAGCGAGGTAGGCCTAGATGGATGATGTGAATTGTCTCCTTTGTGGAGGAGTGGAGGACATTCAACACCTCTTCTTTTAGTATCCTTTTGTGGAACAGGTGTAGCAGAGGATGGGGATCGACTGGATTGTCTATCGGGTTGTGGCTAGTTTTTGATCTTCTTTCCGTAGCGGGAATGCCCAAGAGGGGTAGATCTCATTTAGATCCAAGAAGGATCGAGCTAAGATTTTGGCTGTATTATGGGGTGTTTGGCTGCGCACGAATGGGGCGCTTTTTAGGGGAGAAAGGTCCTATGTTGAGAATTCTTTTTATTCCATTATGTTCCAGGTGGAGTTTTGGAGATCCTTTATGTAATTTATAATGTAATTCTTTGTGGTGGAATGAAATGATCGTGGGTGGTTATCATTTGGATAGCTACTCTTTCACTTTTCAAAAAAAAAAGGGTGCAAAATCTCAACATAGGTGGAGTTGTTGCTTCTCTTTCCATGTTACAAAAAGGAAATTCGATGGGAGGAGAGACAAAAAGATTAATGATAGATACATTCTTTGAAGGAAAAATATAAAAAATAAAGGAGTGGATTAACAACATCATTCCGTTATTTGTTGAATGGCACATCTTGTTCCATGCATAGATTCCTGAATTTTCGCATGTAAATCAGGGGGAAGGGGAAATTCTATTATCTCCAACATGAGATTTAATATGCACTATTAGGAGAAGATGTTGAGTTATGTTTTTGTATTAAGGGTTATTTTGTTATTTTTATTTACGTAGTGAGTTTATGATGTAACTTTTCCCTTACTTATATAGAGGCGTAGGGACTACTTGGTAAATTAAGAAGGTTCATTTTTTTCAAGTTGGTATGAGAGCTAAGTTGAGGACTTCATCAAGAACACCCTAACTCTACCACCAAGCCTGCCACCACCGTCGCCTCCCGGTAGCAGCGTTGCCACTGCCAGCCGATGCTACCATCGTTGCCAGCAGCGGCAGCAGCACCGCTAGCCTTCCACCGTTGCTAGAGCCGCTAGCTGTAGTAAGAGGGGTGTGGAGGGGGTGTTGCTGCCTCTTCTACTCTTCTCCACCTCCCTTCCCTTGCCGTTGGACATCTTCCGGCAGTAAGGAGAGAGTTGTAGATCCGTATCTCTTTTGTTTCAGGGTCTAGGAAGATCCTCCACGTGTTGGTTGATAAAGTTCTAGAGCGAGGATCTTCCGGAAAGGAGTTTGAAAGGTCTTTTTGGATGGTATAATCAAATTAGATCTTTGTTTCTGTTTGTTTTGGGGTGTATATTCCCCTTTGATGCATGTTTTTGGGGTGTGTATTCCCCTTGAGTATTGACCGCGTGTGAGCGGAGATTTGTAGGGTGTGTATTCCCTGTTTGGTGCATTTGTTGGGGTGTGTTCCCCGTTTTCTGTTAGTTTTGAAATCTGAGTGTGAAGAAGTTCAGGGGTGTGTACCCTTCTGTGGTGCATTGAAATCAGTTCATGGCAGTGTGTTTCAGTGAACATGGTAATGTCCCTGTCGGAGATTGTGCTAGGAACCGTCGTGGGTGATACTCCAACTACTGGTGTGACATGGTTAATTGATTTAGGTGCCTCAAATCATTTATCCGGGAATCTGTAGTATTTTGGGCAGATTCAACCAGTCTCTCGAGGTCGTACAGTGCAGGTGGTTGATGGGCGACTTGCTTCTATTAGTAGTCAAGGGAAAATTAATGTTACCCCTTCTATGCAGCTTAATCATGTCCAATTTGTTTCAGATTTATCCATGAACTTGCTCTCTTTTAGTAATGAGCGTGGATGTATTTTCCATGATTGAATGACAGGGAAGACTATTGGTAGTGGATATGAAGAAGGAGGTGTTTATTGACTTCAACAGGGTCTCATGGCTGCAGCGTGTTGGGTTAGTACCATGTCTGGGAATGCTCTACAATGGCATAGACGGTTGGGCCATCCTTCTTTGGAGAAATTACGTAGGCTAATTCCTCATGTATCCCCAACTACACAACTCACTTACGATGCATGCCAACTTGGGAAGCACCATAGATCTTCCTTTCTAGTTGCTACTGGACCACGCTCGTCTTTGTGTTTTAGCTAGTGCATCTTGATGTTTGGGGTCCCAGTAGGACTCTTGATAGAACAGGACATTGGTACTACTTGATTGTGGTTGATGATTTTTCATATTGTCCTGGCTATTTCTCATGGAGAATAAGTCTGAAGTGGGTCCACTGATTGAGAAGTTTGTATTGATGATAAAGAATCAGTTTGACGTTTGCATCAAGACTCTTAGATCTGATAATGCATTGGAGTTCTATACTCGTCAGCTGGCAAAATTCTATGGTTTACATGGCATAATTCATTAGAGCTCATGTCCTTACACCTCTCAGAGAGGAAGCACAGATATATCCTTGATATGGTCAGAGCCTTTCTTATCCATAACAGTGTGCCACAGAACTACTGGGGAGATACAGTTCTCACAACTTGCTACCTTATTAATAGATTACCTTCCTCTGTGATTCATGGGCAGATACCATAGCAGGTGTTTTATTTAGATGATGAGTTGTTTTATCTTCCACCTAAGACATTTGGGTGTGTGGCTTTTGTACATATTCTTGGACCTGAGCGAGATAAATTAGCACATAGAGTAGTCAGGTGTATATTTCTTGGCTACTCTCGTACTCAGAAGGGGTATCAGTGTTTTGATCCCCTACACCAGAGACATAACATCAGTGCAGATGTCACCTTTCATGAAGTACCCTATTTTTTTGTTGCTGTCAGGCAGGTGCAGAGTGTGTCGGAGTGTGCTCCTGTACCAGTTGTTCCTGTATCATTTGGTGTATGCATAGATAGTAGTAGCCCTTCTCAGGCTACTGAGCCATCTACCAATACATTTAGGTCAGTACTAGTGAATAAAGGGACCTTTATGGGTCACACCTATCAGTTGCCAGTTGTCTATAGGGTAAAGTCCCCTCCATCTATTCCACAGACTCCTCAGGTTAGTGTTGATAACCTGGGGGTTGCTTCTACTCAGGGGGCTTCTTCAGATATAGTGTCAGCAGGTGTAGAGGGTGAGAGTCCGTCACCTGTGGATGTTTCTCCAGGTCCTGATTCCATGAGTACTGATGAGGATATCCCTATTGCTATCAGGAAGGCTCCACAATCTTGTGCCCAGTATTGTGTTGTTGGGAGTGTTGTTTCTGCTGATTCTCTAAATTGTTCCATGCATTCACAGCTGTAGTATCCAGTGCTGAGATACCTACCTCATACCAGCAGGCTCTACTACATCCACACTGGAAGGCAGCTATGGAGGAGATGTTTGCACTTACTACCAGAGATACCTAGGAGCTGTCACCTCTACCGTTTGGCGCCTACCTTGTTGGAGCCAGACGGGTCTTTGCCTTGAAATACAACCCAGATGGGTCTATTTCAAGGTAGAAGGCCCACCTTGTGGCCAAAGGATTCACTCAAACCTATGAGGTGGATTTCTTTGAGACGTTCTCCCTTGTTGCACAACTCTCCACTGTTCGCATACTTATCTCTTAAGCAGAGTCCCCGAGCCTGGTTTCAGCGCCTGTTTGAAGCGTTGTTTGTTATTGGAATGCAGGGATCCTCATATGACCATTCACTGTTTGTGAGGAAGATCAATAATGGTACAGTGGCTTTACTTGTGTATGTGGATGATCTTATTCTCACAGGTGATGGTGCAAAGGGTATATCTTAGGCGAAGGAGTACTTGGTATGTCAGTTTGTCATGAAAGATCTTGGGAAGCTGAGATACTTTTTGGGCATTGAGTTTGCCACAAGTAAGCAAGGGATAATTATGTCACAAAGGAAGTATGTCCTTGATATTCTTCAGGAGACAGTCATGTTAGGATCTAAGATGCTAATATTCCTATGGATCCTAAAATTCACCTCTTTGAAGATACTGTGAAGCTAAAAGACAAGAAGGCATATTGACAGCTGGTGGGTAAGCTGTTATATTTGACCATCATTAGGTCAGATATTAGTCTTGCTGTGGGTAAGTTAAGTCAGTTCTTAGTCTTAGATAAGCCCACTAATGTTCATTGGCAGGCTATGACGCAGGTGTTGAGGTACATCAAGGGATGTTCGGGTAGGGGCATTCTTTTTCAGAAGAAGGCACATATGTCTGTTGCTTACTCAGATGCAGATTATGCAGGTAATGTTGGTGATAGGCAGCCTACCACTGGTTTTTGTACTTTTGTAGCTGAAAACTTGGTGACCTGGAGGGGCGAGAAATAGAGTGTTGTTTCACGATCCAGTGTTGAGTCTGAGTACAGGGCCATCACACATACAGCAGCGAAGATGATATGGATCAGGTTTTTGTTACGGGATCTTCATGTTAATGTTTAGGAGCCTATGGAGATGCACTGTGACAACTAGGTTACCACTTACATTGCAAACAATCTTATGTTCCACGAGAAAACAAAATATGTGGAAGTGGATTGCCATTACACGAGGAATTTGATTTGACAGGATCTACTTCGTACTACTTGTCTTGTCTCTTTAGACTAGACTGCTGACATGTTTACCAAGCTGCTGTCTCGCCCTCAGTTTGAGAAGTGTAGAAACAAGCTGAGTATGATTGATACATATGCTCCAACTTGAGTGGGAGTGTTGAGTTATGTTTTTGTCGTAAGGGGCATTTTGTTATTTTTATTTTCATAGTAGGTTTATGATGTAACTTTTTTCTCACCCATATAGAGGTGTAGGGACTACTTGGTAAACTAAGAAGGTTCATTTTCTACAATTGAAGAAATTGTCATATTATCAAAAGAAAACCTTAGCTTTTTTTATACTAGAGAGGTTTGGGAGAATTACAAAGGCACCCCAAAAATAACATGAATGACAAATAAGTCCCTAGGCTCAACAATACACCTTAAGTTGGGATATAGATGTCTATAAGATGAAACTTGTCGCACAAGAAATCAAGATGCTTCTTCTTCAGAGACTTGGTAAATATATCAGCGAATTGAAGCTCCATGGAGACATATAGGGTGCTAATCTTGTCAGTGAGAATAATATTACGAATAAAGTGGCAGTCAACCTCAATATGCTTGGTCCTCTCATGGAAGATTAGATTCAAGGCGATGTAAGTGACTGACTTGTTGTCACAGAGAAGTGGGATAGGCATAGTAGTCTGGATGCCAAGATTTTGTAAGAAGGAAACAACCTATATAATTTGACAAGTAGCATGCGCCATTGCTCTATACTCTACCTTTGCACTCGAACGGATAACAACACTTCGCTTTTTGTTCCTCCAGGAGACTAGATCCCCCCCAAGATAAACTGCAAAATCCAAAATAGAGCGTCGATTATCCACAGATCTGGCATAATCTGCATTAGAATAGGCAAGAATATCTAAGGTGCCACCATCTCTGTAATACAACCCTCTCCCTGTTGTCACCTTGAGGTACTTCAGAATGAGACAAACCTCATGCCAATGATTGTGACGAGTAGTCTACATGTGCTGGTTGGCCTTGCTCACTGTAAAGTTGATATCAACCCTCGTGGTAGTAAGAGTAAGTGACGCACTGTACTATGATAATGAGTAACGTCCTCATACAATGGGTCCTCATCAGAAGAATGTGGAGGTGGAGGCTCCACAGGTATATACCAA
This sequence comes from Thalassia testudinum, assembly GCA_037157565.1. Lineage (NCBI taxonomy): Eukaryota > Viridiplantae > Streptophyta > Magnoliopsida > Alismatales > Hydrocharitaceae > Thalassia > Thalassia testudinum. Next base: position 56,610,227 of record JAZHRO010000030.1, read on the forward strand.
AGGGTTTAGTCCTAAGCAAGCCTGTCCGCTGAAGAATCTATAGTGTATGCTGTTTTTGTGACAAAGACAAACTTGACCCCCGTCACACTGCTTCAAACCCAGAAAGTATCTCAACTCTCCCAAGTCTTTGGTGACAAACGTAGACAGTAAGGACTTGGTTTGGGTTATCTCATCCTCATTATTACCAGTAAGAATCATATCATCCACATACACTGTAAGAATGACAACATGTGTATGGCCACCATACTCAGTCTTCTTGATGAAGACAAAGTGATCAGAAGTAGAGTGCTGAAAGTCAACCTTCTCAATCTCCGTGCTAAGCCTCTCAAACTAGGCCAGAGGAATCTGTTTCAACTCATATATGGCCTTCCTTAGGCGACAAATATGCTCTCCCTTGTAGCTGTAACCTGGTGGTTGTCTCATGCACACTTCCTTAGATAAAGTCACCATACAAAAGGCGTTTTTAATATCAAGCTGGTGTAAAGGTCATCTCCTGATTACAACAACAAAAAAAATCATGACAGAAGTGATACGAACAACAAGAGAAAATGTTTCAAAATAATTTATCCCATAAATCTAAGTAAAGCCTTTGGCAACGAGCTGGCCTTATATCTATCCACTGCCCCATCAGGTTTGTACTTGATAGGATTGAACCATGTACAATCAACCACTGTTGCACCAGCAAGGCACGACACTAAGTCCCATGTTTGTTGTGACTGTAAGGCTTGTATCTCCTTATCCATCGCAACACGCCCCGTAGGATCCTGGGAAGCTTGGATAAAATCCCTAGGAATCACGGTGGCAGTAATGGTAGAAGCAAACTGACAAACCCCATCCTCCAGATATACTAGGAAAGAGGATAAAGTGTACGTGCTCTGCTGGATCTACTCGAAACTGATTGCTCCTCTGCGTCTGAGCTACTCTCATCTGTTAGGTTGGGACAAGGCCCAGTGTCTGGGGAAGCATGTGGCTTTCGGTGGTAAACTTGAGTCTCCTCTAAGGCAGCTTATATATATATATTCCTTCCTCTGAAAAGTATGGAACCTTCTCAAAGAAAGTAACATTTGCAGTGACTATATTTTCTGTGGCTCAGATCATAGCACCTGTAGCCCTTCTGTGTCTTGAAATACCCAAGCAAGACACACTTGACTACCCTAGGGGAAAGCTTGTCCTGATTACCATATGTCTGAACAAAGCAAGTGCACCTAAAGATCTTTAGGGGTTGAGCAAAAGGCATGTCACAATTTAGATGAATCACCTTGAAGGTAGTTTACCCTCGAAGAACTGACGAAGGTACTCGATTAATCAATAGACTGCAGCATGACATTTCCCCAGAATTGCTTAGGAACTTTCATATGGATCATCAAGGTCCTTGCAATGTTTAGGAGATGTTGAAGCTTACTCTTAGCCACATCGTTTTGCTGGGATCTGTGAGCATAAGATGTTTGGTGAATAATGCTATGAGAAGGGAAAAGGCTTTGAATATCATGTTACATAAACTCTAAGGTATTATCACTGCAGAAGACTTGAGTTGTACCATCATATTGAGTCTGAACCTCTGCTAAGAACTACTGAATAACTTGGGGGACCTCTGAGCAGGTCTTCATCAAGAAAATCCAAGTGAGGCAACTATGATCATCCACAATAACAGTGTAATATCGATGTCCTCCTAGGGTAGGCACCTTGGATGGCCCCCACATATCACAATGTACTAAGGTAAAGGGGACAATACTCACTCCTGCATCTCTGTGGTTAAGTGCCGCTGTGATGCTTTCCAAGCTGACAATTCTCATACTGTAACGTTAATGAATCTGGCAGACAAGGATACATCTATCGCATCATCTTGAGCGATGGATGCCCAAGTCTCCTATGCCATAACCAGGGATCAATAGTTATGGAAATTACTCTAGCAAACAGCGTAGGTGTATCAATATAGTAAATACCATCTCGCTCTATGCCTCTACCAATGATATCCCCTGATTGTCGATCCTAGAAATAACGATGACCTTTATCAAATATTACACAGCATCCGAGATCCCTACATATACGACTCACTGACAACAGGTTCGTTGGAAACTCCGGAGCACAATGAACCTCTTGAATCAATATTTTAGGAGAGGCATGTGTACGCCCAACTGCTGTAATTTGTGACGTGGCTCCATTGGCCACTCTGGCATCCTTGATCCTATGTGGATCCATGGGATTCATAAGTTACTCCATATCTCTTGTAAGATGGATGGAGGCACCAGAGTCGATTATCCACACTCCACTCATCTTCTTTTTCTTCTTTGGATCTTTTTGGACTACAAACGCAAGTCCCTTCGAAAATAAAGTTGATCCTCTGTGGATCAACCACCCCTTTCTTACATGAGAGAAGACTCATCATGCTCTAAAGGAACAACTTGAATGTCAAGGGTGAGAGAAGGTTCATCACCACACAAACAACACGTGAAATAGTCTTCATCACACATAGAACACCACGAGGAATCACGAGATGGGTGAGGACACTAGTCTGCTGGGCCACCAGCAGACCATCTTCAGGTCTGTTGGCAGTGATTTGCCGCTCACTGACGGTCTAGATGGTGGTCTGGGTGGCGGCGATGGGGCCACCTGACCTCCAGCTGACAGCGGCAAGTAGTGGGGCACCGGCGGTGGCGTTGAGGAGGATGTCTTCGGCATCGCTGCCACTGCTACCATGCTCCATCGGAGTTTTGATGATCAAATCACCTCCAGCCGGTAGCGGCAAGTAGTGGGGCACTGGTGGTGGTGTTGAGGAGGATGTCTCCAGCATCGCTGCCACTGCTACCATGCTCCATCGGAGTTTTGATGATCAAATCACCTTTGTGTATTTGGTGGGATATTGGAGCATCGACCTAGGACCGCCGCTTTGATACCATGTTAGAAGAAAATGTCATATCAGCAAAAGAAAATCATAACCTCTCTTTTATATTAGAGCGGTTTGGGAGAATTATAAAGATATCCCAAAAATAAGATGAATGACAAATAAGTCCCCAGGTTCATTAGGCACAAACCTGTTTTTCAGCAACTCTACTTGTTGACAGTGAAGAGTTGCTTTTGGATTATGAAATTTATGCATTCCAGTCTCCATATATTTTTAGTGATTCTTTAGTTGCTAAAAGAACCCTCAACGTTCTCTAGAGAATTGAAGTTTGTAGGTTGTGAGGTTCCTTGATAACATTTTATTACTTTTCAGGCTGTGGACAAGTTGCTTGATATTTCAAGTTCCACGGGTTCACCTTTTAAGATCTGTCCCAGTGACGATTATATGCCACGTGGTGAGAAGTTCATGGATATGTCCCAAGAAGCATTGGCAGCTGATTACAATAATATGGAAGATAAGGTATAAGTTTTATGCATGATACTAAAGTTCTTGATTGACTTTGCTTCTCCGTCTGTCTATTAAGTACTTTTATGACAGTCATTGACCATCAAGCATTGGTGCATGATCCACATGAGAATTTTGCAAGTAGACATGTAGTTATGCTGAAGGTGGTTGGGGTGGGGATTGTAAGAAGATTCCATTTTTTCTCCTAGGTGGTAGGGTGGAACTCATTCTAAGTATCGTAAAGGATCTATTATACCTCATTAAAAAAATGATCTATTATACGAACCAGTTAGGGATATTTGCCGTATGCCAATGTGTTATGTTATTGTTAGAGATCGGAATGATGTCTATTATGTGATTACATCCCAAGTGTTTGCTGTTAAAACTTTTTGTCAGTGACTGATCGTGTGCTATTTGGATGGTACTTTGTATTGCATGCAGTTCAACTTTTAGATGCTCTGTGGTCTAGTTCATGAACCTCAGGAGCAAATACAAATGTGCTTATTTCCCTCTGAAAATGACAGGAATCATCTGAAATTTTTCTAATAAACATGTGTGAACCTCTAGTACCCGTGAAAAGATCATGAGAACAACCTTTCAAAAAAAAATAATAAAAGACCAGGAGAACATAAAATCTCCTTAAACTACAGCCCTTCATGCGTAACTCCTGCTGAGAATCTACATATGCATATTTACCCTTAACCGAAGTGTCCAACCTCTGCTGCAGCTTTATATGTTCATTGGTGGAGTTAAATCTGACATAACATATGGATGGATGGATGGACCAGGGTGGGGAGTGGTGGTTAAGAATGGAGTAGATTTTTGCATGAGAAATAGACATTCACCGTGGCAGATCTAAAAGCTCTATCTAGCTGTTACTTTCCATATTGTGTAGAGGAGTATTGTATATCCTGACAACATTTGAATTCGTGGATAGTCTATGAATTCATGATTGGGAGGATAAATGTGCCCTCTTGCATTGATTGAGGAGGAAGAGGTTGAAAAGTCAGGAGGAATGTGTTGAGAAGTGGAGGAACTTGATGATGCAAAGGGATAAAAGCTGAAGGGAAACTCAAATTCAATTAATATAAGCTTTTGATCTCTTGGACATGACACAGGAGTACCTTTTTTTAGATAAAATGCAAATATAAATCAAAAGAAAAATCTAAAAACATATCTTGCCAAATTCTAAAACAAAATCAAGCCTAGTAAAACAAAATCTGAAAAGGTTATGAAAGCTGCTGGAAGAAGTTGTGGGAGCTTGGCTTATGGTTATTGCATGAATGCTGATGGGGTTGGAGGTGGCGATGCTGATGGCAGAGTTGGTTGAGGGGTCCTTGCAATAGAGAACCAACTTAAAGAAATTCTCCTCCATGTCGATGATGAGGTGGCGACAGCATGGAATATGGAGTTGTAGGAACATATACAAAACATGCTTTGATGCCACTTGAGGTAGGAAGAGGGACAAGGGTGATAAACAGAGAAGGATAAATGTGCAAAAATTGTGGTTGATAAGGAGTAGAGAAGTTGGAGAAATGTGATGGGAACAGCAGACGTTAGAAAGGGAAGAAATAAAACCCAAAAGGGAACTCAAATTTCAATACTTTTGACTCTTTGATCTCTTGGGCACCCTGAGAGTAATTTACATATATAAATGTACAAATTTTAAATAAAAGAAAAATCTAAAAGTACATCTAATCAAATTATTAGTAAAAGCCAACTAAATAAAAGAAAATTCAAAAAAGGTCCAATTAATTCACTTAGATCCTTAATTAGGACCCAAACTAAACCACACCAAATATAAGCCAATCAAATCTAGCATTAGAGTTCCTCATTGACCTCTTTTATTTGCCTAAAACTATTAACTCCTTAAAACCATAAATATAAACAAATATTTGCAATAACATTCCTGTCTGCATGGTTGACCTTGTAACAGGTTAGGAGATTTGAAGTTGTACAACATCCTTGTTGCTGCCGTAGAAAAGGATTTATTCAATGACATTGTGAAGAAGCAATTACTAGCAAAGTGAGAATTTAACAAATCCATTAAGGGTGATGTCACAAGTTGTATGCAAATTGTTTTAGTCCCTTGAAAAATATTTCTAGTTTTGTCCACAGCGAAAGCAACTGGTTCTAAAGCAACGTCTAGAAATTGGCCATATGTGGCTTCAGCTAGTTTTCCCCCCATGAAATCCACAAGGCCCCTTTGTATTTATATGAGTTATGTGTTGCAATATCTTGTTTAAACCTGTTACTAAGAAAATCTCAAAGTTAGTTTACTTCATCTCAATCGGTTTGAGAAATTTTAGTATTCCACAGGGAATTGAAATAGGTTGTAATCTGTAAAATCTATATCTCTGTTTTTGCAATATGGGAAAAATTATGTATAGAATGTGTATCTCTTCTTTTCTTTCAACAATTTTTTAAGCATTATGCTTTCTTCCACATTTGCAACAGTTATCTGATAAAACAGCCGAGTCATCATCTGGTACATCGGAGAATGATCTCAATTATCAATATCCTACATCTTGTAATTGTGGGTAAGAGATCCCATTGAGTTATTCATTTTTTAGGCATTTGCTAAAAGAAATGCATTAAAAAGTCACTATGGCCTACTCTTCCAAAAGAAAAAGTCACTGTGCCCACGTGGTATATTCTGTTTCATTTGTCCTAAGGTATGTGAGTTATCTAATATGTTAAAAAAATTCACTGATAAGTTCAACAAGTTGGCAAGATTTTACGTTGATAGTGTTTTTCAGCAATGGAGCATGTCGCATATGCATGTCAGAGGAACAATCATCTTTGTCAGGGACCAATAAACAGGAACTCCAGAAGAAAGTATTGTTGTCTCTATTTAGTATACCTGATGTCTCCCAGCGAGAGCCTAAGCTTATGAACTGGAAGAAGGTGGTGAAAAAGTTAGAGTCCTTTGGGCAAGGCTTGGAGTTCAGTGTTGGTCCAGCTAATGACACCGACTCACATAAGACAAATGGTACATGATACCTTTCAAAGAATGGCCCTTTTCATTAAATTCATCAGTTTCTGAAACTGCCAAAATATTAGTATTTCATACACTAAAACAGAGAGTTTATACTCTTTGGTTAACTTTTTGGACCAAAATCTGATAGTTCATGACAAAAATCAAAATTTTGGTTTGAACATGTCTAAGTACTTTGTCTCAAGATCCTTCAGAAAGAGAGAGAAAACTTCGCTTCAAGATGGAGCATCATTGCTTGCTAACAATTACTTTCCATGAACAATTATTTGTATGATTACCAACCTCCGGTAGTTATCCTTTTCCCTTTCAAAAAAAAAAAAAAAAACTTTCCATGAAAATACAACCTAAAAGACTCTCTGCAATGAAAAATTACTAGATATCTTGATAATCTAAAATGGTAGGAGTTCGAACACTAATTAAAGGTAATTGCAGTGCGCTTTGGCTATGTTGCTAGGCTGTCTAAAAAGCTCAGGCTCAATAAGCTTGACACAGTCATGGTTTGATAAGAGCTCACGAGGTCAGCTTTTATAGATTAATAAGCTGAGCTTGAGCCAAAAATCAGCCTTGATAATCTTAATTAAATTGAGTCTGAGGCTAGCTTGGCTCAGCTCAATGAGGACATAGGCTTGATATGGGTTTTGCATTTATGTATGTATTTTTACCAATAGCAAGTTGTAGCACAAGTGTTAAAAGTCTTGTCTACAGTAACCATTAGACATGACTTCATATCCAACTATAAAAAAATAATTTTTGATACAAGTAGGCTTGTTAACGGGTTTGGGGAAGGGTGTTGTATTTAAATTAAGTATTTTCAATTACCTGGATGGAGGAGGGGGGTTGCTTTGAGTCACATGGTTCCTTGAATAAAAAGCTTCGCAGGTGATTTACATGCCTTTTTCTTAAAAAGATAGTATAGTCATTGAGGTGGTCTTTTTGGCAACGTTCTTTGGATTAGGTTCGAGAGTGTAGTGCTTGAGTGGTGTCAAAGTCTAAAGTTGGGCCATTTTTTCTTGGAGACCTTGTGCAGTAGAATCATGCTACTACTAAGAGTTTCATTTACCTTTCAGAGCCTGTAGACATGGCAAGGTGCCCATATTGATGTCATCAATGACATTGGGAAAGCCAGTATGTGCATGTTGCAGACAGGTCACTTACCGGTGAGTGTGCATTATGGAGGTGACTATTCTTGTATATGGCATTGCACCTTTTATCAAATACAATACAATATAAATATAAGTTGGATACTTTGACATTTTCATGTTCATCTTAAAAGTTTAAGTTGTGAAAGTTAATAAAAGAAGCCATAAAGACTGGATTATATTGTAGTACCGAGGAAAAAGATCCACTAATAGGGATTGATGGATCCTTGGAGGAGTTATTTGAAGGATCTTTGCTGCTGGAAGGTTTGAGTATGGATCCACTTCTTATAGGTCAATACTCGAGTAATGAATGGTACGATATTGCTTCAAACGCATGCAGCAGATTCTAGAAGCAAGAGAGCTTACGTAGCAAATGTCCTGTCAGTTGCTGTAACTTTAGCTGGTTTATGGGCTTCGATTGGGCAGAGAGAGCTATTTTTGTTAGATGGAATCTTGTGCTTGTTTGTTTTGAAAAGAGTTAACAGATGATGTCTTCGAGGGATCATCCTTTTATTTTTCACTAAAGGGAATAATCTATCATAAGGTTATAAAGAACAAAGCAAGATGTCCAGTGGCACAAAGCTTAAGGTTCAACAGTCAGAGTATGTGTTAACATAAATCTCTTATTCCTAAATTAGAGAAGAGCAGCCCTATACAGTAAAGCACAAGCTCTACGGTCCAAAACAAAATTTCTGCCCCTCTGGCTGCATACATGTGATTAGTCACGTATTTGAACTGGCCATTTAGTCAAACATTGATTGCAACTAGGATTGTCCCCTTCCCAACTCAGAATACCCAACCTTGTACTAGGCTTAGCTGGTGATTTTCAAAGTACTTGTCATGGGGTTCTTGGCCTCTGTAAAAGCTTGCAGAAAGGAGATGAGACTTATTAGCGTGAATGGAGGCACTTTTGAAGCCACATGGCTTCTTTCTTTTCCTGGTTTTTTCTTTTATCCTACCTCCAGCCTCAATTAGCATCCATCTAATTCTGGGTGCCATCACTTGGATGTAGCATTGGATGGTATAATGTATGTTGCTTAAATCGTAGAGTTAACTGGTATATCTCTCTATCTATAGGTCCATTTTCGACTACATGGCAATGGCATTACATGTAACATACCTTTTCAGAAAAATTACATGTAACATATTTTTCACCGTTAGGAGCCAAGTCATGATAAGTATAATAGTTTAGGTTCTACATTTTCAACCAACAGCACCACTACTTGAGATCCTATTTGGGGTCATACTATCATTTTCTCCGATTGAAGATTAGTACTTATGGTCTGGGGCCAAAGCTATCATTTAATCCAATTCCATCTGTCCAGACTAACTTCCTGATACTCCAACTAATAGGGAGAGGCAAGTGTCACTGCAGCACAGCTTGGGCGGTGACATTATCATGGTTAAATGTTAGATCATTAAGGTCTAATAATTAAAGGTTAGGTCATTAAGGTCTAAGAGTTTCTGACATTTTTTATGACTTGAGCAATATGGCTTATGGGTATGCAAATGAGTGTTCGCTTGAGGTTTTTCAGTTGCACACATTGTCAAGCCTAAAATGAGTATTGTTAGCATCGGAAGATCAAGTCCTAAAAATGAAAAACTAAAACTAAGAATGGTCCGCAGTTCGGCCTTTTTTTTAATATATAAGTTTACTCGAAAGTATGTTGTATTGCTTGATCAGCTGTATAGGTTGAGCTTGAGTTTAACCATTTATGTAGATTATACTGGCCAATTGGTTTTTGACCTTCTTGTCCTTTGTTTCAGAAATAGCCAAAGAGGATATCTACCAGACATTTCGAGGTGCTGCAGGGCTACATTGGGATACAATGAAATCTTACTATCAAAGAGTATGCACTAATCGTTATTTAGTTGTCACTTACATTCATACTCGTAAAATTTTTAATTTTATATTTATTTGTTGGAAATATTGTGTAATTTTGTTTCCAGGCTGCAGTTGCATATGCCAAGGGTGAACAGGCTCATGCTTCTTACCTTTCAGAAAAGGTTCTCAACTGTTTCCTTGTTAGATGTCTCTTTTCTCAATTTTTTCGTGTTGAAATGAGTTTTAGGCATGATGGTTTGTTCACTTGTTCTTTAAGTTGGGCTCCTTTTTCTCATGCAACAACCGCATGGTTTGGTTCTGTTTTAATTGAAAGCATTTGTTATTGAACTCAATTTTTTTGAATGCCTGGCATGAATTAGAAGTTTCGAATAGAATGTTAAAGAGATATTGATGGGGACATGAAGTTGGTATCATGGTAACGAAATATCTTGCCTCCATGAGATTGCATGCATTCACTTCCTTAACATGTTTGATATGAGGCCTTTCGTTGAAGATGAGGTGTTATGCTATTGGATATTCGAAGATGACATCTGTATATGACACAAATAGCCTAAGTTGAAAGTTTATTAATATGGTGCCTTATGTTGAAGATGAGGTGTTATGCTATTGGATTTTCGAAGATTTCATCTGGATATGACACACATAGCCTAAGTCGAAAGTTTCTTAAGTTAATAAATATTATTCATGCTTGATTTGAATATTTATATGAATACAGAAAATATTAATTAGTTAGAAAATATTAATTACTTCCAGTTGATATTGAAATGAAATAGCATTGACAGGGACCCTCCATTTTTTTATAATTTGACTATCTGATGCATCAATTTCCACTTTCAAAAATGACTTTGATATACATAATATCAGCCATACCTCCAAGAAATCTCTCTTCTGTTTGATGTTTGTGTAGGTTCAGTTCTGATCTTCGACATCTGATAGAGTTAACAGAAAAACTTGCAAGAAGACAGGTTATGACTGTATGGCATAGCATCTTTTAGATGTTAAGCATAAATTTTATCCAGTTAAATTCAAACTGTGCTTATTCAACTTTAATGGTATATCTAGTAAAAGATATCTTCATTTTATATTTATAGGCATTTCTGGAAAAGTACATGGCATAATAAATGTAAATGTAACTGTTGGGAATAAAGTGGGTCACGTGGCAGTGCCACGTGGCAGCCAGTCGGGTACACTTGGGCACCAGTTTTGGTAGTCCTTGAGTCCTATTTTAAGTTTTACTTTAGTTGCAAGTTTTATTTTTTTGGTATATTTGTTTTTAGTAACTTTGTTTAAAAGATTTGGTTTGTTAATTAGGATTTGTTCCTTTCTATGATTAGAAGATAAGATTTGATTTGTTACTATTTTTAAAGGATCGTGATATGTTCTTTCTTCTACAAAAGAGAGCTTTTGTAATCCCCCTTATTTTTGAGTAATACAATAATTCTTCCAACTCAAACTACTCACCCTCTCTCTCTCTCTAGGCAACCGACTACTACTGCTCTTCCTCTCCATGTTCCAACGTGGAACAGTCCCACGTGGATTGTTTTTCCTACACCTAGGAGCCTCCATGCTCTACACTTGTGTCAAACTAAACATGGTATCAGAGCCTACGATCTAGGTTCCTTGGCGTGCATGTTTTCTAGGCCGCACGTGTGGTCCTTATCAGTCATCTCCGACAAATCCTCATTAAATCCAGCGCCTTACATGAAGGAGGAGGATCGTAGATCGAAGATGATGAACACCACCGCGGTATCGTCGCCACCGAAGCCACGTTATTAGGAGGAAAAGGCAAGATGGTTGTTCATGCAACCAAGAAAAAGAAGCTTGAAGAGGAGATTTACTAAAAGGTATTTCAGTTTGTATAGTGCCTTTGTATTCGATTTTTTACTCTTATCAAAAGAGGAGGTTTTATCAGAACAAAGGGCACTGAACACTTCAAGAAGATCAAAGGGTGCCAAGGGAGCATCGACCATCACGAGTGAACCAGGACCTGTGGTTGCCGCATCGACTTCGACTCAAGAGTGAGAAGAAGAGGAATAGTGTAGCCTCTTCACAAAGACTACATCGACTTCTCCACTTTCTCTTGTTGTCCTTGACTTGAAGAAAAGTTGAGGGTCTTTTCCAGCTCACAAGCAAAGCGTCAATACTCTTCGAGGAGGCACGTGGAATCGTCTAACGCATCGGGGAATGTCAAGATAAAGGGCTCGACTCTCGAACGTAAAAGAAGAGGCACGGAGACTATCCTCAATTCTTCAGAGAAGAATGTTGTAGCAACATTATCATTAAGTTTAGCAAGTTATCGTTCTCTTGGCCTTGACTTGAGGGGGAGTGTTGGGAATAAAGTGAGCCATATGGCAGCTGGTCAGGGGCCCACTTGGGCACCGATTTTGGTAGTCCTTGAATCTTATTTTAGGTCTTGCTTTAGTTTCAAGTTTTCTTTATTTGGTATATTTGTTTTTAGTAACTTATGTTTAGAAGATTTGGTTTGTTAATTAGGATTTATTCCTTTCTATAATTAGAAGATCAGATTTGATTATTTACTGATCTTAGAGGATTGTGATATGCTATTTCTTCTATAAAAGAGAACCTTTATAATCCCTCTTATTTTTTAGTAATACAATAATTCTTTCACCTCAACTACTCCTCTCCTTCTCTTCCAATCACCACCGACCACCCTCTCTCTAGGCAGTTGGCTGCTGCTACTCTTCCTCTCCCTATTCCAACATGGAACAGTCCCACACGGACTGTTTTTCCAATGTCTAGGAGCCTCCATGCTCTACGTTTGCGCCAAACTTGACAGATCGGTTAACAATAACCGATCCTTTTCCCACATTTAGGTTTGTTACGTAGAAGTGGGTTGTTTCAAGAGTGGATTCAAATGATTAAGTTCATGCCTAATGGTTCCTTTGGTCTTTCCTAGCCTCCTGTAAGCCAAATTAGCTTTTCAATCTATGCAATGAAATCAAATTCTCTAAAACATTGGACGATTAAGGCTAGCTTATATTAGCAAAAGTTTAAGGGTGCTAAAATCTTCAAACTGAAAATGCTAATTGCCATCATGGAACTACTGCTTGAAGCTGGCTTCACCAGTTTGATATCTAATACTTCCAAGCATTATAGATGCTGCAGCTTTACCCGTAATATAAAATAACTTGTAGTCTCATTTTGATAAATATTATTTATTTGGACCCTGATTTTTCAGGGTTGTTTATCTGGTCCAATATTTTTTGTGAAGGAAGGGTGCTTATTGTATTAATATATCAGATGATCTTTATATTTACCCAGATTTGCCTTGTTTTACTTTCTTATATATCTAGAACATTTGATAACAGGATAGGATCGTGTAATTAGGGTCAACCAACATCCTGTTTGATTGGCAGAATAACAATTTGCTTCAGATGGGCATTTATCCTGTCATAGAAGTTCTGGGTCAAAAATAAAATATGAACTCTATTTATAGTTATGAAGACCTGACAGCCTAAATATGTGTAGGATTTAGGGATTTCCCTTGGAAAGCTGAGGTGTATCTGCTGCAATATGATCTTCATTCAACACCCCCTCCTCCCTCTCTTCTTCCTCTCGTGTAGCTGTCCTATCTGTGCACCTTTCAGTTTCATCTAAACACATGCATTGAATTGTGGAAGTTGCTGTCTGTGGCAAATTAATAAATGTGTTATTGTAATATATAGGATAACACTACTTGCCCTTGCCAGGAACTTGTGCTTTGCAGACATGAATTTATCTCCAGTAACTTTCATGATCTGCTGGGCACTATGACTATCTTTGACAAGCCAATTCAGCAAAAACACGTAAAGTTGCCTAGATTTAGGATGCTGATACAACCTACGAATGTGACATCATTTTCCTTGTATCTGCATAACTCATTTTGTTTCATTCCTGGTGATCCCTGTGTCCAATCAAGAATTAAGAACCGCTATGCCATTCTGCTGCTCGTTGCATTGTTGCAATTGTTAAACTTTTTTCCTGCATTTTATTGTGGAAGTGAAATTGAGGGCATCAGGAATTCATTGAGTGTGTTTTGTTTGTGTAGTACATCAAATAGGCCAATTTTTCCTTTTTTTCTAGGAATTGCAACCTGGTCAATGGGTCAGGTCCCCACCTTCTCAGCCTGCCTGGCCTGCACGAATCATGAATTGAGCTGGCCTGGCCCATCCTGGCTGTAAACAGACCTCCTTATTCCATGGGTAGGCGTGGTGTTTGCAAGTCTTTTAGAAGAATTCCTGAGTGGTGAAGTCATGTGAGAAAAGTAAAGCAGAAGCTTCCCACCATTTACTTTTAATTTTTTGTCCTGTTAACGAGTATTGCTCTATTTCATGCCCACATATGTTGATTTCTGATCATATGAATTGTAATGTCACGTGAGAAAAGTTAAGCAGCAGTTTGCCACCACCATTTACTTTTAATTTTTTGTCCTGTTAACGAGTATCTCTATTTCATGCCCACATATGCCGATTTCCGATTATATGTTAGAATTCACGGAAGGATAAAAGCAGCTTTGCTAATCACAAATCTTGTACTGCTCATTCAAACCTATCAAATTCACACTCCTCACTCTTTTCGAACAGTCTTGCCAACATCCAGCTGGGTTCTTGCTCATTATCATCATTTCTGCTTCTGTTTTTGGAAGCGTGTTTGCATAGGCACACAAATGTTTGGCTTTGATTTCCCAGAATTTATCTTACATCAATCATATTGGTTTCTTCATGTTGCATCTAGGAAATGACGAGTTTCTTTCTTTCCTTCATATTAGGACCTTTATTGTCCTCTATTCACTGCTGCATTTTTGATGATTGTTTCTTGGTTTACTTCAGGGAAGATATTTCAACAAATTAGCTCGGGAAGCAGATGAGAAAGCTGGTCGCGAGATTTTCGAAGCAAGGTGCACTTGCATTCTAGAAAATGTGTTTTTGCTTCTTTTTGTTCTGGTTGGGAGAAAATAGGGTTAAAACTCTAGGTTGGGTTCAGAAGAGCCTTCTTATCGATGAAGGCTTCAAATCATCCTGTTGGACTGTAAGGTTCCATGTCGCCCATAAATATCAAGATACTCTACTCTCCTTTCTTTTTCTTCCATGAAACTGCCCTGTCCCCTCCTCTGCTTTGCTCCCCACAGTGAGAATTCCCTTGGCTTCTTGGCAGTTGTTTCTGCCACTGTTACCGTATCCTGCTTCAATTGCTGCTATTGTGGCAACGCCTGTTGCTGCTCAAATATCGCAGCGTGGAAGGTGAATTGGCTGCACATCTGGAAGTGCAAGTATGGCAGACACACCTCATTGTAGACTTGCTGTTTTAGGTGCTTGAGCTTTATATTTAAAATCATCTCTTGGTTTCCCAAAACCCAAACTATCAGTTATAAATTTTATTCGCCAAATCCAAATCCATCCCCTTCGGCGAAGCCATGTCTGTCTATTATGCAATCTGTTCCATAACCACCATATTCCATAACATCTAATATGAAGTGTATTGTCAGTCCAACGTCAAACCATCACCTATAGATTCTAGAATCCAGGAATCCTTACTCATCTCTATCCCCAAAACAAAATTATTGCAGATCCCATGCTCACACCTACCTCCCCAGACCATCCTCCAATAAAATCAGAATGTAGATGTAACCCCTATCTGAAAATTCATCACCATCTCCAAAACCAAAATTGCAACTCAAGGTTACTTTCGCCATTATCTGAATGCTAACCTCCCAAACAGTGTTGTGTTATTGCTTCATGGAGGCGGGAGGTGCTTCAGATGTGACTGTGCTGAAGTAGCAACGAGTGGCAGCAGGCCCCAATGGCAAGGGGTGTCATTGTGGAGTAGTGCATTTTCAGGGAGAGCAAGAATGTGCAAGGACATTGTGATATTCTTGGCAGAACCACCACAGGTACACAGTCCAAATAGTCTAGGGAATGGCATTGCGAAGCAACTTCTTTTTTTGTTGAGAGAAAATAGGAAGACTACGGGCATCCAAATTCAAAAGATACTTACGATAAGCTCAAATCAAATGGTGCAGCAGAAAATCACACCCCATAGGACCCACCCAACCCAGAACAAAGAAAAGTGACTCAACACATTAGTTGCCCCACAACAAGCACCTTTAGGTGACCCTCACATCAAAGAAAAACTCCCACTCAACCACGAAACAAATCCTGTCCTTCTCCGCCCCCCTTAGAAGAAATACATAAAATCAGAAACAGCCAGCACAAACATCCCACAAACACCCATTATTTTGACACCAAACTTGTGATACATAACTCTACCCATCGGGAAAGAGAATCTTCTCTTTAAAGATAGGCTTCTGACTCGTAGTTTTTTTTTTTAGGGTGGCTTCTGACTCGTAGTTGATGCTTTAACCTTTTCTGCCTTCTCTAATGCCTTCTCTTTTGTTGCACACAGCCGTTGCAACCTCGTACGGTATGAGGCAATTCTTTTGATAAACAGGTCGCCAGCCACAAGAACTGAATTGAGTTTCTTGACTTACCGTAACCGTGAGACCAAATGATTCTCTCCCACCAGGATTGTTCATTGGAGCCCCATTCATAAAAGCTCGATTCTCAATGACATCACAATGAGAATCGAGCATCGGAGGGTGAGCATCGAGCTAAGAGCTCCTCCATGGATCACGATCCATGCTGTCCTATTGCTCAATAAACCCTTCATCCATTTTTGCATCAAATTGAGGTTCAGTTACCACTTTCGCAACCTCATGTAACTCATCCTGCAAATTATCAAAACCCGCTCTGCCTTCAATTGGTACTCTGCACCTCACCCCCTTTCTATCGGTGACATTGCTTAATTAACACGATATTATCTTCAAGACTTCAACAACAACCTGTGTGAATTTATAAGTGCCACTGCCATCATGCTCAATAGTCGCACTTGCTTTTATCAGGAAAGCTGCATCTCCAATTTCAGCTTGCCTCAACACGTCATCTCCTTCCAAAACTGCTTGCGTGCTCGGACCTTCCTTATTGGCTCCGATATTTACATCCCCACACGAATCAGAAAAGAACCCTTATCGAATTCCCGCTTCTGCCTCAAAATTTCCTCCACCAAAATCAACACTTCCAAAATCCCCTCCGCATGACTCATTTGAATGCTGCTTCGAACCTCCCTTCTTGGCTCCGCAATTCATGTCCCCACACGACTTGGGAAAAATCCTTTCCTGACCTTCTGCTTTTGTTCCAGTCTTCTCCGTGCCAAGATCATTAGTAGGATGTTGTGAGAAGGGCATAGGCTATTTTGAAGTTTCCAAACCCTCTCCACCATTCCTTCCCCTACACAATTCGAAAATCCTCCTTTCCTGACCTTCCACATTAGCTTTGACCTTCTCGTCGCCATTACCTTTGTGATGATCCTGCAAGTTGAGCGTACGTTGGTTTGGACTTTTGAAATCAGTTTGGTCTTTCCCTCTCCCACGCAATTCTGAAGATCACCTTTCTTGATTGTTCGTGTTAACTCTGATCTTCTCGTCGCCACCACTACCGTGAGGATCTTGCAAGTCATGCACTGCATTCAAAAGACCCTCGTGTAAATCATGCAAGGCAATCTTGACCGCCAGCTCATCCCTAGCACCTTCCTCATGCGAATTGTTGATGACACCGTGGTTCACGGCCCCAATGTCATTGACTAACACATGCGACTTGCTGAAAGGGTCGCATGACCCATCGAAGCTCCGATTTGCGGCGATGCTCCAGTTGACTCCCATTGATGAAGCCAGCACCTTGACAAAATATCTCCCCGCCTTCAAATGCACTAAATTCACCCACAAGGAGATGCCACCACGATGCAAAATCTTCGAAGGGATGTCATCTATGGAGTGAACCTCAACCGATGCCTCAACCTAACAAAGCTCTTCCGCCACTACCCTAGCCTCGCGGAACATCTTCAGTCAAGAGAAGGTGGAGACAAGTGCCTCCACCACCTCCAAGGATCACAGATGCAAAGGTATCCTGAATAGATAAATGCCCCTCAGCAGAGAAGTTGGCGTACGCTCCACTACGACCCCATTTACCTTGGGACCAATGCCTCCGTCGCACCACCCCACCACCAACATGGAGTGACTAAAAGCTCATAGCGTCAAATTCTTTCTCAGAGCAGCCACATAGAAGAATCTTTGAATCATTCAGCCACACGATAGAGAGTCCGGCACAATAGAAAACCCTTTAGAGAACCATGCACTGCTTCCAGGGAAACTCTGCCATAAACGACCTCACCCACCAAGGATCCACAGACAAGGGTCTCCAGTGATCGCGTTGCCTGCAACCATGGTGCATCATCGACCTTCATTCGAGACCCATCAGCACTCGACTTCCATTGCAGAGACTTGTTGAAGTTGCCCTGGATCAAACGCTGCGAAGGGCAAGACCACTGCTGATGGCCAGTATTGCAGCAACATAGATAGACCACGGGGCCACGACATGTCACCGCATAGTGTCCACGGTCGTGGCACCTGAAGCACACCATCCCGTGAGACCTGTTGTAGAGACCTCCTTTTCCAACCTGTGCTGGAGCAAAGGCCCTATGACGCCTCGGAGAAACAAGAGTCCACCCATCTTCATCACCACCCTTCGATCCCTCTTCCCTTGCCCACTCCGATGCTCACTCTCACGCACCCCCTCTTGATCGGTCCCACTTTCCATGATAGGCCAACAAAGTTGCCTTGGGATCAGCCACCAACCTGTTCCCAGCCAGAATTTCCTAGAGAAGAACTAGTGGTCAATATACTCTCCCAAGCAACTAATAGTGGCTTTCTCAATTTCTGCCCTTTTACTTTTCCAAAAAAAAAACCCATTGTTTGTATGTTTGATTTTGGTCTAAAATTGCTTATTTATTTATTTTCTTCAGAAACAAGGGCATCCAAAATGAAATTACTATAGATTTACATGGTCAACATGTTAAGCAAGCAATGGGATTACTGAAGCTTCATCTTCTTATATTCACGTATACCCCTTGTGAGTGGCCAATATTAGTACTATGATTATTTTCTGTGGGAATTTTCTCATTTCTTATCTATAAAGCTCTGATGCTTTTTATTCAGCTATCCAACTTCTCAGGGTAATTACTGGATGTGGTTCACATGGTATTGGAAAGGGAAAGTTAAAGCAATCGGTATGTCTTATACCACGTAGCTGAAGTTGGACTTCAGTGCTGAATTTGTTTATTTTTTTGATGTGTGTTTTTGTTTTTCCCCTTTGTTTCCTTGTTTTTGAAAGGTTAGAACTCTGAAATTAGTTTCTCATAGCTTGAAATCACACTGAGAAGGTAAGCATTCCTTGGTTCATCCAAGGATGACTCTAAACTATGGAAAATATTAATCATGAATGGTAGCCTGCTGCTTTATTTGAAATTGAGTCCAAACATTTCTTTTTTTGAAAAGGTGAACCCCCAAGCATTTGCATTTGCTTCTACTGACAGAACTTTGAGATAATAAATAAAAGGGATTTTTACATATATTAAAATTAAAGGGACTCGCTAAATTTTTCTTTTTTCTTTTCCAAAACAGAACTGCCACGGCCACACCTTTTCCCCAGAAACACACACACACACACACCTGAGCCAGCGAGCCTCCTTTCTATCCTCTCAATGATGGGAACCCACTCTTGTGCGGTCATCCTCCTGTCAGAAAGCGGTAGGCCAAGGTAGGAAATGGGTAGAGATCCTTCCGGTGTACGAAGTGCGTCTCCACATCTGGCAACCTCCTCAGCGGTCATGTGCATGGGGGCAAATGTGGACTTCGAGAAGTGGATCTGCAACCCCGATGCCTTACCAAAAATCTCAAGCAAAAGGCGGAACCTCCTCGCTTCTAACCCAGAGCCCTCCACACACACACACACACACACACTTTTCCCCAGAAACCCCATTCCTCTCCCAATGGCTTTCTTCAACGACGACAGTGACTTGGGAGTGGGCTCTGAGGGTGGAGGGGGGCAGGCAGCCTGCAGGGAGGAGGAGAGGGGATGGGAGAGGTATTTGCGGGGAGAAGGGGGGCTTGTAGGGAGGGGGAAGGGGTTCGGGAGGGTGGTCTATAGGGAGGAGGAGGGGGAACTAGGAGGCGGAGAGGAGGATGAAGGGGGACTGGGCAGCAGAGGGGAGGAGGGGGGTTTGTAAGGAGGAGGAGGGGGATTTGCGGGCGGAACGGGAGGAGGAGGTGGTGGTGGGGAGGGTGACGACGATGGTGGCCAGGGGGTGCGTGACGATGATTCCGGGAGGCTGAGGGGATGGTGCAAGGAAAAGGAGGCAGAGGAGGATCAAGAGGAGGGGGGAACTGGAGGAGGAGAGATGGATGAGGGAGAGGAAGAGGAGAGGCGGTGAAGGGTTCATTGGTGAAGGAGAAAGAAAATAAAAGGACTTATATATAAAAATTTATTTATTTATTAGTCCTCAAAGTTCATAAGGGCTTCTGAACAAGCAAAACAATATTTTATGGAGGTATACACCTAAATACAAAATAGGCGGGGATATGCCTTTTCGAAAGTTTACAGGGTATACACGTAAAAACCTCTGAATAAAATTATAGACTACTACATTATAGGATCTTACTTTGAGTATCTTGAATACCTAGACATGATTTTTCAGTAAAATTCAAAGTTTTGTCCCCTGGTTGCCTGGACGTCTCTAGTGACATGGAAATGACCTGGATTCATCTAGACACTTCAACGACCTCGTGTTTTTAGTTCCCTTGCAGCACATTACTTGCAATCTTTTTTTTTGTAAATATTGCTTGATGTGGTATTTTCTTTTGTCTTGATTGCATAAACTTGGTGATCTTTTCTGTTAAAATTTATCAGAGGCTTCTATTTCTAACTGCAGGTTATTAAACTAGCAGAGAGAGAAGGCATTCAGTGGAGGGAAGAGAATGCTGGAACCGTACTACTGAAAATTGATGGTTCTAAGGCGTACAGTTTCGTCGAAACTGATGTTGATGATTTGGAGTAGTCATAGCTTAGGAGAATCAAAATTCTCCGAATCCGTGTGCATTGTAAAATCTCTTTAACGTATTGGTTACTTCTGATGTGTAATCCATACCATGATTAAGAAAAAATGCTACCCTTCGAGGTGGGGAGCAGTATTAGGGTTTATTAGGCAACCTGGTCAGCTCACGAGTTGTATTTTAATCAATCAATAAATATCATTCATGCATCTTGCAATAGTTTATGCAACTCTTCTGTCCAAGGTAAATCACGTAGTAGATCACTTGGTCATTCATGTATATATGTTTTTTTACTTTTTTGTACCTAACTCTTTATTTTCCTTTTCTCCATCGTTGTGATATTTTAAGGCTTGATGTTGCAATGCTGTGTACTGTGTGCACATATTCGTGTGCATGTGTGTCTGCATGCTGTGGGAAGAGGGTTTTTGCCCAGAATTGGGGAGGAGACCGACTAGAATAATCTTGGGACTTTGGCCATTGGTGCTTGGCATTTGACAAAGATGGGAATTGTTGACTTGGAACTCAACATGGATGCTCAATAGGTGAACAAAATCCATGAATCGTGATGGTGACCTCAGGTAAGAGGCTATCTTGGGTGGATGGATTTTGTCTTGGTGACTCAATTTTCTTGACATCTGCTTAAAGTTGATCAGCAGTTTTTTATGGCCAAATGTTTTCTATGGAAAATCATTTTTTTTGGGTTCTCTCTTTTAGTGTATGGTTTGTATCTTCACCGTAATTTGTTTGCAGTTTTTGGACAGGTGCAAACAATGCGTGTCTGAATGATCTGATCAGGCCGTAAGGGGCATTTCTATTTAGAATCAAGGTTCAAGTGTAAGAACTTCAAACTCCTGTTTTAGGGCTGCAGAGAGAGGTGGGTTATGCCTCTTTCTGAAGCATGTTTTCAACAATTATGCTTTAATGAGTGAACTATTTGATTCCTTGATACTGCAATATGCATAAATCATAAAATCATTCTTTTGAAGCCACATTGAATGTGATCTGGTGGCTGAGCTCTTAGTCTTCGGATGGCAGATCTTGCCTTCTCCAGAATATGGATAAATAGATAAAACTATTTATTTGATCACATGAGCTATATTCGCCTTGCAAAAATACTTCCCAAGCAACATTGGAACAGATTGATGCAACCTGTCATTGCTTCATCAGCTACTTTCTCAAGGATTTTCTGGAAAAGTTCTTAGCTTCTCTTCAAGTTTGGTTCCATCCACACAAGCAAACATGGTTTGCTGTGCACCACAGAAGCTCCCGAACTTGATCCGAGGTTTGGCGTAATCACCTGGCAAGATCTTGGCAGCGACGATCTCGATGGCTATCTCAGCATAATGGATGCCGTCCCAGCTTATGTACTTGCTTGTCTCGGAGCACACATTGCAGCCTTGGGGCTAGGCACATCAGCTTGCTGTCGAAATTGTATGGAGGCCCCCCATGCCCACAACATGCCATCGATGCGAGGTCAAACCCTTAAATGCAATGTGTTGGTTAGATGTATACATTCAAATAAATCTTGTAGTCAAGATTTCATAGAAGGCCATTCGTTGATTTCACGGTAAGTTGGATAATAAATCATAGGTTTTGTGGTTGAGAAAAGGTGTTTGTGCATGAGATGTTGGTGTTAGGAAGCTACACTGCAAAAGTAGGCCCTTTTCTAAAAGGTATATGTCGCTGCCTTAGAATTTCCATCTAGTGGATGAAAGTTCTTACCAAGGTGAACTTCCTGAATCGTTTCTGGCAAGAGAGGGAGCTGTGTGTGTGTGTATCTGTGCTTGTCGTGTGCTTGCTCAGGTGCGTGTAAGGAATTTATTTAGAAATTCTGCTGTTCGTCTTTGTTCTTTTCAAACAGGCGCTCTCAAGGCCTGATGATCATTTGGATTAAACCATTTCTCATGACTGTTGATCACATTTTGACCTTGGTTGCAACGTTTGACGACCTAAAATATAGGTTAAAGCTAACCACGAGATCTTCAAAAACTTTTCTAAACAGACCATTATGGTGCATGAAATGAATTCACCAGTGTAGAAGTACCCTGGTAGTTTCCCTCCAAGATCATTAAATTGATGCCTCCTTGGATGCTGAGCAACCAAAGTTGTTTACATGGAATTGGAACGATAAGTAAGGTGTTCTGACCGTGAGAAACGATTGGTTCACAATGAGATAAAAGGGTGTGGTTGCTTACCATAATTGGCGTAGTTGGAGATGATATCATACTTGATGGAATACACATCCATGTAAACTATGGTGGCATGCTCTAGCTGGTTGCAGGGGTCGTCGCAGAGGGTGTCGAGGCCTGAGTTGAAGGCGTAGGCGGCATCGTTGAAGGTGGCTAGGCAACCGGCTGCATCGAGGCTTCTGCCATCCTTGTTGTAGGTGGCAAGCTTCTGAGGTAGGCACCCTAGTGGCCCCGTGTTGTGAATCCAGAAATTTCTTCCTCCACGCCAGTATATGGTCTGCGCTACCCAAGCAGGAAAGTTGCTCTCCAAATTTTATACATCAATTTAAGATGAAATAATCATGTTTCCAAGCTTGAGCATCAAAAGAAAACAATCCTAAGTTTGGGTACCTTGTAACCATTCCTTTCGTACGGAATAAAAATTAAAGCAACGATGAGTTTGTGTGTACATATTTCTGTAAATATTCTACATATCCTTGTGGCACATTGTTCACAACGGGGGCTCTTGAATTCGATTTTAGATACAGAGAAACTTTTTATAGGTAGATTAAAATCAAAGCGTTATTTGGATCGAAAACGATGAGAAAACCGTGCCATTAAACATCTCCATTACATTCTGAGAAGCCAAATATGTCGACTTTTGTCAGTTTCTTGAATTCTTTTTTCCAAGCAGTTAACGATAAATTTAAAAGTCAAGAGATGCTGAACTTTTAAACGGTAATTTAACGCATCTATGCAGTAGAATCGTCCATGTTAAATCATCATTTAATCTTAACAGTTTCTATCATCAATCGAACTATCCAAAAATGGTCTCTCTTTTTCTCTTTTTTTTTTTTTTTTTCTTTTTCTTTTTCTTCTGATGGGTAGCTATCTTTAGATTTATATTGAAAA
The DNA here is from genome assembly GCA_037157565.1 of Thalassia testudinum. NCBI lineage: Eukaryota > Viridiplantae > Streptophyta > Magnoliopsida > Alismatales > Hydrocharitaceae > Thalassia > Thalassia testudinum. The sequence continues at coordinate 56,633,575 of JAZHRO010000030.1, forward strand.
CCAGAGCAACATAAAGATCGAAATTTCGGGATTGCATCTAATCCATGAAAAAAGCGATAATGCCTTGATACAAAATTTTATATTACTATTTTCTCACATGGTGACATTACGATCCGGACTTAGGTATAAAAATATAAAAATTAATATATTTTATAATATAAGAAAATGTCGAATCATACATTACGTCTCAAGATTACCTGCAATTTTAAGTTAAAAAGGTGATCGGTTATTTGGTATGCTTTTACTGGTCATACTCGTTTATAGAGAAATGATCGATTGAAAGTATCGTTCTGTAGACGGTGACTAAATAAATCCGAGGGGGCATTCTCATGCATACGTAATTAACTTTACAATGGCGTTTTTGCAATGAAGCTCATGATGGCAGCTATATCATAAAGTTTACGAAGTTATTTACATAAACATCCCAACAATGGAGTCCATAATTAGGGCAGATGGAATGCTTACTTCGATGGAGTTTTTGATACCACTGAGAACGGCTGGGATCTGTTCTAATTTTTGTTGGTAGGTTGCGTTGGATCCCATGATTGCCGAGAGATCAACCTGACCAATATCATAGGTGTAGAGTGCGTTCTTGAAGCCCTCCTTGTCTATCATATCCTTCCAACCTGCATGATCACGGATGTCCCCAATTCAACCAAGATTTTCAAAGTTGGATATTGAATTGAGAAAGAATAAATAAATAAATGTACGGTATAATACATCTTGCAATGTACATAATTAAAGAATGATGGATCCGCACACTTATATATCATCGCTAAAGATGATATATTAATACTAGTCAATAGATAATGATATCGTCGCGACAAATTATGAGCAAATTGCTTGAAATTAAAACTCGTCTAATGCTTTAAATTGCCATCCAGTGGGCAGAGAGAACTTGAAAATGGGAACATCATTTTGTATAATATTTCTTCATCTCATGCGTTATAGACCCCTAAGTGTAATGTGTAATTTATCACTAAACTATTACAACTCTATGACTTGGAGTTCAAGGTAATCATGTCACGAGTAAAACACTTGTAACGAGTGTGCACATAAAACACCTTTATTTTGTTACCCATATATATGAGGAACATAATAAACGGATTAATCATTGTAACCTTCCAAAAATTTATCTGTAGTTTTGAGGAAGGAATAGAAAGAAAGAAACTTGTTGAAGAAGCTGGAGCGAGCGAGTGTAGAAGTGACGAAATTGTTGCGTTTGGATGGGCAGAGAGAAGTGACTATATTGTTTTAGGGCCGTTGCTCCATTGACGACGAAGTTGGCTCCATTTGAGAAGTTTCGATCCGAGTGCCTCCAAATAGGGTCTCAAATAACTAGTCTTCACACCCTCACCTATCAAAAACGTCAAAGTGAACAGTGAAACCATGCTTCATCTTTCATTGTATGAAGAATAAAAGTGATATAATCAACCATGATTTCACAGCCTATTGCATGGAAGATTTGGAGTATCTTTGATGGCTAACCTGCATAAAAATGTATAATGTTATGTGTTCTGCAAGGTATGGATGTGTGAACGTAATCTTCACCTCACATAAAAAAGTTACCACCACTTTAGATTAAAATATACTAATTCAAAATGATTTTGCGTCGGTGTAAGTTGATTTTAAAAGTGATTTGATGATTTTACAATTGTGTAAAATAATTTTGAAAGAAATTTTAATGATTTCGTTGGTTTAGAAGTGATGAGAATTTTTTTTGAGTAATGATAGATACTATCATGTGATAGTATTGTGTATTACTTTTAAATATAAAAGAGAGACGTGATGTGATTCACATTTCTAAATTTACTTCCTTTATCATCCCCACCCGATTGAGTTGCAAAATATGTGTACTTTTATATTTTTGTACATGCATACTCCTTTCGATATTACAAATAGGCTTACAAACGGTGGTGTTGAAAAACATATCTTTCTACATGGAAGTAATTTTCGTTTGCAGCAAATTATCTGGCAAAAAAGATGTAATGACTTGGGTCTAAAAAAATTTGAGTTTAATTGAGAGAAATTAAATTTGATAAATTTGTTGTGTTTGAAATAACAAACAAATCAACGAACCAAGGTACTTGAAACTATGTTCCCAGGTAATACTTTCCAATTCTTGAAGTAAAACAGAAGAAAGTTGTGATCGGTTATCATGCTTACCTTCGTAGGAGAACTGCATTTTAATTATAAAGATTATCAAGTTATCATGATCCCAACCGTGCTTCCAGTAGGAAGAGATTATATTGTCATACCGTCATTTCGGTTGATTGTAAAATAGAAAATATAGTATCTGGAAGGTTCCATAGGCGCATCGAAGACCATGGCATGTTAATATGTTAATTCTTCATGTAGCTAAATTGACATTTATATAATTCCATCATCAACTTTAAGTGCACATAAAACGCTCTTGACTTCGGTTATTAAAATTAAAGTCTGTAATAGATGCAACCAATAGCATGTCTCTAACCTCTTCAAATTAAAAATTACGTTTTCCAGATCTCGCCATGTTTAGCATTTCAGGGAAAAAGGCTTCTGCTGTTAAAATTAACGACGGAAACAAATGTCTTCCCCAAAAACTAACGTTAACAAATCAAAATTTTCCCATGAAAGCACCCTGATCTCATCTCTGCCTATGAAAACACATGCTATTGAGAAATGTGCCCCCGGAAACATGGATTCCAAGCACATGTTCTCACAACATAAGTATTAACTCATATAGGAAGTTGATTATGAGTCAACCGTCGCAGATCCGCCTAGTCGGCTGATGAAAGTGCCAGCGCCCCGAAGGCGGGCCGACGATGTTCCCATCTCTGGCAACACTTCCACCTGTGTCAGAATATGAGTCCCCGAAGTTGAAGATGATCGGTGTTCTCTAGCACTCTACAATGGCTTCAATTTGGCAAAACCTTACTGTCGTTGTCGTCGTTGTCACCACCATTGCTGATACCACTAGGAAACAACCATCCTCGCTCACACTGGCCATTGCAGGTTAAGGAGAACTACCAAAGGTGCTCTAGCTTAGACGTCACTACCGTGCACAATGCAAAATTTGTGTCATGCCATAGTGACATAAGTGGCCCTTTTATAGCATGTGAGTGTAACAGGAGGAGATTGGGGATGTGTGGGGGGTAGTGGGCTATACGCCAGTGGGCTTCTCAGCTAAAGTTGGGGGTGAGGACAAGGGGGATCTCGTGGAAACGTAGTGTAGGGTTGGTGCCCAGTAGGGTACAACTAAGCAGTCAAAACTCACAATGGTGCCTTTCCGTGCCTTTAAGTGGCTTCTAGCTATCCAAGTTTGGCTGCGGGATAGCTTGAGAGGATATCCTTTGTTGCGGAATTACCCTATTTTTGGTTGGTAGTTCAAAGATGAGATGACTATTTTTTTTTTAGTAGGTTAAGAGTTGAATCCTATTCTTTTTTATGGGAGATCACCTTCTCAACCACTAGATCATTCAAATGATTTTCATACATTCTATACGATAGAGAATACTTGTCTTCCTTATCTAGGTTTTTGTAGTGGTGGATATCCTTTCTTTCATCCTCCTTTCTCGACCTTCATCCAAATCATCACATCAAAGACTAACCTCCGTCGGTTTTCATACCATATTTCCGACCTTGTAACGAAACATTTTGCAGCCAAATAGGTCACAATGGAAGTGCCAAAATGCAATATACAGCGGAAATTTAGAGTATAACACAGATATTTCCCATACGTCATACAATAATTTCTACATGACAATACTGACTCTATGGTTCCAATAGATACAACTTCTATTAGGAGATTGCCTACCTAATCTTGAACTAACACAAGAGATCAGGAATGTTAATTTTAACCAAGATGCTCCCTACTCAACAAGTTAAATAGTGAACAGGGCAATTTTAAGAAGATGAAGTGTTGGGAATTCCAAGGCCCATTTTGTAAGGTCGGAGATGAGGAACAAGACCGAACGATTGGGGATGAGAGCAAAGTTGCCATTTGCTCTGATGTCCTTAAATTTTGTTTGGAAAGATTGAAGCTTAATTAACTTAATTCTACAAGATTGCCTCAGTTGCGAGGGAGATATATGGAGGATTAGTAGTTTCAACCGTGAGCAATTTAGGCCCTACCCAATTAGGTTGTTCACATATAGTTCCACTCTAACCAAATGTGGTACATCCTAAATTTATATCTTGGGGTTTTTTGGGTGTGTGAATCACCACCCACATCTTAACCTACTTGTGTAAACTACAAGTCACAGACCTTGATGACTTAATGGCATGCTTGTGGAGTTCATCTGCGTCTTCCAACATGGAACCCACTCAAGACAACAGAGATGGGATAGAAGCTACTAAAAATAGCCCAAGTACTTGTTGAATAAAGTCAGTTCCGCGTGATGCTGGTTTTAATGGAGGATTCTTATTCTTCCTTTCATTGGGACTTTGATTAATTCTGCAATTTATCCCGCACCATGTAATAAACATAACCTTATGTATAATTTCACCAATCTGTCCTCTAATGATTATCATCTAAAACGGCAGAAAATCATAAAAAATCAGGAGCAAATACCTATCAATTTATTGAGATTCAAATAGTCGTTTCCCACGATTCATAAATGGAAAGCACTATGAAATTTATGGGCAAGTTCAAAATTATTTCTCAAACAAAGGGCATACACAAAATCAATGAAATAAATCAAAACCCGAAATACCACAAGCGTCAGATCCTCAACATTCCACCAACCAAATATCCAGTGCATGTAGAATTTCATCTTTGGGAAGCATCTACCATCTCTTGGCTTCGGATTCTTAAAGAGTTTTGATTTCAAGTATCAGAATTTACTCTACACTTGAGATAGAACCGTAAATTACCTATAATTTTGATCCACATACAATTAGAAAGAGAACCACCATAGAATAGCATAACCCCATTTGAAAGCTCATTTAAACTCACCCTTGCTTTCCAACTAATAATAACCAAATATTTTGCAACAATGTCCAATCCTGACATTTATTAGGGAGGTATCTTTCTTGATATCAAAAATAGGATTTCTAACTCGTTCATGATAGAAAGGTCTCTAAAACTTAAATGCTAGGATGGTGCATTTCACCTTCCTTGAGTATAGATTCACCGAATTATAATAGTCCAATTAGGTTAAACATTTGTCACCATATTCCTTGGGAGTGCACCAAAACTACATTATACCTTTTGATTTCGTCTTTTTTAATCTACCAACAAGAATAATATCGGAATTACGTTCCAATTACCAAGTACATGCTACAGCACGATGATGAAACCGATCATTTCTTAGCAGTGCTATCCCATCCCAGTTTCATTTATCAGTAGAAATTTCTGCCCCATCCGTCCTAACCCTTTCATATGTGGAGAGATGCTGTAACATGGAGTGACCCCAACAAGTCCCCCTTTCTCCCTCCCTTGCCAAGAGCAATTTTCACCATTCACCTGACCTAATGTAATCACAATTTCAGGGAGGCACATCAAATTTATACAATGGGCACCTTAAGCCACTAATTAGGAGGGTGGCCAACGACACTAACATTAGAAGCGAGCTTTACAAATTAGCATTTGGCATATAAGATGAACTGTTCTAGTCTTCACTGCCTTTGGCAGGTGTCCCACAAAGGTCTATTGGCCAGTGTAGGCTCCATCCATGCCTTTGCAAGAAGCCCTTGAAGAGTTCAACTTCTCCTAATGAGGCTCCATCATCCCTTTCCACCCTGAAAAGGTGAAAAATGGATCTGGTTAGAGCAAATACATCGTGGATTGGGCAAAATACATCTGTCATAAACACAAAACACATAACCATCTTGACTAGTTCATGAGATTACACCAATGCTTGGGTAACTTTGAAATACTTGGACAACATGTACATTAGCTTGTATGCTATAATGCCCATCAAACCATTGCATGCCATCTATTAGAGCACCAAGGATATCCTGTGATGGGCTGAGATAGAGAGAACAATAAAAAATCACCTTTGTTGGAGACAGATCAGGCTAGTATGGGGTCACAGATCAACCTTTCAGGGATTCCCACCTAACCATAGTCTTGGTGTCCAAGATAGGGGGGGGGGGGGGGCAGACCAGCAAAACCCAACCTTTGTTTACCAATCCTCCTAACTATGATTTCAAACTTGATTTTGACAGTCAATCAAAACTCGGAAGAATCCTCAGCAGTGAACCTCTTTTTTGGTTTGATCGTGGATCTGCATTCCCAGAGGAAATTAAACTAAAAGGAACCAATGTCCCTCCATAAGGTGACCTCTGAACAAGTATCGAAATTATTGCACACAAAATACAAAGATGAACTAATTGTAAAATCACCTCCATAATAGAAGTAAGGCTAAATGTTATTTTCATTGAAATCACAATTTATATGAATTTCAGCCACAATAACAACAAAACCTTTTCCGGTACTGAGGGGGGTAGCCACAAGGATTTCCTCCACTCAAATCTATGTTGACCCTTACATGAATTTACAAAAAGGCACCAAATTCTTTCCTCCATTCCATCATCAAAATTGGGCATTCTGATAAATGTCATGTGCTGCTCAATCAAGGAAACAAATGGAGTGCTGATGCAATCTACAGAACTTTGAAAAAACCCCCCACCATCATATCGTCCAAATTTGTCATTATCAATGAATGTTATTGTGACAATACCATAGAAGACAAAATTGCCAGAAATTTGCCTTGGGACAAAGCAGTGTATACAGCAACCACCATTGGCCAGAGGAACACCTATACCTAATGGAACAACTTGAACCAAAATGGCAGTTGAGAATCCAATTAATTAATATTCTCTCTCCCCCCTTTTCCTTTTCAGCAAGTTAAAAGGATGGCCACACAAGTCAAGCAGCCATCCAAATTTTCTTATTGTTTTCTACTCCATACATTTCCTCAAACACACCTTGCTGCAATCGATTCATGATTTTTCACTGCAGAAGAGCTTGATTGAACCATCTTTGACCTCTAATTGAGACTTCCAAAAGGGCATCTTTAGCCATTTGCTATAATCACACCTAGATTCCAGATAACCACTGGAAATATAAAGAGGACATCATTCTTTTAGGAAACAAATTTGTCAAATTGCCTTTTTATAGACAGCCAACCTTCGATTATGCTTTAGATAAAAACTTTTGACTAAGTTGCAAGTTCCATCTAAGATATTCGGTAGGGGGTTAAGAGTGCATCTGCAGGGCAAGGGACAATGATCCAACACCAGCCCATCATTGTCACCACTTTCCCTTTTGTGCTTTAATGGGTTTCAAGGAGCTGATGTCGAGAGTTTTTGGATTGGGCAGAATACCTGATCCAGAAGAATCAAGGGTGGGGCAGAGAATATAGATATAATTGGTGCAAGGTGCTCGTTTGTTGCTTTATCTATGTTCATTATAGCTAGCAACCATATCAATGGAACAGTGGGGATTGTTGCCATCAGGGGTTGGCACAGTGCTAGAGCCCCCCCATTGACATCTAAGAGGTCATGGAATCATAACCCATGACCACCATATTTACCTTCTTACAAAAAAAGAAAAAAAAGAAAAGTTATTTTGGTCACACACCACCAACCACCCCCCCCCCCCCCCCCCCCCCCCCCCTTCTGCCACTGACTATGGTAGAAGAGAGGTGATGGATGGAGACAGGGCAGATAGGCAGGGAGAGGATAATGATGGGGGCATTTTACGAATTTTCAGTGACTTGAAACTGGAGGGTGTATCAGGCCACATTAAAAGTTTAAGACATTAAGTCAAGGATTATTTCTGTCAACCATGTAATTCATAGAATTCATACCACCAGACAAAAAAAGCCTTACATATCAAAAACCACGGACAGAAAAAGCACCAAATCTTGAAGGGCCTACCAGGAAGATGCCATTAGTACCTTTCTTGGCGGGGTCCCTGGTCTCAATGCATTATTCCCAAAACCAGATTTTCCTTTCTTGGTATCACTGGGCTTCAGAATCTGGAAAGAACAAGTTAAGGTGTCATCCACGCTCATCATGGCACCAGCATTGTCAAACTCTCCACAGTAATTGGGGGCGGAAAATATTGTCACCAAATGCCGACTTGCAAAGAATTCATACCCATCTTCTACAACCTGATACAGCTCATATAAGTCACAAAAATAGACAAACTACCAGACTATGGGCTTATTTGAATCTTTTCATGCATTGTGTCAGAATAATCAGGAAAATTGCAGTATAAAGTGGTAAGACATAATCCACATAATCAACATCAATCACTAATGCAGCCGGTGGATCCCAACTGCCAATACTACTCATATGAATTGCAACATTTTGAGTGGCAGGGGAAAGATGCATCAAACAATGAATTTACTTTTCCCTGTAGCGTGCACCTAGTGCACAGAGCTTATATGAAACTGAGAAGTTAATTGTGGTACCCAAATACTATAATCTTTTAGCATCTAAGAATATTGAAAGCCAAAACTACAAGGAAAACATATCCACATAGAATTTACCTGATGAGCCCGACAAATGAGATCTAGGTCATGCTTGTTAAGAAACTCATTCACTATGTCAGCTCCAAAGGTGTATGAGACACCCCTATCATTTTCACCCCATCCATCAATATCTTTGTCGGGATCGGCCCACAATAAGTCGCATAGGAGACCCTGATCTGGCACATCCACAGGGCGAGCTAAGTTTCTAATCTGATCCAAGTTCTTTAAATCAGGAGAAAGACCACCATGCATGCAAAGAATCTTTTCATCGATGAGGGCAGCAACAGGTAGGCAGTTGAAGCAATCGGTAAATGTTCTCCATAAGCGGACATTATACCTTCTTTTGCATTCGTCATAGAATCCATAGATGCGGTTAATAGAAGCACACTCATGATTTCCCCTTAGAAGAAAAAAGTTTTCTCTATACTTTATCTTGTAAGCAAGTAAAAGGCATATGGTCTCAATGCTATGCTTCCCTCGATCAACATAATCACCAAGGAAAAGGTAATTGGCCTCAGGAGGGAAGCTTCCATACTGAAACAATCGAAGAAGATCAGAATACTGTCCATGAATATCACCTGCACACACAGATCATGGATATTTAGCACTTTTTGTTAGAAAACAAAGTTCAGTACTCATGTTGATAAAAAGTTAATATTGTTAACTTTGCAAGAGATGTATTTATCAAATGTTCGTAGCCAATCACTGTTTCCTCTTAGACATCCCCCATGTAATTTTGCACTTTTGAAATTCAGATTTGCCACCACCTTCTTTCATATTTCCTAGGATTTTTTTGAAAAGGTTCATATTTCCTAAGATTGCTACAAAAATAAAACAATGATGTTACCATCAAACATAGAATTTCTCTTTTGTGAATGGTGACTACAACCAACCTTAACAAAATGTCACATACATGCTAAATGATCTGCACTAACTCAGCAATATAGAATAAAAATTTGATGATTACTACAAACAAATGCCCAATCTACAGCATGAAATTGTCAGGGTATCTATTAGTAGGGTCACCAACTACAAGCTCAAACATCAAGATCAATATGCTTAGCACAATATAATAATTCCCACTTTATACAAGCTGCCATTGGACTCCAAAAATAGAAATAAAAGTCATCAGCATTCATGGAAAAATGCAAACAATACTCAAGGGTGGTGAATGTGAAGATTTTTTTCCGTTTTTTAAACATAAGATGAGGATTGTATATGCTTTACTAACAATAATATAAGGCATCTATATAATTTACTAACATGAAGGTTAAGAAGAGATGGTGTTATTATCACCAATCACTAAAGGGAGGGAAACTTTTATAAGTGTGGTGTCCAATTTATTTTTGGAAAAAGAATGGATACCTATTTCACAAGGTTCATGAGGATCCATCTTCATCGAGCCAATAAAAAAATCCGGATAAACAACTCCAAGGTCATAATGCCACTAAAAGTATACTTGCACCATTGGAGACTTTCTGCTGAGCATAAACGAGTAATCAACTGATCTATAGGGAATTTGTGTTTGTCTTAACATTCAAAGGAGACTTCGTATCTAGATGCACGCTTCCTTCTGGGACCTTGTTAATTAATACTTGTAAAGGGCAATGACCATCCTTGGCAGTCATCCAATCTGATTCTTAAAAGAAATTAATAAATAGGTAAAGGAGCCACCTTGTATAAATGAAGAGGAAACTTCCAAATTATAGCAAACTAAATGTTCTAGACAAAAAATGCTGCCAAAATGTTTCATTGTTGCCTTAAACAGCTGGTTCGTGATGCTGTCCATGACAGAGTTGAGTAATAAAAATAGAAGGAGGTGACTTCCTCTAATTAATGCAAAAGTCAAAATTTGGATGTTCAGGTCTGCAAACCAAGTACTGGTACTTCATAATAAAAGTTAGCAGGTCTGGAGAATCAGCTCAACTACTATTGGGTGAGTAATTGGCTTGTAGTTACATAAAACATTACTTGTCCACGGAGGATGGCAATTCAAGCTTTTTTTTTGGTCAAAATGCCCCAATTTCTTTTTCTTAACATCACCTGTGTAAAGGTTTTTGCACCTGCTGGTCCCAAGCCCAGATCAAGGAAGGTTGCGTTAGGTAGTTGACGGCTAACGTAAAACATGTTTGATATTTAAACATAGATACAAGTAAACACTCAAATTTCATTGGGACGTTCCCTACTTGTGACGTGCTACATCGATGCTCGGTGTAGTGAAAAATGGGTAAGGGTTCTGGCATGAGAAACTCATGTGAGTAAAGAAATTAGTTCCGCTACATAATCGCCCAGATGTAGCCCTCATGCAAAGGTTCTCGCACGAGGAACACTTACAAGTAAAGAAGCTAGGTTCGCCACTTCACCATTGAAGTATGCCACAAAAGAAATTGCAACTTGATAATTGGAATATTGGTACTTTGACTAGCAAGCTCGTGAAAATTGCAAATATAATGATAAGAACAAAGATTCAAATTACTAGCAAGTTGCAGGCTCATGGAGATTGCAAATATAATGATAAGGAAAAAGATTCAAATTCTTCGCTTTTAAGAGACTAAGTCCGTAGGAGAGAAAACAAAGGAAATTAAGAGGACATACTTCAAATTGTGGTACTCGGGAAGGGAGAAAGCTAGAAATGGAGTTGGTATTATTGTTCATAAAGATTTGAAGGAAAACATGGTTGAGGCTAAGAGGATAAGCAATCGAATTATTTTGATAAAATTAGCCTTAGAAGAAGAGATCTTGGATGCCATGTCAGTTTGTGCACCTCAAGTTGGTTGAGGAAAGAACAAAGAAAGAATCCTCGTAAGAGCTTAGTATAATGATTCAAGGAATCCCACAGAGAGATGATTTTCTTCGGTAGAGATTTACATTGACATGTGGGAAAAGATACTTTAAAGTATGCATGAGTGCATGAGAATCATGGTTTTGATGATAGAAATGAAGAAGGGAAGAGTTTCTTTGATTTTGCAATGGATTATGATATTTTCATAGCAAACACCTTTTTAAAAAAACAAGAGCATTTAATTACTTACAAAAGTAATTTAACAAGAACAAAGATTGATTACTTTGAGAAGAATAGATCGATTATGCTGTAAAGATTGCAAGATTATTCCAGGGAAGAGTTTAAATGTTTAACATCATCTTTTGGTATTTGATGTGCATATGAAGAAGTTAAAGAAGAGAAAATTGGTGTTCAAGAATATGAGAATTAAATGGTGGCATCTTAAAAAAAAGCAAGCAAGATTTACAGAGAAAATGCAAAGGGGGGCTCAGGATCCTAATGGAAGTGCTATGACTTAGAGTAAATATGGCAAATTATATTAAAAAGGTGGCAAAGGAGATATTAGGTGTGACTAAAGGAGGAGTTCTAGGATAAAAGGAGGCCTAGTGGTAGAATGAGGAAATATGGGAGAAGCTTATAGTTAAAAGAGCTTACTTAAAAGTCTTATATCGCAATGAGATTGATGAAAACAAAAAACTACAAAAGAGCAAAGAAAGAAATAAATATAGCAGCTAATGACGCAAAAACAAAAGTAGGGAGTATTTTTATAAAAAACTTAATTCTAAAGAAGGTGAAAAATATATTTTCAAGCTAGCTAAAGCAAGAGAGCAAAAAACAAATGACTTGCACCTGTAAGGTGCATCAAACATGAAGAAGGGTACTCATAATTAATAAGGATATAAAGACAGGATGAAAAAATAATTTTCATAAGCTTTTTAATGGAAATTAAAAGAATGATATCATCTCAAGAGAGTTAACCAATTCAAAAGATTACGTGAATCGGGTAAGCTATTAGAGGAAACAAAAGAAATAAATAGTAGATGCTTTAAAGATGATAGTAATGGATCTAATTATGCTTTAAGGAGTGGTAATGGGTCTACCTTCAGGATTGACAGATTCCTTGGCTCTGTTGCACTGGTGGAGCAATTTCAGTTGGCTAACATTACTATCAAGCAGACACCTTTTTTCAATCATATTCTTTTGGTTTGGGGCAATAATGAAGGTGCCACTTCTTATCTTATTTCAAATTTCAAAAGTCATGATTATTGAAACCTGGGTTTCATGATTTTATTAAAGTGAAGTGGAATGAGGTTCCTTTGTCATCCTTAGCTGCCCCACTCTTGTAGCCAAAAGCGAGGTCATCATACATGCTTTGATTCAATATAAGGAGATTAGAAAGGAGGGAACGAGATAGAATCGAGGCTTTGGAGGGAATATCAACACTTGACAAGACAAAAGATGCCAAACCTCTAGAGGAGGTGGAGTGCAATGAGCGATGTGGCTGAAAGGTGTCATACAACAGGAAGACCGCTAGCGGCTAGCGTAAGATGAATTGGAGACAAAAATCACAACAGTTGTAGGGGGACTCTAATACACAGTTCTTCCATTTATCACCAAGTGCGAGATGAAGATCCAACTTGACTAGTACTTTTTGGGTTGGTGATGACGTACTTTCTGATAAGGAGTAGATTGTGGAGGCCTTACAGGCTCACTTTCATTACTTCACTAGTTGGAGGCTGCATGGTTCCTAGAGCCTTGGGTCATCTTATATGATTGGTCTAAATGAAATATGAAATAAGTTGATTAGGGAGGTGGTTGAGGATGAAGTGTTGGTGGCAGTCAACTATTTGTGGTCTGAAGGTTGAGGATGCATCAGGAGCAGATGATTTACAGGTGCTCTTCTATAAGGAGTTGTGGGAGGTTGTAAGGGTGGATATCATCGTAATAATTCATGAGCTCCTAGTGGATACCCGTGGCTTTGATATATTTGAATATATTCTACTTTGCAGGATTGGTTGATGAGTTCAGGCCTATTGCATTATCTAATCAATTTATTTTATTGTAGCAAAAATTTTGGCTAATAGATTGAAGATTATGTCGCCTCATCTCATTAGTTCAATTCAATCTGCTTTTCTCAAAGGACATTCCCTCCATGAGTCTTTTACTTTGACTGAGGAGATGGTTGCTCCTTGGAGATCAGATGCGCCTTCTTTTTTGTGTAATGTTGATTTCTTAAAGGCATATGATTCGATTGCATGGTCATACTTATAGGAGATTTTGAGAAGGCAAGGATTTCTTAAGACTTGGGTCCAATGGATGAAAAGATGTATCACCACCGCATCTTTCTCAGTGTTGGTTAGTGGTAGACCAATTGATTCTTGGATGCAACCTTAGCATGGAATGAGACAAGGATGCTCGTTGGCACCATTATTGTTCAATGTTGTAGTGGATACATTAGCAGTTATAACTTTTAAAACATGTAATGGTGATTTGTCTTCTAAATTTAGGTCGAGAGGTGATGGCTCCCTTCTCCTGCCAATCTTAAAGTATGTAGATGAAACAACTTTCTTCATTGAAGGTGGTAGCAGGGAAGCTAAGAAAGTGACTTCCTTGGTCAGAATCTTTGGCGAGATTTCGGGCTTAATGATTAATCATGCAAAGTCAGCTTCTGTTCCCTTCCATATGATTGCTTATGAAGCGTTGGCCACGTCAAATTTTCTTAACACTTCTATGATGAACCCGCTGCTTATGTACTTGGACCTACCCTTGAAGAGGAAGCGTATTACTTCAAATGATTGGACTCCCTTGTTGGACCACATGGGAAAGAGATTAAATTGTCGGAGTGGGAAGCTTTTGTCTAGGGGAGGGAGACTTGTGCTTCTCAAAGCAATTTTATACCAATTTTCTACTTCTCGATTTTCAAGCCTCCCAAGAAGATGTTCTAAAAGCTAGAACTTATGCGTAAGCAATTCTTTTGGAAGGAACTGGATCATGTTAGGAGATTTCTCCCATTGGTTCCTTGGAATGAGACCTGTAGGCCTTGGTATTCATCTCCTTTCAGACTTATGTGATGCATTACTTGCAGCATAGATTGATCAGCTGTTCAACAATGGGAACAAGATGTGAAATAGGCTAATGTAGGACTCCTATGGTATGATATCATCCATAAGATAAAGGGTTGTAACACACCATGGGGATTCCACTTTCTAGAGAATCTTGACACCGGTTATGCAGAGATTTGCTTCTTTTTTTGCCTCAACGTTGGGAGACGATTTTAGGTTTTGAGATGACGATTGATCGAGGAAGGGGAAGTTTGTGGACTTGATCCCTCGTCTGTACAGTTTGGTGGTTGATAAACACAACTGTGTCCGTCGTGTTTGGGACACGAATACCTTGGCTTGGGCACCTATTTTCAAGACAAGTTTGTCAGGATTCTGGTTGCTTGCGATGATGTTGTTTGAGATACAATTGACTGATCTTACACTTGATCGACTAGTTTGGGTTGAGAGTTGCTTTTTGATGGCAAAAGCATAAAAAGTTCTACAGGGTTCAATGTTTGCGGATGGTAACCTTGTGACTGATTGTCACCTTTGGTGGAGGTTGAACGTCTCTCTAAAGGTTAAGATTTTTTTGTGACTCTTGAGAAGGGAAAAGGTGGTCACGAAGGTACTCAGAAGCACTTGGTTAAAGGATCCATATGTATCTTGTCCGCTATGTGGTTAAGAAGATGAGGATATTATTCATCTGTTATGCTCTTGAAGCTTTTTGGGGTTAGTTTGGTCGACAATGCATATTCAAGGGATTGATGTTTCCTCCCTTAGAGGTTATGGAGCTCCTTCAGAAACACTGTCCAAACAACCACAATTTTTTTTAAAAAAGAAAAAAGAAAAGGGTAGTTATCCAGGATGATAACTATCCAAATATATTAAAGAGAGAAACAACGGCCTCCGCCAATACAAAGGACAAACCTCAAGATCCCCCACTCACAAGGACTCACTCTAAAGATTAAACAAAATAGTAACAGACTCCACAAAATTCTCCACATAAGGCCTCTGGCTTCTGAAGACCACAACATTCCTGTCCAACCAAATGCCCCATAAGACCACCAACAGTCTGGCCCTCTCCTTCGTACGGAAGACATTCTGCTCAGCATTATCCCCTCCACCTCTGAAACTACACCAAAACCGATCAAAAGACCGACAATTCCACCACCCTGCTCTCACTCGACTCCATATCTGTACGACAAATGAGTAGGTGAAGAAGAGGTGGTCAACCTCTTCCTCCTCACCTCCGCAAAACGGGCAAACCTTACTCTCCCCAGGAACCCATCTCGCCCTCCAAACCTTGGTCATGAGTCTCCTTCTCAGCAGCCAAACAAAAATCTTGACCTTCAATGGACACGCGACCTTCCAAATCTATTTGCAATATCTCACCAGATCCAATTCACTTGTGGAGTCTCCGTTGGGCAATCTCCTGTACGCAGCCCCCACCGAGAATTCACCTTCATCCCATCCAAACATATCATTTTCGAAATCCGACTACAGACCTTCTGACTCTTCAAGTAGTCTGAAAATCGTAAGTTCTCGCATTTGAAAGATTCCCTGCAAAGGATGGGCACCACCTACCTTCCCACACTTCAGCCACTGACACCTCTTTGCTTTGGGACATAGCAAACAGTCTCAGAAATCTTTTAGCGAGCACACCTTACCCCATCCAATCATCCTGCCAGAACCTGAAAAGAGATACTTTTATGGTCTTTGTGACTTCAACGAAACTCTATACTTTTTAGGAGTGAGGATGTGAGTTGAAAATATCGTTAAGGAGGTGGGTTTCTCATCTGATTTCTGGCTGCAATTTCTATAAGTCCTTTCCTTTTTTAAGGAATTTATATGGATGGTTATTGATTTCCACTAGTCATCATTTTACTTTTTTTTAAAAAAACCCTTATACAAAAATAAAGGAAATATACAAATTTGTTCCAACTATAGAAGTATCAAATTGACAAGTCATACGATGAAACTTTGGGAGAAAATAATTGAAAGAAGGCTAAGGCAAGTCTTCATAGTAACTGAAAACCAATTTGAATTTATGCCAATCGGTATACCATTGAGGCAATACACCTCCTAAGGCGTATGATAAAGATCTACAAAGCAAAAAAAAAAAAAAAGAATTCACATATGGTCTTTACCGATTTGGAGAAGACCTATAACTTTGTTTAT
Source organism: Thalassia testudinum (assembly GCA_037157565.1). Lineage (NCBI taxonomy): Eukaryota > Viridiplantae > Streptophyta > Magnoliopsida > Alismatales > Hydrocharitaceae > Thalassia > Thalassia testudinum. The sequence goes on from JAZHRO010000030.1 coordinate 56,650,041, forward strand.
GAAGAATTTTAGAGAAGAGACATGTACCAATTCTATATATCAACCTCATAAAGGATATGTACTATGAAACTGTAGCTTGTATAAGGACTAAGGATGGATTAACATACTACTTTGATATTGCCATTGGTCTACATCAAGGATCAACTTTAAGCCATTTCCTCTTTACCTTAGTCGTGGATAAATTGACAAAGCATATCCAAGTTGAGGTACTATGGCTTATGCTTTTTGCTGATGACATTATGTTGATTTATGAGACAATGGATGAAGTGAACAGAAAACTTGAGCTTTGAAGAAAAATCCTAGAAGCTAAAGGCGTAACACCTAAGTAGGATAAAAAATATATGGAATATAAGTTTGGTGGTAGAAGAAACAATGAACGGATGAATACAAAAATTGGACAAAAGTGCATTTTGAAGAAGGATGATTTTAAATATTTAGGATCCATTTGTAACAAAATGGTGAAATTGATGAAGATACTACACAGAATTAATGCAGAGTAGTTAGAATGAAGAGAAGCAACTGATATATATGTGGTAAAAGGGTTCCTTTAAAAGTTAAAGTACCATCAAGTAGCTGTACGACCTGCCATGTTGTATGATTTTAAATGTTGGGCTATCAACTATAAACACGTACAAAAGATGTTTATAGCAGAAATGAAGATTGTTTTTTTTAGAGGAAGCATAAATAAAGATGTTAAGATGGATGTGTAGTCATACAAGAAAGGATCATATTTCAAATGAGATTATTTAAGAAAATGTTATTGATGGTAGATAAAATGAGAGACACATCTAAGGTAATTTGGACATTTGCAGAGATGACCACTAAATGCCCTAATCAAGAGATGCGAGGAGTTGGGGGTTTAACCGGCTAGGAGGAAGCAAGGAAGACTAAAAAAGTGTCGAAAGGAAACTATTAAGTATAATCTTGATTACTTTAATTTAAGTCCAGAAATGACTTAAAACATATCCAAGTGGAAGCAAAGAATCCATGTAAAAGGCTTGGTTGTTGCTATTACCCCCATTTCTTTTTCTTCACCTTGAATATGACATTGAGAAACGCAAATCTTAGATGATGTGTCATATGATATTATTTGTACATTTATTAATAGCATAGATTGTTATTGTTATGACACATAATCAAGAAAGTACTAATGAACTTCCAATGAAAAATTTGGACCTCCTAAGGTCTCCTTCTAGGGTATATGCCCATGCCCACTTAATGTTCTATCCAGCAGAAGAGAAATATAGCCTCGCCAAAAATGATATAATTAATGCATAGCCAATGTCAACATCCTCCTTCCTTTTCCTGTCCAAGAGAATAAAGGATTCCTACCCATGATCGTTGGCCACCAAAAATTAGAAATTAATGAAACAATCTCATACTGCACCAAGGAATGTTACCCCTGCCCCACCCAACCCAAAAAAAAGGAAAAAAAATCACCAACTGTTAGAAAGCGCCTAAGCATACCCAACAACATTTTTTTCATATGCTCTTCAAGAAAGTTCCCATACAACTAGATTGCCTAAAAAAAGTTCCATAGGAGAAGCCTTTTCAAGTCTACGAGACAACCATGGTAAGTCATTCTCAAAGATAAACAGATCCAAGGAACAAGACAGATTACATCACAAGCCATTGCAGTTCCACCACTAGTGGGCACCACCCCCCCCCACCCCCCCCTGGGGCACTAGTATGAATATCAGAGCATGCAACCCACCAAAAGCAACAGGGTTCAAGAGGTTTTACATAGCAGCATCAAAGATAATCAATAACCCACACTCCTTTTCTTGCCTATCATTCTTGAGAACTCCAGTAACCTAAGCATTGGAAACCAAAGAATTAAAGCTAATTAAACAGGTACTCCCCCTATTTTACACATGCTCTCCAAATCATGCTTACTCTTTTTCCTCACTCACCTCTTCATTCATTCTTCAAAGGAACTGGGCAACATTATCGAATCATTCTACATCAAATATCCCAGAGGCAGGTCACCCTGAAGAACAGTTGCTGGTTAGCTTCATCACTTCAATAGATGTTTGTTAATAATAGAATCAAACAACACAAGCTCCAAAGCTCTACCAAATCCAAAAGATGGCTCAACAGCGATAGCTCTCCATTTGGTTGGAAGAGTGAATGTCCAGAAATCAACTAAAAATACTGCAACAAATCTCAGTGCCTTTAAAAACAACTTGATCCCTCTCTCTGTTGAAAGCCCCACTTTATTCTTTTTCCCTCGACAACCACATTCTACCTTCCTCCAACAGCTTCTTGCCAATGAATAAAGAATAGCAGACCCCAAATCAATAGAACAAGCTTTAAAATTTCAATTCCAAATGCTGCTAGACAACAGAACTAGGTAATCAGGGTGTGACCATTGAGATCATAGTTTCCCATAAAAGTGCACTCTTATTCACAAGTAACCATCCTCACCTTTCTCTATCCAGCTGCTGAGACTACTGCTTCTGCGATCAAGTTGACTGGTTTCACAAGAATAAATTATTTATCAAGATGGTCTCTAATTGAACACTTATTTGCCTCATACTCATTTTCAACTATTTACTACATCTTTGTTCAAGGAAGATGACCAACAAACAGTTTACTAGCTAGAAAATGAAAGAAAACTTGCCTTTCCAAGACACAAGTCCAACTTCAGATGCCTTTTTTCCTAGATGGAATATCACCAATCTACTATGAGCTAAACAACAGCAACAACCAACTTGGTTCTTTTCATTGACACAACCTCCATTCTTTGGTGCAGCTTTACCCAGATAGAGGACCACTGCCATTCCATTTCACCAGCTCAGTGAAAAAATATCTTGGATCCCAACAATGCAACTCCATTTCAATTCGCTAGGTCAACATTAAGAACCAACATGGCCATCAACAGCATGAATCCACTTCTCTGCAGCATTTTTCCATGGTGGGGGATCACCATCAACCTATTCCGTAAGCCAACAACAGGAAACAATCTGGCTACAAACACCACAAGTCCACTTCACTATGCAATTTTTCCATCACAGAGGATCACTACCAGACTACTCAGTAGGACAGAGTAAAAGCCAACATGGACTACCAACACTACAAGTCCACTTCTCTGTGCAGCTTTTCCATTGCAAAGGATCGCTTCCAACCTACTCACCAGGTCAACCGTAAGAACCAACATGGCTACCAATGCTGCAAATCCACTTCTCGATGCAGGAGGAGGATCACCGCCAACCAACATGGCCACCAACACCACATATCCATTTTTATGCAGTTATTGCCATGGTGAACGATCACTGCCAACCTATTCACTAAGTCAACAAGAGGAACCAATATGGCTACCAACACCACAACTCCACTTCCCTACACAGTTATTTCCATGGCATAGAATTGCTGCCAACCTCTTGACTGAAGTCAACAACAATACAACCAACATGACCACCAACACCTCAACTCTGCTTCTCTGCACAGTTACGCCCACAGCAGAGGAGAATCACCACCAACCCATTCAGTAATTCAATGACAAGAACTAATGCGGTCACTATCCCTTATCTTCGCCTCCTCATAGACCAGTTCAAATTGCCACCAACCTATTCACCAAGTCAGCGACAATGACCAACGTAGTTACATAGCTAACAACACCACAGCTCCACTTCTCTGCGCAGTTATGTCCATGGAAGAGGAGGATCACCTCCAATTCATTAACTAATTCAAAAACAAGAACCATAGTGATCATAATCCCTTCTCTTAGCTTACTCATAGGTAGGCAAGTTCGAATTGCTATCCACAAACCCACTTCTTTACTCGGTTACTTCCATGGCAGAAGATCAGCAACAACCTATTCACTAAGTCAACAACAAAATAACCAACATAGCTAACAACACTACGAGTCCCCTTCTCTATGCAGTTTCTCCACAATAGGAGGATCGCCGCCAACCTACTCACCAAGTCAACAACAAAAACCATCATGGTCAACAACCCCTTCTCCTCGCTTCCCTATAGATCAGCTCACACTGCTACCTGCAAGTCCACTTCTCTGCACGGTACTTAATTTCCAACAGCAACATATTCACCGAGTCAACAAAAATATAACCAACAAAACTACCAACACCACACACCACTCCACTTCTCTACACAGTTAATTCCACAGCAGAGGAGGATCACTACCAACTTACTGCCAAGCAAACAACAATAACAACCAACACAGTAACTGACAGCTGTTTTTTTGAGCTCATCTCTGCTACCTCATAAGCTCGTTCGAATCGCTACCAGAGCTATTTCCACACCACGTATGATACCTGCTGCCTGTTGATTGAGCTTGGGATTGAGCTCGAGTTATTGTCGGCTCAAATTAATTAGAGATAGAACGGGGCTCTGATCAATCCATCCAACTAGAAGAACGGAAAGAAGGCAATAGAAGAAGAGAAGAGAAGAGGAAGTAGAGAATCCAGACGGGGGAATTGTAAGAGATCTATCCATGGGGCTCCCTTCCCATTATTAGAATTTATGATAATGGCCAACGCCCCTAACCGACAGTAACTGATACCTGTCATTTACAATCGTATCCCTGAGTTATTTACATTTTATGCCATCGGCGTACGATCACCGCCAACCAAGTCGCTATTGCCATTCGAAAAACCGACCTCCCCGTCCTCCGACGACAATAAACCATCTCACAGCCAACACCAAACAGAATCATCACCAACAAGCACCTCAAGCGAAAATTACAAAAAAAAAAAAAAAAACATCAAAAAAGAGAAACCTAAAATAGAATTGGGGGAGTTGGAGGGTTGTATCAGATTATTTTACCGCAGATCTTGATGGGGGCCTCGAGCTCGAGGAGGTTGGGCTGGGAGACGAAGATCTCGCGGGACACGTGGCAGAGTTGGCGGATCTCGGCCTCGGAGAGCTGCGCCTGCTTCGACGAACCCTTCCCCCACTTCGCCTCCAGCAACCTCCTTATGATCCCGTCCAACGCCTCCTCCTCCATCCCTCTCCGCTATCCTCCGCCGCCCGATCGATCGACGATAGGTGGAGTCTTCGGTGGGTTGCGCTGCTGGTGATGGAGGTCGTCTTCGAGCTCTCTCTCTCCCTCTCTCTCTCTCTCTCGCACGCGCACTTCCACTAAACCCTATATCCGAGTTGTGAGGGAGGGGAGCTTCGCACGTGGGACGGGTTTGCCGACATTGGTCGTAATACCATCTGGCCCCACAGCGTCACGTGTGGCGGGAGCGGTTCCCGGTGAGTTGGGAGGGTTTTTTTTTTTTTTTTCCTTTTTATTTTTGGGGCACAACACAACTCGTGTATATTGGTACCTCGTAGGATTCAAACGTGGACTTGCATTACACTTGTCTTCCATTAGAAAATGGTTTGACTCTTCGTCCTTTGCTTTCCGTATCGCCGAGGTTTAGTTTGGTAGTCAAATCATTTAAGGGTTATCTTAAAATTAAAAATGATACCTTATGAATAAGTATATCTATCGAAGAATTTAACTTCTCACTATTAAATTAAATTAATATTAATATCTAATGAAATATATCACTTTTAAATTATTCTATAACATCGTAACAATATCAATATATATTACCATATATTTACTCTACCATAATACAATCTTTTTAATTTATTTCTCTTTTATTTTATCCCAAAATAAGAGTTATCCTACCATGAAACGTAAGGTTTCAGGGTATCAAAAATGACTCTTTGAAACATACTCTTATCATGTAGGGAAAATTTTCTACTTTGAAATATTTTACGAAATTTTGATGATGCACCATGAGCGTAGTTTTCATGAGGATTTCCCTCTTGCCTACTAGCAGTAGAATCCAAATGTCGTGCCTCCTTGTTGAGATGATGGGTTGCTTATCAAATATGGGATGATTGATTTTCACTTGTTTTTCTCCTCTTTGAATGGGAAAATTTTCATTAAGGGTATGAAAATTATATAAGGACATGCACGATCCATCGACAAGGAAAAAGGATATCCTACATCCCTTAAAGAGAGGGAAAGTAGTTTCCATTTAAGAGGGAGGAACTTCAAAATCAGCCATCACAAATAAAATGAAAGGAAAAAAATAAAAAAGAAGTACCCTAAACATCATTTTCGATGTAGAAAGGAACTCGCACCACGCAGTAAGTACGACAAACGTCGCCAACATCGTCGATGAGCCACACTAACAAGTGACAAACGGTTGAAACGAAGCCAACCAAGTACCCGATTGTAGTGAGCCCGACTTCAACTTAACCTTGATCTTCAAAAATGATGTCAATGAAGGTGAAAGCGAAACAGAGATAGGGCATCGACATCTTACCATCTTGTGGAAGCCCTCCCCCCACATGAGTCCACGAATCAACCACACCAACACATCCAGCGCAGCTAGATGGTACGACACCGCCACTGCACATCGTCGCTGCCACACCGAACTGCACATCATGACCACCACACGGGTCGCAAGGGTCGTCGTGACCCTCACCACACTATCGAAGACGAACAGAGGCGAAGGACAGCAAGCCGCAAAGGCCGACATGGTGAGAAGAAACCACATCAGAAGAAGGGAGGGGAGGTGGGGGCAAAGTATTTGATGCGAGAGGAGGGGGCTCTGAATGGCCAAAACCCCAACAAGTAGCTAAAGTTTTTGATTTGGGGTAGCCTAAGATGAAATCATTGAGTTCTACCGCATGTGTGGTTGCAAGGCCTTTCGATTTTCACTTTTGTTATTCGAATTAAAATCCATATTGTAAGTTTGAACTTTTTTTTCGAGGATACATTGACTTATATCTTAGAATACCTCAAACTTGGATTTAATATTTTTTTTAGGAACTAACAATTGCTTCCAAGCTTCTTGCTCTCGTTAGTGGTCACTACAACAAATAGGTGGGTTTTGAATCTCTAGTATGAGATCTTGATTAAGGATGATAATGCTACCGCAACCACTAGAATGAAGGGGTCCTTTTGTTCGCTAGCTTATTCATTTTTCTCGAGGTCTTGAAAGCTCAATCATGGCTAACATTGCTTTTGTTTTCCTTTTCATTTGACCTTCTAGAGGGGTAGATGTACCATCGCCTCTCCCTGATGGTATCTAAAGTTTTAGTCCTTTTAGCATGAATGGCATGAATAGAATGTGCCCTTGGATTATTTGACCGTTCAGCCCTTTTGGTGGTGCGAAAACGTCGGTATTCGCAGATCTTCGACATGGTTGTTGAGCAGGGAGAATATATTTGTGGTGAACAACGGCCCACTTCCTCCATAAAAGTCACTACTTTATTAACGGATCGTTAGCTCTATAGTGACGAATTCCTACATGATGACGACTAACTCCATTAAACTCAATTAGCGGCCATATCTCCACTAGGGCTAAGGAGAGAAATAATATCCACGTGCTATTACATGCCACGTGTTATCCCAACATTATCATCGAAAAATCACACATGAGCTATAGCCAACCTACATAAAATAGGAAATACAATATTTAATTACTTTCTAATCGAATATAAATACGAAAAATTAGTCCAAATGTTACCATACATACAGTTTCGAACAAAGAGGATCTCTAAAGTTGAGAAATTATTTATATATATCTCTTTCTCTTAATAATATAATAATAACAGTTAACTTTAGATACGTTATAATTGGGCTCATAGCTGGGCTTCGACCTACCTTGGTCCAGACATGGTCCATTTACTAAACAAGCCAGCTCATTCTTGGATTTGACCTCGGACTGGACCACATGAACTTTGACTTCAGGTTGAGTTATCCCGACCCTTCCGGTGCTCACCCTTAATTTGATGTTCACAGAGAGGTCACATATGGGTTTTTTAAACATCAAAGAAATCGATGTCAGCAACAATGCTTTAAGATTATATATATGAGTCGAGAGATTATTGAGGACTTTTTCTCTTTTTTTTTATAATAAATAAATAGAGGTGATTCAACCAGTAAGTCAGTTTAACTAATTTGAGTAATTAAATTTGATTTTTTCCTATTCACATCAATGTCGCTTTTCATTAAAAAAATCAGCCAATTCACCCAGTTTTTTTGCCATTTTTCGATTCGACCAATCCAACCGGAAAACATGGTTAAGTTTAAACTGGTCGAGTCGGAGCTAACCTGGATTTTAAACGGGTCGGATCACAGGTATCTCTCGTGATAAGATCGCATCCAATAAGAGCCTCGGATAGGATAAAGCTAAGCCCCTCCCGAGTGCGATTCCCTTAATTATTCATTTATTAAAGGGAATCCGAGAGTTCCACTTATCTCCCTCCGCGTGTCCGTCAACCTCTCGCACCTCCACCGCCGCCGCCACAGATGCAAAGGCAAGAGGAAGAAGAAGGGGAACGAAACCCCGAAGGGGACGTGGAGGAGCGCCCGAGCGCGAGCCTCCTCATGGACCTCCGCCCGCCGCCCCTGGAGGAAGCGGGGCTCGAGGACTGCGCCCTCCCCGCGGACTCCATCCTCCGGGCCTTCTCGATCGCCGCCAAGTCCCTCGCCTCCCGACCAATCGCCGCCGAGGAGGACCGGGAGACACGTGGCTGCGTCGACGATCCCGCGGAAGCCTTCTTCGAGGAGGAGGGGGTTGCGGTCACCGCGGAGGAAGGGCTCCAAAGCGAGGGAGATGGGCTGTGCGGGAAGGGGGTGGTTAAGTGCGGTGGGGTTACCGCGGGAAAGGAAGGGGGAAAAGACGAGAGGTGCGTGGAGAGGGAGGTGGGGAGGGGAGATATTGGCAGAGATGTTGATACAGAAGTCTAATCAGATTTTTGGCTTTTACCCTTTTTGTTAGGGTTTTTTTTAATTTTCTGGTTAATTCTGCTGTTAGGATTAGGTTTTTTGTTGAGGAATGGCGTGTTTGTAGACGAGGTTGTTTGTGTTGTCCAGTGGTAAATGTTGTGCTTGAAGAATGGAGCCTTTGAACGTATTTGAGTTATGCTGCATTTGGATGTTTGGGTAATGGAGGAGGGTTGAGGGGCAAGGGTGTGTTTATTAGTAGTTTCTTTATAATAGTTGTTTTAACTAATAGAATAGAGTGCTCTATTTTCCTCTTCCCGTTTCGTTCCCCTTCTCGGATATTAGGGAACTGAGGTGGTTGGCATGGGAAAATTATGGCTTGCTGTAATTGATCAAGATTTTCTGGGAGAACGTAGAAATTGGAGGAAAATGTGGGGAATGAAAAATTATTCAAATAAAGGTTACAATGGTGGCATGACGCGTATGATGGTGAGCAGAAGTCTACAACGTGAAAAGAGATAGAGAGGTCTGTTTTGTAAATTTTTCTTTTACAACTTTTTTAAACTAAGAACTTCGAATCTATCAAAAAGGGGGCTACCTAGTTTTTGGCTTCTCCTCAACGTCCAATGGCCAAGAGTGGCCGGGTAGGATAGGGGAGAATGAGGTTCAGCATCCGAAAATTGTGAAGGAGATATGGGACGTAGCAGAACAGAAAACATGTAATGGAACATCACTAAAAATTAGCCCAGTGATAACAAGGTCAATTTCATAATCTGCAGCTTACAGGTTACAAACTTCTCCTATGTCAGAATTACCGATGGATCAAAAACTTACAAAATCTCCGGCGAACAAATCTGAGAGGAACTCAGGTCAAGGTGAAGCCAATTTTGTCTTACCAAAGTTGTTCTGAAGGAAACGGCTAGGGGAAATCTCATGCAGCTTCGGACGTTTACAAGTAGTTACCCAATCGTCTTAAAGTTGCTCTGTTTTCCTGGAGATGAATGTGACCCTCTGGTGCTGTTGCATTATTTAGAGGTTTGCTTTAGCTGATACATCATCTCCCGGCATCTTACAGGTGAGCTACGCTGCAAGGATTCTACCATATTGCCAAGAAGAGGTTAATCAACTACATGGTGATGCTTTGGAACTGATCCCCATTACAAGCCCGGCACCATTCTTGAAACAGAGTTAAACTAAGCTAGTACTATGCCGTGAAGAATTTGATGCTCTTCTTCGTCTGCGTCTCTTTTGTTGCATCCTCCACACGCTTATGAACATCAATACACCTGAGAGGCATAATTACCAGGTTGAAATGCTTTCCTTGTTAAAGACAACGGGAATTTAGGAAAGGAAAAAAAAGGGTCACCAACCACACTTACAAGCAACTACAACAAAAAGAGGCAGAAGCCACTGACTGGAAAGAGGAACCGGCATGTCAATCTGCACCATGGTAAATAATATATCAAACAGGATTATATTTTCATCCGACAACCAAGCAACCAGAGTTCATACGTCAACGTGTCCAATTCTAGTTCTCCGCCATAGCTAGATGGGGAAGACATGCTGATAATGACTCATCGTTTAAGCCCAATGTAAACTAATGTAGTAAGTTCCCACTGTTTACTCTTTCCGAAAGAAAAAGAGGAATGTTGTTTTCATCTACAATCTTCTCTTTTTTTCAAAAAAAAAAAGGTTTGCTAGGTAGGCCTTCATTAAATCACTTGACCTCCACGAATTTCCAATAAAGTGATGTAAATTACTTGAATGGTGAAAAAAAACGAAGAAGAAAAGGCTTCCCTTAATTCAAACGGGTTATTCACAAAGAAACCAACGAAAATAATATTAATAATTGAGATTGCAAAGAAGTGCATTTCTCAATAAACAACTTCTTAAACATCAATAAAATGGCTTAACTCCAATTAAGAAAAAGCAACAAAGGTAAACATAACATGTGATCCAGTCAAAAAAGGTGAAAGTTTCAATCAAGGACTTCAAAACTGTGTGTGTGTGTGTGTGTGTGTGTGTGTGTGTGTGTCTACATTGTATCAGAGCTTACCTCGTCACGGCTATAAAAGTGAAGGAAATCCACCCCATTGCCAATTCTGTTCCTAAAGTCAGTTCCAGATGTATTCTCCTTCAGACGTTGCTGCTTATTCCACATAGGAGTCTCCAAGGATTTATTTAGATAATCTCTAAATCCCATGGTAGCATATCCTGGTAGCTTTCTATTTCTCCCCATGAGAAAATGGTAACCTTTGGTCCCCCAAACCTCATGCCTGGAGTCACTTTGGCACATCAACTCCTTACCACATACTGCTGAATAAATGGTAAAATTTATATCTGTTCTACGAGAAGGCAACAGGTTATCATCTTCATAAAGAGGAAACTCGCGCTTGGCTGTGTCTGTAAACAGCACAGGATCCCTGATATTCATGCTTGTAAATTCAAGAATCTTTTTCAAAAGCCAATGACAGTTTGTCACCATGTGACTGCTGTCAAGGCAATTGGAATCACCATAAACAGCAATCCGACCTTTACCGACCTCAAGAAAGCCAAGAATGGACGATTCCACCTGTATGAATTTATAAAATGTTAGGGACGGTTGTCCATTTATGGGCAAAATAAGGACGATGATGATCGGCAAGTGATTTAAATGGCATTTGAGGGGGCAAGATCTGCTGTTCCTTAATTATTTTTCAAGTCAAATCTAGCACATTATTCTTTTCTTCTGATTTTAAGACTTCCAAAGGGCTCAGCTATGAATTCCAAGGAAGACTTAAAACTCAGTATAGTTTTAAGAAAGTTTATTTAGCCTCTCAGCTCCCTGTTATTAATAAAAAGAGCCTTCTCATCACCTTGTTGATGCCAGAAGTTGACAGTGTGTTCCCACCACTCTCAGAGTTGTCCTGGAGTGGGAAGTTATGGATATATCCACCTCCTGGAAACTTCACTATATCAGTCCCAGATGCATAATGGATTTGCTCACCATCTAGCAAGATGTCTCCACTCAGAATTTTCCCACCAAAAGCAATACCAAATGGTCTCAAAAGTTCATTAATTGCAGGAATATTTGCACCTCCTGTGACAGGGGTCCACCAACTCCTTGTATTATCATCAAAAAATCTCATCTTCACCATTGAGCCCATATTATACCACTCAGAGAATACAACAAGACCCAAGCCATGATTCACAACATCATCCTTAAGCTTCTCAATCTCTTCTGGAAAATACTCTTCTTCAAGATCCACCATTAACAGAGTTCCATATCGTGTAGAATCAAAGCATGTAAGAGGTGAACCAAGCGTTTCAATAAAATATCCAGCATCTCTTAAAATATTGAACATGATGTGGTAATTTGTATGCACATGGTCTCCATGCCAATCTAGGATATCATTGCGAACATCCAAAGAATCTCTTGGAATATAACCAGGTGGATACTTGATGTTGTGGAATTGATCCCAAAGAACTATCTTTGATCTAGGAGGTCTTGGGACCACATTAACCTTTAAATGAAGGACACACATACTGCTCATAGGTTCGCTTCTCCCTCCATCAGGTGGGCTATACACTTTCACTGTAACATTGCCTTCAATGGTACCCTCAAATGAGGCACCCTCTTCCTTGATCTCCAGGTGCAGTGCCAGATAACCAGTCCAAGGCCATATAACATCAGAATATTTGAAGTGAATGCTGAGCAAATTCCCAACCTCATCTTTAGGGTTCCATGTTGGTGGAGATTCCACATAGCCAATCACCCCCATGCCATTGAGGATGGTAGCATTGAAAATAACTGGCATTGCACCAGCATAGAGTGGTTGGTGACAAAAGGGCCAAAAATAAGGGCAATCTGTGTAATCAAGAACACTTGGAAATATGCTGGCCCGTGGCTGGTAACTTTTAAGAATTTCAAATGATTCCAAACTAGCATACAAGGAAGAAAAGATACTTAGCACCATGTCAGGACAGAAAGAAAAAAGGTTTTAGGCAAATACTAGTCATTGCTTACAGGTTGACTCTTCCAGCACCTTGCTCATAAACATGTGGACCATAAAGTTTAGTAGCACCTTCAACTAAGGCCTGTTTCATGCTTGCAGGATTCAATATGCTTTTACGAGAGCTCTCAGGGATAACACTAACAAGCAAGCAAACAACACCGGCAACCACTGGACTTGCAACACTTGTTCCTGAAAGGGTCTTGCACCCCGTGCTTATTTTTGATCCCAAAATATCTCGTCCATAAGCAACGACATCTGGTTTTACACGGCCGTAACTGTAAGGACACAATCCAGCCACTGATGATTGCGAAAAACTAAGAGGTAACAAGCCAGATTGTTATTGATCAGTTATGAGAAAGAAAAGAGAAGCAATCAAGCTTACCCATGGGGAAGCTCCCAAGTACTCATTCCACGTGAAGAAAATGAAGCTATATGATCATTGTCATCAATGCCACCAACACCAATAACATCACTTTGATCAGCAGGATTATTTAGAGTTCCATATAAGGGTCCATCATTTCCAATAGCTGAAACCATGATGATGTTATTTGCTGTGAGCTCCCATACCTGAATATACAGAGAAAAACTTGATTCCAAAAGCTTAAAAGATTGACAACATGAGTAGACCCAAATGACACCAAGAATATGAACTAGAGGATACAAACAGTAACTGAAATCTCATACATACTTGAGAAAAAAGAAGGCAGTCGTGCAAGCATAAAAATGAGATTTGATTTTGCCACTAGAGGGATGCTGACCTTTTCCACAAAAGGAAGATCCAAATAATCCGGTCCTCCAATACTCAAGTTAAGCACATCCATTTTCATTGCTATGGCATAGTTGAAAGCATCAAGAAACCAGGACGTGTAAGACACCTGCATTTAAGCTGAAGCCAAAATTATCATGACCATGTCCTTTTAAATGAGACTTGAAACTAATAAAGAATTGACCAAGCATAAAAAATAACGGAACCATAAGAATGCTAACAATGTAAACAGGCTCCCTGCGACATATTTATACAAAATATTACATCAAAAAAGGGGGAAAATCTTCTTACAAAATAGATGCACACATGCATAAATATTGATGTATAATAAATGCATATGGACAAGTGTAAGGCTGAGTTAATTTGCTTGTGACCAAGATCACAGTTGGAGCTTTTAGAAGAGAAGAAATAAGAACATATGTTTTTCTCTTGGATATGTTGCCTGGCTGCTGACACATCATCTGCTACTCTCCAGGTACTTGTTTGGCATTGATTGCAAGGTCTTCTCAGGTTTTTTTTTCCCTGTTAAATCTGGTGTTCTTCGTGCAATCATTTGGTTGCTCTTTTTTTTTTTATGACATCAATGAAGCTCAAACCTGGGACCTCTTACTCCCAGGAGCAACAATCCACCACTGTTCTACACCCTGGAGAGCTATTTGGTTGCTTGATTGCGTTCTTCCATCCCAACAAGTCTGAATATCAAGTGAAAGAATAATTTCTTTTTCTAAGAAAGATGAGAGCAATACTTTTTACAATTCATTTATATAACTCCAATGGTCTGCCTAAAGACCCAATTTCCTTGTTTAGCACTCCATTATACACAACAATGTAAGACAACATGGGATCAAGTAGTCACTTGAAGGAACTGACAGTGTAACTGAAGGATTCTTTGGCAACTGGATTAAAACAACTTGAGTAGGTAAACCAAAAACATTATCTGCCAAACAGGCAACAACCTTCCAAACATTTGACAGAAAGCATGGACAAAGGAAGCATATATATATATATATAGACACACCTTTTCTTTGGAAGAAAGAGACAGTTATATTGACTTTTGAAGAAACTATAAACATGAAATATGAGAACACCACTGCTGGCTGTATATATATGTTCCAGATTACCTGAGCATCAGTGAATACCCGGTAAGCATAAATCTCCACATCTGGTGCAAAACCCAAGCATTCTGCATCTTGACCCGCAATAACACCAGCTATGAATGTTCCGTGCCCAAGATTGTCATTGAGAGTATCCTCATTTGTCCAATTCGTACGTTCCTAAAGAAATGAAATAACATATATCCACTAACTTAGAACATGCATGTTCCTATAGAAAATAATACGCGTGGCAAACGACTTGCTAAAATATCTTATGGAAATGCATATTTTGTAATATATTACTTCTAATCTTCAATGCAATCGAATTCTTACCTTGTTTTGCTTCCATCTCGAAACTTAGTGTGAGGGGCATCGTGCATGAGAGAGAGTCGGGTGGGGCAACTAGGGGGGGTGTGTGGTGGCGTTGGTGGCTAGATCACCATCATTTCTCGGAGAGTAAGGAGAAGAGGGCTAGAGTGGCCTTGGTGCTCCAAGTGCCTTGGTTGGGGACATTTCGCAGGGGACTATAGGGACCCTATGCAATGAATGAGGTGTGGGTGGGGCTCTTGGCCATCGTAGAGTGGCTTGTCATAGAGGACATTCCTTAGAGGAGAAGGTGAAGGTGAGGATCTACCTCGTTCAAGAAGGGCACCTATGGTGGAGGTTGTTGCAGTTTGGTCGGCACAGGTGCAACCATTGGAGGAGGCTCTCGTAGGGCTTTGGTTGGAGAGGTGTTGCAAGGGGAGGTCGGATCGACAGAGGTGAAGAAGGATCTATTGAGATTTTTGAGCTCGAAGATGGATATTAAGGTGGGGGCGTTAGACCGTAAGAAGCTCCTTCTCTTTAGGTTGAGACCGGAGGTGGCGCGACGGGTGGCTTTTGAAGTCATTCAAGTTGTAATGCCCTCAGCGATGGTGACAACCTTCAATGTACGATGGTGCGAACTCTGAGAGGTCACCATAGAAGGTGGAGTTTGAAGTGGTTATTGCGGGGATTCCTCTACATTTGAGAATGCTGGAGGTGATTGTACTTGTGCCTATCGTGGAAATCAAATCATGCTCTGGACTAGATCTTGTTGAAGGAGACATGTTGAAGCTGAGGGCCACCGCCCAACTCATCCACGACATGGAAACGCTAAACAAGATCACACTACACCTTTGTGGGGCATCGTAGGTGGTGAGCATCGAGCAGGTTGCGAGGGCGGGGAGGACCTATGCAAGTCCTCATCAGAGTTGACTAAAGGCTGGTGATCGAAAGGAGAATCAAGAAGAGGAGGGGAAGCAACGTCGCCACGCTACCACCGAAGTAGGTACGGAAGATCAAACAACGTGTTGATGAATTCGAGGGTGATGCAATGAATGTGCCACATGATGTGGCACCCAAGGACGAGGTAAGCAGTGTAGATTGTGGCATGGAAGGAGAGGTTCACGAGGATTCCAACATTCTCGCCAACAACGTCACGCAACATTTAAAAGAAGATTTTTTAGGGTGCTTGAGTTACGCCAAGCAATGCCTCAAACCGACAATGCATCGAACCGTGGGAAATCGGATCTGATTTTGGATCCAGTATCGGTATGTTACCTTCGGATCTGATTACCCCCCGACCTCCTCCCATTTTTCCTCCCTCCCTCTCGTCGAGTCTTTTGCAAGATCCGATCGAGCGCTCGTAAACTATGGAGCTTGTGCCTCAGTTCGATGAGCAGATCGTAATGGAGATAGACATGGTCGAAGGCGGAGCAATGAGGAAAAGTGAGGCGGTGCTTCACGCGGGCGGACACCACCATTGAGTCTCATGCAATGGAAGCCATCATCCCATCCTCACTTCTAGTTACTTTATCACCCACAATGGAAGTTCAAAGGGAAGACAGGAAGGAGACTACAGTCTCCGTAAGGGCCTCGAACTCAAGGATGGTTGGCAGAGAAGTTGTGACCCAGGGCATGAACCCATTGGCAAGCAGTGAGCACCTTCTGGATCCAAGGAGGGGCAGTGACAAGGACGACGCGGCAAAACAAGTGCAAGTTGCAAATGCAATTGGGTTCAAGTGTGCATCTAAGGGAGTTTACCGATCTATCGAATGATCAAGGTCCTCTCCTGGAATATAAGGGGGCTTGAATGACCCCTCAAGGTAGGTAACGCTTAAAGGTTACCACCAATCTTGGCGGCCCAAGGTGGTCTTACTCCAAGAAACCAAGCTGAAGCAATGTTCCCAACAGAACTTGTAGGAGACCAATGGAGGTTTCATGGAAGGATACTGCACCATCAATGCAATTGGCAAGTCCAATGAGATAATTGTGGGATTGAGGGAGGATGAATTCATCCTAAAAGATTCTTTGTACTCATGTGGTGGCAATGCAATTGATGAGGCGGCAAGACAACCTTAAGCTTGTTGTTTCAGTAGTGTATGGCCTAAAAGAGGAGGGTGTAAGTCCCCGACTGTGGGAAGATTTGACTTCGATGGCTAAGAAGTTTCAAGGATGGTCTGGGCTTATAAAGGGCGCAACTTCGATGTCAACTTACTTATATAGGACAGATCGGATGACAGGGGGTAGAGATCAGGGGTTAGAAGCATTTGCAGATTCTGTGTCAATGCAGGGTCTCCTGGATCTTTTGCCGAGCTCATGCACCTATACGTTGAGGAATTATACAAGATAGATGTCTCACATTAACAGATTCTTCACTAATGTGGAATCGGCAAAGACCGTCCCCTTGGCAAATGTGCAACCATTGAAAAGACCATATTCGGATCATATGCCTTTGTTGTGGCAATCGAACGATGAGCGACAATGCAAGACATATTTCAAATTTGACAAATCTTGGCTTTTAGAAGAGGAGTTCAAGAGGTAAGTGGAGAAGTAGCGATCCATGAAGGTAGACGGTTCAATGGTAAATAGACTAGAGGGTAAATTATGAGAACCGTAGACATTTCTAAGGACTTATAAGGAGCAGATCAAAGAAGAGAGGAACAAGAGGAAGAACAATGCACTACCAAAGATTGCATGATTGGATAGGGAGGAAGACTTGGGGGTTTTTTCAAAGGAGGGTTGGCTGGCCAGGGCGACGCATATGCACACGATGCATGTGGAAGATAGGAAGTTGAAGCCTGGTGGTTGAGTGGAAGACAAAGTCTAAACAAAGGTGGCTGAAGGAAGGGAACTCAAACACTAAATTCTTTCATATGATAGCTTCTGGAAGGAGACAAATTAAGGGTGAATGGCATTGATGATTATGGCAAAGAGGCAGTTGGCAAAGCAATTGCAGATTATTTCAAGGAATTTACAAGGAGGATGGAGTGTTGGAGGTGATCAGGAACAAATGTCCCAGATATTACAAGGGAGCCAACAAGGGATCTTACCATGCCATTCACGAAGGATGAAGGAAGATCATTTGGGGTTGAATGCATATGCCTACCCTAGTCCTGACGATTTCCCCATTCTTTTTTATAAGGAGTTCTGGACACTCCTTAAAGAAGATGTCATGCAGGTGATTGACAAAGTTTGCTTACGGAAATTAGGGATTTAACATGATTAATAAATTCTACATGTTTTTACTCTCAAAGGAGGTGGAGGCTATTGAGGAGTACAGACCAATCGTGTTATCTAATGCTATTTATCCCATTGTGGTGAAGGTCCTTGCAAACATATTACGAAGAGTTTGGGGAGAGATTGTGGTGACTATGCAAACAATGTTTGTCCCTAACTGAAATATTCTAAATGGATATGTGATTACTTCGAAGATCTTGGCATTCTGGAGAAGAATGAGAAAGAAGGCCTTCCTTTGGAAGGTGGATTTCAGCAAGGCTTCCGACTCCGTCCAGTGATCTACATTTGAGCATCCTTGATGAAAAGGGGATTTTCCCCCTCAGTGGGTAGATTGAATGAAGCAACGCATGATGAAGACTTCTTTCTCCATCTTGATCAATAGCAACCCAACACGTGGATGGATTCATCCTAGGAGAGGGGTTAGGCAAGGATGCCCTTTGGCTCCCATGCTCTTTGTACTAGCGACGAATGCCTTGCTAAGATCTACAAGTAGAGCTTGTGAGAGAAACTTGATTAAAGGTTTCTCGGGAGAGGATAGGATTTAGGTCCACGTGCTGCAATATGTGGATGGCACACCATTTTTTGTGGAAGGCTCTAAAGATGAAGCAAGAAGGATGCTGATCCTTTTAGAACTCTTTGGAGAGACATCGGAGCTTCAAATAAAATTTTCAAAATCCACTTTCGTTCCTTTCCAGATGGAGGCAAACACACATAGCGTGCCTTCACATACAATGGAGAGTTCCCTACCAATCTTATATTTAGGCTTACCACTATCGGACAAGCAGATTTCCTTCCAGTTATGGAAGCCCTTGATTAAAAGATTGGAGAGAAGGCTAACGGGTTGGGCATCTAAAGTGTTATCCAAAGGTGGAAGACTGGTCCTTTTGAAGGCGGTGTTGGACTCCTTGCCCTCTTATTGTACATTCGTTCTAAAGATGCTGCAAAAGATTGAAAATAAGATCTCAAACCTAATAAGAGATTTCTTCTAGACCAATTATGGCTTAGCTGGGAAAGGTGCCAAGATGGTGGCATGGGAAGGTGCTTGTAAGCTGTTAAAAGAAGGGGGTTTGGGAATCAAAGATTTAAGGAAGATGAATGACAGTCTCTTTGCAAAATAGATTGCTAGACTTCTAAAGTTCAGACAAGATTTGTTTAGGAGGATTATGGACTCTTGCTATGGTAACTCTAGATGTTGGGACCTACTGGCTTTGCCCCAAAATATTGCTTCTCATTTTCTTAAGGGATTGCCTTTGCAAGCTTTTTCTCCCCATATGTAGGCGAGGGGGACTCCTTTTTGCTCTAGATGGATGACTGAATGGGGCAAGGAAAATTGAGTAATCAGTTCCCAAGATTATTTGCTTTGGTTATAGATCAGTAGGCGAGGGTCACAGATTACCAAGACTAGGAGGGGTCTTAGAATCCTACCTTTGTGGGAAACCTTTCAGGTTAGTGGATCCAAGAACTCCAATTGTTGTGGCAGGAACTGGAAGGCTATTAGTCGAAGGTGGATAGGATATCTTTCTATGAGATGGTGGAGAGTTCACTATTAGAGAGGCGTATTAAAGATTGGGAAATGGAGGGCCAACGAAAAATTTTGATTTCATTAGGAATTGCAGACAGATTTGGTCAATCTCGTGCCCATTGAAGATAAAAAATTTTACGTGATTGCTCAGAAGAGGAAGGTTGATGACAAGAGTTTGGAGAGCTAGATGGGTGGCAAAGACAAACAAGGTGTGCCCCATATGCCAAGCGGCGAACGAGGATATAGTGCATTTGTTTTTTGGGTGTCCTTTCTCTGTGCAAATGTGAGGACATATCCGCCTGACATGGATAGTGCACTCCAGTAATAGTGAATGTTGGAGATCCTTTAGAAGCAGGAATCATAGTGGAGGATAGAGCGCCTTTAGGACAAAGGAAGAGAAGGCTAAAGCTTTGGCAATGCTTTGGGGCATATGGCTTGGAAGGAATACAACTATATTCAAAGGGTAACATCCTTACCTTGAAAATTTTATTATTTATATTTCATCTTTAGCAAATTATTGGGCAAGCACTGGCCGCTCTTCTTGATCCTTAATTAATAAATTCTTTGGGTGATTATCAACCAGATAATTGTCATTCATCCTTTCAAAAAAAAAATCTTCAATGCAATCTCATAAATAGCCTAAGAGGTGAAAATTAATTTTGAAATTCGCTTTCAAATTGTATGTCCCTGATATCGTGCTATTTGTCTTCATGTATGAGCCCACAGATGTAGTAACACGAGAATTTCGTCTGGAAGTAACATCTCCAACTAGTGATATCTATAGATTTTTATTCCTCATACGCCAAGAATTGAGGGAATCTAACCTCCAGCTCTTCGTATGTCTATTTCATGTCTTGATGGTATACTTTAGGAGTGCCTTCTAAAAGGTATTAGCCATAAACTTTTTGTTATGATACCACAAATTTGTTATTATTTCATCATGTTCTTTGCCATTTATACGAAACATCAAATTCAAGTTGCAAATGTATATCATTTCAAGTGACATTTTATACAAGAAATTTCTCTTTTCACTTCTTTTAGCAAACATGCTACACAAATAATGTAAACATGTTTCAAGGCTTACCCCTGATTTATGTGATCAATCAGAATCAAATAATTTCATATTAAAACATTGTAAAACGTAGAAAAAAATGCACTTGAAATTGCTAAATTACTTAAATTTCAATACAAATTAGTAATTTTTTCCAACTTTTTAGAAAGATTACAACACCTACAGAAGCGCCATCAAAAGAACAAGAGAAGGATGTCCACAAAGGCTCCAGAATTTGCATTAGCTTTGAAAGGGGTGGGGAAAATACTGTGCATTCCTCCTGTATAAGCATATAAGTTGTACCTTAATGTTACGAAAATGAGGATGATCCGCACGAATTCCAGTATCGAATATCGCCATTTTAACTTTTGCACCCATGTAACCTTTAGACCAAAGCTTTTCAGCTCCAAACATTGATGTGACCTGGGATCTCTGTAGGATAGCATGAACAAGCCAGTTGATATATTCCTTGTTCATTTTCTCAAATATTGATGCTAAAGAGATGAGTCCAGAATATTGTCTATGGGCTTAAATCCATTTCCATGATAAAGTTTAAGATATCTAGCATCTAGTGAATGCTGAATTAAAATGCTTCCAGCTAATTAGATTTGAAACTTAACCAAATCGATAATATAATCATAGTCAGCGATAATTGTCTACAAAATCAAGTTTTAATCCTAGTACAATGTAATATAATCTGGCCTTTTTTTACTCTCTTTCTATATTAAGAATTTAACGTATTGTGCCCTCTTTTGCTTATTTGGCATAAAAAAAGAAGCAAGTTGGAATGCAGAATCATATTCATGAAAAGATTTACAGCCAAATGTCCTATAATACGGCCCCTTTCGTACTTTGCTTTGCACAAATTTCACACGGGGAAAAAAACTGAGCTCTTTTTGGCTTAGTTGGCATGGAAAATAAGCAAGCTCGATTACACATTTAGATCAAAGACAAGGACCAAAGCCCAAAAGTAGAAAAGTAAGACTGCTCAAGTGAACAAGAGGATGGATTATTCATAATTTTAGGAGAAAAAGAAAACTAAGTAAAACCCATCAACTACTTCTCTTTCCTGCCTTCACCCTGTCATCGCTCTGTCTCCCTCTTTCAATTGCCCGAAGAAATTTCTAATGTTTTCTAGATACTTCCACTCATTCCCACTCTACCCAAATTAGCATTCTTGAAGCATTTTTCTCCCTATTTAATAGAAGAAAATGGGGTCATGGGGTCATTATTTTCCTTTTTAAAAGAAGCAAAAGTGATTTTGTGTGGCTCACTTTCTGAGAGCCTTCATCCATCAGGAGTTTGAACTCCCAAGTACTTTTTTGGTGCTTTAAGGTTGGAACTTCCAAAGACTTTTGGTTGCCTGTGTTGATCTCAGTCGTAACATGCAGGGGGTTATTTCTCTTCGAAAATTATTACAAGACCCCACCAATTACAGTACTACTTCCAATAACCAGGATAGGAGCCATTTGAAGGAGCTTCAATAACTCAATCTCCAATCAGCCATTGCGCACAAAGTTCTCAACTTTGATGTGCTTATGCATCTAGAATGCAAGTAAGCCTATTTTCATAGTACATCCTAATTGGCAGTAAATATTTCTCAATATGCCATTCCATAAAACACTGGATGAGTTGTTCTTGGGATGTAGCTTCCTTCGATGGTTAATATTGACTGCTACACCATTCTATAAAACAATTGAAATGTTTCCACCAATTCAAACGGCAAAACATTCTACTTCTCTTTAGTGTCAGAACATTCAGACTTGCCTTTTACCCAAAATGTCCACATTAGCCACACATAAACATAATACAAAACAGTGGCTTCTTGCCATCCTAGAATCTTTTTAATAGGCCCAATACCCATCAGATATCCTTTTATGACCTGCCACAAAAAGTATATCCTTTTAGCATTGATCACTTACCATTTATGAGTATGAGTTCTTCCTGTGGCATCCTATTGTGTATTTGGTTTGGTGCTCCTCACCTGGTGAATAAGTGGTTAGAGGATTCCATGTTTGTTAACCGACTAAAGCTGTTATGTTAAAATATCTACCCTGGAGAGAAATATCATGAGAAAGATCATCCATGAAGTGCTAACAATGCAACACATTTTTTGCGCTCAATCATCAATAACTCCCAAGTCCTGAATTGCTTAGATTTTCTTTTTTTGAAAGGACTGCTTAGATGTTATTAATATATTAACAAACTTAACTCGAGAAAGTATCTTTGAATAGATCTAAAGCATGTTTTCTTATAATGAAGCGGACCATCCTTGAGATTTCACAACTTTAATAGCAAGGAAACAGTTCAATTCGTCCATGTCCAAGATTTCACCTCATTGTTTAAAATATCCTACCTACAGACTACAAACAACCCCACTGCTTGTCATAAATAATCAACAACATTGTTATTTTCATTGTCTTTTTATTTCTAGAATATGTTTCTCATCCACTTGCACATAAACAAAGCAAAGCTACCTTGCTATTTGGAGAAGGATCTTGATGTCCAACAAGATAGGAGACTTTTCTAAGCACGTCTAGTATGGCATCTAACTTCACCAATAAAGAGATGATCGTATTATGTTGAAGAAGTAGATTAGCAACAACATCATTGTTTCTCGTCAATAACATTTTCACTCCATTTTTTTCCGAAAATAGAGAGCAGGACATCACCCCTTTCCCACAGACTCTAACCCAGTACTTGGAAGCATTTCAACATCAACCTGACTATGTCCAACACTCATACTAACACCAACAATATCTACACCCTAACTTGCAAAGGAGGGTATGCCCTTCTGAAATTTGTAATTGTATTTCAGTTTGAATGAAGGCTGGGTGATCCTCCTTTTACTTTCAGAAAAACAAAAGCTACACCCTAATACCCTATTTCCCTTAATTCCCCTATAAGTTTAATGTATTCAGGTCTTTCTTGTTATTCCCTGCACCCATCGACAATCTTGAACTTGTCCCATCTAGAAAATGTCACTGTTATCATTCAGTTTTATGTGATTGCTTTGTTTTACTATTCAGGATAATCTATTATCATAAACCAGAACTTGTTTTCCATACCGCTTTTCTGTTTCCAGATTTTTTTTGGAGGACATACTTGCTATTGTAGATACAATTGTTTCTCAGCAACAAAGCTCAACCAGTTTGATGATCTATTTCTCAATGGTAATCTGCTTGCTGGCAAATTCTTTAAGTATTAATGATCTTCAAGTTGAATTTTGACATGCTATATCAGATTTGAGACACTTCATCTGAAACGAATACAGATCACACCTTACTAGGTTTTCCAACCCCAAAGAAAAGCTCACAATATATAACCTGTGCACAAACAACATGCACTCATAGCAAAATCCATTTACCACTACACCTTTCTACAAATTCCTGCAATACCACTTCTCAAATCACAAAACTCGTCTCTCTTGGCTGAAAAGTTTTTCAGAGTCACACAGTCAACCTTTGGATCGACAGGGAGGTGTTTGGAGCGAAGAGATCAGGGGAAAAGGACAAGAACAAAATGTAGATTTCCAAGAGGGGGAAGGGAAGGAAAGGACTGTAAAACTTTATCTTTGGATATTCAGGGCATAAGAGAGATGGGAGAAAGCATAGTGATTTTACCTAATATCTCCTTTTACCATGCTACCTATTTTGTATCGAGCACTGATGACAAAAAGTGTTTAAGTCACAACTTCAATCACAAGATCCAAGAGCACATCACATCCCTCGGATTTTAACATACATAGAATGAAGCATTTGTTTCCTTCTTGCACTATCCGAACTCCTCACAGTCTCTGGCCCCCAATTCATTCCTTTCAACTCAAACAACCCTTTCCTATCCCATCTCATCCCTATCCTTCCCTTTCCAGCTCCATATGTATTCTGCCTCCATATAACAAAAATGATAATGCCACAATCTTAATCGCAGGATACGAAACTCCTTTCCTTTCCTTCTCAATCCTTTCAACCTGAAAGATACAGGAGCAAAATAATGGAGCTTCTAACTCCTTCTTGAGCTCTCCCAATCTTCCCCTCCTATCTCCTTCCCTTCAACTCAAACAACCTATTTCCATTCCACAGCCCCTCCCTCCCAAATCCATCCATCCGAACATATCATCAGGACCACCTACAATTCGCATTCCCCTCCAACTTCTCACAAGGGACAACCACATAACCAGATGCAGACCCTCCCTAGCAA
The DNA here is from genome assembly GCA_037157565.1 of Thalassia testudinum. Classification (NCBI taxonomy): domain Eukaryota; kingdom Viridiplantae; phylum Streptophyta; class Magnoliopsida; order Alismatales; family Hydrocharitaceae; genus Thalassia; species Thalassia testudinum. The sequence continues at coordinate 56,674,910 of JAZHRO010000030.1, forward strand.
GCATCACTTCGTGCACACTGAGAATGTAAACGTCCCAAATTTCTAATTTTGAGTGCACGGGAGAGCATTCGCCAAGAGGACAATCCGAACTACTCAACTAACCTACACAACAACCATGATCACAACCCAAAACATCCGTCTCGTGCACCCAATAATTGGGAAGTTCTTATTTTGAGTTCACAAGAGAGTGATTGCCAAGAAGATGATCCGGAGTCCTCAACCAACCTACACAACAGCCACAATCACGACAACAGGTACATATTATTATGCATATGTTAGTTAGTTGGTTAGATTAGTAGTTGGTCATTGTTGTTGTTGGTTGTTGTAAAGGGGTGGCATGTCTTCCACTATAAAAGAGAGGCCTTGTACGTAGTAGATATGAACGAGAACAGTTTCTCTTCTTCCTGTTATCCTCCATTCTCTGCCCATCTTCCTATCTCATCCCTGCAAATTCTTCTTTTTACATCTGATTTTACATCAGATCTCTATCACAGAACCCGAAACATCCAACAAGGGGGAATGGATCAAGCCAAAAGGAAACATCACCTCCATCTTGAGGCCCCTCGGCCACCCAGATGTGTGATTCCCAATCTCCTCCTCCTCCTCCCCAGCGAACGATCCGCGTGTAAAGATCTTCCCGGGGCGCTTCCCCTCGCACCCCGCCGGCGGCGGCGATGACGAGACCCCCCTCGAGTAGCTCACGTCGGGCCACACGTCCTTCACCATCCCGAGAGCCCTCAGGGCCCCCACCACCTCCGCTTCGCGCCGGCGCCCTCCCGCGACCTCGACGACGGCGAAGTCGGTGGGGAGGGCGGCGGCGGGGTTCTTCCGATCGACCCACCGCCATCCGTCGACGCCGGCGGCGTCGGCGGCCTCCTCGAGGCGGCGGCGGTGGAGGTCCGTGGGGAGGTAGCGGTGGAAGCGGACGATGTGGCGGCGGGGGTCGGGGAAGGGGTTGGCAGTTAGAGTTAGGGTTTCGGGGGGAGGAGGATGTTGTGGGGGGAGGGAGAACGGGGCGAGGAGAGTGAGGAGGAGGAAGAGGAGGGGGAGGGGGAAGGGGAGGGAGAGGTCATTGGTGGGCATTGGGGGAGGGGAATGGGGAGGAGAGGGGAGTGGAGGTGGGCGGGTTTGGGCATTTATAGGGGAGTGGTTCGATGGGTGGTGGGGTTGGTGTTGTGGAGGAGGAGGAGGAGGAGGACGGAGGGAGGAGGTGGTGGGGTTCCGTGAGAGTGCGGGATGGGATGAGAGAGGAGGTTGACTGTGAGCTTTGGCAGGTTGAGGCCAGCGAAGCGATGGGGGTAGTGGATTTCGGGACTAATAATCTTTAATTATCTTATTGTGATAACCTAATCTCTGTATATATTAATGGTGGTTGAGATGGTATTATATACAGTAGTTTTGGCATTTTTCACTTCTCTTTTAACACATAAGTATGAGATGTACATGTAAGATTAAATGAATTACTAATTAAATTTTTGTACATATTAAAAGTTATTGAGATAGGCATTAGTAGATAATAGTCTCGATGTTGTTTTATTTTTTAAAATTTTTATTCGACATAGTCAATATTTTTTATATTTCTTTTTTTTACTCTCTTTTTCTCTACGATTCTTTGTCTCTCATCTTTTTTTTTTTATTTTTCTTTTATTTCATTTTCCTTACACACTATTTATCACATACATCCATTTCAAATTTTATCTTAACCATCGACACTCTCATCTTGTACCCTTTCATTACGGATGATAGATTTTAAGTTTAAATATTCATTATCTAACACATAAATATGAGAAGTATATATAAAATTAAATGAATTAATAATTAAAATATAAAATGTAGAAATTAAATATAAAATATCATATCAACATCTAAACAAAAATAAAAGTGCATCAAAAAGAAAATCCACTTTATTGTTGAATCACCAAGAAAATAGAAAAGTAAAACTACTACTATGGTAGGGAAGCACTATCTCCTACTCTCATCGAAGAAAGTTGCTAGACCCATCACGCTCACCTATCACTCTCCCCACTCGTCACCTTCCATCGTCCCCCTACCCTCATCAAAGAGTTGCTGGTAAGTCCTCTTTCCTGCTGCTAGCAACAATATTGCCTTCCACAACGACAACCTTCGCAGGATCGTGTGGTCGTTGTCTGCTGCAAACATTGTGACTCCAACGCCATGTCATTGTGCATGTTAGTTCCCTCTACCCTACCAGTTAGTATATGGTGCATCGATTAGTGATTGCATATCATTGGACATCGGATTATTTCCTTATCTTTTCATAGATGGGTTTGGGGCTTAGGATTAATGTCATGTATCAATGCTTCATATCCTACTCCAAAAATTCTTTGAAAGTCGCCAATACTTTGGATAGTTCACTTTCTTCTGAAATTAGGCTAATAAGAAAACTCTCAATATAATATTTATGAATCTAAGCAACTAACTATAAGAATAAGCGTCAATATAAGTGACAGGAAAGACCAAAAACACATAAGAATAATAAAAGCAGAAAATAATAATATAACAGAATGCATTGTAAAGTTTAATTAATTATTTAGAATTCAGTAGCATCAATTAGTAGACAATTAAAGCAATGATTCATTTATTATTTTATCAATTACTAGTCATCTTATTATGTAATGAATCTGAGTTATCGATCTGAACCCATCTCTACTCATAAAGCCCCCTCAAATTGGACTCAACTGAGGCCAGTAGTGTCTTGGCCATTTCGAAGACCCACAGTATAGGATTTGATTAATATACAACCTCAAAAACAAACTCGGAGCCAGCTACATCACAGGAATTTAGGGTACTCCTTTTGGTTACATATTTCATATGGAAGTTTGTGGGAGTATTGATTGATAAATATATTTTGGGTTAAATGTGAGTTTGCATATAAACAATTGCTTTTGTTTCCGAACTTTTGCCCCCCCTCCCAACCATACCATGTTTTGTTAGTTGATTATTTTTATTGGCAAGATAAAATAAGAAAGAAGGATCAATGCAATCATTTGCCAGATTATATCAGTATATCACATAAAGATATGCCGGATTATTAAAAATAAAACATGTGCTTAGTTGACTGCCAGATTATATTAGCAATCATATCACTATATGTTGTCTCTAGACTTGTGTAGGTTGTTACTAGCTTATAGTGCTTTTGTGGGATAGTTTTTCCTTTAAATAGTGTGTTTTTTTTATGTAAGCGTAATAACTTTAGGTTTTCTAGGTAGTATATAGTTCAACTAAGCAATAGCAACTAAAATTTTTGTTGCTAAAAAAAACTCAATGAAACTCATATTTAATATAATTTATTTTTAATAGAGGTGAGTTTGACTTTTATAAAAAAATATGTCTTTGGTGCACACAATACTTTTATGAATAAGAATTAAATTCTCTTTTAATGCAAATGAGTTTTATAAAAAAATTAGGAGTTCTTCTTTTTTTAAAGTGAGTTATTTGAGGTGGAACTAAATCACCTACATTACCTCTAGATATGGTTAATTACAAAAAAAACCCTTGTAAGGTAATTAAGAATTATTAATCTTTAATTAACTTATTAAGGAAAATTCTTCCAAGTGATATCCTATGGGTGTGTGTTTTTTTTTTATTTGCTCCTCCTTTTACTTTTTCTTGTATGAGACTTTTGTTAGTTTATAATTTACTAATCCGTGACATGAGTTTTTATTTTTCCAAGGTCATTAATTAGATGTTTTTATTGCATATTAGCAATAATGTATTGAGATGCTTAGAAAACAAAAGTATGTTAGAGATTTTTTTGGTGCTTTACAAGACTCAATGTATTCTTACTTGTTTCTCCATCAAAAGTAACATATGCATGGAGAATTTTATTACTCATCGTATAGCATCTTGTAGTGCCCAAATAATTTAATGACATATATTACACCATTTAAATCTTATATAATCATTATATATTTATGATGTTCAAATCCCTTAATCATCAAAAGTCCTCCAATATAGGTATTTGAATTATTTTGTAACTTTCCAACACTTATGAGTCATTTCAAATTTGTTGGGCATTTTAACACAGACATAATATTTATTTATCGAGATTTCAAAAAATATTATAGAGATTTTAACGAAATTTGAACGAGCTTTGAACATTTCAGTATTACCAAAAGATGAGTACTTGTATATGAAATTTTGCATCTTTTTTTTCACTTGATGTTGGCAATGTCTATCTATGTGAATTGATGTCCTTTATTTTACCCGTGATGAGAAATATTGCTATCAATTGAGCTTCTTATTATGAGATAAGATGTTTTGAATGTTTCTAAAGCTTTTACTTGAGCTTTTGATAGTATTTGCTTTCTTTTTCTCTTTTCTTTTTTTCTTTTTCCATTTTATCTCGATTTACTTTTTAATCTCTTCTCTAAAACTTTACGTTATTCAATTCTTCCACTAAATCTCAACATTGTTGTTTTACAGTTATGAGAGCTTTGTAATCCTCGTAACCTCATATTAAACAAGGTAAATCTTCATGCATTTATACTCATTACATTAGGTTTAAATGTTAATGCTCGAAAGAAAATGGTACGCAACAACAAATAATTGAATAATAAGGGTTATATTATGTTTGAGAAAACTCAATGTATCTTTTAAAACAGTGGATGATTTTCTTTTATAATAATAACCACTTGAACACTTTTCTTTTTCAAGAAAGAAAAGAATGGATAATATAAGTAATTAGCATAAACAAGTGGGAGAAAAAAAGGTGCCCATGCTACAAAATGATTGATTACAAATAACATCTGATATGTTTTTAAAGTAGACATTGAAAATACTAAGATCTATGAAAAAAAGTGTAACAAATCTTATTGCAATAATACCCAAACAAAGTCTCGAGTTGTGCCCTTTAATTGTTCTCAGATGTGATTCTTCGAAACATGGCTCACATCTCATGAGCTTGGTAAAAAACATTTATCCAAGCTCACACTTGATATCACAATCTTTCCCATTCTCCAAACAAAGTCTAAAAAGTAACAATAGAAGAATAATATAATTAGTTCCTACGTTGATTCTGCAAAAGTATGCAATGTAAATATTTATTTAAAATTGATGTGCTCTATATACATTCCTCTTATAGCATAGGAATCCCATGAAAAGTCATATTTTTTAAAGTTGTGGCATAAGTTAAGACATCGACAAAGAAGAATTTATCCCTCTTGATGATTCGTCAACTCACTTGCATTGGATAAGTTGCATTAATTTATCTTTAAATTTAATCTCTTTGATATTCTTTTAATTTTTTTTTTAACGAGTTAATGGAAATGTAACGTAAATATACTCACTATTTGTACTCTGTGCTCTCTTTCCTTATAAAAATAGGAGATATCAGTCAAAAATAGGTTCCCCCTCTCCTTTTGTTGTGGTGGAGATGAAATGCAAGGTTTATCTTAAATTTTGGCATAGGACAATCATTGCTCTCATTTCACTAAGAGATGGTCTCGTCTTTCAAACCAATCAAACCAGTCCGAGCAGCAATCAAAACCCTAACACACAAACAGCCATCCGCCTGGGCCCTTTCCCCCCTATTTCGTCAGCACTCACCGGTCACCCTCTTACTCTTCCGGCCCCTCCTCGGCGCCTGTGGAACTCCCCTGTTTCCGTCCCCACACCTCAGAGAGAGAGAGAGAGAGGGAGAGGGGGAGGGAGAGGGAGAGGAGAAAGGTAATCAGATCATCATCATTGTAAGGTCATAAATAATAATGAGCAGGAGCTTGGGGATACCGGTGAAGCTCCTGCACGAGTCGGCGGGGCACGTGGTGACGGTGGAGCTCAAGAGCGGAGAGCTCTACCGAGGCAGCATGATCGAGTGCGAGGACAACTGGAACTGCCAGCTCGAGAACATCACCTGCACCGCCAAGGTAACGGGTTTAGGGTTTTACAAAAGGCCCTTATTTTTCCTCGTCCTTCATTTCAAGCTTTAGAAACTTAAATTAACAATCTAAGAGATCCGTCTCCTTCAGTCCACGTAGAATAGCTAAAATTCCCCCACAGTCGCATAAGGAGGCAAACGAAAAGGCGCCGCAAAAACCTAAGCAGATCGTGGGGGTCTCTAAGCAGAATGTAATATCATTCCTTTAATGTTGCTGAACCTGAATGGGTGTTAACGCTTCCATTCCCAAGATACGATAGACTCCGGAATCGGCAATTTGAACAAGGGATCCCCCGGAATTTCCTTTTGAATGGGTTAATCAGCTGTGCTGTTCGGAAATAACCCAAGGTTGGATTGGCGTTTGCCGACAATACCCCCAAAACTAAGCGTGTGGGTGTTGGAAGGGCGAACTCTTGCATAGAGGTGGTGCGAGCTGCTGCTGGGAGGAGGTAGTTGAGTTGATGGTGGTGTGGCCGGTGATGAGGTGGAGGGGCGAGGAGGTGGTGCATGCAGGCAGGCGATGGAGCTGGAGGTGCGTGGTTGAGGCGGTGATGGGGTTCCTTGCAGACGAGGTGTGGGGGGCAGAGATGGGGTGTGGGGGTGGGGAGATGGTGCGAGGTGGTTCTGTGCAGATGTGCATGCTTTTAGGGATAGGTTTGTGAGGCTAAACTTGCGGTCAACTTGGTTGACTTTCCAAGTGCCGATATCAGTGATAGTGTAAACATGTTATTTGACGCATGACCTTTCTACAAAAAGTTATTTAATGTATATTTAATAATAAAATGTTTAAATCCTTGCATGGCTATGTAATACATTTACACAATTTAATCAAAATTCAACTTGGTCAAGCTCTGAAGAATCAACTTGGATAAAGAATCTACAATTGTACGCTATATTCACCTTGCAATGTCAGTCAACCTTATGAATAATGTAACTTATCTTAAATTCCTAGTCACGGTAGCAAATGGTGGCGCAAAGGACGGGATATTAGTGTGGAGATAATAGTGGCACAACTGCAATTCCAATTCTCCACTTGCAATGCATCAACTCAGCAGTTAGATCCAACACACTTTGTATCAGGTCATTTGGAACACCTAACCTAGCACCCTTTCTCAATTTATCCCATTCCTGAAGTTATCTAGTCTAAAATTATAGAACAAATTACAAAAGATTCTCAACTATGGAATGATGCTCAATGCAGTGCTCGATCTTTTGAAGTTCCCATTTTAGATCCTATATTTTGCACTGCATCAATGGAACACCTTTTAGGCCAATTTCTGGACGTATTTTCCCTTGTTTTTCTTATTCCAAACAAAAAAAAATCCCTTGTTGTCTAGTGTGTTCATTGCACTCTCGTGTGATTGTTGCTACCCTTAGTTATGCCTTACTCGTTGTCCTCCTCCCCCCCTTGTCTCTTGTTGATCCTCTTATGACACCAATTTGACATAGTTAGTTGCAACAGCTGTCAACACCTGTCTCTATCGAGTCTTGTGTAATGGCAACATCACCGTTGGCGACTTCTACATAATCGAAGACCCTCCCATGCAACTTGGGCCCTTAGTGTTGCCTTTTGATTGGAACCATGATGACATTGGCCGCTTCGTCGCCACCTTCAGCCCCCTTTGCTTAGCTGACCATCTCTCCTCCAACATTGTAGAGCCCTAACAACAAAGAAACATAAATAGCAAGGAAATGCATTGATAAAAAAATGCTAGGTGATATAAAAAAGCCAAGGGGCACCGACTAATTATTAGTTCCACTAATAGCCAATTATCATTGATCACTTCATTTTCGAAAAAATGATTATTATTCACTCCAATTACATCAAAGGAGAAGCCCAAGCTTAACACCTTCCTTTGTCCGTGTGATGATTCACCTTCCACGATTAAACTAGTAAAAGTTGCAAGCAAAAAAACTCTGTGAGCTTTGCTTGCATACACATACTCAACCTAGGCAACACTCAGGGAGGGGGATAGTGAGGAGTGAGAGGGTATGGTAGGGAGGATCACATAATATGGAGGGTAGTCGAGAGCGTGAGCTCGAGGGGTGGAAGGTGGTCGAGAGGAGGAAGGCGAAGCTGCACATCTCCACGAACCAGTGGAGAGAGTGAGATGGCCGTTGCTTTAAATGTCTAGGACATGACCACTAGGTGAGAGAATGTTGTGAACCTCTGCGATGTTGGAGGTGTCGGGGTCTTGGACACCGGAGCACATGATGTGGTGGTGTTGGGTGGCAAAGCGGCACGTGGGTTGTTGCTGGGCATCCACCACCATTGCCGATGGTGGTGCCTTTGGTTGATGTCGACACACCCTGGTTGGAGGGTGTGACCGCTCTTCGGGTCGATGTGGGAGATGGCCTCTTTGGGGTTTTGATATTGGGGCAACTGCGGTTATCTGAGGTGGAGGAGACCCTCCATGATGTTTCGTTAGGAGCTGATGTGAAGATCCTCCCCTCCGGGGACAGGGGTCTCCTTGTGATGGGCCTCCCTCCGACGACTAGGGAGGAGCTCTGCTTCAGGGTCTTGCACCTGCGATCTGGGGTGCTAAGGTGGCAAAGAGCTCGTGTGCACGATGGCGCGTGGAGAGAGCGGTCGTCGGAGAGGTTACCAATGGAGTTGTTGATTGAAGGGGTGTTGTGGTGGCTCCATGTGATGGTGGTCATTGAGGCGGTGGTGTCTCTGTTCGCTCGCCTTCAGGAATGCAGGGGATCTGGGCTATCCAGAGGGCCGCTTGTGGCGGTGGTAAAGTTGAAGGTGGGGGCGGCGGTGGAGAAGGTCGTCCTTCGCCATGAAGGTCACTCGTGGGTAGTCACTTGCACCCTCATGGGAGCTTCCATGGTGAAGGCCACATACGCAGAGGTCGCCAGGGGGGCAGTGAAGCCATCGACCTTAGATGACGATGAGGCGGTGCCGCCACCTCTCTGAGCTAGGGTTTCAGCTGGGGGAGTAGGAGCTGAATCACCCGCTTGATGATGTGGATGCGCGGCCCCAGATTGCAGCACAACTGGCATTGAATGCGATCGACATGGTTGTCTCTGACGAGTTGCTGCATCGGGAAGGTGGGGAGACAGAGATTGCGGCACAGTTGATGGAGGAGGCGCCTCATCTCGCGTGAAATGAGATGGTTCGAGTTTCAGAGACTTTTTTAATGGGGAAGTGGGTTCGCTATTTGGATCCGACCTGTGCCTGTTTAGTGGTGGGCCTCGTTTTGAAGAGCCGAAGGCCCACAAGCAGAATGTTGAGACTCCTGCGCTACAGAGTTCGACTTTGGGGATTGCCGATGCACAGGACTCGGGCCTCCCTTTGTCCTTGAGTATGAACTCGATCAGAGATGCGTCGCCGCCTCCTCCCAACTCGTTGAAGCATGTCGGCGTCAGAGAAGGAGATCGAGAGTTGCCACCGATCAACGAGGAGGTGGTGGTGGACCCTGTCGGTCAACCTTCGATGGGTGTGGCAGAATCGGAAACCTGTGTGCGACACTAGAGTCTTCGGTGATGCACCATGGGTTTGTTTCTCCATGGTAGCAGACCAAAGGATCCTCCCGGGCAGTTGGCGGCAATGCGGAGGTCACTCTGACTGGGTGAAGGCCTTGGTTGGTGAAGGGAGGTCAGTGAGGTGCTATCCGATACAAACGTAAATGGAGGTATCGAGGAACAAACCAGGGCCAAAGGGTGGTGGTTGATGGTCGGGGCAGATCACCACAACCCTCAACAGCAGCGGCTCTGGACCTGAATGATGAAGTGTGGCGAACAGTGGAAGCGTGTGGCTTCCGATCGACGATGAGGGACACCTCAGCTTATCCTAGATGAATGGTGCCGTTACTTGGAATGTGCAGGGTCTCAATGACCCATCGAGGAGGGCGTCGTTGGAGCAATACATTCGACTGTAGAAACCAGACGTTGTGCTGTTATAGGAAACAAAGATGTCCGATTGTGATGCTAGAACGTGGAGGGAGATCAGGGGCTCATGGATGGAGAGATTTTGGTCTATTGGAGCGGTTGGCCACTCAGAAGGGTAGATACTGGTGTGGTGGGAAGATCTCTTCTCCTTGGATGATTGCTTCACTAGAGTGCATGTCATCTCTGTGAGATTGGTTCGGAGATTGGGAGGTGCCAGGATGATGATCACGAAAGTGCATGAATCTTTAGATGCTCAAGCGAGAGGGTTGATGTGGGAGGAGCTTGAGTCAGTGGCTGCGGATTGCCATGGATGTCCATGGCTACTTAAATGTGATTTCAACATCACTCTCCAGAAAAAAGACAGACCTGATGGGCGGGGGAGGCAAGATCCTGAATCTGATACTTTTGTGGAGTTTGTTGCTACACATGGCCTCATAGACATGATTCTGATGCCCTATGTATACACTTGGAGGAACAACTGTGGTCAAATGCCCAGGATTGATAGATTTCTCTCCAATGTGGAGATGCCAGAAACATTCCCCCCGGCGGAGGTGATGCCTTTAGAGAGACCTTTCTCATATCATACTCCCTTTATGTGGTGGCTTAATGAGGGGCTCACTGTATCATGTACTTCAAGTTTGACAGATCCTGGCTGCTGGAGGAGGGGTTCCGGATTTGGCAGAGATCACTAGGATCGATAGACAGGAGGACTAGGCACCTATCACGATTGAGGATAGGGAGGTCAGGGTGAAGATGACACGAGTGGTGTAGGAGGATAGGAAAGCATAGGTGGAGTGGAGAATGAGATTGAGGCAGAAATGACTGAAGGAGGGCAACTCTAATACTAAATTCTTCCACCAAATGGCGTCGGCCAGGAGGAGGAGGAATTGGATAGAGAAGCTGCTGATTCACGGGGAGGTTTTCTCAGGGAGGAGGTTGGTTGTGTTGCGGTAGATTACTTCAGAGAGTTCACTGGCAAGCGTTGCAGGGGTTGCTGGCGGTGGAGGGGGGAGGATGTGCGTTGTATCATTGAGGACCAGATAGAGGACCTCGTGGCAGGTTTCTCTCAGGACGAGGTAAGGCGAGCGGTTTGGGGTTTGAATGCAGAAGGTTACCCTGGCCCATACAGTTTCCCGGTCTTCTTCTTTAGGGAATTTTGTACCCTAGTAGGGACAGAGGTGATGCAGATGATGGAAGAATTCACGACCGAGAACAGGGGTTTCGACAAGTTGAATAGATATTACATGTTTTTACTGCCTAAGAAGGAAGGTGCTGAGGCGATCCAGGACTTCCTACAGATTGCGTTGTCAAATGCCATCTACCTTATTGTCGCCAAGGTCTTGGTGAATAGGGTCAGGGACCTTCTTGGAGACTTGATCTCCCCTATTCAGTTGGCTTTTGTTCTAGGAAGAAGAATCTTGGATGGTTTTGTTGTGGCCATGGAGGCGTTGGCCACTCGGAAGAGGGAGAAGAGACAAGCTTTTCTGTGGAAGGTGGACTTCAGCAAAGTATATGACTCGGTGCAATTGGATTTCTTGTGGGTTTCATTGTTGAGGGGGGCTTTCCCACAATGTGGATTGATTGGATAAAGAGGTATATGACGACGACATCCTTCTCGACTCTGATCAATGGAAATCCAGCGGGTGGTTGGGTTCAGCCTAGGAGGGGGGTTAGACAGGGATGTCCTCTTGCACCTATGTTGTTTGTGCTTGCGGTAGATACTCTGGCAAGGGCAGCCCATAGGGCCTGTGACAGGGGTTTGATAAGAGGATTTCTGGTAGGGGAAGACGGGGAACAACGATCTTGTAGTATGCTGATGATACTCTATTTCTGGTTGAAGGAGCGAGGCTTAAGGCTAGGAGGATGAGAATCATGTTGGAGCTTTTTGGCGCAGCATTAGGACTACAGATTAACTACTAGAATTCAAAATTTATTTTGATGAACATGACTGTTGAGGAGGTGGAGATGGTGGGTGGTGCACAGGGGACAGAGATAGGCTCTTTGCTGCTGGTGTATCTAGGCCTCTTGCTATCAGATTGATGTCTTAGGATACAGGATTGGCTCCCTTTGCCAGAGAGGATGGAAAAGAGATTGCCAGGGTGGTCTTCTAGATTGTTGTCTAGAGGAGGGAGGTTAACTTTGGTGAAGGCTGTATCGGCATCCATACCGTCGTATTTCATCTCGATTTTTAGATTGCCGCGGTAGATTAAGAAGATCTCTGGGGTGATGAGGGATTTTTTCTAATCTAATGTGGGGACGGCAGGGAAGGGGGTGAGGCTAGTGGCTTGGGAGGAGGTATGTAGGTCGGTTGTGGAGGGGGACCTGGGGGTTAGGGATGTGGATATGCTGAACATTAGTCTCCTTACGAAGTGGATAGCCAAATTAGTAGGTCGTGAACAAGGACTGTTTGGTGAAGTCATGTGGAGATGCTAGGGGCCCTTCTTTTCCTGGTAACCCTTGGAGTCCCATCCTCCCGGGGCCTCTTTCTTTCTTAGGGGGTTGGCGACAGTGACAGGAAAGGTGCGAGCTTTCTTTACCCCTACTCTAGGGGTGGGAGATGTTTTCCGATTCTGGCTGGATGACTGGCAAGGGGTCGGCTTAACTCTCGGTGACAGATATCCCCGCCTCCTTTTGAGAGTGGTGGACCCTTCGGCCAATGTGGGAGACTGTTGGACCGGGGCCTGGTGCCCAATCTTTCGAGGGGGCCTATCCGACTAGAGGTGTGAAGATTTTCAGCGGTTATTGCAGGAGCTGGAAGGAAGGGAGCCAGAGGGGGGTGGTGACTCCTACTCATGAGAAGAGGGAGAATTCTTGATGGCAAAGATCTTCTGCAGATTGGGTAACAACGTGGTCAATACGAACGTCGACCTCTTGAGAGACTGCAAATTACTCTGGACGGTGGAGTGCCTGCTGAAGGTGAAGATCTTCGCTTGGTTTGTGAGGTGAGTGAGGATTATGACGAAGAGGTGGAGGGCGAGATGGGTCCAGACGGATGATTTGAGTTGTCCCCTTTGTGCAGGAGTGGAGGAAGACATTCAGCATCTTTGTTTCCAATATCCGTTTGTAATGCAGGTATGGCAGAGGATGGGGATCGACCGGATCGCCCATCGGGACGTGGCTAATTTCAGGTCTTCATTCCGCAGGGGTAATGGCCAGGATGGAGGAATCTCTTTTATATCCAAGGAGAGGGCAAAGGTTCTGGCAGTCCTGTGGGATATTTGGCTGGGAAGAAATGGAGTGGTTTTTAGTGGGGAGAGATCCTATGTTGAAAATTGTCTCTTCCATTTCTTCCCAGGTGGAGTTCTAGGGATCTATTATGTAACTTTTGATGTAATTTTTTTTGTGGTATGAAATGAATTTAGGTGATTATCATTTGGATAACTACCCTTTGACTTTTCAAAAAAAAAAAAACTTTGGCAACATTCTCACTCCACCGTGGTGAGAGGGAGGGAAGGTTGCGTTTGTGAGAGCAAGAGTGTGCATGTGTCAATTTGTGGAGTAGGGTAAGGACGAATGTTCGTAAACCATGCTAAAGGTGGGGATATTGATATGATCTCAAGAGTTTAGGGTGGAGCATTGAATTGAGAATTGTGCAATAGTTGAGGACCTTTGTGTAATTCAATAAAAAATATACCGCGATTAAATGCCACCTTGCAATCTATGACTTGAAGTGTAACCTAGTAGTGTAGTGGTGATTTATATTTTTTTAAATTGAAGCTTATTATGCTCAATAATGTTTTAGTGTTACATGTATCTTGGGTTTGTAGTATGTTTTAATATAATGAGTTATATTTATTGAAAAAATGGCATATCTTTGGACTATTGTTACCGTGCATTAAGGCTTTGGCTTTGAATCCTTACCTCTTCACTTTGGTAATGGATGATATTAACACCTTGCGGGATAGTAGATTGATCTAGGCGGTGGATTGCCAGATGAAGGTGAAGATCTTCTCCTGGTTGATGAGGAGGGGATAGATTGTCATTAAGGTGTGGAGGTCTAGATGGACACTTGCGGACAACAAGATGTGCCCCTTTGTGCTGCTTATGAGGAAAACATTGACTACATGTTCTTTAGATGGTGCTTTACCTCACAGATTTGGGAGAGGTTGGCGATTGACTGGATCAATTGCTGTGAAGAGGAGAGATTTTGGACCTCCTTTAGGAGGGGTAATCTACGTGGTGGCCAACAGGTCTTCAGGTCAAAGAAGGAGAAAGCAAGAGTGATGGTTGTTCTGTGGGGTATTTGGCTGGGGAGAAATGAGGTGGTGTTTATGGGACATTCGTCATATGTTGAAAACTTTGTGTCCTCCATTTCTTTGTAGTTTGTGTCTTGGGAATCAACTTTGTAGCTGGCTCGATGCATTGAACTTCACGTTATTGAAGTTTTCTTGGGTGGTTACCAAAAGGTAACCATCCTTTTGCCTTTCAACAATAAAAAATTGAGGTACCGTGGTTTGTGTATTTTGCAAATGATGTTTCGGTTATGGATAAGTCATAAAAGGAATAGATAAGTCATAAAAGGAATAGGTAGAGAACTTGAGAAACAAAATAGACCCATATGGTACTTTCAACTGAATAGGGTAAAGAATGCCTATATGGAATGCAAGTTCTTTACGGGACACCTTGTTGGGACAAGGATGAAAAGCAGAACACATTCTTTTTTTTCTTTTGGAAAGGATAAAGGAAATCTACTAAGGGTCGGTAACTATCCGCTTTATTCCACTACCAAAAAAAGCAATAGTCAATTATAGATTTGACCAATAGGTACAAAGTGTGGAAGCCTTCCTTACCATATTATCAACACAAACCCACAATTTCCAAAATAACTACATTGTTTACTCTAGCCAAAGAGAGCAAATGTCAATAAAGGCCTTCACTGATAAGTTGGGGTCATTTCAGTGCCCCTCCCACCCATCTGTGCATGCGAAAAACTCCTTTGGAAAGCCATGAAACAATCTTGCTCCAGACCCAGCAACTGAAGCTGCATCCACACCTCTTGAGTAAAACCACATTGCAAGAACAAGTGCTTAAGGTCTTCCTTGTGATCCCGACAGAGAGAACAAGCAACAGGGTCATCAGGAGCCTACCTCCTCACCAACTTGGTAACAAGCTTGTTCCTCCTCAAAAGTCATGCAAAAACCTTGATCTTCAAAGGGTCTTCTAATTACTTGAGATTGATTTTTTTTGTCAAGATGAGGGAATTTATATGGAAATCACATAAACTAATGCAGGCTGGTAAAGATGCAAAGGAGTATCGAATGTTTTATGTGGACAAGGATTCTTTTCAAAGGTAAGAACAAGTAAGATATAGTTAGTCAGTACTTTTGAGGTGCTCACCTAGCCACCAAGGTAGGTTGAGGCCTTAGTGCCCGGCCAAACCCCAGGCGAGGCAATTTTGTCTAGCCAGTGCCTAAAACCAATTTGTGGGTATTTTTTTAAAATCTTTTAGAATTTCTTTTGGGGCACCTATGTATCTATACATGCATGCATGTATGCACATACATATGTACATATGTATGTAGACATGTACACATAAGTGTAGTTGTATATGTGTGTGTGCATTGTGTATGTTTTTCTCTAAACATCGATTCATCATATCTATTTATATACATAATCATATTATATTATTGTAATCATATTAATGCTACTGTCCATATAGAAATACAATGTAGGTACATGTGTACTTATAAATGAATCACTTGTCTTAGGTGATTACCTAATGCCTTGGGCAATAGGGGACCTTGGCACCTTTTAGCATCTTTTGCCTTTGACAACATTGTTTGTAGTGAGACCTGTCATGCTATATGGATCTTGTTGGAAATAAGGAGGGCCACATGGAACTGCCATGTGGCAGCCAGCTAGGCCACGTGGTAGCACATCAGGGGACCATCAGGGCCACTGGCCATAGGTCTTAGGGTTCAAGTTTTAGTCATTTGCTTAAGTTGCAAGTTTGTTTTTTTCTTATGTTTTGTTTTTAGGAAAGTTGTTTTGGTGATTTGTTTTTTCTTATTTTAGAGCCGGCCACCATCTCCATCGCTGGCCATCTCTCTCGACCGACTGACCATCTAACAGTAGCCACCGGCTACTGTTGCTCCTCTCCCTGTTCCAATGTGGAACAGTCCTTGTTGAACTGTTTTTCACATGCCAAGGGAGCCTCCATGCTCCATGTGCGTAATTCCTGACAGATCTAAATGTTGGTCTCTTCGTTGTGGACATGCGTAGAGGGTGGCTATGCTAGAAATAAATATGTTAAGGTGGATATGTGGCAGTGGCCATATAAGGAAGAATAGACTTAGGGAGTGAGTTTATTGGAGAAAAGATAGGTGTGGCACAAATAGAGGATACAATGGAGTCGTGTTTAAGGTGGTTCTAGGCATATGGAAAGAAGACATTTGATGCTACAATGCGAAGTTATGCTTCTTTTCAAAAAAAAAAAAGGAATACGAAGTTAAGCTAAGTCCAGGAGGTTTGGACTGAAGAAGTGTTGGAAGGAAGTCATTTGGTATTATCTTGGTTATTTGGAGCTGTCTGAGATTAACCCAAGATGGGTCTCAATGTAGGCAAAGCTTCCAAATAGTCGACCTTGCTTAATGTGAGAGAACTTAATTGTTTCATATTTTGATATATCTTCTTATAATACTATAAGCCTTTGAGGTGTTGGGTGGCTCCATTTTCAATAAAATCTTCTTAGATGGGTACTTGCAAAGTATGTTATTTTATTGAAAATTCACAAAAGAAATTTAGCATAGTGATCTAATAACTGCCTAGGTGAAGTTACTTGAAGGAAATATTATCTATATAAACAAGGATAAGACACCTAGAAAGATTCTAACTTCTCATTGCAAGTTCATATAACACAAAAGAATGAGGGATAAACATTCAAGAAGCACACATGAGAAGAAATCCGGTGTCTCGACCTTTGGTCTAGGTCTTTGGAGGCTCTGAAGTTCATGCAAAGAAACATCTTTAGATTTGGAGCCTTCATCTTGATTCCATTGCTTTGGATGTTCAAAATATTTGATTAATAATCCCTTAGCATGAGTCCTAATCTCAATTATAGGGCTTGCGACATTTCCTTGACAAAATCTCATAACTATTGTTAAATTTTGAGAGAAGAGTGGACATGCATCTGTGTATTGATCCAATTGGGAAAGAATGGGATTACGAATCATGTGATGAGTAGAATACACCGGATGGGACAAGTTGTTAGCCATGTAGCTGGGCTCAAAGGTAAGAAGTCAATAACTTTGCCGCATTTTTTGATATTTGACATAATGTTAAAGGCTTGGAAACTCAATGTTGGAACTGTTCTCCAAAAAGTTCCCTCCAAAATGATTATGACAGCATCTAACTTCAACATTCGAGAAACAACAATTTTGATGCAACAGCGAGAGGTCAAATTGGGGAAAGTTGTTTTTTTTAGCAACTTGTCTTTTCTTCGTAGTGTGGGTTTTTTTGGCAATTATATCACTTAGGATTTGGAGTCATATAGTTGTTGATGTAAAGTCAGTTATATGCTCTATTTTCATATAACAAAAATAGTTATACGCTGTGATTTCTTTTTCTTATTTTTCAGGATGGGAAGGTATCTCAGCTTGAGCATGTTTTCATTAGGGGCAGCAAAGTCAGGTAAGGTTTTTTTGACAGAAAACTGTTAGCAGGTTTTTGCAAGGAATAAATGCAAAGGTGGCCTATTTACATGTCTAATTACCATATCTTGGCGTGTATGGTGCATTCTTCAGGTTTATGGTTATACCGGACATGTTGAAAAATGCACCTATGTTTAAACGCTTGGATGCAAGGATCAAGGTATGTGCCCATTGCCTGCATAGTTTTACGAGAATAGAAATGTATCTGTTGTCAATATTTTAGCTTAAAATCCTGATTTGATGATTTGTTTGTGTTTTTCTGCAGGGAAAAGGCTCTTCTCTAGGAGTTGGTCGTGGTCGTGCTGTTGCAATGCGTGCTAGGGTGAGTTCTTTCTATTCTCTTTGGTTGGATGCCCTTTTTATATACAATGTTTTTAATAGAAGAAATATTTTCAAAAATAAAGGTCATCTTCCTTCTCAATTTCCTATGAAAATAGATTATATGTCTAACGACCTGGTCTACATCCTAATTTATCTGCAAAATAACTGACCTTAATAGATTGTTGGGTCTAACCCACTAGTTGACCTGAAGCATTTTGGATGGATGGCATGTCCATTAGACCATGTCTACAATGAAAGGGTGGTGGTGCTTGGTACTGGTTGATTGGCTTGAGAAGATGGCAGGTGCAGAAAGTATCATCACACTTATAGGGTGTCCTCGTAGTTATTTAAAGAGAGATAGAATGGGCAATGCTTTAGTGACTGTTGGATAATGTTGTCCTTCAAAAAAGGTACCAATGTGATCCAACCTGAATGGTCCGGATACCATTGGAGCTGTTTGTGAAATAGATGGGTTTAGGTTTGGAAATTGATACCAGATCATATACACATATAGGTGTGGGAACAGGGTATTGACCAAAATCCTTACACATTTTCTTATTTATTAATTTATATTTTGAAAATATAATGTACATGTGTGATAAAATATGTATCAAAAAGTTAATTGTGGACTACTGTTGTGATGGATTTTGATTCAGTACCACCTATTGTTAGCTTTTATTATACATGTAACTGTGGCATATATTTGTTCATCGTTCTTAGGTTTCTATGTATCTGCTTACTCTACTTCTAATTTGCTTGTAATTGTAAATAAATTGCAAAATGAGTGTAGCCAATCAGGTAACTAGGGTGGGTTCATGGATTAGATATCATGATTGGTAAAGTGGTAGGTTAGTGGGGCATGTATTTGAGAGGTAAAAGGATTTGATGAGCCTCATTGTTTACTTATCACATCAACCTTACTCCGTTGCTTATTATGTCTACACTACCACTCAAGCTGCCCCGTGTCTTTGTAGGCTTCGGTATCTTCGCTGCATATTTAATCGTGCACAAGTCAATTATGTTTTGTTTTCTTAGTTACTTTAGTCTAAGTTATTTTCTTTTTTCTTTTGGCAATGTTGTCTTTTTGTTGTAGGCTGCTCTTGGACGAGGTGGTCCTATTGGTAGAGGTGTTGCACAACCAATGAGGAGGTAGTAAACTGAAGATTTGCTTGCAGAGGATGAATTCGATTGCAAAGGATCCACCAATCAGGAGGATCGTTTGGGCGGAGGTTGGCATTTTCTGCACGGTTCCCAAGGTTGCGAAACACTAGGGTGATATGCATGCAAAGTTTGGATTTTGCAGTAGCACCTATTTTCTTACTATCGGATATGTATTGGTTTGCTTGGTGTATTTCAATATTTTTTGATATTTTCTAGAGATTCTCAATGCTTGGTATGAACTATATTATTAAGTTTTATCTTGGTCTTGTCTTCCATTTATAATGTAGCTTTCTAAGTTTAACTTGGTTGTGGGGGTGTTTTGGTCTTGTTTGAATTGGAAACTATTGCAAGTAGGGACGGATCCACATGGTAGTTTGGGGGAGCCATGGCTCCTCCATTCTTACATCCCTTCTTTAATATGTTAGTTAAGTATATGATGGCCCCTCCTTTGTATTTTGATCTAAGTTATTTTCTTTCTTTCTTTCTGCAATGGAAGTATTGCCCCCATGACAAAAATAATATATGTAATCAAGCTGTGATCCCTATCGTGGGAAGATAGTCATCTCTAATATTTGCTTAATCATAAGCATATAGGATATAGGATACTCCATTCTTTTTTTTTTAATTTGATAATTAAATTATAAAATATTTAGCGTGACACTTATAGATTCATCTATAAATATTTCTTATATATCTTCGTGAATGACACTATCGTTTAAATGATCTATAAAATATTTGTGATTTTCAAAAATTTATTTATTTAATTATAAAGTAGTATGTACAATGAAAGTGAAATATTGAAATTTGAAGAACAATTTAAATTGATTAAAGACACATGCATGTAAAGCATTGTTCTTCGTTGAAGAAGTGATCTTTGTTATTAACATTGATTATCATAAGTCGTAAGTACATGATTAGTTGAAATTTATTTGTTAATTTAAATAATAATTTTTGTTAGATTGTTTAAGCATCGACCTTTTAATTTGAATAAAGGTTAAGAGTATGTTTTATATTTTTAAAAGTAAATTATTATTTTATTTATTTTACATGAGATTTCTTTACACCATTAACTTGCTCATCTTGGCAAATTTTCTAGTTCCTCCCCTAAGTTGCAAGTAGGATTTTCTCTTTGATCTAGATTTTGTAAGGAGCAAGCCTGGATGCATGGAGTTTATTTGCGCCATCGTTGGCAGAAAAAAGAAGTAAGCTAAATGTTGCTGTGAAGCAATGAGTCTCTATTTATGTTGTAAATAAGTCAAGCATGTGATCTGGATCGATGGCCAATACAATGTTCGGTTGGTTGCTTTCCTTGTTGGGTACCCTCTTAATATCATAGACGTGGATTTCCATTTCAGATGATGTCAGTTCTTTCTACTTCAGTTCATGGTTTTGTCAGTTATGTTTATATAATCTAAAATTGAATTGAACACTAAATACAAAGTTTACTAATTGTATCTCCCAACTAAGACGTAGATTTATGATATGCACATCATGTCTTGCAGAGCTATAGCTCGTTCGATAAGAGAAGAAAATGACCGTTCGCCACATCGCAGAAGGAAATGCCCTTCACTACATCAGGAAAAGACATTGCCCTGCAAAGATAAGAAAGTGCTCACTATGACCACCTACAAAACAACAAGCTATACCGATAAAACTATTGAAGTGCAGTTTAGTAGAAAAATTTTCATAATGCATCATACTCTTATGGTATGGCAAAACTTATTCGAGGTAAAATGCCATAAATAAAAATCAGTTGCGTACATGTACTTACCAGTGTTTCGTAGCAACCCAATAAGTTTGGAATCACGCACGCTTAGTGGATTCTTATGTGATTCTGCATCAAAAGAAGTGCATTTAGGAAGAATTCTATCACCCATCTATAATCTCTTTTAAGTGCCTCAATGAATTGCTAACATGACACCATTCAAGTCTTGTATAATTATCATGTATTTCTGATGTTCAACTCTCTTAATTATCGAAGGCCCTCTAAAATAGATTTTTGAATTATTTTGTAATTTTTCAACAACTGTGAATCATTTTAAAATGGTTGGACATTTCAACGTAGACATAATACTCATTTATTTAGATTTCAAAGGATATCATAGATATGTCAATGAAATTTGAACAAATTTTGAACATTTGGATGTTGCTTAGAGATGAGTACTTCTATGTGAATTTTTGCATCTCCTTTTTCCCTTGATGTTGCAATATCTGTCTATGTGTATTGCAATATCTTGATGTAGGAGAAATCTTGCTATTGTTGGAGCTTCTTAATATGAGATAAGATATTTTGGGTGCTTTTTAGTCATTTACTTAAGCTTTTTAAAGTTGTTTTCTTTCCTTTTCTTTTTTATTACCTTTTCATTTTATCTCCATTTACCTTTTAATCACTTTTTCAAAGTTTTATGTTATTCAATTCTTCTATCAAAACCCAACATTGTTGTTTTACGGTTGCAAAAGCTTTTGTAACTCTCACAGTCTCATATCAAACTAGTTAGATTTTCATACATTTATACTCACTTCATTGATTTAAATACTAATGCTTAAAAAAAAAGGGTATGCAACAATAAATAATTGAATAACAAAGGTTATATTATGATTCAAGATGCTAAATGTATATCTAAAAAATTTTTGATGATTTTCTTTTATAACAAGCATTACCAGAGTCAATATGTTTCTTTTTTTTTTTATAAAGGGATGGATAGTATAAGCAATTGTCATAAATAAGTGGGAGAAAATAAGGTACCTATGTTACAAAATGGTTGACTACAAAGAATAAGTGACATGTTTTTGAAGCAGGCATTCAAAATATAAGAATCTATGAAAAATAGAGTAACATATGTTATTGTAATAATGCTCAAATAAAGTCCCAAGTCGTGCCCTTTAATTATTCTCGGAAATGTAATCCCTCAGAACATGCCTCACATCCTAGGAGCTTGGCAAAAAACATTCATCTAAGCTCACAAATTACACAATTTTTACCATCCTTCAAATAAATTCTAAAAACTAGCAACATAAGAATGATATAATTGGTGTTCACCTTAATTCCCCAAATGATGCAATGTAAATATCTTCTAGAAACCAATGTGCTCTATGTACATTCGTCTTATAGCATTAGAATTACATGAAAAGTCATGTTGTCAACCTTGATGATTCACTAATCCAACCGAATAGGGATAAGTTACATTTCTTAACTTTAAATTTAATTTTTTTGATCAAGGGATAACCTTTGAGTTATCCTCTATCAAATGAAATCTTATCTTTCAAAATTGTCAAAGTAGTTTGAATAATAATCAAAACCCTACTTATGCATGTTTGTTCAAAGGAATAAAATAGGCTCTTTTGCGTTTGTATTGGAAAATTCACAAGAAAGTTACATTAGATTAGGCTCACTTATGCTGGTGTAAAGTTATTTAGGAGGCTCCTAGAATAATTGTATTCCACTCTCCCCTTCCTCTAAATGCAGAACACCAACTCTTTATTGCTCCTCAAGGCCAAAGTTGGACTCAAACAACAAGAAAGTCTTATTCCTCCACTTTTTCTACGTAATGCTAATTTCCTAGGTAATTTTACTAAATCATATTCCACAAACCAAACATGCCCTAACACACAAACGACCATTCATCTACATTACTACTCCCGCCTGGAAAAAATTTCGTACAAACGGTAGTTTAAATAATTATTTTATTAATTATATTGAAGAAAAACTTAATGTGTTTATTAAGGCAAAGTCGTGTCTTCACGATTTGACTTTGACATTTCCACCAAAATCGAGGCTTCAAGACATGACTATACTAGAAATGCTAAAGTCGTGTCTTAAAGACTCAACTTTATCATGGATAGCACAAGCCAACATGAATGCATGAATTTATTGTGGATAGCAAAGTCATGTCTTCAGGACTCGACTTTAGCATTTCCAGTAAAGTCATGTTTTGAATATTCAACTTTAGTATACGTATCGAAGTCAAGTTTTGAAGACTTGACTTTAATACGAATCACTTATAACCCTAGCACTCTCCTTCCACTCTCCCCACTTCACTCCCTTGAGCATCGTCTCCTACTCCTCCCAGTTGCAAGAAGCTTCCTTCCACCATTGTTGCCGACAATGCTCCTCCATCGTCTCTTGTCGCTGCCACTGTACCTCCTTGGTCCCTTGTCACTGCCGCTGTATCAAACACATCCCTTGATGTCATCCCTGCATCAGACATGTCCCTTGACATCGTCGTTGCTGGCCTTTCCTCCCTTGTTGCCACCACTGTGCCTTCTCTTCCCTCGTCACCGCCGCTACACCTCCTCTTCCCCCGTCATTGCTACTACTATCCCTTTCTTGTTCCTCACCGTTGCAGTCAAAATATGTCTTTTTTCGTTCATCACCACTACAATCGACACATACTTCAGAAAGATATTAGTAAATCACATTCATCAACTCTTTTGATACACCGTCACAACCAAATATTAAAAATAAAAAGAAAATATTTTTATTATTTACACAGTAATAAACTATATCAAATAAAGAAATAGTGATGAGAGTCAATAATTGATTGTTAGTAAAAAAAAAAAAAAATAAAGAAATAAAATGGAAAATGGTTGCTTACGATCGGTAATTCGAAGGTGGGATAAACTTTGAAGTAAATTTGGTGTATTCGGGTCTGGATCATAAGGTCACAACCTCACCGGTCACCCTCTTCCTCCTCACCCCCACAGGCACCTCCGCTACCGTTTAGCCACCACCATCGATGGAGGAATCGAACCTGGAGCTGCAGGAATCGGGATGGGAGGAGCTGAGGAGGGAGGCGAGGAAGATCGAGAGGGATCTCGACGCCAAGCTCTCCTCCTACGCCAAGCTCGGCGCGAGATTCGCGCCCTCCGCCTCCTCCGCGTCCGGTACTAATTACCCCCTTCCCCCCCGCCAACGACCAAACCTTCACCCTTTTGCCCCATTACTTGGATCTCATGGTGAAATGGAGGTGAATTGCTTTTCAAAAAAAAAATGGAGGTGAATTCGTTGCCTCGATTCCGAAAGATGGGATCTTGTTGAAACCGGTCGAGGAGATCGTGTTGCTGTGATCCGGATGCTCTAATTACCACGTAAAGGGTTGTGTTTTGCCTTCTTCTCTCCAAATATTTGTAGTTTAAGGTAGGAAGTATTGCGCTGAAGTGTGATTTACGAGTGAGGGTACGGTGTAGATCGAGTCATGCCAATCGCTGATGACTGATGGGATTCGTGTTGGTTTTTCGTGTGTTGCTCGTGTATCGTTGCGTGGCATGTCGATGTTTGGAAAAAAAAGATATTAGGTCCGCATTGAGCCGGGCATGAATTGATGCCAGTGTAATCTCTGTGAAATGATGAGGACTGCATGTCATGATTTGAGCTTGAGAGCTTCATGTGGCAAGTGAAAAATGTGTTTTTTTTTTTTTCTAAATTATTCCCAAGTTTTAGAAAATTTTAGGCATCAAGAATGCGCCGGAGCTCCAATTGCAAAATCTCCAACTAAGTTCATTATCCAGAAGAGAATTCTCTTCCAAATCTTGCCATTTAAACTCATGTTACACTTGCGTCTAAAATGTGCTCTGTAGAAATCAAAATCCAGCGTTGTTCATTCAGGTAATAGATAGAGAAGTGAATAGAGAAACCTTGAATAAGCAAAAACTACTTGATTTGCTCATTGGAAAACTTAGATGCACATTTCCTTGATAATGGAGTGCACAAAATCTTGCCATTTAAAACTCATGCCATACTTGCGTCTAAAATGTGCTTTGTAGAAATTGAAATGCAGTGTCATTCAGGCAATAGATGGGAAAGTAAATAGAGAGAACTTGAATAAGAAAAAACTACTTGATTTGCTCATTTGAAAACTTAGATGCACATTTCCCTGATAAAAGAGTGCACAAAATGGTCTGGTTGTTAGAAATTGCAGTGGTTGCAACTTAAGAAAGGTCTCGGTGAAGATGTGTACTAGTCTCTACCTTATATCACATGAATAATCTGTATGGAGAACAGCATGAGAACATCAGGGTAATGTTATCTTGAAATCTTATGAGATTTAAATTTCTCTTGACTCTTGCTTCCTTTTTTTTTTTTTTTTGATATGGACCATTGAGTTAACGATTGCAATAATGCTTTTTTTTGCGAGGCCCTTCTTATGATACTATACATTCAATGAGTTTTCATTTCTTTTTTTTAATGGGGGTGAGGTGGTTGGTGGAGGCTATATTTTTTTTTGTGCCAACACTTTGTTCCCTCCTTTGTCATCCAATTGTAACAGTGATTCACTATTTGCATAATGTGTCTTGGTTATTTCAATATGAACAGCCGAATGCTCTTTTCTAATTGAAGGAAAAAGTGATGTGAAATTCCATTATGCAGATAACCTATCATCCTCGCTTGGATCTGCTAGATCATGGAAGTCTATGGAAATGGAGATCCAATCCTTATTGGAAAAGCTACTGGACATAAATGAATCCATGAGTCGATGTGCTGCATCTGCATCACCCACCACATCAGTCTCGCAGAAGCTTGCGAGGCATCGGGATATACTTCATGAATTCACACAGGTGATGCTTGAGCTTTATACTATTGCCAATATTTTGCAATTTGGATTTTATTTTTACAATTTTATATACTAAGATTTTAATATTTTGGAGAGTTTTTTAAAAAATGTTATTGTCATAACTTTTGTATAGGAAAAATATAAATATTCAGAGGTATTTATGGTTGTCCTCAAGTATATTATGTACATGAATGTAAAGAAATGTAGTAGGCTTTTCCATATCCAAGTTCTTTATTTTTCTTGTTATGGCATTGCCTTGAATCCTGTTGCTCAGCTAGTTTGTCTAGCATTGGAAACTCAAATCACTCATGATGCCAACTAGTCTCGTTTCAACTTTTGGGAGCAAAGTTGCCAAGGCATGCTGTTAGTGACCTGATTCGTAGGAGTCTTGCTTCAATCCACTCATTTTGTCGATAATTGACTCTTTTCCCACCTGATGAGTATATCTGGATGATATTTCTATATCTGAATATATTTCAAGAATTGTATTTAAAGGAATGAAATTTTAATAAGCAGTCTTAATGTGATGTAGATATTATGGAAACTTGTTGCCATGTTGCAGTTAGTTCGAATGATGGTTCCAATGCTCATGAACTGAATTGCGAATAAATTTGTTAGAGAGCAATAGATATGGTTGATGTGAAGGGGCCTTTTTTCAATATTCAAAGATGGGCGTGATTTCAAACTTGAATTATGTTATAGGAAAGTGCAAAATTGAAAGAGGATAATTTTTTTATTCTGCCGAAATATGTGAAAACTGGATCTCATTTTTCCACACTCCTCATGACTTGCATCTTGGCCAAATTCAGTGAATCACCAGGAATGACTCATATTCTAGCTTTTCCTTTGAACTAAACTCTCAGTCAAAATTTTGATTTTGTGGGAAGCTGAATATCCTTTTTTTCCTGAAAAGAAAGGATGATCACACAGGGTTAGTGATAATCCAAATGCATTAATAACAAAAGCCGAATATCTAATGAAATAAAAAAGCGTGAACCTTCTGTTGGGGCAGAGAAAGGCGTCAATGGAGCAATAACAAAGCTTAAGATATTGGGCTGCTGGGGGTAGAGGAAATTGATCCTTACTGCTGGAAGGATGAAGATTGCTGCATATAGGCATTCAAGTAATTTTCAAAATTTCTATGCTGGTGAAGCAGATGGTGGCAATAGTGAAGGTGATGATGCGTGGGTAGGTGAGACCAGGAGATTAGCCATGGAGGTGGTGGTGCTGGTGAAAGGAAGTAAAAAAAATACTGGCAGTTCTGTTTGTAGGCTCAAAGGTGAGGGTTGACACATCTGGAGTGGATTTGTTGCCACTGGGCTAGGAGGTTGCAATGAGTGTAGTGACATGGAAGAACAGAACATTTAGTTGCTCTGTAATATTTTAAAATGAAAATCTCTGTAAGCCTCCTAGTTATGCCACAGTGGAAGTGAAAAATTCGAACTCACATATTCAGCCGAGTATCATTGTATTTAAAGTTTAGGGTGATATGCCTCTGAGGCATAGAATAGTGGGGGAACGTTATTCTTATGAATTGGAGGTCCTAGGTTTGAGTCTCCCGGATGTCAAAAGAAAAAAACAAAAACTTTAGGCTGATGTATTTGTTCGGGGAAGACGAGGCTGATGATAACCCCCCGCTTCCACAAGCTGGCAGGAAGCGTAAGGTCGTTCGGGGAAGATGAGGGGTTGTGTGGGGCCATCAACGGGAGCGGGAGGGCGCTTCAAGCAATTTCAGTGCAATGAAGAATGCGTGCCTTGTTTGGGATGAAGGGGCCCAACGACCGATGAAGATATTTAGGGAGAGGGGGGTAGGGTTGGATTCGGGTTCGAATCCACGCTCGAACTTGATACCCCTTTGTGCTTCTTATTTCAGCGGCCCATGGAGGGTCCCTTCGAATGGGACTTGCATCACGCCGACTTCCTTGTGGGCGCGAGGTGTGGAGTGCGGACAACGAGCGAAGACTGTCCCTAGAGGCGGTGATGGCGAGAAGAGCGAGGAAATCAGGGCGACAAAGCTCCTCCATCAGAAGATGGAGCAGCTATGGACGGCAGCGTAGGGCTTCCCCGCGACATAAGGGGTACCGGTTGGGACTTCATTGGCATTAGCATCGGCGGTCGCCCTAACATACGAAGGAGGTCCGGGGGGTGACATAGGGCTTTGTCGAGGAGCTAGTGGTGGTGGTGACGGCATTGCCCTCTACGGCAATGGTGGGGGGCCTTGTTTGGAGGGGGGGTGGGGTCTCTTGCGGTCGCATGTCTCTGCGAAACTGAAGGCGGGGCTCGAGGGGGCTTTGTGGGGGAAGCGGTGCTCTTGGAGGTGGAAGGGGGAGTCAAGGTCGCTGGGGAAGGGTTGGGGTCAGCAGGTGGTGAGGGAGGTGGGCCCTTAGGGGAGGAAGGTGTGGAGGGGAGGGGTGGGAGGAGGGGTGGGAGATGGGCGTGGAGTGGTATGAAGCTTTTCTACTAGGGGAAGTGGAGTAGATAGCGGAAGGGGCCGAGTTTGGTCGCTTGGTGGGGGGAGGTTCTATGGGTTTCCCATGTTGACGGTACTTACATAGAATGTTAGGGGACTTTGCGACCCCTCATGTCGGGGGACATTAAGGTCCTACCTCCGGAAGTGGAGTCCAGATGTTGTGTTCTTCCGGGAGATGAAGTTACGAGCTTGTGACTAGAGGGTTTGGAGAGAGATTGGGGGCGGCCTACTAGGAGGTTTTCTAGCGTTGGATGCGGCTGGGAGGTCAGGGGGTTGTCATTGGTTGGAAGGAGGACTTGTTCTCCTTGGAGGACTCGGAGGTGGGGGCGGGTGCAGTCAGTTGAGGAGGCGAAGTGATGAGCTCGTTATGGTGTTCTCATCTGTGTATGGATCGGTTGATGACTTTGAGAGGGGCTACAACAGATTGCTGGGAGATTTCAAGGGTGCTCGTGGCTTATTGGAAGGGATTTCAACATCACCCTCTTGGCGGAGGACTGGCCGGCGGGGAGAGGAGGTAGGGACCGAGACTCTGAGGACTTCGCGAGGTTCATTGCTGAGCACGGGCTGCAAGATGTGCCCCCCATCTCCTGTGCTTACACGTGGAAGAGCTCTGTAGGCTTAATGTCCAAACAGGATCGCTTTCTGTGCTCGGTAGAGATAGCAGAGGTCTTCCTGCTAGCAGGGGTCCACGCTCTAGAGATGCCCTTCTCGGACCACACCCCTTTGTTGTGGGAGTCTAGCGAGGGGTCTCGTTGTGGTACGTATTTCAAGTTTGACCAAGCGTGGCTGTTGGAGGAGGGTTTCAGGAGCATGGTGGAGGACAAATGGAGGACTTTGCACCTGGATGGCTCGACGTTCGCGAGATTAGAGTCAAAGCTTCGGGAGTTGAGACTCTTTTTGAAGGAATACAGAAGACAAATGAAAGAATGGAACAGAAAGAAGGATGAGGCACTCAGGGAGATCTAGAGGTTGGACAAAGTTGAGGACCAGGGCCTGTTGATAGTGGAGGAGAGGCAGAGCAGGGTAGAACACATAAAGACCGTCCAAGATGAGGATCGAAAAGTGTAAGTGGAGTGGAGAACGAGATCTAGGCAGAAGTGGATCAAGGAGGGAGACTAGAACACCAAGTTCTTCCATATGATGGCATTGACCATGCGTAAGAGGAATTTGATTGATAAGCTCCAGGTGGATGGGGTGGAGTGTTCTGGCAGGGAATCTGTGGGCAGGGCGTTCACAGACTACTTCAGGGAGTTCACAGGAAGGAGGGACGGGAGATGGCGATGGCAGGGTCTGGGTGTTCCGGTGGTGGATGCGGTGGAGGCGGAGGGCTCGTGGCACTTTTCACAGAGGACGAGGCTTGCAGGGCGATTTGGGGATTGAATGCTAACGGATGTTTGGGTCCTGGCGGATTCTCGGTCTTCTTTTTTAAGGAATAGATTGAGGTCATGCAAGTCCTTGCGAAATTCGGGGAGGGTAACAAGGGCTTCAATAGACTCAACAAAGTCTATATTTTCCTGTTGCCTAAGAAGGAGGAGGCGGAGGAGAGTGATGACTACAGATCAATTGCTCTCTCGAATGCAGTGTATCTAATCATGGCGAAGATTCTGGCAAACTGGCTCTGGAGGGTGATTGGTGGAGTTGTGTCGAAAGTACAGACAACGTTTGTACCAGGGAGATGTATCTTGGATGGGTATGTTACGATGACAGAGATCCTTGCGCATTAGAGGAGGGAGAGGAGGACGACTTTTCTATGGAAGGTTGATTTCAAGAAGGCATATGACTCCATACAGTGGTCCTTGTGGGTGGCTATGGCTAAGAGGGGTTTCTCGCTGTTCTGGATTAGATGGATGAAGTAGTGCGTCACAACATCTTTCTCGATCCTCATCAACGGGAACCCAATAGGTGGTTGGATTCAACCGAGGAGGGGTGTTCGGCAGGGGTGGTGCCTAGCACCCATGTTATTTGTGTTGGCGGCTGATGCTTTGGCGAGGGCATTCGACAGGGCGTGTGTAGCGGGTCTGCTTCAAGGCTTCCTTGTGGGGGAAGGGGCGAGTGTATCGGTGCTGCCATATGCGGATGATACTCTCTTATTTGTGGAAGGGGCGGAGGTGGAAGCAAGGCAGAGTCGTATCATTTTGGAGCTGTTTTGTGAGGTGTCAGGCATGCAAATTAACTATTCAAAGTTTTCCTTTGTCCTGTTTGGTATGATTGTTTAGAAGGCCAGGGTGTGCTTGGAGGCCCTGTGTACAGAGGTTGGGTCTCTGCCCCTCCCTTATCTAGGCCTACCCTTAACGGACGAGAGGGTTTCAACGCAGAACTGGGCTCTGTTGCTAGAGAGGATTGAAGATCGATTGGCGGGCTGGGCATCCAAGCTACTTTTGAGAGGAGGGCAGTTGGTTATCCTAAAAGCGGTTATGTCGGCTATGCCAGCATACTTTGCTTTTGTTGTGAAGATACCGTGAAAAATTAAAGATAAAATTGTGAGCCTAATGAGAAGCTTCTTCTGGACCAACTATGGAGCGTGTGAGAAGGGGGTGAAGTTGGTGGCTTAGAGTGAGGTGTGCAAGCCTGTCAGGGAGGGGGGCCTAGAAGTTAGGGAGGTGGGAAGGATGAATGACAGTGGATTGCAAGGTTGCTTAGAGGAGAGGTGTGTATGGTGGGGAGGATCCTGCGATCTTGCTATAGGGGACCGCCTAACTGGGGTCTCCTAGCATCGCCTCCTCGAGGAGCGTCCCAGTTCCTTAGAGACTTGTCTCTGGTGGCGCCGAAGGTCCGATCTTTTTTTACCCGTGTTGGGGGACGGGTGAGACATTCAGATTTTGGACAGATGATGGATGGGACTTGGGGTTCTGCTAGAGTACTTCCCTAGGTTTACGGCTTTGGTGGTGGACAGAGGAGCCTCGATGGTGGAGGTCTGGGACGGTGCGTGGTGCCCCATGTTCTTGAGCAGTCTGTCAAATTAGAGGCTTGGGAAGGTGCAGGACTTGCTGCAAGATTTAGAAGGGTTTCAACCAGAGGTTGGTGCAGACTCTTTTGGGTGGGAGGAAGGAGAGTTCTCGATGCTGGATGCATATAGGAGGCTTGGAGGTTCGGGCACATTGGGGGACATTGACTTGGCTAGAGATTGCAGACAGCTTTGGGAGGCTTCTTGCCCCCTGAAGGTGAAGGTGTTCGCTTGGCTCCTCATGAGAGATAGGCTGATGACCAGGATGTGGAGGGCACGGTGGGTCCAAGATGCGAAGAGGTCGTGCCCACTTTGTGGTCAGGCAGAGGAAGATATAAATCATTTGTTCTTAACTTGTTCGGTGGTGGGCTCATGATTCATCTATTAGCTTCTAGAGGTTGTTTAAGTGTGAAGGAGCCGACATTGGGTGCAACGTGTTTCGTTCGAAGAGAGAGCAGGCTCGGCCATTAGTGGTTGTTTGGGCTATTTGGCTGGGTATGGATGTTGTTGTCTTTAGGGGGCAACGCCCATATGTGGAAAATTTTATTGCGTCCGCTTTATCCTTTATTTCGGGATGGAGTTCTTGCTTGTAATGTGAGACTTGTACTTGATGTGATTAATTAATTCATTTTTGGGTGGTATCTATAGGATAACCACCCTTTCTCTTTTTTTTTAAAAAAAAAAAAAATTCACATAAGGTACCATTTGTTCCAAAATACACTTATGCCCCATTTATCCCCCTATTCCCCCCTTCTTCTCATACTTATTCCTCTATTACCTAAAGATGTAGTTGTATCTACAAGGAAATTAGCACTAGTGATACTTTTCTTGAACTTCTCAAGGTCTGCACCGACATTTCTGTGACCTCCATGAACTTTTATGCTTTTCTCCATTTCTTTCAGGATTCTTTTATATTTCCACTGCTGCTAGCTCCTGCTTTCATTAAAGTCAACATCAACTCTGGTAATATTAGAAACTTTTTTGTTTAAATGGGTAATATTAGAAACTTTGATAAGAGAAAAAAATGTCTTGTGAGAATTGGTTAGATGAAATACTTTGGTGTGGTTACACTTTGTTGATGGCGTAGTCATCATCTATATTTGTGACGTGATCCTTCTGGTTCTATATCAAATATTGAACTTACCTTTGTACTCTTTTAAAACCTAGATGATTAAACCATTGTTGGTTATCTTGTTCTTGATTTTGGGCACTTGATCTTGTTCATACAGACCATTACAGCTCAAAGCCTACATGGCCGATAAGTAGATGCCATGCTCTTATCTTGTTCTTCTCCACGGAGAACTTTGTTTTCTTTACTTTGTCATTTAGTTTGGATGGTGATGGGAACAACCAACCAAACCTTTCCACTTCTCATCCAATTATCTCCCTCATCAAATCATGCTTTACTCCTGATACCACTATTCAACTTATGCTGCATGATTTTTTGAAAGGTAATTTATGCTGCATGATATTTACTACCACAGCATACCATATCTCTAGGTGATCTAAATCTGCATTCTGCATGGCATTGTTTTTTGGCTATTTCTTCCCTAGATATGGATCTCTGCCATACAAGCCTCTACCTGTCACTCAAACATTTTTGTTTCCTTGGGTGCATAACATTGATGCCTTTCACAAGGGGTGGGTGGATAGCATGCAACTTGTCATACTCATGAAGGTTGCACTAAAACAGAGGGAATCCCCAACAAGCATAATAATTTTAACAGTGGTTTTTTCACTAATAGCTTCTTGAAGCTATTTATATAGAGATGCCTTGTTGTTACAGTTTAAATTTTAGAAAGCCTCAAGATAAATTGTCAGTGCCATTCAAAAGTAGCTTATTTTTATCATAAACTTGGCTCCTAAACTGCATGCATGACCGAATTGGTTCCATCTTCAGGAATTCAGACGGACAAAAGGAAACTTGAGTTCCATGATGGAGCATGCTGAGCTTCTCAGTTCTGTTCGAGATGACATCAGTGATTTTAAGGTGAGAGTACATGTCCCTCGGCAACTCCCTGACCCAAATTTTCATCTTATCGAGTTGTATTAGGTAGATTCTTCTTGATGCAGGCATCTGGGAGTGTGTCACCAAGAGTGGGCTTATTGCGAGAACGAGCAGCAATTCATGGAAGCATAAATCAAGTAAAACTTATATATCATTATGATCTTATACTTTGTTTTCTTGTCAAAATAAACAATCCATTTTTTATCTTAAAAATATTGTTTTTGAAACATACATTTTTTGGATGTTGTGGTGCTGCTTGGGCCTTGGAAAGAGGAGACGTTTTTGGGGATCACTGAGGAACTAGAGGTAGTGGTCCTAAAGGGGAACATGTCAACTACATTTGCAATCCTTTGAGAATAAAGGAAATGTATTTTACCTGTACAACTCCAGAAGGTGTCTGGGAAATTTCTTGTTGAGAAAGATATCAATGTTACATTAGGTTACAGGAATTCACTTTCTGATTGCTGTATAGTTGGACTGGAAGTTAAATCCGCCAGTACTTAGCTGTTAAAGGAGAGATAGTGAGCTGTTATAAACCTCCTAAATATGTGAACTCTAAATGCTGTAAAAGCCAAAGGCGAATAACAGCAATGCTCTTTTGTTCTCCATCTTAGACCCTTCTCACTGTTTCCTAGTTATCTTCTCCTTCTTCAATCTCAATATCACTTCTCCCTAACTTTGTAGCTATAGAACATAGGAGATTTTGAGACCTCTTCTCTCAACAAATCATATGGCAGGTCTCTAGCAAGTGGTGTGAGTAGCTCACTGATGATTTCCTTCCAGGAAGTCTTTGAAGTACTCAAACAAGTGAGTTTCATTATTGCCAAGGGGGCAATTCAAGCTGTCCTTAAAATGGATGGATGTTGTTATCAAGTGAATTCTGTTCAAGTTTCAAGTTCTGAATTCAATCGTTCCATATGATTCGTTTACAGTTGTTAGAAACTTTACATGCTCAGGAATTGTGGTGGTCTGATGGATTAGTTTCCCTTCTTATTCATAATTTATGGATCAGAAATATCAGGCTCAGACTTATTTTCAACACCATGGCATTAATTCTTTCACGGTCAGAGTTCACTTTCCTACTTTCTGTCTAGATCCTTTTCAAAAAAAAAAAAAGGTCTAGAAAGGAGACTCTGAACAACAAGTGGTCTCTGAAGATATTATGCAAGGACTTCAAAATCAAATAGGATACATATCAAAATCAAATTGGATTTATATCTCTTTGGAATAGTGTATCTGCAATTTTAAAGAAGGCTCTTGACATGGAGATCCCAGCTGGAAAGAGTTATTATCTTGTGCCTAGGTAATCCACCTTAGTCAATATTTACCTGCGAGAAAGAGCCTAAATCTATCAAAGAGTGATTTTTCTAGGTGCTTTGTGTTCTAAGGAGCCTAGTAAAACTGTGGCCATTGATGATTTGTCATGCATGGCCTCTCATGCACATTAGTCCTTTAATCCTTTTGGTCAAACCTAGCAATCTTTAAGTTTATTCTGTTCATACATTTCTGCCATTGACATTTATCTGGGACCTGATGTGGTATATTAAGACATTCGTAGAGTGGTGATAATAGTATACCTGGCTAATATGCTTGTAGTCTGGAGGTACATATGGATGGTACATGTGTAAAAAGCATGCAATTTTTAATTGGACATGATCTTGACGTCGTAATCCAATACCTTCACCAATAATTTTTAAAATAATACCTTCATCAATAATATTACAGTGCCAGCAGAATGCATCTTTCTTTTTCCTGTTTTTAAGCAAATGAATTTTTAGTTGGTCCAATTTGAAAACTCATTGTTTTTGGTTGTCTTGCATTTATAATTATGCCCTAGAGATAGTTTTATCAGTTGACCACTCTATTGAGATGTGAGTTGGTGTTGAGAGGTATTTTAGTTCCATATCGTGTGTGGACAAGTTTGTGTGTGAGTGGGTTGCTTATATAAGGCTCATGTATCCCCCAACTTTATCTTTGGGAAGAGAAATATAAACATCTCGACCTTAAGGGCCTTTTCTCATGGTATTCTCCCTCCTTATGAGTAGGGTTTCCACGTAAACGTAGGTAGTCTTTATTGTCATGCCCATGTTATCCCACTTTTATATATTTTAGCATAGTATCAGAGTAGTTCAATCTTGGGTTTTGTTCTCAAATTTTATCATTATTATCTTGAGATTTTTTTTGTCATTATTCATGTCTTCATATTATCTCCGATCTTGAGAGAAAAGAGGAAACCCTAATCTCCTCGTGCAAGGTGGAGATTTGGCAGTAACAGCGCTCAAAGCTCAGATCTAAGAGTAGTAGCAGCGTGGGTGGTGATAGCATGGAGCTCTGCTTTAAGCTGATCAATCCAGCAAGTCTTGGTAGCACATTGGGCGAAGATGGTTGGCGTTGCATAGAGATCTTCGTTTGAGTGCATAAAGATCTCTATTGAGGAGAAGCTTAAAGAGGAGGCAACATTTGGCAAACCTTAAGGAGAAGAAAGCAGCAGCAGATCTCGTCGCCCGACATCGTGAGGGAGGTGCTCTCCCTCCATGGTAGTGCGCTTGGCACAATGGCGAGGAAGGAGACGAGAACAGGTAGCGACACTGGACCAATCAGTGGTAACATAAGCAGGAGAAATGATGCGAGTGGTTGCATCGAAGGGGTGGCATTGATTGTAGCTTGACGTGGCGTGATCAATTGGCAGCATCTGGACATTGGCTCTCAACAAATCTTGAACAGGACTACGTGCACTGCCTAATTAGGGTTCTTTCAAACACTAAAGAAGAAGAGTTGATGAAGATATTTTAGGTATTTAGCCCTCAAGTTCTTTCTTTCTGGGCATTTTGCATCTCTACCCCTATTATTCCCACTTATGTTCTTTTGTCACGCCTTAGCCTTGTGAGAAAAAGGAGTTGGGAAAAGAAAAGAAAAAAAAGGGAAAAGAAAAAAAGAAGAAAATAAAAAATGATTTGAACTTGGAGAGAAGAGGAGAAGAAGCTCTTCTCTTGTTATCTATCTTCTCTATGTTGATTTTCTATTCCCAAATAAGTATGGGAGAAAGAGGGACTGTGATAGCCTATCTCTCTCTTTGAGTTTCCGTGTGGGAGAGGTCTAGTCTCTTGATCTCCATGAGAGACCCTCTTCAACCTTCTCAAAATGGGTAAGGCACAAGCATTAGAGCTAGCTGCAGCAACTCATTTACCAGACTTCGACCTACAACCATCGACAAGCAAGAACAGGGATGCAAGGTAGCCGGTGACTCGGTAGCATCAGGTGAAGTCTCTTGAGTGTTATGCTTGTGAGAGAGGATTTCTTTTGTACAAATGTGCATTCAATGCTTTAGCTTGAGAGAGTGTGTTAAGAGGTGAGTTGGCGTTGAGAGGTATTTTAGTCCTTCATCGTGTGTGGACAAGTTTGTGTGTGAGTGGGTTGCTTATATAAGGTTCATGTATCCCCCCACCTTATCTTTGAGAAGAGAAATATAAACATCTCGCCTTTAGGGGCCTTTTACTGTGGTTTTCGCCCTGCTCCTCGTTAGTGGGGTTTCCACATCAACTTAAGCATTCTCTATTGTCATGCTTTGATTTTACACTCATTTTATCATGCTTTTAGATTTTTTAACACACAATCATTAAGGAATTCACAAAATCTTATTTGCAACTTACTCCTGTAATTGCTTTGCTACTTGAGGATTCCTCTTCATTGCCCATGTTTTTCTACATTTAATCAGGGAGATGGTTATTCTTTGATTTGTGCTTGCCAATTTCTTGGCCAAAACAATGAACAATCATTTAGTTTATTTACTGTTGGGAAATAAATCAGAGATGACATGGAGAGCGATAGAGAGTAGGAGGGTCGGGGGGGGGGGGGACGAAGAGTTGAAGGAGGGAGAAGGGAGAGGGGTCTAGTCGAGATGGAGAGGGAGGAGGGGAGAGGCACTGGGAAGGCGTAGAGGTCGAGGAGACGTTGGGATGGTCGATGGTGGGGAGGAGGGGGTCGCATCGGGCCTCGGGCGATCTACTGGGGGTCGTCAGTCGAGGAGGTGACGCGGAGGGGAAGGGGAGATGCTTCAAGTGTTTGGACTGCGACCATTGGGCTCAGGATTGCTGTGATGCTGGAGATGCAGTGGCCTTGGGCACAGAAGCCTATGCTACCGTAGTGGTCATGGTCGTGGTGATGAGGGCCTATCGCCACCACCGAGGAGGATGCCACAGGCCAAGGTCAAGGCTCCATGGTCGAAGGAGGTAAGGAGCTTGCGGACGGAGGTCGACAACGGGCTAGTGTGGGAGAGATGTTGGAGGCCTGGACCACTCGGACGAAGGTGAAGAAGGTGCTGGGCCAGGACGTTGCGTGCATGGGGATGAGGATCTTGGTTCTGGACGGGAGGAAGATCCAGGTCCCCGGCCTCCCTGCTTCGAGGAGGGAGGAGCTTTGCTTCATGGAGGTCAGATCAGAGATGGGGAGGTGGAGATGGCTTAGGGTTAGGAGAGAAGAAGCCCTAGAGAGGGGAGGGGGGTCTTTGGCAGTGTCGTCGACCTCTGGCGAGCCACCGGCTAGGCCCCTCCCCTCCACATCAATCTCCTCTCTTCTCTTCCATCGATCTCTCATTTTCTCAATGTTGGAACCCACCAACAGCAGTTGCAACAACAATTGAAGATCATCACCACTGTGACCAATCGCTGCTTCGATCATCATTGACTATCGCATTGTCACGTAGATGGGATGCATTCTCATGCACCTAGAGTGTTTCGGCTAGCTCTTAGGACTAGGAGCAATGGCAGTGAGGTGACCTTATGCACATTCGAAGAAACCAAGCATGGTACGCTAACTTGCGGGGTGTAGAAGCAATGGCACCCATGCGACCTTATGCGCACTCGAGAAGATCAATCATCGTCATCTTCAGACTCTTGGGTGTGGGAGCAGCAACACCCAAGTTATAGTTGTGATTTCTCACATACCCAATGCCTTACACGGGATGTACAAGTAGAAACACAAGTTGATGCGGATTCTGAAGTCGATTATTCTCTCTTCTACTACCTTCGACTACCGTTGGTCTGCGCCATCATGAACAGATCTAGGTCTTCGTCATCTCCCGCATCTCGACTTGCAAGAGAGTGTTAGGAAATAAATTAGAGATATTTAGTTATCTTTTCTATTTTTAGTAAAGTGTAATTGTGATTTCCTTGTTTGCCCTAACCCTTTATCTATGAAAAGAGGGCCAAATACCCTTTTTTCATATCAACCAAGTTCATTTTTTCCCTCGAATCTCCACATTTACATACACTCTTCATCACACCCTTCTATGACTTTGCTTCTTGAGATTCCTCTTTCTTTTGAAAAGGGTCTTGAGATTCTTTTTTCTCAAAGTATTTTTTCTGTGTACCTATATAAAAAGATACTAGAAATGTTGGCAAATTTACGAAGATAGCTTTCTATATTTTCTATTTTTGCCTACTAATGTGAGACGAAAATAGCTCTTGAGGGATAAAGCACCCTCGGTTCTTAGATCTGGATCTGCCTGCATCCAGGCGAATTCGGAAAGGCTCGGCCCACCTGAGGATCCGGTTTTACCGAAGTCAGAGAAGCGGTGGAAATGCCCATGACGCCCATGTCAGCAAGTAACCATAGCGTTACCGATGCTATTAATAGCTTGACAGCGGATATGCCTTGACAACAGACGTGTCGGAGAGTCCAAAAAGACCGTTGAAAAAGATCTTACCTCGCTAAGATACTTCCTTGAATTATAAATAGAGGAGGGAGACCCTTCGGAGCTCGTAGGATACAAGGCAAGAACATGCAATCCGAAAGAGAGAAACTCCGAGAGATTATAATACCATTACTTTTAGTGGATTTACGGGAGCCTTGCCCTCCCAGACGTACACCCCTTACGATGAAACTAGGTTACCAATCTCCTTGTTTTCCTTATGATTGTTTGCCAATTTTTATATTCTTATGGCTACATTATGTTTCCTATGTTAATAAATTCTTTGATGGCCTCTCGGGGCTCATCACCCACTATTTCCTTGCCATGTTAACTTGCTAGCAACCTATCACAGTATGTTAACTATTATCCAGTGCTGTTTGAATGCTTTTGTCTGAAGTAAATTATATCTTGTATTGCATTCTTTGCTCATTACTTGGTTCCTTGACTTCCATCATGTTCCAGCAATCTCAAAATAGTAAATATGTAGCTCATAGTGCTTGAAAACTTTATTCCTTCTGAAAATTTCAAGCTGAAGTCAGTGAGGCAAGTCTGAGCCATATGAAGATTTTCAGTTTTATTTATTCATTTTACAGGCAGTAGTAAGAGTCAATGCAAATCAATGACTGATACTATTTTCTGTTTCAATTTCTTTTCTGAAATACCGTCTGTTTTTCCCCACAGATTGACGAGGTGATTAGCCAAGCCCAAACAACAAGGGCTGTTTTAGGATCACAAAGGTCATTGTTAGGCGATGTGCAAGGCAAAGTCAAACAATTAAGTGACAAATTTCCCATAATACGTGGTCTTCTTGGTAATAATTTCCATGCTTTAATCTTTTCTAACCAATGTTGAATATCACCACCTTTTAAAAAAAAGTGTTGAATGTCACTATTTGCATCATTCAAATTTCATATGCTCTTATTCATCTGTGTTTTCTCCATTATAAAAGTATCTTTGCCAATCCGCATCCATTTGTTTTTGTTTGCTATTAAATTTTAGGTGTCAGAGAGGTACTGCTTATTCTCCTGTCTTTGGATGGCACCCATCAGTTTTCTGGGGGGAACTGCAAAATTATGTTTTCAGTGTGCTACTCCAATCGTCACTTTGAACTTTAATATGCCTTAGTTGCAAGCAGAATATTGAATTAGTTCTCACCATTCTGAAATAGGCCTTGGAACTTGGATTATGCTGGTTTTGATGATGGCATAAACAAAATTAATAATGGGTTTTTACAGATATGTCCCTGAAAACCTTTGACGACGTGTATACCCCTGTCGAAATTGTATTTATGTATGTACCACTAGAAACATCTATTTGCTTGTTCACACGTCCTTATGAATTATGTAGACTAAATAATGAAGATCTTTATATTTATATCATGATTTTTAAAAAATATATATTTATATCATGTTTTTCTGTACTTTGGAGGGCTCTTTGCCTCCAACGTATCTTGGCCTCCCGCTTTCGGACAAATGGATTATGCTGCAAGAGTGGTTGCCCCTGATTGAAATGATGGAGAAAAGGTTGTCTAATTGGGCATCTAAGATCCTTTCTAGGGATAGTAGGTTGGTTCTACTTGAGGCAGTTCTACTATCTATGCCTGCATAACTTTTTTTCATTGTCAACATACCCCAGAAGATTGAGTGAAGGATGGGATTTTTTCTGGACCAACTATAGGTCGAATGGCAAAGGTGCTAGGATGGTGGCTTGGGAGAACATTTGTAAGCTGCTCAAGGAGGGAGGTCTTGGGGTCAAAGACGACTGCACAATGAATGACAATTATCTTGCCAAATGGGTTGGTAGGTTTATGGCACCCCAGCAAGATCTGTTTAGAAGGGTCTTCTCTGCTGGCTATGGTTGCTCACTGGGCTGGAATCAGAGATCCTCCCCTTCGAAAGGAGCCTCTCACTTCTATAGGGGAATTACTGCCGTGACCCCGAGGCTGCAATAATTCTTTTGATCGCACCTTGGTGTTAGAGATGTCTTCTGCTTTTGCAGCAACATTGGATAGGGCAAGGTCCTTGCGATGCCACTTCCCAAGACTTTATGCTTTGGTTGGTAGTAGGGAGGCCACGGTTGGGGAGTAATGAGATGGATCTTGGTGCCCTACCTTTATTGGAAATCTCTTGGATCAGAGGCTGTAGAAGCTTCAGGAGATGGTTGTGCGCACATTGGAGGGCTACTAGCTGGAGGGGGGTGCTGATGCCTTCCTTTGGGATGGTGGAGACTTCTTTGTACGAGAGGCCTATGCTAGATTAAGGGACGTGGGACATATGATAGATCTTGATATGCTTAGAGACTGTAGATTGATGTGAATGGCGACTTATCCTCTGAAGACTACGATCTTTGCGTGGCTTCTTAGAATGGGACGGTTGATAACAAGGATGTGGAGGGTTAGATGGGTGGCTAACATGGTTACCGTGTGCCCCTTTTGTCACGTGGATCAAGAAGATGCTAACCATCTTTTCTTTCAATGCAACCTATCCATGCAGATTTGGAGTCATTACCACTTTGAATGGATTGCACACTCCTCTCAACAGGAGTTTTGGAACACCTTTAGGTGAGGAAGTCAACACCCCAGGTAGAATATTTTCTGATCAAAGAAAGAAAAAACAAGAGTTCTGTAGGTACTTTGGGGCATATGACTAGGAAGAAATAAGGCTATTTCCAAGGGACAACGTACTTACTTTGAGAATTTTGTTATGAGCATTTCATCGCTTTTTCATTTCTAGGAAACTTTCATGTAACTTGATTGCCTTTAATTTGTTTTAATATGAATGAAGCTGGTGGCTATCAACCATACAACCACCCTTTTTACCTTTCAAAAAATAAAAAACAACCCCCTCCTTCCTTGGAGATAAAAAAAAAGAAAGAAGATATTGAACACCTTGCTCCTCCCTCTCCTCCTCCATCCCCTCCAACAATCTCCCCCTCCCCTCCTTCGACCTACAACCTTTCCTTCCTTTCATCTGACCTCCCTTCCCCTCTTTGACCTCCTCATCTCCTCCTCTGACCTCCTCCGACCTCGTCTCCTCCTCCAACCTCCTTATCCCCAAGAAGCCTTCCCTTCCCTTCCCTTCCCTCTGTTTTCCCTACCCCATCCCCTCTTCCAAATGAGCTCAGAGCGTTATCATTGATATTCCTTCCCCGATTCTCCCATCTAAACCACCCCCCCCAACCATCTCCACTCCATGCCACTGTGCCACCCCTTTGTTCCCGACTTTCTGCATGCCAACTCCCCACTTTGGTTCTCTCCAGACCCTACTTAGCAGGCACACCTCTCCTTCTCCAACTTTTCACCAACTCTCTGTAACGACACCCTCCAACATGCAAATCTTGCCTTGCCATGCTGACCATCTCCGTTGTGTCAACCTATCCTCCGCAATCGATTCACCTTCCACAGGTGCCAATTCTCTTCCATGGGCATGACTCCTTCTACCTCCATCTCTTCATCGACACTAATCCTTTGCGTTGGCCTTTGCTGCTGGAGCAATTTTCCTCTGCCGTCACTGTCGCATCGACCCTAATTGAACCACCTCTGCCAACCACCTCCTCCCCTCCTGAAATCTACGGTTGATATTGACAGAGAAGTTAAGTTTTTTTTTATACATAAGATCTTTTGATTTTTATTCCAATCTTGCATTAAGAATATACATGTACATATAGGTACATATGTAATATGATTTGTACAAGGGTGTGGTGTACATATTTTTCAAAAGTTTTTGGAGGCATATACGTAAAAAACCTCCTAGAAAAGAATTGCCATGGTAAAAGGGTTTACCACAACCAGATACTGGAGTTATGCAGTTGTCGCATTTATTTATTGTTTAAAGACTAAGTTGAGACATCAATTAATCACGTGCTCCCGAAAAACCTGTCAGCTTGCTCCTTTTTTTTTCGGTTTTATGCTCGTGATTCAGTAAATATGTATCAGTATTATACCGACACATATTTACAGGTGCAATAAAGAGGAAGCGCTCGAGGGACACAATCATCCTCTCTGCCGTAATAGCTGCTTGCACCCTGTTCTTAATTATTTACTGGCTGTCCAAGTGAGTGGACCATGAGGATCGAGGGTTCCAAGAAGCACGTGAGCAGGCAGGCCACTTTGTGGAAATTTTTTAGTGCTCTTGAGACGAGGAAGAGTTATTTAGGGTACCGGATCTAGTGATCTATTTTTGCATGATTCAGTGTAAAATCTACCATACTACGTAATGTCTTTTTTTAAAACAAAATTCATATTTACACTCCTTTTAACTGTTCATGCACATGTTCATGTACACCGTACGTAGCTGGG
Organism: Thalassia testudinum; assembly: GCA_037157565.1. NCBI lineage: Eukaryota > Viridiplantae > Streptophyta > Magnoliopsida > Alismatales > Hydrocharitaceae > Thalassia > Thalassia testudinum. Next base: position 56,717,793 of record JAZHRO010000030.1, read on the forward strand.
GTAGAAAGAAAGACGTTGGATTAGTCTACATTGTGGCTGCAACTTCTCGTAAAATATTGGGCCCTCTTTTCAAATCCAAGGATCCACGATGTATGTACATTAATTAAATGTAGCACTAACCAGTGGAATTTCCTAATGTTTGACGGTCCTGTTGTGTTGTTCTATTTGATCACACCCTCAAGGTGACTTGCTAGGCTATCTCTACTTCTGAGTCTAGGTTCCTCGAACTCCTCTGTTCCTCTGTTCGAGAAGATCTCTAACCGAACATTCTTTTAGGTTTTTGAGAATTAATCTATGTTTTAGGATTAGTTTACGGAGGAGGTTATCTCTCTTATACATCATATAAGATAACTTAACCTTCCATGGCAATGCTGTCTTGGGATAAGGTACCTGTGTCAGCTAGGGCGATAAGTTAACCTGACACATCCTTCCAAATTAACCCACATCTTTCCTCACATCACGGGTTAATTTTCATTTTTAACCATTGTGCAGTAAATACAAAGAAGAGTTTATCTTCATTTTCAAGTAAATAGAAGCATCGTTTGTCCTCAATTGCAAAGAGACTAATTCGTGTTCGCTATCTCTTACCATAAGCTAAGCTGCATGTGTCTTGTTCTATTTCAACCGGTCCACTGCCATGGTCGAAACAAGTAGGGCTCCTGCCATCCATAATCTGATCTTCCATTTTCTCCTTTCCCTCGACGGTCTTTCATTTTAGTCCACAAGTTTTTGTTTCTCTCTTTTTATTTTTCCCAAGGGTACAATTTGCAAAGCTTGGAAATGTCTAACTGTTTATGTTAATAAATCATTGCCGTCCATGAATCAAGCTATCTTTTCACCTATTCCTCGTGGAGGCAATCAAACAAATCCAAACGGGGTGATCTTTATTCATTTGGGGTTAACCCTTATTTTTTTTTAAGCTTTATATATTCTTATTTTTCCTCTTCCATTGCATATTAACTTGTGTAAAGTATGTGAAAACGTTCCTCTCCTCTCTTAAACCAAAATGCACCCGTTATATTTAATTATAAAATAAATTATACCAACGATATTTGACTTTGAATATCACCCATGCAATATAACCAACCATCACCATTCTATGAAAGGCAAGTGAGATATCACCGTTCTAAAAGGCAAGTGAGATTTTTCATATTCTTTTGCAGCAAAAAGCCACAATCCTATCAACTCTTGCAATAAGGAACTACCTCCAAATTATGAAATTGAAAGAAACCTCCAACTAGAAATGAAGAAAAGGGATGCACATTTTCTCAACCACCTGCCAAACTAACCCTTAAAAAGAGAAGGGAAGTCCTCATTTACATTGCTCGATCTATCATGTAAGGTTAGTTTACTTTGAAGATTAGAAAATTAATATTAAGAAATGTAAAATTGATATTAATTTTCATTTTCATTTACTTGTAGAGTATTGTTACCTTGTGGTAGTATTTACTTGTATTGGTGTATACTAATTTTTGGAGAGTTACAAAATTAACACTTATTTAACCATCATTCTTTGAACTCATGTTAGCAAAATGGATATTCTCTCTCTAAAATGGGTGTTAGACTATATATAGAGGTTAGCCCCCAAGTATGATGATGTCAATTCTTTTATCTATCATCTCAACCATAAATACATGTAGGACTTTGATATGATGCAATGTCTATACTTCCATGATGAACTTTTTTTTTATATATATATTTCAACATTTAAATGGATGTAACATATTAATCAACTCTGATCTTTCCATAGATTAGCTCATTTCTGGTTCACGCTTATACCGACAAAAGGGACACGAGTATAAAATCAAGCAACTTTACGAGAGAATCCACGAAAAGAATGATAAGCCTAAGGACATGTGGATAATATTAAGAGCTTATCGAGGCAATTATATTTTTTAATAGAAATAGTAATGTACCATGTAAGAGTTCTCTGTTACGTGCACACGAGCGGCTTCCGACCAGAGATCTATCTGTGCTATCCATCAACTTTACCACATCAATCAAACATCATAAATTACCTCCGCATTATGTAAAGAAAAATATTTTATACAAGCAAAAATCCACGATGAAAAACAGTGGTAGACATACCCCAAGAATCTCACCAAAAAAAATCTTTCCATGAAACCTGAGTCATCCGTAAAGGATAATAGGATAAAAACACAAGACCTTACATGGATGACTGAGATTTTCATAAGTTCTTTTTACTTTTTTGTCAGATCTTTGATGTTCTAAACAATTTTGAAATAGGAAATAAAAGTTCCCCCACCAATCCAACCATTTCTAGAGTCTCCCCTCCGAGAACTCACCTTTACTCCAACTCAAATGCTGGCAACCGCCACCCACCGAGAAGTAGAAGCCAAGGAAAAGATACGCACATGGAGAGAGAGCACACACCACCAAACACTTCACACATCAAATACCCTCTCACCTCCACACACACACACACACACACACACTCTTAATTACCATTTCACCACCACCAAGTTGAAGCTCCTACAAGCCATCTCTCGTTAATGGAGGAGCAGCGCTCGGAGGTCGACACCACCCGCCCGTTCCGCTCCGTCAAGGAGGCCGTCGCCATCTATGGTGAGCGCCTCCGCTCCGGGGACCTCTCCTCCTCCAAACCCATCTCGCCTTCCCCCTCCTCTCGCCCCTTCGGCACTACTGTTGTCCCCCCTATGAGAAAAGAGAGAGGAGACACCATGCAGGTACGTGGATGTCAAGGGAGAGGAGATACCATGCAGGTACGTAGATGTGGAACTAAATCCACATTTGAATATTAGCATATAAGCATTTATGGTATGTCGTTGAATAGTTTGAGTAAATTTATACTATTTAAGTGGAAACGTCACGTCCTCGATTCGAATTCTGGCTAACCGTCCAAGACGAGCGTCATCATCTTTCGTATCAACTGATGAAGTTATCAATTATGTAGAGATACGAGAAGTATATCCTTAAGCTTGTTTGGTTAGAAAGACTGAAAACTGAGTGATGAATAGGCATGAGGAATAGGTGAGGGTTAAGCGGTCCATTGAGGTAGGTGTTCAATCAAGGAAGAACTTAAAAGATGATATTTTGTGTTAAGATGTTATCATGTTTTATTATTATCTTTTTTTTCTTCGTGACAAAGAACTCTTTTAAACCTTAGGAGATCGCAAATGTCTCAACCCACGATCCCCAAGTAGTATTTCCCCGTTAGCAAGTCTTGAACCAACACCATCATTTTCCATTAAGGGGGTATATATGGGTGGGTTACCAACTGAGACACTCTTGAGAATCATATGTTCTTATGTTTTGAACAATAGTATAAAATTGTAAAATGCAATGCACTCACATAAAATTCAATTACAATGGTGATACATCTTAAATTGCAACAATGCAATTCAAAACCACCGGTACCCTTTTTGGTTCATATTAAAAAATTATCGATATATTTTGATTCAAAATAAAAAATCGTTGGCATGTTATGATTCAAAATCAAAAAATTAGAATGATTTCAAGTCACAAGTGACAATATTTATGTTATTTGTTTGAGTTTCTTTACATCTCCTCTTATATTTTAATTAAAGAGAAACCTATGTAGTTAATATCACGCACATAGAAATGAATAAGTGGGATGACTTAAGCTTCATTCCATATGTTGGAATAACTTTAACCCCATAATAAGATGTTTATTCTAGCTTAGGTTTAAATAGATAAGTCTTGACAAACACAAGTTAATTAAATTGGTTTGGAAGTTGATTTTAGATTTGTATACATTCAGTCAATCATAACATGCAAAAAAGAATGCTTCAATTTTCATCTATCAAAATTTTATCATCCAGTATCGAAAACTATTTTCCATCATATATAGGGATTTTTTTTTCCTCCCAAATGTCCAATGTAAACTATTGATACACAGATATCCCTTGATGTATATATCCTCATTAATTTATACAAATTCTCCCTAATAAACTCAATATCCTTTTCATAAATATCCCCCAAATTAATATTGAACTTTTGCGGTACTTATATATAATGGAAAAAGGTAAAAATAGAAAGTAGCTAGATTTACCCCTTCTTCATATCCTAATATTGAAACTAATGTCACTTCTCCATTTTATCACATCACCCATAGTACAACATCGGGGTGCTCTTACAATAGCTAGATTTGAATGGCGAATTCTTTCTTGCTTGCCTTTCCCGTCGAGTTTTAATTGGATTCAGGCCTCACATGGAAGGTGAGATTTTTATTGAACGCAACCTTGGTTTGGATTAACTCATATATTATCGATATCTTACCTCATACCTTAGCCGTTCCATTACAACTTAGTTTAGAACCTTGACAAAGGGTCTTTATTTGGTATTGTTTCTTTGGTAGTTCATACAATTTTGATATAGTCTGGCCAATTGATGTAGCCTTCCTATGATGTAGTATAATATCATTTGACTTTATGAGCATCTTTGTAAATGTGAGAGTTGTGGGTGCATCTACATAATATCAAAAATTGGTAATTATACATGTGAAGATATATGCTTGTAAATATCATGAGGTGTGATTCCTACATGCATTGTTTGGTATTCAATTGTCACATATATATACTTACAAGTATCAAGTATGATAGGCATCATGTTTGCTATCCATATCCAATCCATTTGCATCTTTATATGTATAATTGCAGGTGATGCGTAATGTACAGAGGCTTGAGATAGAGCTAGAGGAAACCAAACAAGAGATTATGCTTCTCAAGGAGAGGGAGTCGGAGATGAAGGTCATTTTAGCTTCACTGAATGAAGAGGTCCACAAGAATGCGAATGAACTAGTGGCAATAGATGCGAAGGCAAAGGGTTGTTTCAGGCAAGGTGCAAGCGCAGACATGAATTATCTACCCACGCTAGCAGAGGTCCTAAGCCTTGGGGAGATTGAGAGCGAGATCGAGGAGAGGGAAAGGAGGAGGAGGAAAAAGGAGGCAATGAAGGAGGTGAGTATGTTGAGGAGGAGGAAGCCAATAGTGCCTCTTGTTGGGGATTTGATTGTGTTGGCAAGAAAGAAGAAGGAAATGGATTCTGATGGACGTAGTCAGCAATCCTCTAGTCAACTAGTGTCTGGCACAATATGAGGTTATAAGGTTCAATATGGATTGTGGTTGGGTAATTTGTCATGATTATATGTTCTACTATTTTCAAATGCAATCTTCTTGAACTTTGCATATAAACCTTATGTGATTGAGATTGCATTAAAACATATGGATTTGAATGCATCTTTTACATATGGAGGTCTATGAGATATGTAATCTTTAGTAAAGTTGTACAAGGACACCACAATAGATATGTTAAATGACCACGGTTAACTAACCTCCCCACTCATGCACCTTTACGTGCTCTTTGTCAAAAATTAGGGAGAGGAACATGTGAACAAGTGTGTGAATAAGTGGGTTAATCTACATTTTCCTCTATGTTAAGTTCAAAATATGAAGGGTGACCTATATATGTAATTTAGTATGCAAAGGGAAGACATAACTCGAGAGGCAATAAGTTATTGTGGCTATAGGTGATAGGTAGGCTTACGGGCAAATAAGATCCTCTGCGTTTTCTGATGTAATAGAGAGGATAATAGCGCCATATTTTGCAATTTTTAGTAAACTTGATGGTATGATATGTAAGAGCCATATCTTTTTCAAAGCTTTTTCAATGGAAACATGAATCTGATGCATTTTTCTTTATATGCAATTTCAAGCATTTTATTTTTTTGAGAAGATAAATAAGTTAGGCATAGGATTTGATCCCAAAATCTCTATGATGGCTGTAACCGCTCATCCTGAATGCAAAACTATAATGGACAAATTGTTACAAATAAATCATTACGGTGTTTTAAACTTAAGCAACAAAACAATTAAGTTAGACTAAAGAAATAAAAATAAAAAGAATAAAAATACAACATCATCTGTTAAATAAATAAGTAACCCATTAGGATATGATCAGACGGTCAGATCTCCTAACTTATCTAAGAGTGACCCATGTACCATCAAATGATGTTACACCTCGTAATCTCTCGAGTGATCAATTATAGGTTAATTAGAGTTGAGAAATAATCTCAAATATATTTTTCTTGTATATAACTCTTATTTTAAAGTATTGTTGCCCGTTAGTTGTGTGTTGTCATGTTTTTATTATTGCCGGCCCCCTTTACCATTAATTCACAAGTAAATAGAATTAAAATTACTTCTCAACCTTAACCAATCTGGAACATAGATTTACGCATGGTTCTGATCGTTTATCCCTGCATTACCTGAGAAATTGGGGTGGAGGTGATCAATTTTCGCCCACTTTGCCCAAATGGAATTCTAAGTCATATATATATATATATATATATATATATATATATATATATATATATATATAGAGAGAGAGAGAGAGAGAGAGAGAGAGAGAGAGAGAGAGAGAGAGAGAGAGGTCTATTTAAGGTTTGTCCAATGTGCCGTGGTGCTTAAAACTATGCGAAGAGTGAAAGAGACTTTGTCTCCAAAAAGTTGTTTCTGCAATTGCATTCCCACCAGAACATAGGCAGTACTCCCTGCCCTAGTTCAGAAAACTATACTTTCTGTCATCTTATTCATCTTTGAAAGACAACTGGAAGAGATCTATCTCAATGGTGGCAGTATTGTGCATTAACAATTTTCCAACTACAAGAGAGAAGGAATTGCTCAAGCCAACGCAACTCCTCAACTCAAATTGGGAACACAAAGAGAGTAAGGCCTCAAATGTCAGCTCCCTAATCTAAAATATTACACGGCAATCTACAATACTATTTTGTAGCTATGCCCTTTCAGCTGGATGAAATTCTCTACTCTTATTACCAATTCAATTGATACAAAAGTTCAGAATTACAGATGCTTGTCCTAGCAGCAACTCATCTCGTATGAAGTCTCACCTTCAAGTTACTTCAAGGGTGAGATGGCATAATGTAGTATTATAGTATTGAACAGTTATTTAGCCCGACGGACGTGAGGAATCTCCTATTAAAAGGCCAAAACCTCGAAAACCATCCCTCTCTCTCAGGTTTTATGCTTTCTCCATCACTTACTGTCTCGCTATCATTTTCCCGTTCATTGGTTGAAGTAGCCTCACTTTCGTGCCCACCTTCATCTTGAGTCTCCGCTTCCTTGGTCTCGCTCCCAACCTCAGATATTTCCCCCGGCTTCTTGTCAAATAGCCCTTTGAATTGATTTCTAGCTTTTTTATCAGTTTCCTGTTTGGATGAAAATGTGGACGCTTCAGTCTTCTCTAATAGACCAAGTAATGGTTCATAGGGTACAAACAATTAAAAATCTCATTTTCAAGAGAATTTGATGGCGTCTGTCTGGGGATGATGACCTAGTGAAACAGATCTTTGATTGCCAAAACCAATCCACAAAGTCCAGAGAGATTTATAAACGTTGTGATGGAGTACAAATATGTAATGTAAAAGTGTACCTGTTCAAAATGTTTGAGCTTGAGAAGAGCAGCTCTAGCATCTGGCTCAGAGGACTTGTCCACTTTAACCATCTAAGGATAGCCAGAAAGACAGGGTAAAAAGGAGAAGCAACTGCCTCTATCACATTAAAGATGCAATAATTTCGATGAGACAGTAATTCACCATATTAAAATTATTTCTTGCTTCTTCGAAATCTCCAAGAAGCATGTAGGCTGTGCCACGACGATATAAAGCTTTGGCATGTGCAGGACTCCCATCAAGTACCTTTTTCCAGTGTCAGAGGGAGAATGTCCAAAGAATTTAAAGATTGTCTAACATGCTTTAATCTAGAACACATCGAGCATCTAAATCACACATACCTTATTGCATGAATCAATGGACTTCCGGTACTCACACATTTTCTGGTAGCAAGCTGCCACATTTAGGTGTAACGAGTTCTGGTTAGAAGACAGAACCCGATAGTTAAAAAGGTTATTTTTGAAAAGACAGAAAAAATACTCTTCCAGTACAAAGTTACTAACCCTGGAAGTCACAAAGATCTTGCCTTCCTCATCATCGTGAGGAGTTACGTGATTATAATCCCGAAGAACCTGTTGCAAATGCACACTAGTTAAAAACAAAGATAATTTTTCATCATTTTTCTTTAATGATGACCTACTTCTCATCCCTAAAATTGTAAACCGGTTCAAAAAAACATCATCCCATTTAAGATCACTAGATTTCAGACAATTTACTTCACATGAAAGTCACACAAATAAGCACAAATGTCTAAGGGAATATATCTACAATGAGTTCCAGATTCCTACCACCCCAAGCAGATATTCTCAGGCAAACATATTAAGAAGCACAAGAATTAGCCTATAAAATAGGAAAGGAACTCTGCAGCAAATGAGAAAACCATAAAAATGAACTTAGTACAGAAACACGGCAAGTAATGCGCAAAAACAAAGCATGAGTGAATAACATGCACAAGTTTGCAAAAGGCACTAGATAAAAGGGATTCTTCTTTCTTTTTTTGAACCAAAAAAGGATTCAAATTAAAATTCTTTAAAAAGTACTAATCAATCAATTTAAAAAAAAAAAAATGATGCTGGATGGTCTGTTGGTCATGATGAAACTTCAGAATCCAGACCACGATTCCCAACTCTGATTCCATGAACATAGCAGATAGATTTCGATGTGAAAATTGAGCTCACATTAGAGTTACTCCAAAACCCTAATAGATGTTGGCAACATTGTACAGCCCTCCCCAGTCCTAACCTTATTCGGCCGTCTGTAAATTCCAAACGAACCTACCAGAAACACTCAATGTCATAACAATTGCACTGGCTATGCAGTTGGAAAGTCACCTAGGACTATGCTCTATGCACTATCATTTGGCTGTCCTTCAGATGAGGAAGGACTGATCAAGGACAGGTGTTTTGAGATCAAAACATGAGCAAGAAAACCCCCTTGCCCTTCTTGGCTTCATTAGGCTACAGCAGAATTGAGTTGTTTTAAAGGAGATCAGGCCTTATGTTAAAATGAGGTATGGAGAACCAGTATTCGGTCTTGTCTTGGGCAGCAGCATTGAAAGGGGTTGTTTCTTTGCTTTTCTTGTAACTGGAATTCCTTTTGTAATGAAAATGAATGGGTATTAACCTTGAGTAGTCATCTTCTAATTAAAAAAAAAATTTAAAAAAAGTTTGACTATTTTTGTATAAAAGTAATCAAAGTATATATTTCAATGCCTCATGAAATTACACCGGAAAAGAATGAGATCACGCATGCCTTTAGTACAACATCACAAAGTTTGCATCCACCTAGGCTGCCTACATGGACAAGTAGTCCTAGGTGGCTTAAGGACCAATGCACATATAAATCAACAGTCCATCATACAGTTCAGCCAAGTATGAGCCTAGCAGAGTGAATACTCAGCCTAGCATTCCACCAATTTCCTAATAGAGATTTAGAATGAAGCTTGCACGGATTTTGAAGATTGAAAACGAAGCTTCTTAGGCTTTGTCATTTTGGATGTTGCAATGAAGCTCTTGAAATTAAGCATGTACATTTTCTTTGGGACATTATGTTGTATTATTTACAACATTTTATTTATGATTTGTTTTGGGACTTTTTTATGTTCTGGTTGCATTACTTAAGTTTCTCTTGGAAGGTGGTTTTCGTACTTTTTTGTTGTAGTACCTTTCCAAAAAAAAACTTGTGTTTTTTTATATTCTAGTGTACAAAATAATTGTCTTTTATTTTAATTATTTAACAATACAAAGCTACATACTCATCTGCATACTCGTTTGGATACTGAGCACTTGCTATGCAGTGACCGGTCGACCAATTTTGCATACTGACTTCCGGAACATTGAAAAGTTGATGCTGGATGATACTTTCTTAAGGTCTTATTATATGCCTGCTTCTCTTCAATGGAGGCCAGCTCCACAAAGGTGGAAGAGGATAATGACATCAATTGTTGTTAGCTGTGGGATCAGAGGAGGAAATTGTCCTCAAACACTGCTGGAAACAAACCATTTAGTTAGAAGTTGATGCTCTTGACACGATTCCACCAGCAAATTGTCAATATCACTGCCTTGATAGAAGCCATCAGATCGAAGTGCTCAACAGGTTGAAAGTATTGCAACATGTAAATCTACTAAAAAATGATCGTATGAACCGCATTGGGCTTGGTAAGCACTTGCTTAGGGAGAAGGTTGACTGGAGGGACCTCTATCTCCAACATGTTCAAACAATTGGCATCACCTTTGGAGGATGTCTCAACAAGCTGGGCATCTTTTGCGTATACACTGACTGGTCTTTCAAGTAGTCTGCAGTAAGTTGAGTGAATCCAGGAGAGAAACGTATCCACAGGTATGTATGATGTCTGTGTATATATTTATGAATGTATTTATCCATCTATTAAACACCTTCCTTCTTGGTATGAATAAAAAATCTAGGCACTTGACTCTCCAAATCAAGTTCCTCCATCTCCCAATGGATTAGGTTGGTGCAAGGCTATCTCAAACAACGCAAACATTCTGTTTTCTTGTTTCTAGGATACTTGTTTTCTTGACTTCACTGGATTGTTTCCCATAACTAAAATCCCATTTTATTATACTGCAATAATCATTTATGTCAACTCCAAGGGCGAGCTGGTAGTAATCAACTAAACTGAAATAAACCGCAGACACAGCCAAGCATTTAGTTTTGGAAAAGCAAGCATTCAGATTAAACAAGCATGCTTCTAAGGTAATCATGATAAGGATAATAGAGCAGATGAAATACATGCCTTGTCATACTTTGCTTTTGCAAGTTCAAATTTTCCTTCTTTGAAAAGTCTGTTTCCCTGTCGTTTATCAGAAATAATTGCCACGAAAGAAATATCGACAATACATCAGTAACAGATGAAGTGGAATTTATAATTCATGATGACGATGTATACTCCAAGTACAATGAATATAGTTCAAGAATCAAAATAGTGTAATATCCTCATGCATACTGCATGTATGATGAATTTGCTCAAAATAATATAACATAAAAGGTATGATGGACTGAATATCATAACTAGACACATCATGGAAACACCTTTCACCAATGATATCTAATTTAACTATCTGAATACTTAGTGAACCAATGCCATGGTGCAAAACTGGTCAAAAAAGAGGTCCCTTGCTGCAACTTTCAAGCACCCATCAACAGATAAATATAAAATGTGAAGTTACAAACTCGTTAAAGTTAAATTATACCGTGCTTTTTATTTTTGCAGCTTCATCCATGATTTCTTGGAAGGTCAGTCCAGTCCAGTCCTGCAAACAAGATTTCAGTTAATCTCTCACAGGACAAAAAATAAGCATCATATGGTTAGCTTAAGATCACAATTTGAATAGAAAGAAGCCACTGTTGATGTAAACAATTTCTTTTTCTCCAGCATCAGATTCTGCTCCACATTTTTTTTTTAGTATTTACCTTGCATTAGATAGAAAGCAAAAATATGGGCATTACCTTGGGCATTTCAAATCCAAGGAGTTCAATTTCCCACTTAATATAAGCACCTTCTGGAACACCTTCTGGTCTGAATCTCAGAAAACATGATTAACATCTCGTAAATATGCAAGATGATTAACAAGTTTCCAACACAGTACCTGGGAAATTTATCATACGCATAATCTGGCGGACAAGTGACCAAGGCAACCTCACCGGGAAGCATGAGTCGAACACACATTTCAAGTCCCTCAGGCACCTATCATTTAGAAAGGGAAATAGCGGTAATATATTTTGTCCTGCTTCACTAGAAGAAACAAACAAATCTAAAGATTGTTTTTAAAAATGATTCCAACAATCTTGTTATACATTAAAGTTCACTTTCTGGAAAATGCATATATTTCTCTCCTACATAGGCTTTTACAAGCATATCAGCATCATTCAACAAGCATGAGCATGCACATGCTACATGCATTTATGCATGTATACAACAGAGGGGGAAAAAATCCACCAACAATTTCTTATCTCCAGGAGATTTTCAACTTTAAATTATATATATATGACCCTTTTTTTGGCCCATTTAACCAGCGTTAGTCAGATTGTAAACTTCATAACCCAGATACCACTCTAGAATGTGCACCCAGTGAAGGCAGTTTCTTTTGTTGTAGCCTAGAAATGAGCAATGAACCCTGCAAACAGTTATTCAGATCCATAGGTGTTTCAAATGTTCATCTGAAGAAATTGAGACCCTTCTTATTCTTATTGTATGATCATGATACTTCCCTTCTTGATCCATGGAGGAACAAGATTACCATTTTTGTTTCATAAGATATCGAAGTGGATGATTGACTCATTCGATTATAGAAATTGTTGCAGGAATCTTTTGAGGACACAGACTCTTATTTCTTAACGATATCTAATGATTAAGACAATTGGCTTTTCCTTTTTTTTTTGTTGAGTTGTGAATTTTTCCATATTGTACCTTAGAAATTTGTTGACTGCAAAAGTGTAATAATGCATAGTCAATCAAAAAGGAAAAATCAACAATTATTTATGATGATACTCCAATATAAGATAACACAACAAACAAAAAAGCAGCCTTGGAGCTGCAACCAATACATATAGGGATGAAAACGGATCATATATGGATTTGGATATCCAATGATCATATCCAAATACGGTCAGAGTTGGATATTCGAATTCAGATAACAAATTCAGAATTTTGTCGGATATAGATACAAATATGGTATGCCGAAATTGAAATCGTATTCGGATATCTAACATACTAAACCTATATGTTGTGCATTTTTAATTGCTTATATGTACATTATTTTTTAAAAGAAGTTTCTCATGTACGTTATTCTTTTAGATATCATAAGACATAAATTGTTTGTACTTTTTAACAATTCGCACATGCTTTTAACTTAGATTATTGTATATTTAAACCTAATAACCCCTAAATATAACTATAGATAGATTGAAACTTCTAATACATTTACACTTTTATCCAATAATTACTTATATCAATTATACCTTATGTTAATATTCAACTTATATCCATATCTAATTTTTATCAGAATCCGTATTCGGCTTTGAGAAAACAAATATGGATATGGAAATAGTCATATCCGATCCGATTTCATCCCTAAATACATGAGTCCTCTCCAACTAAATAGACATAAATTACAATAAAAATTTCTCTAAAAAAAATAATAAATTACAATAAAAATGAAAACTTACAAGCCCTTCACCCGAGCTGAACTCCAAAGGCTGTCCAATATTGTTGACCCGTGTATCATAGAATACAGGCTGCTCTTTGTTGAGAAGCATAGCCTTATAGTGCACTCGAAGTAAACTATCTTGAAGAGGACAATCCATAGGAAATTCTCCTGATTTGTGAAAGATTTGACATGTAAAAGATTCAACATCATTTCTTAAACAAATACAAGTGGAAAGTAACAATGAAGATTTGTTCAATGCTGCCAGCTGCAATAATGACAATGAGGATGCTGTAAAAGGGATATAGGTGTGTTACACTAACCAAGGTGGCAGAGACAATCTGTATGAAAAAGAATGAGGATATACTTAAAAGCACTCACATTCCTACTCCCTTATTTGCACATGATTACTTGATTAACTTTTAGTTACCTATGCTTGTTCTTCTATTTCTTTTCTATTTGACTAGCACCTGGTGCCTAATGGTGCCCCAGATTATGCAATGTGCTTTGTTCCACTTTCCTGTGATTAATTGTGACACCATTATCGAATATTGTTTTTCTTTTCCAAAAGAGAACATTAATGTCTTTGAGCTTTTTAGGCTATGAAGAGCCAAATTTAGTTAGATATTGTGTAAATGTTGCCCAGTTATGTTCTCAACAATCAGGAACTTCTCAAAAAATCAGTTCTAACTTCTAAGGCACTCAGATATCAATTACTTAAGCAGTAACCACTTTTTCTTTTTGAGAGGAAGTAATAATCACCTTTTTTTAGTTGAAATTTTAGTATTTCATTCTCCTGTTTCTGGCTAAACTTGCCGAGTTAGGATTCAAACCTAATGAACGTGGGACACCAGGAATGACCACCTTTATCCCCCAATCAGCCTAGCATTTTCTGTTAGTGAACTCTGGCACTTCATTTTGCTTAATGGACAAGGATTTTGGCCACTTTGTTTTTTTTTTTTTTTTTGACAGGATTTTGGCCACTTTGTGCTCCAGGGCACAAAGATATACAGCATGAACTCTGAACTTATCCTGAGCATAGTGTTAGACAATATGCGAATTCTTATGTTGCTTTATTTGAAGGAAAGTCTAGGAGCGTGGTTGGTATATATGGTGTAGCCATCAGTCTCAAGTCAATATAACATTTTGATATGATATAATCTAGTGAGCAAAAAGTAGAAGCATAAAACAATAATGTTTAGAGAACAAAAAGAGTGTATGTAGATTCATCTCAAGATTTGTAATAGAGTATGAGGCTTTATGTAATTGCTATCTGTTGATATTTAGAAATTTTTGAGCCAATAAACTGAATCAAAATGAATGAACAAACATTAACTAATCAGACCTTGTACCAAGTTGTATAAATGGTTGACTAACTTGAATCCAAACAGAATGAAGAAAACTGTTGTCATTGGAGGAGAAAAACCAACATGTACACTTTTGAACACGTTTGCTTTGAATTCCCTCTTTATTGCATTTGTGCAAAAGGTTAGTATTTTGGGGCTAGGGCAATACCTTGAAGGGAAAGCAACAAGGACAAACAAGGTTAGATTTTGGATGTAGTGGAACCATGCTCCTGAGATTAAGATTTTCAATTCAAACACTAGGTTCACCAAATTTGATAAAGCCAATGGCTAATTATTATTCAACTATGAATAACCACATGGTTGAAGTGCATCAAAAAGTATTCTTGCATTATAGTTAGCCAGCTGTTCAATTTGGAAAGGAGAAGCACTTGGCGAAAACATAACATGATATGACGCCAGTTTAACTCTAGAGAGAGAGAGAGAGAGAGAGAGAGAGAGAGAGAGAACCTCTTCCATCGACAATACGCCGCTTTATGAGACGGCCATCGCCAAGCATGTCTCTCACCTATAAGTTGTATTTGTAAGATAATAATAATAATATATAAAAAAAAGGAAGGAAGCTTTCATTCTAGCTTTAATGTGTGTGTTTATGAATAATATATCAGAAACATAGACTACATATTTATACATTTATTTGATACATAACAGAAAATGATAGTGCATCATTCCAAGACACAATGTACCTGAACAAAGTGTACTAACTCCACTTCAAAGCTAGCATCTTCTAAACCTTCTATTGACATAAAGGGAGACTGAGTTAAGTATCTTTGACCAACATATAGTATTGCCTTCTCTCCCCGTGCCATTGTTCCAATTCCCATCTCAAGGCCCTTGGGTACCTGAACCATATAACCATAAATAAAATCATTAAGAGTTATAAAAGTAGCTCAGAACTACTGAATTGCCTAATCATTTTTCTATGTGAGAATTTCTATACTTACAGAAGACAAAAATTTAATTATCCTATCTACAATTTTGTTTCTGTTAACAGTTAGAGGTACTATTGTGATAGTGGACATCTGAAGTTTCAGCACATCTATAACTACTAAGTGTTAAAACCACATTATCAAGGTACACATAATATTGGCATTCTATGTTTAACTATAATCTTAAGCTCCATCTGTAGCATGCTTGTCAGAGTCCATGCTAGGAAATGACAATTTTCAGTACATAGGAAAAGATGAGCTAAACAAGTAGAAGAGAGAATCAACATGAAGGGGAGTGTTTGTAACCTCGCCTTTCCCAAAGGTAAAGAAAAAAGGATCATCTCTCGTCGGCTCTATTATTCTTCCATCAGCTGAGTTTGCAACTATCCTGTAATTAAATAAAATGATATAACCATCTGATTCAAATTAATAGTAATGATAGACAGGCAAAGCAATTCAGCAAAAATAGAAATTTATTGTCAATTTCCAAAGAAATGCAACTGATGACACAAAATACAAAATTAATTGTTAGAGATAATTTAGGTTGTAGGAATAGGAAATTAGAATTATCTCTTTCCATGTTTTCTTTCTTTTCTAATTGTGGGGATATGATTTAGTTTGTTTGAGATGTGGTTTGTTTCCATGTTTAAGAGTAGGATTAGGATTGATCCCTCTCTATATGAAGAGATCAACTCTACTTATTTTCTTTAAGATTCAGAATTTCCCAGTTATCAAAATCTCCACATGGTATTAGAAAAGATCCATCTTGGGATCCCAACGTGTTCTACCGTGCCCTAAGGGTGTCACCGGCACCTCCCTGCCTCAAGGTGCATGTGCAGCCCCCTTGGCTCATTTGCGACACCATGTGTTGCTCTACTACTGAGATTTTCATCTCGATACTTCTCTCTACGTCACTCTTTGCATCCACCAAAGCACTACATAGCACCACCAGCATTGTCACTTGGCTCCTCTCCATCACTGCACAGGCCTATAGCATCAACTTCGACCCCTACTCCAACCAACGAAGCACTTCCTCGCTTCGAAAACCCTCTCACGGTCTGTTTGGTTGACCGATAAGACCAAACTCGTTTCGATTCGATTGCTCAATCGCCTCTGTACCTCCACTTCAGTCTCTTGCATCGCCCAAGGCCGTCAATCACCTCCATCATGCTACATAACCACTTGCTTCAATCTACGTGGATGATGCTATCGTTTCTTTGGCTACAATTGGTGTTGTTGATGTTGCTGCTATAGTTGTTGACTTCGCTACCTACAAGACGCTAGACTTGGGATCCAAGTGGTCCAATGTTATGTTTAGAATCCCTTGTTGCTGCCAAACCATAATAATAATAATAAAAAAATGGGAACTATTGCGCTATCGGTCTCTATGAAGGAGCAAGGCCTCCTTTACCAAGGTTTTAAGTACCAGTATCGACGTTATGCTGATAAATTTCCAAGCAAGCGTATCAAAGGCACGTCGAGGGCACACTATGGAAATGCCCATGTATTGACATCAAGTTATTGAGGCTATCGACGGCCCAAAAATTCTTCACAACGAGAGCATGCCAAGGGCATGCTAACGCATGTCAAAAAATTCACTTAAATGATTAAAATTGCAAGTAAATCACAAATTACTAACTTGAACGCTTAAAAGGTCATGCAAGAAGGGCATACATGGGAAAACACAAGTGTTGAATCAATACGTACTCAAATAAAGCATGCATATTTAAAGCAACCCACCACCTTATAAGCATGCATATCACGCATGTCTTTCGTTCTCATCCATTGCCTTCCTACAAGACCCTCACCTATCATGTTCCTTCCCCACCGAACAACCCCCATCTCTTCATCTTTTTCCCTCTCCTCACCTCATCTCCTTTGCCATTGTAACCCACCACCTTACTCCACCAACAGACTTCTCCCTTATATTCCATGTGACCCAATAGACCCACCATCTCTCCTCCCCACAAGCCACACCACCATCGGCCATCACCATCTCCACCACTCATCCCGAGGCTTGCGCCACTGCTCCAAACCATCTCTGACCACCACTACCACCAGCAACAAGAGCAACAATAGCAACACGATTAATACGATCAATACAGGCAATATATCGTCAATACAATCGACATACAACCGGCACATCTGCATATCGACACCTTTTGTGTGTCGATATAGCCCTTCTCCCAAAACCCTCCATATCGACGACATGCCATCAACATCTTGAACGTTGTCCTCTACTAAATCTTGTGGCCAATACTACTGTTGCAATTGTGAGCGCCACCAATGTCGCAAAAGTACTCTTTGCTCAACCAGTATCTAGATTGAAGGACTTTACTGAAGCCTCAGACCACGTGATCAACACTAGAAATGCCAATGAATGGTGAGGAAATTGAGCCACACACTCAACCCCATCCGTAAATGCCTGTCAATTTTTCGTCTTCTCTTAGGGTGAAGAACTTTCACTAATGTAAGGCAACTATCGGTGCTTGACATTGTATCCCATCGTCTCCTGACTAAAAGTCTCTACGTCAATTTTTTGTACTACCTCCAAGGGTGTTGGTATTCACTGATGAAGAGAATTGTTTGCATGCCTGAAAAACAATATGTCTACATGCCTGAAGAACTATCTATTTGCATGCCAAAGTACCTACATGTCTCTCTGCTTGCACACATGTTTGCTTGCTCTAGCCCTAAACTACGTCAGATGAGGGGAGCCCTCCTACTGGTGCACTACTGCAAGTTAGGTGTTACACACTCCAACTTGGCCAGCAAGTGTTAAAGATAATTTAAGTGTTAAGAATAGGAAATTAGAATAATCTCTTTTCATGTTTTGTTTCTTTCCTAATTGTAGGGATATAATTTAGTTCGTTTGAGAGGTGATTTGTTTCCATGTTTAGAAGTAAGATTAGGATTGATCCCTCTCTATTTAAAGGGATCCACTTTATTCGTTTTCTTAGAGGTTCAAAATAAAGTTTTCTAGTTATCAAAATCCCTACAATAATAAATTCAATAAAATTGTTGGGTGTGATTGCACTCATTGAAGCCAAGTCCAGTTGGTGCTACTCTTACTCCTACTTGAGGATTTGTATGCATTTTCCTATTCCCAAGATGATACATGAAGATCTCGTGATTTGACCAATGCTCACCACAAGCTTGATCTATCTTCCATGAGTCTTCGAGCACATTCCATGATGGGTAAGTTTTATAAGCCTATCTCATATTTCAATTGACTTATTGCTCTAAACAATGGTTACGAATCATTTTTATCCCTTGCTAAAAGTGTAGAGGAGTTGGAATAATGATTTGTGATGAAAGGAGTAAAGATACTGTTAGAATGGGAATAAAACCACGTGGCAAGTGCCATGTGGCAGCAGCAGTCATTGGCCACATGACAGTGCCATGTGGCACAGTCCAGTCGGTGGGCCCACTATGTGGGCACATGATTTGTGTGTGTGTGTGTGTATTTTAGGAAAATTGGTTTAGGCTTACTTATTTTCCAAATATTGTACCACTTGTGGCGAATTTATTGAGTCCTTATTTAGAGATTTCGTTGTTTTAGGAAGTAGGATTAGTGATTTGTGAGGATTGTGATTTAATTTGATTGAGATTGGTTCTTTATTTATAGAGATCAAATTTCTTCATTTGTTTCTTGAATTTGCAATAATATTTTCTAAGTTTCGAAAACTCCCTCCTCTCTTTTTCTTCACCGCCGAGTACTCTCTCTCCTCTCTCCGCACATGCCATTATTGAAGAAGAAGAAGGGCTCCACACCACTCTTCCAAATCTTCACAAAGACCAATGTATATCTTGAGTTTGTACAGCTAGTCAATCGGGATCTGATGCCTATAATCAGCAGGCTAGAACCTAACTGAGATAACTAGAATGCATCAGTCATTTGATCAATATGATCTACTTACCCAAACCAAGCCCTTTTTGACTATGTAGCCAACAACCTTCTAAGCCTGAAATTTTACAGATAACAGGATTTATCCCAAGCTTTGTCTGGTGGGTCAGGAAATGATTCTTGATCTGAATTCAGAAGAAATGAACGATTGCAATATGAAATTCCTCCCAAGCAGGAAAAATGAAGACAGAATAGACCTTATAAGGAACAATGCCCAAGAATATATGGGTGTTCAGGGATGGCAATGTGCTATGAACTTCTTATAGCAAATGGGCGGGAGTGGGGGTGTGGAGGGATTTAATCACTGACTAGAAAGACCAAAGAAGTATTAAGGAAAGTATCAAGCATGATCTTGGTTATTCTGATTTAAGTCTTTGAATGATTTGTGATAGACCCGAACAATGGCAGGGGATCCACATAATACTACTGTAAGAAAATGTTTGGTTGTTGATGTTGCCATTGCGATCATAGTCAATGTTGTTGTATGATTGCCCTCATAATAAGGATATGGATGACCTTTAAAGTTTCATAAATGGCTATGGATCTATTCAAGTGGCAAGTCATTTCCATTTCAGATAAAAATGGCAAGTCCTTTCTTTCAGCTTGCAGGTCAACATATCCAGGAAGAAACAACTTCAAGTGTGTGTAATTGACACATGATCGAACATATGGAATGAGTGATCATTGGCCTTAAGATTGAATCTTACAACATAGGTTGAGATTTGCATCCTTATTAAATCTTTGATAGGTCCTCCGGGTTGAAAATCAACTTACCACATATCATTAGCCTTCTCTCGATTCTTAAAGTCAAGAAATTACAATATTCCACACATATCATGCTAATTTTCCTCAGTGACAATTTAAAGAGGGTCTTTCAAGTAGGTCAACATCCCCCCAAAAATGCAATCTTTCCTTTGAGGGGCTTACTCTAGATGTTGCTTTAAAATCTCTTCAGGATCACAAAAGGCAATTTGAAATGTTTAAACTTGACTGTTAATACAAGTGAAAAAGAATGGAATGCAGCTAATAAATTGTCTTAATTACTATTATATGATGAAATAGTCCAATAACTTTTTCTGATGGGAAAGAGTTTAATAACTTGCATCTCTCTTCTCAAAATGATAACTTGCATCTCTTAAATTCATATAGACTCAAGTACCTTCCTCTTATGCTTTAACATCCTACCGGGCTATTTGGCTCATAGAGTTATTTTTAAGCTATTATCAAAGCTAGGATGCCCAGCTCCAACACCAAGATATTCAACGGCCATCCAATGGATGATTTTTTTTTTTCGGGGGGAGAGCGTCCAATTGAAAAATGTTGGCCTCTTGTACCCTGAGAATCAAAACCTATAGTAATTGGTTCAAAGGTGGTGAGAGGGAGGGCAAGGAAGCATGTGAGGGTGCCTTGGATAACATTTTTACAGATTTTTTTGTCATTGTTTTGGTCATGACTTACACATAGATTTTTACTCTGAAGTGGTTAGTTGTGATGTCTTTACCGAAAATTCTTGACCAGAGTGTTTTTGAAGTTTATTGGGTTCTTTAGTTTTATGCATTGCAGTTGTGTATAATGTTTATCTGTTGGGCATATATGCTAGAATGCTTTGTGGAAATTTGGAATGGTGCTCGGATACCCTGTCTAAATCAGGAATATAGTTTTGGATGAGGCATATGCAATATAAAGGATTTCCGGTGGAGGCAAAAGACAAACATCAACTCAGAAGGGGTGCCCTTACCAACAATTTTGCCTTGATTATTGTTCAAAGCAGCTAGGCTATATAAACTCCATCCACGAAATGGAAAGAAGCCATTCCACATTTTTTTGGAAAAGGCATTTATGTTATATTATATTAATAAAGGCATAGAAAATATACACAACCACAACCAGATTTATCATCAGCAACTGCTGAATTCCTTTTTTTTAAAAAAAAAACAGCTGAATTAGTGGTTGAATTTTCTGAAATAAGGTATAAGATGTATGATCACCATGCTTTGATTTCATATGGCTCCCTTGGTGTCTCCCAACCTATTCCGTCATCCACCACCTAGGCAAATAGGAGAAAAATCCACCATTACAAATATAAAGGTCCAAAAATCAGGAGCACTTGTAACAAGATTTATAACTACAAAATCTGTGAAAGAAACAAAATTGTATAGAAGTAATGTAATTAATTCTATAAATGCAAGAGCTATCCCTTTCCCAGAGGTGGGTGGGTGTTTGTTTGTGTGTGCATGTGTGTTCTGATATCTAAGAAAACATGGGTGGCTATACCTTCTTCAACACCCCAAGATCCTCGCTAACAGCCTGAAAATTATTGACAGAAAATTAGACATGTTTTGCACAGTATTCACTCATTGACTACAATATCTGCTGTCAACAGCTGTCATTGATATTGAAAATAAATAAATAAATAAATAAGGCTGCAAGTTTTTGCATGACATTTGTGACTCCTAATCATTGTGCCTTGAAGGATAAAAAAAAAAACAAATGAAACTCAAACTAATGACCTACCAACAAGCAAATTAAATTTAGGAAATTGCAAGTTTACTTTATTTTAAAATTATAAAACTGAAATGAGAGGAGATGGATGATCACTATTCTCAAGTGATCATCGTTTCCTTGTCCTTGTAAATAATAATTAAAAATGAAAAAAATTACTAATGGCCTTGCCTTGACTTTGAAGAAGTCTATTAGTTCAATCTCAAAATGCAGCTCATCCGCTTTTGGGAAATTTGCTGGCGGTGACACTGGACAATCAGCTTCTCCATAGTGCACTTCCGGTTTCATCTTGAACTGGAATAGAAAGAATTGGAAGTTGAGAGTACAAATTGATTGGTTTATTTAAAAAAAGAAAAAGAAGAGAAAAGAAAAAGAAAAAGAAAAACCCTACTGACAAGCTGGTACATGAATATCCTGGCCAAAACCAAAAAATCATCATTGTTTGTCATAAACCAATGCATGAACTTAAATGGAGTAAAACACAAATTAAAGGCCAACAGCATACAAATTTCAACTTTGCACTTAAAACAACCATCTATCCATTTGCAATACTTGAACCTATCATGCTATGATTCGATGCAAGATACAATAAAGACAACAATCATAATAGCACAAAGAAGGCCTAGTACACAGAAAAAGAGACCCCAACTGTCTGATTCCCATTCATTTCTCACTGAAACAAGCAGAACCTGGCCACATATATAGGTCCCGCCAAAACAATCGACTTGACTGGTGATGTAGGACTAATAATGTAACCGCAAACCAAGATTGGACGGGTTTTTGGGCAAATTTCAATTACCTCCATAAGTCAGTATATCTACCAATAAAGACATAGGCAAGTAAGATGAAAGCAACAAAACATTGTAACACTGCTAGATGGGCTATGTGAATTACTAATTGACTTCTGCTCTGAGCTTCAATCATTAACTAGATTCTTCACCTTCTGCTCTACCCTAATAGCTGTTAGCTTAAAGTTTACACTTATCTGCTTTATGATTCAAAAGAAGCTCGTACTTCTGCTTCATCTCTGTTCGTGAATAAACATAACTACAACAACAATAAGTGTTCTGGTAACAAAGCCAAGCTCACTGTGTGATGAGAAATGCATGCAACCCAAGAGAGAAAAAAAACTTAATGCAAGTACAGAGAACCTAGGATAGCCTCAATCCCTGCTACGTGGATTACCCAGAGGTTGGATATATTAAGTTGACAAGATTGGTATTGGACTGCAAACAGAATCACCAACATAAATAAGCAAAGGGCTGTGATGTAAATTCATCCGTTTGTGTGTGTTGGCACTCTTAATCCCTGATGGCTTCCCAAAGGAATGTATTCACATTTTTGTCTTTTATGCAAATCCAGACAACTCATTGGTGAACTCTGCTACATTTAAATAAGCAGGGTTTCCACAGCAAAAGATCGATTTAAAGTAACTGATTTAGAGCCAGTTCCATATATAGTTCCCATGAACTCTAAAATGCAGTACTTTAACATGGTTGATTAGTTGCTCTGTGATTGTTAAGAGTTGAAAAAGGCAATGAAAACAACTCTTATTCCGCAAAGTCAAGATGTGCCTTTAAAAGATTGTGAACTTGGATGACGAACTTTTTTTCTTTCAAATGGTGAACTGATACAACATTCCTAGCAGAAAAAGCTGCTTCTATGAATTTCGATGACCATGGTTCCAACCTCCTGCCATGGCCACTTCAACCTCCAGCAGTGCAGGTACCAGCAGAGAAACCAATACAAGTGATTTGAGCGTTTTGGAAGCAACAACATGCACTCTTTTTCTTTTGGGAAAAAGATGAACAGACAACTACGGTGATCGTCCAGGGACTTCACTCCAAAGAGTTCATCAGAAAACGACCGCCATCAAGTCAAAATCACCTTGTTGATTTGTTGTTCCAAGCATTTTGTTTTCCTAGATAAGATGTTCCAAGGATTTACAAGCTATAAAACCAAATAATACTCTAATACAATAACAACAAGGTCAAAATTCAAGCATCTTGAGAAAGCCTTCATATATCCATCAACTAAATGGAGACATAACATTCTTTTGAATGAAGATGAGCTGGCAACATTTCCTTAGTCGAACGTATATTTCTATAAATCATCGGAATCTAATTTGAGTATCTTAAATGGATGCCATGACAGTTTTTTACTACAATGAAAACTTCTGCGAAGAGATCAACAAGGTTGATTTGCTATTCTACTAAGGAGAATTGGCATAGCTTGACAAGAGAATGGCAATAAAACCCAATGCCTTCACAGAAAATTTGCATACAGCTATGTAGCAGGCTAACTCCTAATACAAGCTCTACTTCCACAAGCCATTGAGAGAGGGACTCCAGTAGCATACCATGGCCACCTCGCCTTTCAACATAGTGGGAATTCCTTCACTCAATCCAAGCAGCATCTTGCTCTTCCCCAAGACATACCTGGTGGGAATACCCTTTCCTGGCATAGCAGATAGATGGCAGAGCAATTAGTCTACACATTGGATATCATAGGAATCTCTTCCAAATTGAAAAGGAGTATATCACTTGCGAAATATGCAGGAGATGAAAATATCCTATCTGCAGAATATCACTGCATGTTCGCAATACAAGCATACCTCCATGCTCCGATCGCGTCGATTCGACTAAGACACCATCCAAAGTTCTAACAGCGCAATGGATAATTACCTACATGCATAAAGCCAAGTCGATGAGCGAGGGAAGTCGATAACATCCAACCATCAACCATATAGCAACTTACTGAAAAATGTCCACAAATGCTTTGTGATCTACAGGATGTAAGAATGACAATTTACAATACCATGTCTCCTTCCACGGGTGTCGCGGTGGCTTCCCCCGACCTGACGACCGCCTTCATCAACGTCCCCGGTGGCATGACCCTCTTCCTGGAAAAATTCACATAACCAACTCATTAGAACCAACTCGAATCCGCGTCTTTTCTCGCGAATTTCGCATCTTTTCCGGGGACGAAGACGTCAATTGGAAACATAACATCGCTTAAAACTGGAGGGAAAAAACATTGATCGTTGCATCCCAAAGCATCGAGATCACTTGCAGAACACTGATCGGTAACCAAAAATTTACGGGAGCATCCAACTAAAAACCATTAACATTGATAATAAACATTTGTAGTATGACACTCCGCAAACTTATGAGCCCCAATTAAGTAATTTTTCACAGGTAATGCGATTAGAGACAATGGGATCGGGACGTTGGATGGGTACCTCTTCTTCTCGTCGGGCTTCGAGGGCTTCCTCCTCGAGGAGGAAAGCTGCTGCTCCTCCTCTTCGTCTTCGGACATCGTCGCGGAAGAACCCTAATCCCGAGCTGTGCGCGGGGGAGTGGTGAGTTGGGAGCTCTCTCGACGACGAGCAGTGGCGGATCGAAGTGGCGTGCGGCCTGTGGAGGAGGTCAAACGGCGGAGACGAGGGCGGCCCTCCCGAGGGATGTGGACCGTCGGATCGCTCTAAGGATCATCTGAGGCCGTTGGTTGTTGGGAGGGCGATGGGGCTGTCGGCAGTAGCTTTGCATCGATCCTTGGGGGATTTTCATAAATGCTCCTAATGTTTTGTAATTACGCGCATAACTCTATCTTGGTATTTGTGTACAGACAGCTTGAAAATATTGAATTATTGCTCATATATCCTTACAGGTGAATTATATCTGTGCTGATCGAGGGTGCAGCTATTATTTTGTTGATTCCATTTTATTTTAGGGTTTTCACTAACATGAAGACTCTTTGCCTTTTTTCTGATTGATCTGTACTTCCTCATATAAACACGGATGGCAATATAGTAACACTAAAAAATGGCAAATAAGGGGGTCAATTATGAACCTTGAAGAGTGATAATTGAGTAGAGTAGATGATGATCTCAATGATCTTAACCCTTGTGACATCACCACATCTACGATTACCACCAAAAAGGTCCTTGCCATTGTGTAAAAGACCCCTTATGACCACCATGTCCTTCTTGAGGGCTCCCTCCTAATATGCAGAGAAGATGTTATCGAAGGGTGTGTGAAGCATATCATATATGCTCGGTAGAGAACAATCCCCATAATTATGCCTAGGAACACGTTAGGATGCCACCTTGAAACCTCGTTGTTGTGGACCAAGGAGCATGGACCTTGTTTGTGTTCATCTGAGCTTACCTAAATCATAATTTTTTTAAATTATCTCATTGTAATGTAACCAGGTGTCGCCAATTTTTATAATTTTTTTATATTGAACTACCTTTTTTTTTGGTAAGTCCAAATATTTTATTAGAGAAATTAAAGGACATACTTGAAATAGTTTTTTTATTTTACACGAGCTATAAATAAATTCAAGAAAATTTATTTTGAGAAACTTAAAAATTCTAATAAAAAAACTACATTAACTAAACTTGATTTAATTAAGGTCTACGGAGAAGTTTTACAAAAATCTTAAGGATATTATCTTAACTAAATTCTTTAAAAAATTCTAAACAAACAATATAGTAGTAAAATAAATCTACTAAATTCTTGTATATTTTGCACTAATCCTAAAATTGATGATCTTAATTTTAAAGTTAGAACATAAGGAGAGTATGATACATTAAAATATTAATCAATAACACTAAAATAGTCACATCCAACTGAATGAAATTTTATAAAATTCAATACTTAGCCAATTAATATAAAATTTTAGGATAGGTTATAAAATACAACAAACAACGTTCACTATCATTTTTATAATTTTTCATGTTCAATGGAATTAACTAAAAGTATATATCAACTAAATATCACATCTAATGATTCAAGTTAGTTACAACTTTATAAAAAAGTCTAGAGATCATTCCACTCATGGAAAATACATAAAAAGTATGGCAAAAGAAGGGTTACAAGTCTTCTAACTAAGAAAATTACAATGAAAACAAGAACACATGATTTGTTTGATATTGAATTTTTAGTAAAAGGGTACAAGGTTTTCATATCCACAAATTCTCAAACCTAGATATTACAAAACCACTAACATAAAAAACCATTCCTTACAAAACTTCTAGAGTTTCTAATACTAAAACAATTGGAAGATAACATATAAAGGGAAGGAGAAAAGCTTATGGTGATGCATTTTGGAGGGGACCAAAGACAAATCATTGCTAAGATAGCAGTTAAAGTCAAGGCTGTCAAAGTTGCTACCGATGTGCACACCAAGGGGCCATGCATGTTTCCACCAAGGAGGTTATGAGATTTCATCAAATTGGAGTGACGCAAAGAAGTCGAGGAAGCCAAAGGTTTCTCCACCTTAGCCTTGAAGAGAGTTGGAGCTTGACATAGAGTACAATTAGTGTTACGACCCGGTTCCCGAATCCCTAAAGGATACGAGACCGGCTCGACTCGACTAATCCCAAGACCCAGTTATCCAACAAGAAATAACCAAAGGTAGGAAAGTAAACCACATTCACTATGCTAAGTAACTAACATTAAAAGAGTACAAGCATTGAATGAAATAAAAGCTACTAACAGTACATATCACCACCACAACAATAAAGTAAAACAAAGTACAGAACAGAAATGGTAACAACAGTCTAAACTCACTAGAAAAAGGAAGTACAACAAAATAGGAATTACTGCTGGACTCGACTAGGCTCAGCACTCTCTGCATCCGGTGACTTGGGCTGCTTAACTCCTGGACCTGTAAAGGGGTACAAGTAAAACGGAGTCAGCGAACGCTAAGTAGAGTGGTAACCAGATTAGTCAAAGCAGTAAAAACTAACAGGTAATTTTATCTTTTCCAATTATTTTATTTTACAAGTCATTCCTTTTTCACCCATTGGTTTACTTTTCAGATCTCGTTCTTGATCTCGCATGTTCCTCATGGAAACGATCTTAATTGCAGTATTTTCCGAAGAGTAGAAGGCACACATGATGCTCTCCTAGCCGGAAGAGTCCCCCGTGATGATCCTACACCCAGTCAACCACCCCTAGGTCACGGACAGATGTAGCGGTGACTATGGCACGCACGATAAGCGCACGGGTAGCTACCCTGCACTGGCACGCGGTTAGTCGTTTCCGTTAGTGGTACGCCCAAAGTACAGCATGGAACAGTATAGGGCTTAGCCCTCTCAGAAACAAGGGTCTAGCCTCTCAAAACCAAACAGGGGTCTCGCCCCTCCATAGTCCGCGCATTCTCGTCTGACTACCCCAGTTTGCCCAGTGGGCCTAACAAGTCGGTGTAAGGTAGCTAGCTGAACCTCAGGTCCTGTGGGGTGGCTAGCTCTCTCCCCATACTAGTAGCTCTCCCCGGTACAGTGTACACGAGGGCCAAAGAAGTCAGTATAAAGTGGTCAATCCTAACTCTGAGTCCCAACCCAAGGATGGCTATCTCCGCTCTACACTAAATAGGGGACAGTCGCTCTCCTTATTACCACGTACTCAAGGGCCAGCACACTTCCCACTCACATTGTCGGATCCATTCCATTTATCCACAAGAGCTCTACTCCTAATTCCCCGTAGGGTTCATGCTCGTATTCACCATGTTGCTCTGTACCATGTTTCATCATTTACATTTCCATTCTCATATTATACACATACAGCTAGTATTTCCATCATTTAACATATACAACAAGTAATGTCACAGGTAACTGTTTAACTAGCATAGGCATTTCATATTTCATAGGCAACTCATATTTATTAACATGCAATTATTTACATTTCTATTCATTCATTTATGACTGCAATCTCAAACACGCATACAAACAGTGCAAGTACTTCTTGTCCTAGGATTCATGTCACATCCTAGGTTTCTAGTTATCCACTTTCACATATGCAATTATGATTTATAATTAAAACAGGGGAAACTACTCTACCAAACAATGTGGGAGTACTGGGGACTCGAACGGCAGGCTCACGTGCCTCTGTAGGTGATGAGAACCTCATCATGAACCCTAACTAGCACAATCTAATCCAAATATTTGTGAAAAAGCTCCTACAAAATCCAAAGAGAGGCTTAACTCAGAGAATTCTGAGTTAAAAACTAAAACAAATCATCAGGGGTAAAACTGTAATTTTACCAATGCAGTTTGCAAACAAGGAAATTAAGGGTCCAAACATAAGTCAAACAAGCTTAACAATGAGGGAAGTGGGATGATCTGATCTGAAGAGGGTTATAGCAACTCCTAGGAATTAAATGACATTCTATAACCCTAAAAATAAACCCACTTCAATTCACGAGGTTCAAGATAGGATAAAAATCAACTAAACCCTCTAAAAATCATATAAAAATATTCCCTATGGCTTAGAACCTTCAATTTGGCTTTTCGAACCTATTTTGACCTAAAATGAGAATCATGCTCAATTAATGACTTAATTTAGATTTTTACGCAAATTGACCAATCAAACATGGTCCAACCTAGAATTAAAATTCACCATTAAAATCCTTAGGTTTAAATTGGTCTGGTATAAAAACTTGAGCCTAAGAAAAGACCTCCTTGACCGACTTTACAATTTGGTCCTCTTTATTTACTTTTTGAACCTTATCTTATAAAACCCTTGCATTTAGGCCCCAAATTTTCATCATTCTTTGCAGAACTGTCCTCCCTGCCACTTCTGTGCAGCGCCATGCCTCCGGCAACCTTGCGCGGAGCATGGCGCTGTGCAGGGCTACCATCCTTTAGAATAGAAGCGAGGTTCCCTGCGACGTCCTCTATCGCAGGGACCCGCCCACGACCTCTGTCGACCACCATGCCTTCCGTGCGAACGCACGGAAAGCATGGGTGTCCCTTCCGACCTTACTCCGGCGAGGTTGGCACGATGCCACCTCGCCCCTCTCTACGCGCTAATCCCTTTATAAGGAGCGGCAGACCTTACTGACTCCTTCAAACTTTCTTTGACGGAGAAACACCCCCTCTTCATCCCTTTCTCCTCCGGTCAGAGAGCCCGAAGCTTTCGGCGACCTCCTCCTCCTCGTCGCTCTGCCGCCCTACCTACAACAAAGTTTACTCTGCCCTGTCATCCGTGCTAGGCTGTACCCGCTGGCGCCCTCCATCTGCTTCCTCGTCGTCGAAACCCTCCTCCAGGGCGTCTTCGTCTCCAGCTCCAGCAGATACGAGCCGGCTGCTCTGCCCTCCCCCTTGTCGAGTAATTAGGTAGATAGCTTCCTCTCTTTCTCTCTTGTATTTTCCCTCTTCCAATCTGCCCTTTTGACCACCCACCAGCCACTGTCCAGACTCACCTTCTCCACCTCCGATCACCCCCTCCGGCGAGTCCACCCCACGCTCACAGACCCCTTCACACCTCACCGACCAGCCCAGAAGCTCCCTCACACTCCACTCCACCGATCCCCCCTCTCCATCCACTGCCAAGCGCCACCCAACCACCCCTCGAACAAACCCACCTCTCCGCCCACATTTTGACCTAGGTCAGCCTCTGCACGCACTCCCGCATCCCACCGACCACCGCACAAGCTTCGCCACACTCCGGCGAAGCTTCCCACGTGTTATGACTGGGCCGAGAGGCCGTAGCTGTGATTTCAGGTTCGCGCCCTCTCACCACCATTGTTGACGAGTTGCAGCAGCTTTACCTGCAGCTGCAGGCATCTTCCAGCCCAGGCGCATGTCCCAGGCTGCGCGGGTAGGAGTCGCGAAGACACCCAGGCCTGCAATTGGGGCGAAGGCCTTACGGGCTGCCTCAATTGGCCGCGGATTGCTCGCCTGCAGGCGCCAAATCTGGAGGTGGGACTTTAGTCCCACCTCGTAAGTGCATGGCCAAGCGCCCGCACTTAAATTGAAAAGGTGCTTAAGGCTTACTGCCTTCGAACACAGGGGTCAAGTCCCTTTCCCGCACGCAGCGCGCCACGCGCTCGCTAGCCCTCGCCCGCGCTCATGCCCCGCGGGTCTGGGCAGGATCCGACTACCCGAACCACGCACGCCGGTGGGCTTGGTCCCGGGCACGATACCCGCACCCGATTACCTGGCTCTGGGAGAGTAGTCCTAAGAGAGAATTCTGAGAAAGAGAGAGACGCGGGGAAGGGTAGGGGTAGGTTTTGCTCTGACCTTTGTGTAAGCGTGCAGGAAGAAAAGAAGAAGAAGAAGGCAGGAAGGAAAAGAAGAAAAAGAGAAGCGGCCAAAGCCTTAGCCGCTCAGTAGCAGCTGAAGAAGAAGGAAGGAAGGAAGGAGAGAAACAGAAGAAGAAAGAAGAAGGGAGGCACTGTAGCAAGGCCACAGATAAGTCGTTTGAGCACTGCATCAAACGTCGGAATTCCTGCAGCCGCCAAGAAGAAGAAGGCAGGAAGAAAAGAAAGAAAGAAAAGAAGAATACAAGAAGGCAAGAAGAGAAGAAGAAGAAGAAGAAAAGAGAAAAGAAAAGGCAAGACTGAAGAAGAGTAAGGAAAGCAAAGAGAGGAAGAAAAGAAAGGAAAAGAAGAGAGAAGAAGAAGAAGCCAACAAAACTCTCTCTCTCTCTCTTATTTTTGTAACATAATTGAGAACTTATGCATACTTCTAGAAACATAGTTGCTCCCTGAGTTCGACCTCGGAAAAACCTTGTTATTCCGAGTAAAAAATCTTGTATTAAGCTGGTAACTGTTCTGTCATATACTACAACGAATATAAATAAAGACAGAAGTCAACCCCACCAGTAGGCCCCAAATACGCAACAGATCGAAGTCCTATATCAAGGAACATACCACAATGGAATGTTCAGAACAGTATAAAATGATTTCTCACATGTATAAAAACTCACAAGGAAATCACAGATATCTCATTTGCGTAAAACGGACCCTAAACGGGTCAAAAACAGAACTGCAGACCTAAATCAGACGTCTGGCACAAGGTCCAAACGTCTTAAAAGTAACCAGGGTCTCACCTCAGGTTCCTACATTGACTTCAGACGTCCAGAACCCCTACTTGACCATCTGGACTCAGCTCCAGATGTCCAACCTCTCCTCCAGTTATCTGGGGAGTGCTTCCGGTTGTCTGGTAAGCTGTCCAGACGTCTGAAACGCGTGGGAGGGCATGCCCCGCGCCTTCCCGAAGCTATCCCTGCACACGACAGACGATATCTTCGATGTTGTGGTGCGGCTTGCATGGTTGTAACCGTAAGAGGAACGTACCTTCGTGAAGATCTGCTTTCAGATGTTCGGTGTCGTCACCAGACGTCCAACCCGTCATCTGGACAAAACGCCAGACGTCTGATTCTGGGAAAATCCCAGAACTAGACCGACCTCATGCTCCTCTCGCTGCGCGTAGCCGCGGCCTCTCCTCCTCGTCTGCAGCTCCGACTGCAGCAGAGTGTCGGGGATGTCTCCCCTGACGCGCTCCTCCTCCCACACGCGCCGCTCCGGCGGTGTGTCCTCCGACGAGCTCGCGAACACAAGCTCTTCCTCTCTTCACGCCGCCTCGTGCCCTATCTCGCGCTCGTCCCTCTCACTGCGGTGGAGAGGAAGAAGGAAGGTGGTGGTGGTGGAGTGGAGAAGAGAGGAAGGGGGAGAGGGGTTATATAGAGGGTGCGGCTAGGGTTCTGGTGGGGGAGAGAAGAGAGAGAGAGAGAGAAAAGAGGGAGTCTGGGAAGGGATCCAGACGTATGACTGACAGTCTAGACGCCTTAAAAGACTCAGAATAGAATGGGTCTTTATAATTAGACAGGAAAGGGAGGAGGGAATAACCTAGGGTTTAAGGAGAATGAGAGAGATGGCAAGTGGAATAGAGATGAAGAGAAGGTTGTGTAGGTGGTGGTGGTGCGAGGCTCATGGAAGTGGAAAAGGGAAGGGGGGTGGCCATGGAAGGAGGAAGTAAAGGTGGAGAAGGTGGGAAGTTGGAGATGATGGAGAGGAGGAGGCGTGTTTTTGCATGGAGTGTAAACGGAATAGGAAGAATTAGTGTTAATGGGAGGGATAGTTATTAGGATGGGAAGTTGTAGCCATGCATGAAGGGAATGGGAGTTATAGTCATAAAAAATGGGAAGTGGGAAGGATTAGTGCGTGTAGGGATGATAGGGAGAGATAAGAGAATTGAGGGTAGAAAGGGGAAGAAAGTCGTGATTTACGTAAATGACAATGTGGAAGAATTTATGAAGGGAAATATGCAAGGGTAGAATAGGAAGATGGGAATGAGAAGTTAGGGTTTGGCATGGAATTGAGGAAAAAGGAATGTGTGTGTTGCCACTTTTGGTGGAAGTGAGATAAGGTGACAAGCAGAATGAGAGATTAAGGAGTTGTAATTAATGAAGAGAATTAATAAAAATAGAAATGATAATCTCTCTACATTCAAATCAAATGATATAAGGTTAGGAGATGAGATTAGGTATTAATCAATTAAGCTAAGCTTAATTTTGAACCCAATTGAGTGATCTAATAGTTCAATTGGGCCAATTAGGAGCCAATTAAATCTAAATGGCCTAATTGATAAATTAACCTAGGAGGATGCTGGAAGGAGGATATAAAAATAAAAAGCAAAAAAAGGAGTCAACATTCTTTGTTAAGGGCATATGTACAAATAATTCAATATTTTCAAGTGCTTGTACTTAAATGTCAAGATGAAAAAGATATATGTATAATTATAAAAAATTATAGGGACAATTGTGTAGATCCCCCAAAAAAATAGAAAGAATCATTGTAATTACAAAAGATTACACCGTGATTTAACATTTCCAACATGATTGATCAAGAACACTTGGTGGTACCCATGTACAAAGTGGCATCAATTATGTAAGTGTATCCCAGCAAAGCTCACGCTATAGTGCGTAGCTTTTTATGGTAAAGGGAGCATGCGTTGAGTAAGGGAATCCAAGTATGGTTCTCATTTTCCCTCCAATCAATTGAACATAGATTGCTTCTCGTTGTTCAAAAATCATACAGGAAATCAAACTATGAAGTGAGTACTTAGTGTCAAGATCCCTGAACATATTAATATAGGCTTCAATGTAATTTCTAAACTTTGCAAGCAATTGATATATTTAAATTTTTTTAGAGAAATTTCAAATTTTGTCTTAGGTGTCATTTTTGTTCTCCTTTTGCAAAAAATTAAGTAGCTATGAAAAATATACTTTTACTTGGAAATCCTTAATGGGGATTGTTGATAATGATTGACATAAAATGATGCTCTTATCGATTGTGTAAGTAGGCAAAGGGGGTGAAATAAAGACCCTTTGGAAGTTTAGGAATAAGTCATTACATTCCAAAAGTTTTGAATGATATAAAAGCACTTGATTTCAATGGTATACTAAATTTGTTTTGATAGAGAGGCGACAAATATTCTACAATATTGCTAATGTGTTACAAATGCGTGGTGGTCATAGACAAATTGTGTCAAACTCAAAAATAGAAGAGATGTGTTATTATTTCTTCTTCTTTCTTCTTTTTTGCATGACTATACAATACAACTTCACATGAAGGTTAGTCTAAGAAAAATTATATAATTCCCATGTAATCCACACTTATGGACCCATTTCAAAGGAATTACATGAGACATGCAAGAGGTTGATAGTCATTAAATTATCGAGCAATTATCATCCGAAGATTCATAAGATAAATTGAGTAATATCATTACATACATCCTATATTTTCATATGTGTGTAAACTTCCTGACATATCATCTCAGACTAAATCTAAGAATATTGCCCTGCAATGCTTTTGGAAAGAATCATATTTCCATGACATCGGATCAAACACAACTCATGACAGCCCTTGGATGAATACAAGTAGGCTCAGGAGTGGGTCCCACTTTTTTCATGGAAGAGAAGGTGTGAAGCCAAGGTGTCCAATTTTACCTACACATTCATGTACACACAAGTTTTCTTTTCTTTTTAGACACCATCAGCTTAACACCGTACATATTTACAACTCACCAAAAGCTGTCCCCTCTTTCCCACCAAAAAAAAAAAAAATGTCCACCTACCTACTTATGTCAAAATCATGTAATCTTGATCTGTTGAAAATGGGAGGTATCCCTTTTTTTTTCCCTTCTCGACTCATTAAGGATCCGAGTAATCAATCCTTAAAGCCACCTCAAACGACCGAGTCTCAAAAATTAAAGAAATTAAGAATCATAAATTGCAAGGATATCGTGCTCTACGGTGCTTGTTTGGACACCATTGGATCCTTGCACGGTCTGCGCCGCGCGTTGACTGCGCGCAGAGGGGAACCGGTCCGCGCAGAAACCCCGTCTCCGTTGCCGCATGGAGTCGAGTTTGCCGCGAGCATTCTCTTTAGCGCACGCGCCTACGCCACTTCAGCACCCCATCTCCCTTCCCAATCCATTCTTTTACCCCTACGAAACCCCCCAGCGAAGCCGTCAAGTAACAACAAACACGTTACAGCACTCACATAAAAGAAACGTCGGGGAAAGAGCAAACAGTCGCCAATTCCCCAACCAACAACAGCATCGTCACCGCGCAGATCTCCAATCCTCCTCCCAACGCTCCGTCTCCCCGCAGCGACGATGTCCCTCCGATCCAGATCCAACGCCTCGAAGGTCCCCCAACAAGACCCCTCCCCACCCCCGCCGCCACCCCCGCAATCGCCACCACCGGCGGCGCAACCAAAGCGGATAGCCCTCTCTCAGGCCCTGTTGACGACCGCCCACCTCGCGAACCTCCTCCCCACCGGCACCCTCCTCGCCTTCCAGCTCCTCGCCCCCGTCTTCACCAACCACGGCAACTGCGACGGCGACCCCGCCTCCCGCGCGCTCACCCGCGGGCTCCTCACGCTCCTCGCCGCCTCCTGCTTCCTCGCCTCCTTCACCGACAGCCTCCGCTCGCCCGACGGCACCGTCTACTACGGCTTCGCCACCACGAGGGGCCTCTGGCTCCTCGACTGCCCCCCCGGCGCCTTCCCGTCACCCCCCGCCGACCTCCGGAGGTACCGCCTCCGGCCCGTGGACTTCGTCCACGCCGCGCTGTCGGTGCTCGTGTTCGGCGCCGTCGCCATGCGCGACGCCAACGTCGTCGCTTGCCTCTTCCCGCGGCCCGGGGAGGGCGTCCGGCGGGTGCTCGCCGCCGTGCCGCTCGGGATCGGGGTCATGTGCGGCTTGCTCTTCGCGGTGTTCCCCACCAGACGGAACGGGATTGGGCACCCAGTCAGTGCCGGGAGCTGAGTCGGACCGACCGCCGTACCATGGTATTGCAACCAGTTGTCGGTGGCACCACTCCGATCGAGCCGGAAACGTGGAATCACGGTCGATTTCGTTGAGAGTCCGGTCCAGGACGCCAGATTCGGGTCGCTGATCTGAACCGCGGCTTAACCGATTCGCGATTGGAACTCGGGTTGTTTGCTCAACCATGATGAGATGGTTTGTTGATGTTGTGGGACTAACTTTCGTATTTATTTACAACTGTGGGATTTGTGCTCAGAAAGAAAAATAAATAAAGTTGCTCAGTTGTGAAATTTAATGGTGGATGTGTCGATTTATCCGAATCTTCTTAGAAATGATGAATGCTGTCCGTTTGGCATTTTGAAATTAATACGTCATTTACATCAACATTTTAAAATTGAAGAGCACAAATATTTGTAAAGAGTAACGAATGAAAATGTAAGCTATTCAAAAACCTTCAGGTTTAGTTTGTTTCACATATTAAATATTAAATATGTCTCTTACCATGTTTAAAAATGAGTTAATATATCTAAAATTTATGAAAAATTAAATAAATTTAATATATTAAAAAATTATAAAATAATTTTAACTCATCATTTAACGTATCTAATATCAAAATAAATAAATTTATTTATTTCATCATTAATTTTTTTCTGGATCCCTCCACTTACTCGGAAAGAGACTGGTTTGACTAAATTTGATCAAAGAATAGTTTTAGAAAAACAATTTCTTTCCACTTTATATGGGAGCTTTCTGGCCACTTTGCAAAAGTGAGTTGAAAATTTTTTTATTGTTTATGGTAGAATTTTTTTAAGAAAAAGTTGTCAGAGTACGTGTGAGATTTATTATTATTATTATTATTTTGACAACACGAGTGTGTGTCTCATATATTTTATTATTTCTATATTCGATGGAGCAAGTATGTTTTCCGGGATAGGCAAGTATAATGGCTCGGATCACCAACCAATCCAAGACGTGGTGTATTGAATATAAATTATTAAATTAAATATAAAATGTCAGGTGGTGCAGTCACCTAACATTCATTTATAAAACGTCAGTAGTCGAATAGCAATTCATAAAATATTATTTTAAATAAAGTGCTAACTAATGTGCGTTAAAATTACACTTTTTGAATAGTTATTTAGTTATTAATATTTCATGATTATACGTTAAATGCTTATAATTTTATATTTGATTTATAAATAAATTGTATTTTGGCAATTCTAGTCTTATTAGGTTTATTCAATTTGTGGACATGAATTGTCACAGTAAAAAAAATCTTTTAGGATTAAATGTGATTCAAGTTTGATAAGGTTCTATCACAAAAGATATAATCTTTAGGAAATAAAAAATTAAAGGAAAATTAAGACAATCAAATTGATCAATCGAAATATGTGCAAAAACAGTAAATATGTCTATGGTTTCTGCAAAAGAAAGAATGGGTAAGAGAGGCTTCTTCGAGTTACATTATGTAGTATGTCTGTGTTTTCAATCATTTTCTTTCGTTCTTTGTTTTTAAGATTCTATTCATCTCTTTTGAAATCTTCTCGACCTATAATTGTTGTATCATGACTATTAGCCATTCAGTGCGCCTACGCTTGAAGACGTTCTCTTGCGTTTTTTATTCATTTACGAACTAAGTAGGGAGCATTTCAGTAAAAAGCTTATTATTTAAGGTTGGCATACAGTTTTGTAAATTTGAACTTCTCTTGATATTTTTTTTTTTATGTAAACTAAGTAATTTGGGATTCATCGTTATTAAACTTAATAATAAATTATTTTTATATGAATGTAAATAACTTAAATTATCTTCAAAATTATTTTACAACGATATTTTACATCGATGTAAAATTATTTTTCATCTTTGAAATAATTTTATATTGTACAAATTAAGATTACACTAGTGTAAATTATTTTAAATTATTTTGCTTCAGTGTAATTTTACTTTGTTCCGGTAGCTAAACTTTAAATCTTAAGTGTTAAACACATAGGTCAAAATTATTTTACACATATACAAAATCACTTTACACTGTAAAACCACCCTTTGAATAATTTTTCACCGATGTAAAGACATATTAAAATAATTTATCTCATGTATAAAATCATTTTATATCGATATAAAATTACCTATAATAATTTATCATCGATGTAATATAGTTAATCACCAGTATAAAGTTATTTATCACTTGTACATTTTAGGTTAAAGTGATATGATAATTTTTTTGAATATGATGAAATCCATCGTATAATAAATATTATGTTCCTTTATTTTTTTACATTAAATATTAATTATCAATGAATTCATATCCACATTACCATGTAAATCCATAAATTTTTCTACATCATTATTTACATTTTTCCTATTTTTTACTTTCGTGGAAACTTTAAGCCTCTAGCTTTGGCTTGACCAAAGAATAATAAAGTCATCGTAGGCATGTTCCATTGATACTGGGGGAATGCACTCAGCATGCAAAGATTAAATGTTTGCATTTCTAAGTAGTTTGATAATGCTAAAGACACGTGGGGAGAGCTTACTTCTCCCTCATGTACATGCCAATGCTTGAGGAGAGCTTCCCAAGGATAAGCAACGAGTGGTTGTCGTTGGAGTAAGCCATGTGGTGGGCCTAATCATTTTGGTGGTGTGTGACCCACGATGGTTGACAAGGAGGGAGGCCAGAAGGGATGGTCAATTAGGGTGCATGAAAAAAGGTTGGGTTTGAACTAAGGAGGCTATGAGATAACAAGGCCAAGGATGTGAGGAGGATATCAAGGAGGTGTCACAGGAGGAGGAGGGAGAAAGGGAGTCGACGAGTAGCGAAAACGATAAATAAAATTATATAT
This sequence comes from Thalassia testudinum, assembly GCA_037157565.1. Taxonomy (NCBI): domain Eukaryota; kingdom Viridiplantae; phylum Streptophyta; class Magnoliopsida; order Alismatales; family Hydrocharitaceae; genus Thalassia; species Thalassia testudinum. The sequence goes on from JAZHRO010000030.1 coordinate 56,756,538, forward strand.
GTGTGTGCGTAAAACCTCTTCAAGGCTTGGGTTAAGTTATACCATAGATTGAGTCAATTGGCGTAAGCTGAAAGATAACCTAACTCAAACCTAACCTAACATGATAAATGGGTCAAAATTGTTGAGTCATCGACTTATATTTTTAACCTAATTTTATGAAAATATTTTAGTGTCTTATGAAGCGTACGTAAGAAACACATCTTATAAATTTGATAAATATTGGAAAAGTGTATTTAGTTAAGTAGAAGGAATTAACGTAGCATAATTGAAATAAGAATTAAATACATTAAGTTTGTAAAATACATAATCAAAGAAAATTACCTATGTGGTTGTTGGAGGTAAGGTTCTATTTTTTGTGGAGATGGGAGAAGGGCGTGTTCTTTGAGCTAGGATTTAAATTTCTAACCCAAGCTTGTGTTGCATGAGCTTGGGCCTAAACTTGAGTTGGCTCAAAGGCAAATTTTTTAAGCCCAAACTCAACTCATGGATAGGATTGGTCAAATCTAGTTCATGTCCAGTTGTAACGATCAACTACTAAGATAAATCAAGCTGAGAGAACCTATTTGATCACAATCTTTTAATTTGTAGCTCACAATCTTTTAATTTGTAGCTCAGTTGGTAAGATTACACCAAAGTAAATTAAGCTGAAAGAAAGGTTTAAGTAAAAAGCATCTTCATTTGCTGCTCTTTTCCCCTCTCCCTCTTTGCTCCCTCTCCTCCTCCCTTTTTCCTCTCCTTCCCCTCCCTTTCCCTGGTGTCTCCTCCGCTTCCTTCTCTGGTGGGCGCCTTCTCTTTTCTCCCCTCCTCGAAAGGGGATCGAGAGGTCCTCTCCTTTAGCAAATCCTTCGGATCTGTAGTGGGCAGCTTCGATTTAGGATATGTTTTTCCTTGCTTTGCTACTTTTTGTTTTTCTTCTTTCGCCTTTTTGCTACTTTCCAATCTCCATCTTTGGCTTAGCCTCTCTTCTTGCTGAGACCTTGGAGCTTCGGTGCGTTTTTCCTTCTGTCTTTGGTTTTCGTTGTGGTTTCCTCAATCTTTGGGTTTTGCTTGGCTTTTGATCATCTTTTCTTGGCGGTAGATGGCCTTCATTCCTTCGGGTTCGGATTCTCCATCTCTGAGGGTTAGATCGAAGGGTCCTTCAGATCCTAAACCCTCCTTTGCTTCTGTGCTTGTGGGCCCTGAGGCCTCCTCACCGTCGTACCTGGAACTCTCCCTTCCGATTCGTAAATCGGAATTTGTTGATGGAGTTCTTTGTACCTACTTTTCTTCTTCAGGGGTCTCTGACCTCTCCCGTGGTTTAGCCTTCGCTGTGGTTGCTAGATCTTGTGGCTCGAAACCACCTATTCATCTTTTGAAGGATTTCTTGGCTTCGAAGGTTGAGTTATCTTCCGCTTATTCCCTTCTTCCTTTAGATGCTCGACATTGGCTGATTTCATGTGGGACATATGTGGATTTTTGCAAGATTTTCTCCCTTTAGTTGGTGGTTATTGGGAGGATCCGTATGCAATTTATCCGCTGGTCCCTCTCTTTTCGTACAGACTCTTTCTTTTCCAGCTCTACTGTTTGGGTGGGCTTTCCGAGTCTTAATCTTCATCTGCTGCACCCTAACACTTTACTCTTGATTGCCTATTAGCTTGGCAATCTGATCTGTGTGGATCCGCATACGGTGAAAGGATTTAGACACAGGTACCCTTGTGTTTGTATCGAGATGGATTTGCTGGGATCTTTCTCTGATTTTGTTTTTATTCAGAATGGTGACTTGAGGGTTAAACAAAGAGTGGTTTATGAAAAGGTTCCTTTATGCTACTTTAAATGCTTTAAGTTTGGTCATTTTGCTCTTTCGTGCGCTACCACTACTCCCCTTCTAGATCTGAAGAAACAACAAAACTCTTGCTCCTATTCCCCTTAGACTCCATGTGCTTCTCCTGTTGCAGATCTGTCGAGAGAGGTTCCAGGGGTACATGGAGACATTTGTTCCCAGCAGGCTGATGCTGCTTCTCCTCCACTCAAGTAGGATTTGGGTGGGGCTGATTCATGTAATTCGAACTATAATATTCCTTTCTCTTCTTGTTTGGGGGGGGGTGTCTCCTTCTGCTCTTGTGGGGAGGACGAGGAAACGACGGATACGTATCTATCATCAGCATCCCAAACGTGATAGGAGTCTAACTAGGAAGGGTGCTCCTGATCCTACCCCTTCCACTTAGGTATATTTTCCTACTTCTTCTGTGGATGATGTCTCTGATAATCATAATTGATCTATGGAGCTGGTTCTCGGTTCCTTTGATGCCTCGATTCCAAAATCGGTCATTTAAAATCATTTTAAGGTGCGATTTGAAATTGAGGGTAGGATGATTGATCTGTCGTGCTATTTCTTCCTTATTTCCAACGACGATTTTCTTCTTAGGCAGTTATATTCTAACTCTCATCATAAATGAACTCCTCAAGAACTTTCAAAAATGATAAAATGTGTTTTTAACGAAGGATTAGAGGTTATGAATAACTTTTTGTTGGAAAATGGCAATACTTCGTATCCTTTGGATCTGTCTCCTATCATGCACGATTAAATGGCCTCTTCGTTATCCAATAAGCGTGTGTGCCTTTTTGAGGATCAAATTGAATGTAACATTTACTGGAGAATCTACCTCCCTTCTCCTTCTCCTCCTAATTCTGACCCTCCCCATATATTGGAGATTCAGGATGAGGAGACTAATTTGAGTTGTGATGGGGAACAGTGAGGGTTATAGGGCTAATTATGGCTCTCTAGAGGATTCGAATTTGAGGATTTCTCGCTTTAATTCTATAAAGAACTTAGCATACGAGGCACATTTTATTCGTAAGACTAGAGGAGCCTGTGGGGGTCAATCCGAAATGGATACGAGCATAATCGCAAGAAGTCGATCTAGGTCACATTATGTCTCCTTATCTTTATGAAGTGCCTTTTTTGGAATTGTCGTGGAATTCCTAATCGCCCTACCTTGATTTGGCAGAAGACTATGATTGGAGATCAACATTTGGATATCCTATTCCTTCTTGAACCTTTTGCTTATCCTTCCTCAATTAATAGGATTAAAGATGTTATAGCTTTTGACTCCTTTTTGATTGACCCTTGTGCTCCTAATTTTTGATGCCTTTGGAAAGGCCCTCTCTCAATCTCTTCGGTACATGATATTCCTCAAGCTTTGACGATTTGTTGTCACTATGGTTCTTTGAAGATGGTTATTTCTGCTATTTATGCCTCTTATGAGGCCTCTACTCATTCTGAGTTATGGAATCATCTCCTTTAATCTCCCCTTCCCTTGCCCTTGGATTATTGGAGGGGATTTTAATTGTATCCTCTCTCCTCTGAGAAGTCTGGTGGGCTTCCCTTTCGAGATTCTATCGTTGCCCCCTTTTGTGATGTTATTAATGACCCTGCGCTTCTTGATCTTCCTATGTCGGGTGGTTAGTTTTCGTGGTGCAATGGGAGGAGAGGGAGTGCTAGGATCTATCGAAAACTTGATCGTTTATTGATTAATTCTGACCGTATGATTCTTGGCCCTATGAGTGGTTATCTTTTCCATAGGAACTCATACCATTCTCCGATGAACCTTTCTATCCACCTTCACATCCTACGCATCCTAGACCTTTTCGCTTTTAAAACATGTGGCTGAGAGATGTTAGGTTCAAAGAGTTCATTTATAGTGTCTAGAATCAACCCCTTTCCTTTTCTACTTTGTCTCAGACTTCTTCTGACTCTCAGTTTGGTAATCATGAGATTGATCCACTGACTAAGCTTTGTGTCAAACTTACTAATGAGAGACTCATCATGATCTCTAATTACCCCTAATTAACTAGTCTTCCTAGTTAATTAGCTAAGGTTATGAATATATAAGGGTTAATTATGAAATAAGGGATATTTAGTAAAGGACCTTAAAATAAGTTTAAAATGATATTTTATCACAATATTAATAATTTAATTAATAATTGGACTCAAAATATTATTAATCATTCCCTTAATTAATAAATTAAGTAACTTAAACATAATGTATACCTAAGTATATAATAACTTAAGTAATTTTACTTAATCTAATAAATTAACCTAAAAAGGTCAAAAATGTAAATTCAAGATGCAAACATAATAATTACCTTATTTTCTAACATATATAAAAAGTTGAAAAAGATCTAAGTTAAAATAAACCTTTAAAACCTGGGTTTACATTTAGGTCCTTACTATTCATTACAATCAGGTCCTTAATCTTCATAAAGGTCCTTAAGTTTCACTACATTTAGGTCCCTATCCCTTTCTTCTTCAGCCGATTGAACAGCTAACGACAGAGAGTGACTCCACCGCGCGATTACCGCACTGTCGACATCATCCTTCCTTTTCCAAGCTCTTGAAGCTTGCGCTCACCACTTCATCTTCATCCATTAGTCTGGATTACTCAAAAATCCTAATTTCTGGTGGGAGTTAACCTCACCGTTGTCAGAGACGATGCCGGAGGTTAAGCTCCCCAAGCTTCTTCTTCGTCCAGACTTCACTGTCCTTTTCGTCGCCATCTACAATAAAATACCCCCTCACCCCTCCAGTTTCTCTCAAGTTTGCTCCCTTCCCTCTTCTAACATTGAGCCGACCCAATAGGCTATTCGTCTACAACTCTAGCGAATTTCCATCTCATCTTTCGACTTCCTCCATCCATCTTGATTAGTTGAGGAGATCCGCCGAGGTCTGTTGCATCTCTGGACACAGGCGCCAACCAAGGAAATCCTCTGCTCCGTCCAAATCCGCCTGCCGGAGATTCTTATTAATCCCTCCAATTTCGTCGTCCGCCATGAGCCTTCGGCGGAACCCTATTGACCCCTTTGTCCAGGTAACAGTAGATTAGGAGTAGGACTAGGACTATAATAGTTTAGTTTATGTAGTTAGTTAGGTAGTTTAGTTGTAATTTTAGAATTTAATGTTCATCTTCTTCGACTTCGACGAGTTCCTTGAGCTCGCCTGAGCCTTAATTTTGTCTTTTGAACTCACTGATCACCTTCCTTTATCTTTCACGATCAATCCTATCACACTTAATTCATAATTTGATCACTTTATCACCTAAATCACTTCCACCTTAAACAGTTACTATTGCTGTCCATGGTGGCAGTAACTGGCTTAGATTCACATCCAATAGATCCTCCATCACTTACTCATCACTAAAGGATCCTAAATATCATCTTAATTTGATTAATTATTGTATATAACTTAAAAGCCTAATTTTATCTAAGTTCCTGAGCTCGCTATCAATGGCAACTCAGGAATAGTTTAAATTATAAATTATGTATTTATTTATCTTTGCAATACTGTTTTGACTTATCTTGATCACTCATCTGAGTGAGAGACCAAGTCCTAAGCCTAATCCAACTAAGAGTTTATATAAAATGAATTCACTATTAAATCTTTACTTTAATGAACAATTGAAGGAATTAATTTGTTCCTGAGGTTCCTTGTGACCTTAGGAAGCTTTTTAAATCTTTAATGGTATAATTTCACATCATTTGTACACATTTCACCTTTTTCTGGACTCTCCGGAGCTCTGGTGAGCTCCGGCGAGTCAAAACAAGTTCTTCAGCCTATAGAACAAAGTGATAAGCTCCAAATCAATGGTTTGAGTATCACTGATTATGTTGAGGTTGTTTCTTTGAGGTTTAAGTGTTTGGAGCTTGTGATAGGTCTTCATCTTTTTCAACTCCGGCAGAGTTGGAGAAGTCTGACAGTTAGGTTTAAGTTGCAATTAACAGGTCTAGAAGCTTCAGTGTAGTGCACTGAAGCTATCTAAGTCTTCAGATTAGTGTACCGGTGCTGTGTGTTTGTGTATAAAACCGCACGGGTTTGATTATATTTTTATTACTCGAATACAGAAAATCTTCGAGGTCAAACTCAGGGAGCAAAACTTGATTTTAGAAGCGTAGAAAATCACAATTACCATATACTATTTTACAAAAAGATTAAAGAGAGGAAAACAAAAATGTCTCTTCCTTTCTTCTCTCTCTCTTTTTTTGTCTTCCTTTCTCTCTCTTTTCAGATGTCTGACTCCAGGGGTTAGACGTCTTAAGTGCAACTTGCTACAGTTCTTCTCCTTTTCAGCTGCTGCTGCTGCTTCTTCTTCTTCTTCTTCTTGGCTTCTTCTTTGTTGTCTCTGCCTTCTCTTCTACTTCTTCTTTCTTCTCTGCTGCGCGCCTTTTGTTTTCTTCTCTCTCTATTTCCTCTTCTGCCTCAGCTACTCTGCAGCTACAGTGCCATCTCCCTCCTCTACTTCTCTGGCCGCAGCTATCTTCCCGCGGCTAAGTCCTTAGCCGCTCCTCCTCCTTCCTTGCTTAGCTCTTCTTCCCTTAGCTTTAGCCTTCCTTCTTCTTCCTTGACCTTGCCTTAGCTTTTAAGCTGCGCCTTCCTGTTCCCTGCACACACACTAAAGAGCAAAACCTATCCCTCTACCCTCTCCCACGTCTCTCTCGCTCTATTTCTCTCTTCGGTACGCTCTCCTAGAGCCGGGTATTTGGGTCTGTCGGGTGCCCGGGTCCAGGCACACCGGCGTGGGTGTGGTGCGCGAGGAATGCACAAATAGGTTAGTCGGGTCGGGTGCCAGGCCCGTAGGGTAGTGTCGCGGACGAGGCGTGGTAAGTGAGGGCGAGGGACCTCACCCCTGTGTGTCTCGAGGCGAATAGCATAAAACACAATTTCAATTTATGTTACCCGCCGCACTCTTGCGTTCACGAGGTGGGACTAAATGTCCCACCCACTTCTGCTGGCACCTGTAGGCAAATGTCTTCGTGCAATTGACGTAGCTGAAGGGTTCGCAGCGACTGCTCTCAGGCTGGACTTGTACACACACTCAACCCGCACAGCCTAGGAGCCTGAAACCTGAAGCGTGTGGCCTGAAGCTGGAGAACAAGCAAGCTTGTTTGCTTGTTAATGGCGGACAAGGGCTTGACCTTGCATGTCACAAAAGTAGCCTTGCGGCTCTATCAGACAACAGGAGAACCTTCGCCGTGTCACGGCGAAGGTGAGGCGAGTGTTGGCGTGGCTCAGACCGGCCTAGGCATACATGCCTAGGTCTGTCTGTGACAGTGTGAGTGGGTTCGTTCGGTGGAAGCGTGGAGTGAGTGTGGCGATCTATGAGTGGGAAAGTGTTCACTGGTCGATGGTGAAGGTGAAGAGGTTGGTGGCGAGATGTGCGGAGGTGTGGAGTGATGGGTGCGTCTCGCCGGAGGTTAGGCAGAGATGGAGAAGATGGTGGTGGTGTGTGAGCAATGAGGCGGAATAACCGAAATAAATGAGGGAAAAATAAAGAGCAGAGAGAGAGAGGACTTAACTAAGAGTCTCTGGACGAGGGGGGGGGGGTGGGGAGGCGGAGGTGGCGAGCAGTTGTGTTGTAGTCACCGGAGACGAAGGTGCCCAGGGGAAGGGATGGCGACGAGGAAGAGGGGCTGCAAGGCACCTTCTAGTATGGCAAGGCGCGACAGACGACGGCAGAGGTAACCCTGCCACTAGTATGGTGGCAGGGTGACGAAAAAGGAGGAGGAGAATCGCTGGAGCCTGCAAGCGAATGGCCGGAGGAGGAGGAGATGAAATTGGAGGTATTTCTTCGGCCAAATCAGGCTTGAAGCATGTGGTAGGGGCTAACGCTCCTTAAATAGGCGTCGGCCGGGAGAGAAACGCGAGGAGGTGGGAATACCTCGCCGGAGGTATGGCCGGAATGAGACCCATACCTCTCGAGCGTTCGCATAAGAGGTGTGGCGACCAACAGGGCATGGGAGTCGGCCCATGCTGCAGGGGACAACACAGGGAGTCTCCCTTTCAAATCTGGGGCCGGCTCCCCCATGCATGCACGGTGCCATCCTCCGCGCAAAGTCGCCGGAGGTATGGCCTGCACAGGCGGGTGGCAAAAGGACCCGAATAAAGAAGATGACAAGAAAGGTAGGGGGGTCCTTGCAAGGTTTCAAAAAGTTAAGTGTCGAAAAGTAATTGTTGAGGACCATTTTGTAAAGTGGGTCAAGACGACCTTCCCTGAGGTCTAAATTTTGGTATGAACCTAATTTGGACATAAGGAATCCAATGATGAGGTTGTATTTTAGGTTTGACCATATTTGACTGGATATTTTACACAAAAATCCAAATTAGGTCAAAAATTGGGTATGGTTCTCAATCTAGGTCAAAATAGGTTCCAATGGATAAATTAAAGGTTCTAAACCCTAGGGTATATTTTTTCATGAATTTTAGAGGATTTAATTGATTTTTATCTTTCCTGAAACTTTGTGAATTAAAGTGGGTTTATTTTAGGGTTACAGAATGTCATTTAATTCACAGATTTTGTCATAACCCTTTTTCTGACTAAACCATCCAACTTTTTCTCTTATTAAGTCCATTTAACTTGTGTATAGACCCTTAGAAATCCTATTCATGCACTGCAATGGTAAAATTACAGTTTTACCCCTTGTGTAATGTTTTATTTTTTGCTCAATAATTTCCTGATTTAGGCCTTCCCTTAGGTTATATAGGAGCTTTTGTTCAATTTATTATGTCAAAATGTGCTAGTTAGGGTTCATGATGAGGTTCTCATCATGTAGAAACCTTTCCAACTCTTCTGAAGAAACAAAACACATTGGAGCTTAGGCGACGAGCTTGGAACCCTAATTTTTAGGGTTAAATCATCTATTTAAAAGGTTAGATGAATTCCCGAGGATGAAGAGATCCTATTCTAGGCTTTAATTCCCTATGAAAAGGTTTAGAACAGAAAGTGAAATTTTTGAGCCTCACAGTTGACGTGCCTTAGTGCGTGTGTGTTAAGAGGTGTCGTTATAGTTGCACTTGATACGTCGGTTTTAAAAGAAGTAAACGGAGGTGAGTCCGAGTGTCGATCTCAGGGAGGCGTGGAAATCGGATTTTGTTTACCACTTGTTGTCACGAAAAAGGCGGAGTTTTGCTTGCGAAAGAAACGGTTTTGAAAAGCGAGAGATAGAGAGAGTTTAGGGTTAGAAAGCTCTTTGGTTTTGATCATGCACTTTAAACAGAAATTAAAAAGGCAACTAAATGAAAAATAATTTCATTAAACATGCATTCATAGTTCATGGTTTACAATATTAAATACATGCTTCAACAAAAGTAAATGAAAGCTTTAAAAGAGAGAGAGAGAGGTAGAGAGAGAGTGGAGAGCGACGAGGCAGCCACGGCGGTGGAGGAGGCTCCGTCGGCGGCTCGTCGTCTCCGGCGATTACAAGAGTGCCTAAGACTAGCTGGGAGAGGAGTGGAGTAGTTGCAAGTGGGAGAGGATGCCTTGAATGGTGGTAGAAGGGGGTTTAAATAGAGTTAAGGGCTTCCTAAAAGAAGAATGTGCTTTAGCGACATCCAGAACGTCGCTAAAACCGCTTCCATATACGTCGGTGAAGGTCTTCTGCCGCCGGTCAGCCGCCCGCCCCTCTCTCTCTTCAGGCGCGATCCGTTGACGTCGAACGAGAGCCGTCCGATTGATGATCGGACGGCTGAGATCCTCCCGCGCCTGCGCTAGGATCGCGCTTCGGGCGTGCGTGCGCGCGCGCGTTTCCGCCCGGCGTGCGCGCACGCGTGGGAGGTGGGGCGCTGTCGTCGCGCCGCGTGGCGCGATCCTAGCCGCTCGCTTCTGATCGCGCGGCTCAATTTTGCCGCGCCCTTCGCCCGCAGATGATTTTCGCTCCGCGCGAATCGAACGCGCGTCGCCGCAACGCGGCCGTGCGCGCTAACCGTTGCGCCACGCCCGCGCTTTGTCGCGGCGAGCGCGGGCGAGCGCGCGGATCTCGGCCGTTCGATCGAAGATCAACGGCCGAGATGCGTCTTTGGCTGGTTTGGGGGCGTGGCGACGGCGGGGGCGGGGCGACGTGGCGCGTTCTAGGCCGTTGATCTCCAGATCAACGGTCAGGATTTCTTGGGCCCATTGTGGGAGCTCCGGATGTCGGATTTGGCCGATTTTGAGTCCGTTAGACTCCGTTCGTCGTCTTGAATCCATCCGTGCGGTCCGATTGCTCATCTGAGGCCTGCTTTGACAAATGCTTTACACAAATGGCCATTAATACAGTTTATAAGCAATCTTGGTACTTGATGCATGCAATGCTCCTATTCTACTTTATGTTGTGCCTTTTATTCTAAAGATGGGCCATATTCAACCTAATTACTACCCCCTTGCATGGTGTTATCATACCCCCATGCTTACTCCTTGCTAGTCCCTAGCAAGGTTTATTCTAGCCTTTATTTCTTTGGCGAATTCAAGAAGTAATTGCTTAGGCACTTCGTTACTTGTTAATAAGAGGAACTATACGAAGATCTTAATCTACAAAGACTAAGCAGCGCCCGGGTGTCTGCCAAAATATGAATCGCCCGAATCCTTGCTTTGTATATATAACTATACTTATGTATACGTATATATCTATATATGTCTTTTTAGAATTTTTAAAATTCAGTGTGGGTTGGTAACTTTTTACGGCTACCCAACCCACCCAAAACTCGGTCAAAACCCTAAGTGCTAAGCATCTTGGTGTGAATGTTGTGATCGACTCACTTAACGGTAATTGAGACAGACTTCGAGTTTCTACGCCTCTAGGTGACCGGAAAAGAAAATAAATTTTTGCCTGAAGGTGTATTTGTTCGATTGGTAGCTTTCTCCCTGCGTTCATTTTACTTGGGGTCAACACAAGGATTTTCCAGTGTATATCTCCCCGGCTTGTACTACTTCCCCGCTTCTTCCTTAGGTGTTTTTGGTCTTCTTTTTTTGTGCAATTATTGAGCTGGGCTCTGGACAACCGACCAATGGGTTGTTACCCACGATCACTTGCCAGCCATACTTGTGCGGTGAAGTGTGGTTTTTTTTTTTTACGTAGGTGGCTTCCCTAATCTCAAATGTACCTAGAGGCAGTGAAAAAGAAATGGCCTGTGACTGGGTTCTGGACAACCTGCCAATGGGCTGTTACCCACGACAACTTGCCAGCCATACCACCCTAGAGAGTTCATTAGCTACCACATTTCTGTCAAAATCTCCGAGAAGTGAGTCTGTGCAAAAATGTGTGTAGATGCTTAGACTCAAAGTTTTCCTGAGTTAGAGGGTGAGTTGATAAGTCGTATACTTATTACCTTATTTATTAGGTGGATTAGAATAGCTTAAAGTTGCAAGGGTTCGCCGCTAAATCCATATTTTAATGGACACCAGGGCTAATTAAGCTTGAAGGCCTGAAAAGTCTAAGTGTTTAAGTTCTTTTTGTATTATTTCCCACTATTGACAAGTTTCTAATGCCTAAGTTTTTCTTCCTAAATTCATTTTTTTTTTTATTAATCAATTAATTTATTCATTCAGACTGATTAATTAAGCTCAGGATTATGCAGTTTACCATCCCCCCCATGCTTAAGTTGGACAATGTCCTCATTGGCAGATGCATGGATGCAAAAGGGTTCAAAAAGATAGTACCTGAGTGACGTAAACTACCAGATCAGTCTGAATCCGCTGGGTTGCCTCCCAGGAAGCGCTGAGTTTAACGCCTCCAGCTGGGCGGTGCCTGGTGTCAGCCCTCAACAAGGGTGACACTTTCCTTGGGGGGTACCTGGGCCAGGAAATGCTTCAATCTTTGACCATTGACTGTAAAGGTGTGCCCGGTATTAAGATCGGCGATTTCGACTGCCCCATTGGAATAGGGCTTGACCACCCGAAATGGTCCTGTCCATTTGGACCTAAGTTTCCCTGGAAAGAGTTTCAGGCGTGCATCAAATAGCCAGACTTGTTGGTTTGGCTCAAAGGTTTTCCTATGAATGAGTCGGTCATGGACGGCTTTCATTTTCTCCTTATATAGCCGACTATTGTCAAAGGCGTCCCGACGAATTTCTTCAAGCTCAGATAATTGAAGAGTCCTTTGCGCACCAGCTAACTGGGGATCCATGTTACATTGCTTAACAGCCCAGTAAGCCCGGTGTTCCAATTCAACAGGGAGATGGCAAGCTTTGCCAAAGACCAAGCGGTAAGGTGACATGCCTATCGGGGTCTTAAAAGCGGTCCTGTATGCCCACAGGGCATCATCAAGTCGTGTGGACCAGTCTTTCCTGTCAGGTCTCACAGTCTTCTGTAAAATGTTCTTGATTTGTCTGTTTGAGACCTCAGTCTGCCCATTTGTTTGTGGATGATACGGGGTGGCAATGCGGTGGTTTACCCCGTATTTTCTAAGTAGGGCACGGAACTGGGAATGGATAAAATGGCTTCCACCATCACTGATCATGGCCTTGGGTATTCCAAAATGGGAAAAGATGTTCTTCTTTACAAAGTCCATGACCGTCTTGTGATCGCATCGTCGGGTGGCGACGGCTTCAATCCATTTGGAAACATAGTCTACCGAGACCAAGATATACTCGAAGCCGTTGGATGGTAGAAAGGGGCCCATAAAATCGATACCCCAAACGTCGAAAATTTCGACAATCAAAATGGGCTGAAGGGGTATCATATCTTTTTTGGTCATTGTCCCTAGTGTTTGGCATCGTGAGCAAGTCTTGGCAAAGATGTGTGCATCCTTGAATAGGGACGGCCAATAAAATCCAGACTGCAAAACTTTTACAGCTGTTTTCTTGCCAGAGAAATGGCCGCCACATGCTTGGTCATGACAAAAGGAAAGCACACTCTGAACCTCGTCTTCGGGGAGGCACCTCCTGATGATCTGATCAGCACAGAGGCGAAACAGCATGGGATCATCCCAGAAATAGTGCTTGGCCTCAGCCAAGAACCTGTCCTGTTGCTGTTTGGACCAGCTGTGCGAGGTTTGTCCTATAACCAGGTAGTTGACATAGTCAGCATACCATGGCATTTTCTTGTCTTGCACGGCTAGGATGTGTTCATCAGGGAAGGTATCAGATAGAGGTAGGGAGGGTCCAATGTGGTCTGGATGAAGTCTTGACAGGTGGTCAGCCACCACATTTTTCGATCCAGCCCTGTCTTGGATTTCCAGGTCAAATTCCTGCAAAAGCAGGATCCATCTGATGAGCCTGGGTTTTGCATCCTTTTTGGCCAACAGGTGCCGGATGGCTGAATGGTCGGTGTAGATAGTCACGTGGGATCCCAGCAAGTATGATCGGAATTTTTCCAGTCCAAAGACTACAGCAAGCAACTCTTTTTCTGTGACCGTATAATTACGCTGGGCCTCGTCCAACGTTTTGCTCGCGTAGTAGATTACCACGGGCTTCTTGTCTTGCCTTTGTCCCAGGACGGCGCCTATGGCAAAATCTGATGCGTCACACATAATCTCCAAACCCTGGGACCAGTCTGGGGGTTGAAGTACAGGTGCGGTGGAGACTAAGTCCCGGAGGGTATGATAAGCCTGGGTGCAATCAGGAGACATGTGGAAAGTTGCGTCGTTGGCTAGAAGGTCGGTCAAGGGTTTGGAAAGTTTGGAAAAGTCTTTGATGAACCTTCGGTAGAAGCCAACATGTCCTAGAAAAGAGCGAATCTGTCGGACCGAACTAGGTGGAGGAAGTTTGGAAATTAAATCAACCTTAGCTCGATCTACCTCGATGCCCTTATGCGAAACGATGTGTCCGAGGACAATTCCTTCTTGAACCATAAAATGGCTCTTTTCCCAACTTAACACCAAGTTAACCTCGATACATCGTTTCAGGATTTTCTCCAAGTTGCTCAAACAATGGTCGAATGAATTCCCGAATACAGAGAAATCATCCATAAAGACCTCCAAGTATTCACCCACCATTTCTGAAAAAATGGCTAGCATGCAACGCTGGAAGGTTGCGGGTGCGTTGCATAACCCGAACGGCATTCAACGGAATGCAAACGTGCCATACGGGCAAGTGAATGTGGTCTTTTCCTGATCTTCTGGAGCAATTGCGACTTGGTTATATCCTGAATATCCATCCAGGAAGCAAAAATACTTCTGCCCTGCCAATCTTTCAAGGATTTGGTCAATGAATGGCAAGGGGAAGTGGTCCTTCTTAGTGGCTTCGTTAAGCTTCCTATAATCAATACACACCCGCCATGCGGTGGTGGTGCGGGTGGGAATGGATTCGCCATGATCATTAGTGACAACGGTGAGCCCAGCCTTCTTGGGAACCACTTGAGTGGGGCTCACCCAGGGGCTATCAGAGATAGGGTAGATGATGTCGGCGTCGAGCCACTTGATAATTTCTTTTTTAACGACCTCCCGCATGTTAGGGTTTAACCGTCTCTGCATCTGGCGGGAAGGTCGGGCCCCGTCTTCCAGGTAAATCTTGTGGGTGCAATAGGTGGGGCTAATTCCTCTTAGATCTGAGATGGTCCAACCAATGGCGGCCCGATGTTCTGAAAGAGTTGCAGTCAACCTTAGTTCCTGATCCTTGGTTAGATGGGAATTAATAATCACTGGGAAGGTCTGGCCAGGTCCCAAGAAGACGTACTTGAGATTCTCGGGCAATGGTTTAAGTTCAGGTGCGGGTGGGACCACAGTCGATGGGAATGGAAAGGGCGGTAGTTGATCAACATTGATTTCTTCAAATGGTGTCATGTGATGATACTCAGCCTTACAGAGGTCCACAGGTAATGATGGTGGCGAGTCAGAACTACGGGTTTGGTGGTCTGAGACAGAATTGAGGGTAAGGCATTCCTCGATTAAAGTTTCCACGGGATCATGTTCCTCAATGTAATCACAATCAAAAGACTTTGTTGCCCGGAAGATATCTAATTGCATTTTCCTGTCTCCGAAGGCGATTTCCATACATCCCGTGTCGCAATCGATGTTTGCTTTAGCCGTGGCTAAGAAAGGTCTGCCTAAGATTATGGGTGCGTTCTGTAATTTTTCAGGGACTTCCATGTCGAGCACCAAAAAGTCGACTGGGAAATAGAAGTCCTTGACCCATACAATCACGTCCTCGACAACCCCCTTCGGGGTTTTCACTGATCTATCCGCCAGCTGGATGGTGACAGGGGTTGGTGCCAGCTCCCCAAAACCAAATTGGTGGTACAAGGTTGTGGGAATTAGGTTGATAGAAGCACCTAGGTCCAGGAGCGCTCTATCAAATGTCATGTCCCCAATGTTGCAGGAAATCAGGGGTGCTCCTGGGTCAGTTCGTTTGAGTGGAAGGTTGCTTGATATCACGGAACTGGCTTGCTCAGAGAGTACAACCTTCCTAGGTGCTTGAGGTCTCGGCTTACGCTTGGGTGTACAGGCATCCTTTAAGAACTTGGCGTAAGCGGGGATGTGTTTGACAGCTTCTAGAAGCGGAATATTAATCTGTACTTGTTTAAAAATTTCTATCAGCTCCTCAGTTTCCACAGTATTCTTTTTTCTCTTGATTGTTTCCAAGGCCTCAGGATAGGGTGTCTGGATTGGTTCCATGTTTGGGTCCTTGGTTGGTGCTTCTTCTAAGTCGGGTAAAGTCTCGGGGAGAGTCGGCCATTTGGGATCCTGGGTTTTGGTGCCGCTTCTCAAGGTCACCGCATTCGCAGAGGCATTGGGGCCATGGGGTGATCCTTGAGAAGATGAGGATGAAGAGGCGCCAAACCCAGGAGGTGTTTGTGGAGCCGGTTGGACCATATGCGCCTGCCCGGGGTTGCCTTGGAACCCTTGCGAATTGGGGCCTCTGTTAATTATGTTTCGCGGGTTTGGTTGTGGTTGGGAAGGTAGAGATCCTTGCTGTTTACAGTCCAAGAGTTGGCTTAACTGTCCCTTTACCAAGGCCATTTCTTCCTGATGTTTTTGGTTCATGTCAGCCATCATCTTTATTAGGGTGTCCATTTGGTTTTGTGGGGGAGGGGCCGCCCTATTTTGGTTATATTGGGGTCTAACTGGTGGTCCTTGCTGATAGGGGGGCAAGTGTGGCTGTTGGTTTGGCCTGGGCTGGTTTTGGAATTGTGGTAGTTTCTGGTTTGTCCAACCAAAGTTGGGGTGATTACGCCAGCCGGTGTTGTAAGTGTTGGAGAAAGGGTCAGGTTTTGCATATCCTTGGACGGCTTGCACATCTTCTAGAATAGCCGATGTTGATGAAGAAGGAAGGGAGTAATCAAGGGTCGAGGGAGCAAAGGTCCCTCCTTGGAACATGGTTGGGGGTTGTTCCAGGTTTAGTTGGGTGAAGGGTTGGACCAGGTCAACATTATGTGCTCCTTTTGCTAGGGTGAAAGTCTGCAAGGGGTTCCTGGTCTGGTTTAGAAGCTCATCAATCTTCTTGTCCACAAATTCCACTCGATCCAATTTTTTGGCAATAATGTCCATGTCAACCATTCCAGAATTTGCTTGCACCTCATAAATCCCACCACGGGGTTGACTGGATCTGTTAAACTGGTTCATGGAGGCATTGTTGAGCGAATTCTCGCTCATAGACTCAAAGAGCTCAAACGCGCTCTCCTCGTCTTTGTTTAGGAAGTTTCCCCCGCATGAGGCATCGACGAAGTTCCGTAGGTTGCTATCCAGACCGTGGTAGAAGATCTGGGCCAATTGCCACCTTGGAACTTCGTGGTGTGGGCATTTCCTCAAAAGTTCATTGAATCTTTCCCACGCCTCATGAAATTGTTCCCCACCCTGGAGTGTGAAGGTAGTGATAGCTCTTCTGAGGGCATTGGTCTTTCCTATGGGGAAGAATTTCTTTAAAAATGCATGCCTCAGTTCCTCCCAGGTGGTGATGGGTCTACCTAGGGTTCTAAGCCAATGAGAAGCCTTGTCTCTTAATGAGAAAGGGAACATCTTGATTAGAACAATATCAAGGCTAATGTTCCTAGGTTTTACTGTTCTTGCTATGCGGTCGAGATCTTCTAGGTGCTGAAAGGGGTCTTCATTTGAGCTTCCATGAAAGTGGCTCTGGATTAGACTTAATACATTATGTTTTAGCTCAAAATCGTCTCCCCCTTCGGGGATCCTAAGGTGTGGCTCGACTCTAATGGCAGAAGGGTTATAGAAATCACGGAGGGGTCTTGGCTGGTTCTGAAATGGTGGTAAATCAAGTGGTGGTTGTCCTGGTATGTCATTGAAAGGTGGTGGTTGTTCTTGCGGGTTCTGTAACCGTTGTATGGCTTGCATGATGGTGTGGATTTGTCGTTGCTGAAGCCGATGGTTAGCATTGATTTGAGCCTGGACGACAGCCATAGCATCTGGTGGGGGTTGATCTTCAGCCTCATCTACCCTAGGTTCAGCCATGTTTTCAACAGAATTACGTCGCCTAGATTCCTGCCCCAAAACACACAATTCGGGATGTAGTGAGCGCCTCCCGTGCATACACTAGAGAAGAACTGGAGGGGATGCGGAGGGCGACAGATGCGAGAAATGTGTTTCAATCAAGCACGCAAGCCTAATCCTTATGGTGTATTCCTTAGGAGACCTAGAAATCTCACAAAGGGTGATTAAGTCCGTAAGCACTGGACTTCCCTTCTCAAGGCTAATCTGGCCAGGTTGATTACGAGGGGATTGCAGGGAAGGTTCTTCCTTTGGCTTGCGCCTCCGGTTCCATAGACCCCACAACCACGGTCGTTTGACACTGCCCCGCAGCCTAGTCACCAGATTCTACCAAGGGAATGAAAACCAAGTGCCTAGCCGACAAAACCTCACCTTTTGAGACTTAACTCAGTCCTGCCTAGGGCACGTCTACTCAGTTTTAAAGGGCTAGGATAGTGCTTGTGCTTAGGGTGATGTGATGAGGCGTTGATTGGGGTGGTGCCTCTTAATGTTTTACTTTCAAAGTGTGTGCTTCTAGCAAAACATGATTTTCAAGCAAGGATTTGTTAAGATATAGTGTCTTTTTAGTGTTCATCCTTACTTAAGTACTTTTTAGGGTTGACGTGTCTTAATTTTTTCAAACAAGTTTCAGTGGGCACGTCAAGTTCTGCACACAACTTAGTGAAAGTAGATTTCCTTTTTGTAGAGGCTCTAAAACCCTAGTGTACTCATCCTGATAATCATGCAGCTTCTATTAGATGAGTCGGTTTTAGGGTTGAGTGGTGCGGCCCAGGTCAACTCACGGTGGCTTCGCAAACACCACTCAAGAGAAAGAGAAAAGAGCACTCCAAGAATTTATCCAGCATATTAGAGTGTACATTTTTTTGTAGGGTGATGTGTTAAGAATGTGGGTCAAACAATCATTCACCACGCCAATTTTTTTAGTTTTTATGATTTTTTTAGATTTTTCACGCAAGCAAACAATGAGAGAGAGAGAGTACTCACTATCGGTCCTTGAGGCGTCTACTTCCTTGCTACCATAGTGGAATGCATCGCTTCGCCGTCCATGCGCCGAATTCCTGCATCCGTCAAGTAAAAAGGAAAATAGGGCATTAGACGATATGAGAATGAAGGTGGAATGGAGGTGATAAAACAAATCCGTTGCCTCCCCGGCAACGGCGCCAAAAACTGACGTGCCTTAGTGCGTGTGTGTTAAGAGGTGTCGTTATAGTTGCACTTGATACGTCGGTTTTAAAAGAAGTAAACGGAGGTGAGTCCGAGTGTCGATCTCAGGGAGGCGTGGAAATCGGATTTTGTTTACCACTTGTTGTCACGAAAAAGGCGGAGTTTTGCTTGCGAAAGAAACGGTTTTGAAAAGCGAGAGATAGAGAGAGTTTAGGGTTAGAAAGCTCTTTGGTTTTGATCATGCACTTTAAACAGAAATTAAAAAGGCAACTAAATGAAAAATAATTTCATTAAACATGCATTCATAGTTCATGGTTTACAATATTAAATACATGCTTCAACAAAAGTAAATGAAAGCTTTAAAAGAGAGAGAGAGAGGTAGAGAGAGAGTGGAGAGCGACGAGGCAGCCACGGCGGTGGAGGAGGCTCCGTCGGCGGCTCGTCGTCTCCGGCGATTACAAGAGTGCCTAAGACTAGCTGGGAGAGGAGTGGAGTAGTTGCAAGTGGGAGAGGATGCCTTGAATGGTGGTAGAAGGGGGTTTAAATAGAGTTAAGGGCTTCCTAAAAGAAGAATGTGCTTTAGCGACATCCAGAACGTCGCTAAAACCGCTTCCATATACGTCGGTGAAGGTCTTCTGCCGCCGGTCAGCCGCCCGCCCCTCTCTCTCTTCAGGCGCGATCCGTGGACGTCGAACGAGAGCCGTCCGATTGATGATCGGACGGCTGAGATCCTCCCGCACCTGCGCTAGGATCGCGCTTCGGGCGTGCGTGCGCGCGCGCGTTTCCGCCCGACGTGCGCGCGCACGTGGGAGGTGGGGCGCTGTCGTCGCGCCGCGTGGCGCGATCCTAGCCGCTCGCTTCTGATTGCGCAGCTCAATTTTGCCGCGCCCTTCGCCTGCAGATGATTTTCGCTCCGCGCGAATCGAACGCGCGTCGCCGCAACGCGGCCGTGCGCGCTAACCGTTGCGCCACGCCCGCGCTTTGTCGCGGCGACCGCGGGCGAGCGCGCGGATCTCGGCCGTTCGATCGAAGATCAACGGCCGAGATGCGTCTTTGGCTGGTTTGGGGGCGTGGCGACGGCGGGGGCGGGGCGACGTGGCGCGTTCTAGGCCGTTGATCTCCAGATCAACGGTCAGGATTTCTTGGGCCCATTGTGGGAGCTCCGGATGTCGGATTTGGCCGATTTTGAGTCCGTTAGACTCCGTTCGTCGTCCTGAATCCATCCGTGCGGTCCGATTGCTCATCTGAGGCCTGCTTTGACAAATGCTTTACACAAATGGCCATTAATACAGTTTATAAGCAATCTTGGTACTTGATGCATGCAATGCTCCTATTCTACTTTATGTTGTGCCTTTTATTCTAAAGATGGGCCATATTCAACCTAATTACTACCCCCTTGTATGGTGTTATCAACAGTCAAACTTGGGAAGGAGATTCTGATTCTGAGCACAATCAGATGATTTAAGAAGCTTGAGTTGATTCTGAGAATCTGTGAATGGTACTAGAGTGATTAAATTGAGCTCAGATCTGTATTTTGATTGAAATTCAATTACTGCTAGTTTGGGTTATTTTCTAACCCAAACTGATAGCAGTGGCATTTTGTTGAGATTTAATTTGAAATCCTACCCAGATTAGTTTGTTTTAACCCTTAGAACTTGTTGAAATCAATTGAGAATGTTCTTAGCTGTCTATTTACCTATTCAGAGTTAGAAATTTGTTCTCTGAAGCTTTCAGAGAAGCTTTAAACTTCTCTGCTGTTCCTAAAGCTTTAAGAGCTTCAAAACCTACTCCAGCTGCTGCGGAATCTTCTGCAGAACCCATGTAGACCCTTACTAAGAAAGGCAAGTCCAGCTGTGGACTCTGTGAAGACTTATTCCATTTCCAGGCAGTAAAAATCGTAGGAACCCCCTAGATTCACTCTTCAAATCGAAGAGGAAAACATTCCCTTAACCTAAAATTGATTACACAACCTTGTAGAGCTACCTTAGAGCTTTCCATCAAGCTTTGAATCGCTTGATTTGGAGCTCTGAGTAGGGAGAAATCCTCTGTTGAAGTCGGGTCTGGAGGGGGAAAACATAGTCCCACATCGGTAGTTTTCGAGCACGCGCATGGGTATAAAACTGTTTTGTTGCATGGGCTTCTCAGTCGTCAAGCGCTCGGCGCGAAATGAACCTGACCATTCTGAGCATATGTGTGTATGTGCGAGCATGTGTGTGCCTACGGGTGTGCGCCCGAGTGGGCGTGTGCGATGTTGGCCCTAGGAAGGCGAGGCCTGGGAGGCGGTTGAGCCTGTTCGGCTCAAGAAAGAAATAAACCAAAAATAATTTGTAATCAAATAAGGTGAGGACCGAGTAGGGTCTGGTCCCACCATGATTTCAAGGTGCTGTGTATCCTTGAAAGGATCTCGCCGCAAATCAAAAATATTTTTTGGTTGAAAAGGAAAAAAAACCTGATTCAATTGAAAGTTTAAAGGGAAAGCTAAGGAGCAGAGAAGCAGAAGGGCTGAAGGCTAAGTGTTGAAATCACTAAGGTAAAGAAAGAAAGCTGAAGAAAACAGACGTGAAGGCACTAAGGAGCAAAGAAGAAGAAATTAAGAAGGAAGAGACTAAGGAAAGAAGATGAAGGCAGGAGCATAAGAGAGAAAAGAAAGAAAAGAGAAAAGATAAAGGATAAATAAAAGGAAAAGAAAGATAAGTAAAAGAAAGAAGAAGAAAAGAGAGAAAGAGGCTGAAGAATAAAAAGAAAAGAATTCATTCTTCTTACTATATGTTAAATTTCTTTTTGCTTTCAATTGTTGTAATGAGGCATGTTGTAATTAGAAAAATTCTTATTTGCCTTACTTCTTTTGAAATAAAATAGAAAACTAATATGTTTACTTGTTAATAAAGTAGATCATTTGAGTAAATGTGTTTTCATATGGGATTTTGCATATTCCTTACGTTTAAATCAGTTGACAAAATTCATGTTCTTATGATTAACTTAATTATACCTCTTAAGAATTGTTTTAAAAGATAATTGGTGAATTTTAAGTAATGTATACCTCCCAGCGAACGACCTGGACTCAACCAGTAAAAATTTCTAAAATGTTAGGTTAATTCGACCCTATACTACTAATCGACACAACTTTGAGTTAACCTAAGTAACTTTTCTCTACTCTTAATTAAGTAAAATTAACTTAATTACTGAGTTGAGGTAAGAAACGTATCACTTACCATCCTTAAAAAGGTTCGTAAGAATTGGAACAAATTGACTTTGGTGATATCCATTTATTGGTGGGAAATTTGGAGAGCCATTATGATGACCTTGATAACAGGTTATCATCCCATGATAACTTGTTATCAAGGTCATCGTAATGGGATGATAATATTGCCGCTGAGCCCAATGACGCTCATATTTAACTTGATGATGCCTTGATTAAACATAATGATTTCTTACTTCAAAAGGCTAAAATTGAGTGGATGGTTAATGGGGGAGAGAAATACTGAATTCTTCCATACGACCATTAAAAAGAGCTTTGCTAAAAAATCTTGAACTTCCCTTACTGATTCTATTGGCCTTGGTTCTTGGTCCGTTGCTGCCTCTAAAGCTTTTGATTTTTATCATAATCTTCTTTCCTATGGTGGCCCCAAACACCTTGATCAATTCCTTCAGGTCCTCTCTCCTTTGATTTCCTTGAGTGATTCTGATTATCTTACATCTATCCCATCTAGAGAGGAGATCTTCTGTACTTTGAAGGATATGCCCCCTAACAAGTCGGCTGCTCCTGATGGTTTTAATGCCGAATTCTTTATTGGGACCTAGGATATTGTGAAGATCAATGTCATTGTTGCTATCTCTTCCTTCTTTGCCTCTGGTAGAGCTCCCAGAGTGTTCAATAATACCTTCATTTCCTTGATCCCTAAAAAGCCAAATGCTTTTGACCTCTCGAATTATAGGCCCATTACTCTTCGTAATGTTACCTATAAAATTTCTTCGGTGATTTTGGCTAATCGTTTAAGTTCCTTTCTTCCTAAAGTTCTCTCCCCAGAACAAGCTGGGTTCATTAAAGGTAGATCCATTTTTTATCATATTGCTATGACGTTTAAGCTTACCCAGAGAATTGACCGTAAGGTTTTCGACTCGAATGTTATTTTCCAGCTTGATCTCAAAAAGGCCTATGACAGGGTGGAGTGGGAGGTTTTGTACCAAATTCTTATTAAGTTTGGCTTTTCTTCCAATCTGGTTGATCTTATTAAGTGTTGTGTTCAACATGATGGTTCCTCTATCCTTGTTGATGGTAGGTATCTCCACTTCTTCTTTGGGGTTTCTCACGGTCTCCGTCAACGGGATCCCCTCTCTCCAATGCTATTCAACATTTGTATGGAACCTTTCATTCGAGGGCTTAAGGAGTTAGTCTTCCAAAGAAAAATTCTACCCTTTTATGTCAAGCGTGATCTTCATCCTCCCATCGCTCTTCTTTATGCTGATGATATCATCATTTTTTTGAATGGCAATCTTGGATCGATCTCCTGTTTGGCTCAATTCATTAAGGATTTTAAAGTTGCTTTTGAACAGAAAGTTAGCCTCCCCAAAAGCTTCTACTATATTGGAAAGTCCCTTACTGCTGGGAGACTCACGCAAATTCTTAACATTATTGGCTACTAGCTAGGCACTTTCCTTTTTAAGTATCTTGGTTGCCTGACTTTCCCTGGCAGAGCCAAGGCTTCTTACTTTGGTGATATTATTGATAAAATTCAATCCAAACTCTATGGCTGGAAAGCTAATCTCCTTTCCTTCTCGGCTTGGTTGCTCTTGATCAAACACGTCTTGTCCTCCATCCCTATACATGTCCTCTCTATTTTGGATTGCCCTAAGTCCATTATCAGAAAGATCCAATCCTCCTTTATAAAGTTTTTATTGGCCTCCTTGAATTCAAATCGTTGTCGGCATTGGATTGGGTGGGATAAGATCTCAAAACCCTCGCAGAATGGTGGGTTACACATTCAGGACCTCTCTCATTTTATTAAAGCTCTCCCAATGACACGTGCTTGGAATATCCTCTTTGGAGACTCTTTCTATAGCATTCTTGTTAAGGGGTTATGTCTTATTGTGTCCTCTGGTCACGGTCCTGCTAAATTTCAAGTTCTCAAGAAGGACTTTTTTGAAATGAGACCCTTCATTAGATGGGAGTTACATGAAGGAAAGATTGACTTTTGGGTTGATGCCTGGATTGGCGACTCTCCTTTGGCTAACTTCCTTCCTGATGGTTACTCTTCTCCCCCAATGTCAATTAAGGACATGCTTCCTATCATTGGTGACTCTAACTTGATCATTCATCTTCCAAACTCTATTAGATCGAAACTTCATGATATATCCTTGGATTCTCTTAAAAATCAACCCCTTTGGAGCTTGGAAAATTTTGGCAAGTTTTTATTGCTTCTGCCTATAAACTTCATTTCAGAAATACACTACCATGAATGTTTGGAGGCCTAATCTTCTGTTGCGTATTTCCCTTGCGTCTTGGAGGATTTGAAGCAGAAAGGTTCAACTAATGATAGCATTTGCAAGCTCGGTGTTTGCCTCCCTTCCAAGTGCTGATGAAGTTAACAACCCCTTCTATTGAAACATTTGACCATCTCTTCTCCTTGAGTAAGTTAGTCATCCTTATCTCCAATTGGGTTTTTTTGGACAATGCTACTCTTTACATCGATCCCTATCATTTCCATGCTATTCTTAGCCATGACCGTTGGTCTATGGGAAAGAAGAGCATTTAGGCTCTTATCTACTTTATTTGGCATACTATCTGGCATTTTAGGAACAGAATCAAGAATGATGGCTTATCATTTGAGAAAATTACCTTTCTTCTTAGGTGTAAGTGGGATAATTTTGATATGGGGGATTAGTCCAAAAATCATAAGCCTTCGGTAGGTCTTACCAGCTAGGTTCATCCTTCTTCTAGCCTTGAGGCCAATTTCGCGGCTATTCAAGAAGGTTCCTTTATGTATTCCTCCTCGATTATCAAATATCATGATGGCAACTTTTTTCAAGAGATTGTTGCTAGAATTTCCACCATTAGATGAGAAATTATGCTCATTCGAGATATTCAACATGCTTTTCGGATTACTGTAGCTGAGAGCCTTCAGATTGAGATTGATTCAACTCTTTTGTATTATTGGTGGAAAGGGAAGGTCCCTCTACCGTGGATGGTCAAGAGAGACCTTGAATCTGTCCTCTCTTGTTGGGAAGATTCAAAGTCTTCTTTTTGTGCACCCCTTAGCCGACCTACTTGCATATAGACTAGCCAATTCTGCTACGGGAGATTGGAAGATTTTGGATGATGTCAACAAGCTTGACCTTCGTTCTTAAGGACTTCTTCGCCTTGATAAAATCCAGATGCCCTATGTTAGCCTTCGAAGTTAGCTTTTCAGAATGGCTTTTGTTGCTTTTGCATGGTTTTGGTAGTCTTGTTTTTGTTTCTCTTGTATTAAGTCACAAGTCATGGTTCGCTTTTCTTGTACTTGGCGAGTTTTGGTCTAGTCCTCCTGCCTCTTTTTTTACTATCTCTAGGGAGTGAGGAATTAGTAAGATTGGCTCCCGTATTTTTTTTCAAAAAAATAATTAAGCTGAAATAACTTATATCACAATCTTCTTTTTTACTGCTAGGGATGAAAATGGATCCTGATTCATATTAGATATCTGGATATCGTATTTGATTCTAATTGGATTTAATAATTTGGATGTAGATAATTGCTAAATTCGGATCCAAATATGAATGGTAAAACTTCTAAATTTTTGGATCCGAATTCTAATTTAGATTTGATGGAAAGTGGTCATATTTGAATTTGAATATCCAATTATATACATTCAAATAGGGTGGACCATCGCATCTAACCCAATCCAAACGTGCTACGGCTTGAATTTATTTTTTCGAGGTTTAGGCTGGGTCAAAGGTCAAAAAATTTTAATCATTCAAAGTTCAAGTTCAGCCCAAAATCAATTTTTTTACATCCAAATTTAAGTGGGGTTGTGAAAAAAAATTAACTTTTCAGATGTATTTTTTTTAAATGAAAGTGATTTGGATGTTCTTTTAAAAAAATAAGTTTGATTTTCTTTTTTTTTTTGTAAAATTTATATAAGCTTATCCTAAATGTAATTTAGGTATTTTTTTAATAAAGATTAAATTTAAAAACTAATATGAGCTTGTTTTTACTATCTGTTATAATTTTACGATTTAATTATTTTTTTAATATTTCATGAAATCAAAAGTTAGTAAATCTATAAATCATGAATGACCGATAAATTTATAATTATGAACAATCTAAAAATTATACCAAAATAAATATTTTTTAGGCCGTTGGGCCTATTTTAGGCTTTAGCAAGTAGTGGCCCAACTCAATCCAAACTTAAATGAACTTTAAAATGAACGTTTAGGCCCAACCCATGAAAAATTCGAGTTCGAGTCAAGCTAAGGTTTTTGGGTCGGGTTATGGGTTGGGTCTGGTTTAGCCCAACCCAATACTCCACCCTACATTCAGATTTGAATTTAAATTCGACATCACTTTCCACTTTAACACGTATCCATTGTAGCTATAATTATACTTGAAGAAACTTAACCTACCACTTAAGCCATAGATATTATGATTTCATGATATATTTTCTTTTTGGGGATTTCAAGTTAACACCATTAATAGGTGAAGCATTACAAACTATTAGTTAAACTACCACGAAACAAAATTAACATGATTTTTTAAAATCTTGCATTAGTATTAGTCGTAATCGAATGAAATTTAGAAATAGATATACATACTCTATTTTATTTTTATTGATTTTTTATTCATATTTTGTTATTATTTATTTTATAAAATATATTTTAATCTAATTATCCTTATATAATTAATTAATGATTCATTTTTTTCTTATATTTGTAGGAAATCTAATAGTCCATATGTATCGACCACCGAGATTTGTATAGAATAACAACTTTTATAAGAGATATTAATCTTTAGATAATGTAGCTATCATTGATGTAAAAATCAACTTACTTGAGCGAATAATCGGCTAAGTAATCTTAGGTGGTGCCCTCCTGATTGAATAACCCATAGTCTGTCCTATAGTCGGTAACACCGACTACTCGATCAAGTAGTCGATGTAATCAGCTGAGTATAAGGATGATTTTTGCATAGAGAAAAACATAGGTATATAAGTATGTATTATTTTGAGGTCAAATAAAACCCCACTCAACCCCCTTTCCTCAACCACTCTCCTAACACCGTTTACTTTCACGCGAGACTCTTTGACCAAGCAAAATCCCCCTTCGCCCAAGTTGCTGCATCGCTCAAGCCCCAAGGGCTGGCTAGCAAGCAACAAGTACTCCTTGTTGTATCACCCAAACTGCTGCGACGAGTACTCCTTGCTGTGATGAGAGAGCCTGCTACTATTGTCACTTGTATGGCAACTATTGTTGCTCCTTTGACGATCTAACCTCTCTCTCTCTCGTTAGTTCCTTAGTTTAAGGTTTACGGTTTCCTATGACGCCCAAGCTGCCTAAGCTATTGTTGCATCTTAGTTCCTTGGTTTATGCCTCTTTGCCCTTGGTTTATATTAGTAGTATAAACCCTTGGTTTAATAACTTGGTTTATACCTTTGTTTATGTTGCTACTAGTGCACACTTCAATTTATAATGTATTTTATTCAAACATATATTAATTCTTAGTTGATGTTACTCTACCCTTGGTAATGTATTTGAAATGGTTTATACCTTGGTTTAATTCTTAATTTTATAGTGTATTTGATTTTAATTTTTGATGTGTATGTATATAATATATTTACATATTTAAAAATGTTGGACTAAGTACTTCCCAACTACTCCTCTGCATACCATATACTTCTTAGTCATTGGCATGACTAACTAAATGCCAACTACTAACTTTTATAATACTGATGGCAATTTAATTTCATTCAACTCTTTATACCAATATTGGTTTCCATTTATATAAAAAACATTAGTTCTTATACAAATTTTATTTTAATTTTTGTTTCCATTTATATGTCTAATAAATAATATTTTTTAAAGAAAGTCTACCTAATAAAAAATAGATTCAGATTCATATTTGAGTATAATCAATACCAGATTTGTATTTGTATTCGATCATGCTTCAATTTGATTAAAGTCATATCCAATTTTATTAAGATATTATAATAAAAATTCGTATCTAACTTATTATGTGAATCTAAATTTAATTTTAAAAAATAAATATAAATATTAAGAAAAATGGGAGAGCTACACTTCCATGTACTTAGAAACATACTCGACTAATGTGTCATGCATGTTGGTGGTCAATTGGCATCCCACTAGAAGAGTCACATGTGGTCATAGATATAAAAAGTTAGATCACCTTTTTATATTCTAAAAGTACAATTACCATTTTTAGCTAAGAAAAAGGAGTCACATGATTCACATGTATCCCTCACATTCAATTTCAAATTTCAATGGAGGGTGAGGAAAACTCTGTTTCCAGTTATTGCCATCGATGCTACAATAAATGCTAACGACACCATCATAGCTGTTGTGAGCACTTTAAATGTACTGACATAGCACAAATGTAACATAAAAGAAAAAAAGCTTATGAAAACATAACTTACAATTGTTAGTAATATAAAAACATACTATAACACCAACAAATGCTACTTTTGAGGTACATTCCTTAGAAGTAGTAATAATGTCAGTAATTGACCAACACGGTGCCATCGGCACCACAATAGGTGGTAACAGCACTATCATAACTACACTTGAGACTTCAACCATATTATCATAGTACATGCCAACGGAAACATGATAGGTGCCGTTGGCACCACAAGATACCAACAACACGTCAAACAAAAAAGATAAGAATCACATTAACGTAAATTTAGATATCAACGTCATCACGTACATTTTTATGTTGGTGCCCTTACACCTATTCAGTAACTTTTATAGTACTCAGGTATCTAGTGCAAACACTTATCCCTTATCATGGAGTTGTTGACATCGATTACTTATCATTTATCTTGGTGTTGTTGGCATCAATTGCGTAAACACCTATTGTGATGCTGACGGCACCACCATAGGTGTTAACGGCATCACCATTGGTTTCGTTGAGATGCCAATAACACCTCAAACAAACAACACCTATTGTATTGTCCTTTGCACGTACTAGAACAATGCGGTGGAAGTCTCTAGTGCAGTATGATGGTGCCATAAATAGCTATTGTTGTGCTAACAACACCTTGTTGTCAATTATTCACTCACCTTGAACACAAATAGGTGCTGACGGCAACACCATAGGTACTAACGACATCACATTAGTGCTAATGACATCATCACCAGTCGCGTTAAGGTGCCAACAACACTTCAAATAAAAAAGATAAAAATCACATCAACGTAAGTTTATAGACCAATGTCACAACGTACATTTTCATGTTGGTTCCCTTGACACCTATTTATTAACTTTTATAGTACTTAAATATCTACTGCGAACACTTATCACTTATCATGGTATTATCACCATCAATTACTTTCCCCATAGATACTAACGGCATCACCATTAGTCACGTTGAGGTGCCAACAACACCTCAAATGAAAAAGATAAGAATCACATCAACGTAATTTTAGATACCAACGTCACCGCGTACATTTTCATGTTGGTGCCCTTGGCACATATTCAGTAACTTTTTTAGTTTTCGAGTATCTACTGAAAACATTTAACACTTATCTTATTGTTGTTAGCATCAATATCCACTCTTGGGAAGAGATGCGTACAGCGTTTCTTAAGAAGTTTTTCCCAATCGGGCACATTAATGCGCTTTACAGTGCCATAACCTCTTTCACGCAACAAAATGGCAAGCAATTCATGAACCAGAGAGAGGTATAATGACCTTCTCAGGAAATGTCCACATGACGGTCTACCTAAGTGGCATGTAGCTCAAATTTTCTATTATGAGCTAAATGAAACTTTGAGGCAAATTGCAGACACTTTCTGCGAAGGTAATTTCATGAATAACGACGAGGATGGAGCATTTGAACTATTTGAAAACATGAGTGAGAATTCTATGAACAATGCTTCCATCGTCGCCTTTAATCAGACCAGCGCACCTCGTAGTGGAGCACATGGGGTTGATACACGACCCTCCCATTCATCCACTGACTTAAATTTAATTGCACAAAAATTGGATGAAGTCTCACTCGTTCATAAAAAGTCGGACAAACTCTTGGCTGACCCGTTTTGTGGCTCATACTTCGACTCCTCTACTATGTCACAAGCCCAATCCTTCCCAAGTCAAGCTAATTTCTAAAAATCCCGCACGACCTGCACCATCCTTGCCGAGTATTGCGCCAAGTGACTCGATAAGTAATGTGGACTTGGCTTTTTCTAGCTAGTATTACGACATGGAGGAACAAGCCTCCTTGTACTAGGATGCATTATCATATGCAGACTCGTCTTCTGAATTTGAAGACGTGTGCACCCTAGGAAACAAGCCATATTCTGCTACTTATAACCCAGGGTGGCGCAACCATCCAAACTTCACTTGGTCCAGCAACCCTTAGTGCTAAAACCCCGTTGGTGGACCATTGTGACCATCTGCTCCCGTCATCCCAAGGGCCCAATATAATACTTCGGCAAACCTATCGCTGGGCCCTTGCGCACCTCAAACGAACCACGCATCAAGATCTCTTGATAAATTAATGCGAATGATGACGAAAATGTCAAAGTGCCATGAAGAAAATACGACTTCTCTTCAACACCAACTAGCACAACAGAATGTGAGATCAGTCAACTACACATGACGACTTAATCTCAGGGCACTCTTTCTGCCCAACCTGTCTCAAACCCGCAAAATTTTGTACCTCCTGGTCCGCAACCACAAGTGCGACCATCTTAGGGGTAGATTCACCATATTCTACAAGCTCCGAGTACTCCACTGGGATTTCAGGCTAATCCCGCAGTAGCACATTAATTCTATGTCCCTATTGTGAACCCTCCTCCACCTTATGATCCCACTGGACTTGCGACGTCTAATGTGATTACTTTGAGGAGTGGTAAACAAACCGTTGATCCACCTCGACCTGATCCTGGCCCATCTTCTTCATTGTCCTATCATTCGGGTTACGCATTGCATTCTCGTGAGGATGACACATGATGTAGACACATTTATTTCACATAAACTGTCTGTTTATACGTGTTCTTAGGTGTATAATTGCATTCAACATTATAAATATTACATAGCATGCATCACTCTGCATTCAGATTAGTTTGTACAAAATATAGGTTACTTTGCCCCTTTTGTGGCTAGGGGATAATAGGATTTTATTTCGGGGCCTCGGATTGAAGATTCAACTGTACGGATCTAATCAGGGCAACAATCGGAGTCAAACACCTCTGAGATCACCCAGATCGAACCTCTGTAGCATGCAATGCAGTATGAGAAAGATCAGAGGTCAAGGGATTAAAATGGCGTAAATCCGTACCC
The DNA here is from genome assembly GCA_037157565.1 of Thalassia testudinum. NCBI lineage: Eukaryota > Viridiplantae > Streptophyta > Magnoliopsida > Alismatales > Hydrocharitaceae > Thalassia > Thalassia testudinum. Next base: position 56,787,351 of record JAZHRO010000030.1, read on the forward strand.
TGGACGACAAATCGAACTACACAGATGGGTTTAGATCAACGATCACAACCCAACGATGTGAAAATCGATTCAATCCGACAACCGTAGCACCACCTACAAAGAAAAGAAGATGGATGCTATGATGGCGCCAAGTGGTGGCATCATGGCCACCCAACACTGCCCACAGCACCTACTCTTTGCCTACGTGATCAGTCCTAATAGTTGGATCTCCATCCAATAGGTGAGAGCGCCGTGACCATACAATCAAGAGTGCAACAATCGGCGCTCATAACACAGTGGTCGCATGTTCTTTTGCAAAGAGGCGGCGAGCATTCGATTCGCGACGAGGGGTGGATTCTGCGAGATGCAACGTGCGAGGAAATTGGACCATTGGATGCGGCACGAACGGCCGATGTAGTGGCTACATGGCGCACCTAGAGGCACTGGATGAACAATCGTGCTGCATGCACACGATGACGTGTGATTGTACGTGCCATCGTACAAGGGCACGCGCAATGGCGGAAGGCAAAGCGATCTCACGTGATCTCGACCGTCCGATCGAATGATCGGACGACTAGTGATCGAGGAAAATTTTGCTTCAGAAAATATCGAGAAATGAGGATAAGCAGATGTATTATCACAGTAAATCATGTGGTGGAAAATCTTTAATAAAAAATTAATAAAATATACTTAAATTATCCTATAACTTCATGTCATATCACATGAGGTACAAATGTAATGAAAGCATTCACATATGTCACTTCCGGTCATGGGTGTGAAATCTGTATCTAAATCGACCGTGAAATGAGTTGAATAGAAGAGTCTAACAATAACGTGAAAGAATGAGTATTGTGCTACAATTTCCACCCCAATAAATCAAATCTCAATATTAAGAATGGGAATCCTCAATGGCATGCACATGTAAATTCTAGTTGGTCTTTTTCTATAGCAAAACAGGGGATCCCTCCCCTTGGATTGCACGAGAAGAGGAAGCTACGGCTGGTAGTGCTATGCTCAAAGAACGTCAAGGACGCGGAGATGGTTCCAATGATGGTGGTCCCACGGTGGGAGGTGACTGGAGCCGACCGCCGAAGAGAAAGAACTCGCCGGTGGTGGCGGCTTCCCACAAGCATGCATGGACTGCAGGCGTTGGCAAGCTTGTGGTGTCGAGGCGAATCTGACGACGTCCACGGCGTGTCGAATGGTGGCGTGTAGTGGTGGCTGCATGGAGGTTGCACCGGAGGTTGATGGGTTCGTTCGGGGAAGATGATAAATAGTGTGAGGAGGCGAGCCTGCGGTGGCCGTGCGAGTGGGCTTGGGTGCGCAAGGGGCTGAGCATCGAGGAGGCTAACCACTTGGGGGCATGCGGCTATTGGGGAAGGGCATGGCGCGAGGGCAGACCACCGTAAGGGTGGCTGCACGGTGAGGGTGCACGAAAGTTGAGGCGTGCATAGCCGGTGGCTGCTTCATGTGGTTCTGTTGAGGCTTGCGTTGGCCTTGCATCTGAGAGGGTGGAGAGTTGGAGGTCACACGGTGGAGTTGCATTCGTTGTGGTTGGGGCGGTGATGAGGTGAGAACTCAAGTGAATGTAGCTGTCATCAAGGGCTTGCGGTCGTAGGCAAGAAGGCACAGGTCTCTAGATGTCTAGGAACCTTCCCGGATGACTTAAACGAAGGGAATGACGCACGATGGTGATGTTAGAGACACGGTCGCGGTTGTCATCGAGGCTCGCGGTGGTGGGGTTGTTGGTGGCACATGGAGGAGGGGAGGTTCTCCCCTCTATTGGAAGAAGAGGATTCTTTGTTGGTTGCCTGTAGGGGAGGAGAGATGGTCCATCCTCGTTGCTCTTCAAGCCTATTATAAACAAGAGAGAGAAAATCAAAGAGAATAATTGTGATTTCATGTTACCAAAAGACAAGAGAGACATTTGAGGGAAAATAAAAAAGGAAGTGAATGCCCTTGATTAGTTTGAGAGACATAAAGTGATGCAAAAAATGATTCCCTTCATATATTTTGCTATAACAAAATCCCTACATTATAGTATCTCAAATTGAGATTTGATGTGATAATACCCTTGCCTTTAAAGTAAATAATTAATCCTTATACATAAAGATTAATGTACTTAATGTATGAAATAATAAATGTAAAGCTCACATCATTTTGTCAATACCATGCATGCTTTAAATTAATTTCTTGTTCTAATAACAATATTCTTAGACTCTAATTTAGTTCACTAAAGTGGATCAATCAGTTGGTAGTGGCGCAACGTAATGAAGTGGTGAACGGCTGAAGAGAAGGAGGCGTTGACGTGGTATGCTGGGAGCAGTCGAATGCACAATGGATGGCCCTAGTTGAGGTGTGGCTACAGCATTATGCACCTACAGCGACACATGCATCCGTCACTAAAGACCCCTGTATTAAATTCTAAGCATTTAAATGACCAAACTACCCCCATGACTACACCTATAAAAGGACCACCCTTCCCACACATTTCTTCATCCCTTTTCTTCTACTCTCACCCTCTCCAAAGTTCTAAGAGCTAGTTCCATACCTAGGATGCTCCACTAGAATCTTAAAAGTAATTTTTCCATCTTCTCACTCCCGTTCATAGAGCGCCTGTGGTTGTCCTTTAGCCGCCATTAGAGAAGTAGATCCCGCTGCAACGTCACCCTGTTCCGTCCTCAATCCTCCAGCTCCGTTTTCGCCCTGTTCACTCGTCCAGCATCTCACTTCCCTCTTTCGGGCTCTCCGTCAATGCAGCTTGTCCTCCAAGCAACCGTCGAGGAGGATTTTCTCATCCCTATCTTTTTACCGCTATCTACTGTAGATTTTCATCTTCTATGGTTATAAAATATTTATTTATTCTCTCCCTATTTTCTGTTTCTTTGTATTATTCTATCTCTCTCTTCCATTATTTATTATTTAAGTAGAATAGTTTGTGTAGATTAATTTCAACCAGCTACTCTACTTTGTGGCAATAATTTCAAATGCTATTTTTAATTAAACGTTCGCCTCCCTATGTTCAACCCAGAACTTATCAGAGTTTTGTTTATAAAATTTATTTAGTAGAGAATTTTCTTACGAATGTTACAGCGACTCAAGTTTTCCAAAAACTCAACCTTTCGCAACAAATTTCTTACTCATCATCACACCCAAACTGGTGCCAGAATTGGTCCCATTTCCTAAGGCTCTACCAAGGGAGCCAAAAGGCAAGAAAAAAAACACGCAGACCTTTGATAATCTACGTAATCTTTTCAAGGATGTTGAGATCAAGGTTCCCTTGTTAGAGGCGATCGACCGCATCCCGATTGTCGCCCATTTTCTTTAAGGACTACACTACACCTTGGTGGCAACAAAAGAAAACCAAGAACTTGGTGGTTCTCTGGTCTCATGCGAGTTGTGCTATATTGTTAAAATTATCACTGAAGCAGAAAGACCCAAGCATCCCTCTCATTTCATGCAGCATCAAAGGCTGAAATTTTGATCGTGCCTTACTAGATTTAGGATCTTCCATTAACCTCGTACTGACCATCATGTTCCAGAAATTTGCATTGGGAAATTTAAAACCCACCCCAATTACATTGCAGTCAGTAGATCTCTCTGTTAAAATCCCGCGAGGTGTGGTGGAAGATGTGGTGGTTAGGGTCAACAGTCTATGTTTTCCTGTTGCCTTTCTTGTATTAGATATGGAAGTTCCTGATTCACTTTCTAATTACCCGATCATCCTCAATAGACCATTATTGGCCACAACCTGCGTCCATATCGATTGTGAATTGGGTTGCATTGAGATTGTTGTGGGTCATGAAAAGCTCAAACTCAACATTTTTAAGACCACCAAGAATTTTGACTGTGATCTTGTCGAGGATGACACGTCTGACGATGACATGGTTGTCAGTGTGTGTATCGGGTTGGTAGGGACCTATTTAAATTGTTGTGGCATACCCTTAGAAAATCATTAATACATGACTAACCTTTGCTGTGACATTTCCCCACCCCACCCCTTACCCTTATCTCTTCCCGACCAAACCCCTGACGAGCCCCACTCTGTTTCTTACGCCTAGTGGTCTTAGTCATTTCTGGGCTGCTCACCTTCGGTCTACCCCCTTGAAAACCAGAGTGCCCTTTCTTTCCTGCCAGGCGGAAGCAACATTCTACACTAGGACCTCATTCCCAAATGCTGATCACTGGGGCTCTCCTTTCTTGGATCCATCAATCCAAGGCACCCCTCTTCTTGTCCAATCAGAGGGCCAATTTCCTTCGCCCCTCATTCTTTCCTCTGATCCTTTTGGGACACTTGTCCCAAGAATTGCCAGATCTTTCCCCATCCACTCCTGAGCGTAAAGCGCTGGCTGACATGCTAAAATATGCTTTCTTGGGACCAAATGAAACTCTTCCTGAAATCATCAGTTCAAAATTATCCAGGGAGCAAGAGTGCAAGCTAATGAAGGTCCTAATTGAACATAAGGCAACCATTAGATGGTCTCTTACTGATTTCACTGGCATTAGCCCCTCCTACTGCACTCACCGTATATATATAGAGGAGGAAGCTCGACCTTTGCGAGAGATGCAGTGACGTTTCCATCCTAATATGCGAGAGGTCGTCAAGAATGAAATTATTAAGCGACTTGATGCAAGCATCATTTACCCGATCAGTGACAACCCCTAGGTAAGCATGATTTATGTTGTTCCCAGAAAGGCAAGTCTCATCGCTTGTGTCAATGACTGGGGTAAATCCATCCCTACATGCACTCTTACATCTTGGAGAGTGTGTGTCGACTATAGGAAACTCAATACTGTTACCAAGAAATACCATTTTCCGCTACCTTTTATCAACCAAATCCTGGAGCGGTTAGCGGGAAATTAGTTCGTTTTATTTTCTGGATGGATTCTCAGGCTATAACCAAGTGGCTATTGAACCCTGAGACTAAGAGAAAACCATCTTCACCTGCTCCTTTGGCACCTTAACTTTCAGAAGGATGCCATTCGGACTTTGTAACGCGTCATCTACCTTAAAAAGATGCATGCTAGTGATATTCCATGATATGGTGGGTGATCTTCTAAGGTCTTTATGGACGATTTTTTGATCTTCAGACCCACCTTTGATCACTGTCTAGCCAACTTGACCCACATCCTTTGGAGATGTATTGTTGTTAACCTCCTACTTTCCTGTGAGAAAAGTCATTTTATGGTGCATGAAGGTATTGTTCTCGGACATATCATCTCTGAAAGGGGTATCAAGATGGACAGAGCTAAGCTTGATGTCATAGATGATTTATCGGTACCTAGCTCTATTCGCCAAATCCACTCCTTTTTGGGTCATGTCGGTTTCTATAGAAGATTTATCAAGGATTTTCCCAAGATTTCCAGACCTTTGGTTCATCTCCTTTCTACTGATGTACCCTTTGACATAGGCCCTGACTGTATTTGAGCATTTATGGAGCTACGTGATGACATCAGTATGGCCCCTGTTCTCCAGGCACCTGATTGGTCCCTCGACTTTGAGCTGATGTGTGATGCTTTTGACCTTGCTGTCGGAGCTATCTTGGGATAAAGGCGTGATAAACACCCCTTCATGGTATATTACGCTACTAAGATGCTGGATAAGGCCCAGCGTAATTACATGACCACTGAAAAGGAACTACTGGCGGTCGTCTTTGGGTTGGAGAAATTCCGATCGTATCTTCTGAGCTCTCATGTTACCATCTTCACAGACTACGCGACCATTCGTCATCTCATGCATAAGAAGGATGCAAAGCCTTGATTGATTCGTTGGATCCTTCTCCTTCAAGAGTTTGATCTTGAGATACAAGATAAGGCTAGAGCCCAGTTGCAAACCACCTCTCAAGATTCAACAAGTAAAATAACCATTCAATTAAGAGCGGGTCGTATCCACAGGAAGGCAGTGGCCTATTTAAACTCGCAAGGGTCAAAAATCGATGTTCTCTGTTAATTTCATCAAGAAATCAAGCCAAAATCGTTTTTCAAATGAGATAATAAGACTTTAACATGCTGATATTGTATTTACGAGAAAGAGGGAGGTTCTTTGCATAAAATCACCAGAATAATTTAATTAGAAAATGAAGTTCACAATGGCTTGAATCGTAAAAACTAATTGGTGGCTTACTATAGCAAAATAGGGGAAAACTTCCCCTTGTCCATGCACGAGGAGGATATGGTCGAAGGTGTGAAGCTTGGAGGAAGCTCTCTAGATCGAGGGCTTCGCAGCGGTGGTGGTGGCGAGTTGCGAGGTGGTTGAAGCTGGCTGGACGGAGCTCCGGTGAAGGTGGGTTTCGATGGCTCTTGCTGTTGGCTGCACTTGCTAGAGGGGGTGCGGAGGCATGCGCTGCAAGCGGCACGCGAAGAAGTGTTCCGTGCTGCTGAAGGAGGCGCGAAGGTTTGGTGCAACGTGCGGCTGCAGGTGCTAGAGCTGTGGGGGTCGGCAAGGGCACTGAAAGGGCGGGCACGGGAAGGTGCTAGCGGGGCGTGATTAGCCCATAGTTGTGGGCTATTTAAGTATTTAAGTGCCTACACATTAGGTTAATTCTAACATTTATTTAGTATAAATTAGGATGTAAATAGATTAATTCATAGTTTTAATCTAATTACATAATCCATACATTGCATTCATATCTTAAGTGCATTTAGAATTAGCTTAGAATAGCATTCATCTAATTAGATAACCAATTAGGTATATTGTTTTTATTAACATAGAAGTTGAGGGTCTATACATAAATAACCCTAATATTTTAATAATATTTTCTTTATTCGTCTTCTTTCAGAACGGCTGGCTGCCGCTCCAACGCCCGCGTGATGCAGTGAAAGCCATTCAATGGGGAGTGTATACGGTGGATCTGGTCGGCAGCTGATTTCAAAATTGTTCATGCCACTACAAAAGGAGCACGGAGGCAGCCGAGCAAAGCAGGCCTCCGCCACCGACCCACCACTGTGCAGAGAGATCCTCTCTCTTCCACTCCACACTGCCGGCCTCTACCGTGGCGGCGAGTCTCCACCACCGTGGGCGTGTGGTGTGACAGGCCACACCGCCATCCGGAGCTCGCCCGCATTACCGTGAGCACCTTAGCGTGCAACTCCCTCGCCGTCATCGCCGACCACCGTCACCAACCTACTGATCAGCCACCCTCTCAGTAACTTAAGACGTCTGGGAAATTTCCCAGACGTCTGAAGTTACCCGCTCACTTCACCGCACACGCCTGAAGTCGCCTGCAGACCCCTTCCCGCACCTGCAGAACCTTCAGCGCACCCACGTCCGTCAACCTTCAGCTCAAACACGCACAACCGCCTGCAGTCCACGCCGTTCACCACTGTGTCTGCAGAACCGCCAGCAACCGACCTCTGCAGCTTCCACCGCAGCCACGCCTCCGCGCGCCAGCGCCCTCAGCAGACCCTCCGCGCGCTCACGCACAGCCATCTGCAAACCGCCAGCAACCGACCTCTGCAGCTTCCACCGCGCAGAGCCCTCAGCAGACCCTCCGCGCGCCCACGCACAGCCATCTGCAAACCGCCAGCAACCGACCTCTGTAGCTTCCACCGCACACGCACAACCGCCTGCAGACCACCGCAGCCACGCCTCCGCGCGCCCACGCACAACCGCCTGCAGCACCTCCGCCGGAGCTCGTCCGGCCACCTCCGGCCGCCGCGCGACTCGCCGTCACCACCGATTCGAAGCCCTTGATCCAAGGGACCTCCGCCGAGCTTCCCGCGCCCAGCCATCGGCTCCTCGTCGCGCAAGCCAACGGGGAACAATTCCCCTGTTTTGCTACAGTAAAGCGTTGATTAAAATTTACATTTTCTGCCATTGCCAGATTTTATTCATATTCTATTCACTCTGCATTGCGGAAAATATCCTGTAGTTTCTCATAATTGCCATTTCAGCATTATTTCTTGCTTAAACCTTAATCTAAAGGCAATCTTGGCTTGGTTCTTGTCCAAATTGACTCCGAACAAACATTTTTAAGTGGCGCGAATTTTAATACGTTATTGCCTCCCTGTGGATACGATCTGCTCCTCTGCGAGTGGTTATTTCTTATTAAAAATTGATTAGTCGATTTTTCCACCACATTAAACTACAAACGACTTAAAAGCGAAGGATCGACCCGATCAATGGCGCCGTTGCCGGGGAGGCAACAGACGTAATAATTTCGCCTAATTTTACTTTGATTATTTGTCAATTGCACAGAGATTTGACCATTCATTATTTTCTTTTCTGTGCGAGAAATTTTGTGCAAGAATCAGCCACTGTGAGAGGCGACCCTTGACGTCGCCAGACGAGAAGTGGACAAGTAATTTTGAAAGGAGGAGAAGGACAAGGACGCGATGGACACCACTGTATTTAATCGCTAATTTAATTAGAATAGAATTAAGACTGAAGACTTAATTTTTCATTACAGTTAGTTTGAAACCCTTGTTCTGGGGCAAATTTTGAGGGGTTTGTTCCCTGATTTTGTTTTGGACCCGTGTTGGGTAATTTTTGGGAGCCTGTTCCCTTTTCTTTAGATTTAGGTTTATTATTTTTATTATTATTATTTCTTTTATTTGCTTGTGCATAAGTAGTTCTAAAAAAAATAGAAAAAGAAAAAAAACGAGCTGCCTGCTAGAAGCTGCCTGCCCTAGGACGAACCATTTAGGTCTGTATGAGCAGCCTCTAGATTTGCTTTTCTGCATTGCGTGCATTTTTGCATCGAAGATCGCTGGAGGCAAGGTACGCATTCTCTTACTTTGCATCCTATTTTTGATCACGCATTGCATTTGGGATTTAATGCAAAGACCACCTAATCTGTACTGAATAAATCTAACAAGTGGTCACATATTTTCTTTAGAAAAAGGACTAATTAAAGGAAGGACATTTTAAAAACCAAGGATTTCATTTTCAAACTTGGCGTGCGATTCAAAGTTTAAAATCTTTTACGGTGTATGCACACTTATTTCACTTGCACCACGACACGCTTCTAGACACTCCTTAGGTTTGGAAATACTAGGACAAGAGCCCTCCTTTCGTTGGATTCTGAAGTGTTCGGAACTTGAGATCAAAGGTTTTGTAAATCCAAAGAGGGGGATACCCTGTCACGGATTTTTGGGGGTAGTTGAGGGGCACCGCGAAAGCACAGCTTCAAAGGAAGGCTTAGGCCTACTTGCATCCCTCGATCTTCCGTCTTTGGATTTACTTGACCATTTGAGATTTAGGGAAGAACACCTAAGCTCCAACTAGGTCTTTTTAGGCGAGCCGTAGGTCGACAATAGGTGCGTAAATTGATTGAACAAATTGTATTGTCACCTGCAATCTGACTTAAAATCAAAAGCCTAAATTGGGAAAGACCTAAAAGGTCCTTTTTGAATTGTGTCTTGTTTGGGGAATTCTGATTGAAGTGTGAGTTAGAATGGACCACATTGATTTTCTTCCTTTCACATCTTGCCCACACCCTCACCCCCACTCTGCATCCTTCGATCCCAGATGCCGAGATGGTCCATTCCTGGATGGACATAATGACAATCATTGGGATCCGTTTTACTCCTATTATAGGAGTATTGGCCTAGTTAAGCCCCAAATTAGTGAGCAGAACTCAGGAGCGGGATTTGCTTTACCCAATATCCCACATACAAAAGAAATACCCAACCCACCCTCCCTGAAAACTTATAATGGTTGGACAAACACTCCTGGGTACTATAAGCCTGAGCTTGACTTCTCTTATGATAAAAATGACCTCTCCTCTTTGAAGATGGAAATACAGAAAATGCAAAATGAAATGAGTGAATTGTTAGGAGAATCTTTGAGAGCAGGCCAACAAGAAAGAGATGAAATTAGCCACCCAATCTGCCCCATTGACGATGACGTACACCCCTCTACAATAGATGCATCTCCCGTGGGAAAGCTACACTTTAAGTTGAAGGGAAATTCTGGGGAAAATAGCTACTTTTCGAGGATCGATTTTGAAACCTCCCCATTAGATGACACTTCCTTGAGAGATCTACACTTTAGGTGGGAGGAAAATACACATGAAAGTAGCTATGCATTGGATGAAGAAAGGTGGCAACCCGAGGAAGACGATGATAAGGTTGAGTATCCACCTGAATTATATTGGAGTCAAAAGAAGGGAATGATGGTACCATTGGAAGACCTCGACCCAGATGATAGTATTTTTGTGACATTTGATGAAGTGGGTCAAAGTCAAGTTGTTAATCCTACCCTCCCTTCTGATCACGATATGGAACTCAAACCCACCCTTAGGGAACCTAACCCTAAAGAAATTGACCTATCTGAGGAGTCTGATGTAACCAATGTAAATAATTTACCTCAGATAGAGCACCCTAGGGGATCTGCTGAGATATTAAATGATTCTAGACCTCGGGTACATGATGAATTGTGTGATGAGGAGGAAGACGAATTATATGAGGAACCTACATTCAAGATTTGGAGTGACACTAAGGGTGATTATGTCTTATTTGAAGAGTTAGCCCCTGAGGATGTCACAAATTTGACCAAATTAGGTTTCCTTGGCACACCCATTGATGATATTTCTCCTCATGATAAAATGATGGAAAATTTGGAAGCAATTTCTAAGATTTATGTGGATTCACATATAGACTCCGGGGAAGATTTGAGTAAAGAACAAAAACCCGGGGATGACATTGATAGGATAATCCATAGATCTGTTGCTTCCAACCTGCCTTCATTCACTTCGAAGTCACCCTCTGATTCGCTTATATCTGAAAGCGAAATTGTGACTCCTGATGAAGAGCAGGAAGATCCACGTGATGGTGCAAGGAATGCTAGGGATGAAATTGAGGATTTAGAAAGAGTGTTTAGGATGGACACCAAGCTGATTAAACCCAACCTAGATCTTATGGCCATCCCACAACCTCGTAACTTGGACACCCTAGACGATCCTTGCCTTAGAGAATTGCTCATTTTTGTTCTGACTAGGGGGCTTAACAGACCAATATTTTCTGTAATGGAGTATCGGGTATGGATTGATGATTTCTTTAGTCAGTCCATTACCCTGGGGGTTTATCTCTATACCATTCCTTCCCCATTCTTTTTGGAGGATCCTTGTCATCCTACCCCTACCCCTTTGAAGGTTATTTTAACTGTTTATCCTTTAGAACCTCTTCTGGTGACCTGGGAAGATTTCATTCCTATTTTAGTTGGGCGAGCATTTGCTATCGGGATTCATCATCAGCTCGCCAACATCCTAGGTTACTTATTTTCTAGGCCAACTTTGCTTTCCTCATTTTTAGGGCCTATTTCTACAATTCTTGAACCTGATTTGCAGGTTCTTCGGCTATTCAGCCCAGCTTTGACCCAGGTAATATCCTTCTATGCAATGAGGACATTGCAGATTTTAGGCATGGGGGGGTGTACTTGGGGATATACATAGCATAATTGCATACATTTGTACATATAAAAAAAAAAAAAAAATTTTGAGCTTAACTGGCTAAGTCCTGCATTCTTAAGCAAATCAGAACTCTAGCGTAGACTAAATTAATTCTAGGGTCAAACTTTAGAAGCTAAATAAGCTACTAGCTTTAGACCTTTAGGGTCCTTTGTGGACTTAAAAACTTAAGTAGGAGTTAAGTTGCGGACCATTCTTCAAGAGGTTGAGGAAGGGAAGCTAGGGTTTGAGTTAAAAGGTGGGGTAGTACCTGGAGTCTTATTCTACCTTTTGGTTTACGGGTCCTGGTAACCCAAGCATCCAAATTTTTCACACTTGGTCTGGTAATTAACTTAATTTCTGAAAAGAGATTTGGTTCTCTTAGTTTTGGCTTAAGAGAGGCTTGAAAACACATTTTGATTGGAAGAGTTCCCGCCGCAGGAGAGGTCGAGTATATACTCACCTTGAGGATGAGATGATAACATATTACCTCCTCGGCGCTTGTCTCTTAGGATATCCATCCTACTGGGGGCATGTAAGCGCATTGCGCGGTTCAGGTACCATGGGCGGCTCTATCTCGAAGTGCCGATTGCCATAGGCCTGAATTCGCTTAAGAAATCCATGGGCGATACTATCCCGAAGTGTCGATTGCCAGGAGTTCTTGGGGTCGTTATGGGCGGTGCTATCTCGAAACATCGAAAGCCAGGCACCCTTCGAGGTATGGTAATGGGGACAATGAATTCGACACAGACCGTGTTGATAGCTGATCTGAGGTTAGACTTAGAAGAATCAAACAAAAAAAAAAAAAAGAGGGTGTATATATAAAAAAATTTTCCTTTAACTCAAATAACTCGGACCAATGCACAAGCACGGATGCTTTAATCTCAGGGATCAATAAACTTTAGGGTAGAGTCAGAAATCAGGGAAACTTGTGCTGGCAACTCGTCTTTAGCCGACCTAGTCTGTAACTTAGCAACTACTTAGGAACCTTGGGTTTAGAACCTGAACTTAATATGCTTCTGAAGGAAGACTAAGTGAGTTGACTAGTTTACTTAGAGTGCTAGGTTTCGCTTAATTTTGCTAGGGACTAGCAAAAACTAGGCATGGGGGTATTTGATTAGCCCATAGTTGTGGGCTATTTAAGTATTTAAGTGCCTACACATTAGGTTAATTCTAACATTTATTTAGTATAAATTAGGATGTAAATAGATTAATTCATAGTTTTAATCTAATTACATAATCCATACATTGCATTCATATCTTAAGTGCATTTAGAATTAGCTTAGAATAGCATTCATCTAATTAGATAACCAATTAGGTATATTATTTTTATTAACATAGAAGTTGAGGGTCTATACATAAATAACCCTAATATTTTAATAATATTTTCTTTATTCGTCTTCTTTCAGAACGGCTGGCTGCCGCTCCAACGCCCGCGTGATGCAGTGAAAGCCATTCAAGGGGGAGCGTATACGGTGGATCTGGTCGGCAGCTGATTTCAAAATTGTTCATGCCACTACAAAAGGAGCACGGAGGCAGCCGAGCAAAGCAGGCCTCCGCCACCGACCCACCACTGTGCAGAGAGATCCTCTCTCTTCCACTCCACACTGCCGGCCTCTACCGTGGCGGCGAGTCTCCACCACCGTGGGCGTGTGGTGTGACAGGCCACACCGCCATCCGGAGCTCGCCCGCATTACCGTGAGCACCTTAGCGTGCAACTCCCTCGCCGTCATCGCCGACCACCGTCACCAACCTACTGATCAGCCACCCTCTCAGTAACTTAAGACGTCTGGGAAATTTCCCAGACGTCTGAAGTTACCCGCTCACTTCACCGCACACGCCTGAAGTCGCCTGCAGACCCCTTCCCGCACTTGCAGAACCTTCAGCGCACCCACGTCCGTCAACCTTCAGCTCAAACACGCACAACCGCCTGCAGTCCACGCCGTTCACCACTGTGTCTGCAGAACCGCCAGCAACCGACCTCTGCAGCTTCCACCGCAGCCACGCCTCCGCGCGCCAGCGCCCTCAGCAGACCCTCCGCGCGCCCACGCACAGCCATCTGCAAACCGCCAGCAACCGACCTCTGCAGCTTCCACCGCGCAGCGCCCTCAGCAGACCCTCCGCGCGCCCACGCACAGCCATCTGCAAACCGCCAGCAACCGACCTCTGTAGCTTCCACCGCACACGCACAACCGCCTGCAGACCACCGCAGCCGCGCCTCCGCGCGCCAGCGCCCTCCGCAGACCCTCCGCGCGCCCACGCACAACCGCCTGCAGCACCTCCGCCGGAGCTCGTCCGGCCACCTCCGGCCGCCGCGCGACTCGCCGTCACCACCGATTCGAAGCCCTTGATCCAAGGGACCTCCGCCGAGCTTCCCGCGCCCAGCCATCGGCTCCTCGTCGCGCAAGCCAACGGGGAACAATTCCCCTGTTTTGCTACAGTAAAGCGTTGATTAAAATTTACATTTTCTGCCATTGCCAGATTTTATTCATATTCTATTCACTCTGCATTGCGGAAAATATCCTGTGGTTTCTCATAATTGCCATTTCAGCATTATTTCTTGCTTAAACCTTAATCTAAAGGCAATCTTGGCTTGGTTCTTGTCCAAATTGACTCCGAACAAACATTTTTAAGTGGCGCGAATTTTAATACGTTATTGCCTCCCTGTGGATACGATCTGCTCCTCTGCGAGTGGTTATTTCTTATTAAAAATTGATTAGTCGATTTTTCCACCACATTAAACTACAAACGACTTAAAAGCGAAAGATCGACCCGATCAGGGCGCGTGCAGGTCGCGCGCGTGTGGAGGAGAAGGCACGCCTGCTGCTGTGCACGCGGAGGGTGCGCGAGCTAGGTGCGCTGAAGGTGCTGGCGCAGCGTACGGGCGCTGGTGGTGCACTGGAGGAGGGCAGCTGCTACTGCTATGCGCTGGAGGAGGTGGTGCAGTGTGGACGGGTGTGCATGGAGGCACAGCGAGGATGGCGAGGCGAGGATGCGGCGGGCACGCGGGATTGGTGCTGCTGCAGATGGTGAGGTGCGCGCAGCCAGTGGAGGCACGTGCTTTGGGTGTTTGGGTTATTTTTGGTGGAGGAAAAACAGAGGAAGGAAAAATGAAGAGGAAGGTGGAGGTCAGACGTCTGCACGCGGGATTGGTGCTGCTGCATATGGTGAGGTGCGCGCAGCCAGTGGAGGCACATGCTTTGGGTGTTTAGGTTATTTTTGGTGGAGGAAAAGCAGAGGAAGGAAAAACGAAGAGGAAGGTGGAGGTCAGACGTCTGGGATCAATCCCAGATGTCTTAACTGGCATGGTTGGTTGCTGGCGGTGGTTGCTGGTGCTAACTACGTGACCTTCAAGCACACCCTCGCGATAACCTGCACAAGCCATGGATGGTGTAGCGGTTTGTGACCCCACCTACCCCGCGGTAGTGTGGACTTGTGCACACGGTTGAGGCCGACGGTGGTGATGTGAAGAAGCTCAAAAGCTCTATGCAGTGGTGGGTCGGGATGGTGGTGGCCTTTAGAGCCCGGTTGAGGCTCTCCCTTTCTTATAGTTGCAGAGAGTGCAGATGTATGCAGACGTTGGTTGAAGAAGAAGCGACGTAGATCGTGGGAACAAAGATCCACGATTGTCGCTTGTGCATTTAACCGACGCAATTCTCCTGCATGCATCTATTGGAGATAAAATAAAGAAATTAAATGAGGGTTATTTATTTATAAGCCCTTAAAGGAAATGTGAAATAAAATAATGCATGTAATGCAACGTAAAAAATTAACTATTCTAATACATGTTATTCTAAATGAATTCTAAGTATGAATGCAATGCATGAAATATGTAAATAAATGAATAATTAGACTAATCTATTTACATCTTATTGTATGTAATTTATATGCTAATATTAATCTAATTCCTAGGCATGTAAGTAACTATTAGCCCACAAATATGGGCTCATTAGTGACATGATGCCCTTGCAACTCATCCTAGCTACAAAATTTGTGATATTTGGGGAATCGATTTTATGGGTCTCTTTCCTCCATCCAACGGTTCCAAGTACATCCTTGTTGCCGTTGATTATGTCTCGAAGTGGATTGAGGCTATTCCCGCGCACCATGCTGGCCATGTCGTTACCACTAAATTCGTCAAAGATTACATCTTTGGGCGCTTTGGGATCCCTCGAGCCATCATTTCGGATGGAGGAAGCCATTTCACTCATTCGTCTTTTTGGGCTCTTTTAAGGAAATACGGAGTCCACCATCTTATTACTTACCCATACCATCCTCAAATGAATGGCCAAGCAGAGGTGTCAAATCACGAGATAAAGCAAATCCTCCAAAAAATGGTTCGACCTGACCGTAAGGATTGGTCCGACAAACTGATTGACGCCTTATGGGCGTATCGAACTACCTCCAAGGCTCCCCTTGGTATGTCTCCATACAAGATTGGGTTTTCAGGAAGCCTTGTCACTTGCTTGTGGAGTTGGAGCATCGCGCTTATTGGGCAGTTCACTAGTATAACCTCGACCCAAACCTGTGTGGTCGAGAAAGGAAACTCCAACACCAAGAATTAGAAGTGCTGGTTGCGTGCCTTGTCTTTATTGTTATTTATAGTCGTTGTGGTATATGAGAAAACAGTTACCAGTTTAATACAATTTTTTTACTCGGAATGACAAGTTTCCCGAGGTCGAACTAAGGGAGCAACTATAATTCTAGAAACATAAATTCACAATATAAGGTTTTACAAAAATTAAGAGATAGAGAGAGAGGGAGCAAAAGTTCTCTTTTTTGTTGGCTTCTTCTTCTCTCTTCCTCTTCTCTTACAGCTGATTCTTTTCTTCCTTTAATCTGCCTTTTTCTCTCTTCTTTTCTTTCTACTGCTGTGGTGACCCTTTCTCTTTTCCCTTTCTTTCTCTCTAATTTTCTTCTTTTCTTCTTCTTCTTCTTCTTCTTTGCGTCTTCTTTCTTTCTTCTTCTTTCTGCTCTGGCCGCTGTCCTTTCGTCGTCTGACTCGGTGCTCAGACGACTTAACTATGCATTTGCTACAGTGCGGCTCCTTTTCTTCTCCTTCAGCTCCTCTCCTTCCTTCCTTCTTCAGCTACTCAGTGCGGCTATGTCTTCGGCCGCTCCTCCTTCTCTTCTTCTTCCTTCGCCTGCTTCCTCTTCTTTTTCCTTCTTCCCTGCGTGCACACACAACAATCAGTGCAAAACCTACCCCTACCCCTTCCCCGCATCTCTCTCTCTCTGAATCTCTCTTTAGGAAAGCTCTCCCAGAGCTGGGTAATCGGGTTCGGGTTGCATGCCCAGGACCAGGCCCACCAGCGTGCGGTGGTGGGTGAGGAGTGCTTGGTCAGGTAGTCGGATTCAGCCCAGACCCGCGGGGCGTGAGCGCTGGCAAGGGCAGGCGAGCGCGTGGTGCGCTGCGTGCGGGTGAGGGACCTGACCCTTGTGTATCGAAGGCAAACAGCCCAATACACAAAATCAATTTAAGTGTGGGCGCGAGGCCACACACTTACGAGGTGGGACTAAAGTCCCACCTCCAATCTACGCGCCCGCAGGCGAGAAGATGATGCCAATTGGAGCAGCAACGAAAGTTCGCAACCCCAATCGCAAGCCTAGGCGTGGTCGCGGAACCAATCCGCGCTATCTGGAGCTCACACCTGGGCTGGAGGCGTCCTTGAGCTGCTAGCGAAGGAGCTTCAGCAGCTCGTCAATGGCGGCGAGGAGGCGGAGACCTGAAATCACAAGGACAGCCTCTCGGCCACATCAGATAACGTAGGAAGCTTCGGCAGAGGGCTACGAAGGCAGTGCGAGGGTCAACGAGGCACCAATGTGCCTGTGGAGGTGCGCCTAGGGCAGACTGTGTGTGCGGAAGAGGGTTTGTTCGGGGGGTGGTCGGGCGGTGAGTGGCGGTGAATGGAGTGGGGGAAACAGTTGAGTGGAGTGAGGGGGAGCTTCTAGGCTTGTTGGAGAAGGGTGAGGTGGTCTGTGGAGGTGGAGTGACCTTGTCGGAGATGGAGCAGATGGAGGTGAAAGTGGCGATCGGTGGGTTAAAATGGTAAATCAGGAAAGGGAAAATGTAAGGGAGAGAGAGAGAATGATTCCTACCTACTTAATCGACGAAGGGGGAGAGTGAGGCATCTGGCTCGGGCTTGTCGAAGCTGAGGATGAAGATGCCTAGGAGGGAGTTATCGGCGACGAGGAGGAGATTTGAGGGCGCCAGCTGGTGCGACTTGGCGCGAGACGACGGGGCAGAGTGGACTCTGCTGCAGGTAGGGTAGCAGAGCGACGAGGAGGAGGGAGGATCGCCGGAAGCTTGGGCATTCTGAACGGAGAGGGGAAGGACGAAATCTAGGGTGTTTCTCCACCAGAAGGAGCTTAAAGGAGACGGCAGACCCTGCCGCTCCTTATATAGGCACTGGCGAGGAGAGGAGACCGAGGAGGTGACGTGCCAGGCCCGCCGGAGTGTGGCCGGAAATGGACACCCATGCCTTTCGTGCGTTTGCACGAGAGGCATGGTCGGTTGCAGAGGTCAGGGGAGGATCCCTGCGACAGAGGACGACGCAAGGAACCCCCCACTTATTCCTGATGACGGGGGCCTTGTCCTGCGCGGCGCCATCCTCCGCGCAAGGTCGCCAGAGGTATGGTGCTGCATAGAAATGGCAGGGGGGACCGTTCTGCAAAGAACGATGAGAAGATAGGGGGCCAAATGTGAGGGTTTCAAAAGATAAGGGTCAAAAAGTAAATTAAGAGGACCAATTTGTAAAGTCGGTCAAGATGGTCTTTTCCTAGGCCCAAATTTTCATACCAGACTAATTTGAACCTAAGGATTTTAATGGTGAAATTTGATTTTAGGTTGGACCATGTTTGACCGATAAATTTACGCAAAAACTAAATTAAGTCATAAATTGGGCATGATTCTCATTTTAGGTCAAAATAGGTTGTAAAGGCCAAATTGATAGTTCTAAACCATAGGGAATATTTTTCCATGAATTTTAGAGGGTTTAGTTGATTTTTATCCTGCCTCGAACCTTGTGAATTAAAGTGGGTTTGTTTTAGGGTTACAGAATGCCATTTAATTCCTAGAAGTTGTTATAACCCTTTTCAGATCAGATCATCTCACTTCCCTCCTTATTAAGCTTGTTTGACCTGTGTTTGGACCCTTAATTACCCTGTTTGCACACTGCATTGGTGAAATTGTAGTTTTATCCCTTATAATTTGTTTTATTCTTTAACTCAGAATTCTCTGAGTTAAGCCTCTCTTTAGGTTTTGTAGGAGCTTTTTCACACATATTTAGATTAAATTGTGCTAGTAAGGGTTCATGATGAGGTTCTCATCAAGCTACATCGTGAAGCCTACGACTCTGCCTTGACCTTTAAACAATGAACCAAGGCCTTTCACAACAGCTGCATTAGGCGGAAGGAGTTTGAGCCATCACAACAGATTTAGCTTTATATTGCCCAGCTCAAATTCTTTCCTGAAAAACTAAAGTCCAAATGGACTGGTCCTTTCCTAGTCTTGAGACTTTTTCCCAATGGTGCCGTCGAAATTAAGGATCCCAAATCTAAGCATAAATTTACAGTTAATGGGCAGTGGTTGAAATTGTATCTTACTCATGAGCCTGCCCCCGTTGGTGAAACTGTTGCCCTGCTGGATGGTAACTAGCCTGTGCCTCACTCTGAGTCCAGCTGGGGACATTAAATTCAACGCTCATTGGGAGGCACCCCAACATCCGTTCACTTTCACTCCACATTTCATTTCATTTCATTCACTTCACTTCGCACTTCACCAGCCACCATCTGCCCACCCACCCACCCTGCTTTATACCCTACACTTCACTCTTACACCAAGACCCTTTGACCTTGTCTAACCCTTTTTGCCAGTATATGAGGGCATAGAATGATTTGGCATGGGGTGTAAATAAGCATCCATGGGATCTGGGTATTATGTAGATTTTTGTCCATTATACATAGCCATTTGTAGTATATAGAGATAGCCTTATTGAAAAATCCATAAAAAATAAAAATCTTGAAAATTTTCAAAAAAAATTACAAAACATAAAAAATCCATAAAAATTGAAAATTCCAAAATTAAAAATGTTTTCAATGGTGTTTAGCTATGATCCGGAAGCTATATCAAAAACACAATAAGTGTTTATGGACATTCATCACGTACTTTGAAGACTTTCTAGACCTCAACCGGTCACCCTCCTCATGCATCGACCTGAATCGTCGGCTAAGTGAGGAACTTAGTCGGTGATTCTTGTACCAACCGGTCACCCGCTCTCTCCCCCGTGTGCACAATTGCAACTTGCAGCTCCTCATTTTGCCAGTTGCCCACCCTCTCCACACCCACAACCAACTCCATCAGGTGCCCGTGCCTCATCTGATTCACGTGCGCTACTCACAGCACCTCCCCTCACGTCATCGATTCACCTCATGCACTACTCGAGTGCACTCACACCCTCGAACATCCACTCACAGACACTAACACACCCACATACACACATAAATACACACACATATATACATACATTTATATATATATTCACACATACACAGTCACACATATATTCACACGCACACACACATTCATATATATATACCTCGCACCTACTCTTATATATATCCCATTCACAATACTATGAATATTTCCATTTATGCACATTTTATCGCGAGTGGGTACGCACTAGTTGCGTACGCGCATGGAATTTACGCGCACATTAAGCCATTCCACACACGCACCATGATAATTGTTGACAAGCAAATTCGAGGTTTTAAAAGTTGCGCTCGTTGTAGTAATAATTTCTCAAAAATAACTCAAACAACAAATAAAATTTACAACTCAAATGAAAGTCTGAGGTCGTTCGCTGGGTGCAAATAGGAATTCACGCGCTAATCTCAATAATTAATGTAAATGAGCACAATATATTGCTCAAAATCTAGTTTACAATGTAGCACATGAGCATAAGATGAGTTAAAAAGAAATATAGACAAAATAATGGTGATCCAATATCATCAATATGAAGGAGCATATGATTAGACGTCTTAAAAGATGTTTCTACAGTACTCCTTTTCCTCTTCTTCTGTTGCTATACTTCTTCTCTGTGTGCCCTCGCTTCTCTTTTCTTCTCTTCTTCCTCTGCAGTTGCCTTGCCTCTTCAGGTCTTCTCCTCTTCTTCTTTCTTTGGCCTTCCTTCTTCACGCACAGGGGATTTCTTCTTCAAACGGCTAAGTGTTAGCCGTTTATCTTCAAAGCAAAACCCCCTACCCTCTCTCTCTCTCTCTCTCTCTCTTGGCTCTCCTCTTTCACGCCCTCTTAGGGCCATGCACAGTACCAAGTAGTCGGGTATCGGATCTAAGCGCACCCAGGACCAAGGCTGCCGATGTGGGGTAGTAGCTGAGGTGTGCATGGGTTAGGCGGGTCAGGTCGGACACAAGCCCGCGTGTACAGTGTCACAAGCGAGGCGCGTTTGAGGGTGTGTGCAGGGGACCTCACCCCCCTATGTTGAGGCGATAATCCGTAGACACAAAATCAATTTAAGTCACTGCGTCTGGTCTTTAGCAGACGATGTGGGACTAAAGTCCCACACCTTCCTTCGTGCACAGCAGGCAGGACTCCTTTCTTCAATTGCTGCAGCTCATGAAGTCAAGGCATCCAATTGCCCATCTGGGGCAGTGCCTGAGATGATTCCGCACAACCTGGGACTTCCACTTGGGGCTTGTACGTGCTGGAGCAAGCTCAAAGCTCCTCGTTAATGGTGGGGTCGACCTGAGTACCTGAAATCAAAAGATGGCCTCTCAACCTCATCAAAACAATTCAGGACGTATCGCCGGACGTTGTGGAGTGCAATGGTGGTGGTGGTGCACTATGAGCATGTGTGAGGAGGTCTGACGACCTCGAGAAGGGTGGCCAGAGGTGCGTGAGTTGGGTAGAGAGTTTGGAGGGGCAATCGACCTAACTATGTTAGGGCTTTTGCTCTTGGGATCGAGGCAGAGGTGTAGGGATGAATGGTGAGGCGTGTGGAGCGGTGTAGCGATGCGAACTCCTCGCCGGAGGGATTACCGGAGAAGAGGAAGACGAGGATGAACGGCTGCGTCGAGGGTTTCTTTTTGGGATTTTTGGGAATAAAACTAACTTAAGATACTAGCCTAACTAAACTAATCCAAATCTAATGGACAAAGGGGACGGAGCGGAGCCGGTTATGGTATGGCCGACGTCGAGGAAGAAAAGGCTCTGGTGAGGGTAGGATGACGATGACAAAGATTAGGAGGCGCCCGCTGATATGGCACAACGTGGAAGATGACTAGGAAGAAGAATCTGCCGCCGGTATTGCGGTCGAATGATGAGGATAGACAGGAGGAGTCGTCGGACGTGGAGGATCTTCGGCCAGATGAGGAGAGACGAAATTGAGGGTAACTCCAGTCGAATTAGAGCGTAGAAGATGTGCAAGGCCACGGAGGTCCTTTTTTAGGTTGCAGGAAGCGGTTAGGGCTTGGGAAGCAAGCTTCCCAAGCTTGGAAGGCCATCGGAGTTGGAAATCCATGGGATACTTGAATCTCTCATGCGTTCACATCAGAGATTGGAAAGGTTGTTGGGCTTCGAATCTGATTCATTTGAAAGAGAACTCTTCAAGGAATCTCCCTTCCAATTTTGGAAGGGATTCACTGATCAGGGGAGTTCTCTTCTATCAAAGATTGCCAGAGTTGTAGGATTAGGATTCTAGGGTGGCAAGGACCTTTTTGTGAAGAAGAGAAAGAAGCTAGGGGGATTTTCGTGAGGAATTCAAAAGCTGAGGGGCTATTGGAGATAAAGAAAGTCAGACTTGGACCAAATTGCAAACTAGGTCAAGATGATTTCAAATTGGGCCCAAATTGGACCCAAGGAATCCAATGGTGAGGTTATATTTTTGTTTTGACCAATTTTTACTGGATAAATTGCATAATTACCCAAATTAGTTTAAAATTCTATCTGTGGCTTTGTTTTAGGTCAAGACGGGTTCCAATGGTCAAATTGAAAGTACAAAACCCTAGAGAATATTTTTGTATAAATTTTAGAGGGTTTGGGTGAATTTTATCCTGATCGAAATTCCCTTTAATCAAGCAATACTATTTAATTCCCAAAACACGTAAAAACCCTTTTCTGTCTGACTAACAAACTTTTTAGACTCTTAAGACCATTTGACCCTTAATTAACCCCAGGAGAAATTTCGTGATTGTACTACAATTGAGGTATGCTGTTGAAACTGCAGTTTTACCCCTATTTTTTTGTTATTCTCTCGGAATGGATTTACAGTGAATTACGTCTCTCTGGCGATTATGAGGGAGCATTTATTCTTTGATTATGACTAATTAAAGGTAGATATGGTTCATGATGACGTTATCATCACTAACTCTACATTTAATGATGATAATTCCATCAACTAAAGCCAATCTTAAGGGTATATGTGCATTAATGACATATCATAATGGGCTTGAGAGCATCACATGCATAATAGGTTGAGATTGCTTATAATCAATGTTTAATGGCTATGTGTATAAGTGCATGTTGAAACAGGCCTCAGATGAGCAATCGGACCGGATAGATGAATGCAGAACAACGAACGGAGTCCAACAGACTCAAAATCACCATAATCCGACTTCTTTTGCTCCCACAACAAGCCTGGGAAGTTCTGGTCGTTGATCTGTTGATCAACAATCCAAAGCCGGCCACGTGTCACGCATCCACACGCCTGCAGCCACCGCTTTCTCTCCAACATCTCCTCATCAAGTGTTTTAAGCCATCCGATCCATGATCGGACGACTAAGGACGCGTGGGCGCTTGCACCAGAATGCAACCAAGGCGTAGGGATGGCGCATTGGTCCACTCCTTCATGAGCAAGCAACGGACGTGCATTCGAGCCCTCATGAGGCTCAAATCAACAGCGAAGGCGCATGCGGTCGAAATTGAACTATTGATCGACGATCGAGCGGTCTAAAGGTGCTCTACACAGCACGCTCTCGTGCGCTCGTCGCGCACGCATCGGAAGATGCACTCCCAAAGCACACAAGGCCCGATCTAAGGCTTCACATTGTAGTTTCCTTGGTAGGAGGGGGTGACGCAATAAAGTGCGGAATAAAAAATATAACAATCTAGTGTCTAATGATGACACCGAAGCTTAGCCAGTCTTTTGTTTGTTATAGTAATGTCGTTATGGTACAGATAAAATAGCTATAGTTTGTCGTCATTGCCACTATTACAATTTTACTCACAAATATTTTCTTCCGAGGTCGAACTCAGGGAGCTACTAGAATTCTAGAAGTACAATGCTTTTATTAAAAAAATAAGAGAGAGAGAAAGAGAGGTAGATTTTGTTTCTTGGCTTTTTCTTCTTCTCTTCTTTCTCTCTTTGCTTGTCTTCTTCTTCTCTTCTTTATCTTCTTTATCTTCTTTTCTTTTCTTCTTCTTCATTCTTCCTTCTTCTTTTTGCTTTCAACTGCGGCACCTTTTCTTTTCCTTTTCTTCTTTGCTTTGTCTGCAGAGCTTCATCCGTCGTCTGATTTCTCAATCAGACGACTTAAGTGGTGTCTGCTACAGTACTTCCTTTGTGCTTCTTCTTCTTCTTCCTTCTTCTCTCAGTCTTCTTCTTCTTCCTTCTTCTTTCTTTCTTCTCGCAGTCTTCTTCTTCTTTCTTCTTCTCGCACCCTGTCCCTGCACAAAGAGCAAAACCTACCCTGTCCCTATACCCGCACGTCTCTCTCTCTGTGTAAAGCACTCACAGGACGCTCTCCCAGAGCCGCAGGTAATCGGGTCGGGTTTCGTGCCCGTGACCAGGCGCACTGCTGCGTGGGTGATGCGCGAGCTGTGCTCAGATTGGGTCGGGTCGGATCCGTCGGATCCGCGTAATGAGCTCACGAACCGGGCGGGTGAGTGGGTGCGGGACCTCACCCCAGTGCTTTCGGAGGGGATCCGCGTGATGAGCTCACGAACCGGGCGGGTGAGTGGGTGCGGGACCTCACCCCAGTGCTTTCGGAGGCGACCAATAGAAAGCACAAAATCAATTTATACTACTGCGGGGTTTAGTAAACTCACGATGTGGGACTATCTTCAGTGCTCTTCTCGCGCGCGCCCGCAGCAGACCGCAGCTTCGCTTCCTCAGCTGTAGGCTCTATTTGCGTCGATTGCTGGGTTAACTGCCTTCGCACTACCCTCCCGACCTCGCAACACCTGGAGCCCTGGAGTTCTGAAGCCTGGAGCGTGCGTGGAGCTGCTTCAATGCAGCATCAACGGCGGCCGGGCGTCGAAACTGCCAGACACGAAAAGGGCCTCTTGGCAGGTCGTGGGGCGGCCTAAGCGTGCGTGCATAGGTCGCCTTGTGACCGGAGGTGTGGGTGTGTTCGGGGGAGCGATGAGTGGGTGTAGAGCGGCAGTGGGTAGGTGGAGGTTGTTCAGCGTGATGAGGCGAAGGTTATGCGAGGGTCGGCAAGGCGTGTGGGGGCGGCGGAGTGATGGGAGCGTCTCGCCGGAGGGTGGCCGGAGACGACGAAGGTGACGGTGGACAGGAGCGGTCGAGGGTTTAATCTAATGAAATACAGAGAGGAAAAGAAAGAGGGGGAGATGGGGAGTAGTTCTGACCTAGTTACAGGGACGAAAGGGGCGGAGCAAGGCGGCAGTCATATCGACTGTTGCCGGAGAAGATACCAAGAGGGAGAGGGGCGGCGAGGAAGAGAGCGGGAGGGCGCGCGCTGGGTACGGCGCGATGCGGGAAGAGCGGGCAAAGGTGGCTCTGCTGCTGGTATTGCAGTAGAGCGACGAGACGGAGGAGGAGGAGCCGCCGGAGCTGGTGGGTTTCTGCCGAAGTGGGAAGAGAGGAAAAATGGGTGTTTTTCTTCATTAGGACCGAGCTTCCCCCGTCGGCTGGTGACGGCGGTCCTTATAAAGGCGAAGGCGGAGGGGTGGGCACAGGGAGGCGACGTGCCTCCCCCGCCGAACAATGGTCGGAGTTGCAACCCATACCTTCCGCGCGTTTGCATGGAAGGTGTGGGCGATGGCAGAGGTCATGGTGGTGTCCCTGCGACAGCAGACGTCGCAGGGAACACTCGGTTCAACTGGCAGAGGGCCTCCCTCACCCTGCGCGGCTCCATGCTCTACGCGAAGTCGCCGGAGCATCGTGCTGCTCAGAGATTTGCAGGGGGACCTAAGTGCAAAGAACGACGAAGAACTTAGGGGCCAAAATGCGAGGGTTTCGAAAGTTGAGGGTCAAAATTAATAGATGAGGACCAAAATGCAAAGTCGGTCAAGAAGGTCTCTTCTTAGGCTCAAGTTTTTATGCATGACTAAATGGGACCTAAGGATTCTAATGGTGAATTTTATTTCTAGGTCAGACCTTGTTTGGCCGACCAATTTACGTAGATACCCAAATTAAATCATTAATTGGTCATGGTTCTCAATGTAGGTCAAAATAGGTTTCCAAGGCCAAATTGAAGGTTTTAAACCCTAGAGATTATTTTTCTATGAATTTTAGAGGGTTTAGTCGATTTTTACTTTGCCTCAAACCTCGTGAATTGAAGTGGATTTGTTTTAGGATTACAGAATATCATTTAATTCCGTGGAGTTGCTGTAGCCCTTGTTGGATCAAATCATCCCACTTTCCTTCTTATTAGGTTAGTTTGACCTATGTTTGGATCTTGAGTTACCCTGTTTACTGATTGTGTTGGTGAAATTGCATTTTTACCCCTTATGACCTGTTTTCTTTACAAACTCAGAATTCTCTGAGTCAAGCCTTTCTATGAGTTATGTAGGAGCTTTTTCTCGCATATCTAGGTTAGATTGTGCTAGTTAGGGCTCTTGATGAGGTTCTCATCACAATCTCACGAAATAACAATCACACAATGTACACAATGATTTTTAGGTGAAAACCCAACCTGGGTGAAAACCACCACCTAATCCTCTCGAGTTAGGATTTTCCGATCAACCAAGTTGATCAAATCTACTAAACGAATCACTTAAATGAGGGTGATTCAACCTCAATTACAACCACGCTACAAGTGCGAGGGTAGCATTCCTCAACCCCTTCTCTTCATGAGAAGGATTTGTCCCTCAATGGAGACGGGAATTCGCAACGCGAATACCCAACCAAATAATAAAGTAAAATACAAAGAGTAATCCTATAGAGCCATAAAGATATTCTTAAACTAAGCTTCTATAGGAGTTAGGATGCTTCCCTTTACAGGAAGTGCGTCGAATCGGTGGCGCGGGTGCGTGAACCACGCAACGGTGCTCTCATGAACTATGGCGGGAGAGCGGGAGCGCAAGTTGATCGATGCTCTCTGGATGTAGAAGTAGGCTTAGAGAGTAAAAGCTTTTCTTCTATTTGATCTTCTTCTTCTTCTAGACACCAAAGAGTGGAAAATATGTTGCTTGGGTGTCTCTAAGTGTGTGTTTGAGTGGCAAGGGTTCTCCTCTATTTATAGAGGCCCTATGAAGGCTTTGGAAGGCCTTGGAAGGCTTCCATAGCCGTTGGGTACAACCTCCAAGAGAATCAGGCTGAAATCAGGATTAATCATGACTCTGACAGGATTAATCAGGGTTATCGGACGTCTGGAAAATCAGTTTAAGATGTCTGGGAACAAAGTTAGACGTCTGATTATCGGCGGGTTTCCTTCCTGACTTAAATCAGATCGAAATAGGGTTCTAGTGAAAGTCCATTAGACGACACACAGGACATCTGGAATGATGTCTGGCCGTCTGGAAACCTACTTTTCTACGGAAATCGATTCCCAATGGAGTGCAACGGCTATAAAATCTCTGAGAAGAGATTTTGGGTTAATCGAAGCAAAACGATCATGTATCAGACGTCTGGGGTCCTCTACGGACGTCTGATACGAGGCTAACGGTCATATCCTTCATTGTTTGCTAAGGCAGCCAACGATCCACTAATTAGATGTTTGTCAAAATCATTAGACGTCTTCGAAGACGTCTGGACTAAGGTCTGGAAGACGTCTGGACTAAGGTCTGGACGTCTGATTCCATCAAACATAACTAACTAAGTCCAGCCTAAATATTATCGGACGTCTGAGTCAATAGTCAAACGTCTTAAAAGTTATTATCAGGCGTCTGATTTTCAGATTAGACATCTGATAAGGCTGTCTGAACCCTATTTTGGTTTTCAAAGTTCTCTACAGAAAACCTAAGTATCTTAGGGTTGTGTAAATGTTCCTAGGACTACTGTTAGGGTACTTTGAGGCTTTTTAACATGAATCTAAGTAACAAAATAAAGACCAACAAAAGAGACAAAAAATACATAGTAGTACAAGGAAAAGAAATCTACCATATTCTTCATCTCCTTCCTTCTTCAAGCCATCGCTCCTCGCAAAGCTCCTATGTTCTCCGTCAAGCTCCTCCAATCCGTCATGGATGCGAGCTCGAACTTCATCTAACCACGTCTCCATTTGCAATTAACTTGAAATCTAAGACTTCAAGCGCAAATGTTAAATGATACTTGTTTTGTTATCATCAAAATAAACGATCGCGGTGCTCTAGCACCAACACACGCAAGGCGTAATCTCAGAAAGATTGGACGACCAATGATGGCGTGTACACAGTTCGTGCAAAGGAAGCATGCTCGCATGATGGACCGACAGGTGGAAGGTTTCACCAACATTTGAGGAACGATTTTAGCGACTCCTAGACGTCACTAAAACCCCTGCCTGATTTAGAAACCCCTTCTCCACTATAAAAACCCCCATAACCACTCCATTTAAGAGCATTCACTCCTAACTTCTTCCTAGCTCTACCAAGCACACTTCACACTCTCCCGGAGTTGTCGAGTCGTGGATGGAAGCCCCATCCACTGCCGTGGCTGCCTCGCCTCTCCCTTTTGCATTTCTCTACCCTAGTTTAGTGTTTACATTGTTTAAAGCTTTCCTCTATCATTGTAATTGTAAAACAACTCTATTTGCAGAATATATTTTATCATGTCATGTTTCATGTCTAGATAAGTAATCACCATGCTATAATCTCAAGTCTCTAACCTTACTCTCTCTCTCTCTTTCGTTTTTTCGCAAGCAAACAAAACAAACATTTTTGTGACACCCTAAAACGACAAACTAATCCGATTTCACGCCTCCTCTTGTTTGACACTTGAACTCACCTAATCCATATCTTCATTTAAAATTGAAGTTGTAAACGCATGCTATAACGACAGATTTAACTTATTGCATTTCGACGATGTCACTCTACACTTGCACGAGGCACATAGTTAGGTTAATCGCGTCTTTATAGACGATAGTTAACTTAGTGTGGTACTACATTTCCATTGAATCTTTGATTCAATATTTCCCCCACCTTATTATATATTATATAGTTATATATATACATATCTATATCTTATATGTATACATATCTATAAGTAAGCTAAGTATTTTCATTTATTTCCTTTCCGCATTTCAATTCTTCATATCTTCTCTTTATTTTTTATTCTCTTTTATTTTGTTGACAAAGAAAAGACCAAAAACACTTAAAACAGAAAAGATAATCCTTGACCTGCAAGTACACGGTCTCATGTGTGGTGAGACCATTTCTAACTTGATTTTTGGCGTGTAGCTAAAGATAATTTTTGAGGGTGTAACTCAAAGACAAGATTATCCAAAAAAAAATCTTAAATTAAGAAAAACAAAAAAAATAATAAGCGAAAGGAATTGATATAATTTTAGGAATTGCATAGAAATCGACTAATTCTAAAATTCGCCTCCTTAAGTTCAGCCCTAGGCTTAAAAGTGACTATCTTAAAATCTAATTTAGTCCAGGTTAATAAATTTCAATAAAGTGGTGTAGATTCACTTATAGGTAATCACTCCTACTATATACGTTTCAACGCTAATATCACCTAATTAAATAACCCTATTCGCGTTTCGTCAAGCAGCACTTCGCCGAATTTGAATGTTGGACGTATGAGCCCAAGTTTGTGCCAGCCTTATGAGGCGGCACTTCACTAAGTTTAAACGTTGGACGTATGAGCCCAAGTTCGTGCCAGCCTTAAGAGGCAGCACTTTGGCAAATTTGAACGTTTGGCATATGAGCCCAAGTTTGTGTCAGCCTTAAGAGGCGACACTTCACCGAATTTGAACGTTAGGCGTATGAGCCCAAGTTTGTGCCGTTTGTGCTTGCCTTAAGAGGCGGCACTTCGGCGAATTTGAACGTTGGGCGTATGAGCCCAAGTTCGTGTTGATCTTAAGAAGCAACACTTCAACGAGGCGGGCATTAATTTCTGTTGCCATGAGAGGCCATGGCCTCGAACATCGTGCCCTGTCAAAAAGGTGATCGATGCTTTTGCAGCATCGATCCGAGTGTCCAGCGTGTTATTACATGCAGAGTCCTTAACTAACAGTTTTGTTAATGTGGTTAGGCTGCCGCGTAATCCGTGCCATATCTTGAGGGATCTTTTTCCTCGGGAACCCACGATCTGTTGGGTTGGGGAGGTGGAACGACGTCACCACCGTTGGAAGGCTGTGGGGAAGGGATTATAAATATAGGCCAGTGGTGGGTCTTATTTCACGACCTTTCAGCCTCTTTGTTGTGTTTGAGGTATTTATTAGCTGTGTGGAGGAATGTTTTGTTCCGTTCGCTCCTTTGATAAAGCTTTGATGTCGAATTTCGGAGTGGTCGAAGGGCGATCATGTGTGGTTCTTCGGATGGGGGCAACCCCCTCTTGGTGCCCCCATTTGACGCATGGGTTGAGGTGAGGGTTCCTAGTCTTTTTTTGATGGTTTGATATGCCTATTGCGATGTTGATGGGCCAAAGGCGCTATCCTCCCTTCTCGTACGCTTATTTCATTTTTGTTTCTTGTCGCAAGCTCTTGAGGGTTCCTTTCGCTGAATAATTTTGGGCACCGCGACTGCTCCTCTCTGTACGGGACCCATCTTTTGTGGGGGAGGCCTATGTGGCGAGGTGAGAAGAGGGAGTCCTCTTGTTTTTGAGGAGTTAAAGAGGAAGCAGGCATGAAGCAAAGAAGGGACGGAGCAGGTTCCCTCAAGGCATCCACGAAGGGGAACCTGGCAATGCGTTCAATTGGAATGAGTCGACTGCGTCCGCCCTTGTAGATCCAGGCGGGAATGAAGCGAAGGTTGTTCTATTGGGGTGCTATCCCCTTTGATTTTGCGTGGAGAACTCACCGAATGTTGGGTTGCGGAGGCACCGCTCGAGGCTCAGGTGAAGGTCGCTCCTTTACGGAGGCTCGACACTTCTACCGCTTTGCTCGACTCCCTTGCTGCTAGTAGCTCCTCTGGTGGGAGTGTATTTGCTCGGCCAAATGTGGGGCAAGGCTCAACGGGGGCGCTGGCAGGAGCGAGTGCTTTTGGTCAGAGAGTGCTCGTAGCGCCCACTTAAGCAATTGAGCTCAACTGGTTATCCCTTGTGGAATGGCCTGCTGGAGGTCTTATGGAATTGACTAGTGTTGAAGCGACTTTTGCTCGATCGTGTTTTAACAGTTATTACGTCGTAGTATAGGTAATCAAGCGTCGTCAACAAATAAAGAATTTTATTACTCGAAAATCGAAGTATCCATGGTCGAACACAGGGAGCAATTGGAATTTACTAATAATCAAAATGTAATTGAACACTCTAATTTACTCAAAACTTTACTTCAAATGTGAATGTATGCGGTTAAAAGTAATTATGACAAAAGAAATGAAATTGGACGTCTGATCTTGTGATCATACGTCTTAAAAGTGTTATTCTTCTCTTCTGATTTCTTTCTCTGCAGCCTCTCTTTTGCCTTGCTTCTTTCTCTTCTTCTCAGCAGTCTCTCCTTCCTTCTTCTTTTGTCTTCTGCGAATGCTTCTTCCTCTTCCTTGGTCTATTCTTTCTTCTCCTTTTTTGGCTCTGCGGTCCTTTCTTTCTTCCTCCTCTTTTCTTTTCTTCTTCTCTGCCTTGCTCAGCCTCTTCTTCTACTTCTCTTCTTCTTCCTTGCGGCTAAGTCTTTCTTCCTCAACGTTCAGCCTGCCTACACAGAGAGCAAAACCTACCCCTTTCCCTCTACCCAAATGTCTCTCTCTCTGCAATTCACTCAAGGACGCTCTCCCAGAGCCACACGGGTAATCGGGTCAGATTTCGCACCCGGGGCCAGGCGCACCTGTAGGTGGGTGATGCGCGAGGAGTGCTAAGGTTAGGGTCGAGTCGGATCCCACCAGATCCACGAGGTGAAGCCGTGGATGAGGCGAGTGGGTCAGGTGAGGGACCTCACCCCTGTGCTTTCGGAGGCGGTAAGCAGATAACAAAAATAATTTAAACTACAGCGACACCTCGTATTTCCACGATGTGGGACTAAAGTCTCTGCCCCAATCTCGCGCGCGCCCGCAGATCCTTCGTGTAATTGCCACAGCTGTAGACTTCTCAGCGCTCCTTGCTGGACCCGACCTCTTCGCACCGCTCGCGCGAGTCTGCTGTGCCTGAAGCCTGGAGGACCTGACGCCTGGAGCTGCTGCGAAGCTGCTTCAACCTTCGTCAATGGCGACAGGAGATTTGATACTGTCAAACACAAAACGAGCCTCTCGGCTCAATCAGACCAGCTGGGGACCTTCGCCGTGGCACGGCGAAGGTGGTGAGCCATGCGGCAGACCGTGGGATGACCTAGGCGTGTGTGCCTAGGTCAACCTGAGGCTGGAAGTGTGGGGTTGTTCGGGGGACTGTGGTGGAGGTGCGGAGTGGCAGTGGAGGGGTGGAATGGTGGATGCGGCTCGCCGGAGGTCGGTCGGAGGCGAGGAAGATGGAGGTGGTCAGCGACGGTTGAGGGTTGATTAAATGAAATAACATGGGGAAAAGAGAGAGGGGAATACGGAGAGTAGTTCTAACCTAATTGTTGGGACGAAGGGGGACGGAGGGCGGACAGCTGTACCTGCTGTCGCCGGAGAAGACGTTGCCCAGTGGAGGAAGACGGCGGCGACGACGGGGCTGAGGCGGCGTGCGCGGGTATTGCGCGATGCTGAGGAGAATCAAGAAGATGTCTCTGCCACTGGTTTTGTGGCAGAGCGAAGGAGAAGGGACACGGAGCTTGCTGGACGCTTGGCCGGAGAAGAAAGAGATGAATTGGGGGTGGAAGTCTGGCCAAGTCAAGCTAAAGATGAGCGGTTGGAGGTGTGGGTTCTTTTATAGGCACTGGGTCGTGCTTCCAGAGCGTGGAGGGCACGTCTGTGCCTTTGATGGCTCGCCGGAGTAGGAAAGAGGTTAAGATACCCAAATCCCTCGTGCGTTCGCACGAGAGATTGGGTTCACACCAGAGATTGTGATTGGCCGTAGATGGAAGGAAATTCCTCAGAGAATCTCCCTTCCATTTTTGGGAGGGGATCTCTGAGGAATCAGAGAGTAATCCCTCTCTAAACCTCGCCGGAGGTTAGTTCTGCCCAAACAATGGCGGCAGGACCTGATTGCAAAGGTGATGAGAACCTCGTCACAAACCCTAAACTAGCACCATTTAACCCTGATTTGCAAGAAAAAGCTCTTACATAACCTTAGAAAGGCTTGGCTCAGAGAGATTTTGAGTTTGCAAAGAAAATAGAAACTGAGGGGTAAAAATACAATTTCACCAATACAATCTGAAAATAGGGTAACTCAGGATCCAAACATAGGTCAAAATAACCTAATAAGAAGAAAAGTGGGATGAAATGACTCAACAAGGGCTACAGCAACTCCGAAGAATTAAATGACATCCTGTAACCCTAAAAACAAACCCACTTAAATACACGAGGTTTGAGGCAGATAAAAAATCAATTAAACCCTCTAAAATTCATAGAAAAATAATCTCTAGGGTTTATAACCTTCAATTTGGCCTTAGAAACCCATTTTGACCTACATTGAGAACCATGCCCAATTAACAACTTAATTTAGGTTTTTGCGTAAATTGACCGGTCAAACAAGGTTTAATCTAGAAATAAAATTCACCATCAGAATCCTTAGGTCCTAATTAATCATGTATAAAAACTTGAGCCTAAGAAGAAACCTTCTTGACCAACTTTACACTTTGGTCCTCATATATTTACTTTTTGACCCTCAACTTTTGAACCCTCACATTTTGGCCCCTAACTCTCCTTCGTTCTTTGCGTTCAGGTCCCTCCTGCAAAACCTGACCAGCACCATGCTCCGACGACCTTGCGCGGAGCATGGCGCCGCGCAGCGTGAGGGGGAGGGCCTGCCAGGTCAAATGGGGGTGCCCTGCGTCGTCAGCCACCGCAGGAGCACCCTCCTGAGTGCTGCGACCACCCATACCGCCCGTGCGAACGCACGGACGGTATGGGTATCCTTCCTCCAGCGTCCTCCGGCGAGGGAGACACGTCGTCTCCCTCCGCCCTCCTCTCTGGTTCTGCTCCTATAAATACCCCCCGTCGCTCCGCCGTTCTTCCCAGCTCGGATCTGACGGAGATACCCCCACACTTCCTCTCTTCCCACTCCGACAGACGCCCCCTTGCTCCGGCGGTCCTCGTCGCTCTGCTGCAATACCAGCAGCAGAGCCACCTCCCTGATCTTCCTCCGCGTTGCGCAATACCAGCGTGCGCTGCCTCTGCCCCGTCGTCGCCGCCGTCCTCCCCCACTGGGCATTTCTTCTCCAGCTCCGGTAGGTACGAGCCGGCAGCCTCTTCGTCCCCTTCGTCACTTTAGCTAGATTAGAATTAGTCTTCTCTATCCCCTCTTTCTTTTCCTCCCTATTTACAGTCAATTACACCCTCGACCGACCCGACCACCGTCATCTTCCACGCCTCCGGCCAACCTCTGGCGAGTCGCTCCCATCATTCCGCCACTCCACACGACTCGTCGACCCTCACAAAACCTCCGCCTCATCACACCGACCAACTTCCACCCCTCCACAACACTCCCCCGAACAAACCCATTCCCCCGACCACAGTCTGAACTCAGGCAGTCCCTTAGGCTTCGCCCCGCCACCTGCAGACCCTCCGACCACCTTCGCCGTGCCACGACGAAGGTCCTTCGCGTATCTAATTAGGCCGAGAGGCCCTTTCTCTGTAAACAGGAACTTCGCTCGCCGCCGCCATTGCTGAGGTGAAGAAGCTCCTTCGACCTGCCGCTACAAGCACGCCACGCCCAGATCAGACTCCCAGGCTGCGTGGGGTGTCTTCGCGAAGTGCTAGGCTGCAATTGAGGCGAAGCCCTTGCACGAAGCCTCGACTGCCGCTGCTTCCTCCGCGCAGGCATCCAAATTGGGGTGGGACATTTAGTCCCACCTCGGACACCCACTGAGGCGAACGGGCGCTTAAAGGCAAAAGGTGCCTTAAGCTGTTTGCCTCAAATCACAGGGTGAGGTCCCCTTCACCCGCCCGATTACCCGGCCTCGTCCGCGCTCACGCCCCGCGGACCTGGCCCGACCCGACTAAGCCCGACTTGCACTCCTCGCCCACCACCACACGCCGGTGGGCCTGGACCCAGGCGCGACCCGCGTACCCGACTATCCGGTAGCTCTGGGAGAGCTATCCTATGAGTGAATTCTGAGAGAGAGACGCGGGGGAGGGTAGAGTAGGTTTTGCCCTCTTATCAAACTTTGAGTGTGAAGGCACAGGTGAAGAAGAAGAAGAAGAGAAGGCAGGAAGAAGGAGAAAGCCACAGAGGAAAGAAGAAAAGATACACTGTAGTAGCAGCAGTTTAAGTTGTCTGATTGGAAAATCAGACGACGTTCTGAAGGCAAAGAAGAAGAAGAAGAAAAGAAGAAACAGGACCGCAAGGAAGAAGAAAAAGAAAGAGACGGACAGAAAGAAGAAGAACAGAAGGAAGAAGACAAAGAAGAGAAGAAGAAGAAGACGAAGAGAAAGAAGAACGCACTTGGCCGAGAAAAGAAAGAGCATAAGAAGAGGAAGCAGACCGCAAGAGAAGAGAAGGAAAAAGAAGAAGAAGAAGGCCAAGCAAGAAGGACTGCGAGAAGAAGAAAGAAGAAGAAAAAAAGAGAGGAGAAAAGAAGACAGACGAGAAAGAAGAAGGAGAAGCCAACAAATTCTCTCTCTCTCTCTATTTTTGTCATAAGAAGAAACACTGTACTTCTAGAATACGACTTGCTCTCTGAGTTCGACCTCGGGAACTCTTTTATTTTCCGAGTAAAAAAATACCTGCAATGATGGCAATGACTAGCTGTACTACAACACTATTTCTACAACAAACCTAGTCACAACGCCACTCATCAGGTGGTGATGAAATTAGGGGGCTCTCTGCAAGGATTTTCAAAAGATAGGGACCAAATTGTGATTTGGGTGTACTAAATTGCAAAGTAGGTCAAGATGACCTCCCCTTCGGTCCAAATTTTGCTACAAACCTAATTTGGACCTAAGGAATCCAATGGTGAAGTTGGATTTTAGGTTTGACCTCGTTTGACTGGATATTTTGCGTAAAAACCCAAATTAGGTTACTTGAAGAGCTAGGACCCTAATCTAGGTCAAATTGGGTTCCAAAGGCCAAATTAAGTGTTCTAAACCCTAGAGGATATTTTTGCATGATTTTTAGAGGGTTTACTTGATTTTTATCATGACCAGAACCTTGTTAATTTAAGCGGGTCTGTTTTAGGATTTCCAAATGTCATTTAATTCCTGGATTGCACATAAACCCATGTCTGATTGAATCAACCCGCTTTTATCTTATTTAGACCTTTTGACCTATGTTTTGCCTATGAGGAAGCCCATTTATGTACTGCAATGGTAAAATTGCAGTTTTAACCTTTATTTCATGTTTTCTTCTCAGAGCACTTATTCCTTCATTTAGGCCTTCTTCTAGGTTATGTAGGAGCTTTTATCTTCTTTATTGGGTCAAAATGAGCTAGTTATGGCTCATGATGAGGCTCTCATCATACCCCCATGCCTAGCTTTTGCTAGTCCCTTAGCAAAATTTCAAGGTTTTAACTTCTGTTCTAGACCCAGAGTGTAAGTGCTTTTCTTTTTCTTTTGTGATTAGGTAGGATTGCCGACAATAGGCCTAGAGGTATTCAAGTACCAACCAAAATCTGGACCTGTTCCGCTTTAGCCTCAGTCCTCCGCAAAGGTTTCTAAGGCCCACAAAGACTAACCTAGGGTTTGTTGGACTCCGCGGTTAAAGCACCCATGCTTGAGACATTCTTAGCCTAAGTTCAGTTTGCAGTGCATTTTTTGTAAGAGGGAGATAGAAGATTTATTTGTTTGGAAAGCTTTTTCTCTCTCTTTTCTTTTTATTTCTAGCTTCGGATTAGTTTCTCAACACGGTCTGTATCGGATTCCTCATCCCCATCATCAATCCTCAAGAGTTCCTGGCTATCGATGCATCGAGATACCACCGCCCATGGCAACCCCCAGAACCCTAGCTTTCGAGATTTCAAGATAATCCCGCCCATGGCGCTCCGTGGCCGAATTCAGACGCTGGCGATCGACATTTCGTGATAATGTCACCCATGGTATCTGAACCAGCAGAGTGCTTACATGCCCCCAGTAGAATATTTAAATATCCTAAGAGACAAGCATCGAGGAGACGATATGTTGTTACGCATCTTCGAGGGGAATTTCCCGCCTCTCCACGCCAGGAACTCGTCCAAATCAACTTGTGTTGATTGGCCGCTCCTAATCTAGGTGACTTTTTCAGAACATTAAACGCTTTTGCATGATTTGGATGTTTATGCACACCGAACCAGACTGTGTGTGAATTTGGGGTGCTTAAGTTATCGAATCCCGCAAACTGGAGGTCAGTTAACGAGGCCGAATACTTCCTAAGCCTTAGACCTAATACTTAAGCTTCGCATTTTCCCCAACCTCTTGAGGATTATCTAGATTTTAGCGGATACGTGAATTTTTAAGCTAACAAATCTAGCCCAAGAGGCCTAAGACCAGCGTTCCCGCTAATCTCTTGTTATGTCTCTTTAGCACTTTTTCTTCTATTTCTTTTCTTAATCTGGTCTAGAACTTCAGTTAATTCCTTAATCTTTTACTAATGACTATTTCTTTTTCTTTTTCATTTTGTGCTCCTTTTTGTCATTTTTGCTCTTTTTCTCCTTCTTATGAATATGTGGCTTACAAAATTTCCTCCCTCCCCCATTTTTTGTTCTTTTTCATAATTTTTCAATTTTTTTGTGTTTTTGACATATGTGAATTTTTTTTGTGTGAGAATCCTTCTGATTTTTTCTTGGTTCTGTATGTATGGACTTTATCATCCCACATGCCTAAGTTTTGCAATGTCCTCATTGTAAAGAGAGGGTGTGAATTAGTGTTGAGGTCAGGGGCTTACAACATGATATATCGGGTGGGTGATTGGGTTGGGAATGACTAATGCGGATGATTTCAGGCTCTAATACGTTACCAGAGGTGGGATTAACTGTCTAAGGCTGAACTCAAGGTGCAATAGACGTGGAGTACAGACGGATAATCAGACGGGTATCTATTTTTGGAATGACGGGTTGCCTCCCGTTAAGTGCTAAATTTAATGCCTTCAGCCGAGCGGAGCGTGGGGCGCGGACGAGGCGTGAAGGGCGAGTGGGACCTCACCCCTGTGTATTGGAGGCTATGTGACAAGAGCACAAATTCAATTTAAGTGTGTTACGAACGGGCGGTCCAGACGTCTTTTAAGACGTCTGGGAGGTGGCCCAGACGTCATACCAGACGTCTGGAATCACTTACAGACGTCTGACGAGACGTCCGGGATCATTTCCAGACGTCTGGAAATCGGTTATTTTGGCACGCTACTGTTCGTCTGCGCGCCTGAGCGCGCAGACCTGCGTTTTCTCTCTCTCTCTCCCTCTTTTTCCCCTCTCTCCTGCAGCCGCAAACGCCTCTGCCGCGTTCTCTCTCTCCTCCTTGCGCGGCCTTAAAAGGGCCACGCCTCTCCCTCACTCCCGTCACCTCCGCCTCCTTCCCCTTCTCCTTCAGCCAGTGCGCGAGAGCGAGCGCGAGGGTGTAGCGGTAGCGATAACCGCGGTGAGCGTGGGAGGAGGTGCTGCACGTGGGAGAGGCGCTCGGCCGTGAGGGCAAGCTCGCCGGGGCTGCTAGGGCCGACCGGCGGGGGGCGCAGCGGGCGCGGAGCGACGCGGGGGGACTGCAGCGGCTCGAGCAGCAGGTGGAGCACTCTCAGCGCTGCCGGGCGTCGCGAGCGGAGGGCGAGTGGCGCCCTGGTTCTGGAAAATTTTCCAGAATCAGACGTCTGTGCTTCTAGCCAGACGACGGGAGCGACGTCTGGAAGACTGTCCAGACGTCTGAAAGGTGAGTTTTTCCGTCTTCTTCCTTCCCTTCGATTGTGTACACGCAGGGTCGGAGATTCGCATCCAACGCGAATCTGACGTCTGGCTGCAGTGCCAGACGGCGGGAACGACTTCCAGACGTCCTAGGTGACCATCGGACGTCTGGGAACTAGGCTAGACGCCCCCGTAGGCTTTTAGATGTCTGAGAGCCCACGTAGAGCGAGGTAATTCCCTGATCCACTTTTTAAGACGTCTGGTAGAAGATCCAGACGTATGATTTTGCACTGTTTCATCGTTTTCGACTCGTTTCGAGCCCGTTCGGGCTCCGTTTTCCGCGTTTCAAGTTGCGTTCTTTTCGGAATTACATCCTCTACCTGTCTACAGTAGCTGTATACTGTTTTGAGAAGTTTTTTGTAGTTGATCCTTGTGATAGGACCCCATTCCGATGCAGTCTCGGGGGTTGCGGAGGCACACGGGATTCCCAACCACGCCCCCAGTTCGCCTGTTGTAACCGGTAGAGTGGCTTTAAGTATAATCTGTTAAAT
Organism: Thalassia testudinum; assembly: GCA_037157565.1. Classification (NCBI taxonomy): domain Eukaryota; kingdom Viridiplantae; phylum Streptophyta; class Magnoliopsida; order Alismatales; family Hydrocharitaceae; genus Thalassia; species Thalassia testudinum. The sequence goes on from JAZHRO010000030.1 coordinate 56,826,415, forward strand.
TATGGAACCATAAATAGAACCTAGGACATTGCATGAATCCTAGGAATGAGAAATAGATTGAATGGTAGATTCCTAGGGTGTTGCATGAATCCTAGGGCTGGAAAAGTAGATTGTATGATAGATCCTAGGATATGGCATGAATCCTAGGACGGGAAAACTAGTGGAATGTATGAATACTGCAGTCTTGGAAAATGTGGAAAGGAAATAATAGCTGCCTGTGAATTGAATTAACAGCTTCCTGTTATGAATAAATGAACATGATTAAGAATATGGGATGTATGAACGTGAAACTGAAATGTTCTGAGTTAAAATGCTGAAACCCTACGGGGAATTAGGAGTATAACTCCTGGAAAGTGAATGGAATAGAATTGGGGAAGTGAGCTGGCCCTTGAGTACGGAGTACCAAGGAGAGCGACTGTCCCCCCTGTTTAGTGCAGAGCGGAGCCAGCCGCCCCAGGGACCTAGGGTTAGGACTGGCCACTCTGTACCGACTTGCTGGCCCTCGTGTACGTAGTACCGAGGAGAGCTACTAGTGTAGGGAGGTACTAGCTACCCCATGGGCCCCGAGGTTCTGCTAGCCTCCCACACCGACTTGTTAGGTCCACTAGGGCAAACTAGGGTAGTCAGGCGAGGGTGCGCGGACTGTGAAGGGGCAAGGCCCCTATTTGGTTACTGTGGACGGGTTGGACCCCTGTTACTGAGAGGGCTCTGCCCTGTACTGGTTCCGTGCTGTGCTTTGGGCGCACCAGTTAACGGAAACAACTACCGCGTGCCAGTGCGGGTTAGCTACCCGTGCGTTTACCGCGCGTACCGTAGTCACCGTTACATCTGTCAGTGACCTTGGGGTGGTTGACTGAGAGTAGGATCACCACGGGGGACTCTCCCGGCCAGGAGAGCACCACAGACGTGCCTTCATGCGTGTGTGTTAAGAGGTGTCGTTATAGTTGCACTTGATACGTCGGTTTTAAAAGAAGTAAACGGAGGTGAGTCCGAGTGTCGATCTCAGGGAGGCGTGGAAATCGGATTTTGTTTACCACTTGTTGTCACGAAAAATGCGGAGTTTTGCTTGCGAAAGAGACGGTTTTGAAAAGCGAGAGATAGAGAGAGAATTTAGGGTTAGAAAGCTCTTGGTTTTGATCATGCACTTTAAACAGAAATTAAAATGGCAACTAAATGGAAAATAATTTCATTAAACGTGCATTCATAGTTCATGGTTTACAACATTAAATACATGCTTCAACAAAAGTAAATGAAAGCTTAAAAGAGAGAGAGAGAGAGGTAGAGAGAGAGTGGAGAGCGACGAGGCAACCACGACGGTGGAGGAGGCTCCGTCGGCGGCTCGTCGTCTCCGGCGATTACAAGAGTGCCTAAGACTCGCTAGGAGAGGAGTGGAGTAGTTGCAAGTGGGAAGGGATGCCTTGAATGGTGGTAGAAGGGGGTTTAAATAGAGTTAAGGGCTTCCTAAAAGAAGAATGTGCTTTAGCGACATCCAGAACGTCGCTAAAACCGCTTCCAGATACGTCGGTGAAGCCCTCCTGCCGCCGGTCAGCCGCCCGCCCCTCTCTCTCTTCAGGCGCGATCCGTGGATGTCGAACGAGAGCCGTCCGATTGATGATCGGACGGCTGAGATCCTCCCGCGCCTGCGCTAAGATCGCGCTTCGGGCGCGCGTGCGCGCACGCGTGGGAGGTGGGGCGCTGTCGTCGCGCCGCGTGGCGCAATCCTAGCCGCTCTCTGCTGATCGCGCGGCTCAATTTTGCCGCGCCCTTCGCTCGCAATTGATTTCCGCTCCGCGCGATTCGAACGCGCGTCGCCACGACGCGGGCGTGCGCGCTAACCGTTGCACCACGCCCGCGCTTTGTCGCGGAGACCGCGGGCGAGCGCGTGGATCTCGGCCGTTCGATCGAAGATCAACGGCCGAGATTCGTCTTTGGCTGGCTTGGGGGCATGCGAGCGGCGGGGGCGGGGCGACGTGGCGCGTTCTGGGCCGTTGATCTTCAAATCAACGGTCAGGATTTCTTAGGCCCATTGTGGGAGCTCCGGATGTCGGATTTGGCCGATCTTGAGTCCGTTAGACTCCGTTCGTCGTCCTGAATCCATCCGTGCGGTCCGATTGCTCATCTGAGGCCTGCTTTGACAAATGCTTTACACAAATGGCCATTAATACAGTTTATAAGCAATCTTGGTACTTGATGCATGCAATGCTCCTATTCTACTTTATGTTGTGCCTTTTATTCTAAAGATGGGTCATATTCAACCTAATTACTACCCCCTTGCATGGTGTTATCATACCCACATGCTTACTCCTTGCTAGTCCCTAGCAAGGTTTATTCTAGCCTTTATTTCTTTGGCGAATTCAAGAAGTAATTGCTTAGGCACTTCGTTACTTGTCAATAAGAGGAACTATACGAAGATCTTAATCTACAAAGACTAAGCAGCGCCCGGGTGTCTGCCAAAATACGAATCGCCCGAATCCTTGCTTTGTATATATAACTATACTTATGTATACGTATATATATCTATATATGTCTTTTTAGAATTTTTAGAATTCAGTGTGGGTTGGTAGCTTTTTACGGCTACCCAACCCACCCAAAACTCGGTCAAAACCCTAAGTGCTAAGCATCTTGGTGTGAATGTTGTGATAGACTCACTTAACGGTAATTGAGACAGACTTCGAGTTTCTACGCCTCTAGGTGTCCGGAAAAGAAAATCAATTTTTGCCTGAAGGTGTATTTGTTCGACTGATAGCTTTCTCCCTACGTTCATTTTACTTGGGGTCAACACAAGGATTTTCCAGTGTATATCTCCCCGGCTTGTACTACTTCCCCGCTTCGTCCTTAGGTGTTTTGGTCTTTTTTGTGCAATTATTGAGCTGGGCTCTGGACAACCGACCAATGGGCTGTTACCCACGATCATTTGCCAGCCATACTTGTGCGGTGATGTGTGGTTTATTTTCTTTTCTTCTTTTTTTTTTTTTTTTCGTAGGTGGCTTCCCTAATCTCAAATGTACCTAGAGGCAGCGAAAAAGAAATGGCCTGTGGCTGGGTTCTGGACAACCTGCCAATGGGCTGTTACCCACGACAACTTGCCAGCCATACCACCCTAGAGAGTTCATTAGCTACCCAATTTCTGTCAAAATCTCCAAGAAGTGAGTCTGTGCAAAAATGTGTGTAGATGCTTAGACTCAAAGTTTTCCTGAGTTAGAGGGTGAGTTGATAAGTCGTATACTTATTACCTTATTTATTAGGTGGATTAGAATAGCTTAAAGTTGCAAGGATTCGCCGCTAAATCCATATTTTAATGGGCACTAGGGCTGATTAAGCCTGAAGGCCTGAAAAGTCTAAGCGTTTAAGTTCTTTTTGTATTATTTCCCACTATTGACAAGTTTCTAATGCCTAAGTTTTTCTTCCTAAATTCAATTTTTTTTTTAATCAATTAATTTATTCATTCAGACTGATTAATTAAGCTCAGGATTATGCAATTTACCATCCCCCCCATGCTTAAGTTGGACAATGTCCTCATTGGCAGATGCATGGATGCAGAAGGGTTCAAAAAGATAGTACCTGAGTGACGTAAACTACCAGATCAGTCTGAATCCGCTGGGTTGCCTCCCAGGAAGCGCTGAGTTTAACGCCTCCAACTGGGCGGTGCACAAACAAGAATGGCTTGGGTCAAGGAGGTCTGTACAAAATCAACCAGACCCAAAATCAGAAGTCCACAGATGCGAACAAGGTTGTGGTGGAGTCCCGTTCCTAAGGGGCGGGAATTCTGTATCATGCATGCCCGTGTCAGATCCTCTCTTACTCTGTGGGCATGCAAACAAGTTGCTGTGGACGAACGCACCCCAAATATGACATGCCAGACACTAGAGATGTAAGTTTTATATTCAGCTTGTGTCCCCATAAAATTGTAATCCATTGAAAGTGTATCAATTCTAGTGCATTCGAGTTGCGGGATCCTTATTCTGGTTGGGCAGGTAACAAAGTCCAGAGTTTCATAATGAGCCCTACAATCAAGCATGAGGCCTCTCTCTAAAGACGAATCCATCTCTTCCGCAACTATGGTTTCATTGCTCATTCCCTCCAAGCCCTTGATCTCAATAATATTTTCTTCAACCTCCTCTGTATCAGATTCACTGTTTGGGATTACATTAGAGGTAGGGTCAATTTCATCCTCAAGATCATATTCTTTCTCTCGGCCCTCCTCTAAATTTGTGATGGGGATTCTAACCGATTCATAATCAATTTCTTTGAAATTGTAACTCCATTCTCCATCTCCGATGTTGGCTGCTACTCCCACCGGATTACTTCTCTTGGGCCGATTAGATTCAGATTCCAAGGCCTCTCCCCTCACCTTCTCAGTTTCCTCCTGATGTTTATTCTCAATGCTCCCCAAATTGTGTTCCAAGGAATCCTTACTGTCCTTATCCACTAAGCTGTCCAACTCCTGAGGGGTATCAATGGTAGACTGAACCAAATCAGGATGACTGGGTGTAGTCCAATTGATCATGGTAGGTCCTTGCTTTATGAGTGGCGTTGTGTGCAACATCTTTCTCTGGCCTTCTTTCCCCAATTGTTGGAACAAATCCATCATGGCCTGTTGCCCTTTAACCAATTCTTGATTCTGTCTGTGTAGTTCTAATTGGAGGTTATCAAGAATTGACATGGTGTCATTTGGTGTCCTTTGGATTTCCTCCTTGAAATCCTGGTTAAGAGAGTATGGTTGAGGTTGTGGATCAGAACCCACCCTGGTGTTTAGGTTCTTGGGTGGGTCCTCTATTCTATCATGTTCAGGGTCCAGTTCTTCAAGAGGAACCATTCTTTGTTTGGTCCTACTCCAGAATAGTTGAGGTTCTAAGTTTTCCTCCCAGTCAGATTCTTCATCAGGGGACCAAATCAAAGGTTGATGATCCTGGGCTTGCCTAGATTTCTGATTATTTTCTGATTTCCATTTGTCTAGGACTCCTTACAATCCAAAGGTCAAGTAGGAAAGGTTGTTGAATTCAGATGACCTTTCTTGGTTATTATCCTGAGATGGGTAGGGTTCTTGGTGTTCTCCTAAAGTGTAGGTCCTATCACAGTAGAGCGGGTCAGACCTAAATGAGAAGGCATCATGAGGACAATCGAGATATGGAGCCCCACGATTTGAATCGTACCCTTGGGTGGCTATGTTGGTTGTATTCCAATAAGAGGTTGGTACGGTTTGGTCATAGTTGGGCCAAGAGGGATATTCAAGGTTGTATCCCCAACTTGGTGATTGGTTAGCCCAAGTAGGCTGTGGGTATGGTCCACTTGGGTTAGCATACAAATCCTGTTGGGGGTAGTTTGGGTAAGATGGATAGGCATTGAAATCCATGGTTTGGAAGAAATGGAGGGATGCGGGAAGAACAGATGCGAGAGAGTTGTGTCCTCAACCAAGCAAACAAGCCTAGTCCTTATGGTGTACTCCTTAGGAGACCTAGAAATCTCACAAAGGTTGATTAAGTTCGTAAGCACTGGACTCCCCTTCCCAAGGTTAATCTGGCCAGGTTGATTACGAGGGGATTGCAGGGAAGGTTCTTCCTTTGGCATGCACCTCCGGTTCCATAGACCCACAACCGCGGTCATTTGACACTGCCCCGCAGCCTAATCACCAGATTCTACCAAGGGAATGAAAGCCAAGTGCCTAGCGAACAAAACCTCACCTTTTGAGACTTAACTCAGTCCTGCCTAGGGCACGTCTACTCAGTTTTAAAGGGTTAGGATAGTGCTGGTGATGTGATGAGGCGTTGATTGGGGTGGTGCCTCTTAATTTTCCAATTTCAAAGTGTGTGCTTCTAGCAAAACATGGTTTTCAAGCAAGGATTTGTTGAGATGTGGTGTCTTTTAGTGTTTCATCCTTACTTTAGTACTTTTTAGGGTTGACGTGTCTTAATGTTTTCAAACAAGTTTTAGTGGGCACGTCAAGTTCTGCACACAATTTGGTGAAAGTAGATTCCCTTTTCGTTTTGTAGAGGCTCTAAAACCCTAATATACTCATCCTGATGATCATGCAGCTTCTATTAGATGAGTCAGTTTTAGGGTTGAGTGGTGCGGCCCAGGTCAACTCATGGTGGCTTCACAAACACCACTCAAGAAAAAGAAAAGAGCACTCTAAGAATTTGTTCAGAATGTTAGAGTGTACATTTTTTTGTGGGGTGATGTGTTAAGGATGTGGGTCAAGCAATCATACATCACGCCAATTTTTTTCAGTTTTTACAATTTTTTTAGCTTTTTCACACAAGCAAACAATGAGAGAGAGGTTACTCACTATCGATCCTCGAGGTGCCTACTCCCTTGCTACCGTCGTGGAATGAGTCGCTTCGCCGTCCATGCGCCGAATTCCTGCAACCGTCAAGTAAAAAGGAAAATAGGGCATTAGACGATGTGAGGATGAATGTGGAATGGAGGTGATAAAACAAATCCGTTGCCTCCCCGGCAACGGCGCCAAAAACTGGCGTGCCTTCGTGCGCGTGTGTTAAGAGGTGTCGTTATAGTTGCACTTGATACGTCGGTTTTAAAAGAAGTAAACGGAGGTGAGTCCGAGTGTCGATCTCAGGGAGGCGTGGAAATCGGATTTTGTTTACCACTTGTTGTCACGAAAAATGCGGAGTTTTGCTTGCGAAAGAGACGGTTTTGAAAAGCGAGAGATAGAGAGAGTTTAGGGTTAGAAAGCTCTTGGTTTTGATCATGCACTTTAAACAGAAATTAAAATGGCAACTAAATGGAAAATAATTTCATTAAACATGCATTCATAGTTCATGGTTTACAACATTAAATACATGCTTCAACAAAAGTAAATGAAAGCTTAAAAGAGAGAGAGAGAGAGGTAGAGAGAGAGTGGAGAGCGACGAGGCAGCCACGGCGGTGGAGGAGGCTCCGTCGGCGGCTCGTCGTCTCCGGCGATTGCAAGAGTGCCTAAGACTCGCTAAGAGAGGAGTGGAGTAGTTGCAAGTGGGAGAGGATGCCTTGAATGGTGGTAGAAGGGGGTTTAAATAGAGTTAAGGGCTTCCTAAAAGAAGAATGTGCTTTAGCGACATCCAGAACGTCGCTAAAATCGCTTCCAGATACGTCGGTGAAGCCCTCCTACCGCCGGTCAGCCGCCCGCCCCTCTCTCTCTTCAGGCGCGATCCGTGGATGTCGAACGAGAGCCGTCCGATTGATGATCGGACGGCTGAGATCCTCCCGCGCCTGCGCTAAGATCGCGCTTCGGGCGCACGTGCGCGCGCGCGTTTCCGCCCGGCGTGCGCGCGCGCGTGGGAGGTGGGGCGCTGTCGTCGCGCCGCGTGGCGCAATTCTAGCCGCTCTCTGCTGATCGCGCGGCTCAATTTTGCCGCGCCCTTCACTCGCAATTGATTTCCGCTCCGCGCGATTAGAACGCGTGTCGCCGCGACGCGGGCGTGCGCGCTAACCGTTGCGCCACGCCCACGCTTTGTCGCGGCGAGCGCGGGCGAGCGCGCGGATCTCGGCCGTTCGATCGAAGATCAACAGCCGAGATTCGTCCTTGGCTGGCTTGGGGGCGTGCGAGCGGCGGGGGCGGGGTGACGTGGCGCGTTCTGGGCCATTGATCTTCAGATCAACGGTCAGGATTTCTTAGGCCCATTGTGGGAGCTCCGGATGTCGGATTTGGCCGATCTTGAGTCCGTTAGACTCCGTTCGTCGTCCTAAATCCATCCGTGTGGTCCGATTGCTCATCTGAGGCCTGCTTTGACAAATGCTTTACACAAATGGCCATTAATACAGTTTATAAGTAATCTTGGTACTTGATGCATGCAATGCTCCTATTCTACTTTATGTTGTGCCTTTTATTCTAAAGATGGGTCATATTCAACCTAATTACTACCCCCTTGCGTGGTGTTATCAACCACGTGCTACTTCTACTGTTCGGAAAAGACTGCAATTAAGATCGTTCCCACGAGGAACATTCGAGATCAAGTGAAGGATCTGAGAAATAGATAAATTGTGAAACAATAGAATAACGTAAATAAAGGAAGAAAGAAAATTAAAATACCTACTGTACACTTTACTGTTTCTTTAGTTTAGCTGCCTCTCTACTCAGCGTTTTCCTGACGTGTTACACTCGTTACCTTTCAGGACCAGGTGTTGAGCAGCCAGGGTCAGCGACTGCGGAGGACGCTGGGCCGAGTAGGGTCCAGTAGAGTTACCACTGTTCTCTTGTACCTCTTTTTGGTTCCACTGTAGTGAGTAGTTCTTGTTTCCGCTGTACTTTTCTTTACCTGCAATTCATATTATGTTATGAATGTTGTTCTACTGTTGTGGTGGTACATACTGTAGTAGTTTCTTTCCTTACTGTTGTATTTTTCCTGCTGTTAGTTATATTCATGTTAAATGTGGTTTATTTTACTGCTCTTTTGGCTACTTCCTCGTTGGACGATCAGGTCTTGGGTTTAATCGAGTCGGTCCGGTTCTCGTGTCTCGTAGGGACTCGGGAATCGGGTCGTTACAAGATGATATCAGAGCAAGGTCATCCCGAGAAGTGAATCAACTGACTGGAAAATAACCAATTCACATGTCTATAACTAGAGTAGCCACCACAACATATCTTTTGACATGAGCTCTTAGACATTTTCGTTCGGTATCGTTCCGTAGTGACGTGTTTCGTTTTGTTTTGCGTCTCCTTGCAGGAGATGCCTCGTCGTGGGGCCAGTGAGGCAGGCCGCGGGCGCGGCCAAGGACGAGGTCGGCGAGGTGGGCATGCCGTTGCCGACACCCCAGTGGACCAGCCACTACTCCTGGGCGTCCAGGCCCAGGACCTCGCCCGGCTGATACGAGACATTGTACGAGAGGAGCTCCACCCACTGCCCCGAGCCTCACCCTGGGGCTGCGGAGGGGGAGTCCTCTGTGGGACCACTCGACGGACGCGGCGCTGGACACGGGGGAGGGGATGGGCCGCCTCAGCCCCACCTTCCTCCGATACTTCCGTGCACGAGGCACCTTCGCCTGGACGTGCACCAGCATCCCCACTGCAGCGCCACTTCGAGCTCTTCGAGCAGTTCCGGAAGCTGAAGCCCCCCTCCTTCAAGGGGGATGAGGACCCGACCGAGGCAAAGGACTGGCTTGAGCAGCTGGAGAAGATTTTCGACACCTTTCGCCCCCCGGTGGAGTGCCGCGTGGCCTTTGCCACATACCAGCTGGAGAGTGCGGCACACAGGTGGTGGAGGGCGGTCCGGGGACAGGAGAGGGACGAGCCGACGTAGGACCAGTTCGTCACCCTCTTCTGCGAGCAGTACTTTCCCCAGACGTGGCAGGACCAGAGGAGGAGAGAGTTCCACACTCTCCGTCAAGGGACGATGACCGTGAGCACGTACCGCACGCGTTTCCTGGAGCTGTCCCGCTTTGCAGCGACAGCGGTAGCTACTGAGGAGGAGCGCCCTTGGAGGTTCACCGAGGGGCTCCGGCCTGCGATTCGGGGGTATGTCAAACCCCTGAAGCTGCCTACATTTTCGAGGGTGGTGGAGGCAGCTATGACTTACGAGGAGACCAACCCATCCGCGCGAGACACTGACGGCGGGCGGAAGAGGCCCTTTCAGCCAGACTTTTCACAGGGCCGGCGAGAGAGGAGACACGTGGCATCCGCAGGAGAGCCGTCACGTTTTACAGAGCCATCAGTGGCCTTTGGTAGCCCTCGACAGGGGCCAGTCGCCAGCACCGGACCCCCGCCCAGCCGACAGCAGGGACGCACTGAGGGCGGGAGTCGGGTTCCCCTCTGTTACCAGTGTGGCCAGCCGGGCCACATTAGGAGGGACTGCCCATCTAGGGTAGGAGGTCAGCAGATACTTCCCGCGCAAAGCACTGGAGGGCGCGCAGGAGGCCGCGATTCCCAGGTGCGAGGAGGAGGACAGTAGTTGCGAGGAGGGTACCGGCTAGAACCTACCCGTCCGACGCAGAGTGTGGCTGCTTCGTCCGCACCTAAAGCTAAGGGGCGTATCAACGCCTTAACACACAGGGACGCCAGAGCTTCGGGATTGGTGGTAGCAGGTATGGTTTCAGTTTCCGGCAGACTCGTTTACACGCTTTTCGATTCTGGCGCTACGCACTCGTTTGTCGCAGCCAGTTTCGTAGTTAGTTTGGACCAGGATTATACAGCATTAGAAAATCCATTCGTAATCAGAGGTCCGAGTGGTCAGCTGTTTGTAGCTGAGGAGGTGTACACGGATTGCGAGGTCAGCGTCGGGGGACATAGCCTGCCAGCTGACCTGATTATGATACAGATGGAGGACTTTGGAGTGATTCTGGGGATGGATTGGCTGTCCGCTTACCATGCCTTGGTGGACTATTTTGAGAGGAAGATCGTCTTCTCCATTCCGGAATTGCCTTCTTTCGAGTTTCACGGACAGCCAGTGGACGGAGGTTTCAGGTGCATTTCGGCACTTCGGGCGGCGAGACTTTTGAGCCAGGGGTGTGAGGGCTTCTTAGCTTGTGTGGTGGCAGAGCCCAGCCCTGTGGCAGACTTCCAGAGCATCCCGGTGGTCAGAGAGTACCCTGACGTGTTTCCAGACGAGTTACCAGGACTACTACCCGAGCGTGAGATCGGGTTTGAGATCTCACTAGTACCAGGGACCAGCCCCATCTCCACCACGCCATACAGGATGGCACCGCTTGAGCTGCGAGAGCTCAAGTCCCAGTTGCAGGACCTTTTGGAGAAAGGTTTCGTGAGGCCCAGTGCGTCTCCCTGGGGAGCCCCGGTACTATTTGTGAAGAAGAAGGATGGTACCCTACGCCTTTGTGTGGACTACCGACAGCTGAATAGGGTCACCATCAAGAACAGATATCCGCTGCCGAGGATTGATGACTTGTTTGACCTGTTGCGGGGTGCCACGGTGTTTTCCAAGATTGACTTGAGGTCTGGATGCCACCAATTGAGGATCAGGGAGACCGACGTCTCCAAGTCAGCTTTCCGCACTCGGTACGGACACTATGAGTTTTTGGTCATGCCGTTTGGGCTGACCAATGCTCCCGCTGCTTTCATGGATCTGATGAACCGGGTGTTTAGACCGTACTTGGACCAGTTCGTGGTGGTTTTCATAGATGATGTACTCGTCTATTCTAGAGATCGGACGCAGCACGGACAGCATTTGCAGATGGTTCTGGACACTCTGAGACGACGCAGGCTGTACGCCAAGTACAGCAAGTGCAAGTTCTGGTTGAGGGAGGTGACCTTCTTAAGTCATGTGATCTCTGGAGACGGCTTGGCGGTGGACCCAGCCAAGGTTGAGGCAGACTCAGGTGGGAGAGACCGCGTTCAGTCACTGAGATTCGTAGTTTCCTGGGACTGGCAGGTTACTACAGACGATTTATCAGAGGTTTTTCACAGGTTACGTGTCCTATGACACAGTTGACCCGGAAGGACGTGCCCTTCACTTGGACAGACGCCAGTGAGGCGTGTTTTCTGGAGCTGAAGGAGAGGTTGACCTCGGCTCCCGTGCTCACCATCCCTGACAGTAGTGGCGGGTTCGTTGTGTACACGGACGCCTCCTTGCAGGGGTTAGGAGGTGTGCTCATGCAGAGGGGTCACGTTGTCGCTTACGGTTCGCGGCAACTGAAGCCCCATGAGCATACCTACCCTACCCACGACCTAGAGTTGGCAGCTGTTGTCTTCGCGCTGAAGACTTGGAGGCACTACTTGTACGGTGAGACCTTCGAAATTTTCACAGATCACAAGAGCCTCAGATACCTTTTTGATCAGAAGGAGCTCAACATGAGACAGAGACGTTGGTTGGAGCTCCTGAAGGACTACGACTGCAGCATCTCCTACCACCCGGGAAAGGCCAATGTGGTGGCTGACTCCTTGAGCCGTAAGGCGCCCGCACACTTGGCCAGTCTACAGTTACAGAGTTGGAGCCTTTTGGAGGAGGTGGGCAGTTGGCGACCTCTAGAGTTACGAGGGTACTGTGGGGCAGTGACGGTGACACGACAGACTAGGCCAGAGCTGATAGACCGCATCATCACAGGACAGATGGCCGATCCGTACTTGCAGTCCTTGCGCGACAGAGTACTGTCGGGAGACCCGGGGGACTTCTCTTTCACAGACCAGGTGCTGCGCTTGAGGTGACGGTTGTGTGTTCCCAGAGACGAGGAGCTGTTGAGAGAGCTCCTGACTGAGGCACACGGTTCCAGATTCACCATACATCCCGGAAACACGAAGATGTAGCACGACTTGAGACACGAGTTTTGGTGGAGGGGGATGAAGTGGGATGTGGGTGAATTCGTGCAGCAGTGCTTAGTGTGCCAACAGGTGAAAGCCGAGCATCAGAGGCCTGAGGGCCGCTACAGCCGCTTCCAGTGCCAGAGTGGATGTGGGAGAGCATCACCATGGACTTGGTGGTGGTAGGAGAGCATCACCAGGAGGCGGACAAAAGTCTTCGTCGGAGGCATGGCCGGCGTGAAACCCATACCTCTCGAGCGTTCACACGAGAGGTATGGGTCGATTCAGGGCATTCGGAGCTGCTCATGCGGTAGGAGGCTTCGCAAAGAACTCCCATTTCAAATCTAGGAGCAGCTCCCTCGGGAAATAAGGAGAGAACCGCCCCGAAACCTCGTCGGAGGGATGGATCCCTGCTGCAATGGTAGAGGGACCTGAATGAAGAAAGTGACGAAAAGTTGAGGGGGTTTTTGCAAGGGTTTTCAAAAGTTAAGGGCTAGAATGTAATTGGGTGGACCATTTCGTAAAGTAGGTCAAGATGACCTTCCCTTAGGTCCAAATTTTGGTACAAACCTAATTTGGACTTAAGGAATCCAATGGTGAAGTTGGATTTTATGTTTGATCACGTTTGACTAGACATTTTGCATAAAAACTCAAATTAGGTCAAATATTGGGTATGGACCCCAATCTAGGTCAAAACAGGTTCCAAAGGCCAAATTGAAGGTTATAAACCCTAAGGGATATTCTTCCATGAATTTTAGGGATTTTAGTTAATTTTTATCCTGCCTGAAACCTTGTGAATTTAAGTGGGTTTGTTTTAGGGTTATAGGGTGTCATTTAATTCTTAGATTTCACAGTAACCCTTTTCTGATTGAACTATCCCACTTTTTCTCTTATTAAGTCCAATTAACCTATGTTTAGGCCCTGAGAAATCCCGTTGATGAACTGCACTGGTAAAATTACAGTTATACCCCTTATTTTATGTATTCTTTTCAGGTCAGTAATCCCTTAAGTTAGGCCTTCCTTTGGGTTATGCAGGAGCTTTTGTTCACTTTATTAGGTCAAAATAAGCTAGTTAGGGCTCATGATGAGGTTCTCATTAGCCGACAGCTTGGCTGGCAACTGGTCACGCACCATTGAGGCCGTGTCGGACATGCGGCATTGAGAGTGCTTGGCGAGGTCTTCTATCGGGACAATCGCGCACTTGTACCATCTGGGGGTGGCTTCCAAGGACACTACTGGGGTTCGCCATCCTCCGCGTCGGGCCTCGACTAACTCTTTGAGCTCTTTTGTCGAGCGATTGCCACTATCTTCCTTAGGAGTGGGAAGACGGCACGCACAAGGGAGTATACCCAAGGCCATCGGCCTCGGCTCCACATTTCTTCTTCCTGGTTTGCACCTCGAGGGGGGAGGTTTGCCTCGGGGCCTTGGGCACTCGGTCGGAACATACCTGCTTCCCTTTATTGGGACTAGCATGGTAAGGGTGTTGTCGAGGCGTGTAGACGCCAAATCCTGACTGGGCCCCTCTCAGGAGGGAGGAGTTGCAAGTGGGGCTGCGAGTGATTAAGACCATCGCAGAAGTTCCTACTCAGAAAGGTCGAGGTAGGGTGCTGGAGGGGCATCTCCTCCCAGCAATTGGATGCTTAGAAGAGCGATGGTGTTTTTGTTGATGCTTCCCATAGACAACGCAATTTAATGTGCCTCGAATGGCTACCAGAAGATTTGTAGAGGCAGGGAACTTTACATAGCCATGAACATCTATCGCCAGGAGGGAGTGGTCGAGTCTCCCATGTGATGGGAGGGCTCGACCTGACGAACATCAAGCAATCACAAGGGAGACAGTAGAATTTGGTGACTTAGTTCCACCGTAAGTAGTGTACATTTGGGGGAAGGATGATACTCCCAACTATACACTAAAACTTGTAAGGTTACAGGATTTTCTCTCCCTTCGGTCCCCTCTATTCAGGGGCCTCTCTTGCTATTTATAACATGGAAAGATTTTTGGCTCAGTAGCTAATGCATTTTTTGCCATACTGCTATCGAGTTGTCGATGGTCACTTCAATCTTATCATATCTTCGGTCTTGGCTGCGTTGAATCGTTTAGCAGGTTGGGTGGATCCCGGCTTGGGTCCGGCTAACCATGGGCAAGATGGGTGATACCGGTCCTACCTGCTTACCTTGTAATCGGGTAGCTGGATCCTTTCCTAAGTCGTATGCAGAGTTTTGGATCTGAGGATAATTTTTGCCCCTAATCAAGGGGTTAACCTTCAAAATTTCAACATATATTTTGAGGGGTTAACACATGTTTTGCTAACACTAGTTCTAAGGGGTGTTAGCAAAATAAGTGTTAATTTTGTAACTTCCCCACACTTAAACTCCACTCATAAATTAGTGTTAACCCTAGTTCAAGTGACCACCACAAGGGTTAATACTATAGGAGAACTTAAGTTACCAAGAGGCAAGACACCTACCTCCTCAACAAGGAATGCGAAGATCCAAGTGGCACCGGCAACTTTTTGCTCTCACTCTTGCCTTGGACTTGCTAATGTCTTTGACCTCTCTATGTCTCCTCGCAATAGGTTCACCTACACAAAACAAACAAAAACACCTGTGAAGAGATGGGTGGGAGAAGAGATAATCAAAGGAAAAGAGTAGAAACCGACTCCAGATGGCCCTCCCCGGTAACAGCGCCAGAAAACTTATGACAAAACACGAGTAGGGTTATTTAATTAGGTGATATGAGTGTTGAAATGCATATAGTGGGAGTGATTATACTAACAAGCGAATTTACACCAGTTTATCGAAATTTATTAACCTAGATTAAATCAAATTTTAAGATAGTCACTTTTAGGCCCAGGGTCGAATTCAGAGAGGTGGGTTTTGGAATTAGTTGATTTCTATGCAATTCCTAAAATTGTATTAATTCATTTTGCTTATTATATTTTTTGTTTTTTTAAATTTAAAACTTTTTCTTGGCTAATCTTGTCTTTGAGGTACACCCTCAAAAATTATCCTTGGCTACATGCTAAAAATTAAGTCAGAAACAGTCTCGCCACACGCGAGACCATTTACCTGCAGGTCAAGGATTATCTTTTCTATTTTAAATGTTTTTGGTCTTTTGTTTATCAATAAAATAAAAGAGAATATAAAATAAAGATAGGATTTACAGAATTGAAATGCGGAAAGGAAATAAATGAAAATACTTAGCTTATTTATAGATATGTATACATATAAGATATATATATATATATAATAAGGTGGGGGAAATATTGAATTAAAGATTTAATGGGAATGTAGCACCACGCTAAGTTAACCATCATCTATAGAGATGCAATTAACCTAACTATGTGCTGCGTGCAGGTGTAGAGCGAACGTGTGTGTGTGGAATGACTTAATGTGTGCGTAAATCGCAAGTGTGTATGTAACTGGTGCGTACCCACTCATGATGAAATGCACATAAATGAAAATGTATTGTGTGCGTGATATATATAAGTGTAGGTACGAGGGAATGTGTGCGTGTGAATATATATATGTGTGTGTGTCCGCGCGTGCGTGCGCGCATGCGTGAATATATGTGTGATTGTGTGTGTGAATATACATATAAATGTATGTATGTATATGTGTGTGTATTTATGTGTGTTAGTGTCAGTGGGCGGATGTGCAGAGGGTGAGGGTGTGAGTGCACGTGAGTAGTGCGTGTCACCTTATCGCCTGGTCTCTGGCAAGGCTTGCCACCTTCTTGTCGAGTTGGAACACCGGGCTTACTGGACCATTAAGCAATGTAACATGGATCCCCACTTAGCCGGTGTGCAGAGGACGCTCCATCTCTCCGAGCTCGAGGAAATTCGTCGGGACGCTTTTGAAAATAATCGGCTATACAAGGAGAAAATGAAAGCCGTCTGTATGGTCGGACCGGACAGGTTGTTAATATGGAGATTTTATCATTGAAATGTATATAGTGGTTAACCTAAATCGGACCTAACCATCTCTTTACAAAATTTTTAACCTGGCCTATTTGATTTTATCTTGTCACTTTTAGGCCTAGGGTCGAACTCAGGGAAGTGGGGTTACAAGTTGAGTTTCTACACTTTTCCTACAACGAGTCTCTTCCATTCGTTTATTGTGTTTTTGGTGTTTTGCTCATTTATATATTTTTTTCTGGTAACCTTTGTCCTTGAGGTACACCCTCAAAATTGAGTTCTTGGCTTTGAGCCAAAACATAATAAAAAACGGGTCTTGCTATTCGCAAGACGGGATACCTGCAGGTTAAAGATTATCTTTTCTCTTTTATATATATTTTTTATCTTTTTACTATTAGGAAATCAACAGAAATAAAGTAAATGTAGTATGTATATATATGTATATATTATATATGTAAAGGGGTTGGGGTGGAGGCGGAGATGAGTGTAGCACTGTGTCGAGTTGGTCGTCATCTAGAGAGACGCAACCAACAGGACTGGGTGCCGCATGGAGTGTGGGATGGATGGTAGATGATGTATGTAACCACGCTTTTTGTACGCGTGTATCGGGGAATATCAGCAACTGGTGCAGATATTCCCTCGATACAGCGTATAATAAATAAGGTGAAAATATATATATATATATATGTATGTATGTATGTATGTATGTATGTATGTAAATATGTCTATGTATATATCTATATATATATGTGGTTATAAGTATATAGGTATATATATATATATATGTAGATATATATGTATATATAAGTGTATATGTATATATATATGTGTGTGTGTGTGTGTGTATAACTATATAGAGGTATATATATATATGTATGTATAGTAATATATATATATATATATGTATGTATGTATATAAGTATACTAATACTACTATATATATAGATGTAAGTATATATAGATATATATGTGTGTGTGTGTATATATATATATATATATATATATATATATATATATATATGTATGTATGTATGTATGTATGTATGTATGTGTGTGTGTGTGTGTATCAATCTATGTATATATATATATCACTATATATAAGTATACGTATATATGTATATGCTTATAATAGTGTTTATGTGTGTGAGGGTGTAAGTGTTGGTGTAGGTGTGTGTGTGTGTGTCGGTGTAAAGTGATGTGAGTGAGTGTTGTGAAAGAGAGATCGAGAGAGAGAGGGCAGGAGAGAGCGGGAGAGAGAACGCAGCCGCTCTGTAGGAGGTGCGTTAAGTCGTCTGCGTTGCGAAGGCTGTCGTCTGATGGTCGCAGGCGCGTATTCGCGCAGAGGAGGAGAGGTGTCTGCGTCGACTGACTGCGAGCGCGGAGGGCTCGCGACAGCGCGCTCGGAGAGGGAGGTGGGGTGTCTGCAGGCGAGTGCGGAGGCTTGCAGAGGCTAGCAGGGGGCGGGGAGGTGCCTAGTCGGCCGCTGCAGAGGCGCGTAGCGGCCGGTTGCAGGCGACAGAGCGGAGGAATGGAAGCAGGGAAGGTCTGCAGGCGCGCGCAGAGTGGCTGGGGCGCTTGCAGACGCTCGCGGAAGCTGCTGGGGCTGCTGCTGCTGCTTCAAGCTTCAGACCTTGAAGCGGCAGCAATGGCGGGAAGGTGCGGGAACGGAAAAACGTAAAAGAGAGCCACCACGCCCACCGGCTCTTTGAAGAGCTGGGCGGTGGTGGTCTCACTGTGGTGGTGTGCACCACAGTGAGAGCTCCTGCTCGCCGGGTATCTCCTCAGAGGAGGGCCGGCGCATGGAGGGGAAAGGAGGAGAGGACGGTGGTGGTGATGGAGCTACAGGTGGGTTATTTCTTGCTGCAGCTAGCGACCAGCCCTCGTTTGAAGAAGCCGTGGCTTTATAGAAGATGAAATCATGGTTATGCATGGCTGCTGCAGGGAGAGGGAAGTGCAGGGACGTGCTTGGCAGGGAATGGCAAGTTGCAGCCGTG
Source organism: Thalassia testudinum (assembly GCA_037157565.1). Classification (NCBI taxonomy): domain Eukaryota; kingdom Viridiplantae; phylum Streptophyta; class Magnoliopsida; order Alismatales; family Hydrocharitaceae; genus Thalassia; species Thalassia testudinum. Next base: position 56,844,507 of record JAZHRO010000030.1, read on the forward strand.
GAATGCATGGCGCGAGGAGAAGTTGCAGTAGCGGGAAAATTAAAAATCAAGTGGAGAAATAAAAAGATGTGGATTTTGCAAGGATGCACTTGAGGAAAAAAAGTAAAATGCAAGCCACTTATTTCATTCTTCTTTCCTCTCAATAAAATGCATGAATGCATGTATTTTTACAAATGCAACTACGGAATCTTAATATGCATAGTTAATGCTAGGAAATAGCACAAGAAGGCATTATTGCAGGCGTATTTTGAGGTGCAATCATACCCCCATGCCTATCTTTTGCTAGTCCCTAGCAAAACAGCATTTAGAAATGATCTTTAGCTAAAGATTTTCTTCTGAGGCGATATAGGTGTGTTTATTGTCGGATATTGTGAGAACCAATTATAGATAAGACTACCAGTATCTTAAGTCTCACATGACAAAGATTATCTCTCGACTAACCAGGACTCTTGATATTTAAACCTTAAGTACGATTTCCAGAACCCAGGAGGTTTTTGCCGTACTCGAGAGCTCAAGAGATTATGGCTTGTGCTTAGTGAAGGATCGAGACTGACCAGAAGAACATTGAGACTCAAGCCCAAGGTTTCACGAATCTTTAAGTACAGGTTGGTTCCAGTTTCAGCTCGTGTTTTCAGATTGACCCTTAAGAAGATGACAAAAAACTCAACTCCCATTTTCTGATTTTTGTGGCTCAAAGGAAAACAAGGTATTTGAAACCTGCCCTGAAGAACTTCTTGTGGGGCGAAGATTTTACAGACATTTGCGGGATATACTGACTTATTTGCTTTTTTTTTTTGAAACACGTGTCAGTATATCTCTTACAACACATTTTGAAGGAGCACACTTTTTTTTCTTTTTGGTGGGAGAGTTTCTTTTTGGTGGAAAGAGTCGCTCCTAAACACAAGACTAAAGCCTGGGATAAAAAGTCTACCTGCGTGCACAGGTAAGGACTCCACCTTCCCTAATGAACACTAGGGTTGGATCTTATGTTCACCTAGTCTTTCCTGATATGTGTAGTGTGAACCAAGTTTACTTAAGCTCTCAAGTAAAAGCAAACCAACGGATCCTGTACTGGTGTTTCAGGTACAAGAATACGTCCTTAGTTAGGAGAGATTCTGATCTATTTTGTCAATGCTTAAGTGAATTAAGCCGAGCCTGAGCGAATCAAGCTTCTGTGGCCTGGAAAGTCTTCAAAACAGAGGTTGAATATCCATAAACACTTATTGTATTTTTTGTTTCAGCTTTTAGATCATTACTAAACACAATTTATTATTATATATATATTCTTCTTTTTTCTTTTTCTTGCATATTTATAAATAGGTGGGAATTGTATGATACCATAAAATACCCAGATCTTATGGATGCCTATCCACCCCCCCAAGCCAAACAATGCTATGTCGTCATATGCATGCAGAGAAAGGCAGAGAAAGGACGAAAGATCGGGTAAGGAGAGCTGAGGTTCAGGGTATACAGCAGGGTGGTAGGGTGGGTGGATGGTGGGTGGTGAAATGAAAAGTGAAGTGCTCATGATAGTGGCATGAAAAGTGATGGTGGATGGTGAAAGGTCAGGCATTTTTTGGGATGAGAGTGTCCCAGGTGGATCAGAAAACAGATCAGGAAGAAGAAGTTGGCCCTTAGATTGGCCAAGAAGAGGGGCTCTTTGGATAGATGGATCCAAAAGGGAATAGCCCCAGTGAGTAAGATGTGGGCTCAAGGTCCCAGTGTGCAGTTGCAAATCCGCCAGATTTGGCGGGAAAGAAAGGGCAATCCGGTCTTCCAGAGTGTGAACCGGCGGTGAGAGGCCCGGCGATGACTCAGACCATGAGGTATGGGAAGCGGAGAAAACATCGTTAGAAGTCTGGTCAGGAGAAGGTATGGGAATAGGGGGGATTGGGGAACGTTACAATTTGTGTTGGTCAGGCAATCGTCAGGTAATTCACAGCAGTCTGAATCGATCCCAATTAGTCCGATGCACGCACTAACGGTTATGTCCTCATTAGACGTGTCATCCTTGATGCAATCGCTATCAACATAAGAGTGCGGTGCTGCAGCGGGATTAACCTGAAATCCCGGTGGAATGCTCGGAGCTTGCAGAATTTGATGAACCTGTCCCTGAGAAGGTTGTACATGTGGTTGCGGGCCACAAGGTACAAAGTTTCGCAGGTTTGGAACAGGTTGGGCAGGAAGAGTGCCCTAAGATCGAGTCGCCAGGTGTAGTTGACTGATCTCAGCATTCTGCTGCGCCAGATGGTGCTGAAGAGAGATCATGTTCTCTTTATGGCGCTTTGACATTTCTATCATCATTCGCATCAGTTTATCAAGAGGCCTTGATGCGTGTTCGGTTTGTGGTACGCAAGGGCCTGATGGCAGATTCGCTGTAGGATTAGACTGGGCCTTTGGGATGACGGGTGCAGACGGTCGCATTGGTCCACCAGCGGGGTTTTGGCACTGCGGGTTATTGGACCATGCGAAATTCGGATGATTACGCCACCCTAGGTTATAAGTGGCAGAGAACGGGTTGTTCCCTAGGGCGCAGGCGTCTTCTATGCCAGAAGACGTGTCTGCATATAAATATGCGTCCGAGCACATGGAGGCTTGGTCCTCCGTGTCGAAATACTGGCTCGCAGAAGCTAGTTCCACATGACTTACTGAGTCGCTTGGTGTGACACTCGGTAAGGAAAGTCTTACAGGGTTTCTCAGGATAAGCCTGGTGTTGAAAGAATTGGAATTGTGACGGAGTGGTGAAGAGGTGTTTGCCATGTTTGTGGAGGAGGAGGACGATTCAGCTCTTTTTCTAAATTTAGCAATCAATTCAAATAGTTCAGGGTTTTGTGACCTCCCAAACATGCACTACCGTAGAAGAATTGGGGGGGATAAGAGGGGAAAAGAGATGAGAGAAATGACGCCGCAAAGGTACACTTGATTACAAATAATACAGTCAAGTTCCTAACCTCTACAATGTGCCCTTAGACCTAAAGATCTAAGTTACCTACTATCATGAACTATGAAATCGAATGCGAGCACCGCGGAACCACCGGGCCAGATTGAAAGACCGTTTGCCCCAGTCTTAGACACCCGATAGCACGCGGGAACTCTCACCAGCACGTAGCCGCTACACGCAGGTAATTAGACTTCCAATCCTTAAGAAGGGTCAAGTTACTACAGGTTTTAGTTAGAGGCTTAGGGTCAAGTGCTTTTGGAATGTGAAGGGCGTTGTTTACGAGTAATGCCCAAGTGATTGATTTTTCAGGTGTGTAAAACAAGCATGCAACGGGGAAATCTCCCCGAGTTGAAGTTTTTATTGGTGAATGATTTTTAGAGTTCATCCTTAAGTAGTATGAATTTTAGAATTTCTCTAAATTACCAATTCAACCAATCTCCGGGTTTTGCAAGAATACAGGTTTTCTTTCTAAGCCCAATCAAACCCTTCTTCAATATCAGTTAGTTAATACATGCTAAAATGCAATGGGCTACCCTAAATGGAGATTTCTATGTGTGGATGCACGGATCAGTTTTAGAGTTCATGTGAAAGGGAGCCAAAGTACTTCAATTCAAGTTCTCCCAATCACCAAAAAGATGTCCACACACAAGGCTTCAACCAACAGATAAAGAAACTAAAGTTGTTGGTGTTGAAATACTCGGGATAGAATCTTAGGCAAGTTGAAAAGTCATGGTGGGGTTGGAATCAACTCAATTCCAAGTCTCCCCACCAAAAATGTGATCCCGAATTGTAGATAAGTGAGGCAAAAGGGGGGTGCAATCAATCTTTTTTTTATTTGCCTCAAGGAATACTTCCCACGGCAAAAAATTCAAGAATCGAGATTCTCGGATTTTCGCTATGCGAAGTAGGGCGGGAAATCTTGGGTGGTGGGAGTGAAGACAATCAATCAAACAAGTGAATTTTAATCCACTTGCCCCAAGAGATCCCAAGAAGTTTTTCTAGTTTTTAGTTTTTTTTTTTAATTATTAAGGTGATAAGTTAACCCTAGTTGCTAAGAAAAAAAGACCTACTTGTTCGGCAACGTGTGCGAAGCTCCTATGCGGTGTCAGCGTCTTCACGCTCTTGTTCCCTCCTTGGAGCTGCTCACGTCTTCGATTTCGTCTGCCTTCCTTCTCCTTCCACCAGGTTCACCTACACACCAAAAATAGAAATACCCGTGAAGAGAGAAGAGAAAAATTGGAAGGAATTGAATAGAAACTTACTTGAAGGCGCACCTCCCCGGCAACAACACCAGAAAAGATGTATGATCGGATCGGATAGGTTGTTAATATGGAGATTTTATCGTTGAAATGTGTATAGTAGTTAATCTAAATCGGACCTAACCATCTCTTTACAAAATTTTTAACCTGGCCTATTTGATTTTATCTTGTCACTTTTAGGCCTAGGGTCGAACTCAGGGAAGTGGGGTTACAAGTCGAGTTTTTACGCTTTTCCTAGAACGAGTCTCTTCCGTTCGTTTATTGTGTTTTTGGTGTTTTTCTCATTTATGTATTTTTTTCTGGTAACCTTTGTCCTTAAGGTACACCCTCAAAATTGAGTTCTTGGCTTTGAGCCAAAACAGAATAAAAAACGGGTCTTGCTATACGCAAGACGGGATACCTGTAGGTCAAAGGTTATATTTTCTCTTTTATATATATATTTTTTGTCTTTTTACTATTAGGAAATCAACTGAAATAAAGTAAATATAATATGTGTATATATATATGTATATATTATATATATAAAGGGGTGGGGGTGGAGGCGGAGATGAGTGAAGCACTGTGTCGAGTTGGTCGTCGTCTAGAGAGACGCAACCAACAGGACTGGATGCCGCGTGGAGTGTGGGATGGATGGTGGATGATATATGTAACCACGCTTTTTGTACGCGTGTATCGGGGAATATCAACAACTGGTACAGATATTCCCTCGATACAGCGTATGGTAAATAAGGTGAAAATATATATATATATATATATATATATATATATATATATATATGTGTATATATGTAAATATGTCTATATATATATCTATATATATATATGGTTATAAGTATATAGGTATATATATATATATATATATATATGTAGATATATATGTATATATAAGTGTATATGTATATATATGTGTGTGTGTGTGTATAACTATATAGAGGTATATATATATGTATGTATGTATGTATGTATAGTTATAGATATATATATGTATGTATATATATACACATATATGTATATATATATATATGTGTGTGTATATATACATATATATACATATATACATATATGTGTGTGTATATGTATATGTATACATATATATATATATGTATGTGTGTGTGTGTGTGTATATATATATATATATATCACTGTATATAAGTTTACGTATATATTTATATGCTTATAATAGTGTTTATGTGTGTGAGGGTGTGAGTAAGTGTTGGTGTAGGTGTGTGTGTGTGGATGTAAAGTGTTGTGAGTGTTGTGAAAGAGAGTGAGAGAGAGAGATCGGGAGAGAGAGGGCAGGAGAGAGCGGGAGAGAGAACACAGCCGCTCTGCAGGAGGTGCGTTAAGTCGTCTACGCTGCGGAGGCCGTCGTTTGATGGTTGCGGCCGTGTATTCGCGTAGAGGAGAGGTGTCTGCGTCGACCGGCTGCGAGCACGGAGGGCTCGCGACAGCTCGCTCGGAGAGGGAGGCGGGGTGTCTGCAGGCGGGTGCGAAGGCTTGCAGAGGCTGGCAGGGGGTGGGGAGGTGCCTGGCCGGCCGCTGCAGAGGCGCGCAGCAAGTTTGGCTTTTCGATGTCCACCTTAAAACTCTTTCCAGGGAAGCTTGGGTCCAAGTGGACATGACCATTTAGGGTGGTAAAGCCCCACTCCAATGGGGCAGTTGAAATCGCTGATCCAAACACGGGGCACATTTTTACAGTCAATGGCCAAAGATTGAAACACTTCCTCACCTAGGTTCCCCCGAAGGAGGTTGTCACCCTCATTGAGGGATGACACGAAGCACTGACCAGTTGGAGGCGTTAAACTTAGCGCTTCCTGGGAGGCAACCCAAAAGATTCAGACTAGTTTGATACTTTACTTCACTCATGTAATATCTTTTTGACCCCTGTGCATCCATGTATTTGTCAATGAGGACATTTTCCAGCTTAAGCACGGGGAGGGTGGTAAATTGCATGATTCTAAGCTCATTTAATCAGTCTGAATAGAATTTTTTTTTTTAATTTAGGAAAGAAAAACTTAGGCATTAGAAATTTGTCAATAGTGGAAAATAATACGGAAAGAACTTGAATACTTAGACTTTTCAAACATTTAGGCTTAATCAGCCCTGGTGTCCGTTAAAGTATGGATTTAGCTTCAAATCCTTGCAACCTTAATCTACTATAATCCACTAACTAAATAAGGTGATAAGTATACAACTTATCAACTCACCCTCTAACTCAGAAGGACTTTTAGTCTAAGCATCTGCACACATTTTTGCACAGACTCACTCCTCGGAGATTCTGACAGAAATTGGGTAGCTAATGAACTTTCTAGAGTGGTATGACTGACAAGTTACCGTGGGTATCAACTCATTGGCAGGTTGTCCAGAGCCTAGCCACGGGACCACTTTCTCTTTATTGCCTCTAGGTAAATTTGAGATCATGGAAGCCACCTACCAAATATAAAAAAAGAAGAAGAAGAAAACAAAAGAAAATAAACCACACTTCACCGCACGAGTATGGCTGGCAAGTGATTGTGGGTAACAACCCATTGGTCGGTTGTCCAGAGCCCAGCTCAGTAAATGCACCAAAAGAACCAAAATACTTAAGGAGGAAGCAGGGAAGTAGAGTAAGTCGGGGAGATATACACTAGAAAAATCCTTGTGTTGATCCCAAGTAAGACAAACGTAGGGAGAAAGCTACCGATCGAACAAATACACCTTCAGGCAAAACACTTCCTCTTCCGGTCACCTAGGGGCGTAGAAACTCGAAGTTTGTCTAACTTACCGTTGAGTGAGTCTATCACGATATTCACACAAAGATGCTTAGCACTTAAAGTTTTGTCTGAGTTTTGGGTGGGTTGGGTAGCCGTAAAAAGTTACCAACACACTCTTAACTCCAAAAATATAAAAATAAGAATATATATATATATATATATGCATTAAAGCAAGGATTCAGGCGATTCATATTTTGGAAGACACCCGGGCGTTGCTTAGTCTTTGTAGATTAGGATTTTAGTATATTTCCTTTTATTGACAAATGACGAAGTGTCCAAGTAATTACTTCTTAAATTCTGACTGGAAATAAAGGCTAGAATAAATCTTGCTAGGGACTAGTAAGGTGTAAGCATGGGGGTATGATAACACTACATTGTACAATGCTAACTCTGCTAAAAAGGGATGGTCCTAAAGGTAAAATGCACAGTGGATACATCATAAATAGGAATAGGAGCATCTCATGTACTGCACATCAAGATTGCTTATAATGTATTATTAATGGCTATGTGTACAAGAACATGTTAAAACAGGCCTCAGATGAGCAATCAGACCACATGGATGGATTTAGAGCGACGAACGGAGTCCAACAGACTCGAAATCAGCCAAATCCGACATCCGGAGCTCCTGCAATGGGCCCAAGAAGTTCTGACCGTTGATCTAATGATCAATGGCCCACAGTGCGCCACGTGGTGCTCGCTCGTTGCACCCTCACCACCGCCCGTTTTTTCCTTCACTCGAAGGATAACTCTCAGTTGTCGATCTTCGATCGAACGGCTGAGAGCTGCCTGCGCACTCGCCCTCTCCGCGACCAACCGCTGCGACAGCACAGTGGTCGACCGCTCCACGCCCGCTCATCCGACGCGGGATCGAACCGCATTGTGCAGCAAATGGAGAGTATCATCCTTTGAGTATGGGAGGCATCTAGAGAGGCTTTACCAAATAGAGACTGGAGTATTGGCGATGTTTAAGTATGGGAGGGATCGAACCGCTCATGGGAGGGCATTGAATTCACTTGCAAGTGCTCTATTGTTATGCAACCGCTCATGAGAGGGCTTTACCAAAGGGGGCTAGAGTATCATCCTTTGAGTATTGGCAGTCGCCCTCTCGTTATACAACCACTCATGGGAGGGTATTGAATTCACTTGCAAGTGCTCTACCCCACTCCTAGCCACCATTATCTCTCTTTGTAATCATCGGAGCCGACGAGCCGCCAACGGAGCCCCTCTCCACCGCCGTGGCCTCGCCGTCTTCTCTCTCTCTTTCCCTCTTTATCTTAAGCTTTACTTTACTTGTGTTTAAGCATTTATCTAGTGTTGTAACTGTAAAACCAAAGTTGCATGTCAAATGAAGTTGCTTCCTATCTAATTACTTGCCCTCTTTTGTGTTTAAGTTGCATGTTGTGAATGAAAGATTCTAGCCTTATTCTCTCTCTCTCTCTCACTCGCTTTTCACCCACGTCCTCTCGCAAGTAAAAACCCGTCAGTTCCATGACATCAAGTGACAAGAAAAATCTGATTTTCACGCCTCCCTGAGATCGACACCCGGACTCACATCCGTTTCTTCATTTAAAACCAATGCAGCAAACGCGAACTACAACGACTTCTTTTAAACAAATGCGTTTTGCGCACGTCAACAGGCGGGATCGGTATCACCTGTCCTACCTTTGGCTAGCCAAACCCAAGCCAACGTCGAAGATATGATAAGACTGAAGTGACTATCGACAACTCGATAGCAATCTGACAGAAAATGTACTAACTACTAAGCTAAGAATCTTTCCATGCTATAAATAACGAGAGAGGCTCTCGAATAGAGGAGGCTGGAGGGAGGGAAAATCCTGTAATTTCACAAGTTCCAATATATTGTTGGGAATATCATCCTTTCCCTAAACATGCATCACTTACTGTGAAATTAATTCAACAAATTCTATCATCTCCCTTATGATTATTTGATATTTACTAAATCAAACTCTACTATCACGTGAGAGACTCGACCTCTCCTTATTAACTATAGATATTCATAATTACATAACACGCCTGTTATTTATAAATCTTTCAAGACGAGGATTAACCTCCAGGTAGTCCAGTCCGCGCAACCTTTCCAATCAAATTTGGGATTCGGCCCCTCCGCCAAATAGCAGCTTTTCCAAACAAAAAAAAGTTCCCCCTCTTCCTACCCCGCGCGCGCGTTTTCCCATTCCGAGCCCCTCAATCCATAGTACAGAAACTACACCACCGCCACCCTCCCCTCCGGTCGCCTCCACTCCTCTGCTCCAAAACCCCCGGGACTCCCTCTTCTCTCCATTTTTCCCGCTTTCTTCTCCACGCTTACCCACCCAAAACCCTAACGCCCCCCTCCCTCTTCGGACGATCATGGCCTCGTCCTCGTTCTCGGGCCACGCCGTGTCCGTGGGGGACTCCCTCGTGATCTGCTGCCGCGACGGGAGCAGGAGGTGGAGGTCGGCCTCCGTGGCCACCACGGACGGGGAGGGCTCCTGCGAGGTGGTCTACGAGGACGACGGTGGGAAGAAGTGGATCGACCTCCGCAAGGTCAAGTACGCGCTCAGGAGGGGCGCCGGGAGGAGTAACGGGAAGAGGGGGCGCGCGGTGGACGGTGGTGGTGAGTGCCCCCTGCGGGGATCATACGGGTGATGTGATAGGGTTGTGTTTGGATCAGGGGAGGCGCGTGCAAACACGCGTAAGGATGCGCGTGCGCGTTGCTCTTATCGTTTGCCTTTAATGTTGCAAACTCCGCGAGTGTAACGTAACGTACACGGGATAAGGGTTAGTTTACCTTAACACTGGGGATAAAAAGGCTGCAAACAGGGGATATATGTTGTCGGTGTTTACTAAAGAGGGGATAAGGTAGGAATGATTTTTTTGATTCGATAGCTTGCAAGAGAGAAAAAATAGGGGGGTTGAGTTATCCCCTTTTCAAACTCGGGATGTGCAAACCTGCGTTGAGATATTCCCCTCGGTAAACGGGGGATATCCCCTGAGTAAATGGGCCCTGGATTTTTTTTTTTTTTAATTTATATATTTCTATAGTTTCTTCGTAAGGTAAAGGATGGCTGCCGGAGATTGGTAGCCATCCCCTTCATGAATCTATCCGAAATTTAAAAAAAACAGCCATACAAGTTTTCCTTTTGTTTTTGTTGAATTAATGAAAACTGATCTCCGTTTATTCCGGATAAATTATGTTTCAGACGATGATTGCTTAGCTTCTTCATCCAGAGTCACAACTGAGAAAAAAAAAGCTTTGTTTCTATGTTAAGATGATTGGGACACCTTTTTTTTATTTTTTTAAATTCATTGAAAGTTACTGATGGCTGTTATGTGCCGAAAAGCACGTTACAGTTGAGTTGTGTGACTCTTAATGATTGTTTGATAATTGTTATACATCCAGGCTTATAATTTGTGGAAAAAAATTGTTGCATGTTGTTTACGATACATTTTAAGTTATCAAAGTGGCAGGTAGTTCCTAAAGTGCATTGCATTTAGTTATTATTGGAAATTGACATCCGAGTAAAATCCCATTTCTGTTGCAATGTGCCGGGTATTGGTAGATTATGGTTTGATAGCTTGATGACTGGTTGGTGATGTACTTGATCGTTAGGAAAAAAAGGAAATGTGAAAGTCAACGAGTCTAGTTTACTCTTGAACGTTGTGGCATGGACCATATGGTTAATTTGTGAGCCTAGTGATCTCCAATGTTGGAAAAGTAACCCCAATAAGTGATGCCTAAATGATCTGAACTACTTCTACATGTTTGTGTTAACCAAAGCTGGGAAATACCCATCAATTTCATGTATATACTTTGAAATTTGAAAAATGCTATACTTCTAGTTGTAATTGATGTTTGATTGTTGCCTAGGACATGCATTTTTGGGTTATTTAGGAGCTTTTACGTGGTTCTTGTGTGCAGAAGAAGAGGAAAAGAGTGGGGGTGGTTATCAAATTGATGAGGGGGAAGGCCAAAGCTCCATTGGCCATAGAGTGCACCGCCTTTCAAGGAAATGCACGGTTTCTAGCAAGACTTCACCGCATGCTATTACGAGTGACTACCTCCCTGAGTATGTATTCAACACTTATCTTCACTTCATATCTCTGGAAAGTTATACAGTTAAATTGTGACTTTTGTGTTGTCACTAACAGGATGTCTGTTACATGTTGTTTAGCTATTCCAATGGATTGGATACCAAGGTTGGTGCCACAATTTCAACTAGATCAAGAAGCACTCGATCGAAGAAAGATTTTAAATCCTGCACAGAAAAAGATATTGGTGATCTATCTTTTTATTTTCAAAATGTCCATCCATCTATTATTCTCTTGCTATTGTCACACAGTTATCTGCATAAAAGCAGTATTTTTTCTTTAATATGTGTTTTGTTCCTTCTTGTTTCTGATTTTTAAAGCGGAATTTTTTTTTTTTGGAAAAATTAGCAGTTGATGCATTCCCATGTTTCCATTGGCAGGAAAAACTGATTTGGCCAATTGCAGGAGGTCGAGTCGTCTCCAGCAGAAGCTGACATCTGCTTACTCGTTAAGGTCAAAAAATTCTTTTCAGAAGGTTAGTTTCTTTTTTGTCATCTAAGAAAAATAGAAACTTTCTATGGTGTTTTGTTTTCCCTCCTTGCATTATTTTCATTTTAGCTGTTTACATCAGGTGGATTCAGAATCTCCTCTTTCACCAGAGTCTTCATGCTCAAGTGAAAATGAGGCCAGTGCAAGCTCATGTTCCAATGAATCCTATCAGGCTTCTCAAAGTTTTGTTAGGAAAAATGCCAGCTCTGGTTCTTCTGTTGAATGCTTGTTTCAGCCAATGAGGAGTTTGAGGTCACAAAATAACAAGTGTAATTTTTCAAGGAAAATGAAAAGTGGAACAGAAAACTCTACAGGTCGCTACCCATCTTGTTGAGAAAATATGAATTTTTCTGGTGTTAATGGGTGAAAACATCTCAAGGGAAGCATGGGCAATGCGGTTGACCTTAAATTGCATACATTGTTTAGATCAATCTCAATACATTTTTCCTCTTGAATGGTGCCTATCTATATGCATCTACCTTTTCAATCCGCTTCTGTTAGAAATAATAGGCAGTTTGATGCTTGGCTAATTCACCTGTTGCTTGCAACAGAATGGTTGTTTGTGTGTTTAAAAAGGCAACCTTGAGTTGCTGAGTTGGCCTTTTGCTGTCTTATGTATATTGGTTGAAATAGATTAGAAAATGAGCTGTTCTAACAAAAACACCTCCACGATTGTTGATATTATACGACAGTAAGTGTTAGGCTTTCCAATCACAGGCACATAAAGGGGATATTTATCAAAACTGATGTTTTTCTGCTTGGGCACTTAAAGAAAGATCAGGTTTTTGGTAATATTATGAGGAAATTACTTAGGGCAACATTTATAGAAAAAAAAAAAGAAGCTTGTTAAGATGGTTCAGGAATCTGCAAACAAGGCTATCAATTCTTAGTTGGAAGGTTGAAGATGTGATGGATTGATCAGGGCATAGTTTGTTTTTTTAGCTATATCTGAGTATGAATTGATAGGGCAGAATGAAGAGAAAGAATCCATGCATGAATATATAATGAAAAAAAAAACCATAGTTCTTGTTACAAAGTCATTTGCATTAGTATATATTGGAAAAAAAGTATGTATGAAAAGATATAAATGAACTATTCATTACATAAATAGATGGTAGGCATTTTCGATTAAATGAAGCATGCTGGCTTTTAGAGTGTTAAATGGTTTTGAGGTTGATCTTTTGCACAGTTGCACTTGGGAGACATCTTGACACTAGTGTTGCTGTGGACGTGGTTGCATGCAGATGTGGCAAGCACACATGTTATGTAGCTGCAATGTTCAAAGTTTTTCTTTTGCATTTCTTTTCAATAATTTTGAATTCACCTTTTATGTTATTACAAATAGCTCCATATTTTCTGTTTTTGCCAAAAAAGATGAAAGTAATCTTTTTTTTTTAGTTTCTAAAGCAAGTGATGGAGATCACAACGTGGATGAGAAATGTGGTGATGAGTTTTATGCTGGGCGGTGTTGTTCTATTTGCCAGGTTTGCAATCCTCTTTTATAAATATGGTTAATTTCCTATACTTTTGACATCTTATCATTTTTCAACTGTTCTTTAATCTGTAGATCGGAGGAGCTGCTGATTTTCTTATTCAATGCATACGGGCGGAATGCAGGCATGCTTTCCACACATTTTGCCTACATCCCTGTTTAATGAGCCTTGAACAAGATTGGCTTTGCCCTTATTGCAAAGAAGAGTCTTTTGCAGCTGCAAGGAATGGCTCAGAGGCAATCACTAGAAGGCTTCAAAGAATTGTGGGCCATAGGACGATCAATAACATGGATGTGAAAAAAAATGTGGACTATCAGTTTCTGATAAAATGGGAGTCACTATCTCATCATCATGACTCTTGGGTACAGCTTCTAGCCCAAAGCAATTGTTGCACAATTTTGGCACATGGTCCTCTAATTTATCTGGCTTTTTTGGTCTTACATGCACTGCATTTTCCTCTACCTAAATTAACCCATTCAAGGGAAAAAAAAATTGAAGCATTGCACAAAATGTTGAACAAATATTTCTTTTCCTACTTGCATGGGATCATTTCTGAAAGTTTTCTTTTATACCATTAGCTAGCTCTTCAAAAAATGAAGTGATAGTCTACTTCAAAATCCATAACATAATGAACTGTACGCATGTTACTCAAATTAAACATTCTAATTGTGCTCAGTTGACATTACGAAAATTTACATTATGTACTTTTTTTTGAAAAGGGAAATGATAATTATCCTTTTGATAATCACCTAGAAAATACATTAATTAATCAAAAAAGAAATATAGAATCCATGCTACAAGCAAGAACTTCACCCCAACAAAAAAGACAATGCAGAGGCAAAAAAAACTCCACATACGGATGCTGTCCCCTCATGATAATTGCATTCCTTCCCAATCAAATAACCCACAAAACGATTACTGGCTGAGTCTTTTCTTTATTTGACCGAAACAAGTTGTGTGCAACATCCGTACTTCCACATCTAACTGATGTCTAGAATTTGTGAAAAGAGTCATGAGGCCACCACCTGTCATCAATCTGACTTCATACTTGCGACGCCACAGGATAGGTGAGGAACAAGTGGTTCACATCTTCATTTGCTTGATCATAAATTGGGCAAGATCTCTCTATGTCCTGGATCCATCGTGTCCTTCACTCTCTTGTCATTAATCTGCCTCTCTTGAGAAGTCAAACAAAAATCTTCACTTTTAAGAGGCAAGAGGCCCCCCACAATTGCTTGTAGTCTAACAAGATCAATATCCCTTAAAGTATTGGGATCTCCGAGCTTCCTATGCGCATCACGCACAGAAAAAATCTCCCTCCTCCCAACCAAATAAATCCACGCTATCCTCCAGTTGAAACCCCTCTAGCTCCTGCAACAGCTCTTGCACCTCCCTAATCTACTGATCTAAAAGATTTCCCAAGAACACATGGCACCAACAGTCATCCCAAACCTTAGCCACAATAGCTCCTCTGTCAACTGCTAAAGTTGCAAGCTTGGGGAAGCGCTTTGATAGAGCACCAAGTCTCGTTCAATCATTTGTTTAAAATATGAAGATATCGCCTGATGCAAACATCGGGGTAAAGAAAGAACGAACCTTTGGTGTTACCAGAGACAACCCTCTAAGGAAGTGAGCAGCACTTCGTGGAGGTGACAGCAGGAGGTTCCAACCAAGCAGCATCCCATAAAATGATTGCAAGATCCTCCCCACCAAGCAATCCTTTCCTCCAAGCAACTTCGCAATCTATTTGGTCAAAAAGCTATCATTCATCCTTTCTACCTCCTTAACTCCCATACCCCCTCCTTGACAGGTTTGCAAACCTCATCCCAAGCCACTAGCTTTGCCCCCTCTTACCTGCCCCATAGTTGGTTCAGAAGAAACTCTTCATGAGGCTCACAATCTTATTTTCAACCTGTTGCGGCACCTTCACCACAAAAGCAAACTAGGATGGCATAGCAAATAGTATTGCTTTGAGGAGAACCAACCTCCCCCCTCTCGACAGCAACTTGGATGCCTATCTCGTCAACCGACCTTCAATTCTCTCCAACAGCGGAGACCAATCCTATATAGCAACCCTTCCATATGTCATGGGCAGGCCTAGATAAGAGATAGGTAGGGTCCTCTTTGTACCCAAGACCAATGAACATGCTCTAGCCTTCTCATTAGACATACCAAAGGGGATAAAAGAAGACTTCAAGTAATTAATCTGCAGGCCTGAAGCCTCATTAGACAATTCTAGAAGAATACGACTTCATCTTGCTTCCGTTTCCAACCCTTTCACAAAGAAGAGGGTATTATCTGCATATTGCAGCACTGGTTCATCTGCCCCTCCCTCCACAGAGAAACCCCTTATCAAACTCGCTTCACACGCCCTACCAGACGCCCTTGCCAAAGCATCATCTACCAACATAAACAACATAGGTTCTAGAGGGCATCCTTGCCGAACACCCCTCCTTGGTTGTATCCAATCTCTTGTCGGGTTTCAGTTGATGAGGATTGAAAAGGAAGTTGTTGTGACACTTTCATTCATCTAATCCATATCGGCGGAGACCCCCTCTTGATCATGGTTGTCCACAAACAAGATCATTGGATGGAGTTGTAAGTCTTCCTGAAGTCAACCTTCCAAAGAGAAACCATCTTCCTCTCCTTCTTCCAAAGTGTAAGAATCTTTGTGGCTGCAACATATCCCTTCAAGATACACCTATCTGTCATAAAGGCTATCTGCACCTCTGAAATCACCCCACCAATCACCTTCCTAAGCCTATTCGCCACGATTTTTGCCAGAATCAAATAAATCACATTTGAAAGGGCAATGGGCCTATAATCATCAATCACCTTTGCCCTCTCCTTCTTAAGCAACATGAACATATAAAATTTATTAAGCTTGTTGAACCCATTGTTGCCCTCCCTGAGCTCAATAGGAACCTGCATAACCTCATCCTTCCGTAACATCCAAAACTCCTTGAAGAAAAGCATTGGGAACCCATCACGATCAGAGCATTCATTAGTATTTAGACTCGAAATTGCATCACGTGCCTCATCCTCCGTGAATGGCGCCACCAACCCCTCCGCCTCCATTGCATCCACTGTCGGAATACCCAAACCTTGCCAAGCCATTTCCCGTTCCTTCTCTTTCCTGTGAACTTAAAAAAATCGGTAGCTACCTTATCCACAACCTTCCTGCATGAAAACTCCACACTATCCACAAGGAGTTTATTAATCCAATTCCTCCTACGTTTAGCTAATGTCATCATATGAAAGAACTTGGTATTTGAATCCCCTTCCTTGCTCCACCTCTGTCTGGACCTTGTTTTCCATTCAACCTTTACTTTTCGATCTTCAACTTGAACCGTTTTCATGTGATTTGCCCTAGTCGCTCTCTCCTCTGCTATTAGAAGGTCCTGATCTTTAACTCTGTCCAGTCTTTGAATCTTCTTGAGTGCTTCCTCTTTTCTGTTCCGCTCTTCTTTCAACTGCCTCCTATACTCCTTTAGAAACAATCTTAGCTCCCAGAGCTTTGATTGCAATCTTGTTGCTGTCGAATCGTTCGGGTGCAAGGTCCTCCACTTGTCCTCCACCTTACCCTTGAAACCCTCCTTCAACAGCCACGCTCTATCAAATTTGAAATACGTACCAAAATAGGAGCCTTCGTTGGACTTCCACATCAATGGTGTGTGTTCCGAAAAAGGCCTCTCCAGAGTGCGAACTCCCGCCAATGGGAAGACCTTCGCCAACTCCATGGAGCACAGGAAGCAGTCTAGTCTAGACATCAAACCACCAGAGCTCCTCATGTGTAAGCATAGGAAGTGGGGGGCACATCCTGCAATCCATGCTCCGTAATGAAACTCGCGAAATCCTCCGAACCACGATCTTGGTCCCCCTCTTCCGCCAGGCTTGTCCTCCGCCACGAGGGTAACATTGAAGTCCCCTCCAATGAATCGAGAGCACCCCTAAAATCTGACGGTGACCTGATTGAGGTCCTCCCACAGGGATCTCCTATTGGAATCTTCAATCGGACCATAGATCGCTGAAATCACAAATCTAGCCCATCACTCAGTCTCCTCAATTGCACGGAGATCACCCCCATCCCCAACTTTGAGTCCACCACAGAGAAAGCATACTCCTTCCACCCAACCATGAATCCCCTTAACCTCTCAATCACATCTAGAGCAAGAAATCCACCTAGCAAACCACTCTCAATCTCCCTTCACACCCTCTGATCACATAATTGCAGCTTCGTCTCCTGGAACAATACAATATCCAAGCCCCTCTTTTGGATATAGGACCTCAGTATCTCCCAGCGTGAGGGGTCATTGAGCCCCCTAACATTTCATGTGAGCACCTTCAGCATGGGGCACTATCAGAAATCCCCCCAGGAGAGCATCCAAAACCAAACTTATCTGCCACTCGCTCTAACTCCCCAAGGCAAAATCCCCCACACCACCCAATGCCATCACTCTCATCCACCCTCTCCCCATGGCTCCTCTCCTCAACACCACCCTTCAAGAACTCTTCCACCCCACCTAACCCCCCCCCCCCCCCCCCCCCCCCCCCCCCCAACCTGGGAGCCACAACCATGCTCCCATCATTCGGAACCTCCTCTGCTCTCTTTCCACCCCAGGATTGTGAAGGTGTTGCCGTTGCCAACCCTACTATCGAATCAACCCCTATTGTTGTTGCTGCGTAGGAAGGTGTTGCAGTCGCCACCTTCTGCTTCGCGGAGAAGCTCTGAGCTGTCGCCCAGAGCTTTTCCATCCTTCGATGGAGCATGTTCATCACTAGGAGCGTTTCGCCCCTCGCCACCACCACCTCCAAAGGAGCCCCCTTTGCACGTCCACCGCAGGCAGCCTCTCCAACGCTTACTGTCAGATGACCGAGGGTTGACTCCCTGGAAACGTCCTTCCGTGGTCCCCTTTTGTTACGACCCGATTCTCGGATCCTTATAGGATCCGAGACCGGCTCGCCTTGATTAATCTCAAGATTTAATCGTCAAATGAGAAATAATCAAAAGTAGGAAAATAAACTACATTCACATGCAATATAATTAAGCAGAAAGAAAGAACGAAGTAGTAAAGAAAATATAACAACTGTCTTAAAAATAGTATATGTCATCACAACAATAGCAGAAAACAGAAAGTAATGAGAATAATAGTTTAAAGTCTAGTACTCACAACTATAGCAGAAATAAAGAACTGGAAAGGAAACTACTACGATTGGGCTCGGTTGGGCCCAACTTCCTTTGCAGTTGGAAATTTAGGCTACTCAACTTTTGGTTCTGAACAGGGTTACAAAAATACGGAGTCAGCGAACGTTGAGTGGAGTGGTGTTTATATTATTTAAGTGCAAGTAAAGTAAAAATAATAAGTATGTTTTATTCTCATTTCCATTTATTTCATTTATGTATTTTTGGTTCATCTATTTCTTAAAATATCCAGATATTTTTTGATCTTGTGTGTTCTTCGTGGGAATGATCTTGATTGCAGTCTTTTTCATGGAGTAGAAGGTACACGTGGTGTTCTCCTAGTTGAGTGAGTCCCTCCACGGTAGTCCTATATCTAGTTAACCACCTTGAGGTCACTGTCGAGACGTAGCGGTGACTACGGCATATATGATAAGCTTACGAGTAGCTATCCCGCATTGATATGCGTCAGTTGTTTTTACTAGCGAGTACGTCCAAAGTACAGTACGAAATAGTATAGGGTATTGCTTTCTTAGAACATGGGTCTCACCTCTTAGAATCAAACATGGGTCTCGTCTCTCCACAGTCCACGCACTCTCGTTCGACTATCTCGGTTTGCCCAAAGGGCCTAATAAAGTCGGTGTAAGGTGGTTAGCTGAACTCCGGGTCTTGTGGGGTGGTTAGCTCCCTTCCTACACTAGTAGCATGTCTCGGTATCACGTACGCGAGGGCTAACAAGAATCGGTGTAGAGTGATCAATCATAATCTTGGGTCTCGACCCAAAGTAGGTTAGCTCTGCTCTACACTAAAAAGGAACAATTGTTCTTTTTGGTACCGCGTACATAAAGGTCATCACACTTCCCGTCTACATTCCAGATTTTTTTCATACACAGGAGTTTTACTCCTAATTTTCCGTAGGGTTCATATTTATATTCATCTCATTTATCCATATTCAGATCCCATACTTTATAACTCGTTCCTCATCCATATACAGGCAACTTGTATTTTTATAATTTAATTCTCAATAATAAATATGTAACTTGTGGTTTTACAGTTCAATTTCTCATTTACATACAGGCAGCTCGTATCTTAACATGTATCTCAAATAAATCAGAGTAGTTTTATTTCATGCTCATACATTTCTACCTAGGATTCATTCCATATCTTAGAGTTTCAATTAATTTAATCTAAGCAGACATATTCTTTATTCATATCTTAATAATTTCATTAAACCACTCTACTGGGTATTACAGGAGGAATGTAGGCCTGTGTCGTAGATCTTGTTGTCTCCGCGGGTCTCGAACTCGTCATCGGCTGGTAACTTGTACCAGCGACTAATTTATATTAGACGCGGTTAAAACAATAGATACTCAACATGAACACGTAAATGAACTCAAGTGGAAAATAGTGGTACTTTGTTTGCGAAAATTCAATTATGTTTGGATCCTAAATTGGCTAAAAATACGATTACTGATCAAAATCAGACGTCTGAGACTAGTCCCAGACGTCTTAAAAGACATCAGAACTCACCTTACACTTCTTGTAGCTGCTTCAGACGTCCATATTTTCTCTGCGATCGTCTGGGGGCAGCTCTAGACATCGGACAAGGCCTCTAGTTGTCTGGAAGTATCTTTGAATATCTGGCGGCGTGATCAGACATCCAAAAGTAATTGGAAAAGTGCACTGTGCTCCTTCCCAAAGCCCTCACCTGCGTACGAACAACGCAGACACAAAAATTAGCCCGACATCCTCGACGCTACGATCTGCATGGCGGAAAAGTAGCGTAGGAAGATACGTATCTCGCGTGATATGTGCTTCCAGATGTTCGGCTTCAGTTTCGGACGTCTTAGTGCCTCGCCAGTCATCTGGACGTTACTCTAGATGTCTGATATTGCAAACTTTCAATATCAAAACTCTTCCAAGCAGCTCACCACGCTCGTGCCTTTGCTTGCAAACGATGCAGCGACATCTCCAACAGTTGTAGGAGTTTGAGAAGTTCCCCGTCGACGTCCTCCTCTCTCCCACGACTCCTCGAGCTCCACCAAGCTCCCGCGACCGTCGTCCTCCTCCCCTGCTCTCACTCCCTCGCACTCTCTTTCCCTCGCTCCTCCTTATTTTCCCTCGTCGGCTCCTCTCCTTCCTCATTGCGGTTGTAGTAGAGATGGGAGGGGACGTGGCCGTCGCAAGGAGAAGGTGGAGGTGGCTTGAGTGGTGTGAGGGGGTGAGAAGAAGAGAAGGGGGGTTTATATAGAGTGGGTTTAAGGTTCGGGTGAGGGGGGTGGAGGAGAGAGAGCGAGACTCTGCACGCTGCTTGTGAGCAGAGTGGAAAGAATATACTATATTCTCCTACTTTTGGACATTTGGACATATGTCTAGACGTCTGACTGACAGTCCAAACATTTTATTCGACTAAAAAGGCAATGGGTCATTTTACCTTTCATACAAATTCACAACGAAAGTCAGGTCTAGGTGCGGGTCTGGACCAGGATTTGAGCACACCCTCCTCTCCCCACTCTACCATGTGGCCTGCGACTCTCCCATGTCACACCCCAAGTTAAAGACAGGGTAGCCAATGCCCTCCACACTTTCCAACAATGACATGCCCTGCTTTGAATTCCCACCTTCCAAAAGAATCCCCTCATCTTCCCCGAGCATCTCCACACCTCCCAAAAATGCTTCTGTTGCATTAACTGCCCCAACCACATCCTTAGCTCCCTTAGCTGTTGCAATATCCTCTGAAAATCGTGCCTTGCCTTGATTACATTCCAACAACTCTGAGCATTGCATTGCTGACTTAGCAAATGATGCACTATCCCTGACACCAACCTTGGGCATCCACACCGCTCTCCTCGTTGGAGCGGTCTCCCTCATCGCCTCATCCCCGCCAATAGGCCCCCTCACTGCCTTGGCGAAGGTGCGTGGCCTACTCCTTATCGGCTTCACTAGAACAACCCAAGAGGCGCTCCCCAAAAAGTGCCACCTTCTTGTGGAACACCTTGCTTGACAGAAGCTCTACCATCTCCAGCAGCACAGTAGAGACTGGAGAGGTCATCGCCCCTCAATCCGGGACCCTTGCACCACCGCACCCTTGCAAAAGGGGCGACCACAATAGCCATGACCTCTATCGTGCGAAGGAAGAGTGGAATTCCAACGGCATCAACCAACAACCCCATTCTCCTTGGCTGACGCTCCCCAAGTGCCCCATTGGATTTGACAGCCCACCTCAACCTAACCACCCCACCCGAGCAAGGGAGGTCTCTGAAAAGAAGCCTACACAAGTTGAAAGACATATATTATTTTTTTGGATTGTTGTTGGGCTTTATTTACTTATTCTAACCATAGCATGTCATGCGAAAGTTCCAAGACAAGTAGTTGATTAGATACAATATCAAAATTCACTGATAACACCATTGAAAGGAAATTGGAAGAGCATCTCATTATTGACCCCAGTAGGTTTTGTAAACTTTTATTTTTATTTTTTTTTTGCTTAAGAAGGTGAAATAGTTCGTCTAAACATGTTTGTCAATGATATGTAAATATATTTGCATTTGCATTTCCTGAGTCCAGTCTTCTTTTTAGGTTCCTCGAGAATGGCTGTTTGCCACCTATCGCATGCAGCTCTTTGGTTATGAGAAAAATAACCCGTAAGTTCTTCAATCGTTGCCAGCATTAAATTTTGTCATATTTCATTTATTTCCTTGTTCTGAAATGGCCTGAAACTATTTGTGCAAATGTGCCTTAAAATTCTTTTATTGTATTTTTATGGTATCATGGCAGGCGGCTAGTTTTATTACATGTCTTTTATGGTGAAGCTATAATCTCTTGTTTCTTAAGGTTCAGTTTGGATGTGGGGGTAAGTTTTATGCAGTGGAATAATAAGTGATGGAAGTTCCTTGTATGGTGTTTGGTGATAGAATGGAACAAGGGGGATAACTTGCAATTATTTTAAGTAGGTTGTTTGGAAGTGGGGATTAATGGTTAAAGAGACTTGTATTTTTTTTTTTTTTTTTGGGGGGGGGGGGGGGGGGGGGGGTGATGAGTTTGTACCATGGGGATAGGGTCTCCAAACTTGGGACTTTCTGTCCCATGCTTTATCCTATGGTAAACGTAAGATTCTCATGGGAATCCTACCTTCAAATGGATCCTAAACAACACCCCATCCCCCAATATTTGGGATTTTTTTCTGCTAATTCAAACATTTACTCTCCTTGATTTGTTGAGAAAAAGAGTTATGTGATGGAAACCTTTCATGATTTAGGTGAGTATTTCTAAGCCACGTTGGCAATCATGAAGTCGGGTATAGCAAACCCATGGGAAAAAAGTGGACAAGTCTTTGTTCACAAATTCTACCACATTAGCACTTTTGAATGCATTAATAGAAGTAGAAAATTGAGTTTTATTTCCTGAAAGAACTTTCCAGTGAAAGAACTTTCCAGTGAGTATAGGAGTTTTAGACTTTATAAATCCAAAGACACCCTCGTAGAATCATTAAGCAAAGCCGAAAGATACTGAAAACCCCAAGACTCTTTATTCAACATGGCTGTAGAGATTCACATGGACCAAAGCAAAGGGAGTATTTTCTCATTTGTTGACAATAGATTGAAATGATAATATATGATGCTTGACAAGTTGACAAGCTTTACATTGAAAAGGCTTTATGGAGGGTAAATTTGGGAATTGATGGAGCATTGGCATGCTAGGGTGGCCCAATCATTATTGAAGCTATAGGAGGTATTGTAGGTGGCCACAATAATTGATAGATGTTGGGATGGAAGGCTCAAGTAATAAAGGCCGTCATTCTTAAATCCTCTACCAATCTGCCTCTTCTCCTAGAGATCTTGCAAGATAAAGACTTGTAAAAGATTGCTTGACAGATTATAGACTTTGTAATTTGACTAATTGACGGAGGACTCAAGGCAAAATTGGGTGTGTGCATGACATTAAAATGAGAAAAATTTCCGGAGAGACTTTTCTAAGACCAATAATAGGAGATAAGGCTCCAATATGCATGTGAGAAGGACTAGAAAGAGGTTGTAAGGGCTCAAAGGAAGAGGTGCTACTTGTGATATGAAAGATGGTGCTGGAATTTGCTATCCAGTTAGAAACTTGTGAACTAGAAATAAAGCATTGCCACCTGATTGGTTGATTACTAAAGTAGTAGCACAATACACTGGATGAAATGTATCTGTAGCACTATCCTGAAATTGGAGGCAAGGTCTATTGTACTCTTCTTTAGAAATAGTAACCTTCATTGATTCCTCTGCACTTGCAGTTACTTAATTCATTTTGGCAGTTGAGTGATCAGTTAAATAGTGATGCCAATGACAATCATAAGTATGACTAACAAATGCTTACAAAACAAGGTTGTGAGAAGTTAAGAGAAACAATGCTTAAAATGATTAGACAAATGTCCTAAGGTTGCTTGATACCACGTTGAGAAAATTTGGATTTGTTATCTTCATGAAGAAGGGCCCATAATTAAGAGAAGAATTTTCTTCAAAAAGAAATAAAAAGAACACACTCTTTTGGGTGTGAAATAATGGTGGAACATTGGTCTTGGGTGGTGGAGATCTCAGACTTGAGCCTCCGTGATGCCAAAAGAAAAATAATATGAAAAAATTACTTTCTTGTAATGGGTGCCTATTGGGTGTCCTCAATGAACTTAACAGCATATCCTTCCATTGACAAGATTCTTTGTTTCTAGTGTCAATTAGGATTTGAAATATCGCGATATATCGGTATCGTCGAGGTTGGGTATATCGATACCATCTTTTTACCATTATATCGGCAATATCTGCGATATATCTCTGATATCGCTTTTTTGACTTGTCGATATAATATTGATATCGATATTTAAAATCTTGATGATGATGCAGTGATGGTTGACGAGTCACAGGAAGAAAGTAGTGGAGGAGATGAGGGATATCATCATTAAGGTCATAGTCGAGCGGATATCCAACATGAATACACACAAAAGTATATAAATATACATGGAGATCCTGTACTAAGTCCACCTTATGACGATGACGCAGGAACAAGCTTGACAGGGTATGGGTATGCCCCAGGCCATTCTATGATGCCCATCGATGATTTAAGTTCATTAGTGTGATCCCTTAATCTGGCATCGGAATCATTCTATGGAGGTGGCACAAGATCATCATCAAGTTACTATGGTGGCTACGGATTTCATTACACCAGCCCTCAGTACCAACTCCAAGATGATGCGCAAAATTCATCTAATTACTTTTCCAGCTACACCTGCCCTCCATCTTATTATGATTCCACATATGTCTATAGGTATGATGGTCGCCACCAAAGTAATAGTATCCAAAGTGATTCTGCATCTGTAAATTATGGCTATGGGGTTTTCCTTCAATATTTTGCATCTCATGATCTTCAACAATTTTCTTATCAACTTTCTCACTCTATTGTATCACTTCCTTCTCGACCACCACGAAGTTTATCGATGAAATAACGTGAACCTTGTAAATCATCAGGTTCTACATTGAAACGAGGTGGGTCTACCGGATCCACAGATTCAAGAGGACATTGAGATGAGTCTACTCAGAATCAGGATAGATCTAGAATTAGAAGCAGGGGTAGCTTATCTGACAGTTACGGTCGATACCCACGTCTTGGCATACTTTTCTATTGCAGTGATGAAGACTATCAATGACACATCAATGAATACAATAGTTGATATAACTACATGGTGTGGGAGTCATACTGTGAATATATTAGAATGTTACAAATTGAGGAAGATAATCGGAGGAGAGGTATCGAATCAGGTCAAAGCTTAACCTGGTATTGATTTGGTGGCATTAGTTGGTGCTTCCGTATTTAGTATAGTCAATTGATATTCTGATACTATTATATTTTATTTTTTTTTGTGAGTAGTATTATTATGAATAATTTTCAATTATTATCTTGTTCTATATACTTTTTTAATATATGACTTTGTCGATATGCGACTACTACATTTTTATTATGTTTTCATTCAAAGTTTATGATTTTCATCTTTTAGGCATTTCTTCATGATGTATTAGTTATTAAAATGTTAATTTTCATAAAATTTTAGACATTTTATAACATTTTAAACCTTTCTGAGCGATTTCCCTAAAATTTATCGACATCAACAATATATCTCCAATATATCCCTTTTTTGACTTGTCGATATGATATCAATATTGATATTTAAAATCTTGGTGAAAACCATGCATGTATTTGGTACATCTTTGACCAGTTTGTGATACAGGCATAAATGATGGCACCTTCCATGTTCTACATTCTATGATGTTACATCTGTCTTTCTCCAGCTGTCATCAAGGATCATCTTTTCCTTTGTCCATATTTGGTTCATAGGTTATGCATGTGATGCCGATGATTATGGTCACTTGGAAAACTGGAGGCAGAATTTTCTCTAATGGTAGCTATGGCTTGGCTAATTGTTCTTCAGTATAATCCTATAGTAAATCCAATATCCAGATGGTAAATGATATTCACTTTTAAAGGTCCAGTAATTGGTGGGTATTCATAATGTGGACCCTGCAGATGACTAATTGGTTGTATAATTTATTAATAGTGTCCTTGTCGATAAAAAAACTTTGATACTTATTTTTGTGTGGATATGTATGCCCATACATGCCTCTATATATGCATCCATGTTTTAGATAAAATACTATTTCAACCTGTACTTTTATGCATAAAGTAGAAGATAAACTATAGAAGAAAATTACTTTGTGCAATTCTAAAATTTTGCTGGAAGAGACTATTTTATTGATGCCTTAGCGAGTATGTGTGAACTGAATGTACTTTCCTAAGAAAAAAAATTCTTTTTTCATCCTAGGCAAGACAATTCTTCCGTTTCCAATGTCTGGAAATCCACAGCCCAGAATTTTTGGGATTTAGGAGTCAGCCTCCACTTCAGTAAGTTTGGCAAAACCCACCCTTGGGGCTAGAAAGGTGGAAGCAATGCACCTCGTTAAAGGTCTTTTGATGCCAATTTATGTCTTAGATTGCAGTGGCAAGAAAATGATCTTTGATGCTTCTTTGAGAGAGCAAATTAAATAGAAGGAAGTGGATCTCGGTAATAAAGGCCATCAAGTGGTTAGAATTGGTGTGCTCTCTATGTTTAAAGGCATCCAAAACAGAAAAGGAAATGGAGTCCATAACAAAAAGAAGAAAATATAAAGTACATAAAGAGCAAACAACCCTAAACTGTAACACAATTGATTGAGAACATGATACGTAATGTTTAACCTAAGGAAGTGAAAAAAAGAAGCAACAAATTAAATCAAGAAACCATTTGGTCAGGTAAGCATTGGGAATTGGTTACTTAAAAACTCATTTGTACTATTTATTCTTCTTTGTCTATATTACTGCCTTCCGGAAATTCCTAATGGCTCTAGATAGATAGTAATGTTGCAATTTCATAAATTTCATTAAATATTGGTGGTCACTAGTTCGATGGATGAATGCAAAGGGATTGAATTCCATTTAGGAGGGAGGAAGCGAGGGAGGAACAATGGTTTACATGGCTTAAGGGAGTGGATGCTTTTTGGTCAATACTACTCTAGGAGTTGTGAGTTTTAAGGGCATATGAACACGCACCTCCCTCTGGTGCATTGGCAATTGCCCCCTTCATTACTTGATCCATTGAGGTTCTTCGTAGCCTAGCCTCAAGTGGCACTTGCCTTTGCTTGCTCAAGGCCCCTTCTTTGATTGTTGGTCATCAGCTTTGCCTCCTGAGGGGTTGTGAACCCTTGCTGCAACCCTAGCAAGCATTGTACCTCCCTCCACTTGGAGGGGGTCAGTGTGGGCCTCTTGGCTACCTCTGTAACCCTTCTTGGTGATGTTGAGAAGTGTTGGGAGAAGCTTGAGAAGCTTTCTTGGGTAATCGAATGACTACTACTAGGACTCCTATGCTTGAGATTATTACGGAGCAGCCTTTTATGTTCACTATCGAGGAATTAGATCATTTGAGGACTCTATTGAGGAGTGAGCTAGCAAGCTATCCTCTTTCATTGTTACCACTGGCTTTGTGGCCAATTCTACGTCTACTTCTATGGATTCTTTTGGAGCATCTGTCCCTCTTGGAAATCTAGATGATCTTGATGACTGGTGAGGGATTTGAGTGAGGCTCTCATCTCTGACCATTGCTTGCTGTCTACTACTACTGTTTGCTTGGGATCGTCTCTTAAGCTGTTTGAGATTGTCTTATTTTTGCCTACTATTGTCGTTACTACTTGGGATTGTCTCGTCTTTGCCTACTTGTTATTGCTCGGGATTGTCCCTTGCACTACAATTGGTTTGCTTGGGATCATCTCATATTGCTTGCCTTTTCTATTACTTACTATTGTTACCTGCCTGATCCTCCAGCCAGAAGATGTCATGCGTGAAGGGGAGTTCTGTTTTGTCCTTCGTAGCAAGTTGGGCTTGATTGTTATCTACGCTTCAACTTAAGTTGTTAGGGTCTTTAGGATTAGGATCGAGTTTATTTTTATTAGATTTAAAAGTCTTAGTCAATTTTATGTTCCTAGTTGGGTTTCGTATGTAAGTTTTGCTCCTCTTCTCTCTATCTAAGAGAGATAAGGGTTCCTAATTTCAATAAGAGGCATTAATTTCTCCAACAGGGTATATTTTGGAAACAAACTTGTTGCAAATTGCTGTCTAGATCTTTAGATAATGCGCATCATAATGGATGGATGCTATTTTTTGTTTTTTAGTTTATTTTGGGTGGTTTGTCTGCAGCATGGGAAACAGAATATTTGCAACTTTTAGAGGATGTTCAAAATATCACACTTCACTGGGGTGTGAAGGATGGATGGAAGTAGGCTAAGGGAGATTTTTCTGGACAAAAGACTTATGTTGCGAGGTTCCTTGGAGGATTGGGATGAATAATTTCTTTAAGATTGCAAGCTTCTATGGTTGGCAAAGGCACCTCTAAAGGTGCATTTCTTTGCTTGGGAGTTGCGTAGAAGATGCCTTGTTACTAAAGCTAAAAGGCAACTTTGGGTGCTTGATTCTTCTCCAACATGTTCTTTTTGTGTTGGGGTGGTAGAAGATGATGATTTCATGCTCTTTCTCAGCTAGGAGGAATTTAATTTTCAGTTGATTTCTTATGCATCATTTCTGGATTTTTGGTCTTTCCAGTGTGGCTGTTGTGCTTCAGGAATGGTACACTTTAAGTCTAAGTTGGAGCTGGTGTTTCCTTTAGCTGTACTTTAGGCCCTTTGCTGCGAGAGAAATGGATCTATTTTTTAGGGCTGTGCACCTGTAGGGAGATTGTCATCTTATGGCCTAAACTGATGATGTCAAAATGGGGTCAACTTGCCATGTAATGACTTTGTACATTATTTTATATTATTTGTCAAGATTGACTCAGTATGGAGCGTGGGTAAACAACCCCAACAGTGGGTTGTCCACGCTTGTGGACAGGGAGAGAGGAGGAGCACAGTCGGTTGGTTGGGTGGTTGGTAGTGGGGTCGGTAGCCTTTAGTGGTGGTTGATGGTTGTGGTTGAAGAAGAAAGAGAGGAGAGGAGCCTTGAGTTAAAAATATTATTATTGCTCAAGAGAAAACATGAGGGAAGACTCTCTTTATATAAAGAGAACATGTCCCTACATTGGAAATAAATCATTTCTTTAACAAGAAAATATCTTACTCTTAAGGAAAGATCTTATCTCTAATAAAGAAATTAAATCCCAGCATATTTTCCCAAAAGTACATTTATTAAAAATAGCCAAACTTGCACCCTACTCAAAAACACCAAAATTGATCCCTTGAACCCTTGATCGACGGCCCTATTGGGCCTTCTAAAAGCTACCATGTGGACAGTCCACGCGGCCTGCTGACTGCCACGTGGCTTATTTTTTGCCGTCCTAACACTCCCCCTCAAGTCGAAGGCTGGGAGGTCGACGACTTGGTCTTCTACTTGTGAGGCTAGACACCTCACCATTCAACTTTTTTGAGAGCCAAGCTCTCGATTTTCTCCTGTGACAAGTCAATGACGAATCCTCTTACGACCTCTGGAGTCGTTGCTTTTGTGGAAACCTGAGTATTCGTTGCGACAGTTGCCGTTGACTTGTTTTTTTGAAGTAGAGCGCGTAGCTTCTCAAGATCTTCATGGGTTAGGGAATCCACGCGTGAGGTGTTAGTAGCCACACGTGGTGGTTTCCTAAACTTCTTCCAATATTTGTTTTGTGGATGATTATTGCATCTACAGTGTTGGTAGTTCGGGTAGACGTGGTTAGGTCTACGTCTACGTCCTTGTCTCACACTTGCTTCTCGAATAACAAGTGTGGAGCTCTCGCCTTTTAACATGTCTTCATCCTCGCGTATCTCCATCTCGAGGAGACAGCAGAAGATGGTCTTAAGATCTATGTTCCTGTCAGAGGTAAGGATTTGATCTCGGGCGGCTCGATAATAGGAATGCAATCCTTATAAAAACTTGGCGGATTTCCAAACCCCCCGTGTCTCCCCTTGCTTGTCACAACATAGTGGCTCGTAGATCTCCAACTCCTCAAACATTGCTTCCATCTTCTCATAATATTTGGTCAAGGAGAGATCTCCTTAACTGGCTGTCTAAATGTGAGTGTAGAGCTCAGTGATACGTGCGCTATTTGAGGTTCGGGTATATCTTTTCTCGTGGGTCGTTCAAATCTCATATGCGCTCTTTTTGTAGAGTATATTTGAGGTGATGGACAAATCCATTGAGTTCATGAGTCAGTTCATAATAACATAATTCTCCTTCTTGAACTTTTTGTTATCCTTCAATTTTGGTGGCTCCTCAAGGAGAATGCTAAGCTTCTACTGGTCTTCAATAAATATCTTGAAGGCATGTGCCGACAAGACATATTTGGATGTGCCACTAAGCTTGATGGTTATCCTGGAGACAACCACCTTGCTTTCTCCTGGATCAAGCGTGGTGTCTTCGACTGTCGTGGTTGATTTCGTCATCTTTTCTAGTCTTCCTTTTTCACGAAAGGCGTCAGATTTGTTGAAGACTTTCTGGATGCGTAGACCGCCAATGTGCGTCCAAATAACCCATACACATAAGGAGCCTAGACCAAAGGCTCTGGAATCATGTCAAGATTGACGTAATATGGAGTGTGGAGGTTCCCGTGTGCGTGGGAAAACCACCCCAACAGTGGGCTGTCCACGCGTGTGTACATGGAGAGAGGAGGAGCATAGTTGGTAGTGGGGCCAGCAGCCTTTGGTGGTGGTTGAAGAAGAGAGAGAGAGAGTAGAGGAGCCTTGAGTTGGAAATGTTATTATTGCTTAAGAGAAAATACAAGGGAAGACTCTTTTTATATAGAGAGAACATATCCGTACACTTGGAAACAAATCATATCTCTAACAAGAAACGATTTTATCTCTTAAGGAAAGATCTTATATCTAATAAAGAAATTGAATCCTAACATATTTTCCTAAAAACACATTTATTAAAAAAAACCAAACTTGCACCCTAAGCAGAAACGCCAAAATTGGTCCTTGGACCCTTGATTGCCGGTCTTGTTGGGCCTTTTAGAAGTTGCCATGTGGACAGTTCACGTGGCCTGCTGACTGCCATGTTGCTTATTTCCTGCCATCCTAACATTATTGATTAAATGAAGGTGGGGGGTTAATATTCTTTAGTAACCCTCGTTTTACTTTTCAAAGAGAAAAAAAGAAACAATATGGCCATTTAAATGATCAAGCACCACGTAGCAGGTCTGAGTAATTGGCCTATTCATACTTTCTGTGGTCGAAAGTAATGTCTTGACTAATAGATCTATGCCCCTATTGTTTGACCCCTGCCAAAATTTGGCTTCTACCATACTAATACCTGCTGAAGCATAATTTGGTAACTCTTTGTTCTCAGATTTATCTGCCTTCAATTGGCTTCTGCTCTTCAGTTACATCATTTTAGCTTAAGTTTTTCTTCTTCATATGATTTTTTCTTTACGATGGCTGTGATTAAACTGTGGTCTGTTGCCTTTGAAAGTTTGAAGGAACCAGCTGAAATTGACCAGAGAAAGCCAGAATGGTTTCGGATGGATCGTGTCATTGCTTGTAGAAAAAAGGGAAATTGGAATTTTTCCTTTGACTTCTGTAATACATCTGATCTTAATAAAGTCAATGGTGATTATGAGTTTCTTGTGAAGTGGGTGGGTCTTGATTACCGTGATGTGACATGGGAATCATCGTGGACTGAGGAATTGCACACTGAAGTTGATAGGTTTCTTCAAAGGCATGAAAGAGCTGCTGCAAAAGCTGATGACCATTTTCTTAATTCTAAAACCTGCCATTTTGTTGAGTCACCTGCTTATTTTAAAGGTGGCATTCTATATGACTATCAACTTGAAGGCCTGAACTGGATTCTGAGAAATTTTGCAGATCGGAGGAATGTCATCCTTGCAGGTTCTTTTTCTTTCCTCCCTGATCCATTTTTTCATTTGTCTGACAATGTTTCAACTCCTACATCTCGTTAGGTCTTTTATTAAATCTTGAAATTCATTTCGCTATGTGGACAGTCAGTCTGTGCATGTGATGGCAGATGGCAGTTTGGGTTCTTCCTCTTAGTCTTGTACTTGAGTTGCTTGGTATCTTCTAATCTGATGTGATAGGCGAGCCCCGTAGAGGAGCATGGTTGTTTTAATATGAGATTAAAAATGAAACGTGCTGTTGCACCAAGAGATATAAAAAGAGAGATAAGTTTAAGGTAGTTTAGGCCCTTGTAGTGGGGGCCAAATGGTGCCATGGTTCAACGTGCATCAAGTTGGATGTCTTATAAGAGGGTTGGGGAAGGTTGAAGAGTTGTAAGAATGATTGCTTTAGGCACAATCTTGATTATTTGGATCTACGTTCAAGTATGGCTCATGATATCTGAGTGGAGGCAAAAGGTTGATATAGTCTGCTCCCCTTAATGTGGAAAAAGGCCCAGTCATTATTATTGTATGTAAAATAGATGCCTATGCTTCCTGCTGTAGTTTCAGAGGCACTTGATATTCTTTTTATTGTGAATATGATGCAAAGAAGAGTGAAATTCATGTGGTATCTGGTCAAACTATGGAACTGCCTGTCATTTTGCCTTCTCACTTATATGTCCTGACTAGCCTTAGTAAATTAAGATTTAACTTTCAAGAAAGTATGCTACCTGCTCTTGTCAGCATTGTCATATTGATTTTGCCTACAAAAATGTTTCGAGATGACAGGACTTAAACAGTTTGCTTTTTGTTTGAGGTGGAGCTCAGGGGGATTATGTGTCTGTTGAGGAAGTAGTTCCTCTGAAGTTTGGCTTATGCAATTCTAAAAACACCACCTAGCTCCCCTTGTATCTCTTCAACTCCATCCTGTAAAATGGTAAAAATGAAGAGAAGTCAAAGGAAGGCACAAGGGAGAAAATGCCCAATGCTATTGTTAACTAGGTGAAGAATTTCATTCCATGGTGCTTGCCCTTACGCTTGATTGCCTATACCCTTGTGAAATGGGACCTCCCAAATTTCTTGAGTCTGATTGCAGCTGCAATTTCTTCTTCAAATTCAGGTACTTGGAAGCCCCATCTGCAGTGTTGATGGAAGCACCAGTATTGTTTATCATATCAAATCAGTTTCTCTTTGCAATCTCAATGCTTCGAACTGCATGGATCATTGAAAGATCTCTATCTTGTTTATCTTGGTTCCTTGTGTCAACTGTGATCCTAATTTATTCCAAGGCCGACCAAAAATAACTTCCTCCCTCGCTCTCTCTTTGGTTTTAAAGAGGTGATGTAAGGTTTCCATTTGCATTAATGCTTACACCCCTGCACTTATGAAGGACTCACATTAATTGCTCTATAGAAGTTAGGAAATAATAGACTCTGCAGTAAACTGG
Organism: Thalassia testudinum; assembly: GCA_037157565.1. Lineage (NCBI taxonomy): Eukaryota > Viridiplantae > Streptophyta > Magnoliopsida > Alismatales > Hydrocharitaceae > Thalassia > Thalassia testudinum. Next base: position 56,877,565 of record JAZHRO010000030.1, read on the forward strand.
CATCACTAGGGTCTGAACTAATCCAGTATCTCTAAGGAAGGCTGTATAGATGTTTGTTGGTTACCTTGATCAAACAGGAGACAACAGCCATGGTATAGATATACGTTCTTTCTTTACTTTCTTCAATCTTGTGTGAACATTTAAACCTCTTACAATCTCTTTAATGAGTCATAAAGGTTCTCTTTTGGAACTGTATCTCTCCTACAATCCAAATATGCATTTGTGTATATTTTCATCTGCCTGATGTTCCTACTAGCACTTCAAATCATTTTGCATTTTGTTTATTTCTCGAATATGATTAGTCGGTGAAAAAGGAAGTAGGATGACATTTTTTGCAACATCATTGTTGAGAATCATAGTTAACCTGCACAACTAAATGCACAATTTAGAACTAGCGATAGAAAATTAAACACTATAGGGACAAGAGGATTAATGTTCCCTTGAAGGGTAAAACCACGAGTAGAGAAGGATTTCACTATGTGAAGATGAGATGAAAAGTACAGTGGAGTACAAGCCCTTTTGTGGACCCTTGGGTGCCCTCTCAATTTGGAATATGATCACTTTTGTGATTTAATATCATTCGCAATCAGTCTTGGGATTCATGACCAATCACAATCAATCTTGCGATATGAGATCATTTCTAATTAATGTCAATCTTGAGATTTTCCTAAATCAATATTGGAATTCGCAATTGCTCATAATCAATCCCAAATATGGCTGCCTATTATTCTCCCTTAGAAATTACAATAGGCAAATTTTGATCTCTTAGTTAGCATGATTTGTTTCTCTATCCCATTTTCCTTTTTAGTTGGATATTGTTTAAGGCATAATCAACAATCAAGATAATCAAGAGGTGGAGCTTTGGGCCTGTATTTGTTCCATCACAAAGATTTGAGTTTGAAATCAACACTCATGTAATTTTTCATATTTCAACACCTTGGTGGAAAGATTGTGAAAATCTAGAGATGGCTATTACAAGGGCAGTTGCATTAATATCATCCCAAGCAGTATGTTTATAAATTTGCAGCTCTCTTGTTTTTATTTTAGGTTTACTCAAGATGTTCTTGGGAATTCTGTTAAATAATATGAATAAACGAAAGCATAACATGATATCAAAACATAAATGATAAGAAATGCTTGGATTTACGTGGAAACCTCACTCACGAAGAGCGGAGAGAAAATCATGGGAGAATGCTCTGACAAGGCGAGATTATTCTATTCTTCTCAAGAAACAAATAAGGGTACAATAACCTATTTATAGGCTCCTACACACCACACTTCTTCATTCTACTATGCGGTGCTAAACATACTACTACAACATACCTTATGTCTCAACACTCCCCTTCAAGCTAGAGCATGGAATGCTCAGCTTGCATAAGAGATATTTAAATTCTACGAAGTAAAAAATACAAATAAAAACGGCTTCATGTCTCTTGTGTCGCCAGCTTCTTTGCAATTGGTGCTGCTAGGTCACGGTTGCCTTGTGTTGTCAGCTTCTTTGCATCTTTACCTTGCTTGTAGGCGGGTGTAGGTAGGAGTCCAGAGATGTGTCGTAGACAATTAATCTGATGTTGGTGGGAAAATAAGCTCTCACACTTCCCTTTTTTTCTATACAAGTATGGGAGAAGAAAATAGACATAGAGAGGAAAAAATAGAATAGAGAGGAGCTTCTCCCCCTCTTCTCATCAATTTCATGATCATTTTTTTTCTTTTTTTTTCTCCCCTTTTTTCTTTTTTTTTTCTTCCTTTTTTTATCAACTTCCTGATGTCCTTTTTTTTATTATCCTTTTCCCCCTTTTTTGTAAAGTTAACGAATAAAAGAAACTTAAGGGCTAAAGATGCAAATAACCCAAAAATGCCTCTTATTTATTAAGTTTAAAGAACCCATGCGATCCTTACATCGCCACCTCACGTTAGTGTGGCTTCGAAGGTCTCCATTTTTCTTGTGCCAAGACTCACCGCAATCATCGTCGAGCTTCCTCTTTGAGCTAGATCTTGCGTGATCTCTTCCACCACCTTTGTGAGATCGACTCCGCCATCTTCACCACCGATCTTGGGGCAACGCCTTCTTCTGCAGCGCTGCTTCTCTCTCTCTCTCTCTCTCTCTCTCTCTCCCTCTCTTCCTTCACACTCCACCATGAGTGATACAACAAAAGGGCTCCTCCTTTGTCGATGTTGGTGCTCGCCTGATCTTTGTTCAGCGTGGAAACCATGGAGAACTGCCAGCGCCACTGTTGAGCCCTAGCAGCTTCGCCAATCGTTGCTCGAATCCAACAGTGCCACCACGCCCCGCCTAGGCTTCCCATGACGATGCAGCAGCGCCTCCATTGACTTTAATGTGCCTTCTGTTGTTGCTACTCTACGAGATGCCCTTGTTGGTACCTCTTCCATAGAACTCCATAATAGAACGAAGATATAACAATAATATTTTAAAAAAGAACCCTAGATCGATTTGCTCTGATACCATGTTAAATAATATGAATAAGCGGAAGTATAACATGATATCAAAACATAAATGATAAAAAATGCTTGGGTTTACTTGGAAATCCTACTCATGAAGAGAGTGGACAAAACTATGGGAGAAGGCCTCGACAGGGCAAGTTTATTCTATTCTTCTCAAAAAATAAATGTGGGTATAATAACCTATTTGTAGGCTCCCACACACTTTACACTTCATTCTGTTATGTGGTACTAAACGTATCACTACAACACACCCTATCTCTCAACAAATTCATTCAAGAAATATTTTCTCATGTTATTTTCATCTATTGTAAGATGCAATTGTTTGGGATTCTTAACTCAAGCTACTATACTAGATTAGGTTTACAAAAATTGCAAATGGTAGTCATGTTTTTAACTCTCCACCTTATGTTGAGGGTATTCTTTTGCAGACCAGGTCTTTTTGTATGAGCTTATGGGAGAGTTTGCTCCATTAATGTTGTTTTTATTACTTTGGTTAATAAGAGCAATCTTGGATGACCACTAATCTTGGGTTGCCATCCTCTTATCTTTCCAATTTTTTTTTGATGTGAATTTAAATTGGAATCTGTTGCCAGAATGAAATATGAAGAAAAATCTGTAGTAAAATTTTCTTTGAAAAATAGTCACCATACATTCTTATTGATATACCCTTAAACTCTGCATGCACATTAGTGTGCACTTAATTAAAATAAATAAGTTATGAACTTAATCTTGAGAAGGAATGTTTTATGATCTGAATGTTCAGTATTTCTGGACATTTTATGTATCAAAATCGGGAACATACTTTCCTTGTACTTGCACTCCTAAGTAGGCTGAGATTTCTTGCTGTGCTTTCGTAAGGGATTGTTTGTTTTGATTTACATATATTTATGTTATAGAAAATGTCTTTGATCGTGGATCCTTCACGTTTCAGATGAGATGGGTTTAGGGAAAACCATACAAGTAGTCTCCTTTCTTCAATGTATGAAGCAGGAAAATTTCACTGGTCATCCTTTCTTAATAATAGCTCCAAAGAGTATTCTATTTCACTGGGAGAAGGTTTGCTAATTTCTTTTCTTTTGCTTCTTTTTTTTCTTATTTTAATTTTATGTATATTCTCTTGCCTGTATACATTTGCCTGTACACATGGAAGAGTGCTTTTGTTGGGGACACCTTTTTTTGGTGGCCTGAAGTTTTTATTCAATATCTTGCTTCTGTGGCACAATATTACTGTGTAAATTCAGCCCTTTGACAATGCCAACAACTAGAAAAAGTTATACCATTCCCTTGTTGCATTGAGTAGAGAGAAGAGGTGGTGTGAATTTCTAAATAAAAAAGGGAGAGGCACAATGCAACTTGATCCATGTAGTACTTCTTGCAACTAATTTTCATAATTCTTAATGGTGTAGATGTGCAACTAACATTTTCCTGTTGAGCATTAGATCGTTGATCTCATTTTACAGAAAGTGATAGAGGAAAAGCATGGGCAAGAAAGAATTAACTTATAGTTTGCTAAGAAAGAGAAGTCAGGTTCTGGTACTGAACTTGTGTTTCATGTGTCAAATTTGCAATCTCTGCAAAGATTGCCGCAGGTGGCTATTTGCACATCATATATATTTGCTAAGTTTAACTCATCCAGGATTAGTGTACAAAATGAAGGGGGGTAATGGGGAGAGAATGGGAAAGGGTGGTGATGGCTGGTTGCTGGTCAAGCATTGGAGGAGGAAGGGAGGCTCTCATGTTTTGATGGAAGGGTGAATGAGTGAAGGTCGAGTATTGTGTTTCTGCTGCTGTAGTCATGGTCAATTTGCATGTGATTGCAGGGCCTTGTGTGAAGTCTACATTGTGCCATAATGGGGCATCACTGTTCTTCATACATGAATCTACAGCATGTTCCTATGGGTGGCTGGGGTGGTCTTGAGTTGGGTAGGATGGACTACGACCCCCTGTTCTTCATGAGGCAGAGGCTTGTTGGTATGCAACACTTTAAGATAATAGAAGGATGCTTGACTCTTGCTTGTTAGAAAATGCCAGTCATCAGCTTTTCCCTGGAGGTCATAGAGGTGATTGAAAATGAGGCAGGAGGAACAAGCATGGCAGTAGTTTCTCAGTTTCATATGAAAAAGTTATCGATCTACTTTGCATCTCTTGTCAAAGATTGGATTTCAAATGATCTCTCTGTGGTTGAGGAGATGGATGGAGCATAATAGAGCTTTTGCAGAGGGAACCACCACAAAACTTGTGGTCTGGATTGATTTTCGGGGAATTCCCTTTAACTTGTCAAAGATTGGATTTCAAATGGTCTCCCTGTGGTTGAGGAGATGGATGGAGCATAACAGAGCTTTTGCAGAGGGAGCCACCGCAAAACTTGTGGTCCGGATTGAGTTTTGGGGAATTCCCTTTAAGGTTTTGTGCTTAGAGTTGATGCAGGCGTTACTGACTTCTTTAGAGTTTGGGAGAAGTGGGAAAGAAGGAAGGGAATACGCACAAAGGGTGAGAAGGTAGGGAGGAAATTTCTGAAATGCAGAAGAGAGGGGGATGGGAAGGAGAGTTCATTTGAAAGTTTTCCTTTGTACTTGGAGGAATAAGCAGTTTCCATTACCTAAATGAGGGCTATATATGTCATCAACAAAGGGGGAAAACTTCTACTCGGTGCTGGAGAATCATAAGTTTCCTTTATAATCTCCCATTATTTCTGCCTTCCTCTAATAGTTAGTTCCCACTCATAAGTTGATACCAAATGTATGAGCAGTATGTTCTTCTCAAACAAACATTGGATACGTTTTGTCTTCATACATCCTGCCCAGCCAGGATATTGATCATCTCTGACTCTTATTTAGCAATTTTCAGGTCTTTTATTGAGAAAGTGTCCATTAATAGGTAAATAATTAGATGCCACTATTTTTGGGAAGACCTGCTAAACATTATTTCTATGAGCATTTGCATATTTATTTTTTTACTTGAATTATTATTATTATTATTTTTCTGAAACGTGAAGTAAATGCTATGATTTGCTTTGTATGTAATTTCTAATTATCTGTATGCTCTTTGTACAGGAGTTTCGTAAATGGGCAGAAGGCCTTAATGTTGTTATCTACCATGGAGACAAGACTTCACGTAGCTGTATCAAGCTGCATGAATTTTTTTCATCTGGAAGAAATATTTTGTTTGATGTGATAGTTACCAACTACGAGATGATTTTGAGAGATAATTCTGTTTTAAGAAAGCTCAAGTGGTCTGCAATCATTAGTAAGCCTTAGTTGTCAACCTTATATCTGGCTTCTTTCTAAGATTGCTGGTGGACACCAGTTATACTTGATTGTTTTTAATTTTACGTCCTGTCATTGAGCAAAGAATTTAATTTGGATTTATGCTGCAAAATCTTGGGTGTTTACAATGCACATGTGTTAAGTTGTAATCTTCATATTTATTTTCTTTATTTAGGCTTAATCATTTTAACTTTAATTTAAGCATATAAATGGCTCAAAATAGATCTGAGTAGAGGAAAAGAATTCTTGTAGCCTCACTTAGTATGGGAAAAGGCATTGTTGCTGCCATTATTGCAGGCTTATTCATTTTAGATTCTCTACTCAAGATGTACTTTTGTTTGTGTGTCTAGTTGATGAGGGACACAAGATAAAAAATTTGCAGTGCAAGCTTGCTAGACATCTGAAGCACTATGCATCGGACTTTAGATTATTATTGACTGTAAGTTTCTTTTGTCCTTTTCCATGTATCATAATTATTACTAATGAATATTGCACATCATTTTTTCAATTCTCCTATATATCTTTTACCAACTTGTATTTCAATTTTTGGATTTGTCATAACAGCTTAAAGCTCATCAAACATGAGATTTGAAATGAAAGTATGGAAAATAGTCTTCAGCATTACAAGATTGATATTCATTGCTGTCTTATTTTGGCTATGACAAAAATGAACTGTAGACGATCTTTATTACTACTGTTTTAAGAGTCGGAGGGAGGATGAGAGGTCTGGCGACGGGGTGGCGGATGGTCGGGCGGCTGGCGGATGGGGTGGGGAGAGATGGCCCTGGCTGGACGGTAATGGGTAGGAGGTCGTGGAAGGGTGCGGCGTCGGTGAGGTGTTTCAAGTACCTTGGGGAGGGGCATTTGGTGGCGGAGTGCAGGGATCCGATGCGGTGTTTGCGCTGTGGCGCTCTGGGACATCGGAGGTCGGGCTGCGGGCGACGGGGATCGAGTGAGGTGGTTTCCTCGAGAAGTGGGGAGACACCTCCGCCCCCTTCGGAGGGGGTGCCCTTCGTGGAGATTGAGGCGTCGTGGTCGGAGGAGGTTGGAGCGCTGGAAGGGAGGCTGGCGTCGGCGTTGGTTGTGGTGGTCTTGGAGGGGAAGGTGGAGGTGGAGGCCTTGAGAGAGGTGGTCACCGCCTACTTGGGGATTGACGGGGGTCGGTTTGGGGTGGCCTCCCTGGGAGGTGGGCGGTTGGTGCTGCTGGGGCTGAGCTGGGTGGAGTTGAGGCGGCTGGTCTTCAAGGTGCTCCAGTATGGCCGTGGAGTGGTGAGGTGTTGGTGGCCGGTCAGGTCAGATGGTGCTTTGGTGGAGAGGTCGCCAACTGGAGCGAGGAGGAAGGTCTTGGTTGAGGGGATTCCACTCTTCCTCCGTACGGTGGAGGTGGTGGCGGTGGTGGTTGCCCCTTTTGCGAGACTGTGCGGGTGCGAAGGCTTGGGCCTGAAGGCGGCTGACCTGTCGTGGATCGAAGCTTGGGTGGAGATGAGATCGGGACAACGGCTTGTGGAGAGGTCGGTGCTCAGGGAGCTCTGCCTGGCTTATCCGCGTCTTGTGGGGTTCTGGGAGCCCTAGGTCTTTCGTTGAGGCGATGGGTGGCGGCATGTGGAGGCGGTCGTGGCGGGTGGGTGGAGGGCTGGGTTGCCCTTGGGAAGGTCGAGGGTCACGGCGAGGATTGCGGCAGGGATCTTGGGGCGGTTGCGATCCCTGTGGCGCAATTAGTGGCAGGCGAAGGGGCGGGTATGCAGGGAGTCGTTGCGGATTTTGCGGAGGGGTCGGGAGAGGTTAATGCGGCGCTAAGGTCGGGCGTCCCCGCTGGCTGCGGGTATGTTGGTGGCACTGAGTTGGCCCCCGTTTTTGTGGGTGGAGCTCGTGGAGGACTCGGGTCGGGTGGGCGCGACTCGGGTACGGGGGTTGGGAGCTCCGACGCTGGTGTCTTTTCGGGTCCTCCGGCGTGCTCGACTCCGCGACCCTAGGTCTCTGCGGATGAAGGGCGGGGGATCGTTGTTAGGGGTTCGAGGTGCACCATGGCCAGACCGATCCAGGCGGTGGGGCAGGATGCGATTGGTGGGAAGGGGAGCGGGTGACGACGAGAGCGGAGGCTGTCTGGCTCACAGTGGCTCGTCTACAGGCCGCGGTGGTCTTACCGTAGGGGGCTGGCTCGGAAGGCCTCGTCTGGGGGCGTTGCTGGGGTCGACCGGCGTCGGTTGCCGACGGAACAGGGAGCCACCGATGGAGCTGGGTCGACTGCGGCGGCCCTTGTTGGGGGTGGCAACGAGGGGATTTCTGCTTCGGGGTCCCCAACGGTGGCGGAGGGGCGGCAGGCGGCGGGAGCTGGTGGATGCGAGGGCAGGGAGGACAGATGCGGCGATTGGGCTGCCTGAGGGCGAGGTTGTGGTGCTGGGGGACGCATGGATGTTGGTTGTAGAAGGTTTGGAGGCTACGGGGCGAGGAGGGGTGGTGGTTGGTGGTGAAGGGAGCTCGAATGATCCGCGTTTGTTGATGGAAGATGAGGATGATGTGGCCGCAATGATGGGGTTTAGGCGGTTGACGTCAGGAGGTGGTTCCCGGAAGTCCTCATGACTAAGGTCTTGTCATGGAATGTGAGGGGTCTGAACGACCTGTCGAGGCGGGCAGCTCTATAGGGGTATATTCAGAGATGAGGGCCTGATGTGGTCTTTCTCCAGGAGACGAAGTGGGGGAGTTGTGATGGAAGGTTGTGGAGGGAGGTGGGGGGAGGAGTTTTTGGGGGTTTCTTGGCCCTGGATGTGGATGGGAGTGCGGGGGGAATTGCTGTGGGATGGAAGGAGGAAGAGTTCTTGCTGGACTCTTTGGTTAGGTCCCATGTTGTCACTGTTAGACTTCAGAGACGTCGGGATGACACATGTATGCTCCTTTCCTTGGTTTATGACCCGACGGAGGGTCAGAGAAGGTAGGCCTTATGGGAAGATCTGAGTCAGGTTGCGGTAGCTTTTCAGGGGATTCCTTGGCTGGTTGGTGGCGATTTTAATGTTACTCTGTGGGAAGAAGACAGACCAGGTGATCGAGGGGGGTTGGACCAGGGCTCTGAGGCATTTACAGGCTTTGTGGCAGACCAGGGGTTGGTTGATATGCCTCCGCTGTCCTGTATATACACGTGGAGGAACTCTAGAGGACAACGATCTCGTATTGACAGATTTCTTGTCTCGACGGCGATGTCGGAGTTGTTCCCGATGGTGGAGGTTAGACCCCTGGAGCGTTCGTTCTCGGATCACCCCCCCTTGCTGTGGGTGCCGAACGAGGGATGTAGGCATGGTACTTCAAGTTCGACAAGGTATGGCTCATGGAGGAGGGCTTCAGGGGGTTGATTGAGGAACGGTGGAGGTCATCTCAGGCGGATGGTTCGGCGGCTGCCAGATTGGAAGTGAAATTGAGGGATTTGAGATCTTTCTTGAAGACCTGTATCAAGCAGATTAGGGAGGAACGTGGGAGGAAGAAAGAGGAGGCTCTTGTTGAGATTGCACGCCTGGACAGGGCAGAGGATGTTGGTCTCCTTTCAGACAATGACAGGGTTCACAGAGTGAGACAGATTCAGGTGATACAGGAGGAAGACCGGAAGGTGGAGGTGGAGTGGAGGGTGAGGTCTAGGCAGAAGTAGCTGAAGGAAGGTGATTCCAACACTTGGTTTTTTTATATGGATGCATCAGGTAGGAGAAGGAGGAACTGGATTGACAGATTGGTGGTGGATGGGGAGGGGTTTGTGAGAATAGAGGCGGTGGGAGGGGTAGCTGCGAGTTATTTTAGAGACCTTACTGGGTGGAGACGGGGGAGAAGGTGGAGATGGTTAGGGTCTGAGATACCGCAGATCCGGGAGATAGATGCCAGCTTCTTGACGGGTTCTTTTGGGGAGGATGAAGTTCGTGAGGCAATTTGGGGGTTGAACGCGGATGATTGTCCAGGGCTAGATGGCTTTCCAGTTGCCTTCTACAGAGAGTTTTGGCCGGTGGTGAAAGAAGACGTGATGCAAGTGGTGCAAGAATTTAGAGCGGGTAACTTGGGATTTAATAGGCTGAACAAGTTCTACATGTTCCTGCTGTCGAAGAGGGAGGGCGCTGAGGAGATTCAGGAGTACAGATCGATAGCTCTCTCGAATGCTATCTACTTGGTGGTGGTGAAGCTTTTGGCAAATAGATTGAGGACTCTGGGTGGGATTGTAGATTTGGTGCAGATGGCCTTTGTTCCTGGCAGGAGTATTTTGGAGGGTTACGTGGCCTTGGAAATCCTTTCGTCCTGGAAGAGAGATAAGAAGGCTTTCCTATGGAAGGTCGATTTCAACAAAGCTTATGACTCGATCTAGTGGTCGTTTCTTTGGGCGTCCTTGGTGAAGAGGGGGTTCTCGTTGGTGTGGATTGACTGGATGAAGAGGTGCGTCACCACGATGTCTTTCTCGGTTCTTATCAACAGTAACCCAGCTGGGGGTTTGATCCAACCTAGGAGGGGGTGAGGCAAGGTTGTCCTTTGGCCTTGATGCTCTTTGTGATTGCCATGGATGCTCTTGCTAGGGCGGCTAAGAGGTCTTGTGAGAGAAACTTGATGAGAGGTTTCTCCTTGAGAGATGGGACGTGTATCCCGTTACTTCAGTATGCGGATGATACGATCTTCATTGAAGGTGGAGAAAAGGAGGCCAGAAAAATGCGGTTCCTTGTTTTCTTACTAGGTTAGGCGTCAGGATTGCAGATTAACCTGGCTAAGTCAGATTTTGTCCCTTTCAATATGACTGAGACGAAGGCGAGGGGGTGCAGTTTGGGACTTTGCACAAAACAGGTTAAGCTCCCGATTAGGTATCTGGGCTTACCATTGTCAGATGGGTGGATTCTGGTGAGAGATTGGGCCTCCCTGGTGGAGAGGTTGGTAGGGAGGTTGGAGGGGTGGGCATCCAGGCTACTGTCAAAAGGTGGGAGGTTGATCCTGCTCAAGGCGGTTCTGTTAGCAATGCCGTCGTACTTCACTTTTGTGCTGAAGATGCCTCGACGGGTGATTGCAAAGATTGAGCGAGCTATGAGGAGTTTCTTTTGGTCCAATCAGGGGACGAGTGGACATGGTGCCAGGTTGGTTGCTTGGGAGGAGGTTTGCAGACCGTTGAAAGATGGGGGGCTCGGCATGAGGGATTTGGGGAGATCTAATGACAGTCTGTTGGCGAAGTGGGTGGGGTGCCTGTTGGAAGGAAGGGGGGGTATGACGGGCAAGGTGTTCGAGACGGCGTATGGTGGTCCGGTGCGCTGGGATCTCCTGGTGTCACCGCCTAGCGATGCCTCTCACTTTTTGAAAGGCTTGTCGACGGTGGCTCCTAAGGTGAGGAACTGCTTTGTTCCTGTGTTGGGATCGGGGGAGATTTTCAGATTTTGGCAGGATGATTGGACGGGTGATGGGGCGCATTGCAGAAGATTTCAGAGATTGTTTGCCTTGTCCCAGAACAAAATGGTGTCCGTGGCTGAGGTTTGGGAAGATGGGTGGTGCCCGCGCTTCGTAGGCAGCCTATTAGATGCGAGAGCGCACGATTTTCAGGTCTTACTTGATGAGTTGGAGGGATTGCATCCGACGGCTGGTACGGACATGTTTGGTTGGACAAAGGTGAGTTTTCGATAGCGGTTGCATACAGGAGATTGTCCACTGTTGGTCCTGGGGTGGAGCTGGATCTGGTAAGGGATTGTATACAGATTTGGAAAGCCGCGTGTCCGCTGAAGGTCAAGATTTTTGCCTGGCTCCTTAGGAGGAGAAGGCTGATGACTAAGGTGTGGAGGGCGAGGTGGGCTCCTGGAGAATGTAAGGTATGCCCTTTGTGTGGTGGTGATGAGGTGGACGTTGACCACCTTTTTTTCACTTGCCCTTTTGTGGTGCAAATTTGGGGCAGGATGGGCGGGAGGTGGTGGGAGTGTCGGCTGTTTGAGGAATTTTGGCATAGTTTCAGAAGCGGAGGTGGTGTTGGTGGACATTTCGTTTTCCGTACGAAGAAGGAGAAGGCCAGGCCGTTGGCAGTTCTTTGGGGTATTTGGTTGGGCCTAAATGCGATGGTTTTTAGGGGTCAAAGGCCTTACGTAGAGAATTTTGTTGAATCTGTTAACTCCTTGTTTACTCTTTAGGTTGATTCCTTGTGAGTGGGGGACCTTGGCGTCTGCCTGTTGTATTGTTGGTTATTGTTGATTTTATTATATATATTCTTGGGTAGTTATCACTCTGGATAACTATCCTTTCATTTTTCAAAATAAATGAACTGTAGATTTGCTTCACAAATGGAGAGGATAAATTGCAATCCATATGTTTTCTTTGGACTCTATCATGTGCTTATATTTGTCTTTTTTGAGGGAAAGGTAGGGCAGCAACATGATGTATATTCTTGCTCTTGAAATATCCTTTTGGCATGAAATTTAGGGATGAGTTCCATGTGAGTTATCTGAAGTAGAAGTTGGAACTTGTCTTGGATACTTTAGCCCATTAATCAAGGGTAAAATACTGAACAACCATAGTTTTCCCCCCTTTAAAATTCGGTTTTTCTTGATAGAGTATAAGGATCACAGAAGCAACGAGATTAAATATGCATTTCGATTTCATAAAGTTTCACTCTGTAATAGAATCACTAGCCTATGCCAAAAATATTTTGCCGCAGCCATGCTTGCTACGACATTTTTGCACTAAAGTTAATTTTGTAGGTGTTTCTGAATGTCCTCTTGATTACAGTAATAAGTTTAGGGATAAGATAATAGGAGTTCTCTTGTTCATGGTGGTCGATGATCTTTTCCTTATTGAAGGATAAACGGGCATGGACCCTCTTATCTTGAGATAGACAATGTTGAGACAAATCCAAATCAAGGATGAGCAAGTTTTCCTTCTATGCATTGTTTTTACCCCATCTTAATGGATGGGCTTTTGCATAGCTCACAGATCCAGCCAATCAATGTCTGTAGGGCACTCCACTTCAAAATACACTGCTGGAGCTTTTTGCTTTGCTTCATTTTCTTGATCCGGAGGAGTTTTCTGATCCAGTTTCTGAAGCTGAATCCTTTTCCAACATTGGGAAGGAGAGAGCACAAGAAGAAGCATTGAAGATATCTGAACTTCATGAATTGCTGAAGCCAAGGTTTTTTTTTGCATTTGTCTTTTTTTATACATCAGCTGCATTGTGCATATTCTTACTGTATAAAACCTTTTTAGGATGCTGCGACGAATGAAATCAGATGTTCTATCTGACCGTATGCCGCCAAAGAAGTGGGTAGAAGTTCCTTGTTCACTCATGGATCCACAAAGGGAACTATATATAGATATACTGGAAAAAAATTATCAGAAGCTAAATGAAGGGATCCGTGGTGGTAGGTATTTTCTGTTCATTTGTATTGCTAGATCACTGATGCTTGCTTGCCAATGTGTTCTGTGATTTAGTTGACATTTTTTCTTTAGCAAATAAGTACACCTTGAAATTGTTCAGAGGAATGAAAAATATGTTCACCTTAATATGTGCAGACTTTTTCAGAACCGAGTCATTTTATGTTTTTTTGTTGAGTCATTTTATGATGCTTTGTGTGCTTTATAACAAGTTAGAGTAAAATATGCCACCTTGACACATTCCAAGGGCTTGAAATGGTTAAGTTGAAATCTAAGATAATGTGAAAGCAATAACCAAAGCATAAAACAATCGAGGAACTCTTGGGTTTACATGGAAATTTCACTCACGAAGAGTGGAGAGAAAATCACGGGAGAAGGCTCCGATAAGACTCTGATTTCTATACTCTAAGGAATATGGGAGGAGTACACTCTTATTTATAGGCCACCACTCACACACAAAACCCACTTCTTTCAATGTGATACTAAACCAACCGCTTAATTTCCTCAATACTCTCCTTCAAGCTGGAGCGTGGAATGCTTAATTTGTAATACAAAAATGCCCCTCTACACAGCAGAACAAACAACACTTTCAATAAGTATAATTGACTTTCCTCTGCAGACGATAGTTGCAGTCTTGTTCATGCCTGTAGGTAGGCATGCTGATAACGACACATCATACCAGCTGGAGCTTGACAATTGTTGTAGTTGTTCTAACAAAGGCCTCTCCTCTGGAGACCTCAATGGGTGCTGGTGATTCCTCATTTAGTATCTCTAAAAAGGGTCTTCCTTTGAAGACCTTGAAAGTTGATCTTCTTTTTTAGAGTTTACAAAATTGGATCACCTACATAGAAACTTGAAATGGCTCCTTCCTCCTAGGACTTTGAAACTCTGGACCTCCCAGAGTAATGGTTTCTCATGTGTAGTTCAAGAACAAAAGGGACTTCTAAATGGGGGATGACTACAACAGGCTTCCACACTTTTCTTTTCTCCCATACTCGTATGTGAGAAAAAATAACAGAAATAAAATAATAAAAAATTAGAGAAGACTTCTTCGTCTCCTCTTAAACATAAACCTCATCATTTTTTCTCTCTTTTTTTTTCTTCTTTGCCCTTTATCTCTTTTTTCTTTCTTTTTCCTTTCCTTTTTTTTTCCTTTTTTTTTGTTTCTTTTTAAATAGGCTAAACATAAGTAAACTAAAAGATAACTTCAAAAGCCCTGAAAAGCAAACCACTCATGGTCTTCATGCCTTAGGTTTCACATGTCGTCGTGATACTGCCAGTTCTCATCATCGATCTCGCACTGCTCCACGCTGCGATCTTGTGCGAGATCTCTGCAACGATCTTCATCGACTCAACTGTCTCGCGCGAGATTGACGCCTCAATCAATGTCGGTCTCCTTGCAGTCTTCACTGAGAAGACGTTGGCTTCCACCTGAGGTCACGTGCACGTTGCCGCTTGAGGTCACGCACTGCCTCCTCCTGAGGTCGCGTGTCGTTGTCACCTGAAGTTGCGAGCACGCCACTTGAGGTCGCCTCCAATCCTGAGAAGAAGTCTAAGGAGGAGGAGGAGGCTATCGCCGGGGAGCTCCTCTACTTCAGGGGAACCAACTGAGATTCCATGGGCCGCAACGGCCTCAACACCTCTGGCAACTGAAAGAGAGATTCTCGCTTAATTAAGATAGTTGCAATAGGAATGATGTCATATTTTATGTGGTGGAAAATCTCTTTATTAAAATTAATTTATATTTAATCTAATCACATTGGTCAAAGTGTCGTATCCACAGGGAGACTGAGCCTAATAAATTCTTAAATCCCTCATCTTATTATTCCTACATGCTTTCAGATATTTGCCACAATTATAATTCAGCATGCATCTTATATAGAGCTAATAGATTGAGAAGATAAGGATGCTATCAGATAATGAGAACTTTAAGGACCTGGCTGCAAATTCATTCAATAAATCAGATTTTTTATTCAAAAAATAAGCTTCCACAATGGCATCATTCGTAATTTTTAATCTCTCTCCCACTGTAGCAAAACAGGGGAGGCGTTGGATGCAGCCCACACGCACGGGAGAGAACGTTGGCGATCAGCTGGTGCTTGGTGGAGGTCGACAGCGAGGGGTGCTTCACGATGACGGTGGTGTGGCAGCGAGTGGTGGCCATTGTTAGTCGGACGGCAAGGAGGACGTCGACGATGGTGGGTTGGTCAGCAGTTATCGAGGGGCTATGTGTGCTTCGCGAGAGTGCTTAGGATCGTCGTTGGAGTGTGGGCGTCATCGTGGTGGCGTCGGTGGTGAGGTAGGTGGTTGGACGGCGGGTGATGGGGTCGGCTTTGATGGGTTCGATGGGGGAGGTTGCTAGTGGTAGGGATGATGGGAGAAGGTGCAGGTTTGGATGAGGGGGTCGCGATTAGGAGGGGGGTGGTGTTGGTGATCGATGTTGGGTGTTGGTGGTGGTTGGTTGATGTGGAGATGGTGGAGGTGCTGTTGGGTTTTTGGTGATGGGTGCTTTAGGGGAGAAGAGGAAAACGAAGAAGAGAAGGGGAAGTGGAGGTAATGGTGATCACACAGTGAGGGGTGGTGGCATGCATGCACATTCACTGCGTGCATGAGTGAAGATGGAGGTGAGGTCGAAGCACGTGGTGGTCCACGGTGTTTGTTGGACTCACATTGCAAGCCCTTCTCCTGCACCCTCCTACGCACGGGCGTCTTCTTAATAGATGTTCCCTGACTCTCCCTCATTCGGTTTATTCCGTGCGAGATCTCCTCCAACAACTTGGC
The DNA here is from genome assembly GCA_037157565.1 of Thalassia testudinum. Lineage (NCBI taxonomy): Eukaryota > Viridiplantae > Streptophyta > Magnoliopsida > Alismatales > Hydrocharitaceae > Thalassia > Thalassia testudinum. Next base: position 56,893,428 of record JAZHRO010000030.1, read on the forward strand.
GATGAGGCGTTGCCAACAGGTTCGGAGAGATTGCTGTTGCGAGATGCACGGTCAACTTGGGTTGGTCGTTAGTTAAGGTCGGTGAGAATTAATGTCCTGTTGGCGGTGAAGAGGTGGTTGGGATTTGGAAATTTTGCACATATGACCCTACATAAACATAGATGTATCGAGTCTTAACAAAATATTTTTAAATTAAGATAAACTAACACTTAATTTTGATTGCAATCTAATGAGGCGTGTTTGAAATGTACTTAAGCTAATTAATTGTCCAATAAATTGGACTCATCAGCAACCTCATGGCCCCCACGCATCTCAGGCCTCTCCTTGGTGTCGACATTTGCCTTGTTGCCTCTGGATGCACTTTTGCACACCGCGTGGTGGATTGCCACGATCTTCATCTTGCACGATCCCATGCCAAGACTACTCCGATTTTGCGACCCCTGAACCCGTGTCGCTGACCCCTTGTCGACGTACCACCTAATGTGCCTCGACAGATCGTTGTCGTGGTGCCTGTGCGGCCTCCGTGCCGATGCATTGCTTGATGAAGCCCTGTAGACTGCCATCCTGTCGCCTTTGCGGCCTCTGGTGCGCCACCGCTTTGCCTCTGTGGCCTCTGGTGTGCCATCACTCCGCCTCTGCGATAGGAACAGCATTGTCATGCCACTCTTCTCTACAAGGAGGGGCAAATAGAACTTTCAAGAACAAAATGATAAAACATGATAACAAGATACCCCAAGAAAGAATTGCTTTGATATCAAGTTAAAATCTAAGATAATGTGGAAACAATAATCAAAGCATAAAACAATCGAGGAACACTTGGGTTTATTTGGAAACCCCACTTACGAAGAGGGGGGAGAAAACCACAAGAGAAGGCTCCGATAGGACTTTGATTTCTATATTTCTTCTCTAAGGAATATGGGAGGAGTTACTCCTATTTATAGGCCATCACTCACACACAAAGCCCACATCTTCCTATGTGACACTAAATCAACCACCTAATTCCCTCAACATGTTATGATCTTCTAGGGAATTCAAGAATGTTAGTCTTTTAAGTTAAACAGCTGTCCCTTATTTGATATGTTACCTTTTTTGATTATGTAGTTGCTGTTTGATCCTGTTAGTGTGTAGTAGTAATTTAAAATCGTTTTTCGTCTTTTCCTTCTAGTCTTCTCCTTAGGAAGAAAGTTAGGAAAAGTGGTATGGACTATGGAGTACGGAACTCAATGTTTAGTCAACCCTAATCTTCTTTCATGATTGACAGGAGTATAGAAGCACCATCTCAATTCAGATTGGTTTCCTTTACATCAATGTGCTTCCCTAACTACTTTGATGTTGCCTAAGCTTGTGGACCTCTGTTACAATGGGTAGTGCCCACCTGTGTATGCAAGTCCTTAAGTGAAAAAATTTCTTCCATCCATTTTTGTGGAAAAATTATCTAAGAGAAAAACCTTGAATTTTCAGCCTCGATAGCTCACTCCTTTTTCAAAAAAAGAAAGCCATTCAAACCAGAATTAAGTTAATTAGAGGGTAGATTCTCAATACTGGTAACTGTCACCCTTCTATGGGATTATGCATGTATCTGAATGCTCATATGGAAAGTGAGATCCCAGGGGGTTAGAAAAATCCCTTCTTTTTCATTCACAAGCAGCTGGAGTAATATGACCATTATATCAGGTAGAGGGAGGGTGAAATGCATAGAGATTGGAAAACTGACCAAGGGCAAAGGCACTTTGTTGGGTTCACACTGACATCAAGTTAGGGTGGGATTTGATCTGCCCTTTTTTTGTTGTTTATACTACATAATTGGAATGGATTATGAAATATTTCTTCTCTTTTTACTTGTTTGAACAATGTTGGATGGTTGGGAAGGAAGCATTTTCCATGAGGAGTGAAAGATTGCATCCTAGATTTTCAGAATTGAAGAAAGTGGGTTCTTGGAGAAAATGCACTTCACTAGCATCCTACCAAAAATGGAGCTCGGAACAATTCCTGTCTGTACCTTCCAAGTGTGCTAAGTTGACATGTGCCTTGTTTCCAAAGAATCGATGAGAGAGATTTGTTTGACAGGTATAACCTTCAGGAAGAGTCAAAGGGTCACTATAAGTGAGGATCAAAGGGAGAATAGGAGTAAAAAAATGGAATAGAAATATCATTTAGTTTGTCGTTCCTCGAAAAAGAAAGAAATAACATAGTATCAACCTTGTCCGAAAACAAGTTGTGGAAAATTGCAAATAAAAAAAGAATACACAAAAAAAGAGAGAACACGTATTCTGAAATGAACAAATTCAAGTTTGAAAAGATTTCTGATCTTCCTCATTCTTGAAGAATGAGGTGCAAAAAGAGAGGTATTGTTGGGAAAGTTATAAATTAATGTTGCCATTCCAAAGCCAAGATAAAGCCCAAGGGAGGACAGTACTGAGATTTTGTAATCACCACCTTGATAATTAGACACCCAATCCATAATTGCAATGATCCAATTGCAAGAATGGAGCTTCTATTGTATCTAATTATATTCATAGATAGCCTTGATAAATAAAGTGGACAGTCAATTATATGATCTTTCATTTTGGGTTTGTCATATACTGCAAGGAAAGAATGAAAATATAAGGTGGAAATGGGGATTCATCTTGAGATCCAAAATGTGCAAGTGCTCAAGATATCATGTTGCCACTTTATGTTTTTTGGTGGGAGCAGGTTAGAGTTGCTGCTTACATCTAAGCTTCTGGGGGCCAGTTTTTCAGAGGCAACATGACGCAGTTCCTATAAGCTAGTTGTTTTTTTGTTATACATATTAGCAACTGTAGCATATTGTCTACCATGAAGTCATCAATACATCCAGTCTAATTATTATTGTATGCTAGATGATGGTGCGTTTTGTTATTTTTATGTTTATTTATTCTGAATGGACTATGGTGTTATTTCTACACCTTTTTTCTTATAAAGAGGTGTAGGGCGGTTGCCCCTGCTATGAGCGGTAGAGGCGGCACGTGAGGACGTCGGTCGCTGGCTTCGCCTCTGTGGTGAGCAGTAGTGGCAGCAATCAGTTGGTCCACGCTTGTTGACCGTAGTAGTGGCGACGGCGAGGCTTTAGGTTAGCAGAGCAGCGACTAGAGGCAACAGTCGGCCTCACCGGCAGTAGTTCTTCAGGCATCTGCTGTTGCTATAAGTGGTTAAGAAGGGTTTGTAGCTCTGATCTAGGGGTTGCGTCTCCTGTAGACATAGGGAGAAGCCCTCCGTTCTCTTAGGGCCATCTCAGGTGCTCTTTCTGCACCCTGGTTAGGCCAACGCCTGTCCAAAGGGGGTTCTTGTCAAAGATGCAGATATGAACACGTACTGTTTCAAATCTATTGGTGTTCGCCGAATAGTGGTATGGTTTTCTCCAATTTTATGGATCAATTTTGGGGTGTGTATTCCTTGTATTAATGGTTTTTGGAGTGTATATTCCCTGTATTGCATGATTCTTGGGGTGTGTTTTCCTCATTTTCTTTGGATGTGGTCTGTTTGACACCAATGGTAGAATCTGTAAGTCTGGTGCATTAGGAGCATTATAAGAGCCACCATGGAGTAGGGTGGATAATCAATTCTGGTGCATCACAACATCCGTGCGGTGATCAGACCTATTTTCGTTTTCTACAGTCCGCTCCCCTAGGAAGGATTGTACAGGTGGTTGATGGTAGATACACCCTAGTTAAGAATAAGGCGAAGGTGTCTGTGATTCCTAGTTTGCAACTATTTGGTGTGTTGCATGTGCTAGAATTCTCACTGAGTCTGTTGCCTGTAAGCAGAATCATGAAGGATCTTAACTGCAGAGTGATCTTCGATGATGTCGTATGTGTTGTTCAGGATAAGCTCACTGGGAGGATTGTTGTCAGAGGTACGGAAGAGAATGGTGTTTACCGTCTGGGATAGGAGTCGTTTGTAGGAGTTACTCAATATGGTAGCAGGAGTATTCTACAATGGCATGTTCGTCTTGGCCACTTGTCTCTGGATCACCTTAGGAGGGTGATACCACATATTTCCCTAGCTGCTATCATACAGTGCGATGTTTGCCAATTGGGTAAGACCATCGATCCTCTTTTCTAGCTAGCACCTCTCCTAGATCCTCGACATTATTTCAATTGCTCTATATGGATGTATGTGGATCGAGTAGAGTCCTAGATTGGATGGGACATTGGTATTACCTGGTTGTCATAGATGATTTCTCTAGAGCCATGTGGGTGTGAAGATCAAGGCGGAGGTTGGAGGATGCATAGAGATTCTTCTTCTGGAGATAAGCACACATCATTCAACCACAGTGAATATGGTATGGATTGATAATGCTTTTGACTTCTGCACTATCGGACTTAAAGAGTTCTACAGGACCTGTGGGATTGTCTACTAGACCACTTGTTCTCACACTTTACAGTAGAATGGAGTCATAAAGCGGAAGTACATGTACTTGTTGGATGTTGTCTGTACCTTATTAATTCATCATAATGTGCCACAGAGATACTGGGGGCCGCAGTTCTGATAATGACTTATCTCATCAGCAGGATGCCAAGCTCAGTTCTTCATGAGCAAGTACTGATTCTTCTGCATCTTGACGATGAGTTATTTCATGTGCGTCCTAGGACCCTTGGATGGGTTGCATTCGTCTATGTGCCATCATAAGTTGTTTCCTAGTGTTATCAAGTGCGTATTTTTGGGGTACTCTAGGACACAGAAGGGGTACTATTGCTATGATCCACTGCAGAACAAACATTATGTTAGCGTCGATGTGACTTTCCATGAGGATATACTATACTTCTCAGTTACTGGATAGAGGAGCTATTGTGATGATGTTGCCTTTCTTCCCCTACCTGTTTCGTGTGCAGAGATTCAGGTGTTTACTTCTCAGTCGAGACCTCCAACTGATAGATAGATGAACTCTTCCTCCCTGGATGACTTTGAGAGATTGCATGGGTCATTACGTACCTATCTTAGGCATCACACTACTTTTTAGAGGCCTCCGCCCTCACCAGCAGCTGATGGCTCACAGGTAGTTGAGAGGGTATTTGATGCCAATGACAGTTTGGTTAGACCTGACTTCCCTAACAGTGTAGATCACCACAATAGTGAGGCTCCTTTTGTAGCAATTCAGTCAGAGGTACCAAATGATTCAGATCTCCCTATTGCCATTAGGAGGGCATCATTCACCTGTGAGTCTAGATATCGGGTCGCAGGCAGTTTGGCTACCGATGTTCTTGCTCCTCCATTTAGCAGCTTATGTTAGGCACTTACAGCGTTGCACATTTCGTTTACCTACCAGCAGGCCATGCTTGATCAAAAGTGGCATCAAGCCATAGAGGATGAGATGGTAGTACTTCGAAGTAGACAGACTTGGGATCTCATCTCACTTCCTATTGGCGCAAGATTGGTTGGCTCTCGATAGGTCTTTGTCTTGAAATACAACCTTGATGGGTCTATTTCAAGGTATAAGATCAGGCTAGTAGCAAAAGGTTTACTCAGACATATATGGTGAATTTCTTTGATACTTTCTCCCCCCCTACGTGGTTTGCCACTGTTTGGATACTTATTTCTGTTGCTGCTTACAGAGATTAGTCGTTATATCAGCTTGATGTGAAGAATGCCTTTCTCTACGACGATCATCAGGAGGTGGTTTACATGCAACAACCCTCAGATTTTGAGGTTCAGGGGGAGTGTGTAGATTGAGGAAGGCAATCTATGGATTGAAGTAGAGTTCTAGGGCCTGGTTCAAGAAGTTATTAGAGGTACTCCACTAGATTAGTCTGAGGTGCTCTATTTCAGATCACTCCTTATTTACTAGGAAAATTGACAGGGGGACTGTGGCACTCCTGGTATATGTTGATTTAATCATCACCGGGGATGGCAGAGATGGGATAGATGAAGTCAAGAGGCACCTATCAGAGAAGTTTGTCATGAAGGATGTGGGACAGTTGAGGTATTTCTTGGGTATTGAGATTACACGTTGCAGGGATGGAGTGGTGTTCTTGTAGAGGAAGTATGCTCTTGATCTTCAGGAGACTGGCATGTTAGCAGCTAAGGCTGCAAATATTCTCATGGATCCCAAGGTCAATTTATATGATGAGAAATCTGAAGTAGTTGACGGTAAGGCCTATAGGCAGCTGGTGGGTAAGTTCCTTTATCTCACCATTACTCGTCCAGACTTTTCTGTCTGTTGGTAGGCTTAGCCAATTTATGGATAAGCGAACTAAGTAGCATTGGGAGGCTGCAATATAGGTGCTTAGGTATGTGAAGAAAGCACCAAGATGAGGATTATTATTCCGTAATGGAACTCCCACGGGGATTGTAGTATACTCTGATGCTGATTATGTTGATTGTGTTGGGGACAGAAAATCTACCATAGAGTTTTGCACCTTTGTTGCAGGCAATCTAATTACCTAGAAGAGCAAAAGGCAAGCGGTTGTATCTAGATCTAATGCGGAGTTAGAGTATAGGGCCATGGCCTAGGAAGTTGTTGAGATGGTTTGAGTTAAGTCAGTTTTGTCAGATCTTCATGTTCCTTTGGATAGCTCTATGGAGATGCGGTGTGACAACAGAGTAGCAACTTACATTGCCAATAACCCTATGTTTCACTAGAGGACGGAGCATGTAGAGACTATCATTACACTTGGGATCTCATTTAGCATGGGACATTACATACCATGAGTGACTTCTGAGGAGCAGGCTACAAATGTCTTCAGAAAGCCCCTTGCAAGATTTGCCTTTGAGGCATTTTCCAAGTTAAGCATGATAGATATTCATGCTTCAGCTTGGGGGGAAGTGTTAGATGGTGGCGTGCTATATTATTTTTATGTTTCTTTATTTTGTATGGATCATGGTGTTATTTTCCCACACCTTCTCTTATGAAGAGGTGTAGGGCTCCCCATAATAAGATTTGATGGATTCTATTCTCCTACTTGTAAGAACTTTCATGCATGCAGCTTAGATCTCAATCTCTATGCCAGATCTAGCTGCATGTGCACAATGTATCTCAGCATCCAATGGTTAATCTTGATGGACAAATATGCATGAATCCTGTATGGACTGGTTTTGGCAGACACTGATACTGTAGATAATATTGACCTAGTAAGGGTTGACACATTAAACTATAATTAGTGTTTTTTTTAATGGATGGCTACTAACCTCTAGAAGCCTTGTAGCCACCCTTTTCCTTTTAAGAAAAAGGTGTTTTTTCCCCTTCTCATGCTTTGTCGAGTAATTTAACCTTCCTTTTGGCCTTTGCTACAGCCTGAATTCTTGTTCATTTTTAACCTGTCTGTAATGCAAAGTAGTTGCATTTGTTGAAGCTTGTATGATTCTAAATATCTCTTTTCATTTCTTGATCAACAATGTTTGCATTAATTTTTGCAGGGAAAAAAGTAGTTTTGAATCACATCCTGATGCAATTGAGAAAATGCTGTAATCATCCAGTAAGTTCTGAGTGTATCACATTAATCGTGGTAGTACCATCACAGAATAAAAACAAAAGAAGTGTCAAGTGGATTAAGTTGCTGGTGTTTGCCATGTGAACATTCATTTCTTTTGTCATTTTTCTGCTGCAGACTGGAGCATCATTCTTTTCTTTCCTAGTCTGTAAAACTGATCTAACTTGATGTTTCCATGGATGTTTGAATCTATGCATAATAGATGATTTCAGCATGGCGGGCAATTACATACAAGCATTCTAGTAGCATGACTTCAAAACTAAAGTATGAAAAACTTAGGGAAGCATAATAATAGTAGTACTTTTTTCACTTAAGTTTTTTTTTTTTTTTTGAGGCGGAATAAGGTATTGTTTAAGCCCATATGGGGGGTGTTTTTTTTATATATACCAACAAGCAAGAACTTGGAGATTTACATGGAAAACCTTAAACAAGTAGAGAGAATAATCATGGGAGTATGGCACATTAGTCAACTGGTAGCTAGGGTTTTCTTCACTATGATAAATGAGAAAAATGATATGGACTCAACGGTGAATGGATTCATACCCAAGATTTATCACCTAGGTACATCTTAACACTCCTTAAGTTGGGTATAGAGATGAAATATGCACATCTTGCCAATTATTTTCTTGTGATACGGAAGATTGTAAGGTCCTTCGGTGAGATCCATGCGAGTTATTCTCTAGAGTTGACATGGGGTTGGCATATAATTCCAATGTTGATCTTTTCACAGATGAAGTGGCTATCAATCTCTAAATGTTTTATATGATTACGAAGAATTGGTTGTTTGCAAGGTTGATAGCTACTTATTGATGTCATTGTCATCCTAGGGTTTTTTAGACTAAGATCAAAATTTGCAATGCTTTTGATCCCGCAACAGTTTAATTACCCCCATGTCTCTTTATTAAGCTTTTGCCCAAGATCTTCCACATTTGCTTCTTGCTAGTCAAATAACTAGATTATCTCTAGATACACAATAACCAGATGTAGAATTCTATCACTAGTTGAACTTAACCAATCTGCATTTGTGCATCACCCGATGCATATTGTCTACAGTCCATTGAACTTTCCCAGTCTGCATCTGACTACCACTTAATACTGACTTGGTCTCACTTTAATAGACAATTTTTTTTTTAAACAACAAAGAATTTTGTATATTGCCTGGTATGAGCATCTGCTGGAGCACACCCAAATTAGCTTGCAACATTTGCAACATGCCAGTGCTCTTTATTAAGCTCTTTCCCTAGATCTTCCACATTTGCTTCTTGCTAGTCAAATAACTAGTCTCTCCTAGATACACAATAACCAGATGTAGAATTCTATCACTAGTTGAACTTAACCAATCTGCATTTGTGCATCACCAGATGCATATTGGGCTAGGTCGACCCAAACATTGGTGCATATGATATGCAACCTCGTGGGACATATTATGAATGCTCTTATATTTGATAAATAAAGGTTGACATAGATTCAGAATGTTGTACTCCAGTGTTACTAGCCATAAACTACAAGGTGTTTACCATTTCTATTGTTATTCTTAGGATAAACCAACAATTATGTGAACTCATCTCTTTCAAAAAATTATGTATACTTAGAGGGGGATGAGTGCCATTATAATTGGGATGAAGTGGCTAAATCAATGATTATAATGTTATATGTGTACATATATATTTATATGGATATATGAAATTTTGGTTGTTTTGGAGCCCAAGTATGGACTGGGCTTTATACTTTTAAGCGTGGGCCTATCTTGTCCTAAGCCAAGCCCAAATAATTGATTGGACCTAGATCTACTCTTCTGTCCAAGTTGTCCAACCCAACCTAATTTTGCACTTAGGTCATGTTTAACTTTTTGGGTTGGTCTTTGCGTTGAGTTGGATTGGCCTGACCTAGTGCTCCACGCTACTATTTACATCCAAGATTCATTTATCATAGATAACTTAACAAGGAGGAATGCTAAAATGGTTCTTAGTCGTGGGTTTACGCTTGGCAAGATGCCAATGGGTGATATCAATCAATAGCAGCACATGGATTGGCCAGGGTTCTTCTATTCAAGATTTACATAAGCAGCCTTATATGGATATCGTAGATAGCAATTTTAGGTATAATTCTTAAGATGATCTCAAATGAATTATACTTTGCTGAAAGACACTATTTGTTTTTCTTTTTGCAAATAAAAATTCATTATGGAAAAACTTGATGCCACGGGACACAACTTAATAAGGGCAAGGTATATGGACGAGAATATTTCACCCCACCTGGAGGTCCAAATTCACCCCATGAGGGGGGGAGTCAATCGTCCCAAGACAAAAGCTAAACGAAACAAGAAAAAACAAAGAGTAGTCCGGAAGTAAACAGCTTTCCAGTAAAGCTCAATGATTTTGACTACAAGATGTGCCAGAGAAGTGATGTCACTGGCAACTTGTGCACAATGAGAAGGCCAGCTTGTAAACTAGAGTAGCTTTTGCTCATGTTAAGTCTGGATCCTATCATGGCCCATAAGATGTCAAAGTATTGAAAATAAAGAGGGTTGCAGTTGTGGAAGCAAATCTCAAGCACGTAAGATATGGCTACTTCATCTTAAAAGCTCGAATTGGATTGAGCCCTAAGAGTAGGTGCTGGGAATGGAACCTCCACATTAAATTGTACCTCCAATCTGCTCCTAAATCCTGTAGCCATTTCAAGCCTTGTAGCCAAAGAAGACCTGAGCTAGCCAATGCACGCTCAACCTTCCATCATAGTGCTTGTAGGGTAAGATGAAAAAACTTGGCTCAAGAATGATGGGTTTTAACTGAAGGGTGTCGGCACCACATCTCTATATTAGATTTCTCCACCCTCCGAAAGACGATCCAAGAGGGGGCTTAGCCTGCCTCGGTCCTATGTCATCTTCCTGCAATGGATAGGTGGGGTGGGGGACAGAGGTTCTTGTGATAGCCTTGAGCGGAAACTTACCTATTCATCCAGGCTAAGCTCCCAACAGTGACCCCACCCATTGTAGACTCCTTGGAAAGAATTAAGGCTACAGATGCTTAAAAATCAGGGCCTGACGATCAGGGAGAGCAGGCCGAACGAGGAGAGGCTTGAGTGCTGTCACTTCATGGCAGATATGCTCGAAGTTTCAAGGATGAGGAGGTGGAGGGTGGAAGCTTGAGGTGGGAAGTGAGTAACCTGTGTCAAAGGGTGATGTAAGTGAGAATGGGTCCTTAGGAAGTGGAGGGGTGCGACAGGGGTTCTGGTCAGCCACAACAGGCAGCTGAGGGCCCAGCAGTGGCTTCAAATAGGAGCTAAGGTTTGAAAGGGGAGCAATGCTCTAAGGATGTGGGAGAGGCGTGAATGTATTGCAGTGCATGCTGTGAATGCCAATGTTAGTGGCCTACTGGTAGGATCAACACTGTGTCTTGGTATGGTTAGCCTGCTTGTCCTTGGTATATTTTGTTATATAAAAGAATACATCCCATTCTCTCTCTCTCTCTCAGACACACACTCTCTCAGTGTGTTTCACACTTGCTAGCTCTTATGTTTAATGCAACTTTCGCTGCTCATGTTTTAGTGCCTTTTCATATTGTTTACCTCTGATCTGCCCATTTTACAGTATCTTTTCTCGGGACAAGAACAATGTGAACAGTCACAAGAAGCGATACTCAGTTCCTTAATTGCTTCATCTGGAAAATTGCTGCTTCTTGAAAAGGTTTTACCTCTACCTTTTTCCCCCCTTTGATTTCTTGTTGCAGTGACTAGGAGTCAAATGTTCTAAACTAGATTTTGCCCGATCTAATCATTATGAGTTGATTTGGCTGTTGCAGCTACTTCCAAGATTGAAAGAAAGAGGCCACAGGGCTCTGCTTTTTTCTCAAATGACTACAATGCTTGACATTCTGGAGGACTTCTTTGTATATCTTGGTCTGACATATTTTCGGTAAGTGTGTTTTCTAAGAAAAAAAATCAGCTTTATGGCTTGCTGTTGTGGGAAAAGGTGGTGTTGTAGAAAAACTTTAGATAAGGAATTGATACTTTTCAATGAATGGAGCTTCCAATAAAGAAAGATGTAACAGAAGGTGTTTCCCTTGCATGGAGTGAGAATTAGGAGGGTCTTGTGCAGTTGGTTCAAAGGGTCCTTTTCAATCTTTGTCAATTTATTGGTTATTTCTTAGTTCCTATGAACGGTTGTTTAAGCACTTCCTCGCATTCACTTGTTTATCTGCCAAAGAAATAAGTCTCCCATCACATCCACACACTTGCAAACACAAAGATATGTACACATGCAGATATAGACAGCTGGAAACTACCAAAGTCAGGAAAGCTGCTATGAATTTCATGAGCTTACAACTTTAACGCAGTGTTCTTATGCAAGTAAATGCCATTTTTTCTCTTAGGCAGCGTTTGGTGGGTTAGTGGAGGGGATAGGAGTTAATGTACGGTTTTGGCAGGGAATTGGGAAGGGGCATCGTGGGTTCCGAGGTGAGGAGGTGAGGGGGAATAACGAGGGGGTGGGGATGGGAGAGAGAAGGAATGGAGAGAGAGAAATAAAAAAAAACAACTATTCCATCAAAATCCACTAATTTTTTCTCCTCTCTCACAAAATCGACATACCAATCATTACAATCCCACCAATCAAACACCTTCTTATACTTATTCCACTTTTATTCTATCCCGGTATAGCACCATTCCCCTGCCAAACACAGCCTTAGTGTTGAGCATAAATTTCAGTGTCTGATTTTCTGCAATGTTTGTGCTTATTGTGCATCGTTAATTTTCTTATCTGATTCCATCAATGGAGTGGAATAGTTTGTGTATCTATAACCTGTCCTAACCATTGGTTTGACCTGTCTCAGTTGATGATCAGTAGATCAACCATGTAACAGTAATATGTATGGATGGCTTCAGCAAACGCATAACGCATATTTGTCGTAATGTGCCAAATGACTACATATATATTAGGTGGAAGTAGCTTTTCAGATAACTAATGTTCCTACACATTATCTGAGTAACATGTTTTCATCTTCAAAAAGCAAGAAAATTGTTACAAATTGTTTAGTTTTCTTGCTCTTAAGCTTTGATTTTCACATGTTCACAATCAGAGTATTTCCATGTAGTAAGAACAAAAATCTATCAAGGACAGACATGAGGAAAAATTCAAAAATAATGTATACTATTTATTCTTTACCTTATGTGTTAACTTTCTTAATTTATTTACATCTATTTATTTCAAGAAGGAATTCACTATTGTTGCACATGAAATCTGACCAAAACTATCAATGCATTTCTTAATACTGATATACAGGACATATGTGTGTTATTTGTGGGACCATCCATACGTTACTATGATATTCGGTGTTAGTGTTGGCTTATGCTGTGGGTACTTTGATCATGTGGTTGTGGAGTTCAAGATCTTAATAATGATGGGTGGTGTACCTCCCAGCCCATGATACATTGAGATATTACTGAACACATAGCTATGGGACAGTTAATAACCCATATTGGTTAAAACTGATATAGCAATTGCATTATCATAATGCTAACCAAAAGAAGTGATAATCAAATACAAAGCCTACACTATTCACCAACATGTGTTGGGAACATTGAACTACAGCTCTTGAGCTTGAGCCCATTTTTTCCCATGTCCACAATTTGTTGCCAGCACCGGCACATAGTTTTCAAACAACATCGAGTCAGCAAAAGCTGAGGAAAGTAGGAAATAAATTTATATTATCAAAAGAAAGTGATAGACATGGTACTGGTGGTTAATATTGAGTTTTTGCAATGGGTTTGTTACTCAACTTTATCCTTTTTGTCACCTTCTAATCTTATATGATGGTTCTGACTTTACCAATCAGTTCTTGGGTAGGTCCAAGGACATCCCATTGTAATTTCCCAGGTAGCAGTCCCATGCAATATTTGTTCCCTTGGAAAGCATCATGCTTAAACTCTACATCTTACTCTGTTAACTTGGAATCACTATATTGGTGAAGTGATGGTTGAAATTTGGGGTATACTGTGTGTAGACATCCAACTAAGCTGATGGATAATTGTCTATCACTGATTAGAAAAACTGACAGAGTATACGATAATATCATCACTATACATGTAGTATCTTGAACTATCTACCCAGTTTGCCAAGTTGGCCGAACAAGGGCTGTGAGGAACCTAACTACTTGAATATTGTGGGTTCCAAGTTATATATCACCCCTGGGTCATGTTGGATACGCTGTTTCTATATTGCTTGCATTTCTAATAGAACATGAAAAGTTCCTCAACTATAACTCAGGTTGTACACCACTTGTGTTCTGTATCAATTTATCCATTCAGGATAGCATCATTTACATTAGATCATACAAGTTTCGGGTATGGTTTTGCTATTGATAATCATTTCCACCCATTTTCATTCCATATAATTTGATCCTGTCAATTGATTTTCACAACTCTTGGATCTGCTTTCTCCCCCTTTCAAAACAATCTGCCCTTTTCATTCCAAATGCATCCTACTTGGCAATAGTGGTTTGCTAATGTCTTCTTGAAGGTAGTTACTACAGAAAAGTAAAAATCCTTTTCTTCATACTTCGTCTTTATGACCTACTTGCTGTGGATATGCATAGTCTGGAGCCTTCTTTCATGTACGTAGATATCTACCCAATATAATCATTTATCTTTGTGGGATTGCTTGGACCCCCTACCAGTCTGAACTCCCTTTATAAAATTATTAGGTACATGGACACAAATGGAATTGGCAACTCTTCTAGAATTAAATTATTTTTGATATACTTCCTACCATTCTCTTCCACAAATCCTTGTGCACATGAGCCCTGACTTGACTTTTAATATAGGGGGAATACTTTGTTCACATGGTTCCTTATACAGAAATAGTTTCCTAGTTTGCACCAAGGTACATGTGTTGAGTTCATTGACAAGTAGGAGCATCCTAATACAAGGACAATATTGTGTTAATTAGTTGTATAATTTTAGGTTCAGTGGCTGTTTAAACTGCCGAAGTTGGTCAATTCTACTTAGCCATACAAATGGAGTTGGATTTAAGTCCACCATCCTACTCTTTCAGGGTTAATAACACTTAGATCCATGTTCTCTCATGGTTGAGCTATTTTATCATATGATTATCTCCTTGACGGTAGTTTGAGATGGTAGAACAATTTGTAGTTTGAGTGGGTGGCACCCTTGGCTTTTGACTGTTTTTGGAGATCATTCAGGCTTGGAAGGAGGTCTGGAGGGATGGTTGTTTTTAGATTGAAGAAAGAGAGGGCTAATGTCCTTGCCATCTTTTGGGTCATTTGTCTTGGGAGGAACACTGTGGTTTTCCAGGGGCAAGTGTCATATGCGGAGAACTTTATCTCGTGTATTTCTTCTTGGGTGAACTTCTGGCCTTCAACGTTGTAATCCTTGGCCGGTAGGCCTTTTTTTAATGAAATTTCTGGTGGTTGTCAACTGGATAATCACCTTTTCCCTTTTATAAAAAAAAAAAACAATTTGTAAATGTCGATAATCGTATATCAACTTGGAAGGATACGGTACTCTAGCTAGAATTACAGACCTGTAAAATTTGTTGGGATTAGGCTCAGATGACCTTGTACAACTATCTAAAATGCTGGTATTCCTCACCTTCAATTCCTCATATTGGACAACTTGTGGCATACTATAATTTCTCCTCAAGTTGGCAAAATCCTTCTTATTAGTGTAGTTGGTTACTCCCATTAGAAATGGTGTCTCCTTATGGCATGCCCTTGGTTCGTTCCACACTTAGCCCTTTCCTTCCATATAGAGAGATTCTACATCATTTGTAAATACTTGGATACGGATACAATCCTGGTTGTAAAATATCTACCTTCAAAAATGGTTGGCTCTGGCCTCAAATGAATCCAAGGCAACCATCCGTAGTGCTTATCCGCAAGCAGAGATGCAGTTGCAAAGAATCTGACAACTCATTAGAATTTTTTGGAGACAACTTGGGCTTATGTGTGAATCACTCAAAGTTGGCTTTTGTGCCTTTTGATGTGGATAATGAGGAGATCCAAGCTTGCTCTCAGTTCCTTGCCATAACCCTTGGGAGTTTACCTTTCATTTATTTGGTTGTATCTGAAGGTGTTTGGTCCTTTCAAAGTCAATCCTGTCAGTGATTCCAGTGGTATCGAGGTTGCCAAGGGTGGTTTAGAACTTGGTTGATAATGCTTGTGCGGGTTTGGGGGGGGGAGTGTGGGTTGTGGTGGGGAATCTGGTGCATGTTGATAATGTTGCAAGGGAGGCAATGTCTTGGTTTTGCCTCTGGACGTAATACTTTAATCCTTTGTGATGAAGGGATCGGCTATTGACCACTTGTGGTTATCTTTTCCCTTTCCAGAAAACAAGTAGAGATGTAGTCATGCTCAGTTTTCATGTCCAACACCTGGGTTTACCATTTGGTACTATATTTAGGTATTGCAATGTAATCATAAGAGTCAGGCTTCAAGCCTATCTAATTAGGAAAAAGAGCTAACCTTCATAACTAATTTCGCTTGTACCCTTTTTGCCGAAGTTAGCCACCCAAAATACTTCTGTGAGTTAACTGTGTGGGACGTTTCTTGATAATCATGTGGGACCATTCTTGAGGCAATACAATCTTCCCAACTACTTGCCCATTTTTCTCATTGTTTCTGGTTAAGTTACTTATTCTAGTAATTCATCATGTTCATGGGCCATTAAGAGGCAATCCTCTCCTAGAGCGAGTTTCCTTCGATACCCAAGCTGAAATTCAGTCTAATTGAACAAAGAAAACCAAAGCTCTCATCTTATTCATCATTGTCGTAATGGCCATGAGACATCATTGTCGTAAGGGTTAAGTTGAAAGGTAATAGTCCTTAACTTTTGTAATCCATTTCTTTTTCAAGTTAACCATGTAGGATCGGTCTTGGGGTATCAAAATCAATATAACCTTCCTTTTTCAGTTGGGATATTTCGGGAATCTGAGTACTGGCTGGTATATGGTGAGGTTCACTAATGTTAACATGCAAACAGAGACTGTTAAGTTCTTGTCCTTAACATTCAGCAAATTTGGGCCATCTTCTAGAAGCTTGCTCCTGTGAATAAGCTCATTTCGTTTTGCAAGCTATGTGTTGAGTCATATGTTATTTTCATGGAATTATGCAGCATGAACTTTCAATTTTGGACAAGCACTTCTTAGGTTTCATTTACTTTTTTTGCAAGGATTGATGGGTCCACGAGTGTGTCTTTGAGGCAACAACAAATGAAAGACTTCAATGATCCAGAAAGCAATGTCTTTGCTTTTCTTATTTCAACACGTGCAGGTGGTCTTGGAATTGACTTGGTACGCTGACAATGCTTTGCCAAAGTAACTAGCTTCCAGCATGTTTAGTTTATATTGTTTTTTGCCTAAACTTAACTTTTTAACTTTTGCAGCCTACTGCTGATAGAGTGATCATATATGGTTTGGTTTTTATGATCTACTTTCAACGTTTTTTCTTCCTAATTTTTATGTAGGCAGATTTTTTTTACAGGTTGTTATTTCTCAACCTTGCAGATCCTGATTTTAACCCATTTATGGATTTGCAAGCCCAATCCAGGGCTCACCGAATAGGTCAAACGAAGCCTGTTGTTGTCTATCAACTTATGACAAAGTGCACTGTTGAAGAGAAGATACTAGAGAAGTCAAGACAGAAACTTGCCATAGAGAATTTAGTTATGAACCGCAAATTGAAGCTTGATGCAGATGAACTACATTCAGTTGTACTTCATGGGGCTCGTAAGATTCTCAGTAATAAATACCATCATGTGACAACATTCCACTATGATGATGAAACCGTTGAGAGATTGCTCAGTCTTGAACCAGCACTGGGTGAAAAATGCGCTTCGGAAGACAATGGATATCTTGGTAGCATCCAGAGCTTTATTGGAGGTGCAGAGGATGTACAGCCATCTGCACCTGCAACTGCAAAGGACTGGGAAGCTATTCTTGGGCCAGTTAAGGTTGAAGCAACCATGGACTTCGGAAGGGGAAAACGGCAAAGGAAACAGGTACAATATTACAGTGATGATGAGAGTGATGATGATGAAATATATTCCCCGGAATGTAGTTCTGTCTCTTCTACCAGTGAAGACTCTGAACATGAAGTATATTGCGACAAATCAGATTGATTGTCCACTTGCACTAACATTTTTGGGGATATGTTCCTATATCTGGCATTGTTGATCGGCAAACAACGTTTTTGATGTATAATGGTCCTCAGAGTTGTAAATAGGCTAACAGAAGCCCTTTGTCTTTTTATTGAAGGATCCAAGGCATTGAAAAACTTCCAGAAAGAGGTATAGGTTGAGAAAGATTTTGTAAATGGTTTTACTAGCCAGGATTGTGCAGTACAGAAATTGTAAAATTCAGTAAATACACAACTAATAGGCTTTCAGTTCTCTTTTGCCTCTTGATTAATTATCCTTGGCATTTGCTTCCCCATTGTGAAGGTGCACTATCTTAGCAGAAAATTTTAAGCTTGGCTGTGCCAATTCAGCTGGTACATTCTTAAATCTGCATTTTTGAAACCTGAAACTTATATGCGCGTTGTTCAATTTCTGCATCTTTTCAGCTTGCTGAATATGATTACCTGCCAGCTCAACGGAGCTACAAGCTCGTCCATTTTGATAGAAAAGCATCATGGGGTTGTAAAGTTCAGATTCCTAGGATGTAAAATTAAACAGGTTCTTGAAGTCTGGTCAGATTGCTGGATTATGTTTTTCCTTGCCTCCTGTTGTGACTATGATCGTATTGACTAGTTCTTTATAGGGTCTTCACCCGGTTGAGAGGCAGTCCAACGTTGATGGTGTAATTTAGTGTATGCATTTTTGTTTCACCTTAGTATCAGGTGATTTTTTTTCGTATCCTAGTTATGCATGTCATCAAGGCATTGTGTGTATGAAATAGGCATGGGAGGTGGGTAAACCACTTGATATTAGAGTTCATTTTTAGGTTTTCAGGTATTTTTCTTATTTTTGAAAAATAAAAAAATTTAGGAAATCTGAAGAAAAAAATTGTAAATAACATACCTGCATGTTCAAGTAGGATAATGAGAACAAGATCTTTAAGAAATCACCAGTTTTTAGGGTAGAGTTGAAAAGCTATTTTCCAAGAATTAAGTTAACTTAATCAATTAGCTATACCTTTAAGCCTAAGGTTTTGCTTGTAATTCTCAAATAATTGAGTTGACCAAGATTCTAAGCCTATGAGGTAGGAAGTATATAGTTTAATTGGTCACCTTTTCATTGGGAACTCTTTGTAAATTCGTAATCTAAATCCTCACATACCAAGTTGAATTATGAGTAATCATAACCTTGAAAACATGGGGTTTCACTAAGGTCAGAATTGGGGAGGCTTATAACAATAAAATAAAATTTATATTAGAACTAATAAAGGATCTTGTGGGTATGATTGTTACGTTGGCATAGGGTACGTTCCTCAAATGTAGGGTGCTTAGAATTTAGTCTTGTGTCTCAAGTTACCTGGGTTTTACTTAAGTAATGTTATTGAATGGAGGAAAGGGAGTCACTCACTTAGAAAATTGAGGAGAAAAAATATATACATATATTAAAAAAAAGGAAGGAATTAGAAAAAGAGTAGTGAATAAATGCATGTAATGTAGAGGGATGGAGTCATGCTTTAAAAGTAAGGTAAATAAAGAAGGGTAAAGCTCAAAAAAAAGAGTTTGAGCTGAGTAGAAAAATAGAGTGAATAAAAGATGCCAAATGACTAACAAGGTGAGGAGAAGGTTGTTAAATCTTAGTAAGGCAGAGTTGAATGTAAAACTCGAAAGAGTTGCGAATAATCTTGTCCTGAGAAATTCGTGGGTTCATAAACCTAGTTGCTCATGAGTTGGGTTCTTGCACTATGCATAGATGCCTTAAAGTCAAGTTTAACAAATCTTGGTTGAACCTTAGAACTTAGAAATTTACTTTAGAAATTAGAAATTGAAAATTTTAAGTTAGCAAGAAATTGGTAGAATTCAATGACCTATGCTTAAGATAGATCTCTAGTGTTGTTAGGCAAGGAAAGTAGACTTTCAACCTTACCTGCAAAAATAATGTTAACTAAGGTCAAAACCTCGTAACTCCAAACTTGAATTTCAGATAATGTTTGCTAAGGGACTAGCAAAAGATAAGTATAGGGATGTGATAGATATATATGTGGCACACTTAATGTGTTTATTTTATGATAGTTCTGATAATTGCATAGCATCATCAAGTTGTAAATATTACATAATAATCATTCTAGGCATATTAGGAATATGCACGCATTTGTATGTAATTTGTACATATTGTAATTATGCTCATATATGCACGAACAAATATGGATGAAGACTAGAGCATAGACATTTACATTTTGCATAAGCAGTTAGGGAGCAAAAAGAGACGAATTCAAGGAGTTACGAGGGTATCTCCATAATATTTGCTCCTAACACCTAAGTTCCCATCATAACGACCTAAGTTGATCTTCATTCTAATATAATTCCAAATGAGCCTGGACTTCCTCACAATTTGCTCATTGGGACCATATATTTTTTCTTGGATGATGATAGGTGTACATAACATTGTACATAAAACTATATACCCACTCACAGAAAATATGAAACCGTCCAACTTTCTAAAATATTGTCTGATTACATAACCCCCCTTTTTAATAAAGAACGAATGTCAATGGTATGTGTTTAAACTTTTACTTGCATAAATTATTTTCCTTTTTCCTCTCTCTCTCGTGCCCCCAACTCCATGCAACTTTCTTTTATTTCAACGAAAATAAACTTCATGCACACTTCAAGCCACCTATCAATCCTCTCATTCAATCCAAGATTTTAATGCCTCACCTTACGATCCCACCTCGATCCCATGCCCTCTCCCCAGCCATTGCCAACGCCCACACTCCCAAGCCTCCTCCTACGACCATTCCATTTCTACCCAACACCATCCATCTATTTAATCACCTCCCATGCACATCCAACACGATCGGAGCTCCAATATTTTTCTTCCTATCTTCTCCTTCATGTATTTAGATTAGAAGCCCCTCCTCTCCTTCCTCACTCCCATGCACGTACGTAGAATAGGCTACCCTCATATCTCTCCCCCACCTCACGTCCTCCTACTCTCCTCCTCGAACTCTCCACGCCACCACCCTGGTGTGCCACCTCTCTAGGCTTCCTCGACTCCTCCTCTAGGTTACTACCACTCCATCGACTCTATCCGATCCGCTCTTCCTCAACTTGCTATGGCCCTTCCCCAACTCTCTGATGTCTTCCTCCAACTCAAAGCTTCCAGTAGTCTGGTGACACAAAGCTTGGGACTGACGACCTCGACTCAGTGATCACCCTCCAAGCCTACACCTATGTGGAGAAGCTTTCCTCTACCTCTTATCTCCTTCTCTATTTTTCTCTCTTTCATACACTCCCATCTCTCTCTACTCTCCTCTTCTTCTCTTTCTTTCTTCTCTCTAGTTGTATTTTTCTCTACTCAATTTGTAATAAGCTTGATTTGATGTAATATAGTTTGACGTTCAATTTCGTATGTCTTTGCCTACATGATATATATATATATATATATTTTGTTATCGTGAAAATACAAAAGAAATGAATATCTAGGAAAAAAAATACAAAAATAAAATAAGTGAGAATCAATAAGATCGACAATTGTCTCCCTGTATTTGACCTTTGACTCACCATCCATGTTAAATAAAAAATAAATTTTATTTGATTTCAAGATTTCACGACTTCAACGATAAATTTCATATATTTATATTCGTGATTTATTTTCGATACCGTAACTCTATTAGAATAATGCAAGGTTCATACGTTGTTGATCATGACCATGAGCAAAGCATAGGAAAGTAACCATGTAAGAGGGATAGCTGTCTACAGATTAATCACACAAAAACAGATTTTTACATTGTTCTCTAGGTTTGATCTGTTGAATATTCATAGGCACACAATGCCCTCATTTGAAAAATCCCTCACATGATAAACTTCGAATATCAATATTTACAGGAAGATGTGTCTTACTCAATTATCCTTCAGCAGCAAATATCTGAACCATCATATCCATCGTGCAAATGATCAAGATTGAACCGCAGGTTCTCAGACAAAATCTTTTGCATGCAGGAAGGTAGTTAAAATTGAGACATCTGACCATTAGCATATATGGATATCAGAAAAATGAGGCTCTAGTGGATAGGATTGACATTAATACGTATATCACAGAAATAGGAATTTCTCCATCTCATGTGAGTCAGGGACCCTTTTTGGTTTCTTAAAACCTTGGTAAATTGTTATGCTTCCTTCATATTTACCACAAAATTATCAACTACTTGTACACCATCGTCGAGAGCAATTACTGCCCTGCAACTGTAGAATAACAAAACTGTATTAAATTGTCGTATTAAGGAATTTTCTGACCACAAAAAAAGAGAACATTCAGCCAGAAATCAAACTTAGGTTAGGTTAGAATTGGGAAACTTACGGAATTCCAACTACCAGTCCATGGTCCATGACGCCATTGATTTGTTCTAGGCTTTGCACAACTTGTGCTACATCACACAGAATATGCAAAACAAATCATGAGGCAGAAATTCAAACATTGTCAACTGCAGTGTCATTAAAATGACATCGTCTATGGTCCAGTCTATTCAGATGGCAATTAATGGGCAGGAGAAAACCAGCAAAGAAGCATGCTGTATTGACAGGTATTTTGTGGCAATGACAATATGCTTTTCATAATATATATGCTCAATATATAGAGATAACCACATGAGGAGATATCCCATCATTCAAAGTGAAACAACTGAATTGTTTTCTTTTGCTATTTTCCTTGAGTACTAATTGTTTTAAAATCTTGTATTCAACCTACTGAAAGATGAAGGTACCAAGCAGCTGGATGCCACTAATGCCATTAGAGCAAGATGATGGAGATGGAGTGCATATAGGATTTCATGAGATAAAAGCTTTGTACCAACCACAGTTTGGAAATTGATTTCAATTTATCAAAAGAGAAACGGAAAGGGGATGGACATAAAGTTACATGATTAGAACTGGTAAATAATTAAGGATAAAAAGGGGTGAGAATACCACATAGACTGCTCATGATAAAGTGGAAAGGCAATGAAAGATCTAAGAGGTCAATTGCACCTAGTAGGGCTAAAAACTATGTTCTTGTTGTTTGTGTAGGATGTACAAAATATTCAACGATAAGGTCCACGCAAAATATTGTACTTCTTTCCAAATTTTCCAATCCATGGTGATCCTTGATCATCCTGAGGATATAAATTAGCTTATTGCTTTAGCCAATCACTAATAGGTATAGTTGGTGACATACAAACATCATGTATTGGTGATGTGAAGATAACATCGAGAATGTGGTGCCCCTCTTTTGTGATCAAAGGGAAGTCACCTCCCATGGGGCCTGCTGGACCCAGAGCAGATCTTCTCCAAACCTGCATGGCTACATGAACACCTTTTTGTAAATGATATCAAAGTTCCATTAGGTCCAAAAATCGTCATTCTATAAGTGATAGGATATGCGTGATAGATCAAGAAGAAACAAGCTTAATCCATTTGTTCGTCGATACATGTATTTTAGCTTATATTGCATTTATTTTTAGGGATATAAGTGCCATTATAAACTTTTTGATATTACATACTTATCATTACAATCTTCATATTTATACATATGGCACAATAAAGTTGATTAGCCACTCAAAGTAGGTTTTATCAAGATGATCTACTATTTTAAACTAAAAATGACAAGAATTGGTTGTCTTTGCCTTTGGATTGTATCATAAACCCGAAAAAAATTGCCATTGCATTGCTCCTCTCCATCCCTTGCTTCTCTCTTCACTTCTCTAACTCCTCCACTCGCCCTTGTTGCTGTCGTTCTTTTCAACCTTGATAAACCCATTCAACACCCTCAAAGAAGACCCTCAACTATCTTCTTGCTCCCCATTGCCTTTTTTCCCTTCTTGGCTACTTCAATGTGTCTGATTTATAAACCTCACATTAACTGAATAATATTGTAGCAAAAAGAGGTTTATTTGCAGTTGCATACATGTAAATACGAAGTTCACGGAGGCATAATACTGAAAATTTTCCATTTTGTTTATGTAAAAACCCTTATTTTTATGTCAATCTACCATGACAAGGTAACCAGAAGACTTGCCTCCGCATCTCCTAGGAATAGATCATCTATTTCCTCTGCTGTTTCAATCCAATTACCCTGGAATTTGGGAGTTCATTAATCTGCTATGGACAAAGAGGAGATTCAAGGACCATGGAAAGATACAGGACAAAGTGCTTGAATCTTACTGATTGAATTACAACAGGAATTGCACCTCCGAGGTTCTTGGTGTATAGCCTCTCTCTGGTAATGAACATAAGATTCTTGGCTTGTTTTATGATCCCCTGCAACATGATGCACGAGGAAAATCATTGTGCAAAATTCACCTCTTGATATGGAATAGAAAATAACAAACATAACATTTCCCAATTAAAAGTTGTCAAGGGGAATTCCATTCATTTGCAAGTACTTTGGGTAAGAGAAAATTCCACTTACTAAAGGCTTAGATCACCGTCGGTGTTTGAAATGAATAATGACTAGCAAGATGTGATACAAAAGTCGTTATATTCAGACAATATTGACATCTTTTTTTCACAGGTGCCATAATTCTCGAAATCTGTATGTCCATACCTTCTCTTGAAGTATGGACTCCCCTCCCTCCACTCGTATACGTCCAATAACCGCAGCCAGTGATCCTTCGTCAATTGCATCGGCATCGTCGAATGCAAAATCAATCTATAAACACCGGAATCAAAGCATTCTTTGTGTACAGAGATCGAATCTTTTAATACGTTGTGATAAAGTAAATGGTGAGACAAAACCCTTCAAGATGGCAAGCCATGCTAAAGAAGTACTATATGCACATACCTGGAGATCATTCTTCCATTGTTCAAGTGGAATTCCAGCCTTTGCTGCTTCTGTTGCACTAGACACTGACCTATTTACAAGAATGCCAGACAATTAACTTCACCCCATAAATTTACATGATGGCTTTGTCCTGATATGACCCATATCTTCTAAGTGGAGCCGTTTACTAACAAGCACATGCTGACCTTATTCTCGAAGGTTGTAACTTTTCATATGAAATAAGATGCACAAGTGTACTGTGGTCAGGAGTCAAGAAGATCATGTGCTAGCCAACAACTGAAAACAAGTATTGACTTAAATCACTCAAAATGGTTCTAAAAGCTCGTCATATTTGTCCTCCAAGTTGATCCTTCACACAAGTTGTTTCTGTTTTCCAATTGGGTTATGTCCATCCAGCATCATGTCTTTGATTCACTCTTAACCAACGATTTGGGATCGTGAACATGGTTAAAGATAAGCTATCTGACGTCCAGGCACAAAAGCAGTCTTTCTACCATTGGTTAGTACAAAAATGGTTTAAAAATTTCAAATGAAGTTGAGACTAACTTTTGGAAATTACCAGGTGGTCATTTAACTTCTGATTTCCAAAGCCTGCATTTAGTTCAACATAATGCAGAAGATGTTTCTGGTCATAAATGCATGTATATGTTGTCAGATTTTCCATAGAGAAATGCAGTCGTTAATGTGTCCAGCATGTATTGGGTATTTGTAGTCAGTTAGGTTTTTCCCATTGTAAGTCAAAGGTATAGGATAGATAGCAAAATGTAAAATAAATCACATTATAGTATGCTGTTTGGCAAAGAAATAGCAGCTTGTCATTCCCATCAACAACAGTTGTGTTTCTTGGCCTTTGAAACACAAAGGGCCTCCATTTGTAATAAACCGGTTCATGAGATGATTAACTATGAACATAAACATGCACATTATAGTCTTTATGAATCATCTTTTTGATAAAAAATTTAGACTTTAACCTGGATTGGGGGACATTATTTGGCATCACATGCCAAGAAACCTAGTCATCGTACTCGGAGTTGTGCCCAAGTGCCCTTGTCAAGATTTGTTAAATATAAAGACCCAACATATTCCATTCCCATGAGTCTTATTTCTATTTAGGATATAATGGGAAGTCTTACAAATAAAACTCTCCAAGCTTCTTTTCCCAACTGATGTGGGACCAAACCATATTACAAACTTCCCAACACTTTTCCCTTGAGTTATTGTACCATCTTTCATGGGATTAATTTAAGTAACATCTGAAAAAATGAACCATGACGATAATTAAAATTTAGAAGAATGCAATCCAACATCAGCAATCAGATAATAGGACATATTAGCATGAAGCTACTTACATTGGGATTCCTACTATGTTCTTCAGGCTTCCTTCTTTTAACTGTCTCCCAAGGTACTGAATAGCCAAAGAAGATGCAGTTCCAGAGCCCAATCCGATAACCATA
Source organism: Thalassia testudinum (assembly GCA_037157565.1). Taxonomy (NCBI): domain Eukaryota; kingdom Viridiplantae; phylum Streptophyta; class Magnoliopsida; order Alismatales; family Hydrocharitaceae; genus Thalassia; species Thalassia testudinum. The sequence goes on from JAZHRO010000030.1 coordinate 56,919,271, forward strand.
CCACTTCTCACATTTTCATCCATCTATCGAGTTAACAATTCATTCAGCCACACAATAAAAAATAACCTATAGGGATGGGGGAATTCATAAAGCTATTTGGAAAAGATGCCATCTTCTCATCACCAATGAATATTATTACCCGCTCACTGAAAAGAAAAAGCCACTTGACAGAATCTTGGAAGTGTTAAATTCTTCTTTTAATGATATCAAATCGATGAAACGTTTGGTTCTCATGTTGTTGGAAGGGATAAACTATCCAATGAAAATGATCTCGGACTATTACTAAGCCTGATTGAGAAGCAAAACCACAAATTTCCTGGCCAAAATAAAGTTTCTAACTTAAGACTTATAGGATAAATGCAGCATGGTTGTAACCAATCTTCCTCTACTTAGAAACCTAGTCATTCTACTCGATACGAGGTTTGCCACACCTTTTCCTATATCAAAATAATCCTAGGTTAATCATTTTCTCTATATATCCTTTTTTTTTTTTTTTTGTTCAACGGGCCTTTCTTTAACCTGTGATTATCATGAGGGAGTGCCTTGCATGAAGGGATAAGGAACCGGTATCTGGAGTAGTGAGTGGATTGTTCCACCCTTTTCTTCAACTTGATTTGGTGATTGGTGGAAATGGGGGAACAAGTTTATGATGTTTTGCGTCGACGAGTAAGTAAATGATGACAATGGCATGGTAATGTTTGCTCTAAAGTTGCATCAGGAGATAGATAAACAAGGTCCAAAAACATCATGAATCAGGATAACCTGGAATTGTACACCTTATCCAAGGTTTTGTTGGTTACAGAATAAGGTGGGAACAAACGAACTTGTGCGATTCCTCGAAACAAAGGGTTCCTGAGTGAACGATTCGCCTTTGCACGATAAAGAATACATACAAGAAAGCTAACATGTGATTACCATTCCTCGAGAAGAGAAAGCAATGCACATCTACCAATTCAACAAGTATAGCCTCAAAATCTATGTAATTCACAACTCGAATCATACAATTTACACATCTCGTCGCGGTTGCGACGACATCATCGGCAAATCGATTCCAAATACCAGGTGTGGTCAATTAACTGAAATTCACTTCACTTTTTCAGTATTCGGTTAGCTCAATTCAGAGCCAATTAACCGAAATCTACTTCAGTTTTCACAGTATTCCATTGGCTCGATTCAGAATTTCAAGTTAAAAATTAACCAACCACCTTTCCCATTCACTTCCAATTTGTTCACTCATCCAACAGGAACCAATTTTCCACAACTAAATTTTAAGAGGGGCAAGAAACAACATCAAGAACTTGAGCTCAAGAGAACCTAACAGTGATCTTGGCAGCTTCCAGCAGCCGCGAGGAGGCATCACTTTGCGATGCGCACGCCATCACGAGCGAGCTGACCTTAGCCTTCTTACCATCATCACAATTAAGGGTCCACCCAACTCTTCTGCAAGGTAGAGGTGATATGCCTTGTGGAAGGAGAGATGGTCTCGCCAAGGCAGCCATAATGTTCTTCTGTGGTCATTTCCTACATCACATGGTATGGTATGGAATTTGAAGGGCCTTTGAATTGGAGATTTATCCAATAGATAAGGAAATCCACAGGTCCCCATCTCACACGCACACGCGCGCGCACGCACACACACACAAAATCCAATGCCACTTGGGCCTGAGTTTGGTAGGCCTACTTTTGGGCCCGGTTTGGTGGAAGGCATTGAAACATTGAAAAGGAGTGGGGCCCACGATGCATGCCATGGCGAGTGCAGGAGGATGTAGGCTAACTCTTTTCCGTCGTGATAGGGATAACCATTGTGGGATAACACCGTATCTTTTCCCATCGGCATGAGAGAGAGAAGATGATGTAAAGAATCAATTTTTAGTCCACATTTTATTGCGAAAACATAAAAAGTTAAAATCATGTCAAAATTCAATTCTTTAGAAAATTACTATAATCGTAAAGAAAAGGTTAAAACGTAAAAGAGACGTAAATTATAATAGGTGGTAATTTTAATGGATGTGTTTTGATTTTTTATTGATTAAAAATTAATATATATCAATTGAAAATAAAAATATATTGGTATATTTTAATTTTTTACCGATATAAAATAAGTTTCACTTGGGAAGTAGAGAATATTTTTCTACATATGAGTTTTGGATTTAGGATTTAGGATAAAAATCATTTTCTAAATAAAAAATCACCTATCATAGTTGAAAAAACACTTTGGATAGGTGTAAGATTAATTGAAAATTAAAATACATCAATGTGATTTGTTAAGTGGTGGACATACGTTGGAAAATACGTTGCAACGCGTGTTTCTATACTCTTGTAAAAAAAAAAATTCAAATCTTAATATGAAAAGGAAAATTTTTTTTATCTAATATAAATACTACACTCATCATATCTATTATGTAACACTGGTATATTTTAATTTTAAATATTCATATGTGAAAAATCAAAATTTTAATAGACCTGCTGTAATTTTTTATGTATAAGAATCAAAACATAATATTTAAAAATCAAAATAGATTGACATGTAAGATGCATGACAAGTGCAATATTTACTCTGGATAAAGAGCATACACATGATAGATAAGTAAATAGAGATTTAAGCTGACATATAAAATCGCAGATCAAAAGGTAAAAAAAATAACAAAAGAATCAATCCCTGCTGCCTGTTGACGACGAAGGAAATAGAAATAAATAAATCAACAACCATTGCAACCGAAAGTAACAGAAAAAATAAATAAAATAAATAAAAGTAACCACTACAGTTACCCTCACTTATAGATAGATGTGACCAGCTTGCTAGATATCTATCTATCCTATAATATCAAGCTTTGTTATCAAGCTTTGTTAAACCGGGAAAACCTCTCCATTCTGGGTCAGAGTCCAGGCGAGAAGGTAAGTGATGTGACCGGTGGGATGTTAGTTAGAGCAATGGTTTCTCGAGGATAACCCACACACAATGGTGAGATTTGTTTGGAAATTCTACCCACAAGTTCGCAGGGAATTCAGTTAAACTGCCGCTGACTAGGCTGATGTTTATTGTCAGGTTAGGCCTGATGAAATTTACGAAGTTTTGTTTGGTTGGAGAAATAAATTTGGAAAATAAGTTAAAAAAATAAAAAAGAAATAAAATAAATGATAGAATAAGTAAATTAATTTATTTAAATATTTCGACGAGTTAAAAGTAATAGAATTAATCATTTTTAAGTCCAATTTGCAGGATGCGGATACGAATGTTTCTTCTTAAACACCAATTCACAGAGAGGACACAACTTAGGTAGCTTGCCAAGTCTCAAGTTGGAGCCAAGGGGGCTTTATTTCTCGAGTGAGGAATTTCACTGATTCATCAGCAAGATATGCAGCGATCATGAGGAGAGATGGGGGAGGGCTTCGGAGCAAGGGCTCATGATTCGTCCCAGAGGAGAGATATTGCGACCGAACACTCCCGCACAAAGGGGAGAGAAGTTGAGGGTTGAGGCAACCTCTCTTCAAGTCGATGTTAAGATAACCGATGTTAACACACCAAATAAGAGTTAAGTTATCCCTCACCATAAACAGGGGTTAAATCCAAAAAAGGAAGGTTAACCTCAAGCATAAACTAACCCTTGAGTAAACAGTCATAAGAGGTTGTCTTGGAATGGATCTCCGAGAAAAACTGTGAACTCTCTACTGAAAACCTCTGATCGAGTTCCGTCAACATTTTTTTATTTGGTTTAGTGTGTCGGTCTCGCAAACCTTACCTTACCTCTCTATAGCTTTACCTTCCCCCTAAAAAGCTTGCCATCAAGAGAATCATAGAATGGTAGAACCTCTCCATTAACATCTAGAATTCATGAGATCAAAGATTTTTACAATGAAACGTGATTTCCAAATAAAATTTACACTACAGAAAACATCTACCATGAAACATAACAGTAGCACGCTGCCAAATCCCATTTTGATACACAAGATCAATTATAACTCTTCTAGTAAGCAACATGGTTTCAACAACTCCATGCAATCATTTCTAAGCAGAACTTCTGGCTGCATGTGTGTATATATACTTGAGCTCAGACAAGAATAAACCGGTGCTAAGTGGATCACGGAGCAAGAAATCGAGACACTTTACATCTCAGGGGATCTCATCTTTTCATCGCATTCTATCCATCCAAACTGCACATCATTGACATACATACAAGTACATATGCAGCTAATCCCTGGACATCATCATCATCCACACGTTTGCATGCCGTACGTCCCAAAGTTGCCAGTGATTGCACGATTAAGTTCAAAGTACTTCAAGATCAGGGCTTTTGCGAATTACGAAAAGTAGCTGCTCATTGTTCTAGTGATTTAGCCAGTAATTCCGAAGCTGGGCAATGTGTAGAAGTATCTCATCCCGGCCTTGATTGGTGACACTGCTTGTCATGATCCACGGTGGAGTTGTCTCGTAGGAATCCTGTATCAGATTCTGAAAATCAGCAACATTTTCCTCGGCCCTTTTACCGCCATTCTTTTTCTTCTTCCTTTTGTCACACTTGGTGAATATAAGGGTCATTGGAATCTAGGCCAAGCAAGATGCAGGGAGACTGTTAGGCAAGACATGGTACATAGTCGATGAAATCTTATGTTTGGTTCAGCGAAATCACAGGATTGAGTTATTTCAAGTTTGATGAAGAAATCCTAAGATTTCCCAAATCCCATCTTTGAGGTGGAATGAAGTTATCACTTTAACAAATGCCACGATTTGAAATCAGGTATATTCATTTTGTCTATGACGTGCCTTAAAGTAAGATTATCTCTTTTATAATCACTTCTTGTTATTTAGTTTAAATGCCATTTCAAATTTGATCTTTGCTGTGATCCCAATCACCATCCATAACAAAAAAAGTAACTTATCCTAGTGTTAGATCCTTATTTCCTCATGCTATTCCACAAATCTTATTCCAAATACCAAACATCCACTTAGGAACTTGAAAGAAGTGGAAAATGCAGCGACCGAAGGTTAGAGAAGCACTTGAGAATTGAAATAAATTCCTATGCCACAAAGAGGAGATCTTTTGTTACATTGAATTCAACATTCATATTCTAATAACATTAAGATAAAAGGGGGTGAGTCAGCTTCGAGTGGCACAGTTAACTGACCGAGGAGTTATTCTCAATTAAGCAGTTGCAACCTTGGGTTGCTGTGCATTTAGGCAACCAACTCGAAATGAATGAAGATGCACAGTTCTTTGGTTAAATATTTAAAAAATCAGCCCGAATTCCCTGGCAGTGTCCACTTGTGAAAAATTCCCGCAGCGACATAATCACTTACACAGAATCACTATGTGGAAAGACTATGTTTAAATGGGCCTCATGATTCCAATGCCGCGGTTCTTCATATTGAGGAATCCATCCAAAATAGGTATTTTTACATAAGTGCTATTGAAATCATTTGCAATAACATACATGCCCTTTATACAGATGTCCCCAAAAAGCTTGTCTTATTTAGTTCAATACCCTTCCGTCTAGCTATTCCATCAAATTTGATAGAATTGGACATAGAAATAAAGATTTTCTCCATTTAAGATCCTGTACCTCCAACTTCCACATGCTGACGATCCTCAAATAATTTCATGTGAACCTAGGAGATGCTAAACTCACTGAGAGACGTCATTACACTAGTAGAATAAAAAAGAAATTGTTGGAGGAAGAGAAAGAAGGTTGAAATTGAGGAAGAGGATGGGAGATAGATAAAACAAATTCATGGGGTGTCAAGTGCAAAAAATCCCTTACTATTTGGGTCCAATTCTATTAACTTTGACAATGGAGGGGTATTGATGCCAACAGGGTAAATTTTCAACAGTATGTATGTAGATTATACCAAATGGTTCCAGGGACACTCATGAAAAAATCCTAAAAATAAATATGCACCTATGAAAAGCTGCATAGAGTTGCGTTATAAGTTGTAATTTTGCCGCAAATAAGTTTCCTTTCTCCATCTAGCATAGTCGCCCGTGCTTCTAAGATTCCAAGTATCAATTTCATTGTTCTCACTTTTACTAATTTTGGAATTCAGAAGGGAAGAGGACAAAAAGGACAAGCAAGTACCCTGTTCTCTCCCAGCCACCTTGCATATTCGAGATCAATATTCTTAGCAGGGATGCTGGCATCTACGAGAAGGAAGACACAGACCAGTGTTTGACATTTGCGGAAGTAGTCTTTCGTAAAGCCATCCCAATTCACACGGAGCGCCTGTGGAGCAGAGGCATAGCTGCCAATTATGAAAAAATGGAGGATTTATGGATGCTGAGATATAAAAGGTTAAACAAAAAGAAGTAAATGTGACAAAAGCAAACAGTTCTACTCCGTTACAGAATGCCATCATCCCCTGAGATAGATAAATAATGAAAATTGTTGTTTCATGTCCCACTAATAGAGAATTCTCTTCTAAATAGCTGGGAAATGTTAAAAAAAAGTACCAAGCCTATATATGAGGAGAAATTATGTAAATCATGCTAACTATTTATGGACAGCATAGAACAGGAAAAGCTGTTTAGTGTTAGCATCTGAAGTACTACTACATAGAGAATTTGTGCATAATAATTAATCCACAGAAAGATAATTCTAGTTGAAACTATTTTCTTAGAGAGAGAGAGATAGAGGCAAAGGAGGATGCTAGTACTTGGAAACAGTGATTTAAATGTCGACGGCATGTCATCGGTAAGGAGATTTTTGAAGGAAGGCTATGCCGACACAAAGATAGTGTCGATTTACAAGCATGCCGACGGTTTTCGCCGGCATGCCGACCGTCTGCTGAGTGGGGGAAGGCCTACGCTGGGAATTAGAGCGGCGGGAATCTGAAAAGGAATTGGAGGAAAATTTGTTCACACACACAGATTTTGTCACATAGGCTCAAATAACAATTGTTACAACTATAAATATACTTCCAACATCTTGATTTAATTGTTTTTCGAATTTTAATCATTTCTGCACAAACACGTTGATTTTTTTGTCATATAGACTTAAATAACAATTATTTTTTTATTCATATAGCCTTACATACAACTGTAAATATGTTTCTAATATTTTGATTTAGTTATCTTTCAAATTTTAATCATTTCTGTTGGCATGCATCGGCATGCCTTCGACGTGCCCTCAAAATGTCATTTTTTCGAGCCGTCGAAATCATCGAAATCTACCATAAAAAAATGGACATTTCCACAGTATGCCTTTGACATGCCCACGAAATGCATACCTACAATTTCATCGACACGACGTCAAAATCAACATTTCGAACCTTGCTTGGAAACCAGAGCTTGATCTAAGGTGAAAAGAAGATGGAGAAGATGCCCGTCAAGAAGAAGCTTGGCAGGAGAAAAAAATAGAATCCCACAAAGAGGCAGATGGAAGGATAAACCAGAGTCTTCCAGGGTGATGGGTGAATTGGTAGAAAGACCAAGCCGGGATGCTGTTCTGACTCATCAGTACTACACTGCACTGAAAACATGTTGAATCAAGAATGTAGTGCAAAAGTGGTAGACTAAAATATCAAACCCCTGTCAGCAAGTAGTAGTCAAAAACTATATTCCACATTTTGCCTCTCTAAATAAGAGAGAAATAGTGAGGCTACATTTATAGTTTTACAAAGTTGACGAGGGAAAAGCATACAGAACCCAGGCTGAATAAAAACACTAAATACTACACAGGCCTTTTTTCTGGAACGATGCTCCTCTTCCATATTAAAAGGAAACCCTGCTTGAAGCATTATGTAATCTTGGTCTAATAATTAAACATTCTGTTTCTAACATTATGCGTACAACATGGATATATCAAAAGAGTTATGCACATATTTATTTTTCATTCCTAAGGAAGCATGAATGGAAGTAAATGCAGATTCTTAACCAGACTATAACACTGCATATGATTTTGACTTCCAATCGAACAGCAAACATTCCTTGGTCGACTGGTAGTACAGTGCTCGTCACTAGCATCATATCCAGCATAGACCTAACTAGTGAAACTTATGTACCGATGGTCTTGCTTGTGAATGGCTGAATGTAAGGGCCATGTCAGTTTTTTTGGGAGTTCTCAGCTTCAATCCCCATATTGTGCATCCTCCAGCATCACCATCAAAGTTATGAGGTGGTCAATGTGATTGTCCAAAAAAGGCACTTTGTTTACTCATCAAGTAAACAAACGCTTGACAAAGAATTTTGAACATAAGATTTCAAAGTAATCAGTTGTACTTAGGATGATAAATATCTGAAAGATATAAAAGAAAGAGCATTATCATATAGTAATTATAAAAGACACAACAACAACTACACCTTCTCCCACACTAAGTGGGGTGGTTACATAGATTCTTTGTCTTCACCCAAATCTATTTTGAATTATTTCTAAGCTTAAATTGAAATAAGTGAAATCATATTTAATAGTTTCCTTCCAATGCTTATTTGATTTTCCTTACCCCCTCCTAGTAGATTCAACCCAACTTCTCGCATCTCCTAACTAAGGCATCAACACCTTTCTCTGCAAATGTCCAAACCAAATTAGATAGATCTCCTATTTTATCCTCTATCGATACCACCCTAAACTTTTTCAGATAAACTCATTTCAAATACAATCCTTCCATGTACAACCATACATCCAACTTAACACCTTTTGCACATGCTTATAATTGAAAACCCAACATGCCGAACTATATAACATAGCAAGTCTTATAGCTACTTGATGGTACTTTCCTTTAATTTTCAAAAGAACTTTCCTATCATATAAAATGCTAGATGTTTCCCTCCATTCCAATCACCTTGCATTAATTGTATTCTATGTGCAACATCTCCATCAATTTTAACATTTTGTTAAAAATGAATCCCAAGTATTTAAAAGCATCATTCTTTGAAATGCACTCTTCTCCAATTTTCGCATCCATCCCTTAATTGTTACATCCACCACTAAACTTACATTCCGTATACTTAGTCTTTATCCTGCTTAGGTGCAAGCTTTAGCTTCTAGGACTTCTCTCCAAAACTCAAGTTTTCACTCTATCTCTTACCTCATCAATCAACATAGTGTCATCAACAAAAAGCATACACCATGACACCTCAACTTGGATATACTTCAACTTATCCATTACCAAGGTAAAGAGGTAAGGGCCTAAAGTCAATCCTTGATATAAACCAATGATGATATCGAAGTAGTTCATCAATCCATCCTTAATCCTTACATAAGCTGCAACTCCATAGTACATATACTTTATAAGGTTAATATGTAGAACTGATACCTATCTTTTCTTAAAAATTCTCCACAAGATCTCTTGGAACAGAGTCAATACGCCTTCTTCAAATCAATAAAGACTATATGTAAATTCTTCTTGGTTCTATAGATCTCCATCATATACCTTTGGAGGTGTAAAAGATGCAAACCAATAATGATTTCAAGAAATTATAAAAGATGTAAACCAATATTATGCTCCACCAATCATTTGAAATGGTGTTTTGTGAACCGAACTGAACCAATTGGTCTAATCAATTAGACCAATGAATCTGGTTTAGACCCATCTGGTTCAATTGATGCATTTTTTGGCCTGATGATTGGTCCAACCAGTATAACCATTGATCCAGTTTTATTTGATTGGATCAAAGTTGAACCAACATTTTCATCTAGGGAGAGGTATAATATTGACCTTATCATGGATGATTGCTGGCAATCTTTGTTTCATTAGACTTTCAAGTTATAGAGTTATGTTTTCTTGAAGATATAGATGTGTTCTCTCTATTTGTGATATGCTCATGTATATGAAATAGGATAATGATCTAATTTATGATTATGCAAATGAAGAAATTTTGAATGATGATCACAAGCACGTGAAATCATCAATCAAAAAATTCAATATACAATTTCCCGATATGATTCTTATATTATATTGTTCATAAAATATAATAAGAACCGTAACAAAGTGTCTACATAATAGTAGTTCTAGTTATAAATTCCCACAATTCTCTAGTATGTATCTTGCTACCTACCCAAATTGATGTAGCGCTGCATTTGTGTGTGCAAAATATGTACACATATAATGTATATACACTTCAAACCAATTCAAATAAAGAATTTGACCACATTGATCTCACTAGACTGGTCTAATCCTTTTCAAAAATGATTGATAATGCCATCATTTGGTTCGATCAGGTCGTTGTCATGATCCAACTGGTTTTAGTCATTATGGTTAAGCTTCCAGTTTAAACGCTGGTTCGGTTCCAAAAACATTCACATGAAATTAAGCATCATCATTTAAGAACAGCAATCATCATCAATGTTGTAGCAATAGAAAATACAAAATCCTAGCAAGATCAAGCGGGGAAATTATCCACCGTAGGCCAAAGTAATAAAGAAGAAATTCTTTATTATGAGTAATCACAAATGAAAACATAACGAAAGGACAAAACCTCTGCAAGCATTTGCATAAAAAAAAAAAAAGAAAGATATAAAAAAACAAATGCTACAAAGAAAATCCGTGAGGTCATCTTTAGTGCCCTAAGAACATTATACTTGATGTCAAAGGAAACTTAGCCATACAGATGCAGCATTCAAACCTACCCATATCCAGGAAGATCCACAAGGTGCCAACTATTATTTATCCGGAAATGGTTAATGCACCGAGTTTTCCCTGCAATCACATATGAAACTCTTAAGCATTACAACTTAAAGCATCCAGAAATGCAAATGTAATCAACAAAGAAAGTAAGAGCAAACCTGAAACGACAAACTTTACCAAAGAAAGATTTTAGGAAGTTAAGCACGACAATATTTCCATACTACAGAGACCTTAGAACTCTCTTCCCTACAAGGACCCACACACCAAAGGAACCGCCAGCATGCGTCAACCACAAGAGTGGACTTCAGACACATTTAGTCTTCAGTCTCCAATTCCACTTCTCGCTCGGGCATCGTCAGGGGCCTTAAAGCTCCCTTCACTACGAAGACCCGCACACACGTGAAAGGAACCACCCGTCGTATGTGTTAACCACCACAGAGGATTTCAGACACATTAAGTCTCCAGTCTCCAATTCTACTTCCCATCCATCCAGACCTCAAAACTGCCTTCACTATGAAGACCCGCACACATGCGAAAGTAACTCGTCTTCACACGCGTAAACACCGCAGAGGATTTCAGAATTCTACTTCTCAAGCATCAGAACCTTAAAAAACTCCTTGTCGCTACGAAGACCCACACAAGTGCGAAAGGAACCCGTCTTCTTCGTACTCGTAAAAATATGCGTAAACATTCGCGTAAACACTACAGAGGATTTTCGATCTCCAATTCCACCTCCCAAGCATCAGGGCCTTAGAGCTCTCCCCGCCGCGAAGAACCGCACGTGCAAGAAAGGAACCGGTCTTCGTACTCGTAAACGAAACGAAACGAAACGAAACGAAACGCGCGTAAGCGTACAGCGAAGGAGTCGAGACATGTGAAGGGTGTGGGGGATCGATCGGTCGGTGGGACCCACCGGGCTTCTTGGAGGTGAGGGCGAGCTGCTTCCTGCGGACGAGGGAGTTGAGGAGGGAGGACTTGCCGACGTTGGACCTCCCGACGAGGGCGAACTCCGGGAGGCCGTCGCCGGGGCAGTCCTCCACCCGCGTGCTGCTCTTCACGAACTCCGCGGAGGTCACCTGGGAGTGGGCGGCGCGTGGGCCCAGCACGATGTTGGACCCGGACAGCACGCGGGCCTGGGAGGGGGTATCGAAGGTGGCGTCGGGGGGGATGAAGAGACGGTCGAGGGGTATGGTGGGGCTTGTGGTGGTGGTTGGGTCGGAGAGGGCGAGGTGGGAGCGGGTGCGGGTGGGGAGGAAGAGGCGGCCGGTGGTGGTGGGGAGGAGAAAGAGGTGGTTGTAGTGGTGGAGCATCTTGGACGAGTGGTGGTAGGAGGGGCAGAGGAGGAGCATTTGGGTTTGGGGTGAGGATTCGGAGGGGAGTGTGGGAACAGTTTCAGGGGTTTTATAGATAGGATGCGGGTACAGATCCGTGTGTCGCAGCTTGTTTCGTAACACGCATTCAATAATTAATTAGTTGAAAATTAAGTAAATTAAAATATATAAGTTGAAAATAATTTTTAATCGATTAAAAATTAAAAATTAAAATATATTGATTAAAAATAAAAATATATCAATATATTAAAAAATAATTTTTTATTTAGATGTGATTTTTTAACTATGGAAAGTAATTTTTACCTTTAAATTAATTTTTTATCATTAAAAATTGATTTTTATCGATGTAAAATAAAGATATATTTGTTGAAATCATCACTCTCATCTATGTGTTGTAAAATATATTATAAAGTATGTTTATTTACTTTTCCTCTTACGGGAGATTGGGATTGGGATCATGGTTTCTTGTTTGATAAACTTTATCCAAGGAGAGGGAAAGCAATTCTAAGATTATTTTATCCTACTTTTTTCTTTAATAATCTCTCTCTCTCTCTCTCAATACGAAAACTTTAAAATCTTAATTAATTCTACAAATTGATCACTTGCTAAAAACCAACAATACCTCAGTGGAGGGTGGCGAAATGGGAACGTGTACATGTATGTATATCTAGATAGGGTGGAAGGAAGAGAGATGGGAGAGATTTTTTTTTTTTATAAATTATGCAATTTTAGTTACAGTTATGTCCTTGTTAACTTTATAGGCGTATAGGTGTGAATATCAACTTTGTGGAGGCATGGTAGAAATTGAAATGTTTACAAGGGCATGACTGTAAAAGTTCCTTTTTATTTTTTCGTATATTCCACAATTCCAAGAAATTATGCGCTAGACGGGCGGAAATGGAAGAATAAAAATCTTGGGATTCAGATTAATCAGAAGTTATCTGTTTTGGATCGATTGTTCCATTTAATATGACACAGGGACTTACCTTTTTTTTTTTTTCCGTGTCAAGTGATTTCAATTATTATTCGTCTATTCGGCATCCAGAACTCTTAACCATTGATGGTTGACCCATGACGGCGCTTTGCCGATTTCACCAGCAATTTTGATCGCAAGAAGGGGACGCGTAATTTGCGGTGAACGTTTTTCTATTCAGAAACTTTTCAAACAGCTTCTGTTGGTATGGTTATTCGTATCGATTGACACCAATCTAGAAAGAGGACAACCCACGCACTAAGGGTCTAAAAAACCAATTATTCCTTATCAAATTTTCAGAAGAAAATTAAAAAGCATGGGATTTCAATCTTCATTTTTCCGAACCTCGTAGTGCACCTGGAAGAAACAGATTAAATGTGAATTTTTGTGACAGATTTTCTATTATGCGGGTGTTTTTCAGGTGTTGTTTCGTGGAGTAAAATCCTTACGTTCAAGGGCATATAAAAGGACTTTGCAAGTGGTTCTAGAAAAATATTTTTTATAATTAAAGCCTTCATAAAATCACTCACAATCACAGCCTTGGTGTCTTCTAGAAAGTGCTTCCAAACACGCCTAATAAACTCCATATATTGTGTCATTTTAGAGATTGAACCTTCATTATATGGAGAAGGCAGAAATAAATCCTAATAAGTTTTTGTTAAAGTACGATGCAACCGTAAGCACCATCCTTCTTCTATGATACCTACACATCCAGCCAGTTCTGCTTTTTGTGGAGAAGATTTTTAACTAGCTCAAACTTTACCCTCAATAATGGAGTTATAAGTTTTTCCATGTAAAGGTTCCATACCATGGTACCAATCCCCAGATTTACAGTCCTCCACCAAAATAAAAAGAGAGAGAAAAAAAGCAACATAACAAGGTGCACCTTTCTCGAGTCACAAGTATGAGAATTGAACTCCAGACTTGGAAAGTTGAATCACGCCGCCCCCTCGTTCAATTACTCTTTCATTATGGAGAAGAATATACACGATTGTCTAAAATAGACGAACAGCAACACACACAAGTTAAGAATGATCGTATCTACCTACTTCCTTCTATGTACCACACACCCATCTGTATCATCATCCATATATAAGATGTCAAACCAAACATAAATGAAACCCCCTCCCCCCCAATCGACTGGAAAATGTAATCACTAAATCCACACCGACTGTACAGGTGCTCAGTCCTCACTTCCCAGGCCTATTTTGCTTCGACTTGGCAAAGTTGACAAGATCACCAAACAAACTGTCCTCCGGTCTCGATGGTTTCGCTGGCTGTTTTGAGGAAAGTGGTGAGGGCGAGGTAGGCAGCTGGTAAGAGGGATTAACATTCACGGGGCTGCTACTTCCCTGTGTTTGCATTCCATACATTGTTGGGGAGAGATTATTTGCTGTCGAGTGTGGATACGGATATGGATATGGGTATTGAGATCCTGTTTGATTGTAATATTGAGCAGCGGCCTGTGGAGCCATCCATCTCTCATAGTTATAGCCACCACCTGGCATTTGGGTTGCTTGTATTTGTGAACCCAACACTAGTCCACCTTGTAATTGGTACGGGACTGTGCCAGCCATCTGAGCACCAGTAGGGGAGAAACCAAAACCACCCATAAATTGAGGATTCTGCTGCAGATGCTGGGGATAGATACCTCCCATTTGGGCGCCTTGTGACATTTGGAGTTGCGTCAATCCTGTCATTCCTCGCTGCATTTCGTCCATTTGTGGCATTTCCCATGGGGGTGGAGGAAGAGCTCCCCCAATTTGGCTATTCGTGGCACCTGCATTCCCTGTTTCATTTAGCCAATGTAGCAATACACTAAAACTGGTTACAAACATAAGATTAGAGAAAAGAACTAAGCCTGTGTTTGCTTGCAAGGATATCAATAAAATAACGAGGCCTGAAACATTTTGCCTGAAAGGGACGACCCTGAAAACAAGTTTTTTTGTTAGGTGGGGTTATGACAACGATGCCAAATACACAGCAACAACAGTACTACTACTACTAATAATATAAAGCCCAACAAGTACACACATTGGAGAGAGAACAATAGGGAGAAATCAATTGCTACTGAAAATCATTCACTATGATTGATAACATGTGAAAATGGCTACAATAGCACCTTCAGATGCTGTCTTTTTCATTTTTGGTGGGTTGGATTTAGTTGCATTGAATCTGGGAAACGCTAAAACTAAACAGGAAAATTCAAATATACACAGAGATCATCTACAAACTAGAGGAAAAGTTCAAACAGGGCAGTAGAGAGCTGACAAAACGAGGTTGCCTGCATACAATCGACTTCATAGAACTAAGATCTTGAAGGCACATGCAACTCGTCCCTAAAAATTAGTGCATCTACAGTGTCATTGCCCTCAAAATGTGGATTGGATTTCTACTGATGAATCCAACCTCGTAGACTTAAAAGAAGCGGGGTGATATTCCAGAGTCAATCTTTGTGATATCTACGTGCACTTCAATTTCTATTATCAGCTTTCCACTCCCTTTTCATCTTCATTTTCACTTCTTTTTTTACTTCATGTCTTTTACACCCTTATTTGTTGCAGACTACAATCTTGCCTTTTAGTTATTTCATCAGTTCTCTTATGGATGAGTTTTTCTTGAACTTCTTTTTCCAAAAAGAAGTTTAGGCTGCATCTCTTGCATCAAATCACTCACTTCAATCCGTTATTTGTCAAGCACTCTGCGAATAATCACAGCTAATACATGTGCATGTAATCTCTTTTTTATTCCCATAAGATTCTGTGAACAGAGTATAAGTGGGTGATTTGGGAAACACTGCACAGGCCCACCAAGATCCATTCTAAAATGAGAGTAAGGGTGAAAAAGGAAACTATCACACCTCATCGAAACCTCAAGAGAGGATTAATTCTATCTTCACTATGGTGATGAAGAAGGGATTTCAGAATATTTCTGTACCACCAGAGATTTCCCTTGATTGTGCAATAGGTAATAGACACAATGCATTACTCAAGGCAGATCATTCGATAAGGGAAAGATGAAGCTACCACTCCCTCCCTTTATGCACCTGACTTTATTTCTTATTTCCGGCACTCAGGACTCCATCCCCTAAAAGCAGGCAGCGGCCTGATCTAGACAAGAACCTCAACATCAAGTACTGTGGGAGAGAACACTGACTGCCTTTGTGTGAGTTTGAGAACAATGTCAATTTAGAATAAAACAAGATTCATGAGGGAATAGAGTATTTGATAGCAATTACCAAAGACAAGATAGAAGAAGCAATCCGGAAATGGGGGTGCCTGATACTATTGACAAAGAAATAAATGAAAAAACAATGTGCAGACATATTATATGGTACCTCTCACAAAGAAAAAAAGGCATCTTATTTTTTATGGCGACAAGCTCTATCCAAGGAACACCCTTTGGCAGCTTGTCCAAGCATTGTAAAGTCTTACATTCATGGATATTTTCAACAAGCCAAACCTGATATCTAGTTATTTAGCATGCCTTCCACAAGGTTAACCATTATTCATAAATTTTCAAACACTTCTAGGCATGGCCGCAATCATGCTCTTGCCCCTATGCATAAATAACAAAGCATATAAAGTTAGGCAAAGAAATCTACAGGAAAATAATTCTTGCGTGGCAGAATTTTACAATCTCAGATTATTTCAAGTTTTAACTTCGAATAACATTGCCATGAGAGCCAGGTAATTTGCATTTTCAACGCACACTTGCCATGAACAGGTAATATAACAACCAACCATAAGGTTCTCTACCTGCCCCAAAAATGATGTTTGTCAACAAGTCTTGGACTCTCCAGGGAATAATCTAAGTCACACTTTAAAACCAGGAATTTTTCAAAGGTTAAAAAATTCAAGTTTTAATAGTGATAACAATATCATTTTTGTTGAAATGAGAGAAGTGGTCTAAAGTGAGAAAAATTCAAAGTTGGCAACTGAAAGTTCTCATGTTAGCAGCTCTAATTTTCAACAAATAAAATACTAAAAAGCCATGACACCAGCAGTAATTCATATTTGAGGCATTGGAAATCACACTCAGGTAAAGTAGCAAGATCCTGAAAACTTTAGGCTTACCAAGATTAGGTGCCCTCAGCTGCTGCATGTTCAAGCCCTGGGTATTCCATGTTTGGCTTGCTCTATCTGGTTGATTTGCTGGTACTTGGTGCGACCAATCAATTTGGGGTAAGGTCGTGTTTGCGCCATTGAAGCTGGGATATGAACCAAACTTTGGTGATTGTGTCATCTGGTTATTGGATGCAGTGGCATACACTTGTGGCATAGAATATGGTGGAGGAGGAGCAAAGGAACTAGAAGGTTTGTAGGAATACAGTGGAGCAGAGGAACTAGAAGGGTGGTTGTCCACAATACTATTTTGGGCAAACATTTCTGAAAGGGCCAATACATTCTGATCAGATGTAGACGTGGTTGAGGGTACACTGACAGGGACAAGTGCTAATGGGTTCTCATTTTCAGGTGGGTTAAAATCCCCACTGAGTAGATCTATTTGGGGAACCCTCGCTGTAGGTGTAACTGACCCATTCAATGTAGGTGTAGCAGGAGATAATGATTGTGTAGCAGAAGATGGGCCACTAGTATTAGCAGTTGTTGTGGAAATCCTGCATCAGAGATGATCATGAGTATGACAAGCAAAACAAATGCAACCACTTGCAAGTAAAACCAAAAGGAACCACCATCCAATTGATGGAACATAAGGAATCAGCTTGTGAAGAACTAAACAAACTTCAGACTTGAAATACATCCAGACTACTGATTTTTTTCCTTTTTGAACAACTATCCGTTTATATCTAGGCCATGATTGCCATGCCATTGACACTGGCATGAAATCCAGATGAAATTGACATGAGAGGGGAGTGATATTTCCAGTGTCCAGAGCTAGGATGATAAAAATCAACCCATTAATCAGATCTATTTTGTGGGCGTTTCATTAAAAACCTTTATCAAACTATTCTTTACTTGTGAAAAATCATGATCGTGGCCTCATACTATTTCTTATCAACTTTCTCAGGTCTCTATTTGCTCCATTGTCCCCTCTGCTTGCTGAAGCTCTTCTTTGAACATTGTAAATATCAAGTTATATTCATCTTTTGCTTTCTGTGCTTTTAATAATCAGATCCATTTTAAAAAAGGAATATATTTTCGGACATCTCAGATTCCCACACTTGAAACATGACAGGAAACTTCAAATTAACAAACTGAACAACTATGGGCGACATGCAAAGAAGGATCTGTGGTTTAACTTAAGCAATGAACTGGAAAATAATTATATATTTCAGTAGCTCGTGCACTTCAGAAGTGATTTTGCCTTCTCCTCCTTTAAGTAAACCTAGAGCTCTAACAAAGTTGATTAGATCCCTATTCTAAAAGTTAAACAAATTAAAAACCTCAAAAAATCCAAGAGACTTGAAAGCCCAACGATGTAGGTACAAACATCCTCCAAAGCTTATTTAGAATTCGAAACAATCGCTCAGTGGCCAGATAATGTAGGATGAATGTGTTTTGCTAATAATCTTCTTTTAATCTATATGCCATTCATTTTACAACTCTGGAGTTCCAAAGGTTCACCATAGTTATAACCTGTGATCATTTCTGATGATAAGTCTAAATGTTATCCATCATAAAGCCATTCATAGGCAATCTACTGATTTGAAAGATCGAGTTTACTTCTGTTAGCGTGGAATAAAAGCCAAAGCCACATCAGCAGTCAGTGGCCATGTGGCAGAGTCCAGTTGACCCACTGTTGGCCGCATGAAGTTTAGGATTCGTTATAGTGTTTCCTAGCTTATTTTGTGTCACATGTGGCAAGTTTTGTTAAGAGAGATTTTGGTTTCTTAGCTGTTAAGTTAAACTTTTAGGAAAGTCAAAATTAGGACTAGGATTTAGTGATTTGATTTATTTCTTGTTTTGCAAGTTTGTTATAATGATTGCATCTTTATAAAAGGTGGGCTATGCATCAAATTTATTCTTGAATTGCAATAATATTTCCTAGTTCCAAAACCCCTCCTTTCTCTTCCATAGCCACTGGCCCTCTCTCTCCCCTGTCGTGTCTCCATACGTCATTATTGAAGAAAAGAAGGGCTCCACGCAATCCTTTCAAATCTTCGCATGATATCAGAGTAGGCCTTCCTGACCTACTAGATCACACGCTCATGGAGAGGAGAGGAGGAAATCCACGCAAGATCATGCGAAGTTACCTCCATGTGAAAGGAACACGTGGAGTTGCCTTGGAATCAAAGCACTGTATCAACTCTACTATAATAGGGTGACCTTATATGCACCCAAAGATCCGAAGCATCTCTGCGGGCTCCTAGGGTAGAGCAATGGCACCATCAGAACTACCGCTCACACACCTCAAGGGAACCCAGCGCCTTACACAGACTCTATAAGGGCGTAGAAGTTGGGGCGCAAGGGTTTGAGGGGGCACGTTGAATCCTTTAGCACGTCGAGGAACGCCAAGATCTAGTGCTTGGCTTTCGAGTGTAGAAGAAGAGGCACAGAGATCTTCCTCAACTACTGCATTGAAGACAACAATGGCAGACGCAGAGGCTCAAGATAAACTTCAAATATTTTTTGAAAAGGCACTAGAGGCATAAGAAGGGGCAAATACAAAGAAGTGAAAGGACAAAGGAGAAATATTCAAAGGAAAAGTGGTTCTTCATTGAACAATCTATCGCAATCAATCTACTTCACCGATGGGATCCAATTACCTATTTTTTATTCCCCTCCAAAAAAGGAGATTTTCCCATAGAAAAGGCCTCCATCATGAAGCTTGGGATCTTATACCTTTTTACCACTTCATCAATCATAAAAAAAGAGAAAATTTTCATGCAAGTGTTCGTCCTCATATGGCCTCGAATTAAGGGAGAGTGTTAGCGTGGAATAAAGGCCACATTAGCATTCAGTGGCCACATGGCTAAGTCTAGTTAGCCAACTGTTGGGCACATGAAATTTAGGATTTGGTATAGTGTTTCCTAGTTTGCTTTGTGCCACACGTCATGTTTTGTTAAGAGATATTTTTGGTTTCTTAGTTGTCAAGTTAGAGAATTTTAGAAAAATCCAAATTAGGATTAGGATTTGGTGATTTGATTTGTTTCTTGTTTTGCAAATTTGTTATGGTGATTGCCTCTCTATAAAAGGAGGGCAATGCACCATGTTTATTCTTGAGTTATAATATTTCCTAGTTCTAAAACTCCCTCCTTTATCCTCCATAGCCTTCTCTCTCTCCTTTCCTCTCTCCATGTGCTTCTATTGAAGAAGGGCTCTATTGAGTTATGCGTAATGGGTGTTTTTTATTTTGTAAGGAGAAGGGTATACCTATAATTCCCTCTCTAGTGCCTCTCTCTATATAAAGAGCCCCAGGGCCTCTCTAAATGAATTCAATTCTTTTCGATCCTAACATGGTATTAGAGCAGCGATCCTAAACCGAGGCTCTGGTATCCTATTAAACCGTAGCCTCCCTTTCCTCCCACCAAAACCCTAACCTCTCACCTCTTAGCAATGCCGTTGGCCACCTAGGTCAGCAGCACTATCGCAGCAGACCACCTCACCCAATCACCGGCAGTAGCGCCACAAGCCAGTTCTCCGACCAGCAGCGCTGCCACCATCGACCAGCCCGACCTCTGTAGAGCAACAGCACCGTCGCAGACCGATCTAGATCTGCAGCATCGCCGCAGGACCCTGCAGCACCATCGCAGGGGCCTACAGTGCATTTGAGGAACCGCCACCAGTGTTGTAACCCTCCAGCACCACCGCTTAGGTCCTCCGATCAATCCAGCACCCCACCGTCAGGGCTCCTCTAAGCGGTCCAGTACTATGAAGGTCACCATCAGGGCCTTTTCTATGCCCTAGCATGTGTAAAACTTATTTTGTGGAGTACCTATAGGTTACATGATCTGAGATTTACTTGGATTCGACTATTGGAAGGCATTCTTTAGGTCTGAAAGTTCGGATTTCAAACCTCATGATCTAATTTTCAGACTCATAGACCTGTGATTCTCAGTGGATCTCGACTCTGTATATTATGGGGGATCAGAAAAAAAATGTGACTTGATGAGGAAGAATTCTATCACAAGCACTCCCCCTCACATGTAGGAGGTTGGATGGATCAAACTTCTTGCTCTGGTCCACCTCTTTCTCCTGATTTATCGGATCCCATAGGAAGAAATATATCTTGACTAATGTTGTTCCTGCTATTAAGTCTGCCGATTGGGAGGCAAACAACAACAGGGTTGCTACTTGTCTTCTCAACAGTATCACCCAGACCATCGCCAAGCAAGTCATGGCTCATGCTTCGACCAAGAAGATGTGGGAAGTACTTCAAGAGATGCATTCTCATAGGAGTAACATTACCAGGTTATACAGCATTGTAGGGGATATTCACAACCTTCGGAAATGCACCATCTCCTTATCCAAACATTATGGCACCATAAGAAATCTATGGGACGAGCAAGATGTGTAGCAACCTATCTCTATAGACGCTTCTATTATAGCCAAGCAGAGAGAAGTTATACGCTCTATTCATCTTTTGTCTGATCTTGGCTCTGAGTACAAGCAGTCAAAGATCAATTCACGACGATGGACGGGATCCCGACACCAAGGCAGATCTACACTCATCTTTCTAGGCATACCACCTCAGATCCAGTGCCCACTACTGATGCCTCTGCTATGGCTGTTGTTGGTCATGGTAGAGGAAACAAAGGGGGAAGAGGTGGCAGAGCTCGTGGTAGTGGTGGTGCACGTGGACGTGGTCATGGTCGAAGTTTCTTCTTCTGTAAGTACTGTCACAGGAATGAACACATTGTGGATCGATGCTAGGTGAAGCACAGCTACCCACAAGGTATGGATTCACGTGCCCATCAAGTATCTACTGAGGAGCCTACTCAGGTGCAGGAGGATGATAGCCAGATCATTGTTTTCAAGGCTTATTACGAGAGATTCATAGCTTCTCAGGGATCTACTTCTGCCTCTATTCAGAGGTCTGTAGGTACTTCTGCCACATCAGTTAAATCCCAAGCTCCTATCTGACTTGCGGATTCCGATGTCTCCTCCCACATTACTGGCGATGGTACACTTTTTTCTTCTCTTCGGGACCTTATTACACCATTTCAGGTTAAAATGGCTGATGAGGGTTTGTCACCGGTTACTGGACTTGGAAATATCTCTATCTCTAGCACCTTGCCTCTTTCTAATGTTATGCTTACTTTTAAATTTGCGCTTAATTTAATATTTATTAGCCAAATTACTAGAGATTTGAGATGCCAGGCTATTTTTCATGATCAGTATTTCATCTTGCAAGACCTCCATACGACGAGGCGAATTGGTGGACTTGAGTAGAACGAACTCTACTACCTACATATCCCTCCCTCCAGTACTAATGTTGTTTGTGCTACTACTGCTCTTCAGTGACACTTGAGACTTGGTCATTCTAGTTTGTATGTTTTGCATCATCAGTTTCCTACCTTGTCTTTTCCTAATGTTTTGAGGTGTGAAGCCTGTCAGTTGGGCAAACACCATAGGTCTTCTTTTCCACCAAATAATAAAAGAGCTGAGTCTATTTTTACGCTTGTGCATGCTGATGTTTAAGACCCTTGTAGGGTCAAGAGTGTTAGAGGATTTTGATTTTTTCTTATTCTTGTGGATGATCATACCAAGATATCCTGGACTTTTATGATGAACGAAAAATCCGAAGTCTTTGATATTGTTAAAAATTTTATTTTGGAAATAAGGACTATTTTCTAATGTTGTTAAGATCTTTCAGAGTGACAATAGGTTGAAATTTTTGAATGCCAAGACTGATACTCTTCAAATCCTTTGGTATTGTCCACCAGACTACTTGCATGCACACCTCGCAACAAAATGGGGTTGTTGAATGTAAGCTTCGACACTTACTTGATGTAGCCCATTCTGTCATGTTTCACATGAATGTTCCCTTTCAGTTTTGGGCCAATATTGTTCTTACTGCTACTTATCTGGTGAACAGAGTTTGCTCCTCTATCTTAAGGGATAAAACTTCGTATTCTTTGTTGTTTCTTAGCAAGGATATTTTTTCTGTTACTCCTGTAGTCTTTGGCTGTATATGTTTTGTCCATTTGCATCAAGTGGATAAGATTTCTCCTCGGTCTATGAAGTGTATTTCTAGGCTATTCCAGGACCCAGAAAGGGTACAGATGCTATAAGGTTGTTTCACAGAGATTCTATGTTTCTGCTGATGTCACATTTTTTGAGATACTATATTACCAAAAATAGGGGGAAGAAGCTACTGAACCATCTCATGAGGTTCCCCTTCCTATGCCCACTAAGCAACCACAACCCACTGAGCCACCTATACCCAGGACTACTCAACCTGATCCAGGTCCCTTTCTGCATCGTCCTGAAATTCCTGATACGGATACCTTCCCTAAACACTTTCCAACGCAGGACACAGGACATTCCTCAGGTGGATGAACCACTGTCTATTGTTTCTGCTCAATCCCTACCAACTGCTGATGATTTGTTCAAGGACTAGGTAATGCCTAGTACTGAAGACACTACTCTGGACCTTCCTGTAGAGATTTTAGGTAGAGAGAATATTTGTTGTTATCGATAAAAAAGACCTTAACCCTCTTTATATAAAAAGGGGAAAAGGTATACATGGAAACAACCCTTTACTAAAAATAGACATAACTAAATAAGGAGATAATATTTTCAACTTATTTCCTAACACTCCCCCACAAGACAAGACGTGGGAGACGGTGAAGTCTTGTCTCCATAAGGTAGTGAAGATCCATTCTTGTTGACGTGGTATTCCGTTTCTTCGTATCAACCCTGGGTGCCCCTACTTATACGTCCTCATAGAGTCAATCAATGCTTGGTTTCTCTTGAGGTGCGTAAAAGTGATGCCCGAACTTTGACATCTTAAGATGACTCTCATCTTCAACTCGTGTCTTCTACTGAACATATAAGGACCCAACTGAGAGAACTCAAACTTTGAGGGGATATCGACAAATACCCCAGCACTAAAAGACTCATCTTTAAAGAAAACAAAAGGGTGAACTCAAGCATAAAATAATCCTAAATAATTTTTTTTTGATAAAATGACACCTAAACCTAAAGAGGATTTCTCATCTTCGTTTGTTCTCTTTTCTGTCGCCACCCTCCTACTGGAGTCCACGACATCGTCCTCCTCTCCGCCTTCTCCTCCATTAGGGGCCTACGAGAAGGCCAATCACACTGAGGGGGGTCCCTCCTTCGACCAGATCGCCGCCATCTCCTCCGTCCTTTTTTTTTTCTTCTCATTGTGGGCGATGCCACTGTAGCAGGGAGATCGATGGTAGAGCTCCGGTGAATCGGAGGAGGTTCGGATCACCCTGATCCAGTAGCTTGGATTCCAAGAAACTCAATGGTGTCCTCGAATCCTCGATCAAACGAGGTTCAAGGGGCCAAAACAGAGATATGATTTTCTGTCTTCAGGGGCGACGCTTTGGCCTGTTGGGGTTGTCAGCGGTGACTGTGCTGGCTGATGGTCACCGGAGGGGGTGCAACTAGTCGACGATAGGCTGGCGACGCACCCCTCCAAGTTTGACGATGATCGGTGGCTGAAGGCAGAGTTGGCGAGGCTTCTTTTGATTGGCGATGGGTAGCAGCAGTGGAAGAGGAAGTAGAAGAGGGAGAGAAGTTATGGGAGAGGAGAAAGCCTCTCCAGTGGCTCGCCGGAGGCCGATAACATCGCCAGAGGGCCTCCCCCCCCCCCCCCCCCCCCCCCCCCCCCCAGGTTTTCCTTTCCAAACCCTAAACCACCAAGATCGGTGGCCTTGATATCATGTAGAGATTTTAGGTGGAGTGAATATTTGTTATTATTGACAAAAGAGACCCTAACCCTCTTGATATAGAGGGGGGAAAGGGTATACATGGAAACAACCCTTTACTAAAAATAGATGTAACTAAATAAGGAGATAAAATCTCGAACTTATTTCTTAAAACTTCCTATTGCACAAAGGAATGCTCCACGTTCTTGTGCCAAATACTCTGTCTCAATTTGTCACTTTATAGCCTGTCTACAGTTGGACGCCAATTTTCCCTGACCATCGGCAACGTATAGGTACCTCAAGATCATCATGAGGCCTTTCGAGATCCGTCTTGGGCCTTGGCAATGGAGGAGGAGATGGCAGCTTGATAGTCCCGTGGCACTTCGGACCTTGTTAATCTACCCCCAGGAGCTACTGTAGTGGGTTGTAAATGGGTGTTAAATCTCAAATGTCGTCCTGATGGCACTGTGAATCGATACAAGGCAGACTTGGTGGCCAAAGGATATACTCAGACGTTTAGGGTTAGCTATTTTGAGACCTTTTCCACGGTAGCTCGTCTAAATTCTGTTCTGATACTGTTATCACTTGCTGTCAACAACAGACATTGGACCGTCCATCAGCTGGATATCAAAAATGCCTTTCTATATGGCAATTTGGAAGAGGAAGTCTACATGGAGTAACCACCTAGCTTCCCTACTGAGGGGGAGTGTTAGAAGGCGTGTAGATTGAAGAAAACTATCTATGGACTAAAATAAAGTCCTAGAGCTTGGTTTGAGAGATTCAAAAGGGTGGTCCAAGATTATAGCTTCACCAGATGTTCGGCCGATCATTCTATCTTTACATTGCATAAAAAGACAGGCTCCGTTATACTTGTGATGTATGTGGATGACATACTTTTGACTGACAGTGACAGGCAGGGCATAGAAGAAACGAAGATGCTACAGTCACATTTTATTACCAAGGATTTAGGCCTAATTAACTACTTCCTTGGTATTGAGGTGCAACACATTGGAGGACTTGTGCTTTTCCAGCGCAAGTATGTTCTTAACATGGTGAGAGACATGGGTATATTGGGGTGCAAACCGACATATGTGCCCATGGACATGTCCTTGCCTATCGTAGATGATGACAACCCACTGCTGCAAGATGTCACAAGATATTGTGCAGTGATTGGTAAACTACTGTATCTAACTATTACTTGTCCTGGCATTGCCTTTGTAGTTGGAAGATTGAGCCAGTTTATGCAGTCATCAAGGGAAATCCACTGGGATGGTGTTTGCCAAATTCTCAGGTACTTAAAAAGTGCACCTGGGAAAGGACTTTTTCAAAGACAATGGGCACTTGAATGTTTGTTGATACTCTATGGCAGACTATGCAGGTGCTCATGAGGATAGGAAGTCCACTACAAGATATTGCACATTTGTTGAAGAAATCTGGTTACATGGAGGAGCAAGAAACAGGCAGTGGTATCTAGATCGAGTGCTAAATTAGAATACATGGCCATATCTTAGACTATTTGTTACTCTGGATTTGCTCTATTTTGGAAGACTTTGGAGCGCAGGTGCCTGATTCTATTCCGATGCATTGTGACAACAAAGCTATCACATTTATCGCAAATAATCTTATTTTTTATTAGAAGACCAAGCATATTGAAGTAGACCGTTACTTCATCAAAGAGGTCATCCTAGCTAAAAAGATTTCTACGCCCTACATTGGCACTGAAGACCAACTGACAAATATCTTCATTAAAACACTTCCCAAGAAGAGATTACATTATATTGATTCCAAGCTGAGTATGTTTGATGTCTATATTCCAATTTGAGGGGGAATATTGAATTATATGTAATGGGTGTTTTTTATTTTGTAAGGTGAAGGGATATGTATGTAATTCCCTCTCTAGTGCCTCTCTATATAAAGAGACTGAGGCTCCATGCCATTCTTTCAAATCTTCACAACTTCAATGGCACTTGAGATTGGCTGTTCTTAAATGGAAGCTTCTGTCTGCCATATATTTGACAATAAGATGCCACCATGGACTATTTACACCCAAGAAGGTATTCCATTGATTCAGTGTTACGAGTGAGAAATACAATGCATATCATACCAACATAACATTTTACTAAATGAATCATTAATCCTTGAAGATACTGTAGCACCATATGGAACAAAGACCTCTACACCAAATATCAAAATTCGAGAAAAAGGGATAGAACGTACTTCCTGTTAGGCTGTATAACAGCATCCTGAGCTTTGATATCAACTTTTGGGACATCTGCAGAAGGCCTTTGTTTCTCCACTTTAACAGCAATCCCACAGGCAATTGCATCACGCTGGGCAAGTACACGCTGCAAATCATCATTCAGCGCTAGACCTTGGGAAAGTAGCCTCTCATCTCTACAAAAATATCAACAACCACTAATTCGCAAATTGAATTGCCATGTCTGCAGAATGAAAATGAAATTGACGAGTATGTAAAAAAAAACTTTCAAAGCAATGTATCCTCCTGTTAACTTGCAAAAGCATGAAAATCACAAGGGCATCCTTCTTTCTTTGCACTTGTTCTCTTATAAAAAATGATTTTTATATATTTTAACTGATGCAAGTCTTCACAAATCATTTTTTCCTAACACAACTTAAAAAATGATTTGGGCAATAAAGCACCTATCAATCTTGGAAACAACATGGCTCTCCATGATTGTAGAAAGCAGGTGAAACTTGAGAGGATAAGATTATTGGCAAGTTGGGTAAGTTAAACATATGTGCCCAAATTAAGAGAGTTATTGGATACATGGATGTTAGGTGTGGATCCATTTACCCAATGTGTCAATCTTTGTTGTACTCACACCCCCCCCCCCAATCCAACCCCACGTTCTTCTTTGACTTGGAGAAGAAAACCCTCGCCACCTAAAGTTGAGTGCTTCATCCCTCCACGCATATCATGTATTCTCTTTGATTGTTTGTGATCATTCTTGATTTCAAAAATTACATGACTGAGTATAGATGATGAAGTTAGAATGAATACCATTTCACAATATTACCATTAAAGAGTTATCTAGTTTACATCTACCTCACATTGTTTCCTTCAATTGTCTGATGACTGCCACTTTTTCTCCCAATGCACTAGTTTCAGGACCATGTAAAATGCCAAGGAAAAATTCTTCTTTGAATGTTATTAGTTTCAGGCAAATGTAAATGCCAACGAGAAAAATCATCTTTGAATGTCATTGTTGGAGTCTTGGGAAAATGCTTTAGAGGCCAAAGCTGGTTGTGCTCACTGTTTTTGAGTTCTTGAAAAAGCTGGAGAACCACTGACGTCAAGTAATTATTCCTTCTACTTTTTAATAAGAAAAAGGGATTTTTACATATATATATACCCCATTGATCATTGGATATTACGTCTATACCCCCGTAATCTTTGTAATTATGTAAATAACCCCCCCCCCCCCCCCCCCCCCCCCCCCATCTTCCCCTCCATTACCAAATATAACCTTCAGTTAAGAGCCATTTGGTTAAACTATTACGGCTGTTTTGTCAGGGGTATTTTTGTTAATGAAGGACAGATTGGGGAATATTTACGTAATTACAAAGATTATGAGGAATTTAGGGTTTAGGGTAAGCAAAACCTCTCATTCGAAATACTCACTCTCAACCCCGGAATCCAAGCTTGCATCCTCCATGTCTTCCTCCTCCCCCTCCCTACCACCATCAACACATTGCCTCACCTCCTTTCTCCCACTCCCCACCTCCCACCCACTCCCAAGGCTCGTCAGCGCACACTCCAAGTTCACCAACTTTGGACTCAACAACAACAGCTCCTCCAGCTTCTTCCTCTCCATGGACACCACATTGGGCTCCACCAACTCCCCCTTCCTATACGCCTCCCTCAGGAACATCGAGTGCAACTTCCCCTGGTTCCCCCTCGTCGAAACACAGAAGATCCCATAATGCATCAGCAGGAACTCCTTCAACTTTGTCGGCAGGCCCATCACCTCCCTGAAGTGTGATACTCTCCATCGTCGTCCTCTTGTCCACCATCAGCAACAACAGCTCGTGTATGACCGCCACCGCACGCTTCTCGATCCTCTTCCACGCCTTGATCGACCACATGTTGTAGCCGTCGACGTCCTCGTAGGGCGACCAGTACGGCACTCACTACCACTTCCACATGGACACCCGGAAGTACTTGCCAATCTTAAACCCTGGGGAGAAGTCGATCAGGAAGGCGAAACGCACATCCTTCGCGTCGCACCCGCACTCGCGGTATTCCTGCTCCTGCGCACGCTCAATCGCGTAAATGGCAAGGTCAGGAGAATCGCAACAGTGGACGACCTCGAGTGCTCGACGTGCTTGGAGCCGTCATCGGGGTCGTCAAGTAGTGGGGGTAGGCAAGGAGGACAGACCACTCGAAGTCATCAGGGAGAGCGAGGTCGCGGTGGGCAACACGGAGGTGGTCGAGGCGAAGGCGGCCGAAGGAGGAGAGCATGAGGAGCTTGTGGAGGCGAGGGACGGGGTCAGGGAGGAGGGTGGAGGACTCCTCATTGAGCTGGAGGAGGGCACACAGGGTAAGGCGGCACCAAAGGGCATGCTAGACGGGGTGGAGGAAGACAAATAACCTTAACCCCTTTAACAAACTCAAGTTTTGTACCATAGTTAAATTCCTACCAACCTGCGTTAACTTGCTAATGGCAGACTAACTGAGGGTAGTTTTATTAACATAATTACAAATATTACAGGGGTATAGATGTAATATCCAATGATTATAGGGGTAGACATGTAAAAACCCCTAAAAAAAAAGGCAGCTACTTAAAGGTTGTGTCGAAAAACACCCAGATAGAGGAACATTAGGGTAGTGAAATATACCAAAAGATCATGTAAGGAGAACAAACCAAGATAAGAGAACGTGTAAGCACAGTTAATATGAAATCCTCAAATATTTTTTTCCTCCCTGGTCCATTTTTTCAAGCATTTGCTACGGAAAACAACATATCATAAGTTCAACATTGACAAAATACAGGCTTTAAGACTTACGAAGTTGTGTTGACAAGCTGAATCACACGCTGTTTGTATGAATGACACTGATCAACAAGATCCACAATCACCTCTTGCTTTAAATCCTACATGAGACATTGCATGATTACAATATGAGGCTTTTGCAATGCAAATGGCAATCTTCTTAAATTTGCATTATCCAAAAAAATCCAAGGTTCACCAAAAATGACCCACTTTCAGATTAACAAAGTTGGTAAAACAGCTCTTTGAAAACTGTAAGGGAAACCCACGGCATTAAATGAGCACCAACAATAACTTCCAGTAGAAAGCTGGAGCTCATCAGGCATTGAATATGTCCATTGTGTACCTAAGTTGGCAAATCCTTAGGAGGAGGAAAGCACAAAGAAAACTCCAAGGTTTATGGACCCAACAAGAGAATCTAAGCACACTCAGTATCCATTTTTTTCGGTTATACATCAGATAACCAGATTTTTGATGTAAAATCCAACAGCACTAGCAATTTTGTCAAGCTAAATCTAAAAGAAACTTGCAAATTAAATGCCTCAATTAAATATGCAAATATCAATAATACTATTCGGTTTAAAGGGTTACCTCTTTTTTAGAAGGATCCATTGCACTTAACATTTCAGAAAGAACGTCCACGACACCATGGGCATTTTGAATCTCTGTCAGGCTGACGAAAAATACAGGTTAGTCCTCAACTAAAGAGGATTCTTACAAGTAATAAATTAATCTAGGGATTAAAATAATTGATCCAATTCCCAATAAAAGAAAAAGAAAAGGTTTGATTAGGCTTGAAGATGACACAACAGAAGTTTTACTTTCAAGTTTCAACAATGACAGATTTCATATCCCAATGAATGTGCATTAACTTGTCTAGGAAAAGAATGCTTACCTGATCAGTTTTGACAAGAGTTAGACCCAGAGACCCCAACGCATATTGCACATTGCAATTTTTAGGGGCTTGGCTATGCTAGGCCCAAAATAGGTGACCTAAATTCTAAAGCCAGTTGCTAGGTAGCAATGTTCCACAGAAACAGAGACGATGCCAATCTCTATAACCGGTGGCACAAGGTGTCGAAGACAAAGTATGATACCTGGTTTTTTCTTGCATTTAATATTTTTTAAGTCCTTAAAATATTGGGAAGAGTAATGTTAAATAATAAGAAATAATGAGGCAACATAACAATAATATCAAAGCATAGATAATGAGAAAAACTTAGGTTTACGTGAAAACCCCACTCACAAAGAGCAGGGAGAAAACCACGGGAAAAGGCCCCCATAGGGCGAGATTATTCTATTCTTCTCAAGAAACAAATGAGAGTACAATAGACTATTTGTAGGCTCCCACACACACCATTTTTCTTCGCTCCACTATGTGGTACTAAACATACCACACCAACACATCTTATCTCTCAACAAGTACAAAAGATCTCTTGGATTACAAGAGAGAGAGAAAGAGAAAGAGAGAGATAGATTCAATTGTTTTGCCAAGAAGCGCATTAGAAAAACATTGAAAGAATAAGGAGCGCCTTTATCAGCAGAATTCATCAAGGACTGATACATGTTGACTCTGTTTTGTTTAAAATGTTAAGGCCATGAGTGAATCAACTAAATGAGTTGCAAACGATACCTACAATGGTGATAATATCATTAATCAAGATAAAATATCCAATCCTAGCTGAAGATGTGTGTTTACCTCAAACTGGGCAAATCGGGTCTAGCAGATGATTCGGGTGCCTCATTATAAAGTTCTGGTTTGCGAACTGATTGTGGGTAAGATGACAATGGGTTCGTCTGCGGAGGAGTAAATATTGGTGCAGAACTCTCTGGTCTCTGTGGAAACACTATTCCAGCACGCTGATAGGCAAGAAAGCAAAGACATTTCCAATGAAAATGGAGAATACTGCATGAAATAGTGGGATATAGCTATCAATTAGATATTTAATAATAATCC
Source organism: Thalassia testudinum (assembly GCA_037157565.1). Taxonomy (NCBI): domain Eukaryota; kingdom Viridiplantae; phylum Streptophyta; class Magnoliopsida; order Alismatales; family Hydrocharitaceae; genus Thalassia; species Thalassia testudinum. Next base: position 56,950,900 of record JAZHRO010000030.1, read on the forward strand.
GCATGTCACTAAATATGTGCATGAATTTGATGTCACTTAATATGTTCATGGATTTGGTAACTTGTTGGCCATGGCTCAGGCTAGAAGCTGAGACCAAAAACAAATTCTTGATCAGTAACTTATTGTATGTTTACAAAAATGCAGCACAGCTAGTACCCTTGATTTTTTTGGCAGCTGTGAATTGCGGGATATTCTTGTAGGCACAAGTTGGCTATACAGCCAAGATATTAGAAAAGAACAGAAAAAAAAAAACCTACACTCAACATCTTACCAAACAGCAACTGCTTGGTCAAGCACCTAGAAATTGGGTGATAAAGCAAATGCAAAATAGCTTCTAGTTGTACAACTACAAACAATACATTTGTAACTGCATAACTAAAACTGGCTGCATTACCAAGTCAGCCTAAATAACATTATTTAACAAATGGTCACAGGAATTGAGATAGCAAGTTAGGTCACTGGAAAAATGAGCAATCATTTTCTAGCTCATTACTCATTTCATGGGGCTCCAGTTAGTGATAAATTTTCGGGAAGGAATTCAAGAATATTTTACCTACCAGTAACTCCTGGTATGCTGCATAGTATTGAGGATATCTTGCCCTTGGTCCACCAAATGCTTCTTGCCAAGTATCAATCAAAACCAGTATTTTCTCCTTGACATGAAAATCAGGCTGCAGTAACGCAATTGAGCAAAATATAGTTATGCCTGAGAGTAACAAAGGATGCAAAAGAAAAGGAGGGTTTTATATAAATGCTCCTCTAAACAGCAGATATTACATGAATACCTCTAACTTCTACATAATTACATAGATGCACTCACAAACTTGATCCATCTTACATGAAGGTCACAAAATAAGTAAGCATGAGTTAACAGAGAGCGGTCGGTTCACATATTAAAGGAAATATGCGTGCATGTGTGTGTGTGTGTAGATATAGATGTAAAAATAGATGTCATCAGCCAGGACTCTCTCCCTACCCCAGTCATTGCGTAGAAGATGTTTGCACCCTGTACAAAACCTATAGATCTCCACGTAGAGAGATACATAATTTTTCTATTTTTATTTCTTCCGGTGCTACTTCCTTTTTCTTTTGGGTCTACATGTAATTGTTCATAGCCCCTCTCTATATACATATGGGGACTAGGATTTTTTTTAAAGAGAGGAAAATATCTTCTTCTCAAATGGTATCAGAGTGGCAGTCCTAAGCCGAAACTTTGTACCTTCTTGGCTTCCCTCCCTTTTTTCTCCACCAAATAATCTAGGTTTTGTTGGGTGGTTATCAACTAGATAACCACCCTTTCTCCTTTCAAAATAATAATAATAATAATAATAACAACAAAAATCTAGGTTCTCTTCTTTTTTTTTTTTCAGGAGAAAGGATGCTTACCAGCACTCGATAACCATCAAAAATATATTAAATCAAAAAAGGAATGAACTTGTTGATTGTTCACTCATAACTCAAATCGACTACACACCTCCCTTACAATATTTTCAACCCATGCCCTCTCCTTCCTAAAATTAGAAGCATTACGTTGTAGCCAAATTGATCACAACACTGCTACAACCTTCCCCCATTCTACCATATCTGCATCCACCAAAGTGCAAAAAGAATCCCACCAAGAAACCAAAGATAACATGTCGGCCTGCCGCACATCACATCTCTCCTAGACCTCCTTGGAGAGGTTGCACTGAAAGAAGAGATGCTCCAGATTCTCCGCTGCCTCCCCACAAAAGATGCAGCCCAAGCCATCATCAATAGCCCATCTCAATCAAAAGGCTTTTGTCACTAAACTTTTCCTTCTTGAATAGCCATAAGAAAATGTTAACCTTCAAAGGATTAGGTAGGCTCCAAATCAGATAACAGTCCTCCCAAGCTAAAGATGCTAGTCCTAATTCTAACGTCAACTTCTTACATGCCTTGGCCACAGAGTAGATCCCCTCCTTACACTTGAAACTGTTCAGAGGCTCATCACTAACAGAAATCTCATGTAATAAGTTAAGCATCTCTTGTAACTCTTCCAAGGATGCATCAGAAAGACCAGCTTGCAAAATTGGGGACCAATATCCAGAAGTACCATCCCACAAATTTGAAACAAGCCCATCTTTATCCCGAGCCAAACTAAAGAGACGTGGAAACAAAGATTGGAGACTCCCGCATCCTATCCAATCATCCTTTCAAAATCGAAAGGAACATCCACTGCCAAGTGTCGACCCAAAGTAGTCGGAAGATATACCATGCATAATGAATGGCTGAATAGAGGCCCAAAAAGCTAACGGTCTCACCAGTCAGGAATGTCTAAAAGCAACCTCAACAAGCAGTCCATAAGAATCTCTCAACAGCTCATCCAATAGACCATCTCCACCCGCTAAGAATCTCACCACCCACTTCATAAGAAGTGCAACATTAGACTCATAAAGTCGTCTAACACCCAATCCCCCTTTCTTCCTCAACTTGCAAACATCTTTCCAAGTAACAAGTTACAAGAAGCAACCTTGATGATCAGGGCCCTTCCAGAAGAATCTTTTGTGAGCCACCTCCAACTTTGCCAAGATCTTTTTTTTTGTTTAAGTTGCCAAGATCTTCTTTGGAGATCTAAATAAGGAGAGATAAAAAACGGGAATTGCCGACAATAGCACCTTTACCAAAACCAGCCTACCACCTCTAGATAAGAGTCTCTCACTCCAACCATTCAATTTCATCACTAGCCCTTCCTCCCCAGGCCTTCAATTCAACATCACCAAACACTTCCCCTTCAGAGGCAAACCTAAATATGTAACTAGCAGCCTAAGAATTAGCATACGTAGTATGTCATAAATGTACTTCTCCAAACCCATGTCCAAACGAAAAGGAATAAAGCTTTCGCTCGCTAGCCTGCAGACCAGAGATATCTCCAAACAAACTAACCAACCACGCCACATGCTCAGCTTGGGATCCACCACCCTACACAAAAAAAGTACCGAGTCATCTGCATATTGTAACAGCGAAGTGAGCAACGAGCCATCATTGGTCAATGTGAAGCCAGAAAACAGTCCCACCCTACAACATCTGAAAGCCAAGAAAGCCAAGGTGTCAGCTGCAACATTGAAAAGCAAGGGTGCTAAAGGGCACCCTTGCCTGACCCCCCCTCTATTGACCGAGCAGGTGTCCATCCGACCACCTCTAAGCCCAACGTCGCCGCCGGGTGGTCTTATTCTTACGAGAACAAGAACCAATCGACTGCTAGGGCTTGGTCACTCCTTCCGATGGCTCATGGGTGGCTCTTGGCTTGCTTCTCGTGCTACTACGATCCTCGATTATTAGCCAGAGCAAATTCCATCACTGATTTCAGACATGCAATTAACTAAGAAATCCCTATTTCTTTGGATGTAAATCCTTTTGGTAACAAAGGGGATCTATTGATTGTCCTATGAAGTGATTTTTTTATTGTGCCTACTGTTTTGGGTTACAAGACTTCAATCAGGTGAGATATCACCTCGAAAGTAGTTGCTTCTCCTACATAAGGTGGCGGGAATCATGGGAAGTTCAGGAACCCCTTCTTCGATTCGATTGTCAAGTTTGATGGGATCAATTACGCGATGCGGGCGCACTTAATATTAAATGTTGTGGAAAGACATGATAAAAAAACATATTCTCACCAACTTGGAGCTCGTCGAGAAAACTAGGAAACGTCTCTTTGAAAAAGGACAATGTGATGGTGTGTGCCTGGATTATGAATACCACCATTCAACGCATTGACATGGAAATCATGTATTACAGAACAGCTAAAGTGAGGTGGGAGATTCTTCAATAGACCTGCTCCCAGGAGAAGAATGTAGCATGCATATTTCAACTTCATCATGAGATTACACACATGCGACAAGATGAGAGGCCCCTTGCACAATACTACTCAACTCTTAAGTCCGCTTTTAAAAGATTGAATGCGTACACCCCAGTTTGTTCCTGTAAGAGCCAGAAGACTTACAGGGCTCATATGATGGTCAGTCACTTCCTTGCAAGGTTGGATCCGGCATATGAAGTTGTTAGGAACAGATATTGAGATTTCCTAAGATACCAACTATGGAGGAGGCTTATGACAAGCTTAGCAAACTTGTTTCACTATCTTCGCCTCGTATTGAACACACATTTGCTATGGTTGTCTCTCAGAGAAGAGGCAGAGGCTTTACTCCATCTACCAGAGGTCGTGTTGCTCAAGGGCATGCTAGGCCCCAATGTTCTCATTATAGGAAGATTGGCCATACCAAAGAAATGTGCTGGACAAAACATGGGAAGCCTATTACTGCTCATCAAGTGGTTGCATCACCGGAAATGATGCCAAAGACAGCTCTTATCACTATGGCTGCGTATCAGAATTTAGTTCAGAGGCTCAACCAACATGGATTTATTATCACCCCCAGTCAAGCAAACTTGAGCTCATCCACAAGAGGTTCTAACACAGTAGCCTTTGTCAATCCATCACATACCTTCTTAACATGTGCCAAATGTGAATCTTCCTCAAAAGAGACAGATTCGCTAGTCGACTTGAGTGCATCATGTCACACATGCGGAGATGCACGCTAATTCTCTAGGTTGAAGTATGTCCCCCATCAAGTCGAACCATTCTCGTTGCCTATGGTTGGCATTCCCCTATCACTGGTCAAAGAGAGGTTTAAATTGCACCCCACATACAACTTAAGAACGTCTTGCACTTGATTTTCCTTAGTTTGCTTTCTGTCAACAAAATTACTAAGGAATTAAACTGCAGAGCCATATTAGATGTCTTGTCTCTATATTGACAAGGCGGGTGATTGGCTATGGCCGTGAGGAATGAGGTGTCTACCATCTCCTGAGGTTGTTGTATGTCAGACAACTCTATGTTCCTTCAAGAGGCACTTCTAGAGATTTATGGCATCTTTGTTTACCCATATTGTAGCATGTGATCCCTTAGATACCTCCCACTGCCACTTTCCAGTGTGAGGCCTGCTAACTGGGAAACCATTACTGAAGTTCCTTCCCAATCGACCAACTAGGAGTTTTAAGTCTACCTTTAAGTTAGTACTTTTGATATTTGGGGTCAAAGTCATACTCCTGATCGCTTAGGGCATAAGTTTTATTTAGTTGCCATTAATGACTATTCCCATATGTCATAAGTTTTTCCGTTGAAATCGAAATACGATCATGGTGATGTTATCAAAAGTTTCGTAGTTGAAATAAAAACTCAATTTGGTGCCGATGTGAAAATTGTTTGATCTGATAATGCTTTAGAGTTTTGTACTCTCTTCATTCTTTTTTCAAGGAGCGCAGTATTCTTCACCAAACTAGTCTGTATACCTCATAGCAAAATGGCATTGCAAAGAGAAAACATTGCCATATCCTTGATGTTGCTCGAGCTACTCTCATTTAGAATAGTGTTCATCTTTTTTATTGGTGTGATGTTATTCTCACTACTTGATAAATAGAATGCCATCTACTGTGTTGGATGAGGAAGTTCCCTACTCCATCTCGTTCCCTGATTAGAAGTTGTTCGAAGTCTCACCTAAGATTTTCAATTGTGTTGCCTTTACCACCTTTTCGATTCCAACAAAGACAAACTTTCTCCATGGGTTGTTGAATGTATCTTTGTTAGGTACTCTAGGACTCAGAAAAGATACAAGCGTTATGATCCTATCGGCATTACTATGTAAAAGCGTGGGCGTTACCTTTCAAAAGTCCATACCTTATCATTCTAGTACGAGCTCACAGGTTATTACCCAAACTTTTGAGAATGAGGCTCTCATTCCTATCCCTACTTCGAGAGATGGCCAAGAAAATAAGTTCAGGATGATTTATGTTCGCCGCCAAACAAAACCCCCTCCTCCTAAGCCTAGTCAGTCGATCACACCTTAAGGTAATCCCTACACCTGAAGGTACTAATGTTACTTCTGATTCTAATGTACCAAAGATCACAAGTGTGTTGAATGCTCAAAAAGATTCTAATGTACCTCAACAATACAAGGTAGTTCTTCCATATACTCCTGACCCTGAATCAACTGGAGCATAGGATCCTATAGATGACAGCTTTGATTTATCCATTGCCATGCAAAAGGGCACTAAATCATGTACGATGCATCCTTGATCAAGCCCGTGGAGAGCTCAACAAGGAAATATGGATCAGGAAAGTGGAAGGAGATCGCAATATGCAAACACAATGGGTTTGGTTACCCAGTTCCGTCTCAACAACATACGTCTAGGGAATGGTGCCCCAAAGTTCACTATGTTCGAATTTACAATGGAAGAAAGGGATTAGAAGGTTGATGCCCTCTTTTCGATTACAACCTTCCCTTATATAGGGATCGAAGGAGGTCATCATTAGTTCCTCAAGGAACGCAACAAGCTACCTCAAGTCAAGAGGTGTTGCCTTGTCCTTAGTGTCGCTACTTTAGTTCTGGGGTTGTCGCCTTGATTCCCATGCAATCGCACTACTGAGGGATGGTTGCCTTAGGGTCAGTCTTTTGACAGCCACTCTAGCAACGAGTTGGAGCAGGTGCTCTCTTTTAACAGGTGCTCTGGTTATTTCTTCTCTCATCAATCCTATTTCTAGATACATGTCTATGGCTAGTCTATCCCCCCAGTACAAGCAATTTTTTTTTTAAATGAAAAGGGGTCCCGAATTTCTCGCTTGCCACAGAGCTCCTCTGTGATCAGAGCCACAGCCACTCTTCGGCGCTAAGTCGGGATGGCTGGACACACACCAACAGCACATCCACCCATAATGGCGCTATGAGCGTCTGGGTAAGCCACGGGGTTTCGAACCCGCACACCCTACACAAAAAACGTCTTATGGGGAACGGGCGCACCAGAGTACAAGCAATTTATAACAAGTCTCTCTACTATACACATACCCTCTACACATCAAGAGGCAATTCTTGATCCAAAATGGCAAAAAAGCTATGGAGGATGAGACGTTAGCATTACTGTCACAAGGTACCTAGAGTCTTCTTGAGCCTCCATTTGATGAAACGGTTGTTGGCTACAAATGGTATTTTTAGTGAAGCATCACCTAAATGGTTCTGTTTAGAGGTACAAAGCCTATCTAGTGGTGAAGATGTACACACAAGCATATTGCTTTTTTTTTTGAAAGGTGAAAGGGTGGTTATCCAAATGATAACCACCTAAGAATCACATGTTACAGCTCCAAAGTGAAATAAAAGAAGAAACAAACTCCACAATATTCTCAACATAGGACGTCTGGTCCCTGAATACGACTGTGTTCCTCCCCAACCAATGCCCCACAAAACCGCAAGAAATCTCGCCCTCTCCTTCGTATGGAAAACATTAGGCCTACTTCTACTCCCACATTTGGAGGACCTCTAGAAGCCATCAAAAGAGGCCCTTGACCATCATCAAATCGACTCCAAACCTAGGCTACCAAAGGACACCGGAAGAACAAGTGCTCTGCATCTTCATTCACCCCACCACACAGAGGACATAGCATGTCTGCTTAGGAGCCCACCTGGCTCTCCACATCTTCGTCATAATTCTGCCTCTCCTAAGTAGCCAACAAAACATCTTAACCTTCAACAGGCAAGTTGTCGCCCAAATCTGATTGCAATCTCTAATAAGATCCACATCTCCCAGCCTTCCTAGGGTTCCCAGCCTTATATATGCAGCCCGGACTAAGAACTCCCCCTCCTCCCACCCAAAAGTATCCACACCCTCCTCTAACTGAAAACCCTCTAGCTCCTGCAGTAGCACCTGGACCTCCAAAATCCTCTGGTTAAACAGGTTCCACAAAAAAGCAAGGCACCAACATCCATCCCACACCTCTGCCACCATAGCCTCCTTGTCAACCGCCAACGCCGAAAGCCTGGGAAAACGATCCGATAGCTTCCCATGCCTCGACCAATCATCAAGCCAGAACCTAAAGAATCCTCCAAGGCGAAGTACCGACGTAAAAAAATCCTGCACCCTCGGAGCCACCACCGAGAGGCCCCTAAGAAAATGTAACACACCCCGGGGAGGTGACAGCAAAAGATCCCACCGCAAGGGACCCCCATAATAAGTCTGCATGATCTCCACCATCCCCTCCACACCTCCAAGCAACCTCACCATCCATTTGGTTAGGAGACCATCGTTCATTCTTTCAACCTCCTTAACTCCCAGACCCCTTCCTTGATCGGTTTGCACACCTCATCCCACGACACAATCCTTACCCCCTTTCCACCTACTCCACCGCCACCCAAAAAGAAACTCCTCATCAGGCTCAACAGCTTTTTCTCAACCTGTCACGTCATCTTCAACACCGATGCAAAATAGGAAGGCATGGAAGACAACACAGCTTTTTCTCTTCCTGATATTATTTCCCCGATCCAAACTACTTTTATTAAAGGGAGATCCCTTCAAGAATGTTATGTCTTAGACGAGGAGTTCTTAGTTGCTTAGAAGATAAGATGTCCCTCCTTTCTTTGGAAAGTAGACTTTTCGAAGGCATACGATTCCATCTCCTGGAGTTATCTATGGGAGATTCTTTAGAGAATGGGCTTTCCAGACCTTTGGATTTCTTTGATGAAGAGGTGTGTCACTACTTCTTCCCTTTTGGTGTTAATTAATGGGAAGGCAAATGGAGCTTGGATACAACCGCAAAGAGGTGTGCGTCAAGGCTGTCCATTAGCACCAATGTCATTCAATATTGCGGTGGATACACTTGCGGCCATGGCTTTTAAAATTTGCAATGGTGGTCTTTTCAAAGGCTTCTCGTCTTCAGGAGATGGGAGTCTTCTAACTCCCATTCTTCAATATGCTGATGATACAACCTTTTTTATTAAAGGAGGTAGGAGGGATGCAAGGCACGTGACTTCTTTGGTAAGGATCTTTTCAAAAATCTCAGGTCTGAAAATTAACACCAAATCAAGTTTTGTTCCATTTAATATGAGGTCTTTGGAGAACAATGAAGTTGCTACAGATTTGGGCACTCCAGTGGTTAGATTACCAATCAAATACTTTGGCATTCCTTTTAAAGGAAAAAAGTTAACATCTTTGGATTGGAGGGGATTGATTGAAAAGTTCTTTAATAGACTTTCTTCTTGAAGTGGTAGACTCCTCTCTAGAGGCGGACGGTTGGTGTTACTTAAATCTATCCTCAACTCAATTCCAATGTTCTTGTCAGTGTTTTCACCTACTAAAAAAGATTGATATAATCCAGAAGAGATTTTTTTGAAAAGGGCCTAATTCGGAGGGAAGATTTGCTCAACTTGTCATGTGGAATGATTTTGTAAGCCAAAGAATGAAGGAGGTCTTAGAGTGTGTCATCTACCAGAGTTCAACAAGGCATTACTACTAAAACGGGTGGTTAAACTTCTGTCCAATGATGATTCTATGGTGAATTCCATATTAAAAGGTTCATATGGTGATTGTATGAAGGTAATGCAAAGAGGTTAAGGTAATACTAATGGATGTTTAACATTTTTGCACTCCATTAGGCATCTTTTCTCTGAATTTTCGGATCAGTTTCTACCATCGTTGGGTGATGGGAATACTTTGAAATTTTGACGTGATGCTTGGACAGAAATAGGGACTTTTTCTGAGGTTTTTCATAGACTTTTTCAGCATGTTGTTGATAAAGATGCTAAGGTTAAGGATTTTTGGGATGAAGATCTTCGGTGTTGGGACATCAGGTTGCCAGGGAGCCTCTCGAAGTCCACGTTCACTGAATTTCAGCAGCTGCATTCTATTAAGGATCTTTCCCCATATTCTACTAAGCCAGATGGCCTCATTTGGAAACAAGGGACATTCGCAATTACTTGTGCTTACAAGATGATGATTAATGGCGGTGCTAATGGTAATGTGATTAATGGGGATTCTAAATTGATTCTGAAATCCCTCTCAAGATAAGATTATTCTTATGGTTCTTTAGAAGGAAACAGATTGTTAGACGGATGTATAGGTCCAAGTGGGCTCCAGAAGAGGGCACTATTTGTCCTTTGTGTCAGAATACAAATGAAGATGTGCAACATTTATTCTTTGACTACAACTTTGCCAGAGATGTTTGGGCAAGCTTTAATCTTCGTACGATTGACACGACAGATTTTGAAAGATTTTAGACAAGTTTCAGAGATCATGTTTTTCTTGATATGGCGAGCTAGTGTCAGGGAATTGCTATTATTTGGTGTATCTGGCTTCAAAGGAATGATACTGTCTTTCGTAATGAGAGGTGTTGGGTGAATAATGTGATTAGAGAGGTGGGGATTTTTTCTGAGTTTTGGCTTCAAAATATATAAGTTTGTTCCTTTTATTTCTTATTAATACAAATTACAGATAATTACCAAACTTAGGTAATCTTCATTTTTTCTATCGAAAAAAAAAAAAATCTTCTCCACCAAATGGACCCAATCCCACGCCAAGATCCTCCCATCCATCAAAGTCAGACCCAAGTAAAAAGATCGGTAAGTCACCTCTCTGCGTGCCCAATGCAATGCTACACCGAGCAGCCCCACCCTCCAACATAAGGAACGGAACAAAAGTCGACTTCCAGAAGTTAATCTATAGCCCTAACACCTCTCCAAACAACTCAAGGAGGATGCGAATCCTCCTCACCTCCGTCTCCGCTCCCTCTACAAATAATAGTGTGTCGCCCACATATTGAAGCAGTGGAACCACCGCTCCATCTACCAAGAACCCCTTGATTAGGTCACTCTCACAGGCCCTAGTTGCCGCCCTCGCCAAAGCATCAATAGCTAGAACAAACAGCATGGGTGCCAAAGGACAGCCTTGCCTAACAGCCCTTCTTGGTTGTATCCACCCCATTGCTGGGTTTCTATTGATGAGAACCAATAAGAATGTCGTTGTAACGCACTGCTTCATCCATCTAATATAAATCGATGAGAACCCCCTCCTGATCAAAGCCGCACAAAGAAAAGACCAATGAACCAAGTCATAAGCCTTCCTAAAATCTACCTTCCAAAGGAAAGCCGTCCTCCTCCCCCTCCTCCAAAAGGCGAGAATCTCCGAAGCCACAACATAGCCATCCAGAATGCTCATCCGAGGCACAAATGCAATTTGCAGTTGAGAAACCAAGTCATCCAAAACTCTTTACAGTCTGTTTGCCAACACCTTCGCCACAATCAAATAGATGGCATTAGAGAGGGCTATGACCCTGAAATCATCAATGGCTTCCGCCCCATCTTTCTTCAGCAAAAGGAACATGAAAAACTTATTGAGCCTATTAAAGCCAAGGTTGCCTTCCCTGAATTCCACTAGCACCTGACATCATCTCTAAGCAGGGTCCAAAACTCCTTGTAAAAATGTACTGGGAAACCATCCGAACCAAAGCACCCGCCCGCATTCAGGCCCCACACTGCCTCAAGTACCTCACTCTCCAAAAAAGGCAAAGTCAAGTCCTAAGCTTGTTCAGCACTAATGGTGGGAATGCTCGACCACTGCCACCTCCAACCTCCAAAACGCCTCATGCCAGTGAATTCTCTAAAGTGATTTGTCATTGCCTTTCCAACTGCCTCCCTTCCAATAAACCTGTGCCTCCCACCAGTATCCGATCAATCCAATTCCTTCGTCGCCTTCCGGAAGCCACCATGTGGAAAAATCGTGTGTTGGAGTCCCCCTCTCTGAACCATCTTTGTCTAGACCTCCTCTTCCATTCTACCACAACCTTTCGATCCTCTGCTTGGACAGTCTTCATATGCTTAGACCTAGCAGGTCTCTCCTAGGATAACTACCCCAAATCATCCACTCTATCCAGCCTCTCAATCTCCTGTAGTGCCTCATCCTTCCTCATGTTCCTCTCCTCCTTGATCTGTCTCATGTACTCCTTAAGAAAGAGCTCGAGATTGTGAAGCTTGGACTCAAGTCTCGCCGCCGCCGAGCCATCCGGCTGCATGGATCTCCCTTTTCTTCCACTCTCTCCCTAAAACCTTCTTCCATTAGCCAAGTCCTGTCAGACTTGAAGTATGTACCACACCTTGTGCCTTCACAGGACACCCATAGCAGCGGTGTGTGATCAGAGAACGACCTCTCCAACGGTCGAACCTCTGCTGCCAACTCTACCGACAAGAAGAATCTATCCAACTTGGACATTTGTACGCTAGAGCTCCTCTATGTGTAAGCACAGGAGCTTGGTGGCAAATCCACCAAATCATACACAGCAACAAACTCCAAAAACTCTCCCGATCCACAATCTTGCCCCCCTCTCCCACCCTGCCTGTCATCCGCTACCAGCGTGACATTGAAGTCCCCCCTGATTAGCCACGGGCACTGCCACCTGACTGAAGTCCTCTCATAGCACGTCTACTGGAGTCATCATTCGATCCATACACTAGCAAGGTCATACCGTTGAAGACATCGTTGTGCCTTCTCAGTTCAATAGAAACCACATACGCCCCCACCAGTAAGTCAACCAGGGAAAAAGCGTCCTCTTTCCAAGCCACGATAACTCCACCAGAGCGCCCCACCACCTCCAACGCCACAAATCCACCAAAGGTTCCTCCTATCTCCGTCCACATCCACCGGTCACTTTAATGGAACTTCATCTCCTGGAGAAACACAACATCCGAGCCCCACCTCTGCAGATAGGACCTCAAAGTCGCCCTCCTGGACGGGTCATTGAAGCCCTTGGCATTCCACGTCAGGACCTTCATTATGGGGCATCGGAGGAACCTCCCCTACAAGCACGCCTGAAACCCGCAACCTCCACGACCTGGTCAAGCTCAGCATGGTCAAAACCAATCTCCTCCCCCTCCACACCGCCAACTCCCCTGTCAACCCCTACCCCTTCACCCCCAGCTCCTCCCACATTTATAACCCCCCCCCCCCCCCCCCCCAACCTCTCCATCCTCCAAAAGGTCCCCCCTTCTGAGCACCTTCCTCCCCTTCCCCACCCAAACTCTCTCAGGGGACGTCCCCCATAAGACAATCCATCCCCGATGAAAGAAGCCCCTCAGGATGCTGCGCCCCTAAATCTCCCTTGCTCTCAACACCCCGCGACCCCAACCCTCGGCCTCCATCTCTGCCCTCCCCTACCACCTCCCTCTCTGCTCGACAACGCACCAAACCTTGTCCCTACCTTCCTACCCCAGCCTGTCCCCTGGAGCCACATGCTAGGTACAACCACCGCTGCCGATACCAAAGTCTCACCCTACGTCCCCGAAGGGGCCTCCATCGCGACAACCTTAAGCCTCCGCCTCCGTTGATTGCTCCATCGACATCGCGTGGCCTCGTACCCCCTAGTGGTGAAACTATCCACAACCCGCAGCCAACCTCTGATCGAGGCCCATCTCCATGTCCATCAAAAGTGGTAAGGATTGGGGCCACCATCGGACCCAGGTTCGATCCACCGCCCTCACACTCGAATCCATGGTCGGGTCCGAAGACGAATCCGGAGCGAAGGCCATGTCCAGCTCAGCCCCTTGATCCGCGCCCCTACCCATAAATGCAACGCTCCCTAAATCTCCATCGGGAAGTTGCGCGCAATCCTCTCGACAACCGTGCAATCCTTAAGCACTTCAAACAACTTCGTGAAATTCACACCCTCTACCTCACGTCGACCTTTCACCTTCCATAAAGACCGCTTCACCTTTCCGCTGGCACTGTTGCCCTCCACCGAGCTAGCAGCCAGACGGTGACACCCCGTCCCCTCAAATTGCGACACTCCCCCAGAGGAACTCTCCACAACCAACCCTCTGCTAGTCCCAAGAAGGGCCTGCCTATACTATTGAGCCCCCACCCCAACCCTCTCAAGCTCCACCACCCACGTGGTGCCACCCAGCCGCACCACCATCTTTGGGGGGACCTTAACATCGGGCATAAGCTCGACCACCACGTTCAACGCCGTCAAATCTCCCTCCAGATCCCCCAACGGAGCACACCTCTTAAGGGTGGCAAACGACGCCACCACCGTCGTCGTCATCTCTCTTGTGCAAAGCCACAACGGAATCCCCACTATCTTGATCGAGATATCCACCAGTGTTGTCGAGGCGAGCACCTCAGGCGATGAGGCGCTGAGGCGAGGCGAGCAGAGGCCTTGTCGCCTCGGAGGACACCCAGGCAGTGGTCTTCAAGCAAGCGATGCGCCTCCTCAACTCAGGCGACGCCTCGCCGCCTTATCACCCATCGCCTGAAGCCCTAATGTGCGCTGTCGCCATCGCCATTGCCAACAGCGTCGACCTCCATCGCCTAGACCTCCATCGTTGTCTTCACGTGTATCGTTTAGACCTCCATCACCTGAAGCCCTAATGCTTCAGCGGAGGCAACTCTCGACCTTCATCGAGTCTTGAGTCTGGACCTTCGACGGAGCAGCTCGCCTGAAGCCCTAACGCTTTAGCGTAGGCAATCGCTCCAGCAAGCAACGGCCAAGCGATGGTCTTCGTAGATAATATATACTGTTATATATAATAGTATATTATATATACACACACACACACACAGAAGTATGTATATAATATACTATTATATATGTATGCATAGATATAAGTATGTATATAACATCATTGTTATATATATACTGTTATAAAAAGTAAGTATAACGTATGTATGATATATGACTTATGTGTTATAGCAATTAATAATTGTTCAATTCAATGACAATTTTGGACTTTTTTTCTACCTTGATTGTATAAAAGCTTTTCTTTACCATTTGAAATTATGTAAAAAAAATTTTAGCAATATAATTCTTATCATTTTCTTTTATTTAAAGTCTCCAACATTGTTATTAAACATGTTATTATCAACTTGGTGCTATTAAATTGAGTTAATAAGACATATGTGTGTAAATAAAAAGCGGTCGCCTCAATTCACTCAGGCTGTCGCCTTTTTGTCGCCTCTCGCCTCGGGTGATTTTGAACCTTATCGCCTCTGTATCGCCTTTCGCATTGACAGCTTTGACCTCCACCTTCAAGGGCGGCCTCTCCACAAGTGCCCCATCATGCTTCATCGGCTACCTCTACCTCATCGCGAACCCCCCGACCTTAGTCGTCGAGAACACCAACCTGAGCGCCTCCTCCTGTCGTAGACCACCTACCAAGCACCACATCGCCGAGTGCTTAGCCACCTTCACCACCCCACCTCCACTGCCTCGCCTCTGCCAACCAGGGATGCCACCGCCTTCCTCAAGTCTCCAATCGAAGCTCCCCTCAACCACCTACCCCACTACAGCCCCCTCCAACTCCCACTCAATAAGCCACACCTATGGGGACCAAGGCAACTCCACCTCTACAAGTAGGGTCCTTGATGGCGATGGTGGCAACTTCATTGCACTCACATCCTTCCCGACCTCCCTTCCCGCACCGCACCTCGCCCTACAATGGCCCAAACCACCGTACCACAGGCACCAGATCAATTCTCGGCACTCCACCGCAACGTGCCCTAAACCCAAGCACTTGAAGCAGCGCACCTAGCTTCACCCCACCTTGCCACTCTTCCTCCATCGCACCTCCACCCAACCGCCATCCTCTCCACCAAGCCCACCCGCATCGCCCTTCCCTACCGCTCTCACACTCATCGCTTCCCCAACCCCCATATGGTGTTAATTACTTCAATACACTCCTATAGCATGCCTTCCTACAATACACATCCTTATTCCGTAGTTGTTCATCAAGACTAACTACTATATTAGGTTGATGTCGAAAATACTTTCCTCTATGGTAATCTTCAAGAGGAAGTTTATATGTAGCAACTCCTAGGACTTAAAATTAAGGAGTGTACAAAGGTTTGCAAGTTGCACAAGGCAATGTATGGCCACAAGTAAAGCCCATGAGCTTGGTTTCAAAAACTATCCAAGGTCATTGAGAAAATTGGATTCAAAAGATCCATGCCCGATCACTCTCTCTTCATATGAAAGACAAATACGAGGATTGTTGTGAAGCTTGTCTACACGAATGATATCATCTTGACTGGAGATGATGCACAGAAGATTACAACTACTAAGGAATTTTTAACCAAGCACTTCGTTACAAAGGACTTGGGGCTACTCCGTTATTTTCTTGAGATCAAGGTAACTAGAAATACACACAAGGTTGTCCTTTCTCATAGGAAGTATGAGATGGATCTTCTCCAGGAAACTGGCATGTTGAGTGCTAAACCTACTTCCATTCCTATGGACCCAAGCATACACTCGTATGATGATGACTCCAATCCAGTTGATGCCAGACAGTATAGATGTCTTGTGGGGAAGCTCATATATGTTACAGCGATGAGGTCATACATTGCTCTTGCAAGGAGCTAAGTAAGCCAGTTTATAGAGAAGCCTAGAAGGATACACTGTCTAAAATCCTCACCAGGAAAGGGTCTATTCTTTGCTTGCGGATACAATGGCATAAACTAATGTAGATTATGCAGGATGTCCTAAAGATAGGAAGTCCACCACCGACTTCTATACTTTTGTTGTGAGCAATCCAGTCACATGGAGAAGTACGAAACAGATGATGATGGCTAAGTCAAGTGCAGAATATGAATATAGAGCGATGGCTCAAGCTACAATTGAGTTAATGTGGATTCGCTCTATGTTGGAGGATCTCCATGTGCCTTTGATCGGTACCATCAAGATGAAGTGTGATAACAAGGTTGCTTTCTTCATAGCTAATAATCCAATGTTTTGTGAGAGAACTAAGCATGTAGAGGTGAACTATCACTACACTTGGGACATGATTGAAACGAGTTTACCTCTCATGCATCCTTAGTGGACCAAGCAACAAATATGTTCACCAAGGCACCACCCCAAGCTAACTTTGATAGATGATGTGCCAAGCTGAGCATGAAAGATTTACATGCTATAGCTTGAGGGGGAGTGTAGAGAGGTATGTTGATTTTCTATTTTTATTTCTTCCGGTGCTATTTCCTTTTCCTTGTAGGTCTACATGTAATTGTTCCTAGCACCTCTCAATGTATATATGGGGTCTAGGATTTTTCTTAAAGAGAGGAAAATCTCTTCTCATACTCCAAGTTCAAGAACAAGTGAAGAGCCCCTTCTACTGTAAGGCCACCACTTACATCACCTCTCTCCCCTCCCTCGAGAATTCCCCTAATGCCCTTCTATCATCCCCTTTCTCTTGCCCAAAGAAGTATTTGACATCTACTTCTAGCTTCAACCAGGCCATTCTTGGCTCCTTTTTCAACACCAAGCTGTCTGAACCATCCCTAGGAGGATGCCCTCCTTTAGGTGACCTCCACTACATACTTTGACCCCATCATCAGCATACCAAGGTTAAATCAAAGGGGATCATGCTCCCCCACAAAGAGGTCTGCCTCTCCATTAACACCTACAAGGGAAAGAAGTGGCAAACGTCAATACTTCTCCTGTTTGACCACCAAGGAGACCTTAGTAATGGACTTCGAGTTCAAGAGTTGTGTCATATGCAAGTTCCATCAACTGAACCATCTCGGGAGAACAAAATAGACATTTTAAACAATGGAGTTGGATTGATAGAACAAAATGGAGCTCAATCGAAGAACAGAGCTATAGTTGCATCAGGAAGAACTCCACCAAAGATCAAAACGTGACTCAGACCCAGAGTTGAGGATTAACAACTATTCCTACTGTCCATAGGACTTTGTTCCTCTTCCTATCATCTCCTAACAAATGACTCCTCCCACACCAATGTTGAAACTCAAGACTCTCTTAAAGGGCAAAAAACATCAGATAGCAAAGATGTGGAAGAGGAGATACACTGTTCATCCTCACCTCTCTATCAACACCCGCAAAAGGGAAAAGATGCTGCCAACTAGTGGTCTATAAAGGGCACCGCATGCTATTAGTAAGCAGCCAACTAACATTATCAGTAAGGGGGCCCACATTGGTCAACAAAGAGGGGTAACAAAAGGGTCAGAGAAATAAAAGGAAAGAATGTCACTTTATCTAAATTGATATGCTAACCAGGGACACAAGGATCCATCTCCATATTTTTCATTAACTTGGTTAGTCATCTCACTGGATCTTGATACAGGGAGCATTTGTGTAAAAGGTGTCAATTTTGCGAAGGCATCTAGATAAATATGAAAAGTCAGGGAGTATGTGTGATATCTTATGCTTAAAGGAACATCCATGTAAAAATAATTTTTAAAAACCCTTAAAATAACTACATGCATAAGCCAAACAAGAACTTTTTATCTGCATGCGCGCGCGTGTGCGTGCGTGTGTGCGTGTGCGTGTGTGTGTTTTCAAAGAAGAAAGGAATGATTAGTTGCAGCAACCACCTTCTTTTTTACAATCTTGACCATCTCACGCAGGACATCCTTATCAGCAACATGCAAATGTGCAGTATCTCCACAGTTTTTTATCACTGCCTCCAATAGCTAGAACCAAGCCAAAATAACACAAATTGAGATTTTATACCAGGAAAAATAAATAACAAAGGAAAAAAATTCCTATTTAGCTGAAGGCTTTCAATTAAGCCAATGCATCAAATTCAATGGTAACACTGCATCTCGACAGAACCATTACTAAATTTTACTTGCTACATCATTGAGATAACAATAGGAGTATTTGGGAATGATTCCATTCTAAGAGCTGTAAAGAACATTTCGAAAAAACGATCATGTTCAACAATTGCAGATAAATAAACCATGTCTATCAATTTTTAATATATTCCATTTCATGGTGATTTTCCACCATACCAAAGAAAAAACTTTGGGTCCAAATTGTTTTGCTTTCACTTTTTTTTTTTGAAACAATGTTTTGCTTTTACTTTTCCAAAAAAAAAAAAGTTTTGCTTTTTGAAAAGGGATCCATTATCATTTGCTATTGCATTCATTGTATGTTGTTAGTTAATATATACTGCCTAGACAGCACTTTGTCGCAAAACTTTTCTCGATGCATTTGGCTTACAATTAACCATGGCAGTGCTCAAAAAAGACACCCATGTAAAGGAGACATCACAATCAGAGATACTAATGATGAATGACTTCCTATTTCCATCACATTCTACTTTTTTTTCCTTTTTTTCTTTTGAGAAAATTCCATCATATTTTAAGATGCAGTACGTGCTGTGTTTTTTCCCTTATTTGACAAACTGAGGGGTATCCCGGATAGTTGTATTCTTTTTTCTCTTAAAGGGAGACATATAGTATTTCTCACACTATAGAAGTATCATATTGATGAATTGTACAATGGAGCTTTACAGTTAGAGTAATTAAAAGAAAGATCAAGGCAAGTCTCTATAGCAACTGAGAAGTGAGAACCAGGATGAGTTTATGCTTGATAGATCTAAGACTAAAGTGATACATCTCATATGATAGAGGTCTTAAGTACCGAAAAGAAAGATTTACATATGATTTTTGTTGATGAAGACACGATTCTTTCAAGAGATACCTTCTGGAAAATTTCGGAGAAGAGACAAGTGCTGGCTTTGCATATTAACCTCATAATGAAGCTTCCCCTTACCTAAGGACTAAATGCAATTTGATAAACAACTTTAACACCACCTCGTATCTAGATCTAGGATCAGCTTTTAAGCCTTTATCTCTTTATTTTGGAAATGAATGAGTTAACAAAGCACATTAATGATGACACATTATGGTGTATTTGCATTGGCTTTTCTTTTTTTTTTCTTGAAGAAAACTGAGGAAGATTACCTGAGATCGGTAATCATCCAGCAGAATATATTAATCATAAAAAAGGAATGAACTTATAGATTTTCCAGCCATGACTCAAATAGGCTATTCGCCTCACTCACTATATTTTCAGTCCAACATCTTTCCCCTCTAAAAATGTTGCCATTCCTTTAATTCCATGTACACCACATCACAGCAAAACATTTGACCCAACCTATCACGTTAAGAGTATAGTTTTCTCTAAACACCTTCCAAAAAGTAGTGTTGTCCGTAGTTGCCACAGTGGAGAGACCAACATGATTCCAAATTTCCTTGGAGAAATCACACTGAAAGAATAAATGGTTGATATCTTCATCTTGCTGTTGACAGAAGGAGCAACTAGCATTCACTTCACTGAACCACTTTCTTCTTAAAACTTTCATCACAATACGTTCCCTTCTAAAGAGCCAAAGAAACAACTTAATTTTCAAAGGAATTTTTACTTTCCAAATCGTCTTAGAATCTCCATCCACTTCTTTGACAGTTGTATCTACCAAAGTCAATTTTCTATAAGCTTTCTTTACAGAAAACATCCCCTCCTTCCATCGAAAGCGATCCTGCACACCTGCAGTAGGCTTTATATCTTGAATCACACTCATCATGTTCTGAAATCAGCAAAAGAGGCATTAAACAGCCCCTAGGACAGATGAATATCTCACGCATTGATCTGGGAATCCCACACATCTCTAACTGCTGCACAATTGTTAGCTGCCTGCTAGAAAATCTTGTGATACTGGTATGCAAATGGTACCAATTGTCATTCCAGAACTTGAACAATGACCCATCCGCCAACTCTGGAGAAAAGAAAGATTCATAATCATTTATCAGAAAATGAATGGCATGCCAAAATGTAGAAGAACCTCTCATAGACTCTGGCCTTTGCATTAATTTAGTACATAAACTATATGAGTCTTTCAAGATCAGAGAGACCATTAATGTATCATTCGACATTACTTTAATCACCCACTTCAGTAAGAGAGCCTTGTTAAAAGTACTCAAATGGCTTACCCCCGAACCACCTTCGCTCTTGGCCTTGCAAACATTTTCCCAAGGCACCAACTGTGCAAATCTACCCATCGAATCCAGGCCTTTCCAAAAAAATCTTTTTCTTATCATGTCTAATTGTTTAATGATCTTCTTTAAAGGCCTGAAAACAGATAAAAAGAAGACCGGCATAGATGTCAAAATTGATTTAAGGAGGATCAATCTCCCCCTCTGGAAAGCAGTTTATAGCTCCATGTAGACAACCTATTTGAAACTCTTTCAATCATTGGATTCTAGTCCAATGACACCAACTTTTTTTTCCTTTCAACAGTAGTCCCAAGTATCTAGTAGGCAGCCTTGCAATAAGGGACTCCAAGATAGTAGCAATAGCCTCCTCCTCCACACCATGGAAGGCGAATGGTATGAACATCGATTTCCTTTTATTAATATTCAAACCGGACATTGCAGCCAAGATCTTTACCAATGCCAAAGCATGACTTGCCGCTCCCTCTCCACCTTCAATGAAAAACGTGGTGTCATCTGCATATTGTAAAATAGCCGTAATCAATGATCCCTCCCCATGTGTAGTAAATCCCGAGAACAGGTTACCTCCACGTGCCTTGAAAGATAAGTAAGCCAAAGTATCGACTGCTATATCAAATAGCATTGGGGCCAGCGAACAACCTTGACGAACACCCCTTTGAGGTTGAATCCACCCTCCATTGGACCATCCATTAATCAGTACTGAGAAAGATGGCGTAGCCACGCATCTCTTCATCAATTTTATCCATTGATCTGAAAATCCTCTTCTTTAGAAGATCCCAGAGATATTTCCATGAAACCAAATTGTAAGTTTTGGAAAAGTTATCTTTCCAAAGAAATGCTAGACATCCTCTTCTTTTCCATGCTGCCACCATCTCCTCAACCATTACAAAGGAATCTTGCAAAGATCGACCCTTAATAAAAGTTGATTACGCTGGTGATATGATTCCAGGTAATATATTCCGCAACCTATCTGCCAATATTTTTGCCACCAACACATATATTGAGTTAGACAAGGCAATGGGTCTAAACTCGTCCATTTTATTCGCCCTGATTTCTTTGGTAACAAGAAAGATAGAACCGATTCAACCTCTCAAACCCTTTGTTACCCTTTAAAAATTCTCTGATCATTGCCATCACATCAAGACCAACTACATCCCACAGTTCCTTATAAAACACAACCTGCAGACCATCCAGGGTAGGTGAGCCTTCTACCTTTAGACCTCGCAATGCATCCAAAACCTCTTTTTCCTCCACCTAAGCTACAAGAGAAGTCTTCATCTCATCACTTACCTCGGTCATCTCCAAATCTCCCAATCTCCAATCCTCCACCAGTTTTCTTCTTGTGAAATCATGGAAATAAGCACGAAATGCATCACATATCTAGTTTCTCTGACACAAAACCTCCTCTCCCACTTTCAGCGTGTTAATGAAGTTGGACCTCCTTCTGGTACTAGCTGACAAATGGAAAAAACGTGTGTTTGAGTCTCCCTCTTTAAGCCAAACCTGCCTAGACTTTTGCCTCCAATCCATCTCTTGTTTATGATCTTCCTCACTAACCATCCTCTGCATCTTCTTCTTTTGACATGGTCTTCTTGAGATAGGGGTGCATTCTCCTCTTTCCTATTAAGAGATGAGATTTTCAGCAATGCCTCCTTTCGCCTCTTCTCTCTTCGTGATCTCAAATCACGTTTAAACTCCATCATAAATTCTTTAACTGCCTTAATTCTATATGCCAAAGCACGTGCTGTTGAGCTAGACTCCGGTGTAGATCTCCATTTCTCTTGAACCTACTCCTTAAATCCCGGTTCCTTCAGCCAAGATTTGTGAAATTAAAATATGTAGCGAAACTTGCATCTTCGTTACTATGCTATACCAAAGGTGTATGATTTGAAAATGATTTATCACAAGCCACCACATCCGCTCCATGGTATGATTCTGCCAAAGAAATGTTACAAAGAAATCTATCTATACATGAAACAGCCCCACTACCATTTCTCCACGTATATCAGGCTCCAGAAATCGGTAAGTCCATCAATTCCAGCTCCTGCAAGGCAAGCTGAAATTGGCTAGTAGATCTATCATTTCTATCATCTGGAATGCCCTCAGCATATAAAGTGGCGTTAAAATCCCCCCGAACGAGCCATGGCACCCCATCAACAAAATCAAAGGCTTAGTGTAGTTCCTCCCAAAATTGACTCCTCAATGTGTCATTGTAAGGGCCATAAACAAAAGAAACCGAAATAAGAGCTGCCATCCACCTTCCTTGTGAAAATTATTGTTGCCACCATTCTGGTTAACCAAGAAGCTCATAAATCAAAATATTCCTTGTGTCACATCGTAAGGATACCTCGTGATCGCCCTTCGACACAAGCCTCCATACAATTTGTAAATAAATCTCCACAGAGACACTTCTTCATTTGAGGAGGATGCAAGCAATATCTATTTTCCACTCACCCAAATGTTTTTGTAGAATTGATCTTCGCCCTTCGTCCCGAAGACCCCGGACATTCCATAACAGAACCTTAACCATCAATTTTTTTTCTTCAACCCTCCATCATGCACTCTCCTAGCCCCAATCACTTTTGCCACCCAGGCCTCAGTTTCACTTGTATCCGCTGACCTCCCATGACTCTTCACAACTGGATTCTTCTTTACCGATCTTTTCCTACGGTATTTGCCTTGGCTAATGCAACAAGAAATTGAGTAAACAAAAACTTAAGCTTTTGAGGCCATGGAAGTTAAGGGCTTCTGACTTAGTAGGATAAAAAATGAATATATGAAATCAAAATACCGTGCCAAGAAAAAATAGTGGCAAAAGAGACAAAGTTAAGGCGCAAAGGTGAAAATTGAAGCAGATTGCATTCCATGAAAAAAAAAGATTTTTTTTAATATCTGGGGCCAATATTCAATAAGATGGAAAATTTGATGGAAATGACACACATAGAATTATTGCTAGTCAATTGAAGCAAAAGAGAACTTCTTGCACCCGGTATAGGAAAAAAAATTTTGACCACTTCAACCCCTGGCTTTAAGGCCAACGTCAGGCTAGGGAAGCATTGAAACATGTGGATCTAAATGTCAGACAATCAATTGTGAGTATGTATGCTAAGGTGGATGTATGGCTATGCTAGAAAGGATCAAGTTTGCTACCAAATCACCAAGAAAAAAGTTTGGGTGAATCGACAATAAAGTATAAAATGACAAAGACATGTTTAATGTGATACAGATATCTATAAAAGGCCAATTAATGCCTCGATTAGAAGATGTGAGAAGTTACCTGAAGCCTTCTAAAAAGGGTCAAAAAAAACAAAGATGTGTCCGAAGAAATTATCAAGCACAATCATGATTACTTGGATCTAAACCCAAAAAATAGATCAATATAAACCTTTGAAGAGGTAAACAATCAATGTAGCCAACTCCACTTGAAGTGGGAAAAGACTTAATTGTTGTTATTGGAGGGAGAATGTGCTAATATAATGTTATAGTTAAAAATAAAGAAGTTGCCTCACAGTTAAGGTAAGGAGCTGTACTTTGGAACGTTTACTATTAAGTCGCTTTTTTAAAACCTTTACAACATCCTTTGTCTGCCTGTAAAATCCAAATGAAAAGCAAGTAGTCATAATTATATGGTATAAGAAAGATAAATCACGCACTAAAGAAACAGAAAACAACCATCTGCAAGCTTTACGCTCAAAATTTTTCATAGATAACATAAGTTCCATAAATTCACAGCCAACAGTTATTTAAAAAATTAAAGAGAATGAAATCTAAACAACAAAACAAGAAAAGTTCTGATCAGATCCGGTTTCTGTTCTTCATGTAAAAAAGCACCATGCACTTCATACACTATAAATAAACCTAGTTATCAAGCCACATAAGGGCTCAAGCCCAAGCTTGTTCAAGCTTGGGCTCAACCTCGATTAAGTTCATTTGAGATAGGAATGAACTTGTTTGGCTCAAGAGGGGCTCATGAGTGAGATGAGTCCACTTATCAGCTAAAGCATCACACAAGTGCGCACACAAAACTTAATTGAGTTAGTTAATAAGCCAAGTTCTTGATTGAAGCTTGGCTTGGCTTGGCTTAGAAAGAAAATTGAGATAGGAACTAAGCTCAAGCTCAGGTCAAATGCCCGTTGGGTCAGGCATGTGAGCCTTGTGAGTTGGATTCAAGCTAGACTCATTAAGCTTAGGCTAGATGCCCGCCCCTAACTATAAAAAACCTTTTTAAAAAGGGGGTATGACCTATGTTCTTCTAAAGAGCATTCCAGCTCATTTTCGAGGCTAGAAGCCTACATATGAGACCAAACATCCCTAAGGGGTGGACGCCTCTTTTCCAAGAATCATCAGATAGACCTTAATGGTTTGGCAAGCTCTAGCAAATAGCTAACTTAAGCCACATGGAAAAAAATTAATCCAGCATATATTTTGCTAACAACTTATTTTCTTAAAAGCTTGAATAATATATATAGCAGAAGCATAAAAGATATCAAAGCGTAATAAAATAAAGAATGCTTAGATTTTATGTGGAAACCCCACTCACGAAGAGAGGAAAGAAAACTCCAGGAAAAGGCCCTGATAGAGTTGATCTCTATATTGATCTTCTCAAAGAAATAAGTGGGGGGAGTACATGCCTATTTATAGGCTACCACACACTCCAACACTCAACATCTCACAATGTGGTACTAAGCCAACCACACATTTTCAACACTCCCCCTTAAGCTGGAGCATAGAATGCTCAGCTTGTACAACAACAAAACCTCAATCTACACAACAAAACACAACTCTTTAACTGGTTCTTACTTGTAGGCAGGTGTACTAATGACGACACATTAGCGAGGTCTGGAGTGTTGAACAAACTATTGTAGCTGGTTCTAACAAAGGCTTCTCCTCTGGAGACCTCAATTGTTATTGATGGCTCCCCATTCAGCATCTCTGACATGGGTCTTCCTCTAAAGACCTCGAAACTGGATCTCCCCTCTAGAATCTACAAAACTGGATCTCCCACATAGAAACCTAATATGAGCCCTTTCTCTGAGGACCTCGAAACTAGATCTCCCTTTCTAGAGACCTAGAAACTCTGGACCTCCCGGAGTTATGGTTTCTCATGTCGTGATCTACAACAAAGGGACTCCCAAATGAGGAATGACTATAGTAACATCCACGCTCCCCCTTTCTCCCATACTCATATGAAAGATGAATATATCAGTAAGAAGAAAAAAATATCACAAATAAAAGAGCTTCTCCCCCTCTTCTCTTTAATTTAAACCTTCTTTTGCCTTTTTTTTTTCTTTTTTCTCTCCTTTTTCCTTCTTTTTACTCTTCTTCATGCCTTTGTTTTCTTTCTTTTTTTTCTTCATTTTTTTATAACTCCAACCAACTACATGCAAATTTAAAAGACCCTTCGCCCTCATCTCTTAAGGCACAGTCAAACCCAAAATCGCATGCTTCGTCCTCTCACCTCTGTAGCCGAGAAGAAAGGTGCCTGCATCACCAACATCCTCATTGGGGCGCTGACCGTGACTGGATCTCCGCTTCATGCGATCGCGCGAGATCTCCGTCACTTTAATCACCAAGCTCATCGTTGCCGTCTTCTTCTTGCGACCCTTCTTCATCCTCGCGCTACTCCTCGAGCACCGCCAGTGCCTTCATCACCATCATTAATGCAGTCCTCGCAACCCCTAAGCCTTCATCACGTGATCCCTGGAGGCGTCGTCGTCTTCATCACCACTGTCCTCAAAGCACCACCAACACTCCCAAGCGCCATTGTGGCCCACGTGATGCCCCCTTCTTCGCCATTGTCATCGCCTCCTCCAAATCAAAACCCCTCTAAATGACTTTTGATAAAAAAAAAAAAAGCTTAGAACAATAACAAGATAAAATATGAGAATAAACCCTGAAACGAACTGCTCTGATACCAAGTTGAATGGTATGAAAAGCGGAAGCATAAAAAAATCAAAGCATAATGAAATAAAGAACACTTGGGTTTTACGTGGAAACTCCACTCACAAAGAGCTGGGAGAAAACCACGGGAGAATGCCCCAATAGGGCTAATCTCTATATTGATCTTCTCAAAGAAACAAGTAAGAGGGTACATACCTATTTATAGGCCACCACACACTCCAACACTCCACATCTCACAATGTGGTACTAAACCAACCACACATTCTCCAACACTTCGAAAATAAACATTAAAAGCATTAGCCAAGAAAAAAAAAAAAACCCAAACCTCTTCACTCTAAGGTGTGAAAATGAACTTCGAGAAAATAACCATCTCCCTAAATCTTGGCATGGAAGAAGCACAAAATTTATCATCATTCTTAGGTTGCTCCCTCCAAGACTTCCTAATGACCCATTTATGTTGGGGGTTAGTTTACAATAGGGGACATCTAAACCCATGTTTAGGCTATAACCTAGGTTAGACCAAACTCAAGTTTGAAGAGGGGATAATGCCCTCTCTTTTCCTCACTTCCAACCTGTCAAGTCAAAAGATGACTCCCAATTTATCCACCTCTTCAGTAAACACCACTAGGTGATATCCCTAGGTTTCAAGCAAACACCAACAGGCGATATCTCCAATTTCCAATTTGTAAACTCGGGTTTGTAAGCCCCTCCCATAAAGTAGCCCTTAGGCTACCCCATTTCTACTCCAAAGCTTCCAAAACACATATGATATGCAATCATTAATTTTAGAGATATTTTCATTCATGCTCCTATAATCAAACCTAATTACATCTATATCCTAAAAATTTCAGACATACACCTATATCCCTATAAACTTACGTCATTTATCACATATGTCCTTATGTTAGTATTTGAAAGTACAATGCACTAACCATGGTTGAGATATAACCATATGCCAAAGTTACCTTTAAAAAAAAAAAAAAAAACCACCTTCCTCCTCCCCCAGCTCCTCCTCCTCCACCCACCTCCTCCCCGCAGCCACCACCTCCTCCACACTCCTCCCCCGAACCCTTCTCTCCTACAACCACCACCCCACCCCTACCACCTCCTCCACCCTCCTCTTCCCCACAGCCACCACCTCCTCCACACTCCTCCCCTAACCCCAACCACCACCCCTGAGATCGATGTCATGGGAGAAGAGGCTAGAGAGAAGGAGAGTGCGATGCTCCACGGAAGGGGAAGGAGCTGATGATGAAGGAGCTCGCCAGTGGAGCTGATGAAGGAGCTCGCCAATTGAGGAGGTGATGGAGCTGATGATGGGTTGTTAAGGGAGGAGGTGAAGGTTTTGTGAGAAAATGGTGAAAAAAGATCATGAGGGTATTGACATAATTTTCAGACTTTATGCTATTAAAGTTAACAACATTAGAGGAATATTTCTTGAAATATTGCCCTATAATTGACAGAAAGCTAACAGTATAAATATGTTTGGTTAGCAAGTTTGTAGGGGTATAGATGTACATACAGAGTGTTCAAGGGGTACAAATGTAATTAGGTATGATTATAAGGGTATGGATGTAAATATCCCTTGAATGTAAATATCCATTGATTTTATATATATATTTATATATATATATATATATAGGAAAAAAGAAGCGTGCAGGTGACCTGCACATAAGTTATGTACAGGTGCGGCAATATCTCCCACTACGAGTAATGTTTTGGAATGAAAATTTGGAGATTGAAATCACTCTATATGAACATGTTATGCACTTAATTTGAAGCTAATTTGAAACTCCTAACACCTACATCCCTTAGGGCCAAATTTTGTAATACTTTAGCCGTCAAAAATAAGCTTCGTTCAAACAATGGACTGAAAGGAGAAAGAGCTTCGCTTCCCTCCCTCCCTGTTATAATAAATATTCCTAGACTCTTGCCTCACCACCATCCCACCATCCTTCCTCCCCACCCTTAAAATCTGGCTTTTTATTAACAAAATTGACTCTATTAGAAAGGCCTTTCTTTGGAACATGGAGGCTGGTGGTAGCACGTGTAAAGGATTTAGAGGAAGGGTTCTCGTTGGGTTTTAAGGGAGATAGGAATAGGTGGCATGGAGTGGAGGGGATAGAGGGAGCATGAAAGCATATTTCACATGGAAAATAGACGGATAAGGGGAGATTTTTTGGTTGTTGGAGATCCAATGGTCTTCATTGAACCCTTCTCTCTAGAGATTGATTTGCCACCTTTGGATCTTCTAACAATCCCCAATTTCTTCTTTTTCCTTTACCAAGAAAAGATTTCTCCACGTTGTCTTGAAGATTGGGATAATTTTGGACCGTCAGATTGCTTTCTTGACATCTATGCTCCACATTTCTCCTTACCATTATTTTGCAAGATGAGACTTGCAAAATATAGTATTTATTATTCCAAAACAACAAATGAAGATTGATGACTACATTATTGAGCTCAATTACATATAATTAACTAGATATACATGCATTCCTAAATAAATGCAATTATATAATTAATGCTACAGACCTAACATAATTAAGCATGAATTATACAGAAATTTATGTGTTCATCACACTCCCGTACCGAAGTTTTGCTAGTACCTAGCAAAATATATGCAAGAAAACAAATGAAATAAGACTTAAGCTAGGATTATATAAGTCGGGAGGTAATAATCATCACTAACTATAGAAAATATACGCGAAAATTCATACACAAAGACTTATCCATAGTGGAATATTGCCCTAAATACAAGTTGTCACATCCTTTCCGGTTCCCCTAAACCTCAATTATAAGCCTATAGAGTAGTTTCTAAGGCTCACAAGTTCACCCAAGGTTTGCTAGAAATTAATGAGCTGAGCACTATGCTGGTGGTGCTGACTCAACATCTGCAATATAGTAAATCCGAAGCAGGGTTTGGAGAAGTAAAGGATAGTTTGATGCTTTAGAGAGAGCAAAGTTTTCTACCTCGTTGCCTACTTGTCAAGTCATAACACTTGTGGCTTCTCTTTTACTCCTTATCTTGGTTCCACAAATCAACCCTTCCAATGCTTGACCACATTGATAGGTTTGGATTACTAATGAGAAGAACTGCCATTCTATAGAAAATCAAGTCAAGCAACAAGGCTGGCTAACAGAGAAGTTAGTCAAGCATTCCAAGGTGAGAACTCAAAGAACAAGCGAAAGTGATCAAGTTCCTTTCAGAACCATTTTCTCTTGAAAAAAAAGAAACATTGATCCAGACACTTGATTTTGTTTTAAGAAGAAGAAGAAGAAACCAAGCACCTGCTCTTCACAAAGATCCAGATAATCCAAACACCAGTAAAGAGGCACCTCAAGTTTATAAGCAGCAACCTTCAAGAAATTACCACAACAGAATTTAACCCACAAAAATTCCTAGTTCAAGAACCTAGAACCAAGTTCATGTAAGACCACATAAACTATTCAAATTCACTACTTTTGACAAATCCAGGAAGGTGAGCCTCTATCATCATTGCTAAGCATATGCATGAAGGAGAAATAACTAAATCCTGCACACCTCAAACAAGGTCAACTGGATCAAAGAAGTACAATTCAAAGCAAGAATCATTTCCATATCAAAAGATTAAATTTCCTCCATATATCATTAAAACTAAATATAACAAGTCCTACTTCCTAGCATGCAGCTGCTCCTGGATGTCACTTAAACAGAGTGACTAGTGCACAACTACTCGTAAACTAATTCATTAATCTAAAGAAGCTGATAATGCTGAGCTGATTTCTTCATTGCTTTCCTTGTCAAATCCACAAGCTTAAACCTATACCATCATCAAATATACAGTCACAAACATTTCAAGCAACAAAATCACATATTTTCATACATCAATACCCACCATTCCAGTTCACCCCTCTTAGGTTTCGGATCACAACCACCAAGAACATCAGTACCTATGCCAAACAGATTGATCAACAAAATAGCATGACTATTAGATCCACACACATTATTCTGATCGACTGCTTTTAACAAATTCACAACCATAAACCAAAGCCACGATCACTAAACATGCTATCAAAACCCAAACACTCAAGCCCTCCAAACCTCGAACAAAACAAATCAATCACCAACATGACATGTGCACTTATATCTACACATGTTACCACTCTCAAGTATTTCAAGACCACCACTACCAATCACCTCAACCAAAGACCTTAGCACCTACACCCAAACAAATTAATAATCAAGACTGCATAATCCACTTAATCCATACACCCACTACACGGTATTTCAATTAACTACCTTACCAAACAAGCATAAACCAAATTTGCAATCATGAAACATGCAATCAAAACCATAACACCCAATCCCTCCAAATCTCAAACAAATAAATCATTGAAACCGCATATCCACAATCGCTACCACCCATCATTTCAATCAGAAATCTTAGCATCCTAACACTCAATAACCTGAACAAATTTATCAACAAGAAACACAAAGCTCATTTAAATCCATCCACACTGTTCCAGTTAACAGTCCACGATTGCAAAACAAACTCACAATTGCTAGACACGCAGTGGAGACCTCAACACCCAAAACACCTCCAAACCCCAAACATATCAATCACAGAAACCACAATATTCACTGTAACATCAATCTACACCACACCAATCTAACCCCAAACATATCAATCACAGAAACCATTCACTATAACATCAATCTACAGCACTCCAATGCACTCCTCTTAAGAACTTCACGATCCCCTCCTCCAATCACCCCACTCAAAACCTCAGCACCCGAACTCCCACAAAGCAAGTCAATCGAACAAACACACATAAGCCGCTTACATCCATCTATACGCACCATTCTTATCAAGACAGATGCAGGTTTTCGCACTCCCAGTAGTATGTACCCCTTCATAACCACCAACTCGTTGCCTGTTGGAATTCGCTGCACCTTCTTAGGAATTGTTGTTCTTTTTTTTCTTCTTTTTTAAGCTAAGAGTAAGGTACTTCCCCGTGCCCAAACATGGGTAGATTTTACACATTCTTTTCCAACTAAACCCCAACAAATTCACAAACCATCACCATAGTGCTTTCTTTTCCAAAAGATAATAGGTACTTTACTTGTTAGCATCCAAACAGGAATACATTTGTGCTTTACCTCACAGCAAACTCCCAAGGAATTTGGGAACCATCATTATAGTGCTTCCTCTTCTATTTGGGAGTACATTTACACTTTCTCTTCTAATTAACTCTCAATGAATTCGCGAACTACCACCACAGAGCTCTCTCTCTCTCTCTCTCACACACAACTAAGAGGTACCATACTTCTGCATCTACAAACGGGAGTACATTTACACTCTCTCTTTCAACTTACTCCCAACGAATTCAGAAACGATCACCACGGTGCGTTAATTCGGAAACGACCACGATAGTGCATTAATTCGGAAACTATCACCACAGTGTTTCATCTCCTTTTTTTATATATTAACTAAGGGGATACAGTAGTTCTCTGTGTCCAAACAGGAATAGTTTGCACTCTCTTCCAACTAACTCCCAATTAATTCACAAACCATCACCATAGTGCCCCTCTCCCTATCTCTATCTCTCTCTCTCTCTCTCTCTCACACACACAACCAAAAGGTACAATACTTCCGTGCGTGCAAACAGGAGTACATGTACACCTTCTCTTCCAACTAACTCCCAACAATTACAAACTCGCGAACAATCGCCATAGTGCTTCCTCCTTTTCCTTAAAACTAAGAGGTACAGAACTTCTCTGCGTCCAAGCAGGAATACGTTCACACTTCATACTTTCTCTTCCAACTAACTCCCAACGAATTCGTGAACGTTCGCCGCACCGTGGTGCTTTCTCCAGTTTTTTTTCTTTTTTACACTTGTTCAAGCTGAGCATACATCTACACTTCCTCTTCCAAACGAATTCGCGAAGAGTTTGCGA
This sequence comes from Thalassia testudinum, assembly GCA_037157565.1. Taxonomy (NCBI): domain Eukaryota; kingdom Viridiplantae; phylum Streptophyta; class Magnoliopsida; order Alismatales; family Hydrocharitaceae; genus Thalassia; species Thalassia testudinum. Next base: position 56,983,316 of record JAZHRO010000030.1, read on the forward strand.
AACACGAAGGAAGCAGCGACCAAACTGCTCCAAAAATTGGCCCCCGCCCTTTTTTTTCTCGCCAAATAGATGGCACCGCGGTACGCCGAACGAGCACGCAACCGAGGCGAATCCAACGAAATAAGAGGGAAATAAAGCAAGCGAGAGGCGCGTGAGGTCGGACCCGGGGTGTTCGTTGAGGATATCGCAGATCTCCATGTTGACGGACCAGTCCGCCCCGATGAGCTGGTCGCTGGTCGCCCGGTCGACGAGGGCCGCCGCCACCGCCATCGACGGTTGGGATTGGAGGAGGAGCGATCGATCGCCACCGAGAGAGAGAGAGAGAGAGAGTTGTTGTGGGGAGTCGTTTGGTTTGGGAAGTGCCGAGGTGCGGAATTGGATGGAGGTGAGGAGTCGGGAGGGGAGAGGGCATATCCCTTGCCTTTTTACGAGGTGAGAAAATTATTCCCTTTTCGAAAGGAAAAAGGGAAGTTTTGCGACGGGACCCTTTCCCGTTGAGCGGAATTACAAGTTCGTCCTCGTGTGGGTCCCACCATTGCGATCGTTGTGCTGACCCTGGATGATGCGCATGTGCTGTGGTTGGACATTCCACGAACAAAAAATCTAGCATTTTTTTTCGAGTGAGTTCGTCGTGAGTGCCCCTACGGACGAAAGCTACAGGCCTTCCGAGCAGGTCCCATCTAATGGGCAAATCCACACCAGGGGCGCATGCGACCAGTTTTTTTATTTGCGTGGAGATTATTTAGGCTTAATTTATCTACGGTAGTCATCTTTTTAAAGTTTAATTCATATTAAATTGGCCATCTAAACTCTCATCTCGTAATTCAGGTTTAATCACTTTAATTTTACTTTATCTAACATCTATTTTTATTAGTATTAGTTAAATTTGTCTTGAAGTCGTATATTACTCATGTTTTTGACATCTCTTACGTTTTATATTCCTAATACGATCATCAGGTAAATGCTACAAGGGTTAACATCAATTTAAGTGAACATAAAATTGATGTTAACACCACGGTACCGATAAATACTATTGCAGGTTAACATCAATTTCAAATTTCTTTGCATGACTTTCCTAATCTCTCAAATAAACTAACCCTTAAGAAGCAATTAGAGCAATCTTTTATACTCCTTTTAATACTCTGGCACGTTTGGAAGTTTTTATAGGAACTTATTTATTGAGTTAGCCTTATCTCCAAGAAGGAAATGAAGGAAGGATTAGAATTGAGTAGAAGCGACTCAATCAACACACCTCTAATTCATGTATATTTATAAATAGCTATTATAACAACCTCATAAATGGAGGTTAACCACCTTAACCCGTCGATCTACAAATTATTACAAAGGGATAGCATTGAAATACATAGCCATTCAAGACATTGATCTAACCTTAATTACAGTCGTATGCTATTCTATATATTCTAGTAATCATAGATTATTTATCATTTACACACACTCTCTCTCTCTCTCTATTAGTGGTATTAAGCATGCTTCTATTATGACATTTTCTTTCTAACGCCAATCACACTACCCTTCCCATGTTATAACACTCCCATTACATTACTGTTACTTATCCTTTTGCTGAAAAGCCAATCGCAAGAGAGGAGATCTATTGATTAAGTTAACTTCAACATTGACCACACATCATCTATTCACTATGCTTTCTATCACTCATTCGATCGCTGATATTAGAGTACACTTTCACTACACCATCTATTTACAACTTTGATTGCATTGCCTTTTCCCCTATCGCTCCCATTGCATCGCCACTACCTATCCTTCAACCCAACCCCTTTACGAAGAAGTTGATCAGCCCTCTATCCTTTATATTTAATTACCTAGTCATGATACCTTTGTGACCAACTCCCAACACATTCATCTCCGCCTTCACCTCAAGACCATGACCACTCCCCATTTCGTAGAGTTGTTTACCATAATGATTGCCTATCTTTTTATTAAGGTTCGTTTAGAGGGAAGTTACTTGGTGAATATCTTTCTTGCCATTTTTGTTTGAAATTTTAGAAGTTTTTTATCAAAATACAAAAATCTCTACTTTTACTTTTAATATTAAATAAATATATACTAACATCCTTTACTCCCATTTTTAATATTAAAGAAACACTCACTGGGATTATATTAATACACAAATCATTTTATCACCTACTTATTCCATCACCTAAACAAATACCCTTCTTTACTTATGCCACGTTAATCTATCCCTATAGTATCTTATCTCGTCTCTAAACAAGCCTAAATAAAATAATAACTCCACGGTAAGAAATGAGATTAGATGACAATAGATTTCAAATACCTATTAAATCACCTTCGTTACTAGAATGAAATAAAATGTCTTAAATTCCAACGTGAAATTATAACTCTAATTTCTTTTTTGACGGTTAGTCCCATCTTGCTCGTTAAATATATATATAATTTTTTAAGGAATCACATCAAATATCTTAAGATAGTTTCCACAATAAATTATAAAAATACAGTGTTATTCAGTGTAAGTAGATTTCCTACGTAGATTACTAAATTTATCATTATCCTTTGGAGGTGTTGTCACATTACATGTTATCATTCTAACGTTGTGGTATTAAATATTTTTCATTATCTTTTTTAATTAGCTACACTTAACATTCTAACAATTCGATATTAAATATTTTTTATTATCTTTTTTAATTAGCCACACCTTATAGAAGTCTTTTTTTTTTTTTTATTGTTGCTTACTATGTAGAATATTTATTGTATGATGGCTTTCTTATTGTACATTAATTGTAAATTATATTTTTTATTGTATATACTTATTGCTATGAAAATCTAGGTGACATTAAAATAGTGCAATAACTTTTTTCTTATTAAAACATGTAGATTATCATATCATGTCACTAATTATATCACTAATTATATCAATGTTTCTTTTTACCTATAAAATTAATATGTTTATATCTTTCTGCCTACGATGAGTTATGTAAAAAATTATTTATCACTTTTATTTAAAAAAAATGACTAGTGAGATTATTCTTATTGTTACAATACCTTAATTGTGTTATATATTAAGGTAAGATCAAAGTTCTATAGATAGCCTTCAATGCTAGATGCAATATATTAGTTAATAAGCTATTTAAAAGTTTGTAATACTTCACTTACTATCTTTGATGTGTGTGAGTCTACAACTAAGAGAATAAAGTAAATTAGAGCTTTCCTAAGAATTAATGAAGTGCATCAAAGAGCTCAACTTGCAACATGAGAGCCAAGACAAGTTGGAGATTTGAATGTAGAGGCACTCTGAAGGATTTAATGTGTTCAAATATGCTTAGGAATATGTGCAAGAGTTTCTAAAATGTTTGGGAGGTGTCTCTTATATAGAAAAGTGTTTGGGGGTCCAATTAAGCCATAAGGCTCCCAAAACAAAAGTAAAAATATCCATGTGAGCTCACACATAATGAGAAAACTCTTTATAAAAAAAAGCATTTTTACATGCCATCAAATGTTAAATAGTTTGCCTAACATTAAACACAAACTTCATAATTTCTTTCCTTTGTTCAATTAATATGCTATCCAACATCAAATGTTAGTTGTACATCACCCAACATTAGGAAGATTGAAAATAAATTTTATAAATTATTTTCACTTTCCATCATCAATCTAAGGTCATTTATTACCAATTAAGTTATGATTAACACCTAATGACCTATTCATAGCTTGATTAGACAAAATTTATACAAAATATTTGTTAACAAAATGCATATATCTCCCATCCTATTTACTTTGGTTCATTTCCTGCTAAACACATGATTTAAAATCACTATATGACTCTAAACTCATTTGAAAAATTGAATCAAAGGTGAATAAGATAGGTTAATCTCGATAAGCTTCGTTAACCCCATATTACCATGAAATGTCACGCCCTACAACCACGTGACGAATAAGGAATTAAGGTAATTGATGTAATGTATTTAAGTCTTAATTGTTAAGGTGGTTAGGATTGTCAATAATCTTATCAATTATTGATATCTCGGTTACCGATTAAGAATGATCGTGTCTTTGTCGAACAATAGTTATTAACAACTTTGCACAATTACCTTAAAGTTAATGGAGGTAAATATAAAAATGACACATGCTAGCATAAAGATATAGATAAGGTAATATTTATAAGCCTATAACTGCTTCGTTCATCATTGGTCACTATATGTAATTTTTAGGAGCCACGAGTTGTGTAAAATAAAAGTAGTAGGTTTAATTACGCTATTTACAATCATTTTCAATTACAAAATGGGGGTATACTTGCTACAAAAAATAAAAAATAAAAGGTCAAGAGCCACAAAAGGGTCCACATTGATTATCACTTTGTCTTTTGTATTCTTGTGTGGACAAAAGCCTGCTTGGTAGATGAGCTTGTGTAACAGACATGAGGTGACGATGAACTCCAACAAAGCCTCTCAACCCTACTTAGTGGGAAGGTCCACGTTGCTACTTTAGAAGTAGACCTAGTCATGGGTCGGGTTGGATGGGCCATGGGGTAGGTTAATTGGGTTAAACTTTAAAAGACATTGGTCCAAGCCCTAGTCCCCAAGCCATGTTTCTGAGGGTCAGGTCAGGCCTGAGTCGACCCATGGATCAAATATAAAGTACATTAAAGTTTTAAACACAAACATTGATAATGACACAATATGAATGATCGAAAACATAAACATAGTCATGCTAAAAAATGACATTAGTGAACAAAACAATAATAACCAAATATACTTTAGTTAAAATGTCATAAAAATTACAAAGGTTTATCATACACATAAAAAATAAACTACTGAAGTTTTTTAACTATTAATCCTCCATAAAAATACGTCCTAGAAAATTGATAAATCACATGGAATTTAGGAATAATGTAATTAATCCTATGTCATTGTGCTAGCAGTACAATCCCAATCCTTATTGATAGCTTCCAACTTATAACTTCGTATTATGTTAACTATTAAGTATAATGCCCCATGTTTCTCTATGATTGAATGTGCTTATATGAGTATGCCAAAGGTCCTTGAACATTGGACATCTCATATGGCATTTGGAGATGAGTGGAGATTTTGGGGAAGCGAGACAATGATTAAATAAATGAAAAATTTGGCATCCAACAGGTGGGATTTGAATTGTTGGAGTCCCAAGCTGAGATTCTTAGAGTTTTTGATTTTAAATATTAATGATTTGCTGGTCGGGTTGGGTCAGGTTGGGTTATAAATTGGAGACCCAAGCTCGCCCATTTAAAATCCGGCCAATTAGAGGGTTGGGCTAGACTAGGTCATGATAAAAGAAATCGAAGTCCAAGCTCACCCATTTTGAGGGTTGGGCAGGTCGGGTCGATGGGGCTCCTAGCCCATGGTCAGGTCTATTTAAAAGTGGTCACTCCTCCATCTCTACATCTAAGTACCAAAAAAGCTCGGAAGAATGATGCCTTATCCACTCAAGTTAAGACTCACTCTGCCTTGCTCATCATCAACGAGTTGCCCTACAACAACGACACCTAAAGGTACGTCACAAGTAGGTATAATCAAAGCAGCTCTATGAGAACAAAATTATAATATACAAGTGTCTATATTATAAGTTAACCAACTAACACTTTCCAAATTTATCAAATATCTCGTTAGTTTACTATTCTTTTACTTTCCTTACGTGCCATGTCATTTTTTATGATCCCTCTTTAAGTTAGATGATGGGGATATATCATCTCCTTAAAATCTTACGGAGCAATTAATCTTTCCTTGACAATGAAAGAGAGTAATAATAATTGTGATTGTCAAGCTAGGTATGCCTATTCTCGATTTACAAAAATAATTTTGACGTTTGCTTTAAAGGGTCTTCTATTTTTTTTTTTGGAAATTATCCGAATCAATGCCTTGTTCTTCCAGTTTTGAATTTCTACAATTTCTGGCTTTCATCACCCGAAGCTTCAAAACCCACGCGTTAGGCTCATCTCCCGCCACCCAAACACCGCGGAGTAAATCTCACGTCATCTTCTCGGTCGAGAGTTTACTTAAAGGGTTAAAAAAAAAGGGAACGCACCACACCACCGACCCCTCCTCGCTTAATCCCAAACGGCACCTCAATCCGCTACTCTCCCCGCTCTCGATATCGAGTAAGACCGCGATTGTCCCCGTCTCCTCCAAGAGCTGGGGTTTCCGGATGTTTCCAACGTGAGAGATCTCGCCTTTCTTCCCTAGGTTTTCGATCGGGCTCCCATGGCGATCCTCGGCGACGCGCTTCGGCTGGCCTTCATGCCGAGGCACGAGTACGACGCGCTCCGGGAGGAGGAGAGGGCGTGGGGACGCCTCCGCCGGCCGGCGGCCGCCGCCGCCGCGGCGCTCCTGGCAGCCGCCGTTGTCGCGGCGGTGATCGCCAGCTTGGGGATCGTGTTCCCCGGCGAGGGTCGCCCGAGGCCCTTCTGCCGCGAGTCAGGGGCGGAGGGAGCGCCGAGGATTAGGGTTGGTAAAGGGGCGTTCTACTTGACGGAGGAGGAGGCAGCCGACTACTATTGGATGGTGGTGTTCATCCCTTCCCTTGTGATCTTCCTTGCCTCCTCTGTGTACCTCGTGGCAGGTGAGGGGGCTAAAGTTGAGATCTTTTGGTCGCTCTTTGCTAAAGTTGTGATCTTGGCCCGGCGCTTTTTTCGATTTCTACGGAAGGAGATCGGACATAGTTAGTGATATTTTTAGTTGAACTTATCCCTCTTGCGTTCCTATTATCTTGGTTTCGCCCGTAGTTGGTACAATTTCACTGATCGGGATGGATGGTATCAAGATGAAAGTAAGAAGAATGATCATCACTTGGTAGTTATAATTTTGATCGAGTGTGCTATAATATGTCAAGCCAAACATATGCAATCAAGGATCTCCATTTGATTGCTGAGCAATGCTTTTAGCGTAATATCCTTTGAGCCTCTCTTTTACCCAACTTGTGAACATTAGCTGAATATACTCTGAGGATTTTGCACTGAAATGGGGCTGCATATTCGTGAACTGAAATCTTATTGCAATTCTCTTCTACTTAAAAAGGGTGGTGGATTTCATCATTAGTCCTTGGGCATACAACAAACACAGGATCCAATCCATCGTGGCCCTTTAGGCATTGAACAAGCCTGGAAACAAGTCTCAAGTAACAGATTTTGCCCCCTGGATGTTCCACATTCTGCCTCATTGGACTGGAAGGGCATGGTGGTTGAGATTTTTTACCTATTTGTCTCTTATAAATGCAACCATGGCATCATTTTGGTTTTAAAGTTGCCTACATCTACCGAGGAGTAGATGTTCCTATGCCACGCTTTCTAGTGTGTTATTGTACCGACCACCTTTCTTTACTCTAGCTTCCTTTAGTGGATTCCTTTTGCTGATGTCCTGGACTTTAGTCTTATTTAGATCAAATAGGGCTTTGCAAGGTTAGCATCCGAGGAGGAGAGGTGGTTCTCTTGTTTTGCCTTCCCTTTGTTTTCTCCATGTAGTGTTTCCAGTTTTGTCTTGTTTGAAAATTTATTCTTTAGGAATGAAATTGCTTTGTAGGAAATGTTGAATGATTCCTCAAGCTTGTGCTTGATTCTTGGGATCCATTTGGTTGGGACGAGCAATATGTGGTTGTTGCCCCTTGTTCTTTTGTGATCCTAATTATTTGGTTAATGGTGGAATAAATAGTTTTTTCTTTACCCCATCGAGGATGTGGGAATAGACAACCTATCATAGCTTCTCTCATGCTTGGATAGATTTTGAGGGAACCCCAAGGAGTCTGGCATTTATTCCTTATCCTCCATTTGTATCCAGCAACAATTTGGTCCTTGGTGATTTGCCTCCATTACTGGTTATATCCTTCCCTAAGACTTGTTCAAGATGGTTTGGGCTAGTTCCAAGGTTTGGGCATGGCCTTCTCATTAAGAATTTTCTTTTTTGGAATGATTTAGAATTGGGAAAGAATCCATGTAGTCTGCCCCACTTAGGCCCTGCTCATTTCAGCATTTAGGTTGGTCGCTAGTTTAGTTATCTGCCTGATTGACTTGTGTCTGGTAGGATTTTGCCACAGGTTGTGACCTACCGGCTGGAGTGGTTGTGGGTTAAGAATGATTATCTAGCTGCTGCAATGGTGCATACTGCATAACCAGAGCACAGTCTTTAAAACAAATGGCCAAGATGCTCAAACAAACAAACAAACTTAGTGGACAAACGTCTCCCTTCTTAATGAAGTGGGTAACGGAAGATCAGTTCAGCAAGAGACTATGGGAGGCCAATAATAGAGAGGAGGAAGGGTCTGGACACAAGAAAGAGGAAACCACACAGAAAGAAAGATCAAACTGGGACATAGTGGAGCTAGTCTTGTGTGTGGCACCTATAGCACCAAGCCACTAACTTTCTTGCTCATATTCTTCATTCATCAACTCTTTCCTTACATAGAACCCCTCCCATCTCGCTCATTCCTTTCCTTCCATCCCCTCCTTCTAAGCTGCAGCCTATCTTTTAAAACAAGCATGCTTGTGATGTGGGAAAATGCTTGTATGAGATGTTGTGCATATGGTTTCTTTTTAATGGGTTAGTCAAGGTAATGCATTGGCACTAAATGACTCATTTGACCTTTGATAGATTTCATGTGAAATTCATGGGTTAGTCAAGGTTGCTCTTATACTCTCTATTGTATGAAATTATCTTTCAGTAATTGACGTTATCATATGGACTATCTAATCTCTTCTTCATTATACCTACAATGGTTTTTCACAGGGATGGTTGTTGCTTATTGGGCACCGACAAGACATATATGCCTCAGAGTAGTTGAAAACAACTACTGCACTTCACAACGGGGTAAATACACTTTTCCTTTCATCAATATTCTTGCTGAGTGTATCTCAGAAAACAATGTCCTTGCTAAGAGTATATGTGATGGTGAAGTGTTCTGAGTTTCCAAGTGTACATCGAATTACCTTTTAGTAAGTTTGATTGTTGTACTGCCTTCCAAGGCTCCTTCTTCATTACTTAACATGTAATAATTCTTTCCTGGTTGTCATTTGATTGCATCAGCTTGCTAAATGGGTAAGTCTCTGTATCATGCCATTTTCTTCATGGACAAAAAAAAATTGTGGTTGTATTATTGCTATATAATTCCAGTGTCATTGTGATGTATCTGGTGTGCAATAATATAATTCCAGTGTCATTGTGATGCATCTGATGTCTTAAACAGATCAGTTCATAGTTGTTTTTCGTTCTCATACAAATCTAGCCCCTTACATCATACTCTTATTGGAGGGGGGAAAAGACTTAGTACTCATCATGCTCTTGTTGTTGATACTGTTAAGTTCCATTAACACATGAAGTTTGGGCTTCATTTTGAAGTTATGTAATTGAAGTATGAGTGCTTGGGTGAGTCAGGATTTCTGTACTATACATTCAATGAGGAGAAGATGGTTTTTCTTGATCAGTTATCATGTTACTCAAGTGGAAGTTAACTGTTCAGTTACAGAGGTTTCATCCTAAATAGTATTCATCTAGGCCCACTTAATCAATTTGCACTTTGCACAACATAATCAACAGAGGACCGCTCTTGTTGGTGAACAAAGATCGATTCTTTCTAGCCGGATTCAAGCCATCTTGACCTCAGATAAGAAGCCAGCAGCACCCGACCATTTATTGTCTTTTCTGCAACTTCTGAAAACAGGCATCCTTTCCATTCAGCTGAAATCGAATGTCACTTTGACTTTCAAAGTACAGGGACAAGTGAAGAAAAAATGGTCTCGAGGCTCTCACTGGTGGTTGAAGTAGAGAACATCCATACGGTTGTGAACATTTTCTGTAAATTATTCTAGAAGTTGACTCAGGTCTTAAGTGCATTATGTGAATGAAGTGATTTTTCTTCCCCCTGTAGAAAATGAATTGTGTTCTGATGACAGGGTTTGTATTTATGTTTTGCAGGTGGCGTTCGCTGCCTTTGTATTCTCAATATTGTATTTGCTGTGTTGTTTGGCCTTCTTGCACTATTTCTTGGTTCAAGTCTGCTCACACTGGGCAGCAGTTGCTCCCTTCCTCTATTCTGGTGCTATGAGATTGCTTCTTGGGGTCTAGTGATCCTGTATGGTGGCACAGCCTTCTTTCTCCGTAGGAAGGCTGCTACCACTCTTGATGGAGGTGACTACGCACGTCGTAATTTTGGCTTGGAGATGTTCGAGTCCAGCATACAAGTTACCCCCGAGATGGAGAGGCGAATCAACGAGGGGTTCAAAGCTTGGATGGGCTCATCTCTTCTCTCATCTGATGACGAAGATGAGCAGCCTGATGACTACCTGGAGGTGGCTCAACCAATTATACCCAACTCCACACAGTAAGGTATCACGGCAATACATGTTTTATATCGACTAACTTTGTGTAGATGTATGAATTTCCCTGATCCTCTTGTGAAAAATATATTCGTTGACGTTGACATATAGAAGAAACTTTTGGAAGGGGGCAGGTAGTGGTGGATTTTGTACAGAAGTCTCATTTGCTTGCTCAAGCATGGTCTACTTTTTGAGGAGTTGGTGATAGCAAGTTGTGACTAATTTGACTTTGCCGTGGTGCAGCTGTGGAACTTTGGTCCTCCCAGACCCACCACCCCATTGACTGAACATGCTTGAGAAGGACAATTCTACCCGGGCCTTCCTTTTTTTTTGGCTTTTTAGAAAAAGTCTACCAGGTTGGCCTGCTTGGAATTTGGTCCCCAAGGTCACTATGCTAGTTGTATAAATCATTTAGTTTTGCATGATGTGGACCTTGGGGTCAAAAAAAATTGTTGGCCAGGTTTTCTGTGCATGTGGAAACCTCCACAATTTATGATACATGGACATCCCACGTTGGTGCACGTGTATGACCATTAAATTGGCATGTTATAGGATAGACCAATCCTGGTTACTATCTCCTGTGGAAGATGACAATTAAATTGTCATGTTATAGGATAGACCAATCATGGATGCTATCTTCTATTGGAGAAGGCCGTTAAATTGTTATGCTGTTGGATAGGTTTTGCCCTCTGCCTCTTGGTTCTCTTTCCTGACCTCTCTGTAAAGTATTTACCGCAAAAGTTGAATATTCCAATTCTGATACTGGTTCACTAGTCGTAAAAATCAAGATATTTGGCACTATCCATAACCTCCTTCCCACAAATATAATACATAATACAGTATTTATCTCTATTGCCCTCATAAACTCCCGTTATAAAAATAATGAATAACTTTTTATCTTGTCTTCCTCTGTTTAAAGTTATTAATAATTGGAACTTGAACTGAGAAAATTAACTGCTTATTGACAGGGATTTTCGAACGAATAGCCCTTCAATGCTAAGTGACAACACATATCCCTCATTTTTTTACTATTTGCACATTTTACTGTAATTCTGTATCATGGACGTTGGTGCCCTTATGTTTAGATATTCCATCAACTTTGGTGGAATTGGATGAAGTAAAGAAAATTTCTACCCAATCATCAGTTCCTCTTACTTCCACACGTTGAATAGAGGGTGATTGTCCTCACTTAAAAATGTCTTAGCAGAGGTGGAATAGAAGATAGATTGCCAGAGGAGGACGAGGAGAAAAGGTGGAAATGGAAAACGAGAATGAGTCAAGGATTTTTAAAAAATTCGTGTGACCATAAATGCAAGAAGTTCTTTCTGAGCCCAATTCCATTAAATTTAACAAAAGGATTAACAGAATAATTTCTGTAAGGATGCCTATGAGAATATTAAGTTAGTATATGTATGTTAATACAAATGAGACTAGAGAAATCCAAAAAATTGAGGTGAACGTAACTAAATCATGCAAACCAAGCCAAATTGTAATTGCACAGCACTAGAGCGAAGACAATTATAATTGCAAGGCGTGTTTTGCCATTTTTCTCAAGCAATCAGGTTATTGTCTTTGACTTTTGCATTGACAAAATTGTGGGAGGCGTCAAGGGGTTTTGGTTTTATGGAAAACAGTAGTGTCCAATCTTGCGTGATTCTCTTGAATACGGTGGAGAATTTTCTTGCATATCCGTCAAAGTGAGAATGTTGAACTCTAGCACCTTTTCCTAGGATGAGATGCACACCTAAGGAAAGGATTTATTCTTCAAAACTTTCACTAAGAGCTTATTTGGTAGATAGGTTAATTGGTTAACATGGATTTGTTCACTAATGGGAGTTTATGACGGAAAGTTATTTCACCTTTACTGTGAAATAACTTAAATTCATTTAAACATTTAAAAATCAAAATTTACTTATTTTTTCCCTCATATATTATTTTTTTACTTATTTCACTAGTTTATATCTCTCATCGAGCTGAGTCTTACGTGTTAAAATAGAGAGATTGTGATGGTGCAAAGGATGTTTTAGACTTCGACCTCTCATTTTCCTTCTTGTGTGATCCTTTTATATTGGGATCTTGCTGCATAAATTTCTCTCTTTGTATGTGAATTCAAATCTTGCAATTATTGGTCGTAGCATCGCTTAATGGCTATACAACTTGGTTATTCCGCTAACTTCGTATGTTATGAGAAAATTGCGACCTAAATGTTGGAACACTTCTTCACGATCCTTTTCATGCAATCGGGCAGATTGGTTGGTCGTGAAGTCCACCTAAATAGGAGACTTGGAGGATTCACTTGGACTGGTTGTTAAAGGGATCTGTCTGGGTAGCCAATTTTGGGAGATCTGCTTGTACAGGCGACGTGGAGGATTGGCCTGGATAGGCGATTTTGGGTGATCTACCTGGACGTGTGTTCCTGACGATTTACCTGGAAAGATGAATGAGGAGGATCTTTATATATGGGCCTATCTCCTTGTGAGCTGGATTAGTCGTAGGGGATCATCGAATTTACATTGCCAATCAAATTTAGTTGTATACCTATTTTTTTAGGGGATTTTTATATAAATAGTGTCATAAACTTACAAAATTATATAATTGCCATCATAATTCAATATTTATACAAACATCACCACAAAGTTGATTATTTTACGGCCACTCTAGATGGTGTCCATCGAGAAGACCTACTATTTTCAACTAAAAATATTAAGAAATGGCATTTTTGCTTCTAGATTGTATCGCGACCTCAAAAAAAATGCAATCATACTGCTTCTCTCTTCATCCTATCTTCTCTCTGTACCTTTCTAACTATACCATTGGCTTCTATTATTATTCCCTTCAACTTGTCATTGTAGTGCCGAAACACCTTAATAAATGCATCCAGCATCCTGAGAGAATATTCTTTGCCATTTTTTTTTGCTTTCCGCGGCCCTTTTTAGCTACTTCAATACGGCTACAATTTAACCTCATAGCAATTTTAATGCCATTGTTGAAAAAAGAGGCATGTTTGTAAAGGCACATGAAGAAATATAAGTCTGATAGTCCTATTTACGGGAAATCAAAAGTTTTTGGTGTTTTTACATACATATTTTTATAAATTTTGGATATTATGTCTATATTTCTATAATCTTGATAATTACATAAATACCTCCTTAATCTTTCCTCCATCAACAAAATTACCTTTCCGTTAATTTACCGTTTGGTTTAACTACGATGGCCGTTATATCAGAGAGATTTTTGTTAATGGAGGAAAGATTGAGGAGGTATTTACGTAATTACAAAGTATACGGAAAACTTAATATTTAAGGTTAACGACAGTACCCATAGTATTCCCAAACTCAACATCCAATGTACCCCCAAAATCCTAACTCGTCTCCTCCACCACTCTCCACCATAACTCTCATGCTCATTTTCCTTGAAAGCATATGGTGCTCATCACCATTGCGTACCTCCCCTTCAAAATCCACCACCTCAAAAGCCCTCATCTCTGCCTTATCACCTCTTCCCAGAAATAACAACCAACAACCACCACTACCACCACAATGTTTGACTTGCAATCATATTGGTCTTCCCTCATAAGCTCCATCGATGAGGAGCTCTCCTCCCCATCCGGTATCCGCAGACCATTCGTTGGTCAATGAGGCACACGGTGCTCTTCCCCGCAGTCAAGCGCAACCCCCCCCTCTACGTGGTGGCCGTGGTGGCCACCTTGGACCTCCTCCTCTCCCCACTTGACATTGCCCTCCCCATTGCTATCGCCCTCAAGATGGTCCACTCCACCTTCCTCGTCCACAACGACCTCCCCTTCGGCATCTCCACCGCATGGTCCACTCCGCTGCGGTTGCCCCTCCACCCACTCCCTCTTCGGCTTCTCCACCGCAGTCCTCGCATGCAACACCCTTTTCCCCCTCGCCTTCCACCACTTCCATTGCACCCCTTGCCACCTTGTCCCAGACTCCTCTCTCCTCGCCATTGCCGTCGAGATCGCCTGCGCCGTCAATTCCTCTTGCATGGCTGCTAGCCAGTTCCTTGACATCGTCGACAATGCCAACGTCGTGGACGTCCTTGAGAGGATGTCTGGGGAGATGGCAGAGTGCTCCGTTGTGTGAGGGGGGATAGTCAGGGGCACCGACAAGGAGGTGCTGGAGGGGCTCTGGAGGTACGAGAGGGTCGTGGGGGTCCTCTATAAATTAGTAGATGACATGTTGATGAAGGAGGTGGATGAGGAGTAACGTGAGCTTGGTGAGGGTGCTGGGATGTAGAGGGCGATGGAGATATGACGATTGAGGGGGTATTAAGATGTCCTCTACCACCTTAGTCGTACTATAGGCAGTGGAGAGTGGGGGAAGGAATGATTAGGAGTTTTGGGGGTACCATGAGTGTTGGATTTTGGGATATTGTAGTTATTGTCGCTGATTTTAAATATTAAATTTTTTATATATTTTGTAATTATGTAAATATCTCTTTAATCTTTCATTTATTAAAAAAAATATCCCTTAGACGTTATAGTTTAATCAAACAGCAGATTAAAGGAAGGATAGTTTTATTAACGAAAGGAATATTGAGGGAATATTTATATAATTATCAAGATTATAGAGGTATAAATGTAATATCCAAAATTTATAAGAACATGTATGTAAAAATCCTAAAATTTTTTATAATTTTACATAGAAATCCTTTTTCTTTTAATTCATTGGTGGGGACTTTATTTTTTTTGTCGGTTATAATAAACCTCCTACACCTCCGTGTAGTTTTTTTCCCGTTGTTAACATGCGTTCATGAAAATAGAATGTAGGATTTCCTTTTGATATACACAAGTGTTTTCGGTACTTGCTACAGGGAATAAATCCCCTTATCTGTCTTTCGATAATTTTCTTTTTAGCTAAATTTAACTTTGGAAATTAAGCTTAGAAAGATCTCTGATTTTTCCAACTTACTTTTATGATGTGGTATACGTTAACTGGATATGCAATTGTGAGATATCTATTGTTACGAGGGTCCATAGGTTTGAGATCTTGATCTCTTTGGTTCTATTTTGTTGGGTCATAGTGACAGTTTTGATCCACGTCCTAAAAAGATTAAAGAGATGACTAAATCTAGTTTAAAAGCCTTCATAAAAGGGAGTAAGTAGATGATTGGGTTAAATTGATTTTCATGACAACTTGAACTTAAATAATTTAAGTGGTTGATGTGGATCAGTTAGTCACGTACCTAATAAGTTATTAAAGTTAATTTTTTAATTTACACTAAGATTTAGGTCTAAGTCATTTCAAAAACAAATGTCGTCACCTTTTTTTTTTAGTAAAATATTTTCATTAAAAGAGGAAGAATTCATTACAAGTAGATGCAAAGGAAGAAAGGAAAATCCTCTCCCACGAAAGAGGAAAACATCCCGCAAAAATGGTGAAATGTAAAACACAAAAAAGGCAGGCATGAAATAAGGGAAAAAAAAACGTGCCACAAAAATGAGAATCGGACAACCTTCCGAAGGAGGATGACCTCACTTTCGTATAATGGTAAGATGCCAGCGAGATGAATCTCGAAGATCGCGCCTAGGAGTTAGTCGTATAAATCGACCAAAAGGTTGAAAAACAACAGGAAACTCAGCCGAAAAGCCCGGGGTCACACGCGATCCCAATAAAACAATAACATAAAAAAAAAGAAAAAGAATGAAACCCTCCTACAACATACAAGCAACCACAAAACCAAGCATTGTGACAAGCAACATGCACAAACGAGGACAAATAGCAACAAGCAACCTGACAACGACCCAACAACGCCGATTGGCTCCCCGCCGACGCGCTCGCTAGCGCACGCCACCCATAGACGCCACCCGCAGATACGCTCGTCGGCGCACACCAACTGCAGACACCACCTGTAGATGACACCGGAGCACGTCACCGATAAAGAATCAACGCTGGAGCCGCACCTCGTTAAAGCAGTGCTACACCAGCGCAACAGTCATGCACGTCGTCGATGAAGTGCCTCGCCGATGCCATCGTCTCGCATAGCCGTTACACACGATGATTGGCCATGCATGTCGCCCACAGTGAAGGAGGAAAGGCTCCGAGGGAGGGGGAGGTCATCCAAGAGGAGGGGAGGCTCCGATCAACCGCTACCAACCGATCGGAACCCCACACTGTAGCAGAGGGTTTTCGCCGAGGGAGAGGAGAGGAGAGAGGTTGCTATGCCTCGTAAATGCCTTTAATGCCATCACCTTTATTATAATATGGGAAACTACAGCAGAAACTTAACCCTTCTTTCAGTTTGTTGTGGACTGTAGATACCATGGTGGAGAGGGTGGTCGTGGATCGAAGTGTTGAATAGTTTGTGGAAAAACTGTTGTCCTCCATTTATCCCTCGGTGAAGGGTACACTGTTGTTCCTTCACCAAGCTTTGGTTGTCTAATACAACAACGGGATATGTTGTTGTGCTTATATTTTATGCAATGAAGGATCCCTTTGGTAACTTCACTTGAAGTTATTATTGTAAGAATCATAATGTGAATCTACATATATTATTATTACGAAATTATATTTTAATGTATATATATATATATATATGTTTAGACATCACATTTATGGTCATTGAAGTAGTCTAATTATGTAAATTGATCATTTACATCTCATTAGGATATGGGATTTAATTCATAAAAATCTTAAGGGTAAATGCAATTCCATGATAAGTGGAATTGCCATTTTATTTTAAGCGGTTATGGTCCTTAGAGGGGTGAGGGTAAAGTGGGTATTTAATTTTCTACATTCCATCGCAAAAAAGTTATAAATAGAGCTCATGACAGAACCCAAATGGTATGCCCCCATTCAGTTCTCTTTCACTTTCGCTCTCTGAACCCTCTAGAAGTACCATTGTCACCACCTCTCCTTGGAAAAGCAAGCCCATATCTCCAGAGGATCTCCGTGATCTCCTCATCACTTCTTCTACGATGGATTCAGGTATCCCTCCATTTTCTTTACGTTTTCATTTTGGTTGATGATATGGGGAATAAATAGTTCTTAGGTTTATAAAATCATGTGGTCAAAATCTTGCCTTAATGATTCGTTTCTTGAGAAAAATAATTTTCCGTTCGATTTTGGGGATTGTTCTTCGTTTAGTTTTTTAAATTTATTCAATGCCATCTTCATAAATCAATGAAAATAATGTTTGTTATCGATTTTCATATTCATTTGTATCTTATATTTGATAATCAAATCGAGTATTTCGATCAGAATATTGATTTGGGGTGTTTTCCCCAAATCTTGATTTTAGATTGTCGCCCTAAAATCAAGATTTGGTACCGATTGGGTGCTTCCTCGAGCGTTGCCAGTATCGGTATAGTACTGGTATTCATCATAAGTACCGGTACATGTGGGATACTAGTCACGCCTAAGAGCACAGCTAGTATTGAAGGAGTACTGGTACTTATCACGAGTACCGGTAGATGAGGGATACTGGTCGGGCTTAAGATTGTTCCATCGAAGTAGTACCGATACTCATCATGAGCACCGGTATATGTATGATACTTGACATAATTCCAGGATTGATCCAGTATTGATGTAGTACTGATACATAAGGTCAGTACTAGTACATATCATTCTGGTACCGATATAGAAGGACCAGTATTGGTACTTGGTCATAACTGTTGGTATCGATACTCATCATGAGTACCAGTACGGACGTGCTGATTGGGATACATTGATCATAATTATTTTGGTATGAACATTAGTTGTAAGTCTTAATGTATTAAGTACTCTGTCACATCTAGTAATTCTTGCCAAAGCGGGTTGCTTCTTGTGTTATTTTATTTAAAACATTAAAGTGATTGCGTATATTACATTCCTATATGGGGCGCTTAACCTAAAGGTAAACCGCCTCATGACTGAATGCATATGTACACATTTATTGATAAATTATCTATTGAATTATTAGGTTTTGCATGGGTAGTTAAGTTAACCCAAAGATGACTTAATTAGTGTTAAGATCCATGCTGTTTGAGCCTTTTAAGACGTCTGGAATGTGGATTAGACGTCTGCACACCTTCCCAGACGTCTGGAAATTGAAAATTTTGAGTACGAGCTTGCGTCTATGCGCGTGCTGCGCGCAGACAGTACACTTCCCTCGTTTTCTTCTTCTTCTCTCTCCTTCCGCTCGACGAAAACCCTAAACCCACACCCTTATATAAGCCCCCCTCCTCTCCCTCATTCCACCCCCACTTCCCAGCCACTTTCCTCCTTCCTCCAGCAAGAGCAGCAAAGCGAGAACGGCGGAGAGAAGGAGCGGCGTGAGAGGAGGAGCAGCGTGAGAAGGAGAGGAGAGCAAGCTTGCGAGCTCACGACTGGAGCGGTGCGTGCGCAAGGCAGAGGAGTGCGTCGGGGAGGTCCTCTCCGACATTGCTGCAGCCGAAGCAGCAGGCAAGAGGGTGCGGCTCAACCACGTGCGGCGCGAGGCGGAAGCAGGTTCTGGTTCTGGGATTTTCCCAGAATCAGACGTCTGGAGTGACCTCCAGACGACGGTGCGGATGTTTGGAGGAGGTTCCAGACGACTGAGAAGTAGATTTCGCAAAGGTACTTCTTCTTTGCGGATACGGCTATGCAGGTCGCTCCGTCGAGGCACTGTTTCATGAGTTTTTTATGGAGATTCGGTTGATTTGCGCAGGAGTTGCTTCGAGAAGGCGCGGGACACGCCCTCCCACGCACTTCAGACGCCTGGGCGAGACACCAAACGACAGGAAGCGCTTCCAAACGTCCAGAGAGGTGGTCGGACATTTGGAACTGAGTCCAGACGGTCCAGCGGAGTTCCTGGACATCTGAGGAGTAGCGTAGGACTTGAGGTATGGCACTGGCCATTTTTAAGACGTCTGGAAGTGGTTCCAGACGTCTGATTTGAGTAGGAATCACTGTTTTTGACCCGTTTAGGGTCCGTTTGAGGTCCGATTTCTGCAATTAAGATACCAATGTTTCTCGTATGAATTCCCCTACTTGTTGGAATACTTTCTACACTGTTTTGAGTACTCTCTTGTGATTGATTCCTATGATAGAACCTCGTTCCGTTGAGGGTTCAGGGCTTGCTGAGGCACGTGAACCTACTGTTCAAGCCCTCACTACTCCTGGGTTTACTAGTAGAGTGGCTTCCCCTTAATTTAATTACAACTTAATTGCATGTGTGGAATGAATTATTAGAACCTAGGATATGGCATGAATCCTAGGACTAAAAATACTAGAATGTCTGTATTGAATGAATGAATTGCAGTCTTGAATGAGTAGATAGAATGATAATAATTGCCTGTAAATGAATAACAGTCGCCTGCGAAATATGTAGTATTTGTGCTAGTTAATTGTTGCATGTAAATTCCTGTTGTACACGTTAAATGATATAACACGAGCTGCATGTATATAATTGAGAATGGTAATATAAATGATGGAAATACGAGCTACCTGTGTATAACCCGTATACGGAAATGTGAACGATAGAAATGCAAGTTGCATGTGTATAACCTGAGAATGGAAATAGAGATGATGAAACCTGGTATGGAATGACACAAGGAATATGAGCATGAACCCCGCGGGGGAATAGGAGTTGAGCTCCTGGAAATGTATGGGATGGACATGGAAATATGATGGGAAATGTTCTACCTCTTAAGTGCGTGGTACCAAGGGGAGCACATGTTACCTCTTAGTGTAGAGGGGTGCTTGCCGCCTTCGGGATGAGACACGGGGTGGGTTTGGCCACTTTGCACCGACTCGGTGGCCCTCGTGTACACTGTACCGGGGAAAACTACCAGTGTAGGGAGAGGGTTAGCCACCTCACGGGGCCCGGGGTTCAGCTAGCTGCCCTACACCGACTTGTTAGGCCTACTGGGCAAACCAGGGTAGTCAGGCGAGGGTGCGCTGACTGTGGAGGGGGGAGACCCCTGTTTGGTTACTGAGAGGGGCTAGACCCCAGTTATTGAGAGGGCTAGGCCCTATACTGGTTCCGTGCTGTACTTTGGACGCACCCGCTAACGAAAACGACTGACCGCGTGCCAGTGTGGGGTAGCTACCCGTGCGCTTATTGCGCGTGCTGTAGTCACCATTACGTCTGTCCGTGACCTTGGGGTGGTTGATTGGGTGTAGGATCACTACGGGGGACTCTCTCGGCTAGGAGAGCACCACGTGTACCTTCTACTCTTCAGAAAAGACTGCAATCAAGATCGTTCCCATGAGGAACATTCGAGATCAAAAAAGAGACTTGATAAATAAACTAAGTGGTGAAAGAAAGAATAATTAGTTAAAGAAAGAAAGAAATTGAAAAACAACAGCTACCTGATGATGAGAGCCTCATCATGAGCCCTAACTAGCACAATTTGATCTAAATAAGTGTGAAAAAGCTCCTACAAAACCTAAAGAAAAGCCTAACTTAGAGAATTCTGAATTGAAGAATAAAATAAGTCATGAGGGTAAAACTGTAATTTTACCAATGCAGTACACAAATAGGCTATCTAAGGGTCTAAACACAGGTCAAATAAGCTTAATAAAGAAGGAAGTTGGATGTTCTGATTTGAAAAGGGTTATAGCAACTTCTAAAAATTAAATGACATTCTGTAACCCTAAAAATAAACCTGCTTTAATTCACGAGGTTCTAGGCAGGATGAAAATCAACTGAACCCTCTAAAATTCATGAAAAAATATTCCCTAGGGTTTAGAACCTTCAATTTGACCTTCGGAACCCATTTTGACCTAAATTGAGAGCCATGCCCAAATTTTAACCTAATTTGGGTTTTGGCGCAAATTGATCGGTCAAACGTGATCAAACCTAAAATCAAATTACACCATTGAATTCCTTAGGTTCAAACTAGGCTGGTACAAAAATTTAGGCCTAAGAGAAGACCATCTTGACTGACTTTACAAATTGGTCCTCTTGAATTACTTTTTGACCTTTATCTTTTCAAAACCTTGCATTTAGCCCCCTGTCTTCCCCTTCGTTCTTTGCAGAACTGTCCTCCCTACCACCCTGTGCAGGCATGATACCTCCGGCGACCTTGCGCGGAGGATGGCACCGCGCAGGGTATGGCAACCGCTCTCAAGAGCGAACAGGGGGTTCCCTACGTCGTCCTCTATCGCAGGGACCCTCTCCTGTGACCTGCGGCTGCCCATGCCTCTCGTGCGAACGAGCGAAGGGCATGGGTCTCCATCTCCGGTCATCTCCGGCGAGCTCCTTACGTTGCTCCCTCGAGACCCTCTCCTAGCCAGCGCCTTTATAAGGAGCGGCAGGGGCAGCTATCTCCTGCAAGCTAGCTTTGGCCGAAGAAAACCCCCTTACTTCATCTCCTCTCACTCCGGTCAAACAGGCCAAGCTTCCGGCGATCTTTCCTCCTCCTCCTCGCCGCTCTGCTGCCATACTTGCAGCAGAGCTCACTCGACCTCGTTTTCCCACGGCAGGCTGCACTAGCTGGCGTCTCCAGATCCCCTCCTCGTCACCGTTACTCCTCTTCTGGGCACCTTCGTCCCCAGCTCCGGCAGGCACGCGTCGGGTGTCTTCCTCTCCCTCTTCGTCGATTAAGTAGGTAAAAACCTTCCTCTTATTCTCCCCTTAATTTTCCTCTATTAAATTGGCACTTTAGACCCCTCGACTGCCACGACCACCTCCATCTGCTCCACCTCCGGCCACCGTCTCTGGCGAGATCGTTCCACCTCCACAGGCCATCCCACACCTCGCCGACAAGCCCAGAAGCTCCCCCTCACTCCACTCAAGCGTTTCCCCTATTCCATTCATTGCCCTTCACCTTCAGACCACCCCTCGAACACACCCACCTGCACCTCTGCAGTGTGCCCTAGGCACACGGCCACAGCCACTTTCCGGCCACGACGACCCCCGCACCACCTTCGCCGTCCTCTGGCGAAGCTCCCTTAGTTGTTTGATGTGGCCGTAAGGCCATCTTTGTGCTTTCAGGTCTCGGCCTCCTCGCTGCCATTGACGGACAGTAGGAGCTTCTTGGTGAGCAGCTCCAGGCCTCTTCAGCACCAGGTGAAGGCTCCAGGCAACGCGGGGTACTTCCGCGAGTGTGTCCAGGCCTTCAGTTGGAGGCGCGAAGCCTTCGTTGCTGCCCAATTGCCAGCAGTTTCTCGCCTGCGGGTGCGCGGAACAGAGGTGGGACTTTAGTCCCACCTCGGAAGTGTGTGGGTGCACGCCTACACATAAATTGAAAAAGTGACATAAGCTGGTCGCCTCCGAATACACACGGGGTGAGGTCCCTCAATTATTCACCGGCCTCGTCTGTGAGCTCATCACACGGATCAGGCGCGACCCGACCCGACACCCTCCTGTGCACTCCTCACGCACCACCCATGCCGATACGCCTGGACCCGGGCACACGATTCGACTCGATAACCCAGCTCTGGGAGAGCGTACCCAAGAGAGATTCAGAGAGAGAGAGACGTGGGGAGAGGGTAGGGTAGGTTTTGCACTGAGCTTGTGTGTGTGTGCAGAGAACAGGTGAGGGAGGAAGAAGCAAGGCGCTGCTGAAGAGAAGGAAGGAAGAAAGAGGAAGAGGAGTGGCTGGGACTTAGCCGCAGAGAGAAAGAAAGGAGAAGGTAGGAAAGAAGATGAAGAAAAGAAAAGAGCAGGGGCATTGTAGCAACAACGCAGTTAAGGTGTCTAATTTCTGAATCAGACGTCGGAAAGAAAGGAAGGAGTGAAGCAGAAGAGAGGAGCAGAGGACAGGCCAGAGAAAAAGAAAGAGAAAAGAGAAGGAGGGAACCTTTGCAGAAAAGAAGAAGACACAGAAGAAAATCAGAGAAGAGAAGGAAGAAGAAGGACCTAGCAACTAAAGAATGGATAGAAAGAAAAGGAAGCCTTTGCACCAAAGAAAAGAAGAAGAAAGAAGAAGACAAGCTGAAGAAGAGCGCTGGCTGAAGAGAAGAAGAGAGAATAAAAAAAAGCCAAGAAGTGAATTTTTGCGATCTCTCTTTCTCTCTCTCTCCTTTGTCTTAATTTTTGTAAAACACTATATATTAATTCATATGCTTCTAGAATCATAGTTTGCTCCCTGAGTTCGACCTCGGAAAACTTTTAATTTTGAGTAATAAATTGTAAACTTGTAGCAACTTTTTTTTACTACAACGTCTCGAATTTAAAACCATAGCGACGAGCCTGTAACTAGTTTTTGGCGCTGTTGCCGGGGAGCAACGACCATTCTAGAAGCTATTGATTCACAATTTTTGATTTTCTATTGACTAATCTCTTCTCTTTTGTTGTGCAGGCATAGGAAATTAAAAGGAAAACAAGCAGCCGCACAACAACCACACTAAGGACAGGTAATTTTTTATCCTCTCATTTAAACCCCTAAATTCTAAAGAGGAAGAAAAAAATAAAAAGCAATTTAGTAATAACCTGTCTTTCATACGTAGTAAAACACCGAAGTTGCCTGTTTTCAAATTTCAACATACTTTACCTGTACATCCGTTAAAGGTAGTTAGGGTTAAAATCTTCTTACTTGAGCCCTAATTACCCAATCTAGAGGCAACTAACTGGACCAATTAGAGCCAACATAAGGTTCAAAGCTAGGGTTTTAGAGGCACACTTTTCTAAGCAAGAATGGAAAATTCCCAAAAGAAGTGTGCCCAAGTCATTGCTTGAAAATATCTATCAAGAGAAACCCTAAGAAATTTGGCTCTTAAGTCATTTGAACCCTAAAAGACAAGACCTAATAAGCTCTCAAAGGAACTAATAGGTGAAGTTGATCCCTTCGGTCAACCAACCTTTATCTTAGGTCATTCTTTGCACTCAAAAGGTTAAAGTTCAAGTGAAAATCCTAAACACCTTGATCCTAACTAAAAGTGGTAGGCTTAAGAGGTCAAGGTCCCCATTTTGGTCTACCTGGAATCTTAGTGACAAGAGAGGTAGGGTGGGGGAAACCCTGTAACCCATGGGGGCGCTCTACCGTGCAGGGTCTTCGCGGGACTCACCCATTCTGGCTGCCCAGGTAATTCTCAGGTGGACGACCTTCTGATCAAGGGGTCCATCCGCCTTGAACCTCTATAGTCACCCAACATTTTGGGTGTCTTGATTGGGTCCAGCACCTGCTAAACTCATCCTCTCTAGCAGTGTATGTTTGGAAGGAGGTCCTTGAAACCTCCTTTCGAGATTCACTCTCCCCGAGGCCAAGCCTCGGTACCCTTGCGTGTGCAACCAGCCCTTCACATAGACCTTTCCTCCGATTCTGAACCTAACTCACCTTCTTCTTCCACAATGGCTTAGCCAGTCGAGGAAGAGAACAATCTGGAGCACCAGCTCCAGCGACTCAATAACCTCTTCCAGAATTTGATGCACCCACCGCAGCGTCTCATGATGCGAGATCACTATAATCCCGCTGCGGTGGCTATTGAGCCTCAAGTCAGAATCTCGACTGGAGGACCTGATTCTGAACTGAAGCCTAACATGATTCATGCCATTCCTAAATTCCATGGGCTTAATTCTGAAGGCCCCTTCCAGCACATTAAGCAGCTGAAGCATCTGGCCCAGACTTTCGGGTCAGATGCGCAAAATCAGGATTTTCTCCTTATGAAGATGTTCTCTTTCTCCCTTATGGACAAGGCCGCCCATTGGTACCAAACACAGACCCGGCCGATCAACAATTGGGAGGAACTTTAATCCAAGTTCCTGAAGAAGTTCTTCCCCGTTGGTCGGACCAATGCCTTGCACCATCAGATTACTCACTTCACACAACAGACGGGAGAACCTCTTCATGAGGCATGGGATCGTTTTCAGGATCTCGTGAGAAAGTGCCCCCATCACGGAGTTCCTAAATGGGAACAAGTCCAGTGTTTTTACCAGGGACTCCGTGAGGATATTAGACTGTTCGTCAATGCAACTTGCGGAGGGAATATCATGGGTCAGTATGAGGACACCGTATGGGAGATTCTCGAGAATATATGAGAGAACTCCATTAATAGTTACTCCATGGGACTATTCGACAGGACGAATACCCGCGCATCGACGAACCTTAGGAGAGCACACGAGACGCAGGGCCTGTCCGCATCAGTCGACTTGAAATTGATGGCCAGTCGATTGGACAAGGTCTCTATTATTGTGAAGAAGGTGGATGAGTTGACTCAGCACTTGCAGCGAGTCACCTCTGCGTAGAATTCCTTTGCACAGGCTCCTTTCGCACGGTAGACTGTGCGAGACATTTTCCACTGACCTTCTCCTGGGGTGGACTCGTATCCACCCCCATCTGACTCTCGGATCGGAGGAACCTCCGACCCTTTCTATACTAGCCGGGGGAATTCCACTCCCCCATTCTCTAACTTTTCTGAGGCTCCTCAGACCTGTGAGGACCTCAACGCCATCCAGAATGACCTATTTTCCAATACCTACAATCCTGGATGGCGAAACCATCCAAACTTCCAGTGGGTGGGAAATTCTCAGAATCCAAGACCATCCTTTCAGCCCCGTCCACAAGCACCTCGTCCATACCAGCCGCCTCAGCCTCGGCCCTGTTAGTCCCTACTAGGAGGGGGTGACGTAATAATTGCGGAAATAAATATAAACAATATCACAAAATAGGCAATCACAAAATGTACACAAGTAATTTTTAGGTGGAAACCCAAACCGGGTGAAAACCACCACCTAACCCTCTCGAGTTAGGATTTTCCGATCAACCTAGTTGATCAAATCCACTAACCGAATCACTTTGAACGAGGGTGATTCAACCTCAATACAACCACGCTACAAGTACGAGGGTAGCGTTCCTCAACCCCTTCTCTCCACGAGAAGGATTTTGTCCCACGAAGGAGACGGGAATTCGCAAAGCGAATACCCAACCAAAATACAAAGATAAAATAAAACAACAGTCCTATAGAGCCAACAAAATTAAACCTAGCTTCTATAGGAAATAGGAAACTCCCCTTTGCAAGGAGTGCGTCGATGATGACGCGGTGCGTGTGCCACGCGACGGCGCTACGTCGCTCTCGTTATCAACAACGGGAGAGCGGGCGCGCGAAGGCTTGATGCTCTCAAGAGAATGAAACTAGAGCTTGGAGA
This sequence comes from Thalassia testudinum, assembly GCA_037157565.1. Lineage (NCBI taxonomy): Eukaryota > Viridiplantae > Streptophyta > Magnoliopsida > Alismatales > Hydrocharitaceae > Thalassia > Thalassia testudinum. Next base: position 57,009,657 of record JAZHRO010000030.1, read on the forward strand.
GCAAGGGCCTCAATTGGACACAAAAGAGTGGAACTAAGTTGCTTGGGTGTGTCTCTTGTTTCTCTTGGTGTGTATTTGTGTTACAAAGGTTCCCCTCTATTTATAGAGGCCTTAGGAAGGTTTTGGAAGGCTTGGAAAAGCTTCCATAGCCGTTGGGTGCAAAGCCCAAGAGAATCAGGCCGAAATCAGGACAATGATTGCATTTGACAGGGTTATCAGACGTCTAACTCTGGCATCAGACGTCTGGAAGGCCACTTTAAGACGTCTGATTCCAAGGTCAGACGTCTGATTCTATGCGGGTTTCTCCCTGACTTGAATCAGATCTAAATAGGGTTTTTGTGCAAGTCCATCAGACGACATACAGGACGTCTGGTACTATGTCTGGACGTCTGGAAACCTACTTTTACTGTGGGAATTGATTTCCAAACGTTGCAACGGCTAGAAAATCTCTGAGAAGAGATTTTGGGTCAGCTGAGGCAAAACGGTCATTTATCAGACGTCTGGAAAGTCCTATGGACGTCTGATAAGGCTCTAACGGTCATAATCTTGAGTGTTTTCTAAGCCAGCCAACGGTCCACTAACTGGACGTCTGGCAAAGTCATCAGACGTCTTCTAAGACGTCTGGTCTAAGGTCTGGACGTTTGATTTTATCAGACAGAACTAACTATGTTCAGCCTAACAGTTATCAGACGTCTGAAACAACAGTCAGACGTCTTAAAATTCTTTATCAGACGTCTGATTCGTGAATTAGACGTCTGGAAATTCTATTTTAACCCTATATTGGTTTTCTAAGTGTTCTACAGAAAACCTAAGTATCCTAGGGTTGTGCAGGTGTTCCTAGGACTACTGTTAGGGTTCTTTGAGGCTCTTTAACATAATGTCTAAGGAAAATAAAGAGCAAGAAAATAAATACAAGAGATACATGAAAGGATAAAAAAGAATCTATCCTATTCTTCTTGTCTTCCATCTCCAATCTTTCGCTCCACGCGAACCTCCTTTGTTTTCCGTCAAGCTCCTCCAATCCGTCCTGGATGCGAGCTCGAACTCCGTCTAAACACGTCCTCATTTGCAATTGACCTGAAATCTAGGACTCAAATTGCAAATGTTAAATAACACGTGTTTTGTTATCATCAAAACAAATGATCGTGGTGCTCTAGCACCAACAATCTCTCCCTTTTTGATGATGACAAAACCGTAAATAATGCATAAAAATCCTCCCCCTTTTTGACATTATCAAAAAGGTTTAATTGATTTTACATTTCCTATAACTCCCCCTTAAAACATGCTCTTCTATGAGTTTCTTTTAACAAAGGTAATATCCTCCCCCTTTTTGTAACAATGCGATAGCTATTATTTTTCTCCCCCTTTCTAAAGGAAATTTAGCTACCTTACATCTCCCCCTTAAAAATTGACAATTAGCTCATCATTTTTTAACTCCCCTATCTAAATGCTTATGATAATAAGATAGGGTTAAGAATTTTTACCTCACCTACCATGGCCAATAAAATGGCCCGAATGGTGGTGGTGGATGCCACATCGGATGGGGCTCCCATCCGTAGCTTGGAGGCCCGGGCATCGGCGCCGGTCTCCAATCTGGTGGTCGACGTGCGGCGGGTCCGTCATTTGTTCGCCGTCTCGTCGGTCTTCTTGTTCTCCTCCTTGGTCTACTCATTGGTTCTCCCAACTTAAGTTGACCAGCCTTGAGCTTGTAGGTCCAGTCCTTTATGTTGTAGTCATTCCTGAACCCTACAAAACAAGATTCTAATTCTTTTTTCGGTATCCAAGTGGGCTTGGATCCGGATTTGTTAGAGGGTCTCCTTGATGGAGATCCTTTCTCAACCTTAGGGTTATAAAATTTGTCTACTTTGTTGATTAATTTGTTAGAATTTTCCCTAAGACATGCAATTTCTTTTTCTATAATGTTCATTTTAGTCTTTAAATCTGAAATTTCTAATTTTAGACTAACATTTTCCTCAATCAATTTATTATTTTCATTGATGAGGTTATGATTATCTAATAATAGGTTATCATCCTTAGGACTAGCTTCCATGTCCTTAAGTTATTTTTCTAACCTATCATTTTCATTTTTAAGAAAACTAAGGTTCTTCTTCATGCTTTTGTTTTCTATTTTTAGTGATTTACTAATCTCGAATAATTCATTAAAAGCTTCTTGTAAATCAAAATTTACCTCGTCGTCGGAGTCGCTTTCGCTTTCACTGTCGCTGTTGCTTCCTCTGGCCATGAAACCAAAGCAAGCGGTTTCTTCTTCTTCTTCTTCCTCCGAGCTGGAATCGTCCCAAGTGGCTTGGAACGCCTTCTTCTTAGATTTTTCCTTTTCCTTTTTCTTCTCCTTTTTGAGAAGAGGGCACTCTGGTCGTAGGTGCCCTTTCTCGTTGCAATGGTAGCAACGTCTCGGGCTTTTCTTCTCCTTTTTCTCTTTATTTAATTCCCTACAAAACTTGGAAAAATTTTTAAGTAAAATTCTAAAGTCTTCGTCGTCGGAACTTACCTCGCTATCCGACGCGGCTCTGAAGGCGAGAGTCTTCTTTAGTTTAGGCTCCGGTGTATCCTTCTTCTTCTGCTTCAACTTAGTCTCGTAGGCCATCAGATTGCCTAGGAGATCTTCCATGTTGAGCTCCTCCATTTCGTTCGCCTCTTCGATGGCGGTGAGTTTCTGTTCCCATTCCGGTCCAAGGGAACGAAGAAGCTTCCCTTGAAGCTCCCCCTTGATGAAAGTCTTTCCTAAAGCTTTCAAGTTATTTACAATGAGAGTGAACCTAGTGTTCATCTCACTTAAAGACTCGTTAGATTTCATTGAAAAAGATTCAAATTCTTGAGAAAGTAAATTAATTTTTGAGGTTTTTACCTTAGAGGTACCTTCATGAGTTACCTCGAGTGTGTGCCAAATCTCGTATGCGGTGGCGCACTGCGAGATTCTGTTGAACTCCTCCGGGCTGAGCGCGCAATACAACGCGTTCATTGTTTTCGCGTTGAGAGAGAGCTCCCGGATCTGCTGCTGCGAGTAGCCTCTGGCGGGTTTCTCTGGGATGTCGAAGGGGGTCTCGCACCTGGCCCAGACTGTGAAGTCGGTGGCTTGAAGCCACGTCTTCATCCGCAACTTCCAGTAGGGGTAGTTGCTCCCGTCGAAGAACGGCGGACGGGTTGCGGACTGCCCCTCGGAAATCCTGCTTGTGGAACAGCTTCCCTCCATGTGATCTTTCCGCGGATGTTACTCCTGTCGGCGGAAAACCTGCTCTGATACCAATTGTTAGTCCCTACTAGGAGGGGGTGACGTAATAATTGCGGAAATAAATATAAACAATATCACAAAATAGACAATCACAAAATGTACACAAGTAATCTTTAGGTGGAAACCCAAACCGGGTGAAAACCACCACCTAACCCTCTCGAGTTAGGATTTTCCGATCAACCTAGTTGATCAAATCCACTAACCGAATCACTTTGAACGAGGGTGATTCAACCTCAATACAACCACGCTACAAGTACGAGGGTAGCGTTCCTCAACCCCTTCTCTCCACGAGAAGGATTTTGTCCCACGAAGGAGACGGGAATTCGCAAAGCGAATACCCAACCAAAATACAAAGATAAAATAAAACAACAGTCCTATAGAGCCAACAAAATTAAACCTAGCTTCTATAGGAAATAGGAAACTCCCCTTTGCAAGGAGTGCGTCGATGATGACGCGGTGCGTGTGCCACGCGACGGCGCTACGTCGCTCTCGTTATCAACAGCGGGAGAGCGGGCGCGCGAAGGCTTGATGCTCTCAAGAGAATGAAACTAGAGCTTGGAGAGCAAGGGCCTCAATTGGACACAAAAGAGTGGAACTAAGTTGCTTAGGTGTGTGTCTTGTTTCTCTTGGTGTGTATTTGTGTTACAAAGGTTCCCCTCTATTTATAGAGGCCTTAGGAAGGTTTTGGAAGGCTTGGAAAAGCTTCCATAGCCGTTGGGTGCAAAGCCCAAGAGAATCAGGCCGAAATCAGGACAATGATTGCATTTGACAGGGTTATCAGACGTCTAACTCTGGCATCAGACGTCTGGAAGGCCACTTTAAGACGTCTGATTCCAAGGTCAGACGTCTGATTCTATGCGGGTTTCTCCCTGACTTGAATCAGATCTAAACAGGGTTTTTGTGCAAGTCCATCAGACGACATACAGGACGTCTGGTACTATGTCTGGACGTCTGGAAACCTACTTTTACTGTGGGAATTGATTTCCAAACGTTGCAACGGCTAGAAAATCTCTGAGAAGAGATTTTGGGTCAGCCGAGGCAAAACGGTCATTTATCTGACGTCTGGAAAGTCCTATGGACGTCTGATAAGGCTCTAACGGTCATAATCTTGAGTGTTTTCTAAGCCAGCCAACGGTCCACTAACTGGACGTCTGGCAAAGTCATCAGACGTCTTCTAAGACGTCTGGTCTAAGGTCTGGACGTCTGATTTTATCAGACAGAACTAACTATGTTCAGCCTAACAGTTATCAGACGTCTGAAACAACAGTCAGACGTCTTAAAATTCTTTATCAGACGTCTGATTCGTGAATTAGACGTCTGGAAATTCTATTTTAACCCTATATTGGTTTTCTAAGTGTTCTACAGAAAACCTAAGTATCCTAGGGTTGTGCAGGTGTTCCTAGGACTACTGTTAGGGTTCTTTGAGGCTCTTTAACATAATGTCTAAGGAAAATAAAGAGCAAGAAAATAAATACAAGAGATACATGAAAGGATAAAAAAGAATCTATCCTATTCTTCTTGTCTTCCATCTCCAATCTTTCGCTCCACGCGAACCTCCTTTCTTTTCCGTCAAGCTCCTCCAATCCGTCCTGGATGCGAGCTCGAACTCCGTCTAAACACGTCCTCATTTGCAATTGACCTGAAATCTAGGACTCAAATTGCAAATGTTAAATAACACGTGTTTTGTTATCATCAAAACAAATGATCGTGGTGCTCTAGCACCAACAGGCCCAACCCTACTTATCCATCTGGGCCAAACCAAGACCAAATGTCCCTCATCCTTTAGACTTTGGCTGACATTCAGAGAACGAATGCGGCTATTCAAAAGCAACACAAGGACGAAATCACAGATGTTCGAAACCAACTGGCCCAGTTAGTGAATTCTCGCCAACCAGGCACACTTCCTTCTCAGCTTCTTCCTAACCTTAATAGCGTGCCGACCCAGTGGCGCGTTATGAACCCAAGCCTGGGCCAAGCACACATGATTTATCAGGCCCCCTCTATTCCTTCACCTGACGGGATGGAGGCTTCAACTTCCTATGTGGGTTACCAACAGCAGCAGCCCATCTTTCCAAACCCTAACCAGAACCAAGCAGGGCTGAAGTCTGTAACCACCCGTAGTGGTAAGGAGACCCAAAATCCACCTTATCCAGACCACTCCAATCTCGGTAGTGACCCAAACCCTAGGACAGTAATCCAGGATGTTCCTATCCCTATCCCAGATCAAAGACCTGGACATATCCTAGAGGAACCAACCAAGGTTCCATGTCCCGAGGCCTTGACCAAGGGAAAGAAGATAATAAAATCCGTGGCTCCTGAGGAGGACTTGGTGATGAGAACCTCATCATGAACCCTAACTAACACAATCTAACCTAGATATTTGAGAAAAAGCTCCTACATAACTCATAGGAAGGCTTGACTCAGAGAATTCTGAGTTTAAGAAGAAAATAAGTCATAAGGGGTAAAAATGCAATTTCACCAACACAATCTATAAATACAGTAACTCAGGGTCCAAACATAGGTCAAATTAACCTAATAAGAAGGAAAGTGGGATGATTTGATCCAACAAGGGCTACAACAACTCCAAGGAATTAAATGACATTCTGTAACCCTAAAATAAACTCACTTCAATTCACGAGGTTCAAGGTAGAGTAAAAATCTACTAAGCCCTCTAAAATTCATAGAAAAATAATCTCTAGGGTTTAGAACCTTCAATTTGGCCTTAGGAACCCATTTTGACCTATATTAAGAGCCATGCCCAATTAATGATTTAATTTAGGTTTTTACGTAAATTGACCAGTCAAATAAAGGTCTGACCTAGAAATAAAATTCACCATTAGAATCCTTAGATCCCATTTATTCATGCATAAAAACTTGAACCTAAGATGAGACCTCCTTGACCGACTTTGCATTTTGGTCCTCATCTATTACCTTTTGACCCTCAACTTTCGAAACCCTTGCATTTTAGCCCCTAGTTTCTTCGTTGTTCTTTGCATATAGGTCTCTCCTGCAAATCTCTGAGCAGCGCCATGCTCCGGTGACTTTGCGCGGAGCATGGCGCCGCGCAGGGTGAGGGAGGCCATCTGCAAGTTGAACCGGGTGTGCCCTGTGACGTCTGCTGTCGCAGGGACACCGCCATAACGTCTGCCCTCGCCCACACCTTCCGTGCGAATGCGCGGAAGGTATGGGTCGCAATTCCGACCACTCTCCGGCGAGGGAGGCACGTCGCCTCCCTACGCCCACCCCTCCGCCTCCGCCTTTGTAAGGACCAGTGTCACCAGCCGATGGGGGCAGCTCGATCCTGACGGAGAGAAACCCCCACCTTTCCTCTCTTCCCACTCCGGCAGAAACCCACCAGCTCTGGCGGCTCCTCCTCCTCCGTCTCGTCGCTCTGCTGCAATACCAGCAACAGAGCCACCTTCACCCGCTCTTCCCGCGTCGAGCCGTACCCAGCGCACGCCCTCCCGCTCTCTTCCTCGCCGCCGCCCTCCCCCTCTAGGTATTTCTTCTCCAGCGACAGTCGATACGACTGCCGCCCTGCTCCGGCCCCTTCGTCCCTGTAATTAGGTCAGAACTATTCCCCATCTCCCCCTCTTTCTTTTCCTCACTGTCTTTCATTCAATTAACCCTCAACCGCTCTTGTCCATCGTCACATTCCTCGTCTCCAGCCACCCTCCGGCGAGACGCTCCCATCACTCCGCAGCCCCACACGCCTCGTCGACCCTCACAGAACCTCCGCCTCATCACGCTGAACAACTTCCGCCCACCCACTGTCGCTCCACACCCCCACCACACTCCCTTGATCAGACCCATTTTTCCGGTCTTCTTGTAACGACCCGATTCCCGAGTCCCTACGAGACACGAGAACCGGACCGACTCGACTAACCCCAAGACCCAGTCGTCCAACGAGGAAGTAACCAAAAGACAGTAAAATAAACCACATTCAGCATGAATATAACTAACAGTAAGAAAGTACAGCAGTAAGGAAAGAACTACTACAGTAGGCACCACCACAACAGTAAAACAACATTTATCATATAACAAAAACTGCAGGTAAAGAAGGTACAGCGGAAACTGAAACTACTCACTAGAACAGAAACAAAAGGGGTACAAAGCTGGGGTAACTCTACTGGACCCTACTCGGCCCAGCGTCCTCTGCAGCCGCCGACCCTGGCTGCTCAACACCTGGTCCTGAAAAAGGTAACGAGTGTAACACGTCAGCAAAACGCTGAGTAGAGTGGCAAACTAACTAAAGGCAACAGTAGAGTGTACAGTAGCTGTTATGTTCTATTACTTCCTTTATTTACATCTTTCAATTTTTCTCACTATTTCATTTACTTCTCAGATCCTTTACTTGATCTCGGATGTCCTCGTGGGACGATCTTGATTGCAGTCTTTTCCAAAAGTAGAAGTAGCACGTGGTGCTCTCCTGGCCGGGAGAGTCCCCCGTGGTGATCCTACCCTCAGTCAACCACCCCAAGGTCACTGACAGACGTAACGGTGACTACGGCACGCGCGATAAGCGCACAGGTAGCTAGCCCGTACTGGCACGCGGTCAGTCGTTTCCGTTAACGGGTGCGCCCAAAGCACAGCACGGAACCAGGGCAGAGCCCTCTCAGTAACAGGGGTCCAACCCCTCCACAGTAACCAAACCGGGGCCTTGCCCCTCCACAGTCCGCGCACCCTCGCCTGACTACCCTGGTTTGCCCTAGTGGGCCTAACAAGTCGGTGAAGGAGGCTAGCAGAACCCCGGGGCCCGTGGGGTAGCTAGTACTCTCCTAACACTACTAGCTCTCCTCGGTACTACGTACACGAGGGCCAACAAGTCGGTACAGAGCGGCCAAGCCTAACCCCGGGTCCCTGGGGCGGCTGACCCCACTCTGCACTAAAACAGGTACAGGTACTTCCCTTGGTACTACGTACCCAAGAGACAGTACAAACTACATCTCAGTTCCATTCCTTTTTCTTTCCAGGAGTTCCACTCCTAATTTCCCGTAGGGTTCCAGCTCTTTATTTCAGAACATCATATGTTTCACTTTCCAGATTCACGTTCTCAATTTCCATGATCTCAAACATGTTTCTTTGTTCATAACAGGCATCTGTTAATTAATTTCACAGGCAGCTTTATATATTCCTTTCCATTTTTCCAAGACTGCAGTAATATACATTCCACTAGTTTTTCCATCCTAGGATTCATGCCATATCCTAGGATCTATCATACAATCTAGTTTTCCGGCCCTAGGATTCATGCAACACCTAGGAGCTATCATTCCATATATTTCTCATTCCTAGGATTCATGCAAGCCCTAGGTTCTAGTTATGGTTCCATACTTTAACAGATTTTATTAATACTTAAAACCACTCTACCAGGTACAACGGGAGTAATGGGGGCGTGATCGGGAATCCCGCGCGCCTCCGCGACTCTCAAGACTGCAACCGAACGAGGTCCTATCACAAGGATCAAACACAAGGAGTGTCTCAAAATAGTGTATAGCTACTGTAGGCGGGTAGAGGAATTAATTCTGAAACGAACGCAACTCGAATCACGGAAAACGGAGCCCAAACGGGCCCTAAACGGGTCGAGAAAGACGATACTGTGCAAAATCAGACGTCTGGAACTCCTTCCAGACGTCTTAAACGGTGGATCAGAGAATTACCTGTTCGGCTTGGTTCCCCGGACGTCCAGAAGTCTGCAGGGACGTCTCTCCTAGATCCCAGACGTCCGATGGTCACTCCGGACGTCTGGAGGTCACTCCCGCCGTCTGGTACAACTTCCAGACGTCTGATTCGCAAAGATGACGAATCACAGGACCTGCGCACAGCCAACCCTCCTCCCTCAGTACGGTCAGTCGACAAAAAGAAGAAGAAAGCGGAAACTCACCTTTCAGACGTCTGTATGATCTCACAGACGTCGACCTTGCCGTCTGGATATCAATCCAGACGTCTGATTCTGGAAATTTTCCAGAATCAGAACCTTGCTCGGCCTCCGCTCGCGACGCCGCCCGCGTCGCACCTCGCGCGTCCGCTGCTCCGCCCGCAGCAGGTCCCTCTCCGCGACGCTCTGCGCCCCCCCCCTGCGCCCTCCGCCGGCCGGCCAAACCGCTCCCGGCGAGCTCGCCCTCACGGCAGAGCCCCGCCCTCGCACGCCGCAGCTCCTCCGCGCCTACTGCGGCTGCCGCTGCAGCTGCGCCCTCGCGTCCGCTCGCTCTCGCGCACAGGCAGGAGGAGAAGGAGGAAGATGGTGGAGACGGGAGGGGAGGCGCGCCCCCCCCTTTTAACGCCGCGCGGAGAGGAGAGAGAAGGCGGTCGCAGTCGCCTGCCGCCGCAGAGAAAGAGGCAGGATCGCAGGTCTGCGCGCACAGGCGCGCAGACGAATATCCTGTGCGAGCATAACTGTTCGCCAGACGTCTGTAAACTATCCCGGACATCTGGTCAGACGTCTGGATGTGATCCCAGACGTCTTTACAGACGTCTGGATGTGATCCCAGACGTCTTTACAGACGTCTGGGCCACCTCCCAGACGTCTTAAAAGACGTCTGGGGCACGCGCTTGTTACACTGTCTGACCTAGCCCCACCTCCAGACGCTGCCCCACGACCTGCTGCACCCTGCACCAGCTTCGCCGTGCCACGGCGAAGGTCCCCCGCTGATCTGATTAGGCCGAGAGGCCCTTTTCATGTTTGGCAGGTTCGACGCCCAGTCGCCATTGACGTTGCATTGAAGCAGCTCCACGCACACTCCAGGCTTCAGAACCCCAGGGCTCCAGGTGCTGCGAAGTCGGGAGGGTAGTGCTAAGGCAGCTAAGCCAGCAATCAAAGCAAATAGAGCCTGCAGCTGAGGAAGCGAAGCTGCGGTCTGCTGTGGGCGCGCGCGAAAAGAGCGCAGAGGATAGTCCCACATCGTGAGTTTACCAAACCTTGCAGCAGTATAAATTGCTTTTGTATTTTCTACTGGTCGCCTCCGAAAGCACTGGGGTGAGGTCCCGCACCTACTCACCCGCCCGGTCCGCGAGCTCATCACGCAAATCCGGCGGACCCGACCCGACACTACTTGCGCACTCCTCGCGTACCAAACACACCGGTACGCCTTGTCACGGGCACGAAACCTGACCCGATTACCCGCGGCTCTGGGAGAGCATCCTGTGAGTGGTTTACAGAGAGAGAGAGACGTGCGGGTAGAGGGACAGGGTAGGTTTTGCTCTTTGTGCAGGGACAGGGTGCGAGAGAAGAAGACCAAGGAAGAAGGAGAAGGCCAAGGAAGAAGGAAGAAGAAGACCTCAGGAAGAAGAAAGAGAAGCACAAAGGAAGCACTGTAGCAGACACCACTTAAGTCGTCTGACTGAGAAATCAGACGACGGATGTAGCTCTGTAGACAAAGCAAAGAAGAAGAAAAAGAAAAGAAAAGGGTGCCGCAACTGAAAGAAAAGAGAAGAAGGAAGAAAGAAGACAAAGAAGAGAAGAAGAACTGAAGAAGACCAAGAACTGTGAAGAAGAGAAGAAAAAGAAGACAAGCAAAGAGAGAGAGAAGAGAAGAAAAAGCTAAGAAACAAAATCTGCTTCTCCCTCTCTCTCTCTCTCTCTCTTATTTTTGTAATAAAGAAGCATTGTACTCCTAGAATTCTAGTAGCTCCCTGAGTTCGACCTCGGAAGAAAAACATTTCTGAGTAAAATTGTAATAGTGGCAATGACGACAAACCGTAGCTAATTTATCTGTACCACAACGTCATTACTATAATAAGAACAAACAAAAGACTGGCTAAGCTTCGGTGTCATCATTAGACACTACTCGTTCAAGCTCTTTGAGCAGGTTCAAATAAACATCCCCTTGATGGATGCGATCCGCCATGTACCGGCTTATGCATGATTCCTGAAGAATGTTTGTACACCTCAACGTAAGCCGCGAACCAAGAGTGGGGGTCCAATTGTACTATCAGAGCAAGCCAGCTCTATAATCCTGAGCAGACTCCCACCCAAGGCAAAAGACCCAGGCACTCCCCTAATTTCATGCAAGATAGGTGAAACCCAGTTCGACAGAGCATTATTAGATTTAGGTGCTTCCATAAACCTGATACCCACATCCCTACTCAACCACCTAGAAGAATCTGAGCTAAAACCGACTGAGGTGACACTACAGTTAGCAGATCGATCTATAAAGTCACCTAAAGGGATTGTTGAGGATGTTATTGTAAGGGTACGGGATTTTTACTTCCCTATGGACTTCATAGTCTTGGATATGGATGCACCAGAAAACCCAAGGGATACACCGATCATACTAGGGAGACCTTTTTTGGCCACTGCAAGGGCCAACATTAGTTGTGAGGAGGGCCAAATAGAACTGAAATTTGGAAATCAAACCCTCAAAATTGATATCTTTAAGGCCCAACAAGGGATTAGTTGCGGTGTCATTGAATAAATCTGTGATATTAGAGCTTTGGTTAATGAAACACAATTTGAGAATAACCTGATTATACCTCATCAACCACAAGAAGATCTTGAACCACAATTAGAGGAGTCAGACCCTGATTCAGACAAACCAATAACTCCCATCCTTGTACCTCACACTCACTCTGAACCACCTGCTGCTGCTGATAGCCCCATTCTTGAACTCAAACCCCTTCCTGATCATTTAAAGTACATCTTTTTGGGTTCTAATCAGACATTTCCTGTGATCATAAATTCCAAGCTCACTCCTGATCAGGAATCCAGTCTGATTGCTGTTCTTCAGCAACATCGCAGAGCCATTGGTTGGACTCTCAATGACCTGACTGGAATAAGTCCCTCTTATTGCACACACCGTATCTATTCTGAAGAGGGCGCATGACCTTCCCGTGAGATGCAGAGACATTTGTATCCCAATCTGCAGGAGGTCGTGAAAAAGAAGATCATTAAGTGGTTAGATGCAGGGATCATCTACCCGATCTCCGACTGTCGTTGGGTGAGCCCAATCCAGGTTGTGCCTAAAAAGGCAGGGCTCACCACCATTACGACTGAAACCGGAGAGGTCATACCTACCTGAATAGCCAACTCATGGAGAGTCTGCATAGATTACCAAAGACTCAATTCCTCCACGAAGAATGATCATTTCCCACTACCATTCATTGATCAGATTATCGAGAAGTTAGCGGGAAATAGATTCGTCTACTTTCTTGACGGGTACTTTGGTTATAACCAAGTGGCGATTCATCCTGAGGACCAAGAGAAGACCACGTTCACCTGCCCCTTCGAGACGTATGCGTTCCGAAGAATGCCTTTCGGTCTCTGTAATGCACCCGCGACTTTTCAGCGGTAAATGCTTGCCATATTCTCTGATATGGTAGGTGATTTTCTGGAAGTCTTCATGGAAGACTTCTCAGTTTTCGAGACATCATTTGATGATTGCCTCTAGCACTTGGTTCATATACTCAGGTGTTGCATCGACGTAAATTTGGTTCTTTCCTGGGAAAAGAGCCACTTTATGGTGCCTGAGGGGATCGTCCTAGGTCATCTAATTTCTGAGAAAGGCATGCAAGTGGATCGAGCCAAGGTTGATCTGATCTCTAGACTTCCTATGCCTAGCAGATCAGGGACATCTGTTCTTTTTTGGGGCACGTCAATTTTTACCGTCGTTTTGTCCTTGATTTCTCAAAAATTGCATGCCCCTGACTACTCTTCTCTCTAAGGATGTACCCTTTGAGATTTCCAAGGAATGCACTTAAGCTTTTGAGAACCTTCGTGACCGAGTCACCCAAGCCCCGATCCTACAGTCCCCTGATTGGTCTCAACCCTTTGAGATCATGTGCGATGCATCTGACTTCGCTGTAGGGGCGGTTCTGGGGCAGAAAGTTGACGGGAAACATGTGGTCATCTACTACTCTAGCAAAACACTTGACGAGGCTCAGCGTAACTATACAGTTACGGAGAAAGAGCTGCTAGCAGTAGTATTTGCCCTCGAAAAATTCCGATCCTATCTCCTGGGTTCCCACGTCATAATCTACTCAGATCACACAGCTGTGAGACATCTCCTTGCCATGAAGGACGTGAAGCCTCGATTAATCCGATGGATCTTGTTGTTGCAAGAATTCGACCTCGAGATTCGCGACAAGGCGGGAAGACAGAACGTGGTAGCTGACCACTTGTCTCGCCTTCCTTTTGAGATCATCAACCCTTTTGGACCCATCACGGAGCATTTTCCGGATGAGCACTTATTGACTATTGGTACTAGGCTTCCATGGTTTGCTGATATAGTAAATTACTTGGCATCTCATCAGATTCTGTCTGATTGGCCGAAGGCCAAGAAAGACAAGTTGCGCTCTGATGCCAAGTACTACATTTTGGAAGACCCGTACCTTTTCCGCATAAGTGCTGACCAAATTATCAAAAGATGTGTCCTGGAGGGCGAAATCAATGATATTCTCTCCTGCCATGACCAGACATGCGGTGGCCACTTCTCTGGGCACAAAACCACATCAAAAATCCTCCAGTGTGGCTTTTATTGGCCCACTTTATTCAAGGACGTGTACAATCACTGCAAGGCATGCAGTCGTTACCAAACTTTGGGCAACATGAGTCATCGTGACATGATGCCTTTGCAGCCGATTTTCGTATGCGAAATCTTCGATATTTGAGGGATCGATTTTATGGGCCCCTTTCCTGTTTCGGATGGCTTCGAGTACATTCTACTTGTTGTGGACTACGTGTCCAAATGGATTGAAGCCATTCCGACCCGAACCTGTGATTACAAAATCGTTATCAAATTCATTCATCAGAATATCTTCTCACGGTTCGGGATTCCTCGTGCAATCATCTCTGACGGAGGGACCCATTTCACCAATGCTCAGTTCAGGTTACTGATGACCAAATACGGGGTGTCTCACCAAATCTCTACTCCTTACCACCCCCAGACTAATGGTCTAGCTGAGCTGTCAAATCGGGAGATCAAGAAAATCCTGCAGGTCACTGTTCAGCCTGATAGGAAGGACCGGTCGTCCCGACTTCTGGAAGCTTTGTGGGCTTATAGGATCACCCACAAGACCCAATTAGGCATGTCTCCTTTTAGACTGGTGTACGGGAAGGCATGTCACCTTCCTGTCGAACTAGAGCACAAGGCCTATTGGGCAGTTCGAAGCTGTAATATAGATATTTCTAAGGCTGGAACCCACAGAAAGCTTCAGATAAGCAAGATCGATGAATTACGCCTTGATGTGTACGAGAACTCGCGAATCTACAAAGAGCGGGTTAAAGCCATCCATGACAAGCACATATCTAGAAAGATCTTTCATCTTGGTCAGAAGGTCCTACTCTTTGATGCCCGACCCAAACTCTTCCTTGGGAAACTTCGATCCAAGTGGGTCGGACCATATCTTGTCCGATAGGTTTTTGGAAATGGAGCCATCGAAATTAGTCCGCTCAGCCACGATTCAGAACCTTTCATCGTAAGCGGTCAGGGACTCAAATCGTTCATCGATAAAACCTCTACAGATTTAGCTGAGTCATCATTTATCCTCCATTCTCCTTGAGCATATTGCACCCAGCCGATGGCGTAAAACTCAGCGTTCAACGGGAGGCAACCCGACTTTCTTTTTGGAAAAACCTGAAACCTTTTCTGACACCTCTTCGCACTTAAGGTTCATCCTTTAGGACATCCGACTCCACTTCAGGTGCTTGCATCTGAGATTAGAAATCATCCGCAACAGTCACCCCAACCCATTCACTCACCAAAATATCTGTCATAATGTATGAACTAAGCTAAATAAAAATCCTCCTAAGTTACAATGAGGACATTGCAAATCTTAGGCATGGGGGAGTATGAAAGTGCAAAACTCATAAGAAAAGGTTTCAAACAAAAAATTCACATATACCAAAAACACCATAAAAATTAAAAAATTTTTTGAAAAAGAATAATAAAATGAGAGGAGGAAAGAAAATTTTGTGGACTTTACAAAGGAGGAGGAGGAAAAAAAAATGATAAAAAGGAGCACAGAATGAAAGAAAAGAGATAGTCATTAATAAGAAATTAAGGAATTAACCTAAGTTCTAGACCACATTCAGGAAAAGAAAAGGAAAGTGTATAGTAAGATTAGTAAGAACGCAAACCTGAGGCATTCTTGGATAGACTCTCAGTACCCATTAAGATCTAGATATTCCTCAAGAGGTTGAGGAGAATGAAAAGCTTAAGTATTAGGTCCAAGGCTTAGGGAGTATTTGGCATCGTTAACTAACTTTTGGTTTATGGGACTCAGTAACCTAAGCACCCAAATTTACACACACAGTCTGATTTAGTAAGCATAAGTATCAAAATCACGCAGAAGCGTTTCAAAAATTCTGAAAATGTCACCGAGAGTAGGAGAGGCCAATCAACACAAGTTGATTTGGATGAGTTCCCAGCGTAGGGAGGTAGGAAATTCCCCTCGAAGATGCGTAACAAAATATCATCTCCTTGATGCTTGTCTTTTAGGATATTTACATATCATACTGGGGGCATATAAGCACTCTGCTGGTTCAGATTCCATGGATGGCATTATCACGAAGTGTCAACTGCCAGGGTGTAGATTCGGCTACGGAACACCATGGACGGAATTATCTCGAAATCTCGAAAGCCAGGGTTCTGGGGGTTTCCATGGGCGGTACTATCTCGAAGCATCGACTACCAGGAACCCTGGAGGATTGATGATGGGGACAAGGAATTCGATACAGACCGTGTTGAGAAGCCAATCCTAAGCTAGAATTAAAATGAAAAAGAGAGAGAAAACTCTCCAAACATATAAATCTTCTACCTCTTTCTCTTACAAAACGCACTGCGAACTAAACCAAGGCTAAAATTATCTCAAGCACGGGTGCTTTAACAACAAAGTCCAATAAACCTTAGGTTAGTTCATGTAGGCCTTAAAAACCTTTGCTAAAGACTGAGGCTAAAGATGGACATATCTGGATCTTGGTTGGTACTAGAATACCTTTTAGGCCTATGATTGGCATTCTGACCTAATCTAGGATAAAAGAGAAAAAGCACTTATCTAAACTCGATAAGAAATTCATGGTCTAAAACAAAGGTTAAAATCTTAAAATTTTGCTAAGGGACTAGCAAAAGCTAGGCATGGGGGTATGATGAGAGCCTCATCATGAACCCTAACTAGCACAATTTGATCTAAATAAATTTGAAAAACTCCTACAAAACCTAAAGAAAAGCCTAACTCAAAGAATTCTGAATTGAAGAATAAAACAAGTCATGAGAGGTAAAACTGCAATTTTCATAATGCAGTACACAAACAGGGTATCTAAGGGTCTAAACACAGGTCAAATAAGCTTAATAAAGAAGGAAATGAGATGTTCTGATTTGAAAAGGGTTATAGCAACTTCTAAGAATTAAATAATATTCTGTGACCCTAAAAATAAACTTACTTTAATTTACGAGTTTCTAGGCAAGATAAAAATCAACTGAACCCTCTAAAATTCATGAAAAAATATTCCCTAAGGTTTCGAACCTTCAATTTGGCCTTCGGAACCCATCTTGACCTAAATTGAGAACCATGCCCAAATTTAACCTAATTTAGGTTTTTATGTAAATTGACCAGTCAAACGTGGTCAAACCTAAAATCAAATTATACCATTGAATTGCTTAGGTTCAAACTAGGCTGGTACAAAAATTTGGGCCTAAGAGAAGACCATCTTGACCGACTTTACAAATTGATCCTCTTGAATTAATTTTTGACCCTTATCTTTTCAAAACCTTGCATTTAGCCCCCTATCTTCCCCTTCATTCTTTGCAGAACGGTCCTCCCTGCTACCCTGCACAGGCACCGTACCTCCGGCGACCTTGCGCAAAGGATGGCTCCGCGCAGGGTATGGCAACCGCTCTCAGGAATGAACGGGGGGTTCCCTGCATCGTCCTCTGTCCCAGGGACCCTCCCCTGTGACTTGCGGCTGCCCATGCCTCTCGTGCGAACGCACGAAAGGCATGGGTCTCCATCTCCGGCCATCTTCGGCGAGCTCCCCACGTCACTCCCTCGAGAGCCTCTCCTAGCCAGCGCCTTTATAAGGAGCGGCAGGGGTAGCTATCTCCTGCAAGCTAGCTTTGGCCGAAGAAAACCCCCTTACTTCATCTCCTCTCACTCCGGTCAGACAGCCCAAGCTTCCGGTGATCTTTCGTCCTCCTTCTTGTCGCTCTGCTGCCATACTTGCAGTAGAGCTCACTCTGCCTCGTCTTCCCACGGCAGGCTGCACTAGCTGGCGTCTCCAGATCCCCTCCTCGTCGTCGTTACTCCTCTTCTGGGCACCTTCGTCCCCAACTCCGGCAGGCACGCGTTGGGCGTCTTCCTCTCCCTCTTCGTCGATTAAGTAGGTAAAAACCTTCCTCTTATTCTCCCCTTAATTTTCCTCTATTAAATTGGCACTTTAGACCCCTCGACTGCCACGACCACCTCCATCTGCTCCACCTCCGGCCACCATCTCTGGCGAGATCGTTCCACCTCCACAGGCCATCCCACCCCTCGCCGACAAGCCCAGAAGCTCCCCCTCACTCCACTCAAGTGTTTCCCCTATTCCATTCATTGCCCTTCACCTTCAGACCACCCCTCGAACACACCCACCTGCACCTCTGCAGTGTGCCCTAGGCACACGGCCACAACCACTTTCCGTCCTCTGGCGAAGCTCCCTAAGTTGTCTGATGTGGCCGTAAGGCCGTCTTCGTGCTTTCAGGTCTTGACCTCCTCGTCGCCATTGACGGATAGCAGGAGCTACTTGGCGAGCAGCTTCAGGCCTCTTTAGCACCAGGTGAAGGCTTCAGGCAACGCGGGTTACTTCCACGGGTGTGCCTAGGCCTTCAATTGGAGGCGCGAAGCCTTCGCTGCTGCCTAATTACCAACAGCTTCTCGCTTGCGGGTGCGCGGAACAAAGGTGGGACTTTAGTCTCACCTCGGAAGTGTGTGGGCGCACGCCCACACATAAATTGAAAAAGTGACATTAGTTGGTCGCCTCCGAATACACACGGGGTGAGGCCCCTCACCTATTCACCGCCCTCGTCCGTGAGCTCATCACACGGATCAGGCGTGACCTGACCCGACACCCTCCTGTGCACTCCTCGTGCACCACCCATGCTGGTGCGCCTGGACCCGGGCACGCGATCCGACTCGATAACCCAGCTCTGGGAGAGCGTACCCAAGAGAGATTCAGAGAGAGAGAGACATGGGGAGGGGGTAGGGTAGGTTTTGCGCTGAGCTTGTGTGTGTGTGCAGAGAACAGGTGAGGGAGGAAGAAGCAAGGCGCTGCTGAAGAGAAGGAAGGAAGAAAGAAAGAGGAAGAGGAGCGGCTGGGACTTAGCCGTAGAGAGAAAGAAAGGAGAAGGAAGGAAAGAAGATGAAGAAAAGAAAAGAGCAGGGGCACTGTAGTAACAACGCAGTTAAGGTGTCTAATTTCTGCATCAGACGTCGGAAAGAAAGGAAGGAGTGAAGCAGAAGAGAGGAGCAGAGGACATGCCAGAGAAAAAGAAAGAGAAAAGAGGAGGGAACCTCTGCAGAAAAGAAGAAGAAGACACAGAAGAAAATCAGAGAAGAGAAGAAGGAAGAAGAAGGACCTAGCAACTGAAGAAAGGATAGAAAGAAAAGGAAGCCTTCGCAGCAAAGAAAAGAAGAAGAAGAAAGAAGACAAGCTGAAGAAGAGGGCTGGGTGAAGAGAAGAAGAGAGAAGAAGAAAAAGCCAAGAAGAGAATTTTTGGTCTCTCTCTTTCTCTCTCTCCTTTGTCTTAATTTTTGTAAAACACTATATATTGAATTCATATGCTTCTGGAATCATAGTTTGCTCCCTGAGTTCGACTTCGGGAAACTTTTAATTCTGAATAATAAATTGTAAATTGGTAGCAGCTTTTTTTTCACTACAACGTCTCGAATTTAAAACCATAGTGACAAGCTTGTAACCACCTATCCACCTTTACTGCATTAGTTAGTTGGTTGCCACTCTACTTAGCGTTTGCTGATTCCATGTACTCATAGCCCTTTTCAGGTCCAGGTGTTGAGTAGCCAGAGCCTTTGGCTGCAAAGGGTGCTGGGCCCAGTAGAGCCCAGCTTCTTGTTGTACTTCTTTTCTATTGTAGTGAGTAGTTTATTGCACTTCTGTACTCTTACATTTTGAACATTATAATCCTGTACCCATTTACTTTTCTACTGTAGTAGTTTTACTTCTTTATTGCTGTACTTTTGTTACTGTTAGTTGCTTAGCATAGTGAATGTGGTTTACTTTCCTGCTCTTTGGTTATTTTCTCGTTGGATGACTGGGTCTTGGGATCAGTCGAGTTGATCTGGTCTCGTGTCCTGTAGGGATTCGGGAACCGGGTCGTAACAAGATGACATCAGAGCAAGGTTGTCCCGAGAAGTGAACCAACTAGCTTGAGAATAACCAATTCATGTACTTGTAACTAGAGTAACCACCACAACGTGCCTTTTGACATCTGTCCTAAGGTTCTTCGCTGAAGTTCATTAGAGTTGACGTCTTCTATTTTGTCTTCCACGTCTCCTTGGTGGAGATGCCTCGACGAAGGATTTTCGAGACGGGCCGTGGACGTGGCTGTGGAGGAGGCAGGAGGGCCAGACGTGTCGAGCTTGGAGTATGATGAGAGCCTCATCATGAACCCTAACTGGCACAATTTGATCTAAATAAATATGAAAAATCTCCTATAAAGCCTAAAGAAAAGCCTAACTTAGAGAATTCTAAATTGAAGAATAAAGCAAGTCATAAGGGGTAAAGCTGTAATTTTACCAATGCAGTGCACAATCAGGATGTCTAAGGGTCTGAATACAGGTCAAATAGGCTTAATAAGAAAGAAAGTGGGTTAGCCTGAGCCAAAAAGGGTTTTAGCAACTTCTAAGAATTAAATGACATTCTGTAACTCTAAAAACAAACCTACTTTAATTCACGAGGTTCTAGGCATGATAAAAATCAATTGAACCCTCTAAAATTCATGGAAAAATATTCCCTAGGGTTTAGAACCTTCAATTTGGCCTTTGCAATCTATCTTGACCTAAATTGAGAATCATGTCCAAATTTTGACCTAATTTGGGTTTTTACGCAAATTTACCGATCAAACGTGATCAAACCTAAAATCAAATTAAACCATTGAACTCCTTAGGTTCAAATTAGGTTGGTACAAAAATTTGGGCCTACGAGAAGACCATCTTGACCGACTTTATAAATTGGTTTTCTTGAATTACTTTTTGACCCTTATCTTTTTAAATCCTTGCATTTAGCCCCCTATCTTCTCCTTCGTTCTTTGCAGAACGGTCCTACCTGCCACCCCACGCAGGCACCATACCTTCGGCGACCTTGCGCGGAGGATGGCGTCGCGTAGGGTCTGGGGACCGCTCTTAGGAACGAACGGGGGGTTCCCTGCGTGGTCCTCTTTCGCAAGGACCCTCCCCTTTGACCTGCAGCTGCCCATGCCTCTCGTGCGAACGCACGATAGGTATGGGTCTCCATCTCCGACCATCTCCGACGAGCTCCCCACGTCGCTCCCTCGAGTTCCTCTTCTCGCTAGCACCTTTAGAAGGAGCGGCAGGGGCAGCCGTTTCCTTCAAGCTCGCTTTGGCCGAAGAGAACCCCCTACTTTGTCTCCTCTCACTCTGGTCTGACAACCCAAGCTTCCGGCGATCTTTCCTCCTCCTCCTCATCGCTCTACTGCCATACCTGCAGCAGAGCTCACCCTACCTCATCTTCCCACGCCAGGCCGAACCAGCTGGCTCCTCCAGATCCCCTCCTCGCCGCCGTTACCCCCCTTCTGGGCACCTTCATCCCCAGCTCCGGCAGGCACGCGTCGGGCGCCCCTCTTTCCCTCTTCGTCAATTAAGTAGGTAAAGACCTTCCCCTTTCTCTCTCTGTTATTTTCCCTTCTTAAATTGGCACTTTTAACCCCTCGACTGCCACTACTACCTCCATATGCTCCACCTCCGGCCACCAACTTCGGCGAGATCTCTCCACCTCCACAGGCCATTCCACCCCTCGCCGACAATCCCAGAAGCTCCCCCTCACTCCACTCAAGCATTTCCCCCACTCCATTCACTGCCCCGCACCTTCAGATCACCCCTTGAACACACCCTCTTGCACCTCTGCAGTGTGCCCTAGGCAGACGGCCACAGGCACTTTCCCGCCACGTTGACCCCCTCACAGCCTTTGCCGTCCTCTGGTGAAGCTTCTTGAGTTGTCTGACGTGGCCGTGATGCCGTTTTCGTGCTTTCAGGTCTCGGCTCCCTCGCCGCCATTGACGGACAGCAGGAGCTGCTTAGCGAGCAGCTCCAGGTCCCTTCAGCACCAGGCGCAGGCCCCAAGCAACACGGAACACTTCCGCGAGTGTGCCCAAGTTCTCAATTGGGGTCGCGAGCCTTCGCTGTTGCCCCAATTGCTCGCAGCTTCTTGCCTGCAGGCGCGCGGAGCAGAGGTGGGACTTTAGTCCCACCTCGGAAGTGTGTGGCCACACACCCACACATAAATTGTAAAATTGCTATAGGTTGTTCGCCTCCGAATACACATGGGGTGAGGTCCCTCACCTAAACACCGCCCTCGTCCGTGAGCTCATCACACGGATTTGGCACAACCTGACCCGACACCCTCTTGTGCACTCCTCGCGCACCACCCACGCTGGTGCACCTGGACCTGAGCACGCAACCTGACCCGATTACCCGGTTCTGGGAGAGCGTACCAAAGAGAGATTCAGAGAGAGAGAGACGCGGGAAGAGGGTAGTGTAGGTTTTGCGCTGAGCTTGTGTGTATGTGTAGGGAACAGGTAAGGAGGGAAGAAGCAAGGAGCTGCTGAAGAGAAGAAGGAAGGAAGAAAGAAGAAGAGGAAGAGAAGCGGCTGGGACTTAGCCGCAGAGAAGAAGAAAAGAGAAGGAAGGAGAGGCCGCAGCGAAGAGAAGAAGGAGCAGAAGAAAAGAAGACAGCAGGGGCACTGTAGCAATAGCTCAGTTAAGGCGTCTGATTTCTGAATCAGACGTCGGAAAGAAAGGAAGGAGTGGAGCAGAAGAGAAGAGCAGAGGACAGGCCAGAGAAAAAGAAGGAGAAAAGAGAAGGAGGGAGCCTCTGTAGCAAAGAAAAAGAAGACGCAGAAGAAAGAAGAAAATCAAAGAAGAAGAGAAGGAGGAGGAAGAAGAAGGACATAGCAGCTGAAGAAAGAAAGAAAGAAAAGGAGGCAGCTGCAGCAAAGAAAAAAGAAGAAGAAAGAAGAAGACAGGCTGAAGAAGAGAACCGGCTGAAAGAAAAGAAGAGAGAAGAAGAAAAAGGCAAGAAGAAAATTTTTTCTCTCTCTCTCTCTCTCCTTGGTCTTAATTTTTGTAAAATAATATATATTGTGAATTCATATGCTTCTGAAATCATAGTTTGCTCCCTGAGTTCGACCTTGGGAAACTTTTAATTCCGAATAATAAATTGTAAACTGGTGATAGCTTTTCGTGATATACTACAACGCTTAGAACTCTAAAATAAACACGAAACCCTAGCTACGCACTAGAGTACGTGCTACCCGTTCTCTCCTCTTGAGCGTATAGTCTCAGGACCTCATCTAGTTGATCCGAGATGTCGTTCGAGAAGAATTTCAGCTTTCACCCACTTCGCCACCCCCTCATATCTCTTCCGAGGGTATGCATGGGAGTTCTTCGTGGGACGACTTTTTTACCGTCGCACCAGGCGAGTCAGAAGAGCTCGAGGAGGGCACGCGGCGCCCGCAAGAGAGCCGTCTCATTTTGCGGGGCCTTCAGTAGCCTCTGGGGACCCCTGACAGGGGCCAGCTGTCAGCACGGGACCCCTGCCCAACCGTCAGCAGGGACCTACCGAGGGAGGGAGTCGAGTCCCCCTTTGCTACCAGTGTGGCCAGCCGGGCCACTTCAGGAGGGACTGCCCATCTAAGGCTAGAGCACAGCAGACGCTCTTCGCACCAAGCACAGGAGGCCGTGGTTCCCAGGCGTGTGGGGGAGGACAGCAGTAGCGGGGAGGATACCGACCAGCGGCTACCTGTCCGATGTAGAGTGTGGCTGCTTCTTCCGCACCTAGAGCTGAGGGGCGTATTAACGCCCTGACACACAGAGACGCCAGAGCTTCTAGTTCAATGGTGGCAGGTATGGTTACAGTTTCAGGCAGACTAGTTTTCACACTTTTTGATTCTGGTGCCACTCACTCGTTTGTTGTTACTAGTTTTGCTATCAGTTTGAGACATGACAGTGTGTTGTTAAAGGATCCGTTTGTGATCAAAAGTCCGGGCGGTCAGCTGTTTGTAGCTGAGGAGGTTTACACAGGCTGTGAGGTCAGTGTTGGGGGACATAGCCTCTCTGTGATCTGATTGTGATACCGATGGAGGACTTTGGCTTGATTCTGGAGATGGACTGGTTGTCTGCTTACCACGCTTTGGTAGACTGTTTTGAGAGGAAGATCGTTTTCTCCATACAGGAGATGCCTTCTTTTGAGTTTCAGGGATAGCAAGTGGACGGAGGCTTCAGGTGCATTTCTGCACTTCGGGCAGTAAGACTTTTGGGCCAGGGGTGTGAGGGCTTTCTGGCTTGTGTAGTGGCTGAGCCCAACCCTGCGGCAGACTTTCAGAGTATCCCGATAGTCAGAGAGTACCCCAACGTGTTTCTAGATGAGCTGCCAGGACTACCGCCTAAGCGTGAGGTCGAGTTCGAGATCTCACTGGTACCGGGGACCAGCCCCATTTCTACAACACCTTACAGGATGGCACCACTTGAGCTACGGGAGCTCAAGTCCCAGTTGCAGGACCTTCTGGAGAAGGGCTTTGTGAGGCCCAGTGCATCTCCGTGGGGAGCCTCGATATTATTTGTGAAGAAGAAGGATGGTACCCTACGCCTTTGTGTGGACTACAGATAGCTGAATAGGGTCACCATCAAGAACAGGTATCCGCTGCCGAGGATTAATGACTTGTTTGATCAGTTGCGAGGTGCCACGGTCTTCTCCAAGATAGACTTGAGGTCTGGCTACCACTAGTTGAGGATCAAGGAGATCGACGTCTCCAAGACAGCTTTCCGCACCCAGTACGGACACTACGAGTTTTTGGTCATGCCGTTTGGGCTGACCAACGCCTCCGCTACTTTCATGGATTTGATGAACCGGGTGTTCAGACCGTATCTGGATCAGTTCGTGGTAGTATTTATTGATGATGTGCTCATCTACTCGCGAGATCAGGTGCAGCACGGATAACACTTGCGGATGATTTTGGACACATTGAGACGACGTAGGCTGTATGCCAAGTACAGCAAGTGCGAGTTCTGGTTGAGGGAGGTGACCTTCTTAGGTCATGTGATTTCAGGGAATGGCTTGGCTGTGGATCCAGCCAAGGTTGAGGCAGTGCTCAAGTGGGAGAGACAACGTACAGTGATAGAGATCCGCAGTTTCTTAGGACTGGCAGGCTATTACTGGCAGTTTATCAGGAATCGCAGATTGCACGTCCTATGACATAGTTGACCCGGAAGGACGTGCCCTTTTCTTGGACAGACGCTTGTGAGGCGTGTTTTCAGGAGCTGAAGGAGAGGCTGACTTCGGCTCCCGTGCTTACCATTCCAGACAGCAGTGGCACTTTCGCTGTGTACATGGACGCCTCTTTGCAGGGGTTAAGGGTGTACTCATGCAGCGGGGTCACGTTGTTGCTTACGCTTCACGGCAACTGAAGCCCCATGGGTATAGCTACCCTACCCACAACCTAGAACTGGTAGCTGTCGTCTTCGCACTGAAGACTTGGAGGCACTACTTGTATGGTGAGACTTTTGAGATATTCATGGACCATAAGAGCCTCAGGTGTTTGTTTGATCAGAAGGAGCTTAACATGAGACATGGACGTTGGTTAGAGCTCCTGAAGGATTATGACTGTAGCATTTCCTACCATCCAGGGAAGGCCAATGTGGTGGTTGATGCATTGAGTCGGAAGGTACCTGCCCACTTGGCCAGTTTACAAGCACAGAGTTGGAGACTCATGGAGGAGATTGGGAGTTAGCGACCCCTAGAGTTACTGGGGCACTGTGGAGCAGTGACTGTGACATGACAGACTAGGCCAGAGCTGATAGATCGCATCATCACAGGACAGATGGCAGACCCGTGCCTACAGTCGTTGCATGACAGAGTACTGTCAGTGGACTCCGGAGACTTCTCCTTTACTGCCGAGGTGCTGTGCATGAGGGGACGTTTGTGCGTTCCCAGGGACAAGGAGTTGTTGAGAGAGCTTCTGACCGAGGCACATGGTTCCAGGTTCACCATACATCCCGGGAACACAAAGATGTATCATGATCTGAGACGTGACTTTTGGTGGGGGGAATGAAGTGGGATGTAGGTGACTTCGTGCAGCAGGGTTTGGTGTGCCAGCAGGTGAAGGCTGAGCATTAGAGGCCTGCAGGGCCGTTACAGCCACTTCCAGTGCCAGAGTGGAAGTGGGAGAGCATCAAGATGGACTTGGTGGTGGGCTTGCCTGTTACCCAGCGAGGACACAACGTAGTCTTGGTGATTGTAGACAGATTAATGAAGACGGCACGTTTCTTTCCAATTCGAGTCACTTTGGGACCAGCACAGTTGGTAGAGAGGTATATCTGTGATGTGGTATGTCTGCACGGAGTTTCGCGGCAGATTGTATCCGACAGGGATACCCGTTTTACGTCCTAGTTTTGGGCTGAGTTTCAGCAGGCTTTGGGGACACGGTTGAGTCAGAGCGCACCATACAGACACTTGAGGACCTTTTGCGTGCCTGTGTACTGGACTGGAGGGGCTCTTGGGAGGAGCACTTGCCCCTGGCAGAGTTTGCATATAATAACAGCTATCACTCGAGCATCGGCATGGCACCCTACGAGGCTCTGTACGGACGGAGTTGTATTGCACCCTTGAGTTGGGTTGAGGAGGGGACCAAGTGGTAGGTTGGCCCCAGGTTGATCCGGCACAGTCAGGAGGTGGTTGAGCAAAGTCACAGACGGCTCCACACTGTCAGGAGCAGACAGAAGAGCTATGCCGATCGGAAGCGCAGAGAGGTGCTGTTTGAGGTTGGGGATCACGTCTTCCTTCGCGTTTCGCCTATGAAGGGCCTGCAGCGTTTTGGGGTGAAAGGGAAGCTCGCGCCGAGGTTTGTGGGACCCTTTGAGGTCCTGGAGCGGGTTGGACCTGTTGCTTACAGGCTTGCCCTTCCTCCCCGGCTTTTTGGTGTGCACGACGTGTTCTCGTGTCCAACCTCAGGAAGTACGTCGCCGATCTCAGACACGTTTTGAGCCACAAGAGTGTCGAGGTGGGTGACGACCTAACCTACCCCGAGCGACCAGTGCAGATACTAGATAGAGCCGTCCGGAGTCTGAGACGGAAGCACGTACCCTTGGTGAAGGTCTTGTAGAAGAGCCAGAGGTACGAGGAGGCTACCTGGGAGCTTGAGGCGGGAATGCAAGAGCGGTACCCGGAGCTTTTTGAGGGTACGTCTTTTTGGACCGGCCTCGGTCCTCTTTGAGTTTGTTATGCGTATGTTGTTCTTTTTCCGCACCCTAGCTAACTCAAGTTTCTAGGATGAAACTTCTTTTGAGTTTGTTATGATGTTAAGAGCTGTGTTGTTTGAGCCTTTTATGATGTCTGAAATGTGGATCAGACGTCTGGACACCTTCCCAGACGTCTGGAAATCAAAAATTTTGAGTACGAGCTCGTGTCTACACGCGTGCTGCCCACAGACAGTACACTTCCCTCATTTTCTTCTTCTCTCTCCTTTTGGCCGATGAAAACCCTAAACCCACACCCTTATATAAGACCCCCTCCTCTCCCTCATTCCACCCCCACTTCCCAGCCACTTTCCTCCTTCCTCCAACGAGAGCAGCAGAGCGAGAACGGCGAAGAGATGGAGCGGCGTGAGAGGAGAGGAGGAGCAGCGTGAGAAGGTGAGGAGAGCAAGCTTGCGAGCTTGCGTGGGAGCTCGCCGGTGAGCTCATGGCCGGAGCGGCGCATGCGTAAGGCGGAGGAGTACGTCGGGGAGGTCCTCCCCAACACTGCTGCAGCAGGAGCAGTAGGCGAGAGGGTGCAGCGCAACCACGCGCAGTGCGAGAGGGCGGAAGTAAGTTCTGGTTCAGGGATTTTCCCAGATTCAGACGTCTGGAGTGACCTCCAGACGACGGTGCTGACATCTGGAGGAGGTTCCAGATGACTAAGAAGTAGATTTCGTGAAGGTACATCTTCTTTGCGGATACGGCCATGTAGGCCGCTCCACCGAGGCACTGTTTCATGCCTTTTTGATGGAGATTCGGTTGGTTTGCATAGGATTTACTTCAGGAAGGCGCGGGACACGCCCTCCCACGCAGTTCGGACGTCTGGGCGAGGCACCAGACGACGGGAAGCGCTTCCAGACGTTCAGAGAGGTGGTCGGATGTCTGGAACTGTGTCCAGACGGTCTAGCGGAGTTCCTGGACGTCTGAGGAGTAGCACAGGACTTGAGGTATGACACTGGCCATTTTTAAGACGTCTGGAAGTTGTTCCAGCTGTCTTATTTGAGTAGGAATCACTGTTTTTGACCCATTTAGGGTCCATTTGAGGTTCAATTTCCGCAATTAAGATACCAATATTTCCCATATGAATTCCCCTACTTGTTGGAATATTTTCTACAATGTTCTGGGTACTCTCTTGTGATTGATCCCTATGATAGGACCTCGTTCCGTTGCGGGTTCGGGGCTTACTGAGGCACATGGACCTATCGTTCAAGACCCCACTACTCCTGGGTTTATTGGTAGAGTGGCTTCCCCTTAATTTAATTACAACCTAATTGCATGTGTGGAATGAATGATTAGAACCTAGGATATGGCATGAATCTTAGGACTAGAAATACTGAAATGTCTGTACTGAATGAATGAATTGCAGTCTTGAATGAGTAGATAGAATGATAACAATTTCCTGTAAATGAATAACAGTTACCTACGAAATATGTAGTGTAACGACCCGATTCCCGAGTCCCTACGAGACACGAGAATCGGACCGACTCGACTAATCCCAAGACCTGGTCGTCCAACGAGGAAGTAACCAAAAGAGCAGTAAAATAAGCCACATTCAGCATGAATATAACTAACAGTACGAAAATACAGCAGTAAGGGAAGAAACCACTACAGTATGTACCACCACAACAGTAGAACAACATTCATAACATAATATGAACTGCAGGTAAAGAAAAGTACAGCGGAAACAAGAACTACTCACTACAGTGGAACCAAAAAGAGGTACAAGAGAACAGTGGTAACTCTACTGGACCCTACTTGGCCTAGTGTCCTCTGCAGCCGCTGACCCTGGCTGCTCAACACCTGGTCCTGAAAGGTAACGAGTGTAACACGTCAGCAAAACGCTGGGTAGAGTGGCAACTAAACTAAAGAAACAGTAAAGTGCACAGTAGCTATTTTAATTTTCTTTCTTCCTTTATTTACGTCCTTCTATTGTTTCACAATTTATCTATTTCTCAGATCATTCACTTGATCTCGAATGTTCCTCGTGGGAACGATCTTGATTGCAGTCTTTTCCGAACAGTAGAAGTAGCACGTGGTGCTCTCCTGGCCGGGAGAGTCCCCCGTGGTGATCCTACTCTTAGTCAACCACCCCAAGGTCACTGACAGACATAACGGTGACTACGGCACGCGCCGTAAACGCACGAGTAGCTAACCCGCACTGGCACGCGGTCAGTCGTTTCCGTTAACGGGTGCGCCCAAAGCACAGCACGGAACCAGTACAGGGCAGAGCCCTTTCAGTAACAGGGGTTCAACCCCTCCACAGCAAGTCGGTACAGAGTGGCCAGTCCTAACCCCGGGTCCCTGGGGCGGCTGGCTCCGCTCTGCACTAAACAGGGGGACAGTCGCTCTCCTTGGTACTCCGTACTCAAGGGCCATCTCACTTCCCCAATTCTATTCCATTCACTTTCCAGGAGTTCTACTCCTAATTCCCCGTAGGGTTCCAGCTCTTTAACTCAATGCATTTCGGTTTCACCTTTCCAGTTTCACGTTCATACATGATGAGAACCTCATCATAAACCCTAAACTAGCACCATTTAACCCTGATTTGCAAGAAAAAGCTCCTACATAACCTTAGAAAGGCTTGGCTCAGAGAGATTCTGAGTTTGCAAAGAAAATAGAAATTGAGGAGTAAAAATGCAATTTCACCAATCCAATCTGAAAACAGGGTAACTCAGGGTCCAAACATAGGTCAAAATAACGTAATAAGAAGGAAAGTGGGACAAGATGATTCAATGAGGGTTACAGCAACTCCAAGGAATTAAATGACATCCTGTAACCCTAAAAATAAACCCACTTAAATACACGAGGTTCGAGGTAGAGAAAAAATCAACTAAACCTTTTAAAATTCATATAAAAATAATCTCTAGGGTTTAGAACCTTCAATTTAGCCTTAGGAACCCATTTTGACCTACATTGAGAACCATGCCCAATTAACAACTTAATTTAGGTTTTTACGTAAATTGACCTTACAAACAAGATTTAATCTAGAAATAAAATTTACCATCAGAATCCTTAGGTCATAATTAGTCATGTATAAAAACTTGAGCCTAAGAAGAAACCTTCTTGACCAACTTTACACTTTGGTCCTCATATATTTACTTTTTGGCCCTCAACTTTTGAACCCTCACATTTTGACTCCTAACTCTCTTTCATTCTTTTTTTTTAGGTCCCTCCTGCGAAACCTGAGCAGCACCATGCTCCGGCGACCTTGCGCGGAGCATGGCGCCGCGCAGTGTGAGGGGGGGAGCCTGCCAAGTCAAATGGGGTGCCCTGCGTCGTCAGCCGTCGCAGGAGCACCCCCCTCACTGCTGCAACCACCCATACCGGCCGTGCGAGCGCACGGACGGTATGGGTCTCCTTCCTCTGGCATCCTCCGGCGAGGGAGGCACGTCGCCTCCCCTCGCCCTCCTCTCCATCTCTACCTCTATAAAAACCCCACAAGCTCTGCCGTTCTCTGCTCGGATCTGACGGAGATACCCCCTCACTTCCTCTCTTCCCACTCCGACAGGCGCCCCCTTGCTCCGGCGGCTTCTCCTCCTCCTCCTCGTTGCTCTGTCGCACTACCAGCAGCAGGGTTGCCTTCCCTCGCTCTTCCCGTGCCGCGCCGCACCCAGTGCGCGCTTCTCCGGCCCTCTCCTCGCCGCCGCCCCTCTCTCTGGGCAGCTTCTTCTCCGGCGACAGTCGATACGACTGTCGCCTGCTCTAGCCCCCCCTCGTCCCGCAAAGTAGGTGTAAGCTCTCCTCTTCCTCCCCTCTTTCTTTTTCTCACTGTAAATCTTTACTGTCGCTCTCGACCTCGCCCAAACACTCTCACCTTCCCCACCTCCGACCAAACTCCGGCGACCCGCTCCCGTCACTCCAGCACCCCACACGGCTCGCCGACCCTCACAGAACCTCCGCCTCCTCACCCTGATCAACCTCCCCCCTTCCACTTCCCACCAATCGCCCTCTGCAGATCCACCGACCAAACCCATCTCCCAACCTGCAATTTGACCTAGGGCGGCCCTTAGGCTCCGCCTCGCCACCTGCAGACCCCCCGCACGGCGAAGGTCCTCCGCGTATCTGATTAGGCCGAGAGGCCGTTTCTCTGTGAGCAAGTGCTTCGCTCGCCGCCGCCATTGCTGAGTGAAGCAGCTTCTTCGACCTGCTCCTCCAGGCGCGCCA
This sequence comes from Thalassia testudinum, assembly GCA_037157565.1. Lineage (NCBI taxonomy): Eukaryota > Viridiplantae > Streptophyta > Magnoliopsida > Alismatales > Hydrocharitaceae > Thalassia > Thalassia testudinum. Next base: position 57,040,522 of record JAZHRO010000030.1, read on the forward strand.
CGCCCAGGTCAGACTCCCAGGCTACGCGGGGCATCTCCGCAAAGAAGTCCCAGGCTGCAGTTGGGGCAAAGCCTTCTCGTGGAGCCTCGATTGTGCGCTGCCTCCTCCGCGCGGGCGTCTAATTGGGGTGGGACATTTAGTCCCACCTCGGAAACTCACTGAGGCGAGCGGGCGCTTAAAGGCAAAAGGTGCCTTAAGCTGTTCGCCTCAGATCACGGGGTGAGGTCCCCTTCACCCGCCCGATTACCCGGCCTCGTCCGCGCTCACGCCCCGCGGACCTGGCCCGACCTGATTAGCCCAACCTGCACTCCTCGCCCACCATCGCACGTCGGTGGGCCTGGACCCGGGCGCGACCCGCGTACCCGATTAACCGGTTGCTGTGGGAGAGCTTTCCTAAGAGCGAATTCTGAGAGAGAGAGACGCGGGGGGAGGGTAGAATAGGTTTTGCTCTCTGACGAAAACCTTAAGTGTGCAGGCACAGGTGAAGAAGAAGAAGGAAGCTAGGAGACACTGTAGCAGTAGCAGTTTAAGTCTTCTGATTGGAAAATCAGACGACGTCCTGAAGGCAAAGAAGGAGAAGAAAAGAAGAAACAGGACCGCAGCAAAGAAGAGAGAAGACAAGAAGAACACGAGAAGAAGATCTGAAGAAAGAAAGAGAAGCAAGAAAAGAAGAAGAAGAACACAGGAAGAACAAAAGAAAGAAGATTCAAGAGCCAAAGAGAAGAGAAGACAAAGAGGAAGAATGAAGAGAAGAAGAAGAAGCCAAATTTCCATCTCTCTCTCTCTCTTTATTTTTGTAATAAGAACTTTGTACCCCTAGAATACGACTTGCTCCCTGAGTTCGACCTCGGGAGAACTTTATTTTCTGAGTAAAAAAATATCTGTAATGATGGCAATAACTAGCTGTACTACAACGCTATTTCTACAACAAAACCTAGTCATAAGTTATCGGCCATCCAATACATCCCATATTCTTACTCATGTTCATTTATTCATAACAGGCAGCTATTATTTCTTTTCCACATTTTCAAGACTGCAGTGTTCACATATTCCACTAGTTTTCCCATCCTAGGATTCATGTCATACCCTAGGATCTATCATTTAATCTAGTTTTCCAGCCCTAGGATTTATGCAACACCCTAGGATCTATCATTCAATCTCGTTTCTCATTCCTAGGATTCATCCAATGTCCTAGGTTCTATTTATGGTTCCATAATTTAACAGATTATGCTAATAAACTCAAATGCCACTCTACCGGTTACAACAGGAGAATTGGGGGCGTGGTCGGGAATCCCGCGTGCCTCCGCAACCCCCGAGACTGCAACGAAACAGGGTCCTATCACAAGGGTCAAACACAAGGAAGTTTCTCAAAACAGTATACAGCTACTGTACACAGGTAGAAGATTTAATTCCGAAAAGAACGCAACTCGAAACGCGGAAAATGGAACCCGAACGGGCCCTAAATGGGTCGAAAACGATGAAACAGTGCAAAGTCAGACATCTGGAACTTATTCCAGACGTCTTAAAAAGTGGATCAGGGGTTACCTTGCTCTGCGTGGTCTCTCAGACGTCCAGAAGCCTGCGGGGGTGTCTGACCTAGTTCCCAGACGTCCGATGGTCACTTCGGATGTCTGTAAGTCTCTCCAGTCGTCTGGCACTGTAGCCAGACGTCTGATTCGTGTTGGATGCGAATCTCAAAACCTGCGCGTACCAATCTCTCTCTCTTAGTACGGTCAGTCGAAGAAAAGGAAGAAGACGGAAATAACTCACCTTTCAGACGTCGGGACAGTCTTCCAGACGTCGTGCCCGTCGTCTGGCTATCAGCCCAGACGGCTGATTCTGAAAAAGTTTCCAGAACAAGGGCACAACTCTCCCGCTCGCGACGCCCGGCTGCGCCGCGTCTCGTCCGCCTGCTGCTCGAGCTGCAGCAGTCCTCCCGCGTCGCTTCGCGCCCGTTGCGCCCCCGCCGGCCGGCTCCCATTGCCCCGGTAGGCTCGAGCCCTCACGGCCGACGCCTCCTCCCCCGCGCAGCACCTCCTCCCGCACCCGCCGGGGCTGTCGTCGCCGCCGCTCACTCGCGCTCGCTCTCGCGCACCGACTGGAAGGAGAAGAGGAAGGGGGCGGAGGTGATGGGAGTGAGGGGGAGGGCGTGGCCTTTTAAGGCCGCGCGAGGAGGAGAGAGAGAGCGCGCAACAGAGGGCGCAGGAGGGAGAGGGAAAAGGAGAGAGAGGGAAATTTCGCAGGTCTGCGGGCTCAGGCGTGCAGACGAATCGCGCGTGCCAACAATAACCGATTCCCAGACGTCTGGTCAGACGTCTGGGCCACTTCTCAGACGTCTTAAAAGATGTCTGAAGCGCGCGTTCGTTACATGTAGTATTTGTGCTAGTTAACTGTTGCATGTAAATTCCTGTTGTACACGTTAAATGATATAATACGAGCTGCATGTATATAATTGAGAATGGTAATATGAATGATGGAAATACGAGCTACCTGCGTATAACCCGTATACGAAAATGTGAACAATAGAAATGCAAATTGCATGTATATAACCTGAGAATGGAAATATAGATGATGAAACCTGGTATGGAATGACACAAGGAATATGAGCATGAACCCCAGGGGGAATAAGAGTTGAGCTCCTGGAAATGTATGGGATGGATATGGAAATACGACGGGAAATGTGCTACCTCTTGAGTATGTGGTACTCAGGGGAGCGCATGTGTAACGACCCGGTTCCCGAGTCCCTACGAGACACGAGAACCGAACCGACTCGACAAATCCCAAGACCTAGTCGTCCAACGAGGAAGTAACCAAAAGAGCAGTAAAATAAACCACATTCAGCATGAATATAACTAACAGTAAGGAAGTACAGCAGTAAGGAAAGAAACTACTATAGTAGATACCACCACAACAGTAGAACAACATTTATCATATAACAAGAACTGCAGGTAAAGAAAGTACGGCGGAAACAAAAGCTACTCACTAGAACAGAAACAAAAGAGGTACAAAAGACTGTGGTAAACTCTACTGGACCCTACTCGGCCCAGCATTCTCTGCAGCCGCCGATCCTGGCTGCTCAACACCTGGTCCTGAAAAAGGTAACGAGTGTAACACGTCAGCAAAACGCTGAGTAGAGTGGCAAACTAACTAAAGGCAACAATAGAGTGTACAGTAGCTGTTATGTTCTATTACTTCCTTTAATCACATCTTTCAATTTTCTCACAATTTCATTTATTTCTCAGATCCTTTACTTGATCTCGAATGTCCTCGTGGGAACGATCTTGATTGCAGTCTTTTCCAAAAGTAGAAGTAGCACGTGGTGCTCTCCTGGCCGGGAGAGTCCCCCGTGGTGATCCTACCCTCAGTCAACCACCCCAAGGTCACTGACAGACGTAACGGTGACTACGGCACACGCGATAAATGCACAGGTAGCTAGCCCACACTGGCACGCGGTCAGTCGTTTCCGTTAACGGGTGCGCCCAAAGCACAGCACGGAACCAGGGCAGAGCCCTCTCAGTAACAGGGGTCCAACCCCTCCACAGTAACCAAACCGGGGCCTTGCCCCTCCACAGTCCGCGCACCCTCGCCTGACTACCCTGGTTTGCCCTAGTGGGCCTAACAAGTCGGTGAAGGAGGCCAGCAGAACCCCGGGGCCCGTGGGGTAGCTAGTACTCTCCTAACACTAGTAGCTCTCCTCGGTACTATGTACACGAGGGCCAACAAGTTGGTACAGAGCGGCCAATCCTAACCCCAGGTCCCTGGGGTGGCTGGCCCCACTCTGCACTAAACAGGTACAGGTACTTCCCTTGGTACTGCGTACCCAAGAGACAGTACAACTACATCTCAGTTCCATTCCTTTTTCTTTCCAGGAGTTCCACTCCTAATTCCCCGTAGGGTTCCAGCTCTTTATCTCAGAATATCATATGTTTCACTTTCCAGTTTCACGTTCTCACAATCCATGATCTCAATCATGTTTCTTTATTCATAACAGGCAGCTGTTAATTCAATTTACAGGCAGCTTTATATTCCTTTCCATTTTTCCAAGACTGCAGTATTATACATTCCACTAGTTTTTCCATCCTAGGGTTCATGCCACATCCTAGGATCTAGCATACAACTAGTTTTCCAGCCCTAGGATTCATGCATCACCTAGGAGCTATCATTCCATACATTTCTCATTCCTAAGATTCATGCAATGTCCTAGATTCTAGTTATGGTTCCATACTTTAACAGATTTTAATAATAAACTTAAGCCACTCTACCAGGTACAACGGGAGTAATGGGGGCGTGATCGGGAATCCCGCGTGCCTCCGCGACTCTCAAGACTGCAACTGAACGAGGTCCTATCACAAGGATCAAACACAAGGAGTGTCTCAAAACAGTGTATAGCTACTGTAGACGGGTAGAGGAATTAATTCTGAAAAGAACGCAACTCGAATCGTTGAAAACGGAGCCCGAACGGGCCCTAAACGGGTCCAAAAAGACGATACTGTGCAAAATCAGACGTCTGGAACTTCTTCCAGACGTCTTAAACAGTGGATCAGAGAATTACCTGTTCAGTGTGGTTTCCCAGACGTCCAGAAGTCTGCGGGGACGTCTGTCCTAGCTCCCAGACGTCCGATGGTCACCCCGGACGTCTGGAGGTCACTCCCGCTGTCTGGTACAACTTCCAGACGTTTGATTCGCAAAGGATGGCGAATCAGCGAACCTGCGCACAGCCAACTCCCTCCCTTAGTACGGTCGGTCGACAGGAAGGAAGAAGAAAGCGGAATACACACCTTTCAGACGTCTGTATGAGCTACCAGACGTCGTCCTAGCCGTCTGCCTATCAACCCAGACGTCTGATTCTGGAAATTTTTGCAGAATCAGGGCGCTACTCGGCCTCCGCTCGCGACGCCGCCCGCTTCGCAACTCGCGCGCCTGCTGCTCAGACTGCAGCAGGTCCCTCTCCGCGTCGTTCCGCGCCCCCTGCGCCCTCCACCGGCCGGCCAAGCCGCTCCGGCGAGCTCGCCCTCGCACGCCGCACCTCCTCCGTGCTCACTGCGGCCGCCGCTGCCGCTGTCGCGCTCACGCTCACTGGCTGAAGGAGAAGAAGGAGGAGACGGTGGAGACGGGAGGGGAGGCGTGCCCTTTTAAGGCCACGCGAGGAGGAGAGAGAAGGATTCGCGGCAGGGGAATCCTGCAGCCGCAGGAGGGAAGAAGGCGAATATGCGGTCTGCGCGCTCAGGCGCGCAGACGACTCGCGTGTGTCAAAAATAACGAATTTCCAGACGTCTGGAAACTATCCCAGACATCTGGTCAGACGTCTGGACAACCCTCCAGACGTCTTAAAAGACGTCTGCGCCACACGCTCGTTACAGCATGTTACCTCTTAGTGTCAAGGGGTGCTTGTTGCCTTCGGGATGAGACCCGGGGTGGGTTTGGCCACTTTGCACTGACTCGGTAGCCCTCGTGTACACTGTACTAGGGAGAGCTACTAGTGTAGGGAGAGGGTTAGCCACCCCACAGGGCTCGGGTTTCCGCTAGCCTCCCTACACCGACTTGTTAGGCCCACTGGGCAAATCATGGTAGTCAGGCGAGGGTGCGCGGACTGTGGAGGGGCGAGATCCCTGTTTGGTTACTGAGAGGGGCTAGACCCCTGTTACTGAGAGGGTTGGGCCCTATACTAGTTTCGTGCTGTACTTTGGGTGCACCCGCTAACGGAAACGACTGACCGCGTGCCAGTACGGGGTAGCTACCCGTGCACTTATCGCATGTGCCGTAGTCACCGTTACGTCTGTCCGTGACCTTGGGGTGGTTGACTAGGTGTAGGATCACCACGGGGGACTCTCCCGGCTAGGAGAGCACCATGTGCACCTTCTACTCTTCAGAAAAGACTGCAATCAAGATCGTTCCCACGAGAAACATTCGAGATCAAGAAAGAGACCTGATAAATAAACCAAGTGGTGAAAGAAAAAATAATTAGTTAAAGAAAGAAAGAAATTGAAAAATAACAGCTACGTGTCCACCTTTACTGCATTAGTTAGTTGGTTGCCACTCTACTTAGCATTCGTTGATTCCGTGTACTCATAACCCTTTTTAGGTCCAGGTGTTGAGCAGCCAGAGCCTACGGCTGCAGAGGGTGCTTGGCCCAGTAGAGCCCAGTAGTTGTAGCTTCTTGTTGTACTCCTTTTCTGTTGTAGTGAGTAGTTTATTGCATTTCTGTACTCTTATATTTTGAACATTATATTCCTGTTCTCATTTACTTTTCTACTGTTGTGGTGGTGTGTACTGTAGTAGTTTTACTTCTTTACTGCTATACTTTTGTTACTGTTAGTTGCTTAGTATAGTGAATGTGGTTTACTTTCATGCTTTTTGGTTACTTTCTTGTTGGACAACTGGGTCTTGGGATCAGTCGAGTCGATCCGGTCTCGTGTCCTATAGGGATTTGGGAACCGGGTCGTAACAATTACATATATGAGTGTTTTCAATAGTTATTTATCATTCTTAAAACTGTCCTTTACAATATTAATATTTATTGTCCAAAGATTAAATATTAATGATTATATTGTTTACTTTACTTTATTTTGAGTATGTATTTAGTTTATTTCATTTGTTTCCGGTTAACTCCTCTACATCTATCATAAGTGCCAACTTAAATTCTATTTCAGAACTAAATGGATCTAATTTTAAGTTATGGAAAGAAAGTGTCCTTATTGTTCGAGGATGCATGGATCTAGACTATACACTCTGGGTTGATCCTCCCTTCCCTCTTATGCATAAGAGTTCTTCTGATGAAATAAAGAACTCTGAGGGTTGGGAGCGATCAAATCACATATGTCTGATGATCATGAAGTGTGCTATCTCAGAGGAATTGAATGCTAAGAAATTCCTTGATAAGATTAAGAAAAGATTTGCTAAGAATGAGAAAGCTGAGACAAGCAATCTCCTTTACAAACTTGTCTCACTTAAGTTTAGGGGTACTGGAAATATTAGGGAGCATATTATGGAAATGTCCCACTTAGCCTCGAAACTAAAGGCACTTAAGTTGGAATTGTCAGATGACTTCTTCGTGCATTTAATTTTGATCTCCCTCTTTGCACAATATGGGCAGTTTAAGGTCAGCTATAACTATCAAAGGGACAAGTGGACTCTTAACGAGCTCGTTTCTTATTGTGTGCAAGAGGAAGAAAGGCTGAATAGGACAAACCATAAAGTGGTCATATGATTTTTGGGCCTAAAAGGAAGCGGGCTAAGGATACAGTTGATGTCAGTTCATCCTCCTCTAAAGGGAGTCCGAAGAAGCTTAAGGCATCCTACTTCTTCTACAAGGGAGAAGGACACGTGAAGAAGGGTTGTACCAAATATCACGCTTGGCGTGAAAAGAAAGGTACATCACTCTCTTTGGTTTGTTCAGAAGTTAATTATACTTGTGTACCCTCAGACATTTGGTGGATTGATTCGGAAACTACTATCCACATTAGTGTGTCTGTGCTGGGTTGCCTAAGCTGCCGAATGTCAAGTGATTACAGATTATACAAGATACATCTATGTGGGTGATGGCAATAAGGTGGAGGTAAAAGCTATTGCGGATTTCAGGCTATCACTGACTATCGGTCACCAATTAGATTTTAAAGAAATATTTATTATACCGTCGTTTAGACGGAATTTAGTTTCTGTTTATCTATTAGACCAAATTTATTATTCTTGTTCATTTGGAGATAGACAATTTCAATTGTTTCTTAATTCAAATCTAGTTGGTTCTTGTTCTTTATATGTTAATAATAAATTATACATGCTGCATGCGTTTTCCTTTAATTTAGAAACCTTCAATGCAATTTTGAGTGATACAAAGCATAAAATAACTAAGAGAACTCCGCTTTACTGTGGCATAAGCATTTAGGCCATATCTCTAAATAGAGAATGGATATGCTTATTTCGAATGGAATTCTTGATTTCCTTGATTACACAGATTTTGATGTTTGTGTAAACTATTTAAAAGGGAAAAGAACAAACAAAAGACGTGTAGGTGCCAGTAGAGCTACAGATGTCTTAGAACTAATATATACGGATATTTGTGGTCCATTTCCTATGGCATCTTGGAATGGACAACGATACTTTATTACATTCATAGACGATTACTCTAGACATGGGTATCAATTTCTTCTTCACGAAAAGTCAGTCTTTAGATGCATTCAAGTCCTATAAGGTCGAGGTGGAAAATCAACTCGGGAAAATAATTAAGGTCGTCAGATTTGACTGTGGTGGTGAGTACTACGACAGATATGATGGATCTTGAGACTAGTGTCTAGGACCATTTGCTTCTTTTATAGATGAGTGCGGCATAGTACCTCAGTACACCATACCTGGGAAACCAAGCATGATTGGTATTGCTGAACGCCGCAACATGACTCTTTAAGGATATGGTACAGAGTATGATTAGTCATACTTCTTTACCTGAGTCTCTATGGGGAGAAGCGCTCAAGACAACTTTGTATGTTCTCAATCGAGTACCAACTAAAGTAGTGCCTAAAACCCCATATGAAATGTGAACTAATAAGGTACCTAGTCTGCAACATTTTCATATCTGGGGGTGTTTAGTTGAGGCTAGGCCATACAGGCTTGCTGTAAGGAAACTGGACTCTAAGATGGTCACCTGTTATTTTGTAAGGTACTCTAAGAGGTTGAAGGGTTATAAGTTTTATGAACCAATAACTCGCCTATTCTTTGAGGCTGGGAATGCCCATTTTTTTGAGGATGTTAGTTTGGGGGGTGATAGTTGCCACATTACATTTGAAGAACTAGATCCTATTCATAAGGAAATCATTGAACAATGTGAAGTTTTTATTCCAAACGGTGTTCCAACATTAGGGGAAGAGATTAATGTGGATAATCTTCCCATTGATCAAACTGACCAACTTCAAAACATTTGAGATTCTGCACCCGTTAGGAGATCCAGTAGAGAAATGAGAAGTACAATATCTAGTGATTATGTTGTATTTCTTCAGGAACTAAAAGCAGACTAAATGGATACAGATCTCATTTCGGTCACTCATGCCATGGAGATACATTGATACCATTTTAAGGCGATTTGGCATGGGGAATTATAAACTAGGAGATACTCTAGTGGCTAAAAGAGATAAATTCTCTCTTAACTAATACCCCAAGAATGAGTTTCAAGGTAAAGAGATGGAAAATGTCCCATATGCATTGACAATGTCAGGATACCTGAAGATCTACTTCGGGATATATTTTTCTGTTGGTTGGAGGGGCTATCTCGTGGAGAAGTGTAAAGCAAACCTTGATAGCTACCTCCACTATGGAAGCAGAATTTATAGTATACTTTGAGGCCTCAAATCTTGGAGTATGGCTTATGAATTTTGTCATAGCACTACAGATCATTGTTGGTGTCGAAAGACTACTTCAGCTTTACTGTGACAATAATTCAGCGGTATTGTACTCTAACAACAACAAAAGTTCATCGTGGTCGAAGTACATTGATGTCAAGTATTTAGCGGTTAAGGAAAGAATTTAAAGTGGATAGGTGTCCATTGAGTACATTGGGACCAACTCCATGGTAGCATATCCGCTCACTAAAGGGCTAACGTTAAAGGATTTTCACGAACATGTTGTTTGTATGAGTGTTGTATCCTTTCTGTAATACAACAATTCAGTGAGAGTTTGTTCTATTTTAGTGTTTCATGTATGGATATGTTTTGGATTATTCGCATAATAATAAAATTTTTATTGTTTGAACTCATTAGTCCTTGCCATGTGATCTCTTGTATGATAAGTTTTTCGGTCCAGTTGAAAATAGGCATGTCTAGATGACATTAACATGCAATTTTCATGTTATGTACCTATATCAAATTTATGTCATTACTTGTGTCAATGCATGTGATCATTATTTGGTCTAGTATATTTCATAATTGCGAAAACCAACTTTGGTTGTATGTTAACAGAGTATGGACGAGATTGGTAGAGATGTGGTTTACTATGATGTTGTATTAATGAGCCCATACAGGTATATGTGAACGCATGATTATAAAGATGATATATGTGATTCAAGTGAGATATTGTAAAAATCATAATGCGAACCTATTACGGAATTATACATTAAACGTATACATATATTTAGATATCACATTTATGATCATTAAAGTGATCTAATTATATAAATTGACCATTCACATCTCATTAGGCTATGAGATTAAATGCAATTCCGTGATGGATGGAATTGTCATTTTATTTTAAGCGGTTATGATCCCTCGAGGGGTAAGGGCGAAGTGGGCATTTGATTTTCTGCATCCCATCGCAGAAAAGTTATAAATAGAGCCCATGACAGAACCTAAATGGTATGTCCCTATTCAGTTCTCTTCTACTCTCACTTTTTGAACCCTCTAGAAGTACCATTGCCACCACCTCTCGTTGGAGAAACAAGCCCACGGCTACAGAGGATCTCTGTGATCTCCTCATTGCTTTCACTACGATGAATTCAGGTATCCCTCCATCATATTCTTTATGTTTTCGTTTTAGTTGATGATATGGGGAATAGATAGTTCTTGGAACTATAAAATTATATGGTTTTGATTTTATTCGACATTAAAATCCATTAGCAAATTCTCACCTATGAAGTGGTTTTGACCTTTATCTTATGGTCGACATACGTTACCTTTTGCTCCCTCGAAGCATAGAGCAACCTCATTTGGAACCTAACGGTTCCATTTGTTTTGCCCTTTTCTAGATCATGGCATGTGATTTGGTTTAAGCTCATGGCGATAGGGTCCCCCTCCTTCTTGCCTCGTCCTCTGCCCCTCTCCTCCACTACCTTGCCCTTCTACTTACTTATCGTGATGGCTATGTAGTTGTTCCACCATGGATGGTGGCCTTGCATCTCATTGATAGGCCCACCTTTGCCTTGATCTTGCTAGTTTAGTTGTCCTGTTATATTTTGTAGATGCTACAATTGAGGTCCACCTCCATCCTCATCTAGTTAATTTTCTTTACTTGGAAACATGACTGTGCTTTCAAGATATATCTTCCATTTCTCTATGGTTTCTAACTTTCGGATATGCATGTTTGTATAGGCATTTTGGATGTTGCTTACCCAATCTTGATGAGCACTATGGAAGTACATGTCAAAATCACTTAATCTTACAAATATGATCAAATTTGGGTGTCAAATCTTTAGATCTAAGCCTAGATAAACCTCATTTGGTTCAAACAAAGATTACTCATATTTTTTTGAATAATTATAAATCTTACCTCACTATCTTTTATCCTATAAAGAATCCCTCTTTCTTGAATACAAATAGGGCAATCCGTAATTTAGATGTGGATTTTAACAAATGAATTATGAGATTTATGTGCAAGTTGTTAACATCCCTTGGACTTTTTGAGGGTGTTTGAGCTTAGAAAGTAAAGTCCAACTCAATAACAATTGGGTCAAATTGAATCAATAATAATAAATGTATGGGTTAGACTTAGTCTTTGATATTGGTGATCCAAATGAATTTTATTTAGGTACCTAAGTGGGTCAGCCCGATCTGATCCCATGCCAAGATCTAATTATAACTTGCACATTTGCATGCTTAATCCCTTCATGCTAAATATATTCGTGAGCCGGTAACGTAACCCTCGCAAAGCTGATTAGTGTTCGGCTACTCCAACCGGACACCGTCCGATCATCATCCAACGCTACCGAATCCCACACCGTTCCAAGAGACTCAACTCGGTCCGGTGCCTCGCCCTAACACGCACCCCTATATAAAGGCGAGAGCGCGAGTAGGTCCGACCTCTTTCTTTCTACTTGCTTGTTTGCCATCTCGTTGCGGCGGCGTTCCAAATACCCCAGACCTCTCACCTTTCTCCTAGCAAGCGCCGGAGAGGGCCTGTTAGCCACCAATCCAAGATGGGGTAAGCTCAAAGTCTCGATCTTGGTGCTGTTTGGGCGATCACGATGACCCGTGATGGTTCTGCTTCCTATATCGAGTTGTGTTTGCTCGTTTGTGGTGATATAACTTGTGATTGGGGATGATGGCATTGCTGACAAGTCAATTTCTTGTGATGGATCCACGGGATTCTGTTAGCATTCCTGTTATTAGATGTAGACGAGAGTATGGGTTACGAAAAAAAAAATCACAGCTTTGCTTAAATTGTGATGGATTTATTTAGTTTCCTCACCAGTCCTGATATTAGTTGTACATTGAGAGTGTGGATTACAAAAAAGAGAAAAAAAAAACAGAGCTTTGGGTAAGGGAGCGTCAGGTAAGTGTATATGCCAAGGGATAACACATCTTGGTTGATTGCTTTGTGGGATTTTTTTTGGTAATTTAGTAATGTGAAGTGGCTTAGTCAGTAACATTGTTTTGACCGCGGTTGGTATATGAAATTTTGAGGATTGTGTGCAGAGAAGGGGATTTTGATATAGGTATTAGGTTTTGTTGTATTGTTGAGACATTAGGATTTTTTTACTTTGCAGTTGTATGATAGGTGCAACGGGGATTGGATCATAAAAGAGTCGCAATTGTTAGAGGGGAAGGCTATTTCAGACCTGATGAAAGGTCAACACAACCTTTCCCAATGAGTTGGTTCACCGTGAATTTACATTTCTGTAACAAGGGGGTGATGATCTCAATTGCAAATGGTATCGGGAAGATTTGTAGGCCTTTGATATGGATATCATGGATTTTGCTAGGCCCTGATTTCAAAGAATGTTCGTGGAAGTTTGATACAATTTGGATTAAGAATGGTAAGGATCGAGGTGCCCGGGGTTTTGTTCAAATAGTAGTATGGTTGGTCACACTTATGATAACTGTGGAAAGAAAAGGAATGGAAGGGATGAGAGAATGAGGAGAAACACAGAAAGACAAGGGGCTTCAGTCAAATCGGCACAACATAGAGAAGCAGCATATGGCAGGGGTTGGGAAGACTATTTTAAGGAGCAACTGAAGAGGGTCTTCTGATTTGAGCAGCAACAAGTTGAGCAGAATGGGCAGTAGCACTCTGTCGACTGTTCTAATTTTCATAGGCAGGAGAACATGAATAACGAGCAGGATCAATGGGAGAAGGGTTTTAATGATCAGCAAGCACAGCAGCAGAATGGGTCTCATGGGTGTTGAGGTGAAGTGATAAGGATTCTGATGTTGGGCAACAACAATGCCAGATTCTGTGGCAGCAGAAGGGCAATCAAGTTGAGCAGATACAGCGGCAGCTGCTATATGGGATTCATTCACGGGTTTAATACATTTTATTCAATTTTCTGCTTAAGCGCAATCTGCTTATGTCTTTCCTTTTGGGAATGTCATCGTTATGAGTTCAATTGTCTGGTATTCAAGGTTTATCTAGTTTACTTGCAGTGCATGCTTGTTTTGGATATAATCAGCAGTGACTTGTTCTTTCTTATCATGTGCTTATGGACGGTCTGGTGCTGATTCAGTCTTTGTTATCTGCACCTAACATTAACATAAGCTATAATAAGTGAACCTCTGTGCTGGTTGCTGTTCACAGTTTTTACTTGAATGGCTTGGTGCATGGTGATCACATTTTTTTTATTGGGATGCTAATTGTGTTTTTGTTGATGGTTCCCACAAATGATAATGTTCGTAGTGCATTCTTTGTCATAGACAGTCTTTGCTCTTCTACCGATTAATTAGAACTTGACTTGGTATTTGCGTAATGAAATGCAATGATTGTTTTACTATTGTTTCGACATGTTTTGTTTCCTTTTATTGCATATGCTGGTATGGAAATATTCATTTGTTTGTTTTAGCTATAACAGCCTTTTCTTTGGCTGGGTTTCATTCTGTTTCTGCATCAAACTTGAAGTGCCTATTGGCATTTGCTGTTTTAAACCCACTTGATGCACCTCTCATCCTTGTTAAAGTGGGCTTGGATGCCATTCTTTGCATGCATCAGGATACATCCTCTGCCAAAAATGTTCATTTGCACTTTGCTGTGTGTGTATTGTTTGCTTTTATCACCGGAGCTTTTTTTTTTGATAATATTGTACAGAAGCGTGATAATTGATGGTTGCCTTATGCCTTCTACAGCAATTGTCTGTATGGTTCAAAGTTATTTGTATACTGCATCCTCTGAAATAAAATTGATAGCTGCTCATATGTTTGAATGGTTTTGCCAGCTCTTAATTTTTGTGATGGTATATTTATATAAAAGTCAGGTGAAATAACTTGATCCTGTACAGCGTAACTTGACTCCTGTGATGGTTATTGTTTCATAAATTCTGAGATGTTTCGTTCTTTCAGAAATCCTTTGAAGCTTCCTTTACCCTTCCTCTGTTAACTCCATGACATCTCAGGGTTGCATTATATGGGCCATTCATGGTCTCTTTTGCAGTGCGTTTTTCTGGAAGTCTCGCAGTGGTTCTTTTTCTCTTGAAGATAATGACATTTTCTTTTAATGCATATCTTACAGGAAGACACGTGGTATGGGAGCTGCGCGAAAGCTCAGGACTCACAGGAGGAATCAGCGGTGGGCGGACAAAGCCTACAAGAAAAGGAATCTCGGCAACGAGTGGAAGAAACCGTTCGCCGGTTCTTCCCACGCGAAGGGCATTGTCTTGGAGAAAATGTAACAATTCCTCTGCCATGTCACTGCTCCATTACATTCCTCCATCCTTGACCAAATGCCATAATCCAATTTACTCTTTCAATCAGAGGTATCGAGGCCAAGCAGCCGAACTCTGCCATCCGTAAGTGTGCTCGGGTTCAGTTGATTAAGAATGGGAAGAAGATAGCTGCCTTCGTTCCAAACGACGGTTGCTTGAACTTCATCGAAGAAAATGTGAGTTGTTGTAATACGTCGATCTCCCGTCACAACCTTTGAAGTGCTTATAATGACATAAGTTTCCATCGTCAGGACGAGGTCCTGATTGCAGGATTCGGTAGGAAGGGGCATGCCGTCGGTGATATCCCCGGAGTCAGGTTCAAGGTTGTGAAGGTTTCCGGCGTATCCTTGTTGGCTCTCTTCAAGGAGAAGAAGGAGAAGCCCAGGTCTTAAAGAGCGATTGTCAATGCTGCCTGGTGATCGTAATTATGCTTAGAAAGTGCTTTATCATTCTCCTTTGGGTCTCACCAGATCATGCATTTAACTCTGTCAGGACACTTAAATGAGTCTCTTCTTCCAGCTTTTGTTTCCAAATTTATTTGCTTATAACCGTTCTTAAAGATTCGATTTGGGACCTTTGTTTTATTATTAGGTGCCTTTTTGGGATTTGAAACGTTCTTTCCGGAGCTGCTCTGAATCAAAATTCCATACCCGTTATTTCTTTTTTATATTTGGGAGAACATAATTTTATCAACGGGTGGCATTTGTGTAGACGTAGCTTCGTCGTTATCCGCGATTTTGTGCGGAACGGTTAAATTTCGCCCAGCGATTGGAAGAGATTTAGCCTTTGCTCCTGCTTTATTATTGTGGATTTTTCTTCGTTTAAGCAATGAAGTTGTGTATTGGACTACAGCAGCAATAGGTGCATGCGTGTTACTGACTCAAGCACCTCGGAAGATTTTCTCTTATTGCCGAGAAGTGACGTGAAATCTACATGGAGATCCATTTTTCATTTAGTTTGCTTGTGATGCCATTGACACGTTGTAGTCTGCTTTTCGATTGGCTCTTTTTATCGGTAAAAGTTTTATGGATGGTCGGTGATTGTGATCGTGGGTTATGTGCGAATGTGATTGGCTTTTCCGTGCACCTGTTTTCCCTGCGGGAACCATTGAATATGATTTTATGCCTCAAATGATGTAATTGATATTCACTATTTTATGTAGTGTGTAATTCCAGAGGGATGTCTATGATCTTAGCTTGAGTTCCGAGGAAGATTAATGCATTTAGTTTGTAATTGTAGTTCCCTTGAAGTTTCCACGGATGAAATTTGACTCGGATGTGCAGAGGGTTGTAATGAGTCTGAAAGGTTGTTGATGAGGGATGATCTGCCAATGAGATATCCCTATGGTTGTTGATAATTGGAATTTGTTATTTATTTCATTTCAATACATGGAAATGGTATACTAAAACCCGTACTTTCCTTCTTGTGGGAAAGAAAAATTAGTTTTAGGATAACATTAGTCACGTGGTAAATGTCTGTTAACTGAGAGAACGCCAACTTGTGCGTCGATAACCAAATACAACACCAATGTAAATGTGTAAGTGCACGGCGAAGGATCTTTTATTGAGTATGTTGGTTAATGGCTGCCGTTTTGCATTCAATAAATGGGTAGATTTGCATGGAAAGAGAGGACGTCTGTAATCATATGAATGCGGGCATTCAATAAGTAAGAAAAACAGAAGCATTTGGTTGCGGGTATAAATTGAGTGCGAATGGGATTTTGGGTCAACTAAAGAGCGAGTGCAAAAGCAAATGGCATGAGATTTCTATTGTTTGTTTCTCGAGAACTAAATTTTGGCGAGCATTTAAATCGTAGTGACGAAGTTTATTTGTTGGTAGTCGTTGGTATCAAGACTGGAAACCGCATCTCCAGGACTCAATTTGATGCTTGTTCCCTTTTAAAACAACCGTTACTCGAGTGTTCTATTGCTTGATATTTCTAGTCAACGAAGCACGCATGCACGTGAGTCACTTATTTTCCAAATGTAATACCTAAGGTAGGTGCAAATTCCGTGGTGAAACAAATAACATTCTGATTATAATGTTAATGATAAAAACCATAACTAGTACAGGCCATTTAATTTTTGTAAATCTTTTTAAAATGCTCTTACATTTTTGTATTCTTTTCCCTCCTATTACTTTAAATAGCCTTCGTTTAGTGATTTCACCGTCTTATTGTTTTGGTTATACATCCTCTAGGTGTAGAATTCTCCCTCCATACGATATCAAAACAAACTGCCAGAAATCCATAGGATAATGCACCCTAACTTCTTATGATTAACTTGACTATCTCAAGAAATTACAAATATTAAGAATCAACAACGACTCGATTACTTTTCCACAAGTTGGTAACCAAATTATAACTTTTAACACATTTGTAAGTTCACTCCCTACATGCTAAAGGAGTCAACGATAAAGTTCTAACTAAAATTCATCATTATCAAAGAACTCAGGAACGACCTCGAAATAAAAGACAAATATTTAACTCACGATTGCCAAACTTTGGCAGATTTGTCCAGGTCGTTATTATCTTCAAATATTTTTTTCCACTTGAAAAGTCTCAGTGAATCTAACAAAATTTATTCGAGGGGCCCGGGACAAAACAACGGCCAGTGTGCGACCTTTAGTGCGTAAATTGCATTAAGCAACACCGGTAACAGCTGCATGGATAGCTTCCACAAGATGGGGGATCTTCGCAGAGCTCAAGCCTGCCATGCTAATCCTCCTGCATATTATCAACAAATGTGCATTAACTAAAATAAGCACAATTAATGTTTGAAAAAAGCTGTTGATTAGTAGAATTCCGACTCAAACGTCTCAAAATCAAATTGCCCAAGTTCAGTTTGCTGTCTTGGCATTTTGAAATTCTGGGAGATTGCGAAGGGTTTCAAGCTACGTCAGGTGTGAGCATCTAGTGAAGTTCTAGATCATTATTGAGTTACAAATATTGTATTGACATCTCCATTAGCGCAAATGATGGTCAACAAAATAAACATTGCAAAAATAAAACACACACACACACCATATATTTCTCATCTTTTAAGAATATATCTACCTAGGAAACTTCCAAATTCTCTTTTTCCGAACAGAATGAGAAGATACTAGGGCTGTGACGGAGAAACTGGGGAACTCTCTTCCTTTAAACGTACATAAGAAATTCAATTTCACTCGGGCACCGTTTCAACATTTCGTAGGTAGGGTAGTAAAAGTGATATAAGTTTTTGGTCAGTAGTAGAAAAGCCAAAATGGTGGTAAAAGTTGCATTTTTTTATTTTGATGCAGAATATGCCCTTTCATGGAAGAACTTGGACTTGCTTAGAGTATTTTTTCTGTGGGTGGAATGCGGAAGAAGCTGACAGGAAGAAGCCATTTCAGGGCTAGGGGCGGAATAGCTCATCCCTCGATTACAAGCCCAATTCCAGAAGAAATCTATGCCAGCTTTTCTCGTCTCAAACATACCAGATAGTGCTCTAGTATTTTTTTCCCAGCATTTGCATCATTCAAAGGCCCCTTAGAGACTGACACAATTCAGTTTCTATTGCATTCACGGAGCAAGATCCTATTTGAAATGAATATCTTCAAGAGAATGAGAGATATAGCAAAGATTAATTACCCGTCAGAAGTCATGTAAATGTGGTATTCTTTTCTCATGAAAGCTACTTGTTGAGCGTTAAGTCCAGTGAAGGTGAACATGCCGATTTGCTTGATTATGTGACTCCAGTCTCCTGGTGTTCCTGCACAAATCAAGAGCAAATAGTCACCTACCTTGCCAGAACATCACCGTTTATAAATTCCCTACATTTGAAACCTGAAGCTAATACTTTGTTATTAGTAGTGCAGATTGATCAGTGAAGTTTTAACAGTTGTCAGTCTAATCGTTCTTCTGTACCTCCAGTTAGGGAAAATATATTTTTAATAGTTTGTGTTAATTCTTAAAATGTCCCTTTCCACATCAGGGTATGAAAATGGGTGGCCTTTTTTTCAGTTTTTCCCCTATTCTACAAGGTATAAAAGACAGCTGTCCAAGATACCAACTGAAGAACACATTTTTGTGGCCACAGGACCTTTATAGGCATCAACGTCGCCGTTTAACCCATAACAGCCCTCTCTCATGTATTTACCAAAAATTCGTCCATGAGGACACCAAATTAATTTATGCTTTGCCTGTTGTCCACCCATCCCACAATTTCCAGGTTCTTGGGTGAATATCAGTCGCTGCATTAAGTTCGGTTTCAGGAGTGTTTTGTTTTTCATCACTGGAAGCAGCTATACATCTCCCATGGTTTGGCCTCTGAAGAGGTCATTTACAAGTGTTTCTTCCTGGAACTTAGTGGGCTTCCGTGGGCCATGGTATGGGATCCTATATCTCAAATAAGCCAAAGAGGATTAACAACAGCATTACTGCCCGGCAACAATTAAATTGGACGAAACGGTCGGGAAGAACTCAAAAATCTAGATTCTAATTTTTCCTGCAACCAGGTTACAGATTGAACCTCTGGAGCCAAAACAAGTACTATGATAGTTACTCCAAGAATGCTTGGCTACTGTCCTATGTGACCCTGGAACCAATTTAAAACAAAATAACCAGCGGTGTATATGCCCATCATGGAACTATAGGTGACACATCATGGAACTGAATGTTTTGAAGCAAGGTGTTGACACGTGGTAAATATATGTCACATGATATGTGTTGATTAACAGGATTATTATGCTGATGATGTACAGGATGCTGGCAATGAGCTCAAGGGGTCTTCAACAGAACACAGGTGTGTGAATTGGACACATGAAAAAGTGGCGTGTCAATGGGGTGGAAATGGAGGGGTGATAATAAAAGTAGAGCTCTTTTGGAAAGGTTACATTGATGAAGAGGATCTTAGTCTGATCATCAACTTTTTTAGTGATATTGCAGATTTTTTCAGCTAGTTAATCTACAGTTGTATTGATCCCCACCTCAAAAAAAACAAAAAAAAAAGGTGCATCGAGCATAATCAATAATGTAGAGGCTTTTTTTTTTTTATGAAAAGATGCAGAGGCTAAATTGAAACCAGGCCCATCTTTCAGGATGCTTTAAAATTTTCCTAATATAACTCTACACCAAATAACTCGACACCAACCAGGGGTCATCATTAACATCTCTTTTTTCTTTTTTTTTAATGGGTTGCTCGCTATCATCAAAAACTGTATATGGATATGAATATTTTGAAATCTGAACATAGTGCAAACATCATGCATCTTGAATATGAAACTGATCTGATGTTCATCAATAGGGCTGGAAATTGAACCCAGAAGAGGAAACTCAAATAAATTTGCTACAAATGAACAGAGATGCATAAAAATGCAAAGAACTTTTAGTAAACCTTTTGCACACAAGGCATCAAAAAGCTGTCTGCGCATACTGATTATGCGATCAGCCATTTTTTTCAACTCAATAGTCCATTCTTCATACATTGCACTGCATATCAAAAATATTGACATGAAATAAGTTATCAAATCCATTAAGAAATAATGAGAAGCATATGAACTGCATAATGTAATGGAGTGTTCCAAGAGTGGTTAAAAATTTTTCTAGAAGGATTTACTTCTTTTGATTCATGTCTTCCTCAGATTGCCCATATTTCTAAAATACCTGTCACTGAGAATTTCGGCAACAATTAATGCACCATGGATGGGAGGATTGGAATACATGGGCCTGATGACAAGTTTCAGTTGACTCAAAACTCTAGAAGCCACATCTGCTGCCTTACAGACCTGGAAAAAAGGTATCAATGCTTAATGGCCACAAAATTGGCAAAAAAAGGGCTAAAAGTGTCGAGAAAAAGAGATATGCAGTGAGTTTGTTCTTGTTACCATGCTTTGTGAGGCTTAATTATCGAAAGGAAGGCAACGTGCTATAAACTTGTCTAGGAATAGACAAGATAACTTTTTGGTAAGGTTTTAAATGCCGATTTTTATGCCAATTCGATGATTTCGAAAATATCCATTTTGGAGGCATGCCAAAGGCATGTTGAGGAAACAATAGAATTTTGATGACTTCGATTCCCTCGAAAATAGGCATTTTGGAGGCATGCAAGAGGAAATCTTCGAATTTTACCAAAATGACTATAATTGTATTAAATTCATATACTTGTAAAAAATATTTAGGCATGAAATCCTAAGATTTAACAATTTAACTCTATAAAACATATATATCATACATACAATAAACTAGTCAAGTTACCATAAACTCATGGATCTACAAATGTAATCCTTAGAAGCCCTAATTTGTCAATCTAGACATTGTAGTGTAAATCTAGCTTAAAAGAGAAAGAAATAGATACCCATTTAACTTTGGAAAAGTTAAAATACCTTAAAGTTTTAACAAATAGGAAGGTAAAACCCTAGATAGAATTTTCATCACCCCAACAAGCATGTAGTAATAGTAATGAATAGAAATGGGTTAGTGAGCCATTCATCCAAGCCATCCTTAAAATATGAAAACAATATAAGAATTGTACTTTATGACACCTATTTTGTTGAAATTGTCAACGTATATCGTTGAAACTCTCGCATTTCGATATTACATGTGTGTTGATTTCACCCTACATTAGAAAAAGGCATTTTGTGGGCTCACCATGAGCATTCGGAACACTTCCTTTTGGGACTATGACACACAACCTTACTATACATCTTTGGAAGATGCTATGCCATGATTTGAAACCAAGCCTATGACCTCTAGGTTACACAACAACCTCTATTGTTGCACCCAAGGTTCGAAATGTCGATTTCGACGCCATGTCGATGAGATTCTAAGTGTGCATTTCGTAGGCATGTCGATGGCACGCCATGGAAATGCCCGTTTTTCGATGGGCATGTCAATGAGCGTGCCAAGGGCATGCCGTGGAAATGCCGAGGGCATGCCGATGCAAGCCGACAAAAATGACAAAAGTAGTAAAATAAAAGCAGTGGCAGCCTCGGCATGAACATTGATTTCGCTGGCATGTCGACCATGTCGACGATATCCCTGCATTTCGACACCTTTACTATGTCGGCATGGGCTTTTCCCAAAATAGGCCTTTTCGACAGCATGCCGATGATATTTAAATCACTGGTTGCACCAATGGCCCAATGCTCCCCTTCTATACACCACTATACAACTTACCAAGAAAAAAACATTTAGATGGGTGCCCAAGCCATCTCAATCCTCGGGAGTCATTTTTGAGGTTGGACCATATGTACAAGTTGAAAATAATTACCACTTTGCTTTCAACAACAATCTGTTTTGAAGTTTTGTTTCGGAGGGTTCAGCTCCTTGCCCATAAAATAATGACCTACTTGGTCTTACAAAGGACAAGACCACCGGATTGAAAAGGCACTGATACGGGCAGTCTCAATATCAGTTACATACATCATGAAACAAATTCATGTGCCTGCAGAAAGTGAGCAAGATATGGATATGAACACAAATTGTATCCATGATAAGCCTTGAACAACGTGCAATTAAGGAACTCGGGGTGGTAAATGTGTTGGGTTTCCAGTTCAGCTGGATTACTGTTAGTTTGTGATAGGTTCTTGATCAGAGCTTACCAGCAATGAGCCATATTTGGGTTCAGGAATAGGAGTAGGTCTGCTCAAGCAAACAATTACAGAAAAGAAAAATAAGTTGATGACCCAGTTCCATCATGAATGGCATATATTTGGGAAGAGTGATTAAACTCTCAAATTACACTAAGTATTTGAGATTACAAATACAAGTGGTGCTCTCTTACTCTCTATGCACTCATCCCCATTTTTCCTTGCGGTACTGATATTTATGGGCTGCGCATACAAGAGGTCCTCATAGCATTTTCCTAGAAACCCGGAAGATGGAGATTGTGGTCCCATGAGTGGGTGGATCAAGTCATCCTCCACATCACCATGATCTCCGGAAAATACGGCTCAAGGTCACGAGAGTAACTATTGCAGTCCCAGCTCGTGGAAGTAATACGGCTGAGTGTTTAGTCAAGCGTGGGAGACCTGCCAGCAAATGTTGTTTTCCAGCCCAGGCTTGCCCGTCATGCTCTTCAGCGGCCGGCTAAATTAGCCGGGTCACCTCACTTAGTCCGTCTAAAATAGCCGGATGAAGACAACACCAACAGGACACATTAGGCGGATTCATCCTGCTGGAAGGGCCTGTCTTGCCGGATCTATGAAGCTAGTTGAGACCATACTTCCCTATTGGATCAGCTAGAACTCATCCGATAGGGCTGCCCTGTTGGGTTGAACCATTCTAATCTGCCTGTACCTAGGCGGGCACCCAATACTTTGTTGATGTGGAGAATTGATCTCGCTTGGTAAAGGGTGTTAGAAGGCCATAGGAGCCCCCTTATTGGGCCTCTAAAACCACACATTGGGCCAATTGGGTCACTTATTGGTAAGAGGATTTTCCTTCCCTCATCAGTTCTTAAAAGAGACCACTCAGCATCTTTCACCCATTTCCTGAATAATCCAAATAGAGCCAGTTTTCATCATATGTAAGTGGTGATAATTATGCATTCATATAAGCGAGGGAAGAAAACTTGTTCAGGGATGAATTATGATCCAATGCAATAATAAGTATGCATGCAGCTCGGTCACATCTCAAGGATTGTGAGCTTTGCTTAGTCTCAGATAGTAGCTCATCAAACTGAATCGCAAACAAGGTCAATTTGGTCCATTCAACTTGTTCAGCACTTCTAAATAGAAGCAGACTCCATCTAAGAATGTCACTGAAGTATCTACATCTAGATGGCCATGTCATATTGAGTATAACAGTTGATATTAATTTATCAGAAGATGTCAACTTTTTTATTTGATAGACCCTGTCAACATTAAATTATGTTACGAGGAAATATCAGCAATCATCAAGCCTTGTCCACATTAAATGGGTTTTCTTCCTCCATTCAGATCTATTCCAGGTCATTCTAAGACTTAAATCCAAATAAGACCAGGAGGAGAGAGGCTGCTGATTCACGGGAAGGCTTTCTCAGGTAGGGAGGAGGTGGGTAGAGCTGCGGCAGATTACTTCAGAGAGTTCACGGGAAGGTACAACAACAAGGTTCGAAATGCCGATTTCGACGCCGTGCCATGAAAATACCCATTTTTCGATGGCAAATTTCAATGATTTTGACGACCCGAAAAAATGACATTTCGAGGCACGCCGAGGGCATGCTGACAGAAATGATTAAGATTTGAAAGACAACTAAATCAAGATATTAGAAATATTTTACAGGTTTTTTAATAATAAAAATAGGTTATTTTAGCCTGAAAATCTATCTCTGTATGTATGTGTGATCAAGATATTAGAAACATTTTTTTATAATAAAAACATGTTATTTTAGCTGTGCGTGACCTTCCCTTCACTCCCAGACCGCCCCCACGCCCTTGACCTTCCCTTCCCTCCCAGACCCCCCTGCGCCCGCTCCCCGCCCCCATTTCCCGCCCAAAAGCTTCCCACCCACCCTTTTCAAGTATCCCGCCGCTCAACCACCATCGGCATGTCGACGTTTCGTCGGTAACTGTCGGCATGCCGGCGAAATCCTCGGCATGCCGACGGTTTCCCTGCAAACCGACACTATATTTGTGTCGATATGCTCTCCCTCCAAAAAATCCCTTACCGACGGCATGCCGGTGGCATGCCGTCTGCATTTAAATCACAGACTACAGCAACAGAACGACAACCAGAAGGTTGCACTTTATCTCAGTGACAATCGACACTTAAGGGCGTCTTTGAGAAGTCCAATACGTGTTGCCCGATTAGTGCTTGTGACACATAAAAGGCGTATCACAAGGAAGCTGCAGTTGTGAAGTTTCTGGTTAGTCTGGGGCCTCAGTATGCGACTTCTTATTCTTAGATGCTTACATTAACAGAGCTTCCTAGTCTTGAGGAAGCATACAACATGCTGAGTAGGATCTTCATTTCTCTCACGATTGAGTCCATAGGTCAGGCTTTTTCCTTGGTTGTTGCCCAAGGTCATGGACAAGGTATTCTCTCTACCGACGGGAGGCATGGTGCTAAGGGCAGAGGGTGCAAATCCTGCACATATTGCGGGAAGCTTGGCCATATTGAGAGCACTTGTTGAACCAAGCATGTATGACGACTATTTGCCAATCAGGTGCTTGCCACTGAAGAGCAGCCAAGAGACACTGTATCAGTACCTTGGTTTGACTATGATAAACCTCTTCAACGACTTTCTTAGCTCTCTCAAGATACTTCTTCTGCATCTGACACTACTATCCCGGTGACCTCTTCTACCTCTGCTAAAGCTGCCCTAACCACCTCTTCAGGTATATTGCCTACACTCTCTGTACAATGTGATGATTTATGTGACACATATTGGCTAGTGGACTCAGGAGCATTACGTCATTTGAGTCGAGATCGGCGACGCTTCTGTCGTCTCCTCTTTGTTCCTCCTGGACATACAGTACAGGTGGTCGACGGGAGGATTTCTCCCATCACTGGTCAAGGGGAGGTTACTGGCGTCCCCAACATGAGATTGACTGATATCCTGCTTGTTCTTGATTTTTCAATCAGTTTACTTTTAGTTAGCAGAATTACCAATGAATTGAATTGCCAAGCTATATTTGATGTAGTTGCTTGTACTTTTTAGAATATCCTGATGGGGAGAACGATTAGTGGTGGTTGTAAAGAAGGGGAAGTCTATTGCCTCTTCTAATCTCCTTTTATTGCGGTAAGTTTTGGTGGAGTCACCACTTCTGTTGAGTTTCCTTTTCAGTGGCATCTCTATTTGGGTCATTTATCTCTAGATAATCATCATGTTATACCACAGGGATCTCCTACTGTTGTCATCGGTTGTAATGCTTGTCAGCTTGAAAAGCGTCATTGGAGTACTTTTAGATTGAGGCATGTGATTTTAGATATATGGCATGTTGTTGCCCATAGATCTATGGTGGGGTTGTTGTTGATAAGTGACTTGGTGTTCTTCTGCTGCTGTCATCGGCGCAAAGCACATGAGGAAGCAGGCCATGCTTGGCTGCCACTTTCCATCACCAGCTCGGGGGCTAAAACGACAACAGTGAGCTATGGATCATCTTTGCCTTCCAATCTTTGCTGCCACTTCACATTTGCAGAGATCAAGGCCGCAACGAATAATTTCGATGAGAAGCTTCTGCTTGGCGTTGGTGGTTTTGGGAAGGTCTACCGCGGCAGTATCGATGATGGGATGACCATGGTAGCGATCAAGCGTGCTAACCCAATGTCCGAACATGGCCTGCACAAGTTCCAGAATGAAGTTGAGATGTCCAAGTTCCGCCACCGCCATCTTGTCTCTCTAATCGGTTACTGTGAAGAGAATGGCGAGATGATATTGATGAATGACTACATGGCTCATGGCACGCTCCGAGAGCACCTCTACAAGTCCAAGAACCAGCCCTTGAGTTGGAAGCAGAGGCTTGAGATATGTATCGGGGCTTCTCGTAGCCTCCATTATCTGCACACCGGTGCCAAGTACACCATCATCCACCTTGATGTGAAGACAACCAACATCCTTTTGGATGACAATTTGGTCGCCAAGGTTTCTGATTTTGTTCTGTCCAAGACAGGCCCTTCACTAGACAATACACACGTCAGCACAGTCGTGAAGGGATGCCGACGAAATCTCCTGCAGCGTCGATCGGCATGCCGGCGAAATCGTCGGCATGCCGCCGACCGGCGAAATTCATCGGCATGCCGGCGGCACACCTGTAAATCGACAACTTATGCATGTCGGCACGACCCCCTTCCAGAAACGGCCTTGCCCACGGCATGCCGTCGGCATTTAAATCCATGTGCAACAGAGGTTGTTGGCAGTAGAAGGGGGGGTATGTACAATGTGTCACTGATGTCCTGGCGTAGGGCCTCACAACCGACTTCTCGGAGGATGAGGTAAGGTGAGCAGTTTGGGGACTGAATGTGCAGGGATGCCCTGGCTCGGACGGTTTCCCTATTTTCTTCTTTAGGGAATTCTGGACCTTGGTAAGGACGGACCTGATGCAGATGATGGAGGCGTTCGTGACAGGGAATAGGGGGTTCGATAAGCTGAATAGATTTTATATATTTTTACTACTTAAGAAGGAAGGTGCAGAAGAGATCTAGGATTTCCATCCGATTGCGCTTTCGAATGTTGTCTACCTTATTGTTGCCAAGGTCTTGACAAACAAGCTTAGAGACCTTGGAAACTTGATTTTCCCTATGCAGATGGCCTTCGTGCTGAGAAGGGGAATCTTGGACAGGTTTGTCGTTGCTATGGAGGCGTTAGCTGCTTGAAAGAGGGAGAAGAAACATGCATTTCTGTGAAAGGTGGACTTTAGCAAAGCATACAACTTAATGCAATAGGATTTCCTGTGGGCCTCCTTATTGAGGAGAGGCTTTCCCACGATATGGATCGATTGGATGAAGAGATGTGTGATGACGACATCCTTCTCGGTCCTAATCAATGGGAACTCAGCGGGAGGTTGGGTGTAACCTAGGAGGGGAGTCAGATAGGGGTGCCCTCTAGCACCTATGTTGTTTGTACTGACGGTGGATGCCTTGGCAAGAGCAGCTCACAGGGCGTGTGATAGGGGTTTGATTAGAGGATTCCAGGCTAGGGAGAATAATCAGACGACGATTCTTCAGTATGCTGATGATATACCCTATTTCTAGTTGAAGGAATGGGTCTGCAGGCTAAGAGGATGAGAATCATTGTGGAGCTTTTTGGCGTAGCGTCAGGGCTACAAATCAATTACCAGAAATCAAATTTTACCTTGATGAACATGGCGGTTGACAAGGTGGAGACGGTGGGTGGTGCACTAGGGACAGATGTGGGGTCTTTGCCGCTGGTGTATCTGGGCCTTCTATTGTTAGATAGACGACTTAGATTGCAAGATTGGCTTCTTTTGTTGGAGAGAATGGCAAAAAGGTTGGCAGGGTGGTCATTTATACTGTTGTTTAGAGATAGGAGACTCATTCTGGTGAAGGCTATTCTAGCATCCATACTATCATATTTCCTCTCTGTATTTAGGATACCACAAGTTGAGAAGAAAATCTCTGGGTTGATGAAAGATTTTTTCTGGTCTAATATGAGGGTGGCAGGAAAGGGGGCAAGGTTGGTGGCTTGGGAGGAGGTCTGTAAGCTGGTACAGGAGGGGGGCTTGGGGATTAGGGAGGTGGACAAGGTAAATGTTAGCCTCCATGCGAAGTGGATTGCCAATTTACCAGACTAGTGGGCCGTGAACAAGGGTTGTTTGGTGACATTATGTGAAGTTGCTACGGGCCCTTTATCTCTTGGGGGCCCTTGGAGTCTCCTCCTCCCAGAGCCTCTCTTTCTCAACGCTAGCGGCGGTGGCAAGGAAGGTGCAGACTTTCTTTTCTCTCACGCTAGGTAAAGGAGATGCTTTCCGATTCTGGCTAGATGGTTGGTAAGGGGTTTGCTTAACTCTCAGTGACAAATATCCTTGCCTCTTTGGGGGTGTGATGGACCCATCGACCTCGGTGGGAAATTGCTAGACCAGGGCCTGGTGCCCAATCTTTCAAGGGGGCCTCTCTGACTAGAGGTGTGAAAATCTCCAGCGGTTACTGTAGGAGTTGGAAGGATGGGAGCCGGAGGAGGGTGGTGACTCATACTCCTGGGAAGAGGGAGCTTTTTTAGTGGCGAAGGTCTTCCGCAAATTAAGTAGTGGTGTGGCCAACCTAGATGTTGATTTTTTAAGAGATTGCAGACTACTCTGGGAGGCGGAGTGTCCACTAAAAGTAAAGATTTTCACTTAGTTGATGAGGAGGGGGAGGATTATAACGAAGCGGTGGAGGGCGAGGTGGGCTCAGATGGATGATTTGAGTTATCCCCTTTGTGGCGGAGTGGAGGACATTCAACCCCTCTTTTTCCAATGTTCATTTGTGGTGCAGATGTGGCAGAGGATGGAGATGGATTGCCCATCGGGACATAGCTAGCTTCTAGTCTTCTTTCCAAAGGGGAAATGCTCGAGATGGGAAGATCTCTTTTAGATCTAAGAAGGATAGGGCCAAGATCTTGGCTGTCTTGTGGGGTGTTTGGCTAGGAAGGAATGGGGTACTCTTTAAGGGGGAGAGACCTTATGTTGAAAATTCTCTTCCATTTCATCCCAGGTGGAGTTCTGGAGATCTAACTTGTAATTTCTGATGTAATTCTTTTTGGTGAAATGAAATGAATGTGGGTGGTTATCACTTGGATAACTATCCTTTGACTTTTCAAAAAAAAAAAATCCAAAAAAGACCATGCTTGATAGTTCCCTTCCAAAATTCCCCAATCTTCTCTTATCTTGACCTTCAAACTAGTACACTAGAGGGCCCTCTCTCCATATGTTTGAACCACCTTAAACATGTCCTCGGACTTTCTCATTTATTATTGTAACACAATCCTTTAAAATGATAATGGTTAGATACTTGTGCATTTGCACATCCATCTTAGGGTTGTGAACATGTCTCCGATTTGATCTCCCACTCAACATGAGATGTGCAGATAAATCCCTTTTGGGTCATGTCTTAGGTATAATGGCAATCCACTTCTACATACTTCATTATTGTGTGGAAAAATTGATTATTGACAATTATCAGAGCAGCCTCGTTATCACACCTCATCTCCATAGTTCTAAACACTAGGGCATTTAGATCCTCCAGAATAGAGCAAATCCACATTATCTTACAAGTAGCTTGGGCGATAGCCCTGTACTTAGATTCAGCACTAGACCTTGCCACCACGATTTATTTCTTGCTTTTCCTAGTACCTTTCCTAGAGATGACTTTAGGTGCTTGAGGACCATAATGGCTACATCCTAATGTATCCTTTAGGGCTAGTTGATGTTTGTGGGATGTATCCTACCGGATAAAAAGTTGCAAGCAAGGAATATCCCTTGTTGGTGTTTATGTGGGACCTAGGATGATTCTGTAGGGGTGTTTAGTAAAGATAAGCTCAAGATAAGCTAGGAATGAGAAAGTAGGGTGTTTACTTGGACATGGTAGAGGGGATGAGTCGTCAACGGACAACTTTGCCCTTAGCTTGATAGTTATATTAGTGGTGAATTTTATTTTTCAAAATTACAAGTATTTTATAATATAATGGTGATTAGTGGTATACTTTATCTTATTTGTAAGATTTTAATTATTTAAGTAATTGAGATTATTAGAAATAATATTATTTTAAATAATATGCCTTATTGAAATAATATATCATATTATTTGTAATATTTGCATTATAATAATTCTTTTTGAAAAGCTGCATTATAATAATAATAATTTATGTAACTATATTATTTGCAACAGAGAGAATTGGCGAGAATAGATTGCAAGCAAGGGGGAGATTGCACCTCTGGGCCTGAGGGAGGAGTAGATTTTGAAGGAGAGATGTGGAGGCATAATAAATGGAAAGAGGAGATGCTCAAACCTCAGTACGGATGGGATGGGATGGGATGGGATCATGGGAGGGGGATTGATTGGTTAAGCCATCCTGCCTACAAACATGGGTTGATGGAAACCCAGGTTTGGCATGAAGCCCAGGAAGAGTTATCTAGGGGTGTAAACGGGGAATATCCTCCAATGTAAACAGGCCCTCAAAGTTTATCCATGACAAACGAACCTTGCTCACTACACGGGCAACATCTAGATGTGTTACAGTGATACACAATAATTTTCCCACTAACATTTGAATTGTCTAGGATCAATTTCTCTTGAGTCATCATCATATTGGTGCACACTTGGGTCTATAGGAATTGAAGCCGACTTGACACCCAACATTTCAATCTACTAGAGTAGTTCTGTCACATATTATTTCCTCTGGAATAGGGACAACCCCCAAACATTTTTCGCTACCTTAATTCCAAGAAGTATCGGAATGAGTCCACGTCCTTTGTAATAAATTGTTTAGCAAGAAACTCTTTTGTAGCCTTAATTCCCTGTGTACCATCCCCCTGTCAAGATATGTCGTCCACAAGCACCAATATAGCTTTTATTCATGCTGCCATTGGAGGAAGAATACCCTCCATTTCCGGATTGATCAACTACCAGTGTTTTAAGGATGTTATCAAATCCGGCAAGATTATAGTATTATCCTTTTAGTATTTGCCTCAAGGATACTGGGCATGAAGACATTTTACCGATTTTAACTTTTGACAAATGAATGGTATCTTTTGGACTCGCTCCAAAAAGCTACCTACCTGTCACTACCATGGATGTTGTACCACTGGTCTTGGTGCTTAGGAAACAAAAAAAAATCATTGAGGAAAACAATCATTCATCCATTTCTATAAAATCGTGGAAATCTATTATAGCAAAAGATGGGATTGGTCCATAAATAAAAGATGGATCACTGAATTGGGAAATAGAAATAAACGTGTTCAGTTTTCTCTTCCAAATTTTCATGTGTTGCTTTGTGGAAGCCAGAGGAAGTAGAACTAGTACCATAATATACAAGAAGGTTTCTTGTGACTACTTTTTCGGCTTGTTTGGATGCGTGGAGAGGGAAGAAGGGATAATTTTTTTGCAATGGAATAACCCAAGGAAATTCCTCGTTTGCTGTTTGGGAACCAGGGTTTGAAGGTGGTGGTGGTTGGGGGATTACCTCCTGTTGTTCCCTACGTGCTGTTCAGAAGAAAGGATTGGATGAGGAAATAACTAATTTGAGAAGGACAAAGTCTCACACAGGAGATATATGGGGGAGAAAAAGTTTTACCAAGTGACGGGGGTCAGGATAGAGTTATGATGGGATAAGCCCTGCAAACCTGGGATATTTTATCCCCCCAATTATCCCTTGCCAAATAAGGGAATCCCAAGGTAATCCCCATGTCCAAACGAGCTCTTTAAGACTCCCAACAAGAACACATACAATTTTTCACATATCAATAATTCTTCTAAGAAATTACTAGGAAGCACAAAACTGATGAAAAAAGAAGAGCTCCATGACCATCCAGTTAACTTACAATGCTAAGAGCTCCAACACGTTCCCCATATAAGCCCATGTTCTTTGCATAGCTCTGAGCAATTAGGCATTCACCCCCATCAGCCACAAACATACGCACAGACTGTGCATCAGCATCTAGACTTCCACTTGCAAAGCCCTGAAAAGATTACACGGTCAAGTCTAAGTTGCACAAGCTGTTCTTTCTTTCTTACTTACTTATTTTCAAGAGATAGAACAGCTACATTTTATTTTTGGAATTCAGATTTACCTGATAGGCACTGTCAAAGAAAGGCAGCAGTGCTTTTGACCTCATCAACTGCCTAATCTGTTCCCATTGATCAACGGTTGGGTCAACGCCAGTAGGATTGTGGGCGCAAGCATGCAGAAGCACTATGGCCCCAGAAGGAGCAGCATTTAAGTCTTCCATTAAACCTGTTGCGAGATAACTATCAATGAAATATCTTGACGTAGACATGTCATAAGAATAGCTCCAAGAAGGTCATTAAGATAACACACACATTTGAAAAGTAGCTTAGCATGCATACTTATTTCGGTTAGTAAGAAATTGCTTGGATGATAATACCCTGCCAATTTAAATCAGCATTTCATTTGTTTGGGAAAGAACGAAGTGGCATATCATGACAAACACCATTCAATTTAAAACTGATTGAAAATGTTGACCATTTGCAAGATATAAAAGACCAGCTCATTATGTTTTTGCTTCTGGATCCAAACGTCCAGGTCCTTTTTTATTACGAAGAAGACAGTCCAGTTATTACCTAGGATAACTGGACTAGAGGCAAAAAAAGTCAATCAGGCCAGTGTGCCCTTAATTTGGGAAAAGCTTTGGGTTTTGCACTTGTTAGAGTATTAGTTTAGTAGAAGTCCACTTATATTAGTAAGTTGGTTATGTTATTTTAATTTTCTAGTAGGACTTCATATGTATTGTTCCTTTCCCACCTCTTTATATAAGAGAGGCTAAGGTTACGTTTTCCAATGACAAAGTTCTTTTTCTCCAACATACTATCAGAGTAGCAGTCGTAGGCTAGTATTCCACACCAACTTGACTTTCTTCTCTTTTGTTTTTTCCACCACAAGAAAACCAAAAAAAAAGGAAATAGCCACTGAGAATCCTAACTAAGGTTCACCAGTAACACCGTCAAGGCCTAGGCCCTCCAACGAGGGTCCATTGACCATCTCCTTCCCAGGCTACCCCTATGGTGCCCTCCTCCCTGATCTCTCACTATGGGTCTTGATCGATCTCTTCTTCTTCAATGTAGTGACTAAGGAACCTCACTGGCATCGCCTCGAATGACTAGGGCTCCAATGAATAACCCCCATCGCGTTGCCCAGCCTTGTAGGGCACTCCCGTGGCCAAGCATCACCACCACCTCCTCTGCTATGTGGGCTAGAAGGCTTCTTTGACTGTAGTGCAACCCTCTTTGGTTTGGATCTGGAGTGTTGTTGCTCTAACAACATTGCTAGCGCCACCGGTGAGAGCAAAATCATTCGAACAAGGGTCATCTGGGGGAAGAATGATAGACGATTCGAGGAGAGGGGGAATGAGAGGTCTGACGACGGGGTGGTTGACGTCCGGGTGGCTGGCAGATGGGGTGAGGAGAGATGGCCCTGGTTGGACGGTGGTGGGCAGGTCGTGGAAGGGTGCAGAGTCGGTGAGGTGTTTCAAATGCCTTGGGGAGGGGCATTTGGCGGCGGAGTGCAGGGATCCGGTGCGGTGCTTGCGCTGTGGCATTCTGGGACATTGGAGGTCGGGCTGCGGGCGTCGGGGATCGAGTGAGGTGGTTTCCTCGAGAGAGGGGGGGGACCTCCGCCCCCTCCGGAGGGGGTGCCCCTTGTGGAGGTCGAGGCGCCGTGGTCGAAGGAGTTTGGAGCGCTGGAAGGGAGGCTGGCGTCGGCATTGGTAGCGGTGGTCTTGGAGGGGAAGGTGGAGGTGGAGGCCTTGAGAAAGGCGGTCACCGCCTACTTGGGGATTGACGGGGGACGGTTTGGGGTGGCCTCCCTGGGAGGTGGGTGGTTGGTGCTGCTGGGGCTGAGCCGGGTGGAGTTGAGGCAGCTGGTCTTCAAGGTGCTGCAGTGTGGCTGTGGAGTGGTGCAGTGTCGGTGGCCGGTCAAGTCAGATGGCGCTTTGGCAGAGAGGCCGCCAACTGGCGCGAGAAGGAAGATCCTGGTTGAGGGGGTTCCACTCTTCCTCCGCACGGTGGAGGTGGTGGCGGCGATGGTTGCCCCTTTTGCGAGACTGCGCGGGTGCGAAGGCCTGGGCCTGAAGGCGGCCGACTTGTCGCGGATCGAAGCCTGGGTGGAGATGAGACTGGGACAATGACTTGTGGAGAGGTTGGTGCTCAGGTGGGGGAGCTCCGCCTGGCTAATCCGCATCTCGTGGGGTTCAGGGAACCCTAGGTCTTTTGCTGAGGCGATGGGTGGCGGAGCGGCGACGACGCGTGGAGGCAGTAGTGGCGGGTAGGCGGAGGAGGGTCAGGCTACTCTTGGGAAGGCCGAGGGTCGTGGCGGGGATTGTGGCGAGGATCTTGCGGCGGTTGCAATCCCCGTGGCGCAGTCAGTGGTAGGCGAAGGGGCGGGGATGCAGGAAGCCAATGCGGATTTTGCGGAGGGGTCGGGAGAGGTGAATGCGGTGCTGAGGCCGGGCGACCCCGCTGATTGCGGGTGTGTTGATGGCATTGAGTTGGCCCCCGATTTTGTGGGAGGAGCTCGTGGCGGACTCGGGTCGGGTGGGCGTGACCCAGGTGCAGGAGTTAGGGGCTCCGACGCTGGTGTCTTTTCGGGTCCTCCAGTGCGCTCGACTCCGCGACCCCAGGTCTCTGCGGATGAAGGGCGGGGGACCGTTGTTGGAGGATCGAGGCGCACCTTGGCCAGACCGATCCAGGCGACGGGGCAGGATGCGACTGGCGGGAAGGGGAGCAAGCGACGACGAGAGCGGAGGCTGTCTGGCTCACAGCGGCTCGTCTACAGGCCGCGGTGGTTTTACCGTAGGGGGCAGGCTCGGAAGGCCTCGTCTGGGGGCATTGCTGGGGTCGACCGACGCCGGTCACTAATGGAGCTGGGTCGACTGCGGCGGCCCTTGCTGGGGGCGGTGACGGGGGGATTTCTGCTCCGGGGTCCCCAGCAGTGGCAAAGGGGCGGCAGGCGGCGGGAGCTGGTGGCGGAGCTGGGAAGCTGGTGGATGCGGTGACAGTGAGGAGGGCAGATGCGGCAACTAGGCTGCCTGAGGGCGAGGTTGTGGTGCTGGGGGACGCGCGGATGTTGGCTGCAGAATGTATGGAGGTTGCGGGGCGAGGAGGGGCGGTGGGTGGTTGTGAGGGGAGCTCGAATAATCCACGTTTGTTGATGGAAGAGGAGGATGATGTGGCCGCAATGATGGGGTTTAGGCAGTTGACGTCAGGAGGTGGTTCCCGGAGGTCCTCATGACTAAGGTCATGTCGTGGAATGTGAGGGGTTTGAACGACCCGTCGAGGCGGGCAGCTCTGCGGGGGTATATTTAGAGATGGGAGCCTGATGTGGTCTTTCTCCAGGAGAAGAAGTGGGGGAGCTGTGATGGAAGGTTGTGGAGGGAGGTGGGGGGAGGTGTTTTTGGGGTTTTCTTGGCCTTAGATGCGGATGGAAGTGCGGGGGGAATTGCTGTGGGATGGAAGGAGGAAGAGTTCTCCTTGCTGGACTCTCTGGTTGGGTCCCATGTTGTCACTGTTAAACTTCAGAGACGCTGGGATGACACATGTATGCTTCTTTCCTCGGTTTATGGCCCGACGGAGGGTCGGAGAAGACAAGCCTTATGGGAAGATCTGAGCCAGGTCGCGGCAGCTTTTCAGGGGATACCTTAGCTGGTTAGTGGCGATTTTAATGTTACTCTGCGGGCAGAAGACAGACCAGGTGACCGAGGGGGGTTGGACTAGGGCTCTGAGGCATTTGCAGGCTTTGTGGCGGATCAGGGGCTGGTTGATATGCCACCGTTGTCCTGTTTATACACGTGGAGGAACTCTAGAGGACAGCGATCCCGAATTGACAGATTTCTTGTCTCAACGGCAATGGCGGAGTTGTTCCCGATGGTGGAGGTTAGATCCCTGGAGCGTCCGTTCTCGGATCACACCCCCTTGTTGTGGGTGTCGAACGAGGGATGGAGACATGGTACTTACTTCAAGTTCGACAAGGTGTGGCTCATGGAGGAGGGCTTCAAGGGGTTGATTGAGGAACGGTGGAGGTCATCTCAGGCGGATGGTTCGGCGGCTGCCAGATTGGAAGCGAAACTGAGAGATTTGAGATCCTTCTTGAAGACCCGTATCAAGCAGATTAGGGAGGAACATGTGAGGAAGAAAGTGGAGGCTCTTGTTGAGATTGCACGTCTGGACAAGGCAGAGGATGTTGGTCTCCTTTCAGACGCTGACAGGGTTTACAAAGCAAGACAGATTCAGGTGATACAGGAGGAAGACCGGAAGGTGGAGGTAGAGTGGAGGGTGAGGTCTAGGCAGAAGTGGCTGAAGGAAGGCGATTCCAACACCCGATTTTTTCATATGGCTGTATCAGGTAGGAGGAGGAACTGGATTGACAGATTAGTGGTGGATGGGGAGGAGTTTGTGGGAAGGGAGGCGGTGGGAGGGGCAGCTACGAGTTATTTCAGAGACTTTACTGGGTGGAGACGGGGGGAAGGTGGAGATGGTTAGGGTCTGAGATACCGTAGATCCGGGAGGCAGACGCCAGCTTCTTGACGAGCTCTTTTGGGGAGGATGAAGTCCGTGAGGCAATTTGGGGGTTGAACGCGGATGGTTGTCCAGGGCCGGATGGCTTTCCGGTTGCCTTCTACAGAGAGTTCTGGCCGGTGGTGAAAGAAGACGTAATGCAAGTGGTGCAAGAATTTAGAGCTAGTAACTCGGAATTTAATAGGCTGAACAAGTTCTACATGTTCCTGCTGTCGAAGAAGGAGGGCGCTGAGGAGATCCAGGAGTACAGATCGATAGCTCTCTCGAATGCTATCTACTTGGTGGTGGCGAAGCTTCTGGCAAATAGATTGAGAACTCTGGGTAGGATTGTAGATTCGGTGCAGACGGCCTTTGTTCCTTGCAGGAATATTTTGGAGGGCTATGTGATGGCCTCGGAAATCCTTTCGGCCTGGAAGAGAGATAAGAAGGCTTTCCTATGGAAGGTCGATTTCAGCAAAGCTTATGACTCGATCCAGTGGTCGTTTCTTTGGGCGTCCTTGGTGAAGAGGGAGTTCCAGCCGGTGTGGATTGACTGGATGAAGAGATGCGTCACCACGACGTCGTTCTCAGTTCTTATCAACGGAAACCCAGCTGGGGGTTGGATCCAACCAAGGAGGGGGGTGAGACAAGGTTGTCTGTTGGCCCCGATGCTCTTTGTGATTGCCGTGGATGCTCTTGCTAGGGCAGCTAAGAGGTCTTGTGAGAGAAACTTGATGAGAGGTTTCTCCTTAAGAGATGGGACGAGTATCCCGTTGCTTCAGTATGTGGATGATACGATCTTCTTCATTGAAGGTGGAGAAAAGGAGGCCAGAAGAATGCGGTTCCTTGTCTTCTTACTAAGTGAGGCGTCAGGATTGTAGATTAACCTGGATAAATCGAATTTCGTCCCTTTCAATCTGACTGAGACAGAGGCGAAGGGATGTAGTTTGGGACTTGGCACAGAACAGGTTAAGCTCCCGATTAGATATCTGGGCTTACCGTTGTCAGATGGGAGGATTTTGGTGAGAGATTGGGCCTCCCTGGTGGAGAGGTTGGAAGGGAGGTTGGAGGGGTGGGCGTCCAGACTACTGTCAAGAGGTGGGAGGTTGATCCTGCTTAAGGCGGTTCTGTCAGCAATGCCGTCGTACTTCACTTCCGTGCTGAAGATGCCTCGACAGGTGATTGCAAAGATTGAGAGAGCTATGATGAATTTCTTTTTGTCCAACCAGGGGACGGGTGGACAGGGTGATAGGTTGGTTGCTTGGGAGGAGGTCTGCAGACCATTGAAAGACGGGGGGCTCGACTTGAGGGATTTGGGGAGATCTAATGACAGTCTGTTGGCGAAGTGGGTGGGGTGCCTGTTGGAAGGAAGGGGGGATGTGATGGGCAAGGTGTTCGAGACGGCGTATGGTGGTCCAGTGCGCTGGGATCTCTTGGTGTCACCGCCTAAGGATGCCTCTCACTTTTTGAAAGGCTTGTCGACGGTGGCTCCTAAGGTGAGGAACTACTTTGTTCCTATGTTGGGAACGGGGGAGATTTTCAGATTTTGGTAGGATGATTGAACGGGTGATGGAGCGGTTTGCAGAAGATTTCAGAAACTGTTTGCCTTATCCCAGAACAAAATGGCTTCCGTGGCTGAGGTATGGGAAGATGGGTGGTGCCCGCGCTTCGTAGGCAGTCTATCAGATGCGAGAGCGCACGATTTTCAGGTCTTACTTGAAGAGTTGGAGGGATTGCATCCGATGTCTGGTACGGACATGTTTGGTTGGGACGAAGGTGAGTTTTCGGTAGCGGCTGCATACAAGAGATTGTCCACTGTTGGTCCTGGGGTGGAGCTGGATCTGGTAAGGGACTGCAGGCATATTTGGAAAGCCACGTGTCCACTGAAGGTCAAGATTTTTGCCTGGCTCCTTAGGAGAAGGCTGGTAACTAAGGTGTGGAGGGCGAGGTGAGCTCCTGGAGAATGTAAGGTATGCCCTTTGTGTGGTGGTGATGAGGACGTTGACCACCTTTTTTTCACTTGCCCTTTTGTGGTGCAAATTTGGGGCAGGATGGGCGGGAGGTGGTGGGAGTGTCGTCTGTTCGAGGAATTCTGGCATAGCTTCAGAAGCGGAGGTGGTGTTGGTGGACATTTCGTTTTCCGTACAAAGAAGGAGAAGGCCAGGCCGTTGGCAGTTCTTTGGAATATTTGGTTGGGCAGGAATGCGGTGGTTTTCAAGGGCCAGAGACCTTACGTGGAGAATTTTGTTGAGTCTATTAACTCCTTGTTTACTCTTTGGGTTGATTCCTTGTGAGTGGGGGACCTTGGCGTCTGCCTATTGTATTGATGGATATTGTTGATTCTATTATATATATTCTTGGGTAGTTATCACACTGGATAACTACCCTTTCTTTTTTCAAAAAACATTGCTAGCACCACATCTAGTTGCTGACTGGTTCAACGATGCTTCAACGATCCTCCTCCCAGCCAAGCTCAGCCAAGCGACACTCCGATGATGGCGCTAAGGCTGGAACAGTGCCTCTCCAATTGTTCTAGACTAGATCTGGTCTATCAACTTATCTCCAGAGGTACCGTAGTTGCTCTTTCTTGATCTCGTTCGCTGGATCTGGATTCCTAGGTCAATATCTTGGATTCGGTGACCTTAGGTGGTTGCCCCTTGTGCAGATTTTGCCTGTGCACATAATCTAAATTGGATTTATCTCTCCTCAATGTGCGTAGTGCACACTTTTGTGTGCAAAAATGCACGTACCTAATTGCATGTTCTTTTGTTCTCATGATGGGCCCGGATTCTACTATTGTCACTATTGAGGCCAAGATCTTAGTCGTTGTGCTAATTTAGGAAACAATTATCAAGTTAATTAGATCTCTGAACTATGTTCTTTAGTTATGTGGGTTCTACATATTCGGTAGAGGATAGGAAAAGTTGTGTACTAACAAATAAGGCACTTGAACCCAAAGATGCTGCCAAATACAAGTAGGAAAAGGACAACTATTTGATTATGAATTGGTTCATGAGTAACCCAACTATTGCCTCCAATATGTTGTATAAGAAGATAACGAAGGAGATTTGGAAGACTCTGGAGAAGAGGTACTCCCTAAAGGTGAGCAGCTCTCATCGTGTAGACATCTACAGGTGTATATGAAATACCAATTAAAGTCACATCCTTAGTTGTGTATTTCACTACTTTGGAGGGTTTATTTGAAGAGCTAGTCAAGTCATATTTCGATATGCCTGTTGTAAGTAGGTTACTGAGCATACAAAGTGGCAAATCTACCAATTTCTAGATGCCTTAGCACCATGGTACCAGTCTGTTAGAGACTGGATTCTATCTTCCAACTCGATACTTGACCTAGAGATAATATATAGCTGCCTCTTGAAGATAGATGTTGATACACCAACTGCTGCTTTTGCTGTTGTGCCTGAAACTTCTGCCCACATTGCCTTTGGTGGGAGAGGTGGTTGTTTTGGCGATCGTAGACAAGGTCGTATCTACTCTCGCATTCTTTGCAAGAGAACTAATGACTCTTTTCATTCAACAAGTCAACTTGGGCAAATCAGACTTTTATTATCGAGTTCCCTGCTACTGAGACTACAACATAGTAGTCTCCTCTATCGTTTACTATAGATGAGTTGGATTGCCTGAGACGTCTATTGAAAAGCAAACCCTCCTCTACTATTGTTGTTACTACAACTCTTGTAGTTGATATTACTGCTACGACTTTTGATTGGATCACTACATCTGAAGCATTTGATTCTACTTCCACCCATTATGAGGATAATGATAATTGGTAGCGATCTGAGAAAGGATCCTCATTTTTCACTCTTGACTACCTTGCTTATTCGCTATTGCTGCTTGAGAACATTTCTCTATCTATTGTTGCTACTATTGCTATAGGCTACTACCTTCTACCATTGCTGCTGCTACTACTACAGCCATACTACTGTTGTTCGCGAGTGCTACTTCTATTATAGTCTTCCATCATTTGTTACTGCTACTACTTATACTATTACTTGAGATTGTCTCTCAACTATTGCTACTATTGCTTTGAATTGTCTCTCGTCTTTGCCTATTGCAATTTTTACCTTTGTTACGACTGCTCCTACTCTTCTAGTTTGCTATTTACTCCTCTGGATGTCTACATTGGGAGTGAGTTAACTTCTAACTTGGGAGGGAGTATTAGAGTATTAGTTTAGTATAAGTTCATTTATACTAGGATTACGTTTGTTAGTGAGCTGGTTATGTTATTTTATTTTTCTAGTAGGACTAATTATGTAATTTTTTCTCCAACAACAAATTTGGCTATTCCACTGGAGCACAGAGGTATCCAAGAATTATCAGCCTTATACCAGGCTCTGATGTTTATTAGTTAATGACTATTGCTAACTAGCAATAGCCAAAGGCCGTGCTTGGTATACAATCTGAAATCAGGCAGCTATTTTTGACTATGAGAAGCCAAGGTTGTTTCTTGTGATTGCAATATAGGCCATGGCCTAGGGTCGTAAGCACTCCAAACAATACCGTTTAGGCCTACAACCATTTGTTTGGACCAAGTCCTGAAGCAAGAAAATTAGACCAAGCAAGATTTTGGATATTGTGATAAAATCTTCTAAATAAGTAACAAAGGCTAAACTCCACTACCCAAGCCCGACTTTCTGTTTGGATTTGACAATCACGCCAAGTTGACCAAGAAAGTTTTCCAATTACTCCCAGATGTTGATGGGAAGCCAGATCAAAGGAGGAGGAAGGCCTTTCAGTCTGCAACCCACTTCAACAAGGTTACAACCACTAATAACCATTAATTTCTATGCAGCAACCGATATTTCAAAGGCAAATTTGTTGAGGAATCTATAGGCAATCATTATTGTGATTTCTATGCCCATTTCTACAACATTAATTTTAGACATGTAAGGACTGCAGATTGCAACATTAGCATATTATAAATGCTCCTCTGGAATCACAATAAACTGTAGATCCAGATTAAGGGCATCAGATAGCATAAGATAAATAAAATAAATATATGAAAGAAGTTGGTGACTCTGGACCTTGGAAATTCAAACCACGTGTTGCGGGGTCATAATAGCGATAGGTCTGGACTGACAAGCCAGCATTGTTGAAAACTTTTGGATGGTTTCCCCAAGTAGGTACTGGTATGTAGATTGTACGCTGAAAAGCAGATCTGTTAAGTAATCCTTTTAAAACTTACATTCTATGGAGAAAAGAGCATGAAGGAAGATGACTACCTGGTGGTAATGCTTAGCAATGAATTCAGCTCCCACTCTCAGAGATCCAGTTCCTGATAAACTCTGGGCTGTGGCCACTCGATTTTCTAGGATCGCAGGACTGTTTTGAATGCAGAAATCATTATTTAAAGATTTACGTCACCTAGTACACTACTGAGTATTGGGAAAATATCACTGATCTTGAAATAATACACAAAGCATGGTCACTTCACAAACAAAATTTGAACTAAGACTAGCATATCCAATTACAATCTAAGACAGAGAAGGTACCCTGAAGGACAGCCTGTGTTCTTCATAAACAAGCGATATGCTAATAAATGGCAAAAAAGTTGAAAATGGAATGCTGAAGTTACAAAATTTTAAGG
This sequence comes from Thalassia testudinum, assembly GCA_037157565.1. Lineage (NCBI taxonomy): Eukaryota > Viridiplantae > Streptophyta > Magnoliopsida > Alismatales > Hydrocharitaceae > Thalassia > Thalassia testudinum. Next base: position 57,082,342 of record JAZHRO010000030.1, read on the forward strand.
GTCACATCATTTTAACGAACATGAAAAATACATTGAATTCAACAGAATTCTCAAGAAAAGAATTCAGTTTCTGACGGGATATCAGATGACTAGTTGCAGGAGAGATAGTCATAGTCATTGAGCAACAATCAAGGATTCTATACTCTGGAAAAACAACTTACTTGCATGTTACATCTTGCAAACTATAATAATTAGAGTCCAAAAGATGACATGATCAAAAGCTTAATCACAACAACATTGATGAATGTAAACCCATTTGTTTGACATGTCATACCTGTCTCGGCCAAGAATCAGCTTTGCACTTAATTCAGTGAACTTAGCTAACCCAATGATTGGTAGATATTCTTTGAAAATTGATCTGCATTAAAACAATTACCAAAGAGAAGCAAATAAAATATCAGTATGAGTAAGATCTACTAAACATACAAGGATGAGATCCATAACCATCTAAAATACATATAAGAAACACTTACGGTTCATTTACAAGTTTCTGCTCAGCTCTCCTGACCACATTCAGAACAAGAGGTTTACCTTCCTATAAACACCAGGTAACAGGTAAAGTTCACTATTTGGGGAAACCATGACACAGAGATGGGTGAAATTTGCTTAGCTAACTTTATACCAATAACATTATTAAGGGAAAAAAACATCCTAACATTTGGAGATGGTTACCTCTGTACGATAGGCACCTACTCCCAAGTTCAGTTTGAGAGGGCTTGGGTCCTTATTGTATGCAACAGTCACCTGATGAAGTTTTTTACCAAAAATGCAAGTTAACTTGTCATAATGAAACACTCAAGGAAATAACACTCCAAGATGGAAATGGATAAAACTTTCATGTGAAAATCAGTTATCCCCATTGCTTGTTAGCTAAAACCTGAATACTTTGATCGTAACCCTTCAATCCATTTTGTCAAATAAATACTTGAAAACCAAAATCTTTGGAGAATCCACCATAAAACATGAAGAAGTCAGTTTGAAACAAGATTTTTTGAGTATTGCTTCCAGATGTGGATTCTATTTTCTCTTTTGTTTATGTTGCTAGGAGGGGGTTAACGAACATCCTGCACCAATTTCAAGCTGAAAAAAAGGCTTCCTATGGTGCAAATCGTGCCCAGGCAAAATTGGTTGGTAGCAAGGAGTCGGAAGAAAATTTAAATAATTGTTTTTTTTTTCTTATTTGAGAAAGAAAAAGGATGATCACAGGAACATTTAAGTAATTGTGATATTCTCCAAAAATATTTGTTAAGACAAGGGGTTAACATGGAAGACAGCTAGCTGGTGTATAGATACATAAGAGATGAAAACACCAAATGTCTTTTATTGCACCTTCACCCTGAAATAAAGGAACATCAACTGGCAGAATGTCCCGTGTCTGTCAGGAAATGCATAACCCCACTATCTAGACACTACCAACTAGACTGCGAAACAAGGACCCATCACACCTCACTCATGACAAACCCGAAAGCTACCCTCCTACAGAAACTGTATCTATCAGGAAAAATGGAACTCCACCGTCCAAACATTTAGATATCCACACTTCTGCTAACAAACTAAACCAGAGATTCACTAGAGCATCTCACTTGGACCAATCCAGCTAACTCCTCTCCTCAGAAGACAACCTGTGTCCGTCAAGATATCCACACTTCTGCTAGCTAACCAAACAAGGGAGGTGTAACATTCTTACACCAATTCTGTGAAGCACACTCCTTCATTCATCAAGGAATGCAGAATCCTACCATCCAAACAAGGATGGTGGGATTAGAGAGCAAGAAAGAAAACCAAAGAGGTGTGGATGCAAAAAGTTATCTGAGAGAACGAAAGTAAAGCAAAGAATGGCAAGGGCACACATGGAGACCAAATACACATCTAAAGGAATGAAACAGTGCATCCTCACCTTCTCCCAAACAGGAAGGACCGAGCCTTTGTGATTTTCACTTTAGGGCATGCTTGAGCAGTGGAATAAGAAAAGAGGAGTTGAAAGAGGAATTAGGAAAAAAAGGTGGAATTGATGGCTTTTTTTGTTTGGATGAAAGAAATATCAAATCAAGGAATCGGAGGAGGAATTACATGCGAATAGCAGGAATAAAGACCCATTGTCTCTTGAGAGGGCTTGACAATTTCACCCCCAAGATGTAATTGTTTTATGTTGGAATTAGGCATGAAATCCTGGTGTAAATTTATGCTGGAATTTGGTACCCTAAACATAGCTTTGGGGCCTTGATTCCTGTTATCAAACATGCCGTTAAAAATTGATCATCATCGTCATCAAGGCACCAGCAACTCCTCCCCACTCCCCCCGCCCCCCCAAAAAAAAAAATTCAAGGATTACATGCAATAACCTTTAATTCTGTCAATTATCTCATTTTTTGCCCATAATCATTTTTGGGCTTCAACCCCCCGTGGGGGTGGTCATCCAGGGCTAGTTTATGGGAAGAAATTGCAAACCCAAGTTTGCAAATCAGAAACGATGGGTATATCCCTATTGACGTTTACTTGGAACTTGGAGATATCCCTTGGTGGTATTTACCAAGGGAGGAGGGGATAATTTGGAGGTTATCCTTTGATTTGACAAGTTGGAAGAGAGGTAAAGTGGGACACGTTATCTCCGGGTTTGGATATCCCCTGTTATTACTCACTCCCGTATGCTGTACTCCCACCTGTACCCACCCAACTGTGTAACTTCCCTGACAGGGAGGGACTACATTTTGAATGTCCAGCTGAGAAACGTCCACACTTATCCTTCCAACCTCGGATTTGAGACATAAAAAGAGTAAAAGAAATGGAAAAAAAAAAAGAAGTGAAAGAAATAGACAACGACGAAGTAAAACTCGTAACAACTTCTCCCTCGCCTCCCCTCACACGCAACACATCCAAACCACGAAACCGTCGTTTTCCCTTCCCTTCCCTCTCCATCCAAACCACGAACTATTCCTTCCTCCGCCTTCTCTCTCCCCTCTCCCACTCCTCACACGATCCACAGATCAATCCGCACGCATTGAACCGATCACTCCGAACACCAACACCGCTCCCCCGATCCGATCGAATCGTCACGAATCCACACCGAAAGCTCGCAAACCCACACGGGAACGCTTCGAGATCAATCCGCACGCATTGGATCTATCGCTCCGAACTCCAACAACAGCTCCCCCCTCCCCCCCGAACCGATCGAATCCGCTCGAATCCGCACCAGAATCTCAGATATCCACACGGAAACGCCTCGAGATCGGTGAAAGAACACGCCGATCGGACCGGTAGATAGAGATCGGACGGCGGGGATGGATCGCTTACCCCGAGGATCGGGTCGTCCGGTGCCTGCGAGACGCCGGCGAAGACTGAGGGGGTCGCCATAGAGGAGGAGGAGGTGGGGGAGAGGGAGAGAGAGGAGCGGTGGTTGTGAGGGTTTGTTGCGAGGTGTGATGAGACCGAGAGGTGACTCGCGAGGGCACTTAACCTCCTCTCCGCTGCGCCGCCGCGCACGTTAGCGCCACCACGACCCATCTCTCCCACGCATTTAAATAATGCGTAAGGATGCGCGGTACAATGCTCCGCCTCTCCTCGCGCGTCTGTTCGCGCGTTCGGTGGTGGTGGTGGTGGTGGTGCGTGCGACTTCGGGAGCGGTGGAGGTGAGCCAAGAGAGAGCGACCTCGGGTTTTCTGTTGTTTATTTATGAGGGGAGTGAGGTTGGGAGGTGGTGAGGAGGGGAGTGGGGCCCGCGGGAGGTGGAGACGTGTTGGGAAGCGTGTTGTGTCTCGGGGTCCCTTGGCACCGTTGTCTCCAGGTTCTTCCTTTGATCTTTCGGAATTTGACTTTGGTTTATCTTCTTTTATTTTTATTTTTATTTTTTGGTTTTCTTTGAAGATGGAAGTGAAAAGAATAAAAAAAAGAAAAACTAGATCGATGAGAAAAGTGACTACGAGGGTTAGGTTCCGACCAGGAATAGTTAATTTGGATTAATTTTTCTTAATAGTGGATAATTTTTATCCTAGCTTACTTGAGAATGAATAATGATAGATGTATATAAATTTATACATTACTTACAGAAAATATAACACTGTTTAATTATATATGATATCGTTCGGTCACATAACTTTTTTTTTAATAGGGAGCTGGTTTTATTGTGTATATATTTTTATGTACATGAAATGTTTTCCCTTGAGAATAGAGGTTAACCTTTATTTGTATTTATTGAACATGAGTTATGAAACTTGGATATAAGGGTTAGAATGGAAGATAAGGTTGAAAAAGACAAGTTTTCTCTTGAGATAGTGGGTAAGTTTGTTGGTGTTTTTTTCGTTTATATTAGAATAGAGGGATATGTTGGAAAAAATTGCATGAAAGGAGAGATAAAATGATGATTAACTTGCAAGTTACTCTAACCTCTACCCTAGCAGGCAAATAGGATTTAAGTTATCTCCTAAAATGGTTCTTGAGGAAGACAGTCGTGCTCTCAGTTGGTAGCGAGAGCCAGCGATGAGCAGGGACGGAGGAGCTGCCGAGGTCAGAGATGACGATGGTCTAGGCATAGAAGGAGGGTAGAAAACTCAACCCAATCTTGACGACAAGAGGTTGTGTATAATGGTGGAGGTTTATAGCTCCTTGGCATGTGAGGAGAGAGGCGGTGGTTGTGGAAATCACCTCACTGGATTTCGTGGCCGGCTGATGTGGAGGTGAAAGGTGGGGAAGGTGCTGGTGGGGGTATATATGCAAGGAAATCAAAAGTTAAGGGGGTATTTGTAAAGAAATCAGGAATTAAGGATCAAATTGCAAACTTGGCCAAGATGAAGTCCAAATGAGTCTAAATTTTTATGATAACCTAATTTGGACATAAGGAGGTTGATAGTGAATGCAATTTTGGATTTTGATGTCGTTTGTATGATCAATTTATATTTAAATCCAAAATGTATCAAATACCCGCCTATATTTCTATTTTAGGTCAAAACGTGTTCCGATTATTAAATTGATTGTTTCAAACCTTATAGAATATTTTTGAATGATTTTTAGAATATCTAAATTATATTTATTTCCATCAGAATTATTTTAATTGAAGTGGAGTCGAAATTAGCCAATTTAATTTAGGATTAATACTCAATTTGAATGAAAATCTTAAATTACTTAGTATCAACCCATTTTAAAGACATTTAAGCTCAATTGACCTTTAATTAGCTATAAGTTCATCCTTTAGCTATTCTCCATTTATAATTATTCATGAAAATTGTAAAATTGACCCATTTTTCTATTAATTCCTCTATTTTCAGCCCTAATTCAGTTATATCATTTTAATATGTTAATTAGGTGAATTTAACATTAGAACTTAGCCAAATTAAGTTTATTATAGAGGATGATGATGATGCCATCACTTGCCACTCGTTTGCGCTAGGTTAAGAGAACTTAACTCTATGCAAACTTATTTTACCTTCTCTATGGAATAAGTTTAACCTGCCTAAATTTCTAAATACCAAAACTTATTTATTTCATTATTTTAGTAAACTCCTTCCCTATTTCTCTACTTATTCCACAAACTTATTCTTCTTACCAAACACCATCTAAAAAAAAAAACACTTGCCAAAAGATCAATCCTTTTAACCCTTTTGATAGCAAAAAGGATGACTCCATCGTCACTTAGTCTTTTAACTTTAAAAGGATCACTTCATTAGGAGGCAGTTGATTTTTGATTTGAGGTTAGTGATCCTATTCTCGAAATTGATATTTATTAACAAAGATTTATATTTATTTAGAAATATGTGTTAATCACATGTATTTATACATATACATTGCATGTATATGCTCACGCGTACATGTTTACAAAACACGGAATGGTTTGATTAAATTTATTTTCTCTTTGCAATTTACTAATTTTTTTTTTTTTTCTGAAGGAATCGATAATTTGAAACTATTAATTTTTTGAGAATTATACGTGGTCAAACAAATTGATTGTAAAAAGATAGCATTTTCCAACTTCGTGTGATTCGATTCGCTTTTTGATTTGTCATGTGGAACTCTACTTAAAACTCACTGATTAAAGAAGAATGAAAAACTCTCATACGAACCAACAACCAAACCTAAGCCCTACCTCTTCTCAGAAACAGGGGCATGTATCCTCTTATGAGAGCCACGAGGGAGGTGAGAAACGAAACAATGGGAATTATTGTGCGTGGAATTGGTTGCGAAATCGATCGAATGCTTCATCACGAAGATATGGTAGATTCTCAAATTATTGGAAATTCTCTCCTTTAAAGTATCATGGTGCCACCCTTGATGCTCTTTTTCAGATCAAGGGTAGGATGACCTAAAAATGCCCATTCTAGGTGTTACGTGGGATAAAAGAACATTTGGCATCCTTCTCACAAGTCCACCCACAAGGATTTTTTTATTTTCAGATCATACGTAGGATATATCCCTGAAGAGAATATTCTTTCCCTCGTAATTTAAAAAGATATGGGCAACCATTCTAGGTAGTGTGTGTGGGGGATAAAAAAGATTTGCCATCCCTTATAAATCATCCTCGATCATATTTGCTTTTAAAGAAAAAATCGATCATAATTACAGATCTCCCTACGCGAATTCTGCTTGTCAGCATGTAGGTAGAAAAATCTCTTGAAATGAATATTCTACCTGACCGCCCCAATCAAAAAAGAAATTGGGTTTGCTCGTTAAAAAAAAACTCAATCTTCAAATTATTACTCCACCAGCCGAATCCACTAACATCCAATTCGATTAAATGTATATCACGTCCTAGACAACAAGCTTAATTGGAGATGAGACTGGTTTTTGGGAGGAACATATATATTCTTTGTAATTTTTCAACACTGAACTCAACCATGAGACATTTAAAGCTGTGGCATCCTCTTCAATTAAAATTAAATCCTTGATGTAGTGTTGACAAAATAATTTCGACGGTGGGTGAAGATCTTGCAGTGACACACCCTTTTCAACATTAGTTTGCTACTGGGAAAACCAAGAAAAGCATAGTTTTTCCTTATTTGATTTGTACCCAATAAGCCAGGCATCCAGTGGTAGGGGTGGAATAGATTTATTTTGCAAGTTAAATCATCCCTCCCCATCTCACACAACACAAGATAACCCAATAGGTTATTCAGCTGGATATCAAATAGTCATAAGTTAACTTAGAAAGATAACCCTTCTGTATTTCAAATAAAAATATAGGTTAGTTCAATTGCAACAAGGTTATCCCACATATTTTATCCTTGCTATTTGTTGTACGTACTTTCGTCGAGTTTAAAATACCCGTTGTAGTATAGTCAACAAAAAGCATATCAATATTTAAATTTATAAGCTCGAAAATAAATGTTAGTCCGAGGTCATTCGTAGAGATTAAATATGGAATTCACGCACTAATAGAAATATAAGGAATAAACGAGTACAATGATTAATCATAATAAAAATATTTAATGAATAAAATCTACTCAAAGTGATATTCAATAGTAGTAATTGTATCTCAAGAAACAATAGGATAAAAAAAAGAATAAAACTCTAAAAATGGTAATTTGAATCATCACTTAAATCCACCATTAAGCACAATTCCAATGTAATTAGCTAATTCAATTTCGCTACAGTGGTCTTGAACCACTAATTCTCAATATCCACGTCGTATCCCTATCAAATATGTCCACAATACCCACAATCAGACATCTGCATAGAGAGCCAGATGCCTTAAACGTCCAAGCACAACACATAGACAAAGAAATAGCCTCAGCACAGGGCACATAGAACTAGTGACAAAGCATAAGCCTCAGCCAACTCAAAAGTAAGCCTCTCGAAATGCTCAAGTGTTAGGTGTGAATGCATGAATATCGAGGCATGAACAGTGCAAAACCTCCCGCCACCTTCCTCAGATTTTCTTCCTCTTCTTAACCGGGTAGATGGGTATGCACAGTGTCAGGTAATCGAGTATGAGCAGTGACCATGCCCACCGGCGAGCGTGGTGGGCGAGGTGTGCACAGTGCGTAAGGCAGGGACCTCACCCCTACTGTGTTGAGGCAGTGAGGCCTTAGCAACAAAACACTTTATGTGCTGGTCTCGCTGCTGCCATTAATGAGGTGGGACTAATGTCCCCCTCTTCCTTCGCATATGTCGCAAGTGGGTGCTCCTCTGATTGTAGTTGCTGCTGGTCTGCCCTGACTCAATTGAGGGTCCAGACGTTGTCGTGATGTCAGGTCATGTTAATTGGAAGTGGAGGTGAAGTAGTTGGTTGATGGACGATGATTGACTAAGCTGGAGAAGATGACCAGCGACGGCAACAGCGACTTGCAAGAAAATACAACTTAGGGCCCAATCAAATAGCTGGCGACCTTCGTCGTGGTGTGTGCAATTTGGTGTGAGGTGCAGTGGAGTGGGCGGAGCGTGAAGATGGGCGGAGCTCTGGCCAACGTGGTCAGAGAAGATGATAGAGTGTGTGAGAGGTGAAATTGGGTGAGGTGAAAGTATGGTGGAGGTGAGGTGGAGCTTTCGTTGTGGTCAATTGGGTGCGTGGAGGGCGTAGGTAGGCTAACGATGAAGGTGATCGGTGGAGGTGTGGCTGACGTCGAGGAAGGAGAAGGAGAGGGAATCGGGGTCTAAGATTTGAGTTAAACCTAATAAGAGGGGAGATGAGTAGAAGCCCTAAACTAATTGGAAGAACGGAGGCTCGGGGAAGCTCGCCGGAGGTACACCGGAGCTGAGGACGAAAGAGGTGACGATGGAGTCGATGAAGGGGTAATTGGGCCGTCTTCTTTGTCCAAAAGCACATCGACGAGGTGTTGAGGAGAAGCCCTCTCCCTTTTGTACGTGGGAGTGGTCGAAGACTGAAATTGCACTAGAGGAGGGGTGAATAGTGAAATTATAGAATATTGTAATACAAAAAATTTAATCACACAATGTACTCAATTATTTTTAGGTGGAAACTCAAGATGGGTGAAAACCACCACTTAAGCCAATATCTTGACTTAGGATTTTCGATACAAGGTAATCAATCCACTAACCACATTACTTAAACGAGGGTAGTGTACCTCAATTACAAATCCCACCTCCGATCCCTAAATAGAGGTTTCTCCCTTCAAAATGAAAAGACAAGGACCCGACAGGCCGGATACCCAAAGTACAAAAATTAAGAAGTAAAATAATACCTATAGAGCACCCCAATAATTTAGTTGCTTTCTTATCTACTAAGCATGAAAAGAACTCCCTGAGAATGGAGTGAGTCGGGAATATGGATTTGCCCTTTGATCAGAGTATTGGCACATTACAAAGGCAAGATGGAGCTTAGAGTAGTGAGCAAGAGATTTTTCTAATGGAATTGTATCTCAAGAGGTGTGTGTTGCCTAAGAGGAGTTGTAGTCTATTTACAGGCAAGTTTGGAACCTTCAAGAACACTTGGGAGAGCTCTTCTAGCTGTTGAAGACAAATCCCTAGAGTTTAGGACGAAATCCACACCAAATCAGGGCAATGATGAGTCTGACAGCAATATCAGACGTCTAATTTTAGAATCAGACATCTTATAGGACGTCTGATTATGCTTCTGGTCGTCTAATATTGTAGGTCATCCAAAACAGACTCCATTGGATCAAAAGAAGGACATCTGATATTTTCACATAAGACGTCTGATTATGTTATTGGACGTCTAATGAAGGGTGGATTTGTTCCTGTTTTCATCAGATCTAAACAGGGTTCTAAGTTTAAAAGATCAGACGTCGTTATGGACGTCTGAAAACCTAAAAACTCTTCACTACTTCTGCCAAAAGATTATGTGGCCATCTAGAGATACGGACAGAAAATCATGACCAACGGTTCAAAGGCAGACATCTGGAAGTGTGTCCAGACGTTTGGAAATTCATTTTTGCCTAAGCTTAGTCTAACGGTTAGTCTGAGGATGTCTGGGTAAAGAATCAGACGTCTGTGTAAGGTTATCGACGTCTGAAAGTGAAGTGCTTCGACTAATGTTTATGAGGAGACAAACCAAAGGCAGAACTCTTGGAAATTAGACGTCTGAGATACTTGTCAGACGTCTTAAAGTGGAAAATCAGACGTCTGACCATTGTTCTGGACGTTTGATAAAAGTATGAGTGTTGGGTTTTTATTTCTAATTTATCCTAAGTGTAGAGAGCCTAAGTTAGCTATTTATAGGTTATGTTTGGGGCTCTTTACAATATTTCTAGACTCAAATAAAATAAAAATTACATCCTTTGAAAGTTTACATGAAAAAGTCTAAGACCTAATACTTATCCTACTTGTCTTCACGCTTTTAATCTCCCGTCTTAGAAAGCTTTTTGAAATCCTATAAATATGTTATTACAGAGAGAAAACAATATGCTACGCTTTATTTTTTATTTCATTTTCTTCATTTTGTAAAATCATCAAAATATTATATACGAGTGGTTGAACTAACAATCTCCTCCTTTTTGATGATTTTCAAAATATAGCTGTAAGTTCCTATTTTCTTCCCCTAAAGGTTGTACTTGGTAGTCTCTATCTATTTAAGAAGTTTATTTTTATATTATTCCCTAAGTTCTTACCTACATTCTTCTCCCCCTTTTTGAATATCATCATGAAGGGTTGTTAAAGGGAGTTGAAATCCAAACTACACGAGTGATATCTATAAAGTGGAGTGCATGAATAAAATTGTATGATTAAAAGATGACAAGGCATTAAAGAAAATTGATTAGGATAGAAATATTTAAGCACGGACTAGCTATTTGTTCCCAAAAATATTAAGTACGGGGTCAAGGCCCCTTAATACAAACTTGGAATAAAAGAAAGAAAAAAGACAGAAAAATAGAAGCACTAAATTATTCTTCTTGATCTTGGCGGCAGCGGCGACGAGCGGGTCCGTGTCCCATCTGCAAGTTTTGAACGTTTGATCTAAGTTCGTCGATGTCACGGCACATGCTTCCCATGTAGGTGTACATCTCGCCGGTTCGACGCAGCAGGAGGGAGATGCCGGAGGAGAGGGAATCTGTGGCTGGATCCCAAGCTTCATCAAAGCTCGAGCGGGGAGCTTCTATTTGAAGGGGCCGTGGTTCATGGAAGTCTGGAAAGGGTGGAAGGGGCTCTTCTTCAATGGGCTCGTCGGCGAGCTCAAGATGCTCCCTAAGTATATGCATCTTGGCAGCTGTGGCCCAGTTGTAAGGCTCAATCTTCTTGTCAACTGCTTGGTCAGTTATGGAAATCCGATGGGTTAAAAAGATTTTGGATAGAATAGACCCAAATGGAAGTGATGCCCCATGGTCTTCATTCATGACGCGAACAATGAAGCAGCAATAATTGAAAGGAATATGACGGACGGCCGCAAAAAGAAGCGCCTTGTGTTGACGCAAGATGTAATCAAAACCTCCCAATTTGTTTAGGAGGTCCCACCCAAAAATGCGAGAGAGTAGACGTGGAAGGGATTTGAGATTTTTGCATGGTAGGGTGCCAAGGTTTTCAACATATTTTTCAGGGAGAACTAACTCTTGATTGATGACTTCTGGGTCGTATTGCCTCAAAATGTCATTGAAGTCATTTCCCTCATTGGGGATGGCTAGAAGGTCGGAAATAGTTTCGGATGTGATGTGTATTTCGCGACCAAATAGGCGGGTATGGAGTTCAAGTTCATCGTTGCTGTAGTCCTCAACGATGTTGGCATAAAAGAGACGGCAAAGATCAGGGAACACACCAAGAGTTCCAATGCTGGAGTGGAATTGACGGTCAAAATATTGAAAGAGATGGTGAGTTTGGAAGTGTTCCCGAAGGTCCAAATGGGCAAAATCATTCCAAACAATAAAATGAGGGCATTTAACTTTGGCATTCTTGAAACAACGAAATCACTGCCTAGCGATGTCGCCCCGCAGCTGATCTGCCAAATAGGTGGAAGAGGAAGTGGAAGATCCCTCAACTTGCTTCCTACGGGGAGGCATATTTGGTGGAATGGGTGGTTAGGTTTTGGAAGAAATGGGTGGTGTTTTGAGGATAGAATACCTGCAAAAACATCCATACAAGAACATTCAACCAACCAAACAACATTCACCCAAAAGATTTCAACAACACAGATTCAAACAATCATCATTAAAAAATGTGGCAGTATGCCTTGAGGCAATACAACCTGCTATTTAGTTGTGGAAATATACCTTTGGATTCAAGCCACTAAAATGTCGGCTTGAATCTCATGAGGTAATACCCTTGCCATGGAAGATGCAGCTAGGGCTAACAAGGTTGGCTTAATCGAGGGTTAGTGTTCTAGGGCTGATAATGTCATGAAATGCGCAAGTAGGCCGAGTGAATCAAGAAGGAGAGCAAGATGCTACTAGATGCTACAAGGTCGTGGGTAAAAGAGCATGGAGATGCCCTAGGAGTTGAGAGGGTATACCCACGGGAGGAGGGAAGCCTCCAAATGCATGGTCGAGAGGCAGGGAGGACACGCGCAGAGGAGCAGCAGTTCCGCCAGTCGTCGAGGAGGCGCGACGGTCATCTAGCGGTGAGCAGAACTTCGCCAACTGCTGCTGTGGGCTGTCGGGTGTGAGGGAGAGCGGTAGGGATTTGGGAGAGGAGAGTGGGACCTTTGCGAAGGGGATCTTATATCCCAAGGTCATGGAGCAAGTCTCCCCTTGAAGTTGGGGAGATTTGCATTTCAAACCGTCTAGAGAACAGTCGCGATGCGCAGATTTTTCCCCGATCAGACGACTGGAGATGATGTCAGACGTCGGGATTTGACTTTAGGGATTTTAGCCCTTTTGATGGCGACGTCTGTTTTATCCATTAGACGATAAATCAGACGACTAATTTTAAAATTAGACGTCTGATTTCTGCAGGCATCCGTCCCTGGAAACTGATTTATTCTCCAGGTTGTCGTCTAATTTCTGTCTCAGACGACACAGAAGACATCTAAATATAAAATTAGATGTCCGATTTCTGCAGACAGACCTTCCTGGATTTTGGCCTAAAGTTACAGGGTAGTCCAAGTTTCCTGTCAGACGACCTATGCGACGTCTAACCACAGATTCAGACGTCTGACTGATAGTATATGTTCTGACTCATAGATAGACGTCTGTCAACACATCTGGACGACGCCCCAGACGTCTGTGAAGGATGACAGACATCTGAGATGACTCTTTTGTCATTATTCTCGTTAGATAAAATTGTCGTCTGTTCCAGATGTTTAGACGACGATTTTTTATGTATAAGACGTTTGATAATTTAATCAGACGTCTGATATTGCACAGAATGTGCATTTGGATGTTTGAACTGTAACGAATGTGTGCCCCAGACATCTTTTAAGACGTCTGGGAGGTGGCTCAGACGTCGGACAAGACGTCTGGGATAACAACCAGACGTCTGATAAGACGTCTGGGATAGTTTAAAGACGTCTGGAAATCCGTTATTTTCGACACACGCGAGTCGCCTGCGCGCCTGAGCGCGCATACCGCTTTTTCTCTCTTTTTCTTCTGCGGCTGCAGATGCCTGCGGCGCCTTCTCTCTCTCCTCTCCGCGCGGCGTTAAAAAGGGGCGCGCCTCCCCTCCCGTCTCCACCGCCTTCTTCTTCTCCTTCTTGTGCGTGAGAGCGAGCGGACGCGAGGGCGGCAGCGGCGGCCACAGTGAGCGCGGAGGTGCGGCGTGCGAGGGCGGAGCTCTGCCGTGGGGGCGAGCTCGCCGGAGCGGCTTGGCCGGCTGGCGGAGGGCGCAGGGGGCGCGGAGAGACGCGGAGAGGGACCTGCTGCGGGCTGAGCAGCAGACGCGCGAGGTTCGACGCGGGCGGCGTCGCGAGCAGAGGCCGAGCAGGGCCCTGATTCTGGAAAAATTTCCAGAATCAGACGTCTGGATTTATATCCAGACGGCAAGGTCGACGTCTGTAAGATCATACAGACGTCTGAAAGGTGAGTTTCCGCCTTCTTCGTCTTCCTTCTTGTCGACTGACCGTACTGAGGGAGGGGGTTGGCTGTGCGCAGGTTCGCTGATTCGCCATCCTTTGCGAATCAGACGTCTGAAAGTTGTACCAGACGACGGGAGTGATCTCCAGACGTCCGGAGTGACCATCGGACGTCTGGGATCTAGGCAGACGTCCCTGCAGACTTCTGGACGTCTGGGAAACCATGCTGAACAGGTAAATTCTCAGATCCACCGTTTAAGACGTCTGGAGGGAGTTCCAGACGTCTGATTTTGCACAGTATCGTCTTTCTCGACCCGTTTACGGCCCGTTCGGGCTCCGTTTTCCGCGATTCGAGTTGCGTTCTCTTCAGAATTAATTCCTCTACTCATCTACAGTAGCTATACACTGTTTTGAGACACTCCTTGTGTTTGATCCTTGTGACAGGATCTCGTTCAGTTGCAGTCTTGAGAGTCGCGGAGGCACGCGGGATTCCCGATCACGCCCCCATTACTCCCGTTGTACCTAGTAGAGTGGCTTAAGTTATTAATAAAATCTGTTAAAGTATGAAACCATAACTAGAATCTAGGACATTGCATGAATCCTAGGAATGAGAAATGTATGGAATGATAGCTCCTAGGTGATGCATGAATCCTAGGGCTGGAAAACTAGTTGTATGCTAGATCCTAGGATGTGGCATGAATCTTAGGATGAAAAAACTAGTGGAATGTATAATACTGCAGTCTTGGAAAAATGGAAATGAATATAAAGCTGCCTGTAATTTGAATTAACAGCTGCCTGTTATGAATAAAGAAACATGTTTGAGATCATGGATTTTGAGAACGTGAATCTGGAAAGTGAAACATATGATGTTCTGAGATAAAGAGCTGGAACCCTATGGGGAATTAGGAGTGGAACTCCTGGAAAGAAAAAGGAATGGAACTGAGATGTAGTTTGTACTGTCTCTTGGGTACGCAGTACCAAGGGAAGTACCTGTACCTGTTTAGTGCAGAGTGGGGCCAGCCGCCCCAGGGACCCGGGGTTAGGATTGGCCGCTTTGTACCGACTTGTTGGCCCTCGTGTACGTAGTACCGAGGAGAGCTAGTAGTGTTAGGAGAGTACTAGCTACCCCACGGGCCCCGGGGTTCTGCTAGCCTCCTTCACCGACTTGTTAGGCCCACTAGGGCAAACCAGGGTAGTCAGGCGAGGGTGCGCGGACTGTGGAGGGGCAAGGCCCCGGTTTGGTTACTGTGGAGGGGTTGGACCCCTGTTACTGAGAGGGCTCTGCCTTGGTTCCGTGCTGTGCTTTGGGCGCACCCGTTAACGGAAACGACTGACCGCGTGCCAGTGCGGGCTAGCTACCTGTGCGTTTATCGCGCGTGCCGTAGTCACCGTTACGTCTGTCAGTGACCTTGGGGTGGTTGACTGAGGGTAGGATCACCACGGGGGACTCTCCCGGCCAGGAGAGCACCACGTGCTACTTCTACTTTTGGAAAAGACTGCAATCAAGATCGTTCCCACGAGGACATTCGAGATCAAGTAAAAGACCTGAGAAATAAATGAAATAGTGAGAAAAATTGAAAGATGTGAATAAAGGAAGTAATAGAACATAACAGCTACTGTACACTCTACTGTTGCCTTTAGTTAGTTTGCCACTCTACTCAGCGTTTTGCTGACGTGTTACACTCGTTACCTTTTTCAGGACCAGGTGTTGAGCAGCCAAGGTCGGCGGCTGCAGAGGACGCTGGGCTGAGTAGGGTCCAGTAGAGTTACCACAGCCTTTTTGTACCCCCTTTTGTTTCTGTTCTAGTGAGTAGTTTTTGTTTCCGCTGTACCTTCTTTACCTGCAGTTCTTGTTATATGATAAATGCTGTTTTACTGTTGTGGTGGTACCTACTGTAGTAGTTTCTTTCCTTACTGCTGTACTTTCTTACTGTTAGTTATATTCATGCTGAATGTGGTTTATTTTACTGTCTTTTGGTTACTTCCTCGTTGGACGACTAGGTCTTAGGATTAGTCGAGTCGGTCTGGTTCTCGTGTCTCGTAGGGACTCGGGAACCGGGTCGTTACAAGATGAGAATGAAGGCTTCTAACTTAGTCAAATCAAGGCTCCATCTATGCTCATGACAAAGGAAGTTCCATTAAATCACTAAATTCTTCAAATATCATATATATGCCTAGTTTCTTACATATATAATTAAAGCGATCATAATTCAAAGGTTTAGTGAAAATATCAGCTAATTGCAGTTTAGTACAAATAAATTCAACTTCGATTTCTCCCTTAAGTACATTATCTCTTAAGAAGTGATGTTGAACATCAATATGTTTTGTGCGAGAGTGATGTACGGGATTTTTTGAGAGGTTGATAGCACTGGTATTGTCACATAATATTTTTATCTTATTAAATATCAAGTTAAAATCCTTCAAAATATTTTTCATCCAAAGCACTTAGGAACATGTTAGTGCGGCGGCTATGTATTCAGCTTCCGTAGTTGATAGAGCTACACTAGATTGTTTCTTTGAGAACCAAGAGACTAGTACTTCGCCCAAGAATTGGCACGTCCCACTAGTACTCTTCCTATCGGTGCGGCTACCTGCATAGTCCGCATCGCTATATGTAACTAAGTTGAATTGTGGACTGCTAGGGTAGAATAAGCCGTAATTAGATGTGTCAACTAGATATCTAAATATTCGTTTTATAGCATTTAGGTGTGATTGTTTAGGGTTTGATTGAAACCTAGCACATAAGCAGGTACTAAACAAAATATCAGGTCTACTGGAAGTTAAATACAATAAAGATCCAATAATGCTACGATAGAGCTTTTGATCTATGGGCGTACTTGATTTGTCCAAGTCTAGGGAAGTTGGGACACTCATAGGAGTGCTCTTCCCTTTACTTTTGTTCATATCAAATTTCTTCAGCATCTCTTTCGTGTATTTTGATTGACACACAAAGGTTCCAATTTCGAGCTGAGTGATTTGCAAGCCCAAGAAAAACTTGAGCTCACCTATCAAACTCATTTCAAATTCTTCTTGCATAATTTCTGAAAACTTTCTACACATAGATTCATTAGTAGCACTGAATATAATATCATCTACATATATTTGAACTAATGAAATGTTTTTTCCTTTTCCTTTAATGAATAATGTGGAATCAGCTTTCTCTATAGAGAATTTTGCATTTAACAAGTACTCTTTGAGCCTTTCATACCAAGCTTTAGGAGCTTGCTTTAGACCATATAGTGCCTTGTTTAATTTATAGACAAAATGAGGCTTATCATGAGACTCAAAACCAAGAGGTTGTTTCACAAAAACTTCCTCCTTAATGAATCCGTTAAGAAACGCACTCTTAACGTTCATTTGAAAGAGTTTAAAGCTAAGAAAGGCAGCATAAGCAAGAAGCATGCGAATTGATTCGAGTCGAGCTACGGGAGCGTAGGTCTCATCAAAATCAATTCCTTCTTCTTGGTTGTACTCTTGTGCTACCAACCGAGCCTTGTTTCGAATAATCATACCGGATTCATTCAACTTGTTCCGGAATACCCATTTGGTACCTATTACCGTTTGCCATTCAGGCTTAGGTACTAGATCCCAAACTTCATTCCTTTGGAATGGTTGAGTTTCTCTTGCATGGCCATCATCCAAGGTTCTTCGGAGAACGCTTCCTCGACACTCTTGGGTTCAACTTGAGATACAAAGGCGGAGAGACCAAAGGAGCAACTAAAACGAGATCGGGTTTTAACGCCATCAGAAACACTTTCAATTACTTGACTTTCGGGATGATCCTTTTGATATATCCAATCTTTTGGAAGATTATGGATATTGGAGTTTGGAATGTTAGACACATCAATAGTAGAATCATCTTCATCATCTATATTGACTCGGTCAATGGAGGAGGAGTGAGGAGATTCATCGAAGAAAACATGGAAGGTTTCCTCTACTATTAATGTGGTCTTATTAAAAAACCGATATGCCTTACTACGTGAGGAATAACCAATAAAGATGGCTTCTTCACCTTTGGCATCAAATTTATCTAAATTAGAGCAGGTATTCAAGACAAAACATCGACATCCAAAAACTTTAAAATAACTAATTTTGGGTATTTTCCCATAGTATAGTTCAAAGCAAGTTTTTCGCAATCTGGATCGAATTAAGGTGCGATTTAACACGTAACAAGCCGTGTTAACCACCTCAGCCCAAAAGTACTTCGGTAACCCCGAGTCTATGAGTAATGTTCGAGCACACTCTTGAAGGGTACGGTTCTTTCTCTCAACCACCCCATTTTGTTGAGGTGTTCGAGGAAAAGAAAACTCATGAGCAATACCATGCTCCTGACAAAAATTATCAAACAAGAAATTTTTAAACTTGCCCCCATGATCACTATGGATACGAGTGATTTGGTAGCCTTTTTCAATTTGAACTTTCCTACAAAAAAACAGAAAAGACAGAAAACACTCATTCTTTGGATCTCAAGGAGACCCATGAAAACCTCGAAAAATCATCTACAATTACAAGGCAATATTTGCATACACTGAAGCTCTCATATTTTGTAGGTCCAAATAGATTTTGGTGAAGTAGTTTTAAAGGTCTTGATGTGGATATAACTTCTTTGCTTTTAAAACTAGATTTTATAATCTTACATAATTTACATGAATCACAGATAGGCTCATTTAAAAATTTTCCTTTAGGAAGACCTCAGACTAGTTCATGTTTAGCTAGTTTTTGAACCAGCTTCATATGAACATGTCCTAGTCTTCTATGCCATATACTTAACTCATCATTTGCTATAAGACATTCATAAGTGTCATTTTTATCAAATTTTACGACATAAATGTCTTTAAATCTAGTTCCCTTAAGAAGGGTTTCATTGGTTAATGCATGCATAATTTCAAACATTTTAGAAGTAAATACTACTTTAAAGCCCTTATCACATATTTGACTAACACTTAAAAGATTATGTTTTAGTCCTTTAACTAGAGAAACATTTGAGATGGGAGAGAGAGGGTTACCTATTTTATCAAGGCCAATAATATGGCCCTTGTGGTTGTTGCCAAATGTAACTGTTCCTCCATCCGTAGGTTGGAGGTCAAAAAATAGACACTTGTTTCCCATTATATGTTTGGAGCATTCGGAGTCCATCACCCATTGGCCTCCTTGGTGGCGGTGGTCTCCTTGTCTTCCTCCTTGTAGACCTTCTTCCTCCTACAAAAGATCTTCGATGGTGACTTGGTATTTCTATAGGTCTTTCTAATTTGAGTCATCCATCCTTCATTTTGTATATCCAATTTTTGACATTTTGATGTCCTTTCATCCCTACAAAACAAAGTGAGAGTTGTCTTTTCGGTATCCATTGTAATGTGGATCCGTATTTGTTAGTGGTCTCCTTTAGAGGAGGATCCTTTTTCGGCTCACTTTGACTAGGTTCATAAAAGCCTAATCCAAATTTACTTGAGGAAGGTTTTTGATGGGCAATCAGTTTGTCCAAGTTATCTTTCCCCTTTGTAAATTTGGCTAGGTCCTCAAGAAGTTGGTTTGACTTTTCTTTGAGATGATTTATCTCTATTTTCATTATGTCTAGTTTATCTTCTAATGCCCTAATTTCTACTTTAAGTAAGCCATTTTCATCCTTTTTAAAGGAGTTTGATTTTTCAAGCACATGGATTTTGTCGAGTAATTCTTCTCTATCTAAAAATTTTTGTTCACTCATTGTTGTATACAAATCATTTGTTAATGACTCTTTCTCAATCATTAGATTTCTTATTTGTATATTTAAAGCGGTGGTTTCTTTTGTAAGAATTAGATTCTTTTCTTCAAGATCATTGATTAATCTCTTATTTTCTAAGTTTTCTTCTTTTAAAGCTTTGCTTTGGGTTTTTGTTTTCTTAAGATCTACATATAGTGAATCAAATGCATCTTGTAATTCATCTAAAGAGTAGGAGTTTACCTCAGATTCCTCAGATTCAGACTCAGAACCATCATTTGTTGCCATTAATCCTAAGCATGCCGTTTCTTCATTTGCTTCCTCCTCTTCTTCTTTGGAGGTGGAGTCATCCCACGTTGCTTGAAACACGTTCTTCTTGAATCCTTTCGGTTTGGAGATTTTCTTGTAGTAGGAAGGCTTCTTGGGTTTCTTCTCATCATCCCTTTTGAGTAAGGGACAATCTTTCCTTATGTAACCTCTCTTTTTGCAATTATAGCAAATTAGAGGTTCTTCCTCTATTTTCCTTTCCTTGATCTCTCTTCTATTTCTGAAAAACTTTTTAAACTTTTTAGCTAATAAAACAAATTCTTCGTCATCGGTACTTACCTCATCATCCGAAGTAGCTTTGAAGGCTAAGGTCTTCTTCTTTTGCTCCGATGAGATTGATTTTTTCTTTTGCTCCATTTTTGATTCGTAAGCCATGAGATTCCCAAGTAGATTTTCCATGTCCAGATCCTCTACTTGGTTGACTTCTTCTATTGCCGTTACCTTTTGCTCCCACTCAGGTGGGAAGCTCCCCCTTTATAAATGTCTTTCCTAAAGACTTGAGGTTATTCACGATTAACGTGAATCGGGTGTACATGTCCCCAAGTCTTTCATTCTCCTTCATAGAGAAAGCTTCGAATTCCTCCGATAACAAGTTTATCTTTGAGGATTTAACTTTAGATGTACCTTCGTGAGTTACCTCCAAGGTTCTCCAGATCTCGTGGGCGGTTTTGCATTGGCTGATGCGTTGAATTCCTCCGAGCTGAGTGCACAGCAGAGTAAGTCCATTGCCTTGGCATTCAGTCCAAGGTGATGGATTTGCTCCACTGTGTAACCAGTTTCTGGTTTCTCGGGAATAATGTATGCGGATTCGCATTTCTCCCAAATGGAGAAATCGTTGGCTTGAAGCCACATCTTCATTCTTAGCTTCCAGTAAGTGTAGTTGGTCCCTTCGAAGAGTGGTGGTCGAGTGGTGGATTGCCCCTCCAATCTGCTTGTGGAAATGACCTTCTCCTCCATGTGATCTTTCTGCGGATGTTACTCCTGTAGGCGGAAAACCTACTCTGATACCAAATGAAATTGCACCAGAGGGGGGGTGAATAGTGAAATTATATAATATTATAATACAAAAAATTCAATCATACAATGTACTCAATTATTTTTAGGTGGAAACCCAAGATGGGTGAAAACCACCACCTAAGCAAATCTCTTGACTTAGGATTTTCGATCACAAGGTGATCAATCTACTAACCACACTACTTAAACGAGGGTAGTGTACCTCAATTACAAATCCCACCTCCGATCCCTAAACGGAGGTTTCTCCCCTCAAAATGAAGAGACGGGGACCCGACAGGCTGGATACCCAAAGTACAAAAATTAAGAAGTAAAATAATACCTATAGAGCACCCCAATAATTTAGTTGCTTTCTTATCTACTAAGCATGAAAAGAACTCCCTGAGAATGGAGTGAGTCAGGAATATGGATTTGCCCTTTGATCAGAGTATTGGCACAGCACAAGGGCAAGATGGAGCTTAGAGTAGTGAGCAAGAGATTTTTCTAATGGAATTGTATCTCAAGAGGTGTGTGTTGCCTAAGAGGAGTTGTAGTCTATTTATAGGCAAGTTTGGAACCTTCAAGAACACTTGGGAGAGCTCTTCTAGCTGTTGGAGACAAATCCCTAGAGTTTAGGACGAAATCCACACCAAATCAGGGCAAAGATGAGTCTGACAGTAATATCAGACGTCTAATTTTAGAATCAGACGTCTTATAGGATGTCTGATTATGCTTCTGGTCATCTAATACTGTAGGCCATCCAAAACAGACTCCATTGGATCAAAAGAAGGACGTCTAATATTTTCACATAAGACGTCTGATTATGTTATTGGACGTCTAATGAAGGGTGGATTTGTTCCTGTTTTCATCAGATCCAAACATGGTTCTAGGTTTAAAGGATCAGACGTCTGAGGAAGACACCAGACGTCTGAAAACCTAAAAACTCTTCACTACTTCTTCTGCCAAAAGATTATGTGGCCGTAAAGAGATACGCACAGAAAATCATGGCCAACGGTTCAAAGGTAGATGTCTGGAAGTGTGTCCAGATGTCTGGAAATTCATTTTTGCCTAAGCTTAGTCTAACGGTTAGTCTGAGGACGTCTGGGTAAAGAATCAGATGTCTATGTAAGGTTATCGATGTCTGAAAGTGAAGTGCTTCGACTGATGTTTATGAGGAGACAAACCAAAGGCAGAACTCTTGGAAATTAGACATTTGAGATACTTGTCAGACGTCTTAAAGTGGAAAATCAGACGTTTGACCATTGTTCTGGATGTCTGATAAAAGTATGAGTGTTGGGTTTTTGTTTCTAATTTATCCTAAGTGTAGAGAGCCTAAGTTAGCTATTTATAGGTTATGTTTTGGGACTCTTTACAATATTTCTAGACTCAAATAAAATAAAAATTACATCCTTTGAAAGTTTACATGAAAAAGCCTAAGACCTAATACTTATGCTACTTGTCTTCAAGCTTTTAATCTCCCGTCTTGGAAAGCTTTTTGAAATCCTGCAAATATGTTATTATAGAGAGAAAACAATATGCTACGCTTTATTTTTTATTTCATTTTCTTCATTTTATAAAATCATCAAAATATTATATACGAGTGGTTGAACTAACAAAGACATGGTTCGAAAAAGCTCCAAGTCATCGTTAATGACGGCGGTGGAAGAAGAAGCAGGGAGGAGTTGCTCACCAGAAACGAGACAAAATTGGCTTAGGTAGATGCGACCCTACTTATAGAGGGTGTTTCCTCTCAATTTGCAAGTAAACAAGGCAAACTTTGACTTGCCATGAAGCTGGTTTGGAAACTTGAATTTGCTAGTGAGCGAAACTACTGTGATTGATCTCAAAATAGGGTATGGTCAATCGGCCAATATCTTGGGAACACGCATACCAAATCTAGTTGATTAAATGATGCGAGTTGGGTATATAGGTTTCCATCCCTGTCATGAGGAAGATGATGGTGGCAAGGGCCTATTTGTGAAGATGAAGACAAAAGATAGGGACTTGAATGTAATAAAATAGAAACCTAGGGGCTTAAATGTGAAGGATAGAGATTTTAGGGATTAAAATGAAAACTAAGTTAAGATGACTCTGATTGGGTCCAAATTTTGGCGTTAACCTAATATAAACCTAAGGAATCTAATGGTGAACTTGGATTTGAGTTTTGAGTACATTTGATTGAGTAAATTGCACAAAAGTCCAAATCAGGGTAAATTCTCGTCTGAAACTCTATTCTAAGTTAAAATGGGTTCAGATGGTCAAACCAAAGGTACCAAACCTCTTAAAATATTTTTCTATGAAATTTAGAAGCTTTAGATTAATTAAATAAAATGAAATTTAGCGCCACCACGACCCATCTCTCCCACGCATTTAAATAATGCGTAAGGATGCGCGGTACAGTGCTCCGCCTCTCCTCGCGCGTCTGTTCGCGCGTTCGGTGGTGGTGGTGGTGGTGGTGCGTGCGACTTCGGGAGCGGTGGAGGTGAGCCAAGAGAGAGCGACCTCGGGTTTTCTGTTGTTTATTTATGAGGGGAGTGAGGTTGGGAGGTGGTGAGGAGGGGAGTGGGGCCCGCGGGAGGTGGAGACGTGTTGGGAAGCGTGTTGTGTCTCGGGGTCCCTTGGCACCGTTGTCTCCAGGTTCTTCCTTTGATCTTTCGGAATTTGACTTTGGTTTATCTTCTTTTATTTTTATTTTTTGGTTTTCTTTGAAGATGGAAGTGAAAAGAATAAAAAAAAGAAAAGCTAGATCGATGAGAAAAGTGACTACGAGGGTTAGGTTCCGACCAGGAATAGTTAATTTGGATTAATTTTTTTTAATAGTGGATAATTTTTATCTTAGCTTACTTGAGAATGAATAATGATAGATGTACATAAATTTATACATTACTTACGGAAAATATAACACTGTTTAATTATATATGATATTGTTCGGTCACATAACTCTTTTTTTAATAGGGAGCCGATTTTAATGTGTATATACTTTTATGTACATGAAATGTTTTCCCTTGAGAATAGAGGTTAACCTTTATTTGTATTTATTGAACATGGGTTATGAAACTTGGATATAAGGGTTAGAATGGAAGATAAGGTTGAAAAAGACAAGTTTTCTCTTGAGATAGTAGGTAAGTTTGTTGGTGTTTTTTTCGTTTATATTAGAATAGAGGGATATGTTGGAAAAAATTGCATGAAAGGAGAGATAAAATGATGATTAACTTGCAAGTTACTCTAACCTCTACCCTAGCAGGCAAATAGGATTTAAGTTATCTCCTAAAATGGTTCTTGAGGAAGACAGCCGTGCTCTTAGTTGGTAGCGAGAGCCAGCGATGAGCAGGGACGGAGGAGCTGCCGGGGTCAGAGATGACGATGGTCTAGGCATAGAAGGAGGGTAGAAAACTCAACCCAATCTTGACGACAAGAGGTTGTGTATAATGGTGGAGGTTTATAGCTCCTTGGCATGCGAGGAGAGAGGCGGTGGTTGTGGAAGTCACCTCACTGGATTTCGTGGCCGGCTGATGCGGAGGTGAAAGGTGGGGAAGGTGCTGGTGGGGGTATATATGCAAGGAAATCAAAAGTTAAGGGGGTATTTGTAAAGAAATCAGGAATTAAGGATCAAATTGCAAACTTGGCCAAGATGAAGTCCAAATGAGTCTAAATTTTTATGATAACCTAATTTGGACATAAGGAGGTTGATAGTGAATGCAATTTTGGATTTTGATGTCATTTGTATGATCAATTTATATTTAAATCCAAAATGTATCAAATACCCGCCTATATTTCTATTTTAGGTCAAAACGTGTTCCGATTATTAAATTGATTGTTTCAAACCTTATAGAATATTTTTGAATGATTTTTAGAATATCTAAATTATATTTATTTCCATCAGAATTATTTTAATTGAAGTGGAGTCGAAATTAGCCAATTTAATTTAGGATTAATACTCAATTTGAATGAAAATCTTAAATTACTTAGTATCAACCCATTTTAAAGACATTTAAGCTCAATTGACCTTTAATTAGCTATAAGTTCATCCTTTAGCTATTCTCCATTTATAATTATTCATGAAAATTGTAAAATTGACCCATTTTTCTATTAATTCCTCTATTTTCAGCCCTAATTCAGTTATATCATTTTAATATGTTAATTAGGTGAATTTAACATTAGAACTTAGCCAAATTAAGTTTATTATAGAGGATGATGATGATGCCATCACTTGCCACTCGTTTGCGCTAGGTTAAGAGAACTTAACTCTATGCAAACTTATTTTACCTTCTCTATGGAATAAGTTTAACCTGCCTAAATTTCTAAATACCAAAACTTATTTATTTCATTATTTTAGTAAACTCCTTCCCTATTTCTCTACTTATTCCACAAACTTATTCTTCTTACCAAACACCATCTAAAAAAAAAAACACTTGCCAAAAGATCAATCCTTTTAACCCTTTTGATAGCAAAAAGGATGACTCCATCGTCACTTAGTCTTTTAACTTTAAAAGGATCACTTCATTAGGAGGCAGTTGATTTTTGATTTGAGGTTAGTGATCCTATTCTCGAAATTGATATTTATTAACAAAGATTTATATTTATTTAGAAATATGTGTTAATCACATGTATTTATACATATACATTGCATGTATATGCTCACGCGTACATGTTTACAAAACACGGAATGGTTTGATTAAATTTATTTTCTCTTTGCAATTTACTAATTTTTTTTTTTTTTATGAAGGAATCGATAATTTGAAACTATTAATTTTTTGAGAATTATACGTGGTCAAACAAATTGATTGTAAAAAGATAGCATTTTCCAACTTCGTGTGATTCGATTCGCTTTTTGATTTGTCATGTGGAACTCTACTTAAAACTCACTGATTAAAGAAGAATGAAAAACTCTCATACGAACCAACAACCAAACCTAAGCCCTACCTCTTCTCAGAAACAGGGGCATGTATCCTCTTATGAGAGCCACGAGGGAGGTGAGAAACGAAACAATGGGAATTATTGTGCGTGGAATTGGTTGCGAAATCGATCGAATGCTTCATCACGAAGATATGGTAGATTCTCAAATTATTGGAAATTCTCTCCTT
Source organism: Thalassia testudinum (assembly GCA_037157565.1). Lineage (NCBI taxonomy): Eukaryota > Viridiplantae > Streptophyta > Magnoliopsida > Alismatales > Hydrocharitaceae > Thalassia > Thalassia testudinum. The sequence continues at coordinate 57,108,278 of JAZHRO010000030.1, forward strand.
TAAAGTATCATGGTGCCACCCTTGATGCTCTTTTTCAGATCAAGGGTAGGATGACCTAAAAATGCCCATTCTAGGTGTTACGTGGGATAAAAGAACATTTGGCATCCTTCTCACAAGTCCACCCACAAGGATTTTTTTATTTTCAGATCATACGTAGGATATATCCCTGAAGAGAATATTCTTTCCCTCGTAATTTAAAAAGATATGGGCAACCATTCTAGGTAGTGTGTGTGGGGGATAAAAAAGATTTGCCATCCCTTATAAATCATCCTCGATCATATTTGCTTTTAAAGAAAAAATCGATCATAATTACAGATCTCCCTACGCGAATTCTGCTTGTCAGCATGTAGGTAGAAAAATCTCTTGAAATGAATATTCTACCTGACCGCCCCAATCAAAAAAGAAATTGGGTTTGCTCGTTAAAAAAAAACTCAATCTTCAAATTATTACTCCACCAGCCGAATCCACTAACATCCAATTCGATTAAATGTATATCACGTCCTAGACAACAAGCTTAATTGGAGATGAGACTGGTTTTTGGGAGGAACATATATATTCTTTGTAATTTTTCAACACTGAACTCAACCATGAGACATTTAAAGCTGTGGCATCCTCTTCAATTAAAATTAAATCCTTGATGTAGTGTTGACAAAATAATTTCGACGGTGGGTGAAGATCTTGCAGTGACACACCCTTTTCAACATTAGTTTGCTACTGGGAAAACCAAGAAAAGCATAGTTTTTCCTTATTTGATTTGTACCCAATAAGCCAGGCATCCAGTGGTAGGGGTGGAATAGATTTATTTTGCAAGTTAAATCATCCCTCCCCATCTCACACAACACAAGATAACCCAATAGGTTATTCAGCTGGATATCAAATAGTCATAAGTTAACTTAGAAAGATAACCCTTCTGTATTTCAAATAAAAATATAGGTTAGTTCAATTGCAACAAGGTTATCCCACATATTTTATCCTTGCTATTTGTTGTACGTACTTTCGTCGAGTTTAAAATACCCGTTGTAGTATAGTCAACAAAAAGCATATCAATATTTAAATTTATAAGCTCGAAAATAAATGTTAGTCCGAGGTCATTCGTAGAGATTAAATATGGAATTCACGCACTAATAGAAATATAAGGAATAAACGAGTACAATGATTAATCATAATAAAAATATTTAATGAATAAAATCTACTCAAAGTGATATTCAATAGTAGTAATTGTATCTCAAGAAACAATAGGATAAAAAAAAGAATAAAACTCTAAAAATGGTAATTTGAATCATCACTTAAATCCACCATTAAGCACAATTCCAATGTAATTAGCTAATTCAATTTCGCTACAGTGGTCTTGAACCACTAATTCTCAATATCCACGTTGTATCCCTATCAAATATGTCCATAATACCCACAATCAGACATCTGCATAGAGAGCCAGATGCCTTAAACGTCCAAGCACAACACATAGACAAAGAAATAGCCTCAGCACAGGGCACATAGAACTAGTGACAAAGCATAAGCCTCAGCCAACTCAAAAGTAAGCCTCTCGAAATGCTCAAGTGTTAGGTGTGAATGCATGAATATCGAGGCATGAACAGTGCAAAACCTCCCACCACCTTCCTCAGATTTTCTTCCTCTTCTTAACCGGGTAGATGGGTATGCACAGTGTCAGGTAATCGAGTATGAGCAGTGACCATGCCCACCGGCGAGCGTGGTGGGCGAGGTGTGCACAGTGCGTAAGGCAGGGACCTCACCCCTACTATGTTGAGGCAGTGAGGCCTTAGCAACAAAACACTTTATGTGCTGGTCTCGCTGCTGCCATTAATGAGGTGGGACTAATGTCCCCCTCTTCCTTCGCATATGTCGCAAGTGGGTGCTCCTCTGATTGTAGTTGCTGCTGGTCTGCCCTGACTCAATTGAGGGTCCAGACGTTGTCGTGATGTCAGGTCATGTTAATTGGAAGTGGAGGTGAAGTAGTTGGTTGATGGACGATGATTGACTAAGCTGGAGAAGATGACCAGCGACGGCAACAGCGACTTGCAAGAAAATACAACTTAGGGCCCAATCAAATAGCTGGAGACCTTCGTCATGGTGTGTGCAATTTGGTGTGAGGTGCAGTGGAGTGGGCGGAGCGTGAAGATGGGCGGAGCTCTGGCCAACGTGGTCAGAGAAGATGATAGAGTGTGTGAGAGGTGAAATTGGGTGAGGTGAAAGTATGGTGGAGGTGAGGTGGAGCTTTCGTTGTGGTCAATTGGGTGCGTGGAGGGCGTAGGTAGGCTGACGATGAAGGTGATCGGTGGAGGTGTGGCTGACGTCGAGGAAGGAGAAGGAGAGGGAATCGGGGTCTAAGATTTGAGTTAAACCTAATAAGAGGGGAGATGAGTAGAAGCCCTAAACTAATTGGAAGAACGGAGGCTCGGGGAAGCTCGCCGGAGGTACACCGGAGCTGAGGACGAAAGAGGTGACGATGGAGTCGATGAAGGGGTAATTGGGCCGTCTTCTTTGTCCAAAAGCACATCGACGAGGTGTTGAGGAGAAGCCCTCTCCCTTTTGTACGTGGGAGTGGTCGAAGACTGAAATTGCACTAGAGGAGGGGTGAATAGTGAAATTATAGAATATTGTAATACAAAAAATTTAATCACACAATGTACTCAATTATTTTTAGGTGGAAACTCAAGATGGGTGAAAACCACCACTTAAGCCAATATGTTGACTTAGGATTTTCGATACAAGGTAATCAATCCACTAACCACACTACTTAAACGAGGGTAGTGTACCTCAATTACAAATCCCACCTCCGATCCCTAAATAGAGGTTTCTCCCTTCAAAATGAAAAGACAAGGACCCGACAGGCCGGATACCCAAAGTACAAAAATTAAGAAGTAAAATAATACCTATAGAGCACCCCAATAATTTAGTTGCTTTCTTATCTACTAAGCATGAAAAGAACTCCCTGAGAATGGAGTGAGTCGGGAATATGGATTTGCCCTTTGATCAGAGTATTGGCACATTACAAAGGCAAGATGGAGCTTAGAGTAGTGAGCAAGAGATTTTTCTAATGGAATTGTATCTCAAGAGGTGTGTGTTGCCTAAGAGGAGTTGTAGTCTATTTACAGGCAAGTTTGGAACCTTCAAGAACACTTGGGAGAGCTCTTCTAGCTGTTGAAGACAAATCCCTAGAGTTTAGGACGAAATCCACACCAAATCAGGGCAATGATGAGTCTGACAACAATATCAGACGTCTAATTTTAGAATCAGACATCTTATAGGACGTCTGATTATGCTTCTGGTCGTCTAATATTGTAGGTCATCCAAAACAGACTCCATTGGATCAAAAGAAGGACATCTGATATTTTCACATAAGACGTCTGATTATGTTATTGGACGTCTAATGAAGGGTGGATTTGTTCCTGTTTTCATCAGATCTAAACAGGGTTCTAAGTTTAAAAGATCAGACGTCGTTATGGACGTCTGAAAACCTAAAAACTCTTCACTACTTCTGCCAAAAGATTATGTGGCCATCTAGAGATACATACAGAAAATCATGGCCAACGGTTCAAAGGTAGATGTCTGGAAGTGTGTCCAGATGTCTGGAAATTCATTTTTGCCTAAGCTTAGTCTAACGGTTAGTCTGAGGACGTCTGGGTAAAGAATCAGATGTCTGTGTAAGGTTATCGATGTCTGAAAGTGAAGTGCTTCGACTAATGTTTATGAGGAGACAAACCAAAGGTAGAACTCTTGGAAATTAGACATTTGAGATACTTGTCAGACGTCTTAAAGTGGAAAATCAGACGTTTGACCATTGTTCTGGATGTCTGATAAAAGTATGAGTGTTGGGTTTTTGTTTCTAATTTATCCTAAGTGTAGAGAGCCTAAGTTAGCTATTTATAGGTTATGTTTTGGGACTCTTTACAATATTTCTAGACTCAAATAAAATAAAAATTACATCCTTTGAAAGTTTACATGAAAAAGCCTAAGACCTAATACTTATGCTACTTGTCTTCAAGCTTTTAATCTCCCGTCTTGGAAAGCTTTTTGAAATCCTGCAAATATGTTATTATAGAGAGAAAACAATATGCTACGCTTTATTTTTTATTTCATTTTCTTCATTTTGTAAAATCATCAAAATATTATATACGAGTGGTTGAACTAACAATCTCCTCCTTTTTGATGATTTTCAAAATATAGCTGTAAGTTCCTATTTTCTTCCCCTAAAGGTTGTACTTGGTAGTCTCTATCTATTTAAGAAGTTTATTTTTATATTATTCCCTAAGTTCTTACCTACATTCTTCTCCCCCTTTTTGAATATCATCATGAAGGGTTGTTAAAGGGAGTTGAAATCCAAACTACACGAGTGATATCTATAAAGTGGAGTGCATGAATAAAATTGTATGATTAAAAGATGACAAGGCATTAAAGAAAATTGATTAGGATAGAAATATTTAAGCACGGACTAGCTATTTGTTCCCAAAAATATTAAGTACGGGGTCAAGGCCCCTTAATACAAACTTGGAATAAAAGAAAGAAAAAAGACAGAAAAATAGAAGCACTAAATTATTCTTCTTGATCTTGGCGGCGGCGGCGACGAGCGGGTCCGTGTCCCATCTGCAAGTTTTGAACGTTTGATCTAAGTTCGTCGATGTCACGGCACATGCTTCCCATGTAGGTGTACATCTCGCCGGTTCGACGCAGCAGGAGGGAGATGCCGGAGGAGAGGGAATCTGTGGCTGGATCCCAAGCTTCATCAAAGCTCGAGCGGGGAGCTTCTATTTGAAGGGGCCGTGGTTCATGGAAGTCTGGAAAGGGTGGAAGGGGCTCTTCTTCAATGGGCTCGTCGGCGAGCTCAAGATGCTCCCTAAGTATATGCATCTTGGCGGCTGTGGCCCAGTTGTAAGGCTCAATCTTCTTGTCAACTGCTTGGTCAGTTATGGAAATCCAATGGGTTAAAAAGATTTTGGATAGAATAGACCCAAATGGAAGTGATGCCCCATGGTCTTCATTCATGACGCGAACAATGAAGCAGCAATAATTGAAAGGAATATGACGGACGGCCGCAAAAAGAAGCGCCTTGTGTTGACGCGAGATGTAATCAAAACCTCCCAATTTGTTTAGGAGGTCCCACCCAAAAATGCGAGAGAGTAGACGTGGAAGGGATTTGAGATTTTTGCATGGTAGGGTGCCAAGGTTTTCAACATATTTTTCAGGGAGAACTAACTCTTGATTGATGACTTCTGGGTCGTATTGCCTCAAAATGTCATTGAAGTCATTTCCCTCATTGGGGATGGCTAGAAGGTCGGAAATAGTTTCGGATGTGATGTGTATTTCGCGACCAAATAGGCGGGTATGGAGTTCAAGTTCATCGTTGCTGTAGTCCTCAACGATGTTGGCATAAAAGAGACGGCAAAGATCAGGGAACACACCAAGAGTTCCAATGCTGGAGTGGAATTGACGGTCAAAATATTGAAAGAGATGGTGAGTTTGGAAGTGTTCCCGAAGGTCCAAATGGGCAAAATCATTACAAACAATAAAATGAGGGCATTTAACTTTGGCATTCTTGAAACGACGAAATCACTGCCTAGCGATGTCGCCCCGCAGCTGATCTGCCAAATAGGTGGAAGAGGAAGTGGAAGATCCCTCAACTTGCTTCCTACAGGGAGGCATATTTGGTGGAATGGGTGGTTAGGTTTTGGAAGAAATGGGTGGTGTTTTGAGGATAGAATACCTGCAAAAACATCCATACAAGAACATTCAACCAACCAAACAACATTCACCCAAAAGATTTCAACAACACAGATTCAAACAATCATCATTAAAAAATGTGGCAGTATGCCTTGAGGCAATACAACCTGCTATTTAGTTGTGGAAATATACCTTTGGATTCAAGCCACTAAAATGTCGGCTTGAATCTCATGAGGTAATACCCTTGCCATGGAAGATGCAGCTAGGGCTAACAAGGTTGGCTTAATCGAGGGTTAGTGTTCTAGGGCTGATAATGTCATGAAATGCGCAAGTAGGCCGAGTGAATCAAGAAGGAGAGCAAGATGCTACTAGATGCTACAAGGTCGTGGGTAAAAGAGCATGGAGATGCCCTAGGAGTTGAGAGGGTATACCCACGGGAGGAGGGAAGCCTCCAAATGCATGGTCGAGAGGCAGGGAGGACACGCGCAGAGGAGCAGCAGTTCCGCCAGTCGTCGAGGAGGCGCGACGGTCATCTAGCGGTGAGCAGAACTTCGCCAACTGCTGCTGTGGGCTGTCGGGTGTGAGGGAGAGCGGTAGGGATTTGGGAGAGGAGAGTGGGACCTTTGCGAAGGGGATCTTATATCCCAAGGTCATGGAGCAAGTCTCCCCTTGAAGTTGGGGAGATTTGCATTTCAAACCGTCTAGAGAACAGTCGCGATGCGCAGATTTTTCCCCGATCAGACGACTGGAGATGATGTCAGACGTCGGGATTTGACTTTAGGGATTTTAGCCCTTTTGATGGCGACGTCTGTTTTATCCATTAGACGATAAATCAGACGACTAATTTTAAAATTAGACGTCTGATTTCTGCAGGCATCCGTCCCTGGAAACTGATTTATTCTCCAGGTTGTCGTCTAATTTCTGTCTCAGACGACACAGAAGACATCTAAATATAAAATTAGATGTCCGATTTCTGCAGACAGACCTTCCTGGATTTTGGCCTAAAGTTACAGGGTAGTCCAAGTTTCCTGTCAGACGACCTATGCGACGTCTAACCACAGATTCAGACGTCTGACTGATAGTATATGTTCTGACTCATAGATAGACGTCTGTCAACACATCTGGACGACGCCCCAGACGTCTGTGAAGGATGACAGACATCTGAGATGACTCTTTTGTCATTATTCTTGTTAGATAAAATTGTCGTCTGTTCCAGATGTTTAGACGACGATTTTTTATGTATAAGACGTTTGATAATTTAATCAGACGTCTGATATTGCACAGAATGTGCATTTGGATGTTTGAACTGTAACGAATGTGTGCCCCAGACGTCTTTTAAGACGTCTGGGAGGTGGCTCAGACGTCGGACAAGACGTCTGGGATAACAACCAGACGTCTGATAAGACGTCTGGGATAGTTTAAAGACGTCTGGAAATCCGTTATTTTTGACACACGCGAGTCGCCTGCGCGCCTGAGCGCACAGACCGCTTTTTCTCTCTTTTTCTTCTGCGGCTGCAGATGCCTGCGGCGCCTTCTCTCTCTCCTCTCCGCGCGGCGTTAAAAAGGGGCGCGCCTCCCCTCCCGTCTCCACCGCCTTCTTCTTCTCCTTCTTGTGCGCGAGAGCGAGCGGACGCGAGGGCGGCAGCGGCGGCCACAGCGAGCGCGGAGGTGCGGCGTGCGAGGGCGGAGCTCTGCCGTGGGGGCGAGCTCGCCGGAGCGGCTTGGCCGGCTGGCGGAGGGCGCAGGGGGCGCGGAGCGACGCGGAGAGGGACTTGCTGCGGGCTGAGCAGCAGACTCGCGAGGTTCGACGCGGGCGGCGACGCGAGCAGAGGCCGAGCAGGGCCCTGATTCTGGAAAAATTTCCAGAATCAGACGTCTGGATTTATATCCAGACGGCAAGGTCGACGTCTGTAAGATCATACAGACGTCTGAAAGGTGAGTTTCCGCCTTCTCCTTCTTCCTTCTTGTCGACTGACCGTACTGAGGGAGGGGGTTGGCTGTGCGCAGGTTCGCTGATTCGCCATCCTTTGCGAATCAGACGTCTGAAAGTTGTACCAGACGACGGGAGTGATCTCCAGACGTCCGGAGTGACCATCGGACGTCTGGGATCTAGGCAGACGTCCCTGCAGACTTCTGGACGTCTGGGAAACCATGCTGAACAGGTAAATTCTCTGATCCACCGTTTAAGACGTCTGGAGGGAGTTCCAGACGTCTGATTTTGCACAGTATCGTCTTTCTCGACCCGTTTACGGCCCGTTCGGGCTCCGTTTTCCGCGATTCGAGTTGCGTTCTCTTCAGAATTAATTCCTCTGCTCATCTACAGTAGCTATACACTGTTTTGAGACACTCCTTGTGTTTGATCCTTGTGACAGGATCTCGTTCAGTTGCAGTCTTGAGAGTCGCGGAGGCACGCGGGATTCCCGATCACGCCCCCATTACTCCCGTTGTACCTGGTAGAGTGGCTTAAGTTATTAATAAAATCTGTTAAAGTATGAAACCATAACTAGAATCTAGGACATTGCATGAATCCTAGGAATGAGAAATGTATGGAATGACAGCTCCTAGGTGATGCATGAATCCTAGGGCTGGAAAACTAGTTGTATGCTAGATCCTAGGATGTGGCATGAATCTTAGGATGAAAAAACTAGTGGAATGTATAATACTGCAGTCTTGGAAAAATGGAAAGGAATATAAAGCTGCCTGTAATTTGAATTAACAGCTGCCTGTTATGAATAAAGAAACATGTTTGAGATCATGGATTTTGAGAACGTTAATCTGGAAAGTGAAACATATGATGTTCTGAGATAAAGAGCTGGAACCCTACGGGGAATTAGGAGTGGAACTCCTGGAAAGAAAAAGGAATGGAACTGAGATGTAGTTTGTACTGTCTCTTGGGTACGCAGTACCAAGGGAAGTACCTGTACCTGTTTAGTGCAGAGTGGGGCCAGCCGCCCCAGGGACCCGGGGTTAGGATTGGCCGCTCTGTACCGACTTGTTGGCCCTCGTGTACGTAGTACCGAGGAGAGCTAGTAGTGTTAGGAGAGTACTAGCTACCCCACGGGCCCCGGGGTTCTGCTAGCCTCCTTCACCGACTTGTTAGGCCCACTAGGGCAAACCAGGGTAGTCAGGAGAGGGTGCGCGGACTGTGGAGGGGCAAGGCCCCGGTTTGGTTACTGTGGAGGGGTTGGACCCCTGTTACTGAGAGGGCTCTGCCCTGGTTCCGTGCTGTGCTTTGGGCGCACCCGTTAACGGAAACGACTGACCGCGTGCCAGTGCGGGCTAGCTACCTGTGCGTTTATCGCGCGTGCCGTAGTCACCGTTACGTCTGTCAGTGACCTTGGGGTGGTTGACTGAGGGTAGGATCACCACGGGGGACTCTCCCGGCCAGGAGAGCACCACGTGCTACTTCTACTTTTGGAAAAGACTGCAATCAAGATCGTTCCCACGAGGACATTCGAGATCAAGTAAAAGACCTGAGAAATAAATGAAATAGTGAGAAAAATTGAAAGATGCGAATAAAGGAAGTAATAGAACATAACAGCTACTGTACACTCTACTGTTGCCTTTAGTTAGTTTGCCACTCTACTCAGCGTTTTGCTGACGTGTTACACTCGTTACCTTTTTCAGGACCAGGTGTTGAGCAGCCAAGGTCGGCGGCTGCAGAGGACGCTGGGCTGAGTAGGGTCCAGTAGAGTTACCACAGCCTTTTTGTACCCCCTTTTGTTTCTGTTCTAGTGAGTAGTTTTTGTTTCCGCTGTACCTTCTTTACCTGCAGTTCTTGTTATATGATAAATGCTGTTTTACTGTTGTGGTGGTACCTACTGTAGTAGTTTCTTTCCTTACTGCTGTACTTTCTTACTGTTAGTTATATTCATGCTGAATGTGGTTTATTTTACTGTCTTTTGGTTACTTCCTCGTTGGACGACTAGGTCTTAGGATTAGTCGAGTCGGTCTGGTTCTCGTGTCTCGTAGGGACTCGGGAACCGGGTCGTTACAAGATGAGAATGAAGGCTTCTAACTTAGTCAAATCAAGGCTCCATCTATGCTCATGACAAAGGAAGTTCCATTAAATCACTAAATTCTTCAAATATCATATATATGCCTAGTTTCTTACATATATAATTAAAGCGATCATAATTCAAAGGTTTAGTGAAAATATCAGCTAATTGCAGTTTAGTACAAATAAATTCAACTTCGATTTCTCCCTTAAGTACATTATCTCTTAAGAAGTGATGTTGAACATCAATATGTTTTGTGCGAGAGTGATGTACGGGATTTTTTGAGAGGTTGATAGCACTGGTATTGTCACATAATATTTTTATCTTATTAAATATCAAGTTAAAATCCTTCAAAATATTTTTCATCCAAAGCACTTAGGAACATGTTAGTGCGGCGGCTATGTATTCAGCTTCCGTAGTTGATAGAGCTACACTAGATTGTTTCTTTGAGAACCAAGAGACTAGTACTTCGCCCAAGAATTGGCACGTCCCACTAGTACTCTTCCTATCGGTGCGGCTACCTGCATAGTCCGCATCGCTATATGTAACTAAGTTGAATTGTGGACTGCTAGGGTAGAATAAGCCGTAATTAGATGTGTCAACTAGATATCTAAATATTCGTTTTATAGCATTTAGGTGTGATTGTTTAGGGTTTGATTGAAACCTAGCACATAAGCAGGTACTAAACAAAATATCAGGTCTACTGGAAGTTAAATACAATAAAGATCCAATAATGCTACGATAGAGCTTTTGATCTATGGGCGTACTTGATTTGTCCAAGTCTAGGGAAGTTGGGACACTCATAGGAGTGCTCTTCCCTTTACTTTTGTTCATATCAAATTTCTTCAGCATCTCTTTCGTGTATTTTGATTGACACACAAAGGTTCCAATTTCGAGCTGAGTGATTTGCAAGCCCAAGAAAAACTTGAGCTCACCTATCAAACTCATTTCAAATTCTTCTTGCATAATTTCTGAAAACTTTCTACACATAGATTCATTAGTAGCACTGAATATAATATCATCTACATATATTTGAACTAATGAAATGTTTTTTCCTTTTCCTTTAATGAATAATGTGGAATCAGCTTTCTCTATAGAGAATTTTGCATTTAACAAGTACTCTTTGAGCCTTTCATACCAAGCTTTAGGAGCTTGCTTTAGACCATATAGTGCCTTGTTTAATTTATAGACAAAATGAGGCTTATCATGAGACTCAAAACCAAGAGGTTGTTTCACAAAAACTTCCTCCTTAATGAATCCGTTAAGAAACGCACTCTTAACGTTCATTTGAAAGAGTTTAAAGCTAAGAAAGGCAGCATAAGCAAGAAGCATGCGAATTGATTCGAGTCGAGCTACGGGAGCGTAGGTCTCATCAAAATCAATTCCTTCTTCTTGGTTGTACTCTTGTGCTACCAACCGAGCCTTGTTTCGAATAATCATACCGGATTCATTCAACTTGTTCCGGAATACCCATTTGGTACCTATTACCGTTTGCCATTCAGGCTTAGGTACTAGATCCCAAACTTCATTCCTTTGGAATGGTTGAGTTTCTCTTGCATGGCCATCATCCAAGGTTCTTCGGAGAACGCTTCCTCGACACTCTTGGGTTCAACTTGAGATACAAAGGCGGAGAGACCAAAGGAGCAACTAAAACGAGATCGGGTTTTAACGCCATCAGAAACACTTTCAATTACTTGACTTTCGGGATGATCCTTTTGATATATCCAATCTTTTGGAAGATTATGGATATTGGAGTTTGGAATGTTAGACACATCAATAGTAGAATCATCTTCATCATCTATATTGACTCGGTCAATGGAGGAGGAGTGAGGAGATTCATCGAAGAAAACATGGAAGGTTTCCTCTACTATTAATGTGGTCTTATTAAAAAACCGATATGCCTTACTACGTGAGGAATAACCAATAAAGATGGCTTCTTCACCTTTGGCATCAAATTTATCTAAATTAGAGCAGGTATTCAAGACAAAACATCGACATCCAAAAACTTTAAAATAACTAATTTTGGGTATTTTCCCATAGTATAGTTCAAAGCAAGTTTTTCGCAATCTGGATCGAATTAAGGTGCGATTTAACACGTAACAAGCCGTGTTAACCACCTCAGCCCAAAAGTACTTCGGTAACCCCGAGTCTATGAGTAATGTTCGAGCACACTCTTGAAGGGTACGGTTCTTTCTCTCAACCACCCCATTTTGTTGAGGTGTTCGAGGAAAAGAAAACTCATGAGCAATACCATGCTCTTGACAAAAATTATCAAACAAGAAATTTTTAAACTTGCCCCCATGATCACTACGGATACGAGTGATTTGGTAGCCTTTTTCAATTTGAACTTTCTTACAAAAAAACAGAAAAGACAGAAAACACTCATTCTTTGGATCTCAAGGAGACCCATGAAAACCTCGAAAAATCATCTACAATTACAAGGCAATATTTGCATCCACTGAAGCTCTCATATTTTGTAGGTCCAAATAGATTTTGGTGAAGTAGTTTTAAAGGTCTTGATGTGGATATAACTTCTTTGCTTTTAAAACTAGATTTTATAATCTTACATAATTTACATGAATCACAGATAGGCTCATTTAAAAATTTTCCTTTAGGAAGACCTCAGACTAGTTCATGTTTAGCTAGTTTTTGAACCAGCTTCATATGAACATGTCCTAGTCTTCTATGCCATATACTTAACTCATCATTTGCTATAAGACATTCATAAGTGTCATTTTTATCAAATTTTACGACATAAATGTCTTTAAATCTAGTTCCCTTAAGAAGGGTTTCATTGGTTAATGCATGCATAATTTCAAACATTTTAGAAGTAAATACTACTTTAAAGCCCTTATCACATATTTGACTAACACTTAAAAGATTATGTTTTAGTCCTTTAACTAGAGAAACATTTGAGATGGGAGAGAGAGGGTTACCTATTTTATCAAGGCCAATAATATGGCCCTTGTGGTTGTTGCCAAATGTAACTGTTCCTCCATCCGTAGGTTGGAGGTCAAAAAATAGACACTTGTTTCCCATTATATGTTTGGAGCATTCGGAGTCCATCACCCATTGGCCTCCTTGGTGGCGGTGGTCTCCTTGTCTTCCTCCTTGTAGACCTTCTTCCTCCTACAAAAGATCTTCGATGGTGACTTGGTGTTTCTATAGGTCTTTCTAATTTGAGTCGTCCATCCTTCATTTTGTATATCCAATTTTTGACATTTTGATGTCCTTTCATCCCTACAAAACAAAGTGAGAGTTGTCTTTTCGGTATCCATTGTAATGTGGATCCGTATTTGTTAGTGGTCTCCTTTAGAGGAGGATCCTTTTTCGGCTCACTTTGACTAGGTTCATAAAAGCCTAATCCAAATTTACTTGAGGAAGGTTTTTGATGGGCAATCAGTTTGTCCAAGTTATCTTTCCCCTTTGTAAATTTGGCTAGGTCCTCAAGAAGTTGGTTTGACTTTTCTTTGAGATGATTTATCTCTATTTTCATTATGTCTAGTTTATCTTCTAATGCCCTAATTTCTACTTTAAGTAAGCCATTTTCATCCTTTTTAAAGGAGTTTGATTTTTCAAGCACATGGATTTTGTCGAGTAATTCTTCTCTATCTAAAAATTTTTGTTCACTCATTGTTGTATACAAATCATTTGTTAATGACTCTTTCTCAATCATTAGATTTCTTATTTGTATATTTAAAGCGGTGGTTTCTTTTGTAAGAATTAGATTCTTTTCTTCAAGATCATTGATTAATCTCTTATTTTCTAAGTTTTCTTCTTTTAAAGCTTTGCTTTGGGTTTTTGTTTTCTTAAGATCTACATATAGTGAATCAAATGCATCTTGTAATTCATCTAAAGAGTAGGAGTTTACCTCAGATTCCTCAGATTCAGACTCAGAACCATCATTTGTTGCCATTAATCCTAAGCATGCCGTTTCTTCATTTGCTTCCTCCTCCTCTTCTTCTTCGGAGGTGGAGTCATCCCACGTTGCTTGAAACACGTTCTTCTTGAATCCTTTCGGTTTGGAGATCTTCTTGTAGTAGGAAGGCTTCTTGGGTTTCTTCTCATCATCCCTTTTGAGTAAGGGACAATCTTTTCTTATGTAACCTCTCTTTTTGCAATTATAGCAAATTAGAGGTTCTTCCTCTATTTTCCTTTCCTTGATCTCTCTTCTATTTCTGAAAAACTTTTTAAACTTTTTAGCTAATAAAACAAATTCTTCGTCATCGGTACTTACCTCATCATCCGAAGTAGCTTTGAAGGCTAAGGTCTTCTTTTGCTCCGATGAGATTGATTTTTTCTTTTGCTCCATTTTTGATTCGTAAGCCATGAGATTCCCAAGTAGATTTTCCATGTCCAGATCCTCTACTTGGTTGACTTCTTCTGTTGCCGTTACCTTTTGCTCCCACTCAGGTGGGAAGCTCCCCCTTTATAAATGTCTTTCCTAAAGACTTGAGGTTATTCACGATTAACGTGAATCGGGTGTACATGTCCCCAAGTCTTTCATTCTCCTTCATAGAGAAAGCTTCGAATTCCTCCGATAACAAGTTTATCTTTGAGGATTTAACTTTAGATGTACCTTCGTGAGTTACCTCCAAGGTTCTCCAGATCTCGTGGGCGGTTTTGCATTGGCTGATGCGTTGAATTCCTCCGAGCTGAGTGCACAGCAGAGTGAGTCCATTGCCTTGGCATTCAGTCCAAGGTGATGGATTTGCTCCACTGTGTAACCAGTTTCTGGTTTCTCGGGAATAATGTATGCGGATTCGCATTTCTCCCAAATGGAGAAATCGTTGGCTTGAAGCCACATCTTCATTCTTAGCTTCCAGTAAGTGTAGTTGGTTCCTTCGAAGAGTGGTGGTCGAGTGGTGGATTGCCCCTCCAATCTGCTTGTGGAAATGACCTTCTCCTCCATGTGATCTTTCCGCGGATGTTACTCCTGTAGGCGGAAAACCTACTCTGATACCAAATGAAATTGCACCAGAGGGGGGGTGAATAGTGAAATTATATAATATTATAATACAAAAAATTCAATCATACAATGTACTCAATTATTTTTAGGTGGAAACCCAAGATGGGTGAAAACCACCACCTAAGCAAATCTCTTCACTTAGGATTTTCGATCACAAGGTGATCAATCTACTAACCACACTACTTAAACGAGGGTAGTGTACCTCAATTACAAATCCCACCTCCGATCCCTAAACGGAGGTTTCTCCCCTCAAAATGAAGAGACGGGGACTCGACAGGTTGGATATCCAAAGTACAAAAATTAAGAAGTAAAATAATACCTATAGAGCACCCCAATAATTTAGTTGCTTTCTTATCTACTAAGCATGAAAAGAACTCCCTGAGAATGGAGTGAGTCAGGAATATGGATTTGCCCTTTGATCAGAGTATTGGCACAGCACAAGGGCAAGATGGAGCTTAGAGTAGTGAGCAAGAGATTTTTCTAATGGAATTGTATCTCAAGAGGTGTGTGTTGCCTAAGAGGAGTTGTAGTCTATTTATAGGCAAGTTTGGAACCTTCAAGAACACTTGGGAGAGCTCTTCTAGCTGTTGGAGACAAATCCCTAGAGTTTAGGACGAAATCCACACCAAATCAGGGCAAAGATGAGTCTGACAGTAATATCAGACGTCTAATTTTAGAATCAGACGTCTTATAGGATGTCTGATTATGCTTCTGGTCATCTAATACTGTAGGCCATCCAAAACAGACTCCATTAGATCAAAAGAAGGACGTCTAATATTTTCACATAAGACGTCTGATTATGTTATTGGACGTCTAATGAAGGGTGGATTTGTTCCTGTTTTCATCAGATCCAAACATGGTTCTAGGTTTAAAGGATCAGACGTCTGAGGAAGACACCAGACGTCTGAAAACCTAAAAACTCTTCACTACTTCTTCTGCCAAAAGATTATGTGGCCGTAAAGAGATACGCACAGAAAATCATGGCCAACGGTTCAAAGGTAGATGTCTGGAAGTGTGTCCAGATGTCTGGAAATTCATTTTTGCCTAAGCTTAGTCTAACGGTTAGTCTGAGGACGTCTGGGTAAAGAATCAGATGTCTATGTAAGGTTATCGATGTCTGAAAGTGAAGTGCTTCGACTGATGTTTATGAGGAGACAAACCAAAGGCAGAACTCTTGGAAATTAGACATTTGAGATACTTGTCAGACGTCTTAAAGTGGAAAATCAGACGTTTGACCATTGTTCTGGATGTCTGATAAAAGTATGAGTGTTGGGTTTTTGTTTCTAATTTATCCTAAGTGTAGAGAGCCTAAGTTAGCTATTTATAGGTTATGTTTTGGGACTCTTTACAATATTTCTAGACTCAAATAAAATAAAAATTACATCCTTTGAAAGTTTACATGAAAAAGCCTAAGACCTAATACTTATGCTACTTGTCTTCAAGCTTTTAATCTCCCGTCTTGGAAAGCTTTTTGAAATCCTGCAAATATGTTATTATAGAGAGAAAACAATATGCTACGCTTTATTTTTTATTTCATTTTCTTCATTTTATAAAATCATCAAAATATTATATACGAGTGGTTGAACTAACAAAGACATGGTTCGAAAAAGCTCCAAGTCATCGTTAATGACGGCGGTGGAAGAAGAAGTAGGGAGGAGTTGCTCACCAGAAACGAGACAAAATTGGCTTAGGTAGATGCGACCCTACTTATAGAGGGTGTTTCCTCTCAATTTGCAAGTAAACAAGGCAAACTTTGACTTGCCATGAAGCTGGTTTGGAAACTTGAATTTGCTAGTGAGTGAAACTACTGTGATTGATCTCAAAATAGGGTATGGTCAATCGGCCAATATCTTGGGAACACGCATACCAAATCTAGTTGATTAAATGATGCGAGTTGGGTATATAGGTTTCCATCCCTGTCATGAGGAAGATGATGGTGGCAAGGGCCTATTTGTGAAGATGAAGACAAAAGATAGGGACTTGAATGTAATAAAATAGAAACCTAGGGGCTTAAATGTGAAGGATAGAGATTTTAGGGATTAAAATGAAAACTAAGTCAAGATGACTCTGATTGGGTCCAAATTTTGGCGTTAACCTAATATAAACCTAAGGAATCTAATGGTGAACTTGGATTTGAGTTTTGAGTACATTTGATTGAGTAAATTGCACAAAAGTCCAAATCAGGGTAAATTCTCGTCTGAAACTCTATTCTAAGTTAAAATGGGTTCAGATGGTCAAACCAAAGGTACCAAACCTCTTAAAATATTTTTCTATGAAATTTAGAAGCTTTAGATTAATTTTATATTAACCAAAACCTCTTTAATTTAAGAGGGTTGATAATTAAGATTTTGTGTGCTGTTTTGATTCTTGAAATACGTGAAATCCTGTTTCTCTCAGTGTAGACCCATTTTTTAATCTTTTGTGCTTAATTAACCTTCAATTAACCTTTGAGTGATCCCGTGGTTAATCTGCATTCATGATATACTGTTAAAATAGCAGAATTAATTAACCTTGTTTTTGTATCTTCTTCTCAAAACAACTCAGAGTGAAATTACTATCCTCAGGTGATCATTTAGGAGTATTTATCTCGTGATTCCAACTAATTTAAGCTAGTTCTGATGAATGATGACATTACCATCATTACCAAACTAAGACTAATGATAACTCTCTTGAACTTTTATGGTTTAGATAACTATCTGACTTAATTCAAATTCCAAATAGTAACATAGTTATTGTAAATTAATTATGAATAATGTGGAATATCAACAAGCTATGATTTTGAAAAGAAAAGAAGTTAAAATGTAAAGGGATAATATTGAAAGTTAAAACCTACAACTTGTTGGGTTTACATCCAAGGGATTCAAAAGAACCACTCAAAATGCTTAATCTTTGATTATCCAAAAGTAGCTTCCAACTATAATACATCTCAGTTTTTTAAGGGGTTTGACATTATTCTGTTTTTAGGATGTATTTGATCAACCAATTGGTTAACCAAATTCTTGATTAGTTCAACTATGATGTCCTTTATAAGGGTCGGTGTCTAAGCTCAAGGATAATGGAGAAAAACAAGTGATAACTTGTCAGTTTTAGATTTGATGGACCCATATAAATCACTCAATTTTGTTTGAGCTTAAGTTATTGCATGTTACTAAACATTGTTATCAATGTCTTACTTTTTGTAAGTTCTCAAAATGCTACCATTATTAGAATCATTGTCATAAACCTTTGATATTACGCTAGAACATTAGATATTTTCATCTCATCTCTCATTTGACCATGTTGAAGTACACACACTTTTAAAAGGGAAGAGGCAAGTAAACAACTTAGAATGATTGGGAATCTTTCATTTCTCCATTGATACAAAGTTACATTTACAAGATGTGAGCGCCCACAATGTGAGAATGAGTGTGTCATCACATGTAACCTCTATTACAAAGTTTCTACAAATTCCATAGGAATTTAGATTCTCTTAAATTATGGCATTTGTGGACTATACACATGACCAACATTGTTGATAGTTGTAAAACTTCCCAATTAGAAGGAGGTGTTTATATACAATGTTGGCCGTATAGGCCCTCCCGTGCCTCCTTCATCGGAGAGGAACTGTTACATGATCAATCAATGGCGAGCCGTGGGACTTCTGAGGCCCCCTAGGTTTTCAAGCTTCTCTATGTAAGAGAACCTCTTTGTGGTGATGACACTCGCTAGCTTCCCTTTCTTGTGCCCTTCCTCTGGTGCAGGACCATCATCCCAGCTATCTGACTCTTTTTTCTTCAGCTCTGGTTCTTGGTTCTCCTGATCAAGATGCCATCCCATGAAGTCTGATAGTGTCATCGATGCCGGTCCCTCCATATTGTTGAGCTTCTCCATCTCTTCTTCAGGGTTGGGGAACTTGATTGGGCCATCTGAGTCTATGGATGGTCGTTTCTTTGGCTCATTTTGTGAGGGATTTCGTGCAGCATTGTCTGCATCGAGCACATCTTCGATTCTTGACATGACATTGTATGCCAAGCTTTCTAGGATTCTTGAATAGCTCTCTAGGACCGATTGGCCAACATCCTTCATAATGTCAGGAGAATAACATAACAAGGATATCATTGATGGGTAACACTTGTTGAACACTTGTTTTTATGAGATACAAAATGTTGAAAACATAATATCATGATCAGATGCCATTTGAAAGCAAAAAAAGTTCAAGAGAAAAAGAGAAAGGGACCATGGTTTTTTATGGAAATCTTTTCCCTTCATTTAGTCCTCACCTTTTTAAACTAAATATTTACTCGTGCAAAATTGTTATTTATCTATAGTGTTTGATACCTTATGAGTAGGATTGTAAGTAATAACCAACAATTTACTCGAGAATGAAGTACTTCTAAATGAAATTATCAATTTCCTAGCGAGCCTATAGATACTTGTAACCAACTGATTTGCAAAACAAATCGTGCCTTGCAAACATTGCCTTTTCAAAATAAATTAAAGGAAGATTCTTACCAAAACCACCTATGATTACGTCGCAAGGAGTCTACTTTTTTATGATCCAATGGAAAGGGAATATTAATGGTACCATGGATGGAATGATCGATGAGGATAACTTTAGTGATTATAAATTAAGGAGAGCCACCACTTATCTTGTTTGGTTGCAATCAAATGGATGATATGATAAGGAGGCCTTTCCTCATCACAAAAATTATATGCTTGGCTCAAGATAAAAATATGTCAACACTATTCATATCACACCCCTTTCCTAAACTAACATGAATGACTTGAACCTATTTTCTGTCATGGAATTTATACTTAGGCTTGTTATACAACCAAACAAGTTGATTTGGGTTATTTCAATCAATTGGAGATAAAGTTTAAGATAGACTCAAGCCAAACAAAAGGTATAAGAAGCCTATTCCCCCTCCTCTTCTTCGTTTATATCTCACAATTAAACATGTCCTAGTCAATTTAAATTATAGCCATTCATACAAGGATTTCTCAACTTTACCCTAGTCTCATAATAATCCTATATTTTTTGAAGTTTATCCTTGCCTTGAAACTTTTAGAGAGAACAAATTTCATCTACTTGGCTACTCTAAACAACCATCAAAATTAGTCTCCTCTCTAGGCATCTTGTTGTATTCTCCCTCCCTCATATTTACCTTTGCACTTCATTATTCTTGAAAGGATCATGGATAGGGAAGAAGAAAATTACTCCTTGAAAAGGGTAATGTAATATAAATGTGTAGAGATACATCTCAAATTCAAGGACCATATTAAGCCAAGTTCAAAGATCGAGGGTTTCATGTAAATTGCCCTTCAATTAGCATATAGTGGGCACCTTTGATTAGCAATTTATTGCGTTTAATAAGTTTAAGTCATAATTAGTTTAGGTCTTGTTACCTTGTTGAATTGGATCTTACTGATGTCTAGTGCTGACTGAGGGATTCCGGGGAACTTGTGCTTGAGAAGAATGAGGATGGTCTCTGCTCTCTCCTCAAAGAGCTCCCTTTTCTCAAAGCTTACACCAGAGCCCCATGTCGACTTGCTATCCTTGTTGTTCATCTTCCTCTTCCATATGACAATGGAGGCTTCTATGCGATTCTTGAGGTCAAGGATTTTGTGCTCCGTGGATAGGTCTATGGATGAGAAGAATTGCTCTGGATCAAAGTAGTCTACTGTGATGCTCTTGTATATAGAGTCTCCAAGGCTTGCCCTCCCATTCTGAGATGAAAGTTTGAAATTGTTTGAATCAAACAAATATGTCAATTATTATATATATATATATATATATATATATATATATATATATATATATATATATATATATATAGACATACATGTACACACACATGTATCAACATTTATGTATCTAAATACATACATATACATGTGTACATTTGTAGACATACAAAAGGATATATGTATGCATATAAGTATATATGTACATATAGACCATTAACTATTGGTCAAAAATGTTGGAAATCAAAGAGAAACACATGTTAGATTCTTTTCGAGATCAATTTTTGGATCTTGCGAACCAGTTTTGTTGAAAGAATAATAATTTTGGTATAAGTGAAAGTTGGATAACAATATTTCTTCTTTGGTAGGTTATCGAGATTAAAATATGAAATAATTAAAAAAAGATGAGAGAAATAAGAGAGGAGATGTAGACTTCTTACAATTCAAAGTAGGATGCAGTTGACAAAGTACTTAGATAGCAAACTGACAATATATCCCATTATCTTGCACAGATAGCTTTCTTATGAAGTCTATATATTGACTAAAACACATAATAAATCATTTCTCCTCTCTTATTTTGTTCTTCATCTACTCCTATGTTTATTTCTTGAACGTCATAGAACAATCAAACAACAAAGAAATTATCCAATTCCATAGAAACTAGAGAAGTAGTTCCAAAAGAGATGATTAATCAACAGGTTATCCTTTCCAAGAATATCTTCCTAAGCAAAGCAAAATGCACTCTTTCTCTTAGAAGTATCCCAGTAATCAAGTAATGATAATAACTACTTGGCTTTTAAGAACTTGGTTTTGATAAAAATTTCTTCTCGATGGAAACGAAGGAAATTACCAGAATAGTAGGTTATCCTCAAATCATAAGCATCATCCGGTCGAAGTGCAAAATGTTGATAGCTCAACTACCAAAATCTCCATAGTAGACCTAATAAAGGATGTGTATGCATTCTGTGTGTATATATATTTATCCATATATGTATGCATAGTTTAATGCTTCTCCTTCCTGAAATAGGAAATAAAGAAATTGGCAAAATGTACATTTGACTCTACTTCAACATTTTAGAATAGATGATTTTACTAATCATGCATCTGACTTCAACTTACATGAGTGATCGGGATCGAATTATCATAAGATCAAATAAAATCTGATCCGTTCAGCCAAACAATTAAAATATTGCTGGCTTCCCGTCACTTAGAACTCCAAAATCCTCTATTATTTTAGTGGCAAAGAACATCGAGATAGATCAAAGACAATCAAGTGTAGCCCAAACGCTCTGAGTCTTTATTTTTTCGATGACCTAAAACTCCTTGCGGATAAATCAAGGAAATTGGTAGCTTTGCAACACTAATTTCTGAATAATGCAAGTTTCGAGACTCGAACTCAGATCCCCTCTGTTGTACTGTAGTCGGTAGCTACCACTAGTTGAGCCGCACCCCCGATGAGTCCAAATGGTTAAGTCTCTCGCATGATAGAGTTGAGATTGGAATCCATGACCCAATGAAATCAAAAGGACCTCTATTTTTGTTTTTTGTTTTTGGTTTTAAGTAAACATGGTAATGTGGTTACATGATTACCTTGGGGAGGGATTCAAGATAGGCCTCGGGGATCTCCATCTCGGATAGGACTTGGGCATTGATTGCCATAGCCGCCTTGAGAACTTGGTTGACAGATTCCTTCTGGAATTGGACCCATCTCCTCGAGACTTCGGAGAGCCCATTGGGAGGGACCTTAACCGTGGGGAGCCACCACTTGTCCTCGTTTCTTTGTCCTCCACCACCATTCTCAGAAGAATTGTCATTCTCCCTCTTCACATACCAGAACTCATTTTGGTCCTTGAAATTGTCCAAGTAGTCCTGAATTCGAGGATCCAATGGAAGATGTTGTTCCAAGAATGGGAGATTAATTAATTAATTAATTAATTACATCATATGAAAACAAGAACAAGTATGGTGAAACCATGCTCTTGGTGGATACATACAGAGAAAATGTACAAAAACTCAAAAAAACTCGCCGTGTGAATTAGAGGTTACGGCCACTTTTGAATCAGAACACGACGATGCAAAATCGAAACACACGCAAGATCAAAAATCACCGCTGTGTTTTATTTCGTAATCAGATTGCACCGGTGCAAGATTAAAATCACCGGCATGTTTGGTTTAGAATCAAATTATACTGGTGCAAAAACAAAGAACACCAGTGCATTTCGATTTTACACCTGTATGTTTTAGTTCATAAGTAATGGTAATCTTTTAAACGGTGGTAGAACTTACGAGGTGACAGTAATTGCATTACATTTTACGTTACCTTTTTAATTTCTTTATATTTTATCATATCATAATTTAGGAGTAGTCAACGTTAACTAGTTTTAAAAAGAAGTGACATAGGAATTTATTTTGAAAATCATAGTTGGTGTATCATGATTTTTGACAGGTGGAAAATAAAAAAAATTGATTAAAAATCAAAATACCTTACACATTGCAAAATATATTACTCGGTATATTTTTATTTTTAATCAATATCTTAGGTTGACCTAGTTTTGTATTAATCAAATACCAATTCAGTTATGTATCATTTCATAATTTTGCAGAAACATTCAATATTGATCTCTAATGAAAAAATACAATATAAGGAGATCGATGATGAAAATAAAATTCAAAATAAATAAATATACTCAACGGTGTATGATGGAAATAAAATAAGTAAAATATATAAAAAAAGAGGAGATAAGAAAGAAGAGAGAGGAAAAAAAATTAAAATAATAATAAATAATTCAACGTAAACAATGCACTTTATAGCTACTATGTCCATATTACATCACTTATTTGAAGGATTCTCTATGTCAAATTAGCCTCTCCCAGCATCTAAGTGTTAACAAAAATTGGGGCACCCATTGTAATTATACCATTATTTCCTTTACTACTAAATTCATTTTGGCATGATACATTGAGATTACTTCATCTCTCTTGGGATGAAAAGACATCTAAATTTCAACTAAACAACATAGGGTGAATGGGATTTAATCTTTGAATCACAATTTATTAACCCCCTTATTATACTAAGATAGCACCGATGTTATCTCACCAAAGAACATGGCATTAGTGCCATGACGCTTGCATTATTTGTATTACACAACACTATTGTATTAGCATCTACATTATTTATACTAATTCTCATCCAAATGTTGCCGAGATCACATTCCATTAATAATCAATTCTATGATCAAGATTGAGTCAAATCGATTATGGTCTTGACTGTGCTAATTACTTACAAGGAGCATGGCATCGAGCTTCCTCAGTGCAGGGATGTTCATGAGGAGATCCGTTCGTTGTTGTGTGGTCATTATCTGTGATCCACAAAATTTATCTAAATCAATATTCACCGTAATTTGAAAGTGGCAGTAATATTTAGTGTGATGGGAAGGTAAATAAGAAATGGATCTTTACATAGGCATGCTTTGATTCATCTGCAACTGCTTAGAATGATGGCTACGAGTATGGAAATGTATGTTGTAACGTGTTTTGTAATGTACAGTTAAGAATCAATTGGTCGAAAATCAGAATTAATCGGTTGAAAATTAAGCAGATCAAAATATAATGGTTGGAATACTTTTCAACTGGTTGAAAATCAAAATACACCGATTGAAAATCAAAACACACCAGTTGAAAATGAGTATACACCGATGCATTTTACCTTTTCACCGTCGGAAAATAATTTTTCACTTGAAATGTCATTTTACACTTATGGGAGATATTTTCATTTGAAAAGTGATTTTTCATCGGTGAAAAGTTATTTTTATCGGTGAAAAATATTTTTCATCAATAAAAAATTTAAATACACCAATTAAAATCATTACTGTCATCCATATATTCCAAAATACGTTGCAAAATATATTTATTTATTTTTTCTCCAACAGTATCAAAATTATTGGCGTGTGCGTAAATATCCTCAAAGTAACTCTATTTGGGTGTCCTTTTATCAAATACTCCATCAAAATTATTGGACTTTGATTTGAAAACTAAGGCTTTTCATGTAAACCATCTTAAATTTTTCCTTCTCCCATCCTCAAAATTAACGAGGTTAGGATTTGTGGAGTCTAGAATACAAAACAACCTTATTTTTAAGTTGAAATGCTTTGATTTTGAATAGGTAATCAATGGAGGATATGTTGTCTAAAAATGAGCAACTTTTTAGGAGTATCCATCTAA
Organism: Thalassia testudinum; assembly: GCA_037157565.1. Classification (NCBI taxonomy): domain Eukaryota; kingdom Viridiplantae; phylum Streptophyta; class Magnoliopsida; order Alismatales; family Hydrocharitaceae; genus Thalassia; species Thalassia testudinum. The sequence continues at coordinate 57,132,866 of JAZHRO010000030.1, forward strand.
ATAATGGGAAGTCGAAGATATTTGCGTCATGGTCAATATTCCTGGAGAAGTCCCCGTAAAAGGACATCTTCGATTTGTACGGTTACATTGGAGCTCATGGGTTACTCGATGGAAGTAAATGGAGGGGGCACAATATTGAAATATTTAATTTGCAAGCGAATATGGGCATGTGACTACAGTTGTGTTTAACATTATTTCACAACTAACAAAGAAAGAAAGGAAGTTTTCTTCGTCGTCCAGAGTTAGATTATATGCAACGAACTTTAAATTGAAGTTGATAAATAGTAATTTTTAATTATTTATATTGTACTACTAAATTTTATGAATTTCTTCAGGTGAAATTTTTTTTAAGGGTGTTATAATTTTCTTTACTTGAAAATTTTGATGTTTCCAGTAGAATTCAATCAATTAATCGATATATTTTTAATAGTAGTAATAACTCCACTTCATGATGTATTCTTTGATCATCTCGAAAGTAATTCCTTTCTCTTGCTTAAGAAAATTTGATTCGAACATCACAACCTTAACCTAAATTTGATTTTAATAGAAAACATTATCCTTGAGACCTTGTTAGGTATATCTCTTGTAACCCTCAACAATCACAAAAAAAAAAGGAAAAAAACTTAAATCTGAATTGGGCAGCAGTAATTTTTATTTTTTTATATTTCATTATTTATTTTTATAAATTTACTATGATAGACTTTTTTTCTTTTTTTTTTTTTTTTTTCTTTCAGAGATGTTACTTTATATATATCAATTAATTTTTTCTGTTACCTCCATCTGGGTTCCATCTTTGGACTTCTGCTGTGAAGGAACCAATTCGACGATGTGATCTGTGACGGACAAGAGCCAATCGATCTCCTTTCGCCACCTCGACCTCAGCTCCGGTGGCATCGGCTCCAGTCGCCGTTGCTCTCCGAACACAGAAGCTATCGTGATAACAAACGTAGACAAAGTTAATGGTATCGTTAAAGAAACATGTGCATGCGCAAACGCATGTAAACTAGATTTAATTTTGCAAAAGGTTTCACGTGGATGTTTATTAACGTTTGATATTGCATTTGCTTTCCGATGTGTGCTTTTCCGCATCTATGATACCATGCAATCCACGTGGAACAATTAAAATAGTTTACCCCGTTCATTTTATTTATTTATTTATTTTTCTATGCCACGGTATCTGCTCTCTCTCTCTCTCTCTCTCTCTCTGCGTAAAAGTTATTTTTTTATCTGTCTCATTTATTTTATTTTATTTTATTTTAACTTTTTACATTGTCGAACATTTACATCCGTTTCAAATTTTATCGTTGTTATTAATCTTCTCATCTTGTATTTATTTCTTAGATGTCAATATTAATTATGTTTCTACGAGAATACGAAATAATATATATATATATATAAAATTAAACAGTATAAATCCACTGCAAGATATCGATTGAAAATTAAAATGTATCAAGCAGTATATTTTGCAATGCATAGTGTATTGATTTCCGATTGATGTTTCCTTTTCTACCGGATTGAAAACCAAGATGCATCGGACAATGTATTTTGCAACGTGCGGTATGTTAGTTTTCCATTGGTCGAAAATTAAGATACACCGATTGAAAATCATATTAGATTTTCACATAATTAACTTTTACGCTTCCACGGTGAATAATTTTTATAATCTCGCAGCAGTGCATTAATTAAAAATTAGTTGTCGTTTAAGAATCAACAATAGCCTTAGTTAATTAATGAATCTTGAAGCATATATAGAGTAGAGGACAACATGTTCGAATGCATCGATGATGAGTACCTAGAGACGTAAATCTGTAGAGTCAAGTCAAGTCTATTTACATTGGGTGACGAATAATATGCGTGCAAACAAGATCTAAATAGACTTGGATTAAAAGTGGAATAGATTAAGCTGTGAAGGTATTTGTTTAGTGGATTTATAATGATTGGTGGGTTTGTAATAATTGGTATGATAATATTTAATATATATTGATGCTGGTGATATATTTTAATATATATTAGTGTTAATATGATGCAACAGGATAGTAATAATTGATATGAAGTGGAAAATTGTGACATCCTTTGACCCTAAAATCTAACCTATCCCAAACTCAGCTCCAAACCCCTAACTTGCTCCCAAACCCGATACTAAAGGTGTAGAGTTATGCTCAATGATTGGTAATGCAGATGATGATCATTACATATGAAGCACTTTGTCAAGATAATTGCATTTCGAGCTCTCTCTGAAGAACGATGACTTGTTAGTATGTATACTCTCTGATTTCGACGTCGATTATTTCTAGGGATTGTTTCTTCTTGGGTCTTTTAATCCCAAGATTAAATCATCCTAGGATTGGGCCCACAATCTCAGGATAAGATAATTCCAGGAGGGGCATGGGATTGTTTCAATCTTAGGTTTTAATTCGCTACTCTCACTCAAATTAAAAAATAATCTCTCCCAACAAACACGTTCCCTCTCCAATCCTTTAATTTGACCCATTGATCATCCAAACAAGATTTGTCCTCTATTCTAGGTTAATTACATAATTCTACCTCCAACAAAGTCTATTATTTAAAAACAATTCCTCCCAACAAACAACTAAAGAGAGTTGGAGCAAATTTCATAAAGCTCAAAAACGTTGCATATAATAGAGTTGGACCATTTCAACAAAGTTGTGAACCACAATATTGAAGCATGTGGATAGAGTTGTATGTTGAGAATAAAGTGGAAGCATGTCTATGGAGATAGATAATAGCTTAGATAGTTTTTCTTAGGTTTATATTGCCTTACAAGCCAAGCCATTGAAAATTGTTGCTAGATTAATTAAAATGATGAATGATCTACTTTGCCTATAGGTATAGGAGCATCAAATTGCAATTGAGAGAGGTGTTTGTTTTTCTATTTTCCCATCGAGAGGAGCAAGAGATTGGTGTTTGGTACAATAGGGTTCTAATGTGATTCCTTTGAATCTAGCGACAAGTTTTCATCGTAGTCTTTTCCCTTCTTCCTCCAAAGGGTTTTTCTACATAAATGCAACATTCTTCTCCATGCAATTACTTTGATTATTTCTTCAAGCTAATTCAACCCATGACATGCGTGTAATGTAATCCTAAAAATTCTTTAGGTACACTTAAATAAAAGTCCCTATCTAACTTATATGTGAAACATATATATTGCTTATAAAAAAGAAGAAAATATGAAATTCTTGTAAGATAAAATGAACTCAGTTATTATTATTATTATCATTATCATTATCATTATCATTATTTTTTCAAATAATGTTTGATAAAGAGTCCCAATACCTGCAAGATTTGTGATGGCATTAGATAATGCGAGTGCCGATGAGACCCCTTTTCCACCACCAGACATGTCTTCTCCCAATAGAAGCTTTGCAAATTTCTCTTTCATCAAGTCGATATCTGTAGGTTAATCTAAGAACTTAGATTGACCTAATTGGTAAAGCAATCAAAGACTATGATTTGAAAAGGGCGGAGGAAAATGTTAGGGGGCCAATAAATTATGCAATTATTTTACTAGGCCGAGTATTCTGCCTAAGACTAATAAAAGAAGTATGCTCCCCACCACACAAAGGTGATCCCTTTTTATGCCAATAGAAAAAAAAAAAAGAGCCATCTCTTTCCTACAATCCTACCAAAGTCATTGCCGTTAGCTAAATAGATGATCATGAATGTTAGCACATGAAATTGCATATGAATTATGCCTATGCAACATGATGGGCTCTTTTCATGTCTACATCCCATGGAAAAAGAAACCGATCATGTTAACTTAGCATCCTCACCAGGATTGTGGGTCGATTTTGCAGGTGCACCACCCCCATCCTTACCCAATCTCGACTTAGGGTTGGGAACCCGATCATTACGGTCGGCCGCCCAACCAGTTTGCTGGCCATCCATCAACCTCCCAGAGGACTTGGATCCTAGGCTCCTTGGTCCTGCATAATCTTCTACTGTTGTCGAGCCACTCTCGACAACCATGCTATGCGCCTGTCGACCACCGTTGATATCAAACATGGCCGACGCCCCAATTCCACCTCCTCCTCCTCCTCCACCTTCACCACTACTATCACGTCGAAAAAATCTGTCCAAACTATTCCCTCTTTTCAGCAATCGAACCATCAGCCTCCTTAATCTCTCCAGGATTGATGGTTCATTGTTAATGTGTCTCTCAATGTCTATCACTCTTTTTCTTCCTCCGATGTGTGTTCGTGTGTGTGTTCTGGGGGTATTTCCTATTTTTGATTTGGACTGTTGCTGTGATTTTGCTTTGGGGATTTGTTCCTATATTTAGTGGGGGATTAGCTATTTTTGTGAGGGTCTGTGTTTGTTTGGAGTACTTGGACGTTGGAAGGTGTGGGTTGCATGAAGGGAAGGGTGATTGGAGGGGAGACAAATGTGAGGGGTTTGTTGCTTTCTTCAGGGTTTCTTTAATTGGGTGGATCATTTAATTGGTTTTTGGGGGCATTTGGACGGATACCCTCCTTACCAATCTGCACATGTATCCTCCTTACCTGTGGTTGCCATACACTTCATGTTCTATGAATGTGTAAGACTAACCCATCAAGTAATCTAGATATTGGATTCTACAACTTTGGTTCTAGCTTAACCTAGTTAAGTTGTGGAAGGATTGATTTAACCATATTAGTGTTGAATGACATGCCATATTTTAATAATAAATAGATGTAAGTAATACAAAGTATAACAATGATACATATATGACAATAACAATGTGACAAGAATATGTATGCAAATTTGCGATAAAGAGGGTATGTATTGAACCCCTCTTCTCTTGATTGGGAGAATCCAAAAAGCTAGAAGTAGATTAATATTTGTTGCCGTACCAAAGCTGGATGTTGATAACAAGGTAAGATATTCTCCTCTACAATGAGAAGGGACATGGATCATTTCTTGATCCACCGGCTTGGAACAAGGAGTAGATGATGGAATAAAGATTCTTTCATCGATTGTTTATCCCATGATAAAATTAATTTACATATATTAAATGAGAGTGATGTTCGTTAATGCAAGAGTTCATACATCCTTTTTAAAAGATGATTATCATCGGTGATATTTAATTATATTATATTGTTAATATCAAAAAATCACAAGTGATATTCAAACATCCCAGGTGAGGTTTGTTTCACAATTAAAATATCACTGGTACATTTAATTTAAAATTTAAATATTACCAATATAATTTAATTCAGACTCAAACATCACTGATGTGATTTGTTTTATAATTAAATATCATCTATGTCATTTAGTTTGTAAGGAGCCCGGATGTGATGTGAACTCTCATATGTACTTTACTTTTATTAAGATACATTTTTGCCATCAAATAAGATGATCTACCCTATTTGGACTAATGATTATTCCCATCGTTCTCATCATACTTCTTCCGATGAACATCCATCCATATGCCTCTTACTTTCCAATGACTGTTTTGTCGTTCAGGAGTAAAAGAGGGTATCTTCTTGTTCCCGTACAAAAGCAACCTATAAGAAAGAACCCCTTTCCCTTTTGTACACTGAGGGACTTAATCTTTATTATTTGCTAATTCAAAGTGTAGGTATGCACAAACATATCTATTCGTCACTGTAGCTTCAACATAACGAAGTGGAGGAAATTAGACCTAATTCACATCCCATGGAGAACAGACCGGTACGGTGGACATTGACCAATGCCTTGGTGGGTGGTTTGACGTAATTTTTATCCTGAGTTCGAAAAAAGAAAAAGAAAAAGAAACACCTCTCCACCAACAAAAGTGTCCCTGCTTGCCGAACAAATTCCCAAAAGAGCAAATGGGCCTATTTAAGTAAATGGGCTATTTGACATGAGAGATTTGGGCCCATGTTCATACCATTTTTTGTTTCTCGTTAAAAACAAAATGGTCACTTTTTTAATGTCATTAGGTCAGAGGATCCTTATTTTTCCTCTGCCTGTTATTGGAACATTACCATCTTTTTCCTCATTAGAAAGTTACCTTATGATGTACCTTTGCAATGGCAACAAACCTCGAAAAGGGTGAGTGACATTTCAAATGCCCACATACATGCGCATCTCCACGGAAACACGAGATCAAAATAGTAGACAAGCCGAATAAGAAATAACAACACAACAAGCTGAGCAAAAACAACAATATACTAGTGGATCTATTGGAAAAGCTGGTGGAATAAGTAGAAGAATAAGGAAAAGATAATGTAATAAGTGAGATTTGGTATTTAGGTGTTCAGGTGAGTTAAAGTTATTTTGTAAAAAAGTAAAGTAACTTTGCGTTGAGTTAACTTGTTTTAACTCGACACAAGTGATAGACATGTTAAGTGATGAACAAACATGGATTAACTCATTTAACCTACCTACCAAACATGCTTTAAAAACCTAAAACACAAAATGATCATAGGAGAAGTGAGGCGAGGCGAGATGGAGGTGGCGTCCATGATCAGAGTTGATATGGATCTCGTAACTAGAACAACACCCAAAACGATTATGAAGAAGATCTCGAACACACCATCTTAGGTGGTTTGAGGATGTATTTATGGAGTTTCATTGTATCTGTTTCGTAATCCAGTAATATCAAGCTTGTTACAACTTGTTGAATGAAACAAGGGGGTCCTAGTCGGGTAGACCACTTTTAGAGATAATTCTACCCAATTGATAGTGGGCCATGCCAAGATATGCATGCCAAACATGTAAGGTTACTTCTTTCCTCATTAAGTTATTCCTCAAAGTGAGATAAAAAGTTATTTGTAGTTGTTATTCAGTTGAGTTAGGCATATATATTTGTGTCAAGGAATAAGAAATGAAGAATGACACTAGGAATAACAGTTGTCTTTTGGACTTGCATGTCATAAAAGCTTTAAATTTGTATTTGATCTAATTTATACAAATATTTCCAACACGTGAACGTCAATTCCACCTTTATGCCTAAACTTGCTCGCTTGTCTCACTTACAAGCCAAGCTTGGAACTAGTAAGACGTCGTGTAGGCTCAAGTTTGGAATTAGAAAATCAGAATTGATCGCATCTAATTTGTGAATTTAAAAACTTAGATAGTGATATTTACATATTGTTTACTTCTAACGAACGATCTTAGAATATATTATTTTTTACGAATATAAATTTAAATATTAATTACGCTACAATCAATCATACTACATTGTAATTTTTAAATACAGTAGAAACAAGTTAACACTAAGAAAAACTTTCATCTATAACTTACATGTAAATTAAATTGCATCCATATATTTATTTATTTCTTTACGTGGGATAATATAATAAATAAGAAGAGGGATACTGGCCTTGATCTTCCCTAGATGTTAGGAGGAACCTTAATTTTATAAGCTTAATTTGCAACCATTAAAAATCCTACCTCCCATCTTTGGGAGGTACTCAACTCGACCATTAGCAATTAGGTGGAAGCATCTTTTTGGAGAAAGTGGATTGACGGGAAGGTACATATATATATATATATATATATATATATATATATATATATATATATATATATATATATATATGTTGCAGCCCAAAGGCCATTGTCACCCAAAGTGCATCAAAAAGAGGTCGTCTTCCCAAAGCTTACTCATGCGCATGCAACTGTGGGGTCAATTGTAGTAGGTGAGTCCTTGGGGATGGGTGATGAGGAACGTGCCTCGTGGGACTAATGTGTAAGTACTTCATTACTTAAGGTTTCTCATGAAATTTTCAATAAATCCGCAAAGATGCCCTTTTAAAATTCCTAACATCAATAAGTATTTCCAAGTTTAGTAATTCGGGAGTTAAGTGCCACCGGAGGGTTTGACTCGGTGGCAAAGCGAACCCCATGTTTATCATATTTACCTTCTAAAAAATAACAAAAAATTAAAGTCGATTTTCCATCATGTTTGCTCTGTCTTTTTGATCAAGTTCCATGAGTGTTGGCAAATTATGTTTTTTGCATTGTACCATATCTTTTTTTTCTTGTTGGGTCGTGTTTGTTAAAGTTGGGTGCATGAAGTAGAACATTGTCGAGTACTTGAAGGTGATTAAGGATCGTGAATCCGTGAGGATTTTTGTTTGTCTTGCCAATGTTTAGATCTCTCAACTTTATCACCAAGATTTGGATATGTAGTCTTTCGTTGTGTTATTTCTTCCTTTTTCATTTCCTTTATTTTGAGATAGATGTGAAAGGATATTCCTTTCGGAATGGGTTTTATTTAACATTACCTGTAACACTTTCAAGAATAGCTTCACATAATAAACTTATAAAAATGATAAGTGGGATGTAGGGATTTCAAATTACAAATTAACAACTTCGACTTAGCATTTTGGATGATTTACTTAGGTCCATTGAACGGACACTCAACAAGTTTTTTTTTTTTTTGAAATAGGACACTCAACAAGTTATTAAGATCAGCTTTTCTCGATTAAACTTAGGTCTAAGTCTAGGTCATTGCAAATGATATTAGAGATAAACTTAACTCTAATAGTAGAAAGTAATTGCCCTTAGGATGTTAAAGAGTATGCCATGATGTAGAGCCACCACTAATAATAGTCGAAGTGCATTAATTGATTAAATTTTGACACGGTCGTTAGGATTTTAAATAAGGTTATAACATTTCTAAGAATAGTCACACATAGTAAACTCATGAAAGTGAGTAGTGTAATATAAGCATTGGAATTACTAGTTAACAAGTTTTACTTAAACATTTTAAGTGATTGATTTAGGTTCATTAAATCTATACCTAACAAGTTGTTATGACTAATGTTTCTTATTGGGTCAAAGTCAAAATCCGTGCACAAGCAAACTTTTGTAGATTGCAAGGAAGAAGAGCATCGATGTGTGTTAAGACCCGAGGCATCAAAACACTTTAAGATGTCTGGGAGTTGGTTCAGACGTCGGATCAAACGTCTGGAAATTAATTTTTACGTGCGTACAATCGCGAATCTGCACGCGTACCACGCGCAGACTGAAACCCGCCGCCCTCTTCTTTTTCTCTCCCCTCGCCGACCTGTAGAACCCCCCCCCCCCCCCCATGCCTACAAATACTCTCCTCTCCCTTACGGCAACCACATTCATCCGTCTCCTCCTTCCCCAGCGCGAGACCAAGAGCGAGAGAGAGGGCAGCAGCTGCTGCCGGGTGCAGTGGTGGAGAGGAGAGGTGCCACGAGAGGGAAGAGGAGAGAGCGCGCGAGCCGTGAGAGAGAGAGCTCGCCGGAGCAGCTCGACCCCGGCCGGCATGCGCGCAGAGGAGCATTGTGCTGGGGAGGGTTCCCCGGTGCTGCTGCAGCTCGGGCAGCGAGCGGACGAGCGCGGCCGCATGCAGTGGGAAGAAGACAAAGGAGCTTCTGATTTTAGGATTTTTCCCAGAATCATACGTCTAGACCTTCATCCAGACGACGCGAATGACGTCTGGAAGAAGCTCTAAATGGCTGATAGGTACGTATTGTGCCTATACCTTCCTTTTTGCGGATACGGCCATGCAGGCCGTTCCGCTGAAGCTTTGTCGCATGTCTTGCTGAGGGAGTTTTGCGTGCGCGTACAGGTTTCGCTTCGGGAAGGCGCGGGGCATGCCCTCCCACGCGGTTCAGACGTCTGGGCGAGTCACCAGACGGCGGAGAGCATCTCCAGACGTCCGGAGAGGTGGTCGGACATCTGGAGCTGGGTCCAGACGGTTCAGCAGGACCTCTGGACATCTAAGGAGCAACGCAGAGTGAGGTATGACATGGACCCTTTTTAAGACATCTAGAAGATGTTCCAGACGTCTGATCTGAGTCATAGTTGTCGTTTTTGACCCGTTTAGGGTCCGTTCGAAGTCCGATTTTCGCATTTAAGATTCTGTTCTTCTCAGAATTAGTTCCTCTATTTGTTTGAAATACTTTTATCCTGTTCTGAGTGGTTCCTTGTGATTGATCCTTGTATTAGGACCTCGTTCTGTTGCGGCTTTGGGGGTTGCGGAGGCACATGAACCTGCCGATCACGCCCCCATTACTCCCGATTTTGCGGGTAGAGTGGCTTCCCTCAGTTAATTACAAATATTAATGCATATCTGAAATAAATGATAGATCTTAGGGTATGGCATGAATCCTAGGACCTGCAAACTATATTGAATGATAGATCCTAGGGTTTGACATGAATCCTAGGAACAGAAATACTGAAACGAATGTCTTGAATGCCTGAATTGCAGTCTTGGATAAGTAGATAGAATAATGATAATTGCTTGTAATTGGATAACAGCTGCCTGTGAAATGTAGAGTACTGTTGCTAGTAACTGTTACATGGAATTTCTGTTGGTTGAAATTAAATACGAGCTGCTTGTATATAAATGGGAAAGGAAAAGAAGTATGAATGTTGGAAATACGTACTATATGCGAATAAACCTGAAATGATGAAACCTAGTATGGCTTGGCCTGAGAAACATGAGCCTGAACCCTACGGGGAATTAGGAGTAGAACTCCTAGAAATAAATAGAATGGAACTAGAAAAGTGAATGGGAAAGTGTGTTGTCTCTTGGGTATGTAGTACCAAGGGAAGCACAGGTTACCTCCTAGTGCAAAGCGGAGCCAGCCGCCCTAGGGACCCGGGGTTAGGTCTGGCCACTTTGTACTGACTTTTGGCCCTCGCGTACACCGTACCGGGGAGAGCTACTAGTGTAGGGAGGGAGCTAGCCACCCCACGGAGCCCGGGGTTTAGCTAGCCGTCCTACACCGACTTGTTAGGTCCACTGGGCAAACCAGGGTAATCAGGCGAGGGTGCGCGGACTGTGGAGGGGCAAGATCGCTGTTTGGTTACTGTGGAGGGGCTGGACCCCTGTTACTGAGAGGGCTCTGCCCTATACTGGTTCTGTGCTGTGCTTTGGGCGCACCCGTTAACGGAAACGACTGACCACGTGCCAGTGCGGGGTAGCAACCCGTGCGTTATCGCGCGTGCCGTAGTCACCGTTACGTCTGTCAGCGACCTTGGGGTGGTTGACTGAGGGTAGGACCACCACGAGGGACTCCCCCGGCCAGGAGAGCACCACGTGCTACTTCTACTTTTAGGAAAAGATTGCAATCAAGATCGTTCCCACGAGGAACATTTGAGATCAAGAGAAAGACCTGAGAAATAAACCAAGAAGGAGTAAATAGATAAATAAAGGAAGAAATTAAAAACAACAGCTGCTTGTCCACCTTTACTGTTTTTCTTAGCTAGCTGGTTGCCACTCTACTCAGCGTTTCGCTGACATGTCATATTTGTCACCTTTTTCAGGATCAGGTGTTGAGCAGCTAGAGCCTATAGCTGCGGAGGGTGCTGGGCCTAGCAGAGCCCAGTAGTTGTACTTTTGTTGTACCATTTTCTGTAGTAGTGAGTATTCTGTTACCCCTTTGTACTCTTTGATTGTAAATTTCATATTTCTGTACCTGTTTTTAATTCTCTACTGTTGTGGTGGTGTGCACTGTAGTAGTTCTTTTCTTTACTGTTGTACTTTTGTTACTATTAGTTACTTGCATGGTGAATGTGGTTTATTTTACTGCTTTTTTGTTACTTCTCATTGGACGACTGAGTCTTGGGATCAGTCGAGTCGGTCCAATTCTCGTGTCTCGTAGAGATTTAGGAATCGGGTCGTAACAATGTGCCCCTTTTATCATAAACGATGAGTATGTATGTGCCCGACTCTGACACTAATCATTTAGAATTGAACAAAACAACCTAACAATGTAAGACTTATGAAATGACCCTTCCTAAGGGTCGTTCGAGAATTTCCCGAAAGGGTAAGGGTGTGAGCGTAATTTTAAACCCCCTTAGTTTAAATTTGTGGGCTCTGCGGGGAAGAGGAAAGCTTGAGGGGGCAACCTCGTAATTTTTCCCTCTCTCTTCCACCCCAACTCAAGCACACAAACCCTAACCCTTCCCTTTATAACCCCCCTCCACCCTCTCCATCTCCACACCACCACCACCTCCACCTTCACTCCACCACCTTGCAGCCGGCGACCATCTCCTCCCCCGTCCCCTTGTAGCCACGAGTGGGGGAGAAGGAGAGGGGTGGACCACAAAGGAGAGGGAGAAAGAGAGAGTGTGGGTGAGGGAGAGAGAGAGAGAGAGGGAGAGAGAGAGAGAGTGGGGGCAAAGGGAGCCGGAGGTGCGAGGAGACGAGAGGAGAGGAGCTCGGAGGAGCTCAGAAGAGGGATGGTGTGCCTGAGGAGGACGCCACTACTACGGTTGCAGCAGTTGGAGTTCGCGAGGCGTTCTGCGGAGTCATTTTTCTGCAGTATCAGATGTCTGTAACACTCACCAGACGTCTGGAGGAGCCGCAGGACGTCCGGAGCTGACACAGGATGTCTAACAGCATGTAGAGTGCCAAGGTGTGTACCCTGCATGAACCTGTATGCACGTACGTCAGTTGTTACGTGTAGTATTTTTAACCTACGCATGCATGTGCAGGTACGAGGTTTTGGAAAGGCGCATAGCGCGCCCTTCGAGGCACCTTAGGACGTCTGGAGACCACGTCAGACGTCTGACTGCTCTTATAGACAACCGAGAGTAGTGTCAGACGTCTGGGGACCCCCTTAGACGGCTCTACGGGGTAGCAGACGATGGATACAGATGCAGGAGAGCAAGATGAGCTACTGCGTTCGTTTAAGACGATTAGGACTCGCCCCAAACGTCTGATTTTGGTTAGAATGCGTGTTTTTGGCCGGTTCAAGGCCCAAACGGAGTAGGTTTTACGCAAACGAAGTATCGTTGGTTTTCGTTCGGAATTCTCTACATGCTAGTGTTACACCTATGCTATTTTGAACTCGTTTGACATGATTGGTCAATTGTATAGGTCTTCAATCCGTAGTGTATACGGGATCCACGGAGAAGACGGGATCTACCATACGAGCCCTCATTCCACCCGAATATCCTGGTAAAGTGGTCTTTTTTAATACTGTGATTTAAATGATTAAAGTGCATGCTATATTAGAATGATCTGATTGAACCCTAGGATATAAAATGAACCCTAGGGTTGAAAAGAATGAATGTACATCACTTGAGCCACGTTGTTATACTCTGAAATGCATGTTAAAGTCCTTACTGCTAGTAATTGAATAGTTAAGTGATGTGGTGCTTGCTTCATTTATTAAATCACAAGCTACCTGTTATAAGATTAAGAATTGGAAAGTGAATAGTGATATATGCTGTATTTGAAATGAGATGAGTATGACACATGAATCCTACAGGGAACTAGGAAAGGAACTCAAGTATATTGAAACAAATATTGGACGTATGATGGAATATGTTACCCTCAGGTTGGTTGGTTGTATGAACTTGGGCATGAAAAGTGAGTTGGCCCTCGTGTACGCGGTACCGATGAAAGCTACTATCACTTTAGTGTAGGAGGGAGCTAGCCACCCCTTGGGTTGGGATTCGGGGTTAGGATTGGCCACCCTACACCGACTCTTGTTAGGCCCACTGGCAAACCGAGATAGCCGGGCGAGAGTATGCAAACTGTTGAGGGGTGTGGCCCCTGTTCTGTTTTATGCTGTACATTTGAGCATATCGGTTAGCGAAAATAATTTACAGCATGCTAGTGCTAGGTAGCTACCTGTGAGCTTATTGCGCGTGCCGTAGTCACCGCTACGTCGCGGCCATGACCCCAAGGTGGTAGACCAGGTGTAGGACTACCACGGGGTGCTCTCTCGACCAGGAGAGTGACACGTGTACTTCCTGCATCTTGGGGAAAACTATATCAAGATTGTTCCCTTAAGGAACAAGTTGATTTGAAAAATGTTATGGACCCTTGTTAGAAACCGGATCAGAAACACATAGATGTTGTAAACGAAAACAAATAATAATACATAACTGGAATTTGGATGGTTAGTTAGCTGTTTGTTTCCTTTATGTTTAATTTCATGTAAATGACTTATACACCACTCTACTCAGCGTTAGCTGACCACAAATATATATAACCATATTCAGGTCAAGTAATTGAGCAGCTAGTGCCACCGGCTGTAGAGAGCGCTGGGCCCAGTCGAGCCCAGCCGTAGGCTCTTCTCTTTCTCCGTTGTAGAGATTTTTGTTAGTAGGAAGTACCTTTAACATGTAGTAATTGCTTCTACTATGTTTCTGTTATATTTCTCTCTATTCTAGTTGTGATGGTTATGTCTGAATAATACTTTTTCGCTTATGGCATTAATATCTTTGAGATATTCTATTATGTTTCCATTGTTGTCTATTATCTATTTCTACTTAGTTACATTGCATGTGTAGTTTTGGAATATTTTATTCGTTTACTTATTTTTCGTTGTACGATTGGATCTTGAAATTTAATCGAGTCAAACCGATCTCAAATTCCGTAGAAAGTAGGGATCGGATCGTAACAACTTAAATGCCTAATTTTGTGATTAAAATGGCTATTAATAAGGTCGACTCATATTATGTAATAATAACAAATATATGATTTTTTTTTTAAACATCTTTTCAAGGCATGGGCTATGAAATAGTGGCTGGTATGACTAGGTTTTGTTGTTTGTTACAGAAATGACGTTGTAGTACGGATAGTCATTGCCACTATTACAATTTTACTCGGAAACAAAAGGTTTTCCCGAGGTTGAACTCAGGGAGAAAACTATAATTCTAGAAGTACAATGTTTCTATTACAAAAAATGAGAGAGAGAGAGAGATCGGAAGGGGGTTTGTGGTAGTGGAATGGGCTCGTCGGAGAGGGTGGTCGGAGACGGAGCAGGGGGAGGTGGAAGTTGCGTGTGGGGGTGCGAAAATACAAATTGATAGGGGGGAAGTTGAGAGGAGGAGAAGAGGAAGATTTTACCTAAGCTCTGGACGAAGGGGGAAGGGCGGAGGCACCGGCTCGTACCTGCCGAAGCTGAGGAAGAAGAGGCCCTGGAAGGGGAGATCGGCGACGAGGAGGCAGGCGGAGGGTGTCGGCGAGTGCAGCTCGACACAGACGAATGGGTTAGGGGAGCCCTGCTGCAGGTAAGGCAGCAGAGCGACGAGGAGAAGGAGGAGATGGTCGCCAGAAGCTGCAGGCCATCTGTCGGAGCTGGAGAGGATGAAATGGGGGGGTATTCTCCGTCAGAGACAGCTTGTTCTCTTCTACAGGCGGAGGCAGCTTTTATAGAGGCGAAAGCGGAGAGGTGGGCGGAGGGAGGCGACGTGCCTCCCTTGCCGGAGGACAGCCGGAGTAAGGACCCATACCTTCCGCACGTTCGCACGGAAGGCATGGGCTGCTGCAGAGACCATGGAGGTGTCCCTGCGACAGCAGACGTCGCAGGGAACACCCCGTTGAAAGGGCAGAGGTCCTCCCTAACCCTACGCGGCGCCATGCTCCGCGTAAAGTCGCCGAAGCATGGCGCTGCTCAGGGTTTTGCAGGGAGGACCTAAATGCAAAGAACGAAGAAGAATTAGGGGCCAAAAATGCGAGGGTTTCAAAAGTTGAGGGTCAAAAAGTAATAGATAAGGACCAAAATGCAAAGTCGGTCAAGAAGGTCTCTTCTTAGGCTCAAGTTTTTATGTATGACTAAATGTGACCTAAGGATTCTAATGGAAAAATTTATTTCTAGATCAGACCTTGTTTGACCGATCAATTTACATAAAAACCCAAATTAATTGGGCATGGTTCTCAATGTAGGTCAAAGTGGGTTCTCAAGGCCAAATTGAAGGTTCTAAACCCTAGAGATTATTTTTCTATGAATTTTAGAGGATTTAGTCGATTTTTTCTTTGCCTCGAACCTTGTGAATTGAAGTGGGTTTGTTTTAAGGTTACAAGATATCATTTAATTCCTTGGAGTTGCTGTAGCCCTAGTTAGATCAACTCATCCCACTTTCCTTCTTATTAGGTCAATTTGACCTACGTTTGGACCCTAAGTTACCCTGTTTACAGATTGTGTTGGTGAAATTGCATTTTTATCCCTTAGTTCCTGTTTTCTTCACAAACTCAGAATTCTCTGAGTCAAGCCTTTCTGTAAGTTATGTAGGAGCTTTTTCTTGCAAATCAAGGTTAGATGGTGCCAGTTTAGGGTTTATGACAAGGTTCTCATCATACCCCCATGCCTAGCTTTTGCTAGTCCCTGCGCAAAAACCTAACGTTTTAACCTTTGTTCTAGACCATGATGTTTTTGACAACTTCAGATAAGTGCGTTTTCATTTGAACATAGATTAGGTTAGAATGCTGACCATAGGCCTAAAAGGTACTCTAGTACCAATCAAGATCCAGATCTGTCTAGCCTCAACCTCAGTCTTTGGCAAAGGTTTTTAAGACCCACAAGAACTAACCTAAGGTCTATTGGACTTTGTGGTTAAAGCACCCGTGCTTGAAATGATTGTAGCCCTGGTTCAGTTCGCAGTGCATTTTGTAAGAGAGAGAGATAGAAAGTTTTTCTGTTTGGAGAGTTTTCTCTCTCTTTTTCTTTTTAGTTCTAGCCTAGGATTGGCTTTTCAACGCGGTCTGTATCAGATTCCTTGCTCCCATCATCAATCCTCAAGGGTCTCTGACCATCGATACTTCGAGATAGCACCGCCCATGGCAACCCGCGGAACCCTGGCTATTGAGATTTCGAGATAATCCCATCCATGGTGTTCCGTGGCCGAATGCAGACCCTGGCAATTGACACTTCGTGATAATGCCATCCATGGAATCTGAACCAGCAGAGTCCTTGCATGCCCCTAGTAGGATATGTAAATATCCTAAGAGACAAGCACCGAGGAGATGATATTTTGTTACGCATCTTCGAGGGGATTTCCTGCCTCTCCGCGCTGGGAACTTGTCCAAATCAACTTGTGTTGATCGGCCGCTCCTATTCTAGGTATATTTTTTAGAATTTTGTGACGCTTCTGCGTGATTTTGATTTTTATGCTTACTGAACCAGGCTGTGTGTGAGGTTGGGGTGCTTAGGTTACTGAGTCCTGTAAACCAGAAGTTAGTTAATGAGGTCAAATACTCCCTAAGCTTTGGACCTAATACTTAAGCTTTTCATTTTCCTCAACCTCTTGAGGAATGTCTAGATCTTAATGGGTACTAAGAGTCTATCCAAGAATGCCTAAAGTTTGCATTCTTACTAATCTCACCATGCACTTTTCATTTCTTTTCTTGAATAAGGTCTAGAACTTAGGTCAATTCCTTAGTTTCTTACTAATGACTATCACTCTTTTCTTTCAATTTATGCTCCTTTTTTCTTCATTTTGTTTCTTTTCCCTTTTTCCACAAAATCTATTCTTATTCTCTTATTCTTTTTTTTTCAAATTTTTTTTTTAATTTTTATGGTGTTTTTGGCATATGTGATTTTTTTTGTTTAAAACCTTTTCTTACAAGTTTTGCACTTTCATACCCCCCATGCCTAAGATTTGCAATGTCCTCATTGTGGCTTAGGGGGTTTTTATTCAACTTAGTTCATTCCTTAGGACAGATGTTTTGGTGAGTGAATGGGTCGGGGTGGCTGTTGCGGATAATTTCTAATTCCAGATGCAAACATCTGAGGTGGGATCGGCTGTTTATAAAGGCGAACCTTAAGTGCACAAAAGTGTGAGAAAGGTTTTAGATTTTTAGGAAATGACGGGATGCCTCCCGTTAAGCGCTGAGTTTTACGCCATCGGCTGGGCACAATAAGCTCAAGGGGAATGGAGGATATAAGATGATTCAGCCAAATTAGTAGAAGTCACATCAATGAACGGCTTGAATCTCTGACCGTTCACGATGAAAGGTTCGGAATCGTGGCCGAGCGGACTGATTTCGATGGCTCCATTTCCAAAAACTTGTCGAACTAAATATGGTCTGACCCACTTGGATCGCAACTTTCCCGGGAAAAGTTTGAGTCGGACATCAAAGAGTAGGACCTTCTGACCAGGATGAAAGATCTTTCTCGAGATATGCTTGTCATGGAAGGCTTTAACCCGCTCCTTGTAGATTCGCGAATTCTCATACGCGTCTAGGCGTAATTCATCGATCACTGATTTGAAGTTTTCTATGGGTTTCAGCCTTCGAAAGATCTAAATTACAATTCCGTACTGCCCAATAGGCTTTATGCTCCAGTTCTACGGGAAGGTGACACGCCTTTCCGTACACCAGTCTAAAGGGAGACATGCCTAATTGGGTTTTGTGGGCGGTCCTATAGGCCCACAATGCTTCCGGAAGTCGGGACGACCAGTCCTTCCTGTCAGGCTGAACAGTGACCTGTAGGATTTTCTTGATCTCCCGATTTGACAGCTCAGCTAGACCATTAGTTTGGGGGTGGTAAGGAGTAGAGATTCGGTGAGACACCCCGTATTTGGTCATCAGTGACCTAAACTGAGCGTTTGTGAAATGGGTCCCCCCATCAGAGATTATAGCACGGGGAATCCCGAACCTTGAGAAAATGTTTTGATGAATGAATTTGAGAACAATTTTGTGATCACAGGTTCGGGTCGGTATGTGGTGTCTCTCTGTTTTCTTGTTCTAATATTTCGTCGTAGTATAGTACAGAGAAACGGTTACCAGTTTAATACAATTTGTTACTCGGAAATAAAAAGTCTTCCCGAGGTCGAACTCAGGGAGCAAACTATATTCTAGAAGTACAATGTTTCTATTACAAAAATGAGAGAGAGAGAGAGAGATATTTGTCTTGTTGGCTTTTTCTTCTTCTCTTCTTTCTCTTATCTTTGTCCTCTTCTTTTTCTTCTCTTCTCTTCTCTTCAGTTCCTCAGTCTTCTTTTTTCTTCTTCTTTCTCTTCTGTTCTTGTGTTCTTTTTTTCTTTCTTTTGCTTCCAAGCTTTTCTTCTTTGCGGTGCCTGCTCTTCTTTCCTTCTTCTTTTCTTTTTCTTCAGAGCGTCGTCTGATTTTTCAATCAGACGACTTAAGTAGCCTCTGCTACAGTGCGTCCTCCTTTCTTCTTTCTTCTGTGTCTTTCTTCTTCTTCTTGCAGTCCTTCTTCTTCTACTTTGCTTCAAACAGCCACGGCTTTGGCTGCTTCTTCCTTCTTTCTCTTCTTCTTCTCCACCTGCACACTCACACAGCTTGGTCAGAGGGCAAAAACCTAACTCTACCCTCCCCCGCATCTCTCTCTCTCAGATTTCACTCGTAGGATCACTCTCCTAGAGCCGCCGGGTATTCGGGTACGGGTCGCGCCTGGGTCCAGGCCCACCGGCGTGCGGTGGTGGGCGATGAGTGCAGGTCGGGTATACGGGTCGGGCCAGGTCCGCGGGGGGTGGTCACGGACGAGGCCAGGTAAGCGGGTGAGAGGGACCTCACCCCGTGTGACTGAGGCGATAAGCCTCAGTCACTTTTTTCATTTATGCAGGTGTGCGGCTTTGCGTGCTTCCGAGGTGGGACTAAATGTCCCACCCAAATCGACGCCTGCAGCTGAGGAAGCTGCAGGCAATCGTAGCAGCTCGTGAGGCAATCGCTTCAGCTGCAAGCCTGGAGCGCTTAGCGGAGACACTTCGCGCAACCTGGGACCAGTGCTTGGGCGAGATTGGGGCTGCAACTGCAGGCGAAGAAGCTCCAGCTGTTCAGCAATGGCGGCGGAGGAGGGTTGACCTGAAATCAAGCATACGGCCTCTCGGCCTAGTCAGAAGGTGCAGGGAGCTTCGCCGGAGTGCGGCGAAGCTCGTGCAGGTGGTGGCAAGGCATGGGGCAGAGTACAGGGGCAGCCCTAGGTCGGACTGCGGCCGCGAGAATGGGTTTGTTAGGGGGGTCTTCAGGTAGCGTATGGCAGGGAATGAAGGGGGCGAAGCTGTGGAGTGGAGTGAGGGGAAGCTTCTGAGGTGATCGGCGAGGAGTAAGGGGGTCTGTGGCAGTGGAATGGGCTCGCCGGAGGGGGTGGTCGGAGACGGAGCAGGTGGAGGTGCAGGTTGCGTGTGGGGGTGCGAAAATGCAAATTGACAGGGGGAAAGTTGAGAGGAGAAGGGGAAGCGTTTACCTAAGCTCTGGACAAAGGGGGAAGGGCGGAAGCAGGCGGCTGTCGTATCGACAGTCGCCAGAGAAGAAGATGCTCAGAGAGAGGGGGTGGCGGTGAGGAGAGAGCGGGATGGCGCGTGCTGGGTACGGCACGACGCGGGAAGAGCGGGCGAAAGCAGCTCTGCTGCTGGTATTGCGGCAGAGCGACGAGAAGGAGGAGGAAGAACCGCCGGAGCTGGAGGGCTTCTGCCAGAGTGGGAAGAGAGGAAAGATGGGGGTGTTTCTCCGTCAGGACCAAGCTGGTGAGTTCGGCAGACGGAGGCGGCTTTTATAGAGGTGAAAGCAGAGAGGAGGGCGGAGGGAGGCGACGTGCCTCCCTCGCCGGAGGACGGCCGGAGTAGGGACCCATACCTTTCGCGCGTTCGTATGGAAGGTATGGGTCACTGCAGAGACCATGGAGGTGTCCCTGCGACAGCAGACGTGGGCACCCCCAGTTGACAAGGCAGAGGGCCTCCCTCACCCTGCGCGGTGCCATGCTCTGCGCAAAGTCGCCGGAGCATGGCGCTGCTCAGGGTTTTGCAGGGAGGACCCAAATGCAAAGAACGAAGAAGATTTAGGGGTTAAAATGCGAGGGTTTCAAAAGTTGAGGGTCAAAAAGTAATAGATGAGGACCAAAATGTAAAGTCGGCCAAGAAGGTCTCTTATTAGGCTCAAGTTTTTATACATGACTAACTAGGACCTAAGGATTCTAATGGTGAATTTTATTTCTAGATCAGACCTTGTTTGATCGATCAATTTACGTAAAAACCCAAATTAGGTCGTTAATTGGTTATGGTTCCCAATGTAGGTCAAAATGGGTTCCTAAGGCCAAATTGAAGGTTCTAAACCCTAGAGATTATTTTTCTATGAATTTTAGAGGGTTTAGTCAATTTTTTTCTTTGCCTCGAACCTCATGAATTGAAGTGGGTTTATTTTAAGGTTACAGGATGTCATTTAATTCCTTGGAGTTGTTGTAGCCCTTATTGGATCAAATCATCCCACTTTCCTTTTTATTAGGTTAGTTTGACCTATGTTTGGACCCTGAGTCACCCTATTTACTGATTGCGTTGGTGAAATTGCATTTTTACCCCTTAGTTTCTATTTTCTTCACAAACTCAGAATTTCCCTGAGTCAAGCCTTTCTATAAGTTATGTAGGAGCTTTTTCTTGCAAATCTGGGTTAGATGGTGCTAGTTTTGGGTTTATGACGAGGTTCTCATCAGTATGGCTTCGATCCATTTGGACATGTAGTCCACAGTAAGCAGAATGTATTCGAAACCATCCGAAGCAGGAAAGGGGCCCATAAAATCAATCCCCCAAACATCAAAGATTTCGCATACGAGAATCGGCTGCAAAGGCATCATGTCGTGACGGCTCATGTTTCCCAAAGTCTGGCAACGACTGCATGCCTTGCAGTGACTGTATGCGTCTTTGAACAGCGTGGGCCAGTAAAAGCCACACTGGAGGACTTTTGATGCGATTTTATGCCCAGAGAAATGGCCACCGCATGCCTGGTCTTGGCAGAAAGAGAGGATATTGTTGATTTCCTCCTCCGAGACACATCTTCGGATGACTTGATCAGCACCTATGCGGAAAAGGTACGGGTCTTCCCAGATGTAAAACTTGGCATCAGAATGCAATTTGTCTTTCTTGGCCTTCGGCCAATCAGACAGGATCTGATGAGATGCCAAGTAGTTTACTATATCAGCAAACCATGGAGGTCTTGTACCGATAGTCAGAAGGTGCTCATCAGGAAAATGTTCTGTGATGGGTCCGGAAGGGTTGATAATCTCAAAAGGAAGACGGGACAGATGGTCGGCTACCACATTCTACCTTCCCGCCTTGTCGCGAATCTCAAGATCGAATTCTTGCAACAACAAGATCCAACGAATTAGTCGGGGCTTCGCGTCCTTCTTGGCAAGGAGATGCCTTACAGCCGTGTGATCCGAGTAGATGATGACATGGGAACCCAGGAGATACGATCGGAACTTTTCCAGGGCAAATACTACGACTAGCAGCTCTTTCTCAGTAACCGTATAGTTACGCTGAGCCTCGTCAAGTGTCTTGCTAGCGTAGTAGATGACCACGGGTTTCCCGTCAGCTTTCTGCCCCAGGACCGCTCCTACAGCGAAATCAAACGCATCGCACATGATCTCAAAGGGTTGAGACCAGTCAGGGGATTGTAGGATAGGTGCCTGGGTGACTCGGTCACGAAGGTTTTCAAAGGCCGTTGTGCATTCCTTGGAGATTTCAAAGGGTACATCCTTAGAGAGAAGAGAAGTCAAGGGGCGTGCGATTTTCGAGAAATCAGGAATGAAACGACGGTAAAAATCGACGTGTCACAGAAAAGAACGGATGTCCCTGATCGAGCTAGGCATAGGAAGGCGAGAGATCAGATCAACCTTAGCTCGATCCACTTGGATGCCTTTTTCTGAAATCAAGTGTCCCAGGACAATTCCCTCAGGCACCATGAAATGGCTCTTTTCCCAGGAAAGAACCAAATTCACATCGATGCACCGCCTGAGTATTTGGACCAAGTGTTGGAGGCAATCGTCAAAAGATTCTCCAAAGACTGAAAAGTCATCCATGAAGACTTCCAGATAATCACCCATCATATCTGAGAATATGGCAAGCATGCACCACTGAAAGGTAGCGGGTGCATTGCAAAGACCGAAAGGCATCCTTCGGAAAGCGTATGTTCCGAAGGGGCAGGTGAACGTGGTCTTTTCTTGGTCCTCAGGATGGATTGCCACCTGGTTGTAACCGAGTAACCGTCAAGAAAGCAGAAGAACCTATTTCCCGCTAGTTTCTCGAGAATTTGATCAATGAAAGGTAGTGGGAAATGATCCTTCTTCGTGGAGGAATTGAGTCGGCGATAATCTATACTGACTCTCCACGCGTTGGCTAATCGGGTAGGAATGATTTTTTCGATCTCAGTCGTTATAGTGGTGAGTCCTGCCTTCTTAGGCACAACCTGAATCGGGCTTACCCAACGACTATCGGAGATTGGGTAGATGATTCCGGCATCTAACCACTTGATGATCTCCTTTTTCACGACCTCCTGCAGATTAAGGTTTAAACGTCTCTGCATTTCACAAGAAGGTCGTGCACCCTCTTCTGAATAGATATGATGAGTACAATAAGAGGGACTTATTCCAGTCAGATCATCGAGAGTCCACCCGATGGCTCTACGATGTTGCTGGAGGACAGCAATCAGATGGGATTCCTATTCGGGATTGAGGTTGGAATTGATGATCGCAGGAAGGGTCTGATTAGAACCCAAAAAGACGTATTTCAAGTGAGCAGGAAGGGGCTTCAACTCGAGGATAGGGTTATCAGTAGCGGCGGGTGGTTCAGTATAGACGTGAGGTTCTAGGGTAGAAGTTACTGGGTTGTTTATATCTGGATTCGACTCCTCTGTTTGCTGGTCAAGATCTTTCTGTGGTTGATGAGGTATAATCAGGTCATTCTAGAAGTGTGTTTCATCAACCAAAGCCCTAATGTCAGAAATCTGTTCGATGACACCGCAATTGATTCCTTGTTGGACCTTAAATATATCAATTTTCAGGGTTTGATTCCCAAATTTGAGCTCTATTTGGCCCTCCTCACAGCTAATATTGGCTCTAGCAGTAGCCAAGAAAGGTCTCCCTAAAATGATTGGTGTATCCCTAGGGTTTTCAGGTACGTCCATGTCTAAGACTATGAAGTCTACAGGAAAGTAGAAATCCCGTATCCTCACAATAACATCCTCGAGAATCCCTTTTTGTGACTTTATAGATCGATCTGCTAATTGTAATGTCACCTCGGTTGGTTTTAGCTCAAATTCCTCTAGATGGTCAAGTAAGGATGTGGGTATCAGATTTATGGATGCACCCAAGTCTAGCTCGGCTCTATCAAATTGGGTATCACCTATCTTACAGGAAATCAGGGGAGTACCAGGATCTTTAGAGTTGGGTGGGAGTCTGCTTAGGATCACAGAGCTGGCTTGCTCTGACAGCACAATTGGACTCCCACTCTTGGTTCACGGCTTACGCTGGGGTGTACACACATTTCTTAAGAATCGTGCGTAAGCCGGTACGTGGTGGATTACATCCATCAAGGGGATGTTTATGTGGACCTGCTCAAAGAGTGTAGCGAACGCGTGCCCCAGACGCCTTTTAAGACGTCTGGGAGGTGGCCCAGACGTCGGACCAGACGTCTGGGATCACATCCAGACGTCTGACCAGACGACCGGGATCGTTTCCAGACACCTGGAGAACAGTTATGTTCGCACGGGAGATTCGTCTGCGCGCCTGTGCGCGCAGACCTGCGATTCCTCTCTCTCTCTCTCTCTGCGGCTGCAGGCGCGCTGCGACCACCTTCTCTCTCCTCCTCGCGCGGCCTTAAAAGGGCCACGCCTCCCCTCCCGTCTCCACCGTCTCCTCCTTCTTCTCCTTCCTGTGCGCGAGAGTGAGCGAGCGCGAGGGCGGCAGCGGCAGCCGCAGTGAGCGCGGAGGAGGTGCGGCGTGCGAGGGCGGGGCTCTGCCGTGAGGGCGAGCTCGCCGGAGCGGCTTGGCCGACCGGCGGAGGGCGCAGGGGGCGCGGAACGACGCGGAGAGGGACCTGCTGCGGTCGGAGCAGCGGACGCGCGAGGTGCGACGCGGGCGGCGTCGCGAGTGGAGGCCGAGCAGGGTCCTGATTCTGGAAAAATTTCCAGAATCAGACGTCTGGATTGATAGCCAGACGGCAAGGTCGACGTCTGTAAGATCATACAGACGTCTGAAAGGTGAGTTTCCGCCTTCTTCTTCCTTCTTGTCGACTGACCGTACTGAGGGAGGGGGTTGGCCGTGCGCAGGTTCGTTGATTCGCCATCCTTTGCGAATCAGACGTCTGTAAGTTGTACCAGACGGCGGGAGTGACCTCCAGACGTCCTGAGGGACCATCGGACGTCTGGGATCTAGGGCAGACGTCCCCGCAGACTTCTGGACGTCTGGGAAACCACGCTGAACAGGTAATTCTCTGATCCACTTTTTAAGACGTCTGGAAGGAGTTCCAGACGTCTGATTTTGCACAGTATCATCTTTTTCGACCCGTTTACGGCCCGTTCGGGCTCCGTTTTCCGCGATTCAAGTTGCGTTCTTTTCAGAATTAATTCCTCTACTCGTCTACAGTAGCTATACATTGTTTTGAGACACTCCTTGTGTTTGATCCTTGTGATAGGACCTCGTTCGGTTGCAGTCTTGAGAGTCGCGGAGGCACGCGGGATTCCCGATCATACCCCCATTACTCCCGTTGTACCTGGTAGAGTGGCTTAAGTTTATTAATAAAATATGTTAAAGTATGGAACCATAACTAGAAGCTAGGACATTGCATGAATCCTAGGAATGAGAAATGTATGGAATGATAGCTCCTAGGTGATGCATGAATCCTAGGGCTGGAAAACTAGTTGTATGCTAGATCCTAGGATGTGACATGAACCCTAGGATGGAAGAACTAGTGGAATGTATAATACTGCAGTCTTGGAAAAAAAAATGGAAAGGAATATAAAGCTGCCTGTAATTTGAATTAATAGCTGTCTGTTATGAATAAAGAAACATGATTGAGATCATGGATTTTTGAGAACGTGAATCTGGAAAGTGAAACATATGATGTTCTGAGATAAATAGCTGGAACCCTATGGGGAATTAGGAGTGGAACTCCTGGAAAGAAAAAGGAATGGAAACTGAGATGTAGTTTGTACTGTCTCTTGGGTACGCAGTACCAAGGGAAGTACCTGTACCTGTTTAGTGCAGAGTGGGGCCAGCCGCCCCAGGGACCCGGGGTTAGGATTGGCCGCTCTGTACCGACTTGTTGGCCCTCGTGTACGTAGTACCGAGGAGAGCTAGTAGTGTTAGGAGAGTACTAGCTACCCCACGGGCCCCGGGGCTCTGCTAGCCTCCTTCACCGACTTGTTAGGCCCACTAGGGCAAACCAGGGTAGTCAGGCGAGGGTGCGCGGACTGTGGAGGGGCAAGGCCCCGGTTTGGTTACTGTGGAGGGGTTGGACCTCCACAGTCCGCGCACCCTCGCCTGACTACCCTGGTTTGCCCTAGTGGGCCTAACAAGTCGGTGAAGGAGGCTAGCAGAACCCCGGGGCCCGTGGGGTAGCTAGTACTCTCCTAACACTACTAGCTCTCCTCGGTACTACGTACACGAGGGCCAACAAGTCGGTACAGAGCGGCCAATCCTAACCCCGGGTCCCTGGGGCGGCTGGCCCCACTCTGCACTAAACAGGTACAGGTACTTCCCTTGGTACTGCGTACCCAAGAGACAGTACAAACTACATCTCAGTTTCCATTCCTTTTTCTTTCCAGGAGTTCCACTCCTAATTCCCCATAGGGTTCCAGCTATTTATCTCAGAACATCATATGTTTCACTTTCCAGATTCACGTTCTCAAAAATCCATGATCTCAATCATGTTTCTTTATTCATAACAGACAGCTATTAATTCAAATTACAGGCAGCTTTATATTCCTTTCCATTTTTTTTTCCAAGACTGCAGTATTATACATTCCACTAGTTCTTCCATCCTAGGGTTCATGTCACATCCTAGGATCTAGCATACAACTAGTTTTCCAGCCCTAGGATTCATGCATCACCTAGGAGCTATCATTCCATACATTTCTCATTCCTAGGATTCATGCAATGTCCTAGCTTCTAGTTATGGTTCCATACTTTAACAGATTTTATTAATAAACTTAAGCCACTCTACCAGGTACAACGGGAGTAATGGGGGCGTGATCGGGAATCCCGCACGCCTCCGCGACTCTCAACACTGCAACCGAACGAGGTCCTGTTCAGCGTGGTTTCCCAGACGTCCAGAAGTCTGCGGGGACGTCTGCCCTAGATCCCAGACGTCCGATGGTCCCTCAGGACGTCTGGAGGTCACTCCCGCCGTCTGGTACAACTTACAGACATCTGATTCGCAAAGGATGGCGAATCAACGAACCTTTCAGACGTCTGTATGATCTTACAGACGTCGACCTTGCCGTCTGGCTATCAATCCAGACGTCTGATTCTGGAAATGGATTGGCTGTCCGCTTACCACGCTTTGGTGGACTGTTTTGAGAGGAAGATCGTCTTCTCCATTCCAGAGTTGCCTTCTTTCGAGTTTCACGGACAGCCAGTGGACGGAGGTTTCAGGTGCATATCGGCACTTCGGGCGGTGAGACTTTTGAGCCAGGGGTGTGAGGGCTTCCTAGCTTGTGTGGTGGCAGAGCCCAGCCCCGTGGCAGACTTCCAGAGCATCCCGGTGGTCAGAGAGTACCCCGACGTGTTTCCAGACGAGTTACCAGGACTACCGCCCGAGCGTGAGAACGAGTTTGAGATCTCACTAGTACCAGGGACCAGCCCCATCTCCACCGCGCCATACAGAATGGCACCGCTTGAGCTGCGAGAGCTCAAGTCCCAGTTGCAGGACCTTTTGGAGAAAGGTTTCGTGAGGCCCAGTGCGTCTCCCTGGGGAGCCCCGGTACTGTTTGTGAAGAAGAAGGATGGGACCCTACGCCTTTGTGTGGACTACCGACAGCTGAATAGGGTCACCATCAAGAACAGATATCCGCTGCCGAGGATTGACGATTTGTTTGACCAGTTGCAGGGTGCCACGGTGTTTTCCAAGATCGACTTGAGGTCTGGATACCACCAGTTGAGGATCAGGGAGACCGACGTCTCCAAGACAGCTTTCCGCACCCGGTACGGACACTACGAGTTTTTGGTCATGCCGTTTGGGCTGACCAATGCCCCCGCTGCTTTCATGGACCTGATGAACCGGGTGTTTAGACCGTACTTGGACCAGTTTGTGGTGGTTTTCATAGATGATGTACTCATCTATTCTAGAGATCGGACGCAGCACGGACAACACTTGCGGATGGTTCTGGACACTCTGAGACGACGCAGGCTGTACGCCAAATACAGCAAGTGCGAGTTCTGGTTGAGGGAGGTGACCTTTTTGGGTCATGTGATCTCTGGAGACGGCCTGGCGGTGGACCCCGCCAAGGTCGAGGCAGTGCTCAGGTGGGAGAGACCGCGTTCAGTCACTGAGATTAGCAGTTTCCTGGGACTGGTAGGTTACTACAGACGGTTTATCAGAGGATTTTCACAGATTGCGCGTCCTATGACACAGTTGACCCGGAAGGATGTGCCTTTCGCTTGGACAGACGCCTGTGAGGCGTGTTTTCTGGAGCTGAAGGAGAGGTTGACCTTGGCTCCCGTGCTCACCATCCCTGACAGTAGTGGCGGGTTCGTTGTGTACACGGACGCTTCCTTGCAGGGGTTAGGAGGTGTGCTCATGCAGAGGGGTCACGTGGTCGCTTACGCTTCGCGGCAACTGAAGCCCCATGAGCATACCTACCCTACCCACGATCTAGAGTTGGCAGAGAGGTATATCCGTGATGTGGTGCGACTACACGGAGTTCCGCGGGAGATCGTATCCGACCGGGATACCCGCTTTACGTCCCAGTTTTGGGCTGAGTTTCAGCAGGCTTTGGGGACGAGGTTGAGGTTTAGCACGGCTTACCACCCCCAGACGGACGGACAGTCGGAACGCACGATACAGACACTTGAGGACCTTTTGCGTGCCTGTGTACTAGACTGGAGGGGTTCTTGGGAGGAGCACCTGCCCCTGGCGGAGTTGCATACAACAACAGTTATCACTCGAGCATCGGCATGGCTCCCTACGAGGCTCTGTACGGACGGAAATACATGGCACCCTTGAGTTGGGTTGAGGTGGGGACCAAGTGGGAGGTTGGCCCCAGGTTGATCCGGCAGAGTCAGGAGGTAGTTAAGCAGATCCACAGACGACTCCGCACTGTCAGGAGCAGACAAAAGAGCTACGCGGATCGCAGACGCAGAGAGGTGCAGTTCGAGGTTGGGGACCACGTCTTCCTTCGTGTTTCGCCCATGAAGGGCTTACAGCGGTTTGGGGTGAGAGGGAAGCTCGCGTCGAGGTTCGTGGGGCCCTTTGAGGTCCTGGAGTGGGTTGGAGCCGTTGCTTACAGGCTTGCCCTTCCCCCGCAGCTTTCTGGTGTGCATGACGTGTTCCACGTGTCCAACCTCACGAAGTACGTAGCCGATTCCAGTCACGTACTGAGTCACGAGAGCGTCGAGGTGAGCGACGACCTGACCTACCCCGAGCGGCCAGTGCAGATCCTAGACCGTGCCATCCGCAGTTTGAGACGAAAGCAAGTACCCCTGGTAAAGGTTTTGTGGAGGAGCCAGCGGTACGAGGAGGCTACCTGGGAGCCTGAGGCGGCAATGCGGGAGCGGTACCCGGAGCTTTTCGCGGGTACGTCTTTTCGGACCGGCTTCGGTCCTCTTTGAGTTTGTTATGGTTAGTTGGACATCTTTTTCCCGCACCCTAGTTGGCGCAAGTTTCGGGGACGAAACTTCCTTTGAGTTTGTTATATTGTAACGAACGCGTGCCCTAGACGCCTTTTAAGACGTCTGGGAGGTAGCCCAGACGTCGGACCAGACGTCTGGGATCACATCCAAACGTCTGACCAGACGTCTGGGATCGTTTCCAGACGTCTGGAGAACAGTTATGTTCGCACGGGAGATTCGTCTGCGCGCCTGTGCGCGCAGACCTGCGATTCCTCTCTCTCTCTCTGCGGCTGCAGGCGCGCTGCGACCACCTTCTCTCTCCTCCTCGCGCGGCCTTAAAAGGGCCACGCCTCCCCTCCCGTCTCCACCGTCTCCTCCTTCTTCTCCTTCCTGTGCGCGAGAGCGAGCGAGCGCGAGGGCGGCAGCGGCAGCCGCAGTGAGCGCGGAGGAGGTGCGGTGTGCGAGGGCGGGGCTCTGCCGTGAGGGCGAGCTCGCCGGAGCGGCTTGGCCGGCCGGCGGAGGGTGCAGGGGGCGCGGAGCGACGCGGAGAGGGACCTGCTGCGGTCGGAGCAGCGGACGCGCGAGGTGCGACGCGGGCGGCGTCGCGAGCGGAGGCCGAGCAGGGTCCTGATTCTGGAAAAATTTCCAGAATCAGACGTCTGGATTGATAGCCAGACGGCAAGGTCGACGTCTGTAAGATCATACAGACATCTGAAAGGTGAGTTTCCGCCTTCTTCTTCCTTCTTGTCGACTGACCGTACTGAGGGAGGGGGTTGGCTGTGCGCAGGTTCGTTGATTCGCCATCCTTTGCGAATCAGACGTCTGTAAGTTGTACCAGACGGCGGGAGTGACCTCCAGACGTCCTGAGGGACCATCGGACGTCTGGGATCTAGGGCAGACGTCCCCGCAGACTTCTGGACGTCTGGGAAACCACGCTGAACAGGTAATTCTCTGATCCACTTTTTAAGACGTCTGGAAGGAGTTCCAGACGTCTGATTTTGCACGGTATCATCTTTTTCGACCCATTTACGGCCCGTTCGGGCTCCGTTTTCCGCGATTCAAGTTGCGTTCTTTTCAGAATTAATTCCTCTACTCGTCTACAGTAGCTATACACTGTTTTGAGACACTCCTTGTGTTTGATCCTTGTGATAGGACCTCGTTCGGTTGCAGTCTTGAGAGTCACGGAGGCGCGCGGGATTCCCGATCACGCCCCCATTACTCCCGTTGTACCTGGTAGAGTGGCTTAAGTTTATTAATAAAATCTGTTAAAGTATGGAACCATAACTAGAAGCTAGGACATTGCATGAATCCTAGGAATGAGAAATGTATGGAATGATAGCTCCTAGGTGATGCATGAATCCTAGGGCTGGAAAACTAGTTGTATGCTAGATCCTAGGATGTGACATGAACCCTAGGATGGAAGAACTAGTGGAATGTATAATACTGCAGTCTTGGAAAAAAAAATGGAAAGGAATATAAAGCTGCCTGTAATTTGAATTAATAGCTGTCTGTTATGAATAAAGAAACATGATTGAGATCATGGATTTTTGAGAACGTGAATCTGGAAAGTGAAACATATGATGTTCTGAGATAAATAGCTGGAACCCTATGGGGAATTAGGAGTGGAACTCCTGGAAAGAAAAAGGAATGGAAACTGAGATGTAGTTTGTACTGTCTCTTGGGTACGCAGTACCAAGGGAAGTACCTGTACCTGTTTAGTGCAGAGTGGGGCCAGCCGCCCCAGGGACCCGGGGTTAGGATTGGCCGCTCTGTATCGACTTGTTGGCCCTCGTGTACGTAGTACCGAGGAGAGCTAGTAGTGTTAGGAGAGTACTAGCTACCCCACGAGCCCCGGGGTTCTGCTAGCCTCCTTCACCGACTTGTTAGGCCCACTAGGGCAAACCAGGGTAGTCAGGCGAGGGTGCGCGGACTGTGGAGGGCAAGGCCCCGGTTTGGTTACTGTGGAGGGGTTGGACCCCTGTTACTGAGAGGGCTCTGCCCTGGTTCCGTGCTGTGCTTTGGGCGCACCCGTTAACGGAAACGACTGACCGCGTGCCAGTGCGGGCTAGCTACCTGTGCGTTTATCGCGCGTGCCGTAGTCACCGTTACGTCTGTCAGTGACCTTGGGGTGGTTGACTGAGGGTAGGATCACCACGGGGGACTCTCCCGGCCAGGAGAGCACCACGTGCTACTTCTACTTTTGGAAAAGACTGCAATCAAGATCGTTCCCACGAGGACATTCAAGATCAAGTAAAGGACCTGAGAAATAAATGAAATAGTGAGAAAAATTGAAAGATGTGAATAAAGGAAGTAATAGAACATAACAGCTACTGTACACTCTACTGTTGCCATTAGTTAGTTGCCACTCTACTCAGCGTTTTGCTGACGTGTTACACTTGTTACCTTTTTCAGGACCAGGTGTTGAGCAGCCAGGGTCAGCGGCTGCAGAGGACGCTGGGCCGAGTAGGGTCCAGTAGAGTTACCACAGCCTTTTGTACCCCTTTTGTTTCTGTTCTAGTGAGTAGTTTTGTTTCCGCTGTACCTTCTTTACCTGCAGTTCTTGTTATATGATAAATGCTATTTTACTGTTGTGGTGGTACCTACTGTAGTAGTTTCTTTCCTTACTGCTGTACTTTCTCACTGTTAGTTATATTCATGCTGAATGTGGTTTATTTTACTGTCTTTTGGTTACTTCCTCATTGGACGACTAGGTCTTGGGATTAGTCGAGTCGGTCCGGTTCTCGTGTCTCGTAGGGACTCGGGAACCGGGTCGTTACAAAGAGCTTGACCAGGTCCTCCTCAGGTGCCACAGGCTTGGCAGTCTTCTTTCCCTTGGTTAAGGCCTCGGGAAACGGGATCTTGGTTGGTTCTTCTAGGATAGGCCCGGGTCTTGGATCTGGGATAGGGGTAGGAACGTCCTGGATTACTGTCCTGGGCTTGGGATCACTACCAGGCTTGGAGTGGTTTGGATGAGGTGGATCTTGGGTTTCCTTACCATTGCGGGTTGTTATGGAATTAAGTCCTGCCTGGTTTTGGTTGGGATTAGGTAAGATGGGTTGCTGCTGGTAGCCTGCAAAAGAAGTGGAGGCCTCCATCCCGTCGGGTGAAGGAACAGAGGGGGCCTGATAAATCATATGGGCTTGGCCCGGGTTTGGGTTCATAACGCGCCGCTGGGTTGGCACGTTATTCAGGTTAGGAAGAGGTTGGGAAGGAAGAGTGCCTAGTTGGCGAGAGTTTGCCAACTGGGCTGACGTGCCTTCGTGCGTGTGTGTTAAGAGGTGTCGTTATAGTTGCACTTGATACGTCGGTTTTAAAAGAAGTAAACGGAGGTGAGTCCGAGTGTCGATCTCAGGGAGGCGTGGAAATCGGATTTTGTTTACCACTTGTTGTCACGAAAAAGGCGGAGTTTTGCTTGCGAAAGAAACGGTTTTGAAAAGCGAGAGATAGAGAGAGTTTAGGGTTAGAAAGCTCTTGGTTTTGATCATGCACTTTAAACAGAAATTAAAAAGGCAACTAAATGAAAAACAATTTCATTAAACATGCATTCATAGTTCATGGTTTACAATATTAAATACATGCTTCAACAAAAGTAAATGAAAGCTTAAAAGAGAGAGAGAGAGAGGTAGAGAGAGAGTGGAGAGCGACGAGGCAGCCACGGCGGTGGAGGAGGCTCCGTCGGCGGCTCGTCGTCTCCGGCGATTACAAGAGTGCCTAAGACTAGCTAGGAGAGGAGTGGAGTAGTTGCAAGTGGGAGAGGATGCCTTGAATGGTGGTAGAAGGGGGTTTAAATAGAGTTAAGGGCTTCCTAAAAGAAGAATGTGCTTTAGAGACATCCAGAACGTCGCTAAAACCGCTTCCATATACGTCGGTAAAGGTCTGCTGCCGCCGGTCAGCCGCCCGCCCCTTTCTCTCTTCAGGCGCGATCCGTGGACGTCGAACGAGAGCCGTCCGATTGATGATCGGACGGCTGAGATCCTCCCGCGCCTGCGCTAGGATCGCGCTTCGGGCGTGCGTGCGCGCGCGCGTTTCCGCCCGGCGTGCGCGCGCGCGTGGGAGGTGGGGCGCTGTCGTCGCGCCGCGTGGCGCGATCCTAGCCGCTCGCTTCTGATCGCGCGGCTCAATTTTGCCGCGCCCTTCGCCCGCAGACGATTTTTGCTCCGCGCGAATCGAACGCGCGTCGCCGCAACGCGGGCGTGCGCGCTAACCGTTGCGCCACGCCCGCGCTTTGTCGCGGCGACCGCGGGCGAGCGCGCGGATCTCGGCCGTTCGATCGAAGATCAACGGCCAGGATTTCTTGGGCCCATTGTGGGAGCTCCGGATGTCGGATTTGGCCGATTTTGAGTCCGTTAGACTCCGTTCGTCGTCCTGAATCCATCCGTGCGGTCCGATTGCTCATCTGAGGCCTGCTTTGACAAATGCTTTACACAAATGGCCATTAATACAGTTTATAAGCAATCTTGGTACTTGATGCATGCAATGCTCTTATTCTACTTTATGTTGTGCCTTTTATTCTAAAGATGGGCCATATTCAACCTAATTACTACCCCCTTGCGTGGTGTTATCATACCCCCATGCTTACTCCTTGCTAGTCCCTAGCAAGGTTTATTCTAGCCTTTATTTCTTTGGCGAATTCAAGAAGTAATTGCTTAGGCACTTCGTTACTTGTTAATAAGAGGAACTATACGAAGATCTTAATCTACAAAGACTAAGCAGCGCCCGGGTGTCTGCCAAAATACGAATCGCCCGAATCCTTGCTTTGTATATATAACTATACTTATGTATACGTATATATCTATATATGTCTTTTTAGAATTTTTAGAATTCAGTGTGGGTTAGTAACTTTTTACGGCTACCCAACCCACCCAAAACTCGGTCAAAACCCTAAGTGCTAAGCATCTTGGTGTGAATGTTGTGATAGACTTACTTAACGGTAATTGAGACAGACTTCGAGTTTCTACGCCTCTAGGTGACCGGAAAAGAAAATAAATTTTTGCCTGAAGGTGTATTTGTTCGATTGGTAGCTTTCTCCCTGCGTTCATTTTACTTGGGGTCAACACAAGGATTTTCCAGTGTATATCTCCCCGGCTTGTACTACTTCCCCGCTTCTTCCTTAGGTGTTTTTGGTCTTCTTTTTTTGTGCAATTATTGAGCTGGGCTCTGGACAACCGACCAATGGGCTGTTACCCACGATCACTTGCCAGCCATACTTGTGCGGTGAAGTGTGGTTTATTTTCTTTTCTTCTTCTCTCTCTTTTTTTTTTTTTTTTTTTTTAATTATTATTTTTTTTACGTAGGTGGCTTCCCTAATCTCAAATGTACCTAGAGGCAGTGAAAAAGAAATGGCCTGTGGCTGGGTTCTGGACAACCTGCCCATGGGCTGTTACCCACGACAACTTGCCAGCCATACCACCCTAGAGAGTTCATTAGCTACCCAATTTCTGTCAAAATCTCCGAGAAGTGAGTATGTGCAGAAATGTGTGCAGATGCTTAGACTCAAAGTTTTTCTGAGTTAGAGGATGAGTTGATAAGTCGTATACTTATCACCTTATTTATTAGGTGGATTAGAATAGCTTAAAGTTGCAAGGATTCGCCGCTAAATCCATATTTTAATGGACACTAGGGCTGATTAAGCCTGAAGGCCTGAAAAGTCTAAGCGTTTAAGTTCTTTTTGTATTATTTCCCACTATTTGCAAGTTTCTAATGCCTAAGTTTTTCTTCCTAAATTCAAATTTTTTTTTTTTAATCAATTAATTTATTCATTCAGACTGATTAATTAAACTCAGGATTATGCAATTTACCATCCCCCCCATGCTTAAGTTGGACAATGTCCTCATTGGCAGATGCATGGATGCAGAAGGGTTCAAAAAGATAGTACCTGAGTGACGTAAACTACCAGATCAGTCTGAATCCGCTGGGTTGCCTCCCAGGAAGCGCTGAGTTTAACGCCTCCAGCTGGGCGGTGCCTGGTGTCAGCCCTCAACAAGGGTGACACTCTCCTTGGGGGGTACCTGGGCCAGGAAATGCTTCAATCTTTGACCATTGACTGTAAAGGTGTGCCCGGTATTAAGATCGGCGATTTCGACTGCCCCATTGGAATAGGGCTTGACCACCCGAAATGGTCCTGTCCATTTGGACCTAAGTTTCCCTGGAAAGAGTTTCAGGCGTGCATCAAATAGCCAGACTTGTTGGTTTGGCTCAAAGGTTTTCCTATGAATGAGTCGGTCGTGGACGGCTTTCATTTTCTCCTTATATAGCCGACTATTGTCAAAGGCGTCCCGACGAATTTCTTCAAGCTCAGATAATTGAAGAGTCCTTTGCGCACCAGCTAACTGGGGATCCATGTTACATTGCTTAACAGCCCAGTAAGCCCGGTGTTCCAATTCGACAGGGAGATGGCAAGCTTTGCCAAAGACCAAGCGGTAAGGTGACATGCCTATCGGGGTCTTAAAAGCGGTCCTGTATGCCCACAGGGCATCATCAAGTCGTGTGGACCAGTCTTTCCTGTCAGGTCTCACAGTCTTCTGTAAAATGTTCTTGATTTGTCTGTTTGAGACCTCAGTCTGCCCATTTGTTTGTGGATGATACGGGGTGGCAATGCGGTGGTTTACCCCGTATTTTCTAAGTAGGGCACGGAACTGGGAATGGATAAAATGGCTTCCACCATCACTGATCATGGCCTTGGGTATTCCAAAATGGGAAAAGATGTTCTTCTTTACAAAGTCCATGACCGTCTTGTGATCGCATCGTCGGGTGGCAACGGCTTCAATCCATTTGGAAACATAGTCTACCGAGACCAAGATATACTCGAAGCCGTTGGATGGTGGAAAGGGGCCCATAAAATCGATACCCCAAACGTCAAAAATTTCGACAATCAAAATGGGCTGAAGGGGTATCATATCTTTTTTGGTCATTGTCCCTAGTGTTTGGCATCGTGAGCAAGTCTTGGCAAAGATGTGTGCATCCTTGAATAGGGACGGCCAATAAAATCCAGACTGCAAAACTTTTGCAGCTGTTTTCTTGCCAGAGAAATGGCCGCCACATGCTTGGTCATGACAAAAGGAAAGCACACTCTGAACCTCGTCTTCGGGGAGGCACCTCCTGATGATCTGATCAGCACAGAGGCGAAACAGCATGGGATCATCCCAGAAATAGTGCTTGGCCTCAGCCAAGAACCTGTCCCGTTGCTGTTTGGACCAGCTGTGCGGGGTTTGTCCTATAACCAGGTAGTTGACATAGTCAGCATACCATGGCATTTTCTTGTCTTGCACGGCTAGGATGTGTTCATCAGGGAAGGTATCAGATAGAGGTAGGGAGGGTCCAATGTGGTCTGGATGAAGTCTTGACAGGTGGTCAGCCACCACATTTTTCGATCCGGCCTTGTCTTGGATTTCCAGGTCAAATTCCTGCAAAAGCAGGATCCATCTGATGAGCCTGGGTTTTGCATCCTTTTTGGCCAACAGGTGCCGGATGGCTGAATGGTCGGTGTAGATAGTCACGTGGGATCCCAGCAAGTATGATCGGAATTTTTCCAGTCCAAAGACTACAGCAAGCAACTCTTTTTCTGTGACCGTATAATTACGCTGGGCCTCGTCCAACGTTTTGCTCGCGTAGTAGATCACCACGGGCTTCTTGTCTTGCCTTTGTCCCAGGACAGCGCCTATGGCAAAATCTGATGCGTCACACATAATCTCAAAACCCTGGGACCAGTCTGGGGGTTGAAGTACCGGTGCGGTGGAGACTAAGTCCCAGAGGGTATGATAAGCCTGGGTGCAATCAGGAGACATGTGGAAAGTTGCGTCGTTGGCTAGAAGGTCGGTCAAGGGTTTGGAAAGTTTGGAAAAGTCTTTGATGAACCTTCGGTAGAAGCCAACATGTCCTAGAAAAGAGCGAATCTGTCAGACCGAACTAGGTGGAGGAAGTTTGGAAATTAAATCAACCTTAGCTCGATCTACCTCGATGCCCTTATGCGAAACGATGTGTCCGAGGACAATTCCTTCCTGAACCATAAAATGGCTCTTTTCCCAACTTAACACCAAGTTAACCTCGATACATCGTTTCAGGATTTTCTCCAAGTTGCTCAAACAATGGTCGAATGAATTCCCGAATACAGAGAAATCATCCATAAAGACCTCCAAGTATTCACCCACCATTTCTGAAAAAATGGCTAGCATGCAACGCTGGAAGGTTGCGGGTGCGTTGCATAACCCGAACGGCATTCGACGGAATGCAAATGTGCCATACGGGCAAGTGAATGTGGTCTTTTCCTGATCTTCCGGAGCAATTGCGACTTGGTTATATCCTGAATATCCATCCAGGAAGCAAAAATACTTCTGCCCTGCCAATCTTTCAAGGATTTGGTCAATGAATGGCAAGGGGAAGTGGTCCTTCTTAGTGGCTTCGTTAAGCTTCCTATAATCAATACACACCCGCCATGCGGTGGTGGTGCGGGTGGGAATGGATTCGCCATGATCATTAGTGACAACGGTGAGCCCAGCCTTCTTTGGAACCACTTGAGTGGGGCTCACCCAGGGGCTATCAGAGATAGGGTAGATGATGTCGGCGTCGAGCCACTTGATAATTTCTTTTTTAACGACCTCCCGCATGTTAGGGTTTAACCGTCTCTGCATCTGGCGGGAAGGTCGGGCCCCGTCTTCCAGGTAAATCTTGTGGGTGCAATAGGTGGGGCTAATTCCTCTTAGATTTGAGATGGTCCAACCAATGGCGGCCCGATGTTCTGAAAGAGTTGCAGTCAACCTTAGTTCCTGATCCTTGGTTAGATGGGAATTAATAATCACTGGGAAGGTCTGGCCAGGTCCCAAGAAGACGTACTTGAGATTCTCGGGCAATGGTTTAAGTTCAGGTGCGGGTGGGACCACAGTCGATGGGAATGGAAAGGGCGGTAGTTGATCAACATTGATTTCTTCAAATGGTGTCATGTGATGATACTCAGCCTTACAGAGGTCCACAGGTAATGATGGTGGCGAGTCAGAACTACGGGTTTGGTGGTCTGAGACAGAATTGAGGGTAAGGCATTCCTCGATTAAAGTTTCCACGGGATCATGTTCCTCAATGTAATCACAATCAAAAGACTTTGTTGCCCGGAAGATATCTAATTGCATTTTCCTGTCTCCGAAGGCGATTTCCATACATCCCGTGTCGCAATCGATGTTTGCTTTAGCCGTGGCTAAGAAAGGTCTGCCTAAGATTATGGGTGCGTTCTGTAATTTTTCAGGGACTTCCATGTCGAGCACCAAAAAGTCGACTGGGAAATAGAAGTCCTTGACCCGTACAATCACGTCCTCGACAACCCCCTTCGGGGTTTTCACTGATCTATCCGCCAGCTGGATGGTGACAGGGGTTGGTGCCAGCTCCCCAAAACCAAATTGGTGGTACAAGGTTGTGGGAATTAGGTTGATAGAAGCACCTAGGTCCAGGAGCGCTCTATCAAATGTCATGTCCCCGATGTTGCAGGAAATTAGGGGTGCTCCTGGGTCAGTTCGTTTGAGTGGAAGGTTGCTTGATATCACGGAACTGGCTTGCTCAGAGAGTACAACCTTCCTAGGTGCTTGAGGTCTCGTCTTACGCTTGGGTGTACAGGCATCCTTTAAGAACTTGGCGTAAGCGGGGATGTGTTTGACAGCTTCTAGAAGCGGAATATTAATCTGTACTTGTTTAAAAATTTCCATCAGCTCCTCAGTTTCCACAGTATTCTTTTTTCTCTTGATTGTTTCCAAGGCCTCAGGATAGGGTGTCTGGATTGGTTCCATGTTCGGGTCCTTGGTTGGTGCTTCTTCTAAGTCGGGTAAAGTCTCGGGGAGAGTCGGCCATTTGGGATCCTGGGTTTTGGTGCCGCTTCTCAAGGTCACCGCATTCGCAGAGGCATTGGGGCCATGGGGTGATCCTTGAGAAGATGAGGATGAAGAGGCGCCAAACCCAGGAGGTGTTTGTGGAGCCGATTGGACCATATGAGCCTGCCCGGGGTTGCCTTGGAACCCTTGCGAATTGGGGCCTCTGCTAATTATGTTTCGCGGGTTTGGTTGTGGTTGGGAAGGTAGAGATCCTTGCTGTTTACAGTCCAAGAGTTGGCTTAACTGTCCCTTTACCAAGGCCATTTCTTCCTGATGTTTTTGGTTCATGTCAGCCATCATCTTTATTAGGGTGTCCATTTGGTTTTGTGGGGGAGGGGCCGCCCTATTTTGGTTATATTGGGGTCTAACTGGTGGTCCTTGCTGATAGGGGGGCAAATGTGGCTGTTGGTTTGGCCTGGGCTGGTTTTGGAATTGCGGTAGTTTCTGGTTTGTCCAACCAAAGTTGGGGTGATTACGCCAGCCGGTGTTGTAAGTGTTGGAGAAAGGGTCAGGTTTTGCATATCCTTGGACGGCTTGCACATCTTTTAGAATAGCCGATGTTGATGAAGAAGGAAGGGAGTAATCAAGGGTCGAGGGAGCAAAGGTCCCTCCTTGGAACATGGTTGGGGGTTGTTCCAGGTTTAGTTGGGTGAAGGGTTGGACTAGGTCAACATTATGTGCTCCTTTTGCTAGGGTGAAAGTCTGCAAGGGGTTCCTGGTCTGGTTTAGAAGCTCATCAATCTTCTTGTCCACCAATTCCACTCGATCCAATTTTTTTGGCAATAATGTCCATGTCAACCATTCCAGAATTTGCTTGCACCTCATAAATCCCACCACGGGGTTGACTGGATCTGTTAAACTGGTTCATGGAGGCATTGTTGAGCGAATTCTCGCTCATAGACTCAAAGAGCTCAAACGCGCTCTCCTCGTCTTTGTTTAGGAAGTTTCCCCCGCATGAGGCATCGACGAAGTTCCGTAGGTTGCTATCCAGACCGTGGTAGAAGATCTGGGCCAATTGCCACCTTGGAACTTCGTGGTGTGGGCATTTCCTCAAAAGTTCATTGAATCTTTCCCACGCCTCATGAAATTGTTCCCCACCCTGGAGTGTGAAGGTAGTGATAGCTCTTCTGAGGGCATTGGTCTTTCCTATGGGGAAGAATTTCTTTAAAAATGCATGCCTCAGTTCCTCCCAGGTGGTGATGGGTCTACCTAGGGTTCTAAGCCAATGAGAAGCCTTGTCTCTTAATGAGAAAGGGAACATCTTGATTAGAACAATATCAAGGCTAATGTTCCTAGGTTTTACTGTTCTTGCTATGCGGTCGAGATCTTCTAGGTGCTGAAAGGGGTCTTCATTTGAGCTTCCATGAAAGTGGCTCTGGATTAGACTTAATACATTAGGTTTTAGCTCAAAATCGTCTCCCCCTTCGGGGATCCTAAGGTGTGGCTCGACTCTAATGGCAGAAGGGTTATAGAAATCACGGAGGGGTCTTGGCTGGTTCTGAAACGGTGGTAAATCAAGTGGTGGTTGTCCTGGTATGTCATTGAAAGGTGGTGGTTGTTCTTGCGGGTTCTGTAACCGTTGTATGGCTTGCATGATGGTGTGGATTTGTCGTTGCTGAAGCCGATGGTTAGCATTGATTTGAGCCTGGACGACAGCCATAGCATCTGGTGGGGGTTGATCTTCAGCCTCATCTACCCTAGGTTCAGCCATGTTTTCAACAGAGTTACGTCGCCTAGATTCCTGCCCCAAAACACACAATTCGGGATGCAGTGAGCGCCTTCCGTGCATACACTAGAGAAGAACTGGAGGGGATGCGGAGGGCGACAGATGCGAGAAATGTGTTTCAATCAAGCACGCAAGCCTAATCCTTATGGTGTATTCCTTAGGAGACCTAGAAATCTCACAAAGGGTGATTAAGTCCGTAAGCACTGGACTTCCCTTCTCAAGGCTAATCTGGCCAGGTTGATTACGAGGGGATTGCAGGGAAGGTTCTTCCTTTGGCTTACGCCTCCAGTTCCATAGACCCCACAACCACGGTCGTTTGACACTGCCCCGCAGCCTAGTCACCAGATTCTACCAAGGGAATGAAAGCCAAGTGCCTAGCAGACAAAACCTCACCTTTTGAGACTTAACTCAGTCCTACCTAGGGCACGTCTACTCAGTTTTAAAGGGCTAGGATAGTGCTTGTGCTTAGGGTGATGTGATGAGGCGTTGATTGGGGTGGTGCCTCTTAATGTTCTACTTTCAAAGTGTGTGCTTCTAGCAAAACATGATTTTCAAGCAAGGATTTGTTAAGATATAGTGTCTTTTTAGTGTTTCATCCTTACTTAAGTACTTTTTAGGGTTGACGTGTCTTAATTTTTTCAAACAAGTTTCAGTGGGCACGTCAAGTTCTGCACACAACTTAGTGAAAGTAGATTTCCTTTTATTTTGTAGAGGCTCTAAAACCCTAGTGTACTCATCCTGATAATCATGCAGCTTCTATTAGATGAGTCAGTTTTAGGGTTGAGTGGTGCGGCCCAGGTCAACTCACGGTGGCTTCGCAAACACCACTCAAGAGAGAAAGAAAAGAACACTCCAAGAATTTGTCCAGTATATTAGAGTGTACATTTTTTTGTAGGGTGGTGTGTTAAGAATGTGGGTCAAGCAATCATTCGCCACGCCAATTTTTTTCAGTTTTTATGATTTTTTTTTTTTTTTTTTTAGCTTTTTCACGCAAGCAAACAATGAGAGAGAGTACTCACTATCGGTCCTCGAGGCGTCTACT
Source organism: Thalassia testudinum (assembly GCA_037157565.1). Classification (NCBI taxonomy): domain Eukaryota; kingdom Viridiplantae; phylum Streptophyta; class Magnoliopsida; order Alismatales; family Hydrocharitaceae; genus Thalassia; species Thalassia testudinum. The sequence goes on from JAZHRO010000030.1 coordinate 57,174,689, forward strand.
TCCTTGCTACCATAGTGGAATGCGTCGCTTCGCCGTCCATGCGCCGAATTCCTGCATCCGTCAAGTAAAAAGGAAAGTAGGGCATTAGACGATATGAGAATGAAGGTGGAATGGAGGTGATAAAACAAATCCGTTGCCTCCCCGGCAGCGGCGCCAAAAACTGACGTGCCTTCGTGCGTGTGTGTTAAGAGGTGTCGTTATAGTTGCACTTGATACGTCGGTTTTAAAAGAAGTAAACGGAGGTGAGTCCGAGTGTCGATCTCAGGGAGGCGTGGAAATCGGATTTTGTTTACCACTTGTTGTCACGAAAAAGGCGGAGTTTTGCTTGCGAAAGAAACGGTTTTGAAAAGCGAGAGATAGAGAGAGTTTAGGGTTAGAAAGCTCTTGGTTTTGATCATGCACTTTAAACAGAAATTAAAAAGGCAACTAAATGAAAAACAATTTCATTAAACATGCATTCATAGTTCATGGTTTACAATATTAAATACATGCTTCAACAAAAGTAAATGAAAGCTTAAAAGAGAGAGAGAGAGAGGTAGAGAGAGAGTGGAGAGCGACGAGGCAGCCACGGCGGTGGAGGAGGCTCCGTCGGCGGCTCGTCGTCTCCGGCGATTACAAGAGTGCCTAAGACTAGCTAGGAGAGGAGTGGAGTAGTTGCAAGTGGGAGAGGATGCCTTGAATGGTGGTAGAAGGGGGTTTAAATAGAGTTAAGGGCTTCCTAAAAGAAGAATGTGCTTTAGAGACATCCAGAACGTCGCTAAAACCGCTTCCATATACGTCGGTGAAGGTCTGCTGCCGCCGGTCAGCCGCCCGCCCCTTTCTCTCTTCAGGCGCGATCCGTGGACGTCGAACGAGAGCCGTCCGATTGATGATCGGACGGCTGAGATCCTCTCGCGCCTGCGCTAGGATCGCGCTTCGAGCGTGCGTGCGCGCGCGCGTTTCCGCCCGGCGTGCGCGCGCGCGTGGGAGGTGGGGCGCTGTCGTCGCGCCGCGTGGCGCGATCCTAGCCGCTCGCTTCTGATCGCGCGGCTCAATTTTGCCGCGCCCTTCGCCCGCAGACGATTTTTGCTCCGCGCGAATCGAACGCGCGTCGCCGCAACGCGGGCGTGCGCGCTAACCGTTGCGCCACGCCCGCGCTTTGTCGCGGCGACCGCGGGCGAGCGCGCGGATCTCGGCCGTTCGATCGAAGATCAACGGCCAGGATTTCTTGGGCCCATTGTGGGAGCTCCGGATGTCGGATTTGGCCGATTTTGAGTCCGTTAGACTCCGTTCGTCGTCCTGAATCCATCCGTGCGGTCCGATTGCTCATCTGAGGCCTGCTTTGACAAATGCTTTACACAAATGGCCATTAATACAGTTTATAAGCAATCTTGGTACTTGATGCATGCAATGCTCTTATTCTACTTTATGTTGTGCCTTTTATTCTAAAGATGGGCCATATTCAACCTAATTACTACCCCCTTGCGTGGTGTTATCATACCCCCATGCTTACTCCTTGCTAGTCCCTAGCAAGGTTTATTCTAGCCTTTATTTCTTTGGCGAATTCAAGAAGTAATTGCTTAGGCACTTCGTTACTTGTTAATAAGAGGAACTATACGAAGATCTTAATCTACAAAGACTAAGCAGCGCCCGGGTGTCTGCCAAAATACGAATCGCCCGAATCCTTGCTTTGTATATATAACTATACTTATGTATACGTATATATCTATATATGTCTTTTTAGAATTTTTAGAATTCAGTGTGGGTTGGTAACTTTTTACGGCTACCCAACCCACCCAAAACTCGGTCAAAACCCTAAGTGCTAAGCATCTTGGTGTGAATGTTGTGATAGACTTACTTAACGGTAATTGAGACAGACTTCGAGTTTCTACGCCTCTAGGTGACCGGAAAAGAAAATAAATTTTTGCCTGAAGGTGTATTTGTTCGATTGGTAGCTTTCTCCCTGCGTTCATTTTACTTGGGGTCAACACAAGGATTTTCCAGTGTATATCTCCCCGGCTTGTACTACTTCCCCGCTTCTTCCTTAGGTGTTTTTGGTCTTCTTTTTTTGTGCAATTATTGAGCTGGGCTCTGGACAACCGACCAATGGGCTGTTACCCACGATCACTTGCCAGCCATACTTGTGCGGTGAAGTGTGGTTTATTTTCTTTTCTTCTTCTCTCTCTTTTTTTTTTTTTTTTTTTAATTATTATTTTTTTTACGTAGGTGGCTTCCCTAATCTCAAATGTACCTAGAGGCAGTGAAAAAGAAATGGCCTGTGGCTGGGTTCTGGACAACCTGCCCATGGGCTGTTACCCACGACAACTTGCCAGCCATACCACCCTAGAGAGTTCATTAGCTACCCAATTTCTGTCAAAATCTCCGAGAAGTGAGTATGTGCAGAAATGTGTGCAGATGCTTAGACTCAAAGTTTTTCTGAGTTAGAGGATGAGTTGATAAGTCGTATACTTATCACCTTATTTATTAGGTGGATTAGAATAGCTTAAAGTTGCAAGGATTCGCCGCTAAATCCATATTTTAATGGACACTAGGGCTGATTAAGCCTGAAGGCCTGAAAAGTCTAAGCGTTTAAGTTCTTTTTGTATTATTTCCCACTATTTGCAAGTTTCTAATGCCTAAGTTTTTCTTCCTAAATTCAAATTTTTTTTTTTTAATCAATTAATTTATTCATTCAGACTGATTAATTAAACTCAGGATTATGCAATTTACCATCCCCCCCATGCTTAAGTTGGACAATGTCCTCATTGGCAGATGCATGGATGCAGAAGGGTTCAAAAAGATAGTACCTGAGTGACGTAAACTACCAGATCAGTCTGAATCCGCTGGGTTGCCTCCCAGGAAGCGCTGAGTTTAACGCCTCCAGCTGGGCGGTGCCTGGTGTCAGCCCTCAACAAGGGTGACACTCTCCTTGGGGGGTACCTGGGCCAGGAAATGCTTCAATCTTTGACCATTGACTGTAAAGGTGTGCCCGGTATTAAGATCGGCGATTTCGACTGCCCCATTGGAATAGGGCTTGACCACCCGAAATGGTCCTGTCCATTTGGACCTAAGTTTCCCTGGAAAGAGTTTCAGGCGTGCATCAAATAGCCAGACTTGTTGGTTTGGCTCAAAGGTTTTCCTATGAATGAGTCGGTCGTGGACGGCTTTCATTTTCTCCTTATATAGCCGACTATTGTCAAAGGCGTCCCGACGAATTTCTTCAAGCTCAGATAATTGAAGAGTCCTTTGCGCACCAGCTAACTGGGGATCCATGTTACATTGCTTAACAGCCCAGTAAGCCCGGTGTTCCAATTCGACAGGGAGATGGCAAGCTTTGCCAAAGACCAAGCGGTAAGGTGACATGCCTATCGGGGTCTTAAAAGCGGTCCTGTATGCCCACAGGGCATCATCAAGTCGTGTGGACCAGTCTTTCCTGTCAGGTCTCACAGTCTTCTGTAAAATGTTCTTGATTTGTCTGTTTGAGACCTCAGTCTGCCCATTTGTTTGTGGATGATACGGGGTGGCAATGCGGTGGTTTACCCCGTATTTTCTAAGTAGGGCACGGAACTGGGAATGGATAAAATGGCTTCCACCATCACTGATCATGGCCTTGGGTATTCCAAAATGGGAAAAGATGTTCTTCTTTACAAAGTCCATGACCGTCTTGTGATCGCATCGTCGGGTGGCAACGGCTTCAATCCATTTGGAAACATAGTCTACCGAGACCAAGATATACTCGAAGCCGTTGGATGGTGGAAAGGGGCCCATAAAATCGATACCCCAAACGTCAAAAATTTCGACAATCAAAATGGGCTGAAGGGGTATCATATCTTTTTTGGTCATTGTCCCTAGTGTTTGGCATCGTGAGCAAGTCTTGGCAAAGATGTGTGCATCCTTGAATAGGGACGGCCAATAAAATCCAGACTGCAAAACTTTTGCAGCTGTTTTCTTGCCAGAGAAATGGCCGCCACATGCTTGGTCATGACAAAAGGAAAGCACACTCTGAACCTCGTCTTCGGGGAGGCACCTCCTGATGATCTGATCAGCACAGAGGCGAAACAGCATGGGATCATCCCAGAAATAGTGCTTGGCCTCAGCCAAGAACCTGTCCCGTTGCTGTTTGGACCAGCTGTGCGGGGTTTGTCCTATAACCAGGTAGTTGACATAGTCAGCATACCATGGCATTTTCTTGTCTTGCACGGCTAGGATGTGTTCATCAGGGAAGGTATCAGATAGAGGTAGGGAGGGTCCAATGTGGTCTGGATGAAGTCTTGACAGGTGGTCAGCCACCACATTTTTCGATCCGGCCTTGTCTTGGATTTCCAGGTCAAATTCCTGCAAAAGCAGGATCCATCTGATGAGCCTGGGTTTTGCATCCTTTTTGGCCAACAGGTGCCGGATGGCTGAATGGTCGGTGTAGATAGTCACGTGGGATCCCAGCAAGTATGATCGGAATTTTTCCAGTCCAAAGACTACAGCAAGCAACTCTTTTTCTGTGACCGTATAATTACGCTGGGCCTCGTCCAACGTTTTGCTCGCGTAGTAGATCACCACGGGCTTCTTGTCTTGCCTTTGTCCCAGGACAGCGCCTATGGCAAAATCTGATGCGTCACACATAATCTCAAAACCCTGGGACCAGTCTGGGGGTTGAAGTACCGGTGCGGTGGAGACTAAGTCCCAGAGGGTATGATAAGCCTGGGTGCAATCAGGAGACATGTGGAAAGTTGCGTCGTTGGCTAGAAGGTCGGTCAAGGGTTTGGAAAGTTTGGAAAAGTCTTTGATGAACCTTCGGTAGAAGCCAACATGTCCTAGAAAAGAGCGAATCTGTCAGACCGAACTAGGTGGAGGAAGTTTGGAAATTAAATCAACCTTAGCTCGATCTACCTCGATGCCCTTATGCGAAACGATGTGTCCGAGGACAATTCCTTCCTGAACCATAAAATGGCTCTTTTCCCAACTTAACACCAAGTTAACCTCGATACATCGTTTCAGGATTTTCTCCAAGTTGCTCAAACAATGGTCGAATGAATTCCCGAATACAGAGAAATCATCCATAAAGACCTCCAAGTATTCACCCACCATTTCTGAAAAAATGGCTAGCATGCAACGCTGGAAGGTTGCGGGTGCGTTGCATAACCCGAACGGCATTCGACGGAATGCAAATGTGCCATACGGGCAAGTGAATGTGGTCTTTTCCTGATCTTCCGGAGCAATTGCGACTTGGTTATATCCTGAATATCCATCCAGGAAGCAAAAATACTTCTGCCCTGCCAATCTTTCAAGGATTTGGTCAATGAATGGCAAGGGGAAGTGGTCCTTCTTAGTGGCTTCGTTAAGCTTCCTATAATCAATACACACCCGCCATGCGGTGGTGGTGCGGGTGGGAATGGATTCGCCATGATCATTAGTGACAACGGTGAGCCCAGCCTTCTTTGGAACCACTTGAGTGGGGCTCACCCAGGGGCTATCAGAGATAGGGTAGATGATGTCGGCGTCGAGCCACTTGATAATTTCTTTTTTAACGACCTCCCGCATGTTAGGGTTTAACCGTCTCTGCATCTGGCGGGAAGGTCGGGCCCCGTCTTCCAGGTAAATCTTGTGGGTGCAATAGGTGGGGCTAATTCCTCTTAGATTTGAGATGGTCCAACCAATGGCGGCCCGATGTTCTGAAAGAGTTGCAGTCAACCTTAGTTCCTGATCCTTGGTTAGATGGGAATTAATAATCACTGGGAAGGTCTGGCCAGGTCCCAAGAAGACGTACTTGAGATTCTCGGGCAATGGTTTAAGTTCAGGTGCGGGTGGGACCACAGTCGATGGGAATGGAAAGGGCGGTAGTTGATCAACATTGATTTCTTCAAATGGTGTCATGTGATGATACTCAGCCTTACAGAGGTCCACAGGTAATGATGGTGGCGAGTCAGAACTACGGGTTTGGTGGTCTGAGACAGAATTGAGGGTAAGGCATTCCTCGATTAAAGTTTCCACGGGATCATGTTCCTCAATGTAATCACAATCAAAAGACTTTGTTGCCCGGAAGATATCTAATTGCATTTTCCTGTCTCCGAAGGCGATTTCCATACATCCCGTGTCGCAATCGATGTTTGCTTTAGCCGTGGCTAAGAAAGGTCTGCCTAAGATTATGGGTGCGTTCTGTAATTTTTCAGGGACTTCCATGTCGAGCACCAAAAAGTCGACTGGGAAATAGAAGTCCTTGACCCGTACAATCACGTCCTCGACAACCCCCTTCGGGGTTTTCACTGATCTATCCGCCAGCTGGATGGTGACAGGGGTTGGTGCCAGCTCCCCAAAACCAAATTGGTGGTACAAGGTTGTGGGAATTAGGTTGATAGAAGCACCTAGGTCCAGGAGCGCTCTATCAAATGTCATGTCCCCGATGTTGCAGGAAATTAGGGGTGCTCCTGGGTCAGTTCGTTTGAGTGGAAGGTTGCTTGATATCACGGAACTGGCTTGCTCAGAGAGTACAACCTTCCTAGGTGCTTGAGGTCTCGTCTTACGCTTGGGTGTACAGGCATCCTTTAAGAACTTGGCGTAAGCGGGGATGTGTTTGACAGCTTCTAGAAGCGGAATATTAATCTGTACTTGTTTAAAAATTTCCATCAGCTCCTCAGTTTCCACAGTATTCTTTTTTCTCTTGATTGTTTCCAAGGCCTCAGGATAGGGTGTCTGGATTGGTTCCATGTTCGGGTCCTTGGTTGGTGCTTCTTCTAAGTCGGGTAAAGTCTCGGGGAGAGTCGGCCATTTGGGATCCTGGGTTTTGGTGCCGCTTCTCAAGGTCACCGCATTCGCAGAGGCATTGGGGCCATGGGGTGATCCTTGAGAAGATGAGGATGAAGAGGCGCCAAACCCAGGAGGTGTTTGTGGAGCCGATTGGACCATATGAGCCTGCCCGGGGTTGCCTTGGAACCCTTGCGAATTGGGGCCTCTGCTAATTATGTTTCGCGGGTTTGGTTGTGGTTGGGAAGGTAGAGATCCTTGCTGTTTACAGTCCAAGAGTTGGCTTAACTGTCCCTTTACCAAGGCCATTTCTTCCTGATGTTTTTGGTTCATGTCAGCCATCATCTTTATTAGGGTGTCCATTTGGTTTTGTGGGGGAGGGGCCGCCCTATTTTGGTTATATTGGGGTCTAACTGGTGGTCCTTGCTGATAGGGGGGCAAATGTGGCTGTTGGTTTGGCCTGGGCTGGTTTTGGAATTGCGGTAGTTTCTGGTTTGTCCAACCAAAGTTGGGGTGATTACGCCAGCCGGTGTTGTAAGTGTTGGAGAAAGGGTCAGGTTTTGCATATCCTTGGACGGCTTGCACATCTTTTAGAATAGCCGATGTTGATGAAGAAGGAAGGGAGTAATCAAGGGTCGAGGGAGCAAAGGTCCCTCCTTGGAACATGGTTGGGGGTTGTTCCAGGTTTAGTTGGGTGAAGGGTTGGACTAGGTCAACATTATGTGCTCCTTTTGCTAGGGTGAAAGTCTGCAAGGGGTTCCTGGTCTGGTTTAGAAGCTCATCAATCTTCTTGTCCACCAATTCCACTCGATCCAATTTTTTTGGCAATAATGTCCATGTCAACCATTCCAGAATTTGCTTGCACCTCATAAATCCCACCACGGGGTTGACTGGATCTGTTAAACTGGTTCATGGAGGCATTGTTGAGCGAATTCTCGCTCATAGACTCAAAGAGCTCAAACGCGCTCTCCTCGTCTTTGTTTAGGAAGTTTCCCCCGCATGAGGCATCGACGAAGTTCCGTAGGTTGCTATCCAGACCGTGGTAGAAGATCTGGGCCAATTGCCACCTTGGAACTTCGTGGTGTGGGCATTTCCTCAAAAGTTCATTGAATCTTTCCCACGCCTCATGAAATTGTTCCCCACCCTGGAGTGTGAAGGTAGTGATAGCTCTTCTGAGGGCATTGGTCTTTCCTATGGGGAAGAATTTCTTTAAAAATGCATGCCTCAGTTCCTCCCAGGTGGTGATGGGTCTACCTAGGGTTCTAAGCCAATGAGAAGCCTTGTCTCTTAATGAGAAAGGGAACATCTTGATTAGAACAATATCAAGGCTAATGTTCCTAGGTTTTACTGTTCTTGCTATGCGGTCGAGATCTTCTAGGTGCTGAAAGGGGTCTTCATTTGAGCTTCCATGAAAGTGGCTCTGGATTAGACTTAATACATTAGGTTTTAGCTCAAAATCGTCTCCCCCTTCGGGGATCCTAAGGTGTGGCTCGACTCTAATGGCAGAAGGGTTATAGAAATCACGGAGGGGTCTTGGCTGGTTCTGAAACGGTGGTAAATCAAGTGGTGGTTGTCCTGGTATGTCATTGAAAGGTGGTGGTTGTTCTTGCGGGTTCTGTAACCGTTGTATGGCTTGCATGATGGTGTGGATTTGTCGTTGCTGAAGCCGATGGTTAGCATTGATTTGAGCCTGGACGACAGCCATAGCATCTGGTGGGGGTTGATCTTCAGCCTCATCTACCCTAGGTTCAGCCATGTTTTCAACAGAGTTACGTCGCCTAGATTCCTGCCCCAAAACACACAATTCGGGATGCAGTGAGCGCCTTCCGTGCATACACTAGAGAAGAACTGGAGGGGATGCGGAGGGCGACAGATGCGAGAAATGTGTTTCAATCAAGCACGCAAGCCTAATCCTTATGGTGTATTCCTTAGGAGACCTAGAAATCTCACAAAGGGTGATTAAGTCCGTAAGCACTGGACTTCCCTTCTCAAGGCTAATCTGGCCAGGTTGATTACGAGGGGATTGCAGGGAAGGTTCTTCCTTTGGCTTACGCCTCCAGTTCCATAGACCCCACAACCACGGTCGTTTGACACTGCCCCGCAGCCTAGTCACCAGATTCTACCAAGGGAATGAAAGCCAAGTGCCTAGCAGACAAAACCTCACCTTTTGAGACTTAACTCAGTCCTACCTAGGGCACGTCTACTCAGTTTTAAAGGGCTAGGATAGTGCTTGTGCTTAGGGTGATGTGATGAGGCGTTGATTGGGGTGGTGCCTCTTAATGTTCTACTTTCAAAGTGTGTGCTTCTAGCAAAACATGATTTTCAAGCAAGGATTTGTTAAGATATAGTGTCTTTTTAGTGTTTCATCCTTACTTAAGTACTTTTTAGGGTTGACGTGTCTTAATTTTTTCAAACAAGTTTCAGTGGGCACGTCAAGTTCTGCACACAACTTAGTGAAAGTAGATTTCCTTTTATTTTGTAGAGGCTCTAAAACCCTAGTGTACTCATCCTGATAATCATGCAGCTTCTATTAGATGAGTCAGTTTTAGGGTTGAGTGGTGCGGCCCAGGTCAACTCACGGTGGCTTCGCAAACACCACTCAAGAGAGAAAGAAAAGAACACTCCAAGAATTTGTCCAGTATATTAGAGTGTACATTTTTTTGTAGGGTGGTGTGTTAAGAATGTGGGTCAAGCAATCATTCGCCACGCCAATTTTTTTCAGTTTTTATGATTTTTTTTTTTTTTTTTTTAGCTTTTTCACGCAAGCAAACAATGAGAGAGAGTACTCACTATCGGTCCTCGAGGCGTCTACTTCCTTGCTACCATAGTGGAATGCGTCGCTTCGCCGTCCATGCGCCGAATTCCTGCATCCGTCAAGTAAAAAGGAAAGTAGGGCATTAGACGATATGAGAATGAAGGTGGAATGGAGGTGATAAAACAAATCCATTGCCTCCCCGGCAGCGGCGCCAAAAACTGACGTGCCTTCGTGCGTGTGTGTTAAGAGGTGTCGTTATAGTTGCACTTGATACGTCGGTTTTAAAAGAAGTAAACGGAGGTGAGTCCGAGTGTCGATCTCAGGGAGACGTGGAAATCGGATTTTGTTTACCACTTGTTGTCACGAAAAAGGCGGAGTTTTGCTTGCGAAAGAAACGGTTTTGAAAAGCGAGAGATAGAGAGAGTTTAGGGTTAGAAAGCTCTTGGTTTTGATCATGCACTTTAAACAGAAATTAAAAAGGCAACTAAATGAAAAACAATTTCATTAAACATGCATTCATAGTTCATGGTTTACAATATTAAATACATGCTTCAACAAAAGTAAATGAAAGCTTAAAAGAGAGAGAGAGAGAGGTAGAGAGAGAGTGGAGAGCGACGAGGCAGCCACGGCGGTGGAGGAGGCTCCGTCGGCGGCTCGTCGTCTCCGGCGATTACAAGAGTGCCTAAGACTAGCTAGGAGAGGAGTGGAGTAGTTGCAAGTGGGAGAGGATGCCTTGAATGGTGGTAGAAGGGGGTTTAAATAGAGTTAAGGGCTTCCTAAAAGAAGAATGTGCTTTAGAGACATCCAGAACGTCGCTAAAACCGCTTCCATATACGTCGGTGAAGGTCTGCTGCCGCCGGTCAGCCGCCCGCCCCTTTCTCTCTTCAGGCGCGATCCGTGGACGTCGAACGAGAGCCGTCCGATTGATGATCGGACGGCTGAGATCCTCTCGCGCCTGCGCTAGGATCGCGCTTCGAGCGTGCGTGCGCGCGCGCGTTTCCGCCCGGCGTGCGCGCGCGCGTGGGAGGTGGGGCGCTGTCGTCGCGCCGCGTGGCGCGATCCTAGCCGCTCGCTTCTGATCGCGCGGCTCAATTTTGCCGCGCCCTTCGCCCGCAGACGATTTTTGCTCCGCGCGAATCGAACGCGCGTCGCCGCAACGCGGGCGTGCGCGCTAACCGTTGCGCCACGCCCGCGCTTTGTCGCAGCGACCGCGGGCGAGCGCGCGGATCTCGGCCGTTCGATCGAAGATCAACGGCCAGGATTTCTTGGGCCCATTGTGGGAGCTCCGGATGTCGGATTTGGCCGATTTTGAGTCCGTTAGACTCCGTTCGTCGTCCTGAATCCATCCGTGCGGTCCGATTGCTCATCTGAGGCCTGCTTTGACAAATGCTTTACACAAATGGCCATTAATACAGTTTATAAGCAATCTTGGTACTTGATGCATGCAATGCTCTTATTCTACTTTATGTTGTGCCTTTTATTCTAAAGATGGGCCATATTCAACCTAATTACTACCCCCTTGCGTGGTGTTATCATACCCCCATGCTTACTCCTTGCTAGTCCCTAGCAAGGTTTATTCTAGCCTTTATTTCTTTGGCGAATTCAAGAAGTAATTGCTTAGGCACTTCGTTACTTGTTAATAAGAGGAACTATACGAAGATCTTAATCTACAAAGACTAAGCAGCGCCCGGGTGTCTGCCAAAATACGAATCGCCCGAATCCTTGCTTTGTATATATAACTATACTTATGTATACGTATATATCTATATATGTCTTTTTAGAATTTTTAGAATTCAGTGTGGGTTGGTAACTTTTTACGGCTACCCAACCCACCCAAAACTCGGTCAAAACCCTAAGTGCTAAGCATCTTGGTGTGAATGTTGTGATAGACTTACTTAACGGTAATTGAGACAGACTTCGAGTTTCTACGCCTCTAGGTGACCGGAAAAGAAAATAAATTTTTGCCTGAAGGTGTATTTGTTCGATTGGTAGCTTTCTCCCTGCGTTCATTTTACTTGGGGTCAACACAAGGATTTTCCAGTGTATATCTCCCCGGCTTGTACTACTTCCCCGCTTCTTCCTTAGGTGTTTTTGGTCTTCTTTTTTTGTGCAATTATTGAGCTGGGCTCTGGACAACCGACCAATGGGCTGTTACCCACGATCACTTGCCAGCCATACTTGTGCGGTGAAGTGTGGTTTATTTTCTTTTCTTCTTCTCTCTCTTTTTTTTTTTTTTTTTTTTAATTATTATTTTTTTTACGTAGGTGGCTTCCCTAATCTCAAATGTACCTAGAGGCAGTGAAAAAGAAATGGCCTGTGGCTGGGTTCTGGACAACCTGCCCATGGGCTGTTACCCACGACAACTTGCCAGCCATACCACCCTAGAGAGTTCATTAGCTACCCAATTTCTGTCAAAATCTCCGAGAAGTGAGTATGTGCAGAAATGTGTGCAGATGCTTAGACTCAAAGTTTTTCTGAGTTAGAGGATGAGTTGATAAGTCGTATACTTATCACCTTATTTATTAGGTGGATTAGAATAGCTTAAAGTTGCAAGGATTCGCCGCTAAATCCATATTTTAATGGACACTAGGGCTGATTAAGCCTGAAGGCCTGAAAAGTCTAAGCGTTTAAGTTCTTTTTGTATTATTTCCCACTATTTGCAAGTTTCTAATGCCTAAGTTTTTCTTCCTAAATTCAAATTTTTTTTTTTTTAATCAATTAGCGTGCGGATCTCGACCGTTCGATCGAAGATCAACGGCCAGGATTTCTTGGGCCCATTGTGGGAGCTCCGGATGTCGGATTTGGCCGATTTTGAGTCCGTTAGACTCCGTTCGTCGTCCTGAATCCATCCGTGCGGTCCGATTGCTCATCTGAGGCCTGCTTTGACAAATGCTTTACACAAATGGCCATTAATACAGTTTATAAGCAATCTTGGTACTTGATGCATGCAATGCTCTTATTCTACTTTATGTTGTGCCTTTTATTCTAAAGATGGGCCATATTCAACCTAATTACTACCCCCTTGCGTGGTGTTATCATGGGCCAATTGATTTCAGACCTCAGTAAGCTCGTCCTTGTGTTGTTTTTGGATAACTGTATTCGTTCTCTGAATGTCAGACAAAGTCTGAAGGATAAGGGACATTTGATCTTGATTTGGCCCTGATGGATAAGTGGGGTTAGGCCGAGGCTGAGGCGGCTGGTAAGGATGAGTGGGTTGTGGGCGGGGCTGAAAGGGTGGTCTTTGGGTTTGGGAATTTCCCACCCACTGAAAGTTGGGATGGTTTCACCATCCAGGATTATAGGTGTTGGAGAACGGATCGTTCTGGATGGTGTTGAGGTCCTCGCAGGTCTAAGGAACCTCCAGAGAGTCAGAGAAAGGGGGAATGGAATTCCCTGGGCTAGGGTAGAAAGGATCGAATGGACCTCCGGTCAGAGAATCAGATGGCGGATACGGATCCATCCTAGGAGAAGATTGATGGAGAATGTTTTGCACAGTTTCCCTTGTGGACGGAGGTTGTGCAAAGGGGTTATGCGCATAGGTGGCTCGCTGCAAGTGCTGAGTCAGCTCATCCACCTTGTTTTCAATGATCGAGACCTTGTCCAATTGACTAACCATTAATTCCAGGTCGACTGATGCGGACAGGCCCTGCGTCTCATGTGCTCCCCTAAGGTTCGTCGATGCGCGGGTATTCGTCCTGTCGAATAATCCCATGGAGTCATTGTTGATGGAGTTCTCGCACATGTTTTCGAGAATCTCCCACACGGTGTCCTCATGTTGACCCATGATATTTCCTCCGCAGGTTGCATTGACGAAAAGACGGATGTCCTCACGGAGTCCCTAGTAAAAAGATTGGACCTGTTCCCATTTAGGAACTCCATGATGGGGGCACTTTCTCATGAGATCCTGAAAACGATCCCATGCCTCATGGAGAGGTTCCCTTGCTTGTTGAGTGAAGTGCGTAATCTGATGGCGCAAAGCGTTGGTCCAACCAACGGGAAAGAACTTTTTCAAAAACTCGGACTGAAGTTCTTCCCAAGTGTTGATCGGCCGGGTCTGAGTTTGATACCAATGGGCGGCCTTGTCCATAAGAGAAAAGGAGAACATCTTCATGAGAAGAATATCCCGATTTTGTGCATCTGACCCAAAAGTTTGGGCCAGATGCTTTAGCTGTTTGATGTGCTGGAAGGGATCTTCGGAATTAAGCCCATGGAATTTAGGTATAGCATGAATCATGTTGGGCTTCAATTCGGAATCAGGTCCTCCAGTCGGGATTCTGACTCGAGGCTCGATGGTCACTGCAGCAAGATTATAATGGTCCCGCATCATAGGACGCTGCGGTGGGTGCACAAAGTTTTGGAAGAGGTCGTTGAGTCGCTGGAGCTGGTGCTCCAAATTGTTTTCTTCCTCAACAGGCTGAGACATGATGGGGGAAGAAGAAGAGCTTGGTTCAGAATCAGATGAGAGAATGATGGGGTAGGGTTGCTGTGCAAACACGGGGGTGGAGGCTTGGCCTTGACGAGAGTGAATTCCTAAAGGAGATCTTAAGGGTGGTCTTAAGGATCTCCTACCATTCATGCACTGTTGGAATAGAAGAGTTTAGCAGGTGCTGGACCCAATCAAGACACCCAAAAAATGTGTTGGGTGACTATAGAGGTGCGGGGCAGATGGACCCCTTGATTAGAAAGATTGTCCACCTGAGAATTACCTGAGCAGCCAGAGAGGGTGAGTCCCGCGATGACCCCTACACGGTAGAGTGTCCCCACGGGTTACAGGATTTCTCCTACCCGACCTCTCTTGTCACTGTGGTTCCAAGTAAACCAGAATGGGGATCTTGACCTCTTAAGTCTACCTCTTTTACTTTAAGATCAAGGTGCTTAAGGTTTCACTTGAACTCTTATGTGTTTTTGTGAACAAGGTGGCCTAATTTGAAGGTTGGTTGACCCTAAGGGTCAACTTCACCTAGTGGGTCCCTTGAGAATTTAGGCCTTGTTTCTTAGGCCTTGTTTCTTTTTAGGATTCAAGTGTTTAGAGAGCCAATTTGTTTAGGGTTTTTCTTGTTAGGTATTTTCAATCAATGGCTTGGGCACACCTCTTTTGGATTTCCTCAATTCTTGATTAAGTGGTGTGTCTCTGAAATCCTAATGTTTTACCTTATGTTGGCTCTACTTGGTCCAGTTAATTCTTTGCTGGGTAATTAGGGCTCAGGCAAGAAAGTGTTAGCCCTTAATTACCTTTAATATTTTGTGCAGGAATAATAGTTTTTGAGAATATGCAGCTATTATTATGTATAAAAGACAAGTTATACCTATTTTTTTCTTTCTTTTTCCCCTTTAAAAATTTTAGGGTTTAATAGGGAGTTACCTGTCCTTGGAGTGGCTGTGGTGCGGCTGCGTCTTTTTTTTTTTCTGTACCTGCACAAAAGAGAGAGATTATTAGAAACTTAGAAATTTTATAACTTCTAGAATAGCCGTTGCTCCCCGGCAACGGCGCCAATGAAATAGTGGCTGGTATGACTAGGTTTTGTTGTTTGTTACAGAAATGGCATTGTAGTACAGATAGTCATTGCTACTATTACAATTTTACTCGGAAACAAAAGGTTTTCCCAAGGTCAAACTCAGGGAGCAAACTATAATTCTAGAAGTGCAATGTTTCTATTACAAAAAATGAGAGAGAGAGAGAGATAGAGGTAGATTGGTCTCTTGGCTTTTTCTTCTCTTCTTTCTCTCGTCTTTGTCTTCTTTTTCTTCTTCTTTCTCTTCTGTTCTTCTTCTTCTTCTTTGTTTCTTCTTCTGCGGCGCCTGTTCTTCTTTCCTTCTTTTCTTTTTTTTCTTCAGAGCGTCGTCTGATTTTTCAACCAGACGACTTAAGTAGCATCTGCTACAGTGCTTCCTCTTCTGCGGTCTTCTTTCTCTTCTTCTTCTTCCTGCAGTCCGTCTTCTTCTGCTTTGCTTCGAGCAGCCAAGGCTTTGGCTGCTTCTTCCTTCTTTTTCTTCTCCTTCTTCTTCTGTGGTCTTCTTTTCCTTCTTCTTCTTCTCTACCTACACACTCACACAGCTTGGTCAGGGAAGAAACCTAACCCTACCCTCCCCCGCGTCTCTCTCTCTCAGATTTCGCTCGTAGGATCGCTCTCCTAGAGCCGGGTATTCGGGTACGGGTCGCGCCCGGGTGCAGGCCCACCGACGTGCAGTGGTGGGAGAGGAGTGCAGGTCGGGTATACGGGTCGAGCCAGGTCCGCGGGGGGTGGTCGCAGACAAGGCCGAGTGAAGCGGGTGAGAGGGACCTCACCCCGTGTGACTGAGGCGATAAGCCTTAGTCACTTTTACAATTTATGCAGGTGCGCGACTTCGCGCGCTTCTGAGGTGGGACTAAAGTCCCACCTCCAAATCTTGCACCCACGGCTGAGGGAGCCGCGGTCAATTGCGGCCGTGTGTGAGGCGTTCACCCCAGCTGCAGGCCTGGGAAACTTCGCGGGGGCAAGCTGCGCGTCCTGGGACCAACGCCTGGGCGAGATCGAGGCTGCAGCTGCAGGCGAAGAAGCTCCACCTGCTCAGCAATGGCGGCGGAGGAGGGGTGACCTGATCAAGGAAATACAGCCTCTCGGCCTAGTCAGAAGGTGCAGGGAGCTTCGCCGGAGTGCGGCGAAGCTCGTGCGGGTGGTGGCGAGGCGTGGGGCGGAGTACGGTGGCAGCCCTAGGTCGAGCTGTGGCCGAGAGAATGGGTCTGTTCGGGGCGTCTTCAGGTGGCATGTGGCAGGAAATGAAGAGGGCGAAGCTGTGGAGTGGAGTGAGGGGAAGCTTCTGAGGTGATCGGCGAGGAGTAAGGGGGTCTGTGGCAGTGGAATGGGCTCGCCGGAGAGGGTGGTCGGAGACGGAGCAGGTGGAGGTGGAAGTTGCGTGTGGGGGTGCGAAAATACAAATTGATAGGGGGAAGTTGAGAGAAGGAGAAGAGGAAGCTTTTACCTAAGCTCTGGACGAAGGGGGAAGGGCGGAGGCACCTGCTCGTACCTGCCGGAGCTGAGGAAGAAGAGGCCCTGGAAGGGGAGATCAGCGACGAGGAGGCAGGCGGAGGGTGTCGGCGGGTGCAGTGCGACACAGACGAAAGGGTTAGGGGAGCCCTGTTGCAGGTAAGGCAGCAGAGCGACGAGGAGAAGGAGGAGATGGTTGCCGGAAGCTGCAGGCTGTCTGTCGAAGCTGGAGAGGATGAAATGGGGGGGTATTCTCCATCAGAGACAGCTTGTTCTCTTCTGCAGGCGGAGGCGGCTTTTATAGAGGCGAAAGCAGAGAGGTGGGCGGAGGGAGGCAACGTGCCTCCCTCGCCGGAGGACAGTCGGAGTAAGGACCCATACCTTCCGCGCGTTCGCACAGAAGGTATGGGCTGCTGCAGAGACCATGGAGGTGTCCCTGTGACAACAGACGTCGCAGGGAACACCCCGTTGAAAGGGCAGAGGTCCTCCCTCACCCTGCGCGGCACCATGCTCCGCACAAAGTCTTCGGAGCATGGCGCTGCTCAGGGTTTTGCACGGAGGACCTAAATGCAAAGAACGAAGAAGACTTAGGGGTCAAAATGTGAGGATTTCAAAAGTTGAGGGTCAAAAAGTAATAGATGAGGACCAAATACAAAGTCGGTCAAGAAGGTCTCTTCTTAGGCTCAAGTTTTTATGTATGACTAAATGTGACCTAAGGATTCTAATGGTGAAATTTATTTCTAGATCAGACCTTGTTTGACTGGTTAATTGACATAAAACCCAAATTAAATCATTAATTGGGCATGGTTCTTAATGTAGGTTAAAGTGGGTTCTCAAGGTCAAATTGAAGGTTCTAAACCTTAGAGATTATTTTTCTATGAATTTTAGAGGATTTAGTCGATTTTTTCTTTGCCTCAAACCTCGTGAATTGAAGTGGGTTTGTTTTAGGATTAGAGGATGTCATTTAATTCCTTGGAGTTGCTGTAGCCCTAGTTAGATCAACCCATCCCACTTTTCTTCTTATTAGGTCAATTTGACCTACGTTTGGATCCTAAGTTACCCTGTTTACAGATTGTGTTGGTGAAATTGCATTTTTATCCCTTAGTTCCTGTTTTCTTCACAAACTCAGAATTCTCTGAGTCAAACCTTTTTATAAGTTATGTAGGAGCTTTTTATTACAAATCAAGATTAGATGGTGTCAATTTAGGATTTATGACGAGATTCTCGTCAGGCTATCAACTACTTTTTAAAGCAAAAAAAATAAAAAACAACAACAAAGAAGTGCTATGTCTACGTTGAAATGTTTATATGCAATTATGGCATCAACTTTTTCATGTGCATGCAATGGTAGTAGGTGATGGATGGGGAATGTGGAATATATATGATTCCTTAACACGTGCAAAAACTTCATATTTTAAGGTTTCTCATCCAATTTTTTAACTAATTGCAAAGATGCTTCTGCGAAATCTTTGGCGTGAAAGTAAAGACCTATCACCTAAGATTACTTTGTAAAATCATTGTAAATAATATTTCTCATCTAATACCCATCTCTTGCATTATCTCCCTAAGTGCACGCTGTTGGTTCTTGGCCCGGGCCTATTTGGGACGGGGAATAAGTAAAGGAATATAATAGAAGTGTTAAAATAAGTGTATTTTGGTATTTCAATGTTCAGATAAATTAAAATTATTTAATAGAAAATGAAGAATAACTTTATATTGGATTAACTTTCATTAACTAGATGTAAGTGACAAGTAAGTTAAGTGGTGAACAAATGTGAGTTAACTTATTTAACCTTCTTATCAAACATGTCTGTAATGTTTCTCCACTTAGATATGTTTTGGAGCTTGGGAGATGATGACTATTTGGATTTTGAGGGAATAATTTGTACTCAAACAGCCATTGGATATGTGATATTAGTTTTTGATATGTCAAGGGTTGAACACTTATCTAGCGGCAAAAAGAGATGACCACTTTGCTCATGCATCTTCTTGTATTATTTGATAATTATCGTAGCTAATATTATGAAAAGCCTATACATGTTACGAAATTTTTATCCTCTATAAGCATTTTTTTTACTGCAATGGAAGCACGAAAGATTTTAAAAACTTGGCTATTGTTACTCTCCCTATTGGAAAATCCTAGGTCTGTCCTCTGATACATACACAACTCTATAGCAAGCACTACCTCATTGATGGTATGATTAGGATTTGAGTGGGAGCATCCTTTTGAAGAAAATGGATGGAGGGAAAGGAAGGTTGGAGAGGCACAAGTCTGTTGCAGGCCAAAGGCTGATGGCACCCAAAGTGTATCAAAAAGAGCACATTTCCCCAAAACTTATTCATGCGCATGCACTTGTGGGGTCAACTGTTGTAGGTGAGTCCATGGAGATATGTAAATACTTCATATTTTAAGGTTTCACATGCAATTCTTAAGAGAATCACAAAGAGTTCCTTTTAAAATTCCTGACATGAAAATGAAGACTTACTATCTAAAGCTATCCGTGTTAAATTATCATTAAAAAAAAAACAGTTTCTATATAATACCTATTTCCCTAACTACACATTTCTAAAATCAAATTTCATGCCTCCTTTTTCTTTGCCTTCCTTTCCTTCCTTTCCTCTCATTCTCTCCAAGTCAAAGCTTTTCTGTAAATGCGTCCAAATTTTTGAAGTATAAAGAATGTTAAGAAAATGGAGAGGATGTATCTCATCTCTTTTCCCTCGAATAATTTTAAATCTAAATCTAATTTTGTTTACTTTTACGAATGGTTTCTCGGATAATTCTTAAAATCAAAAGGCACAAAATAGGTAAAAAAAAAATCTGTTTCCAAGGTAAGGAATAACCAATTACACCAAAAAGATGTCGTCAATACAACCAGAACTACACTCGTAACCCAAGTTAATTCACTGGGTCTTTTAAATCCACTTGTGAGACATACATGAAATATGTGCAAAATCTTTATCAGAACCATCATACTTGCTGACCACCGATGCGTCGACTGAATTAGCCAACCAAAGTTGGCCACGGTCATTATGTATTGAACAGTGGAAAGAGCCTCTGTAACGGTTGGACGATAATAAAAAGTCATAACAAAACCCGTAGCTACTCGTACTAAAAAAACAAGTGAGTGATCCCTCCTAAGTGGTAATACTTGGAGAAGAACCTTCAACCTCAATTAGATAACTTTAATACATACCTACAAAGAAACAAACGCATACATATATATGTACGTACATGGATACATGTACACATATAATAGAGGAAATGTACAAAAATGGATCATGTTTTTGTGTTTTGCAACGTACAGACATGATATATCGATGCAAAATAATTTGCACCTCTTTACTTTGCAAAGCACGTGAACTTTTACATCTCTGTACCTACATCCTATATGCTATCTCCATTAAGTATATAACAATCATTGTGCCAAGCAGAAGTTGGGCTCTCTTAATTTATGCTTTCAGTTGAGACTAATTTAACCTTATTACTTCAATCTAATCTGATCTATTCTTGAAAGAGGATGGGAGAGATAATTGGAAATATATTCCAATAGACCTTTTTTCTTTTGCAGTAAATTGTGGAGTAAGGAGAAAGTTCAGAGTCCTGGTTTGCCATACATATAGATAGGACTGCTACAGGTGATGCTATTCCCTTCATTGGGTGTGGGGTATGTCCAAGGAAGAGGAGAAGTGTCAGGTGGGAAGAAAAAAAGCCTGAAAAACTTTAATAAAGCAATTGATTCCTGCAGTGGATATCCTGCACCGAATTGCTTTACATGATCGATGGTATACCTTTGGAATGTGCATTGGATCACTGCAATATCCACTGGCCGTTGATTAACAAATTAAGATGTGTGATCAAAATTTTCCAATAATATTCTGCCCAAAAGTAAACCACTTGAACTTTTTTTCTTTTGAGTGGTAAATAAATTATATTACTAGAAAGAAAGGGGTTTAAAGCTGGCCAAGCTTATAAGGGATGACTTGAAGTTCGAACATTATTAAGATATATATATATATTGAGGATTCACCCTCAAAAAAATATTAATATTGAAATCTTGTCTGAGTTCTCACTTGCAACATGCAAAAAAGAAAAAAAATGCAAAAGAGAAAAAGATGTGAACATTTGATGATAACCCAAGGGAGTGGAATGAAAGATGCGGTGCGATTTGCCTGGTTTCGAATCTTACATCCAATTTGTTCAAATTTAAAGACAGTAATACAAAAATTCATAAACATAGAAATAATAGAGCTAGAAATGTTGCTATTGAAGCATCTTTAGTAGGCCTTTCTTAATTTAGAGAAAAGATACCCCCACTTTACCAACGGTGCGCTCGACATATATGTTACTCCTAAGATTTGACGATCTCACATCTCATGAGAAGTGAAAGTCTTTTATATTCACCAAAAGATTTATGTATTTTTAATATCCCTTTGAAATCTCCACTTCTTCTTCCCTCATGAGCCATGATTTTGCTAATGCCATTTCCCATTACAATTTGTAAATCTCCACTTTTTTCTTCTCCCATTAATTTCCTTTCCAGTGCCATATCCTCCCCCCCCGTTATTCTTCTAGGTATTATTTTGGTAAATAAAATTATTAAGAGGAATAAAAATTAGAAATATGAGAAATGAAAGAATTAAAGATTTCTTGGTTGAACTTTTCAAAGAAATTAGGAAATTTTATTTTGCTTAAGATGTTTATTTGGTAGAATGAGTTGGTGGAATAAAAAAAAAATTAATTGAAGGAAAAAGTGAAATTAACCAATAGAATTAGATAATTCCATTAAAGCAAAATTGTGAAAATAAAAAATTACAGCCCTAATTTCAAAATGATGTAATTCCGGAATAAACATCCCAAAACGTAAAATCAAAGACAATTCCTCTAATCGAACAGCACATGTTGTTTCCTATTGCAAGTTTCCAACACATCAATAAGCACTCCCTATTGTAGGTTATGTTTTAGTCTAATCAGCTGTGGTCTGATGACGCATTTCACAAGCATACTTCTTATTCTAGTCAATCATGTACAGATTCTTAAAGTTCGTGGTATTAAAATAAGAAAATACCCCCAAAAAAAATCCAACAAATTTACTTAACAACCTAACCCAATCCACCACCATCTAAACCATAAGTTATATTGTAAGATGGATTGGTTGGATCAGAAAATTACTCCAACATTCTATGATTGGTCGGGATGGTAGGTTAAATCCCAATCCACATGCAAACTAAGGAATTATTGTAGGTAAAAGGACTGGATTTAAGAATTATCTCTTGAGCCATAAAAATTTGTATTTGCATGAGAGAAAGAGGAGAGTTGTGAATGCTAGGCCTTGATATGATTTAGACCTTTGGGATAAGTTCATGGCTTTGGCGTGATTGATCGAACAACTAAAATTGAAACATTAGTCTAATTGGGGAAAGAAGATTACCCTAAAATTAAGTTAGATGTATATTTGGGAATCACAATAATCACCTAAAATATTTAATCTCAAGTTATCGAGTGACGAGTTACAACACTACAATGACAACTTATTTTAACATTAAATGTGATGCTATTTTAGGGATATCATAGTTAAACCTACGATAAAAAGTTAATTTATTTTATTGGTGCTAGATGGGTTTTGTCTCCCACTCTTTGAGTTGGTATGGTGACCCCTCAGCGGCAGTGAGCAAAGTGAGGCACATGCTGAACCCCAATGCAATGGCTTTTTTTACCCTTTTTGATAAAGTTACATTATATATATATATATATATATATATATATATATATATATATATATATAATCTTGGGCAACAATGTACATGCATGATTATTCATTTCCCTTTTGCATCTGTTGGAGATTGATTTAGGATTTGGTCGATAGTCAATCATCAATGGTTGCAACTTAGAAAAGCCACAATTTATACTACTTGAGATGCGCGGGGATCGCCGAGCATGTAATACTCTCAATTTCCTAAATAATTTAATTCTAAATAATGTGATGTATATAAATAATCACCTTTAATTTTATACAACAAATCAAGAGATGCAACTACCATAACTACCTTAATATTAAAAAATATTATTCTGATAAACTTAACTACCTTGTAGGGTTAATAAGGTCATTTTGTTGACATCATAAGGGTTAAATTTATATTCAAATAAATAGAAACGGGTGTTAACACTCATTTGTAGGTAAGCAAACATATAGATTAACATCGGTTTCACTTTTTTTGACAACCTTTCAAGTAAATTAACCTTCAAAGATAGAATAATAAAAAAAATTAGTTAGCTACGCAAAATTCTATCACTTCTAATGCTAGATGACATAGCATCATATGTCTACCTATAAAAGGACCAATGAAGGCATCACTCCAAAACACACACCTAGCAAATCCCTACCCATTGAAGATTTTGCCAATGGAAGCAAAGGCATTCTCCCGCTCCCTTCTCCTCCTCTCTGCCATCATTCTCCTCCTCCTCTTCTGCCCCTCCCCCATTTTAGCGAGGAGGCATAGGCACCGTCGCCCTCGCCCTTGCAAGACCTTCTCTGTCTATCTCCACGACGTCATCTACGACGGCGCAAACCTCCACAATTTCACATCTGCCATCGTCGGATCCCCTGCATGGGCAACCCGTTTGAAGTTGGACCGCAAAAACTACTTCTTCGGGGATGTCGTCGTGTTCAACGACCCACTAACCCTCGAGGAGAACTTCCACTCTTCACCCGTGGGCCATGGGCAGGTAGGGGATATATTGTGATGGATGGATGTGTTAATTTCATCAACTACATATATCAATCTACTACCTTATCTTGCCATTTTTCCATTTTCAATAGGATGATATGGTTAAGTTACACTAATGATCGATCTTTCCTGCTGCCATACCTTTAATTTCGACCACGTTCCATTTTGTCCATTTAAATGAAACTTACCGATTGTTAGGTATATCTTAAGACAAGTCGATCCTGATGGTTCCCATATCCTGAACAAACTTATATTTTGAGATCAAAATTTTGGAATTTTGAACCTATTGCTCATTGTTTTGATATATAGTTATATAAATTTATCAAAATATACAAAAAAAAAAAAAAAAAAAACGCAGAGAGTCATACGTTTTGTAACGTACACTGTACAACTGACTTTTAATGTAAAGAAATCTAAAAAGTTAACATAAATTATATTACATGTAAGCTACACCACACTTTAAAAAGCAACCACTCTGAGCGTGTGGAATAAGAGTGTTTTTTTTATTTCAAGATAAAATATAACGGTGTAAATTTGTTGTTAAGGTGATTTTGATGATTTTGTATCAATATAAAATAGATTTGAAGGTGATTTATATCGATGTAAAATAATTTTAAAGGTGATTTTGGTAGTTTACACCGGTGTATTTTAATTTTACACTTGTACATTTTTTGTTCAAAATGATGATGGTTTTTTTAAACTGTGATGGATCTCGCCACATATCAGTATTTACGTTACTTTTTTCACGTAAAGGAGAGACGCGTGACGTGATCTATATTTTTAAATTTAATTTTTCATTACCCCCACCAACTTGTATTTCAATACTCATCATCTTATACATTTTTCCTAGTTGGATCCTATAAATTTTCTATCTCACAGATACTGTCTATAGAGTACATAGTTATATCTATTTGGGTAGGCGTACGACTTTGGCAAATTATAAAGCTTATGGATCTATTACATAGAAGTAAATATATATGGGAGGTGACTTGGATAACATCCCTGTTTGTGTACATCTCCCTTTGCTCTTGTAGGGCCTCTACCTTTATGATAATATGAAACAATTCACAGCTTGGATGGCATTCACCCTGGCGTTCAACTCAACTCAACACAAGGGGACCATCAGCTTGATGGGCTTTGATCCGCTCCTGGACAAGAAAAGGTACCTGTCCATTGTTGCAGGGTCAGGGGATTTCTTCATGACCAAAGGGATAGCTACTCTTACAACTCGCAAGGTTGAAGGCATCAAGTATTTCCGAATTCGTATCGACATCGAGCTCTATGAATGCTACTGATCACGTACGATCCTTATCGACATCAATAAGTATTTCCAAGTGGAGTAATTCCAAAGTCAGCATAAGGGTTTGACTCACTGGTAGATAGAATCCCATGCCCACCGCATTTACCTTCTTTAAAAAAAAAAATCGGAAGTCTTGTTTTCATTATGTTTGCTCTTTCTTTTCGATCAAGTTCTATGAGTGATGTCGACTAACTTTCTCATGCAAATTGTGCTCTTTGCATTACATCATGTCTTTTCTTTGAGTTGTGTTTTGTCGAAGTTGAATGTCTGAAGTAGAACATTGTTGAGTACTTGAAGGTAATTAAGGATTGTGAGTCAATGAGGATGCTTGTAGGTCTGGCAAATGTCTAGATCTTTTCTTCATCGCCAAGATTTGGATATGTAATATTTTGTTGTGTTATTTCTTCCTTTTCCCTTTCCTTTATTTTGAGATAGCCGTTCAAATACATTCCTTTTGGCGTGGGTCTTATTTGGCACAAGCAAACTACGTAGATCACAAGGACGAAGAACATCGATGCCCCCCTTTCATCATAAAAGATGAGCTTCTTTTGAAGACCAAATATATGTATATGCATGACACCGACACTTGTCTTTCAAAATTAAACTAAACAATCCAACAATGTAATGTTTAAATAGGGCCTCTTGAATAGTTCAGTAGATAAGTAGGACGTTTCTTTTTTTTTTTTCCTTTGTTTTTTGTCCAATTATTTTCTGTGTTTTGACCTTCTCTCATTTCTACAAGGCATAACCTTCCTCTGTTGAGGGAGTTAGACTTCTCCTTCTCGCCCTTTTCCTATGGGTTGCATCTTTTTGTATCGGATTCTTTCCTTTTTAATGAAATTTTTATTCCCTCAAAAATAAAAAATCAACGAGGTAGATTTGGATTAGATTTTCATAGTACCAAACTATCCTCATATAGAAATTATTATGACACGGTTCTCGAATCCTTACAGGACACGAAATCGGATCGACTCGACTGATCCCAAGACCCAGTCATCGAACGAGAAACTAACCAAAAAGCAGTAAAATAAACCACATTCATCATGCTAGCAACTAACAGTAAAGAAGTAAACTACTACAGTACACACCACCACAACAGTAGGAAAGTAAACGGGTACAGGAATATAATGTGTAGAACGAAAAAGTACAGAATATAAAAGTACAAGAGGCTACTCACTACTACAAACGAGTACAAAAGAACTACAACTACTGGGCTCTACTAAGTCCACACCCTCTGCAGCAGTGTGCTCTGGCTGCTCAACACCTAGACCTGAAAAAGGTTATGAGTATAAACGTCAGCAAACGCTGAGTAAAGTGGCAACCAACTACTAAAATAATAAAGGTGGATAGGTAGCTGTGTGTTTTCAATTTCTTTCTTTAACTAATTATTAGGTCTCTTTCTTGATCTCGAATGTTCATCGTGGGAATTATCTTAATTGCAATCTTTTCCGAAGAGTAGAAGTAGCACGTGGTGCTCTCCTGGCCGAGAGAGTCCCCCGTGGTGGTCCTACACCCAGTCAACCACCCCAAGGTTACGGACAGACGTAACAGTGACTACGGCATACGCGATAAACGCACGGGTAGCTACCCTGCACTGGCACGCGGTCAGTTGTTTCCGTTAGCGGGTGCGCCCAAAGCACAGCATGGAACCAGTATAGGGCATAGCCCTCTCAATAACAGGGGTCTAGCTCCTAAGAACCAAGCAGGGGTCTCACCCCTCCACAATCCGCGCACCCTCGCCTGACTACCCTTGTTTGCCCAGTGGGCCTAACAAGTCGGTGTAAGGCAGCTAGCTGAACCCCGGGCCCCGTTGGGTGACTAGCTCTCTCCCTACACTAGTAGCTCTCCCCGTTACTGTATACGCGAGGGCCAAGAAGTCAATACAGAGTGGCCAATCCTAACCCCATGTCCCAACCTAAAAACGACTAGCTCCGCTCTGCACTAAACAAGGGGACAGTCGCTCTCCTTGGTACTCCGTACTCAAGGGCCAGCTCACTTCCTCACTCACATTCCCAATTCCATTCCATTTATTTCCAGGAGCACTACTCCTAATTCCCCGTAGGGTTCATGCTCATATTTCTCAGGCCAAGTCATACCAGGTTTCATCGTTTCTATTTCCATTCTCAGGTTATACACATGCAATTTGTAACTCTATTTCATATTCAGTTTATTCACAGATAGCTCGTGTTTCCAACATTCACCTTTCCATTTCAAGATTATATACATGCAACTCATATTACGTCATTTCACGGGTATGACAGAAAAGTTACATTTAACAGTTAACTAACACAAATACTATATATTTCGCAGGCAACTGTTATTCATTTACAGGCAATTGTTATCATTCTATCTACTCATTCAAGACTGCAATTCATTTATTTAATACAGACAATCCAGTATTTCTAGTCCTAGGATTCATGCCATATCCTAGGTTCTAATCATTCATTCCACATATGCAATTAGGTTGCAATTAAATTAAGGGGAAGCCACTCTACCAGTAAACCCAGGAGTAATGGGGGCTTGAACGGCAGGCTCACGTGCCTTAGCAAGCCCCGAACCTGCAACGGAATAAGGTCCTATCACAAGGATCAATCACAAGAGAATGCTCAGAACAGTATAGAAAGTATTCCAACATGTAGAGGAAATCATAAGGGAAACATCGGTATCTTAATTGCGGAAATCGAACCTCAAACGGACCCTAAACGGGTCAAAACAGGGATTCTGACTCAAATCAGACGTCTAGAAGGTGTTTCAAATGTCTTAAAAGAGTGCAGTCACCTTCCAGACATCTTAAAAGAGTCCAGAACCATACCTCAGTTCTGCACTACTCTTCAGACGTCCAGGAACTCCGCTGGACCGTTTAGACCCAGTTCCAGACGTCCGACCACCTCTCCGGACGTCTAAAAATGCTTCCCGTCATCCGGTGCCTCGCCCAGACGTCTGAAGTGCGTGGGAGGGCGTCCCGTGCCTTCTCGATGCAACACCTGCGCGAATCAACCGAAATCTTCTCAAAAAGGCAAGGAACAGTGTCTCGGCAGAGCGGCCTGCATGGCCGTATCCGCAAAGGAGATGTACCTTCGCGAAGCCTCCTTCTTAGACGTCTGGCACCACCTCCAGACGTCTGCACCATCATCTGGCGGTCACTCCAGACATCTGATTCTGGGAAAATCCCAGAACCTGCCTTCGCCTTCTCGCGCCGCGCGTGGCTACGCCACGCCCGCTCACCTGCTACTCCGACTGCAACAGTGTCTGAGAGGACCTCCCCGACGGACTCCTCCGCCTTGCACACGCGTCGACCGGCCGTGAGCTCACCGACGAGCTCCCACGCGAGCTCGCAAGCCTTCTCTCCTCTCCTTCTCACGATACTCCTCTCCTCTCACGACGCTCCTTCTCTCCGCCGCTCTCGCTCGGCTGCACTCGCTAGAGGGTAGAGGAAGGAAGTGGCTGGAAGTGGGGGTGGTGTGAGGGAGAGGAGGGGGTTTATATAAGGTGTGGGGTTAGGGTTTTCGTCGGGCGGAAGGAGAGAGAATAAGGAGAAATGAGGGACGTGTACTGTTTGCAGGTAACACGCGCGCAGATGCGAGTTCATACACAAAAATTTCGATTTTTAGACGTCTGGGAATGAGTCCAGACGTCTTGCAAGATGTCTGAACCTCAGTTCAGACGTCTTACATAAAGTACGGACGTCTTAAAAAGACTTAATAACACGAGTATTAACAGAAATCTATTCCTTATATCACCTCATTTATTTAGTAGGGAAATTCACCTCATTCTCATTTACCCATCGATTATTTGTTGGATCCTCATTTAGACATCTATCCCTCGTATCCACCTCATTTATTTAATGGAGAAAAACTCACCTCATATCCATTTATCCAATGGATATCTATTTCTCCATTAACAAGTCTCATGTAACTATTTATATAAAGTTAAAAGATATTTAACAAAATTTATATAAAATTTATCAATATATATCAACCAACAACTAAATAATGATATATTTTCACAGTATAAAAATATACTATTTATTAAATTATATAAATACCTGATCATTTTAGAGATAATTTAAAAAGTGACTATAAGTTATTTTTTAAAATAAAAATATATTACACGGAATCCTATAAAATATAAATATTACATCAAATGGGATGCACACATACGAGGATATCATTTTACATTCAAATCTAATCGAAAATAATTTAATACACTTAAACCTATCCATTTATTAAATAAGCAGATAAAATATATCTCAATTAGGTCGACTTGGGTACGACTCCTACCAAAAATATTAAATTTACATCCCATACGTCACATCTACCTTAAAGTCAGTACACGAAAAAATAAAAATCAAAACTTCACGTGCTTTTGCAGGTGGATTGGCCAGTGTTCAATCATCGTGATGTTATTAATAGACACGTTGGAGGTAATAGTCTAATAAAAAAAATTAAATTTAAAATATCCCATCAACTAATAAAAATTTATATACACTATCGGTAAAATATTAAAATATATCGATTGAAAAATAAAGAAACATTACGTGAACGAGAGAGAGTGGCTGCGAGAGATGAGAGTCCGGATCAAAGAAATTAAAAAATAAATAAATAACTGAATAGTACACAGATTAATATGCACGATGTTTATTCCACGAGCTTTATTAGAGCTGAAGATTTGGGATTGTTTTTGGTGTATTTTGCACGTTTATGTTCTTTCAGAGAAATATTGCACGTATGCTTTTTGTGCCATTCAGGTGGTGGGTGGGTCATTCATGGGTTTGGTATGTGTTATGGGGGTGTTTGCTTGGAGGAAAGATTTTTCTTTTTTTTTCGGTAATATGTAATGTATTAACTCAAAATAAAGGTCAATCAACCAACATATAAGAAGGGGTGATGTAAATTGAATTATATTAATCAAAAGGTTGAAAAGAAAAGGTAAGACATTTTATCTACATACAATCATTAATAATAAGTGTGACCACAGTATTAACCGTCAAATCAACTTCTTCATGTAGCCTTACATTTTTCTCTTTCTAGAGTGTCCAAATTGTGGCATTAATTGCACACCACAAGTCATCAGAAACCTGAAGAATAGGATGTAGCGGTGGCATTAGAGGAATGGAACCAGCAATCCCCAGAGTAAAGTGGACATGTCTCCAAACGTCATTGGAGAAGCTACAAGAAAGAAAAAATGATCATAAGTCTCTTCACAATTGCTGCAAAGTTTGCAACTAATGTCAATAATCCTTCCCCAACTAGCAAGCCTGTCAAAAATAAGTAACCTTCCTTTAACCATTAGCCAAGCACAATAATTCCATTTGAATAAAACTTTCTTGCTCCATGTTATCTTCCAAACATCACTGACGGTGCCACAACTTTTCCTTTGCTGAATGTGACCCTCATCTCAGCTGTACTAATAAAAAAAAAATAGAAAACATATTTTCATCCCGAGACATTCCTTCCATCTTATATCCTTTGCTCTCTGTCTGCTCGAATCATCTTGGGGGCGATGGTGAACCATTCATGTGTTTCATTATGTGATTTTTATAATTAAAATGTATAAAAATAGAAAAGTAAAAATTCACATACCCTGTGACTTAAGAAGGCAAAGGTAATAAAGAAATTAAATTCAGAAATTAATATCACGTCACATGTCTTCCTTATACGGAAGAAACTAACGTAAAGCAGTGTCACGTGATGGGATATATACTACTAACAGAAGTTACCGCTACTTTCAAATCAACAATGAAACAGGTGACAAATAATTTTATACAGGTGTAAAATAATCAAATCATATTCAGAATCATTTTGTACCCATAAGTTTTGGTTAAAAGTGATGATAGCTTTCATTAGTGTGGTGAGATCCATCACACAACATAACTTACGCTTTTCAATTTTTTTACATCAAATACCAGTTGAAAAGTAGAGACCACATTTACATATCTATGCAACGTAAAATTACATCAACTTTTACATTTTTTTTACCCAAGTCAATTTTTATAACGCATCTTACTATTTTTCTTTTACATTTAGATTCATTGCTTTCTTTGTCCAAGAAGAATCAATGTGTCCATCTTGAGGCAGTGAAGCCCTCTCTCTCTCTCTTTTCTTTACCCTCTTCTACGCACTGTGTATATTGCTGCAGAAATACCTATTTCTGTTTTTGCTTTGCGTTGTTTGTGTGGGGTTTGTAAGGTCTCCCGAGGTCAGCATGGACGTGTTATCTTGGAAGTGCAGAGGTCTTAGATCTCCCTCTGCAGTTTTACACTTGAGATCTCTTCTAAGAGCTATCACAGGCTGATATAACATTTATATATCTGAAACGCATCTATCCAAAGGAAATTTTGAAAAAGTTGGCGCGAAATTCAGAGGCTATGCTCTATGTTCTGTATAAAGATGATCTGATGATAGATGTTAAGATCGGTATAGAAGGCTATACTTGGTTTCTGGCATGTATGTATGGTACACCAAAACAAAATGCAAGAAGGAAGTTTTGGAGTAGAATGGAGAGGTTATTGAGTAGATGTGGAGAAATTTTGGTTTGTATAGGAGATTATAATGCTATTATGTCACATGCTGATAAATATGGTGGAGCAATAATTCCTTCGACGGAATTCTCTTATTTGAAAAGTTTCACTATGAACTTTGGACTTGTGGATTTGGGATGTTCAGGACATGCCTATACGAGGTCCAACAAATGTAGGCCCCAGGTTTTAATTAAAGAAAGATTAGATAGAGTTTGGAGTGCTAATTATTCGAAAGCTGGGGTGTTACATCTACCAGCCTTAGGCAGTGACCACAGCCCGATTCTCCTTCGGCTAAGGAGGAAAAAAAGGAGATCTTCAGGTATATGGAGAGTGGCTGCTGAATATTGTTCGCATGAAGAATTTCAGATGGTTGTTGCTGATGGTTGGTCAAGGGACTGCACGATTTGTGAGAAATCTCACAAAGTGGCGTAAAAATTGAGAGAATGGCAATCAAGATCGGAGTTAAGCTGGAAGAAAAAGAAGCAAAATACTGAGAAGCAAATTTTTGAACTTCAACAAAATAGGTAAGATGATGCTGATTGGAGAAAAGAAAGAGTTTTGCAAAATCACTACGAAGAGGTACTGTTGCAGGAAGAGATTCACCGGTGTCGGAGGTCTGAGTAGAGATGGGTGCAAAGCGGGGATAGGAATACCAGATATTATCATCTTTGTGCTCAAAATAGGAAGAGGAAGAAATAAAATTGAATGGATCTTATTGCCGAATGGAGAGGAAACTGGGGACAGCAGAAAAATTATGAGTTGTTTCTACAATTTTTACACTTCTTTATATACTTCGCAGTTGTATGATTTTAACCCAATTGAGATATTTGATGCTAAAGATTGGGGGTGATGGAATTGAACGGTCTCGATGTAATCAGATACCGGATGAAGAAGAGATTCAAAATATTCTCTTCAACATGCCTCCATGTAAGAGTCCTGGCCCTGACGGTCTCCCAGCATTATTCTATCAAAAGTGTTTGGATACAATTAAAAAAGAAGTCCTTACTTTTGTGCAGGAGTGTTTCCAAAGCCAAACAATGTCGGCACAGATGAGCAAAACTTTTCTTGCGCTCACTCCAAAGTTGCACAATCCAAAGGAACCAAAAGACTATAGACCTATCAGCTTGACTAACACTCTATACAAGTTAGTGGTGAAGTTGGCCGCTAGAAGATTAAAGCCCATTTTGAAGAGGATTGTTTCTTCTAACCAATCAAGCTTTCTTTCTGAAAGACAGATAGCTGACAACATGGCATTAGCAAAAGAGATTGTACATTCAATGAAGAAGGACAGAAGGAGCAAAGGATCAATGACGATAAAGCTAGGTATGGAGAAAGCTTTTAATAGGGTGGAATGGGATTTTGTAAAGTTTTGTTTATGCCAACTGAAAGTTCCAACATTGTTAGTCAATATGATTATGTTCAATTTTTAGTTAATGGGAATCCTTCTTCGGTTATTTGTCTATCTCGAGGGGTGAGACAAGGCTATCCTTTATCACTTTATATCTTTATTCTGATTTCTGAATACCTCTCGAGATCTTTGAAATTGGCACTGCATAAAAATCTGCTGTCAGGATATTTATTGCATAAAAATTCTACTCTGCTTACGCATTTAATGTTTGCGGATGATACTGTTTTATTTGCAAGAATCATCCCAGAAGAAGCTGAGCAGATACAAAAACTTTTGCATGAATATGATCTTCTGGGCAAAACGTTAATTATGGAAAATCAAGGGTGTTCTTTAGTAAGGGGTTGTCTGCACAACAACTAGTACAAATTAAGAAGGTTCAAAGGGTGGGTGATATGAAGAGAGATGAATTATACCTTAGTTGTCCTATATTAGATAATGTCAGTCAGTCCAAATTGAAGGATTTGGTCATTACAAAGTATTCTAACAAGTTGGCTGGATGGAAAGCTAAAGCCTTATCTTAGGCAGGCAGAGGAGTTTTGTTAAAATCCTCTCTTTCATCTATTCCAAATTATCTACTGATGAAAGAAAACATATGTACATGAAAGCCTGGAAAAATATATGTATTCCAACACATCTTGGTGGCAACTTTTTAATCAAGCTTTTCTTTTGAAGATGGCTTGGAGTCTATGTACCAGAAAAGGTCTTCTTTTTTATCAACTGAAGGCTAAGTATTTTCCACAGGGATCCTTCTGGGAATATTTGCCTAAGTCTACTGATTTCTAATTTATGAAAGCACTAGGAGGTCTCAAGGATATCTTGATAAAGCACACTTTGTGGCTGATTGGTAATGGGCAAAGTGTTAATATTTGGTCTGATCAGTGGGTTTGGAAATGGTCTGAAGCAATACTTCCAGTGGATTATACTGTATTACATTCCTTGTCTTTACCTGATTCGTTAGATAGTTCCACCAATGAATGGAAGCATGAGTTGATAAATCAATTATTTTCACCTGAACTTGCAAAGGCAATTATTTCAACTCCCATCCACAAAGGTCATGATGAACTTATTTGGAAACCCCATCCCAAAAGGGTATTCTCTGTATCCTCTGCTTACATGACTTTGTTGGTTGAAAAGGGCTTTGATACTGTGATGGGAGATGAAGATAAATTACGTTGCAAGAAGATCTAGGCATTGAAGGGGTTAGCGCCAAAAACAAAGTTATTTCTTTGGAAGGTGTTGGTCAATGCTCTACCTTTGAAAGGGCTTATTGCTAGGAGAATATACCTATCTGACAGCAGTTGCCCTTTTTTTTACGAAAAAGATGAAGCTTGGAATCATCTGATTTTGGAATGTTCGTTTTCAAGAGTGGTTTGGTATTATTGGGGTGTAAGACTTATGATCGTTCTCATTCATGGTGGAACCATGGAAACTTAGCCCCATTTGATAAGGGGAATAAGTTTGTGAAATAAGTTGAAGGAGTGGAATAAATTGTGGAATAAATGAGTAAACTCGTTTGGACGTTTTGGTGGGTTAAAGTTATTCCACAGAGAGAGTGAAGTAACTTTACCTCGGGTTAAATCCACTTAACTTGGCGTAAATAGGAGGCGGGTTAAGTGACGGGTTAAATACTTAACCCGCCAATCAAACACCTATTGAATGAGGCTTTCTCTGCTCAGGGGTATCCAAAATATATGGGGTTTTATAATGCATGCAATTTGGCTGCATCGTTGTAGGGTGGTAATGGCAGGGGAGACTCCGAACCCTTATTCGGTCATTATATGTGCTACAAACATGGCAACTTTCTATACTGTTAATTTAAGATCTCAAGTTGAAAGCATCATCAATGGTCATCAATGGACAGACCACTGAGGATGATTCTGGGAGGTTGGTGGGAAATAACTATGGAAATGCTATTAATTCTAATAGAATGACTGTGTTGGTTGATGCTGCTGTCACATCCAAATCCATCGCTGCAGCTGTACTGGTTGATGAGAATGGCAATATTGTGACTGCAGAAGCTGTTTCATATGATACTTCTTTTTCTGATGAAGCTGAATCGAGAGCTATTCTCCTTGGTTTGCGGATGGCTCTTGCTGCTGGTTTTTCAGATGTGCAGATTTTATCTGATGCTGTGAATCAAGTAAAGCAAAACCTTGGCCAAATGCTATCTCATTGGAAATTCAGACATATCATCCATGAGTGCCCCATGTTGCTGGAGAGGAACCAAGGTATTTCCTTGCTCAAAGTTCCTGGATCTCAAGTTCAGCTAGCGCACATGTTGGCTCGTTTCTGTTTGAGGTCTAATTTGCAGGGGTGCTGGAATTCTGCCAACTTTCCCTGTAATCTACTTTAAGATCAATGGAATTTCCACTTTGCAAAATATATATATATATATATATATATATATAGTTCCACTATCTTGATGCGTCCTCTCGCTCTACCATCTTCCTCCCCTCCTTCACTTGTCTGGGTCTAATCCCTTAAATGGAAGGTTAACCCTCGTTTACTTGACTACTTAAACTTACATCTGCTAATTGAAATTTATACTACTCATACCTCTGACATCCCTCATGTTTTATATGCCTAACATCACTACCAAATCGTCATAAGGATTAATACCACAACTTAACACAAATTCAAATAAACACAAACTTATTTTAACACCACTCTGTAAGCAAATACAATTGCTGATTAATACTAGTTTTACATTTCTTAACACCATTTTTATAACCCCTTAGAGCTAGTTTACTTCTTGAGTTAGGAAAGTGGTGTTAAAAAATGTAAAACTGGTGTTAACCTCCATTTCTGCTTACTTAGGGTGGAATTAACACTAGTTTCTATTTACTTAAACTATTTTTAAGTTGTAGTGTTAAATCTTGTGATGTTTACTTGAACTGATGTCAACATTAGTTTCTAGAGAATACAGTTTAGGTGTGGAGGAGTTATGAAGTTAACACATATTTTGCTAACACCCTTTAAAATTGGTGTTAGTAAAATGGGTATTAACCCCCCAAAACAGATGTTAACCCCTCAACTAAATGGGGGTTAACATCCTAAAATAGAGGTTAACCCCCCGAGTAAACTAGCCCTTAAGGTCTACTTTACTTGGGAGGTTAACCCCTCAAAAGGGGGGTTAACCCTTATTTATTTGACTACTTAATTCCCAATTTGCTAACCTGAGTTTTACCACTTTAACATGGGTTCGTCTAACACCAATTTCAATTGGTGTTAGTCAAATCTATGTTAAAATCGTACACTACTCATACCTCTGATACCCCTCATGTTTTATATACCTAACACACCTATCAATTAAACATCACAAGAATTAACACCACAATTTAACATCAATTCAAATAAATACAGACTAATGTTCACACTACTCTATAAGTAAACATAATTATGAGTTAGCATTAATTTCACATTTTATTAACACTACTTTTCAACCCATCAAGTAAACTAAACCTTAAAAGAGTAAAACGATTTCACGTGTACTATCAAAAGTCATAAATATGTTACAGTTGTGGATGATGATGAATCTCGTGCTTTAACGATCTATGATTTCCCGTGCCTTCAAGGGTCCAAGGAGCAACATCCTTTGCTAATTGATCCTTAGTTAATTCCATACATACCAAAATAGATAGTTTTGACGCATTGTATGGAGCAACTCTCCTTGAATATATACATATTGACGTAGATAAAAGCTTGTGCATGTGTATGTGTGGAGTATAGAATATGAAAGTAATTTCGTACATGAGTCATATATATATATACATACACTTTGCCATCACCGCATACGGAAACAAACATTGACCCACCTAGACTTGCTCACCTAATGTAACACTGACTACGATAGTAGCTATCCAAATTTAAGTCCTATCTTACTTGAGGGTGATGTTGCGGGTGCACGAATCCCCAATTGCAGACAAGCGATCAAGGTCACAAATAAAAACTAGCACCGAGTACCACACAAAATATCTTCCTAACCATTTAACTCACCTTACAATAAATGAAACCAAAAAAGCCATCCACAGACCCCATATGTATCCTCCCCTCATCAAGGAGACTTACAAAATCCAAATCCAATCAACAACCTTGACCCACTAACAACTCGAGTCTACATTTGTATGTACAAATTAAACCATCCAATTGAGTTACCACCAAGAGATTATAGAGCACTCCACTAGCATCTAAAAAGTTATGAAATCAAAGTGCCTCCCTTTCATGAATGCAAAGGCCAATGTTACACCTTCAACTTCCTCCTCATCGTCCTCCCGTCGAACGACAGCGGCCTAGTTAGTCGATTGTCATTCAATCTCAACTCGCTTATCCTGTCAATGTTTCAAAAGATGGAGGCAAGCGACCCACTAAGGCCATTGCCATCGAGATGGAGCACACGAAGCACGATGAGCCGCCCAATCGAATTGGGTATCAATCCCCGCAAGCCCATGCCAGAAACCACTAGCATCTCCAACCCATAGAGCCTCGTGAATGCCTTGCTTGGAATTCTTGTGGGGCCCACCGAGTTCAAGCTGGGGATAAGAGCACAGAGGGAAATTAGCCTATTGAGCTCCTTGGGGATCGACCTGGAGAGGCGATTTTCATCAGGTTTGAGGAGGACGAGGCTCTTCAAATTCTCGATTGAGCTCAGGATTGACCCCGCGAGACAGTTCTTGTTCGCGTCAAGCTTAATCAACGCATTGCGATTCCCAATTGATGAGGGGATCTCGCCTTGTAGGCGATTGTTGTGGAGGTCTAGCACACTTAGGTTAGGTAGGGTAAGATAAGCTATGCCACTGGTTAGGCAGTTCGCACTCAGGTCAAGTAATTGCAACGACCTGAGCCCCGAGAGCGAGGAAGGGATTGAGGAGTTGAGGTTGTTCCTGTGGAGGTCCAGCTTCTTGAGAGAGGTGAGGTTCCCAAGCTTGGTCGGGATCAGGTCGACGTGCTTGTTCTTGCGGAGGACCAAGGATCGCAAAGTCGGTCCCAGGTTCCCGAGGAATCGCAGGATCAGTTGCAGGTTCCTCGCGAAGCACCGCTAGAAGAAGAGGCTTCTGATGTAGGGGAGCTCTGTGACGGCGGGGGAGAGGAAGGATGAGGCCTGATCGCAAACGGAGAATGCAGTGTCATCCGACAACACGTTGAATGAGAGGAAGACCACGTGGTAGGCGTCATCCCAATCAAGCACGCATTCGATCCCATTACAATGCCCGTGCCAAACATCATGGATGCAGCCCACATGTTGCCCGTGGCAGCTATGATCTTGAAGATCGTAGATCCAATCCAAGAACCCCATGCGGGGCGCATCCACGAGGGTGGGGGAGTTGGAGGTGACAACTGTGAAGGGTGCAATGGCAAGGGAGGGGGAGGAGTAAAGGGAGAGGAAGGTGAGGGCTATGGGCCTATGCCCACGAGGGGGAGCATTACCATTGTGGGTGGTTTGGATGGTGGTTGGGGGATTGGCACGTGGGATTTGGGTTTCAATAGGGCGGGAAGTCGTCTGGTTGTGACGAATGTGGGTGGCCCTTGTCTTTATTGCTTTTCACGAGAGAAGGGGTGAGAAGAATAAAGGAAGCTTTGAGGTTTAATATTTTCACGTGGAAAGTCATGGTTGGGGGCAGCAGACATTCTGTGTTGAGTCAGGAGATTCATTGAGGCTTGGGAGATTTTCTCTCTTGAACATAGAGGAACCCAAAAAGAAAAAGAAAACTCTATTGGAATATGGTTGAAGGGAAAAGATTTAAAGATTTAGGTTTGAATTATCATTTCTACAGGACCTAGAAAATTGATGCGTTCTCTGTAATTTATCCAATTGAGTTCTAAATCATGAGAGAGAGAGAGAGAGAGAGAGAGAGAGAGAGAGAGAGAGAGAGAGAAGACAGTGGATTTTATTACCGTAAAGGACAGGTTTCTTTTGGGAAGTTATGAAAACTGATGTTCATTCTAAGGAGGCCTTCCCTTCCAAGAGAAAGAAGGGAAAGGAAACATCGCACACAGAAAAAGGCAGATATAAATTTGGATGTGGATTTTCATCCTTAATAGTTAGACGCATCCATATCAATCTTCGATATGTACAGTCGTATGTTTACATAAAGTTTGAATATGTGATGACTTAGAATCCCAATCATCAACTACAATGCACATTTCAAATCACAGCAGTTGAGGCTGATCTCTTGGGATGCTTTTATTTATTTATTTTTCTAACCAAAATCAAGAATAGCTATTCTGTTACAAGGAATCTACTAATCAGGAAAGAATACAAAGAGATCAGCTAAATTGGCATCTTACCTGATAAATTATATCAATTACAACAAAAGTGGCTTCCTCATTTCATCAACTCAAGGAACACAAAACCATTCCACAAGCTATGCAAGAGCATGGATGCAAACAAGTTCCTCGACCTCGCAAAGACCGCACCCATGACCACCCCAAGAAACACCAGTGGCAACAATCTCTGCACGTTGAAATGCGCCAAGGCGAACGCCACCGCACTGACCAAAATGGACGACCAGAGTGGCATATACCTAGTCAAGGATGGGAGAAGGAAACCACGAAATACTATCTCCTCCCAGATCGGCGCGCAAACTGAGACGACAATGGCATACAGAGCCATTGCCACGGGGTCGCGGGCTACAATTGACTGCTCAACACTGGAGACACCCACAGGTGGAGCAGGGAGCACGGGGACCAAATCGATATTGAGCTGAGAGAGACAGGTGACGAGTGGAAACATGAGGCAGCCCATCAGCACATCTATTTGCCAGTTACCTTTCCATCTAAAGCTAAACCACCCAGATGGAAGGGGCCGGAATCTCGCGAGACATCGGTGGAGGATTGCTATTCCAGCAAGACCCTCTGCCATGTCTGTTAACAGGCTATACAAGGCTTGACCACGATGTGTTAGAACTTCCTTTCTAAAGCCAGCAGTGTGAGCCAAGAATGGGACGACCCAGGATCCAACGAACCAGAAAGAAGCAATCCACAGCAACATAACCTGCAGCAGAGAATGACATTATTATGGCAATCACCGTTCATTTGGACAAGCTAATCAGAATACATTTCCCAAGAAAAGAAGCCAAAGTCCCAGACATCCAAATTCCTTCACAGACTAGGAAAGGTGCTGAAACTATCTTGATTATCCACAATTATTTTATCTCTTTTTTTTCCAACCCACTTAAAAGGATCTGAGGTTGAGAACTTTACTTTCCCTTCCACCCAACAGGCAACCATTTAAAAAAAGTCACCCCTTCAACATTTCATCAGGCTTAGTTACTGCAACAACCTATGGAATCGAGAGTTTATCCACACAATAAACCAATGATTTCTGGGGGAAATGGTTCTTGCAAGAAATTTTATAATAGCCTTTCCCTTCAACCTGCAACACGACCATCTGATCTGCGGTGTATCATTCTCAGAGAGAGAGTAAATACATGGAAGACAGGCTCATAAGCCAGTGATTTATGGGGTAAATGCCTACTAAAAGCGAAATCATGGTAGCAACTGGATTTCTTAAAAGAAAATTTCGATGGTAGATTCTGTTAAACATTACAAGATCATGGAGTATATTTTCCCGATCTCTTGTCTTAGAATCCACAATCAAGACATTTCTGGAAGTCATTTCGAGGTCATTCAATGAAAACATATAATTAACAAATCAAGATCTTTAAAAACCACTTCTAGATGCATCACATGAGATATTACAATAGGTCATAGTCAACTGGAACAAGTTAAGCGAGAACTAATCATTTTCTGACATATAAAGGTGCATGAAATTCCATTTCATTTCTGCTTCTCTTGGTTCTTCTTAAAAAGTACCGGTTCTTATTTTTAATCAATCTATGTCATTGTAACAAAAGAAGCTGGAGACACTGACCTGGATGATAGTTTCTGCCTTCCATGGCACCACCCAAGGTTCACTGTATGAACTGAACAAACAATGTACATGCTGAAAGAAAATTCAATATCTGTTAAGTACACACAAATAGGAAAAAAATTAATAAAAGAGGGAAAACAATCACACAGAACATCTCTCAACAGTTCAGATAATCCATCGCAAAAATCATTGGCGAGGGCACATCACCCCATTCGTGGATAACAAATCTATTAGAAAGCACTTATGGCCAAACCAGGATTCTTGATCAATCAGGAGTCTAGTTACATCAGTACAAAGATTACTTGACCGAGCAGCAGCCTAGACATGAATTTAAAACGGAATAAAAGTACAAATGTTCGCCGAAGCAGGAACCTTTCTTAATTAGACATGACAATAACAGAAGTGTTCGCCGAAGCTTCAATTGTCCACTTTCACTGCATGATATCTGTACGTCAGTCTAGAAAACCATTATACACTAACAGAAGGGCATAATGACAAATAGCACAAGTTTACAGGGGTATAAGTGTAATGATGAATTTTACAGGGGTATGAATAATATTAGGAAAGTTTTCAGGGGCATGGATGTAAAAATCCTCTATATAATTATTTTTAAAAAATTTTAAGTATTAAATAGCACTTAACATATTAATCCCTCATTAATCCCCTGCACACCATATACTCCTAAGTTGGTGATTTCACTGATTAAACACCGACCACTGATTTTTGCATCCTTAGTTATCTCCATAATAATCAAACAATTGGCAAAAAAATGTGTCATATTGATATGAGCAACACGCAGTCGTGAACCAGATAGGTTTGTATAAGGCAAGCAATGTATTGAGCAATTAAAACACCTTTCCGACTTTCACATTCCCAACAAAGCTCACATATTTAGAACACAGTTAGAAGATGATAAAACTCTAATAAAGGCTTTAAAGTTCAACTAAAGAACACACATCTATTCAAAAAGAAACAATACAACATGCATCATTGATTTTAGTCGTTAAACAGCCATCCCATGCATCCATTGTGTGAGCTAAACAGCTCCATAGCTTATTCAGTAAAACAATGGATTTCACTTATTACAGTTGCAAGCCTAATAACGCCTATTGTAATTTTAGAAATTAACTCCTTGTAAGCAAACAGGCTGCTTGAGTTGTTAATTATTCTTCTAAAAACACAATATAATGTCATTTCAAGTTAAGATTCTCTTTGGAGTGGTAAGCTTTCAACTACAGATACTAAATCATCTAGCTGATAAGCAATGGGGATTTTCCACCTTAGATTCATGAGAGGACAAAATTCTGTAAGTGATGACTGTTATCCTCCAGACTCCACCAAGAACAATACTGATGTACTAGAATTTTAATTCAAAATTAACCTGTTCTTTCGAAAAGTAAAACCAACCATCTTGAAATCCCAATTTTCACTTGAACTGTCAAGATTATGTTGAGCTTTAGTGCCAATCAGAAAGTTAGAAGCACACCATATAACAAGATTGATCCATCTTGCATTAACATTTCCACTTCTCGACAAGCACTCTCTATGGTTTCGCATGACAAGATGGGAAATGATTTTGTTTGTCAATGGCCTGATTATTTATATTAAGCAATTGCATAGCTTGCAACCAAGGACATTACAGATTATTTATATGTAGTGAAAAATCAATTACTAAAGCTTCAATAAATATTTTTTTCTTCAGAGGTTTCAAAATGATTTGAGCATCATACTCTTGATGTCCTTGTTAAACTTTTTTAATCTTGTTTTGCAGTTTATATTATAGTTCAGCCCCAATAACATTGAGGATCTGTCATTCCCTCTTCAGATTCTTTATTCACTCCAAGCTCTCATTTTTCCCAGTCACTTCTTTGAATAATAAAAAATTGATAAAGATATTCTCATTTGCTGTTTTGAGATGATAGCCAGAGAAAAGGTGGATGAAGATTAACGGAGACATGAATGAAGCTCAAGGGATGCTGCTGGAAGTGGATCCTCATGAAAGTGCCAAGTATTTGGATATTGAACACCTAAAAGAAGATCTAGGAAGGCTAAGAAATTGCTAAAACCTAAATGAACCTATAAATGAATATTATCTATTCAAATAAATATAAAAAATATGGGTATATCTCATGACAGATAGCATATGTTCAAGCCAATCAAATAAATACTGACTGATGCAACTGTTCAAAGTAAATCATCGTAGTCCTGATTCACAAGTTCACAGAGTTGTAGCCCAATTTTTCTTATTACCAAATTAAGGGGATAGATACAGACCCAAAACAAGTCAATACCAATATGGTATCAGAGAATTGAATGTCCACATGTCAGCTTGTGATTTACATTGATCCATTGAAGTAAAAAAGGAAAGAATTTATCTGATAAAGACAACACACGATTGTCAATTGGGGCAGCTTAGAAAAACAGCTAATTAGAAAAGAAAAGGCAAAGAGCCTGCTTAGGTGACAGAAATCAGTGATAAGAGGAAATGGGAGAAGCTCACCTTTTGTATGGTCGAGAACCAGCTTTTCTTATTTGTGCCAGATAAACTCAAATCCCTATTGTCCAATTTCTTAGTTGGCGTGGACTCAACAAAATGCAAATTATTGTGATTGCAAGACAAATCTTCATCTTCATTCTCAAAACTCAGATCACTATTGTCCAATTTATCAGTTGGCGTGGT
Organism: Thalassia testudinum; assembly: GCA_037157565.1. NCBI lineage: Eukaryota > Viridiplantae > Streptophyta > Magnoliopsida > Alismatales > Hydrocharitaceae > Thalassia > Thalassia testudinum. Next base: position 57,217,630 of record JAZHRO010000030.1, read on the forward strand.
CTCTACAAAATGCAAATTTTTGTGATTGCTAGAGAAATCTTCATCTTCATTCTTAAAGCAGAATACAAGGTTCAGCCTTCGTGCCTAACAAAACCATACAAAGAAACAACTTCAGGAACAAAAAGATAACAAACCTACATGAAAAGACAATGTCCTGTCATAAAATTGATAAGCAAAACTCAGTTGGTTCTTTGATCCAGATTAGCATAATCACATACAAGGTAAAAACTAAATTCTTGAGAATGTTTGAATTCAAATATGAACTCTATACTGCCCATGGCAACACATTTTCCTGACTGCAAGTGCAAAAATACTGTCACCACACTGACAGAATGGTTTTGCATTTGAAGAAATGACATAAACACACTTCTATCTGATATATTCCCTTGCAGGGATAGCATCACAACTTTCTGTTCATTTTTAATACTATTAAGCAAAATGTCCTAAATAGCATTCTTCTAGACTTCCGCTAGCTCCAATCACTTTGGAAGTTTCAGAACCAAGAAGGGTCAGCATACGATTGTTATTGATGTTGGAGCGTGAATAACATCACCTCACCCCCAACAGGTAACAGGAAGTATTAGTGTGTGCTGCAAAGCCAAGGCTAAAGAATTCCCACCCACAAAGAGGCCAAATACAAAGTACAATGAACTACCTTCCCTAGATATCATGTAACGTCATGCAGACGGTATACCTCCAATATTGCCTCTAGTATTTACAATTTCAACCAAGCAGCATACTAATACATAAAAATACATCAAAATCACAACAAATCATTCATCCATGGGAGCATACAAGCCTGCAGAACCTCTGACTCAGTTCAAAGCATGGTCCGCCATAAAAATGGCAATCCCCACACGCTGCACATCAAGATCAGGATGGAAAGATCCACAATCGCACAAGAGGACATGAGAATTGATTACCAAGTTCACAACCTTAACAATGAACACTACATCCTAGGGATGATGTGGGTCTCTAAATTCACTAGTCTATGAGGATTATACAAGATTGGATTCAATTGAGTTGGATCCAATTGGAATGCCTTTTCCTTAAGGGTTCAATAATCCTTATATACCCAGTTGTTGGCCCCACGAGATGGGAAATTAGCATTGGATCATTCCTAAAGTCATAACAACTGTTGGTCTTTTGTGACAGACTATCAGGTCATCATCACAGTCGCATCTTATCAGGGATTAACATATTGTTTCAACTAATCCCCCACAGTCTTCCATGCCACCTATGCAGTAGCGTTTGGACAAACCCCTGACATATAAACCCTCTGTCATCTGAACCTGCTAGTGACCTGTAGGTGGCATCCGAGCACTCACCTGAGGTTCAGGGTTTGCCCCAACCTTGAACAGTTGCTGGTTTTGACTTAAGGAAATCAACCGAAGCCTGATCGCAATCAATAGAAGCATTATGTTGCTCACAACTCTTATTTCTTTCAAAGCCATAGATGTTACAAACATGGTGGTAACTTTGCCTCATGTTAATACTCTTTTTTTTTAAGAGAAAAAAAGTTGTTAATACTCTATGTTTTAATGTTTAAGTTGTTTACAATATACTCTCATATGCTTTTCACTTTGCTGTAAGGCATTAATGGATAAATTTCTAAACAAAATTCTAAAACTGTTATTTATTTTCAATTGTTTTGCCGAAATTTTAGGATTACCCTGGAATGCCTCCAACATGCCTCTCGAATCTGTAGTTTTTAAGGTGTCACAATCATTGAAACTGGATACGAAAGTCTGGATATCTTTAATGTCCATCTGGAATGCTTCCAAAATGCACATTTTTTGAATTATTGAACCACTGAAATCTACACTTGGTTGTCAATCTCCCAAAAGCGCTTAAGAAACCGTCCATTCAACTTCTCAATCTTCTCAATCCAAAAAAATAATGATGTAAAGCCCTTAAAAGTAACTATTTTTGTTCAAACAGACAAGGCCAAAGGTAACTGATAGAGAAGCTTTATCAACATACAGGTTCCATGCATATTCAGTTGCCTCAGCATCACGCATACCAAAAAAGACAAACCAAGAATCAATTAGAACAGACGATTTAACTTTAAAGAAAACTTCAACATTCTCCAAATTATCGTGGTGTCACTGAACCCTCAGATAAAATAATGTGTCATGGCATATTTCAAAAATAGAGCTAGAGAGTCCCCATGTAGCATAGAGGATAAGCCATAAACCTTTCTTTTTTGCTTTGTGGAAAGAAAGAGAAGCCATAAATATCTTCAAAACATGCTCAAAAGGTGAACAAGGCAAAAGTATATGTTACCAACTTGCAAAAACCCCTATATGATAACCCCTTTTGATGTTGGAACTAAACTCCAGTCAGATTTCCATTTACAAGAATAAAAAACATTGATCATGATACAATGATTCATCCAAGCAATCCACAGCTCAAGAAGCCTCCTCATCAAAAGTGAAAAATATAAAAGGATCACTCCAGAAATCATAAGTTTTTCAGAAATCAATCTTACGAAGAAGAACCTCTGTGACATTCCTCCTTGAACATGCAATAACATCAAACATCATAGCAATAGCCACCAAAAATAGATCTCCCTACAATAAAAGCCATTGACACCAAGTTTACCAAGTAATTTAGAACCATCTTCAAGCTGCATTCCTCAACACCTTAGATATGATGTGGTAGACAGCTACATTGCATTACCGAATTAATATAAAATCATTGTATAAACAGCCCTACACTTCTTGACAACAAAAACGAGGCTTTGTTCAGCCTACTGCAACCTTTATTTCCCTCTGTAAGCACTTGGAGCATTGCTGTCACTCCTTATCTAATCTCTAAAATTCTCTCAAAGAAATGATTCATAATATATCTGAACCTAGAAAACTCTGCATTTCACCCCCAAACCACCACCCTGACTTCATCCCCCAAACTGCAACCCCCTAATAATGTAACATCAGCAAAGCAAGTTGTTTATTGGAAAGTGTAGAAACATCTTGACCCATTCACCACCTGTGGCCAGGACTCGCCTCCTAGCCAAAGCACCAAAATAGCAGCAGCTGAAGCTCACTTCATGTCCTTGCCAACTACCTCCTCCATCTAAACCACCAATCCTATGTTGTTCTTGTGTCAGCAACAACTACCAAAAAGAAAAGGAACCTACAAAATCTCCTTCCTTGAACCAAAGCCAAAGGGATCATGATCTCCAAGCAACTCCAACTTCTCATCTTCTAAATGCACAACCTCCTGAACCTTTACCTCTCAAGTTGCTCCGAGTCAATAAAATCCCCCATCTTCTATGTAGTCCATGCAAGAACCGGCAAGGCATTAATCTATTTCCACTCACTCCTCCTCGATTTTCCATCTATAAGTCCTCAAGAAAGCATGTAACAAACCTCATTCCACTCCATTTCAATCTGCTTCACTCGGTACGCTTTGCTCTGCTTCACTCATTCCGCTGTGCTTCCCTCTGCTTCACTTCATAGGAGAAGAATGACAAATAAGAAAGTCAACCTTGGATTCTTAGCTAACCGCTAAACAAGAACCTTGGTATATGTGTTATGGTCACCTTCATAAACTCTATGGAGGTTCGAACCCTCCACCACTTCTGTTCTTTTTCTAACCCAGTCTTTGTCCCCACTCCACTACCCGTTTCAGATCGTTCCTTCGCCTCTTGCAGCAATTAACCAATATCTCGTGTGATATACCACTCTACTCTGGAAGAGCTAAAAATTCTAACCTTACGCCAGCCTTGCCAGGACTTACAGGCCAGGGGGCAGTCACAGGTAGACAGTTTCTATGGGGCGTAGGCCTCCCAAAAGGTAACAAAGGCATGCAAAGCTTCCTCAGGTCAGACGGAGGTTCGCCCTCGAGTGCAAAGGCAGAAGGGAGCTTGACTGCAAGACCCTCCCGTCGAGCATTTCGCAAAATTCCAGAGTGAAACCTGTTAATCCAAACAGTCAACAACCTGATCCAACTTGCACCATTTTCATAGGTTACACAAGTTCAAGTTGCAATCTGTTGTGTTGTTAAATTCCCACCCATTAAGATTGGGTTATGTTGTGGGTAGGTGCCCAACCCTGAGCAGCCATAGTAGAATCCTCGATATCTCGTCGGATACCCATGGATTCAACCTTTTAGGAGCTCATCTCCCAAACCAAGCTCATTAAGTTGACGGACATCGAGCCTATTGGCATGAAGTGCGCCATACTTTTATCACCAGGATATTTTTTCTTTTCATCTCCATACGAAGGGCCGCCATCGAGAAGCGGTTCCCTCCGTGCACCGAATCGACAATCCTCGACTTCGGTCGGTTCGAGAGAGCCCAATTCCATGCATGGGAGTTGACCTAACGAGTCTCCTACACACTTATGAAGTTCTATCACGCAGACCACACCCGATCGCGATCTCGTAAACACGTGGCACCAATCAACTGCCGAATTCGTCACGTTCGGCACAAATTACACTCCCTAACTAACTTTCTTCCTCGAGTTCCGCAAGTAAGGGCAGAGATCGCCAACGAACACACAGCGGATCCAACGGTCAGCAATCGGCTAAAGAGGGAAAGGAAGGCAAGGCCTCTCTCCTACTGACCTTCGAGGGTGGGGCCCTCGTCCTGAGGGGCAGCTGCGGGAAATGGCGTGCCAAAGACCTCCCCGAAACCCTAACCCTAGAGCCCCGCCGGGGGAGTGGCGGAGGGGGGCGGCAGCAGCAGCACGCGCTGCTCCACGTCCGCGCGGTCATCGCGCCCCCCGCGGCCGCCGAGCCCTATTCCCGCGCCCTCGACGCATAGAGATATGGAGAGACCCCAACGCGGACGCCGAAGCCGACGCGGTACTCCCGCTCCTTCTTCTCCTCCTCCTCCTCCTCCTCCTTCTTCTCGGAAAGAGGGAGAGAGAGAGAGAGATGACGGGGAAGAAAGTTTCGAAGGATGGTTACTGATGAAGGGAGGGCGGAAAGAGCTATGTGATGTGAGGCGTATCACGTTGTCGAAGTTTCTGTTTTGGTGGGTTTTGTGTGGGGGCCATTAGCCGGTGTGGGCGAGCGGGATGACGTGCCCGTTTAGGGAACCGTCCGTTTGGTGGTGAGGTTAAAATGGAAGTATTTTTCAAATTTATGATATTTGTTGAGATTTTTTTATTATTTTAATATAAATTTATATGTAGTTATCGTCGATTATTTTACTGCATCTTTCACTTTATTTATAATATTAAATAAATATCCATTACACATTTCACTTTATTTTTAACATCAAATAAATACTCACTAACATTCTCTGTTCTATTTATACTTTTAAACAAATATCCACTAACATTACGTCATTACACCAATTATTTTAACCATCCACTTAACACTTCCATTATTCCATCACCTAAACAAACACCTACCCTACTTATTCCATTTTAACATATCCCTACAGTATTTTATCCTCCCTCCAAACAAACCCTAAGGGCCCCAGATTCTCTATTTTGGCTCTTTCTTCTTGTTTGGACTTCATTCTTATCTAGATGGGGATCTAGGGATGGAGATTTGATGATGTTGAGATGTTGCGTAAATCCATGTCCAATCTGTCATCCTAGTGGTGCATGCTAGGTCCTCTAACCCACTACCCTGATGCTAAGCCCCCAGGATTTGTGGAGTGGGCTTTCCTTTTGTTTTTCGCATCTCTAACCTAGTCAACGAAGGAGCTAGGAAAGGTGGACAGGAGGGAGAAGATTCATTATTTGCGCAATAACAAAGGCCTAGCTTGCTCTCTCAAGTGAGTCATTCTTGTATGATCTTCTTTCTTAAACTCAAATGATCGGTATAAGGATGGGTACAAAGTGAAGCATAGTGTACAAAGTAAAGCAGAGTCAAACAAAGCAAAGCAAGTGAGCTTACAAGTATAGCTTGTTGCTCCACGAGATATGAGAGAAGAGGAGTGGAGCAAGGAGAGAAGCTCATCTACGTATGAAGAGAAGCGAAGTGGAACATACCAAGTGCAACGAAGTGAATTAGAGAGAAATGAAGCTCATCTTCATACAAGTGGAGGGATGAAGTTGAGATGTGTGATGTGTCGATGGTAGTTGATCAATGCTTGTGATTGATCGAGGTGGAAATTATGTTGGGTAAAGAAGGGATGTTTGAATGTGGGAAGAAGGGGTGTGGATGGATGCAATCTAGACATGTGATCCCTAAATGATAGTTGGTCATTGCTCGCAATTGATCGAGGTGGGAATATGCTAAGAGAAGACAAGGAGGGGGGGCCTGATTATGGAACTCTCATCTTCAACCTTTTGTTGAGTGTCATGCATGATGCAAGATGTCATGTCATTCTTTTATATGCTTGGTAGAGGATACCATCTCTATGCTCTCATTATCATGCTAAAGATCTCCATGAAGCAACTAAAAGCATTTAGAATGACATCTAAGATTAGTAGCATTTTCAACCATCAAATTACCTCTCTTGAAACCAACAAGGCCTTAACAAACTCATAGTGGCATTCTCCTCTAAGCACTCTTTCTTAGCTAACAAGCAAATAAACAAAAAAACATTTATTAAGCAAGTATTTATTCGACACACTCAACAATTTGCCTAATAGCTAGAGAAGCCTCAAGAAGAATCAAATATTTCCAACGAGACTCAAAAAGATTATAACTTAGTGCTTGAAAGATGTAATTATTCCTACCCGTCATGCGAAGAGCAGCCCATGTTGACTTTTTGAGAGAATGCAAAAATAACATCAATCCATTTAGTTGATATCTGTGAAGTTGTATTTATTGTCTAAATTTAGATGACTAGTTTTGCTTATGAAAAACGTGTATGATGTTATGTCTTCCCTTAATTAAATGTTACGATAACAAATTCGCCTCGTGGCAAACAACCATCTCATCCATTTCCTAATATTCCATAAAGTAGTGGGGTCCTTTTTTTTATATATGGGAAGTAGCGGGATAGTTGAGTTGTTTATCGTAGAGAGGTAGTTGAGTTACTGCATGATATAATGTCAACTCGTTTTTGTCATTCCAAACGCTTGATATTTTATTATGGTATTCTTTATGTCATGACAAACGAAACATTTTATAATATTTGTTAATAACACCTTGTTTATAATGTAAGGTCTAAATTTGCCGTGCAAATAAGTTGAATTCAAGCAAATCTATCTTATTTATATTTAATTTATTTATCTAAATAGATTTAAACTTTTGTTAAGATTCGATATTTTTATTTTATGAATTAAATTCGAGTGAATCTATCTTATTTAGATTCAATCTATTTAAAATTTATTTAAAAATTTCATTAATAATCACATAAAATAAACTACAAAATAAAAGGCAATAACTAATATGCAAGTATAAAATTTTATTAACAATTACACAAAATGAAAGATCATATAATCTTAATTAAAGAACAACCACAAATTTTTCTTTCTCAAACTACTTTGAAAGAGGTGACGACAGTAATTGGGGAAGGATGTAAAGAAGGAAAAGGGAGCCACCAAGAGATGCCTGAGAATGGAGGTAAGACAATGGTGCACTTAGAGATGACAAAAGACAAAGGGAGCAACACAATGACCAACGCTAGAGGTTGTAGGGAGGATACTAGGATTCAAGTGAATTGCGTAAAAGGACTTTGAGGAGGTGATGAATGACAACTTGAAAAGTAGGGAAGGAGGGAGACCCTAGCATGGAAGTCAAATTGTGATTTTAGAATAATTTATATGACTTTTTTTTCTACCACATATGGAAATGAAAATTTGACACTTAATTAAGAGGATATAAAGGAAGTTTTTAATATTTTCAAAAAGTTTACATATCGACGTTTTACATTTATATATTCTATACATATATACACTCGTGCACTCACACACACATACACATATATACATAATTATTAAACCTTTAACATTACTCGTGTTCAATTCATTTATGTCTAAGAGCCTCAAACATTACTCAAATATCTAGTCTGAATGTAAATAAACAATTAAACCCAAGTATTTTTGCCAACCCAAGTCTAAACATTGCAACTACATTTTAATCAAGAATTTAAGATCACTTAATAGTATTCGTTTTAGCTTTACATTTACTTGATTTTGCTAAAAGAGTGACACACAAAGATTGTCCCACACCTAATAATCTTTGAAAGATTAACCAATCAAACGAGGTTTATCTTGGGGAATAATGAAGCATACTTTTTGGATAAAAACCTGAATATGTGCAAAACCTAATTTTGATGGGAGGTTATTAAGGGTATTCGTGGGTTAGGTATTCACCTCATTCCCACTTAACTCAATCTGACCCAACCTTAAATGGGTCATGACCTGAATCGATCCATTTAAACAAAAATCCAATACATATGATATCTAATTGTATTGAACTACGTCATGGGTACCCATTGGATACTTGATTAACTAATTTAACTAAAATATAAAAATGTAAAGACATGAAATATAATTAAAGAATATTAAAAAAATAAAAATATATATGACAATATTCATTAAAAAGATAAAATACTTTTATAAATATATAAAAAATATTTATTAAAAAATAACTTTATATAAAATATAAACTTAACAAGAAAAATGTTATTAAATAAAAACAAATATCAAAATAAAAATAAAAATAAATCTCATATTAATAAATCTTAACGACTACTATTAATATTAGTAGTCATTTCTTTCTTTTTTAAAAAAAATATAAAAACTTTAAGTATGTAATAATATCTGTAAGATATGATTAATAGGATAGCACATCTAGTGCACTTGTTTCCCATAAGATACTCATTGTGCGGGATGCGTACGATTGGATCCCCGCGACATACCCAAACTCATAGTGGCATTCTCCTCTAAGCACTCTTTCTTAGCTAACAAGCAAATAAATAAAAAACATTTATTGAGCAAGTATTTGTTCAGCACACTCAACAATTTACCCAGTAGCTAAAGAAGCCTCAAGAAGAATCAAATATTTCCAACGAGACTGAAAAAGATTATAGCTTAGTACTTGAAAGATGTAATTATTCCTCAAGCATGCCATCTTATTTTTTTGAGAGAGTGCAAAAACAACATGAATCCATTCAGTTGATATCCTATGAGGTTGCATTATTGTCTAAATTTAGACGACTATTTTTGCTTAGGAAAAACGAGTATGATGTTAGGTCTTCCCTTAATTAAATGCTACAACAACAAATTGACCTCGTGGCAAACAACCATCTCATCCATTTCCTATATTCCATAAAGTAGTGGGGTCCTTTTTTTTATACATGGGAAGTAGCGGGGTGGTTGAGTTGTTGGGTAGCTGAGTTACCACGTGATATAATGTCAACTCGTTTTTGCCATGCCAAACGCTTGATATTTTATTATGGTATTCTTTATGTCATGACAAACGAAACATTTTATAATATTTGTTAATAACACCTTGACTATAATGTAAGCTCTAAATTAGTAGAGCGAATAAGTTGAACTCAAACAATTCTATCTTGTTTATGTTCAATTTACCCATCTAAATAAATTTAAACCATTGTTAAGATTCGATATCTTTATTTTGTTAACCAAATCCAAGTGAATTTATCTTGTTCAAAATTAATTTGTTTAAAATTTATTTAAAAATTTTACCAATAATAGTATGAAATAAACTTCAAAATAAGTCAATAACTAATATGAAAGTATTAAATTTCATTAACAATTACATAAAATGAAAGATCATATAATCTTAATTAAAGAAGAACAACCACCACAAACTACTTTGGAGGAGGTAGCGACGGAAATTTAATAAGGATGTAAAGAAAGAAACGGGAGCCACCAAGAGATGCCTGAAAATGGAGGCAAGACGATGGTAACGGAGAGATGTCAAAAGATAAAAGGAAGCAACACAATGACCGACACTAGAGGATGTAGGGAGGATACTAGGGTTCAAGTGAATTGCGCAAAGAGACTTTGAGGAGGTGATGAATGACAATTTAAAAAGTAGGGAAGGAGGGAGACTCAAGCATGGGAATCAAATTTTGATTTTAGAATAATTTATATGACTTTTTTTTCTACCTTAGATTGGAAATGAAAATTTAAAACTTAATTAAGAGGAGAGAAAGGAAGTTTTTAATAATTTTAAAATATATATATATATATATATATATATATATATATATATATGCACATGTGCTCACACACACATACACATATATATACACAATTATTAAACCTTTAACATTACTCATGCACAATTCATTTATCCATAAGAGCCTAAAACATTACTCAAATAACTAATCCAAGCTTTAATCGAATTGAATGTGAATAAACAATTAAACCCAAATATTTTTACCAACTCAAATCTAAACATTGCAACTACATTTTAATCAAGAATTTAAGATCACTTAATGGTATTCATTTTAGCTTTACATTTACTTGATTTTGCTAAAGAGTGACGCACAAAAATTATCCCACACCTAATATTCGTTGAAAGATTAACCACCAATCAAATAAGGTTTATCTTGGGTATTAATGGAGCATACTTTTTGCATAAACCCTAAATATGCGTAAAACCCAATTTTGATGGGAGGTTATCAAGGATATTCGTCGATTGAATATTCACCTCATTCCCACTTAACTCAATCCAACACAATCTCAAATTGGTCATGACATGAAACAACACATTCAAATGAAGATCCGATAGATATAATATCTAATTGTGCTAAATAAGATCATAAGTACCCATTGGATACCGAATTAAATAATTTAACTAAAATATAAAAAATGTAAAAACATGAAATATAATTAAAGAAAATTAAAAAAATAAACATATATATGACAATATTCATTAAAAAGATAAAATATTTTTATAAATATATAAAAAAATATATATAATATTTATTTAAAAATATCTTTATATAAAATATAAACTTAACCAAAAAAGTTATTAAATAAAAGTAAATATCAAAATAAAGATAAAAATAAATCTCATATTAATAAATCTTAACGGCTACCATTAATATTACTAATCATTTCTTTCTTTTTTAAAGAAAATATAAAAATTTTAAGTATGTAACAATATCTTCAAAATAAGGTTAATAGGATAGCACAGCTATGCACTTATTTCCCCCATAAAACACTCAGGGTGCGCAGGATTGGATCCCTGCGACTTACCCAGATGCGCATAGTGTCGCAAGTAGACATGTCATTAGTAGAACCCAACCATCCCTAACTCGATACCAGAGAGTGACCATAGCTGCGATCATGAAGGTACTCCGTGACAAGTGAGAAATTCAAGATCCCCTTTCTTTTTTAAAAAACAATGTCTTCAAGATGAGATCAAAGGAATCAAAGGGAATGCACACAACTACTAGACTATGTACGCACTAACGATAGGAAACACTGCATAGGCATCACATTATCGAAAAAACATGTATAACCAAGGACGGCAAGAAGAGAGTTTATCGCATTGAAGGATCGAGAGGAAAAAAAACACTAAAGTACTAAAGCCATCATAACAAATTCCTCAAAAAAAAAAAAAAAGCCATCATTACAAAACCCTCTGCCAGCCACATCACATTCCACATCTTTGCCTACTCTTGATCCAAGCTCCATGACCTCAAGTACCTCCTCGCCTCGAAGCTCAACTACATCCTCGACCTTGTAAGCTGGATCAAGTCTAGATCCACCTACACAAAGAAACTCAATATCACCCCATCGACATTGACTTCAACTACGACATGACTTTCTCCTCCACCTCTCGATCCTCACCTCCTATTAGCAACCTCCTCTTCCCGATTTACCTGAAGGCATATGGGTTGTAATGACCAGTGAGTTGGGATTAAACTGTGAACATAGTGAGAACTGAGAAAAGAAGGGTCACAAGTTGACTTAGTTGAATTACGAGATTTACAATATTGATAGATCATTAATGAATCAATTAATGTGTACCCATTAATGTCTGAAAAGGTACCCAAACAGAGACCCGAAACGTACCGGATCATATTTAAAGGATACATCACTCATATTTTATAGATGGATATCCAACACAATAAGATCAAAAATGATGAATCATGTCAGGCACCTAAGATTAATGAGTTTTTTGAACACTCCTAGAGGCTATGGAAATACCTCAAGGAAAACTCAAGTATAACAAACATAACTATAACATCACCCTAAAGGGTAAACAAAAATCAAGGATTGACCACCAATACCACCACCATGAAAAGCCAAAACAACTAGCTAAACCTATAAAAATGCAAATCCAAGTTCTCAAGCCTACTTCTAAGATAGCTTTGAAATAAAATGTTATATTTTGAGATACGTATTTCTCTGGTTACGAAGGAATTAGCATGACATCGTTCAAATACCTTGACTTCAACTGGTGTAGTTACATTTTTTCTGATGAGGACACAGTCACTCAACAAACTTCAACATTCAACCCACTCATACACGCCCTTCACCAATTAATGTCAAGGCGAAAGCAGGAATGCGTCAGGGATGTGGAAAAAAGGCACAAGAATGTCATGAAAATACCTTCCAGAGAAACAAAAGATTTATTTCCACCTGAGGATGAATGTCACTTTTTTGTCTCGAGGGTAGAGAAGCGTTAGTTTGTATTCATCTGACCTGATTGGAAAGAATTAATAAAGCCACTTAAATTTTACATGGTATGATTTTGGTTTGAGAGTCGGAACGAACAAGGGTATAGGCAAAAATTTAAGTACCATTTGGTACTTTATTTGTTTAGTTATGAACCCATAATTATCTATCTTTATGTAAAACATTACCAACTTTTTCATTATTTATGTTCAAATCACAAATTTGATAGTTATAAGGGTAAGATGGAGCCACCATCAGGGGAGCCAATTGACTGCCATCAATACTTCTAATTTCACCCACAGATCACATATATCACCACGAAAGTGCTTCACCATCCATGTAAGACCCTGCAAATAAAAGAGACCAAGAGGTGAGATGTAAGGAACAAGTAAGGTTAAAATTATGCTTTCCGTTAGTACACCACAGAAGACAGTCACATTCATCAAATATGCAATTATCAATATAGATGCCAATGAATGACAAACAATACTGAAACGGTACACATGAATACATTACTTTTGAACGGGTATTAACGTGCAAAATACACCCAAAAAAAATCTTAAATCTCAGCCAAGTTTTACAACTGACTCCAACCAGTGAACTGGTCAACGCCCTCCAAACTTTGATTGAAATAGCATTTTGATGCCACCTTACCAACTGGTTGCATGGCCAAAAAGAAGAGAAAGATGGCTAGAACTAGGCCAGAACACAGCACCCAGTGACCTCTACCTGCAATTCCTCTCTTTATCTACAACTAAGTGAGATCAGGAGGGATCAGTACCTGCAGACGGAAAAAATTCTACCGTCTTTCCAGCTCCTTGTCTGCAAAAGAGTTATAGGTGAACTCCATGTCTTCAAGTAGATGTAGATGATACCTGCATTATAGAGGAATTCCCTGCCTTCATCAACTAGGTTTAAGTTATTAGGGCGGACCCTTGGTTTCTCTTTGCTTGAAAAAGATTTCATATCCAACAAGGACCATATGGATGTCAAGTCACTTAAAAAAATCATTCAAAAGAACACATAACAGGGAAAAAGAAGATCCAAAAAATGACTGACATGCAATCTGAAACTGGCCGTTTAACCATACAAAGTCCTAGTGCTGATTCTTTACTCATCTGTGGATCCATCCCTAAGGTTGTTTCTATGCACCTGTTATAAAGGGACCCCCTATACTAGAAAAGACAGACCCAGCAATGAAACAGGTGCATAATTCAAGTTCCAAAAAAAAGCCCAGGGTTAGGGGGGTTTCTGACATCAAGCATTTTCCATCTTTTCCGAGCATCGTGTTTTTTCTTCACATTATCAGGATTCCATCATTTGGCCCTCAAATAATCCGCCCTACACCACATGAGATAGCATTTAGAAGGAAACAAAGGAAATCTTGTTATCCCTTTATTTCGTGCTGACGTGCATATACAAAGACTGTTGCTTAAGGGAATTTAGATTTCTTGTGATCTCATTTCAGCTACTTTCCTTTTAACTCACAGAATTACTTTCTTTCTGTTTCCGGTGCAAAATCATCCACAAAACAGTCAATAACATCAGCAACATCGTATCCTTTCAAAAAAATAAAACGGCAACACCATGCAATGCATGAAATGGCAATTAATATCACATAAGATATGTAATCCAATACAACCTAGAATAATGGGTGATTCTCCTTGCTAACAAAACTTATTTCACAAACTACTTTCTTTACAGGTCTTTCTTAAAAATACTTATGTCCAAATTCAAATTACTTTTTCCTGACTTATAGTCATTTATATAGGGAAAACAAAAGTATGTAGTAGAATCTGCTCACATTCATCCACAAAACCATCACACAATTGTATAATTCACAATTTAAGAGAGCAATTGCCTTCAAAAAAAATGCACAATGCCAATGGCAATAGGGAATATTTCCCTCAAAATTATCTCAATCTTTTTCCAACTGATTGGAATTGTATAGAATGAAAAATTAAGAATAACCTAGAGTAGAACCAGCAGACTTCATCAATAAGCACATTCCACGCTAGTCTAATTCAGAATTTAATAGAGCAATTGTCTTGAAACGATAAAACAGGTATAACACATCTAAAATGATAAATGCTAACATATGCCATTCCCAATAAGTGAATATAGCTCAATAGTCATTTAAGATTAAATAGCTTTTTCTTACAAAAAGAGAACTTTTGTCCTTCCATAGCACTTAGCATCTAACAGGGAAACAGAAGATTGCCACTGAGATTAGCAGCTCAGCTATCCCTTTGAACATAGAACCAACACAACAATAGTATGGTCACTTTTAACAAGACCACATTGTTCAAGAATTGAGACGATTGCACAATTATAGGTCTTGAGATGTAGTGCGCACTTTGTATTTGAGAAAGAAAGGAACTTATAACTAAAATCCACGTATGCTGATCAATGTCATGCATGCACTTGCACATCACAGGCTCCAATGATTCTTATTTTTCAGCAGGAGACCCACTCGGGCTCTCACACATTATGCAGAGAGGTGCAGTGCATCCATGGCATGTGGGGTTCTAACACAACATATGACTTTGGGTTGCAGCACATTTCAAATATGAGGCAAAAAAGTATATGGGATGGAATCAGTAGACAAACAGGTGTACAGACTATTTATCTGTGGATCCATCCCCACGGTTGTCTGGCCGCTGCCAACTAAATGGCTATCCATCTGTGCACTGCTAATAAGGGACCACCAAGACTGATGGCGTGGATAGACCCCAAAAATAATAGCATGTGCATTCCAAAGTAAAGGTAGAATGCTTGAAAATAGGCGTTCTTCATAGTCTAATATACACTAGCTTGACCATGGTATAATACACACAAGAAAAGCTCAACCTACAAGTAAGACTTCTAGTATAATCAAAAAGTTAGGAAATCTTTTGCCCTCAATGTTGAATCCGAACATTTGGGATAGGATGTAATTAAATAATCAAGGTAATAATTTCCTGCCTCAGGTATCCTTCAACCACACGTCTTTCATGGAATATAAAACTACCCATTAAACTAAACTATAAACATAATGTAGAATCAAGGAAAAGCAAACAAAGGCAGAAGAAAAATAACATATAGGATTCAAGTAGCATCTTTGTTTTTCCAAACATTTCTTCAGCCTGGTCACACGCTCATAATGAACTCACAGGAATGTTAGGTAGGTTTCCAAACATTACTTCAGTGTGGTCACATGCTCATAATGAACTCAGAGGAGTGTTACGTATGTAATTAAAGGTTAGAGGATCATGGACGAAGTCTAAGCCTACAAATCTTCTCATGGTTTCAACATTGAAAGGTCGAGCAGTTCATCAAGTGAGACCTTTCAACCAAATTCAAGCATTTTCCTAAAACCTAACCTCGCATATGAAACTTTGAGTATTCAAGGACTTTCTTAGAAATATCAAAAACACCCCCTGCTGCCCCACCCCCCAGCAAGATAAAGATGGTGAAACTACAATGCCACTTTGACTGACTCATCTGAACAAAACTTTCCCAACACAACCACTCACTGGTTCTGTAGACAAAGGAATTACTTGCAATTATAGCATAGAATTTTTGTTAGGATGAAAACTACATGATACTTCTTAGCAATGGCAAAATCAATAAGTAATACTGTCACTTATAAACAGTTCTTAAAAAAGCATAAATAACGTAAACGCATAAGTGGTTTTAAAAAATCAGCAAAACTCCATACAGAAAAAATCAAGATTGGCATATGTTGTAACACAGAGAAAAAAGATAAATCCCACATCCCACCAGCAAAGAAGGGATCACGTTAGACAAAAGTACAAACACCATCTCCAAAAAAGGAAAGAAAAAGGGAAAAAAAAACAAATTAAAGCTATTGAAAGAGAATTGTGGATGTATGTCCCATGGCCAGTCCCAAAAGATAATGGCAGCAGCCCACTACTCAATGCGATGGAATATGGGACCACTCCCAGACAGAGAAACAAAATCTGCAGAAGTAGTCATTAACAACTTTTGCAACATATTTCTTCAACATCCAGAAGTTCTCTATGCAATGTTTACTTGGAATATGCAAACACAGAGGAATCAGTTTGCCCCATTAACTAAAGTTGAGGGGAACTTCACCCAGAAAGTCATCCCTCCATTCCATCAATGGCAACATTCCCCTTGTAACCAAATCATTTCATTAAGAAAATCTAGACGAGCATCCAAACGTAACAAGAAGAAAATTTGTAAAAGAAAAGAGAAATATAACGTACGTCACATGGCCATTCCCAAAAGTCATCTTGACATCCAGAAGAAAAAGGTCTATTTGCAATGTTTACCTCTGGAATATGCAAACATAATATGTGAAATGCTTACTCAATCTTGCTGGGTAAATCTCCACCCTGAGACATCAATCCCCCATTGCCACAGCCCTAACTTCGTAAAAAATAGATGTTTTTTGTGGCAAACAAGGAGAGAGGATCAATCGATACCTACAAGGTGGCAGAGGGCAAGCGCCAACTAGGTTTCAGGAGGGTATTGGGGTCTGGTTATGGTTATATAAACGGGAGAGCATTCTAGGGTTTAACAATTGTGCCATCTTTCACAGGAAAAGATCAGGATCGTTCATCACAATCTGATCAGGGAGCTGCTTATGGAAAATTCTGGAGTTTTAGAAAATCCAGGATAAAAATCGAGAGAAAATATCCCTTGGGTGTTTAATTGCTGTAAGATAATATCTTATGGTTTTTTCAATAACAATCCCAGGATAAATTTTTCAGTAGATGATCAATCTCCTTATGGCTTTTTTTTTTTTGTTTTGTAGAATAACCCACTTTTTAAGAGTTGGTCAGATCTGCAGTTTTAGTTTTATTGTAACAACCAATTTGGTTAATCCCTCAGAAATTGAGAACCGTCCTGAAAGCAAACAAAGGATAAACAACCATCTTCAAAGACCAAATAAACATGAATACTTTAATTACAATTCCATGAGACAAAACAATCAAATATACCCTCAATAACACCCCTTCCAAAAAAAAACAAGAAATAAAATGTTATCAAGGCAACAGCCACATCCACATGGTAACCAGATGGATATTGCATCATTTACTGAATACCCTCTATAATTTTTTATTGCAACAAAATAATGCATCAACATAATCACTGACGTCAAATCTTGCTGGGATACATGAAAACCTACACATTACTTCCCACTAGGAAGCAGCAAAACAACAGCAACAAAAGAAAAGAATACATAACAATAAAACACAGGGTGAAAAAGAATAATTTACATAAAAATCCCTCATTTTACACTTCAACTTCAATGTGGTCCCTAAACTTTGGAACACCTCACTGCCATCCCTGATTCTTCTATTTGTACGCTAACTCTTGCAGCCCAAATTTCAGTTAATGACAACTTCCAAGAGTGGTATATTGTTTAAATCCAACTTCAAATACTAGTAAATGACAACATCAGCGGAACTACATTGATACAAATAGAAAGATCAAGGACGTCATTGACGTGTTCTAAATATGCATGTAACTTTAAAGATTTTCATGTGAATTGCAATACGGAATCAACAAGAGGCAAAAGAAATGGCAAGGGTACCATGGAGCTGGAAGCGAGGTTGGATTTGAACTTGAAGTGGGCGACACCAGAGTTGCCATGTGGCCTAGTGACCTTCCCCCATATGCACCTGTAGCAGGAGCCATTCTTCTCGATCTTCGCCTTCTAGAAGAACACCATCCGCTTCCTGCAGTACCACTTGATGTCCACCCTCATGTTCAACCCCTCGATTTGGACCAAGGAGGTGTCTCATATTGGTTCAACTTGGATCTCTTGTACTTGACAATGATCCCATGGGTGTAGAGCCTCACTCGCTCCCCTTGCTGCTCCTTCACCATCTTTGCCAAAAACCCTCTTCCAATTCCTTCTCCAAATCCAAACAAGAAAATGGCATCCATTGCTCTCTCTCTCTTTAGTTGTTTTGAATAACAAACACAAAGCATAAGAGCTTGGGTAATCCCATTACAACAAATGCCCTTTAGGGAAATTTACATCAAAAAATTCCCATCTTAATCTCACTTTTTTCCTAATCCTGACAATCAAAATATCGCTACAATCAACGGTAAAAACAAAAATCAATACCAACCATTTAAAATATTACAAGAGACTCAAATAAATCACAAACACTCTCTGAAAACTCTGCTTCAGTTGGTAGAAAGAAGAAGCATTCATTAGAGCAAGACAAGTAGCTAATCTGAGGTGCTGAAGTGTAAAATCTCCAAAGAAAACAAAGATGGGATCATTATACCAACAAAGTTGATGGAGAGAACAACCGAAAGGACACATCGATCTGTGGATATGCTCAGAGAATACGAACCATTAGAGAGAGACCTCACATCTGCGCAAACACAAGTACAGATCTTTGGGTACATCTCATTTCTCATCATCGCATTGGAGTTTGGATCAAGATGGGGTTGGGAGATCGTTTTGTAGCTTACCTGTTCACGGGGGGAGAGAAATGCCCAAAACCCTAGCTGGGGTGTTGGTTTCTTCGATTTGAATGAAAGGGCTATTGGTACTCTTCAGGTGGCAAGATTTGATGTGGATTGTAGGATCTTGATCCAATGGTCGTGCAGAGGATAGTAGGGTATGTGTGGCGGGACTAAACCATTTTTACAGCTCAAGCCGTATCGGGTCAGACACTGGACCGATGGAGCCTACTTTAGGAAGAACCTTGGCCTGAAGTCAGGTCAAGTTGATTAACAGGCTGAAATTCATGACCTGAGCCCAATGCAAATGGATCAGGTTGGCCAATGGATCGAGACAATTATACCAAACTTTGCTTGAAAGTGCATTTTGACTCCACCTACCCAACTAGCTGCTTGCCCAAAAAGGAGAGTAATGATGTCTAGAACTAGACCAGAACAGAGCACCCATTGACCTCGATCTGCCACTCCTCTTTTCATCACCTACTAAGTGATTGACCTCGATCTGCCACTCCTCTTTTCATCACCTACTAAGTGACATCATTAGTAATCAGTACCTCCAACAGAAAAAAATTCTACCTTGTTTTTCCAACTCCTTGTCTGAAGTAAAAGGGATTATGTGAATTCCATGTCTTCATCAAGTAGAGATGGAACTAGCCTTGTAGACAAATTCTTGCCTTGATCAAGAAGCTGGAACTACTTGCCTTTAGCTACAAGGATGGACTCTAGGCTTCTTTTTGCTTGAGATGGATTTCATACCCAACAAGGACCACATCGATCTCAAGATATAAAATAAAAAACGACACAAAATAGCACAAGCCAGGGGAACAAAAAATCTCTATCAATTTTGGACAAACACATCTTTATCTTAAGATTTGTTTTATGTAAATTCTGATTTATGCAAGTTTTTACCCAAAAGAGATTTTGCATTAACATTTCACTTTTTTTTGTCTACTATTTATGGACTAGACAAATTTAACAAGAGCATTGTAGGCTTAAATTTGGTTCAACTTGGCCATTTAACTATACAAAGTCCCAGTGCTGATTTTCCAATCAGTGAAGTTTGGAATGAATTTTTTTCCCACGGTTCTCCCAAATGGCACTCTAGGTCATCAAAATTAATAACAACATAGGGTAGAACCAGCAGACTTCATCAATAAACCCATTCCACACTGATATAATTCATAATTTAAGAGAGCAATTGTCTTGTAAGGATAGAACAGATATAACGCATCTAAAATGATAAATGATAACATATGCCATTCCCAATAAGTGAATATAGATCAATAGTTATTAAAGATAAAATATATTTTTCTTACTGTTGAGATTTGGGGCAGGCCACGTGGCAACCAGCAGGCCATGTGGCATGTGCCATGTGGCAGCATCTGAAGCCACATCAGAACCAGCGGCAAAGGGTCCAATTGGATCAATTTTGGTGCACCAAGTTTGGTTATTTCCTATTTTTGGAAAAGTTATTTTAGAAATATCTTAGGAATTTGTTTTTAGGAGATAAGATCTTTCCAAATGAGTTAAGATATTTCTCAATAGGATAAAATCTTTGGTTTCCTTTTTGTAGGAATATGTTCTCTCTATATAAATAGAGAGGCTTCCCAACTATTCTAATTTGAGTCAATCATATATTTCCAACAACTCAAGAGAACTCGTCTCCTCCCTACTTCTCTCTTTTCCACATGTGGTGGCTCTTTCTCCCTCAAACTCCACGTCAAACTGCAGCAGCAATATCAGGAAATTTCCTCCCTGTTTTCAACGTGGAAACAGTCTCACATAGGACTGTTTTTTCCTCGCCAATCAGCCTCTATGCTTCCTACATGTGCGCCAACTTCTACACTTACAAAATGAGCATTTTTTCCATTCCATAGCACTCATTATCTAACAGGGAAAGAGAAGATTGCCAATGAGATTAGCAACTCTCCTATCCCTTTGCACTTGGAACCCAGACAACAATAGCATGGCCATTTTCAACAATACCACATTGCCCCTGCAAGTAAGAAAAGCTCAACCTACAAGTAAGACTTCTAGTAGAAACAAAAGGTTATCAAATCCATTGCCCCTCAACATTAAATCCCAACACTTGGGATAGCATGTTAGATGACATTTCGGTAATAATTTCCTGCCTCACACATCTTCCATCCTTCAACCACACATGTATTTAGTGGAATATAAAACTACCCATTATGGTAAACAACAAACATAATGTATGATCAAGGAAAAGCAAACAAAGGCACAAGAACAATAACATATAGAATTCATGTGGCATCATTTTTTTTTCCAAACATGACTTCAACCTTGTCACACCCTCATAATGAACTCAGAGGAATGTTATGAAGGCAATTAAAGGTTTGAGGATCACAGCCAAAGTCTTACCCTACAAATCTTCGCATGGCTTCAACATACTTCAAAGGTCGAGCAGTTCAGCAAGTGAGACCTTTCAACCAATCAATATGACCACATAGAGCAGGTCTTCCTAAAATTCAAGCAGTTTCTTGAAAACTAGCTTTGCACATGAAACTTTTAAGCATGCAAGGGCTTTCTTACGAATTATCAAAAACTTCCCCACTAGATAAAAATTGTGAAACTAGAATGCCTCTTTGACCAACTTATCTTAACAGAACTTTCTCGACACAACCACTCACTTGAAAACACTAGTTGATGCTTTTTGGAAATGACAGCATCAATAAGGAAAGTAATGCTGTCACTTATAAACGGTTATTAAAAACATATAAATAACCTAAACACATAGCGGGTTTTAAAAAATGACAGAAAAATTCCATACCAAAAAAAATCAAGATTGGTATATGTTGGAAGTTGTAACACAAAGAAAAAGGAAAACTCCTATATCCCACCAGCAAAAAAGGGATCATGTTAGGATGTATGTCCCATGGCCAGTCCCAAAAGATAATGGCGGCATCCCACTACTCAAGGCGATGGGATATGGGACCACTCCCAGACAAAGAAACCAAATCTGTAGAAGTAGTCATTAACAACTCTCGCAACATGTTTCTTCAACATCCAGAAGTTCTCTAATGCAATGTTTACTTTGGAATATGCAAACACAGAGGAGTCAGTTTGCTCCATTACGTAAAGTTGAGGGGAACTTCAACCGGAAAGCTATCCCTCCATTGCATCAACAACAGCATTCCTCTCTTAACCAACTCTTTTCACAGAGAAAATTTAGATGAGCAACCAAACTTGACAAGATGACAAAAAAAAAAGGACATATAATGTACGTTTACCTCTTGAGTATGCAAACATAATATGTGAAATGTTTGCTCGATCCTGTTGGGGGAGATCTCCACCCTGAGAGATCAATCCCCCATTGCCTCCGACCAAACAACAACTTCATAAAAATAAAAAATTTGTTTTTTTTTGTGGCAGAAAAGGGGAGAAGAGGATCAATTATGACCGGGACGACACATCGGTGTGTAATATGCTCAGTGAATACGAACCATTAGAAAGAGGCCTCACTTCTGCACGAACACAAACGCAGATCTTTGGGTACATCTCATTTCTCATCATCGCATGTGACTTTTGATCGGGAAGAGGTTGGGGAATCATTTAGCAGCTTAGCTGTTCGCGGCGGGAGAGGAATACCCAAAACCCTAGCGGGGGCCTTTTCCTGTTCGAACGAAATGGCCATTTATAGGCTGAGGAAGGTACCCCTCAGGTGGGAAGATTCGATGTGGATCGTAGGATCATGATCCAACGGTTGTACACAGGATAGCAGGGCATGCGTGGTCCGACTGGACCACTTTAACTTTGTCAAAATGCAAAACAATTGTTTATGAGATACATTTTGCAATGTACTCACGTTGTATATCGATTTATATAATGTGAACTAATTTTGTGTGATTTTATATTAATGTAAAATAATTTTTTATAAATTTTAATTGATGTAAAATGATTATATATTAATTTTATACTGATGTAAAATAATTTTACACTAGTGTAACATAATTTTATATTAATGTAGATTAATTTTATGATGATTTGTATTGTGTAAAGTGATTTTTGATATATTGATGTAGAGTGATTTATAATAATTTTGTATTAGTACAAAATGATTATAGAGTGATTTTACACTGGTAAAAGTAATTTTGAATGATTTTGTATCGATGTAAAATGATTAATGGTGAATTAGTGCATTTCAAAATCCATCAACTTTTGCATTTCAATACTTGCGTCCTTTAATTTTTTATAGCTCAAGTCCCATCGGAGCGAACGTTAGATGGATTGAGCCGATTTTAGGAAAAGAAAAAGGTAACTCAAGGTCACATTCAAGTTTGATTCTCATGCCTCCCCTCTATCAAAATGGGGGATCCACAGTCGAAAGGTACCTTGCAAAACACAAGGCACTCATAAATAGAGATGATGTCAAAACATGTGTACAACACATGAACGTGCCTCAACGATTACCCATTTAGGAAAGACCTTGACTCGAACTCAGGTCCAGTTGATTCATGTGCTCATGACCAGAGCTCAATGCAAATGAATCAAGTTGGTCCATAAGTCAAGACAATTGCACCAATGTTAGTTTTGATGCAATGATGCTCTAATTTATGTAAATTCTAGCTCACCTGCATTAAGAAGGCAAGTTGAATTGCAAGCCAAGTACATGCATGATTTTATAAAGCAGGGTTTGGCTAAACTCAAGTCGAGTTGATTCAGAAGTTGGAATTTATGACCTGAGCCCAATGCATATGGATCAAGTTAACCCATGGGTCGAGACAAATATACCAATATTAGTTTTGATGTGATAATACTTTGATTTATGTAAATTCTAGCTCACCTACTAAGAAAGCAAGTTGAATCGCAGGGCAAATGCACGCATGATTTTATAAAGTTAGGTTTGATCCATTAGTAAGTAAGGTGGGTGGGGGTTGACACATTAAGAAAATATAGTTAGACGGTTCTATTGATGACATGGGGTTGCGATGAAGTGTGTCAAGTAAGGTTGAACTTGCTTTGTAAGCTAGTCTAAACATTACCATTTTATGTCTCAACTCGTTATTTTCCAATTGAGCCTCAATCAACCTAGCTTGCATGAATCCAATAGTTTTGTTTCCTTATAATCCAACCAATATATAAATAGAGGTTTGAAAAACTTGGATCCATTTGAATAAAATGAATAATAAATATAGTTGGCCAAGGCCTGAATTATTTTAATTTTATTTTTTTTATTTCCTTTTTGCTTTGGTGAGTTGGATCTTTTTTTTTCTTAAATGAGATTTTTCATCGAGGACACAAATATGGTACATGAAACATGGAAAGAAAGACATCCTCTAATACCTTCGAAGAGGGGGAAGGTATGTAATGACCCGATTCCCGAGTCCCTACGAGACACGAAAATCGAACCGACTCGGGAATCGGGTCGTTACAAGATGGTATCAGAGCAAGGTCCCGAGAAGTGAATCAACTGACTGGAAAATAATCAATTCACATGTCTATAACTAGAGTAGCCACCACAACATATCTTTTGACATGAACTCTTAGACGTTTTCATTAGGTACTGTTCTATACTGACGTATTTCGTTTTGTTTTGCGTCTCCTTGTAGGAGATGCCTCGTCGCGGAACTGGCGAGACTGGCCACGGGCGCGGCCAACGACGAGGTCGGCGAGGTGGGCGTGCCATTGCCGACGCCTCAGTGGACCAGCCACTGCTCCCGGGCATCCAGGCCCAGGACCTCGCCCGGCTGATACGGGATATTGTGCGAGAGGAGCTCCACCCACCGCCCCGAGCGCCTCCCCCTGGGGCTGCAGAGGGGGAGTCCTCTGTGGGACCACCCGACGAACGCGGCATTGGACACGGGGGAGGGGATGGGCCGCCGCAGCCCCCACCTTCCTCCAATACTTCTATGCACGAGGCACCGTTGCCTGGAGGTGCACCAGCATCCCCACTGCAGCGCCACTCCGAGTTCTTCGGGCAGTTCCGGAAGTTGAAGCCCCCCTCTTTCAAGGGGGATGAGGATCCGACCGAGGCAGAGGACTGGCTTGAGCAGCTGGAGAAGATCTTCGACACCCTTCGGCCCTCGGTGGAGTGCCGCGTGGCCCTTTCCACGTACCAGCTGGAGAGTGCGGCACATAGGTGGTGGAGGGCGGTCCGGGGACAGGAGAGGGACGAGCCGACCTGGGATCGGTTCGTCGCCCTCTTCTGCGAGCAGTACTTTCCCCAGACGTGGCAGGACCAGAGGAGGCGGGAGTTCCACACTCTCCACCAAGGGAGGATGACTGTGAGCGCGTACCGCACGCGTTTCTTGGAGCTGTCCCGCTTTGCAGCGACAGCGGTAGCCACTGAGGAGGAGCGCCTTTGGAGGTTCACCGAGGGGCTCCAGCCTGCGATTCGGGGGTATGTCAAACCCCTGAAGTTGCCTACGTTTTCGAGGGTGGTGGAGGCAGCTATGACTTATGAGGAGACCAACCTGTCCGCGCGAGACACTAACGGCGGGCGGAAGAGGCCCTTCAGCCAGACTTTTCACAAGGCCGGCGAGAGAGGAGACACGTGGCGTCCGCAGGAGAGCCGTCACGTTTTACAGGGCCATCAGTGGCCTTTAGGGGCCCTCGACAGGGGCCAGTCGCCAGCACCGGACCCCCGCCCAGCCGACAGCAGGGACCCACTGAGGGCGGGAGTCGGGTTCTCCTCTGTTACCAGTGTGGCCAGCCAGGCCACATCAGGAGGGACTGCCCATCTAGGGCAGGAGGTCAGCAGATACTCCCCGCGCAGAGCACTGGAGGGCGCGCAGGAGGCCGCGGTTCCCAGGCACGAGAAGGAGGACAGCAGTCACGAGGAGGGTACCGGCCAGCACCTACCCGTCCGACGCAGAGTGTGGTTGCTTCGTCCGCACCTAGAGCTGAGGGGCGTATCAACGCAATGACACATAGGGATGCCAGAGCTTCGGGCTCAGTTATGGCAGGTATGGTTTTAGTTTCCGGCAGACCCGTTTACGTTCTTTTCGATTCCGACGCTACGCACTCGTTTGTCGCAGCCAGTTTCGCAGTTAGTTTGGACCAGGATTATACACTGTTAGAGAATCCGTTCGTAATCAGAGGTCCGAGTAGTCAGCTGTTTGTAGCTGAAGAGGTGTACACGGATTGCGAGGTCAGCGTCGGGGGACATAGCCGGCCAGCTGACCTGATTATGTTACAGAGGGAGGACTTTGGAGTGATTCTGGGGATGGATTGGCTGTCCGCTTACCACGCCTTGGTGGACTGTTTTGAGAGAAAGATCATCTTCTCCATTCCGGAGTTGCCTTCTTTCGAGTTTCACGGACAGCCAGTGGACGGAGGGTTCAGGTGCATTTCGGCACTTCGGGTGGCGAGACTTTTGAGCCAGGGGTGCGAGGGCTTCTTAGCTTGTGTGGTGGCAGAGCCCAGCCCTGTGGCAGACTTCCAGAGCATCCCGGTGGTCAGAGAGTACCCTGATGTGTTTCCAGACGAGTTACCAGGACTACCGCCCGAGCGTAAGATCGAGTTTGAGATCTCACTAGTACCAGGGACCAGCCCCATCTCCACCGCGCCATACAGGATGGCACCGCTTGAGCTGCGAGAGCTCAAGTCCCAGTTGCAGGACCTTTTGGAGAAAGGTTTCGTGAGGCCCAGTGCGTCTCCCTGGGGAGCCCCGGTATTGTTTGTGAAGAAGAATGGGACCGTATGCCTTTGTGTGGACTACCGACAGCTAAATAGGGTCACCATCAAGAACAGATATCCGCTGCCGAGAATCAACGACTTGTTTGACCAATTGCGGGGTGCCACAGTGTTCTCCAAGATCGACTTGAGGTCGGGATACCACCAGTTGAGGATCAGGGAGGCCGACGTCCCCAAGACAGCTTTCCGCACCCGGTACAGACACTACGAGTTTTTGGTCATGCCATTTGGGCTGACCAATGCCCCCGCTGCTTTCATGGACCTGATGAACCGGGTGTTTAGACCGTACTTGGACCAGTTCGTGGTGGTATTCATAGATGATGTACTCATCTATTCTCGAGATCGGACGCAGCACGGACAGCACTTGCGGATGGTTCTGGACACACTGAGACGACGTAGGTTGTACGCCAAATACAGCAAGTGCGAGTTCTGGTTGAGGGAGGTGACCTTCTTAGGTCATGTGATCTCTGGAGACGGCTTGGCGGTGGACCCAGCCAAGGTCGAGGCAGTACTCAGGTGGGAGAGACCGCGTTCAGTCACTGAGATTCGCAGTTTCCTAGGACTGGCAGGCTACTACAGACGTTTCATCAGAGGTTTTTCACAGATCGCGCGCCCTATGACACAATTGACCCGGAAGGACGTGCCCTTCGCTTGGACAGACGCCTGTGAGGCGTGTTTTCTGGAGCTGAAGGAGAGGTTGACCTCGGCTCCCGTGCTCACCATCCTTGACAGTAGTGGCGGGTTCGTTGTGTACACGGACGCCTCCTTGCAAGGGTTAGGAGGTGTGCTCATGCAGAGAGGTCACGTTGTCTTTTACGCTTCGCAGCAACTGAAGCCCCATCAGCATACCTACCCTACCCACGACCTCGAGTTGGCGGCGGTTGTCTTCGCGCTGAAGACCTGGAGGCACTACTTGTACGGTGAGACCTTCAAGATTTTCACAGATCACAAGAGCCTCAGATACCTTTTTGATCGGAAGGAGCTCAACATGAGACAGAGACGTTGGTTGGAGCTCCTGAAGGACTACGACTGCAGCATCTCCTACCACCCGGGAAAGGCCAATGTGGTGGCTGACGCCTTGAGCCGTAAGGCGCCCGCACACTTGGCCAGCTTACAGTTACAGAGTACTGTCGGAAGCCTTTTGGAGGAGGTGGGCAGTTGGCGACCTCTAGAGTTACGAGGGTACTGTGGGGTAGTGACGGTGACACGGCAGACCAGGCCAGAGCTGATAGACTGCATCATCACAGGACAGATGGCCGATCCGTACTTGCAGTCCCTGCGCAACAGAGTACTGTCGGGAGACCCAGGGGACTTCTCTTTCACAGACCAGGTGCTGCGCTTGAGGGGACGGTTGTGCGTTCCCAGAGATGAGGAGCTATTGAGAGAGCTCCTGACTGAGGCACACGGCTCCAGATTCACCATACATCCCGGAAACACGATGATGTACCACGACTTGAGACGCGAGTTTTGGTGGAGGGGGATGAAGCGGGTTGTGGGTGAATTCGTGCAGCAGTGCTTAGTGTGCCAACAGGTGAAAGCCGAGCATCAGAGGCCTGCAGGGCCGCTGCAGCCGCTTCCAGTGCCAGAGTGGAAGTGGGAGAGCATCACCATGGACTTGGTGGTGGGTTTACCTGTTACCCAGCGAGGACACGACGCAGTCTGGGTAATTGTGGATAGACTGACGAAGACGGCGCGATTCTTGCCGATCCGAGTCACTTTGGGACCAGTATAGTTGGCGGAGTGGTTTATCCGCGATGTGGTTCGACTACACGGAGTTCTGCGGGAGATCGTATCCGACCGGGATACCCGCTTTACGTCCCAATTTTGAGCTGAGTTTCAGCAGGCCCTGGGGACGCGGTTGAGGGTTAGTACGTCTTACCACCCCCAGACGGACGGACAATCTGAGCGCACGATACAGACACTTGAGGACCTTTTGCGTGCCTGTGTACTGGACTGGAGGGGCTCTTAGGAGGAGCACCTGCCCCTAGCGGAGTTTGCATACAACAACAGTTATCACTCGAGCATCAGCATGGCTCCCTACGAGGCTCTGTACAGACGGAGGTGTACGGCACCCTTGAGTTGAGTTGAGGTGGGGACCAAGTGGGAGGTTGGCCCCAGGTTGATCCGGTAGAGTCAGGAGGTAGTCGAGTAGATCCACAGGCGACTCCGCACTGTCAAGAGCAGACAGAAGAGCTACGCGGATCGGAGACGCAGATAGGTGCAGTTTGAGGTTGGGGATCACGTCTTCCTTCGTGTTTCGCCCATGAAGGGCCTACAACGGTTTGGGGTGAGTGGGAAGCTCGCGCCGAGGTTCGTGGGGCCCTTTGAGGTCCTAGAGTGGGTTGGACCCGTTGCTTACAGACTTGCCCTCCCCCCGCAGTTTTCTGGTATGCACGACGTGTTACACGTGTCCAACCTCAGGAAGTACGTAGCCGATCCCAGTCACGTACTGAGTCACGAGAGCGTCGAGGTGGGTGACGACCTGACCTACGCCGAGCGGCCAGTGCAGATTCTAGACCGAGCCATCCTCTGTTTGAGACGAAAGCAAGTACCCCTGGTAAAGGTTTTGTGGAGGAGCCAGCGGTACGAGGAGGCTACCTGGGAGCCTGAGGCGGCAATGCGGGAGCGGTACACGAAACTCTTCGCGGTTACGTCTTTTCGGACAGGCTTCGGTCCTCTTTGAGTTTGTTATGGTTATTTTGATGTCTTTCCCGCACCCTAGTTAGCGCAAGTTTCGAGGACGAAACTTCCTTTGAGTTTGTTATATTGTTACGAACGCGTGGCTTCAGACGTTTTTAAGACGTCTGGGATTCGGTTATTTTCGGCACGCGTGTTTCTACGCGCCTGAGCGTGCAAACCTGCGAGCGTCTCTCTCTCTCTTTTTCCCTCTCCCTCCTGCGCCCTCTGTCCCTCTCTCTCTCCTCCTCGCGCGGCCTTAAAAGGCCACGCCCTCCCCCTCACTCCCGTCACCTCCCCCTTTCCTCTTCTCCTTCCAGCTGGTGCTTGAGAGCGAGCGCGAGTGAGCGGCGGCAGCGACAGCCGCGGTGAGCGTGGGAGGAGGTGCTGCGTGTGGGAAGAGGCGCTCGGCCGTGAGGGCGAGCTCGCTGGGGCTGCTAGGGCCGGCCGGAGGGGGAAGCAGCAGACATGGGTGACACGGCAGGCCTGCTGCAGCTCGAGTAGCAAGCGGACGAGGCGCGGCGTGGTCGTGCGTCGCAGGCGGAGGGCGAGACGTGCTCTGATTCTGGAAATTTTTCCAGAATCAGACGTCTGGTCTTCCAGCCAGACGACGGGGACGACATCTGGAGGACTGTACAGACGTCTGAAAGGTGAGTTATTTCCGTCTTCCTTCCTCTTCTTCGACTGACCGTATTGAGAGAGAGAGGAAATGGGTACGCGCAGGTTCTGATTCGCCACCCAACACGAATCAGACGTCTGGCTGCAGTGCCAGACGACTGGAGAGACTTCCAGACGTCCGGGGTGACCATCGTGAAGGTTCGCCCTACCAGGAGGGATGACGTAATAATATGCGGAAATAAAATATAAATAATCTCACAAATAAGCAATCACATAAGTACACAAGAATTTTTAGCTGGAAACCGAAACCGGGTGAAAACCACCACCTAACCCTCTCGAGTTAGGATTTTCCGATCAACCAAGTTGATCAAAATCCACTAATAAACGAGGGTGATTCAACCTCAATACAACCACGCTACTTAAACGAGGGTAGAGTACCTCAACCCCTTTTCTCCACGAGAAGGATTTTGTCTCGCGAAGGAGTCGGGAATTCGCAAAACGAATACCCAACCAAATAACAAAGATAAAATAAACAAGTAATCCTATAGAGCCAACAAAGTAATTTTAAACCTAGCTTCTATAGGAATTAGGAAACTCCCCTTTGCAAGGAGTGCGTCGAGTTGATGACGCGGTGCGTGAGCCACGCGACGGCGCAACTTCGCTCTCGTGAACTACGGCGGGAGAGCGAGTGCACGAAGCTTGATGCTCTCAAGATGAATGGAACTAGAGCTTGGAGAGCAAGGGCTTCTCTTGGACACAAAAGAGTGGAACTAAGTTGCTTAGGTGTGTCTTGTGTTTCTCTTGGTATGTATCTTGTGTTTCAAAGGTTCCGCTCTATTTATAGAGGCCTTAGGAAGGCTTTGGAAGGCTTGGAAAAGCTTCCATAGCCGTTGGGTGCAAAGCCCAAGAGAATCACCCCGAAATCAGGAACAATCATTGTTCTGACAGGCTTATCAGACGTCTAATTCTGGCATCAGACGTCAGGAAGTTCACTTTATGACGTCTGATTTCAAGGTCAGACGTCTGATTTTGGGCGGGTCTCTTCCTGACTTAAATCAGATCTAAACAGGGCTCTTGTGGAAGTCCATCAGACGACATATAGGACATCTGGCACTATGTCTGGACGTCTGGAAACCTACTTTTACTGTGAGAATGGATTTTCCAAACGTTGCAACGGCTAGAAAATCTCTGAGAAGAGATTTTGGGTCAGCCGAGGCAAAACGGTCATTTATCAGACGTCTGGAAAGGCCTAAGGACGTCTGATAAGGCTCTAACGGTCATATTCTTGAGTGTTTGTTAAGCCAGCCAACGGTCCACTAATTGGACGTCTGGCAAAGTCATTAGTCTTCTCCAAAGACGTCTGGTCTAAGTTATGAACGTCTGATTTCATCAGACAGAATACTAAGTCCAGCCTAATAGTTATCAGACGTCTGAAACAACAGTCAGACGTCTTAAAATACTTTATCAGACGTCTGATTTTGGAATTAGACGTCTGGAAACTCTATTTGAACCCTACATTCGTTTTCTAGGTTCTCTACAGAAAACCTAAGTATCCTAGGGTTGTGCCGGTGTTCCTAGGATTACTGTTAGGGTACTTTGAGGCTCTTTAACATGAATCTAAATAAAAAATAAAGAGCAACAGAAGAAACGAAAAATACAAGGAGTACAAGAGAAGGAAATCTATCCTATTCTTCATCTCCTTCCTTCTTCAATATATCGCTCCTCGCAAATCTCCTCTGTTTTCCATCGAGCTCCTCCAATCCGTCCTGGATGCGAGCTCGAACTCCGTCTAATCACGTATCCATTTGCGATTGACCTGAAATCTAGGACTCAAAGTACAAATGTTAAATAATACGTATTTTGTTATCATCAAAACAAATGATCGTGGTGCTCTAGCACCAACACATCGGATGTCTAGGAACTAGGCCAGACGCCCCCACAGGCTTCTGGACGTCTAAGAGACCACGCAGAGCAAGGTAACCCCTGATCCACTTTTTAAGACGTCTGGAATAAGTTCCAGACGTCTGATTTTGCACAGTTTCGTCGTTTTCGACCCGTTTAGGGCCCGTTCGGGTTCCGTTTTCCGCGTTTCGAGTTGTGTTCTTTTCGGAATTAAATCCTCTACCCGTCTACAGTAGCTATATACTGTTTTGAGAAACTCCTTGTGATAGGACCCCATTCCGTTCCAGTCTCGGGGGTTGCGGAGGCACGCGGGATTCCCGACCACGCCCCCAGTACTCCTGTTGTAACCGGTAGAGTGGCTTTTAAGTTTACTAGTATAATCTGTTAAATTATGGAACCATAAATAGAACCTAGGACATTGCATGAATCCTAGGAATGAGAAATAGATTGAATGGTAGATCCTAGGGTGTTGCATGAATCCTAGGGCTGGAAAACTAGATTGTATGATAGATCCTAGGATATGGCATGAATCCTAGGACGGGAAAACTAGTGGAATATATGAATACTGCAGTCTTGGAAAATGTGGAAAGGAAATAATAGCTGCCTGTGAATTGAATTAACAGCTGCCTGCTATGAATAAATAAACGTGATTGAGAACATGGATTGTATGAACGTGAAACTGGAAAGGGTGAAACCTGAATGTGCTGAGTTAAAAGAGCTGGAACCCTACGGGGAATTAGGAGTAGAACTCCTGGAAGGTGAATGGAATAGAATTGGGGAAGTGAGCTGGCCCTTGAATACGGAGTACCAAGGAGAGGATTGTCCCCCTATTTAGTGCAGAGCGGAGCCAGCCGCCCCAGGGACCCGGGGTTAGGACTGGCCACTTTGTACCGACTTGCTGGCCCTCGTGTACGTAGTACCGATGAGAGCTACTAGTGTAGGGAGGTACTAGCTACCCCACGGGCCCCGGGGTTCTGCTAGCCTCCTACACCGACTTGTTAGGCCCACTAGGCAAACCAAGGTAGTCAGGTGAGGGTGCGCAGACTGTGGAGGGGCAAGGCCCCTGTTTGGTTACTGTGGAGGGGTTGGACCCCTGTTACTGAGAGGGCTCTGCCCGGTACTAGTTCCGTGCTGTGCTTTGGACGCACCCGTTAACGGAAACGACTGACCGCGTGCTAGTGCGGGTTAGCTACTTGTGCGTTTATCGCGCGCGCTGTAGTCACCGTTACGCCTGTCCGTGACCTTAGGATGGTTGACTGAGAGTAGGATCACCACGGGGGACTCTCCCGGCCAGGAGAGCACCACGTGCTACTTCTACTGTTCGGAAAAGACTGCAATCAAGATCGTTCCCACGAGGAACATTCGAGATCAAGTGAAGGATCTGAGAAATAGATAAATTTTGAGACAATAGAAAGACGTAAATAAAGGAAGAAAGAAAATTAAAACAGCTACTGTACACTTTACTATTTCTTTTGTTTAGCTGCCACTCTACTCAGCGTTTTGCTGACGTGTTACACTCGTTACTTTTCAGGATCAGGTGTTGAGCAGCCAGGGTCAGTGGCTGCAGAGGACGCTGGGCCGAGTAGGGTCCAGTAGAGTTACCACTGTTCTCTTGTACCACTTTTGTTTGGTTCCGCTGTAGTGAGTAGTTCTTGTTTCCGCTGTACTTTTCTTTACCCGCAGTTCATATTATGTTATAAATGTTGTTCTACTGTTGTGGTGGTATATACTGTAGTGGCTTCTTTCTTTACTGCCGTATTTCCTTACTGTTAGTTATATTCATGCTGAGTGTGGTTTATTTTGCTGCTCTTTTGGTTACTTCCTCGTTGGACGACTAGGTCTTGGGATTAGTCGAGTTGGTCTGGTTCTCATGTCTCGTAGGGACTCGGGAATCGGGTCGTTACAAGGTAACTCCCCCTTTGGAGGGGGAACTAAAAAAATAACAAATATGAAACAAAATAAAATAGAAAAGAAGCGCCTAACATATTAATTTTGTTGCAAGCAAACCTGTACCACGCACTAAGAACGACAAAGCACCGTCGATGTCGTCGATGTACCACGCTAACGAATAAGATGCGACCGGAACAAGGCTGACCATCAACCCGATCATGATGAGTCTGGCTTTAGCATGGCCCCATCAGTGGCGTTGAAATGCGAAGGTGATGGATCAACATCTTATGAAACTTCCCTCCAACATGGTGGTTGCAACAAGCGGCCAAAAGCTGGAGGACCCCATTGCAGCAATCGTCGAGTAGAGGTTGTTGCAGCTCAACCAAGCACATCGAATGGAGGGGGGTGGTGACATGGGCGAAGTGTCGGGGGGGGAGCAATCGGCGATCAAGGACCGACCAGGCCCCAAGCAACAGATTGAGCAAGAGTCGAAGGAGGAGGTCAAGCTTGTAATTCAAGCACGGTGGTAGAGTTGGATCCATTTGAACAAATGGAATTCGTGTTGGTTTGGGTAATATAAATAATTGGGTTAGGTCAACTCAATTTTGATTTTTTTTTTCCTTCTTTCTTTCTTTACTTTGTCCTTGTTTACACAACTCTACCCTAAGGTGCTCCATCCAATACAAATTCAACATTCAAAAACCCTCTTTCCACATGATAGATCATTTGCCACATTCAAGTAGTACAATCCTTCCTCATTCTTAGTAGCCTTGGAGGGATGCTTGAAGTTCTACTAGAGGGAGGGTGAATAGTAAATTGAAATTTAATACAAATGAAATGCAATCACACAAATAACATTCACCACAAGACACAAGTATTTTTAAGTGGAAATCCAACCCAGATAAAAATCATCACCTAAGTCTTCTCGACTACCGAGTATATCAAATCAACTAACGTATCACTTAAACAAAGGTGATACAACCTCAATTACAATTACACTACTTAAACCGAAGGTAGTTTACCTCAAATCCTCTTCTTCATAAAGAGTATTTTATCTCACAAAGGAGACGATAATTCACCATGTGAATAGCCAACAAAAAATGAAATACAAGAGAACAATACCTATAGAGCCCGAAATATAATATAGCTTTGCTCCTATAGGTAAAGAGACTTCCCTATATGTGGAAGTGAGTAGGCGTGATGGTGAGGAGATTTAATGCTCTCAGATATGGAGTGTACAACTTGTAGAGCAGGGCCACAATCTTCTTATTGAATTTTCTCTTTTAATCACTAAAAATGGTGGAAAGAATTGTATGAAGGTGCGTCTCAACAAAGGAGAGGTCCTCCTCTATTTAGAGAGGCTTTAAGAACCCTCAAGAAGGCTTGAGAGAAGGCTCCTAACCGTTAGGAGAAATTCTAAGACAAATCAAGCCAAAATCAATGTCATAATGACTCTAACAGCAGAATAAGGCAGCTAATTTTTGTATTAGACGTCTGGTACTTCGTTTGATGAAGGTTTTGGATGTTTGATCCTGAAGGACAATCTCCCTGGATTTGTTTGGATGTAGGCAAGGATCTAGTCAGACATCTAACTTAGATATTTAAGACATCTGAGATAATTATTGGATGCCTAATCATATATGGGTTGGTTCCCAGATTGAACTAGATCCAAACAGGATTTTAATGGGTCTGGACGTCTAATGATGAAGGCCATCTGTGAGAATGGATTCCCGAGAAGCTAATGGCTAAATTTGGTATGACAAATTATGGTTTGGGTCTAACGTCTCTTTATCAGGCGTTTAAGGGTCTTTTTGGACGTTTGGGAACAACAATAAAATATTTCTACGTAGATTTGCGAATATATTGTTCTGACATGCTAACGATCCTATTGTTGGATGTCTGTTAAGGTTATTGACGTCTTATAAGATGGTTGGAATAGGGTCAAGTCGTCTGATTACAAAGATCAGAGAATAAGGTTTTCATCCTAGGTTATTGGACTTCTGGGATAAAGATCAGACGTCGTAAAATGAGTTATCAGACGTCTGATTTGTCTGTGTGATTCTTAGTTTGGCTTTTTAATTTAACTTCTGATTTTGACTAAGTGTCTTATGGTTACGAAAGTGTTCATAGGACTAAAGGTGTTATACTTTGGGCTCTTTACAATATTTCAAAGAAAATAAAAAATAACAACACCAATACATGAACATAGAATAAACATCTATCATATTCTTTATTTTCCTTCTTCTTCGAGCTTTAGCCCTAAGCATGGCTCCATCTCCTCCATCTAGTTCCTCCAATCCACCATATCTTTGATTTGTATTTATCCTGAAACTATAAACTCAAAACAAATGTTAAATTACACGTGTTTTATTGTCATCGAAATTAATGATTGAGGTACCTTTGCACCAACAATGCTTATGGACAATCACTACGTTCAGATAATCTATAAGTACCTATAGTAGCATAAGTCATTATTTGTAAAGACATGTTCCACTTTTAGCCTTTTAAGATGTCTAGAGTGTCAGTCAGACGTCTGTCCAAACGTCTACACCCTTTCCCGAATGTTTGGAAATTAAAATTTTGTACGCGATTTGAAAACTTATCTTCAAGCTTTACCTTATTTTGATCGTTTAGAGGGCAATCGCGGAGTCACTGAATGAAGTCCTCCCTTTCTTTCGGAGGTGCTGACCCGCAGTGAGGCAAATATGACTAAGTGATATATTATATATGGCAACGACAACAACATGTCGTAGAAGGATACCAAAGGTGGAGCCAACGACCCACGGAGACGAACGTATCTACAACTACATCCTCAAGCGGCAGTCAAACAGGGGCGTGAATGCAAGAAGCTAGCGGAATGATCGGCCAGACAGAGGCGGGGGACCTTACCTAACCACCACGTCCTACGCTACTTCTGTGTCAAAGATATAAAGCAAGTGCACCGGAAAAGAACGGGAATTGGGTCAACCATGGCAAAGCATCCGAAGCAAGACTACACACTCAAATGATCTTTGCTGAGACACCGAAGCATTCGGTGGAACCGGTGAACCACACGTCGCTTCTGTACCGATGTGTGGGACAGAGGGCTCGTGGTACTTGCCGCCCACCCTTCCTCCATTTTGATAATCGTGTGAATGGAGAGTGGGCAGAGCAGAAGGGAAGGAGGTGCACATACGGAGTCGCACACGTCGAGCAGTGCGGCAGACTGGAGAATGGGGAGAGGGTGCGACACGATACAAGGTGAAGCGGAGCGGTCATTGATGTAAACACATTTACACTACTTAAAATGTCCATTTTTGCATGTTCTTAAGTATAGGATTGCATTTCATGATATAAATATTGCATAACTTGCATCATCTTGCATTTAAAGTAGTTTGAATAAAATTGAGGTTAATTGTCTCCTTTTATGTGCTTGGACAGGGCAAACATTTTATCGGGGCCTCGGATCAAAGATCCAACTGTATGGATGTGATCAGGGCGGCAATTGGAGTTCAACGACTCCAAGATCACCCTAATAAGATATCCATAGCATCAGATAGTGACTGGGGAACCCTAGAAGATCAAGGGCCAGGATGGTGAAAATATGCACTTCAGAAGACAAATCCGACCGCACGGATGAATTCGGATCGGCGATCGCAGCTCAACGACACAAAAATCGAGTCAATCCGACATCTGTGGCACCATCTACAATTTCTAGAAGATGGACGGCCACCTACATTCCATGAAGACCACGCACGCGCCCCCTCACTGCCGTTGGATCTCGATCCAACGGCTGTGGACGCGGCACTTTAAAATCATCCTCGCGACCTTCCCGACGGCGTAGCGCAGCGGAGATGAAGCGACGGGCGAAGCAGAGGTCGCGGGATCGAGTCCCGTGAGCCTCAAATCAGGCGCAAGCGATTGGGCGCGGGTGGGCGTTGGATCGCGATCGGACGGCCGCGCACGCCCAATAGCATTCACGCACGATTGAACAGGTGGCGTCACGCGCCAGGCGTGCGCAGTAGCAGGCGGAGATGCGTCTTAAGCCGTCCGATCTCGCAATCGAACGGCTGAGAATCGACGAACGTGGGAGGCCGTTGCGCGCGTGGGCGCGGAAGCTACGCCCACGTTGGGGCCTTAGTGACGGATTTATCCGTCACTAAAGACCCCTCGTTTATTGTTTTGAAGTTGTAATGTCCATTTTGCCCCCACTCCTTGCAACTATAAAAGGAGACCCCCTCCATACGAAATTTTCATCCCTTCTCCTCTCTACCCCTCCAAAGCTCAAGAGAAGCTTGTCCCACACCCGGGATGCTTCTTGCAAGATAAAATCCAATTTTCGTTCCCCTTCAGAAGTGGATCCCGCGACGACGACGGCATGCTGTTTCGTTCCCGTTCTTCTGCTTCGTCCTGCTTAGTTCTCCTTCATCCAGGCGTCGTCCCGTCCAGCTCGTCCTCCAAGCAATCGTCGAGGAGGATTTCTCTCTCCCTATTCTTTTTACTGCTCTCTACTATAGATTTACTGCTTTCTAGTGTAGTTTTGTTCGCTCTCCAAGCAATCATCGAGGAGGACATTTCTCCCTCCATTCTTTTAATGCTTTCTAGAGTAAATTTATCACTTTCTAGAGTAATTATTTTATGCTTTTTAGTTGTAATGAACAATCTCCTCAATGAAAAATTCATTGTCTATTCTACATCTCATTTTATTTTCTCTGTGTAATATTCTCTTTCTCTCTTACTCTCTCTCTCTTCTATTTATTGTAAATAATTAGATAGTTTTAAATTGAATTATTCTGTGACAAAAAAAAAGAAACGCGTAGTTTTTAAATCAAACGTCCGCCTCCCTGTGTTCGACTCAGAATTTTCATTTTGGTATAAATTTTATTTGTTGAGTACGAATTCTTCGCTTTCGAACTACAACGACAGGTTTTCCAAAATCGAACACGTTATCGTAGCGTTCGTATATGTTCAACAGTCATATATGCGTATATAGTGGCGTAAGTGCTGAACCCAGATTTAGTGAGTGATGGGGCGGGAGGAGGATATACTAGTATATGCATATATCCCTTTCTCTCTCTTTTCTCCTTCTTCCCCCTGCCAAACCCTACACCCCCTAGCTCTGTAAAAGCCACCCTCCCCCTCTTCTACCCTCCACTCCACACACCAGCATCTCCACCTTCAGAGCCAGGAAGAGATGAGCGAGGGAGCGTGTGAGAGCAAGGAGGAGAGTGCGTGAGAAGGAGGAGGAAGCCAAGGTCGGGAGCTTCGTGGACGCTCGTCGAAGCTTGCATGGCCGCCGCGGCGCGTGCGGGAGAAGGGAGTCTGGAGCGTCGTCCGCGACCACCTGCAGTAGTTGGAGCTGCAGCGGAGCGAGGAGAAATGCGGCGAAGCGCGGCAAGGAGCGCTGGGAGCGCATTCTAATACTGGAATTTTTCCAGTATCAGACGTCTAGAGTGCAGTCCGGACAACTGGCTGAGCGTTTGTACGTCTGGAGTCAAGACCAAACATCTGAAAGCACCTTTATCGCAAAGGTACGTTCTCTTCGTAGTTACGGCCATGCAGGCTGCACTGCGAAGGATATGTTTGGCTAATTTAGGGTGGCTGCTCTGTCATACACAGGAGTAGCTTTGGGAAGGTGCGCAGAACGCATTTTCATGTACCTTCAGACGTTTGATAAGCTCACCAGACGACCGGAGGACTGGTCAGACGTCTGGAACTGCTTTCAGACGGTCGGGAGAGAGTCTTAGACGTCTGAGGTTGCCGTAGGAGCTTGAGGTGAGATTCTGTAACTTTTAAGACGTCTGGACTTGTTTTCAGACGTCTGATTTTGGTCAATAGACACGTTTTGACCCGTTTGAGGTTCAATCGGGATCCCTTTTACGCAAACATAGTATCTGTGATTTCCTTGTGAGTTGTTCTACGTACTACAAACTTTCATACACTATTTTAAATCCTCCTTTGTGATATATTCCTTGGAATAGGACTTCAACTTGCTGCATGTCTGGGGCTCGTAGAGACGCCTGGGTCTGCGGTTCAAGCCCCCGTTACTCTCGGATTGTCTGGTAGAGTGGTCTACCCATGTTAATCTTATTAAATAAGAATGTATCTGTGGAATTAGCCAACTGGAGACCTAGGATGTGGCATGAACCCTAGGATAGAGAAATAAGTGAACCAATTGTTCTGCACGATTGTATTCGTATACATGAATAAGTTAAACTGTTAGACATTGCCTGTAAATAAGTATGAGCTGCCTGTTAGAATATGAGCTACCTAAGATAACTGAGCAGTTACCTGTGAAATCATTAGTTGCATGTATTAAATTGTGGAAATACGAGCTGCCTGTATATAAATGAGAACTGAATTGTGAATGATGAAATCTGGATTGGAATAATGTGGTGAACATGAGCATGAACCCTACGGGGAGTTAAGAGTAGAGCACCTGTGGTTAGGTGGAAAAATTCAGAATGTGGACGGGAAGTGTGCTGGCCCTTAGGTACGTGGTACTAGGGAGAGCGACTATCCCCTTTTGTATAAAGCGGAGCTAGCCGCTCGTGGGTTGGGACCCGGGGGTTAAGATTGGCTACTCTACACCGACTTCTATTGGCCCTCGTGTACACGGTACCAAGGCAAGCTACTAGTGTAGGGAGGGAGTTAGCCACCTCACGGGACCCGAGGTTCAGCTAGCCACCCTACACCGACTTATTAGGCCCTCTGGGCAAACCGGGATAGTCAGACGATGGTACGTGGACTGTGGAGGGGCGAGACCCCTGTTCGGTTCTGTGGGGCTAGACCCTTGTTTCTGAGAGGGCTAGGCCCTATACTGTTCCGTGCTGTACTTTGAGCATACCCGCTAGCGGAAACGACTAACCGTGTGTCAGTGCGGGGTAGCTACCCTTATACTTACCACGCATGCCGTAGTCACCACTACGTCTTGACAGTGACCTTGGGGCAGTTGACTGGGTGTAGGACTACCACGGGGGACTCTCCCGACCAGGAGAGAACCACGTGTACCTTCTACTCTTCGGAAAAGACCGCAATCAAGATCATTCCCATGAGGAACATGCAAGATCAAGAAAATCTATTGATCCATAAAAAGTTAACTAACAAAAAGGGGTGAAAAGGAGTTACACATAAAATAAATAACTAAAAAAGATAATTAAACCGTTACTTTTACTGCTTTAGATAGTATAGTTACCACTTTACTTAGCGTTCGCTAACTCTGTCTTTTTCATAACACTGTTTAGGTCCAGGAGTTGAGCAGCTCGAGCTTCCGGCTGCGAAGGGTGTTGGGCCCAGTCGAGCCCAGCCGTAGATTTCTACACTCTTTGTTGTAACCCCATTTTCTATTGTAGTGAGTTTCAAACTTTTTAGCTATTGTTGTTGTTACTGTTGCTTTCATTTCCGTTGTTCCTATTGTGGTGGTGGCATGTACTGGAATATGAGCTTTTACTTTCCTTTACTGCTTGTAAATTTTTACTGCTTAGTTATATTGCATATGTGAATGTGGTTTATTTTCCGGCCTTTTTGGTTATTTCTTGTTAGACGACTGAGTCTTGGGATTAGTCGAGGCAAGTCGGTCTTGGGTCCTATAGGGATTCGAGAATCGGGTCGTAACATTATTTGCGAACCTGCTCACATTGGAGGATGCGATTCAAGTTTATATTTATTAGTTTGATCGTTTTTGGTACCAAACCACCAAAAGTGAAATTATTGAATTTACATACAAATTTCCTCGATTGAAGTGTTTTTCCATATGAATTTTTACTTGGAATTCTCTGGAGAAATGTCCCGCCGCTCTTGGGTTGGATAAGACATCTGGAGTTTTCATCAGACGTCTGGATTGATGGTCAGACGTCTGAAAGTAGGGAAAATCGTATGTGAATTTTGCCTTCTGCTTGCATGCGACACGCATGCATTTTCTCTCTCCTCCGATGTTACGACCCGATTCCCGGATCCTTACAGGACCTAAGGCTAGCTTGCCTCGACTAATCTCAAGATCTAGTCGTCCAACAAGAAATAACCAAAAGCAGGAAAATAAATGTTACGAAAATGGCATCAAGCGTCATTTAAGACGTTTGGGAAGTGGCCCAGACGTCTGATATTAAAATTTTTCGGCGTATAGGTTCTCGTCTGTGCGCATGCGCGCGCAGACTGAACCCGCCGCCCTCCTTCTTCTCTTTCCTCTCCCTCCCTGCAGACGCAGCCTTTCCTCTTTCTCTCTCCCCGCGGCTGCCTTACAAATACGCCTCTCCCTCACCCTCACTCCACCACCTTCTTCTTCTTCTCCCAGTCAGCGAGAGAGCGCGCGGGTGAGAGCGGAAGCAGCAACTGCTGCGGGTGTGTGGGGAGGAGGAGTTGTTGCTCGAGGAAGAAGGAGCTCGACGTGAGGGTGCGAGCTTGCCGGGGGTCTAAAGCCGGCCGGCGGGAGAGCAGTGAGCGTGTGGTGCCACGGAGGAGCTACTGCAGCTTAGGCAGCAGGCGGACGTGGCGCGGCACGGCCGTGCGTTGCAGGCAAAGAGCGAAAGGATCCTGATTCTAGGAAAATTTCCCAGAATCAGACTTCTGGAGGCAGGTCCAAACGTCTGACGGGTACATTATGTGTTATCTTCTCCTCCTTTCGCGTGTACGACCATGCAGCCATTCCGCTGAGGTCTACTGCACCTTTTCGTGATGAGAGCGAGCGTGTGTGCGTGCAGGATTTGTTCGGGAAGGCGCAAGGGCTCGCCATCCCACACAGATTAGACGTCTAAGCAGAGCACTAGACGACGGAGAGGGCCTCCAGACGTCCGGGGTGACAATCGGACGTCTAGAAACTATGTTTAGATGGTCCCGTGGGCTTTTGGACGTCTGAAGGACTGCATAGACCAAGGTAAGAACTGAGCTACCTTTTAAGACGTCTGGAAGAAGTTCCAGACGTCTGATTTTGGGCAGACTGGTTGTTTTTTACCGTTTAGGATCTGTTCGGAGTCCGTTTTCCCCGTTTCAAGTTTCATTCTTCCCATATTTAGTTCTTCTACCTGTTTACAGTAATTGTATACTGTTTTGAGTAGCTCATTGTCTTTGATCCTTATGTTAGGACCCCGTTCCGTTGCGGCTCTGGGGGTTGCGGAGGCGCGCGGGCTTGCCGATTACGCCCCCAGTACTCCCGGTTATGCGGGTAGAGTGGCCCTTTCAATTAATTATCAAAAATTATGCAATTGTGAAATAATTAATAGAGTTTAGGGTATTGCATGAACCCTAG
Source organism: Thalassia testudinum (assembly GCA_037157565.1). Taxonomy (NCBI): domain Eukaryota; kingdom Viridiplantae; phylum Streptophyta; class Magnoliopsida; order Alismatales; family Hydrocharitaceae; genus Thalassia; species Thalassia testudinum. The sequence goes on from JAZHRO010000030.1 coordinate 57,260,566, forward strand.
GATTGAAAAACTAGATTGAATGATCGATCCAAGGGTATTGCATGAATCTTAGGACTGGAAAACTAGATTGAATGATAGATCCTGTGGTATGGCATGAATCCTAGGACTGGAAAATTAGATTGAATATCTATACATTGCAGTCTTGGAAAAGTAGAAAGGAAACGATAACTGCCTGTAAAATTGGTTAACCGCTGCCTGTTTATGAATGAATAATTACTGTTGAGAACATGGGTCATATGGATATAATGCTAGAACGGTGAATCCTAAATTGGCTGAGTTAAAAGAGCATGAACCCTACGGGAATTAGGAGTAGAACTCCTGGAAAGTGAATGGAAAAGAATTGGGGAAGTGAGCTGGCTATTGAGTATGGAGTACCAAAGAGAGCGACTGTCCCCCTTGTTTAGTGCAGAGCAGAGCTAGTCGCCCCAGGGACCCGGGGTTAGGTCTGGCCACTTTGTACCTACTTTGGCCCTCGTGTATACAGTACCGAGGAGAGCTACTAGTGTAGGGAGAGCACTAGCTATCCCACGGGCCCCGGGGTTCTGCTAGCCCTCCTACACCGACTTGTTAGGCCCACTGGGCAAACCAGGGTAGTCAGGCGAGGGTGCGCAGACTGTAGACGGGCAAGACCCCTGTTTGGTTACTGTGGAGGGGCTAGACCTCTGTTACTGAGAGGGCTCTGCCCTATACTGGTTCCGTGCTGTGCTTTTAGTGCACCCGTTAACGGAAACGACTGACCGCGTGCCAGTGCGGGGTAGCTATCCGTGCATTTATCGCACGTGACATAGTCACCGTTACGTCTGTCAGCGACCTTGGGGCGGTTGACCTAGGGTAGGACCACCACGGGGTACTCTCCCGGCCAGGAGAGCACCACGTGCTACTTCTATTTTTCGGAAAAGACTGCAATCAAGATCGTTCCCACGAGGAACATTGAAGATCAAGAGAATGATCTGAGAAATAATTCAAGAGTGAATAAATGGAAAAATATAAAGAAAGAAATTAAAAATATAACAGCTACTGTCCACCTTACTGTTTCTTAGCTTTTAATTGCCACTCTACTCAGCGTTTCACTGACGTGTCACCTTTGTTACCTTTCTAGGACCAAGTGTTGAGCAGCCAGAGTCGGCGGCTGCAGAGGGCGCTGGGCCTAGTAGGGCCCAGTAGTGTTACTTGTGTAGTACCCACTGTACTTTTCTTTCTGTTGTTGTAAGTAGTTCTGTTACCCATGTACTCCTTTTTTATTGTAAGCTTCATGTTTATGTGCATGTTTATTTCTCTACTGTTGTGGTGGTGTATATTGTAGTATTTCTTTTCTTTATTGCTGTATTTCGTTACTGCTAGTTATATGCATGGTGAATGTGGTTTATTTTACTGCTCTTTTGGTTACTTTCTCGTTGGACGACTGGTTCTTGGGATCAGTCAAGTCGGTCCGATTCTCATATCTCGTAGGGATTCGGGAACCGGGTTGTTACAATAAACCACATTCATACATGCAATATAACTAAGTAGAAGAAACGTACGAAGCAATAAAGAAAGTAAAACAACTATCTCAGTACATGCCACCACAACAACAACAACTGAAAGCGGAATGGAAACAGAAGTAGCAGAAACAGTAAACGAAGTGTTCATTACTTACTACACTAGTAGGGAAAAAGAAAATGCTGAAGAAAGACTACGGCTGGACTTGGCTGGGCCCGGCACCCTCTGCAATCGAAAACTCGGGCTGCTCAACTCCTGGTCCTAAACAGTGTTATGGAAAGACAGAGTCAGCGAACGCTGAGTAGAGTGGTGTTTATATTATTTAAGTACAAGAACAGTAATGTTTCATCCATTTCTTAAAGTATCCAGCTATTACTTGATCATGCATGTTCCTTGTGGGAACGATCTTTGTAACGACCCGGTTCCCGAGTCCCTACGAGACACAAGAACCGGACCGACTCGACTAATCCCAAGACCTAGTCGTCCAACGAGGAAGTAACCAAAAGACAGTAAAATAAACCACATTCAGCATGAATATAACTAACAGTAAGAAAGTACAGCAGTAAGGAAAGAAACTACTACAGTAGGTACCACCACAACAGTAAAACAACATTTATCATATAACAGAAACTGCAGGTAAAGAAGGTACAGCGGAAACAAAACTACTCACTAGAACAGAAACAAAAGAGGTACAAAAGGCTGTGGTAACTCTACTGGACCCTACTCGGCCCAACGTCCTCTGCAGCCGCCGACCCTGGCTGCTCAACACCTGGTCCTGAAAAAGGTAACGAGTGTAACACATCAGCAAAACGCTGAGTAGAGTGGCAAACTAACTAAAGGCAACAGTAGAGTGTACAGTAGCTGTTATGTTCTATTACTTCCTTTATTCACATCTTTCAATTTTTCTCACTATTTCATTTATTTCTCAGGTCCTTTACTTGATCTCGAATGTCCTCGTGGGAACGATCTTGATTGCAGTCTTTTCCAAAAGTAGGAGTAGCACGTGGTGCTCTCCTGGCCGGGAGAGTCCCCCGTGGTGATCCTACCCTCAGTCAACCACCCCAAGGTCACTGACAGACGTAACGGTGACTACGGCACGCGCGATAAACGCGCAGGTAGCTAGCCCGCACTGGCACGCGGTCAGTCGTTTCCGTTAACGGGTGCGCTCAAAGCACAGCACGGAACCAGGGCAGAGCCCTCTGAGTAACAGGGGTCCAACCCCTCCACAGTAACCAAACCGGGGCCTTGCCCCTCCACAGTCCGCGCACCCTCGCCTGACTACCCTGGTTTGCCCTAGTGGGCCTAACAAGTCGGTGAAGGAGGCTAGCAGAACCCCGGGGCCCGTGGGGTAGCTAGTACTCTCCTAACACTACTAGCTCTCCTCGGTACTACGTACACGAGGGCCAACAAGTCGGTACAGAGCGGCCAATCCTAACCCCGGGTCCCTGGGGCGGCTGGCCCCACTCTGCACTAAACAGGTACAGGTACTTCCCTTGGTACTGCGTACCCAAGGGACAGTACAAACTACATCTCAGTTCCATTCCTTTTTCTTTCCAGGAGTTCCACTCCTAATTCCCCGTAGGGTTCCAGCTCTTTATCTCAGAACATCACATGTTTCACTTTCCAGATTCACGTTCTCAAAATCCATGATCTCAAACATGTTTCTTTATTCATAACAGGCAGCTGTTAATTCAAATTACAGGCAGCTTTATATTCCTTTCCATTTTTCCAAGACTGCAGTATTATACATTCCACTAGTTTTTCCATCCTAAGATTCATGCCACATCCTAGGATCTAGCATACAACTAGTTTTCCAGCCCTAGGATTCATGCATCACCTACGAGCTATCATTCCATACATTTCTCATTCCTGGGATTCATGCAATGTCCTAGATTCTAGTTATGGTTCCATACTTTAACAGATTTTAAAAAAATAACTTAAGCCACTCTACCAGGTACAACGGGAGTAGTGGGGGCGTGATCGGGAATCCCGCGTGCCTCCGCGACTCTCAAGACTGCAACCGAACGAGGTCCTATCACAGGGATCAGACACAAGGAGTGTCTCAAAACAGTGTATAGCTACTGTAGGCAGGTAGAGGAATTAATTCTGAAACGAACGCAACTCGAATCGCGGAAAACGGAGCCCAAACGAGCCCTAAACGGGTCGAGAAAGACGATACTGTGCAAAAATCAGACGTCTGGAACTCCTTCCAGACGTCTTAAACGGTGGATCAGAGAATTACCTGTTCAGCTTGGTTTCCCGGACGTCCAGAAGTCTGCGGGGACGTCTGTCCTATACCCCAGACGTCCGATGGTCCACACGGACGTCTGTAGGTCACTCCCGCCGTCTGGTACAACTTACAGACGTCTGATTCGCAAAGGATGGCGAATCAGCGAACCTGCGCACAGCCAACCCCCCTCCCTCAGTACGGTCAGTCGACAAGAAGGAAGAAGAAAGCGGAAACTCACCTTTCAGACGTCTGTATGATCTTACAGACGTCGACCTTGCCGTCTGGCTATCAACCCAGACGTCTGATTCTGGAAATTTTTCCAGAATCAGAACCCTGCTCGGCCTCCGCTCGCGACGCCGCCCGCATCGCACCTCGCGCGTCTGCTGCTCAGCCAGCAGCAGGTCCCTCTCCGCGTCGCTCCGCGACCCCTGCGCCCTCCGTCGGCCGGCCAAGCCGCTCCGGCGAGCTCGCCCTCACGGCAGAGCTCTGCCCTCGCACGTCGCACCTCCGCGCTCACTGCGGCCGCCGCTGCCGCCCTCGCGTCCGCTCGCTCTCGCGCACAGGAAGGAGAAGAAGGAGGAGACGGTGGAGACGAGAGGGGAGGCGCGCCCCTTTTAACGCCGCGCGGAGAGGAGAGAGAGAAGGCGGCAGGCCGCCTGCAGCCGCAGAGAAAAGAGGGAATATGCGGTCTGCGCGCTCAGGCGCGCAGGCGACTCGCATGTGTCGAAAATAACGGATTTCCAGACGTCTGGAAACGATCCCAGACGTCTTATCATACGTCTGGTTGTGATCCCAGACGTCTTGTCCGACGTCTGAGCCACCTCCCAGACGTCTTAAAAGACGTCTGGGGCACACATTCGTTACAATCTTGATCGCAGTCTTTTCCGTAGAGTAGAAGGTACACGTGGTGCTCTTTTGGTCGAGAGAGTCCCTCGTGGTAGTTCTACACCCACTCAACCACCCCGAGGTCACTATCAAGACATAACGGTGACTACGGCACGCATGATAAGCGCACGGGTAGCTACCCCTCACTGATAAGCGGTCAGTCGTTTCCGCTAGCGGGAACGCCCAAAGGACAGCACAGAACAATATAGGGCCTTGCCCTCTCAGAACAAAGGTCTTGCCCCTCAGAACCAAACAGGGGTCTCGCCCCTCCACGGTATGCGCACCCTCGTCTGACTACCCCGGTTTGCCCAGAAGGCCTAACAAAGTCTGTGTAGGGTGGTTAGCTGATCCCCCGGCTCCGTAGGGTGGCTAGCTCCCTCCCTACACTAGTAGCTGATCTCAGTACCACATACACGAGGGCCAACAGGAGTCGGTGTAGAGTGGCCAATCCTAACCCCAGGTCTCAACCCAAGGGAGGCTAGCTTCGCTTTGCACTAAAAGGAGACATTTGCTCTCCTTGGAATCACGTACTCAATGGCTAGCACATTTCCCGTCTACATTCTAGATTTCGTTTATCCACAGGAGTTCTACTCCTAATTCCCCGTAGGGTTCATGCTCATGTTCACCTCATTTATTTAGATCCAGATGACATGTCTCATAATTCATTCATCAGCCATATACAGGCAGCTCGTGTTTTCATAATTCAATTCTCAATAACATGCAACTGGTGGTTTCACAGGTAATTTCTTAGTTGAATACAAGCAGCTCATATTCTAACATGCAACTCGTAATTATAATATAGGCATTTGCTAGCAATTTATCTAAACCATGCATTCAAGTAAACAGTACAGCTCAAACAGGCCCATCCATTTTCTACCCTAGGGTTCATTCCAAATCCTAAAGTTCCATTCGGCTATTCCAACCAAGCACATTCTTATTTAAATATTAATAACTAAATTAAATCACTCTATCGGGTATCACGGGAGGAATGGGGGCCTGTGCCGCAAATCTCGTTGTCGTCTGTAGACCTCAAACACGCCACCAGCTGGTAACTTGTACTAGCGACCAATGTACATTAGACAAGCTCAAAATAGTAGGTACTTAACACGACTACGTAGAAGAACTCGAGTAGAAAATAACGGTACTTCATTTGTGAAAATTTGATTCTGTTTGGGCCTTAAACAGGCCAAAAACGCAGTTTCTGACCAAAATCAGAAAACTGGGACTAATCCCAGACGTCTTAAAAGACGTCAAAACTCACCTTGTGTCACCTGTGGCTGATTAGACGTTCAGACCTCCTCTGCGATTGTCTGAGGATAGTTATAGACGTCGGAGAAGGTCTCTGGTCGTCTAGAAGAACCTCTAGACGTCTGGTGATGTGATCAGACGTCCAAAAGTGTGTGGAAAGGTGTACCGCGTACCTTCCCAAAGCTGCACCTGCATACGCAACCGTAGGCATGATCAGCCGACAACAACTCTTGTGTCGAGATCTTTTGCATGGCGGAAATCAGCGCAGGAACGTACGTACATTGTGCGATACGTGCTCTCAGACGTCCGGTCTTAGCTCTGGATGTCCAAGTCCCTTGCCTGTCATCTGAACGTCATGCCAAAACTCTGATACTGGAAAACTTCCAGTATCAGAACCTCCTCGCAGCTCACTCTGCTCGCGCCTCCGCTCGCAGCGGCAACTCCAACCCTTGTAGGAGCTTGGGCAGCTCCTCGCCGATGTCCTCCACCCGCGCACGCACCCACCGCCGACCGTGCGAGCTTCGTCGAGCTCCCGAAGGTCCTTCGACCTTCCATGCTCTCCTCCTTCGTCCCTCTCGCTCTCCCTCGCTCGCCCCCCTCTCGCCTCTCTCTTAGGCCTCGCCGCTGCCGCACAAGAGGTGCTGGGGGTGGTGGTTGCTATGGTGTGAGGAGAGGAGAGGAGAAGGGAGGGTTATAAATAGGAGGGGAGTGTAGAATCCCACTTGGAGGGGTTGAGATCAGCGTGACGTAAAAAATGCGGAATTGAAACAATTACAATCACACAAAGTACACAAAGATTTTTAGGTGGAAACCCAAACAGGGTGAAAACCACCACCTAACTCTCTCAAGTTAGGATTTTCCGATCAACCAAGTTGATCAAAATCCACTAAACGAATCACTTTAAACGAGAGTGATTCAACCTCAATTACAACCATGCTACAAGTGCGAGGGTAGCGTTCCTCAACCCCTTCTCTCCACGAGAAGGATTTTGTCCCACGAAAGAGACGAGAATTCGCAAAACGAATACCCAACCAAATAACAAAGATTAAAATAAACAATAATCCTATAGAGCCAACAAAGTAATTTTAAACCTAAGCTTCTATAGGAATTAAGAAACTCCCCTTTGCAAGGAGTGCGTCGGCGATGCGGATGCGTGAACAACACGACGGCTACGTCGCTCTCGTGAACTACGGCGGGAGAGTGGGTGTGCAAAGCTTGATGCTCTCAAGATGTAGAACTTGAGCTTTGAGAGCAAGAGAGACACAAAATGGTAGAAAGTATGTTGCTTGGGTGTGTCTTGTGTTTCTAGGTGTGTATTGGTGTGCAAGAGGTTCCCCTCTATTTATAGAGGCCTTAGAAAGGCTTTGGATGGCTTAGGAAAGGCTCCATAGCCGTTGGGTGCAAAGCCCAGGTGAATCAACCCGAAATCAGGAACAATCATTGCACTGACAGGGTTATCATACGTCTGATTCTGTCATCAGACGTCTGGAAGACCACTTTAAGACATCTGATTTCAAGGTCAAACGTCTGATTTCGTGCGGGTTCCTTCCTGACTTGAATCAGATCTAAACAGGGTTCTTGTGCAAGTCCATCAGACGACATACATGACGTCTGACACTATGTCTGGACGTCTGGAAACCTACTTTTTCGTGGGAATGGATTTGCAACGGCTAGAAAATCTTTGAGAAGAGATTTTCGGGTCAGTCGAGGCAAAACGGTCAATTATCAGACGTCTGGAAGTGCTTAAGGACGTCTGACAAGGCTCTAACGGTCATATCCTTGAGTGCATGCTAAGAGAGCCAACGGTCCACTAATTGGACGTCTGGCAAAGTCATCAGACGTCTCTTAAGACGTGTGGTCTAAGGTCTGGACGTCTGATTTCATCAGACAGAACTAACTATGTCCAGCCTAAATGTTATCAGATGTCTGAATCAACAGTCAGACGTCTTAAAACACATTATCAGACGTCTGATTTTGGAATTAGACGTCTGGAAATGCTGTTTGAACCCTATATTAGTTTTCTAAGTTCTTTACAGAAAACCTAAGTATCCTAGGGTTGTGCCGGTGTTCCTAGGACTACTGTTAGGGTACTTTAAGGCTCTTTAACATGATGTTCTAAGGAAATAAAGAGCAAGAAAATAAAGACAAAAGTACATGAAAGGAATAAATAGAATTCTATCATATTCTTCTTGTCCTTCCATCTTCAATCTATCGCTCCTCGCGAATCTCCTCTGTTCTCCATCGAGCTCCTCCAATCCGTCCTGGATGTGAGCTCGAATTCCGTCTAATCACGTCTACTTTTGCAATTGACCTAAAATCTAAGACTCCAAGTGCAAAAGTTAAATAACACGTGTTTGGTTATCATCAAAACAAATGATCGTGGTACTCTAGCACCAACAATCTCCCCCTTTTTGATGATGACAAAACCATAAATGATAATGCAAAAAATCCTCCCCCTTTTCGACATTATCAAAAAGGTTTAATTGATCTCCTATAACTCCCCCTTAAAACATGCTCTTCTATAAATTTCTTTTAACAAAGGTAATGTCCTCCCCCCTTTTTTTTTATAACAACAAGATAGCTATTATTTTTCTCCCCCTTTCTAAAGGAAGTTTAGCTACCTTATATCTCCCCCTTAAAAATTGACAATTAGCTTATAATTTTTTTGCTCGCCCTATCTAAATGCTTATGATAAAAGGATAGGGTAAAGAATTTTTACCTCACCTACCATTGCCAATAAAATGGGCCAAATGGTGGTGGTGGATGCCACATCGGATGGGACTCCCATCCATAGCTTGGAGGCCCGGGCATCGGCGTCGGTCTCCAGTCTGGTGGTCGACGTGCGGCGGGTCCATCGTTCGTTCGCTGTCTCATCGATCTTCTCATTCTCCTCCTTGGTCTACTCCTTGGTTCTCCCAACTCGAGTTGACCAGCCTTGAGTTTGTAGGTCCAGTCCTTTGTGTTGTAGTTATCCCTGAAACTTACAAAACAAGATTCAAATTCTTTTTTCGGTATCCAAGTGGGCTTGGATCCGGATCTGTTAGTGGGTCTCCTTGATGGAGATCTTTTCTCAATCTTAGGGCTATATAAATCATCTACTTTGTTGATTAATTTGTTAGAGTTTTCCCTAAGATATGCAATTTCTTTTTCTATAATATTCATCTTAGTCTTTAAATCAGAAATTTTTATTTTTAGACTAACATTTTCCTCAATCAATTTATTATTTTCACTGATGAGATTATGATTTTCTAATAATAGGTTATCATTTTTAGGATTAGCTTCTAGATCCTTAAGTTTTATTTCTAACCTGTCATTTTCACTTCTAAGAAAACTAAGATTCTTTTTCATGCTTTTATTTTCTATCTTAAGTGCTTTACTAACTTCAAAAAGTTCATTAAAAGCTTTTTGTAAGTCGTAACTTACCTCGTTGTCTGAGTCGCTTCCGCTTTCGTTGTCGCTATTGCTTCCTCTGGCCGTGAAACCAAAGCAAGCAGTTTCTTCTTCTTTTTCTTCTTCTTCTTCCTCCGAGCTCGAATCGTCCCAAGTGGCTTGGAACGCCTTCTTCTTAGATTTCTTCTCTTTTTCCTTCTCCTTTTTGAGAAGAGGGCACTCTGGTCGTAGGTGCCCTTTCTCATTGCAGTGATAGCAACGTTTCGGACTTTCCTTCTTCTCCTTTTTCTTTCTTTAATTCCCTAAAAAACATGGAAAATTTTTTAAGTAAAAATCTAAAGTCTTCGTAGTCGGAACTTGCCTCGCTATCCGACGCGGCTCTGAAGGCGAGAACCTTTTTCGGTTTAGGCTCCGGTGTATCATTCTTCTTCTGCTTCAACTTTGTCTCGTAGGCCATTAGATTGCCTAGGAGATCTTCCATTTGAGCTCCTCCACTTCGTTTGCCTCCTCGATGGCGGTGACTTTCTGTTCCCATTCCGGTCCAAGGGAACGAAGAAGCTTCCCTTGAAGCTCCCCATTGATGAAAGTCTTCCCTAAAGCTTTCAAGTTATTTACAATGAGAGTGAACCTAGTGTTCATCTCACTTAAAGATTCGTTAGATTTCATTGAAAAAGATTCAAATTCTTGAGAAAGTAAATTAATTTTAGAGGTTTTTACCTTAGAGGTACCTTCGTGAGTTACCTCAAGTGTGTGCCAAATCTCGTATGTGGTGGCGCATTGCGAGATTCTATTGAACTCCTCCGAGCTGAGCACGCAATACAACGCGTTCATTGTTTTCGCGTTGAGAGAGAGCTCCCGGATCTGCTGCTGCGAGTATCCTCCGGCGGATTTTTCTGGGATGTCAAAGGGGGTCTCGCACCTGGCCTATATTGTGAAATCGGTGGCTTGAAGCCACGTCCTCATCCGTAGCTTCCAGTAAGGGTAGTTGCCTCCGTCAAAGAACGGTGGACAAGTCGTTGACTGGCTCTCGGAAATCCTACTCGCGAAACTGCTTCCCTCCATGATCTTCTTGCTGGGTTGTTATGCCGAAGCAACAAAACATGCTCTGATACCAATTGTAGAATCCCACTTGGAGGGGATGAGATTAGCGTGACGTAAAAAATGCGGAATTGAAACAATTACAATCACCCAAAGTACACAAAGATTTTTAGGTGGAAACCCAAACCAGGTGAAAACCACCACCTAACCCTCTCGAGTTAGGATTTTCTGATCAACCAAGTTGATCAAAATCCACTAAACAAATCACTTTAAACGAGGGTGATTCAACCTCAATTACAACCACGCTACAAGTGCGAGGGTAGCGTTCCTCAGCCCCTTCTCTCCACGAGAAGGATTTTCTCCCACGAAGGAGACGGGAATTCGCAAAGCGAATACCCAACCAAATAACAAAGATTAAAATAAACAATAATCCTATAGAGCTAACAAAGTAATTTTAAACCAAAGCTTCTATAGGAATTAAGAAACTCCCCTTTGCAAGGAGTGCGTCGGCGACGCAAATGCGTGAACAACACGACGGCGCTACGTCGCTCTCATGAACTACGGCGGGAGAGCGGGTGCGCAAAGCTTGATGCTCTCAAGATGTAGAACTTGAGCTTTGAGAGCAAGAGAGACACAAAATGGTAGAAAGTATGTTGCTTAGGTGCGTCTTGTGTTTCTAGGTGTGTATTGGCGTGCAAGGGGTTCCCCTCTATTTATAGAGGCCTTAGGAAGGCTTTGGATGGCTTAGGAAATGCTCCATACCCGTTGGGTGCAAAGCCCAAGATAATCAACCCGAAATCAGGAACAATCATTGCACTGGCAGGGTTATCAGACGTCTGATTCTGTCATCAGACGTCTGGAAGACCACTTGAAGACGTCTGATTTCAAGGTCAAACATCTGATTTCGTGCGGGTTCCTTCCTAACTTGAATCAGATATAAACAGGGTTCTTGTGCAAGTCCATCAGACAACATACAGGACGTCTGGCACTATGTCTGGACGTCTGGAAACCTACTTTTTCGTGGGAATGGATTTGCAACGGCTAGAAAATCTCTGAGAAGAGATTTTCGGGTCAGTTGAGGCAAAACAGTCAATTATCAGACGTCTGGAAGGGCTTAAGGACGTCTGACAAGGCTCTAACGGTCATATCCTTGAGTGCATGCTAAGAGAGCCAACAATCCACTAATTGGACGTCTGGCAAAGTCATCAGACGTCTCCTAAGACGTCTGGTCTAAGGTCTGGACGTTTGATTTCATCAGATAGAACTAACTATGTCCAGCCTAAATTTTATCAGACGTCTGAATCAACAGTCAGACGTCTGGAAATGCTATTTGAACTCTATATTAGTTTTCTAAGTTCTATACAGAAAACCTAAGTATCCTAGGGTTGTGCCGGTGTTCCTAGGACTACTGTTAGGATACTTTGATGCTCTTTAACATGATGTTCTAAGGAAATAAAGAGCAAGAAAATAAAGACAAAAGTACATGAAAGGAATAAATAGAATTCTATCCTATTCTTCTTTTTAGGATGGTGGTGGTGGTTTCCCTTTGAGGATCATCAGTTTGATTTATTTTTATTACTCGAAATTTCAAAAATACTCCGAGGTCGAACTCAGGGAGCAAACTTGATTTTAGAAGCAAAAAGATCATAATTCATAATACTGAAATATTTTACAAAAAGAATTGAAGAGAATGAAAGTAGAATTAATCTCTCTCTTTCTTCTTTTCTCTCCTTCTTCTTTGCTTTCTCTCTGTCTTCGGACGTTTGATTCTAGGAATAAGACGCCTTAAGTAGTGTTTTCTACAGTGCATGTCTCCTTCTTCCTTTCTTCTCTTTGGCTGCTGCTGCTGCTTCTTCTTCTCCTTGGCTTCTTCTTCTTCTCATCTTCTTTGGCTCTTTCTTCCTCTTTAGCTCCTACTTTTGTCTTCTTCTTTTTCCTCCTTTCCTTTCTTCTTCTTCTTCAGCTCCTGCTCCTTGGCACGGCTAAGTCCTTAGCCTCTTCTTCTTCTTCAGTTGGCTTCTCCTCTTCCACTTCTTTTGCTTCAGCTCCTACTCCTTCTTCTTCCCTGCACAGGCGTGGTTATGCAAAACCTACCCCTACCCTCCCCCATTCTATCTCCCTCTCAATTTCTCTCTCAGGTCACAGCTCTCCCAGAGCCAACTAGGTTATCGGGTTGGGTGCGCACCCGAGTCCAGGCGCACCGGCGTGGGTGTGATGCGTGAGAAGTGCTTGGTTAGGTAATCGGGTCGGGTGCTAGGTCTGCGGGGGAATATCACGAACGAGGTGTGAGGGGGCGAGGGACCTCACCCTTGTGTATTGGAGGCAACGAGAAAAGAGCACAAAATCAATTTATGGCACTCACTGCTCTCTTGCGTTTACGAGGTGGGACTAAATGCCCACCCGCTTCTGCGCGCATGTCCGTAGGAGGATATCCTTGCGCAATTGATGCAACTGCAGGTCCTATAGTGACTGCTATCAGACTGGATTCGTTCGCATACTCAACCCGTGCAGCCTGGGGTCCTGAAACTTGCAGCGCGTGGCCTGAAGCTCGGGAGCAAGCGAGCTTGTATGCTTGTTACTAGCAGACGGGGGCTCCTCCCTGCACGACACAAGAATAGCCTTACGACTCTATCAGACAACAGGAGAACCTTTGCCGTATCACGGCGAAGGTGAGGCGAGGGTTGGCGTCGGTCAGAACTGCCTAGGCGTGCGTGCTTAGGTCGATCTGAGTCAATGTGAGTGGGTTTGTTCGGGGGAAGTTTAGGGAGGTTATGGTGGTCGATGGCTGGGTGGAAGGTGATCAATGGACTATGGCGGAGGTGGTGAGGTATCTGGCGAGGTGTGTGGAGGTGTGGAGCGGTGGAGGCACCTCGCCGGTGGGTGGCCGGAGATGGAGATGGTGGTGGTCAGTGGCTGCGAGGGGTCGAAAGATGAAATAGAAAGAGGGGAAATGAAGAGGGGAGTAAAGGTAACTTATCTAGCAGGTTAGGAGTGAACGGGGGAGGCAGAGATGGTAAGCGGCAGGTAATGTTGTCGCCGGAGACGAAGGCGCCCAGGGAGAAGAGATGGCGACGAGGAAGAGGGGTTGGAGGGCGCTCGCTGGTACGGCGCGGTGGAGGATGGCGGAGGTAGCTCTGCCACTGGTACTGTGACAGAGCAACGAGAGAGGAGAGGGAGAGTCACCGGATGCTCTGGGCAGATGGCCGGAGTTGGGAGGAGATGAATTGGAGGGGGTTCTCAAGCCAAAATGAGCTTGAAGGATGAGGCGTGGTGTGCCACTCCTTAAATAGGCAATGGCCGGCTGGGAGGCGCATGAGAGCGGCAGGAAAGTCACGCGCGGAGGTATGGCTAACCGGAGACACATACCTCTCGTGCGTTCGCACGAGAGGTATGGCAAGCTTCAGGGCATAGGGAGCAGTCCATGCAGTTGTGGGCTCCGCAGGGTGCTCCTGATGAGAGTCTCATCATGAGCCATAATTAGCTCATTTTGACCCAATAAAGAAGATAAAAGCTCCTACATAACCTAGGAGAAGGCTTAACTGAAGGAATAAGTGCTTTGAGAAGAAAATATGAAATAAAGGTTAAAACTGTAATTTTACCATTGCAGTACATAAACGGGATTTCTCAGAGACAAAACATAGGTCAAATGGTTTAAATGAGATAAAAAGTGGGTTGAGTCATTCAGAAATTGGTTTATGTACAATATAGGAATTAAATGACACTTGGTAACCCTAAAACAGACCCACGTAAATTAACAAGGTTACGGTTAGGATAAAAATCAAGTAAATCCTCTAAAAATCATGGAAAAATATCCTCTAGGGTTTAGAACACTTAATTTGGCCTTTGAAACCCAGTTTGACCTAGATTAGGGTCCTAGCACATTAATTGACCTAATGTGGGTTTTTACGCAAAATATCCAGTTAAACATGGTCAAACCTAAAATCCAACTTCACCATTGGATTCCTTAGGTCCAAATTAGGTTTATACCAAAATTTGGACCTAAGGGGAGGTCATCTTGACCTACTTTGCAATTTAGTACACCCAAATCACAATTTGGTCCCTATCTTTTGAATTTCTTTGCAGAGAGCCCCCTAAGTTCCTCGCCACCTTTGCAATCAGGTCCTGCCGCTATTGTTAGGGCAGAACCGATCTTTGGCGAGGTTTAGAGAGGGATTCCTCTCCAATCCCTCAGAGATTCCCTCCCAGAAATGGAAGGGAGATTCTCTGAGGAATTCCCTTCCTTTTAATGACAATTACAATATCTGGTGTGAACCCAATCTCTCGTGCGAACGCATGAGAGATTTGGGTATCCACCCTCTTTCCATCTCCGGCGAGCCGGCAGAGATGATTGCGCGATCTCCACGCTCTAGAAGGTTCAGCCAGCGACTCTAAAAGAGTCCCCAGACCCGGCCGCAGAGGCTAAGCTTGAATTTGACGGAGATTCCCCCAAATTTCCCTCTCTCTCATCTCCGGCCAAGAGACCCGCAAGCTCCGACGACCTCCTCCCCTCCTTCTCATCGCTCTACTGCCATACCAGCAGCAGAGTCAACTCTGCCTCTTCCTCCAGCGTCGCAGTACCAGGCACGCGTGCCCCTGACCTCATCCTTGTCGCCGCTCCCTCCCTCGGGGTTCTTCTTCCCCGACGACGGCAGTTACGCGCCGTCCACTCCGTTGCCTCCCTTCCTTCCAGATCACTCCAGATACCCTCTCCATCCTCTCCTCTCTCTTTTCCCCCTGCTACTTTATCTAATTACCCCCCGACAGTTCCTGAACACCTCCATCTTCCTCGCCTCCGACCGACGTCCGGCGAGCCGCTCCCACCACTCCGCCCCTCCACACGGCTCTCCAACCCTCTCGTAAGCTCCGCCTCACCACCAGGAGCAACTTTTGCCCATCCATCATCCTTCTACACCTCCACCACAGTCCCCCGAACAACCCCACACTTCCGGCCACAGGTTGACCTAAGCACACACGCCTAGGCCATCCTGCGGCCTGCAGCACCGCGCATCATCTTCGCCTTGCCACGGCGAAGGTGCCCAGCTAGTTTGATTGGGCCAATAGGTCGTGCTTGTGTATGAAAGGTTGCAGCTCTTGTCGCCATTGACGGTTGAAGTAGCAAGCAGCTTCGCAGCGGCTCCAGGTGTCAGATCTCCCAAGTTCCAAGCGTAGCAGGTTCACGCGAGTGTTGCGAAGGCCTCGGGGCCAGCAAGTCGCGCTGCGAAGCTCCCAGCCTTGGCCATAGCACGAATAGAGCTCTGCGGGCGCACGTGGAATTGGGACAGATCAGATAGTCCCACATCATGGAATCGCAAAACACAGGTATAGTATAAATTATTTTTGTGTTTTATGCTCACTGCCTTCGAAAGCACAGGGGTGAGGTCCCTCACCTGACCCACACCTGCCTCGTCCGCGATTTCACCTTGCGGATCTGGCGGGATCCGACCCGACCCAAACATACGCACTCCTCGTGCATCACCCACCTGCAGGTGCGCCTGGTCCCGAGTGCGAATCCGACCCGATTACCCGTGTGGCTCTGGGAGAGCATCCTTGAGCGATTTGCAGAGAAAGAGAGAGACGTTTGGGTAGAGGGATGGGGGTAGGTTTTGCTTTGGATGTGGTTTGCGCAGGAAAAGCAGAGGAAGAAGCGAACACTTAGCCGCTGCAGCAAGGGAAGAGAAGAAGGAAGAAGAGGCTGTGTAGCAGAGAAAGAAGGAGAAGCTTTCATAGAGAAACAAGGATAAGGAAGAAGACCAAGGAAGGAGAAAACTTCGAAGGAAAGCACAAGGAACTCCGAAGAAAAGAAGCTAAGCACGGCAGAGATCAGAGAGAAGGAAGGACTGCAGAAAAGACAAAAAGAAAAAGAAGACATGAGAAAAACAAGGGCAGGAAAAGAGAAGGAAGTGCAAGGAAGAAGAAGATCTGTGAATCTGAAGGAAAGAATAAGAAGAGCCAACGAAGAAGAAGAAGACAGGAGAGAAAGAAGATTACGTTTAAGACGTCTGATATAGAGATCAGACGTCCAATTCTGTTTTCTTTTACAAGTTCTTTTTATAACTCTCTCTCGTTGAATCAATTATTTTCATTTACAAGTTCTATTATTTGGTTTTGAAAGTACTGAGATTGCTCCCTGTGTTCGACCTCGGAGACTCTAGTTTTTCGAGTAATAAAATTCTCTATATTTGTTTGAACGTTTTTTCGGTTATACTACAACGTGATATTCTCTTTCAAAACCCGCACAAAAGCGAACGAACAACTCCCCTTTCAAGTCTGGGGCCTACTCCCCATGCAGACCAGGCACCATCCTCCGTGCAAAGTCGCCGGTGTTGATGCTAGAGCACCACGATCATTTGTTTTGATGATAACAAAAAACGGGATTAGATAGAATTCGAGCTCGCATCCAGGATGGATTGGAGGAACATGATGGAAAACAGAGGAGATTCGCGAGGAGCGATAGATTGAAGAAGGAAGGAGATGAAGAATAGGATAGATTTCCTTCTCTTGTACTTTTTGTATTTTTCGTTTCTTTTGTTGCTCTTTATTTTTGTTACTTAGATTCATGTTAAAGAGCCTCAAAGTACCCTAACAGTAGTCCTAGGAACACCAGCACAACCCTAGGATACTTAGGTTTTCTGTAGAGAACTTAGAAAATCAATATAGGGTTCAAACAGCATTTCCAGACCTCTCATTCCATGATCAGACGTCTGATAATGTGTTTTAAGACGTTTGACTATTGATTCAGACGTCTCATAAACATTTAGGCTGGACTTGGCAGTTCTGTCTGATGAAATCAGATGTCTCGACCTATGTCCAGACGTCTGATGACTTTGCCAGACGTCCGATTAGTGGACCGTTAGCTAGCTTAGCAAACACTCAAGGATATGACCGTTAGAGCCTTATCAGACGTCCTTAGGTCATTCCAGATGTCTGATAGATAACCGTTTTTCCTCGGCTGACCCAAAATCTCTTCTCAGAGATTTTCTAGCCGTTGCATTCTCTTGGAAATCCATTCCCACGAAAAAGTAGGTTTCCAGACGTCCGGACATAGTGCCAGACGTCCTGTATGTCATCTGATCGACTTGCACTAGAACCCTTTTTAGATCTGATCCAAGTCAGGAAGAGACCTGCCTAAAATCAGACGTCTGATGTTATTCCCAGACGTCTTAAAGTGATCTTCCAGACGTCTGCTGCCAGGATCAAACGTCTGATAAGCCTGTCAGTGCAATCATTGTTCCTGATTTCGGCCTGATTCTCTTGGGCTTTTCACCTAACGGCTATGGAAGCTTTCCTAAGCCTTCCAAAGCCTTCCTAAGGCCTCTATAAATAGAGAGGAACCTCTTGCACATTAAGACACACCAAGAGATACTTAGATACACAAGAAACACTTTGTAATACACTCTCACACTCTTTTGTGTCCAAGCAAGCTCTTGCTCTCCAAGCTCAAGTTCTTCATTTAGAGAGCATCAAGCTGTTTTGCGCACCCGCTCTTTCGCCATAGTTCACGAGAGCAACGTTGCGCCATCGCATGGCTCACGCACTAGCGTCATCGACTCGACGTACTCCTTACAAAGGGGAGTTTCTTAATTCCTATAGAAGCTTAGGTTTAAAATTACTTTGTTGGCTCTATAGGATTATTTGTTATTTTATATTTGTTATTTGGTTGGGTATTCGCTTTGCAAATTCCTATCTCCTTCGTGGGACAAAATCCTTCCCGTGAAGAGAAGGGGTTGAGGAATGCTACCCTTGCACTTGTAGCGTGGTTGTAATTGAGGTTGAATCACCCTCGTTTAAAGTGATTCGTTTAGTGGATTTGATCAACTTGGTTGATCGAAAAATCCTAACTCAAGAGGGTTAGGTGGTGGTTTTCATCCGGTTTGGGTTTCCACCTAAAAATGATTGTGTACATTGTGTGTTTGTCAATTTTGTGAGATTGGTATTTTTTCAATTCCGCATTTTTTACGTCACGCTAATCTCACCCCCTCCGAGTAGGGAATCACAGCCGGAGGTATGCTCTTCTGTTGCGGGTGGCAGTGGGACCAAAGTGAAGAAAATGACGAGGAAGATGAGGGGGTAAACGCAAGGGTTTCAAAAAGTTGAGGGTTAGAAAGTAATTTTGATGACCAATTTGCAAAGTGGGTCAAGACGACCTTTCCTTAGGTCCAAATTTTGGTATCAATCTAATTTGGACCTAAGGAATCCAATGGTAAGGTTGGATTTTAGGTTTGATCACGTTTGACTGGATATTTTGCACAAAAATCTAAATTTGGTCAAAAATTGGGTATGGACCTAAATTTAGGTCAAAACAGGTTCCAAAGGCCAAATTGAAGGTTCTAAACCCTAGGGGATATTTTCCCATGAATTTTAGATGATTTAATTGATTTTTATCTTTCCTGGAACCTTATGAATTAAAGTGGGTTTGTTTTAGGGTTATAGAATGTAATTTAATTCCTAGATTTTGTCATAACTCTTTTCTGACCAAACCATCCCACTTTATCTCCTATTAGGTTCACTTGACCTATGTCTAGACCCTTAGAAATCCCGTTCATGCACTGTAATGGTAAAATTGCAGTTTTACCACTTGTGTCATGCTCTATTCTCAAATCAACAATCCCTTGAATTAGGCCTTTCCTTAGGTTATGTAGGACCTTTTGTTCACTTTATTAGGTTAAAATGTGCTAGTTAGGGTTTATGATGAGGTTCTCATCAGACGAGATGTGGAGGAGAGGAGAGTGTGAGCAAGGAGCAAGAGCGTGGGAGGAGCTCGAAGGGAGGAGCTCGCGAAGGAGCTATGGGATCTCGGAAGAGCTCATGCGGGAGGAGTTGAGGACGCGTGTGAGGAGGAGGAGCTCACGGGAAGAAGCCTTGGCCTCCTGCAGCTGCTGGAGGCATTGCTGTAGCTGCTGGAGGTGTTGCTGCAGCTGCGGGTGAGCTCGCGAAGGAGACAGCTCGTGGGAGAGTTCTTCGTACCGGATATTTTCCAGTATCAGACGTCTGGAGCATCTCCAAGACGTCTAAAGTAGCAGAGAGATGTCCGGAGCTGAAGCCGAGAACATCTGAAAGCACGCAGTGCCAAGGTATGTGCTTCTGCAAGGTTTCCAGCCATGTAGGCCTTACCGTAGGGGATTGGTTTAGCTGTTTTTAGCTTTGTGCGTGTGTACGAGGGGGTAGAGTGTTGGAAAAGCGCACGGTGCACCCTTCGAGACACTTTTGGAAATCTAGGCACATTGCTAAACGTATGACCATACTTCTTGACGACTGAAAGGAGAGTCTAACGTCTGGGACTCCCCTCAGATGATTGCTGAGGGGTTCGAACGTTTGAAGAAGTCACAGGAAACAAGGGTGAGTTCTGATGTCTGATTTTAGACAGTATGCTTATTTTTGGCCCGTTTAAGGCCCAAACAGAATATGATTTCCGCAAACGAAGTACCGTGATTTTCCGCTTGAATTTCTCTACGAGTTAGTGTCACTTGTACATAATTTTGGACTCGTTTGACGTGGTTGGTCAATTGTATAGGTCTCCAGCCAGTTGAGTACATGGGACCCGTGGAGGCAACTGGACCTGCGATTCTTGCCCCATTCCTCCTGTGTTTGCTGGTAGAGTGGTTTACTTTAATATGAAGTTTTAAATAATGAAGTGCATGTTAGAACAACTTGATTGAACCGTAGGATGTGAAATGAACCCTAAGGCAGAAACGAACGAATTTTGCTTGAGGTAAACTATTTACTTGAGATGCATGTTAAACCCTAATTGCTAGCAAGTGTTAAATACTTGATGTGATGCTCCTTCAGTTGTAAAAATACGAGCTACCTGTTATATGAATGAGAATCAGAAGATGAACAACGAATTATGTATGTTGAGAAATGAAATGAAACAAATACAAGCATGAACCCTACGGGGAACTAGGAGCATAACTTCTGTATACGGAAAGAACCTTGTAAGTAGACGGGAAGTGAGATGGCCCTTGAGTACATGGTATCAAGGAGAGCAACTGTCCCTTTAGTATAGAGGGGAGCTAGCCACCCCTTTAGGTTGAAACCTGGGGTTATAACTAGTCACTATACACCGACTTCTGTTTGGCCTTTGTGTATGTGGTACCGAAGTGAGCTACTTAGTGTAGGGAGGAGCTAGCCGCCCCACGGGGCCCGAGGTTAGGACTAGCCACCCTACACCGACTCTTGTTAGGCCCACTAGGCAAACCAGGATAGTCGAACGAGGGTACATGGACTGTGAAGGGGCGAGGCCCCTGTTCTGAGAGGGCAAAGGCCCTATGCTGTTCCGTACAGTACCTTTATGCATACCCGTTAGTGGAAATGACTGACCACGTGCCAATGAGGGGTAGCTACCTGTGCGCTTATCGCGCGTGCCGTAATCACCGCTACGTCGCATTCGTGACCTTGGGGTGGTTAACTGGGTATAGGACTACCACGGGGGACTCTTCCAGCTAGGAGAGCACCTCGTGTACATCCTACACCATGGAAAAGACTGCAATCAAGATCGTTCCCGTGAGGAACAGACCAGATCAAGAAATGACCAGTTTCTAAAAGAATGAATGAATTAGAACCATTTAGTTGAACTAAATGGAATTGAATAATTAATTAATTACTTGTCTTAATCACATGTAAATGGCTGAATTACCACTCTACTCAGCGTTCGTTGACTCCGAAAATTTTATAACTTTGTTCAGGTCAGGGAGTTGAGCAGGCAGCACTATCGGCTGTAGGGGGGTTGGGCCCAGTCGAGCCCAACCTTAGCGGTTGACGTTTGTTGTTCCTTTACGCTTCTTTTTTGTATTAGTGAGTATTTTGCCATTTGTAATACTGTTCAATTAGTTTTCTGTTGTACTTTTCGCAAATATGTTGTGATAGCCTGAAATATTATAAGACATTTTCGTTCTGTTTCCTTTACTGTCTCCGTATTATTGTCTACTTAGTTACATTATATTAGTAGTTGTGGTATATTTTTTTGCTTTTGGTTATTTCTTGTTGGACGATTAGGTCTTAGGATTAGTCGAGGTGGGCCTATCTTGGATCCTATAGGAATCTGAAATCGGGTTGTAACACCTAAAAATGGGCTATATAAGTGGGTTTGAGCATCTCTTGCATGGAAGAGTGAATCCATGTCTCCACAAAGCCATTAAGATCTCAGTTTTTGGCTAAATAGTCCGTCAAACAAAATCCTTCCTCTTCCTATTTTCTACAAAAATTGCATAAGAGAACATACTCAGCATCAATGTGGCTTTGTTTCTCCAACTTTGAAGCTCCCACGTTGACAAAAAAAAAACTAAAAATAATAAATAAATACATAATTCAAGAAGATTCTATAGAAAATATATGCAACGCTGTTCTATTTCATCTTGATCTTGAGGATTAGTAACGTGGATGAGAGAAATCCTATTTGCCTTACTTGACTAGCATCTGAGGATCCCCTTCAAGACATCCACATCGCCCTCCTTACCATATATTTCGATGCCAATCCAAATCACCAAAAGTTAATGTGCACCTTTTTAGAAAAAGTAAAAAGCCAATGTTTAGGTTATCATCCATGATGGAAGAAATAATCTGTCGTAAATTTGAAGACTTAACCCGATATTCTAGCGGATTCGATTACCCAACATTTTGATGGATTCGATTACCCAACATTTTGTTAAATCTGGCTACCCAACATCCTGACGAATCTAGTCAGATCCGGCAACTCGACTCATCTAAGGATCCGTCAACCCATCAACGGATTCGATTGATCGAAGATGAAACGCACGAACTGTTGTGTCGATCATTACACCACCGACCGTTTCACAATTATGAATTATATATCCTTAATGATTAGATCGTGAGATCATGAAAAGATCATACGATGTTCAAGATCAAAAGTTACGTGACCTATATATATATATATAGACACACACACGTGGGTTGTGTAAGGAATTATTTTTTATATAATATGAGAAAAATAAGAATTTGAGAATTTCATTTGTATTCTTTATTAAAATTAAAGAAATTTGAGAGACATTATCTGTTCCTGAACGTACACATTTTTAGGTAGAGTTAGGCCAATAATGTTTTATATTCGCTTTCTTTGATTATTTTTTATTTGAGTATCCTATCCTACGTGACTGGATCATAACATCAGCATTCATAATTTCAAAATAGGAAAACGTACCATTCAAGCAAGGGAAAGCGAGAGATAAGGATAAAGTGGGAACGATGTTACATGATATCTCTGTCTGAGATACTTGCTCGAGTCTCCATCTTATTTTTTTAAGAGCTAATGGCTGTGACATCGTGTATTCTTAATTGGAGCTAATGGCTTTCCAACCTTTTTTTTTTGTCTCCAGAAACTTTGATCAATTAATGCGCATTACTGTGAAGGACAACATGTATAATGTGTGCTCACAATTCTATCTCTGAAGTATATCTATGATCTTAGCACGTTCTCAAACACCGAAAGGTGTGTATTCACGTTAGATTTAAAATAGAAAAAATATATAGAAGTACGTACGTATTCATAAACATCCAAGCATGTTGAATTGATGCTTAATAAATTTGACTTGGAAACTTAGTCTTATCCTTTGATCGTTTCGTGGGAACGTACATACTCGTAGTATGTTAAAAAGAACCAGAACGGAGGTGCCAATTGATCTTTTCCCATGTGAATTTATATATACATATCCAATAAATTTTTTTGAGCTGTCTATTTGGACGTATACCCCGATCCTTCCCTCTCTATAGGTTTATTCTCCACTTTTAGCTGCATTCCATTCAGTATTTGCATGGAAAGTAACATTCTAACTTAGCAAAACTCTCCTGTGATTTTACTCTAAATATTCTAGAAACATAATCATTTTTTGGTGCTCTTAAATTCGAAGGACAGAATTTGATTCTAATTCGCATCAAAGGATCACTGATAGAACCCTTGAGTCTTCAATGTATACATTATGTAAGAGGACTAAAGATGTCACCATTATCTTTACCCTTCAATTGATAATATACACTAGCTTCTGTAATGGAGACTAATCGTAGGAAATATATGATGGTTAACGACTACAATAGGTGCACATATGTAGTCATATACATTTCACGGCTATGTATTCGATCTTTTTTTAATTTTCAAGAAAACATACATGGAAAAGCCCATAAAATCTCTATAAACAAATCATTATTAGGTTACAAGGTCAATTCTTTAAACTCATTCGGTCATAATCAAGAGGTCCATTTACACCATGAAAGCTACATTCTTCCATAGGATTTTGGGGGAAACCTTGCTCTTATCTTGTGATTGGACCAGGTAACAAGGTAGACTACTTAATCTTCAACCTAGACGATAAAACAAAACAATGGATTTATAGAAAATGACAATGCCACGGATAGATCGCTTGGCACATCTCTTCCTATGTTGACGACTTTTGAGGACATAAGAGTTATAATGGATGGCATTGCATAAAGTGAGGTTAAGAGAGCAAGTATTTCCATATTCCAATCTCTTTAGATAGGTACCAGCCATATTCCTTGCACAATTCAATTATTTTGACGATTTTGACCCAACCAAGGTTGGAACAAACACAATCTAAATTTCTTGACTTGCCTAAACCCTACATTTCATTCCACTTCCACAATCTATAGAATTTCAAGGAAAACCTAAGGAAAGCTCTCTCTCATCAAAAGGAAAGCATTTTATATGTATTCCCTTCCATACCTATACGTGTTCCCTCCTTATACCTAATGGAATTAAATTCAAATAAAAATCAAAATCAAATAATTTTCTATATATATATAATCCCAAGAATAATATATTTCTCATATCATCAACAAAAATAAAAATAAAAAAGGGAAAATGGTGGAGGGATATCTAAATCCATCATAGTGGAAGCATCGAGGAGATCACAGGGATCTTTTGGAGTTGTGGGGTTTGCTTCTCCAACGAGAGGCAGTGGCAATGGAACTTTTAGAGGATTCACAGAGAAGAGCGGAAGAGAACTAAATGAGAGCATACCTCTTGGGTTCTGTCATGGGTCCTATTTATATTTTTTCTATGATCGTATGTAGAAAATCGAATGTCCACTTCACTCGCACACCTCCAAAGACCGTAACTGCTAAATATGAAATAGCAATCCCAACCATCACGAAATTTCAGTTCCCTTAAAATTTTAATGTATTAAATCTTATCCTAATGTGATGTGGATGATTAATTTACATAATTACACCACTTTAATGACTGTAAATGTGATATC
This sequence comes from Thalassia testudinum, assembly GCA_037157565.1. NCBI lineage: Eukaryota > Viridiplantae > Streptophyta > Magnoliopsida > Alismatales > Hydrocharitaceae > Thalassia > Thalassia testudinum. The sequence goes on from JAZHRO010000030.1 coordinate 57,285,058, forward strand.
TAAATATATGTGCATATATAACGTATACTTCCGTAATAATAATATATGTTAGTTCGCATTATGATTTTAACAATCTCCCACTCGAACCACATATATTATCCTTATAATCATACATTCATATAAACCTGTATGGGTTCATTAATACAACATCACAAGAAACCACATCTCTATCAATCACGTCCATACTCTGTTAACATACAACCAAAGTTGGTTTTCGCCATTATGAAATTGACTAGACCAAACAATGATCACATACATTGACGCAAATAATGACATAGATTTGATATAGGCACATAGCATGAAACTTGCATGTTAATGTGATCTACACATGCCTATTTTCAACTGGTCTAAGAAACTTTATCATACAAAAGATCACATGACAATGATTAATGAGTTCAAATAATGGAAAACTTTATTATTATGCACATAATCTAAAATATGTCCATATATGAAACATCAAAATAAAACAAACTCCCACTGAATGTTGTATTACAGAATAAATACAATACCTATACAAACAACATGCTCATGGAAATCTTTGCATTAACCCTTTAGTGAGCGAGTCTTCCACCAAGGAGTTGGTTCCAATGTGTTCAATGGGCACCTATCCATTTTGAACTCTTTCCTTGACTGCTAAAAACTTGATATCAATGTGCTTCGACCTCGAAGAACTTTTATTGCTGTTGAAGTACATCACTGCCGAATTATTGTCACAGTAAAGTCGAAGTGGTCTTTCGACACCATCAATTATCCTTAGTGCTGTGATAAAATTCCTAAGTCATACACCATGATTTGAGGCCTTGAAGTATGCTATGAATTATACTTCCAAAATGGAGGTAGCTATCAAGGTTTGCTTTACACTCCTCCACGAGATAACTCCACTAGCCAGCAGAAAAATGTATCCCGAAGATGATCTTCGGGTACGCAAAGTTAGAGTCAGAATATCCAAGGACCTCCAAATGATCTGATCTCCTATATGTGAGCATGAAGTCATTTGTTCTTTGTAGGTAGCGTATGACCAGTTTGGCTACCTTCCACTGGTCGAGTCCATGCTTGCTTAAATATTTGCTTAACATGCCAATAATGTATGCTAGATCTGGTTGTGTGTAGACTTGGGCATACATCAAACTTCCCACTGCCGATGCATGAGAAATAATTTCCATCTCTTTAGCTTCAAATTCATTCTTGGGGCATTGGTTAAAACAAATTTATCTCCCTTAGCCGCTGGAGTATCTCCTGGTTTGCAATTCTCCATGCTAAATCGCCTTAGAATGATATCAATGTATCTCTTTTATGACAATCCAATGATACCCTGAGAACGATTTCGTTATATCTGGATTCCTGATACAAAAGAGGTTTCACCAAGATCCTTTATTTCAAAATTATTAGAGAGAAATGTCTTGGTCTCTTGAAGCAAACAATTGTCATTACAGGTAAGGAGAATGTCATCTGCATATAATATCAGGAAAATATGTTTTCCCCAACATAATTTGTGGTATACACAATCATCAACCGGATTTGTCTCAAAAGTAAATGAGACAATAACTTGATGAAATTTGTAATATCACTATCTTAAAGCTTACTTTAGTCCATAAGTGACTTTCTTTAATTTGCAAATCATTTTCTTTGCATCTCCTAATGGAAAATTTTCTGATTGCACAATGTAAATTGTTTAATTAATGTTTTCATTAAGAAATATTATCTTTACATCCATCTGATGTAGCTCTAAATCAAAATGGGCTACTAAAGCAAATATGATTATAAATGAATCCTTAGATGAAACTGGCGAAAATGTCTCTTTATAATCAATGCCTTCCTTTTGAGTAAATACCTTGGCAACAAAACGAGCCTCATATTTGTTCACATTATCTTGTGAACCTTTTTTGATTTTAAATATTTATTTACAACTAATGGGCTTCACACCTTCAGGCAATGGGACAACATCCCAAACCTCGTTGTTATTCATGGATTTCATCTCTTCATTTATGGCATTGATCCAGTCTTGAGAATGGGAACTCCTCATGACATAAGCAACCGAAATGGGATCCATATCCATTTGGTCTGCATCTAGTTCATAGAGAAAGATAACAAACTCACTAGATATTACATTTCTCCTTTCTCTACTGGATCTCCTAATGGGTGCAGGATCTTAAATGTTTTAAGGTTGTTTGGTTTGATTGATGAGAAGATTATCCACATTACTTTCTTTCCCTATTGTTGTTCGAATAACGTTTGGAAAAAAAAATGACCATTTTCAATTGTTTCCTTATGAATAGGATTTGGTTCTTCAAAAGTAATGTGACAACTATCACCCTTTAAACCAACATCCTCTTAGTCTTAAAGAATGAGCGAGTCGTTGGGTCATTGTTGAACGATTATTTTACGAACCTACGCTAACGTGTTTGGTTTTGGAAAACCCGTCGTTGTAGTTCGAAAGCGAAGGATTCGTGTTCAACAAATAAAATTTATACCGAAATAAGAATTCCGGGTCGAACACAGGGAGGCGAACGTTTGATTTAAAAACTTCGCGTTTCTTTTTATTTTGTCACGAAGAAATTTAATTTAAACTATCTAAGTATCTACAACGAATAAAAGAGAGAGAGGGAGTAAGAGAGAGAGAAAGAATACTACACATGGAAATTAAAATGAGATGTAGAATAGACAAGGAATTAATCATAAAAGAGTTCATTCGTTACAACTAGAAAATATAAAACAATTACTCTAGAAAGCATTAAAAGAATGGAGGGAGAAATGTCCTCCTCGACGATCGCTCGGAGGACGAATAGACTACTCTTAGAAAGCAGTAAATCTATACTAGAAAGCAGTAAAAAGAATAGGGAGAGAGAAATCCTCCTCGACGGTCGCTTGGAGGACGAGCCGGACGGGACGACGCCTGGACGAAGGAGAACGAAGCGGGACGAAGGAGGACGAAGCAGAAGAACGGGAACGAAGCAGCACGCCGTCGTCGTCGCGGGATCCACTTCTGAAGGGGGACGAAAATTTGGACTTTATCTCGCGAGAAGCATCCCGGGTGTGGGACAAGCTTCTCTTGAGCTTTGGAGAGGTAGAGAGGAGAAGGAAGGGATGAAAATTTCGTATGGAGGGGGTCTCCTTTTATAGTTGCAAGGAGTGGGGGCAAAATGGACATTACATCTTCAAAATAATAAATAAGGGGTCTTTAGTGACGGATAAAACCGTCGCTAAAGCCCCGCCGTCGCCGTCGCCGCCGCGCCCACGCGCGCCCGCTCGGCTGGCCTGCGCGCGTAACGCATACGCACGTCCGCGTCGTCTCAGCCGTCCGATCGCGAGATCGGACGGCTTAGATCGCGTCCGCGCCTGCTGCGTAGCGCGCCCGCCCGCGTGCGATCGCGCGCTCACCAGAGCGTCCAATTGCGCGTCGGCGCTATCGGGCGCGCGCGGCCGTTGGATCTTCATCTGACGCTCGTGCGCGCCCGCTCGCCCGCGCCTTCGACCCCCTCACCGCGGCTCGAACCCGCGACCTTCGCTTCGCCCGCAGCTGCGTCGCCGCTGCGCTACGCGGGCGAAATGGTCGCGCGAACGTTTTTAAACGCGAGCGACCGCAGCCGTTGGATCGAGATCCAACGGCGGAGAGGAGACGGTGCGCGGTCTTCACAGGACTCCTGCGGCCGATTGGGCGGCTGGGATGGCGCCACGTGGCGCCATCTTGGCCGTCCATCTTCTGGAAGTTGTAGATGGTGCCACGGATGTCGGATTGACTCGATTTTTGTGTCGTTCGGCTGCGATCGTCGATCCGAATTCATCCGTGTGGACGGATTTTCCATCTGAAGTGCGGATTTACACCATCCTGGCCCTTGATCTTCTAGGGTTCCCCGATCTCTATCTGATGCTACGGATGCCTGATTAGGGCGATCTTGGAGTCGTTGAACTCCAATCGTCGCCCTGATCATATCCATACGGTTGGATCTTTGATCCGAGGCCCCGATAAAATATTTGCCCTGTCCAAGCACATAAAAAGAGACAATTAACCTCCATTTTATTCAAACTACTCTAAATGCAAGATGATGCATGTAATGCAATATTTATATCATGAAATGCAATCCTATGCTTAAGAACATGCATAAATAGACATTTTAAGTAGTGTAAATGTGTTTACATCAGTCATAAAACTTATAACCCTTCGATCTCTCAGAGTACCCTATAAAATAATAGGTGATCGTCTTAGAGTCGAGTTTCCTTTCAACAGGCCTGTATGGCTTAGCCTCAACTGAACACCCCCATATATGAAAATATTTCTAACTAGGTACCTTATTAGTCCATATTTCATATGCGGTTTTAGGCACTCATTTAGTTGGTACTCGACTGAGAACATACACAGCTGCCTTTAGCACTTCTCCCCCATAGAAACATAGGTAAAGAGGTATGACTAATCATACTCTGTAACATATCCTTAAGGGTCTTGTTGCGACATTCAGCAACACCATTCATGCTTGATATACTGAGGTACTATGCTGCACTCATCTAGAAAAGAAGCAAATTGTTCTGGACGTTATTCTTTTGATTCACCATATCTGCCGTAGTACTTACTACCACAGTTAGATATGACGACCTTAATCCTTTTATCGAGTTGGTTTTCCACCTCAGCCTTATAGGACTTAAACGCATCCAAAGACTGTGACTTTTTGAGAAGGAGGAAGAGATGTCCCTATCTAGAGTAGTCGTCTATGAACATAATAAAGTAATTGTTGCCCATTTTAAGTAGCAGTAGGGAATTGACCACAAGTATCTGTATGTATTGGTTCTAAGACATCTGTAGCTCTAGTGACACTTACACCTCTTTTATTTGTTCTTTTTCCTTTCAAATAGTTTACAAACATCCAAATCCGTGTAATTGAGGGAATCAAGAATTCCATTCAAAATAAGCCTATCCATTCTCTATTTAGAGATATGGCCTAAACGCTTATGCCACAGTAAAGCGGAATTCTCCTAAGTTATTTTACGCTTTGTACTACTCAAAGTTACATCGAAAGTTTAAAAAATAAAAGCATTTATGAAGCATATACATTTTATCACTGACATACAAAGAACTAGAACCAACCAAATGTGAATCAAGAAATAACTGAATTTGTCTATCTCCGAATGAATAAGAATAACCATATTTGTTTAATAGATAAACAAAAACTAAATTCTATCTAAACTACAATACAATGAAAGTTTCTTTTAAATCTAATTATTGTTGAGGCGAATTTGTCGTTGTTTAAGATATGCGTTGTAGTATAGGACAAAAGTACTCAAACAAATGAAATTTATAAGCTCGAAAATCTAGAAATAAGGTCTGAGATCGAACATAGGGAGTAAGTAGGAATTCACACACTAATCTCAATTAATAAATAAATGAGCACAGAAAATAAGCCAAGAATAATGATTTTCAATGAATAACCTCTACTCAAAATTGATGTTCAATGCACAACATGTGTATTTTAAGAGTTTAATGTGACAAAAAGATATTTGAGACAAAATAATGGTGATTTAGATCACCAATTATTAATCTAAGCACATATATATCAACTATTCAAATGATGTTAAATAAATGAACAGTACACAGACGTCTGATTTGATGATTAGTGAGACGCCAATCCTCTGTAGTTCTAATATTTCGTCGTAGTATAGTATAGAGAAGCGGTTACCGGTTTAATATAATTTGTTACTCGGAAATGAAAGTTTTCCCGAGGTCGAACTCAGGGAGCAAATTGTATTCTAGAAGTACAAAGTTTCTATTACAAAAATGAGAGAGAGAGAGAGATTTGTCTTGTTGGCTTTTTCTTCTTCTCTTCTTTCTCTTGTCTTTGTCTTCTTCTTTTCTCTTCTCTTTGGTTCTTCAGTCTTCTTCCTTCTTCTTCTTCTTTTTCTTCAGGGCTTCTTCTCTTTCTCCTCGTGTTCTACTCTCTTCTTTGTCTTCTTCCTTCTGCTCTTCTTCTTTTTTTCTTCCTTGCGGTGCCTGTTCTACTTTTCTTCTTCTTCTTCAGGGCGTCGTCTGATTTTTCAATCAGACGACTCAAGTGGCTTCTGCTACAGTGCGTCCTCCTTCCTTCTTTCTTCTGTGTCTTTCTTCTTCTCGTAGTCCTTCTTCTTCCTCTTCTTCTGCTTTGCTTCAAGCAGCCACGGCTCTAGCTGTTCCTTCCTTCTTTCTCTTCTCCTTCTTCCTCTGCGGTCTGCCTTCTCTTCTTCTTCTTCTTCTTCTTCTTCTTCTGTGCCTGCACGCTCACAGTTTGGTCAGGGCAAAAACCTACTCTTCCCTCCCCCACGTCTCTCTTTCTCAGAATTCACTCGTAGGATAGCTCTCCCAGAGTCGCCGGGTATTCGGATATGGGTCACACCCGGGTCCAGGCCCACCGGCGTGCGGTGGTGGGCGAGGAGTGCAGGTCGGGTAAACGGGTCGGGCCAGGTCCGCGGGGGGTGGTCGCGGATGAGGCCGGGTAAGCGGGTGAGAGGGACCTCACCCCGTGTGCTGAGGCGATAAGCCTATAGCACCTTTTGCATTTATGCTGGCGCGCGGCTTCAGAATCCACCGTGGTGGGACTAAATGTCTCACCCCAATTTGGCGCCTGCAGCTGAGAAAGCTGCAGGCAATTGCGGCTGTGTGCGAAGCCTTCACCCCAGCTGCAGGCCTGGGCAGCTGCGTAAGGGTGAACCGCGCGTCCTGGCGAGTCAGACCTGGGCGAAGCGAGGCTGCAGCTGCAGGTGGAAGAAGCTCCACCTGCTCAGCAATGGCGGCGGAGGGTGGGTGACCTGTTCACAGCAATACGGCCTCTCGGCCTAGTCAGAAGGTGTAGGGAGCTTCGCCAGAGTGCGACGAAGCTCGTGCTGGTGGTGGCGAGGCGTGGGGCGGCGTGCAAGGGCTGCCCTAGGTCGGACTGTGGCTGGGGGAATGGGTTTGTTCGGGGGGTCTTTAGGCAACGAACGCAGGGAGTGAAGGGGTGGAAGTGGTTCAGCGTGAAGAGGCGGAGGTTTTGGGTCGGTCGGCGAATCGTGTGGGGTGGTGGAATGATGGGAGCGAGTCGCCGGAGGTTGGCCGGAGATGGAGAAGGTAAGGGCGATCAGGCGCGGTCGAAGGGTGGTTGAACAAACTGAAGTAGGGAAAAGAAAGAGGGGAGGAAGGGAAAGAACTGTACCTACTTGGAGGGACGAGGGGGACCGAAGCAGGGCGACAGTCGTATCGATTGTTGCCGGAGAAGAAGGTGCCCAGAGAGAGAGGGCGGCGGCAAGGAGAGAGCGGGAGAGTGCGCGCTGGGTTCGGCGAGATGCGGGAAGAGCGGGCCAAGGCGGCTCTGCTGCTGGTAATGCGGCAGAGAGACAAGGAGGAGGAGGAAGAACCGCCAGAGTGGGAGGAGAGGGAAGAAGGGGGGGTTTCTCCGTCAGAACCGAGCTGCTGAGTTCGGTTGACGGGGGCGGCTTTTATAGAGGTGGAATCAGAGAGGAGGGCGGAGGGAGGCGACGTGCCTCCCTCGCCGGAGGACGCCGGAGATGGAGACCCATACCTTCCGTGCGTTCGCACGGGAGGTATGGGTAGCCGCAGAGACAATGGAGGTGTCCCTGCGACAGCAGACGTCGCAGGGAACCCCCGGTTGTCTTGGCAGAGGGTCTCCCTTACCCTGCGCGGCGCCATGCTCCGCGTAAAGTCGTCGGAGCATGGCGCTGCTCAGGGTTTTGCAGGGAGGACCCAAATGCAAAGAACGAAGAAGAGTTAGGGGCCAAAATGCGAGGGTTTCAAAAATTGAGGGTAAAAAAGTAATAGATGAGGACCAAAATGCAAAGTTGGTCAAGAAGGTCTCTTCTTAGGCTCAAGTTTTAATACATGACTAATTAGGACCTAAGGATTCTGATGGTGAATTTTATTTCTAGATCAGACCTTCTTTGACCGATCAATTTACGTAAAAACCTAAATTAAGTCATTAATTGGGCATGGTTCTCAATGTAGGTCAAAATGGGTACCTAAGGCCAAATTGAAGGTTCTAAACCCTAGAGATTATTTTTCTAAGAATTTTAGAGGGTTTATTTGATTTTTTTTTTGCCTCAAACCTCGTGAATTGAAGTGGGATTATTTTTAGGGTTATAGGATGTCATTTAATTCCTCGGAGTTACTTTACCCCTTATTGGATCAACTCATCCCACTTTTCTTCTTATTAGGTTAGTTTGACCTATGTTTGAACCCTGAGTTACCATGTTTTCAGATTGAATTGGTGAAATTGCATTTTTACCCCTTAGTTTCTGTTTTCTTCACAAACTCAGAATTTCTCTGAGCCAAGCCTTTCTAGAGTTATGTAGGAGCTTTTTCCTGCAAATCTGGGTTAGATGGTGCTAGTTTAGGATTTATGACGAGGTTCTCATCAATGATCAGATGACTTAAAATGTCATCTGCTACAGTGATGATTTTCTTCTTCTTCTCAGCTTCTCTTCTTCTATCTTTCCTCTTCAGCAGGGCTTCCTTAAGGCCTCTGTCTCCTTTTCTTCTTTTCATGCACAGGCCTCTTTCTTCTTCTTTAACCTTCTCTTCTTTCCTTCCTTATCTTTTCCACCTTAGCTTCTTCTTCTTCTTTCCAACGACTAAGTGTCGCACAGTTCTTTCTCTTCAGAGCGTTGCCTACTGATGAGAGCCTCATCATGAGCCATAACTAGCTCATTTTGACCTAATACAGAGAATAAAAGCTCCTACATAACCTTAGAAAGGCTTGGCTCAGAGAGATTCTGAGTTTGCAAAGAAAACATAAATTGAGGGGTAAAAATGTAATTTCACCAATTCGATCTGAAAATAGGGTAACTCAGGATCCAAACATAGGTCAAAATAACCTAATAAGAATAAAAGTGGGATGAGATGACTCAATAAGGGCTACAGCAACTCCAGAGAATTAAATGACAGCCTGTAACCCTAAAAACAAACCCACTTCAATTCACGTGGTTAGAGGTAAGGTAAAAATCAAATAAACCCTCTAAAATTCATAGAAAAATAATCCTTAGGGTTTATGACTTTCAATTTGGCCTTAGGAACCCATTTTGACCTACATTGAGAACCATGCCCAATTAACAACTTAATTTGGGTTTTTACGTAAATTGACCAGTCAAAGAAGGTTTAATCTAGAAATAAAATTCACCATCAGAATCCTTAGGTCCTAATTAGTCGTGTATAAAAACTTGGGGCTAAGAAGAAACCTTCTTGACCAACTTTACACTTTGGTCCTCATATATTTACTTTTTGACCCTCAACTTTTGAACCCTCACATTTTGGCCCCTAACTCTCCTTCGTTCTTTACGTTTAGGTCCCTCCTGCAAAACCTGCGCAGCACCATGCTCCGGCGACCTTGCGCGGAGCATGGCGCCGCGCAGGGTGAGGGAGGGGCCCTGGCAAGTCAATGGGGGGTACCCTGCGTCGTCAGCCACCGCAGGGACACCCCCCTGAGTACTGCGACCGCGCATACCGGCCGTGCGAACGCACGGACGGTATGGGTCTCCTTCCTCCGGCGTCCTCCGGCGAGGGAGACACGTCGTCTCCCTCCGCCCTTCTCTCTAATTCCGCCCCTATAAATACCCCCGTCGCTCCGCCGTTCTTCCCAGCTCGGATCTGACGGAGACACCCCCCTCAATTCCTCCCTTCCCACTCCGACAGACGCCCCCTTGCTCCGGCGGCCTCTCCTCCTCCTCCTCGTCGCCCTGCCGCACTACCAGCAGCAGGGTTACCTTCCCTCGATCTTTCCGCGTCACGCCGCACCCAGCTGGCGCCTCTCCGGTCCCTTCCTCGCCGCCGCCCCTTCCTCTGGGCAATTTCTTCTCCGGCGACAGTCGATACGACTGTTGCCTGCGCCAACCCCTCTTCGTCCAGCTTAATAGGTATAACTTCTCTTCTTCCTCCCCTCATTCTTTTCCATACTGAAACCCTTATTGTCGGCCCCGATTTTCCACCGATCACCCTCACCTTCTCCACCTCCGGCCAAACCCCGGCGAACCGCTCCCATCGCTCCAGCACCCCACACGGCTCGCCGACCTGTGCATAACCTCCGCCTCCTCACCCTGATCCTCTTCCACCCCTCCACTATCCACCAAACGCCCTCTGCAGATCCACCGAACACACCCACTTCTCTGCCCGCAGTTTGACCTAGGGTGACCTGTTTGCTCCACCACGCCCCCTGCAGACCCTCTGACCACCTTCGCCGTGCCACGGTGAAGGACCCCCGCCTGTCTGATTAGGCCGAGAGGCCGTTCTTCTGTGACCAGGTGACTCGCCCGCCGTCGCCATTACTGAGCAGGCAGAGCTCCTTCACCTGCAGGTCCAGGCACGCCTTCGCCCAGGTTCGACTCCCAGGTTGCGCGGGGCGTCTCCGCGAAGCGTCCCAGGCTCTCAGTTGGGGCGAAGGCCTCGCGTGAAGCCACGATTGCCCGTTGCTCCCTCCGCTGCAAGCGCTCAATTGGGGTGGGACATTTAGTCCCACCTCGGAACTTTTCAGAGGCGCGCAGGTGCATAAAGGCAAAAAGTGCCTTATGCTGTTCGCCTCCTGACCACGGGGTGAGGTCCCTCTCACTCGACCCGGCCTCGTCCGTGATCACGCTCCGCGGACCTGGCCCGACCCAATTAACCCGACTTGCACTCCTCGCCCACCGCACGTCGGTGGGCCTGGACCCGGGCGCGACTCGTACCCGATTACCCGGTTGCTCTGGGAGAGCTGTCCTAAGAGCGAACTCAAAGAGAAAGAGACGCGCGGGGGAGGAGGGTAGAGTAGAGGTTTTGTCCTCTGACTCTGAACTCTTGAGCGTGCAGGCACAGGTGAAGAAGGAAGCTAAGGGAGACAATGTAGCAACAAGCGATTTAAGTCGTCTGATTTTCAAATCAGACGACGTCCTGAAGACAGGTGAAGGCAAAGAAAAAGAAGGAAGGCGAGGTAGAGGAAAGAGAGGAACACAGAGAAGCCAAGTGAAGACTCTGCAGAGATCAGAAGACAAAGAAGAAGAAGAAAAGAGAGGAACACAGAGAAGCCAAGTGAAGAAACAGAAAGCAGAAGAAGAAGAAGAGAAGCAAGAAGAAAAGAAGAAGAAGAGCACAGGAGGAAGATCTGAAGCAAGAAAAGAAGAAACAAAGAAAATAAAAAGAAGAAAAAGACAGGATCGTCCAACCAAGAAATAGAGGAAGAACAGGAAGAACAAAAGCCAAAGAGAAGAGAAGACAAAGAGGAAGAAAGAAGAGAAGAAGAAGAAGCCAAACTTTCATCTCTCTCTCTCTCTCTCTTTATTTTTGTAATAGAACATGTATATCTCTAGAATACGACTTGCTCCCTGAGTTCGACCTCGGGAGAACTGTATTTTCCGAGTAACAAATATTAGCAAATGATGACAATAACTATCTGTACTACAACGACTTAAGAAAAGCTAGTTGCTGCCACCGTTTCGCCACCTACCCTCCTCTACTCTCTCTTTCCTTCCTTCTCCTCTTTGATCCAGGTTTAATGGGTAATCAGGTATGCACAGCTGGGTCTAGGCTCATTGGGGGTAGTGATGAGCGAGGAGTGGTAGGTTGGGTCAGGTCAAGTGTAGGTGAGAGGGACCTCATCCCTATGTGCTTGAGGCAAACATGCCATATTACAAATTGTATTTATGTGGCTTCACTCGCTCTAAATCCCACGATATGGGACTTTCTCCAGTCCTCTTCCTCGCGTTTGCAGCAGAGATGAAGATGCATCGAATTGGCGTTGAAGTCATGAGCAGGGCCTCTAATTGAGGACCTGGGAGAGTTCTTGGGGCTTACTGCAGCGTTTGGAGTTGTCAGCAAGGATGAACATGGCTTGATGGTTGCCGACGGAGTCAGAGATGGAGGTGGCAACGACGGAGCTCCGGTGTGCACCTGAAAACCAAAATATGGTCTTTCAACCTTGTCAAAATAGCTCGAGAGAATCGCTGGATGACAGTGAAGGTGGTGCTGGTGGTGGTGTGTTGTGCGAGTGCGTGAACATGCGCAGCGAGGTCGAATAGGGTGTGTGGAGGTGGGTGTGTTTGGGGGCGTGCTTGGATGGTCAAGAGTGTGAAAAGGTGAGGGGTTTTGTTCGTGGTGTTGTGGTGAAGGTTGTGGAGTAGGCGGCGAGGCGGTTGGATGTGTGTAGCGTGCAGAGAGCCTCGCCGGAGGTGCGGCTAGAGGTGAAGACGAAGGTGGAAGGCGGTTAGGTCGAGGGGTTGTTTTTAGGTTTTGGATGGGGGGAATGACCTAAAGACTAGAAGGGACCTAACTAACCTACTTTAGGTGGACGAAAAAAGGGAAGGATAGGCGTCGGCTTTGATTGGCCCGCGCCGTGGAAGGACAACTCTCCGGAGGGGCAAACGACGAGGAAAGAAGGGGTTTGAGGGGCTCCTACGCGTATCGCGAGGAGCGAAAGAAGTTAAGGAAGACAAACTCACCGACTATTGTCCATGATGATGAGCGAAGAGGCTAGACGGAGAAGCTCGCCGGAGTTGGTGGTCGGGGAGAAGGGAAGAAGAGCGAACCAACCTCCAAACCAAGCTAATGAGGTGAGGTTGTTCATAGGAGTGCTTTTATAGGCCTAAGGATGGAGTTCCACGCTTGGAAACAAGCTTGCGAACTCGAGATCTTTGCGCAAAAATGGGTATTCCTTCAATCAAATAGTTAGCATGAGCTTTTGGGAAGGAAACAGAGCCCAATGAGTGGCTCAAATGGAAGGAGATTCTCTCAGGAGTTCTCCATCCAATTTGGAAGGATTTCGTTAAAGAATCAGAGAGAAATCTCTGATTGAAGGTTGCCGGAGTAGGAGTTTATCCACTATAATGATGGAGGGACCTGTTTGTGAAGATGATGACAAACTTAGGGACTTCTTTGTAAGGAATTCAAAAAGTTAGGTGTGCATGTGTAAGAAGAAGAGTTGGACTGGACCAAAATGCAAACTAGGTCAAGATGATACAGTCATGAGGCGGTTCACAAAATTGTATTTCAATTAACACCAGTACCAGTACTCATGATGGGTATTGGTACCAACAACAATGACCAAGTACTGGTATTGAACCTTATGTACTGGTACCAGAATGATGTGTATCGATATTGATCTTATGTACTGGTACTATATTATACCGATCCTGGAATCATTACTAATATCCTACTTGTACCAGTACTCATGATTAGTACCAGTCGGTACCACATTGCTGACCAGTATCTCACATGTAGTGGTACTCATCATTAGTAACAATACTCCATCGATGCTGGCAGTACTCCTGGGCCTGACCAGTATCTCACATGTACCAGTACTTATCATGAGTATTGGTACCCCATCAATACCGGCAGCACTCCTGGGGCTTAACCAGTATCCCACATGTACCAATACTCACCATGAGTACCGGTACTACATTGATACTAGTAACGCTTTAGAAAGAGCTTGATCAGTACCTGTACCATACCAGTACTAGTACTTATTATGAGATCATGGAGATACTCTGGAGTCGTAGGGTTTGCTTCTCTAACAAGAGGCAGTGAGAATGGAACTTCCAGGGGGTTTAGAGAGTAAGAGCGAAAGATAACTGAATGGAAGAGTATCCCTTGGTTTCTAATGAGAACCTCATCATGAGCCCTAACTAGCATATTTTGACCTAACAAAGTGAACAAAAGCTCCTACATAACTAAGAGAAAGGCTTAATTCAAGGGATCACTAATCTGGGAAGAGAACATGAAATAAGGGGTAAAACTGTAATTTTACCATTGCAGTGCATCAACGGGATTTCTAAGGGACTAGACATAGGTCAATTGAACTTAATAAGAGAAAAAGTGGGATGATTCAGTCAAGAAAGGGTTATTGTGAAATTTAGGAATTAAATGATATTCTGTAACCCTAAAACAAACCCACTTAAATTCACAAGATCCCAGGAAAGATAAAAATCAACTAAACCTTCTAAAATTCATGAAAAAATATCTCATAGGGTTTAGAACTCTCAATTTGGCCTTTGGAACCTCTTTTTGACCTAGATTGGGGTCCATGGCCAATAATTGACCTAATTTGGGTTTTTGTGCAAAATGTCCAGTCAAACATGATCAAACTTAAAGTCCAACTTCAACATTGGATTCCTTAGGTCCAAATTAGGTTTGTACTAAAATTTAAACCTAAGGGAAGTTCATCATGACCTACTTTTCAAATTGGTCCACCCAATTACATTTTGACCCCTAACTTTTGAAAACCCTTGCGAGGACCCCTCAGCTTTTTCATCACTTTCTTCATTTTGGTCCCTCTGCCATCGCAGCAGGGATTTCTCCTCATTTCCATGGGGAGCTACTCTCAGATTTGAAAGGGGAGCTCCCTGTGAAGCCCTTCATCGCATGAGCAGCTCCTCATACCCTGAATCGCCCCATACCTCTCATGCGAATGCTCGAGAGGTATGGGTCTCTCTCCGGCCATACCTTCGACGTGGTGTTCTCGCCGCTTCCTCGCGACTCTTCCCTCTGCCAGTGCCTATTTAAGCAAGCCCAGATCCCTCTCCTTCTCCCAAGCCTGTTTTGGCTAGAGAACACCTCCCAATTTCGTCTCCTCCTTCGGCCAACTGTCCGCAGGCTCCGGCGACTCTCCCTCCCTCTTCTTGTAGTTATGCCACAGTACCAGTGGCAGAGCTATCTCCACCGTGTTCCTCCGCGCGCGCACCGTACCAGCGCGCACCCCTCCGACCCTCTTCCTTGTCACCATTCTTCACCACAGGGCCTTCATCTTTGGCGACGGCTGACACCCACCGCTCGCCCTTCACCTCCCCCCTTCACTCTAAACACCCTAGATAAGTACCTCTTTCTCCCCTCTTTATTTCCCCCTTATCAATTTCTATTTTCGATCCCTTGACTGCCACTACCACCACCATCGTTTCCACCTCCGACCAGATCACCGGCGAGGTGTGCCCACCGCTCCACACCTCCATCCACCTAGCCAAGCGCCTCAGAAGCTCCGCCACCGTCCACTGATCATTTCCCCCCTCTCCATCGACCACCACACGTCCCATATTCTTCCCCCGAACACACCCACTTACATAGCCACAGCGTGACCTAGGCACGCACGCCTAGGCCACCCTGTGCCATGTCGACCACCGGGCCACCTTCGCCGTGTCACGGCGAAGCCTGCTGAGTGTTTTGACAGGCCTTTGAGGCCGTATTTGTGTTGACAGGTGTCGACCCTCTCCACCGCCATTGACGCAGCAAGGAGCTTGCTTGGGAAGCTCCTCCAGGTCTCGCCGCTCTATGTGAAGTGCCCCAGGTCGCGCGGAAGTCCTTTGTACACAACCCCAGCCAAGTGATTGGCACTGAAGCACCACGTAGCTGCTGCAATCAAAAAGGACTCCTGCTGCGGGCATTCGCAAGAAGAAGGTGGGACATTTAGTCCCACCTCGGAAGCTGACGAGCGGGAGGCACTACATAAATTGAGAAAGTGCCATAGCCTTGTCGCCTCAGATCCACGGGGTGAGGTCCCACTCACTCGACCTGGTCTCGTCCGCGATCACGCCCTGCGAACCTAGTCTGACCCGACTACCCGTGCACTTCTCTCTCACCACCGCACGCCGGTGGGCCTGGTCCCGGGTGTAGATTCCCTTTTAGGAGGGGGTGACGTAATAAAGTGTGAAATAAAAATATAGAACAATCTCACAAAATATCAATCACACAAATGGCACAAAGATTTTTAGGTGGAAACCCAAACCGGGTGAAAACCACCACCTAACCCTCTCGAGTTAGGATTTTCCGATCAACCAAGTTGATCAAATCCATTAAACGAATCACTTAAACGAGGGTGATTCAACCTCAGTTACAACCATGCTACAAGTGCGAGGGCAGCGTTTCTCAACCCCTTCTCTTCACGAGAAGGATTTTGTCCCTCGATGGAGACGAGAATTTGCAACGTGAATACCCAACCAAAGAACAAAAATAAATAACAACAATCCTATAGTGCCAACAAAGATGATCTTAACCTAATCTTCTATAGGAATTAGGATGCTTCCCTTTGCAGAGGTGCGTCAACTTGACGCGGATGCGTGAACCACACGGTACCACTTCGTCGCTCTCGTAATCGTCGGCGGGAGAGCAAGTGCGTAATCGGATCAGCTTTATAGATGTAGCACGTAAGCTTGGAGAGCAAGAGCTTGCTTCTTAGGATCAAGAGACACAAAATGATGTTAAAGTGTATTACTAGGTGTGCCTTGTGTATCTTGGTGTGCAAGAGGTTCTCCTCTATTTATAGAGGGCCTATGAAGGCTTTGGAAGGCTTTGGAAAGCTTCCATAGCCGTTGGGTGTAAGGCCCAAGAGATTCAAATAGAAATCAGGGTTAATCATGACTCTGACAGGGTTATCAGACGTCTAATCCTGGCATCAGACGTCTGGAAAACCAGCTTAAGATGTCTGGGAACAAAGTCAGACGTCTGATTTTAGGCGGGTTTCCTTCCTGACTTGAATCATATCTAAATAGGGTTCTACTGTATTGTCATTAGACGACATACAGGACGTTTGGACCTAAGTCTAGACATCAGGTGAAATGGTCGGTGACAACTATGACTAGGTTTTGCTATAGCGTTGTAGTATAGCTAGTTATTGCCATCATTTCAAATATATATATATTTTTTACTCGGGAATAACAATTCTCCCAAGGTCGAACTCAGGGAGCAAGTCGTATTCTAGAGATATACATGTTCTATTACAAAAATAAAGAGAGAGAGAGAGAGAGATGAAAGTTTGGCTTCTTCTTCTTCTCTTCTTTCTTCCTCTTTGTCTTCTCTCCTCTTTGGCTTTTGTTCTTCCTGTTCTTCTTCTTTTCTTGCTTCTTGCTTCTCTTCTTCTTCTGCTTTCTGTTTCTTCACTTGGCTGCTCCTTCTCTCTTCTTTTCTTCTTCTTCTTTGTCTTCACCTGTCTTTAGGACGTCGTTTGATTTTCCAATCAGACGACTTAACCCGCGGATGCTACAGTGTCGCTTCAGTTCTTCTTCTTCCGCAGTCCTTCTTCTTCACCTGTGCCTGCACACTTCACGGTTTACATGTCAGAGGGCAAAACCTACCCTACCCCCTCCCCCCCGCGTCTCTCTCAGAATTCGCTCTTACCCAGAGCAACCGGGTAATCAGGTACGCGGGGCGCGCCCGAGTCCAGGCCCACCGGCGTGCGGTGGTGGGCGAGGAGTGCAGGTCGGGCTAATCGGGTCGGGCTAGGTCCATGGGGCGTGAGCGCGGACGAGGCCGGGTAGTCGGGCGGGTGCGAGGGACCTCACCCCGTGATCAGGAGGCGAACAGCTTAAGGCACCTTTTGCCTTTAAGCGCCCGCGTGCCTCTCAAGGTTTTCGAGGTGGGACAAAATGTCCCACCCCAATTGAGCGCCTGCAGCGAGGAAGCAGCGGCAGCCGAACTTCGCGCGAGGGCTTCGCCTCAGCTGCAGCCTGGCACTTCGCGAAGTCACCCCACGCAGCCTGGGAGCCTGATCTGGGCGTGGCATGCCTGGAGCAGCAGGTAGGCGGAGCTTCTTCACTCGTCAATGGTGGCGGCGAGCACAGACCCTGTTTACAACAACACGGCCTCTCGGCCTAATCAGATATGCGGAGGACCTTCGCCGTGGCACGACGAAGGTGGTCGGAGGGTCTGCAGGTCGCGGGGCGGAGCCTAAGGGTTGCGCTAGGTCGGACTGTGGCGCGGGAAATGGGTTTGTTCGGGGGGTTTGCAGGTGGAGAGTGGTAGGAAGTGGAAACGCGGAGGTTGATCAGGGTGAGGAGGCGAAGGTTCTGTGCGGGTCGGCGAGCCGTGTGGGGTGCTGGAGTGACGGAAGCGGGTCGCCGGAGATGGAGAAGGTGAGGGCGATTAGGCGCGGTCGAGGGATAATTAGATAAAATAGCTGGGGGAAAAGAGAGAGAATGTAGGGAAGTAGTTCTAACCTAACTAAAGGGACGAAGGGGGGCAAGGTGGCGGACGGCTGTACCTGCTATCGCCGGAGAAGAAAGTGCCCAGTGGGGGAGGACGGCGGCGACGACGGGGCAGAGGCAGCGCGCGCTGGTATTGCGAGACGCGGAGGAAGATCAGGAAGGTGGCTCTGCTGCTGGTATTGCAGCAGAGCGACGAGGAGGAGGTAGAAGCCGCCGGAGCAAGGGGGCGTATGTCGGAGTGGGAAGAGAGGAATTGAGGGGGTGTCTCCGTCAGATCCGAGTTGGGAAGAACGGCGGAGCAACGGGGGTATTTATAGGGGCAGAACCAGAGAGGAGGGCGGAGGGAGACGACGTGTCTCCCTCGCCGGAGGACGCCGGAGGAAGGATACCCATACCGTCCGTGCGTTCGCACGGCCGGTATGGGTGGGTGCAGCGCTCAGGGGGGTGTCCCTGCGGTGGCTGACGACGTAGGGTACCCCCCATTGACTTGCCAGGGCCCCTCCCTCACCCTGCGCGGCGCCATGCTCTGCGCAAGGTCGCCGGAGCATGGCGCTGCTCAGGTTTTGCAGGAGGGACCTAAATGCAAAGAACGAAGGAGAGTTAGGGGTCAAAATGTGAGGGTTCAAAAGTTGAGGGCCAAAAAGTAAATATATGAGGACCAAAGTGTAAAGTTGGTCAAGAAGGTTTCTTCTTAGGCCCAAGTTTTTATACATGACTAATTAGGACCTAAAGATTCTGATGGTGAATTTTATTTCTAGATTAAACCTTGTTTGACTGGTCAATTTACGTAAAAATCCAAATTAAGTTGTTAATTGGGCATGGTTCTCAATGTAGGTCAAAATGGGTTCCTAAGGCCAAATTGAAAGTCCTAAACCCTAGAGATTATTTTTATATGAATTTTAGAGGGTTTAGTTGATTTTTACCTTACCTCGAACCACGTGAATTGAAGTGGGTTTATTTTTAGGGTTATAGGATGTCATTTAATTCCTTGGAGTTGCTGTAGCCTTTATTGAGTCATCTCATCCCACTTTTCTTCTTATTAGGTTGTTTTGACCTATGTTTGGATCCTGAGTTACCCTATTTTCAGATCGGATTGGTGAAATTGCATTTTTACCCCTCAATTTATGTTTTCTTTGCAAACTCAGAATCTCTCTGAGCCAAGCCTTTCTAAGGTTATGTAGGAGCTTTTATTCTCTGTATTAGGTCAAAATGAGCTAGTTATGGCTCATGATGAGGTTCTCATCATACCCCCATGCCTAGCTTTTGCTAGCCCCTTAGCAAAAACTTGAGGTTTCAACCCTTGTTCTAGACCATGAGCCATAACTAGCTGTCTCTGAAGGAGAATACCCCCCCACTTTCTCCTCTCCAGCTCCGACAGACGGCCTGCATCTTTCGGCGACCAACTCCTCCTCCTCCTCGTCGCTCTGTTGCCTTACCTGCAACAGGGTTCCCTTAACCCTTTCGTTCGTGTCGCGCTGCACCCGCCGACACCCTCTGCCTGCCTCCTCGTTGTCGTTCTCCCCTCCCAGGGCCTCTTCTTCCTTAGCTTCGGTAGGCACGAGCCGGTGGCTCCTCCCTTTCCCCTTTCGTCCAGAACTTAGGTAAAAGCTTCCTCTCCTCCTCCTCTAAATCCCCCCTCTGTCAATTTGTATTTTCGCGCCCACACACACAAATTCCACCTCCACCTGCTCCTTCTCTAACCACCCTCTCCGGCGAGCCCATTCCACCTCCACAGACCCCCTCACTCCTTGCCAATCACCTCAGAAGCTTCCCCTGACTCCACTCCACAGCTTCCCCCGTCTCATTTCCTGCCACACACCACCTAAAGGCCCCCAGAACAAACCCATTCCTCCGACCACTGTCCGACCTAGGGCTTCCACCATACGCCGCCTCACGCCTAGCCACCACCTGCACTGGCTTCGCCGCACTCTGGCGAAGCTCCCTTCATCCTCTGACTGGGCCGAGAGGCTGTATGCTTGATTTCAGGTCACGCCCTCTTCGCCGCCATTGCTGAGTAGGTGAAGCTCCTTCACCTGCAGCTGCAGGTTCACCCTCGCCCAGGCTCGCACTCCAGGACGCGAGGTTTACCCCCACGAAACATCCCAGGCCTGCAGCTGGGGTGAAAGCCTCGCACACGGCCGCAATTGACCGCAGCTCTCTCAGCCGCGGATGCGAGATTTGGAGGTAGGACTTTAGTCTCACCTCGGAAGCGCGCGACTCAGCGCCCGCGCATAAATGAAAAAAAATGTTGTAGGCTTATCGCCTTCGAACACAGGGGTCAGGTCCCTTACGCACGAGCGTCCCACACACTGTCCCTCGCCCGCGCTCACACCCTGCAGGTCTGGGCTAGATCCGGATACCCGACATGCGCACACCTCGCCCACCACCACACGCCGGTGGGCTGGTCCCGGGCGGGATACTTGTACCCGAATACCTGGCTCTGGGAGAGCGATCCTATGATAGAAATCTGAGAAAGAGAGAGACGCGGGGGAGGGTAGGGGTATGTTTTGCTCTGACCAGCTGTGTGAGTGTGCAGGCAGAGAAGAAGAAGGAGGAAGAAGGTGGCCGAAGCCTTGGCCGCTCAGGGCAAGGAAGAAGAAGAAGGACTGCGAGAAGAAGGAGAAAGATAGAGAAAGAAGAAGAAGACCGCAGGGGAAAGAAGAAGGAAAAAGAGAGAGGAAGAAGAAGAAGCACAAGGGAAGCACTGTAGCAGATGCCACTTAAGCCGTCTGATTGAGAAATCAGACGATGGAAGAAGTTCTGCAGACAAAGAAGAAGAGAAGAAAAGGTGCCACAGCTGAAAGCAAAGAGAAGAAGAATAAAGAAGAAAAGAAGATAAAGAAGAAGAACTGAAGAAGATCAAGCAAAAAGAAGAGAAGAAGAAAAAGTCAAAAAACAAATCTATCTCTCTCTCTCTTATTTTTGTAATAGAAACATTGTACTTCTATAATTCTAGTAGCTCCCTGAGTTCGACCTCGGGAAAAATATTTTCGAGTAAAATTGTAATAGTGGCAATGACTATCTGTACTTCAACGACATTTCTATAACAAGCAAAAGAAAAAGAAGAGACCTAGCCACGGTCGGTCACATAAGTCATACGGCCAACTATTTGAGGAAGATAAGAGGAAAGCCAAGAGAAGAAAGCAGAAGAAAGAGAGAAGAAGGCCAAAGACAGAGAGGCAGAAGCCAAGGAGAAGGAAGGAAGAAGAAGAAGGCTCGGCACTGTAGTAGTCATTAGTTAAGGCGTTTGATTCAAAGAATTAGACGTCTGAGAAAGGAAAGACAGAGAAAGAAGAGAAGGAAGAGAGAAAGCAAATAAAAAGAAAGAGAGAAGAGAAGAAGAAAAGAGAAAATCTGTTTCTTTTTACATTTTTTTCTCTCTAGCATTTATCTTCATTGCATTATTACTGAACCTTTTTCAAGTAGAAATTTGAGATTGTGATTTTCTGCTTCTAAATATCAATTTGCTCCTCAAGTTCGACCTCGGAATATTTTTTGAATTTCGAGTAATAAAAATTGATAATTGTTCTTACGCTTTTTCAATTATACTGCAACGGGGTTAATTTGAAATACGAAAAAGCGATACGAACAGGTTCTGTCATGGGCCATATTTATATTTTCTTTGTGATAGGATGCAGAAAATCGAGTGTCCACTTCACTCGCACCCCTAGAGGGATCATAACCATTAATATATGAAATGACAATGCCACTTATCACAGAATTGCATTTCCTTTGAAATTTCTATGTATTAAATCTCATATCCTAATGAGATGTGAATGATCATTTTACAAAATTAAATCACTTTATTGACAATAAATGTGATGTTTAAATGTATGTATATATAATATATAATTTCGTAATAATAATATATGTTAGTTCGCATTATGATTCTAATAGTATCAACTAATATATCCACCCTACACACGCATAAAAGGAAAGAATACAAGTTCGTGTGTTGCCATGCATTCACAAATGTTGTAAAATTATTGGCTTTTCCCTCTAATAGCGCAATGTCATCCTTAATTATCTAACTTTTTACTCCTCCAAGAAAGGATGGGTTTGCCCAAGTGTTATGTGGGCATCAATATTAAAAAAATGAATTTTTACACAAATGGCATTAGTCTTTTTCAAAATTGCTAAAATGTTAAAAGAAAATGAATGCGGGTATGAAAATGTACGTTGCAACATATTTTATAACGTACGGTCAAGAATCAATCGGTTGAAAATAAAATCAACCGATTGAAAATCCAATAGACTAAAATACATGGGTTGGAAAATAATTTTCAATCAGTTGAAAATTAAAATACACCAGTTGAAAATTAAAGCACATCAGTTCAAAATGAAAGTACACCAGCGTGTTTTACCTTTTTACCGGTGGAAAATGATTTTTCACTTATGATGCCATTTTTCATCTATGAGAAATGGTTTTATCTGTAAAAATTAATTTCCACTGATAAAAAATTAAAATACAATGATCTAAACCATTACTCTCATTCATATGTTGCAAAATATATTTCAAAATACATTTATTTACTTTTTTTATTTTTTCTTCTAAACAAATCTATATTCACATAAATGACATAAAAAAGGACTTCATTTATATAAATATCAATTCCTGCGCTAACTCTCGTGTCAATCAGTATAAAATTTTGATTACTCATTCATACTTTCATATTTACAATAACAGAGAGATCGACGCGACGAGGACTTTAGAAAAAGAAAAAAGAAAAAAAAAGAAAAAGAAAATCAAAAGTGTCAACTACAAGGGATTTCCTTTATTGCATTCCACTTTTCTTTCTTGCAATGGGATGAAGGCGACACATAAAATAGGTATCCTCTCACTGACTCTATCAAAATTGCCGCAATGTATATATCCGCAACGATGGCAATATTCTTTTCTTTTCTTTTGAAAAAAGGACAACAAGATTCCTTTTTTTCAATTAAAAAAACCCGAAAATGTCGAGAAAGAAAACTGAAAGGGATTCCAGAGGCCCACGGGAAAGACACGAATCCGCCAGCCGAAACCCATACCAAAATCCCTCTAATTTTGTTTTTTAAAAAATTTTAAGTGTTAGAAAAAAAGAAAAACTAATACCCTAAGTGAAGTGGGCCCCACCTCTTGACCTTCCCTCCCCGTATTCAAATATTACCCGCCACTCCCCCAAACCATTTGCCCTCTCCACTTCTTCCCCCCATCTCCATTCCACAGCAATCTCCAATTCCTCCCCTCCACTCCCCCAACCCCCCAATCCAACAAACCCTCACCCTTTGACCTCCCCAGAACCCAAACCCGATCCCGATGCGGAGCTCCGTCGTGAGGATGCGGGAGGCCTTCCCCCGCTTCTCCACCGACTCCTCTTCCTCCTCCTCCTCCTCCGACGATCCCCCGCCGCTCCCCGCCGACCTCTCCCTCCCGCTGCGCCGCTCTCAGTACGGATCCCCGACGGCCTCCACGCTCTCGAGGACCGACAGCTTCAATTCCCTCGCGGAGGTAATTCCTCTCCGGTGGACTTCTCCGCGTTCGGGATTCGTTCCGATCTCGTGCCTTTTAACGGTTTGATGAAATGACGGTCGCAGATCGAGAAGCATGCGGCGGAGATCGACAGCCTTCTCTCGTCCGACGACGAGCTCAGGGTGCTCGCGGGGGACCTCAGGGGCTCACTCCAAGAAAAGCAGGTGATCTTTCAGATCCGTGTCTTTTTATTGTGAATGTGATGTCCCACTGAAGCCTTAACCATTGGTTTGATTATCTCCATCGGATGAAGGGATGGGCTGTAATGGCTGAACGAAAGCGGGGTTAATAAAATAGATGAGAACGTGCTTTGGAAATGGCTAGGGGCAACAAGGGGGCATGTTGAATATTTGCCTAGGAAGTGAATTATTCCTGTGTTTGTGCATATGTGTCTCTTATGATTTTAGAAAAATCGGCTTGAGGGTTTGTTAGGGTCTCGGAACAGGCGGATATTGAGCTATCTGCAAGGATGCTTGGAAAGTTGCCCACGAGTAACCATCAACTTTTGCTATACCAGGATTCCATCTCAACCATAGCTGTGAATCAGCCAGGTTTTGGTCATTATTCGGGACAACCTATAGTTGTAAAAAGAGGAAAAAAAAAGAAAGCATCCATGTTTGGATGCACAATGTGTCTTCATTTCGAAATTGTCTGTATAAAGTAAATATTCCCTTGGTCTAGGGGGGCTTAAATGGGACCCAAGATTATCTCCAATTCAAACAATCTTGTTTTTGAATGTTACAAAAAACCTGCTCCTTTAGTCTACTGCTTGCTTGTCCAAAGGTCTACATTGGCAGGGAGTTCGCTTTTGTTTCTTGTAACAAGTTGGGTGTTGCATGCTCCAACTTGGGGGAGAGTGTTAAAGAATAAAATAAATTAGGATTAAATTTGTTAGGATTGGTTGCCTTTCCTATTTTTAGTTTTTTTTTTTTCGGTAAAAAGTGTTTTTGTTTCCTATTATCCCAAGATCCCATCTCTATATAAAGAGGGTTAGGTCTTACATAATAAAACAAGACAATTCATTTTCTTTTGCACCATCCAAGCTGATCTTGAATTTTGATGGTTTATCTGATATTCACTAGAATTTAGAATTAGACACCATATAGGTGAGTTATTCTCAAGTTGCATTGTTGTTCATACTTAAAACCATGTAGATTTATGGACTTTCGGTTTTTAGTAATGTTCTATCAAATTAAGTCTTGATGTCACATGCTTTTGAGTTGCTTAACAATAATAAATCATGCATA
Organism: Thalassia testudinum; assembly: GCA_037157565.1. Lineage (NCBI taxonomy): Eukaryota > Viridiplantae > Streptophyta > Magnoliopsida > Alismatales > Hydrocharitaceae > Thalassia > Thalassia testudinum. Next base: position 57,309,694 of record JAZHRO010000030.1, read on the forward strand.
ATTTGATGCCAAAACCTTAATTCTGTCGTAAGAAAGACAATGTGGATAAAATGTTTATTCCCAATGGATATTGTTATGGATACTAACAAAACCTGTATTTAACTTGTGCATTTCTTTTCATTCTTTTGTTGTATAGTGTTATTCTACAAATCTTCCAATGTCACATCAAATTATGGCATGTTTTACTTTGTTTCCTTGCAGGAAACTAGTGACCTGACAAGAAGGCCACCAAGGATCAAAACACGAACATCATTGCCTTCTCAAGGAATGAAGACAATCAATTCGAATGTACTAGATATGGAGTTAGAAGAGAGCTTGGATAGTGCAACGAAAATGACAATTTCACTTGGGAACAACATGGTAGTTCTTCTCAGGAATTTAGGAGTATTCCTATTTTTATTTCACTTGATTTCCAAACAATTGGGAGCCGTATTAGTTTAAGATTCTTGAGTCCAAATAGAAGCATGTTGTGGGATTATGAGTCTTGTATTGTGTCTATAAATAAAGGGAAGCAGGGCTTTTAGACTATGCAATGTTGATTAAAGAGACAAGAGGAATAGAATGAGAGCCAAGAGTGTTTTGCTCCGTTTTTATTTATAAAGGAAGTTTTCTCTTCTACGATGGTCGCAAGAGGTGATTAACCATTGTTAAATCATGTGTTCATATTCCTATGCATACAATGCATTTGTGGTTCCTAATTCCACTACATCCAACAATTCTTCCCCCCAAAGATCATCCTTCATACCAGAGACTTGATTTCTTATATTTCCATAATAGCTTCATTTTTACTTTTCATACTTTCAATCTACTCTCAAGTTTAAGTAGAACATATTATTACAGCAAATGTAGATTTGAACTTGATACCAATTACAGTTTAGGCCATCCTTCATTTGGGTCAAATTGTCCTTAGCATTATCATGAAGGTCAAAAACTACTTTTGCTGCTAGGACATCATTTCATTAGTGAGATATCAGGGCAAGAATTGAGCACTCATTTGTTGAATTCCATATTCAGGTGGAGAAAAGGATTAAGTGCACTCTCTTATCTGCCTTTGTTTTCTACTTATTCGCATTTTAATCTCTTACGTTACCAAAGAATAAGTGGGTAGTTCCACTCGTTCCACTATGGCAAAGTTTTGATTCCCTATAATCACAACTTTCTTTCTCTCTTTCTATGCTACATGCAATAAAGTAAGTACAACCCTTCACAACTGACTGAAAGGATTTCTTAGTGCATTGCAAATATGTTCATGGAGTCTAAAGCATTTGTAGCTTTCTTTCACCACCCTCAATTCCTCTAACACTATTTATATTCCAATTTCATAACTCGAGAACAAACATATGTAGGGATTGGAACGCTCAAACAGCTGGGGTTCACTTCGTGCTCAATATGAATCTGAGATTAAAAAGTTAAGAAAACAACTTGAAATTGAACATCGAATTTCAGCGATCTTTAAGCTCAAAATGCAAGGTACTTTTCAGTCCTTACGTCATGCTTAAATTCCATTGCCCCATTCACTGAGTTTTGATTTCCACATTCTTCAGAGAAACAGAACCTCAGCGAACTGTTTAAGAAAGAGCTTCATGAAACGAAGATGGAGAAAGAGAGGGTAAGTTTTTCTCTTTGGGTTTTCCAAGCAGGACTATTTACTTCTGTAATGAATTATTACCATCTAATCTGGAGTGAAATTTCATCTATATTGTGAAAAAGGTAAAAAAATATAACTACAAGAGAAATTCTCTGAGAAAAGCCTGACTTAGTTCTCTATATGTGTATGCTGTATGCAATTTAATATTTATCCTAACACTAAAGCATAAAAACTTATTCATGTTTATATGCTTTCAAGTGCTTATTTTCATTTCATTTCATGTACCTAACCTTTCTGTAGAATATCCAACCATAACTCTATTTATATAGGAAATATCTTCAAGATATTTGATTTACTTATTTTTCCCTCCGAGTAGAAATGGTTGACTTATTTTAACCCACTTGAGACAAGAGCTAGAACAACTTCAGTTTTTCTGATTTTCCACTGATCTGCCAGCAGTGATACAACCCAAACTACTTAACGTACTTCTTAATTCATTCTGACAATTATTTTCTCTTCCTCCTGACTCTAACAGCCTTTACATTGTCTTTCTTTTATCAGAATAATATATCCAAAGTTCAGATACAGGGAAGCCTTTTTGTTTTACCTTATAATTGTTTGGTTAAAAGAAAGTGACGGTGTAGTATGGTCTGAAAATTCTGTCCTTCATTGCTGGGGAATATTCAATGGACAAGGCTAATGCTAGTCAAGTGCAACTAGAAATGGGAAAATCTTTTTGCTATGAATGGTTCATGAACCATATGGAGCCACATACGTCTCTTATGGAGCATTTCAAACAAGGAGATGCGAGAACTACTAGGAAATGTTATGTAGGTGAGCAGATCTTCCACTTGTGGCATACATCAAGAAAGAACTGTGAATTAGTTGAACAAATGGGGAGCAACTGAAGAACATCTATTAGCTCCTTTATTGAATCATTAAAGAAATTAAAGGGAGGAGTTTTAGGTGCTTAGAGAGTTTTATTGGCTATGGTCTCAATTATTGCTGTGAAGGATAGTATGACGAATGAATAGATGAATGCCCCTTCTTGATGATGCTAGCAGCCATTAAATATTCACATTGAGGATATTCAACCTGAGGATGTCATCATGAAAAATGTGGTAGAGGGTGTAGGAGACTAAAGCTTCTGTAGCTTTCCTTGTTGCATGGATCCGCACAAAAACAAGTGATGGAACAAGTATGTGTGCTCATAAGTCATGGGCTGGATAGGCTTGAGCATAGAACAAAATTTATTCCTACTATAACATTAGCAGAACTGCAACCTTGCCCAACTTATCCACCGGGGAAGTTTCTTATCCAATCTGATCTATCATGATACTTATGGAGACCAAATTTGACTGCTCTGTCTCTTTCAAATATTAAAATCAGGAAATTGTTGGCTTCTTTGGAAACTATCAGACAAATAAAAGTACTGAACATTTGCTGCAGTTCTGGAAGAAAATATATAGCCTCTTACGGGTATTAACCTTGCTTTGCAAAATGTTGACAGTATGCAAAATATATAGCCTCATTTTATACTGGGTTATCTGGGAAAATTACTTAAGGCTACTCAAGCAATATAAGAAATGCTGTTATAGTACTCTCATATATGTCTTTATGTCCTGTTTTACTATTTCTTTTATTCTCTGATCCTCTTCTGTATTTTACCCACACCTCTCCCTCTATATAAAGAGGTGTAGGGTTTCCTTGGAATAATAATTTGCTCATTTTCACCGACTTGGTATCAGAGTGGCGATCCTCGACCAGAGCTCTTGACATCCCACTAGAAAAAGAGCCTTTGAAACCCTAACCACCAAACCCCCCCCTCTCTCTCTCTCGTGCGTCGGCAGGTCTACCTAGCGGCCTCCTCGCGTCCCTGCCTAGCGGCGGTGGCGTAGGGGCTGCCTTCGTCTGCTCCGATCTCTTCCTCGTGCTCCAGCCTAATGGCGGTGGCACGAAGGGGGAGGGCAGTCCGTTCGGAGGCGGCGACAATCCATCTGCAGGTGGCGGTGGTTCTGTGGGTGACGTCTAGCCTCTGCAGCGGTGGCGACAGCAAGAGCGTGCGTTGCTCCAGGCAATTGTAGGAGAGTCGACGACCCTATTCTAGGGTCGCTCCTCCTGTGATTGCAGCGAGGGAGACCTAGGTCCCCTTGGGGCCATCTTGGGTGCTTTCCCTTGCATCCTTGCTAGCCCTACGTTTGTCCAAGGGGGCCTTCTTTTCACCATGCAGATCTAAGAACGTTTGATTTAGATATAGCCTGTCTATGAAGTGATCTGTTCGTGGTGATTTCTCTTCCTAATTTGGCTTTATGGTTGCTTCTCCAAAGTCTGAAGGCCCATTCGAGAGTGTGATGGATCATGGGAACATAAAAAATCCTTTCTTTGTTCCCATCACGAAGTTTAATGAGACCAACTACACCCGTTGGTCACAGACATTCCTCATGACGGTTGAAGGTCATGATAAGGAACATATTCTCCTGGAGCCAAAGCCAATAGAGAAAATTGGGAAGTACGCCACATGGAAGTGTAACAATGCTATGGTGAAAGCATAGATTAGGAATGCCGTGGCTACTTACATTGGAGATGAGATAATGTATTACAGGACTGCTAGAGAGATGTAGAACTCTCTTCATGATACATATTCCCATGAGAAGAACTCGAGCATGGTGTTCTAGATTACTCATGACACCTTCTTGCTGAGGTAGGATGGATTGACACGGCACAGTATTATGCCAGACTGAAGGGGTTGTTGGAGAACTACAACTCATGTAGGCCAGTGTGCACATGTGCGACGCAGAGAGAGCATTGCAAGGAGTTTACGGTGCTCAAGTTCTTGTTTGGTTTGAGCCCTAAGTATGAGTCTACACGGGATCAGATGCTTACCCTCATAGAGCTTCCTACTCTGGAGGAGGCTTACAGTACGGTGGTAGATTGTCCATTAAATCTACTAATCCTGAAGTGACGGGCCAAACTTTGGCCTTTGCTGGTGGTGGTGTACGTGGTAGACGTGGAGTTCCATCCACTCGTGGGCGTAGGTGTGGCCTAGGACAACCTGGCAAACCACGACCTACTTGCATGTACTGTGGATGGATTGGTTACATGGGGGCTAGCTGTTGGACCAAGCATGGTCGTCTTCTCGTGGCAAATTAGGTTGCCTCGACTCCAGAGATGGAGACTGATATGGTGCTCTGGTTAGAGTTTGAGGCTCTTGCCCAGAGACTGGCTTAGGTGACTCAGGAGGCTCCATCCACTTTTGATACCGCTGCAGTTGCCTCCTTAGGTATGGAATATGCTTTTAGTATTTCTGTTCTTCCCTACATTAATAGTACTACATGGCTCATTGATTTTGGAGCCTCCCAGCACTTGAGTGGAGATTAGAGTTGTTTTAGATAGATACAGGTAGTTTCCCCTAGTGGAACTGTGTAGGTGGCTGATGGTCATCACTCTAGAGTAGATGGACAAGGGGAGGTGTTTCTCTCGTCTACTCTACAGTTGCCTCGAGTTTTGTTTGTACCAGAATTCTCTATTTGTCTTTTATCTGTGAGTAGAATTACTAAAGACCTCAACTGCCGTGTTATATTTGATGATGTGGGTTGTATGTTATAGGACAGGTTCACAGGGAGGATGATTGGTGGCGGACACGAAGAAGGGGGTCTATCGCCTAGTCCAGACCGATATTGCTACTTCATGTCAGGGCGAATTCAGTCTTGCTGCAGGGATTACGTTGCAGTGGCACTACCGCCTTGGACACATTCCTCTGGATAGGTTTTGTCGGATTTTCCCTTATGTGTCTCCGACCACTAAGATTACGTGTGATGCATGTTAGCTTAGGAAGCATCATTGGGCTTCATTTCCTGCTAGTTTCGCCATTACTGATTCTGCATTTCAGTTGATTCACTTGGATGTCTAGGGTCCAAGATGTGTTTCAGATAGATAGGGTCATAGATATCACCTAGTCATTATGGATGATTTTTCACGCATATCATGGTTATTTTTATTAAAGAATAAGTCAAATATTGGCAATGACATTCAAAACTTTATTCTTGAAATAAAAACACAATTTTCTACCATTGTGAAATGTGTGTGCTCAGATAATGCCTTGGAGTTTTGTACTTCCAAATTGTGTGATTTTTACAGATTGAATGGTATCATACATCAAATCTCCTGTCCTCATACATCCCAATATAATGGGTTAGTAGAGAGGAAACATAGGCATGTCTTGGATGTTGCTTGAACATTGATGATACATCATAATGTTCCTCAGATTTATTGGGGCGATGTACATCTTATTGCTTTCTATTTGATCAACAAATAGAATGCCCAGCTCTGTATTGTCTGAACATATCCCTTGGTAGATTTTGTATCTAGATGGAGAGTTGTTTCATGTGCGACCTCGCATTTTTGGTTGTGTTGCATTTGTCCATATTAATGGACCTAGTCGGGATAAGATGGTACCACAGGTAATGAAGTACATTTTTCTGGGTTACAACTTTATTCAGAAATGATACAGGTGCTATGATTCGTTGACCAGACGACATCATGTTAGTGCGGATGTCACTTTTCATGAAGCTGTACCTTATTTTTCCTTCACTGCTCAGTGGATGTCCACTATTCTTGAGACGACACCAATTGAGACGGCAGAATGTTGGTTCTTGCGATACAGTTTGGAGATTTCTCTCCACGTCAGCTACCTAAGAGTATAGATAGCAGATTCAAGGGTCAACCATTTGTGTACAAGCTTCAGGTGACTTATAGACCATGAGTAATAGTCCCCCCCCCCAATCATCCTCCCCCACATAGGTATGTGTTGATGATACTGATATGCCTGTGTAATGCTTCTCACAGGGATAATGAGCAAGAGCCTACCGGTGTTCTAGAGGAGTAGGAAGTTACTGATGTTCCAGATGAGGCTACTGAGGCTAGTGATTTGCCTATTGCCATTCGCAAGGCAGTCCGAAGTTGTGCTTAGTATAGGATCACAGGTGCTTCTGTCAGTGATGGGCTGGGTTCCCAGTTTGCTGCATTTACTTTTGCTGTATCTGCATCTAGGTTGCCCACACCTTATCAGGAGGCCATGCTTCATCCTAAGTGGCTTTAGGCCATGAAGGAGGAGATGGTAGCTTTACGTTCGCAAGGCATGTGGGAGCTTACCACAAGATCACCTATTGCACGGGTGGTAGGATGCAGATGGGTCTTTACCTTGTTTTTAGGCATAAGGCTCTGTTGGTGGCCAAAGAATTTATCCAAACTTATGGGGTTGGCTTCTTTGACACATTCTCACCGGTAGCACGACTTTCGATGGTTCGGATTCTCTTGTCTGTTGTAGCAAACAGAGATTGGGAGTTACATCAGTTAAATGCAAATGCATTTTTATATGATGATCTTCAGGAAGAAGTCTTGCAGCAGCCCCCCGGGTTCGAGGTTGAGGGGGAGTGTGTGTGCAGGCTGAGGAAGGTGATTTATGGGCTCAAGCAAAGTCATCGTGCATGGTTTCATAAACTGTCAAAGGATGTGGAAGGATTGGGCATGGTGAGGTTTACTTTAGATCATTCTTTATTTGTGAGAAGGATTGACAAGGGAGTTGTGGTGCTCCTTGTGTATGTTGATGATCCTATCATTACAAGAGATGATATAGAAGGGATTGGACAGGTCAAGCAGGAATTAGCATCGCAGTTTCTTATGAACTTAGGTCCTCCACGATACTTTTTGGGCATTGAGGTGGCTAGAGGAAAAGAAGGAATTGTAGCTAGTCAGAGAAAGTCTGTTCTTGATGTTCTCTAGGAGAGTGGGATGCTTGGGGCAAAGGTAGCAAATGTACCCATGGACCCCAAGGTCCATCTGTATGACACCAAGGCACAATAGGTGGAGGGTAGGAGCTACAGATAGTTGATTGGTCGGTTGTTGTACCTGACTATTATCAGACCAGACATCTCCTTTGCTTTGGGGAGGTTGAGCCAGTTTATGGATAAGCCAACGAAGCAACATTGGGTTGATGCTATTGAGGTGCTTAGATACCTTAAGAAAGCACTTGGATGAGGGCTGTTGTTCAGAAAGGGGTGTTCTATGACAGTTGTAGGATATTCAGATGCTGATTATGCAGGCTATCTTACTGACAGGAAGTTAACTACTAGTTTTTGTACCTTTGTTGCTTGGAATGTTGTTACTTGGAGGAGTAAGAAGTACACCATTGTGTCCAGATTGAGTGCAGAGTTAGAGTATTGTGCCATGGCGCAAACTTCTGCAGAGATGGTGTGGATCCGGTCTATCCTGAGAGATTTGCATGTTCAGATAGAGGAGTCGATGGAGATGAGGTGTGACAACCTAGCAGCTACTTACATTGCCAACAATCTCATGTTTCATGAGCGCACGAAACTTGTGGAGATTGATTGCCATTATACACAAGATCTCATCCAAAAGGGGATCATCTACACTACTGTCTCCTCAGAGGACCAGACTGCAGATGTCTTCACCAAGCCTTTTGGTCGGATTGCATTTGATAGCTGCTGTGACAAGCTGAGCATAATTGACATCTATGCTCCAACTTTAGGAGTGTTATAGTACTCCCATATATGTCTTTATGTCTTATTTTACTATTTATTTTATTCTTTGGTCCTCTTCTGTATTTTACGCACACCTCTCCCTTTATATAAAGAGGTGTAGGGTTTCCTTGGAATAATAACTTGCTCATTTTCATCAACTAATGCAAAATGAAATAGTTCTTTTTCATGAAGATTCTGGATTGTTTTGCTTGTTCAAACCTTATTTTGACTTGAAATTACATCCTACTGCAGACGTCATCTGAAATGTTAGAGTTGCGGAAGGAATCAGAAAGGAAAGCTTCAGAGATTGAACAACTGCAGGAGGAGTTGAACCGAAAAAGAAATACTGATGGACTGGAAAAATTTTTGGAAAGTATGAAAGCTTCTATAGAGGTTTTCCAGAAGGAGAATGTAGATCATATGGTTGGTCAAATATTAATTATCCCTTTCATAAATCAGGCCATCTTTGTTAACATATTCTTCCATCTGTACTTCATTTGCTTGATGTCTATATCTACCTATCATGCTTTGGATTTCTTGCATTGTTACATATTCCGGAGGAAGACATGGACATCCTTAGAATCATGCCACAGAAACAAATACAGTATATGACTTGTTTGTAGACTTGTAAGCATCTTTATCTTAGTTTGTACTGCAGGCTGCAAATAATTGAAATTTGATAAAGATGCATATAACTCAGATTATTTTTGAAGATTGCAAGAGCGAATCTTCGTTTGTGGGTGCATTTAAGCATGCATGTACATATTCAAAATCTACTTTGGAAGTATTAGGAGTTGATAGAAGGTGAGAAAGTAGGAAGCATAATGCTGAAGTGATGACCTTCCCATCGCACTTCCCTGAACTGTTAAAATCTGCTGTTGGCACCTTGGTTTTGGGTAGGATTTTAAATGGATAATAAAAAAGCTGTTTTCCAAATATGTAAAATATGTAAAACAACAGTATTACATGGAAGGGAATTTGTTTATGAACTTTTGGGAATAAATTAGTGAGCAACAGGTAACTGAAGAATATTCGTGAAATTGTCTGTTTTCTTTGATTCTCAATTGCATGTTCTGGTTGAGCTGAAGTCATCAGCAAATAAACAAAGAGCTGGCTTTTCTTCAATTAGGAAATTAGATGATCAAGAAGCCTACATGATTGCCCAGAGTCTTGACATTTATGCTTAGAGTAAAGAAGCAAACAAAATGAACATATTGGTATCTAGGTTGAGGATAACTGGACTATTGCAAGGTGGGATATGTTCTAATTGGGAAATGCAGGACTTGTGATTTTCATTGGATCTTAAAGAGAATTCATAAATGTTGGAATTTTTGGTAGAAAATGAACTTTGTTGATATGAAAAAGAGAGGCGTTAGCCCTCTATATATATAGAGAGGGCCTTGGCATACATGGAAACGCAACCAAACATTTACTAAAAATGACAGTGACCTAAATATGGAAAACCACTAATCAAATCCTTAACTTTATTCCCCAACACTCCCCCACAAGTTGAGACGTGGGAGACAGCGAAGACTTGGATCCTCAAGGTAGTGAAGATCAATTTCTACAGGAGTCATTTCTTCATGTTGCTTCTTGTTTGATTTCTTGTATTGTCAAATCTGCCATTACCAAGTCTTGAAGAAGTTGAGGATGGTCTTCATGCCTCTTCTTCTACGTTTGGGAGTCAAGCCCTATATCTCGGCATTCCTCGGTGCGTTAGAGGGTTCCACGTGCCTCCTTGAAGAGAATGGTGTCATGCTTGTGAGTCGAAAAGGACATTGGTTCTCTAGGATCCAAGGGTTACCAAAGAAGTCGAAGATGATGAGGTCCAGAGATTTTCCACGCAGGAGAGCACTAAGTTCTTGATAAATGCCCCCCCCCCCCCCGCGCGTTGCATGAAGACGGAGAACAACAACTAGAGAGGAGTAATTGCAGAGAAGTCAGAGAGGAGCATATGCAGTCGCAACCTTCGCTCCTCTTGTTCTCGTTCTTCCCCTTTTCTCTCTGTTGGATGGTGGTGTCGGACTAGAGAAAGAGCGTGGCAGAGCTTCGGCAGGTTAGAGGAGGTCCGGACCACCTCGGTCTAGTGGCATGACGTCCATGAAGTTGAGTGGTGCCAAGAAATCATCGAACGGATATGATTTTGTGGACTGAACGAGGGATTCGAACCCCACCTGTGAGGGGCAGCACTGGTCGTGTGCTGGCTTCTCATTGGTGTGTGGCCGATCCGGTGGTAGTGCAATGTGGCTGAAGCAGTAGGTGGGGCTTCAGCGACCCAAACCCTAAAGGTCCTACGTCGGTGGCCCCTTTTCTTCTCGGCGGAAGCGAACAACAGCAGCAGGAGAAGAAAAGAAGAATGGAGGAAGAAGAGGAAAAAAGGAAGAGATGTTGGGAGGGGAGATACCCTCTCCGGTGGCTCGCTGGAGATCGGTGGTGTCGTCGGAGGTGCACCCCCCCCCACCCGGGGTCAAAGCTGCTCTGCTACTATGTTGGGATTTTTTGAGGAAAATAAACTTTGTTAATACGAAGAAGAGAGGCCTTAGCCTCTTTACATAGAGAGAGGGCCTTGGCATAATGAAAACGAAACCAAACATTTATTAAAAATAGCAATGACCTAAATATGGAAAACTACTAATTAAATCCCTAAGTTTATTCCCATTTATAAATAACAAGTTCAGCATTTGTAAAAGTCTCTCTTGGCCATGGAGATTGGTTTAAAGGAAATGTACCATGCAATTGTTTATCTCTCCTATAAAATAGAGTAACTGTGAAAGATTTGAACTTTTTTCCTATAACTAGCGACAGAAATTTCTTACAGTTACCATATTAATGAATGAATGTTTGCTGCCCATTGTCATTGTAATTGTCTTGGCACTTTGGTTTTATTAGGTGCAGGAAAGTACAATAGCCACTAAGAAAAGGTTCTGATGCTTGCTGTTGTTGGGGTTATCTTATTTGCATATGTTAAATTTTTGTGTGCATGTCTTTCTGCATAGGATTTGGTTGGTTAAGACCTTCATTGTGACATGGGATATGAAAAATAACTTGTTAATATCGAACACCGTACGGAAACTTCATATGATACTTCAAACTTGCTTAGCCTTGTATATGGATCCAAACTAGGTTATATTTCTACTTATCTCTAAATGCAAAGTTCATAAAGACATGCTGAACGGATAAGTGGTAATGAAATTAATTGGAGATGAGCAATTGGAGTTTGTTGTTCATTCTTGAATATGCAACTTGTGGCACTGATGTAAGTGCTTGGCAGGCATCTTGATTTTTTTTTGTTGCTTTCTTTCTTTCAATTTCCCTTTGTACAGATGCAGTCTATCCTCAGTGGGCTGTAATTTACATCCATGGCGTAATGGCAAGACCATGGAAAGCACTCTCTATTTGTATCAAGAAAACAATGCATTAAAATTTTTGATGTGAAAGGAGATATTACATAAGCTTTCAATGCTCAGAATAGAAATTAATTAGTTAATTTTACAGAAAGCTTTCTCAGATAAGTAGGATGGAGACTAAATCCTCTGAACCTTTTTTCGCAAAAGATGAAAGTATCAATATGCAAGATTTGCATGGTCTTCTAGCAGTTGGAATGCCTTCTTTCCCTTATTGTGCAGGAACTTTGCTTCTCCCAGACTCCCAGTTGACTCCTCCTGGTTGCCTCTGATCAAAGGAGGAAAAGTGCCTACAGGATCATGCAAAGGACAAAAAGAGCCAGCAAAAAGGTGTGGATCAGTCCACCGAAGTAGGGGATTGAAAAGGCTCCAAAAAGCCTTTTGACAGGCACCCAAAACCCATTTGGTTTAGGGTTGTATGATTGCAACTGCATAAATATTTGATGTTAACACTTTGCCAGGTTACATGTCTCCCCTTTTGTGAGAGCAATTGCTCCTTTCTTTACCATGGAATTCAGTATGGTTGGAAAAAGGGCGTGAAGTAGTTTTAGTGAAAGGTGCTGTTGTTAAGGAATTGAAATCTGACTTAATAAAACATGGCTTCTGCATAGTGTGGTACCATTTTACTCGACTGCAACAAGCTATAGTGGTCCATTTGAAGGCAGGGGTTTTATTTTGTGAAATTGTATCATTGCATCTTTGAGAGTCATCCTTCAACTCAAAGAAACATCTGTACTCATGGGGATGGGACCTCACACATTGATCATCAATAGTTCAGTCGCCTAACATAGAAAAAGATCTCAAAATGGGATATTCTATGGGTGTAACCATAAGGCCCCATTCTGGACTACCATGGTGCAGTTGGGATCATGAAATTGATCCTCATGCCATTGCACTCTATTCCTTGATTTTTCTGTGATCTATTATCATTTTAGAGTTCAAGTAAATTTTAGCTAGTCTATATCGAAATATCATATAGAACACTGGACAATGTTCTCCTTGCTTTCATTTACCTGCCACAGCAATTTACTTTAATTGAACTATTTAGAAATTATGCTTCCCAGCAAGCAATTTACATGGTAATGTTTCATGCATTCCAATTACATTATAGCAATTCTAATGGAGCCTGAATGCTACCATAAAACGGCATTTTTATTGGTATCTATCATTTCCAAATATTTTATTCAATATATTTCAAAAACATTATAATTAACTGAATTGTATTTCTATGCTCTCTTGTTTCAAGGAAAAAGAAGTGATGGCCCAGGAGACATATTCTGAGAAGGCTCATGATGACACACTTGAAAAGGATGATGCAGCCATTAAAGAACTATTGCGATTGTTGAAGCAATTCTTAGATGAGGTGAGCTTGCTACTTGCATCATGCCATGCTGAATAAATTTTCTCCTCTCTGACATGTAGGAACTCTTGATGTCTAGTTCAAGATGAAGAATAACGCTCCCTCCCTTGTCATAAACACCTATAATAGATTCAACGGGAAGTTAGTTTTTTTGTTTTTTGTGTGTGAGTGCGTGTTAGGTTTTTCCGTGTATGAACTAAAAGAGAACTTATCCCAGATTCACTTGAATGTTGAGATTTTAGTGGGTTTCCAAATAATAACCGTGGAAACTGATTCCAGGAAAAAGCTTGTAAATGGCAAGCATGAAAATACTAGATGTGAGATATACAACTAAGGAGAAAAAAAATGAGATTGAAGCTCTCGTTATTTGTAGGAATGGTAGTTAGAAGTGGAGAATTGTTAGGGGATAAAGTGTTGGAGTGTGTGTAGCTTAGTCCCACATTGGTTAGCATGGGACTATGTGGTATGTGGTGGCCTATAAATAGGCACTACACCTCTTCATTCTTCTTTGAGAAAATAGACATACATGCCCTATCGGGGCATTCTCTTATGGTTTTCTCCCCGCTCTTCGTGAGTGGGGTTTCCACGTAAACCTAATCGTTCCATGATTGTTTTATTGCTTTGATTTATACTTTTGCAGTATTTAAATATTTCAACTTGGTATCAGAGCGGTCGATTCTTAGGTTATCTTTTCAATTATTATATTTATTATTCTTAGAAGTTCTTTGTGCTCCATGATTAGGAGCATATGAAGTCGAAGGACTTCTATTAAGGGTTTCAGTGGTTGCAGGGCCCTCATGGCCACGTTCTAGACCCCCCCTCGATGGCAGCGGCCATGGCGACGCTAGGTTCCTTGTGGCAAAGCATTGATGGTTTTCTCAGGCGCCTTGGGTTTTCTCCTTGCTAATGATAGAGGCGGTGGCGGTGGCAGCCACGGCGAGGCGTTAATGGTAGTGATGGGCCGAAGTGATGCCTGAGGTGGCGTAGGGATTGCCTAAGCCTTGGTGGCGTTGCACGTGGTCAAGTGGTGCTCAAGCGAGCGCTGGTGGTGTTCGCTGATGGTGCTTAGGTGAGCGATCTTCGTTGAAGAGCGCGGTGGAGGTGAAGAGGTCGTTGGATCTCAACGTTGCAGAGGCTATGGGTGACGCAACAGCGAGAGAGAAGGTGGACCGTGTCCTTGTCGCAGAGCTTGCATCGATGCGGTGGTGACGGCGACGATGGTGAGAAGGTGAGGAGAAGATGTCACGCCCCAAAACTCAAACCTCAGAATGAGGGTCGGAGTCCCGAGGGACGGAAAGGAAAGATGTGCTAGTTTATTTAATTTGGGTTGTACCTAACTAAGTTGAGCTAAAAAGAGTTCCATATAAGACATAAAATGGAAGAAAATCCGAAAAGAATGGCACATAATTGATACTGGAAAACAATAACAAAACATAATTTGCTGTAAATCAAGGCATAAAAATAAATGTACTTGTCAACAGAGCACACACAAACTTGTGCAGCGACAAATTCCGTACGTCGACGACCTACGACGACAACCTGAAAGTAGGTTACAAAGCAGGGATGAGCTAATTGGCTCAGTAGGGAATAATTAACTACTGTATCTCAACCAAACAGGATAGCATACAGTTTCGTTTGTTGGCCAGTTCCTAACCTAAACCTACACCTTAGGATTCTAGTTTCCCGAACCCTACTTGGCACGACCAACCACCTTGGTCTATAGCAACACATTAACAAGTTACCCAAGGTTTTCCTTACATTTGATATAATCATTTATTCCCTCACTCGCCTCAATGATCATATTCTGGGAATCATCTCTCTCTACTAGAGGAGATTGAGACGCATCCTTTCCTTTTGCATTCCAACTCGGTAGTCTTACCCTGGCCAAGGGAGAGGCTAGCAGGCTGTTATTCCTCTAGAAAGGCATGCCCGTTCTCAACATATCGAATACGTTGTTGACTTCAGTCAGAGGAGTCGAGCCTCTTGGGAGCTACCTAGGCCTATGGCTTGCGGCCACGGAGCACAAGCCCTAACTGTATCCAACAAGGACCAGTCACAGTTCAAACCAAATCATTATCGCAGGATTGGGCAGAGTTGCCGAGCCACACCAATGCTCCCGCTAGGAGTAGCCTCCCGTAAGAGCGCAGTCCTTGGGTGTGCCCTCTCAATCCACCATTGGACGAGATCTCAACCAATTCATCTCGGTACCTCGGCCTCTCCGAATATGCGGCTGCCTGTGAGCCTCTTGCTCGAGTACTTTTACATCGAGTTGGATTCGGGTACATCTAAGTTCCAAACACCAGTGACATTCCCAAGGCTTTGTCACAAAACCTAGGAACCTTACTTGTTCCGAGGTAGATCTCCCTGGGTAGCCTCTTGCTACCCAGCAGCAGCTTGGCTTTTCTACCCAAGTAGTGAACCCGTGGTTCACCAAGTCTAAGGGGAAGCCTTACGAGCTCACCTAGTTGACTTATTATCTTTTTGAGTTCATTTGGGTTCCGTGCCCGGAATGCAGTCCTAAGGACCTAGTGGATCTCCTGGGGTCTACTCAAGACCTTAGGATCCAAGCATTCTATCTTAGTAGACTTGAATCGAGTCATAGATGTCATCTCGTGAGATTCAAGTCGTTACTTAGTCAATTCATATTGCTTTTAATGTGTTTAGGGAGCTTCATGCTCAAATTATAGGTGTACACACAGACACACTTATACTTGTGCTTCACACCTCTAGGGTCTAATTGCATTTTTCCCATTCATCCTTATCCATTGGGGTACCTGCTAGACTCCCAATTAAGTTCTAACATTTTCACGGGATTTCTAATTATTAGAATCATGCAATTCAATACAATCATTACGTTTAAAAAATGTTAGACATTAGGGACCCGCTCCCTATCATTAATACACTCAAACATAATGCCTTTGTTATTAGGTAATCCTGACCTATTGCTAGGTCAAGATGCTTGTCCAAATCAGGACTGCAAAACTTGCCTTTCGTGCCTGAAACCTGGGTTTTGTACCACCAAGACCCTCTGTAATCCAGACCTCCAATACACGCTCACGTCTGTAATACGAACCCAAGAGATCCCTGATCTCAAAGTTCGTACTCCAACCCTCAACCAAGTTAAACCAAATTTTATCCTTCTTTAGAGTTCAATGATGTAGAACGAGTACACCAGGTACTGGTCCTAGTCTTAGGCATCGGTGCTGGGCACCTTCTTCACCCACTAGGCCATAGAGTACCAGTACCGATCCTATGCTTTAGTATCGGTACTGTGCACCTGCAGCACAGCCTCCAACAGGTCGGCCAGTATCGGTTCTCGACCTTAGTATCGCCACTAGGCAACCCCAGTACAATTTCCAACCCCATCTAGTATTGGTACCAAGCACCGATGTTGATACCAGGCACCAACCACACCTTTCCAAATGATCCAGCTCGTACCGTACTGAGCATCAGTACCGGTACCGGGCGCCCTCTGTCATGGCTACTGAACCCATCCGGTATCGATATAGGTCGAGGGTTACCGATACTAGGTGCCCTCAGTACTTGACTTAAGTTTTATTTCTAGCTCATGCTAAGCCAGCTAGTATCGACATAGGTTACCAATATCGGTACTAGGTGTTTCCAGCATCAAGTTCTAGCCATTTAATCCCCCATTCAATTTCCTCATATTTTATTATTACCAAGGTTCTTGGCAGGACCCACACTCGATTATCCCAATGTTATGCTCATTCTCAAATTAGGGTTTCTATATCCTTCCACGTTATATATATATATATATATATATATATATATATATATTAAACCTTGTTTAATATCACACAGCAGCCTTGATTATATCCAAAATCCACGTTTCTAACATAAGACGCTAACATGGGTTTAATACCTTCCATCCCTTGCACTAGATAGGGATTTAACTAATTATTTTAAGTTCCTAGCCCACGTGGGGAAATTCCACACACAAGACCACATGTTTCTTATCGAACGTCCAACACAAGGGTTAGACGTCCGAAGGTAAAATACCAAGGAGACCCGTCCTAAGCCAACAACATTGGATGCCCAAACTCTTCCTTGGCCGTCTAGAGACTAGTCTGGATACCTAACTATAAGAACAGACGTCCAACAATGGCTTCACACCAAAAGCCACATCAGTTACAGACGACTGTCTGATTCCTTGGCTAGATGTCCAAATGAGCATATTAGGCGCCTGATGCAATGTCAGACCTCTAAATTGCTAGGGGGCTTAGTCCCTGGAACTGTAATCGAGTTGCAGGGACGTTTAACCAAAAGATCAAATGTCGGGATTAGGGATATCAGATGCCTAGAGGATCATCAGACGTCGGATAACCCACTCAGAATTGCATATGTGTTCAGGATGAGTTCCTAACATCCAAACGCCACGTACAATAACCTTTACTCGAAGAATTATTGTTTACAACCTGAATTCAGTTTATAACCACATACAACCACATCTATTTGCACATTCTGTCCTTAAACTCAACTCGGCCAACCAGTACCAGTACTAAGCTTTAGTACTGGTACTAGGCAACCCTAGTACCAAATTCACAAGTTCCAACCAGTACCGGTACTGGGCACCAATACCGGTACTGCGTGCCATCAGTTTTGCATCAACATAACCCAGCCAGTACCGGTACTAAACACCAGTGTCGGTACTGGGCACCACCGGCTTCCTACCAAAAACCCAGCCAGTACTGGTATTAAACATCAGTACCGGTACTGGGCAGCCCCAGTTCACCGATTGGAATCATCTAGTACCGGTACTGATCACTAGTACCGGTATTGGGTGCTCTCAGTCCCCTTTTTAGTGCATTACATAGTGGTGTTAGGTCAACTAGTACCGGTACTGGTCGCCAGTATCGGTACTAGGTGCTCACAGCACCCGGTTCACATTGCCAAACACCCATCGTTTCATCCATAAGCCTACTTGGCTATTTAGATGAAAAACCCTCCCTTTTATCACCTCTACACATGGAAACAAAAGGGGGAAGAAGAATACCTACCGTTTCACATGCAACACAGAATCTTAAACCAAACAACCCTTTCTTTTGGTTATTTCAGATCATGGAATCAAGAGAATGAAACAAGTGGATAACCCCATCTCAGTTGGAGTGTCCTTTCTCTTCTCCTCGTAGCAGCAGCAACAACCACATCAGCAACAGCAGCAGCTTCAACAGCAACTCTCCTCTTCCTTCCCTTCTCCTCCTCCTCGTAGCAGCAGCAACAGCAACAGCAGCAGCAACAGCTTCAACAATAGCTGCAGCAGCAGCTCTCCTCTTCCTTCCCTTCTCCTCCTCGTAGCAGCAGCAACAGCAACGCCAACAGCAGCAGCAGCTGGCAGGGAGGAAGGGGCACTGGCTAAGGGGAGAAGAAAATGTGATTTTTCTTTTAAGCTTTTAAATCTCTCTCTCTCTCTCTCTCTCTTATAAGGGTTGGATATTTTGCATCCAAGCCCTTCAGCTTCTTTCTTGAGCCTTAAGAAAGGCCTCCAAACATTTTTTTCTCACAAATGGCCCCTCAACTTTTCATTTATTAACATTTTGTTAATGACTCAGGGGATTTGTTTAATTCCAAGGCTAATAATCACTAAATTAGGGTTCCCTAAACCCTTGATCTCACATTAAGCAACCAATTATGGTTTTTAATTAGCCTATTAAGAGTATTGTAAATTTGGGGCGTTACAGAGCGTGGCAGAAGAGATGAGGCCAACGATGGTGTCGTGCGAGATGCGCAAGGATTAGAGGTGATCGACAATGCCGCAGATCGGCATGAGGGATACTGTCTACTCTTCTACCGAAAGAGACAAAAGGGGAGCCATCAACGATGGAGATATGTTTGCAAAAGGTCTCCTTGCCTTATTTGGGTTTATTTATCTCTTTGTTAGGCTACTTATAAATTTAAAATATGTCAAATAGAAGAAGAAAATGAGATGAGGAAGAAAAAAAAGAAAAAAAATTATTATTAAAAAAAGAGAGAAAAAAAATCATATGAATTCAAGAGGAGGGTGGAGAAACTCTTTTCTATATATGTGTATTTCTCGATTTTTTATTTCTTCTCCCATACGAATATGGGAGGAAGGGGGAGTATAGGCCTATTATAGTCATCCTCCAGGAGGGAGTCCCTTGTTCGAGATCACCACGTGAGGATCTACAACTCTAGGAGGTCCAGAGTTTCGAGATCTCTAGGAGGGAGATCCAGTTTCGAGGTCTTCAGAGAAACGGCCCATTTTAGATTCCACGTGAGGAGATCCAATTTTGTGGACTCCAAGAGGGAGATCCACCTTTCGAGGTCTTCAGAGGAAGGTCCTTTTACAGGGATACTGAATGGAGAGCCACCAGCACGTGTTGAGGTCTCCAGAGGGGAGGTCATTTGTCAGCTACAGCATCCAGCGGCTCCAGCCCTCGCTGATGTGTCGACATCAGCATACCCGCCTGTAGATGAGACCAGCCGAGAGTGTGTTCCGTTGTGTAGAGTGGGATTTGAGTGTTGTACAAGCTGATCATTGCATGCTCCAGCTTGAGGGGGAGTGTTGGAGTGTGTGTAGCTTAGTCCCACATTGGTTAGAATGGGATTGTGTGGTGTGTGGTGGCCTATAAATAGGCAGTGCACCTCTTCATTCTTCTTTGAGAAAATATAGACACATGCCCTATCGGGGCCTTCTCTCGTGGTCTTCTCCCTACTCTTCGTGAGTGGGGTTTTCCCGTAAACCCAAGCGTTCCATGATTGTCTTATTGCTTTGATTTATGCTTCCGCATTATTTAAATATTTCAACTTAAAGCAAATGAAGAAGACATTAGAGCTAAACATGGCAAGAAAATGGAAGAGACAGGAATGGATGAACTTTTCTTCCACATACTTGTCACTGTCTGTTTGACTAAAAGTTTCACCAATGGTTGCTTTGTTGGTGCTTGCTTGGCTCTTGACTCATTAAAAGAAATCCAAAGTGGGTACCAGGATGGCAGATTATGCTAAAATTTGAATATGATGGGGTGAATGGAAAGGCCTTTTCTGATTGAAAGGAGCCCTGTTTCTTTTTTCTTGATTTGTAGTGGTCTAAAATTTTATTTCTTCAGCCAAAACACCAATCCATGCTAATGGTGACCGAGATATTGTTCTTGAGGCATAAATCATGGTAATTGAACAAGCAAACCACAGGTAGGAAACACGTATGGTGGTGGTCATTCACCTCTTATGGCCAGCTTATAAGAAAGCTTCTATTAAAAAGAAAAAAATACAAGGTCTCAACTTACTCTCTCGCTCTCCCTTTCCTCTCTTCTAATTACAGTGTTGAGTTTGGAAGCTCTACCCCTTTATTCATAGATCTAGTTCATGACCCAAATCTTAAACCTATTAAGACCATGATTTGTGGTTTCAAGTCAATTACAAATAAGGAACACCTCTATTCCAAACAATCTCTCCCTTTGACTCAAATTCCTCCATTCAAGTAATCTTGTTGAGTTTACACTAGTCTACCTTCATTTGCAAGTCCCTTCTTTCAAAGTTACACCCACATCTAGGTGCATGTGTGACTTAGCATTTTTGGTGACAAAGAATGTGTTATTGTTCAAAGCGAACTTCACTCACTTCTTTATGCATGCTCCTACAATATACATGTCAATGATTGAATGCTCCTTTTTTGCATTGGTTGGGAAATAACTGGAGTTTCATCATCTTTCACAAATCTCCTCTTGAGCTTGTACATTCTATTTGGCATTTTTTTCTTTCTTTTGTCCCTTAGCACATGTACTCCTTTTCTCATTTTAAGAACCTCCTTTCAAGAGTGATCCTATACCCTTCGAGTTCTACCCTTGGTGAAATCAAATTCTTCTAGGTAGTAGAAACATGTTTAACACCTCCAAATTTTGCACCATCTTATCTACCATGTGAAACCATATTGATTCTACTTATGTGACATTATGGATTTCTCATCCTACCACTTGATATGAATGCCTTGTTGTCCTCCACGAGAGATGTTTATCTTTCTCTTTTGGTCATTTCTTTGAGGGCAATTATGTTTCTATGAATAGAGCAATAGAACATTTTAGCAAAATTTCCATCCAAAATTCCTTGGATAAAGAGCATTATCTCAAAATGGGAACTATTGGGTTTGGTGCGTAAAAGAAGAAAGAGATGCTTATTGGCATTGTAACGCCCCTAAAAAAGAGTCCTACGTTGGAGACTCATGAAAATAATTAGTGGGATATAATGATTGAAAATTACTACTTAACAACTTGGATTTAAGCATTTTGGGTGGGAACTATTGGGTTTGGTGCATAAAAGAAGAAAGAGATGCTTGTTGGCATTGTAACGCCCCTAAAAAATAGTCTTACGTTGGAGACTCATGAAAATAATTAGTGGGATATAATGATTGAAAATTACTACTTAATAACTTGGATTTAAGCATTTTGGGTGGTTTACTTAGGTTCAATGAGCCCATGCTCAACAAGTTAAGGCTAGTTTTTCTCAATTTGAGTTGGGTCTAGGTTTGGATCATTACAAATGGTATCTGAGTCAAACTCTTAGTAGGAGGAAAGGGTTGCCCTTGGAATGGCAGAAGAGTGTGTCATAAGGTGGAGCTGTCACTACTACTAAGAGTATATTAATTGATTGATTGAACCCTGATGACGACGTTGGGATTTTAAGTGAGGGAGGTTGTAACACCCCCAAAAAATAGTGCCACATTGAAGACTCATGAAAATAAGAAGTGAGATATGCAGATTGAGAAGTACTACTTGACAACTTGGGTTTACGCATGTTGGGTGGTTGTCTTGGGTCTGATGGGCCCATGTCCAACAAGTTGCCAAGGCTTGCTTTCTCAATTAGACTTGGGTTTAGGTCCGGCTTGTTACAGGCATTTTAGCCTTGAATTAATAGAGAACCTTTTTCTTTGTATGAGTCAATATTATTGCATTCTAATTTCTTCTCAATATACCTCTTAAAGAAAATTCATAATTGGATCAAAAATTTGAACTTGTTAAAGCGTGCCTCCAATTTTTCCCTTCATTTATCCTTGGAACAAATAACTTCTTATTCATCAATAGCCTTTTATTGGAGATTTGGATTTCTCAAGCTCTTCCCAAATATCTATTGGGCCATTTACGCCAATGATTTTGCATTGAACATTGTCCACCAAGAATAATTATATGGTGCTGCCTTCAACGTTTCTCCTTTTGCTACTCCTCATCTATTAACTACTTTTGCTTCTTCTCTTTTTGTCGAATAGTTTAACAAGCTGCTTTTACACAACAATATTCTTTACCTACAACTGCCATAAAGTGTGGTCATTCTTCCTACTGAAGGATTCTATGAAGAACGATGCATCCTTGCATTGTAGTACTCTTATAGCCTTCAATTGTCTAATTGCCTCATATTAAATAGGATCTTGATTGATGATCTTGAAAACGATGAAAGGCATACTGGGATACATGATTTGGGAAATTGGAGCTAAACCTACCAAATTTGAACTATACACTTACCTTGGAGCATTCTATTATTCTAGTACTCAACCTAGACTCTTGTAATGCTTCCATTGACCTCCTTTGATACGACATGATGTACTTGGACCATCAAATCTTTACATGCTATGCACGGAGTCCTCACATCAGCATTCTAGAGCCCTCTTCTGCAACTTCAAAAAGCTTAGGATAGATTTGCAACTCTGTAAAACTTTTTTTTCCTTCTTCAAATCACTCATTCAAGGGCCTTTCTGTAATTTTTAAAGCTGTACAAAATGTTTGCAATTTGTCCAGCCCTTTTCATCTTTCTTAAAGTTCATGAGTTGTAGAAGGGAGGCTCAGAAATCCATATTGCATTGCACCTTTCTTGACCACCGCTGGGCTTCCTTTAACAAGCTACCCTCCCAACATACATCCAAGCTGCAGCCATAGCGCCACTGTTTGACCAGCTCTCTTGTGTCTGCCCCCATTACACCCTCCTTCGACCACGGTCGTTTACAGCCTTATAGTGATCAGTTGTAGATTTAAATGGAGAAGAAGGGAGAAAAGAGAGAAAAGGAGAGGACATAAGCAGAGAATCATGGAAAGCAAGGTTCCCTTGTATGGGGAAAACACGTCAGTAACATACTAATCATAAGAACTCACTCAACTAGTTGACTTAATTAACTATACCTATCACAACCACATGCTGCTTCATTTTGGCCATGCCTTGACATGCTGGTGATGTGTAGCCTCTTCTATGCAGTAGTAGTCGCTACATACGAGCTATGATAATTGAAAAAACAAACTGCGTGCAGGAGATGCGATTGGTGTTGGTTGGTCACCTCTCATGACCAATTAGGAAGAAAACTTTTTGTAAAGGTGGTGTTTGATTCACAGAATAAGGCCTTTAATTCTGTGTTTGGACCACACTATTCCAAAATAAATGAATTTCAGATTTACTGCCTCAATGCTAGAATAAACAAATTCCACCCTGGGGGTTTATTTCCTCCTCTACTCTGCCACATCAACCAATCCTTATTTTCCAGCTAACTTTCTTCTCCATATTCCACCAATTCACTCCATTTAACGAATAGCACAATTGGAATAAATCCACCCAACTTTTTGACGTGACAACCAAAGCACCCAGACACCAAAACCTCCTAAATTCCTCTGGTTATTCCATTTTTCTCCAATTTCTCTCTTTATTCCACTTAGATAATGCCATTGACCAAATGCCATGAAAAAGAATATGAGTTGCACCCTCTTGACTCATGCCACCTTCAACTTCTAATTGGCATGATACAGTTTGGAGGCTCCTCCTTGGTCATTGACCATCATGCATGACCTGCATCTTAAACCCAATAGATTTATGACTTGTGATTTCAAGTGAGCCACATGCTAGAATTATACCTCTCCCAACAATTGTTGCTATGAGCTAACTAGGATTTCAAGTCAATTACATCTTATCACCTGGTACTATTATTGCTACAATGTGTTGATCTTAGAAAATAACAATTAAGTGATTTGAAGGAGGGAAGGTGCCAAAATAGGAATTCATTATTTCAACTTGACCTGCTTTTTGTGTGGGTTAAATCGTTGTATTTGACACCTATCATTTCCACATTTAAAATGGTAATCATGTGGTTGATGGTGCCCATCATAACTTCTATTTTTGGGTTGGTGCAATAGGTCTTGCTGAAAATAGAATGATTGATTGGTGATGAAATTACTAATGCATCACCAGCATATTTCGTTTGCCAAGTTTTGTCCAGATGGACCTATGCATATATAAACGGACTAGTTATAAGACTTGAGGCATCAATATCTGATGCTTCTATCCTCCACCATAGTTCTTCCTCTTTTAATGCTTGGTAACATTGTGTTAATCCTTGGCATCAATTCTTCGAGGTGGTTTTTGAGGAAAGTTGAAGATCAGAGTGCACTAGTTTCGTCAATGGATCATTGTATGCCTGGATGGGAGCGATACCTTTACGAGAAAAGTCATACCATGGATGCTTTGATTCTGTCAGTGTTGATATACTCTCTCTTTTGTCTTTTTCTGTTTTCTTTTGTACCTCTGTCCTATTTTACTTTCCTTGTGGGTTCATGTTGCTATTTACCCAACACCCTTCTTCATATAAAGAGGTGTTGGGTTACTTAGAAGAAACTAAGGAAAAAGGTGATTTTCATATTTACTTGTTATCTAGCTGCTCCTCCCTGACTCCTATCTTCACCACATCGCCGGCTGCTCCACTCCATCCCCGGCGACTGGGCTTCGTTTAGAGCTCCGATGACACCCAGCAGGGGCTCTCTTAGCCCAGCATTGGTCTCCTTTAGCTTCAACCAACCTCATCGGCTCTCCTCTAGTGTCACCCAGCAGGTTCCTTGCTGCAGCACCCCCAGCAACACCTTCTAGGTGTTGCTGCAACCCCTTTTCTGTCCGACAGAGGTAGAACCAAGCTGTAAGACCCCTTATGTACCCTGCTGAGGGATGTGTTCTCCTTTAGTAGGCGCACAAGGGGGCGTTAGATTTGATTCATGATTGTTTAGGTTGGTTTTTGAAGGGGATCCTTTTACCTCTAGTGTGAAGTCTTGTGTTTAGCTTTATGGGATTTGTGACCCAAGAGTGAAGTAGTGCTAAAATCTGTTGATTTTGTTTTTCCCTCGTGTGTAGGTTGGTATGGCATCTTCATCTGAGTCAGAGGCGACTTCAGGGATCATAGGGGAGAGTGGAATCTACAAAAATCCGTTCTTTACCACTAATGTGAGATTGGACGAGACCAATTATCCACGATGGTCTCAGACATTCCTTGTGATTGTGGAGGGTCACGATAAGGAACACTTGTTGTTTGAGCCAGAACCAATAGAGAAGACGGGGAAGTATGCCACCTAGAAAAAGGACAATGGAATGGTACGGTTTTGGTTGATGAACAGTGTTATACCATGTATTGGAGATGAAATAATGTACTATAAGACTGCTAAACAGATCTGGGACAACGTCAGAGACACCTATTCTCATGAGAAAAATTCCTCTCATGTGTTTCAGATTCATCATGACATGCTTGAGCTTAGGCAGGAAAGCCGTACTTTATCTCAGTATTATTCTGCCCTGAAGGGGCTTTTGGAGAAATATGGTGCTTGTCGTCTTGTGTGCACATGTGCTTCACAGAAGGGGTACAGGAAGGAGTTTGTAGGCCACCTGTTCTTGTCTGACCTGGGTCCAGAGTATGCTGCTGCATGCTCCTAGATATTGAACTTGGCAGAGCTTCCACCTTTAGAGGAGGTATACAGTCGTTTGAGCAGGATTGGAGTTTCCCGACCTCAGACTGTTGACATTTCTGGTCAAGCATCCTCTCTAGCTGCTATGGGAGCTCGAGGAGGTAGAGGCTTGCCTTATCCTAGAGGCCATGGTAGAGGACGAGGAGGTGCTGGGAGACTTCGTCCTACTTGTCCCTTTTGTGGGAAGATTGGTCATGTGGAGGCCCATTGTTGGACTAAACATGAACGACCTCCAGTGGCCAATCAAGCAGCTGTTGCTTCTGAGGAGACTTCTGAGACTATTTGTCGATCTGAGTATGATATACTGGCTTAGCAGTTATCCCAGCTTACATAGGAGCCATCACAAACTTTAGAGATGGCTGCATTTGCCACCTCTACATTAGGTACAAATAGGTCTTGGCTGGTGGATTCAGGTGCCTCACATCATTTGTCTGGAGACCAGAGATGCTTTGGGAGGTTTCGCTCTGTGTCCCAGGGGTGCATCGTGTAGGTTGTTGATGGGAGACATGCCCCCATCGATGGACAGGGGGAGGTGGCTGTCACCCCCTCTATGCAGCTAGCAGATGTCCTTTTTGTCCTTGATTTATCTATGAATCTTCTCTCAGTTAGTACAATTATGAAGCAGCTGAATTGTAGAGTCATTTTTGATGACCTTGGTTGCACTTTTTAGGATCGCCTGATGAGGAGGATGATTCGTGGTTGACATGAACAGACGGGTGTGTACAGACTGTCTCGGAGTCCTCTTGCTACTGCTTGTCAGATTGGTTCTGTTTTTAGGAGCGCTGTGCAATGGCATAGACATCTGGGTCATCCTCCTCTGAATAGACTTCGTCGCATCATCCCACGTTTGTCTTCGACAACACAGCTTCACTGTGATGACTGCCAGCTTGGAAAGCACCATAGATCTTCATTTCCAGCTTCTTCTGGGTTGAGGACTTCGTTCGTTTTTAAGTTGCTTCACATTGACCTATGGGGTGCTAACCATATCCCTGATAGGTAGGGTCATAGATATTATCTTGTTGTTGTTGATGACTTTTCCAGATTGTCATGGTCGTTTCTTATGAAGAAAAAGTTTGATGTTGGGTATGTTATTGAAACCTTTTTGTTAGAAATACAAAATTAGTTTGATGCTTTTGTTAAAATTGTGTGATTTGATAATGCTTTAAAATTTTACACTAAATAATTGGCTGAGTTTTTCAGAATGCGTGGAATTGTCCACCACACCTTCTGCCCTTATACCTCTTAGCAAAATGATGTGGCAGAGAGGAAACACAGGCACATTTTGGATGTTGCTAGGACTCTGCTTATTCAGTATTGTGTGCCACACCTTACTGGGGTGATGCAATGCTCACGGTCTGTTATCTTATTAACAGATTACCCTCCTCAGTGTTACATGAACAGGCGCCTTGGCATGTGTTGTATCTTGATCGAGAACTATTCCAGGTGCCACCCAAGATATTTGGCTGCATTGCTTTGGTTCATGTTTTGGGACCAAGGAAAGACAAGCTAGCACCCAGGGCTATAAAATGCATCTTCCTTGGATACTCTCGTACTAAAAAAGGGTATAGATGCTTTGATCTAATTCAACAGAGACACTATGTGAGTGTGGATGTGACATTTCATGAGGCCATGCTATATTTTTCCTTTGCTGCACGACAACTGTTTGCTGAGGCCGAGTGTGCACCTATGCTTGTGCCACCTATTCCTATGGGCATTCTTCCGAATGAAGGAGGCTCTTCTTCCACAGAGCATACAGATTTAGAGGCATAGATAAGATTCAATGGGAATGTTCATCAGTTTCCTGTTACATACAAACAACATACCCCTTCTCTTATTGTCCCACCATCCTCCCCAGCATGGATTTAAATGCCGTCGGCAAGGCCAGTTTTGAAGAATAGCCATGCCGATATGATGTCAGTGTCGAAAAACAGGCGTTTCGGTGGCATGCCGACCATACCGGTCGGCATGCCGCCGTGTCGCCGCCGGCAAAATGGTCACTCTCCCTCGTCCCCCTCACCTGTATAGGAACTTGGCAGGGCTGTAGGGCGTGCGGCTACTGGAGAACACCGCGGAGTAGATCGCGTCGAGATCACACACGAGGCACACGACCTTCCTGTCGTCGCCCTCGCTGCCCGCCTTCTTCCTCTGCTGCGGCCTGCAGACGTAGGGGTTGTGGCGGTCGCTGAGGAAGTAGTTCCTCAGGGGCGGGGTGTGGAGCAGTGCCTGCAGTACGGAGTTCATGAAGCAGGTGTTGCCAAGGTTGTTGAGCCCCCAGAGGCCCCATGGGACCCCGCGGCCCGACTCGGCGGCGGCGGTGTTAGGGCACCACAGTGGGCTGGAGCAGCAGTCGAGGAGGCGCTGCTCCCTGGGGGTGGGGGTCCAGGGGCGGAACTCGACTAGTCGCCTCCTCTTGGGGGGTGTGGGGGGAAGGGGGATGGAGGCGATCCGGTATTGGGAGGCGAGGAGGACGGCGGAGTCGAAGTCGGGGTCGTGACCTGGTCGCAGCAGGCGAAGCAGAAGAGCTCAACGCGGTGGACGTCGAGGGCAAGGGCGTGGGGAGGGGAGGGGGACTGGTAGAGGTGGTCGGGGGCGTGGAGGGGGCAAGAGAGGCAGAAGTAGAGGCAGGGTAGGGAGGAGGAGGGGGGGCAGAGGGGACAACGGTGGGGGAGGTCAAGGTGGAGCTCGGCGCAGTCGAGGGCAGGGGGTTTGGGGCGAAGGAGAAGGTGGAGGGAGCGGAAGGGGTTGGGGGAGGAGGAGAGGAAGAGCTGAAGGTGGGGGCAGGGAGGAGGGATGGAGGGGTAGGAGGAGGACATGGGGAGGAAGGTGGTGGTGGTGGTGGAGCTGCAGGGTCGGTGGGCCCCGCGGACATAGAGGGTGGGGAGGGAGGGCGGGGGAGGCGGGAGGGCTATTTGATTTGGGTGTAGTGGGGGCCCCACCTTGTTAAGAGATGCTGTTTGCTTGTGCAGATATCCATAGGGTCGGCAAGCACTACCGATGCCGTAGGATGCTTAACATATAGGGACTCCCACCAAGGGCGTGTGCTTGTGCCGATGCCGATGCAGCCCACCTTGTTAAGAAATGCCGATGCCGATGCCGATGTTGTGTGCTTGCTGTAGACTGCCACTGCCATCTCTTCCGCTCCGCTAATGCCAATCACGGGCACGTCTTGTCGTTAATGAGGGAGCATTGCAATAGCGAATTGGTGCGTCCTGGGATAACACGATTTGCTACAAATTACATTGCCTTGCAAAGTATTGTAGACAATAAAGTTAGATTAAAGTCAATGGTAAATTCTACCAATTGATTTGCCATGGCAGAAACTAGGACACAAGGTGAGAAGGATGCAGAGGACTTGATAAACAATTCACGATTTTGGGATGATTATAGCCGCGTTACTCGTATTATGGAGCCCGTCGTATTACTTTTGAAGTTGGTGGATGGAGATAAGAAACCAACGATGGGCTACATATACCAAGCACTAGAAATTATGTATGAAAAGGCGGAAGAAGCAGCGGGAAGGTCTAAAGAGCCATTCTTAAAGATAATAAGAGAACGAAGGCAAAGCATGCTATCCCACCCACTCTACCTTGCCGGTAAGTATATTTCATTATAAATTTATCTTATTCAAATAATTTTGTATTATTTTAACTATTTATCTTTAATTATAGGCTATTATTTCAACCCAAAATTTAACTATAAATACCACCTTGGCACGCGTGAAAATCTCATTCAAGCTGTGCAAAAAGTTGTTCAAAAGCTCTCTCCTACAACTGCTACGCAAATAGCGTGCATGAATGAGGTAGGCAAATTTAACTTTAAATTTGATGCTTAAATAAGATATTTGACATCTTTATGTCAATATGTTGTAGATTAAATTATTTAGAGAAAGGATGGGATCTTTTGGGAGTCATATGGCACAACAGGCTATTAAGGCCACTCATCCTGGTAATAACCGACATCTCTTTAATATTTACTAATAATAATTTACTCTATAAAATCCAATTTTTGACTAGAATATGTTTCCCTACAACGGAATGGTGGAATTTGTATGCAACGGAAGCTCCAAATTTACTGCAGGTGGCTGTTAAAGTGTTATCACAAACATCATCTGCTGGTGCGTGTGAAAGAAATTGGAGTACATTTAACCTTATCCATTCCAAAAGAAGAAACAAGCTTAATGACCTTGTGTATATCCACTACAACACAAGGTTACGAATGAGGCACATTCAGGAGGGCTTTGATTTTAAAAATAAGGAAATGATCGATCCAATTGATCTGGCTTACATTTTCTGAACCGGAGATAATGTGCTAGAAAGTTGGATAAATGACATTGGAGGAGAACCTGTGATGGATGTTAGGGGAAGGCCAGATCCAGAGCTATCAAAGAAAATTGGTGCTAATGTTGAAGGACATATGGTCAGATCTGGTCGTCATACAGTTCCTATAAGAGTACTGGATGAAGAGGATGAAGAACGACAGTTATCACAGTCTACTTCAACCTCAAAGGATGACTCAGATGATGGCTCAAATGTAGATGCATTTGTAATGGTAGAAGGATCTGGATCAGAAGGATTATTCGATAGAGGGAGACATGGTGGTCAAGTGCAAACTCAGGGTGCTACAGAATATGACGAACGACACACCAATATCCATGGCGAACATATTCCAAGTCCAAGTCCACCAGCCATGGATTACGAGGGATATCCAAGTCACGATGCTTACATGGAGGATTTGAGCTCCTCAATTGGTTCCATGAGCATTAGTGATCAATTTTTTGGTTCTTCAGCACCTAGATCTGGATATGACATGGGATCATACGACACAACACGTGAGACGGGATCTTCATATGCTCAACCATTCTACCCGCAATCATTTGCACCACCACCGCCTTCATATAATTATCCATCATATTCATACGCTGAGTTTGAAAATGTTGACACTTCTGGGACTAGGACTGGGAGTGAATATTCTTACCCATATGAGTATGGTATGATCCAAAATTACTTTCCTCAGCAGTTCCAACCCCAAGCTCTCCCTCAAATGCCAAGATCAAAATCATCACAAGATGATTCTTGAACAACAGGATTCTCACAAACACGTGCAACTAATCGTGCACGTGGGCAGCGTGACATACCATACACAGATAGTAGATTTCCCCGTCTTGGGATTTTTGTTAGTATGAATGAACATGAATACAGACAGCACATAATGGATTACCAGACAATGTATTCATATATGTCTTGGAAGGATTACTGTGAATACATTCAAAGTATTCATCGACACAATAGTCAACAATTGTATCAATCAAGTGATGATAGTACCCATGATAAAGATATGCATCCAGCAAGACACTCTTGGTTCTGGTGAAATCTGTCTTTCAAGTTCCAAGTCCTGACTTCTGATACATCATACATCAAGACATTACAGTTTTAACTTTTACTTTGAAACTATACACTTTGATTCTTTCATTCTTAAATTCTTTGATTCTTAAATTCTTTGTATTCTTCTATTATTAAATTTTCTGTATTCTTAACATGGTAAGAATATTTCATCTCGTTATTGAATTTTAACATTGTATGGTTATGTTGTATATGAATATTATGATGTAACACTCTTATTGTTACATAATCAACATTTGATTTTCTTGAAACTGATATCATTTTGACCACTTCTTCCATTTTTGTCGGCATGCATCGGTATGCCCTCGGCGTGCCTTCGAAATGGCATTTTTTCGAGCCATCGAAATCATCGAAATTTGCCATCGAAAAACGGGCAATTCTCCGGCATGCCCACGAAATGCACACTTGCAATTTTATCTTCACGGCGTCGAAATTGACATTTCGAACCTTGCTCCCCAGCTTAGGTATGTGTTGAGCCTATTGATGTTGTTGTTGATGTTGGTCAGTCTGCAAGCCCTGTACAGGTTACTCTAGAGCATGATGTTCTGATAGCTATTCGAAAGGCTCCTCGTTCTTGTGCACACTACCTATGGAGTGGATTTTTTTGACACCTTTTCTCTAGTTCTACGACTCTCCACAGTCAAGATTTTGATCTCGGCTACAGTTCACTCCAGTTAGAAACTTTATCAACTTGATATCAAGAATGCATTCTTGTATGAAGATCTACAGGAAGAGGTATATATGCAGTAGCCCCTTGGGTTTGAGATTTAGGGAGAGTGCGTGTAGACTGAGGAGGGCCATCTATGGCCTTAAGCATAGTCGCAGAGCTTAGTTTCACAAGCTATCAGAGGCATTGAGCACAATTGGGTTGCAAAGGTCCTCCTTAGATCACTCTTTGTTTGTGAGGAAAATAGAAAATGGTGTGGTGCCTTGTTGGTCTATGTGGATGACCTGATTATTGCTGGGGATGATATAAAGGGTATCACTGAGGTTAAGCAGTTTCTGGCACAACAGTTTGTGATAAAAGACCTGGGGAAACTTTGGTATTTTCTTGGCATAGAGGTTGCACACAGTAAGGAAGGCATTATGCTATCTTAACGTAAATATGCTTTGGATGTTCTTCAAGAGGCTGGTATGCTGGGGTCCAAGGTGGCCAATATTCCAATGGATCCTAAGGTACATTTGTATTATGAGCAGGTAGAAGTTACAGATAGTAGAGCATACAGACAATTGATAGGAAAACTATTGTATCTGACTATTTCTAGGCCTGATATTGCTTTGGTTGTGGGTAAGCTGAGTCAATTTATTGATAAACCAACCAAGTTGCATTAGCAGGTAGCCTTACAGGTGCTCAGATATTTGAAGAAAGCACCTGGACGTGGTATCTTGTTTCAGAAAGGAATCCCTATGGCTGTTGTTGGATATTCTGAAGCTGATTATACTGGTGACTTGGTTAACAGGAGGTCCATTACAGGCTTCTGCACTTTTGTTGCGGGAAATTTGGTGACATGGAAGAGTAAGAAATAGGTTGTGGTTTCTAGGTTAAGTGCTGAGTCAGAATACAGGGCTATGGCTCAAACTGCTACTGAGATGATCTGGGTTTGATCCTTATTGTGAGACTTACATATTCAGGTCGAGGAACCCATGGAGATGTGTTGTGATAACAGAGTTGCTACTTATATAGCCAATAATCCTATGTTTCTTGAGTGGACAAAGTATGTTGAAGCTAATTGCCACTACACTCATAACCTGATACAGCAGGGTGTCCTCTGTACTACATTTGTTGCTTCCGTAGATCAGACTTTTGGCATCTTTACAAAGCCTCTGCCTCGGTCTGCCTTTGATGCATGTTGTAGCAACTAGCAGGCTGAGCATGATGGACATCTATACTCCAGCTTGAGGAGTGTTGATATAGTCTTTCTTTTGTCTTTTTTTGTTTTCTTTTGTACCGCTATCCTATTTTACTCTCCTTGTGGGTTCATGTTGCTATTCACCCAACACCCCTCTTCATATAAAGAGGTGTTGGGTCACTTAGAACAAACTAAGGAAAAATGTGATTTTCATATTTCCTGTCTCGTTCTAACTCTCTTCTTTTTGTCTTTATGTGCTTGTTTGTGGTTGCTCTTTGTTATGTCCTGGATCTTGCCACGATGATCATGTGGGAATTGATGTATTGAATGACTGGGTTACAAATGAATGGTGGTAATGTGCACGTTTTATTTGAATTCTCAATTTATATAATTCATGTGTGTTTACTACTTGGTGATGCAAACGTTGGCTCTCTTGTTGCATATATTGGTATTTCCATAATGTTATGCATATTACTTTCAGTAGAATGTAGTTCTGGTCCTGAAGAAGCTTAATGAATTTTTGAGATGCAGTTGCTTGTTTCAGTGTTGGGTTAGGCATCTTGTTAATGGTTTGTTACAAGTTTGAAATATGTTACAAGTGTCTTCCATTAAGCTTTTATTAGTCTTACTATTTTGTATTTTTGTTTTATTTTTTGCTTAACAACTAGGTACATCTTTAATAGATAATCCACTATTGACTACAAGATTAGTAAATATTCTAACCTTGTTGTTTGAGCTGATATGCTACCAATTGTACCGGTACAAGGAAGTTTTTATTTGAGCATCCAACACAAAACCTCCTGGCTTTAGTGGGGAGGCCCACTCTTAACGCTATGCCAGTTATTGCATCTTTAGATATATTATTATCTTCTCGACATGCTTCCTCATGTGTGGCCTTCTTTGGGTCCTACATATGGACAAATTGATTACATAGAGTTTAATCTTGGTTGTCAGACTGGTGTGACTCTAGTATCTTGTCAAGCGTCCACCTCAAAACTAATTGCCTTTAACAGAGAAGTCCAACCACTAATGACATACCAATTATCAATTTCCATATGTTTAGTTGTGGTACTTTTATCTCAATAGACTTCACGTGATGAAGACTTCATTACACTGTCCTCATTATGGTCTTTTCATATGATTATGAAAGGCATTGCCATGGTTAATTCTTTTTTTCCGCAAAGGATTGTCATGGTTAATTCCTTTTCATGTTAAAGAGGTCATATTTGTACAGGATTTTTTAAGAAAATGCCAGCAAGAACTTTTAAAATTACTTAAATGCCATAAGAAAAGTCCATATTTACATAAATTCCATAAAAAATATTTAAGTTTGTTTACATAAATGCCAATTCTCGTTTAAATCTTTGAGTCAATCAAGATGAAATCCGGATCGTTTATTCATGCTTTCTAATTTACATTAACATGGGGATTGACACAACCCATATTTCATCTTGATTGACATGGAGATTGACACAGGACTTGGCATTTATGTAAGTGGAATTGATTTTTTTCTGGCATTTGTGTAGAGATGGATTTTCTCATAGCATTTAAGTAATTTTGAAAGTTCTTAATGTCATTTTTGTAAACCCCCTATTTGCAATTGAGGGTTTTAGCCATTGTTATTTCATTCTTGATTCTTTGTGAGATTTTGATACTCTATAGAAATTTTGTTCCTGGCCAAAACCTTTGCTATCAACCTTACACAATTTAAACTTGCATTTCAGCTCTTGTAGGACTGTTGCTTTACATAATAGTGCTGCATGGAATGTGGTAGATGCTTAAATCAATCTTTCCTTTTCCAAACAAAATGCAGTTGATTGAAGATGGTTTCTCTCATATGGTATTGTTTAGGAACTGGAGAAATCATATGAAGAGGATGAACGTAGCAGGACCATTAATGGGCTTCAAGCAAATTGTGAGTTTCAAAAAGCTCACATGTCAAAGCTAGCAGAGGCTTTGAAAGAAGAAGTAAAAAAGCAAGAAGAACTAAGGACAACGACTAGCAGTGAGTTTCAAAAGACAAATGGAATTATTGTTGGCCTTGATGAGAAGCTTGTAGACTGTATGAACACGCTAAAAGCAAAAGGTGATGAGCTACTAAATATTCAGGCTGCTCTAACTGAGTTGCACATTGAGCGTGAGGCCAAGGTAATTCTTACATATTTTATAGCATCTTTCATCAGGTAAATTCCCCTTTGGAAATTCTCAAGATCACTACTTTTTCGTCGTTGATAGGAGAGGTTGAAAAGTGAAATAGGTACTACAAAAGAGGAACTGACCAGGACAACTGAGTTGTTGAAGGTAGTGCTATGTTCTTTCTGTTGCATCTCTATATGTTTTCCTTGACAAGATTGATTTTACATACATTGAGCAGAATCAATGCATATTCAGGTCTGCCATTGTTGAACTTTGATAATCTTCATGAATGAATGTTTTAGAAATATTTCTTGACCAATATATTCTGAAATATTTAGAAGTGGATGGTAAGATGAAATATTTTTAGGTAAAAGAGGTGATCTGGCAATATTTTCGTAATAGATCCATTTTCCATTGTTGCCATGTTAGAATCACAAGATTCAAGAAGCTGAAGCAATTGCAGAAATAAAAATTTCAAGGAAAAATTGATTTCTAATCATGATCATGGGTGCTTAAAGCTTTAATTACATTTTTTTCCAATGTTTTAAGGCTTGCCCCCCCCGCCCCCCCCCCCCCCCCCCCCCCCAAAAAAAAAAAAAAAAAGAAAAGAAATCCCTTTTGCTTGTTGTCCTTTGTGCAAATGTCGAAAAAGACAGAACCCATTATAGTTGACCCCACTTCATGTGGGGAAAAGTTTAGTTACTGTTATTGGTTGTCCTTTGTGCATCAAGAACTAATTCATGGAATTTCTGCTTGCTAGTGTCTACCAACATTTTAGTTGCTAAATTTGTAATTCTAGCATTGATGTTCTACAGACTGCTAACTCAGAATTGGAAATATCCAAAAAAGAGAATCAGGAAATTGCTGAGAGGCTTTCAAATTCTGAAAGAATGTTAGAGGAATGCGCAAATAAGATACGGGAGCAAGATGAAGACAATTCAAAATTACATCTTGCCCTGGAGCATAGCATGAAGAGGATAAATAGTATGGCTACAGATTCAGAGAATTATGTTGATAGGTTATTCATCCTTCTAATAATTGTTTTATTCATGATGCAGATTATCTATAACTTTTTTTTTTCTTGAAAAGTATCTAAACTATTTTTGTTAGCTTTTGTTTCATTTCTATATGGGAAATTGTTTGTACACATGCAAAATCATCCTCATACCAGAGCTTTTTTATTTGCATATACTTGTAGTGTTTTTGTAGCACAGTTTTTTTTTTTTTGAAGCATCAAAAGGGGGTTAACAAGTGGTAACCCCCATTTTCATTAAGGAAAAGGGGGAGTCTATACACCAATTGTTACAAAGGAACCGTCAATGGACACCCTTTTCCCTTTAAAAACTATCCCATTCCACTCTAACCAAACGCACCACAAAAGAATGAAAGCTCTCCTAATGGTATCACCATCAGCAAAGGGCTCATGTAAGCTGAACCAGAAATCTGGAAGGGAGGTAAAGCTAATAGATCAGTCTCCAGCACCAGACCAAATGAAGACTGCAAAGGAGTGAGTAAAGAAAAGGTGGTTCACATACCTCTTCACCACAAAGAGGAAAGGTCATATCTGCTTTTGGTGCCCAACGACTCCTGTAAGACCAAGTAACTAGTCATTCCCTCCTCAAGAGCCACAAGAAGAAGTTCATCTTAAGGGGAATTTTACATTTCTAGATTTTCCTGGAATCTGCTGCCAGCCTCTGATCTGCTTGTGGATTGTTTTTCATGTACTTCAGATATGCCTTCCTCACAGTCACAGAGAAGGTTCCATATCTCCAAGTCCAGCTGTCATTGTAACACCTTTTCGATAGCACACTGTTAGCAAGGTTATTTTCATTTGTACTCCCCTCTCTCCATTAATACTCCAAACTACCTTGTGTAAGTTTTTAATGGTATTTTTTCTGAGGGTACTGATAGGGATCAGAGCTGACAGCTAGATGGTGGAACACAGGCTGCAGCAGTGAGGAAGCTTGGTTAACCTGTGCAGCATCTTCTCTTGGATTGCCGAGCCTTCAACAAGCATATTTTAAAGCAGGGAGGGTTGGAAGGGGCGTGGCTAAAATCTCATCAGAGGAAATTGCAGTCCCAATTTTAGTGGTGACTTAGGGATCCTACAAAATAAGGACAATGAAGATGGCTTGTTTTCCTTGGTGTTCCACACTTGTTATGGCAGGATGGAATCTGTTAGAGAGGCCTGTCCTTTTTGTAAAGTTTTGCTGTGATTTATGCCTTTAGTTATCTCAGTTCATGCTAAGCTTGGAGATGGCTCTGATTTCATATTTCAGCTGGATGATTGGTTGTCAAGTGGAACTTTGGCAGGGAGGTTTCTGAGACTTTTTACCTTACCAGTCGACCTAGAGGCCTTGGTGGCAGAGTACTAGATTTGGGGTGTTGAGTAGTGTTGTAGAAATGGGTATACGGATCTTGGAGGCTAGGGTTTGTTCATTAAGACCAACAAGAAAAGGATTTTTACAATATATAGGGGTTTGGGTTGCACAGATCTACACCTGAAGGTCCATATACTTGTTTATACAACACTACTCAATGTGGGGGAATCGGGATGCAGGAGGCTCCTGGACTCTGATTCTGATGGGGCATATCTCCAAATACAGGAAGGCTGAATTCTCACATTGAGTATGAGATGGCTAGTCGTGGGAGAACGAGTTTTCAGTGCCTCTCTCCTTAGGTGGACCGGTGATGATCTTTTCAGGGATTGCCAGATCATACGAAAAATATACATGCCCTTGAAGATTGAAATTCTCAGATGGCCATTGCATAGAATCTAGAAAAAAAAATTATGACCAAGACTTACTGCCAAAGATTTGCCACTCAATCACTTATGTATCATGCTGGGAGATTCAAGAAGATTGCAAGCATTTGTTTTTTCAATGCATGTTTGCGAAGGTTTGTTTGGGAGAATAGTAGGGTGCAATGGGTGGAACCATTCTCATTCTTGGCTGTTTGGAGGAGCCGAAAAGTGACCTTTAATGCTCAAAATAAAAAAGAGAAAACTTGTTTATGCTGCTTTGATCTATTGGCTACAGAGAGATCAGGCAATTTTTCTTCCTAGAGAAATGAGGGTAATTTTCTAAGTGCTTTTGTGGAAAGTGTTTGTAGAGAAGTTTTGTTCCCTAAGGGGCTTTTTGCATCCTTGTAATTGGTACCTATATTTTTGGGCATTGTGATCTTCCTTTCCCTTCCTAGAAAACAATCTATCCCCTTATAAATCCAATCATACCCTTTAAATATAGTCAATGCGAATGGATATGCTTACCACCTTTGTACTTTCTGGCAAGGTTCGAAATGTTGATTTCAACGTCGTGCCAATGAAATTCTAAGCGTGCATTTTGTAAGCATGCCGAGGGTACGCTGTGGAAATGCTGAGGGCTTGTCGACAAAAATGACAAAAATAGTAAAAAAAATAGTAGCAACCCCGGCATGACCATCAATTTTACTGGCATACTGACCATGCCGACGACATGTCGACGGTATCCCTGCATTTCGACACCTTTACCATGTCGGCATGGGCTTTTCCTAAAAAAGGCCTTACCGACGGCATTTAAATCATTACTTTTTGGTTCCATTTCTTGGAATTAGCATTATGTCTACTAACTAATAGGAGAGCTTTAAAGGATTATAAGCAACATGTTATAGTTCAAACAAATGAATTAGATAGTTTATTTCATAATTCTACTTCTCAATATATAGAGGTGGGAAAATTACATGAGTACTCAAGGAAAATGAAAATAATACAACTAAGAAAATAGCAAACTAATAAGAGGTCGTAAGGGGTGACACTCCCTATTATGTTGAGCATAGATGTTAATCATGCTCATTTTGGAATAATAGTTATCAAACAAAGGTTGAGGTAATGCCTTGGTGAAGATGTTTGCTATCTGGTCCTCAGAAGAAACATGTGAAATGCAAATAAGGCCTCTCAGGATCAAGTCACGTGTGTAGTGACAGTTTATCTCCACGTGCTTGGTCCTCCTATGGAACATGGGATTGTTGGCAATGTAGCAAGCTACCTTGTTATCGCACCTTATCTCCATAGGAGTATCAACCATCACATGCATGTTTGCCAGGAGGGACTTCACCTACATCATCTCTGCACCTGTATATGCCATAGCCCTGCACTCAGATTTTACACTAGATCTGGAAATAATGGCATGCTTCTTGCTTTTCCAAGTCACCAAGTTCCCAGCAACATAAGTTCAAAAACCTGTGGTAGATTTTCCATCTGCCAAATACCCTACGTAATCAGCATCAGAGTAGGTCATAATACTCATGGAGGTCTTCCTCGTGAACATGATCCCCTTCCCTGGTGCCTTCTTCAAGTATCTTAGCATCATCGTTGCATCCCAATGTTGCTTAGTGAGCCTATCCATAAACTGGCTTAATTTCCCAATTGCAAGGGAAAATATTAGGTCTCGTAATTGTCAAATACAGTAGTTTGCCAATTAGTCCTCCGTACTGACGACTGTCAATTGCCTCTATCCCCTTATCATATAGATGTGCTTTAGATCCATAGATATACTTGTTGGCTTTACCCCTAGTATGGCAGTCTCTTGCAGCAGATCCAGTGTATATTTCTTCAGGGAAAGCACAACACCTTTTCTGCTTCGGGCAACCTCTATCCTAAGTATCAGAGTGGTCTAAGATCCTTCATAATAAAGTTCCTTGTAAGACACTCCTTAACCTTGGTGATGTTAGTCTCACATCTCCTGTGAGAATATTATCATCAATGTAAACAAGAAGTGCTACCATACCCTTTCTAGTTTTCTTGACAACAGTAAGTGATCTAAGGATGATCTAGGAAGCCAAGTATCTCAACCACCTCAAAGTAGGAATGACCATTGGGTTGGGCTGCCGGTCTGACCTAGCTCGAAGCCCAGCCTAAGTTTGAAATTAACTTGGCTTGGGCTTGGGTTGTAAATATGACCCATTTATTAAATGGACTTGGCCTTGGGCCAAGGTGGCCCAAACCCAGCTTGGTCCATGTGGCCCATTTATAGAGTTGGCCTAAGGCCTAGCTTATTAACCCAATTACATCAATATATATCATATATGTATATATATATATATATTCATAGTATATATCAAAATATATATTATATATGCATGATATGTTACACATTAAATAAACATGGATTGCTCTTGTTATCTTCCACCAACAAAACCTTAAAATCATTGTGCTCCCTGTAATTGCAAGTTGTGCAATCCTATGATTCCGTTCGAACTAGATATGAATCATTGACTTCTTGCCATAGAAAAGTGTGGACATCTAAGTTCAAACTAAAATACGAACACATAAGTTGAACACTTTTATTTTTTATTGTAATTTCCTCCTACTTGATTACATTTAGTTGTGTTGGCATATGCTATATATGTAAACTATTCAACCCAAATATTTGTTATGCAAGTAGTTGAATCATTTTGGGTGCACGTGCACCCGCAATAATTTAAAGATCTTTTAATCTACACAAAATGCAAATATAATAACCATATTGTTTACATAATTGAAAATGATCATTATCCTTTACAAGTCTTTTTTTTACTTGTACCAAATCATATCGTTGCTCGTACTTTATCGAGTGAGTCTCCCATTTAAATATTGTTTTGCAAGCATTGATGAAATAAATAATGAGACCATGAATAAATGGGCCAGCCTAGCTCGGTCGAAGCCCTTTGTTTTTTTTTGGGCCGAGCCGGGCTTGGGTCAAAAAAAATTATTTTGGGCCTGGCCTTGGGCCACCTTTTTAACCCATTTATTAAACGGACTTGGGCCGAGTCAAGCCCAGCCCACAAGGGCCCGACCCGATGCTCATCCCTACCTCAGAGAGCTTCTGAAACTAGCCCTTGGGGCTTTGTTTCATACCATAAATAGTTTTACACAGTTGACAGATCTTGGAGCACTCCCCCTGAACCTTATAACTAGGTGGCTGCTGCATGTATACCTCCTCCTATAGGTCCTCATATAGAAATGCATTCTTCACATCCAGTTGTTGAGGTGGCCAATCGACCTAATTTGTTGCATTGCAACGGATATAAGTGTACACACTGTAGGAAGTAGTGCACTTGAGGAGAAAGTGTCAAAGAAGTTCACACCATAGGTCTGTGTGAACCCTTTGGCCACAAGACGAGCTTTATATCTGGCAATCATTTCGTTTGGGTGATACTTGATGGTGAAGATGCATTTGCACCCCGCAACAAATGCACCAGGTGGTATATCAGCCAATTCCCACGTCTCTTGTGAGCACATTGCAACTATCTCATCCTCCGTGGCCTGGCACCATTTTGGATCAAGCATGGTATGTTGGTGAGTTGTAAGAACCTGCATGGTGGATAAGGCCTAGCAAAACATGCTATACGCTCCTCCAAGAAAGGTTGTGGACACAACATTAGAAATAGGATATCTGGCACAACTCTGTGGGGCCTTACGAACTGCAATCAGAAGATCCAGATCATATGAAATGTGGTTATCACTGCTAACCATCACAGGTTTCCCAGATTGTGTAGGAGCACCACTATCACCCAATAACTGTCCTGCATTGTCACTATGCAACATCTCATAAGCCTGTAAAGTATTTGTAGTCACTTGAGGTGGAAGAGTCACAGGTGTTGTAGAGGGAGGGGGTCACTGCTTGTAGGTGATGGGGAGTTTGTATGTGATCGGGGGCTCACAAAACCTCTCATGCTCAGAGGGTGGTGGTTTAGATGGTGGTGACAGAATCAATGATCAGAATTGCCTCCAGGGGCGTAGGAGGAAGGTATAGTTACCTCAGCAACATCAGGAGAGAGATTTCTCCTGATAGTGGAAAAATAGGGAAGATACTCGTGAAAGGTGACATATGCACTAACATAGGGACGTCTTCCAACTGGATCATAACATTTGTACTCCTGTTGTGTTCTTGAATACTCGAGAAAGATCCACTTGATAGCATGGGGAGCAAGCTTATCCTTGTTGGGCCCATAAATATGTACAAATGCAACACAACTAAAGACTCTAGTTGATACTCTAAATGGATCACTATCTGGAAATGAGATGACATTCGATTAATAAGATAGCATGCAATTCACATCTAGGATGACTTGCTCATTAAGGACTGTAGATGACGTTCGATTAATAAGATAGCATGCAGTTAACACTACATCTCCCTAATTTCTATCTGGTACACTATTTTGAGTTAAGAGTGTCCGTGCAACATCTAAAATATGTTGATGTTTTCTTTTTACTACACCATTTTGTTGAGATGTGTGGGGAC
Source organism: Thalassia testudinum (assembly GCA_037157565.1). Classification (NCBI taxonomy): domain Eukaryota; kingdom Viridiplantae; phylum Streptophyta; class Magnoliopsida; order Alismatales; family Hydrocharitaceae; genus Thalassia; species Thalassia testudinum. The sequence continues at coordinate 57,351,960 of JAZHRO010000030.1, forward strand.
AACTTGTTTAATGGATAATTCCATGGTCCCTATAAAATGTATGCAAAGTGCTGGTGTAGAACTCTAAAGCATTATTTGATTTAATAATTTTCACCTTCGCCTCATACTTATTCCGGATCTCAGCCAGAAATGCATGAATCATATCGCCAGCTTTAGACTTGGCCTTCAACAAAAATACCCAAGTGATACGGGAGAAATCATCCATAATTGCCAAATAGAATCTATGCCCCAAATGATCCAAGGTCCTACTAGGTCCCCAGATGTCTAGATGAAGCAACTGAAACAAGGCTTGAGACCCTCAGTGTTGGCTTCTTGGGAAGGCACTCTTATGGTGCTTCTTGAGTTGACATGCCTTACAATGGAAGGTTGCAGTTGGAGGAATTTGTGGCAGCATCCTTTGAAGTTTTGGTAGGGGGATATGACCAAACCAAAGATGTCACAAGTAGCTGGAGGCACTCCCTGAAGGAAGAGAAACATGGCTGGCATAGGGTGATTGTAGAAGACGATAAACTCCGCTGCCTTTATGACCACACTCAATGGTGCATCCTGTAAGAACATCCTCAAATGTGAGGAAAATTGCATCGAAGACTGCTTTACAGTTCAACTCTTTTGTAATCAGGCTAATTGACAACAAACTCAGTGGGAAGTTTGCAGCCAATAGAACATTCTTTAGCCTTATGTGCAGAGTAACATGAACCTCCCCTAAATCAGCTATAGGAGAATGTTGCCCATTAGCAAATCTGCATAGTTTTGCTTGATTGGACTGAACGAATTGTAGAGAGTTGTCTCGCATCACTAGAAATATGCCAAGATGCACTTGAGTCAACAAGCTAATCCGCTTCTCTGCTTGAGGCTAACACGCATCTCCTACTTGAGACGTACCATGCTGACTAAATACTTAGAGCAATATCTTATACTCACTCCTGGGGACAGTGACGATATCATGTGTCCCTCCTGGTACAACAAAGGCCTTATACTCAACGATAGTAACTCTCTTCTCCTCTGGTTCTGGTTGAAGCACAGTATGCTTCTTATCATGGCCTTCCATGGGAACATGTTTGTAACCATTGAAAGCAATCAATCCCATATGACTGCATCATAGGACTAAAGAAGGGGCTCTTGCACACCTTTACCTCTAAGACGCTCTCCGATTTCATCTTTGACAAGTTTTCAGACACCGTATCAACTTTAACCAGAACCAACCAACATCCACTAGCTTAGGAGAAAGGAAATCAAACCATTAAGAAGACACTACCGTCCTTGTTGATGCATGAACACGTCACAAACAACAAGATGTGTTGTAAGTACCACGGATTAGCAACAACGTTCGATGCTGCAAGTACTAGCAGGGTGGTGCTGCAGGCACTAACAAATCAATAGGGGGCGTTGCAGGCATCGACATATCAACAGGGGCAATGCAGGCCTTAGGGGTAATGCTACAGGCACCGTAGATTTGGTGGGGGTGGTACTGCTGGTTTGGGGTGTCGCCGGTGGCTTGCTTTAGGCTAGTAGCAGTGCTAGCGGTGCTCGGAGAAGCCTGCTGGTGGCGCTTCAAGGTGAGGAAGACATGTGGAGGTCCATCGACCAACCAAGGAAGGCTAGCGATGGTAGTGGTGCCTCCTTAAGACTTTACTAAGGTTAGGTTTTTTCTTTGGTGGAGTTATGAGAATCAAGGTGGGTATTAGACTCGGGCCTAGGATTGCGGCTCTAATACTAAGTTAGAACAAATGAATCAAAGAGTTTATTCCATAACCCTACCTCTTAATATATAGAGGTACGAAAATTGGAAATGAAAGTAATAAAACTAAGGAAATAACAAACTAATAAGGGACCGTAGGGGCTAACATTTACTGGTAAGATTCCTTGTTGGAGATTTTTTTTATATAAAAAAGAAATGTTAAACCATTTCAAGCAAGTTAGTGTCTTCCAATGGTTGAGGTCAACCGATGTCCCTATGGATGGATCTTCTATTATTTCTTCTCCAATGAATAAATGGTTGCAGGGACACAAATAAGTAGATCTCCCTTACCTCTTGGAATTTTGAAATAGTTGAGATGAGACTAAATACATGACCCACATAACACATTCGATAGGACCATTACAGGGTGCAATAGTCTCAACATGTTAGACTTTTTAGCAATATTTTCTTTATTCTCAATTTAAATTGGATAGTAAATTCCCTTATAGATTGGATAGATTATTCTTGTCGGTGGAGCTTGCTGAGGTGTTCCCCTTGGCAGGGGTTCGGCCATTGGAGAGACCATTCTCGGATCACACGTCGCTGATGTGGGGAGGCAACAAGGGCATCAGGTGTGGCACATACTTCAAATTTAATCGGGCCTAGATGTTGGAGGAGGGGTTTAGGAGTTTGGTTGAAGACAAATGGCGATCCTTGCGACCAGAGGGGTCGACGGTGACGAGGTTGGAGAAGACGTAGGAACTCAGGAGTTTTCTTAGGGAGTATAGGAGGCAAGTGAAGATGGAAAGGAATAGGAAGAAAGATGAGGCTCTGGGTGAGGTTTAGCGGTTGGACATGGTGGACCTGGGCCTGCTGACAGTGGAGGAGAGGGAGACCAGGTCTGAACATATGAAGATTGTCTAGGAGGAGGATTGCAAGGTTGAGGTAGAATGGCGAACAAGGTCTAGGCAGAGGTGGATCATGGAAGGCAACTCCAATACAAAATACTTTCACATGATGGCGTTAGGTAAGAGGTGGTGGAACGGGATAGACAGACTCCTAGTGGGTAGTGCATAGCTTATGGGGAGAGAGGCTGTTGGCAGAGCGGCTACAGATTTCTTTATAGATTTCACAGGGAGGGGGTTCGGTGAGTGGAGGTGAAGGGGGTCTGAGATCCCTTCCATTAGTGTGTAGGCTGAGGGGCTAGTTACCCCCTTCACAAGGGATGAGGTAAGATAGGCGATTTGGGACCTGGATGCGGAGGGTTGCCCGGGTCCTAATGGCTTTCCCATGTTCTTTTACAAAGAATTCTGGACGATGCTTGAATGGGAAGTCAGGTAGGGATGTCCCTGGCACCCATGCTATTTGTTTTGGTTGCAGATGCACTGGCGAGATCGTTGGTTAGAGCTTATGGGAGGGCCTCATTAGGTGTTTCCCACTGGTGGATGGGTCCATGGTCCCTGTCCTTTAGTATGCAAATGACATACTTTTCTTCGTTGAATGTAGAGATGCAAGTTTTAATAAACCTGACCCGAAGAGAATGGATAAAACCCGACCTCGAACCTGATAGGGTTCAAGTATGGGTTTATCTAAAAAACCTGACTGGGTCTAGGTATAGGTGTGGGTATGGATCTATACTTGGTTACCCGACCTAAGTGCCCAAATAAAATCCTCATTTACCTGAGATATATAAGTTCTACCCTAAGTCCTTTATTCCCTCAACTCTACTCTCCCTCATGATTTCCTCCATGATTTTGAAGGTCTGGAGTGCTTCTGAAGCTTCCATTTAACATTTATTTTGGGGATGAAGATCTTTTATTTGAAATATACTTGTATTTTATCTTTGCTTGTATTCTTTGTTTTCGATATATTTCCCTTGAAGTTCTTTTTTGTAATAATTTCAATGGAGATTACTAAAATTGGAGTTGCCTAAGCCCATATATATATATATATTTTTGAGATGAAAAGGAATGCTATCGAATCACTGATAACAATCCAGGAGAGCTTTTATTGATAAAAAAATAATGAAAAGGTTACATGATTGAACCCCATTGGTGTATGAGATTCTAGCAACTATTGACAATCTTATCCACATTCACTGGACTCTCCTGAAACAAGCACTCATTTCTAGCTCTCCAAATAGACCATAAAACAACCACCATAGATTAATATGGCTTATTCACCCTCAAGAAAGAGCTCCAAAGATTCTCCCACGTGGGAAGAGATTCCCTACACACCTTCCTCTAGACATAATCTGTAATCACACAAGTAGAAAAAATATGAGTACTGGAATCGTTATGCATCCCACACAAGTGGCAGAAGTGGGTAGGGGTTCCCGTTCTCCTGTGCCTCAGATCTCCAGTAATCAGGTCATCTCTTTTGCATAACCACAAAAAAATTTGTATCTTCAGTGGTACCTTCAATTTCCATAACTTTTTCCTCACCTCATCTACTTCTGCCATTGAGAAGCTTGTCATAGGCAGCCGCTGAGGAGAACGTACCCTCCCACTTGTATGTGTCATATTCCTCAAGTGTGGGTTTGAAAGCATTAGGTTCTTGCATGAGACGCTCATTTTCTGCTGGTGTTCTTGTTTCATGATCATTCCACATTACATTGTTCAAGGACCAATTTTCAAAGGCCGTGTCCCGGTAATCACATACCACAGCATTTTTATCAGAAGCGGCTGAGAAAGCAAGGGGGTACCTGTCTTTTATCACCCCACTAGGCAACCAATTTTCCAGCCAGAATTTGAAGCTTTTCCCATCACCTAAGACTGATTTGAACAAGCTCCAATTATCTGCCAAGGCACGCACCACTGATGACCAAAAAGGAGAAGGTTTGTGTGGATTTAGGCGGTTCTTCTCGTCATTGGTAGCCCCATAGCTATCCTGAATAATCTCTGTCCACATTTTTTTTCCCCTTATAGTAGTCGAACTACCCACTTCAAAAGCAAGGCACCATTAAATTCTTTGAGGGACCTAATACCCATGCCACCAATCTTCTTTGGCAAACACACTAAATCCTACTTTACAGGTTGAAGGAAAGCCCCATGATGAGAAGCCCCTTTCCAGAAGAATCTCTTGCGCATCACATCGAGTTTTTTCCAAATTGATTTTGGGGCTTTAAGAATAGAGAAGAAAAAAACTGGAATGGGTGTAATGACCGTGTTCAGTAAAATATACCTCCCACCTTTTGATAAGTAACGACTACTTCAACCCTCTAATTTCGTAGCCACCTTTTCATATAGGAAGGACCAATCTGCTTTCCTCAGCTTAGTGCACTTCAAAGGCAACCCCAGATATTTGACAGGCAATGAGACCATAGGCGTGCCCAAGATGGTGGAGATGTCATTCTGGATCAATCCATTCATACCAAAACAAACCAAGGAGGAGTTGCTTCCATTAAGTCTTAGGCAAGAAATCTTGCCAAAAATTTTTACCATATAATATAGCGCTTGCACTTCCCTCTTCCCCCCTTCCACAAAAAAGACAGTGTCATCTGCGTATTGGAGAATGGGAGCCAAGGCCCTGTTGTTAGACATAGAATACCCCCTTATCAACCCATCAGTTGCTAGTTTGCATCCATATCTTGCCAATGTATCCACTGCAAGATTGAAGATCAGAGGGGCAGGTGGGCACCCTCGTCTTACCCCACTCTGGGGCTGAATCCAGGCTCGACATGGTTTCCCATTTATTAGAGGGGAATATGAGGCAGTTGTGATACATCTCTTCACCCATTGTATCAAAAGGGGGGAACTTTCTCCTTTTAAGGATTTCCCACAGGTACAGCCAGGAGATTGAGTCATAAGCTTTGGAGAAATCAACTTTCCATAGAAAGGCCTTGGACTTTCGCCTGTGCCATCCCATCACCATCTCTTGTGCCATGATGAAGGATTCTTGTAAAGACCTCCCAGGAAGAAAGGCATACTGGACAGGCATTATCAAATCATTTAGTACATCACGCAATCTGCGGGCTAAAATCTTGCTGATAATAAGGTAAATAGAATTTGACAAGGCAATGGGTCTATAGTCTGAAAAGTTCTCCGCACTTGACTTCTTTGGTAGCAAGAACAAGTAAGACTTATTCAATCTCTCAAACCCAAAGTTGCCCAATTCAAATTCATGGATAACATTCATCACATCCTTTTTGATGACATTCCACATTTCCTTGTAAAACAATACCTGAACCCCATCCAGTCCAGGAGCCCCCTAATTATTCAAATCTTTAATTGCTTTCAATGTTTCTTGTTTAGAAATAGGAGCAATTAGCATGGCCATCTAATCATTACTGACACTTGGGAAGTCTGCCGATGCCATCCGCCAAGAACCCCTTGGTGCAGCCTTGTCAAGCTCTTTGAAATACCTGCCAGCTTCACATCTGATTTCATTGATAGAAGTGATAGTTCTTTCACCCAATTTAATTGATGAAATGAGATTGAACCTCCTCCTAGCACTGGCCGCAAGATGAAAGAACTTCGTGTTGGCATCACCTTCCTTGAGCCATAATTGTCTAGATCTTTCACGCCAGTCCATTTCTTTTTTCAAATCCTCCTCCCCAACAACTTGCTGCATCTGCTGCCTTTGTTGCTGTTCCTGAGAACTCAGTGGCTACCTGCATTCCTTCAAATCCAGATCTTTGATCACTGCCAGTGCCTCCACCCTCCTTTGCTCCCTGATCAGTGCCACTGTTTGCCCATATTCTTTCAGCATGGATCACATACCTGCCAACTTAGAAGCCAATTGCTGTGTGTCGGATCCTTGCACATCCTTGTTCTGCCACCAACTGGATAACATCTCAACAAAGCCCTCCTCCCTAAACCAAGATTTCTTGAGTTTGAAATATGACCCGATGTCAGAATTCACCCCACTGTCCCGCACAAGTGGAGTGTGGTCTGAAAAGGGCCTATCAATGCTCATAACAGACGATAGTTGGTGTCTCTCCAGCAAGCTTGGATTACCAAAGAACCTATGCAGCTTAGAGGTCTGCCCACTGTCATTTCTCCAAGTGAATTCAACCCCACTGATAGGGTACTCAGTGATACCCAAATTCTGCACAACCATCTGGAAAGCAGCCATAGCACTATCATTCCTGCCCCCAGGTCTGTCATCACTTAAGAGAGGACAATTGAAGTCAGCTCCTATGAGCCAAGGTACCTCCTGCACTCTTTGATGCATTGCAGACAATTCATCCCACAAGTCTGCCCTATCAGCAGCCGCACATGGGCCATAAATGCAAGAAACATAACACTCCAAATTTCCTTGGAGATTTTGGCATCTGCAGAGGAGCACATGCCTATCACGAAGGACTTCTGTTACATTGAGACGACTCTCTCCACCATATGGCCATTCCACCAGACCTTCCAGCTGCTCCCTTCACCACACAATCTGCACATCCTGACTGTCTAAAGAAGTCCCATACCTGACCATTCTCCTCCAAGTGTGTCTCTTGGATGAGAGCACAATCAATTTCCCACTCAGAGAGATATCTACTTAGAGATGCCCTTCTCACCTTATTGCGCAGCCCACGCACATTCCATGTTAGCACTCTCATTCCTTGCCTGATTGATCCCCTTGAGCCAAACAACCCACATACTCAACCATGATCGAGTTTGCAACAGTTTCTTCCACTATAGGGGTCAGGTTCTCCTTCCTTCTCCTTCTGAGCATGTAAGGGAGCGACCTAGCCCCCTTTTCTAGTTTGACCCACTTCCAAACTTCAGATCACCAGGGATAGTGAACTGCACTTGGTTCACCTCCTTGAGGGCCCTGCTATCATTGGTGAGCACTATTTCCATACCTGACTTCCCCTCCTCTTTTCTACTAGGATTATCTGAATCCCTCTCTAAAATATCTGCATCATCCATAGGACCATTGCCTTTGGCCACAAGGACTTGGCTGCTACATCCCAAGACAGTAACATCTTCCATAGGCATCAAGTCCCTCTCTGCAGAGTCCAGGTGATAATCCTTCCTCTTATTTGATTCAGGGGCCTCATCTGATGAAATATGACCCATCAGTTCAGCCTGTTGCACCTCCTCAGATCTAGCCACAGACGTCTTAACATAACCCTGTTCTGGTAGCACAGAGACTTGCCTAACCACTGCTAGGCAAATGAGCCACGAAGAGCCCCCACATCTGATAGTAATCCTGTCAGGAATTGACCCAGTTTTAAGGACATCAGCCTTAATTCTAAGTGATTGAATATCACCTTCTCCAATCATGACTTCATATCCTTCATAGATAGATGCAAAACCTGCAACCATCTTGACAACAACTCCCTTAGATCTTAAATGCAGTGGCAATCCCTTGATCTCAAGAAAAACCCTCCTAGATCCCATCCTTTGGGGGGGTCGATTAGGGAGAGCCCCATCGAAGGGGGAAACCATTCTCCAGAGTACATTGATATCTTCAAAAGAACTCGACCGAAATCTCAACCTTTCCACATCTATCATCCACAGACCAAATACAAGAAAACGAGACTGGGAAAGCGTTGCCACCTTCCAGCCCATCGACACAAGTTCCAGGGAACTTACCAATTGTTGAAATCTCTCGATCGAGGGTTTGCCTGTCATGATCTCACCAATCAAAGCACCCCTCAGCATGATCTCTGCAGAAGAGATCTCCTCAGAAAGTGGAATCTCCATTTCAATTGAGTGACTGCCAAGCGCCGACAGTGGTGGTAGTCGGGGTTCCTTCACCGCTTCCCGACCTGGATGCTGAGGGGTCATCTTTGTGTGCGGTGGCTTCACCCTAGGGCAAGAATTGCGCTTGTGACCTTTACCCCCACAAGCCAGGCAGACGAGAGGATTTCTACAGATCACAGCCATGTGACCCCTTTGTCTGCATCTGAAGCACAAGATCTTACCATTAGTTCTCCTCTAGGGCCTTCTTGGGTTGAGATTTGGCCGCCCTACCATCACGCGCTTGCCATCCCCTCTCCCTTCTCCTCCAGTTCCTTGACCTCCATGTCTTCCACTCGCCCTCGTCCTCAGCCTTAGTTTCTTCCACACCACCGCCCCCTGCCACCCGACGCCAAACACCCTCTCTCCTTCTCTCTCATTTTTCTCCTAAGCCCATATATTTTCGGCTTGTTAAAAATAAAAAATTGATTAATTGTGTTATAGATTTTTCTTCTTCTTTAACTCTAATTTTTGACACGATTTGATTGTAAAATCAATTTATAAATGGGTATCCGATGGGTAAATGGATACTCGATGGGTAGATTGGTATGGGTATGGATTTTGTAAATGGGTATGGGTTTAACCAAACCCGACCTAAACTCGACCCGTTTGCATCCCTAGTTGAAGGGGCAGAGGCAGAGGCAAGGAAGACCAGGGTGTTGTTCAAGCTTTTTAGGGAGGCATCGGGGCTGCATGTTAACTACAGGAAGTCCACTTCCATTCCCTTTGGCTTGTCTAAGAAGGAAATCTTTGGTTGTGCTGTAGCTTTGGGAACGAAAAGAGGAGCTCTACCTATATCCTATTTGGGCCTGCCCCTATCCAATAAAAGGATTTCTATACAAGATTGAGTCTCTTTGGTTGAGAGGATTGAGGGATGGTTGGTTGGGTAGACGTTGAAGCTATTGACTAAAGGTGGAAGACTGGTGTTGTTGAAAGCTGTTTTAGCATCGATGCCTTCCTACTCTGCAATGGTGTTGAAGATGCCACGTTAGGTTGAAAAGATCCTAAGCCTTATAAGGTGTAACGACCTGATTCCCGAATCCCTACAAGACACGAGAATCAGATCGACTCGACTAATCCCAAGACCCAGTCGTCCAACGAAAAAGTAACCAAAAGAACAGTAAAATAAACCACATTCACCATGTATATAACTAGCAGTAACAAAATACAACAGTAAAGAAGGGAAATAGTACAGTATGCACCACCATAACAGAAGGGAAATATACATGTACATACCATAAAGCTTTCAATAGAGAGTACAGGGAATATCAAAAAAAGACTACTCACTACAGTGGAAGAAAAGTACAGAAAGTACTACAGGTAACTCTACTGGACTCTACTAGGCCCAGCGTCTTCTGCAGCCGCTGACCCTGGCTGCTCAACACCTGGTCCTGAAAAAGTAACGAGGGGAAACGTCAGCGAAATGCTGAGTAGAGTGGCAACTAAAAGCTAAAGAAGCAGTAGAGTGTACAGTGGCTGTTATATTTTTACTTTCTTTATTTACGTCTTTCTATTATTTCACTATTGATTTATTTCTCAGATCCTTCTCTTGATCTTGAATGTTCCTCGTGGGAACGATCTTGATTGCAGTCTTTTCCGAAAAGTAGAAGTAACACGTAGTGCTCTCCTGGCCGGGAGAGCCTGTGGTGGTCTTACCCTCAGTCAACCACCCCAAGGTCACTGACAGACGTAACGGTGACTACGGCACGCGCGATAAACGCACGGGTAGCTACCCCGCACTGGCACGCGGTCAGTCGTTTCCGCTAACGGGTGCGCCCAAAGCACAGCACGGAACCAGTATAGGGCAGAGCCCTCTCAGTAACAGGGGTCCAGCCCCTCCACAGTAACCAAATAGGGGTCTCGTCCCTCCACAGTCTGCTCACCCTCGCCTGATTACTCTGGTTTTCCCAGTGGGCCTAACAAGTCGGTGTAGGAGAGCTAACAGAACCCTGGGGCCCGTGGGGCAGCTAGTACTCTCCCTACACTAGTAGCTCTCCTCGGTACTGTGTACACGAGGGCCAAAAGTCAGTACAAAGTGGCCAGTCCTAACCCCGGGTCCCTGGGGTGGCTAGCTCCGCTCTGTACTAAACAGGGGGACAGTCGCTCTCCTTGGTACTCCGTACTCAAGGGTCAGCTCACTTCCCCAATCTATTCCATTCTGTTTACAGGAGTTCTACTCCTAATTTCTCGTAGGGTTCAAGCTCTTTTAACTCAGTCAATTCAGGTTTTTACCATTCCAGTTATGTCCATACAATTCAAGTTCTCATCCGTAATTATTCATTTATAACAGGCAGCTGTTAACCAATTTACAGGCAGTTATCACTTCCTTTCCACTTTTCCAAGACTGCAATGTTTATATATTCAACTATTTTTCCAGTCCTAGGGTTCATGCCGTACCCTAAGGTCTATCATTCAATTTAGTTTTCCAGTTATAAGATTCATGCAATACCCTAGGATCTATCATTCAATCTAATTCCTCTGTCCTAGGGTTCATGCAATGTCCTAGTCTTTATTAATTGTTTCACAATTGTTCAAATTTTGTTAAATAAATTTAAAGGGTCACTCTACCAGCGAAATCGGGAGTACTGGGGGCGTGGTCGGCAATCCCGCGCGCCTCCGCAACTCCCAAGACTGCAACGGAACGGGGTCTTAACACAAGAATCAATCACAAGGAGTTTCTCAGAATGGTATACAATTACTGTAAACGGATAGAGGAATTAATTTTGGAAAGAACGCAACTCGAAACGCTGAAAACAGACTCTGAACGGACCCTAAACGGATCAAAACGACGAATCTGTCCAAAATCAGACGTCTGGAACCTCTTCCAGACGTCTTAAAAGGTGGATCAGGTCGTACCTCAGTCTGCGCAGTTCTTCAGACGTCCAGAAGCCCGTTGGAACGTCTGGCCTTGGTTTCCAGACGTCCGATTGTCACCCCGGACGTTTGGAGGTCCTCTCCGTCGTCTAGCACTGTGGCCAGACATCTGATTCACGTGGGATGGCGTGCCCTCGCGCCCTCTCAAGCAGAACCTGCGCACACACACACCTGCTCTCAGCATGACGAAACGCAGAGGAAATCGCGGCGGACGGTTGCATGGCCGTACATGCGTAAAAAGGAGAAGATAAGAAATATCTTACTTGTCAGACGTCTGGACCGTCCTCCAGACGTCTTCGGCGTCGTCTGGACGTAAGTCCAGACATCTGATTCTGGAAAATTTTCCAGAACCAGAACTCGATTCGCTCTCCGCCCGCGATGCACGGTCGCGCCGCGCCTCGTCCGGCTGCTGCCCGAGCTGCAGCAGCTCCTCCGCGCTATCCCACGCTCGCCGTCCTCCTGCCGGCTGGCTCTAGCAGCCCCGGCAAGCTCGCACCTTCACGGTCAAGCTTCTACTTCCTCTCGCAGCAGCTTCTCTCCCCACACGCTCGCAGCAGCCACTCTGCCTTTCTCTCTCGCTCGCGCTCTCGCTAGCAGGGAGGAGAAGACGAGTGGAAGGGAGTGGGGTGGCGTGAGGGAGAGGAGGGGTATATGTAGGCACGAGGGGGCTCTGCAAGTCGGCGGGGGAAGAAAGAAAGAGAAGAGGGTGGCTGGGAATCAGTCTACGCGTGCCTGCATGCAGACTTGCTGCTGTACGCACGCAAAATTAATTTCCAGACGTCTGATCAGACGTTTGGGTCAACTCGCAGACGTCTTAAAGTGGTCTTGGTGCCTCGGGTCTTAACATAAGGAGTTTTTCTTGGACAAATGGGAGCGGGGTAAAGTTGGTGGTGTGGGAGGAGGTGTGTATGCCCCTCATGGAGGGAGGCCTAGGAGTCAGGGAGGTGGGGAGGATGAATGTAAGCTTTTGATCAAGTGGTTTGCGTGACTACTTGGGGGGGAGGTTGGCCTGTTAAGGGAGATATTTAGATCATGCTATGGGGCTTCTCCGTTTTGGGAGCTAATAGCCTCTCCTCCGAAGGGCATGTCTCATTTTGTCAGGGGGTTATCGATGGTGGCGCCAAAGGTCTAGAATTTGTTAACGTTTGTCCTTGGTGAGGGAAGAACTTTAGATTCTGGATAGATGATTGGACTGGTCAAGGGAGGCTTTGCGACCGGTTCCCCAGACTCATGGCGTTGGCTGTTGACAGAGATGTACGGGTTACAAATGCATGGGATGGTTGTTGGTGACCCAACATCATAGGGAACCTTTTGGACTAGAGGATTGAAGAATTGCAGGGGCTGCTGTAGGAGTTAGAGGGCTTCCAGCCTAAGGGGGGGGGATGCATTTAGGTGGGAGGAAAGGGACTTTACGGTACGTAATGCGTATAGGAGGCTGGGGGGGAATCCTATGCCAGAGGATATTGATCTTAGTAGAGATTGCAGGCTTATATGGGAGGTTGCATGTCCTTTGAAGGTCAAGATCCTTTCATGGCTACTTTGGAGAGGCAGGATCTTGATAAAGGTGTGATGAGCCAGATGAGCCTAGAGAGCAGACACGACGTGCGCTCTTTGCCTTAAAGCGGAGGAGGACGTTGAGCATCTTTTTTTCACGTGCCTATGGTGACACAGATATGGAGACGATTCAGTGATGGGTGGTGGTTGCAAGATTCTTCTAGCATTTTTTGGAGTTCATTCAGGTGCGGTAGCAGAGCTGGTAAGTGTTTTCCAAACTAAGAAAGAGAAGGCGTGACCTCTTGCTATCTTATGGTGCATATGGCTCGAAAGGAAAGCAATGGTGTTTAAGGGGCAGTGTTCTTATGTTGAGAATTTTGTGGAGTCTATTTTATCGCTTTTATCCCTTTGGAACTGTAACTCGTGATATGGCCCAGTGCTATTTTTTTAATGAAATACCCAAGTAGTTATCACTTGGATAAATGCCCTTCACTTCTCAAAAGAAATTGGACAATAAAATTTCAGCCTAAGTGTTATTATTTGCATTTTCCCTTTTCAGCAGCACACGTATTTGGTACTCCGAGAAACGGCCTATGGAAGGAATTCCCGCAGAACATTATTGGTTCCAGGGAAAATTATAAAAATTAAGTGGGACTGCATTTAAATCATAAATTTATGAGGCCATAGGAAGTGCAATAGCAAAAACAAGTGCACATTTAGATTCAACAATATCAGCCATGGGCATTATATACTGATTATTGAATAAGTGCAGATTCAACGTCTAATTATCACCTAAAATTCTGAAACTTCACTTGTTTTGGTGACTGAGATTTAGGTATGTATGAAGCCTCATTTTTGGGAAAAGGACTCCATTGTCATATCTCAAATGGGAGGGAAACTGGTTATGGCTTTTAGTTATTAAATTTCTGCTCGTGAATCTATCTATTTGCATTCTCATAGCAACAACTGTGCATATATTTTAGATCTATAATGTGCTAAGTTGTAAACTTTAACTGATGATCTGATGTTTATTTGGCAGGCGCATTGTTGCAAAGTTATTAATTACTTATTTTCAGAGGAACTACAGTCAGGAGGTAATCTTAGATTTCATTTGCAAGCGTGTTCTTTTGGAAATTGTCAAAGGTTCTCCACATCATATTCACACAAATTTGTCTTGTAGGTATTGGATCTTATGATGCGTTTATTAGGTTTCTCAGAAGAGGACACAATAAAAATTGGTTCTGCTCTACAAGCTGCTGGCAGGACAGGGGTCCATAGCATTCTCAATATTACAGGCCGCCTTGTCAGTGGCATGCTAGGTTCAACATCACCAGAATTGTCTCCCAAAGAATTATGTCCAAGCCAGGTTTGTGTATAACGTATTAGTTAGTTAAAGAATGTACCTGGCTGTGCTTTGCGGTGTTTATTAGCAATTTCCAATGTAGGTTGTATTACTAACTAAGAACATAATACATGTACTAAAAGACAGAAACTAAAAGCTCACTAGAAGTGAAGTATAGCTATTGTTAGGGAAAGGGGTAAACGGACACAATGAAGAATTGCTCAAGAAGGAGCCAAGTCAAAGATAAAGCAACTAACTCTATTATGGTACTGTGGTTACTACTTTTAACCTCATACTTGTTATGACTAATCATTTCCCTAACATTATCTTTTACTATTTGTTGAGTTATTTATTTTGTTGTCTTTTAGAGTGAGGGCATTCTTGTACTTTTACCCTTTGTGCCTCTCTATATAAAGGCACCTAGGGTTTCTAATAAAGAATTGATTGGCATTTGCAACCTAATATGATATCAGAGCAGCGATTCTAGATCGATGTTCGGGTATCCCACCCCGAAAACTAGCCTTCAACCCTTTTCACCCAATCCCTTCTCCTTCTCAAGGGCATCACCAGCCCTTAATCCACTCCGGTTGACCCCCCGACCAGCAGCAGCAACAACCACCACCAGCAGGAGGCCCCTAGTGGTGGACCAGCAGGGCCAACGTCGCCACTAGGGGTGGCGGACCAAGCGGCAGTGGCTCTGCGGTGTTGCAGCAAGGTATTTTGGGTGTCGATTTGATCGCTTACTGTGGTGGTCTCCCCTCATGGAAGATCTGGGGTGACTTAGAAGTCACCCATCTGTTGTCTTCTCCAGCCAAGCAGAGGTCAAGGAGAAGAACTTACCCCTTTGGGGGTCTTATTTGACCCCAAAGGGTGTTTCTATGGTCAGATTTTGCTCTTTTATCTCATATCAGAGGAATTTCATACTTGAATATGGTCTGATTTTGCTTTTGTAGTGCCTTTTTTGAGGTTCCCACATGTTGGGCAATATGGAAGACAAGAAGGGTTCTTTGGGTAACTTGGTGGGGAAGATATCTACTCTGAGCGCATCTTTTTTTATGCAAGGAACCACTATCAAGTTGGGTGGCTCCAACCTCCTCCTATGGTCTACCTTTTTTTCCCGATTTGTGGGATTGCATCGGTAGAAATACATTTCTCACAGGTGCTGGATAAAACGTGGATTTCCTTAGGGACATCATGCCACTTCTATTGCTGGTGCTTCTGTGGCTCAGATGTTTGGTACTGCTGTTAGTGTTAGAAGTGTTCGTAAGTTATCTTGGCTTGCAAACTCAGGCACATCCTCCCATATCATAGGAGATGTTACACTTTTTTCATCTCTTCGACCATTGGCTACTCCAGTACATGTTAGAGTAGCTGATGGTGCCTTTTCCCCTCTGACAAGCTTGGGTGACATCTCTCTGTCCCCTATTTTGCCTCTTTCTGATATTATGCATGCGCCCAAATTACTAAGGGCTAGTTTAAATAGAGGGATAGATTTCATGGGATAACTTTTTTGCAATTAGGTTATCCTCCATTTTTGTTTGGAAATCATAAAGGTTATTCTAGTGGGTTAACCCATGACTGTTTGGAAAGTTTCTAGGTTAACCTATGAAAACACATGTGACAACCCACAAAAAAAACTTATCCCACATTAACCCTAGAATAACTTATCCCGTGTTAAGTCCTCTTAACCCAGGTCAAAATATCCTTCCCACCAAACAAGGTTAACCCCTATTTTGATGGGTTATCCCCCTTACTAAACAAACCTAAGGCATTAAATTGCATAGTAGTATTTCAAGATCACTTTTTCTTCTTGCAGGATCTCTTGACGATGAAGTAGATTGGTGGGAGACTTGAGCAGGATGACCTATATTACCTTGACCTCCCACCAGAGCATCTTTCCATGGCTGTTGCTTTTGCTACTTCTGCTTTACAGTGGCATCTTAGCTGGGATATCCTAGTGTTTCTGTTTGTCGTTAGTTTCCTTACATGCAGTTTCCCAACTTGTTTTCTTGCAATGCTTGTCAACTCGACAAGCATCTTAGAATTTCCTTTCCTAGTAGTTATAGTAGAACTGAGTCTACTTTCTCGCTTGTTCATGTTGATTTATGGGGCCTATGTCAGGTCAGAAGTCGTAGGGGTTTTTGGTATTTTTTTGGTTTTGGTGGATGCTTATACTCGTGTCAGTTGGGTTGTTATGATGATGGAGAAATCCGAAGCCCTTACTTTGATTAAAAAATTTATGTATGAAATAAAGATTCAGTTCTCTACTATCATTTGCATGTTTCGGACCGACAGTGGGCTTGAGTTTGTGAATTCTACTTTGACCTAGTTTTTTCAATCTCTTGGTATTATACATTAGACATTTTGTGGTCCTACATCTCAATAGAATGGGGTCGCTGAACACCCAAATTGAGGCACCTTCTTGATGTTGCACGCACTATTATGTTCAGATACATTTCTTACCACCTTTTGGGCTGATGCTATGCTTACGGTTGCCTTTTAATTAATTGTGTCTTCTTTTCTTGGTGGGAAGACCCCGTGTTCTGTTTTGTTTCCTAATCAGGAGCTTTTTTCCTCCAAAAGTGTTTGGATGTGTTTGTTTGTTCATTTATTTAAAGTGGACAGGCTTGCTCCTAGATCGGTTAAATGCATTTTTGTGGATTATTCTAAAATCTAGAAGGGGTATAGATGTTTTGATCATCTTTCACATCGATTTTATGTTAGTGAGGACGTGATTTTTTTTGAAGGCATGCCATATTATTCTGCTATAGGAAAGTCTCCCAATGTCTCGCAAGATGTTCCATTGCCTATGCCTACTGTTGCACCTCTAGGTCGCTCTGAGCCACCTCTACCTCATAATGTCCCTCCTATTACCTATCTTAGACATCCTAAGGTGCCCATTACAAATGCCTTTCCAAAACACTTTCAGCGCATACCTCCTTTTTTCACTGTACAGGCAGAGGAATCACTTTCTACCATTCCTGCTTAGTCCTCTGTTGATATTGCTGACTCAAATGGGGTCCAGACCCTACGCCACCAGAAGTACCTGATGTGGATCTTCCTATTGCCCAGAGGAAGCCACAACGATCTTGTGCTAAATATTCTATTTCCAATTATATGTCACTTGATCGTTTACCTATAGCAGGTAGCAGTTGACAGCAAAAATACTCCCAGGAATAATATTGAGGCTTCTCAGGACCCTTCTTGGACCTTGGCCATGGAGGAGATGGTTGCTCTTTAGTTCAGGGGTACTTGGGAACTTGTTGACCTACCCCTTGGTGCTACTATTGTGGGGTGTAGGTAGGTGTTCACTCTGAATGTTGCCTAGATGGTACGGTGGAAAGATTCAAAGCATGACTGGTCACTAAACGTTACACAAACTTTTAGAGTTGACTATTTTGAGACATTTTCTCCAATAGCCAAACTCAATTCAGTGTGGATACTTTATGTGGCAGTCAACAGTGGCCGATCTGTTTCTCAGCTTGATATTAAAAATGTTTTCTTCTATGGTGATTTAGATGAAGTCTACATGCAACAACCCCCTGGTTTCGTGGTTGAGGGGGAGTGTTAGAAAGTCTGTAGGTTGAACAGGGCTATTTATGATCTTAAGCAGAGTCCTAGGGCCTGGTTTGAGAGATTTAGTAAAGCTATGCAAGAGTTTGACTTTACTAGATCCATTGCAGATCACTCTGTTTTTACTATGTATAGAGCTATTGGATCTGTTATTATTATTGTGTATGTAGATGACATACTACTCACTAGAAGTGATGAAACAAGGATAGAGACTACTAAAAGGTTCTTGCATTCTCAGTTTGCCACTAAAGATCTAGGAATGATAAATTATTTTTTTGGCATTGAGGTGTGACATGTTGATGGTGGTCTGGTTCTGTCACAGAAGAAATATGTTCTTGACATGTTAAAAGAGACAAGGATGCTGGGTTGCAAGCCTACCAGCATTCATATGGACCCTTGCTTGCCACTTGCATATTTTGAGAGTCCACTGCTTGAAGATGTCACCAGATATCGTACTATGGTGGGAAAATTGTTATATCTGACTGTTATGAGACCTGACATTTGTTTCGTTGTTGGGAGACTGAGCTAGTTTATGCAGTCTGCTAGAGAAGTACACTGGGATGATGTGTGTTAGGTACTGAGATACCTCAAGCAAGCTACTGGTAAGAGGCTATCTTCTATGAAGCATGGCCATCTGGATGTCTGGGGGTATTCTGATGTAGATTATGCAGGGGCACATGAGGACAAAAGATCTACTACTGGCTACTGTGCCTATGTGGGTGGCAACTTAGTTACATGAGAAGTAAGAAGCAAAATGTTGTCTCCAAATCTTGTGCAGAGTCAAAGTATAGGGCTATGGTCCATGTTGCTTGTGAGCTCCTATGGGTGAGATCTATTTTACGTGATTTGGGAGTGTCTGTTTCTGGTCCTACTCTTATGTATTGTGATAATAAGGCAGCTGCATCTATTGACAATAATTCTGCCTTTCACAAGAGAATAAAGCACATAGAGGTTGATTACTATTTTATCAGAGATGCTGATATTTTTGGGAAGATCACGACATCTTATATTGCTATTGAAGATTAGATTGCAAATGCTTTCACTAAAGCACTCTCCAAGAAGTGTCTAGAGTTATATACCAAGTTGAGCATGCTTGATGTTTATGCTCCACCTTGAAGGGAAGTGTTGAGTTATTTATTTTGTTACGTCTTTTTGAGTGAGGCATTCTTGTACTTTTACCCATTGTGCCTTTCTGTATAAAGACACCTAGAGTTTCTAATAAAGAATTGATTGGCATTTACAACGTAACACTATCTTTATTTACCTAACCTCTAGGCTCCACAATTGGATCAGACAAAAAAACAGACTGTTAGGCTCCTCGATCCTCCATTAAGTCCACAACTCAACTCTCAATCTTAGGGTCACCTGCCAGCTAAGGTTAATTTTAGGCTTTCATGGGCCCTAATAAAGCATTTGTGCATTACGTAACTGTGGAGAATAAAGTGTCATGTGGACCCATTGCCACGTGGATAGTTTATGTGGCAGTCTACTTCAAATCCCAATAAGGCCATGTGGCCATTAGATATTTCGTTGGCTTGTTTGCCAATATTTTTTGCCAACTTGTGGGAATTTGATTGAGTCAAATATGTTATTTACCTTTGTTAGATGATCGGTGTTATTTTTATGTTCCTTTTATGTATCTTTTATTTCTTTAGGACCATGTCGTTATTTTTTCCCGCACCTTTCTTCTTATAAAGAGGTGTGAGGGCTCCCATAAAGAAATTAATTGGTTCCATTTTCCTATGTGGTATTAGAGCATCGGTCATAGATCGTGCTTCTAGGTATCCAACCCTCAAGGCCTTCAAAACCCTACCACCAAACCTCTCTCCTCTCTCATTGATTTGCACCGGCCATCCTTCTTCACCGGCGATGCTTGGCGGCACGTGTTGGTGGCATACACGAGTCTGAAGCAGCATGTGGGTAGGAGCGACAACGGTGGTCCTCGGCAGTGGCCTTGCATGCTTAAAGCGGTGCAGGGCTGCGGTCTTGCGCGCCTGCAGCGGCGCAGTGCAACAGAGGTGGCGACGTGGCGGCGTGCGCCTGTAGCAACGACGGTGTAAGTCAAAAGCGGCATGTAGTGATGACGCTTCTATTGTGAGGGGTTTGTAGCTCCTTCCTAGGGTTACTTCCCCTCGGATTGCAAGGAGAGAGAGACCTAGGTCCCCTTGGGGCTATCTCGGGCGTTCTCCCTGCACTTGGGTTAGGCCAACGCTTGTCTAAGGGGCTTGTTGTTGAAGATGCAGATCTGAACACGTCTTGTTTCAGATCCATTGGTGTTCTCTTGGTAATAATGGTGCAACTCTGAATAATGGTATGGTTTCCTCTAGATTTATGGCCTGATTTTGGGGTGTGTTTTCCCCTTATTGGATGGTTTTTGGGGTGTGTATTTTCCATTTTCTTTAGATATGGTTTACTTGACACCAATGGCAGAGTGTGGGTCTGGTGCACCAGGAGCATTACAGGAGCTACCATGGAACATGGTGGCTGATTGACTTTGGTGCATCACAGTATCTGTGCGATGATCAAACTTACTTTCGTTCGCTACAGTTCGTTCCACTAAGGAGGACTGTATAGGTGGCTGATGGTGGATACACCCCACTTAGGGGTAAGGGGGAGGTATCTGTGACCCCCTGTTTACAGCTGTCTGGCAGGTTGCACGTGCCAGAAATCTCATTGAGTCTGTTGTCCGTGAGCAGAATCACGAAGGATCTCAACTACAGAGTGATCTTCAATGATGTTGGATGCGTTGTTCAGGACAAGCTCACTGGAAGGATTGTTGTCAGAGGTATAGAGGAGAATGGCATTTATCGCGTGGGATATGAGTCGTTTGCAGGAGTTACTCGATATGGTAGCAGGAGTGTTCTACAATGGCATGTTTATCTTGGCCACTTTTCTCTGGATTGCCTTAGGAGGGTGATACCATATTTTCCCCCAATTGCTTCCATATGGTGTGATGCTTGCCAATTAGGTAAGCACCATCGGTCCTCTTTTCCAGCTAGCACCTCTACCGGATCTTCGACATTTCTTGTCGTCACACTTCGTAGCAGAATAGGGTCACAGAGCGGAAGCACAAGCACTTGTTGGATGTTGCTCGTACACTAGGGGTGTATGAGGGTCGGGTTGGGATTCAACGCAAACCCAACCCATAATTTTCAGGTTGAGATTTTTCCAACCCAATCCAATCCATTACACTACCAAACCTAACCCAACCCAACCCATAAAAATTGAGTTGGGTTAGGTTGAGCGGGTTGTTGGTAGTCAAAAAATTCAAAACTTATATTTATTTCCTACATATTTCTATGTTTTTCATACTTGATAACAAAATACTTTATACTTAAGAATAACTTCTATCTTCTAAAAAAATAAATAAAATAAGTAAAAACAAAAAAAAAACTTAATAGTTGTATAACAGTAAAAAGAAGAAAATAAAGGCATGCCAAAGCTTAGGTCCAAAGTTTGGAGAGAACTTTAGCAGGAACCTAGTCCAATGCATTCTTTTTTTTTTTGTATTCCTTCGATAGAAACCTGGTCCAACAACTCCAACCGAGAAAATATGTTTAAATCCAATCAGGAACTTATAATCCAGTCAAATCCAACCTGACATCATCAGGAATGAAATTGGGCAATGACTACCCATACCAAAATCTTCCTCATCAAGAGAAAATACGCTTAAATCCAAAACACAGAAATTTCATATTCCACCTTATCATGAAGAACTGAATCTTACAATTCAAATTATTTGCATCAAACAAGTGTTGAGTTATATTTATGTTTGTAAGGGATGCTGTGTTCTTTTATTTTGTGTAATGGGTCTATGATGTACTTTTCCCACACCTATATAGAGGTGTAGGGACTTCTTGGCAACCTAAGGAAGTTTGTTTTCTTCAACTTGGTATCAGAGCACCAGGTTGAGGACTCCACCAAACAACAAACCCTAACCCTACCTCAAGTCTCCTATTGCTGGCCACTCGTGGCAACAGGTCGGCTCACCGCTGCCATTGTAGTAGCAGCCTCATCGATCACCACTGCTGCAGCCACAACCAGTCGCAGATCTGCAACCGACCACTGCTGCTGCTGTTGTGGAGCGCATTGCAACCGGTCGCAGATCTGCAGCCCACCGCTGCCACCGCACCAGCAGATCTGCAGCCCACCACTACTGTTGCTACTGTGTAGCGTTTCGCAGCAGATCTGCAGGGCAGCACATCGCCGTCGTCGCTGCTGTGTAGTGTGCTGCTAGCTGCTGTCATCCTGTAGGCCGCTGCAATTGCTCAAGAGCAGCATGTTGCTGTCGCATCTGACGTTATGGTAGAGCAACTCACTGGTCATTGCCCCTTGCCAGTCGACTTCTCTTCGAGTCGCTGCACAGGCCACTGGAGAGTGGGCTGCTGACCATCAATTCGTTGTAGGGAGGTTCTTGAGTGTTGTGGAGATGGGGTTTTGAATCAAGAACTTCCTACGTATGGTATGGTTCTCTGTGATCTAGTGGTTTGAGTTTTGGGGTGTGTATTCTCCGTTGGTGCATGTTTTTGGGGTGTGTAGTCCCCTTTTGTTCTGACCGCATGTGAGCGAAGATTTTTGGGGTGTGTAGTCTCCATTTTCTGTCAATTTTAAAATCTGAAGTGTGAAGAAGTTTAGGGGTGTGTACCCTTCTCTGTGGCACGTCAAACTTTGTTTCTGGCAGTGTGGTTCAGTAAACATGGTAGTGTCTCAGTCAGAGATTGCACTAGGAATTGCTGTGGGTGATATTCAAACCACTGGTGTGACGTGGTTGATTGATTCAGGTGCTTCCAATCATTTATCAGGGAATCTGCAGTTCTTTGGACAGATTCAACCTGTCTCTCAGGGTCATATAGTACAGGTGGCTGATGGGCAACTTGCTCCTATTAGTGGTCAAGGGAAAATCAATGTTATCCCTTCTATGCAGCTTAATCATGTTCAGTTTGTTCCAGATTTATCCATGAACTTACTCTCTGTTAGTGAGATAATTAAGCAGATGAATTGTCGGGTCATCTTTGATGAGCGTGGATGTATTTTTCAGGATAGAATGATATGGAAGATTATTGGTAGTGGATATGAAGGAGGAGTTTACCGACTTCAGTAGGGTCCTATGGCTGCTGCATGTCGGGTTAGTACCACATCTGGGAGTGCTTTACAGTTGCATAGACGGTTGGGCCATCTTTCTTTGGAAAAGTTACGTAGACTTATTTCTCATGTGTCCCCAACTGTGCAACTTTCTTGCGATGCATGTCAACTTATGAAGCACCATAGATTTTCCTTTCCAGCTGCTACAGGACCACATTCAACTTCATGTTTTCAGTTAGTGCATCTTGATGTTTGGGGTCCCAGTAGGACTCCTGATGGAGCAGGACATCAGTACTATTTGATTGTGGTTGATGATTTTTCCAGATTGTCCTAGCTATTTCTCATGAAGAATAAGTCTGAAGTAGGTCCACTGATTGAGAAGTTTGTGTCGATGATAAGAAAACAGTTTGATGTTTGCATCAAGACTCTTAAATCTGATAATGCACTGAAATTTTGTGCTTGTCGGTTGCTAGAATTCTATGGTATACATGGTATAATTCATCAGACCTCATGTCCTCACACTTAGCAAAATGGAGTCGCAGAGAGGAAGCACTGATATATCCTTGATATGGCCAGAGCTCTTCTTATCCATAACAGTGTGCCACGGAACTATTAGGGAGATGTAGTTCTTGCTGCTTGTTACCTAATTAATAGATTGCCCTCCTCAATGATTCACGAGCAGATACCATGGCAGGTGCTTTATCCAAATGATGAATTGTTTGATCTTCCATTCAAGACATTTGGGTGCGTGGCTTTTGAACATCTCCTTGGACCTGGGCGTGATAAATTAGGACCTAGAGCAGTCAAGTATGTGTTTCTTGGCTATTCTCGTACTCAAAAGGGGTTTCGGTGTTTTGATCCCCTACATCAGAGGCAGTATATTAGTGCAGATGTCACCTTTCATGAAGCAATACCTTATTTTTCTGTTGCTGCCAGGCATGTGCAGAGTGTCGGAGAGTGCGCCTGTACTAGTTGCTCTTATACCATTTGGTATATTCACAGATACTAGCCCTTCTCAGGTTGATGAGTCACCTACCAGCACATTCAGACCAGCACTAGTGGGTGAAGGGACCTTTAAGGGTCACACCTATCAGTTGCCAGTTGTGTATAGGGCAAAGCCCCCTTCATCTATTCCACAGACTCCTCAGGTTAGTGTTGATAACCTAGGGTGGTTCCTACTAAGGAGACTATTTCAGGCACAGTGTCAGCAGATGTAGTAGGTGGGAATCTGCCACCTGAGGATAGTTCTCTAGGTCCTGATTCCATGAGTACTGATGAAGATATTCCTATTACTATTAGGAAGGCTCCGCGATCTTGTGCCCAGTATTATGTTGCTGGGAGTGGTGTTACTAATGATTCTCTAAGTTCAGAGTTTCATTCATTCACAGCTGCTGTACCTAGTGTTGAGTTACCTACCTTGTACCAGTAGGCTTTAGTACATCCACACTGGAAGGCAGCTATGGAGGAGATGTCTGCACCTAATACCAGAGGTACTTAGGAGCTGTCACCTTTACTGTCTGGCACGCATCTTGTTGGAGCCAGATGGGTCTTTGCCTTGAAATACAACCTAGATGGGTCTATTTCATGGTATAAGGCCCGCGTAGTGGCCAAAGGATTCACCCAGACATATGAGGTGGATTTCTTTAACACGTTCTCACTTGTTGCACGACTCTTTACTGTTCGAATTCTTATATCTGTTGCGGCTCATTATGGATGGCAGCTACATTAGTTGGATGTTAAAAATGCATTTCTGCATGGAGACTTGGAGGAAGAGATATATATGCAGCAGTCACCTGGCTTTGAGATTCAGGGAGAGTGTGTATGCAGGTTTCGTAAGGCCATTTATGGTCTTAAGCAGAGCCCCGAGCCTGGTTACAGCGCCTGCCTTTGGCATTGTCTGTTATTAGGGTGTAGAGATCTTTATCGGATCATTCACTATTTGTGAGGAAGACTAGTAAGGGTACAATGACTTTACTTGTGTATGTAGATGATGTTATTTTTACGGGTGATGATACAGAGGGTGTATCTCAGATGAAGAAATACTTGGCACACTAGTTTGTCATGAAAGATCTTGGGAAGCTGAGATATTTTTTAGGCATTGAGTTTGCTACAAGCAAGGGACAATTATGTCGTAGAAGAAATATGCCCTTGATATTTTTCAGGAAACAGGCATGCTATGATCCAAAGATGCAAAAATTCCTATGGATCCTAAAATTGATCTGTTTGAGGATAATGTGAAGCTAAAAGACAAGAAGGCATATCGACAGCTGGTGGGGAAGTTGTTATATCTGAGTATCATTAGGCCAGATATTAGCCTTACAATAGGGAAGCTGAGTCATTTCTTAGATAAGCCCACTGAGGTTTATTGACAGGTTGTGATGCAGGTGTTGAGGTAGATCAATGGATGTCCAGGCAGAGGCTTTGTTTTTCAGAGAAAGGCACGTATGGCCATTGTAGCATACTTAGATGTAGATTATGTAGGTGATGTTGGGGATAGGCGGTCTACCACTGGCTTTTGTACCTTTGTTGCTGGGAACTTGGTAGCTTGAAGGTGCAAGAAACAAAGTGTTGTTTCACGCTTTAGTGCTGAGTCTGAATACAAGGCCATGGCACATACTGCTGCTGAAATGAAATGGATCAGATCTCTGTTGCGAGATCTTCATGTTGATGTTCAGGAACCTATGGAGATGCATTGTGACAACCAGACTGCTACCTACATTGCAAACAATCCTATGTTCCATGAGATAACAAAACATGTGGAAGTGGATTGTCATTACACCAGGAGTTTGATACAACAGGGTTTGCTTTGTACTATTTGTCTTGCCTCCTCAGACTAGACTGCTGACATGTTTACCAAGCCGTTGCCACGTCCCCAGTTTGAGAAGTGTAGAAACAAGCTGAGCATGATTGATATATATGCTCCAGCTTGAGGGGGAATGTTGAGTTATATTTATGTTTGTAAGGGGTGCTGTGCTATTTTATTTTGTGTAGTGGGACTATGATGTACTTTTCCTACACCTATATAGAGGTGTAGAGACTTTTTGGCAACCTAAGGAAGTTTGTTTTCTTCAACTACAAGATTTTGGATGAATGGGTTACAGAAGGTTACCCATCTATGCTGGAACCAATGGCTTCACTGCTACTAGCAGCAACATCAGGAGGAGGTGGAGTTGCTTTACTCTCATTAGTTCTAGCCATCTCTGCACCCGATTTTAGATTCTGGTTTATATACTGATGGCGCAGAATTTGTCATTGGTGACAAAACAAGATGAAAATATACCATGATGGAAACTAGAATTCTCCTATTATTGGAACTTTCCCTCAGTACCCTCCTGGGAAATGTGCCAAAAAATAATAGGATTTTCACTGATTCCAGATACATCACTAGAATCGGGAAAGATGGATGGTGGTGGGCTGTGTGCTGATGGTGGTGGGTGGTGGTAGCGACTGCTGTGGTGTAGGGTGGTGGTGGCGGCGGCTCTGGTGAAGCGTGGTGGCTGTTGTTAGACTCGCTACTCGCTAGCTAATGTAGAGGAGAGGAAGAGAGGAGGGAGGAGATGTTGAGTTGTTGACCCTGAGGTTCGTGTGGCAACGACGAAAAGGATGAAGCTCTGAAGCTACAAACTTTGATGGAGACTCAGAGAGCTGGTGGGCGGCGGGCTGGTGGCAAGTTAGCAACGGTAATGGAGGAAGGTCGGTTAGGGCTTTGTGAGCACAAAGGACTAAGACTACGACCTGCGATGGAGACTCGGAGAGGCTGGTGGGTGGCAGGCTGGTGGCAAGTTGGCAACGTCACAATGACGATGGAGGAACTCAGGAGTCAGGAAGGTCGGTTAGGGCTTTTGGTTGCGAGTGGCATGCGAAGACCTAAGAGGATGAGGAAAAATCGAAAAAGGGCTAAAAAGTCTGAAGAGGGAATACTGAAATGTCGAATGGGCGCCTAGTGGTTGGAGGGAGCGGGAGTGGCGTTTTGGGCCTTTTGGCTTCTGGCATTGCGTGGGTTTTTACTTTTGTTTTTTTTATGAAAGTTGGGTGTTTTTTTTATTTAAACTTTGGAATGGGATGATTTTTTTTTTTAAGTTTGCAGCGATAATTTCACACGCACATACATATATATAATTAAGCTAGTTGCGGGGTGGGTTGGGTCTACTAGACCTGAAACACAAACCAACTCATTTTTAATCGGGTTGAACCTGACCTGTGTACACCCCTACTGTACACTTTTGATTCATCATAATGTGTCGCAAAGATACTCGGAGGACATAGTTCTGACAGCGACTTATCTCATCAATCGGATGTCCAGCTCAGTTCTATCAAGTGCATATTTTTGGGGTACGCTAGGACACAGAAGGGGTACCATTGCTATGCTCCTCTGTAGAATAGACATTATGTTATCGTTGATGTGACTTTCCATGAGGATACACCATTCTTCTCAGTCACTGGACAAAGGAGCTCTTATGATGATGTTGCCTTTCTTCCCTTGCTTGTTCTGTGTGCAAAGACTCAGGTGTCTGCTTCTCAGTCCAGATCTCTAGCTGTTGGACAGATGGGCTCCTCCGCTTTGGATGACTTTGAGAGATTGCACGGGTCATTGCATACCTATCACAGGCATCACACTACATTTCAGAGATCTCCTCCCTCACTAGCAGCTGATGGTTCATAGGTAGTTGAGATTGTACCTGATGGTAGTGACAGTTTAGTTAGACCTAATTTCCCTGACAGTGTAGATCACAATAGTAGTGATGCCCCTTCTACAGCGACTCAGTCAGAGATACCAGATAATTCTGACCTTCCTATTGCCATTAGGAAGGCACCGCGCACTTGTGAGTGCAGATATCGTGTTGCAGGCAGCTTGGCTACTGATGATCTTGCTCCTTAGTTTAGTAGCTTCTGTCAGGTACTTACAGCGTCACACATTCCGTCTTTCTATCAGCAGGCTATGCTCGATCCAAAGTGGCATCAAGCTAAGGAGGATGGGGTAGCAGCACTTTGGAGTAAACAGACTTGGGATCTCACCTAACTTCCTCTAGGCGTGTGACTAGTTAGCTTTAGTTGGGTCTTTACCTTGAAATACAACGTTGATGCGTCTATTTTGAAGTATAAGGCCAGGCTAGTGGCAAAGGGG
Source organism: Thalassia testudinum (assembly GCA_037157565.1). Lineage (NCBI taxonomy): Eukaryota > Viridiplantae > Streptophyta > Magnoliopsida > Alismatales > Hydrocharitaceae > Thalassia > Thalassia testudinum. The sequence goes on from JAZHRO010000030.1 coordinate 57,379,808, forward strand.
TTCACCCAGACATATAAGGTGGATTTCTTTGTTACTTTCTCTCCTATTGCGTGGCTTGCCACTATTCGGATACTCATTTCTATTGTTGCTCACAGAGAGTGGCCGTTACACCAACTTAATGTGAAGAGTGCATTTCTCTACGACGATCTTCTGCTCCCGGGTTTTGAGGTTGAGGGGGAGTGTGTGTGCAGATTGAGGAAAGCGATCTATGGATTGAAGCAGAGTCTAAAGGCCTGGTTCCAGAAGTTATCAGAGGTACTCCACCAGATAGCTAGCCAATAAGATTGTAAAGACGGCTTTCCACAAGTGAAATTAGTAAATAATGACAAAAAAGCTTGCTTAATATCCATTCTACTTAGCAAATGGAGGATATAGTTGATGGTAACACCATCATTACTCATAACTAACTTAAATTAGTGGAAATCAAGTGAGACAAATGTTCCTGAATGATCGCCTGATAGCTGTAATTCCACACAAATCCATTTTGAGGAGAAAACATTAAAATAAGGTTAAATATGAAGTTTTAATAGCACACCACAAATGCAAAGTAACTATGGGATTTGTCAGGGGTTAAAGGTCAAAAAAATTGGTCCACATAGATAGAAATAGGATTTTACAGGTTCCGAGAACCAAAACAACACACAAGACCTTAATTTTAAACTCGCTTAAATTGAAGAGGTTTTGGTCAGGATAAGGTTCTTCTTAACATCCTAAAATTCATAGAAAAATATTTTGAGAGGTTTGGTATCCTTGATGTGATCATTTGAACTCATTTTAACCATAAACAAAGTTTCAGATGGGATTTTTCCTTAACTTGGACTTTTGCATAAATTACCCAGTCAAATGTAGTCAAAACTTAAATGCAAGTTCACCATTAGATTCTTTGGGTCCAAATTAGGCTAGTATCAAAATTTGGGCCCAATCAGAATCCATCATGACCTAGTTTGCATTTTATTTCCTAAAATCTCTGTTTCCTACAGTTAGAACCCTACCTTTCAAAATTCCTTTTAAATGAGTCCCTAACTTCATCTTCTTGTAAAAATGCCCCTGCCGCCATTGAAGGTGTGAAAGCACCTTCTGCCAAGATTCGAGAGAGAATCTCTCTTAATCAGATCCAATTCCCTCCAAAATTGGAGAGTGATTCTCAAGAGATCCTCTATCGAGCAAGCAAGGCCAAGAGGCCCGTTTGACTTGTACACCGCCAACGAACCCAAATTTTCAGGGCAAGTTCCTTGCGATTTTCGTGAGGAAATTGCACTGATTTCGTGCCTCTCAAGGTCTTAGATCCCTTTATAAAGAGCCCTGATGCACCGGCCATTCTCTTTAGCTAGGTTCCAGGCCAAAATAAGTCGTCCTTCTCTTTCTCGACCAACTCCGACCTATGCTCCGACAGCTCCCTTAATCTCCTTCATCTGCACCCCCTGCTGTCAAATTGGAAGCGTAGCTCTCTTCCTCACCTTCTTCTGACGGTGGCCGGCCAAAGCCCCATCGCATCTGACCTCTTCATCGCCGCTACCCCCTCACCGGAGTATTCCCCTTGTCCAGCATCGGCCAATCAAAAGTCGATGCCAACTTCCTCCCTTTCATTCCTTAGACTGGGCCAATCTCTCTCTCTCCTTCTTTAGGTTAGAACCGTACCTTCCCTACTTCAAATCGACCCCTGTACGCTACTCTCTCACTTCGTCTTCTTCCGCGACAGTAGCTCCTCCGATGAAGCCGCTACGCTATCGCTGACCACCATTCGCCCTACTACGACCACCAGAAGCTTCCTCATCCACCACAAACTGAAAGCCATCTCCTTATATGCTCTCCCACCGACCAAAACCTTTGGCCGAACAACCCATGTTCTCATCGACCGCCCAGACACTGTCTGGCCACCATACGCCACCGTTCACCAAATCAACCCCGTCGTCGTCTTCCTCGCCTCACGGCAAAGCTCTTGAGCTATTCTAATTGGGTCGAGAGGCCATATTCTTGTCTTTAGGTATCACCGTTGCCAGTCGTCACCTTCGTCTTCGACAACACTCTTCCAGCCACCTCTGGCCTCAACATCACCTCCAGGAGTTGCAGTATCACCTCGCGAAGAGCTCCAGGTGTTCAATAGAGCAGCAAAGCCCTGACAGTTGCTTTGATTTGGTAGGAGCTCTCATTGGCTACGCGCGAAGGAGCAGCCATTTTTAGTCCCACATCGTATGGGGCAAAAGCAGTGCAGCGTATAAAATGCAAAAGTGATACCAGCTTACCGCCTCAACACACAGGGTGAGGTCCCACTCACCACACGTGTGCACACCTCACTCACTATACTACGTTGGTGGGTCTGGTCCCTGGTCTGCTTACCTGAATACCCGTTTACTCGTATTGTTCACCCGGGTCTGATTTGAGAAAGAGAAAGAGATATGAGGAGGATGGGGGAGGGTTTTGCAGCTCGGGATTTGTGCCCCCTCTCTCAGCACTTAGCTGCTCTGTGTCTTGTGAGGCCCTTGTGCCTTGGTGTGCTGTTGCTGTTGCCTTAGTTGAGGCTCTATGCCTTGATGGTTTAAGGTATCTGAGCCTTACTCGTGACGTCTAATCCTAAGTACTGTGGGATTATGTGAGGCCTGTGTTGCTTGGCCTTGTGCTTGAGACCTCTGGCTCTGGTACTGTGGATTTATTTGGCTGATATATGGTTTGGGGTTATTGTTGAGAAATTGAGACATTTGATATACGCTTAAATGTGGGATTAATTGGTAATTTAAATCAGAATTGTTTTGAGCTCTTCCATTCTTTTTATCCCATTATTTCTTGAGATACTCTTGATTATTATTGAATATCTTTTTGAGTAGATTATTCATTAAATATCTTTAATTGTGATTCGTTGATTGTGTTCATTATTTTTATTTTGCGATTAGTGTGTGAATTCCATATTTGCTCCTTGCGAACGACCTCGGACTCATTCTTTGTTTTCAAGCACTCATAAATTTAAATGTTGTGTTTTTGTTGATCGTATTACAATGCGCATTTCATAAAACTCAACGAAAGCGTACCAACAATAGCGCTAGATCAAAGTCATAGAGCTAGCTCAAGCTCTAATGAATCTTTTGTACTCCTATTGACTATGACGGAACATTCAAATCATTCAGAAATAAAGCTTCAGAGTTTCATTTTTTGCATTCCACTGAAATACATTTCAAGCACGATTGCTCCTTAATTCACTTTTTATTGATCCTTCACTTCCATCTAAAAGCTTTTGATGTTCTCTATACATTTTTGCCTCCTAATTGTTCATCACCTCCATGGATATCCTTGGCATAGTTGGCTATGCAATAAAGTTAACGAACTCCCCCAGCTCCAAGTCTTGGCATAGTTGGCTATCTGACAGAGCTAGACAACTATATCTGGTTTGTCTCATGTTCATGTGTAATTCTTTTCTAATTCAACAAGATTCAACTCTATGTAAACAGATTCGGCTGGCCTTTCAACTTGCACATGATTTTCCCATGAATTTTGTACTAATGGTGTGTAATTCCTAGTGAAATCATGTTAGTTTTTACTGGTTGCAGTAGTCATATTCAACTATATTATATGCCAGTCGACTGCGCAAGTCGTCATTGAAATGTTACCATCGTAATTGGCTAGGTTTTTACATAGCCAATTATGGTTTGTCCTACTTGTATATATAACTTGTTTTGATCATAACTTCCTTGTCCAATATCCGATTGATTTCATTCCTTTTTCTTTGCAATCTTCTTCTCGAGTACCGTATTTCTAGCAAGTTAAAGTTAGATTTCAAGGAAAATACATAAGACCACTAGAGGGTGAAATTGAACTAACAGAACCAGAGTTTAAGTTTAATCTTAATTATCTAGTTCCTTTGATTTAAACCAACTCCTTATTTCCCTTTGATCCTTTGTTACAATTAAGCCATTGTCTATGCATCTTTCATTATTTTCATTTTCATGAAAAATTTCTCCTTTAAAGTTTGTATTTAAACATGCAAGCATCGATTTAACGCACATTTAGATGTTGTGGGTGCTATATATAAGGTCCGTGTGTATTAAAATATAGCAATGCATCTAAAGATGTGGAAATTGATACGTGAGATATATAAATGATTGGCCTCTCCACTTGAATCGATTAGTCTTGAGTTAGATACTCTCACATGGTATCAGAGCTATGCTAGACTATGTAGAGACTAAATGTCCTAGTTGGCTGATGTAAAAGTGCGGAAGCAATAATCAAAGCATAAATAAGAAAATAATACTTGAGTTTATGTGAAAACTCCAATCACGAAGAGCGGGGAGAAAATCACGGGAGAAGGCCCTGATAAGGCTTAGATTTCTATTATGCTTCTTCTCAAAAGAATAGGTGAGGGATACACACCTATTTAGAGGCCACCACACACTAACAAAAGTCTCATTCTACCACATGGGATTAAACCACTACAGATTTCTCTTAATACTTCCTCTTAAGTTGGAGCATGGAATGCTCAACTTGCAATACAAAGAAATCTACTCTACACAATAGAACACAACCTCTTGACCGGTTCTTGCTTGTAGGCAGGAACACGGGTTGGAGCTGTTGGGCGAACTGTAGTTAGCTTCTGATAATGGCCTCTCCTCTGGAGACCTGGTGCTGATGGCTCTCCATTTAGTATCTGGCGGAACGGTGGCAGCAACTAGCTTTTCTTAAGTCGTTGTAGTATAGATAGTTATTGTCATCATTTGCTAATATTTGTTACTCGGAAAATACAGTTCTCTCGAGGTCGAACTCATGGAGCAAGTCGTATTCTAGAGATATACATGTTTTATTGCAAAAATAAAGAGAGAGAGAGAGATGAAAGTTTGGCTTCTTCTTCTTCTCTTCTTTCTTTCTCTTTGTTTTTCGCTTTTGTTCTTCCTGTTCTTCTTCTTCTTTTCTTGCTTCCTCTATTTCTTGGTTGGACGATCCTGTCTTTTTCTTCTTTTTATTTTCTTTGTTTCTTCTCTTCTTGCTTCAGATCTGCCTCCTGTGCTCTTCTTCTTCTACTTTCTGTTTCTTCACTTGGTTGCTCCTTCTCTCTTCTTTTCTTCTTCTTTTTTTTTTCTGATGTCTGCAGAGTCTTCACTTGGCTGCTCTGTGTTCCTCTCTTTCCTCTGCCTCGCCTTCCTTCTTCTTTGCCTTCACCTGTCTTCAGGACGTCGTCTGATTTGAAAATCAGACGACTTAAACCTCTTGTTGCTACAGTGTCTCCCTGAGCTTCCTTCTTCTTAACCTGTGCCTGCACGCTCAAGAGTTCAGAGTCAGGGCAAAACCTACTCTACCCCTCTCCCACGCGCGTCTCTTTCTCTCAAAGTTCGCTCCTAGGACAGCTCTCCCAGAGCAACCGGGTAATCGGGTACGAGTCGTGCCCAGGTCCAGGCCCACCGGCATGCGGTGGTGGGCGAGGAGTGCAGGTCAGTTTAATCAGGTCGGGCCAGGTCCGCGGAGCGTGGTCACGGACGAGGCCGGGTCGGGTGAGAGGGACCTCACCCCGTGGTCAGGAGGCAGACAGCATAAGGCACCTTTTGCCTTTATGCGCTCGCGCGCTTCCGAAGAGTTCCGAGGTGGGACTAAATGTCCCACCCCAATTTAGCGCCCGTCGCGGAGGGAGCAGTGGGCGATCGTGGCTTCACGCGCGGCCTTCGCCCCAATTGTGAGCCTGGGACGTTTCGCGGAGACGCCCCGCGCAACCTGGGAGTCGAACCTGGGCGATGGCGTGCCTGCACCTGCAGGCGAAGGAGCTCTGCCTGCTCAGTAATGGCGACGGCGGGCGAGTCACCTGGTCACAGAAGAACGGCCTCTCAGCCTAATCAGACAGGCGGGGGACCTTCGCAGTGGCGCGGCGAAGGTGGTCGGATGGTTTGCAGTGGGCGTGGTGGAGCCAACGGATTGCCCTAGGTCGAACTGCGGGCGGAGAAGTGGGTGTGTTTGGTGGATCTGCAGAGGGCGTTTGATGGGAAGAGGAGGGGTGGAAAAGGATCAGGGTGACGAGGTGGAGGTTATGTACAGGTCGGCGAGCCGTGTGGGGTGCTAGAGCGATAGGAGCGGTTCGTCGGAGTTTGGTCGGAGGTGGAGAAGGTGAGGGTGATCGGTGGGAAATCGGGGCCGACAGTAAGGGTTTCAGTATGGAAAAGAAAGAGGGGAGGAAGAGGAGAAGTTCTACCTGCTAAGCTGGATGAGGAGGGGTTGGCGCAGGCGACGGTCGTATCGACTGTCGCCGGAGAGGAAATTGCCCAGAGGCAGGGGCGGCGGCGAGGAAGGGACCGGAGAGGCGCCAGCTGGGTGCGGCGTGACGCGGAAGGATCGAGGGAAGGTAACCCTGCTGCTGGTAGTGTTGCAGGGCGACGAGGAGGAGGAGATGGCCGCCGGAGCAATGGGGCGTCTGTCAGAGTGGGAAGGGAGGAATTTAGGTGGGTGTCTTTGTCAGATCCGAGCTGCGAAGAACGGCGAAGCAACGGGGGTATTTATAGGGGCGGAATTAGAGAGGAGGGCGGAGGGAGACGACGTGTCTCCCTCGCCGGAGGACGCCGGAGGAAGGAGACCCATACCGTCCGTGCGTTCGCACGGGCGGTATGGGCGGTCGCAGTACCCAGGGGGTTATCCCTACGGTGGCTGACGACGCAGGGTACCCCCCATTGACTTGCCACGGCCCCTCCCTCACCCTGCGCGGTGCCATGCTCCGCGCAAGGTCGCCGGAGCATGGTGCTGCGTAGGTTTTGCAGGAGGGACCTAAACGTAAAGAACGAAGGAGAGTTAGGGGCCAAAATGCGAGGGTGCAAAAGTTGAGGGCCAAAAAGTAAATATATGAGGACCAAAGTGTAAAGTTGGTCAAGAAGGTTTCTTCTTAAGCCCAAGTTTTTATGCATGACTAATTAGGACCTAAGGATTCTGATGGTGAATTTGATTTCTAGTTTAAACCTTGTTTGACCGGTCAATTTACGTAAAAACCCAAATTAAGTTGTTAGTTGGGTATGGTTCTCAATGTAGGTCAAAATGGGTTCCTAAGGCCAAATTGAAAGTCCTAAACCCTAGAGATTATTTTTATATGAATTTTAGAGGGTTTAGTTGATTTTTACCTTGCCTCGAACCACGTGAATTGAAGTGGATTTGTTTTTAGGGTTACAGGCTGTCATTTAATTCTTTGGGGTTGCTGTAGCCCTTATTGAGTCATCTCATCCCACTTTTCTTCTTATTAGGTTGTTTTGACCTATGTTTGGGCCCTGAGTTACCCTATTTTCAGATCGGATTGGTGAAATTGCATTTTTACCCCTCAGTTTATGTTTTCTTTGCAAACTCAGAATCTCTCTGAGCCAAGCCTTTCTAAGGTTATGTAGGAGCTTTTATTCTCTGTATTAGGTCAAAATGAGCTAGTTATGGCTTATGATGAGGTTCTCATCAGTATCCCTGAAAAGGGTCTTTCTCTAAAAATCTTGAAAAATGGATCTCCCTATCTGGAGTCTACGAAACTAAATCTTCCACATAGAAACCTGGAATGGGTTGTTTCCTCTTAGGACCTCGAAATTGGATCTCCCTTTCTAGAGATCTCGAAAGTTTAGACCTCCCAGAGTTATGGTTTCTCATATGTAGTTCAAAAATAAAAGAGACTCCTAAATGAAGGTAACAATAACAAGCTTCCGCATTCTCCCTTTCTCCCATACTCATATGGGAGAAGAAAAAGAACAATAAGAAGAAAATAAAACTAGAGAAGAGTCTCTCCACCTCTTCTGATAAACATTATCCTCATCATTTTCTTCTTTTTGCATCAATTTTTTTCTTTTTCCTTTTTTTTTAATTTTCCTCCGTTCTTGATTTCTTCCCAGGCTTATGTCAGAGAGATAAAAAATATATATATAGATAAAAGGAAGAGCAAGCAGAAGGAAACTCATTGCTACCTCTTTAAAATGTTTCGAAAAGAACCAATCTAAATCGCGACCTCAGGCGTTGACCTCACGATCTCATGCGAAATCGTTTCACCATCGTTGTATCGTCAGTCCTCAATGCCGCTAATCTAGCACTGCGATCATCGTCAAACCTCCTCACCGATTCAGATCTCATGAGATCTCTGCTACCGTCATCGCCTCCATCGTTAGCGGCGCAGGGATCACGCGAGATCTTCCTCATCCTTGTGAAGCTCCTTCAAGCGTCGCCTCCTTATGAGGTATCTACTGTGCCTTTGTCCAAATCGCCATTGTTGTTTCTCCTCGAAGCGTCGCTTGCTTCCTTCGCGTCACCATCTGCGACTCATCGTCGCTAATCTCTCATTGCGCTGCCTCTAGCGGTGCAATGACTCCTCCAACAGGTATTGCAGTAGCACCGCTCAACTCCTTTGCGCTGCTCGTGGCCTCACCTCCACGAGGCCATAGCCGGCCCTCATCACCAGTACTGCTGTCGCAACAACAGCAACTGCGATCGCTGCCATAGGGGTTCAATGTTCCCCCTCGACATCAGAAGAGGAGATTTTCTTCTCCTTCATGAACTTCAAGGTCATCACGATCTCCTCCCTTGCATGCAGAGATTAGGGTTTCCTCTTCTCTCTCAAAATTAAAGACAATATGGAGACACAAATAATGGAATAGATCTCAAAAAATAATAAAACTTAAGAACAAAACCCAAGATCAGAACTTGCTTTGATGTCAAGTTGACAGATCTAAATAATGCGGAAGTAATAATCAAAGTATAAACAATAAAATAACACTTGGGTTTACTTGGCAATCCCACCCACGAAGAGAAGGGAGAAAATCACAGGAATAGGCCCTGGTAGGGCTTTGATTTCTATTATTCTTCTTAAAAGAATATGTGGTGGTACATGTTTATTTATAAGTCACCACATACTAAGAAAAGTCCCACTCCACTATATGAGACTAAATCTTTACACATTTCTCTCAACAGTTGCTTACCGTGTTAATTACACATGTAGGACCCAGACAAGGGGGTGTTGAGAAATTACTAGTATCACATTCAAAGATGTGGAAATTGATAATTAGCATATATTAATGGTTGAGCTTCTCCACTCAAGCTAATTGTGTTTGAACTAGATGCTCTCACAAATCCAAATATGATATCCATTTATTATTCCACTTTAACAAGAAATGATCTCATGTCATCTTGTGCTTCTGGAATGTCAGTCTATTTCAGAGCTATGGATTGACTTTCTGCTTAAAGATGCCGAACAAAAAGAGAAGAGGGAAAGCTATGAAGTTAGCAATACTCCGAAGAACTCCAATCTTACCATAGCCTCACCTAAAGGTACATCCAAAGCTTTAGAAGGATTCTATCCCTTTAGCAATTTCTTTTCTCTGGAAACCAATTATTTTTTGTTAGGTGATTAAAATCCCTTTGACAAATGGAAGTGTGAGTGTATAGACACAATATCTTTCTTATGTTTTAGAAGAATGTGTGGCATGTATCCAATTACATGATTTATTTGAATAACTTATAGATGTAGAATTGAGCAATAGGGATTTAGTTGAAGGAGGTGTATATATTTTGCAATAGTTATGTGATCTTTTGGGGGTTATTATGGTTGTAGTTCATGTACTTCTTGGGCATGAAGGGCTTAGTTCAAGTTTTGATTACATAACCTGTCGAATTTGAACATGGCAGTATAGTTTTGATTTGACTTGATAAGTAATGCTTGGGAGTCGAATGCATACTTGGATTTGTTAGTTAAATCAAGTCAGATTAAAAATGAAGTCCACAAAGCTCAAGTTCGACTCGGAAAAAAGGCAATCCAAAAAGCTACTATACAGATTTGCTGAACTTTTGGTGCTGAATCCAAACATGATACTCTCTTACAGGTCCTTTTTTTTATTTACCATTTTCTTTGCGCAATTTAAATGGATGTACTTAGAGGGTTTTTGTTGATGTCAAGTTACTGATCCTAGATTTCCAAATGTTCTTCAAGTCAGTTCTATCTCTCTTTCTAAGGCAGGGCCAGCTGAAACCACCGACGAATCAGCAACTACTCCCTTGTTGCCACTCGCTTCGTCGACAACAAACGGCAAGCCACCATTCTTGGACTGCTTCTGAAGGATCAATGGTCACTAATGTACAGCTTCAATTTGGGCTTTGCAGCTAATTCTGTTGTTTTTCATAGCTCACCTTTGATCCATATTGTGTTATTCTTCCTTTTTGCTTTCATATTTAAATTCTCTTATCAAGTCAGTGCAGCAGTGATTGTCTCTTCAGAGGCTGGGCATAAGTGTGTTTCCCACGAAAACACGTATGAAATGTGTATGAAAACCTCCAGAAAATGCATCTCAATGAAACATGGATTCGGATAAAAGATTTAAATTCTTTTGGGCCTTTAATAGGACTTCATTTTATTTGGTTAGGCTTACTTCAATAGATATTCAGAGAAGACTAATTGACAGTCTTTTTTGAAAGCACAAGAAGTCAGATAAGGGGCCCCTCAAGCAAGGATGCTGAACATGACAATTCCTTGGATGGAAACCATTAAGAAGGGTATAGCTGGAAAAGATCTTGACTTACCAACATCAAACTGATCCATCAAAGACAACTAACCTTGATAGGTTTCGATATTAAATCTAAATGGACCAAAAGGGACAAACTGGAGGGTATGACTCTCCAGTATCTATATGCTTCCCCCATCTCTGAAATTCCTGTTGAATAAGGATATAAGTCCTAAATCTCATCTAGCAATCTATTCTCAGTTACCAAGAAATACCCGTTATGAGAGGTTGATCCATGTGTGCATCTAATTCATCTTCATCTCTTTGACTATGAACTTCGGTTTAAAATATCTAAATTGACTATTTTGATGATTTCATTATGCTTTAGCAAATGATGATGATAGTAATGATTTAGATATATTTTCTACCATTTTTTTGTTGGTAAAATACCGCCACGATTTAGAAGTTAAATTCACATTACATTCTTTGGTCAAGTTCTTGTATCATAATGGGAAACATTTTCAACCCTACATAGAAGAATTTAGATTGAGGCTTCGAGGATATTAGTGCACAATCAAATTCCCAGATAGATTTGAAATACAATTCCAAGATGTCATAGACAAAATCAAGGATTTCGAATATGAATGGCTGATAACATCAATAATAAAATACATGGTTGGATACATATGGGTAAAGGCGAAGGAAACACATTTATAGACAATTATTCATGAATCCATCCATCTAGCAAATTACATTATTCACACCACTGCACAGAATGTTGCATCAGCTTTGACCAGCTAGTGTTTTAATATGTTTCTATAGCAACATTTAAATATCAAAATAAGGTACTTGCGCTTGCCTGCTTGAAAAGGGAAGGGTAAAATTAAGCTCAAATATTGACATGTTTCCTTCAATTACTAATTTTTAAAGAATTCCAATTAGAGAGAGATACACAAATTTAATTAGTGATTTTTGTAACTCATAACCTACATCGTCCACATTCATTGTTGGATAAAATCGAGAATCTATAGTTGTGGTTTATGACCATTACATCAGACACGACTACTTGTCGAATTGGATTGAGTTTTTATTACATCCATACCCAAAAGCTTTATACATACATGATATATCTTCATATAACATGAACAATAAGAAGGGGGGACTTGGATCGTATGATATCAATCTAATAGCTACATACATACATACATACATATAGAGCGTGTATGAGTTGATCCTAGATTATCAGCTCCTAAATGTTGAGCATCCAAAAACACACTATATCATTTAATGAAAAACCCATTACTTATTCTTAGAGCTCCCCCACTTGAAGGTACTCTAACATTTTGATTGTAATCTAGCATTTTCTCAATTAGTATCATCTCATCAACTTGACCACCTCCTTCATTTCCTTGGTCGAGTCACCCCCTTCCCCTACTGCCTTAATTGCCCTTGCCTTCGCCTCCCTCACCCTGTTCCTCACCACCTTACGCTCCTCCCCCTCCATGAGCTCCCTTACCTTCCTCTCCACCACCTTTGCCCCCACCAACCTCTTGTCACTTAACTTGGTAGTTGACCTATTGAGAGATACTATGATTTATGGGTGAGATGTGGCAGAGTAACTTTATTCCACGGGGGGTGTGGAATAAAGTTAACTTGGTGGAGTTAATCCACCTTTTGCGGAGCTAGCGTTGTGATCTTCCTCACCCCATCCTCATCGAATGCGTTTGGGTGGGTGGCCTCCTCGTCGCCTCTTAGGGCAACCTCGTCTTCCATGTGCGATATGCTACAGCCATTGTAGTCGATAGTGTAGGTGGCGAATGGGCCATCAATGGAGGAGGTTTGGGCGACGGTGGTCTGTGGCATGTTAGGATTCGTTTTGTTTTGGGTTTTGTACATTTTCCCGATGGGTTTTTGATATTTGTTTTTGGGAAGTTCTTGTCAAGGTTGATGTATTTTGCTTTGAAGGATTTTCGATTGGGGTTTGTCTGCTTGTCTTCCACTTGGAGAAGGTGATTCCGCTTTTTGATGCCTTTGATTAGGGTTTATGAGGTTTTGTTAGGGTAGGGTTTGCGGGAATGTTGGTTTTCAAGGTTGATTTTCACCATTAGGGTTTTGGGATGGGGGCTTTGTGTTGTGTTTGAATAGTAGGGAGATGCGGTCTTTACGATACGTCTATGCCTCAGCTTTGTCAATACCCTTTATTGACATTGTCAGCCTTTGAAGGAGGTCTATGCATGGGGTGTATGGTGGACAACTCGATTTCTTTACAGTGTGTTGCTCGATGTGGCACCTATGTGAGTGAATGAAGTAGTTGTGTTGTTGGGTCTCCTCATGCAACCTATGCATGCTTGTTTTGTCCCATCCTAGGAGATTTTTGTACTTTTCAACTTATGTATTACATCGAAGTTAGTAATTGTCCTCATGTTGTAAATATTTTTTCATGTAGTTTTCTGACAACTTGTAAGATATATATTGCTTACAATGAAATTTAAATTTTCTATTTTCTTACAGCCTTTCCTCTTTAATTTCCTTGATGTGTATGTTTCCCATCATAGGTGACTTTTAATGAAGGATGCAATTTCATTTCTCTACTCACTTGATGCATTTTCCTTTCTCATTATTTATAGCATTACATTTTTCATCTACATTATGAGACCTCAAAATTTTATTGACAACTTATCCACCCCTCTATAATTAACATATTTATTTTCAAATTCTCAACATAACATCGCATCTAATTATATCCAATATTACATGCTACTTCTATCTAGCAATATCCTACATATATACATTTTCGTCATCCATTTAAAACTCAATTAATCACACCTGTACAAACTAAACTACTACCAATTTGCAAACCTCATTCGAAGTCACATGGTGCACAATTACTTCTTACTCGATGGTGTGGTACTCCATTATATACGCTTATTATTTTTGCATACGCAAAGATAAATACTTCTACTACCTAAGTAAGTTCAATGAACCTTCACTTCAATTTCACATGCATTAGAAATTTTTACCTAATGTAACTCAACATATTTCCCTATTTGTCATTTTCATTTTATTAAAGTTTCACAAGTTACAGAAACACATACACATAACTAGAATGACAAGGAAAAATTTTGGCAAATGCATTACTCCAAGGGAAAAAATAAACATTCCTTATTTAACCAAATGTAAAATAACTTAAATTACAATTTATTCCACCAACTTTTGAATGGCCTTAAAGGGAGAGAGTGGGGGAGAGAGAGAGAGAGCTAATAGCAAATAAAAAATAAAAAAAGTTATAGCTATGACTAATATAAATATCATACTCATCATACATGCTAGTCTAGAGAAGATATATTGAATGGCTCCAATATTTTTCACGAGTCCACCATTCATGATTAGGTGTATTGTAAGTTGTCAACGCGTATGAGAGAGAGGATAAGAAATTGTGCTAATGAGAGAGAGACAATCCCAAATAGAAAAAAAAATAGTGATAACTATAGTATGAATGGTCATGAAGAGAGAGAGAGAATAGAAATAATAATAATAATAATAAATAGACACTCTTATTTGGAACTTGATGTGCTCCACCTTCACCTTTAGCGATGCAAAATAACAAGATACAAATCGATGCAAAGTGGCAAGCATGATTAACGGGTAAGGGAGAAGCATGAGTTTCTAGGGCATTAAGCTTGAGAAAGATGTTACGACAAGTTCAAGGAACATGTAATAATTGGATGAGCTTCTTCTACATATAATAATGGCCAGATGCAACAATGAGGTTAGGCATGGATGAAGGAGTTGCATTCATTTTTGACCTTTTTTCTTGCTAAATTATTACTCTTTTTTTAGTTATATTTGACATTGAATAGATTCTTAACTTAATCACAAAGGTGTATATGTAAAGACAATGCCAATAAGAATAAATGCAAGGTATATGTATATCACACATTTAGAAGGGCATATAGGTAAGTTTGGGAGGCCCCAGTAATTGGATACAATTATTTAGGAGCTAGTGGCATTAATAATTGCTGAGAAGAGGGACCCATGTAGACTACCCTACCTTAGTAAAGGTTGGGGAAACAAACAAGGATGGATCATGGAGGTCAATTTAAGGTGGGGCCCTTTCTTCATTTTAAGAAGAATCCAAGATGGGTTCTGACAGGGTTTGAACGTAGGAGCTTAATTTGGTTATTCTAATTATTATTCCCTTCATTCATCTATTTATACGGAAGAGTACAATTATGCTACTAACGTTCTAAAAATCATGCGCACCGGATGTATATTTATTTTTGTTAATTAGCATGTGTATATCAAGCTGCACGATTGAAATCTACGTACAGTGTCTAGATTTACCATAAAAAAAGTCTCAGGCAGATTTAATTAGTGATTCTTATAACTCATAATCTTTTTTTTTTTTTTTTCAAGGTTAAACCTTTGTTACCTAAGGAAACAAAAATGATATAAGAATGCAGTTCCAAGGTAAGGGAGAAGGATATTTTACAACCTTTAAAGAGGGGAAAATTAACTCCCTCTTAAGAGAGAAAATTCCAAAATGATCCACCACAAAGAAATTAAAAGATAAAAAAAGAAAAGAAGTATCCTAACATCGTTTTCAATGCAGGAAGAACTTACACCACGTAGTAGATATAACAAAATGCTGTCGACATTGTCGACAAACCGCACTAAGAGGTGATGGGCGGTTAGTTCGGCTCCAGCCTAACACCCAGTCGTGGTGAGCCCGGCTTTGACATAACCTTCCATACTTCAAAAACAACATCGATCACAAGGAAGGCGAGGCGGAGATGAAGATCGATATCTAATGAAGGTCCTCCACCACATGAACTCACTCGACAACGACAGCACCACCACCGCAGCAGCTGACGGTCGCCGCTACTACCTCACTAGGCGACGAGACCGCCGCGACCACCAGCACACCGATGAGAACAATCGGAAGCGGAGGGCTGTCAAGCAATGAAGAGGCCACCGTTCCGTGCAGAGCCCACATCGGAAGGAGGAGAGGAGTGGGGAGGGGAGGGGGGTGGCCGAGGTGATCGATGCAATGGAGGAGGGCCCCGACCAACACGCTTGCCCACCGGAGCCCCAACATCGCGACTAGATTTGGGGGTCGATCACCATGACGTGAGGAAACTTAGACAGCAAATTAGTTTTGACCGTTGGGATCAGACGAACTATTTATAGCCCGTCATCTACATCATCCATATCCATTGAGTTTTTACCGCATACCGAACCAAAAACTTCATGCATACACTACACATCTTTCATATAGCAATACGAACAATAAGATGGAAGGATTTGGATCGTATGATCTCAATCTTAACAACCACGAAGACATGCATCACACAACCTATATATAGGATGTATGACTTCATACTAGATTGTCGATTCGTAATTGCTGAGTATCATTCAATGAAAAATTTAGCTTCCCCTCTTGAACTTACCCCGACATTTTCGAATGCAACCCAACACTTTCTCGATTAGTATCGTCTCATCAATTTGGCCACCTCCTCCATAGCCCTGGTGGAGTCGCCCCCTTCCCCCACAGCCTCGATCGCCCTCGTCCTCGCCTCCTCCACCCTCTCCCTCACCACCTTACCCTCCTCCCCGACCATGAGCTCCCTCACCTTCCTCTCCACCACCTCCGCCCCCACCAACCCCTTGTCATACCCCTCCGTCGCCATCGCCAACCCCATCCCCTCCACCGCGAGCACCCTGTTCATCCTCTGCTCCGCATACAGTGGCCACCCAACCATCGGCACCCCCTCCCACATCGCCTCCAGCACCGAGTTCCAACCAAGGTGCGTCACGAAACCCCCCACCGCCTCGTGGCGGAGCACCGCACGCTGTGGGGCCCACGATTTCACCACCAGCCCCTGCCCGCGCGTTCGCTCGACGAACCCCCGTGGCAGCAGCACCTCTAGATCCGGTTCCGGTTGCGGGGTCGCAAACCTCGCCGACGGATCATCGTCGACACCGGTCGGCGGTGACCGCACCACCCACAGGAATCTCTGCTGGCTCTTCTCCAACCCCACGGCGATCTCCTTGAGCTGCTCCGCGGGGAACCGCCCGAGGCTACCGAAGCATAGGAACACCACGCTCGCCCCTGGTTGTGCATCGAGCCACGCAAGAAGGCACCTGATGCGGATCTGATCAACGGTCCAATAGGATATATTGGTGGCACCATCATCCCGCGGTGGTTACGGATGGCATGGAGTGCCCGTGACTCGAGCCACTCGAATGTGTTGATAAGTATCCCCGAGGCTTCGGGCAACCGTCGAGCAAACTCCAGGAACCTGCAAATATTATACCAAAAAAGTATCCGATTCGAAGTGAATTGACGTATATATATATATATATATATATATATACACACACATATTTAATCAATTAATATGTACGTATGTATAATACATAATAGGACCACCACCTTATGTAAGCGTCATCGTGGCGATCAAGGAGAGTGAGATCCACATGGTTAGCTGGGATGGGTAGGATACCCGGGATGTGGATTGGGGTGGATCCTTCGAGGTCCTTGAAGCTCAAGGTGGTGGAGTCGTGGATGGAGGGAAGATGAACGAAGAAGGCGAGGGCAGTGGCGGTGGAGGTGTAGAAGTAGTAGGAAGGGATGTTGAGCTCCTTGGTGACGTCGAGGGCTGGGAAACAGAAGAAGTCGAGGATGAAGGCCGTGGGTGTGGGTCGAAGGGTGGAGGAGAGGTAGGAGTGGAGGTTTGGGTTGCTGAGGCGGATGAGCTCCAAGTGGAGCGACTCGTAGTGGAAGGTAGTTGGTGTTGGAGAGGGAGACGTGGGGAAGGCGGTGGAAGGAGATGGAGGGGTGCGAGGAGGAGGTGCGGTCGAGGAAGGAAGCGGTGGAGCCGGTGTTGAAAGGTGGGTCGAGGACGAGGATGGTGACGCGGAGGTCGTAGGTAAGGAGGAGCTTCGCCATCTCCACCATGGAGACGAGGTGCCCCATCCCAGGAGATGGGTAGAGCACCACGTGAGAGCCCCCCTCCTCCTCCTCTACCTCCGGCACCATGCTCCCTTAGTCCCTACCAAGGATGAGAGATGGAGAGGTGGGAGTGGCAAAAGGAAATTAGGATGGTTTTTGTGGGCACAAGTGCCTTGGGATGCTCTCCACGTAAAGAAGGAATCCAAAAATAATAATAATAATACTAAAAGGGTTGTTGATTGAGATCGTGACAAGGAGTTGATATTTGACCATCGTTCCCTCCAACCTTGGGAATCTATAAATATTGTCGCAAGGCGACGTCATTAGAATGGCGGGTCATGAGTCTAGTTGGACCACTTTACCACACCTTTACTCCCCCTCCTCACGTGCCCCCATTTCTCCCTCTCACCCGTCCCTCTCCCCTACGTGGAACACACACCACCCTCCTCCAAACCATGCCCCACCCATCTCTCTTCCCCCCCCCCACCCACGTGACCCACTCCTCTCTCTCTCTCTCTCTCTCTCTCTCTCTCTCACCTACAACACCCTCCCCACACACACAACCGCGCTTCCCCCCCCCCCCCCCCCCCCCCCCAACCACCCAAACCATTAAATACAGGCACCCCTTTAGGTATGATAATTTGGATAGTGGCTCTCTGAGAGATATGTCAGATATAAATAATGTATAGTTTTCTAAAATTACACTAACTACTTGTATTCTTGATATTAACTATATATATTTTTCTACGTAAAGGTATCTATATATTTACATTCATTTCATCATAAAATTATTTTTTATTTCAAAAAATCTAAGATATATATATATATATATATATATATATATATATATATATATATATTGAATATTACGTCTATACCCTTATAATCTTGATAATTACATAAATATCCCCTCAATCTTCCCTTCGTTAACAAAATTACCCTTCCGTTAATCTGTTGTTTGATTAAGCTGTAACTATCGTTATGTCAAGGATATTTTTGTTAATGAAGGGAAGATTGAGAGATATTTACGTAATTACAAAGAATATTAAAAATTTAAGATTTAAGGTAAGCAAAACCCTTCATTCAAAATGCATCTTTCCTAAATTCAACATCCATCCTTCCACAAACTAACTCCAAGCAAGTCATGGCACCAAGTTGACCTCTCGAAATATGATCTTCTTAACCGATCATCCTTTACGAAAGATCTCTCTCCTCCTCCCACATATGCAAGAAAGTAAACAAAGAAACAAGCACACTACATATCCACGCCAAAAACCTTAAATTCAACAAAAAGACAAAAACTTTCCAAATCATCATCGCAAACTTAGAAAGGAAACCATTGTAGGCGAACTTCTTGTTGCTATCTGGGTGGTCCATGGGCATCACCCTCTTGTCCACCCAGAACATGTGCCACTTTCCCTAATCCACCGCCCCCTTGTACGGCCCCTCCGTCAGCTTCCTGCCATCCAAAGAACCCGCCTTCAGAATCCACCATCCAAAACCCTAAAACACACACACACACACACACACAAATCCCAAATAAGAAAAGCACCTAAGGGCTTTTACGAGCGATCCACCGAAGAGGACAGCAGTGAAGGTCCCCCACTAAAGGGCGAACTCGCCGGAGAGATCGAAGGTGTACTTCGCCAGCGAGGCGGTGAGCATGAGGACCTCCAGCTTCTCCACAACAGCAGCGGTGGAGGACTACAAGGAGAGGGGGTAGAGGGAGGAGGGCTTTGGTGTGGGTGATGTGTGCAAGAGGTGGAGTGGGAGGGAGATGGGGAGGAGACGAGGAGGAGGAGGAGAGAATAGATAGAGTGAAGGGGAATGTGAGAGGATAGAAGAGAAGGTGGTCGTTGGTGTGGTGAAGAAGACATCCTTCATCTCTGTGCTCCACTGCCTCCTTATATGGCCCCTTTGTCAACTTCTTGCCATCCAAAGCACCCACCTTCAGAATCCACCATCCAAAACCCTAAAACACACACACACACACACACACACACACACACACACGAATCCCAAATAAGAAAAGCACCTAAGGGCTTTTACGAGTGATCCACCAAAGAGGACGATAGTAAAGGTCCCTCGCCGACAGGCGAACTCGTCGGAGAGGTTGGAGGTGTACTTCGCCAGGGAGGCGGCGAGATCTTCCTCGGCATCGAGCACAAGGACCTTCGACTTACCCATAGCAATGACGGTGGAGGAGGACTACATGGAGAGGGGACGGAGGGAGGAGGGCTTTAGTGTGGGTGATGTGCGCGGGAGGCGAAGGAGTGAGAGGGAGTTGAGGAGGAGATGAGGAGGAGGAGAGAATAGTAAAAGTGGAGGGGCATAGATTGAGGAGCGAGGAGGGCTTTGGTGGGAGTCTGTATTTTTTGTAATTATATAAATACCCCCTTAATCCTCCCTCTATTAACAAAAATATTCCTGATATAATGACAGTTACAATTTAACCAAGCAGCAGACTAACGGAAAGGTAATTTTATTAACAAATAAAAGATTGAGGGGGTATTTAAAGTAATTTTTATCTCTAAATGATGTAATATTGAATAAAGAGATTTTAAATTAATTTTTCAAAGGGAAAGCATAAGCAATTTTACCTAATACCGTAAGGTAGTAATACGTTAAAATGCTTTAGAAAAAATATATCCCGAAAATAAGGTAAGTTGAGTTTTCAACGTCATCAAGATTCATAAAAATATATGACAAAAAAATTGCCCCAATACTATCCTTCTTAACTTATATATATATATATATATATATATATATATATATATATATATATATATATATATATATTGATTTTGTGTACTACAAGACATTCAATGCAACGAATAATGACAATGTATTAAAAGCATAAATAAAATAGTTATATGTCCGAGAGTAATGTCTGCCATACATTTATTATTCTCATTGTTTATAAGTTGAACAACAATAAATTATGTCAGTTAAATTTAGCTACATTTTCGTATTTTAACCAATAGTCAGATATAAAATTTTTAATTAACCAAGGCGCACATGAAAAAATATGAATAGGAATTTATTAGGATATTCTATTTTATATGTAACATAAAAATTAAGGGGGTAATTTACAAGCTTTGAAAAGGTAAATAACCATATCCATGAATAAGCTTCATAATAATTATAGCAACATTCAATAATATTAGAGTTATAGTTATTGCATTATAATGCTTTTGGTCGATGCGACTTGGGCATCTAAACTCTCTCTTGGCATGGGAAGCTTAATATCATATGTGAATAGAAGAAAGTAACAAGTGAAATAGCGTATAGGTGCTCGTAAAAAATATATAAATAGATAAAAATCATTTTATTTTGATTTTGTGTAGTCTAACTTTCTTATATTTAAGGTAGTTATATCTTTAATTGGATTTACAAAATCCTTTTAAAATGATTTTCTACATCGAGATAATACCAAACAAGAGTTTCATAAAATCCTAAGGTAACGATTACTTAGAAAATGACTTCTTTGATTTTTACTTCCAAATTTTCCTATATTAATTTATATTTGTTTCACCTTTCAAATTTCATTGTGCTACATTTATATTTCTTTTTTTAGTAAAAATAGGTAATTCTTACTCTAAATTTAACAGCGTGGAACGCAAGTACAAGAGGGGCCCTCAAATAACAAAACAACGGTATGCATGAGGCAAAAACTAAAGAAACAGAAAAGATTTACAGAGTATTATAAGATGTTGTTGATGGTCGTTAAAATTAGCCTCACCACCTCTTTCGCCGTGGCCTGTCCCTTAAGGGGTTGTTTGGTTGACAGAATAGGGAGGAAATTAGGATCAAATTTTATGTTTGACAACTTTTATTCGGACGTTAGTGAATTCTAGAATTGAGGGGTGGATTTTGAAATAAACGAATTCCACCGAAGATGTGGAATTTGTTTATTCCGCTGGTTTATTTCACATCTCTCAACTTCACGACATAAAATTCATTTGTTCCTCCTAGCAAACAACTCAGACAAAATAAATACTTCTAATTCTTTGATATGACAACAAACACAACCAAAATATTTAGACGGAATAAAAATCCCTAATTCCTCCCAATTGCTCCATATAAACAAACACAACCAAATAAACAGGCCCTCAAGGTTCTCGTCCTGCTTCTTTCCTTTCAGATGCTCCATATTGTCGCAGAGAGAGCCAGGCTAACCTCTCTATGTTTCCTTCCCAAGATTTGGGCGCAATCCAGCGTGCACTGTTTGGTGTCACCTAAGTAGTCGTGAAGACCCAGACCTGCCAGAACCACGGTCCAAAGGCACCGCGAGTATGGGCATTGAAAGAAAAAGGTGGCTGCAACTCTCCCAGTCCTCAGTGCAGGAAAAACAACGTGGGTCAATGTTCATTCCCCAACTCCTGAGAGGTTCTTTCGTCAGAACTCTACCTTTGAAGGCCAACATTGCGCAGCATGCCCATTTGGGCACAAACCCCTTCGACCAGATGATGGCAAGGTCCGGAGAGTGGGGTTGTTTCCATCGGATGGCTTCCCATATAAGTCCTTCCCTGGCAGGCCATTGCCAAGTGCTATGGGTGTTGCTCACAAAAGTATTCCTCGATTTTTTGTTACGTGCTTCCTGAGGTGGTTCCACCCACGAGACACCGAGCCTGCATCAGGTGTACGTAGGAGAGAGGCGTCATAAGCTTGCCTCATCCATTCAACCCATAGACCTTTCTCGTTGGGAGACAACAGTCTACGTGCCCTTCTGCAAGTTGCACAGCAAGGTCCATATCTAAGAGGCTCCTTGGTCCCAGGCCTCCTTCTATCATGGGTGTGCAAACCTCTTTCCAGTTAAGTAAATGTACCTTGCTGAAATTTGCTTGCATCTTCATAATTTTCTTCAATGTTGCGTGTGGGACCACAGCAACCTCCAACCAGTAGGAGACCACTCCTTCAATGACCCAGCGGATTAGTTGTGCCCTACCCATTCTGGATAACAATTTTACACTCCATCGTCCCACCAAGTTTCTGCACCTTGTCAAGGAGGTTGTTGAATAGGGAAGCCTTTTAGAATCCCGGGAACAATGGTGTGCCCAAATAGGTGGTAGGGAACCGCCCTTCCAACATGCCCAAGCTCAGGCATAAGGCCATTTTGTTGATGTTGCCTGAATACAAGGAATGATTGTCATGTGTATAGAGTGCATCAAATTGTTAATGTTCTTAATCCTATAAAATACTAGCAAAAAGCACCTGAAGTCATGGGCTGAGTTGAGCATGAGTCTACCTTGGCTTGTACTAGATTTTTAGTACACGATCCAAATCGTGGGTCAAAATCTCTTATTTCTTGATTAATTCTAGATTTTTGATGTAAATCTTATGGACGGTGTATATAACACAAATTATTTTCTAGTGGTGTCTGCATAAATAACGAAAAAGTCCATGATTTTTGATGTAAATCTTACAAAAGATGTCAGAGCAAATAAGTCATAATATCAAACCGTGCTAAACGGACATAGAACACAAAGTGAAGCAAAATAAGAAGAATAATATAGAGAGCAAAGGACATACAAAAAAGCCAACATCGCCCATCAAGGTAAGGTTAGGACACCTAACTTTTATTGGCAAAAGTGACTAAGGTTTGAGTCCCCATTCTACATTACTCAGGGATTGGTATGTGAAGGAAAGCTTAGTTTGCTGCATGAGATTTTGGGGTCTTTGGAAAAGGAAAGAGAAAAGTCCTGTTAGATGCCTTGAAGATGCCACTGAAATATGAATGGCATACAACAAGCAAGTGCAAAGTTGTCAATTGCCTCTAAGGGTTGGATGAATTGTGGGGATTCCTGAGTTTAGCAGGGGAGACCAAGGTGTAAGCTTCCATTCTTACATAATGCAGATGATTGATGTGTGAGAAATAGCCGATCTCTCCCAATTTTATTCAAACGAGATTCTGGGTAATAAAAAGGGAAAAAAGCAACAAGCTGCTAGCTCTGTCATGTTAACCAACGCAAAAGATGGTATAGAAGTCAAACAAATAAATTAGCTTTTGTTGATCATGTTTTAGTTAAAGCTAATTAAGTTGTTAAATAATTAGCTTAACCTTAGGTACGTCATGAAGGATCAACTTAGCTATGATTAAGTAAGACGCGGTCAAGAGTAGTCGACAAAAGAATAAAAGCAACCAGGTGTGCAAAGTATAGTTATACAATTACTTTCGTCAAATTACAAATGGAGGA
Source organism: Thalassia testudinum (assembly GCA_037157565.1). Lineage (NCBI taxonomy): Eukaryota > Viridiplantae > Streptophyta > Magnoliopsida > Alismatales > Hydrocharitaceae > Thalassia > Thalassia testudinum. Next base: position 57,403,369 of record JAZHRO010000030.1, read on the forward strand.
CGTGCCTGCAAATTTGTGTGTGATCAAGGGATTTCTATGCAAATCACACCCTAAGGACCCGTTTGAAGGAGAGCTTAGTGGGTGGATATCCTCCCTTAGGATTTTTGTTGAATTATTTTGGAAGCTTTTTCACCTAATCAGATATTAAATAAATGCCTACTAATATTATATTAATACACCAATCATTTTATCCCTGCACATCCCACCATCTATTCCACCCCCAAACAAGTACCTCTCTTAACTTATTCGACACTAACCTATCCATACAAGATTTTATCCTATGTTCAAATATGACCTAAATGATAAATATCAGATATAGTATCCGTGTATGCATGTCCTAGCTCTACTGGTTCATATTTTCTAGGTTTCACGATCTTGGAATCGGAAAGTTGAATATCTACTTTCAAATCTTTCGGTTGGATATCTCGTCATACTTAATCCATAGGATCCCTTCCGATCAAAAGCCCCTAAACGTAAGTGCTCGATCACCCCCGCACCACTAATTTTCCAATGCTCCTTTCCAATTTTTCGAGACCAGATAGGAAGATACGGTGGAAAGAAGTCCAATAACTTGACCAGTTAATAATTTAATCTAATCCGATCCAATTTAACCCATCATATGGAATGCATTGGCTAGGCTCAGTAGAAACATATTGGTTTGAGTTGAAAATTTTTTAAACCCGCAGACATTAGATTGGATTGTACGTGCGCCAGTCTCAACTCGCAACCCATGTTGCTGTACTCAGCAACCACGGTAAGAAAGGGTGTGCTTGCTTATGTGCACAAAGATCTCCCGAAGGGTTTTGCTTGTAGGTTATCCTCCTTTATTTTTAGGTTAATTTACTTGAAGGGTTAAGGAATTGATGTTAAAAAAATGTGAAATTAACATTAAATTTCAATTATGTTTACTTGTAAAATAATATTAATGTGAGTTTATATTTACTTGAATTGATATTAAATTATGGTGTTAACTCTTGCGGTGTTTACTTAATAGTGGTATTAAATATATAAAATATGAGGGATGTCAGCGAAGTGAGTGGAGTATAATTTTAACACGATTTTAACTAACACCGATTGAAACTAGTGTTAGACAAATCCGTGTTAAATTGGATAAACCTGGGTTAAAAAATTGAAGGTTAAGTAGTCAAATAAATGGTGGTTAACCCTCCTTTTGAGGACTAATTTACTTGAGAGATTAGGAAAGTAGTGTTAAGAGATGTGAAACTTGTGTTAACCAGTAATTATGTTTACATACTGTGTGGTGTTAATATCAGTTTGTATTTACTTGAATTGGTATTAAGTTGTAGTGTTAACTTTTATGATATTTACTTAATAATAATGTTAGACATATAAAATATGAGGGATGTCAGAGACATCGACTGATGTTAGAAAAATTCGTGTTAAAGTTGTTAAATCTAAATTAGTTAGTAAGAAATTAAATAATCAAGTAAATAAAGATTAACCTCTATTTTAAAGTAAATACCCTCCAAATAAATTAGACCCGATGGGTTAACTTTGAAGTAAACTAAACCTTCCTTGTCTTCCTTCTAGAAGGATAGTTAGGTGAGCAGGAAGATGAGATGCAAATTTATACCTTCTTACATATAGAGCATCCCAAAGCACCGGTGCCCACCTAAACCATTTCTAATTTCCTTCGCCAGTACTCCGACCTCATCCTTGGCAGGAACAATGGTGCCGGTGAAGGAGAAGATGGGGGGCTCGCGAGTGGTGCTCTACCCTTCTCCTGGGATGGGGCACCTCGTCTCCATGGTGGAGCTGGCCAAGCTCCTCCTTACCTACGACCTCCGCGTCACCATCCTCGTCCTCGACCCACCTTTCAACACCGGCGCCACCGCTTCCTTCCTCGACCGCACCTCCTCCTCGCACCCCTCCATCTCCTTCCACCGCCTTCCCCGCGTCTCCCTCTCCAACACCAACTACCTCCACCGCGAGTCGCTCCACTTCGAGCTCATCCGCCTCAGCAACCCAAACCTCCACTCCTACCTCTCCTCCACCCTTCGACCCACACCTACGGCGTTCGTCCTCGACTTCTTCTGTTTCCCAGCCCTCGACGTCACCAAGGAGCTCAACATCCCTTCCTACTGCTTCTACACCTCCGCCGCCAGTTGCCTCGCCTTCTTCGTTCACCTTCCCTCCATCCACGACTCCACCACCTTGAGCTTCCAGGACCTTGGAGAATCCACCCCGATCCACGTCCCAGGGATCTCGCCGATCCCTGCTAATCATATGATTCTCCCTCTCCTCGGTCGCCACGATGACGCTTACATAAGGTGGTGTTCCTATTATATATACATACATGCATGTCAATTGATTTTGAGTTACATGCTTTTGCATGTACTTACGCTAATATATATATATATATATATATATATATATATATATATATATATATATATATAATTCCGAACTGGATACTTTCTTATATAATATTTTCAGGTTTCTGGAGTTCGCTCGACGCTTGCCAGAGGCCTCAGGGATACTTATCAACACATTCGAGTGGCTCGAGTCACGAGCACTCCATGGCATCCGTAACCACCGTGGGATGATGGTGCCACCAATATACCCTATCGGGCCGTTGATCAGATCCGCGTCGGGTGACTCGAAGGACCCGTGCCTTGCATGGCTTGATGCACAGCCAAGGGCGAGCGTGGTGTTCCTATGCTTCGGCAGCCTCGGGTGGTTCCCCGCGGAGCAGCTGAAGGAGATTGCCGCGGGGTTGGAGAAGAGCCGGCAGAGGTTCCTATGGGTGGTGCGGTCACCGCCACCCGGTGACGACAAGTTTAGAACAACCCGCCCAGCGGAGCCGGATCTGGAGGTGTTGCTACCACGGGGGTTCGTCGAGCGAACGCGCAGGCATGGGCTGGTGGTGAAATCGTGGGCCCCACAGGGTGCGGTGCTCCGCCACGAGGCGGTGGGGGGTTTCGTGACGCACCTGGGTTGGAACTCGGTGCTGGAGGCCATGTGGGAGGGGGTGCCGATGGTTGGGTGGCCACTGTATGCGGAGCAGAGGATGAACAGGGTGTTCGCGGTGGAGGGGATGGGGGTGGCGATCGCGATGGAGGGGTATGACAAGGGGTTGGTGGGGGCAGAGGAGGTGGAGAGGACGGTGAGGGAGCTCATGGAGGGGGAGGAGGGGAAGGTGGTGAGGGAGAGGGTGAGGGAGGCGAGGGCGAGGGCAATCGAGGCTCTTGGGGAAGGGGGCGACTCCACCAGGGCAATGCAGGAGGTGGTCAGGTTGATGAGACGATACTGATCGAGAAGATGCTCGAAATGTGGGAAGGTCTTTTTTTTGTTTTTAAACTTTAATAAGTCTGTGTAATAAATCTAAATGATAAAATAAATGAGTTAATATATTTGTATTTTTTTAGTAGATTAAAGTTATTTTATGGGTAAAATAATTTTATTTCAGATTAAATTTATTAAATCTTATATAAATAGGAGATAAATTAAATGATGGATTAAATATTTAATTTATTAGCTAAATATCGCTCAGAAGTTGGGGATCTCATTAAACGATGCGGCAATATGCTTAGATATTATGTGATGAACATGTATGCATATCTATCGAGATGGAAAATTTTTTATATTGTGTATGCATAAAGTCTTTAAGTTCTGGATGCAATAGAAACTCGTTCCGATCCTAGGCAGGTAGTGACGTGTGACGTACGCTCGTATCCCAAACGCAAATGGAAATCAGAACTATAGGTTTTGGGTCGTTAGTAGCATAATTGTTGTAGTATTCCATATATATATATATATATATATATATATATAATCAAAACAATTAAATTAAGCTCTTAAAATGAAGAAAGACCCCACCTTCAATTCACCTTCATCCTTGTCTATCTCTGCAACCTTTATTAAAGTAGGGTTGTCTAGGGGTCCCTCCTTGCAGTAATTGTTAATGCCGGTGCTCCTAAATAGTCGTATCCAATTATTGGAGCCTCTCAAACTTCACGTATATGCCCTCCTGAAAGTGTGATATACGTATACCTCCTACTATTTCTTCTTTAAACGCCGAGCCCTGCGGATGCTTTGTCTTTACATATACACCTTTGGGGTTAAGTTTAGAATCTAATGGTTATTAAATATAACTTAGAAAAAGAGTAACTATTTAAAAAGAAGAAATAAAAGCCATAAAATTGAATGCAATTCCTTCCTGCATGCTTAACTAGGGTAGAGCATTAGATTAAACTAGCTTGATCTTGATTCGAAAAAGCCCGACACATCTTAAGTTCAAAGATTACATGAGTTTGGCTCAGGTCTTAATTGTTAAAAAAATTTGAATTTAGGTCGCTTCAACCTAAATTTGAAAAAATCAATTTATATATAATTTTGTAGTGTAATTTTGTGATATGTAATTCTTTACATATAAATTTTAAAACATAATTTTTAAATAGAGATTTTAAATAGTTGAGATGTGGTGAAAATTTGACATATTTATTTTCTTTCTAATTTTGTTAAATTTATTTAATATGAATTAATCATCACAATTTAAAAAAATATAATTACTTCATAAAATAATTTTTTCTTTCAAAACTTCATTCGTTAAATGAATATAATCTAAAATTATAAAATAATATACTTAATTGAGTTATATTTTATTCATAATAATATCTACGAAATTATAAAATTATCATAAAAATATTATTATATTTCAAAATTATGACAATTATGGCCATCCAATTTGAACTTCAAATTGAACCATAACAGATTTAGCTAGACCTTACTTAAGTAAAAATAAAAAATTAAATTTACCATAGGACTCATAAATATGGCAGCAGTTGTCCGCTAATTATATAGGTAGAAGTTGTCCCAATCAATCCTCTTACAATTTAATTAGATTCCCTTATATGCGGAAAAAGGCTGAGATGGGAATATTTCTGCAAATGCAGTGAAAAGTCGAGATGAAGATATTCCCCCGTACGTGGTAAAGGTGGTCGAGACGATTTAAATATATCCCACCAGAATAAGTGAATCCAACAAAAGAGCCTCTGGGTAATAAATCCCATGCAAACATTTTCATGACTTGGGCCTACACCTCTCCTTCGTATTCCACCAAGGATGATTTGCAGAGGCATCCTCCCAGCAACTGTACATTGGCATCCACATCCTTCCTTTCCATGATCATACTTGAATAAGTTCCAAACTGAGAAGAAAACTTACCTAATAACCCACCAGAGTATAGTGGAATCGTCAAAACTCTTGATTTTAGGATGAGAGATCTAAGTTTAAGACTTTATCGCTGCATTATCTAGAGGACTGATACGTAGAGAATAATCAATTTCTTTCTAATTTGCTCAAATAAAATTATGGGTCATTGAAAAAAATGGTAACTGAATACATGAAGGGAATTACTCGAAACAGACCTATAAAATAACTAGCAAAGAAGAAGTCAAAATAAATAAAGGAGCCTGCTAGATACACGCAAATTTTTTATGAGGAGGGTGTATATGAAAATTTTCATACAATCACAATGGAAAACATTTTGGTTGCATCAAATTATACGCAAATATGAATACATAGGACCTACTCCCCTACTAAAATGGTGGAACCCATTCCTGGGCCTATTTTTGTTTTCTTTTGACCATCGAATAGCTGTCATGATCGTCTGTGTCCAATTTGATGTCATGAAAATATTGTTCAATGAGCATCCAATTCAATCTCAGTCGGATGCACCTTAATAGCATCAATGATTAGTCATTTTAGGTTGTGCTTGGTAGGAGATAGTGTCATATCGGGATAGAATTAGAGTTGAATAAAGATAAGAAGATGTTTAATTAATGGAATTATAATGATTATAATGATTAGTGAAATTGTTAATAATTAGAATGTTGATTTTATAATAGAAGAAATGAAGTTAGTAGATTTTGATGTGATAGATTGTAATTATTAAATAGTATTTTTTGAATTATATGTGGGAAAAAAGAATATTAGTGAGTTTTGATGTGATGTGAAGAGATGATATACGTGAAAAAAAAAAAAAACTCCTTGAAACTCAAACTCATCTCCCCCTTAACCCCCTCTTAACTCCCTTCCAATACCTTATCTCGATTGGTATACGACTGCCAAATGCAGCCACATTCAAACAATTCACTAGTATATCATATAAGGGGACCCAATGCTTGAGAAGAATTGGAGCATCTCCTCTTCTCCTCTCGTTTCCATCAAACACCATGCCCTCAATGCCTTGACACTCTTGATTTGCCTCCATTAATCCACTTCCACGGAATGTATTGCCACTGTTATCTTCGTCGTCGACACCCTTTACCCTGATGGATTGACGCTTATTGTCGACAACCGTGGTCGTTATCAATCTACCTACGCAAAGTTTGAGAGGTATATATGAGGAACTAGACCTATACTTCATACATTGGATCTACCATGGACTTCCATAATATCTGCTAATGGAAGACCATGAACAAGGACATGCTATAATATTTTGTGTATGGCTATTACCCGATTAATCCCTTAAATCTTTCAGCTATTGTTATATTTTTAATTAGTTTTAATCATCACTTGCCTGTGGATAAATTAATTGATGCGACAAGTTCCGTAAAGAGCCACTCCACATATTTATACACGTAGTTGGTTGTCTCAAACAAAGAAAATTTTCGGTAATGTATATCTATGTACAAACAGGGAGAAGGAGAGGTAAATATAGGAAGTGATTCCACAGTGCTTTGATTTGGACTTTCATGAGCCGTGTTTGTACACGTGCCTTCCTATTTATTTGGAGCTTAGTTTGATGCAGGAATGACCTTGGTCTCTTGTCAGTAGATTTCGATGGGTGAATAATATGAGTTTGCAGCTTGTTTTCACATACAACTACTAGTAGAACCTACATTTCGTTGTGAGTGTTCTAAAAATTTTGATACACTTAACTATGATATATGATTTAATTAAATATCTAAAAAAATTCACTCTAACAAATTTTAATTTATAATTTAATTTTTATTTATATTAAATTTAATAATTAATAATGATATAAACTACAAGGTCATTATCAAAATTTTATCAAAAATATGGAAAAATTTTTATATAATTTTTCTCAATTGATAATCATCTTGTTAATTTTAAAGTAAAAATATATAAGGGTAGGGTCTTGGTAGGATTTGTTTTGAGAGTGAAAGGGAGGTTTTTTAGTAGAATTTATTTTAGGAAAAAATAATTTTTTTCGTGAGAATTTTTTAGACGCTGACAGTAGTAGTGGGAGAAAAGTGATAATTTTTTTAATGAAATTCCTATTTTGAATGGGGAAATGACCATGTGGGAAAGGGGTTTGCCTTGAAGGGATTAGCTACTTTGTTTATTTTTTTCGAACAGTGGGTAAATGGGGACAGGTGTCAGCGAGGATCTCGATTCGGTCAATGGATTCAGGTGGCTCGAACCGAAAACCCTTCACACAACCCTCAACGGCCTCCATCTCGCCGACGACGCTCGTTGGACACTATTGAACTATGGATCATAGTATTAGACACATGATATATATATATATATATATAACGTATTTATCTTGTGTTGATTAATATGTAGTTCAATAGGAAATTAAGATTGGAGGAGGTCGACGGTCATCGATCGAGGACCCCGAACGATCTCAGCTCCAGCATGGTTTCGAAGGATTCACTAAGCCAAGATCAACGTATCGGATCATGTATATTTGTGTGATGTGTTGATGTGCAAAAAAAATTTAGAGAGACGTAACAGATCCGAGCCACGGTGAGTGGTACTCCGCGGAGGCATTCCCAACAGCAACAGTAAGTAGGAGGTGCATAGATAACATATCTGCGTATTGATTAGCGCACAAATTTAGAGTTTAAACATGGGTATGTACATGTATATACACGTATACGAACATATCCATGTTTTCATGATAACGCGCACCTTTGTCTATGCTCTCCTACTTACTATTGCAGTGCGGAATGCCATCGAGGGGTCCCTCGCTGTGCCTCCTTTTTCAGCTGCGTACTTTTGCATGTTGATCCATTACACACTTTTGCATGAATACGTGAGGGCCCGAAGACGACATGGATGTAATTTATTTTGACATGATTTGGAATGCATGTTTTATTTGATTGCAGGTTAACGATTTGATTTTTTTTTTTTTTTTTTTTTTTTTTTGAGTCGAAGCGTTAAGATGAGATAAATTGGAGAGATAGTAGTATATAGGTGAATTGATATATTATAAATTATATGTTAATATAATTTAGATGTAGAGAAAGAATTATTATTTATTTATTTTATATTTAATATTAAATTATTTATTATTATTATTTTATTAAAAATAAAATAAGTTGAACCTGTTGATGCATTAAAACAAATCGAACTGTTGTCAGCAGTACAAAAAAAAAATGTAATATATATATATATATATGTGTGTGTGTGTGTGGCGAGCATGGTAGATTCTTCATGTGATTCAACCTGTTCGGTCCAATAATTTAACTCGACTCTTAGATGCGTGGCATTGGAACGTTGATTCTTCTTCCTTGCTGTGATAATGTGACAGTCATCATTATTGGATCGGTTTGCTTTAAATGTATACCAGTGGTTGAACCTGCGCTTCGCAGCAGGGGTGTTTCGTTAATTCACATTATGTAGTTGGAATATGTTTAATTGAACAAATGATTAGTTGTTGCTATGCTTATTTTGATGGATGCATCATTGAAGATGATAAAATGACTAATATATGGAAATCATCAAATGATGGTATATCTCTAATGCTAGAACGAAATGGAGAGGGTCATAAGATGCACCCAAGGATCAACACAGATCCACACAAAGGAACAAAGTAGCTGCTCGAAGTTGGTGCTTTAATAAGATGTGAGTATGGACATTGGAAATCAATTTCAATGTCAATTGAAGTTGATGATAATAGTGAAATCATACGGTCTGTTTGGATGTGGGATAAAATATTATAAGGATAGAATAAATAAAAAGGGATGTTTGTTTAGGTAGTAAAATAAGTGGATGGTTAAGAGATGAGATAAAGATTGATGTATCCATGTGATGTTATTAATTGTTTATTTAATATTAAAAGTTGGAGTGAAGAATGTTAGTTCGTATTTGTTTAATAATAAAGATAGGAGTGAAAAATGTTAGTCGATATTTATTTAATATTAAAAGTAAGATTTGAGGATGTTAATAGGTATTTATTTAATATTAAAAGTAAAATTAGATGTCATTGTGATTTGATGAAATAAACCTCCTCTAGAAACTCCAACAAAATTTCGAAGGGAGGATATCTCCACGCTAACATCACCTCTAAACGGGGTCATAAAGTTTTTTGAAATAAACTAATGAATAAACACATCCATGCACATATACCAGACTTCAAACACCATTGCATTAGTTACAAAGTAGACATTTGGATATGGCAAAGTAAACATTTGGGTATGGAATATAACCTTCTTCCCACTTTAGTACACATCATCCCTTATGCCTATAAATCAATCTTCACATTAAACTTTATTGGCCACCCACATGATCTCCTAACAAATTATAAAATGTAAGAAGATACATATCCTTTGCTCAAAATGAAAGAACAAAAATAACTTGTGCCTTTGTTTAAGAACTTATTATTAAAATGCAAATCACAAAGTTAAAAATTTTAGAATATCAATTTGTATTCTTTGGATTGAATGAAATTAAATATCACAAGTTAGAAAAGAAAAATATATACACCTATTTTGATTTATCAGATAATCATGAAGGCATTGAGAGAATATATCGACACCACCTTTCTTCAGGAGCTTCTACACTTATTAACCTTTGTAATAGAAGTTGATGGTGTTGAGTGACTAACATCTGAACATGCACCTATCTTGCTATTGATTTCATCAATTTTCATATGAGATGCACACAATGTCATGAAATGATTTCAAAGAGGATTTGGTAAATCATTTGACCGCTTCCAAATTTAAATTAGAAGCTATTCAAGATCTCCAATTGAAGTAAAATATAGACAACAACTTTTTCATTTTAGTAGTTTAAGTATGAAGTTGGAAATTGTCTAGATAATTATAAAGAAAAGACCCTAACTTTTTGGGTATGCGTACCTTGAAGGTAATCATTGATGTTAAGAGAAGAGATAGACGGAAAAGATAGAATGGTAAAAAATCAACTCAATCCTATTTAAAAGAAGTAACTCCAAAGATAACAATTAAAATCAATGAAATACAAAATAAAAAATTCAACATTAATTTCATCACTTGCATATCGGGAAACCTCTCCATGTTGGAAATCATTGATGCTTTATATTATTTATTTTCTCGTAATGAAAAAATTCTCTATGCTTTAGATTTTTACCTTTTATCTTAATGATTTTTCATGTAACTCTATGTTTCATATATATATATATATATATATATATATATATATATATATATATATATATATATATATATATGCTTGTTTAATTATTTGTTCTTATTTATTATATATTTAGTTATGTAAATTACTTACCATCTATTCTTAATGAAAAGTAAAAAATTTTGGATATGAAATAATAATGAATATACAATGATCGTTGTCTAGTACACTATAAGGAAAAATGATCCACCGTTAGAAACCTCCACGTGTTAATTGCCTGGACGGGGACGATCGGTGGCAGTACTGAAGTAGGGATTGTGTGAGAGGTGGGGGATTTGAGCAGGTGACACGTAGGAGAAGAGATGATAGAATTAAATCCAAATAAAAGTTGAAATCAAATGGTTTTCTATATAATCTTAAGAATAATCTATTCACAATATCATTAATCAAAATAAAAATGGAAATGAAAAACGACGGAGGGATATTTAAATCTATCACAGTGGAAGATTTGAGGAGATCATGGAGATCCTTTGGAGTCATGAGATTTGCTTCTCCAATGAGAGGCAATGGTGATGGTGCTTCCAAAGGGTTTAAAGAGTGAAAACAGAATAGAATTGAATGGGAGACGTTGTAAGTATTAAGCGTACCCTTGAGTTCCGTTATGGGCCCATTTATATTTCTACGATAGGATACAAAAAAGTGAATGCCTACTTCACTTTCACTCCTGTGGAGATCATAATCGCTAAATATGTAATGATAATTCCTCCAATCAGAAAATTACATTTCCTTTAAAATTTTTTTATTTTAAATCTCATATCCTAATAAGATGTGAATGATAAATTTACATAATTAAATCACTTTAATGATCGTAAATGTAACATCTAATATATATATATATATAATATATAATATATAATTTCATAATAATAATATATGGATTCTCATGGAAGATGCTTAGCACTTTGTTTTAGAGTATATATAGATATTAAATCTTTGAGCTCCGTTTATCATAGGTTTAAAATTTAAAAAGATGTAAGGCGTGAGAGTAATTAAGTGAGATGCTTAGCACTTTGTTTTAGAGTATATATAGATATTAAATCTTCGGGCTTCGTTTATCATAGGTTTAAAATTTAAAAAGATGTAAGGTGTGAGAGTAATTAAGTGAGCTGTAGATTGGTTGAGGGTAGATGTGATGATTGGAATAATATATTGTTATTGATTTTTATTTTTGTTGTTAGCGGAAGTAGATGAATGGGGACATAAGATGTACCAAAAGATCAACACAAATCCACACAAAGGAAGAAAGTAATCGATAAAGTTGTTGCTCCAATAAAATGTGAGCATGGACATTAGAAATCAATTTCAATGTCAATTGAAGTTGATGATAATAGTGAAATCATACAACCTGCTTGGACGTGGAATAAAATATTATAGGGATAGAATTTATTTAGGTAGTAGAATAAGTAGATGGTTAAGTGATGAAATAAAGATTGATGTATGATGTGATGTTATTGGTTATCTATTTAATATTAAAAATGAGAGTGGAGAATATTAATCCTTATTTGTTTAATATTAAAGATAATAGTAGAGAATGTTAATGGATATTTATTTAATATTAAAAGTAGGATTGAAGGATGTTAATAGATATTTATTTAATATTAAAAGTAAAAGTATATGTTATTATGATTTGATGGGATAAACATCTTTTAAAAACTCCAACAAAAATCCAAAGGGGGATATCCCCTTACTAACACCACTTCTAAATGGGGCCATAAAGTTTTTTGAAATAAACTAATAAATAAACACATCCATGGACATGCACCAAACTTTAGACATTATTGCATTAGTTGCAAAATAGATATTTCGATATGGAATATAACCCTAGTCCTACTTTAGTGCACATTGAAAGAGTGATTTTCATTTTCAATGTATTTTTATACATAAAATGTAGTGTCGTTATAGTTTGTTGTGTAGTAGAAAATCACTTTTCAAAATATTTAATATTTAAAATCTAACAACGAAAATAGTTAGATCGTTTCCACAGTGTTACAACCTGATCCCGACTCTCTACCGAACTCGAGATCGACTTGCTTCGATTAGATCCCAAGACCCAGTCGTCCAACGAGAAATAATGAAAAGTAGAAATATTCCATAACTACACATACAATGTAACTAAGTAAAAATATACAAGAAACAGTAAAGGAAACAAAACGAAATGTCTCACAATATTACATGTCATCACAACTACAACAGTGGAAAAGTACAACGGAAATGTAACTGAAATAATCATACATATATTAAGTACTCACTACAACAACAGAAAGATCGCTCTCGAATAGAAAGGTAACGGCTAAGGTTGGGCTCGACTGGGCTCAACTCCCCCTGCAACCAGTAGTGCTGACTGCTCAACTCCCTGATCTGAACAAGATTACAAAATCCGTGGTCAGCGAACGCTGAGTAAAGTGGTGGTTAAGCTTTTTACAAAAGGCAAGCAACTAATTAATTATCCATTTCCATTTATCTTAACTACGTGGTTTTGATTTGTTTATTCTACTAAGGATCCATACATTTCTTAATCTTACCTATTCCTCAAGGGAACGATTTTGATCGCAATTTTTCTCGTGATGTAGGATGTACACGTGGTGCTCTCCTGGCCAAGAGAGTCCCCTGTGGTAGTCCTACACTTGGTCTACTACCCCGAGGTCACTGTTGCAACGTAGCGATGACTATGGCACACGTGAAAGCACACGAGTAGCTACCTTGCACTAGCATGCGGTCAGTCATTTCTTCTAGCAAGTACGTCCAAAAGTATAACACGGAACAGCACAAGGCCTTGCCCTCTCAAAACAAGAGTCTCGCCTCTCCACAGTCCGCGTACCCTATTCCGACTACCCCGATTTGCCCAGTGGGCCTAACAAGAGTCGGTGTAGGGTGGTTAGTCCTAACCCCAGGTCCCGTGGGGTGCCTAGCTCCATCACTACACTAAGTAGCTTACCTCGGTACCACGTACACGAGAGCCAAACAGGAGTCGGTGTAGAGTGACTAGTCCTAACCCCAGGTTTCTACCCAAGAGGCGACTAGCTCTCCTTTACACTAAAGGGACAGTTGCTTTCCTTAGTACCGTGAACACAAGGGTCAGCTCACTTCCCATCTACATCCAAGATCCTTTTCGTATACAGGAGTTTTTCTCCTACTTCCCCATAGGGTTCATGCACTGTATTCATTTCATTTCGTTTCTCAATATTCATATCTCGTGGTTCACATCCCAGTTTTCATTTATATAACATGCAGCTCATGTTTTAATAATTGAAAAAGCATCACATCAAGTATCTATACAATTCCTAGCAATTAGGGTTAACATGCATATCAATGTAAACTGTGTAGCTCAAGTCACGTTCATACATTTCTGCCCTAAGGTTCATTCCACATCCTAGAGTTATATAAAATTACTCTAAGCATGAACTTTACTTATTTAAATCTTAGCATTAAAGTAAACCACTCTACCAGAAAACACAAGTGGAATGGGGGCTTGAATCGTAGATCCGGTTGTCTCCGCGGGCCTCGAACACGCTATAGGCTGGAAACTTATTCCAGTGACTAAATTACATCAGACGAGTTTAAAACAGTATATAATTGACACTAACACATAGAGAAACTTGAGCGAAAAATAACGGTACTTCGTTTGCAGAAATTCGACTTCATTTGGGCCCCGAACGGGCCAAAAACGTGCATACAGACTGAAATCAGACGTCTGGGACTATGCCCAGACGTCTTAAACAACGTCAGTAACTCAGCTTGTGTTCCTACATTGCTTGCGGACATCTGGAACCCCTCACTGTCGTCCTAAGGTCTTTCCATACGTCTGTGAGTGCATCCGGATGTCTGATCCAACGTCTATAGAGTCGTCCAGACGTCCTAAAGTACCTCGAAGAGCGTACTTACTGCATTTCTAAGGCCTATCCCTGTGCATGCAAAAGCAGTTCAAAAATACGATAGTAAAATGTTTACATACTTCACGTACACACATGCATGAGCGTATAGAACTCATACCTCGGTACTCAGCGTATTTTCAGACGTCCAGCTTCAACTTTGGATGTCCCGTTGCTGCTCCAGACGTCTAGTAGATGCTCCAGACATCTGATACTGGAAAATCCTGTACACACAACTCCTTCGCGGCATTCGTCTTCTTGTGAGCTCCACCCGCAAAGTCCGCAGCAGCTGCTCCAGTAGCTGTAGGAGGTTGCGAGACCTCCTCCTGTGGCCTCATCTCCTCCCGCACGAGCTCCTCTAAGCTCTCATGACTCCTCTGACCACGGCTCCTCCCCTAGCAACTTCGAGTGCTCGCTACTGCACTCGCAGCATGGGCGGTCCCCGCGCGCGAGCTCTCCTGCTCGAGCTCCTCCGGCCGCGCACTCTCGAGCTCCCCTGAGCTCTCTCCTCATCCATGCCCTCCCTCTTCCTCGCTCACACTCTCCCTCTCTCCTCCTCCGTGTCCTATCCCTCTCCCTCTCCACTCGCTGCGGCAGGGGGCGAGGTAGAAGATGGCCGCCAGCATGGGGAAGGAGATAAAGGTGGTGGTGGTTACGAAGAGGGTGGCGTGGGGTTTAAATAAGAGTGGGGTTAAGGTTTGAGGAGGGAAGGGTGAGTGTGCATGAGTGTGTGAGTGGGAAGAGAGAAGGGGAAGGAAAAATTATGTGAGACCCCCTCGAAGTTCCCTTTTTTCCCATAAGCCCCGCACATCTAAACCCAAAGGGTCTAGAATGTTGCTCGCACCCCTACCTTTCCGGAAAAACTCCGAATGGCCCTTGGAAAGGGTCATTTCAACATAACAAACTTAAAGGAGGTTTCATCCCCGAAACTTGAGCTAAGTAGGGCGCGGAAATAATGTAAAAGAGCATAACAAACTTAAATAGGACCAAAGTAGGTCGGAAGAGATGTACACTCAAAAAGCTCCGGGTATCACTCTCACATCGCCGCCTCGAGCTCCCAAGTCGCCTCCTCGTACCGCTGGTTCTCCATAAGACCTTCACCAGTGGTTCCTTCTTCCGTCTCAAACTCCGGACGGCTCTGTCTAGTATCTGCATTGGCCTCTCCGGATAGGTCAAGTCACCTCCCACCTCGACAATCTCGTGGCTCAGAACATGGCTGGGATCGGTGACGTACTTCCTGAGGTTGGACACATGAAACACGTTGTGCACTCCAGAGAGCTGGGGAGGAAGGGCGAGTTGATGAGAAATGGGTCCTACCCGCTCCAAGACCTCAAAGGGCCCCACAAACCTCGGTGCAAGCTTCCCTTTCACCCTAAAACGCTACAAGCCCTTCATGGGAGAAATGTTACGATCAGGGCATCAAGCATCGTTTAAGATGTCTGGGAAGTGGCCCAGATGTCTGGCCAGATGTTTGGAAGCCTTCCCAGACGTCTGGAATTAAATATTTTCGGCATACGGGTTCGCGTCTGCGCGCATGCGAGCGCAGACTGAACTCGCCGCCCTCCTCCTCTTTCCTCCCTCCCTGCAGACGCAGCTTTTCTCTTTCTCTGTCCCCGCGGCTGCCTTCAAATACGCTTCCCCCTCTCCCTCACCCTCACTCCACCGCCTTCTTCTTCTTCTATCTGTTAGCGAGAGAGCACGAGCGGGCGAGAGCGGCAACAGCGGTTGCTGCGAGTGTGCGGGGAGGAGGGGCTGTTGCGAGAGGAAGAAGGAGCTCGACCGCAAGGGTGCGAGTTTGCCGGGGCAGCTAGAGCCGACCGGCGAGAGAGCAGCAAGCGTGTGGTGCCGCGGAGGAGCTGCTGCAGCTTAAGCAGCAGGCGGACGCGGCGCGGCACGGCCATGCGCTGCGGGCGAAGAGCGAGAAGGTTCTGACTCTGGGAAAATTTCCCAGAATCAGACGTCTGGACCTACGTCCAGACGACGCAGGAGACGTCTGGAGGAAGGTCCAGACGTCTGATAGGTATGTTATTTTTATCTTCTCCTTTCGCGTGTACGGCCATGCAGCTGTTCCGCCGAGGTCATCTGCACCTTTTCGTGATGAGAGCGGGCGTGCGTGTGTGTGTAGGACATGTTTGGGAAGGTGCAAGGGCTCGCCATTCCACACAGATCAGACGTCTGGGCACAGCACTAGACAACGGAGAGGGCCTCCGGACGTCCGGGGTGACAATCACACGTCTGGAAACAGAGTCTAGACGGTCCAGCGGGCTTCTGGACGTCTAAAGGACTGCGCAGACCAATTAAGACGTCTGGAAGAAGTTCCAGACGTCTAATTTTGGACAGACTGGTTGTTTTTGACCTGTTTAGGGTCCGTTCGGAGTCAGTTTTCCGCGTTTCAAGTTTCGTTCTTCCCAGATTTAGTTCCTCTACCTGTTTACAGTAATTGTATACTGTTCTGAGTAATTCCTTGTGTTGATCCTTGTGTTAGGACCCCGTTCCGTTGTGGCTCTAGGGGTTGCGGAGGCGCGCGGGATTGCCGACCACGCGTCCAGTACTCCCGATTTTGCGGGTAGAGAGGCCCTTTCAATTATTTATCAAAATTATGCAATTGTGAAATAATTAATAGAGTCTAGGGCATTGCATGAACCCTAGGGCTAAAAAAATTAGATTGAATGATAGATCCTAGGGTATTGCATGAATCGTAGGACTGGAAAACTAGATTGAATGATAGATCCTAGGGTATGGCATGAATCGTAGGACTGGAAAACTTGTTGAATATATATATACATTGCAGTCTTGGAAAAGTAGAAAGGAAACGATAACTGCATGTAAATTGGTTAACAACTGCCTGTTTTTGAATGAATAATTACTGTTGAGAACATGGGTTATATGGATATAAAGCAGGAACGGTGAAACCTAAATTGGCTAAGTTAAAAGAGCATGAACCCTACGAGGAATTAGGAGTAGAACTCCTGGAAAGTGAATGGAATAGAATTGGGGAGGTGAGCTGGCCCTTGAGTACGGAGTACCAAGGAGATCAACTGTCCCCCTGTTTAGTGCTGAGCGGAGCTAGCCGCTCCTGGTTCCCGAGGTTAGGTCTGGCTACTTTGTACCGACTTTTGGCCCTTGTGTACACAGTACCGAGGAGAGCTACTAGTGTAGGGAGAGCACTAGCTACCCCACGGGTCCCGGGGTTCTGCTAGCCCTCCTACACCGACTTGTTAGGCCCACTGGGCAAACCAGGGTAGTCAGGCAAGGGTGCGCGAACTGTGGTGGGGCAAGGCCCCTGTTTGGTTACTGTGGAGGGGCTGGATCCCTATTACTGAGAGGGCTCTACCCTATACTGGTTCCGTGCTGTGCTTTTAGCGCACCCGTTAATGGAAACGACTGACCGCGTGCCAGTGCGGGGTAGCTACCCGTGCGTTTATCACGCGTGCCGTAGTCACCGTTACGTCTGTCAGCGACCTTGGGGTGGTTGACTGAAGGTAGGATCACCACGGGGGACTCTCCCGGCCAAGAGAGCACCACGTGTTATTTCTACTTTTCGGAAAAGACTGCAATCAAGATCGTTTCCACGAGGAACATTCGAGATCAAAAGAAAGATCTGAGAAATAGTTCATGTAACGAGCGCGTGCCCCAGACGTCTTTTAAGACGTCTGGGAGGTGGGCCAGACGTCTTCCCAGACGTCTGGGATCGTTTCCAGACGTCTGGAAATCAGTTATTTTCGCACGAACGATTCGTCTGCGCGCCTGCGCGCGCAGACCCGCGATTCCTCTCTCTCTCTTTCTCCCTCTCTCTCTCTGCGGCTGCAGGCGACCTGCCACGCTCCTCTCTCCTCCTCGCGCGGCCTTAAAAGGCATGCCTCCCCTCCCGTCTCCACCGTCTCCTCCTTCTTCTCCTTCCTGTGCGCGAGAGCGAGCGAGCGCGAGGGCTGCAGTGGCGGCCGCAGTGAGCGCGGAGGAGGCGCGGAGTGCGAGGGCGGAGCTCTGCCGTGAGGGCGAGCTCGCCGGAGCGGCTTGGCCGGCCGGCGGAGGGCGCAGGGGGCGCGGAACGACGCGGAGAGGGACCTGCTGCAGTCTGAGCAGCAGGAGCGCGAGGTGCGACGCGGGCGGCGTCGCGAGCAGAGTCCGGGTCGCGCCCTGATTCTGGAAAAATTTCCAGAATCAGACGTCTGGGTTGATAGGCAGACGGCGAGGACGACGTCTGGTAGCTCATACCGACGTCTGAAAGGTGTGTCTTCCGCTTTCTTCTTCCTTCCTGTCGACCGACCGTACTAAGGGAGGGAGTTGGCTGTGCGCAGGTTCGCTGATTCGCCATCCTTTGCGAATCAGACGTCTGGAAGTTGTACCAGATGGCGGGAGTGTCCTCCAGACGTCCGGGGTGACCATCGGACGTCTGGGAGTTAGGACAGACGTCCCCGCAGACTTCTGGATGTCTGGGAAACCACGCTGGACAGGTAATTCGCTGATCCACTGTTTAAGACGTCTGATTTTGCACAGTATCGTCTTTTCCGACCCGTTTAGGGCCCGTTCGGGCTCCGTTTTCCGCGATTCGAGTTGCGTTCTTTTCAGAATTAATTCCTCTACCCGTCTACAGTAGCTATACACTGTTTTAAGACACTCCTTGTGTTTGATCCTTGTGATAGGACATCGTTCAGTTGCAGTCTTGAGAGTCGCGGAGGCACGCGGGATTCCCGATCACGCCCCCATTACTCCCGTTGTACCTGGTAGAGTGGCTTAAGCTATTAAAATCTGTTAAAGTATGGAACCTTAACTAGAATCTAGGTGTTGCATGAATCCTAGGAATGAGAAATGTATGGAATGATAGCTCCTAGGTGTTGCATGAATCCTAGGGCTGGAAAATTAGATTGTATGATAGATCCTAGGATATGGCATTAATCCTAGGATGGAAAACTAGTGGAATGTATATACTGCAGTCTTGGAAAATGGAAAGAAATATAAAGCTGCCTGTAATTTGAATTAACAGCTGCCTGTTGTGAACAGCTAACGAGGTTGAGAACATGGTTTGTAAGAATGTGAAACTGGGAAGTGAAACCTGGATCTTGAGTAAAAAGGATGGAACCCTACGGGGAAGTAGGAGTAGAACTCCTGGAAAGTGAATGGAATAGTTTTGGGGAAGTGAGCTGGCCCTTGAGTACGGAGTACCAAGGAGAGCGACTATCCCCCTGTTTAGTGCAGAGCGAAGCTAGCCGCCCCAGGGACCCGGGGTTAGGACTGGCCACTCTGTACCGACTTGCTGGCCCTCGCGTACGTAGTACCGAGGAGAGCTACTAGTGTTAGGAGAGTACTAGCTACCCCACGGGCCCCGGGGTTCTGCTAGCCTCCTTCACCGACTTGTTAGGCCCACTAGGGCAAACCAGGGTAGTCAGGCGAGGGTGCACGGACTGTGGAGGGGCAAGGCCCCGGTTTGGTTACTGTGGAGGGGTTGGACCCCTGTTACTGAGAGGGCTCTGCCCTGGTTCCGTGCTGTGCTTTGGGCGCACCCGTTAACGGAAACGACTGACCGCGTGCCAGTGCGGGCTAGCTACCTGTGCGTTTATCGCGCGTGCCATAGTCACCGTTACGTCTGTCAGTGACCTTGGGGTGGTTGACTGAGGGTAGGATCACCACGGGGGACTCTCCCGGCCAGGAGAGCACCACGTGCTATTTCTACTTTTGGAAAAGACTGCAATCAAGATCGTTCCCACGAGGACATTCGAGATCAAGTAAAGGATCTGAGAAATAAATGAAATAGTGAGAAAAATTGAAAGATGTGAATAAAGGAAGTAATAGAACATAACAGCTACTGTACACTCTATTGTTGCCTTTAGTTAGTTTGCCACTCTACTCAGCGTTTTGCTGACGTGTTACACTCGTTACCTTTTTCAGGACCAGGTGTTGAGCAGCCAGGGTCGGTGGCTGCAGAGGATGCTGGGCCGAGTAGGGTCCAGTAGAGTTTACCACAGTCTTTTGTACCTCTTTTGTTTCTGTTCCAGTGAGTAGTTTTTGTTTCCGCTGTACTTTCTTTACCTGCAGTTCTCGTCATATGATAAATGTTGTTCTACTGTTGTGGTGGTACCTACTGTAGTAGTTTCTTTCCTTACTGCTGTACTTTCTTACTGTTAGTTATATTCATGCTGAATGTGGTTTATTTTACTGCTCTTTTGGTTACTTCCTCGTTGGACGACTAGGTCTTGGGATTAGTCGAGTCGGTCCGGTTCTCGTGTCTCGTAGGGACTCGGGAACTGGGTCGTTACAGTTCAATAGTGAATAAATGGAAAAATTAAAGCAAGAAATTATAAATATAACAGCTACTGTCCACCTTACTGTTTCTTTTAGCTTTTAGTTGCCACTCTACTCAGCGTTTCGCTGATGTGTCACCTTTGTTACCTTTTCAGGACCAGGTGTTGAGCAGCCAGAGTCGGCGGCTGCAAAGGGCGCTGGGCCTAGTACAGCCCAATAGTATTACTTGTGTAGTACCAACTGTACTTTCTTTCCATTGTAGTGAGTAGTTTCTGTTACCCCTGTACTCTTTTTATTGTAAGCTTCATGTTTATGTACATGTTTATTTCTCTACTGTTGTGGTGGTGTATATTGTAGTATTTCTTTTCTTTACTGCTGTATTTTGTTACTGCTAGTTATATACATGTTGAATGTGGTTTATTTTACTGTTCTTTTGCTTACCTTCTTGTTGGATGAATGGGTCTTAGGATCAGTCGAGTCGGTCCGATTCTCGTGTCTCGTTGGGATTCGGGAATCGTGTCGTTACAAGAAACACAGAGGAAGACGTGTTCCCCAACCTCGAACTGCACCTCCCTGCGCTTCCTATCGACGTAGCTCTTCTACCTACTCCTAACAATACAGAGTCATCTGTGAATTTGCTCTATCACCTCCTGACTCTGACGGATCAATCTGGGACTAACCTCCCACTTGGTCCCCACCTCGACCCAACTCAAGGGTGCAGGACACTTCCTCCCGTACAGAGCCTCGTAAGGTCCCATGCCGATGCTCGAATGGTACCTGTTATTGTATGCAAACTCTGCCAGGGGAAAATGCTCCTCCAAGGAGCCTCTTCAGTCTAGTACACAAACACGTAGAGGTCCTCGAGTGTCTGTATGGTGCGCTACGACTGCCCGTCGGTCTAGGGGTGGTAGGCAATACTGAACCTTAGACGTGTCCCTAAGGCCTGCTGAAACTCTGCCTAGAATTGGGAAGTGAAGCGAGTATCCCTATCGGATAAGATCTCGCAAGGGATTCTGTGCTAGTGCACCACATCTCTGATGTATCGCTCTGCTAGCTGTACTGGCCCAATGGTGGCTCGGATCGGCAGGAACCACACCGTCTTCCTCAACCTGTCTACTATCACCCAAACTACGTCGTGTCCCTGCGTGTAACTGGTAGCCCCATTACCAGGTCCATGGTGATACACTCTCACTTCTACTCTGGCACAGGAAGTGGTTATAATGGCCCTGCAAGCCTCTGGTGCCTCCTTCACTTGCTGGCATACCAAGCATTGTTGAACAAACTCACTAACGTGCGCACAGACGTCCCCTCATGCGCAGTATCTCGTCAAAGAAGGAAATGTCTCCTGGGTTCCCTGTTGCGACTCAGTTCCTGGATCCTTACAGGACCCGAGACCGGCTCGCCTCGACTAATCCCAAGACCTAGTCGTCCAATGAGAAATAATCAAAAGTAGGAAAATAAACCACATTCACATATGCAATATAACTAAGCAGAAGGAAAAATAAAACAGTAAAGGAAAGTAGAACGACTGTCACAAAAATAGTACATGCCACCACAACAACAGGAAACAGAAAGTAGCGATAACAGGAATTTTAAAGTCCAGTACTCACAACTACAATAAAAACAAAGAACTGGAAAGAAACTACTACGGCTGGGCTCGACTGGGCCCAGCTCCCTTTATAGTTGGAAACTCGGGTTGCTCAACTCCTGGTCCTGAACAGAGTTACGAAAAGACTAAGTCAGCGAACGTTGAGTAGAGTGGTGTTTACATTATTTATGTGCAAGTAAAGTAAAAAATAAAAAAATAGGTTTTATTCTCATTTCTATTTATCTCATTTAGGTATTTCTGGTTCATCTATTTCTCAAAGTATCTAAGTATTTCTTGATCTTGCTTGTTCCTCGTTGTCACTACCCGATCCCAGATCCCTACAGGACCCAAGACCGGCTCAACTCGACTAATCCTAAGACCTAGTCATCCAACGAGAAATAACCAAATAACATTCATCAAACCACAATCACACAAGTACAGTAACTAAACAGGAAGAAATTGACAGCAACAGGGGAAAATAGAACAGTAATATTACATGTCATAATACAGCCATCACAACAAAATGAGTACATATAACAGAAACAAGGTTATAGAAACTCACTACACCAAATAGTAGAACTAAAGCTAGGCTCGACTAGGCCCAGCGTCCTCAGCAGCCGGTAGCTTAAGTTGCTCAAATTCTTAACCTATACAAAGATATACATCTGGAGTTAGCTAACGCTGAGTAGAGTGATAGCTAAGAAATAACAAGCATTTAAGTAGTTTGACATAAAATTTTTCGTTTCCAACTATCTTATACATGTTGGTGCGTAGAGATCTCTAATCAGAATTTATCACATTAATTAATCTTCTTATTCCCTACAGGAACAATTTTGCTTGCAGCTTCCCGTGATGTAGGATGCCCACGTGGTACTCTCTTGGCCGGGAGAGTCCCTCCGTGGTAGTCCTACACTCGATCTACCACCCCGAGGTCACGATCGTGATGTAGTGGTGATTACGGCACACGTGATAAGCACGCGAGTAGCTACCTCGCACTGGCACATGGTCAGCTGTTTCTGCTCGTTGGTACGCCTCAACATACAATGCGAAACGGTATAGGGCCTTGCCGTCTCAGAACAGAACAGGGGTCTCGCCCCTCCTCAATCCACATACCCTCATTCGACTATCCCAGTTTGCCCAACGGGCTAACAAGAGTCGGTGTAGGTTGGCCCAACCTAGCCCCGAGTCCCCTAGGGCAACTAGCTCCCCACTACACTAAGTAGCTCACCTCGGTACCACGTACACGAGGGCCAACAAGAGTCAACATAGAGTGGCCAAACCCACCCCAAGTCTCAACCCAAGGGCAGCAAGCTCCCCTCTACACTACACGGGATAGTTGTGAAGGTTCCCTACTTGGAGGGGGTGAGATCAGCGTAACGTAAAAAATGCGGAATTGAAATATAAATAATCTTCACAAAATAACAATCACACAAAAGGCACAAAGTATTTTTTGGTGGAAACCCAAACCGGGTGAAAACCACCACCTAACCCTCTCGAGTTAGGATTTTCTGATCAACCAAGTTGATCAAAATCCATTAAACCGAATCACTTTAAACGAGGGTGATTCAACCTCAATACAACCACGCTACTTAAACGAAGGTAGCGTACCTCAACCCCTTCTCTTCACGAGAAGGATTTTGTGTCGCGAAGGAGACGGGAATTCGCAAAGTGAATACCCAACCAAATAACAAAGATAAAATAAACAAGTAATCCTATAGAGCCAACAAAGTAATTTTAAACCTAGCTTCTATAGGAATTAGGAAACTCCCCTTTGCAAGGAGTGCGTCGAGTTGATGACGCGGTGCGTGAGCCACGCGACGGCGCAACTTCGCTCTCGTGAATAACGGCGGGAGAGCGGGTACGCAACAGCTTGATGCTCTCAAGAGAATGGAACTTGAGCTTGGAGAGCAAGGGCTTCTCTTGGACACAAAAGAGTGGAACAAAGTTGCTTAGGTGTGTCTTGTGTTTCTCTTGATATCTTGTGTCTTGGTGTCTTTTTGTGTTGCAAATGCTCCCCTCTATTTATAGAGGCCTTTGGAAGGCTTAGGAAAGGTTGTATAGCCGTTGGGTGCAAAGTCCAAGAGAATCACCCCGAAATCAGGAACAATCATTGTTCTGACAGGCTTATCAGACGTCTAATTCTAGCATCAGACGTCTGGAAGTTCACTTTAAGGCGTCTGATTTCAAGGTCAGACGTCTGATTCTATGCGGGTTCCTTCCTGACTTGAATCAGATCTAAACAGGGTTTTCGTTCAAGTTGATCAGACGACATACAGGACGTCTGGAAACCAACTTTTACTGTGGGAATGGATTTTCCAAACGTTGCAACGGCTAGAAAATCTCTGAGAAGAGATTTTGGGTCAGCCGAGGCAAAACGGTCAATTATCAGACGTCTGGAAAATCCTATGGACGTCTGATAAGGCTCTAACGGTCACATTCTGCAGTGCCTGCTAAGCTAGCCAACGGTCCACTATCTGGACGTCTGGCAAGTCCATCAGACGTCTCCTAAGACGTCTGGTCTAAGGTCTGGACGTCTGATTTCATCAGATAGAAATAACTATGTCCAGCCTAATAGTTATCAGACGTCTGAAACAACAGTCAGACGTCTTAAAATACTTTATCAGACGTCTGATTTGGGAATTAGACGTCTGGAAGTGTTGTTTGAACCCTATATTGGTTTTCTAAGTGTTCTACAGAAAACCTAAGTATCCTAGGGTTGTGCAGGTGTTCCTAGGACTACTATTAGGGTACTTTGAGGCTCTTTAACATGATGTTCTAAGGAAAAAAAAAGAGCAAGCAAAATAAAGACAAGAGATACAAGAAAGGATTAAAAAGAATCTATCCTATTCTTCTTGTCTTCTATCTTCAATCTGTCGCTCCACGCGAACCTCCTCTGTTCTTCATTAAGCTCCTCCAATCCATCCTGGATGCAAGCTCGAGTTTCGTTTAAACACGTCCACATTTGCAATTGACCTGAAATCTTGGACTCAAATTGCAAATGTTAAATAACACGTGTTTTGTTATCATCAAAACAAATGATCGTGGTGCTCTAGCACCAACAAGTTGCTCCCTTCGATACCATGTACACGAAGGTTAGCTCACTTCCCCTTAACAGCTGCCCATGGGCGGCAATTTCCAGAACCATCCGATTCTTCGTATTACAATATTCTTGTCTACATTCCCCGTAGGGTTCATACATGAGTTTTCCACATCCGGGTTGGAATGTACGGAACAAGTAGTTCAATTTCCATTTTTATCACAGTAAGGGTTCATTTCAGATAATACAGGCAACTTTTGATTTCTCAATCGTTTACATGTATTTTCCTCTAGCCCTAGTGTTCATGCTATAACCTAGGGTTCAAGAATATATTCTGGAGTATGCGTTTATTTCTTCCTAGGGTTCATCTCAAGTCCTAGGATTAATTACTTGCATGTATTAATTTAGAGATTTACGGTTATAACCACTCTACCAAGGCAATCGGGTGGAATGGGGGCTCGTACAGTAGCTCCCGACATCTCCGTAGGTCCCATACAACCGACGAACTGGAGACCTAAAACATCTATCGATAGGCCAAAAGGTTCCGAATGATACAAACAGTGTATTATTACACAGAGAAACTCATATGGAAAACAGACGTTTTGTTTGCGGAAAATTGATAACAATAGGGCCTTGCACAGACCCAAAAACACACGGTCAGACAGAAATCAGATGTCTGGGAAAGGTCACAGACGTCTTAAAACAGTTCTCAAGGATACCTCTCTCGGTGTTCCTCTATTAGATGTCTAGAACTCAGTGCCAACGTCCAAGGGTTCCGTCAGACATCTGGAGGTACTCCTGGACGTCTGAAACTGCCTCGGTCCACCTTCCAACTTCTGACACATATACACACACTCAGGACTTTGGCAAAGAGAAAATACGGAAAGTAGATCTCTACCAGGCGTCTCACTCTACCTTCAGACGTCCAGTAAGACGTCTGGGTGTCGCTCTGGACGTTTGATTCCGTAGAAAAAAAAAGACTTCCAAGGAACCGCTCTGGCTTCCCTCACCCTAGGCACTACAGTAGAACAGCACAGCACTCTCCTCTCACTCTCGCTCTGGCTCGTTGCTCTCTCTTCCTCTCGCCCTCACTTCACTCTCTGCTCTCTCGTCTTGCTACGGGGTGTGTGACGAAGAGGAGGAGGAGAGATTATAAAGGGAGAGGAAGTGAGGGGGACGAGGTGGCGAGGAATGGCGAGGGATGGCCGTCGAAGGGGAAGGTGCGGTGAGGCGCAGGTGAGGGAGAAGGCATGGCATACATACGGTACGCACCGAAGAGAAAAAGTATTTTCAAACATTCGTTGGTCTTTTCAGACGTCTGGTGAACTTCTCACACGTCTTAAATGACAAAAGGTTGACGGGTTGTTTCACTCGTGGGAACGATCTTAATTGCAGTATTTTCCGTGGAGTAGAAGGTACACGTGGTGCTCTCCTGGCCGGGAGAGTCCCCTCGATAGTCCTACACCTAGTCAGCCACCCTGAGATCACTGTCGAGACGTAGCAGTGACTACGGCATGTGTGATAAGCTCACGGATAGCTACCCCACATTGACACACGATTAGTCATTTCCGCTAACGGGTACGCCCAAAGTACAACACATAACAGTATAGGGCCTTGCCCTCTCAGAACAGGGGTCTCGCCACTCAGAACCAACAGGGGTCCCGCCCCTCCACAGTCCGCGTAACCTTGTCCAACTACCCCGGTTTGCCCAGCGGGCCTAACAAAGTCGGTGTAGGGTGGCTAGCTTAACCTCGGGCCCCGTGGGGTGGCTAGCTCCCTCTCTATACTAATAGCACGCCTCGGTACCATGTACGCGAGGGCCAATAGGAGTCGGTGTAGAGTGGCTAATCCTAACCCCGAGTCTAAACCCAAGGGCAGCTAGCTCCGCTCTACACTAAAAGGGACAGTTGCTCTCCTTGGTACCGTGTACACAAGGGCCAACTCACTTCCCGTCTATATTCCAGATTCCTTTCATACACAGGAGTTCTATTCCTAATTCCCCGTAAGGTTCATGCTCATATTCATCTCATTTATCTATATTCAGATCTCATTTTTCATAACTCGTTCCTCATCCATATACAGGCAGCTTGTGTTTTCACAATTTAATTCTCAATCATATACATGCAACTTGTGGTTTTAGATCTCACTTTCTCATTCACATACAAGAAACTCGTATTTTAACATGCATCTCATAATTACAATAATTCCAATTGTTAGCAATTTATTTTAACCAAGCACTCAAGTAAACAGTACGGCTCAAAATAGGCTCATACATTTCTACCATAGGGTTCATTCCACATCCTAGGGTTCGATCCGATTATTCCAAACAAGTTCATTCTTATTTAAATATTAACAACTGAATTAACCACTCTACCGGGTATCACAGGAGGAATGGGGGCCTACATCGTAGATCTCGTTGTCTCCACAAGCCCTGAACACGTTGCCAGCTGGTAACCTATACCAATGACTAATTTACATTAGACGAGCTCAAAACAGTAGGTACTCAACATGAACACGTAGAGAAACTCAAGTGGAAAACAGCTGTACTTCGTTTGCAGAAATCCGATTCCGTTTGGTTCCTAAACGTGCCAAAAACACAGTTACTGCCCAAAATCAGACGTCTAAGACTAGTCCCAGACGTCAAATCTCACCTTGCACTTCCTGCGGCTGCTTCAGACGTCCAAACTCCCCGACTATCTGGGGGTAGCTTCAGATGTTAGACAAGGCATCCGATCGTCTGGAAGTACCTCTGGACGTCGAGCGATGTTATTAGATGTCCAAAAGTACTTGGAAAAGCGCACCGCGCACCTCCCCAAAGCCCTCACCTATGTACGAAAATCGCAAGCAAAAAGTTAGCCTGACATTTCCTACGCTACAACCTACATGGCGGAAAGTAGCGTAGGAAGATACGTACCTTGCACGATATAATGCTTTCAAACGTCCGGCTTCAGCTCCGGACGTCCTGGTGCCCCCCCAATCGTCTGGTTGATGCTCTAGACGTCTGATACTGGAAAACTTCCAGTACTGAAACCTCCTCCATGACGCTCCTCTCCTCGCAACATTGTCCGAAATGCACCGCAGCAGCTTCAGTGTTACGAACGCGTGCCCCAGACGTCTTTTAAGATGTCTGGGATCATTTCCAGACGCCTGGAAAACAGTTATTTTTCGCACGAGAGATTCGTCTGCGTGCCTGTGCGCGCAGACCCGCGATTCATCTCTCTCTCTCTTTTTCCCTCTCTCTCTGCGGCTGCAGACCTGCTGCGCACTCTCTCCCTCCTCCTCGCGCGGCCTTAAAAGGCCACGCCTCCCCTCCTGTCGTCTCCACCGTCCCCTTCCTCTTCTCCTTCCTGTGCGTGAGAGCGAGCGAGCGCGAGGGCGGCAGCGGCGGCCGCAGTGAGCGCGGAGGAGGTGCGGCGTGCGAGGGCGGAGCTCTGCTGTGAGGGCGAGCTCGCCGGAGCGGCTTGGTCGGCCGGCGGAGGGCGCAGGGGGCGCGGAACGACGCGAAGAGGGACCTACTGCGATTTGAGCAGTAGACACGCGGGGTACGACGCGGGCGGCGTCGCGAGCGGAGGCCGAGTGGCGCCCTGATTCTGGAAAAAATTCCCAGAATCAGACGTCTGGGTTGATAGCCAGACGGCGAGGGAGACGTCTGGAGGCTCATACAGACGTCTGAAAGGTGAGTTTTCCGCTTTCTTCTTCCTTCCTGTCGACTGACCGTACTGAGGGAGGGAGTTGGCTGTGCGCAGGCTCGCTGATTCGCCATCCTTTGCGAATCAGACGTCTGTCTGCTTTACCAGACGGCGGGAGAGACCTCCGGACGTCCTGGGTAACCATCGAACGTCTGGAAGCTAGGTCAGACGTCCCCGCAGACTTCTGGACGTCCGGGAAACCACGCTGAACAGGTAATTCCCTGATCCACCTTTTTAAGACGTCTGGAAGAAGTTCCAGACGTCTGATTTTGCACAGTATCGTCTTTTTCGACCCGTTTAGGGTCCGTTCGGGCTCCGTTTTCCGCGATTCGAGTTGCGTTCTTTTCAGAATTAATTCCTCTACCCGTCTACAGTAGCTATACGCTGTTTTGAGACACTCCTTGTGTTCGATCCTTGTGATAGGACCTCGTTCAGTTGCAGTCTTGGGAGTCGCGGAGGCACGCGGGATTCCAGATCACGCCCCCATTACTCTCGTTGTACCTGGTAGAGTGGCTTAAGTTTATTATTAAAATCTATTAAAGTATGGAACCATAACTAGAATATAGGACATTGCATGAATCCTAGGAATGAGAAATGTATGGAATGATAGCTCCTAGGTGATGCATGAATCTTAGGGCTGGAAAACTAGTTGTATGCTAGATCCTAGGATGTGGCATGAATCCTACGATGGAAAAACTAGTGGAATGTATAATACTGCAGTCTTGGAAAAAAATGGAAAGGAATATAAAGCTGCCTGTAAGTTGAATTAACAGCTGCCTGTTACGAATAAAGAAACATGAATGAGATCATGGGTTGTAAGAATGTGAAACTGGAAAGTGAAACCCGGATGTTTGAGTAAAAAGGACGGAACCCTACGGGGAAGTAGGAGTAGAACTCCTGGAAAGTGAATGGAATAGTATTGGGGAAGTGAGCTGGCCCTTGAGTACGGAGTACCAAGGAGAGCGACTGTCCCCCTGTTTAGTGCAGAGCGGAGCCAGCCGCCCCAGGGACCCGGGGTTAGGACTGGCCACTCTGTACCGACTTGCTAGCCCTTGCGTACGTAGTACCGAGGAGAGCTACTAGTGTAGGGAGGTACTAGCTACCCCACGAGCCCCGGGGTTCTGCTAGCCTCCCACACCGACTTGTTAGGCCCACTGGGGCAAACCAGGGTAGTCAGGCAAGGGTGCGCGGACTGTGGAGGGGCAAGGGCCCGATTTGGTTACTGTGGAGGGGTTGGACCCCTGTTACTGAGAGGGCCCTGCCCTGGACTGGTTCCGTGCTGTGCTTTGGGCGCACCCGTTAACGGAAACGACTGACCGCGTGCCAGTACGGGTTAGCTACCTGTGCATTTATCGCGTATGCCGTAGTCACCGTTACGTCTGTCAGTGACCTTGGGGTGGTTGACTGAGGGTAGGATCACCACGGGGGACTCTCCCAGCCAGGAGAGAACCACGTGCTACTTCTACTTTTTGGAAAAGACTGCAATCAAGATCGTTCCCACGAGGAACATTCGAGATCAAGTAAAAGATCTGAGAAATAAATGAAATAGTGAGACAATTGAAAGATGTAAATAAAAAAAGTAATAGAACATAACAGCTACTGTACACTCCACTGTTGTCTTTAGTTTTAGTTGCCACTCTACTCAGTGTTTTGCTGACGTGTTACACTCGTTACCTTTCTCAGGACCAGGTGTTGAGCAGCCAGGGTCAGCGGTTGCAGAGGACGCTGGGCCGAGTAGGGTCCAGTAGAGTTACTACTGTCTTTTGTACCTCTTTGTTCCCGTTATAGTGAGTAGTTCTTGTTTCCGCTGTACTTTTCTTTACCTGCAGTTCATGTTATATGATAAATGTTGTTCTACTGTTGTGGTGGTATATACTGTAGTAGTTTCTTTCCTTACTGCTGTACTTTCTTACTGTTAGTTATATTCATGCTGAATGTGGTTTATTTTACTGCTCTTTTGATTACTTCCTCGTTGGACGACTAGGTCTTGGGATTAGTCGAGTCGGTCCGGTTCTCGTGTCTCGTAGGGACTCGGGAACTGGGTCGTTACATTCAGCAGTTGTAAAGGGCTGGGAGGCCGCCTCCTCCTCACGTACATGCCCGCCGCTGGCCGCGCGAGCTCCGCCGAGTTCCCGAAGGTCCTCTGACCTTCTCCTCCTCTCTCACACTCTTCCTTCCTCTCTCCCTCTCGTTCTACCTCACTCACCCTCTCTCTTGTCCCTCTCGTTCTCCCTCGCCACAGCCGCACTGGGAGGACGCTGGAGGTGGTGGTGGCTGGTGGTGAAGAGGTGAGGGTGGTGAGAAGAGGGTTTAAATAGAGTGGGTTTAGGGTTTAAGGGGGTGAGGGGCATGGAGAAGAGAGAAGCTCTGCACGCCGCCCGCGTGTAGAGCGCAAAGGAACATACGAAAATTTCCACTTTCAGACGTTTGGGCCAGTGTCCAAACGTCTAGATAGACGTCTGACTGAAACTCCAGACGTCTTATCCAACTAAAAAGGCAATGGGTCATTTCATTATAACAAACTTAGAGGAAGTTTCGTCCCCGAAACTTGAGCTAGCTAGGGTACGGAAAAAGGAATGTAAAAATGCATAATAAGCTTAAAGAGGACTGAAGTAGGTCCAAAGAGATGTACCCTCAAAAAGCTCCGGGTATCACTCTCGCATCGTCGCCTTAGGTTCCTAGGTCGCCTCCTCGTACCGCTGGCTTCTTCATAAAACCTTCATCAGTGGTACTTGCTTCCGTCTCAGACTCCGGATGGCTCTGTCTAGTATCTGTACTGGCCTCTTGGGATAGGTCAGGTCATCCTCCACCTCGATGCTCTCGTAGCTCAGAGCGTGGCTGGGATCGGCAACGTACTTCCTGAGGTTGGACATGTGGAACACACCGTACACTCCAGAAAACTGGGGAGGAAGGGCAAGCCGGTAAGCAACGAGTCCTACCCGCTCCAGGACCTTAAAAAATCCTACAAACCTCGGCGTAAGCTTCCCCTTCACCCAAAAATGCTGCAGGTCCTTCATGGGCGACCATGGAGAAAGACATGATCCCCAACCTTGAACTGCACCTCTCTGCGTTTCCGGTCAGCGTGGCTATTCCTCCTGCTCCTGACAGTGCGGAGTCGTCTGTGGATCTGCTCTATCACCTCCTGACTCTGTCGGATTAGCTTGAGGCCAGCCTCCCACTTGGTCTCCACCTCAACCCAACTCAAGGGTGCAGTACACCTCCGTCCGTACAGAGCCTCGTAAGGTATTTTGCCGATGCTCGAGTGGTAAATGTTATTGTATGCAAACTCTTCCAGGGGCAAATGCTCCTCCCAGGATCCTCTCCAGTCTAGTACACAGGTGCGCAGAAAGTCCTCAAGTGTTTGTATGGTTCGCTGATTGCCCGTCCATCTGGGGGTGGTAGGCGGTATTGAACCTCAAACGTGTCCCCAAGGCCTGCTAAAACTTAGCCCAGAACTGGGAGGTAAAATGAGTATCCATGTCGGATACAATCTCACGTGGGACTTCGTGCAGGTGCACCACATCTCTGATGTATCGCTCTGCTAGCTGTGCTGGCCCAAAAGTGACTCGGATCGGCAAAAATCGTGCCGTCTTCGTCAACCGGTCTACAATCACCCAAATTACGCCGTTTCCCCGCTAGGTAACTGGCAGACCCACCAGCAAGTCCATGGTGATGCTCTCCCACTTCCACTCTGGTACAGGAAGTGGCTGCAAGGGCCCTGTAGGCCTCTAGTGCTCGGCCTTCACCTGCTGACATACTAAACACTGCCGAACAAACTCACCAACATCCCGCTTCATCCCTCTCCACAAGAAGTTGCATCATAAATCATGGTACATCTTCATGTTCCCATGATGTATGGTAAACCTGGACCCGTGCACCTCAACCAAAAGTTCTCTCAACAACTCCTCGTCTCTAGGAACGCATAAGCGTCCCCTCATGCGCAATATCTCGTCTGAGAAGGAAAAGTCTCCTGGATCCCCTGTCAACACCCTGTCTCGCAGCCTCTATAAGTACAGATCGGCCATCTGCCCTGCAATGATGCGGTCTATCAGCTCTAGTCATGACTGCCGCGCCACTGTCACTGTCCCACAATACTCCTAGGACTCCCGGGGTCGCCAACTGCCCAACTCCTCCATGAGTCTCCAACTATGTGCCTGTAAGCTGGCCAAGTGGGCGGGTGCCTTCCAGCTCAAGGCGTTGGCCACCACATTGGCCTTCCCTGGGTGGTAGGAGATGCTGCAGTCATAGTCCTTCAAGAGCTCTAACCAACGTCTCTGTCTCATGTTAAGCTCCTTCTGGTCAAACAAGTACATGAGGTTCTTATGATCTATAAAGATCTCGAAGGTCTCACTGTAAAGGTAATGCCTCCATGTCTTCAGCGCGAAGACAACTACTACCAGCTCTAAGTCATGGGTAGGTTCGTTACGCTCATGGGGCTACAGTTGCCGCAAAGCGTAAGTGACAACGTGACCCCTCTACATGAGCACACCCCCTAACCCCTGCAACGAGGCATTAGTGTAAACAACAAAACCGCCACTGCTGTCTGGAATGGTAAGCACAGGAGCTGAAGTTAGTCTCTCCTTCAACTCCTGAAAACACACCTTGCACTCGTCTGGTGTGACAGCTCCAGGAAACACGTGCGGTACGCGCTAACCATCATTGCCCCCTAGCAGAGAGTGTGGAACTCCCGCCTCCTCTGGTCCTGCCAGGTTTGCGGAAAGTACTGCTCGCAGAAGAGAGCCATGAACTGGTCCCACATTGTGTCTCTCCCCTCCTGGCCTCTGACCGCCCTCCACCACCTGTGTGATGCGCTCTCTAGCTGGTATGTGACAAAGGCCACGCGGCACTCCGCAGGAGGGCGAAGGGTGTCGAACACCTTCTCTATCTGCTCCAGCCAGTCCTCAGCCTTAGACGGACTCCCATCCCCCTTGATGGAAGGGGGCTTCATCTTTCGGAACTATCCGAAAAGCTCGTGGTGCAGCTGCAGTGGGGGAACAAGCACGCCTCCAGGCAAAGAGGGCACGTGCTCGGAAGTTTTGGAGTGTGGTGGGGGTGGTGGAGGATCACCCCCACTCTGCGACGGTCTCTTTGTCCCACCGAGGACTCCCCTTCCACATCCTCAGGAAGAGGTGCCCGGGGAGGCTGCTGGAGCTCCTCTCACATGATGACTCTGATCAGCTGGGCGAGATCCTGGGCCTGAATGCCAAGGAGGAAAGGTGGGTCAACTAGTGCCTCAGGTCTAGCACGTCTACCCCTCCGACCTTGTCCACGACCACGACCACGGCCTGTCTCGGGAACTCCTTGACGAGGCATCTCCTGCAAGGAGACTCAAGAGATAGAGCAAGAGTTGTCAACGATATAGGATTACATCGAGAAAAAACTCAAAAACGAATATCAAAGCGATACGTTGTAGTGACTATCCTAGTTATATGCACGTGAGTGGTTATTCTCGGACCAATTGGTTCATTTCTCGGGGCGACCTTACTCTGATACCATCTTGTTACGACCCGATTCCTGGATCCCTACAAGACCCGAGATCGGTTCGCCTCAACTAATCCCAAGACCTAATCGTCCAACGAGAAATAACCAAAAGTAAGAAAATAAACCACATGAAAGTTCTTCCCTACTAGGAGGGGGTGACGTATTAATTGCGGAAATAAAATAAACAATCTCACAAATAAGCAATCACACGAGTACACAGTTATTTTTAGGTGGAAACCCAAACCGGGTGAAAACCACCACCTAACCCTCTCGAGTTAGGATTTTCCGATCAACCTAGTTGATCAAATCCACTAACCGAATCACTTTAAAACGAGGGTGATTCAACCTCAGTACAACCACGCTACAAGTACGAGGGTAGCGTTCCTCAACCCCTTCTCTCCACGAGAAGGATTTTGTCCCACGAAGGAGACGGGAATTCGCAAAGCGAATACCCAACCAAAAGACAAAGGTAAAATAAACAACAAACCTATAGAGCCAACAAAGTAATAAACCTAGCTTCTATAGGAAATAGGAAACTCCCCTTTGCAAGGAGTGCGTCGACGATGACGCGGGTGCGTGAGCCACGCAACGGCGCAATGTCGCTCTCGTAGACAACGGCGGGAGAGCGGGTGCGCGAAGGTTTGATGCTCTCAAGATGTAGAACTTGAGCTTAGAGAGCAAGAGCTTCTTAGACACAAGAGTGTGAAAGTGTGTGGCTAAGTGTATCCAAGTGTGTGTTTGTGTTGCAAGGGTTCCCCTCTATTTATAGAGGCCTTAGGAAGGCTTTGGAAGGCTTAGGAAGGGTTCTATAGCCGTTGGGTGCAAAGCCCAAGAGAATCAGGCCGAAATCAGGACAATGATTACATTTGACAGGGTTATCAGACGTCTAACTCTGGCATCAGACATCTGGAAGGCCACTTTAAGACGTCTGATTTCAAGGTCAGACGTCTGATTCTATGCGGGTTTCTCCCTGACTTGAATCAGATCTAAACAGGGTTTTTGTGCAAGTCCATCAGACGACATACAGGACGTCTGGCACTAAGTATGGACGTCTGGAAACCTTTTACTGTGGGAATTGATTTCCAAACGTTGCAACGGCTACAAAATCTCTGAGAAGAGATTTTGGGTCAGCCGAGGCAAAACGGTCATTTATCAGACGTCTGGAAAGGCCTAAGGACGTCTGATAAGGCTCTAACGGTCATATTCTTGACTGTTTGCTAAGCCAGCCAATGGTCCACTAATTGGACGTCTGGCAAAGTCATCAGACATCTTCTAAGACGTCTGGACTAAGGTCTGGACGTCTGATTTCATCAGACAAAACTAGCTATGTCCAGCCTAACAGTTATCAGACGTCTGAAACAACAGTCAGACGTCTTAAAATGCTTTATCAGACGTCTGATTTGGTAATTAGATGTCTGGAAGTGCTGTTTGAACCCTATATTGGTTTTCTAAGCATTCTACAGAAAACCTAAGTATCCTAGGGTTGTGCCGGTGTTCGTAGGACTACTGTTAGGGTTCTTTGAGGGTCTTTAACATGAAATATCTAAGGAAAATAAAGAGCAAGAAAAGAAACGAAAAATACAACAAGTACAAAAGAAGGAAATCTATCCTATTCTTCATTTCCTTCCATCTTCAATCTGTCGCTCCACGCGAACCTCCTCTATTTTCCGTCAAGCTCTTCCAATCCGTCCTGGATGCGAGCTCGAACTCCGTCTAAACACGTCCACATTTGCAATTGACCTGAAATATAGGACTCAAATTGCAAATGTTAAATAACACGTGTTTTGTTATCATCAAAACAAATGATCGTGGTACTCTAGCACCAACACCACATTCAAACATGCAATATAACTAAGCAGAAGGAAAAACGAAACAGTAAAGGAAAGTAGAACAACTGTCTCAAAAATAGTACATGCCACCACAACAGCAACAGGAGAAAGAAAGTAAGGATAACAGTAATTTTAAAGTCCAGTACTCACAACTATAGCAGAAACAAAGAACCGAGAAGAATCTACTACGGCTGGGCTCAGCTAGGCCCAGCTCCCTTTGCAGCCAGAAACTCGTGTTGCTCAATTCCTGGTCTAGAACAGGGTTACAAAAAGACGAAGTCAGTGAACGCTGAGTAGAGTGGTGTTTACATTATTTATGTGCAAGTAAAGTAAAAACAATAAGCAGGTTTTATTCTCATTTCTATCTATCTCATTTAGGTATTTTTGGTTCATCTATTTCTCAAAATATCCAAGTATTTCTTGATGTTGCTTGTTCCTCGTGGGAACGATCTTGATTGCAGTCTTTTCCGTGGAGTAGAAGGTACAAGTGGTGCTCTCCTAGCCGGGAGAGTCCCCGCAATAGTCCTACACCCAGTCAACCACCCCGAGGTTACTGTCGAGATGTAGCGGTGACTACGACACGCGTGATAAGTGCACAGGTATCTACCCCGCATTGACACGCGGTCAGTCATTTCCACTAGCGGGTACGCCCAAAGTACAACATGGAATTGTATAGGGCCTTGCCCTCTCAGAACAGGGATCTCGACCCTCAGAACCAACAGGGGTCTCGCCCCTCCACAGTCTACGTACCCTTGTCTGACCACCCCAGTTTACCCAGCGGGCTTAACAAAGTCGATGTAGGGTGGCTAGCTTAACCCCGGGTCCCATGGGGTGGCTAGCTCCCTCTCTACACTAGTAGCACGTCTCGATACCACGTACGCGAGGGCCAACAGGAGTCGATGTAGAGTGGCTAATCCTAACCCCGGGTCTTAACCCAAGGGCAGCTAGCTCCGCTCTTCAATAAAGGGGACAGTTGCTTTCCTTGGTACCGTGTACACAAGGGCCAGCTCACTTCCCGTCTACATTCTAGATTCCTTTCATACACAGGAGTTCTAGTCCTAATTCCCCATAGGGTTCATGCTCATATTCATCTCATTTATCCATATTCAGATCTCATGTTTCATAACTCATTCCTCATCCATATACAGGCAGCTTGTGTTTTCACAATTTAATTCTCAATCATATACATGCAACTTGTGACTTTAGAGCTCACTTTCTCATTCACATATAGGCAACTCATATTTTAACATGCATCTCATAATTACACTAATACCATTTGTTAGCAATTTATTTTAACCATGCACTCAAGTAAACAGTACGACTCAAAACAGGCTCATTACAGTATATAGTATGTACAGCAACATATATACTATACTAACTTAACTTAATATACTAATATACTAACATTACAGTAACATATATAGTATGTACAGTGACATATATAAACGTCGCTAAACCTTAGGATAAAGTATGTACACAAGCTATGGTAAAAACTAGGTCTATAGTGACAAATTAATCTGTTAGTAAAGCTATACTGTTATTTATGTACATATATAGCTCAAACATTACTTATACTATGTATACATATTATACATATTTACAATATACTACATACATATACTTGTATATACACATTATATATATACACATACATCTCTATGATCATTCTTCTTCTTTCTCTTTTGTTCTTCTTGGCTTAAGGCTCTCTCATTCTCTCTTCTTCTCTCACACTTAATCTGCACGACGCCTTTTTTTTCTTTTAATTAACCCCTTATTAACCCTCACTTAAAACAAAATTAGGTTTTTAATTAGTAGGCGGCCTTTTTGAGGGATACACAGCACCCTCTCAAGTGGGACTAGACCTCTACTAAGAGCCGCCCTGATTACTTAATTAGCATGTTAAACCCCATTTTATGCGTAATAATGGGCCCACACTGCACACACCAATCTCATCACAAACCAATGCCAAATCATGCTCAGAGGGTATATAAGGGGTATGAGTTTCGGGCACCCAGTGCTCATGATGATTGGATTAGAGGGAAGACAAAAACAATAAATGTGGTGCCGGGTGCTTTGCCACTCACGATGTGGCACAATCGAGCACCTCTTCAGGTGCTACTGCTTCTAGCGCAGCCATTCTGATTTGAGGTTTTTGGCGCCCAATTTGAGGGCCCAAATTAATTTCATTTTTAAAATAAAATATATAGTTGGAAAGCTCTTATATAAGGCTATATAATTATATGATTTATTTACAAAAATAATTATATTTACTATATAAATAAATTAGCTAAAGTTTGTGAATTATACATTGTGATTTACAGGTTTATTTCTTAATTAACATATAAATTAGTTAATTAAAGGCCTAATTGACCTGTTACAGTAATAATATACATATTAAAGTATCTAATACATATTTTTATTGTATTTTACATGATTTATTTTGATTTTACTTACATTTAAATAGGTGAATTCAGGCTAATATACGTATAAATTATGTATAAATAGTATAATACAATATAAATATAGTTAAATTAGTTTAAATTACTTAAAATATTATAATACAAATGTATAGTATAACTTATCTCAGTTATAACTTAATTTACTAATTTATTTTGATTTAACTTAATAAATTAATTATTTATTACATATACATAATTAAATTATGATACAGGGTTTATTATGTACATTATATATACATAAACACATATCCATGGTATGATTAGTAATTATATTTATATACAGGGTTTTATAAATTTACTTAAGTTATAGTACTTATAAGTTAGTATAAATAATAAATAGTTATATAATTAAGTTATATACAGTTTATATGATCTTAAATATTTAATTTACATTATATAATAAATATATAAGATATATATATCTATTATGTACATATCTTACATTATTTACAAATATATAACCTAGTATAAGTTATATATACAAGTATATGCATACTGTACATAATATTCCTGAGTATTTTTGTGGTTTTTCTGATTTTTATGGGTTTTATATATTTTATAGAGGTAGCAGGTGAGAAAGAAAGAGAGAGGTGAGAAGAATAGATTATTTTTGGTGTTTTTATATGTTAAGGTCTTTTATTAAGGTTTAAGGTAGACTGGATCGTTGGTTGGTATGTTCTACCAAACCGAGGGTTCAAAATGCCTTGAAACTTGGCATATGTTTAAAAATATATCTAATCTTCATCAAGATAGGTTTATTTTATCTTTCTGGATTATCATTTTTATTTATTTACAAAGTTCATACAAGCTAGACCTTAAAAGGGATTTTTAAGGTGAACTCAAGGCCTAGAATCCTAATCTAATGGCTAGAAATACAGTGTAAACATTCAGATACATCCAGCAAGACAAATAGAAAGTGTTCACTCACTTAAACATGATTTTCAATTAATTTTTACATTAATTTCTCATTTTAGACAGTTAGGCACTAAATGTAGGTGACAATGGATGATTAAGAAAGATTACAAGCAATCTAAATGCAATTTTAAGATTAATATCAATACAGGAATGCTTGTTACAAATTAATGCACATATTACAAATATGTTAGCCATTTTAAATAGCTAAAACCTAAGCCTACTGCCCATCTGATCCATAGCAGCAGCAACACTTGCAGCTGCTGAAATCAAGCAATCACAGCAGAAGACGCAACAGCAAGACAACAGTAGCAACTCAGGGAACTGCTTCCAGATGTTTTTCAATCAAACCAGACGTCTTAAAAAAATCACTCAAAATGGCTGCTGCAGCTCCAAATCAGATTATCCAAGGGTGATTTTAGTCATCCTACAGTGGTTTCAGATGTCTGCAGTAGCTTTGAAATTAATTTTCAAGTTAAGCTCAACAATCCCTTACAAAATTCCTTGACTGTAGGCTTGAAGTGCATTAGTATTCCAATATGATTTTTACCCTTAAAGATCAATTAAAAACCTTTTAATATAGTCATGAAAGCTATAGAACCAAATGCCCATTCAGATACTGAAATTAGATCATATCAGACCTAAGTAGGTCTAATTTGATGCACTTTAGGATCACAAACCTCATCTGATCAAATCATTTCCACACTTCTTTCACAAATTAAAAATGGAGGTCTGAAGTGTGCATGAGAATGAATGTCGCCCATATAGGGCTTTTACTATGAATTTAGCATTGATTCAATCACATGCTTGTCTTGAACACCATTGATTGGTGATCAAGGTAAGTTAGTGATCAAATCATAATGCATTGGATCCTTGTTCTATTTCAAATCAGGGAGACTGATTCCCCCTGATAGAACTTCCTAATAAATGACTTAAATCAGGCATATGACACTCAAGACATTGGAATCCTCGCATACACCAAAACAAAGCCACTAAAATCCTCAAACAACTTGATTAAATCCAATAAAGCTCAAAATTGAATTCAAATCACATATTCGATCATGAAAAACCATTTTCAAATAAAATCGAGTCAATTGAGTTTGTGAACAATATCGGGGGGTGATGAGAACACTAGCATGAGTCCTAACTAGCTCATTTTGACCCTGAAAAGAGAACAAAAGTTCCTACATAACCAACTGGAGGTCTTAATGAGTAACCATTCTGAGTGAAAAGCAAGAAACAAGGGGTAAAACTGTAATTTTACCATTGCAGTACAACAACTGGATTTCTCATGGGCTAAACGCAAGTCAAATGGTCTTAACAAAATAAAAAGTAGGTTGGTTCAAAAAGAAAAGGGGTTCATGTGAATTCTATGAATTAAATAACTTACTGTAACCTTAAACCAGACCCACTTGGTTTAACAAGGTTCTGGTCATGATAAAATTCACCTAAACCCTATAAAAATCATGGAAAAATATTCTCTAGGGTTTAGAACATTCAATTTGGCCCTTAGAACGTATTTTGACGTAAATTGGGGTCTTAGTCAAATATTTGCCCTAAATTGCATTTTTATGTAAATTGCCTAGTCAAACGTGGTCAAACCTAAAATCCAACTTCACCATTGTATTCCTTAGGTCCAAATTAGGTTTATACCAAAATTTGGACCTAAGGGGAATTCATCTTGGCAGACTTTGCAAACAGATACAACCCAATTACATTTCTACCCCTATTTTTGAAAACTTCTGCAGAACCCCCTTTCTTTGTCTTCGTTCTTTGCAATTAGGTCCCTCCACCATTATAGCGGAGGGAATCCTATTTCGGCAAGGTTTCGAAGGAAATATCTCTCTGATTTCTTAGAGAATCCCTTTCAAAATTGAAAGGGAGATTATCTAGGAAATCTCCTCCAGTTTGAACATAATCAGAGACCCTATTTAGCACCCAATCTCTCATGCTAATGCATGAGAGATTCGGGTCTCCTTCTAATTTCCATCTTCAGCAAGGTTTCCGTGCTTGGAAACTTGGTTTCCAAGCACAAAACCTTCCTCCAAGGCCTATAAAAGCACGCCCAGATCACCCCGCATCCTTTAAGCTTGAAATTGGCCTGAGAAACCCTCTATTTCGTCTCTTCTCCCTCCAACCAGTGACTCAGCAAGTCTCGGCGACATCTCTCTCTTTCCCTCGTTGCCCAGCCACAATACCAGTGGTAGGGTTCTCTTCCTCCTCTTCGTCTGCGTCGCGCCGCACCCGCTGACGCACCTGCAGCCCCTTCTTCGTCGCTGTCCTCCCCCACTGAGTGCTTCATCTCCAGCGACGACAATACGAGACGGTCGCCATCTCTGCCACCCCCTTCATCTACCTATGCACAGCTAACTCTCCTCTTCTTTCTAATCAATTTTCTCTCTTTATCTTTAAAAAGCATACATCGACGCACACTATCATCCTCACCTTCTCCATCTCCGACCAGACCTCCGACGAGGCATCCTCGCAGCTTCATGCCTCAATCAGCCTCGCCAACCACCCCATAAGCACCGTAACACTCCACTAACCAGAAACCCTCTCTCCACTCTCCACTCTCCGCACCACTCCCCCAGAACACCCCCCAAACACACCCACTCTCACGCACACACCGGCCACCCCTCGCCACGCCAACCCCCGCACTACGTTCGTTGTGTCTTGGAGAAGCTGTCTAAGCTTTCTGATGAGGCCGCAAGGCCGTTTTCGTGTTGACAGGTGTAGGCGTCTCCACCGCCATTAACAATTGCGGGGAGCTTGCTTGCAAGCCTCCTCCAAGTCTTCGCTCCAGGTGAATCGCCCCAAGTTGCACGGACTCATCTCGTGCATAACTCTAGCTAAGCAATTGGCACTGAAGACCCCAGTGGTAGCTGCAATCAAGGAAGCCTCCTGCTGCAGACGCTCGTGAAGGAAGATGGGACGTTTAGTCCCACCTTAGAAGCTATCGAGCAGGCGTAGTGAAATAAATTGAAAAAGTGAAGAAGCCTCTTCGCCTCCTGACCACGGGGTAAGGTCTCTCTCACCAATCACCGCCTCGTCCGTGACCCGATCCCCGTGAACTTGGCTTGACCCGTATACCCGACCTGCACTCCTCGCCCACCACCGCACGTCGGTGGGCCTGGTCCCGGGTGTGCGTGCTCGACCCGATTACCCGAGAAGCGGCTCTGGGAGAGTGCGCGTAAGAGAGATCGTGGGGGTGAGTAGGGTAGGTTTTGCTCCGTCACAGGAAAGGAGAAGAAGAAGCCAAGGAAGAAGAGGGCGGAAGCTAGAGAAGCTAAGGAAGGAGAAGGCAAGGACTGAAGAGGAAGAAGCTGAAGGCTGAAGGGTTGAAGAAGAAGGAGAAGGAACTGACGGCAGGAGAAAGAGGCGTCGCTTGAGAAAGAAGAAAGAGAAGAAGCAAAGGCACAGGCCAAGAACAAAAAGAAAGAAAGAAAGAAGAAGGAAGCAGCCAAAGAAGAACAGATCAAGATCAGAGAAAGAGAGGAAGAAGAGAAATAAACCACTGTAGCATCTATAAGTTTAAGACGTTTGATTCACAAATCAGACGTCCATTTTTTGTTCTTGTCTTCATATATTGACTTCTTTATTCTCTTATTCTTACATCTCTTGCATTATACCTTTGATTTTCATTACATATTATATTCAATTTTAAAGTTGTACTCTTGATTTTTAAACCCCCAATTTGCTCCCTATGTTCGACCTCAGATTTAAAACTTCGAGTAATAAAATTTATTTGTTTTGCAAGCGATTTCAACTATACTATGACACATTGATTTTAAAACATTGATCTCGCCTGTTAAATAGGGGATCATTGTGAATTTTCGAAATGAGTAGGAGACCCCCCAAATTGGTTTTTGGCTCTAATTTCAGATCTGGGAAGCGAAGCCCTCAGATCTGAAATTAGACCTGATGGCTGGGTGATCAGCAAAATTAAAATCGAGGGAAAACAGAATGCATAATGGAAATATGAAGGGGAAGAATTATGATCAATGGGAAGGGTGTGAATTTGTCTCCTCTGATCTAAAATGATTAGAGGAAGTGCAGTGCGAATTCTACTCTAAATCTACTCCTAAACTACACTAACAGTCGTCAGATCATCTCTAATTAGTCCTACTCCTAGAAAGCATGTAAATCTAATCTAAGAAAGCATTAAAAAGCTACTCTAAGGGAGGAAGATGTCTAAGGTCACCCGCCGACGGCTAGTGACGATGAAGGGGGAAGGAGGATCAGCAGCTGACGCAGATGTCCAAGGTATGCCACCTAGTCAGCTGGCAGCGAGTGAAATTGAGAAGGGGACCGCCAACTCTGTCATGGCTAGCGGAGGAAGTTGGGGTGAGGGGAAGCTACTAATGTGGATGAAAGGATTGGCTCATGGGGGTTGGAGTCGATCCCTTGCGTGCAAGGCAGAGGAGGTGCTTAAGTAGCAGAGGGAGT
Source organism: Thalassia testudinum (assembly GCA_037157565.1). NCBI lineage: Eukaryota > Viridiplantae > Streptophyta > Magnoliopsida > Alismatales > Hydrocharitaceae > Thalassia > Thalassia testudinum. The sequence goes on from JAZHRO010000030.1 coordinate 57,447,308, forward strand.
GATTCTCCTCACCGCAATGGGAAGACTAGGCGTGAGGGGTGAGGATGAGAGGGGAGGCACGCGTAGGGATTTAAATCAAAAGGTGACCGTTGGATGGGATCTGGGGGTAGGGTGATGCTATGTGCCAATTCGTGCGATGCTTCGATCGAAGAACCGCAGATCAAGAGGGTCTAGATGATGGACGATGGGGATGGCTCGTGTTCTTCGCGTGAACAGTGTACACGCGGATGCAGGTGGTGTAACGACCCGATTCCCGAGTCCCTACGAGACACGAGAACCGGACCGACTCGACTAATCCCAAGACCTAGTCGTCCAACGAGGAAGTTACCAAAAGAGAAGTAAAATAAACCACATTCAACATGAAATATAACTAGCAGTAACAAAATATAGTAGTAAGAAAAAGAACTACTACAGCATGTACCACCACAACAGTAGAACAACATTTATAACATAACAAAAACTGTGAGTAAAGAAAAGTACAGAGAGTAACAAAAACTACTCACTACAGTGGGACAAAGAGGGCACAAAAGAACAGTGGTAACTCTACTGGACCCTACTCGGCCCAACGTCCTCTGCAGCCGCTGACCCTGGCTGCTCAACACCTGGTCCTGAAAAGTAACGAGTGTAACACGTTAGCGAAACGCTGAGTAGAGTGGCAGCTAAACTAAAGAAGCAGTAAAGTGTACAGTAGCTGTTTTATTTTCTTTCTTCCTTTATTTACGTCTTTCTATTGTTTCACAATTTATCAATTTCTCAGATCCTTCACTTGATCTCGAATGTTCCTCGTGGGAACGATCTTGATTGCAGTCTTTTATAAACAGTAGAAGTAACACATGGTGCTCTCCTGGCCGGGAGAGTCCCCCGTGGTGATCCTACTCTCAGTCAACCACCCCAAGGTCACTGACAGACGTAACGGTGACTACGGCATGTGCGGTAAACGCACGGGTAGCTAACCCGCACTGGCACGCGGTCAGTCGTTTCCGTTAACGGGTGCGCCCAAAGCACAGCACGGAACCAATATAGGGCAGATCCCTCTCAGTAACAGGGGTCCAACCCCTCCACAGTAACCAAACAAGGGCCTTTCCCCTCCACAATCCGCGCACCCTCGCCTGACTACCCTGGTTTGCCCAGTGGGCCTAACAAGTCGGTGTAAGTGAGCTAGTAGAACCTCGGGGCCCGTGGGGTAGCTAGTACTCGCCCTACACTAGTAGCTCTCCTCGGTACTGCGTACACGAGGGCCAGCAAGTCGGTACAAGGTAGCCAGACCTAACCCCAGGTCCCTGGGGCGGCTAGCTCCGCTCTGCACTAAACAGGGGGACAGTCGCTCTCCTTGGTACTCCGTACACAAGGGCCAGCTCACTTCCCCAATTCTATTCCATTCACTTTCCAGGAGTTCTACTCCTAATTCCCCGTAGGGTTCCAGCTCTTTTAACTCAGCACATTCAGGTTTCACCTTTCCAGTTTCACGTTCATACAACCCATATTCTCAATCATGTTCATTTATTCATAATAGGCAGCTGTTAAAATCAATTTACATGCAGCTATTATTTCCTTTCCACAGTTTCCAAGACTGCAATATCTATATTCATTTCACTAGTTTTCCAGTCCTAGGATTCATGCCGTACCCTAGGATCTATCATTCAATCTAATTTTCCAGCCCTAGGATTCATGCAATACCCTAGGATCTATCATTCAATTTGGTTTCTCATTCCTAGGATTCATGCAATGCCCTAGGTTCTATTAATTGTTCCATAATTGTAACAAAATATGTTAATAATTTCTAAAGCCACTCTACCAGCTACAACGGAAGTAATGGGGGCGTGGTCTGAAATCCCGCGCGCCTCCGCAACCCCCGAGACTGAAATGGAACGGGGTCCTAACACAAGGATCAAACACAAGGAGTTTATCAGAACAATATATAATTACTATAAATGGGTCGAGGATTTTATCCCGAAAAGATCGCAACTTGAAACGTGGAAAACAGACTCCGAACGGGCCCTAAATGGGTCGAAAACGACAAAACAGTCCAAAATCAGACGTCTGGAACCTCTTCCGGACGTCTTAAAAAGTGGTTCAGAGGATACCTTTGTTCTGCGTAGTCTCTCAGACGTCCAGAAGCCTGCGGGGGCGTCTGGCCTAGTTCTCAGACGTCCGATGGTCACCCCGGACGTCTGGAAGTCCTTCCAGTCATCTGGCACTGCGGCCAGACGTCTGATTCGTGTTGGATGCGAATCTCAGAACCTGCATGTACCCACTCTTCGTGCTCAGTACGGACGGTCGCAGAAAAGGAAGAAGGACGAAAAATAACTTACTTGTCAGATGTAACGACCCGGTTCCCGAGTCCCTACGAGACACGAGAACCGGACCGACTCGACTAATCCCAAGACCTAGTCGTCCAACGAGGAAGTAACCAAAAGACAGTAAAATAAACCACATTCAGCATGAATATAACTAACAGTAAGAAAGTACAGCAGTAAGGAAAGAAACTACTACAGTAGGTACCACCACAACAGTAAAACAGCATGTATCATATAACAAGAACTGCAGGTAAAGAAGGTACAGCGGAAACAAAAACTACTCACTAGAACAGAAACAAAAGGGATACAAAAGCTGTGGCAACTCTACTGGACCCTACTCGACCCTGGCTGCTCAACACCTGGTCCTGAAAAAGGTAACGAGTGTAACACGTCAGCAAAACGCTGAGTAGAGTGGCAAACTAACTAAAGGCAACAGTAGAGTGTACAGTAGCTGTTATGTTCTATTACTTCCTTTATTCACATCTTTCAATTTTTCTCACTATTTCATTTATTTCTCAGATCCTTTACTTGATCTCGAATGTCCTCGTGGGAACGATCTTGATTGCAGTCTATTCCAAAAGTAGAAGTAGCACGTGGTGCTCTCCTGGCCGGGAGAGTCCCCCGTGGTGATCCTACCCTCAGTCAACCACCCCAAGGTCACTGACAGACGTAACGGTGACTACGGCATGCGCGATAAACGCACAGGTAGCTAGCCCGCACTGGCACGCGGTCAGTCGTTTCCGTTAACGGGTGCGCCCAAAGCACAGCACGGAACCAGGGCAGAGCCCTCTCAGTAACAGGGAAACCAGGGTAGTCAGGCGAGGGTGCGCGGACTGTGGAGGGGCAAGGCCCCGGTTTGGTTACTGTGGAGGGGTTAGACCCCTCCACAGTAACCAAACCGGGGCCTTGCCCCTCCACAGTCCGCGCACCCTCGCCTGACTACCCTGGTTTGCCCTAGTGGGCCTAACAAGTCGGTGAAGGAGGCTAGCAGAACCCCGGGGCCCGTGGGGTAGCTAGTACTCTCCTAACACTACTAGCTCTCCTCGGTACTACGTACACGAGGGCCAACAAGTCGGTACAGAGTGGCCAATCCTAACCCCGGGTCCCTGGGGCGGCTGGCCCCACTCTGCACTAAAACAGGTACAGGTACTTCCCTTGGTACTGCGTACCCAAGAGACAGTACAACTACATCTCAGTTCCATTCCTTTTCTTTCCAGGAGTTCCACTCCTAATTCCCCGTAGGGTTCCAGCTCTTTATCTCAGAACATCATATGTTTCACTTTCCAGATTCACGTTCTCAAATTCCATGATCTCAAACATGTTTCTTTATTCATAACAGACAGGTGTTAATTAAATTTACAGGCAGCTTTATATATTCCTTTCCATTTTTTCAAGACTGCAGTAATATACATTCCACTAGTTTTTCCATCCTAGGATTCATGCCATATCCTAGGATCTATCATACAATCTAGTTTTCCGGCCCTAGGATTCATGCAACACCTAGGAGCTATCATTCTATATATTTCTCATTCCTAGGATTCATGCAATGCCCTAGGTTCTAGTTATGGTTCCATACTTTAACAGATTTTATTAATACTTAAAGCCACTCTACCAGGTACAACGGGAGTAATGGGGGCGTGATCGGGAATCCCGCGTGCCTCCGCGACTCTCAAGACTGCAACCGAACGAGGTCCTATCACAAGGATCAAACACAAGGAGTGTCTCAAAACAGTGTATAGCTACTGTAGGCGGGTAGAGGAATTAATTCTGAAACGAACGCAACTCGAATCGCGGAAAACGGAGCCCAAACGGGCCCTAAACGGGTCGAGAAAGACGATACTGTGCAAAATCAGACGTCTGGAACTCCTTCCAGACGTCTTAAACGGTGGATCAGAGAATTACCTGTTCAGCTTGGTTCCCCGGACGTCCAGAAGTCTGCAGGGACGTCTGCCCTAGATCCCAGACGTCCGATGGTCCCTCAGGACGTCTGGAGGTCACTCCCGCCGTCTGGTACAACTTCCAGACGTCTGATTCGCAAGGGATGGCGAATCAGCGAACCTGCGCACAGCCAACTCCCCTCCCTCAGTAGGTCAGTCGACAAGAAGGAAGAAGAAAGCGGAAACTCACCTTTCAGACGTCTGTATGATCTTACAGACGTCGACCTTGCCGTCTGGCTATCAATCCAGACGTCTGATTCTGGAAATTTTTCCAGAATCAGAACCCTGCTCGGCCTCCGCTCGCGATGCCGCCTGCGTCGCACCTCGCGCGTCTGCTGCTCAGCCCGCAGCAGGTCCCTCTCCGCGTCGCTCCGCGCCCCCTGCGCCCTCCGCCGGCCGGCCAAGCCGCTCCGGCGAGCTCGCCCTCACGGCAGAGCCCCGCCCTCGCACGCCGCACCTCCTCCGCGCTCACTGCGGCTACCGCTGCCGCTGCGCCCTCGCGTCCGCTCGCTCTCGCGCACAGGCAGGAGAAGAAGGAAGAAGATGGTGGAGACGGAAGGGGAGGCGCGCGCTTTTAAGGCCGCGCGAGGAGGAGAGAGAAGGCGGTCGCAGCCGCCTGCAGCCGCAGAGAAAGAGGGGAGAATCGCAGGTCTGCGCGCACAGGCGCGCAGACGAATCTCCCGTGCGAACATAACTGTTCTCCAGACGTCTGTAAACTATCCCGGACGTCTGGTCAAACGTCTGGATGTGATCCCAGACGTCTGGTCCAACGTCTGGGCCACCTCCCAGACGTCTTAAAAGGCGTCTGGGGCACGCGCTCGTTACATCAGACGTCTAGACAGTCCTCCAGACGTCTTCCCCGTCGTCTGGTTGGAATCCCAGACGTCTGATTCTGGAAAAACTTCCAGAATCAGAGCTCGACTCGCCCTCCGCCCGTGACGCACAGTCGCGCCGCGCCCCGTCCGCCTGTTGCTCGAGCTGCAGCAGCCCTCCCGCGTCACTCCGCCCCTGCGGCTCCCCCGCCGGCCGGCTCTAGCTGCCCCGGCGAGCTCGAGCCCTCAGGGTGAGGCGTCTCCTCCCTTGCGCGACACCTCCTCCCGCAACTCGCCGCGGCTGCCGCTGCCGTCGCTCGCGCTCGCACTCGCTAGAAGAAGAAGGGAGCGGAGGAGATGAGGGTGAGGGAGATGGCGAGGGCTCTTTTTAAAGCCGCGCGGGGAGAAAGAGAGAGAGAAATAGCGCCTGCGCCCGTAGGAGAGCGGGGAAAAGAGGGTATCCGCAGGTCTGCGCGCGCAGACGAAATCCACTGTGCCACAGAAATTAAATCCCAGACGTCTGGGCCACCTCCTAGACGTCTTAAAAGACGTTTTGAAGATGCTTTCGTAACAGGTGGCTAGGTTCTATTGGTGATATTGCAGGAACACCCCTTAGCGAAGGGGTAGAAAAAGTGCAAGCAAGCCCATAAGTGATTGTGAATGGTTACAGAGAGACCCTTAAAGGCTTGCAAAAAGGTCATGCGTCCTACGAATGGGTCCTTGGTTAGTTTTCTAAGGATGAAATGTGATGTACTAAGGACCTAAATGTAAATCCTTAATTACAAGATCCTAATGATGTCCAAATGTACCTAAGTTTTTATAGAAGCTTAATTGAATATTTAGGAAGTTAATTATACTTTTGATTTGGAATTTTGAGCTTATTTGTATGTTTAATTTGCACTTGAATCACCATTTAAATTTATTTAAAAGAATATCTCATTTAATGACCTAATTATACGTTTTTAGCACCAAATTGATGTTTTAGGTCTTTTTCTCTATTTCCTACACTTAACCCCTTTTATGTATTAATTTGATAGTGTTTAACCACGTTTCTAGCTTAACTTAGGCGATTTAGCTATGACGAATCGCAACTCATCACATGCCTCAACTAGAACTCGCACTTGCTGTACTCGAAGTTTCCTCTTTTCCCGTAAGCCCCACACGCCTAAACCCAAAGGGTTTAGAATGTCACTCACGCCCCTAACTTTCCGAAAAAACTCCAAACGATACTTGCAAATGGTCATTTCACATAGGGAGGAACTAGCCTATTTCAAGAAGGATTTTTTTTTTTGCGTTAAAAGTGACTTTCTCAAAGAAGAGAAAGCTGACGGATATTTCATGCAATTATAAGTATTATAGCAAATATTTTCCCATGCTTTCACCAATTTATCAAAACGTGATAGTTAGGTATTTTTCTACAATCATAGTATATCATGCAATGTATGGGAGGCCAATAGATTAGAGGGAAATGCAATATTAGATAATCAAACAATATTACGAGAACTCAAGGGGGTTGGCTGCAAATTCATTTAGTAAATATTCACTATAAAAATCCATCCAAAATTTCTTAACAATGGCATTAAAATGTAAATTTTAATGTCACCATTTTCCTCTCTTCTGTGCGCACAGGAAGAAGGATCGTCGGTTGGATGGAGCTCGAAGGAGATTGGTCCAGACGAGGGCTACGCGATGGTGTAGGAGGTGCGATCGAAGGTGGCTGACGATGGCGACCGGAGGTGGAGAACGCCGGCGGCAAGGTGCGTCGATGCGAGAGAAGAGGCTGTCGAAGGGCGACATGGCTGGCGTGGGTCGTTGACAGAGGTCAAGGCGAGCGCTCCAATCTTACTGGCGGAGAAGGTGGTCGGAGGTGACGTATGTGGCATTGGGGATGGCGGCAACTTTGGATTCTTTTGCATGAAGTTGCAGGGGAGGAAGCGGTGGAAGAAGATGGAGGAAGAGGAGAAGATGGCTGAGGTAGGTGATGGCTGTGGTAGTGGTGGCTACGGTGAGGGGGATTGGCAGTGCTGGTGATCGGTCGATGGAGTTATTCGTGTGCAGGTGTTGGGTGCGCACAGGGGGCGGTGGATTGTAGGTGGTGACGAAGGTGAAATAGGGGAGACGGTAGGAGGTTGAAGAAGAAGAGGAAAGGGAAGGCTGGGGCGGTTGATGGAGTAGGTTGATGGTGTTGATGGCACACACACATGCTGTCACCGTATATGCGACGACGGTGAGGGTGAGGGCGATGTTGGGAACGCGGAGGCCACAGTGCACGCTATGAGCACAGGGAACGCCTGAGTCACGGTGGTGGATGGATGATTAAGAGGATGGCCAGTTGTTTCTTTTAAAAAAAACTCTGTTTGTTTCTTCGGCTGAAAGCTTCTCCAACTACTTGGTAAAGATTGCGAGTAGTTGGAACGGACGGATAAGCCTGCCAGTAACTTCATCAGATGTCTAGACTAAGTTCTGGATATCTTAAAAGGTGTAGATAACAGTGAGTCCACGATGGAGGTTCTCAGACGTCCGATCTGCACTCAGGACGTCTTATAGAAGAAAAATGGACATCTAAATGATGCCTTCATGTTTCAATAACTCTTGGTCCTAGCCTGCATCCATCAAATAGGTTATGTTATCATACCATATGTTATTAAATATAAAATTGACGTATAAAATTATAAGCAGACTAACATGAATTACCATTTAACTCTTAATCAATTAGAAACTAAGAACAAATAATTAAAGAGTACTTAGGCCAAATAATAGTCCACTAAAGTAGACTTATCACACATCATCCCTTATGCCTATAAATCAAACTTCACATTGAACTTTATTGGCCACCTACAGGATCTTATAACAAATTATAAAATGTAAGAAGATGACATATCCTTTGCTCTACATGATGAAAGAATAAAAACAACTTGTGCCTTTGTTTAAGAATTTGTTATGAAAATGCAAACCACAAAATTGAAAATTTTAGAAGATTAGTTCATATTCTTTTGGGTTGAATGAAATTAAATATCACAAATTGGAAAAGAAAAATATATATACCTATTTTGATTTGTCGAATAATCATGAAAGCATTAAGAATATATCAGTATCACCTTTTTTTAGGAGCTTCTACACTTGTTAACCTTTGTAATAGAAGTTGATGGTGTTAAGTGACTAACATCTGATCATGCACCTATCTTGTTATTGATTTTATTAATTTTCATATGAGAAACACACAATGTTATGAAAAGATTTCAAAGAGGATTTACCAAATCATTTGGTTGCTTCCAAATTTAAATTGGAAGCTATTCAAGATCTCCAATAGAAGTAAAATATAGACACCAACAACTTTTTCATTTTAGTGGTTGTACACATTGATAATAAGAATGAAGCTAGAAAATTATCTACATAATTACAAAGAAAAGACCCAAACTTTCTGGGTAGGCACTTGCCTTGAAGGTAATCATTGATGCCTTGAGGAGAGATAAATGGAAAAAATAAAATGGTAGAAGATCAACTCAACCTTATTTAAAAGAAGTAACTCCAAAGATAACAATTGAAATCAATGAAATACAAAATAAAAAATTCAATGTTAATTTTTTTGCTTGCATATTGGGAGATCTCACTTTGTTGGAAATCACTGAGGCCTTACGGTCTTTATCTTCTCATAATGGGAAAATTCTATGTGCTTTAGATTTTTACCTTTATCTTAAATGATTTTTCATGTAACTTTGTGTTATATATATATGTTTGGTTAATTATTCGTTCTTATTTATTGTATGTTTAATTATGTAAATTACTCACCATCCATTCTTAATGGAAAGTAAAAATTTTAGATATACCGTCCACTCCCTCCAAGGAAAAATAATCCATTGTTAGAAACCTCCACGTGTTGATTGCCTAGATAAGGATGGTTGGTGCCAACGTTGAGGTAGGGACCGCGCGTAAGGTGGGGGATTTGAACAAGTGACATGTGGGAGAAGGAGATGATAGAATTGAATCTGAAAAAAGATCAAAATTAAATGATTTTCTATACAATTTTAAGAATAATATATTCACCATATCATTAACCAAAATGAAAATGGAGAATGAAAACGATTGAGGGATGCTCGAATCCATCGCAGTGGAAGACTTGAGGAGATCATAGAGATCTTTTGGAGCCGTAGGGTTTGCTTTTCCAATGAGAGGCGATGGTGATAGTGCTTTCAGAGGGTTCAGACAGCGTGAGTGGAATAGAACTGAATGGAAGGTGTTGTAGGCAAATGCCTACTTTGCTTGCACCCCTTCGGGGACCATAACCGTTAAACATGTAATGACAATTCCACACATCATGGAATTACATTTCCTTTAAGGTTTCTATATATTAAATCTCATATTCTAATAGGATGTGAATGATTAATTTACATAATTAGATCACTTTAATGACCATAAATATGATATTTAATATATATATAATGTATAATTCCGTAATAATAATATATGTCGATTTACATTATGATTCAAACAGAAGATACTCAACACTTTGTTTTAAAGTATATACAGATATTAAAACTTCACACTCTTTAAATGCTCAACACTTCATAGGTTTAAAATTTAAGATTGGAGAAAATTTAAAAAGATGTAAAGTGTGAGAGTGATTGGGTGAATAGTGGATTGGTTGAGGGTAGATGTGATGATTGGATTAATATATTGCTATTGCTTTTCATTTTTGTCCTTAGTGGAAGTGGATGAATGGGGATATATATGTGTAATAGGTGAGTAAATATGTTATAAATTTTTTTTTAATTATATTAAAAGTGGATTAGCCACATGGGGGAACTTCTAATCCCTAGATTGCTCTCTATATCCTTCCAATTCAATGAATATTACGTTTTATTCATAGTAGCCCCAACTTACTTACTAGAGTGACCACACGTGCCTCTACATTGCTAGAATCGACTAGGCGATTGAAATATGACCACCGTAGCCTTGGAAAAATCAAAAAGGGTAAGTTGATAAAAGAATCATAAGTGATGGTCGCAAGAGCATAGACATAATTCTTTATATCTACAACGATGGTCATTTTAACTTACACCGATGGTTAATTATTGTCGGTATAGGTGTAATTTGTATGCCAAATTCCATCATTTTCCTTGTAAGCCTCCCCATTTATCAATCATGATCATGTATGTGGAACATAATACTAAGTCTAGAACTATATTTCTATATATGAAAAGATTGCATTAAGTGAAAAATGTTAGATTATGTGCCTCGGATGATTTATAGTGAAAACTCATGAATTTATTCAAGTTTGTATGATATTTTTGAAAAGTGATCCTATTCAAGGAATATATGGCTTGATTCAGCTTATGTGCCATATTTAGTTCTAATTTTAAATATTTAGTTAACTCTGGATGTACATATCTTGACGCACTGACCACACATTTTTTATATGAAGTTTGTTCTATTTTGATTTGCATGTTTCTATGTGCAAATTATTGTTTCCATGTATATATGCTAACGTTACAAGCAAATATCTTGGATTCAATTAGCTAAGATTTCATCTGTTAGTATAACATATAACAAGAATAATTTGAAAATTGAACTAAATTTAAAGGTATTCCGCGGTAGGGCATTGGCGACCGTTGGTGCATCACAAGGCACCTTCAACCAGATCACAATGTGAGGCCCATCCACTGCAACAATTCTCACCCCCTTGTAGATTGTTACTTAGGCAATTATAAAAGAGAACATCGCAATATTATTCTTTTGAGAAAATTACATAAGAGTTTTTTTGATATTTTTATGAGATTTCATTGCAGTCCTTAATCTTCAATCGGTTGTTGTCAATGCTATTCCTTAACTTTCATGTTAAGTTCTACTATTCTTATTCTTGGTTATTAAGAAAACACATCGGTGCTAATAATATCATTCTAGTCATGTATCTTCCCATAAAGTAAGATATGGATTTCTAATTAAATGACTCTAATTAAGTACACGACAATAACTAAATTAATTAATCAGGACCTTATGCAAAGTACTTAAGGAATAGATAACTTAGAATTAAAGATCGACAATGATTGTCTAATTACTCCCAGCTATGAATTCGGTAACCAACAAGGTGTAAACAATGCACATATCATGCAATTGAATTTCTAATTTAGGGATCTCTAAATTCAAAGGATCTTTGGACTTCTAATTTTGGATCAAATAATCAAGGGAGGGTTGCAAATTCTATTTGTCCCACTATGTAGGGGGAATTCTTCTTGAAGAGGGTTGGCCCCTTGGTTTCCTACGCCTACTCAGTCAGATTCGAAGAATCTAACTAGGCAATACCAACATTTTGATTACACACACAAAGACTAGCCTACAAACATTTACAAAACCTTAAAAAGCATCGAAGTGTTTTCGCTTTGAAAGAGGATATTGCAAGTCCTCAAAGGCATGTCCAAAATTAGACACTATCGCTACCTGTCTTTGGATGATGCCCTAGAATGTAGTTCATGAATGTAATCCCCATTGGCCCCAAGTAGGCCTGCTCATGGGGATTACTATTCTAAAGGGTTATGCTTAATCTATCTCATGATTGCAAGGGTGTGATTACAAAGGCTACATCATTATTATTGTACAGTAGATGACCGGAATGAGTGGTTAAGATTTAGGGTATCGAAGGAGGCTATTAATATAAAGCTATCAAAATTCCAATTACTTGAACTACCACTAATCAAAAGAAAAGCCATTGACCTTAACATTTCTATTAACTAGTCATATTTGACCTTAACCATTCTTTTTTGTTGACCTTAACATTTCTGTTAATTCTCTTACTTTTGTTCCTTTATTTAAATATTAGACTCTTGTTGGTTCATTTGACTTATACTACTTTCTTATAAAGCAAATTTCAATCAAGATGCCACCACAAAATGCACACATTTAGTTTACCCCCAATAAATCGAGTTTTGGCCCCTTAGATGCTAGTTCAATGGGCCAACAAAGATCCTAATTCACCAATGAGCCTAGGAGAGAAGGTTCACATTTTGTTAATTGCGATGGATCTAGTACTAAAGATACCTTGCCATGTGATGGAGGGAGACTAAGTAGTTTATAATTTCATGTAAATTTCTTTTTGACTAAGGGGATGTAATGTTTTAGTCTTATCTAACTCTCTTAGCTATGTAAATTACTTTTCGAGGCCTTGTTAAGGCTTTGTCTTGTAAATATGGAATGATTACATTTATGAATGAAAATAGTTTCCTTTTGAAGAATTATTTTAGAGTCTTCTTCCAATTATCAAATTTTCTTCAATTTTTTTTTCAAGATTATGGATAGTTTTTTTCTTAAAGCCTTCGTTAAGTTTTAATATCAAGTATTACAATAAATTCTTGCAAGTTTCCTATATACTCCCAAGCAACCGCCATTGAGTCTAGTACTTGTCATCTAAACGTGACACTACCCTTTATTATTATAAACTACTATTTTTGATGAGTCTTTAGCCATTACCAAGGAGGAGGAAGAGGGATTAAACAAGAAGGATCACTCTTGAGCACTAATCTCATCTCAACTCAACTAATAAATGTCATCAGCCTTCCAACAGAAATCATCTCAATCTAGTTTCTTTTAGTTTTACAACCACCTCAACTTTACCATCTTAAGCTATCATTTCCAGCATGTTCAGAGCCACGACCATGGAGAAGGAGGTAGTGTAACAAGATGGAACACAATGTCCAAACTTAGATTCTAGCATGACCTGAACACAACCTGAACGACCATATCCTACTTCCCAACTTAGATCACCCTAAGCTAATTCAGTCTACTTCCAATGACCACCTCAACCCCATTGTCTTAACCTACATCTACTAGTTGGATCCAAATCAACAACCAAGGAGGAGGAGGTGCAACAAGAGGGATCTCTCCCAAGCTAAACCGTCCCACAACACATGATCCCATCTCGACCCAAGTCAAATCATACTCTCCAGACTCTCCAATATAGATCAATGCATGCTCATTCATTCCGCTTTTGCAACCACCGCGAATCTCTACCAAGCAAGAAGAAGGAGTGCAAGAAGATGAGGGGTCTCTCTAGGAAGTCTCTAAAGCAGAACCTCGTCTCATGCAACACATGAGATTGGCTAAACAAGACTAGCATACAAAAAAAAGAAAAAAGCAAAAAAAATAAAAGAACCATAATGGACTTTACAACAATATTCCCAGCCTACGTCTTTCTCCCTTCCTCCCTCTCTCTCTCTCCCCCCTCCACGACAGGTCTTCTTTATACAAGCAAATAGATGTTTTCAGGGATACATACTTTTGTACGAGATATACAGGAGTATATCCATCTTTTGGTAAGTTTCAAAGGATATATATATAATTATCCCTTAAAAAGAAAAAAAAGGGCGCCATGTAAAAGTAGGCAAATCAGATCGCAATTCCCCCACCCCAAGCTTTTGCTCACAACTGTCCCTCTCCCTTCTCGTCTCTCTCTCTCTCTCTGTGTCTCTCCATGGCGGGTCTTCTGGCTTGGGCAGCCGACGTGGTCGGCGGCGGCGGGCAGGGCGTTGCCGGCGCCGGCTTCGACCCCTCAGCGGCGTTCACTGAGGAGCAGAGGCGGTACGCGGCGGAGCTCGACGCCCGCGCCGCCACCCTCCGGTCGGCGGTGGACGAGCTCCGTGGTCGGATCCCCCCGGCGGACATCGCGAAGAGCCTGCCCCACCTCCACGCCCACTCCCTCGCCTCCACCGCCGCACTCGCCCTCCAGCTGAACTCCCACTCCACCACCCGCCAACAGGTACCTCGGATCCCACCCATCCTCAAAATCCCCCCATCTCGAATCCGGATCCCGATTCGGCACCCTAATCTGATCAGAATTAGGGCAGATCTTGATGTTTCTCTTTGTTCGTTCGGTCATCCGCGAAGTGATGGTGTTAGTGATGAATCCGATTCGGTACCCGGATCTGATCGGAATTAGGGCAGATCTTGACGTTTCTCTGTGTTTGTTCGGTTATCCGCGAAGTGATGGTGTCAGTGGTGAATTTAGACGGTTGGATTTTTGATTTCAAGAGTCATAGAACCCGTTATGGTCACATGTCATAGGACGGATTCTTCCTTCGTTGTATGCGCATTTGTTACCATCTATTGTATGTGTGGGTCCCACGGGTTCCGTTTTATTCGTTGGATCGCGGATGGTCAGAATGTGTATATGACGCGTAACAATGTAAGAGAGGAAGAAAGGAAATGGATGGATTGATCAGACACACTTGATCAGTAGTGACCTTCACTTATTCGTAGAGCTCGTCAGGGTCTGTTACATACCAGAATGGCAACAAGCTAACAGTTACCGACCGGTACAACCAATAGAATTGACCACAAACACGTAATGCAGTTACATTTCCGTCACTTGGCATGCTAGCTTAGTGACGAGGAGAGTTAGATGGTTGTGGAGAGATGTTGTGTTTGTGGTGTTGTCAAAGACTGGTGTTTTTTTACGTGGGGATAGCGTGTGTGGGATCTGTGTGGTTTCCCCCTGGTACGAGACTCCTCGGGGAAATGTTCATGGATATTTTGTCTTTGGAATGTAAATGTTTGGAAACATTGAGACTCGAAAAAATGGTTCTTTGTCTATGGCGGTGGAAAAAGTAGTACCTGAATGCAACTGCCTGTGCTTTTCAGTGGCGACGTCAGCTTTTGAAATGTCAAGCTAGTTTTTCTTGGAAAGCTTGCATTTTGAAGGGAGGTGAGTTTGTTAAGGATCCTGACTAACAAACATCACCTGTGACATGTTCGTTATGGGCTTGCCTTTGGAGAGGGGGCTTTGCAAGATTTGCTTTTTTAAAGATGGGTCTCATGATTTCTTATCATGAAAAGTGATCTTTCTCTCTAGAAAGGCATAGTTGTTGCAGAAATTAGGAAAGCTTAGTATTATAAAGAAAGGGCATATCTTTTCACAAAAAAAGGAGAAAGGACATATTAATTGCAATAGCTAGGATTTTTTACCAAACTCAGCAAGTTCCATTCTGGCTTTTGCTCTGTATACATGAGGGAGTACTTCTACAATTCAAATGATGGGAGGCAGAAAGTTTCCTCTCAAAAATCCTTCCATTGTTTATGTGGAAGAAAAATGAACAATTATTGTTATTGTTGAAGAGAAATCAACCCACTTTATATAGAGAGAGGTGATAACAATAGTGATCATAATTGTAACTAATTTGGAAACAGAATAGAATCAAATCAAATCTTAGTGATAACATAATAAAATAAGAAAACTTAACTTAACTTTTAAGAAACCTATTTTTAATTATTCATGTTTCTAATTTTATCTCTAACACTTTACCCCCAAGTAGAAGTGTGCAATGCCTAGCTTGCAAGAGGTATAGCAAAACTAGGACTCTCCCTTAGGAATGTAATCCTCGGGTTGGAGCATGCAAGTTGTTGCCTCTAACTCTTGGAAACTCTTCGCTCTTAAAGAAGAGAAAAAAAACTAGGTCAAGGCCTTTCGGTAGAGGATGTTAGACAGGTAGGAGTAGGTAAGGAATGAGCATGATGCTCAGTTCCCTTACTAGTTATCGACACCATCTTTGGAGTCAAGACCTTTCTCAGTCATGATGTTCAACTTGTCTTGCCCTCCCACGAAGATATGAAAGGTGCAGGACTAGAGCACGTAGTTTAAGGAACTTGATAGCTTAATTGTGGTTCCATGAACCACTGGGGAGGCCAAAATCTTGGTCTCTGAAGTCAGTCTAGGATTCCGCTTCAACCATTAGGACACATGGAATCTTGCTCGAGAAAGAGAGCAAGAACTAGTAGGAGGAGGCCGACTATGTGAATCGGTAGAGGTAGCAAAGGGTTGGGTGATGCAGGATGTCGGAGTGGAGGCGAGGAGAATTCTCGCAAGTGTCGCAAGAGGTTGGGGTCGATGCTGCGAGAACCAAACAAGACTGAAACCAATCGAGTTTGGTGGCTATAATAGGATCGGTGAGAGAGAGAGGGGAGGCAACAATGGTGGTGGCCTCGATGAGGGAGAGAGAGGATCCAGTGGTCGCGAAACTGGAGAGAGAGAGAGAGAGAGAGAGAGAGAGAGAGAGAGAGAGAGAGAGAGAGAGTAGGCAAAGGCGGTGTAAGTCCCAGGTAGGGGAGGAGGTGTGCGCCCCTAGGCAGAGAGAGGGGTCGACGACACCTCCATAGGAGAGAGAGAGAGAGAGAGAGAGAGAGAGAGAGAGAGAGGGTTTTCTCGCTCTAATACCATGTGGAAGAATAATGAAGAATTCTTATTATTGATGAAAAGAAATCAACCCCTCTTTATATAGAAGAGATAACGATGATAGTCCTAACCAATTTGGAAGCAAAATCAGTGTTGTAGAAATCGATAGTCAGTATTCAGTCGGTTAGGTCACTGACTAAGGAGTATACAGTATGCGGGGGAGTAGTCAGGGAGTACTCGATTAAGCATTTTTTAAATATTTAAATACTACATACATACACACACACATCAAGAAGTAAAATATGCTATTGCATAAAAGTAAACCATTTTCAAGATTAAGGTTATAAAATAAGCTACAAACAATAATTCCAACAAAATAAAATCACAAGTTCGAAGTATCTAATCATCAAAACAACAGAAAACACACTTGAGTACACATCTCTATGCAAAAATCAGGCTAGTACTCGGCCGACTATGGAGTATTCAGTCAGAAGGGTGGCGCTTAGGATTACTCGGCTAAGTAAGTTGATTTTTACATCACTGAACAAAATAGAATCAAATCAAATCTTACTGATAAGATAATAAAATAAGAAAACCTAACTTTTTTTTTTTTTTGAAAAAGGAAAGGGTAGTTATCCAAAATGATAACTACCCAAATATATTAATGAGAAAACCAATAGCCAACACCAAAACAAGGGGCAACCTAACTTAACTTTTAAGAAGTCTATTTTTAATTATTTCTATTTCTGATTTTATCTCTAACAATTTCTATCGAAAGTAATTAAAACAGAGGTTGCATTTGCTTTATATGTAGGAAGGTGAGTAATGGATTTTTTTTCATGACAAGCCACCACATATGTTGTTAGATGCATTTATGAAAACAACCAGGGTTCGATTTTCTTTCGGAAAAGAACAATTTGAAGGGGAAGCAACAGACTTCCCCATCAAGACCCACCACATTGGCACTAGCTATGGTCTAAGTGAGTCCTGGTGTAGGTGGTTGGTTTTGTTATTTGTTCAAAGTAATGGTGAATTAGCTTGAACTGAATGTAAGATTGGTCTTGGTGACTGTCACAGGGGATGATGGCTTGTTCAAAAGTGCTTTGAGTGTATAAAATTTTAGTCAAGTCAATTTTTGTTTGTTTAAGAATTGCGTTCTCTGAACATCATCTGCAGAAGTTGCATTTCTTAGTAATGATGTCAGTGGTATTAAGAAGAGAGGAAAATCCATATGGAAAGACTTATGGTTGATGTGGTAAGTACAATTACCTTTTGGAGCGCAGTTATATTCCTGAATTACCTACAGCACCTAGCTTAGACATTTTTGTACAACCCTTTTATTGTTGACCTTGTCATCTTGTTATTTTTGTTTTCTTTTGTTGGTAACTTTGCAAATGATGTTTTGACAGGCCCAAATAAGAGAAGATAGACTTCAAGAAGAAAATATTGCCTATGAGAAGGCAATACAAGCTTGCCATAAGAAAATTCAGGAGAAGCTGGGTGAAGCCCAGCTTTTGCAGGATAAACTTAAGGTGAATATGAGGTGATTCCATGATATTTTCCCTTCATATTTGTTCTTTGACATTCCTTAAAAAAAAGTTTTTCAACAAGACACCACTCTGGCTGTCTCTTGTTAAGATTGAATGTGTGTGAGTGTGGTGATGGTGTGTGTGGCTGTGTTATGTGAACACATGTCAAAATAATTTTTTTTTTAATATAGCCAAGTAAGGCCTTTGCTTTTCTCAAAAATAGTGTATAGATATTTTTCACATAGAGAAGCACCTGCCCATCAGACTTGCTCTTAGCCTGTGATGTAAATGTCTCACAATTAAAAAAGCATGCCTCTGTAGACCTTTGGGCTTCAACGTTCATGCATTAATATAATTTTAATCGAGGCAGAACAAGGCTGCTCTTTCATCCTAAAAATTGGTGTAGAAAATTTCCTAATGTAAAGCTACATTTCTTATCGCCGTACTCTCTCAAACTTCAAAGATGGCATTTGCCTTGGGATATCCCAGGGAAATGGAATGAGAGGACTGCTGCCTCATTTGATTTTTTACTTGATATTGTGCTTGCATCTATGTATTGAATGGCATGCATTAGACATTAAAATATAACTCATTCGACAATCTAATATGCAAAATATATAACCTTGTCAAGTGCAATCCACATTTGTCATTTATCACATTTATTGAAACATCTTATCAAATAACTAGAAGATAGGGCAATGCAAAAGTCCTAAAGGCACTCTACTCTATATATCAAAGTGTGCCCTTTGAGGATAATAAGAAAAGTTTGAAGTTAGTCTTAAGATCGAATGCCAAGATTCATGTAGTTGATGCAGATATGTATCTCTAAAAGACCCTTGATTGCTTTTATGAGAATATTCTATTGAAGAAAATATTTCGTTCTCATTGCTTGGTCAAATATTTTCATATCTGTGCTTTCCATACATTGATTTTTTCTTGCTTTTTTTAATTTTTTGTGTGGGTGTATGTATGTGCATGCGTGTGCACACCCCTATGTGTGTGTGCGAGCGTGTGTGTATGCCTTGCGTGCACGCGTGTGTGTGTGAAATATGGTTTGACTGAATTTTTGGTTCTTAAATTTGTAATGTAACATTTACCACGCTGACCTTGTAGCTATTGTTAGACAAGGCTCACTGCTATTTTGTGTTACGTATAATGGGAATGGGAAATGATGGTTTTTCTCCAAGTTGCTTTATCACTTGAAACCTTAAGGCCTTTTCAAAAAAAAAAACTTGAAACCTTATGGCCTAGTCTGGGAACAGGGATAACCCGAAAACCAAGGGTTATCCCTGTTTGGTTGGAGGCATAACCTAACCTGGGTCAAGGGACTTAAACCCAAGATAACCCATCCAACCCTTGAGGTAGGATAAGGGCTATCACGGGTTATCCTAGGGTTCCCACTCCATATGCTGGCAGGCACTTTGATACTCCACTTTCCCCAAATGCCCTTTGTTGTCTTCATTGAGATTTGTATCCATGGCATCGACTGTCAATCTTGGTACGAAATTAATTGTTAAGAAACTAGGATTCAGGAATTGATATTTGGTTATATCTGAAATTGATTGGAATTCTAAAATGTGTGGGTAATTAATTGGCCTTTCATAATCGATATCAAATGATTGACATTGTGATTGACATCGTGAAATTGGATTTTTTATATGATTCATGTGCTCGTTATCTACTGAACTGGAGAAACGTATTAGCATATAGGTGAATTCTATTAGATTTATATCATTGATCAACAACCATATCTGTTAAGGAGAAAAAATAGTGCTAAGACATTAATGTAATTGAATTGTCAAATCTTAACGGTGGCTTTTGTAAAATCAACAACTCAATTCCTAGAAAAGATTGATCTTTGTTCAAGCTCGAACTATTATGATAGTTAGCATATGATTTTTATTTCCATTTTCTTTATTGTATGATTATTGGGTTTGGTTTGCTCCTCAGGAGCACTTATGTACTTTTACCTTTTCGGTCTCTTTCTATATAAGAGAGCTCTAGGGTTTTCAATAATATTTGAATCATTTCAACCAATTTGGTATTAGGGTATCTTGACTATATAAGAGAGTCCTAGGATTTTCAATAATACTTGAATCATTTCAACCGATTTGGTATCAGAGCATTGGACCTAGACCGTGGCTCTCGATATCCCACCCTCAAGGCCCCAAACCCTACCACCATACCCCTTCTTCCTCTCTCTCCCTGTGGTTGCGGCGCAACCCATTGACGATGCTCCAATGGCCACGATCTGCGCCATCAGAGCGGTTGGCAATTTGCTGCAACGGCGCATGTGGCAGCGCAGCCCATTGGTGGTGCTCCAGCAGCCACGATTTGTGCCATCCAAGTGGCCGACGATTTGCTGCAGCAGTGCACGCGTGGGGCAGTTGCAGTCGGGCGACGCTGCAGTGCTCCACGGCACGATCTGAGCGGCTGGCAAGGCACAACGGCGATTTGCGGCGGCACGTGTAGGTCAACAACAATGGCACGTGATAACAGGAGCACTTTAGCAGCTTGACGCCCATCTAAGAGGGTTGTAGCCTCTTCTTAGGGTTACATCCTCTTCGATCACAAGGGAGAGAGACATTTAGGTCCCCTTGGGGTTGTCTCGGGTGTTTTCTGTGCACCTGGGATAGGCCAAAACCTGTCCAAGGGGGCTTTTTCATGAAGATGTAGGTCTGAATTTATCTGTTTTCAGATCTACGGATGAGTTCTTGGTTAGAGAAGGCAGATTGCGGTTTCCGGATTGTGGAGATGACTTCAGACGATCAGTCCGAGCTGACGTCATGACCTCTCTTAGACACCAGGGTACTTAAGAATCCATTTTTCTGTCTCGTTATCAAGTTAGACGAGACCAACTACTTGCGGTGGTCTTAGACTTTCCTCATGACTGTTAGGGGTCATGGGAAGAGTCATATCCTGAGGGATTCGTGGCAAAGAAGACTGGCGCGAATGCCAACTGAGACAGAGACAATGCCATGGTCTCTGCATGGCTGATGCAGACTGTTATTCCAGAACTCTGCATGAGTGTTTCAGGTCTTCGACGACCCATTTTACTTGCGTCAGGAGGGATGCACACTGGTGCAGTACTACTCCCTTTTAAAGGGAATGCTAGAGAGGCATCACTCCTATCTACCAGGGTGTGCATGTGAGTCTTGGAGGAGCTTTACGAGGCAGTTGGCAGTCTCCCTTTTCTTGGCAGGTCTTGGACCGGAGTATATAACTGCCAGAGATCAGATCTTGATCGCTTCAGAGCTTCCCACTCTGGAGGAGGCCTATAATAGACTTAGCAAAGTTTCGGTGTGTACTTCTACTGCTGATTTTGGTGCTTAGACGTTCGCACTGGCTGCAATCCCTGGATGTGGCAGGGGGCTCCTCTCCTTGCACGTGGTCATGGATGCAGGTGCTCTTTTGGTACACGCAGCATGACCCCGTGTACTTATTGTGGTAGACTTGGCCACTCTGAGGCCTCGTGTTGGCAGAAGCATAGTAGGTCACCTGTGGCTCATCAGATAGCTGAGGTCTCATATGGAGTTCTGCCTGGTCCTGATGTCACTTCCCTGAGCACAGAGATTGAGACTTTGTGGCAGTAGATTGCTCAGTTGACTTGGGCTTCTACTTCTCAATCTCCAGACACTGCAACTATTGCTACTTCTTCTAAGACACCCGTGACTGGTATGTTGTCACTCTTATTATCTGGTGATTGGTTGATTGATTTAGGTGTGTCCAAGCACCTATGTGGCAACAAGGCCCGTTCTCTCAGTTAGTGCCAGTTACACCAGCTAGGACGGTATAGGTGGCAGATGGGAGACATTTGCCACTTGTTGGCAAGGGAGATATGTTTTTATCTCCTACCTTGAGACTGATAGATGCTTTTTATGTGCCTGATTTTTCTTTGAGCTTGCTGTCAGTTAGTAGTATTACTAGAAACCTGAACTGCCGAGTTATTTTTGATGCGTCTTCTTGTGTCTTGCAGGACAAATGCACTGGGAAGACGATTTGTGGAGGGTGTGAGGAACTGGGGGGTGTATCGTCTGAGTCGCACTGTTGTTGCTGCTTCTGTTGGATCTCTTCTCCAGTGGTACCACCACCTTGGCCACTTGCTTATTGATTGCTTCAGACATATTTTGCAGCACATACCCTTCACTACTGCTCTCATTTGTGATGCTTGTTAGCTGGGCAAGCACCATATGGTTAGTTTTTCCAGTTCTACTTCTGTTTTTTCTGTTGCTACATTTAAGTTGATTCATATGGATGTCTGGGGTGCTAGTCGTATTCTTGATCGACTTGGGAACATATATTATCTTGTTTTAGTTGATTTTTTTTGTGTTTCCTAGATGTTTCTTTTGAAGAATAAGTCCAATGTGGGACAAATCATTGGAAATTTTGTTAAAGAAATAAAAATTCAGCATTTTTGTTTGGTGAAGTGTTTTCTGTCTGATAATGTCTTGGAATTTTATACTATGCGTTTGCACACTTTCTTTTCTAATTGTGGCATTATCCATGAGATCACGTGCCCTCATACTTCTCAGCAAAATGATGTTGTTGAGAGAAAACATCGCCATATTCTTGATGTTGCACGTACCTTGTTGATTCATCATTCGACCCCCTCTTTTTACTGGGGTGACGTTATTTTGACTACATGTTTTTTGATCAATTGGATGCCTGATGTTTCCTTGCATGAACGGATTCTGTTGCAAGTTATGTATCCAGATCGCCTCCTGTTTCATGTCACCCATTGGACTTTTAGTTGTGTTGCCTTTATCCACCTGTAGGGACTGGGTAGGAATAAATTTGCACCAAGAGTAGTTAAGTGTGTTTTCCTTGAGTATACCTAGACACAAAAAGGGTATCGGTGTTTTGATTCGCTTACTTTTTGGCATTTTATTTTGGTGGATGTTACCTTTCATAGGGTGTTACCCTTTTTTTCTATATCTGCTACTGAGATGCCTCCTGAGGGTGATATGGCGCCTTTGCCATTTACCCTCATTCACTTTGAGAGTTTTCCTGTGATTCCTGTCCCTACTACATCACCATCACCACCTTCTGCTACGCATTTCTTTCCTTTTCTGATTGAGCCCCTTTAGACATATGTTTGTCCTCATACTGCTTATCAGGGACCCCCACTCTTGCCTTCACCATCGACTTTTCAGGTGAGTCCTTTAGACACCGATGCATGTTTGCCATGTGATGATCACATAGACAAGACAAATGATATAGTAAGTGATGATCTTGACCTTCCAATAGCTATTCGGAAGCAACCATGGACCTGCACTGCTTACCCTACGGCTGTTGCACTTGTTACTGATGGCTTAGTCTCTTGATTTGTTGGATTCACTCAGGCGCTAGTTGCTACTCAGATTCCAACTATTCATCATGAGACCATGCTTGATCTAAAATGATGGACAGCCATGGAAGATGTGATGGTTACTCTTAGAGGCCATGGGATTTGGGAGCTTACTCCACTTCTTGATGGTGCTACACTTGTTGGCTATCGGTGGGTATTCACTGTGAAGTTTAATCTAGATGGCGGTGTGGCTAGATACAAGGCATGTCTTGTGGTAAGGGGTTCACCCAAACTTATGGGGTAGACTTCTTTGACACATTCTCACCAGTTACTCGACTTTCTACTGTACGGGTGCTAATCACAATGGCAGATCAGTTAGATTGGCTTTTACATCAGTTGGATGTGAAGAATGCTTTTCTCTAGAGTGTTCTCCAAGATAAAGTTTACATGCAGCAGAGTCCTAGAGCTTAGTTTCAGAGGTTGTCACAAGTTGTAGAGGTAGTTGGATTCAGGAAATCGACAACCGACTTCTCTCTTTGTTAGGAGGACTGGACGAGGTACTGTGGTATTCCTTGTTTATGTTGATGACTTAATTGTCACAAGGGATGGTGAGCAAGGTGTTGCTGAGATTAAGCACACCCTAGCAGAGCAGTTTATCATGGAGGACTTGGGAGTTCTGCGGTATTTTCTTGGTATTGAGGTTGCTCGCAGTAAAAAAGGCGTGGTTTTGTCCTAGAAGAAGTATGCTTTGGACATCTTGCTGGAGGTTGGTATGCTTGGGGTCAAAGAGGCCAATATTCCTATGGACCCCAAAATGTCACTCTACGATGAGGATGCATAGTTGGTGGACAGCAGATAATACAAGCAGCTTGTGGGTAAGCTACGTTACCTCACTATCACAAGGCCATCTATATCCTTTGCAGTGGGGAGATTGAGCCAATTCATGGCCAAGCCAACATGTCAGTACTGGGACGTAGCATTAATTTTTTTTTTTGAAACATACTGGGACGTAGCATTAATGGTGCTTAGATACATCAAGAAGGCCCCGTGGAAGGGCCTCCTCTTCTCCAAGGGGGTCCTCTATGACTCTGGTTGACTACTCTGATGTAGACTACGCTGGGTGTCATGTGGACTGCAAATCCACTACTAGGTTCTGTACCTTTTTGGCAGGGAGTTTGATTACTTGGAAGAGCAAGAAACATGGCACAGTTGTGAAAGCCAATGCTGAGTTTGAGTACAGAGCCATGACTTAAACGACTGCAGAGATAATGTGGATTAGGTCCCTGCTTACTGACTTACAGATACAGTTTTCTAACCCTATAGAGATGAGATGTGATAACAGAGCAGCCACTTTCATTTTCAACTTAGCATTTTACAAGAGGACGAAGCATGTTGAGGTAGATTGTTACTGTATTAGGGACATCATCCAGAAAGGGTTATTATATACCACACCAGTCACATATGAGGAGTAGATTGCTGATATTTTCACCAAGCCCTTAGTCATATCTTTATTTGATTCATGTGTATCTAAACTGAGCATGATAGATATCTATACGCCAACTTGAGGGGAAGTGTTAACATATGATTTTTTTTTTTTTCTTTATTATACGATTATTGGGTTTGGTTTACTCCTTAGAGACACTTTCTTTTTACCCTTCAATTTTAATGTCTATATAATTCAAACCAACCTAAACATGAAAAAAAAAACATTTGTAATGAAGCCATACAAACACCTGTAAAGAGTAAATAAAATTTTAACCATTGATTTTTGCGTGTATATGTATAACAACAAATATTGAAATTGCTTGAAATAATTAAGCTAATTGCATTTACTATGTAAAGATAGTTCTAATAAAAAAATCAAGAATTACTTAACAAAAAAAAAAATTCATTATTTTTTTAAATTCAACTACTACTAACAACCAACTTTCAAAACCAACAACTTAAAGGGTAAAATGTCATTCTACAACTTATTCCATCGCTTAACTCCCCCGAACAGCAAAATTCTATATACAGGATAACCCTTCTGTTTATTCTTCTGCTTCCAAACAATCATAGGATAACCCCCGTGTAAACAAGTTATCCCACAAAATTTATCCCCTCATTCAAACTAGACCTAAGATTGTAATCCATTGATTGGCTTAAGTTGCACACCCACTGCTTTGTTTCCTTTTACCATCTCTTCTTGGTACGTACCATACATGTGCTTAAGGTCTCTAACCAAGACCATTTCTTTCAGGAAATGGATCTGATACAGAGGGAATTGGAAGCAGAATCATTACGTTTAAATTGTGATAACAAAGATCCTGATGCTGTTTCTGATGACTCAAAGGATTCCAAGGATACTGCTGATCCCCAGGGACCTTCCAAAGAAATTCTCGTCAAACAGTTGGAGGAGAAGAAAAGGGAGTTGGTAAGTAAAGACTGGAATTGTGCATATTGCTCAAGTCAGTATGCAATGACTCGGAACCGTCCACTTCCCCCTTCTAGGCATTAACAGAAGAGTTCATTCGGAGTTTAGAAGAGAAGTGGACAGAAATCCAGCAAGATTTAATCAAAAAGCCAACACCAGGTATGTTAAACTTGGCATAAACTAATTGGCTCAAAAAAAAAGAAAAAACAAACACCCTCTGGAACATACACCGTCTAGCCTGTATGCATGGCACCATCTTCTGCTGAGTTCATTTTTTGTCCCTAGGAGGAGGAGGGGTTCGCTTCAAAAGCGTGCAATTTCTATTTTCACAATTATATTGTTCAAAGCGTGGTACCTTGAAGCAAAATTCCACTCACCAACGATAAAAACTTATAAATTTATATTGGAGGTGACCACCAGGCACTAACTTCTCAATTTAGCCATGCTAATTTTATTACAGTGGTGTGGCCTAACACAAATTTTTCCTCTTAAATGTGTGTATACGTTGGCAAATAGATTATTCAAATGAGTCTGAAGTAGAAAAGAGAGAGTTCAACCTCCCTTTCTTCTGTAGCATTGCAATATCAACTTATTTCAGGCATTGGGAGGACGTTTGTCATGTCATACATGACTTCAATGGCATCATCACTGAGCTGCTACCATTGTATTATTGGGGAAGTGCCTTTCAAAATAAAAATATATTGGGAAGCACCAAAATTACCTAATAAATGTATTATGAAAGATGTAAGTACATAAACATTGCATGTCAGAAAATGGAAAATGCCTATCTAAACCTCAGTGTTTAGCTGAAATCTGGTATTTTCACATGCACTTTTGGAAGTTTTAAAGAAAGGACGCATGTCCTTAGTTTTACAATTAGTTTCCAAGAAATTCTTTTGGGGTTTGTCCATATATGCAACTAGAAACTTTTCGATTTATATATATGGCCTATCATTAGTATGTACCCTCAAATATATCAATTTATTAACACAAATACCTTTATTAGGATGTGGACTAAAAAGTAAAATAGTTTTATAAAAAAGAACCTTAATGTTTTATTTTTTATGTTTGAATCTCTCTTTTCTTTGCTTTCTTTTTATACCAACCCCCTCTATCGTGCGTCTGTGTAGCCACCGACTTCCTTTGCCATCATTGACCTCCTCTGCCATCTAGGGGCATGCTAGATCAGAGGAGGGCCTAGGAGAAGTGAAATGTGACTCGTTAGGTAGGATCAATGAGCTTGGATGTCAACTCTTGGATGTAGATGAGGGATATGGTGAGTTTTGGGTTAGTGCTAAGGATGTAGGCACAATCAAGGAGTGAGGACAATTAGCAGGGAGCTGTTAGGCAATGTTGGTGGTGCTGATAGTGGGGAGTTGGCAGAAGGTGGGAAGGAAGGTTGATTGAGGAGTTTGAAGAAGAGAATTTAGGGTTGGAGAGGAGGTCGGGTATTGAGGATGAGGGGCTAGGAACGATTGTGTGGATCTAGGAGTCTGGGTTGAGGTTAGGGAAGTAGAATGGGACGAGGGGTTGAGAGAGGAGTGATAGGAAAGGATTGGTGGCAAGGACAGAGTCCTTGAGATATAGCGGGTAAAAGGTTCACAAATTTTGACCTTAAGGAGGAGAGGGAACGAGAAACCCGTAAGTTATCAAACACTCTCATTAATTCTTGATCTACTATTGTGTCCTCTTCCAAGCCCCCACTAAAGTGACCCCCTTCTTTACTTCATCTATATGGCTAGAGGAAGAGTTTTACTAGTATTATAAGTATCTTAAATTGTTCTAGCCTATTATAATTTAAACGACTCTTATATTGAGTAGGAATTATTTGATGTTGTTAAGTCAAGAACCTTAACAATATCGGGCTGCAGTTTGGGTTTTGAACTTAATATCATCACCTCTTGTCTTCCTCTATTTTCTCGCTACATAGTTGAAAATCAAAGCTTTTATTCTATCTTTCCTTAAACATATATTAGTTTTTAGCCCACACCTTTTTGTGGGAGTATAAAAGGCAAAATCATATCATAACTCTACGATTCAAAACTATTTTGATTACGAGATACCCCTTCTGAGTATGAGAGTAGCCAAGAAGCACACACTTGATTACTCTAGTTGCTAATTTATCTTACCTAGGTCCAAGAAAATGTACAAAAGCCATGCACCCAAATGCCTTAGGTGGAACATTAAACAACTCAGCATCTGGATATAGCAGCTGCCATGGTACCTGCTCATGGATCACTAAGGAGGGCAATCTATTAATAAGGTAGCAAGCTGTGAGAATTGCATTTCCCCAGTAGTTATGTGGCACACCATTTTGAATAAGGAGAGCTCTGGTCATATCAAGAATGTGTCTGTTCTTCCTTTCTGCAACCCCATTCTACTGAGAGGTGTGAGGACATAAAGTTTGATGAATAATACCATGCAAACCATAGAAATCTACCAGTCGGCAAGTACAAAACTCCAATGCATTATCAGATCTGATAGTCTTAATGTAGATATTAAACTGATTCTTTATCATCAATATAAACTTTTCAATAAGATGACCCATTTCAGACTTATTTTTCATGAGAAACAACCAAGACAGTGAGGAAAAATCATCAATCAAAATCAAATAATACCGATATCCTTGTCTATCAGGAGTTCTACTGAGACCCCAAACATCAAGACACACTAACTGAAAACCTGAAGATGTACGTGGTCCAATAGCAGCGAGGAAGGAAGATATATGGTGCTTCTCAAGTTGACATGCATCACAAGAAAATTAGGTAGTGGGAGACACATGTGAAATCAGTCTGCGTAATTTGTCTAAAGACGGATGACCCAATCTTCTATGCCACTGTAAAGCACTATTTGAAGTGGAACTCATCTGACAAGTTGCAGCCATGAGACCCTGAGCAAGTTGATAAGCACCTCCCTCTTCATATTCACTACCAATAATCTTCTCTGTCATTTGATCTTAGAAAATGCATTCAAGCTCATCAAATATGACACAACAATTCATTTGCTTGATAATTTCATTGACAGAGAGCAAATTCATGGATAGATCCGGAACCAACAAGACACAGTTAAGCTGCATAGATGGGGTAACATTAATTGCCCCCTGATTAGAAATAGAAGCGTGTTGCCCATCAGCCACCTGTACAGTGCGACCTCAAGAGACTGCTTGGATCTGCTTAAAACACTGTGGATTTCCAGATAGATGATTTGACGCACCCTAGTCAATCAACCTCATTACACCAGTGGTTGGAGAGGAGTCACTCACGGTGGTTCCTAGCACAATCTTTGACTTAGAAGAAACTGCCATGTCCACAAAATCACACAACCCAAATTTGATTTTCTTCCTTGCAGACTTGTAAATATGATTTTAATGCAACAAAGGGAAATACACACCCTAGAATTCCTTCAATAACACGTACGACATAGAGTAGATATCACAGAGGGGAATACATACCCCAAAAATTGAATTATAAGAGGAATACACACCTCGTAATCGGCACACAAGTCCAAAAATTAGTTGACACCTCAAAGGGGAATATACACCCCACAAAATCATAAAATCATCAACAAACAGGGGAATACACACCTCAAATCGGATAGATAAGATCTGAAAATATCATCAAATCACCTTTCCGGAAGACCCTTGGCTATATCAGTCCATCAACTACGATTCAAAGATCTTCCAATCCAAGCAAGGCAACGATGTGCCCTCTCCTTGCTACCAAACACACAAGCAATGAGAGAGAGAGCATGAAGAAGGACGAACAACATGCATGGTGGGTCTGGGCTATTGGCTGGCAGTGGCCAGCTACCTAACCAGCAACCTGCAGCGGCACTGCCTAGTTGGTGGTTAGCAGTAGGCGGTGGCCTTGGAGAGGTGGCGACGCTGCTGACGGTTGCTGCTGGCAGCGACGACGGTGAGGGAGGGGGGGTTGACAGTGGGGTTTAGGTTTTCTTTGGTGGAACCCTCAACTTAACTTTGATACCAAGTTGAAAGAAATGAATCATCTTATCTTGTAAAGAAAACCTTACAGCTCTTTTATAGAGAGAGGTGAGGGGAAAATATTATAGGACTCCAAAATAGAAATAAAAAGACACGAATACTCTCATAACACAACGTAACATACATAATTAGAAAAGTTTCCAGAATCCAAAGACACCAATTTATTAGAAGACTTGATTCCTTGCCAACAGTCATCTACAAGTTTCAAGCAAGTAGTCCAAATATGTCTTCTGACCCAATGGATGTAGGTTCCTTCAGATAAATTGATTTTATAATCTATATGCATGGTACAAAAATTAATGAAAATTATCTCTCCATTATGTACATTGTGCTTAATGTGTGGCATTACTTTTCGAAGATCTAACTTTGAACTAAGTATATCTAATAAAGTAGTCTATGTTTATGAGGTTGTAAAAACAATTGGAGCAGTTATTCAGTATGAAAGTTTCATGGTTTACAGCTGGTTCTTTTGATGTTTCTGCATGTATATGTGGCTATGTGGAAAACTTTAGGTGGGGAATAGATATTGAATAGAGATCATTCTATAATTTCATTAAAATCACAGTAATTTTCACACAGATCTTTTAAAACTTAACCTAAAGTTTGCCAAAAACAGTAATTGAGTTTCCATTAAAATATTATTTTGCAATATTCGAAACAAGTGATGTAACAAACGCATGCTCCAATCGTGGTTGACCATGCAACAAGTTTGTCGGGATACAGCTGGTACTTGTAGAGTTTTTGATAAATTAGCCTTAGATCAGCCAATCTCCATGGATTTGCATACTTGCATGGAGAAAAAAAAAGCAAGGTGACAGGGTGTGGCTGATCCTATGGTTCGGGTTAAAGTGGCTGCTGCTCTATGGTTGGTTTGGTTACAACGAAATCAGGCTGTCTTCAAGGGGGATAGGGTGTGACTAGAGAATGTTCTTTATTTCTTTATTTTTTTGTCCCAAAATTTGTAATTTTCCCTATTTCGCTTTGTTGAGGTAATATGGTGGATAGTTAAAGGCCTCTAGTAACCGTCCTTTTCCTTTTCAAAAAAAGGGGAAAAAGAAAAAAAGCAAGGTGTTCAAATCGATTGACGTTTGGGAAACATGGTAAGAATGACCTAGGATAGATTTGAATGAAGGCGAAGAATCCATGTAGGCAGTCTCAATTAATTTGGGAAAGATTTGTTGTTCTACCATAATTATGAGATTATACTAGAGCCCTGCCAGATCTCTCTACCATAGGGCCACATACTTTCAGTACAACCCTAACTAAGACGCATCAGATGACAACTATATTTCATGATTTCATCATTCTAATAAACAACTCATCCAAAGAATGGGAAACAAGGAGTGCCAAAATGGACACATGTTTGATGCTGCGCTCTTAAAACTGCATCTGGATTTTATGGGCACCAACTAATGCTTGCCAGGCCTTTCGTCAATTTGTTCGCTTCTGCCTAGCTGGTCACTAGACCTTGTTGAATGCCCATGGTTATGTTCTGCCATTCGGTCCTTTTCTTGAGAAGAATGGATGAGTGGCCTGGGAATTGCTCATGACTTGAAATAGTTGCCCTTTTTACAGCAAAGGCTTCTTGAGTGCAGTAAGTGGTAGCAACTCTGACCTTCTCTAGCACTAGCATAGTCCAACCCCCCCACCAAAAAAAAAAAAAGGAAAAAAAGAAAGACAAGGCTGTTGTGAATATGGTGTTAGAATTATTCAAGTCGGATTTATCTACATTTTTTGCAACAAATTGAGACTTCAGTCCATCAATTTATACTTTGTTTTTCTAGATATCAGGTTACAAAAATGTATTCTCATTCCATCTAAAAAAAAAAGGTATCCTTATTAACCTGACATCTTAACAAAGTATGAGTCACCAATTATTTTTACCATGTTGTGTATTATATGCTGGAAAGTAATCTACAGTCTGGCATTTGGTGAAAATGCAGCTCAAAGGGAGAAGATACTGGAGAGACAACTTCATGGTCTAATTGAGCAACTGACAGCAAAACAAGTCATTACTCTTCCTTTCTTATTGTTTCTTCCTG
Organism: Thalassia testudinum; assembly: GCA_037157565.1. NCBI lineage: Eukaryota > Viridiplantae > Streptophyta > Magnoliopsida > Alismatales > Hydrocharitaceae > Thalassia > Thalassia testudinum. The sequence goes on from JAZHRO010000030.1 coordinate 57,478,780, forward strand.
TAATGTTACCATTTACCATCTCCATCAAACTCGCCTTTTCTTAATGAGGTTTTGCAGGCTCAAGCAGATGGCTTTCAATCTGATATACACGCTAAGAAGCTAGAGTTGGAGAAGTTGAAAATGCTGAGTGAGAGGCTTGGATCTGGAACTTCAGATGTCAGTTCCATGCGGAGTAGGTCTGGAAGGACTGGTATGTCCTCTGCAGACTATGTTGTAGAAGCCTCTCATAGACACCATGCTGGAGGCAAAATTGAAAACATTCCAAAGTCAATGCTCCTTAGATCTGCATTCATTCTATACATTTTAGCACTACATGTGCTGGTTTTCATCAAGATCTCATTCTAAAATATGATCCTACAGATACTGTGATGCCTGTATAATATTACTTGCAAATTTTTAATGGTTCTCCATTCTTTTGCTCCTCTGTGCAATAGTTTTGTTGAATGATATAATATCAATGGAAAATAAGAAGTGTGGCACATGTAGAGGTGATCAATAGCTTCTTACACTTAGGCCCCATTTGGCATAGTATTAAAATGGGGTATTATCTTATGTGCCAAGGCTAGGTGCTACAGTAAATGACAATACCAGGTATTAGTAGCTATTATATCAGTTCCCACTAATACTTACACTATATCAACTTATCTATTACATCGACCTCCACTATCTCACTCTCAATACAAATAAAAACAAAAATTACTTACAATATATTCACTTACTTATCACATCTACCCTTATTAACCTACTTCCAATACAAATAGAAACAAAAACCAAGAATGTATCAAATTAACCATCACATCTACCTCTTACTAACTCACCACTTACCCCACCACTTTCAAATCTTACAACTTCGTAAAGTTTACCTGGTATTAAAACTTTAAACCTTTATCAAATGGGCCCTTAAGGTTCATTTGTGTAAAAATGTGAGTTGGACTTAATAGCTTGGGAATGATATCCTATAGCCCTTTAGGGCCTATTTACCTTAGAGGTTATTCCCTCTTTTGTGGGGATAGCCTCCTGTTCATCTCGGGTGGTATTTTGACATTGATTATGTACTTAACACTAGATTGGCCCAACCCATGTTGGATGGGGGGATAACACTTATTCATAACCCTCATCACTATTCATTCACACCCTCACAATACTTTCCCTATTTGCCCCTCTCTCCTCTTTCACCAAAACTTGTGCAACAATTTTCCCTCTCCTACACCATGGTGGTCTTCTCCTTCATTAAAGCATCACCCCTACCTTTTTGGGTGGCTTAAATTGATCCAAGGATTGGTACTTTTTAATGTCCCATGGTGTTATAAAATGACGTCAGAGAATAACTCCTCTTTAATAGGAGGGAATGGTTACCTAAGAAGGGATCCACCACTAACAAGGAGGCTAGTAGGAAAGGGTTATCTTTAAGGTGGAGCCAGCACTACAATTGGGGGAGGCATATTTGGGCTAGTAGCAACGAGATATTGTCATCTTAAAGTCATAAAATGGGGGAGAATGTAAGCACCTTAATGTCTAAACACCTCAACTGCCCCCAAACGATAGTATCACATGGGAAACTTCAATGAGTTTCAAGTGGTATATAAGGGTGGAGGCATGTTATTAGTTAACATGGGCTTAACCATTTTGAGCCAGTTGGTGGCAGGTTCATTGAGGCTTGTGGCTTAACGATGTTAACTAGGTAATAACTAGGTGACGTGCTTGGGTTGGGACCCTGAGGCGTTACATACTTACTTTCGTCAATTGCAGTAAAGTTTTGTACTAAGTGTTGGCTATCACTTTTTCGATGACTAGGTTAAATGGAATCACTCAAACAAATCCAATAAACAAGTTGGCCTTCAATCAAGGCACACAATTTGGAAGAAGAAAAGGTGTTTGATTCCCCCTTTCTTTTATTTTTGTTCACTTCTTGGAATATGAATCATAGTTCCCTAAGTGTGCTTTAAAGTCTTGACCTTTTGTTGCTTGTATGTATAGATATGAATGCAAGAGTAGGGGCGAAGCCAGGAGTTTAGGCAGGTCAGGGGGTTGAAGTTAAAAAAGATAATGTTTATCAGTGGAAACCTAACAATTAAAGTGGGGTAAAGCTCGAGATAAATGACTAAAATTAAAGGTGGTAGTATATAATTATTAAAGAAATTAAATGGCTAGGGGAGAGGGGGGCAACTGTCCCTACTTGCTCTTCCTTCGCTCCACCCTTGGGTGGGAGGCAACCCCCCATATCAACTTAAGGCTAGACCAACCACCAACCGAGGAGGTCGAGAACTTGCAAAGTCAAAGAGGTGACTTAAGCCCTAATTATTGATCTTTAAATGCGGAATGTCTTCTATCCCCTCAAAAGATTCAAAGTGATTATGTACCTAACTATCACATAAATACAATATAAAAAACTATATAACTAAGACAACTACAATTTTGAGGTCTTTGATGTCATTTTCCAACTTACCCTATCCTCTAACCTCCATTTCCTAAGTAAACTTGCCTCATCAAATTAGTGGTTAAGCCCATATTCAATAAACTCCAACAAGGGATATTCCATCATTTCATGTAAATACAAATAGGGATTATCCCCTCTTTCCATATTGTGAACATGGGTTAGCAATCCCCTCCCATAAACTAGTCCTTAAATAATCACATGAAGAGGAATATAAAAACGTAACTAGGATAATTTGACCTTCGTTACATTAATTTAAATTTACTTTACACAATACCTATATATCACTTAGGAGATTTCGTAAGAGAAAATGACTAGTGAAAGTCTTTCTTAATGTCATTGTTGGTGCTCATTTTTTATGCATTTCAATGTTATTTTGGTTATTTTTGTATTTCTTTTATTTGTTGAGAGAAGATAGAGTTGCTCGAATGTAGTCCAAAATGAGCAAGGGTTGTTGCATAGGGAACGCATGTGAATAAAGAAGCTAGTTCCACTACTTCGCCATCGAAGTATCACAAAAAAAGTTGAGATTTGGTAATTAGAATATTGATACTTTGATCGTTAAGTTCATGACGATTTTGGATACAATGATAAGAAAAAAGATTCATGTTCTTTGCCTTCAAGAGATTAAGTGGGTAGGAGAAAAAGTAAAGGAAATTGAGAGAACATGTTTAAAATTATGGTACTCAGGAAGGGACAAAGTTAGAAATGAAGTGGGCATTATTACTCATAAGGATTTGAAGGAAAGTGTAGTTGAGGTTAAGAGGATGGATGATCGAATTATTTTAATTAAATTAGTTTTAAAAGAAGAAATCTTGAATGTCATTTCAATTTAAGCATCTCAAGTTAGTCCATAAAGGAAAGGACGAAGAAATAATTTTGGAGGAGCTTGATATGATAATTCAAGGAATCCGACAGAGAGATGATTTTCTTGGGTGGAGATTTAAATGGACATATGGGAAAAGATGCTTTAGAGTATGCAGGGGTGCATGGAAATTATGGTTTTGGTGTTAGGAATGAAGAAGGGAAGACTTTCGTTCATTTTGCAATGGTTTATGATTTTTTCATAGTAAATACCTTCAAAAAATGAGAAGAGCATTTGATCACCTATAAAAGTGGTTTAATAAAAACACAGATTGATTACTTTGCTTTAAGAAGGAGAGATCGTTTATGCTGTAAAGATTGCAAGATTATTCCAGGAAGAATTTAATTGCTCAACATCGTCCTTTGGTGTTGGATGTACATATGAAGAAATCAAAAGAGAAATTTGGTGTCTAAGAATTTGAGAATTAAATGGTGGAATCTTAAGAAAGAGCAAGAGAGATTTAAAGAGAAGATGATGCAACAAAGGACTTGGGATCTTGATGGAAGTGCTGATGACTTGTGGTTAAATATGACAAACTGTATTTGGAAGGTGGCAAAGGAGGTATTAGGTGTGTTTAAAGGAGTTCTTGGACAAAAGGAGGCTTCATGGTGGAGTGAGGAAGTGTAGGAGAAGCTTTCAATTAAAAGTGCTTGCTTCAAAGCCTTATATCGAGATAAGACTGATGAAAACATGGAAAATTATAAAAGATCAAAGAAAGAAACAAAGAAAGCAGTTAGTGAAGCAAAAGTAAAAGCTTGAGAGCATTTTTATCAGAAACTTGATTCTAAAGAAGGTGAAAGAGATATCTTCAAGCTAGCTAAAGCAAGAGAGCGGAAAAAAGATATCTTCAAGCTAGCTAAAGCAAGAGAGCGAAAAATAAAGGACCTTACATACGTAAGGTGCATCAAGAATGAAGAAGGAATGGTGCTTATAGCTAGTGAAGATATAAAAATAAGATGGAAAAGTTATTTTCACAAAATTTTTAAGGGAAAGCAAAAGAATAATATCTTAGTGGAGTTAGCCAATTTAGAAGATTACGTTAATCGGGTAAGCTATTAGAGGATACAAAAGAAAGTAGTGGATGCTTTGAAGATGTAATGACCCGATTCCCGAGTCCCTACGAGACACGAGAACCGGACTGACTCGACTAATCCCAAGACCTGGTCGTCCAACGAGGAAGTAACCAAAAGAGCAGTAAAATAAACCACATTCAGCATGAATATAACTAACAGTAAAAAAAATACAGCAGTAAGGAAAGAAACCACTACAGTATATACCACCACAACAGTAGAACAACATTCATAACATAATATGAACTGCAGGTAAAGAAAAGTACAGTGGTAACAAGAACTACTCACTACAGTGGAACCAAAAAGAGGTACAAGAGAACAGTGGTAACTCTACTGGACCCTACTCGGCCCAGCGTCCTCTGCAGCCGCTGACTCTGTCAGCTCAACATCTGGTCCTGAAAGGTACGAGTGTAACACGTCAGCAAAACGCTGAGTAGAGTGGCAGCTAAACTAAAGAAACAGTAAAGTGTACAGTAGCTGTTTTAATTTTCTTTCTTCCTTTATTTACGTCTTTTTATTGTTTCAAAATTTATCCATTTTTCAGATCCTTCACTTGATCTCGAATGTTCCTCGTGGGAACGATCTTGATTTCAGTCTTTTCCGAACAGTAGAAGTAGCACGTGGTGCTCTCCTGGCCGGGAGAGTCCCCCGTGATGATCCTACTCTCGATCAACCACCCTACGGTCACGGACAGACGTAACGGTGACTACGGCACGCGCGATAAACGCATAAGTAGCTAACCCGCACTGGCACGCGGTCAGTCGTTTCCGTTAACGGGTGCGTCCAAAGCACAGCACGGAACCAGTACAGGGCAGAACCCTTTCAGTAATAGGGGTCCAACCCCTCCACAGTAACCAAACAGGGGCCTTGCCCCTCCACAGTCCGCGCACCTTCGCCTGACTACTCTGGTTTGCCCAGTGGACCTAACAAGTCGGTGTAGGAGGCTAGCAGAACCCCGGGACCCGTGGGGTAGCTAGTACCTCCATACACTAGTATCTCTCGGTACTACGTACATGAGGGCCAGCAAGTCGGTACAAAGTGGGCAGTCCTAACCCCGGGTCCTTGGGGCGGCTGCTTCCGCTTTGCACTAAACAAGTACAGGTACATACCTTGGTACTACGTACCCAAGAGACAGCACACTACCACGTCTTTCTTTCTCAGTTCCATTCCTTTCTCTTTCCAGGAGTTCTACTCCTAATTTCCCGTAGGGTTCCAGTTCTTTTAACTCAGCACATTCAGGTTTCTCATTTCCAGTTCACGTTCATACATCCCATATTCTCAGACATGCTCATTTATTCATAATAGGCAGCTGTTAAATCAATTTACAGGTAGCTATTATTTCCTTTCCACATTTTCCAAGACTGCAGTATTCATATATTCCACTGGTTCTTCCCATCCTAGGATTCATGTCATATCCTGCGATCTATCATACAATCTAATTTTTTAGCCCTATGATTCATGCAACACCTTAGGATCTACCATTCATTCTAGTTTCCCATTCCTAGGATTCATGCAATGTCCTAGGTTCTATTTATGGTTTCATAATTCAACATATTATATTAATAAACTTAAAAGCCACTCTACCGGTTACAACAAGCATACTGGGGGCGTGGTCGGGAATCCTGCGTACCTCCGCAACTCCCGAGACTGCAACGGAACGGGGTCCTATCACAAGGATCAAACACAAGGAGTTTCTCAAAACAGTATACAACTACTGTAGACGGGTAGAGGATTTTATTTCGAAAAGCACGCAACTCAAAACACGGAAAACGGACTCCGAACGGGCTCTAAACGGGTCGAAAACGACGAAACAGTGCAAAATCAGACATCTGGAACCTCTTCCAGACGTCTTAAAAAGTGGATCAGAGGTTACCTTTGCTCTGCGTGGGTCTCTCAGACGTCCGATGGTCACCCCGGATGTCTGGAAGTCGTTCTCGTCGTTTGGCACCCCAGCCAGACATCTGATTCGCGTTGGATGACGAATCAGAACCTGCGTGTACCCATCCTCGTGCTCAGTACGGACGGTCGAAGGAAAGGAAGAAGGTACGAAAAATAACTTACCAGACGTCTGGACAGTCCTCCAGACGTCTTCCCCGTCATCTGGTTAGAATCCCAGACGTCTGATTCTGGAAAAATTTCCAAAACCAGGGCGCAACTCGCCCTCCGCTCGCGACGCTCGGCCGCGCCGCGTCTCGTTCGCCTGCTGCTCGAGCTGCAGCAGGCCTCCTACGTCACCCCGCGTCTGCTGCTCCCCCCGCCGGCCGACCCTTGCAGCCCCAGCAAGCTCGCCCTCACGGCTGAGCGCCTCCTCTTCTCGCGCAGCACCTCCTCCCGCACTCGTCGTGGCTGCCACCGCCGCCGCTCGCTCGCGCTCGCACTCTCTGGAAGGAGAAGCGGAGGTGGTGAGAGTGAGGGAGAGGGCGAGGCTTTTTAAAGCCTCGCGAGGAGGACAGGGGGGGCAGTGCCTGCAGATGAGAGGGAAAAAGGGCACCAGCAGGTCTGCGCGCCTACCGCGCGTGCCTCCGTAACCGAATCCCAGACGTTTGGGAGGGGTTCCAGACGTCTGGTCCGACGTCTGGGCCACCTCCCAGACGTCTTAAAAGACGTCTGAAGCCGCGCGTTCGTAACAATATAACAAACTCAAAGGAAGTTTCATCCCCGAAATTTGTGCTAACTAGGGTACGGGAAAAACATCATAGTAACCATAACAAACTCAAAGAGGACCGAAGCCGGTCCGAAAAGACGTACTTGCGAAGAGCTCTTGGTACCGCTCCCGCATTGCCGCCTCAGGCTCCTAGGTAACTTCCTCGTACCGCTGGCTTCTCCACAAAACCTTTACCAGGGGTACTTGCTTCCGTCTCAAACTGCGTAGCTCTTCTGTCGGCTCCTGACAGTGCGGAGTCGCCTGTGGATCTGCTCGACTACCTCCTGACTCTGTCGGATCAACCTGGGGCCAACCTCCCACTTGGTCCCCACCTTAACTCAACTCAAGGGTGTCGTACACCTCCGTCCGTACAAAGCCTCGTATGGAGCCATGCCGATGCTCGAGTGATAATTGTTGTATGCAAACTCCGCCAGGGGCAGGTGCTCCTCCCAAGAGCCCCTCTAGTCCAGTACACAGGCACGCAAAAGGTCCTCAAGTGTCTGTATCGTGCGCTCAGACTGTCTGTTCGTCTGGGGGTGGTAAGCTGTACTAAACCTCAACCGCGTCCCCAGGGCCTGCTAAAACTCAGCCCAAAACTGGGACGTAAAGCGAGTATCCCGGTCAGATACGATCTCCCGCGGAACTCCGTGTAGTCGTACCACGTCACGGATATACCTTTCTGCCAACTGTGCTGGTCCTAAAGTGACTCGGATCGGCAAGAATCGTGCCGTCTTCGTCAGTCTATCCACAATTACCCAAACTGCGTCGTGTTCTCGCTGGGTAACAGGTAAGCCTACCACCAAGTCCATGGTGATGCTCTTCCACTTCCACTCTGGCACTGGAAGCGGCTGTAGCGGCCCTGCAGGCCTCTGATGCTCGGCTTTCACCTGCTGGCACACTAAGCACTGCTGCACGAATTCACCTACATCCCGTTTCGTCCCCCTCCACCAAAACTCGTGTCTCACGTCGTGGTACATCTTCGTGTTTCCGGGATGTATTGTGAATCTGGAACTGTGTGCCTCAGTCAGGAGCTCTCTCAACAGCTCCTCGTCCCTGGGAACGCACAACCGTCCCCTCAGGCGTAGCACCTGGTCTGTGAAAGAGAAGTCCCCTGGGTCCCTCGACAGTACTCTGTCGCGCAAGGACTGCAAGTACGGATCGACCATCTGTCCTGTGATGATGCGGTCTATTAGCTCTGACCTAGTCTGTCGTGTCACCGTCACTGCCCCACAGTGCCCCCGTAACTCCCGGAGTCGCCAACTGCCCACCTCTTCCAAAAGGTTCAAACTCTGTAATTGTAAACTGGCTAAGTGTACGGGCGCCTTACGGCTCAAGGCGTCAGCCATCACATTGGCCCTTCCCGGGTGGTAGGAGATGTTGCAGTCGTAGTCCTTCAGGAGTTCCAACCAACGTCTCTGTCTCATGTTGAGCTCCTTCTGATCAAAAAGGTATCTGAGACTCTTGTGATCTGTGAAAATCTCGAAGGTCTCACCGTAAGATAGTGCCTCCAGGTTTTCAGCGCGAAGACGACAACTGCCAACTCCAGGTCGTGGGTAGGGTAGGTATGCTCATGGGGCTTCAGTTGCCGCGAAGCGTAAGCGACAACGTGACCCCTCTACATGAGCACACCTCTTAACCCGTGCAAGGAGGCATCTGTGTACACAACGAACCCGCCACTACTGTCAGGGATGGTAAGCACGGGAGCCGAGGTCAACCTCTCCTTCAGCTCCAGAAAACACGCCTCACAGGCGTCTGTCCAAGCGAAGGGCACGTCCTTCCGGGTCAACTGTGTCATAGGACGCGCAATCTGTGAAAAACCTCTGATGAATCGTCTGTAGTAGCCTGTCAGTCCTAAGAAACTGCGAATCTCAGTGACTGAACGCAGTCTCTCCCACCTGAGCACTGCCTCAACCTTAGTTGGGTCCACCACCAAGCCGTCTCCAGAGATCACATGACCTAAGAAGGTCACCTCCCTCAACCAGAACTCGCACTTGCTGTATTTGGCGTACAGCCTACGTCGTCTCAGTGTGTTCAGAACCATCCGCAGGTGCTGTCCGTGCTGCGTCCGATCTCGAGAATAGATGAATACATCATCTATGAAAATCACCACGAACTGGTCCAAGTACGGTCTAAACACCCGGTTCATCAGATCCATGAAAGCAGCAGGGGCATTGGTCAGCCCAAACGGCAAGACCAAAAACTAGTAGTGTCCGTACCGGGTGCGGAAAGCTGTCTTGGAGACGGTCTCCCTGATCCTCAACTGGTGGTATCCAGACCTCAAGTCGATCTTGGAGAACGCCGTGGCACCCTGCAACTGGTTAAACAAGTCGTCGACCCTCGGCAGCGGATATCTGTTCTTGATGGTGACCCTATTCAGCTGTCGATAGTCCACACAAAGGCGTAGGGTACCATCCTTCTTCACAAACAGTACCGGGGCTCTCCAGGGAGATGCACTGGGCCTCACGAAACATTTCTCCAAAAGGTCCTGCAACTGAGACTTGAGCTCTCGTAGCTGAAGCGGTGCCATCCTGTATGGCGCGGTGGAGATGGGGTTGGTCCCTGGTACTAGCGAGATCTCAAGCTCGACATCGCGCTCGGGCAGTAGTCCTGGTAACTCGTCTGGAAACACGTCAGGGTACTCTCTGACTACCGGGATACTCTGAAAGTCTGCCACAAGGCTGGGCTCTGCCATTACACAAGTTAGGAAGCCCTCATACCCCTGGCTCAAAAGTCTCGCCACCCGAAGTGCCGAAATGCACCTGAAGCCTCCGTCCACTGGCTGTCCGTGAAACTCGAAAGAAGGCAACTCCGGCATGGAGAAGACAATCTTCCTCTCAAAACAGTCTACCAAGGCGTGGTAAGCGGACAGCCAGTCCATCCCCAGAATCACTCCAAAGTCCTCCATCTGTATCATAATCAAGTCAGCTGGCAGGTTATGTCCCCCGATGCTGACCTCACAATCTGTGTACCTCCTCAGCTACAAACAGCTGACCACTTGGGCCTCTGATTATGAACGGATTCTCTAACAGTGTATAATCCTGGTCCAAACTAACTGCGAAACTGGCTGCGACAAACGAGTGCGTAGCGTCGGAATTGAAAAGCGTGTAAACGAGTCTGCCAGAAATTGAAACCATACCTGCCACAACTGAGCCCGAAGCTCTGGCATCCCTGTGTGTCAGGGCGTTGATACGCCCCTCAGCTCTAGGTGCGGATGAAACAGCCACACTCTGCGTTGGACGGGTAGGTGCTGGCCGGTACCCTCCTCGCGACTGCTGTCCTCCTCGCGCCTGGGAATCGCGGCCTCCTGCGCGCCCTCCAGTGCTCTGCGCGGGAAGTATCTGCTGACCTCCTGCCCTAGACGGGCAATCCCTCCTGATGTGGCCCGGCTAGCCACACTTATAACAGAGGGGAACTCGACTCTCATCCTCAGTGGGTCCCTGCTATCGGCTGGGCGGAGGTCCGGTGCTGGCGACTGGCCCCTGTCGAGGGCCCCCAACGGCCACTGATGGCCCTGTAAAACGTGACGGCTCTCCTGCGGACGCCACGTGTCTCCTCTCTCGCCGGCCCTGTGAAAAGTCTGGCTGAAAGGGCCTCTTCCACCCGCTGTCGGTGTCTTACGCGGACGGGTTGGTCTCCTCGTAAGTCATGGCTCCCTCCACCATCCTCGAAAACGTAGGCAGCTTCAAGGGTTTGACATACCCCCGAATCGTAGGCTGGAGCCCCTCAGTGAACTTCCAAAGGCGCTCCTCTTCAGTAGTTATCGCTGTCGCTGCAAAACGGGACAACTCCAGGAAACGCGTGTGGTATGCGCTCACGGTCATCGTCCCTTGGCGGAGAGTGTGGAACTCCCGCCTCCTCTGGTCCTGCCACGTTTGGGGAAAATACTGCTTGCAGAACAGGGCGACGAACCGATCCCAGGTCGGCTCGTCCCTCTCCTGTCCCCGGATCGCCCTCCACCACCTGTGTGCCGCACTCTCCAGCTGGTACGTGGCAAAGGCCACGCGGCACTCCACCGGGGGGCGAAGGGTGTCGAAGATCTTCTCCAGCTGCTCGAGCCAGTCCTCTGCCTCGGTCGGGTCCTCATCCCCCTTGAAGGAGGGGGGCTTCAGCTTCCGGAACTGCCCAAGGAGCTCGGAGTGGCGCTGTAGTGGGGATGTTGGTGCACCTCCAAGCAAAGGTGCCTCGTGTACAGAAGTGTCGGAGGAAGGTGGGGGCTGCGGCGGCCCATCCCCTCCCCCGTGTCCAGCGCCACGTCCGTCGAGCGGTCCCACAGAGGACTCCCCCTCCGCAGCCCCAGGGGGAGGCTCTCGGGGCGGTGGGTGGAGCTCCTCTCGCACAATATCCCGTATCAGCTGGGCGAGGTCCTTGGCCTGACGCCCGAGAGTAGTGGCTGGTCCACTGAGGCGTCGGCAACGGCACTCCCACCTCGCCGACCTCATCCTCGGCTGCGCCCGCGGCCCGCCTCACCAGTCCCGCGACGAGGCATCTCCTGCAAGGAGACGCGAAACAAAATGGAACACGTCACTACGGAACGATACCTAACGGAAACGTCTAAGAGCTCATGTCAAAGATATGTTGTGGTGGCTACTATAGTTATAGACATGTGAATTGGTTATTTTCCAGCCAGTTGATTCATTTCTCGGGATGACTTTGCTCTGATACCATCTTGTAACGACCCGATTCCCGAGTCCCTACTAGACACGAGAACCGGACCGACTCGACTAATCCCAAAACCGGGTCGTCCAACGAGGAAGTAACCAAAAGAGCAGTAAAATAAACCACATTTAGCATGAATATAACTAACAGTAAAAAAATACAGCAGTAAGGAAAGAAACCACTACAGTATATACCACCACAACAGTATAACATCCATAACATAATATGAACTGCAGGTAAAGAAAAGTACAGCGGTAACAAGAACTACTCACTACAGTGGAACCAAAAAGAGGTACAAGAGAACAGTGGTAACTCTACTGGACCCTACTCGGCCCAGCGTCCTCTGCAGCCGCTGACCCTGGCTGCTCAGCACCTGGTCCTGAAAGGTACGAGTGTAACACGTCAGCAAAACGCTGAGTAGAGTGGCAGCTAAACTAAAGAAACAGTAAAGTGTATAGTAGCTGTTTTAATTTTCTTTCTTCCTTTATTTACGTCTTTCTATTGTTTCAAAATTTATCTATTTCTCAGATCGTTCCTACGAGATCCTTCACTTGATCTCGAATGTTCCTCGTAGGAACAATCTTGATTTTAGTCTTTTCCGAACAGTAGAAGTACCACGTGGTGCTCTCCTGGCCAGGAGAGTCTCCCGTGATGATCCTACTCTCGATCAACCACCCCAAGGTCACGGACAGACGTAACGGTGACTACGGCACGCGCGATAAACGCATAGGTAGCTAACCCGCACTAGCACGCGGTCAGTCGTTTCCGTTAACGGGTGCGTCCAAAGCACAGCACGAAACCAGTACAGGGCAGAGCCCTCTCAGTAATAGGGGTCCAACCCCTCCACAGTAACCAAATAGGGGCCTTGCCCCTCCACAGTCCACGCACCCTCGCCTGACTACCCTGGTTTGCCCAGTGGGCCTAACAAGTCGGTGTAGGAGGCTAGTAGAACCCCGGGGCCCGTGGGGTAGCTAGTACCTCCATACTACGTACACGAGGGCCAGCAAGTCGGTACAAAGTGGCCAGTCCCAACCTCGGGTCCTTGGGGCGGTTGCTTCCGCTCTGCACTAAACAGGTACAGGTACTTCCCTTGATACTACGTACCCAAGAGACAGCACACTACCACGTCTTTCTTTCTCAGTTCCATTCCTTTCTCTTTCCAGGAGTTCCACTCCTAATTCCCCGTAGGGTTCCAGTTCTTTTAACTCAGTACATTCAGGTTTCACCTTTCCAGTTTCACGTTCATACATCCCATATTCTCAGACATGCTCATTTATTCATAACAGGCAGCTGTTAAATCAATTTACAGGTAGCTATTATTTCCTTTTCACATTTTCCAAGACTGCAGTATTCATATATTCCACTAGTTCTTCCCATCCTAGGATTCATGCCATATCCTAGGATCTATCATACAATCTAGTTTTCCAGCCATAGGATTCATGCAACACCCTAGGATCTACCATTCATTCTAGTTTCTCATTCCTAGGATTCATGCAATGTCGTAGGTTCTATTTATGGTTCCATAATTCAACAGATTATATTAATAAACTTAAAAACCACTCTACCGGTTACAACAGGCGTACTGGGGGCGTGGTCGGGAATCCCGCGTACCTCCGCAACCTCCGAGACTGCAACAGAACGGGGTTCTATCACAAGAATCAAACACAAGGAGTTTCTCAAAATAGTATACAACTACTGTAGACGGGTAGAGGATTTAATTCCGAAAAGCATGCAACTCGAAACACGGAAAACGGACTCCGAACGGGTCCTAAACGGGTCGAAAACGACGAAACAGTGCAAAATCAGACGTCTGGAACCTCTTCCAGACGTCTTAAAAGTGAATCAGAGGTTACCTTTGCTCGGAGTGGTCCCTCAGACGTCCAGAAGCCTGCGGGGGTGTTTGGCCTAGTTCCCAGACGTCCGATGGTCACCCCGGACGTCTGGAAGTCGTTCCCGTCGTCTGACACTACAGCTAGACGTCTGATTCGCGTTGGATGGCGAATCAGAACCTGCGCGTACCCATCCTTGTGCTCAGTACGAACGGTCGAAGGAAAGGAAGAAGGTACGAAAAATAACTTACTTACCAGACGTCTGGACAGTCCTCCAGACGTTTTCCCCGTCATTTGGTTGGAACCCCAGATGTCTGATTCTGGAAAAATTTCTAGAACCAGGGCGCAACTCGCCCTCCGCTCGCGACGGTCGGCCGCGCCGCGTCTCGTCCTCCTGCTGCTCGAGCTGCAGCAGGCCTCCCGCGTCACCCCGCGTCTGCTGCTCCCCCTGCCGGCCGACCCTAGTAGCCCCGGCAAGCTCGCCCTCACGGCCGAGCGCCTCCTCTTCCCGCGCAACACCTCCTCCCGCGCTCGTCACGGCTGCCACCGCCGCCACTCGCTCGCGCTCGCACTCGCTGGAAGAAGAAGGAGAAGCGGAGGTGGTGAGAGTGAGGGAGAGGGCGAGGCTTTTTAAAGCCTCGCGGGGAGGAGAGAGAGAGTGGGACAGGGGGGCAGCGCCTGCGGAGGAGAGGGAAAAAGGGCACCCGCGCGCGCAGACGCGACCGCGCGTGCCGCCGTAACCGAATCCCAGACGTCTGGGAGGGGTTCTAGACGTCTGGTCCGACGTCTGGGCCACCTCGCAGACGTCTGAAGCCGCGCGTTCGTAACGGAAGATAATGAAAATTGGGAGGGCTGTTGGGCCTGATGATATTCTTATAGACGTTTGGAGAGTGATCGGAGAAGAGGGTATAACTTGGCTTACAAAATTATTTGATATTATTTAGAGAGGCAAGAAGATGCTAGAGGAATGGAGAAAAAGTTTTGCGGTGCCTTTATACAAGAATAAAGGAGATATACAAAATTATCCCAACTATAGAGGTATTAAATTGATGAGTCTACAATGTAGCTTTGGCAGAGAATAATTGAAAGAAGGTTGAGGCAAGTTTTTGTAATAACTGAAAATCAGTTTGGTTTTATTCCAAGTCGGTCTACTATCGAGGCAATACATTTCCTAAGATGTATGATGGAGATCTACAGAGCTAAGAAGAATGATTTACATATGATTTTTATTGATTTGAAAAAGGCCTATGGCTCTGTCCCAAGAGATATTTTGTGGAGAATTTTGGAGAAAAGACAGGTACTAGTTTTATATATTAACCTCATAAAGGATATGTACTATGGAGTTGCAGCTTGTGTAAGGACTAAGAATGGATTAACAGACTACTTTGATATGGCCATTGGTTTACATCAAGGATCGGCATTAAGCCCTTACCTCTTCACCTTGGTCATGGATGAGTTGACGAAGTGTATCCAAGCTGAGGTGCCATGGTGTATGCTTTTTGCTGATGATATTGTGTTAGTTGATGAGATTAGAGATGGAGTGAATAGAAAACTTGAGCTTTGGAGAGAAAACCTAGAAGCTAAAGGCCTACGCCTAAGTAGGACAAAGATCAAGTATATGAAATGGAAGTTTAGTAGTAGAGGGAATAATGAATGAATGGATGTAAAAATTGGAGAAGAGTGCATTCCAATGAAAGATGTTTTTAGTATTTGGGATCCATTTTTCAACAAGATGGTGAAATTGATGGAGATGTTACACATAGAATTAATGTATGATAGTTGAAATGGAGGGGAACATCGGGTGTTCTTTGTGATAAGAAAGTCCCCTTAAAAGTTAAAGGAAAGTACTATTGAGCTCCTTTAAGACTTGTCATGCTGTATGGCTTTGAATGTTGGGCGGTTAACTATAGGCATGTGCAAAAGATGTCAGTGGTGGAAATGAAGATGTTAAAATGGATGTGTGGTTATACAAGGAAGGAGCGGATTTCAAATGAGCTTATTTGAGAAAAGATTGGGGTGGCATCGATAGAAGATAAAATAAGAGACATGTGTAAGATGATTTTGACATTTGCAAAAAAGGCCACTAAATGCCTCAGTTAGGAGATGCGAGGAGTTGGAGGTTGAACCCGCTAAGAGAGGGCGAGGAAGATTAAAGAAGTGTTGCAAGAAAATTATAAAGTATGATCTCAATTGTTTCAATTTAAGTCCAGAAATAGCTCAAAATAGATTTGAGTGGAGGCAAAGAATCCGCATAGTCGACCCCACTTAGTGTTGGAAAATGCTTAGTTGTTTTATTTGTTGAGAGAATGAAGCAACTTGCATTACACTGAAACCCAGCGTCTCTATTTGTAGAGGAGAAGCCAAGGGGAAAACTATGAACATGTCCCTCTACTCTAAGATAATAGAGAAAATCGTAACAAATAAATGCGAAAAGGGTACTAATATGAAAAACTCTCAACACTCCCCCTCAAGCTGAAGCATCAATATCTATCATGCTCAGCTTGGAACATCTGTTGAAGGTTGAACAAGGGAGTGGCTTGATGAACATGTCTGCTACCTGACCTTCAGGTGGTACATACATAGTGTGAATATATCCCTTCTGGATCATATCCCATGTATAATCATAATCTATTTTCACATGCTTGGTTCTCTTGGGAAGGTAGGATTGTTACACCTCATTTCCATAGAATCCGCTATGTGAATCTATAGATCCATAAATATTGATTGAATTCACATAACTTTCGTTGTAGCTTGAGCCATGGCTTTATATTCTGACTCTGCACTTGATCTGGCCACTGTGGTTTATTTTTTGCTTTGCCATGTGATAAGATTTCCTCCAACAAATGTACAAAACCTAGTAGTGGGCTTCCTAACCTTTGGACACCAAGCAAAGTCTGCATCAATATATGCCATCACCTCCAAGAAATTACCACCGGTAAAAAGTGGTCCTTTCCCTGGTACAGACTTTAGGTGCCTAAGAATCATAATTGTTGCCTCCCAGGGAATTCTCCGTGGTTTATCCATGAATTGGCTCACTTTGCCAACAATAAGGGCAATATCAAGTCGTGTGACAGCCACAAACAACTTTCCCACAAGGCATTTAAACTACCTTGTATATACTAAAGCAGAATCATCCTCACATAGGTGCACATTTGGGTCCATCAGGATGGAGGCTAGCTTGGCACAAAGTATGCTCGTCTCCTGAATAAGATCAAGTACATATTTCCTTTGGGAGAGAGCAATTCCCTTGGCATTGTGAGCAACTTCAATACCAAGGAAATATCGAAGTGGGCCCAAATCCTTCATGACAAAATGTTTTGCTAGGAATTCCTTGGTGGTAGTGATGCCCTTGATCTCATCTCTAGTTTTACTTTTCAAAAAACATAATATCATATACATATACTAGCATCACAACTCTCCCTTTTTCCATCTTCCTCACAAATGAGTGATTTATCGCAGACCTCTTGAACCCAATGTTCTTAACAACTTGTGACAGTTTATGAAACCATGCTTGTGGGCTTTGTTTAAGGCCATAAATTGTCTTATATAATTTGCAGACCTTGGAACACTCCCCCTCAACCTTGAATCCCATGGGCTGCTGCATATAGACTTCTTCTTGGAGATCCCCATGGAAGAAAATGTTTTTTACATCTAGCTGATGTAGCTGCCAGTCGAGGTGAACAACTGAAATGAGAATCTGAACTGTAAGGGCTATGCCATCAGGGAGGTGTCAAAGTAGTCGATCTCATAGGTTTGTGCAGATCCTTTGGTTCACAGATCCATTTGGAAAATATTTAACTATGAAGACCCACTTGTATCCTACAATGGTAGCATTGGATGGTGAGTCAACCAAGCTCCGAGTCTCTTGTGAGAGAAGTGTTGACGTCTCCTCTTCCATGGCCTTCTGCCACTTTGAATCTCCAAGGGCCTGCTGATGCATAGTGGGTACGTGGACATCGGAGAGAGCCATGGCAAACTTCTTGTTTGATGGTGACAAGTTGGCCATAGACAAATGCTTAGAAATAGGGTGAAGAGTGCATGCTCGAGTCCCCTTCCGTAGGGTAATCGACATATCAAGGTCAACATTCCCCAGTCATCTACAGACTCATCTCTGTCACCCAACTTTGGTGGTGAAGGGTCACTTGGAGGCGTTGGAATGTCTTGGTTAGTATGTGGTACAGTAAAACTAGATGGAGTATTAGTACTATCAGAAGAAGGAATCACCTTAAGATTAGATGATAACCTTAGCATTGGAGGAGGGGGGTCTTACCTCAGCCGGTAAGAGTTGACAAGTTTGAATTTTATGTCCTGTCCAACATCAGGCATCAAAAGTTGAAATAGGAAGGATCAACTCCCTGTCAAGGGCAATGGTAACAATCTTTTTTTTTTTTCAAAAGAGGCAAAGGTAACAATCTGGGAACTGCTGAGGAATAATATGGGACAGACTTAAAGAAGGAGACATGGGCAACGACATAGTGACGTTTGCCAAGAGGGTCGTAGCACCTATATCCCTTTTGGGTTTGAGAATATCCCACAAAGATGCATTTGATAGCTCTAGGTGACAACTTGCCTCTATTGGGGTCAGAGATATGAACAAAGGACACACACCCAAAAACCTTAAGAGTCACCCTAAAAAGTTCCTTGTTAAGGAAGAGTAGGGAATAAAGAACCTCCTTATTGAGCGCGACAGAGGGAATTCGATTTATTAAGTAGCATGTAGTAAGCATGGCATCCCCTCAATAAGAATGTGGGATGCTGTTCTAGGTAAGGAGGATTTGGGTGACATCCAAGATGTGACGATGCTTTCTTCTTGTAACACCATTCTGTTGGGAGGTATAAAGGTAGCTTGTTTGGTGGATTATCTCATACCCCTGGAAGAAAAAGTGGAGAGAATGGTTCTAAAATTCCAATGGTTCTAATAATTTTCACACTTCCATCAAATTGATTCTCTATTTCAATGAGAAAGTTTTTTATTACATCGTTAACTTAAGACTTAGAGTTCAACAAGAACACCCATGGCGACTAAGAAAAATCGCCAACAACAACAAGATAGTACCTATGCCTTATACGGTCAGGAGCATGACTCAAACCCTAAACATCAAAATGGACTAATTGGAAAAGGGAGTGTGCACTACGACACTGTTGACTATTGTGGTGCTTTCCCAGTTGATAGGTTTCACATTGGAAAGTGGCGGTGGGAGGAATATGCAAAATGACTCGTCGTAACTTATTCAAAGGAAGATGCACAAATCTTAGGTGCTTAAGGTAACTAGGGGAGCCTCTAGTAGAAATAGTAGCCTGACTTGCACATGGTGACTGCAAAAGGCGATAGACCCCTTTCCTCACGGCCACAACCAATCACCTGCTTTGTTAGTATATCCTGAAAAACAATTGATATAGTGTCAAATATGGCTCGATGGTTCAATTCTTTTGTAATACGATTGACTGGAAGAAGATTCAAAGGAAAATTTGGGGCATGAGGAACATTTTGCAGCCAAATATGAGAGGCTATCTGAATCTCCCCTTGATTTATGATGGGGGAATTCCGTCCATCCATCACAACAATGGTCCCCCTTGATGAATGGTTATAATATGGCAAACTGTTGAGCCTTCCGGGAGATATGTTAGCAGGCACCAGAATCAACCAGTCAATCTTTATCATTAATCTCGACATGACAAGTAAGACATATACCTGAAGATTGGCAACGACAACAATATCCCCAAGTCTTAATGAGGAGCTCGTGGTAGCTGAAGCTGCTGATAATCCATGATGAGTGAGCCTCTAGATCAACTCACTGTATTATTCTCTGGTGATAGGAGCAAACTCCGGTCCACTCTTTGATCCAACAACCATCTAGTGTGCACTGATAGGTTTGCCATACTTGGTCCAACAAGTATCCTTAGAGTGACCAAGTTTCTTGCAGTGTAAGTATCGGGGCTTAGCACACCCTTGACCTCCTCGTCCTCGTCCATGACCACAAGTGAACTGTTTAGTGCCTCTACCTCTTCCCTAAGCAACTACCATGGCCGATGTATGCTTAATGCTAGCAGATGGTGAAAGAGAGATCACAAGTCTACTCGGGCGATTATATGCCTCTTCCATAGTGGGTATCTCTGGCAGTGTCATCATCTAAGATCGTGTTGCCTTGTAGGCAAGGTCCAATCTTGCAAGAAAGTGTCCCACCATGGTTTGTCCCTTGTAAAGCTTCTGTGACTTACAGGAGCACATCGGAGTATAGGTATTCAGCTTCTCAAAAGTCGACTTCAATGTAGAGTACTACTGAGCTAAAGGCCTGCCATCTTGCCTCTTGTGAGCGATCTTGTGGTGGAGTTGTAGAGTGTGTGTTGCATTCTTGTCTTGAGAGTATGTATGACGAAGTACTTCCTACATTTCTTATAATGCATAATCTTTATAGCAATCCATTGTATAGTCATGCTTATAATCTATGCCTTGACCATAGCATTGTCCTTCCATGTAGCATACTTGTGAACTTTATCCGACTTGAGTAAGATATGCTTCTTATTATGACCTTCAACCATATTGAGGATCAATTGCAATCAAAGCGCATAGTTAGACCCGTCGAACTTCGTGATTTGGCCAAAGAAAGGGTTCTTGAATTCCCCTTGACCCCCCTCTCCTTGAGCAGAAGAATCGACTACTTCGGAGGCCATATTACCCATAATCAGAGTCCCATCACCAAAATCAGTGAATAGTCTTCACTATTGATGTATGAGCGACACCATCGACTTAGTTCGTAGCCATATCAATGAGAAAACTGATCACAAGAAGGCCAAATTCCCTTTTCCTCCTGAATAGTGGTTGAAACGACTCCAAGAACCTTGTGGTGGCACTTCGGCGACAATTGTAGCCTTGCGACAGTCGCTGGAGTCGGGGTAACCCCTTTTGTGCCTTAAATGGGTTGGATGGGGTACTTAATGCCTTCCTTTCTCACCAACAACCAAACGACGACGTTGGAAGAGGAGAGGCTACCGGTGACTCTCTTGTCGATGAAGGTCAACTGGTCGAGGTTCGACCGGTTGGCCTAGGGTTGGCGACCCCTTCACCGGTGAGTTGGAGGCAATAGCCGACAGTGGTGACGGCCTTGGTCTTCTTTGAGTTTGGCAATAGGGGACCCTGTCCTTGGGAGATCTTCCCACGGCATAGTTTCCAATATAAGGATTTCTTCTCTTAGTGGGTTTAGAATCCCAATGCAAGAGAAGAAGCCGTAATCTCTATTTGGTTGAGAAATAAGGGGATGAGGAATCAAAAAGGTGTAGAGCTCTACCCTAGGACCATCGCTCTAATACCATATTGAGAGAATGAAGCAACTTGTATTACTATGAAACCCTAGGCCTCTATTTTATAGAGGAGAGGCTAAGGGAAAAATTATAAACATGTCCCTCTACTCTAGGATGATAGAGAAAACAATAACAAACAAATGTGAGAAAGACAATAATATGAAAAACACTCAACATTATTGATGAATATAGTAAAAAAAATGATCTATAGCATGAAAATAGAGAAGGGTGCTCCTTTTTAGCATAAGATCATCAACATGAATCATACATTTTAAATATCGCTATCCAAAATGGTATTGTCATTGGCATGGCTCCTAGACTATGCATTCCTCAAATCCATCTTTAGTTTTTGCCACCTCGTGCTTTCTCAATTCTGTGGAAGGTTTGAATGCTTGTCGATACAATATATGCATTTGGTTACTTTTGGACCTTTCTTTATTTTTTGAACAGAACTTTTGGACGATATTGTCATTGCTCTTGTACATGGAGAGGCTAGTACATATGTCCAACAATAGTTTCCAGAAGGTACTAAAGAAACAATTGTAACTAAGGTCTCCTGAGAGTGGACAGTACCAATATAACAATCTAATAGTTGAGTAATTGGCCAAGAGGTGAGTGAATGATTCAAATCATGATGTAGACAATCTTCAGATCTTACCTTTCTTTGGGGGGGGTGTTGGTGAAGAGCAAGTAATTTCTTATCTAAAGCACTTTTGCTTGTGATGCAATCCACATAATGGTGACCAACAAGTGAATGACTAAAATCATGATGTAGACAATTTCAAGATCATTTTAAAAATTGTCAAATTGTATGATAACTATATAAATTAGACTCAAACTTGAATAAGATTCTAATTTAAGAATTAGATTAGAAGATAAAGTATATTACAACCAACAACAAGGCAAGTATCAATGAGCAATTCTCTTTTATTTCTTTTGGCATGTCTGAGCAAGAGGTGGAGGGTTATGCATCCGTTTTAGGCATGTATCATTGGTGTACTTAGGGTTGCCTTTGGTGGGTGTGGATAGCCTACTTGATTGATCCCCACCCAGTAATGACTGGTTGAGAAAGCTGTAGAGGTGGTATTAGATTGGCAGATAAAGTATGTTACAAGTCAACAAGAAGGCAAGTATCAATGAGCACAAGTTCTCTTTTATTTCTTTTGGCACGTCTGAGCAAGAGGTGGAGGGTTATGCATCCGTTTTAGGCACGTATCATTGGTGTCCTTAGGGTTGCCATTGGTGGGTGTGGATAGCCTACTTGATTGATCCCCACTCAGTAATGGACTGGTTGAGAAAGCTATGGAGGCGGTATTAGATTAGCAGATAAAGTATATTACAAGTCAACAAGAAGGTAAGTATCAATGAGCAGAAGTTCTCTTTTATTTCTTTTGGTATGTCTGAGCAAGAGGTGGAGGGTTATGCATCCATTTTAGGCACGTATCATTGGTGTACTTAGGGTTGCCTTTGGTGGGTGTGGATAGCCTGCTTGATTGATCCCCACTCAGTAATGGACTGGTTGAGAAAGCTATAGAGGTGGTCATCCAAGTTTTTGAGAGGTGGTTGTTTGGTTCCCCTTAATTCAGTGCAGATTGTGACTCCCATCTTTTTGTCGTTGTTTGAGATGCCAAAAAAGGACCGATGGTAGCTTGGATAGGAAGGTGAGATTTTTTCGGAAGGGTATAAGTGTCAAGAGGATGCATTTGGTTAGCTGGATTGAGGTATGCTCTCCTTCATCTGAGGGAGGGCCTAAGGATGCTAGACTTGAGGATGATTAATCGGACACTTCCAACCAAGTGGGTGGCGGGGATGAGGACATTGAAGGGAGCTTCAACATTTTAGAAGGGCTTAATCCATATGATGCATAGTTATGCATCTTCTTGAGGTGAGGCTTAGAGACGGATCCAAGTTCAACTTTTAGTTTGATGATTGGGGCAGCCATGGCATGTTCTCTCATTTATATTTGAGGTTGTTTTCTCTATCCATGGACTTTGGTATTATGATGGCTTCATATTTGGATTTCTTGGTAGAGGGTGAGGGTGATAAATGGTCATCAAGTTCCTTTCCAATTTGTCAGATCAAAGCATGCAGGATTTCGTCAAATTGCAGTAGGATAGTAACATGTTTCGGCCATTGGAAGGTGCCACAGCTAGGTGGGAGCTGATGAATAGAAAGAGAAAAACAAAGGACATTATAAGTTGTTACTTTAGGGCCCTAAATTGATGAACGGTAATTTGGCTCGTGATTTGAGGTTACTTTAGAAAGAGAAGATGCCTGGACGGTTAAGATTTTTTGTTGGTTCAGATGATGGGAAGATTTATGATCAAGCAGCATAGGCAGAGGATATTTCAGATCGTGGATGTCAGTTTGTGGCACTGTTGAGGTTAGTGACCATCTTTTCTTTGGTTGTTCCTCGGTGACTGCAGTGTGGGAAAGAGTAGGGCTGGATTGGGTAAATTCTTCGTTGAAATTTACCTTGTGGGGATTTGTTGCAGGAGTTAAGGTCAATCCAAATCCTAGGTTTGAACCTGAGACTCCTGAGGAGCAAACTAGTGGTACCTACCATCTGGCCATACCTTTGTGAGCATCTTGATCAGGTTCTAGATTGCAACTCCATGTGGACTTTGCTTTGATTGTGTAAATATCGAAATGGTGCTCAGAAGGTGGAGACTTGCAGAGATGGTAAGCAAAATTGAGTGCTCCTTGTTAGCTTTTCAATCATGACTTGTTTTGTGGTTAATGACAAAAGATCATTTGTTTTAGCATACCCTAACTTGACATTTGGATTTGTCTAGACTTTTGATTGTGCTTACTACAGAATTGTGCTTTCTGGAGTTGGGCATGTGTGTTGTGGCCTCTTTGGATGGTCTTTTGGTAGGCAATCATATGGATGTGAGAATTTGGATGAAGTCTTTGTGGGATTGTTACATATATAACCCTAGAAGAAATTGAAACTACATAGATGCCCTTAAATATTTTGTATGCACACAAGCACCTGCATAAAAATGCTCGATTATACATTTGTGCACCTTTAGTACGATTTGAGGTCGATAATCATAATCTAGAGAAGAATTATGATCAACCCATACCAAGAGCCAAGGTCCAAGCAAAAGATCAAAGAACAATCATTTAAAAGGAGGATTGTCGCTAAGATCCGACTGCTTGCAAGTGCCTCAGGCATAGCTACACATTTGTGTTTGAGGGGATGGAATCAAGAAATGGTGTTGGATGGGTCAAAATATTTATTTATTTTATTTTCTCACAAATATAGCAAAATTTTTGATGGTGCTTAATTTATAGGGAATTTGTGTAAAAAATACCAGCTTTTTTATTTTAGAGATATCTGCCTAAATACGAAAAAACGTGTAGTAGTTGTGTGGTATCAAAAGTTTAAATGGTATACATAGCAAAATTCCTTCTTGTTTTCCTCTGATTGGACACATTTGGAGAGGGGTGCGTGGAATGTTTTGTTGAGGTCTAGTGACTTTGCTTGAGGTACATGCAGAGAAAGGATGTATGCACAACTTCGTTTAGAAGCTTTAGTGGCTTTCTTCTTAGAGTATATGCGCTTGAATGGATTTTGTGATCTTCTCAATTGAAACCAGCTTAGAGATTACATTTCTGAAAAAAGGAAATACATACTGCTGCTCTTATCTATTAGATATATAAGGTCCCCCACCCTCTTTTCTAGAAGATTGGAAGTGACAATCCTAATGCAACAAGGATCAAAGCGATGAGGCCAATGCCCATAGGAATGCTACCCATATCTCTCCTAAACAACATGGCATTGTAAATCGGTAGATTGAGAAGGACAACCATCCCACACAAACAGAATTGCAAGAACAATCTTTCCACATGGATTGTCTTATCCACCACCATCCCCTTTATCCCTCCAATGAAGCAGAACAGGTTGAGCAGGGCTGCGGTTGCTATTATGGTAGAGAACACTGGTGGTGTGGCACCAAAGTCCATCACTTCTTCCCTGCACCTTTCCAGAACCTCATCATCTGCTACCTTTGATGTGATCACAAACTTTGTCTTTGATAATCCAAGTTGGCTCAGGATGACATCTATGACTGCAAAGAGGTAAGAGGTTATCCTCTTCAGTAACCACATCCTCTGGATGTTCCACCATGCTGCTAATGTGTCATCTGATGATAGTGATTCACCAAGGCTATATAGGTTCTTAGCAATGATGACATAAGCAAATGGAAGAAACCACAAACTGGAGACCTAGTCAGAAACAAAGAGAACAAAGGATTCTGGTGAGATTTTAAATTGTCGAAATAATAATGTAAACTTGGCCCATGTGATCAGACTGGAATCCTTTTGGTTAATAATAGCAACAAGGTTATGGGTTGCGAGTGGTGTGTTATCCATTAAAGGAGAAAAATCCATGATCAAAAGGATGAATTAGTAGAAATTGAAGTAGGGATTTGGGGCTTCCATATGACAAGACATTTTTCCTTCTACATTCAAACAGACACATATGTGATTCTTCCCCCATCCTGTCCACCTTGTTTAAATGACTTCTTAATTGTTTTTTATATTCAATTGACTTCCTTCGGTAGATCTCTCAATTTAGTTTTCAATCATTTTGATTTGTAATGTGTTTTGACCCTGCTAACTTTGGTTGCTAATGCGCTTTCAAAAATTTTTGGGATTTTTACATATATACCCGTGTAAACTTTAGATAAGATGTATATACCTTCATGTACTTGATATTTATATATATACCCCTATAAAGTTATTTCGTTAAGGCCGTATGCTCCAATTCCGTTAAACTCAACGGAAAAGTCATAAAAAATTAAAGAAAAAGGAATTTTATATACCTCCCTACATTTATCTTTTCATTTATTGTTGTCGGTTGTGAGCCTGGCGTGGGTGCAAAGGAAGGCCTTGGAGGTGAGGAGGTCCTTGAGGGGCATTTCGTCGAACGTCTTGCTGGCAAGGGGGAGGAGGCCGAGCTTGCTGTTGGTGTAGAGGAGGGCGTTGGAGACATGGAGGCAGGCGAGGTGGTCGGAGCGGAGGGTGCGGGAGTGGAGCTCAGTGGCATGGGAGGAGGAGGCGTAGGAGGTGAGGAACGAGGGGTAGGTGAAGGGTGGGGAGGCGGAGGAGTGTGGCGTCGATCCGCTTCAAGAGGAGTTGGCATCAGTCGAGGCTAAAGACGATGGCCGATGATGCGGAACTCATTGCTGACGAAGACAAAATCGAGGCCGATGAGGAGGAAGAGAAGTACAAGGAGGAGGAGGAGGAAGGAAGGAGGAAGAGGAGTTGGTATATATATATATATATATATATATATATATATATATATATATATATATAATTTTTTTTAAAAAAAATTTTATAACGTTTTCCGTTGGGTTTAATGGAGTAGGGACATACGGCTTTAGTAGAGTAATTTTGTAGGAATATATACGTAAATACCAAGTACATTAAGGCATATGTATCTTATTGAAAGTTTACAATGGTATATATGTAAAAATTTCAAAAAATTTTGATTGCTAATTTGGAGAGCCAGTGTACTTTGAATAGCCACCCTTTCCCTGTTCAACAACTTCCAATATAGAAGAATGGATTATGGATATTGCAATTTTGATCCATTTTTCTCTCTTGGAAGACAAGGATTCAAGGGGCAAAATCAAATGTTTAACTTCGTGGTGATGTGAAACAATAGCTGCATAAAAGTGCTGGAGCAAATTCTCATACAAATCACCTTTCTGGATGGCTCTTTCACTTACTTTCATTTGCAATGACAGATTGATAACTCACCCCAAGTTCAACCATTGAAAGTTAAAAAAAAAAAGTAAAATGCAAAAGGAAGTGGATATGGGTGGTTTTGGGATCCCAACTGTCAAACTCAACCTTCTCTGTTCTGAATTACCTTCCTTTTTTTGACTTTTCCCTTTCCAAACAATAATTGTTTAACGGAAAGATCAATGGATAATTTTTTCCTTGATATATCCGAGCATGTGGAAGATCTAAATTTCAAGGGAAACTTTGACCAAGGAAAAAATTGTTAAAATAATTTACATTAATAACAAGACAAAAGGGCATAAAAATATGTACAAATGGAAATCAGAAGGATGCTTTTGCATACCTTGGGATATATTGCCATTCCTCTCAGAAGGGCAAGTGGAGGGATAGTGACATAGAAGAGTGTTGGGAAGGAGTTGGGTGCCCAGAGGTTGTAGATGTTGTAACACATCTGAAGTCCCATTTTTATCTTGCCATGGCCATGAAGGAAGGAGCAGTGTTTGGAGAGGAAGATCTGGAAATTACCCTCACTCCATCTCTGGTGCTGCACTAGTGTCTGTGCTAGGCTCAATGGGGCTAAGCCCAAGAAACCTCTTTGCATGGGATTGAAGAATACTGACCTCCACCCGTTGCAATGGATTGACATGCCTGTGATGATATCCTCCACAGCGCAATTATACTTGTGTCCCATCTGCAGGATTACCAAATGGGTATGTCATGCTATATCTTTTGCCAAATACACTCAATTCTTCTACCTAATTATGGAGGATAGTATTGGTACTATAAACAATTATCTACTTTTTTTGTTCATGAAAATGAAGATACCTGTGGTGCATGCAAAGTAACATTCATATATGCTAATTTTATAATTCCACATTGATCGTGTTACGGCCTTATATACCAAATTTTAACAGGATAACATAACGTAAACATCAATGCAATGTCAATGAGCTATAGGGATGGTTTACGGTGGGGATAAACCCCATTTACCTTATGGGATAACTTGATCCCTCATGGCTTCCTTATCCTGGGATAATGTAACCTAGTTTTATTTGTGGGATAAGTTGACCCTCAACTTATCCCTCCAAATTTATTTATGCCTCCTATCACATCATAAGATAACTCCCTTTCCTACCGCTGTTCAGTAAACACAAACAAAGGTTAACCCTCGTTCTTAAGTAAACAGAAACATGGTTTATCTCTTGTTACAAAGAAGTTAATCCGTGTTAGCTATTCTCTACTGTAAATTAGCCTTTAAGGATTGGATGTTGGGCATTGGATCACTTGGTATTATTGATCCCAAAAGGGAACTTCATTCTTAGACTACTACTAATCTATGCAATAAATGCATACCATATATCTACTTCAATGAACGTTGGAATAAGTATCACTTACATGTCAATGTATCTAAATGCATTATATATATCATAGACACACACATACACAAAAAATAAAACTCATTGGATTACATATTGGATATGATCCTGATGGATCACATCAATCACCCAAAAAATGTCTAAGCCTACCTAGTAAGTAATGATTCTCAATCCTTTACAATCCACCTCTCGGTTTCCTAGGTTTATGATGTGACATTATCTCTGGACTTTATTGCACATAAACTTCCACATAGCTTAGAGGCAACTAGAAAATACCTCCTTTCCCCACAAGGTGTTGTCCTCAAAGGTGCAAGTAGCAACTGCCTTTGCTTTATCCTCTAGTACTGTGATATCCTCTCGTTTCTTCTTCTCAGCCACCTTCCTCAAGCCTCCACTATTCTTGGCAATCCGCTTCATACCACAGAGGGCCTCTCTTCTGTGGAAGCACCCTGAACCAATATATATAGGACCCCCTAGACCGTCCATACCTGGAAATTCCACCTGATGCACCAAAAACTATTATCATTTGAAGCTAACCACACACCATCTGTTTTATTACAAAATTGTAACTACTACATGGTTAAGGTGTATCTTATATTTGTGAGCTAGAAATGCAAATGCTATACTCATGTGGCATACATCTGGTATTTGTGTTTATAGGTTGTTGCAGGTGATTTTTTGACTATTTCCACATGTGTAAGCCATCTGTATTAGTCCTTATGCAATGGAAAATCTGTGCATAATTGTTGCGAGGGGACTTGTGGAACAAAGAATAGGTGCAAACTTATAACTTAGCTTTTCTTGTGCATGTGCTTGTGTGCCTATTTCGAGTCCCATTTTAATATAGCTCTTCAATTTTATAAGTTTTAATGTATGTAGTGTCTGAACTTTAAATTCAGTGGCAATAATGTCCATAATGAAACAGTTTCCAAAATTTAGGGGCTACAGATATGGTTTTTTCTTTTGAAGTCCTAAACTGGTTGAAAATTTAGTTGAAAGTTCAGGTATACTTCTCTTTAAATCCTCCAAAATTGTCCTTAACCATCACAGGCAAACAAGAGCGAGCAATTGTCGTTGCCATATGCGCACCACATAGACTGTTCTGAAAGCATTTCCGTAGAGATCATTTGTAGTGACATTATGGAAAAGCTGTGGGTATTGGACGAATCCAATACGTTGCCCTCTCTCTTCATCCAAGAAGAAGCACAGTGCATCCCTAATTGATGCTGAGTTGTTGGAGAACGCATCACAATCCACATTCAGGATGAACTCTCCATTGCTGATCTCTGAAGACACTCTTATCTGTTCGACTCCAAAAATCAAAGGAAATTTTATAAGAAACTGCTCAAAAGAATATAGAAATTTTAAGAAATATGATAAGATTTTGAATATGTCAAGGAATTGTGTTCTCGACATGAAATTTTGATGATTGAGATGATTTGATTATAAGAGCAATAGATATGTATAATTGCAACCCAATTAGGAACTTCCTTTCATCAAAGGTGTCAAATTTCTGATGGGTTAGACAAGAAACTCCGTCACATGCAAATTATATTCTCTTCCAAAGTTTACCTTAGAGATTCTAGACGGTAGAAAGATGGATATAAGTGCTTACCAGTGCATTCATGGCTCCAGCTTTGAAATGGTGGTGGCGATGAGGACGTCTTTCTCATGACAAGTACACAAGAGTTGGTAAATGAGGAGCCTCTCTTGTAGCATCATCATCATCATCTCCCTTTCTTCCATCGATGATAATCTTAGGAGAAAAAAAGAAAGACAAACTTTAATTTGTATCTCCTAGTTAAGTTTCACACACATACAAGCTAATATAACCTTCTAAAAGCTACAAATTCGAATAATACCTCATTTGCAGTTGCAGAGGTCTCTTTTCTTTTATAAACTTCTCATTCATCTACTTTTGAAGGAGTTTTGCAGAATAGGTTAAGCGCAATTGTGGTAAGTCTGTTGTTTATCAGTCTTTACCGCTACCTTTTGTTGTTGCCCTTTTTTGTGTACCCTTTATGTTTTGTCTTCTAGTATTTATGTAAAAAGTTTCTGTCTTCTGGCATTTTCTTCCCCTCCTGAGGATTAGGTGCTTTTGTCTCTTCTTTGCCTCTCTTGTAATGAAAATTTTCCCTTTTTTTTTATAGAATGAAACTTTCCCAAAAAAAAAAGTATTTATATAAAAAGTTTCATACTTATTTTAGGTAGACTAGGCTAGTTAGGTAAAATGGATCACCTGTACGATGGGCTGGTGATCTTGACTCTTGACGCTGGGAATCCACTCTTGGAAGCCCTTGTGCAGTCTCTGCATCTCATTTGGCGGCACCCTTCCAAGCTTCGCGGCCCCATCAATCCTTTCTTTCATCTCTTTGAAGAGTCCCTATCCATCCAGTTATAACTTATATAATTAATTATTACATGCTTGCAACAATCAGTGGACTTCAATTGGACCATCATGCAAACCAATTCTGGTTGGAAAATATAATTGGACCATGCACGTAAAAATGCAGTAGCACAGATTTAGAGGTCTTCCGCAAGCTTTGATATATATTGAGTAGAACGTAGTGGAAAGTTGCGAACTCGAAACAATTGGGAAAATGAAAAGTTGATTTTAGCACATATATTTCAAGCAAAGTTGGACAAAGTCCCTTGTTGAAATGTCAAATTAATATTCTAGCTTCCTAGGTAAGATAACATTTAGTTGAAAATTACATGGCTACTTGCTTAGAAATCCATCTTTTATATATACATATCAAACTAGCTAGTTAGCTACCATAATTAATTCTATATATGTTAGCAATTAATTTCTGTACCTTGATGTTGAACCATTCATGGGTCATGTGAGCATCAATGGGATTGTGTACATCGGAGAAGTATGCATCTGGAGACCTAGGCTCGATCTTGTATTTTCAACAAAATGGAAGCCAATATTCTGCAAATTTCGAAGCCTCTAGTAGTGCGTAGAAGGTGAGGTCGGATCCTCCATCATCGGAAAGGTAGACGCTTAGCTTTGTAGAAGGGTATTCGTAGGCCATGACCGAGAGCACCGTAGACATCACCAAGGATGGTGGCTCAATCGTTGGGTCTGCAGTGCAGACGAAGACGTCCACATTCGGCAATTCGTCTTCTTCGTATCTGCAATGGAAATAATATATGCAACTAATTAAACTACACATATATAATTTCATTGAAGAATATATACATGTTTGTGGTTTGTCATTAATTGATCGTAGTTTGTTCTTCCATGAGTATGTAATCCTGTGGGATGAAGAATTAAAGACATCAATTTCATCATTGATGGTGCTAACATTCATCTCTCTAACTTATTGTTATATATTCTAAGCACATTGCTTCCGTTCCATTTATTCCAAAGTATCTTGATGCTTGTACGTATATACCCACGATACTGTAATTCCAACCTAAGGCAATATTCATTTCTTATTTTCCATACTATTCTATTCTTGAAAAATGGAGAATATTACGTACCTTAAGACAGCTTCAATGAAAAGTCAAGGATGGAAATGGAAAACGGAGAGACAACATCAATTATTGCAATTTTCATTCAACCCATATTTGTAGCACTAAACTTCAATTGCAGCAATTGGAAGGTAAAAGAAAAGGAGGGTATTACCAAACAGAGGTGGATCAGATGCAAGTCCTTGAATTATTGCATATTTTGCATATGGTTGAGGAGTTGTGGGACTTAGATCACTCTTATTATCTCTCTAATCAAACAAGCATACAGCGATTACAAATGCAGGTATCTTGGTCACAGCAGCACATATGCATTAATTAGATTGTTAATCTCCTCGGAATTATACTATGGAAGCCAAAAAAGTTGACTAAGTGACTGAGCTAGACAAAATCATCTACCTACATAACTGAAAACTAAATAATGCCACGATATCTAAACCTTAGATTAAATATATAGATAGAGCTAACCTCTGGGAGAGCCTGTCTTTGAAAGTGGAGTAGTGGATGGGGTTCCAACGAGCAGATTGAGTGAGGACCCAGTAGAAGCCAAACCACAGCTCTACAGAAAAGAGGCCAATCCACACCCACCACCTCTCGTGCTGTTCTTCTCCATTATTACTATTGCTACATGGCATGTGGGTCACCCTATAAGACCATACCAAACAAATAGAAGCTAACATGGAGGCTGCAAAGACCTCGTAGGCTCTCCTCCCTTTTGCAGCTCTTGTGTCAAAGAGTGCAGCACTCTCTCTCTTCTTGTCCCCCATCTCCTCCTCTCACCTTGTGAGAGAGAGAGAGAGAGAGAGAGAGAGAGAGAGAGAGAGAGAGAGAGGGAGAAGGGGGGGATGTGTAAACAGAAAAAAGGGGTTATCCCCTCTTGCCCAAATTACTGAACCTTTGACGTCAAGAAGACACTACTGAGATTGGTGGGAATTCTAAATGTAGGTTGAATGCGCCATCACGTGTTTTGAAATTTAATGGCCACTGCCAGTGGTGGTGATTGCAGGAGCTATTCCATATAGGGTGTTTTAACATAACGCCCCTGCAACGCATGGTTATTGCATACATAGTCTTATATTTTGATACTTACTTGGGAAAATGTTTTGGGTACACAGTGGTGTACACACCCCTTTACCCCCAACAGGTGGGACCTGCCACATGTTGTGTAAAGGTGTGTGTACACCATGGTGCACCTAAATCACCACCCATTTACATGCGTAAACTTGGTAATTTGACATAAGTGTCCTGAGAACTAAGTTACAGCAAGGAATTTGCCATTCTCAATAGGAAAGAAGAAAAAATAGTTTGTTTTCTCCCTTTTTCACGTCCTAATATTTGAGGTAATGTGATGTCAATCATGTCTTCCCCCACCTCAATTATAAATTAATTGACTATTGCTTTGAGCTACTGTGAGATTCAAGTCTCAATGGTTTCTCTCTTTTTAAGTATTTTGATTAGATCTTAATCTTTGATGGGCAATAATATCTTAATTAACCTTAATTTGGCATGAATTAGTTCATATATGGTTAATATACAAGCTAACATCGATGGAGGGGCATTAATGCAAAATCGAGGAATTTTATGAGAGCATCAACATAAATATGATAAACCAGAGACATAGGTATGATATTTAATGTTTCAAGATCCTTTCTTGTCTTCGTATGTGTGAATAATCCATCTCATGCACCACTGGATTGACGTACCCTTAAAACAAATATAGTTATGAAATACTCAAGTGGCCTGATGACCCCAAATTTCCAGTAGGATAATGAAAAATATAATACTTCACTGCAAGATTTCCATGCCTCCAATAGATTCTATTTTAGTATATGTTTGACTGCTGGTTAGGGTTTCATACAAAAAGGATCCAAAAGGTTAGCTGGTGATCTACGAAAACATCCAACAGTGCACAAAAAGTCATTCAGCATTCATGTTATCCTCATGCCAATAAATTCGTATGACTTAATTGAGATAGATATTGCGGTCACGTCCGTTGAAAATTAAAATCTTTGCTTGGATACTTAAAATGGGAAAACTCATGACGAGATTTTGGAAAGCGAGATGGGTGTTGGAGGTGAAGTAGAGGTACCCACTTTTTCTTGTGATAGATGAAGATATGGATCATTTATGTTTTAAGTGTTTTTTTTCTATGCAAATTTGGAGACATTTTCATTTGGATTGATTAATGCATATTAGTTTTGATGATTTTTGGAGATAAATTTGGATGATTTTTTGAAGGAACATCACCTTTACGACGAAGAAAGAGAAGGTAGAAACATTAGCAATACTTTAGGGCATATGACTGGAAAGGAATGTGGCTATCTTCAAGGGGCAACAATCGTACTCAGAGAATTTTATTACTTGTATCTCGTGACTATCCAATTTTTTGACATGAGACTTGTAACTTGGCCTTTTTTTATTGACATTTAGGTAATATATTCCCTAGGTGGCTATCAACCACCCTTTCATTTGTCAAAAAAATAGGTATCACTACTAAATTCCATCAAGAAAAGGTTGAACGTTATGCAATTATTTTAGTAGACCATGTTTCACCAATAAACGCCCCCTCAACTACCTGTGCAATCACACCTTCAGCTATGAGTATAGAATTGAATCATGCTTAGATTTGCATAAGGTGGAGCATTATATCCGATTAAGTGAGCTAGAGTATAGCTCAAGCTTGGTTCAAACTCTTGGCTTGAAATTTATATGGACCAAGCTTGAACCTGAGGTTTTAAGTCCCAATTAATTTTTGTGTCTAGAGTGACGTTCTAAAAAAGTCTAATTTAATATGTAAGATCATTTACATCTACATGTAGGTATATACATCTCTATCCCCTCCCCCTCTCCACGGACACACACTTATTTTTACAACCTCGACCTTACCTTAGTAAGGATCCAAATCAATTTTCCAACAATTTTCTCAAATCCATAGTTGTTCAACAAATAAACATGGAACATATCTCATGCACATCAATTATCATTACATTGAAGAAAATAAAGAAGTAAACAAGTTGAGTTGGAAATAAAAGTATAATTGAGAGAGTCTACACTAATAATCTATAGCTATCAATAAAGAAATAAAGAACAAGTCCAATGAAAATAGTATCGAAATAAAAGAGAGGGAAGAGGAAAATAAGTTAAATTAAACTAATTAGATGATCTTCATGGATAGGCTACGATGTAGAACTTGAATTAACATCGTCTTTTCCCATAGTTGCAGAACTTGGTTGATGCTCCCTGAAACTCAAGTATGGAGTCCAAAAGTAGGATGTTAGCAAATACTAAGTAAAGTAGTAAAAGTGTAAATACTAAATGAGCATAATAAATAATGAATGGGTATTTTTAATAGTATAATTATCTTGATTTAACTAGTTATTATCATCCGATCACTTAGGTGTGTGTACCTCCACATATTGTGATCATTCTAAACCCAACAATTAGTTCCTCGGAAGGTGCAAGGAGACATTGTTGTGATATCCCGAATTGCAAGATCAACATGAGACATTCTTTTGGCCAGGAGAATGGCTTACACCTATCTTAAAGCTTGGTTAATCACCTCGAGGTCTCAACCTAGGCAAAGTGGTGACTATGAGCTCATGTGTTGCATATGTGAGGCGCTACTCCGCACCGAAACACAGTCAATCTTCTTCACTATAATGTAGGAAAAAGTGGTACGAATCATCTCACACATACACATATATATGGCGTGTACCTATACACCTACTGTTGGAGTTGTGTACCCTGAGCGAATCAATCTAGATTGAATCCCTCGATCTGTGATTCAGATTTGAATGTCAGATCACATGGATACAATAATTTCATTACAATTGAGAGAATGTATTGTAGTCATGCTAGATATATAAGTGTCGAAGATCCAAATGGTTTGGATGGAGGATTTCGATAAATCATCAATAACTATTATGATATCCAACTGTTTGTCTCCAGCCTAAGAAGAGATGACAATCTTCTTGAGAGATTGTTGTCTGATTGATGCCTTTGATGCACATCTTTTGCATAAGAGTAGAGATTTGGGGATTTCATGCAGGTTGAGTCAAGGAGTTTGACTTAACGAGATGAATATATGGAAGTCTTTTTCTTATCACTGCCACAAGGAAGGCATATCCTCTGACCTAAGATAGATATGTGTCTCTACGTTTGAATATTTGCACCCACTGTGGTGTTAAGACTGGAAAGTTGGTATACAAATGAGAGCATAATAGACACATGATCTCTTGAAATGATTACATGGATCTACTGTTGTAAGTGCATGTAGCAAATTAGAAGAGTTAGGCTCACTTCATGTATATTGGTATGTACAAATTTTCATTCATGTACGTTTGAATATGCACATTTAGTAGGCCAATAGTCAATGCACCCACCATGGTGTTGAGACTGGAAAGTTACTGTACATATGAGAGCATAGTAGACACATGATCTCTCGAAAGAATTACACAGATCTACTGATGTAAGTGCACGCGACAAATTCGAAGACATAGGCTCACTTCGCGTATATTGGGAAGTACAAAATTTCATTCATAGTTGTATGAGTCCTGATCATAGGAAGGCCAAGTACCCTTCTCCTCTTGAACAATGACCAAAACAACTCCAAGAAAATTGTGGTGGCACTTCGGCAACTACTGCAACCCTCCAACGATCACCAAACGTAGCCAGAGTAGTGAGGGAGTTGGGGAAACCCCTTTCATGCCCTAGATGGGTTGGATAGGGGCCCCGATGCCTCCCTTTCTCACTAGCAGCCCAACAGTGGCGTTAGGAGAGGAGAGGTTACTAGCGGCTCTCTCGCTGGTGAAGGTTTGCTAGAGGGGGTTCAACCAATCATCCTAAAACCGACAACCCCTTTGCCTGTAAGTCGAAGGCAATAGATGGTGGTGGTGATGGCATTGGTCTATTTCGAGTTTGGTGGCAACAGACTGTATCCTTGGGAGATCTAACTATGGCACAGCTTCCAATGCAAGGATTTCTTCTCTTGATAGGTTTAGAATCCCAATGTAAGAAAAGAAACCGTAATCTCTATTTGGTGGAGAAAGAAGGGGATGAGGGATAAAAAATGTATAGAGTTCCAACCTAGGACTATCGCTGTAATACTATGTTGAGAGAATGAAGCAACTTTTTGTGAAACCACGGGCCTCCATTTATAGAAAGGCCAAGGGAAACACTGTGAACATACCCCTCTTCTCTAAGATAACAGAGAAAATGGTAACAAACAAATGTGAGTAATACAATAATATGAAAATTTCTCAACATTATTGACAAATATAAGAAAAGAAAGAAGATCTATATCATGAAAATAGAGAAGGATGCTCATTTTTAGCATTAAGATTATCAATATGAATCACACATTAGAGATATCGCTATTCACAATGGCACTTGCATTGGCATGTCTCCTAGACTATTCATTACTAAAATCCATTTTTAGTTTTTGCCACCTCGTGCTTTCTCCATTTTGTGCAAGCTTCAAATGCTTGTCGAT
This sequence comes from Thalassia testudinum, assembly GCA_037157565.1. Classification (NCBI taxonomy): domain Eukaryota; kingdom Viridiplantae; phylum Streptophyta; class Magnoliopsida; order Alismatales; family Hydrocharitaceae; genus Thalassia; species Thalassia testudinum. The sequence continues at coordinate 57,515,681 of JAZHRO010000030.1, forward strand.
ACAATATACTTGGATTTCAACGTTGCTAAAGATGCATCTAGTTAGTTTTAGACAATAGACTTTTTGTGAACAGAACTTTTGGATGAAATTATCCAATGCTTGTACATAGCAAGTAATTTCTTGTCTAAAGAACTTTTTCTTGCAATGCAATCTACATAATGGTGACCAAGAGTGAATGACCAAAATCATGATGTAGACAATTGCAAGATCATCTTAAAAATTGTCAAATTGTATCATAACAATATATTAGACTCAAACTTGAATAAGCTTCTCATTTAAGAATTAGGGTAGCAGATAAAGTACATTACAAGTCAATAGTAAGGCAAGTATTAGTGAGGAGAAGTCCGCTTTTATCTTGGGGGGGGGGGGGGGGGGGGGGGGGGGGGGTTAAGGGAGCTAGAGTTGAGGATGATGAATCTAACACTTCCAACCAAGTGAGTGGTGGGGACAAGGACACCAAGGTTTTGTTTGGTAAAGATTTAAAGTTTGAGATTTTGTAAAGTGATATATTATTATTGATTTTTATTTTTATTTGTTATAGGAGTGGGTTGGTGGGAGGTAGATATGAATAATGAGAGGTAGATGTAATGAATGGTGGTAAGTGTGATGGGTGGGGAATAAAAGTTTTGCACGGTATCACTTATGGCTACCACGCAGGATAACTCATCCATCTAAAATCACGCCAAATAGGGCCCGAAGGGCTTAATCCATATGATGCATGGTTATGCATCTTCTAGAGGTGAGGCTTAGAGACAGGATCCAAGTTCAACTTTCAATTTGATGATTGGGCCTATCTTGGTTTGCTCTCTCATTTATATTATTCGAGGTTATTTTCTCTTTCCATGGACTTTGGTGTATTATGGTGCCTTCATAGTTGGATCTCCTGGAAGAGGTTGAGGGTGATAAATGGTCACCAACTTCCTTTCCAATTTGTCGGATCAAAGCATGCAGGATTTCATCAAATTACAGGAGGACACTAGCACGTTTTGGCCATTGGAAGGTGCCACAGGTAGGTGGGAGCTGATGAATAGAGAGAGAAACAAAGGACATAATAAGTTGTTACTTTAGGGCCCCAGATTGATGAAATGGTAATTTGGCTCGTGATTTGAGGTTACCTTAGAATGAGAAGATGCCTTCGACGGTTGAGACTTTTTTGTTGGCTCCAGAGGGGACGGTTAGATTTATGATCAAGCAGCATAGGCAGAGGATATTTCAGATCGTGGATGTCACTTTGTGGCACTGTTGAGGTTTGCGACCATCTCTTCTTTGGTTGTTCCTCGGTGACTGCAGTGTGGGAAAGAGCAGGGTTGGATCGGGTAGATTCTTCCTTCAAATTTAAATTGTGGGGATTTGTTGCAGGAGTTAAGGTCAATCCAAGTCCTAGGTTTGAAACGGAGACCACTGAGGGGCAAACTAGTGGTGCCTACCATCTGGCCATACCTTTGTGAGCATCTTGGTCAGGTTCTAGATTGCAACTCCATGTGGACTTTGCTTTGGTTGTGTAAATATCGAAATGGTGCTCAGAAGGAGGAGACTTGCAGAGATGGTAAGCAAAATTGAGTGCTCCTTGTTAGCTTTTCAATCGTGACTTGTCTTGTGGTTAATGACATAAAAGATCATTTGTTTTAGCATACCTTCGCTTGTCATTTGGATCTGTCTAAACTTTCGATTGTGCTTACTACAGAATTGTGCCTTCTGGAGTTGGGCATGTGTGTTGTGGCCTTTTCGGATGGTCTTTTGGTAGAGAATCATTTGGATGTGAGAATTTGGATGAAGTCTCTGTGGGATTGCCACATTTGTAACCCTAGAAGATGTTGGAACTACATAGACGCCCTTAAAGATTCTGTATGTACACAAGCACCTGCATAAAAATGCTCGATTATACATTTGTGCACCTTTAGTACGATTTGAGATCTGTAATCATAATCTGGAGTAGAATTATGATCAACCCATACCAAGAGCCAAGGTCCAAGCAAACAAAAAGGAGGATTCTGCCGCTAAGATCCAACTGCTTGCAAATGCCTTACGCATGGCTACGCATTTGTGTTTTGAGGTGATGGAAGCAAGAAATGGTGTTGGAGGGGCAAAAATATTTATTTATTTTATTTTTTCTCAAAAATAGCAAAATTTTTGATGGTGCTTAATTTATAGGAAATTTGTGTAAAAAATATCGGCTTTTTATTTTAGAGATATCTACCTAAATACCAAAAAACGTGTAGTAGTTGTGTGGTATCAAAAGTTTACATTGTATGCTTACCAAAAATTCCTTCTTCTTTTTTTCCATCTGATTGGACACATTTGGAGAGGGGTGCGTGGAATGTTTTGTTGAGATCCAGTGACTTTGCTTGAGGTACATGCAGAGAAAGGATGTGCGGACAACTTCTTTTGGAAGCTTTAGTGGTTTTCTTCTTAGGGTATATGCGCTCGAATGGATTTGGTGATCTTCTCAATTGAAAGAGAGTTTGGAGATTACATTTCTGAGAAAAAGAAATACGTACTGCTGCTCTTATCTATTAGATATATAAGGTCCCCCACCTTCTTTCCTAGAAGATTGGAAGTGACAATCCTAATGCAACAAGGATCAAAGCGATGAGGCCAATGCCCATAGGAATGCTACCCATATCTCTCCTAAACAACATGGCATTGTAAATTGGTAGATTGAGAAGGACAACCATCCCACACAAACAGAATTGCAAGAACAATCTTTCCACATGGATTGTCTTATCCACCACCGCCCCCTTTATCCCTCCAATGAAGCAGAACAGGTTGAGCAGGGCTGCGGTTGCTATTATGGTAGAGAACACTGGTGGTGTGGCACCAAAGTCCATCACTCCTTCCCTGTACCTTTCTAGAACCTCATCATCTGCTACCTTTGATGTGATCACAAACTTTGTCTTTGATAATCCAAGTTTGCTCAGGATGACATCTATGACTGCAAAGAGGTAAGAGGTCATCCTCTTCAGCAGCCACATCCTCTGGATGTTCCACCATGCTGCTAATGTGTCATCTGATAATAGTGATTCACCAAGGCTATATAGGTTCTTGGCAATGATGACATAAGCAAATGGAAGAAACCACAAACTGGAGACCTGGTCAGAAACAAAGAGAACAAAGGATTCGGGTGAGATTTTAAATTGTCGAAATGTAATAATGTAAACTTGGCCCATGTGATCAGACTGGAATCCTTTTGGTTAATAATTGCAACAAGGTTATGCTTTGTGAGTGGTGGGCTATCCATTAAAGGAGAAAAATCCATGATCAAAAGGATGAATTTGTAGAAATTGAAGGAGGGATTTGGGGCTTCTGTATGACAAGACATTTTTCTTTCTACATTCAAAGAGATGCATATGTGATTCTTCCCCCATCCTGTCCACCTTGTTGAAATGCCTTCTTAATTGTTTTTTGTATTCAATTGACTTCCATACTTCTCTCTCAGTAGGTCTCTCAATTTAGTTTTCCATCATTTTGATTTGTAATGTGTTTTGACCCTGCTAACTTGGTTGCTAATGTGGAGAGCCATTGTTCTTTGAATAGCCACCCTTTTCCTGTTCAGCAACTTCCAATATAGAAGAACAGATTATGGATACTGCAATTTTTTTCCATTTTTCTCTCTTGGAAGACAAGGATTCAAGGGGCAAAATCAAATGTTTAACTTCATGGTGATGTGAAGCAATAGTTGCATGAAAGTGCTGGAGCAAATTCTCATACAAAATCACCTTTCTGGATGGTTCTTTCACTTACTTTCATTTGCAATGACAGACTGATGACTCACCCCAAGTTCAACCATTGAAAGTTAAAAAAAAAAAGTAACATGCAAAAGGAAGTGGATATAGGTGGTTTTGGGATCCCAACTGGCAAACTCAACCTTCTCTGTTCTGAATTACCTTCCTTTTTCTGACTTTTCCCTTTGCAAACAATAATTGTTTAACGGAAAGATCAATGGACAATTTTTTCCTCGCAATATCTGATCATGTGGGAGATCTAAATTTCAAGGGAAATTTTGACCAAGAAAAAAAATTGTTAAAATAACTTACATTAATAACAAGACAAAAGGACATAAAAATATGAACAAATGGAAATCAGAAGGATGCTTTTGCATACCTTGGGATATATTGCCATTCCTCTCAAAAGGGCAAGTGGAGGGATAGTGACATAGAAGAGTGTTGGGAAGGAGTTGGCTGCCCAGAGGTTGTAGACGCTGTAACACATCTGAAGTCCCATTTTTATCTTGCCATGGCCATGAAGGAAGGAGCAGTTTCTGGAGAGGAAGATATGGAAATGACCCTCACTCCATCTCTGGTGCTGCACTAGTGTCTGTGCTAGGCTCAATGGGGCTAAGCCCAAGAAACCTCTTTGCATGGGATTGAAGAATACCGACCTCCACCCCTTGCAATGGATTGACATGCCTGTGATGACATCCTCCACGGCACAATTATACTTTAGTCCCATCTGCAGGATTATCAAAAAGGTATGTCATGCTATTTCTTTCGCCAAATACACTCAATTCTACTACCTAATGTTGGAGAATAATATTGGTACTATGAACAATTATCTGTTTTTTTTTTCATGAAGCTGAAGATACCTGTGGTGCATCCAAAGTAGCATGCATGCATGCTAATTTTGTAACTCCACATTGATTTTGTAACACTCTTATATGCCAAATTTTAACAGGATGGCAAAACATAAACGTCAATCCATTGTCAATGGCTTTATGGATTGGATGTTGGGCTTTGGATCACTTGGCCTTAATGATCCCACTAGGGAACTTCATTCTTAGACTACTACTTATGTAGCATGATAGGTTGCTAATCTATGCAATAAACACATACCATATGTCTACTGCCATGAACATTGGACTCAATAAGTATGGCTTACAAGTCAATGTATCTACATGCATTATGTATGTCATAGACATGCACATACACAACAAAAAAAAAAGCTTATTGGATAACATATTGGATATGATCGTAATGGACCACATCAATCACCCAAAAAATGTTTAAGCCTGACATATTAAGCATTGATTCTCCACCTTTTATAATCCACCACTCAGTTTCCTAGGTTTACGATGTGACATTATCTCTAGACTTTATTACACATAAACTTCTGTATAGTTCAGAGGCAACTAGAAAATACCTCCTTTCCCCATGAGGTGTTGTCCTCAAAGGTGCAAGTTGCAACCACCTTTGCTCTATCCTCTAATACTGTGATATCCTCTCTTTTCTTCTTCCGAACCACCGGCCTCAAGCCTCCACTATTATTGGCAATTTGCTTCATACCACAGAGGGCCTCTCTTCTGTGGAAGCACCCTGAACCAATATATAGCATCCCCCCTTGACCGTCACTACCTGGACATTCCACCTGATGCACAAATACCTATTATTAGTTCAAGCTAAGCACAGACCATCTGTTTTATTACAAAATTGTAACTAATACAATGTTAAGGTGCATCTTATATTTGTGAGCTAGAAATGCAAATGCCATACACATGTGACATACGTCTGGTATTTGTGTTTATAGGTTGTTGCAGGTGTTTTTTTTACTATTTTCACATGCGTAAGCCATCTGCATTAGTCCATATGCAATGGAAAATCTATGCATGATTGTTGTGAGGGGACTTGTGGAACAAAGAATTCGTGCGAACTTATAACTTAGCTTCTCTTTTGCATGTACTTATGCGCATATTTCATGTCCCATTTTAATACAGCTCTTCAATTATAAAAGTTTTAATGTATGTAGTGCTTGAACTTTAAATTGGACGCCAACAGTGTCCATAATGAAACAGTTTCCAAAATTAAAGGGCTACAGAAATGATTTTTCTTTTGAAATCCTGAACTAGTTCAAAATTTAGATGAAAATTCGGGAATCCTTCTCTTTAAATCCTCCAAAATTATCCTCTCCCATCACGGGCAAAGCAAGAGCAATTGTCATTGCCATATACGCACCTCATTGATGGCTCTGAAAGCATTTCCATAGAGGTCATTGGGAGTGACATTGTGGTAAAGCTGTGGGTATTGGACGAATCCAATACGTTGCCCTCTTTCTTCATCCAAGAAGAAGCACAATGCATCCCTAACTGATGCTGAGTTGTTGGAGAACATATCACAATCCACATTCAGGATGAACTCTCCATTGCTGATCTCCGAAGACACCCTTATCTGTTCGACTCCAAAAATCAAAGGAATATTTTATAAGAAACTGCTCAAAACAATATAGAAATTTTAAGAAATATAATAAGATTTTGAATGTGTCAAGGAATTGTGTTCTCAACATGAAATTTTGATGATTGAGATTGTTGAGGGAATTGAGTTGTGGATTTAGTGCCACATTGAAAGATGTGAACTTCTTGTGTGAGTGATGACCTATAAATAGATATGTGCCCCCTACTTATTTATTTGAGAAGAAAAAATACAAATCAGTATTTTATTGAAGTATTTTCCCATGATTTTTTCCCCATTTTTCATTAGTGAGATTTATATATAAATTCAAGTATTTTGTAATATTTATATACTTTGATATTATTGCTGCTATATTATTTTATCATATTCATCTTGGTATCGGAGTAGGTTATTCTTAGATTCATTTCTCATTTAAATTATCATTATTTTATTATTAGAATCTCTTTCATCATCAGGAGAAAATTGACACAAGATGGAACTCGGTGAGGAGGCGGCGCTGCTGCTGGAACGAAGAGCGATCTGAGCACTGAAGCTCTTGTTAAGCACTTGCAGGACCTCCGCGATCGTGCCACAGCACGGTGGTCTGTAGTGGCGACATCGGCAGCCTCCGAGGGCAAGACGGAGATGATCTGGCGGCCTGCAGGGTCGTATCAAGTGACACAGCGACATCGAGGCTGTAGAGGTGACGTGTTGGCAACGCGGAGGCCTCATCAGGCAGCGCTGCAGCGCCCTCGCATGCTTGAGCATCAACGGCAGCGTCGTTCTCGATGGAGGTGGCGCACGCGACCACGAAGAGCGAGGAACGGCTGCGTCAATGCGGAGGCCGCATCAAGTGGTCACAATAGTCGCCAAGGAAGACCACAAGGGCGGTACCGAAGGAGAACTCGTCACACGGGCCTTGAGCACCGATTCGGCAGCGACAACGGCATTGAGGAGGCGATGAAGAAAGCAAGGACAAGAAGAGGCTCCAAGCAAGATCTCCATTGGTGGCGGTGTGGGCCATGTGGTTGCTGTAAATAGGAGCGCTGACAATGAAGTTGACGCGTGTGGATCTCGAAGAGGTGGAGTGGAGAAGATCAAAGGCGGCCGGAGCGGACACCGCAACAGCAGCAACTGCCGACTTGCGAGGTCTCCCAAGAGGGGTTGCGGGCGACAAGGCGGCCACGCCACACCGCGAGTGGAGGCTCGTTCTCTCAGAGGTGCTGGCGGGCAAGCGTGCTACCTGGGCTCGCGAGGAGACAAGGGGAAGCAGTGGCTGGTTGCGAGATCGTGCAGCATTGTTGGGCTGAGAGTATCGGGAGGCCGAGGATCGAAGAAGAAGATGACGGCAATGCTTTACGTCTACCACGTCGGATCGAGGAGATGAAGAAGACTGGACGGCGCTGATGGCGGTGCGAGAAGAGGCGCGAAGATGGCGGTGAGGTCTCGCAGTGATAGGCCACGATTTGCGGCACTAGTCGAGGTGAGATCTCGCGTAGCGGCATTTTGGGCAAGATTGGAGGAGTCCAGCAACACCGCGAGAGAGAAAGAGAAGGATCGTAGGATCCTTAGCTGCTGCAGCACGTAAAGAGGAGGAAGAAGACGCGCATGTTGTTTTATTTAGTTGATTAGTAAAAAAAAAATGAGAAAGAAAAAAAAAGGATATCGGGAAGAAAGAGAAAAGAAGAGAGAGAAAAATAAAATAAAGAAGATAAAACAAAGAGAAGGAAGTTTATATTTAAGAGAAGAGATGTAGAAGTTTTCTCTAGTTTTTCAGGTTTTATTTTCTTCTTGTTATTATAGTCTTCTCCCATACAAGTATGAGAGAAAAGGGAGAGCGTGGAAGCTTGTTGTAGTCGTCCCCGTTTGGGAGTCCCTTTTGTTTATGGACTCCACATGAGAAACCCAACTCTGAGAGGTTCAGAGTTTCGAGTTCCTTAGAAGAAGCACTCATTTCAGGTTTCTATGTGGGAGATTCAGTTTCGTGGACTCCAGAGAGGGAGATCCACCTTCAAGGTCTTCAGAGGTAAACCCATTTTCTAGGATATTGAACGGGGAGCCATCAGCATCAGATCTTCAAAGCTAGCTGTAGTTCATCTAGTAGTTCCACCCCTTGTTCCCGCCTACAAGCAAGAACCAATCTAGAGTGTTGTTTGTTCTGCTGTGCAGAATGGGTTTATTTGTGTTACAAGTTGAGCATTCCATGCTCTAGTTTGAGGGAGAGTGTTGAGAGTATTGAATTATGGGTTTAGTGCCACATTAGAAGTTGTGAACTTCTTGTGTGGGTGGTGGCCTATAAATAAACGTGTGCCCCCCACATATTTATTTGAGAAGAAGAAATACAAATCAATGCCCTATTGGGACTTTCTCCTGTGATGTTCTCCCTACTCTTCGTGAGTAAGGTTTCCACGTAAATCTATGTATTTTGTGATACTTATATGCTTTGATATTATTGATTCCGTATTATTTAAATATTTCAATTGAGATGATTTGATTATAAGAGCAAGAGATATGTGTAATTTCAACCCAACTAGGAACTTCGATCCCTTTTATCAAAGGTATCAAATTTCTGATGGGTTAGCCAAGAAACTCCGTCATATGCAAATTATATTCTCTTGTAAAGTTTACTTTAGGGATTCTACACAATAAAAAGATGGATATATGTGCTTACCAGTGCATTCATGGCTCCAGCTTTGAAATGGTGGTGGCGATGTGGACATTTTTCTCGTGACAAGTACACAAGAGTTGGTAAATGAGGAGCCTTACTTGTTGCATCATCATCATGATCTCCCTTTCTTCCATTGATAATAATCTTGGGAGAAAAAAGGAAAGATAAACTTTAATTTGAATCTCCTGGTTAAGTTTCAGACACATACAAACTAACATAATCTTCTAAAAGAAACAAATTTGAATAACATCTCATTTGCTGTTGTAGAGATCTTTTCTCTTTTATAATCTCATTTATTTAGGGTTAGTTTACTTCACGGGTTATGAAGTTGATGTTAAGAAATGTTAAACTGTTGTTAACCTTCATTTCTATTTACTTGCAGGGTGGTGTTAGCACCAATTATGTTTACTTGAACTGATGTTAAACTGTGGTGTTAACTCTTATGATATTTATTTAAACCGGTATTAACACTGGTTTCTAAAGAGTGGAGTTTGAATGTGGAGGAGTTACAAAGTTAACGCTTATTTTGCTAATGCTCCTTATAACTGGTGTTAGCAAAATAGGTGTTAACCTCTCAAAACATGTGTTAAGATTTTAGAGGTTAGCCCCTCAAGTAAATATGGGTTAACACCCCCCCCCCCCCCCCCCCCCCCCATACACACACCCAAAAGAGCAAGTAAAGTAGCCCTTACTTTTGAAGGAGTTGAAGTGTTTTGCAGAATAGTTTAAGTGCAGTTGTGGTAAGTTCGCTGGTTATCAATCTTTCCTGTTACCATCTGTTGTTGCCCTTGTCTTCCAGCATTTATGTAAAAAGTCCCATATTTATCTTAGGTAGACTAGGCTACTAAGGGTAAAATGGAGCACCTGCACGATGGGCTGGTGATCTTGACGCTTGACACTGGGAGTCCACTCTTGGAAGCCCTTGTGCAGTCTCTTCATCTCGTTTGGCACCCTACCAAGCTTCATGGTCCCATCAATCCTTTCTTTCATCTCTTTGAAGAGTCCCTATCCATCCAGATATAACTTATGTAATTAATTATTACATGCTTTCAACAATCAGTGGACTTCAATTGGACCGTCATCCAAACCAACTCTGGTTGAAAAATATAATTAATTCGACCATGCATGGAAAGATGCAGTAGTGCAGGCCCTAATTAAACTTAGATGTCCTTCCTTTGCAAGCTTTGATATATATCGAGTAGTGCATGGTGGAATGTTGCGAACTCAAAACCATTGGAAAAGTGAAAAGTTGATTTTAGAACATACATTTCAAGCAATGTTGGACAAAGTCCCTTGTTAAAATATCAGATTACTATTCTAGCTTCCCACCTGAGATAACATTTGGTTGGAAATTACATGGCTACTTGCTTAGAAGTCCATCCTATATATATACAGGTCAAACTAGCTAGCTAGCTACCGTAATTATATATATATATAAAATTAATTTTATGTACCTTGATCTTGAACCATTCATGGGCCATGTGAGCATCAATGGGGTCGTGTACATTGGAGAAGTATACCTCTGGAGACCTAGGCTCGATCTTGTATTCTCGACAAAATGGAAGCCAATATTCCGCAAATTTCGAAGCCTCTAGTAGTGCGTAGAAGGTGAGGTCGGATCCTCCATCATCAGAAAGGTAGATGCTTAGCTTTGTAGAAGGGTATTCATAGGCCATGACCGAGAGCACCGTAGACATCACCAAGAATGGTGGCTCAATCGTTGGGTCTGCAGTGCACACGAAGACGTCCACATTCGGCAATTCTTCTTCTTTGTATCTGCAATGGAAATAATATGCAAGTAATTAAACTATACATATATAATTTCATTGAAGAATATATACATGTTTGTGGTTTGTCATTAATTGATCGTAGTTTGTTCTTCCATGAGTATGTAATCCTGTGGAATGAAGAATTAAAGGCATCAATTTCATCATAGATGGTGCTAACATTCATCTCTCTAACTTGTTGTTATATATTCTAAGCACATTGCTTCCATTCCATTTATTGAAAAGTATCTTGATGCTTGTACGTATATACCTTGGACTCGGAAAAGCAAATCCACGATACTTTAATTCCAACCTAAGGCAATATTCATCTCTTATTTTCCATACTATTCTATTCTTGGAAAATGGAGAATATTACGTACCTTCAGACAGCTTCAATGAAAAGGTCAAGGATCGAAATGGAAAACGGAGAGACAAAATCAATTATTGCAATTTTCATTCAACCCATATTTGTAGCACTAAACTTCAATTGCAGCAAATGGAAGGTGAAAGGAAAGGAGGGTATTACCAAACAGAGGCGGACCAGGTGCAAGTCCTTGCATATGCAAGGTTGGTTGAGGAGTTGTGGGAGTTAGATCACTCTTATTATCTCTCTAATCAAACAAGCATACAGCGATTACAAATGCAGGTATCTCGGTCACAGCAGCACATATGCATTAATTAGATTCTTAATCTCCTGGGGATTAGACTATGGAAACCAAAAAAGTTGACTAAGTGACCGAGCTAGACAAAATCATCTACCTGCATAACTGAAAATTAATGCCATGATATATCTAAAGCTTAGATTAAATATATAGATAGAGCTAACCTCTGGGAGAGCCTGTCTTTGAAAGTGGAGTGGTGGACGGGGTTCCAACGAGAAGATTGAGTGAGGACCCAGTAGAAGCCAAACCACAGCTCTACAGAAAAGAGGCAAATCCACACCCACCACCTCTCATGCTGTTGATCTTCTCCATTATTACTACTGCTACATGGCATGTGGGTCACCCTATAAGCCCATACCAAGCAAATAGAAGCTAACATGGAGGCTGCAAAGACCTTGTAGGCTCTCCTCCCTTTTGCAGCTCTTGTCTCGAAGAGTGGAGCACTCCCTCTCTTCTTCTCCCCCATCTCTTCCTGTGTGTGTGTGTGTGTGTGTGTGTGTGTGTGGGCATGTGAGGGGGGGGGTGTGTGTGTGTGTGTAGACACAGAAATGGATAGATTACCGAACCTTTTATGTGGAAGAAGACATTATTGAGAGAGACGGGTGGGAATTTTAAGGCTGCGTTTGGTAGAGGGATAATGTTATATCGGGATGAAATAAGAGTGGAATAAATATAAAAGGTGTTTGGTTGGTGGGATTGTAATGATTGGTGGATTATTAATGATTAGTATGTTAGTTTTGTGAGAAATAAGAGAAAATTAGTGAATTTTGATGTGATGGATTATAATTATTAGGTATTATTTTTTGAGTTATATGTGAAAAAAGAAAGTATTGGTAGATTTTAATGTGATAAGAAGAGAAAATATATGTGGGAAGAAAAAGTTTCTTAGAATCCATACCATACCTATCCTATCCCAACTGTTATTTCTTATTTTAGTTCTTATCCTGCAACCAAATGTTGCCTAAATGTACTTTGGTTGGGCCATTACGTGTACTAAAATTTAATGGCCATGGGTGGGAGATCCACCCTAGCAGTGGGTCCCGCTTGTTGGATGGGGAAAGGGAGGGTGTGTGTTGGTGTGTGAGGACTCTACACTCTTATATACGCTATCATGTACCCAAATCATCACCCGTTTACATTATAAACTTGATAATTTTACATAAGTATTCTTGGAACTAAATTACAACAACAAATTTGACAAGAAAGGATAAAAAATAATCACTTTTCTCTCTTCTCCACAACCTAATATCTGAGATAATGTGACGTCGATTATGTCTCCCCTTACGTCAATTATAAATCGAGTATAACTTCGATTTCTCGTGAGGTTCAAATCCCAAGGAAGGAATGGTTCCTCCCTTTTTTTGGTATTTGATTAGATCTTAATCTTTGATGGTCAATAGTATCTTAATTCATGAAGTAGTACATATATGGTTAATACTAATGGAGGGGCATTAATTTAAAATTGAGAAACTTCGTGGGAGCATCTACATAAATATGCATATGTACGATATTTAATATTTCAAGATCCCATCTTGTCTCCGCACACCTTTATTGTTGTGAAATATTCAAGTGGCCTGGTGACCCCAATTTTTTAGTGGGATAACGAAGAATATAATACAAACGTTTCCATGCTATCGATAGGTTCTATTTTAGTACATATTTGAACATTGGTTAGGGTTACATTAAAAAAGAATCCAAAAGATTAGCTGTCGGCCAGCGAAAACATCGAACAATGTGCATAAAGGCATTCAGAATTCATGCTATCCTTGTGCTAATAAATGTTTATAACTTAATTTAGATAGGTAGTGCAGTCAAATTTCCGGTTAAATGTTATATAATTATTTCAATAGATCATTTTCATCGGTACACATAACCTCATAAGCATTCCTCAACTACTAGTGTAGGATTTAATCACACCTTCAACTTCGAGGGTACAATTTAATCAAGCTTAGATTTCCGTATGGTGGAGTATTATATCAGGTAAGGTGAGCTATAGAGTATAGCTAAAGTTTGACTCAAGATCTTGCCTTGAAATACATATGAACTAAGCTTGAGCTTAAAGTTTTAAGGCCCAATTAATTTTTGAGTCTAGAGTGATGATCTAGAAATGTCTAATTTAATCAGTAGGATCATTTACATGTACATGTATGTATATATATCTCTATCCTCCCCTTACACACACGCACGTCCGCACTTATTGTTATAACTTGAACCTTACCTTAGTAAGAATCTGAATCAATTTTCTAACAATTTTCCCAAAATCCATAATTATTCAACACATAACCATAGAACATATCTCCTGCAAAGCAAGTATCATTACATCGAAGAAAATAAAGAAAGAAATAAGTTGGAAATAAAAGTATATTGGTTGAGTCCACAGTAATAATCCATAGCTATCAATAATAAAGGAATAAATAATAAGTTTAGAGAAAGTAGTATTGAAATGAAAGACGAGGGAAGAAGGAAATAAGGTAAACTAAATTAATTAGATGATGTCCGTAGATAGGCTGCAGTGTAGAACTTGAATTAGCGTCATCTCCTCTCGTAGCCATAGAACTTGGCTAATGCTCCTCAAGACCTAATTATGAAGTTCAAAAGTAAGATGTTAGCTGATAATACTATATCTTGGGGTGATAATTCTGTTAAATGGGGTCTATTTTAAGAACAAAATGCACAGATAATACATCATAAATAGAATGGGAACATTGCATGCATCATACATCAATATTACTTATAAAACAGTATTAATAGCCATTTGTATAAGTACTTATCAAAGCAGGCCTCAAATAAGCAATCGAACCGCACGGATGGATTCAAAGTGACAAACGAAGTCCAACGAACTCGAAATCGGCTAAATCCGACATCCGTAGCTCCCGCAATGGACCCAAAAGTTCTAACCGTTGATCTGATGAACAACGGCCCACGGCGCACCACGTGGCACCCGCTCGTTGCATCCAGACCGCCGCCCGCTTCCACCTTCACACGGAGGATGAATCTCAGCTGTTGATCTTCAATCGAACGACTGAGAGCCGCCCCCGTGCCCGCTCTCGCCGCGACAAAGCAGCGGGTGCAGCGCAGCAGTCGGTGCCTCAACTTCGCAACAAGGGGCGCGGGTTCGAAACGCCCACCGCTCCCCAATTTCTGCACGATTTGAGGCGCGCGCGAATTCGACCGCCCGATCGGCACAGATGGAGCTGCGCGGCGCAACGAATGTGTGCGAAAGCTCACACATGGGATAACGCGGAGACGCACGTGCCTCGGCAGAGATCCGTGAGCACGCCCGGCGGGGAATCCGAAGATCGGATGGCTTACGATGCACGCACGCAGATCAGGCGCGAAGAAGCACAGACGCACGCGAGCGACCGGTGGGCAGGGGCCTTCACTGACGTTATGGGAAGGGTTTCAGCGATGTCCCAGACGTCGCTAAAACCCCTTCTTTATTTGGAAAGCCCATCTTCCTATTTAAACCCCTTCGAACCACCCATGAAAGGCATTCACCACTTGCAAGTGTTCTATCTCCCTCCTAACTACCTTTAAGCCCTGTTGTAATCGCCGGAGACGACGAGCCGCCAACGGAGCCCTCTCCACCACCGTAGCTGCCTCGCCGTCCCCTCTCTCTCTCTTTCCTTCTTTTAAGCTTTACTTTACTTATGTTCAAGCATTTATCTAGTGTTGTAATTATGAACTAAAGTTACATGTTAAATGAAGTTGTTTCATATTCAATTGCTTGCTCTATTTTCTATTCAAGTTGCATGTTGAGAATAAAACAATTCTAACCCTAATCTCTCTCTCTTCTCTCTCTCTCTCTCTCACTTACTTTTCACCCACGACTTTTCGCAAGCAAAAACCCGTTATTTTCGTGACATTAAGTGACAAGAGAAATCCGATTTTCACGCCTCCCTAAGATCGACACTCGGACTTACGTCCGTTTCTTTATTTTAAAACCGACGTTGCGAGCGCAAGGTATAACAACTCTTCTAAACACACGTGCCACGCGCACGTCATAAATGAGCATAATAAACAATGAACATGTATTTTTAATAGCATAATTATCTTGATTTAACTAGTTATTTTTTTCCCATCACTTAGGCTTATGTACCTCCACATATTTCGATCATTATTAACCCAAAAATTAGTTCCTCAGAAGATGCTTTGAGATATCACTGGGATATCTCAAATTGCAAAATTAACATGAAACACTCTCTTGACCAAGAGAATGGCTCGCACCTATCTTGAAGCTTGGTTTATCACCCTAAGATCTCGGCCTAGGTGAAGTGGTGATAACGAGCTCGTGTATTACATATGCGGGGTGCTACACCACACTGGAACATGGTCAGTCTTCTTCACTACAAGGTACAAAAAAAGTCATATCGAATCATCTCATATATACATGTGTGTATGTACGTACACACACACACACACACATATATGACACATACCCATACACTTACTAATGGAATTGTGTGCCTTGAGCGAACCAACCTGGATTGAATCCTTAAATCTATGATTCGGATCTAAATGTCAGATCACATAAACACACTAATTTGGTTAGATTGGTCCCTCGGTGCAATTGAGAGAATGTACTGTAGTCAAGTTAGATATGCTGGTGACAAGTATCGATGATCTAAACTATTTGGATCAAAGGTTTTGATAAGTCATCAGTAGCCATCATGATATCCAACTGTTGTCTGCAGTTTGAGAAGAGATGGCAATCTTCTTGAGAAACTATTACCTCGTTAATACCTTTGGTGTGCATCCTCTGCATTATACAATTTGAGTCAAAGAGTTTGACTTGACGAGATAAAGATGGTGAAATCCTTCTCTTATCACTGTCACGAAGAAGGTGTATCCTCTGACCTAAGAAAAATATGTGTCTCTGTGGTTGAATATACACTTTTAGTGGAACGATAGTCAATACACTCACCTTGGTGTTGAGACTAGTGGATCGATAGTCAATGCACCCACCTTAATGTTGAGACTAAAAAGTTAGCATGCATATGAAAACACAGTAGACATGTGATCCCTCGAAAGAATCACACAAAATCTATTGTTGTAAGTGTACGTAGCAAATTGAGAGACTTAGGCTCGCTCTACATATATTCAGAAGTACAAAATTTCATGCATGGTTGTATGGGTCTCGATCACAAGAAGGCTGACAAATACGTATAAATTCATCGTAAAATGCTTATTTGTGATAGTTCCTAGGCTTAGCACTATAAATATCACATAGCATGCATCATTCTGCATTTAGAGTAGTTATTTATATTTTAGGTTAATTAGGTCCTTTTTATGGTCAGGAGAAAAGAGGATTTATTTTAGGGCCTCGGATGGACGATCAGACCATACGGATTTAATCGGGACGACGATCGGAGACTAACGCCTCTGAAATCGTCCAGATTGGAGTCTCGTAGCATCACATTAAGCTCGAGGAAGATCAACGGCCAGGGGGCAATGCAACATCCATACGGGTTTCGGATGGAAAATCAGACCGTACGAATGGCTCCGGAGCAACGATCGCAATTCGGCATCGCGAGAATCACCTTGATTTGAGCACCGTAGCACCCTCTACAAGAAGAAGAAGATGGACGGCCCAGATGGTGCCACATGGCACCATCCAGACCGCCCAACATCGGCCAGCAGCACCGCCCAACTCCTTCATCCGCGCCCTTGAATCCTAGCCGTTGGATCACGATCCAACAACTCGGAAGCTTTGCACTAAACTCCTCACAACACATCCACACACTTGCCGCAATGGTGGTAGCGTTGGCTTGCAAAGGAGGGGCGCGCGTTCGAATCCCCGCAGCCCCCCCAATTTCCAATTTCGCCTACCACTCAGCCGCGCAGCCGCGCAACGCGCAACAGCACCAGCGTAGCGTACGCGTACGCGCACGCCAGCGTGCACGCGACACGGGTGCGCGAAGCACGGAGCGCACGCCAGCAGGGAGGAGCGCGGATCTTCAGCGACGCACCTTTAGTGACGCTTGCAGATGTCACTAATGCTAAAAACACACGCCAGCAAGTGGATTTGAAGGGCGGATCTTCAGCGACAGCTGCAGTGACGTTTATGGACGTCAGTAATGACCCAGAAGCAAATTTGTTCTTCCTCAACTATAAAAGGACCTACCCAGCACTATTTCAAACCATCTCTTCCTTTCTTCCTCTTACCACCTCCAAGGCTCTAGAGAGAGCTTGTCCCAAGCCCGGGATGCTCCTCTAAAGTAAAACCAAATAGTTTTCTGTCCTCTCACCCCCCTTCGTGGAGCATCTCGTGGCCATCCTCTCACCGCCCTTCGGGAAGAAGATCCTCGCCGCGACGTCGTCCTGCCCCATCCTCTGTCCTCCGGCACTGTCCTCCTTCGTCTTACTCCTCACCACCTTCCTCCAGGTGACATCAGAGCGAGTCGTCTTCTGAGCAACCGTCGAGGGGGATTTCTCTCACCTCATTCTATCTTTTTATGCTTTCATAGTGTAGATTTTTCCTGCTTTCGTAGTGTAACAAGCAATTCTTGATGAATAGATGATTGTTTCTCTCTCTCTCTCTCTCTCTCTCTCTCTCTTATATTTGCAAGTAGATTAGCTAGATAAGCATTTGTCGATCTGATTTTTTGCTTCCTAAAAATACCAAAAAAATTAGAAAAGATAAAAATGACCAAGAACAAATAAAATCGAAGCGTGGTTTTCAATTAAAGTAAACGTCACCTCCCTGTGTTCGACCCGGGACTCCCTTGGAGTTTCGGTATAAATTTTATCTGATCGTCGTGTTTTGCAACTATGACGATGGGTTACTTGTAACCCCGATTTCTAACACGCGAAACACGACACGACCAAAGGCCAAATACCCTTCTCTTGAACATTGGTTGAAACATCTCCAAAAACCTCATGGTGGCGCTCTAACGACTGCTGCAGCCCTCTGACTATCACCGGACGTAGCCATAGTAGTAAGTTGGGACGACCCCTTTCATGCCCTAAATGGGTCGGATGGGGCCCTCTATGCCTCCCTTTCTCAGCAGCAGCCTGACAGCAGTGTTGGGAGAGGAGAGGCTACTAACGACTCTCTCGCCAGTGAAGGCTTACTAAAGGGGGTTCGATCGATTGGCCTAAGACCAACGACCCCTTCGCTAGTGAGTCGGAGAAGATAGCTGCCGGTGGTGATGGCCTCGATCTTCTTCAAGTTTAGTGGCAGGGGATCGTGTCCTTGGGAGATCTTCCTCAGGCACAGTTTCCAATGTGGGTATTTCTTCTCTTGGTGGGTCTAGAATCCCAATTTAAGAGAAGAAACCCCTAATTTCTATTCGGTGGAGAAAGAATGGGATGAGGGGTCAAAAAGGTATAGAGCTTCAGCCTAAGACCGTCACTCTAACACCATGTTGAGAGAATGAAGCAACTTATATTACCATGAAACCATAGGCCTCTATTTATAGAGAAGAGGCCAAGGGAAAAATTGTGAACATATCCCTCTATTCTAAGATGATAGAGAAAACAGTAACAAGCAAATGTGAAAAGGACAATAATATGAAAAACTCTCAACATTATTGATAAATATAATGAAAGAAAAGAAGATCTACAGCACTAAAATAGAGAAGGATGCTTTTGTTTAGCATTAAGATCATCAATATGAATCATACAATAGAGATATTACTATTCACAATGGAACTGGTATAAGAATGGCTCCTAGACTATGCATTCCCTTACTTCAATTTTACTTTTTACCACCTCATGCTTTCTCAATTCTATGCAAGCTTCAAATGCTTGTCGATACAATATACTTGGATTTCAACATTGGAGTTCTTGTTGATATGGTCATGATGGATTTCAAAATCGGAAGTCAAAATGTCATTTTTTGGATATTGATAAAGATGCATTTGGTTAATTTTGAGCAATACACATTTGGTGGATGGAACTTTTGGACAAAATTGTCATTGCACTTGTACATAGAGAGCCTAGTACAAATGTCCAACAACAATTTCTAGAAGGTACTAAAGAAACATATTGTAACTAAGGTCTCCTAAGAATGGACAGTATTGACATAACAATATAATTGTTGAGTAATTGGGCAAGAGGTGAGTGAATGATTCAGATCGTGATGTAAGCAATCTTTGGATCATACCTTTCAGAGGGGGGACAAGAAAGAGTAAGTAATTTATTGTCTAAAGCACTTTCCCTTGTAATGCAATCTACATAATGGTGACCAAGAAGTGAATGACTAAAACCATGATGTAGACAATTTCCATATTATTTTAAACACTGTCAAAGTGTATGATAGCCATATATTGGACTCAAACTTGAATAAGCTTCTCATTTAAGAATTAGATTGGCAGATCAAGTACATTACAAGTCAACAGTAAGGCAAGTATCAATGAGAAGAAGCCCTCTTTTATCTTGGGGGAGTGTTGGGGGGCTAAGGGTGGTAGACTTGAGGATGATGAATCGAACACTTCCAACCAAGTGGGTGGCAGGGACAAGGACACTGAGGTCCCATTTTGTTACGACTAGATCCTAGAACCCTACAGGATCCGAGACCGACCCGCCTCGACTAATCCCAAGACCTAATCATCCAACGAAAAATAACCAAAAGCAAGAAATAATTCACATCTACACATGCAATGTAACTAAGTAGAAAGAAAACAAGTGACAGTAAAAGAAACAGAGCGAAAAGTCTATCAATATTACAAGCCATCACAACTACGACAAAGAAGAGTACAACGGAAAAGTAACTGAAACAGTATTACATAGAACAAAAAAAAACTCACTACTACAACAGAAACTAGGGTAACAGTAAGAAAACACAGCTAAGGTTGGGCTTGACTAGGCCCAGCTTCCTTTGCAGCTGGTGGTGCTGGCCGCTTAACTCCCTGACCTGAACAAGATTATAAAATTTCCGGAATTAGCGAATGCTGAGTAGATTGGTAATTTAGCCATTTACATGTAACTAAGTCAAGCAATTAATTAATGCAATTAAGTAATTATCCATCTTCATTTAGTTCAACCAAGTACTTCTAATTTGTTGTTCCTTTATTCACTTAAATCATTTCTTGATCTGGCCTGTTCCTCACGGGAACGATCTTGATTGTAGTCTTTTCCATGATGTAGGAGGTACACGTGGTGCTCTCCTGACCAGGAGAGTCCACCGTGGTAACTCTACACCCAGTCAACCACCCTGAAATCACAGTCATGATGTAGCGGTGACTACGTCACGTGTGATAAACGCGCGGGTAGTTATCCCGCACTGACACGCGGTCAGTCATTTCCGCTAGCGGGTACGCCTAAAGGTACAACACGAAATAGTACAAGGCCTTGTCCTCTCAGAACAGAACAGAACATGGGTCTCGCCCCTCCATAGTCCGCGTACCCTCATCCAACTATCCCGATTTGCCCAATGGACCTAACAAGAGTCAGTGTAGGGCAACTAGTCCTAACCACGGGCCCCCTAGGGCGGCTAGCTCCCTCTTTACACTAAGTAGCTCTCCTAGGTACCATGTACACGAGGGCCAAACAGAGTCGATGTAGAGTGTTTAGGCCTGACCTCGGGACTCAACCCAATGGGAGTCTAGTACCCCTCTACACTAAAGGGACAGTGGCTCTCCTTGATACCGCGTACACAAGGGCTAGCTCACTTCCCATCTACAGGAGTTCTCCTCCTAATTCCCCGTAGGGTTCATGCTGGTATTCCTTTTGTTTCATATTCCAGACATTCAGATTTCTCCATTTACATTACCTGTTCCATTCTTAAAATAGGCAGCTCGTGATTTTCTAACTGACAAGGCATCAATTAAAATAACCAATACATTTGCTAGCATTTAAAGTTGTACACGCATCTCAAGTAAATAGTGTAGCTCAACCATACTCATTTGTTCCTACCCTAAAGTTCATTCTCATCCTAGGGTTTTACATGTATCTCAAGTATATAGTATAGCTCAAACCATACTCATCTGTTTCTGCCCTAAGGTTAATTCGCATCCTAGGGTTCATTCAAGTTATTCTAAACATGCAGTTCATATATTTAAATCTTAACATTAATGTAAACCACTCTATCGGCAAACATGAGAGGAATGGAGGCTTGAATCGCAGATCCCGTCGCCTTCGCGGCTCCTGCGTACTCGACTGGTTGGAGACCTATACAATTAACCAATTGCATCAAATGAGTCTAAAATTGTATACAAGTAACACTAACTCATAGAGAAACTTAAGTGAAAAGCAACGGTAGTTCGTTTGCAGAAATTTGATTCCGTTTGGGTCCTAAATGAGCCAAAAACACGCATACTATCCAAAATCAGACGTCTGGGACTAACCCTAGATGTCTTAAAAGACGTCAATACAAATCCTGGGTTTCCTGCGGCTACCTCGGACGTCCAGACCCTTCCGCAATCGTCTGAGGAGAGTTCCAGATGTCGGAATATCCTTCCGATCATCTGGAGGTATGGTAAGACGTCTGGCGATGTGTCCAGACGTCCAAAAGTGCCTTGAAGGGCGCACTGTGCGCCTTTCTAACGCTCTGCCCCTGCATACGTACGCACAAAGCTAAAAACAGCCAACCAAATCCCCTACGATAAGCCTACATGGCCGTAAACTGCACAAAAGCACGCACCTTGGCACTGAACGTGCTTTCAGACATCCGACTTCAGCTCCGGACGTCCTTCTTCTACTACAGACGTCTAGGAGATGCTCCAGACATCTAATACTAGAAAATATCTAGTACGTAGAACTTCCGCGAGCTTTCTTCTCCGCGCGGAACCCCTCCGCACCGCCCGTAGCTGCGACGCTGGCAGCTTCAGGAGGCTGCGAAGCCCACCTTCGCGAGCTCCTCCTCGCGCACAAGCTCCTCTGAGTTCCTCCCACGCTCTCGCGGCTCCCTCGCTAGCTCCTCCTCTCGAGCTCCCCTCTCCTCCTCCGCATCCCGTCTCTCTTCTTCCTCTCCACTCGCCATGCTGGTGGCTGGAAGGAAGGGGGCGGCCGGCAGGAGGGAATGATGAAGGTGGTGGTCGGTGGAGATGGAAGGAGTGGCGTGGGGGTGGGGGTTTAAATAGGTAAAGGGTTAGGGTTTGGGGTGAGGAGAGAGGGGGATACGCGTGTAGCACGTACGCGGAAAAGAAAGCAAGGTATGGTTCTTCTACTTTCAGACGTCCGACCCTCCATCTAGACTCTGGACAGACGTCTGACGACTAATCCAGATGTCTTAAACAACCCAAAAGTACAGCGGGTCATTTCATGTTTGGCAGAGGTTTAAAGTTTGAGATTATGTAAAGTTTAGAAAGCCTTAAAGAGGGATACGTGGATAAGTAAGAGGAGGGTTAGTGGATGTGAATGTGATAGTTGAGTTGATATATTATTATTGATCTTTGTTTTTATTTGTATTGAGAGTGGGTTGGTGGGAGGTAGATATGAGGGGTGAGAGTGAGTTAGTGGGGGTAGATATGATTGGTGAGGGGTAGATGTGATAAATAATGATAGATGTGATGGGTGGGATATAAAACTTTTGTACTATTCATACATTGTATCACTTATGGCTGCCACATAAGATAACTCGTCGATTTAAAACCATGCTAAACAAGCCTGGAGGGCTTAATCCATATGATGCATAGTTATGCATCTTCTACGGGCGAGGCTCAAAGATGAATCGAGGTTCAACTTTTGGTTTAATGAATGGCCCAGTCATGGCATGTTCTCTCATTTATGTCCGAGGTTATTTTTCCCCTTCGATGGACTTGGGTATTATGGTGTCTTCACATTTGAATTTCCTGTAAGAGGCCTAGGTTGATAAATGGTCACCAACTTCCTTTCCAATTTGTTGGATCAAAGCGTGCAGGATTTCATCAAATTGCAGTAGGATATTAGCATGTTTCAGCCATTGGAAGGTGCTACAGGTGTAGGTGGGAGCTGATGAATAGAGAGAGAAAAAAAAAGGACATTATAAGTTGTTAATTAAGGGCCCCCAATTGATGGATGGTAATTTGGCTCATGATATGAGGGCACTTTTGAAAGACATGATGCCTTGATGGTTAAGATCTTTTGTTGCCTCAGATAGTGCATGTCACTTTGTGGCACCGTTGAGGTTAGTGGCCATCTATTCTTTAGTTGTTCATTGGTGACTACAGCGTAGGAAAGAGTAGGGTTGGATCAGGTAAATTCCTCCTAGCGATTAAGGTGAATCCAAGTCCTAGGTGTTTTAGGACTAGGTGAGAGAAGGTATTGAAACTGTGTGTGTGTATATATATATGATAAATAGTGATGAGATCATGCTTCTAATGGATTACGGTGTATATAAGAATAACACAAATGACGATCGCATGAACATGGGTATAGTGAACATTGCCAACATAAGTGGTCAAATCAAACTGTATGGAGATCTAGGTGTGTGGGATAAATTTCCCCTATCCGACAAGTTATCCTATTCATGTAAGGTAAAATTTATCCTACAACCAAACAAAAGATTTTATATGTACACAAGCACCTGCATAAAATTGCTCAATTATACATCTGTGCACCTTGAGCACAATTTGAGGTCGGTAATCACAATCTACAGTAGAATTATGATCAACCCATACCAAGAGCCAAGACCAAGAAAAAGATGAAAGAACAAGCAATGAAAAATGAGGATACGGTTGCTAAGATCCGATTGCTTGCAAGTGCCTCAGGCATAGCCACACATTTATGTTTCGAGGTGACGGAAGTAAGAAATGGTGTTGGGGGGGCAAAATTATTCATTTTTCGTAGGACTTTGCCAATCGAGGGATACCCCATTCGAGTCTCACCCAATTCGGCCACTGAGGCTTGCAGCAGGGTGATGGGCTCTCTACCTTCCTTAAGGAGATTTTAAAAAAATTATTCGTTTTTTGTTTATTTTCTCACTAAAATACCAAATTTTTTGATGGTGCTTAATTTATTGGGAATTTGTGTAAAAAAAATCAGCTTTTTATTTTAGAGGTATCTACCTAAATGTGAAAGACCGTGGAGTAGTGTGACATCCACAGTTTTAGAGGTATCTACCCAAAAATCCTTTTTCACCTCTGATTGGACACATTTGCAGACGGGTGCGTGGAATGTTTTGTTGTTGAGATCTAGTGACTTTGCTTGAGGTACGTACAAAGAAAGGATGCATGGACAGGTTCTTGTAGAAGCTTTAGTGGCTTTCTTCTTAGAGTATATGTGTGCTACAATGGATTTTGTGATCTTCTCAATTGAAAGGTAGCTTACAGACTACATTTATGAAAAAAGGAAATACATCCTACTACTCTGATCTATTAGATGTATAAGGTCCCCACTCTCTTCTCTGGAAGATTGGAAGTGACAATCCTAATGCAACAATGATCAAAGCAATGAGGCCAATGCCCATAGGAATGCTACCCATATCTCTCCTAAACAACATGGCATTGTAAATTGGTAGATTCAGGACAACCACCCCACGCAAACAGAATTGCAAGAACAATCTTTCCACATGGATTGTGTTACGAACGTGGCATCAGACGGGTTTCTAAGACGTCTAGGAAGTGGCCCAGACGTCTGGAACCCTTCCCAGATGTCTGGTAGTAAATTTTTGCGGCGTACGGGGTTGTGTCTGCATGCCTGCGCGCGCAGACTGCACCCGCCGCTCCCGTTCCTCCTTTTCCTCTCTCTCCTCCTGCAGGCGCACAGCTCTCCTCCCTCTCTCCCTGCGCGGCCTTATAAGACCCCCTCGCCCTCACCCTCATCTCCTCCGCCTTTCTCTTCTCCTTCTCCCTGCCAGTGCGAGAGCGTGAGCGAGCGAGGGAATGGAGGCAGCAGCGGTCGTGGTGAGAGTGCGGGAAGGAGGGCTGCGAGCGGAAGGGGGAAGCTCGACCGCGAGGGTTCGAGCTTGCCGGGGCAAGTAGAGCCGGCCGGAGGGGGAGCGGCAGGCGTAGGGTGTCGCGGAGGGGCTGCTGCAGCTCGAGCAACAGGCGGACGGGGCGCAGCGCGGCCGTGCGTCACGGGCGGAGAGCGAGTCGGGCTCTGACTCTGGAAAATTTTCCAGAACCAGACGTCTGGGCTTACGACCAGACGACGGTGAAGACGTCTGGAGGACTGTCCAGACGTCTGACAGGTAAGATATTTCTATCTTCTTTGTTCTTCGCGCGTACGGCCATGCAGCCGTCCGCCGCGACTTCGTCGTGCTGAGAGCAGAAGTGTGTGTGCGCAGGTTCCGCTCGGGAGGGCGCGAGGGCTCGCCATCCCACGTAAATCAGACGTCTGGCCGCAGTGCCAGACGACGGAGAAGACTTCCAGACGTCCAGGGTGACAATCGAATGTCTTGGAACTAAGCCAGACGCCCCAGCAGGCTTCTGGACGTCTGAAGGACTACACAGAGCTAAGGTACAATCTGACCCACCTTTTAAGACGTCTGGAAGAGGTTCCAGACATCTAATTTTTGGATAGTTTCGTCGTTTTTGACCTGTTTAGGGCCCGTTCGGAGTTCGTTTCCCGCGTTTCGAGTTGCGTTCTTTCTATAATAAAATCCTCTACCCGTTTACAGTAATTGTATACCGTTCTGAGAAACTCCTTGTGTTTGATCATTGTGTTAGGACCCCGTTCCATTGCAGTCTTGGGGGTTGCGGAGGCGCGCGGGATTGCCGACCACGCCCCAAGTACTCCCATTGTAGCTGGTAGAGTGGCTTTTAAATTATTTAGCATAATTTGTTACAATTGTGGAACAATTAATAGAGTCTAGGGCATTGCATGAACTCTAGGACTGAGAAACTAGATTGAATGATAGATCCTAGGGTATTGTATGAATCCTAGGACTAGAAAACTACATTGAATGATAAAACCTAGGGTACGGCATGAATCTTAGGATTGGAAAACTAGTGGAATATATAAATATTAGAGTCTTGGAAAAGTGGAAAGGAATTAATAGCTGCCTGTAAATTATAGCTGCCTGTTATGAATGAATAAATATGATTGAGAATATGGGTTGTATGAACATAAAATTGGAACAGTAAAACCTACAATGGCCAAATAAAAAGAATACGAACCCTACGGGGAATTACGAGTAGAACTCCTGAAAAGAGAATAGAATGGAACTGAGAAAGTGAAACGTGGAAGTGTGTTGTCTCTTGGGTACGTGGTACCAAAGAGAGCACACATTACCTCTTAGTGTAGAGGGGAGCTTGCCGCCCTCAGGTTGAGACCAGGGTGGGTTTGGCCACTGTACACCGACTTGCTGGCTCTCGCGTACGCAGTACCGAGGAGAGCTACTAGTGTAGGGAGAGCACTAGCTACCCCACAGGCCCCGGGGTTCTGCTAGCCTCCGACACCAACTTGTTAGGCCCACTGGGCAAATCAGGGTAGTCAGGCGAGGGTGCGCGGACTATGGAGTATTGGACCCCTGTTACTGAGAGGGCTCTGCCCTATACCGGTTTCGTGCTGTGTTTTGAGCGCACCCAATAACGGAAACGACTGACCGCGTGCCAGTGCGGGGTAGCTACCCGTGCGCTTATCGCACGTGCCGTAGTCACCGTTACGTCTGTCAGCGACCTTGGGGGGTTGACTGAGGGTAGGACCACCACGGGGGACTCTCCCGGCCAGGAGAGCACCATGTGTTACTCCTACTTTTTGGAAAAGACTGCAATCAAGATCGTTCCCACGAAGAACATTCGAGATCACGTGAAGGATCTAAGAAATAAATAAATCGTGAAATAATAGAAAGACGTAAATAAAGAAAGTAAAAATATAACAGCTACTGTACACTCTACTGCTCCTTTAGTTTTAGTTGCCACTCTACTCAGCATTTCGCTGACGTGTTAGACTCGTTATTTTTCAGGACCAGGTGTTGAGCAGTCAGGGTCAGCGGCTGTAGAGGACGCTGGGCCTCGTAGGATCCAGTAGAGTTACCCCCAGTTCTTTTTGTACTTTTCTTCCACTGTAGTGAGTAGTTTCCCCGTTACTCCTTGTACTTCTTTATTGTAAGCTTCATGTTATGTACATATTTGTTGTTCTACTGTTGTGGTGGTGTATACTGTAGTAGTTCCTTTTCTTACTGCTGTATTTTGTTACTACTAGTTATATTCATGCTGAATGTGGTTTATTTTACTGCTCTTTTGGTTACTTCCTCGTTGGACGACTAGGTCTTGGGATTAGTCGAGTCGGTCCGATTCTCGTGTCTCGTAGGGACTTGGGAATCGGGTCGTTACAAGATGGTATCAGAGCAAGGTCGTCCCGAGAAGTGAATCAACTGACTGGAAAATAACCAATTCACATGTCTGTGACTAGAGTAGCCACCACAACCTTTCTTTTGGCATAAGCTCTTAGACTTTTTCGTTAGATATCGTCCCATATTGACGTGTTTCCGTTTTGCTTCGCGTCTCCATGCAGGAGATGCCTCGTCACGGGACTAGCGAGGCAGGCCACGGGCGCGGCCGAGGACGAGGTCGGCGAGGTGGGCGTGCTGCTGTCGACGCCTCAGTGGACCAGCCGCTGCTCCCGGGCATTCAGGCTCAGGACCTCGCCCAGCTGATACGGGATATTGTGAGGGAGGAGCTCCACCCACCGCCCCGAGCGCCTCTCCCTGGGGTTGCGGAGGGGGAGTCCTTCGTGGGACCACACGACGAATGCAGCGCTGGACACGGGGGAGGGGATGGGCCGCCACCGCCCCCACCTTCCTCCGACACTTCTGCGCACGAGGCACCTTTGCCTGGAGGTGCACCAGCATCTCCACTGCAGCGCCACTTCGAGCTCTTCGGGCAATTCCGGAAGCTGAAGCCCCCCTCCTTCAAGGGGGATGAGGACCCGACCGAGGCAGAGGACTGGCTCGAGCAGCTCGAGAAGGTTTTCGACACCCTTCGCCCCCCAGTGGAGTGCCGCGTGGCCTTTGCCACGTACCAGCTGGAGAGTGTGGCACACAGGTAGTGGAGGGCGGTCAGGGGACAGGAGAGGGACGAGCCGAGTTGGGACCGGTTCGTCACCCTCTTCTGCGAGCAGTACTTTCCCCAGACGTGGCAGGACCAGAGGAGGCGGGAGTTCCACACTCTCCGCCAGGGGACGATGACCGTGAGCGCGTACCGCACGCATTTTCTGGAGCTGTCCCGCTTTGCAGCGACAGCGGTAGCCGCTGAGGAGGAGCGCCTTTGGAGGTTCACCGAGGGGCTCCGGCCTGCGATTCGGGGGTATGTTAAATCCCTGAAGCTGCCTACGTTTTCGAGGGTGGTGGAGGCAGCTATGACCTACGAGGAGACCAACCCGTCCGCGCGAGACACTGACGGCGGGCGGAAGAGGCCCTTCCAGCCAGACTTTTCACTGGGCCAGCAAGAGAGGAGACACGTGGCGTCCACAGGAGAGCCGTCACGTTTTACAGGGCCATCAGTGGCCTTTGGGGGCCCTCGACAGGGGCCAGTTGCCAGCATCGGACCCCCGCCCAGCCGACAGCAGGGACCCATTGAGGGCAGGAGTCGGGTTCCCCTCTGCTACCAGTGCGGCCAGCCGGGCCACATCAGGAGGGACTGCCCGTCTAAGGTAGGAGGTCAGCAGATACTTCCCGCGCCGAACACTGGAGGGCGTGCAAGAGGCCGCGGTTCCCAGGCACGAGGAGGACAGCAGTCACGAGGAGGGTACCGGCCAGCACCTACCCGTCCGACGCAGAGTGTGGCTGCTTCGTCCGCACCTAGAGCTGAGGGGCGTATCAACGCCCTGACACACAGGGATGCCAGAGCTTCGGGATCGGTGGTGGCAGGTATGGTTTCAGTTTCCGGCAGACTCGTTTACACACTTTTCGATTCTGATGCTACGCACTCGTTTGTCGCAGCCAGTTTCGCAGTTAGTTTGGGCCAGGATTATATGCTGTTAAAGAATCTGTTCGTAATCAGAGGTCCGAGTGGTCAGCTGTTTGTAGTTGAGGAGGTGTACATGGGTTGCAAGGTCAGTATCGGGGGACATAGTCTGCCAGCTGACCTGATTATGATACAGATTGAGGACTTTGGCGTAATTCTGGGGATGGACTGGCTATCCGCTTACCACGCTTTGGTAGACTGCCTTGAGAGGAAGATCGTCTTCTTTATACCGGAGTTACCTTCTTTTGAGTTTCACAGACAGCCAGTGGACGGAGGTTTCAGGTGCATTTCAGCACTTCGGGCGGCGAGACTTTTAAGCCAGGGGTGTGAGGGCTTCCTAGCTTGTGTGGTGGCAGAGCCCAGCCCTGTGGCAGACTTCCAGAGCATCCCGGTGGTCAGAGAGTACCCTGACATGTTCCCAGATGAGTTACCAGGACTACCGCCCGAGCGTGAGATCAAGTTTGAGATCTCACTAGTACCAGGGACCAGCCCCATCTCCACCGCACCATACAGGATGGCACCGCTTGAGCTACGAGAGCTCAAGTCTCAGTTGAAGGACCTTTTGGAGAAGGGCTTTGTAAGGCCCAGTGGTCTCCCTGGGGAGCCCCAGTACTATTTGTGAAGAAGAAGGATGGTACCCTACGCCTTTGTGTGGACTACCGACAGCTGAATAGGGTCACCATCAAGAACAGATATCCGCTGCCGATGATCGACGACTTGTTTGACCAGTTGCGAGGGGCCACGGTGTTCTCCAAGATCGACTTGAGGTCTGGATACCACCAGTTGAGGATCAGGGAGGCAGACGTCTCCAAGACAGCTTTCCACACCCGGTACGAACACTACAAGTTTTTGGTCATGCCGTTTGGGCTGACTAATGCCCCCGCTGCTTTCATGGACCTGATGAACCAGGTGTTTAGACCGTACTTGGACCAGTTCGTGGTGGTATTTATTGATGATGTACTCATCTATTCTCGAGATCAGACGTAGCACGGACAGCACTTGCGGATGGTTCTGGACACACTGAGACGACGTAGGCTGTACGCCAAATACAGCAAGTCCGAGTTTTGGTTGAGGGAGGTGACCTTCTTAGGTCATGTGATCTCTGGGGACGGCTTGGCAGTGGACCCAGCCAAGGTCGAGGCAGTGCTCAGGTGGGAGAGACCGCGTTCAGTCACCGAGATTCGCAGTTTCCTGGGACTGGCAGGCTACTACAGACGGTTCATCAGGGATTTTTCACAGATTACGCATCCTATGACACAATTGACCTGGAAGGACGTGCCCTTTGCTTGGACAGACGCCTGTGAGGCGTGTTTTCAGGAGCTGAAGGAGAAGTTGACTTCGGCTCCCGTGCTCACCATCCCTGACAGTAGTGGCGGGTTCATTATGTACACGGACGCCTCCTTGCAGGGGTTAGGGGGTGTGCTCATGCAGAGGGGTCACGTTGTCGCTTACGCTTCGCGGCAACTGAAGTCCCATGAGCATACCTACCCTACCCATGACCTGGCGCTGGCAGCTGTCGTCTTCG
This sequence comes from Thalassia testudinum, assembly GCA_037157565.1. NCBI lineage: Eukaryota > Viridiplantae > Streptophyta > Magnoliopsida > Alismatales > Hydrocharitaceae > Thalassia > Thalassia testudinum. The sequence continues at coordinate 57,546,231 of JAZHRO010000030.1, forward strand.
CGCTGAAGACCTGGAGGCACTACTTGTACGGTGAGACCTTTGAGATTTTCTCAGATCACAAGAGCCTCAGATACCTTTTTGATCAGAAGGAGCTCAACATGAGACAGAGACGTTGGTTGGAGCTCCTGAAGGACTATGACTGCAGCATTTCCTACCAACCGGGAAAGGCCAACGTTGTGGCTGACGCCTTGAGCCGGAAGGGGCCTGCACACTTGGCCAGTTTACAGTTATAGAGTTGGAGCCTTTTGAAGGAGGTGGGCAGTTGGCGACCCCTAGAGTTACGGGAGCACTATGGGGCAGTGACTGTGACACGACAGACTAGGCCAGAGCTGATAGACCGCATCATCACAGGACAGATGGTCGATCCATACTTGCAGTCCTTACGCAACAGAGTACTGTCAGGAGACCCAGGGGACTTCTCTTTCACAGACCAGGTGCTGCGCCTGAGGGGACGGTTGTGCGTTCCCAGAGACGAGGAGCTGTTAAGAGAGCTCCTGACTGAGGCACACGGTTCCAGATTCACCATACATCCCGGAAACACGAAGGTGTACCACGACTTGAGACGCGAGTTTTGGTGGAGGGGGATGAAACGGGATGTGGGTGAATTCGTGCAGCAGTGCTTAGTGTGCCAACAGGTGAAGGTCGAGCATCAGAGGCCTGGCGGGCTGCTACAGTCGCTTCCAGTGCCAGAGTGGAATTGGGAGAGCATCACCAAGGACTTGGTGGTGAGTTTACCTGTTACCCAGCGAGGACATGACGCAGTCTAGGTAATTGTGGATAGATTGACGAAGACGACACGATTCTTGCTGATCCGAGTTACGTTGGGACCAACACAGTTGGCAGAGAGGTATATCCGCGACGTGGTACTACTACACGGAGTTCCGTGGGAGATCGTATCCGACTGGGATACCCACTTTACGTCCCAGTTTTGGGCTTAGTTTCAGCAGGCCCTGAGGACGCGGTTGAGATTCAGTACAGCTTACCACCCCCAGACGGACGGACAGTCTGAGCGCACGATACAGACACTTGAGGACCTTTTGCGTGCCTGTGCACTGGACTGGAGGGGCTCTTGGGAGGAGCACCTGCCCCTGGTAGAGTTTGCATACAACAACAGCTATCACTCGAGCATCGGCATGGCTCCTTACGAGGCTCTGTACGGACGGAGGTGTACGACACCCTTGAGTTGGGTTGAGGTGGAGACCAAGTAGGAGGTTGGCCACAGGTTGATTCGGCAGAGTCAAGAGGTAGTCGAGCAGATCCACAGGCGACTCCGCACTGTCAGGAGCAGGCAGAAGAGCTACGCGGATCGGAGACGCAGAGAGGTGCAGTTTGAGGTTGGGGACCACGTCTTCCTTCGTGTTTCTCCCATGAAGGGTCAGCAGCGGTTTGGGGTGAGAGGGAAGCTCGCGCCGAGGTTCGTGGGGCCCTTTGAGGTCCTGGAGCGGGTTGGACCCGTTGCTTACAGACTTGCCTTCCCTCCTCAGCTTTCTGGTGTGCACAACGTGTTCCACATGTCCAACCTCAGGAAGTACGTTGCCGATCTCAGTCACGTCCTGAGTCACGAGAGCGTCGAGATAGGCGACGACCTGACCTACCCCGAGCGGCCAGTACAGATTCTTGACCAAGCCGTCCGCAGTTTGAGACCAAAGCAAGTACCCCTGGTGAAGGTTTTGTGGAGGAGCCAGCGGTACAAGGAGGCTACCTGGGAGCCTGAGGCGGCAATGCAGGAGCGGCACTCGGAGCTCTTCACGGGTACGTCTTTTCGGATTGGCTTCGGTCCTCTTTGAGTTTGTTATGTTTATATATGTTGTTCTTTCCCGCACCTTAGTTAGCGCAAGTTTCGGGGACGAAACTTCCTTTGAGTTTGTTATATTGTTACGAACGTGGCATCAGACGGGTTTTTAAAACGTCTGGGAAGTGGCCCAGACGTCTGACCGGACGTCTGGAACCCTTCCCAGACGTCTGGTAATAAATTTTTGCGACGTACGGGGTTGCGTCCGTGCGCCTGCACACGCAGACTGCACCCGCCGCTCCCGTTCCTCCTTTTCCTCTCTATCCTCCTGCAGGCGCGCAGCTCTCTTCTCTCTCTCCCCGCGCTGCCTTATAAGGCCCCCTCGCCCTCTCCCTCACCCTCATCTCCTCCGCCTTTCTCTTCTCCTTCTCCCTGCTAGTGCGAGAGCGTGAGCGAGCGAGGGAATGGCGGCGGCAGCAGTTGTGGCGAGAGTGCGAGAAGGAGGGCTGCGAGCGGAAGGGGGAAGCTCGACCGCGAGGGTTCGAGCTTGCCGGGGCAACTAGAGCCGACCGGCGGGGGAGCGGCGAGCGTGGGGTGTCGCGGAGGGGCTGCTGCAGCTCAGGCAACAGGCGGACGGGGCGCGGCACGGCCGTGCGTCACGGGCGGAGAGCGAGTCGGGCTCTGGTTCTGGAAAATTTTCCAGAACCAGATGTCTGGGCTTACGACCAGACGACGGTGAAGACGTCTGGAGGACTGTCCAGACGTCTAACAGGTAAGATATTTCTATCTTCTTCGTTCTTCGCGCGTACGGCCATGCAGCCGTCCGCCGTGACTTCGTCGTGCTGAGAACAGAAGTGTGTGTGCGCAGGTTCCGCTCGGGAGGGCGCGAGGGCTCGCCATCCCACGTAAATCAGACGTTTGGCCGCAGTGCCAGACGACGGAGAGGACTTCCAGACGTCCAGGGTGACAATCGGACGTCTTGGAACTAAGCCAGACGCCCCAGCAGGCTTCTGGACGTCTGAAGGACTACACAGAGCTAAGGTACAATCTGACCCACCTTTTAAGACGTCTGGAAGAGGTTCCAGACGTCTGATTTTTGGACAGTTTCGTCGTTTTTGACCCGTTTAGGGCCCATTCGGAGTCCATTTCCCACGTTTCGAGTTGCGTTCTTTCCAGAATAAAATCCTCTACCCGTTTACAGTAATTGTATACCGTTCTGAGAAACTCCTTGTGTTTGATCCTTGTGTTAGGACACCGTTCCATTGTAGTCTTGGGGGTTGCGGAGGTGCGCGGGATTGCCGACCACGCCCCCAATACTCCCGTTGTAGCTGTAGATTGGATTTTAAATTATTTAGCATAATTTGTTACAATTGTGGAACAATTAATAGAGTCTAGGGCATTGCATGAACCCTAGGACTGAGAAACTAGATTGAATGATAGATACTAGGGTATTACATGAATCCTAGGACTGGAAAACTAGATTGAATGATAGAATCTAGGGTACGTCATGAATCCTAGGATTGGAAAACTAGTGGAATATATAAATATTGCAGTCTTGGAAAAGTGGAAAGGAATTAATAGCTTCCTGTAAATTAATAGCTGCCTGTTATGAATGAATAAATATGATTGAGAATATAGGTTGTATGAACTTAAAACTGGAACAGTGAAACCTACAATGGCCAAACAAAAAGAATACGAACCTGGTGACAGCGTCGGGTTCGACCGGTTTGTGTTATATATATCGTTGTAGTAAAGCCGGTTGTTACCAACGTATCATCATATAAAAAATTTTTTACTCGGAAAAATAAAAGAGTTCCCGAGGTCGAACTCAGGGAGCAAGTTATATTCTAGAGATATACAAGTTCTATTACAAAAATAAAGAGAGAGAGAGAGAGATGAAAATTTGGCTTCTTCTTCTTTTCTTCTTTCTTCCTCTTTGTCTTTGGTTTTTCCTGTTCTTTGTTCTTCTTCTTCTTCTGCAATCTTCTGCTTTCTTCCCCTCGTGCTCTTCTTCTTCTGTTCTTCCTTCTGCTTTCTTCAGATTTTCTTTCTTTCTTTTTCGTCAGATCGTCTTCTTCTTTTCTTGCTTCTTGCTTCTCTTTCTTCTGCTTTGTCTTCACCTGCCTTGACCTCTCTTTTTCTTCTTTCGCGATGGCCGTTGCTCTTCCTTTTTTTTTCTTCAGCGGGTCTTCTTCTTCTTTGGAGGCTGACCTTCCGTCGTCTGCGCCAGTGCTGAGACGACTTAACAATGCCTTCGCTACAGTGCAGCAGCTCTTTTTTTTCTTCAGCGGGTCTGCTTCTTCTTCTTTGGCCTGCACACTTCAGAGTTTGTTCGTCAAGGCAAAAACCTACTCTACCCCCCTCCCCCGCGTATCTCTCTCTCTGAAATCACTCATCGGAAGCTCTCCCAGAGCGCTACCGGGTAATCGGGTTCGGATCAGACCCGGGTCCAGGCCCACCGGCGTGCGTGGTGGGCGAGGAGTGCAGGTCAGTCTACTCGGGTCGGGCCAGGTCCGCGGAGCGTGGTCACGGACGAGGCCGAGTCGGGTCGGGTGAGAGGGACCTCACCCCGTGGTAACTGAGGCAAACAGCATACAGCAGCTTTTCAATTTATGTGTCCGCGCGCCTTTGAGAGATTCCGAGGTGGGACTAAATGTCCCACCCCAATTCTCTTACGCCTGCAGCAGGGATGGTGCCCCCAATTGCAGCGGCTGTTGAGGCGTACAGCTCCAATCGAGGGCCAGGGTGTGTGCGTGAGACTCTTCCGCGCTGGCCGAGGCTATTCAATCTGGGATATCTCGGCTTGGAGCAACCTCGAGCAGGCTTCGAGCTTCTTCGCCAATGGCGGCCAAGGCCTGGAACCTGAAACCAATGGCACGGCCTCTCGGCCAAATCAGACAGGCGGAGGACCTTCGCCGTGGCACGGCGAAGGTGGTCAGGGGGTCTGCAGGGGGCGAGAGGGGGCTGTTAGGTCGTCCTAGGTCAGACTGTGAGCGAGGGAGTGGGTGTGTTCGGTGGGTCTGCAGGAGGTGTTTGGTGGGAAGTGGAGGGGCGGAAGAGGATCAGGGTGAGGAGGCGGAAGTTCTGCGGTGGTCGGCGAGCCGTGTGGGTCGCTGAGGTGATGGGAGCGGCTCGCCGGAGGGTGGTCGGAGGCGGAGAGGATGAGGGTGAACAGGGTCGGTAGAGGGCTTAATTGACTAAATCGAAAGCGGGGAAAGAAAGAGGAGGAGAAGGGGAGTAAGTCTAACTTAACTGCAGGGACGAAGGGGGAGAAACAGGGCGACAGTCGTATCGACTGTCGCCGGAGAAGATGATGCTCAGGGAGAGGGGCGGCGGCGAGCAGAAGGCTGGAGAGGCGCCAGCTGGGTGCGGCGTGGCGCGGGAAGAGCAGGGGAGGAGGTCTCTGCTGCTGGTAGTGCGGCAGAGCGAAGAGGAGGAGGGAGAGGAAGTCGCCGGAGCTGGTGAGCGTCTGCCGGAGAAAGAAGAGACGAAAGCTGGGGGTTTTCTCCGTCAGATCCAGGCTGCTTTGGTCGGTGGAGCGGCGGGGGGTATTTATAAGGTTGAAGCAGGGAGGAAGGCGGAGGGAGACGACGTGTCTCCCTCGCCGGAGCATGGTCGGAATTCGAACCCATACCGTCCGTGCGTTCGCACGGCCGGTGTGGGGGGCTGCTAGGACCATGGGGGTGCTCCTGCGACGGCTGACGACGCAGGGCACCCCCGGTACACATGCCAGGTCCTCCACCTTACCCTGCGCGGCGCCATGCTCCGCGCAAGGTCGCCGGAGCATGGTGCTGGCAGGGTTTTGCAGGAGGGACCTGTTTGCAAAGAACGAAGGAGAGTTAGGGGCCTGAATGCGAGGGTTCAAAAGTTGAGGGCCAAAGAGTAAATATATGAGGACCAAAGTGTAAAGTCGGTCAAGGAGGTTTCTTCTTAGGCTCAAGTTTTTATACATGACTAATTAGAACCTAAGGAATCTGATGGTAAATTTCATTTTCATATTAAACCTTGTTTGACCGGTCAATTTGCGTAAAGACCCAAATTAAGTTATTAATTGGGCATGGTTCTCAATGTAGGTCAAAATGGGTTCTAAAGGCCAAATTGAAGGTTCTAAACCCTAGAGATTATTTTTCTATGAATTTTAGAGGGTTTATTCTATTTTTACTTTGCCTCGAACCTTGTGAATTGAAGTGGGTTATTTTAGGGTTACAGATTATCATTTGGTTCCTTGGAAGTGCTGTAGCCCTTGCTAGATCATCTCATCCCACTTTTATTCTTATTACGCTGTTCTGACCTGTGTTTGGGCCCTGAATTACCCTGTATGCAGATTATACTGGTAAAATTGCACTTTTACCCCTTATGACTGGTTTTCTTCTCAAACTCAGAATTCTCTGAGTTAAGCCTTTCCTTGAGATATGTAGGAGCTTTTATCCTTTGTATTGGGTCAAAATGAGCTAGTTATGGCTCATGATGAGGTTCTCATCATACCCCCATGCCTAGCTTTTGCTAGTCCCTTAGCAAAAAACTTAAGGTTTCAACCCTTGTTCTAGACCATGAAGTTTTCAATGGTTTTAGATAAGTGCCTTTTTATTTAAGCATAGATTAGGTTAGAATGCTGACCATAGGCCTAAAAGATACTCTAGTACCAATCAAGATCCAAATCTGTCTAGCCTTAGCCTCAGTCTTTTAGCAAAGGTTTTTAAGGCCCACAAGAACTAACCTAAGGTTTATTGGACTTCGTGGTTAAAGCACCCGTGCTTGAAATGATTTTAGCCCTGGCTCAGTTCGCAGTGCGTTTTGTAAGAGAGAGATAGAAAGTTTTTTCTGTTTGGAGAGTTTTCTCTCTCTTTTTCTTTTTAGTTCTAGTCTAGGGTTGGCTTTTCAACACGGTCTGTATCAGATTCCTTGCTCCCATCATCAATCCTCAAGGGTTCCTGGCGATCGATGCTTCGAGATAGCACCGCCCATGGCAACCCCCGGAACCCTGGCTATTGAGATTTCGAGATAATCCCATCCATGGTGTTCCGTGGCCGAATCCAGACCCTGGCAATTGACACTTCGAGATAATGCCATCCATGGAATCTGAACCAGCAGAGTGCTTACATGCCCCCCGTAGGATATGTAAATATCCTAAGAGACAAGCACCGAGGAGATGATATTTTGTTACGCATCTTCGAGGGGATTTCCCGCCTCTCCGCGCTGGGAACTCGTCCAAATCAACTTGTGTTGATCGGCCATTCCTATTCTAGGTGTTCTTTTCAGATTTTTGCGACGCTTCTGCGTGATTCTGATTTTTACGCTTACTGAACCAGGCTGTGTGTGAGATTAGGGTGCTTAGGTTACTGAGTCCCGTAAACCAAAAATTAGTTAACGAGGTCGAATACTTCCTAAGCCTTAGACCTAATACTTCAGCCTTTCATTTTCCTCAACCTCTTGAGGAGTGTCCAGATCTTAATGAGTACTAAGAGTCTATTCAAGAATGCCTAAGGTTTGCATTCTTACTAATCTCATTGTGCACTTTTCAGTTATTTTCTTGAATGAGGTCTAGAACTTAGGTTAATTCCTTAGTTCCTTACTAATGACTATCAACTTTTCTTATAATTTTGTGCTCCTTTTTCATTTTGTTTCTTCTCTCCTTCACAAAATTTTCCTTCTCCTCTTTTCCTCTTATTCTTTTTCGAAAATTTTTTTTTTTTTTTTTTTTTTTTTTTTTAATTTTTATGGTATTTTTGGCATATGTGAATTTTTTTTGTTTGAAACCTTTTCTTACGAGTTTTTGCACTTTCATACCCCCCCATGCCTAAGATTTGCAATGTCCTCATTGTAACCTAGGGGGTCTTAGTTCATTCCTTAAGACAGAAATTTGGGTGAGTGGATGGGTCGAGTTGAATTTTTGCGGACGATTTCAAATTTCAGATGCGAACATCTGAGTTGGGGTCGGCTGTCTATAAGGGTGAACTTCGAGTGCTGAAAGGTGTCAGAACAAGTTTCAGGTTTTCAAAGAGAATGACGGGCTGCCTCCCGTTAAGCGCTGAGTTTTACGCCATCGGCTGGGCGCAATAAGCTCAAGGGGAAAGGAGGATATGAGATGCCTCAGCCAAATCAGTAGAAGTTACATCAATGAACGGCTTGAGTCTTTGACCATTCACGATGAAAGGTTCAGAATCGTGGCTGAGTGGACTGATTTCGATTGCTCCATTTCCAAAAACCTGTCGGACCAAATATGGTCCGACCCACTTAGATCTCAGTTTTCCTGGGAAGAGTTTGAGTCGGGCATCAAAGAGTAGGACCTTTTGACCAGGATGGAAGATCTTTCTTGAGATGTGTTTGTCGTGGAAGGCTTTAACCCGCTCCTTGTAGATTTGCGAGTTCTCGTACGCGTCTGTGCGTAATTCATCGATCTCGCTGATTTGGAGTTTTCTGTGGGTCCCAGCCTTGGAAAGATCTAGATTACAGTTCCGTACTGCCCAATAGGCTTTATGCTCCAGTTCGACGGGAAGGTGGCATGCCTTTCCGTACACCAATCTAAAGGGAGACATGCCCAATTGGGTCTTGTGGGCGGTCCTATAGGCCCACAATGCTTCCGGAAGTCGGGACGACCAGTCCTTCCTGTCAGGTCGAACAGTGACCTGTAGGATTTTCTTGATCTCCCGATTCGACAGCTCAGCTAGACCATTAGTTTGGGGGTGGTAAGGAGTAGAGATTCGGTGAGACACCCCGTATTTGGTCATCAGTGACCTAAACTGAGCATTTGTGAAATGGGTCCCCCCATCAGAGATTATTGCACGAGGAATCCCGAACCTTGAGAAAATGTGTTGATGAATGAATTTGAGAACGATTTTGTGATCACAGGTTCGGGTCGGTATGGCTTCGATCCATTTGGACACGTAGTCCACAGCCAACAGAATGTATTCGAAACCATCCGAAACAGGAAAGGGGCCCATAAAATCAATCCCCCAAACATCAAAGATTTCGCATACTAGAATCGGTTGCATAGGCATCATGTTGCGATGGCTCATGTTGCCCAAAGTCTGGCAACGACTGCATGCCTTGCAATGACTGTATGCGTCTTTGAACAGTGTGGGCCAGTAAAAGCCGCACTGGAGGACTTTTGATGCGGTTTTATGCCCGGCAAAATGGCCACCGCATGCCTGGTCATGGCAGAAAGAGAGGATATTGTTGACTTCCCCTTCCGGGATACATCTCCGGATGATCTGATCGGCACCTATGCGGAAGAGGTACGGGTCTTCCCAAATGTAATACTTGGCATCGGAGCGTAATTTGTCTTTCTTGGCCTTCGGCCAATCGGACGGGGTCTGATGAGATGCCAAGTAATTTACAATATTAGCAAACCATGGAAGGCTAGTACCAATAGTCAGCAGGTGCTCATCGGGAAAATGCTCAGTGATGGGTCCGGAAGGGTCTATCATTTCAGAAGGAAGACGGGACAAGTGATCAGCTACCACGTTTTGTTTTCCCGCTTTATCGCGAATCTCGAGGTCAAATTCTTGCAACAGCAAGATCCATCGGATCAATCGAGGTTTCGCGTCCTTCTTTGCAAGGAGATGCCTCACAGCCGTGTGATCCGAGTATATGATGACATGGGAACCCAGAAGGTATGATCTGAATTTCTCTAGGGCAAATACTACAGCTAGCAGCTCTTTCTCAGTAACTGTATAGTTACGCTGAGCCTCATCGAGTGTTTTGCTGGCGTAGTAAATGACCACAGGTTTCTTGTCATTCTTCTGCCCCAAAACCGCTCCTACAGCGAAGTCGGATGCATCACACATGATCTCAAAGGGTTGAGACCAATCAGGGGACTGTAGGATCGGGGCTTGGGTGACTCGGTCACGCAGGATTTCAAATGCTTGAGTGCATTCCTTGGAGATTTCGAAGGGAACATCCTTGGAGAGAAGAGTGGTCAGGGGGCGTGCGATTTTTGAAAAATCAGGGATAAATCGTCGATAAAAACCGACATGCCCTAAAAAGGATCGGATGTCCCTGATCGAGCTAGGCATGGGAAGGCGAGAAATCAGATTAACCTTAGCTCGATCCACTTGGATACCTTTCTCCGAAATTGAGTGTCCCAGGACAATTCCCTCAGGCACCATGAAATGGCTCTTTTCCCAGGAAAGAACCAAATTCACGTCGATGCACCGCCTGAGAATCTGGACCAAGTGCTGGAGGCAATCGTCGAATGATGCTCCGAAAACTGAAAAGTCATCCATGAAGACTTCCAGATAATCACCTACCATATCTGAGAATATGGCAAGCATGCATCGCTGAAAAGTAGCGGGTGCATTGCAAAGACCGAAAGGCATCCTTCGGAAAGCGTATGTTCCGAAGGGGCAGGTGAAAGTGGTCTTTTCTTGGTCCTCAGGATGGATTGCCACCTGGTTATAACCGGAGTACCCGTCAAGAAAGCAGAAGAACCTATTTCCCGCTAGTTTTTCGAGAATTTGATCAATGAAGGGTAGTGGGAAATGATCCTTCTTCGTGGAGGAATTGAGTCGACGGTAATCTATACAGACTCTCCACGAGTTGGCTAATCGGGTAGGAATGATTTCTCCGGTCTCAGTCGTTATAGTGGTGAGTCCTGCCTTCTTAGGCACGACCTGAATTGGGCTCACCCAACGACTATCGGAGATCGGGTAGATGATCCCGGCATCTAACCACTTGATGATCTCCTTTTTCACGACCTCCTGCAGATTGGGGTTTAAGCGTCTCTGCATTTCACGAGAAGGTCGTGTGCCCTCTTCTGAATAGATATGATGAGTACAATAAGAGGGACTTATTCCAGTCAAATCATCGAGGGTCCATCCGATGGCTCTGCGATGTTGCTGGAGGACAACAGTCAGACGGGATTCCTGTTCAGGATTGAGGTTGGAATTGATGATCACAGGAAGGGTCTGATTAGAACCCAAAAAGATGTATTTCAAATGAGCAGGAAGGGGTTTCAGTTCAAGGATGGGGTTTTCAGCAGCAGCGGGTGGTTCAGTATAGATGTGAGGTTCAAGGGTGGGAGTTACTGGGTTGTTCACATCCGGAATGGACTCCTCTATTTGCGGGTCAAGATCCTTCTGTGGTTGATGAGGAATACTCAAGTCATTCTGGAGGTGTGATTCATCAACCAAAGTCTTGATGTCACAAATTTGCTCGATGACGCCGCAATTAATTCCTTGTTGGGCCTTAAATATATCAATTTTCAGTGTTTGATCTCCAAACTTAAGCTCTATTTGGCCCTCCTCACAGCTGATGTTGGCTCTAGCAGTAGCCAAGAAAGGTCTCCCTAGAATGATTGGTGTATCCCTAGGGTTCTCAGGTGCATCCATGTCTAAGACTATAAAGTCCACTGGAAAATAGAAATCCCGCACTCTCACGATAACATCCTCGAGAATCCCTTTTGGTGACTTTATAGATCGATCTGCTAATTGTAATGTCACCTCAGTTGGTTTCAGCTCAGATTCTTCCAGATGGTTAAGTAAGGATGTGGGTATCAGATTTATAGATGCTCCTAAGTCTAACAATGCTCTATCAAATTGGGTACCACCTATCTTACAGGAGATCAGGGGAGTTCCAGGATCTTTTGCCTTGGGTGGGAGTCTACTAAGGATTACAGAGCTGGCTTGCTCTGACAGAACAATTGGGCTCCCTCCCTTGGTTCGCGGCTTACGCTGGGGTGTACATATATTCTTTAGAAATCGTGCGTAAGCTGGTACGTGGTGGATTGCATCCATCAAGGGGATGTTTATGTGGACCTGCTCAAAGAGCTTGACCAGGTCCTCCTCAGGGGCCACGGGTTTGGTGGTCTTCTTTCCCTTGGTCAGGGCTTCGGGAAACGGGATCTTGGTTGGTTCCTCTAGGATAGGTCCTGGTTGTGGGTCTGGAACAGCGGTACCTTGGATAACTATCCTAGGGTCATGATTATCAGGCTGGGAGTGGTTTGGATAACGCGGGTCCTGAGTTGTCTTACCACTACGTGTTGTTACAGAATTTAATCCGGCCTGATTTTGGTTTGGATTTGGTAGGAGGGGTGGCTGCTGCTGAAATCCCGTACGAGAAGTAGAGGCTTCCATCTCGTCTGGAGATGGGGCAGTAGGGGCCTGATAAATCCATTGAGCGTGGCCTAAATTTGGATTCATAACGCGCTTCTGGGTTGGCACGTTATTTGGGTTAGGAAGGGGTTGGGAAGGGAGTGTGCCTGGCTGGCGAGAATTTGCCAACTGGGCCAGCTGAGTTTTGACTTCAGTAAGCTCGTCCTTGTGCTGTTTTTGAATGGCCGCATTCGATTTTTGAATGTCAGCCAGAGTCTGAAGGATTAAGGACATTTGATCTTGATTTGGCCCTGATGGATAAGTAGGGTTGGGCCGAGGCTGAGGCGGCTGGTAGTGATGAGAGGGCTGTGGGCGGGACTGAAAAGGTGGTCTTCGGGTTTGAGAATTTCCCGCCCACTGAAAATTTGGATGGTTTCGCCATCCAGGGTTGTAAGTGTTGGAGAATGGGTCGTTCTGGATGGCGTTGAGGTCCTCGCAGGTCTGAGGAACCTCCTGAGAATCAGGGAAAGGGGGAATGGAGTTCCCCCGACTGGTGAAGAAAGGATCGGATGATCTTCCAGTCCAAGAATCAGATGGAGATGGATATGGATCCATCCCAGGGGAGGATCGGTGTAGGATGTTTTGCACAGTCTCCTGTGTGGAAGGAGGTTGTGCAAAGGAGTTACGTGCAGAGGTGGCTCGCTGCAAGTGCTGAGTCAGCTCATCCACCTTCTTTTCAATAATTGAGACCTTGTCCAATCGACTGGCCATTAATTCCAGGTCGACTGATGCGGACAGGCCCTGCGTCTCATGTGCTCCCTTAAGATTCGTCGCTGCGCGGGTATTCGTCCTGTCGAATAATCCCATGGAGTCATTGTTGATGGAGTTCTCGCACATGTTTTCGAGAATCTCCCATACGGTGTCTTCATGTTGACCCATGATGTTTCCTCCGCAGGTTGCATTGACGAAAAGGCGGATGTCCTCACGGAGTCCCTGGTAAAAAGATTGGACTTGTTCCCATTTAGGAACTCCGTGATGGGGGCACTTCCTCATGAGATCCTGAAAACGATCCCATGCCTCATGGAGAGGTTCTCCTGATTGTTGAGTGAAGTGTGTAATCTGATGGCGCAAGGCGTTGGTCCGACCAACGGGAAAGAACTTTTTCAAAAACTCGGATTGAAGTTCTTCCCAAGTGTTGATCGGCCGGGTCTGAGTTTGATACCAATGGGCGGCCTTGTCCATAAGAGAAAAGGAGAACATCTTCATGAGAAGAATATCCCGATTTTGCGCATCTGATCCAAAAGTGTGGGCCAGATGTTTAAGCTGTTTGATGTGCTGGAAGGGATCTTCAGAATTAAGCCCATGGAATTTAGGTATAGCGTGAATCATGTTGGGCTTTAGTTCGGAATCAGGTCCTCCAATCGGGATTCTAACTCGAGGCTCAATGGCCACCGCAGCAGGATTGTAGTGGTCCCGCATCATAGGACGCTGCGGTGGGTGCACGAAGTTTTGGAAGAGGTCATTGAGTCGCTGGAGCTGGTGTTCCAGATTATTTTCTTCCTCAACTGGCTGAGCCATGATGGGGGAAGAAGAAGAACTTGGTTCTGAATCAGAAGAGAGAATAATGTGAGGGTGTTGCTGCACAAACACGGGCGTCGAGGCTTGGCCTTGACGAGAGTGAATTTCTAAAGGAGGTCTTAAGGGTGGTCTTAGAGACCTCCTTCCGTACATGCACAGTTGGGAGAGGTAAGTTCAGAAGGTGCTGGACCCAATCAAGACACCCAAAAATGTGTTGGGTGACTATAGAGGTGCGGGGCAGATGGACCCCTTGATCAGAAAGATCGTCCACCTGAGAATTACCTGGGCAGCCAGAGAGGGAGAGTCCCGCGAAGACCCCTACACGGTAGAGCGTCCCCACGGGTTACAGGGTTTCCCCCACCCGACCTCTCTTGTCACTGCGGTTCCAGGTAGACCAGAATGGGGATCTTGACCTCTTAAGTCTACCGATTTTAAGATCAGGGTGCTTAAGGTTTCACTTGAACTTTAGTCTTTTTAAGTGCAAAGAGTGACCTAATTTAAGGTTGGTTAACCCAAGGGGTCAACTTTACCTATTGTTTTCTTTAAGAGCTTTTAGGTCCTGTCTTTTAGGGTTCAAGTGTTTAGAGAGAGCCAATTGTTTAGGATTTTTCTTGTATAGGTATTTTCAGACAAGGGCTTGGGCACACTTCATTTTGTTTTCTCAATTCTTGAGTTAAGTAGTGTGTCTCTAAATCCCTAGTGTTGGATCCTAGGTTGGCTCTACTTGGTCCAGTTAATTCTTTGTTGGGTAATTAGGGCTCAAGCAAGAATGTGTTAGCCCTTAAATACCCTTGATAGTGTGCAGAAATAATGAGTTGAAAACACGCAACTTTTATGGTTACTAAATATGGAAGACAGGTTAGCCCTATATTGCTTGTTCTTTTCTTTTCTTTCTCTTTAGAGTGTAGGGGTTAATAGTGAGAGAAAAGATTTACCTGTCTTCGGAGTGGTTGTCGTGTGGTTGCGTGTCTTCTTGAGTACCTGTAGCTGCACAAAAGAGAGGAGATTATCAGAAATTAAAAGATACAGGATTGTTTACCTCTAGAATAGCCGTTGCTCCCCGGCAACGGCGCCAAAATGGTGACAGCGTCGGGTTCGACCGGTTTGTGTTATATATATCGTTGTAGTAAAGCCGGTTGTTACCAACGTATCATCATATAAAAAATTTTTTACTCGGAAAAATAAAAGAGTTCCCGAGGTCGAACTCAGGGAGCAAGTTATATTCTAGAGATATACAAGTTCTATTACAAAAATAAAGAGAGAGAGAGAGAGATGAAAATTTGGCTTCTTCTTCTTTTCTTCTTTCTTCCTCTTTGTCTTTGGTTTTTCCTGTTCTTTGTTCTTCTTCTTCTTCTGCAATCTTCTGCTTTCTTCCCCTCGTGCTCTTCTTCTTCTGTTCTTCCTTCTGCTTTCTTCAGATTTTCTTTCTTTCTTTTTCGTCAGATCGTCTTCTTCTTTTCTTGCTTCTTGCTTCTCTTTCTTCTGCTTTGTCTTCACCTGCCTTGACCTCTCTTTTTCTTCTTTCGCGATGGCCGTTGCTCTTCCTTTTTTTTTCTTCAGCGGGTCTTCTTCTTCTTTGGAGGCTGACCTTCCGTCGTCTGCGCCAGTGCTGAGACGACTTAACAATGCCTTCGCTACAGTGCAGCAGCTCTTTTTTTTCTTCAGCGGGTCTGCTTCTTCTTCTTTGGCCTGCACACTTCAGAGTTTGTTCGTCAAGGCAAAAACCTACTCTACCCCCCTCCCCCGCGTATCTCTCTCTCTGAAATCACTCATCGGAAGCTCTCCCAGAGCGCTACCGGGTAATCGGGTTCGGATCAGACCCGGGTCCAGGCCCACCGGCGTGCGTGGTGGGCGAGGAGTGCAGGTCAGTCTACTCGGGTCGGGCCAGGTCCGCGGAGCGTGGTCACGGACGAGGCCGAGTCGGGTCGGGTGAGAGGGACCTCACCCCGTGGTAACTGAGGCAAACAGCATACAGCAGCTTTTCAATTTATGTGTCCGCGCGCCTTTGAGAGATTCCGAGGTGGGACTAAATGTCCCACCCCAATTCTCTTACGCCTGCAGCAGGGATGGTGCCCCCAATTGCAGCGGCTGTTGAGGCGTACAGCTCCAATCGAGGGCCAGGGTGTGTGCGTGAGACTCTTCCGCGCTGGCCGAGGCTATTCAATCTGGGATATCTCGGCTTGGAGCAACCTCGAGCAGGCTTCGAGCTTCTTCGCCAATGGCGGCCAAGGCCTGGAACCTGAAACCAATGGCACGGCCTCTCGGCCAAATCAGACAGGCGGAGGACCTTCGCCGTGGCACGGCGAAGGTGGTCAGGGGGTCTGCAGGGGGCGAGAGGGGGCTGTTAGGTCGTCCTAGGTCAGACTGTGAGCGAGGGAGTGGGTGTGTTCGGTGGGTCTGCAGGAGGTGTTTGGTGGGAAGTGGAGGGGCGGAAGAGGATCAGGGTGAGGAGGCGGAAGTTCTGCGGTGGTCGGCGAGCCGTGTGGGTCGCTGAGGTGATGGGAGCGGCTCGCCGGAGGGTGGTCGGAGGCGGAGAGGATGAGGGTGAACAGGGTCGGTAGAGGGCTTAATTGACTAAATCGAAAGCGGGGAAAGAAAGAGGAGGAGAAGGGGAGTAAGTCTAACTTAACTGCAGGGACGAAGGGGGAGAAACAGGGCGACAGTCGTATCGACTGTCGCCGGAGAAGATGATGCTCAGGGAGAGGGGCGGCGGCGAGCAGAAGGCTGGAGAGGCGCCAGCTGGGTGCGGCGTGGCGCGGGAAGAGCAGGGGAGGAGGTCTCTGCTGCTGGTAGTGCGGCAGAGCGAAGAGGAGGAGGGAGAGGAAGTCGCCGGAGCTGGTGAGCGTCTGCCGGAGAAAGAAGAGACGAAAGCTGGGGGTTTTCTCCGTCAGATCCAGGCTGCTTTGGTCGGTGGAGCGGCGGGGGGTATTTATAAGGTTGAAGCAGGGAGGAAGGCGGAGGGAGACGACGTGTCTCCCTCGCCGGAGCATGGTCGGAATTCGAACCCATACCGTCCGTGCGTTCGCACGGCCGGTGTGGGGGGCTGCTAGGACCATGGGGGTGCTCCTGCGACGGCTGACGACGCAGGGCACCCCCGGTACACATGCCAGGTCCTCCACCTTACCCTGCGCGGCGCCATGCTCCGCGCAAGGTCGCCGGAGCATGGTGCTGGCAGGGTTTTGCAGGAGGGACCTGTTTGCAAAGAACGAAGGAGAGTTAGGGGCCTGAATGCGAGGGTTCAAAAGTTGAGGGCCAAAGAGTAAATATATGAGGACCAAAGTGTAAAGTCGGTCAAGGAGGTTTCTTCTTAGGCTCAAGTTTTTATACATGACTAATTAGAACCTAAGGAATCTGATGGTAAATTTCATTTTCATATTAAACCTTGTTTGACCGGTCAATTTGCGTAAAGACCCAAATTAAGTTATTAATTGGGCATGGTTCTCAATGTAGGTCAAAATGGGTTCTAAAGGCCAAATTGAAGGTTCTAAACCCTAGAGATTATTTTTCTATGAATTTTAGAGGGTTTATTCTATTTTTACTTTGCCTCGAACCTTGTGAATTGAAGTGGGTTATTTTAGGGTTACAGATTATCATTTGGTTCCTTGGAAGTGCTGTAGCCCTTGCTAGATCATCTCATCCCACTTTTATTCTTATTACGCTGTTCTGACCTGTGTTTGGGCCCTGAATTACCCTGTATGCAGATTATACTGGTAAAATTGCACTTTTACCCCTTATGACTGGTTTTCTTCTCAAACTCAGAATTCTCTGAGTTAAGCCTTTCCTTGAGATATGTAGGAGCTTTTATCCTTTGTATTGGGTCAAAATGAGCTAGTTATGGCTCATGATGAGGTTCTCATCAGAACCCTACGGGGAATTAGGAGTAAAACTCCTGGAAAGAGAATAGAGTGGAACTGAAAAAGTGAAACGTGGAAGTGTGTTGTCTCTTGGGTACGTGGTACCAAAGAGAGCACACATTACCTCTTAGTGTAGAGGGGAGCTTGCCGCCCTCAGGTTGAGACCAGGGTGGGTTTGGCCACTGTACACCGACTTGATGGCTCTCGCGTATGCAGTACCGAGGAGAGCTACTAGTGTAGGAGAGCACTAGCTACCCCACGGGCCCCGGGGTTCTGCTAGCCTCCTACACCGACTTGTTAGGCCCACTAGGCAAACCATGGTAGTCAGGCGAGGGTGCGCGGACTGTGGAGGAGTTGGACCCCTGTTACTGAGTGGGCTCTGCCCTATACCGGTTCCGTGCTGTGTTTTGAGCGCACCCGTTAACGGAAACGACTGACCGCGTGCCAGTGCGGGGTAGCTACCCGTGCGCTTATCGCGCGTGCAGTAGTCACCGTTACATCTGTCAGCAACCTTGGGGTAGTTGACTGAGGGTAGGACCACCACGGGGGACTCTCCCAGCCAGGAGAGCACCACGTGTTACTCCTACTTTTCGAAAAAGACTGCAATCAAGATCATTCCCACGAGGAACATTCGAGATCAGGTGAAGGATCTGAGAAATAAATAAATCGTGAAATAATAGAAAGACGTAAATAAAGAAAGTAAAAATATAACAGTTACTGTACACTCTACTGCTCCTTTAGCTTTTAGTTGCCACTCTACTCAGCGTTTCGCTGACGTGTTAGACTCGTTACTTTTCAGGACCAGGTGTTGAGCAGCCAGGGTTAGCGGCTGCAGAGGACGCTGGGCCTAGTAGGGTCCAGTAGAGTTACCCCCAGTTCTTTTTGTACTTTTCTTCCACTGTAGTGAGTAGTTTCCTTGTTACTCCTTGTACTTCTTTATTGTAAGCTTCATGTTATGTACATATTTGTTGTTCTACTGTTGTGGTGGTGTATACTGTAGTAGTTCCTTTTCTTACTGCTGTATTTTGTTACTGCTAGTTATTCATGCTGAATGTGGTTTATTTTACTGCTCTTTTGCTTACTTTCTCGTTGGACGACTAGGTCTTGAGATTTGTTGAGTCGATCCGATTCTCGTGTCTCGTAGGGACTCGGGAATCGGGTCGTTACAGATTGTCTTATCCACCACCACCCCCTTTATCCCTCCAATGAAGCAAAACAGGTTGAGCAGGGCGGCAATTGCTATTATGATAGAGAACGCTGGTGGTGTGGCACCAAAGTCCATTACTGCTTCCCTGTACCTTTCCAGAACCTCATCATCTGCTACCTTTGCTGTGATCACAAACTTTGTCTTTGATAATCCAAGTTTGCTCAGGATGACATCTATGATTGCAAAGAGGTAAGAGGTCATCCTCTTCAATAGCCACATCCTCTGGGTGTTCCACCATGCTGCTAACGTGTCATCTCATAATAGTGATTCTCCAAGGCTATATATGTTCTTAGCAACGATAACATAGGCAAATGGAAGAAACCACAAACTGGAGACCTAGTCACAAACAAAGAGAACAAAGGATTCGGTGAGATTTTAAATTTTCAAAATGTGATAATGTAAACTTGGCCCATGTGATCAAACAGGAATCCTTTTGGTTAATAAGTGCAGCAACGTTATGATTTATGAGTGGTGTGTAATACATCAAAGGAGAAAAATCCATGATCAAAAGGGTGAATTTGTAGAAATTGAAGGAAGGATTTGGGGCTTTTGTATGACAAGACATTTTTCCTTCTACATTCAAAGAGACGTCTACATGATTCTTCCCCCATGCCATCCACCATTTTGTAATGCCTTCTTAATTGTTTTTAGTAGTCTGCTAGTCTCTAAATTGACTTCCCTACTGCTTTCTCAGTAAATCTCTCAATTTAGTTTTCCATCAATTGACATTTTGATTTGTAATGTGTTTTGAGTGTTTTGACCCTGCTAATTTCGGTTGCTAATGTGGAGAGCCATTGTTCTTTGAATAGCCACCCTTTTCCTTTTCAGCAACTTTCAATGTAGAAGAATGGATTATGGATATTGCAATTGTTATCCATATTTCTCTCTTGGAAGTCAAGGATTTAAGGAGCAAAATCAAATGTTTCACGTCGTGGTGATGTTAAACAATAGCTACATAAAAGTGCTGAAGCGAATTCTCATACCAAATCACCTTTCTGGGTGGTTCTTTCGCTTTAACTTTATTTTTCAATGACAAATTGATGACTCACCATAAGTTCAACCATTGAAAGTTAAGAAAAAAAAAAAAGTAAAATACAAAAGGAAGTGGGTATAGGTGGTTTTGGGATCCCAACTGTCAAACTCAACCTTCTCTGTTCTGAATTACCTTCCTTTTTCTGACTTTTCCCTTTCCAAACAATAATTGTTTAACAGAAAGATAAATGGACAATTTTTTCCTTGAAATATCCGATCACGTGGAAGATCTAAATTTCAAGGGAATTTTTTACCAAGAAAAAAATTGTTAAAATAACTTACATTAATAACAAGACAAAAGGACATAAAAATATGAACAAATGGAAATCAGAAAGATGTTTTTGCATGCCTCTGGATATATTGCCATTCCTCTCAAAAGGGCAAGTGGAGGGATAGTGACATAGAAGAGTGTTGGGAAGGAGTTGGCTGCCCAGAGGTTGTAGATGCTGTAACACATCCGAAGTCCCATTTTTATCTTGCCATGGCCATGAAGGAAGGAGCAGTGTCTGGAGAGGAAGATATGGAAATGATCCTCACTCCATCTCTGGTGCTGCACTAGTGTCTGTGCTAGGCTCAATGGGGCTAAGCCCAAGAAACCTCTTTGCATGGGATTGAAGAATACTGACCTCCAACACTTGCAATGGATTGACATGCCTGTGATGACATCCTCGACAGCACAATTATACTTTAGTCCCATCTGCAGGATTATCAAAAAGGTATGTCATGCTATATCTTTCGCCAAATACACTCAATTCTACTACCTAATGTTGGAGGATAATATATTGGTACTATGAACAATTATCTGTTTTTTTGTTCGTGAAGCTGAAGATACCTGTGGTGCATGCAAAGCAACATGCATATATGCTAATTTTATAACTCCACATTGATCGTGTAACACTCTTATACACCAAATTTTAACAGAATGGCATAACATAAACATCAATCCATTGTCAATGAGCTTAATGGATTGGATGTTGGGCTTTGGATCACTTGGCCTTAATGATCCCACTAGGGAACTTCATTCTTTGACTACTACTTATGTAGCATGATTGGTTGCTAATCTATGCAATAAACGCATACCATATATCTACTGCCATGAACGTTGGACTCAATAAGTATGGCTTACATGTCAATGTATCTACATGCATTATATATGTCATAGACATACACATACACAAAAAGAAAGGTTATTGGATTAACATATTGGATATGATCCTAATGGACCACATCAATCTCCCAAAAAATGTTTAAGCCTGACTTATTAAGTATTGATTCTCAACCTTTTATAATCCACCACTCAGTTTCGTAGGTTTACGATGTGACATTATCTCTAGACTTTATTACACATAAACTTCTGTATAGTTCAGAGGCAACTAGAAAATACCTCCTTTCCCAACGAGGTGTTGTCCTAAAAGGTGCAAGTTGCAACCACCTTTGCTCTATCCTCTAATACTGTGATATCCTCTCTTTTCTTCTTCCGAACCACCGGCCTCAAGCCTCCACTATTATTGGCAATTTGCTTCATACCACAGAGGGCCTCTCTTCTGTGGAAGCACCCTGAACCAATATATAGCATCCCCCCTTGACCGTCACTACCTGGACATTCCACCTGATGCACAAATACCCATTATTAGTTCAAGCTAAGCACAGACCATCTTTTTTATTACAAAATTGTAACTAATACAATGTTAAGATGCATCTTATATTTGTGAGCTAGAAATGCAAATGGTATTTGTGTTTATAGGTTGTTGCAGGTGTTTTTTTTACTATTTTTACATGCGTAAGCCATCTGCATTAGTCCATATGCAATGGAAAATCTATGCATGATTGTTGCGAGGGGACTACAATTTAACAACCTCTTGGATATTACATATCATTTTAATTTATGTAGCTCTTCAATTTTAAAACTTTTAATGTATGTATAGCCTAAACTTTAAATTCGATGCCCGATAATGAAACACTTTCCAAAATTTAGAGGGTACAGATATGATTTTTTCTTTTGAAGTCGTGAACTAGTTGAAATTTTAGTTGAAAGTTCAGGAATGCTTCTCTTTAAATCCTCCAAAATTATCCTTTCCCATCACTGGCAAAACAAGAGCAATTGTCATTGCAATATACGCACCGCATAGATGGTTCTGGCAGCATTTCCATAGAGGTCATTGGGAGCAACATTATGGAAAAGCTGTGGGTGTTGGAAGAATCCTATACATTGCCCTCTTTCTTCATCCAAGGAGAAGCACAGTGCACCTCTAACCGATGCTGAGTTGTTGGAGAACATATCACAATCCACATTCAGGATGAACTCTCCATTGCTGATCTCTGAAGGCACTCTTATCTGTTCAACACCAAAAATCAAAAGAAATTTTATAAGAAACTGATCAAAACAATATAGAAACTTTAAGAAAAATGATAGGATTTTGAATGTGCCAAGGAATTGTGTTCTTGACATGCAATTTTGATGATTGCGATGATTTGATGATAAGAGCAAGAGATATCTATAAATTTCAACCCAACTAAGAACTTCTCTCCCTTTTATCAAAGGTGTCATTTTTAACGGGTTAGACAAGAAACTCTAACACATGAAAATTATATTTTCTTTTCCAAAGTTTACTTTTGGAATTCTAGACAATAGAAAGAAAGATATATGCGCTTACCAGTGCATTCATGGCTCCAGCTTTGAAATGGTGGCGATGATGCGGATGTTTTTCTCGTGACAAGTACACAAGAGTTGGCAAATGAGGAGCCTCTCTTGTAGCATCATCATCATCATCTCCCCTTCTTCCATCGATGATAATCTTGGGAGAAAAAAAAAAAAAGAAAGATAAACTTCAATTTGAATCTCCTAGTTAAGTTTCAGACACATACAAGCTAATATAACTTTCTAAAAGCTACAAATTCGAATAACATCTCATTTGCAGTTGTAGAGATCTTTTATCTTTTATAAACTTCGCATTCATCTACTTTTGAAGGAGTTAAAGTGGTAAGTTTGTTGTTTATCAATCTTTGCTGTTGCCTTTTGTTGTTGCCCTTCTATATGTACCCTTTAAGGCTTGTCTTCTAGCATTTATGTAACAAGTCCCATATTTATTTTAGGTAGTGTTGGGAATCATGTGAAGCAACAACCATAGAAAATCAATCCACAAGACATACAGATTTATGTGGAAAGCCCTCCAATGTAGAGGGAAAACACCACTAGCAGAGAGAGAGATAATCCATAATAGAAACCTCCTGATAGCGCCCCCTCGGAAAAGCAAGAAGAAGAAAGGGAGGCGTTCCTCTGTAAAATCGTAACACACATATATATGGGTTACATTAAATGGATCCTTAATCGGATCTAAAAATTCATATTATCAAGTTGCCAAGATCCATTTAATTCATGTGTGTCGGATCATAATCAGATCATTGTTGTTCAAGGCATAATCAACAAGTAGACTAGACTAGCAAGGGTAAAATGGGGCACCTGCACGATGGGCTAGTGATCTTGACGCTTGACACTGGGAGTCCACTCTTGGAAGCCCTTGTGCAATCTCTTCATCTCATTTGGCACCCTTCCAAGCTTCATGGCCCCATCAATCCTTTCTTCCATATCTTTGAAGAGTCCCTATCCATCCATATGTAACTTATGATATAATTATTACATGCTTGCAAGAATCAGTGGACTAAAATTGGACCATCATCCAAACCAATTCTTGTTGAAAAATATACTTAATTCGACCATGCATGTAAAAATGTAGTAGTGCAGGCCCTACTTAAACTTAGAGGTCCTTCCTTTGCTAGCTTTGATATATATCGAGTAGTGCATAGTGGATGTTGCAAGCTCAAAACCATTGGAAAAATGAAAAGTTGATTTTAGCACATATATAATTCAAGCAATGTTGGACAAGGTCCCTTGTTGAAATATCAAGTTAACATTCTAGCTTCCTAGGTGAGAACATTTGGTTGGAAATTACATGGCTACTTGCTTAGAAATCCATCCTATATATATATATATATATATATATAGATCAAACTAGCTAGCTACCATAATTAGTTCTATATACGTGTGTGCCTGTGCGCGTGCTAGTAATTAATTTTACATACCTTGATCTTGAATCATTCATGGGCCATGTGAGCATCAATGGGATCGTGTACATTGGAGAAGTATACCTCTGGAGACCCAGGCTCAATTTTGTATCTTCGACAAAATGGAAGCCAATATTCCGCAAATTTCAAAGCCTCTAGTATCGCGTAAAAGGTGAGATCGATCCTCCATCATCAGAAAGGTAGACGCTTAGCTTTGTAGAAGGGTATTCATAGGCCATGACTGAGAGCACCATAGACATCACCAAGGATGGTGGCTCAATCGTTGGGTGTGCAGTACACATGAAGATGTCCACATTTGGCAATTCCCCTTCTTTGTATCTGCAGTGGAAGTAATATATGCAACTAATTAAACTATGTATATATAATTTCATTGAACAATACATACATGTTTGTGGGTTGCCATTTATCATTGGTCGATACAAAACTACATGTATATATATTTGTGTGTGTGTGTGTGTATCCATGCGTGTACATGTGTATATGCATAGATGTGTGTGTATGCTGTTTGTAAAAAATACAGTTTTTGATCGAGGGAACATTGGCAGTTTGTTCTTCCATGAGTATGTAATCTTGTGGAATGTACGATTAACGACATCAATTTGATTATGAATAGTACTAACATTCATCTCTAACTTGTTGTTATATATTCTAAGCACATGGTTTCCATTCCATTTATTCAGAAGTATCTTAATGCTTGTTTGTACCTTAGACTCAGAAAAGCAAATCCACGATACTTTCCAACGTTGGGCAATATTCATTTCTTTTGTTCTTTTCTTTTCTTAATATTTTTTCTTTTTTCTGTGGATGGAGTTCATATGTGGCCCCTGGCTTTAACATGTTGGGACATATGAGAATTATTACGTAGGCCCTACCTTCAGACAGTTTCTATGACAACGTCAGTTATCACGATTTCCAGTCAACCCATATTTGTACCACTCAATTAGTCAACTGTAATACTTCACTTCTCGTTGAAAATTGCACCTCAAAGACACCAATGAAGTTACTGATATTTGGTAAACTTCAATTGCAGCAATTGGAACGTAAAAGAAAAGGAGGGTATTACCAAACAGAGGAGGACCAGATGCAAGTCCTTGCATATGCAAGGTTGGTTGAGGAGTTGTGGGAGTTAGATCACTCTTATTATCTCTCTAATCAAACAAGCATACAGCGATTACAAATGCAGGTATCTTGGTCACAGCAGTACATATGCATTAATTAGATTAGTAATCTCCTGGGAATTAGACTATGGAAACCAAAAAAGTTGACTAAGTGACTGAGCCAGACAAAATCATCTACCTGCATAACTGAAAATTAATGCCATGATATATCTAAAGCTTAGATTAAATATATAGAGAGAGCTAACCTCTGGGAGAGCCTGTCTTTGAAAGTGGAGTGGTGGATGGGGTTCCAACGAGAAGATTGAGTGAGGACCCAGCAGAAGCCAAACCACAGCTCTACACAAAAGAGGCCAATCCACATCCACCAACTCTCATGCTGTTCTTCTCCATTATTACTACTGCTACATGGCACGTGGGTCACCCTATAAGCCCATACCAAGCAAATAGAAGCTAACATGGAGGCTGCAAAGACCTTTTAGGCTCCCCTCCCTTTTGCAGCTCTTCTCCCGAAGAGTGGAGAACTCCCTCTCTTCTTCTCCCCCATCTCTTCCTCTCTCCTTGTGTGTGTGTCTGTGTGAAAGAGAGAAAGGGGGGATGTGTAAACACAAAAAGGGGTAATCCCCTCTTGCCCATATCACTGAACCTTTAACGTGATACAATTCAAGAAGAAGACACTATTGAGATTGGTGGGAATTCCAAATGTAGGTTGGCTGCGCCATCACGTGTTCTGAAATTTAATGGCCATTGCCATTGACGGTGATTGCAGGAGCTATTCCATATAGGGTGTTTTAACATAACACCCCCTGCAAAGCATGGTTATTGCATACATAGCCTTGTATTTTGATATTGTAACAACCCGTTTCCCGAGCCCTTACGAGACTCGAGAACCGGACCGACTCAACTAATCCCAAGATTCAGTCGTCCAACGAGGAAGTAACCAAAAGAGCAGTAAAATAAACCACATTCAGTATGAATATAACTAACAGTAAGGAAGTACAGCAGTAAGGAAAGAAACTACTACAGTAGATACCACCACAACAGTAGATCAACATTTATCATATAACATGAATTGTAGGTAAAGAAAGTACAGCGGAAACAAGAACTACTCACTATAATAGAAACAAAAGAGGTACAAAAGACTGTGGTAAACTCTACTGGACCCTACTCGGCCCAGCGTCCTCTGCAGCCGCTGACCCTAGCTGCTCAACACTTGGTCCTGAAAAAGGTAACGAGTGTAACACGTCAGCAAAACGCTGAGTAGAGTGGCATCTAAAACTAAAGACAACAGTAGAGTGTACAATAGTTGTTATATTCTATTACTTTCTTTATTTACATCTTTCAACTATCTCACTATTTCATTTATTTCTCAGATCTTTTACTCGATCTCGATTGTTCCTCGTGGGAACGATCTTGATTGCAGTCTTTTCCAAAAAGTAGAAGTAGCACGTGGTGCTCCCCTGGCCGGGAGAGTCCCCCGTGGTGATCCTACCCTCAGTCAACCACCCCAAGGTCACTGACAGACGTAACGGTGACTATGGCACGCGCGATAAACGTACAGGTAGCTAACCCGTACTGGCACGCGGTCAGTCGTTTCCGTTAACGGGTGCGCCCAAAGTACAGCACGGAACCAGTCCAGGGCAGAGCCCTCTCAGTAACAGGGGTCCAACCCCTCCACAGTAACCAAACCGGGGCATTGCCCCTCCATAGTCCGCGCACCCTCGCCTGACTACCCTGGTTTGCCTCAGCGGGCCTAACAAGTCGGTGTGGCAGGCTAGCAGAACCCCGGGGCCCGTGGGGTAGCTAGTACCTCCCTACACTAGTAGCTCTCCTCGATACTACATACGCGAGGGCCAGCAAGTCGGTACAGAGTGGCCAGTCCTAACCCCGGGTCCCAGGGGCGGCTAGCTCCGCTCTGCACTAAACAGGGGGACAGTCGCTCTCCTTGGTACTCCGTACTCAAGGGCCAACTCACTTCCCCAAAACTATTCCATTCACTTTCCAGGAGTTCTACTCCTACTTCCCCGTAGGGTTCCATCATTTTTACTCAAAGATCCAGGTTTCACTTTCCAGTTTCACATTCTTACAATCCATGTTCTCAACCACGTTATCTATTCACAACAGGCAGCTGTTAATTCAAATTACAGGCAGCTTTATATCTCTTTCCATTTTTCAAGACTGCAGTATTATACATTCAACTAGTTTTCCCATCCTAGGATTCATGCCATATCCCAGGATCTATCATACAATCTAGTTTTCCAGTCCTAGGATTCATGCAACACCTAGGAGCTATCATTCCATCTATTTCTCATTCCCAGGGTTCATGCAATGTCCTAGGTTCTATTTATGGTTTCATAATTTAACAGATTTTAATAACTTAAAGCCACTCTACCAGGTACAACGGGAGTAATGGGGGCATGATCGGGAATCCCGCGTGCCTCCGCGACTCCCAAGACTGCAACTGAACGAGGTCCTATCACAAGGATCAAACACAAGGAGTGCCTCAAAACAGTGTATAGTTACTGTAGACGGGTAGAGGAATTAATTCTGAAAAGAACGCAACTCGAATCGCGGAAAATGGAGCTCGAACGGGCCCTAAACAGGTCGAAAAAGACAATACTGTGCAAAATCAAACGTCTGGAACTTCTTCCAGACGTCTTAAAAAGTGGATCAGAAAATTACCTGTTCAGCGTGGTTTCCCAGATGTCCAGAAGTCTGCGGGGACGTCTGGCCTAGCTCCCAGACGTCCGATGGTCACCCCGGACATCTGGAAGTCACTCCCGCCGTCTGGTACAACTTCAAGACGTCTGATTCGCAAAGGATGGCGAATCAGCGAGCCTGCGCACAGCCAACTCCCTCCCTCAGTACGGTCAGTCGACAGGAAGGAAGAAGAAAGTGGAATACTCACCTTTCAGACATCTTTATGGTCCTCCAGACGTCTCCCTCGCCGTCTGTCTATCTACCCAGACGTCTGATTCTGGAAATTTTTCCAGAATCAGGGCGCCACTCGGCCTCCGCTCGCGACGCCGCCCGCGTCGCACCTCGCGCGCCTGCTACTCAGACCGCAGCAGTCCCTCCCGCGCCGTTCCGCGCCCCCCTGCGCCCTCCGCCGGCCGACCCTAGCAGCCCGGCGAGCTCGCCCGCACGGCAGAGCTCCGCTCTCGCACGCAGCACCTCCTTCGCCCTCACTGCGGCCGCCGCTACCGCCCTCGCGCTCACTCTCGCGCTCACTCTCGCGCACTGGCTGAAGGAGAAGGGGAAGGAGACGATGGTGACGGAGTGAGGGGAGGCGTGGCCTTTTAAGGCCGCGCGAGGAGGAGAGAGGGCGCGGCAGGCGTCTGCAGCCGCAGAAGAAAAAGAGGGAATAACGAATATGCGATCTGCGCGCTCAGGCGCGCAGACGACTCGCGCGTGTGGAAGATAACGGTTTTTCAGACGTCTGTAAACCATCCCAAACGTCTAGCAAGACGTCTGGATGTGATCCCAGACGTCTGGTCAGACGTCTGGGCCACCTCCCAGACGTCCGGGGCACGCGTTCGTAACAATATAACAAACTCAAAGGAAGTTTCGTCCCCGAAACTTGCGCCAACTAGGGTGCAGGAAAAGACGTCCAAATAACCATAACAAACTCAAAGAGGACCGAAGCCGGTCCAGAAGACGTACCCGCGAAAAGCTCCGGGTACCGCTCCCGCATTGCCGCCTCAGGCTCCCAGGTAGCCTCCTCGTACCGCTGGCTCCTCCACAAAACCTTTACTAGGGGTACTTGCTTTCGTCTCAAACTGCGGACGGCTCGGTCTAGAATCTGCACTGGCTACTCGGGGTAGGTCAGGTCGTTGCCCACCTCGACGCTCTCGTGACTCAGTACGTGGTTGGGATCGGCTACGTACTTCCTGAGGTTGGACACGTGAAACACGTCATGCACACCAGAAAACTGCGGGGGGAGCGCAAGTCGGTAAGCAACGGGTCCAACCCGCTCCAGGACCTCAAAGGGCCCCACGAACCTCGGCGCGAGCTTCCCTCTCACCCCAAACCGCTTCAGGCCCTTCATGGGCAAAACACGAAGAAAGACGTGGTCCCCAACCTCAAACTGTACCTCTCTGCGTCTCCGATCCGCGTAGCTCTTTTGTCTGCTCCTGACAGTGCGGAGTCGTCTGTGGATCTGCTCAACTACCTCCTGACTCTGCCGGATCAACCTGGGGCCAACCTCCCACTTGGTCCCCACCTCAACCCAACTCAAGGGTGCCGTACACCTCCGTCCGTACAAAGCCTCGTAGGGAGCCATGCCGATGCTCGAGTGATAATTGTTGTTGTATGCAAACTCCGCTAGGGGCAGGTGCTCCTCCCAAGAGCCCCTCCAGTCCAGTACACAGGCACGCAAAAGGTCCTCGAGTGTCTGTATCGTGCGCTCAGACTGTCCATCCGTCTGGGGGTGGTAAGCTGTGCTAAACCTCAACCTCGTCCCCAAGGCCTGCTGAAACTCAGCCCAAAACTGGGCCGTAAAGCGGGTATCCCGGTCGGATAAGATCTCCCGCAGAACTCCATGTAGTCGTACTACATCACGGATATACCTCTCTGCCAACTGTGCTGGTCCCAAAGTGACTCGGATCGGCAAGAACCGCGCCATCTTTGTCAATCTATCCACTATTACCCAGACTGTGTCGTGTCCCCGCTGGGTAACAGGCAAGCCCACCACCAAGTCCATGGTGATGCTCTCCCACTTCCACTCTGGCACTGGAAGCGGCTGAAGCGGCCCTGCAGGCCTCTGATGCTCGGCTTTCACCTGCTGGCACACTAAGCACTGCTGCACGAATTCACCCACATCCCGCTTCATCCCCCTCCACCAAAACTCGCGTCTCAAGTCGTGGTACATCTTCGTGTTTCCGGGATGTATGGTGAATCTGGAACCGTGTGCCTCAGTCAGGAGCTCTCTCAACAGCTCCTCGTCCCTGGGAACGTACAACCGTCCCCTCAAGCGTAGCACCTGGTCTGTGAAAGAGAAGTCCCCGGGGTCTCCTGACAGTACTCTGTCGCGCAAAGACTACAAGTACGGATCGGCCATCTGCCCTGTGATGATGCGGTCTATCAGCTCTGGCCTGGTCTGCCGCGTCACCGTCACTGCCCCACAGTACCCTCGTAACTCTAGAGGTCGCCAACTGCCCACCTCCTCCAAAAGGCTCCAACTCTGTAACTGTAGACTGGCCAAGCATGCGGGCGCCTTACGGCTCAAGGCGTCAACCACCACATTGGCCTTTCCCGGGTGGTAAGAGATGCTGCAGTCGTAATCCTTCAGGAGCTCCAACCAACGTCTCTGTCTCATGTTGAGCTCCTTCTGGTCAAAAAGATATTTGAGGCTCTTGTGATCTGTAAAAATCTCGAAGATCTCACCGTACAAGTAGTGCCTCCAAGTCTTCAGCGCGAAGACAACAGCTGCCAACTCTAGGTCGTGAGTAGGGTAGGTATGCTCATGGGGCTTCAGTTGCCGCGAAGTGTAAGCGACAACGTGACCCCTCTGCATGAGCACACCTCCTAACCCCTGCAAGGAAGCGTCCGTGTACACAACGAACCCGCCACTACTGTCAGGGATGGTGAGCATGGGAGCCGAGGTCAACCTCTCCTTCAGCTCCAGAAAACACGCCTCACAGGCGTCTGTCCAAGCGAAAGGCACGTCCTTCCGGGTCAACTGTCATAGGACGCGCAATCTGCGAAAATCCTCTGATGAACCGTCTGTAGTAACCTGCCAGTCCCAGGAAACTGCGAATCTCAGTGACTGAACGCGGTCTCTCCCACCTGAGCACTGCCTCGACCTTGGCTAGGTCCACCGCCAAGCCATCTCCAGAGATCACATGACCTAAGAAGGTCACCTCCCTCAACCAGAACTCGCACTTGCTGTATTTGGCGTACAGCCTGCGCCGTCTCAGAGTGTCCAGAACCGTCCGCAAGTGCTGTCCGTGCTGCGTCTGATCTCTAGAATAGATGAGTACATCATCTATGAAAACCACCACGAACTGGTCCAAGTATGGTCTAAACACCCGGTTCATCAGGTCCATGAAAGCAGCGGGGGCATTGGTCAGCCCAAACGGCATGACCAAAAACTCGTAGTGTCCATACCGGGTGCGGAAAGCTGTCTTGGAGACGTCGGTCTCCTTGATCCTCAACTGGTGGTATCCAGACCTCAAGTCGATCTTGGAAAACACCGTGGCACCCCGCAACTGGTCAAACAAGTCGTCGATCCTCGGCAGCGGATATCTGTTCTTGATGGTGACCCTATTCAGCTATCGGTAGTCCACACAAAGGCGTAAAGTCCCATCCTTCTTCTTCACAAACAGTACCGGGGCTCCCCAGGGAGACGCACTGGGCCTCACGAAACCTTTCTCCAAAAGGTCCTGCAACTGGGACTTGAGCTCTCGCAGCTCAAGCGGTGCCATCCTGTATGGCGCGGTGGAGATGGGGTTGGTCCCTGGTACTAGTGAGATCTCAAACTCGATCTCACGCTCGGGCAGTAGTCCTGGTAACTCGTCTGGAAACACGTCAGGGTACTCTCTGACCACCGGGATGCTCTGGAAGTCTGCCACAGGGCTGGGCTCTGCCACCACACAAGCTAGGAAGCCCTCACACCCCTGGCTCAAAAGTCTCGCCGCCCGAAGTGCTGAGATGCACCTGAACCCTCCGTCCACTGGCTATCCGTGAAACTCGAAAGAAGGCAACTCCGGAATGGAGAAGACGATCTTCCTCTCGAAACAGTCCACCAAGGCATGGTAAGTGGACAGCCAATCCATCCCCAAAATCACTCCAAAGTCCTCCATCTGTATCATAATCAGGTCAGCTGGCAGGCTATGTCCCCCGACGCTGACCTCGCAATCCGTGTACACCTCTTCAGCTACAAACAGCTGACCACTCGGACCTCTAATTACGAACGGATTCTCTAACAGTGTATAATCCTGGTCCAAACTAACTGCGAAACTGGCTGCGACAAACGAGTGCGTAGCGCCGGAATCGAAAAGCGTGTAAACGAGTCTGCCGGAAACTGAAACCATACCTGCTACCACTGATCCCGAAGCTCTGGCGTCCCTGTGTGTTAGGGCATTGATACGCCCCTCAGCTCTAGGTGCGGACGAAGCAGCCACACTCTGCGTCGGACGGGTAGGTGCTGGCCGGTACCCTCCTCGCGACTGCTGTCCTCCTCCTCGCGCCTGGAAACCGCGGCCTCCTACGCGCCCTCCAGTGCTCTGCGCGGGGAGTATCTGCTGACCTCCTGCCCTAGATGGGCAGTCCCTCCTGACGTGGCCCGGCTGGCCACACTGGTAGCAGAGGGGAACCCGACTCCCGCCCTCAGTGGGTCCCTGCTGTCGACTAGGCGGGGGTCCGGTGCTGGCGATTGGCCCCTGTCGAGGGCCCCCAAAGGCCACTGATGGCCCTGCACAACGTGACGGCTCTCCTGCGGACACCACGTGTCTCCGTTCTCGTCGGCCCTGTGAGAAGTCTGGCTGAAAGGGCCTCTTCCGCCCGCCGTCGGTGTCTCGCGCGGATGGGTTGGTCTCCTCGTAAGTCATAGTTGCCTCTACCACCCTCGAAAACGTAGGCAGCTTCAGGGGTTTGACATACCCCCGGATCGCAGGCCGGAGCCCCTCGGTGAACCTCCAAAGGCGCTCCTCCTCAGTGGCTACCGCTGTCGCTGCAAAGCGGGACAGCTCCAAGAAACGCGTGCGGTACGCGCTCACAGTCATCATCTCTTGGCGGAGAGTGTGGAACTCCCGCCTCCTCTGGTCCTGCCACGTCTGGGGAAAGTACTACTCGCAGAAGAGGGTGACGAACTGGTCCCACGTCGTCTCGTCCCTCTCCTGTCCCCGGACCGCCCTCCACCACCTGTGTGCCGCACCCTCCAGCTGGTACGTGGCAAAGGCCACGCGGCACTCCACCGGGGGGCGAAGGGTGTCAAAGATCTTCTCCAGCTGCTCAAGTCAGTCCTCTGCCTCGGTCGGGTCCTCATCCCCCTTGAAGGAGGGGGGCTTCAGCTTCCGGAACTGTCTGAAAAGCTCGAAGTGGCGCTGTAGGGGAGGTGCTGGTGCACCTCCAGGCGAAGGTGCCTCGTGTACAGAAGTGTCGGAGGAAGGTGGGGGCGGCAGGGGCCCATCCCCTCCCTCGTGTCCAGCGCCGTGTCCGTCGCGTGGTCCCACAGAGGACTCCCCCTCTGCAGCCCCAGGAGGAGGCGCTCGGGGCGGTGGGTGGAGCTCCTCTCGTATAATGTCCCGTATCAGCCGGGTGAGGTCCTGGGCCTGAATGCCCGGAAGTAGTGGCTGGTCCACTGAGGCGTCGGCAACGACACGCCCACCTCGCCGACCTCGTCCTCGGCCGCGCCCGCGGCCCGCCTCACCAGTCCCACGACGAGGCATCTCCTGCAAGGAGACGCGAAATAAACGGAAATACGTCAATACGGAACGATATCCAACGAAAGACGTCGAAGAACTCATGTCAAAAGATAAGTTGTGGTGGCTACTCTAGCTATAGACATGTGAATTTGGTTATTTTCCAGTCAGTTGATTCACTTCTCGGGACGACCTTGCTCTGATACCATCTTGTAACGACCCGTTTCCCGAGCCCCTACAAGACTCGAGAACCGGACCGACTCAACTAATCCCAAGACCCAGTCGTCCAACGAGGAAGTAACCAAAAGAGTAGTAAAATAAACCACATTCAGCATGAATATAACTAACAGTAAGGAAGTACAGCAGTAAGGAAAGAAACTACTACAGTAGATACCACCACAACAGTAGATCAACATTTATCATATAACATGAATTGCAGGTAAAGAAAGTACAGCGGAAACAAGAACTACTCACTATAATAGAAACAAAAGAGGTACAAAAGACTGTGGTAAACTCTACTGGACCCTACTCGGCCCAGCGTCCTCTGCAGCCGCTGACCCTGGCTGCTCAACACCTGGTCCTGAAAAAGGTAACGAGTGTAACACGTCAGCAAAACGCTGAGTAGAGTGGCATCTAAAACTAAAGACAACAGTAGAGTGTACAGTAGCTGTTATATTCTATTACTTTCTTTATTTACATCTTTCAACTGTCTCACTATTTCATTTATTTCTCAGATCTTTTACTCGATCTCGATTGTTCCTCGTGGGAACGATCTTGATTGCAGTCTTTTCCAAAAAGTAGAAGTAGCACGTGGTGCTCCCCTGGCCGGGAGAGTCCCCCGTGGTGATCCTACCCTCAGTCAACCACCCCAAGGTCACTGACAGACGTAACGGTGACTATGGCACGCGTGATAAACGCACAGGTAGCTAACCCGTACTGGCACGCGGTCAGTCATTTCCGTTAACGGGTGCGCCCAAAGCACAGCACGGAACCAGTCCAGGGCAGAGCCCTCTCAGTAACAGGGGTCCAACCCATCCACAGTAACCAAACCGGGGCCTTGCCCCTCCATAGTCCGCGCACCCTCGCCTGACTACCCTGGTTTGCCTCAGCGGGCCTAACAAGTCGGTGTGGAAGGCTAGCAGAACCCCGGGGCCCGTGGGGTAGCTAGTACCTCCCTACACTAGTAGCTCTCCTCGGTACTACATACGCGAGGGCCAGCAAGTCGGTACAGAGTGGCCAGTCCTAACCCCGGGTCCCTGGGGCGGCTAGCTCCGCTCTGCACTAAACAAGGGAACAGTCGCTCTCCTTGGTACTCTGTACTCAAGGGCCAGCTCACTTCCCCAAAACTATTCCATTCACTTTCCAGGAGTTCTGCTCCTACTTCCCCGTAGGGTTCCATCCTTTTTACTCAAAGATCCAGGTTTCACTTTCCAGTTTCACATTCTTACAATCCATGTTCTCAACCACGTTATCTATTCACAACAGGCAGCTGTTAATTCAAATTACAGGCAGCTTTATATCTCTTTCCATTTTCCAAGACTGCAGTATTATACATTCAACTAGTTTTCCCATCCTAGGATTCATGCCATATCCTAGAATCTATCATACAATCTAGTTTTCCAGTCCTAGGATTCATGCAACACCTAGGAGCTATCATTCCATCTATTTCTCATTCCTAGGGTTCATGCAATGTCCTAGGTTCTATTTATGGTTTCATAATTTAACAGATTTTAATAACTTAAAGCCACTCTACCAGGTACAACGGGAGTAATGGGGGCGTGATCGGGAATCCCGCGTGCCTCCGCGACTCCCAAGACTGCAACTGAACGAGGTCCTATCACAAGGATCAAACACAAGGAGTGTCTCAAAACAGTGTATAGTTACTGTAGACGGGTAGAGGAATTAATTCTGAAAAGAACGCAACTCGAATCGCGGAAAATGGAGCTCGAACGGGCCCTAAACGGGTCGAAAAAGACAATACTGTGCAAAATCAGACGTCTGGAACTTCTTCCAGATGTCTTAAAAAGTGGATCAGAGAATTACCTGTTCAGCGTGGTTTCCCAGATGTCCAGAAGTCTGCGGGGACGTCTGGCCTAGCTCCCAGACGTCCGATGGTCACCTCGGACATCTGGAAGTCACTCCCGCCGTCTGGTACAACTTCAAGACGTCTGATTCGCAAAGGATGGCGAATCAGCGAGCCTGCGCACAGCCAACTCCCTCCCTCAGTACGGTCAGTCGACAAGAAGGAAGAAGAAAGTGGAATACTCACCTTTCAGACGTCTTTATGGTCCTCCAGACGTCTCCCTCGCCGTCTGTCTATCTACCCAGACGTCTGATTCTGGAAATTTTTCCAGAATCAGGGCGCCACTCGGCCTCCGCTCGCGACGCCGCCCGCGTCGCACCTCGCGCGCCTGCTGCTCAGACCGCAGCAGTCCCTCCCGCGCCGTTCCGCGCCCCCCCTGCGCCCTCCGCCGGCCGGCCCTAGCAGCCCCGGCGAGCTCGCCCGCGCGGCAGAGCTCCGCTCTCGCACGCAGCACCTCCTCCGCGCTCACTGCGGCCGCCGCTGCCGCCCTCGCGCTCACTCTCGCGCACTGGCTGAAGGAGAAGGGGAAGGAGACGGTGGTGACGGAGTGAGGGGAGGCGTGGCCTTTTAAGGCCGCGCGAGGAGGAGAGAGGGCGCGGCAGGCGTCTGCAGCCGCAGAAGAAAAAGAGGGAATAACGAATATGCGATCTGCGCGCTCAGGCGCGCAGACGACTCGCGCGTGTGGAAGATAACGATTTTTCAGACGTCTGTAAACCATCCCAGACGTCTGGCAAGACGTCTGGATGTGATCCCAGACGTCTGGGCCACCTCCCAGACGTCTTAAAGGACGTCCGGGACATGCATTCGTAACAGATATTTACTTGGAAAAACATTTTGAGTACACAGGGGTGCACACACCCCTTTACCCAACAGGTGGGACCTGCCACATGTTGTGTAAAGGGGTGTGTACACCGTGGTGCACCCAAATCACCATCCATTTACATGCATAAACTTGATAATTTGACATAGGTATCCCAAGAACTAAGTTACAATAAGGAATTTGAAATTCTCAACGGGAAAGGAGAAAATCTAGTTACTTTTCTCCCTTTTCCACGTCCTAATATTTGAGATAATGTGATGGCAATCATGTCTTCCCTCACCTCAATTATAAATGGATTATTGCTTCAAACTCTTGTGAGGTTCAAGTCTCAATTATTTCTCCTTTTTTTTGTTTAGTATTTTGATTAGAGCTTTATCTAGGCAATAATATCTTAATTGACCTTAACTTGGCACAAATTAGTTCGTAGATGATTAATATATAAGTTAATATCGATGGAGGGGCATTAATATAAAATTGAGAAACTTAATGAGGACTTTTGCAAAAATATGATAAGTTAGAGTCATATGTATGATATTTAATGTTTCAAGGGACATATATATAAAAATACCACCCTTAAAATAAATATATTTGTGATGACCCCAAATTTTCGTTGGGATAACGAAAAATATGAGAAAATAAAATATAATACTCCACTGCAAAATTCTCATGTCATCATTAGGTTCTATTTTAATACATGTTTGTGGGTTAATTAAGGTTGCATAAACAATGGTCCGAAAGATCACTTGTTGGCTTACGAAAACATTGCACATAAACTCATTTAGAATTCATGTCATCATCATGCCAATACATGTTTATAACTTAACTAAGGTAGATATCGCGATCAAATTTTATTAACAAAAAGATCAAACATTATGTAATTATTTTAGTAGATCCTCTTTCACCGGTACACCTAACCTTCATCATTAATAAACACCCCTCAACTATACGAGTGTAGAATTTAATCATGCCTAAATTTGCATAAGGTGGAGCATTATATCAAGTTAGGTGAGAAAAAGTATAGCTCAAGTTTGACCCCACTTGAAATTTATATTGTCTAAGCTTGAGCTTTAACTTTTAAGACCTACTTAATTTTTGTGTCTAGAGTAACACTCGAAAAAAGCCTAATTTAATCCATATAATCATTTATATGCACATGTATGTATATACATCTCTATTCCCCCCAACCCCCCCTCCTATACAGACACTTATTGTTACAACCTAGACTCTACCCTAGTAGGGATTTTGATCGATTTCCCAACAATTTTTCCAAGATCCATAGTCAATTTTACCCTTGTAGGAGAAGTAGCCATGCATATGACCACAAAAGTTTTGGGATACTTTTCACGAAGATTGTCATTCTTAGAGGTAAAGGGAGAGAGAGCAAATTCATTCATTGATTTATGGGAGCATTGGGATGAACAACAAGTACAAGGTCCCCAAAAGGGGAAAATATGCAAGGGAGAGAGAGACACAAGGGGAGAAACAAGAAAGAAAACAGTCGCCTACTTCGACTAAGAGATCACCTATTGAGAAAAGGTGGCATCTATAAAGCCCAATGATGCTAGGAAGATATGTAGCTCCCATCGACCTAGTCATGTATGAAAGAAGCCAAACCAAATGCTCTCAAAGAGAAGGTGCAAAGAGGTGTAGCAATGTCAAAGGAGTAACATGGAAAGCCCATATACCCATGCATCCCCATCATATAAGGTACAAAGGAAAGAAAAAGATAAAAGGGGGAATCCCCAATCACATCAAAATCATCCATCTTGACCAAAATGATGCAAATGCAAAGGGTGGAAGGCAATAGTAAGGAAGACAGAGGCGAAGCTATAGTCATAGAGGTAGACGGCATGATCGAGAAGGTGGTCAAGGAATGATAAGGGCTAGGTGGATGCCATCGTCAAGACCCCTAGGCGATGGGGGTAAGGAGATGATGGTGTTTGATGAAGAGGGAAGATGAAAGGGGGTCTTGACCAATTTTTGCTGATCAAGAATCCAATTAGAGTCAAGGAGGTGGTGGTTGAGGGTTAACGAAAAGAAAGCTTAGGTTTCTAGAGAGGAGTAAGACTTCTCTAAAGAAAACAAGATGGCCAATTGGCAATCGTAGAGAATTAAGCAAAGAAATACATTCAATGCAAGATGGTCATCTCTTCACGCCTTTTGCACTTTAAATTGTCATACATACTAGAAATGGATCAATCAAGTGATTGTGGGGAGTTTACGATTAAACTTTTTAGATTTGCAACACCAAAAACTCCCATGATTTTATGTTCACTTGACTCCAATTAAATGAATTAAAATATGCATGAACCACTGGGGTTTTGGTGTTTATAACTTGAATTTTTTCTTCCTCACCACTCCAAATACATATGTTTTTGCCCTACCTACAGTAAATTTGTATTTTATTGACCCTTCAATCAAAGGCTATAAATAAAAATATATTTGTACTTGATCAGGATCTATTTTTATAAGCGTATGCTTATTATGTAAGAATATTGACACAGTAAAGAATGCAAATATGGTTAAATATCTCTAGGGAAAGGAAAGGGGTGATGGAAATGAGATTTTCTGACGCCTACGGGAGACGGTCACTGCTTTTGTAAAGGGCAGAGGAAAGGAAGGAAAGACGTTGGACGTTGCTAGACTTTTGTTTTTTTTGTACCACCAAACTACACATAATCTAGGTCAAATAAATATAATGCAGTATAATTCTTTTTCTCCTAATTGGAATCTGCTTGAGATTTCAAATAGCATGTGACATTACATAGCTTAGGATCAGATTAACTTCACAGCAATTGGCTGCAGCACAGAGGCAATGCTGCAACCATGTCATAAGCCATCCATAGAGGTCTAGCAGACCACAATATGCACTCACATGCCAGCAAGATTTTTCATTCACAATTCAAAAGTGTCAAATCCCACCATTTCCTCCTTGGGCTTTTTCTCAAAAAAAAAAAAACAAGCTCAGAAAAAAGTTTAATGTTAAATTAAGGAAAAATATAAGAATTACAAATTACTCCCACTATCTGGGATAAAGACCAACAAACACACACACAAGTGACACAACCAAAAAAAAAAAACACCTTGTTATCTAAAGCTGCAATTATTCCTTCTAACCACCATATTCCTACTATAATCACTGAAGTATACATGAATCAAACTCAAAAAGCATATAAGCTCAAGAAAAGGGAAAAAAAAAAATCTCTAAGAAATCATATATGTGGAATACCACATGTATCTCTCTTAGAACTTATATGTGTGGAATACCTCATCTATTTTCATAATTTCACATTTCAACGACCTGTGTGCTCTTGAATATATGCACGAGGAAATCAATTCTTCCAGGGATCATTCTCGTTTCGAATCTCAGTAGGCTCGACAACTTCTGCCTCAGAAGTTTTGCTGGAGCTTGCATCTGAGGTTGTGTCAGAACCTGCTTCTTGATCATTGGACCTACCCCACCTTCCACCCAATGCGATTGCCATCATCTCGTATATCTTGCTTCCCAACTCAGCAGGGCTATCAGGCTGCAGAATTATGCCGAGAAAAAGGATGAATCACTAACCAAAACTAGATACTATTTTTCCTCCAATTCTCGTTCATGCATAGCCATTGTTATTGGAAACGAAATTTATTGTTTTTTTTCCAGATGTACCATGTATCGAGCAATTGCACAAGGTTCATAAGAGACTACATTGAAAACTATTCTGAATTTAGAGGACAATTCTCCTTTAGAGTACAAAGAAAAACAAAATGTGTTACCTAATGCAGCTGAGACATCGGACATGACTATGGATCATAAATCTGGAAGAGTAGAAAACTTCTTTGAAGGGATAACCTTTTGGGTAACTATCATAACAAATTATGATTTTCTGCGTAAACTCCTAGATTTCAAAAATATTAAAGTTGGGATAAGTAGAAAGTAGGACATGGTGATTGGACCTCCTATCTCTTTTAACACTTTTTTTTGAAAATGACAAAACTTTTTGGTTCTAAACCACCATTCTATCCTGCCAAGTGACAGGTCAGAACTTGTAATAATGAGTGAGTTAAGATTTCATAATGAAACTCAAAATCAGCACCTCGTTTTGTTTTTGTTTTTCTAAGGTAGAGATTGCGTGTTTACACACAGAAAGCTATGTTTGGATCTGTATCTATTTTCTAAATAATCTGCTTTCATCAAGACTGACAACCTTAAGCGATTCACATTCACTCCTTTATCATGTACCTTTCATTTTGAAAATGTGACCTTTCAGGATTAGAATCATCAATGCAGCATGATAATTGGAAAAAATTCAACTGAGATCCTCAAGGGAGAATCCTAAGCATTATTGTTGCAAGTACAAGGCACATATGAGACATCCTACATTAGGTTGCAATTGCTACTTTCGAAACATCCGACCAAAAATCACAGACGGTGTTGACTATTTGGATTAAATAAGAGCTACAGATCAAAGCAAAAGAGAGTGAAGGTTTAGATATCTGCAGCTTAGAATAACTTACAGTGTAACCACTTGAAATCAAGGCAGTATCATATAGTAGATCAACAGCTCTTTTGGCCTCCATGCTGCCTGGTTCATTCTTACATGCAGCCTGCAACAGCAATTTGATGGAGATGCAACAATATATGAGCAATGAGAAATGGTGCCAAATCGAATTGTGGTGCTCTGAATTGTTACGGTTGCTTAATATCAAATGCTTTTTCTACGACTTACATTCAAATCTTCGATGATAGGGTGATCAGGATTGATCTCCAGGATTCTCCTCCCTCTCATGAATTCCATGCTTGATGTGTCTCCAAGTGTTTGTGCTTTCATGAGCCTACAAAAGAGATTAACTCAGCATGCTGCAGCTAGTTTTTTGCAAGGATCGCATATGAACTGCTGAAATATCACCTTTCCATGTTAGCAGACCATCCGAACTTGCCAGAAACAAGGACACAAGGAGATGAACTAAGCCTCTTTGATATTTGCACCTTTGCTACCTTGTCACCTAGCTGTTGCTTTATCCAGTCACAAAGAAGACTATACTCTTGTTTGTCTTCTCTCTCTTTTACCTCATCCAAATCACCTGCATAATCAACCAAGGAAATAAAACCAATAGCAAGCAATGTACACTTCTTGAGCTGGCTTCCTTGTCTGATTATGGTTGAAATTTCAATCTCACCCCAAAGTTTCAGTTGAGACTCCAAAAACTACTTTAAAATTCTTTAAAACAGTTGAAATGTTAATTGAAAGGTTAATTACACGGAAAAGATTCAAAAGTGGGTACGTTTTTAGTTTGCCAACAGATGTAAATTTCACTAGGCCTGTCTTCTAAAAAGTTGATTGATATTTTCGAAGTCCTTGAAACTGACCTAGCTCAAGATCTTCCTTGCTAATATCGACAAATCTCTTTTCTTTGTAAGTTTGAAGATTCTGGATTGCAACTTCATCAATGGGTTCTACCAAGTATAAAACCTGAAAGGAAAATTAATCAAAGTTCAAGTACGGAGGAAGGAAAAAAAAATGCTAAAAGTATTCCCTCTTTGCTAATAGTATGCATGGTAGGTACCTCAATATCTTTTTGAACTAGTTTTTCCAAGAATGGAGCAGTTTGGGCACTTTTCAGGCTGTCAGTTGCCAGATAATAGATGGCCGTCTGGTTTTCAGGCATGTTTTCAACATACTGATCCAAGCCTATCAACTCTTCCTCGCTTTTCGAAGAATAAAACCGCAGGAGAGGAGTTAGGCGCTTGTGATTTCCAGAATCTTCTATGCATCCCAACTTTATCAGCTTGCCAAAATTCTCCCAGAATTTTTTGTAATCCTTCAAGAATAAATAGTGTCATTCAACAATATTTCATCCCATTGCAGGTGAATTAAGTTCCATTAGATCCCAAAATATACCTCTTTGTTTTCACCTTCAGCGATGTCCTGAATCATGTCGAATGTTTTCCTAACGAGACGCTTCCTCATGATTCTCACCTGTTAAAAGTCAGAGGTTGAGGCTAAAATAAGAATGTACTTTCATATACAAGTATTTGAACTCATCCTTTCGAAAAAAGTATTTGAACTCAAAGTGGGATCACTGAATAAAGATGTCGGATAAAATCAACTTACAATTCTACTTTCTTGCAGAATTTCACGAGAAACATTCAGAGGAAGGTCATTGGAGTCAACAACACCCTTCACAAAGCTCAAGTAACGAGGGAACTGAAATTTAAACACTGAAAATGTGATGACACAGTAGAGGCCAGTGAAAGCCAAATTTGACACATCCACGTGCATACTTCACATGATACTTACCAGCTCACCGTCAAAGTCATCAGAGATGAACACACGTTTGACATACAGCCTTATGTTTTTGGTCTTTGGATTTATTATATCCTCGTTGTTGAGAGGAGCCATTCCAGGAATGTAGAGAATACTTCTGAATTCAACCTCTCCCTGTCAGATGAAAATAAAATCAGAAATGAAATGACTGAAACATTAAAGCTCGGCATCAGTCACACCTGTTGGAATCCAGCAGTTCATACCTCTGTGGTAAAATGAGTATATGCCAGAGGATCAAGGAACTCATTAAATGTCTTCTTGTAAAACTCATTATACTCATCCTTCTCAACCCCCTTCGGACTACGCAACTGTTAAAAGACAAACAATGGCCAGGACAATAAGGCTATGTTTTTTCCATCAACCAAGGGAAGCCAAAATAGAAACGAATATGCCTTGGCAAATATCATGCCCAATTTCTTGCAATCATGCTACAAACAGAATAAGAGTTTGGAAAGAGCAAAGCAAGCCCTTTCTGCCAGAATAAATTCGCTAAGATCGCTTGCTTGGAGATTGAGATACGGCCAGTGCTCAGAGGTTCAACTGATAACAAACACCTCGTCAAACATTGCCCTGAATATGGATGATGGCAGCTTTTGCTTGCCAGCC
This sequence comes from Thalassia testudinum, assembly GCA_037157565.1. NCBI lineage: Eukaryota > Viridiplantae > Streptophyta > Magnoliopsida > Alismatales > Hydrocharitaceae > Thalassia > Thalassia testudinum. Next base: position 57,589,049 of record JAZHRO010000030.1, read on the forward strand.
TTTCCAGTAAAAAAGAATACTTGGTAAGGCCTGCAGCATTTTATATTTTGATGGCAAATTTACCTGTTGATGGTCTTATTGTATTCCACTAGTCTTCCAAAATAAAGTGTTCCCTTGTGACAACCTTAAAAAAAAAAAAAAGGTTTTAAGTGCCGATATTGACACTGTGCCAATAAATCTCCCAATGCGCATATCGGAGGCATGTCACGGGCACGCCAACGCATACCAACAAATTTACTTAAATGATTAAAATTGCAAGTAAATCACAAATTACTAACTTAAGACTATAAAAGGTTATGCAGGAAGGGCATACATATGAAAATGGACCTTCAGAGGCACTCATTTTGATCTTATACTTCCTACTTCAACTCGTTAACCAAAGAAATTCCTATACTAACTTATATGTGTATCATAGGCTTTTTTTAAGAAGGGAAAAAGGACTATTGCATTCCAGACCGCTCATTCATAGATTTATTGAAATGAGAAAAATGAAGTACAATAGTTAGAGCATTTCTCCCCACATACCCAAGAATGCACTAGAAGTAACACTGACATTATCAACATATGATAGGTTCTCTAAAATGAAGCAATTCTATCAATCCTTGGATCACAAAAGCAATACATAAACATATTATATTGTGTATGCTATTGCAATGTTTAGTGACATGTACCCTTTTACCAACAAGTCCAGAAAAGGTCCAAGTTCATGATTTGTCCAATCTAAAAGAATCACTCCTAACACTCTAGCTTCTATACCTGAAAAAAAAAAAATACTAACCTATACCTTCAATATTTGCACCTAATCTCCCTGTACAAGCCTAATATGAATGCTAGCCCTCAATAAAATCTCCTCCAGAACATTCAAATGGGAAAATTGACCTTTGGTTTTTTAAATGACATTCGTAGCAAGGTCACCTCCAGTGCCAAGAGGCCACCGCTAGCAAGGCCACAGCCAACAACTGTAGGAGTAGAAGCAGCAACACGGTTGATATGATTGACACAGGCATCGATACAATCAGCACAAAAGTTGATACAGTCAATTTATCATCGGCACGCCTGCATATGGACACCTTTTGCATGTCGATATGACCCTTCGACTAAAATCCCCTGTATCGACAACATGCCGACGGCCATCTTTAACGCTACAAAAAAGTAGATAGTTGCTGGCCAATATTTTTTTCCCTGTGTTTCAACAGCCAACAATGATCCAATCATCTTTGTAGCAAATGCCCTTCTGTACACAAATGGTTGAATTTTTTTCATCGATTAAGCTAAAATGAAGATTTTTTAAAACATTCTTGGATATGCTCTAGGCTCAACTTCACACTACACCATAATCATGAAACTAAAAAAGTAATCATCACAACTGCCCTATGGGTAGCTTGAGAGGAACATTGTAATAGAATGTTTTCCAAAAAGTCATCATCCCATTCTGAATTAGTTCTCAAGAATGTAGAATTACATATATGATTTCTTAAAGGCAGATAACCTCAATATTTTTATCAAAAAAAGGCATTACTTCACTTGGACCCTATCAAGCATTGGGGCTATACAACAAATATTTGAATTTCTCCTCAATCTTTTTTGCAGGTCTGTCAAACAAAATGGCAGGAACCAATTTCTCCAAAAGCTGAATAGCTGTTGGCAGCAGTAATCAAAGACACAAGTGAGTCTCATTGGAGTCCTGGAGATGAACCCTAACCCTACTCCATTGACCCTTTCTGATGTTGATTGTTTGGTGATTTTGTTAAAAGTGTGCCTGTATTGGTAACAGATTTTTCTCATCTCCTGTGAGATCTGGCGGATGTGAAGGAGACTAAACTTCACCTACTTTTGATGCCTCTAATTATTGCTGATGTCAACATGAATGGACCAACATCTTTGATCTTTTGACATTTAAACTTAAGGGCAGAGATAAATCTAACATGATGGAGAGGATGGCACAAATAATCATAAAAGTTCAGGGAATAGCACCCTTTACGCAAATAGAAATCCTATGGTGGAACACTGAATTGACATAACAAAATAGAGCCTATATAACCAACATAGTAGAGTAGACACGCACCCAGATAGGCTTTGTTTCATTTGCTAATTCCCAGTCCCAATACTTCTCATTTACGGTCTTCTTTTTCTTCTTCTTCTCATCCTGTGTTTAAACAATACACACATAAAGTTTACCGATGAAAGGTTAAATAGCATTTTTCTAATTCCAGAAATTCCAATCTATAACCTCTTTCGTCTCCCCTTCACCCTCTTTCGGTGGCTCCTCCTCTTCCACCTACTTCCAAGGAAAAAAACGAGGGTGAGAATTCTTTAAAGCATATCAAGATATCTTTGTTACAACAGAAACAAATCTTCATACCTCTACTGTCCTTGATTTCTCTTGCCAAGTGTATATAGGAAACGATACAAATTGTGAATAGTTCTTGACTAGTTTCTGGATGTTAGCAGCATCTGCAAATTCAAACTTGTCGTCATCCTACAATGAAACAAAAAAAATTGAGCATTAAATCCGAAAAAAGTTTCTATTCATTTGAGGATTGCTGCTCGAATTGCATTACTCTTAGAAAAAGGGTTATTTGTGTGCCACGAGGTAGGAGCTTCTCTGGGTCAGTCTCTTCCCTGATTACATAAGAGCTACTATCAGCTACAGCTTCCCAGACATATTGTTTGTCTGACTTTGGGCTCTTTGTTGATACCACCACCTTAAAATAAGGGCATCAATAAAGAACTGAACTCGAGCATTTTAGGACTGTTGACTAAGAAAGGAGAAGCAACAGAAAAATATATATTTAGCAGGAATTTATAGAGGAATGGGCAATACTTTGTCTGAAACAAGGAAAGCAGAATAGAAGCCAACACCAAATTGACCGATCAAACCATTATCTGCTCCAACATCCTTGTTTTCCTAAGGACAGAAACATGGCAAGCATAAGCATACTTTCTGTTGATCAGGAAGCAATTAACAGAGAAAAATAATATTCACAACTACAATAGCAGGAAGATGCAACCTTAAGAGCCTTTAAGAATTTTGAAGTTCCACTCTGAGCAATAGTTCCAAGACAGTCAACGAGTTCTTCCCTAGTCATTCCAATACCAGTGTCTCTGCAGTTGCATCGTGGTAGTTAAGTACTTCACCTGAAACTAGCATTAACCTTTTTTTTCCTGAAAGGAGAAACTAGCATTATTTACGTGATTGTGATAGATCCATTATCTGGATCTGGCTTGATTCGTATCTCCAGTTCACTGGTACCAGTGAGAAGAGAGGAATCCGTAACGCTCAGAAATCTCAACTTATCCAGTGCATCACTAGCATTGCTGGAATCAAAGACATGAATTAGTGGTAGCCCTATCCCATGTGGAGATGGAGGTAAAAGAAAGCTTCCTCGGCTATGACAAATATAACATTCAAAGGTATACAGGGATACATACTTACTAGAGAAGAAAAATAGAAAATATAGAAGAGATTGGAAAGAGAAAATATTTTGACAAGGCATTTTTTCAGGAGAGGAAAAGAAAGATGAATGCAAGTTACAAACCAGCCACCATGCAGACTCCAGACCAAAATTAATAGATATGGCACATACCGGACTGATCTTCCCCCAATCTTAGATGATTCTCACGAAGTAAAATTTGTGATGAAGTAATTATTATTCCAAGCCATGAAAGAAAATAAATGGAAAATTAACAAGAATGTGTACTTGCTGCAAGTTTGAAAAAACAAAAATTAGTTCTATTTCACCGGTTGCCACTGGTAATAGGAAATATTGACATGATAAGTATGATTTCTTCACTTGCACAGCTCACATTTACCATATCTACTGAAATAGATCCTTGATTTCAGATCAATGCATGGGTCTTCCTTTTTGTTTCCTTAAAATACTGCCATTTTATCCCTTAAGTAAAGTTGCTGCCTGGATTCTTAAGCATAAACACAAACAATCAGAGATTTCATAGTAAAAGTGTAGCAAGCTCCCAACACTAAAAAGAAGAAAAAGAATGAATCATGTAAGAAAAACTTGCCTCACAAGCTCACGAAGAAACACTTCTTTATGGCTGTATAGACTATGTACTATCAGGTCCAGCAGACGGCTAACCTGCAATCACATAAACAAATCCATCTGTGGATAAATCATCGAACGACTAAGAAAACCAAAGGGGAACATATAAAAATCTAAGTTCCGTATTCTTTCTGCATATGTCAGATTCCATTACATGCTGAGATTGAAAGAAATCAGATTTTTCTTTTAAAAGAACAAGAAATCAGATATGAAATGGATTTTACCAATCATATCAAAGACAGAGAAGTTAAAATGATAAAAGACGAGCAGAAAGACAGAAACCTGATTGGAAAGCCATCCGCATTAGAATAAGGATAGACTGAAGCCCTGATTGTTCAGAAACCAGTTTTTATAAATCACAATCAGAAAGCATCAATTTCATGCACACCAGAGAACATTGAAAACTAAGAGCTCAAGGATCACAGAGACTGCTATTAGGAAACTTCCCTATTGGTTGACATCATCAGATCTCTTTATAAAATTCTTTGAATTCTTTCTGAAAGATTAAATTTCTCTTGCATGTATTTAGCTGAACATAAATATTATGGAATTGCAAACATTGTAAACCCTGACCTTGAGAGCCGCATTCCTTGCAAATTGCATCTCCTTGATAGTTTAGATTTTAGATCAACAATTAAAAGAATGTCACAATTGTGGTTTGCAATATTGGTTTGCAATATTGATATCACCAGTGGTGACAAACTACAGAATTACAATAATTCCAACTCCTAGATTTGAGGGTCAGATTCAGTGTCAATCTCAACCTGCGCAAGTTTAAATTCTAGATGAGCATATAAAACATTATGGATGGTTGGTGTTGGAGAAAATGAATTGTTGTTATTCCATTAAGCAAAGCCCTAGCCCTCTTTATATAGAAAGAGGACCTAGGGATAATAGGAAACAATTAAACTTTTTATCAAAGCAGGAAAAATACTAAAATAGCAAAGACAATTAATCCTAACAAATTTAATCCTAATCGATTTTGTAGAGAATTTTGAGGGGAGAAGAATTATTGTTATTGATAAAAGAGAGGCCCTAGCCCTCTTTATATAGAGAGGGGCAAGGACATACATGGAAACACCAATTAAATACTTACTAAAAATAGAAAAAGCTAAATACTAACACAATTCCTAATTTTATTCCTAACACTCCCCCGCAAGTCGAGACACGGGAGATGGTAAAGACTTAGATTTCTTGTATTGTTGAATCTGCCACCATCCTCCAAGATAATTTGAACCGAAAAGAACTTCGGTTCTGGATGAGGCCAGGAAGAACTTCGACCTAGCGAGAAAGAGCATCGACTCTAGAGAAGGTCAAGAAGAACTTCGACCTAAGTTGAGGTTGATGCGGTTCGGTGATTTTCCACGTAGAAAGAGAGCACGGAGTTTTTGTTAAAAGCCCCCCCTTTAAAAAAAAAACAAAAGACTTCTTCAAAGCCTTCATCGAAGAGGGCTTTTCCCTCAACTTCTTTATCGGCGAGGGTTGTGGTTGCCCTTGGAGCAGTCTAACTCCACACCCTAGGAGTGTACATAGGTCAAGTTCAACCCGAACCCAACCCGATTGGGTTGGGTTGGGTTGGGATTTTCCCAACCCGATAAAAAATGGGTTAGGCTGGATTTGAGGTCTAATAAACCTAACCCAACCCGCAACCCAATTCAACCCGATACACATACACACAGAAGAGAGTATCCATTAAAATTTTAAAGGAAAAAAAGCTACCATGTTTAAACTTGAAATGAGACAAAAAAAAAACCATGTAAATGACACATGCCACTCCCTCAATTTCACTTTTCCCTTTCCCTGTGTGCTTTCCATCGTGCACTTCTTTTCAGTTTCCCTCGCGTTCGCAAGCCCTAAACCAAGCTACCTCTCTCGTTGTCGCCACCAACCTCTCTCGCAACTCCCTTCTCGTTGTCGCCATTGTTCTCGTCATTACCACTCAAGGTTAGCATCTTCCTCCCTCCTCTCTTCCTCCTCTACATTAGCGGCGACCATCACCTCCCTTCACTAGAGCCACTACCACCGCCACTGCCACCACCCCCTCACCGACCATCCATCGTCGTCACTACCTTCCCTTTGCCCAGCCTGAGCCTACTACCAGAGCCGCACTACCACCGATCCACCACCACCACACAGCCCACCACCCCTCACCGGCCATCCACCATCCTCTCTACCTTCTCCTCCGCCCAACCTATCACTAGAGTTTCTACCACCACCACCACACAACCTATCAACCCCCCACCGGCCATCCTCCTTCACTATAGCCAATAGCAACCAAGCCCTCTCTCGGCCATCCTCCTCTCCATCCCTTACTTTAGCCTAAATTATTTGAAACTTTGACGTAGGCATTCAAACTTTGATGCTTAAATTAGACATCATTATTTAGGTTCTCACCTAATTCTTTATTTAAACAGAATTAAAAGACATCCACACGTACATTTTAATTTTTTTCCTTACTGGTAAAAAATTATTTTGATTCTTGTCTAATTCTTTGTTTTGAATGCCTACATCTATGAAAAAAATTACATTGATAAGATAATCATCTTGTAACATGTGTTTACTTTGCTACAGAAAAAAGGCAATTACTATTATACAACAATCAAGTTTTTTTTGTGTTTTTACTAATTTTATTCACTTTTTTAAAAAATATAAGTTATTTATAAGTTTAAAATATTTTGTCATTAAGTATGAAAGATATAGAAAATATGCAGGAGATAAACATAAGTTTTAAGTCCTTTGACTAGTCAACAACCCCCGCTCAACCCTACCCAACCCAACCTAATTTTTATGGGTTAGGTTGGGTTGGGTTCGATAGTGTAATGGGTTGGGTTGGGTTGGAAAAATCCCAACTCGAAAACTATGGGTTGGGTTTGGTTGAATCCCAATCCGACCAAACCCGACCCGACCCGTGTACACACCCACCCATCAAGATTGGCGACTCCCACAGCAGAGAGCACATCCTCGTGTGTGTGCGCGGAGGACGAGAATGTGGGGAAGGGGGGGCGGCATGACACACGCTGGCAGGGAAGCCCTCCAGCGAAATTGAGGGTGGCAGCGCCGACAGGGAGGAGCGTGGTGGCTCTATGGCAAGTCAAGGAGGACTAGGCCACCTCAGTCCAGTAGAGTAGCCTCCAAGGAACTCAATGGTGCCCTTGAACCCTCGATAGAGCAAGGTTCGAGGGCCCAGAACTTCGATCCAGTCCATGGCATTGACCGGTGGTGCTGGAGAATTTTGGCTCGCCGACGTTGATGCAGCAAACCAATGGCTGCCAAAGAGGGTCGGTGTGGTGGGGGGAAGTCCGACGACCACCCCTATGGTGGTCTTTCGTCAGACAGAGGCCAGAGGCAGCACTTTTTGGCCGGCAACGAGAAACCCAGCAACAGCAATAGCGAGAGCAGGAGAGGAAAAAGAGAGGAGAGATTTGGGGAGAGGGGAGAGCCTCTTCTGTGGCTCGCTGGAGACCATCGACGGCACTGAAGGGCCTCCCCCCCTCTAGATCTTAAACCCTAGACTACCAAAATTGATGGCTCTAATACCTGTACAGAATTTGAGGGGAGAAGAATTATTGTTATTGATAAAAAAGAGGCCCTAGCCCTTTTTATATAAAGAGGGGTAAGAGTATACATGGAAACACCAATTAAACACTTACTAAAAATAGAAAAGACTAAATAACTAACACAATTCCTAATTTTATTCCTAACAGATTTTATTCTCTAACAGTTGGAATTCTCTATCTCATGGTAGATTAGAGGCAGTGATGAGCAATGATACCATCAAACTCCCTGCAACAGCAACTCATGCTTCCCTTCCTACTCTACAAAGTGAACCAATTCAGAACATTATTCTAATATAACATATATGAAAATAGGACATGCCATCTGTTTCCTGCCTGATTAACGAGTTCACAAATCAAAAGCAACATAATTCATGCTGTCTACAATTCCAACGCCACATTGGTAATTAAAATGGTAGGATTATCATAACTTCCTGGGATAGCTAAGATGCAGCAATAAACTACAAAAACAGTTAATCAAAACGAGGTAAGAGAAGGGGAAAGGAGAGGGGAGAAGGGGGCACACAAATATTGCAACTTTATTGCTACCACCAAAACCAAAACAAAACCCCGTATTTAGCAAGAATAGAACCCATTCTCCTAAAATGGACCAGCATCTACCCAGTACTCAAACTTCTCAAGTTCAATGGGTCAAAAGCAATGCAATTCATGGCTGCCTACAGTTCCAATTCCACGGCAGTTGTTAAAAATGCTAAGATGATCGCATACATGATAGCTTACAAATAGCAAAACAAGATGACGGAACACAATAGGATGGATGGTAGAGGGTTTCCTACACCCAAAAACAATGATTAACGTCATCCCCTTGACTGTAGGGACCTCGTGGTGTACAACCTAAATGACTCCAGCTTCCTATCTGCCCTTTTCTCTCTTTTGCCTGACTGTCTCATGGCCAGTCAAAAGGGAATTCCTAGAACACGGAAGTTCAGGCACGCAAAGTAGACAGAAAACCCAATATCTTGTTCCCGCTTTATCGATCCCAGTCTTCTTTCATCCATTCTTATGTCGATTATAATATTATTTTTTAACCTCCTTAGGAGGCTATTCAAAACTAGGGTTCGGTTTCTCCATTTGGCATCCATTTTTCTTGATTTTAATTTTGTCCGCCATTTCCATTAAACAAAATGTGCTTTTGTCTTTAGGAGACTAAAAAAACCAACAGAATGACGTGCTCCATCCCTCCTCCAACCCTTTGTTCTTTCATCTGGCAAATGTGTACACATCTCTCACTGAAAACATGGAGTGAACTTCTCCAGAATTTACAAACAGTCAGACTTGGATGATGATTGTTTGGATTCTTGGTAGAAACTAGAACAGCTGTTAATTACAAAAAAAGTTTACGGGAGTGCAACACTCCCCCATATCCCTCTTACTCTACATTGAAACACATATCCACGAAGAAATGTGCAAAAAGATCAGATAATTGAGGAACCAAAACTTCAGAAAATCAACTGTCAACAATTACATAGAAACACCATGCTTTCATCTCTGCCACCACAACAAAATCCCAACTTTAGCAAGCATAGCACCATCACCAAGCATCAAACCACCAATTCTCCCAAAAACAGACTACCCATCTCCAACCAGTACTCAAACTTCTCGAACTCGATGGATCAAAAGAAATTTCACGGCTGCCGATAGTTCCAATTCCATATCAGCTGCTAAAAATGCCTCGATGATCATAACTTTCTGGTATATGATGGCTTGCATGTAGCAACAACCTATAACAACTGTTAATCACAAAAGAAAAACAAAAGGGCAGTAGGAGGAAAGGTGCAAACACCATCCATATCCCTCTTCTTCAATGTTCAACCACATATACACAACCAAATACCCACAAAAGATCACATTTTTAAAGAAACCAAAACTTCGGAAAAATCAACTTCCAAGCACAACCCTGCAACAACATCGACAATTACACAGAAAAACAACATCTTTACCAGTACCACCTTAGAAAAATCCCAACTTTAGCACGAAAAGCTCCATCACCAAGCATCAAACCATCAATTCTTCCAAAAACAAGAGGTACCCACCTCCGCCTGGTATTCAAACTTCTCACCGGCCTCGTCCCTCTCAGCAGTCGCGGCCTCGCACCTCACCACCACCCGGGAGTCCCTCCACCTCAACCCAGCAGAAGCGAGCCCATTTGTGGTGGGAGGCCGTGGGCGGAGGGTGCAATTAATGGGAGGAAAGGCCCTCTTCCCACGAGGGGCCAGAGATGGAGTAGAGAGGTGGAGGGAGGGAGCTGTGAGGCTTCTGCTCAAAACCGGAGCCATGGGAAGTGGTGAGAAATGGGAGGAGGTCTGTGGATATGGTTAATGGAGTGGAGGGGGAGGAGAAACCCAACACGGAGAGACAGAGAGGTGAGAGGTTTAGAGATAATGGTTCTGTCGTGGGATATTTTTGCATAGAATGTGTTGTCGAATGTGCGAAAATTGTGAGAATCAGAAAAAATATATATTTTTTTGTATCTGGGTACCTTTTGTAGGGGTGCACCCACACTTATGTTGTTGTGCACCCCTATTAATAAAAAGATAGTGGTATTCATTTTGAATTATTCTTTTAAAATAAAAAATACATAATATACATAAAAGAATACATACTTTAATACATTACCCTCCCATATTAGAGAGGGACATCATGACTCATAACATGTCATGTGATTGGATGATGTCATATATCTCTCTTTAATAGTGTACAAAAGTGTGTATAATTTTGTATACAGCTATTATTGTCCGGAATCTTTTGTAATAACATATATATCCCTTATTTTTTGATATTTACAAGAATACCCCTAAAAAACTTTTCTTATACTTAATCAGTCGTAAAATTTTAATACTTTATGAATGATTTGATTGACTATATTTATATTTTATGGTTATGTGTCGGATAACTCCAATCCTATTTGAGCTTGCTTGTTGCTTGTTAAATTCAATTACTCAAATCCAATTTGATTAGATTAATCGGTGGGATCCAAATTGTTACATATCCTCCCACCCAAAAACATGGGTTGAGAAATAATTGCTCAATTTCTTCTTCTTATCATAGGCTCCTCGCACCATTTTAGTTAATGAAATAATTCTACACATAAATCCTCTCCTAAAAAATTTTATGCTACGACCCGAACCGGCTCCACGTGAAACCTAGGTCGGATCGCTTTGACTAATCCAAAACTCAGTCGTCCAACGAAAAATATATCAACCCATAGCAATTTCCACACATGCACAATAGCTAGAAGAATGAATAAAAAACTGAAATCTGTAAGTGTCTATAACAGAAAAATAGTTTCACAAGAGAATAGTACGATTACAACATAGCCATCACAACTTACTAGTAAAACAGAAATTGAACTACTGGTTCCAAAACAGGTCCTCACGATAACAAAGGGAGAATCGACCTACAGCAGAAGAAAAGTAAAACAACTAAGGTTGGGCTCGGCTAAGCCTAGCTCCCTCCGCAGCAAGTGGAACCAACTACTCACTTCCCTGTCCTGAATACAAGTAGTAGACGTCAACAAAAGTTGAGTAAAGTGGTAAGTATACGTTCAACTAACACAACTTAATTTAAAAAGGAAAGTAGTAAACATTTCAAGCACTGTTATGTTTTATTTCCATTTCTAGGTACTAGTTGTTTTGTTATTTCAGTTATTCTAACAAAGGGTCCAATTATCTCTTAGTTCACATGTTCCCTAACGGAATGATCTTGCTGCAGTTTTCCCGCAATGTAGAACGAGCACGTGGTGCTCTCCTGGTCGAGAGAACACCCCGTGTTTGTCCTACACCCAGTCTATCACCCTAGGATCATAGTTGCAACATAGTGGTGACTACGGCACGAGTAAGAAATGCATGGAGGGCTACCTAGCACTGGCACACTGTCAGTTGTTTCTACTAACGGGTATGCTCTAAGTCATACAACACAAAATAAAACAAGGGCCACTAGTGACTCGGGGCAGCGGTCTCGTTGCATCTTTACGTTTATTATAGTTTATTTACAGTCATTATAGTATGTAACAAGATAACTGTTGGTGCTAGAGCACCACGATCATTTGTTTTGATGATAACAAAACACGTGTTATTTAACATTTGCAATTTGAGTCCTAGATTTCAGGTCAATTGCAAATGAAGACGTGTTTAGACGGAAATCGAGCTCGCATCCAGAACGGATTGGAGGAGCTTGACGGAAAACAGAGGAGGTTCACGTGGAGCGAAAGATTGAAGATGGAAGGAAAAGAAGAATAGGATAGATTCTTTCTTTTGTACTTGTTGTATTTTTCATTTCTTTTGTTGCTCTTTATTTCCTTAGATATTTCATGTTAAAGAGCCTCAAAGAACCCTAACAGTAGTCCTAGGAACACCGGCACAACCCTAGGATACTTAGGTTTTCTGTAGAATACTTAGAAAACCAATATAGGGTTCAAACAGCACTTCCAGACGTCTAATTCACAAATCAGACGTCTGATAAAGCATTTTAAGACGTCTGACTGTTGTTTCAGACGTCTGATAACTGTTAGGCTGGACATATTTAGTTCTGTCTGATGAAATCAGACGTCCAGACCTTAGACCAGATGTCTTAGGAGACGTCTGATGACTTTGCCAGACGTCCAATTAGTGGACCGTTGGCTGGCTTAGCAGGCACTCAAAGATATGACCGTTAGAGCCTTATCAGACGCCCATAGGACTTTACAGACGTCTGATAAATGACCGTTTTGCCTCGATTGACCCGAAAATCTCTTCTCAGAGATTTTCTAGCCGTTGCAAATCCATTGCGTAGTAAAAGTTGGTTTCCAGACGTCCAGGCATAGTGCCAGACGTCCTGTATGTCGTCTGATCGACTTGCACAAGAACCCTGTTTAGATCTGATTCAAGTCAGGAGGAAACCCGCACAGAATCAGACGTCTGACCTTGAAATCAGACGTCTTAAAGTGGCCTTCCAGACGTCTGATGCCAGAGTTAGACGTCTGATAACCCTGTCAAATGTAATCATTGTCCTGATTTCGGCCTGATTCTCTTGGACTTTGTTCCCAACGGCTATAGAACCTTTTCTAAGCCTTCCAAAGCCTTCCTAAGGCCTCTATAAATAGAGGGGAGCCTTTGCAACTCAAAAACACACAAGATATACACTAAGAGAAACAAGAGACACACCTAAGCAACTTAGTTCCACTCTTTTGTGTCCAATTGAATCCCTTGCTCTCCAAGCTCTAGTTTCATTCTCTTGAGAGCATCAAGTCTTCGCGCACCCGCTCTCCCGCCGTTGCTCACGAGAGCGACATTGCGCCGTTGCGTGGCTCACGCACCCGCGTCATCCTCGACGCACTCCTTGCAAAGGGGAGTTTCCTTATTCCTATAGAAGCTAGGTTCTTAATTACTTTGTTGGCTCTATAGGACCTGTTGCTTTATTTTACCTTTGTCTTTTGGTTGGGTATTCGCTTTGCGAATTCCCGTCTCCTTCGTGGGACAAAATCCTTCTCGTGGAGAGAAGGGGTTGAGGAACGCTACCCTCGTACTTGTAGCGTGGTTGTACTGAGGTTGAATCACCCTCGTTTAAAGTGATTCGTTTAGTGGATTTTGATCAACTAGGTTGATCGGAAAATCGGGTTAGGTGGTGGTTTTCACCCGGTTTGGGTTTCCACCTAAAAATCTTTGTGTACTTGTGCGATTGTTTGTTTATTCTGTGATATTATATTCAATTCCGCAATTTTATTACGTCACCCCTCCTGGTAGGAATTTCAATAACTACCAGATTATTACAAAATTTTTTTACTCGGAATACAAAGTTTTCCCGAGGTCGAACTCAAAGAGCAACTAGAATTCTATAAGTAAAAAGTTCTCAATTAGGTTACAAAAATAAGAGAGAGAGAGAGAGGGCTAGAGCTCTCTTGGCTTCTTCTTCTCTCTTCTTTTCTTTCTTTCTTTCTTCTGCAGAGTCTTCTCTTCTTCTGTTCTTGTCTTCTCTTTTCTCTTTTTCTTCTCTGCGGCAGTGGTGATCTTCCTCTTCTTTTTTCTTTCTTTCTTTTCCTTCTTCTTCTTCTTCTCTTCCTGCCTTCTCCTTCTGTTCTTCTTTTCTTTCTTTCTTTTCTTCCTGCCTTCTTCTTTCTTCTTTTCTTTCTTTAGCCGACAGCTGTGGTGGTTTTCTTCTTCTTTCTCTTCTTCTGTTTCTCTGGCCGACTTTCCTTCTTCTTTTCCTTCCTGCCTTCTGCAACTGTGGTGATTTCGACGTCTGATGCTGTGCTCAGACGGCTTATCTGTGGCTTTGCTACAGTGTCTTCCTTCTTTTCTTCTTCTGTTTCTCTCCTTCACTTCTTCTTCTTTAGCTGCCCTGAGCGGCTAAGGCTTCGGCCGCTTCCCTTCTTCTTTTCCTTCCTGCCTTCTTCTTTCTTTCTTCCTACACGCTTACACAAGGGTCAGAGCAAAACCTACCCCTACCCTTCCCCGTGTCTCTCTCTTTCTCAGATTTCTCTCTTAGGACTGCTCTCCTAGAGCTGGGCAATCGGGTGCGGGTATCACACCCGGGACCAGGCCCACCGACGTGCGGTGGTGGGCGAGGAGTGCGCGGTTTGGGGTAATCGGATCTTGCCCAGACCCGCGGGGCGTGAGGGCGGGAGAGGGCGAGCGAGCACGTGGCGCACAGCGTGCAGGAGGGGGACCTGACCCCTGTGTTCGAAGGCGAATAGCCTTAGGCACTTTTTCAATTTAAGTGCGGGCGCTTGGCCACACACTTCCGAGGTGGGACTAAAGTCCCACCTCCCAAATTGGTGCTCACAGGTGAGCGACTTGCGGCCAATTGAAGCAGCCCCCGAGGTCTTCGCCTCAGCTGCAGTCCTGGGCGTCTTCGCAACTCCTGCCTGCGCGACCTGGGACGCGCGCCTGGACTGGAAGGTGCCTACAGCTGCAGGTGAAGCTGCTGCAGTTCGTCGGCAATGGCGGCAAGAGGCGCGCACCTGAAATCACAACAACGGCCTCTCGGCCCAGTCAGAATACGCAGGAAGCTTCGCCGGAGTGAGGCGAAGCTTGTGCGGTGGTCGGCGGAGTGCGGGAGTGTGTGGAGAGGCTGACCTAGGTCAGACTGTGGGCGGAGATGTGGGTTTGTTCGGGGGTTGGTCGGGTGGCGTTTGGCAGTGAATGGAGATGGGGGATCGATAGAGTGGAGTGTGAGGGAGCTTGTGGGATGGTCGGCGATGTGCGGGAGTGTCTGTGGTCGTGAGATGGTCTCACCGAAGGGGGTGGTCGAAGGTGGAGAAGGTGGTCTGGACAGTGGTGGTCGGGTGGTCGAAAGGGCAGTTTAAAAGGGGGGAAATGCAAGGGAAATAGAGAGGAAGCTATCTACTTAAGTACTCGACGAAGGGGGAGGGCAGAGCAGCCGGCTCGTATCTGCCAGAGCTGGAGACGAAGATGCCCTGGAGGAGGGTTGTGGCGACGAGGAAGCAGGCGGAGGGCGCCGGCGGGTACAGCCTGGCGCGTACGACGGAGCAAGGCAAACCCTACTGTAGGTAAGGCAGCAGAGCAACGAGGAGGAAGAGGAGTTTGCCGGAAGCTTCGGGCTCTCTGACCGGAGGAGAAAGGGAAGAAGAGGGGGGTGGTTCTCCGTCAAAGGAAGCTCGAAGGAGCCGGCAGGGTCTGCCGGTCCTTATAAAGGGTTCGGTGCACAGAGAGGGGCGAGGCGCGAGAGTGTCTCTCGCCGGAGTATGGCCGAAAGGGACACCCATACCTTCCGCGCGTTCGCACGGAAGGTATGGTGGTCGGCAGAGGGCATGGGCGGGTCCCTGCGACGGAGGACGTCGTAAGGAACCTCGCTTCTGCTTTGCAGGACGGTAGCCCTGCCATGCGCGGCGCCATGCTCCGTGCAAGGTCGCCGGAGTATGGCGCTGCGCAGAGTTTGCAGGGAGGACCATTTTGCAAAGAACGATGAAAAGATGGGGGCCTAAATGCAAGGGTTTCAAAAGATAATGGTCAAAAAGTAAATGAAGAGGACCAAATTGTAAAGTCGGTTAAGGAGATCTTTTCTTAGGCTCAAGTTTTTATACAAGACCAATTTGAACCTAAGGATTTTAATGGTGAATTTTAATTCTAGGTTGGACCATGTTTGACCTGACAATTTGCGTAAAAATCCAAATTAAGTTATTAATTGGACATGGTTCTCTTTTTAGGTCAAAATAAGTTTCTAAGGCTAAATTGAAGGTTCTAAACTCTAGAGAATATTTTTATATGAATTTTAGAGGGTTTAGTTGTTTTTTATCATGTCTCGAACCTCGTGAATTGAAGTGAGTTTGTTTTAGGGTTACAGAATGTCATTTAATTTCTGGAAGTTGCTACAACCCTTTTTTAGATCAGACCATCCCACTTTCCTTCTTGTTAGGCTTGTTTGACTTGTGTTTGGATCCTTAATTACCCTGTTTGCAAACTGCATTGGTGAAATTGTAGTTTTACCCCTTATGATTTATTTTATTCTTAAACTCAGAATTCTCTGAGTTAAGCTTTTCTTTGGGTCATGTAGGAGTTTTTTCTCACATATCTGGGTTGGATTGTGCTACTTAGGGTTTATGATGAGGTTCTCATCAGCCACGCCTCCCATCAGTCTGCGTACCCTTGCTCGACTATCCCGATTGGCCCCGTGGGCCTAACATGAGTCGATGTAGGAAGGTTATTTCTACTTTGGGTCCCAACCCAAGGGAAGGCTAGCTCCCTCCCTACACAAGGGGTGATTAGATGTTATGACCCATGCTGTTTGAGCCTTTTAAGACATCTAGACTTTAGGTCAGACGTCTGGACACATTTCCAGACGTCTGAAAATCGAAAAATTTGAGTACGAGCTCGCGTCTGCGTGCGTGCTGTCCGCAGACGGTACCCCTCGTTTTTCCCTCTTTCTCTCTCTTCCCTCGCTTCCAAGTGAAACCCTAAACCCCACCTTATAAAACTTCTCCTCCACCTTCGTTCTCCTCACTTCTCAACCACCCACCACCTTCCTCTCTTCTTCCCAGAGCGAGCATGAGCACGAGAGTGGCGAAGAGGAGGAATGGCGTGAGAAGGAGAGGAGGAGCGGCGTGAGAAGGAGAGGAGGAGGTGAGCTTGCGAGCTCACGTGGGAGCTCACCGGTGAGCGCACGGGCGGAGCAGCGTGTGCGCGGGGTGGAGGAGTGCGTCGAGGAGGTCCTCCCCGACACTGCTGCAGGTGAGAGGGCGCGGCGCAGCCACGCGCACGCACGAGAGGGCGGAAGCAGGTTCTGGTTCTGGGTTTTTCCCAAAATCTGAGGAGAGAGTCTTGCAAAGGTATATCCCTTTGCAGATACGGCCATGCAGGCCGCTTCGCCGATACCCCTTTTTCATGCCCGTTTTGAGAAGATCGGGTATCTGCATGCAGGATTCACTTCGGGAAGGCGCGGGACACGCCCTCTCATGCATTTCAGACGTATGGACGACATACTTGACGACGAGAAGCGCTTCCAGACGTCTGGAGAGGTGGTCGGTCGTTTGGAGCTGGGTCCAGACGATCCAGAAGAGTTCCTGGATGTCTGAGGATTGGAGCAGGGCTTGAGGTATGACACTGGACACTTTTAAGACATCTAGAAGTTGTTCCAGATGTCTGATTTGAGTCAGAAACGCTATTTTTGACCCGTTTAGGATCCGTTTGAGGTCCGTTTTCTACAAATAAGATACCGATGTTTCCCGTATGAATTCCTCTACTTGTTAGAAGACTTTCTATACTATTCTAAATATTCTCTTGTAATTGATCCTTGTGATAAGACCTCGTTCCGTTGCGGGTTCAGGGCTTGCTGAGGTACGTGAACATGCCGTTCAAGCCCCCACTACTCCTGGGTTTGCTGGTAAAGTGGCTTCCCCTTAATTTAATTAAAACCTAAATGCATGTGTGGAATGAATGATTAGAACCTAGGATATGGCATGAATCCTAGGACGAAAAACACTTGAAATGTCTGTAATGGATGATGGAATTGCAGTCTTGAATGAGTAGATATAATGATAACAATTGCCTGTAAATAAATAACAGCTGCCTATGAAATGTAAAGTACTTGTGCTAGCAAACTGTTGCATGTAAATTCCTGTTGTATACGTTAAATAACATAATACGAGCTAGATGTATATAAATTGAGAATGGTAACGTGAATGATGGAAATACGAGCTACCTGTGTATAACCTGTGTATGGAAATATAAACGATAGCAATACGAGCTGCATATGTATAACCTGAGAATGGAAATAGAAATGATGAAACCTGGTATGTCTTGGCCTGAGAAATATGAATATGAACCCTACGAGGAATTAGGAGTAGAGCTCCTGGAAATAAATGGAATGGACATGGAAATGTGAGTCGGGAAGTGAGCTGGCCCTTGAGTATGGAGTACCAAGGAGAGCGACTGTCCCCCTATTTAGTGCAGAGCGGAGCTAGCCGCCCTTTGGTTAGGACCTGGGGTTAGGATTGGCTACTCTGTATTGACTTCTTGGCCCTTACGTACACAATATCGAGGAGAGCTACTAGTGTAGGGAGAGTGCTAGCCACCCCACAGGGCCCGGGGTTCCGCTAGCCACCCTACACCGACTTGTTAGGCCCACTAGGCAAACCAGGGTAGTTAGGCGAGGGTGCGCGGACTGTGGAGGGGCAAGACCCCTGTTTGGTTCTCAGGGGCTAGACCCCTGTTACTGAGAGGGCTAGGCCCTATACTGGTTCTATGTTGTGCTTTGGGTGCACCCGCTAACGGAAACGACTGACCGCGTGCCAGTGCGAGGTAGCTACCCGTGCGCTTATCGCGTGTGCCGCAGTCACCGTTACGTCTATCCTTGACCTTGGGGTGGTTGACTAGGTGTAGGATCACCACGGGGAACTCTCCCGGCCAGGAGAGCACCACGTGTGCCTTCTACTCTTCAGAAAAGATTGCAATCAAGATCGTTCCCATGAGGAACATTCGAGATCAAGAAAGATATCTGATAAATAAACCAATGAGTAAAAAGGGAATAACTTGTGAAATAATGAAATTGGAAAACAATAGCTACCTGTCCACTTTTACTGCTTTAGTTAGTTGGTTGCCACTCTACTCAGCATTCGCTGACATTGTGTACTCATAACCCCTTTTCAGGTCCAAGTGTTAAGCAGCCGGAGCCTACGGCTACAGACAGTGCTGGGCCCAGTAGAGCCCAGTAGTTGTAGCTTCCTTGTTGTACTTCTTTCTGTTGTAGTGAGTAGACTCTTGCACCTTTACGTTTGTACTCTTACATTCTGTACTTTATATTCTTGTACCTGGTTACTTTTCTACTGTTGTGGTGGTGTGTACTGTAGTAGTTTTACTTCTTTACTGCTGTACTTTTGTTACTGTTAATTGCTTAGCATAGTGAATGTGGTTTACTCTCCTACTTTTTGGTTACTCTCTCGTTGGACGACTGGCTCTTGGGATCAGTCGAGTCAGTCCGGTCTCGTGTCCTGTAGGGATTCGGGAACCGGATTGTAACATTAGCTTTCCTAGGTACGTGTGTACCCGAGGGCCAGCTCACTCCCATACTAGAAAGATCCCAAACAATAGTCATGCCTCACATTAAACAAATCATTCCATTATTATCGAAGTTTCATACCATAGCAAATATGTTATTCTTCTAGTTCTCCCTAAGGTTCGTTTATAATTCCTTTAATTCTGTTTCGAACACTAGCGAACAACATGCATCTCCATTCATATTTAGATTTCAAACATGGAAGTGAACAACTAAGTGCATTACAGTAAAAGCTTTGATCTCAATCGTTAAGGTTATCATTTCACACAACAAGAATTAATCATTACTTACCTGTATAACAAGTATAAAGCTCATATTATAAGAGTTAGGGCAGACACATGCGTGTGAGTCTACAAGACAAAGTAGTTATCGATTTCATTCACAAAATGCATTTATAGAAATCGCAATGATACATTAAACAGCTAATTGTAACATACATTCAAAATGGAACTAATTGTATTACGACAAGAAAAGCCACTCTACCTAGGTGTACGGAAAGTATGGGGACAAGAGGAGCCAATCTGGATGTCCCCGCAGGTCTCGCACGTGCCTCGAACCCATAGCCTACACCAAATCAATGGTCAAAAGGAGCATTAAACACATTGACCGACATTTTAGTGTGCTAAGACAATTCAAAACAGTGTAGAAAATATTCCAACATGTGGGAAATTCCAAGAGCTTTCCAACGATACATGTTGCGTGGAAATCGGACCTTGTTTGGGTCCTAAACTGGCCCAAAAAACCCTACCTAATTTACTTGAACTAGGCCAAGTCGGTTAGTTAGATTGAACCGATCGTCAACCTACCTAGAACTCGCCTAGCTCTCGTATCAGACGTCTGAGGCATTCCTTAGATGTCTTATACAACGCGAACACCCTGCCTCTCAGACGTCCAATGGTTGTCCCTGTCGTCTTGGGCCCACTCCGAACGTCCAATACCCCACTCGGGCGTCTGGTTTGGTGCCAATCCTTTATGGTTTTAATATCTCGTTGTAGTATAGTATAGAGGAGCAGTTACCAGTTTAATATAATTTGTTACTCGGAAAATAAAAGTTTTCCCAGGTCGAACTAAGGGAGCAAATTGTATTCTAGAAATACAAAGTTTCTATTACAAAAGTGAAAAGAGAGAGAGAGAGAGATTTATTTTGTTGGTTTTTTCTTCTTCTCTCTTCTTTCTCGTCTTTGTCTTCTTCTCTTCTGTGCTCTTCTCTTGGGTTCTTCAATCTTCTTCCTTCTGTTCTTCTTATTCCTCTTCTGTTCTTCTTCTTTCTTTCTTCTTCTTGTCTTCTCTTTTCTTGTCTTTTCTTTTCTCTTTTTTCTTCTCTGCGGCAGTGGTGATCCTCCTCTTCTTTTTCTTTCTTTCTTTTCCTTCCTTGCTTCTTTTCTTTCTTCAGGGCGTCGTCTGATTTTTCAATTAGACGACTTAAGTAGCTTTTGCTACAGTGCGTCTTCTTTCTTTCTTTCCTCTGTGGCTTTCTTCTTCTTCTTCTCGCAGTCCTTCTTCTTGTCTTCTCTTTTCTCTTCTGTGCCTGCACACTCACAGTTTGGTCAGAAGGCAAAAACCTACTCTACCCTCCCCCGCGTCTCTCTCTCTCAGAATTCACTCGTAGGATAGCTCTTCCAGAGCTGCCGGGTATTCGGGTACGGGTCGCACTCGGGTCCAGGCCCACTGGCGTGCGTGGTGGGCGAGGAGTGTTCGAGTCAAGTCGGGTCGGCCGGATCCGCGTGATGAGCTCTCGGACCGGGCGGGTGAAGCGGGTGAGAGGGACCTCACCCCGTGTGCTGAGGCGATAAGCCTACAGCACTTTTACAATTTATGCAGGCGTACCGCTTCAGAGTCTTCCGAGGTGAGACTAAATGTCCCACCCCAATTGGACGCCTACAGCTGAGAAAGCTGCAGGCAATCGCGACTGTGCAGGAAGCTTTCTCCCCAGCTGCGGGCATGGGCATAGGAAGTTAAAGAATCATTTTTTTCTCTAAAATTTAAAAATCTTCCTTAACCTCTCTTTAGACATAAAAATCAAGTGGAAAAAAAAGATAATTATACGTTCTTTCATTTTAATCGGCTCTTTCACCTCTCTTTATAATAAATGACACACACACACACACATATATATATTATTCAGGGTACTTTAAAAATTATACTAATAAAATTATCCATGCTCTCTTCTCATTTCCCTTTATCGAAACATCCAATACTAACTTTTCCTTCCTCTGATACTCGAGGGCAGCCTACATGTAAACATAAGGATGAAGCATATACATGTAATGATGTACAGTCCCCACTCGCTCACTTCCGAAATCCCAGCCGTTCAACTCACTCCGAGCCCGAGGCCTCCCCTTTGGCAAACCAACCGCCGTACAGCCATCCCCGCGACTGTCCCCTCCGGTACAGCCTCACTACCGTCGGATCCTCATCTGACGATCCACGCCTCTCAGACACCCTCCAGACACCGCACGGCCCCCGCTCCGCTCCACACGCCACCGCAAAGGCTATAAAAGCCCAACTCCACCCATAACCGGTGATACCATTTCCTCCCACCGATAGCGCCACAGAGCCAACAACAAACAAACCACTGCGAGAGCACGAGAGGGGGAGCTCATCGACTCGACGCCCATCGCAGCCGCTTCTCTCTCCCTTCCCCGCGATCGGATTAGGGTTCGGGGATGGGGCGGAGGGACGAGGACGAGTACGAGGAGGAGGTGGAGGAGGAGGACGAGGAAGAGGAGGAGGAGGAGGAGGATTACGGGGGGGGGAGGAAGAGGAGGAGGTCGGAGTTCATAGACGACGTGGCGGAGGAGGACGAGGAGGAGGAGGACGAAGAGGAGGACGATGACGACGATTTGGAGGAAGAGGGGAGGATGGGGAGGCACAAGCAGAGGAGGAAGAGCGGCGCAGAGTTCATAGACGACGAGGCGAAGGTCGACAGCGACGAGGAGGAGGAGGAGGAAGGCGAGGAGGACGGTGAGTGTTTTATATGCGTCTAATGTTCTTTGGATCGGGTTCGATCGGGTCCCCGTGGTGGCTTTCGCCGTGGATTAGGGTTTTTTCGGGTGGTGGTGGTGTCGGGGGTGGATTTCGAGCCGGAAGGTTGAGTTTGTGCGCGGTGATTTCGGGAGGTTTCGTCGGGGCTCTGGGTGGGTAAGGTTGGTGGCTTTCGTGGGTTGGGGATTTCGGGTGGTGGTGGGATTGGTGGATTGGAGCCGCTGGGGTGTTGAATTGGGAGGCGTTTCCCCTTGTATTGGGGTTTGTTTGTGTGATTTTTTCTTGAGTTGGGGATTTTGTTTTGGTTTCTTTTGCGTATTTTGGGTGGTTTGCTGGGGGGGGGCGGGCGGGGAGCGGAATTTGGGAGTAGGGAATGTTGTTTCTTGCGAATTTTGAACTTGTGTCCGTGGGGGTTTTTGTTTGCAGTGGGGATGCAGAATAATTAGAAAGCTTTGAGCTTTTGAGGAGCTGATTGGTTTGGGGAAAGTGGGATTTGAGCTTCCTACAATGAATTTTGGGTTTATTTTGTGTTTTGAGATTGCTGGGCATTTCAAAGTTCGTCTTTTTAGCACGTTTCGGGGGCTCTTGGTTAGCCTATTTAGCTATAGCAATCACTTTGCGCGCGTGCGATTGTGTGTGTGGGGGTCGGTGGGTGGGGCTGTTGCTGTGCATTTGTTGGCATTTTCGATGGAGCATTTGAATTGTTGGAAAGAAGCTTTCTTTGGAGAGAAGGTGGTTTTGTGATGAGCGTATACGCTTACTATCTAAAACTCTTTCAAAGAATTTTTTGAAGGAATCAGAACTAAAACTGCTGAATTGTACGCTACTTTTCTTTTATTAATTTTAACATTCCAAATGTGGTTAATATGTTGAACTTCTGCCTTTTCGCTGGATAATGAGCAGATTAAGAAGCACTGACAATGTTTTTGGACACTAAACCATTATTTTCTGATAAATCCTGGTATTGAGAAAGAGTACGTAATGGTATTTCCATGATGGAGTGGCCATGGTTGCAGATTCGAAATTTGGCTGTCCAATTTATATATAGCAGGCTTGCTTGCATTGTCTTTTGTGGTCTGAGCTATTTTCGAATTTTGCAGATTTCATAGTCGATGGTGGAGCTGAAATAGGTGAGGAAGATGCAGACAGAATTAGGCATCATCGGCGGCCACCAATATTGTCGCAAGAAGAAGATCAACTAGATATTGATCAATTAAGGAAGCAGATTCATGAGCGATATGCAAGGCCAAGTCACATGGAATACGGGGAAGAAGCAACTGAAGTGGAACAGCAGGCTTTATTACCTTCAGTGAAAGATCCGAAGCTTTGGATGATCAAGTGTCAGGTACAACAATTAATCTCCTCATGGATAATGTCTGATATATAACAGAAGCATATATTTCTTCCAAAAGAAAAGAAACAAAGCATATATGATGCAAAACTATGAAGAAAAGGAAAGAAGGGATGTAACCTATTAGAAGTGTTTTTGCTGTGCACTTATTGTCTTTGGAGGCTGAAAAGGGCAAAGAGATGATTGGTAGTATCAATGGGGAAGTCCTAATCAGTTCAGTAGGTCTGACTATAGCCTCTGGTTAGTGCATATCCTAGAAGCTAAGGACTTTTGAAGGAAAGGATGAGTAGGCTACTAGGCTCATAAAATACAGAATAGGTCTCTAAACTCTTCTTCTGTCAGCTTTAATTTGTTGATGATGACTGCTATTTACGATATCTTGCCCCTTGGAAGAGAACACAGTCTCCTCTTAACTTTTCCATGGTTTAATCGGGACCTGTTTATTCCTTTTCTCTTACTAAGCCTTAGTGATTGTGACGGTCATGTTGGGAAATGTGTTGGTGGACAGGATTTTTTCCCTTTCTTCTTCTCTTGTTATCTCAAGACCACGTGTTCCTCATGATTCACTGGTTAATATGGTTTTAAGGGATGGGTGCAGGATTTTGTGATGATATCTATCTAATCAAGGTGCTGCTTATCTAGTATAGGATAGCATGCTGTCATTGGATTTGATATAATCAATGAACGTAGCGGTAATTGAAAGTGAAAGATCTGTGGAGGTTAAGGTCTTCCTTGGGAGGGAGCTTCAATATGAACCAAACTGGAGTGAACTGAAGAACTGAATTGTACATGCATTCAAAAGTGTGTATGAGGAGAGGAACATATGAATATGGTTAGAGTACTTTGATTGGCATTTGGCAGATTAAGCAAGTGCAAGGAGTGGAACACATCACTCCCTATAATTTGAGAATTGAGAACCATATTTCCCGTACATGAGTCCAGGGAACTACTTGAATCTGATTTCATTGGAAACAATTAACTGTCAATCTGTCATGTAGAGCTATTAATAAGAGAAGTTTGATTCAGGAGAAGTGCCTCATGATAAATGTGGATTTCATCATACCAAAAATCGTAGTGTTGTGGAGTGCACCATGTTAACTTCAATATCGAAAGGCTCATTACAGATTTGAGTTTTACTTTGAGAATTTGAGTTTAGCTGATGCTAATCTTTACCTTTTACCGATCCAGCATTGTGGAACTGCTAAGACTGATATCGAAGTGATAGCTTTGAACTTTTGTCAGAGCTATCCAGTAACGGTTCCAGTCATCAACTAATTGGTTTTATACACATTAATGATACCTATAGATGCATGTAAGATCAATCGTCTATAGGGGAGAATATTTATTTATGATAAAGGTACCACTGAAGGAAACATAGACTATTTGCACTTCTTTTAGTAAAATCTTTAACTTTAAATAATATGTCTCTGCTTAATTAATAAAATAAATGAGCAGATAGCGCTTGTGCATGTTATGTGAAGAGGAATTTCTTTATATATATATATATATATATATATATATATTCTTTTTTGAGTGAAAATAGGACGACTACAAGCATCTAGTAGTCATCCAAAATTCATTAAAACTAATAACAATAATCACAAAAATGAAATTGCGTGGTAAAAACCACACCCTTTAGGACTCACCCGATCCCACACCAAATATCAGCAATTGAACACATTAGCTGCTCCGACCATGCGCACCTTTAGCGGATTCTCACATCAAAAAATCTCCCACTCTCCCATAAATAATTCACCCCCCATGAATGTTAAAATACATAAAAATTAATCCCAAAAAATGTCCACACAACCACCCCAAGAAAACCTACTAATCTGACTCCATTCTCGCAGCACAAAAGCTATCCATCTGGGAAGAAAAGCTTCTCTTTAACAACAGACTTGGTGACCCACATTAGCTGCTTTGACTTTTCTTGCCTTCTGCAACTCCTTCCTCTCTTTTGCCACATGCATCCACTGCAATCACATCCTATATATGATTCGATTCTTGTGGTAAATCGATTTTCAACTACGACAATTGAATTGAATCTCTTTTTTTTTTTGAAAAAGGAAAGGATAGTTATCCAGAGAGATAACTACCCAAAAACTTATATAATAGAATCAATAAAAACAACCAATACAACAGACGGACACCAAGGCCCCACTCACACCGATACAACCCAGTGGGAAAACAAGGAGTCGATAGACTCAACAAAATTCTCTACGTAAGGTCTCTGGCCCCGGAAAACCACCGCATTCCTGCCCAGCCAAATCCCCCATAGGACTGCCAACGGCTTGGCCATCTCCTTCTTCGAACGGAAAACAAACCGTCCGCCACCACCACCTCCACTTCTGAAGCTGTGCCAGAATTCCTCAAACAGCCTGCACTCCCACCATCTCTCGCCCATTCTATCCCAAATCTGCACTACAAAAGGGCAAGCGAAAAAAAGGTGGTCAACGTCCTCCTCACCACCCCCACATAAGGAGCATACTGTACACTCTCCAGGAACCCACTTTGCCCTCCACACCTTAGTCACCAGCCTTCTCCTCCTAAGTAGCCAGGCGAAAATCTTGACTTTTAGCGAACACGTGGCTTTCCAAATCTGTCTGCAGTTCCTTACCAAATCCAGCTCCACCCCAGGACCACCAGCATACAACCTCCTGTACGTGGCCGTAACTGAAAACTCACCTTCATCCCAACCAAACATGTCCGTACTAGCCGCCGGCTGCAGTCTCTCCAACTCAGCCAGTAAGGTCTTGAAATCGTGCGTTCTTGCATCGGACAGACTGCCAACGAAACGTGGGTACCACCCACCATCCCACACCTCAGCCACAGACGCCATCTTGTTCTGGGATAAGGCAAAGTCTCTGAAATTTGCTGCAAAGCGCTCCATCACCTGTCCAGTCATCCTGCCAGAATCTGAAAGTCTCCCCTGTTCCTAACACAGGGACGAAACAGTTCCTCACCCTTGGGGCCACCTTCGACAAGCCTTTCAGGAAGTGAGAAGCATCCCTAGGCGGAGATACCAGAAGATCCCATCGCACCGGACAACCATATGCCGTCTCAAACACCTTGGCCAACATATCCCCCCTTCCTTCCAACAGGCGCCCCACCCATTTCGCCAACAGACTGTCATTAGATCTCTCCACATCCCTCACGCCTAGCCCCCCATCTTTCAGCGGTCTGCAGACCTCCTTCCAAGCAACCAACCTGGCACCCTGTCCATTCGTCCCCTGATTGGACCAGAAGAAACCCCTCATAGTTCGTTCAATCCTTGCAATCATTTGTCGAGGCATCTTCAGTACAGAAATGAAATAAGACGGCATCGCCGACAGAACCGCCTTGAGCAGAATCAGCCTCCCACCTCTAGACAGAAGCTTGGACGCCCACCCGTCCAGCCTCCCAATCAACCTCTCCACCAAGGAGGTCCAGTCTCTCACTAGAATCCTCCCATCTGACAACGACAGGCCCAAATACTTAACCAGAAGTTTACCCCGTTCCATGCCAAGACCCAAACTGCATCCCCTTGCCTCCGCCTCATTCATGTTGAAAGGGATAAAATCCGACTTAGCCAGGTTAATCTGCAAACCGGATGCCTCACCCAGCAACAAATTCAGGAATCTCAACCTTCTGGCCTCCACTTCACCACCTTCAATAAAGAAGATCGTATCATTCACATACTGGAGTAAAGGGATACCCGTCCCATCCCTCAGGGAGAAACCACTGAACAGGCTTCTCTCACAGGACCTCCTCGCCGCCCAAGCAAGAGCATCCACAGCAATCACAAAGAACATCGGGGCCAGCGGACAACCCTGCCTCACCCCCCTCCTAGGTTGGATCCAACCTCCAGCTGGGTTTCCATTGATAAGAACCGAAAAAGACGTTGTAGTGACGCATCTCTTCATCCACTCAATCCACACCGGTGGGAACCCCCTCTTTACCATGGACGCCCAAAGAAATGACCACTGGATCGAATCATAAGCTTTGCTGAAATCGACCTTCCACAAGAAAGCCTTCTTCTTTTCTCTCTTCCAGGATGAAAGGATTTCCGAGGCTACCACAAAGCCTTCTAAAATATTCCTGCCAGGGACAAAGGCCGTCTGCACCGGGTCTATAATCTCACGCAATGTTCTCCTCAATCTATTCGCCAGAAGCTTAGCCACCACCAAGTAGATAGCACTCGAAAGAGCTATCGATCTGTACTCCTGAATCTCCTCAGTGCCATCCCTCTTCGGCAATAAGAACATATAGAACTTGTTCAGCCTGTTAAATCCAGAGTTGCCCGTTTTAAACTCTTGCACCACTTGCATAACGTCTTCCTTCACCACCGGCCAAAACTCTCTGTAGAAGGCAACCGGGAAGCCATCCGACCCTGGACACCCATCCGCGTTCAGCCCCCAAACTGCCTCACGGACCTCATCCTCCTCAAAAGAACTCGTCAAGAAATCCGCGTCTGTCCCCCTAATCTGTGGTATCCCGGATCCCAACCACCTCCACCTTCCCCCCCGCCTCCACCCCGTGAATTCTCTAAAATAATTCGCAGCCGCCTCTCCCACCGCTTCCCTTCCCACAAACTCCTCCCCATCCACCATCAACCTGTCAATCCAGTTTCTCCTTCTCCTACCCGACGTAGCCATATGAAAAAAGCGGGTATTGGAATCGCCCTCCTTCAGCCACTTCTGCCTAGATCTCACCTTCCACTCCACCTCTGCTTTCCTGTCTTCCTCCTGAATCACCTGAGTCTGTCTCGCTTTATAAGCCCTGTCATCTTCTGAAATGAGCCCAACATCCTCTGCCCTGTCCAGGCATGTAATTGCAGCAAGAGCCTCCTCTTTCTTCCTCCCGCATTCCTCCCTAACTCGCTTGATGTGGGACTTCAAGAAGGATCTCAAATCCTTCAGCTTCGCTTCCAACCTGGCAGCCGCCGACCCATCCACCTGAGTAGACCTCCACCGTTCCTCAACCAAACCCCTAAAGCCCTCTTCCAAGAGCCACGCTTTGTCGAACTTAAAATAGGTGCCATGCCTCCATACCTCGTTCGACGTCCACAGCAAGGGGGTGTGATCCGAGAACGGGTGCTCCAAAGGCCTAACCTCTGCCATCGGGAACAACTCTGCCATCGCCGCCGAAACCAGAAATCTGTCAATACGGGATCGCTACCCTCCTGCGTTCCTCCACGTGTATAGACAGGACAACGGAAGCATATCAACCAACCCCTGGTCCGCCACAAAGTCCGCAAATGCCTCAGAGCCCTGGTCCAATCCCCCTCGGTCACCCGGTCTGTCCTCAGCCCGTAGAGTAACATTAAAATCCCCACCAATCAGCCACGAGACCCCTTGGAAAGCTGCTGCAACCTGGCTCAGATCTTCCCATAAGACCTGTCTCCTCCGACCCTCCGTCGGGCCATAAACCGAGGAGAGGAGCAAACATGTGTCATCCCGGCGTCTCTGAAGTCTGACAGTGACAACGCTGGATCCAATCAGTGAGTCCAGCAAGGAGAACTCCTCCCTCCACCCTACAACAATTCCCCCCTCACTCCCATCCGCATCCAGGGCTAGGAAACCCCCACAACTTTCTCCCCCCACCTCCCTCCACAGCCTTCTATCACAGCTCCCCCACTTCGTCTCTTGAAGAAAGACACATCAGGGCCCCACCTCTGAATATACCCCGCAAAACCGATCTTCTCAACGGGTCATTCAGACCTCTCACATTCCAAGATAAGATCTTAGTCATGTGGTCCTTCAGGAAACACCTCCAGACGTCAACTGTCTAAACCCCATCATTTCTGCCACGACATTCTCCTCCTCATCTAGCAACAGATGTCGGTCCTTCGAGCTTCCCTCACCACCACAAACCTCAATTCCACGTCCCGCAACCACCAGATCACCTACAACTCCGACCACCTCGCCGCCAGCACCAGCCCCCAGCAACTCAGCCTCACCCCCAAGTTGCCCAGCCGCCTCCATCGTTCTCTTTCCCACCCTCGCATCCCCCAGCCCCCCATCTCCATCATCAGTATCTGCCGCCCGTCGCCCATCTGCCAACCCATTGGACCCTGGAGCAAGTAGGTCCCCGCCGCCACCTCCAGAAGATGCCGCCGCTGACGATGTAGCGCCACCAGATGTCCCCCGCTCCTCCGGCGATCGACGTCGGTTGGCTGCAGCCCCCCCCCCCCCAGACGGGTTCCTCCGAGGCAACCCCCTACGGTACGACCACCGCGGCCGGTAGAAGAGTCTCTGCGACCCAGTCATCTTCTGCTCCCGTCGTCATCCGCCGCCCTCCCCGCCAGCCACCTCCAGTCCCGCCGCCCGACCCGGACCGGCGAAGGAGCGCTTCGAAACCCCTCCAGCAACCTTTCGGCCCTCCCCTGTAGAGACCAGGAAACGCGGGGGCGAGCGTGCAAGGGGACCCGACCCGGCTACAGCACCGGAGCCCCCAAACCCCGTAGCCGGGTCACGCTCACCCGACCCGAAATCGCCATCCGCCACCTCCTCAAGACCAGGAGCCAGCGTGTCACCACCAACACTCCCGCAATCAGCGGGGTTGCCCAGTTTCAGCGCACATTCAATTCCCCCGCCTCCTCCGCCAAAATCGCAACGGCCCTCTGCATTCTCGCCGCTTTGTCTGCCGCCGATCGTGCCATGGGAGACGCACTCACCCCGAGATCCCCGCCGTAATCCCCGCCGCGACCTTCGACCTTCCCAAGAACAGTCCGGCCCTCCGCCCGCCTGCCGCCACCGCCTCCACACGTCACCGCCGCTCTGCCACCCACCACCGCAGCAAAGGACCTAGGGTTCTCAGAACCCCAGGAGACGCGGAGAAGCCAGGCGGAACTACCCCACCGGAGCACCGACCTCTCCACCAACAGCCGCCCCGGCTTCATCTCCACCCAAGCCTCAATCCGCGACAGATTAGCCGCCTTCAGGCCGATGCCACCGCACCCGCGTAGCCTCGTAAAAGGGGCAACCACCGCCGCGACCACCTCCTCCATGCAGAGGAAGAGCGGAACCCCCTCAATCAAGATCCTCCTCGCGCCAGACGGTGGCCTCTCCGCCAGCGCCCCATCAGACCTGACCGGCCACCAACATCTCACCACACCATCGCCACATCGGATCACCCTGAAGACCAGCCGCCCCAACTCCACTCGGCTTAGCCCCAGCAACACCATCCGCCCTCCTCCCAAAGAAGCCACCCTCACCCGACCCCCGTCAGCCCCCAAGTAGGCGGCGCTCTCAGGGCTTCCACCTCCACCAACCCCTCCAAGACCACCGTAACCAGCGTCGAAGCCAGCTTCCCTTCCAGTTCTCCCAACTCCTCCGACCACGGCGCTTCGACCTCCACAAGGGGTGCCCCCTTCGGAGGGGGCGGAGGCGTCTCTCCTTTCCTCGAAGAAACCACCTCACCTGACCTTCGCCGCTCACAGCCTGACCTCCGATGACCCAGAGCGCCACAGCGCAGACAGCACACCGGGTCCCTGCACATCACCGCCATGTGCCCCTCACCAAGGCACTTGAAGCACCTCATCGGCACCGCCACTCTCCTTCGCCTCCCACCCACCACCGTCCAGCCCGGGCCAGCCCCCC
The DNA here is from genome assembly GCA_037157565.1 of Thalassia testudinum. Taxonomy (NCBI): domain Eukaryota; kingdom Viridiplantae; phylum Streptophyta; class Magnoliopsida; order Alismatales; family Hydrocharitaceae; genus Thalassia; species Thalassia testudinum. The sequence continues at coordinate 57,620,088 of JAZHRO010000030.1, forward strand.
CCGCCCCAGTCGTCAGACCCCTCTCTCTCTCACTCATACTGAATCCCCCCAAACGGATGATTCTTACGAACTGGAAATGGACCAAAGGAACGAATTGAATCTCTTGATTGGGCGTAGATGCGAGATTGGGAGGTTCTCGCCCATCAAGATTAGTCATTGGAATCCCATCCAAATTGACTTGAACGTTAGGCTCTGAGCTTTCCTTGCCTTCCTTTTGTTGCATTTCACAATATACACTGTCCTTAACAGGCACCACGTTATTTGTCGCATTAGAAGTAGAGCCTTTATTTATAATCTGAAAAGAAAGTTATCCTCTCCTGCTCATATTCTCTGTTGCCTTGCATTTATTATTTGTGATCTTTATTCTTTTTACTTCGAGAGGGGGTGGGGGGTGGGGAGTGGGGGGCACGAGTCTATCATTAAAGATAACCAGATAGCCATTGTTTTTTACATAAATGGCATCATAAACTTACAAAATTACATAATTGCCTTTTTAAAATGAAAATATAAATATCTACCATGATAATCTTCATATTTGCACAAATGCCACTATAAGGTTGATTACTTTTACAAAAATGTCATTCGAATTAAATTCATCAGGATGTTGTACTATTTTTAACTAAAAACACTAACGAATGGTTGCTTTTGCCTCAAAATTGTATCATAAACCTTAAGAAATGCATTCATATTGCTTTGCTCCATCCTTGCTCCTCTCTTCACCTCTATAACTATGCTAGTTGCCCTTGTTGTTTGCTCCCTTCAACTTGGCATTGTGTGACTGAAACACCTTAACAAACTCATGCAACATCTGTAGAGAAGATCATTTACCACCTTTTTGCCTCTCATACCCCTTTTCACCCTTTTTGGCCACTTTAATGTGGTTAATTCTTACCTCACTAGTCTATCAACTAAAAATTGAACGTAACCCAATGGCCATTGTTTTTTTTTACATAAATGCCATCATAAGCTTACTGAATTACATAATTTCCTTTTTAAAAAGCAAATATACGTATCTACCATGATAATCTTCATGTTTGCACAAATGCCACTATAAGGTTGATTTCTTTTACAAAAATGTCATTCGAATCAAATTCATCAGGTTGATGTACTATTTTTAGCTAACAACACTAACGAATGGTTGTTTTTGCCTCTGAATTGTATCGTAAGCCTTAAGAAATGCAATCATATTGCTTTGTTCCATCCTTACTCCTCTCTTTACCTCTATAACTATGCCAGTTGCCCTTACTGTTTGCTCCCTTCAACTTGGCATTGTTCAACTGAACACCTTAATAAGGTCATGCAACATCCATAGAGAAGATCATTTACCATGTTTTTGCCTCACATACCCCTTTTTACCTTTTTTGGCCACTGTAATGTGGTTAATTCTTATCTCACGAGTCTATCAGCTAAAAATTGAAAATAACCAAATATAGCCACTGTTTTTTTTACATAAATGCCATCATAAGCTTACAAAATTACATAATTGCCTTTTTAGAAAGCAAATATACATATCTACTATGATAATTTTCATATTTGCACAACTTGGCATTGTGCAACTGAAACATCTTATTAAACCCATCCAACATCCTTAGAGAAGATTATTTACCACCTTTTTGCCTCTCATACCCCTTTTTTCCTTTTTTGGCTACTTGAACGTGGCTAATTCTTACCTCACATTAATTTAATGGTGTATTGGTGCAAAAATAGGCATGTTTGTAGTGGCATATGTAAATACGAAGTTTGTAATGGTATTTATATAATATCAACTGTTTTTGATGGTATTTATGTAAAATTACATAACCATTTCTTATGCTGCTTTGTAGAAAGTTATTTTTGAAATTTTAGTAGCATAAAGTTATTTTTTGCAATTTTTTTAAGAACCACCCATCAAAATGAATGTAGAACCAAAATAAGATTCACAATTATTAAAATTCTTTGTCTTCTTTTACCCTTTAGTTCATGATTTTGTCCCGCCAGTTCCAAAGTTAGAAGGAATTATCATGGTGTTTCTCATTGATAGCATTGTTTGATGGATATTTAAGTTCACATTAACAGCAGAGTGGTCTCATCTTTGTCTCACCTTCTACACAATGTAGATCTCCAGTCTTGTTGATTCTCATAGGTTTGTCCTTTTGTCATAGATTGGGCGTGAGCGTGAGGCAATCATTTGCCTCATGCAGAAGTACATTGATAAGGGATCCGAGTTGCAGATCAGGTCTGCTGTTGCATTGGATCATCTTAAAAATTATATTTATGTTGAGGCAGAAAAGGAATCTCATGTTAGAGAGGTATGCATTTTCCATTATGAGTTTGGAGCACAAATTGCATTTTCTTTTCCCTTTTCTTTTGAAACACTTGTTCTAAACTCAGGCATGCAAAGGTCTACGAAGCATATTCCAACAGAAGGTCCAACTTGTTCCTATCAAAGAAATGACGGATGTTCTGTCTGTGGAAAGCAAACTTGTAGATCTGACAACAGATACATGGGTTAGGATGAAGCTTGGAATTTATAAGGGGGATCTTGGAAAGGTTTCTTTCTTTTTCTTTTCTTTTATTTTTTTCTTTGGAGTCATCTTTATCCTTAGTTTTAGCTATGTCTTCCCTTATATTTGATTCTGCTAATTTCAGGTTGTTGAGGTTGATAATGTGCGACAAAGAGCGACCATTAAACTAATTCCCAGAGTTGATTTGCAAGCTATCGCTGACAAACTGGTAATGGCCACTTCATTTATTTATGTATTTATTTTTTGAAAGACAAGCTAAACTTGTCATTGTGTTCACTGGAGTAACTTTGAAACAGTGTAAAAATTGGAATCCTTAAATCGAATTTCGAATTTCATGGAAAATAATTTTGACACCTAGTTGCCATTTGAGTTATTGGTTCTGATTTTATTGAATGGTGATATGATATTGTGATTAAGATTCATCTTAAATCATAGTTGATTTCTTGTTTTGAAATGGCATTCTGAATTTTTTTTTCTCCTGATGAGCTCCTTTGTATGCTCCAGTCTGGGAAAACAGCAAAAAAGAAGAAATCTTTTGTCCCACCACCTCGTTTCTTTAATAGTGATGAAGCAGAGTAAGTGTTTCAAATTCAAATCAAGTGCTTTATAGTTGATTTTGCAGTTCTTATTTTCTTAGTCATGAAGTAAAATTTACTTTTATTTATTTTCAGGCAGTTGGGTGTTCGTCCAGATCGGAGGAGGTTTGGTGGTGTATACTATGACTTGATTGATAACTTGAAATTCAGGGATGGTTTTTTGTATAAAACAGTATCCTTGAAGTCAATTATCACCCAGAATGTACAGCCTTCTTTTGAAGAGCTTGAGAAGTTCCGAGGTCCAAGTGATGACACAGATGGTGATTTGGCTAGTTTGTCTACTCTTTTTGCAAACAGAAAGAAGGGTCATTTTATGAAGGGTGATGCTGTTATTGTTGTTCGTGGAGAGCTTAAAGATTTGAAGGGGTGGGTTGAAAAAGTTGAGGAGGACACTGTTCATGTCAAGCCAAAGATGGAAGGCTTGATGGCAAGTTCTCCTCCTTTCAGGTGTATGTTGTGTTTGACGTTCTCTCATGGATATTTATGATTTACCCTCCTTATTTGTAGGATACTTTAACTTTCAACGAGAAAGAGCTCTGCAAGTACTTCAAGACTGGAGATCATGTAAAAGTTGTTACAGGTGTTCAAGCAGGTGCAACTGGTATGGTCGTAAAAGTTGAGGGCCATGTTCTGATTATTATCTCTGATACAACCAAAGAAGATGTAAGCCCTGCAAATGTCTTTCTATTTTTTTAATGCCTTGCACGCTATGATGTCCATCCTTTATTTTCTCAGATTCGTGTTTTTGCGGACAATGTTGTTGAAAGCTCCGAAGTGACATCTGGTGCAACGAGAATTGGGGATTATGAGTTGCATGATCTTGTACTTCTTGAGTAAGTTTGTATCCTCTGGACAGCTTTGAAGCTGCTTGCTTCTGTCTACATACTTGCTTATGTTGAGAATTACATTGAAGGATTGGAGCTGATGGCTTTCATTTTTGTGTTTGACTTACACTTTGCAGTAGCATGTCATTTGGGGTGATCATTCGCATTGAGAGTGATGCTTTTCAGGTTAGATATTTGCACAGAAAAATGGCTCTGTTCTTTAACACCCTCTCTCTTTCCCCTTTCTTTCTTTTTCTTTTTTACACTTTTATATTCTTTAGGTTCTTAAAGGAGTTCCTGATAGACCCGAGACTGTACTTGTCAAGTTGAGAGAAATTAAAAATAAAATAGACCGAAAAAGTAATGCCCAAGATCGCCACAAGAATATTGTATCAGCAAAAGATATTGTGAGAGTCATTGAAGGTCCATGCAAGGTGAGATTGCTTTTATTTCAATCGCCTTTCACCAATGCATGGTGCTTGTTTTTTTTCCTTTTATTAACATGCACCATTTTTTGCTAAAGGGGAAGCTTGGTCCTGTTGAGCACATACACAGGGGAATCTTATTCATCCATGACCGTCATCATTTGGAGCATGGAGGCTTCATCTGTGCTAAATCTCAGTCTTGTAGTTTAGTTGGAGGTTCACGTAACAACCGTGATAGAAATGTATGTCTTTTTCCTTTTCTTTTTAGTGCTTCTTTTACATTTTGATAGGCAAGTTGCATGTCTTCTAATTTACACCCATGAACAAACTCACGGAATTCATGCTTGCAAATGCTATATGGCAGTAAATGTAAGAAATATTCCTTTCTTTCATTGTGATGGTTGTATGATGTAATTTAGGGTGATGCTCTGGACACACGGTTTGAGGCTTTGAGATCCTTACCTATTCCTCGATCTCCAATGAGGACTCCGGGACCTCCACGTTGTATGCTTCTTCTTCTTTGTTGACCTGTTTTCATTACCATAAATCTATTCTGCTCAATTCATTTGGACTGGCTTAAATTGTTTCTTGCAGTTGGTGGTGGGAGGCATAGAGGAGGAAGGGGGCATGACCCCTTAGCTGGCAGAACAATTAAAATTCGTTTGGGTCAATTTAAGGGGTACCGTGGTCGTGTAACTGAGGTTAATGGTGATGATGTCCGGGTTGAACTGGACTCTCAAATGAAGACTGTCATGGGTGTGCATTATTTTCTCAATCATGTGCATGCCTTCTTTCTTTAAATAACTGTGGTGGCAGACTATACCACTTTATTTTTCAAAATGTAAATTAAACTCATTAAAATAATTTCATTATTTCAGTTAAGAGGAATCAGATTTCAGACTCGACCAGCATAGCAACCCCAGCTCGGTAAGAAGTGGTCTTGGTATATCCAGGCTTGAGAGAGAATTCAAGGCTTTGATAGCATATTTATTTTTGCAGTGAAACTGGTCGGTATGGTTTGGGCAGTGAGACACCAATGCATCCTTCACGAACTCCTCTTCATCCATACATGACTCCAATGAGAGATCCTGGTGGTAATAGTTGCAAACCACATGCTCTTAAATTTTGTCATGATGCCGAAGTCCTAATTCATAAGCTTTTATTATTTATCTAGAGCAATTTTTGTGGTTATGGAATTCATCCTGTGCCCCCTCTCTTAACTTATTTGACAGTGAAGAGGACAAAGAGAAAGGTAAATCTGGCAGTTTGTAGTAAAAAGTTCATATATTGATAAAGTACAGAACTGGTGTTGTTAAAATTTTTATCAAGATCATTCGCCAATAGCACATACAATTAATCCAAATATAGTCATGAACATCCAAACACAATTTTGGGTGTTATAATTAAGACCATTAAAAAGCTTGGGCTCAAAAGGCTTGGTGGGAGCTTTGGCTGGATAAAGGTTTGTGATCCAGTTCAATAACCTAGCTAATGACTCAAGCCTGAGACCAAATTCAGGCTTGTTGACCTTATCAAGTTGTGTCTAAGCCAGGTCAGGCTTAGCTCTGGAAGGATATATTTATGCATATCCTTTGAATATGCACATATATACTTTTATAAATACACGTTTTATAATGTATTTTATTAATAATGACAAGTTGTAGCACATGTGTAAAGCCTTGTTTATAGTAATTACTAGTTGTGAGTTTGAGTCATATCCACAACATGTAAATTTTAACAAAGTGGGCTTGTAATGTGTTCGATAATGGTTGGTAATATGCGATTTTAAAATATATGAATATAAACGTATGCTAATCAATAACAAATTGTGGTACAATTGGTAAGCTCTTGTAAACTGTAACAATTGGATGCTAGTTTGAGTTCTAGAAATGTAATGATAGCGAGTTGGAGCCATCGTTACTAAGCTTGGTTGGGCTAGAGCCTTGTTGGACTTAGCTTGTTGGGCTTGATAGATAGCCCTAATTATATTTAAGGTCACAAGCAAGGTTTTGAAAAATGTAAGGTGATACCGAGGCTGTTTGCTTTCATCGAGGCGAGGTGTAAGCCTCGAGGGTGTAAGCTTTAGGATTTGCATAGAAAATGTGGAAAAATGATATGATATATACTTGTTAAGTGTTAATAAGGAAATAATAATGTAAATAACATACTTTTATAACATTTTTTCTCTATTATAATATTGAAAGAGCGAAATTAAACGAGAGGTGACATTTAAATAAAAAGATAAACATCTATACAATATAGAAGATTAGAAACCATAACTAAAGCACAATTAAACCAACTTCTCAAACCATTGAGAGACTTAAAAGTTAAAACATACATTAAAATGAAGGTACATGAGATATCCATATCAAAAACTCAAAAGAACTAAAACACATTGTAGACTTTAGTCTTCTCCTTGAACACCATCAGAATCAAGCTCATCAATGTTGTTGCTAGGGCTCATCGCATCATCCCAAGAGTCATCCATATACTTCATCCTAGCCTCATCCTCTACATCTTTCTCAGTATCTCCATCACTCTCTTGAAACTCTTCCTCCTCAACGTCAATAACAGTTTTGCCTAAAAGATAAGTCATTTTAAACAATATTTCTTAGAACCTTAGTTTGTAAATTTAAACATTATAGTTCAGCAAAATATAAAATTACATATTACCTTTACTCTTGTCTTTTTTCTTTTGTCTCCTTCTTCTACTTCCTCTTACTTGTATTTCTCCTACTGCTCTTACCTGGTCAAGATCAATAAGATCATCTTCTAGAGCTACAGTTGCATTAAGCTCTTCATAAGCATCAAACTTTATTTCACGAAGTTGTAGCTCAACGATCCACTTATCATCTGAGTCCACTTCCTCTAAGCATAGAAGATCATCCATTATCTTCTTCACCTCCTTGTGTTTCAATTTCAAATTGAATATACAATAAACCAAGTCATTGAGTTTATCTTATCTCAGCCGGTTCCTTCTCTTAGTATGGACCTACTCAATGAAAAGTTCACCATTTAATTATTTATAATCATAGTCTAATGATTATATATTACTCTAAATTTAAAACACAAATATGATCTTTTTACCTGATTAAAAGCACTCCAATTTCGCTCACATGCAGATGTACTATAAGTCAAACTTAAAATGCGCATGACAAACTTCTTTAGCTCAGGTGTTTCGTCACCAAATGCTTTCCACAAATCCGCTGTAATGGAAAATGTGTTTTTAGTATACAGGAAAAAAATACAAAAAATTTATTAATTTAAATAATAGAATCATTGAAAGGATTTTACTAGGACCTCTTTTTCCAAGTCTTGGAGAAAGAGAGTGAAATGACCTCCCGAATCCGTTGGCTTGGTAAAGAGTCGGTCGCCCGAAGTCCGGGTTCGTGCTCCCTCCCTCGGCCTTTCTTGTTCTGAGATTTCCCCTCTCCGTTTTAAAGTCAGGTTGGACCCACCTAGTTCGCTTCGCTGGACAAAAAGCTTCTGGTAAGCCAGTCGATTGGAATGGGAAGTTATCCTCTTCCATTAACAAATGCATCTGTTTGGAGATCCACATTCAATCTCTCATCCTTATCAGGAATCAACCTTTGGAAGCATGAGTACAAGTCCATCTTTACTTCTGAATCAACTAAAAATGTTGGTTTATATTGGCATTGGGGATTCAGAAAATAGGCAGCAACATGCAAGTGTGTGTGCAGTTGCCTGTCCCATCTTGTGTCAATGATGTCTCAGATTGTTTTGCACTTTTTGTCATCATTACCTAATTTTTAACAATATCTTGGCCCTATCCATAGCCTCATAAATAAATCCTATGGGTGGATATTGTTCAGCATTCACCATTCTTTAAATCGACACCAATGGTTTGATTGTACTTATCACATAGGTTATACCAAGTCAAAATATTCTACTTTTGAGCACAATATTTTGTACAGCTTGCCCTTAAACTTTCAATACATAGCTGCTGCACTTCTACCTTTTGGAGGTGAAAAAAGACTCGAGCATCTTTTAACATTAGTAATCTCTACAAGGTAAGGAAAGCAGTAGCAAACCGAGTGACGACAGGTCTTACCAACTCTCCTACGTGCTTATCATGGCCACCACCCAAGCATGTGTATATATGTAATTGATTATTTATTTGACTTTTTTGAAAATAGTCATGAAGAGGTAACTTCATGAAATCCTCTAACATAAGGTCAATGCAATGAGCAGCGTACAAAGTCTAATACAAATGTTTCCTTTTTTCCATCAATTTCTCCAGCTTTTTTATAAGTTCATGCATCATCTGTTATCACTTGGATAACATTGCTTTCCCCTACTTCTTTAACAACATTATCGATTAATTTGAAGAGATAATCAGCATTCTTAATCTCATCAGAGGCATCAACAAATTTCAGGAACCACGTACCTTTTGGGTTAACAAAAAAATTGATCAATGTATGCCCTTTTGTTTCTGTCTAATCATCAGACATTATGATACATCCAATCTCTACCTAGGAGGCTTTTGCTTAGTCCACCATAGTAGTTATTGTCTTGACTTCTTTCAAAATCTAAGTTCGCAACTCATGCTTTGTAGGACCTATGAATCCTCTTCCATAGTTATATCTTAAAGCATTTGCCAGTAAGATGGATTGGAGGCCAAATTGAATGACAATCCATTCTCAGTGAAGAATCTCCCAATACTAAGATATGTTCTAATTTTCTTTCTTCCAAGAAGAATTCAAAGTAACCTGCTTTGGATGACCTTGAGGAGCGCTATCAGGTCCATCACTTCCAGGTCCGGCTTTCTGTTCAACCCCTGCAACAAATAAATCTTGAGGACCCCTCACCACTTATGCACCACTTGATCCTGTAGGTGCGTTTTTATCATGGCCAGATGGACCTACTGTATATGCACCTATGCAACGAATTTCTTCCATTTCTTCAAGTGCTCTTCTTCTACCGACTTCCTTCTTTTCTAAGAATGCCTTAATTTCAATTTCAACTTCAAGTGGTACCTTTGTACATGCTCCCACATTTTTGTGTTTCTTCACTAAGTGCTCCTTCAATCTTGCAATGTCACCAGTGATAGTTTTCCCACAGAAGTTGCACTTCACAAACTTATATCATTTCTCCTTTTGAGATCTTTGAAAGTCAATTTCCATGCAGTACTTCCATTGAGGATCAGACCTACCAGTGGATCCTTCTTTTCCTCATCTTCTCGCCCTTAGTGCTATGTCTAAAAGCATAACAATTGGACCATAAGATTAAATTAAAAATATAACATTTCTTTTCCTAACATCATAAACATGTATGATGCAAGTTGCTTAACATCATATAACATGGTAAGTTAACCAACAAAGAAATGAACCTAAAAGACCTAACCTAAACATAACTATAAACGTGTAAATGATGTAATGTAATCTAAATCTGATAAATAAATAAATCCAACAAAGTCAAATGACTTAAATAACAAAATCCTTTTGTGTCAAGATTAAAAAATCATAAATAAATAAGTGAGCCAACAACAAGATCCATTTCAATACACTTAAAACTCCAACAAAAACTACTTAAGAGACTTAAATCAATGCAAATAAAGGAACCTAATCCTATTGCCCTACCTATGGCCTTAGTTATGTGCTGGACAGAAGGCAATGGTGGGTGGCGTTGGCGACGATGTGCGATGCTGCTCAACCATCGACAACTCTCCTTTGACGTTGCTACAGCTCACAAGAAGCTCCAAGTCGATAGGACTAATGGTCGGGGGAGAGTTGGCGAAAGATTAGGGCTTTTTTTTTGTCATTTCTTGGTTTTAAACCCTTAATAGATGTGATGTGCTTGTCACATGAGAACTTATAAATGTTCACACACCGAGGCGAGGCGCCTCAGCAACACCTCGCCTATGCCTCGTGTAAATGAGGCGCACGCCACACTGCTGAAGGTTAAGGCTACTGCCTCAAGGCTTTTTTGGGTTCCTCGTCTTGAAGCGTATGGCTCTAGCACCTTGAGATAGGATTTTTTAAACCACTGTCACAAGAGGATTGTGGGCCTTCAACATGGCCGGTCTAATTCCACCTCTTTTTTTTTTTTTTTGAAAAATCAAAGGGTATTTATCCAATTGCTTCCACCTCTTTTAATCTTTTTTTTTTTTATAAACAAAGGATGCCTACCAGAGATCGATAGTCGTCCGCTCCATCCCATTAAAAGGTAAAAGTTAAAATGTATTTACAGGTGTTGCGTCTAAGAATCAAAGAAAAAAATTGACACTCTTACCACATTTTCTAACACCCTTTCACCCCTAAAAATGGAAGGATTTCGCTGTAGCCATGAAGCCCACAATGCTGCAACCAACTTGCTTCTAAGACTTGGATCCGCATGTTACCTATTGCATAGACTCCCATGCATCCACCAGATATGTTCCCTCTCACATCAGTAACCCCAAGGTAAGAAAAAATTCCTCACCAGACCAGAACTCATCAAAAAATGTTGGCTATCCTCATCATCCACCCCACAAAGGAGACACACAGTATCACAATTAGAGAGTCGTCTTTTAACTTGTTCCTTGGTAGGGAGTTTTCCTCTTCTCAATAATCACATAAAAATCTTAACTTTTAGGGACACCTTCATCTTTTAAATAATGCAGCAATCAAGGCCCAAGTACCCATCTTCCAAAGCCACCACACTCATCAACCAACCTTCTTAGTAGAAAAATTACTAGAGGACCAAAACAAGCAATCGAACGTTCCACCCATCGGTACAAAGGTATTAAGAACACGAAGTAACTCCTGTAACTCCTTAGCCTGAGGGTTGGACAAAGCCCCATCAAAGGGAGGCACACAGGACCCAAGTCCTCTGATCATACGCCCATCCCAAACCTGATTAATCGTGATGTGCTTGATTGGAGGTAAAGCACGGAAACCTGGAGGCGAATCTCCCTTCACCCGTTCAATCATCTTCCCAAAATTTGAAGGTATGGCCATCTCCCAACTTTGGTTCAAAAAATTGCCTAATTTGCTCCATCATCGTCGTCAAATCCCTCCAAAAATCTGATGCTCCTCATGGCACCACTCTCCTCTCCACCCAAGTAAGCGACCGCCCATAAGCATTGTGCATGACACTGCTCCACAAGGTATCCTCATCACGGAGAAGCTTCACAACCCATTTGGCGAGTAAAGAATCTCCAAAATTAGATAGATGTAGCATTCCCAATCCTCCTTTAGCGACTGGCCTGTAGATCTCATCCCAACGAATGTCATGCAAAACCTTCCTTCATGCTTTGCATCCTTCCAAAAAAAATCTTCGCCTGATAGAATCAATTCTCTCTCTTTTTTTTTTTTGAAAAAGGAAAGAGTAGTTATCCAGAGTGATAACTACCCAAGTATATAAATAATAGAATCAACAAGCTCCACCAATACAACAGGCAGACCTCAAGGTCCCCCACTCACAAGGAATCAACCCAAAGAGTAAACAAGGAATTAATAGACTCAACAAAATTCTCCACATAAGGTCTCTGGCCCTTGAAAACCACCACATTCCTGCCCAACCAAATACCCCAAAGCACTGCCAACGGTCTGGCCTTCTCCTTTGTATGGAAGACGAACTAACCACCAACACCACCTCCGCTTCTGAAGCTGTGCCAAAAGTCTCCGAACAATCGACACTCCCACCACCTCCCACCCATCCTGTCCCAAATCTGCACCACAAACGGGCAAGTGAAAAAAAGGTGGTCAATCTCGTCACCACCTCCACACAAAGGGCAGACCTTACTTTCTCCAGGAGCCTACCTCGCCCTCCAAACCTTGGTCACAAGCCTTCTCCTCCTAAGGAGCCAAGCAAAAATCTTGACCTTCAGGGGACACGCGACTTTCTAAATCTGTCTGCAGTCTCTCACCAGATCCAGCTCCACCATAGGATAGCCAGTGGACAATCTCCTGTATGCAGCCGCTACCGAAAACTCACCTTCATCCCAACCAAACATATCCGTGCCAGATGCTGGATGCAGTCCCTCCAACTCTTCAAGTAGAACCTGAAAATCATGCGCTCTTGCATCTGACAAGCTGCCTACGAAGCGCGGGCACCACCCATCTTCCCATACCTCAGCCACGGACACCATTTTGTTTTGGGACAGGGCAAACAACCTCTGAAATCTTCTGGCAAGCGCTCCATCTCCCGTCCAATCATCCTGCCAAAATCTGAAAATCTCCCCCGTTCCCATCACAGGAACAAAGCAATTCCTCACCTTAGGAGCCACCGTCGACAGGCCTTTCAAAAAATGAGAGGCATCCCTTGGCAGAGACATCAGGAGATCCCACCGGACCGGGCCACCATACGCCGTCTCGAACACCTTACCCACCAAATTCCCCCTACCTTCCAATAGGCTTCCCACCCATTTCACCAACAGGCTGTCATTAAACCTTCCCAAATCCCTCACCTCGAGCCCCTCGTCTTCCAACGGTCTGTAGACCTCCTCCCATGCAACCAACCTGGCACCTTGCCCATTCGTCTCCTGGTTGGACTAAAAGAAATTCCTCATAGATCTCTCTATCTTTCCAACTACTTGTCGAGGCATCTTCAGCATAGAAGTGAAATACGATGGCATTGCTGACAGAACCGCCTTAAGTAGGATCAACCTTCCACCCATTGACAAAAGCCTGGACGCCCACCCTTCCAATCTTCCCTCCAGCCTCTCCACCACCAGAATCCTGCCATCCGTCAACGGTAAACCCAGATATCTAATTGGGAGCTTTACCTGCTCTGTACCACGACCCAAACTACACCCTCTCGCCTCCGCCTCAGTCAGGTTGAAAGGGACAAAATCAGATATAGCTAGGTTGATCTGCAGTCCTGACGCCTCACCAAATAAGAAGATAAGGAACCACATTCTTCTGGCTTCCATTTCTCCACCTTCAATGAAGAATATCGTATCACCCGCATACTGAAGTAACGGATACTCGTCCCATCTCTCAAGGAGAAACCTCTCATCAAATTCCTCTCACACGACCTCTTAGCTGCCCTTGAAAGAGCATCCACGACAATTACAAAGAGCATCGGGGCCAATGGACATCCTTGCCTCACCCCCCTCCTTGGTTGAATCCAACCCCCAGCTGTGTTTCCATTGATAAGAACTGAGAACGATGTCGTGGTGACACATCTCTTCATCCAGTCAATCCACACCGGCGGGAAACCCCTTTTCACCAAGGACACCCAAAGAAACGACAACTGGACCGAGTCATAAGCTTTGCTGAAATAGACCTTCCACAGGAAGGCCTTCTTCTTATCTCTCTTCCAGGACGAAAGGATCTCCGAGGCCAACACATAACCTTCCAAAATATTTCTGCCAGGAACAAAGGCCGTTTGCACCGAGTCTACAATCCCAACCAGAGTCCTCAATCTATTCGTCAGGAGCTTTGCCACTATTAGGTAGATAGCATTTGAGAGAGCTATCGGTCTGTACTCTTGGATCTCCTCAGCACCCTCCTTTGGCAGCAGGAACATGTAGAACTTGTTCAGCCTATTGAACCCCAAGTTTCCAGCTCTAAATTCTTGCACCACTTGCATCACGTCCTCCACCACCGGCCAGAACTCTCTGTAGAAGGCAACCGGAAAGCCATCCGGTCTTGGACAACCATTTGCGTTCAACCCCCATACTACCTCACGGACCTCATCCTCCCCAAACGAGCCTGTCAAGAAGCTGGCTTCTGCCTCCCCGATCTGCGTCACCTCAGACCCTAACCATCTCCACCTTCCCCCTCGTCTTCTCCTAGTAAAGTCTTTAAAGTACCTCGCAGCTACCCCTCCCACTGCCTTCCTTCCCATAAACTCCTCCACATCCACTACCAATCTGTCAATCCAGTTCCTCCTCCTACCAGATGCAGCCATATGAAAAAGTCGGGTGTCGGAATCGCCTTCCTTCAGCCACTTCTGCCTGGACCTCACCCTCCACTCCATCTCCACCTTCCTGTCTTCCTCCTGTATCACCTGAATCTGTCTTGCTCTATAAACCCTGTCAGCATTTGAAAGGAGACCAACATCCTCTGCCCTGTCCAGATGTGCAATTTCACCAAGAGCCTCCTCTTTCTTCCTCCCGCGTTCCTCCCTAATCTGCTTGATACGGACCTTCAAGAAGGATCTCAAATCTCGCAGTTTAGCTTCCAATCTAGCAGCCGTCGAACCATCCACTTGAATCGACCTCCACCGTTCCTCTACCAACCCCCTGAAACCCTCTTCCAGGAGCCATGCCCTGTCGAACTTAAAGTACGTACTATGCCTCCATCCCTCGTTTGACACCCACAGTAAGGGGGTGTGATCCGAGAATGGACTCTCTAGGGGTCTAACCTCCGCCATCGGGAACAACTCTGCCATCGCCATTGAGACAAGAAATCTGTCAATCCGGGATCGCTATCCTCCAGAGCTCCTCCATGTGTAGAGACAGGACAAAGGTGGCATGTCAACCAGCCCCTATTCCGCCACAAAGCTTGCAAACGCCTCAGAGCCCTGGTCCAATCCCCCTCGGCCACCTGGTCTGTCTTCTGCCTGTAGAGTAATATTAAAATTGCCACCAACCAACCAAGGTATCCCCTGAAAAGCTGCTGCGACCTGGCTCAGATCTTCCCACAAAGCCTGCCTTCTCCGACCCTCCGTCGAGCCATAGACCGAGGAAAGGAGCATACATGTGTTATCCCGACGTCTCTGAAGTCTGACAGTGACAACATGGGACCCAACCAAAGAGTCCAATAGGGAGAACTCTTCATCCTTCCACCCCACAGCAATTCCCCCCGCACTTCCATCCGCGTCCAAGGCCAAGAAACCCCCAAAAACTCCTCCCACCACCTCCCTCCACAACCTTCCATCACAGCTCCTCCACTTTGTCTCTTGGAGAAAGATCACATCAGGCCCCCATCTCTTAATATACCTCCGCAGGGCTGCCTGCCTCGACGGGTCATTCAGACCCCTCACATTCCACGGCATGACCTTGGTCATGAAGATCTTCGGGAACCTCCTCCTTGCGTCAACCGCTTAAACTCATCGCGGCCACTCCATCCTCTTCCATCAACAAACGACCACACGGGTTCCCTTCACAACCACCCTTAGACCCACCTCGCCCCGCATCCTCCGCACCGTCTGCAGCCAGCACTTGCGTGTCCCCCAGCGTCAGGACCTCCCCTCAGGCAGCCCAGTCACCGCATCAGCCCTCCGCATTGTCGCCACATCCTCCAAACTTCCAGCGTCACCACCAGCTCCCGCCGCCCGCCGCCCCTCCACCACCACAGGGGACCCCGGAACAGACATCACCCTGTCATCGCCCCCAGCTAGGGCCGTTGTAGACCCTGCGTCTCCTCCTCCAGAGAGCGGGGCGACGCCCAGCTCCACCACTGTCCGGCGCCGGTTTTCCCTAGCAACGCCCCCAGTCGAAACCTTTCCAGCCTGTCCCCTACGGTAGAACCATCGTGGCCTGTAGACGAGCCGCTGCGAGCCAGACAACCTTCTCTCCCGTCGTTGCCCGCGTCCCTCCTCGCCAATCGCACCGTGCCCCATCGCCAGGTCCGGTCTGGCCATGGTGCATCGCGACCCTCCCGCAATAGCTCCCTGCCCTCCCATCTTCAGAAAATCAGGGTCACGAATCTGAGTGCACGGGGAGACCCGAAACGACATCAGCTCCCAAGCCCCCATCTCCCGTAATCGAGTCACGCCCACCCGACCCGGGTCAGCCACGAGCGCCTCCCACATAACCCGGGGCCACCTCAGCGCCACAGTCGCATCCGCAATCAGCGGGGTCACCTAGCTTCAACGTCGCAGTCACCTCCTTCGACCCCTCCGCAAGATCCGCACCGGCCTCCCGCATCCCCGCCCCTTCATCTGCCACTGATTGCGTCACGGGGATCGTAATCGCCGCACGATCCTCGCTGCAATCCACGCTGCGACCCTCGGCCTTCCCAAAAGTAGCCTGTCCCTCCACCGCCCGCCAGCCACGATCGCCTCCAAGCGCCGATGCCGCTCCGCCAGCCACCGCCTCAGCAAAAGACCTAGGGCTCTTGGATCCCCATGAGATGCGAATCAGCCAGGATGAGCTCCCCCACCTGAGCACCAACCTCTCCACAAGCTGCTGTCCCGGCCTCACCTCCACCCAGGTTTCGATACGCGAAAGATCGGTCGACTTCAGGCCCAGGCCTTCGCAACTCCGCAGCCTCGCAAAAGGGGCAACCACCGCCGCCACCACCTCCACCGTACGGAGGAAGAGGGGAACCCCCTCAACCAGGACCTTCCGTCTCGCGCCAGTCGGTGGTCTCTCTGCCAGAGCGCCATCTGATCTCACTGGCCATCGACACCGCACCACTCCTCGGCCACACTGCAGCACCTTGAAAACCAGCCGCCGCAGCTCCTCCTGGCCAAGCCCCAGCAGCACCAACCGCCCACTTCCAAGGGAGGCCACCCCAGAATGACCCCCGCCAGTCCCCAAGAAGGCGGTGACCGCCCTTCTCAGAGCCCCCACCTCCACCTCCCCCTCCAAAACCACCGCTACCAACGCCGACGCCATCCTCCCTTCCAATGCTCCAAACTCCTCCAACCACGGCGCCTCTACCCCCACGAGGGGCGCCCCCTCCAGAGGGGGCGGAGGTGTCCCCTCCCTCCTTAAGGAGACCACTCCACCTGATCCTCGGAGCCCACAACTCGACCTCCGATGCCCCAGATCGCCACAGCGCAAGCACCGCACCGGGTCCTTGCAATCTGCCGCCACATGCCCCCTCCCAAGGCATTTGAAGCACCTCATCGGCTCCGCTCCCTTCCGCGACCTCCTGCTCACCACCGTCCAGCCAGGGCCTCCTCTCCCCACCCTATTCGTCAGTCGCCCGGTCGCCAGACTCCTCGTCGCCATGCTTCTCACCCCCCGACTCATTTTCCCCTATGCCATCAATTCTCTTATTCTTCTTCAAGGGTTAGAAAACAAACATGATGAACATAGGAATCGCAATCAAAATTAACTTAAGAAGCACCAATCTTCCACCCTTAGCACGTGAAGACATTCTATTTTCAAGCTTTTGAACTAGTGGCAACTAATTAGCAAAAGAAATTTATCTCCCTTTCAACGACAAACCTAAGTAGAGTAAAGGAAGACTACCAATCGGGGTACCCAAGGCTAAGGAACAAGAGCTAGTCTCCTTGGTTGGCATATTAAGTGAGACCAAAATGGACTTATCATAGCTTATAGTAAGTTCAGTAATTTCCCTAAAAAATCCCCACCAAGGACTCGAAACAAGTAGCCTTCACCACACGCCCCTCAACAAAAAAATAGTATCATCTGAAGGAGTGATGCCATCAAACAATTGTCAGAAGCTAGTGTAAATCCATTAATCAATCCTCTAGAGTAGGCTGTAAAGCTCATCATTGCAAGTGTGTTAGCTGCTAGAATATACAACAAAGGAGTTAACGAACAATGGTGCCTCACCCCTTGCTACAATTGAATCCAATCCCTCGCTACCCTACCATTCACTAGAATAGAAAATGAGGTGGTTGTCACACATCTCTTAATCCAAAAGATCCACTCTTTAGGAAATTGTCTCCACCTTGGCACTTGCCACAAATGAGTATGAAATCAAATTGTACACCTTGGCAAAATCCACCTTCCAAAAGAACCCCTTCGTCCTTCTTATAGCCTTGGATGCCAACATCTCAGCCAAAATAAAGGACTCCTAAAGTGGTCTACCCCAAATGAAAGCAGATTTCACAGGGTTAACAAGGTTAGGCAGCACTTCCCTCAGTCTATTTTCAAGGATCTTCGTCGCAATAAAAAAAATTGAATTAGACAATGCTATTGGTAAGTAATGTTTTATGCTCTTTGCTCTCGGCTTAAGCAACAAGAAATATCTATTCAATCTCTCAAAGTTGAAATTCCTCACAAAGAACTCCTGGTATGTAACTAAAAAGTGAAACTCGTATCACATCCCAAAACTCAAAATCCTTATAAAGAAGAATTGGAAAACCATCCGGGCCAGGTGAACCTTCCACCTTCAAGCCCCTAATAGCAGCCAAGACCTTCGTCAGGCCTCTCCTCAACAACTCCTTGCCACTTGTATCAAGCATAGGAACTTGTGAATTGAACCACTTGTAAAGTCATAGTAATGCAAGCTAAGAGCTCATGCAATATGTTGCATATCTGTGTAAACCTCATCATTCACCTTGATTGACGAGATCAAATTTGAACGCTCTTGTGAGCTTGCAGCAAGATGGAAAAATTAGGTATTCGCATCATCTTCCCTCTATCACAATTATCTAGAACATTGTCTTCAATCCATCTCTTTATTGTGATACTCTCTAGTGACAACCCCCTTCATCTTTTGTCATTCCTTTTCATATGATGTCAAATCCTGTGAATCTTCAAGTTTGTCCAAGCTATTAATACGTTGAAGAGCCTCCATATAGGATTTCTTCCTCCTATCATGAACTTCCTTTTTAAAGGAGATCAACTTAGACCTCCTTTTCAACAACTTCTCTACAAAAACCTTAGATGCTGACCTAGAGATTTGCCCAACGTTCCATTCATGAGTGATCATCTCCTTAAACCCTGGTTCCAAAAGCCACGATTTATTAAACTTGAAGTATGATGAGAACCTCACATTTTCATTTGAGCCCCATTCTAATGCTATATGACTTGAAAAAGGCCTCAACTTTGTGTGCACCTTCACCATTTAGAAATGCTCAGCTAAAGAGAGTAGAGGAACCAGTCATGCTTAGACTTCGCCCCAATAGTACTCCATGTGAAATGTACCCAAGTCAATAAGCTCTAGATCAGCCACTAGATTTGTAAATCCTACCAATGACCAATCTCCCCTACAATCAAGCCGATCCTCCAAGGTGAAAGTTACTTTGAAATTGCCATAAATAAGCCATGGCCTATCATCAACAAAACTACCTAGTTGCCTTAATTCCTCCCAAAATTGCAATCTATCCCCATCATTACACGATCCATACACCATAGTGATCACCAGCTGTCTCGTTAGAAATTCTAGTGAAAACCTTGGACAAACACCAGGAGGATCACTACTCAAGCCCAACTGGAAATCAGACCCTTTCCACATAAAAAGCAATCTACCAAACCTTCCAATTGAATCAACCTCCAAAAAGGAATCAAACACTCTACTATTAACCATCTATAGAAGAACCCTTGTTGAGGTGGAACATTGAGCCCTCACCATAGGTTCATATCAACCTTGTTGATCTCTCTTTGTGAAACCACCACGATGCCCTTCCTCTTGTCATATAGATGTTTTTTCCATGTTTGACCCTTGTAGACTATTTGAAGTTTTGGCGGCAAAATTGCTCTCCAAGGACTTCAGTTCCACACCCAAGCCTTTGGTACTCCATGAGCACCCCCACATCCGAACCACCAGACAAAGCAGGTGACACATCCCAAGATTCCCTAGGTTCGAAGGTCCTTACCGCTCCAACGTGCCCAATTTTACCTTCCTCCCGAACAATCTTGCAGTGATCCACCACATTCGGATTAAGCACCAATGGATTGTCCCTTAGCACCAACGAGGCCATTGCACATGGGAGAAAATCATCCCCAGCCACATCGCAAGGCTCTTGCATAACAAAAGGAATGAAACAACCATGAGAAATCGGTAAAGGAAGGATGTGAATCACAAGAAATCGAAAGGGGAAAGTTGTCAACCCAATGAAGGTCCGAACAAGACGTACCTGCTCCATATCCGTTTATAGATCCATACCCATTCTGCCAAAAACCAGTAAGCATCATTTCCTCCAAGCCTGGTCCAACCAGTGTCTTCATGTGATCCTCATCAATCGAGTGTGATGCATATAAGTCCCTCACAGGGCCCACCTCTATGTGAAGTCGATTGCGAGGCTTTAAAAACCCCCAAAAGGACCTGCCCTAATCACACTTGAAGATCTAGTTGCCCCTGAAATGTCTCCTTCTATCTTGCCCCCATCTCGACAAGATTGCGAAACCCAAATCCTTCGCGTGTATCTCGAAGGTCCACTCGTCGAAACACATCCTATCCTTTGGCGGCAACCTCACCAACAAGGTCACGTCCTCCACGTAAGACCACCTCCCAACGAAGGGAGTAGCCATGAAGACCCCCCCTCGATTCGAGGGTCATCTTCTATGACACTGATTGGCCACTTGCATGCTCCACCATGATGACAACACTTCTTAGATTGAAGGAGGTTAGGGCAACGTTTTCACAAGCCCTCGACCTCCCTAAACTCCCAACCACCACCTCCATCATCTTAACCATTATTTTAAAAATCACGCCTCGAGGCACGTGAGGCGCTAGCATTTCACCTTGAGGCGGTAGCCTCAGGTCTTGGCAGCGAGGCGAGTGCCTCAATTTGTTGAGACGTTAATGAGGCACTGAGGCGTCGAGGCTAAACCAAGGTGCTGCCTCGGTAGTAATTGGAATAGAGGAATCTGCAGGGGTTTGGAAGAGGAGTTGTGTTTGGATTAGGAGACCCTGCTATGTTCTCAGGACCAGTGGTGGTTGACGGATATGCAGATTGTTCCCTTTTGGGGTTATCATTGTTGTAACATTCAGTAGAGGCTCCTGCGCATTTTCATTCAAGCGCCTTAGTATGTTGAATCCTTCTAGCGAAGATTCAATATTACTCATTGCTCTATCTATATTGCACATGATCTCCCTCATAAGTTCATGATTCCTCATTGCTTCTAATATTTGCCCTAGGGTATTGGGATCATTAATGATGTGTGCAAGTTTAGGATTCTGATCTATGATTTCATGCATTTGAGGATTGCGCATTATAAAATTTCGCATAAGATCTAGGTTATTCATAAGGTTTTGAATGAAAGGCATGTTCATTATTTCTCTCATCATATTTGGATCCTGAGTAAGCTACTATTGTAGCTGACAAAACTTCATTTTAAGTTTCATTTTAAGTCTTTGAATGTTTAGATAAACTAGACTTCTAGTTTTCTATGTCATTTGATTGTTTATCTTATTACTAGAATGCCATTTTAAGTCTTTCAATGTTTGTCGTAGAGTAAAAATGACATGGATGTGTATTTTTTACTTTTTTTTCATTATTAGTACTTAATAATTATATATTTATGTCATTTTTTCTTATTTTTCATCCAAAACCTAAAGCTCATGCCTCGACCACCTTGAGGCTTACGCCTCGCCTCGATGAAGGCAAACCGCCTTAGACCGCCTCGCATTTTTTAAAACCTAAGTCTTAACTAATCTCAGTCGAAGTGGAATACCATCGACAAAGACCCTCATGAGAGCCTTCACTGAGGTTTTGACATCTAGCGCCCCATCCGAATCAGTTGACGTCATCCATCTTACCAACCCACTCCTATGGACGTCGTAGTGAAACACAAGCTCTCAAAAAGAATGACATCAATTGAAGAGAGGAGCACCTTACATTCGTCAATGATGGCCAATGAAGGCTTGGCCGATCGTCTTAGTAAGAGCCATCTAGACAAAGGATCGCCTCAGACCGGCCAAGGAGGGCCTCCCCTCCACAACTTCCCAGATCAAAGCTGAATTGAGAAAATCCTTGTTCACTGCAAGCTCTGAGGACCATGAAGCCTTGACCTCTACCGCTGGGGTCAGAAGAGGTAGGCAACAAACCACACCACCCCCACAACCCTCTTGCAAGATGCTTGCCAATGTCCAACCCCATGGCACCACAGGCAAACCACACGATCCCTTCACTCCTCCACATGATGGCCTCTCTCCCTGCATCGGAAGCATCGGAGGTAAGGTACCCTCTCATGCGATCTCCTCCAACCTCCCCCTCACCGTCTCGTGCCCTCTCACCCTCTCCAAGCAATTCTTCACTATTTGGGTTTGTAGGAATGTCTGCTGGAACAGATAATTTATAGGCTTATCTAATCAAAGTTGATAATATACTATTGCTACTTTCTGATGCCCTGTTCTTGTAAAAAAATGTGAGAATTTTCAAAATATCATGTTCTGACCAGTCAAACTTATGCAGGCTATTTTTTGGGCAAAGCCTCCCAACAATACAGAAAAATGGTTTAGTTTTTAATTAGTATAAAGAAAGCATCCATATTTTTTTGTCATTGGCAATATGTATGCGTAGTGCTTTGATGGTGGGTGAGCAAATATACATATATATTCTTGTCTGATAGTGTAGCCCTTCTCAGTTCTTTCCCTTTGCACTATTCTGTGTAGAGGAGCTCAGTGGAAGTTGCTAGTAAAATAGATACTCGTATAGTTGCATTTCCAATTTAATAGAAGTAAATAGCACAATCTTGAATTAAATGATGGAATGAATGACAACGTAAACTGAATATTATCAACCTCATGCATCTAATCTAAGAAATTACTTTGGTAATTATTCTCAGTGTATGGTTGGGTGGTGACACTCCTGAGGCCAGGTCGCAAAAATTGGTTCTTGGTATTCAATTGGAGAAGTTGGTTTAGTTGATTAACTAAAGAGTATATAGTATGTGGGCATTAACTAATAGTTGGTTTGTTCTGTATTTGTTGATATAATTAAAAAATATTTATTTAATGTGAATATACTGATAAAATGATAAGACACTTATGTAAAACACATACTCTTTACATGTAATGATTGAAGTGAAGAATTAAAAACAGTTATCTATTTCTACTGAAAAAGAGAATAAATATCACAGAAACCTCTGTTTAGATGTCGGCTGCTTGATCAGCCAAGTGACCATTTTATTGTCCGCTTACTCAGTCTAGTCGTGTATCCATACTTGGTTCTACCATGCAAGCAAGCATGATGTCTCGTCTGAGCTAATTTGTACAAGCCTAATTTGGTGCAATCTTATTGGTAGTTATGCTATTTCCAGTAGATGAATAATTGGATCTTTTAATACTTCTAGATAGTGTAACTATCTTCTGATTCTTCCCTTTGCTGACTTCGGGCAGTCACACACTTGGATATAGCCTTATCATCTGTTTTCAGGCGTGCTTTCTCCATGCGTAGTTTCAATGATTTGGCTAGAGCAATATTGTCAATGACAGCATTTGATGTGTCAAGGGCTGCTACAGTTAAGTCATGGTTGAGGTTTTGAGCAGTGCTGGGCAGCAAGTGGGCTGCTAGTGTCTGTCTGCCATTTGTTGTGGTGTTGGTTTCTAGAATAATTGTCTCCCTGGGGTGATGCATGTGAAAAAAAAAAAGCATATTCGGTAAACCCCCTTCCCCCCCACCCCACCCAACCCAACCCAACCCAACCAAAAAAAAAAACCTATTTTGCTTTCTAGGCAGGTAATTTGGATGGACTTATTAAGTGGTAGGACTCACAGTTCTTTTAGATCTGTAACACCATAGCATACT
This sequence comes from Thalassia testudinum, assembly GCA_037157565.1. Classification (NCBI taxonomy): domain Eukaryota; kingdom Viridiplantae; phylum Streptophyta; class Magnoliopsida; order Alismatales; family Hydrocharitaceae; genus Thalassia; species Thalassia testudinum. The sequence continues at coordinate 57,643,727 of JAZHRO010000030.1, forward strand.
TGGATAGCCCACGAAAATTAGTGCACCATGCATGTATTCAGTAGAGGGCATAGCACACAATGGATTAGAGTATTATAGTTGCAAATTCCTCCTGTAATTGTGGCCTATTCATGATACTTGGTACCTTGCATGATCCTTTTGGGGTCCAATACCAGTGGTTGTGATTTAGCATGCATATTGAGCCAAACCCAATTGACTTTGGGTGGAGAGGACGAGTTATGCATAGCCATTTTTTGTCTGACATTCTGCTGGATCAGGATTTTTGTTTGTGATATTTAATCTATTTTAATTATCTTGTGCAGCAACACCAATTCATGATGGTATGAGGACTCCTATGCGTGACAGAGCGTGGAATCCTTATGCACCAATGAGCCCTGCGAGGTAATTTTACTTCATGCTTGGCAACATTGCATATTTATCTTGATGTTGCTGTGTGTCATGTGTTTTTATGCCTAATATCTATTCATTTTTTATATAATTTCAACTTGAGTGTTCCTGCTCATCAAAAATTAAAAAAAAAAACAAAAACTGAGTGTCCCGGCCTCCTTAAGGGTCCGCATATTTCTCAGAAGAAGAAATGGTGCAGACAGCATCTTCGGATTCTTTGCCTAGTCATCTTCTGCTGCAATTAGGTGAAAGCAAGTACATTGCTCTGGTTATGTAAACAATACCTTTTAGTCCATCCAGCCTTCACATACATCAACAATCTGAAGACAATCCAATGCTTAGGTGATGCTAGAGTTCATACAAAAATCTTCAGACTCCATTTCCCATATTCCATCTGCAGATTGTATGCATGGTCTCTGGTGGTGGCTTTTTATATGAAATTTTAATCTTTTTTGGTAATCAACCATGACACTTGATGCAAGCTATATAGCAATATTATATCATGTGATTGTTCTTGGTTTCTCATCGTTTATTTGACTTGTAAACATGTGATGGCCTCGTATTGCCTTAGATCTGGTCACGTGGTGTTTGGTGGCTGTGTTAGTGGGTTATTTTGTAGTTTGTAAAATATTATGATGGAGCTATTGATTGGTAGGATCTGCCGAGGATCATGTAATGCAAGTTCTTGGATCCTTTTTAGTTTGACCATGTCTGTGTTCGATGTGGATTCCACATAGGCATGCTTTTCTCATATATTGCAACCTCTTAGGCCCTTGTACCGAGAGGGAATTAGCAAACCCAGGTGAGTTTGTAGGAGGCTTTCTTGCGTAGGCCTCGGATCTCCTCACTGTAGCTGATACTCTGTTTTTTGACTTGCACACCATTGATAGATGCTATTAAAGTAAGCTCAGTTTCCTTAGACCCTGCTATTTGGGGCAATAAAGATGCCAGATCCCCTCTGGAACCTGATTATTATTGATGCTTTTGCTTTTTATTTAAACAATATTCACATGATGACAGAACAAATCTTCAAAATTGGTGTTATAGACATGGTTTCATGTGAGAGCAAGAGGGAATTCAGAAACCATTAGTTGAGACAATTTTGCCATATCCTGTAAAAAAGGAGTGGCATGAATGTTATTTCTGATTCAAAGATCCTATTTAAATAGGAATTGGTATAAGGCCCAATTGCACAAACTCCTTGATAAGTTAAAAGGTGTTACTTTGCCAATTTCAAAGTTCAAATGGGCTGTATCTTGGCTGATGCTTTCACTTTCACATGTAAATTGACATAGTGGTTTTGGACTTTATGTAATTGACCAAGAAACTGATGCTTATTTGTGATTTGATTGTAATGAATCAGGGATAACTGGGATGATGCCAATCCTGCGACTTGGGGAAGTAGTCCACAGTATCAGGTCTGCAGATTTTGCAGTATGCTTCATTATTTCTCATGCAGCTATACAATTCTGTACATTTCTTAATAATTTTGTGCCCTCTCTCAGCCTAGCAGTCCCGCTCGTTCTCGAGCTTATGAGGCACCAACTCCAGGTTCAGGTTGGGTCAATACACCTGGAGGTGGCTATACTGATGTTGGAACCCCAAGAGACAACACAGCTTATGGTAAGTATTCCTTACAAAATGCTAATAAATTACTTAATCTTGAAAATATTTCCGCAAGGAAAATTTAATATCTGATCCATTGTGGCAAATTTCAGTTTAGTTTCTAAAAGTGTCTTGCTTCCATCTGCAGTCAGTTGCAATATTACTCTTGGTGTAACTTTGAGCTTATAAATTTCAATGATTTTTGTTTTTGCAATTTTTGTGAAATGCTTGAAGTGCCTCGCATTTAGTGCTCACATATTCTCTCCTTTATTAATACATGAGAAGAATTTAGTTTGATGAGATTTACTTGTCTCTCACTAATTGGAACTTGATATGGGCTACTTTTAACAAGTTTTAATGCTGGATTGGTGCGGATTGACTGACAGCCCCACACGCACACAACCACCCCCCCCAAACTTCTCACTGAGTTAACATTTTCTTCATTTCCTTGTCAATGTTTCAGGGAATGCCCCAAGTCCATACGTCCCTTCAACTCCTGGCCAGCCAATGACTCCGAATTCCATGTCTTATTTGCCTGGTACCCCCGGTGGGCAGCCGATGACTCCTGGAAATGTTGGAGGACTGGACATCATGTCTCCTGCTATGGGTATGTCCCCTTCTTTTGGCTAACAATAATATACTGCTTAAAGATTCATTTTTTCCATATTTCAGTGAAAAAAAAGGTTACGCACAACCGGCCGAAAATGGGGAATCTATTTCCATTTGTCGATCCTCTAGCTATCTTCAGTTTAAGATTTTTTGTTTATAGTCAGGGCATACATTCCGATGCCACTAGTGGCACAATGTATAATTCTAGGCAGGATTCTGTAAATTTCTCATCATTGTCGGTGCCTTATTTTTCAGGTGGAGAAGGTGAAGGCAACTGGTTTGCACCCGATATATTGGTCAATGTACATTGGTCTGGAGAGAATCCTCATGTTGGGGTTGTTAAAGAAGTTCTTGTGGTATCCATTTGGAATATTTGCAATATGCTTAGAACATCCCAATTGTCTTGAAAATATGTTTGATACGTCTCTTTCCATTTGTTCATGCTACCTGCTCGTCTTTCTCAGGATGGATCGTGTAAGGTAGCCATCGGACCTTCTGGAAGTGGGGATGTGATAACTGCTCTCCCGACAGAGGTAGAGGTTGTGCCTCCAAAGAAGTCTGATAAGATTAAAATCTTGAGCGGTTCATTTCGTGGTCTCACTGGGAAGCTCATTGGCGTCGATGGTTCTGATGGCATTGTCAAATTGGATGAGACACTAGATGTAAAGATCCTTGACATGATCCTTCTTGCCAAACTGGTGACTACTTGAGTTATTCCAGCAGCTACCGTGCAGAGCATACATGGGATTCGCACTTGGGTTCTTATGCGTGCTATAGACCTTGCAGAACGCAGAGAGTGAGGCTCCATCTTTAGGTACCTCAGGCACCGCAGGTATGAGAACATGTAGAACCTTGAGAGTGATCCTCCATACCATCGCACTCGGTGCAACTGATGTGCGAGCTCGTTTTGTAGATTGGCTGTTACATTGGCATAATGTAAATGATAATCTTGTACCTTATATTGATTGATTAGGTTAATTTGGTGCGGCTGATTATCTATTGGAGGGGTATGGTTCCAGAGGAATTGATAGTGTTGTGCTCAAATTTATGTTTTTTTGTTTATATTAACGAGATGCAGTGTTCAATGGTTTCTTTCTTAGGCTTCCTTGAATAACCATTAGTGGTGATGTGTCGTTGATGGGTGTTGACTTTTTTGTGGTGATTTTGTATTGTATGTGGGGAATGTTTAGCATCTTCCATCTTGGTTTTATAGGTTTGAGCTGAATCTAGTTGGACTACTAGTGATCAATTCATTGGTAAAATCTCTTGGATGTGTTCCGACTCAACTTTCAAATACATTGAAGTATAGCTTTTTGATTAAAAAATCCATACATATAGATGGATGATTGCACTTGGCGAATTGACATGAAGTCATTTATTGGTGCGGCAACAGAACAACAAAATGTCACTCGCATGCTTATACAAGGTATAAACACAGAACTTTGCAATCTAGTAAGAATACCAGGCCGATAAATACTTTAAATAACCCCCTGGTTTACATTGGGAAGATATACGATTTGGAAAATATTTAGGAAATTCTTTAAGGCGCCAGCCTTAAGGAAGTATCTCGATAAGGTTCATTTCATTAAAATCATCCACAGAGAATTAGTTAAACAGTGCTGTTGCTTTTCTTAGAATATTTTGACGTTTGGGTTTTACTAAAATACTCAACTCAAAGGGGTAAGCCTTATTCACTTGGATCATACATCAATCGTTTCATGCCCTCTAAGAATGGCATTAGTGGGGACATTTATCCATCTTTTCTCCCTTCATTAACCAAAAGGTATCCTGCATGGTAACTCTCTCCCTTCTTGTTTTAAATAAGCTCGTATCTTCTTTTTCTTGTTCCTTTTGTTTCAAACAAGCTCGAACCTTCCTTTTCTCCGTATTCCTTTTTGTTTTAAATAAGCTTGAAACACCGGGGCTCGGGGTACTCTACTCCCAAAAAATTAAGTATAAATGATTCCCACCAAAGGTTATACAAATGATACGAAAAGAGACAAAAGAAAAGAAAAATTCAAATTTTATACAAGGGAAAATGTAGCCAACCCAATGTGGGTTACTGCACACCTCAATCACAGAAAATCCATCTTCAAGCAATCAGCTACTCTTCAATTCCATCTTCAAACAGCAACAACCAAACAATTCCTTTAATCAGCATCAAAATCTTCTCATCAAAATTTATGCAGTCGTAATGATATGCATCGAAACAGCCACCACTTGGTCAGCAGCAAACTTAAACTCTGAAATTGGCTCCATTCACCCATCTTCAAGCACTAATCAATCTCCGCTCTTCGATACTGATCACAGCAGCAGCAGCCAAGGTCCCTCTGCCTTTCTTGACAGAAAAATCTTCGTAACTACCTCATACGTTTAATCTGAAACTTGCAATTACAAATAGCAGCACAAAGCATCTCCGACGGAAAATCTCCAGAAAAGAACATAGCTATGTGCCAAAGTCTTAACTTTGTCCAAGGAAACTTCAACAAAACTTCACACAACATTCAGAAGTGTAAAACTCAAATCAGCCACTATCATTGCATCTCCAGGCTGTAAATATCGAGGCAGCAGCAGCAAGCATCCAAATTCCAAAGGATTTATAAAATTATAATCCCATGATCCAAAAAACATCTTAAAATAAAGTAAAGGACTTAACGTTTGGGCACATGGATACGTGAATCTTGCAATTTTCATCATGGCAAGCTGATCTGCAAATAAAAAGACAAGAAGCAGCCAAACAAATCTCTCAAAAGATACGAACTTCCAGAAATACAAAGACCAAACCTCATGATCTGAAAGTAATTTTCCAAAAGCCAAAAGAAAGGAATCAAAGAAAGCTTTTGGGCATGTACCCAATGTGGATACGTGCCCATCCAGTCCTCATAGCACCTCAAAAAATCTCAATCATCCTTCATCCAACTAAGATTAGATGATTAATCTGATTGTTTAACCTCAGTTTCAGAATTCCCAAACACTTACAGCTTCCTCCATCAAATATCTTCCATGTAGATTTAATCTCCTGTAGCCCAACGACAAAAGCCAGCAGCAAACAAACCCTCCAATTTGAAAATAAAAGCACCTCAAAGGAGTCTCGGATTAAAAAAGCACAAAGACAAAATGAGTTATCTTTTGATTTTGGATATGCACAATTCCCAATCTTCAAGCTGTTCTCAAAAGCCAAGCTCAAGTACTTTTATGCATACAAATCTAAAAGTAGCAAAGTCCTTCTGAAAGAAAAAGGAGCAGCCACCAACAAAAGAATCCAATACCATGCCAAAATGAAAATACTTGCAGCTTCCATAATTCAAATCTTAAGAAAATAAAATGATCAAGTAATGAACTTATTTTCTGTGTGCATAGATGGATATGTACACTTCCAAGATCACCAAGGTAGTCCCAACATCTCAACTCCAAAAGCACCCTCAATGGAAATGTTGAAAATCCGATCTGAAAAGTTCTGCAGCAGCAACAGCTCTCATGCAAAACATATTCCTCCAGACTTATAAAACTAGTATATCAAAGGAGGAAAAACTGAGATAAAGAACTTAGCTTTCATGTGCGAATCCCATTGGATATGTGCACTTCCCCAATGCAAGGCTTCCTATCATTCTCATCCATTCTCCAGCAATAGGACAAAAACAATTGAATCAAAAGCCATCTGAAATTTATGTAAACAGCATCAGCAAAATGCCAATCTGATCCCCAGTTGTCCAAATGGTTCCAAATCTTTCTTTCTTTGATAACAAAAGTCAATCTAAAACAAAAGTCTATGAATTTTTGTTTTTGCTTCACAGGTTGGTAAATGAAAACATGAAATTGTCTGAAAATTTTCATTACCCCAAATCCTGGGAGGATTTTGGAGTGTCTCTAAAACATAGGAAGGGGGAAATCTCTCCGGTAGTGACTGTCATAGAAGATGAGCATAGGAAATAAAAACCCGTAGTGCCTGTTGAGATTCCAGCTAAGTTGAATGTGATGAACTTAAAGGGGAAGGACAACAATGGAAAAACTAAAAAGATCAAGGCCAAACCAAAAATCTAGAAAAAATTAAAAAACAAACCTTCTTGACGCTGTAGGTAGGGTGGCCACTAGAAGAAGGAATGTCCTATGAAGACACATCAGAAGTCCACGGAGGCAACTTCTTAGGTGAACATGATCACTGAGTAAGGCGGGTACAATGAAGGGTGTCTCAGCGAGCCTTAGTCTCTACACTATTAATGAGCCAAATGAGTTGCTATTGACAAAGGGGTAAATGTTCATATTTGTGTTGATAGGTCATTATTTACTTCTTATAAGGCCTTATTTAGACGGTTTATGATGATGAGGAACAAGTCTACAGCCAAGGTGCTTAGGTTCAGCTGAGTTGTACCAAGGTTTTCCTTTGGACGAGTCTGGACTTTGCATAGGGTGTTGTACATTTCAGAAATAAAGATGTCATGTATGGGTTCTTGTTAGTTAAAGAGGTCATAAGAGGATTTGCCATTGACTTATTCAAAGAGAAAAGTCGGGCCATACTCCTTGAAGAGAAGGAAAAGAAGACAACGACATCCATTGCAACAACTATTAAGGTTGCTAAAGAAGAAGTGACGACTTCCAAGGTTGCAAGAAGCCTTGCCGTCATTCTTCCTAAGAAGAACTCGAAGCCCGAAGAAGATGAATGGTGGGACATCTAACCTCACAAGTTGAAGACCAAGTCGTCGGCCTTGCAGCCTTCGACTTGAGGGGGAGTGTTGGGATTTTAGAGGAGGCCACGTGGCAGCAATCTGGAGGCCCAGCAGACTGGCGGTGAAGGGGTCCTTTGGATCAATTTTGGGTGCACCAAAATTAGTTGTTTCCTATTCTTAGTTGTTTCTTATTTTTAGCAAAGTTGATTTAGGAAATAAGTTTTAAGATTTATTAAGAGATTAGATCTTTCCAAATGAGAGATCTAATCTCTAATAGGAATATGATGTTTACTATTTTTAGGAGGTATGTTCTCTCTATAAATAGAGAGCCTCCCCAACTATTTTCATTTAAGCAATACAAAAATATTTCCATAAACTCAAAGCTCCTCTCCTCTCTCTTTTTTTCTCCAACTCTCGGCCCTCTTTGCAGATGCCCAGATCAGACGTCTCAAATCAACCGTAACCTGCTGCTGTGTGTTCCAACACGACATCTCCCTGTCCACACATGGATAGTTCCCTGTTGGGACTATTTGTCCACGCACTTGGAGTCTCCACGCTCCAATATTTTGTCAAATTCTGACACGTCATATACTTTCATCACAAATGTAAACATACTCATATAATTGTTATAACATGGGAACAATTGAATCGTAATATCTTAAGACAATTGATGTTTAACATATATATTTTTTTGAAAAGTCAAAGGGTGATTATCCAAATGATAACCACCCAAAATCATTCCATTCCAAAAAATCGAATTACATTAGAGATTACAGAACAAATCCCCAGGACATCACCTGGGTAGAAATGGACGAAACAAAGTTATCAACATAGGGTCTCTCCCCCCTAAAAAGTGCCCCATTTCTCCCGAGCCAAACACCCCACAAGACCGCCAAAACCTTGGCCCTATCTTCTTGGATCTAAAGGCGATCCCTCCATCGTGGCTGTTTCCTCTGCGGAATGAAGACCAAAAGCTAACTGTATCACGATGGACAAGCCAGTCGATCCCCATCTTCATCCAAACCTACACCACAAACGGATACTGGAAGAAAAAGTGCTGAATGTCTTCCTCAGCTCTATCGCAAAGGAGATATGTCAGGTCATTCGACTGAGCCTATTTTGCTCTCCATCGCTTTGTCATAATTCTCCCCTTCCTCATCAACCAGGCGAAGATCCTCACCTTCAATGGGCACTCCACCACCTAAAGCAATATGCAATCCTCCCAGAAAAAATGCATCATCACCTTCCTCCGATGCCCAACCCTCCAACTCTTACAACAACTGCTGGAACTCCTCGCATCTCTGGTTGAAGAGCCCCCCCCCCCGAAAAGTTGGAAACCAAGCCTCATCCCAACAACTTCCCACCGTGGCTGACGAGTCCACAACACCCCCAAAAAGGCAGGCAAACATGTCGCCAAGGGTAGAGCCAACCCCTACTAGTCGTCCTACCAGAACCAGAATGCATCCCTCTCCCCCAATGTAGGGAAAAAGAAATCATGCACCTTCGCTGTCACTGTCGCCAAGCCCTTGAGAAAGTGAGAGGCTTCGGGAAGAGGGGACTCCAGAGGCCCCCATGCAAGGAAGGGACCGTAGCATTGCCGCATAACATCACCAAAGAACCCCTACTCCCGCCCAACCAACCTGACAATCCACTTCGTGAGGAGACTGATGTTCACATTGTTCACATCCCTAACCCCTAGACCCTCTTCTTGAATCAATCTACACATCTCCTCCCAGGCCACCAATCTCGCTTCCTTCCTGTCGACCCTACATTAACCCAAAAAAATCCCTTATCAACCTCGAGATCTTTTTCTCAATCTGATGCAGTAAAATATGAAAACAAAGAGAAAATACGACAGTATGGATGTCAACACTACCTTCACCAGGGTCAACCTCCCACATTTAGATAGAAGTCTGGAGGACCACCATGCCAATCTTCCCTCCATCCTCTCTAGCAGAAGAATCCAATTCTATAACCTGAGGTACTGATCTAATAAAGGAAGGCTCAGATACACCAGTGGTAGAGAACCTACCTCTGTCCCCAAAGCACCACCCACCCTCTCTACCTCTTCGACCGACAAGTTGAACGGGACAAAAGATAATTTTTTATAATTGATCTGCAACCCTGACACCACGCCAAAAAGCTCTAGAAGGGTTCTCATCCTTCTGGCCTCCGATTCACTCCCTCAACAAAAAATAAGATATCATCAGCATACTGCAAGACCGTCGTCTCCTTGCCCTCACCAACCATAAAGCCTCTAATCAGACCCCTACCACAGTCCCTTTGCGCTGCTCGTGTCAGAGCATCTGCCGCAAGCACAAATAGCATAGGTGCAAGAGGGCAACCCTATCTAACCCCCTTCCTAGGCTGTACTCATCCTCCTACCGAATTCCCATTGATCAGGACTGAGAAAGATGTCGTCATACACCTCTTCATCTAATCAATCTACATCGTGGGAAACCCCCTCCTCAACAGGGAAGCTCACAAAAATCTCACTGCATTAAGTCATTTGCCTTGCTGAAGTCAACCTTTCACAAAAAAACCTGCTTCTCCCTCCTGCAGGTGGCCAATGCCTCCATGGTAACGACAAAATCATCTAGGATTCCTCTCCCTGGAACAATTGATCTTTAATATAATACACCATTTTTGTTTTAAATATAAAGCGTTTGTTACACTATTATTAAGAAATTACAAAAAAGAATAATGGAAAACAATACACTAGAATACAAAAGACCACTGAAGGTTTTTTTTTTCTATTTGCAATAAAAGTTTAAACTATTCATCTTCAGCTTACTGATTCGACCTAGACTTGTTCTTCCTGGTTCCATGGTTTAACTTAAGATGTGCAAGTGGCTAACTATGTTGTCTTGACAAACCTTCAACATACATAACTGCCAAAATCTTCAAAGGGTGATTTAATTGATCCTGAGTTGCTTTATGGTATGCATAAATAACCTTTGCAACTCTACCATCCAGTCAACCTAATCAAAAGTAAAGAAATTTTGCTTAGATTGTAATTGATCATTAAAATGAAATTGAAATGCTACTCCAAAGCCTTTGCACTTGCCTTCATCTTTTGCTTGCAAATGACGAATTGTTAATAACTAGAGAAAATAAGAAATATTTTCAGCAAAGCTTCGGAAATATCACAAGAGCAAACCTTGTATAGGAATAATTTTTAGTACATTCAGTGGTAGTCACTTTTTAGAAAAACACGAATGTATACATGACAGCATCCCACTAAAGAACAAATTGACTTGAGTTGAGAGGTCTAACCATTGGTATTGACCACCATTCAGTTTCCATATCTGCCCATATTAGAAATGAAGCACAAGAACATATATTTTATTTTTTGAGTAGATCACATGCCTTGTTAAAAACAAATTCATTATAGCATTATAGTATTTTTATGTTCTGGTTTTCAGCCTATTGCTGACTACATTAGCATCTCTTGCCGAGGAACTGTTGACATTTCCTGAACAGCATCCTGAAATATCATCTAATTAAGATTGGTATGGATGCCTCAAGTTATTAGTGTACAGATTTTCTCATCATAATGCTTGTTAAAAGTTTTGATCAATTAGCACCATTGTCAAGGTACATCAGTAGAACACTCACGAAGTTATAGAGGTGTGCAACTTGCCACAAAATCCAACACTATCATTCAACAAGCACCTTTAGTTGGCAGAACAGCCAAAAGTTTCATGAGCCTATCTAGCTTAATTTTTTCACTGAAAAAGTTTCTTAACTATGAAACAAACCCGTAGAATAATCAAATTTCTAATATTGAAAAAGTTCCTTGAAATAAATATTTCCATCTAGTTCTGGGGTTCTTGAAACCAACTTGACCATGTAGCATCCTATATCTAATGTAAAAAGAACAAGTCTTGCATTCAGAAGCCGAATTGGTCAAAGCAAAGGTCTTGAAGACTTGGTTCATAACAAACATTATCAACTAACAATGATAGTTCCTGCTTCATATTACCGCTTGGATTCCAAATTCCTTGCAAGTGGATATGCATATTATCTCCATATAATCCATATTTTACATTCAGTTGTTGGAACCGTCCATACGAAATGCCTGTCCATCCCCTTGCATATTACAAAGATTACTATTACTGGGATATGAAAAAATCATCAATAAGTTTCCTATTAAAGAAACATTTTCTTCTCAGTTAGATGTACGCTAGAATATTTCAGACTCTTAAAAACCAAATGTAACTTTGGCTTGATAGCCAATTTCAATGAAAATCCTCCCCAGACAATAAAATCTCCTGCTTTAGTTGAAATCCTTCGGCAAGAAATTGGCTTCACATAAATAGACAAGGAACTGCTGCTTGGAAGAATGAAGAGTTCAAATTTAACTTAAAGAAATTAAAGGCAACTAAAGGTAAATGCTGGATGCAAAATGCAGCAAATGGAACAAGGGAGTTGTGGTTTTTGGATGTACAAGCAAAGGGAGTCATTCACACATAACATCAAATCACTCTAAAATTTACTGCAGAACCATTACCTGTAAACAATATAAACCACTTCAGCTACGCCTGAAGGGGCTGCTCTTCCTGCAACAGCTGATTGTCAGAAACGAAATCCCATCTTATCCCATATCTGATTCCTTTATTCCTATCAATGAAAACACACCATGTTTATTCATAAGAAAAACTAACTAAACCTCACAAATTCTAAGCATCACCTGAACAACCCAAAGAGCCGGAATCAGCAGAATCCAGATCTAGAAACAAAGATAAATGTATAAATATGTTTTTTTTTTTCTTTTGAGATTAACAAAGTACCATATTTCTTTCTCAGAGCAACTAGTAATCCATCCATGGCAGTCCCAGGACATGTAATCAGTGAATCGAAGACTTTTGCCAGTTCACCAGAAATCACCACAAGAACAGTGCCCTCCCACAAAATGGTGGAATCGGCTCCAATCCCTCACCACAATTTCCCGATTCCATATCCTCGCGATCAGCTTCATCACCGAGTGGCAATCTTCGCAAATCCGAAGGTTCTTCAGGACATGGATGGGTAGATTCTGTCCCAACCTAATGATGCCATAAGCAACAGCTAACCTCTCGCTGTGTCCAAAAACGTATTGCCCTCTCTCCTCATCCATGTACTCTTGTTATGTGATCTTCGATGATGTCACAGGAGTATACCCAGCCAGGCTCAACCTCTCTGCCATCTCTCGCAGCACCTCCTCAATCTCCGGGTGCGACCTATCCCCTGCAGAGAACCTGTGAACCTGACCGCCGACGAAGATCGAGCTCCACCCTGCAGGTTTTCTGATCCCTCTCTTCTGCATCATGGACCTTATCTCCAAAGCATCTTCCCACCTCCCACAATCTACATATATGTTGTATAGCTGGACGAACACCCCATCCTCACACGAATCCGGCCGCAGAAGCATGTTCTTGGCAACCCTCTCGGCCAGGTCGACTGCTCTGTGGATCTTACATGCGCGTAGCAAGGAATTCCATATAACATCGTTCGGTTCCACCTCCACATCCATGTTGCGGACGAGCTCTTCCGCTTCGCGCAAGCAGCCACGACGTCCCAAGAGATCCACCATGCAACCATAATGCTCAATCTCCGGCTTCATCCCATATCGAGATTGCATATCGTCCAAGTGCATCCAGCCTTCATCCAGAAGGCCCGAGTGGCTGCAAGCGTTAAGCACGCCTACGTAGGTAACATTATTGGGTCGAACGCCTTGTTCCTGCATGGATGCGAAATGCTCGAGAGCCAACCTGCCCTTACCATGCATGGCGAGGCCGGAGATCATGGCAGTCCAAGCCGACACATCCTTCTCGTCCATCCTCTCGAAAACCATCAATGCGTGATCGATCCTCCCACACTTGGCGTACATATCCAAGAGCGCGGTTCCCAGGTGGACGTCGATCTCGACCGCATGGGACTCAACAACGATGATCATGGCGTGCAAGGCTTTGCCTTGGTGTAGTGCTCCCAGGTTGGCACAGGCGGAGAGAGCCCCCGCCGTGGCAAACTCATCGGCGCCAGAGAACATCCTCAGCTCGTTGAACAGCCGCAAGGCCTCCTCGGGACGGCTCTCGCGAATGTAACCTGAGATCATCGAGTTGAACGAGGCGCAATCGCGGTCACCCATCTTCTCGAACAGAGCCCCTGCGGCACCCATGTCGCCCAGCTTGCAGTATGCATCCACGATCGCGTTCCACAGTGGGAGGGGTTTCTGATCGGCCCAATTGAAGACGCGACGCGCGGAGCTCACGTCCCCGCACTTGGCATACATCCCGATTAACGCGGCCGAGAGATTCGCGGTCGCGTCGATGCCGCTTCTGATGATGAACCGGTGAATCCGCTTCCCGAGCTCCAGATCCCCGACCCGACCGCACGCAGGCAACACCGAGACGATCGCGGTGGGGTCCAGCGCGATGCCGTCCGCCAGCATCATGCAGAAACAACGTATCGCCTCGTCGTCGCGGCCGGCGCGGGCGTACCCGGATATCAGACTGGTCCAGGCGACGACATTTCTCACGGGCATCCGGTCGAGCAGCTGGTGGGCGTCTCCCATCCGGCCGGCTCGCACGTAGGCGCCGACCATGCTGGCCCAGATCGCGCCATCCCTCGGGGCAACGGCGACCACCTCGTCGAACACCTGACGGGAGGAACCCAACAGGCTGAAATGCGAATACAGGCGGATCAGAGAGGAGCCGGCGAGGGCGCAGAAGGCGCCGGCGCGGCTGACGAAGGCGGCGTGCATGGCCTGGCCATGAGCCAGATGCATGGAGAGGGCGCAGGCCGCGAAGAGCAGCGTGAAGGTTTGGGCGTCGGGGGAAGCGTCGCCGCTGTAGACCATGAGGCGGTAGAGGTGGAGGAGGAGGGCGGGGGGATAGTGGAGAGAGCAGGAGCGGAGGATGGTGTTCCAGAGGGAGGTGGAGGTTGGGCGGCGACCCAGTCGGCCGGAGGCGAGGAGGAGGGGTCCCGACGGCGGGAGCTGCTGTTTCTGTGTCCGGTGGTGGGTTGCACCGGAGGTGACCAACTGAGCGTGGAGTTGGTTCCATTGCCTCAAGGATCTGACGAAGCGACCGGCGCCCATGAATGTATAAATATGTTCTTAGGCCCCTCCTTGATCTCCTTCTTGATGCTGATAGGATCATCCGGAGGAGCGTAGGGGGATTGGAGAACTCACATAGGACGAGAAGAGGGTGGTGTCGTCGTCGTCGTCGAGAAGGGGAGGGTTCTTCTCGTTGTTGATCTCGTCCTCGACGTCGGCCGATGGCGCCATGGAGGGCGGAGGGGGTGGAGGAGGGTGGGGTTGAGGAAGAGAGATCAGACTGCTGCTGCTATTGCTTGCGGGAGGAGGGGCGGTCCTCTCGTTGGTGACTGAAGAGGAGAATCTGAGGAAGGAGATCGGAGGAAGAAGAGGGTAAGGTGTGAGTGGGGGGGTGCCCGTGAGGGGCGGAGCGGAGGAAGGGGTCGGGAGAGGAGGAGGAGGAGGAGGAGGAGGAGGAGGAGGAGGAGGAGGCGGTGGCGGTCAGACGAGCGGGAGGCGGGAAGGGGTGAGGGCGTTGTGGGGAGCGGGAAGAGGAGAGATGGGGTTTTGCGAGTCGGGGGTATGGGGAAGCACGCTTTGAATTCAGGGGGGGGGTCGAAAAATTATTGGTCACCATCCATTTTTAAAATTATGCTGAAATATTTAGCATAAAATCAACTTAATTTTTGTTAAAAATTTTGATTCCATCCAAAATCATAATTATAGATTATTTTTTATCACAAGTTTAAAAGTCATGATCAAAATTAATTTTTATAGTAATACAAGTTAAATATATAAAGAGAGGAGTAGGATAAAGAAAAGTAACAAAATAATATTTTTTTATGTACATGGATGATCATTTCTCAATGTTCCGAGTTAGAAAATAGCTAATCATCTTCATGAACTCAATTCAAGTGACATTTTTACAAAATAATCAACTTGAGGGTAGCATTTTTATAAACTTGGCTATTGTTAATATTGAGCTAATCATTCAACACCTCAAAAGTAATTAACTTTATCATATTGATACAATTAAATGTCTAAATTTACTTGATAGAACTATCAATGTAAATGCATACTATTAAGGTGGATGAACATCAAAATTGTAGCTTTTCCCTCAATGCAGAGATAAACTACTTTGATATTGATATCATTATGCAAAGGCACAATAATGTAACAATAAAGATCACTAAGATGCAAGAGTAGACATAACAAAGTTGCTAAAGTCTTTTAATTTAAGAATTTTTACCTATGTTGTTGTAAATGACTATGTCAAATGGAACTATGGTGCATATGAATGGTGATGGAAATATCATTTTGATTGTGTCACTGTAGTGTTGTCTTGTTAAAATTTATCGTTAGCCTTGAGAGTGATGAGAAAATTTTTAAAATGAAGAGTAACTTCAAGGCATAACTCTTTGAAGCTTTCAAGAAAATAAAGATGTCATTCTCTAAATTGAATATTTGTAATGTGATGTTTGAGATGTTTTATAGTGAAGCCTTCGGCAAGTCCCATGGCAAGTGCTTTGCCTAGAAGGGAATCAAGTAAAATCATGGCTAATATATAGAAAAGGGGAAATAGAGGGTCTCCTTGTTTGACCTCTATTGTTGGTTTGAAATAATTGGAGATACATTCATTAATTTTAATAGAAACTCTTGAATGTAAAGTCAACTCCCATTTTGTCGAGCATAAATAAGATGAAATCCCATCTAATGGAATAAAAGCTTTCGTGAAGTTTATCTTTAGGAGTAAAGATTTTGATTTGCTAATATTCCATTGATTTAAAATTCCATGGGTAATCCCAAAGGAGTCAAGTGGTCCCCTTTTCGATAGGAAAGCGCATTGGTTAGGGGGAAGAGTTTTGTTTAGGTGATTAGCTAATCTCTAGATAGGATTTTGAAACGACTTTTAGATAAGCATTTATAAGATCTTGTCACCTTTTTTGTAAGCAAGGGTCATAATGTCATTGTTGTTGAATCTTAGATCTGCGGGATTGAAATTAGGAACATTGAGATAATTGCATAGGCTAAAGATGTCAATTTTTATAATGGGCTAAGTAACCTTAAAGAATTCAGTTGGGAAACCATGGGTCCGGAGGCCTTCTTGTGTTTTTAAGGTTTTGGTTGAGAGTGATTTCATCACCAAAAATGGCTGAGATAAAGTATGGGGTTCGGAAAGTGTAGGGATGATATTTTCTTGGAGATCAAGTTTTAATTGAGTAGGTTTTCATGTTTGGGTAGAGTTTTTTGAAGAAAGAAACAATGAAAGAAGCTCGTAAATTTTGGTCACTTAATATGATTCCATCCTCATCTTTTAAAGTGAGGATAAAAGTTTTGGATTTGCTAAGAGAGGCCAATTGATGAAGGTAACTGCTATTATGATCAACTAATCTAAGAATTTTTTTCCTTGACCCTCCATTTCTAGAGAAGAAATTCATCCTTAAGGAGATTCCCATGATCTCAAATAAGATTATTGAGGATGGAATTAATCCAAGGAGAGGGTACAATTTGTAGAGGTTGTTGATAAAGGTTGATAAGACTTTCCACTCTAGTTTTTTCCTTAGTATTGTCATGGACATTTAGCAATTTCCATTTGATAAGGTTTGTTTTCATGATCTTTAAAAGTTTGGCAAATTTGTCAATTGTGTTGTTGGAGTTAGGAGGGGAGGATGATCGTACTTCAAAAATTATATGAAGGAAACTATGTCTGTGAATCCAAAAATTTTCAAAGTAGAATCTTTCTCCTACAAAGTTTAATTTCCCAAGATTTAGGAGGATAGGGTGGTGGCCCAAATAAGTTCTAGGAAGTCTTAAATTTAAAAGGGGCCAACCAATACATTGATGGCAATCAATCCAAGCGTAGGAAAGGTTTTCAAATTGGGATCAAATAAGGATGAGTTTTGGATGATTTCATTTAGTTTCAAGAAAAAAATTGAAATGGGATGATTTCTCAATCTATCAGTGGAGTGTTGAGCAATGTTAAGGTCAACTCCAACAATAAGGGGGTTATAAGTAGTACAAATATTAGAAAGCAAATCAATAAATTCTCTTCTACCCTCCAAGTTTGGAGGACTATGGACATTCGAGATGTAAATTTCAACATTATGTTTTACCAAAAAGAGCATGAATTATCAAGGCACAATAGAATTTTTTAATAGATAGGACAGGGATTAAATCTAATCTAGTCCCTTGTAATAAAATGCTATTGATTTTATGTCTATTAATTAGATTAATAATTTGAGCCTAGGTATAATTTCCCCGAAGCCCTCTAACGGACAAGGCATTCCATTAAGCAAGATTACAGAATTTCACCTCTATCATCGATGGATTTAGCAAAAGCATTTACAGTAGAGGCGAAGATTCAAGTATAATTAAGAAATCAATTCTCTTTAAGCAAACCAACCTATCCTCAACTACATATACATAAGAAGACTTACATGTTGATCAGATGCAAAGATACATTTCATTGTGATTTCCAATGTGATGGATCCAATGCTATTATTACTTTATGACCCCATCAATAGTTTACATTACACAGCCCCATAATTCATTTTCTACCCTGAGAATCGATTTCAACTATTTGTACCAAAGTGTCCAATAGAAAAGACTATCTGGTTGAAATGAAATATCTAAATCACATGTCTGAGGCAGATGTGAAAAAGGGTTTACACGAGGACTTTATCCATAAAGTCTCTTTTGTCATCTTTATTATTGAAAAGGAATCCGAGATTGTCAATTATTTTTGGCAGGAGAATGGCTTGATGTATGAGAGAACAATCTAATCGTAATTGTAATCTAGTCTTGTTAAACATTCACTCACCCGACTCTGTAAATGTGATGGAATATTGGATTTCTGGCAGGGTAAGTCCATCTTGTAAATGTTATCGTATAATTCCTTTGGAATGAACGATGGTTTTGTCGTTTGAGAAGAAAGATATCACTACACAAAAGTTGAACAATGAACTTCCCTCTGACATATCTGAGATGACATAAGTACCAAGACAACGAGATAGTTTGCCCATTATTTCTCCAAACATGTGATATCGGCCTCTAAACTGAGCATCATGACTCAGGCAAAAGAGTGAATGTACAGAAACGAGCGAAAAGCTGCAGTGAGATGGGAGGTTAAAATTAAACTGACACAGCATTTCCTACGTAGATGTTAAGCAATTTTTCGTTTAGATGGATAAGTTGATGTGATACTAAAAATAATGTTGGAGAAATAAAATCTTGTTTCAATTAAAAACCTTAATTTTCTTTATATAGAGAATATGATTAAAAAAATTACATATACAACCCAATAAGAATAAGAAAGGAATCGAAACTCTCAACCCCACCCAATTCAAAAAAAACTCAAACTCACTCGTAATAAGACTCATGAGTAACTAATCTCAGCACTTTAACAAATAATATAATGAGAAATGGTCAGGTGGACGCCACTTCTGCACCTTTACTTGCATGACATCAGCTGCCGAAGTCTGCCCGTCCCCATCCATGCTGCACCCTAAAATCTTTCAATGCAGAAGGCAATCTATAAACCAGCGCCACCAAGGTCACGGGATGTGGTACATGCATGTGGCACAAATAAAGATATTGAAAATGAATGTCTAGTTTAAAAAAGAATGAATTAGCCAGGAAATTAAAAGAATGGCACCACTTACCAACAAAGAAGATAGGCAAGTTTGTGGTTTGGCACAAGGTTTAAGAAGCTGGTATGTAATATTTAGTTGATTGAATTACCGCATAAAAAGTATACAATATTAAGATAAGTACATACTTTTACATTTTTTTTATTTAAAAATAATAAAATAATTAATCAACCTATTAAAATTTATGTTATAATCAATATTATAACCATACATATGCTTTAAAGGTATATAAAACAATATATAGTTAATACTCATATTTTTTAATTACCGTAAAACTTAACATATAAAGTATTAGAATCAAACCTAAATCAAAATATACCATAAAATCTGAATTAAAAACCTAAAATAGACCTAAATCAAAACACATCGCCAAGAACCTAAAATGAAACTTGAAACAAAAATGTAAAATCAAACTTAAATCAAAACATATCAATAATCTAAAATGAAACTTAAAATAAAAATCTAAAATTACACCATAAATATAATATTTAATTATATCAAAAATCAAAATCATCCACCTTAATTTCTATTCTTAAAACGACCGACTACTCAATCGAGTATCCAAATATTTGGATCGCATATATGGGTCAGATCAATTACCAAGCTGCCGAGTATTCAATTGAGTTTGGTGCTTGCACACATGTGCGGCCGAGCATGTAGCTTACTTGACCAATTTCCTAAACCTTTGTTTGGCATCCCATAAAGAGACAAACGATGCACTGATTTGTGTGCGCAAGTCCAAGTATGTGAAAAACGCTAGAAGGGTACCTCTTCCCCTTTTGGAGCCAGAATAAAGATGAAAAGAATTTAGCGGACGCTAATGTGGTTTTTATTTACAATTAAATATATCCAAAAGAAACAGAACAAAATACAAACATACATTTTCCAAAAGAACACTTAAAGCTGCTGTTTAATTTCACACACAAAGCACTTTGACCATGCAAAAATTTATTAAACAAAAGAATTATGCATGTGCTGCATATGTAAGATGTGGTCGGAGAAGGCTTGGTTGTTGTTTTTGTATGTGCATGCATATGTAAGATGTGCTGGAAAACTGCAATGTTGGTACAACTAAGATGTGAATGCATTTGAACAGATGAACATAGAGCTAAGCCTTGCAAATTAAGCTCTGTTGTGAAATTTATGCCATCAGCTCAGAGGAAATATTGGCAACAACATCACTCACAAAGGTATAGAAACATTCCCTACAAGAACCAGGCATCAGTTTAGAATGTCGGACATGCTCGACTTGTTCAGAATGCTTGCAAATCATTTTAGGAACTTTCCGAGCAATTGATTCTGAGTGCTCCAAACCACAAGCAGCAAGGATCGTGTGGGTAGCAACTCTAGCTACTTTCTTGAAGCCCTCTGATCCTGGAGAATCAAACATAATTTTTGAGAAACTCTCACCATGCGGAAGTAGTAAGCCCTCCTCAGGCAGTACCAAGAAACAACGCGTTCACATTCACGGAACAATATGTATGGGGCATATCCTACGAGAACCGCACTCAAGTATAAAAGAAGGTATCCATTGTAGGAAGATGAAACCGCCAAAATGGAGAAATGTGGTTTTTTAACGATGTTCTCTAAATGGTATTATTATATTTTTCAAAAGAGAACAAGCACAAAATCTCATCTAATAATAACATTCCATAATGGATATTGTTGATCATCGGCACATTCCCCAAAAGTAGCACTAAAATGAAGCAAGTAGGTACTAAATAAAATGAAAAGAATTCGATTGATTCCAGAAAAAAAAAACGACCAAAATCTATTTATATTCATTCCTTAAATGAAACCCAAAGACAACCATTCCATAAAAGTAGCACTAGCAAAGGCTCGTAATACAAGTGAAATTCAGAAGGAACTTATATTACAGGCCTCTATTTACGGTGAAAATGAGAAAACTTATATTATAAGTGAGAAACTAATTTGTAATGCATGTGAGAAAAGTTGCATTACAAGTATGACTGAGTTCACTTATTATACACATGCAAGCTATAAAACAACAAACTTGTAATATAAGTGGATAAATGTATGATACGAGTCTGATGTAAACTTATAATACATGTTTGTGGTAATGAAAAATTGAATTGTAATACAACTTAACATTAGCATGGTATGGTCATTTTTCAATACTAGTGTAATAAATTGATTGGTTGCACTTAAATATGGTTACTGGTTTTATAAATCACCTTCAAACGTTGATTGTGCTTCCCATCAAGGAAAATAATGATCCAATGACTCATAGTTGGTGCTTTTTTCATCTCTTGAGCATAGTGTTCTATAGATACTTTTTCTACGCACACCAAATATGCATAAACAACCCAATTAGGGTTCCAAGTGAATTTTCTATACCAAGATTCCCCTCCTTCAGGTTTCCAAATACAAGTATACGAGTGAACGAGTCCTTTCTAAATTTTGCCACTATGTTAATTAGTTGGAAATAACAAATGGTTTTATTCAACTCAGAAACCCTAGGTGAAAGCGTAAATTGTAACATAAGTTTAGGTGGAAATATAAATAAGAAAAATAATACAAAAATAACATAAAGAGTGCTACATTAACACTTTCCCTCAAGTTGGAGTATATATATCAATTATGCTCAACTTGAAAATTATGCTCCAACTTGGACAACATATATCAAATGCGGATCGAAGAAGTGGTTTCATGAATATATTTGCAGTTTGATCTTCAGAGGTAATTGAAGTAGTGTAGATAATCCTACGCTGTATCAAGTCAATGGTATGGTGGCAATCAACCTCAACATGTTTTGTACGTTCATGAAACCTTGGATTGTTTGCCATATAGGGGTAACTTGATTATCACACCTCATCTCCATTGGCCTCTCCACCTGGACATGCAAACCCTGCAACACTAATTTGACCCAGACCATTTCTATCATTGTCTATGCCATACCACGACACTCTGACTCTGCACTTGACCCAGACACCACCTGCTACTTCTTACTCCTCCAAGTCACAAAATAGTCTACCACATAAGTATAGAAACCAGTAGTTGACTTTCTATTTTCCCTGCAACCTGCCTAGTCAGCATCAGAATAGCCAACAATACTCATAGATTCACCTTTCTGGAATAAAATGCATCTACCTGATGCTTTCCTTAGGTATCTAAGCACCTACATAGCAGCATCCCAATGCTGCTTGGTTGGTTTGTCCATGAACTGACTGAGTTTTTCCACTGCAAGAGAGAGATCAGGACGAGTAATAGTAAGATATAATAGCTTACTAACCAACTACCTATAAGATCTGTTGTCAACAAGCTATGACTCAGTATCATAGAGATGCCCTTTGGGATCCGTTGAAATATTGGCACGTTTAGATCCCCACATCTTTGTCTCCTGCAATACATCAAGGACATACTTATACTGACTCAGGACAATGCCATCTCTATTGCGTGCCATCTCAATGCCCAAGAAGCACTTGAGTTCACCCAGGTCCTTCATCACATTAGACTCAACCAGCTTTTTCTTTACCTCAGCTATCCCAACAGTGTCATCTCCAATAAGAATGAGATCACCAACATGGACAAGGAGTGCCGCAACTTCCTCTGTGCTCTTCTTGACAAAGAGCGCATGATCTACAAAGGACCTCACAAGTCCCATGGTTTACACCTCCTTTGACAGCCTCTGGAGACTCTGCTTCAGGCCATAGATGGCCTTCTTCAGTCTACATACACACTCCCCCTAAGTCTCAAACGCCGGAGGCTGTTGCATGTAGACCTCCACTTGAAGATTACTATACAGAAATGTATTCTGCACATTTAGTTGATGAAGAAGCCATTCGTAATGCGCAACAACAGATAATAGGATGAAAACAGTAGGTAGTCGTGCCACAAGCGAGAAGGTATTAAAAAAATCCACCCCATATGTTTGAGTGAATCCCTTGTAACGAGATATAGAGTTATATGGATTGTATTTGAGAGCAAAAACCCAATGGCATCTCACAAACTTGGCATGTCTAGGCAAATCTGTAAGCTCCCACGTCCCTCTGGAGTGCAAGGTAGCCATCTCCTCCATAGGCTGACACCACTTTGGATCGAGCATAGCTTACTGATAGGAAACAGGAATCTTTGTCGTTGAGAGAGCAACAATGAACATAGGAAAAGATCTCCCAAGATTACTAGTAGACACTACTCTAGCTGTATGGTAGTGCGCATTAGTGATTTAAATGCTGCTGGCAAGGCTATTTCTAGGAGGGGGCCGTGCCGACACGATAATAGTGTCGATTTACAGGTGTGCATCAGCATGCCGACAACTGCCGATGATTTCGGCGGCATGCCGGTTGATGCTGTTGCTGGTAAGGCGGGAAAGACCGACGGCAATCCGAAATTGAAAAATTGGGAGGGAAGGTTGAGGCCTAAAAAATTGGGTCTGGAGGACACAAACACGCAAATTTGAGCATTTTAACATCATTTTTAGTGTTGTTGTGATTTTTTGTCGGCATGCCCTTGGCATGTCCATCGGCATGGCCATCGAAAAATGGGTGTTTTCACGACATGCCTTTGATATGCCTATGAAATGCACACTTAGAATTTCATTGGCACGACGTCGAAATCGGCATTTTGAACCTTGGTGTGCACAACTGCGAGGGGCCTTCTGAATAGCAATCAAAAGGTCAAGATCCTCCTCTATAGGCTCAGTAACAATAGTAAGTGGAGCCTGCTCCTCAGCAGGAGCAGTAGAATCAGCAGAAGTACCTACACGACCACCACTAGGACAACTCACATCAGTATCAACACATACCTGACAAGGGGAGGAGACAGGTGGCTTAGATGGTGAGGGGGTGTGTGTTTGACGCTATGCATGCTGTCTATATGTAATTGGAAAGCTGTATACATGAGTAGGCTCTGACTCCAACTTGGTAATGGTCTCTATAGTGGTGGCATCCTCACTATGAGAAATGGGAATCTGCTCCAAAGAATTTGGTGGCATTGACATAGGAGTCGAATCATCCTCAAACAACAATTGATGACCATCAGTGGGAAAATACGGAACAAGTTCATGAAATGTGACATCAACACACATAATGCTTCCCACCTCGTGGATCATAACATCTGTATCCTTTCTGAGTACTACTGTATCCTAGAAAGACATACTTCACCGCCCTTAGGGTGAGTTTATCCTTGTCAGGTCCTAAAATATATGGATAGAGGCTACTTAGCCAAATACTCAAGGTGACACATGAAACAATTCCCTGTGTAGATGAAGGACATGCCATGGAACCTGCTCCTGAATGGGTAAGTTGGGCAATCTATTAATTAAGTAACAAGCACTTAGCACTGTATCTCCCTAATAAATATGTGACACATTATGATGAATAAGTAATGTCTTAGCCACATCCAACACATAATAGTGTTTCTTCTCTACCACCCCATTCTGCTGTGTTGTATGGGGGCAGTAGGTCCAATGAATTATTTTAAGGGACCTATAAAAAGATGCTAACTTTACTGTGCAAAATTCTAATGCATTGTTAAAGCGCATAATCTTCATAATAGTAGAGAATTGAGTCTTTATTTGCAAAATAAATGTCTCAATAACAGGCCCAACTTTAGACTTATTCTTTAATAAAAATACCTATGACATCCTGGAAAAATCATAATAAGCAAATAGAAGCGATGACCCAGTCTATTAAACACTCTACTTAGACCTTAAACATCCATATGCAATAAATAAAAAACAGTAGCAGAACTTTGAGAGGAACTAGTAGAAAAACTACCTCTATGATGCTTTCCCAGCTGACAAGCATCACATAAAATCTCAGCAGTAGGTGAAATGTAAGGGATGGGGTGTCATAGCCTGTTTAGTAAAGGGTGTCCAAGTCGACAATGGCACTGAAGAGCTGTACCAGCACTAAAAGCAACATCGCCCTGACACATAGTTGCAAAAGGAGTCTAGATTAAGCAATACACACCCCCTCCTCATGTCCATCACCAATTGTCCTACTCGTGAGTTTGTCCTAAAAGATACAGCCCAACTCATCAAAAATGGCACAGCAATATAAGTCATTTGTAATTTTGCTAACAGAAGTCAGGAAGAAAGAACATCAAGCAACTTCAGTGGAGTCACTACCACATCTCCTCTGCCATTAACTCTGGAATGCCTACCATCAGCCACCTAAACAGTTCTACCAAAAGGAATGGCTTGAATATGTCTGAACCAAGTCTGATCACCACTGAGATGACGGGATGCTCCTAAATCTACTAGCCACAGGGTACTGTCAGAAATACCACTACCAGAAGTAGCGATAGAAGTTATACCTGAGGAGGCCAATGCAGTAGCACCAGTAGTGGTGGCAGGCTCCTGATTCAACTGGGCGAGATGCTGAACCACTACATCATAGTCAACATGTGACAGTATTGCTCCCCTCCTCAAAAGAGATAGCTTGGTTGGCTATAGAGGTCTACCATGATTTGACCAATAGATAGCCTTCAAATAACTAACCTTGCCATAATGAGAACATATGGTTTGGGGTATACTAGACATGCCCCGATTACGTCCTCTCCCCCTAAAAGATGGAGAGACACATCCACCATGTCCTCCAGTAGCCACCAAGGCCTAAGTCTATCCAACATCAGACATGAATGGTTTGACAACCACCCTACTCACTTGACTATATGCTTCCTCAAGTGATAGAAGCTCAGTAAGAGTCAAAACCTAGGACTTGGCAGCCTCATAATCTGGTCTAAGACCATCTAGGAATTGAAAGACCGCATACTCCCTCCTGTATGCCCTCTGAATGTCACGTGCATATTGGACGGTAGACATTATACTTCTCCAGGTAGGGGTGTACACAGGTCGGGTTAAGACTCAACCCAAACCCAACCCATAGTTTTCGGGTTGAGATTTTTCCAACACAACCCAACCCATTACACTACCGAACCCAACCCAACTCCATCGGGTTGGGTTGGGTCGGGTTGAGTAGGCTGTTGACTAGTTAAAAGACTCAAAACTTATATTTATCTCCTGCATATTTTCTATGTCTTTCATACTTAATAACAAAATATTTTAAACTTATAAATATTTTATATCTTCTAAAAAAAGCGAATAAAATAGACAAAAACAAAAATAATTTGATAGTTGTATAATAGTAATTGCCTCTTTCCTGTAGAAAAGTAAACACATATTACAAGACGATTATCTTTTCCATGTAACTTTTTTCATAAATGTAGGCATTCAAAACAAAGAATTAGACAAGAATCAAAATAATTTTTTACCAGTAAGGAAAAAATTCAAGATGCATATGTGGATGTCTTTTAATTCTGTCTAAATAAAGAATTAGATGAAAACCGAAATAATGATGTCTAATTTAAGCGTCAAACTTTGAATGCCTACGTCAAAGTTTCAAATAATTTAGGTTAAATTAAGGGAAAGTAGAGGGGAAGGAGCATGGCCGAGAGAGGGGGTGGTGGGTATTGGCTATAGTGAAGGAGGATGGCCGGTGAGGGGGTGGAAGGTTGTGTGGTGGTGGTGGTAGCAACTCTAGTAATAGGTTGGGCGAAGGGGAAGGTAGAGAGGATGGCGGATGGCCGGTGAAGGGTGGTGGGCTGTGTGGTGGTGGTGGATTGATGGTAGTGGGCCAGCTGCTCTGGTAGTAGGCTCGGGCTGGGCAGAGGGAAGGTAATGACGATGATGGATAGCCGGTGAGAGGGTGGTGGGTTGTGTGGTGATGGTGGTGGTGGTGGTAGCTCTAGTGAAGGGAGGTGATGGCTATCACTAATGTAGAGGAGGAAGAGAGGAGGGAGGAAGATGCTAACCTCGAGTGGTAATAACAAGAACAATGGCGACAACGAGAAGGGAGCTGTGAAAGAGGTTAGTGGCAACAACGAGAGAGGAAGCTCGGTTTAGGGCTTGCGAGTGAGGGAAATTAAAAAGAAGCGCATGATAAAGAGTACACAAGGAGAGGGAAGAGTGAAATTGAGGGAGTGGCGTGCGTTATTTGCGTGTTTTTTTTTTTGTCTTCTTTCAAGTTTAAACAGGATAGCTTTTTTTCCTTTAAAATTTTAATGTATACTCTCGTGTGTGTGTGTGTATCGGGTTGAATCAGGTTGGGTCAAACCCAACCCAACCCATTTTTTATCGGGTTGGGAAAATCTCAACCCAACCCAACCCACTTTAAGTCACAACCCAACCCAATTGATTTGGATTTGGGTGGGGTTCGGGCTGAACCCCCGACCCGTGTACACCCCTATCTCCAAGAACCCCTTCAAAGTGACATAATACTAAGATAGCAACTGACCTTCCTGCTTTAGGCCACCAATCGCATGATGCATATCTAAAAACTTACTAGAATTCTTCTTGTGTGAATAGGTGTCGCATAAAGAATCCCACATCTCCTTCGTCGTCATGTAGTACATGATACCATCTCCAATTTGAGGCTCCATCGAGTTCCTGATCCATGCTAGGACCATGCCATTATCTTTCTTTCACGTGACATTTTCCTGTTTTATTTTATGACGTCATCTCTATCAAAATATGCTCCTTATCGTATCCCTCTACTGCCATGAGGAACGTCTAAGACCATCTGACATAGTTGGTCTCATTCAACTTGGTGATAGGAACAAAGAAGGGAATCTTGTAACTCTCAATGTTCGTAGTGGTAACCGATGAATCAATGATACCTCCAAGGTACTTGGAGATGTCACCGTGCCTTAGGACGATCACAATACACCAATAAGGTAGATCTGAGAACTACCTTCAGATATGAAAAATTTGAAAATCAGAGAGAAAGTGAGAAAGTGACCTCTTGATTATAAAATGTAAGATCTAGAAATCATAGAAATCATCCCAAGAGCCATAGTAGCCCCTTAGATCTAAATTTGGCGCATGTTAGGGCACGAGGAGATCCCTAACAGCGCCTCTAAGGGGCACTACTCACCCTTGCCAGAAGAGAGGACCCCGCCGATCACCACCACCCCACTGGCGGCGGCAATGGGGCACTGTAGGACCATCGAAGCCAGTCTGCAGTCATTGGCGATGCAGCCCGGTGGCCTGCAACCCCGATCTGGACAGGGGCGATGACGATCTAGGCAGGGGCAGCGCTAGCAGTGGGTCTAGTGACCAGTCTACTGCCCTACGTCGGTCTTCCCCTCCCCACTGGCAACATCGCTGATCGATTCGATGAGAGAGAGAGGGATAAGGTGGTTGTGTACAGAGGCTTGTGCAGGGTGGGATACCGGAGCATTGATTTAGGATCGTTGCTTTGATACCAAATCAGAAATAACAAATGATCTTATTCAACTCAAAAACCCTATATCTTTTTATATAAAGAGATGTGAAAGGGTAAATTGCAACATAAGTCCAGGTGGAAATACAAATAAGAGAACGTAAAGAGTGCTATGTTAACATAATTAGCATAAATCATGGAGGTGATGCAAATGCACGACCGTCCTAAGTATGGAGAGCCATAGAAAGGCAAAGCAAGCTAATCTTTTCTGTGATCGATTTTTGCCTTGTTCCTCTCATGAATTGTCTTGTTCTCTCAAAGTATTCCAAATCCAACAAGATGTCCTAACAACCATTTTCACATTCATCTTCTATGCATAGTCTTGCCCATCGAAAGGTAGGTGAACTCTATGTTGCATCCCTGACCCAAAACCATAGTCCCTCTGCCTTGCAAGACAAGAAAATGCTAGACAGACTTAACAACATCCAGGAAAGACATGCATGGAATACGCACAGATATAGCAAGATATGTGCAAAATGCACGCACATAGAGGTTAAGTATAGGCATGCACACACTCAAGTGCAAGCGCAGGGCCAAGCAGCACATATTGATGCTTACACACAGTGGCTGGTGTGTGCAAGCACTATAGTGTATGTTGACTGGAAGTATAACTTAATTTAAACAGACCAAATCAGCCGGCATTCAAATATAGCATTTTATAAGACAAATGGCAATATTTTGGCAGAAAATACAATAATCAGAAACAGACAATAATCCAAATGTATAACATGCCATAAACTGTGTATGAACTGAAGTAACCAACATAAATGGAAAGACCAAAGTGTACCTAGACACTTGTCAATTCTCTGCAGCTTCAGATTGAGCTTTACAATAGACTGAACTTCACTCTTTGCGTTGGAGCTGGTAACTTTTGAACTGCTAGCATCATCTTTACCTGCAACTAGCCTCTCTTTGCTGGTGGGCTCTTTTTCATGTGGCAAAAGTTCATTGCAGCCAAGTTTATTGGAATTGGAAACCAAAGATCCCAAGAATGGAATAAAAGTGTCCGGGCCAGGACAAGGGCATGTGTTACTTCCACCAACTGAAGTTTTATCTTCTCTTCTATCATGAACTATCCTATTAGCAATGTCTTGTTTCTGAATGGCAGGAGTCAAGCAACAACTTTCTTTATCCATTCTTTGACATTCTTTGTGCACCTGTAATTTCTCAATCATATCACTACCATGTCTCTTCATATGATCATTTAAGAACTTCAGTTCTGTCTCTTCTACCCGAGGTGAAATATGTCCCTGGTCAATTCCATTTAAAATTCGATCAACTGGCTTAACTCCAGCAGATCTTGCCCTAGAGATGATCAAGCGAGTGTGCTGATCCTTGTTACTAGGAGCACAACCCTTATCTTGTTTTACCATTTGTTGAACTGATTTTGCAGCTTTCATCATTCTCCAAGCCTTGTCAACATCACTGGAGCTAGTACAGCATGCTGGAACATCAGGAACCTTATCTTGGGTTGTCTGCGGTGCCCTGGCAGGGGTTGCGAGCGGTCTTGGTCTTGATATGCTAGGATCTGTTCTCTTTCTACCTGTTTTTTGACTGCCACCTGTTCTGCTTGAAATAAATCCAAAGGTTAAAGAACCAGTTCTTAGATCATTCCAGTTTTCACGAAGCCTTTGTATATGACCATGGACATCACGGCAACGCCGTAATGTTCTACCAGCCTGTCCAGTGACATTAGAAATGGGAGCGAAAACACTTTTGCTCATGGTTATTCTACCATTAGCAAAGCTCTCTGGGCATGATGAACAGTCATGCAAATCAACTGCTGTATCAAGTCTGTTTGATCTAAGGCCAGTTCCACCAATTCTCCCACAGTCAGTAGCACAAAAAGATGGTTGTGGTGAGATATAAGGGTCGTCTTCAGCTACAATTTCAGTTATCGAAACAGGCGACTGAGATCTGCGACATATTCCCAAATTATCACATGAATATCTGCCATCATTATCTGATTCAAATTTGGAATGTTCATTCTTAGAAATCATGCAATCATCACAGTACCAGTCACCTTCAGGTACATCATAACCCAAACCAATACAGTAAGTATGTGCAGCAGAGTCACAGAGATCACAAAGTAATAAGAGATTGTCATTGGACGAGTTCTGGCAGAAACTGCAACAAACGTCGGCATATAAATCTTCAGGTCCTTCTGACACATTTCCAAGAGGATGATAAACCTGTAAAAGTGATACCGTGCATAAGATTTTAGTTCAACGAGTATGGATATATTCTACAAGGAAGTATTATAAAACATTAGCAGCCACTCCAAATGGAAGGCCCATTTGGCACCTTGCATGTTGCACTCGGCCATATCTATATATAATTTGGATTTACGTGCAAGGTGTGTAGCTAAAGTCAACTCTTAGATTCTCACCAATTTCTGAAGGTAAGAGGATGGCTATTAGAGATAAGTAATTGTCCAAGTAACTCAAAAGATATGGAAAATTTACAAGAGGAAACTAAAACCTAGCGATATCGCCGGACACACCAGCGCCACGTGGCATATGACTTAGCAGACAACATGGCAGGCGAAGTCTCTAGAAGGAAGATATTTTGAATTCTAATAAGGGAACGTTGGGTCTCGTGCTATTTGCTTTCTGTTATGTAGGGGATATTTTGTTGCTTTTCAGTTGTGTCTTGGCAGGGACCCCTGGCCCTGTGCTCAGCCCTAGCAGGGGGCGGGTGTGTACAGGCTCTGCCCACCATGTCGTGTATGTGGGCACCTTTACAGGTTTGGCTGCATGCAGCCATAAAGGGCATTACATACCCATGTACCCTACATCAGATAGGAATCAAGCGAGATCATTCCTTCTCTCTTTTATTCTCTTGTTCTCTTGCTATGTAAGGTGGTAGAGGAAGGCCTCCCACCATAGCTTGACGCTGCAACCACGAAGGACCACCACCACCGTTCCAATGGTCGAAACAATTGCTCTCGTATGGGGCAGGCAACACAATGGTATCAAAGCCAACCTCTTGCATACTCGAGGAGCCAACCACCATGGATGAGGAACAATGGGACCTACTCATCCACATGCAACAAGACACCAATCACTTGCTTCAGTAGTGTTGCACCACCCTAGTCGAGTTGGTGGACCACTTGCGGTCGAGTAAGTTGGAGGAGGAACCTACACCACTAAGGTAGTCATGCCATACGGGGAGAGATCGAGCATGGCCATTAAACTTGACCATGATGGCTTTGATCATCAAGCTTAACTTTCCAACTTATGATGGCATGACGGAGGCGACCTCATGGCTCCATCGAGCAGAATGATTATTGACTTTCCACCATGTGCCAAAGGTTGAGAAGGTTCCATTAACAACAATGCATCCTAAGAAGGAAGCTCAACAATGGCTCCATTAGGGTGAGGCTAGTGGATACATCATGAATTGGGGGGAGCTTCGACAAAGCTCTTCACATGGTTCGAGAAGATGAAGTACGAGGCATCGATGGGGTAGCTTTGTTGACTATGACAAACCACCTCAGTGAAAGACTACTACTTGAAGTTTGAAGCACTACAAGCTAAGGTGCTCCTGATGAACAAAGACAACTTCATAGACATCTTCGTTGCCAACGTATAGAAGGGCTTCATGTAGAGGTTCTCATCCTCCACCAACACACCATGGAGCAAGCTTTTAACTATGCACGCAACTTAGAAGACTATAGTGCGCACCTCTCAAAGTTACTTTTAGTGGTCCGGGAAGTGAAGAACACAGAGGCATCGACAACTACACAGGAGACCAAGGAGGAGAAGTCGGCCACAAAGTGGCCAATGCGACGACTTACACCATAGGAGATTTCAGATTGATGCAAGAAAAATCTATGTTACTACTGCGACAAGAAGTTCATGCCATGCCACTAGTGCAAGAGCCACACATTATACTTCCTCACCAACAAGGAAGAGGAGGTCGGGGAAAACTCGACCGGGGGGAACCACATTGAGATGGAAGTAGGGATGAAAATGAATCAGATATAGATTTAGATATCCAATGACCA
Source organism: Thalassia testudinum (assembly GCA_037157565.1). Taxonomy (NCBI): domain Eukaryota; kingdom Viridiplantae; phylum Streptophyta; class Magnoliopsida; order Alismatales; family Hydrocharitaceae; genus Thalassia; species Thalassia testudinum. The sequence goes on from JAZHRO010000030.1 coordinate 57,675,913, forward strand.
TATTCGAATATGGTCAGATTCGAATATTCAAATTCGAATATTTGTTGGATTTAAATACGAATTTAGAAAACAATCTCAGAATTTTGTCAAATATGAGTCCAGAAGTGGTATGTTGAAATTTGGATCGAAATCGAATAGGATTTGAATATCCTACATATTAGCCCTACATGTTGCTTGCTTTTATAAACATTATTCTTTTAAATTTGGATCAACTCAAATTATTTGTACTTTTTAACAACAATCTCCATCTGTATTAACTTAACATTATTCTCATCACGAGGGTCTTTACGGAAGGCCTTGTCCAACTCCCCTTAACCACTGTTGCTGACAAGGGACTCGCCTTCATCGACAATTGTAGCTCCAACAACTTCATCTCCCCATCCTTGGTGTAGAGTGACTCCTATGCATGGCAGCAACACCACACCATGCAAGAGTCCATCACCAGAGGGGGTATGCTGCGAACAAATCGATAGGTCAAAAACTTCAGTTGTACACCAAAGGCACGAATTCCTCTTGGAGTGTTTGAGGTCAGATTGGGTATACCATGGATACAATCTGTAGGGCAAAACTAAGTAGGATTTGGATATTCCCTCAATTACTTATAGTGCTCCAGAGAGCGAGATCACGTTGGTAGGTGCCATGGCCAATTTTGATAATCTATTAGACAATGAGATTCGCACTCAGTTACATAGCCAAGACCTCGCCTACCTCCTATATGTCATGGATAGAGGTGAGGGGGATGGCTCCTTGGAACTTCCTCCCGAGATACAATAGCTGGTGAAGCAATACGAGATGGTATTCCAAGAGCCTAAAGAGTTCCCTCTTGAGCAAACAGGGGCCCATTCCATTCCTCTCAGGGATGAAGCACAACTGGTTGCCATATTCCCTTCCTGTTATGCTTGGTGCCAAAAGAATGAGATCAAGCACCAAGTGCAAGAGTTTCTCGTCGATGGTCACGCTTAACCAAGTCTTGTTGGTCCTTATAAAAAAGGATGGTAGTTGGTGGTTTAGCATCGACTACCATGACCTCAACAACCATAGCATTAAAGATAAGTATCCAATTCCCATCGTAGATGAATTACGCAACAAGCTTCACAACACCAAGTACTTCACGAAACTTGACCTTTGAGTTATCATCAGATTTGAGTGTAGGAGGACATACCGAAGATGGCTTTCCATACGCACTAAGGGCACTATGAATTCGTGGTGATACCCTTCGGCCTCCGGAATGCACCCTCCATCTTCTAGTTGGTTATGAATGACATCTTCCAACCCCCCCTACATCGTTCAATGCTGGTGTTCTTAGATGACATACTCATCTACAACAAGATCTGGGAGGACCATTTGCATCATGTGCAACAATACTCGAGGCGCTACACGTACATAGATTTTATGCCAAACTCTCCAAGTGCTCATTTGGAGTTTGTTGCATAGAACTCGGGTACATCCTAAAAAGTGACAAGGTGCACGTGGTCCCAAATAAGATTCAAGTTGTAAAGGAATGGCCAATTCCTAAGACCACGTGTGCTCCCGCAATTTCTCGAGAGTCGGGTATTATTGGCAGTTTGTATGTGGATATGGGGGTATTGTTGTTCCCCTACAGGCATGCCTTAAGAGCAAGGTATTCAAATGGTCTCTGGAGGCTGAGCATGCCTTCAAGAATTTAAAGGAAGCACTCACAACATCACCAATCCTCCATCTGGTAGATTTCAACCAACCCTTCACACTCGAGTGTGATGCATGTGAAGGTGGCATTAAGGCCATGCTAATGCAACGAGGACAACCTATCACCTTTTTGAGCCAAGCCCTTTCTCTACAGCAACGCACCTTCTCGACAGCAGCGCACCTTCTCGACTTATGGGAAGGAGATCCTCACATTTGTCTGTCGTTATGAAATGGCACCACTATCTTAGCAATGGCTGAATCATCGTTTGCACTGACCATCACTGCCTCAAATACTTGCCCCAACAACATATGACATCTCCTCACCTCACCAACAAAAATAGGTAGCAAAATTTCTTCCATATGATTTCATGACTGAGCACAGGTGGGTAGTCCAAAACATGGCCGCCGATGTGTTGTCGAGGCGTAATAAGGAGACATTGTTGGCCATCTCCGCCACCCAACCTATGTGGGTGCATGCGCTTTAGGAAGAGTAGGAGACAAGATCAACATATCAAACTATACTCTCTACATTCAAGAATGACAACACATCATCCGAATGGCAATATGAAGACGATGTTCTCTATCGAGGGCGCCACCTCTACAACTCTACCTCAAGCCTGATTCACTAATGACGAAAGAGATCCTACAAGAGTGCCACGCCACACCCGCCATGGGTCATGCAAGGTAAGAGAGGATAAGCGACTTCGTTGCAACTTCAAGTGGAATGGGATGTGGGTCCGGAACTATACCACTTGCCAATGCAACAAGGTTCAAACCACAACTCCAATAAGACTCCTACAACCATTACCTATCCTCAATCGGATTTAGGAAGACATTTCCATGGATTTCATGGAGGCGTTGCCATCTGATCATGGCAACACCATTATCATGGTTGTCGTCGATCAACTATCGAAATACATACACTTGGCACCCATGAAGCATGCCTTTTCCATTGAAGATGTTGCACACCTCTTTGTCAATGTCCATAAAGCATCATCTCAAACCGAGACAAGGTGTTCACAAGCCATTTTGGCATGAGCTATTCCAATTAAATAGTACTAAGATTCAGTTCTCCACCTATCAACTGCAAACCAATGGCTATCTAAGTTTGTTAATCGCAGTATTGGGGCCTACTTGTGATGCTTTTTCCAAGAGCATCCACACTCGAGGGTCTGCTGGCTACCGTGGGCCAAATACTTCTTTAACATGATTTACCATTCCTCTAAGGGAACTACTATATTTAAGGTTGTCTATGGCAGGCTACCCCAACTTCGCAAACTTACATCCAGGGCATGGCTCGCGTACCCGATGTTGCCATCTCCCTTCGAGTGTGAGATGCCATACTCCATGATTTGACGCATCATTTGTCCAAATCACAAGATCAGGTGCACTCCAAAGCCAACAAAGGCTGTTGCAGCGCATCCTTTGAGATCAGGCAATACGTCTATCTCAAACTTCCCCCTTTCTGACCAAAATGCTTCGCAACAAGTGATTCCCCAAGCTGCAGCCAAAGTTCCCCCTTGTCGTTATTTGCTTTCTATTATGTAGGGGTTATTTTGTTGCTTTTCAATTATGCCTTGGCAGGGAGGGGTGTGTATGGGCTCTACTCACCATGTCAGGTATGCATGCACCTTTAAAGGGTATTATATACACATATACCCCATGTTAGATAGGAATCGAGCAATATCATTCCTTCTCTCTCTTATTCTCTTGTTCTCTTGTTCTATAACTTGGAAGAGGAATGGCCCCCACCATAGATCAACATCGCAACCGCGAACAACCACCACAACCAATCCAACAGTCGCAACGATTGCCAGCATGTGGGGCAGGCAACACTAAGGGGCAAAACTGGAAAAGGATCCAGTTCTAATATCCAATAACCCCGTTTGAAATTTTGGATCTGGATACTTGGATTTGGATGTAATATCTTAAAAATCTCAATTTGGATCCAAATATGATTTCCAAAGAAAAATCTACATTTGGATCTAGATATATGACCAATCATATGTAATGCATATATCAACTTCATATACAAGCACAACACCACTTCATATGTCTTCTCAAGTCATTTATAAGTGCCAATGGTCCTTTAGTATAAACAATGCAAGGAAAATCTGAACCACAAAATCCAAATAGTGGGACAAATGCTGCAACGAACGACACCAGCAGCTCCTTTCTCACAGTCACTTACAATGTATGGGGCAGTTCGGATCTCTAACCTCCCATGCCAAAACCACCTCTCACCTCACCTCCCTTGCCTCATCCCTCACAGTCCTCACTTCCTTCACCTTTGGTGCTTGTCAGCTTGTGGGAATCAAGGAGAACTCCATGACATGCAGGGTCGAGGCACTCATGATCAAGATACGGAACCTCCTCGATGCCATGATAAACATGTGAATGCACTCAAACAGGGTGGTTGCTTTCACTTCTAGCCGAGGAGCTCAATATGGCAGCAGCCCTCAGCAACAAGCTGTGATCGGAGCTTGAGAGGCTAAAATCTGATCAGACCTCAAGGATTGAAGCTGCAGAAGAGCACCCCACTGCTCCTATTCAAGCAAGGATCAACATATTTTGGTTTGAACCACACTACTAAAACCCCTCATCCACGGATTTCTTCGCATGCCCCCTCCAAAAATTGAATACCACTGGTACTTTTTTATATTCCATCGGTGCATTTCAATTGCATACTAAAAATCACCAGTGCATTTTCAGTTGCATTTTTTTTCGAAAAAGAGCTTTTAGTTGTATATTAAAAATCGCCGGTGCATTTTCAGTTCTACACTAAAAGTCACCAATGAGTTTCATTTATATATCAAAAATCACCGGTGCTTTTCTTAGTTTCGGAAGGGAGCACCTGAACAACCACGCAAAGAAGGGGTTAATCTACACTTTGCATTTTGGTTTCTAATGCCTTTGCTTTCCAAATTCATTTCCCCGATCAGATATGTGATCAATCTCCTACGCTCATTTCAAAATCAACTGGGTTTGTTTTGGTAGTCATTGTTTCAGTTGTACTAATGCATGAAGAAAGAGCCTTCTTCTAGCACGGCCTACGGCCTGTCTGATGGTGGAGCCTTTATTTTTTTTCCCTCTTCCTCCGGTTCATCTTCTCATGAGACTTTTTTTTTTGAAAGAAAGAGGACGACTACCGAAGGTTGGTACTCGTCCACAGAATATCATTAATCAACAAAGAACTGAAACAGACATACATGACATGAAGACACAACTCTGAGAAGCCCCACACCTCTCTCAACATATTCTCAACCCACGCCCTTTCATTTTTGAAAATAACATCATTAAACTGGATCCAAACATGCCAAACAGCCACCAACCCCAAAATCTATCCATACTCGTCTGCATGAAATATTGCAAGTTGAGTAAACTGACACCTCCTCTTGAGCAATAACTTATTCAAGAGAAACAGAATTCCTCTCACGACTCACCTCTCTCTACATATATTTTGAGAGCTTGAAAAAAGATGCCCTGGATTCCCAATGCGAAATGTAGGGGAACCGTAATTGAGCTAAAAGGAGGACCCGTCCTGATCCACGACGAAATTTCGAACATGATAGTATTCCAATTGTGACTTTGATTGCTATTTTTTCTTGCAATTGCTCTGTGTGTGTGTGTGTGTGTTATCAATTCAATTCTAAGTCATTTTACGAGAATCGAATGAGGGAGAGAATAGATCAAAACGAGAATTTTCGCGACCTGATTGCGCTCGGGGACGCGGACGATGCGCTCGGCGGGGAAGACGCCCGGGACGGGGGGGCGGCGGATGAACAAGAACCTCTGCTTGCAGAGTGGGCAGCGGGACTCGACCTTCGACCACTCCATGATGCACACGAAGCAGAAGTAGTGCACGCAGCTGTCCACCTCCCCTCGGATCGATCCCGGGCCCTCCTCCACCAAGCAGATCCCGCAGGTCCGCCTTCCTCCTCCTCCATTGTCGTATTGTCGTTGATCTTGGTCTCGGTCCCAGTCGACGACTACGGCGATCTTCTCCTTGCCCTTGTCGGTTGGGTAGGGAGGATGGGTTAGGGTTTCGGTGGTGCTGGAGAGCTTCGGGTGCTTCTTCTTGGGGGAGAGCTCGGGGTCTCTCCCTACCTCCATTGATCGCGATCGAGAGAGAGGGAGAGAGAGAGAGATGGAGGGAGCGTGAGGAGGTGGTGTTTTGGGGATTGGAAGGGAAGTTGATGTCGTTGAGTTGCAATCGGCGAGGATAAAACAGGTGGAAAATATAAAGAGTAAAAGGGTTAGAGGGGAAAAAAAAAAAAAAGGGAGAGAATTAAAATATGGAGACAAAATCTCTTATTTATTTATTTATTTTTTTTCCTATAGCATATAAATTTCGTTGAATTCATCGGTTTAAGAGTAATGCTCTTGTTTCTTCTTCTTTATCTTACCTAAATCCTAACAAGAACCTTATTAGGTCTCTCACTCTCTTTTTCTTTATCATTTTCACCATTATATATTACCTCTGCCTCTTTATTGAGTTCAACCCTGCTTCCAAATGATATTTTTTCTCTTCAACTCTTGAGCATTGCATTGAAGGCGACTTTCCAATCAAAGATAAGGTCATTGGTCATGGGCTTGCAACCACGATCGTCGGTCGATGTTATTTACCCTTTTTTCTTTACAATGGTCTACTGTTTGTCTTTCTTCTCTTGTCAAGGGTATCATGTTTTCTTGGTTAGTCGTGACCAAGTGTGGAAGCTTGGTAGCTTGACATTAGTCTTGTGATTAACGTTCCTGTCCATAACTTCTTAGCCAACTTTCCTTTCGATTGGATTTGGTTCTTTATGCAGTGCTCATTGAAAGTGATATAGATGTTATTCTAATTGTGGGATCCCCCACTACTTAGATCATAGAAGTCATTTCCATCTTACTTCACCTTGAAGCACTTAGTTTGTGATCATTTTGTGCTTTTAGTTTTCTTTTGTTCTTTTGTTGTTTATGTTTCTTGGTTGTTGTTGTGAGTTTAGCTTGATATTGTTTTTGTTTAGATTCCTTGATTTTTGTTCTTGTGGGGATAGGAGAATTTTAGTAGTAGTTTGGTTAGGAACCCCCCCACATAGTATTCTTTCTAGACTATGTTGATGCTATCATTAATACTTAACCTACATTTAAGGTATGTTGACATTAGTTGTATAGCATCAATGTTGTAGCATTTGTATTGAATGATGTGATTTTATAACAGCATCATTATAACAATAATGTTGTGGTACCATAGCATTGATGCTATAGTATACATGCTAGAGTGCATGAGGATGTATTATCTTCTCATAACTTGTATATGTTTTGAAGAACCTTTTTTCTTCCCATAAAAGGTGGTATAGAGCATCTAAAATCCTCTCTTCTTCTTATCCCCTATCTTAGCTAGCTAACTTTTTTTCATCAATCAATTGTAGCCTATGTCTCATTTTCCTGACAACTAAACCCCCACACCAATAAAAACCAAGCCTTGTTGAAAAGTAACAATGGGTATTTTATTGCAAATAGGTATTTTAATCCTCTTCTTTGACTCCATACTTCTATCTCCACATCAATGGATAAGAGGTGGGGTGTAAATTATGTGTTTATATGTGAATTTGTAAATTATTATCTTATAGAAAAGAAGATTGGGAGCTTTTTGCATGTTCTTTACACATGGTCGATGGAAATTCTCTCTTGTCACACTTTTCATATTGTGTAGGTTTAGGACGAAGGTATTCAACTATAAAACTCTTTGGACATTTATTTATTTATTTTGTTATAGAAAAAGTGAATTTCAATCATTTAAAGAATGGTAGTTCATTTACCTATTATCCTGCATCTAATCCTATACACTTTATTCTTGTAGTAGGTTGGTTGGGTTTATTACTTATTAAGCATATCGTGGTTATTAAACTTCTATTCATCTTCTTCGCTAGCAAGATGTTGGTATTAATTAAAAGCTAGGGTCATCTATCATTTTGTTTATTTCATAATGGATACTTGTTTAAGGTCCCATTTTAACCCTTAAATTTTCGACTATCTCCCTCCATCCAACAATTAAGGATGAGAAGATAAGGGTGGAGTCTAAATTGCCATTCATCTTTAGATTATACATGTGTCTTAGTATTTTATACACATATCTCTCGTGAACATTTTTATACATGTCCCCTTTTATGTCACCACACATATCCCTTTTATGCTATATGTTTGCCTAACTACCTTATCATTATCATTAATAACCATTAAGATTGAATTAATATAAGTAATTGAAATGTCTAACTTAACCTTTGCAATAATGCTTTGATTTTACACAGCAGAATAGAGACTTGTACATCTTTTTATTATATATGGAACCAAACCACCTACTATATCCAATGGTTCTTATGATCTCATACTCTATTAAGATTATAACAAAATCATCAATGATACCAACAATACGAGTCGTGACACTAAGGCCTCATTTGATGTAGGTTTAAAGTTTAAGATTAGATAAACTTTAGAAAATTTTAAGGGATAAATGAGTGGATGAGAGGAGTATTATTAGTAAGTGTACATGTGATAGTTGAATTGATATGCTATTAGGAATATATAATTTTATTTGCATTCGGTGCGGATAAGTGGATGGAGATTTAATAGTTGATTTAATGTCAAGCTATGAAAACTTGTTTTTATTTACAGTATGAATGAGTTGATTGAAAGGAGTGTGACGGATGGGATGATTTGATGTGTGATGAAAATGGATTTCTTGTGGAAGAGTTAACATCATCTTCTATTCACCTATTGTAACTTGTAAAGCTAACGCATAAAACAAAGAGAAATAGCATATAGAGGCTACTGTTCATGCTCCATTCGACGAACACATCACCCCTGTAAAACCACAACCAAATCCTTGCGAGTTCATTTTTCCCCACCCACCCACACACACGAGCGTTGGTGCAACCACCGGGTGCTTTTAACGTTTGTACTGCCAAGGTACGCCCTTCTACAGCTTCTCTCCAGTGGGTGCTGTCATTGGTGCCAGGAGGTGCGCGCGCTTACTAGATGGTGCGGTCACAGTATGTGCTATGTGTAGGAACGTGCGGGCAATTTGTGTGCACGTGAAGGTGCGCGAAGGTGTTGTTGCAGCGGTGTGTGCCAGGGCATAGGTGCTTGGGTGCATGGGAAGGTGCTAGTGCCAGTGCTTTGTAGGGTCTTGTGCTTGTCGGATGTTCCTACCTATGCGGGTGCTAGTATTACTTGTGCTGCTACATTGATGCCTGCATTGGGTGTGTTACCTCTTCCTTGAAATGGAGGGTGTGGGAAGGGGGGATGGGGGCGTGTGATGGGTGTGGTATGTGTGCTGTGTAATTTAATTAAAGACCTCTTTGAATGGTTCCTTAATGCAGATAAACTATGCGTAGAAAATGGTGGATGAATTCAATGGCCCAATTTTCTACAAATGTGGATGCGTGCACAAATTGCCATGGAGGAGAGGATCGGTCTCAGCATCAGCTGCGAATCACACCCACTGACTAGAATGCATTTCGCTTGCTCAAATATAGCAACGGTATTACGTGCACAACTCATACTCAAACCTTCACAATTCATTTCTAACAAATACTACAAATAAAATAAAACAGTATGATGTGATTTCAACATCAACATATGGGCTAAGGCGGTTCTTCCATCTGACAATACATTATACACGAAGTAACATACATACCTTCCTTGACGTCGAGAAGCAAATTAGAATCTACTTCAAAACCCCTAGGAGAAACATTCAAGTTGACGTCCATGACACACTTCTTCCCCACGAGATGACACGTATGTGCGAGAAGGTGTGCGTGCTTCAACCTTGAAGCACATGGCCCTACGTTGATGAACTCAAAAGAACGTATGCTAATGGACTCGTTTCCTACGAGACATGGGGTTCTACACATAGCTGGGGGAAGGTGTGGGTGCTTCTACCTCGGAGCACATAGCATAACCTCAAAGTACTCAACCCTACGTTGATGAACTCAAAAGAATAGATGCTGATGGGCTTGTTCCCTACAAGACATGGGGTTCTATGCATATGATTGGGAAGGTATGGGTGTTTCTACCTCAAAGCACACAGCACAACCTCGAAGCACAGAGCCCTACCTCGATGAACTCAAAAGAACGGACGCTGAAGGGATGAGTGGATCCTCCCGCCAAAAGACAACAATTCCACTTGAAAGTCTCCTCTACATAGCAAAGTAGCACCCACATGACAAAGGTGCTTCGCATGTGACAGGAGGTATACATCAAAGCTTGTGTAATGGACATCAAGAAGGTGCGAGCGTATGTCGTTCGAATCGACCCTACATCACCTATTTTTTTAAAAGAAACCCGCTTCGTAAACTTGCACCAAATAGAACCTGAATGTCCCTGAAGCAAATGTGACACCTCACGTAATTCAAAATCTTGCAAAACTATGAGTTGATGAAAAAATTCAGATTTGATACAATGATTGAGTTGACGATTTTTGTCTAATAATTATCTATTTGACTCCGATGATTTCTCACAGTCACAACTAAGATGGTAGTTATATATAATAATATAACCAATGATACGAACCATTCGGCTTATCTTACTGAACAAAATTTATAGATGTCTATAATCCATACAACTGGACGATTGTTTTATATATCATCTGTAATGTTACCAAACCTTACCGATTGCACCTCAAATCACTGCAGAAGAGAATGATAATAGCACCCTACGTTACATCAATCAGGCAGAAACTGAATGTCTCCAAATCAAGGCTACATATTCAGAACCTAAGCTTATTCCAACCATATCAATAGTGAATATATTAATGTTCTACAATGGAAGATTAACTTCTTTGAGAACTAATCAAAGAGACAGAGACTGCCAAACAAATTAAGCAAATTACAAAAAGATGAATACAAAATCATTCAAATAACTGAGCTGTGCCGATCTGCACAGAAGAGAACATCCTCAATGCCCATTTTCAGGCTGCTCCATCCTTGTCCTTTTTGTTTCTCGTTCCTCCTCCTCCTCCTCCTCCTTCTCCTCGTCTTCACCCGCCATGTTTTCCTCTTCATTTTCAATAGCTAGATCTACTGCTATATCATGTCCACAATCATCTTCATTTTCAGTCGATTCTTCACCGTGCACAACTTCATTTTCCAATTGTTTCCTCTGTGGTATCACCTTGAAAAATGCATCCTTCCAGTCTTTTGTTTCGATGAATTTCAGTAGTACCTCGAAGACTTGGTTTACAGTAAGAACCTGTTGCATTTGATTCAGTAAGAAACATCGATGGACAGACAAGAAATAAATGTTGCTTTTTAAACTTAAAAATATTCATTCTCCAAAATGTGCCTATCATAATTTTGGTACCCAGATCCATGCTCTAAACTGGGCCAATTTCAAATTTGGTATCTTATATGAGAAAAATGCTGAAAAGCCACCGAGTCTTAAGAGGAGTTGGCTCCGTCCCGGGCAACCTGGAATACTTTCTATTGGGAGGTACAAATCTATCTACAGGTCAAGGCACCGGGCCCCTTGGTATCAGCTAGTACCTAATCGGATCTTACAGCCACCTTATTTTCCTTGTAGTGGAGATCTACCGCAATTTATTCTGCTTGTACCGCCCAACGGCAAACATTGGGCATGGGTAGTGGATTAAGAAAATGGAAAAACACCTGGAGAACACAAAATTAATGGCTCTCCTAGAAGAAGACACTTTTATGTAGCCAGTTGATACAAAACTCCTTAAAAGGCGAGGTTTTTTTTTAAAATATGAATTAAGTGGTAAAGTGTATGACCCTCCTAAAGCAAACAAAAGGATAGAGGGAATTTGCTACTGCTCTGAGGAAGTTGAACAAGCCCACAATCTATGCTCCACTTAGGGGGGGTGTTTTTTTTTTTAACGTGATCACATGACCAGATCCTCCTCAGTGTCCATGCAACTCATATTAGTATGGCAGAAAATAATCTAACTTGTAAGGAGTAAAACTACCTTCTGAGAAGTGGGGATTGACATATTCCATATATGTTGCATATCTCTAAGATACCAATGTCCATTCATGCAGGATCCCATGATCCTACCAGAGACCCCTAATCCAATTTACCTTCTAAATTTAAATTTACACCTGTTAATTGGTAGCTTATTCAATTGTAAATGCACATTTTAAAAAAGTTAAATACATAATCTACTGGAGATACATAACAGGAAAATCTAAACCACCACAATTAATTTAGAGATTCGAATGTCCACAGGTTCCGGAATGTTGCATATGCTCCTATATCCATTAATAAAGAAACCAAAAGTAAAAGTTCAAGCAGATGCAAATATTGCCTTTTGTGTGACATCTTAACCTCTAGTTTACTTTTCTGAATATAAAAATATTTCATGGTCAACGAGCCTTTACCGATAAAAATGCTACGACGACAACGAGACATGCCTTTTCGAGCAAATTTAGGATTATTACACTTTTCTAACATAACTAGAAAGAAAAGATTCTTTTCAAGAAAAAAAAAAAACAACGCAAAGAAAGAAAGAAAGAAAAGTTGAACATACTTGCGAACTGGACAACTTCAAGTAATTAGATATCGGCAACCTTGCAGTCTGGATACGCTGTTCTCGAGCCTTTTTGAAGGTTATGCCCTTCCATCGGTTTCGATCAACAAGTCCACCTATGATATATATCTTGTTCAAATCAAGGTTGTCAAGCTCCACATTAGAATCAGCAGTTAAGTACACAAGTTTCTCTTTCTGATCTTCAAAGGCCTCTATGTATGATCTAGGATCTTTCTCCAGCATCCATCTTTCATATCCAGGGAGCCTTTCCAATTGCTTCTGAATCTCTCCTTTGCATCCTGTCAACATAAGATGAGCTGGTGTAGCACATTTCCCATTCACTGCATAACAAAACATAAGCTGAAGGTCCACCTGTTAATTGCTTGAATCCAATTAGAATAACTGACAAATGGCAAAAAAAAGTTGTGCCATAATCTACAATCTGATTTTAGAGAAGCTCATTTAATGCATAGAGGGGTAATATTTGGTTGATAAAGTTGGTTGCTGCCAGGTGATCAAGCACCAGTAACTTGTATATTAAACATCTTTCAATCTTTTCTCAAATTAATTAACTAAAAATGCAGGTATGTATTTAAAGCAGTGACTGACAAAAGCACAACACTTGCTTACTTTCATCACCTACACTTGCTGAGTTTATCGCATGTCCCATAACGATTTATGTGTCATTAATTAGGATTAGCAATAACTAACTTATATTTGATCAAGTGCATATCTGAAATGGTTTTCCTTTTCAAAAAGAAGAACAAATCTGAAATGGTTTTCAGGCCTCTAGATTTGCTTGCCAATAAATAACTCTGAAGCAGATGCACTATCGAATTTCTGGTCAAGTTGTCCTTTGGAATTATTTTGAAACCCAACAACTGCTCCTAAAAAAATACTAAACACTAATAGTGCATTAATAAATCAGTCCCAGGTCGATCTACCGGTATCCAAAATAGATTTTATCTGATGTATCTAAAAATTTTCAAGGCATTTGCCCCATGACAAATAGCAGACAGGTTTTATTTTCCTAAGGTAAGATTCCTAACAGATAAAATATTTTTTTTTGAAAAAGAAAAGGGTGGTTATCCAGGGTGATAACTACTCAAATATATTAAATATAGAAACAACAGCCTCCGCCAATACAAAGGGCAAACCCCAAGGTCCCCCACTCACAAGGACTCACTCCAAAGATTAAACAAAGAAATAGCAGACTCCACAAAATTCTCCACATAAGGCCTCTGGCCTCTGAAGACTACAGCATTCCTACCCAATCATATCGCCCATAACACCGCCAACGGCCTGGCTCTCTCCTTTTTCGTACCGAAAACATTCTGTCCAACATCACCCCCTTCGCCTCTAAAACTGTGCCAAAACTCATCAAAAGACCGGTATTTCCACCACCCCGCTCCCACCCGGCTCCATATCTGTACCACAAACGGGCAGGTGAAAAAAAGATGGTCAATCTCTTCCTCCTCACCTCCGCACAAAGGGCAAACCTTACTCTCTCTAGGAGCCCACCTCGCCCTCCAAACCTTAGTCACAAGTCTCTTCCTCCTAAGCAGCCAAACAAAAAGCTCAACCTTCAATGGACACGCGGCCTTCCAAATCCAAGTCACCTGTGGAGTCTCTGCTGGACAATCTCCTGAAGGCAGCCCCCACCAAGAAATCAGCTTCATCCCAGCCAAACATATCAATACCAGAAGCCGGCTGCAGCCCTTCTAACTCTTCAAGCAATCTCTGGAAATCATGAGTTCTCACATCTGAAAATTTTCCTGCAAAGCACGGGCACCACCCACCTTCCGACACCTCGACCACTGACGCCTCTTTGTTTTGGGACAAAGCAAACAATCTCGGAAATCTTCTAGCAAGCACGCCTTGCCCCGTCCAATCATCCTGCCAGAACCTGAAAATCTCCCCCGTTCCCACCACCGGTACAAAACAGTTCTGTACCCTAAGAACCACCACCGACAAACTTTTCAAGAAGTGAGAAGCATCCCTTGGCAGAGATATCAGGAGATCCCAACGCATCGGGCCATCATAAGTCGTCCTGAACACCTTGCCCAACAAATCCTGCTTACACTCCAAGAGACTCCCCACCCACTTCACCAACAGGCTGTCATTAGACCTCCCCAGGTCCCTCACCCCAAGCCCCCCCTCCACCGATCTGCAAACCTCCTCCCATGCTACCAACCTGGCACCGGTCCACTCGTCCCCTGGTTGGACTAGAAGAAATTCCTCATAAGCCTCTCTATCCTCAAGACAACCTGCCGGGGCATCTTCAGGACAGAAGTGAAATAGGACGGCATCGCCGCCAGAACCGCCTTGAGCAAGACCAACCTTCCACCCCTCGACAAAAGCCTGGACGCCCACCCTGCCAACCTCCCCTTCAGTCTCTCCACAAGGGGAGCCCAATCTTTCACCAGAATCCTACCATCCGTCAAAGGTAAACCCAAGTATCTGATTGGAAGCTTCACCTGCTCTGTGCCAAGACCCAAGCTACACCCTCTCGCCTCCGCCTCAGTCAAATTGAAGGGGACAAATTCTGATTTAGACAGGTTAATCTGCAAACTCGAAGCCTCAGCAAACAAGAAGAGTAAAATCCGCATTTTCCTGGCTTCCGCTTCCTTGCCTTCAATAAAAAAATCGTATCATCCGTATACTGCAGTAACGGAATACTTGTCCCATCTCCCAAAGAGAAACCCCTCACCAAGTTCCTCTCACACGACCTCTTAGCCGCCCTCGCAAGTGCATCTGCTGCAATAATAAAGAGCATCGGAGCCAAAGGACACCCCTGCCTCAACCCCCTTTTCGGCTGGATCCAACCCCCTGTCGGGTTTCCATTGATAAGCACCGAGAAAGACGTCGTGATGACACATCTCTTTATTCATTCAATCCACACCAGCAGGAAGCTCCTCTTCACCAAGAACTCCCAAAGAAACGACTACTGAATCGAGTCATAAACCTTGCTGTAATCGACTTTCCACAAGAAAGCCCTCTTACTCTTCCAGAACGACAGGATCTCCGAGGCCAACACATATCCTTCCAAAATATTCCTGTCGGGAACAAAGGCCGTCTGCACCGGGTCAACAATCCTAGCTAGGGTCCTCCTCAACCTATTTGCCAGGAGCTTCGCCACAATCAGGTAGATAGCATTCGAGAGGGTTATCGATCTGTACTCCTGGATCTCCTCAGCACCCTCCTTTGACAACAGGAACATGTAGAACTTGTTCAATCTGTTGAAGCCCAAATTTCTAACTCTAAACTCATGCATGACCTGCATCACATCCTCCTTCACCACCGGCCAAAACTCCTTATAGAAGGCAACCGGAAAATCGTCTGGACCCGGACAACCATCAGCGTTCAGCTCCCAGATTGCCTTGTGGACCTCATCCTCCTTAAACGGACCCGTTAAGAAGTCGGCTACTGCATCTCCGATCCGCGACACCTCAAACCCCAACCATCTCCACCTTCCCCAACGTCTTTTCCTGGTAAACTCTTTGAAATACCTCGCAGCTGCCCCCCCCACCGCCTCTCTTCCCACAAACTCCTCCCCATCCACCACCAACCTATCGATCCAGTTCCTCATCCTCCTTCCTGATGCAGCCATATGAAAAAATCGAGTGTTAAAATCGCCTTCCTTGAGCCACCTTTGCCTGGATCTCACCTTCCACTTCATCTCCACCTTCCGGTCTTCCTCTTGTATCACCTGCAACTGCCTCGCTCAGTTAGATGTACGTCAGAAAGGAGACCAACATCCTCCACCACGTCCAGCCGTGCAATCTCACTGAGAGCTTCATCTCGCCTCCTCCACATTCCTCCCTAATCTGCTTCTTATGGACCTTGAGGAAAGATCTCAAATCCCGTAGTTTAGCTTCCAATCTAACAGCCGCCGAGCCATCCACGTGAACCGACCTCCACCGCTCCTCTACCAGCCCCCTGAACCTCTCTTCGAGGAGCCATGCCCGGTTGAATTTAAAATACGTACCATGCCTCCATTCCTCATTCGTCACCCACAACAAGGGAGTGTGATCTGATAACAGCCGCTCCAGGGGTCTAACCTCCGCCATAGGGAACAACTCTGCCAACATCGTCGAGACGAAAAATCTATCAATCCGGGACCGCTGTCCTCTAGAGCTCCTCCAAGTGAAGTGATAAGACGAGGGTGGCATGTCAACCAGCCCCTGCTCCGCAACAAATCCCGCAAAAGCCTCAGAACCTTGGTCCACCCCCCCACGGCCATCCGGTCTATCCTTTGCCAGCAAAGTGACATTAAAGTCACCACCTATCAACCATGGTATCCCCTGAAATGCTGCCGCAAGCTGGGGGATAAACCGACCGGGCGTGCCTCCTCTAACCCTTCGTCAGGCAATAAACCGAGGAAAAGAGCAAACACGTATTGTCCCGATGCCTCTGTAACCTGATAGTGACAACATGGGACCCAACCAACGAGTCCAGCAAGGAGAAAGCATCATCCTTCCACCCCACAACAATTCCACTCGTACTTCCAACTGCATCCAGGGCCAAGAACTCCCCAAATCCCCTTCTCCCCACCTCCCTCCATAACCTCCTATCACAGCTCCCCCATTTCGTCTCCTGGAGAAAAATCACGTCGGGGCCCCACCTCTGAATATACCCATGCAGAGCCGCCCGCCTCGAGGGGTCATTCAATTCCCTCACATTCCACGACAGGACCTTAGTCATAGATAGCCCTGGGAAACTCCTTGCATCGAACACCTGAACCCCATCTCCGCAGCCACCTCATCCACCTCTCCCTCCTCTATCACCACACACCGACCGGGCGACCCCCCTACACCATCGCCCCTCGGTCCACCCTGCCCCACAGCCTTCGCCTTGTCCGCAACCAGTGTCTGCCCCCTGCGAAACGACCCCTCCACAGGCTGCACTTCTGCCACATCAGCCCCTCACGCCTTCACCGCGTCCTCCATCGCCCCAGCACCTCCACCAACTCCCACCACCCGCTGCCCATCCTCGACAACAGAAGCCCCCATCACAGCCCTCGCCCTGCCTCCGCCCCCTACCAAGCTCACTGTCGACACCTCGCCCTACCCTTCGGTAGGCGAAGCGATGCCCAGCTCCATCTGCTTTCGACGCTGGCTCTCCCCAACCTCGCTCCCAGTCGAAGCTGTCGCAGCGTGCCCCCTCCGGTAGGACCATCGCGGTCTATAAGTAAGCCGTTGTGGTACAGGCTTCCTCGGCTTCCACCTCCACGCGCGCCCCACCTCGCCAACCGCACCGCACCCCACTACCCAGGCCGGCCTATCGAGGACGCATCGCGGGTTTCCAATCGCAGCCCCCAGAGCACTGTCTCCACTGGACAGAAGCTTCGGATCTACTCGCGAGGTTGGACTCAAACCAACAACCCCACCAAAGCCACTGCTTCCCGCATTCGGGTCCAACCCGCCCGACCCGGGTCCGTCACGACCACACTCCACAAGACCTGGAGCCACCTCAGTAGAGTCTTCCGTCCTCAGCGCCGTAGACTCCTCCACTGCCTCCTCCGCAAGACCCGCACCAGCCTCCGAGACCCTCGCCCTCTCACCTGCCTCAGATCGCGTCGCGGGGATCACAACAGCCGCACCATCCACGCCACGACCTTCGGGCTTCCCAAAAGCAGCCCGCCCCTTGTCCTCTTGCCCACTACCTCCGCCACCAGGCACCACCGCCGCACTGCCAACCATCGCCTCAGCGAAGGATCTAGGCCTACCGAATCCCCGTGAGACGCGAACCAGCCAAGAAGAGCTCCCCCATCTGAGGACCACCCTCTCCGCAAGCTGACTCCCCAGTTTCATCTCCACCCACGCCCCAAACTGCAACAGGTCCACCGACCTCAGACCCAAGTCTTTGCAGCTCCGGAGCCTCGCAAACGGGGCAACTACTGCTGCCACCACCTCCACTGTTCAAAGGAAGAGGGGGACCCCCTTAATCAGCACCTTCTGCCTCGCGCTAGTTGGCGGTCGCTCCTCCAAAGCGCCATCCGACCTCACCGGCCATCGACACCTCACCACGCCCCGACCACACCGCAGCACCTTGAAGATCAGGCGTCGTAGCTCTTCCTGACCAAGTCCCAGCAGCACTAAGCACCCACTCCTGAGGGAAGCCACCCCAAAGGACCCCCAGCCAATCCCCAAGAAGGCCGCCGCCGCCCTTCTCAGAGCCCCCACATCCACCTCCCCCTCCGGCACCACCGCCACCATAGCCGACGCCAACCTCCCCTCCAACGTCCGAATCTCCTCCGACCACGGCGCCTCAACCTCCACGAGAGGTGCCCCCTCCGGGGAAGGGTGGAAGCGTCCCCACCCTCCTCGGAGAAAACCCGCCGCCCGGCCCACGGAGCCCGCAGCCCGACCGTCGATGACCCAGACCACCACAACACAGGCATCTCACTGGCTCCCTGTAGCCTACCGCCACATGCCCCCTCCCGAGGCATTTGAAACAACTCACCGGTTCTACTCCCCTCCGCGACCTCCTCACCATCGTTCAGCCAGAGCCACCTCTTCCCCCCCCCCCCCCCCCCCCATTCACCTCCGGCCCTGCGCTCCCCCTCTTGCTCCCCCTTCCACTCCCCTCGCTCATGTTGTCTCCTAACAGACAGAATATTACAAAAGAAATGTGCCAACGTGCCAAGAGACGTACACAAAACCTCCAAGAATGAGGCTCCTAAAGGGTCCTTCTAATGAAAAGGTCCATGTGAATAGAAGAATGAGAAATGGAGAGGGGGTAGAGGTTAATAGGTGCTTTTATTGTATATAGCTCTTTATGTAGGTCACATGTAAAAAAGGTACTTTTGTCAACTAGTTAAAGTAGCTATAGACACAATTATCAGCACAAATATCATAAGTCCCATGGCAAACCAAGTTCAATACCTATGAAAGCACATGATATGTCATGTGCATAGGAAAGCAAGAGTTGTAAGATTCAACTATATATACATAACTGACAAGGTTTTAAATGCCGATTTTAGTGTTGTTTCAACGACTTCGGAAATATCCATTTTGGAGGCACGCCAAAGGCATCTCCAGAAAAGCATTTTGGAGGTACCCCAGAGCCATGCCAAGGACATCTCAGAATTCTGTCAGAATGATTAGAATTGTATTAAATTTATATAATTGTGTAAGTAAAACTTCATAAACATTTAAGTATTAATCCTATCAAAAAAATATTTAAGAATTGAATCCTAAAATCTAATGATCTAACTCTATAAAACATACACATCTAACAATCATAAAACTAATTAATCTACCATACACTCATAAATCTACAAATCTAAACCTAAAACCCATAATAGGATCAATAAATCTAAGGATTGTAACTTAAATCTACCTTACAGAATAAAAAGTAAATATACTATTTAACTTTAGAGAAGCTAAATCACCTTAATATCTAACAAATAGGAGAGAAGACACTTGTAAGAGTTTTTATCACTCCTGTCCAACAAACATGCAACAATAATAATGGATAGAAATGAGTTACTGAGCTGCCTATGTTGACCTCAAAATATGAAAATGTTTGAAAATTGTATCTAATGCCACCCATGTTGTCAAAATTGACGGCATATCATCAATATTTGGCAAAATATCATTAACACACTTACATTTCAACATTACAAGTGTGTCAACATGGCCCCACATCGAAAAAAGGTCATTTCGCTGGAACACCACAGGCAATCAGAACAGTAACAAGTGATTTTTTTTTTTTGAGAAGAACAACTGATGGGTATTTTAATCCACCTCACTATGACAATACCCAATAATCTAATCAAAAAAATGCTATACTACACATTCCCATGCTTGATTAGTAAAACATCACTGCAGATCAAATTCCTACTTCGCAAAAATGCACAGTTGACACCTGATTTAAATCTCCCTTTTGAATGGCCAGGAACCCCCTGTAACCTCACTATTCACCAACTTCCAAAGAATGGTGCAAACCAAACCATGGAGAGGAACTCCTACCATGCAAAAATTCTCTCTAGAAAATACCACAAAGAAAATGAAAAATTATATTGTATCTATGTGGCGATTGGGCAGAAACGCTCATGTGTCTTCCCTTCCAAAGTCAAGGATCATAAATTTCAGCCCTGCCTGAGTGATACACCTCCCCTGGAAAATGCAGGGAGCCAGAGTCTCCATCCCACATCACCCCTAAGTCAAGGATCATTACTGGTTGAGCTGTGTCCCATTGAGGCATTGAGTGGCATTGAGCCTTCAATTGGGGTGTGAGAACTGCCTACTTGACTACTTCGCACCACTTCCCTTGGGACATGACAAAAGCAGTAGTTCTATCCCCCACACCTTCCCTAACAAAGTCAAGGATCATTACAGGTACAGCTATGCCCCAGCAAGCCTCAAAACAGGGCGAGAATTGTCTACTAGACCACTTCTAAACACTGTCTCCTCAGAAACACTCAGGAGCACAAGATCCCTCCCACATCTCTGATGCCAAAATCACGCATCATTACCAATTGAGCTGCACCCCGACGAGCATCAAACCAGGAAGATAAATGCCAACTTCGATAACTTTCACAGCACTTCCCTGTAAAATGCCAGGAACAAGAGCTCCATCCTACATCTCCCCTAAAAGGGACAAGGATCATTACCAATTGAGCTACACACTGGTGAGTCACAAACCTAGAAGAGAAATGCCTGCTTGGCTACTTCCCAACAGTTTCCCTAGGAAATGCTAGGAGCGGCTCCATCCCATGTATCATTATTGGTTAAGCTACGCCCCAGTGAGCTTCAAACTGGGGAGAGAAGAGCCAACTTGACCAATTCACAACACTGCCCCTAGGAAATTCCACTGAGTATGAGTTCCATCCTGCATCCACCCTAACAAAGGACCATTACTGGTTAACCTACACCCCGATGAACCTCAAACCGAAGAGAGAAATGCCCACTTGACCACTTCTTAACACGTCCCCCTGGAAAATGCCTTTGAGCATGAGCTCCATCCCGTATCTCCCCTAGCAAAGTCAAGGATCATTACTAGTTGAACCACGCTGCGATAATCACCCACCTCACATTTCAATCCCACAGGCTTCCAACCAGGTGTGTCGTACTCCAATACACTGCCTCCACCAAATTACACGCATACGCACCCGCACACATGCAAAGTCTAAGTCATGTAGTGCCCAACTCACATTTCAATCACAGGCTCTAAAATTCCACTCACGTCTCCTCCTCCAATACATTTCCTCCACCGCTTTTAAGCTATGCGCACCCATACCCGCACACATGCGTGCCAAGTCTAAGTCATCTTGTGCCCAATTCACATTTCAATCACATTAAGGCTTTAAAACTTCTAACTACACGTCCTACTCCAATACATTCCCTCCACCGAAGCTAGAGGTACCTACACATGCAAACACGCGTAAACACGCGCACGCATGTAGAGTCTTTACTCTTTAGTCACGTAGTGGCACGAGCTAAGCACCAAAGGATTCTCTCAAACTCACCTGATGGACGAGGCTGTGGATCTCGGTGGTTGTCATGAGCTCCGCGAAGTCGAGGTCGAGGGCGACCCTGTGGCCGGCGTCGGCTGCGGCGCGGAGTCGGTCGGCCCTGTCGGTGCGCTCGGCGGCCCACCGCCCCATCCTCTCCAGCCGCGCCTCCCTCCTCTCGGCCACGAGCCGGGCCCTCTCCTCCTCCCCGGCGCCGGCGAGCCTCTCGTCCCACTCGCGCCGCCGCCGCTCGAGGTCGAGCCGACGCCGCTCCTTCTCGGCTGCCCTTCGCTCCGCCTTCCTCTTCTCCAGCCGCTCCCGCTTCAGAAGCTTCTTCCTCGCGCTCTTCGAGAGATGCTGCTGCTCCCCCGTGGCGGCTACGTCGGGCAACTCCAGCGCGGCGCCGCCGCCGGTGCCGGCCGGCTCTGCGGCGGGGGGATCTGCCATGGGTTTAGGGCTTTTGGGGATGGAGGTCTATTAGAACGAACGGTTGTGGGCGTCGAGAATACCTAACCGAAATAACTCGTCAAGGAAAAAAACCAACGGTTACATCTGGACGCTATTGCTAAACTCTTTGAAGGTGGTTAAAAGTGTTCAAAGATATAAATAAGGTACAAAATTTTATTTTTATTCAACGCCTGAGTGATATTTACCCTTATTAATTTATTCACTTATCACATTTATATCTATATAAATAAAGATAAATAATAATAATAATATATTAATTCAAATATCACATCTATACTAACTAACTATTCTATTACTCCTCCACTTATTCTTTTTTAAGATTTTTTAAATTTTTTCTAATCTTAAACTTTAATCACCTACCGAACAGATCATTTTACGTCTAAGTGTTACCTTAGCAAAATAAAAAATAAGATATAACCCCTATTTGTGTTTACATGTAAAGAAGGAATATTTCTTATTAATTATTAAGTAGAGTGATAATAAATATGGGTTAACTTATAAATGAGTGTTAAAAAAGAGAGATATCCCCTCATTTAAATTGGCAAATAAGAGTTAATTCCTAAATGATGATAACTCATCATCTATCACAAGTTAGCAAAACCCGAGTTATCCCATCATATCTGATGTTAAATAAAGAGGAGATATCCATTCAGGTGACAAGGGAGTCAGTCAAACTAGAGTTGAATAATGCTCCTTCCAAATAATAAAACTCTTCCATATGACAAAACTAGCGCAAATTAACATTCAAGATTGAGCACATTGAAGGTGTTAGATACTTTTGTTGATTTAAGATCAATTTAAATGTATTAAGCTAAGCATTCATTTGATATGTTTTTTTATCTTTAATGGCATAAAAGTTTTATTTGATCGCATCTTAAAACAATTAATCAAATGTATTAAGGAACTTTAATTTTCACACATTTTCTGAAAATTTACCCATGAAAACCTAAAATAGAAGTGAAAAGAAGACTATCTTTTGTTACCTAAACAAACGAATGTGAACCCCCTGTTACAAAAGAAAATAAAGACTTCCTTACCTTTAATAATAATGTATATGTCTCTTACAAACCTCTAATTATTGGAGGAGAATTTAATATTACTCACCTCTCTTCTAACTGCATGAGAAATCCTCGACTTCGAATTTCTTTGACTCTAAATTAGATTACTCTAGACTTATCGTTAATTGACCTCAACTTGGAAAACCCTTCTTACACTTGGATGAATTACTGTCAACTGCCATCTCGCGCGAAACTTGATAAAATCTTGATTTCCCCTAAACTTTGTTCTCATTTCATGACTTCCTAGAACTTACTCACTCTAATCATCACACAATTCACCTCAACTTAGCAAAACTAAATAACTCCACAAAAAGATTCCATTTTGAAAATTTCTAGATTCACAAAACGAGTTTCTTTTCAAGCTATTACAAAAGCTTGCTCCTCTTACTCTCTTCATTTCGTAATTACTAAAACTTACGAAGTTCAATCTCATTGGTTAGAAGTTTTACTTCGTTCCTAACATTGCAAAGGAAAAACTTAGATTAGAAAACCTCATCAACCATTACTACCAATGATTTCAGATTGAACCTTCCCCTAAGCTAAACTTTGAATTTAATAACCTGGTCTATGATCACGTGAGCCTTCTCAAAGATGAATTCCTTTTGTGGAAACAAAGAGCAAAGGAAAAACTCCTCAAAGTTATGTAATACTAATTACCTTCAACAATTAGCCTCTCTGAAAAACTCCAGAGCTTTTATTCTAACCCTTAAAGATGATGATGATTCCACTCTAAATGATCATAACCTGATAGCCACTTGTCTGGTTTACTTCTTTAAAAAACTCTTTCTTTGATGGGAAAACTTCTTCCCTCAATATCATCCCTTTTTTTCCTAATCTACTATATCTCTCTCAACCTTTCTTCCACAAGGAAATATCACTCATGACCAAAAATCTCAAAAATAAGGCCCACGACTGAACAACTTTCTAACAAAGTTTTTCAAAGCTATCATCAAAGAAGACATTATAAACATGTGCAACTATATTCACACACCAAACTTTGGCCCAAGAAATTTATGTTTTGTCAATAATATCATTATCACCTTGCTTATAAAAAAGGTGATAAAGAGAACATTGTAAACTAAAGACTAATTAGGTTGATCAATACCTCTTTAAAATTAATTATGAAGATCCTCTCTAAAAGATTAGCAACCCAATTGAATAAAGTTTTACCTTTGAATCAATTTGATTTCCTTCTTGATAGGGGCCCTTCGGACTACTTTGGGATCACACATACAATTTTACATCATTGGAGCATTAACAAAATAAAGGTCATGCTACTCAAAATGATTTAAAAAAAGCTTCCAATACATAAATAGGATTTCATCCTCTTCATGATGGACAATATGGAGGCCAATAATAGGTTCAAAAATTAGGTTAGAGTCATACTAGAAACAACTAGAGTTTCAATTAAAATAAATGAAAACATCAATGGCTATTTCAAGCCAACCAGAGGCGTAAGGCTGGGTGAGCCCCTTTCTCCTTTTTTGTTTATTTTAATCATGAACTTCTTGGATTTTTTACTCAAAGGAGTTGCTCAAAAAGGCCTTATCAAAGACTACACTTCAAAAAATCTTGATCATTAACTTACAGATATCCAATTTGCTAATGATATCCTCATCTTCCTTAAAGCTAAAACAAATTATGCTACCAATATCTTATTCATCCCGAAAATTCTCTACAATATTAGGCCTCTCAATACATAAATGCCAATAAATCCAATTCTACCCACTTAGTCTTACTTGACAAGGAAATTTTCAAATTCACCGAGGGAAAATTTCTAGTTACTTAGCGTGACTTTCTCCTTTCCATAGGCAAATTAAAGCCCTAACATTGGATTTTCCTATTGAATAAATTCCACAAAAACCTAGCTAGTTGGAAAAAATCATCTCTCTCTCTCCTTGCAAAGGTTGAACTTATTAATTCCTCCCTGGCTCTTTCATTATGTTTGCCCCTAGGATTCCTAAAATGTTAATTATCAAGATTGATGCCATTGATAGAAAGTTCCTATGAAATGGTAATTTAATGGAGGAAAAGCTCAACCTTGCTAATTGGGGAACAATATCAATAATATTAGGGAATATTCAATTCAACTGATTTCAATACAACATGATTAATGCATACACTTATTGGCCTTTTTTAATGATTAATCAACCCTAAAAAAAGAACATTAAGGTTAAATGCTTCAGGGGAAGCCCCCCCCTCCCTTCCACTTTTTTGATCCAATCAAAAAGCTCCTCTTCTCAATTATGGAGAGAACTCACTTACACATCAAATGCACCTCACCCCCTTGATGAAATGTGAGATTGGCAATGGAGAGAACTCCCTATTTTGGCCTACTGGATAGATGGCTTCTTACCTCTGAAAAAAAGGTTGCCCCCTGCTTTACACTCCAACAAATAACAAATATGACACATGGCTAAGAGAAAATCCTTGTGATTGAATCTTCTTGCTCAAACCAATTACCTCTTTGAGATTGAAAAATAATTCCTTATTGATTTCCCAGAAAAAATTAACTTACAAGACAAAGGTAATCCTTTCACCCTAACTATTACCTCAAATCCAATACGAGTGGTTCACGACACCTACAGTTTCATAAGCGATGAATGCTTAATTTCTCTACATTATTCCCCAATTTGAAAATCAAAACTTCACCGAAGAGTTTCCTTCTTCATAAGTAATATGACACATGTATTCATAAGGGATGAATCAAAACTTCATTTTACCAACACCAATTCTAAGGAATTTTTAGCAAAATAAGTGTTAATTTTGTAACTCTCCCCCACCCAAATTCCACTCTTCAAAAATTAATGTACTGTAACGATCCGATTCTCGAGTCCCTACGAGACACGAGAATCGGACCGACTCGACTAATCCTAAGACCTGGTCGTCCAACGAGGAAGTAACCAAAAGAGCAGTAAAATAAATCACATTCAGTATGAATATAACTAACAGTAAGAAAATACAGCAGTAAGGAAAGAAACAACTACAGTATATACCACCACAACAGTAGAACAACATTCATAACATAATAAGAACTGCAGGTAAAGAAAAGTACAGCGGTAACAAGAACTACTCACTACAGTGGAACAAAAAGAGGTACAAGAGAACAGTGGTAACTCTACTGGACCCTACTCGGCCCAGCGTCCTCTGCAGCCGCTAACCCTGGCTGCTCAACACCTGGTCCTGAAAGGTAACGAGTGTAATACGTTAGCAAAACGCTGAGTAGAGTGGCAACTAAAACTAAAGAAACAGTAGAGTGTACAGTAGCTGTTATGTTCTGTTACTTTCTTTATTTACGTCTTTCAATTGTCTCACGATTTCATTTATTTCTTAGATCCTTTACTTGATCTCGAATGTTCCTCGTGGGAACGATCTTGATTGCAGTCTTTTACAAAAAGTAGAAGTAGCATGTGGTGCTCTCCTGGCCGGGAGAGTCTCCCGTGGTGATCCTACTCTCAGTCAACCAACCCAAGGTCACGGACAGGCGTAACGGTGACTACGGCACGCGCGATAAACGCACAGATAGCTAACCCGCACTGGCACGCGGTCAGTCGTTTCCGTTAACGGGTGCGCCCAAAGCACAGCACGGAACCAGTACAGGGCAGAGCCCTCTCAGTAACAGGGGGTCCAACCCCTCCACAGTAACCAAACAGGGGCCTTGCCCCTCCACAGTCCGCGCACCCTCGCCTGACTACCCTGGTTTGCCCAGTGGGCCTAACAAGTCGGTGTAGGTGAGCTAGCAGAACCCCGGGGCCCGTGGGGTAGCTAGTACTCGCCTTACACTAGTAGCTCTCCTCGGTACTGCGTACACGAGGGCCAGCAAGTCGGTACAAAGTGGCCAGACCTAACCCCAGGTCCCTGGGGCGGCTGGCTCCGCTTTGCACTAAATAGGGGGACAGTCGCTCTCCTTGGTACTTCGTACTCAAGGGCCAGCTCACTTCCCCAATTCTATTCCATTCACCTTCCAGGAGTTCTACTCCTAATTCTCCGTAGGGTTCCAGCTCTTTTAACTCAGCACATTCAGATTTCATCTTTCCAGTTTCACGTTCATACATCCCATATTCTCAATCATGCTCATTTATTCATAACAGGCAGCGGTTAAACCAATTTACAAGTAGCTATTATTTCCCTTCCACATTTTCCAAGACTGCAGTATTCATATATTCCACTAGTTTTTCCCATCCTAGGATTCATGCCATACCCTAGGATCTATCATACAATCTAGTTTTCCAGCCATATGATTCATGCAACACCCTAGGATCTACCATTCATTCTAGTTTCTCATTCCTAAGATCCATGCAATGTCCTAGGTTCTATTTATGGTTCCATAATTTAACAGATTATACTAATAAACTTAAAAGCCACTCTACCAGTTACAACAGGAGTACTGGGGGCGTGGTCGGGAATCCCGCGTGCCTCCGCAACCCCCGAGACTGCAATGGAACGGGGTCCTATCACAAGGATCAAACACAAGGAGTTTCTCAAAATAGTATCTAATCACTGTAGACGGGTAGAGGATTTAATTCCGAAAAGAACGCAACTCAAAATGCGGAAAACAGACTCCGAATGGGCCCTAAACGGGTAGAAAACGACGAAACAGTCCAAAATCAGACGTCTGGAACTTCTTCCAGACGTCTTAAAAATGGGGATCAGATGGTATCTTGTCCTGCGTAGTCTCTCAGACGTCCAGAAGTCTGCGGGGGCGTCTGGCCTAGTTCCCAGACGTCCGATGGTCACCCCGGACGTCTGGAAGTCCCTCCAGTTGTCTGGCACCGCTGCCAGACGTCTGATTCGCGTTGGATGCGAATCTCAGAACCTGCGCGTGCGCACTCATCGTTCTCAGTACGGAAGGTCGCAGAAAAGGAAGAGGACGAAAAATAACTTACTTACCAGACGTCTGGACAGTCCTCCAGACGTCTTCCCTGTCGTCTGGTTGGAAACCCAGACGTCTGATTCTGGAAAACTTCCAGAATCAGAGCGCGACTCGCCCTCCGCCCGCGACGCACGGCCGCGCCGCGCCTCGTCCGCCTGCTGCTCGAGCTGTAGCAGGCCTCCCGCGTCACTCCGCGCCCGCTGCGCCCCCGCCGGCCGACTCTCGCTGCCCCGGCAGGCTCGAGCCCTCACAGCCGACGCCTCCTCCCTCGCGCAGCACCTCCTCCCGCACCCACCGCGGCTGTCGCTGCCGCCGCTCGCTCACGCTCGCACTCGTGCACCGGCTGGAAGGAGAAGAGGAAGGGAGCGGAGGTGATGAGAGTAAGGGAGAGGGCGTGGCTTTTTAAAGCCGCGCGGAGAGAGAGAGAGAGAGAGAGAGAGAGAGAGAGAGAGAGAGAGAGAGAGGGGGGGCAGCGCCTGCAGAGGAGAGGGAAAAAGGAGCGCATCTGCAGGTCTGCATGCACAGGCGCGCAGACGAAATCCTCTGTGCCGCAGAAATTAAATCCCAGACGTCTTAAAAGATGTTTTGAAGCTGCGGTCGTAACATGTACCCATTCAAGTAAATAGAAATCGTTGTTAACATCACCCTGTAAGCAAATAAAAATATAATTTAAAATCATTTTTACATTTACTAATACTAATTTCCTAATTAACGAAGTAAAGTAACCCTAAGATTACCTCCTTTTTCTCACCACTAACATCTCTGGATCTCACAGGTCTCTCTTCAAAATTGGACTCTCACAGTATCAAAGAACAGACTCATATCTAGCCCAATCCCCTTTATGGTTGCCATTCCAGCACCGGACTCAAGCTCTCAGCTCTTGGATGATCATCATTGGCTGTTTTGGATGCTTCTACCGCTCACCATCGGCCTTTTTGTCTTTTTATTGCTGCCCTCATCTGCTTGGTCTGGTCTGTAATTAAATCAATCTCTCTTATGGTAATGAATATTATTCCTTTGGCTTTGCTCCAAAATAAAACAACCCCAAAAAAAGAACCGGCAAGTTGGTACCATAAATTAGAAATTGGGTGTGGAAATGACTTCTGTTCATAAAAAAATCTAGAAAACATGGTGGGGCGAGCAGCAAAATAGCAAACCATGTATGAAATTAGTTTACGTTCTCACTCCAACTTCTGCTTTGCATTAAGGATCATAATTTCTTCAACGATCAATGTATTAACCATAAAAATACTAGCAAATTATTACATCACTTCAAACGTTCTGGTCCAAAGGATAGAAGTATACGACAAGAGAGAATCCCTACATTCACTTGTACCCTCCATTTCCAAATGGATCAAATGAGGGCATCCCTTGTGGTGAGGGCAAAGGCGGGGTCGCCCCAGGGGGCACCCCTCCTCCCTGGGATGTCCCAGGGGTTGCCGCCTCACATCCTAACCTATAAAATCCCCCACCCATCATACTACCATACATATGAAACTGTGGGTGGTGCTGGTGGGGGTGTGGGTGCGAGTGGTGGGGCCCAAGAGCGAAGGGTTGAGGGGGACCAAACATGTGGCATGATGCCACGTCAGCAGAGCGCTTGATCGGGGGTAGATTCTCTCCCCGAATCGAGCCACGGTGGTCCCCCTCCACCTCACGATAACGCTGGAGGTATATACTAAGGGGCTCAATGTAGTCATCGAACCCTAGCTTGCTCATGGCCCAGAGGACATCCTCGGCTGTGATGGTCTTCCTCTGCTCGTGCTGGCATCGCTCATTGGCTTCGCTTGTGATGAAACTGATGTACTCTGACACGCATTCTTGGATGGTCTCCTTGGCGTCGTCGGAAATCTTAGCATGGGTTGGGAGCACCTTGCGCATTATGCGGATCACATTAGCGATCGGCATGAATCGATCTTGCTCGCGAACAACTAGGGCAGGTTGAGAGGGTTGAGTGTGACGATTGTCGAGAAAGGACGATGTTGGGAGCATCGCGACCGGGTTCAAATCTTGGTGGAGGCCATTGGCGGCGGTGGCTGCGACCGGATTGACCGGAATCATGAACCCAGCTTGAACAAAAGAGATGACAATTTGTTAGATACGGCATGAACATCAAAACTATAAGGGTCAACAAGTAAATTTTCAACATCAATTTAAGTAGACGTACAAAAATGAGTTAACATGAGATGCTTATGTCTATTACAAGTTTTGTCCTTATTGGGTTTATTCATGTAACTTTCGTGTTTGCTTATAGGAAAATTCAAACACATGCAGACGATAATCTCATCGTCTATAAAAAGCGGCTGCTCGGTTTGTTTCGTTTTAGAATATTTACCTTTTTTAAAGGGAAATCTAACACAAAATACCACCTATGTGTATGTTATTGCAAATGTGTCTGGAAGAACATCATGTGGAGATTTTATATTTTAATTCCATGTCACTGAGTAGTGAAATAGAGGTTAAAAGAAACAAAGTACAAAAGAAAAATTGAAATTGCGTGTTGGGTTTCCCATGGGATATCTATTAGTTTTCTCAATATCTGAAGACGGATTATTTTTTATGTAAATAATTTCTTCAAGATATAACCTAGAGATTGCACATATAACAAAAGGCCTTTATTATAATTAATATTGGTGACGGCTTCTCCGAATCATGGTCCTATGCTAATCCACATCAGCAAAAAGATTAGAAACGTTTCTTCCTTTGATCTTCACGGATACTCCAATAGCATTGTGAAAATAAAAGAGAAGGTTCTTGGAAATCTGCTGGTTAACTTTCGGGCCCTAAACTTTATTGCATGTATAACCACCTTTATTTGTTTCTTTAGAATCAACTTCTTTAGAGAAATGCATCCCGTTGCCCCCACTTTATGTAGGAAGTAAATCATAAATAAAACGTCATTTTAACAATTGTGCCCTATTATTGATCAAAATGTCACAGGATTTCAAGAACAAAACTTGAAAATGTACAACTTTAGGCTAGTTTACCATAGGATAGTGATAGGTGCACATAAAATTTGAAAATATATATCGATTTACTTGATGGTATTATGAACTATGATACCTCTCTATAACAAGGGAGTAAACACGTACAAATTGATATACATCAAGTGTACATCAAATATTTTTCTTTATCATACTGGTCAGCAATATACCCCCAACAAATAGCCTTCAATCATAGGTTTAGGGGACTTTTGTCCACAGCTCGAGGATTTGTATGCAAATTGCCTTCGAGCTATGCACAAATGACGATAGCAGTTTAAGAAGGGTACTTAGGTAGATATAATTGTATGAAGGGCTCCTGAGCAAAATCACACATCATACCATTATATTTTCAGAATTGGGTAATTAAGTCACACCATTAAAACGAACGCTTGATTTGGGTCATTTAGTTAGACTCATCTATTTACGATTCCTTGCACCGACCGAGTTCGTTGGAAAGGCAAGTATGAAGTCAGATTTCTGACGTGTCGTGGGAAGATCCTGGGCGTCCACGGAGGCAAATGAACGGCCGAGATTGGTCAGATGGGAAAAGCAAAGAACCAAGGAGAAGGCGTTACGCTTCTCATGCAATGCATTGAATGGGTCTGCACCCCTGCATGCAAAAGAGGGCGTTCCTTCACCCTTTCCCATGCCATGCATTAAATAAGTTTGGAAGATTTTCTCTTTTACCCTCTAAGATAATAATGAGAGGTCAAATACAAGTAACCATGTTAGTTACCTACGGTGAAATTTCAGTAATATTTTAATATTTTTCCTGCAAGAAAATTACAATCATTTCATAAATTTGGAACAGAAAAAAAACCCTAACTATGCCACAAAATATACCTTACTATATTCTTCTTGCAATGCTTTTCATTTCCAGTGGGAAAATAGGCATATATGGTTATCCTCGTAAAGAAAGCAATTATGATTAAAGATGTCATCGAAGCTATAAGCTAAGGGCCATTGACTACGTAAAAAATACAGGGAGTTATATAATATATTGTTGGGGGGAAAGTGATCATTTTCTTGGTGTTGGATAATTTTTGGCTAAATTATATGGAATAGAATCGGAGAAAAGCTAGTTTTGAATTAATCTTGTCATTAATTGATATACCCCTTTGTGAATTTCTCGCGAGAAAAAATATAGGATAGATCGCACGAGATGATGGAGTGGATACTGGATAACTAAATCTAGTTAAGAATGATTGGACATGCATCTAGAAATCCTTCTTACGAGTCATTAGTTTTTATAATATCTTATCAACAATCAACCTGACCTGAACATGATTTTAAAATTAAGATAACACTCTCAAATGATCCAATAAGACAAATGAATTTTCACCATGGATCGTGCAAACACAAAGTTAGGCAAATGCCAAAATATATCTATCTCAACAAAGAATTATAAAAGCAAAAACAGATAAAAATCTCACATGCAATGTAAATACTCATCGGAGAAAATGGAGAAAGCTAAAAAACTGTCATCACACATAGAAAAGCCCTTAGGCACGCTTGTTTTAAAGGATTAGGGCAATGATCTCTTGTTTGGTAAACTTTATCTCAAAATTATTCCATCCCATCATGGAATTGGATAATCCTCCTTTTTGTGAGAGAACACCTATATTTATTTCTTCAAATATTCTATAATTTGACCTATATTTCCTTTAAACACAAAAGAAAATATTTCATATTCGTAGATTTATCCCATAATCACACCACTTACAAAATTAATCATTAAAAATGAATCCTTAGCATGAGTGATAAGTGAATTTCCTTCTCTAATTTCAAGGGAAAAATTCAAACAAAGAAATTACAAAAAAGAACCACATTTCTCATTTTCCTGGGAAAAGGGAATCCAGACAAAAAAGTGAGATAATTGAAACTAGTGTCATATCATTTTGAGGGATTAAGGACCACTCATCCCTTCTCCTGTGGAAAGCAAGAAACCAACAAAACAGGAATGAGGACAGCAATAAACTGGTTTTCCCTTTGTTTAATCAAACATGCATCCTTTTTCGTAGGAAAATCACTAGCCCACAAGATCTTACACCAAACAAAAAAAAAAAAAAAATCCCCTTGACCTACCACGAAACTGTCATGGATAAAAAAATGGAACCAATGCTAAAATAGAAAAGGAATGGACAAACCCTATTTGCAATCTCTTGACCCATAAGAAGGAAAACACATTTCTGAAGATCTTCCACCACATTATTTGAAAATGAGAACATATTACTTATTCCGTCAAATTAAATTAGATACCATGCATGTAGCAAAGAAAGAAACCGAAGCCTCTGTTCAGGTAGAATGCATCTCTGGATGAAAACACATGAATAATGCCAACCCACATTTCCCATCCAATATAACCTCTTCTCATTTGCGTAGCTCATAAGAAAGGAAAAATTTACTTGATAAACAAAAGATGATTCAAATAAGAAATTCTACTTGACAGGAATAAGTGGCAAACAAAATCCATTAGTTTGCACATCTCAAGAGGCATGGGAGGATAAGGGAAAAAAACCCAAGAGGTAATTTAGTTATTCCTTCTTCCATGAAACATGTTCAATTCTCATTTCCTTAGCCCATGAGATAGAGGGAAACTAAGAAGTCAGAGAGAGAGAATCTACCAGATCTTTCACCCAAAGGACGAAACACTACTAATGATCTTTTATCATTTTAAGTGGAGTCGATTACATGAATTATTTCCCATCCACTCAGATCTATTTCAAACCATTGCCTTCTTTCTTCCAACATCAAAATGACTCGAAATGAAACCCATTTGAACGTCCCAACAGGAAGTGGTATAACCCAAACCTACTGCTTAAAAGACTAGGATTCAAATCTTACCTTCTCACCGAAAAAGATCAGGATTAGAATCTTACCTTACCAAAAAAAATAAAGAAAGAAAGACGAACATGAACACAAGCAAGCATAAAAAATAGGAACAAAGAAGGGGAGTTGTGGTGGGGTGTGGAGATTCCACAGAGGAAGATTCCATGGACACACGTCTATGCATTACCCGAGCTTGACCTGCCGAGCTTTTGGAAACTCTGATAGCTCCCTCTTCCCTCCATATCAGAAACCCCACAACCCTCTCTCTCTCTCTTTCAATCAGAGACAGCTGCACTCACTTGGCTCTCTCTCTGCAATGGTGTGTGTGGGGGTCGGGGGAAGGGTCTCCCTTGGGAATATATAGCCGCCGCAGGGGGAGGCCGTCCACGTGGCAGAGAGGGGCGGTAGAAACGATGGTCACTGGGTGAGAGAGCTGCATGCATGGTAAAGAGAACGCCCCCTCTGTCTCTCTTCTTTCTACTCCTTTGTGTATTGGGTACAAACTACACCGCTGCATGTATGGGTCAGCACTGCCTTCGCAAGGATGGGATTTTTGCATGGGCACTTCTCATTTTAGGGGTAAATTAAATTGTAAGGTGACTTTTACATGGATACCTCGAAAATTATTGCACCCCTATAATCATTGGCAATAGCATGCGTATGCTGCCTTCTTACTTTTTTGCACAGATACCTCTGAAAAATTTTTAAATTTATATTAGTAGCCTCTATTTAGGCCTTTCGTCTTTCAGCAGCATAGATGGTACGATTGGAATAGGATTTTTTCTTTTTAATTTTGCATGCGCTTTTGATTTCAAATTTAAAATTGATGGAATTGGTCCGAAAGATAGATATTTAAATCAGGAAAGTAATATTAAAAAATATGACCCTTATATTAATGTTTATTTTTATTTACCTGTAATGTCGTATTAACATCGGTTAATTTTATTTATTTAAATTGATGTTAAATTGTAGTATTAATTTTTATGATGTTTAATTGAATTAATGTTAATATCAATTTTTGGAGAGTAGAGTTTAGGTGTTGGAGAATTATGAAGTTAACATCCGTTTTGCTTACACTCCTTAGAATTAGTGTTAGCAAAATAGGTGTCAACCCCCTAAAACATATGTTAAAGTTATGGGGGGTTAACCCCTCAAATAAATGATCGTTAACATCCCAAAATAGGGGTAACTCCCCAAGTAAACTAGCCATTGAGGATTGAACTACTTTACTTAAGGGATTAACCACTCAAAGGGGGAGTTAATCCCTATTTATTTGATTATTTAATCCCCCATCTAGTAATCTGGATTTGATCACTTTAATACGAATTTATCTAACATCATTTTCAAATAGTGTTAGCTAAATCCATGTTAAAATCATACACCAACACACACCTCTAACATCCCTCATATTTTATATTCTTAACATCGTTATCAAGTAAATATCATAAGAGTTAGTACCACAATTTAATATCAATTTAAGTAAATATAAATTAAAATTAACACCATTCTACAGGTAAACATAATTACGGATTAACATTAAATTTATATTTCTTAACACTATTAATTTTTTAATCTTCCATGTAAACCAACTCTAAATTGCTTTCATCTAGCTAGATACACTTAGTACTAAACTCAAGCAAAGATATCATTGTTCTAATGAAATAAAGAAGAGATTGCTGGAGGGGGAGGAAGAGGCAGAGGAAGGTGGCAATGGAGGAAGAGGATGAGGAAGGGGAGAAAATAAACATATGTGATCTTAAATGTAAAAGATCCATTACCTTTGAGCCCATTTTCGTCAACCTTGGGAATAGAGGGACATTGACGTAAACTGAACAAGTATTTTCTGATGGATATTTGTGTCAACAACGACAAGGCAGGGTTATATGTATCATCACAAGTGATTCAAAAGATACAAATGTTAGAATCCCTTTGCAGTATATTCCTACTGCATGTGCGTGGATACAGTGCCTTGCGTTGCATGGATACACGTCATTTGGGAAATAACATTGCAGATATGTCCTTCGGAAAGTAGTTTAATTGGAGTATGCAACACAATTAATTTCATGTATACGTGTACCGTGTAGTGCTTCGCTCCCTTGCATGCATGAGAGGGCTCCAGTAGTGGCGGGTTTCATCGATGCGCCTCATTTTACAACAAAATTGCACATATGTCCATTTGGTGGTAGCTTGCAACTTTCCCTGACAAAGGGTGCTACGGCTTTGTGGTTGGAAAAAAATATTTCGTGGACACGATTTGTATATAAAATTATACACACATATCATTTTTTTTTTTTTTTTCTATATGATGGAAAGAACATCATATTTTCTATATGTGATTTGGTGTACAAGATTATATCCCATTAATAGCTTCCGCTTGCATGCATGACCCTTTTCTTGGGGGAAAAATTGTGACGTGTTCATTGAATGTAACAATTATTTATCCTTTGGGGATTTCATAGACCACATGGCGTCATTGTTTACCTATTAATCTCGTCGCTCTGGGGAAATTGAAGTCCTTGCTTGGTTACTTGCCCTGGCTTCTTCTCCTTTGTATACACACATACATCAGCTAGTAATAAGGTTGTCACTCGGTTCTCAATTGGTGTCCTTTTTCCCAAAGTCCTGTAGGATTCATGGATAAGTAAAGGATTCGCTTAAATTTAAAAAGGAATAGATGATCGTACAAACGAGAAAAGGTTCTAAATTCAATTTCACTCGATATGAGTATACATCTAAAACAATAGGTGTGTAAGCCCTCAAATTTACAAATAAGAGAATACAAAAATATTATTTTCCCTTTCTTACCGTATGCCTGCATGTCCCTGTACGAGGGTGACGACCCACTCACGACCAAAAATGTGAGAGTATTACCATGAATGTAGGAAAAAGAAAAGATAAAGAAACGAAAAGAATCGCGTATCAACTTGAATCCATGCAAGAGATATGGCCTTCCCTAGATATTCTGTATATTAATTTGAGATAAAAGATTGCATAAAAGCATGATATGATAATCTACAAGAAGATTTTACAAGATTCACTAAGATAAAAAAGGAGTTAGTCTTTTGTTGGGACCCATCCATATGCAAGTAAACAGCAGTCTCGTTTGTTGCATGTATTAAGTATTTAACACGTCACCTAATGTGTTCAGAAACAAATTAACACATCTGAAACTTAATACATTCGGAAACGAGTTAATACGTTTGAAACTTAATTCACCTCTCATTGTGGAATAACTTTAACATGTCACTTGACATGCCTAACATCCAAACGTATTAACTCACTTATTTCAACATTTATTCTAATTCTTTCCAATTCATCTATTTATTCCACAAACTTATTCCCCTTATCAAATAAAACCTAAGTGACTTGCTTGATTTAGACTTTCAGCCAAATTTGTGAATATCTAGGTCAATTTCATAATTTCTCCATGATCAATTCATCGCTACGCATCTAATTGGCATGTAGACATTACATCCCTTTTTCTTTTTTTTTTTTCCTTTACATCATCCTAAATTCCACAAAATCAAAATCTATTTATTTCACTATTTTATTCCACTCCTTTATCATTCCTCTACTTATTTCATAAACATATTTACCTTATCACCTAAGTATACATGTTAACGATCGATGTTGTGTTCCCATTCTCCTGCTCTTTTTGACTAATATGGCAACCACGAGTGCAAGCTCTTCCAAAGATATATACATAATATGCATGTGAGAATTGCCGAAGAACAGAGGGGTGCCAATTTGAGCTTTGTTTCGAAGTTGGGCGCATTTCAACTGATTTAATACTTATTTGATCTGACTATTTCAACATTTAAATAGGCAGGATTATTTTGTTCAACGGACTTCCATCTTTTGAAAAGTAGTCAAAGAAACGTCTTAGCCTCTAGATGGGTGTTTCTATCACGGTATGTTCATGGCATTGGTTTCTTCACATGCATCTCGAGGTGAAAGGCATGTTGCAAATTGCAACGAACCCCATCTAAATTCTCTAACTAGTGCCCTGGCAATTTATCCCAGGGATTATTTCCGGTTAGCCGCAACGGCCAAGATATATCAACTTCTAAGCATGTAGCCTGCCAAACATGCCTTAGCAGATATTTTCTTAGAGACAGTGACTAGCTCAATAGGATAGACCTGATTGATATTATTGTCAAGCTATTTTTTCTAAGTGATATAAGTTAGAAACAAACAACTTCTAAAAGCATGCAAGTGCTTTGAGTTATATACCTTGATTTATGAGTTTTCTTTACCTAGAACTCGCTTATCCGCTTGCTTATATCAGATGACG
This sequence comes from Thalassia testudinum, assembly GCA_037157565.1. Taxonomy (NCBI): domain Eukaryota; kingdom Viridiplantae; phylum Streptophyta; class Magnoliopsida; order Alismatales; family Hydrocharitaceae; genus Thalassia; species Thalassia testudinum. The sequence goes on from JAZHRO010000030.1 coordinate 57,714,069, forward strand.
GTTTACGTGGTAGATTTGTCCATCCTGCAAAGGCCATAGCTACCGCGCAACGTGTACTACAATGGGCAATTAAGAATTACTGAGGTAGAAGAGAAAGGCAGTACAGAGATGCTCATTGATGTGGAAGCAAAATCTAAAATGTAAATTTAACCATCACCTGAACAATCATGTGGCAGCAGGATTTGTTTTCTTTCCCTAATGAAATCACTCGTCTTTCTTTTGTTTTTTTTTAGGGTGCAAAGTATAAGTTAACACAGACACAACAAAAATAAAGGAGAACAACGCAAGGGGATATGACATATCTCATGAAAACAAAATCTAAAACATAATTCTGATTACCACAATTATAAGCAGTCAACAGTGGTGAGGCTACGGGTGTGCTCATACCCAGAGATGTCAAAGCAAAACCCAAATAAAAATAAAATAAGAAAAAAAAGGCATTAATCCAAATTAGGTGGCTCTTAGATCTTGTTATGATCTATCATTTGATCATACCACAAAGGCAAAAGATAAAAACAATCACCCACAAGGGAGGTCATTACCTGGGAAAAAGATCTCCATGATGAGATTTTTGTTTGACAAAAGCTGTTCTAACAGTCTAATATTATCAGTTCATTACATCAATGCTATTTATAGAAGGGTGAAGCTTTACAAAATTCACCCAGCCTCTATTGTTAAACCAAGAACAAGTGAGTAAAACTTTCCTATGGCATCTGATATCTCCAAGATTGTTCCTATACCACACGAAGTTAGCATATTTTACAGCTTCCTAGATTTCTTTGTAAGTCTCTCTTCACCATTCAAGTTGGTGTCATACGTTTTCTTGTCTCCAACAATGGTAGTTTGACTGCCATTCTCATCTTTGTATATACCATCAGCAACAGCAGATTCATCCTTCTGCAGCTTGCAGTCATCATTCTCTTCATCAAAGCTTTTCTTTGCGCAGCCATTTACAGTAGGGGTCATTCCATGATCCTTTGTTGCTAGAGAAGTGTTATACGTGCGGACATTTGTTACACAAGCATGAAGACTTGTTTCTCCTATGGTGCTTATCATTCTCTCGACATTTGCAGTCTGTCCACAGGAGGAATTTCTAAGGGAAGCATCCTTCAGCTTTTGGAAAATCACTGTCTTCTCATGGACGAAGGCTTTCTGCTTGACCTGTACCAAGAGAACTTTCTTTAAAAGATGCAACATATCCTGATAACATGAATTTGACTGTAAGGGATCTTTGGCAAAAAATAATAATAATAATTTGAAGGCCTGTTAAAAGTTTTTTTTTTTCCAAAAAGGACCCATTTAAAGATGAAGAGGCCAACAAACTTATATTTATAGAACTAAACTTCCTTGATCTTTAAAAAAAATAAAGACAATTTCTTGAACATATCCTTAAAAAGCATACAAAATGAATTTAACACTTTAAAATTAGTCCAACATTGAAAACAATTGAAATTGAGGAATTACAAAGGAGTGAGATTACAGCTTGATATCTTATGTTTAAGCATTTTGGGTAATTGCTTTGAATTCATTCAGTCCATATCAAACAAGTTGCCAAAGTCGGTTTTTCTAGTTAAGTTTGGATCTTGGTTTGGTGATACCAACGCCATTGATGTAAACACATTTACACTACTTAAAATGTCTATTTATGCATGTTCTTAAGCATAGGATTGCATTTCATGATATAAATATTGCATTACATGCATCATCTTGCATTTAGAGTAGTTTGAATAAAATGGAGGTTAATTGTCTCCTTTTATGTGCTTGGACAGGGCAAATATTTTATCGGGACCTCGGATCAAAGATCCAACCGTATGGATATGATCAGGGCGACGATTGGAGTTCAACGACTCCAAGATCGCCCTAATCAGGCATCCGTAGCATCAGATAGAGACCGGGGAACCCTAGAAGATCAAGGGCCAGGATGGTGTAAATCCGCACTTCAGATGGAAAATCCGACCACACGGATGAATTCGGATCGACGATCGCAGCCGAACGACACAAAAATCGAGTCAATCCGACATCCGTGGCACCATCTACAACTTCCAGAAGATGGACGGCCAAGATGGCGCCACGTGGCGCCATCCCAGCCGCCCAATCGGCCGCAGGAGTCCTGTGAAGACCGCGCAACGTCTCCTCTCCGCCGTTGGATCTCGATCCAACGGCTGCGGTCGCGCGCGTTTAAAAACGTCCGCGCGACCATTTCGCCCGCGTAGCGCAGCGGCGACGCAGCTGCGGGCGAAGCGGAGGTCGCGGGTTCGAGCCGCGGAGAGGGGGTCGAAGGCGCGGGCGAGCGGGCGCGCACGAGCGTCGGATGAAGATCCAACGGCCGCACGCGCCCGATAGCGCCGACGCGCAATTGGACGCCCTGGTGGGCGCGCGATCGCACGCGGGCAGCGCGCTACGCAGCGGGCGCGGGCGCGATCTAAGCCGTCCGATCTCGCGATCGGACGGCTGAGACGACGCGGACGTGCGTCTGCGTTACGCGCGTAGGCCAGCCGAGCGAGCGCGCGTGGGTGCGGCGGCGACGGCGACGGCGGGGCTTTAGCGACGGTTTTATCCGTCACTAAAGACCCCTTATTTATTATTTTGAAGATGTAATGTCCATTTTGCCCCCACTCCTTGCAACTATAAAAGGAGACCCCCTCCATACGAAATTTTCATCCCTTCCTTCTCCTCTCTACCTCTCCAAAGCTCAAGAGAAGCTTGTCCCACACCCGGGATGCTTCTCGCGAGATAAAGTCCAAATTTTCGTCCCCCTTCGGAAGTGGATCCCACGACGACGACGGCGTGCTGCTTCGTTCCCGTTCTTCTGCTTCGTCCTCCTTCGTCCCGCTTCGTTCTCCATCGTCCAGGCGTCGTCCCGTCCGGCTCGTCCTCCAAGCGACCGTCGAGGAGGATTTCTCTCTCCCTATTCTTTTTACTGCTTTCTAGTATAGATTTACTGCTTTCTAGAGTAGTCTATTTGTCCTCCGAGCGATCGTCGAGGAGGACATTTCTCCCTCCATTCTTTTAATGCTTTCTAGAGTAATTGTTTTATGTTTTCTAGTTGTAATGAAAGAACTATTTTATGATAAATTCCTTGTCTATTCTACATCTCATTTTGATTTCCATGTATAGTATTCCTTCGCTCTCTCTTACTCCCTCTCTCTCTTTTATTTGTTGTAGATACTTAGATAGTTTAAATTGAATTTCTTTGTGACAAAATAAAAAGAAACGCGGAGTTTTTAAATCAAACGTTCGCCTCCCTGTGTTCGACCCGGAATTCTTATTTCGGTATAAATTTTATTTGTTGAACACGAATCCTTCGCTTTCGAACTACAACGACGGGTTTTTCAAAAAACCAAACACGTTAGCGTAGATTCGCGCTCAACATTTTGGCGCCGTTGCCGGGGAGGCAACGCTCTTTGATTTCTCTTCGCGTTTTGTAACTTACAAATCATTTACCTCACTTTTCTCCTTTCTTATTGTAATTGCAGGTACTCTTTTGAGACAGGCAAAAGCGGTAGATCGGAGTAAAGTGCTGTGGAAGGTTTTGTAAGTTACCCCCCACCTCCCACCCATTAGATTTCATTTCATCACATAATAATTCAAACATCAATCAACCTAGGTGTTCTTATAAACTCTAAGGTTAGATTGTTTGTTGTTTGACATCCATACTCACTCCAACTCCCACATTAAAAAAAAGAAAAAAATAAAAAAAATCTCACAGAGGTACACAACCTCATCTGATTTTCTAACTCAACCGGTAAACCAATCTTAGGAGCCGGTACACACATCCAAACACATAATCGAGTAGAAATCAGATTGGGTAATCATTTGTGTGCCTAATTAGGTGGTGCATCAGGCCAGTTGTTTGAGTTGTTTGGGCCGCACCACTTCAAATAAAATCAACTCATCTAGTAGCTGCCAATTAGGTTCAACTCTTAGGGATCTACCAGGCACTCCACATTCTTTTTAAACTTTAAAGGAAAATATCTTCACCTGTGCTTGCAAAACCTGGTGTGCCAATGAAACTTGATTGAAAACACCTAAAGTTGAATCCTAAAAGCTACTAAGCAAGATTTGAACCTTAAAATTCACCACATCAAAAATAATCTTGCTTGAAAACCACTGGTTGTGCACGCACACACAAAGCAATCAATCATTAAGGGCACAACCCATTTAAAGGGCCCATCACATTCCAAAGCACATTCAAACCTAGCCCTAAATAAAACAGAGTAGACGTTGGCCTTAAGGATTGGACTCGCTCTTCAGAACTCAGAACGAGATTATTTTCGATTAGTCTGTTTCTACTGTTCAATCTGATGTCTAGCTAGGGGAGCAGAGTCAAACGATCGCGGCAGGGGGGTACACTAGGAACCGGAGGCGCAAGCCGAAGGAAGAACCTTCTCCCCAGTCCCTCCTTCTAACTGGTTGGATTGAACAGACAGAAGTAGATCAAATCGTTCCTTTATCTCAAGACGGGTTTTGAGAGTCTGTAGGTCTGTAGGCTAACCCATTTAAGGACAGGTTTGATTGTTTGTATTGCAGGGCACCTTTCTTCCTCCCGTATCTCATGAATCCTTCCACATATTTCACGCATTCCCGCTCTTTCCCTCCTGTTGTAAATTATCCTCAACATGACGATTATCCCAATTCGTATTGTAATAGACTATCAGTTAGTTGGGATAATTCGGATTGGGGATACAATTCCGGACCCCCGTGTTTAGGGTCTAACCCTGAACACTTTGATTCTCAATTCTATCCTTCTCAGAGTTGCATCGATTATAGATCGTCCTCCTTTCATGAACAACCTAATGCGATCTACAATCAAGAAGGATACACTGATCCTTACCCATCCTCTGATTTCACTGCCTTTAGGTCATCTCCATCTTATGAACAATCTGAAATGATCTATTATCAGGATGGGTATAACGAATCTCAATTCGTTAATTCCTCTACATTGATGTCAAACCCGCCCAACCCTGAACCAACTCATTTGGTTCAGGTTAATCAGGTTCAAGATAAGGTTCTGGCTAACTTGAGGAATATCATTCAATCTTTAGAAGTTCAGCCAATACCTTGCATTGAGAGATTGGAGCCCCTGATTGAAATGATTGATGATTTAAACAAGTCTTTGTTGGATTGGCTCCAGGATGTTAAGGATAAGAACCCGGGTGAGTTTCTACTTGGGAAATTAGCGAAATTGAGGATGAGATTCGTGGTTGCTTTGATTCAATCTTGGAATAATTCCCAGGATGAACTCTCTTCAGGAAAGCCAATGACAGAACCCGCTCAGGCACCTGTTGGGGGGGACAAGTGTTACGAAGCTGACCAGATTGAATTAAAACAACCAATTAAGGATGATTTGATTTCTTCACCTGAAATCCCTAAGCCGGGTTACGAGGAAACGTATGTCTCCTTGGAACGCAAAGTGACAAATGATTTTGGGACATACATTGATACGGATCCTGATGGTGAAAATTCAAGTTGCGAAGTCTCACACGAGTTTTCAAATCACGATTTTTGTGAGACGATTGGGCCTGAGGAATCTGATAGATCATTTGATAGCCCAATAACTGAGGAAACTGATCTTATTAGGGCACACGATACAGATCCAGAATCGCATTTTCTGGAGGAATCAATTCAATGCCCTGATTATCAGTTACACCCTGTTGAGCTTATTGATGATTTTAATTCTGAGATAATTAGACCCAAGTCAATTTTGATTCTGCCACATCATTTACACTTGGAGATTCCAGACGGGGTGATGAATATACAAGATGTCCTGGAATTTGATACACTTAATGAGGAGGATAGGAGCGGGGAAGTTCTAATTTGGGAAGTTAATTTTGGAGGAAATGGAAGATTGAGTCGAAGGGTTCCTTTTAAGCTGAAACCATCAAATCAGAACCCTTACGACATTTGTTTCGAGGATGTCAAACTCAAGCACACATTTAATGATTATCCTTTTGAGCTTCAATTCTCTGTAACCCGACATTTTGGCCTTGGGTTGCATCCTCACAAATCGCAGGCCCGACCCCGCTTGCATTCTGATTTTAGGTTTTGGGTAATTTTTATCCAGAACCTAAGATATTCTCGATTATGGGGTGTGGGTCTGCACCACAATCTGGTCCACATCTGTGGACCTCTGCTGACAGGTCAGAGGATTCTTTGTTTATTCTAATTCTGACCTGCACATGTGAATTCTTCATTTCTTTTCTTTGTATAGTGTGCCTAGCTGAAGGCACTAAACTCAGCACATATACAGTTCTTTTTCATTTTCATCTCGGAGCGGACCCGATATCCACGCAATTCAGGTGCTTTCTACGCTTTTCCACTCTGTTTTATGTCTTTTTAATACAATGAGGACATTGCATTAGATAGGCATGGGGGGTGGATATTTATCTTTGAATTCATTCGTCAGCTCCGTAGATTTGTTTTATTATTAAAAAAAAAAAAAAATCAAAATTAGGAAAGAGAATTTGGGTTTAAGAAAATTTTCGATCTTAAGAAATACTATATTATGGTTTGAACACAAAGACCCTTCAGGTCTTTGGACTTAATCAGCCTATGTATCCACTAAAATGTGGATTTGTTTTTCGAGTTCTCGCCAACCTGAATTTTATTATAATTGGAATAAATAAGTTTGGGTGATAAGTACACGACTTGTCAACCCGCCCTCTGATTTAAGGGAATTTTGAGTTTTAAGCATCTACACACTTTCTTTGCACTGACTCGTTGTTTGGCGATTTTAACGAAAATTGGGTAGCTAATGAACCTTCTAGGGTGATATGGCTGGCAAGTTATCGTGGGTAACAGCCCATAGGTAGGTTGTCCAGAGCCCAGTCACTGGACCTTTCTCTTTTTGCTGCCTTTAGGTAAATCTTAGACCAGGGAAGCCACCTACTTAAAAAAAAAAAAAAAAATCAAAAAGGAGAAAAGAACAAAAAGAAATAAGCCACACTTCGCCGCACGAGTATGGCTGGCAAGTTGTCGGTGGTAACAGCTCATCGACCGGTTGTCCAGAACCCAGCTCAGAAAATGCACTAAAAATTCCCAAAACACTTAGGAAGAAGCGGAGAAGTAGAATAAACCGGGGAGATATACACTGGATTCACCCTTGTGTTGACCCCGTTAAAAAAAATAATAAAAATAAAAAAAATAAAAGTAGGGAGAAAGCTACCGGTTGTAAAGATACACCTTTAGGCAGAATTCTTTTTGAGGTCACCTAGAGGCGTAGAAATCTGAAGTCCGTTTTAATTGCCGGTCAACGAGTCTATCACAATCACAATAAGATGCTTAAAACTTAGGGTTCTCATCAAATCTTGGGTGAGTTGAATGGCCGTAGAAAGCCACTCTTAAACCCTAAAATTTGAAAATCTAAAAAAAGAGAGTAAAAACAGAAAAAGAAATTTTTCTTTGAATAAGGCGAGGCTTGAGGCGGTCTGCATTTTGGCTGATACCCGGGCACTGTTGTGTCTTTGAAAGTTCAGTTCTTAAGTAGACAATTTCTTAATGATTGAAAATAACTCAGGTCCAAATAATCTAACCTAATTCTTTTATAAATAGCATATAGTTTTTGCTAGGGACTAGCAAAAGATAGGCATGGGGGTATAATGTAAACACATTTACACTACTTAAAATGTCTATTTATGCATGTTCTTAAGCATAGGATTGCATTTCATGATATAAATATTGCATTACATGCATCATCTTGCATTTAGAGTAGTTTGAATAAAATGGAGGTTAATTGTCTCCTTTTATGTGCTTGGGCAGGGCAAATATTTTATCGGGACCTCGGATCAAAGATCCAACCATATGGATATGATCAGGGCGACGATTGGAGTTCAACGACTCCAAGATCGCCCTAATCAGGCATCCGTAGCATCAGATAGAGACCGGGGAACCCTAGAAGATCAAGGGCCAGGATGGTGTAAATCCGCACTTCAGATGGAAAATCTGACCACACGGATGAATTCGGATCGACGATCGCAGCCGAACGACACAAAAATCGAGTCAATCCGACATCCGTGGCACCATCTACAACTTCCAGAAGATGGACGGCCAAGATGGCGCCACGTGGCGCCATCCCAGCCGCCCAATCGGCCGCAGGAGTCCTGTGAAGACCGCGCAACGTCTCCTCTCCGCCGTTGGATCTCGATCCAACGGCTGCGGTCGCGCGCGTTTAAAAACGTCCGCGCGACCATTTCGCCCGCGTAGCGCAGCGGCGACGCAGCTGCGGGCGAAGCGGAGGTCGCGGGTTCGAGCCGCGGAGAGGGGGTCGAAGGCACGGGCGAGCAGGCGCGCACGAGCGTCGGATGAAGATCCAACGGCCGCGCGCGCCCGATAGCGCCGACGCGCAATTGGACGCCCTGGTGGGCGCGCGATCGCACGCGGGCGGCGCGCTACGCAGCGGGCGCGGGCGCGATCTAAGCCGTCCGATCTCGCGATCGGACGGCTGAGACGACGCGGACGTGCGTCTGCGTTACGCGCGCAGGCCAGCCGAGCGGGCGCGCGTGGGTGCGGCGGCGACGGCGACGGCGGGGCTTTAGCGACGGTTTTATCCGTCACTAAAGACCCCTTATTTATTATTTTGAAGATGTAATGTCCATTTTGCCCCCACTCCTTGCAACTATAAAAGGAGACCCCCTCCATACGAAATTTTCATCCCTTCCTTCTCCTCTCTACCTCTCCAAAGCTCAAGAGAAGCTTGTCCCACACCCGGGATGCTTCTCGCGAGATAAAGTCCAAATTTTCGTCCCCCTTCGGAAGTGGATCCCGCGACGACGACGGCATGCTGCTTCGTTCCCGTTCTTCTGCTTCGTCCTCCTTCGTCCCGCTTCGTTCTCCTTCGTCCAGGCGTCGTCCCGTCCGGCTCGTCCTCCAAGCGACCGTCGAGGAGGATTTCTCTCTCCCTATTCTTTTTACTGCTTTCTAGTATAGATTTACTGCTTTCTAGAGTAGTCTATTCGTCCTCCGAGCGATCGTCGAGGAGGACATTTCTCCCTCCATTCTTTTAATGCTTTCTAGAGTAATTGTTTTATGTTTTCTAGTTGTAATGAAAGAACTCTTTTATGATAAATTCCTTGTCTATTCTACATCTCATTTTGATTTCCATGTATAGTATTCCTTCGCTCTCTCTTACTCCCTCTCTCTCTTTTATTTGTTGTAGATATTTAGATAGTTTAAATTGAATTTCTTTGTGACAAAATAAAAAGAAACGCGGAGTTTTTAAATCAAACGTTCGCCTCCCTGTGTTCGACCCGGAATTCTTATTTCGGTATAAATTTTATTTGTTGAACACGAATCCTTCGCTTTCGAACTACAACGACGGGTTTTTCAAAAAACCAAACACGTTAGCGTAGATTCGCGCTCAACAGCCATGAACCAACCACAAATGTGAGAACAAATTGTTGTACAGTGCTAAGTGCTACACAACAAACATAATGATGAGAGGCACCTTTAAACTTGTATGAGCTGCCTCTAGAATCCCACATCCACCTGTTGGTTGACTAACCGTATGAACCCTAACAAAGACAATAGGATTTTAAGTTGAGAAGGTTGTAACACTCCAAAAATAGTATCACATCGGGCACTCATCAAATTGAATAGTGAATTATAAAAGATTAAGAATTAGTAATTAACAACTTAGGCCTCAGCATTTTAGGTGGTTGCTCAATGTCCCAATAAGTTATCAAGGCTAGTTTAATTAATTAAGCTTGGGTCCTGGGTCATTACATATGATATGTAAAGTATATTAATTACATTTAACCACGAAAGCTAGTCATGGAGGTGAAACACCAGGTGTCTCAACGTATATACTGCCAGAACTATTTAAGTATGCCTGCTTTTGCCTCTGGATATATGTTTCCTTTGCACTTTTTTCAAGCTGTTGGCACTCGAAAGCCTCACCTGATTTTAGATGAAATACAAAGGGGAAGGTATATGGAGGAAAATCATTCCAAGAATTACTTGTTCCAAATCAGTTTTTCTTTGTGTGCATAGATATGGGCATTTAGGGTGACAACAAAACTATTTTCTATATGAAGATAGGCCTCGAAGATATGAAATAAGCTCTCCAGGAATAGTCTGACATAATCTGAAGAGCAAAATCCCCTTTAGTCAAATATGCTCATCCATAACTTCAAACAGGGAAAAAACCACACTTTCTTTCCAACACACATGAGCATTAATCCATCTTATAAAAGGAACATGCACCTACACGTGTCATTAAGGTTCATAGACATTGAAAGTCCACATATAGATTCTATGGAAGAGCCTCAAACAGAGGATTTCCCTGTGCTTTGTCTTCAGACTTATCTCAACCCCCAATAATTTCATTTCATAATTGAACCCACTGAGGTTTGGGATGGAAAACAAAGCACACTCTAGGTGACCAAACTACCCCAGTTACCTTCCCCTTCCCCCACCCCCACCCCCCCCTCCCCCCTCCCTTAAGTTTGGCCTCCTCTCCCTCCTTTTTCATGTCAACCCTACACAACAGATGACCAACACTTTGCTGAAAAGGCATCTATTTTGTCTAAGAGAGCCCACTGTATGGTAGCTCACATTCTTCACGTAATATCTACCTTTATGATACCACCATTACCATAGGAATCACGAATCATCATAGAAACCATTGATTTTCCCCAGAAAGTATCCTTACCACCTACTTTAGAAGCAAGGCCTTATCGAAAGTCTCCAACCTCCGCACACCTAAACCTCCTTCCTTTGTAGGCGAGCACATGTCTTTCCACAGGACCAACTGGGCAAACCTACCCACATGGCGAGGTCCCTTCCAAAAAAATCGCTTTCTAATCAACTCTAACCGTGTAACAATCTTCTTAGGTGGCTTAAAGATTGAAAAGAAAAAAATCAGAATAGAGGATAGGACGGGCTTTAACAGAACCAACCGTCCTCCCTTTGATAGCAATCTCCCACTAACGGATGCCAACCTCTTCTCAACCCTCTGAACAACACAATTCCAATCTGAGGCCACCACTGAAAGCCATTTTGGAACTGCAACCAAGGGCTGATTTGGTGGATAGTCTGGTCTGGAAGGAGGGGACCTTCACTGTGAAGAGAGCTTATGACAAGTTGACTGCTAATGCTACTATTATGGATGCTGTCCGGACTGATTTGGGGAGGATTTGGAAATGTATCCTTCCTTTGAAGATCAAAATATTCCTTTGGATGCTTCAGAGAGAATGTTTGGTCACCAAGAATATGCTGGAAAGATGGTTTGATAATGTTGATACTACTTGCTCTTTGTGCGGCAGTATGGAAGAGAGTGTGGGACACTTATTCTTTGAGTGTGACTTCTCTAAGGATGTTTGGGATCGGCTTCAGCTCCGCACAACAAATTCTGTTGGTCTGCATGCCTTCTAGATCTCTTTTCGGGATCACTATGATCTTGACGTGACTAGGTGGACCAAGGCTTTTGCCGCTCTTTGGTGTATTTGGCTACAGAGGAATGGGAAGATTTTCAGAGCCAAGCGGTGTTGGGTTGATAATGTTTTGAGGGAGAAATTGTCTGATTTTTTACTACAAAATCTGTAAGTCAGTTGCTTTTTTTAATGATTAATGCAATCTCTAGATGATTACTGACCTCCGGTAATCATCCTTTTCCTTTCTCAAAAAAAATAATGGGTCATTTCAAGGAGCACGCTAAAAGAAATCAAATGTGATAAAAGTCATCTAAAAACATCTGAGTTTTACACTGGCCATCAAAAACCTAAAGCAACTCTTTGTGACCAGCTAGAAGCCAAGAACAATGATTCAGGCCTTGCACATGCAACTAGATTAATTTATCATCCCCTGGATCCTCCATCAAAAGATGAACATCAAGCACCCACAGGCCCCAGCAGCCTACTCAAGTTGCAGCATTTGCTAAAATGGTAGAAAGAGGCTCATGCTAAAGCGCTCTACATGTGCATCTTCTACTTGAAGCCTTTCTAAGCATAGTGCTGGGGAACTCACAACCTTGACCATCTCCATCAGCAATTCTCTCGTCTGCTCTGTTGACCCTACTTCACTGTCTACACAAATGGCACTGCCAAATCCTCTGCTGCAGAGGCAGTTCTGATCACCAGCCACGACAAATCTATGAAACACACATCACAACGCACCTACCCACTCTACAAAAAAAATAAACAAATAAAAATAACACACCTATCCAGGAGCACATGGAGGATGATAGGCCAAGGCAGCACCGGCAAGTTGACCAAAACAAGAAATACCCATTGACCATTAAATACTGATGGTTTGTTAGATGTGCATTCCCAGAATTAAAAGGGGGAACAGGGGAGAGGAAGGTTAAGGGGCACCTTCCTCCCTGAGGGTTCTTTGATTTACATTCCAAATGTCAGGGGTGATAAAGGCAATTGAAATCACAGGAAGTAAAAGGTTTCTGAAGTTAAATGATGAGCGATCGTGTTAAATGCTCTAGAGAACACTTAATCTAACAGGAAAGAGGTTAGTAGTCTACTGCTAGCTACATGCCAGGTATGGTCTCTTCTTCAATGACGATTGGAAACTTAGGCGCACCTGCAAGCCAAATCAATTGCAACCCTTTTTCCATGGCTACAACTAACAAACTAAATTCATCTTGTTTTTGATGAGTACAACTAAAACAAATCTGTTTGTTCAAAGTATGCGATTTCTAAACTTCCTACTCAGAAATTTGATGGTTATACCTAAACCAATCAAGCAATTAAAAATGAAACATACTTGGAAATTAACTGGCCATTCAATGATGGTAGATGCACAGCCACAGCCTTCACCAAAGTTAAGTCTCAAAGCAATCCTGAATGAATTTGTTCTGATAGTTCGCCTGGTCATAAACAACCCAAACCAAAGAAAATTGATCAAGATCTGTAGAAAATTATGCAATCTGTGCAAGTTAACTGATAGCACTGCCTAGAGCAGCTTTAATGTACCTTTTCAAATAAAATGGCTGTTTCTCCAGCAATGCTGTCTTCAAATCCGGCTTGTCAGGGAAGGATACCTATGTCGATCAAAGACAATTAGCAAAAACTAAATGCAAGGAGTATGAGAATAAAAGAACCAAATCTTCTACCACGCTAGATTGACATTATACCAATAATGTATAGCAGGTGAAGGGCAGAAAATAGTTGAATTGTGCAGTAGAGTGGCAAATTTGAGCATCAGATCTTCAAAGAAAGAAGCAGTTCCTTCATACAACTTTCAGTTTCACAAATACACACAAACGCCTAGGGGGTGAAAAAAATAAATGACTACTGCTCAACAGGTTCTTTAATCAAAGAAATTGGACTACAAATGCTTCAACAAGCCAGCATCCCTAAAGCACAGCATCCCACAAAAAGGCCAAAAATTTTCACTCTGGACGGTATTATCTATATATTGTAGTGCAGCAGAGTTATCCAAACAACCCAGGGAATGCACCCTCTTATGCTTGAATTTGAAAATAAAAAGCCCTTGATCCAATCTCCCTTGCCTGTAGGATGCCCAAAGAGCAGACTAGGAAGAGAAATCCACACATCAAATGCCAGAACATGCACAAATCGCTTATGCGAAGTCACTGGTGAAAAAAAGATGATTTAAATCCATCCCCAGCATTCTGAGAAGATCATGAATCATCCATGGGAGTGTCCACAACCCCTTCGCAGAACAATCAACAGTCCTAGAGCTTTTGGGAATGGATATTTCTGCGAAACCATGGTAAATCTCTTAAGATTGTATTTTAACATTTGATGGTTTTAAACTCATTCCATGCTTGTAATTGTATTTCCTTCAGACCACAGCAGGGAAGCATTAATGCTTCTTTCAGAATAATAGCAACACTCACAGCTATTTGGTGTCCCTAAAGAGCATGACACCGGTTGCCTATAAAGAGCATGAAATCACCCATGTTCCAGCTTTATTGAAAGAATGCAGCCAATAAGAAAATAAAAAACTGACCTGTATTATTAATGTATGTAATGACACAGATACATGCACATATAAAGAGACTTTGCATATAGCTAAACCATTACCCATGGTTGTAGGTTTGTCAATTCATTCCTTCATCACCCACAGCTATACTTGTGAGAGATATTTACCAATACTGTTTGCATTTACTCATTAACATAAATGTCTAGATACACAAACAACATACATGCATGCACAAGTGTGGCACATGTGTGTGTTTGCAGGTGAGTCTGCGGACACAATACTGTGCTGGAGCTTCCGGAATTTGCCATGTAATATATTTCATATGACACGATCCAATTGGTGAGGAAATCAACATGGCAATAACTAGCTGTCAGTATTCCTCCTTTTTTTTTTTGGAATAATGTCTAGTCAATATTTGGAAAAGGATAAATTATTTCAGTATATATAACACACAGGTACAAGGCAAAAACCCACCATCCAATTTTGCAACTGAAAATGTACTGGTCAATCTTTACTAGGAGATATAAAGCTAAGGCCATATCTGCAGTTATTTTGCATAAATATCAAATGGCCACTCTGATGACTAGAAATTGAAATACCTCGACTGATCTGACAAATGGTAGTGGAGCTTTCAGCCCATGTGAACCAATGATCCTCAGTCTCCAGTCAACGAAGGTTTTCTCTGCAGTTTTCGATCAACTAATGGTTACGGCGTGAAATAGCTGCAGTTATTAAAAAGTATGGCTGGAGGCAATGCAAACAACAAAAGGAGTGGTATTATCTTTTTGTGATTATCTTAGCATCACCAGACATGCACTGGAGTTGCCAAAATAATCGTAAATGGCTTAGTAAAATGAAGCCATCCATCTTTGCTTCCCAGGTTCAAGAACAGAATGGCTAAAACTTTCACCAAAAATATTTCCTCCTTGGAAGCAGACTAGAAAGTGGCATCAGGATCCTTTTCAAATAGTGGAGAGAAAAGAAAGGAAAAAGAGCAGACAATGTATAGGAGTCACTCCATGGCCCCAACCAATCAAGCAAATATCAACATTCAAAGGCCTTCATGTGGAACACCTACTCCCTAAACACATCCTCCGTTGGTGTCTGTGAAAGTTGGTGCCTGTAAATTTAAACCAGACATTTATCTTAATATTAATCTCAAAGGGAAAACTGATTTGAATGGAAAGGTGAGATGAGTAAGAGAGGGAGGGGTGGGGTGACAAGGGAAGGCAAAGGTGGTTGGGTGGTCATCAGGCCGAGGCGACGGCGGAGAAGGATGGAGGAGATTTGGTGCTTCAAGTTGCGGCAGACTGTAGAGAGCCTGTGCGATGTTTGATGAGTGGCAGTGTAGGCCATCACCAAAGGTCGTGTTCCCGAGGGAGGCACTTGCAGATTTGAGCCGAGCCTTCTAGTCTTCCTCCCCACCAGAGGGGACTCCTTTGGTTGATGTAGTGGTGCCTTGGTCCATGCAAGTTCGGTATTTGGACAGAAAGCTTGCGGGGGCGGTTGCAGGCGAGGTGATTCAAGGAGAGCTTGATGGAGAGCTGTTGAAGGAGGGCCTGTCGCTGAAGCTTAGGTCGGGGATGTCCCTTAAGGTGGCCAAACTCAATCCTAGAAGGCTCCTCGTCTTTGGTTTGGGGTCGGAGGTGGCTCAATCCCTCATTTTTGAGGTGATGACATTTAGGGGTGCGGTGGTGCATTGGAGGTGGCCATCAATGCATGATGGTGCCACAAAGAAGAGACCTCCTAGGAAGGTGGTGAACCTAATGGATTTAGAGGGGATACCATTAAGGCTTTGAACAAGGGAAGTGGTGGAGGCAATCTTCAAGCACTTCATGGCGATCAAGTCGTGTGATGGGTTGGGGCTCATCAGGGCGACTTGTTTGTCGTTAAGGTGGCTGTCAAACTCTCTCCTAGTAAGTAGCTTCCAAGGAAGGTCACATTGCATCTTTGGGGGTTTGTCATTGGTGATAGGTCTCTCGCTGGCGGAGGAGAGGAGGTCCTATGCTTAGGCCTTGGCTATGAGTAGTCAAAGGGAGGTGGAGGTAGGCGGCAATGGTGGGATGATCAGAGGAGGCAGCGGTGTTGTGAAGGCGATGACGCGAGTTTAGAAGGCAAGAAGTCACGCTATTAATCTCCGAGGTGGTGCGGAATCGACACATTCAATGGTTGCTCCTGTTGATTGCGAAACAACTCTTGGGGATGGCAGAGGACCTACATTTTCTCGCGGGGATTGTGGAGAGAAATCCCATTTATCGCAGGAGGTGGGAGAGGAGCAGTTGAAGAAGGGCAAGGCGATTGCAATGGAAGAAGGTTTTATAGGTGACGATGTCAGATTTAAGCATGTGCCCGATTACAGGAAGTGCCCATCAGACCCGAATCCTTTTGAAGTGAATGTGGGTGTTTCAGGTTTTGAGGCTAGGGTCAGGCTCTCAACTACTAAAGTTGGATCCTGTCAAGGGAAGAAGACTTTGCTTGTGCCCGTAAGTAGTCCAGTGGTGACGAGTAGCCCTGCTGGACCTTGCCCGAACTTGTGGGTACCTAAGCAGTGTCGTAAGGGGTCCTGCGAGGAGGAGGTGAGGTTGAAGCTTGCACGATGGAGGTCAACAAAGCAACCTTCGTCGAAGATCTTCAGGCCGAGGTGGAGTTTCTGAGGAAACTCGAGGAAGTCAGGGGCGATGCGTCCTGGGGTCGCAACGCTAGAGAGGACAAGTGGCGAGGTCGGGGATGTGGCGGTGGTCAATCCAACCAAGGTTGGGGGGCGTATAGCAACGGTAAGTAGAGTGCAGGTGCAGAATCCTATGATGAGGGAAAGATAAAGGCGATGCAAGTAGGGGTTTGTAAAGGTGATCTTAGGGATGGTGGCTACGCTGCTATTAGAGATGGCGAGGTGGGGCAATTTAAAGGCAGTGAGGCACTAGGATATGAGGTTGCTCGAGGAGCAGTTAGGCAATACCCTGGAGGAGAGACATGTGATGTTGATGCTGTGGGGGAGGAGGGTCTAGCTGAAGATCTCAAGTGAGAGCGGGTTGCAAATGCAGTGGGTTTAGGCTTGTGTCCAGTGGAGGTAATCGTAGTGCGTTGTGATGAAGATTCTCGTTTGTGGAATGTCAGGGGGTTGAGTGACCCCTTGAGGCAGGCGACCCTTAAAGGATATGTTTGATCTTAGGTTACTGAGGTGCTACTCCAAGAGACGAAATTGGAGCAGTGTGGCCTAACAATGTGGAAGGAGATTGAGGGAGATTGGTTGGAGGAGTTTGCTACTTTGAATGCGATTGGGCGGTCGGGTGGTGTGCTTGTGGAATGAAAGGGGGATGCTCTTATATCGTAGACTCCTTTGTAGGTTCTTTTACTGTGTCAGTGCAGCTTAGAAGGCATCGGGATGACTTCACTTTTGTCATCATAGCGGTGTATGGGCCAAATGATGATGCCGCAAGACCACATCTGGGGGAAGATTTGGGTTAGGTAGCTGAGAGGTTTCTTGGCTACCCATGGCTAGTCAAGTGTGATTTCAATGCTACTCTACTTCCTGAAGACAGGTCAAGAGACAGGGAGGGGAGTGATCGCAGCTCAGAGGCATTTGTTGACTTTGTTGCCATGCATGGCCTTCTGGATCTACTTCCAAATTTATGCACTTTCACTTGAAGGAGCTTTAAAGGGCAAAGATCCCAGATCAACAGATTCCTTTCTAGTGTTGAAATTGTGGAAGCTTTCCCATTGGCAAATATCTGTCCATTGGAAATACCGTTCTCAGATCACACACGTTTGTTGTGGCAGTGAAATGAAGATGGGCAATTTGACACCTATTTCAAGTTTAATAGATCATGACTGATTGAGGAGGGATTTAAGGGGCTAATGAAGTAGTCTTTTCAGCCAAGAGGGTCACTAGCAGTGAGGTTGGAAACTAAGCTAATGGAGTTAAGGGTGTTCCTCAGGACTTATAGGAAGTAGGTTAGGGAGGAGTGGAATAGGAGGAAGATGGGGCACTAGCAGAGATTGTAAGGTTAGATAAGATAGAGGATTTGGGGCTCCTATCTGAAATGACCCTTCCTCAAATTTCTGATTTAACCCTGGGGTCGTTGTGGGATTTCTGAGTCCCCGAGGTGGTCCCCATAATTTTCACACGTCAAAATGGACACCCGAGGGTCATTTTGCAAATTTTTAAATTCCAGGGGTTTTATTACAGTTTCTACATGTAAATTATAGAGTCCCTTAGCCCCAGGGAGTTTCCTAAGTTTCGAGGGCCTTTTCAAAATTTTTCTGCGCATTAATCAAACCGCATAGGGATCCAGGCACTTTTTTCTTTTCATGTTGGGGGTTTTAGGCAATTTTCACACCCTTAATTCCTATCAAATAAGGGCTTATGTCCAAAGATTTAAAAATATAGGGCATGAACCTACAATATTTCCCTACTCCACCCCCCTTAAAACCCTAAGCCTAACCCTACAAGTACCCACCCTCCTCACTAGATACACCACACACACCCCGAGGGCCCTCCGATTCCCATTTCTTCCAACTGGTGAGAGGGAGACAGAGTGAGCAACTGAGGTGGGGGTGCAATTGAGTGTGCATATCGAGGAGAGGATAAGGGGAGGGAGCACAGGAGTGCCGCACCCCTCTCCCGCTCTTTCCCTGGTTTCTCTCTCTTGTCACGCTTGCTAAGGGAGAGGGAAAGCAGCCTCAACATGCATGCACGTAGAGAAGGTGAGCAGGCGTGGGCATCAAGGCATGCAGAGCGCATGGGCCTTAAGGTACGCAAAGAGCAAGTGCACGTGGGTCGCGAGGTTCGCGAAGCGCAAGTGTGTGCAGGCCACAAGGTGTATGTAGCACGAGGCGAAGCGTGGTACATTTGTTGGCCGATTCAAGGTTGAGATGGAGTCAATTTCATACATTTAAGAAACTGTTGAATAGGTATTAGGGGTGTACACGAGTCGAGTTGAAACTCAACCCATAGTTTTCAGGTTGGGATTTTTCCAACCCAACCTAACCCATTACACTATTGAACCTAACCCAACCCAACTCAACCCATAAAAATCAAGTTGAGTGGGTTGTTGACTAGTTAAAGGACTCAAAACTTATGTTTATCTCCTGCATATTTTCTTGGTTTTTCATACTTAATAACAAAATATTTTACACTTATAAATAACTTATGTCTTCTAAAAAGGTGAATAAAATAGGTAAAAACAAAAAAAACTTGATAGTTGTATAACAGTAATTACCTCTTTCCTGTAGAAAAGTCAACACATATTACAAGATTATTATCTTATCCCTGTAATTTTTTTCATAGATGTAGGCATTCAAAATAAAGAATTAGACGAGAATCAAAATAATTTTTTACTAGTAAGGAAAAAATTCAAGGTGTACATGTTGATGTCTTTTAATTCTGTCTAAACAAAGATTTAGATGAGAACCTAAATAATGATGTCTAATTTAAGCATCAAAATTTGAATGCCTATGTCGAAATTTCAAATAATTTAAGTTAAATTAAGGGAAGCCAGAGGAGGAGGAGGATGGCTGCAAGAGGGGTGGTGGCTATTAGCTATAGTGAAGGAGGATGGCCGGTGAGGGGGTGGAAGGTTTGGTGGTGGTGGTGGTGGTGGTGGTGGTGGTGGTGGTAGTAACTCTAGTGATAGGCTAGGCGGAGGGGAAGGTAGAGAGGGTGGTGGATGGCTGGTAAGGGGTGGTGAGCTGGTGGTGGTGGATCGATGGTAGTGGGCCAACTGCTCTAGTGGTAGGTTCAAGCTGGGGGCAGAGGGAAGGTAGTGACGACGATAGATGGCCAGTGAGGGGGTGGTGGGCTATGTGGTGATGGTGGTGGTGGCAGTGGTAGTGGCTCTAGTGAAGAGAGGTGATGGCTGTCGCTAATGTAGAAGATGGAGGAGGGAGGGAGATGCTAACCTCGAGTGGTAATATCAAGAATAATGGCGACAACGAGAAGGGAACTGCGAGAGAGGTTGGTGGCAACGACAAGAGAGGAAGCTCGATTTAGAGCTTACGAGCGGGAGAGAAACTAAAAAGAAGCGCACGATGGAGAGCACACAGAGAGAGGGAAAAGTGAAATTAAGAGTAGCGTGCGTTATTTGCGTGGATTTTTTTTTCCCCTTTCAAGTTTAAACATGGTAGCTTTTTTCCTTTAAAATTTTAATGGATACTCTCGCACATGTGTGTATCGGGTTGAATCGAGTTGCAGGTTGGGTTGGGTTTATTGGATCTCAAACCCAACTCAACCCATTTTTATCAGGTTGGGAAAATCTCAACCCAACCCACCCCAACCCATTTTTTATCGGGTTGGGAAAATCTCAACCCAACCCAACCCAACCCAATCAAGTTGGGTTCAGGTTGAACCCGACCTGTGTACACCCTAGAATTTCCTACATTTTGGCACTATTTTCATTCCTGTTAAAGCACGTTATAGGCACTGAAATTTGATAAAAGCCCCAAGACCCCCTAAACCCGTCTATACCTTAGGTTCAGCACCCACAAGGTGGCACATATCCCAAGGAAGGGAGCACAGCGACCGTAGGAGGGCCGAACGGGTCGCCCGTGCCTTCGTTCCCATCACATTGAGGTAGAGTGGTGTTTCCCCCTATCCTTACACTCACTATTATTCTATTTTATGCTATAAATACCCAAGAATATGATCTAGCCTGTATAAGATCGGATCTCTACATTAATACTAAATATCCCCACAAACAAAATTAATTAGTTCTATGAATATATATACCTGTCTGTGTATGGTCAGTTGGCAATGAGAAACGCTTAGCCATGGTCCAATTGAGTTAGTATCGCTATCTTGTTACCCTTATTTACGGGCCTGCTAGACCACGTGGGCATGAAACTTTTAGTAACCACTTAAGGGAAATCATAAACTCTAAGGCAAACTAAAGACAAAGCTTGTAACACACGGAACATTGGGATTGATGACACTCAAACCGTCAGCAATTAATTAGGGATCTACTCGAACCCTAGGGCAAACTAGAAATGATGTTTGAGGGGAAACTCTGAACTGAAATATCAAGTGGGTGGAATTACAAATGTGGGACCACGCCCGGCCGTGTTGGTTCTAGTGTGGGGACAAGCTAGCCCTCAAGTATACACGTACCGAGGAGAGCTAATTGCCCCGTTGTGTAGGGAGAGAGTTGACCTCCCTGGGTAGGGACCTGGGATAGGAACGACCTTTCTACATCGACTCCTGTTGGGCCCATGTGGGGCCAACCGAGATAGTCGGGTGAAGGTACGCAGAGTTGTTGAGGGGTGTGACCCCTATTTTATTTTTTTCTGTTTGGTGCATACCCGTTAGTAAAAACGACTGACCGCATACCAATGCGGAGTAGCCCCTTGTGTGTTTATTACGCACGTCGTAGTCACCATTATGCCGTGACAATAACCCCAAGATGGTAGACCCGGTGCAAGACAGGCATGGGGTGTTCCCTTGGCCAAGAGAACACGTAAACGCCCTACACCTTGAGGATATCGCGACAAGGTCGTTCCAATAGAGAACACGTGAATAAAAAAAGGAAGGATGACCCTGTCCTAGTGCTCACTGGTGACAAGATACCAAACGAAATAACGAACTGTTAAATTATATTAAATACCTATATTAAATAACTCTGGTTCTCTTTCAATATTCAACATTTACTTGCTCCTACCACTCTACTCAACTTTTTGCTAATACCTACTTTACTGTATCAAGGTCAAGGGAGTAACAAACCCCACCGGCTGTAAAGGGAGTTGGGCCCAACCTTAGCTAATTGTGATCTTTCTTCCATTATAGTATGTTCCTTTTTCTTTAGAACTGCACTAGTTTCTTGTTTCGCCGTATTGTTGGTTTCTTGTGTGATGGCTACATTGTAGACCAAATCTTTTTCTTGCTCTAGTGGTGGTTTGACGTCATGTTTTCCTTCCTGATATATTTTGTTGCGGTTGTATGTGTGGATATTGTGCCATGTTTTGGTTTATTATTTGTTGGACAACTAGGTCTTGGGATAAATGACACAATCCGACCCAGTTCTCGTAAGGGATCGAGTCGAGTCAACACTATCTAAGGTAGATCAGGAGGCCAGAGTTGTGCACCTGAATACTATTAAGGTGGAGGATTGGAAGGCAGAGGTTGAGTGGAAGACAAGATCTAGGCAGAAGTGGCTGAAGGAGGGGGATTCAAATACCTGATACTTTCATATGGTGGCTTCAAAAAGACGACGAAGAAATTGGATTGACAAGTTGCAGGTGGATGGCACAGAGTTTGTAGGCAATGCGACAACAGAGTTTTACAGGGAGTTCACTGGAAGAAGAACAAGGAGGAGGTGATCGAGAATAGGGATCCTGACCATCAGTAGGGGGTAGGCTAAGGAGATTTTATCATCTTTTAGTGAAGATAAAGTTCAAAAGGCTATTTGGGGGTTGAATGCTAATGGTTGAACCAATCCTAGTGGGTTTCTTTTTTTTTTTTTGCAAGGAGTTTTGGATGCTCATTAAGGGGGATGTTCTTGCAATGGTTACTGAGTTTGTTAATGGTAACCTTCGTTTTAATAGGCTTAATAGGTTCCTTTTGTTCCTTTTGCCTAAGAAGGAAGGTGCAGAGGCTATTGAAGATTGCAAGCCCATTGCGTCATCTAATGGGATCTACCTCATTGTGGCGAAGGTCCAGGATAATAAGCTAAGAGTTCTGGAAGGACTTGTGTCGCCAGTGCAGACAACTTTTGTCCCAGGCCATAATATCCTTGGTGGTTTTGTCATTACTTCGAAGATTCTGGCTTGTTAGAGGAGGAAGAGGAGAAGGGCATTTGTTTGGAAGGTGGATTTCAAAAAAGCATATGACTTAGTGTAGTTGTCTTTTATTTGGGCATCCTTAGTGAAGAGGGGTTTTCCTCCTCAGTGGGTGGATTGGATGAAGCGATGTGTGACGACGACTTTCTTTTCCATTCTGATTAATGGAAATATGGCAGGTGAATGGATACAACTGAGAATAGGTGTTAAACAAGGGTGCCCGTTGGTACCAATGCTTTTTGTGCTTGCGGCAGATGCTCTTGCAAGGTTCACTATTAGGGCCTGCGAGAGGAATCTGATTAAGGGCTTCCTATTAGAGAGTGGGACAAACATTTCAGTGCTTCAGTATGCTAATGACACGTTCTTTATGGAAGGCTTGAAGGCGAAGGTGAGAAGGTGCATATTCTTCTGAAGGTGTTTAGTGAGGCATCGAGTCTACAGATAAACTTCTTAATGTCAATGTTTGTCCCTATTCAAATGACGGTTGAGGAGGCTAGTAGGTGCAATGTGGGTCATTCTATGACAAGTGGATGCTTGCCTATCTCCTACTTGTGCCTTCCCTCATCGGATTGGAGGATCTCTCTGCAGGAGTGGGTCCCTTTGGTGCGAAGAATGGACGGGAGGTTAGCGGGTTAGGCATCCAAAGTTCTTTCCAAAGGAGGAAGGTTGGTACTCTTAAAGGCGATTTTGTTTTTCATGCTATCTTATTTTACATCAGTTCTAAAACACTGCAAAGGATTAAGAAGATTTCAAGATTGATGAGAGATATCTTCTGAATGAACTATGGGTTGACTGGGAAGGCGGTGAGAATGATGGCATGGGATGAGGCATGCAAGCCTATGAAGGTGGGGGGCTTAGGAGTTAGGGACCTAGAGAAGATGAATGATAGTTTTTTGGCTAAGTAGATTAAAAGGTTACTTGAGCGCAGGTATGACTTGGTAGGGAAGATTATCCAGGCTAGCTATGGTAACTCCATGAACTAGGATTTCTTATTGTCTCCTCCAAGTAGTTCTTCACATTCTTTTAGGGGCTTGTCTCTGTTGGTGCCCAAGGTACAAAATTTTTTTGCCCCTATGTTGGCACGAGCAATTTCTTTCGCTTTTGGATGGATGACTAGATGGGCCAAGGGAAACTAATGGATCAGTTTCTAAGGCTCTACGATTTCGCAGCATCTAGGAAGATCAAGGTGGCTGATTGTTGGGAAGAATCTCAGTGCCCCTCTTTTGTGGGGAATTTATCTAATCAGACGAGACAAGAAATCCAAACTTTGTTCCAAAAGTTGGATAGATATCAGCTGAAAGGTTGTGTTGATGCGTTCTTGTGGGATGATGGTGATTTTCTATCAGGAAGGTTTATCAAAGATTGGGTGCTAATGGGCTGATGACAGATATGGATTTCATTAGAGATTGCAAACAAATTTGATCAACTTCTTGTCCTTTGAAAGTCAAAATTTTTGCTTGGTTGCTCAAGAGGGGAAGGCTCACGACGAGAGTATGGAGAGCTACATGGGTGCTGGATGCGAAGAAGACATGTCAGCTTTATTTGGGGGCAGATGAGGATTTCGACCATTTGTTTTTCGAATGCCCTTTCTCTTTGCAAGTTTGGAGAAATTTTGGTTTCGAATTGATAGCACATTCTAGTGTTGCTGATTTTTGGAGGTCGTTTAGAAGTGGAACCTGAAATGGCAGCCAAAACATTTTTAGAACAAAGGAGAAGGCAAAGGTTTTGGTGGTGCTCTAGAGCATTTGGCTAGGAAGAAATGCGACGATTTTCAAGTTGCAACAACCACACACTAGAACTTTATTGCTTGTATTTCTTCTTTGGCAAATTTCTGGACTTGTAATATGTGAGTTGGCCTTTTTTATGGCCATTTATTAATATAGTTCTTGGGTGGTTATCAACCGAATAACCACACTTTCCCTTCTCAAAAAAACATATTAATCTCAAAATTTGTCAACACCATATGTTCATGGGCACTAAGAAATCAAAGCATATGATCTAGATTGTTATAGCCCAAAAATGTCTTATTCTACATAAGAGTATGTTGAGATAAGTGCTACATGTGTTAGATTTTTTTTTTGCTAGTTATAAATTGTCTAAGGGTATAATTGTCCCAATCCTACATATAATGAGGATTAGGGCTGAGCTAATTGATAGATTCCTCATTTCTTCCTACTTCGTATCAAAACAACAATCATATGCCAACATATGTACCCTCCTTGCTCCCCCTCTTTTTTTTCTACGTAGGTATGTGGGCTTCCTTGGGTAAGCTATTTGTTTTAACACTAACTGGCATGCAACAACCAGAATAACTCCACTTGAAGATATCCGCAAGAGGCCCCTGTCAAGCATGAAAACTTACATTCAAGGAAACATCGCTCTCAAAAAGTCACTAAACCTCTCAAGGCGAGGGATGGCATCCTCCTCAATTTGAGGGAGAATCTGAGAGGTGCTCAGAACCACATGAAGATGTTGGCTGACAGGGAGACGATGGGTACACCTTAAGATCTCCATAGTTCCCTCCGATAGCTGCTACACCGAACTACATAATAAATTGGATCCTAAGGTACAGTTTGTTTTGAGCAATAATTCTCAAAATGGAGGGACAACCCTCGTTATTCAACCTACAATTCCTCCAAACACTTTTTATTCCAAATAGCCCTAGTTATGGGCTTTTCTTATTCCTCTACTTCCAAACAACTTTTCACATCAAATCATGGAATAAATCTCATCATATTACACCAACTTATTCCACCAAAAAGGTGGATTAAAATTTATTCCTCCCTCTCTACATCACATCGTAGCTAAATATAGTTTTCTACTTATTATCCCTCCTAAGTTATCCTTTGCTAAAAGAAACTAGGAATAAGGTGATTCTTTTGATATGCAAACGGTTGCTAAGTATTTCAGCCCCTACTGGATTGTGCATCAAATTGACAACGTGGTACAAACTCCAGCTCCCATCCAAGACTCATATTCATCCTGTCTTCCATGTCTCCCAGTTGAAATTTCATCAAGGGAAGACTGGCCTCAACCTTTACCACCCAAGGAGTGGCCTCCAACCAATGATAGTAAGCACTATCCCAAGAAAACACTCAATGAATGCTGCTTCATGCATTGTTGGGTTGCACAATAAAGTCCTCGTGCTTTGAGAAGGGGGAAATGTGGCATTCACCATCTGTGGGGACTTTGCACAATATGTCAGAAGTATCCATTGTGTACAGCTGAGGATGATCTGCCCACGGGTAACGGGTGACTTGATCCATGCAGCAGCTGATACGGTATTGGTTGGTGATGTGGCATCATATGTAGTGAGGTCATCTTTGTCTATAGCAAACTGTTAGGATAGCTATTTCAATTCCAAGAATTGCAGCTTTTATGGTTTACAAAATTTGTCCTACCTGTGGGTCTGTTGTATGAGTCTATGATATGGTTTGCAAGTCCATTGAGGTAATGTTGCCATGTAGGATGGAGAACCACTACATGGAAAAGGTTGTACCTCAGTCTTTAGTAAGCAATGTCTATGTTATTTCCCCTATTTCTCTGCTCATACCATACCAGTTGGTTAGAGGTACGCCTCCCACCATATGCTTGGAAGCACTTTAGTCAACCCCCATCTCTAGACGTTTTTTTTTTCAAAAAAGAGAGAATGTCCAGCTTTCCTATGGAAAGTAGATTTCTCTAAGGCATATGATTCCATATCTTGGAATTATCTTTGGGATATTTTGAAGAGGAAAGGTTTTCCGGAAATTTGGATACAGCTAGTAAAGAGATTTGTTACAACATCCTCTTTTTCTATTCTTGTCAATGGGAGAGCTGATGGAGGATGGATTCAACCACAAAGGGGGGTGCGTCAAGGATGTCCACTAGCACCTATGCATTTTAATATCGCTGTGGATACATTAGCAGGGATGGCGTTTAAGGCATGTAATGGTGACCTGTTTTCCGGATTTACCAACAGTAGGGTGAGGCATCTACTTACACCTATTTTGCAGTATGCGAACGACACAACATTTTTTATTGAAGGGGATATAGTGGCAGCTAGACACATCTCCTCGTTGGTGAGAATTTTTTCGAAAATTTCTAGCTTAAAGGTCAATAGAAATAAATCAAGTTTGGTTGAGTTTGCATTGGGGAGGGAGTTGGTGAATGACATTTCGGGTATTCTAGAAACCCATGTGGTGTACCTCCCAATTGCTTATCTCGACCTCCCTTTGAAGGGTAAAAGACCGGGTGTTTCAGATTGGAAGCATCTGCTTGAGCGATTTTCAAGTCGATTATCATCAGAGTGGAAGACTTCTATCCCGTAGGGGAAGGCTGATCCTGTTGAAATCAGTCCTATCCTCTTTGCCAGTGTTCTTTCTTTCTGGGTGTTCACCTCCCAAGAAGATTATCAAGCAAATGGATATGATTAGGAAGAAGTTCTTCTGGAAAGGACCTAGTTTCACAGGAAGATTTTTACAACTCGTACCATGGGATGAGATATGTAAGCCTAGGAAAGATGGTGTGCTTTGCATTCATAAGTTGAAAGAGTTTAACAAGGCTCTTCTTCTAAAATGGGGGTGGTTAGACTGATGTTGGAGGAAAATCTTTAGTTACTTCCATTGTGAAGGAGTCATATGGTAGTATGGTGGATTTGATGCAGGGGTCAGGGGTGCATATGAGAGGTATTTCAGCATTTTGGAGTTCGGTGGGCCACTCGGTGAATGAATATGCAGATCAATTTTCGCCGAATCTGGGTAATGAGTCAGCATTTAAATTCTGGATGCATAACTGGTCTGAATTTGGATGCTTTTCAGATCTGTCCCAGCGCCTCATCCATCAAACAACGAATAAGGAGGTATTGGTTGGTGAGGTGAGGGATGAAATACACGGAATGTGGGATTTCAGATTGACTGCAGGCTTATATGATGCAACATTTGAGGAATTTCAGCTACTGACGAACATTCTCAAGGACTTCTCTCTGGATTCAACAAAGGAAGATTCCTTTTTTTGGAGGGATGGGGAGTTTACAGTAAGCAAAGCATATAATCTTCTAACTGCAGATGGGCCAAATTCAGATTTGGCGATAACTGGTGATTCAAAACTAATTTGGTCCTGCAAGGTACCGCTTAAGATTAAGCTCTTCTTATGGTTTCTGAGTAGGCAGCTAGTTACTAAAGTATACAGATCTAAATGGGCGACGGATGGGGATATATTGTCCTCGTTATGCCAGCAAGTAGAGGAGGATGTGCAATATCTTTTTGTCGACCGTGATTTCTCTAAAGATGTCTGGGATCAATTTCATTTGCCTACGGTGGACAAATCTGATTTTGAAGCCTTCTGGAGGAGTTTTAGAGATCACCTCGGGATGGATGGGGCCGTGATTGTAAAAGTCGGAAGTTGGTATTTAGTCGGCCAGGCCACTGACTAAAGAGTATACGGTATGCAGGGGAGTAATCAAGGAGTACTCGGTCGGGCATTTTTTTAATATATATATATATATATATATATATATATATATATTACACACTGATGTTTGATTAAACAAATTTTTACACATATATATATATATCATTTTTCCAAGCGATTGTTACACGGAAATCCATATTCAATACAGTTTTTAGGTGGTTGGTTTGGTTAAACAAATTTTGAAGTACATATCTAAGTATATATTTGAAAAACCCCACGTCATTCGAATTTTTAGGTTAAAATATTTGATATATAGGTCCAAGAGACGGTTAATGAGATGATGTTGCAACACCATACCTATTTAAGCCTTGCCAAAAACAATACATATTTAAGCAATGGTGTCTACTAGCTACCATGTATCCTCCATCAAGTTTGCAAATGGTTCAGCTTTCCTTTGCCATAAATTGTCTGGATGCTTAGATCCGTAACTTATGCTTCATCTCCTCTCTGACTTGAGGATACATGGGCAACAACCTTGATTCATTGTTCTGTCAACATTTATTTTGGCTGCCAACAATCTAATTGGTAATGCTTACCTGTAGACATTCTGGGATTGGCCTATAGCATCCTTGAAATAGCAGGTTGTCAACACCCTCTTGTCGTAGGGTAGGATAGTGTTTAGAAATACATACATGCTGCACATATACATGCTTTTATACATGCACGCATGCCTGCATCGATGAGTCTAGTGACTTAAATTATTTTAGATTTAATCCTCTATGTAAAACTCAGCCGATTACTCGGCCGACTACACCGACTACTCGACCAAGTAGTTGGTGTGGCCGACTGTAGCACCGACTATTGACTATTCAGTCGGTTGGAGGCCGACTACGATTACTCGGCCGAGTAGACCGATTTTCACAACCATGGATGGGGCAGGTTGGTGTCAAGCAATCGTTGTCATTTGGAGTATCTAGCTTCAGAGGAATGGCAAGGTGTTTAGGAATGAGAGGTGTTGGGTTGGCAATGTATCAAGAGAAGCAAAATGTCTTTCTGAACTTTGGCTTTATATAAGTCTGTTCCTTTTATATATTAATGCAATTAAGATTATTACCATGCTTAGGTAATCTTCCTCGTTTTCCCTCAAAAAAAAAAAATAAAGGTTGGGAGAGAAGGGTGAAACCAACTGACATCAATACAAGCTAGACAGCTAGTTTTCTCATTTAAGGATTATTGAGCATCTAAAGAGAAGACTTTTTTATCAACTAGACTGAAGGTACAAGAAGCCGGATGCTGAACTAATAACAGGGGTTGTGGAGGTCGATGATGTACCAGAAAGAAGTTATTAGGCAATCTTATTTATTTGGAATTAAGTTCTTTAACAGCCCAAAATATATATGAATGGAGGCAAAGAATTCCTATGGCCAACCCCATTGAACGTTGGAAAAGGCTTGATCGTTGTTGTTATTACCGGTGCTTTACCACAGACACCATTAGAAAGTCAGATTGTGGCATTAATGGCTTATGTTATGCATTTATCTTCTTTCATCAAAGCAAATGAAATTTCACCCCTTGAGATAAGAATCAACAGATTCAAAACTATCAGAAGACCTACTCAACGGCAATGCCAAAGCTTTCAACTGTATGGGAATTAAAATGCCTTTTCAGCAACTAGTTAGCTTAGAAGAAGGATATGCTTGTTTCTAAATGCAGGAAAGAAATCAACAGCTAATTTAGATAATACAACTAAAGAACCAAAAGGTGAAATTAAAGAAACCAAAAGCAGAAGGTAAAACTTACTTTTTGATGAGTGAGAAATGCAGATCTGGACAAGATCAATTCTGACATATGGAGGGATACGAAAGTTGAGGAGGTCCATTACTCCTGCAATGACCTGCTTATTCACACATAATGACTCACCAATGGAGCTCAAAATCATTTCTAACTATTATAAGTCCGGTAACAAAAAAAATATAAACTTAAATCAAAATAAATGTTTTTGATGAGAACATGAATAGATGTACATACATATTAATTTGGGTCAATGACTAAAAATAAAATCAAATGCTATTTCTTCGCAATAGGGGTAAAGAACCAAGTGGAAGGCAGGTCAAAATTGTCATTTTGTTTCAGGAAGAGGCCAAAAAAGGAAACAAATGTTCCATCTTATTTGTTTTCTGGAAAGTGGCTGTGTTGTGGCTGCTGAGAAGAGGATTCTCAAAATGGAAACTACCCACCAGAAATGACTACCATTCAGGACACATGGAGAGGTGTGAATTTAGTTGAAGAGAAGGTAGCTCTGACAGCTTTTTTGAGGCGCTTCCAAGTTTCCAATAGTGTGTTAACCTGTGTTTAACCAATGGGGGGTCTCATGGAATGGTGATTCTGGGGCCATTTGGCTAGGAAATTTTTTGCATTCAGAGATGGTCATATGTCAATAATGTTCCTCCAATGCAAATTGTATGCTGGGTAACATGGAAGATTCAATGCCGATAGTCAGAGTGACCATTGATTTCTGGAAACCATACGATACTTCCTTCAAAAGAAAACAGATGAATATTGGAAAATCCAAAGGAACTCCAACACCAAGAAGAAGAGAATCAAGAGATTATATACAGTTGAGATGGGATCCTGGAATAGAGTGAAACTGAAAAAAAAAGTCGAGGGGACAACCAGAAAGCAGAGACCACAAGAGTAATCATTTCCAATGGATGCACCAGTTAGCATTGCTGGTGCCAGGGAGGGAGAGAAGGTAGAGGGAAGAACTGAGAAGGGATAAGAGGAGGAAAATGATCATGTTTTGGGTTTCTTAGGTGTTGGCTTCCATAATAAATTCATTTTAACCTCCTTATGGTACAAGCAAGCCCTTAGACGAGATGTACAGGTCCTTGATGCAGTTGTAGAAATCATTTTCCAGAGGTTTTGGGGCAAATGCAGCACACGGGTCTATTCTAAAAGAGGGAAAACAAAATTAACATCTAATTGAATGAATGAGCTACTGAAATTAACATAAACAAGGGTTCAATGGCTTGATAGGTTTGTGGCCCGTTTGGGTCAGAACTTCCTAATGAAATAGGCATGCCACATTGACAAGCCATATTCTAAGTTGAGACTATGGGTATCTGTGTTAGGATATTCCTCAGAATGGGTAAACTAGGAAAAGCCACTTATTCTAAGATTTTTATAAATGCACTCCTGCCTGGAGTAAATTTATTCCATGCTTTATTGCATGAATTGACGTAAGCCATCATTATCATTTTTAACTAAATACAAACGTAAACCTAATATTTTATATGACATTCTTATTCCAT
This sequence comes from Thalassia testudinum, assembly GCA_037157565.1. Classification (NCBI taxonomy): domain Eukaryota; kingdom Viridiplantae; phylum Streptophyta; class Magnoliopsida; order Alismatales; family Hydrocharitaceae; genus Thalassia; species Thalassia testudinum. Next base: position 57,745,433 of record JAZHRO010000030.1, read on the forward strand.
GATTCGACGCCTGTATTCCATGATGGCCATATTCCATCGGGCAAAGATAAAACATGGAACTTCCCTAGAATAATCTCTTGTTCTCTTTCCTTGCATCCTCTCTCTTCCATCTTCTAGACAAAACCTTTTTTTTTTCTTCCAGACAAAACCTAAGTAAAAGAGCCAGGTAAAACTTTGTTGATAATAAGGAAACAAAATTATTAAACCCTGGAAGCTGATATTTACAAAGCTTTCGTTTTACGACAAGATCAATGAGACTTCAAGATTAGTATTTACAAAGAAAAACATGATATCATCAGGAAAAAATACAAAATAGATTTGAAAATGGCAGGTTTTAGAACCCACAATTACGAAATGATGGATTTAAAAGTATCGGGAATAAAATCAATGGGCCACCATCCAATGAGACTTGGAAACTTCTCCCCTTTTATGAATCTATGAGGTCTACAATGTACAATGCATGCGAATTTGATAAATGGGCAGCAAACAAAGCACAGCCTTATTCCATGCAATTCATGCTTATTTCTGAGTTTTGTTAAATAGGCATAGAGCCCTATTATTTGCATTTGTTTGTTGATGATATATTTGATCTTTATCCAACAAAAAAAAATTGAAGTAGCAAAAGAATAAAGCAAGCTTCTCCAATGAGAAATATGCCTAATCATTTATTAGCACTTCGTGGGTTCTATTTATCAAAATTCTGGAAAGAAAACCTCATGGTAGACAATGCTGCTAACCAAAAAAAATCGCTATACTGCATACTTCCATGTTTCATGTGAATGATGCACATATCTTGGGACAAGCTATATGTCTAACCTTAAAGGGATATTGCTTGGCTATTTTGAACTTCCCCCTTTTTGCAGATAAAAAGCGAAAAGCACCTAGCCAGCATACATATCAACACCCCACCCCCCACTTTCCAGATAAAAGAGAAAAGCAACTAGCCAGAATCATGTCCTCTTCCTACAACTAGAATATCTTGTCCTATCATCAAAACCAGTTTCGCTGGGCATATTGTCACAAGAGAACAAAAACTCCAAATCTTTTTTCACATGGAGTGCAAGAAATTTTGGTCCATTGAAGAGACATCTCTATCAAACCATCATCGACCTCCTATAAGCAGCTCAGGCTTTACTAAATTGCAAAAGTTTATAGTAGCAAATAAGGGCATGAAATTTGAAAAGGAACGGAAAAAAAAAACTTAATTTTCTTGAATGGGTAAAGGATGGTCAGTCTGGACAGTGACTAAAAACACGTGTAATTTAGATGGCAATATTACTAAATAACCACTACAAATGACGAATGGTGACAGACACTATACAGCTTAACAGGAATAAAAAGTACAAGCAAAACTGGTATTCTACCAAGATAGTCAAGATTACCTTATCCACCAGCCCGTGAATCAGCAAACTTGCTTTCTTATCCTTTGGTGTTTGCTGCAAAAGCATGTGAAAAGCATGACAGAAATCTTCTTGAAACTTTAGATGTAAAACCATGTAATTTCCAAAACCATACAAATGTAATCCTATGATCAAAGGAAGGAATTACTTGTCCAAGCATTTTGTAAATTACAGAAGGAATGCACCCACATATTTCCAAGAGCAGTCTAAAAGTGAGAAGCATCCATATATCTCCAACAACTCCACCATGGAAGAAAATAAGAAATACTTTGCATCTGTTCTTTGCATCAAGCAAAAAAAGGTAGAGCTCTGTAGAAAGAACTACAGGCTCACTTTTCCATGTGGAAAAGTTATGTTCCGATCCAAGAACTGCAAAGATATCAGTAGTCCATTCCAAGAATGAAATCCTTTTCTTCATCCTGCCAATTTTTTTCCTGTATTGGATTGTTTCGCTCTCCTATACAATTCCATTGCATTATTTCCCTGTTACCTTCTGTGATAATTTTTTAAATAAGAACCTTCTGTGATAACTTTCTCTTGTTCTGATTCTCTTCTAACCACAGGAAGCAATAACAAGTTTAAATGATTGAAAAGACAAAACTTTTCAATTCCATTTCAGAACTTATTCTGTTCACATGACCATTCCTGATACATGCCCGCTGGAGTATGGGCAAATGGATCTAGATAACAGCAAGGGGAAATCTTCAAGCCTGCAATCTCAAGGTGATCGATGGTGGGCGTAACAAGTGTTGCTTGCCTATCGGGCAGAAGGCAGACCTTCAACCACATTTCTAGGATAGCAGGTGGAGGATGGAATATTTAGGTGAAAATGGGAAATAGCCTTTTTCATTGATGTCGTGGGCATAGAGCCCACCCCCCCCCCCCCCCCCCCCCCCCCAATACATTATAGCATACGGCACATCCATGCACTAATGACACCCAATGTCCTCTTCCCACCACAAACAAAACATGAAAAGGGAAAAATAAAGGTATGGTATAAGGCCACAGACTCAAGAAAGGCAACAACTGCTCCACATAACAACCAACTCAAACAACCAACCCAAGGGCTGACGCCACTACACAACACTACCGCTGCTTGCTCTCCAAATCATGCAACCTTGAATCCCAGCTCTGCAAATCCTCCTCCACGTGGCTGCTCATATGGCTCCCACATGATTGTTCCCCTAGTTGCATGTATCAAGTCCTCCCTCTTACCTTGGCCTTGTCCTCAAGACCAATAGAATCATCCCCTGGGCTGAAATTAAGTGAAGAGGAAGGCGAGAACCTCCGAAGCTGTGAATAGCCATCCAAAATATTCTGGCGAGGAGAATAATAGGAGGCCAGTGGAGGGAGGTGAGAGGGTGTGGTTGGAGAGGGGAGAATGGCTCCTCTCGCCTCCATCACGTGGTCTGCTTCAAGTGCAGGGGTTTGGGACATATGGCTAAAGATTGTCATGATCCTACTCTTTGTCTCCTTTGTCGTGGGTGGGGACATAGGAGGAGGAATTGTCCTCGAAGGCCTCATGTTGATCGGCTGGTTAGAGATGAGAAACATCTCCCTCCTTCTCGGGAGACACTAAAGGTGGGAGTGGTGGTTTCCTGGACTCCGGAGATGAAGGATTTGGACTCTTTACTAGAGTTCCCCTTGATAGGTAATCTCCAACGTGGAGGAGTCGACTTTCATGAGATTAGATCATTTGTTTCCCGTTGTGGTTTGGATTTGAATACGTGGAAGATTTCTGTTTTATCGAAGACAGTTTTTGCTCTTTGGTCTTGAGAAGTCGGATGTTGATTTGTCTTAGTTTTAAAGAATTTTTGATTGGTGATGTTTTGGTTTGATGGTCTCTTCCGAGTATTTATGACAGAGCTTAACGGATTCCTTTGAGCCCGATTGTTCATTTTCGAATTCTTGGGATTCCCCTAAGGTTGAGAATCATTCAAACGATTGTGGATGTCTATTCCTCCGTTGCGCACATTAGAAGATGCTTCGGGATTGGCTTTCAAGAAGGGGATGCTTCTTTGGTTCAAGTGGAGGGCAAATTATTGGTTGGGAAATCGCTACCATCGAAGTAGGTTCTGCGCTTCGGTGGTTGTGCTTGCGTCATCACCTTCGAGGAATTAGGTTTCGATGGGAGGAGAGCACTCTCCTATGTGGAGATCATGTCAGCGAGGGTGCCAAGAGATCGAGCTTGTGAGAAGATGTCGAAGAAGGTTGTTGTGGCCAGATCGCCGATGGTTCCTACGAAGCTAGCATCTCCGATCACAGATCCTGCTCTTGTAATTGCAAAATCTTCTTCACCAAGGTTGGAAGGCCGTGATTTTCGCCATGATTCAAGGCTCAAATGGAGGCCAAAGCAACTGTCAGCAACCTCTGCTGCTGGGATTCGAATTTCGAATCCCACAGCTGGCGCTAGAGATGGTCCTCATGATTCAAACGTTGTTGGTGCTGGCGATGGGCTTCTTGATTGCAAGGGCGTTGATTTTCCAAATTTGGGCACTATTTCAAATGCAATGCCTGATCTGGAATGTATTAATCAACGGTCAACACAGGTGGCATCCAGATCCAAAGGAGTTGGTGAGTTTCCTGATCTGGATTTCGAGTATTATTTCTCTATTTTTGGCAAGGCAGACCAGGTCTCTGTGGCTGCCAAGCGTCCCCTGCTGCAGGACCCAATGCGCTGCGAGAGGTGGGCAGCACAACAGACCAATTTCCAGGCCAGTGCAGACCCAATCGCCCTTAATGGTACTGTTTGGTCTGCTAGCGCACGTGGAGAGGCTTCTATAGCTCGTAAGAAGCCTGATTTTGACTGCAACTCACAGGTGGACGCTAGACCCATTCAGGGGTCCAGTTGTGGTAAGTCTACCTACTTTAATTCCAACATTACCAGTGTTTGCTGCACCATCCCGGATGTTGGTACTATGTCGGATTTTCTGCAGGGGAGGAAACAATGTTGGCTTTTGGATCAATTTTCAATGGAAGCACTTCTGATTCGCCTGATGGAGCTAATGGGAAGTTCATTAATATGTGTGAGGATACAAGTGCTTATCGCTCTTCAAAGGTGGAGGTTGAACCTAAGTGTGGGTCTGATTGTGGTGAGTACACCTACGATGCACCTGTAGTAAATGATTCTCATTGTACAATTCCTGCATCTATTTCTGTTGCTAATTTTGTGCAGGGAAAAGAAGTGTTAGGAGATGATCACGCGTTGAAAGTTACACCTGATGATGCACGGTCAGATGTGAATGGCAGGGGTCCTTTCAACACCAATACAAATATCAAGTCTAAATCCAACCACAAAAAAACTTCATCCAACTGGCAAGTCGTCTGGGCATATTAATGCTTTCCCTCAAAAACATAAATTGGTTCTGAGCACTTGTTACAAAAGAAAAAGGTCCACTTCAAGTTCTGCTACAAGTGCCTAGAAGGAGGATGTTGACAACATTGTTGCCAAGGTGATTGGGGCTTAAAGGGTCCATAAGGGGGGAGTAACGACGAATATCAATGGTTAATGTGCTGTCTTGGAATGTTAGGGGCCTCAGAGATGAAAGAAGACAAATTTTGAAGAGATATTTTGTTGAATGGAGAATTGATATTGTGTGCTTCAGGAAACCCATTTGGAGAGTTTCACTCAATTAAAAAATGATATTTGTGGTTACCAGTATAATAATTGCTTGGACTTGGCAGCAATTGGTAGATCGGGGGGCATGCTTATGCTTTGGCATGATGACCTTTTGGAGATATGTTCATCTAGTAAGACAGAAAGAGCATTGATTGTGGTCTTTTCCAGAAAGTAGGATGGTCACACCTGTTACAAACGTGGCATCAGACGGGTTTTTAAGACGTCTGGGAAGTGGCCCAGACGTCTGACCAGACGTCCGGAACCCTTCCCAGACGTCTAGTAATAAATTTTTACGGTGTACGGGGTTGCGTCTGTGCGCCTGCGCGCGTAGACTGCACCCGCCGCTCTCGTTCCTCCTTTTTCTCTCTCTCCTCCTGCAGGCGCGCAGCTCTCTTCTCTCTCTCCCCACGCGGCCTTATAAGGCCCCCTCTCCCTCACCCTCATCTCCTCCGCCTTTCTCTTCTCCTTCTCCCAGCCAGTGCGAGAGCGTGAGCGAGCGAGGGAACGGCGGCAGCAGCGGCCGCGGCGAGAGTGCGGGAAGGAGGGTTGCAAGCGGAAGGGGGAAGCTCGACCGCGAGGGTTCGAGCTTGCCGGGGCAGCTAGAGCCGGCCAGCGGGGGAGCGGCAGGCGTGGGGTGTCGCGGAAGGGCTGCTGCAGCTCAGGCAGCAGGCGGACGGGGCGCGGCCGTGCGTCGCGGGCAGAGAGCGAGTCGGGCTCTGGTTCTAGAAAATTTTCCAGAACCAGACGTCTGGGCTTACGACCAGACGACGGTGAAGACGTCTGGAGGACTATCCAGACGTCTGACAGGTAAGATATTTCTATCTTCTTCCTTCTTAGCGCGTACGGCCATGCAGCCGTCTGCCACGACTTCGTCTGCGCTTCGTCGTGCTGAGAGCAGGAGTGTGTGTGCGCAGGTTCCGCTCGGGAGGGCACGAGGGCTCGCCATCCCACGCAAATCAGACGTCTGGCCGTAGTGCCAGACGACGGAGAGGACTTCCAGACGTCCGGGGTGACAATCGGACGTCTTGGAATTAAGCCAGACGCCCCAGCAGGCTTCTAGACGTCTGAAGGGCTACACAGAGCTAAGGTACAATCTGACCCACCTTTTAAGACGTCTAGAAGAGGTTCCAGACGTCTGATTTTGGACAGTTTCGTCGTTTTTGACCCGTTTAGGGCCCGTTCGGAGTCCGTTTTCTGCGTTTAGAGTTGCGTTCTTTCCAGAATAAAATCCTCTACCAGTTTACAGTAATTGTATACCGTTCTGAGAAACTCCTTGTGTTTGATCCTTGTGTTAGGACCCCGTTCCATTACAGTCTTGGGGGTTGCGGAGGCGCGCGTGATTGCCGACCACGTCCCCAGTACTCCCGTTGTAGCTGGTAGAGTGGTCTTAAATTATTTAGCATAATTTGTTACAATTGTGGAATAATTAATAGAGTCTAGGGCATTACATGAACCCTAGGACTGAAAAACTAGATTGAATGATAGATCCTAGGGTATTGCATGAATCATAGGACTGGACAACTAGATTGAATGATAGAACCTAGGGTACGGCATAAATCCTAGGACTGGAAAACTAGTGGAATATATAAATATTGCAGTCTTGGAAAAGTGGAAAGGAAATAATAGCTGCCTGTAAATTAATAGCTGCCTGTTATGAATGAATAAATATCATTGAGAATATGGGTTGTATGAACGTAAAACTGGAACAGTGAAACCTACAATGACCAAACAAAAAGAATACGAACCCTACGGGGAATTAGGAGTAGAACTCCTGGAAAGAGAATAGAATGAAACGGAGAAAGTGAAACGTGGAAGTGTGTTGTCTCTTGGGTACGTGGTACCAAAGAGAGCACACATTACCTCTTAGTGTAGAGGGGAACTTGCCGCCCTCAAGTTGAGACCAGGGTGGGTTTGGCCACTGTACACCGACTTGCTGGCCCTCGTGTACGCAGTACCGAGGAGAGCTACTAATGTAGGGAGAGCACTAGCTACCCCACGGGCCACGGGGTTCTGCTAGCCTCCTACACCGACTTGTTAGGCCCACTGGGCAAACCAAGGTAGTCAGGCGAGAGTGCGCGGACTGTGGAGGGGTTGGACCCCTGTTACTGAGAGGGATCTACCCTATACCGGTTCCGTGCTGTGTTTTGAGCGCACCCGTTAACGGAAACGACTGACCGCGTGCCAGTGCGGGGTAGCTACCCGTGCGCTTATCGCGCGTGCCGTAGTCACCGTTACATCTGTCAGCGACCTTGGGGTGGTTGACTGAGGGTAGGACCACCACGGGGGACTCTCCCGACTAGGAGAGTACCACGTGTTACTTCTACTTTTCGGAAAAGATTGCAATCAAGATCGTTCCCACGAGGAACATTCGAGATCAAGTAAAGGATCTGAGAAATAAATAAATCGTGAAATAATAGAAAGACGTAAATAAAGAAAGTAAAAATATAACAGCTACTGTACACTCTACTGCTTCTTTAGCTTTTAGTTACCACTCTACTCAGCGTTTCGCTGACGTGTTACACTCGTTACTTTTCAGGACTAGGTGTTGAGCAGCCAGGGTCAGCGGCTGCAGAAAACGCTGGGCCTAGTAGGGTCCAGTAGAGTTACCCGCAGTTCTTTTTGTACTTTTCTTCCACTGTAGTGAGTAGTTTCCTTATTACTCCTTGTACTTCTTTATTGTAAGCTTCATGTTATGTACATATTTGTTGTTCTACTGTTGTGGTGGTGTATACTATAGTAGTTCCTTTTCTTACTGCTGTATTTTGTTACTGCTAGTTATATTCATGCTGAATGTGGTTTATTTTACTGCTCTTTTGGTTACTTCCTCGTTGGACGACTAGGTCTTGGGATTAGTCGAGTCGGTCCGATTCTCGTATCTCGTAGGGACTCGGGAATCGGGTCGTTACAACACCTTTGCAGTTACTACAGTATATGGACCATGTAAAGGCAATGCAAGGATGATTTTTTGGGATGAGCTTAGACAGGCCTCATCCATTGTTGATGGTATTCCTTAGCTGATTTGTGGCGATTTTAAAGCAACACTTTGGTCAACTGACAGATCAAATGACAGGTGTGATAATTCGACTACTCATTTTTAGCAGGTGGTTCATGATTTGGAGCTTATTGATTTGCCACTTTCTAGATCACATTTCACTTGGAGAAATGGGAGCGGAGCTATGTCATGTATTGATACATTCTTATGTAACATTGGTATGGCAAAGCATTTTCAGATGGCGGGCGTGGTTGCATGTGACAGACCTTTCTCTAATCATTCTCCTCTAATGTGGCGCCTAGCTTCACAAATCTTGAGGTACTCCTCCAATTTTAAATTTCACAAATCTTGGCTTAAGGAACCTGCCTTCAAGGAAATGATTCGGGATAAGTGGAACTCAACCCCTGCTTCCTCGTAGACTACTCACACTTTATCTAACAAAATCAAAGCAACTACATTGGCTATGATTGATTTCAGCCGTGACCTAAGGCATCATAGGGAGGAGAGGTGTGATGCTCTTTTGCATATTTTGAATCTGGACAAAAAGGAGATTGCCCCACTCTCCAGTGAGGATTGCCTTGAGAGACAAATTCCAGGCTTTTGTGTTGGAAGATCATAAAAGGAGATGGACTGAAGACAAAAATCAAGACAACTCTGGCTTAAAGAAGGTGATGCAAACACTAGATTTTTTCACCAATCGACTAGTGCAAGAAGAAGACGGAACATGATTAATAGTATAAAGGTTGGAGATGAGGTCTTGCAAAGAAGAGAGAAAATTTGTACCGTTTTCATAAATTACTTTCATGATTTCACTAAACATGACAGTGTGGTGATTGGCGGTTGGCATCTTTAGATATGGAACAAATTGGGGAGGATGCAAAATTGGCACTCGTTAAGGAGGTTGAGGAAGAGGAAATCCTTTCTGCCATGCTCAGAATGAAAGCGAAAGGAGCCCTGAGTCCAGAATCCAGATGGATTACAGATAATTTTCTATAAAGAATTGTGAGACGCTATTGGAAAGGATGTCGTTGCTATGGTTAGGGAGTTCTCAGGAAATGAAAGCTTTGAGAGGCTGAATAAGTTCTATTTATTCTTGCTTCCGAACAAGGGCAACCCGAAACTGATGGAGGATTTTAGACTCATTGCTTTGTTGAATAGCATTTATCTTTTGGTTGCGAAAATCCTGGCTAACTGGTTACGTCTTTTTCTACCGGATATTATTTCCCCAGTCTAAACTGTTTTTATTAAAGGGAGATCCCTTTCAAGATTCATATGTTTTAGCCGAGGAGTTCTTAGCTACCTGGAAGAAGAGGTGTTCCTCTTTTCTTTGGAAAGTGGATTTTTCGAAGGCATATAATTCCATCTCTTGGAGCTATTTATGGAAGATTCTTAAGAGAAGAGGCTTTCTAGACCCTTGGATATCATTATTGAAGATGTGTGTTACAACTTCTTCCCTTTCGATGTTGATTAACAGAAAAGCTAATGGGTCTTGGATACAACCACAAAGAGGTGTGCATTAGGAATGTTCGTTAACGTCGATGTTATTCAATATTGCGGTAGATTCTCTTGTTGCGATGGCTTTTAAGGCTTGCAACGGTGGTCTTTTCAAAGGCTTCAAGGCATCTGGAGATGGGAGAGTTTTAACTCTCATTCTTCAATATGCTGATGATACAACTTTTTTCATTGAAAGAGGAAGTAGGGAAGCAAGGCATGTGCCTTCTTTGGTGAGATTTTTTTTCAGAAATCTCAGGTCTAAAAATTAACAGTAATAAATCAAGTTGTGTTCCTTTAATATGGAGACTTTGAAGGAGAATGAGGTTATTAATGATTTGGAAACACTGGTTATTAGATTACCAATCAAATACCTTGGCTTCCCTTTGAAAGGAAAAAGGTTAACTTCTTCGGATTAGAGGGGATTGATTGAAAAGTTTTTTAATAGGCTTTCTTCTTGGAGTGACAAACTCCTCTCTAGAGGAGGGTGGTTGGTGCTACTTAAATTTGTCCTCAACTCGATTACAGTGTTCTTCTTGTCGGTGTTTTTGTCTGCAAAAAAAATACTAAAGCAGATTGATATGATCTGAAAGATATTCTTTTGGAAAGGGCCTGATTTTGAGGGTAGACTTGCCCAACTTGTCAAGTGGAATGATATTTGTAAGCCGAAGAATGAAGGCGGGCTTGGAGTACATCATTTATCACATTTTAATGAGGCGTTACTACTGAAATGGGTGGTTAAATTTCTGTCCAATAATAGTTCTATGGTGAATTCCATCTTCAAAGACTCCTATGGTGATTGTATGAATGTGATGCAAAGGGCAGATGGCAATACTAATGGTATTTCTGCGGTTTGACATTCCATTAGACCTCTTTTGAGTCAATTTTCAGACCAGTTTGTGGCTTCGTTGGGTGATGGGACTTCTTTCAGATTTTGGCGTGATGATTGTACAGAAAATGACCTTTTCCAAGGTTTATCAAGAGACTTTTTCAGCATGTTGTTGATAAAGATGCCAAGGTTAAGGAATTATGGGATGAAGATCTTCATTGTTGGGATATCAGGCTGCTAGAGGGCCTTTCGAAGACCACATTCACTGAATTGCAGCAGCTACTGCAGTCTATTCATAATCTGTCCCTGACTTCTGCAGAGCCAGATTGCTACATCTAGAAACAAGGGACCTTTTCGGTTAGCCATGCCTACAAGTTGATGATTAATGATGGTGCTAATTACAATTTGATTGATGGAGATTCCAAATTGATTTGGAAATATAAGATCCCTCTCAAGATAAGACTCTTCCAGTGGTTCTTCAAAAGAAAACAAATAGTTGCATAGATGTACAAATCCAAATGAGCTCCTGATGGGGACACTATATGTCCTCTTTGTTGGAATGCAAATGAAGATGTGCAGCACTTATTCTTTGATTGCAACTTTGCCAAAGGTGTTTGGACAAACTTTAATCTCCACACGGTCGACACGTCGGATTTTGAAAGATTTTGGATAAGCTTCAGAGATCATGTTCTTCTTGATATGGCGGGTTGGTGTCAGGGTGTTGCTATTATTTGGAGTATCTGGCTTCAAGGGAATGGTACTGTTTTCCGTAATGAGCGGTGTTGGGTGGACAATGTGACTAGAGCAGCGAGGGGTTTTTCTGATTTTTGGCTGCAAAATATATAAGTCTGTTCCTTTTATTTCTCATTAATACAATTTACGGATGATTACCACGCTCAAGTAATCTTCCACTTTTTCTCTCAAAAAAAGAAGTTAAGTAGAGGTTGACAGCAATCTCACATCAAGAACATTCCTATAGGATGGGACTACCCATAGCTTGGACAACTTATCTTGAGAGAGTTTTGATGAAATGATTCCCTACAATATCATTTTGGAACTGTTGTTCACTTGGGCTCTTTCCATCCTATTTTTCAATATCACTGTAACAAGCACCGCAATGTCCCATATCCGAGCGGTAGCAATCAGCCCAGCTGCCTGTAACAACACACACTTTGATGAATGGAATCCAAGGACGATTTCCCATATATGCTGCTCCACAGCTTGCCACATCTCTTGCCTTTCCACGAGTAGTGGTTAAATAAATATATCTATCAATTGCAAGTACAGAGCAACATATAATCGGTGGTGGTTTGGGTGGAATGCAAGGAATTCATCCATCCATTTTTAGTCGAGTAGTACCATGGGACTGCACATAGACATTTCTACAGACATCTTACCTGCAATTTGTACCACCCAAGTGCTTGCAGATAGGTGCTAGTGCCATCTCAGCCCATCAACCCCATTGCCGATCCTACCCTTGGCCACCTTTGTAGCTTCACCCACAGCAAATTTGACCCACCTTATAAGATTGACCAATATAACCTCAGCCACATCCGTAGGCTCATCAGGCCCTGTGGACAACCTTGTGGGCTTCCTTATTTTCCTTGCTACCGAGGGTAGTGACAACTCCAACCTTTATGGTAGGTCCCTCGACATCAATTTCACTCAAAACCCCCTTGGTGAGTGCATTGGTTACTACAACCTCGACCACTCCTTCAAGGCCACTTATCACAAGCTAGCTTGACGCTTTATAGTGACTTGTCCTAGTCTGAAACATAAACAAAGACAAGGATAATCTTTCAAAAAGAAAACTCACTTCGAAACCTAAAGGAAGGACTAATGTCACCCCAAAAAAATCAAGGATCAAACACGAAATGGATATCTTGGTAGATTTCTTATCCATATTTATGAGATAATAAGATATGACAAAGCCTAAGAGACTAAAACGAACAAAACTGAATCTACTAAGACTTGGTACACCTAGGAATAGACATATTACTTTATGTAAGAAGAGACGCATTTGTTTATGTAAACTAAGACATACAATATCAAAAGGAGTAATTCATGTTCAAGCAAGTTTCAATAATACCATTGTCACTATTGGAGATACACGATATCAAGTCCTTTCATGGCCCCCTGCTGGTACTTTCATATCAAAGGCCCAAAAAGGGGCATACTTTTGGTGCTAAAGCTGCAACAATAGATGCCATTTCAAAGGTGCATCTTTGAACTGTTGGGGATGTAGTGACTTCATTGGTTTGTATAAGTATTCCGTTTCACTAATTACTACCATCCTAGAAACATCATGTTATGGGATATTTTGGACTACAAGATAAAAGCAAATTATAGAACAAGATCTAATAAGTAATGTTCAACAAATGGGTATTCATTTATCAACGGACTTCTTTCTTTCATTTGAACTTAATTCTATAATACTTTTAGTTATCAAGGTGCAATTAGCATGGCTCATCAATAATAAGTACAAATGCTTAAAATTCTCAATCCAAATTCATGTTGCGAGCTCATCCCTAATTTCGATGATCTTGCCCATGACCACTCCATCCATGTCCCAAAGGATGGGATGCAACAAGATTGAATTGTTGGATGTGAGTAGTCTACGGAAGTTGCCCTTGCCGAGCTCCCGGCTATAGTCCTTGTTGTCCTTGAAAATACCAAGTATCTCAACCATCATGTAGCAGCTCCATTGCAACGTTGTGCAGTAGAAGGTTGAGCTTCTCGTCAACCATCTTGATCAATGGCATCAAGCTCCAAGAATCATCGAGTTGTGATACCAATCGATACATGCCTACTAAAGTATAGGTGAACGAATCCAGATAGCAATGAGAAGAAACCTTCATGCTAGAAATCTCAAGGTGATCGATAGGGAAAGTACTAAGTGTTGCTTGCCTATCATGCAGGAGGCAAACTTTTAACCATATTGCTAGGCTAGCAAATGAAGGATAGAGGATGAAATATTTGATTGAAAATGGGAAATGGCATTTTTCATTAATGTCCTAAGCATAAAGTCCTCCCCATGCACACGACACATCCATGCAATGACACCCAGCGTCCTCTTCCCATTACAAACAAAAACATGAGTTGCTAACATACAAACCCATAAGGCTACAAACTCAGTAAAGGCAATGGTAGCTTCGCATAAGTACCGAACTCAACCAACCAACTCAACACCACTAAACAATGCTACTGCCACTTGCTCTCGAAGCCATTACATCATGAATGCTAGCCCTGGGAATCCTCCTCCACATGGCTACTCGTAGGGCTCCCACTTGGTCTTCCATAAGGTTGTTCCGCTGTTGATGTGCATCAATTCCTTTCAACTATTATATAAACCATGGATGTCACTAAGGCCATTTTCCGAGCCTTAAGAAGCCATGGAAGCCAACTCCTAAAACTTGCAAGAGACTATTTGCTAGAAAAACCAACTAGAACTCCAATTCTTAGTTTTTCATTGTCATTGACATACCCAGGAAAGCTGATATGCAAGGTTTTTATTGATTGATTATTTCCCTCTAACTGAAATTAAAATTCAGCGCCATCCATCAATTTCCAAATTACTAGGTGAAGGTGTTCATATGCCTTGCATTTGAATTGGGTAGAGGAATTTCATGACCTCCACAGAAACTAATTAAGGAGACCACATTTTAAGCAAAACTACTCAAAATTCCATTTATGGAAGAACCAAGCAGAACCTCAAAACCCACTATCAAATAGCAAAGTAAAAAGACTTGGTCAAGAGATGCAAGATTATCTGCAAGTTGATCTAAGTAAACACATCTCAACCCCAATATCCACACTCCTCCTCAGTAATAGGATGATCAAGCACATTGAAATTAAGAGTAATTGACCAATTAAATGTTGATTAATGTTAACACACTTTGACCTCATGACAGCAAAATCAATGAGCAAGCTGAGAGAGGACTTGTAAGCAGAAAAGGGCAGAGAAAGCCGTGAAGAGTGGATAAGGCATCATAAGGAAATGAAAGCAAGTACGTTGTTGCAAGATGGGTTTCAATCAGAACATTTGTGAGAGAATTAATTAGAAAAACATAAATTTCAGACTTCACCCGAAGAAAACCACAAATGTCTAATGAAGTACCTCTAAATGGATCTACAAAGTGAAGAGATTGGACTACGATTTATTCCGCGAATTAGCTCCAACAATATTACAAATCAACCTTATTACATCTAAATTCTTTTTTGATAGAAGAAAGGATGATTAACGGTGGCCAATGATCATCCAGGCACTTTCATTAAAGTAAAAATTAATTTGCATCAACAGACTCCAAAGATTGCCCAATATTACTAGCAACAATAACATTCTCAAACCAAACAGTCTCCCCTGAAAACTCAACATTCCTTTGCATTCATAAAGCCCAGAAAACTGAAAGTCTTTCGCTCCGACCAGCTGTATTACATACACCCCCTACTAATTAAGGTATGCCCAAAAAGCACCTGCGTCTGCAAAATTTTGACCTCCCATCCTTGTCAAAAGTCAACTGGCAAAAAGAGCAAGCAAAGAACAGGTCATCGACATTCACAACCACCTCCCCAGTGCACATACGTATCATAACACAATAATGAATCTACCTCATGTCATATCACAATCACAAATTCACTTCCTTTATAAACGACTAACTTGAATCATGGGGAAGTAGATTAGCTACCATAATACAGGGAATTGAGTAAAGACATGACAGAAAAGAATTATAAACTGCAAAAAAGGCATTGTATTGCAACTCACGTGCCACCTTTAATTGGGATGTGGAATGCAACACCTCAACAAGAAGTTTTTTTTCTTTTGCAAAAGAACACCAAAACAAAAACTATGAGAAACATACCTGTAAATTCACGATTACGATCTTCCCACCACCACGGATGCATTTTAAAGGCAAATTACATGCAGGAGTTATCTGTAAACTGTATACAAGAAAGATAGCATCAGACTGACTGGACCATAGTCAAACAAAATAAGTTGTTTAGCTAACAAATCATGCAATACAGCAGCTTTATCAGAAGTCTTTTTAGCAAACACCCCTACTCCTATTATAGTAGCATTACAAGTATACTGTAATACTTTTTTTTTTTGAGAAAGATACTGTTATACATTTTAAGCTAAAGAAAGGACCTAATGTAAAAATGAACGAGATGAATTAAAAATAATATAAAGTGGATACAAGTGATCATGAAAATGAAATCAGTTGGATGAGTTCCAATGACTTTCAGATCATTATAAGGAGAGCCTGAAAGAGGGAGCTTGGGGAAGATTGAGGAGACCCAGGGTTCACTATGCCACTTGGTTGGTGGCAAAGCATGAGAGGGTTGCAAGTGTAGGAGGTCCTAGAGCTTGAGAGCTCATGGGTGCGACAAGAGCACAAGCCTTAGGATTTCACCTACCATGCAAAGTTCCCTTCCTAGAGAAGGATGGCCGATACTCTTGTTTGGTCTTCGGTGACTTTTTCATGAAGCATGCTTTCTTCTTCAAGATGTAGCAATACCAATGGATGACACTATCTTGGGTGGTTGTATGTATAGTTTGTCAATTAGAGGACACGGGATGGCTTGCAGAGGCCCTCGAGGAGAACTAACTACTTTACAAAATCCTTAAAAGTATTTAAAAAAATGAAAAACCAGCAAACTTAGTTCGGGTGCATGCCCAGGGCACCTAGCGCCTTTGCCTAAGCAGCACCTCATGCAATCCAAGGCGAGGCCTAGCAAGGCGCTAGGGCGTCACTTTGCCTCAACCTAGCGCTTAGGTGCGCCTAAACGAGTACCTTGGCAACACTGCTTGCTATATTATAATTTTTATATATTTCATATTATATATTTGTCATATACATACATACATACATACATACATATATGTATGTATGTATGTATACATATTGTATATATCATATATAGCAATTCACTTGTCTTGGAGAAGCACCCAGATGAAGAACAAGTACCTCAAGCATTTTGGACCAAATCACCTTTTAATGCCATTCACCTTTGACAGCACTACACAACCCATATAAACTCCCTCAACAAGGAACAGTTGCATGCACCTCTCTCTTCCCAAGATTAATGCATAAGACATTCTTCAAAACAACAACATAAGCCCTCGGCATACTAACGAAAATCATATATAGGTCCTTCTTGGCTCTAACAAATTCTAGTATACACCATGGAAGATGTGTCGTTCCTGTAGTAGACTTACCTTCCATGAAAAGAAACAATTTCTCTATATGTTGAAGACTTGCCTCAACATCCTCTTGACTGCCCTCTTAAAGAGCTACATTTTGTGACTCGTCAACTTAACACCTCTATAGTTACATGCCTCATAAATACATGGAAAGATAACATGGCAATAAAAATTCAAATGAGGTCAAGAATTACATGTTAGCATTGCAGGACCCATGTGAAAATCAATAAAAAATGTGGGTATTACCATGTAAAAAGAAATAGCAAAATACTAAGAAAACCACTTCATGATATTTACCAATGACCTTGGTGGCAGTGGGTGATGGTGGCACTAATGGAGATGGTTGTGACACACGAGGCCTTGAGGGAGACTGGAGCGTTGAAACTCTCCAAATGGAAACCTGAGCAACAACCATTGCGAAGGGAGGTGTTATACCATCCACGTTGGACTTTCAAGGGCAAGGGGTGCAAGGTAGACAACTATTTGATCCTCAGCCGAGTTGGAAGCAAATGGTGGTGCTAAAGGTGGGAGCATCGAGGACATGGAAACAACACTGGTTGATGCAGCTACAACAGAAGGTGACGAGGATGAAGATGTCAACATGGTGGCAGAAGTGGCAGACTTCCGTCGGACTGTTGAGGGGCTTGGTTGTGGTTCCCAATGATTGGTATCCTCTCATGGAACATGAGGGACCTCAACAACCCCTCAAGAAGAGCAGCACTAAACGGGTGACTTCAACATCACTTTATTAGTAGAGGATAGACTTGAAGACAAAGGAAGGCGGGACCAAGGCTCGGAGGCTTTCGCAAAGTTCATCGCCACGCATGGGTTGCTAAACTTACTGCCTAGTTCTTGTGCTTCTACTTAGAGGAACAATGCTGGCTAGAAATCTTGGATAGACAAATTCCTTTGCAACATGGAGGTGGCAGATATTAGACTGTTGGACAGACCATTCTTGGATCACACTCTGTTGCTATGGCACACGAATGAGAACCAGAACTTTGGGACACACTTCAAGTTTGAAGCTCCTGGATGATGGAAGACGACTTCAGACAATTAATGGAGAAGTGGAGATCTCTCCAACTGACAGGATCGACGGCAGCAAGGTTGGAATCGAAGCTAGGTGAGTTGCGAGACTTCTTGAAGACCCACAAGAAGGAGATCAAGGAACAAATAGCTAAGAGAAGGACTGACACTCTAGCTAAGACTGTCAGGCTGGATAGAAGGGACGATTTCGAGGATCTTTCCCCAATGGAGCAAGAATCCAAGGCTAAACACATGATCACTGTTCAGACAGGATAGGAAGCAGGAATTGGAGTTGAAGGTGAAGTCCAGGCATAGATGGTTAAGAGAAGGGGACTCAAACACTAGTTACTTCCACATAATGGCCTCAAGCAAGAGGAGGAATTGGATTGATAAGCTAACGGTAAATAGAACTCAGTTTTCTGGGAGGGAGGAGGTGAGCAGGGCAACGGTTGAGCACTATAGAGCCTATACGGGAAGAAGGGGAATGGGTCGATGGAGATGGAAGGGGGGAGAGGCTAGATCCATTTTAGATGCACAAGCGGGCATGTTGATCACTTCTTTCTTAGAGGATAAGGTAAGGCAGGTTGTGTGGGGACTTAATGCAGATGGCTTTTACGTGTACTTCTATAAGGAATTCTGGCCTTTGCTCAAAGAGGATGTCATGTAGGTATTGGCAAATTTTGCCGAGGGGAACATGGGCTTCAACAAGATCAATAAATTCTTTATGTTTCTGCTGGCGAAAAAAGAGGAGGTGAAAGCAATTGAGGAATTTAGACCGATTGCCTTTTCTAATGCGATCTATGGGCTCTGTGGGGTGCTACAAGAGATTATCTCACCCGTGCAAATAGCTTTTGTACCAGGACGGAGCACCTTTGATGGTTTTGTTGTTGCCTCTGAGATCCTAGCACATTGGAGATGACAGTGAAGAAAGGTGTTCCTTTGGAAAGTTGACTTTAGTAAAGCTTATGACTCGATAAGGTGGTTTTTCCTTTGGGCATCCATGTTGAAGAGAGGCTTCCCTCCACTATGGATAGACTAGATGAAGCGATGTGTAAGAACTACATCCTTCTCTATACTAATAAATGGCAACCCGACTACGGGATGCATCCAACCTAGAAGGGAAGAGAGGCAAGGCTGCCCCCTTGGACCGATGTTGTTTGTTCTAGCAACTGATGCTCTAGCAAGATCCGCACATAAAGTATGCTTGGGTGGTTTGTTTATTGGCTTCTCGGTGGTGGACAAGGATGCGATCCCGGTGCTTCATTATACAAATGACACTTTATTTTTTGCTGAGGGCTTAGAGTTAAAGGGAAAGGGGAGAGGGTTACGTATACTATTGGAGATGTTTGGAGAAGCCTCAAGCCTGCAGATAAGTTACTCCAAGTTCACATTTGTGCCAATTCATATGTCCCCTTTGGAGACACAGGAGTGTAGTTCCGCCCTTCGAACGCAAGTAGGGTCCCTGTTGATCTCCTATCTTGGTCTCCCGCTATCGAACAAAACGATTCCGTGTAAGAGTGGTCAGCAATCATTGAGAGAATAGAAGGAAGCCTGCCGAGTTGGGCCTCTAAGATGCTCTCTAAAAGAGGTAGACTTACTTTGCTAAAGTTTGTCCTTTCCTTCATGCCATCATACATCCTTTCAATCCTTAAAATCCCTCATAAAATAGAAAAGAAGATTTCCTATTTGACGAGGGATTTCTTCTGGATGAATTTTGGTTCGGTTAGGAAAGGTGCTAGACTGGTGGCTTGGGAGGAGATTTGTAGACCTTTAAAGGAAGGTGGCTTGAGTGTTAGAGATATTGGTACCATGAATGATAGCTTCCTAGCTAAGTCAATCAATAGACTAGTACAACAAAGATAGGATCTCCTTGGATGAGTCATCATGGCATGTCATGGCTCTTTACTTTGTTGGGAGCAACCAGTGTCCCCTCCTGCTGAAGCTTCCCATTTTTATAAGGGACCGGCGGAGATCATCCCAAAGGTACAGAGGTTCTTCTCACCTTATGTAGGCATTGATGAAATTTGCAAGTTCTAAAGGGATGGCCGGATGGCATATAGGTCCCTAAGTGACAAATTCCCCATGGTGTTTGCCTTGGCTTCCGATAAGGAGGCAACTGTAGCAGATTGTTGGAATGGATGCTGATGCCCCACTTTTGTGGGCAACTTCTCTGATCGCAAGGCGGATGAATTACAGAGGACGTTATAGGTATTGGATGGCTACGAGCCCGAAAGGGGAGAGGACGCACTCTTATAGGATGGAGAAGATTTCACTATCCGAGAAGCTTATTCTAGGCTCAGGGATGTTCAACAAATGGTGGATGTTGATCTCCTTAGAGATTGTAGGCTAATTTGGGTGATGGGATGCCCGTTGAAGATCAAGATCTTCAATCGGTTGCTGCGAAGAAGTCGATTTCTGATTAGAGTATGGAGATCTAAACGGACACCAAAGGCAGTAAAGACATGGCCACTTTGCAACGATGGCGATGAGGACATCAACCACATTTTTTGGATTGGCTTTCACTTCACAAACATTTTGGTAACAAATGCATTGATCATACCAATCAGGGCATTTTCTGGAGTTCTTTCAGCCAAGGCAGCACGAATGTGGGCCAACATGTTTTCAAATCTAAGAAAGAGAAGGCAAAGGTGCTAGTGATCCATTACAGCATGTAGCTAGGAAGAAATGCAACGATCATCACATTACAGCATTTGTTGCTAGTATTTTGTCTTTTGTACATTTTTGGGAAATATCTTTGTAACTTGCCAATGCCAGTTTTAAGGCCTTGATTAATTAAATCTTGGGAAGTAATCAACTAGATAACCACCCTTTTACTTTTCAAAAAAATATATATTTACAAATGACCAACAACAACCAACCTGTCCCACATTAATAGGAGTTAGCAACATGAATTCTTACCTAAATTCAAATATATCTTGGGTCATTCTAGGACTTGAATCCAATCACACCCAATCATTTCTCCAACATTTTTCTAGCCTTCTTTTCACACCTCTTGCAAGCTTAACTTCTAATTTCCTGCACCTTCAAACAAGTTAATGAAAGAAGCCATCACTACAAAAGTCAAAGCCACCTCAACTAAGTCTCTTTCATCTTATCCTATATTAGCATCACAGCAACATTTTTTTTTCCAATAACCTCACTTGGGATCCAATCCTTCCTTGTGCAACCACACATCCATTTCAACATGTAAATTTCTGCTACATATGTCCTTTAGAAAATATGCAGATCCATATAGTGTGGTAGACCATAGTGATGCTCTAGTACTTGCCGCTTTAACTTTTCAAAGGAATCTTCTTTTACATGAAACACCTAAAGCTCCACCTCACTTTAACCAATATGCATTAATTCTAAACATCACATCTTCCCATCAATCCATTAACCTTGTTAAAAAAAATTAATTCAAGTAGTTGAAGCCCTCTTTTTTGGAATAATGTGTCTCAATTTTCACCTCTGACCTCATCTAGAATCTAGATTCCTCCTACATCATCAAACTTCATTGAGCCCCACAAGACATGGAACAGTGGTGGATCATCAATCCTAGGCGGTAGGGGTCTCAAATTCAAGCCTCCCCGATGTGTTAAAAAAAAAACAAAAGCATCAAACTTCATTGCATGCATTCAATCTGTGCTCTATTTAGCCGGAAATCTCTAGTACCTCATCTTAGGTGTGCTTCATCAACTCATTTATTGCTAAAAATGAAGAATAAGATTCAGAGTCAGACCATGGTGCAAACTGAAATTAATCTTTAAGTAGCATGTAGTCCTAGTCTATATTAAAGTAGCATGTCGACCTAGTCCAAGTACTAAGCTACACCATGCATTTGCAAAAGCAAGCATCATGGTTCCTCATATTCGATGTGCCAGAGCTCACAAATCAATATTAGTTTCACAGTAGTTTGTCATCCCATTCCACGTCTTTCAACAAACTACAGCTCCATCATAGATATCCTTATATACAAAAGCAACACTCTTTTCTTCTCCGAAATTCTCCATAACATATTCCTTGAAACATGTTCAAAAGAATCATATATAGATCTTTCTTCTTGGCAACAAATATAACAATTTAAGCACCTAAAAAGATGCATCAATTTAAAAGGTGTATTGATTAAGTCACAAAGCTACCAGGCATGAGTCCAAACTGATTCTTAGCTAGAACTTGTCTCAGCCTACCTCTTGTTAACGTCTCCCATAGCTTTGTCAAGTGGTTCATCAATATCTCTATAATTTCAGTAGCTCTGTGTATCCCTGTTGTTACTGTATAAGGATCCCACAATACCCTTTCTTAATTCTTCTGGCATCTCTTATTCTCCAAAAGCATTTACGTATAAACAGAACTGATTTTCAGAATCTTTACTTCCATGATTGTTTTTATCAAAGAGATCCTTGGCATATTTGGCATGGTGATGAAGCAACCCTTGCTGGCTTCCCATTGCATTTGCACAATTCAGCGCCTCACCAGAAGGGAAGGTCCTAATAAAATCCAGATTACTGTTAAGAGTATATGTTTAAAAAATCCAACTCAATGTTACACTAGCCTTCAGCACCTTATGCAACTTTCCACATTTATCTGGGCTTGTAACCAGCTATGGAAAGTTGGCAAAGTTGTTTACTAGTGAACAATCTATAAAAAAGAAGTAAAAGAATGCATTAATTAGGTTTTTTCTTCAGGCAATACAGGCACGCTACACCTGAGCGACATACCTACAATGAAAGCTTTATAAATTATCTACACCTAAGCAACATACCTACCAATGGAAGCTTTATAAATTATCAGATTGTAATCAAAACTACCATTGACATGTTTAGCTCACTTAAAGGCTGTTTTTTCCAATACCTTGTCCCTAAACACAGTACAACATCTGCTGCTTTACAATGCTTCTCAGCAGTATTCATCTCCTTTGTAGGCAATGCATCCTGTAAATGATAGAAACAAAAAGACTAATCGTCTTCCATCTTGAAGATAATTCATTCAAAAATCACAATGATATGATACATCAAACAAAAAAGTCTATACCAACACGCATCACATGCTATTCAAGTAAATCTTCACATTTGGGATTTTTACATAATGCCCCTAGAAACAAACCTAATTACATCCATACCCATGAATGCTTCATTATTACATCCATACCCCTACAAAGTTGCATCGTTGTACACATATCCCCTTGTCCTTACATCTAACAATAAATGGCGGTAGCTACGGTTAATACGTAACTCTCCACCGTAGTTAACCAAAAAAAATTAAGATCTTTACATCCATGCCTCCTAAAACTTTCCTAATTACATTCAAATCCCCTTGAAATTAAAATTTTTCTCCTGAAGGGGGAAAGAGAGGAGGAGGAAGGAGGGGGGCAATGGCTATGGACGAGAGAGGAGGTAGGGCAATGGTGGATAGTGAGGAGGGAGGAGGGGCAATAGTTGAAGAGGAGGGAGGAGGGGTGGCATGCAGCAACTGAGGAGGAGGAAGGAGGACAACCTATGGGATGATGTCGATGTCGCCGCCACTCTCATGCCCTCTAGTGAGAGGTGTGATCCAAGCTTGAGAGAAGAAAGAAGGGGAAGCGAGGAGGAAGAAAAAAGAAGAGGGAAAATGAAAAAAAACGTGCATAGGCGTATTGGTGTAATTTCAAAACATTGATAAGGATATTATGTAATTTTCAAATTTTACAATGTTTACTTTAATGATCGTTAAGGAATAATTAACCTAGGGGTATAACCATCATGAGGTGCAAGTTTATAAGGGTATAGATGTAATAACGAAGTATAGAGGAATACAGATGTAATTAGGTATATATCTAGGGGCATGAATGTAAAAATCCCTTTACATTTCAATGGGTATGCACCTCCTACCATCATATTAACAATGTACTATTCTATTCCTATTATATGTGCATCCCTTAGAGGATATACACAAATCCAACTAGTGCTCTAAACACTAAAACTATGTGGTTCTACCTTTGCTTAGGTTCGAATCAAATATCTAAATGCTCCTGAAGTTATGTTCAAGTTTGCATTTTCAAATAAAACCCAAGCAAACTTTTAGAAATTGAATATGAGCTAATCACTTACATCACAATATTTTAGCAGCTGTAATTTCTGCCATACAGTTGGAGGATAGTTGTAGGATCACAGTTAATTCGCACACTATTTCACATACCCTCAAAATTAAATATCACCGGTGATATTTAGTTGTGCACTGAAATATTCCTAGTGATTTTTTGTGTAAAATTAAAATTATCCCTAAAAATATGGTTTTTAAGTGTACAATCAAAAATATCCAGAAAAATATGATTTTTAAGTGTACAACTAAAAATCACCAATGAATTTAGCATTGAGAGGGGGTGCATGAAAAGACTCACGAATAGTTGGCCTACATTTTCGCAAAGTTGTATACATAGGAAATGAGGGAGAGTGGCAGCATGTCATCCTTTACTGGATACACTCTGGCATTTGACATTATATTACATATTTATGCACATCAAGTACTGTTCTCCAACTTTATATACATATACACATGATAAGCCCTTATCAAAGTAAATATAAGCATCCTTACCCTGCCCAGGTTTGGATCGTCTCTCAAATGAGCCTAAGCTCATATGCAGTTTGAATCATTTATTTTCCAACCAAATACAAATCGAGAATGTTTATCAATCCAACCTGACTGGATCACTAATATGAGAAATATTTCACAGCCAAATGCCAACAGCCATTCAAGATGGAATCCATTCTTAACGCCATATCTACGTACTTGAATTGAGAAATATAATGATCATACTAAAAAATAACCCTTTAATTAAAAATGAATGTTCTTGATATAATGCCATGAATTTAAGAAATTTTGTTTAGCAGTTTTGTCTATTACAAAAATTATAGACATTCATGACATTTGATCTTTTGATTGATATTTATTCTGAAAGCAATCTCAAGGTCATTTTTCCCAAGAGTCACTTCTAGAAAGATATCATACTAACCCATGATAACAACATCATATCCTTAATGCCTGAAAATTTCCCTAAATCTATTATCTGTGAAGGGAGATACTTGTCAGAATCCACAAATTGATCCATGATGCAGTAGCTACTTGTCAAAATCCAGATCCTCGCTTTACTGAGATGTATTTATATATCCATGCATAATTTCCATAAAAAATATATGTAGATAATAGAGTGTATATGTGCACGTGCGTGCGCGCACACACGCAAAATTTTTGGATGTTAAATACTAAAAAATACTTAACCATTTAATCCCCCACATATATTCAGTATACTCATTAGTTAGGGATCTCTCCAACTTAATATCAACTACCAACACCTGCAATCCTGCAAAAGATATTTCATTTATCCCTTTTAAAGCATAACCCCTAGAAGAAGCAGCCATCGGGAAGATCAAAGCTTGGAAAGTGGAAAAGCCGAAGAAGAAAAGATGCAGAATGCCTATTTAACCTTTGACTCAATTCAACAGCCAGTGGTGGTTACCATACCTTGTAAAGGATTCAATGTTCATGATCAATGCTGAGGTACCCATTTTGGTTGATGCACAAGGTTTTCTACTCTAGAGAAGCTTTCATAATGTTGAGTGGCATATTGTAAATGGGTATATGAACCCTTGGGTGTGGATCCACATAACCTGTGTCCTTATAAATACGTTACACCCCACCTATTTGTTAAGTGATAGTGAAAAACAAAACCCTAGTAGCTAGTGGGCACTAGGGCCTTGTGGCACTTGTGCTCCCATGGTTTTTCTCGGTAACGGTTTTCCAGTCTTGTGTTCGGTATGTTTTTTTGTGCTTCAATCAACATGCTATCAAAGCAATGATAATGAGATATGAGTCTTGGTTGCTTGATTGTGCCCTTCATGAGATCGTTGTGCTCGAGTAGGGTGCTACTCAAGCTATGTGTGTCGGGGTTTGGTCAAGAGACCTCCAGGCAATGGTCCAAGATCCAGTGAAATCTGCAACGCTCCGACAACGCTCGCCAAAACCCTAGCTCCCTTTGGCAACCTTGGTGAAGCTCTAGTAACCAAGAACCTCAATCAGACAAAAGCCTAACAAGTTCCCTTTGCTGTGAGGAGGCTTACAACCCCATTTCTCCCCCTCCAGCAACCTAGGCAATGCCAAACTTGGCCATTGCGCCACCAATAAAGCTCTAGCAACCCTTGGCAACAGTATGATGTGCTCCCTTAGGTTCGGCCAAAACTCTATTGTGGTTGTCTAGCCGTCTAGCCATCTAAGCTGCAAATCTCAAGTTTTGTGCTTCCTACTTGGATTGTGCTCGTGGTTTGTGTTTGTGGCATTCATTTTTGGGCCTCTTCTTGTGCTTTTGTATTAGTTCTTGGTTGTTTTCAGTTAAAAGAGCAACAATCTTGATCTCAAATGGCTACATGAGAGTGGACTAATGAACGGCCAAGATAACATGAATATCCATATTACTTCAATAAAGTTGACAAAAGGCAACTACTTGTTTTGATCACAGGTGAAATGGCCATTGCAAGAAGGGGAAGGATTGACTATGTTGATGGCACCAAGCAGAAACTTAAACCAATGGACAAATTGTAGGAAAAGTGATACTTAGAGGGCAAGCAGGTCAAGACATGGATTGTTAACTCCATATTTGTTGAGATCTAGTCACTTATTTTGAGGAAGAAAACTATTAGAGACATGTGGATGGTACTAGAGAGCATGTATGGCCAAAGGAAAATGGAAGTGTGGATTTATAATCTCATATGGGAGATTTATGATGTGCAACAAGGCACCATGTCTATGGCCGCATATTATAGCACCTTGAAATCCAAGTGGGAAGACTTGGATTATTAAACAAATGAAACATGGGATAGTGAAAATGACTAAAAGTTGCTCTGGCTGCACGAATGGAGGAACCTTACCTTCACATTCGTCGATTCTGACATCGACTCCAACTAGAAGCAGGATCAATAAACCATAGAATAGGAGAGGGAGATCCTTGATCGACCGAATCCAATCAAAGAACAACACAACCCCCCGAACCCCAACCCCATACCCTAACCGCCAGGGAGGTAAGACTATACTAGAAAGCTAATGCTACAACTCCTCTAATGGGTATATTACTAATACCCATTAGAGATATAGATACAATGAGCTCATCTCTTTTATGGTATTTGTCTTCATATCTCCTCTAAGGGCTGTTCTAACTCATACTTACTATATGATTCGAGTGAGTGCTACCCTGGCAGGGTAGCACGAGTGAGTCAACTAGCATGCCTAAGCATGCGTCCTTCAACTAGCATGCCTGAGCATGCGTCATTGGAGGTAACAGGATTGAATTCAGAATTTGAAGTAGTAATGAGTCAAATTCTTAATTCCGATAAGCTTTTCCAGTTTACAATAGCTTTTTCGTATTTTGTTTGCTGGAATTAAGATACCCTCCTTACAATGTGAAACTTGTCAATTGGCTAAGCAAGATTGTACTACTCTTTTGGAGTCAAGAAATAGAAGTGCTACTACTTTTCGTTTGGTTCATTTTGATGTTTATGGGCCTATGAATGTGTCTTCTATGGATGGTTTCCAGTATTTTATTACATTCGTTGATAATTAGTCACGTTGCACATTTGTGTATATGATGAAAAATAGGTCTAAGGTTCCAAAGATTGTGAGATCTTTTATGAACTTGGTTGAAAACCAGTTTGACACTTGGGTAAAAATTTTTAGATCTTCTAATAGAAGATAATTTCATCACACAACATTACAAGAATTCTTTCAAGGCAAGGGGATTATTCATAAAACCTCTTGTAGCTACACTCAATAGAACAAAGTGGCAAAGAGAAAAAATCAACATATCATGGAAGTATCTCAGGCATTGCTTTTTCAACAGCAAGTGCCAAAAAGATTTTGAGTTGATACTGTTCTTTCTAGTGTTTTCTTAATCAACAGGATGTCTTTCCGAGTTATTGGTGGCAAAACCCTTTTTCCCATGGTGATGCCTAACAAAGTGGCATTTCCTCTTGTACCCAGAGTCTTTGGCTGCCCCTATTTCTTCCATAACCTTGCACCTAGACGTAGGAAACTTGATCCTCTCTCAATCAGAGTAGTTTTTCTTGGATACAGAAAGGGTATAAGTGTATTGACCCTAAAATAGGGAAAAGATATAAGTGTAAAGACGAAGGACATCACCTTCCTTGAAAATAAATCTTACTTTTTCCCTCAGGGAAAGCGTATGGAGGAAGAGGAGTTGTCTCTACTGATTCAGAAGATGATTCCATTACAAATTTGAACCAAGGTCAAGGTACACATAAGCAGGGAGAATAAGAGGTGGATGACCAATATGGAAAAATTTACTATAAGAGACAAAAGCAGAGTTGTAACCATGAGACCAGTGAGAGTAACCCCAATCCATCTCCCTCCTCCCTAGCCCCAAATCAAATCCTGATAAAGATACCTAATGAAAAGTCATAATGACCTCGATGACTTTGAAGACAAGAGTTATGTTGTTGAGCCTGTGTAAGTGCAAGAGATGATCATCCAATTGCTCTCAGGAAAGGGATGAGGAGTTATACCAAGCATGCCATAACAAATATGTGACCTTTACTAGACTTAGCTCAAGTTACAAGTGTTTCCTTTTATCGCTTTCTTCTATTATGATTCCCAGAGAAGTAGTTGAGGCTCAACTTGATCCAAAGTAGGTTGCTATTATGTAGGAAGAAGTGAAGGCCCTTGTGAATAACCAAACATAGGGTGTTGTGCATATGCCAAAGGACATTTGCATCGTTAGCTCAAAATTGGTGTATAGCATTAAGTATTGGGAAGAAGGGCAAGTAGATAGATACAAGACTCATTTGGTAACTAAAGAGTTCACTCAAAAATACGGCATTGATTACTTGAAAACCTTCGCACCTATAGCAAAAATGAACTCCATTAGAATTATTTTGTCCATTGCAATGCATTTTGGGTGGCAACTCCATAAATTAAATGTGAAGAATGCTTTTCCCGATGGGGACCTCAAAAAATAAATTTACATGCATCTGCCCCTAGCTACAAATTGAATGAAAATGTTGCAGGCTCAAGAAATCCCTATATAATTTACGGCAGTCACCACACACTTAGGTTGACAGATTGTGGGTTGCAATAAAAAAAAGATATTCCCAAGGTAACGGTGATCACACATTATTTGTGAAAGATTGTGGAAAACAAGTTGCTTTACTCTTAGTGTATGTTGACAACACAATTATCCCTAGAGATGCTCAAGAGGAGATTATCAATTAGAAGAGGAGGTTGGCAACTAAATTTGAAATCAAATATCTTAGAAAATTAAATAATTTTCTAGGTATTGAACTTGCTAAGTCTTTAAATGGGTTGTTTTTGGACTTGCTAAAAGAAATTGAAATGTGAGGTGTAAACCTACAGTGAGTTGAAGCAAGTCATCACTTAAGAAGTAGAGAGCCTTTGGATGATGGCCAAAAGTGGACATATCAGGAACTCATAGGAAAATTAATTTATCTCACTCTTATTATGCAATGAATGCCCTTAGCCAATTTATGCATCGTCCTACTACTATTCATATTAATGTTGTGTATTGGGTTCTCATTTGAAGAAAAACCCTAGGAAGGGAATCCTATACACTAAAAATTGATGAGTTGACACATATGCGGATTAGGCTGGTTCAGTGGATGATAGGTGCTCTACGATGGCCTACTTCATTTATCTAGGTGAAAATCTTATCATTTGGAAAAGCAAGAAGCAATCTATTTGTGCAAGATCAAGTGTTCAATCAGAAAATAGAGCTATGGCAATCAGATTTTCAGAAATGTCAATAAAAATTATGTTGGTTGATATTAATATTAAACCAAAGCTTCCCATGACAATGTACTATGATAACAAAGTTGCCATCAACTTGCCTAATCCAATCCTCTATGACCGTACCAAACATGTTGAGCTTGATAGACATTTCATCCAAAAGAAGATTGATTCTAGAGATTTCTACCTCCCATATATCAAGTTTAAAGACCAAATTGATGATACTTTTATCAAAGGCCTTCCCACGTCATAGTACAAGAAGCATGTAGGTAAGTTGGGTGTACGCTTGACCTCTATGCCTAACTTGAGGGGAAGTATTGAGTGGCATATTGTAAATGAGTATATGGACCCTTGGATGTGGGTCCGCATAGCCCGTATCTTTGTAAATATGTAACACCCCACATTCATGTTAAGTGATAGTGAAAACCAAAACCCAAGTAGCTACTAGCTAGTGGGCACTAGGGCCTTATAGAGCTTGTGCTCCCATGGTTTTTCCCGATAACAGGTAAGTGCTCATTGTACTAAATGAAATATGTCAAGCATTATCGATTACGTGCGAGGATCCCCTACTCTACTTTTGTACGTTCTACCCCTCCACCCATGCTGTTGGTAGAACACTCTAGTTATGTTTTATTACTGTTTTGGAGTTGTTTATTATTGTTCTTGTCCTATTGGACTTATGATGTAATTTTCCCAACACCTCTCTCTATATAAAAAGGTGTAGGGTTTCATTTGAGAATAAGACTTTTCATTCTCTCCAACTTGGTATTAGAGCGGCGATCCTAGATCGGCGTTGTGCTATCCCACCCCTCAAAAGCCTCCGAAACCTCCCACCAAAACCCTAATTAGCAAGCCACCTTCCTCCACCGGCTCCAGCAGGTTGCTGTGGGCCTCTCCAGTCAGTGTTGCGGTGGCAGCAGCCATTGGCGATCGTCGCCGGTGACTGCTGACCACAGCAATGCCATCGCCTCCTCTCGAGGCAACTGTTGCGGCCCTGTAGAGCGCTGCCACTGGCAGATCTCGCCACCAGCAGCGTCGCCTCCGCCTCGCCAAGCCTGTTGTGAGTCTGCTGAGCGCCACCACTGGCAAATCTCTCCACCAGCAACGCCGCCTCGCCTCTCCAGGCCTGCTGTAGGTTTGCTGAGCGCCACCACCGGCTGATCTCACCGCCAGCAGGATCGTCGTCGCTTCTCTGGCAGACCGCACCGCCTCTTGCAACTTTGATAAGGCTGGTGGCATGATTTTCTTGACTAAAAAAGGGCGCATCACCCTGTAGAAGCACTGTTAGGGTATTTCTCATACCCTAACATGCGCTAAGTCGTGGTTCAAAGGGTGTGTGTGACTCTTGGGATGTTTTCTAGGATCTTTTGATCTTAGATCTCATGATCAAGAGATCACATTTCTCTGTTATGTGATTTTTCAAATCTAAATAGTGGTTTCAAATCATATCTGTGGCATCTTGTGGCAGTCCTAAGGCACGATGGCCTCCTCAGATTCTTTGGAAGTGTCGTCGGTTACCGCTACGGACAATGGAGTTACAAATCCCCTTTCTTTGTTCCTATCGCCAAGCTAAACAAGGCCAATTATGCTAGGTGGTCTCAAACTTTCCTCGTGACTATTGAGGGGCATGATAAGCAACATCTATTGTTGGAATTGGAGCTGCAAGATAAATCAGGGAGGAATGCCACATGGAAGAAAGATAATTCAATGGTCCGTGCTTGGATCATGAATTCTGTTGAGCCTCAAATTGGTGATGGGATTATGTACTACAAGATCGCCAAGGAGATATAGGATTCTTTACATGACACGTATTCTCATGAGAAGAATTCTAGCAAGGTGTTTGAAATTCATCATGCTATTAGTAGTCTCAAACAGGAGGGTTAGTCACTTTCGCAGTACTATGCCATTCTAAAGGGGCTTCTTGAGAAGTACAATGCCTGTCGACCTGTCTACACTTGTGCCACTCAGAGGGCACATAGGAAGGAGTATGTTGTCCTACAGTTCCTTGATGGACTTGGACCAGACTATGAGACTGCTAGGTCCCAGATCCTTACTCTGGCTGAGCTTCCATCTCTATAGGAGGCTTATAGCCGTGTGAACAGGGTGGTTGTTAGGCCATCCATGTCAGAGATTGGACAGACACTTGTGCTTGTTGCTGCCACATGTGGAGGATGTGGTGCCCCATCCACTAGGGGGAGAGGACGTGGTGGTCGGGGTACAAGTGGTAGACCACACATCATTTGCTCACACTGTGAGAAGATTGGCCACACAGAGGCCTCTTGCTGGACGAAGCATAGTCGACCTCCTATGGCCAACCAGGCTATTTCTTCAGAGGAGGTGAGCGATATGGTGTCTCATGAGAACTATGATGCTGTGGTCCAACACCTCTCCCAGTTGACCCAGGAGACCACTACTGCTGTTCATACTACCGCCTTGGCCACTTCATGTATGACTTCTGCTTACAGGTCTGGTAACACTAATAATGCCTTGTGGTTGGTGGATTCATGCGCATCTCAGCATCTCAGCGAGGATGAGACATGTTTTAGACAGGTTCATGATGTTCCCTCAGGGAGATCTGTACAGGTAGCAGATGGTAAGCAGTGTAGGGTTCATGGAAAGGAGATGTGGCAGTGACTCCTACATTAACGCTACCTAATGTTCTTTATGTTCCAGAACTTCTTATCAATCTTTTATCTGTTAGCAGAATTACAAAAGACTTAAACTGTTGTGCAATATTTGATGAGTTTGGCTGCATTTTTCAGGACAAACTCACAGGGAGGACGATTGGTGAACATGAGGAGGGGGTGTGTATCGCCTGATCTAGACTCCATTTGCTGCTATGTGTCAGGGCAAGATTGCATTTAGTGCCAGTACAGCTCTTCAATGGCATCATCATCTTAGGTACCCCTCACTGGACAAGCTTTGACACGTCATTCCTCATATTTCGCTAGCTACGGAGATTTTGTGTAATGCATGCCAGCTAGGAAAGCATCACGGAGCAAGTTTTCCTCCTAGTTCATTTTAGAGTTCTACTGCTATCTTTAATTTACTGCACATGGATGTATGGGGATCGAGCCGTGTCCCAGATAGACTAGGTCACAGATTTTATCTACTTGTTGTAGATGATTTTTCCAGGATGTCATGGTTATTTCTTTAAAAAATAAATCTGATGTTGAATCAGTGATTGAAACATTTATATTATAAATAAAGACTTAGTTCTCTAGTATTGTGAAGATTGTACGATCTGATAGAGTTCTGTACATCTAAGTTGGCAGCCTTTTACAGATCTTTTGGGACTGTTTACCAGACATCCTATCCACATACGTCGCAACAAAATGTAGTGGAAAAAAATCACCGTAACGTGCTTGATGTGGCTAGAATACTACTGATACAGCACAATGTGCCACAGGTGTATTGAGGAGATGCAATGTTAACTGCATGTTATTTGATCAACAAGTTATCCAACTCAGATATACAAGAACAAATTCCTTGGCAGGTCCTCTATCCTGAGAAGGATTTATTCACTATCCCACCTCGAGTGTTTGGCTATGTAGCCTTTGTGCACATTTTGAGACATGGTAGGGATAAGTTGGCTCGAAGGACAGTGAAGTGTGTCTTTTTGGGTTATAGCAACATCCAGAAAGAATGCAGATACTATAACCCACGTGGTAAGAAGAATTATGTGACAGCATATGTCACATTTCATGAGCCCATTCCTTATTTCTCTACAATGGTCATCAGGTGACATTTAAATGAGGCTTGGCTCCTATGCCTGTTCCACCAGTTCCCTTGGAACAAATTCCTGTTACGCATAATAAGGATACCACTACCACAGAGACTCCCATGAAGCAGAAAGCTGAGATCACTCAGGTTTATAGGCTACCTATGACATACAAACAGCATGCATGGCGAGAAGAACACACCTCCCACCACCTCAGCCACCTGTCTACTCCCCTTGTCAGGTATGGGTTGATACCAACGTAAGTTGTCCTAGTGGTGTTTGTGCAGGTCCCTCTGATGAGTCTTCTCCTTTTGCTGCTACTGAGAATATTGAGAAGGATCTTGATCTTCCAATTGCTTTTCGTAAGACTCCATGGAGTTGTGCCCAATATCATAATGTACATACTCTACTACCAATCTTGGCAGTTCATTTGCTACTTTTACAGTGGCTCTCTCTATGACGCACGTTCCTACCTCCGATCAGCAGGCCATGCTAGATCCAAAATGACATCAGGTCATGGAGGATGAGATGGCTGCTCTGCACTCTAGAGGGACGTGGGACTTGACGATTTTGCCTTCTCACGTCAGAACAGTTGGGTGCCGTTGGGTCTTTGTTGTCAAATACAACCCAGATGATACAATTTCTCGCTATAAGGTGAGACTGGTGGCAAAGGGATTTACCCAAACATATGGGGTAGATTTCTTTGATACCATCTCTCCTGTTGCACAATTGTCTACTATTTGGATTTTGATGTCTGTTGCTGCCATCGTTTAAAAAAACGTGCCTCGAGGTGCTTGAGGCGTGCACCTTGAGGCGAGGCGCGCCAATTTCGCCTCGAGGCTTAAGCCTCAGCTGCAGTCTGCGAGGCGTGCGCCTCGCTTTGTCGAGGCGCTGAGGCACTAGAGAGGCGCCGCCTCGGCTGTGTCTCCTGCTCCTCCACCGCATTGCATCCTCCACTGGCGAGCAGCACTCCAGAGCCAGCAGCTCCAACGCAGCGCAGGCTTCAGCGCTCCACACAGCGCAACGTAGTGCTCCAGCGCGAGCAGCTCCAGCGCAGTGCAGGCCCTAACGCAAGCTTCAATGCTCCACGCAGCAACAGCGCAGGCCCCAGCGCAGCACAGCTCCAACTCAAGTGGCAGTGCTCCAGCAGCAACGCAGGCCCAGCGCAGTGCAGCTCCAACAGCGCAGTGCAAACCCAAGAGCAAGGAGGGCCAAGCGCAGGCTCGTTCTTTCAATGTTGTGATAGAGAAAAAATGTTATGAAACTGTCATTTATGTTATTATTTCCTTATTAGCACTTGATAAGTATATATCATTTCATTTTCTATATTTTTTATGCAAATCCTGAGGCTTACGCCTCGACCACCTCGAGACTTACGCCTCGCCTCGATGAAGGCAAACAGCCTTGATACCGCCTCGCATTTTTTAAAACCTTGGTTGCTGCACACTACGACTGGCATCTTCATCAGTTGGATGTGAAGAACGCATTTTTATATGGAGATCTTCAAGAGGAAGTTTATATGCAACAGCCTCCAGGGTTTGAGGCTTAAGGGGAGTGTGTATGCAGATTGAAGAAAGCTATCTATGACTTAAAGCAGAGTCCAAGAGTATTGTTCCAGAGACTCTCAGAGGAGGTACAGGTCATAGGGCTTATACGATCTTCTGCTGATCACTCTTTGTTTATCAGGAAGAGAAAAAAGAGAGTGGTACTCCTTGTCTATATGGATGACCTGATTCTTACTAGAGATGACTTTGTTGGGATAGCTGAAGTAAAAAGGAAGCTAGCCGATGCCTTTATGATGAAAGATCTAGAAGAGCTCAGATACTTTCTTGGGATTGAAGTGGCACGTAGCAAAAAGGGTATTGTTCTTAGTCAGCGCAAATATGCCCTTGATATCTTGCAGGAAACAGGAACGATGGGGTCTAAATCTGCTAATATTCCAATGGATCCAAAAGGACATCTCTATGATGCTTAATCTCTACCTGTAGATAGCAGATCTTATAGACAATTGGTTGGTAAATTGTTATATCTTACTATTACTCGTCCAGATCTTTCCCTTGCAGTTGGGAAACTCAGCCAGTTCATGGACAAGCCAACCAGGCAGCATTGGGATGCTGCCATACAGGTGCTTAGATATGTGAAGAAAGCACCTAGAAGAGGTGTCCTATTTCAAAAGGGCTCATTTATGAGTGTTATTGGCTATTCTGATGCCGACTATACAAGGTGCATGACAAACAGGAAGTCAATAGCTAGATTCTACACTTATGTGGCAGGCAACTTAGTGACCTGGAGAAGCAAGAAGCAACAGGTGGTATCCAGATCTAGTGCAAAGTCAGAATACAGGGTTATGGCTCGGACAGCTACAGAGATGGTCTAGGTCAGATCAGTGCTACATGATCTTCATGTTCAGATAAAGAGACCAATGGAGATGAGGTGTGATAATCGTGTTGCTACATATATTGCAAACAACCCAATGTTTCATGAGAAGACAAAATATGTTGAGGTTAATTGCCACTACACTAGAGACCTGATACAACGTGGAATCATTTACACTTCATCTATATCTTCTGAAGATCAGATAGCGGACATATTCACAAAGCCTCTTACGAGAGCCGCATTTGATAAGTGTTGTTCCAAGCTGAGCATTATTGATATATATGCTCTAGCTTGAGGGGGAGTGTTGGTAGAGCATTCTAGTTATGTTTTATTACTGTTTTGAAGTTGCTTGTTATTGTTCTCGTCCTATTAAATTTATGATGTAATTTTCCCAACACCTCTCTCTAAATAAAGAAGTGTAGGATTTCATTTGAGAATAAGACTTGTCATTCTCTCTAATTCATGTGAATGGTTTCCTTCTAACCATTAATGTCCCTCTTTTCATCCTTTCCTAGCCCAAAGGTCTTGTCATTATCAGGCTGCACCCACGCTACCCATTATCTAAGGATAAATAATCCATTATTCAACCAACATTCACAAAGCTCTAGGAAAAGGAATCGAAGGAAGAGAAGTTGGAGCCCACCATTGCTTCCCATTAGATAACTTTTTTGTTGCATTATTGATGTTTTTAAGAAATAGTCAGCTTTTAACAAAAACAGACATCTACTTGGCAAATTCAAGCATTTTTTTAAAATATTTGGTGGAAAAGTCACTCCAACCTCTACCACATCCTCCTGTCTCGGACAAAAAGTAACCACTGCCCTCCATCCCTGTGCCCAACTTGGGTAGAAGTACCAATACCTTGAGAAGAGCTCAGCAGTAAAGTCAAATCACTTCCCAGAAGGAGCTCCAATTTGACTGCTTGAAAGTCACACCAAAGAGAAACTAGGTCATCTGCTAGACTGCAATATGGATCTTCGGGTTTTCAAAAATCAAAAAAAAAAAAAAAAGCATCTTCCACATTTCATGACAAATGGAGTAACAAATGTTACCACTTCACATCTAATAGTCCCTCATTCCGCTATTCCAAGTTGAACTTCATTCTTCATTCCATTTTTTTTAAACAAAGTCCTCATATGACAAATATATTTCTTTTGAAGGGCATATGACAAATATATTATTATCTGTCTCAATAGGCACTAAGTAAAGGGTTTGACAATTTCTATGTTTAAACATGGAAGTTGTATATGGAAATGTGTCATCGACAGCTCAATGTTGTAATAGACAAATGTTTCAGCAACCCCAGTTAGGAATAGATTCCAATCCCAATCAACAGTTGCCCTATTTACACGTCTGTTTACCAAAATACGCTCCACAACTACCTCTTTTCGTTCCAGGATTTATCCTATTTGTGGGTCATTATGGCATGCAGGAAGAGCTTGAATGGCTGCAGGGTTTAATTTGATTGCTGTTCAATTGAGTTCAAATTGCAACTTGCAAGAAGAAATGGCACTATATCTCATGATGCACAAATATACTAAAGCTGAATTTTTTTAAATTAAAGAGAAGAACAAACCTCCCAATCAAGAACGGTGTCTCTAAGTTTTACTTTGCAATTTGTTCTAGAACAACAGCGAGATGTCTGCTTCATCCCAATTGTCTCAACTTCAAAATCCCGTACATATCTTAATCATCAAAGTACACGAGTCAATCATGACTGAAGCACCATCTTCAACACCTAAGAGCAATACAAGGTAGTACTACAATTAAATAAGATCATACTCAGCTCCACAAGAAGGGCAGAGTTCCCTGAAAGAATTTCCATGAAGTTCAGCAAGTTTCTCTCTTGGAATTCCGGATCGAAGATGAAGGCAGTCAACATTCTAGCAGAAAAAAATTCTATGGATAAGTAAAACTGCCAACAATAACAGCAAATCAATGTGCAGATATTCACCAAAAAAATAGCACAAAGTCAAGACAACCAAAGAGAAGCAATGTGCAGCACTTTCTAATATTAGATATTGCTTAAATTTAAATTCCAATATTTGCGGATAACATCCTTGGTGTGGTCTTTTCTAGCAACAGCACTCCTCTATTAGTGCTTCATGTGATAGCTAGAGACACGATGTTATTTAAGGACAGAATCCCACAATGATTTTTTTCTATCTCCGATGTCAAATTTATATCATGACACAGTTGTTGAATTTTCAAGATAAATGTAAGAAGTGAAATTGGAGAGGAGATATATGAAAAAAAAATGCATCACAAAATCAAGAATTTATCAGTTAAAATTTTTATTTTCTTCTCATCTCTATGAGATTAGTGCATTTCTATCATAGCAACTCATAAAAAGCAGAAGATTGTGTTAATATGGGAACAGAACCTAGATACAACAACAAAGACCATTTCCCTAAATCAACAAAATATAAGTTTCATTAGATAAAATCAGGTGATCATCAATACAGAGATCCGGGCAATAGATAGGATAGAGAAAAGAGCCATGGTACCTGGCTTATAACAAATTTTAAGATACCAAGTTGTTCCAGTTCTACTAGTGCCATGTGAGTCAGACTAGGCACAGCACAGTGGAATGGAAGTGATGCTTCAGGGACACCTTTGCCTTCACGCTGCACCTCATTGACAACGAATTGGTGAAAAAAGATTTAAATTAAAGAGCCAACTGAAAAGGAGCCAATTGAATCTACTTCCATTAGTTGAGTAATTAGGTACAACAGTTTTTCTACCATAAACTGAAGGAATGGCCACTAAGAACCAAGAAACTTCAGACTTGTGAGAGACCAATTCTATTTTCCAATCCAAATACAATCTTCTTGGATAAGTAAAATATATCTCTAACTAAATCAAATCAAATCATAAACATATTTCCTAAAGGGATAATCCCGAAATAGAAAACGTAAAATATGGAAAGAGGATAATATGGCAAGAGGATTTGTTTCTCTCCTCTACTCAACATGGAAAATCTTGGAAGATCTCCAATGTGGAGATCACAAGAATCTCCAACAGTGGCAATTTCTTTCCACCAAGAAAAATTATAGCTATGACAGTTCTATAGGTAAGTCCAAAACAAGATGACCAATACTGACAGTACTATGCATGGACTACTCTTTCAATAGATGGTCTACTGTATTCTGACATTACAGTTTGAAGAAATGGATGTATTCCTTTTTCGAGTAATAAAAGTTACCTTACTTGAAAAAGAAAATGATTTCTACATTTGCTTGACCCTAGTAAACAATCTTGATATGAGCAGTGAGGAGTTGCAGGTAAAAGAAAAACTTGATACATAAGATATATGAGATACTAGAAATAAAAGATGGAAAGGTTCAGGTTGCCTGAAACATCCAATTTGCAGCATATGACCAAGATAGTCAAAAGCTGCCATCTGCATATATTCTTTCCTGCATTAGCAACTTTCTCTTAGTTGCACAGCTTTGCCAGGTATGTCCAAGAGACACCAATTTCTCGAAAGTCCACTAATTGTCTGTTCGCAGCCAAAAAAACATGCTACTTTCCTTTATTTTTATACTTAAACATTAAAGATTATTAAAAGCTTTATAGCCTTTCTACATATATTACAACTTATCAATCCATTTCAACCAGTAGCAAATAAGGCTACCTGAAGAGTCCAGACACCTTTGGGGCCTCTAAAATCAGGGATGCCACAAGATGTAGATATTCCAGCCCCTGTGAATGCCACCAAATGTTTACTCTGCAGAAACATGGAAACAAGCCTTTGAAGACGAAGTTATGGACATATATGGCAAGCCCATGCTAGTTTAGAAGGTATAAATAAAAATAAAATACCTCCTTAACCATGGTGGCTAGCTCTTCAATCTGTAACAAAGATATTGTCCATTAATAAAGGAGAACGTTGAAACCAAATATTTCCAACTAAAAATTGAATGTGTAAATATACTCACACTTGGACTCCTAAATGTACTCCCACCTTAGCAAGAAATAGCACTTCCCAGGGAAATTTTTTTTTAAAGAAGATTTCCCAGTAAAATATACCAATCCAAAAAGTTACACCAGAGGCTACTGATCCAATAGTTCAAGACGCATAGGTATAAACACAAGTACAGATAGGAGTAAAAAACCAACAACAATAACAAAGTCTTTTCCCACACTAAGAGAGGGCAGCAACAACAGGAGTGTAAAAAACCAGTGCTGCTAAGATTTTAGCAGAAGGGCTATGACACTAGATACGTTTAGCATACAAATAGAAAGACAAACAATTAAAAAGGGCAGCCTGATGCACAAAATGCTCCAATGTCTAGAGAAGGCTTGGACAAGTTTTAGGAATACATTCCACAGCCTTACCCTGCATTTCCACAAGAGGCCATTTCCACAATTGGAACCCACGACCTTCAACGCACATGCCAACTTCTTTAGCCATTGTGCCTAAGGTTCCTTTTCTAAAATAAAAATGAAAGGCAAAAACAAACTATTTGAAATGCAAGAATTAGATCGGTGCAATGCCACTGAAAAGCCAGTTTTATCTAAATTTGACATTTGGATTTGGATTACTTTGGAAAAATCTGCCCTAACTAGAAGTTCTATGTCCTTTCATTAGGAGTATAATAAATGAATGACACTTCTTTAAATATTCGCAATAGAAGAATTAATTTAATGACAAAATTGCATAACTAATAATGTGCATATTGAGAATCAACCAGAAAATATGTAGGATATTTAGTCCGAAAGTAAACTTTTGCCCTAGACGTTACATGAGAATGCTTTATATATGAGGATACGCAACTAATTGATGGATATTTTTGTCTATAACAATAACTATTCCATTTCTTCCCTTTTCTATTAACTAGTTCATCCATTACATTCCACTCACTAATCATTTTTCTTTGGCCCTTTCTCTTAATGCTCATATGTGGATGGCAATAGGGATTTGATTTAATTCTTCAAAAAAAAGAAGAAAAACAGTGATTTGATTTAAAGAAATTCCTTAAATGACAGACCAAACTCATTGCTGTCATTGCAGCAAAAGCATCAAGGAAAGTACTATAAGTACTTGTCTCTACCCTTTCTTGTCAACAAATGGATTAATGACATGTGCAAAAGCTACTTTTCTCCTAACCCTCATCTAGCAGGAATGTGCCTGTCCTAAAAGACCAGAGTTCTAGTTTGACTTTTAGGAATAATTGTTATAGTATCCCTTAATATTTGTCATGTTTTACTATTCTTTTATTTCTCTGGTCCTCCTTTATATTTTACCCACACCTCTTCCTCTATATAAAGAGGTGTAGGGTTTCCTTGGAATAATAACTTGCTCATTTCCATCGACTAGGTATCAGAGCGATGGTTCTAGACCAGAGCTCTTGATATCACACCCGAAAAAAGGGGTATCCTATGATAGTTATAAGATATTCAGATGCTAATTATGCAGGTTGTCTTACAGACAAGAAGTCTACTACTGGTTTCTGCACCTTTGTTGCTAGGAATGTGGTCACTTGGAGGAGCAAGAAGCAGGCAATTATGCCCAGATCGAGTGCAGAGTCAGAGTATCGTGCCATGACACAAACTGCTGCAGAGATAGTGTGGATTCGATCTATCCTGAGAGATTTGCATGTTCAGATAGAGGAGCTGATGGAGATGAGGTGTGACAATCTAGCAGTTACTTACATTACCAACAATCCCATGTTTCATAAGCGCACGAAACATGTGGAGATTGATTGCCATTATACACGGGATCTCATCCAGAAGGGGATCATCTACACTATGTATGTCTCCTCAGAGGACCAAACTACCAATGTCTTCACCAAACCACTTGGTCGAACTGCATCTGATAGTTGTTGTGACAAGCTGAGTATTATTGACATCTATCCTCCACCTTGAAGGGGAGTGTTATAGTACCTAGTGTTGTAAAAATCAACCTACTCGGCTGAGTAATCGACCGAATAATCCTACGTGGTGCCCAACCGACTAAATAACCCATAGTTGGGCCAATAATCGGCAACACCGACTACTTGGCCAAGTAGTCGGTGTAGTCAACCGAGTAGTAGGTTGATTTTTGTATAGAGAGAAAAATAGGTATGTAGGTATATTATTTTTCTAGGTCAAATAAAACCCCACTCGAACCCCCTCCCCCAACCATTTCCCTAAAATCGTTTATTTTCACCCGAGATTCCTCTTCGACCAAGTAAAAACCTTCCATCACCGAAGCATGTATTGTAATGTATTTGATTCAAGCATATATTAATTCTTAGTTTATATTGCTCTGTTGTTGATAATGTATTTGTAATGGTTTATACCTTAATTTAATTATTAAATTTGTAATGAATTTGATATTGTTTGTACATTGTAGCTTATTTTATAATGAACTTGAATATGTTTACTTTTATGCAATGATATATTTTACTTCTTGACATGTGTGTCTATATATATATATATATATATATATATATATATATATATATATATATATAATGCCCGACCAAGTACTCTCCGACTACTCCCTCGCATACCGTATACTCATAATCAGTGGCATGACAGACTAAATACCAACTACCGACTTTTACAACACTAATAGTACCCGTTGACACTTATCTTGTTTTACTATTCTTTTACTTCTCTGGTCCTCTATATTTTACCCACACATCTTCCTCTATATAAAGAGGTGTAGAGTTTCCTTGGAATAATAATTTGCTCATTTCCATCGACTATAATAGAAGAGGGTAAAAGCCAAACACAAGGCTCTGCACCAATCTCGATCTACACATGGAAAGATATTTTGCAATTTGCATCACTCCACTACAATCCCAAAGCAAGCCAACACTAGTGCTATACTAATTCATACTTGGAGATAAAACTAGTAGATAACGTCAGCAATCATCCTCCCCTATTTTCACAAACATATGCAATCTTTTGGTGCATGCCTGGTTGGTAAATGCATGGATGCTAGATGAGTAACCGCAACAAAAGCCACAAATATGGACTGCTCGAGATAACGGCGAGCTAGACAATTCTTCCTTTCCTTTTCTGGGGGCCAATCCAGGCAAAAGACTCAAATCTAGATTGCTCGAGATCCTCTCATGGCTCAAATCTAGATTGATCGAGAAAATGGTCTCTAGATTTCTTTAATGCAATTTACAAGTCCAATATTAGATCTGGGAAGTTTTTCATTCCATTCAAAATGGACAATGCAAACGTGGAAATATGTGCCCAAGCCTTGCATGTTGCTTAAGGTTTGGTTCAAGTTTCCTATCTTGGTCGTCTACTCTTAAATAAACATATTTGCAATCAACATTGAATGTCATTAATTGAGAGAATGGAGACAAGGCTAGTGGGTTGGGCCTAGGCTGTCAAAAGGGCTCAAGCTCATTACGGTGGCTTGGGATTGGTTCGTTAAGGGCTCATGAATGGGGCTCAATGAGTCATTGAATCGAGTTTGAACCAAAATCCAAGCTCAATGAGGGCTCGGCTCAATAAGAAAATTACATATATTATATATACAAGTACAAGGACATAAAATTTCCCCAAAACCCCTTATCCTCTTTCTCCTCCCTTTCTCCACCCTACCATCAAAAATACATTATATATGTTACATAAATACATAGTAACATAGGGATATCTATGTAATTTTTCTAAACCCCACCCCCCACCCCAAAAACCCTCTTTCCTTCCCTCCCCGCGATAACACCCTTTCCCCGATGAAGAGTGCTGCTCATTGAAGAGATCCATTTAGGTTATTGAAATTTTGATTTATGAAGTTGACCAACTCCCTTTCTTTATAGTATTCTCTATTACAATTCTCAAGTTACAATGAAAGACCAATTAAAGAAGTGGTTGAATTGTAACTTATTACTCCATTAACAATATGGCCAAATGCATAATGATATTTTTATTCATTGCAATGTGCAACACTTTTTTTTTTTTTTGAAAAGGCAAAGGGCGGTTATCCCATAAATAACCACCCAAATTCATTCCACATCAAAATAATATTACATTAGAAGTTTACAAACTGGTCCTCCAAAAATTAATTTGGGAGGAGATAGATGAGACAGTTCTCAACATAAGACCTCTCCCCCCTAAACACCACCCTGTTCCTCCCCAGCGATACCCCCCACAGAATCGCCAGGGCCTTTGCCCAATCATGCTTGGAGTGGAAGGTGTACACTCTGTTGCCCACACTTCCCCTGCGAAAAAAGGACCAAAAGCTAACGGCATCCTGGTGGGAAATCCAACCAATCCCCATCTCTTGCCAAACCTGTGCTACGAACGGGCACTGGAACAGAAGATGCTGGACATCCTCAACACCCCCCCCCCCTACAAAGAGGGCACACTAAGTCGTCTGTTTGGACCTTGCAATGTGCAACACTTGATACATTATAGATTGTGTCTATTTCATTTAATGCAATTTTTCTATTTTCTATGCTTTATTTGTTAAGTATACTTTGTTTATCAAGCATTTATATTTTGTTTATCAAGTCCAAGCATAGGCCTCGGAAGCTTGAACTCAGTCAACAGGCTCGATAACAAGCTTGAGCCCAAATAAGCCGAGCCTAAATAAAGCCTTTCAAAACTTATCAAGCCTAAGCTAAGCATAAGCTGACTTGGGCTTATTGAGCTCGAGCCTGAACAAACCCAAGCTTAGTTCATTAGGCTCGATAAACAGCCCCAGTTGGGCCTCAAGGTTTCTTACCCAAGGGAGGAAAATCGATGTTTCTTAAGTCTATTCTTTCCACTATCCTAATGCAG
This sequence comes from Thalassia testudinum, assembly GCA_037157565.1. Classification (NCBI taxonomy): domain Eukaryota; kingdom Viridiplantae; phylum Streptophyta; class Magnoliopsida; order Alismatales; family Hydrocharitaceae; genus Thalassia; species Thalassia testudinum. The sequence goes on from JAZHRO010000030.1 coordinate 57,789,606, forward strand.
TTCATGTCAATCTCCAAGATGTCTGCAAAAGTCAAGAAGCGGCTAAAGATGTTGATAAGGGGTTTTCCTTAAAAGAATCAAATGGCCGAGGAATACGACTTGTGGCTTGGGATGAGATTTTATATTGAAGATGGTGATCTTAAAGTGAAGCACCTAAAGACTGTGAATGGAGGACTCCTTACCAAGTGGATTGTTCACGTAGTAAGCCAGAGCGACAACATTTGGATTGTTTACTTAATCACCATGGTCAATGACTTGATTGCGGAGTAAGAAGCTTCATTCCTTGAGGCTCATCCTCCTTCTAGAAGGCAGTAGCACCCCTTTGTCATAAGGTGGCTCCTTTCTAAGCTCCTTTGCTATAATCTAGGAGGAGATTTTCTTTTTAAAAAGATGTTTGGTCCTCTACAGATGGGATTGCATATTTGTTTCACATCTCTTAGCACTGGGATAATGAGGCTTTGGTTTCTAGCCATCAGACACATCATGACAAGACTAGTAGTAGAGCTTGGACACCCTCCTTTATCATCCCACTTTCAAACAAAAGGGTAGAGGACCTCTTACATTTGTTAAAGCTCTTGGGTGACAAGTGGCCAAGGGAGGATGACATCGCCATGGTCTAGAAAGATGAACGCTTCTCTATCCATAAGGCATACGATGCACTATGGGTAACCCAGTAATCTCAAAACCCTTATTCTCTAAGATTGCATATTCATTTGGCAAGCTAAGTTCTCATTAAAGACACATGTTTGTGTATGGATGCTTTGCATGGTAGAATTGTCATAGAGGAATCAAAACAAGATGGGCGATAGTGCAGAGTGATATTGTAGCCTTTACAACTTGGGGTGGATAATGTCCCATATCATCTTTGATCATTTAACCCAGACGAACTAGCCAAATGTGATGTGATGACCTTCCATCCCCTAGAGACTTTTGAGATTCCTTCCATACAGGCAAAAAGGATAGTGGCCTTATCGTGTCTCGGTCTGAGATTGAAAGGGCAAAGGTTCTAGCTATCCCATGGCCTACACAATTAGAGCAAAGTAGGTTTCTATCTAAGGGATTGAGGCCTTATGAGGAGAATGGCATGTATCGTGCTTTGCATTTGGCCTCAATGTGGGAGAACGGAACATGACTCTAATATTTATTGATGCCCCTTCATCTTTGTGAATAACAAAGTTGGGGGCCGTTGTGATCAATCACTCCCCTTTTACGTTTCAAAAAAAAAAGTATGGCTTCTTAGTCATGGAGCGGTCTTAATTTCCAACTCGCTTCCTCCCATTACTTTGCTACATTAACTAGAATGCATCTTAATAAGGAAGGTTAAATAATACCAGACAACTTGACAAATACATTTATTTATGTGACGAAACGTGCCTGTGAGAAGGTGATGCTGCCATGAAAAAGCTTCACAACCAAGCAATGTTGAATGAGGATCGGCATTATTAGCTTGCTTCTCTTTAGCTAGAGATTATTGGATGATATTACACAAGATACTTTATCATTTCAATCTACTTGGAATATCATTATGCAATTCCCACGACTCGTGACAACCACAATTAATCACATAAAAACCACAACAAAATTTTCCAAAACCCTACCATTCTTTTCTATGAATTGAATCCACCCAAGCACTTGTGAATGTGTTACAGCTACAACCAAACAAGGTGGCACCTTTAGGAGCCACCATCCAAGAACCCAAGTAGTATAATGGCTTTTTTCCTGAGCAACTCCAGAACCCAAAAAGAGCACGCAACAATGAAACAAAAGCACCGACAAGAAGGATGAAGAACAACATGGGGATTTCACCTTCTGCTGCAACAACTCAGGTGGGTCGAACATCTCGGTCATCCCAACGGTGCCCACATCCTCCTTGAAAGATAACTTCTTCGCATAGCCCAGAGACATGGCCTTTTCTTGAGAGGTGATCCTCCAAAGTCGGCTGCTTTGGTATCAAGTTGTCTCCTTTGGGGGGACGAAGGAAGGTAAGGTCAGTCCTTTCCCGTAAACGCACTTGAGAATCGTTGTCGTCTCTGTGGAGGGAGGACCCCTGTGGGGGGGGAAGGAGGAGGACGAGGTGAAGGTGGAGGGTTTATATATGGGCGTCCAGTTGTGTGGAATCCAAGAGCTCCCTCCTTGTGGACCACTGCCAGGGGTACCTTTGTATTCAGGAACAAGTTCCTCCTGGGGCCAACTTTGGAATTTAATTGTTTTTGTACGGTCGGATTGGTGATTCATACAAAGCAATAATGACTTTAATGAGCTTAGTTAACTTATATTTTTTAAAAGAGAGTTGTAAAATTAATTTTTTAACATTCCTCCAATGATGCTATATAATTTATAGAGATATATCTAGGTTCAAAATAATTAAGTTGATTTTACAATTTTTGATAATATCTTAATTAATATAAATTTTTTAGTCGTACAATATATTATCTCTTAATTGTTATGAAAGAATTGATTAAAAATATAATAAATCAGTACTTCTTCTTTAGTTCTTCAATCAATCATTTTATCATCCTATCTAAAGTTAATAGTAAGACTTTTACTTCCATCTTTTAAAACATAAAAGATTTTTTCTTGCGTACCTCTCAAATCATAAAGCTTCAAACTAGTGTATCATAGTGTGCAAAATCATCTGATCAAAGTACTGTCAAGATGACACTCCACTTTGAAGGTTTTTCAAAATGGTAGCTTCCATGTATATTATATATTTCAAGATGATGTGAATAATAATTAATATATTAATAATAATGCTAGATATGGGTTTCTATTCTTCTTGATTTCTAATTGAATATCTAGATATTCTTAGTTTAACTTCCACAAGGCTCATTCCCTTGTCATCAAATCTTAACTTACACCTACCTTTATAGGTAGAGTATAGCATGCATAAGACTAAGATTTTAGCATCCTTATCCATATTATGTGATAATAAACAATGATATAAGCTGGAGGGGAGAGACTCATTCTAATACTAGCATAAAATCACATTTTCTTTCCCATCAAACAATCAAAGGACAAGTATTCAAGGCTCACTAAGCCATCATGACAGAACACACAAAATGTGAATATCTAAGGAATAAATTGATTTAATTTCTCACCGATAAAGAGATCATTTTGTAGCAATTTTCATGCAAAATTATTAATATTATGAGAGAAATTTGAGATCTATAAGATCTTTAATGATAGTTATGAATGATGTAAAAAAGCACTGTAAAAGACTTGAAGATGCGCCTCCTATTTATAAACATTATGCTTTTGTTATAGTGCTATAGCTCTTCCTAAATAAGTTTTGAAAATGATTAACTATGATAACATATGTAAGCACTAGAGCTCCTTTCTAATATAGTGCTTATACCATGGCCTATTACTGATTATATAGTTAAAATAAAATTTAACTTAAGGGTTTCAAGTACCTTATACTGTAATGACCCAATTCCTAAATCCCTACGAGACCCGAGAATCGGATCGACTCGACTAATCCCAAGACCTAGTCGTCCAACGAGAAAGCAACCAAAAGAGTAGTAAAATAAACCACATTCACCATGAATATAACTAGCAGTAACAAAATACAGCAGTAAGAAAAAGAAATACTACAGTATACACCACCACAATAGAAGGGAAATAAACATGTACCTAACAAAAAGTTTTCGATAAAGAAAGTACAGGGAGTAACAAAGAAAACTACTCACTACAGTGGAAGAAAAGTACAGAAAGTACTACAGGTAACCCTACTGGACCCTACTAGGCCCAGCGTCCTCTGCAGCCGCTGACCCTGACTGCTTAACACCTAGTCCTGAAAAGTAACGAGGGTAACACATCAGTGAAACACTGAGTATAGTGGCAACTAAAAGCTAAAGAAGCAGTAGAGTGTACAGTAACTGTTATATTTTTACTTTCTTTAATTCCATTTTTCTGTTATTTCACTATTGATTTATTTCTCAGATCCTTCTATTGATCTCGAATGTTCCTCGTGGGAACGATCTTGATTGCAATCTTTTCCAAAAAGTAGAAGTGACACGTGGTGCTCTCCTGGCCGGGAGAGAGTCCCCCGTGGTGGTCCTACCCTCAGTCAACCACACCAAGGTAGCTGACAGACGTAACGATGACTACGGCATGCGCGATAAGCGCACGGGTAGCTACCCCGCACTGGCACACGGTCAGTCGTTTCCGTTAACAAGTGAGCCTAAAGCATAGCAAGGAACCAGTATATGGCAGAGCCCTCTCAGTAACAGGGGTCCAACCCCTCCACAGTCCGCGCACCCTCGCCTGACTACCCTGGTTTGCCCAGTGGGCCTAACAAGTCGGTGTAGGAGGGCTAGCAGAACCCCGGGGCCCGTGGGGTAGCTAGTGCTCTCCCTACACTAGTAGCTCTCTTCGGTACTGCGTACGCGAGGGCCAACAAGTCGGTGTACAGTGGCCAAACCCACCCCGGTCTCAACCCGAGGGCGGCAAGCTCCCCTCTACACCAAGAGGTAATGTGTACTCTCTTTGGTACCACGTACCCAAGAGACAACACACTTCCATGTTTCACTTTCTCAGTTCCATTCTATTCTCTTTCCAGGAGTTCTACTCCTAATTCCCCGTAGGATTCATGTTCTTTTCGTTTGGCCATTTTAGGTTTCACCGTTCCAGTTTTACGTTCATACAACCCATGTTCTCAATCATATTTATTCCTTCATAACAGGCAGCTGTTAATCAATTTACAGGCAGCTATTATTTCCTTTCTACTTTCCAAGACTGCAATGTCTATATATTCAACTAGTTTTCCAGTCCTAGGATTCATGCCATAACCTAGGATTTATCATTCAATCTAGTTTTCAATCGTAGGATTCATGAAATACCCTAGGATCTATCATTCAATCTAATTTCTCAATCATAGGATTCATGCAACGCCCTAAACTCTATTAATTATTTAAGAATTGTAACAATTTTGTTAAATAAATTAGAAAGCCACTCTACCAGCGAAACTGGGAGTACTAGGGGCATGGTCAGCAATCCTGCGCGCCTCCGCAACCCCCAAGACAGCAACGGAACGAGATCATAATACAAGGATCAATCACAAGGAGTTTCTCATAACGGTATACAATTACTGTAAACGGATAGAAGAATTTATTCTGGAAAGAACGCAACTCAAAACGAGGAAAACGGACTCCGAACGAGCCCTAAACGGGTCAAAAACGATGAATCTGTCCAAAATCAGACGTCTGCAAACTCTTCCAGACGTCTTAAAAGGTGGGTCAGGTCGTACCTCAGTTCTGCGCAGTCCTTCAGACGTCCAGAAGCTCGCTGGAACGTCTGGCCTAGGTTTCCAGACGTCTGATTGTCACCCCGGACGTCTGGAGGTTCTCTCTGTTGTCTGACACTGCGGCCAAACGTCTGATTCTCGTGGGATGGCGAGCCCTCGCGCCCTCCTAAGCAGAATCTGCGCACACACTCCTGCTCTCAATACGACGAAACGCAGAAGAAATCGCGGCAAACGGCTGCATGGCCGTACACGTGAAAGAAAGAGAAGGTAAGAAATATCTTACTTGTCAGACGTCTGAACCGTCCTGTAGACGTCTTCGGCGTCGTCTGGACGTAAGTCCAGACGTCTGATTTTGGAAAATTTTCTAGAACCAGAGCCCAATCCGTTCTCCGACCGCGACACACGGCCGCGCCGCGCCCTATCCGCCTGCTGCCTGAGCTACAGCAGCCCCTCCGCGACACCCCACGCCCGCCGCTCCCCCGCCGGTCGTCTCTAGCTGCCCCGGCAAGCTCGCACCCTCGCGGTCGAGCTTCTTCCTTCCACTCGCAACCCTCCTCCCCGCATGCTCGCTCGCACTCTCGCTGGCAGGAGAAGGAGAAGCGAAAGGCGGAGGAGATGAGGGTGAGGGAGAGGGTGAGGGTTTATAAAGCAACGCGGGGAGAGAGAGAAGAGGGACGGCGCGTCTACAAGAAGAGAGAGGAAAAGAAGACGAAGGCGGCAGGTGCAGTTTGCGTGCGCACGTGCGCAGAAACAACCCGATACGTCGAAAAAATTTATTACCAGATGTCTAGAAAGGGTTCCAGACATCTGGGCCACTTCCCAGACGTCTTAAAAATCCGTCTGATGCCCACGTTCTTAACATATACAAAATCGATCTATTCAATGAATTTCTTCTTAAAGGAAGAACACCTCACACCTCCTCAAAGGTGAATTCAAGTTCTAATAAATATTATTATCACCACATAATATAGTTTTTTTATTATCCTATTGTGTCATCCTTGCAAGTCATAATAAAAATGGATGCAATTAAACAAACACGCTATACAATGCAAAATGCAACACACAATGGGTCGTTGCATTGCCATGGACTTCAAAAATGTATTAAATAATAATAATACAATAAAGTATAAAGCACTTCAAAAACAACCATCACCCCCGCATCGCCACCAATGTTTTGAAGAGCATATTTGTGAAAAAAACTATCTAATTATCTCTTTCAAAGCAGCAACACCAGGCGACACGATATGAAAGCTTCCCGAAGAATAACAATGGAGGGAAGCAGTGGCATCAAAAAGATAGAGAAAATGACTTCATCAACAAGGTGCGCATCTAGAAATTAACTTTTACTCTATCAATCGATGTATTACGAACATCTGTTGGTGCTAGAGCACCACGATCATTTGTTTTGATGATAACAAAATAAGTGTTATTTAACATTTGCAATTTAAGTCCTAGATTTCAGGTCAATTGCAAATGTGGACGTGTTTAGACGGAGTTCAAGCTCGCATCCAGGACGGATTGGAGGAGCTTGACGGAAAACACAGGAGGTTCGCGTGGAGCGAAAGATTGGAGATGGAAGGCAAGAAGAATAGGATAGATTCTTTTTTATCCTTTCATGTATCTCTTGTATTTATTTTCTTGCTCTTTTTGATTCCTTAGAACATTATGTTAAAGAGTCTCAAAGTACCCTAAAAGTAGTCCTAGGAACACCTGCACAACCCTAGGATACTTAGGTTTTCTGTAGAATACTTAGAAAACCAATATAGGGCTCAAACAGCACTTCCAGACGTCTAATTCCAAAATCAGACGTCTGATAAAGAATTTTAAGACGTCTGACTGTTGTTTCAGACGTCTGATAACTGTTAGGCTGGACATAGTTAGTTCTGTCTGATGAAATCAGACGTCCAGACCTTAGACCAGACGTCTTAGGAGACGTCTGATGACTTTGCCAGACGTCCAGTTAGTGGACCGTTGGCTGGCTTAGAAGACACTCAAGAATATGACCGTTAGAGCCTTATCAGACGTCCATAGGACTTTACAGACGTCTGATAAATGACCGTTTTGCCTCGGCTGACCCAAAATCTCTTCTCAGAGATTTTCTAGCCGTTGCAACGTTTGGAAATCAATTCCCACAGTAAAAGTAGGTTTCCAGACGTCCAGACATAGTGCCAGACGTCCTATATGTCGTCTGATGGACTTGCACAAAAACCCTGTTTAGATCTGATTCAAGTCAGGGAGAAACCCGCATAGAATCAGATGTCTGACCCTTAAATCAGACGTCTTAAAGTGGCCTTCCAGACGTCTGATGCCAAAGTTAGACGTCTGATAACCCTGTCAAATGCAATCATTGTCCTGATTTCGGCCTGATTCTCTTGGGCTTTGCACCCAACGGCTATGGAAGCTTTTCCAAGCCTTCCAAAACCTTCCTAAGGCCTCTATAAATAGAGGGGAGCCTTTGCAACACAAAAACACACTTGGATACACTTAGACACACAAGATATACACCTAGAGAGACCAAGATACACTAAGATCAAGTATTTCCACTCTCTTGTGTCCAAGAAGCACTTGCTCTCTAAGCTCAAGCTCCATTTTCTTGAGAGCATCAACCGTTGCGCACCCGCTCTCCCGGCGTTGATAACGAGAGCGACGTAGCGCCATCGCGTGGCACACGCACCGCGTCATCGTCGACGCACTCCTTGCAAAGGGGAGTTTCCTATTTCCTATAGAAGCTAGGTTTAATTTTGTTGGCTCTATAGGACTGTTGTTTTATTTTATCTTTGTATTTTGGTTGGGTATTCGCTTTGCGAATTCCCGTCTCCTTCGTGGGACAAAATCCTTCTCGTGGAGAGAAGGGGTTGAGGAACGCTACCCTCGTACTTGTAGCGTGGTTGTACTGAGGTTGAATCACCCTCGTTTAAAGTGATTCGTTCAGTGGATTTTGATCAACTTGGTTGATCGGAAAATCCTAACTCGAGAGGGTTAGGTGGTGGTTTTCACCCAGTTTGGGTTTCCACCTAAAAATACCTGTGTACATTTTGTGATTGATTTTTGTGAGATTGCTTTATATTTTATTTCCGCATATTATTACGTCACCCCTCGTAGTAGGGAACCTTCAACATCGACTTGTAGGAAACGAGAATCCATCGATAAAATCATCGAAAACCTCAATACACTATGGGGTTAGAGCTAAAAGGTTGAAAACAAGAAACCACTGATGAAAAATGAGAATCCACTGGTGAAATCATTGAAAAACACAATACAGTAGAGGGCTTACGGCTAAGCGGTTGGAAACAAGAATCCACTGGTGGAAAACGAGAATCAACTGATTGATAAAGGAAATTCACTGGTTGAAAACATTAATCAATCGATTGAAAGCAAGAATCAACCGATTGATTCTCTCGATTTAACACATCTACTCTCCTTTTGCAGAGAAATTGATCCCAAGTGCACCTTGCTCTCCATAAAAAAAGCACTGAGAACGTGAAGGAAGATGTAAAAGAATAATTTCAGAAGACAGTCTTTGCTTAAATTGTTAACAAGGAAAAACTCTACCCACAATCGAAGGACAAGGAATTATATGGTCAACTTGTAACTACATACAATGTTGACAAAAGGAATTTGTGCTTGGAGAAATAATTAAAGCTCAAGCTAACAGCTGGTCAGATAGAGAAAATGATTGGACTAAGGAATGAAGGAAGGAAACTGATATCAATTGATGGAAAAAAGAATGCCAATGAGAGACCTAGAATATTGAGTGAAAACTTCTAAACAGTGAAGCTAAAATCAGACATACAACAGAGAAATTGTAATAATTCAATAAAGAAAAGGAGAAGGAAAAGGGAAAGAAAAAAGAAACCATTGAGGACTGAAAGAAGCAAATTGAAGAGGAAATCGAGTTGTTAGTTCTCATAGCAGTTGGATCATTCCTACTACCATATGGAGATTAGGAATCATTACATTGCTATTTCATACCATAGAGGATCCAGACTCAATAAACTCTTACAATTGAGCTGAAGTTGTAAATGACTTCCTAAATGAAGGACTGTAAGATGCAAATCACAAGCGCAACACATAAAAAGTTGTGCCATACTATTAATACTATGGACAATAGAGATGTTCAATGTGAAAGAGCCCAGAAATGAGAAGATGCAAACACTTGTTAAAAGATACAACTGTGACAAAATTTTCACAACCCAAGCAAAGAAATTGGTCTCTGATGAGGAGTAAAAATTACCCTCGGATCCAAAACTCATCAGAGACCAGCCAGTCCATCGGAGACCCTATACAAGTAATCGAGTGAGGGTTCCCCTGTAATGACCCGATTCCCGAATCCCTACGAGACATGAGAATCGGATCGACTCGACTGATCCTAAGACTCAGTCGTCCAACGAGAAAGTAACCAAAAGAGCAGTAAAATAAACCACATTCACCATGTATATAACTAGTAGTAACAAAATACAGCAGTAAAGAAAGGAAATACTATAGTATACACCACCACAACAAAAGAAAAATAAACATGTACAAAACATGAAGCTCACAGTAAAGAGAGTACAGGGAGTAACAGAAAACTACTCACTACAACGAAAAGAAAAGTACAGTAGGTACTGCAGGTAACACTACTAGGCTCTACTAGGCCCAGCGTCTTGTGCAGCCGCTGACTCTGGCTGCTCAACACCTGGTCCTGAAAAGGTAACAAGGGTGACACGTCAGCGAAACGCTGAGTATAGTGGCAACTAAAAGCTAAAAGAAGCAGTAGAGAGTACAGTAGCTGTTATATTTTTACTTTCTTTCTTTATATTTTTCCATTTATTCACTATTGATTATTTCTCAGATCCTTCTCTTGATCTTTAATGTTCCTCGTAGGAATGATCTTGATTGCAGTCTTTCCCGAAAAGTAAAAGTAACACGTGGTGCTCTCATGGCCGGGAGAGTCCCCCGTGGTGGTCCTACTCTCAGTCAACCACCCCAAGGTCGCTGACAGACGTAACGGTGACTACGGCACACGCGATAAACGCACGGGTAGCTACCGCGCACTGGCACGCGGTCAGTCGTTTCCGTTAACGGGTGCACTCAAAGCACAGCACGGAACCAGTATAGGGCAGAGCCCTCTCAGCAACAGGGGTCCAGCCCCTGCACAGTAACCAAATAGGGTCTTGCCCCTCCACAGTCCGCGCACCCTCGCCTGACTACCCTGGTTTGCCCAGTGGGCCTAACAAGTCAGTGTAGGAGAGCTAGCAGAACCCCGGGGTCCGTGGGGTAGCTAGTGCTCTCCATATACTAGTAGCTCTCCTCGTTACTGTGTACACGAGGGCCAAAAGTAGGTACAAAGTGGCCAGACCAAACCCCGGGTCCCTGGGGCGGTTAGCTTCGCTCTGCACTAAATAGGAGGACAGTCGCTCTCCTTGGTACTCCGTACTCAAGGGCCAGCTCACTTCCCCAATTCTATTCCATTCCCTTTCTACGAGTTTTACTCCTAATTCCCCGTAGGATTCATGCTCTTTTAACTCAGCCAATTTAGGTTTCACCGTTCCAGCTTTATATTCCTATAACCCATGTTCTCAACCGTATTTATTCATTCATAACAGGCAGCTGTTAACCAATTTACAGGCAGTTGTCATTTTCTTTCCACTTTTCCAAGACTGCAATGTTTATATATTCAACTAGTTTTCCAGTTCTAGGATTCATGCCGTACCCTAGGATATATCATTCAATCTAGTTTTCCAGTCCTAGGATTCATGCAATGCCCTAGACTCTACTAATTTTTTCATAATTGTAAAAATTTTGTAAAATAAATTAAAGGGCCACTCTACCCACGAAACCGGAGTACTAGGGGCATGGTCGGCAATCCCGCGTGCCTCCGCAACCCCCAAAATCGCAACGGAACGGGGTCCTAACACAAGGATCAATACAAGGAGTTTTTCAGAACAGTATACAACAATTGTAAACAGGTAGAGGAAATAAATCTGGAAAGAACGCAACTTGAAATGCGGAAAACGGACTCCGAACGGATCCTAAACGGGTCAAAAACGATGAGTCTGCCCAAAATCAGATGTCTGGAACTTCTTCCAGACGTCTTAAAAGGTCGATCAGGTCATGCCTTGGTCTGCGCAATCCTTCAGACGTCCAGAAGCCCGCTGGATCATCTGGTCTTAGTTTCCAGACGTCCGATTGTCACCCTGGATGTCTGGAGGTCCTCTCCGTCGTCTGGTACTGTGTCCAGACGTCTGATCTGTGTGGGATGGCGAGCCCTCGCGCCCTCCCGAACAACACCTGCGCACACACACACCTGCTCCCATCACGAAGAGGCGCAGAAGAACGCGGCGGATGGCTGCATGGCCGTACATGCGTAAAAAGAAGGTAGGAAAATATTGTACCTCTCAGATGTCTGGACCTTCCTCCAGACGTCTTCTGCATCATCTGGACGTAAGTCCAGACGTCTGATTCTGGGAATTTCTCCCAGAATCAGGACCCTTTTCGCTCTCCGCCCGCGACTCACGGCCGCGCCGCGTCCGGCTGCTGCCCGAGCTGTAGCAGCCCTTCCACGGCACCCCACGCTTGCTGCTCCCCCGTCGGCCGGCTCTAGCTGCCCCGGCAAGCTCGCACCCTCGCAGTCGATCTTCTTCTTCCTCTCACAATAACTCCTCCTTCCTGCACGCTCGCAGCAGCCGCTGCTGCCGCACTCGCTCGCGCGCTCGCTGGCAGGGAGAAGGAGAAGAAGAAGGCGGTGGAGTGAGGGTGAGGGAGAGGGAGGTGCTATTTGAAGGCAGCATGGGGAGAGAGAGAAAAGAAGCGACGTCGTCTGCAGGGAGGGAGAGAAAAGAGAAGAACGAAGGCGGTGGGTTCAGTCCTCGCGCGCACGCGCGCAGACGCGAACCCGTACGCCGAAAACATTTAATAGCAGACGTCTGGCCAGACATCTGGGCCACTTCCCAGACATCTTAAACTACGTCTGATGCCCATGTTCGTAACATCCCCCCTCTTCCTTAGATTATAAATAGAGAAGGCCCTTAGAAAAGGGGACTTCCTTCCCGAGAGATGGAGCGAAATCATGCAATGTCATGTATCCTCAAGATTTTAGTGCATAGTTGGGAGCTCTGTCCTCCCCCCATATGTACATCCCTTGAAACGATCCGTCACCCCTTTGGTCATATAAGACGTTTAAGAAGTTCACTAGACGTCTGTACAGACATCTGGAAAGATCAATGGACGTCTGAAAATAATTTTTCTCTTCAACGCATACCGTACGTACGCCATGCCTTCTCCCTCACCCGCACCTCACCGCACCTTCTCCTGAGACGTCGCCCAACGCCACACCTCACTCATACCCTTCCCCTCTCCTCTCCCTTTATAAACCCTCCTCCTCTTCTTCGTCTCACATCCACAGTCGAGCGAGAGAGTGATCAGGGAGCTAGAGCGAGAGCGAGCGGAGAGCTGATCGCAAGTCTGAGCGCGAGAATGGAGAGTGTTGCACTGTTTTGCTGCAGCGCCTGCGGTGAGGGAAGCCAGAGCAGTTCCGCAGAAGTCATTTTTCCACGAAATTAGACGTCCAGAATGACATCTAGACGTCTTACCGGACATCCGAAGGTAGAGTGAGCGTCTGGTAGAGATCTACTTTCCATATTTTCTTCTCTGCCAGAGTCCTAACAGTGTACGTATATGTGTCAGAAGTTGTAAGGCTGATCGAGGTAGTTTCAGATGTCCGGGAGCACCTCTAGACGTCTAACGGAACCCTTGGACGTCGGCACTGAGCTCCAGACGTCTAATATAGGAACACCAAAAGAGGTATCCCTCAGAACTATTTTAAGATGTCTGGGACCTTTCCCAGACATCTAATTTCTGTCTGACTGCGTGTTTTGGGCATGTACAAGGCCCTAGTGTTGTCAGTTTTTCGCAAACAAAACGTCTCTGTTTTCCATACGAGTTTCTCTACATAATGACACCTTGTCTGTATCATTCTGAACCTTCTTGGCCTATGATCCATGTTTTAGGTCTCTAGTCCGTCGGGTGTACCGGACCTACGGAGATGTCGGGAGCTACTGTACGAGTCCTCATTCCACTCTGTTACCCTAGTAGAGTGGTTCTAACTACAAATCTTCAATTTTAATAAAATGCATGCAACTAGTTAAACCTAGGATGTAAGATGAACCCTATGAAGAAATAAAAACATATACTCTAGAATACATCTACTCAACTGAATATAGAGAAATTCACGTACGAACCGTATGGGGAATGTGGAATGAAACAAAAATACCATAACACAGAGAACCGGATGGTTTTGGAATTTGCCGCCCACGGGCAGCTGTTAAGGGAAGTAAGCTATGTTGGTGCTAGAGCACCACGATCATTTGTTTTGATGATAACAAAACACGTGTTATTTAACATTTGCAATTTGAGTCCTAGATTTCAGGTCAATTGCAAATGTGGACGTGTTTAGACGGAGTTCGAGTTCGCATCCAGGACGGATTGGAGGAGCTTGACGGAAAACAGAGGTGGTTCGCGTGGAGCGAAAGATTGGAGATGGAAGATAAGAAGAATAGGATAGATTCTTTTTTATCCTTTCATGTATCTTGTCTTTATTTTCTTGCTCTTTTTGATTCCTTAGAACATTATGTTAAAGAGCCTCAAAGTACCCTAAAAGTAGTCCTAGGAACACCTGCACAACCCTAGGATACTTAGGTTTTCTGTAGAATAGTTAGAAAACCAATATAGAGCTCAAACAGCATTTCCAGACGTCTAATACCAAAATCAGACGTCTGATAAAGTATTTTAAGACGTCTGACTGTTGTTTCAGACGTCTGATAACCTTTTAGGCTGGACTTAGTTTTCTGTCTGATGAAATCAGACGTCCAGACCTTAGACCAGACGTCTTAGGAGACGTCTGATGACTTTGCCAGACGTCCAATTAGTGGACCGTTGGCTGGCTTAGAAAACACTCAAGATTATGACCGTTAGAGCCTTATCAGACGTCCATAGGACTTACCAGACCTTTGATAAATGACCGTTTTGCCTCGGCTGACCCAAAATCTCTTCTCAGAGATTTTCTAGCCGTTGCAACGTTTGGAAATCAATTCCCACAGTAAAAGTAGGTTTCCAGACGTCCAGACTTAGTGCCAGACGTCCTGTATGTCGTCTGATGGACTTGCACAAAAACCCTGTTTAGATCTGATTCAAGTCAGGGAGAAACCCGCATAGAATCAGACGTCTGACCTTGTAATCAGACGTCTTAAAGTGGCCTTCCAGACGTCTGATGCCAGAGTTAGACGTCTGATAACCCTGTCAAATGTAATCATTGTCCTGATTTCGGCCTGATTCTCTTGGGCTTTGCACCCAACGGCTATAGAACCTTTCTTAAGCCTTCCAAAGCCTTCCTAAGGCCTCTATAAATAGAGGGGAACCTTTGCAACACATATACACACAAGATATACACTTAGAAAAACACAAGACACACTTAAGCAACATACTTCCACTCTCTTGTGTCCAAGAAGCTCTTGCTCTCTAAGCTCAAGTTCTACATCTTGAGAGCATCATTCCCTTCGCGCACCCGCTCTCCCGCCGTTGTCTACGAGAGCTACATTGCGCCGTTGCGTGGCTCACGCACCCGCGTCATCGTCGACGCACTCTTTGCAAAGGGGAGTTTCCTAAATCCTATAGAAGCTTAGGTTTAAATTACTTTGTTGGCTCTATAGGTTTGTTGTTTTATTTTATCTATGTATTTTGTTTGGGTATTCGCTTTGCGAATTCCCGTCTCCTTCGTGGGACAAAATCCTTCTCGTGGAGAGAAGGGGTTGAGGAACGCTACCCTCGTACTTGTAGCGTGGTTGTATTGAGGTTGAATCACCCTCGTTTTAAGTGATTCGGTTTAGTGGATTTGATCAACTAGGTTGATCGGAAAATCCTAACTAGAGAGGGTTAGGTGGTGGTTTTTACCCGGTTTGGGTTTCCACCTAAAAATAACTGTGTACATTTTGTGATTGCTTATTTTGTGAGATTGTTTTATATATTTCAATTCCGCATTTTTTTGTCACGCTGATCTCACCCCTCCAAGTAGGGAAATTACAAGCTAACCTTCGTGTACATGGTACCGAAGAGGGCAACTATCCCTTGTAGTGTAGAGGGGAGCTTGCCGCCCTTGGGTTGAGACCCAGGGTGGGTTTGGCCACTCTACGTCGACTCGTGCTGGCCGTCGTGTACATGGTACCGAGGTGAGCTACTTAGTGTAGAGGGGAGTTAGCCACCCCAGGGGGCCCGAGGCTAGGTATGGCTACCCTACACCAACTCTTGTTAGCCCGTTAGGCAAACCGGGATAGTCAGACGAGGGTACGCGAACTGAGAAGGGGCAAGACCCGTTTTCCATTCCGTTCTGATTGGGCAAGGTACTATATTGTTTCGTGTTGTACGTTGAGGCGTACCCGCTAGCGGAAACGACTGACCACGTGCTAGTATAGGGTAGCTACCCGCGCACTTATCACGTGTGCCGTAGTCACCGCTACGTCATGACCGTAACCTCTAGGTAGTCGACCGGGTGTAGGACTACCACGGAAGGACTCTCCCAGCTAGGAGACTGCCACGTGTGCATCCTACATCACGAGAAGCTGCAAGCAAAATCGTTCCTTTAGTGAACAAGAAGATTAAGAAATGAGATGAGCCATGAGTAGGGATCTCTACACAGAAAACCGTTATGGGATAAATTGGATCGGAAAGTAATATGTTAAATTACCTAATAAGTGTATTTTTTTATGTTTAGTCACCACTCTACTCAACGTTAGCTGATTTCAGTTAAACAATTTTGTACAGGTTAGAGATTTAAGCAGCCTGAGCTACCGGTTGCTGAAGACGGTTGGCTTAGTCGAGCCCAGCTGTAGTTTCTACTGTTTGGTGTTGTGAGTTTCTATAGCCTTATTTCCGTTATATGTACTCGTTTTTGTTGTGATGCCTGTATTATATTCTTAATGACATATAATATTGTAATTGTACTGTTCCTTTCCCCTGTTGCCAATTTCTTTCTTCTTAGTTACGTTACTTTTGTGGTTATGGATTGATGCATGTTATTTGGTTATTTCTTGTTGGACGACTGGATCTTGGGATTAGTCGAAGTAAGCTGGTTCGGGTCCTATAGGGATCTAGATAGGGTCGTGACACCCCTTGTGGTAGAACTGGGTCACCAAATCCTTGTTCTCCTCTGTGTATGCTTGTGGATTGCTACTCTACCCTTCTACGCAAAAGATGATTTATAGCTAAGTAGTGCCTCCTATACTAACAAATCTTTTGGTGGCTTTCAAAGGCCCATCAGTCTCTAATTAGAGAAAGCAACAAGAAGCTTTCTGAGAAACTATTTGGTCAACAACAACAAAAAGAAAGATAAATAAAGAGAAAATTAAAAGAAAGTTAAGGAAGCTCGGAAGCACCCCCAACAAAAAGAAGGAAACACATGAGATGATAAATGTGAGAAAAAGTTATCTCAAAAGAATGAAAGAAGATTTGAAGAAGGTAAAGAAAAATAATGAGGTTGAGAACGATGAAAAGAAAAAATAAAGAAGAAATACAACTCTAAAGAAGCATAAGTGCATTCCTTAGACAATCTAAAACAACACAAAAAGAAACTCAACCAAGCAAGGAAGAGGAAAGAGAATAAAAACAACAATAAGAGGTTAGTACATAACTCTATTTTCATTTAAAACTTCCTTAAGTCAACCGGCTGAATCTTTAATTTCAACTGGTTGATTCTCTTCTTTCCAATATTGATGAGAACCTCATCATGAACCCTAACTAGCACATTTTTACCTAAATAAGTATACAAAAGCTCCTACGAAACCTAAGGGAAAGCCTAAATCAAAGAATTACAAATTTGAGTGTAAAACATTGCACAAGGGGTAAAACTGTAATTTTACCAATTCAGTACATAAATGGGATTTCCAAGGGTCTAGACACAGGTCAGATGGGCTTAATAAGATAGAAAGTGAGATGATTTGATCTGAAAAGGGTTATAGCGACATCTAGGAATTAAATGACATTCTACAACCTTAAAACAAACCCACTTTAATTCATGAAGTTCCACGCAAGATAAAAATCAATTACGCCATCTAAAATTTATGAAAAAACATCCCCGAGGGTTTAGAACCTTCAATTTGACCATTGGAACCTATCTTGACCTAGATTAAGAACCATACTTAGTTTTTTACCTAATTTGGGTTTTTGTGCCAAATGTCCAGTCAAACGCGATCAAACCTAAAATCCAACTTCACCATTGGATTCCTTAGGTCCAAATTAGGGTTATACACAAATTTGGACCTAATGAAAGGTTGCCTTTACCCACTTTACAAATTGGTCATCAATAATTACTTTCTGACCCTTAACTTTTTGAACCCTTGCACTTACCCCCTCAACTTTCCCATCGTTTTCTATGAACCGGTCCCTCTGCCTACCGCAGCAGCAGGCCATACCTCCGGCGACTTTGCGTGGAGGATGGCGCCGCGCAGGGCATGGGAGCCAGCCCTAGAAACGAGAGGAGGATCCCCTGCGTTGTCCTCTTCCGCATGGACCACCTCCCATGCCCTGCCGGCCACCATACCTCTCGTGCGAACACTCGAGAGATATGGGTCTCTTTCCCGGCCACGTCTCCGGCGACCAGCCCATGCCTCCTCCTCGTGTTTCCCTCCCTGCCAGCACCTATTTAAGGAACGGCAAGGGAGGCTGCTTCTCCCAAGCTTGTCTTGGCCTGAGAATTCCCCTGAATTTTGTCCTCCCTCATCTCCGGCCATCTGCTCGCAAGCTCCGGCGACCTTCCTCCTCTTCTCCCGTCGCCCTGCCACCATACCAGTGGCAGGGTTACTCTCACCATCGTCCACTGGGCCTGGCCGCACCAGCAGGCACCCTCTTGTCCTCCTCTTCATCGCCGTTATCTCCCCCTTAGGGCCTTTGTCTCCGGCGATGGCGAATACGCGTTGCTCGCCCTCTGCCTCCCCCTTCGTCCAAAGACCCACAGATAAGTTCCTCCTTTCTCCCTCTTCATTTCCCCTCTGTTAAGTCACACTTTTGATCCCTCTACACCACCGTCCACCCTTGCCATCTCCACCTCCAACCATCAACTCCGGTGAGGTCACCTCACCTCCACAGACAGATCCACCCCTCACCAACCGATCCCTGAGCATCACCACCACCCACTGATCACCCTACGACTCTCCACTGACCGCGCCAACCCCTGTTGCCTTCCCTCGACCTAATCCATCCTCACGGCCACAGAGCGACCTAGGCTGCCTTGTGGCTAGCCAACCCCTGCCTTACCTTCGCCGTGATACAGCGAATGTTTTCTGATGGTCTGACAGAGCCGCGAGCCAGTATTCTTGCATTCAGGTTCTGTGCCCTCGCCGCCATTAACAAGCAAGCTTCGAGCTTGCTCACAGGCTTGCTCCAGGCATCTGTGTCCCAAGTTCTAGTCCCAGACCACGCGGAAGAGACTCACGCACGGTCCCAGGTCCCCAATTGAAGATGCGAGCCTCACGTATCGCTGCGATTGCGAAGACTTCGGCTGCAAGCGAAGGCGTGGAAGCAGATGGGACTTTTAGTCCCACCTCGGAAGTATGCGGGCGGGTGCCCGCACATAAATTGATTTTGTGTTTCAGGCTATTTGCCTCGAAACACACTGGGGTGAGGTCCCTCGCACCCCCGCCATGCCTCATCCGCGACACCTTCCCCGTGGACCTGGCACCCGGATCTGATTACTTCCTGCCTATGCACACATCGCGCAACACCCACGCCGGTGCTCCTAGTCCCAGGCGCATCACCCGACCTGCTTACCTGATTAAGGCTCTGGGAGAGCAGACCTTGGAGTGAATAGAAGAGAGAGAGAGAGAGATGCGGGGAGGATAGGGGTTAGGTTTTACCTAACCTTACACTGTACAGGGAAGCAGGAGAAGAAGAAAAGAGGAGCGGCTGAACACTTAGCCGCACAGAGGAGCAGAAGGAGAAGAATAAGGAGGAGATAGTGCAACAGCAAAGAAGAAGAGAAGGAAAGAAGAGGAAGCGGTGAAGGACTTAGCCGCATCAAAGAGTAGGAGCTGAGGAAGAAGGAAAGGAAGAAAAAGAAGAGACAGGAGCTGAAGGAGAAGAAGGAGGGAGTGCAGCAGAGAAGAAGAGACGCGGCTGAAGAAAAAGAAAGGAAAAGAAGCCCAGAAGGCCAAGTAGAGAGAGACCAAGGAAGAAGAAGCTACAGATGCAAGGCAAAGAAGAAGACAGGAGAAAAAGCTGAAGAAAGAAAAGCCGCAAGGAAGAAGAGAAGAAGAAACCAAGAGGAAGAAGAGAAGAAGAAACCAAGAGGAAGAAGAACCAGCAGAAGCACTGTAGCAAGTGGTAGTTTAAGTCGTCTAACATTGGAGTCAGACGTTTGGAGAGAGAAAGACAGAGGAAGAAGAAAGAGAGAAGAAAAGAAGAACAAGTTTTCCTTTTTTTTGTGTTTTTTTGTACAACAGCATATATCTATATTGTAAATTGTGATTTTGTATGCTTCTAAAATTAAGTGTTGCTCCCTGAATTCGACCTTGGAATTTTTCTATCTTTCGAATAATAAAAACAAATATACATACATACCGGTTGACAACAACAAGTCAACCAGCAAATATCTATGAAACTTTTTCAACAGGTGTTTTTATATTTTCAACCGGTGTATTGTCGTTTCCAACCTGTTGATTCTTTCCCTTCCAATTGTTATAAATCTTTCTAACACTTTCCACCAATGCATTCCATTTCAGGGGCAGAAGAAAGGAGAAGAGGCATTCAAAGGAGAGGAGCAACACAAAGAAGAGGTACATGAAGATGAGGTTACACACCATGAAGGGGAGAGATAAGGGGCAAAAATTGCCCTTAGATCTAAAATTTCGCGTGTAACCCAGCAGAATATCCAACTGGTAAGTAGGCGAGTCTGGTACTTCTTGACTCGCCCGAGACCAACTAGACCCAAACCTAGATCCATCCCACCTACTGAAAGATTTGGTGCAGCTAAGGCTGAAATCACAATAACATGGAAGTGACTACTTACAGCCTAACAACAGACAGGCAGTCAGACTGAAAATGTACCAGAAATTACTAGGCTAAGAATCTTTCCATACGATAAATAGTGAGAGGAAACCCTCGAGTAAAGGGAGCCGAGAGGAGAGGAGGTCTTGTAATCTCACTAATACTAATGCAGAGTTGGAGTATCATCCTCCCCCCAAACGTACACCCCTTTGAGGTGGAATTGGATTACCAACTCCTTTCACCTCTTTTATGATTTCTTATGATTTGTTGCGTCTAACCCTCTGATTGCATAAGAGGTTTGACCACATCCCTCTCGTAATGAAATATTTTGCGGACACGT
Source organism: Thalassia testudinum (assembly GCA_037157565.1). Taxonomy (NCBI): domain Eukaryota; kingdom Viridiplantae; phylum Streptophyta; class Magnoliopsida; order Alismatales; family Hydrocharitaceae; genus Thalassia; species Thalassia testudinum. Next base: position 57,810,200 of record JAZHRO010000030.1, read on the forward strand.
AACACTCCCTACGTCTATAAATCTTTTGATGACCATCGATTGCCCCAACGATGGCCATCGAGGCCCATCAGGGAGCAAGTGCAAGATGAAGAAAAGCAGCTACACCCAAAGAACTTGCACTAAGAGGAAACATATGAAGAAGAGTACCTAAACCAAGATAAGATGCACCAATGCATCGACATCAAGAGGAGGAGTTGCACTATGAAAATGATCAAGTACACTCTATATTACATTTTCAATCGATTGATTGTCATTTTCAAAAAGGTTGATTATTGTTTTCATTCAATGAAATTTTTGCTTATTCAACCGCCTTGAATAGGTTTATTTCTAAATTTCAACTGCTAAACTTTCGAGTATCATGTGCAGTAGAATAACTTTCAATTGGTATATTTCCATTTCGAATATTTTTATTTTCAATTTTAACCGGTTGATTATGCAGCGGAGTGATTTTCAACAGATATATTACCATCATCGACCAGTGTATTTTTATCATCAACTGGTGTATTTCCAAATTGAATAAGTTCATTTTTCCATTTGAATCGTTGAATTTCTTATATAATATGCAGCAGAGTAATTGTCAACCAGTGTATTTATATTTTCAATTAGTATACTTCTATTTTCAATTGATGTACTTCTATTTTCAACTTGTGCATTAGCATTAATCAGACACTTTTTAAACATTAATAACATATGGATGATGGTCATATAGATCTAAATTTGGAACTATATTTACCAGAAGATACCCTAATGATGATAGTAAGTAGAAGTTTTATATTAATTTAATTGTGTGATAATCTAACACAAACAACCCAAATCAACAAGCAACATGGGATAATTGTATTGTAACTCCAATACAAAAAGAAGAAAGAAAGAAAGAAGAACAAGAAAATACAAAGAAAATCATCATTTCACAATGATAAAATAAACAACGAGCACATAGGCCTCCTCCAAAGAAACAATTAGAAAAACCAAAGTAAAGGACATATAGGAAACTAATAAACTTGGATAGAGAAGCATCAAATGCCTATCATTGTGGAGAATGGATAATTATTTTGAAGAGAGGAAGTAAATGCAAGATGTTCTAATCACGAGCGACTTCATAGATGACAATGTAGATAAAGAAAACATTTTTTTAAACATTTAATTTCAAAAATATGTATAATTATCATTCTAAATTACATCAATTGTAGATAATATATAACATTATAGAAGTAGTAAACACACACTCAGGTAAGAAAGGCAAATAACAAGGGCGGTTGCCCTCGACATAAATTTTTTATCTAAGTTACATAAATAATGAGAGAATTATTTCAAAGATGTAAATACAAAAGAAGCAGCACATTGGATGCTCGAGGTCATCAACGTAGATGAAAAGTAAGAGTCATGGAATAAATGTCGAGTTAATTAATTGGTAGGATAAAATTATATACTAACAGGTATTTATTTAATATTAAAACTAAAAATGGATGATGTAATATATATTTATTTAATATTAAATGTGAAAAGTGAAGATGTAAGGATTATTTGTTTAATTGTAAAATTAAAAGTAAATATTATTATAATTTAATTGAAATAATTAGAATTAATACGTGAGAGTTGGTGTTGAAGCGCAGAAAAAGCTCCAACAAAAAATCTTATGGTGAGAAAAAACTTTGCAAAACTAACGTCCAAATAAAACCTAAATGCTTCTATGTAACTTTAGCACTTGCATTCTAAAATCATAAGTAATCTGTTACATTGTAAGCACATATATAGATAGATGTTTACGCGGTGCATTTGACAGCCTCAGATACAGCAACGATTATACGACAAGAAGGTGCAACCGAATATGGGAATGGCATTCCGACATACTGGTGAGTAAATTACTACTATTTTTCTGTAAGGACCAGAGATGGTTTCAGGAGACGACCCCATCCCATTTGTGCATCTTTACTTTTCCAGCTCACCCTTCAATACTTTCTCTACCTACTGCTTGTACCCATTCAAAAGGGTCACAAAAACATTTGACATATAACCGATACATCAATTTTTAGATGCACATGTGCGTACCTCAAAATCAACTTCTATTTTTTCATTTCTACACAAAGTATTTTCCTTTCCTCTATTTATGGATTTTCTTTCTACTCAAATATATATTTATAGTAATAATTATCTATAACTTTAAAGGTCTATGCATAATATCACATAAAGCATCTTGCAAATGCAATTTTTTTTTAAAGATTTTGCAAATGCAGCATGCATATAAATTTGATGCGAATTTGAACAAAACTCCAAGCTAAATTGTCATGTGTAGATAGATGTCCACCTTCTATTTTCTGAAAGCTCATGCTTGATAACTTGTGGATACTATAAAAAGAGAAAAGTGAGCATGAAACTCAATTGCACATAATTTATATAAAGTTTAATTAATATCTTCCATTACAAATAATATTTTAAGGTGAAAAGTTAGGGATTAAGATTATTCTATATGAACATGTTATGTATAAAATTTCAAGTTAATCTGATACTCCTACCTCCTATATTGAGGGATTCAATTTCGACGACTTAAGTATTATAAAATTTGACGCTGGGCCGAGTAGGGTCCAGTAGAGTTACCACAGCCTTTTGTACCACTTTTGTTTCTGTTCTAGTGAGTAGTTTTGTTTCCGCTGTACCTTCTTTACCTGCAATTCTTGTTATATGATAAATGTTGTTCTACTGTTGTGGTGGTACCTACTGTAGTAGTTTCTTTCCTTACTGCTGTACTTTCTTACTGTTAGTTATATTCATGCTGAATGTGGTTTATTTTACTGTCTTTTGGTTACTTACTCGTTGGACGACTAGGTCTTGGGATTAGTCGAGTCGGTCCAGTTCTCGTGTCTCGTAGGGACTCGGGAACCGGGTCGTTACAATACGTAATACAATTTTGGACCTTAATGTGTACTGTAGATTGTTAGTACCGATACTTTTCATGAGTACCAGTACATACAAGTTACAGATCAGCTTTAGGTTGTCTTAAGTCTAAAACTAGGATTTCCATATACGGGTACTCATTACGAGTACCAATATACATGAGTCCTAGGTTAGGTTATAGACTTGAAGTCACCAGAACATGTAACTTACAAGTACTGATACTAGTTACTAATACCGATACTGGTAGGCTACAGGCAGTGAATCCAATGCTCAACAAGTGCCGGTACTCTTCATGAGTATTGGTACTCATTGAGATTAGTTATCTCCTGAAGTGATCAATACTCAATGAGTATCAGTACTCAACATTAGTACTGATATATAATGGGTATTGGATAAATACTCTTCTGGACATGAATTCTAAACTGTAATTTATAAATACCGATACTTAACATCAATATTGATACTCATCAGGATATAAAACTTATACATGTTATTTAAGAATATCTATAATGATCACTCAATATCGATACTCAATATATATGATACTGATATTGATCTACCTATCCAATCGATATTAAGTTTATTTGAGATAAATCATTATGCAGATTCATCCTAACACAAAGGTAGATTAATTTTAGTTGAACCCCTAAAATTTTATCTGAACTAACAAGATCTGGCCAGCACGGACCAAACATGAAAGATGACGGTATAACTCAAAAAATTTCTGTATCCCTAAAAATAATATGATAAATGTGATAGCACACTCTTACATCCAGCCTCTTTTTCCGTGATAGCAATACTTTCTGGGAAAACAAGCATGTAATTACCATTAAAAGATGAGATATCCCGTGCGAATTTCCCACAAATGTAAACTTGCACCGTAAAGGGGGTGTTTCCAAAGATAAGGATCCACAAATAAATAACAATACCAACAAACGAATAGCTCCTTAAATTCACACCACATGTCTTGTAATATATATAAGAAGGGGAAAAAAAAAATTCATTACAATCAACGTGAAAACAATATAGACAGTAACAGGTGACAACAAGCAAAATGCCCAACTTTTTCGTCCCTCCAACCAACTCAGGTTTTATTGCACTCCCCCATTTTCCTTCTAAGAATCAAAATCTGGTCCCCAAGGTCTAAAACAGCGCCAATGCACTAACCACCACCGCGGCCACAACCCCCATCGTTGCCCTCCAACCGTCTGCCAGTGTCGCGGCGTTCTTCTTGTTGTCCGACATGTCATCATCGTAGTCATAGTCGTAATCGGACTTGGAGGAGGAGGAGTGAGAGGAACCCTTCTTCTTCTTCTTGGCAGGTGGGGCGGGGGCGGGGGCATCTGCCTCGACGACGGTGAAGAGCTCGCGTGGCCTGAGGACCTTGTTCACGGCGTAGATGGCAAGAGGTTGCTTGTCCACGACGGTGGAGGTGATGGTGGCCGTGTTGATCTTGGTGAGGATGTTGACCTTCCTGCTGGTTCCTTTGGCTTCCTTCACGGTGAAGTTGTACATGCTGGTGCCAATGCCGGCGATGGTGTGCTGGTGGCCGCTGCGGGCCGTGAGCTGCTGGATGGAGTTGAACATGTCTAAGGAATGGTACAGGAGGAGGTTCGTCTTTTGGTGGTCCTTCAGCTTCCTGTTTGTTGTTTTGGCGGGAGATTCAAATCAAATGGTGCTCAACTCAAACTATGATAAATCATAATTAGATATTTTACATCGATGTCCTAAACAATATATCTAATTACATCCATATCTCTGCATGCTTCGTTATTATACTCATACCTCTATAAATTTACGTTGTTATACATGTATGTCACTGCCGTTTATATGGAACGATAGATAGCGACACCTAATGGTTAATATGTAATTCTTCATCATAGTTAACAAACAAAACTTTAGATTCTCATATCCATATACCTCAAAACTTTTCTAATTACATCCAAATTCCCCTAAAAAATAATATTTTTCTATTGGAAGGAGGGAGGGGGAGGAAGGACGGGGGTGAGGATTGGGAAGGGAGGAGGTCGGGTGACAATGACTAAGGAAGAGGATCTACGACTAGAGAGGAGGAGAGGTGGTGGCGTTGGCTGAGGAGGAAGGGTGATGGTTGGGAAGAAGGAAGAGGGCGATCTTTGACGTTGCCACCACTCTCGTGACCTCTGACAAGAGGTACGATCCAAACTTAAAAAGGAGAAAGACAAGGGGGAAAGGTGCAAGAAAGAATAATGTTGATATGGGTATCAAAATAATTAAACATTGATAGAATTATTGACGTAATTTTCAAATTTTACGTCGTTAACACTAATAACCATCCGGTAATGTTAAGAATGGAAACTTAACTTGAATATAATTATCATGGGATGCAAACTTGTAGAGGTACATATGTAGTAACGAAGTATATAGAGGTGTAAATGTAATTAAACATGTTTTTAAAGATATGAATGTCAAAGTCACAAATAATCAATTCATCCATCATTTTACTTTAGCTGATATTTTTGTACAAGTAGAGTCTAATTAGTGCATCCTATGGATTGGCCAGTGGACATGTATGTGCCGAATTGGTGAGAGCTAATTTGTGTTGCCATGTATGCCTTAACTTTATGATTTGAGGCTCAACGAGTTTCATGAACACTCTTATTTGTGTATATCCACATGTATATGTTTAAACACATTATCATGACCCCAATACATGATTCCTCTCGTTGTATGATGTAAAGACTCATATATGTACATGATGTAACATTTCTTGAGATAGCTTTACATTATAAACTCATAAAAGTAAGTGGTAGATATAAAAAAATTTAAAATTAATATTTGATAATTTAGATTTAAGTATTTTTTGAGGTTATTTGGATTTATGGGATTCATAACTAACAAGTTATCAAAACTAGTATTTTTTTATTAGACTCGGTGTAAGTCTAAACCGTTACAAATGATATCAAAATCAAGCTTCCTCTAATAAGCAGAAAGGGTTATCCTTAGGACAGTCAAAGAATACGTCATGAGGTAAAATCACCCCTACTATTGGGATTATCAAACTTTGATGAGAACGTCAGGATTTCAAGTGGAAGAAGTTACAATACCCCTAAGGATAATCCAACATCGTAAACTCATAAAAATTTATTGAAATACAGGAAGATTAAAAATTACTACTTAATAACCTAAGTTTAAGAATCTTGAATGATTATTTAGGTTCATGAGACTTATATTTAATAAGTTGTTAAAGTTAAATTTTTTAGATTAGGTTCGAGTCTAAATCTAAACCGTTACGCACGGAGTTATACACATGTATTATTATAGATATAATATGTACATAAGCATCAACTCAGAAGCAAGTGGTTTTTTTGCAATTTAGCGTTAGATGAGTTGTTGCAGTTAAAAAGAAAGACGGAAAGGAAGGGAGGGACAGTGAAGAAGAAAGGGAAAAAAGAAAGAAAAAAGAAACAACCAAGAGAGACCTGGAGAAATGCATTAGCAAATGGGTTTTATTATATACATCTACATCTAAGAGAACCTTCGGATGGTTCGTTATGCAATTAATTAGGAGAATTCTCTCTTAATTTAATTGCGGCAGTTTTGGGGCAGTCAAGATAACATCAATTTACGTTGCGAAATCCAATAATGGTTTATTGTAAAAGCAAAACTAAGATACTCTGATTGCGTGAAAGCCGATCCCTTGAAATCAATTTTAATTACAGCAGGAACACTCCGAATGAGGCCCGTAAATAAACTTAATTAGGGTCAAACCAATTCCGAGGAATCGGATTTCTTTTCATTTCAATTTTTTCCCACTTTACAACAACTTTCGCTCGAATTGACGGACACGTAAATTGTATGTTATTTATTAAGTATTCGATTTTACACTATCTTCTGATTCCGGTATGACTTCTATTACAATTTTTTCCTTTTCTTATTACGAGATGGTTTTTATTAAAACGTATTAGATGACATCATGTAGTGTACAAAGATCGGAATCAATCGATGGCCACGTTTTCGAATAGCATGTTCTTGCCATTTTTTTTTTTTTTAATCAATGGACGGGATCCGCGGGAGTGTCACATGGTTGGTTCTGTCGCAATTAAGGGGCCACCTCATCCTGAACCGCATATCTACAAATGAACGGCCCAGATGGAATCCTACCACTTCCCAAGGACATCAAATCTAGGTCCTAGACTACCTTAGCCACTGGTGTGAACATGCAGTGGTTGCCAAGCTGTAATCAAAAGAGGGGGGTGCCTTTTCCATTATTGTAAGCAAAAAAAAGAGATGGTATCCTATGTTCTGAGATGCACTCAGTCGAGCACTCGCAATCTCCATGGTAGCGCCGGAGAAGGAAAATATAATTGTGGCATAAGTTGATTTTAATGTTTAAAAATTTACACGGGTTAAATCTATTAAAGAAAAAGTAAAATAAGCTTTTACCTGATGAAGTTTTATAGTTTCCTAATTCGACACAAATAAGTGACTGGTTAAGATTTTTAACCTTTTGATATTATAATATTGAAATATCTAATTCTATCCTCAAATTAACTAACTCATCAACCAAATGATGCCTCGACTCCTCCCCCTCCTTCAAGGCGACGGATCAAATATGATAGGATAAAAAATAAAGGAAGAGTTTAATAGGAGGATAAATTAATTAGTATAATAATATATGTTAGTGGGCTATTTATTTAATAATATAAGAAGTTAATAATTATTTATTTAATATTAAAAGTGAAATTTATATTTGGAGTAGATATTATTTAATAATAAAAATAAAAATTATTGTTATTTGATTGAAATATTTGAATATAATTACGTAAAAGTTTGAGTTGAAGTTATTGAAAAAATCTTAACAAAAATTCCACCGTAAAAAAAAAAAAAAATAGAGGCAGAAGTGGTCAAATAGATCTACATATCCACATGGTGCAACCAAACTCTTCTCTCACCCGACCCAAATTCCAGCCCTGCCACTATGATCGACATGTATACAAATGTTCACGATATAAAAAGCAAAAGAAGGCGAAGAAGGTCGGATAGATCTACGAAGTGCAACCTAAGCCCTTTATGTGTACCGCCGATCTAAATCCCTGTCTCCGCCACTACGTACACCGGTGTGAAACCGAGCTTAGGATTTACCGACGTATAATCATACAGTAAAACAGTATTTGATAGGTAGATTAAGAAAATTTAACTTAACTCACTCACCACTTACGTTCACTCTATTTGTAAATTAACTTTAACATGTCAAATCAATTCATTTAAACTCTCATTTTATTTTATTTTATTTCTCATGTATTTTTTTTATTTATTCTGCAAATCTATTTTTCTTGCTAAACACCACCGACGGAAAAAAAAATTGATTAAGAAGGTGGGATAGAAATATAGATAGATCTACGTGAAGGGTACGTACTTCCACTTGGGCAGGAACTTGATCATGGCGGAGTCGAGAGGGCAGAAGAGGGTGAGCCCGGCGGCGGTGACGCAGCTCTCGAAGGTGGACCAGACGTCGTGGTCGGCCTTCGCAAAGCGCGCGAACATCCCGCAGCCGCCCTTTTCGGTCATGAGCTCGGTGAGGTTGAAGACGGGCGGGGGCGGCGCGGGGGCCTCGGCCTCCGGCGAGGCGATGACGGTGCTGACCTGGATGACGGAGAGCTTGTAGGGGATGTCCTTGAGGGACTTGACGAAGCGGGCGGGGAGGACGCCGCCGTTGTCCTCGGAGCCGAAGCCGACCTTGCCGCCGCGGAGGTTGGTGATGTTGACGAAGCCGGTGGTGCCCGGGGCGCTGCCGGTGGCCTGGAAGAGGGAGGCGACGAGGGTGGAGCGGCGGGAGACCTGGTGGAGCTTCTTGGGGCCGAAGTAGTCGGCGAGGATGTGGAGGGAGAGGACGTTCTTGAGGGTGTAGATGGACATGTGCTTGGAGAGGAGCCCCGACATGGCGTGGTTGCTGAGGGCGAGGACGGTGATGGTGAGGCGCCGGTTGATCTCCGTGGCGAGGTGGGTGGTCGAGAGGTAGTGGTTGAAGGTGGAGAACTCCGGGTGGCCCGCCAGGATCTTCGTTATGTTGTGCCCGCGGGTGGAGGAGGGGGCGAAGGCCAAGAGGAGGAGGAGGACGGGGAGGAAGACGAGACGGGACATGGTGGTAGTGGCGGCGGCGGCGGTGGCGGCGGTGGTGAGGGGGAGGAGAGGTGGGTGTGGAGCGGTGTATGTATGTATGATAGATAGGTAGATGATGGTATGATATGAGCTGAGCTAAAGGCAGTGGGGGAGCATGTGGAGTCTGGGTTGGCTGCCAGTGTTGGGGTGCGAGTGTGGGATCTGGAGTGAGAGGGATAAATGGGGCTCAGGGTTGGTTGGATTTGCCGACGGTGCCACATCTGGGTGGGGTGTCTCTTTTCTTTCTCTGTTTTTTTTTTTTTTTTGTTATTGATTTTCTTTTGTTTTTTTAATCTTAATGCTTACAATTTTATATTTGGACATGGGTCCTAATGGTTAACGTAAAAGTTTAACTTATAACGGTATAAATGCGGTCCAACTCACGTCTTTTTTTTTATGTGATAAAAATATTTAGATATGATGGGATTCATCATTTAAATCAAAAATAAATTATTTTTTAGGGATAAGTGATGGTGTAAAATTATTTTTTATTTTTAAAATAATTTTGTATTAGTGTAATTTTTTTAAGGATATAATATTTTTTTATAAAAGTGTAGAGTAAGATTGTACCTTACTTTAAATTACTTTTCATTGGTATAATATTTTTTTATACGAGTGCAAAATAAGATTACACCTTGTTTTCAACTACTTTGTACGGGTGTAATATTTTTTTCCACGGGTACAAAATTAAATTCCAAGTATTTTTTCACATATGAGAAGTGATTTTTCACTTGAAAAGTGATTTTGCACCTGTGAAATCACCTTTCAAGTGAAAAATCATTTCTAATACATGAAATCACTTTCCATGAACCTAAACTCTAAATCCTAAACTCATAGGTCAAAATCACTTTACATATGTGCAAAAATCACTTTTGAAATGTGAAACTACCATTGGAATAATTTATCACTGATACCATCTCCGTGCAAAGACAGCTTCTAATAATTTATCACCGGTGTAAAATTTTTTATCACCTGTGTATTTTTTAGGTAAAGTGATGTGGTGATTTTTTTGAATGTGGTAAAAACTACCACATAACAAGAGTTACATTCTTTAATTTTTCTTATATTAAATATCAATTATTAAATAGACCAACATTTTAAATACTATATAAAATATGAAAATAATATCCTATGTTAATTTTTGCATTACATCTACATTTTTCTACTTTTTTTAATTTATTATTTTAGCTTTGCGTATTCTTTTCTCTATTTTTTTTTTCTTCTGCATTTGGACTTTTTAATGCTTAAAATTTAATGTGTGCATGTTTGTGTGGGAATGAAAGGATGTATGTGTGAGATCATTTGCCTTCTTTCGATTGCTATCTACTTGCTTCCATTGTATGTAGGGGTCTCAATTGGGTCAAGCCAAGATTGATTCAACCTAATTTCACTTAATTTGAAAATGGGTCTTAAGTTATATATCCAAGATTAGACTCAATAAGGAACCAATATTCTTGACTCAAATCCCATATCAATTTGATTTCATGCAGGTCTAACAAGCATTATGTGGATCTAATGGATCCTCTTTCTTGAGTTTACTAGTTTTCATTAAGGTCACAACATCCATGTGGGTCCATGCGAGTCCAATATTAGTATAACGAGTTTTATTTATCAGAACAATGTGGGTCCAAGAATCAAACACGAAACCCAACCCCATAAAGAGGTAAGTCAAGCTTGACTTAACTTGATTTGGGATCCAAGGCTATTGGCTCTGGTTTAAATCCATTTATCAAATCAAATTTAGGTCAGGTTATCACTAGGTCTGGGTTCATTTTGATATCCCTAAGTGTAGGGGTAGGCCTAAATGAGCATAGTGTGGCTTATGCATAGGGTTGTTTATCAAGCCTAGCAAGTGGAACCTATCTCAACTTAGTCTTAGGCTTACTAGGCTTGGGACAGCTCGAGTAAGCCAACTTAAGCCTATGCTTGGTTTGATTGGACTTGAGCCTTTATTGAGCTTATTCATTGACGAGTACATGCTCATTACGATGATGCTTGGGCTTGAGAAACTCATGGTATATGTGAAGGTTATAGCTTTGAAAATAATCTTTGGGATGAAAAATTGTTTACTAAAAAAATTATACTTTTTATAAAATATTATAGGAAGTTTAATGATAACTATACATAATTTTATACTCTTACTTAACTCACAGGTGTCCTTTTTGAGTTGAGCTAGGTTTGATCGACTTGTAAACTGAGCGAGCTAAGCTTAAGCCAAGGCTGTTGAGCTTGAGCTTTTTTGTCTGCTTTTCTCATGTTGATTTGGCAAAATTATGTTGTGGATGCAGTCATAGTACAACTGAGATCTTTGTTGCAAGGGAAGGAAATGGAGGTGCAAGAAGCAAGATTGTATCGTGTTCTATAAAATGACTATCTAGGACATGTAAGGTGGCGAGACAGAATAGGGTCGTGATGTTGTACTATTGAAGATGTTGACTTCATGAACTAACGTTGAAGTTGGTTGTGTGGATTTTCACATCGAGGTTTGAAAAAGCATGTAAGGGTTGTGACATTGTATAATAGAAGGTATCTATCTTTCATGGTGCCAGGTTAAAGTTTTGCCATATTTCATGTAGATGTTTAAGTGAGGGTCGTATATGGGCAATGGATTAGATTCAATTGCATCTTAACGGACCTATTTTTTGGTTAGGTCAGAGAAAAAGGGTCAGCAAGATTAACTTATAAATTTATGCAAGATATATTACATCACGCCTTCAACCTTAAACCAACGTGCTCTTGAGAGTGTTTTGAAAGACCATGCCAACTAGAGACTCAATATATACTAGTTTTTAGTCAGTGCGTTGCCGCAGGAGTGCTAAAGTTAATCATTGTGGGAGTGCAAAGGCAATCATATAAATGTCTAACTTAATTTTCAATCGGTGAGAAACAAGCACATTACGCGTTGAAAAATGCATTACCCCATGTATTTTGATTTTTGACCGATAAAAAAAAAATATCGATCGGAAATCAAAACACATCGTGTATTGCAAAATGTATTGCTTAGTGTATTTTGATTTCCAACTGATGTCTTATATTATGTTTACACTATCTAGTTTTGCATGTGCGCGTGTGTATAAAATTTCATATTCTTATAGAAGCATACTCAATATCGGTCTCTCACGGGAGAGAACAAAATGAGGAGGCCGATAGCGGTAGAGACGAGCATTGGGCTGAGTTGGTTCGACCCAGCCCGATTGGGCCAGGCAGAGCTTGAAATTAAGTTGGGCTAGGCTTGGGTTATAAATATGACTCATTTATTAAATGAGCTAGGCCTTGGGCTGTGGTGGCCTAAACTTGCTTGGCCTATCGGTCCATTCATGGAGTCGTCTTAAGGTGTAGCTTGCCAGCTTGACTACATTAATATATATATCATATATGTATATATATTCATACTATCTATCAAAATATATATCATATACGTATCAAACATTAAACGCTGAATAAACATTGACTGCTCTTACTATTGTTTAACTAACAAAACCTTAACCCACATGCTCCCTACAATTGTAAGTTGTGTAATGCAATCGTTCAATTTTGTTCGAATTAGATATGAACTATTGACTTCTTACTGTAGAGAAAATGTAAACATCAAAATTCAAATTAAATATGAACACACAATATGTGTACTTTTATTTTTTATTGTAATTTTTCCTTATTTAATTACATTTGATTAGCTTATCATATGCTATATGTGTTGAATAATCAAGCCAAATATTTACAATGCAAGTAGCTGGATCATTTTGGTTGGACGTATGCGTACGAGGATTTAAAAAATCTTTTAATATACACAAAAGACAAATATAATAATCAAATCATTTATATAACTAAAAAAGATAATTATCTTTTACAAGTCATTTTTTCTTACTTGCACAGAATCATATTGTTTTCATATTTTTAAAATAATTATTGATGCGAAACTCCACTTTTATATTATTTTACAGGTACAATTGAAATAAATAATTAGAACATAAATAAATGGGTTAGCCTGCCCCGACCCTGCCCTAGCACATTATATATTTTAGGCCAGGTCAGGTTAGGATTGGACTAAGAAAATTTATTTTGGATCAAGTCTTGAACTATCTTTTTAGCTTATCTATTAAATATGTTTAGGTCGTGCTTAGCCGAACTCCTAAAAGTTCAACCCAATGCTCATCCTCAGGTGACAAAAATTAAATTCGAAATAGATGCATACAATAAACGGTGTAAAAAAGAATAAATTAAGAGAAAAAATAATTAAAAAAACATAAGTAAGAAAGAGAGCAACATTGTACCAGTAAAACAGAGAAAAGAAAATGTAAATAGTAGATGAGACAATAAATGAATCGACAATAACAATGACATAAACGGTATCCTGTTCACGCGTATTCATATAAATTATGGAAGGCTTCTCCGCGGGTGTCCCGTTACGAAGCACAAAGGTGACTCTAATAGCTCACATACAATCATTTAAAGCTGCTTTTTTTTTTTTTTTTTTTTTTTTTTGATTTGAGTAGCTGGTAATTTTACTCACGGGTTTAACGGACGCGTGGCCACAGTAAAGCTGCCTCTTCTTTGGGCTAATCATGCATATTATATATTGTCGACATATTAATCGGTGAGTTCGGTGGTTGGGTTTGGATCCGTCTTGCTTGGATGGGGCATATTCTTTAGTGCATTCTGCTGCTCTCAACTCAAGAAAGTTTCTGTCTTTGTCTGGACCAGGAGATTCAAGAGAGTTTCCATCTTGTCTGGATCAGGAATAATGATTTGATGTTCCAGATTTTAACAATATTATTAAATCATTCTTTTCGTAAGGGTTTCTTCCTATTTAAGGACTTGTCTATTGCTAGGTAAGGCCGTAGGATAAATGCATGCAACACTAATATAAATGTACGCTCGTGGGTTTTTGCTTTAATCCTATCTGCTAATATTGAGAATTCCCAGTTTATTTGAAACTCCTACTTTGGCTGGAAAACAGAGGTGAACCAGTAAATTAGGTTGGGGAGCGAACAAAAAGAACCTATTATTTATGGGAAGCCAACATAGAAATAAAAGATTAAACTTAAATGTTTTGGTATGTATCTTGAAAAAAATAAGAAAAAGAATTTAAAATTTTTATGAGTTGAAAAGGTCCTTTTTCCTGTGGTGGCACCTCATGCGAGTGCAATGGCATCCAAATGAAGTGAACGATTGGGAGCATTCATCTTCTGACCCCCTACCTACCAAAATTGCCAACATTGCTACTTTCTAACTAATGATATTGAAGTGCGATCCATTTTCTCCTTGGGAATTATATAGGATCTAGACATCGATGTTGCACCTAACCACGGTAGGTTGTATGATTTACACAATCCCTCGGCAGCATGATAGCATCAAATCATCTTAATTTGCAGCTATATTTGAATATTCCCATCTACTTCCAAAAATTTTTGCCAGGAAGCAATAATTATCTCATTGCCAGTCGGACCTGAATGAGATTTTTTGGATGGATTAGTGAATATTTTAAATGATCCCAATCGAGAAACTTCACAAAATTTCCCAATGCGTGGTATGGCCGTATTATTGTAGATCTTCCAAATTAAGTGGAATTTCATCGCCATTACATGAGATCGCCCTCCTTTAGCGATGCCAATTGAATCCAATCAGGTGAGTTATTTGAATGACTCCCTTCGAAATTATAATTAATACTGGATATATGCTGAGAAGGTTAGCAAGAAAGATCGTAAATAAGATATAGTTGAGAGATGTTATTTGTTTTTTTTTCTAAATTAGTTTGAAATGTCTAAGATATGATCTCTGTGTGAGGATGAAATCAACTTCTTTGCCATTACCATCCTTCGAGACTCTAAGAGAGCTTTGTTGTGTAATATATTTGAATTATGTCTCACTTTTGAAACAAATGAGAAAGCAAGCAATCGGAGAAGATTGAGAATCGTTAACTCCTAATAAATATTCATCATTATAATCTTTGATGATCGCCCTTATTTGGTTGAGTTCTAATATCCAAAAAAAAAAAAGTATATGATAACCGATTTTTCATATTTAAACTTGTGTTTACCCTTAGATTGTTACATCTTTTAAAAATAACCATGCAAATCACCCACTTGAGCGACCTATCTTATTTGGTGACGTAATCAACTAATTGATTGACCCTACAGGTTTGAGAGGGATGCTTAAACTTAAGTGAGAGACATTACAACAACTCCAAGTTTTGTTGCATCACTTGTGTGTGCAAATTCCTAACTTAAATTCAATAAGTTGCTAGAACCATTCTTTCTAAAATCAAATTAAACTTTATTTATAGCTTCCTCAAGAATAGTAGCGGATGCAAAATTAAGAAGTTAGGTGGTGGGTTATAAGGAATCAAACACTACTATTTAATAACTTAAGCTTAGATATTATAAGTGATTGCCTTTAGAATTCATTAGTTATAAACTCAACAACTTACCAGAACGATTTTCTCAGTAAAGCTTGAGGTATGAGCAAGGCTATTGCGATATCAAAGTCAAATTTCACGTAACATTGTAAAATGATTAGCTAAAAGATAATGTCACCACTAATAGAGAAGGCCAACGAAAAAAAAACCAACAACCGGATGTAGCCCAAATATTTGAGCAATGGACTAAATTATTACTTTATAATTCGATCCTAAGAATTTAGATGATTGTCATCGATCGGCTCCAATAGGGTCATACCTTACAAGTTACTAGAGTCTGGCTGTTTTACACAGCAATCGGGTTCGACCTTGAATCATTACATCAATTACGACCCATGCAATGCTTCCTTAACCGAAATCGATAAATAAAGTCTCAACCGTAAACAACAAATATTTGCATAGCAAAAGACCCTTCTAAGAGCTTTTAAAAGGGGAAAAGAAAAGACAAGCAAATCCATTGTCTCCGTTGCCAAGCAAACACCATTGTAGTTCGAACTCTCCATCCAAAATCTCTCCTGCAGCCGGGTCACCTTTCACTTCCCAATCAGTGGCATTCTCGTAGTTTCTCCGCAACTCGATGGCCTATTTGCATGATTCGCCCGAAAGAGATGGCTAACCCGACCGGGATGGGGATGTGGAGGGGGGGGGGGGGGGTCCCGCCACGTGTAAGACATCGGGAGGCCTCAATCCAACGACCCAGGATGGTTCCACCGACAGATCAGCCTCTTCCTCGGTTTCGCCAAATCTACGGACGCCAGAGGCCGAGAGTACGCCACCAGGGATCCGATCCGACGGCCGAAATTCGCTTCCGCCACGAAATCATCTGACCGACATCGGGGGATATCAGATATCTTGGTGGATGGAGAAGCATCGTATGCGTTCCTGCGTCCGCAATCCTAATGACAGCTGTTTTATATATATATATATTGTAGGCATCCTTTTATTTTTTACCCACGCAATTTTCACATGTATGCACCCGCAAAATTTTTTCATTATATATTATAAATATTTATCCTATAGGTATTGGGAAATGCTTCACATACATCGATTTGTATATCTATTTTAGACACTCGCTCATAGATCCTTCCATGAAAGCGGGGAGAAGCGAAGGATCTGTAAATGGATGTATAAACTTGTATATATATATCACGACCCATATGTATTCCCTTAAATTCTTTATATTTACACCCAAAATTTACCTTTTAAATAATGTCGCTAGAGTCAAGATATGATAGAAGTCCAAAAATAACCAATTTTTCCTCCTTCATGTCTCAGTATTTAGACTAATGTCATTTTGCCCTCGACAATGAATTTTTCACGATTTCAAGCTCTCATGATGTCTGATTTCCTACCTTTTAATTAAAATGTAGCCTTTAGATGCGCATTGAAAATTAACTCTGGTCTTCGTAAAAATTAGGTTATGATTTCTTCATTTCGAAGCCCACTCCAATGAAGGGGCATACCTGTAAAATCGAGTAACTTTTTTGGGTGACTCACTGTAAAAATGATAAATATAGGACCATTCAAGCAAAATTAAATACTCTCAGGAGCATAAAAGCAAAAATCCTTTTACTTTTTCTCGTATGATGGAAGCTTCAGGTTTGGTGTTGGGTTCCATCCTAATGAAGAAAATGTAAATACCATATTGGTTCCGGAGTTATTTAAATATGCTTCCGTCGTCAAGAGCTGTCCTTATTTGCTTCCATCAAACTCGGTTGGCAATCCATCGTTGTAGTAAAGTAACCTAGAAGTTGAACTTCAAATAAAGAAGAGCCATATTGATCGAAGAAATATATTAAAAATTCACGGGTGCATTATTAGCCTATTCAGAAACATCGTGATGGCGAGGAGAAGAACAATCGTGATGAATAAGAAAGGAACAACCAGTTAACTTAGTTGGACAGTTTATTCAAAACAAAATGTACTAAGTTGGATGGTGTCAAACTTCCATGGGCAGTCACATGGGAAGGCAATCACAGGGAACTCGTGAGGTAATCTACTTTGTGTACTTTCCACATTTCCTTTTTGTTTGAGGTGCGATAAGGTGAAACAACCGGATGTGTCGGCCTAAGCCTATGCAAAAACTCCAAATAGAAAAATTAAGCCAAACCCAAGTTTAATGCTTACTTGGTTAGATTCCATTTACTTTTGGGTCAGGTTAATCTTCGTTTCACGTGTTACCTAATTCTTTCCTCCTGCACCTAAAAAGGACTTAACTGAGCAGATAGCCCCAAGTTGACATTAGCATCGATTGGGACCCCCTTTTTCCCTGATTGCCAATTATCCTTCCTCCCCTTCTCCTTCACCCTCGTGGTGAGTCATGCGATGCCTTTTTTTGACTCCGCCTATGGGTGCTTTGATGGTGACGACTGTGTTCGTTTCCATCAGCGAGGGCCACAATAGCCTCAATCGACTCCAGGTGTGAAGGCTTCCCCGATGTTGAAGGGGGCTCTTGGCACAGCAGTGCGGGTTGTGGTCAATGGCATCCGTAAGTGACTTGGTCGTACCTATCCGTCGTGGCTTTGGTAGAGCTATCTCTGTTTGTTGATTTTGTGGCTTCGCGTGGCAACCTTGGGACTTCTCGCGGGCAGAGGGTTCCATTCGATGTCGATCTTTCATCTTCACCTCACTTCTGCTATGATTGACATCGATTTTGAATTAGGGCCACGCTGAATCCGAACTCACAACTAGGTGAATAGTTAGCTTTGCTCCAACCGCTTGACACTCATTAGCATTGTCGTCGATGTTGTTCGTAGCATTTTGTCGTATCTACATGCGTAATGCTAGTTCTAGTCGACTCGAAGATGGTACTTCGGATGCCTATTCATTTCTTCTTATTTTTGTTTTCTTTATTTCATTGTATGTTCTTTTAGTTCCTCCCTATCGAGGAGACACTTTATTTTTCTCCTTTTCGAGAGGCGACTAGGGTTATCTCTCCTTCCATATCCTAGGCGATTGCATCTTATAATGTCATTTATATTCCCTTTACGCGAAGATTAAACTTTAAAAGTAAAAGGATTACGATTTCAAAAAGCCCAAGCTATGATTGAAGGCCCACAAGTACATATGTATATATTTTGTTTATGTGCAGTTACACGGTAGAGATCTATGAATATACATATTTCTTCCACTTTTACACCTAGAAGAACTTAATCAATATGATATTCAGGAAATTATCGGACATGAGAACATCTCAACCTTGGATACGGTCTGGAATTCACATGCTTTGAATTGGGCCTAAGCATTAACTTCATGAAAACTTAAACCTACGTCTGAGGAAATTGAAACGAGCCTTTCAGTTGGGCTTGTGCTCCAGCCCATGGAAGGAATCATAACTGCAATTTTGCTTCATCAAATAAGGAAAAAAAAACCTACGAATCCTCTAACTTCAAGAGGAGGGGGTACCTATTTGAACTTAATCTTACAATTATCCGAAAAGTATGTGATGCGAGGAACACAGCTTTTCTAATTTACTAGCAGAATATTCCAAGTTATTAAAATAAAAACATGGAAAAAAGAGAGCCACCGTCCACGCATCAAGCAGTACCGATAGGCACCTCATGGTTTGCACGCAGACTTGACGGTTAATCCATGTCAGAATTTGAATAAAGGAGAAGTTTTCGCAACGGCTCAAACATAAATTTACAGATGATCTATGACAAGAAATAATCGCAACAAAGATGAACAAGAATATGAATAATTACGTAGCCAATATAGACGTATGTATGCGTACACACAAGCACATACATCCACATTAATGACGGTGTGATCTACGACTTCTTACGTCTAGATAATTTAAAATTAAAACCAAAATTAAATTTGAGCTAAGCTATGTATTTATGGCATGAAAAAGGGTATATATAATTCCATATTTCTAAAAGTTAATTTAATAATACATTTGGGCGTAGATTTAGTTTTTATAAACGATAAACTAAATGAACTATTTGTTGTTATCTAATGTTCAAACAAAATCCAATGTGTTGCTTCGAATACTCCATTAATGGAAAACTAATAAAATCATATGTAAATTACTTTGTAACGGACATGCACAAAAATTATTAACAAAATCATATATTTCTTGAGTAAAAGTTCAAAAAGTTAAAATAATGAACAATCATGGGAAAATTTATATTATGGTAAATCTTAAATCTTAGATTTTAAATTTTAAGATGAAAAATCATTTTTCAGGTGAAAAATTACTTCTCATACATAAAATCACTTTCCATAAATTTAAATCCTAATCCTAAATCTAAAATTTATAAGTCAAAATCCCTTTAGATAGGTAAAATTACTCTTAAAATAATTTATCATCGGTGTAAATTACTTTATCACGAATGTAACATTTTTTATCACCGTTATATATTTTAGGTTAGAATAATTTATCACTGGTGTCAAATTTTTAATCACCTATATATTTTTTATGTTAAAGTGGTGAGATAATTATTTTAAATGTAATAAAAACTATGACGTAATAAATCTTAAATTTTTTTATTTCTTTACATTGAATATCAACCGTTAAATATGTCAACATTCTCAATAATAATGTATAAAGTACAAAAATAATACCTTACATTCACTCTTTCTTTTCCCTCTCGAACCTCCCTCCCACCGACCTCTTACTTCGGGTTTTTTTCCTTTGGGTGATGGCCTCAGGTAGCTCCGGACGCTCCTCTCTCCCCTTCGTCTTCCATCTCTCACCTTCTCGATCCCCACCACGACGTCGATACATCCTCCAATTTTGATCAGTTTCTTATCATGAAAAAGTACAGAAATGTGCTTCGCTACATATTTTCCGACACGCACGATGCGAAAATCATATTTTTCCGCTGTCCATGGTGAACCAACAAACTTAAAAAAGCACTTCCTTTCGAACTGGTGTTATGGAGTTTTGGAATTACTTTTAACATGTGAAAAATTATTTTTTTATTTATAGGTGAAAATTAAAATCACTTATCACTCATGTGAGAAAATTAAAATTATTTTATACCAATAAAAAAAATAAAACATACTTGTATAATTTTATTTTTCACCGATTTATTTATTTTTTCATCAATGGAAAATCACCTTCCACTCATAAGTCAAAGGTAAAACACATCGATATATTTCTATTTTCAACTAGTCTGTTTTGGTCTTCTATCAGTGGAAAATCACATTCTAGGTCGATGACTATTTCTCATCGGTGGAAAAACACTTTTCAATTAATGTGTTTTGATATTTCCACTGATGATGTGGTTGGTTGCTTTTTTTGAGTCGTGGTGGACCACGAGGTTGCTTTTTGGGTATCTCCACCCCATGCATTAACTTTTGACGTTAAGGAGCACCTCGTGCATTAATTTTTAACGTTGGAGACGTGAGTTGGTGATAACGTTGAATTAACACGATTAAAAATGTCGAATCGTTATAACGCGTAAATTAAGTAATCAATTAATATTTATAAATTCCAAATTAGAAGGAGTCCAGGTCGAATACAGGAGGTCGATCATTATTTAGAAACCTTTCGAAATGATTATAGTTTAGAGTAGCAGTTAATTTAATATTAATAGATAGAGACCAATATATTAAATGAATATTGATCTTTATTGCCAAAACCAAAATGTCTCGTAACTGGAATCTATATCAAAGACTACAATAATGATAAAAGCATAAAAGAAATAGAAAAAGACCGGAGTTACTTGAAAGATGCTTGCGTGAAGCTTTTGGTAGAGTAGCTTCAAATCCAGGGTGCTTGGAGGAATGAAGACTAGAGAGGTGAAGGTGGAGGTATGGTGGGCATGTCCTATAGGGCTAGGTACTACTAGGTTATACTAAGGCTAATTAACTACGAGACTAATTGATTTCTAAGAATTGGAGCCAGGTGTTTTTATAGAATTTTGGAGATAAATGTAGGATCTAAGGATTAGGTTTAGGATGCCTAATCAAGGGAGTTGTTGACAATTGGATGATGATCCAAGGGCGTGTATATGTGTGTAGGTTGGCTGGTCATATAGGTTTAGAGTATGCACTACATTGATAAATTAGTTAAACTCGTCTGTTGACAATCCAGCATTTTTTCTTTAAATGGTATTTCATGCATCCATGTCGTAAATTAATGTATACTCATTTTTATGACATGAATTCATTGTATCTAACATGGCATGGAAATCACGAGTTTAAGGAAAATAACGTCGTAGTATATCACGAAATCCACTCATCAAAAGTAAGTTTTATCATAACGAGACTTGAAGTCCTAGTCGTTCGTCTCTATGAGGCATTTTGGAAATGTAAATTCAAATTTGATCTCGTTCGCTCTACTCGTTCAAAATCGCATGTCGATTTATTCTAAATATGTATTGATATGTGACATGGTATTGCCAGAATATCAAAAATTGAAAGCATACAACTTTAATCACACCAAAAGATGATAGTCAAGGACATGGTGATTTTCAACATATATATATATTTTCATTAAGGCATGATGGTGGTTACAGCACAAGTAGCGAAATGCTTGTACGGGGAAATTTAAATCTAGCTTACAGAAAATGTGTGCATGTGTGGATCTGGAAGAGACTGCTCGTGCACCATGTAGGAGGGAGAGATAGCTACAATACTAAGCAGTAAATAAAGTAATAAATCTATGAAGAACTATGCTACTTATCTAGCTAACAGAACGAAGGGCATTCAGAGGTGGGTTCCGATGGCCTTTGAGTGGGTGAGAGGAGAAAGAGAGGCGGCCAATGGTGCTTAGTGAAAACAGCAAACCGCGGTGCTGCCTTGTGTTTATTATAGTACAGTCGTTATAGTATAAGACAAGACAGCTACGGTTGTCATTACAATAGATTTTTTAAACTCGGAAATAGTTTTTCCCGAGGTCGAACTCAGGGAGCTACTAGAATTCTAGAAGTACAAAGTTTCTCTATTGGATTACAAAAATAAGAGAGAGAGAGAGCGGGGGAGAGAGAGAGAGAGAATTTTTTGTCTTGGCTTCTTCTCTTCGTCTCCTACGGTTCTTTCTTCTTTTTGTGCTTTCTGTCTTCTTCCCTATTCTTTCTTCTTCTTCTTCTTTTGCTTTTCTTCCTATTTCTTTCTTTCTCTTTCTTTTGATTTCTTTTTCTCTGGCGGCCAAGTCTTCTTCTTTCTTCTTCTTCTTCTGTTCTCTTTTCTTCCTGGCTGTTTGTCTTCTTCTTCTGCTCATCCTGTCTTCTTCTCTTCTTTATCTCCTCTGGCCGCTGCTCAACCGTCGTCTGATGCAGTGGTCAGACGACTTAACTGCAGGTCTGCTACAGTGCTTCTCTTCTTCTCCTTCCTTTCTTCCTTCGCCGCTTCTTCTGCTCCTGCACATTCACACAACTGTTCAGAGCAAAACCTACCCCTACCCTTCCCCGCGTCTCTCTCTTTCTCAGATTTCTCTCATAGGATCGCTCTCCTAGAGCCGGGTATTCGGGTACGGATATCGCTCCCGGGACCAGGCCCACCGGCGTGCGGTGGTGGGCGAGGTGTGCGCAGTGTTGGGTATTCGGATCGGACCCAGACCTGCAGGGCGTGAGCGTGGGCGAGGGAGTGGCGCGCACGTGTGTGAGGGACCTGACCCCTGTGTTCGAAGGCGAATAGCCTCGAACACTTTTACAATTTATGTGTGGGCGCTGAGCCACGCACTTCCGAGGTGGGACTAAAGTCCCACCTCCCGATTGGCGTCCGCAGGCGAGGAGGCTGCAGGCAATTGCAGCAGCTCGCGAGGGTTTGCCTCAGCTGCAGACCTGGGAGTCTTCGAAGAGACACTCCGCGCGACCTGGGACCAGCGCCTGGGCGAGATCGAAGCTGCAGCTGCAGGTGAAGGAGCTTCACCTGCCCAGCAATGGCGGCGAAGGGGGGATGACCTGAAAGCAGGAATACGGCCACTCGGCCCAGTCAGAAGATGCAGGGAGCTTCGTCGGAGTGCGGCGAAGCTAGCGCGGGTGTTGGCGAGGCGTGAGGCAATGTATGGTGGCAGCCCTAGGTCGGACTGTAGTCGGAAAAATGGGTTTGTTCGGGGGGTCGTTAGGTGGCGTGTGGTAGGGAATGAAAAGGGGGAAGCTGCTGAGTGGAGTGAAGGGAAGCTTCTGAGGTGATCGGCGAGGGGTGAGGAGGTCTGTGGTGGTGGAATGGGCTCGCCAGAGAGGGTGGTTGGAGACGGTGCAGGCGGAGGTGGAAGTTGTGTGTGGGGGCGCGAAAATATAAATTGACAAAGGGGAAATTTAAAGAAGGAGGAGAGGAAGCTTTTACCTAAGTTTTGGACGAAGGGGGGAGGGCGGATTCGCCGGCTCGTACCTGCCGGAGCTAGGGAAGAAGAGGCCCAGGAGGGGGAGATCGGTGACGAGGAGGCAGGAGGAGGGTGTCAGTGGGTGCCACACGACACAGACGAGAGGGTTAGGAGAACCCTGCTGCAGGTAAGGCAGTTGAGCGACGAGGAGGAGGAGGAGCTAGTTGCTGGAAGCTGCAGGCCGTCTGTCGGAGGAGGAGAGGATGAAGTGGGGGGTTATTCTCCGTCAGAGACAGCTTCCAAGAACCGGCAGGGGGTGCTGGTTCTTATAAAGGGGGTGGCGGAGAGGGAGGCGCAGGCTGGCGACGTGCCAGCCTCGCTGGAGAGTGGTCGGAGACGAGACCCATACCTTCCGTGTGTTCGCACGGAAGGTATGGTGGCCGGGAACCCCGCGTACGTTTTGCAGGACGATCCCCTCTCCCTGCGCGACGCCATGCTTCGCGCAAAGTCGCCGGAGCATGGTGCTGCGCAGAGTTTTGCTGGAGGGGCCGTTTTGCAAAGAACGACGAGAAAGTTGGGGGCCAAAATGCAAGGGTTTCGAAAGATAATGGTCAAAAAGTAAATGAAGAGGACCAAATTGCAAAGTCGGTCAAGGATGTCTCTTCTTAGGCCCAAGTTTTTATGCCCGACTATTTTGAACCTATGAATTTTAATGGTGAATTTTTTTCTAGGTTAGACCATGTTTGACCAGCCAATTTACGTAAAAACCCAAATTAAATCATTAATTGGGCATGTTTCTCAATGTAGGTCAAAATAGGTTTCTAAGGCTAAATTGAAGGTTCTAAACCCTAGAGATTATTTTTCTATGAATTTTAGAGGGTTTATTTGATTTTTACCCTGCCTCGAACCTCGTGAATTGAAGTTGGTTTGTTTTAGTGTTACAGAATGTCATTTAATTTCTTGAAGTTGCTGCAACCCTCGTTAGATCAGATCATCTCACTTTCTTTCTTATTAGGTTAGTTTGACCTGTGTTTGGACTCTTAATTACCCTGTTGCAAACTGCGTTGGTGAAATTGCAGTTTTACCCCTTATGACTTATTTTCTTCCAAAACTCAGAATTCTCTGAGTTAAGCCTTTCTTTTAGCTATGTAGGAGCTTTTTCTTGCATATCTATGTTAGATTGTGCTAGTTAGGGTTCATGATGAGGTTCTCATCACTTAGGTCGGCCCTTTGAGAGAGGTTGAAAAAGGCGATCTAGGCTCTTGGCATGGAGGTGGTGATGGCCATGCTGTACTCTTGGAGAGGGAGGTGGAGGTGTAGGTCGAACGGTTAATTATCAGACGTATGGAAAGTCCTGTGGACGTTTGATAAGGCTCTAACGGTCACATTCTAGACTGTTCGCTAAGCCAGCCAACGGTCCACTAATTGGACATCTGGCAAAGTCATCAGACGTCTCCTAAGACGTCTGGTCTAAGGTGTAGATGTCTGATTTCATCAGACAGAACTAACTATGTCCAGCCTAATAGTTATCAGACGTCTGAATCAACAGTCAGACGTCTTAAAACACTTTGTCAGAAGTCTGATTTGGGAATTAGACGTCTGTAAACTCTGTTTGAACCATATATTGGTTTTCTAAGTATTCTACAGAAAACCTAAGTATCCTAGGGTTGTGCAGGCGTTCTTAGGACTACTGTTAGGGTACTTTGAGGCTCTTTAACATAATGTTCTAAGGAAATAAAAAGAGCAAGCAAAATAAAGATAAAAGTACATGAAAGGATTAAACAAAATTCTATCCTATTCTTCTTGTCCTTCCATCTTCAATCTAGCGCTCCTCGCGAACCTCCTCTGTTTTCCGTCAAGCTCCTCCAATCCGTCCTGGATGCGAGCTCGAATTCCGTCTAAACACGTCTACATTTGCAATTGACCTGAAATCTAAGACTCTAAGTGCAAATGTTAAATAACACGTGTTTTGTTATCATCAAAACAAATGATCGTGATGCTCTAGCACCAACAATCTCCCCCTTTTTGATTGTGACAAAACCATAAATAATAATGCAAAAAATCCTCCCCCTTTTTGACATTAACAAAAAGGTTTAATAGATTTCCTATAACTCCCCCTTAAAACATGCTCTTCTATAAATTTCTTTTAACAAAGGTGATGTCCTCCCCCTTTTTTCGTTTTATAACAACAAGATAACTATTATTTTTCTCCCTCATTCTAATGAAAATTTAGCTACCTTATATCTCCCCCTTAAAAATTTACAATTAGCTCATAAAATTTTTTAACTCCCCCTATCTAAATGCTAATGATAAAAAGATAGGGTGAAAAATTTTTACCTCACCTACCAAGGCCACTAAAATGGCCCGTATGGTGGTGGCGGATGCCACATCGGATGGGGCTCCCATCCGTAGCTTGGAGGCCCGGGCATTTGCGCCGGTCTCCAATCTGGTGGTCGACGTGCAGCGGGTCCATCGTTTGTTCGTCGTCTCGTCGGTCTTCTTGTTCTCCTCCTTGGTCTACTCCTTGGTTCTCCCAACTTGAGTTGACTAGCTTTGAGTTTGTAGGTTCAGTTCTTTATGTTGTAATTATCCTTGAACCCTACAAAATAAGATTTTAATTCTTTTTTCGGTATCCAAGTGGGCTTGGATCCGGATCTGTTAGCGGGTCTCCTTGATGGAGATCCTTTCTCAATCTTAGGGCTATATAAATCATCTACTTTGTTAATTATTTTGTTAGAGTTTTTCGTAAGACATGCGATTTCTTTTTCTATAGTATGCATCTTAGTCTTTAGATCATAGATTTCTAACTTTAAACTACCATTTTCCTCAATCAATTTGTTATTTTCGTTGATGAGGTTATGATTTTCTAATAATAGGTTATCATTTTTAGGACAAGCTTCTAGATTCTTAAGTTTTATTTCTAACCTATCATTTTCAGATTTAAGAAAGCTAAGATTCTTTTTCATGCTTTTGTTTTCTATTTTTAGTGATTTACTAAGCTCAAATAATTCATTAAAAGCTTCTTGTAAATCGTAACTTACCTCGTCGTCTGAGTCGCTTCCGCTTTCGCTATCGCTTCCTCTGGCCATGAAACCAAAGCAAGCGGTTTCTTCTACAGTAGACTTTTCTTCTTCTTCCGAACTTGTCTCTTCATGAGTGTCGTCTAACTTCCTCCAAATCTCATAGGCGGTAGTGCACTCTTGGATTTGCTCGAACTCTTTCGGACTCAACGCGCAATACAGGGCATTCATTGCCTCTGCGTTGAGTGAAAGCTCTTGAATCTGCAGTTGCGAGTAGCCCCCTTGGGGTCGCCTCGGGATCTCGTATGGGGTTTCGCAACATCCCCATATCTCAAACTCAGTGGCTTGGAGCCACGTCTTCATCCTCAACTTCCAATATCCGAAGTCCCTCCCGTCGAAATAGGGTGGTCGGACAGTGGACTACCCTTCGGAGATTCTGATTGCGGCTATGCTCCCCTCAATGATCTTCTTGCCGAGTGTTACACCGATCTTGCAAGAACCTGCTTTGATACCAACGGAAGTTTTCCCTACTAGGAGGGGGTGACGTAATAATTACGGAAATAAATATAAACAATCTCACAAATAAGCAATCACACAAGTACACAAGTATTTTTAGGTGGAAACCCAAACCGGGTGAAAACCACCACCTAACCCTCTCGAGTTAGGATTTTCCGATCAACCAAGTTGATCAAAATCCACTAAACCGAATCACTTTAAGCGAGGGTGATTCAATCTCAATACAACCACACTACAATTGCGATGGTAGCGTTCCTTAACCCCTTCTCTCCACGAGAAGGATTTTGTCCCACGAAGGAGACGGGAATTCGCAAAGCGAATATCCAACCAAAATAGCAAAGATAAAGTAGAACAAATAAACCTATAGAGCCAACAAGGAAATTTTTAACCTAAGCTTCTATAGGAATTAGGAAACTCCGCTTTGCAAGGAGTGCGTTGCCACGCGACTTCACAACGTCGCTCTCGTGAACAACGGCGGGAGAGTGAGTGCGCAAAGCTTGATGCTCTCTAGAGAATGGAGCTTGAGCTTGGAGAGCAAGAGCTAGCTAGGACACAAGAGAGTGGAAAGTGTATTACAAAGTGTTTCTTGTGTATCTTGGTGTGTTTTTTGTGTTGCAAAGGTTCCCCTCTATTTATAGAGGCCTTAGGAAGGCTTTGGAAGGCTTAGGAAAGGTTCCACAGTCGTTAGGTGCAAAGCCCAAGAGAATCAGCCTGAAATTAGGAATAATCATTGTTCTAACAGGCTTATCAGACGTCTAATTCTGGCATCAGACGTCTGGAAGATCACTTTAAGACGTCTGATTTCAAGGTCAGACGTCTGATTTTGGGCGGGTTCCTTCCTAACTTAAATTAGATCTAAACAGGGTTCTTGTGCAAGTCCATCAGACGACATATAGGACGTCTGGCACTATGTCTGGACATCTGGAAACCTACTTTTTCTGTGGGAATGGATCTCCAAACGTTGCAACGGCTAGAAAATCTCTTAGAAGAGATTTTGTGTCAGCCGAGGCAAAACGGTCAATTATCAGACGTCTGGAAAGTCCTATGGACGTCTGATAAGGCTCTAACGGTCACATTCTTGACTGTTCGCTAAGCCAGCCAACGGTCCACTAATTGGACATCTGGCAAAGTCATCAGACGTCTCCTAATACATCTGGTCTAAGGTCTGGACATCTGATTTCATCAGACAGAACTAACTATGTCCAGCCTAATAGTTGTCGGACGTCTGAATCAACAGTCAGACGTCTTAAAACACTTTATCAGACGTTTGATTTGGGAATTAGACGTCTGTAAACTCTGTTTGAACCCTATATTGGCTTTTTAGGTATTCTACAGAAAACCTAAGTATCCTTGGGTTGTGCAGGTGTTCTTAGGACTACTGTTAGGGTACTTTGAGGCTCTTTAATATAACGTTCTAAGGAAATAAAAAGAGCAAGCAAAATAAAGATAAAAGTACATGAAAGGATTAAACAAAATTCTATCCTATTCTTCTTGTCCTTCCATCTTCAATCTAGCGCTCCTCGCGAACCTCCTCTGTTTTCCGTCAAGCTCCTCCAATCCGTCCTGGATGCGAGCTCGAATTCCGTCTAAACACGTCTACATTTGCAATTGACGTGAAATCTAAGACTCCAAGTGCAAATGTTAAATAACACGTGTTTTGTTATCATCAAAACAAATGATCGTGGTACTCTAGCACCAACAGTACTAGGGTTAGGGCACCTTAATTTAGGTTCCTAGGGGGTTAGAATTGGGTTTAGGGACCTAAGAATTCAAGATCAAGGCTTGAATTCCAAAACAGGAACTGGAAAATAGTTCTGGACATCCAATAAAGTTATCAGACATCTTATAATGAAAAATCAGAAGTACAGACTTACTGTCTGGACGTTCAATCAGAGTTAGGAGGGATTCTAGTTTTTGTCTTGGGTATTCTGCAGAAATTGGATGTCTGACCAAGTGTTTGGACGCCCAATAATGTTGCAGATGTGAGTTTGAGGTGTGCAGGTTGTGGCTAAGGGTTCTGGACGTCCTATAACTCATCTAGACGTTCAGAAATAGGTTGGAATTAGGGTTTTAGGGCTTCCTAGGGTGCAGTGACCTAATCTAAGGGTGGCTAAGGCTTGGGGAAGCTTCTAGGTTATCTTAGGGCTAGGGTGGACCTAAGTTCTTCACAATGTACTGCTTTATTCCCACTTAACAGAATAGCATATCTCAACTCCCTTACATTATTATCTGATACATCTACTCTAGGTCTTCTGCTCCAGCTCTGCTGCAACTTTAGCTTCAGGTCTAGTTTCAGATCCTGTCTCAGATCTAGCTCCTAAGCTTCTTATTACCTGCAAATTATATAATGCATTTAATCAGTACATTATATCATTATTTTATGCAGAGCTACAGAAAAATAGTAAATATGCGAATAAATCTTATGCATGCGTGAACTACCTTAACTTATGTTAGGTTTTAGCCTAATTTATGTCAATTAATACTTATGATTGCTCCGCAATCAGTATCCCATCTCAATTAGAATACCATCATGACATTAGATTTTTCCCAACATAAAAAGGGCAAGAAAATAGTCATATATTCCCTCTTAAAGTTTGTTTTCTTTTCACTCTTATCATTTTTGGCAAGCTTACTTTAAGAAGGAAATAAGAACTCTCATATATTTGACAACAATCCCTCTTATATTCCTCTCCTTATTTTCCCCTCAAATTTCTCTCTCCCCGAGAATTTCTCTCTCTCTCATTCCCTTATTCTCCCTTTTCTCTCTCTTATATTGAGGACGGGGAGGATGGCAGAAGTGGACCTCTCGGACGAGAGGGACTCCCTCTCCATCATCCATCTTCCTCCCTAGGAAGGGAGAGACTAGTCTCCGCCTTGATCACCCTCCTTACGAGGAGAGCCACCCTCTCTCATCACCAGACCACCATCGCGTCTTGCCCTCGACCACGCTAAATCCTCTCCAGAGACTGCGATAACTTACATCTCCACGCCTTCATCCACCACTACTAGTTGTTCACGATTGCGACTGTGACTTCCCGTCACCGCATGCCCCCAACCACATCACCCCAAACCACCACCGTGGTCGACGGTGATAGCGACAACGCCACCATCATTCTTTGCCTGACGTTCCCGCCACTGTGACCATTATATCGCCGGCTTGCCCTCGACTTCCTCTCTGATTGCAGCTACAGTAGCCCACAACATCGCCTTATCCCTCAACGCATCAAACACTATTCAACTTCTGCAATAGAGAAGAAGAACCCAACGCTGGCCACCTGTTTGCTCCTTCGCTCCATCCTCTTAATCTCAGATGAACGCACCGCACCTTTGCCTCGGTCCTCGCTCCTCGACCTCCTCTCTTTGGGTTGCACATGCACACAGGCCTCATCTGCTTCTTCAGACATGTCGATGACCCCCAACACAGAAGAACCCATCATCCATCGACAACCACTTGCACGCAACCACCACCATAGGCAACTATTCTTCGCACCATCAATGCCGCCGAACTTGCCTTGCTTGCACGAGACCAGCCACGCCTTCAAATGCGTGCGTAGGACACCCCACCGCCGGCAATTCCCTTCACACCGACCGGCCACCTGCACCCACTATCGTCAAAGCTACCGCCACCATCGGAACCCCCAAGCTCTGGCCGACCTCCACTGAAGTTCTCGCCGCCTGCCGCAGCCTCAAGCAAGCACGCGAGCAAAGATGCAAAGGCTCTGTTTTGGATTTAGTTAATATTTACATTACATTGCCATTGTCAAGTTTAAATTTTATTTAAATATTCAAGATATTATGTGGGCGTTTGCTAATCAACCCTTGCACAATTACATTATTGCTCATTCTTTCTGATCACCTTTTGTCGCATCAAATTTGGATTCAGATTTTCACTATAATACGCACGCAATTGAAAATTACATTATATGCCGTTGCGCATGTTCATATATTTAGTGATTTGATTTACTGAGTAGAATTTACGTAAATTGCCATTGATTTTTGCTTAAATTGTGGATTTATATTAAGAGCAACATATCCATTGATTGATGCAAAGGATTTGACGAAAATTTCTACGTAATAATCTTTCATCTCCACGAACATGAATGTTGCATATCTGTGATCTTATTGGTTTTGTTCCTATGGATATGAAATCCTAATCTTTCGTGTTTAGTTTCACTGATAAATATTTTTGATCTGGGATTTTTCCACCACGCGATTTATATTGCGACGATGTAATTTCCTAATGTATTCATCTTCCAAGCAAAATATGTTATTTAAATGGCACCGTTGTCGAGGAAGTAACAAACGCAACAGGTTCATCTGATTTTGTTTTTGATTATTCTAAGGTACACATTTATTTGACCATTTTCTATTTTTCTGTGCAAGGACTTTGATGAGATGACAGGCGTAGCGGAGCGACGCCGTCGACCTTGAGCGATGCCCACATATGCAGAGAGGACGGGAAGAGAAAGAGACCTGGATCCTGCTTTCAAAGGGGATTCTTCTTCGTCGTTGAGTTTATTTCATTTTAGTCTTCTCACCCTTGTACCAACCGGGGCTAATTTTCGGGGGTCTGTCCCCTCTTGCTTTCGCAGGTAGGGCTATTTCTTTGTGTGTGAGTGATTCAGTTTCGGCCTGCTTGCTCTAAAAAGAAAAGACAAAAATATCGAGTTGCTTGTTTAAGAATTGCATACCCTTAGGTTAGGTGCGCACATTTAGGGGCGATTGAGCAACATGTTAAATCTCTTTCCTTGCATTGCATACATATCTACATGAAGATTGCTGGAGCCAGGTAGATTGTTTTATCTTTGCATCTAGCTTATATTTACGCATTGCATGTGGATTAAATCTCAAGACCAACAAATTAATTGAATTAACCTAATTCAGTGGTTGCCTAACTAAAATTAGGACTGCTGATCAGATTCGACCTTAAAATTAAAATCACATTTGATCTGATGGGACTTGTGTGTGATTCTTCTCAAAATTAAATTGATTTGAGGTGTGATACACACTTCTGGCACTGAGCATGCACACTAGGCAACACACTAGGTCTCGATCCCTTAAGGCTATTGGCACCGATCTCTTCATCGGTGCAGACCCTCCTATTTCACTTTGTGGTTTTGGTACTATCCCATGACCAAGTGCTTTGAGACTTCAAGGAGGGGGACACCCCTTAAAGGAACAAATGGATAGTTAAGAGGCACCGCATTCGCATTGCCTCAAAGGAAGGGTTCGCCCTACTTGCATCTCATAATTCCGTCCTTGGAGTAACTTCTCAATAGATCACCTAAGAGTATCATTGAAGCAAGGTATAGGTCCTATGGCACGCGAAGGTCAACTTTGGGCCTATAATTGACTGTACAACTTCTTTGGCCACCAATAAAGAACGTAACTGACCTTTGTTCTTCTCCAAAGAGCTTGTCAGGGATCTCAAGTCACCGCCCCCTCTTTTACCACTGAAGTGGGAATGGACGGGCTCAAACTTAACCCCATTTGACAACTTTGAGGGGTAGATTGGAGGTTGACTCAAATCTTCTCTAAGAAAAAGGAGAGTCCCATTGCCTGGCATTTGATTGGGGTGTGTTTTGTAAGTTGTATCTCAAATGGATTACAATAGCTACTTCACTTCTTACTTTCACCTCAGAACACCAAATCCCAATCCCATGACTTGCAGTTATCCATCATCTGACGAGCATTGGGATCCTTTCTACTCCTACTATAGGAGCATTGGTCTGATTAATCCCCAACCCAATGATGATGAGCGTAACCTTGAAGAAGGGTATCCCAGCCCTAGCTCTCCCATGACTATACCCAACCCACCTACCCTTAATGATTTGCTTATCAAGGATGGTTGATACTCCTAGGTAATTTGAACCTGAGATTGACTATCCTCAACAATTTGATTGTAGCATCTCTTCTTTTATGATAGAAATGCAAAAACAACAGAAAGAAATGATGGATTCTATGGGAGAGATTTTGTGGAATAGTCAAAGTTTTATTGAAGAAATTAGCCAGCTTAGAGACTCTCCTACAGTCAATTCTAATCTCTACCTCTATACCCTCGATTACCTTGACAATTTCAAGGAAAACAATGACAATAGGGATCTTGTTTTGAGGAGTAGCTATCACTTAAACGCCCCCCATGAGAGATGCCCACCAGAAGGCAATCTTGGTGATTATCCACCTAATCTTAATTGGAATTAGAAGGGAAAGATGGTCCCATTAGATGAACTCAACCCAAATGATAGTATCTTTGTTACATTTGATGAAACAGGTCGTAGTCAAACAGTCAGCCCAACTCCCATATTGGATTTTGAGGTGAAATCTGTACCTCATCCTAGGGATGTCGAACCTATATCGTACACCTTAGTTCGATCTCCATGAGGATGATAGTTTTGAAATTAACAAATTCCAGGAGTCTTGGATATTGGACGAAATCATATTGGAGGGTCGTGAAAATAACCACGATCCTCTACCTAGGGGACCAACACCTGTCATTGACCATTATGAGGATTTACAGGTACCCAACACAGGTGACCTTGAAGGAATTGATACTGAATTGGAAGACTTGAATCAATATTGGTCTCAGAGACAAAGATTTGATTTTTTAGGGAGACAAGGAACCGCTTGAAATAATTGATCCTGGCTTTAAAGATTTTCCTGTGTCTTAGAGGCAGGAGGGAAGCAACGTAGATGAGGATGATGATGACATTAAGGGGTCCAGGCGCACCAGCGTGGGTGGTGCACGAGAAGTGAACGGTAAACGGGTCAGGCAAGCTCGGTCCGCGTAGCGTGGGTTGCAGACGAGGCGGGTAAGCGGGTGAGGAGACCTCACCCCGTGATTTGAGGCGAAGAGCTTAAAACACAAAAACAATATAAATCACTCACCTGCGCTAGAAACTACCAAGGTGGGACTAAAAGTCCCACCCGCTTCTTCGCGTGCCCGCAGGAGTATTCTTGCTCAATTGCTGCAGCTATGACACTCTCTCAAAGCCACTCCCTGGCTGGATGTGTGCGCAAGGTGATTCCGCATCACCTTTACCTGGGAACCTGGAGTGCGACACCTGGGTTGAAGCTTGTGAACAAGCTTCATGCCTGCTCTAATGGCGGCGGAGGTCGGACCTACGTTCAAGCAATACAACCTTGCGGCCTCATTGGAACACATAGGAAGCTTCGCCGTGGCACGACGAAGGTGTCTAGGTGGGTGGTTGCCAGCGAGGCAGCCTAGGCGTGTGTGCCTAGGTCGGTCTGTGGCCGTGGTGATGGGTGTGGTCGGAGGGTGAGTGTGGAGGTGATGGCGATCGATGGAGCATATCTCTCGTGCGTTCACACGAGAGATTGGGTGCAAATGAGATCTTGGGATTACGTTCAGATGATAGGGAATTCCTCAGAGAATCTCGCTTTCAAATCTGAGAGGGGATCTCTGAGGAATCAAGGAGAAATCCTCCTCGAATCGTCGCCGGAGTCGGACTCTTCTGCTGTAATGGCAGAGGGACCTAATTACAAAGAGTGAGGAAGATAGGTGGGTCTACACAATGATTTTCAAAAGTTAGGGGTCAAAATGTAATTGGGTGGACTGTTTTGCAAAGTAGGTCAAGGTGTCCTCCCCTTCGGTCCAGGTTTTGGTGCAAGCCTAATTTAGACCTAAGGAATCCAACGGGGAAGTTGGATTTTATGTTTGACACGTTTGACTGGATACTTTACACAAAAACCCAGATTAGGGCAAATAATTTGTTAGGACCCCTACTTAAGTCAAACTTGGTTCTAAAGGCTAATTTGAAGGTTCTAAATCCTGAAGGATATTTTTACATGAATTTTAGAGGATTTAGTTGATTTTTATCTTGACCAGAACATTGTTGAATTAAGTGAATCTGTTTTAGGGTTACAAGATGTCATTTAATTCTTAGATTGCACATGAACCCATTTTTGATTGAACCAACTCACTTTTTATCTTATTAAGACCATTTGACCTATGTTTAGCCCCTGAGAAATCCCATTGATGTACTTCAATGGTAAAATTGCAGTTTTACCATTTGTTTCTTATTTTCTTCTTAGAACAATTATTCCTTCAATTAGGCCCTTCTCTAGGTTATATATGAACTTTTGTTCTCTTTCCTAGGTCAAAATGAGCTAGTTAGGGCTCATGATGGTGTTTCCATCAGTCCCAGATGTCTTAAAGGATCATAGAAGCTCACCTTATTTTCCTGCATTTTTTTTTAGACGTCTGAACCCCTTCGCAGCCGTTTGAGGGAGCTTCCAGATGTCTGACACTACTTCCGGTCGTCTGGAAGAGCAGTCAGACATCTGACATGGTCTCCAGATGTCCTAGGGTGCCTCGAAGGGCACGCTACATGTCTTTCCGAAGCCTCGTACTAGTGCATGCACGCGCAGGTAAAAAACACGACACATCACGTTAACGTACATGCATGCAGGCTCGTGCAGGGTACATACCTTGTCACTCTACGTGCTGTCAGATGTTCGGTGTCAGATCTGGACGTCTTGCGGCTCCTTCAGATGTCTGAGACTGCAGAAAAATGATTCCGCAAAATGCCTCGCGAAGCTTCTCGCTTGCTCCAGCTGCTGCAATCGTAGCGATGGCTCTCTCCTCGTGCAGGTTCCCCTTATGCAGCTTCTCCTCTCTCTCGAGCTCCTCTCCTTGCACTCATCGCCGCACTTCCTTTCCTCACCTGAGCTCCTCTGAGCCCCTTCTTCTTTGTCTCCCCCACGCTCCTCTCCCTCGCCTACTCTCCTGCTGCTCCCCTCCTCCTTCCCCACTTATGGCTGCAAGGGGGAAGTGGAAGAAGTGGGACGATCGCCAACTACAAGGAGGTGGAGGTGGTGGTGTGGGGAGAGTGGAGGGGTGAGGGGGATTATAAAGGAGAGGGTTAGGGTTTATGTGCGTGGGTGCATGAGTTGTGGTGGGAGTAAGAGGAAAAATTGCGGGGTTGCCCTCGCAAGGCTCCCTTCTTCCTCGCAGGTCCTATAACTA
This sequence comes from Thalassia testudinum, assembly GCA_037157565.1. Classification (NCBI taxonomy): domain Eukaryota; kingdom Viridiplantae; phylum Streptophyta; class Magnoliopsida; order Alismatales; family Hydrocharitaceae; genus Thalassia; species Thalassia testudinum. The sequence goes on from JAZHRO010000030.1 coordinate 57,846,385, forward strand.
AAGCCCAGGGGGTTTATAATTGCACTACACCCCTATCCTTTCGGGAAATTTTATAACGACCCTTGGGAAGGGTCATTTCAGGTCTTGAAAATGGGCAACAAAGTTGGGATAAGCCAACTAGCTCAAAAGATAAAAATTATGTGCATCACAAGTAACAACGGGCAGTGTACAAGCTACTGTACTATAGGCTAACTGAACCAACTTCCCCATCTTGGTACTTATTTCTTACATTACATTACCGTCATTACTCTCTTGCTCGCATTAGAGGATTAAATTATCAAAAATCATTATTCTCTACCAAAGGAGACGTCGGCATATCATTTTTTTGAACCACAACTATGTAGTCCCTCCTTGATCAGGGGAGAGACTAGCAGCATTAGAGTTTTTCGAGTAAGCGTACCCGTTCTTGCATCACAAGAACGCTTCCGGACTACAGTCAAAAGAATCGAGCCTCTTAGGAACTACACAAGCCAAATGCTTCGTGGATGGGACAAGCGAATCAAGTCAAGCCCCACAAAGTCCAGTCATTAATCATGCTAGATCATTTTAGATCATAGTACAGATTGTGGTCAGACATTACCGGATCACATGAACTCTCCTGCTATGAGCTTCTACTTTGGATGTACCATCTCAATTTGCCGTCAAATGTGGTCCCCACCATCCCTCAAGGTACCTCGGCATCATCTACCCTTGTGGGTGCCTTCTGAGCTTTTCACTGCAAGTACTAAGTACCTCAGCATCATTCGCACTTGCAGACACCTGCTGTGCATCTCGCTACAAGTACCTCATATCAATTTGAATTCAGGTACATTTGAGTACCACATTTCAATGATAGCGCGTGATTCATTATTGTAATCGATAACTATTTGAGTTCCAAGGTTTATTACTGGTAGCCACTAGCTACCCCAATCTTTTAGGTCTTTAACCCACAATCATATGCCCACAACTTAAGAGGTCAAGGTGTTTAGTCTTATGAGCCCACCTAACCTGAGATAAGCATTTCATTCCTTTTTGTTTTCAGTTTCATTCGAGGTTCCATTCAGGACCCTTAGACTCAAGTTCTAGACTCTAAATAGACTTTAACACATTCTCTCTTTGGTATTTGGCTTGGATTTAGTCAATTATATCATATTCTAAGTTCTTGTGAGGAATGTCTACACGAAATGAGACCACATATGCCTTATTAGGCATCCAATATTAGTGTTAGATGATCGAGAGAATTTCACTTAGATATATAATATCGAGAAAATATGTCATCATAGTAAATTGTGTGATGAAAAATCCTCAACTTAAAATTACTAAAATTATATTAAAATTGCACTGCAAAATTAAGACATAGAAATAATAAATTCATAAATAATTTCTATTTATACTCATCAAATCAGAAAGAAAGTTCGTTGTCCATGTTAATAACAAGAAAAGACAGCGAGAGAGAGTAAATAAAAAGTTGCACGAGACGGAGGGAGTAACCTGCAATATTACCTAATATATTTAACCTTTACGTCCATGCAATGTAAAAAGAAATGAAACGGATGTTCTCCTCCCCGCCGTGCATGTTGTGGGACTGATGGCGGCGCGGATGGCTTCCGGCGGAGATCCGTCGGGTTGCAGGCGTCGCCCTAGTGACTGCGGTGTTCGTCAAGACGGCCGGAGGTGGCCGGTGGTGGGCCGACGACGATCCAAATGCCCGCCGATTGTGGGTGCGGCTGGTAGCTGTGGAGGGCAGCCAGCGGGAAGACCACGCGGTCTGCAGACAGGGAGAGGATGAACGAGGAGCTCGGAGATGGCGGGCCTTGTTGGGTGGAGCCGGGGAGGAGACGGGCGCTGGTTCTGCGGGCAGAGATGAAGGGGAGGAGACCGGTGTCGTGGACGGTGATCGCTGGCGCTGCTGTCGTGGCTGAGTGGGAGGAAGGACGATCACGGAGGGGGCGACGGGAAGACCATGCCGAGAGCAGTAGCCGGAGGTGATGGAAGTGGTGGCGGTGAAGGTGGTGATGATGGGTTCACGTTGATGGATGAAACAGGGGAGAAAGAAGAGGGAAAACGAAGGAGAGGAAAGTGGGTGTGTGTTGTACGTGGAGGGCTTGCGGGTCGCGGTGGTGGCAGGGGAGAGGCGCTCGCCGTAGTCGTGGTGCTGCTTCACGCGGTGATCGAAGTCAAGTCGCCGTGGCGGCGTCGGAGCTGTCACCTCCAACAACGATGGTGGCACATGGCGTCGTGAGGTCGCGGTCGAGGCATCGAGGAGGCACACAGTGGTGCGAAGGTTGCGGTCGAGGAGCTCGCTGTCGTGGAGGGCACGCAGTCGTTCGTGTGAAGGAGGCCGAGGAGGAGTGGGCGTGGATGGAGGCTCGCGGCGGTGCCCTGTTGGTGCGTGGACGGATGAAGGTGTTGTTGTCGTAGGAAGAGGGGATGGTGACGAACGAAGGAGAGGAGAGGGTTCGGTGATCTGTGACCTCTACTCTCCCCCAAGGAGGGTAGCGGGAACGAAGATGAAGTCTCCAGTCCTTGGGGAAGCGTCCACCTACAGCGACAAAACAATGAGAGAAGAGGGAAAATAAGCGAGAAGAATCAGGCAGGGGCGTTTGATTTGAGTTTTAACAAAAATATGGGAGTAATTAAACTAAGCTTGTCAGAAATTACTAGAGTGAAAATAAAGAAAGTTTCAAGATATGGTCTATGATGATTTTCTTCTCATTTTTATTGAAAAAATCAAATGTCACAGTAGCATTCCAATTAAGATGGGATACGATGTCATTTAAAATTGAATTTTCAAAATTAATCCTGCATCACAATTCGTAAACTAATGAAATGTAAGGAATATTAAATTCAAAGTTTAATTAATTTGATTAACATAATGCATGCTTTAAATAGACCTCCTGCCCGACAATGATATATTTAGGCTTTACTTTAGTCCACTAACATGAACCTATCAGTAGGCATAAAATGTGGCAGGGTAAGTTGTCTGGCAAATGCCCAGACATCCAATAACTGCTATCCAGGGCGATCAATTTTCTCTTACAGTAGTATTGGACATCCAGACAAATCCCTAGACATCCATCAAGATGTCTAGACGTCCTATCATGTCCGAAAAACCCAAGACCCTAAATGAGGGTCGGAGTTTTGAGGAATAACAACAGAAGAGGTGCTGGTTTATTTAATTCAGGTTATACCTAACTAAATCGAGCCATCAAAGAGTTTTATTTATCAAGAAAATGGAAGAAAATGCCGAGGGAATGTCACATAAATAATAATGTCCAGTACAAACTAAACCTAAACTAACAGAAATTTACTTTTAAAACCAAAGCATAAAAATTACCTGCCAACAGATTAAGCAAAAACCTATGCAACGACAAATTCCACATGTCGATGTCTCATGACAGTAACAACCTTAAATTAGGTCACAAAGTAAAGATGAGCCAATGAGCTTAGCGGGTAACAAACAACTACTGTATTACAACAAAATAAGATAATATACAATTTAAATAACCGGCTAGATCCCTAGTTTACACGCAACACCCCAGGCTTAGACTCCTAAACCCGATTAACCATACTAATCACTGTGGTCAAATCCCATTAATCGAGTTGCCCTTTTTTTCCCGTTATTTAGTAATATGAAATTTATTCTCTCGCTCGCCTCAACGATCAAGTTCTTGGGATCACTGATCTCTACTAGAGGAAATTGACATCCATACTTTCCTTGGATTTCTATCACGATAGTCTTGCCTTGGCCAGGGAAGAGACTAGCAAGTTTGTTGATCCTCAAGAAGGCGTGCTCGTTCTTGACGTATCGAGAACGTTGCTAACCTTAGTTAAAAAAGTCGGGCCTCTTGGGAGCTATCCAGACCTACACTTTGTGACTACGAAGAACAAGCTTAGTTTAAATCAGATCACCATCACAACATTGGTCAGAATTGTCGAGTCACACCAATGCTCCTGCCAATAGCAGCTCCCTGTAGGAGCGCAGCATTCGAGTGTGCCCTCCCAATCCAACATTGGATAAGAATCTCAACTAATCCATCAAAGTACCCAGGTGAAATCCAACCATACGAGTGCCAAGTAAGCCTCCAGCTTTGAGTACCACGTACCCTGGCACCCCTCGTCCTGCATGCGGGTGCCGACATAGCCTAAAGCCACGAGTACCTCCGCATCAAGTCGGATTCAGGTACATCTAAGTACCAAACACTGATGACAACCCAAGGCCTGTTGATGGTAACATCATAATTATCCATAAGTATCTTTAATTAGACAGAATCAAGAGACAAAATCTCCTACATAATCGACCAAGAACCGAAATTCCATGCAAAACCATTTTGAGAAGAAAACATTAAAACTTGGTTCATTCTGCAGTTTTAACATCACATCATGAATACAGAGTAACCACGGGATTTTCTAGGGGTTAATTGAAGGTTAAATAAGCATTAAAGTCAAAAGAGTAGGTTCACATAGACAGAAATAGGGTTTCACATATTTCAAAAACTAAATTAGAACACAAAACCTTAGTTTCAGACCCGCCTAAATTAAAGAGGTTTTGGTTAGGATAAAATTCATCTAAACCTCCTAAAATTAACCAAAAAATATTCTAAAAGGTTTGGCACCCTTGGCTTGACCATCTGAACCTATTTTGACCTTGAACAGAGTCACAGACGAGATTTTGCCCTAATTTGGGCTTCTATACAAATTACCCAGTCAAACGTGGTCAAAATTCAAAATCGACTTCACCATTAGATTCCTTGGGTCAAAATTAAGTTTGTAACAAAATCTGGGCCCAATTAGAGTCCATCTTGACCTAGTTTGTATTTTAGTCATTAAAACTCTATTTCCTCAACCAAGCCCCTAACTTTTGAAATATTTGCAGAAAAGCCCCTAACCTCCTTGTCTTCTTCACTGAAAGATCCCTGTCGCCATTGTAAGTAAACCGACCTTCAGGAGACCTTCGATCGACTAAAAATCCATTCAAATTAACACCAAATCCCACCAAATTTGATGGAATTGATGTTCACACATTGAGGATTCATGTGGACATGATTTAGGACTTAGAGTTTGCACGAAAAGCTCGTGCAAACACACGAAATCTATGGGTCTTCTTTATTCCTAAAAGAAGCTCAATCAATCCTCTTCCCTTGTTTAGAATTCAGACTTGAGCTCTATATAAGCTCTAGCTCTGCAGGACATGCTCCTTAGCTCGGTTTGGCCTTAACTTCTTCAAAATTTTCTCTCTCCAACCATCTCCACCGCAGATCTAGCGAACTCCTCCAACCTCCGTCTTTGCCCCCTTCCACATACCATAGGCAGAGGGAATCCCCTCCTCTCCTTCGTCCGCTTCACGGAATATCAACAGGAACTCCCTAGACCCCTTCTTCCTCGTCGCTCCTCTCACCAGAGGTCTTCATCCCTTCTGCAACCAGCCAATCAAAGCCGGCTCAATTTCCCTCCCTTTCGTCCGTCAGCTAGGTTCCATCAACTCCCCTCCTCTAGATTAGGATTAGCACCTTCTACTCTCGTTTCGACCAACGACCACCACTCTCCCCCACCATCTTCTTCGACTCTAGTCAAGCTCCGGCGTGGCCATTCGCGCAACACATGCATCAAACTCCACGCTACCACCACCATTAGCATCGTTGTGCTCCCACTTCAAAACCCGTCTATCTATTTCGCCTTTCATCCACTCCACACACACACTGGACGAACCCATAACCGGACTCCATCACCGACTCCGTTAGGTCACTACACGCCTCCACTCATCGAAAGAACACCACCACCATACCCCTCACACACCGGTGACTCTTTTGAATCATCTGATTGGGGCTTTTGAGCCCGTGTTCATCTTTTCTGGTCCTCACCATCTTCTCCTGTCGCCGCCATCATCTCTAGCTCCGACCACTGTGCTCCGACTTGCTCTGACCTCATTGTGACTTCCAGGCGCTGCGGTTCCAAGCCAAGAAGAGCTCTAGGTTCTCACTCCTCTCCATCAATTTGACGAAGCTCGCATCTGCTGCTGTGCAAAGAAGTGAGGCAGGACATTTATTCCCACCTCGTAAGAGGAAGAGCTGCCAGCTACACATACAAGGAATTTCTGCATAGAGCTCATTACTTCAAGTGCACGGGGGTTAGGTCCCCACATGCACTTGCCTTACACCCTCGCCTGCCTCCACGCCGACAGGCCTGGACCATTGACCATATACCCGATTACCCATTTAATGATCCGATTAAGCTGCCCTTTGAGAAGAGAAGAGAGGAGAAATTTGTGTGGAATAGTGGGGAGGGCTTTGTTGCAGCTCTCATAACCTTGGGATGCATGCTGAATAAAGGCTAATACATAGCCTCTGAAAGATTTAGTTTGTACTTAGCGCCCTTGTGTGTCTTGCTGAGGTTGTGTCTGCCACTTAAGGTGCCTAATAGCTCATATGAGACGTCTGACTTGGCTTTGAAGTACTGTGGCAATATTTGAATAATTGATTTGAGATGCTGTTGAATTATTGAGATGCATGCTTGATTAAAGGATCAAGTAGTGATCTAAATCATCAATGGTTTTTAGGCTCGATTCTTTTTATTCTACATATCTTTAGAGATATGAATTAGCTTATCATTGCACATATTTTTGTGGATCATTCATTGCATATCTTTTTTACCATTAATTCTTGTGTTCATTTGATTTATATTGAGATTAGTGTATGAATTTCATATTTGTTCCCTGCGAACAGCCTCGTACGCCACATCGATTTCGAGTTTATAAATTTAAGTGTTTTGTGCAATTTCTATCCTATACTACGACGCAACTACATATCGTAACATCAACGATTTTGCATTAAACATTTTGGTGCCGTTGCCGGAGAGCAACGCACAATTCACCACTACTCTTATCTTTCTTGATTGGTTTGTGCACTAACTTGCCCTATTTCTTTGCTGTGATTTTGTGTGATACATCACGAGACAATCTTCTATGCAATCAACCACTCCAAGGGCAGGTAAAATTTCTCTTCTTCCCTAATCAGCCTCCTAATCTTGGGAAGAGAAAAGGAAACAAATGAATTAGGATTTGTTGGTGCTAGAGCACTATGATCGTTTATTTTGATGATAACAAAACATGTGTCATTTAACATTTGCACTTTAAGTCTTAGATTTCAGGTCAATTGCAAATGGAGGCGTGGTTAGACGAAGTTCGAGCTTGCATCCATGGCGGATTAGAGGAACTTGATGGAGAACAGAAGAGCTTCGCGAGGAGCGATGGCTTGAAGAAGGAAGGAGATGAAGAATATGATAAATTACCTTTCCTTATATTCTATGTATTTTCTATTTCTTTTGTTGCTCTTTATTTTGTTACTTAGATTCATGTTAAAGAGCCTCAAAGAACACTTGCGGTAGTCCTAAAAATACTTGCACAAATCAGGATACTTAGGTTTTATGTAAAGAACTTAGAAAACCAAATTAGGGTTCAAACAGTCTTTTCAGACGTTCCGGACGTCCGATGCCAGAATTAGACGTCTGATAACCCTGTCAGTGTAATGATTATCCTGATTTCAGCCTGATTTTCTTGGACCTTGCACCCAACGGCTATGGAAGCCTTCCAAGGCCTTCCAAAGCCTTCACAGGACCTTTATAAATAGAGGAGAACCTTTGCCACTCAAACACACACCAAGACACATCAAAGCCACATACTTTCCACTCTTTAGTGTCTGAAAGAAGAAAAAGATCATATAGAAGAAAGCTCTTGATCTCCAAGCTTAGTTCTACACCTAGAGAGCTTGATTTTTGTTGCGCACTCTCTCTCCCTCTGTGATTACGAGAGCGACAAAGCGCTACCGCGTGGTTTACGCATCCACGTCGTCGGTGCACTTCTTGCAAAGGGAAGCATCCTAACTCCTATAGAAGCTTAGTTTAAGAATATCTTTGTTGGCTTTATAGGACTATTTGTATTTTACTTTGTTATTTGGTTGGGTTTTCGCGTTGCGAATTCCCGTCTCCTTTGTGAGACAAAATCCCTCTCGTGAAGAGAAGGGGTTTGAGGTATGCTACTCTCGTATAAAGTAGCATGGCTGTAATTGAGGTTATACTACCCTCGTTTAAATAGTACGTTAGTGGATTTGATCAACTTGGTTGATCTGAAAGTCGTAACTGGAGAGGGTTAGGTGGTGGTTTTCACCTGGGTTGGGTTTCCACCTAAAAATCATTGTGTGATTGTTATTTTGTGAGATTGTTCCATTTATAATTCCGCATTATTTTTACGTCACGCTGATCTCACCCCCTCTAAGTAGGGAATTACAGGATTCACTTGTCTTATTTTTCTAGTAATTGTCATTTAAAGGCAAAAGTTTCATGGTTTGAGAACTTGATTGATATCTGATTGAAGATTGAGACAATTTTATTAGAGATCCCTATCCTGATTTCTTGTACCTATTAGGAATTTAAGCATAAATTCTCGACATCTTGGACAACTCACATTCTTGTTTGAGTACATGGTGCCAAATCAAAGATTAAATTGGATCGAAAATAGAGCCTATTAGGGTTTCCACTTTAGGGTTGTGAAGTGTTAGTACACATTTGTCAGTGTTAAAGGAAATTGATGTTCCCACATTTGTGTGCAACCTGTTGAACGTGTATGAACCTACGCTAACGTGTTCGATTTTGGAAAACCTGTCGTTGTAGTTCGAAAGCGAAGAATTCGCGTTCAACAAATAAAATTTATACCGAAATTAAAATTCCAGGTCGAACACAGGGAGGCAGACGTTTGATTTAAAAACTACGCGTTTCTTTTTATTTATTACAGAATAATTCAATTTAGTACTATCTAATTATTTACAATAAATATAAGAGAGAGAGAGAGAGAGAGTAAGAGAGAAAAAGAGTATTACACAGAGAAATCAAAATGAGATGTAGAATAAATAAGGAATTTTTGCATTGAAGTGATTGTTCATTACAACTAGAAAGCATAAAATAATTACTCTAGAAAGCGATAAATTTACTCTAGAAAGCATTAAAAGAATGGAGGGAGAAATGTCCTCCTCGACGATTGCTTGGAGGACGAGTAGATTAATCTAAAAAGTAGTAAATCTATACTAGAAAGCGGTAAAAAGAATAGGGAGAGAGAAATACTCCTCGACGGTTGCTTGGAGGACGAGCTGGACGGGACAACGCCTGGACGAAGGAGAACGAAGCGAGACGAAGGAGGACGAAGCAGAAGAACAAGAACGAAGCAGCACGCCGTCGTCGTCGCAGGATCCACTTCCGAAGGGGAGCGAAAATTGGACTTTATCTCGCGAGAAGCATCCCGGGTGTGGGACAAGCTTCTCTTGAACTTTGCAGGGGTAGAGGGGAGAAAGAAGGGATGAAAATTTCGTATGGAGGGGGTCTCCTTTTATAGTTGCAAGGAGTGAGGGCAAAGTGGACATTACAAGTTGAAAATAGTAAATGCGGGGTCTTTAGTGACGGATAAATCTGTCACTAAAGCCCCTAACGTGGGCGACGTGGGTGGCTCGCGCGCGCCTCCTCGCTTGCTCGCGCCCTCAACGACTTCGCACGTCCGCGAAGTCTCAGCCGTCCGATCGCAAGATCGGACGGCTTAAAATCGCGCCTTCACCGCTGCCGCCCGCTCGCCTGTGCGTGCGATCGTGTGTCGGCGCTATTGGCCGCGCGCGGCTGTTGGATCGCGATCATGCGGTCGATTGGCGGCGCGCCACCGCTCCAATTTCTGCGTGGCGAGGCACGAACGTGCGTCCCTGCTTCGCGTTAAAGTGCTCGACCGCTGCGTTGCGGTCGCGTTTGTGTCGAGCGCCTGACTTCAGCGCGGGCGCGTCGCAGCCGTTGAATCCAGATCCAACGGCGGAGGGGAGACGGGTGCGCGGTCTTCACAAGATGCAAGCGGCCGTTTGGTGGCTGAGATGGCGCCACGTGGCGCCATCTTGGCCGTCCATCTTCTGAAAGTTGTAGATGGTGCCACGGATGTCGGATTGACTCAATTTTTGTGTCGTTGGGTTACGATCGTCGATCCGAATTCATCCATGCGGTCGGATTTGTCATCTGAAGTGAGGATTTACACCATCCTGGCCCTTGATTTTCTAGGGTTTCCCGATCTCTATCTGAGGCTACGGATGCCTGATCAGGGCGATCTTGGAGTCGTTGAACTCCAATCATCGCCCTGATCATATCCATACGGTTGGATCTTTGATCCGAGGCCCCGATAAAATGTTTGCCCTGTCCATGCACATAAAAGGAGACAATTAACCTCCATTTTATTCAAACTACTCTAAATGCGAGATGATGCATGTTATGCAATATTTATATCATGACATGCAATCCTATGCTTAAGAACATGCACAAATAGACATTTTAAGTAGTGTAAATGTGTTTACATCACAACCTAAGCCCTTGTTTGAAATGATCTATTCAAGTAAATCCTAAAATCAGGCTCTAAATTCACTTGAACCATAAAATTTAGACCTAAAAACCTGAGAGTCAATTCAAGGTGATTTTGGGCCTTAGACCAAATTTCATCCCCCATATTTATGGCAGGTTAGGCGAAGTTGATTTACTTCGTGGACCAACCATCCTCCAAATTAGGTCACATATTGAATCAACTTCTAATCAAGTGAAATTCAAGACACAAGTTAGGACTAAAATGGGTAGACTTAAGTTCTCAATTCGCACATTCCGATCTACTTGGAACCGCAGTGACAAGGAAAGTTAGGTGGGGGAAACCCTATAACCTGTATGGACGCTCTACCGTGTAGGGGTCTTCGTGAGGCTCACCCTTCCTGATTGCCCAAGTAATTCTTGGGTGTGTGGATTTCTGATTCAGAGGTATCATCCGCCTGGAAATAGCCTTAGTCATCCAAAGATCCTTGGGTGCCTTGATTGGGTCCAATTCACATCGAGTCCCTTATCTATTCTTTAGAGCACATACACAAGAAAGGTCCCTAGGTTTGATCTGGAGACCTCCATTAGAGTTGATCTTCTATGGGATTTCTGATTTGATCTAATCAATTCGATCTGGACCTGGATTTGATTCTACATCTTGATCCACCACCAGATTTGAAAATGCAACGTGATAATTTAGGAAGACTGTTTAGGAAACCTAAATCCCAAATGAGCATAAAAGAGAAAGTGATCGAGGTTTCTCTTGGACATCATGATAAATATTACCAAACCTCGAATCCATTTAACAAACATGAAGTTAATGTGTCAAAAACAACAACCCACATTATGAATCATATTGCAATGATATTGACACAAATGATACATGGCTCAACCTGGGAGGATCTCTTATTACAATATATTGAATTGGGGAAATTACATAGCAATGAGTATCTACAATGTTGTTCAAACCCCCCACTTTTGGAAAAACACCAAGGTCTCATAGAGAAACGTGGAAAAATGCTGAATATGGTGTTTGAAGCCATCAATAAAAAATACCCATATATCCCATCAGAAGTTGATGAGACATCTTGGAGCAATATTGAGGATCAATATGATTTCCCAAAGCCCAAGTTAGAAAATCGAGGTTGGTGTGGACCCCCAACCAAAATCGAATCAGATTTAAACTTTGTGTAGAATGACATACCTGGTTTTGAAATTGGTTGGGTAGATCCAGTTGCAGGAGTTCTTGATTCTGAACCAGCCTTAGAGAGCCATGAAGTTGGTTCATCTTGCCTTGATTTCCCAAACACCTATGATAAGCATGAATTAGAACCTCTCAAGGATGTAATTTTCGAATCGTATCCTGTTGAGGTAATCCTTGAGAGAGATTTTGACATCCCAATAGAACCATGTCCAGATTCTAGTGACCCAATCTATACCCTTGACCTAGAATTTAGATCTGAGCCTATTTGGGATGATCAAGAGGCCCATTATGATGTGAATCTGATTTTAGATCTAGATCATGATTCTAGGCCTATTTTTTATTATTACACCTCTCCAAACTCCTCAGAGATACAAATTGATTTTTTGCAAGTCACACTGATTTACGATAGAGAAACAGAGGAGTAGGAGTTGGGATTTAATTAGGCTTACCCTAGGAGCCAAGGACCCAAGCCTATGCTTACTAAGGGCAGTTCTTTGAGCTCAGAATTTCAAATTAGGTTAGATCCAAGTCAGATCGTTGACTCTATGCATCATGGTTTATCCTATGGTGGAAATCCCGATTATGAATCGGGTTCAGAAACTGATTTTCGCAAATTCTCTGATGATTTCGAATCGTGCTCTAATTTCAGAGAACCATTGTTTCCTTATGATTATGAGCCATTCTACGACCTCAGTGTCCATGACCAGTCTTTGACTTTGATTCTAAGGTCCTTGATCCCAAGATCATTTATTCAAAATCATGTTCCATTGAGTTGGAATCATTTTGTTATGATCTGCAGGAATTAGAAACAGTAAGTGCCGAGAGTGTCCACAATCCATAGTTTGAATCTTTTATTGACTCAAATTTCCATGATCCTATAAACACTCTCCAGGCATTTACATTTGATTTGTATGAGCATCTTGAAGACTCTCTAGATGAACCTATCTTTGAATCATTTCTAGAAGAGCCCTTTTCGCACCCAGATTTTGAAGAAGCCACACCTTCCATCATAGAGCTAGAGCCTTCCAAAATCCGTTCCCAACCCCAACTTGCCACCGGAATCTGCTTTTACTCTAATCCACCTTTCTCTGATCCAGTTACATATGATTTGCTGTCATCTTTTGATTGGGAATCGAACATTGATCCGACCGAGAATCACGTCTTATCCTTCTCTGATCTCACCCGTAGGCTCCTGCATCCTCCATAAAGCCATTTTTATTTGAGGACCCCTACTCTGATCAGGCTGAACCGATTTAGCCAAACCCGCGATTCAAATTTCCATATCTTCTTGAGCCACACAGCATCTGGTGGGCTCCATACCTATTGATTCATATCCATCAACCCACCAGACTGGTTGGGTTTGGTCTGCGTCATCAGCCTGTTGATCTTAATAAGCACCTGGTTGGACCAACCAGGCTACTGGTCATGATGCTTGTTCTACAAAACTCGTCTGATTTGACCGCCCCTTCTCCTTGACCACCTTTTGCTCGGCTGAAAGCATTGAATTTAGCTCTTAACAGGTGGCAACCCTTCATTCCAAAAACCCGAGACCCTTCAATCATCTTTTTGAGTTACATTCCTACTGCACTTTTGGGTTCAACGTTAGAACAACCTACTCCACCTTTGGTACTTGTATTAAAGCTTAAAATCGTCCGCAACAGTCATTCCAACCTATTCACCCACCAATGACCTTGTTCTAAACCTTGAACCAAGCTAAATTCATACCCTCCTAGTTTACATTGAGGACATTGTAAAACTTAGGCATGAGTGAGTGTTAAATTGCAAATTAAATGTAAATTCAATTCTTTGAAAGGTCCTCACAAAAAATATATTCGAAATAAAAAAGGAGAAAGGGAGGAAAATTTTGATGAAATGATTGAAAATATTTCTTGAGGAGGAAATGCAGAATGCAAAAAGAAGCAAAAATCAAGAAAAAAAATGATAGCCATAGCAATTGATTATGGGACCTAGCACGGAAGAAACATGTGCAAAGGTCATCATATACCCCATCAAATCAGCGAAGCACTTTAGGTAGACTGCAATCTCTCATTAAGCATCATATGTGGGCCTAGGGACACAAGCTAGACCACTTGGTTTCTATTTAAAGTTTCATTGCTCCCATTAATTTCTTATTATTCATCCACTCTTACATATGAGTATGAATGGGTTTACTTATCCATTCATTTCTACCTATAAATTAATTTTAAATCTTCTTTGGCTTACATCTCTTTCATGATCCATAAGTTAGAATCATCTCCCAAAATTTGGGAAATCTTGATGTGATGCCCAACTAGTCTTGTGATGGTTGGATGCTATTCTTCTATTGTAATGAGGCATTCTAACATTGGGGTTATAAGTTGAGATGGGAGGAGCTACCCTCAACCCCCTTTCGAGCAAAACCAACCAGGAGTTCCTCTTGTACGGAACTTACACTCTTTGGCACCTAACCTTAAGATACTCAAATCACTGACTTGTTAGTAAGTGACTATCCATGTCAGTAGGTAAATTGCATTATAATTATGTTAAATGCACTTTGATTGACACTAACATTTGGTATATTAAGACACAAATAACACAAACCACAGCCAACCATAACATACATCCCTCAAATTCCACATTTCAACACTGGTTTTGGCCCAAATTATTCCATTTTTTTAACTCCTAATCATGGAAAAGAAAAGGGGATACAACAATAGAGGAAATCCCTACCTATTTTCTTGAGCAGAGTAGCCCCTACACGACTAGGATAGGAGGAGGAGGATGCCTTCCTTTACTCTCTTCCCCTTCTAGCCTGCAACAACAGCACATGAAGTGGTAGCAGCTGTAGAGGCTCCCTCTCTAGCGATGATGACAGCGACAGCGAGGTAGTCGATGAGGGTGGCGGCCGATGGAGTAAGGTGGAGTGGAGAGGAGGAAGTGCACCAGTGGAGAAGTGGGGTAGAGTGGCTTTTTGGCTTAGGAAGGAAGCAAGAATATGAGGCCATGTCTTCTTCCTTTCTCTTCTCTCTCACATTGAAATAAAAATAAGAGGAGGAGGAGCAACTTCTTTTGCAAGCAAACCATCAATTAAATGAGGGTGGAAAATTAACAAAGGGGGGCCCTCTACTTAATGACTTGAGTTCTAAGAATGGCCGGCAACATTATTTCTCTCACAAATGTCCCCCTAACCTTATTTTACTTATCCTCCTATTAATCATTTCAAGGGATTACTTTACTTCGAAAGTTACCATCAACCAGATTAGGTTCTCAAAGCCCTTAATTCATTTTTAAGCAAACAATTAGAGCTTTCATTACCTAATGAAATGTATTAAAAATTCAATCCCTTACATGTCCAATCCTCAAGGTTTCATCCTTGAAACTGCAGGGAAGTTGTAAGGGACGTTCAGAATTGGAATTAGGTAGATTGGACGTCCGATCACTCTATCAAACATCCAAAGTGCTGATCAGGATCCTGTTTGGGTTCTAAAATGAATTTTCCACCATGTTAACTCATATACATACACTGTTAACCCTTGTAAATCATCATATACCACATTTATTCAAGCTATAAATGCATAAAACATTTGGATTATGTAGCTTTTCTTTTCGAATATCAAAATCCCCAAATGCTATTTCCATAAGCATATTCACATTGTTTATCCCCTAATTTGAGTTGTACATGCAAATAACCTCACATGCAGCCACATTTGAGGCAAGCACATACTTCCATTTCACGATATAACTAGGGAAATCAAGAGATTCCCTCAAGGAGGCAGAAATCCTTACCTCAACTCTTGGTGCAACCTATCCTCTCCCTCCTTCCAATAGCTGCACCAATAGTAGCAACAACATAGCAACAATAGTAATAGAAGCAACCGTAGTAGCAGATGCTGCTGCTCCTCTTCCTTTACTTTTCTTCTTGCTGCCAGTAGTTGGTGGGTTGAGTGAATGTAAGGGATAGGGAGTGAGCACGGTAGTGGTGGTGGCGGAAGATGAGGATGAAATGAAATATGAGGGAAGAGGCAAAGTCAACTGATACGAGATGTGATATTCATCTCATTGTCATTAAATA
This sequence comes from Thalassia testudinum, assembly GCA_037157565.1. Classification (NCBI taxonomy): domain Eukaryota; kingdom Viridiplantae; phylum Streptophyta; class Magnoliopsida; order Alismatales; family Hydrocharitaceae; genus Thalassia; species Thalassia testudinum. The sequence continues at coordinate 57,861,990 of JAZHRO010000030.1, forward strand.
CTTGGTGAAACATTAATTCCACCCACCACCTGGATCCAAATTAACAATAATGCCCTAAAATCAAGTCATTCGCATTTGGTTGCTCATACCTTAACGTTTTAATAACTCATCCAATCACATCCCAAATTGAAGAGTTTTGAACTCAAATTTCACCATGATTCCAACATTTACGCTTAATTACGGGTTTGATTAGTGTCGAAAGTGTCATTAAAATTTCAATCCTTGACTTATTTGGGAAGGCACCACTACGTAAGGTGTTGATATCGCCTCTTCAAGGTATAATCCTTTTTTCTCGTGGGATCCCAAACCGGGTGAAAGTTAGTTTCTCCCCTGTAGTTTTAAATTTAGGTGTTTGTTTTCAATTACTTGATCATTTTACGGCATTGATCAATCGAGTTTACGAAAAGGTTTTTGAAATGCATTTTGCACAATCCTCGTGTTTTTTATGCATTCGCGATGCCACAAGTGTTGTAATATGCGAGAGTCGTCTGTTAAGGAAATCCAATTACGTTGCAGTACAATCGACAAAAATCGCTTTACAACATTTAAATTTGCAATGTGTTCAAAAATAAGAAATTGAGCCCAGGGTCGTTCGCAGGGAACAAATATGAAATTCACTCACTAATCACAATACAAATCAATGGGCATAACAATTAATTTCAACAAAAACATGCAATGAATAATATTCTCAAGAATATATTGAATGATGAACCAAATTGTATTTCAGAAGTTGCTGGGATAAAAAGAATAAAACCACTAAAAAGAATGGTGATTCAAATCACCAATTATCTCCCACATTAGGCACATATCCTATTGATGAGTTGTGACTCATCATAGCTAAAATGCTCAAGTTAAGCTAGAAACTACGTTAAACACTATCAAATTAACACATAAAAATGTTTCAGGGTGGGAAATAGAGAAAAAGATCTAAAACACCAAATCTGTGCTAAAACTGCATTATTTGGTCATTTATTGAGATATTCTATTAAATAATGTAAAATAGTGATTTAATTGAAAATTAAACATACAAATGAGTTCAAAAGTTTAAATCAAAAGTGTAATTAACTTCCTAAATGTTCAATTAAACTTTCATTAGAACTTGATTGCATTTGGACATCATTAGGGCTTTACAGTTAGAGATTCTCATTTAGGTCCATAGGTCATCACATTTCATCCTTAGAAATCACTCCATGGACTGCTCTGAAAGGATATCTTATCACTTATAGTCTTATCTACTACTTTTCTACCATTTCGTTCCTTGGGTTGTTGCTGCAAATTCACCAATAGGCCTGTGAACGATGCACCTCTTGGTGCACAGTTCATCGAAGAACATGGTCAATCCTGATTGTCCAACTCCTTCACCTTTGATCTAATGGCCCTCCTCCTTTGGAAACTTCGCGCGAATCGGCGCATAGCTTCACCACCTTGCCCAGATCTGATCTTGCGGCCGCGATTCGATTTGAAAACTTTGCGAACCCACTCCTCTCATCGTGACCTTAGGTAACCTTAATGCCTAATCCCACCGCGAGGGGACTTGATTCACTCTCTCACTCTACTTAAACACTCCCTCAGCTCGCATCCGCACCTGAACCGCTCCCTCCCCCTTAGTGATTCCATTCTTTCATGCCCTCAGCTTCCCTCACCTCAATTTCGTCGGTCAGCGGTGACAACATAGGCTCCCCCCCCCCCCCTCAATCGCCTTCAGCCATCTGTCGTTGGCTCTTCAACATCACTTTCGTCAGCTGATGGGTCTCCTCCCCTTTCATCGTCATCAGCCAACGGCAGATGACCTTGGACACCTCCTGCATTCCATTAGATAGACTATACGTGCTTTCTAGGAGTAGAATTAGTGCAGCTTACTGCTTTCTAGGTAAATTGCTTGTTAGATTAGCTTAGGGGTAGAGTAATTTAGATCCAATTCGCATCTCTCTGATCAATTCATATCAGAGAGACTTTCATGCCCAATATCAAACCATTAATCTTCCCTTACATTCCATTTGATCGCTTTTTAATTCCCTCGATTTTAATTTCATAAATCGCACATTCATTAAGGTCTAATCTCATACATGAGAACCATGGTTCTCAGATCTGAAACTATAGCCAAAAATTACTTTGGGGGGTCCCCCACTCATTTTGCAAATCGACAAAGACCTCTTGATCTTGTTTTATAAACTCAAATTGCTCGATCATGTTTTGAAATGATTTTTAATGTTCAAATCAGTGATTTAAAATTGATTTGAGGTATCATTGATTTTGATTGAGCTTTTTGTGGATTTTCAGTGCTTGAATTAGGTGTATGCAATGAATGCAATGTTTTGTGATCTTGTTTTTAAATTATGGATGAGCATATATCTGAATCAAGCCATGTGTTGAGGAGTTCTATCAAGGGGAATGAATTTCCCTGATTTGAGATAGAACAAGGACCAACGGGTCATGATCAATCAACAAAATCATCTTGAACACCCATCAATGGTGTTCAAGGAGATTAAGTGGAGAAGACCATCATAAGACCCAAATCGAAAGCCCAATTGGGTTGACATTTCACCCTCCATATAACCAATTTCATGATTTAATATTGGAGGCTTAATCAAGGTTTGAAAGGATGTCCTCAGATGATTTTAAATGATTTTTAAAGAGGAATGAAGGTGCATTTTATAAGCATGGATTTAAGGTCTTTTCCTTTGATTTCAAAATGGTTTTCAATGAAAATCACCTTCTAAATTTGGGTATAATTCATCCTTGATCAGACTTTCTTAAGTTTGATCTGGGATAAGTGATCACTGAAATCCCTATCAGATCTATTGAAATTGAGACCTGATAGCTGCTGCAGCCTTGGAACCCACGTATAAGACGTCAGAATGAACTGTATAACATCTTAACTGAGCTACTGTAGCTACAGCAGAATCATTTAGCTGCTGTTTCAGTAGCTATTGCAGCTGCTATTATTTGTAGCTACAGCTGGATCTTCTGGTTAAGCTAAACAGATGGTTAGTGGGCTGGGGTTTTAATTATTTTAAAGAGCTGACATGTGTGTAATATTTTGTAACAAGCATCCATGTACTTTTATGCCTTTTGATTACATTTGAATGGCATGTAAGTTGAATTTTAACTCCTTTGTCAGCTAATTATTGTGCCTAACTGTCCTCATTGGGAAATTAAGGGAAAAATTGAATGAAAATCATGTTTATTGGCTTGAGCATCTTTCATAGATTGTTCAGAGCATATCTATGGTAGTTCACTACCTATCCATCCACTACAAGGCTTTTTAGGTCTTAGGTTCTCGTTTCAAACACTCAACAAGACCTAGAACTTACTAACTTTGTAAATAAATAAGAACACTATAAAGAATCCAAAAAAATAAAATAAACGTGTAGAGAGTAAGATTAGGTATATTTTTATGTGCATGCAAAGTTTTGAGGTCATCTGAACCTCTGGCTTAGTAGAACATATCAGCTGATGGTTCAATATACCTTTGAACATAATAAAAGATATCAATATGAAAAAATACCTAAAGTAGCTCCATTCTTTCTTTCTTTCTCTCTCACCTTCTACCTCTATAAAACTAATAAAATCCATTAAAAAAAGAAAAACTCTAAAAATACCTTAAAATACCATGTGAACTATGTAAATACATGCAAATATAAGCTATATATGTAAATAGTTTAAAATATGTACATAATATGTATATATAACTTACGCGCATATTCTATGATGTAAATTAAATATTTAAGATAACTAAAATCGTATATAACTTATTTGTATACCTATTTATTAATTATACTAACTTATATGTACTAAAACCTAAATAAATTGATAAACCCCTACAAATAAAATTATTTATTAATGATACTGTATATATGTATTTATGTATATATAATGTACACTATGATATCTGTAACTTAATTTAATTATATATATAATAATTAATTTAACAAGTTATTAACTAGTTTATAAAATTAAATTAGAATAAATTAGTAAATTAAGTTATTTTTGAACCAATTTATATTGTATATTTATATTGTAATATTTTAAATAATTTAAACTAATTTCAATTATATTTATATTGTATTATACTATTTATACATAATTTATATGTATAATAGCTTGAACTCACATATTTAAATTTATATAAATTAAAATAAAACATGTAAAATATAATGAAAATCTGTAATAAATACTTTAATATGTATACTAACTCTGTACAGGATTAATTAGATCATTAATTAACTAATTTAAATGTTAATTAAGAAATAAACGTAATTATCAATACGTATAAATTGTATTCCATAACTAATTTATTTATATAGTAAATATAATTAATTTTGTAAATAAACTATATAATTATATGGTCATATATAAGGGTTTTACAAACATATAATTTTATTTAAAATAAGAATTAATTTGGGCCCTCAAATCGGGGGCCAAATCAAGCTAAATCACGTGCAGCTATGCTTGATTCCTGCGTTGGAGTAGTCAACGCAATAGCGCCACATTGTGAGTGGGAGAGTGAGCGCAACGACATATGTTGTTTTCCTACTATGGCCTCTTCAATCGTCACGGGCGTCAGGCACCCGAACCCATTTATATACCCATCCCCTCTGAGCATATGAATTGCCTTTGGTTTGAAATGAGATGATGATGTATGCGGTGCATGGCTTGGAGTTGTGCATTGTCCATGGGCCTATGTGAGTCGAAATATGAGCATTAAATCAGAATTAAGAGGTCTAATTAAGAAATTACGGCGGCTCTTAGTAGAGGTCTAATTCCACCTGCAATGGGTGCTGTGTATCCCTCGAAAAAGTCGCCCGCCAATTAATTAACATAACTTTGCCATTAAGGAGGATTAATTAAGGTATTTAACAAAGAAGAAAGGGCATTTGAAATCGGCTAAGTGTCTGAGGGGGCCTTGTGCCTTTGTGAGTGTTGTGGGTGCGTGTGTATATATGTATTAGATAGTACATTTGTATATATGTATGTTGATAATATATATAATATATATAAATACAAAAATATATATATGTACGTAGTATTGTTTGAGCTCTATTATGTATATAAATATTATTAGAGTTTTAGTGACATATATATCTATCACTGTAGATAGTATATATGTTAGTATAAACCCTCCTTTTACCTTAGTTTATGTATATAATTTTTCTAAGGTTTAGCGATAATTATATATGTCGCTGTACATACATTATGTGTTATTATATATGTTACTAAGTTAATTTAAGTTAGTATAGTATATATTATCACTTATTATTTTATATATATCTAAGTATTATTATTATAAGTTGTAAATAAATATTATAAATTATTTAATTATAGGTTTTGATGCTTGTGTTTAGATAAATGTTTGCAAGCATTGTAATTCTTTTTTTTTGTATATAATTATTTTATTCTTTGACTCATTCATTCATTATTGTATATAAAATCAATATTTTTGGAATTAAAGAATAATATTGGACTTAAAGAGTGATGCATATCAATATCTACTTCCCAGTGAACGACCTGGAATAAATCAGTAAAAATTAAATATATAAATAAAATTGACATGACAATGGTTTGTATTTGTAACATATACTACAACAACAATTTTTTAAAATCCATTTTTTTATATGAACCAGTAGCATCCATAGTATTTTTGGCGCCGTTTCAGAGGATAAAATCCCGACAACAACGCTTTCTTGTAATTGTTTGACGAATGTCGCAAAAAGTTGATCACCCATGCATTCAATTTTTCAACAGTGGTTCTTCAACCGCTTATCTTCAAATAGCCACGTCAGAATAGGAGCTCAAATGTTTCAACAGTGATACAAATCAGACGTTAGGAGTATTCCGTAGACACCTTAAGCGATCAAACAGAAGGCACCAGAGCCTTAGAGCCTAAGTAGCACAAAGCCTCTAAAGACGCTAAGTGTTAAGCTTTTTGGCATGCATCTTGAGGCACAGGACACAAATCCCGAAGCAAAACCTCCCCCTACCCTCCTCTAATTCTCTTTCCTCTATTCAAAACTAGGTAAGTGGGTAATCGGGTAAACAGGTATTGAGCATAGGGGACCAGACCTACCGGCATGGTGTAGCGGGTGGGGTGTGAGAGGCACATGAGTGAGACGGACCTCACCCCGTGTTTGAGGCAATAGGCCTTGGGCAGAAATTCGACATATACGCTGTCGGAAACTCTTCCACTCGCAATGTGGCAATAAATGTGCCCTCGTCTTCGCGCGAAGCTGCAGTGGAGAAGCCTCATCTTATTTTTGCTACTTTTGTTGGGCTTTCATCCAATTGATGGTGTTGCTGGGTTCGTGAGATGGTTTTGCAGCACCTGGAGATAGGGTCGAAGCCAGGTATGGTTGAAAAGAGGCGGTTGGAGCTAGAGATGATGGCGACATCTGTGGCACTTCAATCAAGTACCTGAAATACAAAATACGGCCAATCGGCCCAATTAAAATTGCTCAGGAGAGTCGTTGTGAGCTAAGGAGGGCGACGACGGTGTTTGTGGAGTGTGAGGAGGTGTGTGGTGGCGGTGCAAAATTGGGGAAGGTAATCGGAAGTGGGTTTAGTCGACGAGGAGTTTTGGTGGATGGAAACCCTAATAAGGTTAGGGCTTTTGGTCAGTGAAGGGAGAGGAGCGTTTTGGTGGTGGTAGCGTACTATTCTGTGGACGGTGGTGGCGTGGCATCTTCGCCGGAGTTCTGCTGAAGGCAGAGAAGACAGAGAGGAAAAGTGGTGATCTGACAGTTGGATTGAGAAGCAAAAGAGATGTGGAGGAACTAGATAGGGAGAGGGAGAGATTTTACCTAAGCTAGGGACGAAGGGGAGAAAGTTGGCGCCGGTTGTGATTGGTCGACGCTGGAGACGGTGAAGACTCCAGAGGCCAGGATGGTGACGAGGAGAAAGGAAGGTGGCCTCCACTTTGGCCGACGAGAGGCGGAAGAAGGAGAGGAAGGCAAAGGAGTTCCCAATTTGACCGTTGGGAGGCCGTAGGAGGATGGGAAAGGAAGCCACCAGAGCTATGGCGAAGCAAGACGGGGAAGGAAGTCGCCGGAGCTATGGTGGAGCAAGTCGAGGAGGGAGGAGAAGTGGTCATTTTGGCCTTAAACGAACTAAAGAGGACGGCCTGGGTTTGTCGAGCTTATATAGAGCTCACAACCGAGCTCTAATTGAGAAAGGAAGCTTGATTGAACTGCGATTTAGAATCAAGAAACCCATAGATTTCATGAGCTTTGCTAGAGCTTTTTACAGTGAATCAAGGTCCAAGATTCTGATCATATGATTTCCTACAATGTGAACACCAATTTCACAAAATTTGGTGGGATTTGGAGTTGATTTAATGATATTTTGATCAAGTCAAAGCTAGCCTGTAGGTCAGTTGACCTAACATTGGTGGTAGAGACTTGTTATAACTGGGCATCAAGCGTCGTTTATGACGTTTGGGAAGTGGTCCATACATCTGGTCAGACATCTGGAATTAAATTTTTTCAGCGTACGGGTTCGCATCTGCGCGCATGCGCGTGCAGACTGAACCCGCCGCCCTCCTTCTCTTTCCTCCTTCCCTGCAGACGCAGCCTTTCCTCTTTCTCTCTCCCTGCGCTGCCTTCAAATACGCCTCACCCTCACTCCATCGCCTTCTTCTCCCTGTCAGCGACAGAGCGAGCGGGAGAGAGCGGCAGCAGCGGCTGCTGCGAGTGCGTGGGAGAAGGGTCTGTTACGAGAGGAAGAGGGAGCTTGACAGCGAGGGTGCGAGCTCGCCGAAGCAGCCAAAGTCGACCGGCGGGTGCGCAGCAAGCGTGGGGTGCCGTGGAGAAGCTGCTGCAGCTAAGGTAGCAGGCGGGCGCGGCGCGGCACGGTCGTGCGCTGCAGACGGAGGGCGAGGAGGTCCTGATTCTGGGAAAATTTCCCAGAATCAGACGTCAGGACTTACGTCCAGACGACGAAGGAGACGTCTGGAGGAAGGTCCAGACGTCTGAAAGGTACATTATTTTTATCTCCTTCTTCTTTCGCGTGTACGACCATGCAGCCATTTTCGCCGAGGTCTTCTGGTTCCTTTGGTGTTGAGAGCGAGCGCGTGTGTGTGCAGGATTTGTTCGGGAAGGCGCAAGGGCACGCCATCCCACATAGATCAGACGTCTGGGCACAACACCAGACGATGGAGGGGGTCTCCAGACGTCCAGAGTGACAGTCGGACGTCTGGAAACTAAGTCCAGACGGTTCAACGGGCTTCTGGACGTCTGAAGGTCCGCGCAGATCAACGAGGCTTCAACGGGCTTCTGGTCTCGCGAAGAAGTTCCAGACGTCTGATTTTGGGCAAGCTTGTCATTTTTTACCCGTTTAGGGTCCATTCGGAGTCCGTTTTCCGCCTTTCAAGTTTTGTTCTTCTCAGATTTAGTTCCTCTACCTGTTTACAGTAATCGTATGCTGTTCTGAGTAGGTCCTTGTCTTTGATCCTTGTGTTAGGACCCCATTCTGTTGTGGCCCTAGGGGTTGCGGAGGCGCGCGGCCTTGCCGATTACGCCCCCAGTACTCCCGATTTCGCGGGTAGAGTGGCTCTTTAATTTATTTATCAAAGATTATACACTTGTGAAATAATTAATAGAGTCTAGGGCATTGCATGAACCCTAGGGCTGAAAAAATTAAATTGAATGATAGATCCTACGGTATTGCATGAATCCTAGGACTGGAAAACAAGATTGAATGATAGATCCTAGGGTATGACATGAATCCTAGGACTAGAAAACTAGATTGAAAATCTATAGATTGCAGTCTTGGAAAAGTAGAAATGAAGCGATAACTGCCTATAAATTGGTTAACAGCTGCCTGTTTATTAATGAATAAATACTGTTGAGAGCATGGGTTATATGGATATAAAGCTGGAACGGTGAAACCTAAATTGGCTGAGTTAAAAGAGCATGAACCCTACGAGGAATTAGGAGTAGAACTCCTGGAAAGTGAATGGAATAGAATTGGGGAAGTGAGATGACCCTTGAGTACGGAGTACCAAGCAGAGCGACTGTCCCCCCTGTTTAGTGCAAAGCGGAGCTAGCTTCCCCAGGGACCCGGGGTTTGGTCTGGCCACTTTGTACCGACTTTTGGCCTTCGTGTACACAGTACCGAGGAGAGCTACTAGTGTAGGGAGAGCACTAGCTACCCCACGGGCCCCGGGGTTCTGCTAGCCCTCCTACACCGACTTGTTCAGCCCACTGGGCAAACCAGGGTGTCAGGCGAGGGTGCGCAGACTGTGGAGAGGCAGGTCCCCTATTTGGTTACTGTGAAGGGGCTGTACCCCTGTTACTGAGAGGGCTTTGCCCTATACTGGTTCCGTGTTATGTTTTGGGCACACCCATTAACGGAAACGATTGACCGCGTACTAGTGCGGGTAGCTACCCGTGCGTTTATCTCGCGTGCCGTAGTCACCGTTGCGTCTGTCAGCGACCTTGGGTGGTTGACTGAGGGTAGGACCACCACGGGAGACTCTCCCGACCAGGAGAGCACCACGTGCTACTTCTACTTTTCGGAAAAGATTGCAATTAAGATCGTTCTCACGAGGAACATTCAAGATCAACAGTAGAATCTGTGGGATAATTCGATAACGAGTAAACGGAAAATATAAAGAAAGAAATTAAAAATATAACAGCTACTGCCCACCTTACTGTTTCGTAGCTTTTAGTTGCCACTCCACTCAGTGTTTCGCTGACGTGTCACCTTTGTTACCTTTTCAAGACCAGGTGTTGAGCAGCTAGAGTCGGCGGCTGCAGAGAGCGCTGGGCCTAGTAGAGCCCAGTAGTGTTACTGTGTAGTACCCACTGTACTTTTCTTCCTGTTGTAGTGAGTTGTTTCTGCTACCTCTATACTCTTTTCATTGTAAGCGCCATGTTGATGTACATGTTTATTCCTTTACTGTTGTGGTGGTGTATACTGTAGTATTTCCTTTCTTTACTGCTGTATTTTGTTACGACTAGTTATATACATGGTGAATGTGGTTTATTTTGCTGCTCTTTTGGTTACTTTCTCGTTGGACGACTGAGTCTTGGGATCAGTCGAGTCGGTCCGATTCTCGTATCTCGTTGGGATTCGAGAACCGGGACGTAACAAGACTAAAATGTGAAGAATACGAGAAAATAGGAACCTTTTTGCAAGGAATTTCGAAAGACAGGAGTTTAAGTGAGAGAAATAGAGTTTTAAGGGACTAGATTGCAAACTAGGTCAAGATGTACTCATATTGGGGCCAAATTTTGTTACAAGTCTAGTTTGGGTCGAAGGAATCTAATGGTGAACTTTGATTACAGTTTTGACCAAGTTTAATTAGACAATTTGCACAAAAGCCCAAATCAGGGCAAAATGACGTTTGAAACACTATTGTAGGTCAAAATGAGTTCAGATAGTCAAATCAAGGGTACCAAACCTCTTAGGACATTTTTCTATGAGTTTTGGAGGTTTAGATGAATTTTATCCTAACCAAAACCACTTAAATTTAAGCAAGTCTGAAATTAGGATTTTGGTATGCTGTTTTGGTTCTCGGAATGCGTAAAACCCTATTTTTATCAGTGTTGACCCACTGTTTAGACTTTAATCCTCATTTGACCTTAGATTAACCCTTGGATGACCCCGTGGTTACTCTACATTTATGATGTGATGTTAAAACTGTACAATTAACCATGTTTTAATGTTTTCTTTTTAGAATGGAATTGCGTGGAATTACTATACTTAGGCAATCATTTAGAAGCATTTATCTCTTAATTTCAACTAATTCTAGTTAGTTATGGTTAATGATTGTGTTGCCTTCAAGAGGGTCCCTTGGAACAATTCCCTTCAAGATTGCCCTACCTACTGATTCCTTGCAAGTTGTTGCTGCTCTTCCTTTTCTTTTCGTGGAGCTCCAACAATCCCCCCAAGGCAGCAGTAGTTCCTGCAGTTGCTTCTCCGTGGATCCAATTGTAAAGTATGAGATTCAAATTAAAAGTGCAACAATAAATTGGGGAGAATTTGTCTCTTTTTCCAACTCTTGCGCTTGTCATGACATGCATGTAGTCCCCCCATCAAATGGAACCCAAAACTCCCACTTTAACGGTTAAGATCCAAGCCTTACCTCTAAGTTTTGACTGAGGAAGATGGGGAATCTTCTTCTCCTTCACATGGCAATGGGGAGAGCTTCTCTTCTCTTTCTCACCCTTTCTCAATCAGATAAGGGAATCAAATGAGGGAGAAGAGACAAATTGGTCAGTGGAGTTTATCCATAAATGCTTATATGAGAGAATGGGCAATTTAGCAGGTGGTCCAATCGACAGGTTTTCGCCTAATTACCATGGTCGAAATAGGAATGATATGTCGTTGTATATCGTATGGTGGAAAACCCTCGATCAAAAGTAAATTAAATCTAATTTGACCACGTAAGCTAGGCCGTATCCTCAGGAAGGAACGAATCTACCAAGAACTCGCGATTATATCAATAAATCATGCTGGCATAAATTCACAGGAAAATTATTGCAAAAAGATATTCATCAAATCCATTTTATCAACGAGTTGGGATGTAGCTTTTATATGCATCGACAATTTAGGAAATGGTGAAGTACTTGTACAAATTCAACTCAGTAAAATATGTTATATTAAAATGCATGAGTCACAATGGCATGTAAATGTAATTTTTAATATTAAGCATTTGTTTTGTGAGCTTGAACGAGCCCTTGACATTGCCACGGTGAGATTTGCTGGGGTGGAAGCCTTGCAATGATGGTGAGGTGCAGACGACGGTGTCTGGAGGCGGCCAGCCGGAGCAAAGGATGGCGACGGCGGTGGGTTCACGTGGAAGGAGAAAGAGCTATCAGCAGGCAACGTGGATGTCAGGTAATGCGCGGTGGTGTGTGGACCTCGTCTCAATGGTGTCGACGATAAGAATGGTGACCGGAGATGGCCTCACGAAGTAGGCCGAGCCAAGTGGCTTTGGATTTTTCGCGAGGAAGACGATGAACAGTGGGAGAAAGGAAAAAGGCAAGAGAAGATGTTCGGTGGAGCGTGGCTGTTGAGTTGGTGGTGTTGGCGGTGAGTGCAGTCATCAATAGTGGGCAGAGGGAGTGGCTGAGGTGGGTTCCCGGTGAAGGTGGCAACTTTGGGTTCTTGCGGGAATAGAAGAAGAGGAAGAAGGAGAAAAAGAAGAGGAGTGGGTGCGTGGTGGTGGAGGCCAGAAGGTCGAGGGAACCACAATGAAATCAAATATGATAGGCGCAGTTTTAGTGGTGGCTGTGTGCTGTCACCACACAGCCTTTGCGATGGCGCGGTGATCACATTTGGGAGGTGGATCACGGTGGCGGTTGCACTGCTCAGGTTGGTACGACAGTCAGTCACCCCACCTGTCCATGGTGGCTAAGCACGCGGTATAAGGCCTACTGTGATGATGATTGGCGTAGTAAAGATGATCGTGTGTGGTGGCGTTTGCAGTGGTGGATAGTTGTGAAGATGGAGGGCGAGGTGAGGGAGGAAGGCGGATCACGATGAGTGTCCTCCCAGTTGGGGGGAGGGGGGAAAAATGGTTGTATTGAAGGGGGAAATGGAAGGAATAAGATGGGGACAAAGAAATGACTATATTGATGGGCTTTCATCCCATACGTTTGGTCTATTTTGTTGGTGGGATTTACCTGAGGCATTGAAAATAAAAGTGAAGTGGCCCCATGGGTATTTTGCAAGGATATCTAACAGCCTTGAAATTTCTTTAGAGAGAGAGGGATTGAAATGGATATGGGATTAAGGTGGGAAATGGTGTTGTAGAATAATGCAAGGGAAAGTGATGAGAAATAATGTGAAGGAAAGAGGTGAAAACCCCTTGAATCCCCTACCTAATCATCCTCTCAACTCCTCCAAAAATTTTGTTAAGCTATAATAGAATTTGTTCTCTCCGAGCATTGTCTCTGCACACAAATATAACCCATAAATAATGAAGTGCATTATTCTTGCTAAAACATATGTAATGGTAACTATGTAAAATATGCACTTAATCTAATGTGATGATGCATTCAATACAATGGAATTAATGTGAATCAGGCTCGATAAATGTCAAACGATGCAAACATAACATGGACCCTCTTCTTTTAACTCTTTATCTCTATCTCACTACAACTGTGGTTCTCTTACTCTCAGGTCCATCCCAAGGGCTAAATTTGGCCTCCCTGCTTAAGCTCCCGACTCATAAGTTATTAAACCCTTAATAACCATCCTTAGGTTCCAAAACTTGTGGCCAAAGAGATTCTTGTTGTTTAGTTTTTTTAATGTGTAATGATCTCCGTTAACCATTATAAACCCTCAATTAAGGTATAATTAGCAACGAGACTTCATGGGCTTCGTGTAGAGTAGGGACCTTAACCCCTCTCGTTCAAGTTTCTTTTGATCCTTATAGATAATGTAATGTTAATGGTTCTAGCATCTAGAGATTTGTGGTTGCATGTTCATGGTAGGTTGGAAATAACATGATAGATGCATGCATTTGGATGAATATATGAATTGAGTTGGAATCCATGAATTCAAATCTTAATTTTCATGGCTTGAAGTGGGGGTTTTAACCTACTTGAAGGTGATTTGTGGCGTTTTAAGCCCTAGTTTGGTGGGATTTATATTGGGTTTAAACGTGGTTAAGGGATGTGCGAGTATGACAAAAAATTTAGACCCAACCAGACTTTATTCAAGATTTGGAACTACCAGCCAGCAAGAATATGGCACCAGCACTAAAGTTTAGTAGTGATACTAAACTGTATTAATGCATAACTTTAGTACCAATACAAGACCAGTTGTGCCTTTTGGTAGTTGATGATTTAGGGTGCCCTCTTTGTTTATTTTTTGAGAGATTTTGAAAGCCACTAAGCGTGCTCTATTTGTAGTCCAAATGAATGAGTTAAGGTAAATATTAGCCAAAGAGGTGTTTTAACAACCATGAAATCCAATGAGGGAGTAATGAAAATATTAAGCCTCATTCCTTGTGATGCATCTGTGAAATCGAAACTTATTCTCAAAGTTAAAGAAAATATGAACCCATCACCTAATGGATAAGGAGATTGAGTCAAATGCAAGGGTTAAAAGAGATATTGGAAATATTGAATGAAATGATTCTATTCCACAACAAGTTTAAGTTCTTAGATAATGTCATGGGCATGTCATGGAACCTAGTTAGAAACTAGGAGTTAGACCCTATGTTATATGGCTACACATGTAAACATGTAGGTATGAGAATAAGATCTATGGTTAACAAAACTAGTCCTTTCTTTTGAAAGAAGGAAGGATGACTACTATTTTTAGTAGTCATCTAGATTTTATTCCATAAGAAAAACAATACTTACAAAAGTGTTCATGTGCTAAAGTTTGGTTTAAAATATGCGTCGTAGTACAATGACTAAAGTGACGAAAACATTTTAATTTGTAAGCTTGAAATGTGAGTTCCGAGGCCATCTCAGGAAGCAAATAATCGCAATTAAACCACTACACAATGAATAAAAAATGAAACATAGAGAGATTGATATAAAAAGAATGAATACTCAATTTATTACAATATCAAACTCCAAAATAAGAATCAAGTGTTTGAGCGACAAAAATGTACTTCAATTAACTCAACTTAACACTGAAAAACTCAGATTAGGCGTCTGGAACTAATGTTTGACGACTTAAAGTTCATAACCAAATCCAAAACCAGACGTCTAGTTGCAGCCTAAAGCAAAACCCTCCTCCCTTCTCTCTCAGCCCAACCTCTTCCTCTCTTTCTTTTCTCTATCTAAAGATGTAATTGGATCTAGCCCAGACCCTCGTGGCATGAACACGAGTGAGAGCGTGCTTGTAAGGGACCCGACCCCTCGTGGTCTTGAGTGAGAGGGTAAGGGTCGAAAACGTTATATATAAATTTCACAATTAAGTTCCCACGAGGTGGGACTTTGTTTGGCCTCTTCTCTTTGTTGCTTCAACATGAAGCTGCTACAAGGTGTCCCTAGTAATCAAAGGGCGAGATGGCTTCGAAAGGCCAATTTGAGGGCCCAGGTGAGTTCTTGATGCCGGTTCGCCTCTATTGAAAGTGGTGGCGAGGTTGGTGGTCTTTTGTTGGTGGTAGATGGAGATGAAGAAGCAAAGCTCGAAGCGATTCACCTGAAATAAGAACACGAGCCCTTGGCTCCGATTAAAAGGTTCAAGGGCTTCGCTGTGAAGTGGCGAATGTGGTGGCAGTGTCAATTTGGTGTAAATGTGTGTGGGGTGGTTAGACAATCTTGGCAGAGGCGACGATGTGGTGGGCCTTCCGGGGAGGTGCCTTGTAGGTCAAAACCCTCAATTTCTTAAGGGCTTTTGATCTACAAGGTGTTGGGGAGCTTGTGGTGTAAGTATTGAGGTGTTTGGTGGCCTATGTCGATGGCGCGAGCTCATTGGAGGTCATGTGAGAGACTAAGAAGACGAGGTGCGAACAGCATGAGGAAAGTGTGAAAATGAGTTCTAAGGGCTTAGAGCTAAACTAGGAAGAGAGAGGGAGAGATTGGGGAGCTTATCGAGGTGAGAACCGAGACCACGTCCGGCATTGGCCGACTGAACGTGGGGAAGATGAAGTTGACGGCAGGGCAACGACGAAGAAGGGGTTGAAGACGATCTTGCTTTGGCTGGCTACGGTCACGAGGAAAAGAGAAGAATGTTGGTGTTGCCAATTGAGCATGAGCATGCGCGGAAGACGGAGAACGAAGAAGCTTGCTAGAGTTAGAGGTGTGGACGACCATGCGTGAAGAATAGGTTGGAAACTTAGCTCTAGATTTTTTGTGAGCTTGTTGGAGCTCCTTACCCCAAATCAAGACCCGAGAATTGGTCAATAAAAACCTCTTGATTTTAAGAGCAATCCCTTCAAATTTGGAAGGATTTGGATTAGATTTGATGGGGTTGAATGTTCAATCAAAGATCCACGCTTATGGGCTGGTTTTTGCTGTTGTGTTGCCGAAATGAAGAAGGAGAAGGACCTATTAATAATGCAAATAAAAACCTAGGGGTGTTTGTGCAGTATGAAGAGAGAACAGGGCTAAGATGCAAACTAGATCAAGATGAACTCCAATTGGGCTCAAGATAACTTAATTTAGACCCAAGGAATGTAATGGTGACCTTATTTGGGTTTTGACCACATTTGACTAGGTAAATTACACAAAAGCCCAAAATAGAATAAATTCTCGCTGAAGTCTCATTTTTTGTGACAAATGGGTTCAATTGGTCAAAGTGAAGGTATTAAACCCCTTAGAATATTTTTCAATGATTCTTAAGAGGTTTAGATTGTATTTATTTTTACCAAAACTCTTTAAATCTGAGTGAGGTTGTTAATTAGGGTTTTTGCATAATAAAATAGTCATTAAATCTCATAAAACCCTTATTTAGTTAATCTAAGCTCACTTCTTACAAAATTAAGCTTATTTGACCCTGGATTAAGCTCTAATTAAGCTCTTAGTTAAGCTGCTTAGTTAAAATAACAGAATTAACCCATTTCTTTTTTTTGTCTCAGATTCAATTCAGAACAAAATTACGATCTTCTAATGAACAATCAGGAGCATTTATTACTATATTTAAGCTAAATTAGGCATATTAACACCAATGATAGTGTTACCATCATACCCTCATGCCTAAATTTTGGTACTCCCTAGCAAAATCTTATGGAATAGACCTGATCTTTAGACCAGATTTTATCGTCAGGATGTCAGTGTGTGCCAACTCTAAGACTAGAGGTACTAAAGTAGCAGCCAAAATCCAGACCTAACCAGCCTCATCCTTGGGTCCACAATGAAGGTTTTTAGGGCCCGTAGAATCTGCTCTGAGGTTTGTTGACCCTAGTGATTAAAACACCCGTGGGTGTGTGCAGCAAGGTTTGGTTCAATTTGCCATTGCATTTTTTTAGAAGATAGAGAGATATGTATTTTTGAGAGTTTTCTCTCTTTTGTTTTAAATTGCTCCAGACCAACATCAGATTGGCCCTAAATACGATCTGTATCGGATTCCTCGGTCCCATCATCAATGCTTGAAGGGTTCCTAGCTTTCTATGCTTCGTGATAGCACTGCCCATGACAACCCTTGAAACCCTGGCTTTCGAAACTTCATGATAGTGCCACCTATGGCATTCTATAACTAAATCCAGAGCTTGTTGATCGACATTTCGGAATATTGTCGCCTATGGCATCTGAACCAGCACAAGGCGCTTACGTGCCCCCAGTAGGATATGTAGATATCCTAGGAGGCAAGCGCCGAGGAGATGATATGTTATAACGAATCTTTGAAGTATTTTACTCCTATCTGCAGTGAGAACTCATCCAAATCAACTTGTGTATTCTAGCTTCTTCTAAGTCAGATTTTCGAGAAGACATTTTTCAGAACAAACCACTTTTTGGCATTATTTTCATTAAGCGCGCTGAACCTGACTAGTGTGCGAATTTTGGGTGCCTTGGTTACCAAGTTCCGCAAACCAAAGCGCAGACAATGGGGTCGAATACACCCTAAGCCTTAGAATTAATTCATCAACCTCGCAACTCCCTCATCCCCTTGAGGAATGTCCAGATCATAACAAATATGTGAATGTTTAACCCCAAAACAAGACTAAGAGACCTAAAGTCGATATCCCTCACTAATCCCCTTTTCCTTAGCACCCTAGGACCATCTGGTCACAATAGCCCATGCCACCAAGGGTAACCATCTAATCCTGAGGGTTTGTGATGCGATAGCTCCTCCAGGAAGACCCTTCGCTCAGCCACTGACCCTCCCACGCGAGGACCTTCCGAAAGAGCTAAGCGCTATGCCCCCACGTCGGGGCGCCAACAATCTGCAACAATGACGTCCTGCTCGTGCAAGAGAAAGAATCACCTTGGAAACCTCTCCAAAAGGGCACCATGTCCTGTCTAGTCTTTCCACCAAAAAGAGAAAGTCGAACCATCGCCTAGGAGGGGGCGAAAGTGCCCCAGTGCTCTAGCATCACCCCCAACACGGAACGCTAGAACAGTGAGTCACCTAAGTGGTGACGAAGTGCCGAAGGACCCACCCTCAGCGGGATCTAGGCACCGTAGGAGTCCCTCAAGAGATCTTGCCACATCCCCTGCTCCCCTTGATGAAGTCTAGAAGCCCACTTCGAAATTAGAGCATCTACCACCTCCTTGATCTGTCGTACCCCAAGCCCTCCTTCTTTCTGCATATGGTGGCTGATGGTAACACCATCATTTGCCACAACTAACTTAAATTAGTCAGAATCAAGACATGAATTCTCTTGAATGTTCGCCTGAGGACAATAATTCCACTCTGATCTATTTTGAGGAAAGAGCAATAAAACAGGGGTAATTATGCTATTTTAACATCACATATTGAATGCAAAGTAACCACGGGGTCACCTAGGATTAATTAGAGGTTGATTGAGCATTAAAGTGGGTCAACATTGATAAAATCAAGGTTTCACGCATTTTGAGAACCAAATTAGTACGCAAAACCCAAATTATCAGCCTCGCTCGAATTGAAGAGGTTCTAATCATGATTAGAGGTTCTAAGAGCATTTGTACCTTTGGTTTGACCATCTGAACCTATTTTTACCGTGAACAGAGTTTAAGACTGGAATTTACCCTAAATTGGGCCTCTGTGCAAATTTCTCAGTTAAACGTGGTCAAAACTCAAATCCAAGTTCACCAGTAGATTCATTGGGTTCATATTAAGTTAATACCAAAATTTAGGCCAAATCAGAGACTATATTGACCTAGTTTACATTCTAGTCTTTAAGATCTCTGTCCTTCATAATTAAGCCGCTAGTTTGTGATTTTATTACATTATGGTCCCTATCTTTTGTTATCTTCTTCACGATAAGCCCCCTGTGGCGTGAAATCAACTAAGAGTCCTAAATGCAAGTCCATCGATTGTGATTCAACAAGATCTCCATTAGATCTTCACCAAATCCCACCAAATTTGGTGAGATTGGTGTTCAGACCGTGAGAGATCATTTGAACACGATCTTAAGCCAGGATTTGAACCATGGAGCTCAAGTGAGCTCAAGAAACCTGCGAGGAAACCCAAACCAAAATGCATTGAAATCGTGATTAATTTTTCTAATTGAGGTCAAATCAGAGCTTTATATAAGCTCTAGAAGTTCCTAGAATCATTTCGAGCCCGGTCCACGACCAAAATCCTTTCTTCCCTTCTTTCTCCGACCAGATCCGTTGTGGCTCTGGAGAGCCTCTTTGATCTCCTTCCTCCTAACGTCGAACTACCAAATTTGGCAGTCCAATCTATTCCTTGACTTCCTTCGCTTCTCGCCGACCAACGCGGAAGCTACCTACCCCTTTGCCCTCGCCAAACACCCCCACCAGAGATATTCACCTTCCCCAAGTCCGGAAAGCCACACCAGAACGATTCCGCCCTCCTTCGACCCAATAGATAGGTTATCTCCCTTCCTCTCTCTCCTTAGATTAGGAATTAGCCCTTTAGACCTCGCTTCGACCAACAACCTACCTTCTCCCCCTCCGTCTTCTCCAGTGTCGACCGTGATTCCAGCGTATCCGCACCATTGCTACAGACCACCAAATCAGTCGCCACCACCTCCATAAGATCCCTCTCATTCCTAAGATCAAAAGCCTGAAGTTTATTGGAACTTTTGACCTATGGAGCTCACCACCAAGTGACCCACCCTTTCGCAGTCTTCCCCGATGTCGTCCGGCCGCGTCCAACCTCCATCCCACAAATGAACACCACCACTATGTTGGTGCAAGGGCATAACGATCGTCAATTTTGATGATAACACTTGTGTTTTAACATTTGCATTTGAGTTTATGATTTCAAGATAATTCCAAATGGATACAAGTGTGAAGGATCTCAGAGCTCACGTCCATGGTGGATTGGAGAAGCTTGTTGGAGGAGAGGGAGCTTCGCTCGGAGTGAAAGCTTGAAGAAGGAAGGAGATAAAGAATAGGATAGATACTCTATTCTTGTATTCTTTTGTAATTCTTTGGCTCTTTATTTTTTGTGTCTAGATATATGTTAAAGAGCCTCAAAGTATCTAATCTATAGTCCTATGAACACCTTCTAAACCCTAAGACACTTAGACAACACTTAGAGAACTTAGAAAACCAACATAAGCGTCAGACAGCCTGATCAGACGTCCAATCTGAAAATCAGACGTCAAATCATGAATTTTAGGACATCTGAATGTTGAATCAGATGTCCAAAAAACACTTAGGCTGAGAACCACTTACTGTTTGCCAGATTTAGACGACCAGCCCTTACTCCTGACGTCTTAGAAGACATCTGATGATATTGCCAGACATCCAATTAGTGGAACGTTGGCTTAGAAATATGTTTGTTGAGGATTGATCTTTGATCTTCTATCAGACGTCCGTAAGGGTCCTCAAACATCTGATATATAGACGTTAGCCCTCGATTATGCCAAAATCACTTCTCTTGAAGGATCTAGCCTTGGGAAATCCATTCTAGAAGCTAATTAGATTTCCAGACGTCCAGACATAGTGACAGAGGTCCACCCTATCGTTTGACCCACTTTCACAGGAACCCTATTTAGGTC
Source organism: Thalassia testudinum (assembly GCA_037157565.1). Lineage (NCBI taxonomy): Eukaryota > Viridiplantae > Streptophyta > Magnoliopsida > Alismatales > Hydrocharitaceae > Thalassia > Thalassia testudinum. Next base: position 57,882,511 of record JAZHRO010000030.1, read on the forward strand.
TGACTCAAGTCAAGAAGGTAACCCACCTAGAATTAGACAGCTGATCTAGTTCCCAGACATCTTATACCTGGCTTCCAAACATCTAATACTTTTCCTAGACGTCTAATGACTCTGTCAGAACCATTAATGATTCTGATTGTGACTTGATTTGCCTTGGGATAATCCCTGACGGCTATCTAAGGCTCCCACAACCTTCCTAAGCCTTCCTAAGCCATCTATAAATAGTTGTGGCCCCTTCCTTTGCTGGACACACCCAAGCAATACTACTTCCACTTATATTTTGTCAATTTGATCCTTAGAAGAGTCTAGCTCTCACAAGCCTTGTTCCACATCTTGAGAGCTTCCTTCTCGCCGCGCACCTGCTCTCCTTCAGTCATTACGAGAGCGACGTAGTACTGTTACATGGTTCACGCACCTGCGTCATCAAGCCGACACACTTCCACCAAAGAGAGCAACGTAGTGTCGTTACATGGTTCACGCACCCGCGTCGTCAAACCGACACACTTCCACCAAAGGAAGAGACGTAGTGTCGTTGTGTGGTTCACGCACCCTAGTTGTAAAGCCGACTTACTTCCACCAAAGGAAAGTTTCCTAGCTCCTATATTTGGTAGATTTTAATCTTTGTGGCTCTATAGGATTGTTATTTTACTGTCTTTGGTTGGGTATTCGCTTTGCGAATTCCCGTCTCTCTCGTGAGACAAAATACTCCACGTGAAGAGGAAAGTCCTAAACCGAGAGGTTTAGGTGGTGGTTTTTACCCGGTTTGGGTTTCCACCAAAAATTATGCATTTGTGTGTTGTCTATTTGTGTGAAATTGTTTATATATTTTCTCATTTTATTTGTTTCACACAAATCTCACCCCCTCCCGTAGGAATCTACACACCGAACTCCACACACTCCGACGATGTTTATGGATGTATTGATTGGGGCATTTAGCCCATATTTTGTTTCAGGTCTTCTTCGTCAGACCGCCATCGTTGCTGCTCAACGTCGTCGTCATTCGCCACCATCTGCCGACCCCTTCCCTTGGCTCTACCTTCAATAGACATAGCTCAACCTTGAGAGGACATGCAAGTCTTCACTTGTGCGAAGCTACACAGCAACATCACCAATTGGAGCAACCCTTCAGCAGCTGCACACAAAGGCGAATTGAGCACAAGATAGTGCCACATCGTGGTGACCTATTTTGGATCTCGATACAAATTGAATGGTGTGTGAAGACTCTTCACGTGCTATCCCACGCACTGTCTCACTGCTCACCCGTGCCCACATGCACATGGGTCTAGACCCAACCTGGATCCGATTACTCGATTAGAGATCCGATTAGGTAGAGAATCTGAGGAGGGGGGAGGGTTTTACACTGTGCTCCTCAGCATGCATGCCTATGTCCTCTATACTTAGGCATTTCTGAGGGTTGTGCTTTGAAGCATGTATGTTTTTAAGGTCCTGCGCCTTAAGCGGTGCTGTGGTCACTTACGGCATCTGACCTTAGGGTTCGATGCCTGATTTTGGTACTGTTGCTATATTAAAGGCACTGTGGACTTATTTGGCTATTATCTGATGTGGTAATTGGTCTAAGACCACTGTAGTGATATTTGAGTTGGGTGAGAAATTGGGATATTTGGGATATGTGTTTAATGTGAGACATTAATTGGTGATCTAAATCACTATTTTTAGAGTTTTTCTATTCTTTTTATCCCAACAACTTTTGAGATACAATTTAGCTTATCATTGTATATATTGTTGCATGAATTATTGATTGAATATCTTTTTATACGTAATGATTATGCTCATTGCTATTAATTGTGATTAGTGATTGAATTGTCTAATTTGCCCCCAACGATCGACCTCGTACTCACATTTCTTTCCTAAGTTTATAAATTTAAATGTTGCGATTTTTGTCACTTTACTATAACGCTATACTTTAACGACTTCTCTAGCATAACAACAATGGCCCACCGCACCGATTGCATGATGTCACACCCCATTAATTCTCCGACGATTAGGGAGAAGATTTGTGGGTGTATCAATGCTCGGGTCTCAGCTACTGAGCTAGTTAGGGTCATAATAGTCCATTAAAGAGGTACAAGTAGAGCAATAGAGCAAAACTAAAGGGGGTCAAAACCAGCTGAAAATCTAGTAGTCTCCTCTGTTTTGTCAATATTTTCCAAAATCCTGTACCTGAAAAGAAGACCTGTGCAAGCATACCACAAATAAAAAGTGGGTACATCATCATGCCCCCATGCTTAAGTTTTGCTAGTCCCTTAGCAAATAACTCACTAAAGTGCAAAGCAATTAAGTATTAGCAAGGCAAGGGTGATGAGATATTTATTTTTCTTTTCTCAAATTGTTAGTTATTTAGAGATGATCTTTAAGCTGAAATATTTTTTTGATAAGCCAACTGTATTTACGTTTGGACTTTGTGAGAACTTGTCACTTAGGAAGACTGACAAGAACTTAAGACTGATATGACATAAACCATCTCTAGACCAATAAGGGCTCTTGATATTTAAACCTTAAGTGCGATTTCCGGGACTCGGTAGGTTTTACAAGGCTCAAAAGCTAAGTGGCTATGGCTATGCTCAGTGATAGGTTAGGACCTAATTCTGCACACAAAGAACATCACCACATCTTCCTTAATCTTTCCCCTCACTCAATTGAGTGAGATTTTTAAAGTTGTTTGAATCTTGAAGATTTATCACTCAATCTGTGTTTCTAATCATTAATTGACTCAATTGATGTGCTTTTTAGGTTTGTGCAACCTCAGGAATCTTTTGAGACATTTCCCTATCTGATTCATGGAGATTTGATCTCCAACCTTTGAAGCCAACCATTATCAGAGCTTTGACAAGACCCAAGGACCATAATCTAAGTTATAGCTTATGAAAGTCCTTGAGAAGCTCCAGACAACCATTGGTGATTTAAGGAACATAGTCTGCCTATTAGATTGATGTTTTCCTAATGATTGCTCCTTATAGGTTTTTATCCTCTCCACAACCATTAGAATTTAAGCTATGGAAATAGGTTCTAAAGCACAAGTATATTCCAGAGAACCTATTTCAGGTTTTGATTAGGTCTAAGAATCACTGATTTGGTCTGTCGAACACAACTCCAACCAAGCTCAGGCGGTGAAACTTGAGAACACTATAGGAGTTTTCAAAGCACGAAATTGATGTGTTGAGTCAATTCTTAAGGTTGATTTTAGTTTGAGAAAGCCCTCAATTTCATCTGAATTGCTTTGATCTCTAAAGTCAAATTTTGAGCTTCTTAAGTCAAACTCGAGTCTAATGTGAGGCTTAAATGCTCGAATCTTTGATTTATTGAGTTGGTTAAGTTTTTATTTGATTTAGAACCTATAATAAATGATTTAATACAATTTTATTGAGCTTATATTGTGATTTGAGTTTCTATCCTGTTTCGGTCCAAACTGGAACCCAACATTGTGCAGTGCCTTATTGCTGAGATTTGAGTCTAATTTCTACCAAGATCAATTCTTTTTCAAGCACCGAATTGATCTAAATCATTTCTCGAGGTTTTTACCTATCTATTTGCCTGATTCACATTTAAAAAAAAATGTTCTGTACATTGAGAACGGAGCTCTGAAGCTTCTGGAACTCCTTAAGCATTCCTTTAGCTTCATCTCTCAACCAAGCTTACGGAATGCAATCTGCAGCACTCCAAAATTCTCAATTGAGAGGTATCTTTTCTTTGCAGGTGAATTGACCAAAAATTTCTTCATTTACAACACATTCCACCATGGCAGCAGTACTATGTTTAATCTCTGAAACTGCGGATTAAATTTGACCCAACCATCAAATTGATGGAGAATTTGGATAGGAGAATCTTAGAGCTCTTGTTTGAGCTCTAGATCAAGTTAAATGGTCTGTTGAGTCGGTCAAAATCGATGTTTGAAGATTACGCCAGCGGATGCTGCGAAGAAGAGAACCAGCCGGAGAATGATCCCACCTCGAAAGTGGAGCGCCGACGCACGTATAAATTGAATCCTGCATTGAGATGCATCAGTCATTAGTGCATGGTGCAACTTACTAAGCATCGATTCTCTTGAGCATGTGTGTGCGTGCCTGTGTGCACATGAGCTTGGGTGGGTGTGAGCTTTATGGGCCAGGAACGGGCCCGGTACTGAGAAGATTATGAGGTCCCATATTTGATAAAGAATATGATTCCGGGCCTTTATTTGATTAATATCCCTCTCCAACATCCTCAGGAAATCTGATCGATTTTCCAGAAGACATGCCAATTTACGATACAGAAACCGAGGTGTCGGATGAGAGGGGTTTCAATTGGGTCTATCCTACCAGCTTGGAACTTGAGCCTGGATAGAACACCTTTTTAAGCCCAGAATTGACATTTAGGCAAGACCCCGATTAGGCTGCTGAATCCACATCATGTGATTTATGCTGCGGTGGAATTCATGATCGTGAATCCCATTCAGAACTGGATTTTCGCAAACTCTCCGACAACTTCGGATCTGACCATAATTGCGGAGAGACTCCCCTTCCTGAACACACCAAGCCCATCTACGACCTCAGATCACATGACTCATTCTCTGACTCCAACTCTGAGGTCCTATTTCCCAAGATCACTAATAACATAGAATCATTCTTTCTCGATCTTCGGAAACCAAATCCACAAAATGCCAAGAGTGATTGCAACCCAGAATTCAAATATTTTCTCAATTCAGATTTCCTTCATCCTATAGGCACTCTTCAGGCATTTGATAGTTACCCAGAGGACTCTCTACAAGAGATCACCTGTCATTCGTTTTTAGAAGAGCCCTCATACACAGTTCTCATTGAAGCCACCTCTTCCACACAGACAGAACTGATCAAAACCTCTTCTCAACCCCGACCCCCAACCGGACTCAATTTCTATTCAGATTCACCTCTCACCAAACCGATTGAAATTCCACATCGGGTTACGAACACTGACCAGACAAAAGACCATGCTCCATCATTCTCTGATCATCCCTGTAGGGTTTCCGCATCATTCATTGATTATTTTACGGGTCCCTACTCTGACCAGGCAGATTCGACTCAGCCAAACCACGCATTCACACTTCCACATCCGTCCGAGCTTCACAGTATATGGTGGGTTCCACACCTCTTGGTCTACATTTTTCAACTCACCAGATTGATTGGGTTTGGGCTGATGAACAAGCAGCTGGTTGGACCAACCATGCTCTTAATCAAGGTGCTTGTCTTACAAAACTCTGTTGATTTGACCATCCCCTCTCCATCCCATTTCCCGCTCAGCTGAAGGCGTCGAATTTAGCGCTCAACGGGAGGCAGCCTGTCATTCTTTCTGAAAAAGCCCCGAAACCTTTTCTGACACCTTTTTGCACTTAAAGTTCACCATTTAGGACAGCCGACTCCACCTCAGGTGCTTGCATCTGATATTAGAAATCGTCCGCAACTGTCACCCCAACTCATTCACTCATCATAATACCTGTCCTAATGTTGGAACTAAGTTGAATAAAAACCTCTAAGTTACAATGAGGACATTGCAAATTTTAGGCATAGGGGGATATGAAAGTGCAAAACTTGTAACAAAAGGTTTTAAATAAAAAATTCACATATGCCAAAAACACCATAAAAATTAAAAAAAAAATTGAAAAAAAATAAAATAAAATTAGAGGAGGAAAGAAAATTTTGTACACTCTACAAAGGAGGAGGAGAAGAAAAAGGAACAAAATGAAAAGAAGGAGCACAAAATGAAAGAAAAGAGATAGTTATTAGTAAGAAATTAATGAGTTAACCTAAGTTCTAGACCTCATTCAGGAAAAGAAATGGAAAGTGCACAGTGAGATTAGTAAGAACTCGAACCTTAGGCATTTTTGGATAGACTCTTAGTATCCATTAGGATCCAGACATTCCTCAAGAGGTTGAGGAAAATGAAAAGCTTAAGTATTAGGTCGAAGGCTTAGGGAGTATTTGGCCTCGTTAACTAACTTTTGGCTTACGGGACTCAGCAAACTAAGCACCCTAACTTCACACACAGCCTGGTTCAGTAAGCATAAAAATCAAAATCACGTAGAAGCGTTACAAAAATTCTGAAAATGACACCTAGAGTAGGAGCGGCCGATCAACACAAGTTGATTTGGACGAGTTCCCAGCGCGGAGAGGTGGGAAATTCCCCTCGAGGATGCGTAACAAAATATCATCTCCTCGGTGCTTGTCTCTTAGGATATTTACATATCCTACTGGGGGCATGAAAGCACTCTACTGGTTTAGATTCTATGGATGGCATTATCATGAAATGTCAATTGCCAAGGTCTGAATTTGGCCACAGAACACCATGGATGGGATTATCTTGAAATCTCAACAGCCAGGGTTCTGGGGGTTACCATGGGCAGTGCTATCTCGAAGCATCGATTGCCAGGAACCCTTGAGGATTGATGATGGGGATAAGGAATCTGATACAGACCGTGTTGAAAAGCCAATCCTAAGCTAGAATTAAAAAGAAAAAGAGAGAGAAAACTCTCCAAACATATAAATCTTCTACCTCTCTTTCGTACAAAACGCACTGCGAACTGAGCCAGGGCTAAAATTAACTCAAGCACAGGTGCTTTAACCACAAAGTCCAATAAGCCTTAGGTTAGTTCTTGTAGGCCTTAAAAGCCTTTGTTAAGGACTGAGGATGAGGCTAGACAGATCTGGATCTTGGTTGGTACTAGAGTACCTTTTAGGCCTATGATTGGCACTCTGACCTAATCTAGGTTACAAAGGAAAAAACACTTATCTAGAATCATTAAGAACTTCATGGTCTAGAACAAGGGTTGAAACCTTAAAATTTTGCTAAGGGACTAGCAAAAGTTAGGCATGGGGGTATGATGAGAACCCCATCATGAACCCTAACTAGTACAATCTAACCCAAATATGTGTGAAAAAGCTCCTATAAAACCCAAAGAGATGCTTAACTCAGAGAATTCTGAGTTAAAGAATAAAACAAATCATATGAGGTAAAGCTACAATTTCACCCATGCAGTATGCGAACATGGTAATTAAGGGTCGAAACACAGGTCAAACAAGCTTAACAATGAGGGAAGTCGGATGATCTGATCTGAAAAGGACATCTAGGAATTAAATGACATTCTGTAACCCTAAAAGAAATCCACTTCAATTCACGAGGTTTGAGGTAGGATAACAATCAACTAAAGCCTCTAAAAATCATAGAAAAATGTTCCCTAGGGTTTAGAACCTTTAATTTGACCTTTGAAACCTATTTTGACCTAAAATTAGAACCGTGCCCAATTAATGACTTAATTTGGATTTTTATGCAAATTGACTGGTCAAACATGGTCCAACCTAAAATCAAAGTTCACCATTAAAATCCTTAAGTTCAAATTCGTCTAGTATAAAAACTTGAGCCTAAGAAAAGACCATCTTGATCGACTTTATAATTTGGTCCTCTTTATTTACTTTTTGACCCTTATCTTTTGAAACCCTTGTGTTTAGGCCCCCGACTTCTCGTCGTTCTTTCCAGAACGGTCCCCCTTGCCACTTCTGCGCAGTGCCATGCCTCCGGCGACCTTGCACGGAGGATGGCGCCACGCAGGGGAGGGTGCTCGTCCTCTAGAACAGACGGGGGCTTCCCTGCGACGTCATCTGTCTCAGGGACCTGCCCATGCCCTCTGCCATCAACCATGCCTCTCGTGCGAATGCACAAAAGGCATGGGTATCCTCTCCGACCACTCTCCGGCGAGGCTGGCACGTCGCCTCCTCGTTTCCCTCTCCGCGCCAAGATCTATTTAAGGAGCGGCAAGGTCTGCCGACTCCTTCAGGCTTCCTCTGACGGAGAAATACCCCACCTTTCGTCTCTTCCTCCTCCGGTCAGAGCGCTCAAAGCCTCCGGCGATCTCCTCCTCCTCGTCGCTCTGCGGCCTTACCTGTAATAGAGTTTACTCTGCCCTGTTGTCCGCGCTAGGCCCTACCAGCTGGCACCCTCCATCTGCCTCCTCGTCGCCGATATCCTCCTCTAAGGCATGTTCGTCCCCAGCTCCGGTAGGCACGAGCCGGGCACTGCTCTCTTCCCCTTCGTCGAGTAAACAGGTACAGAGTTTCCTCTCTCTCTCTCCCTTACAATTTCCCTCTCTTAATTTTCCTTTTTACTCCACCGCACGCGACTTCCACCTCCACCTGCTCCGTCTACGATCACCTTCTCTGGCAAGTCCATCCCACTTCCACAGACCTCCACACCCCTCGCCGACTACCCCAGAAGCTTCCCCTCACTCCACTCAACCGATCCCCCCTCTCCACTCACTGCCAATCACCGCCCAATCACCCCCCGAACAAACCCATCTTCCCGCACACAGTCTGACCTAGGGCTACCTCCGCACGCGCCCTCGCGCCTTGCTGACCCCCGCACTGTCTTCGCCGCACTCCGGCGAATCTTCCCACGTTATCTGACTTGGCCGAGAGGCCGTCTATGTGTATTCAGGTTAGCAGCCCCTCGTCGCCATTACTAAGCTGTTGCAGCTCCTTCGCCCGCAGCTCCAGGCGTTCTCCAGCCCAGGCGCACTTCCCAGGCAGTGCGGATTACTGCCGCGAACACGCCCAGGCCTGCAATTGGGTTGCGAGCTTCACCGCTGCCCCAATTGGCAGCAGTTCCCTCACATGCGGGTGCGAAATTTGGGAGGTGGGACTTTAGTCCCACCTCGTAAGTGTGAGGCCGCGCGCCCACACTTATATTGAAAAAGTGCATTGAGCTTACTGCCTTCGACACACAGGGGTCAGGTCCTTCTCACTCGCACGCAGCGTGCCACGCGCTCGCTCGCCCTCGCCCGCCCTCACGCCCTGCAGGTCTGGGCTGGATCCGACTACCCGACCACGCACTCCTCGCCCACCACCGCACTCCGGTGGGCCTGGTCCAGGGCGCGCTATCCGAGCCCGATTACCTGGCTTTGGGAGAGCAGTCCTAAGAGAGATTCTAAGAAAGAGAGAGATGCGGGGAAGGGTAGGGGTAGGTTTTGCACTGACCACTGTGTGTGCGTGCAGGAAAGAAGGAAAGGCAAGGAAGAAGCAAGCTAAGGAAGAAGAAGAGAGAAGCGGCCGAAGCCCTAGCCGCACTGAGCAGCTAAAGAAGAAGAGAAGAAGCCACACTGTAGCAAACCCACAGTTAAGTCGTCGTAGCATCAAGTCAGACGACGAAAGGGCAGCGGTTATAATAGAAAGAAGAGAAAAGAAGAGGAACTGTAAGAAAGGAAAAGAAAGAAGGAAGCAGAGAAGCCAAAGAAGAAAAGAAGAAGGCACAGCTGCAACTAAAGAAGAAAGAAGAAGGCAGGAAGCAGTGAAGAAGAAAAAAGAAAAGAGAAGCAGAAGCAGATAAGAAGAAAAAGAAAAGAAGAGAAGCAGAAAGAAGAAGAACGCTGAAGAAGAGGAAGAAGCCAGAGAAGAAGAAGAAGATCACCACAGCCGCAGAAGAAGAAGAAAAGAAAAGAAAGAAGAAGAAAGGAAGACTCAACAGGAAAAAGAAGAGGAGATCAGCTGGAAGAAAAAGGACAGAACGAAGAGGAAGAGAGAAGAAGAAGAAGCCAAGAGAACTCTAACTCCCTCTCTCTCTCTCTTATTATTTTTGTAACAAAATTGTGAATATTTATGCTTCTAGAATTCTAGTTGCTCTCTGAGTTCGACCTCGGGAAAACTTAATATTCCGAGTAAAAAAATTTCTATAGTAATCTGGTAGCTGTTTTGTCATATACTACAACGATTGCAAATCTAATAACCATAACGACGGAACAAAACACGCTCTTAGCTGTTACTAGAGAGGCTTAAGCAGTTTAAGCCGTCTGATTTACTAATCGGATGATTGATTTGGTTGCATTTCATTTCATATTGAGTTCATTAGTTCCATTGTAAGGAGTATTTGGTGATCTAAATCACCATTTTACTCCATTATTTTTACATTCTGACACTTGATCCTATTGCTACTTTATTCTGAAGCAATTTTTATTCACAATTTCATAGCTTTCTTATCTTAAATTGCAATTCTTGATAACTGAATTCCATATTGCCCCCTGTGTTCGACTTCGGAACATTTTCGAGTAATAAAGTTATTTGTTTGAGCATTATTTTGGCTATACTGCAACACGACAATCTTAAAACACCGATTTAGTGAATGAACAGAGAGTGGCAAGTGCAGAGAGAGAAGGCTTAAGAGAAGAGTTGAGAATGAAGAGGGAGACGAAGAGTTAAAAGGTGATTAAGAGAAAATTAAAGAAATTATTGAGTTAAAAGAGAATTATGACATCTAAAGATTTAGAGACATTTGAAAGAGAAGGATGAAAGGCTGATTAAGCTTGATTAGTGTTTTAGCTTCTCATGTATACACGACAATCATTTTGTATTGAAAATTCTTTTTATGCATTTATGTTTTGTAAATACTTGTAATAAATGCTTCTTTTACTATTGAATGTAAAATATTCATTTACATTTCTTTTATAATGAAATGATTGCTATGATTCGAGTTTAATCTTATGTGCAATTATTCATGTGCTTAATATATATTGTAATTATTGATCTAATTAATTAAGTAATTAGTAATATTATGCTTTTGAATTAAAATGATGAATTAAATTAAGTTTATACCTCCCAGTGAACGACCTGACCTCAACCAGTTAAATGAATTAAAATTTAAAATGTCAAGTTAGCTAGCATTTATTGCAATTAAATAGTGCTAATAACCTTAATTAATTGTACTGAAAATTGAACAATCATTTTAGTGGCATCATTGCCGGGGAGGTTAGTTGGTAATTATATTCGCCATTATCATTTTTTTTTTTTTTTGTACATATTTCACTTCTAGCTAGTTTGTTTTTGCTTTATTTTGTTTTTGTCTTCTTTTAGGGATATCCTCGCAAGTATTCTAAAGAGGAAGGCGGGTTTTCTGTTTCGTATTTTCCCATGTATTCATTGTACATACCCATAGTGAGATTTCTTTTCCCTAGTCTTTAGTTAGGTTTTTTTGCTTACATTTAGGCTAGAAAATATAAAAATACAGAAAAATACATACTTTTCTAACTAGCAGCAGCATACCACTGGGTATACACTCTTAAGAGTACATATTCCTGCTTGTAGCTGCCTATCTGACTTGGGATTATTTTTGATCTCTCATCAGCGGGAAAAACACGTGAAAACCACGCGTAGAACCCTAACTTCGGACTAAAAGCACGACCATATAATTGTTTGAAAAGATTTAAAAAGTGGTCATTCGTTACTTCTTTCTATCATTTGAAAAGGATTAACTAAAAAGAGGAATTTTGAAAACTTGTGAATATATTCTATTTGCAGATTCAATGTGGGTTTGTATCGATTACATCTTTTTCACACTATCACACATGCGGCATGACCACCAAAGTTGCACAAGTCTTTTGCTTCTATCTCTACTCTTTGCACCTCTTAAGGTTTTGGTCGAAGATCAACAAGTCTCTCCCACTGCTAGAGCTCTAGGGAGCCAGTAGTGAGCAATCTCGATCCTAGACCTTAGACTTTTAGCTTGTAGGATATAGACATAAGTAGACTTGTGTAGGACGCGTGTTTGGATTGACATACTACTTGTTTGCATATTCGCATTTTCTGCGTATTCTAGGATCTTTTCCTTTAAAAGGAAGAAAACCAGCTTTTTGCATTATATTCGATTTTGGTTGTTGTTGTTTTATGCAGAGGTGTGAGTGTGCCTTTGCTCATTTTTTTATAGTTTATGCATGGGAGGCGATCTCTGAAATCGCCACTTGTCTCTCCTTTGACAGGACTACCCAAGCCGATTGCACTGAAGCAACCAATTTTCCTGTTCGCTTTTTCTGCATTTTCTATGTTTGATTCTATGGATCATCTGCAAAACTTGAATCCCGAGATCCCTTCATTTTCCGGCGAGGGGGAGATGCTTCCTTTTGATATCCATGAGGTGCACATGAGCTAGAATCTGCAGATGCATGAGCATAATGCCAAATCAATCTATTGACGGCTGCTTTTCAGAACCTTCAGGCTCGTCCTCTTCCTCGACCTGAGGCAGGTGCTGATTCTCGTCATGTGCACTCTCAATCCACCGTCGGTACTAAGGCCATGATAAAAAACTCGCGTCCACACATCCTGACCCTTTAGGTCGAACCTGAGTACCTTTCGGTACCTAAACTGGCTAACATCCATCTGGCGTGACATCGTAGCCAGGAATCCTTTAGATTCTAAGGCCAGCAAAAAATAGCCACCAGCTACTTCAGCTCTTATGGTCTCTGGCCCGCAACAATGAACCTTCGATTCATGTAGTCGATGTGCCATTCTTGACGAGTCCACCTTACTGGACCTACTCACCATCTTTACTCGATTCTGTATTCAGTGCTAAAATCCCACATTCTTATAAAGCTATTGGACCTCTCAAGGTTTCCCTTGAAGCCCCTCGGATCGAAGAAGTTTCCTTTAATAGACTCTGTCTAGAGTCAATGATGTAAGGTGCTCAGATTAGCTTTGTTACCTATCCAAATTAATTCGCTTCCACCCTTATTTTAGGGGGCTCACAAGCTCTTTTTATTCCTTTTATTTGAAGATAATGGCCCTCCATGGCCTTCCTTCTGCTGTTCAAGATGGGGATAAAAATCCCCCAATTTTCTCTCCCCAGATGGAGATTAATGGGGGTTCCTTTGGGTTGACTTGGAAGCCCAACATGGGCACTAAGCCTTAGTGCTGATATTGGGCATTGTTGCCCCCATGAAATGTCCTTTTAGTTCCCATTAAACGAAGGCTCAGTTTCACATGTTTCTAACACTTATGTCAAACATGGGGAGCACATTAAACTCTTCTAGGCCCACTGCCACCACATCCAACAATAAACCTGCTTTAGATGCTTTTACAAGCTATATGTATGCTATATACCATATACAATTCCACCATATAATTCGTATGTTTTTATCCTAACGCATACATTTAGTTGCCCCATTCATCATTTCCATAAGCATAAATACGAGGAAAATCAGACCTTACAATAGACTGTGGTGAACTATCTTTCATCTGATTGTCATTGAAAGATGGTTCACAAAGAAATGGGAAAAGTCCCTACCTTAGGGTTGAGGTGAACACCTCAAATAAGTTCTCATTGTGCGTTCACCTCCCCCTTGCACAAGCAGCATGTAGCATCCCAAAATCCAGGTTCCAATTTGTTTCAAAGTGGTTTGGGTCAAATTGAACCTGGAAACCCGGTTGTGGTTCGGTGTTGGTCTCAATACCTTCTAAAATTGCCAAAAAATGTAAATTTTGAGTCAACCCCTAGTCAAACATTGTCAAATGGTACCATGTAGGGTATAGTTAGATTCCTCACATCGCAAGCTTACCGACGACGCTTGCTTTGAGTAATTCCAAGGTGTATAGCTTAGGTTATGGCCAAAACAAGTTGTAAAGGACTTATATGTAAGATAGGCCCAACCTTAGGAATATTTTAGGTATTTCACCTCACTAAACCTAATCCCGACAAACCTTGGCCCTATAAAAAGACCCCCTTGGGTCTTTGGGTTATCATTAGTCAATTGGACCTCCAAACTCTAAGAGAAAAGAGAGAGAAAGGAATTAGGATTTCATTAGAAATCCTCATTCAAAATTTGTAGGGTCCTTTTTGCGATAACAAAAAGTGTAGGGTTTCTACCTGCAATTTTTGGGAGGGCTCCAGCGGTAGCGAGTGAGGAGCATTGGATGTGATGGTGGTCTCCTGATCGCTGCCATGTGTTGAGACGGGATGGGCCGCGGCTAGGTGCTCGCGCGAGAAGAGAAATCGCGCACGCACTCCTTGGCCGTGCAATTACTGACCGTGGCCTATTAGAGCAATGGTGGGTGCTCATTTAGCGATCCGCGTGAGAGCGCGGACACGAATCCGAGAGTGACGCGTGGCATCGGACGAGCGGACGACCGGTTTGGTTGAATTGGCGGACTTGGAGTGGTTTGGCGACCTCCTCGTGTTGTTTTGTCTGATTCGGATTTTGACAAATAAGGTACGGTTGGAATCGTATTAATGCGTACTACACGTTGGTATACTTTTTTTTCGATTTTGAGTATTCTTTCTCAAGTGAAAAATTAGCAACGTGATTAGGTGTCTCCTGCTATATTGTTAGTTCGTTTGAATCAAGTCTTGCCCCGGTGCGTGCGTGGATTTCCAGGTGTGCTTGTATGCAGCCCCCAGGCACTGTGCACACAGTTCGGAGTCAGCCAAAATCAAAAGAGGAAGCTGTAGCCAAAATCATAAGAGGAAGAAAGGCAGAAGCCAGAGAACAGGGAAGAAGAGAAAGAAAGAGTAAGAAGATTGAAGGGCAGCCATCAGAGACAAAGAAAGAGGAGCAGGAGAAGAAGCAGAAGAAAGAAGAGAAATCAAGCACTGTAGCATCAACATTTTAAGGCATCTGATTCACAAATCAAACGTCCAATTTTGTTTTTATTCACATACATTGGTTCCTTTAGTACCTTACATTTATTCCTATCTTTTTGCACTATAACGTTGATTTTACTGCATATTATATTCTTTTAAATTCTTAAGTTATGATCTTGATTTCTAAACCCTAATTTGCTTCCTATGTTCGACCTCGAACTTTCAAATTCGAGTAATAAATTGTATTTATTTTACACGTTTTTTCGACTGTACTACAATGCGATTTTTTAAAACTTGATCAAGCATCCCAAGCATTTTGGCGCCGTTGCCAGGGAGCAATAGGCGATTTAGAAATCTTGATTACCATTGTTGATTTGGTACTAACTTGATATATCTCTTTTTGTTGTAGTTGTTTCAGGGGAGAATATTCAAAAAAAGATGGCTGCATAGCAAACACACCTGGGGCAGGTAATTTCTGATTAGTCTTCGTCTCTTAAGCCTCTCATTTTGAAAAGGAAGAAAAAGATAAAATCAATTAGGGCTACTTGCTTTCCATTTCTAGCTAATTTCACCAAGTTGCCTAATTTGATTTCAACAACAATACTGATTCGTGCACTCATTTAAGGTAACTAAGGCTACCACCTTCTTGATTGAGCCCTAGATACCATATTTTGGCAAACTAAATTGGACCAAGATTAGAGCCAAACTAAGGATTTCAATTTAGGGTTTTAAAGACACACTTTCATAAGCAAGAATCAACTCTCCAAAAAGAGGTGTGCCTAAGCCTTGGTTGAAGAGATCTATTCAAAAAAATCCTAAAATTCAGGCTCTTAATTTCACTTGAATCCTAAAAGAAAGGACCTAAAACTTCTCAAAGGACAAATAGGTGAAGTTGACCCCCTTGTTAGGTCAACCAACCTTGAAATTAGGTCACTTTTGCACTCAATACATCTAAAGTTCAAGTGGAATCTTAAGCACCCTTGCTCTTAACTAAAACTGGTAGACTTAAGAGGTCAAAGTCCCTATTTTAGTCTACCTTGAACATCAGTGACAAGAGAGGTCGGGTGGGGGAAACCCTGTAACTCGTGCGGATCTCTACCGTGTAGGGGTTTTCGCGGGACTTTCCCTCTCTTCCTGCCCAGGTTTTTCTCAAGTGGATGGCTTTTTGAGTAAGGGGTATCATCTGCCCCGAACCTCTATAGTCATCCAAATTTTTGGGTGTCTTGAATGGGTCCATCACATTCTACTCTCATCCAGACTATCGGTGCATGTTCGGTAGGTCCTTAAGACCATCCTTGAGGCCTCCTTTAGTGATTCACTCTCGCCGAGACCAGGCCTCGACGTCCGTGTTTGTCCAGCAACCCCACTACATAGACATCTCCTCTGATTCATCTGAACCAAGTTCTCCTTCCATCATCATGGCACTTTCGGTAGAAAAGAATAACATTGAAAACCAACTTCAGTGCCTTAATGATTTATTTTAAGCCTTTGTAAACCCGCCGCAGCGTCCTATGATGCGAGATCACTATAATCCCGCTGCGGTGGCGATCGAACCTCGAGTCCAAATCCCTGCTGGAGGTCCTGATTCTGAACTCAAGCCCAACATGATTCATGCTATTCCAAAGTTTCATGGGCTTAATTCCGAGGATCCTTTCCAACACATCAAATAACTCAGGCATCTAGCCCAGGCCTTTGCGTCAAATGTCCAAAATCGAGATATTCTTCTCATGAGGATGTTCTCCTTCTCTCTCAGGGACAAAGCAGCTCACTGGTATCAGACTCAGACGTGTCCAATCAACACATGGGTTGAACTACCATCCGAGTTTTTGAAAAAATTCTTCCCAATTGGTCAGATGAATGCCTTACGATACCAGATCACACACTTCACCCACCAATCTGGAGAACCCCTTCATGAAACATGGGACCGTTTCCTCCATACAAGCTGGATGGGGAGAGGGTGATCCTCCATCACCCCCACCACCCTCAGACACTTATGAGCACGAGCCCTCCTTACCTAGAGGTGTACCTGTTCCCCTGTTGCAGCTCCACCACGAGCATTTCAGCCAGTTCCGAAAGCTGAAGCCCCAACCCTTCAAGGGGGATGAGAGCCCGTCTGAGGCAGAGGACTGACTGGAGTAGATAGAGAATGTGTTCGACACCCTCCGCCCTCCTACAAAGTGCCGCGTGCCCTTTGCCACGTACCAGCTGGAGAGTGCAACCCACAGGTGGTGGAGGGTAGTCAGAGGCCAGGAGAGGAGAGAGCCAACATGGGACCAGTTCGTGGCTCTCTTCTGCAAGCAGTACTTTCCGCAGACCTTGCAGGACCAGAGGAGGCGGGAGTTTCACACTCTCCGTCAGGGGGCGATGACAGTTAATGTGTACCACACGCGTTTTTTGGAACTGTCACGCTTCGCCCTGACTGTTGTGTCTATTAATGAGGAGCGCCTGTGGAGGTTTACTGAGGGGCTCCGACATGTGATTCGGGGGTATGTGAAACCCCTAAAGTTGCCTACTTTCTCTCGTGTGGTTGAGGCGACCATGAGTTATGAGGAGACTAACCTGACCGCGCGAGACACTAACGAAGGATGAAAGAGGCCCTACTAGCCAGAGTACTCATGGGGTCGATGGGAGAGGAGGCACATGACTATTGCAGGAGAGCCGTCTCATTCTGCGGGGCCACCAGTGGCTTTTGGGGGCCCATACAGGGACCAGCTGCCAGCATCGGATCCCCGCCAAGCCACCCGCAGAGATCGACTGAGGGAGGAGGTCGTGCCCCTCTCTGCTACCAGTGTGGCCAACCGGGCCACATCAGAAGGGACTGGCCATCTAAGGCCGAAGCACGGCAGATGCTCCCCGCACCAAGCGTTGGAGGCCTCCTCCCAACACTTCTCCTCGACGCCTCCTCCTAAATAACGTACCAAGAGAGAGATGCCAGGGGTGGACAAGGCTTGTGACGAGGAGGTGGTGTCGAGGGTATCTTGTCTAAAGCACACCAGGGTTTCACCTTATGCTCGAAGATTTCGCTGAAAATATGCCAGAGCTTGGCGATAACCACTGCTTGCTCCAGTCCTTGCTCCAAAAAGAAGACGGTGTTATCTGCATACTGTAGGATCAAGGTAAGCATCGTAGACCCGACCATGAGTATATACCCCTATAGGAGGCCCCCAGCACATGCCCGAAAGGCCAGGTAAGCCAAAGCGTCGACTGTAAGGATGAAGGCGAAGGGCAAGTTGACACCCTTGCTGAACCTCTTTTTGAGGCTAAATCCAAGCCCTTGTAAGGCGCCCGATGAGAAGAGGAGAGAAAGTGGTGGCAGTAACACACCATTGCACCCACCTTACTAAGATGAAAGATTCCTGCAAGGACCTTCCCGCAAGGAAGGCCAAGTACACCAGACTAATAAGGGAGGGCAACACCACATGGTTCTTATTGGTCAGGACATTAGCCACAATGAGATAAATGGAGTTTAAAAGTGCAATCAACCTCAAGTCTGCTAAGCTATTCACCCCTGGCTTTTTCGGCATGAGGAAAAGAAGGTAGGGATTGAGGAGCTCAAATCCAAAATTTCCCGCATGGAACTCAGCCACCACTACCATGACGTCATGCTTGACCACCTACCAAAACTCACGATAGAAAGGGACCTAAAAGTCATTTAGTCTAGGAGACCCTTCAGCATTCAGACCCCTCATCACCTCCTTGACCTCGTCCCCCGCAATAGGGTGGATCAACGCCATCACCTTGTCAGCCGACAAATGGGGCATGTTCGAAGAAGTTAACTTCCATGACTCACGCAGGGCAGGGCACGTGGTCTGGACAAAGTAGTCAACTATAGCAGTACAGACCTCCTTAAGCGAATCCACCACTGTTACGACCCGGTTCCTGAATCCCTACAGGTCACGAGACCGGACGGACTCGACTGATACCAAGACCCAGTCGTCCAATCAGCAAGGAACCAAAAAGCAGTAAAATAAACCACATTCACCATGCAAGCAACTAACAGTAGCAGGAGTACAGCAGTAAAGAAGTAAACTACTACAGTACACACCACCACAACAGTAGAAAATTTAACAGGCACATGAATATAAAGTTTACATTAAAAGAGTATAGAAGTGTAACTCACTACAACAGGAAACAGAGTACAACAAAAGCTACAACTACTGGGCTCTACTGGGCCCAGCACCCTCTGCAGCCGAAGGTTCTGGCTGCTCAACACTTGGACCTGAAAAGGGTTGTGAGTACACGAAATCAGCGAACGCTGAGTAGAGTGGCAACCAGTTAACTAAAACAGTAAACGTGGACAAGTGGCTATTGTTTTCAATTTCTTTCTTTATTTAACTAATTATTATTTCTTTCATCACTTGGTTTATTTACTAGGTCTCTTTCTTGATCTTAAATGTTCCTCATGGGAATGATCTTGATTGTAGTCTTTTCCGAAGAGTAGAAGTAGCATGTGGTGCTCTCCTAGCCGGGAGAGTCCCCAGTGGTGTTCCTACACTCAGTCAACCACCCCAAGGTCACTGACAGACGTAACGGTGACTACAGCACACGCGATAAACGCATGGGTAGCTTCCCCGCATTGGCACGCAGTCAGTCGTTTCCATTAACGGGTGCGCCCAAAGCACTGGACAGAACCAGTATAGGGCATAACCCTCTTAGTAATAGGGGTCTAGCCCCTAAGAACCAAACAGGGGTCTCGCCCCTCCACAGTCTGCGCACCCTCACCTGACTACCCTGGTTTGCCCAGTGGGCCTAACAAGTCGGTGTAGGAAGGCTAACTGAACCCCAGGCCCCGTGGGGTGGCTAGCTCTCTCTCTACACTAGTAGCTCTCCCTGATACTGTGTACACGAGGGCCACCGAGTCGGTGCAAAGTGGCCAATTCTAATCCTGGGTCTCAACCCAAGGGCGGCTAGCTCCCCTCTGCATTAAGAGGTAACATGTGCTCCCTTTGGTACCACGTACTCAAGGGCCAGCACACTTTCCAACACATTCCCAGATTCATTCCATTTATTTTCCAGGAGCTCAACTCCTAATTCCCCGTAGGGTTCATGCTCATGTTTCTCAGGCCAAGCCATACTAGGTTTCGTCATTTATATTTCCATTTTTCAGGTTCTACACGTGTAGCATTGGTGATGGGCCAACCGCGGTGCTGCTTTGTGCATCTTTTTGTTTATTATAATACAATCGTTGTAGTATAAGATAGGACAGCTACGGTTGCCATTACCATAGAAATTTACTCGGAAATAGTTTTCCCGAGGTCGAACTCAGGGAGCTACTGGAATTCTAGAAGTACAAAGTTTCCTTATTGAATTACAAAAATAGGAGAGAGAGAGAAAGAGAGAGATAGATTTTTGTCTTGGCTCCTTCTTCTCTTTTTGTTTTCTCTCTGATCCTGTCTTCTTCCCTTTTTTTTTCTTCTTCTACTCTTCTCTGCCTTGCCTCTTCTCTTTCTGTTTTCTTCAGCAGCAGAGCCTTCTTCTTCTTTTTCTTCTTCTTCTTCTTCTGGCTGCTCGTCTTCTTTTTCTTCTTCTTCTTCTGCTCTTCAGCTGCAGAGTCTTCTCTTCTTCCTTTGCCTTTCTCTCTTTCTTTCTTCTTCCTCTTCTTCTCTGCTTTATCTCCTCTGAAGGCTGCTTATCCGTCGTCTGATACAGCAGTCAGATGACTTAACTGCAGTCTGCTACAGTGCTTCTCCTCTTTTCCTTCCGTCGCTGCTTCTTCTTCTTCTTTGGCGAGCCTTCTTCTTCTTCTTCTTCTGCTTCTTCTCTTCTCCTTCCTGCGGCTAAGTGCTGAGCCCTTCTCCTTCAGCGCTCCTATCTAGCACACAAGGGGGAAGCAAAACCTATCCCTTCCCTCTACCCACACGTATCTCTCTCTCTACGAATCGCTCACAGGAAGCTCTCCCAGAGTCGCGGGTTAACGGGTTGGGTTGCGTACCGGGACCTGGGGTACCGGCGTGATTTGGTGCGCGAGGTGTGCGTGGGTAGTGTCGGGTCGGATCTGCTGGGTCCGCGTGGTGAAACCGCGGACGGGGCATGTGATGGGGCACGGGACCTCACCCCAGGTGTATCGGAGGCAACCGGCCGTATACACGAAAACAATTTAAATCAGTGCGTTGCGTTGTGAACTTACGATGTGGGACTATCTTCTACTTTTTCTCGTGCGCGCCCGCAGGAGAACCTCCTCGCAATCTTCTCGGTTGCTGCCGCTGTTGGTGCCAAGTGCTGAAGCAAAAGTCTTCACAGACTTCACCCCAGTCCACAACACCTGGAGAGCAATTGCCCCGATGCCTGGAGCCTGCTTGGAAGCTGCTTCAATCGTCAACAACGGCGGCAGGGCTCCAGAACTTGTCGTGCACAAATACGGCCTATCGGCCTAATCAAACCACCGGGAGAGCTTCGCCGTGACACGGAGAAGGTGGTGGGAGGTGCAGCAGGTCGCGGGACTTCCTAGGCGTGTGTGCCTAGGTCGTCCTGTGACAGGAAATATGGGTGTGTTCGGGGGTGCATTGAGTGGGTGTAGAGCGGCAGTGGGTGGGCGGAGGATGTTCAGCGTGATGAGGCGGAGCTTTTGAGACGGTCGGCGAGTTGGGTGGAGCTGCGGATCGACGGGGGCAACTCGCCGGAGAGTGGCCGAAGGTGGGGAGGGTGATGGTGGACAGGCGTGGTTGTGGGGCAATCAACTAAAATAGATGGGGGAAAAGAAAGAGGGGAACAAGGGGAGTAACTGTAACCTACTTGCAGGGACGAAGGGGGCCGGAGCGGCGGGCAGTCGTGTTGACTGTCGCCGAAGAAGAAACACCCAGAGGGAGAGAGCGCCGGCGAGGAAGTGGGCAGGGAGGCGAGCGCTTGGTGCGGCGCGACGCGGGACGATGAGACAAAGCTGGCTCTTCTGCAGGTATGGCAGCAGAGCGACGAGGAGGAGGAGCAGTCGCTGGAGCTGGTGGGTTTCCTGTCGGAGTGGGGAGAGGGGAAAGGTTGAGGGTTTCTCTGCCAAGACCAGACTGCTCGAACCGGCTGACGGTGCTGGTTCTTACAAAGGGGGTGGCGGAGAGGCGGACGTAGGTTGGCGACGTGCGCACCTCGCCGGAGTATGGTCGGAGAAGAGACCCATGCTTTCCACGCGTTCGCACGGAAGGTGTGGGGGTCGTCAGGCGGCATGGCTGAGTCCCTGCGACAACAGACGTCGCCGGGAACTCCGCGTTCAGTTTGCAGGACGTTCCCCTCACCCTGCGCAGCTCCATGCTTCGCGCAAAGTCGCCAGAGCATGGCGCTGCGTAGAGACTTGCAGGAGGGACCGTTCTGCAAAGAATGATGAGGAAGTTAGGGGCCAAAATGCAAGGGTTTTGAAAGTTAAGGGTCAAAAAGTAAATGATGAGGACCAAATTGCAAAGTCGGTCAAGGAGATCTCTTCTTAGGCTCAAGTTTTTATGCATGACTATATTGGACCTAAGGATTTTAATGGTGAATTTTGTTTCTAGGTCAGACCATGTTTGATCGGCCAATTTACGTAAAAACCCAAATTAAATCATTAATTGGGCATGGTTCTCAATGTAGGTCAAAATGGGTTTCTAAGGCCAAATTGAAGGTTCTAAACCCTAGATATTATTTTTATATGAATTTTAGAGGGTTCAGTTGATTTTTACCCTGCCTCGAACCTCGTGAATTGAAGTAGGTTTTTTTTAGGGTTACAGAATGTCATTTAATTTATTGGAGTTGCTGTAGCCCTTGTTAGATCAGATCTTCCCACTTTCCTTCTTATTAGGTTTGTTTGACCTATGTTTGGACCCTTAATTAACCTGTTTGCAAATTACGTTGGTGAAATTACAATTTTACCCCTTGTGACTTGTTTTCTTCTTGAACTCAGAATTCTTTGAGTTAAGCCTTTCTTTGAGCTATGTAGGAACTTTTTCTTGCATATCTAGGTTAAATTGTGCCAGTTAGGATTCATGATGAGGTTCTCATCAAGCATATAACTTTATTGTTCACATTCCAGGTTTATGTGCTGGTAACTCGTGTTTCCAACATTTAATCTTGCCTTTCCAGTTCATATATAGGCAGCTCGTATTTAATAGTAAATAACAGGAATTTAGATGCAACAGTTGCTAACAACAGTACTCTACATTTCATAACCAGCTGTTATCCATTTACAGGCAATTGTTATTATTCCAATTACTTATCCAAGACTGCAATTCATACATTCCATACAATCATTCCAGTGTTTTTAGTCCTAGGATTCATGCCATACCCTAGGATCTAACATTCATTCCACATATGCATATATGTTTGTAATTAAACTAGGGGAAGCCACTCTACCCGTAAACCCAGGAGTAATGGGGGCTTGATCGGCAGGTCAACATGCCTCAGTAAATCCCAAATCTGCAACGGAACATGGTCCTATCACAAGGATCGATCACAAGAGACCACTTAGAACAGGATAGAGGTATTCCAACAAGTAGAGAAACTTAAACGCAGAACAACGGAATCTTAATTGCGGAAATCGGACCTCAAATGGACCCTAAACGGGTCAAAACAGTAATTCTGATCCATATCAGACGTTTGGACCTTCCAGACGTCTTAAAAGAAGTCCAGAACCATACCTCAACTCTGCGCTACTCCTCAAACGTCCAGGGACTCTACTGAATCGTCTGGACCTAGTTCCAGACATTCGACCACCTCTCCGTACGTCTGGAGATGCTCCCCGCCGTCTGGTGCCTCGCCTAGACTTCTGAACTAAATGGGAGGGCGTGTCTTGCGCCTTCACAAAGTGAATCATGCACGCACGACGCAAATCTTCTCAATATGTCACGGAACAGTACCTCGGTGGAACGGCTTGCATGGCCGTATCCGCAAAGCGAGGTGTATGTCTCGGGATTTACCTCTCAGTCGTTTGGAGTCTCCTCCAGACGTCGGATTCTGGGAAAATCCCAGAACCATAAATTGCCTTCGCGTTCTCGCACCGCGCGCGGTTGAGCCGCGCCCGCTCGACTGTTGCTTTGGCTGCAGCAATGTCGGGGAGGACCTTCCCGACGCACCTCTCCGCCTTGCACAGCCCCACCGGCCGTGTGCTCTCCAGTGAACTCCCTCACGAGCTTGCGCGCTCTCCTCTCTTCCCCTCACTGCTCCTCTCTTCCCATGCCGCTCACGCTTGCCGCTTGCTGCCTGCTATTCTCGCTTGAGGAAGGAGAAGGGTGGATGGAAGTGGGGTGGTGTGAGGGAGAGGAGGGGGTTTAAGTAGGCACGGGTCAGGGTTTCATCGGTGAGAAGAGAGAGAATAAAATGTGGCTGCGCGCATGACGCGAGGATGTACACGAAAAATTTGATCTCCAGACGTCTGGGAAGATGTCCAAACATCTGACCCAAATCCCAGACGTCTTAGAGGGCTTTAACAGCACGGGTCTTAACAACATAACAAAGTTAAAGGAAGTTTTATCCTCGAAACTTGAGCTAGCTAGGGTGCAGAAAAAGAACAACAGATGCATAACAAACTCAAAGAGGACCAAAGTCGGTCCGAAAAAACGTACCTTCAAAGTGCTCGAGGTACCGTTCTCACATCGCCGCCTCAAGCTCCCAGGTAGCCTCCTCGTACCGCTGGTTCCTCCACAAGATCTTCATCAAGGGTACTTGCTTCCATCTTAGAGTCTTCTAGAACCACTGCCTTCCGTAGCATCTCGAACCACTAGCACTTCTCCCTTATCCATCTGTACCGTTAGATTGACCTCGAGCGAGTGATATTTGGTGGCTCTTCGTGGCATGTCAGTTGTGAATCGTCTCTAGTTGAATCCCTCCCACCTCTTTTGCTTTTCCTTTACAATGATATCCCATTTTCTTGACCCTTCCCTTTTCTATCTCTAGATCATTCCATTTTGATTTCTCACATCTTATCATATATTTTCGTTGGATAATTTACATGATTCATTCGCATGAAATATAATTTTTCATCCAATAATAATTGCTGCTTAACATCACAAAAATATCATCTACTAACATTAAAAAAATGACACTCTATTCATCGCTCGCTATTCCGACTGTAGCGATATTCGTTCGTTCGTTCGGTGGCTCGGTGGAGGGCAACACCGTCAATTTCCCTCCCAGCAGGCGAGGTCCGCGCGGAGGGTTTTATCCACAACAATGGGTTAGGGAGAGAGGGAACTCCACTTCGCAACTTCGAATACAAAGCCCGTCGCCCCCCTTACCCCACACCCCCACCCGCCGATCGCTCCTCCCCCTCCACTGACCGGTAACGCCCTCAACCATCGACCACCCCGAGCTCCGGCGGGCACGGCGGCTCTCGGGCGGCGAGCAGCATCTCCATTGACTGGCGCGGCTCCGTTCCGCCGATCCTCCTCGCGAGCCTCCGATCCCCCTCCGGTAAGCCCCAATCACTCGATTCGATGCGCTCCGTAGCTGTTCCCTCTTGGTTTCCAGTGGCCGCTTTCCATTTCCTGCCGATTTGGATGCTCTCGCGGTGTTGTTGGTTGAGGAGATTGGGCGTGTTTCGAGTTACCGATGCTGGTTCCGATGTTCATGCCGTGGAGTTGGTGGAAGGTTGCGGTGACGGTTACGAGTGAGGGAGGAAGCTTGGCGGTTTGACTTGGGAGGGGTTCTGGTGGTGGCTTGTTTCTGTGAGCTTGGTGGGAAGCCCGTGATTTTCCGCGGGATTCCGGAATGTGTAGTTGTTATCACTGCAATTGAAAACGATCAATGTACATCCAGAAAGATTCCTTGGATGTCTCTTACTGTGACCTTCTTACAATATGAACACAGAATCCAAGTATACCTGACATCTCCTTTTCACGAAAAGTTGAAAAGGAAGAAGGGGAAAAAAGGAAGAAAAAAGACAACGGCCAGACAATAACAATAAGTTCAGTCTCCAATAACAAACAAGTGACAAGATCTCACTACTCAATTACTTATGCAAAAGTGAGCTCAAAGAGGGTTAGCAGTGCGTGCAAGATCCAGTAGTTCAGCCACTGCTGATCATCAATGAGAGTTCGTTTCTATCAGTCTCACCGAAGCACACTCTTCTATCAGTCTCACCAACGCATACTTATTATTAAATAATATGCCAAAGACATGGCAACAGAATATGAAACGGCGGTGGAAGATTTCTATCTTTCAATTCTCTTTTACTCCATGTGTTTTCAATGTAGTAATGACTTCAATGATAGCCACATTTCATACTGCCGGTTGTTCTTTCCCGCGACCATCAAGGGGCTTCCTAGATCAAGTCCTCATGTTGCCTTGATTTGATTGCATCTAATGGAGTCTCTTCCTTTGAGTGACTCCTTCGAGATCCTACTGTAATGATTTTCCAACGCAAATCAAAAGTACAACATATTGTCGAATTCTTTTAGTATTTTTTTAATCCTTTTCCAACTGAATTACCTAAATCTTCATACAAGTAATTCATATATATGTATGTTATCATCAATGGTCACATCCTAGATGTGAGGAGGTACTATTAAAGTTTAGAAACATTGCATTTGATGCTGACTGCCATTAATTTTCCTTAAAAAAAACCAACGAAAATTTCCAGCAGGCCCTTGATGAGTGGAAGTTATGTTTTGCTAAGATGAGTGGAAGTTCTGTTTTGCTAAACCCCCTAACGATGATAAGAGGGAGGTTTTTTGGCAAGGGTTACTTGATGAGTTGAAAATCTGTTTTCCTAGGTGGTGATTTTTTTCATCCCTTTTAATGAAAGAATGCATGATAAGCTTTCTTAGCAAAATTTTGCTTCTAGTTGGCATTGGACAGATCTTGTAGGTGGAGCCATCAAACCCTAGCAAATAGGGACAAGTGCAACCCAAATTATCACCTTCTAGCATGTATGTGTCTTTACCTATGATTCACTTGCTTTTTTCTCACAGCCTATTACCATGCATTATTGGTGCAAACATCAATTTGCAATTCTTTAGCATATACCTCATTCTTTATATGATAAATATATCAGCCACCATCATGCTTAATAAGTTTCACGTAATTATCGTCTAAACATACTTTTTTTAGTGTCATAAAATACTCGTTCCTAAAATTGAACCAGGAAATTTTAAATCGAACTATTGGATGTGTTCTTCTTGAGGAGAAAGAAGTTCAATTTCATGTCAATCAGATTCTAATCATGAAAGTCATGGCATAAACAAGATGGCCCTGCAACCAAACCTTTCATATGATGTTAGATGATTTTCTATCTGTCATTGAATGAGTATTGGACATTAGATAAGATGCATCTGATTCTATTATATTAGTTTTTACTTTGTTATTAATTTAACTCCAAAAATCGTGGATGTACAGATGTCTATGTAAATTCTAGACGTATATGTCACTTTTGAGTGGTTGAAGGGAAAATACCATCACTCTCCTTATCCGACTCCTCAAAACTAACCATACGTACATGCGCCCATGTTTTTATGCATTTGGATTGGAGCTAAAAAAATAATCTCTTCAATTAATTCAAAATATGCTATTGACTTTACCGTTGATCACTTGCTGCTTATTTACAACACCTTTTTTCCCATTCTACTGGAAGGATAGTTTAATTTGAAAGTGGCTACCCTTAGGGTTGGAGAATATTATACCACTCAGTCTTTAGTTGTTTTTGTTTGTAATAGCTGCTACCTTTTTCATGCCTGAAAATATTCTAGGCCTACCATCTACTTCATAGATCTTTATGGTCCACATGCATAATCAGCAGTTGTCACTATTCTTAACTAAAAGGTCAGGAGGCAAAAGGTCGCTTTGCTTTAATGAAGAATCGCTTTTTCTTTTTGAGGCCTTCTTCGTAGTCTGAAGGTTTAGTTCCACGTGGATTGCCACGTGGGACAATTGCCTAGTGGATGCGTGTCAGTGGGTCCATGTTAAGGTTGTGTGGCCTGTTTAGGAATTAAGGTTGGTGTCTTGCATGCCAAGTTTTGTGTCACATGTGGCAATTTCTTTGAATCAGTAAGAGTCCAATTTAGGAATGAGATAATTAAGGATTAGTTGATTGATTGAGTTTGTTTAGGATTTGATTTGTTTTGATTGAGGGTTATTTTAGGTATAGGAATAAGATATCTTTAAATAAAGATCAACAATCACTTATTTTCCCTTGAGTTGCATTAATAAAATTCTATTCTCTTGAACTCCCCTTGCTGTGATCTTTGTGTGTGTGTGTGTGTGTTCTTTCACCCAACAGTTCACGTGTGGGGTCTCCACTCATTAACTCTACTTCGCTCTTGTCTCGAATCCTCACATGGTATTAGAGCAGATTCTTCCCGGGATATAGGAGCATGCGTGGAAGAGAGGAGCGTGCGTGATCTCAGTTCATGCACAAGAGAGCCTCTCGTGTGTGAATTCCACACACATCAACACTTGGCCACGAGATCCGTGGTTTCTTTTCTTGGCATGGGAAGTTCTCTCAAGAACTTCTTCGAAGACGTTGGCCCCTTACGCAAGGCCCAAGGAGTTAAGTAGGGGATTCCCAGTGAGTCCTGTCACTACCACATTCAGCGCCTTACACGGAGTACAAAAGTAAGGGGAGGTTCGTTGTTCGGAGAAGAAGATGACAAAGAATGAGGCTCAAGTGTCGATCGGAGAGGGCAAGGTGATTGTCCAGGGGACGACAATTAAGCTTCAAGGCGCATCCAACTATGTCCTATGGGATAGGGCATTCAAGATCTTCGTCAGTTGATAGGAGAAGCTTCACATGTTGCTTGAAGATGCCTCTGAAGTCAGGGACTCATCGAAGAAGAAGCTTGAGAAGGATAATTATCTCGTGATGAATTGGTCGATGAACTGAGTCGATCCATAGATCGCCTCCATATATTCTTTAAGAAGTTGGCATTCGAGATGTGGGATTCCTTGGAGAAGAGGTACTTTAAGAAGTCTAGCAATATCTGCATCATCGACATATATGTGCATATATGAACAATGAATCAAGGGGATCTCCCCCTTGATAAGTATTATGTGAAAATGGAGGATTGTTTGAGGAGCTTGAGATTTTCGAGCCAGTCTATTGTTACAAGTTGACCACCATGCGTGAGAGATGGTAGGCAACGAAGTTTTGTTGGGATTACATCCTTGATATCAGTCAGTGCGTGATTAGATTCTCGCCTTGGATGAGAAGATTGATCTTGAGGCGATTTATAGTTGTCTCAAGAAACTTGGAGAATCGAAGGTGGAGACGACTACGATGGCTGAAAACACTACCGTAGCCACTATTGATGGTGGCACAGGACGTGGGAAAGGAGGAGGTCGAGGAGTAGGTTGCGTCTTCCCAACCTGTTAGCACTGCGGATACACAAATCATCCACAAGACAAGTGTTGGTACATGTTCGGGAGGCCTCTATGTGGAGCATCTACTTCCCAATGTGAGTTTTCTCTCTCTCTTGCAGATCTAGAGAAGATCCAAGCGATGCTTCAAGAAGATAAGAAGACTACAACAATTATTGTGATGACTGTTGAGGTTGCCCATGAGGCAATGACTTCAGAGGTCGCACAAGGACTTTTCGTAGCTTTTGAAGCGCACAAAAGCTTGGGCATAGAATATGATGAAGAGTGGTGGGGGCTCTAGCCTCATCACAAGTCTATGGCGTACTATGTCCTCGACTTGAGGGGGAGTGTGAAGGTTTGGTTCCATGTGGACTGTCACGTGGCACAGTTTCCATGTGAACATGTTTTAGCCGGTCTATGTCAAGGTTGTGTGGCTTGTTTAGGAATTAAGGTTGGGGGCTTCCATGCATGCCAAGTTTTGTGCCACATGTGGCAATTTTTTTTAATTAGTAAGAGTCCAATTTAGGAATGAGATAATTTAGGATTAGTTTATTGATTGTGTTTGTTTATGATTTGATTTATTTTGATTGAGGGTTGTTTTAGGTATAGGAATAAAATTGCTTTAAATAGAGATCAACAATCACTTATTTTCTCTTGAGTTGCATTAATAAAATTCTATTCTGTCCAACTCCCCTTGCCATGATCTCTCTCTTACTCTCTCGGTTCTTGCACCCAATAGTGCACACGTGGGCTCTCCATGAACCAACTCTGCTTCGCTCTCGTCTCGAATCCTCACACATAGTTTATTGAATTATGTCCTTCTTGAAAGGTAAATGTCTATATAGTGGAATTGAAATGGTAAAGCTTGCATGGACCAGAGGAATAATGTGATTATGACTTCTCTTTAGTGGTATTAAATTTTGATCCCTGTTGCAGATGGTTGTCTAATGTCTTCCTATCCAACAACTCGACATTTGGAGGCCAATAGATGTAAGCCAAGAACCATGTAAGTCCTCTTTGTTGGATTTTCCCTCATCTTATTTGATTACATATTTGATATTATCAATCTCTACCCGTTAGTTGGAGAAGGCGAGGTTAAGCAAGCTCTCAAGGCTCTTAATGCAGAGGGCTTACCAGGTCTTGATGGCTTCTCGGATCTCTTTTCAAAGGAATTTTGGAGAACGGTTTATGAAGATGTCATGGGGATGCTTAGGGAATTCAAGACGGGAAATGCGGGTTTTTATAGGCTTAATAGATCTTTCCTCTTCCTTGTTCCGAAGAAGGAAGGGGCAGAAAGGGTGGAAGATTTTAGACTCATTTCTCTGTCCAATGTTATTTACCTGATCGTGAGAATAACTTTGGCTAACAGATTAAAAGGGGTATTGGATGATATTGTTAATGAGGTCCTATTTGCTTCTATTCCAGGAAGGCACTTGTTGGATAGCTTTGTTGTGGCAAATGAGGTTGTTAGATATTGGAAGAAAACAGGAAAGGATTTTTATGAAAAGAGGATTTTCCGAAAGCTTATGATACATTGGATTGGAATTTCCTTTGGAGCGCACTCTATACATTGGTTTGAAGATTGGATGCCAGCCATTGGAAGGATGGAGAGAAGAGTTGTGGGTTGGTGATCATGTTTGTATTCAAAAGGAGGTAGGCTGGTTCTGCTGCGAAGCATTCTTTCTGTTGTTCCATTATTCTTTTTGTCGGTCTTTCAGATGCCAAAAAAAGTGGAGAGCATATTGGAAAAGATTTGTAGACTGTTCTTTTGGAGAGGGGTGGCGACAGATGGTAGTGGAATTTCCTTGGTTCCTTGGAAAGAGGTTTGTTTGCTGATTTTGGACGGAGGCCTTGATGTGCTTCAACTACGCACAATGAACAAGTGTCTACTTGCGAAATGGGTGGTAAAAATTATGGGTCAAAAAGGAAATCTCCTTAGATCTTTTTTGGACTCCATTTACAAAAGGGTGGCTTGTTGGGAGGAGATATTAATTATTCCCAGGGTCGCTTTTAATTTTTGGAAAGGCTTGATGGTGTTGCTGCGAAACTCAGGAATTTGTTCAAGGCAAATGTGGGCAATGGTGAGTTCTTCAAATTCTGGAGTGATGATTGGACATGCCAAGGAAGATTTAGATTCCCACGGTTGTTTGGGCTTACTCCAGAATTGGAAAGTCGGTTTTTGATTGTTGGAACGGGAATGCGTGGAGCTTACATTTACCACATGCGTTGTCTGAGTGGAGATTAAATGACTTTTGCCCTTGCAGGGTGTTTTATCCAATTTCAGATTACAGGAAAATGGTTTGGATGGTTGGGTGTATTATTTTGATTACAATACTGATTTTTCTATTAAATCAGCTAACAAACGATTAGGAGGAGGTGGTGGCTAGGAGGATGTGAATTTGTTGAGTCATTGTAGGCTGATTTGGAATACAAAGGCCCCTCTTAAAATTAAATTTTTGCTTTGTTGGTGAGAAGATGATGAGTCATGACCAAACCTTATTTCAATAGGATCTTGCCCTTGACTTCCATGGTTTGCTCCTTATGCACTGAGGATATCGAAGATTGTTGTCATCTTTTTTTTGGATGTGCATTTGCAAGGAGAGTTTGACATTTGTTGCAGACTGATTGGATTTAGCATTCCTCTTGGGAAGTTTTTGGAGATCTTTTGTTGGTGGATGTTTCAGATTGGCTGGGGAGTGTGCCTTCCCTTTGGCTGTTTTATGGGCGATGTGGCTTAATAGAAATGTGGTACTTTTCGAAGGAGAAATGTCACATGAGGATGAGGAGAATGCTTGCATCAGGCTATTTACTTTAAAGCCCTTTGGGCTGTGTTGTAAGGGAAGGGATGCCTTCCTGTTTTTAAATGTAATTGAAATTTTTTAATGAATGATGGAGGATCACTGGTCGTGAGTGACCCTTCTTTTACCTGTTAAAAAAAAAAAAAACCTCAGTTCTTTAATTTTTAGTATGAAAATAGTTAGCATGATATCCTTTTGCTAAGGTGTTATTTTCAAGTGTGAGGTGTGTTTATAGGTTCATTCACTTTGTTAAGAGTCTTGCTTGATCAGAGTTATTTTTTGTAGATTAAATGGCTTAGCAGTAATTTTAGCAGTGTTTTTTTAGCAATTAAGGTCTGCAACTTTATCCAGACTATCCACAGTCCAATTACAGTATGTTTGTGTTTGTTTTACAACTAAAGACTGCAGTCTCATTCTACCATTGTACAACGTCATTGGATGCAAAAATGAAATATTTTTCTTTGATTCTATGATTGTACATCGACATTGGATGCAAAAATGAAGTATCTTGCTTTGTTTGGCTTACATGGTGGATCTTGATAGTAATAAGATTGAGTGAGTCTCGATGTTAGAAATGGATTGCATTTTTTTTTTTTTTTTGGTTGATTCATGTGCTATATGTTGATGATGTTCGGTTTGCATATACTCTGTTTGGTGAGGTTTCATACTGAGGTTTGTTTTTGATGTGTTTGATTCCAAGAATGTTGGATTGGATTGATGATACTTTAAGCTGTGGTGTATGTTTGTTCAGTGAGTGGTTTTGGATATGATGTGTAAAATATGTGTTATGACATGCTCCTTTGCATAGACCTTTTTTCTGAGGAAATAAACAAACAGAGATCATTGTAAATAATAGTTTCGGAAAAAAGGCTGGGTATGCCTAAATTGCTGCAGATACAACCACTTGGTCAACACCTTAGCTTATACACTTCTCAAGATGTGTACCCAGATATTAATTTATCTACTTTTCCCCCTTAACAATACATGTACTCTTTCCCATATTGATTTTCTTTCATGGTGATTGAACTATATTATTGTCTTATTCTGCACATATGTGATACATCATTATTGTTTGGGCATTGTTTTTCTGCTTGCTTAGATTTGGTGGGTATACTTTTGCTACTTTATTCAGATTTTTTGGGGTTTTTTATTTAATTTTCCTTATTTTGTAAGTTTTTTTGTTGTCTTCTTCGTGTTATGGTGTGTGTTGAGTGTTCCTGTATTGGAATCTTGCTTCCATTTCCTAAGAATATTTCATGACTCAATATTTATAATGACTATTCAGGTGAGAACTTTGGTTAAGAAAAGCTTCAAAGATGCACTGGAGAAAAATGATATCCTAATTTCTCCAACAGCAACATCAGCTGCTTATAAGATTGGTATGTCACTTCAAAGCATTAGTAACTTAAGTAAAAGTAGACTCTGCTTCATTAATTTTTCTGACTTCTTTTGATGCTATTTTTAGGTGAGAAGATAAATGACCCGTTAGCTATGTATGCTGGTGATGTCATGACTGTAAGACTTAAAACTATTGCTGCATTTTGCTACCTCAAGTCCATGTCTTAGTTTTAACTTTATAAGATATAGGTCTATGTTTATTTGGATGGATTAGCTGCATTGGTGGTGCCTCTGTATTGGTTTAGAAAATGGCCAGTGGGTCCTATTCAGAAATGCCCCAATTTCCTTATTCTGCTTGATAGATGAAGTTGGTCAAAGTTGCCATTTCAGATTGGACTTCTCATTCATTTCCTTGCTGTTTCAGAGTAAGGAATCAAACCTTCTGTCTTTTTGTTGTGATATCATCCAAAATTAAAGAGATTTTTGTAATCACATCAAAAGTCTTTGGAAGTTCTTATTTGAAATATTGCCTCATCAATTTTGATCCCATTAACCATAAGCCCCCCATGTTTAGACTAAAAGGAAAATAATTTGATAGCTATACATTGAGTGGATTGTTTCTCCTTCTCTTCCTCTCTCTTTGATCCTCTTTGCTGGTTCCAACCCCTTCCCAAGCCCACAAATATATACCAAGTTTAGTTTAATGTCTTAATCACAACTCATGCCTCCTTTGCATCTACAATCAGTAAAAACATGACTCTTATGATGGTTCTTGCCTCATCCTACATGCAGTCCTCAAGCTAATCGCTAATAAGGCTCTTCAACAAGCTGATAAGGCTCTTCAACATTGATTCACCATCTTCTTCAACTCATCATCACCATTAACCATAGCCTTCTATTCCTAATCCACAACCCTTACCAATGGAAAATGGATTTCTACTTATTCAACTCCCACAAGCACCACCTCCCTAATCCTTCATTATTCTTTTTTAACCCTTAAAGTCTTACCCTCTAATATCTTTGACTTCTTCCTTAGCATCCAATTCTTTTTCTTAAAGAAACTCTCCTTTCTTTTGTTGCTTCTTATTCCGATTCCGCTACCATTAACTCATACCTCAACCCTATTCTCCAATTCATTATCTATAAAATCGACAAATCTCCTCCGGTGAGTCCACCACCTCTATCTCACCCTTGCACTCCTCCACAAAGAGCTTTAGCTTCTTCCTTTACTTTTCCTCTTCGACCTCATTTGCACCATTATTGACTGTGCAACCCACATGGAACATGAGACTTTTATTTGACTAAATTGGAAAGAGATTACTTGAATGTAGAAATCAATTTTAAAATGAGGATGGTGTCCCAATTTATAGATAGGAGGTGTAAGGACTAAGGAGATTCTAAAATGAAATCATAAAAGTAAAGAAAAAAATAAAGAAAATAAATCAAGAGTAGAAATGTGATTAGAGGAAACAAATTAATAATTACAGTGAAAATAAGAGCAAAGACTGAATAATTGAATAAAGAGAGGGATTTGGTAGAAATGGATAACTGCGAGGGAGAGATAGTTGAGAGGAAGAATGGGAGAATTCGTTGAGATATGTGAAAAATTTAGGGAGACATTTATGGAAGAGAGGGAGATGATCATGAGAAATACAAAGATTTGGGGAGGATGTGAAGGAGGTGTCGCATCATGGAAGTGTAGGGGATTGTTTAGAACTTTCAAGACTTAAAAACATAATATCCAAATCGATCGAATTGGATTAAAATGGCAGATCCCTTTTCCTATCAATTGTACAAGTTGGGGATTTTACTTTTGTGATTGGCTATCATCACTACAATAAAAAAGGATTTTGGTTAGGGTTGAAAATCGTGACCAAAAGCCTAAACACTCGGCAATTAGCATTAGCAATAGTTGTGTAGAGGAATAATTTTGGTTATGGTTCCACCCAAAATTGTGGCCAAACTGTGACTAAAAGCTTTTAGTCGCAGTTCTATCTAAAATCGTGACCAAAGCCCCTCACCTTGATTGGGTTTGACAGCTTTTGGTCATGATTAAAAATCGTGACTAAAGACGTTTGGTCATGGCTTTTGAACTATATGATAGAAAGTCTTTGTTTGCAATTTATGAGTTTTGACGAAAGATTTTTTCTCATGGTTTATGAATTTTGATCAAAATGCTTTTCTATTAAAAAAATATAACTTGTATAACGTACCATATACATTCACCGCAAATGCAAATATACTCATATAATTGTTGTTACATGGGAACAATTGAATCACAATAACTAGACAAAATTGATCTTTGACATAATAGCCCTGTTGTGTCGGCCCCGCTGGATCTTTTTTAGTTGAAGTTGCTATTTGCTTATTTGAGGTCCAACAATTTGAAAGGATGTATACATTTTTAAAATGTGTGAAATTTCAATTGTCTACTATGTTTCAGGTCCTAATGTTATATATATTTTGTTGGAAATTTGTCTTATATCCATGTTGGCCTAGACCTACTGTATCATAACAATATTCTCTTTTCATCTAGGTACATTTTCCCAAAGAATAACCAATTATTCAATTCCTGTATTTTTTCCTTTAGTTTAGAAAGAAGGTAAAAATCAATTCTCATGAAGCAGGTATTTCAGTTTAATGTTAAATAAACTTAAAATTTGAAAACTCAAACACAGACAACCTAACTAATGCCATCCTACAAGCCAAAGTCTAGCTTAACCATTCTTTTCCATACATTTTGTTGGGAATAAGACGGGCCACGTGGGAGTGCCACGTGGCAAGCAATAAAGGGCCCTAAGGAGCCAGCGGTTTGGTGGTCCAAGGGATCAAATTTGAGTCTTTCCTTAATTGTTAAGTTTGCTATTTTTTAGCAAATAGGTTTTAGGAAATAATGTTTGGGATTTATTTTCTTGTTTATAGATAAGATCTTACCTTAAGTGATAAGATCTTTTGTTTCCAAATGTTGTGATATATTCTCTCTATATAAAGAGAGTCTTCCCTTGTATTTCTTTTTGAGTAATAACAATATTTCCAACTTAAGGCTCCTTTTCTCTCTCTCTTCTCCAACTACAACAGTCGGCCACCCTCAGGGCCAGCCAACAGCCACCACCGGCCACCCAACCAATTGGTTGGGGCTCCTCCACGCTCCCTGTTCACACGCGTGGATAGTCGACACGTGGACTATTTTTCCCATACCAAGAAGAGCCTCCACGCTCCATGTTGTGTCAATCTTGACACATTCACACTGAAGGTGTCCAAATGAATGGGAGATTTAGGGAATGCTTGGGGAGGTAGAAACATCTTTTATGTGTGTTTGAATAAACAAGGGCAAGACCAACTACCCATGTATGGTTTATTTGGTTGAAAAAGGATGATTTTTTTCCAGGCGTAGGAGACCCTATATAAAGCATCGATTCTCAACTATATCTCCTCGTCATGACATTAAAACACTTTTGCAAAGTAGACCTTTCACAACACATGTTCAAGTGGAATTGTTTGAATGACGATTGTCTACATTTAAGTAGATTTCATGATATGAATGCTATTTATCTTCATTTGAACTTTATACATCGCACATTCTCTTCGTATCCTTTACTATTCTCTCTTCTTTCGTAGGAACTCTCTTAATCAAATTAGCATCACCTTTGAGAGAATAACAACGTTTTTGCATCCTTGATTCCTTATTAGACTTATTGTTTATTATATCTTTACATGCAAATCCAAAAACATGCTTCTCAAATCAGATATATCTTTCTGTGGTAGTATGTCATAATTGTACAAAAAACACATCTTAAACTGTGCAAGAACTATATACTTCATCCCATCGACATAAATGCCTATAGAAATTCTTGTTTGACCTACTCTTTCTAATATAGGTAGACATGATGATATGCCTTGACAATGGTTTTCTTCCTCATAGAAAATGAAATCCCTTTTTACAAATTCTATTGATGGATGTTTCTTGGGGTGTGCTCACTTACATATGATAGGTTTGCTGTACTTATTGTAGATCTCAATAAAAAACTCAATAAAATAATGGATATTTTATCAATTTTTCATTAAATTTTATACATTCGATCAATTTTGCCGCCTGAATTTACTCTGTGTTGAGCTTGTCGTAATAGATAGAAAAGAAAATTTTGAGAAATTTCTTCTGGAAGAACTATGATTCGACTGGAAATGGGACGAGGATGGTGGCCTGGAAGGAGGTTTGCAAGCTCACGAAGGAAGGGGGCTTGGGGGTTAGAGATTTAAGAAGGGTGAATGGTAGTTTTCTGACAAAGTGGATTAGTAGGCTCCTTGAAAATAAGGGAGGCCTTGTGGGAAGGGTCTTTCAGCTGTGTTATGGTGACATGATGTGCTGGGATCTCCGGTCATCTCCCTTGTCGGGCTCTTCAAACTTTCTTAGGGGGCTTTCACAGGTAGTGCCCAAGGTGCGGGGCTTCTTTGCTCACTTTCTGGGCCTTGGTGAGGTGTTCAGATTATGGTTGGATGATTGGACTGGTTAGGAGAGATTGAGTGATTGTTTTCCCAAACTGATTGTGTTGGCTGGTATTATGGAGGTAAAGTCGTAAAGGTCGGTGACGTGTGGGATGGTTGTTGGTGCCCATCTATTGTGGGTAGTTTATTGGATCAAAGGATATAGGAGGTTTAGACCTTATTTCAGGAGTTGAACGGATTCCAGTTGGAGGATGGTGCTGATGTGTTCTTGTTGGAGGGAGACTTCTTTGTTTGGAGTGCCTATCAAAGGTTGGAGAGTGGGGCCTTGTGGACGAATATTGATTTTCTTAGGGACTATAGGTTGTTTTGGTTGGTGTCTTGCCTGTTGAAGGTGCTGAAGGTGAAGATTTCTATTTGTTTGCTCAGGAGAGTTAGGCTTGGAATGAGGGTGTGGAGGGCAAGGTGGGTGTGTGATGCAGAGAAGATGTCTGCTTTGTAGCATGGAGGATGAGGATGTTGATCATCTATTTTTTCATTGCTCATTAGTTGCACAGATTTGGAATCGCTTTAACCCTGGGTGGTTGGTGCCATCTACGTTCGTTGGTTTTTGGAGATCTTTTAGGAGTGGTAATTAGATTGGGGGCCACAATGTCTTCAAAGTGAAGGAGAGGGAGAGGGCTTTGGTGGTCCTTTGGGGCTTATGATTGGGTAGGAATGAGGTTATTTTATTCCTGGGGTTTTGTCTTTAATCCGTCTTTGGGAGTGACTTTGTAACTTGGCCATGTTTTTTACCTTTATTAATTAATATATTTATTGGATGGTTATCAACCGGATAACCACCTTTTCCTTTTTGTAAAAGATTACATTCAATTCTGCTTGTCATCACTTTTACTACAACAAAGTATACGTTACAAACTAGCTTAGAATATTTAAATTTGAAACATTTGATTAGTATGAGCTATGTGTAAAACTCATGCACTTTGCAAGTAATATATAATGACAATGATGATAACGGTGACAACAACAATAAAGTCTTCTCTGTCATTAATTAGAGTCGGTTAAATGCATTCCTTTTCTTCATTTAGATATATTTTGAGTAATTTATAGGCTTAAATTAAAGTAAGTGTAATCATGCTTAGCAGTTCCTTTGATGGCCTTCTTTGTCCCCTCTTAGGAATCTTGAAATATAACTAGCCTTCTCTTGATCGGGGCATTAGCTGCCCTTCTCTGCAAATGTCTAAATGACTTTAAATGTGTCTTTTTCATTGTCTTCTCTATTGGTGTCACTCCAACATTTTCCTTGACTTATAAGTAACAATTGGAGTGAGAAAAATAGAAATTAGTGGGGGGCCTATTGGAGGAGATCCTTGCCTATCATCAGGACCTTGCTTCTAATTCCAAGAATATTTTGGGAAAGTACCTACCTTTGAAGGTGAAGATCTTCGCATGGCTTCTGAGGACTCTTGTATTTTCTATGGTAGACTAGAGGATACTGAGCACCTTTTTTCACTTGCTCCTTTATAAGGGAGTGTTGGCAGGCTCCACATCTTGCACCTATCTAGCATGGCTCGGAACTCTCCTTCTGGTAGAGTTTGCACTCCCCGTTAGCTAATGCGAGATCTATTAGGAGAGCCTTTACTCTTATTTGGTGTATTTGGTTGGAGTGCGGAGACATTTTTAAAGGGGAGCGTTTTTCTATTGAGAGGGTTAGCCATTTGTACTCTGTTGAGTTATGCTTTTTTTGTATGGGGGCATTTGTTATTCTTTTTTGATGTTGGACTCATTTTGTTATTTTTCCCTTGTCTCTCTCTATATAAAGAGACATAGGGATGACTTGGTAAATATATGGTTCTTTTTCACTTTAACTTGGTATCAGAGCCAAGGTTGAGGTCTCCACTAAAACAAAACCCTATTCCTACTTAAGCCCTCTCACCGGAGCGACTGCCGTCGCCACCATCGGTGGCCACGCCTGTGCTGGACCACCGCCACAGCAACAACATCGACTGCTGCCGCTGCTGCAGTCGACCCTTCGTGTCGCAGTAGCCCTCCTTGCTGCAGTGCTTCTCCTCGTGTTGCAGCACCCGGTCACGATGCTGTTGCTGCCGCTAGCAACTTGATCGAGGTGCAACCTGCCCCTCGCACTGCAGCACCCCCCGCTGTTGCCGTTACGACGCTGCTGCCGCCGCTAGAAGCCTGATTGAGGTGCAACCTGCAGCACCCCTCGCTGCTGTCGCCATGACGCTATTACCGTCGCTAGTAGCCTGATCGAGGCACAATCTGGCCCTCGCACTGTAGCACCCCTTTTGTTGCTGCCACCAGCAGATCTCCTTGCTACAGTGACCCTCCTCGCGTTGCAGCACCTCGTGACGTGCTGCTGCTGCCCTATCGCAGCTGTAGGACCATTGGTGCCGGTTGCTCTTGATCTCTCTCCGAGAAGATGAGGGTTTGAAAAAGAAAATCACTTTCAACAGGATGGTATGAACTTGATCTTTTGACCTAATTTGGGGTGTGTATGGCCCGTAGTTGATGATTTTTGGGGTGTGTATTCCCCATTGAAGTGCTGGTCTTTGGTTTGTGAGTTGTGGGGTGTGTATTCCCCAAGTTTGTTGGTGCTGTTTATCCAACATTTCAGATCTGTTGTTTGGACTTAATCTTGTGTGCTTGGAGTTACAATGTCTGCATCAGATGGTTCTGAGGTGTCTTCAGGACAGAATACAAAAAGTGAGGTGTCTAAGAGCCTCTTCTTTGCTCCAATTATGAAATTAGATGAGACTAATTACCCCCACTGGTCTCAGACCTTTCTTGTTACTGCGGTAGGTCATGAGAAGAAGCATGTGCTTATGGAAGCACCACCGGAGCAGAAAATCGGAAAATATGCGACTTGGAACCGGGATGATGCTATGGTGAGAGCCTGGATCTTGAATAGCGTCATTCCAAGAATTGGTGATGAAGTTATGTACTACAGCACTATCAAAGAAATGTGGGATGGCTTGAAGATGGCGTATTCACATGAGTTGAATTCAACTCAAGTATTTCAAATCTTCTATGACTTATGCCATCTTAAGCAAGAAGAGATGAGCCTGTCTCAATATTACTCTACTATGAAGGGATTATTGGAGAAATATAATGCATGTAGACCGATGTGTACTTCTACATGCAGGGATCACAGGAAGGAGTTTGCAGCCCACATGTTCCTTGTAGGGCTGAGTGATCACTATTCTGCAGCTCTTTCACACATTCTCTCTCTGAGCTTCCTCATAATGAGGAGATTTACAGGAGGCTGAGTAGGATGCAAGTACAGCCTACTTATGATGCTGTTGTCGCCAATACGTCCTCAGCTCATGCTGCTGTTAGCACTTGTAGTGGTCGTGGAGGCTTCTTTCATGGCAAAGGCAGGGGCATGACTGATGGTGGTTGGGGCAAGCCTACATGTTTGTACTGTGGAAGGCTTGGCCATGTTGAGGTTAAGTGTTGGAATAAACTTGGCCATCCTACTGTGGCCAACCAGGCTTCTGTTACAACATCTTCAGGTATGAGTACTGGTGCAGTATCTCTTGCAGAGGCAGACTACGATACAGTTGTGCAGTGACTAGCACAGTTGACTCATGAGCAGTCACAATCCTCCAACATTGCAGCTTATGCATCTGCATCAGGTACGAAAGGGTCATGGTTGATTGATTATGGTGTATCTGATCATTTGACAGGAAATTCCCAGTGTTTTGGGGAATTACAGAAGCTACCACAGGAACACTCAGTACAGTTGGCAGACGGTAAACATGCTCCCATTCGTGGTAAGGAAGGGTACCTGTTACACTCTCCATGCATCTTGCTGATGTATATTATGTGCCGGACCTGACAATGCAACTGTGATCTGTTAGCTCTATTACCAAGCAGCTGAATTGTTGTGTTTATTTTGACGCTGTTGGATGCATCTTTCAGTACCGCATGACGAGGAAGACGATTGGTGGTGGCCATGAGGAGGGAGTTTGTATCGATTACTTCAAAATCCAGTTGCTGTAGCCTGTTAAACGACTACTGCAGGGAGTGCCTTGCAGTGGCACAGACGACTAGGCCATCCTTCACTGGACAAGCTATGCCGTGTTATCCCTCACTTGTCTCTTTCCATGAAGATTCACTGTGATGTATGTCAATTGGGAAAGCATCACCGTGCCAGTTTTCCAGCATCTATCCAATCTATTAGTTCTGCGTGCTTTGATTTGCTGTTTTGTGACGTCTGGGGGCTTAGCCGTGTGGCAGACCGTTAGAATTATAGATATTATTTGCTATTTGTGGATGATTTTCTACGTTTATGGACCTTTTTGATGAAAAATAAATCAGAAGTTGGTTCTTTAATTCAACAATTTGTGGTGTTTGTGAAAAATCAATTTGGAGTATGCATTAAGAAAATTCTAACAGATAATGCATTAGAATTCTGCATAAAGAAACTGGCCGACTTGTATGGATCACTGGGTACTATGCATCAGACCTCATGTCTTCATACATTGCAGCAGAATAGGATAGTTGAAAGAAAACATCGTCATATTCTGGATACAGTTAGAGCTCTACTTATTTAGAATAGCATTTCGCATAGTTACTGGAGAGATGCGGTTCTTACTTCGTCTGTTTTACATGAGCAGATTCCATGGAATATCTTATATCCTGATGCAGATTTATTTCTTGTGTCGCCAAAAACATTTGGGTGTGTGGCATTTGTACACCTCCTTGGGCTTGGTCGTGACAAATTAGCACCAAGGGCAGTTAAGTGTGTATTTTTGGGATACTCACGCATGCAGAAGGGATACATGTGTTTTGATCCCATACATCAGAAATACTATGTGAGTACGGATGTGACTTTTCATGAGTCTATCCCTTATTTTTCTACCTCTGGTCATCAGTTGAGAGAGATAGAGGTGGCTGCTCCTATGCCTGTACCTCTTATAGCCTTGGAGGACTTCTCTCATAATAGTGGTGTATCCACTATAGAACATACTGTGGGCGATTTCAGACCTGTACCACCTGATGAGAAGACATTTAAGGGTGTTACACATCAGCTGCCAGTTACATACAAAAAGAAAACACACCCCTCCTCTTCTTCAGTACCCAATGAGCCACCATCATCCTCTCCTCAGGTATGTATTGGAGATATTGATGATTCTTCTGCTCATGTGTCTTCAGGGTCCCTCTCTTTGCCTACATATAATATTCCCATTGCTATCAGGAAGGTTCCGACGTCTTGTGCACAATATCGTGTCGCTGGTAGTGTTGTCTCTGTAGGATCTCTTGGCACCAAATTTCAGGCCTTTACAGCTGCAATATCTAGTACAAAGATACCTACCTCCT
The DNA here is from genome assembly GCA_037157565.1 of Thalassia testudinum. NCBI lineage: Eukaryota > Viridiplantae > Streptophyta > Magnoliopsida > Alismatales > Hydrocharitaceae > Thalassia > Thalassia testudinum. The sequence continues at coordinate 57,925,032 of JAZHRO010000030.1, forward strand.
ACCAGCAAGCTCTTCTACACCTACATTGGGAGGCGGCTATGGAAGAGGAGATGTCTGCACTTACTGATAGAGGGACCTGGGAGTTATCTGCCTTACCGTCTGGTGCGCACTTAGTTGGGGTCAGATGGGTCTTTACCTTGAAATATAACCCTGATGGGTCTATTTCTAGGTATAAGGTTCGCTTGTAGCCAGAGGATTCACCCAGGCTTATGGGGTAGATTTCTTTGACACTTTTTCCCCTGTAGTACAACTCTCCAGGGTTCGTATCCTTGTTTCTGTTGCTGGTCATTATGGATGGTGTTTTCACCAGCTGGATGTTAAAAATGCCTTTCTATATGGCGATTTAGAAGAGGAGATATACATGCAGCCGCCACCTGGTTTTGAGGTTCAGGGGGAGTGTGTGTAAACTTCGTAAGGCTATTTATGGCCTTAAGCAGAGCCCTTGAGTCTGGTTCTAGCGTCTATCTGAAGCACTTTCTATGTTTGGGATGCAGAGATCTTCTGATCATTCCTTGTTTGTTAGGAAGACCAGTACTGGTACTGTGGCTTTATTGGTATATGTTGATGACCTCATTCTTACAGGTGATGATGCAGATGGTATTACTCAGGTAAAGGAGTATTTAGCTCTCCAGTTTGTTATGAAAAATCTTGGTAAGCTGTGATACTTTCTTGGTATTGAGATCGCCACGAGCAAGCTGGGCGTTGTAATGTCTCAAAGAAAGTATGCACTTGATATTCTTCAGGAGATAGGCATACTTGGATCCAAAGAAGTTAACATTCCTATGGATCCTAAAGTTCATCTATTTGAGGATACAGTGAGGATAAGGGACAAAAAGATCTATCGGCGGCTTATTGGGAAGTTATTGTATCTAACCATCACCAGGCCAGACATCAGCCTTGCAGTGGGTAAGCTAAGTCAGTTCTTAAACAAACCCACTAATGCTTACTGGCAGGCAGTTATGCAAGTGTTGAGATGCATCAAGAGCTGTCTAGGTAAAGGCATTCTGTTTCAGAAGACAAAGGACCCTATGTCTGTAGTGGCTTATTCTGATGCGGATTATGTAGGAGATGTGGGAGATAGACGATCTACTACTGGTTTTTGCACATTTATGGTTGGAAATCTGGTGACCTGGAGGAGCAAGAAACAAGGTGTTGTCTCACGCTCTAGTGCAGAGTCCGAGTATAGGGCTATGGCTTATACTGCTGCCAAGATGATATGGATTAGATCTTTGTTACGAGATCTTCATGTTGAGATTCAGGAGCCTATGGAGATGTATTGCAATAATCGGGCTGCAACATACATTGCTAATAACCCCATGTTTCATGAGATGACGAAATATGTGGAAGTAGACTGCCACTATACCAGTAGCCTGATTCAGTAGGGATCTACTTCGTACAACATGTCTTGCCTCTACTGATCAGACTGCTGATATATTTACCAAGCCATTGTCTCGGTCCTAGTTTGAGAAGTGTAGAAGTAAGCTGAGCATGGTAGATATATATGTTTTAGCTTGAGGGGGAGTGTTGAGTTATGTTTTTTTCGTATGGGAGCATTTGTTATTTTTTTTGATGTTGGATTCATTTTATTATTTTTTCCTTGTCTTTCTCTATATAAAGTGACATAGGGACGGCTTGATAAAGATATGGTTCTCTTTTCACTTTAACTCTTATCATCATAGCATTCGTAGCTTTTAGCCTCCTCTGTTAGTGAATTTTTGGGGGTTGGCATTCCTTGTTAACCCCTCTCACTTTTTAATTGTGTATTTCAAGCCGGCTGGGATATTGCTTGTGGTACAGTAGCAATGCAGGTTTACCGTTAAGCATTGAATAGTGAGGTTGGCTTGGAAGAAAAGGAGAAATGAACCAACTTGAGAGGACTTTTTTTATTCATTTTTTTTATTCTATGTGCGTGCATGTTGGGGTTTTTTTTTTATTTTGTGGTTGGGGGGGGGTGGGGGGGGGGTGTGAGTTGTCGGGTTGGTTGATTGGATGAGTTACCAATTAATCAGTTCAGTATCTCAGGCTGGCTGAATGTTGATACCTGCTTCAGTCAGGTGATTTAGGCTGAGGAACGCTGAATTTTACAAGCCTGGCTATAGTGTCCGTTAGAATACAGAAAAATATGTAGAATGTCTTCTGTGGAGCCTCTAGACCTTGTCCAACCAATGATATCTATTTGCATTTGGAAAAGATATGATATACATGGAGATCATGAGCAGGTTGCATTAGAGTTAGAAAGTTTGCATCCTGACTACTGTGCTTGAGATGCCACTTCTTGGCTTGATGGTCGATGCTCGTTTCAATGGTGTATTATTTGGAAGAACGTGAATGACTTTAAGAAGGCTCTCCTTTAGCTTGAGATCCATTTCAATCTTAACTGGTTGGGTAATATGAACTGGACATGAGGGAACTTAATCAACATAATCTGAGTTGAGCTCAGAAATGCCACGCTTTCTTGACAGCCATGTGTGCAGGTGAGCAAAGACAGCTGCCCATCCCTTGGCAAAATTTCATATGAGGTTCTTCCCTCAGGAGAGTATGCTAATGGATAACGTTGCAATGCATGCCGAATAACTTTCATTCGAAGAAATATACCGAGGCTTGCAGTGCTTTCAGGAATGGGGTCCAGTCTAACACTATTTCTTGGATTAAAGCTTCGATGGCTTTTTGGTCCATCTGGTTACAGCGTAATTGTACTGTTTTCTGGAATGAAAGGCCTTGGGTGGAGAATGATGTTAGGGAGTTATTTGCTTTTTGTCATTTTTGGACCCAGATGTTGTAATTAGCTCTGGTTTTGGTTATAAATGAAGTGGATGGTTACTGACCTCCATGAATGAAGTGCATTTTAGTGGCATCTCTGCCTTAGATACCTTCTTTTGGATAGTCTTTGTCGAGTCATTTCACGTATATCTCCTGCGACCTGGATTTGCTGTGATGCTTGTTAGATGGATAAGCATTGTCGTTCCTCCTACCTTGTGAGTACTCACCTTGGATCGATAGTCTTGTTTGAGTTGTTACACATGGATGTGTGGGGTCCAAGCAGGATGCCAAATAGGCGGGGTCATTGTTACTATTTGGTAGTTGTTGATGGTTTTTCATGTCTATCTTGGGTATTTTTGTTGAAGAATAAATCAGATATTGGATTTGTCATTGAGAATTTCATGTTGGAGATTAAGAATCAGTATTATTAAACTTGTAAGATATGATAATGCACTTGAGCTATTCGCTACCACGTTGCCTATTTTTACAGGTCTCATGGGATAGTGCATTAGACCACATGTGCTCATACTACTCAGCAGAACGGGGTGGCTGAGAGGAAGCATCGACATCTTTTAGATGTGACGCGTACCTTGCTGATCCACCATAGTGTGCCTTCGTTATATTGGGGAGATGCAGTCCTTACAACTTACTATTTGATCAACAGAATGTCCAGTTTGGTACTTCATGAGTAGATACCTTGGCATATATTGCATCTTGAGTAGGAGCTTTTTCACACACTACCATGTATGTTTGGCTGTGCTGCATTTGTGCACCTTCTTTTTCTAGGACGAGACAAGTTGGCAGTACAAGCAATCAAGTGTGTATTCTTGGGATATTCACGGACTCGGAAAAGATATAGATGCTTCAATCCTTTTATTTTTAGGTACTATGTGAGTGCTGATGATGCCTTTCATGAATCTATTCCATATTTTTTTACTACTGCTCGGAGTTTATCTCCTGAGGTTACGGAGATTCCCATGCATATATCTCCTGTTCCTTTGGAGGAGATACTTATTTCTGCTCCCCCACCTACTACGACTCGTCCTTTGAAGTTTTCCAAGTCTGATGTTACATATCAGTGACGTCATAGTACTTTCCAGATGCCATTTGCTACATCAATCACATAGACATCTTCTCCGTCCCAGGTGACCGCAGATAGGTTGCATAGTGATGGTATGGTACTCAGTGATGATGCTATATGTTCAGATGAGGATACTTCTGCTTCCCAGCCAGTTTAGAAGGATCAGATGGATGATCTTGACCTTTCGATTGCCATTTAGAAGAAACCACGGTGTTATGCCAAATATCCAGTTATAGGGAGTTTGACCACTAAGGGACTTGATTGTATTTTTAGGAGTTTTTGCCGTGCACTGTCTGTTACATAGATTCCTATCACCTATCAGCAGGCCGTGCTTGATCCAAAGTGACGTCAAGTCATGAAGGATGAGATTGTTGCTCCTACTTCACTACGTACGTGGGAACTTACATCGTTGCCTGAGGGGCCTATTGTTGTTGGTTGTAGATGGGTTTTCGCACTCAATACAACCCGGATGGATCTGTTGCATGTTACAAGGCATTACTTGTTGCTAAAGGGTTTACTCAGACATTTGGGGTGGATTTCTTTGGCACATTCTCTCCAGTTGCTAGGCGCTCTACCATGAGGATTCTCATTTTTATTGTAGTTCAGTGAGATTGGCATCTTCATCAGCTTGATGTGAAGAATGCCTTTCTTTATTTACAGGAGGAGGTTTATACACAGTAGCCCCCCGGTTACGAGGTTCAGGGGAGTGTGTATGCAGGTTGCAAAAGGTCATTTTTGGCCTCAAGTTGAGCCCGGGAGCTTGGTTTTAGAAACTCTCAGGTAGTAGAGTCTGTGGGGTTCCTCAGATCATTTGCAGATCATTCCTCTTATTTGTCAGGAGGACAGGGAAATGTATTGTTTCTCTTTTGGTATATGTTGATGACTTGATTATCATTGGCGATGATACAAGTGTGGCTGAGATCGAACAGACTTTGGTAGATCAGTTTGTGATGAAGGATTTAGGGCCATTGAAATATTTTCTTGGGATAGTAGCCTGTAGTTGGCGTGGTATTGTTTTATCTCAACGAAAATACGCCCTAGATGTGCTAAAGAAGATAAGTTTGCTAGGAGCCTAAGGCACGACTATATGATAGTGATGTAGAGGCAGTTGATAGCAGACAGTATCGCCAGCTGGTGGGGAAGCTGCTTTACTTGGCGATTACCAGGCTGGATATTTCCTTTCCAGTAGGGAGGTTGGGTTAGTTTATGGAGAGGCCTACTAGAAGCACTAGGATGTAGCCATGATGGTGCTCGGGTACTTGAGAGCACTAGGACATGGTCTTTTCTTTACTAGAGGGACATCTATGCCAGTAGTTGGATACTTTGATACAGATTGTGCAAGCAGTCATGATGATAGGAAATCTACCACATGTTTTTGTATGTATGTTGCAGGGAATTTGGTCACCTGGAAGAGCAAGAAATAGATTGCTGTGTCTAGATCTGGTGTTGAGTCTTAGTATTGTGCTATGGCTCAGACATCAACAGAGCTGGATGTGGGTGAGATCCTTGCCGGGTGATCTACATATACACATTGATGGGTTCATGGAGTTGTGATGTGACAACAGTGTTGCTACTTTTATTGCCAACAACCTCATGTTTTATGAACATACCAAATATGTGAAGATAGATTACCATTACATGAGAGATTTGGTTCAGAAATGGTTTATCTTCACCTCCCAGGTCACTTTAGAGGCATAGATTGTTGACATTTTTACCAAGCCTCTGGGTAGATCCGACTTTGATACATGTGTGTCCAAGCTGAGTATGATTGATATCTATGTTCCAACTTGAAAGGGAGTGTTACAGAGTCTAATTATTTGTTTTCTTGGTGTTATGTGGTGCTATGTATTTTCTATTTTCTTCATAGGATGTATTGTAATTTTCACTCACCTCTCTCTCTCTACATAAAGAGTGGTAGGGTTAGTGAATAAAGTTAAGGTTCTCATTTATCCTAACTCCTGGCAAGTTGATTTCTGCAACTAAAATATTGAGCTTATCACTACTTTTGCAGTAGTTACAGTTGCTTATCATTTTGAGCTTATGGCTAATTTGCAGTAGTTACACTTGCTTATCATTTGTGCAGAAGCTTCATTCCAGGATGCTTCAGAACTTTCGGGCAGGCTACTCTCAATGTCAATCGTGTGGCTCTCGTAGGAAATACAGGAATTCACTTTCTAATGCTAGTTTTAAGTCAGATTGTAGGATCTCAACCAGATATTATGACCATCAGTTGAGAGCAACACCATATTGTTTGCCAGATCCATGGAATGGTCATATGCATCTTTTCACCACCACTTGTGACTTTAGACCGAACTTTCTTTCTTGTCAATTGGTGTACAAGAGGCCTTACTCACACAGCAGTAAAAACAGTACCTTGGAAACAACATACTCAAACGGGCTCAATAGGACTGTAGTTGCAACTGATGAGAAGGAAGTGCATGTACATTCATTGATTGAGCTTTTTCGTGATTCTCAACGGGCAAAGTTGGCTGCCCAGGCTCTTAACTCTAATAATGGGGTCAAGGTTGGAAATACAAAAGGTGCCAATAAAAAGATTACTGCAAAAGCTTCAAATTCTGCGAAGGAAAAAAAGGTGAAGAGCATTGAAGACAAGCGTAATCAACAAGACATGGAGAACAAGAAAGTGAATAATGCAGACAAGAAAAAGGTTTTGTCTAGTGGTGCAGGCACCAGGAGTAGTAAAGCATCACGGAAGAAGAAATCAGATTCTCCTCCAGAACCTGCGGATGCTAAAACCAATGCACCGTTGTCCAAGAGAGATGGAACAGCTGGAAGCAGGAGATTGGAACCTCTTTGGCCACCTTCTGGGAAGTCTGTAATGGTTGTGGAGTCTATCACTAAAGCAAAGACCATCCAGAAGTACCTTGGTGACTTGTTTGATGTCCTACCAAGTTATGGTCATGTCAGAGATTTAGCTGGGAGAGCAGGTTCAGTTCGTCCACATGAGGACTTCAGCATGGTCTGGGAGGTGCCAGCGTCTGCATGGACACATCTCAAGACTATAAAAGTTGCTCTAAGCGGGTAACTTTTTTTATTTTTCATGTGTGTCAATTAGCATATTACTTCTTATCTCGAGCGATCTTTCTTTTTGCCAAGAGTTTGCCCTTTGGACATTTATGCTTTTCATCTTGGCATATGCCTTTAAATGCTTTTTGCATCCCTCATAGGTCCTTGCACATGCTTATATATTGTTGCTGTATTACGTCTGATAAAATCTGAACTTCTTCTCTTAGGGTGCAAAATCTGATCCTTGCAACTGATCCTGATCGTGAAGGAGAAGCGATTGCATGGCACCTTATTGAGATGCTGCAACAGCAGGATGCTTTAAGTGAAAATATCAACGTGGCAAGGGTTGTGTTTCATGAAATAACAGATGCAGCCATAAAGGACGCTCTTACATGTCCAAGGAATTTAGATTTAGACTTGGTCAATGCTTATCTGGCAAGACGAGCTCTTGATTATCTCATTGGTTTTAGTGTCTCCCCTCTGCTTTGGAGGAAATTGCCTGGATGCCAGTCAGCTGGACGAGTCCAATCTTCAGCTTTGTCACTGATATGTGATAGAGAAATGGAAATAGAGCAATTCAAGCCCCAGGAATTCTGGACAGTTACAGCTGATTTTTTTAGATCAGATACATCTCCATCAAAAAATGGAGCCATAATCACTTCACAGGTGTCCCAGCTCGACGATAAAAAGTTAGATCAGTTGTCCATCTCCAGTCATGAGGATGCTGAATCTATTAAAACGAGATTGGTCTCTGCAAAATTTTCAGTACTTGAGTGTAAAAAGAGCAAAAGAACAGCAAATCCTCCAATGCCATATATAACTTCGACGCTACAACTTGATTCATCAAACAAATTGAATTTTACAACTGCACATACGATGAAGGTCAGTGTTCACCCTCTGTTTTGTTTGTGTTTTTTTTACTTCTTTCTGTCAGACTCAATTTGATCTGGTAGATTGTATAGGTGGATCCCTATCTTCAGGTATCCTACTTTCATCTGTAACTATAGCTGGGAAACGGAGAGGAAAGACAAGTTATATGACTACTACATACTGGGGGAACCAATGAAATGAAAGAACAAAAATTCTTCAATGTTCTCTCTTTATTATTTAACTGAGCTCTCTATTCCTTGTAGACCACGATTAGCATTTTACATAATATAGGACAGTCTTTCGCAAGCACTGTCAAAGCCAAGAAGGTGATCAGAAGGGAACTTTAACCAGGATGAACTTGAGCTCTTGAGACCTCAACATCAGGGATACTCAGCCAGTTCTTGCCATCAAAAGGAGGCTGCCTTGCCATCAGCATGTGACTGATTGGGAATGGGTTTATATGTGCGGAGTACAAGAGTTACAAGTGACTTGGGAGGGAATCTTATCAATTGGAGAAGTATAAGTGGGCTTTGGTGATAAGATTATGTTTAGAAGTAGATCATCGATTGATTACTCTTGGAGTCACTGAGATTTTATGACTGCAGATTCTTCTCTAAGATATAGAAATTCAACTGAAGATTCCAGTGATGCTGTATAATGATGATAAATCAGCCATCAACCTTGCTAACAATCATATCCTCTATGGTCATACAAAGCTTGTAGAGTTGGGCATACATTTTATTGGTAATTCTTTCGATCAAGTTGTAGATGTCTTCATCAAAGGGTCTACTATGTCTTAGGTTGAGGAGCTGATTAAAAAGTTGGACGTGTTTGATATTTATGTCCAAATTGAGGGGAAGTGTTGAATCCTATTTTATTCTTCTGGTAATTGGATCTTGAGTGTGGATTCACCTGCGCCTTGTTCCTACACATTACCCTTTTTCATTAGTTTGTTGAAGATAACCCTGGCCTCCAGCGGGCTCTAGGGTGTGGGCACCTTCCATTTTTTTTCCTCTCATTATAGAGGGTTTTCCATGTAATCATTATTTATGTGATTGTTTCCACACGATCCATGATGGAGAGGGCCTGTCAAATGTTTAGAGAACTGGTGGACTTGTTTTTATTGCTCAGGTGGGGGTTGGGGAAGAGGGGGCTCCCTACATAGAGAGTGTTTTGGCACCCAAGTTTGATGGTTGATTTGGTCCTTTGGAGATATGATCTCTCTCTCTCTCTCTCTCTCTCTCTTTGGGTGGGGTGGTGTGGTTGTAGGATGACTACTTGATGTCAGTAGGTGGATTTTGGAGACATTATGAGATCATAGTGTTCCGAAATGTTGAAACAGTGAACTTTGGATGACTACTTGTCTTAAGGAATTAGTCTTTCTACCAAAATAATTACACCTGTCACTTTGCAATGAGACATGCGATCTGGATGAAAGGGATTTGACATTAAAAAGCTCAATGTCCTCTTTCCAATTGCCAATCTTATCCTTGTCGGCAATACTTTGATGAGTGTGCATGGTTTTTATCTCACTAATGCTCAAGTGTTTTGGATATTGAGATCACAAATTCCACTAGTCTTTCAGATTGAAAGTATTTTCTTATTGTTAACTTTTCTACTAACCTTGTAAGCTCAGAAATATTTTCTTATTGTTATCTTGACTGGTGCAGCTAGCTCAGAAACTGTATGAAGGTGTTGTTCTATCAGATGAGCAGTCGTTAGGGCTTATAACATACATGCGGACTGATGGTCTTCATGTAAGAGCGTGTTATCTATTATTTATTCTTATTTGTGCTTTAAGCATTTTGTGGCTTTCCATTATTTTACTGGATGAATATTCCTGGAGCTGACATATGAAGTTCTTATATTTATTCATGACAATTATTCTGCTTGCAAGAAGTGACTCAATAGCATTTGTGTTGTGTAATTTATGCGGTTGTCTAGTAGGCCTAAGGTCGTATTAGAAGCTGATATCTTGGCATTTATTTGGTGAAAAGTTGTTGGCAGATATCCTATTAAAGAAGCAGTAGCCGTTGATATCTTTGACACTAACAAGAGTGTAGGGGTTTTTGTGCTGCCAAGATAGGAAGTTGGGCTATGGATTTTATATAATTTTATAAATCTGTTGAAGCAGTGTTCACTATGTGATAAGGATGTGAGATTTGTCTTTCTGATGTCAAGTGATTACCTTCTTATGAGAGTTTCATAAACTTTGTCTGCTTTCATTGGAGGTAGATCCCTGCAAGAATTTTTCAATAGGGTTTAGGCGGTGGTATCAAAGAAAAAACAAACCACAAAAAGCAAGGAAATTGTTAACCTAGTTTGAGAAGCATTGTGTCTTTCTATGTTTGGGCCTAGGGTTACAACTCTCAATGATTTGAGAGGGAGGCCTTAGGAAGCTTCTGTATAATACATGAGGTTGCTTAGAAGCTAAGAAAAGTGCAATTATAATAATTGACCTACACACTAAGAAATATGTACAAGAGATCCTTTCAAAATGTAATTTATCATTCCCCTGCAAACTCAGCATGTGGCTGAGAAGTGGGTATGTGGAGAACACAAATTTTTGACAAAAGCTGCCTTTGTGACAATGTTAGCAATCTGCTTGTCAGTGGGTATGTGGAGAACAATTTCTCCATTCTGTACTCTTTCTTGAACAAAATGATGATGAATCTGAATGTGCTTTGACTTATCATGGAAAATAGGATTGAAGGTAAGTGCACATGCACTTTGATTGTCATAGTATATAGGCATATGTCGATTCTGAATTCCTAAATTGGTGAGGATGGAACGAATCTGGATAATCTGGCTGATAGTTGCAACATGGACATGGTATTCTGCTTTAGTACTAGACTGGGCAACACTTCGTTGCTTTCTACTTTTCCATGAGATCATATTGTTTTCGTGAAAGATACAGTAACTAGTAACAAAGTGGGGGTAATTTGGATCACCCGCCCAATCAGAATTAGAATCAAATAAGAAGAAAGATTTCCATAGCCATGTATCAAGTTTGGGTTTCTATTAAAACAGAGGCCATTTATGCTCTTCCCTTTGCGGTACTGGAAATACGCTTCACACCTTCTAGATGATTGATAGTTGGAGAGTGCACATATTGAGAAACTTGATTGGTAGAGTGCACATATTGAGAAACTTGATTGGTGACAAAGGTGATGTTCAGATGGGTAATGGTAAGAGCGCTTACCATACTACAATATTTCAGCTGGGTTAGAAATTTGTTGACTATCAGCGTTGAACAGTTTGTGTTGTGATGGTGTTGGAGTGTAGACATGCTTACAATCTAAGAAATTATATTGCTGAAGCAAATCAAGGGTGTGCTTATGTTGTGTTGAGGGCAAGTGGGTGTTAGACCTGGCAACTTCAATTTTGAGAAAATAATGAAGAACACCAAGGTCTTTGATACTTAAGTCATGATGGAGTTCCCTTTTTACCTTGTCAATAAGAGAATTTGAATTCTCGGTGAGAGCAATGTCATCGACAGAAAGTAACAGAGGCTAAGTGAGACGGGTTGGTTAGGGCTAGAAAAACTATTCTAAGGAGGTTCTGCTGGGTGCACCTTCGCCGACGTTTTCTTGGGCTACGCCTTTGTGGTCTTCTAATTCTCTACGTCGTCTTTGGCTTCAGATCACCTTCTTCTTTGCTTAGTTTTTATGTTACATTTTTAATCAGTTCTTCTTTTGATGTATTAGAACCATTGCAATCATTAATAAATCTTTATTTGAGTATTGCTTTGCTTACTTCTTACTTTTTAATAGTTGTTCACTTCCTAGTTAGATTAGTTCATCTCCATTTTTTACTACATAAAAATATAAACAACCATGACTCCTTGGTATTGATAGATAAAAAGAGAATGATCAACAGAGCATTGCTGAAACCCAAGGTTAACCATGCCTTTGCTGAAGCTTTGAAGCCAATTGCGGGATCACTGCTTCAGACCATAAATGGACCTTTGGAGTTTGCAAACATACTCAGTGTGACTCATTTCTTTAAAATCGTCAAATTGGTCCATATAAATCTCCTCTTGGAAATCACCATGAAAAACAACATTTTTAACATCTAATTGATGTAATTTCCAATATTGACTAAAAGCCAAGCTCATGATAATTCAAATGATAACAATCTTTATTATTGGAATGAATGTTTCATTAAAATCTTCACCATTATTGTTGGGTGAAGCCTTTAACAATGACCTTAGCTTTGAACTTTTCGATGGTTCTATATACATTATATTTAATTTTGTAACCGCACTTGGATTCAACAACATTCTTATGTTGTGGTTAAAGTATAAGGATTTAGGCTTTGTTTTGTTGCATGGCATGTGTTTCTTTTTGCATAGCTTTAACCTAATGCTCATCTTTGATGCTCTCCTTATAATTCCATGGTTCCCCGGTGTTTATGACCTTTGTGATGAAACCTTGAAATCAGTATTGAAGGTAGTGTAGTCCACAAAGCTAGCAAGTGGATGATGAGTCGCATAATCCTTTCTTGGCCGTTAATTGTATGGGTGTGTGGGTGTGCCTTCATTGTGATCAATTGTAATAGGTGGGACATGTTTGGTGGCTGTTGGGGGGGGAAGCGTTAGTGATAGGAGGTGGTAAGACTTTAGTGTTGGTAGGTTGGCTGTTGTTGGGCTCCAACATACCTTTGCCCTGGTCATAATTAGTTGTAGATATAAAGTGTTGATGTTGATAAATAGGATCTGGCTTGTTAGTTGGTGGTGGTGTTGGAACCTTTGGGTCTTAGTGATGACTAAATCATGTTGGTGGGCATTATTGCAAGTTGACTGTTGGATGTTGGGAATAAAACAAAGTATTAATGGCACTAGGCAGGTTCAAGCGGGAAGAATCTTCATTGCTATCCTCATCAAATGTAACGTGGCGGGATAAATATATCTTTTGAGTGGATAAACTAAAACATCTATAACCCTTAGCTGCTTCATTATAACGAACCAAGGTACATTTGATGGCTCTAGGATCAAATTTGCCACTTGTGCTCTTATCCACATGAACATACATGGTGTTGCTAAAAAGATGTAACATAGAGTAATCAAGTGACGAAGGATGCAATATTTCATAGAGGGTCTTCCATTCCAATAATTGTGTGGGAACTTGAATGATGAGATATATTGTTGTGTGAAAAGCTTCTGGTCACAAATATCTAGGAACTACTCTAGCATGAATCATTGCAAGGGTAGTCTCGCAAACATGCTTGCGTTTTCTCTTTCCAATCTCATTTTGGTGTGGAGTCCTAGGATAGCTTCTTTGATGGAGAATTCCATTGTCATTTAAAATGTTTCTAAAGACCTTGGAGATGTATTCACCCCCCATCACTTCGGTGACACTTTATCTTGCACTCAAGATGATTTTCAACAAAGGACTTAAATTTCACAAAGGATCAAAAGCAGAGGATTTGTCTTTAAAGAAAATGATCCAAGTATATCTAGAAAAATCGCTAACAAAAAATGACATAATAATGTGATTGAGATAAATGACATAATAATGTGATTGAGATAAAGAAGCATAGGTGTAGGCCCCTAAACAACAATATGAATGAGCTCTAGAACATGTGAGGTGGTAGTGGTGGATAAAGGAAAGGGCAACTTAGTATGTTTGCTTTATTTACATATAAAACAACACATATATGGTGAAAAGGGCATTTGGCTTTTATTAAACCAGAATCAACAAGTTTCTTCAAAGCATCAAAATTACAATGGTCTAAGCGCCTATGCCATTATTTGAAAGTGGCAACGGAGGCTTTATTATTGCTAGAGCAATAAAGAGCAAGAAAAGAGATAGATGGCTTATTGAAAAGATGAAGATTCCAAACTATCCAAAGACTGGTACAACGATGCCCATTAGTGAGGGTCTTGTTGGGTCCACGTTCCTTCAAAACAACATAGGCCCAGGTAAATAAACTGTAAGCATTATTTTCACCAAGAAGACGAGAAATCAAGAGCAGGTGAAATTTCATAATTGGAATGTGAAGGGCATCGGTGAGTCGAATAAAATCATGAAGAGTGCATAAAAGAACGTCTCCTACGTGAGTGATGGAATGTGTTGTGCTGTCTTTGGTAACTACTTAACCATTCCCATGAGACGATTTTAATGAAACAAAAGTACCTTTGCTATTGGAACTATGGTTTCAAGCATCAATATCAACCATCCACTCTTTAGTATTGATGTGCACGTTTTTTATGGCAGTTGATAATGCATTAATGTTATGCAGAGAACCACTAGTGTTGGCGATGTGAGCTCCAGTCTGTTGTTGAGCAGTTCTAGTTGAGAATTTAGACAAATCATAACAATTGATGGTTATATGATTTGTTCAGCCACATAGTTGACATGTGGATCACTGGATCCTTGGTTGGTATACATACGACCACATCCTCTTTGAGCATAATTAGATTAACCACCAAAATATTCCTACCCACATTCTGCTTGCATCTGTATGCTGATATCGGCCTCTACCTTAGTGCCTGCCACGACCTTGACTTTTGCCTTGATCAGTGTTCACAGTTTTGACATGTAAAGCTTTAGCACATGTAGACATATCCTGAAAAGGTTGTGAGCTGCCAATTTTCAAAACAAGGTTGTCATGCTGAACTAAAGAAAATTCCAGTCGTCAAATTAAGTCTCACTACAATGGTAGTAATAAACATTTTATATTCTTCTTAGAGATTAGCAAGACAATGCATCACTTTGTCTGTATCACTAATCAAATGGCGAACCATGGTTAGTCAATTGTAGATAGTTTACAATTTGTTGTAGTACTCAATGACCCTAGACTTTCTTTGTCAATTTTGATTTTAATTGAATGATCATTGCTTTTGTTATTTGGCAATACCCACTATTAAGGGCATTATACAATTCCTTTGTAGTTTGAACATGTATAACTTGAGTAATGGCTTCCTCAGAAAGTGTGGATTTTATCCACCCCATAGAACAAGGGCAAACCATTTATTATATGTAGGATTGGGGATAAAATAAACCCCCTTTGATGAGTTGTATCATCCCTGGCCTCTTTGTTGGTTTCATCGGATAAGTACCTCAGTGGTGCTAGAGAACTTCCATCGATATGTCTAGTCTGATGTTGTCTGTGAATGAAAGGATGAATAAGGCTCTTCCACAACAAATAGTTTCCACTACTTAGCTTGATAGTGATAATTTGCTCATGGTGGAAAATGAGAGGTACTTTTGACTTCCTTTGTAAGAGGCCATGATCAATCACTAATAAGAACAGTAACAAAACCGAGCCCCTTTGTTTTTGGAGGGGAAATAAGGAAAAATGGATGGAAAAGAGATCTTATAAAATAAGACTGAATAAGTAAGGTTGCCTGAGTTGGTAGTGGTTCGACGATGGTAGCTGTGTCAATTGGCGAAGTTAGGTGACGTTGGCAAGGAGATCCAATCGAATTTGGCCCTGCTGTGGTTAGATCCAGCCCAGTTGTCACCATATTCGTTCTTGTAGTGATCGAATCTGGCAAGGCAATGTTAGAATAGTGTCCTATGTTGATTAGATTTAGTCGTGGCCTTATTAGGGTTGAAAAGATCTGATTGGCCCTTTTGCCGCCTGAACAACTGCGGCGGTGGCCAGATTTAGTTGGCGACGATCAAGGATCGTTGGAGGTGGTCAAATTTGGTGGTTGCAAATGTGATTCGGATCTAACAAGGATGGCATGGTCCTCGATTTGAGAAACAACACACGTGACATCGACGATGAATGATTAGGACAAACTAGAGATCTAAAAACAATTCGTTATATGATGGATTGTTGCTCTGATACCACATCAAAGAAGAAACAAGCCACAAGAAGTGGGGAAATTGTTAACCTAATTCGAGAGGCGTTGTGCCTCTTTATGCTTGGGTGTATGATTACAACTCTAAATGATTTGGGAGGAGGCCCTAGAAAGCTTATTTATAATACATGGGGTTGTTTATAGCCCAAGAAAAGTACAATTATCATAATTGACTCACACAGTGATAAATATTTACAAGAGACCCTCTGGAATATAATTCTATGAGGTAGCAGCATGAAGAAGGAAAACGAGAAGTTTCCTCTAGAAGCATAACTTCTTGAAGGCGTACGACTTAGTTTCATGGTCGTATTTGTGCCAAGTACTTGGAGAGGCTTCCCATAAATGTGGGTGGCTTGGATGAAAAAATGTGTTACCTTGACTTC
Organism: Thalassia testudinum; assembly: GCA_037157565.1. Classification (NCBI taxonomy): domain Eukaryota; kingdom Viridiplantae; phylum Streptophyta; class Magnoliopsida; order Alismatales; family Hydrocharitaceae; genus Thalassia; species Thalassia testudinum. The sequence goes on from JAZHRO010000030.1 coordinate 57,940,966, forward strand.
ATTCTTGGCTTGTGTGAATGGCAAGCCCACAGGGAGGTGTGTCCAACCATTGTGGGCAATTCATCAGGGCTGTCCTCTTGTTGCTCTCTTGTTCAACATTGCGGTGGATACCCTGGCCTTGATGGCTTTCAAGGCTTGTGCGAGGGGGGCTTTTGAGAGGATGTAGAATGGCGGCTGATGGCACCTTGATCACCCTAACTATGTAGTATGCAAATGACATGCTTTTCTTCATTAAGGGTGTGGGGAGGCTAGTAGCTTGGAGTCCTTGGTTCACATTTTTGGGAACATTTCTTGCCTTATGATAAATCACCAAAAGTGTGTCCCTTTGAATTTGGCAGCTGAGGGGTTAACCACTTGCCCTTTTAGACATCGTACACAGGTCAAAGGTTTTCCTCTGCTGGACCTTGGCCTTCATCTCGAGGGAAAGCGGTCTACTATGGGTGATTGGAGTTCATTGATTGATAGAGTGGAGGAGGTTGACTGGGTGGAGAGGAGGGAGGCCATTCGGTGTGACTAAAATCAGCATTATTGGTCATTCCAGTGTTTCATCTCTTTGTCCTGAATTTTAGGTGGTTATCAACAGAATAACCACCCTCCTTCTTTTGAAGGAAAAAAAATTCTCTGCATTCTGAATCTGCCAAAAAAGATTGTGAAGAGGATTGGTGGTATTAGAAGATTCTTTTGGAAGGGTCCAAACCATGAAGGTGGGTTTATGAGTTTGGTGAAGTGGGAGGAGGTTTGTAGGCTTGTTGTGCAAGGTGGTTTAGGGATACTACATCCAGAAGATTTTTGAGTCTCTTCTAGCAAGGTGTCTGGTAAAGCTTTTGAAGAATGAGGATACCTTATGGCATAAGGTGTTGCTTGATTCCTATGGATCATCTCTCAATGGAGAGGAAAAAAGACAAGTCCTGCGAAGTGCATCTGCATTTTGGCATGGATTGTTTGTAGGCATGGGTTGAATTGCTTCCTTCTTTGAATCAGTTTTGGGAGATGGGAGGACTATGAGCTTTTGATTAGACAATTGGATTGGTCACGGAATGCTTGCCTCAAGGTTTCGTTGACTTCTTCCCTTGGCTCTAGACAAGTTCTAACAGGTTGGACTTGTTATGGAAAGTTGTATGGTCAGGGGAGGGGAATCTTGGCTACCTCATTTTGGTGGTGTGTTGTTGGAGGCCAGAGCTAATGAAGGTGTAGGACTTGCTCGCCTCTTTAGGGGCTTTTGGTCCTATGGATGGAAGATTCAACTAGCTAGGTTGGTTACATGGTGGTTTCTCGTGGAGAAAGGCATACAAGCACTTGAGAGGAACACCAGTTGCATGTGATGCCTATTTAGGGGTGGATTGTAAGATAAATTGTCAACTAAAGATCCCCCTTAAAGTTAAAATATTCTAATGGCTGTTGAGAAAAGGTTGGTTGATAATAAAGGCTGGGGTTTGACATTGGCTCCTCGAGATGAATACTTCTTGTTCTGTATGCGATACTAGAGATGAAGATATTGGTCTTCTTCTGAGTTGTGGTTTTGTGAATGACCTTACCTTGATGACTATACCAAATGCCTACACCAACTCCGTGGATGATCTCTGGGGTAGTGGATAATTTACGGATCTGTCCATTCAGTTTAGGTGGGCTACAACTCTTTGGTCGGTGTGGCACTGTGGCTACAAAGGAACATGCTCGTGTTCAATGGAGAGAGGGTGTGGCTCGAAATTGTTGTAAGGGAAGTATTACATTTTTCTACTTTTTGGCTTGGGCAATTGTAAGTTGCCTTGTTTTATTACTTTTTGAAGTAATATGGTCAATGACTATCGACCTCCGGTAGTCATCCTTTTCCTCCTAAAAAAAATCATATGTTAGATTTTTTTTTTTGAGAGGAAAAAAGGAAGATTACCTGAGAGTGGTAATCATCCTAAATTGTATTAAGAAAATGAATGGACTTATAGGTTGTGTAGCAAAAAATCCGAAAAACACTTTGCTTCTCTTACAACATTCTTTATCGAGCATCTCTCACCCCTAAAGACCTTGCCATTCCTTTCCAGCCATATGCACTAAATAACCGCAATCGTCTAACACCATCCTGGCATGTCAAGATCAATAAGGTAGTTGAAGTAAAGAAGAAATTTTATTTTACCAAGCCGTCCTTATGTTTCTTTATATAGAGAGACAAGGGAAAAATAGCATAATAGGTTCAACACGAAAAACAAGATAACAAATACCCCCTCATAATAAACGTAACTCAACACTCCCTCTCAAGATGGAGCATATATATCCACCATGCTCAGCTTACTTCTACACTTCTCAAATTGGGGGCGAGGCAGTGGCTTGGTAAATACATCAGCAGTCTAGTTAGTGGAGGCAAGACACGTAGTACGAAGTAGACCCTGCTGAATCAGGCTCCTGGTATAATGACAGTCTACTTCCACATGTTTCGTCCTCTCATGAGGTTATCACAATGCTTCTCCATAGACTCCTGGTATAATTTCGTTTGAGTGCTTAGATGAGTTGCAGGGAAAAGAGTTGCTATATGTGCAAGTGGTGGCAGTAGGTGTTCCGGAGATGAAGAGTGTTGTCTTTGAGGATGCACAACAGTCTTTAGAGCATGTTTGGCCGTTGAAGAAGGTTCACAATCGTCAGAATTCTTTTTTCGGTAGGTTTTAGGCAAGAGATGGAGCTTTGGTGAATGGTGGTGCTCCGGCGAGGTCTGGTGGTGTCAGGCGGTTTCATTGGGAATGGAAATCAGTTGCGAGATTTTGAAATTCAAATTCAAGGTTTGCAGTTGGCAACCTTCCTCATCAGGCTGCAGTTGGTGTGTTTCCAGAATTTGTGGCTGATGAGCTGCCTATTTTGGGAAAGGATCTTGCGCATGATGTGGTGGTTGACGAGTTGCCTGTTTTGGGAATTGACCTCTCGCAAGATTGGAAAGCTCTAGACTTGCAGCTGGCAACCTTCCTCAGTAGGCTGCAGTTGGTGCGTTTCCAGAATTGCTGGTTGAAGAGTTGCTTATTTTGGGAAAGGATCTTGCGTATGGTGTGGTGGTTGACGAGCTACCTGTTTTGGGAAATGACCTTGCGCAAGATTTGGAAAGCTCCAGACTTGTTGATTGCACAGATGTGGAAAGCTTTAGACCGATTGATTGCACAGATCATGGAGTACCAAAAATAGGCGCTGAGGTGGAAGTTCCTTTTGGAGCGTTGGCTGAGAATGATCCTTACTTTTGCCTACATCAGGTGGCAACTGGATCCGTTTATGGATCCAGATGTGGTAAGTCTTTTGACCTTATTGACAAACCTTTCCATGTTTTACATGTTGAGGTGGATTTGGGCCCTGCTGTTGGAATAGAACCTTCTTTGCAGGCTTGCTTCTCTACCGGTCCTACTGTTCCACGTGTTTTAGAGACTGTTGTGGGGATCGGACAGCATGATGGGCACTCTGCAATCTTCTTGCGACATGAGCCTGGCTTTCAATAGGTGGATACCGGACCCAACCATGGGTCTGGTCTTTGTGAGCCTACTTGCTTGGCTTGCGCTTTCTTTAATCCTCTCAATCTGCACTCTTCTGTGTTGCAGGGACTTGTTGGGGAGAGTTCTTTGCTGTAGGAGTAATCTTTGCCTGTGGCTTTTGGCTCAATGTTTGAGGGAGCCGATATGGAGTAAACTACTTTTACTGCTGAAAATGTTGGTGTCTGTTCGGTTGCTGTGGAGTCTCTGGTGGAATTGGCTGATTGGGAAGCGTTGAAGACTTATTTGCATGAGCCTAGCCTTCAGCAGGTGGATACCAGACCCAGCCATGGGTCCGGTCTTGGTGAGCCTACTTACTTGGTGCATGCATACCCAAATTCTTTCGATATGAGCTTTTCTTTGTTGCGGGGTTCTGCTGCTATGCCTCTGTTGTTGTAGGAACCATTGGTATTTGGATCTATTTTCACCAGGGCATTTGAAATGCGTGGTGATAGCACTCGATGTGGAGCTTCTTTAGCACAACTGTGACAAATGAATCAAAATCTTGAAGATGCGGTCTTAGATGTTAACAACAATGAGATTGCCTCATCCAAATTGGCATCGAAAACCAAGTCGAGGTCTCGAAAATCATCTTCTAGCATAACGTCAGGCCACTTGGGTTGTTTTCCACATAGGCACAAGTTACTTTTGAGCGCTTGTTACAAGAGGAAGAAGGTAGGGAAGAAGGCAATGAGCTCTGAAGAGACCTAACATGTTGATGAATGTGTCGCTAAGATCGTGGTGGCTGGAAGAGTTCACAAAGGGAGTTCCAAAATTTTAGCCAATAGTTAAGGTACTTTCGTGGAACGTGCGACGTCCTTGGGATGATAAAAAGAGAGCTTTCTTAAGGAGTTATCTGGTTGATTGGAAGGTTGATGTGGCTTGCATTCAGGAATCAAACTTGGAAAATCTAACTCCTCGGGTGAAGTCGCAATTGTGTGGGAACGTGTATACTTCTTGCATGGAGATGGAGGCCGTGAGCAGATCAGGAGGCTTACTAATGATGTGGCATGATGATTTACTTTGGCTTAGTTCGTTGCACCTGTTTAGTAGAGTGTTGACTGTGATTTTCATAAGGAAAAGTGATGGTATGCCCTTGGCTATTTCGATTGTATATGGTCCATGTGATGATGGGGTACGGTTGCTTTTTTGGGAAGAACTACGACAAGCGGCATCTGTGGAGGGGATGCCTTGGATGATTTGTGGGGATTTTAACGTAACTTTGTATGCAAAGGACATGCCTGATGGTACGTTTGAGGTGACTTCTACATAATTCCAACAGGTGTTCGAGAGTTAGATTTGATTGATATTCCTACTTCAGGATCTCATTTCACTTGGAGAAATGGTAGGGGGGCGATGTCATGTATTGATAGATTTTTGTGCAACATTCTTCTTGCAGAGTCTTTTCAGAGAGCAGACGTGGTCACTTGTGATAGGCCCTTCTTAGATCTTACCCCTCTTCCTTGGCGCAGTAATGAGGATGGTAATTTCTCAACTTACTTTAAGTTTCATAAATCCTGGCTAAGGGAACCTGGTTTCAAGGAGTTGGTTGGGGAGAAATGGTCCACAACCTCATCTTCTATGTCTACCACGCATTCTTTAGTGGCCAAGATTGGGGTGGTTAGGACGACTATGATGGAGTTTAGACAGGATCTTAAAGCACGTAGAGATGAATGAAGGAATGCTGCGCTTCAGGAGGTGGTTGTGTTGGACCGCAAAGAGGGGGCATGGTGCTTTCTGAGGAGGAAAATCAGGAGAGAAAATGTTTCTAGTTGATTGTATCAGATGAAGATCATAAAATAGAGATGAACTGGAGGCAGAAGTTGGGACAGTTGTGGTTGAAAGAAGGGGATGCTAACACTAGATTCTTTCATCTATCAGCCAGTAATAGAAGAAGGAAGAATTTAATTAATAGCCTCAGAGTTGAAGATAATGTTGTTAGAAAAAGGAACCAGATTTATTGTGCGTTTAAGAATTACTTTCAGGAGTTTACTAGAAGGCGGCCTTGTGGTGATTGGTGGTTGGCAGATTTGCAGCAAGAGCAGATCAATGATGAAGCTAAGGTATGTGCTTGCTAATGATGTGGATGAAGAGGTCTTACGTTCTTTGAATGGTATGAAGGCAGAATGGTCTCCTGGTCCAGATGGCTTGCAAATTATTTTTTATAAGGAGATGTGGTATGTAGTTGGGCCCGGTATTTTGGCCATGATTATGGGGTTCTTGGATGGAAATGCAGGCATTGAGAGGCTTAACAAATTTTATCTTTTTCTCCTACCTAAGAAACATAATTCGGAAGAGGTGGGGGATTATAGGCCTATTACTCTGTCGAACTCCATTTACCTTTTGATCACTAAAATTCTGGCCAAATGTTTGCGGCAGGTGCTGCCCAACATTATTTCGCCTGTTCAATCGACCTTTATTAAGGGGAGATTGTTGCAGGATTCCTATGTGTTGGCGGAGGAATTCTTGGCTTCATGGAAGAGATGCAAATCTAGGGTGTTTGTTTGGAAGGGAGATTTTTTAAAGGCCTATGTTTCCATCTCTTAGAATTATTTGTGGGACATTCTCAAAATAAGGGGTTTTGCAGATCGTTGGATCATGTTGATGAAAAGATGCGTCACTACTTCCTCCTTTTCGGTATTGGTTAATGGTCGGCCTAGTGGTTCTTGGACTCAATCACAGAGGGGTGTGCAACAATGATGTCTACTGGCGCCGATGTTGTTTAACATAGCGGTGGATATGCTTGCTTGCATGGCTTTTAGAGCTTGTGATGGTGGCTTGATATCGGGATTTACTGCGAAGAAGGATGGCCACTGATGGCACTGTTATTGCAATATGCTGATGGTACAACTTTCTTCATTGAAAGGGGGAAGTAGAGAGGCATCTCATGTCTCTTCGCTTGTTAGAATTTTTGCGGAAATTTTAGGTCTGAAAATTAATAGAAATAAATCCACTTTGGTCCCTTTTGGCATGGAGAGGCCGGAGGAAAATGTGATTTCTAATATCCTTGCGACCCCGGTGGTTAGTCTCCCTATTTGGTATCTTGGGCTGCCACTAAAGTGGAAGAAGTTGACTTTCTTAGATTGGAAAAATCTTGTTGACAGATTATCAAAGAGTTTTTCTTGGAGTGGTAGAATTTTTTCTAAATAGGGATGTTTGGTCATGCTTAAATCGATTCTTTCTTCCATTTCGATCTTCTTTATGTCAGTGTTTGCCCCCATCGAAGAAAATTTTGAAGTAGATTGATTTGATTATAAAAGGATTTTTTGGAAAGGGGCAGTTTGTGAGGGGAGATTTGCGCAAATGATTCTGTGGGAGGATATTTGCAAGCCTAAAAAAAATGGGGGTCTTGGAGTTGGTAGGTTGGATCTTTTTAATAAAGCTTTATTGTTAAAATGGGTGTGGAAATTGTTTTCCATTAAACATGACATGCTTACATCCGCTTTTATTGATTCCTATGGGGAAGATATGGATCTGAACATTCGAGCTGCACCAACTAATGGATCTTCGGCATTTTGGCATTCTTTACGGCCGATTCTATCAGAATTTTCAGAACACTTCAGGCCTTGTTTGGGTGATGGGACTTTGTTTAAATTTTGGTTTGATGATTGGTCTGAAAATGGGAGATTTTTAGACCTGTTTCCAAGGCTTTTTCAGCACATTACGGAGAAGGAAGCACGTGTGGTAGATGTGTGGGACAGTACACATCATGCGTGGGATGTTAGGCTGCCATTGGGTCTCTTAGATGCGTCTTGTTCTGAATTTCAGCAGCTCATGGCCGTTTTAGGGGATTTCATACCGTTTATTGAAGCTGATGGTTTGTGTTGGAAGCATGGAGAGTTCTTTGTTAAGAATGCTTACAAGTTATTAATGTCTAAATGGGCGAGGTGACATCTTTGGAGGCTGATTCTAAATTGATTTGGGACTGCAATATTCCACTCAAAATCAAGATTTTTCTATGATTCTTTTGAAGGAAGAAATTGGTAACAAAGGTTTACAGAGCTAAGTGGTGTTTGTCTGCTTTGTGGCCAGTCGGAAGAGGAGTTTTAACACTTGTTTTTTGAATGTGGCTTCTCCAAAGAGGTCTGGGAGCAACGTGGAATATGTATGGTTGATCATATGGGTTGTGATGCTTTCTGGTCGACTTTCGGGGATAATCTTCATCTTGATATGGCTGGGTAGTGGAATGCTTTTGTTGCTTTATGGGCTATATGGCTGTAGAGGACTTGTAAGGTTTTTAAAAATGAGTGAGTTTGGGTGGAGAATGTGGTGAGAGAGGCCTATTCTTGGCTCCAGCATCTGTAAGCATGTTCCTGTTTAGATTTAGTATACTTGCTAGATGATTACCAGGCTTAGGTAATCTTCCTTATTTTTCTGAAAAAAAGACATTAACCTTCCACAGGAAATCTTGCTCAATCTTGCCAATTGCTTTGGTAATACGAGTAGGGAGTTGCAGACACGAGAGTGCATAAGTTGAAAGTGGGGTCACGGAGCTATCAATAAGATTAATGTGTGAAGGAAGTGATACTTGTCTTGCTTTTCATCCTTGAAGTTTTTTATATAACTTTGCGAGGAGGAAGTCCTAATCCTTGAATTTCAGTTTGATTGGGGATAGAGGGAACCCCGGATAGATGATTGGGAATGCACTAATGTCCTAGCCTAGGAGGTTTTTAGTGGCCTCAGATTCATTATTGTTTAAACTGAGGGAACCCTCAGTTTTTATATTTGGGTTTTCTTGGCACTAGCTTTATGACCTGATATGGCACTAGAAATGTTAAGGATTGCCTTAAAGTATACTAGGGTTTCTATATATTGTTTAAGAAAGATGAATAGGTCATTTGCAAATTGCATGTTGGGTATATTTGATGTTGAAGGATCAATAGAGAAACCTTTTGAGTTTCCTAAGATTTGTTGCTTGGGAGAGTAGTGCTTCAATGAAGGACATGGACATAATGAATAGCAAAGGGGAGATCAGGTCACCTTGTTTAATCCCCTCCGAGGCTTAAAGAACCTAGATATTAGTCCGTTAACTTTAATGTAGATTGCAGATGTTTGCAAGATGTAGCCGCCTATGTGGTGAAAAGTCTTAGGGCATTTTAGAATTCCAGTATTATGCAGTTCCAGTTTAGGGTGTTAAATGCTGTGATAAAATCAGTTTTTATGACAACCCCTCTAGTTCTTGTGGCATGCCAAGTACTGATAGCTTCTTCGGTGAATGCAAAACAATCAGATGTTGATCTTTCAGGGAGGAAGATGTATTAGTTAGGGCGGATGAGGCCTTTTATCTCCCTCGTTAAGTAGGTAAGTAAAACTTTAAAGCGGACCCTAAGTGAGTCATTGATCGAATTGATAGGTCTAGAATTTTTGATATCCTCGACATCCCCTTTTTTGTGCACCAAGGCCATGACAACATTGTTAAGGAGGTGGATGTTGTGTGGGTCAAAATTTTCCTATTGTAGATTGTTAAACATTGCTTGAATATCCTCCTTTATTTGTGGTCAAAACTTTTGTAAAACTCAGTGTTATAGCCATCTCTCTCAAGTGGTTTTTGATAGTTAAGTTTTTTTTGATTTGGTTAATTTGAGGGAGGTCATTTTATGTAGAAAGCCCGTGTTTTTGTTTCCCTCAGCTGGCCATTTGGTTTCTATTATTTGTTTCCAAAGCTTAAACTCATCTCTTAGAATCCGTGCATGTGTTCCATGTAGTTCACTAAGGGTTCTGGTTTGATCCGGAGGGATTTCCATTGGGGTAATGGAGCTCTTGAGTTGAGCAATCATTTTTTCAATTCCATGATTTGTGGATAGTTTCTGGAGGGAGGTCCATGGGGTTGGGGATAGTTTCCCTCTTTCATGATGTGATTTTTGGCTTAAGGTCTTTCAGTTTCGTGGAGAAGAGATGGAAAGGGTCATCAGAGGGAATATCTCTGATCCCATTGCTCGCAAATTGGTGTGGAGAAAGAGGGTATGTTGCGCTCCCATTGTTGGTAGGCTTAAGGCGACGGTTGTATCATGACACAACCTTGGGAGTTGTTGGCATGTTGCGCTCCCATTGTGGGCGATCTGCTAGCAGAGAGTCGAGATGGTTTGTCATTTCATTTCTTGCATGGAGGCAGATATGAAGGGGAATTTCTTGGGGATGAAGTGGCACAAAGTGGTTGAGTGTATGGATGTCCATTGTGCAATGGGGGTTCCTCCCCATGATTTTTTGAATTTCTTCCGTTGATGAAGTGGGCAAATCAGTTAATTTTGAAGGATACTCGATTACTGTTAAGTTTGAATTATTGAAGTTTACTTCCACTTCACAGATTTATTGGTGTTGTTGGGTTGGCGTATCCATCAAAGTTTCTTTGTATGGCTTGGACAGTTTTGTGTTATTGTTTATTGTGATGATTGAATCACAGTGTAGGCATTCACACATCGGGTAAAAAGTGTTGGTGCTTTTACTTGGTTTAATGTGAGTAAAATCCCACGATGGTTTTGGGAAATATACCCACAATATGTTATGCTTAGCTAGAACTTTGCAGGGGAGGGTGCCCTGAGTATGGATCATGATGCAGGAGTTGTTGATTTGTGTGTGGGGGATAAGATTGTTGACAGACGATTGAGTATTGATTTGATGTTTCTTGAGATCTGCTTATGATAGGAGATGGTGTCAGGGTTAAAGGGAATGGAAGATGGATTTTGGCTGCTAATTTCAGATCGAGAAGGATGTTTCTTGTCAGTTTATTTGATTGGGGTGGTTTGAACAGTTGATGCTAGCTTTTTAGCTATCCTTTTTCTATAGCCTTTGCAGCCCATGTTGAGAGGCTACGATAGGATAGACGAAATGTAGTGATGAGGGGCAGGAGGGAGAGAGAGAGAGAGCGAGGGGGGGGGGAGGTGGAGAAGGAGAGGATAATGGAGGAGTGAGGAAAGGGAGAGTCAAAGTTGCAGAGTTACCTACCCCTTGAGGCTTTTCAAAAGGCATTTCTCCTTGTCCTATCCTGGTGGTGGGAGCTGCGACTCCGAATTGGCATCAAAAGAAACTATATAGATCTATAGAGATATCCTCTCTTTAGTCTATACAACGAAAAAAGAAAATCTTTGATTTCACTATCGACAAGCCACATATTCCCCTTCCTGTTGGGGAGCTATTGCCAATATTTTGTGTTTATTTAATCTGTAGAAGAAATTAATGATCTTGACATGAGAGTTGTTTTGTGTCATTTTGTGCCGTCTAAATTGGTTTGGATCTTTGCTGAATGCAAAGTTGTTGAACTTAGCTAGCATTGGCTTGGATGTTGGCATTGGTTTGTCAAACTACTTAGAGATGTGTAATGCATTCATTTTACATCAGTAGCTATTAATGTTATTTTTTTGAAAGGTTTCTGATCATGCTGCTAAGGACATCCAATCTTTGATTAGAGAAAGGTTAGTGTTTCCCACTGATCCTATCTCATTGCTTGATTAGCTTTTATTTGGAAAAATATGTCTTACTTGTGAGCTGAATGAATTTCACAATCAACTTTATATTTGTAAAACAGCATTCTATTATTTCAAAAATTTCTTAGCTGAGATATTCTTCTTTTACTAAATATTTGCTCTCATATTTTTGTTATTTTAACATTATTTGGAAGCAAGGAGTTTTTGTGCATGTTTCTTTTCCCCAGAAAGGGAAAAGGATGGCTAATCAAAGATAGCTAATCAATATCTTGTTGCAAAGCGGTTCTGCAACCTCAATTTCTAAAAGGTGTGAAACATTAAAAAGATCCTGAAAAACTATCCTTACCCAGACAGCATCAAAGATATTCCCGTGACAAAACCATAGAAAGCTCATTCATTTCCCCTTCCATAAAATGGCAATCAAAGGCCCACAATATAAGAAAAGAAGGATCTTTTTTTGGAAAAGAAAAAAAAGAATCATCACCATTTTTACCTATTATTCTTCTTGATTGCTTGTGGACATCCGGAGCAGCTTGCTGCTTGTCATCATTCTTTTGTTGACTTCATCATATCTATATACATATATGGAAATTTTAAACTCTATCAATACCTCCCTCTATGAAGGCACATGGAGTTTGCACTATTTTGACACACCCTCACATACTGGATTTCGTCTCTGGCACAAAGGACCAGCTACCGGTTCTTCTAATGTTGACATGCGGTTCCATCCATGTAAGGTTAGCATGTGGTCACGCTTCCAGAATTCTATCTGTCAAGATTGGTGCATGTGGAGTGTGGGGGCTCCCTTGGCGTGGGAAAACAGTCCACGTGTGGACTGCCCACATGAGCAAACAGGGAAAGGAGGAGCAGCCACCAGCTGCCCCTGTTGGCAGGCTGAAGGTGGTCGGCATTGGTGGTGATGGTGGCCTGCTATGTTGAGAGAAGTAGGGTGAGGAGAGGAGTCTTGAACAGTTGGAAATATTATTAATGGACTCAAGAATCAAATGCAATGGGAAGATTCTTTTTATATATAGAGAACATATACCAACAAAATAAGAAACAAATCTTATCTTCTAAAATGAGAAAGATCAAATCCCAAACGTCTTCCTAAAACAACTTTTCCTAAAATCCTCTTAACAAAAATACTAAACTTGGAACCGAAAACAGGACCCTTGGTCCTCTTAGCTGCCGGCCCTGATGGGCCCACTGTTGCTGCCAAGTGTCACGTGGCCTGCTGACTGCCACGTGGCAGTCTCACGTGGCCACCTTATTCTTAACTCTATCCTTCATGTTCCCTCACTCTTTGAGCATCAGTCTCTCTCACACACACACGCGCGCACGCGTGCACACACACACACCACTTTCTGTTTTAACCGATGCCACAGAAGGCATCATTCACCCCCCTTTTCGCTCCCCCCATCCATTGTTCTTTGGATACTTCCTCCACTTTACAATCTAGTAATGTCATTTTGTTCAATTAATTGATTAAACTGATTTGTAAATGATTAGAATTACATGTCTTTATCAAATCTTAAACCTTAGAAATTGGCATGATTGTGTTAGCGACAAAAACATGTTATTTGGCTTGTTGAAAATTCATTTGTAAAAGATGATTTTAAAATGTGATTAGATAGGTAAATATCTTTGTTAATTCTTTAAATGTATGTGATAGATATTTGTGAACATGTATGTATTATGTGCTTATGCACATACATACATATGCATGCATGTTAATGTGTATCTACATGTATATCTAAACAAAATACATGCACTAATAGTAAACTTGAGAAGCCAGGATAAATTCTTATGTCGAGTGATTAATGCTGTGGGATTTCATCTAATAAGAGCAAATTAATAGTGGCTAAATAACCATCCTCTACTGTCGGTCATTTTATTGGAAGGATGAATGCACACATATATTTCTACTTTCAACTAACACATTTGATATCAATTAAAGCATTAAGTGGTAATTTTCTTGGTGGTCGGAATCCCATTTGAGTAAATTGGAGATTTTTTTTTGATGGCCCAGAACCTGACTGTTTCCAATGTGGCAAGAGATGCTCTCTTTTTTTTTCACGTATGTCAGATCCTTCCGCTCACACTCTCTTGGTCTCCCTGCTCTCTTTCTTTCCACACATGTCATCCCTTTTCCCTCTCTTTCATCCGTACGTCTCATCAGTCCTTTGTACAGAGATACAGCTCCTGTCAACACAGCAAACTTCGGTTTCACATTTGTATGGGCATTCTAACTTAATGTCCACTAACTAGCATTTAAAATGAGAATGCTAGTGGATTCGTGGAGTATATATTAAGATGATTCTTATATGCTACCTGGTATGTATACTTTGTACAAAGCTACTCTCAATTCTTCGTCCTCGATTTTGTTGAATTATTATATGGTATCCATACTCAAGTTTGAAGGGGAAAAATTCCTAAAAGCGCTCTTTCAATCCCATGCTTCAAGCAATGGTTTTGTTATAGTCCATAATCTCCAAGAATCTCGTTTCAGAAATTTGACATGATTATTTAGACATCTAGGCCCACTAGATCGAATTGTACAGAGCATTATTCGATCCAAAATCGTCTCTGGCTAGCGTGAAAGCAAAAGCCAAAATTAAATAAGGGATTTCTGAGTTGAATGTATTAATTGACCTCTGGCCGTGCGAAAACTAGGATGACTTGATCTTTGTGCAAGATCAACACCTACATTCACTTTAGATAGTAGAGAAATTGACTATGAAATGTTTTGCTTTATAAAAAATTCCACTCCAAGATTAGGATTTGAAAGAAAAAGATGGATATGGAAAGAAATGGTTTATTATGGGAATGATCTAGCAGCTCACAGTGAAGCTTCTAGATGTTGCAAGGTGTTCTTTAAATCATTTTTGGTTGTTGTATTTTTGTTCTTTTATTGAATCAGTTCCAAAGGAATGATAACTTGAGTCACATAAATGCAGCGTCCTTTTAATCTAAACAAAGTGCTAGAAATTTAGTGTAGCTTACCTATCTCATTTTTATGTTGACAAATTTATTAGGATTTGATGATCTATGTTTTGTTGTTAACAATTGCTGTAGGTCGAGGGGATGGTATGAAAAAATTATTTTACCATGAAAAATACATTCAACTGTTTTTATTTGAGCTTGAACTTTTGCCAACTGACAATTGTTCCTAAAATGTAATAAAATTTTAAAATTACGCCCATTGTGCAGTCGTATAGTAATGACTTACATTTTAACTAAAAGCAGAGGCTTTTGAAATTATTACAAGTGGATACCTTCAAATTTGGTACTTTCCTCCAGACAAATTTAAAATTTTATCAATATAGGCTTTAGGTAATTCAGCGTAACCTATCATCAATTTTGATGAAATCTTTCTATTCATTTTTGCCCAAGATAAACATCAGTAATTTGCCTATATTAATAATATACTCCCGCTGTAAAGCGTGAGAGCAGTCCACTAGTATATGTCATTTGAAAGGAATTGACTTTGTAATATTATGAATTGTACTTTTTTTTTTTTTTGAGAAGTAAAAAGGATGATCATTGGAGGTTGATGATCTTCCAAAATTCATTCAATAAAAGGGTAAAGGAACGAACATAGAAGTGTTGCAGCCACAAATCTAAAACAAAAAAAAGCCTCTCACCACATTTTCTACCAATGGCCTCTCCCCTTTGAAATTTACATTGTTTTGTTGGATCTACACACACTAAAGGATAACAGAAACCTTCATCCAATCAATAGTTGATGTGTGCATTGTGCTTCTAAAACTAGTCTAGAACCCATCAACTAAAAAGGAATACACATGCGACAATTGTACCTTTCTCCACACATCAGTAGAGAACTTGCACCTCCAAAGCAAATGAGGGATATCTTCATTATCCGAGCTACATAGTGGGCAAGACAAATTTGCATTAGGGGCCTAAGAACTTCTGAACACTCATGTGACCAGCTTATCTCCTCAAGAGCCACAAAAAAATCTTGACCATTAAAGATACTGATGAGTTGTATGGGGCCTTTTCTATTTTGTTTTTACATTGAAGGGGTGTGTCTATAATTTCTCTTTGGTGCCTCTTTATATAAAGGCACCAGGGTTTCTCTAGAATAAACTATTCCTTTTTTCCCGTCATGGTATCTGAGCAGCGGTCCTAGTTCGACGCTTGGGTACCCCACCCAAAACCCTAGCTAGTAGACCCCTTACCCAAACCCCTTGTCTCTCTCCCTCTCTGCACTGCTGGCCCTCCCAAGCCAGCAGCGGCACCTGTTGCTCTCACAGGGCTTCCAAATCGTCACCATCGGCCACCCTTTGGCTGACAGTTGCATCGACGTACCCTGCCAGTTCTTTGGTTTGTCGCTACCGACGGGATCTCATTGTCGTTGGCCTGATCTTGCTGTTATCAGTTGATTCTTGCCACCGTTGGGCCTAATCTCGCCGTCAACGATTGGATCTTGTTGTCATCGGGTCGGATCTCGCCGCTGTCGGTCTATTCCTCACCTAGGATGACTGCAGCTGGCGGGATACTCCAGTCCAGCGATGCCCCTAATGTTGCCTAGGGATGCTGGTTGCTTCCTTGCCCAGCGTCGCCCCTCCCATGTACTTTAGAGGGCAGTGCTGGTCACAACCAGACCCTAGGAGGGCTTCTATTCCTTTGATCTCCTCTTAGGACACCTTGAATGTGTGTTACAGGAGGTATGCAAGGGTTTATCGGCCCGTTCTTCCTTCTTAAGGCCTCCAACAGCAACACCTCTTCGTGAAGAGCACCGTTAGGGCCTGATCTGTGCCCTAGCACGTGCAACATTGTTGGTTGATCTTGTTCATTGGATCTATGATCTGATTTTTCAACAGTATGAACCATTTTTTTTTGTGAATCATGACTTAGGGAGTCATGGGAGACCAAAAGGAATTTCTGAGCGACTTGTTAGGAAATTCATCCACCACAAGCGCACTCTCACACATGCAGGGGACTTCTATTAAGTTGGAAACAACCAACTGCCTACTATGGTTTACATCTTTCTCCAGATTCGTCCGATCCCATCACAAGTACATATTGACAGAGGTTGAACCCATGGTAAAGTCTGTAGACTTGGACGTAAACAATGATTGGGTAGCCACATGCCTTCTAAGTAGCATGACCTAGCATGACCTAGATCATTGCAAAACATGTCATGGTGTATGCTTCAGCAAAAAGGATGTGGGAGGTGTTGCATGAGATTCACTCCTGTTGGAGCAATATCACTGGGCTATATTGAATAGTAGAAGATATCCATACTCTTCGGAAAGGCACCATGGCCTTATCTGAGTATTATGGCACCATGAAGAATTTGTGGGATGAGCAGGATGTGTATCAGCTTATATCTAACGATGTTGTAGTTATAACCAAATAGAGAGGGTATTCGTTCTATTTAGCTTCTTTCTGGGCTTGGTTCTGAGTATAGGATAGTGAAAGATCAATTCATGACTATGGATGAGATTCTTTCACCAATGCATGTTTACACTCGTCTCTCGAGACTTGGCAACTTTGATCCTATGCCTACCTCAGATGCCTCTACTATGGTGGCTGTTAGTCGTGGTAGGGGCACTTCAGGGGGCAGAGGTGGTTGGGCTCGTTGTGGTGCACGTGAACGTGGTCGAGGTCGGAATTCTTTTTTGTGTGAGTGCTGCCACGGAAATGGACATACTATGGACTTTTGTTGGGTAAAGCATGGATATCCATAGGGCATGGATCCATGTGCCCATTAGCTATCTGTTGGGGATACCTCTCAGGTTCAGGAGGATGATAGCCATATTATAGTTTCTATAGCGGATTAAGAGCTTGATGGCTTCTCGGGCATCTATTTCTACCTCAGTTCATAGGTTTGTAGGTACTTCAACAATGTCAGTGAGATCCCAAGCCCCAACTTGGCTTACGAATTGAGGTGTCACCTCTCACATAATTGGTGATATTATCCTCTTTTCAGATCTTGCCACTTCTTTACAGGTTAAGGTGGTAGATGGAGGTTTATCACTAGTTATTGAGCTTGGGAATATCTCTATCTTTACTACTTTAGCTCTCTCAAATGTTATGCATGTCCCAAGTTTTCTCTCAAATTTATGTCTATTAGTTAGATTACAAAAGAGTTGAGGTGCAGGGTAGTGTTTTATGACCAATATTTCTTCTTACAGAACCTCTAGACGATGAGGCGGATTGGCGGATGACTTGAGCTGAATGGTCTCTATTATCTTCATATTCCACCTTCCTCCAGTGTTGATGCTGTTTGTGCTACCTTTACTCTCCTGTGCCATCTTTGCCTTGGTCGTCCCAGTTTGCATGTTCTTTGCTGGCAATTCCCTCGGTTGTCTTTTCTCGAAGTTTTTAGGTGTAAAGCCTGTTAGTTGGGCAAGTACCATAGGTCATCCTTCCCACCTCAAAATAAAAGAATTGAGTTTGTTTTTGCTTTAGTGCATGCTGATGTTTGGGGCCCCTGTAGGGTCAAGAGTGTTAGAGGCTTTCGGTATTTTCTTGTTCTCGTTGATGATTATACCAAGATGTCTTGGGTGTTTATGATAAAAGAAAAGTTTGAAGTCTTTGATCTTGTGAAGAATTTTGTTTTCGAAATAAAAACTCAGTTTTCTATAGTTATAAAAATTTTCCGGAGTGATGATGGTTTGGAATTTGTGAATGCTAGGACTACTCATTTTTTCAAGTCGTTGGGTATTGTTCACCAGACTACTTGCGTTTATATTTCCTAACAAAATGGGGTGGTTGAACGTAAGCTTCGACATTTGCTTGATGTGTCCTGATTTATTATGTTAAAAATGAATGTTCTTTCTTCATTTTGGTTGATGCAGATCTTACTGGCACATATCTGGTGAATCTTGTTCCTTCGTTTGTTTTAGTGGGTAAAACTCCATACTCTCTGTTGTTTCCTGGCAAGGACATGTTTTCTATTACTCTGGTTGTCTTTGGTTGTGTGTGTTTTGTCCATCTATACCATGTTGATAAGATTTCTCCTTGTTATGTGAAGTACATCTTTTTAGGTTATCCTACAACTCAGAAAGGGTATTGTTGTTATGATCCTGTTTCACTGAAATGTTGTCTCTGATGATGTTACTTTCTTTGAGGAGGTTCTCTACCAGTAGAAATAGGGGGTGTAGTCCATTACTCAGCCTAGTGATGTTCCTTTTCCTGTCATATCTGAGCCACCATAGTCCAATGAGCCACCTACATTAAAGGCCAGTCACCTTGTTCCTGGTCTTTACCCATGTCATCCTGAGGTTTCTGTTACGGACACCTTTCCTAAGTATTTTCAGCTCATGACTCGGGATATTCCTTAAGTGGAGCCACTGTCCACTATTTTTGTTTAGCATCCACCACTTGCTAATGATTCGTCTGAGGGCTAGGTATTTATTGCTACTGAGGATATTACTCTAGACCTTCCTATTGTATAAAGGAAGGCTCCGCGGTCTTGTGGCAAATTTGCTGCATCTTTGTTTATGTCACTGGACAGTTTGCTTGTAGTTAGACGTCAGTTGTCTCTGGCTATTGACAGTTTATAGGTACCACGAGACCATCATGAGGCATTCCAAGATTCATCCTGGACATTAGCTATGGAAGAGGTGATGGAAGCTTTGCAGTCCCTTGGCACATGGGCTCTTGTTGATCTACCCTCAGGTGCTACTCTTGTGAGGTGTAGATAGGTTTTTACCCTAAAATGTCGTCCATATGGCACAATTGAAAGACACGAGGAACACCTAGTTGCCAAAGGTTACACTCAGACCTTTGGAGTCGACTACTTTGATACATTCTCCCTTGTGGCTCGTCTCAATTTTGTTAGAATCCTGTTTTCACTTGTAGTTAACAGGAGCTGGATGGTTTATCAGTTAGACATAAAAAATGCGTTCTTTTATGGGGACTTGGAGGAGGAAGTTTATATGGAACAACCACTAGGTTTCACTAGTCACGAGGAGTGTTATACGGTGTGTAAGTTGGAAAAGACTATTTATGGACTGAAACAAAGTCTTAGAGCTTGGTTTGAGAGGTTCAGTAGGGGTTGGTCAGGATTATGGGTTTATTAGATCGTTTGTTGATCACTCTGTGTTTACACTACAAGGGAAGACATGTTTTATTATACTCATTGTTTATGTTGATATATTACTAACTGGTAGTGACAGGCAAGGGATAGAAGAAACAAAAAGGCTGCTACTTTCCAAGGATTTAGGCTCTATCAGTTATTTCCTTAGTATTGAGGGGTAGCATACCAGAGGACTTGCGTTATCTCAGCGCAAGTATGTGCTTGACATGTTGTCTTCAATTTTTCTCTCAAAAAATGATGAGTTAAAAAAGAGGGGAAATGATAAAAAAAGGATGATGAACTTGAAGAGAAAGGGAGGAGGAGCTCCTCTAGTTATCTCTTGTATATTGCTTTCTTCTGTCAAACCAGTGTGGGAGAAAGGGGGAGTGAGAGCCTGTTGTGAACCCCATATGAGGGAGACTCTCTTTTTGAGGTCCCCACATGTGTGAAACTCAAGATTGGTTCTTCTATGAGAGGAACACTTTTTTTGGTCGCTATATGAGAGAAGTCTAGTGAGATATTTTCATATGTGAGAGGCCATTTTCGAGGTCTTTAGAGGAGAGACCTACTTCAAGTTCTCGTATGGGGGAGGCTAGTCTTGAGGTCTTCGAGGGAGAGGGCCACTTCAAGTTTTTGTGCGGGAGAGGCCCAATCTTAAGGGCTTCATGGGAGAGACTCACTTCTAAGATCTCGAATGGGATGACACCAGCACCAGTTAAGGTCTCTAGGAGTGAGACTAGTCAGAGCTAGCTTCAACAATTCTTCTACCAGATTCCAGCCTTATTCACTAGTCTTCATTGGGATACCCACCTACAAGTAAGAATGAGGATGCAACTATTGTCATTCGCTTGGAGGAGAGCCATGACACGGTTGCACCATTGGAGTTTTGTGTTCTGCTTGTGAATGTGAGGATTTGTGTTGTACAAGTTGAGCTTTCCATGCTCCAGCTTGAGGGAGGGTGTTGAGAGGAGAATTATTGTAGCAGGTAATGCTTAGTTCCACATAGTAGAGTGGGGAAAGAAGAGGTGTGTGGTAGCCTATATAAAGGCCATTGTGCCCTCTAGTTTATTCTTGAGAGGTGATTCAAAGATCGTGCTCATGTGTTGCTTCTCCTGCGGTTTTATGCCCACTATTGGTGAATGGGGTTTCACGTTGTGGGAAATCCTGAAACTATATTCATACCGCCGTAAATACGATGGAAGGGATCCATCTCTTTTATAGAGTATGGACTCTAAAAATAGAAAAGGCAAAAAAAAGGAAATCCTAATAATAGGAAACCAATCCTAATTCAAAATCGTAATTATTTCCTATCAGAGATTTAGATCTTTTCTCATTTGGAAAGATCTAATCTCTTAACAAATCCTAATAGAGTCTAAACAAATCTTCTAAATTTGGTACGGACCAAATCTTACAAAATCTCCTAACATATTTTCTTAAAATCTATTTGCTAAAAGTAGCAAACTTAACAAATAAGAAAAGACTCTAAATTTGATCTTTTGGACCACCAAAATCGACATCCCATATGGGCCCTGAGATGTTGCCATGTGACACTTTCCATGTGGCTTACTGGCTACAATGTGGCAGTTCCACGTGACTGGTTTTATTCCCAACACTTCTGGAAATCCCAACACCCCCCCTGCAAGTCAAGACTAGGGAGGTTGCAGACTTGGATGAGAAGATGATGGTGACGCCTGCCTCATGTCTTGGGGAAGACAACGGTGGCGACACTCGCCTCGCATCACAGAAGACGATGGTTGCAATGTTTGCCTCGTGTCACAAAAGACGACAGCAGTGTGCTCTCGCCTCACATCAGGAGTAGATGACGACAGTGGCATCCTCCCTTCTCGCGTCATAGAAGACGACAGCGGCAATGCCAGCCTTGCGTCACAAAAGACGATGGCAGCATCCTCCCGCCTTGCGTCAGGAGTTGATGGCGATGGTGGTGTCCTCTCGCCTTACATCAGGAATATTTGACGATGGCGGCATCCTCTTGCCTCGCATCATAGAAGACGTGGATGTCCTCCCCCTTACATCAAAGAGTAGATGACTCGGATGTGGCGGTGATAGCCTTACACCCTCAGAGCTGCAGAAGATGCATCCACATTGAAGAGTTGGTGGCGGTAGCGCTAGTCCTATGCCTGTGCCCTTGCCACAGAGGAGGTTGCGGTGCTGGATTAGCAGAAGAGGTCGACAGCGACTCCAAAGGCGAAGGTGGCGCAGGTGCTATCCGGCCCTGTTAGAGGTCGGCAGCCCACCATTAAAGGCCGGTAGAGGCCTTGTAGTTTGGCAAAGGAGGCCGACAACAGGGGAGGGGACCAACTGCAGAGCTGCTACAGAAAAGGATGACGACAACGACATCCGCTGTACGTCATAGAAGACGACAGTGGTGATGGCTGCCTTGCGCTCGGAGAAGAGATGACGACGGTGCTGGATTAGAGAAGTGAGCGCAACGGAGAACGAGCGGAAGGGGAGAGGGCCTCTCTGGAGGTCGCCGGTGGCCAGTCGACTGGCCACTGGAGGGTCACGTCCCCCTAGAGTTTCTTCTCTTTGCTTCGAAGAAATGGTGACTCTGATACCATGTGGAGATTTGGTGGGCATGTGGGAAGCATGGAGGCTTGATTGGTGTGAAAAGTAGTCAACGATGGGACTGATTTCATGTGGAAACAGAGGGGAATTTTCTCGATTATGGTTGCTGCAGTTGGCGTGGCCTTTTGCGGAAGAGAGGGAGCCACCACGTTGGAGAGAGAGGTAGAGAGGAGCTTCATTGTTTGGAAATATTCTTGTGTTGCTCAAGGAAATAAGAGTTGGGGAGGTTCTCTATTTACAGAGAGAACATACCCACTAAAAATAGTAATGACTCAAATCCTATAGTAAATCCTAAACTTATTTCCTAAAGAGATAAAATTTTTTCTCATTTGGAAAGATTTTATCTCTTAACAAAAGAACTAATCCTACAACTTTTATTTCTAAAATCACTTTACTGAAAGTAGGAAATCACCAATTTTGGTGCACCCAAGTTTGGTTCTTGGGAATGCAAATTGTCGGACTGCTGGGCATTCAGATGGTTGCCACGTGGCCTGTTGATTGCCACATGTCATGTGCCAAGTGAGATATTTTCCAATCCCAACACTCCCCCTCAAGTCGAAGGCCGTGAGGCCGACAACTTGACCTTCCATAGGTGGAGCTAAACACCCCACCACTCATCTTCTTTTCCATGATTAGCGGTCGTTGAAGCAGCGGAGAGTCCTTCTGCGACATTAGGGAATGACACTGTCATAGGCACCTCGCTAATTGTCACAATCGCTGCTTCTGGCTTCCTTTCTTCTAGAATCATGGTCCTGAGTTTCTCCAACTCCTCTGGAGAGAGATTGAGAAAGTTGGAAGAACTTGTAGGCCATTGCTCTCGAGGAGGCTTCCCGAACTTCTTCCAGCACTTTTCTGGGACACGATTGTCCTTGCCACAGTGAATGCAGGGAGCATGGCCTGACCCGCGGCCTTGACTCCCTCCTGAATTTGTGGAAGCTAGAGTAAAGCTTTCCACCGGTGTAGGCGACTCAGTAATAGGGACCTCCATCTTGACCAAATGTCAGTAAATGGCTGCCATATTCATTTCGTCCTCAGGAGCGAGAATCTGATCTCATGCAGATGAATACCTCGGTTGTAGCCCTGCAAGAAGCTTGGCCGCTTGCCATTGGCTCTGGCTCTTCGATTGCTTCTTACAACAAATAGGGTCCAAAATCTCCAACTCCTCGAAAAGTGACTCCATCTTCGTGTAATATTGCGCCAAAGAGAGATTGCCCTACGTCGTAGTCCGGATCTATGTGTAGAGGTTGGTAGCATAGGCATTGTTTGATTGGGGCATACGGTTCCACAGATGGGGCAATCTATGTGTACAGGGGCATACGGTCCCATAGATGCCCACGCGAGGAGGATGATGTGGGAGGAGCTCGCGACAATGGCGGCAGAGTCCATTGGGAGTCCCTGGTGGCTGGGAGGGGACTTC
Source organism: Thalassia testudinum (assembly GCA_037157565.1). Classification (NCBI taxonomy): domain Eukaryota; kingdom Viridiplantae; phylum Streptophyta; class Magnoliopsida; order Alismatales; family Hydrocharitaceae; genus Thalassia; species Thalassia testudinum. The sequence goes on from JAZHRO010000030.1 coordinate 57,963,934, forward strand.
AATGTGACTCTAAGGGTGGAGGATAGACTAGGTGGATGGGGGAGGCAGGACCCTTGGTTGGACCTTTTTGTGGATTTTGTTGAGACTCATGGTCTTGTGGACTAGTCCCTTGCGTCCTGTGCTTACACATGGAGGAATAACAATGGCCAGATGTCTAGGATGAGAGGTTCTATCCAATGTGGAGCTGGTTGAGGCGTTCCCTATGGCAGATGTCTGTACGTTGGAGAGGCCTTTCTCGGATCACACTCTGTTGTGGTTGTCGAATGAGGGGGTACGGTTCGGCACATATTTTAAATTTTACAGGTCGTGGCTACTGGAGTAGGGGTTCAAGGCGGTTGTGGAGAAGTGGAACTCCATGGAGGTGGAAGGTTCGGCGACCTTCTGTCTGGCAAAGAAACTTTCCTTGCTGTGCGACCAATTGAAGCTTGCTAGGAGAGAGATTAGGGCATCTAACAGGCCAGGAAGGAGGAGGCTTTGGCAGAGATTAGCAGAATTGACGGACAGGAGGACCAGGGTCCCATCTCTTCAGAGGATATGGAGATCAGGGCAGGAATTTCAAAGGTGATCCAGGAGGAAAACAGACGGACGGAGATGGAATGGAAGGTGAGAACCAGGAAGAGATGGTTGAAGGAGGGGGACTCCAACACAAGGTTCTTCTACGAAATGGCCTCTGCTGGGAGGAGGAACTGGATAGATAAGATGGTGACTGGCGGGGACGCTTTCTCAGGTAGGGAGGAGGAGGGGCAGGCGGTGGCAAATTATTTCAGAGAGTTCACTGAGAAACGATCCACGGGAGGCTGGAGGTAAAGGGGGAAGGATGTGCAACGTATCACGGAGACCCAGGCGGAGGGTCTTACGACTGGCTTCTCGGAGGAGGAGGTGAGGCATGCGGTGTAGGGCCTTAATGTGGAGGGATGCCCTGGCCCAGACGGCTTCCTTGTCTTCGTCTTTAGGGTGTTTTGGCCTTTGGTGGGTGTAGATGTGATGCGGGTGGTGGAGTTTGCATCCGGCAATAGAGGTTTTGAGAAGCTGAATAGATACTACTTGTTTCTGTTGCCTAAGAAGGAAGGGGCAGATGCCATCCAGGACTTTAGACCGATCTCCCTGTCTAATGCAGTTTACCTTATTGTGGCTAAGGTCCTGGCTAACAGTCTAAGGGGCCTTCTGGGGGATTTTGTCTCCCTTGTCCAGACAGCTTTTGTTCTTGGGAGAGGAATTCTGGATTGTTTTGTGATTGCGATGGAAGCCTTGGCGGCGTGGAGAAGGGAGAAGAAGCAGACTTTTTTATGGAAGGTGGATTTCAGCAAGGCATATGACTCGGTTCAGTGGGACTTCTTGTGGACGTCTCTGCGGAGGAGGGTTTTCCCTACGATTTGGATTGATTTGATGAAGAGATGTGTGACAACAACATCCTTTTCAGTCCTTCTCAACGGGAACCCGAGGGAGGTTGGGTCCAACCTAGAAGTGTGGTCAGACATGGGTGCTTTCTTGCGCCCATGCTTTTTGTTCTTGCGGCAGACGCAATTGCATGGGTGGCACATAGAGCTTGCAGCAGGGGGTTGTTTAGGGGCTTTGACTTTGGTGGTGGCAGGGAGGTGGTGGTCCTACAGTACGTTGATGATACACTCTTCCTAGTCGAAGGAATTGTGTTGGAGGCAAGGAGGTTGAGGATCCTATTGAAGCTCTTTGGTGAGGCGTCAGTGCTACGGATTAGCTATCAGAAATCAAATTTCGTTTCGGTCAATTTGTTCGCCATGGAGGCAGAGAGGGTGGGTGCTGCTTTAGAGACAGAGATGGGTTCCTTGCCATTGGTTTATCTGGGCCTCCCTTTGTCGAGTCGTCGTCTCAGGCTGCAGGATTGGCTCCTGTTGTTGGAAAGAATGGAGAGAAGGCTGGCAGGGTGGTCCTCCAGACTTTTGTCTGGGGGCGGGCGACTGACCTTGGTGAAGGTAGTTTTGGCCTCCATACCGTCCTACTTGTTGGTTTTCCGGTTGCCGCGCCAGATTGAGGTCTCGGGATTGATGAGAGACTTCTTTTGGTCTACTGCAGAGGCGACAGGCAGGGGGGCGAGGCTGGTGGCATGGGAGGAGGTGTGTATGCCTACACAGAAGGGGGGCCTTGGGGTCAGAGATGTGGACAGAACGAACATCGGCCTTCTCACGAGATGTATCGCGAGGTTGGTAGGGCATGAGCAGGGGCTTCTTGGAGATGTTATGCGGCGATGCTACGGCGATTTCCTGTCGTGGGGACCTCTCTGCTCCCCTCCCTCTGGATCGTCTTACTTCCTTAGGGTCCTGGCGACAGTGGCTGTGCGAGTGCGAGGCTTCTTTGACCCGGTGCTTGGTGCAGGGGACTCTTTCCGTTTCTGGCAAGACGACTGGCAGGGGATCGGCTCTACTCTAGGGGAGAGGTTTCCTCGTTTAGTGAGTAGTGTGGTGAATATTTCGACGAAGGTTGGAGAATGCTGGGACAGATCTTGGTGCCCCATATTCTTCTGGGGTCTTTTCGATCAGAGATGTGAGAACTTCTAGCAGCTGTTGCAGGAGTTGGTGGGTTGGACGCCGAGCGAAGGCCTTGATGGTTTTTTTTTTTTTTTTGGAGGGAGACTTCTTGGTGGCAAAGGTGTATTGCAGGTTGGGGACTGGTGAGGCTGATTTGTGCTTTGACTTCATGTGGGACTGCAGATTGATATGGACGGCGAAATGCCCGTTGAAAGTGAAGATCTTTGCCTGGTTGGTGAGGAGGGAGGATCATGACGAAGCAGTGGAGAGCAAGATGGTTTCAGACAGACGATGTAGCGTGCCCCCTTTGTGGGGGGGCTGTTGAGGATGTGTAACATCTTCTGCTTTAGTGTCTGTTTGTAGCATAGGTTTGGCAGGAGATGGGGATTGGTTGGATCTCCTGTCAGGATGCCGCTAGCTTTTGGTCTTCCTTTCGTAGGGGAAATGTGGGCGGCGGAGTCTTCACCTTTCGCTGTAAGCATGACCGGGCAAAGGTCTTGGTTATTTTGTGGGGAGTGTGGCTAGGGAGGAATGGGGTGGTGTTTAGGGGGGAGAGGCCTTATGTTGAGAATTTTGTATCCTCTATCTCTTCCTAGATTGGTTTTTGGAGGTCCATTTTGTAATTTCTGATGTAATTTTGTTCTGAGGTGGAATGAATTTGGGTGGTTATCTATAGGATAACCGCCCCTTTTTCAAAAAATTTTTTCCTAAAATCTATTTGCTAAAAATAGAAAACTTAATAAATAAGAAAATACTTCAAATTTGGTCTTTTGGACCACCAAAACCAACAGCCCATATTGGCCCTGAGATGTTGCCACGTGGCACTTGCCACGTGCCCTGCTAGCTACTGCGTGGCTGGTTTTATTCCAACACTTCTGGAGATCCCAACACATGTAAACCTAAAAATTGTTGTAGTGGGTAATGTTTAGTCCCGGATGGTAGAGTGAGACAAAAAGAGGCGTATGGTAGTCTGTATAAAGGCCGCTGAACCCCCGGTTTATTCTTGAGGAGTAAAATTGAGAGATCATTCCCATAAGGGCACTTCTCTCGTGGTTTTCTATATGCTCTACTTGAGTGGGGTTTTCATGTAAATTCAAGAGTATTTTCATGTAAATCCAAGCGTGTTTTCATGGCAATGCTTCGATGTTATTGTTTATCTTATTCCAATGTTATATTTTAACACTATCTTTCTTAGAAAATGGGCAAAAACATTTGTATCTTGGATCTGAGCAACTTTAGACTGTAAAAAAGCATAGAGGAAGGTCTTGCAATTAAAACACAATGACTTTCTTGATGCACACTTGAAAACACTATTTGGATGTGGATGTGGATGAAAACACAATTAAAACACTTGCACACTTGAAAACACATTAAAACACTCCTGTAATGTGGTAGATATCTGTAAATCTGAATAAAGTGATTATTCATGCTGCAAAGTACAAACTTCCTCTGGAGGTAGTTTTGAGTAGAGGTAATGCATTAGTAGCGAATTCATTATCAGTTTTTATTCGGCCATCTTTCATCATGGCATTTATCCATCATTTTTTTTGTGTCAGCTAGGTTGGTTTCGCAGTCTGTGAAATCACGAGTGACTGAAATCAGGATTTAGGATGGACATTATTTGTTATTCATTGGGACGTGATTGCTTCTATTGTAGAATGCTTTTAAACGGGTCATGTTGTTGGGAGTTAATGGTAGTGTTGGTTCTGTATTTTTCTGCAATGTCTGATAGCCCGAGCCTTAGCTGACCCTACTTGGTGTAGGAATAGGCTTTGTTGTTGTTGGTGTCTGTTAGCCACTGCCTATATATGGTTTCTCTGTCAGGGGCTTTAGGGAGTGATGTTTGAGCTATAGTGGATGAATTTGAACCAGTGTGTGATGAAAGTGGTGGTTAGTTATTGTGCTGTAGTCAAAGTTGCAAATACTGTTAACTAGTTAGGTGACTCCATCAATCAGTCTATTTGAGCCGGAATGAACAAGAGTTAGTTGCTGTTACAGGCCTGCATTACACATTGGTATAACAGGAATAATTGGATATTACAATGGATAATTGGAGCCAGAACAAAATTTTCTCTGCGCTCTTGTATCGTTGCTCGGCTTCTCTCCCCGCTGCTCTATCACTCCAGCTTTCTCAAGGTTGACTTGACTGTGGTCAGGTGTGTCCAAAGTCGAGCAAATCAGTTCTGTTTGGCTGTCAAGTCTTGTAACTCTGCACTGTGAGAAACAATAACGTTATTTTGCATTAGTGGCATATAGAAGCACTTACATTTTTTGGTTTTGTTGGCAACTTTTGATTTCATTTTATTTCATCTTTGTTTTTTTGGTTATCTGTGATATTGATAATTCAATTCTTCACCAGGTTATCTCATTACCTTGACAGTTGTTTTGAAAAATACATGCAGGCATGGTGAGAATTTTGCACCCAAAGAAGTCAGGAAGTACTCTAAGAAGGTGAAAAATGCCCAGGAAGCTCATGAAGCTATTAGGCCAACAAGCATACGGAGGTTGCCATGTAATAATATTCAGTTTAGATGTCTCACTGAGCTATGTATACTTACGGTCATTTTTGTTAAATCTGGGTGCTTAGTTTCCTATCGGAATTATAGAGTTATGCATGAGTAATTGGCTGTTGATAAATTGAGTATTTTTGAAGCTTTAGCAACTCTATATTGTTTTTTCTTTTTAGAGGGAGTAACTCTATACTGTTGTCCTTAGTTGATTCACATTTACTAGATTTGGGGACTAACATGGTCTAGATGTTACCTTGATTGATATGGGAATTAACATAAAAATTTGCATTTATATAAACAAAGTGAACTTTTTATGGCATTTATATAAATGTGGATTTTCTTATGGTGTTTAAATAAATTTGAAAGTTCTCGATGGCATTTATGTAAACATCATCTTTTGTTTGGAGGGTCATGGTTTTTCTTAAGGTTCTTATATCTTGCCCCTTTTATTTTCCCATAATAGTCACTTAAATGCAACCCAGTTTGGCATGCTTACACTTACAAGTCTTCAGAGTCTTCTGCCTTTATATATTGTCATTATATTTTTGCCCCCCTTTCTTACTGGTCATAAGGGCACTCCATTGGGCTTTTGAATGATTAGAGAGCCCGGGCTCACAGTTGCTGGTGGAGGTGGGTGTTTACTCTTAAGTGCCTTCTTGATGGCTTAGTGTAGCGCCTTAAGGCTTGACTTTTTGTGAAGGGCTAGACACCAAACTTATGGAGTGGATTACGTTAAAACTCTTTCCTATTGCAAGATTAAACTCAGTCGCCTTCTCCAGTCCATAATCATTAACTTGGGTTGGCATGTTTGTTAGCTTGACATAAAAAGCAACTTCCTCTATGGTGATCTTCATGGGGAGGTCTATATACATCAGCCTCCTAGTTTTGTGACTAAGGGTGAGTGTTCGAAGGTCTGCAAGCTGAATAAGGCTATTTATGGACTGAAGTAGGGCTCGAGGGCTTGGTTTAGGAGATTTAGCAATGTCATTTAGGTAGGACTTTCGCTTCGCTCGATCATCTTCAGATCACTTTGTGTTTGCGCTGGGTAGACCCACTAGATTGGTTATATTTATTGTGTATGTGGATGCCATTCTTACTGGGAGTGATCAGGAAGGTATTGAAGCGACAAAAATGTTTTTAGACTCTCAGTTTGTCAGCAAGGATCTGGGCATGATTAGTTACTTCTTAGGCGTTGAGGTGTGCAACATATAGATGGAGGTTTGGTGCTTTCATAGAGGAATACATTCTTGATATGCTGTGCACAGTAGGGATGATGGGATGCAAGGCTGTTGCCGTTACATTCATGCTGTTCATCTTGCTGATTTTGACAATCCCGAGATGGAGGATGTGACTAGATATTGTGCAATGGTTGGTAAGCTCTTTTATCTTATAGTTACCAAGCCTAACATTGCCCATGTAGTTGGACGTTTGAGTTAGTTTATGTAGTAGCCCCGAGAGGCTCATTGGGTTGGTGTTTGCAAATTTTTGATCTACCTGAGGAACTCTTAGGGGAAAAGTCTTTTTTCCCAAAAGCGTGGTCATCTCAAAGTATGGGGATACTCCGATGTTGATTATGCTGGGTCTCATGGGCAGTGTTGTAAAAGTCGATAGTCGGAATTCAGTCGGTCAGGCCACTGACTAAGGAGTATATGGTATGCAGGGGAATAATCGGGAGTACTCGGTTGGGAATTTTTTAAATATTTAAATATTATATATATATATGTGTGTGTGTGTGTATAGACACATATCAATACGTAAAATATATCATTACATAAAATTTAACATATTCAAGTTCAAGGTTATAAAATAACCTACAAAGTACAAATAATATCAAATTCATTACAAATTTAATAATTAAGCGAAGATATAAACTATTACAAGTACATTACCAACGATAGAGCAACATAAACTAAGAATTAATATAAGCTTGAATCAAATTTATTATAATATATGCTTCGGCGATGGAGGGTTTTTGCTTGGTCGACGAGGAGTCTCGGGTGAAAAGAAATGATTTTAGGGGAGTGGTCGGGGTAGGGGGCTTGAGTGGGGTTTTATTTGACCTAAAAAATAATAATATACCTGCATACCTATTTTTCCCTCTATGCAAAAATCAACCTACTAGGCCGACTACACCGACTACTTGGCCGAGTAGTCGGTGTTATCGACTATGGGTCTGATTATGGGTTATTCAGTCGGTAGGGCACCACATAGGGTTACTCGGCTGATTACTCAGCGGAGTAGATCAATTTTTACAACACTTCTCATGAGGATTGGAGATATACCAGTGGTTACTGCACCTATATTGGTGGCAACCTTGCTACCTAGTGGAGTAAGAAGCAGAATGTATTGTCACGATTCAGTGCAGAGTCTAAATACTTTGCTATGGCACATACCACTTTTGAGCTACTATGGATTTTGTCCATGCTTAAGGTTGGTGTTTCCGTGTCAGGGCCCATGCCTATGTTTTGTGATTACAAGTTTGCTCTATTTATTGCGCATAACCCTACTTTTCATGAAAGGACTAAGTACATTGAGGTTGACTGTCATTTCATTGGAGATGCTGTGATGACTAGGATAATATCTACCTTATACATTTTTACTGAAGATCGGGTGTAAGATATCTTCACCAAGGCACTTTCCAAGAAATGACTAGAGTACCTGTGTTTCAAGCATGTCTAGTATTTATACTCTAGCTTGAGGGGGAGTGTTGAGAGTTACATTTGTAGTGTGTTGTTATATGCTTTTTTATTATTTTTGTATTGTATGGGGTGATGCTTGTAATGTCTCTGGAGGTTTCTCTTTATATAAACGGCCTCCAGGGCTTCTTAATGGATTTTATTCCATCTTTTTCCATGAACACTTGGAGTAGGAAGTTATTGTTGAGAGGGGGTTGTCTTGTCCTTTTGAAGGCTGTTTTCTCTGTTATCCCTATCATCTACCTTTCTATGTTCAGACCACCTAAGAGGTTTATCCAATATCTGGAAGGGGGCTGATCTTGTTGGAAGATTCCTCTAGACAGTCCCCTGGGACTGACATTTGCAGGTCCAGGAGGGATGGGGGATTGGGAGTTCGTGTCATTGGCTGTTTTTGCGTTGTTCTATTAGCTGAATGGGTTGTCAAGCTGCTGCAGAATGGCGATAGCGTGGCATCATTTGCTGAAGGATTCTTATGGATCACCTATGTCGATCAACGAGAGGGCTCTCGTACATTGTGGCAACTCTACTTTTTGGAGGGCCTTGGTTTTGGTGATGTAGAGGCTATCCTCCTTTCCCTCCTCCCATCCCTGGGGAATGGAAGATCTTTTAGATTCTATGTGGATGATTGGTCAGAGAATGAGAGATTTTTTGAGGTTGTTCCTCGCCTATATAGGCTTGCTTATGATAAGCTCGATACAGTTAGGTTTGTTTGGGTTGAGGCCTCCTCTTCTTGGTTCAGTGATGGGAGGTGGATTATCTAATGCACGCTTTCAGGATTTGCAGTTACTTCTGTACTTATGACACGAACATCAGCCTTCCCTTATTGGACAGGATCTACTGATCTGGAATGAAGGATGCTTGTTTGTGTCTAAGGTATGTTGGCTCCTATGGGGTGTTGCCAGGACATCTGTTGTTGTTGCAATGGATTGTAATTATTTGTGGAAGTTGAAGATACCCCTCAAAGTTAACATTTTTCTGTAGATGTTGTGTTGTGGAAGGTTGGTCACCAAAACTTTTAGGCAGCATTGGGCAGAGGATTTAGATGTGTTTTGTTCTATGTGTGGTCATGTGGAGGAGGATATTCCTAATTTATTCTGGTCCTATGATTTCTCTGCCTTGGGTTGGATGAGTGTGCACACTGATGGTGTAGATGCCTCGTTAGGGGGCGAGTGTGCACTCTTTACTGGACTTCTGCGGCAGCAACATTTTGCTCTCTCTGGCTCCAGCACACCACGGCGGTGTTTAGGTTGAGAGGGTGTGGGCTTAGGATGTATTAAAGGGAGGCTGGGGTTTTATCTGAGCTTTTGGTGCTAAATCTGTAAGTATGTTCTGATTTTTTCTTGAAATGAATAGATGTGGGTGACTACTGACCTCCTGCACTCATCATTTTTCCTCTTAATAAAGAGGGTCCCGAACATGTTTGCTACTTGTTCCTTGTGCGTTATGATCAACAAGGACATTGATCATCTCTTTTTATGTCCTTTCATCAAACAGGTGTTGTAGGAGCTTCATGTTGCCTGGATCTGTATGGTTCTTTTGATGATTTTTGGCAATTGTTTTAAGTGTGGTTGCAATTTGCCCAAGCCATCTCAATTTAAATTAAGAAGTGAGGGCTGCACCTTTGGTCCATTTGGAGGGAACATTATAGTGTAGTTTTAAACTTGATGTCGTATTTGTGGTTGTTGAATTATTAACTTGTGATGGTTGCTGATCTTCTCAAAAAAACAAAAAAAAAAAACATCTAAAAAAGTGCAGTGTAATTGTCATCAGCACACTTTTCTTTTATGGCTTAATTGCATATATTCCCTTGCAACCATAATCAAAGATGTGTATACCTCTATATATCCCATATTTATGTATATATTCCAGAAAATAGTCTTGTGCCTTCTTCATATATATACCCTCATGAGCTATGTGGACTAAATAACAAGGATCTTTTTACATACGTACCCTTTATTTTCTCTTCTCTTTCATCAAAAACCCATCCCCTCCCCCTTTCTTCCTCCACTTCCTCCTCCACCTCTCATCCCCAACCTCCCCTCCTTTGGTACCTCCCCATTTATCAACGAGGAGGGCCTGGGGGGAGATGTAGAGGGGGAAGAACAAGAAGAAAGGGGGAGGGGGTAGATGATGGGTTTTTGTTAAAAGAGAAGGGAAAAAAGGGAATACATATAAAATGATCTTTATTATTTAGTCCGCACACTTTGTAGTGGTATATGAAGAAGGAAAATGGTTGTTTTCGAGGGTAGACATGTAAATACGGGATACACAGGTGTATACACATCTTCGAGAATGATTGCTGGGGCATATATGTAATTAATCCTTCTTTTTTTGTTTCTGACAAACATGCTAATTAAATGTTTCTGTCATATCTTTTTTTCAGATGAGTTGCTTGTCTACATACTTTTTTCACGATTCACGATAGTTTATTTCCTGTGAACTATATTTCAGCAACGCTAGTTGGCATTCTTGATGATGACTCTCTAAAGCTGTACACTCTCATATGGACTCGGACAATGGCATGCCAAATGAAGGCAGCTGTCGCTGACCTTGTAAGTATCATTACAATTCCATATAAATTGATTCTACAAATCAATAAACAAAAGTTTTTATCTTCCGTGCTTTCTTCTGTGCTCATTTGCTTACATTGCAATCTATCAGTATCTCTGTAGTTACGTTTGGTTTCTGCAGCAGTTGTTCTTTTCTTTTTTTGGTTTCTGTAGCATTTGTTCTCTTTTTGGTTCCTCATATTCAAACAACAATTTTCTCACTTCTTTTTCCTCTTCTTCACACGTGAATGTTATTTATAGTGGTTTCCCTAGAGCTCTTTCTTATTAATGCAACCTTCATTTTGCTCATTCATGAAGTTGTGTTTAGTACCTCTAGGAAGGATGATTATCCACCGTTAGTTAGTATTGTGGGTTTGCTTGGATTACTTAGTGTTCTAATCACCTTGCTTTTTCTCACTGCTTGTGCATCTCTCCTAACTATTGTCTTTTTATTTTGGAATCATTTTTTTAGGAGGGACAATTTTACATGTCTTTCAAATTCTTCTATTATTGTCTAGCTATTGCCTATTGGCTTTGATAATAGAGGCTTCATCAAGTGACACTAGGGCGATGTGCCATTTTTAATCGAGTCGTGCTTTAATCTGGGCCATGTTGCAAAAAACAGAGTATTGTAGAAGCTAGATAGCCCAAGGAAGAGCAAAAGGACTGACCACTCAAATTTGCTCCAAAAAGGGCATCTACTAAAGCTCTTCTGAGAATTATCCCAAGAGGTGTTATCCACTTATTGCAGCTTAGTGGGAAAACACTTAGTTGTGGTTGTGTCTTTAAAGTTCTTTTATCATTCTCTTCAAACTCCTATGGAGATGAACATGTGATGGCTGATTGTGGTGGAAGAAAGTTATTATATTTAAATTATGTGGGGAAACTTGCGATGATACTAATAGAAGATAAATGAGAGATATGTTTAAGATTGTTTAGGCATATGTTGTGAAGGCCAATCAATGCTCTAATTAGAGGTTTGAGACTTGGATTTGGTGAATGTTGCAAGGGAAGATTAGGGGAGATCGAAGAATTGTTAGAAGAAATGTCTGAGCATTATTGTGCGCTGAGGCTGGGTGTAACTAAATAGAAAGGAAGCAAAGAATCTGTCTGCTGTCTTTAACCAGTGTGGTATTTGTGAGAGTTTGAAGACTGGTCTCATGATGCTAAAGCTCTACATACATTTTGTACTTGATGAATCTTCTTGGCGGAAAGGATCCTGATTTCTGTCTTTGCTTTCTTTTTTTCGTAAGTGAAAAAGGATCCTGATTTCTGATTGTGTTCTTTTTCCTCACAATTTTGTTTTTTTTTGTTTTTGAAAACTTGCAATTCTGATTTCTGATTGTTAGCGGGCAGGTAATAGTAACAGGTGGTGCTGATTGACCAGCAGTCCTTTGTTTGATCTTCTTGGTTTAGAGGCTATGTAATTACCATTTTATGACTCCATGTAATTAGGGATATCTGCATAAACCTTCCTATTGTCAAAGACTAGTTGATTAAGCCTGTGTGATGCTGCGAGATGTATCATATTTTTTTTAAATTTAAATATGATTGGCACTAATTTATTTGCATCAAAAAAGACACTCGAAGTAATTTAATGTTTTAATGAAATTTCAATTGTATAGCTTTTAAATTGCATGCTGAAATTTATTTATATTCTAAATAAGCTTTTTCTTTGATATAAAATCTCCTTTCAAATTTCATGGATTAGGCTTTTGTTTGGTGTTTAAAAAGTAGCTTGGAATGGCTTGACATGTAAAATTATTTTCTTGTCAATTTGGTAAATGCATTCCTATTCTAATCGAAAAAATGTTTGAATATTGATTTCTATATCTATGACTATATGTAGCTTATGTATTGGCTCTATTGATATAATTTAAGTTCGACTTCAATAAAGTAATCTTAGATAAGGCTCCTTGTACTTTTATTATTTAAAAGTTTAAGTTGTAGAGGATACAATATGGAGGAGGAGGAGGATGGAGGTCCTTCCATGTTGCTAATAGAAATGAGAGTATAAGTAGCTAGTGGTACAATTAGTGAAAGTGATGGATAGAGGGGAAAGGTTGTTGGTTGTGGTTATATCAAATGGATCATGAGGAATTGATAGGATGACTAAACATGTATTCAATTAACATTTACTTGAATAAAAATGGAAAAAAAGGTATATCTAAACATCAAGGGTTGAAGAACTTGTTTTTAGACTTCTCATTTTCAAAGGTATATATGATACATATTTCTGTTCTAAAAGATTATAGAAATTATTTGTCTAGCAAATTAATTATTTTCTATCTTCCCAATTTGAACTATGTACATTGTGAATTATGACTTGATTTACTTAGTTTAAAATATATTTGTGATGATTTGTGCAATATGGAGGTGTGGAGGCTCTTCCATGTGAGGAGAATATGCAACTGCTTGGTGCTGCAGGCTGTCCCAGTTCACGAGACAGGGTGGAGAGAGAGAAAGCAGAAATCAGTGGTGAAGAAGAGGGAGAGAGAGGGAGTTGATATTGTTGGAAGTAGCATTGCATTAACTCCAGAAAATCATTTACAAGAAGGCTCTCTTTTTATAGAGAGAATATATCGTCTAAAATAGGAAACAAATCAAATCAAATCACATCTCCTAAAAATAGAAAGGAACAAATCTTCTAAGCTACTTTCAAAAACCAAACATATCATACTAAAAAACACATGACTTAGACCTAAAGCAAGGCCAAAGCAACCCTTAGGGTTGGCGTTCCTTGGGTGCAAACTTGGACTGCCACATATTCAAACTGATCTGCCGTGTGGCACCTCATTCTCCACAGTATCTATGCTTGTTTTGGATCGTAGGGTGAAAGGAAATGCTCTAAATTTTTGAATATTTTTGCAATATGAGATTAATGTGTGAACTCCTAATGGTGATTGGAAGAGGGAATAGGTTTGTGGAATAAGTAGTGGAATAGGGAAGGAGTGGAATAAAATGGTGGAGTAAGTGGATTTTGACGTTTGGGAGTTTAGGGGGGTTAACCTTATTCCATAGAGGGGATGAAATAAGTTTGCACCGAGTTAGGTCCTCTTGACTCAACACTAATGAGTGACAGGTTAAGTGAACAACTAGGGTTTAAGTGCCTTAACCCGCTTACCAAACATCACCAGTGATATTCTCTTGTATACATTCTTGTGGATGATGTTGTTTGACATGCTTAGTTTAAAAAAACATGTGAAACACCATTATTACTTCCCAACAAAAACTTTTGCATGTTATTTAGTCCTGGAGTGGAGATTAAAAAGATGAAGGAAATTAAGGGAGACCATATGAAATCTCTACCTATATATACTCTAAAAATTGTACTTAACAGCAAAGTCCCTGTGAAGTGCATAAAGACAAACTCTAAAGTCTTTGCACCCTTATCTTTGCAACCTTATCTAAGATGGTTGTTTTGCTTTTATATTATTTTGTTGATGAAATAGATGACATGTAGGTTGGTTGATTTTTTTTGAGGGTGTGAAGGAGAGACGAGGAAGAGAGAGAGAGAGAGAGAGGGGGGGGGGGAAGACATGGAGATATTAGTGGGGTGGGGATGGGGAGTGGTTGGGGGTGACGTGGAGAGGTGGGGGAGCACACCTTGATCTGTCGAAGATGTGGTGGGGTTGACACAAAGAAATCCACACAATAGTGAAACAATTGATGAGTTCTTATACTTGTTTTATTACGGCTGTTGGGATTTTTCAGAAGACCATGTGGATTGCCACGTGACACTATGGGCCACATGGATAGTCCACGTGGGCAGGAGCTAACAGCTGACGACTCAAAGGAGGAAGGAGGGCATTGACCGCCGTGTTTGAAATGGCCTTACGCCTATTTTTAGTAAATAGATTTGTTAGGATTTTAAATTAGGATTGGTTTCCTATTTTTAGGATTTACTATTTTTAGTTTTCCTATTTTTAGAGTCCATGCTCTCTATAAAGGAGTTGGACCCCTCTCTATTATAATTATGGCGGTGTGAATATGGTTTCGGATTCTTGACATGATATCAGTGCCACTGTTTCTTCGGGGCTAAGAGAAGGAAAACCTAGAGGGGGAGGCGGCCCTTCGGTGGCCGACCTCCGGAGATGCCCTCTCCCCTTTCACTCATTCTCCTTGTCCTCCGTTCCGCTGCCATCCCTGTTGCTACTATCTTCTCCTTGTCCCATCGCAAGGGTAAGGGGCGAGCTAGGGCTGGGCGTTGCCAGAGAAGCATGCTAACACCTGTGCCGCTGCCGTGGTGAGCATGGAGTACCCCGCCGCTGCTGTCATTGGACTGGGCATCGTGAGGGAGGAGCGTGGGCATGCGTCCTCCACAGGCCCTGGACCTGGCAGGGTTGTTGGCCTCTCGTCACCGCTTAGACTCGTCTGATCCAGCACCATCGTCATCTTTCGTGGGCGCGAGGCAGTAGACACACCGCCATCGTCCAATTCTTTAGGACATGGTGCGGGCGCTGACGTTGCCACTGTCCTTTTCTCCTGACATGAGGCAGATGCACCGCCGTCGTCCTCTTCTCTTTGGACGCGAGGCAGGCAGATGCGTCGCCGTCGTCGTCTTCTCCTCTGGATGTGAGGCGGGAGGATGCCGTCGTCATCTTCTCCTAAGGCGAGTGGGTGGATGTCGCCATCATCTTTTGTGACGCGAGGCGGGCGTCGTCGCCGTCGTCATTTTCTCCCTGACGCGAGGCGAACGTTGCTGCCGTCGTCTTCTCATCCAAGTCTGCAACCTCCTCGGTCTTGACTTGCGGGGGAGTGTTGGGATTTTTCATAAAACCATGTGGACTGCCACGTGGCACTATGGGCCACGTGGACAATCCACGTGGATAGGAACTAGCAGCCAACGGCTCAAAGGAGGAAGGAGAGCGTCGGTTGCTTTTTTTGAAATGGCCTTAAGCCTATTTTTAGTAAATGGATTTGTTAGGATTTTAAATTAGGATTGGTTTCCTATTTTCTGGATTTACTATTTTTTATTTTACTATTTTTAGAGTCCATGCTCTCTATAAAGGAGATGGACCTCTCTCTATTGTAATTACGGTGGTGTGAATATAGTTTCGGATTCTTGACAACGGCAATGGAAGTCAATCAGCATATATAATTTCTCCAATCATCCGCTTTACATTGCTTGTAGGATCTAGTGACCAATTATCCAAGAGAAGCATCCATGATAACAACATCAAAAGTTATGGTAAGAGAGAATGATTAAGTGAAAGAATCAGGCTCTATGCATGCGTATGTGTCCTATGATTACAAGGAAGTCACATGCTATGAATAAACTCTTTGTAGGTCAAAGAGCAGATTCCAATAACCAAGCTTTGGAAAAAAGATCATTTTGAGTCATAGGCGTGGCTTTAATTATGATGCTAGCTAGAAGTCATATATTTGCTTGCATTGAGAAGGAGATATACAAAGCATCAAAGCCTTTCAAGATTCTAAAGATATAGGTGGGTTTCCGAGAGAGATGACTATCGATAACATCGGATGCATAATTAGACAAAAGAATGAATGCCATGGCTATTGATGAATCTGTGAAGTCTTCTCATTTGTCAAGTCTTAAGAATGCAGTAAATTTAAAGAGAGGAGATATCAATACCATGTGTACAAATGAGGTATCTCTACTATGATTTTGAGCTGGTTGTCATCGATCCTATGAGAATACATCATTCTCTAAATCCAACTGGTGGTTCTCAAGATCATCAATCAATGCATCTTGAAATTGATCATTTGCTCCACTCAGGTTAGACGAAGCGAATCCCCCTCTTGTATCTTCCCGTTGACAAGCAAAGCGTGTTAATTTCAAGCCCTCTGCTCTATTTGGTTTGAGAACAGTGTGCAGAGGCGGAATCCTCTCTAGTATCCGGCTCAGGTGCAAAATGTGCAAATGCCGAATGCCCTCCAACATGCGGCTCAGGGACAATGCGTGCCAAGGAGGAACCCTCCCTTGCCTTTACAAGATCATCATCTTTTCATTCCTCCTCCCAAAATAGGGCACTGTACTGCTCCCTATTCTTGAGGCTAGGCCCACTCTTGTGGTAAACCTTGTAGAGGGCATATGAGTCCTGCATCCAGACACAACAGAAAATTAGAATCACTTGTGAAAATCGCAAACCTTACATATAGTAGTAATTTAGAACAAATGGAGAGAGAGAGACATACCTGAGTTTTTCTACACCTCATGAGCTCTTGCTCATCCATAGTGTATGTGTGCATGACCTAGTTAGTGTGCTTCCCTTTGGGAGTGCGGCCTTTGAAGAACACCAAGGTTTTCTTGTTACCCACTGGCCTTGAATTATGGGAGATGCACCGGCCCTTCCCTATGGCCTTCCAATAGGTGTACTTCTTGGCCTGATTGGACCTCGAACCGTTGGGGTGCTTACTGTCCCGTGAGTTAAATTACCATTGCTTGTGCCTACTCTGCAATACAGATCTTCTTGTAAGTTCAAGGAAACGCTGATCGATGTAAGGGAAAACCCTAGGAAAAAACAAAAGGGGCACTTCTTTTTGATGATGACTATGGTGGTGGTAAAGGAATAATACTGAAGTAGATAAAAAGTAGTGAAAGGAGTTGTTAATTTGAGACGTACCAAGGAGTTCCTAAGGCTCCATCCTGTAGATGTTCCCTGATGATGCTGGCCATAATTCGGTGGTGGCAGATCTTCTTGAGATAGTAGAGCACTAGCTCCTCATCCGTCTGTTGGAAGTGGAAACCGTGAGGCAACCAGGCAGAGGTAGAAGAAGAATAAGAAGTGGAAGGCGACGGTTTGTTGCCGGTGGCTGCTATTGATGAGTTGGAAGGGAAATGCCTTATAAGGCCCTGGATCAGGGAAGCCTACGGTCGGATGGGTGTGAAGGAGATAAACAAGGAAGAGAGAGAGGGTGATGGGGAGAAGGCAGGGGAGATATCAGTAGGGTGGGGATGGGGAGTGGGTTGGGGTGATGTGAACAAAGATAGACGAGGAGAGGGTGGGTGATGAGCGGTGGGGATGTGGACACGTGGGAAGAGGTGAGGGAGCACGCCTTCTTTTAGAGCATATATAGATTATTCACTTCATACCTGGATACTTTTTATTTTACACATCTTGAATCTGTGGGTATTGTTTTGTTTGCATATAATTTTCTCGTAGGTCAAATATCAGTATCATTCAGTGCTAAAATTTTGACGCATTGCAATTCTGGTTTTATGCCCACTTGTCTATGGATGTGTTGGAAAAGATCAACTTGGTTAGTATTATTGTGAAAAGAAAGCCTTATCCCCTTTTTATAGGGAGAGGGCTTAGGTATACAAAGAAACACCATAAACCACAACAACTCACAAAAAATAATGGCTAAAAATGGTAGGACACTTATTTCCTAACACTTCCCCTCAAGTTAGGGCGTAGATATCTAAAAGCCCCAACTTGTCACAAAAGAAATCATGTTACTTCTTCTTGAGTGCCTTGGTAAGAATGTTTGCCAACTGTAGGTCTTTGGAGACATAGGGAGTGCTAATTCTACCTTCCATAATAGCGTTTTGGATAAAGTGGCAATCGACCTCAATGTGCTTTGTGCGCTCATGGATGACTGGGTTGGATGCAATATAAGTTGTCAACTAATTGTCGTAGTAAAGTGGCAATGGTGTCTCAACTTGGATACCTTTATCCTGAATGAAGCCACGACCTACATGATCTCGCATGTAGCGTGGGCCATGACTCGGTATTTAGCCACAGTGTTGGAATGAGCAACTACGTTCTGTTTCTTGCTTTGCCATGACACAAGGTTGCCACCAAGAACAAGGGTGTATCCAAATGTAAAATGGAGATCCTTTATAAAGCCAGCATAGTCAGCGTCCGAGTAGGCCTTGATATCCATAGATTCACTTGCCCTGTAGTATAGACCTTGATTAGGATTACCTTCGAGATATCTCAAGATGAGGCATACCCCATGCTAATGCTTGTAACATGGTGCCAATATGTACTGGCCAGCTTTGCTAATTGCAAAGCTAATGTCCAACCGTGTGATAGTTAGGTACAACAATTGTCGAACAAAGTTGCGATATGGGCTCACATCTTCATATAGGGGTTTATCCTCACCTGTATTACGAATGTGCTGTGTCTCAATGGGAATGCTAGATGGCTTTGACCCTACAAAGCCAACATTTTCAAGTATCTGGAGAGCAAACTCTCTCTGAGATAAGAAAGACCTGATCCTTGGCGAACGTCCTCTATCCCAAGGAAGTATTGTAAGTCATAAAGATCCTTCGTCACAAAGTTGGTCCGCAAGAAGGTCTTGGTCTGGCAAATACCGTTCTCATCGTCACCAGTTAGAATCATGTCGTCTACATAGTCGGTTAGGATAATAACTCTGCTCGAAGTTGCCTCTCTAGTCCTTCGTATAAAAATAGGATGATCTGAGGATGATCGTTGGAAACCGATTCTTTGAATCTCTATGCTTAAGCTCTCAAACTAGCCCTTGGTACTCTGCTTTAGGCCATAGATAACCTTTTGTAAATGGTAGACATGTTCCCCCTGACTACTATACCCAAGTTGCTGTCTCATGTAGACCTCATCGGCAAGATCTCCATATAAGAAGGCATTTTTGATGTCCTACTGGTACAATGGCCATCGTTGGTTAACTGCCACAGCAATAATGATTCTGATAGAGGATATGCATGCCACTAGAGAAAAGGTCTTGAAATATTTAATGCCATAGGTTTGGGTGAAACCTTTAAGGATAAGGTGAGCCTTATCCTGTTAATAGTGCCGTCTGCCTGGTATTTGATGGTATAAGCCCATCGACAATCTACAACAGTAGCACCAAGAGGGCATGGTACCAGCTCCCATGTCCCCCTAGACTCTAAGGTCAACATCTCGTCATCCATGGCTACTCGGCACCTAGGATCTTAAGAAGCCTCTCCATAGTCTCTGGGAATGGTGGTGGTAGTAATGGCAGGGGTAAATTGTTTAGTCTCCCCCTCCAGGTGAGAAGTCCCACTATAGCTGGACATCGGATGCAAGGTGCAAGATCGTGTGGCCTTCGTTAGAGCAATAGGCCTTTCATCAACAGAATTTGTCTCATCAGGTTCCATAGTAGGAAGAATATCTTGAAGTGTTGTAGAGGGATCAACATACTAGTAGTGGTAGACGTAAGCATCCTTGGGTGTCAATTTTATTCTGGCACTGTCCTTGGGGTAATACGGGAGCTTCTTAAAGAAGGTGATATTGCATTTGTATCTGTAATTGTATATCGCTTATGTATAGGATCATAGCATTTGTATCCTTTTTAATCCGTGAATATCCTAAAAAGATACACTTCACTGTTCTCGGAGAAAACTTATCTTGATTCCTAATTTCCCATGGGCCAGAACAAAACAAGTACTCCTAACGACATACAGGGGTAAGGCAAAGGGTCTGTCATAGTCAGGATGTAGTGCCTGATATGGAATCCTTCCTTGAAACACTAATGATGGTACTCTATTGATCAGGCATGCGGCGATCAATATAGCGTCACCCTAAAACTGCTTGAGCATCTTCATGTGAATCATCATTGATTTGGCAATGTCGAGAAGGTGCTTGAACTTGTGCTCGGCAACACCATTCTATTAGGAAGTGTGAGTGTAACAAGTCTAGTGGATGGTCCCATGTTCACTGAAGAAATCTTGCATCAACTCTTGGATAAATTCTAGAGCATTATTGCTCTGGAAGGCTCTGACAATAGATGAGTATTGCATCTGAATCGCTGTAAAAAATCTCTGAATGATCTATGACTTCTTTGATGGTTTAACCTACTCTTCATTAGAAAGTCCCAAGTGAGGCGGCTTTGGTCATCAACAAACACAACATAGCACCTATGTCCCCTGGTACTTGAGACTCGGGCAGGCCCTCGCACATCATAACGGACAAGTGCAAAAGGAGTTGTGCTTACCCCATCATGTTGTGGAAAAGTGCTTCGATGATGCTTTCCCAATTGCCAATCTTCACAGTCTAGTGTTAATGAGTTCGGTAACTCAAGATACTTCTGACGCACTTTCTCACTGAAGGATGCCCAAGCTACCTATGCCAAAGCCATGGATCACTAGCAATGGAAGCTGCCCCAACAAGTAAGGTTAGTGTGTCCAGATAGGAAAGCCATGGATCTCATTGGTGCGTTTGTCTTGGAAGTAGTGATGTTTGCCATCAAATACAACTTTGCACTTGAGATCCTTACATATCTTGCTGATCGACAACAAACTCATGGGAAACTCGAGAGCACCGTGTACTACTTCAATCTTCTAAGCAGGGCAAACCTGGACTTATCCAATTGTGGTAATTAGAGTGGTTGACCCCGGGGCAACTCAAACCTCTCGGATTCCACATGGTGTGGACGAGTTCTTCAAGTTCCCAATGTTCCCAGTGAGGTGGATTGATGCTCCTGAGTCAATCACCTATGACCTAGATCTCCCATCTATATTCTTTGATCCTCATAAGTCGAGAGGCCATCTCCACATTGACCTGAATTTTTCTTCATCCTAGAGAAAATAAACTTCCTGTGAGAGATGATGTGCATACATCTAAATAGCAAAAAATGTCTATTAATGCCTGTTCTTAGTATCATATTAGCATCATGCATTATAAATATTGCATAACTTGCATCATCATGCATTTAATTCAAATTGTATAAATTGTATAGTAATTTCTTCTTTTTGGTGGCCAGGGATAGGGGACTTTTAATCGGGACCTCGGACTGAAGATCCAAATGTACGGATCAGATCGTGGCGACGATCGGAGTTCAACAACTCCAAGATCACCTTGATCAGACTTCCGTAGCATCAGATATAACTCAAGGAAAATTAGAGATCAAGGGCCAAGATGGTGTCAATCCGCACTTCAGGTGATAAATCCAACCGCACGGATGGTTTCGGATCGATGATTGCAGCCCAATGGTGCGAAAATCGGTTCAATCCGAGATCCGTAGCACCATTTACAACACATAGAAGATGAACGGCCAAGATGGCACCAGGTGGCGCCATCCTAGCGGCTCAGCCGGCCAAATGAGTGCTGCAGGACGCCCTCTTCGATCGCGTGATTAATCTCAGTCGTTGGATCTCAAATCCGACGACCGAGATCTCATCAAGGAGTACTCGCACGTTGATGAAGATTCAACGCTATAGCACTCTCAGCCGTTGGATCTTCGTCCAATGGCCGAGCGCGCTTGAGCCTAAGTTAAAACCGTGACCATCCACCGACGTGCAGCGGATGCAAGTGCTTCACGCGAAGAAGAGGCGCGGGGTCGACCCCTCGCGAGCCTCAAATTTGAGCGTGTGGGGCGTGGGCGAATTCAATTCAGCCGTTAGTTGGCGATCGTGCAGGCGAGGAGCGGAGAGGTGGCGCGCAGAGGTGCTTTGGATCATGTATGCGCGCGATGATGCGAGATCCAACTTGCCATCGCACGCACAGGCGTGCGATGAAGCGCGGGCGCAGTGCGTTTAAGCCATCTAATCTCGCGATCGGACGTCTGAGATCGCAAGATCGTGGCTTGTGCGTTAGCGCGAGGAGGCGCATGCACGTCACCCACATTTAGGGCTTTAGTGAGGAATAAATCTGTCACTAAAGACTTTGCATTAATGTTTTAAAGGATAAAATGACCTTTTTGCCCCTTTAAGCCTCACCTATAAATAGCCCTACGACCCCCACATATCCATCATCCCTTCACCTGTCTCCCTCTCCAAAGCTCTAAAGAAGCTTGTCTCAAACCTGGGATGCTCCTCTAGAGTCAAAATCAAAGTTTTCTCGCCCCCATTTTGGAAGTGGATCCCACGACGATGACGATGCCCTGCCTCACCCCCCCGGTTCTTCCCGTTCCGTTCTTCGTTTTCTATCTTCGTCCTCCGTCTTCCAGGCGTCGCCCTGTCCGGCTCGTCCCCCAAGTAGCCGTCGAGGAGGATAACTTCTCTCCACCTTCTTTTTATCGCTTTATAGAGTAGATTTTCCCGCTTTCTAGCTGTAATATTTTCTTGCTTTCTAGCTGTAGAATTTCCCGCTTTCTAGTTTGTAAAGGTATTTTCCAAGCTTATTAAAGTGATTGTTCTCTCTCTCTCTCTCTTAGTGTTTATATCGAGTTCCTTGTAATTATCCCACTTTCTAAACAAAAGCAACAAAAAAAAATATAACTGCGGATTTCAAATCGACGTAGCCTTCCTGTGTTCGACCTGGAATTCTTTCGGGTTTCGGTAAATATATCTGTTGACGGATTTCTTTGCAAATCATACTACATCGACGAGTTTTCAAAACTCAATCCCGTTTGCATACGTTTTCTGCTCCAACAAGAGACGACTCATCTTACTCCTGGAGAAAAACTCCATTATTAATAGCGACAGAAGACTCAATGCCAACCAAATGGAGGATTTTGATTTTGAAAGAAGGCTCATCACGTAGGAACATGGGAATCGGACAACAACGGCCACAACATGTGATTCGGTGATGTGTCTACCAGTCTTCAAGCGCTGTTGTTGCCTTGCATGATGGTGTCATTGCTGTTGCCCTCTACGACGGTGGTGGCGTTGCTGCTGTCTTTCATGGCAACTGTTGCACTATAGCTTTCTTTTTTGATCATCCTTTGAATTACTATGTAGCTGGTTATTCAAATATCTTGATTTGGTGGATATTTTGTGGGATATTAGACCACCGATCTAGAATTGCTGATCTAGTACAATGTGGAAAAAGATCAGCTTAGTTATTGTTATTGTGAAAATAAAGCCTTTGCCCTCTTTTTATAGAGAGAGGGCTTAGGTATATAGGGAAACATCATAAATTACAACAACTCACTCACCATAAATTACGCCGGCTACAAATAGTAGAACATCTATTTGCAAACAGGATGCATCCATGGTTCCATGATGAGCCAATCGGTAGAGGAATATAGCCAGATTGGGTAGATAGTAATAGACAAATATACTATGTGATGTTGCCTTTTTTGGTTTAGTGAATATGAACATATGATTGTCTGATTTGTTCTAATTGTCAAATGACAAATATATGCTGCTTGTTTAGTGAATATGATTCTGACTTTCGACATATGTTTGGTTGTATTGTAGTGTAGTGCACTGAAGTTTCACCATTTACATGCTAGGTTCAAGTTGAGATTGGTAATGCAGGAGATATGGTTCTCCGATCCAGTGCCTCCAGGATAAACTCTCTTGGGTATCAAGCAGTGTATAAGGTTGGTATCTGACTTTACGTATCTTGATATTTTAGATTAATAGCCTCATTTAGATGTTTAATGTTCTGGCTGCCTACCTCAATTTGCAAATTATGGCCATTATCTTGGATCTATTCTTCTTGGCAATAGCGGTGCAATCTTTCAACTGCAGGAGGGACGTATAGAACCTTGCAGGGTTCTGTCTTTTTTCTTCTTTGTTCGGTGGTTATTGTCCATGTTAGTTGTTGAATAACCTAATGACATTACCAATATATAATTGCCTTTAGCTTTTTCATGCGTTAAATAGCTTTGTTGAGGATTTTAAGTGGAGAAAAGTGAGCGAGTGAATCATGCACGTTTAGGGGATTTGGTGGGAAGCTTCAAATGAGAGAGCAAAGTGGGGCGACACGTGGGGTCTAGACAACCGTTCAGCCTCGAAGATTGAGGGGACCAAAGGGGATTTGGTGCTACAAGTACTATGGTTGGGGGCACCGTGTGGAGGGTTGCAGAGAACCTATGAGGTGTGGAAGCTTGGGCAATCGGAGGGTGATCTTTTAATGGAACCAACATGAGCAGAAGCGGGAGATGGTCATAGACTTGCCTCCCCGTCTGGAGGGGGCTCCATTGGTTGAGGTGGCTGCCCCATGGTCATCGTATGTCTGACCTTTGGAGGAGGCCCTCGCGGGGGCCATGGTAAAATAAAATGTTTCAGGGGGAGGTGGGAATGACGCAGGTAAAAAAAGGCTAAAGTTGCTCTTATGATCGGATGTTGATTTCAAAGGTGAAGTGATAGGTTCTAAAAAGGTACTCCTCTTTGGGCTGCAGCTGGAGATGGTGAGACAACTGGTGTTAGAGGTCATGAGGCTTGAGAATGCCTTGGTTGAGGTGGTGGTGGCCTTGTATGCAAGATAGTGCTACGCTTGAAAGGCTATTGTGGAAGGGGGAGGTTTAGGTAGGCGTTTAGGGGATCACATTACACTTGTGAATGAAGGAGGTGGCCTCGACCAGGCCTTGTCGTGGGCTTGCTCTCGTTGAGGGAGACGTGACACAGATTAAGGCTATCGTTGAGCTCATCCCGTGTAGGAAGGTGCTCAACAAGGTCATGCTCCACCTCGGTAGGGTGTCGTAGTGGTGTGTATCAAACAAGCAGGGGGAGTTGGGAGGACCTACACCCAAGTTGTGGTTGGGGATGAGCAGAGTATGATGATCGAAATAGAAGAAGAGAAGCTGATGTGAGGCGGCGTCTCCACCTTTTCTTTAAGGTAGATTTAGAAGTCTAAATGACAATGTGTGGATCTTGGAGGGGGTGGGGCGTGCAATCTACAACTCACATTGCGACGCCTGAGGGCGAAATTTGTGGCGAGATGGAAGACGCTAAAGATGGAGAATTTGGTGGGGATCCTAATCTGCGCGCAATCTTTGAAGATTGACTTTGAGGGATGGTAATGCAATGGTCCATGAGCTGTTGGGCCATGAGAGGGGTACTAACCACTGCCTTATTCAGGTGTCCGGATTCGGTATGTTAAACTGTGACCCAACGTGTTTCAAATGCCGACTGCATGCCGTTGGCAAGGCTAGTTTTGGAAATTGTCCTTGCCGACATTTATTTGGTGTCGAACGCGGGGATGCCGGTGGCATGCTGGCCATTCGTCGGCATACCGACGGTTTGGCCGGCATGCCACCATATGCTGAGTTGGGAGGGAGATTCGAACTGCGGTGTGAGGGAAATGCAGGCGGGAAGGATGTTCGAAATGGTTGTTTTGGGAGGGAACCTGGAAACCATACACCAGCTGTTTGGGAGGAGGGAAACACATGCAAACACACATGCACACACAAAATTTGAGTATTTTTTGACATCATTTTGAGTATTTATGTGATTTTTTGTCGGCATGTCCTCGGCATGCCCATCGAAAAATGGGCATTTCCACGTCATGCCCACGAAATGCACACTTAGAATTTCATCGGCACAGCATCGAAATCGGCATTTCGAACCTTGACCTAAACCTCCCCCTTTTGTCATCTCCGCTCGACCCCTCTCTGCCCTGTTCCTTAAATATGTTGCAGGATCCCCTTAAGGATGCTTCGCGGGAATTTAAGCTCGTGAGAAGTGGAGCAATGAGCATGGAAAAGAGTTTGTGGCAGGATGTTAGAGCACCACCACCGCTACGCATTGTGCAGTGGAAGTCGACGCACCAACCTTGACTGGATCGCCTTTTTCGCACGAAGTGTAGGCTTTGAGGAGGGGCAACAAGGAGGGTGCGTGTCATCGATGGGGCGTTGACCTCGAAGATGGCCACCAGGGGTGCAGTGACTCAGGTAGAAGAGGAATGCAAACTGGAGGAGGGTTGTGTCCTTTACGATGGTGAGCGACAGTTGAAGCAAATAATGGGGGGTGACACTGATGAGGTATCAGAGTGAATGCATCTGCGTATATGTATGCATTCGGGGGGAAAACGGCTGTGCCCAATGACGAGGATTCTTTCCTGGAATGTGAGGGGGCTAAATGATACTTCTAGGCAGGTAGCATTGAATGGTTATCTTTGGGCCTAGGGAACTGAGGTGGTCTTGCTCCAGGAAACTAAGGTGGAGCTTTATGACTAGCGATGTTTGAGGGAGATTGGGGGTGGTTTTTTGGAAGGTTACTATGCTCTGAACGTGGTTGGTAGATCTGGAGGATTGGTTGTCGGTTGGTCGGAGGATGGTTTCAATTTAAAGGACACATTGTTGGGAACTTATGTCTTGACAATGCAATTGTTGAGGTGTTGGAACGATCTTAAGATGGTGGTTTTTGCGATGTATGGGCTGAATGATGACAGCGTACGATTTCAGCTTTGGGAAGACTTGGCTCCAATTGTGAAGTTTTAGAGGTCTCCTTGGCTAATGGGGGTGATTTCAATGTCATGCTTCTTGCGAAAGACAGGTTCGGTGATAGGGAGAAGAGACAGGGGATTTGAAGTATTTAATGATTTCATGGAGAAGCATGGTCTCTTGGATTTGCTACTGAGTTTGTGTGCTACCACATAGAGAAGTTCTGCAGGATAGATGTCTCGTATTGATCGATTTTTTTCCAATGTGGAACTGGTAGAAACGTTACTTTTGGCAGATTTATGTCCGTTGGATAGACCTTTCTCAGACTATAAGCTGTTGATGTGGCAATCCAAGGAAGAGCAACAATTTGTGATACTTAAAGTTTTACAGGTCTTGGATTCTTGAAGATGGGGTTTTAAGAGACAGGTAGAGGAGAAATGGGGATTGTTGAGAGAATGTGTAGTTGGGTAATTGCCAGCTATAGATTCTCTCACTGGAGATCCATTTAGATAGATGGCTTGGTGGTGGCTAGGCTTAATGCTAAATTATGAGAACTAGGAGACTTTCTACGGGCGTACAAGAAACAGACAAGGGAAGAGAGGAACTGTTAGAAGATTGAGGCTTTAACAGGGTAGAGGATCTGGGGGTCATGTCATAGGAGTATTGACTGGTTAGGGTGGAACTTATGCTTACGATATAAAGGGACAACAAAAAATTAGAGGTTGAGTGGAGGGCCAAGTCCAGGTAGAAATGATTGAAGAATGGGGACTCCAACACAAAATAATTTCGCATGATGGCCTTTAGAAGGCATTAGAGGAATTGGATGGAGAATTTGACGGTGAATGGTGTAGAATCGTGGCAGGATGGTAGTAGGCAATGTAGTTGCAGATTGTTTTAGGTGCTTTACTGGAAGGAGAATGTGGGAGTGTTGGAGATTGTCAAGGACGGATGTTCCAACCATTTCTGGGGAGCAGGTAGGAAATGTTATGGCACCTTTCTCAGAAGATGAAGAAAGGTGATTTGGGGGCTTAATGTTGATGCGTGCAGTGGACTTGATGGCTTCCTAATTAACTTTTGTAAGGAGTTCTAGCTTCTCCTTAAGGAGGATGCCATACAGGTGGTTGAGGACTTTGCAGAGGAAAATCAAGGCTTTAACAACATTAATAAGTTCTATATGTGTTGCTACCCAAGGCATTAATCAAGACTTTTATATGTGTTGCTACCCAAGATGGAAGGGGCAGAGGCTATTTGATTGTGGCAAACGTTCTTGCCAATAGGTTGTAGGGAGTATCGAGAGAGATTATGTTGCATATACAAATGGCTTTTGTTCTAGGCCTTAATATTCTAGATAGTTATGTTATTGCATTGGAGATTCTTGTTTGGAAAAGGATGAGGAGGAGAGCTTTCTTGTGGAAGGTAGATTTCGGCAAGGCATATGACTTGGTACAGTGGTCCTTCATTTAGCCATCTTTGATGAAAAGGGGTGTCCCCTTTCGGTAGGTTGATTAGATGAAACAGTTCATGACAATGCCTTTGTCCATACTTTTTTTTTTTTGAAAAGTGTCTTTGTCCATACTTATCAATGGTAATTCGGCAGGGGGATGGATACAACTAGGGAGAGGGGTTAGGTAGGGATGCTCATTGGCACCTATGCTCTTTGTGTTGTTGGTAGATGCATTGGCATGATCTTCAGTTAGAGCTTATGAGAGGAATCTACTGAAAGGTTTTTCACTGCTTAATGGGTCTTAGATCTCGGTGTTGGAGTATGTGGTTGGCATGCTCTTCTTTATGAAATTATTTGATGATGAGGGGAGGAGTATCTGCATCCTTTTGGAGCTTTTTGGAGAGGCTTCGGGATTACGGCTAAATTTCTCAAAATCTACCTTCATCCTAATCGACATGTCACCACAAGAGGCGAACTTATGTGGAATGGCTTTGCATACCGTGGAGGTTCTATGCCCCTTTCATATTTAGGCCTTTTATTATCGAACAAGAATGGAGACGAGATTAGCAGGTTGGGCCTTTTAAGTGCTCCTCAGGGAAGGAAAATTGATCCTTTTGAAGGTTGTGTTGGCCTCCATGCCCTCCTACTTTACATTTGCCTTGAGGTTGCCATAGAAGATTCAAAAGAAGATTTCGTGTTTGATGAGAGATTTCTTTTGGATCAATTATGGTTTAGGTGGGAAAGGAGCTAGGCTGGTTGCAAGGGAGGATGTTTGCAGGCCGGTGAAAGAAGGGGGTTTGGGAGCCTGAGGGTTGTGGAAGATGAATGTTAGCCTCTTGGCTAAATGGATATTTGGATTTTTTGAGCGCAAACAAGATTTTCGAGGGAATATTGTGGAAAATTTTTAGGACACTTCTAGAGCTTGGGATTTGCTAACTTCTCTTCAGAGCGGTATGTCTCATTTCTTTAGAGGTTTCTCTGAGGTGGGGCTCAAGGTACAGAGGTTCTTCATGTTGTTCGTAGGAAAATGCGACTTTTCTTTTTGGGGTTTTTAATATATATCCCTGTAAACTTTCGATAAGATGTATATACCCCTGTATACTTGGTATTTACATATATACCCCTCCAAAGTTGCTCCGTTATGACCGTATACTCCTGCTTTGTTAAATCCGAAGGAAAACATTTAAAAAAATTTTTAAAAAAGAAGAAAATTTACATTTATCTGCATATAATTTTCCTATATTTTCTAACTCCTACAAAAAAAATTAAGTTTATATGTATATATATATACTCTTATAAACTTTTGATACGACATGTCCCCCATTTACTTGATATTTACTTATATATTCATATAAAGTTGCTTCGTTATGGTTGTATGCCCTTGCTTTGTCAAGCCCAACAAAAAATATTTAATTTTTTTTTAAAATTATATTTATCTTATAATTTTCTAGCTCCTATAGAAAAAACACTAAAGTCCTACCAAAACAAATCACAAAAGAAAGCCCATCATCTCAAAGAAGAAAAGACCCAACTTTAAAGCAAAGGAGGGACCTTTTTTGTTTCTTTCATCACTCCATGATGAGCTTAGCTCCAACCTCCTTCACCTTCTGCACGATCTTCTCATCCTCCTCCTTAGGGACCCCCTTCTTGAATAAAGTCGACAACCTTTCCATGAGCTCTTACGCCTCCTTTAGACTTGAGTACATAAATGCCCTCTCTTGATTTATCACCTTTATCTTCCTGGCAGTGTCGAAGCTCTCGAGCTTGAAGTTGAAGGAGGCCTTCTCCTTCGCCACCTCTGCTATGGCGCCGCTCCTAAAAGCTCCAAGGGCGACCATGCTGGGGAACATGACGACCATGGAGGACATGTCGTCGATGCTGACCCTCCTATGGTGGGCGGGGGTCGGTGAGGTTGGCGACCTAGAGGAGGGTGAGGCTAGAGAACTTGTTGATGATGACAGAGACCTTTGGGGAGGGGGTGAGGGTGGAAAGGAGGCGACGGTAGGGGATTGAAAGGTGGGGCCTTGCAGCGGAGACAAAATGAAGTGGTTGCTCAAGACTACTCTTTAGTTGAGAACAAAGAATAAGGAGGTGGAAGATAAAAACCTTAATTTTTTTGTGGGAAGAGAGGGGAGTAGAGATTGGATGGTTGATGTGTAGGGTGTTGCTTTGGTGGTCGATAGAATGGATCGGATTTTCTTTGAGATCACCTTAAATAATGAAACAACTTTGTAGGGATATATACATAAATATTCGATACATGGGGGTATATATGTCTTATCAATACTTTACAGGGGTATACATGAAAAAACTTCATTTTTGTGTAGGAGTTAGAAAATATAGGAAAATTATAGGGAGATAAGTATAAATTTTTTATTAAATATGTATTTTTAAACGTTTTTCGTTGACTTTAACAGAGTAGGGGTATACGGTCATAGCGAGGCAACTTTGCAGGGGTATATATGTAAATATCAAGCACATGGGGGTATATGTATCCTATCGAAAGTTTATAAGGACATATATGTAAAATCTCCTTTCTTTTTTGGTAGGATGACTAGATAGGGGAAGGGAAGTTAAGGGTTCGTTTCCTAAGACTATTTGCCCTTGTTGTGGATAAACAGGCAAATGTGTCAGAATACTGGGAGGGGTCTTGAGGCCCTACCTTTGTAGGGAATCTCTTGAACTAGAGGATTCAAAATTGCAGTCAGTGATTTAAATGCCAGCGACATGCTGGGGAAATGACGGTTTTTGAAGATATGCCATGTCGACATGCTCAAGTTGTTGAAATTTAGGCGTTTCGCCAACATGCCAGTGAAATCGTTGGCGTGCAGGCGGTAAGCTCGGCATGTCGGCGGCATGCTACTGCTCCTGCTGTTGTTGCAGCTCCTGTTACAGCTCTGTTGCTGTTGTTACACAGGTTATGTATTGATATATTACATATGAAGTAAAAGACAAGATTTATGACATAATGGAATTATTTATCCATTGAAATATGTATTTTTAAAATTCTAATCATTTTGACAACTTTTGTCATTTTTGCCCTTGGCATGCTGGTGAAATGTGCATTTAGAAATTTATCGAAACGACATCGAAATCAGCATTTCGAACATTAACTGCAGTTGATGTTACAAGATCTAGAAGGTTAACATCTAGAGGTGGAGTGGATAGCTTTCTGTAGGATGGTGGTGAGTTCTTTGTTAGAGAAGTATAGAAAAGATTGAGAATTGGTGGTTCGATGATGGATATTGATTTCATTAGTTAGTGTCCTTTCCATTGAAGATAAAAATATTTGCGTGGCTACTCATAAGAGGAAGGTTGATGACTGGAGCGTGGAGAGCAAGATGGGTGCCATAAGACTTGCATGGTTTGTTATGTAGTAGACGAGGATGTAGAACATGTATTTCGCGAGTGCCCGTTGTTTACAAGGATATGGGGGCACTTCCACTTGACGTGGATAACACTTTAGCCATACAAATTTTGTTGTCTTTTTAGGGTTGGGAACCGTAGTGGAGTACAAACACATTCAGGACAAAGGACAAGGAAAAGGCATTGGTGGTGTTATGGGGTATTTGGCTTGGAAGGAATGCGGCTATATTGAAAGGGTAGCATTCTTATGCTAAGAAATTTAAAATTTGTGTCTCTTGTTTGGCAAATTATTGGGTGATCAATTTGTAAGTCTAGCCGCATTTTTTGGCCTCGATTAATATATTTTCTAGGTGGTTACATGCAAATAGCCACCCTTCTTTTTTTTAAAAAAAGGTTTGTTGAGGCAGATTTCGCTGACTAAGGTTTTTCAGAGATGATGTGGTTGTTGGATTCACATCTAATGATTTTGAGGGCCATTTGCTTGAATATAGTATCTCTTGTCCTTTCATGAAGATGTTATTATTACAGAAATAAGCAGCATGTTTTTTAGTGGCTCATTAACATGTATGCAACTTATTTTTAGACTTGTCCTGGAAAGAAGTTCCACATTCCTCTGTTACGGGATTCCAGATAGCGCCTTTCACTAGTGACAAGTAGCATATTCATGGGTCATGGATTTTGTGCTCAGTGCTTGTTTTCATAGAGATTGTTCATGACAGCATAAAGTTGATCTCAAGCAAGTTGCACTATTTATTGTCAACATGGTGGTAGCGGATGGTTGGCGGAGGAGAGGAAGGTGGTAGAGGAGAGATCTCGTGCGGCCTCTCTTCGGGGAGTTGTCTGTTTCAAGTGTCGTAGGTTTGGGCACTTGGTAAAGGAATGTAGGGAACCTTTGGTTTGTCTCCAATGCCATGAATGGGGACACAAACAGATTTCATGTCCTTTGTTATCGCAGTCGGCATCTTCATCGGGGCTGGTCCAATCTCTCCCTTCTCCACCCTGAAGAGATATGTCAGGTGATGGCGTTGAGGCCGTGTGGTCTTCTGAGGCGATGAGGTTGGGTGCTCTGGTGGAATGTTCGGTGATCAGATCTCTTCTTCGTGGTAACTGGTGCTTACTGAGGTTAGATCTTTCTTCTCTTATTCGGGGTTGAAATCGATTGGTTGGAAATTATCTATGTTGTAGGAGAAGAGGTTTTTGCTTTTTGGTTTGGATGCTTTGGATGTGGATTATCTTAAATTTAAAGAGGTTTTGATTGGGGAATCTTTGGTTCGTTGGTCCCTTCCGAGCGTTTATGAGGGAGCTTTGGATGAATGCATTCCGATGCAGCCTTTTTCTTGTTTTGTTGTATTGGGAATTCCGCTTCGTTTGAGGGCTATTGATAACATTATGCTGATTTGCTCCTCTTTTGCGTGAGTTAGAGGGGTTTTCGGCATTGGTTTGCATGAGGGTGATGCTTCTTCTGTGGTAGTAGATGGGAAAATTAAGGTGGGGAAATCTATTCCCCGGAAGGAGATTCTTCGATTTGGCGGGAAGGCTTGTGTCATTTCTTTTGTGAGCTTGGATGAGGTGTAGAGAAGATTTGTCGTATGCTCAGGTTGTGGCAGCGGGTGTTGTGGAGAAAGAGAGCTGCCTTTGAACGTGCACAGCGGTCTGCAGATCATGTTTGGTCGATGAAGGATGCTGGCATGTGTCAGATTTCTCCTTCCGGTGGGGGTGAGAGTTGGTGCTCTGGCAACGCCTGGGGGGTCAGACGATCTTGTTGGGAGTGGAGACTGGTGGTGGGGATTCAAAAGTCAAATTCCATGTCTGCAGTTGGAAACAATTGCGAGTTTCCAGATCAGGCTGCAGCTGGCGATTTAATTTCTGAACCAAATATTGCAGATCAGGCTGCAGCTGGCGAGCTTCTTCATCGGGCTGCAGCTGGCGTCTTTCCTGTTCGGGCAGCAGCTGGCGAGATTCCAGAGTTGGCAGTTGAAGACTTGCCTATTATGGGTAATGACCATGCACTTGAATTGGGTTTTTCCAGATCTATGCAGAACGTAGAGGATGGGTTACCAAAAATAGACAATGATGTGGACATACCATTTGGAGCGTTGGCTGAGGATGCTTTCTGTTTTTGCTTACGACAGGTGGCATCCAGATGCGCTTACAGATCCGGATGTGGTAAGTCTGTCGACCTTTTCATGTTTTGCATTGTGAGGTGGACTCGTGCCCTGCTGTTGGAAGAGATCGTTCTTTGCAGGCTTGCGTTTGTTCTGGACGTGCTGCTCCAAGTGGTCCGGATGTGGCTGATGTGATCGAGCAGGTTGATGGTGATGCTGCAGGTGTCAAGATGCATGAGCCTGACTCTCAGCAGGTGGATACCGGACCCAGCCACGGGTCCGGTCTTGGTAAGCCTACCTGCTTGGCTCGTACATCCCCCGGTACTTTCGTTGATGGCTCTTCTGTGTAGCGGGGGCTTGTTGGTGCGTCAACCTTGATGCAGGAAAGACTGTTGCCAGTGTCATTCGATTCGATATTTGATGGGGCCAATGAGAAGCAGATGATTGGTGGACATGGTGTTGACTGTTTTGGCCAGGCTGATGCTACTGCTGGACTCATTGGTTCTTGTTTAGCTGCTGCAGTGATTGTGGTGAAGTTGGATGATTGCGAAACCTCAAAGTCTGATGTGCATGAGCCCAGCTTTTAGCTGGTGGATACCGGACCTAGCCATGGGTCCGGTCTTGGTGAGCCTACTTGCTAGGCACGTGCATATCCTAATTCTCTTGTTATGGGTTCTTTGTTGCGGTGACTTGCTGCTGTGCCTATGTTGTTACAGGAACTATGGCATTCGGATCTATTTTCATTAGGGCTATTGGGGCGCATGGTGTGAGCGCTCGGAGTGATGCTTATTTTGGACATCTGCAAAAAGTGATTCAAGCTCTTGAAGATGCGGCTTTGGATGTCAACAACAATGGTGTTTCCTCTTTCAAATCGGCAGTGAAAACCAGGTCGGCTTCTTGTAAGTCTTCTTCTAACACAACGACATACCACCTGGGTTCCATTCCACATAGGCGTAGGTTGTTTTTGGGTGTTTGTTACAAGAGGAAAAAGGTTGGGAAGAAGGCAGAGGGGAATGAAGAGGCCCAACATGTTGATGAACAAGTTGCTAAGGTCGTAGGGGCCAGAAGGGTTCACAAGGGGAGTTCGAAAGGTTCTGCCAATGGTTAAGGTCCTTTTGTGGAATATACGGGGTCTTCGGGATGATAAAAAGAGAGCATTTCTTAGGAGTTATCTAGCTGATTGGAAGGTAGATGTGACGTGCATTCAGAAGTCACACTTGGAAGCACTGACTCCTCGTGTGAAGTCGCAGTTATGTGGGGCCGTTTATACTTGTAGTATGGAGGTGGAGGCCGTGGGCAGATCAGGAGGCTTACTAATGATGTGGCATGATGATTTGCTTGAACTCAATTCATCGCAGCTGTCTAGTAGAGTGTTGACTGCGGTGTTCACCAGAAAGTGATGGCATGTCCTTGGCCATCCCAAATGTTTATGGGTTGTGTGAAGATGGATTAGGGATGCTCTTTTGGGAGGAGTTGCAGCAGGCTACATCATTGGTGGAGGGAATACCGTGGATGATTTGTGGAGATTTTAATGTAACCTTGTATGTAGGGGACAGGTTGACGGTAGGTTTGATGCTGCTTCTACACAGTTCCAACAGGTGTTACAAGGGCTAGATTTGATTGATCTTTCTACTTCTGGATCCACTGTTCAGGAAGTCGGCTGACTGGGCCGAGTAGGCGGTAGCATAGTCATAGGTGGACCCCTCCTCAAACCTTGTAATGTAATGCGGTGCTATGAGCGGGTTTGGGTGAGTAGTTGGATCGAGTAGGTGTTTACTCAGTCGTAGTCACCTACTTTTGAGATAGATTCACCGATGGGGTCATCTTTAAAAAAACCCAGGAAAAAAAAACTTTAGGGTCCCATGTAAAAAGAACTCATAAACCAGACATCTTGGATACCCAGATAAAATTTCCCCCCAAATAACCCCAAAATGACCTATCACTGAACATCACTTGTAAACCCCACTAATATCCCTGATATGATCGCCTCGTTGCTACCCTAAACCCCATCACCGAACATCACTTGTAAACCCCCATTGCCTTTCATTGCCATCCCTGATACGATCGCCTGCCATTGCCTCTCCATTGCCCTATCGCTGCCATTGTGCTCTCCATGGCCATTGCCTTGTCGCTGCCATCGCCCTCTCCAGCTCTCCTTGGCCATCGCCTTGTCGTTGCCATCGCCCTCTCCTTGGCGATCGCGTTGGAGGTTGCACTGACCACCTACGTTGAAGGCTGCACCAGTCGAAGGTTGCATCGACTATTAACACTACGTTGATGGTTGCATCAGTTAGGGAGCATTGAGTTGGGATCTCTCTGTCTCATCGTGAGACTCTTACGAGTTTTGGGTAATACCATCACTTCCCTCTTTTTGATTTTTTGTTTTTTGTTTGGTCTATCTATTACAGCGAGACTCTTACAGTATGTTAATGTTTCTCAAACGTATTGTCTCACCCTGGGGTTTGATTTTTAGGGTTTGAAATAATATTTTTTATTTTTTATTTGGTCAGCATTTTAACATTTGCGTAATTATAACAATGCATATAACACAAAATTTAATAAATAAACTGATTATTTTTATTTTTAATAAAAAAAGAGAAATCGCATACTCGTCCGCATGCTTGTCCGAATACCGCATACTCACTTTGCGGTGACCCAACTGATCGCTTACCTCATACCAACTTCCTGAACCTTGTCTGGATCCCGCTTTACATAGAGAAATGGTAGGGGTGCGAGGTTTTGTGTTGACAGATTCCTTTGCAACATTCCTTTCGTTGAATCCTTTCAGAGAGTAGACTTGGTGACTTGTGACTTTGTGACATGCCATTTTCAGATCATATACTCCACTTCTTTGGTGCAATAATGAGGAAGGTTACTT
This sequence comes from Thalassia testudinum, assembly GCA_037157565.1. NCBI lineage: Eukaryota > Viridiplantae > Streptophyta > Magnoliopsida > Alismatales > Hydrocharitaceae > Thalassia > Thalassia testudinum. The sequence goes on from JAZHRO010000030.1 coordinate 57,999,946, forward strand.
GTCAGCTTACTTTAAGTTTCACATATCTTGGCGTAGGGATCCTGGTTTCAAGTAGATGGTTAGAGACAAGTGGTCCACAACCCTATCTTCCACATCGGCCATGTGTACATTGGCGGCAAAGATTGAGGTGGTTTGGACAGTTATGATGGAGTTTAAACGGGGTCTTAAAGCACGTAGAGATGAAAGAAGGAATGCTGTGCTTTAGGAGGTGGTTGTGTTGGACCGAAAAGAGGAGGGGGTGGCGCTTTCAGAGGAGGAAAGCGAGGAGAGAGATTCTAGTCGATTGTGTCGGAAGATCATAAAATGGAAATTGACTGGAGGCAGAAGTCGGGACAGTTATGGCTTAAGGAAGGGGATGCTAACCCCATATTCTTTCATTTGTCTGCTAGCACCAGAAGGAGGAAAAACATGATTAGTAGCCTCAGAGTTGGTGATCATGTTGTCAGAAAAAGAGAACAGATTTGTTCTACTTTTAGAAATTATTTTCAAGAGTTTACGAAATCGCAGCCATTTGGTGATTGACGGTTGGGAAATTTGCAGCTAGACCTGGTCAGTGATGAAGCAAAGGTTGCACTTGCTAAGGATGTGGATGAAGATGAGGTCGTGTGCTTTACGCGATATGAAGGCAGAGGGTTCTTCTGGCCTGGACAGCTTGCAAATTATTTTCTATAAGGAAATGTGAGAGGTGGTTGGGCCTGATATATTGGCCATGGTTAAGGAGTTCTTTGATGGAAATGCAGGTATTGAAAGGCTTAACAAATTTTATCTTTTTATCCTACCAAAGAAACAAGATTTGGATGTGGTGGGAGATTTTAGGCCTATTCCATTATCAAACTCTATTTACCTTTTGGTTACTAAAATTTTGGCCAATCATCTGCAGTAGGTGCTTCCTGACATCATCTCGCCTATTCACTCAGCATTTATTAAGAGGTCTCTGCAGGATTCTTATGTGTTGGCAGAGGAATTTCTTGCTTCCTGGAAGAGGTGTAGATCTAAGGCGTTTGTATGGAAAGTGGACTTCTCGAAGGCCTATGATTCCGTCTCATTGAATTATTTGTTAGACGTTCTCAAGAGAAGGGGAATCTCAGATTGGTGGATTATGGTGATGAAAAGATGCGTGACTACCTCCTCGTTCTTTGTGTTGGTTAATGGATGGGAAAGTGGTTCTTGGACTCAGCCGCAGAGGGGTATGCGACAGGGCTGCCCGTTGGCGCTAATGTTGTTTAATATTGTGGTGGATACACTTGCAAACATGGCTTTCAAAGCCTATGAAGGTGGCTTGGTTTCTAGGTTTATGGCAAAGAAGGATGGTAGGCTCATCACACCTATTTTGTAATATGCCGATGATACAACCTTTTTCATTCAAGGGGGGAGTAGAGAGGCGATTCATGTCTCTTCGCTTGTAGGAATTTTTGCTGAAATTTCAGGTCTGAAAATTAATTGAATTAAGTCCACTTTGGTCCCCTTTGGCATGGAAAGATTAGAGGAAAATGTGATTTCAGATATCCTGGAGACTCCGATGGCTAGATTGCCTATTCGGTATCTTGGACTTACATTCAAGGGGAAGAAACTGACTTTGGCAGATTGGAAACCACTTGTTGAAAGGTTGTCAAAGAGATTGTCTTCTTGGAGTGGTAGACTCTTTTCTAAAGGTAGACGTTTGGTCTTGCTCAAATTGGTTTTGTCTTCTATTCTGATTTTTTTCATGTCAGTGTTTGCTCTACTAAAGAAAATTTTGAAGTATATTAATTTAATTAGAAAGAAGTTCTTTTGGAAAGGGGCGGATTGTAAGGGTAGATTTGCACGATTGATTCCGTGGGATGATATTTGCAAACCAAAAAAAGAATGGGGTCTTGGAGTTGACTGGTTGGACCATTTTAATAAAGCATTGTTATTGAAATAGCTGTGCAAATTGTTTTCCATTGAGCCAGGCATGCTTACATTTACTTTGAAAGATTTCTATGGGGAAGACATGGATTTGAACCGACGAGCTGTTCCTGGTAATGGATCATCAACATTCTTGCATTCATTGCGGCCTATCTTGTTAGAACTTTCGGACCATTTCAGGTCGTGTTTGGGCAATGGATCGTTGTTTGGTCTGAAAATGGGAAATTTTCAGTTCATACCTATTTTAGAGGTTATTTTAGCACATTTTGGAGAATGAGATATTGGTGGCAGATATATGGGACAGTGATCGCAATGTGTGGGGTGTTAGACTGTCGGAGGGTCTCTTTGATGTGACATATTCTAAATTTCAGTAGTTGCTGGCCATTGTGGGGGATTTTTTGCCATCAATAGAACTTGATAGTATGCTGTGGAAACATGGAAATTTCTCAGTTAACAATGCTTACAAACTATTGCTTTCTAACGGAGCGTAGGTGATCCCCATAGAAGGTGATTCTACGTTGATTTGGGGCTGCAAGATCCCACTCAAAATCAAGGTTTTCCTTTGGTTCTTTGGAAGGAAGAAATTGGTAGCTAAAGTTTATAGAGTAAAGTGGTGTCCTTCCAGGGATACATCATGTTTGTTGTGTGGCCAGTGGGAAGAGGACTTTTAGCTTTTGTTTTTTGAATGTAACTTCTCTAAAGTGGTCTGGGATCAATGTGGCATCCATATGATTGATCATTCAGATTGTAAGGTGTTCTGGAAGACATTCAGGGACCATCTTCACCTTGATATGACTAGGTGGTGCAAAGCTTTTGCTATTCTTTGGGTCATCTGGTTGCAGAGGAACTGTAAGGTTTTCAATAATGAGCAGGTTTGGGTGGAGAGTGTGGTAAGAGGCTTGTTATTTTTCTGATTCTTGGCTTCAAAACTTGTAAGTATGTTTCCTTTTTCCCTCTTTATCCTAAAGAAGAAAAGAAATATTGTCGGTTTATTGAAGTGAAGACGAGCTTCTGTTTTGCACTATTGGGCTTTCAATTGTTGGCATGCAGAGAGGATGGTTGTGGTACAAATGAAGATGCTGTTGTAGATGTGTGGCTATTAAAGGGAGGATCGGATTCATAATGACTATCATCGAAAAGGTTAGGACGACACTTTAATATATGACAAAATTAGAGAAACATGTTGAAGGTTGTTGGACATCTACAAAGAAAGTTGATGCCCTTGTCAAGAGATGCCACAAGTTGAATTTCACGCCTCTTGGAGTAGTCAGTGGAGACCGAACAAGTGTTGGAAAGAAATTGTCATATTTCTTCTTTATTGCTTTGATTTAAGCCTGGGAATGAGCTAGGGTAGATCTGAGGGCTTAACTCCATGTAGTTGACCCTACTTAATATGGGAAAGGTATTGTTACCGTTATGTCTTTTATTAGAGGGTACAGTTGCAATATGCAATTTTTTTGTGTTTAGGAATCATTATTATCAGGGAATAGGGCATTCGATCTCTTGTATTGCTTTTTCTTTCATGTAATAGGATTAGGACTTGTGCTTTATCACTTGTTTCATGTGAGAACCCTACATCCCATTGTCCATAAGGTTCTTCTCTCTCAATTACCCATTCTAACTACTTCCTAGACTGCAACAACTCATCAAACTTCCATTTGTAATCTACCTTACACACTATTGGAATTCCTATGTAGGGTATGTAGGGATGCATGCCTCATCTTTATTTTTGTTTACATGTAATTCTCTCTAAGCCTCTCTATATAAAGAAGCCTAGGGTTCCTCTATCGAATAAGATGTTATGTTCTCTTTTTTGACATGTTATAGAGGGGTGGGTCCTAGACCCTTAGCACTCGGGCGCCCTTCACCCAAAACCTTAGAGAAGGGAGAGAACACTTCTCTCTCTCTTCTCTCCTCACCGTCGATCACATTCTCTCTCTCTCTCTCACGGTTGCAGGCCTTCACCAGCCTACAGAGGCACTCAGCATCGCCGTCGAGGCTCTTGCAGCGCCATTAGCCCTCTTGGTGCCACTACGTCTTTGGTAGCAATTGGAAGGACCGTCGGGCCAAAGCGTCACCCCTAGCATCGCTGGGGCTTCGTCGTCGCATTGTAGCGCTGTTGGGGACCCTCATTGCCCTGTAGCATCGCCGTAGCATTGTTGGGGCCTCTTGGTTGCACTGTAGTGTCTTTGAGTCCCTTTATCACCTGGTAGCTTCTCCCTTCGCATCTTTGGGTCCTCTTTGTCACCTTGCAGCAATGCTAGGCTCCCTCATCGCCCTGTGGACAAACCCCAGCATTGCTTAGGCCTTGTTGGGGTGTTCCTTACTGTCTAGGAGACTGTTGTGCTCCTTCGTGGTGGTGTAGGCCCTCGATTGTGACTCGGGATCTCTCCTTTGTGTCTTGGGTTGTGTTTTCTTCTCTTCAATGTGACTCAAATGTATTTTTAAGTTTGACAGAGCTTGGCTTCTTGAAGAGGGATTTAGGAGGCTCGTGGAAGAGAGATGTAGATCTACTCATGTGGAAGGCTCGGCGGCTGCTAGGTTGGAAGCTAAGCTGCGGGATTTGAGGTCCTTCCTCAAGGTCTATAAGAAGCAGATCAAAGAAGAGCATGGGAAGAGGAGAGATGAAGCGTTTAGTAAGATTACGAGGTTGGATTTGGTTTAGGATGTTGGCCTCCTCTCCGAAGTGGACAGGGTGAGCAGAGCAAAGTGCTTGAGGTGGTGTAGGAAGAGGACTGGAAGGTGGGGGTGGAGTGGAAGGTGAGATCTAGGCAGAAGTGGCTCAGGGAGGGCGACTCTAACACTCGGTACCTTCATATGGTGGCATCTGGGAGGAGGAAGAACTGGATCGATAGACTGATCGTGGACGGGGAGGAGTTTGTGGGCAGGGAGGCGGTGTGCGGGGCGGCTGCGAGGTACTTCAGGGAGTTCACCGGGAGGAGGCAGGGGGGAAGATGGAGGTGGCTGGGATCCGAGGTGCTGCCGATTAGGGATGTGGAAGCGGAGAATTTGGTTGGGCCGTTTGAGGAGGATGAGATTCATAAGGCGGTTTGGGGACTGAATGCTGACGGTTGTCCAGGTCCGGATGGTTTTCCTGTCTCCTTCTATAAGGAGTTCTGACTGGTGGTGAAGGATAATGTAGTGCAGGTGTTGCAGGAGTTCAGAGAAGGAAACTTGGGCTTCAACATATTGAGGAGGAGCTTGTTCTTTTTGCCGAAGAGGGATGGAGCAGAGGAGATTCAGGAGTACAGTCCGATAGCTCTTTCGAATGCTATTTACCTGATTGTGGCTAAGATCTTGGCGAATAGATTGAGGAGGACCTTGGCGAGGATCGTGGATTTGGTGTAGACAACTTTTGTCCCAGGCAGGAACATCTTGGAGGGGTATGTGGTGGCTTCGGAGATCCTATCTTACTGGAAGAGGAGCACGAGGAAGGCTTTCGTGTGGAAGGTTGATTTCAGCAAGGCATATGACTCGGTGCAGTAGTCCTTCCTTTGGGCCTCTTTGTTGAAGAAGGGATTTCCACCCCTGTGGATCGAGTGGATGAAAAGATGCGTTACCAGGGCGTCTTTTTCGGTTCTTATCAATGGAAACCCGGTAGGGGGTTTGATCCAGCCAAAAAGAGGGGTTAGACAGGGATGCCCGTTGGCTCTGATGCTTTTTGTTCTAGCGGCAGATGCGCTAGCGAGGGTGGTGAGAAAATCTTGTGAGAGGAACTTGGTAAGAGGTTTCTCCTTTGAAGATGGGATGAGCATTCTGCTGTTGCAGTTTGCGGATGATACGATATTCTTTATTGAGGGCAGGGGGTGGAAGCCAGGAGGATGCGGATTTTGCTTCTATTGTTTGGTGAGGCTTCTGGGCTGTAGATTAATCTGGCCAAGTCGAGTTTTGTCCCTTTCAACTTGACGGAGGTGGAGGCGAGGGAGTGCAGCATGGGTCTTGGTACGAAGTAGGAGAAACTACCGAACAGGTACTTGGGCCTTCCATTGACAGAAGGGGGGATCTTGGTGCAGGATTTGGCTTCCTTGCTGGGGAGGCTGGAGGGGAGGTTGGCGGGATGGGCGTCTAGGCTGCTATCAAGGGGAGGAAGGCTGGTTTTGCTCATGGCGATCCTAGCGGCGATGCCTTCGTATTTCGTCTGTCCTAAAGCTGCCCTAGCAGGTCGTCATGAGAATGTTGGGGCCTTTGAGGAATTTTTTCTGGTCCAACCGGGGGTCGAATGGGCCTGGTGCCAGGCTGGTGGGGTGGGAGGAGGCTTGCAAGCCAATGGAGGAGGGGGGCTTGGGGTGAGGGAGTTGGGGAGATCTAATGATAGCCTGCTGGCGAAATGGGTTGGGGGCCTGTTAGAGAACGTGGGAGATTTGGTGGGAAAGGTTTTCAGATCCGCTTATGGTGGCCCTCTGCGTTGGGACCTCCTCTTGTCCACGCCATGGGACTCTTCTCATTTCCTGAAAGGTCTGTCGGCGGTGGCTCATAAAATGTAGAACTGTTTTGTACTGGTGGTGGGGATGGGGGAGGTTTTCAGGTTCTGATAGGATGATTGGACAGGTCAAGGCGCACTTTCTATAAGATTTCCGAGACTTTTCGCTCTTTCCTCGGGCAGGGAGGCGTCTGTGGCAGAAGTTTGGGGAGGTGGGTGGTGCTCGTCTTTTGTAGGGAATCTTTTGGATGCGAGATTCTAGGACTTCCGGAGGTTGCTTGAAGAGTTGGAAGGCCTCCATCCGGCGTCGGAAATGATATGTTTGGTTGGGATGGAGATCTCTCGGTGAGGGCTGCTTATAGGAGATTGTTTAGCGGGGGACCCACTGGTGATCTGGACCTGGTGAGAGATTGCAGACAGGTTTGGTGGGTGGCTTGTCCTTTGAAGGTTAAGATTTTTGTTTGGCTGCTTAGGAGGTGAAGGCTCATGACAGGGGTGTGGAGGGCGAGATGGGCTTCTGGGGAGATCAAGGTTTGCCCTCTGTGTGGAGGAGATGATGAGGATGTCGACCACCTTTTTTTCTCTTGCCCATTTGTATCACTGATTTGGAGCCGTGTGGGACCAGGATGGTGGAATTATCGGTCTTTTGATGAGTTTTGGTGCGAATAAAGAGGCGGAGGCAACAACGCTGGGCAGAATGTCTTCCGAACGATGAAGGAGAGGGCCAGGCCGCTGGCGGTCCTTTAGGAAGAAATGAGGTCATCTTCAAGGGGTAGAGGCCTTATGTGGAAAATTTCATGGAGTCTTTTTTTGCTTTGATTAGGCTTTGGAGTGAGTCTCTGTAAGTGAGAGGTCTTTGTAGCTGTTCTTTGGATATGTTGTAGGTTGAAAGGCTTTTTCTTTTAATACATTTATTTAGTTTTCATTTTGGATAACTAGCCTTTCCTTTTTCAAAAAAAAAAAAGTGACACAATACATAGTCTATCCCAAAGTTTTGTGTATAACCTTTGACAACAAGACGTGCTTTGTATTGCTCTACAAACCCATCAGGATGACACTTTTGGGTGAACATCGACCTACACCCTACAACCGTAGCACCTAGGTGTAGGTCCACTAGCTCCCATATCCCACGGAACTGTAAGGTGACCATCTCTTCTTCCTTAGTAAGTGTTCAAGATGGATCTTGGAATGCATCTCTATGATTCCACGGAACCAAGTGGCTATCAACGGTCAAAGAAAGACGTCCTTTTGTAGGCAAATGGTCAAGTGACAAACTGAGAAACAAAATATCTAGCATAAGATTGCTGGGTCTTCTGGTGAGTATTGGGAAGATTCGGGTCTGTGCTTTTAGTAGTAGAAGGTACTTGGTTCTCAGATAAGTCATTGGCATCTGGGGAAGATTGAGCAGGAATGGTAGACAATGGCTTGTCTATCGGAGAGGTAGACGAGGTCTGGCATTGGAAGTGTGTAGGAAAGGTGTTTGTAATATCTGGATGCCTAGGAAGGGTGACAGTAGGGACACTTGTCTATGGTAAGGAAGGCTCAGAGGGCTTTTGGTGCCAGTGCAACAAGCATAGGAAGAGGAACCTCTCGAGGTTTGGCCAAAGTTGAGGGCTCCCCTGTTTTGGGATAATAGGGTTTTCCTCAAAAAATGTATCTTTAGAAACATAAAAATATTGTGCCAGAGGGTCATAACATTGGTATCCTTTTTGTGTCTTAGAATATTCGAGAAAATACACTTGACAGACCAGGGTAAAATCTTATCCACCTTGAATAGGTTAACAAAGCAAACACAACAAAAAATAGCAAGGGTGTTGGGAAATAAATCTCTACTAGGAAACAAGATCGATTGGGGGGTTCTACCACCCAAGATAGAGGAAGGAACTCGATCAACCAAAAAGGTGGACTTTAAGATCGCATTCACTTAAAAGGAATACGGTACATTCATCTGAAACATGATTGTACGAGCAGCATATAAGAGGTTCTAGAACTTACGTTCAATCTGATTTTATTAGGTGTGAACGCAAGATGTTTGATGAATAACTCCCATTGACTGAAGGAGCTGAGTAAGGCTGGTATTTACAAATTCAAGCCTATTATCACTCAAAAAAATTTTGACAGCTATGGAAAATCGAGTCTTTATTTCCTGGAAAAATTTTTGAGCAATAACAGGGACCTTGGACTTTTCTTTCATTGTAAACACCTAAGACATCTAGGTACAATTATCAACTAACCAAAAAAGGTAATGAAACCGTTTAACACGATGGACCTTACATGGGCCCCACCCATCTGCATAAACTAATCAAAAGACTTAGTATGTCTATTCTAGGATGAAAAGAATGATCGATTGTGCTTGCCAAGTTGACAAGCCTTACACTGAAAAGAATCCGGGAATGACAAATTTGGAAACTGGTAATGGAGCACAAGAAGATTGGGTTGACCAAGATGAAGGTGCCACTAAAGAGTAGTGGTGGGACACACAGCAACAGCAGAGGGAGGTGGAATATGGAGGTAGTATGGGCCATTCTGCTAGGTCCACCAATCCACCTCTTCAGTTTGAGGTCTTGTAAGAAGAAATGTTAGTTATGAGAAGCAACTCACTATCGAAGATCTCTGGTATTTTGACTAGAAGACATCAGGCTAAGTGCAAATCACGATGCATGAATTAGATTAGAAAGAGGCAAAGTTGGTGGCATGGAAATATTTGTGAGTCTTGTAACAGCTGATAAGCGTCCCTATGTTGCCTTGACCTGGAAGGGGATAGCAAGATCCTGCGTGAAAGAAAAAAGACCATCATTACCACTGCTTTGAGTAGAAGCACCTGAATTAGTAATCCAATCCGGAGCATTGGACCTCACAGGCAGTGCAAAGGTACCTATGGTCTGCAGAACTGATGTTCTAGCTTAAGTTGATGCCTGGGATGCAATGAACGTCTCATACTTTGCCTTAGAGATAGTAACATGACTGTCATCCTCTTGAGCTTGGGTAATATCCTCTGTAGAGACTTGATGAGCATGTAGGTCCATCCCTTGAGGGTTGTGCTTCACCCAACATCTTTTAGATGTATGACTATTCCTGTGGCAGTGCTCATTGAAGAGATTGCTCTGTCCACGACCATGACCACGACGGGCCCACTACGGTATGCAGAACCTGGATTCCTACAGTCATGACTCATGACCAATAGTCACCATGGCAGAGGAATCAGATGTGGGCACAGGCTCAAAAGTCTCCACTCTAGTGAGGTGAGCATAAATTTGAGTCATAGGGATCTCATCCATGGTCATGATCTAGTCATCGATCGCTTTATAATCTGGTCCAGGTCCAGAGAGCATCTGCATTGATTTGATTGCATCCCGTTGTCTTTTCATGGCAGCCATTGTTTTAAAAAACGTGCCTCGACGTACTAGAGGCATCTGATCGTAGCCTCGACCTATCCCAGCAAGGCATGCGCCTTGAACGACTGAGGCGTAGGTGAGGTGGCAAGGTGATGAGGTGATGCTGAGGTGTCGCCTTAGCGTATGGGTAATAATAATAGGTTGGTAGCGGTTATGGTTATTGAGGTTGTTGATTGATGAAAATATCATTACTGTCATTGTAATGGATTGTATGGAATACCGACCATCATTACGACCATTATTATTTACTTAATTAATTTTTACTTATTTTATTTTAGGTCGTTCACTGAGTGGCAGTTATTGATTTACATCACTCTCTAATTCCAAAATTATCCTTTAATTCGAAAAAGAAGTTTTACGTCTAATTAAAGAAAGAATGAAGAATACTTGGCTTGATTGTTCCAAAGATTACATAGTATACTAATTTAACTCACTAAGCTGACACCTACAGGAACACCTAATAGCTATAGTGACAGATGCAAGCGTCGTTAGACTCCAGAAAAAAAAACTATATACAAACTAAAAGAGGGAAGCCAGGGTCTGTAGCGACGTTTTATTCTGTTAGTAAAGGTACGAATTTATTTACATAAAAGTAATTGGCTATACTACGTGTGTGTGTGTGTGTGTGTGTGTGTGTATATATATATATATATATATATATATATATAAGTCCTTTGTATCTGTATTCACTCTCTGATTTCACTATACGTATTTACATCTCTTTCTCTTTCCACACTACCCTTCCTCTTTTATTCTTGTTCATCTTCATCTTATTCTGCGGCACACAAGTGATTAGCTGCTGTCATTAACATTCTTAATTCATAAAAAATGTGTTTAATTTGCGGGCACGCTTTTCGAGTGATGCACAACACTTAGAGGGTGGGACCAGACCTCTACTAAGCACACCCTAATTGTCATTGGGCCGCTTAATTGTGTATTATCAGCTCACATCAGAGGGCCTCTCATCCTACACACACACACGGGCCCCTTGCCCCCAAATGTTTGAATCAATGCTCAAGTATATGCTCATATGTATAAGGCATGGCTGTTTCGGGCGCCCGGCACCTGTTACGACTGCACCATTAGAGAACAAAAATAATATAAAGAGCAATGCGTGCTCTTCAGCACATGATGTGGCACTATTCGAGCGTCGCATCTGCGCTGAAGATGTGTGCGGCTGCTCGACAGAGAGGATTTTGGCCCTCAATTCGAGGGCCATAATTTATTTTAAAATAAAAATAAATTACAGGAAAATAAAGTATTTATATAATATTATATAATTGTACACTTGATTTGAAATTTTATTTATGTTTACTATATAAATAAATTAACTAAAATATATGGTTTTTGAGTACTGATTTTGATGTTTAATTCTATAATTGCTTATAAATTAGCTACTATATGGTTTAATTGACCTTATACAGAGTTAATATACAGGTATAAGTATTTTATAAACAATTTTATTGAATTTTACAAATTTAATTTTTGATCTATTTACATTTAAATAGCAAATTTGGACTGTTTTACTTATAAATTAAGTTTAAATAATACAATAAGATATAAACGTACTTCAATTAGCTTAAATTACTTAAAGTACATTAGTCTAAGTATACAGATTCAGTTAACTTAATTCTAACTCTAAATTACTAATTTATCTAATTTAATCTAATAACTTAGCTATTAACTTAATTAATTCATTATTTATTATGTATAAAGAATTAAATTAAGGTACAAGGTTTTAGTTGTTTATAATCTAAATATACATATGCATATACAGTGTTATATAGCTTAATACTGTTATTTACATTGTCTACTGATTTATTTTGTCTAATAGTACATATAAGTTAGTTTAATATATATATATATATATATATATATATATATATATATATAATCGAACCTAAATATCCAAACTACAGTATACAACATATACGTAAGTTATTTGTACAGTTTTATCTACATGTGCTCTTATTTACATATATAACTTAATATAAAGCTTATATTTACAAGAGTATACTTTACATACAAAGTACTTTTTTAGGTATTTTTGGAGTTTTTCACTTTTTATGGTTTTTGTACATATTATAGAGATAAGAGATGAGAAAGGAAGAAGTAGATGAGGAGAAAAAGGTGTTTGTGATGTTTGTTAGCTATAACTTTTGTTATTATGTTTCATGGTATACAAATCCATCGACTGGGAAATTCTCCCAAGTCGAGGGTTTTGCATACCATGTAACTTGGTATGTGGTTAAAAAACTTTCTGATCTTTGATCGGACAGTTTTATTTTAATTTTTTAGAATTTTTTTTTGAATTTTATTGAATTTCAAATCTCACCCATCCTAAGCCTTTCAAAAGGTTTCTAAAGGGTCCTAAAGGCTTAGGATGGGACTTAAAAGACTTAAAAAGGCATTGATGGTCTTTTTTATGGTCAGAGATTCAACCCATTTTAGCATATTAATCATTTTCTTTTCATTTAGTTAGTGTGTTTGGACAGTTAAGTGAAATGAAGTAGCTGACAAACAGTGGGAAAGAAAAACAAGCATTTATAGAATTGAAATTCAATTTCTTATATAGGAAAGCTTGTATACAAGAAATGCAATACAACTACATGTCAGCTATTTGATCAAAAATTTCTTATACAGGGTTTTTAGATCAAAAACTCATGCTGCACATTAAGACATCAGACAACAGCAGCAAGAACACTAAATACCAACCCTGCAACAAATCAGATTTCACTCCAGACGGCTTACTGCAACTGCAGTAAGTTCATCTGGAATGAAATCGGACTTAAGGAATGGAGGGGAATGTAGCTACAAGTGCAGCAATTTACTGTGGATCTGGCATCAAAATTAGAAATTCAAACTCATAAATTCCCTAAACCCCAACTGACAAGGGTTTCATTTATCAAAAACACTCAATATTTCAATTCCAAAGCACAAATCCTTGTCAAGAAAATTCTCATTGAATCCAATCGGCAGAAACACTGATCTAACTCTTCCTAATGCTATAGACAACATGTAGAGAGAGTTGAATCAGACCACTGAAATCCATAATACACATTCCAGATTATGGAACCATAAGGAGTATTGAGAACTCCTTAGGTTAAAAAAGTATCAGTGCTCTTAACAAACCGCAAGCTCATGAATGCAAGATAGACTTCAAATCACCACAGTGATTTTCCTTAGTTCTATCATGCATTCAATGCATTAAAGTCCTCAAGAAAACTTAGATCAGATTATGGCTCTTCTGAGATGAATTCTGACTTCAGAATCATCTCAGATTCCTTGCCACACAATGAATGAAGATCATAATTCCTCAGTTTGTCAGATTAATACAGTGAAAACCCAATTAAGTAAAAATCCTTGAAATATGAATCAAAGACAAATCCAACAAACTGAACATTTTCAAGCTCAGATCAGGGGCTTTTGTGAACAAAAATGAGGTGAATGGGAAGCCCCTAATGTGCTTTTTGGTGCCAATATCAGATATGAGGTTAAAAACCATTCAGAGCTGAAATTAGGTCTGAATGAATGGGTGAATTTGCGAGAAACAAATCGTGGAAATCAGAAGCGATTATGAAAACATGGAAAGGGAGAAAATTCGTTATTATGGACTGTGTGAAACCATCCCCTCTGATCTGGAATGATCAGAGGAGGTGAGCGGGTCTAAATCTATTGCTACAGTACAGCTACACTATCATAACAGCGGAATTAAACACTACACATTACTTGAATTCTACTCTAAACCTACTTTAACTACAGGTACTTCTAATTTGCAGAAAGATAAAGCTACTATAACAGGAAGAATGGGACCTATGGGTCCTTAGCCGGTGACTAGGGAGGAAGAAGGGAGGAAGATGACTCTAGCAGAGAGAAGAGTCTGCTAGTGAGGCTCCAGGGTCGTCCTCAGGTGCTACGAGGTCCTTAGCGACGCGGAGGTCGAGAAGAAGGCGGCGATTACACAGCTGGTGGCTGTGAAATCAGAGAATTGGTGGGGAGGAGAAACTGAAGTGGACGAACGATCGCTAAGAGATGTAGGAGGGAGCGATCCTTTGTGCGCACGACCACTGAGGTGCTTAAGTAGCAAACTCAGTGGCTCAGATCTCCGCGTGGGTGAGAATATCCGATGGGGTAACCGGCTGCAGGGATGAGATGAGAGGAGCACGTGGTGAGCCAACTCAAAATCTGACCGTCAGATGGGATCTGGGGGGAGGGGTGAGCGTGCGCGTCGATTCGCGCGAAGCTTCTATTCAAATCTGACTGTAGATCTGCCGTGTTCTTCGCGTGCTACAGTGCGTGAGAAGAGCAGCAGGCCGATCTTGAAATGACGGGAAAATTGTTGGGAAGACGCCTGCGCGAAGGGGTAGAAAAGTTGCGTGCAGGCCCATAAGTGAAGAGAATTGCAACAGGATGGACCCTGCAGCCTTTCAAAGGGGTCTCTGCGGTTTACAAGTAGGTCCAAAAAGGATTTTAAAGACAAGAATGTGATGCATGAAGGACCTAAGTGTAAACTACATATTACAAAGTCTAAATGATGTCCAAATGCCTTCAAAGTTTTATATGTGCTTAATTGAACATTTAAGAAATTAATTGTACTTTTGATTTGGCCTTTCAAACTTATTTGTGTTCAATTAATGCATGGATCACCATTTGTCCTTTGCCTTCAAATTATCTCGTTTTGTGACCTAATTATGAAAATTTAACACAGAGTAAAGGTTTTAGGTCTTTTTCTTTGATTCCCACACTTAATCCTTTTTATATGTTAATTTGATGTTGTTTAACTCAGTGTCTAGTTAACTTCAGCTTTTTAGCTATGATGAGTAGCCACTCATTATGCCTCCATGCTTACGTTTTGCTAGTCCCGTAGCAAGCAATTCATTGAAGTGTATAGCAATTTGAGTGTCAGCAAGGCAAGTGTGAAGAGATATCTTTTTCTTCTTTCAAATTTTTCTCAAAAAGTCTTAAGTGTTTAATGATGATTTTCAAGCTGAAAGATTTTTCTAATAAACCAACTGTGTTTATGTTTTGACATTGTGAGAACCTTATTACTGAGGATAACCTACCGGAACTCAAGACTTAAATAACATAAATCATCTCTCAACTAACAAGGACTCTTGATATTTAAACCTTAAGTCGAATTCCAGGACTCAGGAGGTTTTTCAGAGACTCAGGATGCTATTAGGTTATGGCTGTGCTTTGTGATAAGTCAGGACTAACCAAGTGAATTCTAAAACTCAATCCTGGGGTTTCACCTCTTTTTAAGTCCAGGTTGGTTCTAACTTCTGCTCATGTTTTCGGATGACTCAAGAATTGATGAGTATTCAAACCCAACCCTTATTGTGTTTGTGGCTCGAAGAATTTTTGGTGGACAAACAGGGTATTTGTTTTGAACCCTGAAAACATTTTTGGTGGAACATTTGTATTATACTTGACTTATTTGCAAGAGCTTTTTTTTTTTTTTGGTGTCAGTATGTCTCCGAAACTTTATTTGGTAGAGCACACTGTATTTGGTGAGTGAACTTTTTGTGGAAAGAGTTTCTCCTAGACACAAACCTAAAGGTTAGGACAAAAAGTCTACCTGCACGCACAAGACTAAATTTTTTAACAATTTCTATGTTTCTATTCGA
Source organism: Thalassia testudinum (assembly GCA_037157565.1). Lineage (NCBI taxonomy): Eukaryota > Viridiplantae > Streptophyta > Magnoliopsida > Alismatales > Hydrocharitaceae > Thalassia > Thalassia testudinum. The sequence goes on from JAZHRO010000030.1 coordinate 58,015,275, forward strand.
AAGGATTAATTTATTGTAAAGGATTTTGTTATGTTATGTTGGTAGCAACCTTCATTCAACGTGGATGTACCTTCATTTTAATGTATGCTTTAACTTTTAAGTCTCCCAATGATTTGGAATGTTGGTTTAGTTATTGTTTAGTTGTGGTTTCTAATTTTCTATATTGTATGGATGCGTATCTTTTTATTTTGGATGTCTTCTCTCATTTAGTTTCACTCTTTCAATGTTGTGATAGAGAAGAAAATGGCATGAAAGTGTGTCATTTACATCATTATTTCCTTTTTAGTACTTGACATGTCTGTATTATATTAGTTTTTCACATTTTCTTTGCAAAGCCAAAGGCTTATGCCTTGACCGGCTCGAGGCTTACGCCTCGGCTTGATAAGGGAAAACCGCCTCAATACTGCCTTGAGTTTTTTAAATCTTGATGATAGGTACATCAAAGGATATAGGCTAATGACTGTTCTGGTCATGGTACTGTAATAATCATCCAAGGACATGGTACCCTTCCTAAGCTTGTGCAGCTCCACAACTTTGTAAGGATGTGTGATGTTGCTCTTATGGAGATGTATCTCATGCAGGACTTCCCACGTCATCTTTTTGAGGCATAGGCCTTCACCTGCTTGGCAATAGTTCGGGTCATACTGTTCAGTAAACATATGTCCACTTAATTGTTGTCTACCTCCCAATCGACAGATTTCATGGCAGTTTCATCTTGTGTGAGAATATATTTCCTCCTGAGCAATCCCATGAACCGGGAAAAGGATGTAGACAAGAGTAAGAAATTGGATCCATCCAACTTAATGGAAGTTTCTTGCATATGTGGAGAGGTGCTTATGATAGATAATTTCCCCATCGGGTTCTGAAGGGAATCTTTGTGGTCTCCCATGACAACTCGATTTGTGGAATAGTCCGCTAAGCGCAATCACACCCAATGTTACTTCATATGCCTCACACGGGAAGTAAGAAATAGATCTGAACGTGATGTTTCAGATCGTAGGAAATATGAAAAATTCGTGATTTGAAGTTTCTGATCGTGGTCCTATAAGCACAATTACACACAAGTTTACTTCATATGCCTCGCCCTCCAGTGCTTCCTGTTGGGAAAAATCGAAGAGAGGAGGGTGATAGACTTGTCCCTATCTACATAACAAGACCCTCCGACCCAAAGGGTGCCTTAGGCCATCGTAGCACCCACCGGAGTGTGTTGGCGGTAGCGCAAGGCAGGGAGAGCACCAACGATGTCGACTTGGAAGGGTTGCAGCGATTGTGAGGGGCAGTGGTGCGCAGAGAAAGGGTCGGCTGCACTAGAAAGAATGGGGGAGGGTTTTCGGTGGAGGCTCAGGAGGATAGGGTTTTGGTGGGATATCGGAGCTCCTGTTTTGGATTGTTGCTCTGATATCATGTTGGAACCGAATGAATCAATTGTTTTTTTATGGGGCCCAAGGTGCCTTTATATAGTGTTAGTAGGCTATGTTTGGATGTTGGGTGGGATTTACCTTATGTGGATGGATAATTTATAGGTAGTGGTGTATGGATTCTTGAACCTCCATTTAATGTGGTATGATCGTCATATGTGATAGTAGCAACATCATCGATGACGCACCATCAAATATAAAAAGGTATGTCATTCCCATATTTTGGCACAAATCACCAGTGATTTAGGGAAAAATCATCAATAATTTGGGCAAATGATTTGGTATTATGCTAAAAGGCACCCCATTCCCGTATTTGGAAAAATCACCGATGATTTCAGCAATGATTTAGATAAATTGACACCATTGAAAAGACGCGATCATTAATGGCACTCTTAGACATTGGTTGAAATAGTGAAAAGACGTGATGCAGATGTACTTCTCAAAAACTTCCTATTCCTATTGCTTTCATCATACTATTTACTTATCGGTAACACGTCAGCTATCCCACATACTTACCCCATGTAGATAGGATAATTTGTAGGACAGGAGTGATTTATCCCACACATAGGCCCCTATGCAGTTTGATTTGATTGCTCGTGTTGGCAATGTTCACTACACCCACCTCCATGTGATCATACTTGTGCTACCCTTGTATACACTGTAATTCACTAGAAGCATAATCGTATCTCTATTCATCGTTTTGTTCATCTTACCCATGGCACGTCAGCTATTCCATCTACTTATCTCTCATCCAAATGAAGCTCGTGTTTAGACACTTCTTGAGTCTTATGTACCCTTTTGCTATTTTATATTTTTGCTTGGACATGTACTGTAATTTTCCCTTCACCTCTTTCTATATAAAAAGGTGTAGGGTTTCATAGTTGAGTTAGATTTCTCAGTTATTCTGACTTGGTATCAGAGCGGTGATTCTAGATTCGCAGTTCGGTATCCCACCCGCACAAAGCCTCCGTAACCCCTTCACCCTAACCCATCCTCCTCTCTCTCACCGGCAACGCCTCGTTTATTGTGTCGCCATCAACCACGAGGGAGCTGCAGCGGCGTCGTCTCTCCCAAGCAGTTGCAGCAAGCTGTTGTCGGTGGCAGGTAGCAGCATATCGTCGTTGCCATCGCTTGTTGGTGGTTCAAATGGGGACCCTCGTGCTAGCAAGGGGAGCAGCACCCCTTAGGGATGTTGCGAGGAGTTTCCCGTGCCCTAACATGTGTCTCGATTGATCCTAAGGGGTTGTGGTGACTCTTGGGATGATTTTTAGGACTTTTAGGTCTTTAGATCTCATGATCAAGAGGCCACTATCTTTCTGATTTCTATGTTTTAGATCACGGTTGGTGGCGTTTTCCCTATTCTTTAGGCATGATGGCATGATTTGGTAGTTCATAGTTGACACGAGATACAGCTACGGATGCAGGGAGTTACATGAATCCGTTTTTTGTTATCACGAAGTTGAATGAGACCAACTATGCTAGATGTCAAATGTTTCTCATGACATTTGAGGAACATGATAAGGAACACATCTTGATGGGGATGGAGCCACCGAACAAGACCAGGAAGTATGCCAAGTGGAAGAAGGATTATAGCATGGTCTGGGCATGGATCATGAACTCTATTGTGCCTTGGATCAGAGATAGCATCATGTACTACAAGGCTGCCAAGGAGATGGGGGATTCATTACATGATACGTATTCTTATGAAAAGAATTCCAGCAAGGTCTTTGAGATACATCATGAGGTTGGTAGTTTGAAGGAGGGCTAGTTGTCTTAGTGCTATGCTATCCTGAAGGGGCTCTTGGAGAAGAATAATGCGTGTAGATGCATCTGCACTTGTGATGTGAACATGTTTACATTACATAAGATGTCTATTTATGCATGTTCTTAAGCATAGAATTGCATTGCATACTATAAATATTGCATAGCATGCATTATCTTGCATTTAAATTAGTTTGAATAAAATGGAGGTTAATTGTCTCATTTTATGTTAAGGGACAGGGCAAATTTTTATTGGGGCCTCGGATCGAAGATCCAACCGTACAGATGTGATCAGGGCAACGACTGGAGTTCAACGACTCTAAGATTGCCCTAATCAGACATCTGTAGCATCAGATAGAGATCGAGGAACCCTAGAAGATCAAGGGCCAAGATGGTGTGAATCCGCACTTCAGACGACAAATCTGACCGCACGGATGGATTTGGATCGACGATCACAGCTTAACGACACGAAAATCGACTCAATCCGACAATCGTGGCACCATTTACATAATCCAGAAGATGGACGGCCAAGATGGCGTCACGTGGCGCCATCTCGGCCGCCTAAATCGACCCAGCTGATCTTGAAGACCACCGCACCCTTCCACCGCGTGTTCGATCTGGGCCGTTGGATCGCCATCCAACGGCCATGGGTAGCCGCACCTCAAAACACCTGCTCGCTTATTTCCCCTCTATAGCGCAGCGGGTGGAAGCCTTATCCCGAGCAAGAGGAGCGGGTTCGAAACCTCGCGAGCCTCAATTGAATGCAGGCTCTTGCCATGGTGCTATTTGGAGCATCAGATCTTGGATGAGCGGCTGTGAGGGCGGAAATGTGGTGCGCTCAGGGGCCGCATTGCGCGGACGCGCAATTTCATGCAGAGGCACGATCAGGTGAGGTACGGCTGTTATCAAATCTCAGTCGTTCGATTTCGCGATCGAACGACCGAGATTTGATGAACGTGGAAAGGCGTTGGATGCAGAGGAGGCGAGCGGGCGACGCACGTCGCCTATGATGGGGCTTTAGCGACGGTTTAATCTGTCACTAAAGACCCTTTATTTAATGTTTTGAGATTAAAAAGATCAGATTGCCCTCACTCCTTGTAACTATAAAAGGAGACCCCTTCCATACGAAATTCTCATCCCTTCCCTCCTCTACCTCTCCAAAGCTCAAGAGAAGTTTGTCCCAACCTGGGATGCTCCTCGCGAGATAAAGTCAAATTTTCGCTCTCATTTCGGAAGTGGATCCCGCGATGACGACGACGTGCTGCCCCGTTCTCGTTCCTCCTGCTTCGACCTTCCTGCTCCGTCCTTCGTCCACGGGGCGTTTTGTCTAGCTCGTCCTTTAAGCAATCGTCGAGGAGGATAACTTCTTTCTCCCATTCTTTTTTACAGCTTTCTAGAGTATAATTTTCTTGCTTTCTAGAGTAGCTGATTTCTCGCTTTCTGGTGTAATTCTTCTCTGATTTTATTGTATAAACATTTTGAATTATTAAATGCATGTTTTCTCTTTCTCTCTCATTTATTCTGTTTGTTAATATTGCTTCATTGTAATTACATCGCTTCACTTTTCAGTAAAAATTCTAAAAAAATGTAATTGTGAATATAGATTGATGTAGCCTCTCTGAGTTCGACTCGAGATTTCTATTCCAGTATAATTTTTTTTTGTTGAACACGAGTTCTTCGCTTTCACACTACGACGATATGTTTTCAAAACCAAACACGTTAGCGTAGTAACTTGTAGCTTCAACAACTTGCGCTACACAACGGACATATAAGAGATAGTTTGTAGTTCCTTCATGGACTTAGGCCTGGGAATGAGGCTACCATGTCATAGATTCTAATGCTCTTTGAGCTTCCATCTCTTGGGGAGGCATACATGTTAGGGAGAAGTTGCCTTTACTGCTGGTATAACTCTTTAGTGGCATTATCGACTTGGACATCCTTTGCTTGGCAGGCTGAGTTGTGTCGTTCCCCTTATTTTGCCTACTGTTGAGATTTGTTATGATGCTTTCCAACTGGGGAAGCATTATTGCTCTAGTTTTCCTGTAGTTCCTCCCAGAGTTTTGCTTCCTGTTTTGATCTACTGTATATGGATGTTTGGGATCCAAGTAGAGTTTCAGGTAGATTGCATCATCGCTATTATTTGCTTATTGTGGATGATTACTCTCGAATGTCTTGGTTATTCTTTTTACAGAATAAGTCTGGTGTAGGCACACTGATTGAAACTTTTATCATGCAAATAAAGTCCCAATTTTGTTTTGTTGTTAGGATTGTTCGTTCTCATAATGCACTTGAGTTTTTGTTAGCATATAGTGGTTATATTTTTTATGCTTTTTTTGTATGGGCGTATTGGTGTTTAACTCAATAGGGGTAGTATTGTACTTTCCACCCTTTGGTCTCTCTCTCTCTCTATATATATATAAGAGAATCTAGGGTTTTCTATAATGAATTGAGTCATCTCATCCAAGTGTTTTGCATGGCAATGTTTGGTACTTTCTACAATTCCCTTAGTATTATTCCTTACGCCTCGTTTCCATACGTCACAACAAAATGGGGTAGTCGAGAGGAAACATCGTTATGCATTGGATGTGGCCAGGACATTTGTTATTTATCATAATGTACCATGAATGTATCGGGGAGATGGAGTGCTTGCTGCTTGCTACTTCATTTTTGGGGTACTGTAGGACACAGAAGGGGTACCGTTATGATCCACTGCAGAACAGACATTATGTTAGCTCTATGTGACTTTCCATGAGGATACATCATATTTCTCAGTCACTGGACAGAGGAGCTCTTGTGATAGTGTTGCCTTTCTTCCCCTGCCTGTTCCGTGTACAGACTCCGGTGCCTACCTCTCAATCTAGACCTTCAACTGATAGACAAATGAGCTCTTCCTCCCTGGATGAATTTGAGAAATTGCACGAGCCATTACATACATATCACAGGCATCACATTACTTTTCAGAGGCCTCTTTCCTTACCAGCAGCTGATGGTTCACAAGTAGTTGAGAGGGTACTTGATGCCACTGATAGTTTGGTTAGACCTGACTCCCCAGTCAGTGTAGATCACCATAGTGGCGAGACTCCTTTTGCAGCAACTCAGTCAGTGGTACCAAATGATTCAGATCACCACAGTGCTTGCTGCCTGCTACTTGATTGACATGCTACCCAATTCGGCAATGCTGGAGCAGGTTCCTTGGCAACTAGCCAAGGAGCTATTTCATGTACCGCCCATGGTGTTTGGTTGTGTAGCATTTGTTCATATTTTATGACCATGCAAAGACAAGGTTGCCCTTAGTGCTATGAAATGTGTATTTCTGGGGTATAACAATGCTCAGAAGGGATACAGATGTTACGATCCACTAGGCAGGAAGTACTATGTAAGTACTGATGTTGCATTTCATGAGCGAGTTCCATACTTCTCCACTGTTGGTCATCAGGTGTCATTTGAAGGGAATTTTGCTTGTATGCCAGTGCCACCAATTCCTTTGGAACAGATACCAGATACTCATAGTCCAGACACCTCTGCTAAGAGGATAACAGTATACAATGCTTAGAGCCTACTCATGTTTATAGATTACCAGTTACCAATAAGCAATATGCATGGGGTCCACGACACCCCCTACCACTTTAACCACCTTTCTCATCCCTAGGTTAGGTATGTGTTGGTATTGACATGACTTATCCTAGTGGTGATGGTGCAGGCTCATTAGATTCTTCTGGCTAGCCTTTTGGGGGAGATGTTTCCCTTGATACACTACAGGCAGCGATTTAAATGCCGACGGCATGTCGGCAATGGGGTTTTCGGAGCAGGGCCATGCCGACACAAAGATGGTGTCGGTTTATTGGTAAACCGTTGCCATGTCGAGGATTTCACCGGCATGCCGACGAAACCGTTGACATGCTGATCGTCTGCTGGGCGAGAAAACCTACGTTGGGAATTGGAGCGGCGGGAGGGTGAAAATCAAATTTTTTTGGTAAGGTAGGAGCGGCGGGAGGGTGAAGGTAAGGGAGAGGACACACACACACACACACACACAGACACGCACACACGTTGATTTATTGTCATATAGGCTTAAATAACAATTGTTTTTTGTTATATACAACTGTAAATATGTTTCTAACATATTGATTTACTTATCTTTCAAATTTTAATCATTTCTGTCATTTTTGTTGGCATGCATTGGCATGCCTTGAAAATGTCATTTTTTCGGGCTGTCGAAATCGTCGAAATCTGCAGTTGAAAAATGGGCATTTCCATGGCATGCCCACGAAATGCATACCTACAATTTCATCGGCATAGCGTCGAAATCGGCATTTTGAACCTTGACTACAGGAGACTGAAGTGGAGGATCTGGACCTTCCGATTGCTATTCGAAAGGCACCTCATAGTTGTGCTCATTACCAGGTTTTTGGGGCAGTGTCTATTGTCAATCTAAGGAAGTCGTTTGCTATGTTTACTGCTATGCTATCAGCCACATATATTACCACTACATATCAGTAAGCCATGCTTGATCTAAAATGACGTTAAGCCATGGAGGAGGAGATGGCTGCCTTACATTCTTGTGGGACATGGGAGCTTGCAGATCTTCCCAGAGATGCCATGGTGGTAGATCTGTTGGGTTTTTGCATTAAAGGATTCGTTGCAAAAGGATTCACTCGAACATATGGGATGAATTTCTTTAACACATTTTCTCCAATGGTAAGGCTTCCTACTGTTTACATTCTTCTTTCTGTGGTTGCACATTTTGCTTGGCTATTGCTTGAGCTAGATGTAAAGAACGTTTTTCTTTATGGTGATCCTTAGAAGGAAGTCTACCTGCAGCAGCCTCCTGGTTTTGAGACTTAGGGGAGTGTGTATGTAGGCTGAAGAAGGCCATCTAAGGCCTGAAGTAGAGTTCGTGTGCGTGGTTCCAGAAGTTATCGGAGGAAGTACAAGCTATGGGACTCTTGAGATCTATGGATCACTTGCTGTTTCTTAGGAAGAGTAAGGGAGAAGTTGTTGCACTTGTTTCTGTTTATGATCTTATCCTCACTGGTGATAATAAAGCTGGGTTAGTAGGGGTGAAGCAGAAACTAGCTAGTTCCTTTGTAATAAAGGACCTAAGTGAGCTATAAGGTACTTTTTGGGGATTGAGGTGGCATGGAGCAGAGATGGCATGGTCCTTATGCAACTTAAGTATGCTTTTGATGTGTTACAAGAGACAATGATGTTGGGATCGAAACCTGCCAACATACCCATGGATCTTAAAGGGCATCTCTATGATATTTAGTCTTAGCCTGCTGACAGCAGTTCTTATAGGAAGTTGTTTGGCAATTTGCTATATCTCACTATTACTTGTGCTGATATCTCTCGTGTTGTTGGGAAGCTTAGTAAATTCATGAACAAACCGATCAAGCAGCATTTTGATGCTGCAATGTAGGTGCTCAGGTACCTGAAGAGAGCATCGGGTCGAGTATCTTGTTAAGCAGAGGAAAGACCATGACTGTGGTTGGCTATTCTGATGTGGATTATGTAGGATGCATGGTAGATATGATGTCAACAACAAGGTTCTATACTTATGTGGCAGGTAATCTTGTGACTTGGAGGAGTAAGAAGTAGTTGGTTGTGTCCAGGTCAAGTGCAGAATTTGAGTATCATGCCATGGCACAGACTGTAGGAGAGATGGTCTGGGTCAGATCTGTGTTACTGGATTTGCAGGTCCAGGTTGAGGGTCCTATGGAGATGAAGTGTGACATCTGTGCTGCTACTGTGCGTACCTAATGTTATATAGCAAACAACCTAATGTTTCATGTGCGTACCAAGCATATTGAGATTGATTGCCATTATATCAGATTTTTGATACAACGCGGAGTTATCTATACCATTTAGTTGCCTCTGAAGACTAGACAACAGACATCTTCATCGAGCCTCTTCCTTGTCATGCATTTGGGGTCTGTTGTTTCAAGCTGAGTATGATTGATATCTATGCTCCAACTTTAGGGGGATTGTTAGTATGTTAGTGTTTAGACATTTATTGAGTTTTATGTATCATTTTGTTATTTTATATTTCTGTCTGCATTTTTACCCTTTACCTCTCTCTATATAAAGACGTGTAGGATTTCATTATTGAATTAGATTTCTTACTTATAGAGAGACAAAGGAAAAAATATCAACACAGTTCCTCGTACAACAAAGAAATATGATGAAGGCCCACATGGCCCGTACAACTCAACAATCGACAATTTGACTCAATCCAAATATTAAGAATACATCATTTTTAGCAAACTCTAATAGCATGAATTATATGAAATTTGGGAGTCTTTATTTATTTATTTATTTTTACATATGGAATCTAGGAATTCTAAAGTAGAATCATTGGATGATTGCAAGGATAAAGCAGGTGAGCTTTACAACATTGTTGTTAGAGTATTGGTTAGCTACTAAGAAAGTTCTATCATATTTAGGTTTACTTTGATTAATTAGTTTTGAGCGTCTTAAGTCTTTTTTTCTATTCTTGTTAGTCCGTTTCCTATTCTTGTTGGGTCTCATTGTATTTTTTCTAACCTCGGTTTTTATATAAAGGGGAATAGGGTTGCTAATTGCAGTAAGGCTATTTTTTCCAACACTCTCGAATATCTAGCTGCAAAAGCCCTTTTATTGTTGGTTGCCTGTTAGTATCGTTAGCTTATGATGGTTGATATGTCCAAGCCGTTCATGCTATAGATCAACTGACTCATTCTTCTTAGTCCTAATAATGTATGTAATCTCTGCTTAGTGAAAAAATACCTACTCCTTCATTCGGAAAACCAAAAATCACCAAACTTCACCAAACTGCTCTGTACCATATTTCTACTTGCCAAAAAAGAAAAGAAAGAAGAAAACAAACGAAAAAGGAACACTGGGGGCCGAATGAGCGAACTTTCGGCCTCCACTTGACTCCATATTTTTCTTGAAGCAACTAGTTTTTTGGAGTTTAACCCAAACCTCTGTGGGAAGCTGCAACCAAGAAAGTGGTGATTGTGGTCCTTCTCGGCATCTACTTCGAGATTATATTTTATGAAATTGAAAGAAAAATGCGTATATACAAGCCATAAAAAGGTAGGATATATTCTCAGTGTTGCGTCATTGATATGCAGAAATCTTCCACCTTAGAAGCGCAGATAGGAAACGAGGATCTGTAAACATTGAAGAGGGGAGAGTCATCACTTAGGAAATATATGAGATGTAGTAAAGAGTACTTTCTGGATTTTACATGTCTGATGTTTCCATTAAAACCATTGGTTTGCCCTTTTTATCCTGTGAACGTGAGAACAAATGCTTGACATGGCAAGATACTTGTGACCGTGATAATAAACGTTTAGACTATTGAGTTTTCACTTTTCAACAAAAATTAGAAGGGAGAATTAACGAAAGATTTGTTGGTGACACCTCTTAATTCTGAAAGCTTTTTTTAGTGTATATGCTGAGTGTCACAAACATGAAGGAAACATTGCATCTTCGTCTGTGTCCATTATGTATTTTAGATGTATGATCTGTGCAAATTACTTCTCAATCAATTGTTTTTGTAAATGGTTGTATATTTTTCTGCTCATGTTGTAGGATGCTGAGGCCGGCAATATTCCTCAATCAGGCAATGAAGAAAATGATGGCGACGAAGCTTTCGAGGTTCTCAGAGCTCTAAAGGTATTTTGTTGAACATCCTTTACAACATGTATGGATTAATGTCTTTTTCTAATTGTTGCACTTATTCATCAATGTTCAAAACGTTGTGAAATGCAACGCAATTGGTCTTTGCCAACTTTATCAATTTCACCTGCTTGTATTCATGTTTTTTAGTTTTATTGCTGAAAGTTTGGATTAATGCTGTTTACCCTTTTTTCATTTTAATTTAAAGACCTCTGACGATGTCATATCTTCTTATGGTGATAACCAATGTGGAGCTTTTAGCCAGGAGAACAACTACAGTTGAAGAATGTACGGCTTGATCAACACTACACCAAACCTCCTGGTCGTTATTCTGAAGGTTCATTGGTGAGGTGGTCTGTCAATTTATTGGGTTTTTTTTTTATCAGCCAGATAATTGCGATTAACAATTTTCGATCATAAAGGTAAAAAAGCTTGAGGAGCTTGGAATTGGAAGGCCATCTACATATGCACCGATACTTAAAATTCTTCAGGTACTTATGTTGGAGAGTGTGTAGTTTAGTCCCACATTGGTTAGTGAGGGACTGTGTGATGTGTGGTGGCCTATAAATATGCAGTGTATCTCTTGATTTTTCTTTAAGAAAATATAGACACACATGCCCTATCGGGGTTTTCTCCCGTGGTTTTCTCTCCGCTCTTCGTAAGTGGGGTTTTCATGTAAATCCAAGCATTCTTCATATCTTTTATGCTTTGATTTATGCTTTCACATTATTTAATTATTTTAACTGCTTAATTGTGGAATATTTCTTAAATCCTTTTTTTTCTTGCTTTTAATATACTTAAGGTTATTGCTTCCTACTTGAAGTACTATGCTTTTTGATTTTGAGAGAAGTAATACTGTGTTTCTTATATTTTTTGTTTATGTATTTGATATGCTGATTTTGCATTGGAATAGATACAAGATGGGATGCTTTCTTAGTCCTCTTACATCTTCATTCTTTCCATTATTCATGTTATAACTTGTGTTGGGGCAGATATAAATTTTTAAATGGTGAAGGGTTATATCATAGGATGAAATGACTCGAATAATTTATTCCGCTGCCCAACCTCTTAATATGTAGGGAGGTGGGAAAAAGTACATGATCACTTCTCAAGAAAATAAGAAAATGAGATACATCACAGGGGAAATAATAAAAGGACAAGAGACCGAAGGGACTCAACACTCTCCTAAGTTGGAGCATAGATGTCAATTATGCTTAGTTTGGAAGAACAAATATTAAATGATGTTCGTGGCGATGCCTTAGTAAAGATATCTGCGCTCCGGTCATTTGAATAGACATGGGTGGTTAGTTGAAAAAAATGAATCATCTTATTTCATTAAGCTAATCCTACACCTCTTTATATAGAGAGAGGTGAGGGAAAAATATAAAAAGAGTCTAATAAGAAAATAAAAATAAGAAATGACCCAACAATATAACGTAATATTCCCCCTCAAGTTGGAGCATATATATCAATAATGCTCAGCTTATTCCTACACTTCTCAAATAGTAGACGTGATAATAGCTTAGTGAACATATTTGCAGTCTGTTTTGAAGAGGCTAGGCAAGCAGTACGAAGCAGATCCTGCTAAATTAAGTTCCTCGTATAATGACAATCCACTTTCACGTGCTTGGTTCATTCATGGAACATAGGATTACTAGCAATGTAAGTAACTGCCTTGTTGTCACAATACATCTTCATAGGTTCTTATAGGGTAAAATGAAGGTCTCTCAACAAAGACCGTATTCATATCATTTCAGCAGTTGTTTGTGCCATAGCACAGTATTCGGACTCGGCACTAGAGCGTGACACCATACTTTGCTTTATGCTCCTCCAAGTCACCAGATTTCTTGCCACAAATGTACAGAAATTTGTAGTTGACCTTCTATCCCCAATATCACCTGCATAATCTACATTGGAGTAGGCAACAACAGTCATAGACGCTTTCTTGTGAAATAGTTGGCCTCTACTTAGAGCTTCCTTTATGTATCTCAAGACTTGCATCACTGCCTGCCAATGTTCATCAGTGGGTTTATCTAGAAATTGACTTAGCTTACCTACCGTAAGACTGATATCTGGCCTGGTGATGGTTAGATAAAGTAATTTTCTCGCCGGCTGTCTATATGCTCTCTTGTCGATCAACTTTACCCTGTCATCGAATAAATGCACCTTTGGATCCATAGGGATATTCACACCCTTAGATACAAGTATATTAGGCTCCTGAAGAATATTTAAAGCATTTTTCCTCTGAGACATGACAAAACCCTTTTTACTGGTGGCAATTTCAATGCCCAAGAAATACCTGAGTTTTGCAAGGTTCTTCATAACAAACTGCCAAGCCAAATATTCCTTCACCTGATATATAGCAGCCATGTTATCTCATGTGAGTATGAGATCATCAACATATACAAGTAAAGTCATAACACCACTACTGGTCTTCCTCGTAAACAAGGAATGGTCAGAAGACTTCTGCAGCCCAACAACTGCCAATGCTTCTGATAGGCATTGAAACGATGCTCTGGGGTTCTACTTAAGGCCATAGATAACCTTATGCAATCTGCAAAGACACTCTTCTTGAACCTTAAAACTAGGAGGCCACTGCATATATATCTCCTTCTGAAGGTCGTCGTAGAGAAAGGCATTTTGATCTCCAACTGGTGTAGGGACCATCCATAGTGTGCCGCAATAGAAATAAGAATACACATGGTGGAGAAACAAGCAACTGGTGAGACAGTGTCAAAGAAATCTACCTCGTAGGTTTGGGTGAATCTTTTGGCCACAAGGCGAGCCTTATATCGAGAACTAGACTTATCAGGGTTGTATTTCAAGGGAAAAATCCACCTAGCACTAACAAGTTGCGCATCAGAGGGTAATGGAGTGAGCTCCTAGGTGCCTTTATTATAGAGAGTAGACATCTCCTCCATGGTAGAGTTCCAGTGCGGATTCAAAAGGGCATGCTGATATAAAGTAGGTATCTCATTACCAGAGACAACAACAGTGAAGGCATGAAACTCAGCACTAAGAGAGTCAATGAAGATTGCACTCCTAGCTACATGGTATTGGGCACATGAGCGAGGGGCCTTCCGAATCGCAAGAAGAATATCATCAACACTCATGGAGACAGGCTTAGAGAAACATCAATAGGAGGATTACTGTTAGTAGGCTCAACACATACTTAATCGGGGGAGGACAATGGTGGCTTAGTAAGAGCTGGAGGGGAGGGGGTGCGCGTTGGCTTCTCTCTGTAACTGACATGCAGTTGATTCGTAGTACCCTTAAATGTCTTCTCACCTGGTGGTACCACTCTGAATGTGCTTATAAGCTGCTCTGAAGAAGTAGAAGGCCTGCTACTACTGGCAAAATCATTCATGGATATATGAGGCATAGGCATTGCACAACAGCCTCCACATCACGTAACTGATGAGCAGACGTGGAGAAGTATGGAATGGACTTGTGAAATGTGACATCAGCATTGATATAGTACTTTCGATGTATAGGATCAAAGCACCTATAGCCCTTCTGAGTGTGACAATAGCCAAGGAATACACAGTTGACTGCTCTGGGGGCAAGTTTGTCACGACCAGGTCCAAGTAGATGCATAAAAGCAATGCAACCAAACGTTATGGGAGGCACTGAAAATAGATCTGCATCAGGATACAACACTGTCCATGATACTTGCTTATGAATCACAAAGGAGGGAAGCCTGTTAATAAGATAACATGTTGTAAGGACTGCATCTCCCCGGTAGATGTATGGTACACTATTTTGAATAACCAAGGCTTGAGCCGTATCTAGAATGTGTCTATGTTTCCGTTCTGCAATGTCATTCTGCTGTGATGTGTGGGGGCAGGAGGCTTGATGCACAATACCAAGAGCCATAAAATACCTTCAATTGTTTGGTGCAAAACTCCAATGCAGTATCTGTCCTGATGGTTTGAGTACAAACACCAAATTGATTTTTCACAAATGCCATAAATTGTTGAATGATAGAACCAACATTTGATTTATTACGCATTAAAAGTAGCCATGACAGGTGAGAGAAATCATCAACAAGAAGTTGGTAATAACGATAACATTGTCTATCTGCTACACGACTAGGACCCTAAACATCACAATGAACTAAATCAAAACATGCAGAACTCTTAGGTTTCATAGGCACTGGAAAATTGCCTCTGTGATGCTTCCTTAACTAACAGGCATCACACTGAATTTTGGTAGCTGGCGAGATGTAGGATGATCCGATGTAGTTTGTCCAAGGATAGATGGCCTAGTCGTCTGTGCCATTGCAAGGCACTCCTAGCAAGATTCAGTTGACATGTTGCAGCAACTGGACTTTACACTAGTCGGTACACAGCTCCTCATATCCGCTACCACTTGCCCTCTTCGTCATATGGACCTGAAAAGTACATCCAACAACATCAAAAATAACACGGCAGGTCAGTTGCCTTGAAATATTAGTAATGGAAAGTAAATGCATGGTCATGTTAGATACATAATACACATATGAAAGATGTAAAGTAGGAGTAACAGACACCTCCCCTTTACCATAAATGGAGGCATGCCTATCATTTGCTAGCTAAACTAAATGTCCCTGTGAAACATCTTGCATATCTTCAAAGCACTGGGGATTCTCAGAAAGATGATCTGAAGCATCATAATCTTTTAACCTAGTACTAGTCATACCTGATGCTGAGGCATAAGTTGTTGCGCCTGAGGACTAAGGCTGATCATGTATCAACTGTGTTAGACGTTGTACTACTGCGTCATAGTCTGCCTCCGCAAGAGTAACTGGTTTAGTAGTAGTTTCTAGGGCAGAAGCCACAGTAACTTGGTTGGCCACAGTAGGCCTTCCAAGTTTATTCCAGCACTTGACCTCAACATGGCCAATCCTCCCACAATTAGTGCATGTAGGCTTACTGCATGCACCATCACCAAGTCCTCTACCTCTGCCACGAAAAGATTCACCTCATTCACCATGGGTGCGAACAGCTGCATGGGTAGAGGAGGTATTAGTGGAGACTGCATCATGAGTAGATTGAACCTGTAGCTTACTAAGCATCCTCTAAATCTCCTTAATAGGATGAAGCTTAGATAAAGTAAGAATCTGAGAATGAACAGCAGCATAATCATCATTTAGACCTGCAAGGAACATGTGGGTAGAAAACTTCTTCCTATGATCTTTGCACGTGGTTGATGTGTACATGGGTCTGCAAGCATTATATTTTTCCGAGAGGTCTTTCATAGTAGACTAGTGATAAGCTCATGGACTCCTGCTTCAGGTGACACAAATCATAATGTATCGGAAAAACTTGAATAGAATTCAGCTCATGAGAATAAGCATCTTTCAGGTCATCCTACATCTGTTTGGCCGAGTTGTAGCACATGTTCTCATCTTCAATATGATTAATCACACTATTCAATATCTAGGTTCTCGCCATTGCATCATCTCTGTTCCAAGTAGCATATTTTTCTATCTTTTATACTGGTTGTGCCTTTGTGGGTACATGTTGCTTTTCATGTCCTTCCACTGTTACCAGGAAGGTTTGAGACCAACGGGGGTAATTAGTCTCATCCAATTTCACAAGCGGTGTGAAAAATGGACTTTTGTACACACCACATTCTGCCCTTTGTCGTGAAGAAACCTCTGACTCTTATGATGATGCCATAATATACCCACAACATAAGCAACTTCACAAGATATTACAAAAGACAGATATGAATTTTTAGTAACAAGCAAGAAATTCGGGGAATATGCACCCCTTAATACACACACGTGTTTCAAAATTTCGTTAACACTCCAAAGGGGAATACTCACCCTAAAAGATCATTGAAACAGGGGAATATGCTCCCTAAAAACAATCCAAAGATCTGAATATATCATACCATAACACTAGAGGTGGATCAACACATCTGGAAGACGCTTCGCTTTAGAAATCCAAAAAGCAGGAGCCAAGGACCTTCGTAGGACCCGTAGTAGGTGGTGTTGGGTAGTACTCCCCTCCCTGTCGTTGAACAATGGTTGACAGCAAGGGAGAGAGCGAGAGAGCCGAGAGAGAGAGAGAGAGCAATGGCGGCGGTGATGCTACTGCTGGCCGGTGGTGTGGTTGGTGGTAGGGTTAGGATTTTCTTAGTGGTGTCCTCAACTTGGCTTTGATACCAAGTTGAAGAAAATGAATTATTTTATTTCACTAGGCCAACCTTACACCTTTTTATATAGAGAGAGGTGAGGGAAAAATATAAAGAGAGTTCAATAAGAAAATATAAATAGGAGATAAGCAAACAATATAACATAACATGGTGTAAATGAGACGTCTTTAGATCAAGTCACATGTATAATGATAGCCAACTTCCACATGCTTGGTCCTCTCGTGGAACATGGCATTGCTGGTAATGTCGCTTGCTGCCTTGTCCCATCTCATTTCCATCGGTGTGTCAATAGGTATATGTAAGTTTGCAAGAAGAGATCTAACACATCATCTCGAGACCGTATGTCCCATGGGCCTGTACTTTGACTCAGTGTTGGACTTGGAGACAATAGCCTGTTCTTGCTCTTCCAAGTCACTAGGTTTCCTGGCACATAGGTGCAGAAACCTATAGTAGATTTGCTATCTGCACGACACCCTCTATAATCAGCATCTGAGCAGGTTATTATGCTCATAAAGGTTCCTTTGGTGAAGAGAATCCCCTCTTCCTGGTGATTTCTTTAGGTACCTTAGCACCATTATTGTAGACTAGAGTTTTGCATAGTAGATTTGTTCATGAACTGACTTAGTTTCTTGAATGCAAGGGAAATATCTAGCCTGATAATAGTCAGGTATAAGAGCTTGTCCATGAGCCCTTTGTACTTCCTGCTGTTCGTTGGCTTAGCCTTCTCATTGTACAGATGTCTTGGGATCGATATGGATATTGGTTGGCTTTGCTTCCAGCATGCCAATCTCTTGCAGCAAGTTAAGGGCATACTTCCTATGGGAAAGTACTGTACCCTTCTTAACTGCATGCCACCTCGATCCGAAGAAAGTATCTCAGCGATCCTTGGTCCTTCATAACAGAATTCCATGCAAGACAATCCTTGATCTCAGTGATGCCAATACCATTATCCCTCGTGATAATTAAATCATCAGCATATACTAAAAGTACCATGACACCCTTCCCTGTTTTCCTGACAAACAGGTATTGGTGTTGTGAGGATCTCTGGAAGTCAATTGTTTCAACAACCTCTATAAGATCTTTTCGGACTAAGTCCTAGGGGCTCTGCTTTAGGCCATATATAGCCTTTTATAGTCTACAGACTTTGGAACACTCCCCTTAGGTCTCATGACTTGGTGGTTGCTGCATGTACTCTTCCTGTAAGTCATTATAAAGGAATGCATTCTGTACGTCCAGCTGATGAGGAGGCCAGTCCTTTTGAACAGCTATAGAAATGAGAATGTAAATGGTTGGGATTTTGGCCACAATGGAAAAGTGTCAAAGAAGTCTACGTCATAGGTTTGTGTAAACCCTTTTCTACAAGGCAGGCCTTATGCTTGGAAATCGTTCCATCGGGGTTGTACTTGATGGTAAATACCCATCAACAGTAGTCTCAGATATAGTAGGGGCTCCTGTGTTAGCTGACTAAGACTTTGAAGTAGCTCATCGTTGTCAGCCTTGGTCACTACAATAGTATTAGTTGGTTGCGTAATAGTCGTAACCACCTAATTGGCCATTGGTGGTCATCCACGCTTGGTCCAGCAATTGGTCTCCATATGCCAAGTTTGCTAGAGTGATTGCAAATGAGGCGTCGTCTCCCAATCGATCTTCAGGCACGACCCTTGCTTGTCGTTGCTAGGGCACCTCTGTCACGCCTTGAGTGGTAGCAAGAGCAGATGTCTATCCTATAGACTTAGTGGTGGTAAGAGTGACTGAAATCCTGCTTATTATGTTGTATGCTTCGTCCAGGGAGGGAAGCTCGGAAAGGGTGAGAAGTTGTGACTGGGCTGCTGCATACTCTAGTCTAAGGCTAGAGAGAGAGACTGTAGAATTGCGGCCAGCTTGCGATATGCCTGCTGAGAAGCACACATGCACATAGGTTGACATGCATTATATTTCTCCAAAAGACCCTTTTGGATAGTACTGTGATAGGGTGTGTCCTTCTTGGCAAAGGTGTGAACTCACTGTAAATTTTGAAGACTGCTAGAGTTATTCACGTGGGAGTAGGTATCCCTCATACTATCCTACATCTCATCAGCTGCTTGTAATACACGATCTCATCTCTAATTCTTGGAATGATGTAGTTCATGATACATGCACAGGTCATAGCATTGTCCTTCTTCAAGGGTGCATACCTGCCTATCTTCTCTTCTTATTCTAGCTGAAGGAGAATATGCTCCTTATTTGGTGTCATCCAACTTCACAACGGGACCAAAGAAGGGGCATTTGTATGCCCCAACCTTAAATGGATGCTCTAATGTCACTTTAGATGAACTTGAGGATGTCATCTTGTCTTCAACCAGAACCTGGTCTATAGTCTATATCAATGTGCTAATAGATTGAAAAGAAAATCAGACCATCAACACAAACTAGGTATCCCCTTCATTGATCTTGAGTCATCAAAGGGTCCAGAATACGTAGTTGATCTTCCTACCAATCCTTGCTGGGCACATGAAGGACCAAGAGACCCATGTGAGGCCATGTGTGCAGAGGAGGCCCTCACGAATTGGAACATGAGTCTAAAACACCCCCCAAATTGTCTGGGTTGCAATAATGTGAGAGTAGCTGGTCGAGGCAGAGCTTCAGTGAGGGTTTTGGCTAGTGAGGAAGACGATGGTGGGGAGAGCTCGTGGAACAACCATTGGATTAGGGGCTAAGCCCTAATCCAAGTCTAGCAGTGGAGGGTAGCGCCACCTTCAGAGGCTGCTCGAACCGGCGAGGGGCCAATCAATTCACCTTTGGGTAGTGTCAGGACAATCAATGAGGGTCTGATGATCCTCTCGCTAGATGTGGTGCACTGGTTTGAGGTCGTTTTCGCCGGTGGCAGTAAATCCGATGGCGGTAGAGAGAAGCACCTTAGGGTTTTTTTCTTTTTTGTTTAGTGGAGAATGAAAAAGGTATGGAATCACAGAGGGTATCGAACCCTGAACTATGACCGTTCCTTTGATATAAAGTAGAAAGAAATGACTCATTTTATTCCATAACCCTACCTCTCAATATATAGAAGTGAAAAAAGGTACAGGACCACTCAAGAAAATAAGAAAATAAGGAGATACATCATAATGGAAGTAATAAGAAAATAAGAGACCGAAGGGGCTCAGCGTATATTGTTGAAGAAGAAGATGGCCATGTGGCATAATGGTGACTTGGATTGTTTTCATGGCAATCAATTTGGTCATGAAGGGTGTTGGCCCTAGTGGATTTGGTTTAGGGTTGCTTTGTGTCTAAGTTAGTCTATTTTAGTATGTTATGTGTCAAGATAATTGGAGTTGGTGGGATATTTGCTCACGCAACCAAGGGCTTTTTGGTGGCCTTAGCAAGTAGCAACAACCTATGGTTGTTACTTCATGAAAGCCCTAGATGGCCAAAGCTCAATCATGATTGCACCTTGCATGTCAAATCAGGCCGTCAAAAGGCTTGTCAGTGGGCTTGCCAACCATCATATGGGTTGTTGGTGTATCAGTAGCTAGTGGTAGACTCTATTTACAGACTATAGAGTAGTTAAATTTTGGACATGAATATGGCTCCATGCCCCAACCAAGCCCGCCTTGGACCCCATTTGTTCCGCATCTCTTCCTCATCAAACAAACCGTAGAAGTAGGGGGGTCATTGGGACAGAAAGACAGCTGCCTCCAGCTCTAGAACAATGATCATGCTTTGCTTGGATCAAAAGGGCATTCGGTAGTTGGTATTCAGTTGGCAAGATTACCAAGTAAGGAGTTTACTATATGCAAAGGGATTAATCGTTTAAGTATTTGTTAATATTTATACATAGAAATTAGGCACTGGTATTAATATTATTTCTTTGGCATGCACATTTGTCAATAAGCAACAAGGATCTAGATTCCTCAAAGATATCCTCTTGCATGTGAAAAATCCGCACTCAACATGTTATAATCCATATGTTGAAAGTTGAGAACAACATGGCAACAATCACCAAATTGAATATTATGATCAAATTAAATGTAGCCATCATAAAAAAAATTCTAGAAAAAATTATGGACAAGGTCAACAAGGACAACAAACATAACACAACCAATAAAGAACAAGGCATGAACAATTGAGAATGAGTGAACAAGTGCTGAAATAAATGAACTTGGGACAAGAAAAGAAACAATGTGAATTGAAAAAAAAGGAAAAATATGGTAAAAGGAAAAACCCAACATGTCAGCCAACTTGCCTTATTGAAATAAAAAAATAACCTTTGCTAGAAATTAAAAGAAAAAAAAACAACATGGGCAGTCAATTGACCTGTTAGTCGGACATTTCGTCATTTGATCAGCCTGATCGAATATATACACCTGCATATCTCGATTTGTGGTTCGGTCGGTGATTGCATACGATTGATTGGCCAATTAATCAGCCGACAACCAATTTTTTTAGCCTTGCTTTCTATTATGGAGGGTCCTATACAGTTTTAGTCGTCAGTGTTGGCCTTCAATGTTGCAGCTTTGAGGACAATGAGAAAATTCAGTAACTTGGATTCCCTTCAGTTAGGTTGGTCTCGCCACCTGTCTTCTATTCAATTTACCGTCATTCCTGGAAATTTGTAATTACCACTTATAATTTGACATGTTTTCTTACCACATAGAGTGGACAAGAAAGAAAGGATTCCCTTCTTTCGATTGTTTCCTTGGAGACACAATATTAGAATGCCACTAGCTCTGCTAATCAAGCCTGTCACTCTCTCTTGCATATGGGAATCTGGCAGTCTTAGCAACTAACATGAATCGATGTTTAAGACATACTCATTGTCTAGACTTTCCTTTAAGCATTGCCTTCCTAACTCTCACAACTGCTGCGGCTTGCTTAGCCTATTCCCAGTGAAGTTTGTTTCATGATCTTGAAGGGCTAGTTTATTTGGGGGTTATAAAAGTAGTGTTAAGAAATGTGAAATTAATGTTAACCCTTAGTTGTGTTTACTTGCATTGTGATGTTAATATTAGTTTGTGTTTACTTGAATTTGTGTTAAATTGTGGTGTTAACCCTTGCGGCGTTTACTTGGTAGTGTTGTTAGGAATATGAAATATAAGGAGTGTTAGAGGTGCAACTGGTGTACGACTTTAACACGGGTTTGGCTAACACCAATTGAAACTGGTGTTAGACAAACCTGTGTTAAAGTACCTAAACTCGAGTTACTAGATGAGGGGTTAAGTAGTCAAGTAAATGGAAAGAGGGGTTATGCCCCCAAGTAAACTAGGCCGAAAGGTCCACATGTTGGGGAGAAAGCGAAGGTGGATGAATAGGGAGTTTAGGAATACAAATACAAGACTCACTTGTCAACTTAGTTGTTTGATTTAGGTGGGGCAAGTTAAGCTTCCTAAATTATAGGAACACACCAAATAATGAAGATACCCCAGATAAAATAAAGGTAATTACTCTGAATGTCTGACATATTTCAATGGCTAACCTTTCTCGTGATTGTTAGGTTTAGCTTGAAGTTTTTTTTTTGAGAAGGTGAATATTGTGGGCATAGGATTGGATCCCATGACCTCTTATATGCTAGTCGGGTGCTCTACCCATTAGCCAATGCCTTGGCAGCAGCAGGTTTTGCTTAAAGTTATTTAACATTAATATGGTTGTTTTATTTGAAGTATATTATACTTGATTTTTTAAAAATTTCATTTTCAAGTTTTTCATGTTAAATGATCCTAAAATCATTGATTTCTTCTTAAAAGAAGTTGATTTCTGGTATTCTGGTAGTGATACTACTATTTCTTTTAATCCAGGACAGGGACTATGTTACAGTGAAAAGTCGGGCATTATATCCAGAATTCCGTGGTCGCATGGTATGTTTCCCCTCGAGCAATAAACTAGTAACAGTCAATTATGCTCTATCTACAATTAATTGGATCCTCTGGACCAATTTTCCTAGTATGTTACTATTATATCCAATATGTACTTATTATTATTTATTACAAGTTAAATTGGTCTAGTGAGATTCTCGCCCATATATACAATCATAGACTGGATACACTGATGCTTGCTGTATCCTTTGATGTCTGTCATATGCTTTTACTGACACTAGCACTTGGCTTTGTAGTAGAATAGCCACGTCATTTGGTTCTCTTCAATTAACTAAAGCTGCCAGGCTTTTTGGGGCTTTGCCTCTTTTTTATTGCTGATAAGGCATCCTTCCTGTTGAAAACTACTTTAAGCATTCGGCTTGACCTCCTAGTAACACATGTTGACCTGTTTATGTTCCTTGAGCTGTCCTTACTGGATTCCTGTTTCTCCATCACTTTGCAAATGTAAGAGGAGGAAGTGAGGCGGAGGTGTTGAAAAAGAAGACCAAATTACTTAAAATGCGTTTGTTCAGTTTTTGAAATTATTCATTTTTTTTCAAATGCCCATGTGATTTTCAGCGTAACCTAGTAATTTAATTGCCTTGAAAAACAATTTTCTCAACGAATGTATGTATTGGCCTTCTACAGGTTTTGTGCAATGTATGGGTTAGTTAGCTATTGTCCTTTTTTTCTTTAATAAACTGATAGGACATTTGTTGGTTTTCCTTCAATTATGTTAGCAGATTCAAAGGAGTGTGTCCTTCTAATAAGGGTTAAGCTTGTACTTGGACATGAGGGAAAGAAACTCGTTGACGTGTTTGTACTTGAGGGGATTTATTACATTTTTTAATATTTTTTGTGTGCCTTTGTAATTTTCCCAGTAGCCTTATTTTATAAAAGAGAGTCTAGGGTTTCTTTGATGAATAGGAAAATTCTTTTCCCTCATATATGGTATCAGAGCAATAATCCTAGATCGGATTTCTGGTACCCCTCCAAATATCCACTCAATTATGATCGAATCACCAACTTTGTAGTGAACTCCCTCTTGGTAGGATGATCGAAGATGGGAGTTCATTAGGCCTTATGATGGGTGCGATGGGGAAAGCAGCCACCTAGTGATCTCCTACATTGCCGCCGATGTGGGTGACCTGTTGGTGAAGATCTATTAAGGGTCCTCGCTGTTGCTATTGTAGATGTTGCTGCTGCTGTAGGTTTTGCTCCCTGCTTTGAGTCTCCTTGCGTGGTGAGCCTTCTCTCACATGGGATTTTGCTTCTTAGATCAGTGATGAGTCTTCTCTCATGCAAGAAAAGATGTTTTTGCCAATGAAAGGCGTAGAAATCAAATTCATATGGTGTTATTCTTTTGATTCACAAGGAATCAACGAAGAGCAATAAGTGGCTTAGGCTATGGGTCATTGACTCGATTGCTTCTATTGATCTTACTGGCTGAGTAGATGAGTTGAAGAATACATCCAGGCCATGTGGAATTCAAGAGGTTCGAGTTTTCGATGGAGCAACCTCTTCGGTTGCCACAGTTGGAGAGGTCTAGGTTTCTCCTGCTTTGAGGATTGGGGACGTACACTATGCCCCTGAGTTGCCCATGAGTCTATTGTCCGTCTGCAAGATATGCAAGGATCTCCAGTATAGAGTAGTATTTGATGACCAAGATATCCTAAAGGCGCTGTTACTTTTAGGATAGATGCACCGATGAGATCATTGGTGGTGGAATGGAGGGAGATGGATTCTACCACTTGGATGCACCAACTTGTTTACTGGAGCAGT
The DNA here is from genome assembly GCA_037157565.1 of Thalassia testudinum. Classification (NCBI taxonomy): domain Eukaryota; kingdom Viridiplantae; phylum Streptophyta; class Magnoliopsida; order Alismatales; family Hydrocharitaceae; genus Thalassia; species Thalassia testudinum. The sequence goes on from JAZHRO010000030.1 coordinate 58,039,870, forward strand.
ATCCATACCCAGTGATCCTTAGCTTTGGCATAGGCGACTTGGCCATCTGTTAGTTGGGAAGATGCACTAAATGTATCATGAGTTGTCTACTGCATTGACATTGGAGTGTGACGATTATCAGTTGGGGAAACATTACATGAGCACCTTTCCATAACAACGTGATGGGGTGAGTATGACACCATTTGCCCTGATTCACTGCGACGTGTGGGGATCGGTGAGAGTCCAGAATACTAGTGGATACATGTACCACGCATTGTTTGTGGATGTTTAGTCATTTTACATGGGTCTTCTTGATGAGGGCTAAATCAGAGATTCCCTAGATTGTGCAGGAGTTGTTTGCTGAAGTCTAGGCACAATACTCCACTACCATACAGATCTTCCAGAGTAAGAATGCTTTGGAATTCATTTAGTGGGAGATGTCGGAGTTTTTTAGTGCTCATGGGATGATCATCTACTAGACCTCTTGCCTTTACACGTCTCAGCAAAATGGCATGGTAGGGTGAAAGCTAGGTCACCTTCTTGACATTACTCAGGCCTTGGTGATACACATGAAGGTGCCCAAGCATTTCTGGGGAGATGCCATACTTATTGTTGCATGCTTGATTAACAGGGTCCCATCTTCTGTGCTATAGGGATGCATACCGTACAAGGTTCTACACTCAGACCGTGACAAGCCTTTTGCTCTACCTTTGCACGTGTTTGGTTGTACCTGTTTTGTTCAGGCACATGGGAATTAGGATAAGTTCTCCCCGAGGGTAGCGAAGTGTACCATTTTTTGAGGTACTCACGCATAAGAAGGGATACAGATGCAATGATCTTGCTCACAAGTGTTATCTGGTGACAGTAGATGTTACATTTTTTGAGAGAGTACCATATTTATTCTAAGAGTGCCAGCGTTGGGTTGACCACCAGGGAGACATAGGTGTATCATCGTCGTCTAACCATCCTTCCCAGTCCTTCTCAAGTCCATGATTCATCTTCACCTACCATTGTTGTTATTCCAGATGATTTAGGATCAGATGATGAGAGGTCTTTTGCATTGAAGCCTACTCGTTCATTTACACTAGATCCTATGCTCCATCATATTGTCACTTCACATCTACTGGGGGAGATCAGACAATCTGGTTATGCTATTACTGCTATAGTTATTCCCGACGGTTTGCCTTGGCCTCATAGGATCCTAGGTGGGATGCTGCTATGGATGAGGAGATGGAGGCACTTTTATGTAGCAGAACCTGGGAGTTGGTCCCATGCCCTACCAATGCTGCAGTGGTGGATTGTCGATGGGTATACACTATCAAGTATCTCGTGAATGGCACAATTGACAGGTACAGGGGGAGATTAGTAGTTCTAGGTTTTACTTAGACATATGGGAATGCTTATATGGAGACATTTTCTCCCGTGGCAAGCATTTCTTCCGTTCGTATACTTATTTTAGTGGCAGTCAATAGAGGATGGACATTTTGTCAGATAAATATTAAGAATGCTGTTTTTGATGGTGACTTAGTGGAGGTGTACATGAGACAACCATCAGGTTACATGATATAGGGGTAGCGGGTGTGTTGGCTGAAGAAGGTTATTTATGGCTTCAAGCAGAGCTCTAAGGCTTGGTTTGAGCATCTTAGCGGTGAGATCCAGAAGATTGTATTCCAGTGGTCATCCTCTGACCACTCCCTTTTTATTTGTTGCACAGGTGTAGGTCCTAGCCGTGATGTTGTGATCCCAGCAGTTTATGTTCGACATGGTTTTGATTGGCGATGATAAGGTAGGTATTCGTTAGACCAAGAAGTTCCTACAGTCTACTTTTGTGACAAAGGACCTTGGCGACCTCAAGTACTCCCTTGGCATTGAGATGGTTTGACAAGGATCACATCTATGTATGTCTCAAAGGTAATGTACCTTATACATACTTGAGGAGGATGGACTGTTTGGGGCCAAACCATCTTGAGGCCCAACAATATATTGATGAAGATGATCTGCTTTATGAAGATGTCACATGATACAGGAGTCTTATGGGGGTGATTACTATACCTAACGTTGAGATGTCCAAATATTAGTTTGATGTTAGTAAAGCCAGCCAACATATGCAGGCTCCATAGTATTGTCATTGGCGTAAGGTATGTTGCTGTTGGGATGAAAAGGCATTAGTCTCATTTAGAAGACCTTTGGTGCCTTTATATTGAGGCACCGAAAGGAGAAATTTCACACACACTCTTACATAACAAAACAAAATAAAAGATCAACTACAAATAATTAAAAAACAACTCAACACTCCCTCTCAAACTGGAGCATAAGCATCAAACATGCTCAACTTGGAACAAAGACTGTGCAGTCGCTTCTTAGAGAGTGCTTTAGTGAAGATGTCTGCAAGTTGCTCTTCAGTACATATGTGGGGTGTATAAATTTTCATTACTGCAATAGCCTTCGTGATGAAGTGACAATCAACCTTAATGTGCTTAGTTCTCTCATAGAAGACAAGATTGTTCACAGTAAAAGTGGCAGCCTTGTTGTCACAGTGCATAGGAATAGGTCTAGTGACCTATACTCCAAAATCCTTTAAGATGGATCGAATCTAGAGTGGCTAACAAGTAGTATGAGCCATAACTCTGTACTCTGATTCGACACTTGACCTAGAGACAACCGCTTGCTTCTTGCTTCTTCACATACTAGATTTCCCCCAACAAATGTGTAATATCTTGTAGGGGACCTTCTATCCTCATGTGCTCTAGCATAATAAGCATCTGCATAGCTGCACACATCCAAGTGCCCATTGTTCTTAAAATAAAATCCTCTCCCAAGTGTACTTTTCAAGTACTCTAGAATCTGGCAAATTCTATCACAGTGGACTTCTCTTGGTAACTGTATGAACTGGCTCAACCTCCCAACTTCAAAAGCAATGTCAGATCGAGTAACAGATACAATAGCTTACCAATCATGGCATGGTATCTAGTGACATCCTGCAGTATGGGACTATCACCATCTGTAAAAGGCAAGGACGCATCCATAGGCACATATGCTGGTTTGCACCCCAGCATACCGGCGTTTCTCTACTTGTCAAGAACATACTTTCACTGAGATAGCACAAGTCTTCCTTCAGTGTGTTGCATTTCAATGCCAAAGAAATAGTTGATAGGACCTAGATCCTTGGTCACAAACTATGATTGTAGAAACACCTTTGTCTCTTCTATGCCTTTCTTGTCATTCCCAGTCAATAGTATATCATCAACATAAGCAATAAGTATAACAGGTTGTTAAAACAAAATGATCAGCAGAGGATCTAGCAAAGCCATACTCCTAGATTGCCTTGCTAAACCTCTCAAATCAGGCTCTAGGACTTTATTTAAGGCCATAAGTAATTTTTCTTAGCCTGCATATTTTCTGACACTTATCTTTACTGGGAAAACTTGGTAACTGGTGCATGTAAACTTCCTCATCTAAGTCTCCATAAAGAAATACATTCTTTATATCTAGCTGGTGAACAATCCAGCTCTTGTTAACCGCAAGAGAGAGTAGCATTCGGAAAGAATTGAGGCAAGCCACTGGGGAGAATGTTTCAAAGTAGTCAACTCTAAAAGTCTGAGTATATCCTTTGGCAACAAGGCATGTTTTATATCTGTCCACAATACTAGCTGGATGACATTTGAGGGTGAAGACCCATTTACACCCCACAATTGTTGCACCTGGGGGTAGATCAACCAATTCCCATGTTCCACGGGATCGTAAAGCTGCCATCTCTTTCTCCATAGCCAAGGTTCAAGATGGATCTTGGAATGCCTCCTGGTGGTCCCATGTTACCTATTGACTATCAATAGCTAGAGAAAATTGTCGTCCAATTGCACGCAAACTTTCAAATGACAAATTGTGATACAAAATATTTAGCACAAGGTCGTGGAGCCTTCCTTTGTGCAATGGAAGGTCCAGGGTAGTACTCTCAGTAGCAGTAGGTACTTGGTGCTTGGATGAGTCATCAACTGCTGGTGGAGATTCAGCAGAAATGGTAGATAATGGTTCATCCACCTGAAGTACATCCAGAGACCTACGCTGAAAATGCTTAGGAAATATATCTGTATCAGGAACCTCTGGATGACATGGAAAATGGTCAGGATCACACTGACTGGTCCTATGTATTGGTGCCTCGGAGGGCTATGGTGGCTTAGAGGGCATAGGAAGGGGAACCTCCTGAGGGTGGAAAGAAGTGGATTGCCCCCTCTATTTGTGGTAGCAAGGAACCTTCTCAAAGAAAGTAACATTAGCAGAAACATAAAACTTTCGTGACATAGGATTATAGTATCTGTACCCTTTCTGGGTTCTGGTGTAACCTAAAACACTTGACGGAGTGAGGAGAAATCTTACCTACTTTATATAACTGTACAAAGCACACATAACCAAAAACCACCGGAGTGATAGAAAACATGTCATTGCAAGGAAATAGAAGAGAGTATGGGGTTTTACCCTGTAAAATCGAGGAGGAAACACGATTCACTAAGTATGTGGCTGTTATGAAAACATTCGCCCAAAAAGATGGAGGAACATTCATCTGAAATAGAGTAGTACGTGCCACATTTAACAAAAGACAGCTTACATTTAGTTATCCCATTTTGTTGGGAGGTATGAACGCGAGAAGTCTGGTGAATGATAGCAAAAGACTGTAAAAACTATGTAACCATGGCATTCAAAAACTCCAAGTCATTATCACACCGAGAAACTTTAATAATAGTGGAAAAATGAGTCTTTCTTTCTTGGGCAAAATTTTTAACAAGATCAAAATTCTTGGACTTACTTTTTCATCATAAACACCCAGGACATCCTGGTATAATCATCCACAAAAACAAGGAAGTACCGAAACCCTCTAATACTCTGAATCCTACATGGGCCCCAAACATTAGCATGAATAAAATCAAATATAGACTCAATCCGTTTATTATGCAATGGAAAAGACCTATGGTGTTTGCCCAATTGGCATGCTTCACACCAAAAGGACTCTGGAGAAAACAGCTTTGGAAATTGACAACGAAGGACAGGCAGGCTAGGATGATCAAGGTAGAGATGTCACTGAAGAGTACTAGTGGCACAAATAACACCAGCAGTAGGTGAAGTTGAAACATGGTGGTAGTAGAGACCATTCTGCTTAAGTCCACCAATCTGCCTCATCGATTGGAGGTCTTGCAAGAAAAAATGCTGGTTATGAAACACTGCTCTACACTGTAAATCCTTCGTAATTTAATTGATAGACATTAAATTAATAGTAAACTTGGGAGCATGCATAACATTTGATGAAGGCAAAGTAGATGATATGGAGATGTTCCCAAGACTAGTACTGGTGACAAACCATCATGTGCTACCTTAACTTGGAATGGGGTAGCAAGACCCTGTAGAGAGGAAAACAAGGTGGTATCACCAGTTATGTGAGAGGCACCTGAATCCGCAAGCCAAGCCGGAGCTTAGGATCTAATTGACATGGTTGAAGTACCTGCAGATCTTTGAATTGAGGCTCCTGCAGAGGTAGAGGCCTGAGAAGCAATGAAATGCTCATAGTCTGCCCTGGATACTGAAATCTAATTGTTGTCTTTGTGCACTTGAGGAGTATCCTCTGTAGAAACCTGATGAGCACGTGGATCCATGCCCTGTGGATATCCATGCTTCACCTATCACCATTCTACAGTATGTCCACTTCTGTGGCAGTACAAATAGAAAAAGAAACTCTGACTTTGACCACGACCTCCACATGCACCACCACGAGCTTGACCACCTCTGTGCCCAAAATTTCCTTTACCACGACTGACAGCAGCCATAGCAAAGGAATCAAATGTAGGCACAGGATCAGTGGTGTCAAGTTTCGAGAGACAAGCATCAATTTGTGCAAGCGTAGGAATCTCATCCATTATCATAAAATGATCTTTCACTGCCTTATACTCAAGGCCAAGCCTAGACAAGGGCTGAATAGAGCGAATAGCCTCTCTGCTTGGTTATAAATGCTGCATTTGTACATATGGGTCGGTACACATCTTGCTCGTCCCAAAGATTCTTCATGGTGCCAGAGGCTATGGTGCCTTATCGAGGAGTGTGAATGTTCTCTACATCTCGGTATAGCCTGGTGATATTGCTTCTATGGGAGTGAATCTCATGCAACACCTCCCATATCTTTTTCGTTGAAGCATAAGCTATGACTTATTTGGCAATTGTTTGGATCATGCTATTTAGAAGACATGTTGCCACCCAATCATTATTAGCCTTCCAATCAGCAGATTTCACAACAAGCACATCTTCAGTTAATATATACTTATTCCAATGGGATCTGATAAACTAGGAGAAGGAAGTAGACCAAAGCAGAAAATTGGATCTATTCAATTGGATAGACGTCTGTTCCATATGAGGGGGACTGCTTGTGGTAGATGACTTTCCTATCAAGTCATTCACAGACTCCTCTTGGTCCCCCATGATGTCTGTAGTCGAGATCCACGTAAAATAGGAATTTTAAAGGCTGAAATTCAAATCATAAGGTCTGGAACTGCAATTTCAGACCTTTGTTGACTCTAGATCACACATACAAATCACAAAAACTCTGATTTAAGATCATATATCTCGTAGATACCAGAAAATACTTTCTTTGCATGTGCTAGGGCATAGATTAGGCCTTTGTGGTGCCTTCCAACGTGTAACTCCTCTAGAAGGGACTGTCAAAGAAGATAAGAACCAGTAACTTCTGTTGTAGTAGTTGCAGTTGACTTTTACAGCCCCCAACGGGTAGATCAAGGAATAAGGGACCCCTTAACACCTAATCTAGGCCGGCACAACCATTAGGAGGGGATCTAGAGACCGTGCTGGGCCAAGGAGAGAGGGCTGACGCTGACATAGGACCCCTACACCACCAGGCGGCGTTGTAGATAGTGGCGTAGGGGCATGGGGAGACACTGCAGTCGGTGGAGGAGACCTGGTGACGCGTTAGGAGGAGCTTATGCCCCTTGCGATGATCGACGACGTTGGTGGGGGGCGACACTGGTCACCGGCGACGCTGCTGGCCCTGTTGGAGGCTGGCAGTGCTGCAAGTTAGAGGGAGAGAGGGAGAGGATGGGGTTTGGGTGGTGGGTTGGAGGTTGGGGTTTGGGGGGATATCGGAGTCCTAATCTAGGATCGCTACTCTGATATCACGTTGGGATGAAAATGCATTAGTCTCATTCAGAAGACCCCTGGTGCCTTTATATAGAGAGGCACCAAAAGGAGAAATTACACACACACCCTTACATAAAAAATCAAAATAAAAGACCAACTACAAATAACTAAAAAACAACTCAACAGTCTCATTATGAGATACCTCAAGAGTAGTCCAGGTCTGGGCTCTCCTACAGGGATAATGGATCTATGGATACCATTGCTTACTTTGATGTGGATTGTGTGGGTATCATTGATGATTGGAGGTCTCCTTCAGGCTATGTTGTATTTCTTGGTGGGAATAATATGTCGTGGAAGAGCAAGAAACAAGGTGTGGTTGCTCGGTCTAGTGCAGTGGTAGAGTATTCTACTATGGCCTAAGCCGCATGTGAGATCATGTGGATTATGGGTTTTCTATAGGACTTGGGAGTTGTGGTTGAGGGACTCGTTCCACTCTTCTGTGACAATAAATCCGCAATGTATGTTGCATGCAATCTTGTCTTCCATGAGTGGATGAAGTACATTGAGGTCGATTTCCTTTATCCGCAATGCTTTCACGGAAGGAAAGATTAACACTCTATATGTTACCTCTGAGCTACAACTAGTTGATATTCTAATCAAGGCTCTTAAGAAGAAAAGACATGAGTTATTGTGTGACAAGTTGGTGCTTTACCGGCATATATGGCCCAACTTGAGAGAGAGTGTTGATGTGTTTGTACTTGAGGGGTTTTATTACATTTTTTAATATTTTATGGGTGCCTCTGTAATTTTTCTAGTAGCCTTGTTTTGCAAAAGAGAGGCTAGGATTTCTTTAATGAATAAGACCATTCGTCTTCCTCTACCAAAACTCTACCGAGAAACTAGTGATGCTGTTCAAGATTCTTTGCTGAAACTTGCACTCAAGACTTATCTTACATCAGTAATACTTTTTTGGCACTTTCTGGAATGTCAATGCTGCCGATTTATGATAATAAAGCTGTTAGAAGCATATCCTCATGTTGACAGACGACCTTGTTATTTAATTGTTTTTCTTCCCTTTTTGGATTGAAATGGTTCTCTCTTAAGACGATACTCAGATATTACCTAAAGTCTGTATAACTTTTGTTTACTATCATTGAATTTGAGACTATTTTCACTGGTTGGCCGACGGTATATTTTGTTATTGGTTACAGGTGCTTTACCTTTGTTGTTGCCTTTTCCATGGTAAACTAGTGGTAGTTATGCTATGTTGATAAATTGCAGGTATCTGCTTTTCTCTCCCACTATTTTGCAGAGGTGTTGGATTATAGCTTCACTGCTGATATGGAGAATGAGGTAATCTCTTACAAAGATTTGTTAAGTATTTTTTATTTTTCCTTAAGCTGGCAAAAAAGAGAGAAAAAAATTGAAACTTTATTTCTAAGAATATGCAAGTCTGTACTTCAGGATTGTGAGATAATATTGAAGTTGGAAGAAATACACATAATCTGGTAGATGCTTGCATAGAATTACTTCCTGCAGCTTGTGGTTAGATCAGTGCAGCTTAGATGCTGATAAATTAGCCACTATAATCTTGCATGACCTGGATGCTAGCTGTAAATCAAGGGGATAAAACATTGTGACAGACTGATTGTAGCCAAAGTGTGATAAGGTGGTTAATCCACCAAATCAATTTTGCAGTTTGGCTGCTACTGTTTAGATCACTGTTGCTTGGATGTACATAAATTAGCCAGTATAAACTTGCATGAATGCTTGTTTCAAAACAAGTGGCTAGCACATAGCTGCTAAAGCATGATAATGCAGTTGAGCTACCAAAACAAATGCACCTTTAGTTGGGTTACTGAGAAAAGCTGATTATACTGATTTCTGCAGCAATTGTATGGTAGTGCTTTCTTTCATTAATCCTTTCCTTGCCTTATAAACTTCCTTCTTGTATTGTAACATGCAATCTTGCTGGCTTCAGCTAGATAATGTTTCAGCTGGGAAGACCGAATGGAGAGGACTTTTGAAGGATTACTGGTCCAGGTTCACCAAGTACTGTGACCTTGCTAGGAACATCCATGTCCGACAGGTGATGAAAGATTCCGCGAAATGAATTTTTCTTGTTCTTTTTTGGCTGATGATGCACGCTTGATTTTTTTCTCCTGCTGCTGGAAAATTTGATTTTCTAGTTAGAGAAGATGCTGGAGAAAAAGTTCGGGCATGCATTGTTTAAGTCTCTTCCAAACTCTAGTAGGACATGCCCCAGGTAATTAACTCAATTTTATTGGAATGCACAAATACTTTTGCAAATAACCGTCTCTTTTTTTAGTTATTGTCATCATTTTAGATATGAAGGATGCTCTTCCAATTGTATTTACCGTGGTTAAGATTTACTACTATTTATCAAAATATGCTAATTAGGTTCTCAAGCATTATTTGTTTTTCTGAGGAAAAGATATTAGGCCTAGCACATTGCTGATATGTGCTCATGTCTTGTTTGTTAGCAGTTTTTTGTCTCACTAGTCTATGGATTTTATGAGAATGGCCTATGGATTTTTTGTTAGCAGTTTTTTGTGAGAATGGCCTATGGATTTTTTGCGATATAGTTGTCACGACACTTGATGGAAGATTTGGTTGCCATGTCATGAGGGTGTCTATGTTGAAGGTCATTCTCACAAGTGATGAAGATGGCTTAGCTGCTTCTAAAGAATCTATACACATGTTTGAGATTTGGTAGAGTGGTTTCATTTCTAACGGAGAGGGATCCCAATGCATTGGCTGAGTCTAATCCAGGTCTAATTTCCGTCATGAAGGCTTTTTACACACTCAGTTTGTCAGGAAAGACCTGGACCTGTTAACTATTTTCTTGGTATTAAGATCAGCCACATTGATGGATGTCTAAATTTGTCCCAGAGGGTATATGTTTTATTTATTTAATGTTTTGGGTCTTCTTGTTATTTTATAATTATATAGGGATATGTAATGTAATTGTCCCATGATGCCTTTCTATATGAAGGCACCTAGGGTTTCCCATGTAAGATACTTCTATATGGTATCATAGCAACGGTCCTAAGCTGGGCCTTTGGTATCTGACCAAATACCACCTCCATCCTCTTCTCCGGATAAAATCTTATTTGATCCAGACTCGATCTTCTCTCCAGCGGCTGCGTGACAACCGGAAACAGTACCCTAGGCTGTGCTGCTGCTGGAGCAGCACCGCTGGGCCCAGTGCGTGGGCTGCAGCAATGTTGGCTGGCGCAGCCAGCAACCGCGTAGGTGTGCTGCCGCCACCAGCAGCCTAGCAGGTTGTGTTGCCGCTGCCAGCAGCCTGTAGCCTAGGGCTGCAGTGCTTCCTGCAGGGAAAACTGCATCACAGGCCCTTCCCTCTTCTTCAATTTTGCCATCACTGAGGTCATCTCTGACCTTAGGGTGTGTGTAGGAGGGTAGGTGGCTGTTCTTGCCATCATTCGATGATCTGAAGTTCCTGTTTTCAGATTGGAGTTGGCTCCTCAAATATGATTTATGTTCTGATATTTTGAGTGGAAGAAGCCTCACCTATTGATCCACAAATCTGTGTACTATGGGGATCACAAGGGTTTGTTGAGTGACTTGATGGGGAAGCTATCTACCACGAGCGCATCTTCCTCCATGCAAGGGACTTCAATCAAATTAGATGGAACTAATTTCCTTCCGTGGTCTACATCATTCACTCGATTTGTGAGATCTCACAGGAAGAAGTATATTTTGGTGAAGGGTGAGCTGTTAGCCAAGGACAAGATGGAAGGCTGGGAGGCTAGCAATGATTGGGTTGCCACTTGCATGTTGAATAGCACGAAGGAGCTCATTGCCACGTAGGTGATGTCTTGTTTGTCAATAAAGAAGATGTGGAAAGTTCTTCATGAGATCCATTCTAGAAAGAACAACATTCATCGCTTGTATTGAGGAATTGAGGATATCCACATGTTTCAAAAGGGAACTATGCCCTTAGGAGAGTGTTATGGTTCTTTGAAGAATGTTTAGGATGGGTAGGACACCTATCATCCCCTATCGTTTGATTTATCGATTATGGTCAAGTAGTGGTAGGCCATATGTTTAGTATAGTTCTTAGCTACACTTGGACCAAAGTATAAGGCAGTCAAAGATCAGTTGATGACATCTGAGGAGATATCTTTGCTAGCATAGATCTATGTACGCCTCTCTCATCTAGAGCTATCTGACTCTAGTTAGGTGATTGATTCTTTTGCCATGGCATCTGTAGGTCGTGATCGTGGTGCTCCCTCAAGCAGGGGGAGAGATGCACTTTCAAGTGAGGTGGTTGTTATGGACGGGGTCGTGGTAGTCTTTTTGTGGGTGCTACCATTGTCTTAGTTACAACATTGATCGATGTTGGGTCAAGCATGGCTATCCATTATGCCAGGGTTCGCGTGCTCATCAGGTGTCTACCATCATTTAAAAAATCGTGCCTCGAGGCGGTAGCCTCAGCCTTCAGCAGTAAGGCGTGCGCCTCATTTATGTGAGGCACAGTCGAGCTCCCAACCATTGTGTTGGTGCCAAGAGGAGTGTCGATGGATAAGCGATGATATTGGTGGCGCGAGAAGAGGTACAATGATGAAGTCATTGCAACGTGGATCAAGGGCAGCTGCTACAGTGTGTCGTAGGTTAGGATTTTTAAATGTTAAAACCCTTAGGGTAAAACTTTCATCTTCATCACCTTTCTATTGTTTGCTTGTTAGTCCTATAAAAAGAAAAAAAAAAGAAAGAAAGAAGAAAACATAGAAGAAAAAAAGGGGAGGATGATGATGAAAAAAAACAAAGAAGGAAAAAGGTGGAAAATGTGAGAAAAAATGGAAGAAAATATATGAAGCAAGAAAAATTGTTGAGGAAAGGAAAGGAGGGTGGGGGGAGAGAAGAAAAGAGAAAATAGCAAGAAAAAAAAGGAGAAAAAAAGAGCAAAAAAAGAAAGAAAATAGTGTTTCAAGAAAGGAAAGGAGAAGCTCTTCTTTAGTTTTAGTTTCTTCTCTCTGTTTCTTCTCCCATAAAGTATGGGAGAAAGGGGGAATGTTAGTGTCAGCTTAGCATTATCGTTGATCCCATATGAGAGACTCATTGTTTGAGGTCCTCACATGAGAGAAACATTGTATCTGGTCCCTATATGAGAGGAATATTTTTTAGGACTCTATATAAGAGAAATCTAGAGTGAGATTTCCAAATAGAAGAGGTTAGTCTTCAGGTCTCCAGAGGAGAGGCTTACGTCAAGTTCCCGTATAGGAGAGGCTAATGTTTCGAGGTCTCTAGAGGAGAGGCCTTTGTTGAGTTTCCATGTGGGAGGGGCCCAATCTCAAGGTCTTCGGAGGAGAGGCCCATGTTCGAGATCTCCAATGGGAAAGCACTAGCACCAGTCGAGGTCTCTAGAGGGAGTGGCCCATGTTAGAGCTAGTTATAGCAGTTCATCTAACAGACTCCAGCCCTCGTTGATGTGTTGTCATCAATGTACTCGCCTACAAGCGTAGAACAAAGATGCAACTGGCGTCATTCTCCTGCAGAAGAGATGTGACCCGGTTGCACTAGTTGAAAGTGCTATGTTTTGTTGTAGGGTGAGGGTTTTGTTGTTTTACAAGCTAAGCATTTCATTCTCTAGCTTGAGGGGGATTGTTGAGAGAATGTGTAGCTAGGTAATTGGATATGAGAGATCCAATTACAAGATAATGTGGAGAGTTGGGGAATGTAGAGATATCAACCTTATCAGGGCCTTCTCTCATGATTTTTTCCTCGCTCTTCGTGACTGGGGTTTCTATGTAAATTCAAGCATTATTATCTGTCATGCTCTGATATTTATGCTCATTATTATTCCACCGTTATATATTTATCAACTCAAACAAATCCCACTTTCCTAACTTAGTAAATATGCAAACTTGGATTCTAAGGCACCAACTCATGCCAACTCATGTGTGAGACTGCATGCACACACATGTGACACTTGTCACGTGGCCCTTTATTCCACGCTAATAGTCTTTATTGTGCAATTTAATTGATGGGAAAGAATGCATCAACTTTTTTCAGATGATTTTCTCTATATCAACTTATTTGAATACACTTAGTTACCATTGAGATGAGTTGAATTTTTGCTTTTTTTCTCGATGTTTCTGGTAATCACCACTGTGGCTTTAGATCTGCGTCATCCTTTTCTTGTATACACTGGTCGTCAGGACTCAAGCCAATTGTTTCTTTCTGTGCTAATGTACAGCTGCTCAGAGGGTACTCTGGTATTCAAAGTCAGCAGATTTGGCACTGGATATTTTATTGGTTGTGACCAGCATCCGGCGTGCAGGTGAGTTTTGAAGAGCGTTTTGCTCAAATATCTCTTAAAGATTAATTCCTTGTAGACCATTCTTTTATGCATGTTCCGGTGGTGAATGCAATAATTCTTTGGACATCAAGCCGCAGAAAAAGAATATTCCATCAAAAAATAACTCAAGTTACAAAACATCCTCCGGAAAGAAGTTGATTTTACCACAAAGTGGTGATGTAATTGGCTTAGGTTAACGCGAGGATGCACTTTTATATGGCTTTCTTTGTGATGGCATTTAATTTTCAATATTATTCGAGGTTGTTTTATATTGTTGGTAGCGGAAGGTCATGCTAATCTCCCATGCTGCGAGATGGACCATTGCACTATGCTATCTCATCTGAGAATGACTGTTTTCCTGGTCACGACCATGTTTGCATGTTGATCAGACATTTTCTGTGAGGACCCATCGATGTGTTCTAATTCAGTATTTTTTTCACACAACGTGCTATTCAAAGTTTAATTTTGCTAGTGGAAGTATCTCCTTCTCACGAGTCAAACTGGTGACCTTGATGTCCAGAACCCTCCATCTTTTCCACTGAATCAACTTTCTTGTAATATTAATGAAATACTTCAAGAATTGAACTGTTTGGTGTTTTCGTAATTCTATATGTACCTGTATGTTTATCTGGCATGCGTTGGTGCATTTGTCAGGTATATTGCCGAGACTGTTGTTACTGAGAGTGGGGATGATGATCCTGATGAGATTCCTTTAAAGCCAAATCACTGTTTCCAGCCAAAGCTTTTGGGTCACCATCCAAGTAGCAATGAAAAGGTGCAATATTTTGCCTTTATAATTTTCTTTCCCTTTTCTTTCTTAGTTATAACAAGTTAGTTAGAACTTAGAACAAATGAGTCTAAGTCTTATTCCATAGTCCTAACTCTCAATATATAAAAGTGAAAAAATTACATAAGTTCTCCTAAAAGAAATAGAAAATGTTACAACTCAAGAAATAACAAAATACATATAAATGATTTAAGATCATAGGGGATAACACTCTTCCTCGAGTTGGAGCATAGAGACCAATCATGCTTAGCTTGGAATAACAAGTATCAAAGGATTGTTAGAGTAGTGCCTTGGTGAAGGTATTTGATGTTTAGTTATCAGAGGAGACATGAGTAGTGAATATGAGACCTCTCTAGATCAAGTCTTGTGTGTAATGGCAATCAACCTTTACATGCAAGTCTGCGAGGAGAGATCTCACCCACATCATCTTAGTTGCTATTTGTGCCATGACCATATATTCTGACTCCATACTAGACCTGGAGACAATTGCCTGTTTTTAACTCTTCAAAGTCATTAAATTTCCTACCACATAGGTGTAGAATCTAGTAGTAGATTTCCTATCTGGCAGACATCTTACATAGTCTGCATCAGAGTTGGCCACAATAGTCATAGAGATTCGTTTAGTGAATATGACCCCTTTCCTTGGTGCTCTCTTTAAGTACCTTACCACCATCATTGCAACATCCCAATCCTACTTAGTAACCCTATCCATTAGCTAGCTCAATTTCCCAACAGCAAGGGAAATGTCAGGTCTGATAGTGGTCAAATATAAAAGCTTGCTCACTAGACCTCTGTACTATTGATTGTCTATTGCCTTAGCCATATTATATAAGTGCACCTTGGAATCCATAGAGATCTTGGCTGGCTTTGCTCTCAGCATGCTTGTCTCCTATAATAAGTAAAGTGTATACTTTCTTTGGGAAAGAGCAACACTCTTCTTGCTCTGTGCCACCTCTATCCCAAGAAAGTATTCGAGAGGACTAAGATATTTTATAACAAAATTGGTTGCCAAATTCTTCTTGATCTCAACAATGCCATGACCATCATTCCCAATAAGAATGATATCGTCTACATAGACTAGTAGTGCCACCACACTCTATGTTGTCTTTCTAACAAATAAGGAATGATCTAAAGAGGATCTTCGGAAGCCCAACATCTTAACAACTCTGATAGCTTCTGGAATCATACCCTGGGGTGCTGCTTCAGATCATAAATTGCCTTGTGTAGGCGATACACTTGGGAACACTCCTTTGAACCTCATAGTTAGGAGGTTGTTATATGTAAATTTCTTCCTACAAGTTACCATACGAGAAAGCATTTTTGACATTGAGCTGGTGGATGGGCCAGTCATACTGCACTACGACTAAAACCAAGATGCAGATAGTGGGAAGCTGCGCCATTGGAGAGAATGCATCCAAGAAATCCATCTTACATGCCTGGGTGAACCTTTTGACCACAAGGCGAGCTTTATGTCTGGAAATCATCCCGTTGGGGTTATATTTTATGGTAAACACCCATTGACACCCAACAATAGAAGCCCCTGGAGGTAGGTCTGCAAGGTCCCAAGTGTCATGGGAGTGAACAACGACCATCTTATCCTCCATGGTTGATCGAAGTCCTATTAGTAGGAGCCTCAACTTAAAGAATCAATAAGGCAATCACATAGAGAATTGGTGACCCAGTTCCACCCAAAGATGTGTACGTCTGGGAGGAGAGCGATGCTCCCAATATTTCACTATGCCTTTGTAGGTAATAAAATCCTTCTAGCTTTTCTCTGATTGTGTAAAAAAATAAAGCTATCTCTTCTCAGTATTTATAATACAAAATCATTTCTCATAACGGATCTCACGGTCCTCGACGCTTCTTCCGCTATGTGGCTATTAATAGCATTTAAGTGAGTGACCGGCGCGGACCATTAGTGCTTATGCCATTGTAATGACTACCTCTTGTAATTCGGTCAATCGGGTCCTTAGACGGGTTGTCGGATTTTGGGATCAGGTCGGATCCAGTGAATCCTTAATCAGTCGGATCCGCCAATATGCTAAGGTCCTAGGAGCGAGTTGGATTCAGTGAATCCTTAATTAGCTGGATCCGCCAGGATCCTGAGTAAGCGGGTAGCCGTGTTTACTAAGACACCGAGCAACCAGGCCTCTTAAGCATTGTGCAAAGTTTTAATTGTGAGTGCTTTTTGTCCCTCATCAAATGCCGCCACTCTCTAGCTAGCTTATGCTGCTGAGAGAGTAGTATGTATATTAAAACTTTGCCTGGACAGTGCCCTCAATGATATGTCGACAAATTTTTAGTCGGGATAGTCATTTATAGGAAGTATATATTTGTGTTTTAGGTGGGCAAGGCACCATTAATGGAGTGGTAGGCTTATCACTACTCATTGTAGGGAACATAGGCACATCAACGCCTGAGTTTCTCTTTGGCCTTAAGAGGCCAACATCCCGAGAATAAATGCAATGTATCGCCTTCCGCGAGTGATGGCCAATCACTGCAGGAACTAATTTGTCATTTTGTGTGACAAGATTGACATTAATTGCTGTAATTATGAGGTATATTTGCCTAAAAAATCGCAACAGTAGGGCATTTGGTAGAGTTGTGAAATGATTTGCGCGTAGGGACATTTAATGCCTGCAATGATGGTGTGATTTTGATTAGATCAAAATCCTTTCACCTCGGGGTTATAAATAGGGGTGCTGGGGGGCAATAAATGCATTACCCCACACCATTTGCTGCGAGCCTTCTACGCACAAAAGCTCTGTGAATGCTAGCAGCACGAGGGCCACCCCTTACGGAGGGGTAAGGTCACTGGAGTTGTCTTCTTTCTGCAAAGAAGACAACTCTTCATGGCAAGTTAGCATCTTATAGGGAAAGGTGAGTCCACCTCTTCATCGAGGATATCGCCTGAGACAAGGTGATTATATGATTTTAGTTCAGACTTTCATGGCAAGTTAGCCATTCAAGAGTTTTTGATAGCTCATGGGCTTAGTCATGTCTATTTCCAACATGCGGGGTCCATGACCCGGCTATGTTATGATGGTGGGTAGAATGTTTTTATTAGAGAATGGCCTACGTGTGCCATCAAACCCTTTTTTAACCTCCTTTCTCGACTACTACCGAGTTGCCCCCTCTCAGCTTAACCTTAGCTGTTGGCATGTCCTTGTCGCCTTCACCGTCATTTGTTTTCATTTGGGAATTTGGCCCCAGGTAGGGCTATTCTGCCTCCTTTTTGCGTTAATGCCTCTTAAAGTGAAGAGGGGAAAGCCGCCATCTGAAACCTATACCCTTTACGACAGGTGAACAAAGTATAGGATAACTGATATGTTGGATAGTCTGAAGGGGCAGGATCACTAATTTTTCTTTCTCCACAATGTGGAGAAATTAGAAGTTCCTGGTATGTAGCAGGATTTACTTGAGAAAGTCCTGCCAAGTGCCCATGAGCTTGACCAGGATGCTCCTAATGACGCCAAAAAGGTCATGAATTTTGGGCCTTTAGCCTGGTCAGAATTGAGGCGGGTTGATGTGTTGGTGGTGCTATCATGGGTGGCTAATTCTTATCCCACGTCATGTAAGTTGGGGGGTATTAGCTTTAGATAATATATCTTTCCCAAGAATCTAATTTGTGGCTTTTTTGTCTTTCTCCAACTTTTGGGCAGTTTACCCGTTCAGATACCCCAATGATGGCGACTTGGGAGCTTGTCGCATAGTGGTTCGAGGTAAGATGGTCCCAAAGAGCGAGGTGAGGGAAGTAGATCTTCTCGCCCAAAATAGGGAAAGAGGAAGGAGTCAGTGTACGATGGTTCGGAGGAGGCCCCCCTTAAAATAACGGATGCCTCCTCAGCCTCGCCTGGCCAGTCCGGGCACACCACCCTACTCGTGTCCCCGCATCCGATTCCTAACATGGTGGCTGTAAAGGGAAGTTTCAACTTACCCATTCCCCTGAGTGGACCTCTAAACGCCTTTGCGTAGGTGGTGCAGTAGGCGGCGACTTTGGGAGGTGTTTTGGGTGACAGCATTTTCGAGCGGCCGCATTATAGGTGGAGTGCAACAAGGGTGCAAATGTTGGTGTTCCCTCATGGTCGAGGAGGCTTTGGGGTTATAGGCCAAACCTTTGGGGATGTAAGGAGGTCAGTGTTGGAAGGAACCCAAGAGGGTGGTTTACCCAGCTGGGAGAACCCGGCTCAAGTGGGCTCTTCGAGTAGTGCTCTTATGCTAGGGAGGTAGGTGCTATGACACCTGTAGGATGCCCTAACGTAGGCTAACCCTGCTCGACAAGGGTTGAATTTCAAACACATTTTCTTTTATTGTATGGGTGTGGTAAGATACTGTCCTTACTCTTCTTGAAGTCTTCTTACTCGAAGGACAATGAATTTCTAAATCCCACTAATTTGTTGTGGCTAGGTTGAAACTCTCAGGAGTGTTTTTATTCATGATAGCGGTGGTGCAACCGGGAATGTTGTTTTTGAGGTGCCTTGGAGGTGGCTGAAATGGCTGCAAAATGGGTAGTGACTGCCATGGCAGAGTAGCGGAATTTTGCCCACCAACTTGAGGAAGCTAGTGCCGCCCAGAAGATGGTGGAGAAGATTGCTGAGGAAACTACTACGAAGCTTCAGCTACAACAGCAAGCGGTTAGCCAAATATCTTTTTTGCAGAAAGAGTTGAAGGAAGCCTGCCTTAGGCTGAGGACAGCCGTGGCTCTTGTTGGGAAATTTGAAGACTCACTTGGTGCCATTCACAAGAGAGATCTCATGAAATTGCACGATCTTGACGAAAGGTTGCAATCTTCCTGTAACAATGTGCTCTGGTTGAAAGAGGAGGTATAGGTATTGGAGGCTGCATACTCTTCTGCGGTGGAAGGGTATGAGGTGGCCCTAGAAGAAGAACGACTCCTCCTTAATGCAACCATAGATGAGCTTGCTAACATCAAGGAGTCTCATGAGAAGGCGGAGGCAGGCGTGGGAGGGGCAACGTAGGACCTAGCAAAAGCCCTCTATCTCGCAAAAGAAAGGGCTAAAAGGGTTCTTGAATTGAGGAATGCCCCCGTACTGGAGATGAACCTTGAGGTAGTGATGTATTTCTTTGCCTCCGATCCGTCTATGAAGGAGAGTAGAGACCTTGTCTCTAAAGAGGCCGGGAAGTATATTCTGGCGGCAGTGCAGGCCCTCTTGGAAGGTGGCTAGATTACAGTGAAAGAACTATGTGGATGGTCCATAGATCATCTTCCGAGTTTGACCGCCAGAAGGCTGAGGGATTGATAGAAGACAAGGTTCCCCTGAAGATTCGCCTAAGGACCAGCTAGGTAGCTTGGCTCCTGAAGAGGAGGCGGACAAGCCTGGTCTGTCAAAGGCCTTTGAACAACCTTCTCATCCTACGAGCCCCTCTTATTAAGCCACCTCACCTCCTCCGACTCCTTGGGTTCCCTGAAGATTCGGAATGAAAAACTATGGTTGTTGTTGGTGTTTCTTTTTCCTCCTTTTTTAACTCTCTTTTGTTATGAGTCATTTGATGGGAATGACCTTTGTGGAAAATATAAAACCAGGCAGAAAGGCAATGAAAGACCTTTTTTTGTTTGTTTCATTTGATCTTACACATGATACATCCTTAAATTACTGGCTTGCCAAGTCTGTGGAATTGACTTACTGCCTAGAGTTTGTAATCTATAAAAGTCTCTTTGAGTGTCTTTACTAACTTTGTATGGTCGTTCCCATGGAGCGTCAAGCTTTCTGCTTGAATTAATTGGCATAGACACTTCACTCTTTCACAGGATTAAGTCTCCTTCAGAGGACTTTCTCTTGCGAACCCGCTTGTTGTAGGCGACTACAGTTGGCTCCTTGTAGCGTAGCGTCGATTCTGACGCCTTTTCTCTCATTTCTTCTACTAAGTCAAGGGCTAGGAGGACTTGATCATTGTTATTGTTAGGGTCATATAGCTGTAAGCGGTATGTAGGAAGGATTGTTTCTATGGGTAGCTAGGCTTTTATGCCATACACTAAGCTGAAAGGTGTGTGGCCTATGGAAGTCCTTTGGCGAGTCCTGTAACCCATAACACATTCGGCACTTCTACCTATCTACCTTTTGAGGAATCTACCGTTGTTTCAACACAGCAATGATGGTGCGATTAGTTACTTTCGCCTATCCGTTTGCTTGGGGGTGCGCTATGGACGTGAAACATAGGTGGATGTTCCAACTTGCACAAAATTCTTCAAATTTTTTACAAGCAAACTGGGTGCCATTGTTAGTGACAATGGCGCAGGGTATTCTGTACTGGGCTATGATCTTTCTTACAAAGGACACAACCTTCTCAGCCGTTTGAGGAATCTACCCATTTTGAGAAGTAATCTACTACTACCAAGATGAAACGCTTCTGAGCTGGCGAAAAAGAGCCAATGAAATCCATTCCCCATTTTGTGAAATGGATGGGTGACTTGATGGGCACCAACTTTCCAGGTGGCAAATGATGTAGTGAAGCAAATCCCTGGCACTTAACACATTTCTGCACAAAACTCTTGCACCGTTGTTTCATCTGAGGCTAAAAATACCCTGATTGAAACAGTCGGGCCAAGAGTGCCCTGTACCCACGTGATTGCCATAGATGCCATCATGGGCTTCCTGAAGGTCTTGTGACACCTCCTCTTGTGTGAGGCAACGTGATAGGGGGTGGAATATCCCTGCTTATATAATTGTTCGCTAATCCGAGTATACTTGGATGCTTTACGGCGGAATGCCTTGGGCCATGTCTCCTTTGGTGTTCTTGAATTGTATAATAGGCATCATCTAAGATATGGACTGTTGTATCACGAATGTTCTGGGAAGGAGCACTGTTGGCTCGTTTAGTGTTTGGAGGCATATGTCCTCTTCTTGCTCTAGCGGGATCGTGGACGCCAGGCGGGCTAAGGCATCTGCTAGAGGGTTTTCGGACCGGGGTACGTGACTAACTGAAACGGTCTTGAAATTCGACAACTCTTTGACTTTGTTGGCATATAGAATTATATTTGGATCCCTAGTTTGGTACTCACTGATTACTTGGTTAGCTACCAACTAGGAGTCCGTATATAACTCCAACGATGAAGTGCCCTTTGACTTGGCTACCCAGAGGTCGGTTAACATGACCTCATATTTATCCACATTGTTGGAGGTAGGGAAAATAAGCTTGATGGCATGTTTATGAGCGGTACTATTTAGGGCGGTCAAAGTTATGCCGGCCCCAGACTTGGCTGTTATAGAAGAGCCGTCCACATACAACTTTCACGGTAGAGTGAGGCAAGCGTCAGGACTTGTGAATTCTGTCACGAAATCCGCTAGGATTTGGCCTTTGATTGACTTGGCTGGTATTGGATGTCAAACCCTGCCAACTCCATGGCTCACTTTATTCGCTGGGTAGATCCTGTGGGTCTATGCAGCATCCAACGTAGAGGGTAGTCAGATAAGACTATTATTGCATGAGCTTGGAAGTATGGTCATAGATTTCTAGCGGCGGTTACCAGTGTTAGCCTGAGCTTCTCGATTACAGTATATTTGATTTTCGTGCCTTGATAGGTCTTACTGATGAAATATACTGGCTGTTGGCCACCTTCCCGGTCGCTAAAATGAATGGCACTGATGACAGACAGATGCCGCTAGGTAGAGGAATAGAGATTCCCTGGTCCTAGGAGTCGTCAAAATTGATAGGTATTGAAGGGCGTTCTTTACCTCCTGGAAAGCCTTCTGGCAGTGGGGGGTCTAATGGGTGGTTGTATAACCCTTGCCCTTTTTAATACACTCGAAGAATAGATGACATTTGTCAGAAGATTGAGACAAGAAACGACCTAAAGAGGCGATTTTGCTAACTAAAGACTACATTCCTTTCGGAGTGTTTGGTGGCGCCAGAGCCATGATCACCTGGATTTGGCTCTATTCCACGGTTCAAGACCAAAAATCCTAAAACTTTTCCCGAAGAAACATCGAAAATACATTTTAAAGGATTCAAACTTAGTCAGGTGTTCCTTAAGACACGGAACACCTTGATGAGATTTGCGAGATGCTAAGGGAAATTCAATTTCCTCACCAGCATGTTGTCAATATGTACCTCAAATGATTTTCTAATTGAGAAAAAATCATATTTACAAGGTGCTGGTAAGTTACTCCAGTATTTTTTAAGCCAAAGGACATGATTCTTTATTGAAATTGACCCTTATCAGTTATGAATGAAGTATGAGGTCTATCTGTTGGAGCTAAACTTATCTGGTGGTATCCACTGTAAGCATCCAGGAATGACATGTGAGACTGGCCATTGCATGAATCCACAAGAGCATCGACCCTTGGTAGGGGGAACTCATCTTTGGGCAGGCTTCATTTAGGTTTGTGAAGTCTACGCATATCTGCCACTTACCATTCGTCTTTCTGACCATGACTACATTGGATAACCACATAGGGTTCAGGGATTTTCCCACATGCCCATTTAAATCTCCACCCAAGCAAATCATTTCTGTCTGTGGGATTCCTTGAATTATCATATCAAGCTCTCCCCAAAATTTGTTCTTTATTCTTTCCTCTAGACCAACTTGAGGTGCATAAACTGAAATGACATTTAAGATCTCTTCTTCTAAGATTAATTTTATCAAAATAATTCGATCACCCAATCTCTTAACCTCAACCACGCTCTCCTTCAAATCTTTATGAATTATAATACCCACGTCGTTTCCACCTTTGTCCCTTCCTGAATACGAATATTTGAAACCTGTTCTCTCGATTTCCTTTGCTTTTTCACTAATCCACTTAGTCTCTTGAAGGTAAAGAATTTGAATCCTTCTCATTACCATTGTATCCACAATCTCCATGAGCTTGCTGGTCAAGGTACCAATATTCCATCTACCGAATCTCAGCATTCTTTGTGACACACTTCAATGACGAAGTGGTGGAACTAGCTTCTTTACTCGCATGCGTTCCTCATGCGAGAACCCTTGCTCATTTTGGATTACATTCGGGCGGCGATGTAGCGGAACTAACTTCTTTACTCGCATGCTTTCCTCATGCAAGAACCCTTGCTCATTTTGGACTACATCCGGGCAGCGATGTAGCGGAATTAACTTCTTTACTCGCATGCGTTCCTCATGTGAGAACCCTTGCTCATTTATCACTACACCCGGGCGTTGATGCAACGCGTCGCAAGTAGGGAACGCCCCAACAAAATCAGAGTGTTTGCTAGAATCCATGTTTAAAGATCCGACAAATTTTACGCTGGCTGTCGGCTACCTAACGCAACCCTCCTCCTTTACTCGGGCTTGGGACCGGCAATGAAAAGGCACACGAACCTCAACATAGGCGGAGTTAAAATGTTTTTATTTCTAGTACAAATGCCAAACTAATTTTTTATTTCTAAAATAAAATGTTTAAACACAATCCCTACACCAAACTTATTTTTTAACAGAAGCACCCAAGACAAACAGGAAAAATCATTCACAATGACCAAATAATAATTGTGACCTAGTCAATCAAGAATATGTCTAGGCCCCCTCACATATGCATGAACAAGATAAAACAACTCAGTGGACTAGCAGGATATGAGCTCTGGCGATGCGTTTCTAGCTGACAAGCATCACAAGTGATGACAGTACATGGAGAAATATTTGGAATGGTGTGCCAAAGGTTGTCCGAAGAAAAGTGGCCAAGATGAAGATGCCACTGGAGAGGAACCCAGCAGAAAAGGTGACACCCCCATGAAAAGCAACAATAAAGGGAGACTGGAACAGGAGATAGACACCGCTTCCTTATGGCTGCCACCAATTGTTCTCCCCGTTAGCATATCCTGAAAAGTGCAAGTAGTAGCGTCAAATATGGCATGAGAATGGAGCTCCTTTGTAATCCTGAAAAATGCAAGAGACTTGAGAGAAGAAAATAAATTTGCATCAACAGTAATGTGAGAAGATGCATCTGAGTTTGCAATCCATGCAGGGGTACCGAATCTGACAGACAATGAGATAGTAGCCATGGGTGGATACATAGTAGCTCTTATCGAAGTAGAAGCCTGAGATGCGATAAATTTATCATGCTTATCTTTGGATTTCGTAATCTATCATATCCTTGGGCTTGGAAGGACTCTCTTATACCACCAACTTGGCTTACCCATGGATCCATACCCTGAGGGTATTCATGTTTCACCCAGCACCTATCAACAATATGTTAATTTCTATGACAGTATTCATAGAATACGTTGCTCCTACCACAACCATGGCCTCCATGTGCTCCACTACAGCTGCGAATACCACAACTGCCTGACTCGGAATTTCCCCAGCCACAACCAAAGGAAGCTATGGCAAAAGAATCAGCAGTAGAAACGGGGTTTGAGACCTCCAATTGAGAAATATGAGCATAGATTTGTGCTGGAGTAGATATTTCCTCGAGAGTCATGAAAAGATCCTTCATAGCTTTATACTTAGGACCCAATCCAAAGAGTAATTGAATAGATCGGATGGCCTCTCTTTGCTTGGCCATAACAGTAAGATTAGTATATACATAGTAGCTCCCGTCGAAGTAGAAGCCTAAGATGCAATAAATTTATCATACTTAGCTCTGGATTTCGTAATCTAACTATCATATCCTTGGACTTGGAAGGACTTACCTGAACCACCAACTTGGTTTGCCCATGGATCCATATCCTGAGGGTATTCATGTTTCACCCAGTACCTATCAACAATATGTCAATTTCTATGACAGTATTCATAGAATACATTGCTCCTACCACAACCATGGCCTCCATTTGCTCCACTACAGCTGCGAATACCACAACTGCCTGACTCGGAATTTCCCCAGCCATAACCAAAGGAAGCTATGGCAAAAGAATCAGCAGTAGAAATGGGGTTTGAGACCTCCAATTGAGAAATATGAGCATAGATTTGTGCTGGAGTAGATATTTCCTCGAGAGTCATGAAAAGATCCTTCATAGCTTTATACTTAGGACCCAGTCCAAAGAGTAATTGAATAGATCGGATGGCCTCTCTTTGCTTGGCCATAACAATAAGATTAGTAGATACATAGTAGCTCCCGTCGAAGTAGAAGCCCGAGATGCAATAAATTTATCATACTTACCTTTGGATTTCGTAATCTAACTATCATATCCTTAGGCCTGGAAGGACTTACCAGTACCTCCAAATTGGTTTGCCCATGGATCCATATCCTGAGGGTATTCATGTTTCACCCAGCACCTATCATTAGTATGTCAATTTCTATGACAGTATTCACATAATACATTGCTCCTACCACGACCATCGCCTCCATGTGCTCTAGCACGGTTGCGAACACCACAACTGCTTGACTCGAAATTTCCCTGGCCACAACCAAAGGAGGCTATGGCAAAGGAATCAGTAGTAGGAACAGGGTCTGAGACCTCCAATCGAGCAATATGGGCATAGATTTGTGCCGGAGTATGTATCTCCTCGAGAGTTGTGAAATGATCCTTTACCGCTTTATACTTAAGACCCAGTCCAAAGGATAATTGAATAGATCGGATGGCCTCTCTTTGCTTGGCCATTACAGTAAGATTAGTAGATAATGGCTGATGGACATCTTGTCCATCCCACAAGTTCTTCATAGTACCATAATACTCAGTCAGGGGCATCGTCCCTTTTCCTGAGTGTATGCATCTCCTCAGTCACCTGTTAGAGACGTGTGATACTCGTGAGTGTATTTCATGCAATACCTCCTCATCCTCTTGACTGATGAATATGCCATCACCTGCGTCGCCATTGTCTCCTTCGTGTTGTTTAACATGTGTTGATTCTAGCGCAATGCGGAGGCGTGGAGGCTCTTCCCACGTGTGGAAATAGGTGGCAACAAGGTGCTGTAGGCAGCCCTTGTCCATGCGACAGGGAGGAGAGGGAGAGAGAGGGAGTTGATATGTTGGAAGAATATTGCATTAACTCAAGAATAGAAGAATTACAAAGACTCTTTTATAGAGAACAAATCACAATCTTCTAAAATAAGAAACAAACTAAATCCTAATTAAATCATATCTCATAATTTTAGAAAGAACAAATCGTCAAAAAGATATTTTTCAAAAATCAACATACCAACTAAACCACCACAAAACTTGGACCAAAAGCAAACTTAAAATACCCTTAGGGTTGGCGCCCCTTTGGGTGTCTACTGGATTGCCACGTGGCACCTCATTCTCCACAACATGCACGTTGCAACCCAATCGTTGTCATCTTCCTAATCAGCTGACTGCTATGCAGGTTCGTCCTGAGTTGGAATGTATTTCTTCCAATAGGATACTATGAATCGGGAGAAGGATGTAGACCAAAGGAGGAAGTTGGAACCATCCAACTTGATGGATATATCATGCATATGTGGAGAGGTGCTTGTGGTGGATAATTTTCCCATCGAGTCGCTTAGGGGGGTCTTTCTAGTCTACCATGGCAATCTGATTTGTAGGGCAAATAAAAAATCAGATCTGACTACTGTGAATTCAGACCATCAGATTTTGAAAAGAAGACTGCTTGCAGGTGTAGCAATCACTGCTGGGGCAAATACCAGCCCCAACAATGATCACCTCTTCCTTATAGGGAATGTTGTTGCTTGCAGCAGCGCAGAGAGCAGGAACACACACACACATGGTGTGCAGGGGCAGCAGGAGCCCCCCACATGGCTGCCCGGGGGCTGCAGAGCCCCTGCCGGTGGCGCAGGCACCCCTGAGGTTACCACTGCAGCCCTTGTGGCGGTGCTGGAGGTCCTCCGGTGCTGCTGTGGCTGGCGACGGTGGAACAAGGGGCCGGTGATGCCCCTGAGAAGAAGATAAGGGTTTGGTGGAGGGGAAAGTAGGCTAGATGTTTGGTGGGGTATCTAGGCACCATTCTAGAATCGCTGCTCTGATACTATGTTAGGAAAAATAAGAGGCTTAATTTCATTATTCGACCCTTAGGGCTCTTATATAGAGAGACTGTGGATAAAATATAGATTAGTCCATAAAGAAATAAAAAACAGGAAAATAACAAGAACACTACATATCTCTCAACACTACCTCCCATAGTATAATTGCATGTGTGCTGCTCTTGATGCATAAACTGAAATACTGAAGGTTGAAATGGCCGAAATGATGTTCATGCCTACATGTTCTGCGTATTTTGTCTGTCTGTGGGTTTGGGGTGAATGGGGAGGTGGCTGCAGAGAGACTGGAAATACAGATGCGGAATGTAGGAGGTTAGATCATTTCTGTCGTAATCAGTGGGGAAAAATTAGAGGAAAACCCTGGTAAATGTGGGCTGCGAAATGTATCTCGCTTTGGTGAACTTGTTTGTGGTTAAATAGTACTTGTCAACAAAGGAAATTGCTTGTTGCCTTTTTTCCCATTATGAATGTCTTCAATTAATTGTAGGTTAGACATCGTACTCTTTCTCAAAAACAATTTTTGTATTAAGATGCACAAGGAAAGTCTCTTTACAGTAATACTTGCTTGAAATATTTTTCACTTATTATCTTTTTTTCTTCTTCTAGGTTTTCTTAAAAAAAGGACCATTCAGTTACTATGTTCAACTTGGTGATGACAGGAAGGGATCTCCACCCAGAAGAATTTCTGTTTCTGAGGTACATTTTCGTTTAATAAGGGATTGATTTCTTCTTCTTGTTTTTCCCCCAAGGTAAAAGAGGGGGTTAACAAAAGATGTCAATCCCCCAAATTTTCATTAAAAGGAGCTTTCATCACACAAAAATTGCAAATGATCTGAAATGATGTACACCATCCACAGATGTTCGCCCCCTTGTAAAGATTTATACCATTTCTCTCCAACCAAATATACCATATCAAAATAAAGGTCTCCTTATGGTATCTGTCAGTACGGGCTACATGAAGGCTACTCCAGAACTCTGGCTGTGAGTAGAAACTAACCATCCAATCCTCAGCATCCAGCCATCTTGTGCAAAAGGGGCAAGGAAAGAATAGGTGATCCATATCTTCTACTCCGTGTTGCAGAAGACACAAGTTGCATCTGCTTGAGGCACCCCATGTCTCCTAAAATCATGGCTGCCCACCCTACATCACCTTCAAAGGGATCCTTTGCTCCCACTATAAAAAAGAACAACTTTTATTTGTATCACTTTTTTTTCCTCATTCGTCACAAGTTTCAAACTTTTTACTGTATCAAGCATCTGAGAATCTTGCTTCCTCGTCAAGTTACCCATGGTTGTCACAATTCTCAAACACTTGTGGGATATCATCCATCATAGACAGCATACATATGAACTTTCCAACCTCTACATGATTCTCTAACATTCTTACCATGCCTTCAGATGGTATTGTTATGGTTATAAGTTGGTTTTTCTTGCAGAAATGCCCCCCTAACTATCAGAATGTCTCATTTTGACTTCACATCCATTTTGCTCTCTGACAAATCTGATCCGGTAGCCCATGTTTCATGTTCTTAACTCTGGGTATCTATATGCATGAAATGTTGAAGTTACATAATTGTTTGTTTAGTATAATGCTACCCTTGCACATTTTCTATAAACTTGGTGGCATATACCTATACCCTTACCTGCAGTGGCCTTTAGCTGCCTGCTGATAAATTTGGGAAACAGAATAACAAGTCTGTAATTTTTCCTTAGTAATTCGCTTAGTCAAGTGGACTAACCTGCAGTGGCATATAATCTCTATTTTTCATTAGCTCTGTGAATGTGAACTCTTGCTAAAACTTGGCCTTTAATTAATGCATATTATGAACTGGTATTTGTGAGCTGTCTTTTTCTTCTATTCTTTTACCCTTCTTATTTCTAGAGGTACTTTAACTGTTTTGTTCCGTCTGATCGTCTGTATATTAAGGATTAGGGTTATTGTAATATGAAAAATCATTTCATTTTTGTCAACATTTAGGGTCAACTTTAAGTTTTTCATACTTGATACCTTCTGCCTGTTAGTTGTTTTTCCCATCATTTCCATCTTTGTGCAAAAGGAGGGTCATGGCATGCATGCAAGGCATGCACTCACAGTGAATGTGCTTTAGAGAGTACAGGCAGCATAGTGGCATTGGCTGGGGCTTTATGTGGTGGCACTGCAGGCACCAACCAACAATGCTACATACATCAGGCAGCCACACTATAGGCATTGGGTGGCAGCATTGCAGGCAAGACACTGCTATGCGGTGTATGGCATGGACTGTGCAGCAGCTCAGCAGTGAAGAGTGTGCAGCAGCTTGGTGCACTTCATGATGGTGCATAGCATACCTTGATCTGCGTGTGAAGGTTGCCTGCTGGTGTTCAGCTCACGCAGGCATCATATTAGGACTTTTCATGTGATTGTGCATGGTTGCATGACATGACTGGCATAAGGCAGATTTGTCTTGATATTCCAAGGAGCATGTGTTCCATTCTTCTTTCTTTGTTTGTTTTTCCCTTCTGAGGGGTTCACAATTTGACGATGATGTCATCATCATACTCTTCTACTGCTGGAGAGATGTCTGAATGTGACCAAGGGGATATCAGAGGCTAGTGGAAAGTTGAGGTTCATGGGAACCTGTTCTTGTTTCTCACCATAATCAGGTTGGATGAGCTCAGCCACCTGAAATGGCCATACATTCATGATGGCAATTGAGACACATGATAAGGGGCAGATCATTGTAGTGATGGTGCTCATGGTGAAGATAGACAAATATGCCAGGTGAAAGGGCATAAGCTTGGTCAAAGCTTGCACGATAAGTAGCATTTGCTTGTATCAACAATGATGTTATGTTTCATGGTATTACAAGAGGGACATGGGACATACTATAAAGCACTCTCAGTAGAAGAATGCAACTCATCTTCATACTTATCAAGAGACTGCACACTGTAGATATATTCTTCCCATCTTCATATTCATCGGGAGACTGCATGCTGCAGATGGGTGATAAGTCAGTTGCCCAGTGCTACTCAGCTCTTTGCCTTCAAGGAGCTGAACGTGTATTGCCTTGTCTATTCATGTGAATCTCAGAAACAGCACAAGCAAGAGATAATTTTTTGGCAGGCTTTTCTATGTCATGCCATGCTGTCCCAGTTCAAATTCTAGAATCTCAGGAGGTCCTAAGCATAGGCTGCATAGCTGAGGTGTACAATCAGGCTTGCAATTTCAGCTTCATCTAGAGTCAAACTTTTATTTTGTCAGTTTCTTATGGCCGATGACAAGGGGAAGCTGTATCCATAGGATGTGGATAAGGCTATGGGATTGTAGGGTATTGTAAGAACTAAGAAGAATGGTCGCAAAAAATAAAATTGCTAAACCAATCATGGAAAGCAAATTGTTGCACATTAGGCCATCATTGCACCAATTGGTTCATCTATGGTGTTTGACACAGTTTCTTGAGCATCGATCTAATGATCTAGTGTAGAGGTTGAATGAGTTGACTGCAACAAGTGTATTTTTGACACCCGATGGTCCAAAGTCTAATATTGTTGCCTTGATGTCCTCAAGTACAATGCTTCACCTGCTGTGTAGACTGATTCAGACTGGCTAGTAGACTCTTAACGTGTTTGTGGTGCTGCAAACGGTTTGACAGATTAGAACTATTTCCCTTCATTTGCATAGTATAGGTTGATGATGGGAGAAATTCACCGTCATTGTTCAAGAGATCAAAAAAGACGATTGATTTAGTTAGTAAGGAAGGAGGGGTCTCTGAACACTTATGGTCCTCTGTTTTTGTTGTTTTTGGTCTTTCACGTGGTGATGCAAATGCTTAGTAGTGTCACCTATTCATGGGCATCTTCCTTTGTCAAAGCTACAAAGTATAATTTTTCAAGTGTCTTCCTTTTCCATTTTCCTTGTTAGAGCTACGAAGTATAGTTTTTCAAGTGTCTATTTTCCACTTTCAATTGTGAAGTGTTAGTTGGGGAAGTGCCATCGTTCCTGCTGGTCATGGTCTTAGTTTCAATTCTTTATTTGCATTGTTGCATCTAAATATTTGAGGTCTTACTTGTTTCCATGTCACGAACCACAGACAAAAGTATTATTTAGTCATGCTTAATGCCTTTTCATGTCTTTCATGGGTGTTTTCATTAAAGGTAATGTCTGATAAAGGAGATGCAATAAAATTATTTTTTATTGGAGAATCAATTTGGTTCAACAATCAAGATTGTGAGATTTGACGATGCTTTGTTTTGCACCACTAGCCTCTTTTTAGAGCTATTATGTCATCATTCATCAAGCCAATTGCATTCACATCTCCTAACAAAATGGGGTGGTTGAGTACAAACATTGGCACGTATTTAATTTTTGCTAATCTCTTTTGATCCAATCAAATGTTCTGCTTTTATACTGCAGTGACATGGTCCTTGCAGCATCCTATTTGATTGATCTCCAAGGACCTGATCGAGAGAAGAGTAAAGTGAGCACACGAATAATGCAAACAAAGGAAAAAGACAGAGAACTGTTAACCTAATTCTAACTTAATTGTGTACGTCTAGGGAAGGGATCTAACCCTCAAATGTTCACCTTCAGAGTGTTCTCTTTGTTTACTGGAGTACAATATGGGAGATTAGCCCTTTCTTGAGTACATGGATTCCCTTTTTTTAAGGCTTTTAGGCCGTAATTAAGAATAATTACACTCCTTGGGCAATGCAATCGACTTAGATGTTGCTTCGCTTTCTTAGTCATTGACACGTTGTATTGCTTCTCATGTTGTTGCTTTGCTTTCTTGCTTGGCACCGCCTAACTTGACTTGATGGTGAGATGGCTAGCCTCAGTCTCCCTAGTAGACCTTTGCTGCCTAGGTACCAGGTGGGTGAGGTAGGCATGCTGCTTCGGGTGGTTCTAGTAGGTAGGATGGCCAGGCGATTGAGGCAGGCGGCTAGCTCCAGGTGCCCTGGGCGGGAGAGTTAGGCTGGCTAGTTTTAGGCAAACCACATGGTCCGTCTAAGGTGCTAGCAGGATGCTCTTGATTAGTGCCGACAAGCTTTCCTCGTCCAACAATTGGGTTGGCTCCCTCCTTGGCCCAATTAGGGCTAGCTTTGGCTTAATGGGCCACCTCTGATGAGCTTGCCTCTTTCTCCCTCATCACTGTCTAATTAACAAGATGCAGTCTTTGGACATTAGGTAACATTTTGTTTTTTGGCTGCTACTAAATGCGTTTCCATGTCACCTAAGGTGGTTGGCGTAGTTTGCTTTGTTCACTTTTGCTGGTATCTTACGGGATACACCTCCTTGGGCTGTCAAATGTGGGTTCCTTGGGCACTCACAAACTCAAAAGAATATCATTTTTTGATCCCATTCGTTGGCATCATTATGCTGTACATGCTATATTTTTCAAGTTCTATACTTCATCCCAAGAATAGTGTAATAGTGTCTCCATAGATTTTGGCAGGTCTATGCTCAATACCAGTTTAATCTGTACTCAATCTGTTTCTTATTATCAGGACCCACTAAATATGTCTACTCCCAAAGCCAACCCTTCCTCGTGAAGGTTTCTTGTGGGGAGCCTTGTCAGTGACAGTGAATTATCCATTGCAATGAGAGAAAGGAAGATGAAGAGGCATTGTATTTTGCATTTTATATCAAATTTTTTCTCACTTGATAATCCTGACAATGGGTAACCATGGTGGCCAATATCATCGCTTTTAGAGATTGTTGAACTTGAGTTGTTGTAGTTGCCTGAGGATTCATCTATTATTTGTTGCAAATAGGTATTATAGACCTCTTGGTGCTTTGTCACCTGTGGCTCAGATGTGTATCCCCCCACCCCCACACTAAAACACCAAAGAAAAAGAAAAAAAAACTACTATAATTTTAAATCATGTTGCTGGTTATTTTGATTGGCCTATTTTTCAGTTGGATGTCAAGAATCCTTTTCATATTTTGATCTAATAATAGAATTTTATGTGCAAAAACCCCTCAGGATTTGAGGTTTAGGGGGAGTATTCCAAGATGTGTAGGTTCAAGAAGGCTATGCATGGCTGGTGTGGTTTGACAAGCTCTCTAATGTTGGAGCAATATGGTTTCAAGAGATTCTTGAACCATTATTTATTCATGGGAAATCAAAGCAAGGCATTTTCATGATTGCTTGCCTTTTCAAGGAAAAAAGTTTATGATTATTTATATCGATGGTTTTCTTGAGTGGCTGGGATGAGGAGGGCATCCAAGATACCATGCGGTACTTCAAGAAGACTTTATTAGCAATAGGTCCACCTAGATACTTCTTGAGTATTGAGGTTGCTAGAACTAAAAGGGGTGTGGTCCTCTTTGAGGAAACGTCACTGATATTTTGCAGGAAAGTAGCATGTTGGAGGCTGAACCAGCGGTTGTTTTGATGCATCTCAAAGTACAGTGCATGAGATATCTAGAGATTTGGCTAATGTCAGACAATATCAAACTCTAGTGGAAAAACCTCTCCAAGTTACTATGAACAGCCTAATATCCCATTTGTTGGGAAGATGAGTCAATTCATGGAGAAGACCATGAAAAAACACTTGTTAGTTGCTACCAAGATGGTCCTTGGTCTTCACTGTGGAAAAGTCTTCGGTTAGTTTTCACTATCGAAAGGTCTTCGGTTCATAGAAGGGAAGTCATTAAATGTGCTTGCTTATGTTGATGCAGACCGTGTAGGGTGCTTGGCTAATGGGAAGCCTCATCTTGCTGCAGATGCTTACAGTCTTTTCCTCCACATCTCACCAATAGAGATTGACCCCTATTCACATTATCAACTGCTTTGCTTGTTGGTCACGCTCACATCTGGTGAAGAGGTGCAGCATTCATGCAAAAGATCTTGTACTCTAAGAAAGCGCAACGAAGATGTAAATCAAGGTCTGTGTTCTTTGCCTGGACTGCAGTATCTCTGCCCTTGCCAGGTGATGGATGTTGGGTGACGCCTCATGAAATTCTTCTTGCCACATCCAAGTTGAGAGCATTGCCGTCTTGACAGGTCTGTAATTGTATCTGATCTAATCACAACCTCAATGCAACTTGTTTTTGGTGATGCTGCATGTTAGCAAGTTAGCAACAAGATGGAACCTGAAGACGTAGAAAAGTCTTGAACACAGATCTGATCTTATCATACAATTGGACGTTGAACTAAGTCGAAAAGATCTGAGAATTCATATAATCAGATATAAGGGGGGAAAACACAGGAGACCGAACTTTTTCAAGAGAAGGATGGTAGTACAATGGCCTTTATATAGGCCCAGACCTTCGTACAATTCCTAGTCCCAATTGTATTCACATCTCTTCCTAATAGGTTTGGGATTTGTTGATTAATAATATAACTTTCAACATAAATTTTGCTGTATCCCACTATTTCATTGCTATCTATCCCAGCTAAACATGTTAGATATACAGATTCTCTCTATTTATTTATATATGCTTTTACTTTTGCTTGTTTCTAGAGGTGTATGATTGCAATATTTCCATCTAATCCTCTATGTTTCAATAATTAAAAAAACCATTTCATTTTCTTCAACAGAATTTATAGGATATTCTTCTTCTTCTTCATATCTGATCATATATCCAGTTATATTTCTGATTCTGAAAATGTCAGTTTACCAAAGAAAAGCAAGGCTATGGGATAAGCTTTGCTATACTAAGCCAAGATTACTAATATGTTATGGATGTTTTCTTGCTTTTAAGTTAGAATGCTTTACAATATTTTCAGTTGTATGATTTACTCATGCTATGAGGCTAAGAATGAATGATAGCCTTGGTCCTTATATAGAAGCTGACAGCTGCTGTTTATTACAGACTAAGGATATTGATTCTTTCTCCTTTGAAGATGCAATTGAGCTCTTGCGTTACCCTATCAAATTGGTATGGCTTTAGAATTTTACTATGTATGAACTGTTGCTTCGAAGAAACACTGACCTACTGTCAGCTAACGTGTACTACAGGGTGACCATCCAAAAGATGAGCAACCAGTTTTGCTAACACATTCCAGATATGGATTTTCTATCCGACACAAAAACATCTTTGCTGTGGTGCCGAAGGTGTGACTTCTATGTATTCAAATTAGATAAATTGCTTGCTTTTCCTCAATAATGAGTGTAATGACTTAAGCTTGAAGTTTCGAACATGGCAATCAAATTATGAACAACAATTTCGAAAAGATCCTCTAATGTTCTCTAGGCAAGGTTGAGTAGTGATTGTAATATTAAGCATTCAGATGCTGAAACCTAGAGAAATGTTTCCAAGAACTCATCCTTAAAAAGGAATCTCAAAGGGAGAATGCAAACATGGCACAGTAGTCACAAAAGCCAAAATGACGATATTTACCACAATAAGTGGCGCTTGGTACTCGGATTCTGTGTTGCCATACTAGTGTCTGGGTTGTAACTTGTATCTATATCAGGAATTCATCCCTGGTGGTGTTTTTTTACTTTTTGTTGCATTACCCAAACTCTTTTGCAGGACTCATCATCCTACTTATCAAACCTTCAAATTGATCTCTATTTGGTCCTCAGTTATCTCATGATTCTTATCGTGGATCCATAGCATCTATGTTTTCTTGGATGCATGGAGAAAATTAAACAAAAGGTCTTTACCCAGGCAGTTGTTACATTCACAATTTGCACCCTACAGTTGCTTTGATCTGTAGTATCTAGAAGCAAAAGGTTGGGTAGCCTTTTAAAATGATTTTTTTCTGGGATTTGATTGCATTGATTGGAATGTGCAGTCTGTATTCTATAGGTATTTACATGTTAAGTTTGTCTTGAAAGACTGAGTTTACATTTCAAATCACAGAGTAAAGATCCCAAGGCAATTACTCTGGAGATTGGTTTGAAGCTATTATCCAGCAAGACAGCAAAGCGTATTGGTCGGACTAAAAAGAAAGCGAAAGAACAGACTCTCTCCTAGCCATTGGCATCCTTCTTGGAAGTGCAGGACTGCTAAGAAGATGCTTGAGTAGGAGGTCTGCAGATTATTGGTGAAAGATGAGATGTCTTTCTGCCCAAAACTAATCACTTAACAGTGCAGATTGTTGGAGGCGGATGCTGAAGATCCACACATTCTTGAGATTGAACAAGGCAAAGATGCTCATGATATTATGTGATTTATATAAATAGGCTTCACATGAAGCACCTTTTGAGTTTGCCAAAGAATTGTTATAAACAGATTCATTCCACCACCGAAAATGGTGTCGATAGGTTAGGTTGTCAATATTATTTGTAACTAATTTATTCTACTGGGGCTGGTGTGATAATTCAGGTCGATTTTTTACTCAAGTTTTGCCAAACATTCATGTGATAGTTTTATTGGTTCAGCTTAAATTAATAGCTGGATGCTTGAGATGGATATCTCAACATACAAGGATGGTATTGGTAGAGATTTTATAGATGTTTGAAGGTTACCATCATCATTTCATATTCTATATCACATAAATGTCACTGTAATATTGTGAAATTAGACCTATATTCCTATCTTTTTCATATTTAAGTAGGTATCCCTAAAAACATTAGGTAATGGTGGCAGTAGGGGTAGGGTGGTCAAAGAGGAGGAAGGGGTGGCGGTGGTAGTTAGAGAGGACGTAGGGGGTTTGTGGGGGTGGTGGTGGTCGGAGAGGAGAGGGAGTGGAAGTGGAGGAGTAAGGAGAGGACGGTGTTCTTACCATCATTGGTGGGGATGGTGGCAGCAAAGAGGGTGCAGTGGAGAGGCATTTGTGTATAGGGATCGCTCTCACCAACTTCTCGTTGTTTACAAGAATATGCCTAGAAAATTTGTTATATATGCTTACATCAATACCCTTCTATTAAGATATTTTATCAAATTTGATCTGGGTGTTTCCCTTCGAGCTCATGCGCCTCATTCTTTCACATGTCGAGGGCTCCCGACGGTTTTGTTTGAACCTAGGAACTGCTGGAGTCACTGAAAAGTTATTGCATTAATGGAGTAAAAATGAAATTACTTGATGAGAAAAGGGTGAATTCACAGGACCTTAAAAGCTGGTTTCCTATTTGGTGTCCAATTCTACCGACTTGGATAATGAAGGGATATTGATGTGAAAAAGGAAAATCTTTTAGGGTTACTTGTATAAATGGTGAGAAGTTAGGGATGATGTACGATATCGTAAATACTTTTTGGAGTACTCATGTCAAAATCCCAATAGTAATGAAGAAAAATCAATTGTTCACGATAGAGTATGCTTGCAAGTTGCATTGTACACACTAGTTGCCAGACTATGTACGGGAATAAAATTGAATAATGGAATAGAATTGAGGTGGCACTAAAATTGAACTTTCACAGTTGTTGTTAGAGCAGAGATTGAAAGAAATAATTTTTAGGAGTCAAGCACATCATTTTCTTTTGGACGAAGAATAAGAAAGATTATTAAGTAACATGAGAGATAGTATGAATAATATTAAAATGTCATCTCAAATTTTCACTTACAACATAGTAACTTATCTACCATACCTAACTTTTACTGACTCTACTTCCATCACTTACAACAACACAATTAAAATTTATTTCATCCTAAATTCTATCCAAGTGAAAATTTCATCCCTCATCCAGAATTTTAAGGGATAATTAAGGAGGATGGGGATGTGGGGGAAGATGGATTACATGTTGAAATAAGGTTTGATTAGGGTGAAGCAAGTACTGAGCAAGGAATTTCGATTAGGGGGATGGAATCAAAGCATTATGTTTATTAATAGAAATCTAATAGTTCAGTGGAGAAAGAAAAATGTAAGGCAATTTGCTAAAACCAAGTGGTTCCGGTACCTATGTAAAAGCCCTCTTTATCGATTCCCTCGTAAAGAACACTTTGGTCAGCCAGTTGGGTAAATTCAGATTGGTACTGGCCCGATAGATTAGTCTGTACCTGCTGGGTCGTGGAAAAGAGTGTAAAAAAAAGTCTATATCTATTATTACTCTTTTAAAATGGGGAGACTAAGGAAGGATATTATAACGTATGCAAGCTTGAAAAAGTGGTAATAACTCCTTGCACGTTGTTTGTAATCCCTGTAAGCTATTAAAATAAGAAAAACTTGTTCGCCATCCCTATAAGCCATAAAATCTCTTGAAGGTGGATACGGTGAAATTTAATATCCACCATTTGGCTAAACTATGTTTAAAAATCTAACTTGGCGTCATCCGCGAATCACCGGATGGCCATTAATAAAAAAGACAGCTATCAAGGAATACAAAAGCTCAAAAGGTGATTGGATTTTGGAATGCAAAGAGGTGAGGGTAATTGAAAAATTAAATTTAAAAGCGACGACTACGTCGTATGTCTCTCTTCCATATAAAAAATAAAAAATAAAAAAAGTAACACATCATTCAAAAAAGTCATTATCATTTCTAAATTAAAAATACATAGGTATAAAATTAAAAATATATCCATATAAAATCAAAATATACCTAGGTAAAATCTTTCCCTACACCATTATAAAGCATCAAAAGTATCCTTGAAATCATCTTACATTGGTAGATAATCATAAAACTCACCTTCATAACCTTTTTACATTGATATAAAATTATAAATTATATTTCTAAATTATTTTACTTCGATACATTTAAAATTTTTAGAATGTAAACCAAAAAATACTCCCGAACCCACTAATTCACGGAGCGGTGAATTTTTAAAGTTAACAAAACTAAGGTTACTTTTTAAACGTTTATCACGTCAGTGCATTACCAAAAAGCATCATATTTTACATTTCTATACATTTTGACAAAAGAAAACACAACTATCTTAGTTTCTTTTATTAATATTAAAAGGTGCAGCTATATCACAGGTTCAATTGATATTTATTTGAATGATGCTGCAAATCTACATCCAACTGTGTAACTTAATAATTAAATAAAAAAGTTTCTTCAGGAAGATTATTCTCTTCCAAGGGGGATAGGAAATTGAGTTGTGATTAAAATATGGTTTTTTAATGAAATCTTTGGTACCAATCCATCAGGTTTGTATTTTTTCAAAATCTCCTGTAGTAGATATGGTTGAACAGGGGAGCTCCTGAATTTGGTAAGGGAGACTCGAATTTAAATTTACATTCCCATATTATCTAGAAGATTGCTGTGTACTGATGACCAATTCTCCCCCAAAATGGGATTATGAGTCATTAAAAAAAAGAACAGAAAAAGAGTGTGGAAGAATATGGGCATCATTAGGAAAAATCATGTGCCGCTAGAACAGGGAGGAAAAATGCTGCATATAAGGTTTGCCTGTTCTAGATAGGATCTGACCTAACCTGGTCAAAGTTCAACCTCACGCTAAGCAGATCAAATATTCCAGCATGAAGTTCATTTTTCAATCCACAGAATAATCCCTGGTCGAAGACTTTATTTTTATCAAAACCATCAGTTTTTCCTAATAAAAATATTCGTATGGGGCCCATACAGTTTCTTTCCACAGTAGACAATTATAAACGCCAACAACTAACAGAATAGAAAAGAACCTACACTACTTTTTTTTTTCAAACCATATATAAGATAGTCTCGGGTACGGCCACGTTTGAACCAAATTATTTTAAGGGCCAACTGTAGAACAAAAGGCAAGGGATAGCAAATTAACACATGACCTGATCCATATCTCAAGCACCTGCTGTGCATAATGGATGAAGAAGCAAAGCCAAAGCTGGAGAAAGGTGAAGGTTGACTTCGGTGAGTCCCTCCACCCCTTTGTTCCATCTTCTGGCGAGCTAATTCATGATCAAACCCCTCGCCTCCTCGTCGAAAAACCCGTCGGATCGCGATATCCGTGGGTTTTTCTACGTCCAACACCGACGTCTTTCTTCTGAAACAGGTATCAATTTCTTGCTCCATCTTTAATTTGATTAGCTAATCCATGATCAATACCCGTGTTGTAGATTGCGATCCTCGTGTCTCCTCGGCGGAAAGGCCCGTTGGATCACGATATCCGCGGGCTTTTCTCCGCCCAATACCGACGATTTTCTTCCGAAAGAATAGGTGTCCCTTCCTCCATCTTTTGATAAGCTAATCAATGATCAACATCCATGTTGTAGATTGCAATCGTCTCGTCTTCCAGAAACCCTCCCGATCGCGATATCCGTGGGTTTTTCTCCGTCCAACACCGACGCTTGTCTTCCCAAAACCTGCTGCTCCCTCGTTCCATCTTTTGATGAGAAAATTCCAATCCTCCCAACATAAGTGGGTTTTTCTTCGCACAACACTGACGCTTTTCTTCCTGCAAAAAACTACTCTCCCCTGTTCCATCTTTTGACAATCTAATTCAGGATCATACCCACGTTCTTGACTGCAATCCTCCTCTTCCCACGTCCTCACACTTAAAAGCCAAAAAGAAAAAGACAAAACCGTTTGCGTGAAATCCATGGGCTTTTCTCCGACGGACACACCGACGCTTTTCTTCCTGAAAAAGGCTCCCTTGTTCCATCTTCTGATAAAGCTTATTCAGGATCATACCCATGCGTAGATCGCAATCCTCCATCGTAAAAAACAAAAACGGTTTGCGAGGTATCTGTCGGGTTTTCTCCGACCAACATCGACGCTTTCTCCTTTGAAACAGGTGTAGCAGTACAAAACCAACACCAGCAGAGATGAAGAGCAGCAGCGAGGAGTCGAGCTCCGCGGGGCGCTCCGATTTCTGGACCGACGACATGCCGCGGTTCGTGACCCTCCTGCGAAGAAATCGAGTTGCACCCGACAACGGGAAGCACAAGACCATGACCCTAAGGCAGGTGGCCGAGTTTCTGGAGCCTTCCTACGACACCTTCTACTGCCCGCTCACGAAGAAGATCATGGAGGACCCCGTGACGATCGCGAGCGGCGCGACGTACGAGAGGAGGGCCATCGCGAACTGGTTCGAGGAGAACGGTGCCATCTGCCCGAAGACGAGGGAGGAGATCGGAAGCGCGGAGGTGGAGGGGAACGTGGCGCTGAAGGTGACCATAATGGAGTGGAGGAGGAGGAGCGACGACGCGCGGGTCAAGCTGGCGTGCGTGGCGCTCGCGCTGGGCGGGACGGGCGCGATGGCGTGGGAGGCCATGTGGTCCCTCCAGAGGCTGTGCCGGAGGAGCGCGCGGAGCCTCGAGCTCGCGCAGGAGCTCGGCGCCGCGAACCTGCTCGGGCAGCAACTCGAGCTGGATGGGAGCAAGCTGAGGTGCGAGGCGCTGAAGGCGTTGGCGTTCTTCGTTGCCGACGAGGAAGGGAAGGTGTGGATCCATCTCTATATCCTCAATTGCATAAATGATCTTGCGACCACAATGGGTTACTTTAGGCGTATAGATCCGAGTCTAGTTAAGAAAAAAAAGATCTTGATAATTTATTATATAGAGGTTTCACAGAGTTAAAGGCGACCACCTAAAAAAACACATAAGTCTAGATTATCTTATTATTCAACTTCCTGAGTTTCTCGTGCAGAACTATTTCTGCTATCTTAGAACTTTGCCCGAATTGAGTGATATTTTCTTCCTACCATTGCAATGGGATTTTGCTATCTCACGTATGATTTTTCTTGTTGGTATTTTGGTAGCTTGGTGTGCAGATTGTCGGATAAGTTCTAAAATGTTTGTGGGGGAAGGGAAGACATGGATCTCTATGTCATCGATTCTATGGCATTTTCAATTGTGATCGAGGCCGTCGAGTAGGGTTTCATCGGGTTCAAGATAGTTTGAGGGTCTGATTGAATATGGTAAGCACACAGACATGCAAGGGATTGATAACCTAATGCTACCTTGAAAGGTGTACATTTAGAGAGGAGATCTAACCCTTAAAATTTTCCATTAAGTTTTTGAGAGAGAAAAGGAGGGAGAGTCCATTCTTGCCTTTTCCTGTGTGACCCCAAATTCATTCCAATACTCTTTTTTATAATAGATTACATGAATACATTCTAAGGTTTTTGATCATTATTTTGAAATCCTACAATTGTTGCAGGGACAAAAACGACTGCATCACTATGTGGCCAATCAAATATATGGGGGACGGAAGAGGTTTCCCCCAAATATAGGGTGAAGTCCCTAGCATTGCAATCAAGTCGTGGCGATGCTAGCAGCCATTGGGTGTTGATTGATTCCACTTGCCGTGGCAAGTTTGGAATTATCGAAACCACTATCGGGCATCCTTCCACTGGTATCCTCTGTGGTTCCTTTATATTGGGGCAAGGCCAGGTGTTTGAACCTTTCGAGGAGGGCCGTATTGCCCACGTAACTTGGCAAACAATCTTGGGTAAGGAACCACTGTCACTTAACTAAAGTGCCCATGAGGTGAATTGGCAAAGGTTGGAGGGGTTGTGGTGCTTCTCAACCTTTCTGCCTCACCTCCCACTTGAGCTGTTCTATTTACTGAGAGATAAGCATTTTCTTCTTCCATGACATGGTGTCGCTGTGCTTGTTCGTTCAATTATTCTTGGGAGGAGTTGGGATTTTGCTTGAGAGCCTCATCCTTGCACCTTCGCGTGTTATGGAGGTAACCCATTATCTCTTGCTGCTCCGCCTAGAAGTCTTCCAAGTGTTTGAGGTACTCCCTCTCCTCCTTCTCAATCTAGCAAAGTGGAGAAAAGGGAGACTCCTTCTCAAGCTGGACAACCTCCTTCTTTAGATTGTCACCCTCCTCCACCTAAAGTTGGTGGTGTGATTGGGCGACACTTGATTCCCCATTAACCACTTGTATGGGGTTATGAACGAAACCATTACTAGTTGTAGGAGACGTCATTCTTGAAAAATTTTACGTATTCATGATCCCATAGATGGCTCCAAGGATCGGGGCCCTTGAGTGAGGTTCTATCAGGTTCAAGATAATTGGAGGGTTCGACTGAATAATAAGCACACAAATACGTAAGAGATTGATAACCCAATTCCACCTTGAAGGATGTACATTTGGGGAGAGGATCTAACTCTTAAAATTTTCCACCAAGATTTTGAGATAGAAAAAGAGAGCAAGTCCAATTTTGCTTTTTCTTGCATGCCCTTGAATCCTTTCCAATACTCTCCTTTATAATGGTTTACATGAGTAAAACCAACGATTTTCACTCGTTAATTCGAAATCTTACAATTGTCGAAGGTGATCCTTCATAACAGCCGTTCATTATTCAATGCACATCTTGCATGTTTAGCTATGACCAAAGAAGATTATGCTATCATTGTTGGATCACTTTTTGACATCAATCTTTTGCAAGGTCATCTGCCTCTTTTATTTGACTATTTGCCAAACACTCATCCGTTACAATTCTTAGGTTGGACTACAATGTTGTTAGTCCGCGTAACAATGGGTGACTTGTGAGGTGCCTAACACAAATGGGTGGTGATCTACCTATCTAGGCGAGGCAGTTTCCCAGCCTTCTTAAGCAAAGGATCCACTTAGGTTTAGGAATGAGTTATTGGGCTGAGAGGTTGTTGTGGCTCTA
This sequence comes from Thalassia testudinum, assembly GCA_037157565.1. NCBI lineage: Eukaryota > Viridiplantae > Streptophyta > Magnoliopsida > Alismatales > Hydrocharitaceae > Thalassia > Thalassia testudinum. The sequence goes on from JAZHRO010000030.1 coordinate 58,083,355, forward strand.
TTTTAATCGAACTCATCAAAGGAATCTTTTCTCCTGGATGGTAACGGTTTACTTATAAAGCTAGAAAAAAAATAAAAAGGAACATATTGACGTGTTACTATCTCTGGGAATTTTGTGCCATAATTGAGTGCTAGTATTTGTTGGGACGTTGCTATCTTGAATGTGATTTTTCTTGTTGCCATTGGCCGTTTGGTGTTCACATAGTGCCGGATAAATTGGTTTTCTTGCCGTTGATTTCTGATATGTTTGGCCTTAATAATGTACTTAAATAGGGGATGATAAGTGGATTTGTTTGTTTCTGGGTTCTTTGTTGGGTATGGGGATCAAGAAAAGGTATGGATCTCTATGTAATCAGTTTATATATGACCTTTTCGATGGGACAGTAATAATTTATTTACTAAAAAAAACAACGCATTGAGGTGTTACTCTCGTAGAAGTTTGCCCGTATTCGAGTGATACTGTTTCTTTGTATTACAGTAGAGTTCTTCTATTTTGCAGGTGATTTTTCTTGTTGGTATTTTGGCCATTTGTTGTGTGTATTGTCAAATAAATTGGTTTTTGGTAGTTGGGGTTTGAAATTCGAGTTATGTTATATGTATGGCCTTAATTATACTCTTAACTATTAAGTGATTGTGTTTGTGTGGAATACTTTGTTGGGGATGAGGCCGTGAAGGTGTGGATCGCTATATCCTCAATTATATGACTAAGAGAGTAATGATTTACTTATAAAGGTAGTATATATGGAAGAAACACATATTAATTAGGTGTTGCCATCTTAGAATTTTGCCCATAATTGAGAGATAGTATTTCTTGGTATTACAATGAGATTTTGCAATGTTGCAGGTGATTTTTTCTTCTTGGAATTTGGGTCATTTGCTGTGTGCATTTGTCAGACAAATTAGTTTCTGATTTGTTGTTGAGTGATTGTGTTTGTGTGGAATTCTTTGTTGGGATGGGGAAGGGAAAGTGTGTATCTCAATGTCCTCAATTATATCTGACCTTTTTAATGGGATAATAATGATTTACTTATAAAGAAAAATATAAAAAAAAAATGCACACTTTTACTTATAAAGAAAAATATTAAAAAAAAAAATGCACACTTTAAGGTGTGCTATCTTAGAATTTTGCCTATAATTAAGTGGTAATATTTGTTGGTATTGAAATGGGATTTTACTATTTATCAGGTGATTCCTCTTTGTTGGCAATTGGATAATTTGCTGTTCATATAGTCAGATATATAAATTGGTTTTGGCAGTTGTGTTTCTTAATTAAAAGATTTGTCACACCCAGCGATATCTGTTTTGTTTGGTCTTGGTTGTATTCTTAAATAGGTATTGTTAGGCGACGGTGTTTATGTGCAGTTCTTTGTTGGGGATGGGGAAGGGAAGGTGTGGATCTCAATATCCTCAAATATTTTTGACCTTTTCATAGGATAGCAATAATTTATTTATTAGAAAACACACACATTAAGGTGTTACTGTCTTAGAATATGGACATAATTGGGTGATAGTATTTCTTAGTGTAGCTGTAGGATCTTGCTATATTGCGGGTGATTTTTCTCGCTAGTAATTGGATCATTTGCCATGCATATTTCCAGATAAATTAGTTTTGGCAGTTGTGGTTCTGAATGACAGATTTTGTCTCAACCAGCCATTATTTTTGGCTTTAATTGTGCACTTAAATAGGCACTGCTGAGTGACTATGTTTGTGTGGAGTAGACATCTTATGGTTATGGCTTTGCAACTAATCTGATTTTGTACAACCAACGCGTCAACAAATTTTACAGAAGGTGCTTCGTTTTTTCCCCTTGATGAACAATTCAAGTCTTGCGAAATTGAGCTCTTCGAATGCAAATAATAGCAATGTTTAAGAGCAACCAATTTCTTTCTTTTATTCCTCTGTCCTGTTCTTCCATGGTAAAACAAGAAGATGCATCTGCGATAACTTATGTAAACTACTTCTTGACCCAATATAGGATTATTGGTTTTCCACAAACAACTGTGAATATGTGTAATTGATCAACAGGAGGAAAGCAATCTGTATGGAGTATTTTTCATTCATTAATAGGTATGACACATAGTAGAGCGATCGGGAAAGTTGAATTTTCGAAAATGTTTGGACTGTGAATTTTACATATGATTATGCTGTATGAATAAGCAATCAGAATTCTAATTCTGTCAAACCATTTTTGTATTCCTCTTGAACAAGAGGATTGAAGAGGAGAAAAACCAACAAAGAAGGGACCAGAAACAAAATTTCAGGTGTCATTGAACTGATGTGTATCTACTAAAATTGCAGGAAAAGGTTCGGACAAAACAGATAGAGATGACTGTGAGGATATTGTCAAGTGATGATCCAACAGAGCTGGATGCAGCAGTCTCCTTCCTGCTGGAACTGTCGAAATCGGTTGCGGTTTGCAGGAAGATCGGATTGGTCCCGGGGGCAATCCTGATGCTGATCGCGATGAAATTTAACAAATTGCTCGACGATTCGGTGAAGGAGAAGGCCAGCAAGACACTTGAGAATCTTGAGAGCTTTCCAAGCAATATAAAGTTGATGGCAGAAGATGGATTTCTTGAGCCACTTCTCAAAAATCTGGTTGAAGGTAAAATCCCTACTCCTCAATTATTTATGATTTTCTCATATTTCTAAGGGAAAGTTGAAATCCCTCATTCTAATAATCTCTTTTTTTTTTTTTTAATAATCACTCAGCGATTTCAAGTTTACCATATTCAGTATTAGCCAGATTACCATACATTTATATGCTTACATGTGACAAAAAAAGGTTACTTGTAACAAGTAGTTGTCTGTGGTCAATTGATCAAATTTTATTCGTTAAAAGGGTTGGTGTCAGAGAACTAAAAAATTCCACAGCTCAAATCTTAAGTATACTCTTATTTGTTATGTTTTAAACATCCTAAGAATTTAATAACAATCTGATTAGTGTGTGAATAATGATGGGATTTTAAGTACCAAAGCACAAAGCCTTTCCCCTCTGCTTCAGAACTTGAGATTGTAACGCAAGCAAGGGAACAGTCACCATACACAAAACTTCATGGTAAATTAATGCGAGTTCTCACTTTTAAATAAACCTTCAGGAAAAGGACCTTAGAAGAATTATCTCTATGCATGATAATCGTGTAAGCCTTTAAGAATGCAAGGGGAAAGATTTTCATGTGGACCATTTCAACATTTTCAGAGGGAGAGTTCTGATTATTTGCCAGTCTTGTTAGTTTTGTCTGAGAATTTGGATCATTTGAAATAAGGGGCACTCCTTTGCCTTCCGGTAGTAGTCCTGACAGCTTAGCATAGGCAACTCTGGCAATGATATTTTAATGCTAAATTCTTCCCTAAGGGAAGAAGAATGGTTAGCTAATTCTCTTGTACCAATTGACCAATTGAAACGCCCCACAAATTCATCCTACATTGGGCGGGTTTGGGAGCAAAAGTCGAGGGATTTTTACATACATGTCCCTGAAATCATTTACAGTTGCATGAATATCCTTGGTTTCTTGCTATTTAGGAAGATGCCTCTAAAACTTGATCCACGTTAAAGCAAGTATACCTTTATCAAATAATCGATCATGATATGAAGGAGTTGGAATGAAGGAAGACTTTTACATGATCTTAGACACAAGATATCCTCACTTCTAAGTCCAATTCCATTTATTTTGGCAGGACATCAAATATCAATATCAAGTTGCACGCGTTAGAGAAACTTTTAGGGTCCGTTTATTAGTAGGAATCGAGGCCCTAATTTCGGATGAGGCCCTTTAGTTTCCCCGCAAATTCCTCTGCAAACCCGAAAAAGTCTCCGATTCCGGAATGTGGCAATTCTCTGTCAATTCCTCCCCACCCAAAGATGGAGACATGGGATTCAACTTCCACAATTCTACCAAATAATTCCAACTAAGAAGTCAAACAAAGATAATTTAATTCAAAAGGTAAATAAGTGCACTAAGTAACATGTTTTGCAACGAGTAGATTGAAAGAACGTGATGTTAATGGATGTATTTTGATTTTTTACTAAAAAAAATTAATTTTCATAAATAATAAGTTACTTTTTAAATAAAAAATTATTTTCTATAACTGTATTCTTCATTTTCAACTGATTCATTTGATTTTCAATCAGTAAATAATCATTTTAAACAGGTAACTATTGAGAGATAAAATATATTGATGTATTTTTATTTTTAACTAATATATTTTAATATTCAATCGAAGAAAAATTATTTCCGATCAATATATTTTGATTTTTGATTGATATATTTAATTTTTAATGAATAAATTTTAATTTTTAATTAATTAATTTTTATTTTCAACTAATATATTTTACTTCCTTTATTAAATGAAGGTATGAGTGAAAATTATAAGTTGCAATATATCTTAATAATTTCACCCTTTTCAACGTCACATCACCTTTCCATCCTCGAACAAGAAATTAAAATTGCCAATGGACCCTTAACGAGAAGTGATAGAGAAATATGCATAATTGCAAATGACTCCAGAGACAAATTAGAATTGCCAAATGGCCCCTTAAGTATATCTATCTAAATAATGAGCAACCAGAGATACTTGTAAGATTGCATATGATTACATGAACATATGATCCATCAATTGCTTTTCAATCGACTTATTTTGCTTTCGAATTGCTGCATCTCACATTCTCCATGACGGATCATTGCAGGCTCAGAGCAGACGAAGGTAGACATGGCGACCCACCTCGGGAAGCTCACCCTCCCGAACCACACAAAAGGACACGTGTCACCCCAAGCCATTTCCACGCTCCTCGAGATGGCTAAGAACACCGAACCTCAGGCGCAGATGGCGGCACTCGACGCCTTAGCCCAAATATCCTCCCACCCTTCCAATGCCAACATGCTGGTCCAATCCGGTGTGGTCCCCCTTATGGTCGAACCCATGTTCATGGGCTCGACCCTCGTCATGCCCACCTCCTCGTCCACGTGGCATCACTACCACTCCACCATACTAGCGAATATATTTGACCACATCGACCAGGAGCCCCAATTGCTCCAAATCGACTCGCAGGTTTGGTTGCCCAATTCGCTTCTATCCTCTCCGATTTAAAATAACGTGAGTTAAAAAATATAAAAGTTGACGTATAGTTATAAATGTGATCTTTCTTTTATTTTTTATAAAAAAAAAATGCTGATACGTGATGGGATACACAATTATTGAAATCAACAATAAATCACTTTCGTAGGGGTGAGTGACTGTGTAAAATCACTTTGCACATTCAAAAAAATTTTATACGGATGTAAAATAAGATTGTACTAGTTTAATCTTACTTTAAACTACTTTGTACCAGTACAATATATTTTTTTGCACTGGTATAAAATAAGATTACATCTTATTTTGAACTACTTTACATCGGTGCAATATTTTTTTACACGGGTGCAAAATTAAATTCTAAGTGTTTCTTCACGTATGATAAGTGATTTTTCACTTTAGGGTTTAGGATTTAGTCTTTAGTATTTAAGATTTAGAACCCTAAATCCTAAGGTGAAAAATCGATTCTCGTACGTGAAATCACATTCCATAAATCTAAACTTTAAACCTTAAACTTATAAGTCAAAATCATTTTGATATGTGAAACTACCATTAGAATAATTTATCGCCGATGTAAAATTTTTTATCACCTATATATTTTTTAAATTAAAGTGATGTCCTGATTTTTTTTTTTTTAATATGTTGAAAACTATTCGTATAATAAAATTTAAAATTTTTTATTTTTTATATTAAATATCAATTATCAAATAAACTAATATCGTATAAAATATAAAAATAATACCGATATTACTTTTTCCATCACAATCACATTTCCCTCCTTTTACAAAATCAAGATATTACTTTTTACGGTCTGCATTTCCCTCCTTTTACAAAACAAAATTGGCGTGGCCCCCGTCTCGGTCGTAATCAGCAACAATTTGGGAAGCAACCTTTGACTTCAACGTTTTCCCCAAACTCTGTGGCGTACCAATGCGGCTCACGAACCTTCTTGCGAGCACCGATGCCATCCATCCCTCTTGAAGAAATATGTGGCTACAGGGTTTCTTTTCATTCAATCTGTTCCATGGGCATGAGGTTTCGTCTGAGGGAAATAAGTTTATTAAAAAATAGAAAAATTAATTTATTTAAATATTTTGATAAATTAAAATTATTTTACAAGATAAAAAGTATAATAATTTTACCTTCTAAAGTAAGATTTAACCCAACGTAAGTAAATAAGAACCAAGTTAAATGATGAGTTAAGCATCCATAATTTTATGCATTGCATGCAAATTCCCCCGCTATTTTTACCATACCCATCCCTAACAATTTCCGATGTATATTTTGCAAACAGGGCCGCACCATGAGCTCCCATTACGCGATCTACAACCTCACCCGCATGCTCACCCCAACGTCTCCCATTGCACGCAACTTCGACGTCCTCCGGATCCTCCTCTCCCTCACCTCTTCCTCCAAGTCGAAACAAACCGCCGACCGGATCGCCAACGCGGTCTGCGAAGCGAGGACAGTCCCGGCCCTCGTGGGCTTCGCTGGTTCCGACCACGACCCACTTGCCCTTGCCTCCCTCAGGCTCCTCTCCAAGCTCACCCACCACATGCCCGCCGCCATCTCCGAGGCCCTCCGCGAGGCCCCGGTCCTCGTGCCGGGGCTCGGCTCGAACGGGGAGGTCACCGACCGGCACGTGGCCTCCGTGGAGCTACTCGCCGGGCTCCCCCGGGAAGACCTCCCCTTAAACAAAGCCCTAATCAACAGTGGTGCAATAACCACGGCCCTGCGTTGCATGGAGGAGCTCCAGAGCAGTTGGAGGGCCGGGGCGAGCAGACATGCGAAGCTCTTCCTCGAAGGCCTCGTGGGCATACTCGTAAGGTTCACGTCCACGTGTACTGATGCTGAGATATGTAATATAATGATAGAGAAGGACATGGGAACGGTGTTTGCTAATATGTTGGGGAGTGCCAGTGAGGAGGTGCTCACACTCTCGGCACTTGGGCTCAAGAATCTGTCGATGGTGAGCTCGTATCTCTCGAAGCCCGTCGACCCAATTGAGGAGAAGTGGACGTTCTTTTGTTGTGTGTTCCGGAAGTCGGGTGGTAGGAGGAGGAAGAAGAAGAAGGAGGGTGGGGATGTAAACTTGTGCAGCGTGCATGGAGGGACGTGCTCGGAAAAGACCTTCTGCATTGCGAGGACGGCGGGGGCAGTGGAGAGGCTGCTCGGGTGCGTGGAGCACGAGAGCGACGCGGTCGTCGATGCGGCGCTGTCAACGCTGTGGACGCTCCTTGAGGGGGAGGGGGTGGACGGGGGGCAAGGGGTGAGGTTGTTGGCAGAGAAGGGTGGGGTGAGGGCTTTGGTGGGGGTGGTGGGGATTGAGGTGAGGGGAGAGGGGGTGAGGCAGAAGGCACTCTGGACAATTCACAAGTTTCTATCAAGTGGGGTATTTGTGGAGGAGATCGAGAGCGAGAAGGTGCTGTGTTCAGTGCTGATTCGAGGTCTGCACCATGGAGATGGCGAGGTGAAGCAAATGTGCGGGAGCATGCTAAGGTCCCTGAACAGGATGCCCAACCAGCGGAGGCATGGGAGCACGTAGGGTGCCACGCTTGTTTGTAGTGGCTCGTGCCACCTGTCATCAGGTTTCATGTAGCATTAATTCCATGGGTATAACACCTTCCTGCAGTGGCACATGTCACGTGTCTGTCTAGAGGGAAGGAGATCTTGTGCTATGGTTGGAACGTGGGGATACGGCATTCGCAGGCAAAGTGATTCTTGTTCTTCTTGTAACACCGGTAACATGTTTTTAGACATGTAGGTTACACATTGTTCAGTCACATGGCACGTGATTTCATGCCAAAGTCTTGAAGAAACGTACATAAATTTTTGGGCATGTACATTTTATCTGTACGTAATAGTTTGTGCTGACGTGTGAATTATAGGGGATACAAAGATAGTTAACTTCTATGTTGTTCACTTTTGATAGCACGTGTGATAAGTACAAAGCTAAAAGTAATCAATAGAATTAAGATTTACAAATATGATAGTTTATGTAAAAATTTACATACATTAATATCAAATATTATCGATAATATTTGATTAAAAATTAAAATATTGAACTGACACAAGTGATAGTTGATTTATAAGTAAAATAACATCTGTTAATACCTAAATATCAATGCAATTTAGTATAAAATGGAATATGTGAAATCTTATGTAAATTTTTGTGTTAATGTATATTTATATTTTTTTATTTTAAATGTTTTGTTTAGCCTTTTTTTGTTATATATTTCGGAACTCCTTTCCAAGGAATCGGATTTGTTTTCAATGCATATATCGTGTTTAAGGATAGTAAGCTTCCTTTGGGTTGTGTTGCTATTTAGCAAACTAAGGTTAATTGAATGTACGGATTTCGAAAACTAGTTAAAATAATACGAAACTGCAGGGAATGGTTTCTGGATCTATGACTTTTAACTGAAAGAAAACGTCGGATAAGTGTTGCTGTTACTCCAAGTTTAAAAAAAGGGACAGAAAGGCTATGTTGAAATGAGCATTCAAGTTAAGTAGTAGCATAGCTAACTTGTTGCTCGAGTGTTTGGAGAGTTGTCGCAGTCTTGCTAGTGGTCCTCGGCTGATTACCAATCGTTTTTTGAAAAAGACTAACGTACATAAAGAGCCCTTGATTTTGCTGTGTGATTTCAATGCCATCTTGAACGTCATTGATATCATCTACAGCCCTTTTAATTTTACTAATGTATGCCCACCATTAGTTTCTGTCAGGGATTCCATTAAATTGATGGCAAGGTGACAAACTTTCGAATTTTATTGGATTAAAAACCCTTTATGTCTTCTCTTAACACTACCCTATAAAGCCCCGTACATAACATCCACTCCTTCAAATCTTTTTCCAAAAAGGTTTTCCTTGTGTGTACATAACCTCTCCTTCAAATCATTTTCCAAACAGGTTTTCCTTGTGCCTTTTGAATATAGATGATAGTTAAAAATCCCTCCTCCTTTCACGCATTTCTACACATGTATCCAAGCAAAGGTGCAAAGATGCAGATGCCTAAGGACGATGAGGAGGGGAAGAAGCAAAGTGACATAATACAAGGTGTTATAATAGGGGAATAAGATGAGCAGAGAGGAGGAAGACGATGCATAAAGAGGATGTCAGGTTCTTTGCACCCACTTGCAGGCCAAGAAGTAAAGAAAGATGGAAGGGTTACAATGGTACAGCATTAATGCACAACAACATTGATGTAACAATGTCATGCAAGTACTATATATGTGCTATAGCAATTCACTGATCCTATAGCACTGGTGTATGAAATGTGCTTATATTTTGAAATGTTAATATAGTACCATCTAGTAATGAGCCAACCTAACCTGACTTATAGGTTTGGCTTCACCAAATCATCCTTGATTAGGGTCAGGTTTGGGTATGGGAAAGGGGAACTGAAACACATATACTTAGTTAGGTGTAAAGTACATATTAATGCATGCTTTTTATCCCTATTTTCTGTTTGATGGATTGTCTCAGAAAGAAAACATATAACTTCCTAAAATACAATGCCATCACAACTTCTCAGCATACTGTGGATTTTCTTCTTTTTCGTTTAACGCAATATCGGGTGTTGGTTTTGCTCAAAGCTCAACTGAATGAAATTACACCATAGCACATTTTCCAAGAATTTACGCACTGCTTCTATCATATGCCCTTCCTATTCCACTCCCCTAATCCACATCTTTCAACATCTACTAGAGAGTTTGGGACCAAACATCCCTCCTTAAGCCTGTCATTGGCTGCAAAAGCTCACACCCATTCAAGACCACCTTCAGCAAAATAACTCTGGTCCCAAGAGCTAAGAGTTTTGCAGCACCTAATGGTCTGTTGCAGTAGTTAATAAATGAACCCTCCCAGTGGTCCATAGCCATGTTTGGTCTGCAATGCCCTTACTCACGTCAGGCTTCTAGTTCAGATACTAAAAAACTAGGTGGGGACACTCCTCGTATAGGAAACTGTGTTCTCCATGAAAATTTACAATCAGACACGGTACACAGATTCTTCCTCAAAGGTGCGGTGGTCCTGGGAGTGCCATCACAAGATCCCTGCTAGATTTTTGCAGGCCCACAATTTGCTGCCACACCCCCTTGAGATAAAATAAGTTGGGCTTTGCAACCTGTTAATCCAAGTAAAATACATATAGGAGAGCAGGAGAATAGACGAAGAATATGTAGATGAGCAGGCATGAGATGGACCCAAGCTTGAGGAAACTGCACGGTGTTTTTAGGTGGAGCTTCACTTAATGACAATGCAGACAGAAATGCAATCAAACTGGCTGGAAAGACAGCAAACATATTTTTCTAAGGACGTTTTGCTTGGAATGAATTCGAAGAATCAAAGAACCTGTATTCATTAGAAGGAAAAAAGGGCTTCAAGGGCTTTGTTGAGACAAATTCCCGAAGCATAACACATGATCTGAAGCAGCAGCTGCAGATATCTGAGAAAGGGAGCTGAATGGAACAGTTACGAAACCTGAGGGAAATCCTTCCTTGTGTTTGAAGGAGCACATCTCTTTCCGTAACGAGGTACTCAGTTTGTAAATGCAGACTGACTCGTAGAATTTGTATCAATTATCAATTTCATGATAATTCCTACAATTATACATTTTATGGATTGGAATAGATAGTCCTTATTGATACCAATTTATACTTATTGTGTGTCTTAGTAGGCTCTTATTAAGTTTTAGAAAGTGATTTAAGAATCACAGGATTGCATAAATGAAGTAAAATTTAGAGGATAGAATACAAGATTTAACCAGTAGAGGGATAACTTTCAATATGTTACCAGAAAGAAGTACAGAAGGGCATCAACTAAAATAACAGGAGATCATTACCGCAACATTCCCATTTAAAAGAAAGGGAGTCAACAACAGAGAGGACCACTTGTATTCCCACAGCAGTTTGTACTTAAGATGCCTCGAGAGAACAGACGCTTATGTTCATATACAACTCCTCTCCTCTTTAATCTCAACGCTGACAGAAGTCATCAGAGTCGCACGCTGTACAAAAAGAGAGAGCCCTTAGCTTCATGAAAGGCTCTGAGAGCCATCGACTTGCAAACAGAGCATCACATATGTCACAACATGCTTTAGATGACATGAAAGCAAAAAATTGATGGGGTGTTAGAAAATCTTCGGTGCTTAGATGAACTCCGCAACTAATGACAACTAATCCCAGATTGACAAAGGTCTTCAGGTTGGGAATCTGCCGTGGGTCTCAACATTCATGTCTTGAATGTGAACTGGTGGGTTCCCAATAAGGTTGATCTGGTTTGTGTCGTGAAGCTCTCCATCCCACGAATTTGGAATCTGCACAACTATAGGTATCAGTATCAAAATTTAACAACACAAGGCCTTGTCATCCCAAATGTCATGCAGTGAAAAAGAATTATTTGAAGCAACAAGGTTTTTCAGTTTGGTTTCTTTAGATCATATCAATAGTTTTCTACTATTCTGTAAAATTTTCTGGAAATATACATAGCTTTTTAACTCCAATATACGAAAAAGGTTTAGTAATGATGTAAGCCTATTTACTAGGGATCAACTAAACGATGCAAAGAAATGAAGAATTTGAAGACCAACTGTATGTGGTACTAGAAAAGACCAGGATAGCATGAAGATTTTGCAGCCTATTTTGTCATCAGATTTTGAACAGATAATTTGAAACAAGATATTAAATAGAGACATACGTGAAGGAAATATGTGCAGCATTATCCAATTCAACCAATGATCCCACTTGATTTGTCAAAATTGGATGGTTCACACAATTAATGGTTTTATCAACTTTTGCTTTTCCCTAAAAGCCACTGAACTTTTTTGTTAATATATATGATATCTGCATTGAAGCACTACATTCTTTCTGGAGTATCCTTCTCATACATGCAAGTATCTGACTGGCATGTTATAGTATTTCGTTTTGAGAAGAATGATCATAGAGAGATTCCCAGTTTTGAAGCTAAACCTGAAGCTTTGAGTCTCCATACGTACACACGCTGGCCATCTGCGTGCTAGTTGCTCCTTTGGGGGCATCTAAAGGAGCCATTCCAGACGTCACCGGCTTAATTAAAGCTTGCTGGTTCTGTTGTAACGAAAGGAGACCCAAATCTGGTGGAAATGCAATGCTCGCCGATGGAACCATATGCGACTGAAACACCTGTAATTGCAAGGCAATAAAATATTAACCAACAACTCGAGGACCAGATGCCTTGAAGGTTAGTATTCAACAAATGAATCTATCAATATCTGCTTTTCATGTCACACTGGATATCAAACTCCAAAAGCTTCTAACTTACGTCTTTCGACAAGAGCCCTTCGATATTCAACTCTAGGTGTGGATTCACCGCCGCAAGCTTCATTGAGAGGAACTGAAGGATAGAAAAAGGATAGACAATGAAACCAAGATAGATATATATATGATGGAGGTCATCTTCCCATATAAAGGAGAGGAATTTCAATCATTTGGCATATACCTCAACTTGCCGTTGCAGCGATTGTACATAGTTTATAATCTCATCAAGCATAACCGCCTTTCCTGTCACCTGTAAAGTTTTCCATGACATCAGAAACGCCTTTACAGTACACAAAGCAGCTCAAATTCTTAAATTTGTGTCTCTACAGATAAACTAGAAGGTATACCTTACTACATCCAGGAACAAGATCTTGGAGAAACTTCATCCGCTCGCTGATCTTCTCCCTTCTTACCTATCATTGGAATCAATTAAAAACGACATTTAAATTTTTCCATTAGCAGAATAAGATAAGAAAACAAGAAAATTACAGATTTCCGGGCACGAGTACATATTTTTGAACATTTTTACCCTTTCGGCAAGACTGTGGCTGTTTGTTGCCTGGCCACGCCGAGCTCTCACGTGAATGTAGTCCGCCTTCGGCGGGTCCTCACTGTCCCTTTCTCGCTTCCCCTTTTGCTTGAGGTTGCTCGTATCATTTTGTTCAGGAATCTGGTTATTCTCCCCAACTTTCTGTGCGGAGTCAGCATTCTCCTTCTCAGCCTCCTTAGGATTGCTAGATTCTCCCTTGATTGGGTCAGTTTCCGCCGACTGCGATAACAAAGAAGTCCATGGTCGAGTAGTCAAATAATGTCCAATCTCAAATACTTGCACATGACACCAAGTATAACAAAAGGAATAGAAATTTAGCCATTCACCCATTCACCTGAGGGCTCCTCTTCCTTTTTTTCGTGGCCTTCGAGTTGGAATTCTCTCTCTGTCCACTGATCTCTGCATCTCCCGATTGATCACCGCCATATCCATGAGAATTCCCTGCATCCATTGCATCCACCAAGCCTTCCCCCACATTAGTGTCGTTCTTCGTGATATTTGTGTAAGGATCAACGGAATGATTCAACCCGAAAGGGCTCGTGATCCCTCCAAAACACGAGAACCTCGCAGCCCGTTCTATGAAGGCAGAATCGGCCTGGAAATGTGGCAGTGAAGGAGGGGGGACCCCGGATGCTGGCTGCAAGAACAAGGCCTCACCCTTTGGCATGGTGTCCAGGGGAGCCCTCCCAGAGAGCACACCACCTACGTTTGCTGATTCAGGGAAACCGGCAGGCTGCAAATTTGGGTTTTGATCCCAAAATGTGGGGAAGAAAGGATCCATCTGGTGGTAGCCCAAATCCCCACGATCCCCACTCTCTACCCCAACCTTCTCCTTACCACTCAAATCCATCCCTCCCCTCTTACCAACAACAACTAAGAACAAAGGCAAAGATTGGATTTTTCCCCAATGCTTTGGGTCAGAAAAGGGGGGAAAAATTGTGGTCTTGCAAACAGGCAGGTGATGAAGAAGATCAAACGAAAGAAACCAAACTGCCACTTCAAGGAAGCAACAACGTAAGCTGAAAACTTTATATGATAGAAGAAGCCATCAACATCAACAAAAAAGAAAACTAAAGGCAGCAGCTGTAAAGGGAAAACATAATGCCCTCCTTGCCAAAATCAAGAAAAAGCCGGTTTGCATTCAAAGAACGGGTCAAAGACTAGGAGAAAGGGGGGTGGTTTGGGCATGGAAAATTGAAAAGTTAGGGCAGTGTAGCACAACAGACACCTAGAATTCCAACATAGTAAAGGAAACAGAAATTACAGCATCATGTGAGCTGAAAAAATTAGGAGTGCATGAATAAGCAAGCAAAAATGTGGAATGCAAGGGTAACCCAAAAGTACCAACACCCAAAGGAGTGTAAAAACTGCAATTTTATGGTTTGGGATGAAAGGGCCAAGAAGGGGAAAATGGAACCCAGAAAACCCACAACTCTGCAGCTTAAAGATCACAGCAGAAAGGACCAACCTTTCCCTTCACCTCACGGGGGAGCCAAAAGTTGGAAGGAAATGAGAGATGCCCACATGAGATTCCTCCCTTTTCTTTGCAACCGATATAAACAAATGAAGAGAAAAGCAAGCAAACAATGGTAAAGCACAGTAGAAAAGGCGAGCTCCTTAATTTGGTCCTTGGGGTTTTCCAGCTGTCCTCCCTTTCTACATAAAGATTTCAAGCACTCCTCATCCACACCGCGGCGCGCCCCCCCCACACACCCCCCCCCCCCCCCCCCCTCTCCCCCTCCTCTCTGTACCTGCTAAGTGCTCGATGCTGTGGGTGTGAAAAGTGAGGAGAAAGGGAGTGGTGGGAGGTGCTTGGCATTTATATTTTATATCCATGATGGCAGCATGAGAGATTGAGCCATTGCATGATTGACCACTGCCACTGTTTTTCTAAACTGTCGTGCATTTAAATTTCACCTGTAGAAAGGGAAAAATCAAGGAAGGGAGAAAAAAAAGAAAAAGAAGACGCTTTGGTGTAAGCAAAGTCCATCTGAGTCCTTCTAGTCATGTAGGGATTGACCCCCCTCCAAATTTGCCTTCCCAACAACTCCCATCAAATCACTCTTTGTTCCTTCCCTACTCATCCGTCCATTCACTTGCTTCCATGGGTTGCTTGGATTGCTTCCGGAAAAGGTGAGATGCCTTCTTTTCTCAATTGGTCAAAGAAGGTTATTAACTCTCTATTTCCCTCATCAACGTGATTAATTTCTTTTTTCTTATAAGAAATGTGAAGGCAAACTTTATGCTTTTGTGAACTTGCTGACCCCCTACTTCTCTCATGGATCGAGATTAGTGTGACAGTGGTTGTACTAGTGCTTGACACCATTACTCGTAATACTAATGCTACTCCATAGAATTGTTTGTTGCAGGGCACTACTGGTCAACAACACCGACGCTACGTACGTCGCAACAAGTTTGAGATGATGGTGTTAAAACATTGGTGTTATAGGAGCTGGTGTCAAGTAATAGTTCTTAAGTGATAATACTTACCACTAGTGCCATAAGGTTATTGTTGTGACAAAAGGCATTAGTGGTACTGTTGAGAACTAATGCACGATATTGATTCCTAGCTATCTTTACTCCATTGAAAATTTGTTCATTAATTTCCCTTAGGAAAAAGGAGCTCTACCTTGTGACGTACACCACTTCTTAATACTGTTGATTACTCCCTACATATCGTAGGTACAAAATTAATGTTAAAGCATAAATATGTTTTAGTTCCTAACATTTAAAAGGCATAAATATGTTTTAGCTCCTAACATTAGCATTAAGGCAATTGCTTGATGTTATTGTATTCATACTTGAGTTTAAAAGTAACTTAGCATCCATATAAATAGGATGTATATGTTTGTATCCTACCTTAAATGATAAAAATGGATGCAATATACATTTTTTTTAGGGTGTAGGTTGTGAAGTTGATAAACTGTTGTTTTTCCTTTTTTTTTTTTTCTTTTCGGTAACTTAGAATCTCATTTGAAGGTTGAAAATTTAAATTTAAACCTTCCCTATCAAAGTTAACAATCATTATCAATCAACTATACCCAATAGAACAGCAACCGTTCTTTTTACTATTGCTTATGGTTTTCCGGATCATCTTTGACTTCATATTATGTGGCATAGTAAAAGGTATTAATAGAGAGAAAATCTTGATTTGACAGAAACTGATGGCGTTATTAAATTTTGCTCTTGGAATGTGGTAAAAAAATATGCTTACCCTTACCACGTGGTTTGAGTTGAATAATTTAAATTTATAACGTAACTTCGCCCTCTTATTATTACGTGGCGCCTGTCTATGTATAAATAAATAAATAAATAATTTCTTTGGAAGTACAAATATGATTATTTTTTGCATGTCTCATCAGCGTTACCTTCACATAGTTGAACAAAGGAAGGCCTATGCTTAGCTTGCAACTGACAGTGCCACCTATCCTGCTGTTATTATATCGTTCTCGTGTAGCCTCTTTTGTCCCATTTACGACTAAATTTCTTTGCCACTTCAACTTCAATAAATGCCATTGCTCTCATTTACATTTAGAACTTAGACAAATTTCTTGCCACCTAATATTCCATGAGTCCCTACTTTATTCTACGAGAATCCAAGAATATCAAATTTTTTCTAGAATAATTAAGACAAAGATCTTAAGTTTTAATTTTATTTAAATGTAGTCGTTGAATCTTGAAAAGTGACAATATAATCTTAAAGATTTTTGCAAAGTCAGAATATCATCCCATGCTTGTAGAGAATAAGTAGCTGAATTACTATTTGAACATCATAAATAAAAAATTAATTGATATGGGTTTTTTGGTTTTGATGGAATCAAATTACACTAACTGATGGATACGATTAGACAATCTTATTCTAGAGTGATTGTTAAGTAATTATAAGTCCCAAGATTCATTGGGGTTGATCCTATATCCCAAGTTTTATGGGTTAAATCCTAAATCTCAAAATTGCTATCGATTTCATGTCAACTCTTTGGATTCATTCTTATAGATATCATGTTCCTCAAGTCCCAAGATTCATAAGATTCCCTTTTAGGAAGATGACAAATGGGTTCGCTATATTTTCCATGAAATACTATCGTTAAAACCTACAAATAACTTATTAGAAGTGTTATCCTCGAAGAGAGTGACTCGTAAGAAAATTTATGGATCGATTGAATTCTAGAGATGAAGTTACGCTTAAAATAATTTTGGATTATACAATTACGAATGTTTCAGCTAGTCAACCGATTTAAGAATTTATCAACGGTGGAAAACTCAAATTGGAGAAGATGTCTCGTAGTATATTAAAAGTCATAGCCAACTTATCAAGAAGGGTAGCATGTAAGAAGTCAAACGTTAGGGTTTAAAGATAAAAATAAATTCTATTTTGCTTAGTTAAGTACATAACTATGGAAAGGACTTGAGATAAGTCTTAATAACTAGAGTTTCGAAAGTGAACTTGATTGAATGATTTGCTTAAATAATTTGATTAATTCATGTAACCTGATCAAGTAGGCCTTAGTTAGTCAACTAAGCTTGAATGTGACATTTGGACAAGGATTCATGACTAGTCGACTAGAAAATGCTGTAAATGACTAAGTCATAGATTGAATCTAAGGTTTAGAGGATTGAGTTTTACTATATGAAAGGGAATGATTGTTTCCTCATAGAGCAATGAATAATGATGAGGATAGGCTTAGATATATCAAGAAATACTAGTGATTAATTAGGTCAGGCCTAAATATATTGAGAGATATTGGAGCTAATTAAGTAATCTGGAAAGACCAATAGGTCTATGTTAGCCACAAGGTGCTAAAGAATTTATTTATGAAAAGCACAAGATATCAATGAATCTTGAATATGTTTTTGGCGTGAGATGCCAACAAAATCGAAGCAAAAGGGAGATGCAAAAAACTTGTGCTAGGCACAGGATGCCAATGTATTTGTTGTAACCACAAGAGGAAAATCCATTAAAGATCTGTAAACCTAGGTGGCAAATGGTTTTCTTTAGTATGGAACAAATAACTTTTACAGTATTCTCAGATAACTCCAATCGCAACATTTGGATGCTCAGAAAGCCGTGCATCACAAGTTTTGTAACTTTTCGATTACCAAACACAATTTGTAGCTTTTGCTCTAAATCACAGCTTCTTAATTTTATAACTGCATTTTCAAAAGTAGTTTATAGTTCTTTTCACAATCACAACTTTTCAAACTATCTCATAAGTCAATCCAAAAGTTCTCATAAGTCGATCCAAAAGCTATGTTTTGCCTCAAATACATCGCATTATAGTTGCCTTCAAATAGCTCCTAAGTTGCTATGAGTGAGCCAAGTTTAGCTTGAGTCAAAGCTAAGACTCCAAGCACAACTCAAGTCATTAGGTTAGAAGGTAGAAAGACAATATAGTCACATTGAAATGTGGAAATTGTTGGTGCAAGGGCAACATGATCGCTGACTTTGATGATAACAAAATATTTGTAATTTAACATTTGCATTTAAATTTATAAGTTTTAGGATAAATGTAAATGGATGCAAGTGTGAAGGAGTTTAAGCTCGCGTCCATGGTGGATTGAAGGAGAAGGAGCTTCGCTTGAAATGAGAGCTTGAGAAAGGAAGAAGATGAAGAATATGATAGAAATATTCTTTCTTGTATTTTGTATTCTTATATTTATTTGTCTTGTACTTTGCTCTTTTTATTCTTTATATTATTGTAAAGAGCCCAAAGTATCTTATCTTAGTCCTATGAAATCTTACACCTTACTAGGACACTTAGACAAACACTTAGACAGATCAGAAAATCAAAACAAGCTTTAGACAACCCAATCAGACATCCAATTTAGACCTCAGATGTTTGATCTTGACTTTTAAGATGTCTGACCCTTTGTCCAAACATCCAAACACTTAGGCTGGACTTAGTGCCTTATGTCTGTTGATTTTAGACGATCAGTCCATAGTCCAGACGTCTTAGAAGACGTCTGATGCCTATAACAAACGTTCAACAATAGGACCGTTGGACTGTCAGAAGATGATCCTTGGAGATTACCTTATAATTAATTCTATAACACTTTCAGATGTTTGTAGAGCATTCCAGACATATGATAAATAGACATTAGGCTAAGATCTGACCAAAATCACCTTTTGTCAAACCTAATAGTCGTTTGAGCCTCAGAAAATCAATTCCCGCAAATATTTCTCTTTCCATACGTCTAGAGCCTTTGCCAGACGTCCTATATGTCGTCTGACTCTTATAGCACTAAAACCTTGTTACGATCTGGTGAAAACAGGAAGAAACCCATCTAGAATTAAATGTTTGATTATATTCCCAAACAACTTAAAACACTCTGTTAGACGTTCATTTAGATCCAACCTAGTCAAGGAATATCAATCCTTTTAGAGCAAACGTCCGACCTTCAGATCAGATGAAGACCCAGACGTCTAATATTACATCCAGACGTTTGATAACCCTGTCAGAATTATAAATGATCCTGTTTCGTTGGGATTTTGACTTAATCTCTTGTTATTTATTCACAATGGCTATAGAAGCCTTCAAGACCTTATAAACCCTTCTTAGGACCTCTATAAATAGAGGAGCACCCTTCCTAAGCTAAAAACACCTTGAGAAACTACTTCCATACCTTTTGTGTCGAAGAAGAGAAAGATCAAAAAAGAAGTGCTCTTGCTCTCAAAGCTTCCAATCAAGAGCACCGTTGCTTTACGCAATCATGACTATACACTTCCTATTAAGGGGAGATTTCTTTCCTATAATAGCATAACCTTATATTTACTTTGTGGCCCTATAGGTTGCTGTTTTTCTCTTTTTTTTTGTGGTTGGGTATTTGCTTTGTGAATTCCCATTTCCCTCATGAGATAAAATACTCCTCGTGAAGAGGAGAAGTGTGAGGTACGCTGCCCTCGTACATAGTAGCGTAGTTGTTAGAGGTTAAGTCATCCTCATTTAAGTGACTTAGATAGTGGATTTAATCGACTAGGTCGATCAGTGATGAGAACTTCATCATGAGCCTTAACTAGCATATTTTGACCTAGTAAAGTGAACAAAATCTCCTACATAACCAAGAGAAAGGCTTAATTCAAGGGTTCACTAATTTGAGAGGAGAACATGAAACAAGGGGTAAAATTGTAATTTTACCAGTACAGTGCATCAACGGGATTTCTCAGGATCTAGACATAGGTCAATTGGGCTAATAAGAGAAAAAGTGGGATGGTTCAGTCAAAAGAGGGTTATTGTGAAATTTAGGAATTAAATGATATTCTGTAACCCTAAAATAAACCCACTTAAATTCACAAAGTTTCAAGTAAGATAAAAATAAACTAAATCCTCTAAAATTCATGGAAAAATATCCCCTAGGTTTTAGAACCTTCAATTTGGCCTTTGGAACCTGTTTTGACCTAGATTGGGGTTCAAGCCCAATATTTGACCTAATTTAGGTTTTTATACAAAATATCCAGTCAAACATGGTCAAACATAAAATCCAACTTCACCATTGAATTCCTTAGGTCCAAATTAGGTTTGTACCAAAATTTGGACCTAAGGGAAGGACATCTTGGCCTACTTTGCAAAATGGTCCACCCAATTACATTCTGGCCCTTAACTTTTGGAAACCCTTGCAAATACCCCCTCAACTTTTCATCACTTTCTTCATTTTGGTCCCTATGCCATTGCAGCAGAGACCCATACCGTCGACGACTTTGTGAGAAGGTTTTCTCCTCGTTTCCATGGGGAGCTGCTCCCAAATTTGAAAGGGGAGTGCTCTACGACCCCCCTACCGCCTGAGCAGCTCCCCATGCTCTGAATCGCTCCATACCACTCGTGCGAACGCTCGAGAGATATGGGTTCCACTCCAGCCATACCTCCAGCAAAGACTTTCGGCCACAACCGTGCGACTCTTCCTTCCTGTGATTTAAATGCCGACGGCATGCCACCGGCATGCCGTCGGTAAGGGGATTTTTGGAGGGAGAGCATATTGACACAAATATACTGTTGGTTTGCAGGGAAACCGTTGGCATGCCGAGGATTTCGCCGGCATGCCGACAGTTACCGATGAAACGTCGGCATGCCGACGGTGGGAGCAGCGGGAAATTTGAAAAGGCTGAGTGGGAAGCTTTTGGAAATCGCCGGGAATGGGGGCGCAGGGAACCTGGGAACGGGTGGTCTGGAGAAGCAAGGGCGGTCTGGGAGGGAAGGGAACCAGCGGTCTGGAGGGAAGAGGAAGCAAGGGCGCGGTCTGGAGGGAAGGACACACATACACACACAGATTCAAGTTAAAATAACCTCTAAATATGTTTTTAATATAAAAAAACTTGTAAACAAGTTTCTAATATCTTGATTTAGTTGTTTTTCAAATCTTAATTATTTCTGTCGGCATGCACCGGCATGCCCTCAGCGTGCCTCGAAATGTCATTTTTTCGGGCTGTTGAAATCATCGAAATCTGCCATCGAAAAATGGGCATTTCCACAGCATGCCTTTGGCATGCCCACGAAATGCATACCTACAATTTTATCGGCACGGCGTAGAAATCGGCATTTCGAACCTTGCTTCCCTCTGCCCGTGCCTATTTAAGCAAGCCCAGATCCCTCCGCTTCTTCCAAGCCTGTTTTGGCCAGAGATAACCCCCCAATTTCGTCTCCTCCTCCTCCGGCCATCTGCCCGCAAGCTCTGGCAACTCTTCCTCCCTCTTCTCATCACTCTGCCACCGTACCAGTGGTAGAGCCATCTTTGCATCGTGCCGTACCCGCGCAAGCCTCTCTGACCTCCTCGTCGTCGCCACCTCTCCATTTGAGGGTCTTCGTTTACGGTGACGACAAACACGTGTCACTCGCCCTCCGCATTCCCCCTTCGCTCCAAATACCCTAGATAAGTTCCTCCTCTCCCCCTCTTCATTTCCCCTCTTTTAATTCACACTTTCGATCCCTCGACTGCCACTAACCACCACCATCGTTCCCACCTCTGACCAGAGCACTGGCGAGGTGTTCCCTCCGCTCCACGACTCCATCCACCTCACCAAACCCCTCAAAAGCTCTGCCACCTTCCACTGAGCACTTTCCCCATCTCCACTGCCCGCCACACACACTCCACACCTCCACCGAACAACCCCACACCTACGGTCATAGGCCGACCTAGGCACGCATGCCTAGGCCATTTTGAGCCACACTGATCCGCGCCTCACCTTCGTCGTGACACAACGAAGGTTTTCCAATGGTTTGACAAGGCCGTAAGGCCATATTCGTGTTGACAAGTGTCGACCCTCTCTCCGCCGTTGAAGCTCGAGCGAGCTTGCCTGCTGCCTCCCCCCAAGTTGCTATGCTCCAGGCGAACGAGTCCAGGCGGTGTGGGATGGTCTCGCGCATGCATCCAGACAAGTGAGATGCCTGAAGAGGAATCACTGCAGCAGCAATTCGGCGAAGTTCTTCCCTACGAGCGCGTGAAGAAGTGGGTGGGACATTTAGTCCCACCTCGAAAACTCAGGCACGCGGTAAGTGATTTTTATTGTTTTTGTTCTTTTAGCTCTTCACCTCCAGTACACGAGGTGAGGTCCCTCTCCCACGTACACCCGCCTCGTCCGTGACCACTCCTACGTGGACCTGGCTGACCCGTTTATCCTGCACTCCTCGCGCACCACCCATGCCGGTGCACCTGGACCCAAGCGCACGTAACCTGACTCGTATACCCATTTGTCTAGCTCTGAGAGAGCGAAGAGAGAAATAGAGAGAGAGAGCGACGCGGGGGAGGGTAGGGGTAGGTTTTGCTTCGCTCTGTGCAGGGAAAGAAGGAGAAGGAAGAGGCAGCTATGAAGAAGGAGTTGAGGAAGGAAGCTGAAGGCAGGAGCAGCTAAGGGAGAAAAAGGTGCTACTGAAGAGGAAGAGTTGAAGTCAGGAGTGGCAAAGAAGAAGGAGAAGGATGGACTTAGCCGCAAAAATCAAAAGAACAAGAAAGAGGAAGGAAACTGCAGAGGCCAAGGAAGAAAAGCTGAAGACACAGCCAAAGCTCAAGGCAGAGGAAGAAGGAGCTGCAGCAGAGAACAAAGAAAAAGAAGAGGCGTAGCAAAGAAGAAAAGCTGAAGATAGAGGAAAGCCAAGAGAAGAAAGAAGAAGAAGAAGCCAAAGAAGGCTGAAGAAGCATAGCCACAGAGAAGAAGAGAGAAAGAGAAGGCTAAAAATCACAAAATCGAGCACTGTAGCAAAACCCCTTTTAAGACGTCTGATTTTTCATCAGACGTCTAATTTTTGGGCATTCTTTCTACATTTAAAATTACTTCTTATTTGTGATTGAATTGGTCATTGCTTTTCTTTATTAATTTGGAAGTTGTGCTCTGAAGTTTCTAAAATACCAATTCGCTCTCTGAGTTTGACCTCGGAATATTTTTGAATTTCGAGTAAATAAAATTGATAATCGTTTTCGTGGTGATTTCAAATATACTACAGCGAATATCTTTTTAAACTACGAACTCGACTATCATATTTTGGCGCCGTTGCCGGGGAGCAACGAGCATTTTAGAAGCTTTGATCACAATTTTTGATTCATTACTAACTTAATTTCTCTCTTCTGTTGTGATTATTTCAGGAA
Source organism: Thalassia testudinum (assembly GCA_037157565.1). Classification (NCBI taxonomy): domain Eukaryota; kingdom Viridiplantae; phylum Streptophyta; class Magnoliopsida; order Alismatales; family Hydrocharitaceae; genus Thalassia; species Thalassia testudinum. Next base: position 58,106,840 of record JAZHRO010000030.1, read on the forward strand.
AAGTCGAGGAGAGAAAAGTAGCCACACAAGAACTACACCAAGGAATTGGTATCTCTTATTAGCCCTCTCTCTTAATCCCCTTGTAACGACCAGATTCCCGAATCCCTACGAGACACGAGAATCGGACCGACTTGACTAATCCCAAGACCTAGTCGTCCAACGAGAAAGTAACCAAAAGAGCAGTAAAATAAACCACATTCAGCATGAATATAACTAGTAGTAACAAAATACAACGGTAAGAAAAGGAAATACTACAGTATACACCACCACAACAAAAGGGAAATAAACATGTACATAACATAAGGTTTCGCTAAAGAAAGTACAGAGAGTAACAAAGAAAACTACTCACTACAGTGGAAGAAAAGTACAGAAAGTACTACAGGTAAACCTACTGGACCCTACTAGGCCCAGCGTCCTCTGCAGCTGCTGACCCTGGCTGCTCAACTCCTGGTCCTGAAAAGTAACGAGTGTAACACGTCAGCGAAACGCTGAGTAGAATGGCAACTAAAAGCTAAAGAAGCAGTAGAGTGTACAGTAGCTGTTATATTTTTACGTCATTATTTACGTCTTTCTATTATTTCACTATTGATTTATTTCTCAGATTCTTCTCTTGATCTCGAGTGTTCCTCGTGGGAACGATCTTGATTGCAGTCTTTTCCTAAAACTAGAACACGTGGAGCTTTCCTGGCCGGGAGAGTCCCCCGTGGTGGTCCTAGCCTCAGTCAAGCACCCCAAGGTCGCTGACAGACGTAACGGTGACTACGGCACCCGCGATAAACGCACGGGTAGCTACCCCGCACTGGCGCGCGGTCAGTCGTTTCCGTTAACGGGTGCGCCCGAAGCACAGCACGGAACCAGTATAAGGTAGAGCCCTCTCAGTAACAGGGGTCCAGCCCCTCCACAATAACCAAACAGGGGTCCTACCCCTCCACAGTCCGTGCACCCTCGCCTGACTACCCTGGTTTGCCCAGTGGGCCTAACAAGTCGGTGTAGGTGAGCTAGCAGAACCCCGGGGCCCGTGGGGTAGCCAGTACTCTCCCTACACTAGTAGCTCTCCTTTGTACTGTGTACACGAGGGCCAAAGGTCGGTACAAAGTGGCCAGGCCCAACCCTGGGTCCCTGGGGCAGCTAGCTCCGCTCTGCACTAAATAGGTAACAGGTGCTTCCCCTGGTACTACGTACCCAAGAGACAACACACTTCCACGTCTTTCTTTCTCAGTTCCATCCCATTCTCTTTCCTGGAGTTATACTCCTAATTCCCCGTAGGGTTCCAGCTCTTTTAACTCAACCCGTTTAGGTTTCACCATTGCAGTTTTACGTTCCTACAACCCATGTTCTCGATCATATTTATTCATTCGTAACAGGCAATTGTTAAATCAATTTACAGGCAGCTATTATTTCCTTTCCACTTTTCCAAGACTGCAATATTTATATGTTCCACTAGTTTTCCAGTCCTAGGATTCATGCCGTACCCTAGGATCTATCATTCAATCTAGTTTCCCAGTCCTAGGATTCATGCAATACCCTAGGATCTATCATTCAATCTAGTTTCTCAGTCCTAGGGTTCATGCAATGCCCTAGACTCTATTAATTGTTCCACAATTGTAACAAATTTTGTTAAGTAAATTAAAAAACCACTCTACCAGCGAAACCGGGAGTATTGGGGGCGTGGTCTGCAATCCCGCGCGCCTCCGTAACCCCCAAGACTGCAATGGAACGGGGTCATAACACAAGGGTCAATCACAAGAAATTTCTCAGAACGGTATACAATTACTGTAAACAGATAGAGGAATTTATTCTGGAAAGAACGCAACTCGAAACGCGGAAAACGGACTCTGAACGAGCCCTAAATGGGTCAAAAACGACGAAACTGTCCAAAATCAGACGTCTGGAACAACTTCCAGACGTCTTAAAAGGTGGATCGGTCGTACCTCAATTCTGCGCAATCCTTCAGACGTCTAGAAGCCTGCTGGAACGTTTGGCCTTGGTTTCTAGACGTCCGATTGTCAGCCCAGACGTTTGGAGGTTCCCTCCGTCGTCTGGCACTGCGGCCGGACGTCTGATCCGCGTGGGATGGCAAGCCCTCGCGCCTTCCCGAACAACCCTGCGCACACATGCAACCGCTCTCATCACGGAAAGGCTCAGAGAATGCGGCAAACGGCTGCATGGCCGTACACGCGTAAAAGGAAGAAGAGGAAGGATATTGTACCTGTCAGACGTCTGGATCTTCCTCCGGACGTCCTACGCGTCTTCTGGTCGTAAGTCCAGACGTCTGATTCTGGGAAATTCTCCCAGAAATCAACACCCGGTTCGTCCTTCGCCCGCGACACTCAGCCGCGCCGCGTCCGCCTGCTGCCCGAGTTGCAGCAGCCCCTCCGCGACACCCTACGCCCGCCGCTCCCCCGTCGGCTGGCTCTAGCTGCCTTGGCAAGCTCGAACCCTCGCGATCGAGCTTCTTCCTTCCGCTCGCAACCCTCCTTCCCGCACGCTCACCGCGGCCGCTGCTGCCGCCGCTCACTCGCTTGCTTGCGCTCTCGCACTGGCAGGGAGGAGAAGAGGAGGCGGAGGAGATGAGGGAGAGGGTGAGGATGTCTTATAAGGCCGCGCGGGGAGAGAGAGAAGAGAGCGACGCACCTGCAGGAAGAGAGAGAGGAAAAGAGGAACGAAAGCGGCGGGTGCAGTCTGCGCGCGAACGCGCGTAGACGCAACCCCGTACGCCGAAAAAATTTATTACCAGATGTCTGGAAAGGATTCTAGACGTCTGGACAGACGTCTGCGCCACTTCCCAGACGTCTTAAAAACCCGTCTGATGGCACGTTCGTAACAATATAACAAACTCAAAGGAAGTTTCATCCATGAAACTTGCGCTAACTAGGGTGCGGGAAGGAACAACATATATAAACATAACAAACTCAAAGAGGACCGAAGTCGGTCCGAAAAGACGTACCCGCGAAGAGCTCCGAGTACCGCTCCCGCATTGCCGCCTCAGGCTTCCAGGTAGCCTCCTCGTACCGCTGGCTCCTCCTCAAAACCTTCACCAGGGGTACTTGCTTTCGTCTCAAACTGCGGACGGCTCTGTCAAGAATCTGTACTGGCCGCTCGGGGTAGGTCAGGTCGTCGCCCACCTCGACGCTCTCGTGACTCAGGACGTGACTGGGATCGGCAACGTACTTCCTGAGGTTGGACACGTGGAACACGTCGTGCACACCAGAAAGCTGAGGGGGGAGGGCAAGTCTGTAAGCAACGGGTCCAACCCGCTCCAGGACCTCAAAGGGCCCCACGAACCTCGGCGCGAGCTTCCCTCTCACCCCAAACCACTGTAGGCCCTTCATGGGCGAAACACGAAGGAAGACGTGGTCCCTAACCTCAAACTGCACCTCTCTGCGTCTCCGATCCGCGTAGCTCTTCTGCCTGCTCCTAACAGTGTGGAGTCGCCTGTGGATCTGCTCGACTACCTCCTGACTCTGCCGGATCAACCTGGGGCCAACCTCCCACTTGGTCTCCACCTCAACCCAACTCAAGGGTGCCGTACACCTCCGTCCGTACAGAGCCTCGTAGGGAGCCATGCCGATGCTCAAGTGATAACTGTTGTTGTATGCAAACTCCGCTAGGGGCAAGTGCTCCTCCCAGGAGCCCCTCCAGTCCAGTACACAGTCACGCAAAAGGTCCTCAAGTATTTGTATCGTGCGCTCAGACTATCCGTCCATCTGGGGGTGGTAAGCTGTACTAAATCTCAACCGCGTCCCCAGGGCCTGCTGAAACTCAACCCAAAATTGGGACGTAAAGCGGGTATCCCGTGTTGGTGCTAGAGCACCATGATCATTTGTTTTGATGATAACAAAACACGTGTTATTTAACATTTGCACTTGGAGTCTTAGATTTCAGGTCAATTGCAAATGTAGACGTGACCAGACGGAGTTCGAGCTCGCATCCAGGATGGATTGGAGGAGCTTGATGGAAAACAGAGGAGATTCGCGAGGAGCGATATATTGAAGAAGGAAGGAGATGAAGAATAGGATAGATTTCCTTCTCTTGTACTCGTTGTATTTTTCGTTTCTTTTGTTGCTCTTTATTTTTGTTACTTAGATTCATGTTAAAGAGCCTCAAAGTACCCTAACAGTAGTCCTAGGAACACCGGCACAACCCTAGGATACTTAGGTTTTCTGTAGAGAACTTAGAAAACCAATATAGGGTTTAAACAGCATTTCCAGACGTCTAATTCCCAAATCTGACGTCTGATAAAGTGTTTTAAAACATCTGACTGTTGATTCAGACGTCTGATAACATTTAGGCTGGACATAGTAAGTTCTGTCTGATGAAATCAGACGTCCAGACCTTAGACCAGACATCTTAGGAGACGTCTGATGACTTTGCCAGACGTCCAATTAGTGGACCATTGGCTCTCTTAGCATACACTTAAGGATATGACCGTTAGAGCCTTATTAGACGTCCTTAAGCCCTTCTAGACGTCTGATAATTGACCGTTTAGCCTCGACTGACCCGAAAATATCTTCTCAGAGATTTTCTAGCCGTTGCCAATCCATTCCCACGAAAAAGTAGGTTTCTAGACTTCCAGACATAGTATCAGACGTCCTGTATGTCGTCTGATGGACTTGCACAAGAACCCTGTTTAGATCTGATTCAAGTCAGGAAGGAACCCACATGAAATCAGACGTCTGACCTTGAAATCAGACGTCTTAAAGTGGTCTTCCAGACGTCTGATGCCAGAATTAGACGTCTGATTACCCTATCAGTGCAATGATTGTTCCTGATTTCGGGCTGATTCACTTGGGCTTTGTACCCAACGGCTATGGAAGCTTTTCTAAGCCTTTCAAAGCCTTCCTAAGGCCTCTATAAAAAGAGGGGAGCCTTTACACACCAACACACACCAAGAGACACCTAGCTACACACTTTCACACTCTTTTGTGTCCAAAAAGACTCTCTTGCTCTCCAAGCTCTAATTCTTCATCTTGAGAGCATCAAGCTTTGCGCACCCGCTCTCCCGCCGTAGTTCACGAGAGCGACGTAGCGCCGTCGTATTGTTCACGCATCCGCGTCGCCGATGCACTCCTTGCAAAGGGGAGTTTCTTAATTCCTATAGAAGCTTAGGTTTAAAATTACTTTGTTGGTTCTATAGGATTGTTGTTTATTTTAATCTTTGTTATTTGGTTGGGTATTCGCTTTGCGAATTCCTGTCTCCTTCGCGAGACAAAATCCTTCTCGTGAAGAGAAGGGGTTGAGGAACACTACCCTCGCACTTGTAGTGTGGTTGTATTTGAGGTTGAATCACCCTCGTTTAAAGTGATTCGTTTAGTGGATTTTGATCAACTTGGTTGATCGAAAAATCCTAACTCGAGAGGGTTAGGTGGTGGTTTTCACCCGGTTTGGGTTTCCACCTAAAAATACTTGTGTACTTGTGTGATTGTCTATTTTGTGAGATTGTTTATATTTATTTCCGCAATTATTACGTCACCCCCTCCTAGTAGGGAATTTCATCCCGGTCGGAAACGATCTCCCGCGGAACTTCGTGTAGACGTACTACGTCGCGGATATACTTCTCTGTCAACTGTGCTGGTCCCAAAGTGACTCGGATCGACAGGAATCGTGCCGTCTTCGTCAATCTATCCACAAGTACCCAGACTGTGTCGTGTCCTCGCTGTGTAACAGGTAAGCCCACCACCAAGTCCATGGTGATGCTCTCTCACTTCCACTCTGGCACTGGAAGCGGCTGTAACGGCCCTGCAGGCCTCTGATGCTCGGCTTTCACCTGCTGGCACACTAAACACTGCTGCACGAATTCACCCACATCCCGCTTCATCCCCTTCCACCAAAACTCGTGTCTCAAGTCATGGTACATCTTCGTGTTTCCGGGATGTATGGTGAATCTGGAACCGTGTGCCTCAGTCAGGAGCTCTCTCAACAGCTCCTCGTCTTTGGGAACGCACAACCGTCCCCTCAGGCGCAGCAACTGGTCTGTGAAAGAGAAGTCCCCTGGGTCTCCTGACAGTACTCTGTCGCGCAAGGACTGTAAGTACGGATCGGCCATCTGTCCTGTGATGATGTGGTCTATCAACTCTGGCCTAGTCTGTCGTGTCACAGTCGCTGCCCCACAGTGCCCCCGTAACTCTGGGGTCTCCAACTGCCCATCTCCTCAAAAAGGTTCCAACTTTGTAACTGTAAACTGGCCAAGTGTGCGGGCGCCTTCTGGCTCAAGGCGTCAGCCACCACATTGGCCTTTCCTTGGTGATAGGAAATGCTGCAGTCATAGTCCTTCAGGAGCTCCAACAAACGTCTCTGTCTCATGTTGAGCTCCTTCTGATCAAAAAGGTATCTGAGGCTCTTGTGATCTGTGAAAATCTCGAAGGTCTCACCGTACAAGTAGTGCCTCCAGGTCTTCAGCGCAAAGACAACAGCTGCCAGCTCCAGGTCATGGGTAGGGTAGGTATGCTCATGGGGCTTCAGTTGCCGCGAAGCGTAAGCGACAACGTCACCCCTCTGCATGAGCACACCCCCTAACCCCTACAAGGAGGCGTCCGTGTACACAACGAACCCGCCACTACTGTCAGGGATGGTGAGCACGGGAGTCGAAGTCAGCCTCTCCTTCAGCTCCTGAAAACACGCCTCACAGGCATCTGTCCAAGTGAAGGGCACGTCCTTCCGGGTCAACTGTGTCATAGGATGCGCAATCTGTGAAAAACCCCTGATGAACCTTCTGTAGTTGCCTGCCAGTCCCAGGAAACTGCGAATCTCAGTGACTGTACGCGGTCTCTCCCACCTGAGCACTGCCTCGACCTTGGCTGGGTCCACCGCCAAGCCATCTCCAGAAATCACATGACCTAAGAAGGTCACCTCCCTCAACCAGAACTCGCACTTGCTGTATTTGGCGTACAACCTACGTCATCTCAGTGTGTCCAGAACCATCCGTAAGTGTTGTCCGTGCTGCGTCTAATCTTGAGAATAGATGAGTACATCATCAATAAATACCACCACGAACTGGTCCAAGTACGGTCTAAACACCCAGTTCATCAGGTCCATGAAAGCAGCAGGGGCATTGGTCAGCCCAAACGGCATGACCAAAAACTCGTAGTGTCCGTACCGGGTGCGGAAAGCTGTCTTGGAGACGTCTGCCTCCCTGATCCTCAACTGGTGGTATCCAGACCCCAAGTCGATCTTGGAGAACACCGTGGCACCTCACAACTGGTCAAACAAGTCGTCAATCCTCGGCAGCGGATATCTGTTCTTGATGGTGACCCTTTTTAGCTATCTGTAGTCCACACAAAGGCGTAGGGCACCATCCTTCTTCTTTACAAAGAGTACTGGGGCTCCCCAGGGAGACGCACTGGGCCTCACAAAGCCCTTCTCCAGGAGATCCTGCAACTGAGACTTGAGCTATCGCAGCTCAAGCGGTGGCATCTTGTATGGTGCGGTGGAGATGGGGCTGGTCCCTGGTACTAGTGAGATCTCAAACTCGATCTCACACTCGGGCGGTAGTCCTGGTAACTTGTCTGGGAACACGTCAGGGTACTCTCTGACCACCGAGATGCTCTGGAGGTCTACCATAGGGCTGGGCTCTGCCACCACGCAAGCTAGGAAGCCCTCACACCCATAGCCCAAAAGTCTCGCCGCCCGAAGTGCTGAAATGCACCTGAAGCTTCCGTCCACTGGTTGACCGTGAAACTAGAAAGAAGGCAACTCCGGTATGGAGAAGACGATCTTCCTTCCAAAACAGTCCACCAAAACGTGGTAAGCGGACAGCCAGTCCATCCCCAGAATTACGCCAAAGTCCTCCATCTGTATCATAATCAAGTCAGCTGGCAGACTATGTCCCCCGATACTGACCTCGCAACCCGTGTACACCTCCTCAACTACAAACAGCTGACCACTCAGACCTATGATTACGAATGGATTCTCTAATAGCATATACTCCTGGTCCAAACTAACTGCGAAATTGGCTGTGACAAACGAGTGCATAGCGCTGAAATCGAAAAGTGTGTAAATGAGTCTGCCGGAAACTGAAACCATACCTGCCACCACCGATCCCGAAGCTCTGGCATCCCTGTGTGTCAAGGCGTTGATACGCCCATCTGCTCTAGATGCGGACGAAGTAGCCACACTCTGCGTCGGACGGGTAGGTGCTGGCCGGTACCCTCCTCGTGACTGCTGTCCTCCTCCTCGCGCCTGGGAACCGCGGCCTCCTGCGCGCCCTCCAGTGCTCGGCGCGGGAAGTATCTGCTGACCTCCTGCCCTAGACGGGCAGTCCCTCCTGATGTGGCCCGGTTGTCCATACTGGTAGCAGAGGGGAACCCGACTCCCGCCCTCGGTGGGTCCCTACTGTCGGCTGGGTAGGGATCCGGTGCTGGCGACTGGCCCCTGTCGAGGGCCCCCAAAGGCCACTGATGGCCCTGCAAAACGTGACGGCTCTCCTGCAGACACCACGTGTCTCCTCTCTCGCCGGCCTTGTGAAAAGTCTGGCTGGAAGGGCCTCTTCCGCCCGCTGTCAGTGTCTCGCGCGGACGGGTTGGTCTCCTCGTAGGTCATAGCTGCCTCCACCACCCTCGAAAACGTAGGCAGCTTCAGGGGTTTGACATACCCCCGAATCGCAGGCCGGAGCCCCTCGGTGAACCTCCAAAGGTGCTCCTCCTCAGTGGCTACCGCTGTCGCTGCAAAGCGAGACAGCTCCAGAAAACGCGTGCGGTACGCGCTCACGGTCATCGTCCCCTTGCGGAGAGTGTGGAACTCTCGCCTCCTCTGGTCCTGCCACATTTGGGGAAATTACTGCTCACAGAAGAGGGTAACGAACCGATCCCAGGTCGGCTCGTCCCTCTCTTGTCCCCTGACCACCCTCCACCACCTGTGTGCCGCTCTCTCCCGCTGGTACGTGGCAAAGGCCACGCGGCACTCCACCGGGGGCGAAGGGTGTCGAAAACCTTCTCGAGCTGCTCGAGCTAGTCCTCTGCCTCGGTCGGGTCCTCATCCCCCTTGAAGTAGGGGGGCTTCAGCTTTCGGAACTGCCCGAAAAGCTCGAAGTGGCGCTGCAGTGGAGATGTTGGTGCACCTCTAGGTAAAGGAGCCTCGTGCACAAAAGTGTCGGAGGAAGGTGGGGGCGGTGGCGGCCCATCCCCTCCCCCGTGTCCAGCACCGTGTCCGTCGTGTGGTCCCACAGAGGACTCCCCCTCCGCAGCCCCAGGGAGAGGCGCTCGGGGCGGTGGGTGGAGCTCCTGTCGCACAATATCCCGTATCTGCTGGGCGAGGTCCCGGGCCTGAATGCCCGGGAGCAGTGGTTGGTCCACTGAGGCATCGATAGCAGCACGCCCACCTCGCCGTCCTCATCCTCGGCCGCACCCGCGGCCCACCTCGCTAGTCCCGCGATGAGGCATCTCCTGCAAGGAGACGTGAAACAGAGTGAAAACACGTCAATATGGAACGATATCTAACGAAAAAGTCTAAGAGCTCATGTCAAAAGAAAAGTTGTGGTGGCTACTCTAGTCACAGGCATGTGAATTGGTTATTTTCCAGTCAGTTGATTCACTTCTCGGGACGACCTTGCTCTGATACCATCTTGTATTGGTCCGATTCTCGTGTCTCGTAGTGATTCGGGAATCGGGTCATTACACCCCTCAAAATCTAAAGAGGAAAAATAAAGAAAAAAATCAATCTAGGGCTACCTGTTTCCATATTTAGTAATTCACAAAAGTTGCCTGATTTTTACTTTCAACACATTTCAATTGCACATCCACTTAAGGTAATTAGGGCTAAGACCTTCTTGATTGAGCTTTAGATACCCATTTGTGAGGCAACTAAATTGGACCAACTAGAGCCAACTTAAGGATTACAAGCTAGGGTTTTAGAGACACATTTTTTCTAAGAAAAGAAGCAAAAATTTCAAAAAGAGGTGTGCCTAAGCCTGTTTTGGCCAGAGATAACCCCCCAATTTCGTCTCCTCCTCCTCCGGCCATCTGCCCGTAGGCTCCAGCGACTCTCCCTCCCTCTTCTTGTTGCTCTGCCACCGTACCAGTGGCAAAGCCATCTCCACCTCACTCCTCTACATCACATCGTACCCGCATGAGCCTCTCTGACCTCCTTGTCGTCGTTGCCTCTCCATCTTAGGGTCTTCGTCTTCGGCGACAGCAAACACGCGCCGCTCGCCCTCCGCATTCCCCCTTCGCTTCAAATACCCTAGATAAGTTCCTCCTCTCCCCCTCTTCATTTCCCCTCTTTTAATTCACAATTTCGACCGCTCGACTGCCACTGACCACCACCATTGTTCCCACCTCTAACCAGATCACCGGCGAGGTGTTCCCGCCGCTCCACATCTCCATCCACCTCGCCAAACCCCTCAGAGGCTCCACCACCTTCCACTGAGCACTTTCCCCATCTCCACTGCCCGCCACACACACTCCACACCTCCATTGAACAACCCCACACCCACGGTCACAGTCCGACCTAGGCACGCATGCCTAGGCCATTTTGAGCCACATTGATCCTCGCCTCACCTTTGTCGTGACACAGCGAAGGTTTTCCTATGGTTTGACAAGGCCGTAAGGCCATATTTGTGTTGACAGGTGTCGACCCCCTCTCCACCATTGAAGCTCGAGCGAGCTTGCTTGCTGCTTCGCCCCAGGCTGCTGCTCTCCAGGAGAACGAGTCCAGGCGGTGTGGGATGGTCTCGCGCATGCATCCAGACAAGTGAGATGCCTGAAGAGGAATATCGAGTAGCAATTCAGCGAAGTTCTTCCCTACGAGCGCGCGAAGAAGCGGGTGGGACATTTAGTCCCACCTCGGAAACTCAGACACGCGGTAAGTGCTTTTTATTGTTTTTGTTCTTTTATCTCTTCGCCTTTAGTACACGAGGTGAGGTCCCTCTCCCATGTACACCCGCCTCGTCCACGACCACTCCTACGCGGACCTGGCTGACCCGTTTACCCTGCACTCCTCACGCACCACCCATGCCAGTGGACCTGGACCCGGGCACGCGTAACCTGACTCGTATACCTGATTGTCTGGCTCTGAGAGAGCGAAGAGAGAAATAGAGAGAGAGAGCAACGCGGGGGAGGGTAGGGGTAGGTTTTGCTTCGCTCTGTGTAGGGAAAGAAGGAGAAGGAAGAGGCAGCTGTGAAGAAGGAGTTGCGAAAGGAAGCAAGCTAAAGGCAGGAGCAGCTAAGGGAGAAGAAGGTGCTGCTGAAGAGGAAGAGTTGAAGTCAGGAGTGGCAAAGAAGAAGGAGAAGGAAGGACTTAGCTGTGGAAATCAGAAGAAGAAGAATAAAGAGGAAGGAAACTGCAGAGGCTAAGGAAGAAAAGCTGAAGACGTAGCCAAAGCACAAGGTAGAGGAAGAAAGAGTTGCAGCAGAGAAGAAAGAAAAAGAAGAGGCGCAGCAGAGAAGAAATGCTAAAGACAGAGGAAAGCCAAGAGAAGAAAGAAGAAGAAGAAGCCAAAGAAGGCTGAAGAAGCACAACCACAGAGAAGAAGAAGAGAGAAAGAGAAGGCCGAAAATCACAAAATCGAGCACTGTAGCAAAAATCAGACATCTAATTTTTGGGCATTGTTTCTACATTTAAAATTACTTCTTAATTGTGATTGAATTGGTCACTGCTTCTCTTTATTAATTTGGAAGTTGTGCTCTTAAGTTTCTAAAATACCAATTTGCTCCCTCAGTTCGACTTCGGAATATTTTTAAATTTCGAGTAAATAAAATTGATAACCGTTTTCGCGGTGATTTCAAATATACTACAGTGAATATCTTTTTAAATTACGAACTCGACTATCAATCAAGAAATCCTAAACCGAGAGCTTTAGGTGGTGATTTTTACCTGGATTTGGGTTGCCACTTAAAAATACTTGTGTGCTTGTAAGATTGCATATTATCGTGATTGTTATATTTGTAGAATCGTCCCTACCAGGAGGGGTGACGTAATAAATTGCGGAATAGAATATAAATAATCTCACAAAAAATTCAATTACACGAGTACACAATAATTTTTAGGTGGAAACCAAAACCGGGTGAAACCACCACCTAACCCTCTCGAGTTAGGATTTTCCGATTAACCAAGTTGATCAAATCCACTAAACGAATCATTTTAAACGAGAGTGATTCAACCTCAATTACAACCACGCTACAAGTGCGAGGGTAGCATTCCTGAACCCCTTCTCTTCACGAGAAGGATTTTGTCCCACGAAGGAGACGGGAATTCGCAAAGCGAATACCCAACCAAATAACAAAGATAAAATAACAAATAATCCTATAAAGCCAACAAAGTAATTTTAAACCTAAGCTTCTATAGGAATTAAGAAACTCCCCTTTGCGAGGAGTGCGTCGAGTCGATGACGCGAGTGCGTCAGCCACGCGATGGCGCAACGTCGCTCTCATGAACTATGGCGGGAGAGCGGGTGCGCAAAACAACTTAATGCTCTCTAGATGTAGAACTAGAGCTTAGAGAGCAAGAGAGACACAAAATGGTTTGAAAGTGTATTGCAAGGTGTGTGTCTTGTGTATCTAGGTGTGTTTTGGAGTGGCAAAGGCTCCCCTCTATTTATAGAGGCCTTAGGAAAGCTTTGGAAGGCTTAGGAAAGCTTCCATAGCCGTTGGGAGCAAAGTCCAAGAGAATCAACCCGAAATCAGGAACAATCATTACACTGACAGGGAAATCAGACGTCTAATTATGGCATCAGACGTCGGGAAGACCACTTTAAGACGTCTGAAAACAAGGTTAGACGTCTGATTCTAGGCGGGTTTCTTCCTGACTTGAATCAGATCTAAACAGGGTTCTTGTGCAAGTCCATTAGACGACATGCAGGACGTCTGTCACTATGTCTGGACGTCTAGAAACCTACTTTTTCTACGGAATGGATTTGCAACGGCTAGAAAATCTCTGAGAAGAGATTTTTGGATCAGTCGAGGTGAAACGGTCAATTATCACACGTCTGGAAAGGCCTATGGACGTCTGATAAGGCTTTAACGGTCATATTCTGCTGTGTTTGTGAAGCCAGCCAACGGTCCACTAATTGGACGTCTGGCAAGTCCATCAGACATCTTCTAAGACGTCTGGACTAAGGTCTGGACGTCTGATTTCATTAGATAGAACTAACTAAGTCCAGCTTACATGTTATCAGACGTCTGAATCAACAGTTAGACGTCTTAAAATACATTATCAGACGTCTGATTTGGGAATTAGACGTCTAGAAATTCTGTTTGAACCCTATATTGATTTTCTAAGTTCTCTACAGAAAACCTAAGTATCCTAGGGTTGTGCCGGTGTTCCTAGGACTACTGTTAGGGTTATTTGAGGCTCTTTAACATGAATCTAAGTAACAAAAATAAAGAGTAACAAAAGAAACGAAAAATACGAGTACAAGAGAAGAAAATCTATCATATTCTTCATCTCATTCCTTCTTCAATCTATCGCTACTTGCGAATCTCCTCTGTTCTCCATCAAGCTCCTCCAATTCGTCCTGGATGCGAGCTCGAATTCTGTCTAATCACATCTCCATTTACAATTGACCTGAAATCTAAGACTCCAAGTACAAATGTTAAATGACACGTGTTTTGTTATTATCAAAATAAACGATCGTGGTGCTCTAATACCAATAATATTTTATTTTCGCATTACTTTTGTAACACACATTTCACCTCCCTCCATTAGAATCTAGAAATTTCCCAATAAATCTCAAATAAAAGTACCCATTTACCAAAAATATAAAAATGAAATGATATCGATAGGTAGCTTGAGATAATGCGCAATAAAAGGGAGACACACCAACTTTGCCGGTACATGATACGTTCATAGGGTCAATATGGCCACACATGCCTGCAAATGGATGGTCGAGATTCATCGAAGAGGACAGATTTAGACATCGACCAGATCATTGTGGACCATTTGGGGTGATGGAGATAGCCCAACGGTTAGTTTCTTAATGGGGAGAAGGATTAAGGAGATTACGACAGTGACATCTCTTTTTTGGCAATTTTGTTTTAATGAAACGATTTGAAAGAAAGTACGTTGACAACTACAAAGATTTTTAGAATAGTAAACCACATCTACCTTTTCCTAATGACACCTACCAATTATTTAAACGAATCTCATGTGAAAGTTCATGCAATACCAAATGGATAAAGAGTTAAGAATTAGAAATTTATCCTAGGAAAGTAAAGATAAGAGAATGAAGAATATGTGCAATTGGATGATTGTGATAAATTTATATTTAAGGATTGCAATTTTGAAACCACCTTGTTTATCCTCCTTCGCATGCCTCCTCTCTTACAACTAAATAGCATTGGTGCTTGATCGCATCATAATTTTGTATAATTTCTTTACCTATTTTTCTTTATTTGTCAGATGCTTTTCATATTTTTATTTTATATTTTTAAATAATCTAATTTAATTTTTAATTCAAGAGAGAGAAAATACGAGAAAAATATATCCAATGGGAAGGGTGAGGAAGTGGCAAGGTGAGGTGGGGTAACGGATGACGACTTGACTACGATGGAGGGTCGACGCCAGTGAAATAAGGGGGGACCCTCGCATTCTATAGGAAGGAAATCGTGGGGCCAAGGGGTCGGTGGGTTCTCCAACGTGAGGGGTGGTAACTTCTCGAATGCGAGGAGAGAGGGGGTCCTTTGCTTCTGATGCAAGGAGAGAGATCATGTCACTACGATCTGTCGTAATGCCTTGGTTTGTCTCCAATGTGGAGTTCTAGGGCATCGACGGGCTACGTGTGGAAGGAGACCACGTGTAACAAAGGAGGGAGGATGGGTTCCTCATGCACGTGGAGGGGAGGACTCAAACCCTAGAAGGTGTTGAAATGACCATTTCCAATGACCGTTCAGAGTTTTTATGGAAAGTTAGCGGCGTGAACGAAAATTTTAAACCCCCTGGTTTCAGTTGTGAGCTTTGCGGGGAGGAGAAAGGTTTGCGGGGGAGTTTCCGCAATTTTCTCCCTCTCTCTCCTCCCACACCACACTCACCCACGCACACTTCCCACTCCTCACAAAAAAAAAACCCTAACCCTTTTCTATTTAAACCCCACACCACCCTCTCCATGACCACCACCACCTTCATCTCCATCCCTTTATCGGCGGCCATCTTCTTCCCTGCCCCCCTGCCGCAACAAGTGGAGAGGAAGGAGAGGGACGAGACGCGGAGAAGGAGAGAGGGAGAGTGTGAGCGAGGAAGAGGGAGGGCGTGGGAGAGAAGGAGAGAGCTCGGGGAAGCTCGAGCGTGCACGGCCGGAGGAGCTCGAGTAGGAGAGCTCACATGCGAGGGGAATGCCCTTGCCGCAGCCTGAGTTCCAGCCGTGGGAGGGGGAGAGCGAGGGCGTGAGAGAGGAGAGAGCTCGCTTGAGGGAGCTCATACGAGAGAGAGGAGGCGCGGCTGGAGGAGCCGCAAGCACCGCAGAAGCTTGAGAGGATGCACACGAGGAGGAGGAGCTCGTGGAGAAGAGCCTCTCGACCTCCTGCAGCTGTTGGAGCAACTGCTATTGTGTGGCAGGCAGAGGTCGTGAGAAGATGAGCGTCGCGAGGAGTTCAATGTACTGGATTTTTCCAGTATCAGACATTTGGAGCATCTACCAAACGTTTGGAGCAACAGCAAGACGTCCAGAGCTAAAGCCGGACATCTGAAAATATGCGGAGTGCCGAGGTATGAGTTCTGTATGCTCATGCATGCGCGTACGTGAAGTACGTTAACGTTGCACTGTCGTCGTTTTAAACCTGCGAATGCATGCGCAGGTACAGGCCTTGGAAAGGCACGTAAGCATGCTCTTCGAGGTGCTTTAGGACATCTGAACGACTCTACAGACGTCTGATCAGACATCCGGACACACTAACAGACGTCTAAAAAGACCCAGGGCAGCTGTAAGGGGTTCCAAACTTCCGCCAGCAACGTAGGAACACAAGGTGAGTTATTGATGTCATTTAAGACATCTGATTTTGGTTTATGTGCACGTTTTTACCTGTTCGAGGCCCAAATGAAGTCGGATTTACGCAAACAAAGTATCGTTGTCTTCTGTTCGAGGCTTTCTACGTGTTAGTAATAGTTATATGTTGTTCTGAACTTGTTTGATGTGATTTAATCACTGGTATAGGTCTCCAGCCTGTAGAGTCCTTAGGGCCCGCGGAGACGACATTATTTGCGGTTCTAGCCCCCATTCCTCCCGTGTTTTTCGGTAGAGTGGTTTACCTTCATACTAAGCTTTAATTAAGTAAAATGTATGCCTAGAATAACTTGATTGAACCCTAGGATGTGAAATGAACCCTAGAGTAGAAACGAATGAACAATGTTGAGCTACACTATTTACTTTGAGATGCATGGTATAACCCTAATTGCTAGCAAGTGTATAGATACATGATGTGATGCTTCTTGAATTATTAAAACACGAGCTGCCTGTTATATGAATGAGAATCAGAATGTGAACCATGAGATATGAATATTGAGAAACGAAATAAAATGAATACAGTGCATGAACCCTACGGGGAACTAGGAGAAGAACTCCTATATACAGAAAGAATCTCGTATGCAGACGGGAAGTGAGCTAGTCATTGTGTACACGGTATCAAGGAGAGCAGTTGTCCCTTTAGTGTAGAGGAGAGCTAGCCACCCCTTGGGTTGAGACCCGAGGTTAGGACTAGTCACTCTACATTGACTCCTATTGGGCCCTCACGTACGTGGTACCGAGGTGAGCTACTTAGCGTAGGGAGGGAGCTAGCTGCCCCACGGGGCTCAAGGTTAAGACTAGCCACCCTACACCAACTCTTGTTAGGCCCACTAGGCAAACCGGGATAGTCGGACGAGGGTACGCGGATTGTGGAGGGGCGAGACCCCTATTCTGAGAGGGTAAGGCCCTATGTTGTTCCGTGTTGTACTTTTGGGCGTACCTCTGAGAGGGCAAGGCCTAGCCGTAGTTGTTCTTTCTCTTTTCCGTTGCTGAGGCTTTTTGTTAGTAGTGAGTACTTTTAGCATGTGATACCTGTTTCTATTATGTTTCACTTTGCTTTGGTGTGATGGCTATGTTAGTGAACAATTTCTATTCCACTTGTGGCATGTAATATCTATGAGATATTCTATTCTATTTCCATTGCTGTCTGTTATCTATTTCTGCTTAGTTACATTGCATGTGTGGTTGTGGAATGATTTGGTGCATTTGGTTATTTCTTGTCGGACGACTGGGTCATAGGATTTAGTCGAGGCGAGCCGTTCTCGGGTTCCATAGGGAGCCGGGATCGAGTCGTAATGATGTTGATTGTGAATAAATAGAATTCTAAAAATGTGATGATTACAGTTAAACTTTAGTCTTGTTCCTAGTATTAACGACATGACTAGCTATACCATGTTCAAAGGTAAATTCTGAATCAAGGAGGGTGGGCTAAGGGTGGGCTAGCCTCCCTCCAACTTTTCTGTTAAGTTGTTTAGTAAACTGGGTAGCGAGGTGAGATTGGGTACATTTTATTTACTGTGAGAGGCTTGGTATCATTTTCTTCTGTACCCTGTTGTGGATAGGTTGACCGTGTGCTATTATGGAATAACACCTTGCATATGTATCACGCAAGCTTGTAGTCACCACTTCACCTAGGCTAAAACCCCTGGGCGATTAACTAAGTAGTTGGGTAGGTATAGGCCATTCTCCTAACCAAGAGAGTATCTCGTATCGACCTCATTATTTGAAATATCGTAACTATATCTCCTTGCACCTTTTGAGGAAGTTGATTATGGGTTGGTGACAACTGAGTTAGTGAAAGGGTACAAAAAATCTAAGAATTGAATAATAAGTGAATAATTAAATAATTAATATGTAGAATATCAGTTTCTATTATTCTTATAATTTTCTTATAATTCTATTTGATATTATGCCTCTATTTTGCTACTTTACTCAACTTTTACTAACTTTTCCATTTGAACTTTGCACTTAGGTTTGGTGAGTAGCAGTCAAATTCTATGATTGCGAAAGGAGACGATGCAAGATCTGAGTTCTGCACCGTAATCAGTTGGTAGATCTTTTAGTAAGTGATAGTTGGCTTGTTCTTTATGCTACATTTAGTGCCATTTTCTGATAGTTGGCTCTTTCTTTAGGCTACATCTAGTACTATTTTCTGCCGACACGTTCTCTCTTCCCTTATATGATGGATATGAATGATGATTGATGCTGAATATTTATTTTCAATTTAGATTCTTTCTTCTTTGATATGCCATGTGTGTGATGATGTGTGCCATGCATATACTTTGTTTTATTTTCATATGTTGGACAACAAAGATCTTTGGAGGTTTCAAAAATCGACTCAAGTCCTGCCAGGGTGGGGGCTCAAGTCATAGCAATCCTTACTGTTACGACCCGATTTCCGGATCCCTACAGGACCCGAGATCGGCTCACCTCGACTAATTCCAAGACCCAGTCGTCCAATAAGAAATAACCAAAAATAGGAAAGTAAACCACATTCACATATGCAATATAATTAAGCAAAAGAAACGTACAAAGCAGTAAAGGAAAATAAATCTGTTGTTTCAGTACATATCACCACAACAACAATAACAACGAAAAGCGAAAGTAAATAGTAGAAGCAAAACAGTAACTAAAAGTCCATTACTTACTACAACAGTAGAGAAAAGAAAAGTAAGTGCTGAAGAAAACTACGGCTGGGCCCAATACCCTCCGCAGCTGGAAGCTCGGGCTGCACAATTCTTGGTCCTGAACAGTGTTAAAAAAAGACAGAGTCAGCGAATGCTGAGTGGAGTGGTATCTATTATTATCTAAGTACAAATAGTAAAAGCAACTGGTTTAATTCTCATTTTTATTTTTCTGTTTTATATATTTCCATTTCACCCATTTCTTAAAGTATCCAGATATTCTTGATCTTGCATGTTCTTCAAGGGAACGATCTTGATTGCAGTCTTTTCCGTAGAGTAGAATGTACACGTGGTGCTCTCCTGATCGGGAGAGTCCCCCGTGGTAGTCCTGCACCCAGTCAACCACCCTGAGGTCACTGTCAAGATGTAGCGGTGACTACGGCATGCATGATAAGCGCACGGGTAACTACCCAGCACTGACACACGGTCAGTCGTTTCCGCTAGCGGGTTTGCCCAAAGTGCAGCACGGAACAGTATAGGGCCTTGCTCTCTCAGAACAGGGGTCTCACCTCACAGAACCAAACAGGGGTCTCGCCCTTCCACAGTCTGCGTACCCTCGTCTGACTACCCTGGTTTGCCCAGAGGACCTAACAAGTCGGTGTAGGGTGGCTAGCTGAACCCTGGGCCCCGTGGGGTGGCTAGCTCCCTCCCTACATTAGTAGCTCGACTCAGTACCACGTATATGAGGGCCAACAGGAGTCGGTGCAGAGTGGCCAATCCTAACCCCAGTTCTCAACCCAAGGGAGGCTAGCTCCGCTCTACACAAAAAGGGGACAGTTGCTCTCCTTAGTACCACGTACTCAAGGGCCAGCACACTTCTCGTCTATATTCTAGGTTTCCGTCTATCTACAGGAGTTCTACTCCTAATTCCCCATAGGGTTCATGCTCATGTTCACCTCATTTATTCCGATCCAGATTTTACCTTTCACAATTCATTTCTCATCCATATACAGGCAACTCATATTCTAACAGGCAACTCACAATTATAATACAGGCAATTGCTAGCAGTTCATCTCAATCATGCATGCAAGTACATCATACAGCACAAACAATTCATTCATTTCTCTACCCTAAGGTTCATGCAACATCCTAGGGTTCCATTCGGCTATTTCCACAAGCACATTCTTATTTAAATATTATTAATGAAATTAAACCACTCTACCAGGAAACTCGAGAGTAATGGGGGCTCGAACTTCAGACCCAGGCGTCTTTACGAGCCCTAAACACGCAGCAGGCTGAAACCCTATAGCAGGGAATACATCACAAAAGGAAAGTTCAGAATAGTGTACAAAAGACTCTAGTACATAGAGGAACTCGCGAGGAAAGTATAGGTATTTCGTTTGCGTAAAACAGATCCCGATCGGACCCTAAATAGGTCAAAAACGTGCCTACTGTTCAAAATCAGATGTCTGGGAATAATCCCAGACATCTTAAAGGGCGTCAGATCTTACCTTAAGTCCTTGCGGTATCCTCAGACGTCTTGACCTTCAATGCGATCGTCTGAAGGCAATTCTAGACATCGGACAATGCATTCGGTCGTCTGGACACACCTTCGGACGTTTAGTGATGTGTTCAGACGTCCACAAGCACGTGGGAAAGCATTACGCGCTCCTTCCCAAAGCTGCACCTGCGTACAACATTTCAGGCATGGTTAGCCGACAAATACCCTTGCGCTGTGATATGCATGGCGCAGGGAGATACGTACCTTGCGATAAATGTGCTTTCAGATGTCTGGCCTTAGCTCCAGACGTCCAAGTACCCCGCCAGTTGTCTGGACTCGACTCCAGACGTCTGATACTAGAAAACTTCCAGTACCAGGAACTCCTCATAGCTCTCTCCGCTCGCTTCACTTCGCGCCGCAGCAGCTCCAACCGCTACAGAGGGCCGGGAGGCCGCCTCCCCGAGCCCTCTCCTCTTCCCGCATGCGCCCGTCGGTGGCCGTGCGAGCTCCACCGAGCTTCCACCGAAGCTCCTCCGACCTTGGCCTCCTCCTCCCGTGCTCTCCTCCTTCCTCCCTCTCCTCTCCCTCGCTCGCCCCCCTCACGTCGCTCCCGCACAAGCACTGAAGGTTGTGGTGGCTGGTGTGTGGAGTGGAGAGGAGATAGGAAAGGGTTTAAATAGGAGATGTGGGGTTTAAGGTTTGGGGAAGAAAGAGGAAGGGAGAGAGAAGAGGACGGTTCTGTGCGCCACCCACGCGTAGGGAGCAGTGTGCAGTACAAAAATTTCATTTTCAAATGTCCTGGAATGGGTCCATACGTTTGGACAAACGTCTGACTGAGACTCCAGACTTCTTAAAAGGCTAAAAGTGTGATGGGTCATTACAACATAACAAACTTAAAGGAAGTTTCGTCCCGGAAACTTAAGCTAGCTAGGGTGCGGAAAAAGGAACATAAAACACATAACAAACTTAAAGAGGACCGAAGTAGGTCCGAAAAGACGTACCCTCAAAAAGCTCCGGGTACCGCTCTCGCATTGCCGCCTCAGGCTCCCAGGTCGCCTCCTTATACCTCTGGCTTCTTTATAGGACCTTCACCAGTGGTACCTGCTTCCGTCTCAGACTTCAGATGGCTCTATCTAGTATTTGCATTGGTCTCTCGGGGTAGGTCAGGTCGTCACCCACCTCGACGCTCTCGTGGCTCAGAACGTGACTAGGATCAGCGACGTGCTACTTGATGTTGGACACGTGGAACACGTCTTGCACTCCAGAAAGTTGGGGAGGAAGGGCAAGTCGATAAGCAACGGGTCCCACCCGCTTCAGGACCTCAAAGGGCCCTACAAACCTCAGTGCAAGCTTCCCTTTCACCCCAAAACGTTGCAGGCCCTTCATAAGCAAAACATGGAGAAAGACGTGATACCCAACCTTGAACTGCACCTCTCTGCATTTCCGATCAGCGTAACTCTTCTGCCTGCTCCTAACAATGCGGAGTCGTCTGTGAATCTGCTCTATCACCTCCTAACTCTGCCTGATCAGCCTGGGGCCAACCTCCCACTTGGTCCCCACCTCGACCCAACTCAAGGGTGTAGTACACCTCCATCCGTACAGAGCCTCGTAAGGTGCCATGCCGATATTCGAGTGCTAACTGTTATTATATGCAAACATTGCTAGGGGTAAATACTCCTCCCAGGAGCCTCTCCAGTCTAGTGCACGGGCGCATAAAAGGTTCTCAAGTGTCTGTATGGTGCGCTCTAACTATCTGTCCGTCTAGAGGTGGTGAGCGGTACTGAACCTCAAACGTGTCCCCAAAGCCTGCTGAAACTCAGCCAAGAACTGGGAAGTAAAACAGGTATCCCTGTTGAATACAATCTCACGCGGAACTCCGTGCAGGCGTACCACATCGCGAATGTACCTCTCTGTCAACTGTGCTGGTCCCAAGGTGACTCGAATCGGCAGGAAACGTGTCGTCTTCGTCAACCTGTCTACTATCACCCAGACTACGTCGTGTCCTCGCTGGGTAACCGGTAGACCCACCACCAAGTCCATGGTGATGCTCTCCCACTTCCACTCTGGCACAGGAAGTGGCTGCAACGGCCTTGTAAGCCTCTGATGCTAGCCTTCACCTGCTGGCACACCAAACACTATTGCACGAACTCACCAACATCCCGCTTCATCCCTCTCCACCAAAAGTCGTATCTCAGATCATGATATATCTTTGTGTTCACGGGATGTATGGTAAACCCGAACCCGTGTGCCTCAGCCAGGAGCTCTCTCAATAATTCCTTATCCCTAGGAACGCATAAGTGATTGCACAGCAAAAATACACCAACAATTATGCCATCTTGTGCTATTTCCAAGCATTGCCTGTGTAGATTAGGTAGACATAGTCGCATTTGTAAAAATACATGCATGCATACATTTATTCGAGAGGGGAGGAGAGTGAATAAAATGGCTGTGAAATTAACGTTTTCCTCAAGTGCTGCTTCGCAAATTCACCATCTTTATTTTTAATTTTATTTGACTTTGAATTTCTTCTCCGCGGCTGCAATGCATGGCAACCTCTTCCTCGCACCATGTCCTGCTCAGCTTGCCCTGCACAGCCACTCCCTGCTAGCCATGCACAGCCAGGGCATGGCTGTGCATGGCTTCTTCCTCTTTAAAAAGGCACGGCTACCTTCTTTGCATGGGGAGCCTGGTCCACTGGTGACATTTCCCAACCGCGGCTAGTCTTTGTTTGTTTTAATGCTTATTACAGTAATGTCGTTGTGGTATAAAATAAGACAGCTACGGTTATCGTTACCATTAAAATTTTACTCGGAAATAGTTTCTCGAGGTCAAACTCAGGGAGCTACTGAAATTCTAGAAGTACAATGTTTCTTTATTACAAAAATAAGAGAGAGAGAGAGAGGGAGAAATAGATTTCTGTCTTTTGGCTTTTTCTTCTTCTCTTTTTTCTCTCTTTGCTTGTCTTGTTCTTCTCTTCTTTCTCTTTTCTTTATCTTTAGGGGTCTTCTTCCTTGGCTCTGATTGCCTTCAGTTCCTCTTCTTCTTCTGCTTGTCTTCTAGTTCTTTTCTTCTTCAGTTCTTCTTCTTTTTCTTGTCGTTATCTTCTTTCTTCCTTCTTCTCTTTTCTTTCTCTTCAGCTGCGGAGCCTTTTCTTTTCTTTTTCTTCTTCTCTGCTTTATCTCCTCTGAAGCTTCATCCGTCGTCTGATATCACAGTCAGACGACTTAAATGGCGGTCTGCTACAGTGCTTCCCCTCTTTTCTTCCTTTGCTGCTTCTTCTTCTTCTCTTCTTCTTCCCGCTTCTTCTTCCTTGGTCTTCTGCCTTGGTCAGCTGCAGAGCCTTTTCAGAGTTTCTTCTTCCGCTCCTCTTCTTCTTCCTGTGGCCAAGTGGTGAACCTTCTTCCTTCGCGCCCTGTTCCTGTACAAGGCACAACAAAACCTAGCCCTTCCCTCTACCCGCACGTCTCTCTCTCTCCCTGTAAACCACTCATAGGAAGCTCTCCCAGAGCTGGGTTATCGGGTCGAGTAGCGTACCCGTGACCAGGCGCACCGGCGTGGGTGGTGCGCGAGGAGTGCAGGATAAACGAGTCGGCCAGGTCAGCGTGGCGTGGGTCGCAGATGAGGCGGGCGAGGGGACCTCACCCCGTGTTCTGAGGCGCTTAGGTAAAAACACAAAATCAATTTAAATGGGTGCGGCGCTTCGAAATCTTACGATGTGGGACTAAACTTCGTCCCTTCTCGCGCGCGCCCGCAGGAAGAATCGCAACCTTGCCTCAGCAGCTGTGTCCTCGCTCCCCTTCGCATGCCAGCTGTCTGCCTTCCCCTGGGTCTCTCCAATTCGCCTCGGCTGGAGTCCTGCTGCTTCGAGGCCTGGAGCTCGCTTGGAAGCTCCTTGCTTCATCGCCAATGGCGGCCGGGGCTGAAAATCTGCCTAACACAAACAGGGCCTCTCGGCCTAATCAGACCACAGGGAAACCTTCGTCGTGGCACGGCGAAGGTAGTGCAGGGTGCAGCAGGTTGCGGGGCAGTGTCTGGCGGCAGCCCTAGGTCGGACTGCAACCGGAAAAATGGGTTTGATTGGGGGAGTCTTGTGGAGGTGTGGAGTGGCAGTGGAGGGGTGGGGGGTGTTGGGTAGGGTGAGGCGGAGCTTTTGGGACAGTTGGCGAGTTGTGTGGAGCGGCGGATCGACGGGGGCAACT
This sequence comes from Thalassia testudinum, assembly GCA_037157565.1. NCBI lineage: Eukaryota > Viridiplantae > Streptophyta > Magnoliopsida > Alismatales > Hydrocharitaceae > Thalassia > Thalassia testudinum. The sequence goes on from JAZHRO010000030.1 coordinate 58,131,092, forward strand.
CGCCGGAGGGTTACCAGAGGGATGGAAGATGATGGTGGTCGGGCAGTGGTGAAAAGAAAGAGGGGACGAAGGGAAATAACAGTATCCTACCTACAGGGACGAAGGGGGCCGGAGCAGGGCGGCAGTCGTATCGACTGTCGTCGGAGAAGAAACACCCAGAGGGAGAGAGCGGCGGTGAGGAAGAGGGCAGGGAGGCGCGCGCTTGGTACGGTGCGACGCGGGGAGATCAGGCGAAGGTGGCTCTGCTGCTGGTATTGCAGCAGAGCGACGAGACGGAGGAGGAGGAGCCGCCGAAGTTGGTGGGTTCCTGTCAGAGTGGGGAGAGAGGAAGGGTTGGGGTTCTCTCCGTCAAGACCAAGCTGCCCGAACCGGCTGGTGACGCTGGTCTTTATAAAGGCGGTGGTGGAGGGGTGGACGCAGGGAGGCGACATGCCTCCCTCGCCGGAGAATGGCCGGAGGTGTGACCCATACCTTCCGCACGTTCGCACGGAAGGTGTGGGCGTCGTCAGGCGGCATGGCGGTGTCCCTGCGACAGCAAACGTCGTAGGGAACACCAGGTTCAATTTGCAGGACATCCCCCTCACCCTGCGCGGCGCCATGCTCCGCGCAAAGTCGCCGGAGCATGGCGCGGCACATAGACTTGCAGGAGGGACCTAAATGCAAAGAACAACGAGGAAATTAGGGGCCAAAATGCAAGGGTTTCGAAAGTTGAGGGTCAAAAAGTAATAGATGAGGACCAAAATGCAAAGTCGGTCAAGAAGGTCTCTTCTTAGGCTCAAGCTTTTATGCATGACTAAATTGGACCTAAGGATTTTAATGGTGAATTTTTTTCTAGGTCAGACCTTGTTTGACCAGCCAATTTACGTAAAAACCTAAATTAAATCATTAATTGGGCATGGTTCTCAATGTAGGTTAAAATGGGTTTCTAAGGCCAAATTGAAGGTTTTAAACCCTAGAGATTATTTTTATATGAATTTTAGAGGGTTTAGAATATTTTTACCCTGCCTCGAACCTCGTAAATTAAAGTGGGTTTGTTTTAGGGTTACAGAATGTCATTTAATTCCTTGGAGTTGCTGTAGCCCTTGTTGGATCAGATCACCCCACTTGCCTTCTTATTAGGTTAGTTTGACCTATGTTTGGACCCTGAGTTACCCTGTTTGCAGGTTGTGTTGGTGAAATTGCATTTTTACCCCTTATGACTTGTTTTCTTCTTAAATTCAGAATTCTCTAAGTCAAGCCTTTCTTTGAGTTATGTAGGAGCTTTTTCTCGCATATCTAGATTAGATTGTGCTAGTTAGGGTTCATGATGAGGTTCTTATCATCCACCCACACGAATAGCACCTTCTTCTCCAGGCCGTATCCTCCCCTCTCCCCTCCATACGCAGCCTCTCCTCCTTTTGAGGAGCTACTCTACGGGTAGGAGTTGCTCACAGTGGTGCACAACCACCATTGTGAGTCCCACCACCGCCCAGCTCATCAAAGAGCCGGTGGGTGTGGTGGTTCTCTCTCTGTTTTGACGTTTAGCCACTTCTGCCATTACCGTAGGCTTCAAGGTCTGAAGCTCCGCGGCAGCAGCAGCAAGGTGGCAGCAGCTGCGCAGCCCTCCAGCGCGTGCCTGTAGGCCGCCCTCACCTCCAGCGCGCGCCGGCAGCTCGCCTTCGCCTCTCGCTTCTTCGCACCCGCACCCACCTCTCTGCACAAGCCAGCTGCCGGTGCAGCCTCTTTAGCGCGTGCGCCAGCCGCTCCACACCGCCGGCACTCACGGAATCGCTGGCACCCGGTCGCGCGAGCCGAGCGGCACTGTAGCCACTGTTCACTCTAGTTAGAGGAACACTGTGGCTACAGTGTGGTGACCGGCAAGTTTCTCACTTATCCGGTCACCCGGTGCGCCGATACCGGCCCCTGCCTGTCCACGCACGCCTGCGCCCGCGTCTCTCCCCGCGCCCACTCCAGCGCTTGCGCCCACGTCTTCGCCCGCTTCAGTGCAGAGCACCTTTGCCCGCACTCGCACCCGCCTCATCACGTAGCACGGTGTGCTGCGGTCTCTCCCCCACGCCCGCTCCCTCCAGCACGCGTCTTTGCGCGCCTACGCGCGTACGCTTGGCACCAGACGACGGCCGCTGCGTACAAACGACTTAACCTGCACTCCTTCACTCCAGCAGTCTCTCGATCTCTCTCCCTCTCTCTCATAGCACTCTCACTCCTGTGGACACATACACACACACACACTCTCGTACACACACACCCACTCACTTATGCACTACTATATACTTATATATATATATATATACACATACATATATATATATATAGATATAGATATATACACATATATATATATACATACCTATCTACATATATCTATATACATATATTACTATATATATATACATATATATATATATATATACATCTATATAGTTATATATACATACATACATATATATATATATATATATATATATATATATATATATATATATATATATATATATATATATATATATATATATATATATATATATATATATATATATATATATATATATATATATATATACACATACATAACTACATATACACCTATATAATTATAACCATATATATATATATACATATAGATCTATATTTACATATATACATACATACATATATATTTTCATATCACCTACCATATGTTGTATCGCGGGAATATCTGCACCAGTTGCTGATATTCCCCGATACACACATACAACAAGTGTGTTCGCACTCATCTTCCACCAATCCACCTTACACTCCACGCGGCACTTCGTCCTGTTGGTTGCGTCTTCTTACACGACGACTAACTCGACACCGTGCTACATGCCATCTCCATCTCCACCCCCACCCCTTTATACATATATAATATATACATATATATATACTATATTTACCGTATTTCTGTTTCTCTTTCCTGCCATTAAAAAGATAAAAAAAATACAAAAGAGAAAATATAATCCTTGACTTGCAGGTACTCAGTCTTGCGAATAGCAGGACCAGTTTTGGAACCCTAATTTGGCTCAAAGCTAAGAACCTGATTTTGAGGGTGTACCTCAAGGAAAAAAATTATCAAAAAAAAATCTTAAATAGAAAAACACCAAAAACATAATAAACGAACGGAAGAGATTCGTTGTAGGAAAGGCGTAGAAACTTATTCACTTCTAATCCCACTTCCCTGAGTTCGACTCTGGACCTAAAAGTGACCAAGATAAAATCAAGTAGGCCAGGTAAAACATTTTGTAAAGAGATGGTTAGGCTCGATTTAGGTTAACCACTATACTCATTTCAACAATAAAATCACCATATTAACACAACCTATCCGGGCTCGACCATACATCTTTTTCAATAAGCATCCCCTCATGCGCAGTATCTCATCTGTAAAGGAAAAGTCTCCTGGGTCTCCTGTCAACACCCTGTCTCGCAGTGTATGTAAGTACGAATTTGTCATCTATCCTGCGATGATGCGGTCTATCAGCTCTGGTCGCGTCTGCTACGTCACTGTCACTATCCCACAATACCCCTGTGACTCCCGAGATCGCCAACTGCCCAACTCCTCCATAAGTCTCCAACTCTGTGCCTGTAGACTGGCCAAGTGGGCGGGCGCCTTCCGGCTCAAGGCATCAGCCATCACATTGGCCTTCCTTAGATGGTAGGAGATGTTGTAGTCGTAGTCCTTCAGGAGCTCTAATCAACATCTCTGTCTCATGTTGAGCTCCTTTTGGTCAAACAAGTACTTGGGGCTCTTATGATCCGTAAAAATCTTGAAAGTATCACCGTAAAGGTAGTGCCTCCATGTCTTCAACGCGAAGACAACAGCTGTCAGCTCTAAGTCATGGGTAGGGTAGCTATGCTCATGGGACTTCAGTTGCCGTGAAGTGTAAGCGACAACGTGACCCCGCTGCATGAGCACACCCCCTAACCCCTGCAAAGAAGCGTCTGTGTAAACCACAAAACCGCCACTGCTGTCCGGGATGGTAAGCACAGGAGCTGAAGTCAGTCTCCTTTTCAACTCCTGAAAACATGCCTCGCACTCATTTGTCCAGGCAAAAGGCACGTCCTTCCAAGTCAGCTGGGTCATAGGATGCGCAATCTGAGAGAATCCTCTAATAAATCGCCGATAGTAACCTGCCAATCCCAAAAAGCTGCGTATCTCTGTCACTGTACGTGGCCTCTCCCATCTGAGTACGACCTCAACCTTGGCTGGATCCACAGCCAAACCACCCCCTCAGATCACGTGGCCCAAGAAAGTCATCTGCCTCAACCAAAACTCTCACTTACTGTACTTGGCATACAACCTGCGTCACCTCAAAGTGTCCAGAATCATCGGTAAATGGTACCCGTGTTGCGCCTGATCCCGCGAGTAAACGAGTACGTCGTCGATGAACACCATCACAAACTGGTCCAAGTACAACCTGAAAACCCAATTCGTCAAATCCATAAAAGCAACAGTGGCATTGGTCAACCTAAACGGCATGACCAAGAACTCGTAGTGCCCGTACCGAGTACGGAAAGCTGTCTTGGAGACGTCGGTCTCCCTGATCCTCAACTGGTGGTAGCTCGACCTCAGATCTATCTTAGAGAACACTGTGGCGTCTCGCAACTGATCGAAGAGGTCATCAATCCTCAGCAGCGGATACTTGCTCTTGATGGTGACCCAATTCATCTGTCGGTAGTCGACACAAAGTCGTAGGGTACCATCCTTCTTTTTCACAAACAGTACAGGGGCTCCCCGCGGGGACGCACTGGGCCTCACAAAGCCCTTCTCCAATAGATCCTGCTGCTGTGACTTGAGCTCTCACAGCTCAAGCGGTGACATCTGATACGGTGTAGTAGAAATGGGGTTGGTCCCCGGTACCAGTGAGAACTCAAACTCAATCTCACGCTCGGGCAGTAGTCCTGGCAGCTCCTCTAGAAAAATGTCGGGGTACTCGAAAACCACCGGAATACTCTGAAAGTCAGCCACAGAGCTAGGCTCTACCACTACATAAGCCAAAAAGCCCTCACACCCCTAGCTCAAAAGCCTCGCTACCCGAAGCGCAGAGATGCATCTGAAACCGCCATCCACCGACTGTTCGTGGAACTCAAAGGGAGGCAACTCCAGTATGGAGAAGACGATCTTCCTCCCGAAACAGTACACCAGGGTGTGATAGGCGGACAGCCAGTCCATCTCTAGGATCACGCCAAAATCCTCCATCTATATCACAATCAGGTCAGCAGGGAGGCTGTGTCCCCCTATACTGACCCGTAGTCCGTGTAGACTTCCTCAACTACAAACAACTAGCCTCTTGGGCCTCTAATCACAAACGGATCCTCTAACAGTACACTACCCTATCCCAAACTGACAGCAAAACTCGCAACAAAAGAGTGCATGACGCTGAATCAAAACGTACGTATACTAATCTGCTAGAAACAATAACCATACATGCCACCACTGAACCGGAAGCCCTGGCGTCTATGTGTGTTAGGGCGTTGATACGCCCCTCAGTCCTTGGTGCAGATGAAGCAGCTACACTTTGGGTCGGGCGAGCAGCCACTGGCCGGTACCCTCCTCGTGACTGCTGCCCTCCCCCACACGCTTGGGGACCATTACCACCAGCTCGGCCTCCAATGCTTGGTGTGGGGAGCATCTACTGTGCTCCAACCCTAGATGGCAGTCCCTCCTGATGTGGCCCGACTAGCCACACTGGTAGCATAGGGGGACGCAACCTCCTCCCTCAGTAGGTCCCTACTGGCGGATGCGCAGGGATTCAGAGCTGGCAACTGGCCCCTGTCTGAGGCCCCCAAAGGCCACTGATGGCCCCGTAAAATGAGACGACTCTCCTATGGGTGCTGTGTGCCTCTTCTCCCAACAGCCCTGAGAGTACTCTTGCTGATAAGGCCTCTTCCGTCCGCTGTCGGTGTCTCGTGCGGTCGGGTTGGTCTCCTCGTAGGTCATGGCTGCCTCAACAACTCGTGAGAAGGTGGCCACCTTCAGGGGTTTGACATACCCCTGAATAGCAAGTCGGAGCCCCTTAGTAAACCTCCACAGGCACTCCTCCTCCGTAGACACGGCTGTCGAGGCAAAACGTGACAGCTCCAGCAAGAACGTGTGGTACGTGCTAATAGTCATCGTCCCCTTGCGGAGAGTGTGGAACTCCCGCCTCCTATGGTGTTGCCAGGTCTGCGGAAAGTATTGCCCGCAGAAGAGAGTCACGAACTGGTCCCACGTCGGCTCTCTCCCCTCTTGGCCTCTGACTGCCCTCCACCACCTATGTGCCACACTCTCTAGCTGGTACGTGGCAAAGGCCACGCGGCACTCCGCGGGAGGGTGAAGGGTGTCGAACACCTTCTCTATCTGCTCCAGCCAGTCCTCTGCCTCAGACAGTAGGGCTTCAACTTCCGGAACTGTTCGAAAAGCTCATGGTGCAGCTACAGTGGGGGAACGGGCACGCCTCCAGGCAAGGAGGGCTTGTGCTCGGAAGTGTCAGAGTGTAGTGGAGGCAGTGGAGGACCACCCCTTCCCCCTCCTGCTCGTCCGGTGCTGCGGTGGTCTCTCTGTCCCACCGAGGACTCCCCCACCACGTCCTAAGGGAGAGGTGCCCGTGGAGGCTGGTGGAGCTCCTTTCGCACAATATCTCTGATTAGCTAGGCGAGATCTTGGGCCTGAACACCTGGGAGAAGAGGTGGGTTAACCGATACCTCAGGCCCAGCACGTCCGCCCCTCCGACCTCGTCCACGACCACGGCCGGCCTCAAGAACTCCCCGTTGAGGCATCTCCTGCAAGGAGACGTGAGAGACAAAACAAGAGGGCCAACAATACCGAATTTCTTCGAGAAAAGACTCGGAACAAATATCAAGGCGATACGTTGTGGAGGCCATCCTAGTTATATGCACGTGATCGGTTATTTTCAAGCTAATTGGTTCATTTCTCGGGACGACCTTGCTCTGATACCATCTTATTACGACCCGATTCTCGGATCCCTATAGGACCCAAGATCGGCTCGCCTCGACTAATCCTAAGACCCAGTCATCCAATAAGAAATAACCAAAAGCAGGAAAGTAAACCACATTCAAATATGTAATATAACTAAGCAGAAGAAACGTACAAAGCAGTAAAGGAAAATAAATCTGCTGTTTCAGTACATATCACCACAACAACAATAACAACGAAAAGCGGAAGTAAATAGTAGAAGCAGAACAGTAACTAAAAGTCCATTACTTATTACAATAGCAGAGAAAAGAAAAGGAAGTGCTAAAGAAAACTATGGCTGGGCTCGACTGGACCCAGCATCCTGGTCCTGAACAGTGTTAAGAAAAGGCAGAGTCAGCGAACGCTGAATAGAGTGGTATCTATTATTATCTAAGTACAAACAGTAAAATCAATTGGTTTAATTCTCATTTCTATTTATCTGTTTTATATATTTCCGTTTCACCCATTTCTCAAAGTATCCAGATATTCTTGATCTTGCATGTTTCTCGTGGGAACAATCTTGATTGCAGTCTTTTTCGTAGAGTAGAAGGTACACGTGGTGCTCTCCTGGCTGGGAGAGTCCCCCATGGTAGTCCTACACTTAGTCAGCCACCTCGAGGTCACTGTCAAGACGTAGCGGTGACTACGGCACGGGTGATAAGCACACAGGTAGCTACCCCGCACTGACACGCGGTCAGTCGTTTCCGCTAGCGGGTACGCCTTAAGTTTAGCACAGAAAAGTATAGGGCCTTGCCCTCTCAGAACAAGGGTCTTGCCACTCAGAACTAAACAAGGGTCTCGCCCCTCCACAGTCTGCGCACCCTCGTCTGACTACCCCGATTTACCCAGTGGGCCTAACAAGTCGGTGTAGGGTGGCTAGCTGAACCTCAGGCCCCATGGGGTGGCTAGCTCCCTCCCTACACTAGTAACTCGACTCGGTACCACGTACATGAGGGCCAACAAGAGTTGGTGTAGAGTGGCTAATCCTAACCCCGGGTCTCAACCCAAGGGAGGCTAGCTCCGTTCTACACAAAAAGGGGACAGTTGCTCTCCTTGGTACCACATACTCAAGGGCCAGCACACTTCCTGTCTACATTCCAAGTTTCCGTCTATCTATAGGAGTTCTACTCCTAATTCCCCGTAGGGTTCATGCTCATGTTCGCCACATTTATTCCGATCCAGATTTCACCTTTCACAATTCATTTCTCACCATATACAGGCAGCTAATATTCTAACAGGCAACTCATAATTATAATACAGATAATTGCCAGCAGTTCATCTCAATCATGCATGCAAGTACATCATACAGCACAAACGGTTCATTCATTTCTCTACCCTAGGTGATGAGAACCTCATGATGAATCCAAACTAGCACATTTTAATCTAATAAAGTGAACAAAAGCTCCTACATAACCTAAGGGAGGGCCTAATTCAGGGAATTGTTAATCTGAGAATTGAACATGACACAAGGGGTAAAACTGTAATTTTACCATTGCAGTGCATCAACAGGATTTCTAAAGGTCTAAACATAGGTCAAGTGGACTTAATAAGAGAAAATGTGGGATGATTTGGTCAGAAAAGGGTTATGGCCAAATCTAGGAATTAAATGACATTTTGCAACCCTAAAACAAATCCACTTTAATTCACGAAGTTTCAGGTAAGATAGAAATAAACTAAATCCTCTAAAATTCATGGAAAAATATCCCCTAGGGTTTAGAACCTTCAATTTTGCCTTTGAAACTTGTTTTGACCTAGATTGAGGTCCATACCCAATTGTTGACCTAATTTGAATTTTTATGCAAAATATCCAGTCAAACGTGGTCAAACCTAAAATCCAACTTCACCATTGGATTCCTTAGGTCAAAATTAGGTTTATACCAAAATTTGGACCTAAGGGAAGGTCATCTTGATCCACTTTGTAATTTGGTCCTCAAAATTACTTTCTGACCCTCAACTTTTTGAAACCCTTGCGATTACCCCCTCAACTTCTTCGTCGTTTTCTTCACTTCGGTCCCTCTGCCATCCGCAGCAGAGGCCATACCTCCGACGACCTTGCGCGGAGGATGGCGCCTCATCTGCATGGGGAGCCAACCCCAGATTTGTAGGGAGCTCCCTACCACATGGGCTGCTCCCCATGCCCTGAGACCCACCATACCTCTTGTGCGAACGCGTGAGAGATATGGGTATCCGGTCGGCCATACCTCCGGTGTGGCCTCTCCGCTGCCTTCGCGCGCTTCCCGCCCTGCCTCCGCCTATTTAAGGGCAGGCCACGCCGCTTCCTCCAAGCTCGATTTGGCCTGAGATCCCCCTCCAATTCGCCTCCTCCCAACTCCGACCGACTGCCCAGAGCGTCCGGTGACTCCTCCACTCCTCTCTTGTCGCTCTACCACCGTACTAGTGGCAGAGCTATCTCCGCCATCCTCTGCCGCGTCGCTCTACCACCAGCGCACGCCCTCTGACCCCCTTCCTTGTCGCCGTCTTCTTCCCCTGGGTGCCTTTGTCTCCAGCGATGGCAGTCACCAGCCGCTCGCCCTCCACTTCCCCTTTCGCTCCTAACCTACCAGATAAGTTGCCCTTACTCCCCTCTTCATTTCCCCTTTGTTAATTTGTTCTTTCAACCCCTCGACACCACGGTCCACCATCACCCTCTCCACCTCCGACCACCAACTCTGGCGAGGCCATTCCACCACCATACCCAGTTTCACCCCTCGCCGACCAGTCCCTAAGCTTCACCACCTCCCACTGATCACCTTTCGCCCTTCCACTCACCACACCACCCACTGTCTCCTCCCCCCGAACACACCCACCTGCACGCACACAGTGTGCCCTAAGCACACACGCACAGGCGTCTTCACGCCACACTGACCCCTGAGCCATCTTCGCCATGCTCCAGCAAAGCCTGCTGAAGGTTCTGACAGGGTCGCAAGGCCGTTCTTGTGATTTCAGGTCCGCAGCCCCTTCCGCCATTGGTGCAAAAGCACGAAGCTTGCTTAAAGCTTCGTTCAGGTCCCAGCGCCCCAGGCCTCCAGGTGCAGAAGGCACGGACTTCCCTCACACACAACTCTAGGCAGCCAATTGGCCTCAAAGGCCTTAGCTGTAGCTGCAATTGCTCGCACTTTCTGTTGCCAGGCGTGCGACAGGAAGGTGGGACGTTTAGTCCCACCTCGTGAGTTTTCTAGCGGGCTCGGGCGCTTAAATTGAAAAAGTGTCAAGGGCTTATCGTCTCCTAACACGGGGTGAGGTCCCCTCGTCCACTCACTACCTCGTCAGCACTCACTCCTCCACGGATCTGGCTGACCTGACCCGATAACCCTGCACACCTCGCCCACCATCGCACACCGATGGGCCTGGTCCCGGGCGCGTATACCCGACCCGATAACCCTGCTAGCTTTGGGAGAGCTGTGACCTGAGAGAGAAATAGAGAGAGAGAGACGCGGGGAGGGTAGGGGTAGGTTTTGCATAACCATGTACCTATGCAGGGAAGAAGAAGAGGAAGAGGAGAAGAAGAGGCCAACTGAAGAAAACGAAGGGGCTGAGGACTTAGCTGTGCCAAGGAAGAAGGAGCAGGAGCTGAAGAAGAAGAAGGCAGAGGAAGAAGCACAGCGCAGAAGGAAAGGAAGAAAAAGAAGAAGGCAGAAGGAGCTGAAGGAGAAGAAAGAGCCAAAGAGGAAGAGAAGAAAAGAAAAGAGAAGGATCTGCCGCAAAGAGGAAGACCAAGTAGAAACGAAAAGAAGAGAAGAAGAAAGAGCCAAAGAGGAAGAGAAGAAAAGAAAAGAGGAGCTTTCGCAAAGAGGAAGACCAAGCAGAAAGGAAAAGAAGAGAAGAAGAAGCAGCAACAACAGTAGCCAAAGAGAAGAAAGGAAGAAGAAGACGTGCACTATAGCAGTTGCCACTTAAGGCGTCTGATTCCTAGAATCAGAAGTCTGAAGACAGAGAAAAGAAAAGAGAGAGCAAAGAAGAAGGAGAGAAAAGAAGAAAAAGAGAAGAAAAATTCTACTTTTAGTCTCTACATTTTCTGTAAAACATTACAGTATTGTGAATTGTGATTTTTCTGCTTCTAAAATCGAGTTTGCTCCCTGAGTTCGACCTCAGAATGTTTTCAAATTTCGAGTAATAAATAAATTAAATTGATAAACCATCACTAGGGTTCATGCCACATCCTAGGGTCCCATTCGGCTACTTCCACAAGCACATTCTTATTTAAATATTATTAACGGAATTAAAGCACTCTACCAAGAAACTCGGGAGTAATGGGAGCTCGAACTATAGACCCAGGCGTCTCTACGAGCCCCAAACACACAGCAGGCTGAAACTCTATACCAGGGAATACATCACAAAAGGAGAGTTCAGAACAGTGTATAAAAGACTCTAGTACGTAGAGGAACTCGCGAGAAAAGTATAGGTATTTCGTTTACGTAAAGTGAACCCTGATGGGATCCTAAACGGGTTAAAAACATGCCTACTGTTCAAAATTAGACGCCTGGGAATAATCCCAGACGTCTTAAAAGACGTCAGATCTTACCTTAAGTCCCTGCGGTATCCTCAGATGTCCAGACCTTCTTTGCGGTCATCAGAAAGCAATTCCAGATGTTGGACAATGCCTCCGGTCGTCTGGACGCACCTCCGGACATCTGGTGATGTGTTCAGACGTCCAAAAGTGCGTGGGAAAGCGTTCCGCGCTCCTTCCCAAAGCTGCACTTGTGTACAACATTGCAGGCTCGGTCAGCTGACAAATAGCCCTACGCTGCGATATGCATGGCGCAGGGAGATACGTACCTTGTGATAAATGTGCTTTCAGACATCTGGCCTTAGCTCCAGACGTCCAGGTACCCCGCCAATCGTCTGGACTCCACTCCAGACGTCTGATACTGGAAAACTTCCTGTACTGGTAACTCCTTGCAGCTCTCTCCACTCGCTCCACTTCGCGTCGCAGCAGCTCCAGCCACTGCAGAGGGCCGGGAGGCTACCTCGCTAAGCCCTCTCCTCCTCCCGCACGCGCCCACCGGTGGCCATGCGAGCTCCGTCGAGCTTCCACCGAAGCTCCTCCAACCTTGGTTATTAGAGCCTCATCATGAACCCTAACTAGCACAATTTAATCTAAATAAGTGTGAAGAAGCTCCTACAAAACCTAAAGAAAAGCTTAACTCAGAGAAGTCTGAATTGAAGAATAAGACAAATCATAAGGGGTAAAACTGTAATTTTACCAATGCAGTACACAAATAAGGTAATTAAGGGTCTAAACGCAGGTCAAATAAGTGTTATGAGGAAGAAAGTGGGATGATCTGATCTGAAAAGGGTTATAGTAACTTCTAGGAATTAAATGACATTATGTAACCCTAAAATAAATCCACTTTAATTCACGAGGTTTGAGGTAGGATAAAAATCAACTAAACCCTCTAAAATTCATGAAAAAATATTTCCTAGGGTTTAGAACCTTCAATTTGGCCTTTGCAACCTATTTTGACCTAAAATGAGAACCATGCCCAATTTATGACCTAATTTAGTTTTTACGTAAATTGACCAATCAAACGGGGTCAAACCTAAAATCAAATTTCACCATTAAACTCCTTAGGTTCAAATTAGGCTGGTACAAAAATTTGGGCCTAAGAGAAGACCATCTTGACCGACTTTACAAATTGGTCATCTTGTATTACTTTTTGACCCTTATCTTTTGAAACCCTTACACAGAGCCCCCTATCTTTCCCGTCGCTCTTTGCAGAACGGTCCTCCCTGCCACCCTGCACAGGCGCCATACCTCCAGCGACCTTGCGCGGAGGATGGCGCTGCATAGGGTATGGCACCCGTTCTCAGGAATGAACGGGGGGTTCCCTGCATCGTCTTCTGTCGCAGGGACCCTCCCCTGTAACCTGCGATTGCCCATGCCTCTCGTGCGAATGGACGAAAGGCATGGGTCTCCATCTCCGGCCATCTCCGGCGAGCTCCGCACGTCGCTCCCTCGGGCCACTCTCCGCGCCAGCGCCTTTATAAGGAGCCTTAGGGGCTGCCGTCCACTCCAAGCTAATTCTGGCCGAGAAAACCCCCCTCTTTCATCTCCTCTCTCTCCGGTCAGATTTCCCTAGCTTCTGGCGAACTCCCCTCCTCCACCTCGTCGCTCTGCTGCCATACCTGCATCAGAGCCCACTCTGCGTCGTCGTCCCACGCCAGGGCGCGCCAGCTGGCGTCCTTAGATCTCTTCCTCGTCACCGTCACTCCTCCTTTGGGCACCTTCGTCCTCAGCTCCGGCAGGCACGCGAAGGGAAGTCTTCCTATCCCTCTTCGTCGATTAAGTAGGTAGGAACTTTCTCCTTACTCCTCTCACTTTTCCCTTCTTGAATTAGTCTTCTAAACCCCTCAACTGCCACGACCACCTTCATCTGCTTCGCCTCCGGCCACCATCTCCGGTGAGATCGCCCTACTTCCACAGACCTTTCCACCCCTCGCCGACAAGCCCAGAAGCTCCCCCTCACTCCACTCTAGCATTTCCCTTACTCAATTGACCACCCTACACACTCTGAGCACCCCCCGGACACACCCACTTCCACACACGCAGTTTGCCCTAGGTGCACGACCAAAGGCACCCTCACAGCACGCCACCCCTCGCACCACCTTTGCCACCCTCTGGCGAAGCTCCCTATGTTGTCTGACATGGCCGTGAGGCCGTCTTCGTGATTTCAGGGTTCACCCTCCTCGCCGCCATTGACGAGCTGCAGGAGCTGCTTCGCAGGCAGCTCCAGGTCTCTTCGACGCCAGGCGCGGGCTCCAGGCAACAGGGGGCACGTCCGCGAAGGCACCCAGGTTCTCAATTGGGAGCGCGAAGCCTTCGCTGCTGCCCAATTGTCAGCTGCTTCTCGCCTGCGAGAGAGCGGAGCAGAGGTGGGACTTTAGTCCCACCTCGTAAGTGTATGAACGAGAGCCACCACTTAAATTGAAAAAGTGGTATAGGCTCTTCGCCTCCGATTACACACGAGGTGAGGTCCCTCACCTATCATTGGGTCTCGTCCGCGGTTCACCCACGCGCATCTGACCCGACCCGACACCCTCCTGTGCACTCCTAGCGCACCACCCATGCCGGTGCGCCTGGACCCAGGCACACGACCCGACCCGATTACTCGGCTCTGGGAGAACTTCCTAAAGAGAGATCCAGAGAGAGAGAGATGCGGGGAAGGGGTAGGGTAGGTTTTGCGCTGATATTTACGTGTGTGTGCAGGGAAGAAGAAAGAAGAAAGAAGAAGAGAAGCAGCAGGCAAGACTTAGCCGCAGGGAAGAAAAGGAAGAACAAGGAAGAACAAACAAAGGAAGGAAAGAAGCTGAAGGAAAAGAGGAGGAGCTGCACTGTAGCAACCGAGCAGTTAAATCGTCTGAACGTTGAATCAGACGTCGGTGGTGAACGACTTTTCCACCGAGGTTAGTCTTCGTGCGTTTTTATGCTTATTACAGTAATGTCGTTATAGTATAAAATGAGACAGCTACGGTTGTCATTACCATACAAATTTTTTACTCGGAAATAGTTTTCCCGAGGTCGAACTCAGGGAGCTACTGGAATTCTAGAAGTACAAAGTTTCTTTATTGAATTACAAAAATAAGAGAGAGAGAGAGAGGTTTTTTGTCTTAGCTTTTTCTTTTTCTCTTTGTGCCTTCTCTCTGATCCTTCCCTCTTCTTCTCTTCTTCTGCTCGTCTCTGTCTTCTTCTTCTCTTCTTTCTTCTTTTCTTCCTTTGCCTTTCTTTCTTTACTGGTCTTCTTCTTCCTTGGCTCTGTTTGCCTGCTTGTCTTCTATTTCTTTTCTTCTTCAGTTCTTCTTCTTTTTCACGTCTGTCTTCTGCTCTTCAGCTGCAAAGTCTTCTCTTTCTTCCTTCTTCTCTTTTCTTCAGCTGCGGAGCCTTCTTTCCTTCTTATTCTTCTTCTTTTCTTCCTTCTGCTTTATCTCCTCTGAAGGTTCATCCGTCGTCTGATACAGCCGTCAGACGACTTAAACTGCGGTCTGCTACAGTGATTCTCCTATTTTCCTTCCTTCGCTGCTTCTTCTTCTTTGGCGAGCCTTCTTCTTCTTCTGCTTCTTCTCTTCTCCTTCCTGCGGCTAAGTGTTGAGCCCTTCTCCTTCAGCGCTCCTATCCTGCACACAAGGGGGAAGCAAAACCTATCCCCTCCCTCTACCTGCATGTATCTCTCTCTCTACAAATCGCTCACAGGACGCTCTCCCAGAGCCACGGGTTAACAGGTCGGGTTGCGTACCGGGACTAGGTGCATTGGCGTGATTTGGTGCGTGAGGTGTGCGTGGGTAGTGTCGGGTCGGATCCGCCGGGTCCGCGTGGTGAAACCGCGGACGGGGCGTGTGATGGGGCGCGGGACCTCACCCCAGGTGTATCGGAGGCGATAAGGTAAAAACACAAAATCAATTTAAATGGGTGTGGCGCTTCGAGATCTTACGATGTAGGACTAAACTTCGCTCCTTCTCGCGCGTGCCCGCAGGAAGAACGTGACCTCGCTTCAGCAGCTGCGTCCTCGTTTCCCTTCGTGTGCCAGCTGCCTGCCTTCACCCGAGTCTCCCCAAATTCGCCTCAGCTGGAGACCTGACTCTCTGAAGCCTGGAGCTCGCTTGGAAGCTCCTTGGGTCGTCGCCAATGGCAGTTGGGGCAGCAGATCTGTCTAACACAAAAAGGGCCTCTCTAATCAGACCACAGGGGAACCTTCGCCATGGCATGACGAAGGTAGTGCGAGGTGCAGCAGGCCACGAGACGGCCTAGGCGTGCGTGCCTAGGTCGTTCTGTGGTCGGAAAAGTGGGTTTGATCGAGGGAGTGTTGTGGAGGTGTAGAGTGGTAGTGGAGGGGCGGAGGGCGTTTGGTGAGGTGAGGCGGAGCTTTTGGGACAGTTGGCGAGTCGTATGGGGTTGTGGGATGAAGGGGACGACTCACCGGAGAGTGGCCGGAGGTGGAGAAGATGAGGGTGGTCAGGCGTGGTCGTAGGGCAATCGAGCAAAATAGTTTGGGGAAAAGAAAGAGGGGAGGAAGGGAAGTAACTGTAACCTACCTACAGGGACGAAGGGGGGAGGGCGGAGCCGCCGGCTCGTACGTGCCGGAGCTGGAGAAGAAGAACCCACGGGGAGAGAGCGGCGGCGAGGAAGTGGGCAGGGAGGCGCGCGCTTGGTACGGCGAGACGCGGGAAGATTGGGCGAAGCTAGCTCTGCTGCTGGTATTGCAGCAGAGCGACGAGAAGGAGGAGGAGTGGCCACCAGAGATGGTGGGTTTCCTGTCGGAGTGGGGAGAGAGGAAGGGTTGGGGGTTTCTCCTCCAAGACCAGACTGGGAGAACCGGCTGGTGATGCTGGTCTTTATAAAGGCGGTGGCGGAGAGGCGGATGCAGGCTGGCGACGTGTGCCCCTCGCCGGAGTATGGTCGGAGACGAGACCCATACCTTCCGTGCGTTCACACGGAAGGTGTGGGCGTCGTCAGGTAGCATGGTCGAGTCCCTGCGACAGCAGACGTCGCAGGGAACTTCGCATTTACTTTGCAGGACGCCTCCCTCACCCTGCGCAACGCCATGCTCCGCGCAAAGTCGCCGGAGCATCGTGTTGCGCAGAGACTTGCAAGAGGGACCAAAATGCAAAGAACGATGAGGAAATTAGGGGCCAAAATGCAAGGGTTTCAAAAGTTGAGAGTCAAAAAGTAAATGATGAGGACCAAATTGCAAAGTCGATGAAGGAGGTCTCTTCTTAGGCTTAAGTTTTTATGCATGACTAAATTGGACCTAAGGATTTTAATGGTGAATTTTGTTTCTAGGTCAGACTATGTTTGACTAGCCAATTTACGTAAAAACCCAAATTAAATCATTAATTGGGCATGGTTCTCAGTGTAGGTCAAAATAGGTTTCTAAGGCCAAATTGAAGATTCTAAACCCTAGAGATTATTTTTCTATGAATTTTAGAGGGTTTAGTTGATTTTTACCTTGCCTCAAACCTCGTGAATTGAAGTGGGTTTATTTTAGGGTTACAGAATGTCATTTAATTCCTTGGAGTTGTTGTAGCCTTTGTTGGATCAGATCATCCCACTTTCTTTCTTATTTGGTTTGTTTGACCTATGTTTGGACCCTGAGTTACCCTGTTTGCAGATTGTGTTGGTGAAATTACATTTTTACCCCTTATAACTTATTTTCTTTTTGAACTCAGAATTCTCTGAGTTAAGCCTTTCTTTGAGTTATGTAGGAGCTTTTTCTTGCATATCTGGGTTAGATTGTACTAGTTAGGGTTCATGATGAGGTTCTCATCAGTCGGCGAAAAAGGAGGATAAGTAGCAAGAGAAGAAGACAAGAAAGAAGAAGAAAGTGGAACCGTAGCTACTAAGAAGAAGAAAGAAGAAGACATGTTGAAGAAGAAGAAAGAAGAAGCAGAGAAGAAGAAAAGAAGAAAGAAGAAGACAGGCTGAAAAAGAAGAAAGAAGAAGCAGAGAAGAAGACAGGCTGAAGAAGAAGAAAGAAGAAAGAAGAAGACAAGCTGAAGAAGAAGAAGAAAGAAGAAGCAGAGAAGAATAAAAGAAGAATGAAGAAGAGAGCCAGCTGAAGAAAGACAAGAAGAAAAAGTCAATTATCCTCTCTCTTCCTCTCTCTCTCTTAATTTTTTGTAAAACCTTATATATATTGTGAATTTATATGCTTCTGGAATTTTGGTTTGCTCCCTGAGTTCGACCTCGGGAAACTTTTCATTACGAGTAATAATTTGTATTAGACTGATAACCGTTTTTGTTATATACCACAACGACTATAATAACCACAACAACAAAGACGAGCATACCACTTGGCCACCTCCTCCTCCCGCGCTCTCCTCCTTCCTCCCTCTCGCTCTCCCTCGCTCGCCCCCCTTATGTCGCTCCCGCACAAGCACTGAAGGTAGTGGTGGCTGGTGTGTGGAGTGGAGAGGTGATAGGAGGGGGTTTAAATAGGAGATGTGGGGTTTAGGGTTTAGGGAAGAAAGAGGAAGGGAGAGAGAAGAGGACGGTTCTGCGCGTCGCTCGTGCACAGGGCGCAGTGTGCAGTACAAAATTTTCATTTTCAGACCTTCGGGAACGAGTCCAGACATCTAGAAAGACGTTTGACTGAGACTCCAGACATTTTAAAAGGCTAAAAGTGAGACGGGTCATTACACTTACACACATCTTATATTATCCTCTCCTCTACCTCTCTCTTGGGCTTGGGAAACCTCTAGCAAATCTTCACTTCTCTGCCATCGTAGTTGCGACTTCCATAGCCATCAATCGCTCATCACCACTACATAAAGACTCTCTCCTTACTCGTTTCTTCTCTCTCTTGTTCTAATTGTAATTTTAATATTATTTTGATTTTATAAAATTTGTTTGATGATTTATTTTCATTTGCATTAGTTTAGTGATTAGTTTAGTAGTTCGTAGTTAGTTAATTTATTTTTTATTTTTTGTGCAATTTTATTTATTAAGTTAGCATTAGTCTTTAGCTTTAAGTTTAATTCTTATTTCTCATTATACAATTAAAAAAATATTAAAAATTCCTAAAAATTTAAAAAAATAGGTTAAATTAGTGATTAATAATTTAAACAATTTTACCTCCTTGATTCAGACTCTCGCTATATTAGTCTTATTTCTTTTTAAGAGCTTAAATTTTTGATAAACAATACTATTTTTCCACACAATGACATTCATATATTTTGATGAATTTCATAATAAGTGCCTTTTAGTAATATAGTTGAAAGTTTAAAAGCACTGATTTGACTTAGTACTAAAAGAGGGCACGAGAGCTAAAAGATGGGGTTAACGAGAGCTAAATGAGATGGTTAATCTACATTTTTGCATATTTTAAATGCATCGAAGTTCTTAACAAGAAAGATGGATATGCCCATTTTGTTGTATAATAGTCTGTCCATGGGTAGAGAATATAAGTAGCATTAAATATACCTTTCGCCAAAAGATCGAGTGTAATATTTAGCATTAAATGATCCAACTTATTTGTAACTAGTCTGTGAGTAACATACTATATTGTTGTATCCATACTATTTTCAATATATATCTACAAATATTGCATAATTGTCTAATTTAAAAATGAATGCATCAAAGATGAACTATACATAAATAGATCTATATATCAAATTATGTCAATATTTCCAAACATTATGTTGATAAATTTGGCAAAACCACTACTTGCTTATCCAAGAAGAAAAAATGAGGTTCTTGGACTTCAAATCTAATTTTGGTTTTTCTTTTTCCTTTTTTATATCACAAATACCTAATATTACTTGGAGAGTGAAAGATTTGCATTTTTATGCTAGTCGTTGGCAATGGTTGTCCTATGGGAAAGTGAAACCTCAAAGAAAAATGATTTTCCCAAGCCACACATATGATATGGCTTGGGAAAACCATTGCTCAAGCTAAAAAGATTGAACTCCTTTAGCAAAGCAAAATACAATCAAAGATATGAATTTATATGATAGATGTCGGACACATCTTGTCAGAATCTTAATTTTATAATCCATCTTGCTTATTTTTAACATTGTGCTTATTTTTCATCAATTTATCCTTTTGACTTTGAAGGATCATCTATTCACCAGAATGAAGGGACAAGAACTAAATAAAGGACATCAGCCCAAGCAAAAGGCAAGGAAGAAGAGAAAGTCCTATCATCCCAAAAGATAGAACTCAAACTAGGCCATATGACCGAATAGAGTAGAACAAAATTAATAATAACATGAGAGAAAATGCCCCAACTCCAAACAATCATCGATTCTTTAGTTATGCTTCAAGTAATGAGTAATGATGCATGACTAAACATGTATCACAATCATCTTATAAATCTACGCAACCAAGAAAGCAATAGGCTCATTAGAATCGATCTCAACTATGTTGAAATTCTGTAATGCAATGGCCAACGATGATCTTGGGAGACAAAAGAGGGTTGAATTATGGATGGCAAGTTGTAAATCACCCCAACACTTCAGTAAGCAAACAAGGGAACTTTAATCAGCATCAACCCTTGCATTCACAATCAAGATTGAAATGATCATTTCCTAGGGTCATTTGACGTTTTTCGGAATTTTAAGGATTTTCGTGCAATTTTAATCCTCCTTGGTTTTGTTGTGGGATTTGTGAGAGGAAGACGAAACTTGCGAGGGCATCCCTGCAATTTTTCCCTATCCACACCATCCCCATACCCTACGAATACCCCTTCGCCTCCACCGTAACTCCACCGCACCTCACTCCTACGCACACCCTCATGTCACTCCATGCCCACGATGCCATATCCCTTCACTCCCCTCCATGCCGCATACCACTCCTCCCCCATGCTCTCCTGCGTCCTTATTGTTACGACTCGGTTCCCTGATCCCTACAGGACCCGAGATCGGCTCGCCTCGACTAATCCCAAGATCTAGTCGTTCAACGAAAAATAATCAAAAATAGGAAAAATAAACCACATTCACACATGCAATATAACTAAGAAAAAGAAAGTACAAAGCAGTAAAAAAGTAGAACGACTGTCTCAATATATGCCACCACAACAACAATAGGAAATGAAAAGGAAACAGAAAGTAACAGGAACAGTAACTATGTGTCCATTACTCACTACAACAGTAGGGAAAAAGAAAGTGTTGAAAGAACGACTACGGTTGGGCTCGGCTGGGCCCAGCACCCTCTGCAACCGAAAACTGGGGCTACTCAACTCCCGAACTTGAACAGGGTTACGAAAAGACAGAGTCAGCAAACGCTAAATAGAGTGGAGTTTACATTATTTAAGTACAAGTACAGTAAAAACAACAATAAATTATTTCCCATTTCTATTTATCTCATTTATGTGTTTCTGTTTCATCCATTTCTCAAAGTATCCAGGTATTTCTTGATCTTGCATGTTCCTCGTGGGAACGATCTTGATTGCAGTCTTTTCCGTAGAGTAGAAGGTACACGTGGTGTTCTCCTGGCCGGGAGAGTCCCCCGTGGTAGTCCTACACCCAGTTAACCACCCTGAGGTCACTGTCGAGACATAGCGGTGACTACGGCTCGCCTGATAAGCACACGGGTAGCTACCCCGCACTGACACGCGGTCAGTCGCTTCCACTAGCGGGTACGCCCAAAGTACATCACGAAACAGTATAGGGCCTTGCCTTCTCAGAACAATGGTCTACCCCCTCCACAGTCCGCGTACCCTCATCCGACTACCCCAATTTTCTTAGAGGGCCTAACAAAGTCGGTGTAGGGTGGCTAGCTGAACCCCGGACCCCGTAGGGTGGCTAGCTCCCTCCCAACACTAATAGCTCGCCTTGGTACCACGTACGTGAGGGCCAACAGGAGTCGGTGTAAAGTGGCCAATCCTAACCCCAGGTCTCAACCCAAGGGAGGCTAGCTCCGCTCTACACTAAAAAGGGACAGTTGCTCGTATCTCGTACACAAGTGCCAGCATACTTCCCGTCTACATTCCAGATTTCCACTAATCCACAGAAGTTCTACTCCTAATTCCCCGTAGGGTTCATACTCAAATTCATCTCATTTATCAAGGTCCAGATCTCATGTCTCATAATTCGTTCCTCATCCATATACAGGCAACTCGTGTTTTCATCATTCATTTCTCAATAACATGCAACTCGTGGTTTCACAATCAATTTCTCAATTACATATAGGCAACTCGTATTTTAACATGCATCTCATAATTATATTAAAGGCATTTGCTAGCAATTTATCTTAATCGTGCATTCAAGTAAACAGTACAGCTCAAATAGACGCATTCATTTCTACCTTAAAGTACATTCCATATCCTATAGTTTAATCCGACTATTCCAACCAAGTACATTCTTATTTAATTATTGACAACTAAGCTAAACCTCTCTACCGGGTATCACGGGAGGAAGGGGGCCTGTGTCGTAGATCTCATCGTCTCCGCGGGCCCCAAACATGCCACTGGCTGATAACCTGTACCAGCAACCAATGTACATTAGAAAAGCTCAAAATAGTAGATACTCAACACGAATACATAGAGGAACTTGAGTGGAAAACAACGGTACTTCGTTTGCGGAAATCCAATTCCGTTTGGGCCTTAAACAAGCCAAAAACATAGTTACTAATCAAAATCAGACGTCTGGAACTAATCCTAGACGTCAGAACTCACCTTGTGTTTCCTGTGGCTGATTAGACGTCCAGACTCCCTCTGCAGTCGTCTGAGGCCAATTCCATACGTCGGACAAGGTCTCTCGTCGTCTGGAAGCACCTCCAGACATTTGGAGACGTGATCAGACGTCCAAAAGTACTTGGGAAAGCGCACCCTGTGCCTTCCCAAAGCCTGCCTTGCGTATGAAAATGCAAGCACGGTTTCAGCCCAACAACTCCTACGCTGAGTTCTTCTGCATGGCAGAAATCAACGTACGAACGTACGTACCTCGCGTGATACGTGCTTTCAGATGTCCGACCTTAGCTCCGGACGTCTAGGTGCCTCGCCAGTCATCTGGACTTCAGTCCAGACGTCTGATACTAGAAAATTTCCAGTATCAGAACCTCCTCGCAGCTCGCTCCGCTTGCACCTCTGCCTGCAGCGGTAGCTCTAGCCGTTGCAGGAGCTTGAGAAACTCTTCGTCGACGTCCTCCACTCCCCACTCTACCCTCGCCGGTGGCTTCCCTTCCTTGCAGCGACTGCAGCAGAGGCGGAGGGAAAGGTGGCTGTTGCAGAAGGTGAAGGTGGCGGTGGCTGTGGTGTGAGGAGGAGAGGAGAGGAGAAGGGAGGGGGTATATATAGGAGAGGGGTTAGGGTTCGGGTGAGGGGTGAAGGAGAGAGAGAGGGTTTCTGCCAGCCACCCATGCGCAAAGCGCACCGCGCAGTATGAAAAACTCACTTTCAGACGTACGGGCACGTGTCCAGACGTCTGCCTGAGACTCCAGACGTCTTAAATGGCTAAAGAAAGTAACGGGTCATTACATCATAACAAACTTAAAGGAAGTTTCGTCCCCGAAACTTGAGCTAGCTAAGGTGCGGGAAAGGAACGTAAAAGCACATAACAAACTTAAAGAGGACCGAAGTAGGTTCGAAAAGACGTACCCTCAAAAAGCTCCAGGCACCGCTCTCGCATCGCCTCCTTAGGCTCCCAAGTCGCCTCCTTGTATCGCTGGCTTCTCCATAGGACCTTCACCAGTGGTATCTGCTTCCGTCTCAGACTCCTAAAGGCTCTGTTTAGTATCTGTACTGGTCTCTCGGGGTTGGTCAGGTTGTCACCCACCTCGATGCTCTCGTGGCTCAGAACATGATTAGGATCGGCAACGTACTTCCTAAGGTTGGACACATGGAATACGTCATGCACTCCAGAAAGCTGGGGAGGAAGGGCAAGCCGGTAAGCAACGGGTCCTACCCGCTCCAAGACCTCAAAGGGCCCCACAAACCTCCGAAACACTGCAGGCCCTTCATGGGCGAAGCATAGAGAAAGACGTGAACCCCAACCTCGAATTGCACCACTCTGCGCTTCCGATCAGCGTAAATCTTCTGCCTGCTCCTAACAGTGCTGAGTCATCTGTGAATCTACACTATCACCTCCTGACTCTGCCAGATCAACCTGGGACCAATCTCCTACTTGGTCCCCACCTAGACCCAACTCAAGGGTGCAGTACACCTCCGTCCGTACAGAGCCTCGTAAGGTACTATGTCGATGCTCGAGTGGTAACTGTTATTGTATGCAAACTCTGCCAGAGGCAAATGCTTCTTCCAGGAGCCTCTCCAGTCTAGTACACAGGCACGCAAAAGGTCCTCAAGTATCTGAATGGTGCGCTCTTACTGTCCGTCCATCTAGGGGTGGTAAGCGGTACTGAACCTCAAACACGTCCCCAAGGCCTACTGAAACTCAGCCTAGAACTGGGAAGTAAAGTGAGTATCCCTGTCGGATACAATCTCACATGGAACTCCATGCAGGCACACCACATCCCAGATGTATCTCTCTACTAACTGTGCTGGTCTAAAGGTGACTCGGATCGGCAGGAAACGCGCCGTCTTCGTCAACCTATCTACTGTCACCTAGACTGCGTCGTGTCCCCGTTGGGTAACTGGTAGACCCACCACCAAGTCCATGGTGATGCTCTCCCACTTCCACTCTGGCATAGCAAGTGGCTGTAATGGCCCTGCAGGCCTCTGATGCTTGACCTTCACCTGCTGGCATACCAAACACTACTGCACAAATTCACTAACATCCTGCTTCATCCCTCTCCACAAAAGGTCGCATTGCAAATCTTGGTACATCTTTGTGTTCCCAGGATGTATGGTGAACCTAGACCCGTACGCCTCAGTTAGGAGCTCTCTCAACAACTCCTCGTCCCTAGGAGCACATAAGCGTCCCCTCATGCACAGTATCTCATCTAAAAAGGAAAGACTCCTGGGTCCCCTATCAACACCCTGTCTCGCAGCATCTGTAAGTACGGATCTTTCATCTGCCCTGCGATGATGTGGTCTATCAGCTCAGGTCATGTCTGTCGCGTCATTATCACTGTCCCACAATACCCCTATGACTCCCGAGGTTGCCAACTGCCCAACTCCTCCATGAGTCTCCAACTCTGTGCCTGTAAACTGGCCAAGTGGGCGAGTGCCTTCCGGCTCAAGGCGTCAGCCACCACATTAGCCTTCCCTGGGTGGTAAGAGATATTGCAGTGGTAGTCCTTTAAGAGCTTCAACCAACATCTCTCTCTCTCATGTTAAGCTCCTTCTGGTCAAACAAGTACCTGAGGCTCTTATGATCTATGAAAATCTCGAAAGTCTCACCGTAAAGGTAGTGCCTCCATGTCTTCAATGCGAAGACAACTGCTGCCAACTCTAAGTTATGGGTAGGTTAGCTATACTCATGGGGCTTCAGTTGCCGCAAAGCGTAAGCGACAACGTGACCCCGCTGCATGCGCACACCTCCTAACCCCTGCAACGAAGTGTTGGTATAAACCACAAAATCGCCACTACTTTCTGGAATGGTAAGCACAAGAGCTGAAGTCAATCTCTCCTTCAACTCCTAAAAACACGGCTCGCACTCATCTGTCCAGGCAAAGGGCATGTTCTTCCGAGTCAGCTAGGTCATAGGACGCACAATCTGAAAGAATCCTCTAATAAATTGCTGATAGTAACCTGCCAGTCCTAAAAAGCTTGGTATCTCTGTCACTGAGCGTGGCCTCTCCCACCAGAGTATGGCCTCAACCTTGGCTGGATCCACAGCCAAACCATCCCCTGAAATCACGTGGCCCAAGAAAGTCACTTGCCTCAACCAAAACTCGCACTTGTTGTACTTGGCATACAGCCTGCGTTGCCTCAAGGTATCCAGGATCATACGTAAATGCTATCCATGCTACGCCTGATCCTGCAAATAAACGAGTACGTCGTCGATGAACACCACCACAAACTGATCTAGGTACGGCCTGAAAACATAGTTCATCAAATCTATAAAGGCAGCGGGGGCATTGGTCAGCCCAAACGGCATGACTAAGAACTCGTAATGCCCGTATCGGGTATGGAAAGCTGTCTTGGAGACGTTGGTCTCCCTGATCTTCAACTGGTGGTAACTCGACCTCAAGTCTATCTTGAAGAACACTATGGCATCTCGCAACTGGTCGAAGAGGTCATCAATCCTCGGTAGCGGATACTTGTTCTTGATGGTGACCCTATTCAACTGTCAGTAATCGACACAAAGTCGCAGGATACCATCCTTCTTCACAAACAACACAAGGGATCCCCACGGGTACGCACTGGGCCTTACAAAGCCCTTCTCCAACAGGTCCTGTAGCTGTGACTTGAGCTCTCGCAGCTCAAGCGATGCCATCTGGTACGGTGCAGTAGAAATGGGGCTGGTCCCCGGTACCAGTGGGGTTTCAAACTCGATCTCACGCTCAAGCGGTAGTCCTGGTAGCTCATCTGGAAAAATGTCAGGGTACTCGTGACCACCGGGATACTCCAAAAGTCAGCCATAGGGCTAGGCTCTGCCACTACACAGGACAAGAAGCCCTCATACCCCTGGCTCAAAAGCCTAGCCGCCCGAAGCGTGGAGATGCACCTGAAACTTCTGTCCACCGGCTGTCCATGAAACTCAAAGGAAGGCAACTCCGGCATGGAGAAGATGATCTTCCTCCCGAAATAGTCCACAAGGCGTGATAGGCGGACATCCAGTCCATCCTTACGATCATGAAAAAATCCTCCATCTATATCATAATCAGGTCAGCGGGGAGGCTGTGTCCCCTATATTGACCTCGCAGTCCGTGTAGACCTCCTCAGCTACAAACAAATGGCCACCTGGGCCTATGATTACAAATGGATCCTCTAACAGTACACTGCCCTGCCTCAAATTGACGACAAAACTTGTAGCGACGAAGGAGTGTGTGGCACCGGAATCAAAAAGTACGTACACTAATCTGCCAAAAACAGTAACCATACCTGCAACCACTGAACCCGAAGCCCTGGCATCTCTGTGTGTCAAGGCGTTGATACGCCCCTCAACTCTCAGTGCAGATGAAGCAGCTACACTCTGAGTCAGGCAAGCAGCCGCTTGCTGGTACTAGTTTGCATAGGAAAAATACACCAGTAAATATGCCATCTTATGTTATTTCCTAGCACTGCCATTGCATCTTATGTAGCCTTACTTGCATTTGTAAATATACACCTGCATGCATTTATAAAGAGGGGAAGAGAGTGAAAATAATTTTCCATCCAATCCACCTCTATTAATTAGCATTTTCCTTAAGTGTGGCATTGCAATTTCACCATTTTTCATTTTTAATTTTATTTTTCTTTTTTTCTTGCGGTTGTAGGGCATGGTGCGCGCACCTCTCCTCACCTCTGCTCCTGCCAGCAGCATGGCAGGGTGCGCGCGCCTCTTCTCGCCTCTTCTCCTGCTAGCAGCATGGCGTGAGGCATGCCCTCTCTCCTTAAAAACACCTTGCACTCCCCCTTGCTGCGGGGGCATCCACTGTCAGACCACCCACACCCTCAGTCAATAGTTGGCTAGCCTCCTTCCCTCTCCCTCTCCATACACAGTTCCTCTTCTCACAAGTTGAGAAGAGGCACACCATGCGCATGAGAAAACTCACAGTGGTCTCAGACCACCACTGTGAGTTCCACCACCGCCCAGCTCTTTCGTGAGCAGGTGGCCGTGGTGGCTTCTCATTTGGTTTCTTTTTTATTTCGTCTCCTTCGCCATTAGTACAGGGCTTCAAGATCTCAAGCTTTAAAGCTCCAGCTCGCCCACGCACTGCCTGCAGCTCCAGCCGGTCACCACGTGCCCCAGCAGATCGCGTATGACCTCTTCCCTCGCGTGTAGTTGCTCCACAGCGCGCTGTGATGAGAACCTCATTATAAACCCTAACTAGCACATTTTGACCTAAATAAGTGTACAAAAGCTCCTACAAAACCTAAGGGAAAGCCTAAATCAGGAAATTACAAATTTGAGTATAAAACAATTCACAATGGGTAAAATTGTAATTTTACGAATGTAGTACATAAACGGGATTTCTAAGGGTCTAGACACAAGTCAAATAAGCTTAATAAGAGAAAAAGTGGGATGATTCGATCAGGAAAGAGTTATGAGAAAATCTGGGAATTAAATGGCATTCTATAGCCCTAAAACAAATCCGCTTTAATTCACGAAGTTTCAGGTAAGATAAAAATCAATTAAATCCTCTGAAATTCATGAAAAAACATCCCATAGGGTTTAGAACCTTCAATTTGGCCAATGAAACCTATCTTGACCTAGATTGAGAACTATACCCATTTTTTGACCTAATTTGGATTTTTGTGCAAAATGTCCAGTCAAACATGGTCAAACCTAAAATCGAACCTCACCGTTGGATTCCTTAGGTCCAAATTAGGGTTATACCAAAATTTGGACCAAAGAGAAGGTCGTCTTGACCCACTTTACAAATTGATCCTTAATAATTACTTTCTGACCCTTAACTTTTTGAACTCTTGCATTTACCCTCTCAACTTTCCTATCGTTTTCTGCAAATCGGTCCCTCTGCCACCCGCAACAGCAGCCATACCTCCGGCGAATTTGCGCAGAGGATGGCGCCGCGCAGGGCATGGGAGCCGGCCCCAGACTTGAAAGGAGGATCCCCTGCGTTGACCTCTTCTGCATTGACTGGATCCTATGCCCTGCCGGTTACCATACCTCTCATGCGAATGCTCGAGAGGCATGGGTCTTTTTCCAGCCATGCCTCCGACGAGGAGCCCACGTTGCCTCCTCGCATTTCACTCCCAGCTGGTGCCTATTTAAGGAATAGTAGGGGCTGTCGCTTCCTTCAAGCTTAATTTGGCCTGAGATCTCCTCTCCTATTCATCTCTCACCAACTCCGGCCAACTGCCAGAGCTTCCGGCGACATTCCCTCGCCTCTCTCGTCGTCCTGCCACCATACCAGTGGCAGAGTTAACTCTGCCGTCTTCCACTGCGTCGCGCCATACCAGCGGGTGCCCTCCAACCCCTTTTCCTCGTCGCCGTTCTCTCCCCCTGGCACCTTCGTCTCCGGCGACGGCAGCACCGGCCGCTCGCCATTTTCGCACCTTCCCTTTCACTCTGGACTTATAGATAAGTTTCTCTTACTCTCCCCTTTATTTCCCCCTGTTAATTTGTTGTTTCGACCCCTCGACTCCACTGTCCACCCTCACCATCTCCACCTCTGACCACCAACTTCGGTGAGGCCATTTCCCCTCCACAGATAGCTCCACCCCTCGCCAACCAGTCCCTGAGCTTCACCACTTCCCACTGATCACCTCTCGCCCTTCCACCGACCACGCCACCTACTGAAACTATCCCCCAAACACACCCACCACCACGCACACAGTTTGACCTAGTCACGCACTCACAGCCACTGTCACATCACGCCGACCCCTGCAGCACCTCCGCCGTGCTCTGGCGAAGCCTCCTAAGCATTTTGACATGGCCACGAGGCCGTTTGCGTGATTTCAGGTTTAGAGGCTCGCCGCCATTGCTGCCGAGCATGGAGCAAGCATGCTAGCAGCTCCAGGCCTCTGCAGTCTCAGGTTGAAGGCTCAGTGTTACGAACAGGGCATCAGGCGTAGTTTAAGACGTCTGGGAAGTGGCCCAGACGTCTGGACTTATGACCAGACGACACAGAAGACATCTGGAGGAAGGTCCAGACGTCTGACAGGTACAATATTTGTTATCTTCTCCTTCTTTCGCGTGTACGGCCATGCAGCCGTCCGCCACGTTCTTCTGCACCTCTTCGTGATGACAGCGGGTGTGTGTGCAGGATTTGTTTGGGAGGGTGCAAGGGCTCGCCATCCCACACAGATCAGACGTTTGGGCATAGCACCAAACGACGAACAGGGCCTCCAGACGTCCGGGGTGACAATCGGACGTCTGGAAACTAAGTCCAGACGGTCCAGCGGGCTTCTGGATGTCTGAAGGACTGCACAGACCAAGGTATGACCTGAGCGACCTTTTAAGACGTCTGGAAGAAGTTCGAGATGTCTGATTTTGGGCAGACTCGTCGTTTTTGACCTGTTTAGGGTCCGTTCGGTTTCGTGTTTCAAGTTTCTTTCTTCCCAGATTTATTTCCTCTACCTATTTACAGTGATTGTATACTGTTCTGAGTAACTCCTTATGTTGATCCTTGTGTTAGGACCCCGTTCCGTTGCGGCTCTGGGGGTTGCGGAGGCACGCGAGATTGCCGATCACGCCCCCAATACTCCCGATTTTGCGAGTAGAGTGGTCTTTTCAATTATTTATCAAAAATTATGCAATTGTGAAATAATTAATAGAGTTTATGGCATTGCATGAACCCTAGGGCTGAAAAATTAGATTGAATGATAGATCCTAGGGTATTGCATGAATCCTAGGACTGGAAAACTAGATTGAATGATAGATCCTAGGGTATGGCATGAATCCTAGGACTGGAAAACTAGTTGAATATATAAACATTGCAGTCTTGGTAAAGTAGAAAGGAAACAATAACTGCCTGTAAATTGGTTAATAGCTGCCTGTTTATGAATGAATAATTACGGTTGAGAACATGGGTTATATGGATATAAAGCTGGAATGGTGAAACCTAAATTGGCTGAGTTAAAAGAGCATGAACCCTATGGGGAATTAGGAGTAGAACTCCTGGAAAGTGAATGGAATAGAATTGGGGAAGTGAGCAGGCCCTTGAGTACGGAGTACCAAGGAGAGCAACTATCCCCCTGTTTAGTGCAGAGCGGAGTTAGCCGCCCCAGGGACACGGGGTTAGGTCTGGCCACTTTGTACCGACTTTTGGCCCTCGTGTACACAGTACCGAGGAGAGCTATTAGTGTAGGGAGAGCACTAGCTACCCCACGGGCCCCGGGGTTCTGCTAGTTCTCCTACACCAACTTGTTAGGCCCATGGCGAACGGTGGCAGCAACTAGCTTTTCTTAAGTCGTTGTAGTACAGATAGTTATTGCCATCATTTGCTAATATTTGTTACTCGAAAAATACAGTTCTCCCGAGGTCGAACTCAGGGAGAAAGTCGTATTCTAGAGATATACATGTTCTATTACAAAAATAAAGAGAGAGAGAGAGATGAAAGTTTGGCTCTTCTTCTCTTCTTTCTTCCTCTTTGTCTTCTCTCCTCTTTGGCTTTTGTTCTTCGTGTTCTTCCTCTATTTCTTGGTTGGACGATCCTGTCTTTTTCTTCTTGTTATTTTCTTTATTTCTTCTTTTCTTGCTTCAGATCTTCCTCCCGTGCTCTTCTTCTTCTTTTCTTCTTGCTTCTCTTCTTCTTCTTCTGCTTTCTGTTTCTTCACTTGGCTGCTCCTTCTCTCTTCTGTTCTTCTTCTTCTTTGTCTTCTGATCTCTGCAGAGTCCTCACTTGGCTTCTCTGTGTTCCTCTCTTTCCTCTGCCTCGCCTTCCTTCTTCTTCTTTGCCTTCACCTGTCTTCAGGACGTCGTCTGATTTCTCAATCAGACGACTTAACCCGCGAATGCTACAGTGTCGATTCAGTTCTCCTTCCGCAGTCCTTCTTCTTCTTCACCTGTGCCTGCACGCTTAAGAGTTCAGCATCAGAGGGCAAAAACCTACGCTACCCCCCTCCCCCGCGCGTCTCTTTCTCTCTCAGAATTCGCTCTTAAGACAGCTCTCCCAGAGCAACCGGATAATCAGGTACGAGTCATCATCGAGAGTCCACCCGATGATTTGACTGAAAAGTCATCCATGAAGACTTCCAGGAAATCACCTACCATATTGGAGAATATGGCAAGCATGCACCACTGAAAAGTAGCGGGTGCATTGCAAAGACCGAAAGGCATCCTTCGGAAAGCATACGTTCCAAAGGGGCAGGTGAATGTGGTCTTTTCTTGGTCCTCAGGATGGATTGCCACCTGGTTATAACCGGAGTACCCGTCAAGAAAGCAGAACAACCTATTTCCCACTAGTTTCTCGAGAATTTGATCAATGAAGGGTAGTGGGAAATGGTCCTTCTTTGTGGAGGAATTGAGTCGACGGTAATCTATACAGACTCTCCACGCATTGGCTACTCGGGTAGGAATGATTTCTCCGATTTCAGTCGTTATGGTGGTGAGTCCTGCCTTCTTAGGCACAACCTGAATTGGGCTCACCCAACGACTATCAGAGATCGGGTAGATGATCCCGGCATCTAACCACTTAATGATCTCCTTTTTCACGACCTCCTGCAGATTAGGGTTTAAACGTCTCTGCATTTCACGAGAAGGTCGTGCGCCCTCTTCTGAATAGATATGATGAGTACAATAAGAGGGGCTTATTCCAGTCAAATCATCGAGAGTCCACCCGATGGCTCTGCGATGTTGCTGGAGGACAGCAATCAGACGGGATTCCTGTTCGGGATTAAGGTTGGAATTGATAATCACAGGGAGGGTCTGATTGGAACCCAAAAATATGTATTTCAAGTGAGCAGGAAGAGGCTTTAACTCGAGGATAGGATTATCAGCAGCAGCTGGTGGTTTAGTGTAGATGTGAGGTTCAAGGGTAGGAGTTATTGGGTTGTTTATGTCTGGATTCGACTGCTCTGTTTGCGAGTCAAGATCCTTTTGTGGTTGATGAGGCATAATCGAGTCATTCTGGAAGTGTGATTCATCAACCAAAGTCCTGACGTCACAAATCTGTTCGATGACACCGCAATTGATTCCTTGTTGGGCCTTAAATATATCGATTTTTAGGGTTTGATCTCCAAACTTGAGTTCTATTTGGCCCTCCTCACAGCTGATGTTGGCTCTAGCAGTAGCCAAGAAAGGTCTCCCTAGAATGATTGGTGTATCCCTAGGGTTTTTAGGCGCATCCATATTTAAGACTATAAAGTCCACTGGCAAATAGAAATCCCGCACTCTTACGATAACATCCTCGAGAACCCCTTTTGGTGACTTTATAGATCGATCTGCTAATTGTAATGTCACCTCAGTTGGTTTTAGCTCAGATTCTTCTAGATGGTCAAGTAAGGATGTGGGTATCAGGTTTATGGATGCACCCAAGTCTAGCAGAGCTCTATCAAATTGGGTATCACCTATCTTGCAGGAAATCAGGGGAGTACCAGGATCTTTTGCCTTGGGTGGGAGTTTACTGAGGATTACAGAGCTGGCTTGCTCTGACAGAACAATTGGGCTCCCACCCTTGGTTCGCGGCTTACGCTGGGGTGTACACACATTCTTTAAAAATCGTGCGTAAGCTGGTACGTGGCGGATTGCATCCATCAAGGGGATGTTTATGTGGACCTGCTCAAAGAGCTTGACCAGGTCCTCCTCAGGTGCCACGGCTTGGTGGTCTTCTTTCCTTTGGTCAAGGCCTCGGGAAACGGGATCTTGGGTGGTTCTTCTAGGATAGGTCCAGGTTGTGGATCTGGGCTAGGGGTGGGGACGTCCTGGATTACTGTCCTAGGCTTGGGATCACTACCAAGCTTGGAGTGGTTCGGATGAGGTGGGTCTTGGGTTTCCTTACCACTACGGGTCGTTACGGAATTAAGTCCTGCCTGGTTTTGGTTGGGATTGGGTAAGATAGCTTGCTGCTGGTAACCTGCAAAAGAAGTGGAGGCCTCTATCCCGTCAGGTGAAGGAACAGAGGGGGCCTGATAAATCATATGGGCATAGCCCGGGTTTGGGTTGATAATGCGCCGCTGGGTTGGCACGTTATTGGGATTAGGCAGAGGTTGGGAAGGAAGAGTACCTGGCTGGCGAGAGTTTGCCAACTGGGTCAATTGGTTTCGGACCTCTGTAAGTTTGTCCTTGTGTTGTTTCTGGATAGCCTCATTCGTTCTTTGAATGTCAGCCAGGGTCTGAAGGATAAGGGACATTCGATCTTGATTTGGCCCAGATGGATAAGTAGGGTTGGGCCGAGGCTGAGGCGGCTGGTAAGGACAAGGAGGTTGTGGGCGGGGTTGGAAGGATGGTCTTTGGGTTTGGGAATTTCCCGCCCACTGAAAGTTAGGATGGTTACGCCATCCAGGATTATAGGTGTTGGAGAACGGGTCGTTCTGGATGGCGTTGAGGTCCTCGCAGGTCTGAGGAACCTCCAGAGAGTTAGAGAAAGAGGGAATGGAATTCCCTTGGCAGGTGTAGAAGGAATCGGAAGGACTTCCGGACAAAGATTCGGATGATGGGTCCATCCTAGGAGAAGATTGATGGAGAATGTTTTGCACAGTTTCCCTTGTGGAAGGAGGCTGTGTGAAAGGGTTATGCGCAGAGGTGGCTCGCTGCAGATGCTGAGTCAGCTCATCTACCTTCTTTTCGATAATCGAGACCTTTTCCAATCGACTGGCCATTAACTCCAAGTCGACTGATGCGGACAGGCCCTACATCTCGTGTGCTCCCCTGAGATTCGTCGCTGCGCGGGTATTCGTCCTGTTGAATAATCCCATGGAGTCATTGTTGATGGAGTTCTCGCACATGTTTTCGAGAATCTCCTACACGGTGTCTTCATGTTGACCCATGATATTTCCTCCGCAGGTTGCATTGACGAAAAGGCGGATGTCCTCACGGAGTCCCTGGTAAAAAGATTGGACCTGTTCCCATTTAGGAACTCCGTGATGGGGGCACTTTCTCATGAGATCCTGAAAACGATCCCATGCCTCATGGAGAGGTTCCCCTATTTGTTGGGTGAAATGTGTAATCTGATGGCGCAAGGCGTTGGTCCGTCCAACAGGGAAGAACTTTTTCAGGAACTCGGACTGAAGTTCTTCCCAATTGTTGATCGGCCGGGTCTGAGTTTAATACCAATGGGCGGCCTTGTCCATAAGAGAAAAGGAGAACATCTTCATGAGAAGAATATCCCGATTTTGTGCATCTGACCCGAAAGTTTGGGCCAGATGCTTTAGCTGTTTGATGTGCTGGAAGGGATCTTCAGAATTAAGCCCATGGAATTTAGGTATAGCATGAACCATATTGGGTTTAATTCAGAATCAGGTCCTCCTGTCGGGATTCTGACTCGAGGCTCGATGGCCACCGCAGCAGGATTATAATGGTCCCGCATCATGGGACGCTGCGGTGGGTGCACAAAGTTTTGGAAGAGGTCGTTGAGTCGCTGGAGCTGGTGCTCCAGATTATTTTCTTCCTCAACTGGCTGAGCCATGATGGGGGAAGAAGAAGAACTTGGTTCTGAATCAGAAGAGAGAATAATGTGAGGGGGTTGCTGCACAAACACGGGCGTCGAGGCTTGGCCTTGACGAGAGTGAATTTCTAAAGGAGGTCTTAAGGGTGGTCTTAAGGACCTCCTACCGTACATGCACTGTTGGAAGAGATGAGTTTAGAAGGTGCTGGACCCAATCAAGACATCCAAAAATGTGTTGGGTGACTATAGAGGTGCGGGGCAGATGGACCCCTTGATCAGAAAGATCGACCACCTGAGAATTACCTGGGCAGCCAGAGAGGGTGAGTCCCGCGAAGACCCCTACACGGTAGAGCGTCTCCACGAGTTACAGGGTTTCCCCCACCCGACCTCTCTTGTCACTGCAGTTCCAGGTAGACCAGAATGGGGATCTTGACCTCTTAAGTCTACCAATTTTAGTTCAAGAGCAAGGTGCTTAGGGTTCCACTTGAACTTTAGTCTTTTAAGTGCAAAGAGTGACCTAATTTGAAGGTTAGTTGACCCAAATGGTCAATTTTACCTGCCAGTTTTGCTTATTAGGTCTTGTCTTTTAGGGTTCAAGTGTTTAAAGAGCCAATCTTATTTTAGGGTTTCTTTGGATAGGTATTTTCAGATAATGGCTTGGGCACACTTCTTTTAAGGTTTCTCAATTCTTGTTTAAGAAGTGTGTCTCTAAATCCCTAATGTTGAATCTTATGTTGGCTCTACTTGGTCCAGTTAGTTCTTTGGTGGGTAATTAGGGCTCAAGCAAGAATGTGTTAGCCCTAAATACCCTTAATAGTGTACAGGAATAATGGGTTGAAAACATGCAACTTCTTATGGTTTACTAAGTATAGAAGACAAGTTAGCCCTATATTGCTTGTTCTTTTCTTTTCTTCCTCTTTAGAGTTTAGGGGTTAATAGCGAGAGGAAAAAAAATTACTTGTCCTCGGAGTGGTTGTCGTGCGGTTGCTTGTCTTCTTGATTTCCTGTAGCTGTACAAAAGAGAGGAGATTATTAGAACTAAAAAAAAAAGAATGTTTACCTCTAGAATAGTCGTTGCTCCCCGGCAACGGCGCCAACTGGTGAACGGTGGCAGCAACTAGCTTTTCTTAAGTCGTAGTACAGATAGTTATTGCCATCATTTGCTAATATTTGTTACTCGAAAAATACAGTTCTCCCGAGGTCGAACTCAGGGAGCAAGTCGTATTCTAGAGATATACATGTTCTATTACAAAAATAAAGAGAGAGAGAGAGATGAAAGTTTGGCTCTTCTTCTTCTCTTCTTTCTTCCTCTTTGTCTTCTCTCCTCTTTGGCTTTTGTTCTTCGTGTTCTTCCTCTATTTCTTGGTTGGACGATCCTGTCTTTTTCTTCTTTTTATTTTCTTTGTTTCTTCTTTTCTTGCTTCAGATCTTCCTCCCGTGCTCTTCTTCTTCTTTTCTTCTTGCTTCTCTTCTTCTTCTTCTTCTTCTTCTTCTTCTGCTTTCTGTTTCTTCACTTGGCTGCTCCTTCTCTCTTCTGTTCTTCTTCTTCTTTGTCTTCTGATCTCTGCAGAGTCCTCACTTGGCTTCTCTGTGTTCCTCTCTTTCCTCTGCCTCGCCTTCCTTCTTCTTCTTTGCCTTCACCTGTCTTCAGGACGTCGTCTGAATTCTCAATCAGACGACTTAACCCGCGGATGCTACAGTGTTGATTCAGTTCTCCTTCCGCAGTCCTTCTTCTTCTTCACCTGTGCCTGCACGCTTAAGAGTTCAGCATCAAAGGGCAAAACCCTACGCTACCCCCCTCCCCCGCGCGTCTCTTTCTCTCTCAGAATTCGCTCTTAGGACAGCTCTCCCAGAGCAACCGGGTAATCGGGTACGAGTCGCGCCCGGGTCCAGGCCCACCGGCGTGCGGTGGTGGGCGAGGAGTGATAGTCAAGTCGGGTCGGGTCGACCGGATCCGCGTGATGAGCTCGTGGACGGGCCGGGTGAAACGGTGTGAGAGGGACCTCACCCCGGTGCGTTCAGAGGCGATAAGGTGATTTCACAAAAATAATTTAAAGGGGTGCGCGGCTCCAGGATCCTTCGAGGTGGGACTAAATGTCCCACCCCAATTCGGCGCCTGCAGCTGAGAAAGCTGCAGGCATTCGCGGCTGTTGCTAGGTCTTCTCTTCAGCTGAAGGCTTGGGTAGCAACGTGGTCGCAATCCGCGCGTCCTGGAGCGCAAGCCTGGGCGGAAGCGCAGCTGCAGCTGCAGGTTGAAGCAGCTTCTCCTGTTCAGCAATGGCGGCGAAGGGCGGGTAACCTGTGCACAGAGATACGGCCTCTCGGCCTAATCAGAAGGTGCAGGGAGCTTCGCCGGAGTGCGGCGAAGCTCGTGCGGGTGGTGGCGAGGAGTGGGGCGGCGTGTAGGGGCTACCCTAGGTCGGACTGTGGCCGAGGGAATGGGTTTGTTCGGGGGAGTGATGTGGAGGCGAGGAGTGGTAGTGAAGGGGTGGAAACGACTCAGTGGGACGGGGCGGAGGTTTTGGGTCGTGTGGCGAGTCGTGTGGAGTGGCGGAATGATGGGAGCGACTCGCTGGAGGTGGGCTGGAGGCGTGGAAGATGATGGTGGTCGGGTCGGTCGAGGGTTTGATTGAGCAAACTAAAATAGGGAAAAGAAAGAGGGGAGGAAGAGAAGTAACTGTTACCTATTTGCAGGGACGAAGGAGGAGGAGTAGGGCGACAGTCGTGTTGACTGTCGACGGAGAAGAAGGTACCCAGTGGGGGCGGACGGCGGCGACGACGGGTATTGCGCGACGCGGAGGAGAATCAGGAAGAAGTCTCTGCCATTGGTTTTGTGGCAGAGCGAAGAGGAAAGGAAAGGGAGCTCGCCGAAGCTCGCTGGGTGTCTGCCGGAGTGGGAAGAGAAGAAAGTTGTGGGTGGTTCTCTGTCAGAATCGAGCTACCGAAAGCGGCAGACGGTGGTGGCTTTTATAGAGGCGAAATCAGAGAAGAGGGCGGAGGGAGACGACGTGCCTCCCTCGCTGGAGGATGGCCGGATCGCGACCCATACCTTTCGCGCGTTCGCACGGAAGGTGTGGGCGATGGCAGAGATCGTGGAGGTGTCCCTGCGACAGCAGACGTCGCAGGGAACACCCCGTTGTCTTGGCAGGGGGTCGCCCTCACCCTGCGCGGCGCCATGCCTCACCGGAGTATGGCGCTGCTCAGGGTTTTGTAGGGAGGACCCAAATGCAAAAAATGATGAAGAATTAGGGGTCAAAATGCGAGGGTTTCAAAAGTTGAGGGTCAAAAAGTAATGGATGAGGACCAAAATGAAAAGTTGGTCAAGAAGGTTTCTTATTAGGCCCAAGTTTTTATACATGACTAACTAGGACTTAAGGATTCTGATGGTGAATTTTATTTCTGGATTAAACCTTGTTTGACCAGTCAATTTACGTAAAAACCCAAATTGAGTTGTTAATTGGGCATGGTTCTCAATGTAGGTCAAAATGGGTGCCTAAGGCCAAATTGAAAGTCCTAAATCCTAGAGATTACTTTTCTATGAATTTTAGAGGGTTTAGTTGATTTTTACCTTACCTCGAACCACGTGAATTGAAGTGGGTTTGTTTTTAGGGTTACAGGCTGTCATTTAATTCCTTGGAGTTGCTGTAGCCCTTATTGAGTCATTTCATCCCACTTTTCTTCTTATTAGGTTGTTTTGACCTATGTTTGGATCCTGAGTTACCCTGTTTTCAGATTGAATTGGGAAATTACATTTTTACCCCTCAGTTTCTATTTTCTTTGCAAACTCAGAATCTCTCTGAGCCAAGCCTTTCTAAGGTTATGTAGGAGCTTTTTCCTGCAAATCAGGGTTAAATGGTGCTAGTTTAGGGCTCATGATGAGGTTCTCATCAGGCCACTGGGCAAACCAGGGTAGTCAGGCGAGGGTGCGAGGACTGTGGAGGGCAAGACCCCTATTTGGTTACTGTGGAGGGGCTGGACCCCTGTTACTGAGAGGGCTCTGCCCCATACTAGTTCCGTGCTGTGATTTGGGTGCACCCGTTAACAGAAACAACTGACCCCGTGCCAGTGCGGGGTAGCTACCCGTGCGTTTATTGCGTGTGCCATAATCACCGTTACATCTGTCAGCGACCTTGGGGTGGTTGACTGAGGGTAGGACCACCACGGGGGACTCTCCCGGCTAGGAGAGAACCACGTGTTACTTCTACTTTTCGGAAAAGACTGCAACCAAGATCCTTCCCACGAGGAACATTCAAGATCAAGAGAAGGATATGAGAAATTAATCAATAGTGAATAAATGGAAAAATATAAATAAAAAAAATATAACAGCTACTGTCCACCTTACTGCTTCTTAGCTTTTAGTTGCCACTTTACTCAGCGTTTCGTTGACGTGTCACCTTTGTTACCTTTTCAGGACCAGGTGTTGAGCAGCTAGAGTCGGCGGCTGCAGAGGGTGCTGGGCCTAGTAGAGCCCAATAGTATTACTTGTAGTACCCACTGTACTTTTCTTTCTGTTGTAGTGAGTAGTTCTGTTACCCCCTGTACTCTCTTTATTGTAAGCTTCATGTTTATATACATATTTATTTCTCTACTGTTGTGGTGGTGTATACTGTAGTATTTCTTTTCTCTACTGCTGCATTTTGTTACTGCTAGTTATATACATGTTGAATGTGGTTTATTTTACTGCTCTTTTGGTTACTTTCTCGTTGGACGACTAGGTCTTGGGATCAGTCGAGTCGGTCCGATTCTCGTGTCTCGTAGGGATTCGGGAATCAGGTCGTTACACTCAGGCTGTGCGGAAGAGCCTCGCGCACGATCCCAGGTCCTCAATTGAAGACGTGAGCTTCGCATCTTACTGCAATTGGAGAGACACTCCCTGCTGCAGGCGCGCAAGAAAGGGTGGGACGTTTAGTCCCACCTCGTAAGTTTGTGAGCGCCCCATGGCGCATAAATTGAAAAAGTGACTGAGGCTTGTCGCCTCAGTCACACGGGGTGAGGTCCCTCTCACCCGTACCTCACCCGCTCACCCAGCCTCATCCGCGATCACCCCCCCGCGAACCCGGCCCGACTCGTTTACCTGCCTAAGCCCAGCACACCTCGCCTACCACCGCACGCCGGTGGGCCTAGTTCCGTGCAGGTACACCCGACCCGTATACCCGAGAAGGCTCTGGGAGAGTGAACGTAAGAGAGAAATGGAGAGAAAGAGAAACGTGGGAAGGGTAGGGGTAGGTTTTGCTTAACCGGGTACCTGTGCAGGGATGTTGAAGAAAAAGGAGGAGGAAGAAGAGGCAGAAGAGGAAGCGAATAAGGACTTAGCCGCATCAAAGAGCAGGAGCTGAGGAAGAAGGAGAAGGAAAGGAAGAAAAAGAAGGAGAAGGGGGTGCAGTTCAACAGCGAAGAAGAAGAAGCCAAGAAGGCCAAGCAGGGAAGAGAAGAAGAGAAAGAGAAGCAGAAAAAGAAGAAGAGGACTTGGTGCAGCGGAAAAGAAGAAAAGAAGAAGAAGCCAAGAGAAAGAAGAACCAGCAGAAGAAACAGAACACTATAGCAAGTGGAGTTTAAGTCGTCTGACTCTTGGGGTCAGACGTCTGAAGAGAGAAAGAAAGAGGCAGAAGAAGAAGAAGAAGAAAGAGCAAAGAAAAGAAGAACAAATTTTCCTTTCTTTTATCATTTTTGTAAAATAGTATATATTTACATTGTAAATTGTGATTTTGTACGCTTCTTAAATCAAGTGTTGCTCCTTGAGTTAGACCTCAGAAATTTTCTATTTTCGAGTAATAAAAATAAAAATACGTAACTCTACTCGATCACCATTTTTGGCGCCGTTGCCGGGGAGCAACGGGCATTCTAAAAGCTATTAAATCACAATTTCTGATTGACTACTGAGTTAATCTCTCTTTTGTTGTGCAGGCACAGGAAGGCAAGAAGGAACAAGCAGCGCACAACAACCACACCAAGGGACAGATAATCTTCTATCCTCTCTTTTAAGCCCCTTAAATTCTAAAGAGGAAGAAGAAAAAGAAAAGCAATCTAGGGTTACCTGTCTTTTATATATAGTAATGAGTTGTTTACTTTTTAATTTCAACACATTCTATCTGCATATCCACTAAAGGTGATTAGGGCTAAAACCTTCTTACTTGAGCCCTAGTTACCTAATTTTGAGGCAACTAATTGGACCAATTAGAGCCAACCTAGGATTCTAAGGTAGGGTTTTAGAGACACACCTTCTAATTAAGAACTAAAAATTCCCAAAGGAAGTGTGCCTAAGCCAATGCTTGAAAAGACCTAATAAAGAGAAACCCTAAGCAATCCGGCTCTTAAGTCACTTGAACCATAAAAGAAAGGATCTAATAAGCTCTCACTGGAACTAATAGGTGAAGTTGATCCCTTGGATCAACCAACCTTTAAATTAGGTCACTTTTTGCACACAAAAGGATAAAGTTCAAGTGAAACCCTAAGCACCTTGATCCTAATTAAAAGTGGTAGACTTAAGAGGTCAAGGTCCCCATTCTGATCTACCTGGAATCTCAGTGACAAGAGAGGTCGGGTGGGGGAAACCCTGTAACCCATGGGGGCGCTCTACTGTGTAGGTGTTGAACGAGAATCTACGCTAACGTGTTTGGTTTTGGAAAACCCATCGTTGTAGTTCGAAAGCGAAGGATTCGTGTTCAACAAATAAAATTTATACCGAAATCAAAATTCCGGGTCGAA
Organism: Thalassia testudinum; assembly: GCA_037157565.1. Lineage (NCBI taxonomy): Eukaryota > Viridiplantae > Streptophyta > Magnoliopsida > Alismatales > Hydrocharitaceae > Thalassia > Thalassia testudinum. The sequence goes on from JAZHRO010000030.1 coordinate 58,172,248, forward strand.
CACAGGGAGGCGAACGTTTGATTTAAAAACTTCGCGTTTCTTTTTATTTTGTCACGAAGAAATTCAATTTAAACTATCTAAGTATCTACAACAAATAAAAGAGAGAGAGGGAGTAAGAGAGAGAGAAGGAATACTATACATGGAAATCAAAATGAGATGTAGAATAGACAAGGAATTTATCATAAAAGAGTTCTTTCGTTACAACTAGAAAACATAAAATAATTACTCTAGAAAGCATTAAAAGAATGGAGGGAGAAATGTCCTCCTCGACGATCGCTCGGAGGACGAATAGACTACTCTAGAAAGCAGTAAATCTATACTAGAAAGCAGTAAAAAGAATAGGGAGAGAGAAATCCTCCTCGACGGTCGCTTGGAGGACGAGCCGGACGGGACGACGCCTGGACGAAGGAGAACGAAGCGGGACGAAGGAGGACGAAGCAGAAGAACGGGAACGAAGCAGCACGCCGTCGTCGTCGCGGGATCCACTTCCGAAGGGGGACGAAAATTTGGACTTTATCTCGCGAGAAGCATCCCGGGTGTGGGACAAGCTTCTCTTGAGCTTTGGAGAGGTAGAGAGGAGAAGGAAGGGATCAAAATTTCGTATGGAGGGGGTCTCCTTTTATAGTTGCAAGGAGTGGGGGCAAAATGGACATTACATCTTCAAAATAATAAATAAGGGGTCTTTAGTGACGGATAAAACCGTCGCTAAAGCCCCGCCGTCGCCGTCGTCGCCGCGCCCACGCGCGCCCGCTCGGCTGGCCTGCGCGCGTAACGCATACGCACGTCCGCGTCGTCTCAGCCGTCCGATCGCGAGATCGGACGGCTTAGATCGCGTCCGCGCCCGCTGCGTAGCGCGCCGCCCGCGTGTGATCGCACGCCCACCAGAGCGTCCAATTGCGCGTCGGCGCTATCGGGCGCGCGCGGCCGTTGGATCTTCATCTGACGCTCGTGCGCGCCCGCTCGCCCGCGCCTTCGACCCCCTCACCGCGGCTCGAACCCGCGACCTCCGCTTCGCCCGCAGCTGCGTTGCCGCTGCGCTACGCGGGCGAAATGGTCGCGCGGACGTTTTTAAACGCGAGCGACCGCAGCCGTTGGATCGAGATCCAACGGCGGAGAGGAGACGGTGCGCAGTCTTCACAGGACTCCTGCGGCCGATTGGGGCTGCTGGGATGGCGCCACGTGGCGCTATCTTGGCCGTCCATCTTCTGGAAGTTGTAGATGGTGCCACGGATGTCGGATTGACTCAATTTTTGTGTCGTTCGGCTGCGATCGTCGATCCGAATTCATCCGTGTGGTCGGATTTTCCATCTGAAGTGCGGATTTACACCATCCTGGCCCTTGATCTTCCAGGGTTCCCCGGTCTCTATCTGATACTACGGATGCCTGATTAGGGCGATCTTGGAGTCGTTGAACTCCAATCGTCGCCCTGATCATATCCATACGGTTGGATCTTTGATCCGAGGCCCCGATAAAATATTTGCCCTATCCAAGCACATAAAAAGAGACAATTAACCTCCATTTTATTCAAACTACTCTAAATGCAAGATGATGCATGTAATGCAATATTTATATCATGAAATGCAATCCTATGCTTAAGAACATGCATAAATAGACATTTTAAGTAGTGTAAATGTGTTTACATCATACCCCCATGCCTATCTTTTGCTAGTCCCTAGCAAAAACTATGTGCTATTTATAAAAGAATTAGGTTAGATTATTTGGACCTGAGTTATTTTCAATCATTAAGAAATTGTCTACTTAAGAACTGAACTTTCAAAGACACCACAGTGCCCGGGTATCAGCCAAAATGCAGACCGCCTCAAGCCTCGCCTTATTCAAAGAAAAATTTCTTTTTCTGTTTTTACTCTCTTTTTTTTTTTTTTATATTTTCAAATTTTAGGGTTTAAGAGTGGCTTTCTACGGCCATTCAACTCACCCAAGATTTGATGAGAACCTAAGTTTTAAGCATCTTATTGTGATTGTGATAGACTCGTTGACCGGCAATTAAAACGGACTTCGGATTTCTACGCCTCTAGGTGACCTCAAAAAGAATTCTGCCTAAAGGTGTATCTTTACAACCGGTAGCTTTCTCCCTACTTTTATTTTTTTTTTAACGGGGTCAACACAAGGGTGAATCCAGTGTATATCTCCCCGGTTTATTCTACTTCTCCGCTTCTTCCTAAGTGTTTTGGGAATTTTTAGTGCATTTTCTGAGCTGGGTTCTGGACAACCGGTCGATGAGCTGTTACCACCGACAACTTGCCAGCCATACTCGTGCGGCGAAGTGTGGCTTATTTCTTTTTGTTCTTTTCTCCTTTTTGATTTTTTTTTTTCTTTTTTTTTTTTTTAAGTAGGTGGCTTCCCTGGTCTAAGATTTACCTAAAGGCAGCAAAAAGAGAAAGGTCCAGCGACTGGGCTCTGGACAACCTACCTATGGGCTGTTACCCACGATAACTTGCCAGCCATATCACCCTAGAAGGTTCATTAGCTACCCAATTTCCGTTAAAATCGCCAAACAACGAGTCAGTGCAAAGAAAGTGTGTAGATGCTTAAGACTCAAAATTCCCTCACATCAGAGGGCGGGTTGATAAGTCGTGTACTTATCACCCAAACTTATTTACTCCAATTAGAATAAAATTCAAGTTGGCGAGAACTCGAAAAACAAATCCACATTTTAGTGGATATACGGGCTGATTAAGTCCAAAGACCTGAAGGGTCTTTGTGTTCAGAACATAATATAGTATTTCTTAAGATCGAAAATTTTCTTAAACCCAAATTCTCTTTCCTAATTTTGATTTTTTTTTTTTTGTTTTTTTTTAAATAAAACAAATCTACGGAGCTGACGAATGAATTCAAAGATAAATATCCATCCCCCCATGCCTATCTAATGCAATGTCCTCATTGTATTAAAAAGACATAAAACAGAGTGGAAAAGCGTAGAAAGCACCTGAATTGCGTGGATATCGGGTCCGCTCCGAGATGAAAATGAAAAAGAACTGTATATGTGCTGAGTTTAGTGCCTTCAGCTAGGCACACTATACAAAGAAAAGAAATGAAGAATTCACATGTGCAGGTCAGAATTAGAATAAACAGAAGAATCCTCTGACCTGTCAGCAGAGGTCCACAGATGTGGACCAGATTGTGGTGCAGACCCACACCCCATAATCGAGAATATCTTAGGTTCTGGATAAAAATTACCCAAAACCTAAAATCAGAATGCAAGCGGGGTCGGGCCTGCGATTTGTGAGGATGCAACCCAAGGCCAAAATGTCGGGTTACAGAGAATTGAAGCTCAAAAGGATAATCGTTAAATGTGTGCTTGAGTTTGACATCCTCGAAACAAATGTCGTAAGGGTTCTGATTTGATGGTTTCAGTTTAAAAGGAACCCTTCGACTCAATCTTCCATTTCCTCCAAAATTGACTTCCCAAATCAGAATTTCCCAGCTCCTATCCTCCTCATTCGGCATATCAAATTCCATGACCTCTTGTATATTCATCACCCCGTCTGAAATCTCCAAGTCTAGATGATGTGGCAAAATCAAAATTGACTTGGGTCTAATTATCTCAGAATTAGAATTATCAATAAGCTCAACAGGGTGTAACTGATAATCAGGGCATTGAATTAATTCCTCCAGAAAATGCGATTCTGGATCCGTATCGTGTGCCCTAATGAGATCAGCTTCCTCAGTTATTGGGCTATCAAATGATCTATCAGATTCCTCAGGCCCAATCGTCTCACAAAAATCGTGATCTGAAAACTCGTGTGAGACTTCGCAACTTGAATCTTCACCATCAGGATCCGTATCAATGTATGTCCCAAAATCATTTGTCACTTTGCGTTCCAAGGAGACATACGTTTCCTCGTAACCCGGCTCAGGGATTTCAGGTGAAGAAATCAAATCATCCTTAATTGGTTGTTTTAATTCAATCTGGTCAGCTTCGTAACACGTGTCCCCCCCAACAGGTGCCTGAGCGGGTTCTGTCATTGGCTTTCCTGAAGAGAGTTCATCCTGGGAATTATTCCAAGATTGAATCAAAGCAACCACGAATCTCATCCTCAATTTCGCTAATTTCCCAAGTAGAAACTCACCCGGGTTCTTATCCTTAACATCCTGGAGCCAATCCAACAAAGACTTGTTTAAATCATCAATCATTTCAATCAGGGGCTCCAATCTCTCAATGCAAGGTATTGGCTGAACTTCTAAAGATTGAATGATATTCCTCAAGTTAGCCAGAACCTTATCTTGAACCTGATTAACCTGAACCAAATGGGTTGGTTCAGGGTTGGGCGGGTTTGACATCAATGTAGAGGAATTAACGAATTGAGATTCATTATACCCATCCTGATAATAGGTCATTTTAGATTGTTCAAAAGATGGAGATGACCTAAAGGCAGTGAAATCAGAGGATGGGTAAGGATCAGTGTATCCTTCTTGATTGTAGATCGCATTAGGTTGTTCATGAAAGGAGGACGATCTATAATCGATGCAACTCTGAGAAGGATAGAATTGAGAATCAAAGTGTTCAGGGTTAGACCCTAAACACGGGGGTCCGGAATTGTATCCCCAATCCGAATTATCCCAACTAACTGATGGTCGATTACAATACGAGTTGGGATAATTGTCATGTTGAGGATAATATACAACAGGAGGGAAAGAGCGGGAATGCGTGAAATATGTGGAAGGATTCATGAGACACTGGAGGAAGAAAGGTGCCCTGCAATACAAACAATCAAACCTGTCCTTAAATGGGTTAGCCTACAGACCTACAGACTCCCAAAACCCGTCTTGAGATAAAGGAATGATTTGATCTACTTCTGTCTGTTCAATCCAACCAGTTAGAAGGAGGGACTGGGGAGAAGGTTCTTCCTTCGGCTTGCGCCTCCGGTTCCTAGTGTACCCCCCAGCCGCGATCGTTTGACTCTGCTCCCCTAGCTAGACATCAGATTGAACAGTAGAAACAGACTAATCGAAAATAATCTCGTTCTGAGTTCTGAAGAGCGAGTCCAATCCTTAAGGCCAACGTCTACTCTGTTTTATTTAGGGCTAGGTTTGAATGTGCTTTGGAATGTGATGGGCCCTTTAAATGGGTTGTGCCCTTAATGATTGATTGCTTTGTGTGTGCGTGCACAACCAGTGGTTTTCAAGCAAGATTATTTTTGATGTGGTGAATTTTAAGGTTCAAATCTTGCTTAGTAGCTTTTAGGATTCAACTTTAAGTGTTTTCAATCAAGTTTCATTGGCACACCAGGTTTTGCAAGCACAGGTGAAGATATTTTCCTTTAAAGTTTAAAAAGAATGTGGAGTGCCTGGTAGATCCCTAAGAGTTGAACATAATTGGCAGCTACTAGATGAGTTGATTTTATTTGAAGTGGTGCGGCCCAAACAACTCAAACAACTGGCCTGATGCACCACCTAATTAGGCACACAAATGATTACCCAATCTGATTTCTACTCGATTATGTGTTTGGATGTGTGTACCGGCTCCTAAGATTGGTTTACCGGTTGAGTTAGAAAATCAGATGAGGTTGTGTACCTCTGTGAGATTTTTTTTTATTATTTTTTTTTTTAATGTGGGGGTTGGAGTGAGTATGGATGTCAAACAACAAACAATCTAACCTTAGAGTTTATAAGAACACCTAGGTTGATTGATGTTTGAATTATTATGTGATGAAATGAAATCTAATGGGTGGGAGGTGGGGGGTAACTTACAAAACCTTCCACAGCACTTTACTCCGATCTACCGCTTTTGCCTGTCTCGAAAGAGTACCTGCAATTACAATAAGAAAGGAGAAAAGTGAGGTAAATGATTTGTAAGTTACAAAACGCGAAGAGAAATCAAAGAGCGTTGCCTCCCCGGCAACGGCGCCAAAATGTTGAACGAGAATCTACGCTAACGTGTTTGGTTTTGGAAAACCCGTCGTTGTAGTTCGAAAGCGAAGGATTCGTGTTCAACAAATAAAATTTATACCGAAATCAAAATTCCGGGTCGAACACAGGGAGGCGAACGTTTGATTTAAAAACTTCGCGTTTCTTTTTATTTTGTCACGAAGAAATTCAATTTAAACTATCTAAGTATCTACAACAAATAAAAGAGAGAGAGGGAGTAAGAGAGAGAGAAGGAATACTATACATGGAAATCAAAATGAGATGTAGAATAGACAAGGAATTTATCATAAAAGAGTTCTTTCGTTACAACTAGAAAACATAAAATAATTACTCTAGAAAGCATTAAAAGAATGGAGGGAGAAATGTCCTCCTCGACGATCGCTCGGAGGACGAATAGACTACTCTAGAAAGCAGTAAATCTATACTAGAAAGCAGTAAAAAGAATAGGGAGAGAGAAATCCTCCTCGACGGTCGCTTGGAGGACGAGCCGGACGGGACGACGCCTGGACGAAGGAGAACGAAGCGGGACGAAGGAGGACGAAGCAGAAGAACGGGAACGAAGCAGCATGCCGTCGTCGTCGCGGGATCCACTTCCGAAGGGGGACGAAAATTTGGACTTTATCTCGCGAGAAGCATCCCGGGTGTGGGACAAGCTTCTCTTGAGCTTTGGAGAGGTAGAGAGGAGAAGGAAGGGATCAAAATTTCGTATGGAGGGGGTCTCCTTTTATAGTTGCAAGGAGTGGGGGCAAAATGGACATTACATCTTCAAAATAATAAATAAGGGGTCTTTAGTGACGGATAAAACCGTCGCTAAAGCCCCGCCGTCGCCGTCGCCGCCGCGCCCACGCGCGCCCGCTCGGCTGGCCTGCGCGCGTAACGCATACGCACGTCCGCGTCGTCTCAGCCGTCCGATCGCGAGATCGGACGGCTTAGATCGCGTCCGCGCCCGCTGCGTAGCGCGCCGCCCGCGTGTGATCGCACGCCCACCAGAGCGTCCAATTGCGCGTCGGCGCTATCGGGCGCGCGCGGCCGTTGGATCTTCATCTGACGCTCGTGCGCGCCCGCTCGCCCGCGCCTTCGACCCCCTCACCGCGGCTCGAACCCGCGACCTCCGCTTCGCCCGCAGCTGCGTTGCCGCTGCGCTACGCGGGCGAAATGGTCGCGCGGACGTTTTTAAACGCGAGCGACCGCAGCCGTTGGATCGAGATCCAACGGCGGAGAGGAGACGGTGCGCGGTCTTCACAGGACTCCTGCGGCCGATTGGGGCTGCTGGGATGGCGCCACGTGGCGCTATCTTGGCCGTCCATCTTCTGGAAGTTGTAGATGGTGCCACGGATGTCGGATTGACTCAATTTTTGTGTCGTTCGGCTGCGATCGTCGATCCGAATTCATCCGTGTGGTCGGATTTTCCATCTGAAGTGCGGATTTACACCATCCTGGCCCTTGATCTTCTAGGGTTCCCCGGTCTCTATCTGATACTACGGATGCCTGATTAGGGCGATCTTGGAGTCGTTGAACTCCAATCGTCGCCCTGATCATATCCATACGGTTGGATCTTTGATCCGAGGCCCCGATAAAATATTTGCCCTATCCAAGCACATAAAAAGAGACAATTAACCTCCATTTTATTCAAACTACTCTAAATGCAAGATGATGCATGTAATGCAATATTTATATCATGAAATGCAATCCTATGCTTAAGAACATGCATAAATAGACATTTTAAGTAGTGTAAATGTGTTTACATCAGTAGGGGTCTTCGCGGGACTCACCCTCTTTGGCTACCCAAGTAATTCTCAGGTGAACGACCTTCTGATTAAGGGGTATCATCCGCCCTAAACCTCTATAGCCACCCAACATTTTGGGTGTCTTGATTGGGCCCAGCACCTACTAACTTCGTCCAATCCATCAGTGCATGTTCGATAGGAGGTCCTTGAAGCCTCCTCTAGAAATTCACTCTCCCCAAGGCCAAGCCTTAGTACCCTTGTTTGTGCGACAACCACTTCACATAGACCTCTTTTCTGACTCTGAACCTAATTTCCCTTCTTCCACAATGGCTTAGCCTGTTGAAGAAGAGAATAATCTGAAGCACCCTGATGAGAACCTCATCATGAACCCTAACTAGCACAATCTAACCTAGGTATGCAAGAAAAAAGCTCCTACATAACTTAAAGAAAGGCTTAACTCAGAGAATTCTGAGTTTAAGAAGAAAATAAGTCATAAGGGGTAAAAATGCAATTTCACCAACACAATCTGCAAACAGGGTAACTCAGGATCCAAACACAGGTCAAACTAACCTAATAAGAAGGAAAGTGGGATGATCTGATCCAAGAAGGGCTACAGCAACTCCAGGGAATTAAATGACATTCTGTAACCCTAAAACAAATCCACTTCAATTCACGTGGTTCGAGGCAGGGTAAAAATCAACTAAACCCTCTAAAATTCATAGAAAAATAATCTCTAGGGTTTAGAACCTTCAATTTGGCCTTAGAAACCCATTTTGACCTACATTAAGAACCATGCCCAATTAATGATTTAATTTGGATTTTTACGTAAATTAAACCATTAAAATCCTTAGGTCCAACTTAGTCATGTATAAAAACTTGAGCCTAAGAAGAGACCTCCTTGACCGACTTTGCAATTTAGTCCTCATCATTTAGTTTTTGACCCTCAACTTTCGAAACCCTTGCATTTTGGCCCCTAATTTCGTCTTCGTTCTTTGCATTTTGGTCCCTCCTACAAGTCTCTGCGCAGCACCATGCTCCGGCGACTTTGCGCGGAGCATGGCGCCGCGCAGGGTGAGGGTGGCGTCCTGCAAAGAGAACGCGGAGTTCCCTGCGATGTCTGCTATCGCAGGGACTTGGCCATGCCACCTGACGACGCCCACACCTTCCGTGCGAATGCTCGGAAGGTATGGGTCTCGTCTTCGACCATACTCCGGCGAGGGACGCACGTCGCCAGTGTGCGTCCGCCCCTCCGCCACCGCCTTGATAAAGACCAGCGTCGCCAGCCATTTCTCCCAGCTTGGTCTTGACGGAGAATCCCTCAACCCTTCCTCTCTCTCCACTCCGACAGGAACCCACCAGCTTCGGCGGCTCCTCCTCGTAGCTTTGCTGCAATACTAGCAGCAGAGCCACCTTCGCCTAATCTCCCCGCGTCGCGCCGCACCAAGCGCGCGCTTCCCTGCCCTCTTCCTCGCCGCCGCTCTCTCCCTCTGGGTATTTCTTCTCCGACGACAGTCGATACGGCTGTCCGCCTCTCTGGCCCCCTTCGTCCCTGCAAGTAGGTTACAATTACTCCCAATCTTCCCCTCTTTCTTTTCCCCACATTATTTCATTCAAATCGACTCTCGACTGACCCTGACCACCATCACCTTCCCCGTCTCCGGCCACCCTCCGGCGAGTTGCCCCCATCGATCCGCAGCTCCACACAACTCGCCGATCGTCCCACAAGCTCCGCCTCATCACACTGAACGCCCTCCGCCCCTCCACAGTCCCTCCACACTCACTCAACACGCCACCGATCACACCCACTTTTCCGGCCACAGGACGACCTAGGCACGCACACCTAGGCCGTCCCGCGGCCTGCTGCACTTCGCACCACCTTTGCCGTGCCACGGCGAAGGTCCCTCAATGGTTTGATTAGGCCGAGAGGCCCTTTTTGTGCTAGACAAGTCTGCTGCCCCGACCGCCATTGGCGACGACTTGAGAAGCTCCCAAGCGTGCTCCAGGATTCAGAGCTCCAAGCTATCAGTTGCTGCGAAGGCGGGCGAGTCGTGTGAAGGCAGGCAGCTGGCGAGTGAGGGGAATCGAGGCTGCAGCTGCTGAAGCAAGGCTGCGGTCTTCCTGCAAGCGCGTGCGAGGAGAGGCAACTGTTTAGTCCCACATCGTAAGTTCTCAAAGCGCCGCACCGATTTAAATTGATTTTATGCATACGGCTTATCACCTCCGAATGCACATGGGGTGAGGTCCCTCGCCCATCACACCCGCCTCGTCCGCGGATTCACCTCGCGGACCTGGCTGATCCGACCCAACACTACCCTGCACTCCTCGCGCACCACCCACGCCGGTGCGCCTGATCACGGGTACGCTATTCGACCTATTAACCCGGCTCTGGGAGAGCTTCCTGTGAGCGATTTATAGAGAGAGAGAGACGTGCGGGTAGAGGGAAGGGGTTAGGTTTTGCTGTGCCTTTTGTGCAGGAACAGGGCGCGAAGGAGAATGGCCAAGTGCTTAGCCGCAGGACGGAGAAGGAAGAAGATCTTAAGAGAGGCTGAGCAGAGGAAAAGGCAAGGTAGAGAAGGAGCAGAAGAAGAAGAAGAAGCAGTGAAGGAAGAAAGGGAAGCACTGTAGCAGACCGCCGTTTAAGTCGTCTGACTGCGGTATCAGACAACGGATGAAGCTTCAGAGGAGATAAAACAGAGATTAAGAAGAAGAAAAGAGAAAGGAGAAGAACTGAAGAAAAAGGAAGAAAGAAGCAGAAGAAGACTTCGCGTAGGAAAAGAGAAAGAAGAAGAACTGAAGAAGAAAAGAAATAGAAGACAAGCAGAAGAAGAATTGAAGGCAACAGGAAGAAGAAGACCCGTAGAGACACTGCAGCTAAAGAAAAGACAAAGAAGAGAAGAAGAAGACAAGCAAAGAGAGAAAGAAGAGAAGAAGAAGAAGCCAAAAATCGAAATCTATCTCTCTCTCTTATTTTTGTAATAAGGAAAACTCTGTACTTCTAGAATTCTAGTAGCTCTCTGAGTTCGACCTCGGGAAACCAAACTATTTTCGAGTAAATTTTGATAGTAACGACAACCGTAGCTGTCTTATTTTACACTATAACGACATTACTGTAATAAGCACTAAAACGAACAAAGATTAGCCACCGTTGAAAAACCCATTACCAGCTTCTAAAAAGATCATGAGAATTCATGTGAGAATCAACATTATTTGCATTGTAACTTGTGGCCCAATAAAAAATAAAGGGATTGTAATTGAAATCTCTTTCCGATACCTATTGCTATGGATCAAATTGAATGTATTTTGCATGGGAAACTTCCAAGTTTTCAACAAAGTGGGAAGTGAGAAGTCATAATCTTTTATGGCGAGCTCTAATTGTCAATGATCCATGAAGGAGATGATTGATCAAGAGATGGCTAGAGGACAACAAGGGCTTCAAGGGGATCATCTTAATGAGTAGCAACCAAGGCAAAGAATTATGTCCTTGTGAAGTTTAGTTGAATGAAACTTGTTCTTGAAGTTTAGAAGCTTCAATTCTGAGTATACTCGGTCTTCTATCGAGGTTTTTAGAGTTCAAACAATTCTTAAGAGATGGTAAAGATTTCATTGATATCAGATTTATCATAACACCTTTTTTTTTTTTAAAGTAGAATGGATTTACCCAAGTTTTAGTCCTTTTTATGAATATCACCAAATCTATTGTGTTTTGACTTGGTTTTAGAATGTTTCAATATGTTGTAAATTAAGTTTTGGCTGATAGGAGTTTTACATAATGATTTGAAACAAATATCAAGTCATTCAGATGTGGTAAGAGTGCAAAACCTCCATCTGCATGAGGCTATCTGTACAACCATAGACGTTTATCGCTTTGCAAAGCTGGCTATGCAAGGATAAACAAGAAAGAAGAGAAACTCTATTGAAGGGGTCATGGATGGTCGTGAATGGTTCTAGCCAACTATATGGTTGTATAATGGAAAAATTAATTAGAATAAGTCTTGGTTATTGAAAACTTAGAAAATAATATTAAAATTAAAGCCTAACTAGCTATGAACGATATCCTAAACACCTATGAGGTTCAAACTCCAAGGTGATGATTCCAAAATGATAAAAATGAACATTAAGATAGAAACTTTACTGCAGAAAGCTAGTGTAGGCTTTCTATATTCATCAATGTAGATTCAGACAATGAGTGCCTAAATTAGAAGATGAGATAATTAAATGCAAGAATTTGATAAGACCAAGGCACAACCTCCTATGTACTCACAATTTTTAAGAATATCTTGGCATCGTGAGTGGTGCAAATTGGCAAAGCAAAAGTCTCTAATTGATTAGCTAACCTACAACCCAAACCCAGTGCATGGTAAAAGAGATACTTAGTGCATCATGTTCCAATCCTTATTTGCTACGTTAATGGAGGTGAACCTTCAAGTTTGGTCAAGTGAGTCTAGCAAGGTGTTAGGACATGGGAGTACTTTTGAGGAAGAGATCACACCAACTATTCCTAGAGAGCTTTTTCATGAAAGAGACTTTGACATCGACGCATACATGATGAGATCTAGATGAGAGACATCAATTTACAGGACTAATTGATGGCCATGACCTATATGAAAATATCTCCTAAGCCCAAACTTAGATGATTGCAGTAGACTGAGGTGGGCTCAGTTGAGGGATTAAAGTGTCTGAAATGGTTTAGTTGAGGTGCCTTTCTAATGCATGAGGGCAAAAATCCAAGAGAGCCTATTCACTATACCTAGTTGGTTATATAATTTGAATTGGAGGAATCTAAAGAATGCTATATTTAGTGGATATGGGAATAGAAGATGAAGAAATAGGTTAAGATTAATGGGCAACTTGTATTATAGGTATGCTACTCCAATCATAAGTAGATATCAGTGGCGTACCTTAGTAGGGAGGTTATGCAATGCTTTGGCCCAATGAGCTTCTTGTGCCCAATTAGATTGTATCTTTGCCATGTCACTCTTCCTACCAATTTACAACTTGAATAGGCCACTTAAATGATTTAATGATTAAGTAGATAGAATCAAAAGGCTAAGATTTAAAAGTTATTTTACTCAAAAGAAAAAGTTTACTGATCAAATATCTTAAGCTAAAAAAGAAGAATATAAGATTGATAATGGGAAATTAATTAGTAAGAAGAAGAAGAATATAAAATCAATAATGGGAAATTAATAAGTGAGAGAGAAGTCCTAGAGAGCATATCTTGAAATACGGAAGCATTAGCCAAATAAAATACAAGCAAAAGCGAAGGCCCTTAGCTTTGTAATGATTCTAAAAGATTTAAAACATAAGGAATGATTAAGTCGGGATCACAAGCATTACTTCGAGATCCACCGTCAGTTTACACGGGATTAGAAACCGCCGTCTTTGTTTAATATCCTGCCGACATTATTACTCAAATCATCTAAAACCAAGGGTAGATTGTTTATTACTACTCCATTAGATTGAGATATCTTGGTATTCATACCTTGAATGCGGTTTTTTTTTTTTTTCTCCTCTGGGTCTTACCTTCTCCTCTTGGAGTATATATTTACATAGGCATTTGTAGCTAATTTTTAAAGTAACTTTAAAGTCTAATTTTTTTGGAGGGTTAATCACTTAAAAGAGATGTTAACTCCTATTTAATTGACTACTTAATCTCTCATTTACTAACTTGAATTTAGTAATTTTAACATAGATTTGTCTAACACTAGTTATCTAACACCAGTTTCAATTGGTGTTAACCAAACCTATATTAAAATTCTACATCACTTATGTCTCTTACATCTCTTATATTTTATATACTTAACACTACTACCAAGTAAACACCATAAGAGTTAACACCACAACTTAACACCAACTCAAATAAATACAAACTGGTGTTAACACCATACTACAAGTAAATACAATTACAAGTTAAAACTAATTTCACATTTCTTAACGCTACTTTCCTAACCCTTCAAGTAAACTAGCCCTAAGGGTTAGTTTATTTGGGGGGTTAACCTCTCTTTCGGAGGGCTAACCCCCGTTTACTTGAGGGGTTAACCCCTATAATCTTAATACCTGTTTTGAAGGGTTAACACTTGTTTTGCTAACACCAATTTTAAGGGATGTTAGCAAAGCAGGTGTTAACTTCGTAACTCCCCCACACCCAAACTTCACTCTACAGAAACTGGTGTTAACACCAGTTTAAGTAAACATCACAAGAGTTAACATTACGGCTTCACACAAATTTAAGTAAACAGAAATTGATGTTAATAGTACCACTCTGCAAGGAAACAAAAATGATGATTAATAATAATTTTACATTTCTTAACATCAATTTTTTAACCCATTAAATAAACTAACCCTAAAGGATTACCTTATCCCTCTAGCATAAGTTATCTCATCCTCTATCAAGCAAACGAGCCTTAAATGCTTTTACATGATCTATGAGGACCAAGCCTTAATTTCATTCATCTCCAAAAGAATATTCACATTTTGCGCAAGAACGTGAAAATAATAGGAAAAATCAAGAAGATGTGACCTTACGAGACTATAAAACCTGAGTAAGCAATATCTAAAGATTAGAGCAATGGTTTAGCAAATGCTCCATCAAAATAATCCATCCGTATCATTTAATTTCTAGATAATGACAATTTCAGTACCCATCGCAAAGGCTCTGTTTGCTTCATAAATTAATCCGATATTTGCAAAACATGGTTATTCAAAGATAAAATTGTGCTTTGTTAACATCAATTTGAAACGGCGTTAGGAAACCTTCCTACAATAAAGCCCCTTTCTAGATGCCCTTCAATGCAATGAATACAATAAGTCAACACTTATTAAGTAAATAGTAATATGCGTTAACTCTTACCATAAAGGTAAACTGAAATAAATGCTACACCACTTTCACATTTTAAAATCAATGTTTTCTGATACTCCAAGTAAATTAGTTCTTTTGGAGTAATTGATTATCGATAATCTTTTTAACAATTTAAAAAAAAAAAAGTTTACAATTGAAGTAAAAGTATTCTAAAGGGTCCACTAAGACTTAGTCAAATTATGGGAATTTTGATTTAGTAGGAGATATTCAAGTTCGAACTTCCCTACTGACATTATTAAGGGAATCCACGTGTGAAAGGTAACAATTTTTCCTCCTATTTATCCAATTGAGATTCTAAGTCATCCAAGAATCAAAAAAAGCCAACGACATATGAACGAGAAAGACTTTAAAGAAAGTTTTCCTGGGTAAAAATAACACCATAATAGGAATAGGATATAACTCAAAGTGGAGAGTTATCCCGGTTAATTCACTTTTTCTATTTAAATTAGGTTAGATTTCAAATGAAAAAAATAAATTTAAAATGATATAATTTATTCAAGAAATAAGAGGCAAGTATGATTTGATTAGCTTTATTTTACGTCCAACTGGAGAATAAATATATAATATACATTTCATCGAGGTATAATTAGGTAGAAAAAAATTATTCTACTTGGGTTAGGTGGCTATTTAAATGTATTTTAACCCAAAATAGACCTTACTTATTCCCCCTCGTCAAAGAGATTGATTAATAGGAAGTTCCTTGAACTTTGATCCTTTTTGGAACATGTTCTTTGTTCTAGTTTGATTCCTAAACTTTAAAAGATGTATGAATATGGTCCTTGAACTTTTGAAAGTGATAAATTAATTGTATAGATAGTGCCTCCGTCTACTTCCTCTATCTTGCAGCGTTGCCAATTCCTTATCAAAAATCTCCTAACATTTTTCTTCATTAGCTTCTGGATCTAATTCCTTTTCTCTTCATTTCCCTAAAAATGCCCGTGGATAACATAGAGGCAAGTTAGGTTTTGAAAGAAAAATGTCCATCTGAATACGTGATCTTAGTGTAAATAATTACAAGGGATGAACGAACTTTGTTCTCTCCATAAGTTGTAGGAGCTCAATTGGCATATTCCAAATTGCAAGAACCATATTCAAATTAAGAGATTCCTAAATGGATGCGCTTGGAATCATTCGCATTAATACACATATCACTTACTTATAATCTACATATATAAATACGAAAAAGTTGATTTATTCGTGATCAAAGATAATGAAAGTGGTTTCAAAAGAAATTTTTTTACATTTAACCTTCCATGAGTTTATTTTCTCACCTTCCCCCGCCATCACCCACCACCATCACCGTTCTCCACTTCCACCTTATTTCTCTTCCTCCTCTTAATGATCTCCTTTTCATGCTCCAATGCAATGACATCATTCAATTAGTCTAAACACGTTGTATGTTAAAAGGAAGCATTAGGTTCCATTGGGCAAGGAAAATAAGAAATGAGTGAAATAAATTAATAATGAAATAAGTGAGTTAATCTATTTAAATATTTTGATATATTAAAATTTATTTTATAGAGAAAATAAAATAATTTTAACCTAAGACAAGTGAGATTTAACCTGATATAAGTAAAGGTAAGATCAAATAGTTGATTAAATACTTAATTCAATATAAATTTACTTAACTCAACAATCAAATGAGATTTTTGGAATCATCCACACATTCAAGTGGAAGGTATAGGAGTTCGAAGGACGAGACCATTAACTATTTAAGTTTAAATCCAAGCAAAGTGATATTGATGCAAACAAGATGAAAAAGAAATATGTTGTATATATATTCGAACAAATGTTGGTCCTATTTATTTTGATTGAGAGGATCCGACAGTGAAAGGTGCAAAAGAATGACGCGAGATCCGTGTTAGTAGTGTTGATCTGTTTGATTTCATTGGTGTCCTAATTCTGGAAATGGATATGTCAATCAAGCTTGAGGAAAGAAAATTTTCAAATCACTAACTCAGACCCATTGTCGAATTCTACTTAACAGAATACAGAGGTAGTACTTATGGCGAAAGGGGCTTATCTGGTCTTTCCCAATAAAGTGATAGATTGAACATCCATGAAACGACTTATTAACAGAGATACATGTGGTCGTAGATAATGATATGAGGGGGCATCTATGTAAATATTCCTTAAGGTCAAAATCTAAGTCTACCAAAACGACCTAATTAAACATCAAGGAGCATGTGATGATACCTCAAATTCTGTGCCATCCCTAACTTACCCTACACTCCAAAACTAAGTATGGTTTGCCACATGGAGACCATGGAATTAACTATACCCAAGAATGATGTTCCATGTAGACACGGCTTACGACTGGGGGCCTCTAATTTTTGTATTACTTAATACGTACGCGTTGTCACCGATTAATAATATCGCTACAAAGTCAAAATGAGAGTACATCTCAAGAATACCGTCATAATAATTAAGCATGCGATCGGTCGTCCACAACACGCTTCCATTAGTTTACTTGTTCAAATTTCCTTCTAAATTCTTCGATTGATAGTGGTCCACACCTAATTAATCGTTGGGGTGCCGTCGATTTCCCAATTTGCACATTTATTGGGTCCTTGAGGTCGTACTCGTACTTTTGCACCCACCAAAGAAATAAATAAAGTCATCGGACAGAAGGCCGTGCTTTCGTTTTCGAACACCGGCACTCCCGTCGGATCAAGTGGAGGCCAAAGTCTAAATTATGATTTCATGAAGTCGTACTTGCGTTGCGTAAAATCCCTAAGTAAATCAAAATTTTGTCCAACATCCATGAAAGGTATGTGTATCCATCATATTAAACGAGTAGATTTGATGAGAAACACATGCTTACTTGTAAGAAATGGTTCACAGACTCCTGAATGAATCATTCTTTCCATTTTCCTCCCTCAAACATGACACCAAACTCAATTATAGGGAATATGATGTTCGCGATCGTCTCCCCATCTAGATTACCTTAGGATCTGCTTACTCTTCCTCTACAGCTTCGTAGAAGTTAGAAGGGGAGTTCACCATTTAATCACTTGGTATGGTAACTGCTGTTGTATTTCGACGGAAGAGTCCTCCCGATTCTTCTTTCTCCTCTTCTTTTGCGAAACCTTTACATGCTACAACATGGGTTCCGATTGGCTATCAGGACTAATCAAAGCCCCCCCAGTTTCATTAGGCCTCCCTCCCTCCCTCCGGACCTCTCCTACAACTTCAACCACAATATGCCAAGATCCTTGCGGCTTGTAATGGTCGGACATGGCGGACAAGGCGACGACAACTATGGAGCTCATTGTAGTGGTTGTGCTCCTCCAATCGTCGCATGCTGTGGCCGGAGGGTTCTCCACTCGGTGCGAAGCCTCGATGTAGCTCGGTCGGAGTGTGTGTCAGCATCGGCGTGCGGCAACGTGCTCCGACGGTGGCGAGCGATGATGCGATCAGTGGCGGTAGCTCTAGCTACGTTCGATCCATGCGCGGACGGCAGCCACAGGCGACAGCAGTGGTTGGTGTTGTCGCGTTTGGCGTGTTGTGATTTTTTACGTATTTTTGGCATGTTGTAATTTGATTTGGTCCATTCTTTTTCTTTACGTTGTTTTGTTTCTTGGGGATCACATGTAATCCCGGGCTTTTACGGTTAAGTTTTCAATCATTTTCAGCCTTTTCGTCAATTTATATGATTAACTCGTTGGTGCGATCTTCGAGATTCATCTCATTGACATCTTACCGTATCTACGAGTGTAAGGTCATCCTCTTTCGGGAGGTCATCCAATTTCCATTCTGGTGGCAAATTTCTTTTTCTTTTTCCTTTATTTCTTATCTTATTTTTAATATTTTACGTTCCCCCATTTCTACGAAACGTATTTCCCTTTTTATGGATAAAGATATTCCATCTCTCTTTACGCCCGTTTGTATGGAGTTCTCCCCTTTAATAAAAATATTTTCGTAAAAAATAACTTAGAAGTGAGTATCTGATCACCATCATGTATCTACTTACATCCGTTATTGTTACGACCCGATTCCTGAATCCCTACGAGACACAAGAATCGGACCGACTCGACTGATCCCAAGACCCAGTCGTTCAACAAGAAAGTAACCAAAAGAACAGTAAAATAAACCACATTCATCATGCATGTAACTAACAGTAATAAAAGTATAGTAGTAAAGGAAAGAACTACTGCAGTACACATCACCGCAACAGTAGAGAATTTAAACAAGTACATAAACATGATACTTACAATAAAAGAGTACAAGTGTAACAGGATATACTCACTACAACAAAAAAATGGTACAGTAGGTACAACACAAGTAGAACTACTAGGCTCTACTAGGCCCAGCACCCTTTGCAGCCGCAGGCTCTAGCTGCTCAACACCTGGTCCTGAAAAGGTGACAAAGGTGACACGTCAGCGAAACGCTGAGTAGAGTGGCAACCAGCTAGCTAAGAAAAACAGTAAAGGTGGACAAGTAGCTGTTGTTTTTAGTTTCTTTCTTTATTCCTCTATTTACTCGTTCTCGAATTATTTCTCAGATCTTTCTCTTGATCTCGAATGTTCCTCGTGGGAACGATCTTGATTGCAGTCTTTTCCGAAAAGTAGAAGTAGCACGTGATGCTCTCCTGACCGGGAGAGTCCCCCGTAGTGGTCCTACCCTCAGTCAACCACCCCAAGATCGCTGACAGACGTAACGGTGACTACGGCATGCGCGATAAACGCACCAGTAGCTACCCTGCACTGGTACGCGGTCAGTCATTTTCGTTAACGAGTGCGCCCAAAGCACAGCACGGAACCAGTATAGGGCAGAGCCCTCTCAGTAACAGGGGTCTAGCCCCTCCACAGTAACCAAACAGGGGTCTTGCCCCTCCACAATCCGCGCACCCTCGCCTGACTACCTTGGTTTGCCCAATGGGCCTAACAAGTCGGTGTAGGACGGCTAGCAGAACCCCAGGGACCGTGGGGTGGCTAGCTCTCTCCCTACACTAGTAGCTCTCCTCGGTACTGTGTAAGCGAGGGCTAAAAGTCAGTACAAAGTGGCCAGACCTAACCCCGGGTCCCTAGGGCGGCTAGCTCTGCTCTGCACTAAACAGTGGGACAGTCGCTCTCCTTGGTACTCCGTACTCAAGAGCCAGCTCACTTCCCCAATTCCATTCCATTTACTCTTTCAGTAGCTCTACTCCTAATTCCCCGTAGGGTTCATGCTCATATTTCTCTAGCCAAGCCATTTTTAGGTTTCATCATTCCAGTTTTATTCTCATATAGCCTGTGTTCTCAATAGTTAATATCCATTCATATACAAGCAGCTGTTATCCAATTACAGGCAATTATCGTCGTTCTATCTACTTTTCCAAGACTGAAATTCATGTATTCACGACATTCGTTTCAGTGTTTCTGTTCCTAGGATTCATGCCACACCCTAGGATTTATCATTCAATCTAATTTTCCAGTCCTAGGATTCATGCCATACCCTAAGATCTATCATTCAATCTAGTTTTCAAGTCTTAGGATTCATGCCATATCCTAGGATCTATCATTCAATTTAGTTTCAGACCCTAGGATTCATGCCATACCATAGAATCTATTATTTATCTCAAATATGCATTAATGTTGGTAAATAACCAAGGGGACCCACTTTACCCGCAAAACTGGGAGTAATGGGGGTGTGATCAGCAGGTCCGCGTGCCTCCGCAACCCCAGCGTCGCAACGGAACAAGGTCCTAACACAATGATCAAACACAAGGAACCGCTCAGAACATGATACAAGTACTTTAAACAAGTAGAGGAACTAATTCTGAGAAGAACGGAATTTTAAATGCGAAAATCGGACTTCGAGCGGACCTTAAACGGGTCAAAAATGACAATTCTGACCAAAATCAGACGTCTGGAACACCTTCCAGACGTCTTAAAATGTGGTCTAAGTCATACCTCACTTTTGCGTTACTCTTCAAACGTCCAGGATCCCGCTGAAACGTCTGGACTTAGTTCCAGACGTCCGACTATCACTCCGGACGTCTGGAGACTCTTCCCGTCGTCTGGTGCTGTGCCCAGACGTCTGATCTGTGTGGGAGGGCGTGTCCTCGCGCCTTTCCGAACGAAACCTGCACACGTACGCAATCACTCTCAACGCAACACATCTCAGAACCTTCGGCGAAACGGCCTGCATGGCCGCGTCCGCAAGAAAGAGAGAAGGATGAGAATATTGTACCTTTCAGATGTCTGGATCTCACTCCAGACGTCCCCCACGCTATCTGGACGTAGGTCCAAATGTCTGATTCTGGGAAATTTTCCCAGAATCAGGACCTCCTCGCCTTCCGCCTGCTGCGCACGACCGCGTCGCGCCGCGTCCGCCTGCTGCCTGAGCTGCAGCAGCACCGGGGTAACTTCCCCCAGCACCACGCTCTCGCTGCGCACCCGTTGGCCGACCCTGGTCAGCTCCGGCAAGTTCGCTCTCTCTTCCTCACGCACTCCGCCTCTTCTCCCTCTCACTGCACCTCCTCCTCCCCGCGCGCCTGGCAGCAACTGTTGCCCTCGCTCTCTCACGCCCACACTGGAGAAGGAGACGGTGGAGTGGTGGTGAGGGAGAGGGAAGGGGGGAAGAGGATATTTGAAGGCATCGAGGGAGAGAGAAAAAGGAAGGAGGGATGCCCGCATGCGCACAGACTCGCAAACGTATGCCGCAAAAATTAAATTTTAGACGTCTGAGAAAGTGTCCAGACATCTGGACCAACTCACAGACGTCTTAAAAGCGTTTGATGTCATGGGTCTTAACAGTTATGATATCTCTAAAATCAAAATTGTTCTTCTCCAAAAGCCTTATTATTTTTGAGTTAGGACCGTCGTGCAGAAACCTAATAGTTCATATAAGCCTTAAAGATTATTTTATCTTTTTTTCATTTAAATAAGTATTTCATTTGTTGGAAAGAACCCAATATGAAAAGATACAACTCAGAATAGGAAAGGGAGGAAGAGGCATTGGAATGCCCTCCTAAGAGGGGAAGGTAACTTCTTGTAACAAGAGGAATTTCATCTAGGTGGAGGCAAAGCAAATCAAGAAGAAAAAATAAGAAATAAAAATACAAGAAACAAAGCATAGTGTCTCAAGGAGGGGAATTAGTCATGCTCCTTTGAATACGAAAAAGTAACAACATCACGTTTGTAGAGATGACAATGCCACCAAGACGTAGTTCCAACAATCTTCATAATCCACGCTAATGAGAAGCCAATAGGCATTAGTATCTGGATAAGAATTAGGTAAATATCGGTTGTGGTAAGCACAGAGGTCACGTGTGATCCAAGTATAAAAAAAGGTTTACATATCCCTTGTAGACCTAGGCACCGGTCGAACAGCTTATACCATGGCCACCACTCCCATCACATCAGCACGACCTCCATCACCTAGTACATCACCACGGAAGGTAAAGGTGACCCCTCAACTGACACCTCAATCATAGCCATCAACAGACTCACTGATGTGACATCGACAAGTCGTGTTAATCCATCAATGAGACACCCCACCGATGTGACGTTGGAAATTAACACGACGCAATCTATAACAAAGCAACGAGTACGATTGAGGTCAAGCAACGGTGAGCAACCCAACGAGCAGTGATCATCGAGCATAGACCTAAAAGGAAAGGAGATGAGAGGAGGAGGGGTGGAGAGAAGGGAGAGGGAAGGGTCCAACTGGCAAAGGGAAGGCGAGTTGCGAAGGATTCGAACTTTTTTTTTTTTGCAGAAAACCAGCGGAAGACGAAGGGCCTTTTAACATGTGATGCCTTTTCTAAGAAACAAAAAAAGATTTCTTGCATGCACATAATTTTGGAAACTTGCACATCTAACCTTCCCTTTAATTTTTTATTTTTTATGCTTTTGTTTACGCATTAGGTCCCTCTTCCAAGGTTGCTGCTTTAGCTGCAGGGGGATTTTCGGTTGTTCCTCTCCATCCCTGTTGGAAAAGTTAAGTCTCCCTCGAATCTAACTGAGCTTTCTAGTCATTGGGATTTTGGTTATCTTCCTATGGACTTTGTTTCGGCTTGGAATCTCTCCGGACTGGATGGATGTACTCAACTCTTTCTCATTCTTGGGTCCTTAATTCTCATTTCCTTTTCGGCCCGCCTCAATTGCTGGAGGTGATGCTCTCCTTACCCCCCCCCATCCACTTAAAACCCTTTACACCTACGAATGAAATGAATCGTTTGGACTTAACTCCAAAACAGAGATGCTATTTTTGCCCCTTCGATCCGCAGATACTAGATATGTTTATATTGGGCCTAATGGCCTCTTTTGCTATTCGGCCTTTTAGGGGCCCAAGAAAAGAAACCACCAAGTGAAAATGCCACTTTCGGATCAGGTGGACACCTTGAACTTGAAGCATCAAAATTAAGGAGGAAATCGGATTAAATATGATTGGATGTAGTTATTTTCATATCCATGTCTATTTTTTCAAAGTTGAATGCGGATTCAAATGTACATCAGGTATAATTTTTTCTTAATATATCCTAAGAAAATTAAATACGAAGATAAGGATTAAATGTAAATATAGGTCTGATATGAATATGAGGTATGATTAATATAGATAAATATTGAATAAAAGTATACATATGTTAGGAGTTTCTATCTACACATAATATATTTAGCGGTTAAGATAGTTTTTCAAATTTAAATATTCAATAATCTAAGTTAAAGTGCATATTTTTGTTCAAAAACATGATCAAATTTGGGTCCCACAATATCTAAAAGGATGATATACATAAAAATAATTAAAATGCAAAGTATATAAATTTAATCCATGAGATATCCGAATCTAGACTCGGATTTGATTTAAATTTACACGTATCATATCTAAATCCGTATCTAACGAAATTCTGAATTTGCTTTCTATATCCGTATGCAAATTCGATAAATATTTCAATTTAAATATCCAAATCTTACCATGTCCTGATATGATCGTCCCATATTTCATCGCTAATCAAAACCTTATAAAAGAGACTTCCACGTAAACGTCCTTGTAAATTTCCAGTGTTACTTATAACCCTGTATGTTTTTCTTATTTAGACAGAACTCGTAAAGCTGACAAATTGTCCCTCGGATAAAGTTTCGTTGAATTAATTTGCCATTTTTTATTTGTGAATAACGTCAAAAAAGAAAATATGTTTTTTTTTTTTGTTTTTTTTCCAGGAAAATCATACGGTGATGCTAACAGGAGTCACCGAATTCCCAAAGGGAGAAGGAAAAACGACGCAAAATTTTGACCCGGGGTATGAAATGAAAAGAAAAGAAGGATCATCGATATGAAAGTCAAGCAACGATCGAAAGTCTAACCATCGTAATATATTCGTAGAAACCTAACAAAATTGGACATCAGATATAACAATTCAGACACTTCTTAGTTGTAATAAATCTGACGTCACACGTATTCTCCAACTCCCTTGGGGGAACGGCAACATCTTCCAAGGAAAAAAACAAAAACCAACAACGTGGATTAAAACGTACATCAAATTTATCCGAACCAAAATAGAAGTAATATAGCTACGAATAAGGTACGACCATGCAAAAATCCACCCACCCTGAAGCCAGAAGGAGGTCGATCGACCACGACATCGACACAAACTTCGTCGACCGACAAATGTCGCCACGCACGACGCCAACCCACAGCCAGCAAAAGTCTCATCGAAGCTCCATCCCAACACAACCGGTAGACGATCGGAAGCCCTAGCCGATTAGGCCTCGAATGAGGAGCTCCCGCCACCACAAGACGCGTCGCGATCACCGAACTCCGTTGCCACACGCAAAAACTAACCACATCGCACCATTACGGGTGGTGTATGTTGTCGATGATCAAGGAGAGTACCCGATCATCGTTACATCTTAATATTCAACTGCACGCAATTTCCCACTTCCATCCCACAATAATGAGTTTGGCCTTTGCAGCTGCTGGGTTTCACCTTTGAGATTTACGTTTTTCTATTGTTAATTTAACATTCGGACCTGCTCTTGCCTGTAGATGGATCATGAGGATCTTAATTTATCTTGATGATGATCTAAATTGTTAGAAATAAATATATACAGTAAATAAATAAATAAATAAATATATATATATATATTTCTAATATTTTGAAATATATCAAAAATATTAAATTAAACAAGTCACACATGATTAGATAAGATTTAGAATAAAATAAAAAATAAATCACATGTAATAATTCAAGTAAATATAACGAAGAAATATTAGAGATTACTTCAATTAAAGTATCCATTTAAGGATTTTCCTTAGAGAAGTTATTACCCCTCAATACCATTATGTCTAGGTCTGATGAGATTTAGTGTCCAATCAATTCGGTGCACTCCGATCGATTAATCCTCTGATTCGACGCACTACGATCGGTTAATCCGTCGAATCGGGGTCTGACAATTAATCGGAGATACGACGCCCTCCAAGATTCGGCGCACTCCAATCTTAGACGTCCTCGGAAACCACCTCAAGAGAACGAAGTCGGGGCAATTTAGTTTCCAAGCAAATTCCTGATTGATTTACCAATTTAATGGTTTGATCAATCACAAACTTCTCGTGAATCTCTTAATCTCCTTGTGCAAGATCGATAAAAGTGTTAGAGATTTTTCTATCAATCCCACTTCGAATGAACGCATCAAGAAAGAGAGACAAGAACAAGAAAGAGGGGGAGAGAGTGGAGAAAGCTTTTCTGCTCTTGTTGTATGTCAAATGAGAATTCTCTCGTGACCCTTATATAAAGTCCACAACCAGACGTTTATGAAAATTTTCATTTAAGTCCATTGATCGACCAAAAGTAAATTGATCGATTAAACTTGACTTTTTTGGTTGATCAAACCAATTGATCAACCAAACTTAACTCATTGATTGACCAAAATAATTAATCAACTAATTTTACTTTTTGATTGACCAATTCCGATTAAAATCGTGAGATTAAAAGGTCGTAGCAAAAGAGTCTAAGTTCCAAATTAATTCTCATCTGAGCACCAACCTAAACCTGAGCGAGGCTGTGGTTGGCAATGCGCACGCGCGTATATGCGTGCGTGATCCTCAGCCCCACTTTTCACTCTTTACTATATAAGTTATAAGAGACAGAAGTCTTTTACATCAATCAAGAGGTTTATCTACTTTCAGTATAAGACTAAAAATCTCTCCTAAATTTCAATGATTTCAACATGAATTCCCATATTACCGTATAACAATTACATCTCAATAAATACAATTAAACTTTCAAAATCCAATATAAATTACCTAGTATGCTTTGTCACTTCGTATCCGAGGAAGAGCATAAGCTTAACATTAGACAACTTGATGAGGTCATGGGTATAAGTATGAAAATGTAGGGTATGATAATATTTACGGGAGAATTTATATAAAATCTAGCCAAAATAATCTGTTCGCGTTAACGAACACAAGTCCAACTATATCTCTCATACGGGCACCTGCAGAGCCAACTCGGATCGAAGCACTAAATAGCCAGATCTTGATGTCATAAAAAAAATTGGTTCTTATTGATAAATTGGTTGAGCGATTTCATGAACTGAAGAGATTATTTTTATCATTGAAATCAAAGACAATAATATTATTAATTGATGAGTAAGACGACTGCATATGTGCACTTGAAAAAAAGAAGAATGATAGGCAGAACCAAGGTTATATAAGTTGTTCATTATCAAATTATTGAAATGAAGATTTTATAGTCATCGTGCTGTTTGTTAAGTCTTGGCAAATTAATTAACATTAGCACACAAGGAAAAAGATCCTATTTATTTGGTCCAATTACCTACTCTCTAGATTGGCCCATTAGCATTCAGACCAAGATCTAGGTAACCCGTTGGGATCCACCTATACCAATGAATTTGAATTATACTCGTTGAAGTACATTTTTGATGGAAATGAATGAATGAGATTTTGACAATCTTGTAGTTACCATCAATTGGCTAGTTACATGCTTATTATATAAGATCTCGTCTTATTAGATTATATGAAATAGTTTAGGGCTGGTTTATAGAGTAGACTATTTTCCCTAATTCTTTTCTATTTGCCTTCTTAACCAAGTAAGTGGTTAGGCGCATGAGATATTTTGATAACCCCTTCCATGTCCTAAAATGGAGAGGATTGGTGTGTGCTAGTGGGGATAAGCACCCTTACGCATATCACATTAGTGCATGATCATCGGTCCACCTAAGTTGTGATCTCAAGATGATTAATTAAGTTATTAGAATGGATTAAGGGGATCACATCAAAATTTTATATAATTGCTTCAAATTATTTTCACTATTTTTTGGGTAATTTTTGGATTTTTATTTTACATTTTAATAATATAATTTCTTTAATTTTTAATATAACAGAGAAAAAAAAGAAAAAAAATTATCCAATATTGATGTCATATAAAAAAATATAAGAGGATAAGGTTGATCACAAAGAAAAAAATTCAAAAAAATACTCACACAAAATGATGCAAAAGAAATAAAGATAGAAGAGGGGGTGAAAAATGAGAGAAAAATAAAGAAAAGAAAATGTACCAAAATATATAATATGACACATTTTTGTAATATATAAATATATTGTATTAATGTGAGATAATTTTAGGTTGATGTAAACTAATTTTATATAATTTTACACTATTGTAAAATAATTTATACCTTTCTATGTTACAAATAGCATCACTTTTACATTGCATGACCAACACAAAAAATTAAAAATGTGAGTTGGAGTGGTAAAAAAATATATAAAGAAAAAGAAAAAAAGTTCAATAACGTTTTTAATCAAAAATTAAGAAAATATTTTTAATAGGAATTAAAATTTCCAAAGCCTCCAAAATTTACTAAAATGAGGGATGATGAAATTTACAGTAATCTTAATATTTTTAAGATTTCAATGGGCTATAAATACCTCCAAGACATAATTTATCTCAGCATCTTCGTCACCACCACTCGTTCATCACTAACGCATGGAGACTCTCCATGCTCTTTCCCCTCTCTCTGTATATACCCTCTCTCTTTTTAATTATAATCTTTACATTATTTTGATCGATAAAATTTTATTCTTTAACCTTTTTTGCTTTCATTATCATTAATTTACTTCGTAGCTAGTAGTTAATTAATATGTTTCTCGATTCGAGTGTAATTTTTATTTATTAGTTTAGGATTAGCTCTTATCTCTCATTATAAAATTTAAAAAAAATTAGAAAAATCTAAAACAATAAAAAAAAGTTTAGATTAATAATTAATAATTTAATTAGATAATTTTACCTCCTTAAGGATGATTTAGACTCTCACTCTATCTATTACTAACTATTTCAAGAGTTTGGATTTTGATGGACAACTAGATTTTGCACAGACAACACTCTTATTTTCTATACGGTCTTCATGATCAATGACCCATCTCAAAGGATGGCTGATTGAGTACGAACCTGAATAGGCAGCTAAAGGGGACCCATCGCCACCTCAGATAGCAACTCAACTAAGCCTAATCATCCCCATCCACAATGGCACATACCTAGTGGGTCACACACAAAGATGTTGGTTAATTAAGAAAGTCCAAAATGAGTCCTATCTGTCATGGTAGGAACAACTAGCCAGAGTAATGGGTTATGTCTATCATGCTTTAGAGCTCTTCAAAGCTCATACCTGTAAAGGAGGAAGGTCTAAAAAGAACATTAGGTTGGAGATTGAGGTGGAGCCCACATCCATGGAAAGGAGATGGGATCTAGATCCCCCAATAAGAGAGAGGATGGAAAGTAGGGAAGAGTTGAGGACTAGGGAGGGGAGTAGATAACTCATAGTTGCTACTCTTGTCCAAATCTAGTTCAACTCATAGTTAAGGTTGGATACAGGAGTAAAGGAGAGCTCATCTCTTACCATCTCTTACTTCAAGGAGTTGGGTGGGCAACAAAAAGTGAAAATAAGGAAAGGTTGGGATGTGACCAAGAGAAAATGTGTAGAATTCAAAGTATGATCTGACTTAACTTATTTCACAATTTAATCTAACTTAGTTGAACCTATGGCTATTAATTTGGGTTCACTCATTCAAATCCAACTTGACCTAACCCAATTGGAGTAAGTAAAATCAACTCCTAGCTCCTAGATGGGTATGTTTTCAATTTACAAACCTGAATGAGTATGGGTGTCAGGTATAAGTTTGAGAATTTACTTGCTTACTTAAGCTTTTACCCAACTCATTTACCGGAGAAAGAGACGCAAATTATACCTTCTTTCAAATACTTGATACGACACCTTTATCTTTTTTGACTAGTTTATATTGTAATGTACTTAGAATTGTTTTGACATGATAAATGCAGTTGAACGTCTTTAACTCTTTGTATATAGATCACATTTGGTGTCTAAAATGGTTTTTACATTAAAATGAAGATTGTAATTCATCATAAACAAATGGGCACTCAAAGAAGGAACTTGCTAGGTAATGGATATGGATATGATTTTAAATTTATACTCCTGACGACAAATGAATAGATATAAACAGTGAAGTAACAAATTAGTGTTTGTTCGGATATAGCGAAATTCAACCAACATTCGACCTGTTGATACCCCTAGTTGGACCACACTTTGTATTTTTGCACCTTTCCAATCCAAGCGGCTAATAAAATATATAAATCATCTGGCCATCCTAAATTTACAATACAAAACTTGTTTATTGATTATTGTTTCATGGTGCTTTTGTAATAGTATAATACATTAGCAAAACAAGTGTTTTTTTTTTGTAAAATAGCTCTCAAGTTAGCATAACTGCAAGAAAATGTTACAGACATGCTATACCCAGTTAAGATTTTCATTTCTTTTAGTGACATGCATGTAACAATATCCATTCTAGTTTCTATAATATTGATAATCAAAGCAATTTCTCATCAGACTGACATATAATCTATTTAGATATACTAAATGTGGCGCCTCTACCTATTTTACTTGATATTGACATGTTCCATGCCCCTCCGGCACATCCTCCCCTCCTCCCATGTCTCTTTCCTCCCATCAATACATCCATTAATGTTGCTCTCTCCCACCACCAATTTCTCTTTGACTTATACCTCATGGGATGTTTGGTTTGTTTGCCTATTAATTAAAATATACAATTACATGTGGTTTGATTTTATGATTTTCTATGTGAAACATTTATGTTAATGCTTCTCCCACAAGAACACATGTGAATGCATCAAAGATATTGAAAAAGATGATGTATGATCTAATTTTGATAAAGAAGGGCAAGTACAATAAGCTCTTACTTAGCCACCATGGGCTTGATTCAGTGATAAATTAAAGATTTTGATAAGAGAGTAAATGACCAAGTTAGGAAAAATGAGCAATCACATTATTCATTTAACCTTATCTCTTTTTATATATATAGAGAGGTGGGTGCAAATTACATACAACCTCATAAAGAAGATAAAATAAAATAGGCACCACACACACCACACATAACCACATAACTGCCTGGATTCCATAACACTCTCCCTCAAGTTGAAGCATAGTAATCGATCACGCTCAACTTGGATACATATGTATTAAATGTGAATCTAGCTAGTGGTTTGGCGAAAATATCAGCAATTTGAGCCTCTGAGGTAACCTAGGAGGTAAAGATAAATCCATTCTGAATCAAATCTATTGTGTAATGACAATCTACCTCCACATGTTTGGTGTGTTCATAAAACATGGGGTTGTTGATAATATAAGTGGCAGCCCCGTTGTCACATCGCAGTTCCATAAGTCCATCAATCTATATATGTAGATCACTCAACAAGGATCTCACCCACATCAATTCTGCTGAGGTCTGAGCCATAGCACGATACTCATATTCGGTACTAGATCTGGACACTGCAGTCTGTTTCTTGCTCTTCCAGGTGATTAGATTCCCTGCAACATACATACAAAACTTGTGATAGATTTCCTATCATCATGGCTGCCTACATAATCTGTGTCAAAGTATCCAACTACAGTCATAGATGTCTCTCTAGTGAAGAGATGACCCAGTCATGGTGCTCTCTTCAAGTACCTGAGCACCATCATGGTTCATCTCAGTGTCGTCGAGTGGGCCTCTCCTTAAACTGGCATGGCTCAACTTTCCTACTGCAAAGGAAATATCCGACCTAGTAATCGTCAAGTAGAGCAACTTCCCCACTAGCTAGCGATACTCTCTACTATCAACTGGCTTTGCATCACTGTCATATAGTCGTGCCTTAGGATCCATAGGAATATTTGCTGGCTTGGCTCTTAGCATACATGTCTCCTTTAACAAATCAAGGGCATGTTTTAGTTGAGATAACATAATACCACGCCTACTACGAGCAACTTCTATCCTAAGGAAATATCTCAATGGCCCTAAATCCTTCATCACAAACTGATCTACTAAAGTCTGTTTAATCTTAGCCACACTTATTGTGTCATCACCAGTGACAATCAAGTTATCAACACAGACCAGAGGAGCAACAATACCTTTCTCCGTCTTCCTGATAAACAAAGAATGATCTGCAGATGATCTGGTGAACCCCATAGACTCTATCACCTGAGAGAACTTCCAAAACCAAGCTCTCAGGCTTTGCTTGAGGCCATAAATGGCCTTCTACAATCTGCATACACACTCCTCCTGAATCTTGTAACTGGGAGGTTGCTGCATGTAAACTAGTGTAGACCTGGATAGGTCGTGTTAATATGGTGATTTAATCGTTAAAATGAGTATAGTGGTTAACCTAAATCGAGCCTAACCATCTCTTTACAAATTTTTTAACCTGGCCTACTTGATTTTATCTTGGTCACTTTTAGGCCTAGGGTCGAACTAAGGGAAGTGAGATTAAAGGTGAAGAAGTTTCTATGATTTTCCTACAATGAATCTCTTCCGTTCGTTTATTATAATTTTGGTGTTTTTCTATTTAAGATTTTTTTTCTAATAATTTTTGTCCTTGAGGTACACCCTCAAAATCAGGTTCTTGGCTTTGAGCCAAATTAGGGTTCCAAAACTGGTCTTGCTATTCGCAAGACTGAGTACCTGCAAGTCAAGGATTATCTTTTCTCTTTTGTATATATATATCTATATTTTTTTATCTTTTTACTGGTAGGAAAGGGAAACAGAAATAAAGTCAATATAGTATATATATATGTATATAGGCGTGGGGGTGGAGGTGGAGATGGTGTGTAACACGGTGTCGAGTCGGTCGTCATCTAGGAAGATGCAACCAACAGGACGAAGTGTCGCATGGAGTGTAGGAAGGATGGGTAAAAGATGTGTGCGAAGACGCTTTCTATACGCGTGTATCAGGGAATATCAGTAACTGGTGCAGATATTCCCGTGATACAACGTATGGTAGGTGATATGAAAATATGTATATATGTATATGTATATATGTAAATATATATATATCTATATGTGTATATATATATATATATGGTTATAATTATATAAGTGTATATGTAGCTATATATGTGTGTGTATATATATATATATATGGTAATATATGTATATATATATATGTATGTATGTATCTATACTTATACTTAGTTATATAGGTAATAATATATATATATATATATATATATATATACACGTATTGATGAGAACCTCATCATGAACCCTAACTAGCACAATTTAATCCAAATAAGTGTGAAAAAGCTCCTACAAAACCTAAAGAGAGGCTTAACTCAGAGAATTCTGAGTTAAAGAATAAGATAATTCATAAAGGGTAAAACTGCAATTTCACCAATGCAATGTGCAAACAAGGTAATTAACGGTCCAAACACAGGTCAAACGAGCTTAATAAGGAGGAAAGTGGGATGATCTGATCTGAAGAGGGTTATAGCAACTTCTAGGAATTAAATGACATTTTGTAACCCTAAAACAAACCTACTTTAATTCACGAGGTTCAAGGCAGGATAAAAATCAACTAAACCCTCTAAAATTCATGAAAAAATATTCCCTAGGGTTTAAAACCTTCAATTTGGCCTTTACAACCAATTTTGACCTAAAATGAGAACCATGCCCAATTTATAACTTAATTTGGATTTTTGTGCAAATTGACCGGGCAAACATGGTCCAACCTAAAATCAAATTTCACCATTAAAATTCTTAGACTCAAATTAGTCTGGTATAAAAATGTGGGCCTAAGAAAAGACCATCTTGACCGACTTTACAAATTGGTCCTCTTAATTTACTTTTTGACCCTTATCTTTTGAAACCCTTGCGATTAGCCCCTATCTTCTCGTCGTTCTTTGCAGAACGGTCCCTCCTGCCATTTCTACGTAGCACCATACCTCCAGCGACCTTACGCGAAGGATGGCGCCGCACAGGGAAGGGCGCCCGTCCTCAGGAACATGCGGGGGGTTCCCTGCGTCGTCCTCTGTCATAGGGACCCTCCCCTGACCTCTGCAACCGACCATGCCTCTCTTGAGAATGCACAACAGGCATGGGTGTCCATTTTCGGCCACACTCCGGTGGGCCTGGCACGTCGCCTCCTCGGTCTCATCTCCTCGCCAATGCCTATATAAGGAGCGGCATGGCCTGCCGTCTCCTTCAAGCTCCTTCTGACGGAGAAACACCCTAGATTTCGTCCTTCCCCACTCCGGTCAGAACGCCCGAGTTTCCGACGATCCTTCCTCCTCCTCCTCGTCACTCTGCTGCCTTACCTGCAGCAGAGTTCACTCTGCCCCGTCGTCCCGCTCCAGGCCGCACCAGCTGGCGCCCTCAGATCTCCTCCTCATCGCCGATAACCCCCTCCTGGGCATCTTCGTCCTCAGCTCCGGCAGGCACGAGCCGGACGCCTCCCTCTCCCCCTTCGTCGACTAAGTAGGTAGGAATCTTCCTCTCTCCCTTATATTTTCCCCTTCCTGATTTACCATTTTAACCCACCAACCGCCACTTCCACCCCCATCTACTCCATCTCCTGTCGCCATCTCTGGAGAGGTCACTTCACCTCCGCAGACCACCTCACCTCTCGCCGAAAAGCCCAGAAGCTCCCCCTCACTCCACTCAACCGTTTCCCCCACTCCATTCACCGCCCGACCATCCCCCGAACAAACCCACTTCCGCACACACAGTCTACCCTAGGCGCACCTCCACAGACACATTCGCGCCTCATCGACCCTCGCACTGCCTTCTTCGTCCTCCGGCGAAGTGATGAGAGCCTCATCATGGGCCATAACTAGCTCATTTTGACCTAATAAAGAGAGTAAAAGCTCCTACATGACTTAGAAGATGGCTTAATTGGAGGAATAAGTGTTCTGAGAAGAAAACATGAAATAAAGGTTAAAACTGCAATTTTACCATTGCAGTACATAAACGGGATTTATCAGAGACAAAACATAGGTCAAATGGTCTAAATGAGATAAAAAGTGGGTTGAATCAATCAAAAATGGTTTCATGTGCAATCCAGGAATTAAATGACATCTTGTAACCCTAAAACAGATCCGCTTAATTCAAAAAGGTTTCGATTAGGATAAAAATCATGGAAAAATATACCCTAGGGTTTAGAACATTCAAATTGGCCTTTGGAACCTAATTTGACCTAGATTAGGGTCCTAGCTCATCAATTGACCTAATTTGGGTTTTTACGCAAAATATCCAGTAAAACGTGGTTAAACCTAAAATCCAACTTCACCATTGGATTCCTTAGGTCCAAATTAGGTCTGTACCAAAATTTGGACCTAAGGGGAGGTCATCTTGACCTACTTTACAATTTAGTATATCCAATCACATTTTGGTCCCTATCTTTTGAAAACCATCACAACAACCCCCCTATCTTTCTCGCCAATCTTACAATCAAGTCCTTCCGCCATTATTTGGGCAGAATCCTTCTCCGGCGAGGATTAGAGAGGGAATACACTCAGATCCCTTAGAGATCCCCTCCCAAAATTAGAAGGGAGATTCTCTGAGGAATCCCCTTCCATCTGAGCCCGATCATGATCCCAGATTTGCACCCAATCTTCGCACGAGAGATTTGGGTATCTAACCACCTTCCATCTCCGGTGAGACGTCGGTGACAGAAGGCGTGCCCTCCACGCCCCAGAAGCACGGCCAAACACCTATAAATTAAACTCTAACTCCGGCCACATCTCTTAAGCTTGACTTGGCCGGGATTCCACCTCAAATTCATCTCCTTCTTCTCCATCCAAGGTGTCCAGAGAGTCCCCCTCCCCTTCCCCTTCGCTCTGCCACAAAACCAGTGGCAGAGCCGTCTTCCTCATCCTTCTCCGCGTCGCGCAACACCCACGCGCGCTGCCCTAGCCCCGTCGTCGCCGCCGTCTTCCCCCACTGGGCGTCTTCTTCTCCGGCGACAGCAGGTACTGCCGTTCGCCTCCTCGTAACCTTCGTCCCTTTAATTAGGTTAAAACTCTTCTTCTCTATCCCCTCTTTCATTCCCCTCATTTTGTTTCAACAAAAACCCCTCGACCGCCGCTGTTCACCATCACCTTTCTCATCTCCGGCCACCCTCCGGCGAGACGCTCCCATCGCTCCGCAGCCCCACACGCCTCGCCGACCATCACATAACCTCCGCCTCACCTCACTGAGTAACATCCGCCCATCCACAGTCCCTATAAGCCTAGCCAACAGTCCCCCGAACTCACCCATCCATCCGGCCACAGGATGACCTAGGCACGCACGCCTAGGCCACCCCGCGGGCTGCCACCTAGCTCTTCACCTTCGCCGTGACACGGTGAAGGTTCCTCGGTCATCTGATTAGGCCGCGAGGCTCTTTTTGTGTCTGACAGGTTCCACGCCCCGGCCGCCATTGACGGCAACTCGAGGAAGCTCCACGCTCGCTCCAGGCTTCAGGACCACAAGGCTCCAGGTGCAGCTCACTCGGGGAGGCATTGTGAAGATATCTGATCCAGCAAGCGATGCAACAGAGTCCGCAGTAGTGGCAATTGCAGGAAGGATTTCTGCGGCCACACGCGAGGGAAGGCTGGGAGCTTTAGTCCCACATCGGGAAGAAAGAAGGAAGGAGTGAAGCCAACACTTTGCCGCTACTAGCAAGGGAAATGAAGAAGTAAGGAAGCCTTCGCAGAAGAAAAGGAAGAGGCGAAGGGAAAAGAGAGGAAGAACTGAAGAACAAGAAGAAGAGGAACTGAAGGCAAACAGAACCAAGAAAGGAAGCAGAGCTAAGGAAGAAGAAGAAGACCCGTAGAGAGAGATGCTGCAGGAGAAGAAAGAAGACATAAGAAAATAAAGAAGAAAAGAAGCACTGCAGAAGAGAAAGAACAAGCACAAAGAGGAAGAAAAAGAACAAGAGAAGGGAAACCTACTTTTAAATTTCTCCTTTTTACCTCAATTACTTTTCAAACTCATGCATTTACATTTGAATTAAAGTTTTGAGTAACTAAAATGTTCAATTATGATGAGAGACTCATCATGAGCCATAACTAGCTCATCTTGACCCAATAAAGAGAATAAAAGCTCCTACATAACCTAGAAGAAGGCCTAAATGAAGGAATAAGTGCTCTGAGAAGAAAACATGAATTAAAGGTTAAAACTGCAATTTTACCATTACAGTACATAAACGGGATTTCTCAGAGGCAAAACATATGTCAAATGGTCTAAATAAGATAAAAAGTGGGTTGATTCAATCAGACATGGGTTCATGTGCAATTTAGGAATTAAATAACATTTGGTAACCCTAAAACAGACCCGCTTAAATTAACAAGGTTTTGGTCAGGATAAAAATCAAGTAAACCCTCTAAAAATCATGGAAAAATATCCTCTAGTGTTTAGAACACTTAATTTGTCCTTTGGAACCCAATTTGACCTAGATTAGGGTCCTAGCTCTTCAAGTAACTTAATTTGGGTTTTTACGTAAAATGTTTAGTCAAAACGAGGTCAAACCTAAAATCCAACTTCACCATTGGATTCCTTAGGTCAAAATTAGGTTTGTACCAAAATTTGGACCTAAGGGGAGGTCATCTTGACCTACTTTGCAATTTAGTACACCCAAATCATAATTTGGTCCCTATCTTTTGAAATCATTGCAAAGAGCCCCCTAATTTCCTCGCCACCTTTACAATCAGGTCCTGCCGCCATTGTTAGGGCAGAAGCAACCTCCGACAAGGTTTAGAGAGGGATTACTCTCTGATTCCTCAGAGATCCCCTCCCAGAAATGGAAGGGAGATTCTCTGAGGAATTCCCTTCCATCTAAGGCCAATCACAATCTCTGGTGTGAACCCAATATCTCGTGCGAACGCACGAGGGATTTGGGTATCTTAACCTCTTTCCTACTCCGGCGAGCCATCAAAGGCACAGGCGTGCCCTCCACTCTCTGAAAGCACGGCCCAGTGCCTATAAAAGAACCCACACCTCCGACCGCTCATCTTTAGCTGGACTTGGCCGGACTTCCACCCCTAATTCGTCTCTTTCTTCTCCGGCCAAGCGTCCAGCAAGCTCTGGCGAGCTCCCTCTCCCATCCTCTTCGCTCTGCCACAAAACCAGTGGCAGAGTCATCTTCCTGACTCTCCTCCGCGTCGCGCAACACCCGCGCACGCCGCCTCAGCCCCGTCGTCGCCGCCGTCTTGCTCCACTGGGCAACGTCTTCTCCGGCGACAGCAAGTACAGCTGTCCGCCATCCATCTCCCTTCGTCCCTATAATTAGGTTAGAACTACTCCCCGTATTCCCCTCTCCCTTTTCCCCCTGTTATTTCATTTAATCGACCCTTGACCGTCGCTGACCACCCTCATCTTCCACGTCTCCGACCGATCTCCGGCGAGCCACCCCCATCATTCCGCCCCTCCACACGGCTCGCCAACCGACTCATAAGCTCCGCCTCACCACAAGGAACAATCTCCACCCCTCCACCAGCCCTTTACAACCCCACACATCCGGCCACAGGTTGACCTAGGCACTCACACCTAGGCCATCCCACGGCCTGCCGCATGGCTCACCACCTTCGCCGTGCCACGGCGAAGGTCCCCAGCTGGTCTGATTGAGCCGAGAGGCTCGTTTTGTGTTTGACAGTATCAAAGCTCCTGCCGCCATTGACGAAGGTTGAAGCAGCTTCGCAGCAGCTCCAAGCGTCAGCAGCTCCAGGCTTCAGGTGCTGCAGATTCACGCGAGCAGTGCGAAGCGATTGGGTCCAGCAAGGAGCGCTGTTGAAGCCCACTGCTGTGGCGATTGCACGAAGGCTCTGCAGGCGCACGCAAAATTGGGGCAGACTGGATAGTCCCACATCGGTGAATCGCGAGGCGTGGGTATGCTATAAGTTGAATTTGTGTTATCTGCTTACCGCCTCCGAAAGCACAGGGGTGAGGTCCCTCACCTGACCCACTCGCCTCGTCCGCGATTTCACCTCGCGGATCTGGCGAGATCCGACCCGACCCATCCTTTGCACTCCTCGCGCATCACCCCACCTGCCGGTGCGCCTGGTCCCGGGTGTGAAATCCGACCCGATTACCCGTGTGGCTCTAGGAGAGCGTCCTTGAGCGAGTTGCAAAGAGAGAGAGACGTTTGGGTAGAGGGAAAGGGGTAGGTTTTGCTCTGTGTAGGCAGGCTGAACGTTGAGGAAGAGAGACTTAGCCGCGAGGAAGAAGAGAAGAAGTAGAAGAAGAAGCTGAGCAAGGTAGAGAAGAGAAGGAAGAAAGAAAGGACTGCAGAGCCAAAGAAGGAGAAGAAAGAAGAGACTAAGGCAGAAGAAGCCTTCGCAGACAACCAACACAGAATCAGAAGAAGCAAAGGAAGGAAGAACAGAAGACCAAGGAAGAGGAAGAAGCATTCCCAGAAGAGAAAAGAAGAAGGAAGAAGGAGAGACTGCTGAGAAGAAGAGAAAGAAGCAAGGCAAAAGAGAGGCTGTAGAGAAAGAAATATCAGAAGAGAAGCATAACACTTTTAAGACGTCTGATCACAAGATCAGACGTCCAATTTCATTTCTTTTGTCATAATTACTTTTAACCGCATACATTCATATTTGAATTAGAAGTTTTGAGTAAATTAGAGTGTTCAATTACATTTGAGATTAGTAGTAAATTCCAATTGCTCCCTGTGTTCGACCTTGGATACTCCGGTTTTCGAGTAATAAAAACCCTTTATTTGTTGACGACGCTTGATCACCTATACTACAACGTAATTAACTGTTAAAACACGATCGAGCAGAGTCGCCTCAACATTTTGGCACCGTTGCCGGGGAGCAACGCGTAATTTACCACTAGTCTCTACATTTTTTTTCTTCATATTGAACACTAACTTGCCCTATGTTGCTTTGATGTGATCTTGCAAGTTTTTCACGAGAAAATCCCTCCCGCAAGTCAACCACTCCAGGGCAAGTAATTTCTTTTCTTCCTTAAACTATCCCCTAATTCTAAAAAGACAAAAGGAAGAAAATCAATTTAGGAAGCAATTGCCTTCTTTATATAGTAATCACCATCTTTAAGGCAAACATTTCCTAATTTTGCGAAAATTTTTTCAAATGTCCTTGAAGTTAGAGCGATTTTTTTTGGATTCCATCCCACAAATTCATGTGCCTAATAGAAACAGCGCTTAATCTCTACGGACAATACATTTCTTGCTTTTAAGTCCAAAGAGAACCTTTTCAAAAAGAAAAAGAGGATTGGAAATAGAACCAAATTGGGGTTTCTACAGTAGGGTCTTGGAGTGTTAGTCACGCATGCCTGCATAAAAGGAAATAAACCTTCCCGCATCAGTGTGTCACCTAAGACCTTGATTGAAGAGATATTAACAAGCAAACCCTAAAAATTGAGCTCTAAAATCACTTGAATCTTAAAATTTTTGGACCTAATAACCTGAGAGTCAAATCAGGGTGATCTCTAGGCTCCAAACTTAGAATTATTCTGCCATCTATAGGACAGGTCAGGTGAAGTTGACCCCTTGGGTCAACCAACCTTTAAATTAGGTCACAACATCAACACATCTAAAGTTCAAGTGAGAACCCCAAAAGCACCTTTGAAATAAAAGTGGTAGACATAAGAGGTCAAGGTCCCCATTCTGGTCTACCTGGAATCTCAGTGACAAGAGAGGTCGAGTGGGGGAAACCTTGTAACCCATGGGGACGCTCTACCGTGTAGGGGTCTTTGCGGGACTCTCCCTCTCTGGCTGCCCAGGTAATTCTCGGGTGGACGATCTTCTGATCTAGGGGTCCATCCGCCCCGAACCTCCATAGTCATCCGAACATCTTTGGGTGTCTTGATTGGGTCAAAAACATCTCCAATCCCTCATCTTTTCTCTTTAGAGCACACACACACATTTTCAGTGGGACTCGTTATTCAGATCCGATCGCTTCATAACACATCTTGATTCCAACTCTGATTCTACATCTTGATTCCACCATCCGATCCGAAGATGCAGCCAAACCACTTAGGACCACCATTCGAGAAACCTGAATATTAGAGATCCATGAGAGATAAAATGATTGAGGATGCCATGAAATTCTATGAAAATGAAGAAACCTTGACATCAGGAGGAAACATTCAGGTTGATGTCCCAACAAGCACAACCTTTATCATAACTTGTGCCCAAGTGTTATTAGCAGAAGCCAACAAAGGATCAACCCGTGACTTGATCATTATTGCATACATTGAGATAGAAAAACTGCACAATATTGAATACCTCCAATGTATGACAGATCATCGACTTTGGAAGCAACACCAAGATAGTCTTGAAAAACGGGAAGAGATAATGAGATTAGTAAAATAAGTTATTGACCAGAAATACCCGTATATACCACAAACAGAGGATGAACTATCTTGGGACAACATCGAGGATAAATCTGATCTCGGGTTTGAGGCACAAAATGGTTGTGGATTCCCAACCCAAATAGAATAAATGTGCCTGATATTGAAGAAGGTTGGGAAGTTCCAAATGCAGGAAAAGACCATGATGAGCCCATTCTAGAATCCCAAAACTCCTGCAAATATGAGAGTAGAACTGAACCTCTCGAGGGTGTAAATTCCATCCCTTATTCTGATAAGGTGACCCTCGAAGGTTATTCAGACCTAGATTCTAGTAATTCAACCCACTTCCTAAGGCTAGAACCTAGATCGGAAACATATTTTGAAGATTTCAAGGCCCCATATGAAGAAGATCAATCTTTTAATGAAGAATATGATTTTGGGCCTCGATTTGATGAATATCCCTCGCCAACATCCTCAGAGAAACGAATCGATTTTTCGGAAGTCATGCCAATCTACGACACAGAAACCGAGGAGTTGGACGAGCGGGGTTTCGATTGGGTCTGCCCTACTAGCTTAGAACCTGAGCCTCTACCAGATAAGGATACCTTTTCAAGCTCAGAATTCACATTTAGGCTAGACCCCAGTCAGGCTGCTGAATCTGCAACATATGATTTATTCTATGGTGGAACTCATGATCTGGAATCTCATTCAAATTTTGATCTTTGCAAACTCTCCGACGATTTCGAATCTGATCATAACATCGGAGAAAATCTGCTTCCTGAGTATAACAAGCCAATCTTCTTTGAAGCCACCTGCTCCACATATACAGAACCAATCAAAACCCGTTCTCTACCTCGACCCACAACCG
The DNA here is from genome assembly GCA_037157565.1 of Thalassia testudinum. NCBI lineage: Eukaryota > Viridiplantae > Streptophyta > Magnoliopsida > Alismatales > Hydrocharitaceae > Thalassia > Thalassia testudinum. Next base: position 58,213,182 of record JAZHRO010000030.1, read on the forward strand.
GACTCAATTTCTATTCCGATTCACCTCTCACTGAGCCGTTTGCAGATGATTCAACCCCATATCTATATTGGGTATCGGGCACTGATCAGACCGAAAGTCAGGAGCCATCATTCTTTGATCACCCTTGTAGGGATTCCACACCTTACATTGATTATTTTTCGGAACCCTGCTCTGACCAGGCTGAGTCGACTCAGCCTAAACCCGAGTTTTCACTTCCATATCCATCAGAACTTCACTGCATATGGTGGGTTCCGCATCTGTTGATCCATATCTATCAACCCACCAGACTTATTGGGTTTGGGCTGCATCATCAGCCCACTGATCTGAACAAGCACCTAGTTGGACCAACCAGGCTCTTAATCAAGGTGCTTGTTTTACAAAATTCCACTGATTTGACCACTCCCTCTCCACCCCATTTTTTGCTCGGCTGAAGGCATTAAATTTAGCGCTTAACGGGAGGCAACCCGTCATCCCAAAAATAGAGACCCGTTTGATTATCCGTCTGTACTCCATGTCTATTGCACCTTGAGTTCAGCCTTAGACAGTTGATCCCACCTCTGGTACACGTATCAGAGCTTAAAATCATCCGCATCATTCATTCCCGACCCATTCACCCACCCGATGTATCCTATTCTAAGCCACTGACCTCAACACTAATTCACACCCTCTATTTACAATGAGGACATTGCAAAACTTAGGCATGGGGGGCTGATAAAGTGCATACATATAGAACCAAGAAAAAGTCAAGAGTCTCACACACAAAAAATTTGCATATGTCAAAAACACAAAAAAAAATTGAAAAATTATGAAAAAGAACAAAAAAAATGGGGGAGGGAGGAAATTTTGTGAGCCACATAATCATAAGGAAGAGAAAAAGAGCAAAAATGACAAAAAGGAGCATAAAATGAGAAAGAAAAAAGAAATAGTCATTAGTAAAAGATTAAGGAATTAACTGAAGCTCTAGACCAGATCAAGAAAAGAAATAAAAGAAAAAGTGCTAAGGAGACATAACAAGAGATTAGCAGGAACGCTGATCTTAGGCCTCTTGGGCTAGATTCTTTAGCTTAAAAATTCACGCATCCGTTAAAATCTGGATAATCCTCAAGAGGTTGAGGAAAATGCGAAGCTTGAGTATTAGGTCTAAGGCTTAGGAAGTATTCGGCCTCGTTAACTGATCTTCGATTTGCGGGATTCGGTAACCTAAGCACCTCAAATTCACACACAGTCTGGTTCAGTGCGCATAAACATCCAAATCACACAAAAGCGTTTAATGTTATGAAAAAGTCACCTAGATTAGGAGCGGCCAATCAACACAAGTTGATTTGGACGAGTTCCCAGCGCGGAGAGGCGGGAAATTCCCCTCGAAGATGCGTAACAACATATCGTCTCCTCGGTGCTTGTCTCTTAGGATATTTAAATATCCTACTGGGGGCATGTAAGCACTCTGCTAGCTCAGATACCATGGGCGGTATTATCACGAAATGTCGATCGCCAGGGTCTGAATTCAGTTACGGAACGCCATGGGCGGGATTATCTCGAAATCTCGAAAGCCAGGGTTCTGAGGGTTGCCATGGGCGGTGCTATCTCGAAGCATCGATAGCCAGGAACCCTTGAGGATTGATGATGGGGACGAGGAATCCGATACAGACCGTGTTGAGAAGCTAATCCGAAGCTAGAAATAAAAAGAAAAGAGAGAGAAAAAGCTCTCCAAACAAATAAATCTTCTCTCTCTCACAAAAAACTCACTGCAAACTGAACTTAAGCTAAGAATGTCTCAAGCACGGGTGCTTTAACTGTGGAGTCCAACAAACCCTAGGTTAGTTTCTGTAGGCCGTAGAAACCTTTGCGGAGGACTAAGGCTAAAGCGGAACAGGTCCAGATTTTGGTTGGTACTTGAATACCTCTAGGCCTATTGTCGGCACTCCTACCTAATCACAAAGGAAAAAGAAAAACACTTACACTCAGGGTCTAGAACAGAAGTTAAAACCTTGAAATTTTGCTAAGGGACTAGCAAAAGCTAGGCATGGGGGTATGATGAGAGCCTCATCATGAGCCATAACTAGCTCATCTTGACCTAATAAAGAGAATAAAAGCTCCTACATAACCTAGAAGAAGGCCTAAATGAAGGAATAAGTGCTCTAGGAAGAAAACATGAATTAAAGGTTAAAACTGCAATTTTACCATTGCAGTATATAAACGGGATTTCTCAGAGGCAAAACATAGGTCAAATGGTCTAAATAAGATAAAAAGTGGGTTGATTCAATCAGACATGGGTTCATGTGCAATTTAGGAATTAAATGACATTTGGTAACCCTAAAACAGACCCGCTTAAATTAACAAGGTTCCGGTCAGGATAAAAATCAAGTAAACCCTCTAAAAATCATGGAAAAATATCCTCTAGGGTTTAGAACACTTAATTTGTCCTTTGGAACCCAGTTTGACCTAGATTAGGTCCTAGCTCTTCAAGTAACCTAATTTGGGTTTTTACGCAAAATATCCAATCAAACGAGGTCAAACCTAAAATCCAACTTCACCATTGGATTCCTTAGGTCTAAATTAGGTTTGTACCAAAATTTGGACCTAAGGGGAGGTCATCTTGACCTACATTGCAATTTAGTACACCCAAATCACAATTTGGTCCCTATCTTTTGAAATCATTGCAGAGAGCCCCCTAATTTTCTCACCACCTTTGCAATCAGGTCCTTCCACCATTGTTAGGGCAGAAGCAACCTCCAGCGAGGTTTAGAGAGGGATTATTCTCTGATTACTCAGAGATCCCCTCCTAGAAATGGAAGGGAGATTCTATGAGGAATTCCCTTCCATCTAAGGCCAATCACAATCTCTGGTGTGAACCCAATATCTCGTGCGAACGCACGAGGGATTTGGGTATCTTAACCTCTTTCCTACTCCGGCGAGCCATCAAAGGCACAGGCGTGCCCTCCACGCTCTGAAAGCACGGCCCAGTGCCTATAAAAGAACCCACACCTCCGACCGCTCATCTTTAGCTTGACTTGGCCGGACTTCCACCCTTAATTCGTCTCTTTCTTCTCCGGCCAAGCATCCAGCAAGCTCCGGCGAGCTCCCTCTCCCATCCTCTTCGCTCTGCCACAAAACCAGTGGCAGAGTCATCTTCCTGACTCTCCTCCGCGTCGTGCAACACCCGCGCACGTCGCCTCAGCCCCGTCGTCGCCGTTGTCTTCCTCCACTGGGCAACGTCTTCTCCGGTGACAGCAGGTACAGCTGTCCGCCCTCCATCTCCCTTCGTCCCTACAATTAGGTTAGAACTACTTCCCGTATTCCCCTCTCTCTTTTCCCCCTGTTATTTCATTTAATCGACCCTCGACCGTCGCTGACCACCCTCATCTTCCACGTCTCCGACCGATCTCCGGCAAGCCGCCCCCATCATTCCGCCCCTCCACACGGCTCGCCAACCGACTCATAAGCTCCGCCTCACCACAAGGAACAATCTCCACCCCTCCACCAGCCCTCTACACCTCCACAGTAGCCCCCCGAACAACCCCACACATCCGGCCACAGGTTGACCTAGGCACGCACGCCTAGGCCATCCCACGGCCTGCTGCATGGCTCACCACCTTCGCCGTGCTACGGCGAAGGTCCCCACCTGGTCTGATTGAGCCGAGAGGCTCGTTTTGTGTTTGACAGTATCAAAGCTCCTGCCGCCATTGACGAAGGTTGAAGCAGCTTCGCAGTAGCTCCAGGCGTCAACAGCTCCAAGCTTCAGGTGCAGCAGATTCACGCGAGCAGTGCGAAGCGATTGGATCTAGCAAGGAGCACTGTTGAAGCCCGCTGCTGTGGCGATTATACGAAGGCTCTGCGGGCGCGCGCAAAATTGGGGCAGACTGGATAGTCCCACATCGGTGAATCGCGAGGCGCGGGTATGCTATAAGTTGAATTTGTGTTATCTGCTTACCGCCTCCGAAAGCACAGGGGTGAGGTCCCTCACCTGACCCACTCGCCTCGTCTGCGGTTTCACCTCGCGGATCTGGCGGGATCCGACCCGACCCATCCTTTGCACTCCTCGCGCATCACCCCACCTGCTGGTGTGCCTGGTCCCAGGTGTGAAATCCGACCCGATTACCCGTGTGGCTCTAGGAGAGCGTCCTTGAGCGAGTTGCAGAGAGAGAGAGACGTTTGGGTAGAGGGAAAGGGGTAGGTTTTTCTCTCTGTGTGGGCAGGCTGAACGTTGAGGAAGAGAGACTTAGCTGCGAGGAAGAAGAGAAGAAGTAGAAGAAGCTGAGCAAGGTAGAGAAGAGAAGGAAGAAAGAAAGGACTGCAGAGCCAAAGAAGGAGAAGAAAGAAGAGACCAAGGAAGAAGAAGTCTTCGCAGACAACCAACACAAAATCAGAAGAAGCAAAGGAAGGAAGAACAGAAGACCAAGGAAGAGGAAGAAGCATTCCCAGAAGAGAAAAGAAGAAGGAAGAAGGAGACTCTGCTGAGAAGAAGAGAAAGAAGCAAGGTAAAAGAAAGGCTGCAGAGAAAGAAATATCAGAAGAGAAGCATAACACTTTTAAGACGTCTGATCATAAGATCAGACGTCTAATTTCATTTCTTTTGTCATAATTACTTTTAACTGCATACATTCATATTTGAATTAGAAGTTTTGAGTAAATTAGAGTGTTCAATTACATTTGAGATTAGTAGTAAATTCCAATTGCTCCCTGTGTTCGACCTTGGATACTCCGATTTTCGAGTAATAAAAACCCTTTATTTGTTGACGACACTTGATCACCTATACTACGACGTAATTAACTATTAAAACACGATCGAGCAGAGTCGCCTCAACAAATTACATTCTAGAGATTAGTAATGAATTCCAATTGCTCCCTATGTTCGATCTCGGATACTTAGGTTTTCGAGTAATAAAACTTTTATTTGTTGACGACGCTTGATCACCTATACTATGACGTAATTAACTGTTAAAACACGATCGAGTCTAGCCACGTCAACATAATGGCGTCATTGCCGAGGAGTAACGCGCAATTTATCACTAGTCTCTACATTCTTTTTATCATATTGAATACTAACTTGCCCTACTTTACTTTGTTGTGATCTTGCAGGTATTTCACGAGAAAATCCCTCCCGCAAGTCAACCACTCTAGGGTAGGTAATTTCTTTTTTTCCTTAAACTATCCCCTAAGCTTTGAAAGACAAAAGGAAGAAATTAATTTAGGAATCAATTGCCTTCTTTCCATAGTAATCACCATCTTTAAGGCAAACGTTTCCTAATTTTGCGAAAATTTTTCAAATCTTCTTGAAGTTGGAGCGATTTTTTAGATTCCATCCCACAAATTCATGTGTCTAATAGAAATCACGCTTAATCTCGGCGGACAACACATTTCTTGCTTTTAAAGTCCAAAGAGAACCTTTTCAGAAAAGAAAAAAAGAGGATTGGAAATAGAACCAAATTAGGGTTTCTACAGTAGGGTCTTGAAGTGCTAGCTTACACATGCCTGCATAAAAGGAAATAAACTCTCCCGCATCAGTGTGCTACCCAAGCCCTTGATTGAAGAGATCTTAACAAGACAAACCCTAAGAAAAATTGAACTCTAAAATCACTTGAATCTTAAAATTTTTGGACCTAATAACCTGGGAGTCGAATCAGGGTGATCACTAGGCTCCAAACCTAGAATCATTCTGCCATCCATAGGACAGGTCAGGTGAAGTTGACCCCTTGGGTTAACCAACCTCTAAATTAGGTCACAACATCAACACATCTAAAGTTCAAGTGAAAACCCTAAAGCACCTTTGAAATAAAAGTGGTAGACTTAAGAGGTCAAGGTCCCCATTCTGGTCTACCTGGAATCTTAGTGACAAGAGAGGTCGGGTGGGGGAGACCCTGTAACCCGTGGAGACGCTCTACCATGTAGGGGTCTTTGCAGGACTCTTCCTCTCTGGCTGCCCAGGTAATTCTCAGGTGGACGACCTTCTGATCCAGGGGTACCATTTGCCTCGAACCTCCATAGTTATCCAAACGTCTTTGGGTGTTGATTAGCCCATAGTTGTGGGCTATTTAAGTATTTAAGTGCCTACACATTAGGTTAATTCTAACATTTATTTAGTATAAATTAGGATGTAAATAGATTAATTCATAGTTTTAATTTAATTACATAATCCATGCATTGCATTCATATTTTAAGTGCATTTAGAATTAGCTTAAAATGACATTTATCTAATTAGATAACCAATTAGGTACATTATTTTTATTAACATAAAAGTTGAGGATTTGTATATAAATGGCCCTAATATTTTAACATTATTTTCTTTATTCTTCTTCTTGCAGGAACGGATGGCTGCCGCACTAATGTCGAACGGCCGCAGTGAAGAACCCATTCAAGGGAGAGCGGATGTGGTGGATCTGGTCGGGCGGATGATTTCAAATGTGTGCAGGCCACTACAAAAGGAGGAGGGAGGCAGTCGAGCTCGGGAGGCCTCCACCACCGACCCACCACTGTGCAGAGAGACCTTCTCTCTTCCACTCCATACTGCCGGCCTCTACTGTGGCGGCGAGTCTCCACCACCGTGGGCGTGTGGTGTGATAGGCCACACCGCCATCCGGAGCTCGCCCGCATCACCGTGAGCACCTTAGCGTGCATCTCCCACGCCGTCGTCACCAACCACCACCGCCACTGATGTAAACACATTTACACTACTTAAAATGTCTATTTATGCATGTTCTTAAGCATAGGATTGCATTTCATGATATAAATATTGCATTACATGCATCATCTTGCATTTAGCGTAGTTTGAATAAAATGGAGGTTAATTGTCTCCTTTTATGTGCTTGGACAGGGTAAATATTTTATCGGGGCCTCGGATCAAAGATCCAACCGTATGGATATGATCAGGGCGACGATTGGAGTTCAACGACTCCAAGATCGCCCTAATCAGGCATCCGTAGCATCAGATAGAGACCGGGGAACCCTAGAAGATCAAGGGCCAGGATGGTGTAAATCCGCACTTCAGATGACAAATCTGACCACACGGATGAATTCGGATCGACGATCGCAGCCAAACGACACAAAAATCGAGTCAATCCGACATCCGTGGCACCATCTACAACTTCCAGAAGATGGACGACCAAGATGGCGCCACGTGGCGCCATCTCAGCCGCCCAAACGGCCGCTGGAATTTTGTGAAGGCCCCCGCCCGATCGCTCTCCACCATCAGATGGAGATCCAACGGCTGTGGCCGCCCGACGCTTAAAACGTGCGCTCGACCATCCGCGCCCCGCAGCGCAGCGGTCGAGCGCGCTTACGCGAGCGCGGGGTGCGGGTTCGAGCCGCGGCGAGTGGATTGGAGGCGCGGGTTATTGAGGCGCATGGAGCGTCGGGTGGAGATCGTGCGGTCGCGGGCGCCCGATAGCGCCGACGCGCGATTGGACGCCCCGCATAACGCGCGATCGCACGCGCAGGCGGGCGGGCGGCAGCGGTGAAGGCGCGATTTTAAGCCATCCGATCTCGTGATCGGACAGCTGAAACTTCGCGGACGTGCGTAGGCGTTACGCACGCGGGCAGCCGAGCGGGCGCGCGTGGGCGCGGCGGCGACGGCCACGTCGGGGCTTTAGTGACGGATTTATCCGTCACTAAAGACCCCTTATTTATTATTTTGAAGGTGTAATGTCTATTTTGCCCCCACTCCTTGCAACTATAAAAGGAGACCCCCTCCATACGAAATTTTCATCCCTTCTTTCTCCTCTCTACCCCTCCAAAGCTCAAGAGAAGCTTGTCCCACACCCGGGATGCTTCTCGCGAGATAAAGTCCAATTTTCGTTCCCCTTCGGAAGTGGATCCTGCGACGACGACGGCGTGCTGCTTCGTTCCCGTTCTTCTGCTTCGTCCTCCTTCGTCCCACTTCGTTCTCCTTCATCCAGGCGTCGTCCCGTCCGGCTCGTCCTCCAAGCAGCCGTCGAGGAGGATTTCTCTCTCCCTATTCTTTTTACCGCTTTGTAGTATAGATTTACTGCTTTCTAGATTAAGCTACTCGTCCTCCAAGCAATCGTCGAGGAGGACATTTCTCTCTCCATTCTTTTAATGCTTTCTAGAGTAATTGTTTTATGCTTTCTAGTTGTAATGAACAATCTCTTCAATACAAAAATTCCTTGTTTATTCTACATCTCATTTTGGTTTCTCTGTGTAATATTCTCTTTCTCTCTCTTCTATTTATTGTAAATAATTAGATGGTTCTAAATTTAATTATTCTGTAACAAATAAAAAGAAACGCGTAGTTTTTAAATCAGGCGTCTGCCTCCCTGTGTTCGACCCAGAATTTTAATTTCGGTATAAATTTTATTTGTTGAACACGAATTCTTCGCTTTCGAACTACAACGACAGGTTTTCCAAAACCGAACACGTTAGCGTAGGTTCGTAGCGTTCAACATTTTGGCACCGTTGACGGGGAGGCAACGCTCTTTGATTTCTCTTCGCATTTTGTAACTTATAAATCATTTACCTCACTTTTCTCCTTTCTTATTGTAATTGCAGGTACTCTTTCGAGACAGGCAAAAGCGGTAGATCGGAGTAAAGTGCTGTGGAAGGTTTTGTAAGTTATCCCCCACCTCCCACCCATTTGATTTCATTTTATCACATAATAACTCAAACATCAATCAACCTAGGTATTTTTATAAACTCTAAGGTTAGATTGTTTGTTGTTTGACACCCATACTCACCCCAACCCCCACATTAAAAAGAAAAAAAATCTCACAGAGGTACACAACCTCATCTGATTTTCAAACTCAACCGGTAATCCAATCTTAGGAGCCGGTACACACATCCAAACACATAATTGAGTAGAAATCAGATTAGGTAATCATTTGTGTGCCTAATTAAGTGGTGCAACAGGCCAATTGTTTGAGTTGATTGGGCCGCGCCACTTCAAATAAAATCAACTCATCAAGTAGCTGCCAATTAGGTTCAACTCTTAGGGATTTACCAGGCACTCCACATTCTTTTTAAACTTTAAAGGAAAACATCTTCACCTGTGCTTGTAAAACTTGGTGTGCCAACGAAACTTGATTGAAAACACCTAAAGTTGAATCCTAAAAGCTACTAAGCAAGATTTAAATCTTAAAATTCACCACATCAAAAACAATCTTGCTTGAAAACCACTGGTTGTGCACTCACACACAAATCAATCAATCATTAAGGGCACAACCCATTTAAAGGGCCCATCACATTCCAAAGCACATTCAAACCTAGCCCTAAATAAAACAAAGTAGACGTTGGCCTTAAGGATTGGACTCGCTCTTCAGAACCCAGAACGAGATTATTTTCGATTAGTCTGTTTCTACTGTTCAATCTGATGTCTAGCTAGGGGAGCAGAGTCAAACGATCGCGGCTGGGGGGTACACTAGGAACCAGAGGCGCAAGCCGAAGGAAAAACCTTCTCCCCAGTCCCTCCTTCTAACTGGTTGGATTGAACAGACGGAAGTAGATCAAATCGTTCCTTTATCTCAAGACGGGTTTTGAGAGTCTGTAGGTCTTTAGGCTAACCTATTTAAGGACAGGTTTGATTGTTTGTATTGCAGGGCACCTTTCTTCCTCCCGTGTATCATGAATCCTTCCACATATTTCACGCATTCCCGCTCTTTCCCTCCTGTTGTAAATTATCCTCATCATGACGATTATCCCAACTCGTATTGTAATCGACCATCAATTAGTTGGGATAATTCGGATTGGGGATATAATTCCGGACCCCCGTGTTTAGGGTCTAACCCTGAACACTTTGATTCTGATTTCTATCCTTCTCAGAGCTACATCAATTATAGATCGTCCTCCTTTCATGAACAACCTAATACGATCTACAATCAAGAAGGATACACTGATCCTTACCCATCCTCTGATTTCACTGCCTTTAGGTCATCACCATCTTTTCAACAATCTGAACTGACCTATCATCAGGAAGGGTATAACAAATCTCAATTCGTTAATTCCTCTACATTGATGTCAAACCCGCCCAACCCTGAACCAACTCATTTGCTTCAGGTTAATCAGGTTCAAGATAAGGTTCTGGCTAACTTGAGGAATATCATTCAATCTTTAGAAGTTCAGCCAATACCTTGCATTGAGAGATTGGAGCCCCTGATTCAGATGATTGATGATTTAAACAAGTCTTTGTTGGATTGGCTCCAGGACGTTAAGGATAAGAACCCGGGTGAGTTTCTACTTGGGAAATTAGCGAAATTGAGGATGAGATTCGTGGTTGCTTTGATTCAATCTTGGAATAATTCCCAGGATGAACTCTCTTCAGGAAAGCCAACGACAGAACCCGCTCAGGCACCTGTTGGGGGGGACACGTGTTACGAAGCTGACCAGATTGAATTAAAACAACCAATTAAGGATGATCTGATTTCTTCACCTGAAATCCCTGAGCCAGGTTACGAGGAAACGTATGTCTCCTTGGAACGCAAAGTGACAAATGATTTTGGGACATACATTGATACGGATCCTGATGGTGAAGATTCAAGTTGCGAAGTCTCACACGAGTTTTCAGATCACGATTTTTGTGAGACGATTGGGCCTGAGGAATCTGATAGATCATTTGATAGCCCAATAACTGAGGAAACTGATCTTATTAGGGCACACGATACGGATCCAGAATCGCATTTTCTGGAGGAATCAATTCAATGCCCTGATTATCAGTTACACCCTGTTGAGCTTATTGATGATTCTAATTCTGAGATAATTAGACCCAAGTCAATTTTGATTTTGCCACATCATTTAGACTTGGAGATTTCAGACGGGGTGATGAATATACAAGAGGTCCTGGAATTTGATATGCTGAATGAGGAGGATAGGAGCTGGGAAGTGTTGATTTGGGAAATTAATTTTGGAGGAAATGGAAGATTGAGTCGAAGGGTTCCTTTTAAGCTGAAACCATCAAATCAGAACCCTTACGACATTTGTTTCGAGGATGTTCAACTCAAGCACACATTCAACGATTATCCTTTTGAGCTTCAATTCTCTGTAACCCGACTTTTTGGTCTTGGGTTGCATCCTCATAAATCGCAGGCCCGACCCTGCTTGCATTCTGATTTTAGGTTTTGGGTAATTTTTATCCAGAACTTAAGATATTCTCGATTATGGGGGATGGGTCTGCACCACAATCTGGTCCACATCTGTGGACCGCTGTTGATAGGTCAGAGGATTCTTCTGTTTATATTAATTCTGACCTGCACTTGTGAATTCTTCATTTCTTTTCTTTGTATAGTGCGCCTAGCTGAAGGCACTAAACTCAGCACTTATACAGTTATTTTTTCGATTTCATCTCGGAGCGGACATGACATTCACGCAATTCAGGTGCTTTCTACGCTTTTCCACTCTGTTTTATGTCTTTTTAATACAATGAGGACATTGCATTAGATAGGCATGGGGGGGTGGATATTTATCTCTGAATTCATTCGTCAGCTCCGTAGATTTGTTTATTTTCTTTTATAAAAAAAAAAAATCAGAATTAGGAAAGAGAATTTGGGTTTAAGAAAATTTGCAATCTTAGGAAATACTACATTAGGATCTGAACACAAAGATCCGTCAGGTCTTTGGACTTAATTAGCTTGTGTATCCACTAAAATGTGGATTTGTCTTTGATTCCTCGCCATCTTAATTCTATTATAATTGGAATAAATAAGTTTGGGTGATAAGTACACGACTTATTAACCCGCCCTCTGATTTGAGAGAATTTTGAGTTTTAAGCATCTACACACTTTCTTTGCACTGACTCGTTATTCGGCGATTCTAACGGAAATTGGGTAGCTAATGAACCTTCTAGGGTGATATGGCTGGCAAGTTATCGTGGGTAACAGCCCATAGGTAGGTTGTCCAGAGCCCAGTCACTAGACTTTTCTCTTTTTGCTGCCTTTAGGTAAATTTTAGATCAGGGAAGCCACCTACTTAAAAGAAAAAAAAAATCAAAAAGGAGAAAAGAATAAAAAGAAATAAGCCACACTTCTCCGCACGAGTATGGCTGGCAAGTTGTCGGTGGTAACAGCTCATCGACCGGTTGTCCAGAACCCAGCTCAGAAAATGCACTAAAAATTCCCAAAACACTTAGGAAGAAGCGGAGAAGTAGAATAAACCGGGGAGATATACACTGGATTCACCCTTGTGTTGACCCCGTTAAAAAATAAAAGTAGGGAGAAAGCTACCGGTTGTAAAGATACACCTTCAGGCACAATTCTTTTTGAGGTCACCTAGAGGCGTAGAAATCCGAAGTCCATTCTAATTGCCGGTCAACGAGTCTATCACAATCACAATAAGATGCTTAAAACTTAGGGTTCTCATCAAATCTTGGGTGAGTTGAATGGTCGTAGAAAGCCACTCTTGAACCATAAAATTTGAAAATCCAAAAAAAAAAATTAGAAAAGAGTAAAAAAAGAAAAAGAAATTTTTCTTTGAATAAGGCGAGGGCTTGAGGCGGTCTACATTTTGGCTAATACCCGGGCACTGTTGTGTCTTTGAAAGTTCAATTCCTAAGTAGACAATTTCTTAATGATTGAAAATAACTCAGGTCCAAATAATCTAACCTAATTCTTTTACAAATAGCATATAGTTTTTGCTAGGGACTAGCAAAAGATAGGCATGGGGGCATGATGTAAACACATTTACACTACTTAAAATGTCTATTTATGTATGTTCTTAAGTATAGGATTGCATTTCATGATATAAATATTGCATTACATGCATCATCTTGCATTTAGAGTAGTTTGAATAAAATGGAGGTTAATTGTCTCCTTTTATGTGCTTGGACAGTGTAAATATTTTATCGGGGCCTCGGATCAAAGATCCAACCGTATGGATATGATCAGGGGACGATTGGAGTTCAACGACTCCAAGATCGCCCTAATCAAGCATCCGTAGCATCAGATAGAGACCGGGGAACCCTAGAAGATCAAGGGCCAGGATGGTGTAAATCCGCACTTCAAATGACAAATCCGACCACACGGATGAATTCGGATCGACGATCGCAGCCAAACGACACAAAAATCGAGTCAATCCGACATCCGTGGCACCATCTACAACTTCCAGAAGATGGACGGCCAAGATGGCGCCACGTGGCGCCATCTCAGCCGCCCAAACGGCCGCTGGAATTTTGTGAAGGCCCCCGCCCGATCGCTCTCCACCGTCAGATGGAGATCCAACGGCTGTGGCCGCCCGACGCTTAAAACGTGCGCTCGACCATCCGCGCCCCGCAGCGCAGCGGTCGAGCGCGCTTACGCGAGCGCGGGGCGCGGGTTCGAGCCGCGGCGAGTGGATTGGAGGCGCGGGTTATTGAGGCGCGTGGAGCGTCGGATGGAGATCGTGCGGTCGCGGGCGCCCGATAGCGCCGATGCGCGATTGGACGCCCCGCGTAACGTGCGATCGCACGCGTAGGCGGGCGGGCGGCAGCGGTGAAGGCGCGATTTTAAGCCGTCTGATCTCGCGATCGGGCGGCTGAAACTTCGCGGACGTGCGTAGGCATTACGCACGGGGGCAGCCGAGCGGGCGCGCGTGGGCGCGGCGGCGACGGCCACGTCGGGGCTTTAGTGACGGATTTATCCGTCACTAAAGACCCCTTATTTATTATTTTGAAGATGTAATGTCTATTTTGCCCCCACTCCTTGCAACTATAAAAGGAGACCCCCTCCATACGAAATTTTCATCCCTTCTTTCTCCTCTCTACCCCTCCAAAGCTCAAGAGAAGCTTGTCCCACACCCGGGATGCTTCTCGCGAGATAAAGTCCAATTTTCGTTCCCCTTCGGAAGTGGATCCTGCGACGACGACGGCGTGCTGCTTCGTTCCCGTTCTTCTGCTTCGTCCTCCTTCGTCCCACTTCGTTCTCCTTCGTCCAGGCGTCGTCCCGTCCGGCTCGTCCTCCAAGCAACCGTCAAGGAGGATTTCTCTCTCCCTATTCTTTTTACCGCTTTGTAGTATAGATTTACTGCTTTCTAGATTAAGCTACTCGTCCTCCAAGCAATCGTCTAGGAGGACATTTCTCTCTCCATTCTTTTAATGCTTTCTAGAGTAAATTTATCGCTTTCTAGAGTAATTATTTTATGCTTTCTACTTGTAATGAACAATCTCTTCAATACAAAAATTCCTTGTTTATTCTACATCTCATTTTGATTTCTCTGTGTAATATTCTCTTTCTCTCTTACTCTCTCTCTCTCTCTTCTATTTATTGTAAATAATTAGATGATTCTAAATTTAATTATTCTGTAACAAATAAAAAGAAACGCGTAGTTTTTAAATCAAACGTCTGCCTCCCTGTGTTCGACCCAGAATTTTAATTTCGGTATAAATTTTATTTGTTGAACACGAATTCTTCGCTTTCGAACTACAACGACAGGTTTTCCAAAACCGAACACGTTAGCGTAGGTTCGTAGCGTTCAACAGCCGCAACAACCGTCAACCACCCTTTCAGTAACTTAAGACGTCTGGGAAATTTCCTGGACGTCTGAAGCTACCCGCTCACCTCCAACAGCCCACGCCTTCCTCAGCCTACAGCACTCTCCAACCGCACCCGCTCTCCACGCGCCTGCAGCTCACGCCATCTCCACGCGCTCACCGGCTGCAGCGCCCTCTTCCCCGCGCCTGAGACCTGTCCAACCGCGCCTGCAGAACTTCAACCGCACCCGCTCTCCACGCGCCTGCAGCTCACGCCATCTCCATGCGCTCACCGGCTGCAGCGCCCTCTTCCTCGCGCCTGCAGACCCGTCCAACCGCGCCTGCAGAACTTCACCCGCACCCGCTCCCGCGCCTACAGACCAGCGCACACCTTCGCCCGCGCGCCTGCCAGCAGCAGCAGCCACCCCCGCACCTGCAGACCTGCACAACCGCGCACGCCTCCGCCCGCGCCTGCAGCTTGCGCATCCACTCCCACGTCTGCAGCCTCCTCCGCCTGCCCTTGCAGAGCCGCCAGCAGCAGCGCGCGTCACTTCTCACGCCAACAGGCCGCGCACGCTCATCGGCTGCAGCACCTCTGTCGGAGCTCGTCCGGCCACCTCCGGCCGCCGCACGACTCGCCACCACCACTGATTCGAAGCCCTTTGTCCAAGGGACCTCCTCCGAGCTTCCTGCGCCCGGCCATCCGCTCCTCGTCGCGCAAGACAAAGGGGAAAAATTCCCCTGTTTTGCTACAGTAAACCGTCAATTAGAAATTACATTCTCTGCCATTGTCACTTTTTAATCATATTTTATTGATTCTACATTGCGGAAAATATCATCTACTTTCTCAGAATTGATATTTCAGCATTGTTTCTTGCTTAAACCTTAATCTGAAGGCAATTTTGGCTTGATTCTTGTCCAAACTAACTTCGAACAAACATTTTTAACTGGTGCGAATTTTAATACGCCATTGCCTCCCTGTGGATTCGACCCGCTCCTCTGCGAGTGGTTATTTTTTCTTAAATATTGATTAGTCGATTTTTCCACCACATTAAACTGCAAACGACTTTAAAGCGAAAGATTGACGAGTCAGGTGTCTTGATTGGGTCAAAAACATCTCCAGTCCCTCATCTTTTCTCTTTAGAGCACACACACACATTTTCAGTGGGACTCGTTATTTAGATCTGATCGCTTCATAACTTGATTCTACATCTTGATTCAAACCCTGATTCTACATCATGATTCCACCACCTGATCCAAATATGCAGCCAAACCATTTAGGACTACCATTCAAGAAACCTGAATATCAGAGATCCATGAGAGATAAAATGATTGAGGATGCCCTAAAATTCTACGAAAAAGAAGAAACCTTAACACCAGTAGGAAACATTCAGGTTGATGTCCCAACAACCACAACCTTTATCATAACTTGTGCCCAAGTATTATTAGCAGAAGCCACAAAAGGATCAACCCGTGACTTGATCATTACTGGATACATTGAGATAGAAAACTGCACAATCTCGAATACCTTCAATGTATGACAAATCCTCGACTTTGGAAGCAACACCAAGATAGTCTTGAAAAACGGGATGAGATAATGAGATTAGTAAAACAAGTTATTGACCAGAAGTACCCGTATATACCACAAACAGAGGATGAACCATCTTGGGACAACATCGAGGATCAATTTGATCTCGGGTTTGAGGCACAAAATGGTTGTGGATTCCCAACCCAGATGGAGTGCAATGTGCCTGATATTGAAGAAGGTTGGGAAGCTCCGAATGCAGGAAAGCACACTGTTGAGCCCATTCTAGAATCCCAAAACTCCTGCAATAATGAAGGTAGAACTGAACCTCTCGAGGGTATAAGTTCCGTCCCCTATTCTGATAAGGTGACCCTCGAAGGTTATTCAGACCTAGATTATAGTAACTCCACCCACATCATAAGCCCAGAATCTAGATCTGAAACCTATTTTGAAGATTTCAATGCCCCATATGAAGAAGATCAATCTTTCAATGAAGAATATGATTTTGGGTCTCGATTTGATGAATATCCCTTGCCAACATCCTCAAAGGAACTAATTGATTTTTCGGAAGTCACGCCAATTTACGATACAGAAATCGAGGAGTTGGATGAGTGGGGTTTCAATTAGGTCTGCCCTACTAGCTTAGGACCTGAGCCTCTACCAGATAAGGATACCTTTTTAAGCTCAGAATTAACATTTAGGCTAGACCCCAGTCAGGCTGCTGAGTATACAACATATGATTTATTCTATGGTGGAACTCATGATCTTGAATCTCATTCAAATTTTGATTTTCACAAACTCTCCGACGATTTCGAATCTGACCATAACATCGGAGAAAATCTGCTTCCTGATTATAACAAGCCAATTCTCTTTGAAGCCACCTGCTCCACATATACAGAACCAATCAAAACCCGTTCCCTACCCCGACCCGCAATCGGACTCAATTTCTATTCCGATTCACCTCTCACTGAGCCATTTGCAGATGATTCAACCCCATATATATACTAGGTATCGGGTATTGATCAGACCGAAAATCAGGAGCCATCATTCTTTGATCACCCCTGTAGGGTTTCCACACCATACACTGATTATTTTTCGGAACCCTACTCTGACCAGGCTGATTCGACTCAACCTGAACTCGAGTTTTCACTTCCATATCCATTAGAACTTCATTGCATATGGTGGGTTCCGCATTTGTTGATCTACAGCTATCAACCCACCAAACTTATTGGGTTTGGGCTGCATCATCAGCCGACTGATTTTAACAAGCACCTGGTTGGACCAACCAGGCTCTTAATCATGGTGCTTGTTTTACAATATTCCACTGATTTGACCACTCCTCCACCCCATTTTCCGCTCGGCTGAAGGCATCAAATTTAGCGCTTAACGAGAGGCAACCCATCATCCCAAAAATAGAGACCCGTCTGATTATCCGTTTGTACTCCACGTCCATTGCACCTTGAGTTCAACCTTAGACAGTTGATCCCACCTCTGGTACACGTATCAGAGCTTGAAATCGTTTGCATCAGTCATTTCCGACCCATTCACCCACCCGATGTATCATGTTCTAAGTCCCTGACCTCAACACTATTTCACACCCTTCGTTTACAATGAGGACATTGCAAAACTTAGGCATGGGGGGGTGATAAAGTGCATACATACAGAATCAAGAAAAAATCAGAAGGAATCTCACAAAAAAAAAATTTACATATGTCAAAAACACAAAAAATTGAAAAATTATGAAAAAGAACAAAAAAATGGGGGAGGGAGGAAATTTTGTGAGCCACATAATTATAAGGAGGAGAAAAAGAGCAAAGATGACAAAAAGGAGCACAAAATGAAAAAGAAAAGGAAATAGTCATTAGTAAAAGATTAAGGAATTAACTGAAGTTCTAGACCAGATCAAGAAAAGAAATAAAAGAAAAGTGCTAAGGAGACATAACAAGAGATTAGCGGGAACGCTGGTCTTAGGTCTCTTGGGCTAGATTCTTTAGCTTAATAATTCACGTATCCGCTAAAATCTGGATAATCCTCAAGATGTTGGGGAAAATGCGAAGCTTAAGTATTATGTCTAAGGCTAAGGAAGTATTCGGCCTCGTTAACTGACCTCCTGTTTGCGGGATTCGGTAACCTAAGTACCCCAAATTCACACACAGTCTGGTTCAGTAAGCATAAATATCCAAATCACGCAAAAGCGTTTAATGTTCTAAAAAAGTCACCTAGATTAGGAGCGGCCGATCAACACAAGTTGATTTGGACGAGTTCCCGCCGCGGAGAGGCGAGAAATTCCCCTCGAAGATGCGTAACAACAAATCGTCTCCTCGGTGCTTGAATCTTAGGATATTTAAATATCCTACTGGGGGCATGTAAGCACTCTGCTGGTTCAGATATCATGGGCGGCATTATCACGAAATGTCGATCGCCAGGATCTGAATTCGGCCACGGAACGCCATGGGCGGGTGATGAGTGGCTACTCATCATGGCTAAAAGGCTGAAATTAAGCTAGACACTAAGCAAAACAATATCAAATTAACATATAAAAAGGGTTAAGTGTGGGAATTAAAGAAAAGACCTAAAACTTTTAATATGTGTTAAAATCTCCTAATTAGGTCACAAAAATGAGATATTCTGAAAACTAAAGAACAAATGATGATCCATGCATCAATTGAACACATAAACAAGTTCGAAAAGCCAAATCAGAAGTAAAATCAATGTCGTAAATGTTCAATTAAGCACATGTAAAAATTTGAAAGCAATTGGACATCATTTAGGCTTAGAAATAAATAGATTACAATTAGGTCCTTCATGCATTACATGTCTACCCTTCAAAACTCCTTTTTGGACCTATTTGCAAGCCGCAGGGACCCTTTTGTAAGACTGCAGGGCCCTTCCAGCTGCTATTCTTCTCACTTTTGGACCTGCACGCTATTCTTCTACCCCTTCTTCTAAGGGTCCGTCTGCAAATTTCCCCTTTATTTCAGCGAGAAGCTGAGTTCTTCACGCGCACTGTAGCGCGCGAAGAACACAGCCATTCTCGACCGTCCATCGCACTTTTGATCTCGATCTGCGGCTGGATTCAAATGGAACCTTCGCGTGATTCGGTGCGTGCGTTCACCTCTCTTCCCTGATCTCATCTGACGGTCAGATCTCTCTCTTGACTCGCTGCGCGCTCTACCCATCTCATCCTCACCGCCGGCCTGATTCTGATTAACCTCACCCTTGCGGTGATCTCAGTCACTGAGCTGCTATTTAAGCACCTCAGTGGTGTCGCGCGCGAAGGATCGCTCCCTCCTACATCTCTTAGCGATCAATTCTTCCACTCCAGTCTCTCCTCCTCACCTAGACCCTGATTTCACAGCCACCGGCTGTGGAATCATCGCCTGCTCTCGACCCTCCTCGTCGCTAAGGACCTCGTAGCACCTGAGGACGACCCTGGAGTCTCACTAGCAGACTCTTCCCTCCGCTGGAGTCACCCTCCTCCTTTCTTCCTCCTTAGCCGCCGGCTAAGGACCCATAGGTCCCATTCTTCCTTTTAGTTTAGTTTTTAATTCTGCACAAGTAGTGTTAGATTTAGTTTGCAGTAGTTTAGAATAGATTTAGTTTTAATTGTTAGTGTTTAATGTTAGCTGTAGTTAGATTAGTCTTAGGAGTAGAATTAGTATTAGATCCCCTCCCTCACCTCCTCTGATCAGTCCAGATCAGAGGGGAAGAATCATCTGTTCATTAATCAATTTATCTCCCTCTTCATGTTTTGTTTTTCCACCATCCAATTCTGATTTATGTTCCTTTTAACGACGAATCTTTCATCTGTCACCCACACATCTGGACCCAATTCCAGATCTGATGGTGTACTGCCTCAGATCTGAAATTGGCGTCACAAGCACCATTTGGGGCTTCTCACTCACCCCATTTGTGTTCACAAAAGCCCCTTTTATTTTAGATTGATTGCCTCAGTTTGTCAGATTCACTTTAACATGGGTTTTGAAGAGATTTTGCTTTCTGAAATGTCTTGACAGATCTGACAAATTGAAGGGATTTTGGTTTTCCTTGAGGGCAAGGATTCTGAGAAGTTCTCTGGTGACAGAGAACAAATCAGAAGAGCCTTTCATGAATTTGCTTCTGCCTTGATCCGAATGCATTCGCTAGTTTTTATAAATTCCTTTAATGCATTCTTTTTCTGATTTGTCATTTCAGAACTGCCATACACCACCTGTTTGATGATTATTTTTGTATGGTGATTCTCTAACCTAAGGAGTTTTCCATACTCCTTAAGGTTGCAAGAAACTGGGATTGTATGTTTTTGGTTTTAATTGATTGAGTTAAGTCTTCCTTCATGCTGTCTATGGCATTAGGAAGACTAACTCAATGCCATTTGTGTTTTGATCTGAAATGATGCTTTTGATAAGGGCTTTTCCTTGTGGGTATTTGAACTGAATTCTTATGTGATTTTCGTGAGATTTATACCCTTATCAGATTTGGATTTCAACTCTTTAATTTTTAGTTTGTTCTGAATTTTCTCTTATTCCCAGTTATACAGTAAAATGCTGCAAACTGCAGCAACATTCCCCTCTTCTCTAAATTCTCCTCTTCTCTGTGAATACTTTCCCCCTCTTCAAATGGACTAACTGCAGCAGCAGTTAGCCCATTTGACAGTGGCTTAAGCCACTGACACTGCTAAAACACCCTGAACAGCACATTCTCTTCCCTCTCCATCTTCTCTGACAGTAGCTTAGCTGCTGTTTAAAATGAAATAAAAACTTAATTAACCCTCATTCCCTAAATTCCTACTAAAACCTAATTATACATACTTAATTTCACACTGTAAATATACATATCCATACTATTATAACTATAATATACAGCCTGATTATGTACGTAGACATACATAGATATACTGTAAATACTGTATAAACTTGTACATAAATCTATATACATATGTAATCTATGTAAATATATGTATAAATACTGAACTATTATGTATGTATTTACTGATATATGTATATGTATATATACAGATTCGTATGTACATATTCAGTAGCTATATTATAGAATAAATTAGCTAAATTAATAATTTAGAGCTATAATTAAATAAATAAATCTATAGACTTAGGTTAACATATATAGTAAGTAATTTAAGTTAGTTAAAGTACAATTATACCTAGTATAGCTTACTGTAACTTAGTTTTATTTAAAACACTCAGAACAGCTAGTTTAACTTAAATAAAATAGAAATAAATTCGTAAATATACAATAAAAATATGTATAAAATACTTAAGTATGTAAATTGAATCTGTATAAGGTCAATTAGACCATTTACTAACTATTTTATAAGTAATTAACTATTTAATCACCTAAATCAACCTGTACAATCAGCCTAGTTTAGCGAATGTATTTGTATAGTAAACATATTTAAAATTCAAAATTAATTAATCAATTATGTAGTATTATGTAAATACTTTATTAACCATATTTTATTTTATTTTATTTAATAATTTATGGCCCCCAAATCGAGGGCCAAAAGCACGATCAGATGCAGCTGCGCCTGATTTCCAGCGCACGATGTGGCGCTGGAATAGCACCACATCGTGTGCTGCAAGTCAAGCGCAGCCACATAAATGGAATTTGTGTTTCCTATACACCAGTCGTCACGGGCGCCGGGCGCCCGAAACACTGCCTTTACCCGATTACCCAATGAGCTCCGGTCTGAGTACTCTGTCTGATTTGCGATTAGTATGTGACGCGTGTGTGTGGCCGGGGGCCCGAGCGTGTGCGAGCATATGGCGTTGGGCTGAGGCCTGGCGCTGAGATTAAAGACATAATTAAGCCACCTAATCTGAGATTAGGGCGCGCTTAGTAGAGGTCTGGTCCCACCCTTAGGGTGCTGTGTATCCCTCGAAAAGCGTGCCCGCAAACTAAACACGTTTTAAACTAATGATATTAGCCTAATCCCCTCCCCACCGCAGCCTCTGAAATATGCTAAGACAGAAGAGTTAACAAAGAGAAGAACAAAGAGTTAACACGAGAGAAAAAAGCAAAGAGTACAAGAACAACAGAGAAAAGAACAAGACTAATAAAAAGAGAAAGAAGAAGATGAATACTTAAAACAGAAATATGAACACAAGAAGAACAGGAGTTAAGAATACAAAGAACAGAGACTTAATGAAGAAAGAAAGAGAAACAAAGAATAAGTAGTATACATACGTATAAGTAAATCTATATAATTACTAACAGAATAAAGTGACACTATAAACGTCGCTAAAGATCTCAGTTTTGCCTCTTTAGGTTGTATATAGTGTTTTCTGAGATTTAGCGACGCTTATATCTGTCACTGAAACTGCTGTATATGTTACTGTACATAACAGACTAATAAGTTAAATTTCTACACCATTGCATTCTAATGTATTATATACTATTATGATAGTACTAATAGGATAACTTGTAAATACATAGTTTAGAGTATAATAATAGATTGTTTGATGCTTGTTCATAGTTAGTATTTTTGCAAGCATTTCTTAGTAATTAGGTAAATAAAACACACATTCATTCATTCTTTAATAAAATGTAAAGTTTCTTTTTTGAATAAGAAGACAATTTTGAGATAATCAAAGAGTGACCGAATTAAATTCAATAAATTGCCTCCCAGTGAACGACCTGGAACAAAACCAGTAAAAATTAGATAAATAAGCAAATGATAATAATGGTTGTAATGACTGGAACTCACCCATACTCACCACTATACGACATCCTTAATGTTATATTATACACCCTGTACTACAACGACATAATCAACAATCATTTTAAGCATCATTATTTTGGCGCCGCTGCCGGGGAGGCAACGCTCTTTGCACCAAAATTTTCTTTTCATTCTTTTGTATATAGAAATTCTTCATTCATTCATTATAATTGCTTTTATTTTCCATTGAATTAATTGTGTATACATTCCTTTATTCTTTTACTAATCATTTGTTTTTTCCACAGCACTTGAGGAGGAGTGTCGTCTTCCTGGTGGAGTTTTGCCTCGAAGTCGCTGTAGGATTTTAGTATTAGTTTTAGTATAGATAGTTTTAGGTTTATTGATTAGGAGCAATTGTTAGTCATAAGTTGTGAGAGCTTGTTCTCACACAATTTTTGTAATAATTCTGGACTATCTGGACTTTATTTCTTTATCTTCTTAATTTCTTTCCTTACTTTTGAATTGCATATAAAATTTTTCAGAAAAAAATCAAAAAGACCTCATACTTATCTAGCAGCAGCATAACCTCAGGCATCCATTTTTAGGATTGCATTTCATTCCTGCTAGATTTTAATTCAAGTCAAATCTGCATTAGAAGATTGCTGGAGTCAGGTACGCATTTCTTACCTAACTCTAACTCCTGCCATATTTGCATTTGACTTAAAATTAAAGAAGACCACTACGTGTTCTGAATTTAGTAAAAAGTGAAACGAGCAGCATAGAAAACACATTTTAATCACTTCAATTAAATCAAAAAGGAGATAGCAAAATTGGGTGAAACCATGTTTGAGATTTTAATCGCCTTGTGTTGAATGTTATCGTGCACACAGCACGACCACTTAAGGCCACAATACACGGGTTTCTACCTCATCTTTCTGCAACCACAGGATCTGGATTCGCACGCTCAGTCTTATCCAGATTTCCAGTGGATTTTAGAGGTCTGCACTTCGCTAGGTTTATCTTAGGATACGTACAATTGCTTGAAACAATTGTTTGCGTATAACATACTTTGCGTAGCAGCCTCTAGGAAAAATTTTCTCCGATTCATTTCGATTGATTGGTCTTCTTGAATTGAGATTTTATTGGGATTCTTCTGTTTTATTGTGAACGTTAAAATTTTTTCCCATTGAGTTGGATCGAATTAGAGTAAACGGGATTTCAAAAAATCAACTCAATGGAAGGTAGGAGATCCCAAAACCCAGAACTTGTACTCCCCTTGGGTACTGCTACCCAAGCTACTACATCATCTTCTTTGCCTTCCACTTCTAATCCCTTACCTCCTGAGTCTCAAAATACTTTCCACAATCCCCCTCGCCAAGAGGATGATCTTGATTCTTCACACTTTGAGGATTTTGAAGAACTTCCTCCAGACTTAGTTGCACATCCTCTACCACAGCAACCACCTATCCCTAGGTTCCAACCTCCACCTTATCCTAATCATCCTAATCCACCCCCGGAGAGAGGACCTATGCCTCATCTTCAGCACCTTTTCGATACACAACTACAAATGAATACCTTAACCCAACAGGTGCAACAGCTTGCTCAAGATGTAAATCTATTAGCTAACCCCCAACCACAACCACTTCAACTTAGAAATCCTCAGGCACCACCCCAACCCCGTAGACCTCAACTACGAGATTACTATAATCCCGCAGTTGCCCAACCAATGCCTGTGGTACGTTATCCCAATGGGGGTCGTGCTGCTGAACTGAAGCCGAACATTATAGCACTCATTCCTCACTTCCATGGACTTGCTTCTGAGGACCCTTTTCAGCATTTAGAGGAGCTGAAGAATCTTGCCCAAACTTTGGGTCCGCAAGGACATGATCAGCACACGCTTTTGATGAAAATGTTCTCCTTTTCATTAAAAGATAAGGCAGCCTTTTGGTTTAGAACACTTGCACGGACTACACCTATAGATTCCTGGGCTTCTTTAGAACATGAGTTCTTAAAGAAGTACTTTCCTGTAGGCCGCACTAATGCCTTAAGGCGTGCCATCACCACCTTCACCCAGAATTTAGGAGAACCTATGCACGAGGCTTGGGAGAGATTCCATGAGCTTTTGAGAAAATGTCCCCACCATGGTGTCCCACGCTGGCAACAGGTCCAGATCTTCTACCATGGGCTCCATGATGACACACGGAATTTTGTAGATGCCGCTTGTGGAGGCAATTTCCTTTGTCGGGATGAGGACTCAGCCTTTGAGCTCTTTGAAGGCATGGCCGAAAACTCTATTAACAATGCTTCAATGAGCGTGTTTAATAGAAAGTCCTCACATTCCCACTCACACACGGGGGTACATGAAGCCCAATCCAGTAGCAAAGACTTAGAGATAGTGGCTAGTCAACTGGATAAAGTGGGCTTAATCGAGAAGAAAGTAGATGAAGTATGGAAATTTCTCTCAAAACACCCATCTTCTTCTTCTCAGTCACCAGCACAAAACACTTCTTCTCAGTTTCCCACAGGGAGGGAAACTGTGAATAACCTTTCTGTGACACAAACTGCATTACCGGATTTTCCATTTCCATATCCTTCACCGGTTGGAGGAACCTTTGTTCCTCCCTTCACTGACTTCCCTGCACCTTCTGGAGCTTCGGAGGAGCTTCATGCCATTCACAATGATCCTTTCACACAAACCTATAACCCTGGATGGCGTAATCATCCAAATTTCTCGTGGTCGGGAAATTCACAAAGACCTCCTTTTCAACAACCTTCTGCACCACCATTGCACAACCCGATCCGAGCACCACCTCCACAATCACACGGATATCCACCGCGTACCCACCAGCAACCCCAACCCAGGCCCACCCAATACTCTCAATCTGGGCCTACACGAGATGACCAGTTGGGGTCTATCATGAAAGCTCTTGCTGATATGCAACAACAGAATATTGCTATGCAGCAGAGACAGGACGCGGCCTTAGCTGAGATGAGAGCCCAGCTATCACACTTGACGGAGTCCCGTCAACCACATTCACTCCCATCCCAAGCACAACCCAACCCTAGGAACATACCTGCTCAAAGGTATGTCCAACCTAGACCAGCACTGCAAGACCAAACACATGACATTTCACAAGCAGTGCACAACACTGAATTCTTCACTGACTCAAATTCTTCTCTTGCACAAACGCAACCACCTCTGCTACCTAACAATGATTTACCATCTACCTCTAGAGCTGAACTAAATGCCATAGTCACTAGGAGTGGTAAATGCACACTAGATCCACCTCTTCCAACACCTACCACTTCTAGTTCTGCTCCTCCACTTCCTACTTCTCCTCTACCTATAACTGAACCTCTCACAACTCCAGTACCTTTTCCTGAAGCTTTAAAGAAGAAGGAGAAAGGAAAGAAAAAGACCTGTGTGGCACCTGAGGAGGATTTGCTTAAGCTCTTTGAGCAAGTCCACATAAACATCCCCTTGTTGGATGCAATCCGCCACATCCCTCTTTACGCTAAGTTTTTAAAAGACCTATGTACACCTAAGCGTAAAGCAAGAATTCAAAAAGGGAGTAGTCCAATCATTCTCTCGGAACAAGCTAGTTCCATCATCTCTAGTACCCTCCCAACTAAGATGAAAGACCCAGGCACCCCTCTCTTATCCTGCATGATTGGTAACACCACATTCAATAGAGCACTACTTGACCTAGGTGCTTCCATCAATCTTATCCCAACCTCTCTACTGACACATTTTGAGGTTGGCAATTTGAAGCCAACCAAGGTGTCCCTGCAATTAGCTGACAGATCAGTTAAGACACCTCAGGGAGTGTTGGAAGATGTCATAGTGCGGGTCAAGGATTTTTACTTCCCTGTAGACTTTATAGTCCTTGACATGGAAGTACCTGAAGATATCCAGAATACACCTATCATTTTAGGAAGACCTTTCTTGGCTACGGCCAAGGCAAACATCAATTGTGAGGAGGGCCTTATAGAATTAAAGTTTGGAGATCAGAAAATAAAAATTGATATTTTTCAGGCCCAAAGAGGACCGACCTGTAGTTTAATTGAAGAAATCTTCTCCCTGGATTCATTGGATCAATTGGTTGAGGACACCTTGATCAATTCATTAAATTTAGAACCTCAACACTCTTTGGACTCTGACGTGACTTCCACTGAGATACCAAATTTAGAGACTGAGGACCTTCCTCCCATTCCATTAGTATCTCTAGGATCTCCTGAAACTTTCACACCTGCTCCTTCTGATCCTGTGCCTGTTGAACTCAAACCTCTTCCTGACTCTCTCAAATATGTTTTCTTAGGACCTGATCAGACCTATCCGGTGATTGTTAACTCTTCCCTTTCTTCTGATCAAGAGTCACGACTCTTATCTGTCCTAAGAGCACATAGGCAGGCTATAGGATGGAGCCTTTCTGACCTTACTGGCATCAGTCCTTCTTATTGCACACATAGGATTTTCACTGAAGAAGGATCTAGACCTACTAGACAGCCCCAGCGTAGATTAAATCCTACATTACAAGAGGTGATAAAAAGTGAAATGATTAAATGGCTGGACAATGGAATTATCTACCCAATTTCTGACAGTAGATGGGTAAGTCCTGTTCAGGTTGTGCCAAAAAAGGCCGGACTTACCATCATCACCACTGATTCTGGAGAAGTCATCCCTACACGCATTGCTAGTTCGTGGCGAGTATGTATAGATTACCGAAAACTCAACCAAGCCACGAAGAAAGATCATTTCCCTTTGCCCTTCATTGATCAAATACTGGAAAGAGTGGCAGGGAATAGATTTTTCTGCTTTTTGGATGGCTATTCAGGATATAATCAGGTGGCAATTCACCCCGATGATCAGGAGAAAACAACATTCACCTGCACCTACGGAACCTTTGCATTCCGTAGGATGCCTTTTGGATTGTGCAACGCACCTGCTACATTCCAGCGGTGTATGTTTGCAATCTTTTCTGACTTAGTAGGCGATTGTTTAGAAGTCTTCATGGATGACTTCTCGGTCTTCGGGAGCACATTTGATGCATGTCTAGACCACCTGACCAAGGTCCTGCAAAGATGCATTAATGTGAATCTGGTACTTTCCTGGGAGAAATCTCATTTCATGGTAACTGAAGGACTTGTATTAGGTCACCTTATTTCTGAGAGAGGAATTGAGGTTGACCGCGCGAAGGTAAAGTTGATTTCTGATTTACCACTACCTTCGTCGGTTAAGCAAATTCGATCTTTCCTCGGGCATGTTGGTTTTTATCGCCGCTTTATAGCGGATTTCTCGAAAATAGCCCGACCTCTCACTACTCTCCTCTCTAAAGACGTAGACTTCCAGATCTCTGACGATTGTGTTCGTGCCTATACGACACTTCGTGATCTGATTACCAAGGCACCCATACTGCAACCCCCGAATTGGTCTCACCCTTTTGAGATCATGTGTGATGCCTCTAATTATGCAGTAGGAGCTGTCCTTGGTCAAAAATTGGACGGGAAACCCACAGTCATCTATTACGCTAGCAAGACCTTGGATGAAGCTCAGAGGAATTACACCGTCACGGAAAAGGAATTGCTAGCTGTAGTATATGCACTGGAAAAATTCAGACCTTATCTTTTAGGTTCCCACATTATAGTCTACACTGACCACACGGCAATTCGATATCTTCTCGCCAAGAAGGACGCGAAATCTCGTCTGATTAGATGGATCCTACTTTTACAGGAATTTGATTTAGAGATTCGTGATAAGGCTGGAAAGCAGAATGTGGTAGCTGACCACTTATCCCGCCTTCCTTCTGAAGCGATTTCTCCTTCTTTACCCATCTCTGACCACTTCCCTGACGAGCAATTGCTGGTCATTCATTCTGATCTTCCCTGGTATGCTGACATTGTCAACTACCTGGCTTCTGGACTCATCCCCACTAATTGGGTCCGACATCAAAAAGACAGACTTAGATCCGAGGCCAAGCACTATTACTGGGAAGAACCTTGGCTTTTCAAGCATTGTAAAGACCAGATCTTTAGGAAGTGCGTCCCTGATAAGGAGATTAGAAGCATCTTATCATTCTGCCACGACCAGGCGTGCGGCGGTCACTTCTCTGGCAAAAAGACCGCTGCAAAGATTTTGCAGAGTGGTTTCTATTGGCCCACAATCTTCAAGGATGCACACGAATATAGCAGGGCATGTTCACGCTGTCAGTCTCTTGGTAGTATTGGCCGCCGAGACATGATGCCCTTGAATCCGATCATGGTGTGCGAAATCTTTGACATTTGGGGCATTGACTTCATGGGACCTTTTCCTAAATCTTATGGCTTCGAGTACATATTGTTGGCAGTTGAGTATGTTTCAAAATGGATTGAAGCCATCCCCTCAAGGACTAATGATCATAGAGTTGTGACACAATTTGTTCAAGATTTCATCTTCTCTAGATTCGGGGTACCTAAAGCCATCATTAGTGATGGAGGGTCTCATTTTAGAAACACACATTTTCAGTCCCTACTGCAAAAGTATGGGGTGTCACATAGGATTGCTACATCTTATCACCCTCAAACCAATGGACTTGCTGAATTATCTAATCGGGAGATCAAAAAGATTTTACAGACTACCATCCGACCTGATAGAAAGGATTGGTCTTCCCGCCTTTCTGATGCGTTGTGGGCATATAGGACAGCCCACAAAACCCCTTTAGGCATGTCTCCTTTTAGACTTGTGTACGGGAAACACTGTCATCTTCCTGTCGAATTAGAGCACAAAGCCTATTGGGCCATCAGAAAGTGTAACTTAGACTTAGAGAAGGCCGGTGATCTTAGGAAATTACAAATGTCTGAGCTCGATGAATTAAGGAATGAATCTTATGAAAGCTCAAGGATGTATAAGGACAAACTTAAGGCCTTCCATGACCGTCACATTCTTAGGAAATCTTTTCACCCTGGTAAAAAAGTCCTTCTCTTCGACTCTAGACTGAAACTCTTTCCTGGGAAGTTAAGATCAAAATGGATTGGACCTTTCAAAATCTTGAGATTATTTGATAATGGAGCCGTTGAGATCACTGAACTTGACAAATCTGAACCCTTTATTGTTAATGGACAAAGACTGAAACCTTTCATTGAGCCGCAGGATCTCAGACTTGTCAATTCCACCATTTCGCTCCTACATTTTGAATTACCATGTAAGTTTTCGCCTAGCTGAAGGCGTTAAACTTAGCAACACCTACCCTTGTATATAGCTGTTTTACACTTTTCTTACTCTTACCTTTAATTGCATATAGTGTCTACCCTTGCATTCTGAGCATACATTCATTGCACACATGTCATGCATTTCACTTCCTAGCCCGACTGTTCACTCTGATCTTAGATCAGACTTAAAATCGTCCGCACAGAGATTTTATCTCCTCATTCCGACTTCCTTCCATCACCCAGCCTAGGATAGTGAAAAGCAGAGCATGCATTTGCATCCACCCTTTCATTCAATGAGGACATTGAAACATTTAAGCATGGGGGGGTGTAAATGGTAAACCATTTAAACCAAAATGCAATTGTAGACACAACTATAGTACATATAGTATTATCAAAAAAATTATATACTTCAAAAAAATTGAAAAATTTTGAAAAAAATTTTTTGAAAAAAAATTACAAAGGTAAAAATACAAAAAAATAACAAATCAGAAAAATTCCAAAAATACAATAAGGGACATGTACTTCATTGTCAAAGGAGGATATTCATTTCAAGAGAGGAGGGAGAAAAAGAAAAAAGAAAAGATAAGTGATCTTATAGCTGAAAACAAAAAATAGAATAAGTGTCTATGGACATTCAACCATTACTGGTTTGACCTACCGGGCCATAGGAGCTTGATACAAGCTTAGGCTTAATACACTTCGAGCCTTGACAAGATAGACCACAGTCTCTCCTAACTTTAGGACAATTCTTGTACCTGAGTCACCAGTACAGGATTCGTTGGTTTGCTTTGACTTAGGAGTCTAAGTAACCTTGGCTTACACTACACAATGTCAGGAAAGACCACTTGAACCTAAACCTCAACCCTTGTGTTCATTAGGGAAGGTGGAGTCCTTACCTGTGCGTGCAGGTAGACTCTTTGTCCTAATCTTTAGTTTTGTGTCTAGGAGAAGCTCTTTCCACAAAAGAAATCCACCCACCAAATACAGTGCGCTCTACCAAATAAGTTTTGGAGACATACTGTTCAAAAAAAAAAAAAAAAAAAAAAAGTTAAGTATGTTCTCCAAAAAGTCTGAAAAACAACTCTTCCACCAAAAATGTTTTCAGGGTTCAAAATAAATACCCTATTTTTCCACCAAAAAAATCTTCTCTGAGCCACAAATACAATAAGGGTTGGGTTTGAATACCATCAATTTTTGAGAGTCATTCGAAAACATGAGCTGAAGTTAGGACCAACCTGGACTTAAAAAGAAGTGAAACCCCGGGATTGAGCCTTAGAATTCACCTGGTTAGTCCTGACTTATCACAAAGCACAGCCATAACTTCATAGCATTCTGAGTCTCTGTAAAAACCTCCTGAGTCCTGGAATTCGACTTAAGGTTTAAATATCAAGAGTCCTTGTTGGTTGAGAGATGGTCTATGTCATTTAAGCCTCGAGTTCTGGTAGGTTATCCTCAGTAACCAGGTTCTCACAATGTCCAAAAACACAGTTGGTATTGGAAAATGTTTCAGCTTAAAGATCATCATCATAAACACTTAAAAATTTTTTGAAAGAAGAAAAAGATATCTTTACACACTTACCTTGTTGATACTTAAATTTCCTTACACTTCAATAGATTGTTTGCTAAGGGACTAGCAAAACGTAAGCATGGGGGTATGATGAGTGGCTACTCATCATGGCTAAAAGGCTGAAATTAAGCTAGACACTAAGCAAAACAATATCAAATTAACATATAAAAAGGGTTAAGTGTGGGAATTAAAGAAAAGACCTAAAACTTTTAATATGTGTTAAAATCTCCTAATTAGGTCACAAAAATGAGATATTCTGAAAACTAAAGAACAAATGATGATCCATGCATCAATTGAACACATAAACAAGTTCGAAAAGCCAAATCAGAAGTAAAATCAATGTCGTAAATGTTCAATTAAGCACATGTAAAAATTTGAAAGCAATTGGACATCATTTAGGCTTAGAAATAAATAGATTACAATTAGGTCCTTCATGCATTACATGTCTACCCTTCAAAACTCCTTTTTGGACCTATTTGCAAGCCGCAGGGACCCTTTTGTAAGACTGCAGGGCCCTTCCAGCTGCTATTCTTCTCACTTTTGGACCTGCACGCTATTCTTCTACCCCTTCTTCTAAGGGTCCGTCTGCAAATTTCCCCTTTATTTCAGCGAGAAGCTGAGTTCTTCACGCGCACTGTAGCGCGCGAAGAACACAGCCATTCTCGACCGTCCATCGCACTTTTGATCTCGATCTGCGGCTGGATTCAAATGGAACCTTCGCGCGATTCGGTGCGTGCGTTCACCTCTCTTCCCTGATCTCATCTGACGGTCAGATCTCTCTCTTGACTCGCCGCGCGCTCTACCCATCTCATCCTCACCGCCGGCCTGATTCTGATTAACCTCACCCTTGCGGTGATCTCAGTCACTGAGCTGCTATTTAAGCACCTCAGTGGTGTCGCGCGCGAAGGATCGCTCCCTCCTACATCTCTTAGCGATCAATTCTTCCACTCCAGTCTCTCCTTGATGTAAACACATTTACACTACTTAAAATGTCTATTTATGCATGTTCTTAAGCATAAGATTGCATTTCATGATATAAATATTGCATTACATGCATCATCTTGCATTTAGAGTAGTTTGAATAAAATGGAGGTTAATTGTCTCCTTTTATGTGCTTGGACAGGGCAAATATTTTATCGGGGCCTCGGATCAAAGATCCAACCGTATGGATATGATCAGGGCGACGATTGGAGTTCAACGACTCCAAGATCACCCTAATCAGGCATCCGTAGCATCAGATAGAGACCGGGGAACCCTAGAAGATCAAGGGCCAGGATGGTGTAAATCCGCACTTCAGATGGAAAATCCGACCACACGGATGAATTCGGATCGACAATCGCAGCCGAACGACACAAAAATCGAGTCAATCCGACATCCGTGGCACCATCTACAACTTCCAGAAGATGGACGGCCAAGATAGCGCCACGTGGCGCCATCCCAGCCGCCCAATCGGCCGCGGGGGTCCTGTGAAGACTGCGCACCGTCTCCTCTCCGCCGTTGGATCTCGATCCAACGGCTGCGGTCGCGCGCGTTTAAAAACGTCCGCGCGACCATTTCGCCCGCGTAGCGCAGCGGCGACGCAGCTGCGGGCGAAGCGGAGGTCGCGGGTTCGAGCCGCGGAGAGGGGGGCGAAGGCGCGGGCGAGCGGGCGCGCACGAGCGTCGGATGAAGATCCAACGGCCGCGCGCGCCCGATAGCGCCGACGCGCAATTGGACGCCCTGGTGGGCGCGCGATCGCACGCGGGCGGCGCGCTACGCAGCGGGCGCGGGCGCGATCTAAGCCGTCCGATCTCGCGATCGGACGGCTAAGACGACGCGGACGTGCGTCTGCGTTACGCGCGCAGGCCAGCCGAGCGGGCGCGCGTGGGTGCGGCGGCGACGGCGACGGCGGGGCTTTAGCGACGGTTTTATCCGTCACTAAAGACCCCTTATTTATTATTTTGAAGATGTAATGTCCATTTTGCCCCCACTCCTTGCAACTATAAAAGGAGACCCCCTCCATACGAAATTTTCATCCCTTCCTTCTCCTCTCTACCTCTCCAAAGCTCAAGAGAAGCTTGTCCCACACCCGGGATGCTTCTCGCGAGATAAAGTCCAAATTTTCGTCCCCCTTCGGAAGTGGATCCCGCGACGACGACGGCGTGCTGCTTCGTTCCCGTTCTTCTGCTTCGTCCTCCTTCGTCCCGCCTCGTTCTCCTTCGTCCAGGCGTCGTCCCGTCCGGCTCGTCCTCCAAGCGACCGTCGAGGAGGATAACTTCTCTCTCCCATTCTTATTTACAGCTTTTCTAGTGTAGAATTTTCCTGCTTTATAGTGTAATTGATTTCCCGCTTTCTAGTGTAACTTTAATTTCATTTGCTTGTATAAACAATTGAAATATTGAATGCATGTTCTCTTTCTCTCTCTCTTTCTCTCCCTCTCTCTCAATTTGATAGCTCCATTGTAATTATTTCGCCTTGTTTATCAAAAATCCTAAAAAAAACATAATTGCGAATATAGATCAACGTAGCCTCCCTGTGTTCGACCCGGAATTCTTATTTCGGTATAAATTTTATTTGTTGAACACGAATCCTTCGCTTTCGAACTACAACGACGGGTTTTTCAAAAAAACCAAACACGTTAGCGTAGATTCTCGCGCTCAACATTTTGGCGCCGTTGCCGGGGAGGCAACGATCTTTGATTTCTCTTCACGTTTTGTAACTTACAAATCATTTACCTCACTTTTCTCCTTTCTTATTGTAATTGCAGGTACTCTTTTGGGGCAAGCAAAAGCGGTAGATTGGAGTAAAGTGCTGTGAAGGGTTTTGTAAGTTATCACCCATTCTTTCCCCCTCCATAGATTTCATTCGCCACATTGAATCCAAATTCCAATTAACCTAGGTGTTTGCATAAATCCTAGGAATAGTTTGGTTGTTTGGATTCTCACTCACATTCATTCCACCTTCATTTATATAAAAAAAAAAAGTAAAAAGATAATTTTGTGGGGTAATTTTCAACAAATACACAATGTACACCCACATTTAAAGGCACTTAACTAAATTGGTTTGTTTCTACTCAACTGGGTTCTGATCTGTGGGACCAGTACACATAAAGCAACACATAAAAGAGTAGAAATCATTCTAAGTTAACCATCTTTGTGTGCCTAACTTAGTGGTGCATTTGAGGCCAGTTGTTTGAGTTGTTTGGGCCGCACCACTTCAAATAAAATCAACTCATCAAGTAGCTGCCAATTAGGTTCAACTCTTAGGGATCTACCAGGCACTCCACATTCTTTTTAAACTTTAAAGGAAAATATCTTCACCTGTGCTTGCAAAACCTGGTGTGCCAATGAAACTTGATTGAAAACACCTAAAGTTGAATCCTAAAAGCTACTAAGCAAGATTTGAACCTTAAAATTCACCACATCAAAAATAATCTTGCTTGAAAACCACTGGTTGTGCACGCACACACAAAGCAATCAATCATTAAGGGCACAACCCATTTAAAGGGCCCATCACATTCCAAAGCACATTCAAACCTAGCCCTAAATAAAACAGAGTAGACGTTGGCCTTAAGGATTGGACTCGCTCTTCAGAACTTAGAACGAGATTATTTTCGATTAGTCTGTTTCTATTGTTCAATCTGATGTCTAGCTAGGGGAGCAGAGTCAAACGATCGCGGCTGGGGGGTACACTAGGAACCGGAGGCGCAAGCCGAAGGAAGAACCTTCTCCCCAGTCCCTCCTTCTAACTGGTTGGATTGAACAGACAGAAGTAGATCAAATCGTTCCTTTATCTCAAGACGGGTTTTGGGAGTCTGTAGGTCTGTAGGCTAACCCATTTAAGGACAGGTTTGATTGTTTGTATTGCAGGGCACCTTTCTTCCTCCCGTGTCTCATGAATCCTTCCACATATTTCACGCATTCTCGCTCTTTCCCTCCTGTTGTAAATTATCCTCAACATGACGATTATCCCAACTCGTATTGGAATCGACCATCAGTTAGTTGGGATAATTCGGATTGGGGATACAATTCCGGACCCCCGTGTTTAGGGTCTAACCCTGAACACTTTGATTCTCAATTCTATCCTTCTCAGAGTTGCATCGATTATAGATCGTCCTCCTTTCATGAACAACCTAATGCGATCTACAATCAAGAAGGATACACTGATCCTTACCCATCCTCTGATTTCACTGCCTTTAGGTCATCTCCATCTTTTGAACAATCTGAAATGACCTATTATCAGGATGGGTATAACGAATCTCAATTCGTTAATTCCTCTACATTGATGTCAAACCCGCCCAACCCTGAACCAACTCATTTGATTCAGGTTAATCAGGTTCAAGATAGGGTTCTGGCTAACTTGAGGAATATCATTCAATCTTTAGAAGTTCAGCCAATACCTTGCATTGAGAGATTGGAGCCCCTGATTGAAATGATTGATGATTTAAACAAGTCTTTGTTGGATTGGCTCCAGGATGTTAAGGATAAGAACCCGGGTGAGTTTCTACTTGGGAAATTAGCGAAATTGAGGATGAGATTCGTGGTTGCTTTGATTCAATCTTGGAATAATTCCCAGGATGAACTCTCTTCAGGAAAGCCAATGACAGAACCCGCTCAGGCACCTGTTGGGGGGGACACGTGTTACGAAGCTGACCAGATTGAATTAAAACAACCAATTAAGGATGATTTGATTTCTTCACCTGAAATCCCTGAGCCGGGTTACGAGGAAACGTATGTCTCCTTGGAATGCAAAGTGACAAATGATTTTGGAACATACATTGATACGGATCCTGATGGTGAAGATTCAAGTTGCGAAGTCTCACACGAGTTTTCAGATCATGATTTTTGTGAGACGATTGGGCCTGAGGAATCTGATAGATCATTTGATAGCCCAATAACTGAGGAAACTGATCTTATTAGGGCACACGATACGGATCCAGAATCGCATTTTCTGGAGGAATTAATTCAATGTCCTGATTATCAGTTACACCCTGTTGAGCTTATTGATAATTCTAATTCTGAGATAATTAGACCCAAGTCAATTTTGATTTTGCCACATCATCTAGACTTGGAGATTTCAGACGGGGTGATGAATATACAAGAGGTCTTGGAATTTGATACACTTAATGAGGAGGATAGGAGCGGGGAAGTTCTAATTTGGGAAGTTAATTTTGGAGGATATGGAAGATTGAGTTGAAGGGTTCCTTTTAAGCTGAAACTATCAAATCAGAACCCTTACGACAGTTGTTTCGAGGATGTCAAACTCAAGCACACATTTAACGATTATCCTTTTGAGCTTCAATTCTCTGTAACCCGACATTTTGGCCTTGGGTTGCATCCTCACAAATCGCAGGCCCGACCCCGCTTGCATTCTGATTTTAGGTTTTGGGTAATTTTTATCCAGAACCTAAGATATTCTCGATTATGGGGTGTGGGTCTACACCACAATCTGGTCCACATCTGTGGACCTCTGCTGACAGGTCAGAGGATTCTTCTGTTTATTCTAATTCTGACCTGCACATGTGAATTCTTCATTTCTTTTCTTTGTATAGCGTGCCTAGCTGAAGGCACTAAACTCAGCACATATACAGTTCTTTTTCATTTTCATCTCGGAGCGGACCCGATATCCACGCAATTCAGGTGCTTTCTACGCTTTTCCACTCTATTTTATGTCTTTTTAATACAATGAGGACATTGCATTAGATAGGCATGGGGGGATGGATATTTATCTTTGAATTCATTCGTCAGCTCCGTAGATTTGTTTTATTTAAAAAAAAAAAAAAAAAATCAAAATTAGGAAAGAGAATTTGGGTTTCAGAAAATTTTCGATCTTAAGAAATACTATATTATGTTCTGAACACAAAGACCCTTCAGGTCTTTGGACTTAATCAGCCTATGTATCCACTAAAATGTGGATTTGTTTTTCGAGTTCTCGCCAACCTGAATTTTATTATAATTGGAGTAAATAAGTTTGGGTGATAAGTACACGACTTATCAACCCGCCCTCTGATGTGAGGGAATTTTGAGTCTTAAGCATCTACACACTTTCTTTGCACTGACTCGTTGTTTGGCGATTTTAACGGAAATTGGGTAGCTAATGAACCTTCTAGGGTGATATGGCTGGCAAGTTATCGTGGGTAACAGCCCATAGGTAGGTTGTCCAGAGCCCAGTCACTGGACCTTTCTCTTTTTGCTGCCTTTAGGTAAATCTTAGACCAGGGAAGCCACCTACTTAAAAAAAAAAAAAAAAAGGAGAAAAGAACAAAAAGAAATAAGCCACACTTCGCCGCACGAGTATGGCTGGCAAGTTGTCGGTGGTAACAGCTCATCGACCGGTTGTCCAGAACCCAGCTCAGAAAATGCACTAAAAATTCCCAAAACACTTAGGAAGAAGCGGAGAAGTAGAATAAACCGGGGAGATATACACTGGATTCACCCTTGTGTTGACCCCGTTAAAAAATAAAAGTAAGGAGAAAGCTACCGGTTGTAAAGATACACCTTTAGGCAGAATTCTTTTTGAGGTCACCTAGAGGCGTAGAAATCCGAAGTCCGTTTTAATTGCCGGTCAACGAGTCTATCACATCACAATAAGATGCTTAAAACTTAGGGTTCTCATCAAATCTTGGGTGAGTTGAATGGCCGTAGAAAGCCACTCTTAAACCCTAAAATTTGAAAATCTAAAAAAAAAAAAAAAGAGTAAAAACAGAAAAAGAAATTTTTCTTTGAATAAGGCGAGGCTTGAGGCGGTCTGCATTTTGGCTGATACCCGGGCACTGTTGTGTCTTTGAAAGTTCAGTTCTTAAGTAGACAATTTCTTAATGATTGAAAATAACTCAGGTCCAAATAATCTAACCTAATTCTTTTATAAATAGCATATAGTTTTTGCTAGGGACTAGCAAAAGATAGGCATGGGGGTATGATGTAAACACATTTACACTACTTAAAATGTCTATTTATGCATGTTCTTAAGCATAAGATTGCATTTCATGATATAAATATTGCATTACATGCATCATCTTGCATTTAGAGTAGTTTGAATAAAATGGAGGTTAATTGTCTCCTTTTATGTGCTTGGACAGGGCAAATATTTTATCGGGGCCTCGGATCAAAGATCCAACCGTATGGATATGATCAGGGCGACGATTGGAGTTCAACGACTCCAAGATCGCCCTAATCAGGCATCCGTAGCATCAGATAGAGACCGGGGAACCCTAGAAGATCAAGGGCCAGGATGGTGTAAATCCGCACTTCAGATGGAAAATCCGACCACACGGATGAATTCGGATCGACAATCGCAGCCGAACGACACAAAAATCGAGTCAATCCGACATCCGTGGCACCATCTACAACTTCCAGAAGATGGACGGCCAAGATAGCGCCACGTGGCGCCATCCCAGCCGCCCAATCGGCCGCGGGGGTCCTGTGAAGACTGCGCACCGTCTCCTCTCCGCCGTTGGATCTCGATCCAACGGCTGCGGTCGCGCGCGTTTAAAAACGTCCGCGCGACCATTTCGCCCGCGTAGCGCAGCGGCGACGCAGCTGCGGGCGAAGCGGAGGTCGCGGGTTCGAGCCGCGGAGAGGGGGGCGAAGGCGCGGGCGAGCGGGTGCGCACGAGCGTCGGATGAAGATCCAACGGCCGCGCGCGCCCGATAGCGCCGACGCGCAATTGGACGCCCTGGTGGGCGCGCGATCGCACGCGGGCGGCGCGCTACGCAGCGGGCGCGGGCGCGATCTAAGCCGTCCGATCTCGCGATCGGACGGCTGAGACGACGCGGACGTGCGTCTGCGTTACGCGCGCAGGCCAGCCGAGCGGGCGCGCGTGGGTGCGGCGGCGACGGCGATGGCGGGGCTTTAGCGACGGTTTTATCCGTCACTAAAGACCCCTTATTTATTATTTTGAAGATGTAATGTCCATTTTGCCCCCACTCCTTGCAACTATAAAAGGAGACCCCCTCCATACGAAATTTTCATCCCTTCCTTCTCCTCTCTACCTCTCCAAAGCTCAAGAGAAGCTTGTCCCACACCCGGGATGCTTCTCGCGAGATAAAGTCCAAATTTTCGTCCCCCTTCGGAAGTGGATCCCGCGACGACGACGGCGTGCTGCTTCGTTCCCGTTCTTCTGCTTCGTCCTCCTTCGTCCCGCCCCGTTCTCCTTCGTCCAGGCGTCGTCCCGTCCGGCTCGTCCTCCAAGCGACCGTCGAGGAGGATAACTTCTCTCTCCCATTCTTATTTACAGCTTTTCTAGTGTAGAATTTTCCTGCTTTATAGTGTAATTGATTTCCCGCTTTCTAGTGTAACTTTAATTTCATTTGCTTGTATAAACAATTGAAATATTGAATGCATGTTCTCTTTCTCTCTCTCTTTCTCTCCCTCTCTCTCAATTTGATAGCTCCATTGTAATTATTTCGCCTTGTTTATCAAAAATCCTAAAAAAAACATAATTGCGAATATAGATCAACGTAGCCTCCCTGTGTTCGACCCGGAATTCTTATTTCGGTATAAATTTTATTTGTTGAACACGAATCCTTCGCTTTCGAACTACAACGACGGGTTTTTCAAAAAAACCAAACACGTTAGCGTAGATTCTCGCGCTCAACACTCCTCCTCACCTAGACCCTGATTTCACAGCCACCGGCTGTGGAATCATCGCCTGCTCTCGACCCTCCTCGTCGCTAAGGACCTCGTAGCACCTGAGGACGACCCTGGAGTCTCACTAGCAGACTCTTCCCTCCGCTGGAGTCACCCTCCTCCCATAGGTCCCATTCTTCCTTTTAGTTTAGTTTTTAATTCTGCACAAGTAGTGTTAGATTTAGTTTGCAGTAGTTTAGAATAGATTTAGTTTTAATTGTTAGTGTTTAATGTTAGCTGTAGTTAGATTAGTCTTAGGAGTAGAATTAGTATTAGATCCCCTCCCTCACCTCCTCTGATCAGTCCAGATCAGAGGGGAAGAATCATCTGTTCATTAATCAATTTATCTCCCTCTTCATGTTTTGTTTTTCCACCATCCAATTCTGATTTATGTTCCTTTTAACGACGAATCTTTCATCTGTCACCCACACATCTGGACCCAATTCCAGATCTGATGGTGTACTGCCTCAGATCTGAAATTGGCGTCACAAGCACCATTTGGGGCTTCTCACTCACCCCATTTGTGTTCACAAAAGCCCCTTTTATTTTAGATTGATTGCCTCAGTTTGTCAGATTCACTTTAACATGGGTTTTGAAGAGATTTTGCTTTCTGAAATGTCTTGACAGATCTGACAAATTGAAGGGATTTTGGTTTTCCTTGAGGGCAAGGATTCTGAGAAGTTCTCTGGTGACAGAGAACAAATCAGAAGAGCCTTTCATGAATTTGCTTCTGCCTTGATCCGAATGCATTCGCTAGTTTTTATAAATTCCTTTAATGCATTCTTTTTCTGATTTGTCATTTCAGAACTGCCATACACCACCTGTTTGATGATTATTTTTGTATGGTGATTCTCTAACCTAAGGAGTTTTCCATACTCCTTAAGGTTGCAAGAAACTGGGATTGTATGTTTTTGGTTTTAATTGATTGAGTTAAGTCTTCCTTCATGCTGTCTATGGCATTAGGAAGACTAACTCAATGCCATTTGTGTTTTGATCTGAAATGATGCTTTTGATAAGGGCTTTTCCTTGTGGGTATTTGAACTGAATTCTTATGTGATTTTCGTGAGATTTATACCCTTATCAGATTTGGATTTCAACTCTTTAATTTTTAGTTTGTTCTGAATTTTCTCTTATTCCCAGTTATACAGTAAAATGCTGCAAACTGCAGCAACATTCCCCTCTTCTCTAAATTCTCCTCTTCTCTGTGAATACTTTCCCCCTCTTCAAATGGACTAACTGCAGCAGCAGTTAGCCCATTTGACAGTGGCTTAAGCCACTGACACTGCTAAAACACCCTGAACAGCACATTCTCTTCCCTCTCCATCTTCTCTGACAGTAGCTTAGCTGCTGTTTAAAATGAAATAAAAACTTAATTAACCCTCATTCCCTAAATTCCTACTAAAACCTAATTATACATACTTAATTTCACACTGTAAATATACATATCCATACTATTATAACTATAATATACAGCCTGATTATGTACGTAGACATACATAGATATACTGTAAATACTGTATAAACTTGTACATAAATCTATATACATATGTAATCTATGTAAATATATGTATAAATACTGAACTATTATGTATGTATTTACTGATATATGTATATGTATATATACAGATTCGTATGTACATATTCAGTAGCTATATTATAGAATAAATTAGCTAAATTAATAATTTAGAGCTATAATTAAATAAATAAATCTATAGACTTAGGTTAACATATATAGTAAGTAATTTAAGTTAGTTAAAGTACAATTATACCTAGTATAGCTTACTGTAACTTAGTTTTATTTAAAACACTCAGAACAGCTAGTTTAACTTAAATAAAATAGAAATAAATTCGTAAATATACAATAAAAATATGTATAAAATACTTAAGTATGTAAATTGAATCTGTATAAGGTCAATTAGACCATTTACTAACTATTTTATAAGTAATTAACTATTTAATCACCTAAATCAACCTGTACAATCAGCCTAGTTTAGCGAATTTATTTGTATAGTAAACATATTTAAAATTCAAAATTAATTAATCAATTATGTAGTATTATGTAAATACTTTATTAACCATATTTTATTTTATTTTATTTAATAATTTATGGCCCCCAAATCGAGGGCCAAAAGCACGATCAGACGCAGCTGCGCCTGATTTCCAGCGCACGATGTGGCGCTGGAATAGCACCACATCGTGTGCTGCAAGTCAAGCGCAGCCACATAAATGGAATTTGTGTTTCCTATACACCAGTCGTCACGGGCGCCGGGCGCCCGAAACACTGCCTTTACCCGATTACCCAATGAGCTCCGGTCTGAGTACTCTGTCTGATTTGCGATTAGTATGTGACGCGTGTGTGTGGCCGGGGGCCCGAGCGTGTGCGAGCATATGGCGTTGGGCTGAGGCCTGGCGCTGAGATTAAAGACATAATTAAGCCACCTAATCTGAGATTAGGGCGCGCTTAGTAGAGGTCTGGTCCCACCCTTAGGGTGCTGTGTATCCCTCGAAAAGCGTGCCCGCAAACTAAACACGTTTTAAACTAATGATATTAGCCTAATCCCCTCCCCACCGCAGCCTCTGAAATATGCTAAGACAGAAGAGTTAACAAAGAGAAGAACAAAGAGTTAACACGAGAGAAAAAAGCAAAGAGTACAAGAACAACAGAGAAAAGAACAAGACTAATAAAAAGAGAAAGAAGAAGATGAATACTTAAAACAGAAATATGAACACAAGAAGAACAGGAGTTAAGAATACAAAGAACAGAGACTTAATGAAGAAAGAAAGAGAAACAAAGAATAAGTAGTATACATACGTATAAGTAAATCTATATAATTACTAACAGAATAAAGTGACACTATAAACGTCGCTAAAGATCTCAGTTTTGCCTCTTTAGGTTGTATATAGTGTTTTCTGAGATTTAGCGACGCTTATATCTGTCACTGAAACTGCTGTATATGTTACTGTACATAACAGACTAATAAGTTAAATTTCTACACCATTGCATTCTAATGTATTATATACTATTATGATAGTACTAATAGGATAACTTGTAAATACATAGTTTAGAGTATAATAATAGATTGTTTGATGCTTGTTCATAGTTAGTATTTTTGCAAGCATTTCTTAGTAATTAGGTAAATAAAACACACATTCATTCATTCTTTAATAAAATGTAAAGTTTCTTTTTTGAATAAGAAGACAATTTTGAGATAATCAAAGAGTGACCGAATTAAATTCAATAAATTGCCTCCCAGTGAACGACCTGGAACAAAACCAGTAAAAATTAGATAAATAAGCAAATGATAATAATGGTTGTAATGACTGGAACTCACCCATACTCACCACTATACGACATCCTTAATGTTATATTATACACCCTGTACTACAACGACATAATCAACAATCATTTTAAGCTTCATTAGCGAGATTATCTCGAAATCTCGAAAGCTAGGGTTCTGGGGGATGACATGGGCGGGATTATCTCGAAATCTCGATATCCAGGGATCCCTGAGGATTGATGATGGGGACGAGGAATCCGATACAGACCGTGTTGAGAAGCTAATCCGAAGCTAGAAATAAAAGGAAAAGAGAGAGAAAGCTCTCCAAACAAATAAATCTTCTGTCTCTCTTTTACAAAAACGCACTGCAAACTGAAACTAGGCTAGAAATGTCTCAAGCACGGGTGTTTTAACCGCGGAATCCAACAAACCCTAGGTTTGTTTCTGTGGGCCTTAAAAACCTTCGCGGAGGACTGAGGCTAAAGCGGGTCAGGTCCGGATTTTGGTTGGTACTTGAGTACCTCTAGGCCTATTGTTGACATTCTGACCTAATCATAAAAGAAGCACTTATCATAATTAATGACAGACACTCAGGGTCTAGAACAGAAGTTAAAACCTTGAAATTTTGCTAATGGACTAGCAAAAGCTAGGCATGGGGGTATGATGAGAGCCTCATCATGAGCCATAACTAGCTCATTTTGACCTAATAAAGAGAGTAAAAGCTCCTACATGACTTAGAAGACGGCTTAATTGGAGGAATAA
Source organism: Thalassia testudinum (assembly GCA_037157565.1). Taxonomy (NCBI): domain Eukaryota; kingdom Viridiplantae; phylum Streptophyta; class Magnoliopsida; order Alismatales; family Hydrocharitaceae; genus Thalassia; species Thalassia testudinum. The sequence continues at coordinate 58,257,158 of JAZHRO010000030.1, forward strand.
GTGTTCTGAGAAGAAAACATGAAATAAATGTTAAAACTGCAATTTTACCATTGCAGTACATAAACGGGATTTATCAGAGACAAAACATAGGTCAAATGGTCTAAATGAGATAAAAAGTGGGTTGAATCAATCAAAAATGGTTTCATGTGCAATCCAGGAAATAAATGAAATCTTATAACCCTAAAACAGACCCGCTTAATTCAACAAGGTTCTGATTAGGATAAAAATCAAGTAAACACTCTAAAAATCATGGAAAAATATACCCTAGGGTTTAGAACATTCAAATTGGCCTTTGGAACCTAGTTTGACCTAGATTAGCGTCCTAGCTCATCAATTGACCTAATTTGGGTTTTTACACAAAATGTCCAGTAAAACGTGGTCAAACCTAAAATCCAACTTCACCATTGGATTCCTTAGGTCTAAATTAGGTCTGTACCAAAATTTGGACCTAAGGGGAAGTCATCTTGACCTACTTTACAATTTAGTACACCCAATCACATTTTGGTCCTTATCTTTTGAAAACCATCACAACAACCCCCCTATCTTTCTCGCCAATCTTACAATCAAGTCCTTCCGCCATTATTGGGGCAGAATCCTTCTCCGGCGAGGATTAGAGAGGGAATACGCTCAGATCCCTCAGAGATCCCCTCCCAAAATTGGAAGGGAGATTCTCTGAGGAATCCCCTTCCATCTGAGCCCGATCATGATCCCAGATTTGCACAAAATCTCTGCACGAGAGATTTGGGTATCTAACCACCTTCCATCTCCGGTGAGACGTCGGCGACAGATGGCGTGCCCTCCACGCCCCAGAAGCACGGCCAAACACCTATAAATTAAACTCTAACTCCGGCCACATCTCCTCAGCTTAACTTGGCCGGGATTCCATCTCAAATTCATCTCCTTCTCCGGCCAAGGTGTCCAGCGAGCCCCCCTCCCCTTCCTCTTTGCTCTTCCACAAAACCAGTGGCAGAGCCGTCTTCCTCATCCTCCTCCGCGTCGCGCAACACCCGCGCGCGCTGCCCTAGCCCCGTCGTCGCCGCCGTCTTCCCCCACTGGGCGTCTTCTTCTCCGGCGACAGCAGGTACTGCCGTCCGCCTCCTCGTCCCCTTCTTCCCTTTAATTAGGTTAAAACTCTTCTTCTCTATCCCCTCTTTCATTCCCCCCATTTTATTTCAACAAAAACCCCTCGACCGCCGCTGTTCACCATCACCTTTCTCATCTCCGGCCACCCTCCGGCGAGACACTCCCATCGCTCCGCAACCCCACACGCCTCGCCGACCATCACATAACCTCCGCCTCACCTCACTGAGTAACATCCACCCATCCACAATCCCTATAAGCCTAGCCAACAGTCCCCCGAACTCACCCATCCATCCGGCCACAGGACAACCTAGGCACGCACACCTAGGCCACCTCGCGGCCTGCCACCTAGCTCTTCACCTTCGCCATGACACGGCGAAGGTTCCTCGGTGATCTGATTAGGCCGCGAGGCTCTTTTCGTGTCTGACAGGTTCCACGCCCCGGCCGCCATTGACGGCAACTCGAGGAAGCTCCACGCTCGCTCCAGGCTTCAGGACCGCAAGGCTCCAGGTGCAGCTCACTCGGGGAGGCATTGCGAAGATATCTAATCCAGCGAGCGACGCAACAGAGTCCGCAGTAGTGGCAATTGCAGGAAGGATTTCTGCGGGCGCGCGCGAGAGAAGGCCGGGAGCTTTAGTCCCACATCAGGAAGAAAGAAGGAAGGAGTGAAGCCAACACTTTGCCGCTACTAGCAAGGGAAATGAAGAAGTAAGGAAGCCTTCGCAGAAGAAAAGGAAGAGGCGAAGGGAAAAGAGAGGAAAAACTGAAGAACAAGAAGAAGAGGAACTGAAGACAAACAGAACTAAGAAAGGAAGCAGAGCCAAGGAAGAAGAAGAAGAAGACCTGTAGAGAGAGATACTGCAGGAGAAGAAAGAAGACAGAAGAAAATAAAGAAGAAAAGAAGCACTGCAGAAGAGAAAGAACAAGCACAAAGAGGAAGAAAAAGAACAAGAGAAGGGAAACCTACTTTTAAATTTCTCCTTTTTGCCTCAATTACTTTTCAAACTCATGCATTTACATTTGAATTAAAGTTTTGAGTAATTAAAATGTTCAATTACATTCTAGAGATTAGTAATGAATTCCAATTGCTCCCTGTGTTCGACCTCGGATACTTAGGTTTTCGAGTAATAAAACTTTTATTTGTTGACGACGCTTGATCACCTATACTACGACGTAATTAACTGTTAAAACACGATCGAGTCTAGCCGCGTCAACATGAAGCTCCCTACGTTATCTGATGTGGCCGAGAGGCTGTCCTTCTGATTTCAGGTCTCCGCCTCCTCGCCGCCATTGACGAGCTGCTGAAGCTCCTTCGCAAGCAGCTCCAGGCTGGCTCCAGCCCAGGTGCGCGCTCCAGGCAGCGCGGGTTGGTTCCGCGAGCACGCCCAAGCTTGCGATTGGGGTTGCGAACATTCACTGCTGCCCCAATTGGCAGCATCTTCTCGCCTGCGGGCGCGCAGATTGGAGGTGGAACTTTAGTCCCACCTCGTAAGTGTGTGGCCTCGCGCCCACACTTAAATTGAAAACGTGAATAGGGTTGTTTGCCTTCGATACACAGGGGTTAGGTCCCTCACCCGCATGCAGCACGCCACGCGCTCGCCCGCCCTCGCCCGCGCTCACGCCCTGCGGGTCTGGGCCGAATTCGACTACCCGACCAAGCACTCCTTGCCCACCACCGCAAGCCGGTGGGCCTGGTCCCGGGCGCGTAACCCAAACCCGATTACCCGGCTCTGGGAGAGCTTTCCCAAAGAGAGATTCAGAGAGAGAGAGATGCGGGGAAGTGGTAGGGGTAGGTTTTGCACTGATCATTATGTGTGCACGCAGGGAAGAAGGAAAGAGAAGAAGAAGCAGAAGAAGGAAGAAGAAGAGAGGAGGAGCGGCTGAAGATTTAGCCGCACTGAGCAGCTGAAGAAGAAAGGAAGGAGAGGAGCTGAAGGAGAAGAAAAGGAGCCGCACTATAGCAAATACATTGTTAAGTCGTCTGAGCATCGAGTCAGACGACAGAAGGTCAGCAGCCAGAGCAGAGAAGAAGGCATGCTGAAGAAGAAAGAAAGAAGAGGAAGGGGCCAAAGCAAAGAAAAAAAAAAGAGAAGGAGACAAGAAGGTGAAAGAAAGAAAAGAAGAGGAACGGCCAGAGCAGAAGAAGAAGAAGAAGAAGAAGAAGAAGAAGAAGAAGAAGAAGAAGAAGAAGAAAAGAAGGAAGAAGGACTTAGCAGCTGAAAGAGAGAAGAAGGCAGAGGCTCTACAGCTGCAAGGAAGAAAAGAAGAAAATCAGAGAGGAAGAAAGGGAAAAGAGAAAGGGTCACCACAGCCGCAGAAAGAAAAGAAGAGAGAAGAAGGCAAATTGAAGGAAGAGAAGAAACAGCTGCAAGAAGAAAAGAGAAGAGGAAGAGAGAAGAAGAAGCCAACAGAAAAGAGAACTTTTGTTCCCCCCCTCTCTCTCTATCTCTTAATTTTTGTAAAACCTTATATTGTGAATTTATGTTTCTAGAATTATAGTTGCTCCCTAAGTTCGACCTCAGGAAACTTGTCATTCCGAGTAAAAAAATTGTATTAAACTGATAATCGCTTTGTTATATACCACAATGACTGTAATAAATAACCAAACCAACTAAGTGAGCCACCAGCATTTTGGCACCGTTGCCGGGGAGCAACGGCTATTCTAGAAGCCATTAATTCACAATTTTTGAATTTCTATTGATCTCTTCCCTTTTGTTGTGCAGGCACAGGAAATCAGGAGGACACAAAGCAGCCCCACAACAACCACACCTAGGACAGGTAATTTTCTATCCTCTCACTTTAACCCCTAAATTCTAAAGAGGAAGAAAAAAGAAAGAAAAAGCAATTTAGGCATAACCTGTCTTCCATACCTAGTAAATCATTAAAGCTGCATGTTTTCAATTTCAAAACAGTATTTCTATACATCCATTAAGGGTATTTAGGGCTAACACCTTCTTGCTTGAGCCCTAATTATCCAATCTAAAGGAAACTAACTGGACCAAGTAGAGCCAATATAAGATTCAAAATTAGGATTTTAGAGACACTTTCTAAGCAAGAATTGAGAATTCTCAAAAGAAGTGTGCCCAAGCCATTGTTTGAAAGCACCTATTCAGAGAAACCCTAAGAAATTTCGCTCTTAAAAATACTTGAACCTTAAAATACAAAGACTTAATAAGCTCTCAAAGGAACTAGCAAGTGAAGTTGACCCCTTGGGTCAACCAACCTTCAACTTAGGTCACTCTTTACACCCAAAAGGCTAAAGTTCAAGTGAAAACCTAAGCACCTTGATCCTAACTAAAAGTGGTAGACTTAAGAGGTCAAGAGCCACATTCCGGTCTACCCGAAATCTCAATGATAAGAGAGGTCGGGTGGGGGAAACCTTGTAACCCATGGGGACGATCTACCGTGTAGGAGTCTTCGCGGGACCCACCCTCTCTGGCTACCCAGGTAATTCTCAGGTGGACGATCTTTTGATCAAGGGGCCCATCTGCCCCGAACCTCTATAGTCACCCAACATTCTGGGTGTCTTGATTGGGTCCAGCACCTACTAAACTCATCCTCTCCATCAGTGTATGTTTCGTAGGAGGTCCTTGAAACCTCCTTTAGAAATTCACTCTCCTCGAGGATGAGCCTCAGTGCCCTTGTTTGTGCAACCAACACTTCACATAGACCTCTCCTCCGACTCCGAACCCAACTCACCTTCTTCTTCCACAATGGCTCAACCAGTTGAGGAAGAGAACAATCTGGAGCACCAGCTCCAGCGACTCAATGACCTCTTCCAGAACTTTATGCACCCACCGCAGCGTCCTATGATGCGGGACCATTATAATCCAGCTGCGGTGGCTATTGAGCCTCGAGTCAGAATCCCGACTGGAGGACCTGATTCTGAACTAAAGCCTAATATGATTCATGCCATACCTAAATTTCATGGGCTTAATTCTGAAGAACCCTTCCAGTACATTAAACAGCTAAAGCATCTGGCCCAAACTTTTGGGTCAGATGCACTAAATCGTGATATTCTCCTCATGAAGATGTTCTCCTTCTCCCTTATGGACAAGGTCGCCCATTGGTACCAAACACAGACCTGGCCGATCAACAATTGGGAGGAATTTCAGTCTGAGTTCTTGAAAAAGTTCTTTCCCGTTGGTCGGATCAATGCCTTGCGCTATCAGATTACCCACTTCACGCAACAAACGGGAGAACCTCTCCATGAGGCATGGGATTGCTTTCAAGATCTCATGAGGAAGTGCCCCAATCACGGAGTTCCTAAATGGGAACAAGTCCAGTCTTTTTACCAGGGACTCCATAAAGATATTAGACTTTTCGTCAATGCAACTTGCGGAGGGAATATCATGGGTCAGCACGAGGACAACGTGTGGGAGATTCTCGAAAATATGTGCGAGAACTCCATCAATAATGACTTCATGGGATTATTCGACAGGATGAATACCCACGCATCAACGAACCTTAGGGGAGCACACGAGACGCAGGGCCTGTCCGCATCAGTCGACCTGGAATTGATGGCCAGTCGATTGGACAAGGTCTCTATCATTGAGAAGAAGGTGGATGAGCTGACTCAGCACTTGCAGCGAGCCACCTCTGCGTATAATTCCTTTGCACAGCCTCCTTCCACACAGGAGACTGTGCAAAACATTCTCCACCGACCTTCTCCTGGGATGGATCCGTATCCACCCCCATCTGATTCTCAGATCGGAGGATCCTCCGATCCTTTCTATACGAGCCAGGGGAATTCCACTCCCCCATTCTCTGACTCTTTGGAGGTTCCTCAGACTTGCGAGGACCTCAACGCCATCCAGAATGACCCATTTTCCAATACCTACAATCCTGGATGGCGAAACCATCCCAACTTCCAGTGGGCGGGAAATTCCCAAACTTAAAGACCACCCTTTCAGCCCCGTCCACAACCACCTCGTCCTTACCAGCCGCCTCAACCTCGGCCCAACCCTACTTATCCATCAGGGCCAAACCAAGACCAAATGTCCCTCATCCTTCAGACTCTAGCTGACATTCAAAGAACGAATGCAGCTATTCAGAAGCAACACAAGAACGAAATCACAAAGGTTCGAAACCAACTGGCCCAGTTGGTAAATTCTCTCCAACCAGGCACATTTCCTTCTCAACCTCTTCCTAACCCGAATAACGTGACGACCCAGCGGCGCGTTATGAACCCAAACCCGGGCCAAGCACACATGATTTATTAGGCCCCCTCTGTTCCTTCACCTGATGGGATGGAGGTTTCCACTTCTTATGCGAGTTATCAGCAGCAACCCATCCTATCAAACCCTAACCAAAACCAAGCAGGACTAAATTCTGTGACCATCCGCAGTGGTAAGGAAACCCAAGATCCACCTTATCCAGACCACTCCAAGCCTGGTAGTAATCCAAACCCTAGGACAGTAATCCAGGACGTTCCTATCCCTGTCCCAGATCAAAGACCTGGACCACTCCTAGAAGAACCAACCAAGGTTCCTTTTCCCGAGGCTTTGACCAAGGGAAAGAAGACAACCAAACCCGTGGCACCTGAGGAGGACCTGGTCAAGCTCTTTGAGCAGGTCCAAATAAACATCCCCTTGATGGATGCGATTCGCCACGTACCGACTTACGCACGATTCTTAAAGAATGTATGTACACCTCAGCATAAGCCTCGAACCAAGAGTGGGAGTCCAATTGTACTGTCAGAGCAAGCCAGCTCTGTAATCCTGAGCAAACTCCCACCCAAGGCAAAAGATCCAGGTACTCCCCTAATTTCCTGCAAAATAGGTGAAACCCAGTTTGACAGAGCATTGCTAGACTTGGGTGCTTCCATAAATCTGATACCCACATCCTTACTTAACCACCTAGAAGAATCTGAGCTAAAACCAACTGAGGTGACACTACAATTAGCAGATGGGTCTATTAAGTCACCTAAAGAGATTCTTGAGGATGTTATTATGAGAGTGCGGGATTTCTATTTCCCTGTAGACTTTATAGACTTAGACATGGATGCACCAGAAAACCCTAGGGATACACCAATCATTCTAGGGAGACCTTTCCTGGCTACTGCTAGAGCCAACATCAGTTGTGACGAGGGCCAAATAGAACTAAAATTTAGGAATCAAACCCTCAAAATTGATATCTTTAAGGCCCAACAAGGAATCAATTGCAGTGTCATTGAACAAATTTGTGATATTAAGGCTTTGGTTAAAGAAACACATTTTGAGAATAACCTGATTATGCCTCATCAACCACAGAAAGATCTTAAATTGCAATTAGAGGAGTCAGACCCTGATTTAGACAAACCCATAACTCCTATCCTTGAACCTCACACTTACCCTGAACCACCCGCTGCTGCTGAAAACCCCATCCTTGAACTAAAATCCCTTCGCGATCATTTGAAATACATCTTTTTGGGTTCTAATCAGACTTTTCCTGTGATTATAAACTCCAAGCTTACTCCTGATCAGGAATCCTGTCTGATTGCTGTTCTCCAGCAACATCGTAGAGCCATTGGTTAGACTCTCGATGACTTGACTGGAATAAGTCCCTCTTATTGCACACACCGTATTTATTCAGAAGAGGGCACACGACCAGCCCGTGAGATGCAGAGACGTTTGAATCCCAATCTGCAGGAGATCGTGAAAAAGGAGATCATTAAGTGGTTAGATGCAGGGATCATCTACCCGATCTCCGACAGTCATTGGGTGAGCCCAATTCAGGTCGAGCCTAAAAAGGCAGGGCTCACCACCATTACGACTGAAACCGGAGAAATTATACCGACCCGAATAGCCAACTCGTGGAGAGTCTGTATAGATTACCGACGACTCAATTCCTCCACGAAGAAGGATCATTTCCCACTACCTTTCATTGATCAGATTCTCAAAAAATTAGCAGGAAATCGATTCTTCTGCTTTCTTGACGGGTACTCCGGTTATAACCAAGTGGCTATTCATCCTGAGGACCAAGAGAAGACCACGTTCACCTACCCCTTCGGGACTTACACATTCCGAAGGATGCCTTTCGGTCTCTACAATGCACCCGCGACTTTTCAGCGGTGCATGCTTGCCATATTCACTGATATGGTAGGTGATTATCTAGAAGTCTTCATGGATGACTTCTCAGTTTTTGGGGCATCATTTGATGATTGCCTCCAGCACTTGGTTCATATACTCAGGCGTTGCATCGATGTTAATTTGGTTCTTTCTTGGGAAAAGAGCCATTTTATGGTGCCTAAGGGGATCGTCCTAAGACATCTAATTTCGGAGAAAGGCATCCAAGTGGATCGAGCCAAGGTTGATCTAATTTCTCGGCTTCCTATGCCTAGCTCGATTAGGGACATCCGTTCTTTTCTAGGGCACATTGGTTTTTACTGTCGTTTCATTCCTGATTTTTCGAAAATCGCGCGCCCCCTGACTACTTTTCTTTCTACGGATGTACCCTTTGAGATCTCAAAGGAATGCACTCAAGCATTTGAGAACCTTCGTAACTGAGTCACCCAGGCCCCAATCTTACAATCCCCTAATTGGTCTCAACCCTTTGAGATCATGTGTGATGCATCTGATTTCGCTATAGGAGCGGTTCTGGGGCAAAAAGTTGACAGGAAACCCATGGTCATCTACTACGTTAGCAAAACACTTGACGAGGCTCAGCGTAACTATACAATTACGGAGAAAGAGCTGCTAGCCGTAGTATTTGCCCTTGAAAAATTTTGATCTTATCTCCTGGGTTCCCACGTCGTCATCTACTCGGATCATATAGCTATGAGGCATCTCCTTGACAAGAAGGACGCGAAGCCCCGACTAATCCGATGGATCTTGCTATTGCAAGAATTCGACCTCGAGATTCGCGACAAGGTGGGAAGACAAAACGTGGTAGCTGACCATTTGTCTCGCCTTCCTTCTGAGATCATCAACGCTTCTGGACCCATCACGGAGCATTTTCCAGATGAGCACCTACTGACTATTGGTACTAGACTTCCATGGTTTGCTAATATAGTAAACTACTTGGCATCTCATCAGATCCCGTCTGATTGGCCGAAGGCCAAGAAAGACAAATTACGCTCTGATGCCAAGTATTACATCTGGAAAGATCTGTACCTCTTCCGCATAGGTGCCGACCAAATCATCCGGCGATGTGTTCCGGAAGGAGAAATCAATGATATTCTCTCCTTCTGCCATGACTAGGCATGTGGTGGCCACTTCTCTAGGCACAAAACCACATCAAAAATCCTCTAGTGTGGCTTTTATTGGCCCACTTTATTCAAGGACGCATACAATCACTACAACGCATGCCGTTGCCAAACTTTGGGCAACATGAGCCATCGTGACATGATGCCTTTGCAACCGATCCTCGTATGCAAAATCTTCGACATTTGGGGGATTGATTTTATGGGCCCCTTTCCTGTTTCGGATGACTTCGAGTACATTTTGCTGGCTGTGGACTACGTGTCCAAATGGATCGAAGCCATACTAACCAGAACCTGTGATCATAAAATCGTTCTCAAATTCATTCATCACAATATCTTCTCACGGTTCGGGATTCCTTGTGCTATCATCTCTGATGGGGGGACCCATTTTACGAACGCTCAGTTCAGGTCACTGATGACCAAATACGGGGTGTCTCACCAAATCTCCACTCCTTATCACCCCCAGACTAATGGCCTAGCTGAGCCATCAAATCGGGAGATCAAGAAAATCCTGCAGGTCACTGTTCAGCCTGACAGGAAGGACTGGTTGTCCCAACTTTCGAAAGCTTTGTGGGCTTATAGGACCGCCCACAAAATCCAATTAGGCATGTCTCCTTTTAGACTGGTGTACAGGAAGGCATGTCACCTTCCCGTCGAACTGGAGCACAAACCCTATTGGGCAGTACAGAGCTGTAATTTAGATCTTTCTAAGGCTGGAACCCACAGAAAGCTTCAGATAAGAGAGATCGATGAGTTACGCCTTGATGCATACGAGAACTCGCGAATCTACAAAGAGCGGGTTAAAGCCTTCCATGACAAGCACATATCTAGAAAGATCTTTCATCCTGGTGAGACGCCAATCCTCTGTAGTTCTAATATTTCATCGTAGTATAGTATAGAGAAGCGGTTACCAGTTTAATACAATTTATTACTCGGAAATAAAAGTTTTCCCGAGGTCGAACTCAGGGAGCAAACTGTATTCTAGAAGTACAAAGTTTCTATTACAAAAATGAAAGAAAGAGAGAGAGGGATTTGTCTTGTTGGCTTTTTCTTCTTCTCTTCTTTCTCGTCTTTGTCTTCTTCACTTCTCTTCTCTTTGGTTCTTCAGTCTTCTTCCTTCTTCTTATTTCTTCTTTCTTCCAAGCTTCTTCTTCTCTTTCTCCTCGTGTTCTGCTTCTCTCTTCTTTGTCTTCTTCCTTCTATTCTTCTTCTTTCTTTCTTCTGGGCATCGTTTGATTTTTCAATCAGACGACTTAAGTAGCCTCTGCTACAGTGTGTCCTCCTTCCTTCTTTCTTCTGTGTCTTTCTTCTTCTTCTTGCAGTCCTTCTTCTTCTTCTTCTTCTTCTCCTGCTTTGCTTCAAGCAGCCACGGCTCTAGCTGCTCCTTCCTTCTTTCTCTTCTCCTTCTTCCTCTGCGGTCTGCCTTCTCTTCTTCTTCTTCTTCTGTGCCTACACGCTCACAGTTTGGTCAGGGCAAAAACCTACTCTACCCTCCCCCGCGTCTCTCTCTCAGAATTCACTCGTAGGATAGCTCTCCCAGAGCCGCCGGGTATTCGGATACAGGTCACGCCCGGGTCCAGGCCCACCGGCGTGCGGTGGTGGGCGAGGAGTGCAGGTCGGGTAAACGGGTCGGGCCAGGTCCGCAGGGGGTGGTCACGGACGAGGCCGGGTGAGCGGGTGAGAGGGACCTCACCCCGTGTGCTGAGGCGATAAGCCTATAGCACTTTTCGCATTTATGCGGGTGCGCTGCTTCAGAGTCTTCCGAGGTGGGACTAAATGTCCCACCCCAATCGCTGCTGTGCACGGGGCTCTCACGCCAGCTGCAGGCCTGGGCAGGTGCGTGAGGGCGAACCGCGCGTCCTGGCGAGTTAGACCTGGGCGAAGCGAGGCTGCAGCTGCAGGCGGAAGAAGCTCCACCTGCTCAGCAATGGCGGCGGAGGGCGGGTGACCTGTTCACAGCAATACGACCTCTCGGCCTAGTCAGAAGGTGCAGGGAGCTTCGCCAGAGTGCGGCGAAGCTCGTGCAAGTGGTGGCGAGCCGTGGGGCGGCGTGCAAGGGCTGCCCTAGGTCGGACTGTGGCTGGGGGAATGGGTTTGTTCGAGGGGTCTTTAGGCAGCGAACGGCAGGGAGTGAAGGGGTGGAAGTGGTTCAGCGTGAAGAGGCGGAGGTTTTGGGTCGGTCGGTGAGTCGTGTGGGGTGGTGGAATGATGGGAGAGAGTCGTCGGAGGTTGGCCGGAGATGGAGAAGGTGAGGGCGATCAGGCGCGGTCAAAGGGTGGTTGAACAAACTGAAGTAGGGAAAAGAAAGAGGGGAGGAAGGGAAAGAACTGTACCTACTTGGAGGGACGAGGGGGACCAGAGCAGGGCGACAATAGTATCGACTGTTGCCGGAGAAGAAGGTGCCCAGAGAGAGAGGGCGACGGCGAGGAGAGAGCAGGAGAGTGCGCGCTGGGTACGGTGCGACGCGGGAAGAGTGGGCGAAGGCGGCTCTGCTACTGGTAATGCGGCAGAGCGACGAGGAGGAGGAAGAACTGCCGGAGTAGGGCGGCTTCTGCTGGAGTGGGAAGAGAGGGAAGAAGGGGGGGTTTCTCCGTCAGAACCGAGCTGCTGAGTTCGGTAGACGGGGGCGGCTTTTATAGAGGTGGAATCAGAGAGGAGGGCGGAGGGAGGCGACGTGCCTCCCTCGCCGGAGGACGTCGGAGATGGAGACCCATACCTTCCGTGCGTTCGCACAGGAGGTATGGGTAGCCGTAGAGACCATGGAGGTGTCCCTGCGACAGTAGACGTCGCAGGGAACCCCCGGTTGTCTTGGTAGAGGGTCTCCCTTACACTGCGCGGCGCCATGCTCCGCGCAAAGTTGCCGGAGCATGGCGCTGCTCAGGGTTTTGCATGGAGGACCCAAATGCAAAGAATGAAGAAGAGTTAGGGTCCAAAATGTGAGGGTTTCAAAAGTTGAGGGCCAAAAAGTAATAGATGAGGACCAAAATATAAAGTTGGTCAAGAAGGTCTCTTCTTAGGCTCAAGTTTTTCTACATAACTAATTAGGACCTAAGGATTCTGATGGTGAATTTTATTTCTAGATCAGACCTTGTTTGATCGGTCAATTTACGTAAAAACCCAAATTAAGTCATTAATTGGGCATGATTCTCAATGTAGGTCAAAATGGGTTCCTAAGGCCAAATTGAAGGTTCTAAACCCTAGAGATTATTTTTCTATGAATTTTAGAGGGTTTAGTTGATTTGCTATTTGCCTCGAACCTCGTAAATTGAAGTGGATTTATTTTTAGGGTTACAGGATGTCATTTAATTCCTTCGAGTTGCTGTAGCTCTTATTGGATCAACTCATCCCACTTTTCTTCTTATTAGGTTAGTTTGACCTATGTTTGGATCCTAAGTTACCCTATTTTCAGATTGAATTGGTGAAATTGCATTTTTACCCCTTAGTTTCTGTTTTCTTCACAAACTCAGAATTTCTCTGAGTCAAGCCTTTCTAGAGTTATGTAGGAGCTTTTTCTTGCAAATCTGGGTTAGATGGTGCTAGTTTAGGGTTTATGACGAGGTTTTCATCATACCCCCATGCCTAGCTTTTGCCAGTCCCTTAGCAAAAACCTAAGGTTTTAACCTTTGTTCTAGACCATGATGTTTTTAACAATCTTCAGATAAGTGCTTTTTCATTTGAACCTAGATTAGGTTAGAATGCTGACCATAGGCTTAAAAGGTACTCTAGTACCAACCAAGATCCAGATCTGTCTAGCCTTAGTCTCAGTCTTTGGCAAAGGTTTTTAAGGCCCACAAGAACTAACCTAAGGTTTATTGGACTTCTTGATTAAAGCACCCCGTGCTTGAAATGATTTTAGCCCTGGTTCAGTTTGCAGTACGTTTTGTAAGAGAGAGAGGTAGAAAGTTTTTCTGTTTGGAGAGTTTTCTCTCTCTTTTTCTTGTTAGTTCTAGCCTAGGATTGGCTTTTCAACACGGTCTGTATCAGATTCCTTGCTCCCATCATCAATCCTCAAGGGTTCCTGGCAATCGATGCTTCGAGATAGCACCGCCCATGGCAACCCCCGGAACCCTGGCTATTGAGATTTCGAGATAATCCCATCCATGGTGTTCCGTGGCTGAATCCAGACCTTGGCAATTGACACTTCGTGATAATGCCATCCATGGAATCTGAACCAGCAGAGTGCTTACATGCCCCCAGTAGGATATGTAAATATCCTAAGAGACAAGCACCGAGGAGATGATATTTTGTTATGCATCTTTGAGGGGATTTCCCGCCTCTCCGCGTTGGGAACTCGTCCAAATCAACTTGTGTTGATCGGCCGCTCCTATTCTAGGTGTATTTTTCAGAATTTTGCGATGCTTCTGCGTGATTTTGAATTTTTACGCTTACTGAACCAGGCTATGTGTGGGGTTGGGGTGCTTAGGTTACTGAGTCCCGTAAACCAGAAGTTAGTTAATGAGGTCAAATACTCCCTAAGCCTTGGACCTAATACTTAAGCTTTTCATTTTCCTCAACCTCTTGAGGACTGTCTAGATCTTAATGGGTACTAAGAGTCTATCCAAGAATGTCTAAAGTTTGCGTTCTTACTAATCTCACCATGCACTTTTCATTTCTTTTCTTGAATAAGGTCTAGAACTTAGGTCAATTCCTTAGCTTCTTATTAATGACTATCACTCTTTTTCTTCAATTTATGCTCCTTTTTGTTTCTTTTCTTCTCCCACAAAATTTCCTTTCTCCTCTTATTCTTTTTATTTTTTTTATTTTTTTATTTTTTTTCATTTTTTTTTAATTTTTATGGTGTTTTTGTCATATGTGAATTTTTTTATTTTAAAACCCTTTTTACAAGTTTTGCACTTTTATACCCCCCATGCCTAAGGTTTGCAATGTCCTCATTATGACTTAGGGGTTTTTATTTACTTAGTTCATTCCTTAAGACAGATGTTTTAATGAGTGAATGGGTCGGGATGAATTCTGCGGGAAGGAAGAGTGCCTGGCTGGCGAGAGTTTGCCAACTGGGCCAATTGGTTTCGGACTTCTGTAAGTTCATCCTTGTGTTGCTTTTGAATAGCCGCATTCGTTCTTTGAATGTCAGCCAAAGTCTGAAGGATAAGGGACATTTGATCCTGATTTGGCCCAGATGGATAAGTAGGGTTGGGCCGAGGCTGAGGCTGCTGGTAAGGACGAGGGGGTTGTTGTGGGCGGGGCTGAAAGGGTGGTCTTTGGGTTTGGGAATTTCCCGTCCACTGAAAATTGGGATGGTTTCGCCATCCAGGGTTATAGGTGTTGGAGAATGGGTCATTTTGGATGGCGTTGAGGTCCTCGCAGGTCTGAGGAACCTCCAGAGAGTCAGAGAAAGAGGGAATGGAATTCCCCGGGCTGGTATAGAGAGGATCGGATGGACCTCTGGTTAGAGAATCAGATGGTGGATATGGATCCATCCTAGGAGAAGATCGATGGAGAATGTTTTGCACAGTTTCCCTTGTGGAAGGGGGCTGTGTGAAGGGGTTATGCGCAGAGGTGGCTCACTGCAGGTGCTGAGTCAGCTTATCCACCTTCTTTTCAATAATCGAGACCTTGTCCAATCGAATGGCCATTAATTCTAGGTCGACTGATGCGGACAGGCCCTGCGTCTCATGTGCTCCCCTAAGATTCGTCGATGCGCGGGTATTCGTCCTGTCGAATAATCCCATGGAGTCATTGTTGATGGAGTTCTCGCACATGTTTTCGAGAATCTCCCACACGGTGTCCTCATGCTGACCCATGATATTTCCTCCGCAGGTTGCATTGACGAAAAGACGGATGTCCTCACGGAGTCCCTGGTAAAAAGATTGGACCTGTTCCCATTTAGGAACTCCGTGATGGGGACACTTCCTCATGAGAACTTGAAAACGATCCCATGACTCATGGAGAGGTTCCCCTATTTGTTGAGTGAAGTGCGTAATCTGATGGCTCAAGGCACTGGTCCGACCAACAGGGAAGAACTTTTTCAAGAACTCGGACTGAAGTTCTTCCCAAGTGTTGATCGGCCGGGTTTGAGTTTAATACCAATAAGCGGCCTTGTCCATAAGAGAAAAGGAGAACATCTTCATGAAAAGAATATCCCGATTTTGCGCATCTGACCCAAAAGTTTGGGCCAGATGCTTTAGCTGTTTGATGTGCTGGAAGGGATCTTCGGAATTAAGCCCATGGAATTTAGGTATAGCATGAATCATGATGGGCTTTAATTCGGAATCAGGTCCTCCAGTCGGGATTCTAACTCGAGGCTCGATGGCCACCGCAGCAGGATTATAATGGTCCCGCATCATAGGACGCTGCGGTAGGTGCACAAAGTTTTGGAAGAGGTCATTGAGTCGCTGGAGCTGGTGCTCCAGATTATTTTCTTCCTCAACTGGCTGAGCCATGATGGGGGAAGAAGAAGAGCTTGATTCAAAATCAAATGAGAGAATGATGGGGTAGGGTTGCTGTTCAAACACAGGCGTCGAGGCTTGGCCTTGACGAGAGTGAATTCCTAAAGGAGATCTTAAGGGTGGTCTTAAGGATCTCCTACCTTTCATGCACTGTTGGAGTAGAAGAGTTTAGAAGGTGCTGGACCCAATCAAGACACCCAAAAATGTGTTGGGTGACTATAGAGGTGCGGGGAAGATGGATCCCTTGATCAGAAAGATCGTCCACCTGAGAATTACCTGGGCAGCCAGAGAGGGTGAGTCCCGCGAAGACCCCTACATGGTAGAGCGTCCCCACGGGTTACAGGGTTTCCCCCACCCGACCTCTCTTGTCACTGCGGTTCTAGGTAGACCAGAATGGGGATCTTGACCTCTTAAGTCTACCTTTTTTTTTTTACTTTAAGATCAAGGTGCTTAAGGTTTCACTTGAACTCTTAGGTGTTTTTGTGAACAAAGTAGCCTAATTTGAAGGTTGGTTGACCCTAGGGGTCAACTTCACCCAGTGGTTCCCTTGAGAATTTAGGCCCTATTTTTTTAGGGTTCAAGTGTTTAAAGAGAGCCAATTGTTTAGGATTTTCCTTATTAATTATTTTCAATCAATGGCTTGGGCACACCTCTTTTGGATTTCCTCAATTCTTGATTAAGGGATGTGTCTCTGAAATCCTAATGTTTGACCTTATGTTGGCTCTACTTGGTCCATTTAACTCTTTGTTTGGGTAATTAGGGCTCAGGCAAGGATGTGTTAGCCCTTAATTACCTTTAAAACTGTGTGCAGGAATAATAGTTTCTGAGAATATGCAGCTATTACTATGTATAAAAGACAGGTTATGCCTATTTCTTTTCTTTGTTTTTCTTTAAAATTTTAGGGTTTAATAGGAAGTTACCTGTCCTTGGTGTGGCTGTGGTGCGGCTGCATCTTTTTTTTCTGTATCTGCACAAAAGAGAGGAGAGATTATTAGAAACTTACAAATAGAAATTTTATTACTTCTAGAATAGCCGTTGCTCCCCGGCAACGGTGCCAAAAAACTGGTGAGACGCCAATCCTCTGTAGTTCTAATATTTCGTCGTAGTATAGTATAGAGAAGCGGTTACCAGTTTAATACAATTTGTTACTCGAAAATAAAAGTTTTCCCGAGGTCGAACTCAGGGAGCAAACTATATTCTAGAAGTACAAAGTTTCTATTACAAAAATGAAAGAAAGAGAGAGAGAGAGGGATTTGTCTTGTTGGCTTTTTCTTCTTCTCTTCTTTCTCGTCTTTGTCTTCTCTTCTCTTCTCTTTGGTTCTTCAGACTTCTTCCTTCTTCTTATTTCTTCTTTCTTCCAAGCTTCTTCTCTTTCTCCTCGTGTTCTGCTTCTCTCTTCTTTGTCTTCTTCCTTCTGTTCTTCTTCTTTCTTTCTTCTGGGCGTCGTCTGATTTTTCAATCAGACGACTTAAGTAGCCTCTGCTACAGTGCGTCCTCCTTCCTTCTTTCTTCTGTGTCTTTTTTCTTCTTCTCGCAGTCCTTCTTCTTCTTCTGCTTTGCTTCAAGCATCCACGGCTCTAGCTGCTCCTTCCTTCTTTCTCTTCTCCTTCTTCCTCTGCGGTCTGCCTTCTCTTCTTCTTCTTCTGTGCCTGCACGCTCACAGTTTGGTCAGGGCAAAAACCTACTCTAGCCCCCCCCCCCCCCCGCGTCTCTCTCTCTCAGAATTCACTCGTAGGATAGCTCTCCCAGAGCCGCCGGGTATTCGGATACGGGTCACACCCGGGTCCAGGCCCACCGGCGTGCGGTGGTGGGTGAGGAGTGCAGGTCGAGTAAACGGGTCGGGCCAGGTCCGCGGGGGGTGGTCGCGGACGAGGCCGGGTGAGCGGGTGAGAGGGACCTCACCCCGTGTGCTGAGACGATAAGCCTATAGCACTTTTCGCATTTATGCGGGTGCGCTGCTTCAGAGTCTTTCGAGGTGGGACTAAATGTCCCACCCCAATTGGGCGCCTGCAGTTGAGAAAGCTGCAGGCAATCGCTGCTGTGCATGGGGCTCTCACCCCAGCTGCAGGCCTGGGCAGGTGCGTGAGGGCGAACCGCGCATCCTGGCGAGTTAGACCTGGGCGAAGCGAGGCTGCAGCTACAGGCGGAAGAAGCTCCACCTGCTCCGCAATGGCGGCGGAGGGCGGGTGACCTATTCACAGCAATACGGCCTCTCGGCTAGTCAGAAGGTGCAGGGAGCTTCGCCAGAGTGCGGCGAAGCTCGTGCAGGTGGTGGCGAGGCATGGGGTGGCGTGCAAGGGCTGGCCTAGGTCGGACTGTGGCTGGGGGAATGGGTTTGTTCGGGGGGTCTTTAGGCAGCGAACGGCAGGGAGTGAAGGGGTGGAAGTGGTTCAGCGTGAAGAGGCAGAGGTTTTGGGTCGGTCGGTGAGTCGTGCGGGGTGGTGGAATAATGGGATCGAGTCGCTGGAGGTTGGCCGGAGATGGAGAAGGTGAGGGCGATCAGGCACGGTCGAAGGGTGGTTGAACAAACTGAAGTAGGGAAAAGAAAGAGGGGAGGAAGGGAAAGAACTGTACCTACTTGGAGGGACGAGGGGGACCAGAGCAGGGCGACAGGAGTATCGACTGTCACCGGAGAAGAAGGTGCCCAGAGAGAGAGGGCGGCGGCGAGGAGAGAGCGGGAGAGCGCGCGCTAGGTACGGCGCGACGCGGGAAGAGTGGGCGAAGGCAGCTCTGCTGCTGGTAATGCGGCAGAGCGACGAGGAGGAGGAAGAACCGCCGGAGCAGGGGGCTTCTGCCGGAGTGGGAAGAGAGGGAAGAAGGGGGGGTTTCTCCGTCAGAACCGAGTTGCTGAGTTCGGTAGATGGGGGCGGCTTTTATAGAGGTGTAATCAGAGAGGAGGGCGAAGGGAGGCGACATGCCTCCCTCGCCAGAGGACGCCGGAGATGGAGACCCATACCTTCTGTGCGTTCGCACGGGAGGTATGGGTAGCCGCAGAGACCACGGAGGTGTCCCTGCGACAGCAGACGTCGCAGGGAACCCCCAGTTGTCTTGGCAGAGGGTCTCCCTTACCCTGTGCGGCGCCATGCTCCGCGCAAAGTCGTCGGAGCATGGCGCTGCTCAGGGTTTTGCAGGGAGGACCCAAATGCAAAGAACGAAGAAGAGTTAGGGGTCAAAATGCGAGGGTTTCAAAAGTTGAGGGCCAAAAAGTAATAGATGAGGACCAAAATGTAAAGTTGGTCAAGAAGGTCTCTTCTTAAGCTCAAGTTTTTATACATGACTAATTAGGACGTAAGGATTCTGATGGTGAATTTTATTTCTATATCAGACCTTGTTTGATCGGTCAATTTACTTAAAAACCCAAATTGAGTCATTAATTGGGCATGGTTCTCAATGTAGGTCAAAATGGGTTCCTAAGGCCAAATTGAAGGTTCTAAACCCTAGAGATTATTTTTCTATGAATTTTAGCGGGTTTATTTGATTTTTTATTTACCTCAAACCTCGTGAATTGAAGTGGGTTTATTTTTAGGGTTACAGGATGCCATTTAATTCCTTCGAGTTGCTGTAGCCCTTATTGGATCAACTCATCCCACTTTTCTTCTTATTAGGTTAGTTTGACCTATGTTTGGATCCTGAGTTACCCTGTTTTCAGATTGAATTGGTGAAATTGCATTTTCACCCCTTAGTTTCTATTTTCTTCACAAACTCAGAATTTCTCTGAGCCAAGCCTTTCTAGAGTTATGTAGGAGCTTTTTCTTGCAAATCTGGGTTAGATGGTGCTAGTTTAGGGTTTATGATGAGGTTCTCAACACATCCTGGTCAGAAGGTCCTACTCTTTGATGCCCGACTCAAACTCTTCCCTGAGAAACTGCGATCCAAGTGGGTCGGACCATACCTTGTCCGACAAGTTTTTGGAAATGGAGCCGTCGAAATCAGTCCGCTCAACCATGGTTCCGAACCTTTCATCGTGAACGGTCAGAGACTCAAACCATTCATTGATGTAACCTCTACTGATTTGGCTGAATCGTCATTTATCCTCCATTTTCCCTGAGTATATTGCGCCCAGCCGATGGTGTAAAACTCAGCGCTCAACGGGAGGCAGCCCGTCATTCTTTTTGAAAAAATCCGAAACCTTTTCTGACACCTCTTCGCACTTAAGGTTCACCCTTTAGGACAGCCGATTCCACCTCAGGTGCTTGCATCTGAGATTAGAAATCATCCGCAACTGTCACCCCGACCCATTCACTCATCAAAACATCTGTCCTAATGTGTGAACTAAGTTGAATAAAAACCCTCCTAAGTTACAATGAGGACATTGCAAATCTTAGGCATGGGGGGATATGGAAGTGCAAAACCCATAAGAAAAGGTTTTAAACAAAAAAATTCACAGATGCCAAAAACACCATATAAATTAAAAAAATTTGAAAAAGAATAATAAAATGAGAGGAGGAAAGAAATTTTGTGGAGGAGGAGGAGAAAAAGAACAAAATGAAAAGGAGCACAAAATGAAAGAAAAGTGATAGTCATTAGTAAGAAATTAAGGAGTTAACCTAAGTTCTAGACCTCATTTAGGAAAAAGAAATGGAAAGTGCACAGTGAGGTTAGTAAGAATGCAAACCTTAGGCATTCTTAGATAGACTCTTAGTACCCATTAAGATCTAGACATTCCTCAAGAGGTTGAGGAAAATGAAAAGCTTAAGTATTAGGTTTAAGGCTTAGGGAGTATTTGGCCTCGTTAACTAACTTTTGGTTTACGGGACTCAGTAACCTAAGCACCCTAACATCACACACAGCCTGGTTCAGTAAGCATAAAAATCAAAATCACGCAGAAACGTTGCAAAAATTATAAAAATGACACCTAGAGTAGGAGCGGCAGATCAACACAAGTTGATTTGGACAAGTTCCCAGCGCGGAGAGGTGGGAAATTCCCCTCGAAGATGCGTAACAAAATATCATCTCCTCGATGCTTGTCTCTTAAAATATTTATATATCATATTGGGGGCATGTAAGCACTCTGTTGGTTCAGATTCCATGGATGGCATTATCACGAAATGTCAATTTCCAGGGTCTGAATTCGGCCACGGAACACCATGGATGGGATTATCTTGAAATCTCAACAACCAGGGTTCAGGGGGTTACCATGGGCGGTGCTATCTCGAAGCAACGACTGCCAGGAACCCTTGAGGATTGATGATGGGGACAAGGAATCTAATACAGACCGTATTGAGAAGCCAGCCTAAGCTAGAATTAAAAAGAAAAAAGAGAGAGAAAACTCTCCAAACACATAAATCTTCTACCTCTCTTTCTTACAAAACGCACTGTGAACTAAGCCAGGGCTAAAATTATCTCAAGCACGGGTGCTTTAACAACAAAGTCCAATAAGCCTTAGGTTAGTTCTTGTAGGCCATAGAAACCTTTGCTAAGGACTGAGGCTGAGGCTAGACAGATCTGGATCTTAGTTGGTACTAAAGTACCTTTTAGGCCTATGGTTGGCATTCTGACCTAATCAAGGTTTCAAAAGAGAAAGCACTTATCTAAACTCATTAAGAACTTCATGGTCTAGAACAAGGGTTGAAACCTTAAAATTTTGCTAAGGGACTAGCAAAAGCTAGGTGTGGGGGTATGATGAGAACCTCATCATAAACCCTAACTAGCACAATTTAATCCAAGTAAGTGTGAAAAAGCTCCTACAAAACCTAAAGAGAGGCTTAACTCAGAGAATTTTAAGTTAAAGAATAAGACAATTCATAAGGGGTAAAACTGCAATTTCATCAATGCAATGTGCAAACATGGTAATTAAGGGTCCAAACACAGGTCAAATGAGCTTAATAAGGAGGAAAGTGTGATGAACTGATCTGAAGAGGGTTATAGCAACTTCTAGGAATTAAATGACATTCTGTAACCCTAAAACAAATCTACTTTAATTCACGAGGTTCGAGGCAGGATAAAAATCAACTAAACCCTCTAAAATTCATGGAAAAATATTTCCTATGGTTTAGAACATTAAATTTGACCTTTGCAACCTATTTTGACCTAAAATGAGAACCACGCCCAATTTATAACTTAATTTGAGTTTTTACGCAAATTGACCTATCAAACATGGTCCAACCTAAAATCAAATTTCACCATTAAAATCCTTAGGTGCAAATTAGTCTGGTATAAAAATGTGGGCCTAAGAAAACACCATCTTTACCGACTTTACAAATTGATCCTCTTAATTTACTTTTTGACCCTTATCTTTTGAAACCGTTGCGATTATCCCCCTATCTTCGTGTCGTTCTTTGCAGAACGCTCCCCCTTGCCATTTTCGCACAGCACCATACCTCCGGCGACCTTGCGCGGAGGATGGCACCGCACAAGGCAGGGTTCCCTACGTCGTCCCCTGTCGCAGGGACCCTCCCCTGACCTCTGCAACTGACCATGCCTCTCGTGCGAACGCACGAAAGGCATGGGTGTCCATTTTTGGCCACACTCCGTGTTATAACCAGGGCATCAAACGTCGTTTAAGATATCTGGGAAGTGGTCCAGACGTCTGGTCAGACGTCCGGAAGCCTTCCCAGACGTCTGGAAATAAATTTTTTTCGGCGTACGGGTTCGCGTCTGCGCGCATGCGCACGTAGACTGATCCCACCACCCTCCTTCTCTTTACTCCCTCCCTGCAGATAATTTTTTCTCTCTCTCCCCTCGGCAGCCTTCAAATATCCCTCTCCTCTCCCTCACCCTCACTCCACCGCCTTCTTCTTCTTCCTGTTAGCGAGAGCGTGAGCGGGCGAGGGCAGCCGCAGCAGCTGCTGTGAGTGTGTGGGAGGAGGGGATGCTGCGAGAGGGAAAGATAGCTCGATCGCGAGGTTGCGAGCTCGCCGGAGCGGTCAAGGTCGGCCGGCGGTTGCGCAGTAAGTGCGTGGTGCTGGGGAGGAGCAGCTGCAGCTCAGGCAGCAGACGGGGGCGGTGCGGCATGGCCGTGCGCTGTGGACGGAGGACGAGGAGGTCCTGATTCTGGGAAAATTTCCCAGAATCAGACGTCTGGGCATACGTCCAGACAACGTACGAGACGTCTGGAGGAAGGTCCAAACATCTGAAAGGTACGATATTTTTACCTTCCTTCCTTTCTCGCGTGTACGGCCATGCAGCCGCTCCGCCAAAGAGTCCTGCTCATTTCGTGTTGTGGACGATCGCGTGTGTGTGCAGGACCCAATCGAGAAGGTGCAAGGGCACGCCATCCCACACAGATTGGACATCTGGGCACAGCACCAGACGACGGAGAGGGTCTCCAGACGTCCAAGGTGATAGTCGAACGTCTGGAAACTAAGTTCAGACGATTCAGCAGGCTTCTGGACGTCTAAAGAACCGCGCAGATCAAGGTATGACCTGAGCTATCATTTAAGATGTCTGAAAGAAGTTCCAGACGTCTGATTTTGGGTAGACTTGTCGTTTTTGACCTGTTTAGGGTCCGTTCAGAGTCCGTTTTCCGCGTTTCAAGTCTCGTTCTTCTCAGATTTAGTTCCTCTACCTGTTTACAGTAATTGTATACTGTTCTAAGTAGCTCTTTGTATTTGATCCTTGTGTTACGACCCCATTCCATTACGGCTCTAGGGGTTGCGGAGGCACGTAAGCTTGCTGATTATGCCCCTAGTACTCTCGATTTTGCGGGTAGAGTGGCCCTTTCAATTATTTATCAAAAATTATGCACTTGTGAAATAATTAATAGATTCTAGGGTATTGCATGAACCCCAGGACTGAAAAACTAGATTGAATGATGGATCCTAGGATAATGCATGAATTCTAGAACTAGAAAACTAGATTGAATGATAGATCCTAGGGTAATGCATGAATCCTAGGACGGAAAAACTAACTTGAATGCATATACATTGCAGTCTTGGAAAAGTAGAAAGGAAACGATAACTGCCTGTAATTAGTTAACAGTTGCCTAATTATGAATGAATAATTACGGTTGGGAACATAGGCTATATAAATATAAAGCCGAAATGATGAAACCTAAATTGGCTGAGTTGAAAGAGCACGAACCCTACAGAGAATTAGGAGTAGAACTCTTAGAAAGTGAATGGAATAGAATTGGGAAAGTGAGCTGGCCCTTGGGTACGGAGTACCAAGGAGAGCGACTGTCCCCCCTATTTAGTACAGAGCGGAGCTAGTCGCCCCAGGGACCCAGGGTTAGATCTGGCCACTTTGTACTGACTTTTGGCCCTCGTGTACACAGTACCGAGGAGAGCTACTAGTGTAGGGAGAACACTAGCTACCCCACGGGCCCTGGGGTTCTGCTAGCCCTCCTACACTGACTTGTTAGGCCCACTGGGCAAACCAGGGTAGTCAGGCGAGGGTGCGCGGACTGTGGAGGGGCAAGACCCCTGTTTGGTTACTGTGGAGTGGCTGGACCCCTGTTACTGAGAGGGCTCTGCGCTATATTGGTTCCGTGCTGTGCTTTGGGAGCACCCGTTAACGGAAACGACTGACCGCGTGCCAGTGCGAGGTAGCTACCCGTGCAATTATCGCGCGTGCCGTAGTCACTGTTACATCTGTCAATGACCTTGGGGTGGTTGACTGAGGGTAGGACCACCACGGGGGACTCTCCCGGCCAGGAGAGCACCACGTGTTACTTCTACTTTTCGAAAAAGATTGCAATCAAGATCATTCCTACGAGGAACATTCAAGATCAAGAGAAGAATCTGAGGGATAATTCAATCACGAGTAAACGCAAAATGCAAGGAAAGAAATTAAAAATATAACAGCTACTGTTTACCTTACTGTTTCTCAGCTTTTAGTTGCAACTCTACTCAGCGTTTCGCTGACGTGTCATCTTTGTCACCTTTTCAGGACCAGGTGTTGAGCAGCCAGACCCGACGGCTGCAAAGGGTGCTGACCCTAGTAGAACCTAGTAATTTCTACTTGTGTAGTACCCACTATACTTTTCCTTCTGTTGTAGTGAGTAGTTTCTGTTACCCCTGTACTCTTTTGTTGTAAGCATCATATTTTGTACATGTTTATTTCTTTATGTTGTGGTGGTGTATACTGTAGTAGTTCTTTTCTTTACTGCTGTATTTTGTTACTGCTAGTTATATGCATGGTGAATGTGGTTTATTTTACTGCTCTTTTGGTTACTTTCTCGTTGGACAACTAGGTCTTGGGATTAGTCGAATCGGTTCGATTCTCGTGTCTCGTAGGGATTCGGGAATCGGGTCGTAACAAGATGGTATCAGAGCAAGGTCGTCCCGAGAAGTGAACCAACTGATTGGAAAATAACCAATTCACGTGTCTGTAACCAGAGTAGCCACCACAACGTTTCTTTTGACATAAGCTCTTAGACTTCTTCGTTAGATATCGTTTTATATTGACGTGTTTCCGTTCTATTTTCGCGTCTCCTTGCTGGAGATGCCTCGACACAGGACTAGCGAGGCAGGCCGCGGGCGTGGCCGAGGACGAGGTCAGAGGGGTGGACGTGTTGAGGTCGACGTTTCAGTAGACCAGCCACCGCTCCCGGGCATTCAGGCCTAGGACCTCGCCCAGCTGATACGGGACATAGTGCGAGAGAAGGCTGGAGTTCCACACTCTCCGCCAGGGGACGATGACCGTGAGCGCGTACCGCACGCGTTTTCTGGAGTTGTCTCGCTACGCAGCGACAGCAGTGGCCACTGAGGAGGAGCGCCTTTGGAGGTTCACCAAGGGGCTCCGACCTGTGATTCGGGGGTATGTCAAACCCCTGAAGCTTCCTACGTTCTCGAGGGTGGTAGAGGCAGCTATGACATACGAAGAGACCAACCCGTTTGCGAGAGATACTGAAAGCGGGCGGAAGAGGCCTTATCAGCCAGACTTCTCACAGGGCCGACGAGAGAGGAGACACGTGGCGCCCGCAGGAAAGCCGTCACGTTTTGCAGGGTGTGGCTGCTTCGTCCACACCTAGGGCTGAGGGGTGTATCAACGCCCTGACACACAGGGATGCTAGGGCTTCGGGATCAGTGGTGGCAGGTATGGCTTCAATTTCCGGCAGACTTGTTTACATGCTTTTCGATTCCGACGCTACGCACTCGCTTGTCGCCGCCAGTTTCGCGGTTAGTCTGGGGCAGGATCGTGTGCTGTTAGAGGATCCGTTCGTGATCAGAGGTCCGAGTGGTCAGCTGTTTGTAGCTGAGGAAGTATACACGGGTTGCGAGGTCAGTGTTGGGGGACACAGCCTTCCCGATGACCTGATTATGACACAGATGGAGGGCTTTGGCGCAATTCTGGGGATGGACTGGTTGTCCGCTTACCATGCCTTGGTGGACTGTTTTGAGAGAAAGATCGTCTTCTCCATACTGGAGTTGCCTTCTTTCGAGTTCCACGGGCAGCCAGTGGATGGAGGTTTCAGGTTCATTTCTGCACTTCGGGCAGCGAGACTTTTGAGCCAGGGGTGTGAGGGCTTCCTAGCTTCTGTGGTGGCCGTGCCCAGCCCTGTGGCAGACTTCCAGAGTATCCTAGTGGTCAGAGAGTACCCTGACGTGTTCCCAGACGAGTTTCCAGGACTACCGCCCGAGCGTGAGATCGAGTTTGAGATCTCACTAGTACCAGAGACCAGCCCCATCTCCACAGCACCGTACAAGATGGCACCACTTGAGCTGCGAGAGCTCAAGTCTCAGTTGCAGAATCTTTTGGAGAAGGGATTTGTGAGGCCCAGCGCGTCTCCCTGGGGAGCCCTGGTACTATTCGTAAAGAAGAAGGATGGTACCATACGCCTTTGTGTGGACTACCGACAGCTGAATAGGGTCACCATCAAGAACAGATATCCGCTGCTGAGGATCGATGACTTGTTTGACCAGCTGCGAGGTGCCACGGTATTCTCCAAGATCGACTTGAGGTCTGGATACCACCAGTTGAGGATCAAGGAGGCAGACGTCTCCAAGATAGCTTTCCGCACCGGGTACGGATACTACGAGTTTCTGGTCATGCCGTTTGGGCTGATCAATGCCCCCTCTGCCTTCATGGACCTGATGAATCGGGTGTTTAGATCGTACTTGGACCAGTTCGTGGTGGTTTTCATTAATGATGTGCTCATCTATTCTCGAGATCAGACGCAGCACGGATAGCACTTGCGGATGGTTCTGGACACACTGAGACGACGTAGGCAGTACGCCAAATACAGCAAGTGCGAGTTCTGGTTGAGGGAGGTGACCTTCTTAGGTCATGTAATCTCTGGGGATGGCTTGGCTATGGACCCAGCCAAGGTTGAGGCAATACTCAGGTGGGAGAGACCGTGCATGGTTACTGAGATTCACTGTTTCTTGGGACTGGTAGGCTACTACAGGCAGTTTATCAGGGGCTTTTCATAGATTGCACATCCTATGACACAGTTGACCCGGAAGGACATACCCTTCACTTGGACAGACGCCTGTAAGGTGTGTTTTCAGGAGCTGAAGGAGAGGCTGACTTCGGCTCCCGTGCTCACCATCCCAGACAGTAGTGGCGGGTTCGTTGTGTACACGGACGCCTCTTTGCAAGGGTTAGGAGGTGTACTCATGCAGAGGGGTCACGTTGTCGCCTACGCTTCGCGGCAACTGGAACCCCATTAGCATAGCTACCCTACCCACGACCTGGAGCTGGCAGCTGTCGTCTTCACGCTGAAGACCTGGAGACAATACTTGTACGGTGAGACCTTCAAGATTTTCACATATCACAAGAGCCTCAGATACCTGTTTGATTAGAAGGAGCTCAAAATGAGACAGAGACGTTGGTTGAAGCTCTTGAAGGACTATGACTGCAGCATTTCCTACCACCCAGGAAAGGCCAACGTGGTGGCTGACGCCTTGAGCCGGAAGACGCCCGCACACTTGGCCAGTTTACAGGTGCAGAGTTGGAGCCTCTTGGAGGAGTGGGCAGTTGGCGACCCCTAGAGTTACGAGGGCACTGTGGGGCAGTGATTGTGACACGACAGACGAGGCCACAACTGATAGATCGCATCATCACAGGACAGATGGCCGACCCGTACTTGCAGTCCTTGCGTGACAGAGTACTGTCAGGAGACCCGGGGGACTTCTCTTTTACAGACCAGGTGCTGCGCATGAGGGGACGATTGTGCTTCCCAGAGACGAGGAGCTGTTGAGAGAGCTCCTGACTGAGGCACACAGTTCCAAATTCACCATACATCTCGGAAACACGAAGATGTTCCATGACTTGAGACGCGACTTTTGGTGGTGGGGGATGAAACGGGATGTGGGTGAATTCGTGCAGTAGTGTTTAGTGTGCCAGCAGGTGAAAGCCGAGTATCAGAGGCCTGCAGGGCCGCTACAGCCACTTCCAATGCCAGAGTGGAAATGGGAGAGCATCACCATGGACTTGGTGGTGGGCTTACCTGTTACCCAGCGAGGACACGATGCAGTCTGGGTAATCGTTGACAGATTGACGATGACGACGCGTTTCTTGCCGATCCGAGTCACCTTGGGACCAACACAGTTGGCAGAGAGGTATATCCACGACGTGGTATGTCTACACGGAGTTCCGCAAGAGATTGTATCCGACCGAGATACCCGCTTTACGTCCCAGTTTTGGGCTGAGTTTCAACAGGCCCGGGGACGCGGTTGAGGTTTAGTACAGCGTACCACCCCTAGACGGACGGATAGTCGGAGTGCACGATACAGACACTTGAGGACCTTTTGCGTGCTTGTGCACTGGAATGGAGAGGCTCTTGGGAGAAGCACTTGCCCCTTGCGGAGTTTGCATATAATAACAGTTCACTCGATCATCGGCATGGCACCCTATGAGGCTCTGTACGGACGGAGATGTACGGCACCCTTGAGTTGGGTTGAGGTGGGGACCAAGTGGGAGGTTGGCCCCAGGATGATACGGCAGAGTCAGGAGGTAGTCAACCAGATTCACAGGCGACTTCGCACTGTCAGGAGCAGGCAGAAGAGCTACGCAGATCGAAAACGCAGAGAGGTGCAGTTTGAGGTTGGGGACCACATCTTTCTTCGTGTTTCGCCCATGAAGGGCCTGCAGCGATTTGGGGTGAGAGGGAAGCTCGCGCCGAGGTTCGTGGGGCCCTTTGAGGTCCGGGAGCGGGTTGGTCCCGTTGCTTACAGGCTTGCCCTTCCTCCCCAGCTTTCTGCTGTGCACGACGTGTTCCACGTGTCCAACCTCAGGAAGTATGTTGCTGATCCCAGTCACATCCTGAGTCACGAGAGCGTCGACGTGGGTGACGACCTGACCTACCCCGAGCGGCCAGTGCAGATCTTCTACAGAGCCGTCCGCAGTTTGAGACGAAAGCAAGTAATCCAGGTGAAGGTTTTGTGGAGGAGCCAGCGGTACGAGGAGGCTACTTGGGAGCCTGAGGCGACGATGCGGGAGCGGTACCCGAACCTTTTCGCAGGTACGTCTTTTCGCACTGGCTTCGGTCCTCTTTGAGTTTGTTATGCATATATCATTCTTTCCAGCACCCTAATTAGCGCAAGTTTCAGGGATGAAACTTCCTTTGAGTTTGTTATATTGTTATAACCAGGGCATCAAATGTCATTTAAAACGTCTGGGAAGCGGTCTAGACGTTTGGAATTAAATTTTTTTTGGCGTACGGGTTCGCGTCTACGCGCATGCGCGCACAGACTGAACCCGCCGCCCTCCTTCTTCTCTTTCCTCCCACCCTGTAGAAAGTTTTTTCTCTCTCTCTCTCCCCTCGGCAGCCTTCAAATACCCCTCTCCTCTCCCTCACCCTCACTCCACCGCCTTCTTCTTCTTATTCCTGTCAACGAGAGCGTGAGCGGGCGAGGGCAGCCGCAGCGGCTGCTGTAAGTACGTGGGAGGAAGGGCTGTAGCGAGTGGGAAAGAGAGCCCGATCGCGAGGTTGCGAGCTCGCCAGAGCAGCCAGGGTCGGCCGGCGATTGCGCAGCAGGCGCGTGGTGCTGGGGAGGAGCTACTGCAGCTCAGGCAGTTGGCGGGCGCGGCGCGGCACGGCCATGCGCTGCGGGCGGAGGACGAGGAGGTCCTGATTCTGAGCAAATTTCCCAGAATCAAACGTTTGGGCATACGTCCAGACGACGTAGGAGATGTCTGGAGGAAGGTCCAGACGTCTGAAAGGTACGATAATTTTACCTTCCTTCCTTTTTCACATGTACGGCCATGCAGCCGTTCCGCCAAAGAATCCTGCTCATTTCATGTTGTGGACGATCGCGTGTGTGTGCAGGACCCTTTCGGGAAGGCACAAGGGCACTCCATCCCACACAAATCGGACGTCTGGGCATAGCACCAGATGATGGAGAGGGTCTCCAGACGTCCGGGGTGACAGTCGGACGTCTAGAAACTAAGTCTAGACGGTTCAGCAGGCTTCTGGGCGTCTGAAGAACCGCGCAGATCAAGGTATGACCTAAGCTATCATTTAAGACGTCTGGAAGAAGTTCCAGACGTCTAATTCTGGGCAGCCTTATCATTTTTGATCCGTTTAGGGTCCGTACGAAGTCCGTTTTCCACGTTTCAAGTCTCGTTCTTCTCAGATTTAGTTCCTCTACCTGTTTACAGTAATTGTATACTATTCTGAATAGCTCCTTGTATTTGATCCTTGTGTTAGGACCTCGTTCCGTTGCGACTTTGGGGGTTGCGGAGGTGCGCGGGCTTGCCGATTACGCCCCCAGTACTCCCGATTTTGCAGGTAGAGTGGCCCTTTCAATTATTTATCAAAAATTATGCACTTGTGAAATAATTAATAGAGTTTAGGGTATTGCATGAACCCCATGACTGAAAAACTAGATTGAATGATAGATCCTAGGGTAATGCATGAATCCTACGACTGGAAAACTAGATTGAATGATAGATCCTAGGGTAATTCATGAATCCTAGGATGGGAAAACTAGCTTGAATGCATATACATTGCAGTCTTGGAAAAGTAGAAAGGAAACGATAACTGCCTATAATTGGCCAACAGTTGCCTGATTATGAATGAATAATTACGGTTGGGAACATGGGCTATGTAAATATAAAGCTGAAATGATGAAACCTAAATTGGCTGAGTTGAAAGAGCACGAACCCTACGAGGAATTAGGAGTAGAACTCCTGGAAAGTGAATGGGATAGAATTGGGGAAGTGAGCTGGCCCTTGGGCACAGAGTACCAAGGAGAGCGATTGTCCCCCTGTTTAGCGCAGAGCGGAGCTAGCCGCCCCAAGGACCCGGGGTTAGGTCTGGCCACTTTATACCGACTTTTGGCTCTCGTGTACACAGTACCGAGAAGAGCTACTAGTGTAGGGAGAGCACTAACTACCCCACAAGCCCCGGTGTTCTGCTAGTCATCCTACACCGACTTGTTAGGCCTACTGGGCAAACCAGGGTAGTCAGGCGAGGGTGCGCGGACTATGGAGGGGCAAGACCCCTTTTTGGTTACTGTGGAGGGGCTGGACCCCTATTACTGAGAGGGCTCTGCCCTATACTGGTTCCGTGCTGTGCTTTGGGAGCACCCGTTAACGGAAACGACTGACTGCGTGCCAATGTGGGGTAGCTACCCGTACATTTATCGCGCGCACTGTAGTCACCGTTACATCTGTCAGCGACCTTAGGGTGGTTGATTGAGGGTAGGACCACCACTGGGGACTCTCTCAGCCAAGAGAGCACCACGTGTTACTTCTACTTTTCGGAAAAGGCTGCAATCAAGATCGTTCCCACGAGGAACATTCAAGATCAAGAGAAGAATCTGAGGGATAATTCAATCACGAGTAAATGCAAAATATAAAGAAAGAAATTAAAAATATAACAGTTACTGTCCACCTTACTATTTCTTAGCTTTTAGTTGCCACTCTACCCAATGTTTCGCTGACGTGTCACCTTTGTCACCTTTTCAGGACCAGGTGTTGAGCAACCAGAGCCAGCGACTGCAGAGGATGCTGGGCCTAGTAGAGCCCAGTAGTTTCTACTTGTGTAGTACCCACTGTACTTTTCCGTCTGTTGTAGTGAGTAGTTTCTGTTACCCCTGTACTCTTTTGTTGTAAGCATCATATTTTGTACATGTTTATTTCTTTATGTTGTGGTGGTGTATACTGTAGTAGTTCTTTTCTTTACTGCTGTATTTTGTTACTGCTAGTTATATGCATAGTGAATGTGGTTTATTTTACTGCTCTTTTGGTTACTTTCTCGTTTGACGACTGGGTCTTGGGATTAGTCGAGTTAGTCTGATTCTCGTGTCTCATAGGGATTCAGAATCGAGTCGTAACACTCCGGCGGGCCTGGCACGTCACCTCCTCGGTATCCTCTCCTCGCCAGTGCCTATATAAGGAGCGGCAGGGTCTGCCGTCTCCTTCAAGCTCCTTCTGGAGGAGAAACACCCTAGATTTCGTCCTTCCTCTCTCCGGTCAGAACGCCCGAGCTTTCGACGATCGTCCCTCCTCCTCCTCGTCGCTCTTCTACCCTACCTGCAGCAGAGTTCACTCTGCCTCGTCGTCCCACGCCAGGCCACACCAGCTGGAGCCCTCAGATCTCCTCCTCATCGCCGATAACCCCCTCCTAGGCATCTTCGTCCTCAGCTCTGGAAGGCACGAGTCGGACGTCTCCCTCTCCCCCTTCATTGACTAAGTAGGTAGGAATCTTCCTCTCTCTCTCCCTTATATTTTCCCCTTCCTAATTTACCATTTAACCCACCAACCGCCACTTCCACCCCCATCTGCTCCATCTTCGGTCGCCATCTCCGGCGAGGTCACTTCACCTCCACAGGTCACTTAATACTTAGTTATATAAGTACTAATGGATGTATAGATATATGTGTGTGTGTGTGTGTATAAATATATATATATATAAATATATATATGTATGTATATATATATAAGTATATAGTAGTGTATAAGTGAGTGGGTGTGAGTACGAGAGTATGTGTGTGTGTATGTGTTTGCAGGAGGGAGTGAGAGAGTGCTGTGAGAGAGAGAGAGAGAGAGAGAGAGAGAGAGAGAGCGTCTGCTGAGGAGGAAGGCGAGTTAAGTCGTTTGGAGGCAGCGAGCGACGTCTGATGCCAACGCGTAGGCGCAGGCACGTAGGCGCACGAAGACCCGTGCGCACACAGGAGGGAGTGAGCGTGAGGGGAAGGACCGCAGCGCACCGCGCTGCGCGAAGAGGCTGACGCTAAAGCGAGCGAAGATGCAAGCGCAGACGGGTGCGGGCGAAGGCTTACGCGGGAGCAGGCGTGGGGAGAGATGCGGGCGCGAGCTGGCGACGGTCGCAGCGCGGCGAGAGAGCACCTGGTGACCAGATAAGTAAGAAACATACCGGTCACCGCACTGTAGCCACAGTGTCGTGCTCTCTAGTGTGAACAGTGGTTACAGTGCGCATTCGGCTCGCGCAACTGCCTGCTGGCGGTTCTGCGTGTGCAGGCACCGCTGAGCGAGTTGGCGCGCACGCAAAAGGACTGTGCCGGCTGCTTGCGAGTGCATTGAGGGGCGAGGGCGACCTGCTGGCGCACGTGGAAAGAGCTGCGCCGGCTACTGACGTGCGCGGTGGCCTGCGTGCGACAGTTAAGCTTCAAAGCTTGACTCTGTGGCAATGGCGGAGTTGGCTTGAAATGACAAACAGAGAAGAGAACCACCACGCCCACCAGCTCTTTGATGAGCTAGGCGGTGGTGGGACTCACAGTGGTGGTTGTGCACCACTGTGAGTTGCTCCTACCCGCAGCGTAGCTCTTCAAGAAGAAGAGAGGTTGCGTATGGAGGGGAGAGGGGAGGAGACGGCCTGGAAGGGAAGCTGCTGTGTTGGGTTTTTTTTTGTGTGGACCAGGCTCAGCCGCAAAGAAGATGGCTGGGCTCTTTTTAAAGAGGAAGAAGGCAAGCACAGCCATGCCCTGGCTATGCATGTCTGTGCAGGGCAAGCCTGTAGCAGAGAATGGCGTGAAGACGATCAAGCCATGCCTTGCAGCCGCGGAGAAGAAATTCAAAGTCAAATAAAAATAAAAATAAAGATGGTGAATTTGCAAGGCAACACTTGAGGAAAACGTAAATTTCAAGGCCATTTTATTCACTCTCCTCCCCTCTCAAATAAATGCATGCAGGCATTTATTTTCACAAATGCGACTATGGCTACGTAATATGCACTGGCAATGCTAGGAAATAGCACAAGATGGCACAATTGTAGGTGTATTTTTGCTGTGCAATCATAAACCTCCTCCTGCAAATCCTCGTAAAGAAATGCATTCTTCACATCAAGTTGGTGAAGATGTCAATTTCGTTGAACTGCCACTGAAATTAGAATCCTTATTGTAGATAGTCGAGCCACCGATGAGAAAGTGTTAAAGAAATTCACTCCAAAGGTCTGGGTGAACCCTTTGACAACAAGTTGGGCCTTGTGCTGTGCAATTGACCCATCTGGATTGTACTTGACTACAAACACCCATCTACAACCAACTACTGTAGCACCCTCTAATAAAGGTGTAATCTCCCAAGTACCACGAGAAGTAAGAGCAGTCATCTCATCCTCTATGACCTGGTGCCAATTTGGATTAAGCATGGCCTGCTGGTAGGTGTTGAACGAGAATCTACGCTAACGTGTTTGGTTTTGGAAAACCCGTCGTTGTAGTTCGAAAGCGAAGGATTCGTGTTCAACAAATAAAATTTATACCGAAATAAGAATTCCGGGTCGAACACAGGGAGGCGAACGTTTGATTTAAAAACTTCGCGTTTCTTATTTTTATTTTGTCACGAAGAAATTTAATTCAAACTATCTAAGTATCTACAACGAATAAAAGAGAGAGAGGGAGTAAGAGAGAGAGAAAGAATACTACACATGGAAATTAAAATGAGATGTAGAATAGACAAGGAATTAATCATAAAAGAGTTCATTCGTTACAACTAGAAAATATAAAACAATTACTCTAGAAAGCATTAAAAGAATGGAGGGAGAAATGTCCTCCTCGACGATCGCTCGGAGGACGAATAGACTACTCTTAGAAAGCAGTAAATCTATACTAGAAAGCAGTAAAAAGAATAGGGAGAGAGAAATCCTCCTCGACGGTCGCTTGGAGGACGAGCCGGACGGGACGACGCCTGGACGAAGGAGAACGAAGCGGGATGAAGGAGGACGAAGCAGAAGAACGGGAACGAAGCAGCACGCCGTCGTCGTCGCGGGATCCACTTCCGAAGGGGGACGAAAATTTGGACTTTATCTCGCGAGAAGCATCCCGGGTGTGGGACAAGCTTCTCTTGAGCTTTGGAGAGGTAGAGAGGAGAAGGAAGGGATGCAAATTTCGTATGGAGGGGGTCTCCTTTTATAGTTGCAAGGAGTGGGGGCAAAATGGACATTACATCTTCAAAATAATAAATAAGGGGTCTTTAGTGACGGATAAAACCGTCGCTAAAGCCCCGCCGTCGCCGTCGCCGCTGCGCCCACGCGCGCCCGCTCGGCTGGCCTGCGCGCGTAACGCATACGCACGTCCGCGTCGTCTCAGCCGTCCGATCGCGAGATCGGACGGCTTAGATCGCGTCCGCGCCCGCTGCGTAGCGCGCCCGCCCGCGTGCGATCGAGCGTCCACCAGAGCGTCCAATTGCGCGTCGGCGCTATCGGGCGCGCGCGGCCGTTGGATCTTCATCAGAGGGCGGGTTGATAAGTCGTGTACTTATCACCCAAACTTATTTACTCCAATTAAAATAAAATTCAAGTTGGCGAGAACTCGAAAAACAAATCCACATTTTAGTGGATATACGGGCTGATTAAGTCCAAAGACCTGAAGGGTCTTTGTGTTCAGAACATAATATAGTATTTCTTAAGATCGAAAATTTTCTTAAACCCAAATTCTCTTTCCTAATTTTGATTTTTTTTTTTTTTTAAAAAAAATAAAACAAATCTACGGAGCTGACGAATGAATTCAAAGATAAATATCCATCCCCCCATGCCTATCTAATGCAATGTCCTCATTGTATTAAAAAGACATAAAACAGAGTGGAAAAGCGTAGAAAGCACCTGAATTGCGTGGATATCGGGTCCGCTCCGAGATGAAAATGAAAAAGAACTGTATATGTGCTGAGTTTAGTGCCTTCAGCTAGGCACACTATACAAAGAAAAGAAATGAAGAATTCACATGTGCAGGTCAGAATTAGAATAAACAGAAGAATCCTCTGACCTGTCAGCAGAGGTCCACAGATGTGGACCAGATTGTGGTGCAGGCCCACACCCCATAATCGAGAATATCTTAGGTTCTGGATAAAAATTACCCAAAACCTAAAATCAGAATGCAAGCGGGGTCGGGCCTGCGATTTGTGAGGATGCAACCCAAGGCCAAAATGTCGGGTTACAGAGAATTGAATCTCAAAAGGATAATCGTTAAATGTGTGCTTGAGTTTGACATCCTCGAAACAAATGTCGTAAGGGTTCTGATTTGATGGTTTCAGTTTAAAAGGAACCCTTCGACTCAATCTTCCATTTCCTCCAAAATTGACTTCCCAAATCAGAATTTCCCAGCTCCTATCCTCCTCATTCGGCATATCAAATTCCATGACCTCTTGTATATTCATCACCCCGTCTGAAATCTCCAAGTCTAGATGATGTGGCAAAATCAAAATTGACTTGGGTCTAATTATCTCAGAATTAGAATCATCAATAAGCTCAACAGGGTGTAACTGATAATCAGGGCATTGAATTAATTCCTCCAGAAAATGCGATTCTGGATCCGTATCGTGTGCCCTAATAAGATCAGTTTCCTCAGTTATTGGGCTATCAAATGATCTATCAGATTCCTCAGGCCCAATCGTCTCACAAAAATCGTGATCTGAAAACTCGTGTGAGACTTCGCAACTTGAATCTTCACCATCAGGATCCGTATCAATGTATGTCCCAAAATCATTTGTCACTTTGCGTTCCAAGGAGACATACGTTTCCTCGTAACCCGGCTCAGGGATTTCAGGTGAAGAAATCAAATCATCCTTAATTGGTTGTTTTAATTCAATCTGGTCTGCTTCGTAACACGTGTCCCCCCCAACAGGTGCCTGAGCGGGTTCTGTCATTGGCTTTCCTGAAGAGAGTTCATCCTGGGAATTATTCCAAGATTGAATCAAAGCAACCACGAATCTCATCCTCAATTTCGCTAATTTCCCAAGTAGAAACTCACCCGGGTTCTTATCCTTAACATCCTGGAGCCAATCCAACAAAGACTTGTTTAAATCATCAATCATTTCAATCAGGGGCTCCAATCTCTCAATGCAAGGTATTGGCTGAACTTCTAAAGATTGAATGATATTCCTCAAGTTAGCCAGAACCTTATCTTGAACCTGATTAACCTGAACCAAATGAGTTGGTTCAGGGTTAGGAGGGTTTGACATCAATGTAGAGGAATTAACGAATTGAGATTCGTTATACCCATCCTGATAATAGGTCATTTCAGATTGTTCAAAAGATGGAGATGACCTAAAGGCAGTGAAATCAGAGGATGGGTAAGGATCAGTGTATCCTTCTTGATTGTAGATCGCATTAGGTTGTTCATGAAAGGAGGACGATCTATAATCGATGCAACTCTGAGAAGGATAGAATTGAGAATCAAAGTGTTCAGGGTTAGACCCTAAACACGGGGGTCCGGAATTGTATCCCCAATCCGAATTATCCCAACTAACTGATGGTCGATTACAATACGAGTTGGGATAATTGTCATGTCGAGGATAATTTACAACAGGAGGGAAAGAGCGGGAATGCGTGAAATATGTGGAAGGATTCATGAGACACGGGAGGAAGAAAGGTGCCCTGCAATACAAACAATCAAACCTATCCTTAAATGGGTTAGCCTACAGACCTACAGACTCCCAAAACCCGTCTTGAGATAAAGGAACGACTTGATCTACTTCTGTCTGTTCAATCCAACCAGTTAGAAGGAGGGACTGGGGAGAAGGTTCTTCCTTCGGCTTGCGCCTCCGGTTCCTAGTGTACCCCCCAGCCGCGATCGTTTGACTCTGCTCCCCTAGCTAGACATCAGATTGAACAGTAGAAACAGACTAATCGAAAATAATCTCGTTCTGAGTTCTGAAGAGCGAGTCCAATCCTTAAGGCCAACGTCTACTCTGTTTTATTTAGGGCTAGGTTTGAATGTGCTTTGGAATGTGATGGGCCCTTTAAATGGGTTGTGCCCTTAATGATTGATTGCTTTGTGTGTGCGTGCACAACCAGTGGTTTTCAAGCAAGATTATTTTTGATGTGGTGAATTTTAAGGTTCAAATCTTGCTTAGTAGCTTTTAGGATTCAACTTTAGGTGTTTTCAATCAAGTTTCATTGGCACACCAGGTTTTGCAAGCACAGGTGAAGATATTTTCCTTTAAAGTTTAAAAAGAATGTGGAGTGCCTGGTAGATCCCTAAGAGTTGAACCTAATTGGCAGCTACTTGATGAGTTGATTTTATTTGAAGTGGTGCGGCCCAAACAACTCAAACAACTGGCCTGATGCACCACCTAATTAGGCACATAAATGATTACCCAATCTGATTTCTACTCGATTATGTGTTTGGATGTGAGTACCGGCTCCTAAGATTGGTTTACCGGTTGAGTTAGAAAATCAGATGAGGTTGTGTACCTCTGTGAGATTTTTTTTTTATTTTTTTCTTTTTTTTAATGTGGGGGTTGGAGTGAGTATGGATGTCAAACAACAAACAATCTAACCCTAGAGTTTATAAGAACACCTAGGTTGATTGATGTTTGAATTATTATGTGATGAAATGAAATCTAATGGGTGGGAGGTGGGGGATAACTTACAAAACCTTTCACAGCACTTTACTCCGATCTACCGCTTTTGCCTGTCTCGAAAGAGTACCTGCAATTACAATAAGAAAGGAGAAAAGTGAGGTAAATGATTTGTAAGTTACAAAACGCGAAGAGAAATCAAAGAGCGTTGCCTCCCCGGCAACGGCGCCAAAATGTTGAACGAGAATCTACGCTAACGTGTTTGGTTTTGGAAAACCCGTCGTTGTAGTTCGAAAGCGAAGGATTCGTGTTCAACAAATAAAATTTATACCGAAATAAGAATTCCGGGTCGAACACAGGGAGGCGAACGTTTGATTTAAAAACTTCGTGTTTCTTATTTTTATTTTGTCACGAAGAAATTTAATTTAAACTATCTAAGTATCTACAACGAATAAAAGAGAGAGAGGGAGTAAGAGAGAGAGAAAGAATACTACACATGGAAATTAAAATGAGATGTAGAATAGACAAGGAATTAATCATAAAAGAGTTCATTCGTTACAACTAGAAAATATAAAACAATTACTTTAGAAAGCATTAAAAGAATGGAGGGAGAAATGTCCTCCTCGACGATCGCTCGGAGGACGAATAGACTACTCTTAGAAAGCAGTAAATCTATACTAGAAAGCAGTAAAAAGAATAGGGAGAGAGAAATCCTCCTCGACGGTCACTTGGAGGACGAGCCGGACGGGACGACGCCTGGACGAAGGAGAACGAAGCGGGACGAAGGAGGACGAAGCAGAAGAACGGGAACGAAGCAGCACGCCGTCGTCGTCGCGGGATCCACTTCCGAAGGGGGACGAAAATTTGGACTTTATCTCGCGAGAAGCATCCCGGGTGTGGGACAAGCTTCTCTTGAGCTTTGGAGAGGTAGAGAGGAGAAGGAAGGGATGCAAATTTCGTATGGAGGGGGTCTCCTTTTATAGTTGCAAGGAGTGGGGGCAAAATGGACATTACATCTTCAAAATAATAAATAAGGGGTCTTTAGTGACGGATAAAACCGTCGCTAAAGCCCCGCCGTCGCCGTCGCCGCTGCGCCCACGCGCGCCCACTCGGCTGGCCTGCGCGCGTAACGCATACGCACGTCCGCGTCGTCTCAGCCATCCGATCGCGAGATCGGACGGCTTAGATCGCGTCCGCGCCCGCTGCGTAGCGCGCCCGCCCGCGTGCGATCGAGCGTCCACCAGAGCGTCCAATTGCGCGTCGGCGCTATCGGGCGCGCGCGGCCGTTGGATCTTCATCCGACGCTCGTGCGCGCCCGCTCGCCCGCGCCTTCCACCCCCTCACCGCGGCTCGAACCCGCGACCTCCGCTTCGCCCGCAGCTGCGTCGCCGCTGCGCTACGCGGGCGAAATGGTCGCGCGGGCGTTTTTAAACGCGAGCGACCGCAGCCGTTGGATCGAGATCCAACGGCGGAGAGGAGACGGTGCGCGGTCTTCACAGGACTCCTGCGGCCGATTGGGCGGCTGGGATGGCGCCACGTGGCGCCATCTTGGCCGTCCATCTTCTGGAAGTTGTAGATGGTGCCACGGATGTCGGATTGACTCGATTTTTGTGTCGTTCGGCTGCGATCGTCGATCCGAATTCATCCGTGTGGTCGGATTTTCCATCTGAAGTGCGGATTTACACCATCCTGGCCCTTGATCTTCTAGGGTTCCCCGGTCTCTATCTGATGCTACGGATGCCTGATTAGGGCGATCTTGGAGTCGTTGAACTCCAATTGTCGCCCTGATCATATCCATACGGTTGGATCTTTGATCCGAGGCCCCGATAAAATATTTGCCCTGTCCAAGCACATAAAAGGAGACAATTAACCTCCATTTTATTCAAACTACTCTAAATGCAAGATGATGCATGTAATGCAATATTTATATCATGAAATGCAATCCTATGCTTAAGAACATGCATAAATAGACATTTTAAGTAGTGTAAATGTGTTTACATCAGTAGGTGGAAGGGATAGATATGGTAGAAAGATCACGATAAAAGCTTCCAAAAGTTGACTCAAGTCCATAATAGCTAGACTACTGGCAACACGGTATCTAGACTCACATGTGTGAGGTGCCCTCCTGATGGCAATAGGAAGGTCAAGATCAGCTATCTGATCCTCTTATACTGGCTGTGAAGAAGAAATATCCTCATCCAAACATCTATAATCAGGGGGTATCGTATCATCACTCTGCAATTGGTCTGTGGTCTCATGAGTTGGAGAAGGTGGAGTCTCTAGGCTACTATAGGAGGTGGCATCTGGAAGGTACTATGAGGTTGCTGATATGTAACAATAGGCTCAAAGAACTTCATAGGACCCTCTGTAGTAGTAAGAGGGGTAGAGAGAGATACCTCCTCTAAGGGAACAAGAGGCATAGGCATTGGAGCCTCCATAATCTCAAGGGATAAACTTCGAGCAGCAATGGAAAAATATGGGATAGACTCATGAAAAGTAACATCAGCACTGACATAGTGTCTACCAGTAAGAAGATCAAAGCATCTATATCCTTTCTAAGTCCATAAATATCCCAAGAACACACACTTAACTACTCGTGGTGCCAACTTATCTCATCCTGGAGAAAGAAGGTGAACAAATGCATCACAACCAAACACTCGTAATGGTACTTGAAAAAACTCTTGCTCAAGATGTACTATATGCCAAGGTATCTGCTCCTGAAGTACTGAACTGTAAATCCTGTTGATCAAATAGAAAACTGTAAGAACTGCATCCTCCCAATATAATGGAGGCATACTATTGTGGATCAATAGGGTACGAGCCACATCAAAAAGATGTCTATGCTTCCTCTCAGCCACCCCATTCTGCTGAGACGTGTGAGCACACGTAGTCTAATGCACTATCCCATGGGACCTGTAGAATGCAAACAATATGGTGATGTATAGCTCAAGTGCATTATCAGATCTCACTATTTTAATAATAGCTGAATATTGGATTCTTGATCTCTAATATGAGACTCTGAATGATAGACTCAACATCTGATTTGTTCTTCAACAAGAATATCCAAGATAGGCATGAAAAATCATTAACAACTACTAAATAGTAATAGTGACCCATCCTATCTGGTATCCTTCTCAGCCCCCATACATCCATGTGCAACAACTCAAACAAGGCTATGGATCCAGAATGAGTACTCACATGATAACAGGAACAATGATGCTTGCCTATCTGACAAGCATCACAACATATCCTGGCTGTATGAGATATGTGCGGAATGACTCTACGACGATTCTCCAGAGGAAGGTGTCCAAGCCTGATATGCTACTGAAATACACTCCTTGGGATAAAAGATACCTCTCCTCGACATGCAGAGGCGAGTGGAGTCTGAGTAAGGAGATAGACTCCACCCTCTACATTTCCACTGCCAATCGTCCTCCCAGTCAATTTATCTTGAATGACACAACCCATGTCATCAAAGGTAGCACGAAAATTAAGTTCCTTGGTAATTGTACTTACTAAGAGTAAGCTCATAGGAAAGCCTGTCACATAAGAAACATCAAGTAATCTTAAGGTAGAAGTCACAGGTACCTCCCCTTGACCTTTTATCCTGGAGTACCTACCATTTGCAACTTGTACTGTCCTGCCTACGGGTACAAATTTGAGATGGGTAAAATGATCCCGATCTCCACTGAGATACCGTAAAGCTCTTGAGTCAACCAACCACTCTGTAATACCCTGATTCCTGTCGTGTGCAATAGAGCCGAAGTCGTTAACCCCTTGGAGTCAATCATGATGGCAACAACCACAGAGTAGTCTCTCATACTCACTCTTGGTAATGGACATCATAGCCTCTGACAACCTTTATGTGGTAGAGATGCTTCGACCAACATCATAGGGAGCCAAACCATTTAGGGTAGATCAAACAACTAAAAAGGAACTTTAGATCACCATCACCAATGTAGTTTTCAACCAACAGTATCAGTGCAACCTACAGCCATGCATATTAGTGGATTGATCATCAAATCTGAAAATTCATTATTCAGATCATGCAAAACACCAAACTTCACGAAAAATGGATCCTAACACAAGATTTGGACAAAAGGAGTTCCAGAAATCATGCTAGGAGCATGATCCCGTGCCGCAAAGATCAACCGAGGGTGCACAGATAGCAACGAAGCCCTCAAGGCTATCGCTCAGTCGGTCTAGGCCATTCTTGCCGCCGTTGCTGATGGGAGGAGGCAGTGCCCACCGGTGGCAGTCCCTGCTCAGTAGCAGCCCCACCAGCAGGGATTGCCGCCATTGATCAAGACCCCTCTACGAGAGAGAAAGGAAAGGGGACATGTGGTGCCCTCTTAAGTGCTGATCAAGGTGGTGTGTAGATCGGGAGGTTTGGTGGAGGTCATTGCAAGCTAGGTATTTGGTGGGATATCAAAACGTTGACCTAGGATCGTCACTCTGATACCAAGTTAGGAAAAATGAGCAATCACTTTATTCATCTAACCCTACCTCTCTTAATATAGAGAGAGAGGTGGGTGCAAATTACATACAACCCCATAAAGAAAACAAAATATAATAACACACCACTTACACCACACATGAAATGACCTACTGCCCTTCTGGGTTATTTAAGATGTCTGGATTAGCCGTCAGATGTCTGCCTAGACATCTGGATAGAGGGTTGGACATCTGAAAGTAAAAGAACCATACCTTATATTCTTTCTCCGCGCGCGCACACACGCACACACCTCTCTCTCCTCACCCCGAACCCTAACCCTTTCCTATTTAAACCCTTCCACTCCACTCCATTTCCACTACCTCCACCTCCTTCCCTCGGTCTGCCGGTGCGCCGCCAACAGCCTCCTTTCCTCTACTTGTAGCCGTGCGTGGAGGAGAGGCACTCGCGTGAGGAGGAGAAGGAGAGAGGGATAGAGAGTGTGTGCATGGGAGAGTGAGGGCGTGGGAGAGAGGAGGAAAGCTCGGGGAGTTTGGCTGCGCGGCGGGAGAGCTCGTGGAGGAGGAGAGGGGAGCGAGAGCATGGGAGGAGCTCGAGGGGAGAAGCTCGCGAGGGAGCTGATGAGAACCTCATCATGAACCCTAACTAGCACAATTTAATCAAAATAAGTGTGAAAAAGCTCTTACAAAACCTAAAGAAAGGCTTAACTCAGGGAATTCTAAGTTAAAGAATAAAACAAATCATAAGGGGTAAAACTGTAATTTCACCAATGCAGTGTGCAAATAGGGTAATTAAGAGTCCAAACACAGGTCAAACGAGCTTAATACGGAGGGAAGTGGGATGATCTGATCTGAAAAGGATTATAGTAACTTCTAGGAATTAAATGACATTCTGTAACCCTAAAACAAACCCACTTTAATTCATGAGGTTCGAGGCAGGATAAAAATCAACTAAACCCTCTAAAATTCATGGAAAAATATTCCCTAGGGTTTAGAACCTTCAATTTGGCCTTTGCAACCTATTTTGACCTAAAATGAGAACCATGCCCAATTTATGACTTAATTTGGGTTTTTGCATAAATTGACCAGTCAAACATGGTCCAACCTAAAATAAAATTTCACCATTAAAATCCTTAGGTATAAATTAGTCTGGTATAAAAATTTAGGCCTAAGAAAAGACCATCTTGACCGACTTTACAAATTGGTCATCCTAATTTACTTTTTGACCCTTATCTTTTGAAACCCTTGCGATTTGCCCCCTATCTTTTCATCATTCTTTGAGAACGGTCCCCCATGCCATTTCTACGCAGCACCATACCTCCGGCGACCTTGCGTAGAGGATGGCGCCGCATAGAGCAGGGCAGCCATCCTCAGGAACAAGCAGGGAGTTCCCTGCGACATCCTCTGTCGCAGGGACCCTCCCCTGACCTCTGCAACCGACCATGCCTCTCGTGCGAACGCACAAAAGGCATGGGTGTCCACTTCGTCCTCAGCTCCGGCGAGCTTGGCACGTCGCCTCCTCGATCTCCTCTCCTCGCCAGTGCCTATTTAAGGAGCGGCAGGGTCTGCCATCTCCTTCAAGCTTCTTCTGGTCGAGAGAAACCCTACATTTCATCTCTTCCCTCTTCGGTCAGGCATCCCGAGCTTCCAGCGAACCTCCCTCCTCCTCCTCGTCGCTCTACTGCCCTACCTGCAGCAGAGTCCACTCTACCCTGTCGTCCCGTGCCAGGCCATACCAGCTGGCGTCCTTAGACCAC
The DNA here is from genome assembly GCA_037157565.1 of Thalassia testudinum. NCBI lineage: Eukaryota > Viridiplantae > Streptophyta > Magnoliopsida > Alismatales > Hydrocharitaceae > Thalassia > Thalassia testudinum. The sequence continues at coordinate 58,301,620 of JAZHRO010000030.1, forward strand.
CTCCTCGTCGCCGATAACCCCCTCCTGGGCATCTTCGTCCTCAGCTCTGGCAGACACAAGCCGGACACCTCCCTCTCCCCCTTCGTCGATTAAGTAAGTAGGAATCTTCCTCTCTCTCTCCCTTACATTTTCCCCTTCCTGATTTTCCCTTTTAATCCACCGACCGCCACTTCCACCTCCATCTGCTCCATCTCCGATCACTATCTCCGGCGAGGTCACTCCACCTCCACAGACCACCTCACCCCTCGCCGACAAGCCCAGAAGCTCCCCCTCACTCCACTCAGCCGTTTCCCCCACTCCATACACCGCCATTCACCGCTCGACCACCCCCCGAACAAACCCACTTCCGCACACACAGTCTGCCCTAGGCGCACCTCCACAGGCACCCCCACGCCTCGCCGACCCTCGCACCACCTTCACCGCCCTCTGGCGAAGCTCCCTACGTTATCTGATGCAGCCGCGAGGCTATCCTTGTGTTTTCAGGTCAGCGCCTCCTCGCCGCCATTGAAGAGTTGCTGAAGCTCCTTCGCAAGTAGCTCCAGGACGCCTCCAGCCTAGGCGCGCGCTCCAGGCAGCGTGGGTTGGTTCCGCGAGCACGCCCAGGCTTGCGATTGGGGTTGCGAGCTTCGCTGCTGCCCCAATTGGCAGCGTCTTCTCGCCTGCGGGCGTGTAGATTGGAGGTGGGTCTTTAGTCCCACCTCGTAAGTGTGTGGCCCCGCACCCACACTTAAATTGAAAACGTGTATAGGGTTGTTTGCCTTCGATACATAGGGTTAGGTCCCTCACACGTACGCGGCGCGCCACGCGCTCGCTCGCCCTCGCCCGCTCTCACGCCCCACAGGTCTGGGCCGAACCCGACTACCCGACTAAGAACTCCTAGCCCACCACCGCACGCCGGTGGGCCTGGCCCAGGCGCGCAACCCGAACCCGATTACCCGGCTCTGGGAGAGCTTTCCTAAGGAGAGATTCAAAGAGAGAGACATGCAGGGAAGGGGTAGGGGTAGGTTTTGCACTGATCATTGTGTGTGCGTGCAAGGAAGAAGAAGAGAGAAGAAGGAAGATTGAAGGAAGAGAAGAATCAGCTGCAAGAGAAGAAGAAAAGAGAAGAGAAAGAGAGAAGAAGAAGAAGCCAACAAAAGAGACTTTTACTCCCTCTCTCTCTATCTCTTAATTTTTGTAAAACCTTATATTGTGAATTTATGTTTCTAGAATTATAGTTGCTCCCTGAGTTCGACCTCGAGAAACTTGTCATTCCGAGTAAAAAAATTTGTATTAATCTGGTAGCTGTTTTGTCATATACCACAACTACTGTAAATATAAATAACAATAAAAGACAAAACAGGCATAACCAGCAGGAGCTGTGGGAGCTCGAAGGAGCTCGTGCGGGAGGAGTCGAGGACACGCGTGAGGAGGAGCTCGCGAAGGTGGGCTTTGCGACCTCCTGAAGTTGCTGGCGTAGCAATTACGGGCGATGTGGAGGGGTCCGCATGGAGAGAAGGCTCGCGAGAGTTCTGGGTACTAGATATTTTCCAATATCAGATGTCTGGAGCACATCCTAGTCATCTGGAGTAGCAAGGGGATGTCCGGAGTTGAACCCGGACATCTGAAAGCACGCGTTGTGCCAAGGTACGTGCTTCTGCACGGTTTCCGACCATGCAAGTCGTATCATAGGGGGTGTTTAGACATTTTTAGCTCTACGCGTGTGTACGCAAGGGCAGAGCGTTGGAAAGGCATGGGGTGAGCCCTTCGAGGTGTCTTTGGACGTCTAGACACGTTGCCGGATGTCTGGACACGTTGCCAGACGTCTGACCATACTTCCAGACGACCGGAAGGAGAGTTCGACGTATGAAACTCTCCTCAGACGATCGTGAAAGGATCCGGACGTCTGAGAAAGCCGTAGAAAACCTAGGGTGAGTACTGATGTCTTTTAAGACGTCTAGGACTAGTCCTAGACGTTTGATTTTGGACAGTGTGAGTGTTTTTGGCCCGTCTAGGACTCAAACGGAATCGGATTTCTGCAAACGAACTACCCTTGTTTTTCACTTGAATTTCTCTATGAGTTAGTGTCACTTGTATACGGTTTTAGACTCGTTTGATGTGGTTGGTCAATTGTATAGGTCTCTAGTCAGTCGAGTATGTGGGACTCGCAGAGGTGACGGGATGTACGATCCGAGCCCCCATTCCTCCCGTGTTTTTCGGTAGAGTGGTTTACATTAATATTATGATTTAAACAAATGAACTGCATGTTTAGAATAACTTGAATGAACCCTAGGATGAGAATGAACCCTAGGGCAGGAACAAATGAGTATGGTTGAGCTACACTGTTTACTTAAGATGCATGTAAAACTTTAAATGCCAACAAATCTATTGGTTATTTTAATGCGATGCCTTGTCAGTTAGAAAATCACGAGCTGCCTATTTTAAGAATGGAACCGGAAATGTAAATAGAGAGATCCGAAAGTTTGGAATATGAAACGAAAGGAATACCAGCATGAACCATACGGAGAATTTGGAGGAGAACTCCTGTAGATGGGAAGTGAGCTGGCCCTTATGTATGTGGTACCAAGGAGAGCCACTGTCCCTTTAGTGTAGAGGGGTACTAGCCGCCCGTTAGGTTGAGCCCCAGGGTCAGGCCTAGTCACTCTGTACCGACTCTGTTTGGCCCTCGTGTACGTGGTACCGAGGTGAGCTACTTAGTGTAGAGAGGGAGCTAGCTGCCCTAGGGGGCCCGTGGTTAGGACTAGTCACCCTACACCGACTCTTATTAGGCCCACTGGGCAAACTAGGATAGTCGGACAAGGGTACGCAAACTATGGAAGGGCGAGACTCCTGTTCTGTGCTGAGGGGTGAGACCCCTGTTCTGAGATAGCAAGGCCCTGTACCGTTCCGTGCTGTACCTATAAGCATACCCGCTAGCGGAAACGACTGACCGCGTACCAGTGTGGGATAGCTACCTGCACATTTATCATGCGTGCCGTAGTCATCGCTACATCGCGACCGTGATCTCGGGATGGTTGACTGGGTGTAGGACTACCACGGAGGACTCTCCCGGCCAGGAGAGCACCATGTATACATCCTACATCATGGAAAAGACTGCAATCAAGATCGTTCCTAAGAGAAACATCCTAGATCAAGAAATGATTAATAAAGGAGAAACAAATTAGAACCACTTGGTTGAGCTAAATGAAAATGGATAGTTACTTAATTGCATTAATTAATTGATTGCCTTAATTACATATAAATGGCTGAATTACCACTCTACTCAGCACTCGTTGACTGTGAAAATTTTATAACCTTGTCCAAGTTAAGGAGTTGAACAGCCAGCACCACCGGTTGCAGAGGGAGCTAGGCCCAGTCGAGCTCAGCCTTAGCTGCGTTTTCTTACTGTTTCCCTAGCTTCTGTTATAGTAGTGAGTATTTTTTTGTTCTATGTCATATTGTTTCAGTTACTTTTCCGCTGTACTTTCCTCTGTCGTAGTTGTGATGGCCTGTAATATTGATAGACTACTCGCTCTGTTTCTTTTGCTGTCTCTTGATTCCCTTCTGCTTAGTTACATTGCATGTGTGGTTGTGAATTATTTCCTGCTTTTGGTTATTTCTCGTTAGACGACTAGGTCATGGGATTAGTCGAGGCGAGCTGGTCTCGGGTCCTGTAGGGATTTGGAATCGAGTCGTAACAACACATAACCACATAACTGCTTGGATTTCGTAACAAAACATGCCCAAAATAGCACACCTATGAAGTAAGGGCCCACCATACCCAAAGCCCAAAGGAAAGGAGCCCGATCAATGGCAAAAAATCCAGCCAAACCTGATTGGAGGGTAGTTCAGGTGACTTGGATAGCTACCAGAATAGTCAGCTTGCAGCCATAGGCAAGCTTGCTAGAGGCACCAGGTTGGCAAGAGGCGACCTGGCAAAACCATCAGGCACATGGATGGAAGCATCGATTAGAAGGTGTCAATGGTCAATCGAATAACACAACCTGGGTGGACTAGGAAGATAAGCAACGTCACAACAGGATCCTCGTGGAATGGAACAACCAGCGTCATTCCAGCGAGAGGGATCATTACACCTATAATTATTGTCTTCAAATATCCTAAAAAGGGGTTATTAGGGACAACTAGTGAGGATAATTGAACCTTTTTTAATCATTCATATATAGTGTACTCTTAAATGTTAGATTCCTCTCCAAAACGTATACCGTACAAGTGAAATTAGATCACTAATCTTATGTTTTTCATGCATGATTGCTAAGTGTATTCAATTGCACGATTGATTGACTTAAGTCTCTTGAAGGGCTCACTAAGATGTCAACTATAAAATTAAGGATTTCAATTAACTATTATATCACCATTTCATCTTCTAGAATCATGTATCGTTATCTTTTCTTGAGTTTATAATTATCAATTTACATTACTCGTAGTTACTTTATTGCATATTATTTAGAGAATGTAGTAAAATGAATAATAAAAAGAAACTACGTACTATTGTTCTCCATATTTCTTTCTAGGGATTCATGTACTTGTTAAGTGACAAAAATCTTACTAAAATTTACATATTAAAGTAATTATTAAAGTAACTTTTTCCTGATAAATTCAAGATTGAGGGCTAAACGTTGGCATAATGAAGTTCCAAAGCAATATTACAATTACATTGATTTCAAGACTTGATTCTTTGGACTACTCGAATTCTTCTAGAAAAATGATCAATGTGCATGCAATAACATATAACGCGTAATTCCTAGTCTACAAAATTAGTTGATATTTTGAAATACAAAGTTACACGTTAAATTTAAGGAAAAAATAAAGGAGTAAACTAACATTGATGTATAGGTGATCTTTTTTAGATGTATAATTGGAATTGCATTAATGCAGCAAACCGCAAGCTTTCCAACTAATGTGAAACCAAATTCTAATATCGAGCATCTTCCAATTTCTCATACGTACATATGTGAAAACTATAGCAATTTTGAAGTTCAAAGGTATACTATTCTTGAAATAAAAATAAGAGTATTGTAGGGAGATAACTTCCTGGTGAAAGCAAACATTAACAATTTAGCAGAATATGTTGGGGTACGTTATTTTCTATGTTAATACTTATTATTGTTTACTCTATGACAAGGTTAACACCTATTTGTGTTCTTGAATAGAGGTTAACCTATGGTGTTAAGTGCAACAAGAGTTATATATGTTGAAAGAGTACATACGGTAGAGAGGTTTTGTAACGCCAACAAGAACCAATGTCTGCAAAATCAATGCTATCCTCTGATTAACCTAATTTCGAAACACCCAATTAATTAACTTGTGAAGTAAATTAATAAAGTTAACCTTTCAAAATAAAAGTTAATTAACCTTATGATAAATTAACCCATGGTAGAAGGTAATTAGACGATGCAGAAAAAGCAAGTAATTATAGACTTATGATCCTTGAAATGAGTATAATTTAATTATTAAAGGAGTCTATTGGTTCCTATCCCACAACTAAAGTACAACTAAGGATGGAATGAGAAAAATAAAAAAGCAACATATGATTCCATGGTGGGATTCACACCTCTCTTATCAAAAATAAAGGCACACATCCAGAATGGTCACCATCATCTCATTTGAAATTAAAACGGCCAAGAGACGACTTGGCATGAGATTTTACGTGGAAAGCTACACATATGAATGATTGCTCATGGAATGATAACCACCACTCAGAATATTCCCGATTGGACAAGTGAATAACTACCATTCACTCCTTTGTTCCTGATGAGAGGTCTCCCTATTAGTGGAATGGCCCCCAACACACTTTCCAGGGAGGGTTGAGTTTAGGGTCAACAATCCACTTCCCTCCAAGGCAAAGGAACACAGACATGGGACCTTTTAATTTCTACCTGTTTATTGCATGCATGGGCAAATATTGAAAAGTAGAGATTTTTAACATGTCAGTACAAAAGAAAATTACTTGAAAAATCGTGATTGATGCTTGTTTTTTTTTTAGCTAGTAAAAAGGAAAAAAAAAAGAAAAAAAAGCAACCATTATATGCATGTTTACATACATGCATGCGCAATACATACCTATATGCTATATATAAGCTTATGTAACCAATTTCCTGATATACGTACATGTATGTATGCACGTGTGCACTCATGTGTGTGTGAGGGAGAAAGAGGAGTTCAAATTAATCAATATCTTTTTCTAACAATTGCTTCATGCATGCGTGCAGTAGTATTTGTGTAATAATTTCTATTTTAAGCTCTACGTAGATAAATAATTGTATAAGTATCTTAACTTCCAAATAGGTGAACAATCTAGATATTTCCACGTATACGTTCATATGTAAAACCAAAATGTCTACTTTTGGATATTAAATAGATTTGTCATCCCATTAATGAAATCCAACTTCATCGAACCTCTTGTTTAGCTTGCTTAATAGTCAATTTAAAATATCACTAATTGATATATTTCACACCTAACCGAGCATGCATGTATCTATGTGTCCACACACACAGGCAACTATCTACCTACCTTCCCAGTTATCTATCTATTCATATGTATATACATATATATAGCCAACATTTTATTCGAGTCACATTATATTTGAGCCGTTTTGGACTTTATATAAGAAATCCATATATAGGTAGAAAGTTTATTACTTAAACATGTTACATATGAAATTTCATCAAAATCAAAAAAAGAAAAGAAAACTTTGGACATTCATCTTAGTTGAAAAAGATCATGATGTTACTTCCTAAAATATTAAAAGACCTTCGTAGTTATAATAAATTTATAAAATATCTGATAACGTTATAAAGAACTTAGTGAAATATTTGGCAACCTTTGTAAAATTCAAATATGGGAAAATAGAAAATTCTCCTATATATCTATTATATATAACATTTTGTTCTTATTTAAACTATATATATATATATCGCTATCCCATACATGCTGACTTGGGAAGGTTGATAAATATGCATGCATATGTTGTTAGTCTTTCCAAGAATGTAGAGATGTCCTCCAAAGACATTAGAGATGTGTAGCAGACACCTATTTAAATATTTAAGGATGATGGCAAAAAAAATATTTTGTATTGCATCTCGCAACACGTGTTTGCAAAATGTACATCAATCTCCCTAAATCATGAATTTCGTGGGTTCACAAACTAAGTGGATTCCACATGCAAGACTTACCTTTGGATGCTCATCGGGACTTTTCCACCTTCTACGAAAGGTGCCACATCAGCCATCATGCTCATATCACTCCCACGATCCTCCTCCCTTGACCTCTCCATTTCAATTTTTGATTGTCAAATTTACGTTGACAGATTTAAAATTTTAACTAAACATATGCATATATCCATTTTTAAAATAGGAAGAGTCATTGTTCAAATTCGCAAGCATTCTTATAAAAAAATGCTCATGATACTGAAATTTATGCATCATAAAGTTTCTTGTCCCATTTTAAAATTGATTTCTTCTATAGCAGTAAATGCTCTTCATAATATATATAAGTTCAAAGGAAGCTTATTTATTTATTAATAAAGCTGTAGTCACTGGGTGCTGTTGTAAAGGAATTCAAACCATGATGTCCAGTGCGTAGTTATCAAATAAAGAGACCTACATTTCATATCTCAATCATACTGTAAGAAACATTTTTGTTTTTGTGTTATAGCAAAAACCTGTCAATAATGTTTGAGAATTGAAAATACATCAAAATGATAAAATTCTCTCTCTCTCTCTCTCTCTCTCTCTCTCTCTCTCTCTCTCTCTCTCTCTCTCTCTCTCTCTCTCTCTCTCTCTCTCTCTCTCTCTCTCTCTCTCTCTCTCTCTCTCTCTCTCTCTCTCTCTCTCTCTCTCTGGACAATCATGAAGGCTAGGGGTGTCAATGTAGACACAACTCAACAGCTTGACTCAATAAGCATTGGATCCACTTCAAGTTAGATTTCGAATTCAATTCTTGGATCCGCATAGATCCAACAAATAAGACATCTTAATAGGTCCCGTTAGACTTGTATTGGACCCATGTGGACTTGATGGTTCCCATAAAGACCCAATAGACCTGATAAAGAAGACCCATTAGACCCGTATAGGATGCGCTAAACCTACATAAGATTCAATCAATATTGGGTTAGGTCTTGGGTTTAGGACTTTAGACCCGTTGTCTTATCAAGTTAGGTCCAACCTGACCTGCTAATTTTTGGGTCAAGTAAAATCGAGGTGGGTTGGACCCAATCCAACCCAATTAACACCGCTAACTAAAGCATTCAATTCTTACCAAAAGGATTATATCTTAACTATTTTCATTCTAAGTTATGATATTTTTGACATATAAAGTTTATGCTATGGCCCATTCTTGTGCTGCATCCCAATTATATCTTTTGACCTTCCTTCACTCTACATCGTCATTACCACCATTTTCATGGGCCCACAAACATCTCCACTATTTCTACCACTACACCTACCATTGCTACCAGCAGTACCTCCATTACTTGTAAGTTCTAACTATAGACACTACATTTTGCCACAATTGGCACCTTCACTGTTGCTAACTTCACAAATATCGTTTGCAACATCTCTAGTCATTACTTCATAAACTTGGTAATTGTCTTTCTTCAAGCTCTATACTATGGTGTGATAATATAGGCATGTAATGTAATTTTTCATGTCAGGAGCAAACATATAAAGATTGATTGCCATTTTGTTAGAGATGAATTTACCTCCAAGAAACTTCAAGTTCAATTTATTCTAGGTTCTATTTAGACTACGTATTTGTTTACAAAGCCTCTATACACAACTCGCTTTGAGCAATTACGTCGCAAACTTCAGCTCATTTCTAAATCCTTAGTTTGAGAGAGGTGTTTATCATGTAGAAATGTTATCTAAACATGTGTGTGTATGTGCCAACTTGTAATTTTGTCCTCTTTTGTGTAACTAACTCATTGAAACAAACTCATCAGTTGCCATGAATACAAAGGCATGAGATTCGAGGAAGAAAATTCACTCTCACAACTTTTCACACACACTTACAATAATCACCAACATAATTGTCTAACACTATCATATGATAACCACTACCATAAAACACAATGACAAAATGGGCATCTAATGGAGACTATAGCAACCTTTTTCTTGTAGGACTTTCAAATAATTAAGCAAGATCAAGATAGAGTGAACAAATGAATTATAGATGGTTTCTCTGGCCAAGAGCCTTTTTATCTTAGTGAGCCTATAATCATGTTCTTAGGAGTGATTCATTACTCATGATCAATTTTTTTGGCTTTTGGTGCTGACCTAACATGGGATTTAAGTGGTTCAAACTACACAGCAATCTTCCTTTCACCCAATAAATGAACGAAATGTCAACCTCCTCCCCAGAAAAACAAAAAAAAATCTTCTTCCTCAATCATATTTTCCAAACAAAGGATCGTTCACATGAATGTATATTCTATATCCACCTATTCAAGTAAAAGCGATGTTAATATATAACCAATTCAAATCTTTTCTCTTCGTCGTCATCAACTAAACTAAATAAAGAAATTTTGGATTCACACAACTTCATATTTCAAGATTATCCATGTTTCACCGAGAGGAATAATTTACTTGAGAGTTAGAAAATTTATGTTAAAAAATATAGAAGTGACGTTAACACGGGATATAAGTGATTCAAACTACACAACAATTTTTCTATCACAAAAAAATGAATGTAATGTCAGCCCCCTTCCCAGAAAAATAAAAAAAAATATTTTTTCTTAGTCATATTTTCCAAACAAATCATCATTCACACGAATCGTTCGTGTATTCTATATCCACCTATCCGAGTAAACGCCATGTTAATATATAACCAATTCAAGTCTTTTCTTTTTCTAGCAACCGATGCAAGTTGTCCTCATCAACCAAACTAAATAAATAAATTTTGAATCCACACAGCTGCATACTCCAAGATTATCCATGTTTTACCAAAAAGAATAATCTACTTCAGAATTAAAAAATTAGTGTTAAAAAATATAAAAGGATGTTATCATTTATTTCTATTTATTTACACAATTAAATACACGATGATTGGTGGGAGCTTGATTCAATTGAACTTGTTTCGTATTGTAACCTAGGACTTCAATCCAACTAAGAGTAGGTTAAGTCCAATCTACCTATAAATTGAATTGGAGTTGGGCATTGGATTTTTTGATTTAAGTCACAATTTTTTTTTTTTACATCGATTATACTAATATCGATTGGGCAAGTGAATTAAATAGCTAACGAGCTCATTAGGTTGGCCAAGATTTATGGGTAGATTATCAACTAATCGAAGCTTATTTCGAGAATAAATTGATCGAGTTTGAAATGACTCTCTTTGAGGGTTATTTGGACATTTTTCTAAACTTTGGGGGGAAGTCTTGACATAAATTTCGTGCATTAAGAAATGCATGTAGGGATCCCACACGAGTTATTTGACTTGTAGAAGAGCTTAATGTAATTTTTACATTCCTACTTCTCACCTTTTTGACCTAACTTAAACAACTCTAAGAACCTAGGACTGTTTCCGTAATTTTCCTTGACCCCACGATCCCAAAAACCCTACTTGCTACCCCTTTAAAACCCCTCTCACGCAACCCCTTCTCCTTCCCCACACCACCTTGAGCGGTGCACCCTACCCCCTTCCCCCCCGTTGCAAATAGTGAGTGAGGGAGAGGGAGAGGGAGGGGGAGCAAGGAAAGCGAGGGCTACGAGGAGAAGGTGGACTGCTGTAGGCACGGCAAGCGAGGCGGTGCTTTAGCCAACGTGCACGGTTCGCAAGGTAGAGCGATGTGGAAAGTGAGGCCTCTGCAGGCGCTACGCGAGTGGAGCGGGAGAACTTGCAATCATCAAACGTCCGCAACACCCTGTGGACGGTCGAGGGATCCTACGGATGACCGGAACAAGCTCCAGACATCCGAAGACACGTGGGGCACGAGGCGTGGCCTGCGTAAGGTGTCTGCGACGTGTATGGGCTCAAAGCGCGAGCTTGCATGGGGAAACAACACTTGCGTAGGGTGGGTTGCAAGGGGAAGAGCGCATACACGACACCCGAGGTGTTTTTGGATGTCTGAGGGTGGTGCCAAACGTTTGGGTAGAGTCTTAGACGGCTAAGACTGGCAACAGATAACGGAGGAGCAGGGACATTAGGCGAGGTTCTGCGTGAGTTTAAGAGTCTAGGACTCACTCCAGACGACTGACAGTGGCAGTGGTGCGCGCCTACTGCAGACAGGCAGTCGGTCCAGCCAGACAAACCTGCCCGGCCCGATTTAAGCTAACAAGGGAAAGTTTCTAGGTCGGTTTAGGGCCAAAATCGGGTTGGAATTGCACAACCAAGGTATCGTTGAAAAGCTCTTGAATTTTCCTACATTTTAGAGTCGTTTCTACACTATTTTGAATTAATTTTGTATACTGAAATGTCGATCAACGTGTTTGATGTTCCGTTTGACCATTAAATTGGTGTAGGCCCCAAGTACGGGACACGTACGAGATCTGCAGAGGTGTCGGGATCCGCTACTTGTGCCCCCATATCTCCCGTACCCCTAGGTAGATTGGTTTTCTTCTACTCTTTCTCTTTGGTTTGGTTAAGGGAATGCTCGCGGTTAAAGATTTCCGTTTTGAAACCTAGGTCATGCAATACAAGTTTGAGGTTAATTAGGCCTTGTCTATTTACGGATTGATGAATGCCTCCTTAACCTTATGGGTTAGGTATTAAGTGATTTTGTTACTCATGTCTTAGCCAAAATGGTGGTGGTCACATTTTAGTTAACACTTCAATCTAAGGGTGTTGCTAAATGTGTATGATATCATAAAGCTTGAACGATATAGAATGAAACCTAAGTATGTGAACAATGCATGGTTATCAATAATACATGGAACTTGTTTGATATAACATAAATGTGAATGATGCTTGTTTATCTTTAATGGATGGAACTACCATTGCATGAGCTTGATAGCATTAATAATTAAGACGTACTTGAACACTAAGGTGTAGTAGAAGAATAATTTACCTGCTACGGTACAAAACTTGGATAATGATGGAATAACTCGCTTACAGTGAGGCACGATTGTTGTTTGGACTCTAGTTTGGGGCGAGCTGCCCCTCGTGTACATACGTACCGAGGAGAGCTATTCATCCCATGTGTTGGGAGAGAGCTAGCTTTTCCTCAGGTTGGGACCCAAGGTAGAAATGGCTTCCCTATATCAACTCCTGTTAGGCCCACGGGGCCAATCGGGATAGTCGGACGAGGGTACGCAGACTGGTGAGGGGTGGCACCCCTATTTTATTTTGTGCTGTATAACTTAGAGCGTACCTGTTAGTGGAAATGACTGATAGCGTATCAGTGCGAGATAACTTTTCATGCGTTTATCGCATGTGCTGTAGTCATTGCTACGTCGCGACCATGACCCTAGGGTGGTAGACCGGATGTAGGACAAACATGAGGTATACTCTCGACCAGGAGAGTATCACATGCACGTCCTGCATCGCGGGGAAAACTGCAGCAAGATCATTCCGTTAGGGAACATGTGAACCAAGAGATGATGAGACCCTTTGTTAGAATATTTGAAACACCAAATAGCTAGTAGCTAGAAATGGAAACAAAATATGAAATGGTGTGAAACGTTTACAATTACCTGAAATGTTTACTATTTTTAAATTCAATTGCATTAGTTAATCTTGCATTTGCCACTCTACTCAGCTTTTGCTGACAACTGCCACTTATGTTCATGTCAGGGAGGCGAGCAGCCAATACCACCAACTGCAGAGGGTGCTGGGCCTAGTCAAGTCTAGCCTTAGTCCATTTTCCATTTTCATTGTAGTTGGACTTTACTACTGCTGTAGTGAGTACTCTTGTTTTAAATCATTAGTTACGTTTCTGTTTTTTGCTTGGGTTGTGATGGCTATGTGGAGAATCTTACTATTCTCGTTTGGTACTGTTTACAATCTACTCTTTAGTTTTCTACTTTCATTTAAGTTCTTGCTATGTTACATGTGTGGATTACTTACCTTTGTGATGTTATTTCTCGTTGGACGACTGGATCTTAAGTTAGTCAAGGCACCCCAACCCTGGGATCCACGTGGAGCCAGGTTAGGGTCGTAACAGAGTCGAACTTAGACCTTGATATCAGTGAGCCAAATAAATAAGCTCTCATAGATGGCTAAACGAGCCAACTCGATCTGACTTGATGCCTAAAGCCTACTCCAACCCTACAACCATTGAGCCATGGCACGACACACCACACGATTCGAGAGCTAATTCGATATCCACAATTTAACGCGAAACCAACCTTGAGACACACCCGATTTGCCGAGGTGGGTCCCACGGTAAGTAAGGAGCCATAGAGCTTATCTAGGTTAGGTAACCCTTTACATCTTACCTAACGGACTCCATCCCACCCCCTCCCACAGGCGCCAACCAGTCAGTTTCTCTGCCCTTTATCTAAACATAACGTTCGAACACATCACTCTCTCTCTCTCTCTCTCTCTCTCACACACATAAACTGAAGCGCCTTCTCTTCCTCTCTCTCTCTCTCTCTTTTCCCGCGACGAGAGCCCTAATCGCTGCCCCTCCTCCGGTTACGCCTCCGCTGCCCAACGCCGCAGGCGGCCCCTCTTCTTCCACCGGGTCCGGCCATCCCCACCTTCCGCGGTGAGCGCCGCCAACCTCGTTGTTCCTCTTCTTGGTAGATCCGTGGGGTTTCCCGCCGAGATCAGTGTTCCGGAGGGTCGGGCGAGACCGATTGGTGTGGAATTGGGCCCGTTTCGGACTTGGATCTCGGCGATCTGCTCGATCTGGTCTCGAACCGGTGCGATCGTGGATTCTGTTGCGAGGAGAGGCGTCGATTTGTTGAGATTTGGATTGTTCCGGATGCGTATGTGTTCGGCTTGGGATGGGAGGAGCTTGAGAGAGGATTAGCGGGAAGTTTGGGAATTAGGATGCTCAATTGATTGACGGGTGTGGGATTTTAAGCGGGAAAGGGGGGAAAAAATATTGCTTGCTGGTTTGAAAATAGTCCATCTCGCTACTCGCTAGTTTCGGAGGTGGTTGGGAGAGCTATCACCTTCGAACTCGGGCTCGAGCATTTCTAGGTGGTTGCATTTGAGTGCATTTGGGGCTAAGCTGAATTATTTGCCTTTAGTCGGCTTCGTTGATTGCTTGCATCTCTGGGGAGGAGTATTTTGTATGTTGCGTCAATATTGAGTGGTCATGGGAGTTATTGAGACCCCCACTTTGTGCCGAGATTGTTTGTTGTTACTATGGTGGAATAATTAACTTGAAGGTCTATTGCGAGGTTTAAGGCTTGTGCAATTCCTGTGCGCGATTGAACTTTTGTTTCAATTGCTATGTCTACTGCTGCAAATTTCATCTGGCTTGTTGACCGTCTCGATACTCGGAATGCCTTCTGATGGAGTAATTTGCAAAGTGGGTGGACGTGTAGTGAAAGCTTGCTTTTATACCTAAGTGCGAGAGTTAAGAGTTCTAGACAACCCTTCGAGTGCTTGATTTGGTAAATTTTGTATAACGATGAAGAATCTTGATTTCATTGGATCATCGTGAGATTATTCTACGTTTGTATTCTACATATATCGAATCTAGCATTTTGATTGTTTATGTTGGGATATTTTCCTCATGGGAAGTTATAAGCTTGGCATTTATAAAACCAAGAAATTTGTGCATTTATAGCTTGTTTTGAAGGACTTGGGAAATATGAACCATTCGTGACGAACTATTCTTTCTTAGAGGAAGTATGTGCTGAGCCTATGTTTAGAGGATAGGATCTATGGATGTGAAGTACTTGTGTTCTCATTGATGTGAAAACTCAGCTTGATGATTCTAAGAGTGCACACTAAAGAGCCTTGATTGGTAAACTTTCGTATCTAGTCAGTCATGCCAATGATTATGATGGAATGAATCAATTGAAGATCTGAGCAGCATTGTATCAAGATGGTACAATTGTCCTTAAGGAAGGCAATCTATCTACTGTCATGAAAGTATGATTCATAGCTTAGTTAACATGCTCGTATTGGTAGCGCCCAATTTTCACTTTTGCATAAAGGGTGAAGAGAGGAGAAAAGTTTCCTTTCCGTTTCCCCTCTCTTGCATGCTCACTCAAGCCAAACAGTCTCCTAGTTGAGCCTCTCTTATTACGAGGTATCTTTATCATCTCTATCCTACCAAGCACCCATACAGCTATTGCAATGCATTCTTAAGCTAAAGCACCTACAACACAACCTTTCCTCTCTTTCCTTTCACCTCTCAATCTAAATTGTTTTGTTTCAATTTCTCTTGAGGACAAGAAGATGAAGAAGTTGGGGAAGGCGGAATGGTGCAACATGGAGCTCATGTGGTGGAGTTGAGTGAAGGTAAGATGGTGCCTTATCCTTGAAACTAGCTTGATGGTGTAATGTACTCTGTACTCTTTTCCTCAATGGTTGTCAAAGGCTCTTGGATTGTTATTTGCCTAATTGCCAAAAAAAATCGAAAATGCCCTCTCTCTCTCACTTATTTGCTAGTTTGCCAGTGCCATGATTCATCATGCCTTCGATTTGTCAATCATTTTTGATTGATTTGGTGATTTTTTTAGGAGGATTTGAATTTGAAAATTGTATATCTTCCTTATTTAAAGGAGATTTTGTTAGTTCATGGAATGACCTACATTGGATACTGCTTGCAGAGGAATGGTACTTAAAAGTATTGGTTTCATACGTGTTTAAGGTTTCATGTTCAAGATTTTCTAATTCAAAATGTGCCAGATCACTAAGGAGAGGCAATTTATTACTATCTTATTCTCTAGTTGCGGAGGCAATCTAGTTGTTTGAAGGATCAAGATGTATAATGTTGCTTCCTTTTTTTGGATCATGAATCTGACAATAGGGCTGTGGCTTATACTTATTGTGAGCTTATTTGGGTGCAATCCTTCTTATGAGACTTTGTTCCCTTTTTTGTTGGGCCGTAACCATGTATTGTGATGGAATATAACCTTTTGCCAACAATCTAAATTCCATGACAGTATCATATATCCCTAGATTGCTTATTTTCATTCATGACGCCACTAAGGGGTAGTAGACTAGCACTACAAATCTTTCTTCCAACAAACACTTGTCAGACATCTTCACTGAAGCACTTGAGTTTGCACTAATTCTAAGGTAGGCATGATTGACTTATATGCTCTAGCTTGAGGGGAAGGTGTTAAAATAGTTGCTTTGGAGTATTTTCTTATGTTTTTACCCCTTTATTATTTCTTTCTATTCTTTTATCGTTCTTTTTGTATATTCCTCCACTCGGCAAGTTTTTTAAGTGACCATCCTAGTTCTTTTTTGACATTAATATTTATTATGATTAACTGCAAATGAAGTTGAATGTTAAGTGCCTATGCTAGTACTTCAAAAAAATGGTGATGAATTGAACTATATCAACATATATTCATATCATACAATACAAATTTCAAAGAGGCAAGTACCATAAGGAGCTAGTTCCCTGCACACGAGAGACATGATGGGATCTAGGTCATATCAAGTGATCGCAAGTATCCAATCATAATTGCCTAACATGTAATGATAAAAACTTTCAATGAACTCAAAAAATAAGAATGACAAAACCTTGACAAAATTATAAATTGATCCAAGCAAGGATTTGCTACAAGTTTGAAGTATAAAACCACATAACGAATAAAATCCAACTATGACTAGACATAGAGAGTCTAGCGAAACATATATTTCACTACGAATTCAGTAGGTAAACCAACACCATAATTAGTTCCTACCAAGAAATGCTATAAGAGGCAATTGCACTTGGTAACTCACAAACCAAGCTGTGCTCAATGTGCTACCTAGTCCAATTGCCTCTTATAGTGTCTCTTGGTAGGACCTAATTAGAGTGTCATCTTCCTATCAAGTTGTAGCAGATTAATGTTTCTCCTCACTTGTTTTATCCAATTGTACCCAGATATTATGCTTTTTGTGATTCTTCAGATTTGCGGTACATCTTTGCCTAGATCATATCATGATTTTATTATGGTTGTATTATTTTTACCTACTATATTCACCAAAAGTTCTATGGCTACATGCTGGGTGATCATGCTTAAATTTTTCTAATTACTTGATGCAACTAGGGTTCCATTGGGTCTCCACGCGAGTGGTGAGTGGTCTAATAAGATGATATTGGAGCTATAACTAGTTGAAAGTGTGGCAACTAGGTATTGTCCAGCGCTAAGTGCTAAACCATAAATGTGATTGTGAGCCACTTATAAAGTCTGTCTGTACAAGTCATTTGTAGAATCCCACATTTCATCGCCTAGTAATTGACTGAGTGATTGTATGAACCTTGATACAGACATTAGGATTTCAAGTAGGGAAGATAACCATGTCAAAAAGTTACAAAAAGTGAATGTGATTATAAAAAGTGAGAATTTTTTCCATGGGATATAAGAGTTGAGAGTTATTATTTGATAACTTGGGCTTAATTATTTCGTTTAGTTGATTTGGGTCCACTGGTCCCGCATCTAATCAGTTTTTTTTTTAGAGGGGCCACATCTAATCAGTTATCGAGGTCCATTTTTCTCAATTGGATTGGGATCTAGTTTTGGTCTTACAAGCATATTCTTACCTATAATTTTACCTTTTCCAAAAAAAAAAAAGTTTGCTTTAACATCATAGCAGATAACCCATGCTTGATTATGCTTGAATAACATGGCAAAGAGTATCACCTACCAAAACCTGAGTTACCCACGGGATCTAACTTGACCTTGGTTACGATCATACATGAAGCTGTGCATGTGGAGTTTGTTTGAGACTCGAAGAGAGAAGATTGTTTTCTGGCATTTCTAAGGACATCAGCTTGTATATTACATATTCAAAAATAATCATCAAAATGCAATGTGATGAGTCAGCACCTATGCGTTTGATCATGTGAGACTTGGGCTGGACGAATATTTCTGAGAATTTTACCTCTCAAAGACAATCTTTCCTTGATGAAACTTTGGAAATTACACATGATGTTTATAAGCAGCTCTGTATGATATATGGTATTCAGACCAGCTCTATAATTTTCTTGCTTTTTCTGGGTTTATATCCAAGTGTTTTCAAGCTGCTATGTTTAGAATTATCATCCATGTCTTCTTATGAAAATGCCCCTTGATGATGCTATCTGGTATTTCTGGTGTATAACTATGTTGTCTGTTTGGCAGTATGGATCTTTTAAGAATCTGAACTGTTTGAATGGGCCTAAATATTCTTATATGGTATAGCTTTTGCCTCACTTCTCAAGTGGTGCCAATGTGGATTTTTTCAGATATAGAACATATATAATCTACCAGGAATGTGGTGAGAGAGGGTTGTTATTTTTCTGATTCTTGGCTTCAAAATCTGTAAGTATGTTCCTTTTTTGAAGTAATATATTTACGGGATGATTACTAGGCTCATGTAATCGCCCTTCTTTTTCTCAAAAAAAAAAAGCTACCAGGAAAGAGGAGGCAAAAATGGCCCCTGCAAGCAAGGCAGATAGAAAAGCGGCTATAGATGCTGCAGCATGGATGTTCAATGTCGTGACATCCGTAGGAATCATCATGGTCAATAAAGCTTTGATGGCGACATATGGCTTTAGTTTCGGTAAACTCTCTTAACTTCTTGTATAATATCTATCATATCCTTTTCTTTATTTGCTTCATATGTACAAAACACTTCATTTTGAGGGTCTTCCACAGCTGTAATCAAACCATCGTCCTTCATTCAATTGACGCAATGTTTCTTAGCTCCACTCTGCCCTCCATCCTCTCTCTGCTCTGCTGCACTTCTCCCTTAACATATGGATCTTGTTTGAACTTCGTATATTTTATGTGATATTCTCATCCAGAATGCTGATGGTCATCATATAATGAAATAATAGTGACACTTTATGCATTAATGCAACAAAGTCTTGTCCTGCAAAAGGAGGGTAATGAAACTAAACATAGAAAGAGGACTATGGAGCTTTCCGTGGTGAAGAATTTCTGTCAAATTTAAGAATGTAGTCTGGTATTTAAGTTATTTGGTAACCTGGACTTTTTGTAAGTTATTTGGTAACAATTTTATGTTTTGACATGATTATTTTCTTACTATTGATAGAATGTATGGCTGCATGCCTCGAACTGATTGATAGGAGGGATGGAAGAAACCAGGGAACATTATGGCTTTTGTAGCCATATCTTGGTATACTGTCAGCTGTAAGGGAGAAGTGTCTTTACGTCGACATAGTATTTTTTATGTAGTACTGAATCAATCCAGGGATTATTGTTTGACATCTCGATAATAGTATATTTTGCTTTACAAAAATCCTTTATGTATCTGATAAATCTGTGTAGTATTCAATGCCAATTTTTCTTCATATGACAGTTTGTTTCGTGCTTTATGCTCAATTGTTTATGAAGTGGCACGCTTTTCTATGCAGCTACAACATTAACTGGTCTGCATTTTACAACCACAACACTTACGACTATTGCACTTAGGTGGATGGGTTACGTGCAGGCTTCTCATCTCCCAATCCCTGATCTCTTAAAGTTTGTTCTTTTTGCAAACCTATCGATTGTTGGGATGAATGTCAGTTTAATGTGGAATTCAGTTGGATTTTACCAGGCAAGTTTCTTTTTGTAATTACTATCAGTCAACGTGTTAGTTTGGAGGTCCAATGACTTGATTTTCTTTTCAACCTTCCCGTCATCAGATAGCAAAGCTATGCATGATTCCTGTCTCCTGTTTGTTAGAGGTCATCTTCGACAAGATTCGGTATTCAAGAGATACAAAACTTAGCATAGTGGTCGTTCTGATTGGTGTTGCTGTATGCACAGTTACTGATGTGAGTGTCAACGCCAAGGGTCTGATAGCAGCTATAGTAGCAGTTTGGAGTACAGCTTTGCAACAATATGTAAGATTTGAGATTGGCAGCATATCTTTATTACTGTTTCAATTAAATTGTGCAAATTTAGCTTACAATGGAATAATGATGGTGACTTTTTTTGCATGAACTACTTGGTATACCCTTACAAGCACATTCATCCTTGTGAATTTCTATGGAAACCAATTTTACATATACTGTTTGCACAACTTTCCCCTGGAAATGATCTCTTCAGATTAAAATTTGCAGTTTTTTCTCTTAGAAATGCTTGCTCTTTTCACCAATTGCCTGCAAATGGAGTGCATGCTGAAGTGGTAACAGCATGTAAGAAAAGTGCATATAGACTTTTCTACTGGTGGCTTTCGGTGAGGTTAACAGTTGGTTGATGATAATGGGGCTCATGGTAGTTGGATGAATGCAGTGGCCGTTTAGGCTATGACACATGGTGACCATAAATTTTGACAAGCATATGTAGAATGGATGATTGCAACAACAAAGCTGCCATCATTCACAATTTGGAGAAGATAGGGGTTGTACAGCACCTTATGGTATAGGAGTGCAGCATCTATTTAGAAACATTCTAATATCTCTGACACCGAACATGTGCAGGATGAATTACTTGTGTTCTGTGCTTAAGATGAATAAATCAGGAGAGAAGTTAACAAAGCTTGGAATGGAGTAAATACGTTGATGGAAAGCATTTTAGCTGATTCCATTGTGGTAGAACATGTATTAATTTTGCTATATGGCATTTACCTTTGCTTCATTCCCCTGCCACAAATTTTCTGATGTAAAAGATTGTGTGTGGTTTTAATTATTTAATGAAGATTCACTTGTCATGAATAATTTCTATAGAACTACTTTTTAGGTTTATCATCTATGGCCATCCCTCAAAATGTACATTCATACTTAATTTCCATAGCTCTTTGGATGTTAAGAAAACCTTTTAATATTTCTGATATTCTTTTATTTACATGCAAAGAGAACTTAATTGTAGAACGCAGGTTCAACTTCAGATGGGCGTTCCATTAGTTAAAAATTGAAGCTTTTTCAAAAAATCCACTTCTATTGAAACACGTCTTGCAGATATTAGTAGCATTGCATATTCTTCTCATAATATTTTGGAGCAGCACTTATTCTTTTTAACATATCCCCCTTCTTAACGCTTCTTTTGATGTCATATGCAGTATGTCCACTTTCTGCAACGAAAGTATTCGCTTAGCTCATTCAACCTCTTGGGTCACACCGCTCCACTCCAAGCAGCATCTCTGATTGTTTTGGGACCTTTTGTAGATCTGTGGTTGACAGGCAAAAGAGTCGATAACTTTGACTACAACATCACTTCTGTGGTAAGTATTGCAAGGCCTTTAAGTGGTTGGCACCTCCTAGGATTGTATCTTATTTAATGTTTGTTCTTGCTAACCACTACATAGATATTCACGGCTTTAATTTTTAATTTATTGTCCTAAAAAAAATAATAATTCCTGTCATATTTTTGGACATGCTTGGCTTTTATTTGACTTACTATTCACTCTTCTCGTAAGAAAAATTGCTTTTACCGATACATTTATAAATTATTGGTTGTTTACTTCAATTTAGCTACTCGCTGGTGCATATTGAAAGGCTTAAAGGAAATTATGAAAAAGTGGAAAGAATGCATGTGAGTGTATTTGATATGCTTAAGAAAAGAAAAGAAAACCATAAAACCTTAGGCAATGAAGCATTAGAGAAACATGCTAGGCAGCCAAGTATACTTAACTGTTGAATGCACCCATTTTATGATCCATACTTGATATGATATATTAAATGTCTTCTTGATTTCTGATGCACCAAAATAAAAGGGAAAATGCAAGATCAACGTTGGGACTCATCGATTGGTTTTTCTTGTCAAGCATGGAGACACCCTTGTTGGGGTAACTTGCATCCATCTCAAGCACTGATACGCTATTTAAGTACACTAAGGGCATGCCGACGCTTCAATGGAAATTTTGATCAGTGTTTTTCTTCATATCCTTTCAATACGATCCAAAAGTCACTGTTGTCTGATGTTTTGTTTTGCAGTTCTTCATCCTTTTATCTTGCTCCATTGCTGTGGGCACCAACCTCAGCCAGTTCATTTGCATAGGAAGGTTCACAGCTGTATCTTTCCAAGTGATAGGCCACATGAAGACCATCCTCGTGCTCATCTTGGGCTTCATCTTCTTTGGGAAAGAGGGCCTCAATTTGCACGTCGTTCTCGGCATGGTCCTAGCTGTTCTAGGCATGATTTGGTATGGCAACGCATCCTCGAAGCCAGGTGGCAAGGAGCGGAGAAGTTATTCAATCCCGAGCGACAAATCCCAGAGGCATGGAGCTCCAACCGGCCAGCTCGATGAGAAGGTATGACTCATCGTGGATGGAAAATCTTGCATATCCTTACATTCTTTTCCCTATAGAACGACGACCTGTCTTAAGAATTTGACCAAGGGAAGTGTGCTCACTGGACTGACTCTGCTCGGCTGCCTGAGACATCTCTTTATGGTGACCGGAACTACGATTCTTTCACCTTTGAAATTCTTATGGGGGTGTTGGATTCCATAGTAGGCACTCCCAAGCGAAATTCTATATATTTCTTTTCCGTCCTTCCACTACCATTTACAGCAACTGATTGTTGTTCACTCTCTTATTTATAGCAATTCATTTCTGCCCTTTTTTTCTGCAAGATAGCATTTTTGTTAGACCAGCATCTTGCCTTCTTATGGGTATTTTTCTCCTGCATTTGGCATGCATTATTGTATGGATCAAAGTGTAAAGAAGCACTCGCATTCACGTGTATTAGCCGATGGTTGCTATGATATGAAATTTTGACATGAGCTAACATTAGGCAAATATTAATTACCACGTGACATTCTCTACAAGGCAAGCCATGATTGATCGCATAGTAGATTTTCATCCGAAAAAATTCTACATTCGTGTCCTTGAAATCTTTTGCAATAACATGATTGTCCGTATAAACTTCGTAAGTATACGTATACTCTTAAGTTAATCATCAATGCTCAGCGAGCAGGATTCCAACAATGTAATCATTAGCTTCAACAGAAAACATTCAAAGTTCGAAAGAAAAAGGCACAGCTATACCTCTGATTTGTTGCTTACTTTAAAAAACATGTAATCTGTTTTGTCTCTCTTACTCCTGTCTACCTTCTCTCCCTTAACGCCATCAACAGCATCACCATTGCCCTTAAGGCTACTGTTGTTGCTCTTCACATTCAATTTTAATGAAGCTCAAGGCACGGGCATGCTATCAAGTTAAAAGATGATTTGTTGCTGTCAACGATAAACAACGAATGACTAAACGGATTTTCTTTGCTAGGGCTTTATTTGATGTGTAAGGAAGGGGAGCGAAGTGAAAGAATTAATTGGTGACCAAGAGGGGTGTTCCCTTGCTTTGAACCTCAATCCTTCACCTTGTTGCTTCTAATTGATGTGTTGCTGTTACTACAGTGATGGTTGTGGGAGAAGGTGGAAGGCGGAAAGGTGAGAGGGGGTGGTGGTTGATTGCAGGAGTGGTAGAACCGAAGAGATATTACATTGCAAAGTGGAAATGGAGTATGTTATATTGCAGGAGGAAGTGGAAGGGGTGTTGGTGAAGGGTTGAGGAAGAAAGTAGAAGGGTGGTGGTGGTGGGTTGCAAGAGGATACGGTGGAAGTGAAGTGATAGTATGTTGTAGAAAGATGTTGAAGTTGGGGAGTCGTGAGTTGCAAGAAGAGGGACAATGGCACATTGTAGGAGTAGACAGTGAAAATGGAAACAATGGTTGGTTGCATAGAGGGGGGGGGGGGGGGGGGGGGTGGGGTTGTGGAGAAGGGGATGTGGCTGCAGTAGCAGGTGAAAGGAAGGAAAAGGGAGAGTAATTTTTTTTCAAGTTAGTTCAAGGGCAGCCCTTAGGATTAGTTTAAAGATTAACTAACTAGGGCCGTGTTACAGGTAATTTCAACCTCAATCACACTGAGTGCACATGTAAAAAGAAGTAACATTTTAAGAGCATACATGTAATTATAAAGTCTATGGGAGCAATCTTTTTTTTCTTTTCCGAAAGATTTAGCAATTATGTCAGCATTCCTTTTCCTTTCCTGTCCTTTCAACTTGGCAAAATAATTTGAGGTGGATCATCTTTTTGAGCTTTTTGAATGCCAAGATTTAGGGAGCAAATAAGGTTGATACTAGTTTGAAGCTTTTAATCACGCATAACCATGATTGGCAGTCTTGTTTAAGAGATGGAAAAGAGCACTTACTCCAATTCAGATTGCAAACGGTTGCATATGAAGTCTAATTTTCTGATTCCTTGAAATAAACAAT
The DNA here is from genome assembly GCA_037157565.1 of Thalassia testudinum. Lineage (NCBI taxonomy): Eukaryota > Viridiplantae > Streptophyta > Magnoliopsida > Alismatales > Hydrocharitaceae > Thalassia > Thalassia testudinum. The sequence goes on from JAZHRO010000030.1 coordinate 58,325,821, forward strand.
GGAATGATATGATTGATCATGCCTTTGTTTAATACAAGTTTTGAGAAAATGTGAAAAATGAATTCCAATGTGAACACTGTCAAGCCCTAATGGGGATAGGAAGGTGATGCCACTTACCTTATCTTTAATACCCTAAGAAATGAGGTCAAAAAGTAAATAAACGTACATTATAACATATTTTGAACACATAGAATGAGAAAACGTAATTTCAACTAGTATGTTTTCATTTTCTATCGGTGAAAATTACTTTCCTAGGTAAAAAATCATTTTTTATAAGTGTCTTCATTTTCAACCGGTGTTTTGATTTTCAAGCGGTAAAAAACTATTTTGAATTTATATCGATCGACGGGTGAAATACACTTATGTTTTTATTCTCTCAATGAAAAATCATTTTTAACTGGTATGTTTTCATTTACATCTGAAATATTTGATTTTCAACTGGTAGATTTTAACTTTCAATCGATATATTTTAATTTTTAACTAATTGATTTTAATTTTCAATCAACGTGTTTTACTTTCTTTTTGAATTAGGCATGAGTAGCGATTGCACGTTTAAAATGCATTACAACATACATTTCTGTACTCATGTCCTTTCAAAAATAGTCGAATTAACGCTAAATCGATATTTAAAATCTTGACTACATGTCATTTGGTAGATTGAGAGATCATCACCACCCTTGCTTCCAAAAATATTTTTTAATTTCCATAGCCTATATCAAGTTGCTAACATTTGGGTTATCACCAAGCTAATCTGTTGAGCTTCCTCTATGTTAGAAGTTAACCACTTTGATCCTTAGGATTTGCATCGAATAAAGAGTCAAAGTTTTATGATTGGATTCCCACTTTCCAACCCTTTGCAAAATTTTTAGTTGTAGTTAGTTAAGTTCTTTGTTGGTCAACTAATACACCACTTAACCAACTTGCGTCAAGCCTAATTAACCAATAGCCTTGTCAACTAACAAGCATGACTCAAGTTTCTAAGGTTTCTAACAGTAGCGTGGAGAATAAAGGTCATGTGACAATGCTATGTGATAGATCTGTTGGGTCACATGGCACTACCACGTGGTATGTCTGGCTTTTACTTGGAGTCCAAACCTTAATCTTTTAGTATGGTATTTTAACTTATAGGCAAGTAGTTAAAAGAATTTGATGTTTTCTATTTTTAAGAAATATCATTAAGTTTATTTCTTATTTTAAAGATTAGGTTTAGCTCCTATCCTCCATGAGAAGAGCCTCCACACCACACTAGCATCCAAATCCTCACACAAGTTCTCTTTTCTACCTCCTCATTCATACTTCTAAATCCAAACTTGGGTTCAATGCCTATCTAGTTAACACCAATCTATGTCATTTACTGTAATTATGATATCAAAGGTGGCAATAGAGGTGCTATTGTTCATCAATGGTACTAGTACCATAGATACCATGGGTATGGATGTTCATTGTAGGTTACTATCTAAGGTGCTAGTGATGGTGTTGAAGGCACCCAAGATGCCATCAGAGATGCAAGTGACAAGGGATAGAGGTTCTAGGGATGGTGCTCACAATGCTGGCAATGATGGTGCTGCTGATGATGCTTAGAGGTGCTCATGGTTGTGCTGGAAGCAACGGGGGCCAAGTTGGTGGTGATGATGGTGGCATTAGAGGCACTGGAGGTTGAGGTGGTGGTGTCATCAATATCATTGGGACCATTCTAAGTCATGGTGGTAGGGTGGTCATCGTTCAAGCCATCCATCACAATACTAGGGGTGGTGCCATAAGTAGGTCATGATGGTGCATGACGTAACAGCACGACAGTAGCAATGGCGATGGGGGCAATAGTAATCATGCTTAGCATCAACAATGGCACGGGTGGCAAACTGACAATGGCAGCGATGGTAGGAGGGGTAGAGTGGGAGGTGTGGATGCTACACAATCAAGCCACATCAAATTGAATATGATCTTGGGTATAACATAGCTGCATACATATTTTTACCCTTGTCAAGAGTATGTCATGCCTAACTTTGGTAAAAGAGAATCAGGTTCGAGTTCGGAGAGGTAGAGTGGGAGGTGTGGATGCTACACAAGCAATGTCACATCAAAGTGAGTATGATCTTGGGCATAAAATAGCCACATACATATTTTTACTCTTGTCAAGAGTATGTCATGCCTAACTTTGATAAAAGAGAATCAGGTTCGAGTTCTCATCCCTACGTTATGGGGGAGAAGGAGATGGCCGATTCTCCCCAATTTGCATCTAGGTCTTCATAAAAAAAAAAAAGAAAAAAAAAACACCATCAAAATTGTGATCCAGATACAAGAATGATGAATGCAGGTCAGCTCAAATATTATCGTGGCAGAGGCATTTAAATTTCAACACGAATCCAGACCTGGATCAAAACATTGATATTTTGATGTTGAAACCCACTCAAAAATCAAATTATTTTGTAGTACATAAATAGGGAAACTTAGTTCTCTTCATGCAGCATACCTGCTCCTGAGTATACTACGCTATAGAGAACTTTTTGCAACATCACGCCAAAAAATGGGCCAACTAAGTTTCTTGATCTAAGAGATAAAGGGAGAACGTATTTGACTACCACCAAATTACAGATAAACTTGCATCGAACCTCCTAATACAAATCAAGTTCTGAGCCCACCATAAAAAGACTATTACAAGGGAGCCACTAATCATTAACTTGTCGAGATTGAAAACGTCTGAAAGAGTGGCAAACTGTCAGATCCATTACTTATCATGCATTCTAATTGTCCTCTTCATCTGCTCGCTTCCTCACTCTGCAAGATCTTCTCAAGCAATTATGGAATTTTGCGGAAAAAATTGTATACGACAGCAATTCCAATCATTGCATGAAGCTCAACAATCACCCTGTATGCTACCTTAAGAAAAATCTGCTGACAGCATTTACCACGGCTAGGGGGTTCTCCAAGTGCAAAGCATGACCACACCCCTCAACCACCAAGACATCGCATCGCTTATTGTTTGAGTCGCAACCGTCAATTTCCAGGTGACTTACTTCATGCTGCATCCGATAAGCAATCTCCTTAAATTTTTCATCCTTCTCTCCTACTGCTAAGAGAAGCGGGGTCTTGCATAGCCTCAACTCCTCCCACAGAGACCTGAAGATGATACATTGGAAGTTATATTTTTACAGGAAAGAATTATTTTTCCATTTTTAAGATGCACAAATCTAGTGGAAGAATATGGAGTATATCATCTCCATTAAATTATGACAACCAGATGCTATAAAACTTTCCTACCTTACTTTCTTTCCATGATGCCATTTGCTAAGTGAAACTTATAAAAAGACAAAATGATTCAAGATGGCAGCGAACTTACGGTTGCCTCCCAACACTCAGGTCTGAAAGACCCCTCACAACACCATTCAGGTCAATATGCTTTTCTCGGCTTTTGAGTATTTGCTCATATAGCGGATGCTCCCTCAAGCTGCCATTAAATGGTAACAAGGTTAAACATCGACGGGTACTGGTTATGCAATGATGTGGCATGTGCTAAAGCTAAATCTGATAGTGAAAAGAGGCATGCAACCTTTCTGTTTACTGCTCTTTTTGCAGATTACCCAATAACAATGATTTAAAGTATGAAACAGAAACTTCCTGAGCACGTATAAGAGCAGGAAACCCAGAGCAAATAACATATGCCAATGGATGTGCAGTCTCAATTCATTAAGATATTATTGTTTCAGAATTTCATCAACCTTTGGTCTGGCTGGAACGGTGAATCACGTTAATTTTTTCACATTTTATTCGTTGAATTGGTAGCTCAACTACAGAAATAAGTCTAAGCTATGGGAACAGAAAGTATGCATGGAAATGAAATATTCAAAATCTTTGCATCATGGGATATAAACCCCGGTTGAGAAGTTCAACCTGGAAGCTGTAGAAAATTCACCCAGGTCCCAAAATGATGTTTTCTTCTGCCGGAGTGTATGAAATAAATATTTAATTAGAAACTGAAATTTCATTCAACTAGGTTCAAGTATTCTATGAGACATTCTTCCAAAATGGTTGATCGATATAAAATCTGGTCAGGATCTCTCTCAACAAGGTTGAGAGAGATGTCAGTGAGGATCCAAAATTCTGCCTAGATCCATGCTACTAAAAAGTGTGAATCGGCAATGAGGAAAATTTGACATATTTCAAGCCAAAATATGACTACTGGCAGAAGAGTTATCCCGATTCAATTGCTTATTAATCATTACACATCTTTGTATAGTTATATATGGCACAATGACTTGAATTTTCACTGAAAACCCTAAAGTTCATTATATGGATGGTTAGTAAGAAAATTAGAGATCACTAGAGTAATTAATGCAAAGTAACAGAAATGTATATCCTTCCATGAATGCAATTAAGGTGGAAAAACAGCAGAAGAAAGCTAACTGGCTGAAAAATGAGGAGGAGGGGGTGTGAGGGAGTGATGATAGTATTGCCACAATGCAAGTGAATTTGTCAGCTTCCCAGATTCCAAACCATCCACCAAAGAAAGGTAATACACATTCAGTGATCAGTTTAGGTGAAGTTCAATTTGCACATACAAAGTTATACCAAATTATGTTTGTGGAATTGAGGATAACATACTCTTTTGCATACCAAGAGTCATAATCTTAAAAGAGATAAGCTCAAATACGGATGCGCCATTCACTTGTTCAACTCATGGACTAAAGGCCTGGTAAGGCACAATGCTTGTCAATTTCTCACCTGTCCCAGAGTCTGACGCTGTACCAGATTTCTAAGAATGATTTGAAACCATGTGCAGATAGATATTGTGCCTTAGCATCATCTTGGGCCTCACGAATTCGTCTATCTGACTCATTTTTCAGCCCAGGACTACCTGATAACAGAGCTGCTCCTTCAATCTACATAAAAAAAATTGGTTGTTTTTACTAAAAATCCAGAAAAGAAAATTGTAGCCGCTAAGGTGGGACAGAAACAGGATTCACAAACCTTGTGGTTGTACTTCAAAGACATGTATAATGCAATTCTTGCACCCATTGAGTATCCTACAAGAATAACACTCTTTGTGGTGATATTGCAGAGTAATTGATGCAGCACATCTCCTACTGCTTCAATGGACATGCTCAGTTGACGTCCATTTTGATTTTTCCAGCTAATTCGTGATTGACCGTGCCCTGGAATATCAAGAGATATGCATTGAGCATTGACTGAGAGAGCTTTCATCATTGGAACCCACTCTTCGCAGGTACCCAAGAACCCATGAAGAAAGACAACCACCTTTTTCTGCATTAAGAAGAACATGTAAGGCTAAAATCCTTAAGAAGTCATATATTGGGAGCCTAGAATGCACCAGAAGAACATGTAGAAAGCCAAAGGCGTGAACATGAAAAATAAGCAAGTCTATGATAGTGAAATCAACATTGATGAATGCATATAAGGCAGTTCTTAAGGCATGGGTTGAATAATATTTGTGAGAAGGCAAGGATTCATTCTCAAAAGAAACCTGTCTCTCTTACATAAAGAGGAGGAAAAAAGTACAAGGGAGTCCACTAAAATAAATAAAATGAAACAAACACAACATATACTCTGGCACTCCCCTTAAGTTGGAGCATAGATGTCCATCAATCTCAACTTGTCACATAGGAACATGTCTCTTCTTCATCAATGCCTTTGTGAGGTTATCAGCAATTTGAAGCTTTGAGGAGACATGAGGAATGATGATTTTTCCTTTCATTACTACATTAAGTGACGATCTACCTTAACATATTTAGTCCACTCATCAAATATTGGATTTGAGGCAATATAAATGGAGAACTTATTGTCACAAAACATATGAACTGGATTCTGTGCGTGATTCCCGAGATCTTAAGGAAATAATCCACATCACTTCACATGTCGTGTGATCCATCACTCTGTACTTGGCCTTAGCATCGAAATGGGCAACCACTGTTTGTTTCTTGCTATGCCAAGAAACAAGGTTGGCTCCCAATAATATAGCGTAGCCCATTGTGGATTGCATGTCGTCAATCAATCCAACCTAATCTACATTCGAGTAGGAGAATATATCAAGATAGCCATTATTTCTATAGTAAAGTCCCTTTCCAAGCATCCCCTTTAGGTATTTCAAATGAGAAACATCGTGCCAACGATTGTAGCACAGCTTGCCCATGAACTAACTCTGCTCGCAGCAAAATTGCTATTTGGCTGTGATAGATACAATAGTTTACTGATTATACTCCTGTATCTATGAACGTCCTTAAAGAGTGGATCATCATCAATCACTATATATCTCCTTTTCTACTCAATAGGTATAGCAAACGGCTTGGTGGCTAGAAGCCTTGCCTTCTCAAGAATTTCTATAGCATACTTACTCTGAGAAAGTGCGAGACCATACTCCTTTCTCTACCTCTATTCCCAAGAGGTATCACAACTTTCCCAGATCTTTGGTGACAGACCTACAAGGTCTTTACCCATAGGATACTGACACTGCCATCTCCAATCAAGATCATACCATCAACATACACAACTAAGATGACAACCCCTAATGGTGGTCTGTCTAGTAAAAACAAAATGATTGGAAGCAGATCTCATGAAGCCAATCTCCATAACTTCTGCACTCAGCCTATTAAACCAAGCGCGACTCTGTTTGAGTCCACATATAGCCTTCAACCTATAAACATGCTCCCCCTTAATCTCGTAACCAGGAGATTGCCACATATACACCTCAGTGAAATCTCCATATATGAAAGCATTCTTGATGTCCAATTAAAATGGAAGCCAATTCTTGTTGCTTGTTGATAGCAACAAATAGACTAATCTGTATGGATGAGACTCATGCTACGAGCGAGAAAGTCTGAAAATAATCGATGCCATGTGTTTGGGTGAACCCTTTGGTCATAAGCCTGGCCTTGAATCTATCAATATAGATACTTATAGTGTATACCTACTTGTAGTCAACTAGTTGTCTCGACGGGACAAGGCACAAGCTTCCATGTGCCACGAGAGAGTAGGAACTTCATCTCTTCGTCCATAGCAGCCTTCCACTGCGAATCCTGTAATGGCCCCAAGTGGCTACATGGTATCACTATACTAAGCAAGTACTGAGAAAACTGTTGCAAATCTCTATCCAGATGTCTAGTAGAGGTATAGTGGGGCATACAATGTAAAGTGCAGGAGCGAATAGACTTCAACACAATCAGTCTATCATCAGTTTCTCCCTTAGTCTACACCTATGGTGCCTTAGTAGAGTTGTCCTCTAATGGGACAACAAGCATGGTAGGTAGTGGAAGGAGAGATGGTTCTCACTCTCATCCATGGTATATGTATCACAACAGGCAAGCCGATCCTTCTTTAGAGAAGAATGGGACCTTCTTGAAGAAAGTAGCATCTGTTGCAACAATGCATCACCTAGTTGTCGAATCATAAAAATTGTTGAGTGTGGCATGATCCGAAGCGTGGAGGCTCTCCCACATGAGGAGAAATGTGCAGCAGATAGGTGCTACAGTTAGTCCTGCTCACATAGAGGAAGAACAGAGAGAGACGACATCAGTCCATGTTAGAGAAGAAAGAGAGGAGAGGGAGTTGAATTGTTGGAAGAAGTATTGCTTCAACTTAAATTAGAAGGTGGTACATGTGTTCTCTTTTATAGAGAAAACATATCCCCAATAATTAAAACATATCTCTTAAAATAGGAAACAAAACATATCCCAATCAATCACAAATCAAATTTTAATTTACCAAACTAATTGACACCTAAGACTTTCTAAAAATAGAAAACTTGCACCTAAAGCAAACCTAAAGAATAGGACCCAAAATCGGCACCCACTTAGGCCCTCCAACTAACTGCCATGTGACACTTTATTCACAACACTCCCCCTCAAGTCGAGGCTGGGAGGACGATCACTTGCTCTACTTGTCTCGTTGATGGTGCGACCAGATGCTCCACCATCTTCTTTTGATGTAACTATGATGTAACTATGAATCCTCTTGCCACCTCCGTAGTCATTGCTTTTCTGGCAACCTTTGTAGTTGTGGTTATCAAAGCAGTCATCTCTTCTTTGCATAACTTGATGGGATCACTTCTTCAACTTCTTCCTGGCTACATCTTTTGTCTCAAGCGCTTTCTCAAGTAGTATGAATCTCTGAATTTGCCATCGCTTCATTCTAAAAGGTTGAAAGGAGTCTCTATGCCTTTTCTTTAACACTCGAGAGCCACACACTTGGACTTGGCATTCCCCGACGTGCTAAAGGGTTCCACGCACCCCCTCAATCCAAGTCGATGTCGTTGCTCCTACACCTCATGCGCTAGCGTAAGGCGCTCGATTTCTCCGAGCATGTATAATGTCACCAAAAGAAGGTGAAGTCGATGGTCCTCCAAGAAAAATCATGCACAACGTGGCCTTGTCTTTTATTCTCTTCCTTCCTACACGTGTAGAGAATCCCCCAGGAAGAGCCTAGATCAAAGGCTCTGATACCATGTTGAGTTTGGCGTGATGCGAAGCGTGGAGGTTCTCCCACATGAGGAGAAATGTGCAGCAAATAGGTGCTGCAATTAGTCCTGTTCACGCAGAGGAAGAACAGATAGAGAGGGCAACAATCCACATTTAAGAAGAAAGAGAGGAGAGGAAGTTGTATTATTAGAAGAAGTATTGCTTCAACTCAAATTAGAAGGTGGTACATGTGTTCTCTGTTATGGAGAGAACATATTCCCAATTAACTAAAACATATCTCCGAAAACAGGAAACAAAGCATATCCCAATCAATCACAAATCAAATCCTAATTTACCAAACTAATTGACACCTAATACTTTCTAAAAATAAAAAACTTGCACCCAAACCAAACCTAAAGAACAGGACCCAAAATCGGCACCCACTTGGGCCCTCTGATTGACTACCACGTGGCACTGCCACGTGGTCTGATCGACTACCAAGTGGCATTGCCATGTGGCACTTTATTCCCAACAAAAGCTATAGCCTTTTTGAGTACGTAAATAGCCTAGAAAAATGCACTTACCTACCTGTGGAGAAAGCTTGTCATGCTGTTGAAAGGCATGTACGAAACAAGTACAGCCAAATACTTGTAGTGGCAAGGCAAATGGACGATCAGACTCAGGGTGCAAGAGCTAATAAGGAATCTATCAAGGCACCAAGTTAATGAGGTACATCACTGTGAGTACTGCATCTCCCTAGAATTGCTTAAGCATCTTCATAAACACCAGAAGTGTCCGTGCAATATCCAGTATGTGCCTCAATTTCGTGTCAGCAACCCTATTCTGCTAAGAGGTATATGCACATAATGTCTTGTTCAGTGTCATTTTCAAAAAAAGGATTGTAGCTTCTCCATACATAAACTCCAAAGCATTGTTACTACAAAAGATATGAATGGAGGATGAGTATACATTCTACACTTTTGTGAAAAACATCGCACAATATAAAGGATCTTTGACCAATCCTTCATAAGGAAAACCCAAGTACATTGGCTATAATCATTCATAAAGACCACGAAGTATCTGTAACTTTCAGTGTTGCTAACACGAGAGGGTCCCTAGACATCATAATATATCAGATGAGATTGGGATGTGCTCCGCCCTTCGATCTATTTGAAGGTATCCTACTGATGCTTGCTAAGTTGACAAGCTTCACAATCAAATCTGACAAAGATAGGAAACTCTGGGAACATCTGATGCATCTTCCCAAACAAAGGGTGACCAAGACAATGCCAAAGCACGGGATCAATAGAGGCAGCTCTAGTAAAATGAGATTGGTTGTAAAGATAAAGTGAGATAAAGTTGTCTGATGGTACTAGTCTTATCCTCAAATTAGCAATGGCACTCGTAAAAAAAAACTCGACATTTCAAATCCTTGCACAACCTGCTAAATGATAGAAGACACGTGGGGCATTGTAGCACACAGTAAACCTCTGGCAATTGTAATTGTGAAGAAAACTAGATGCCACTATTGGAGAATGTATGGTTCGTTTAGTACCATATTGTGAGATGTGGAGTGTTGGAGTGTGTGATGGCCTATAAATAGGCATGTATCCTCCAATTGTTTCTCTGAGTAGATCAATAGAGAAATCAACCCTATCAGGAGCCTTCTCCTATAGTTTTCTCCTTGCTCTTCGTGGGTAGGGTTTCCACATAAAACGTAAGCATTCTTTATGTGATGCTTTTGATATCTTATTATTTTGCTTCTACTTATTCATATTATTCAACTTGGTACCAAAGTAGTTCAATCTTGGATTTTATTCTCAATTTTTATCATTATTATTCTTGAGTTTTTTCTATATTGTCTTTGATCTCGAGAGAAAGGGGGAAACCCTAATCTCTCCATGCAAGGTTGAGATCCAATGGCAAACCAGCGAGATTGGTTGACACGTGCAGTTGAGAGGAAGAAAGCGACGGAGATAGCAGCTACGCGCGAATCTTAGCCGAGGATCTCGCATCGGTGCGATTCAAGGTGAATGCCTCCAACGACACCATGAGGAAGGAGAGCACATGACGAAGAGGTCCCTAATGGTCCTAGTGGTGCACCACAAGGAGAAGATTAGGGAACATGGCACTAGCAACACTTACGCAAGCACTGGCAACGCATGAGAAGCATGGGCGATGGTGCTGCAGCATCATGGGGGGCCTAAGCGAGGCTGTGGATGACAACGATGGTAGCACTCGAGGTCAAGAGAAGCGAGCAACATGTTGTGGGCGATGGCGATGAAGGTGCTGGCAATGCTCGAGGTGTCATGCGAGGACGAAGAAGGGTCGCGAGAAGATGGTGGCGGCAAGAATCACAACGAGGATCTCGGCGAAGAACTTGCGAGGTAGCATTGATCGATGCGAGATCAACGAGGATCTTGATGATGGTGCATGGAGAATTTGGGCGACCAATCTTCGCGCAAGCAGATCTGGCAAGGAGGAGAGGCTTGCACAAAGCGGTGGTCAAATTCGAAGGCGACGTGTAAAGGAGATTGCGAGGCATGAGTTGCCTTCAAGTCTTTTATTTGCCCCCCCCCCCCCCCCCCCCCCCCGTTTCTTTTATATTCTTTTTATTACAAAGGAGGCAAGAAAAAAAGGGGGAAAGAAAAAAAAGAAAAAAGAGAAAAAAAAAGGAAGAAGGAAAATATTTTAAAAAAGGAGAAAAGAAGGGGGAGATTTAAAGAAAAAAGGAAAAAAGTGGTTAAAAAATGAAAAAAAAAAGATCGATTATGTTTAAGAAAAGAGGGGGAGAAGCTCTTCTCCACTCTTATTTCTTTTCTTTGTTATTTTCTTCTATATAGTTTGAGAGAGGGGGAGTGTAGATGCTATTATAGTCACCCCCATTTAGAAGTCCCTTTGTTGCAGATCACCACATGAAAAACCACAACTCTGGAAAGTCCAAAGTTTTGAGGTCTCTAGAGAGGGAGATCCAGTTTCGAAGTTCTTAGAGGAAGGGCCCATAGTTTCGATGTGGGAGATCCAGTTTTATGGGCTCTAGAGGGGAGATCCAATTTTGAGGTCTTCAGAGGAAGCCCCATGTCAGGGATACTGAATGGGAAGCCACCAGCACCAGTTGAGATCTCCAAAGGAGAGGCCCTTGTTAGAGCCAACTACAACAATTTGTCCATCAGCTCCAGACCTCGCTGATGTGTCGTTATCAGTACACCTGCCTACAAGCAAGAACCAGTCGAAAGAGTTGCGTTTTGTTGTGTAGAGTGTATTTCATTGTTGTACAAGCTGAGCATTCCATGCTCCAGCGTAAGGGAGAGAGTTGGAGAATGTGTGGTTGGTTTAGTACCACATCATGAGATGTGGCGTGGTGGAGTTTGTGGTGCCTATAAATAGGTATGTACCCCTCAATTGTTTCTCTGAGAAGATCAATAGAGAAATCAACCCTATTAGGGGCCTTCTTCCATGGATTTCTCCAAACTCTTCGTGAGTGGGGTTTTCACATAAATCCAAGTATTCTTTATGTGATACTTTTGATATCTTGTTATTTTGCTTCTGTTTATTCATATTTATTCAACTGCCACCAACTCCAGTAACCTAAGAACAAGTATCGTTAGCCACTTTTACTAAAGTGACTCACCTGGCAAGTCTAGTTTCATGCCAACCCGTGATCAAATGCTTGCCTTGGAGACCATTCCAAACCTAGAGACTGTTTATGAATGTCTCTAGAAGATTGCTCCACATACAGGACCTTCAATTTCCTTTACTGTAATGCAAGATGTTACCCCCGCTAAAACCTCTGCATTTGTAATTACTAGGGGTCATGGTGGCATTAGTGTTGGCGATGGATGAGGGCATGGATATACATATGATCCCTGTATCCACTGCGAGCGTACCACCCATCCTTCTGAGAAGTGCTAGGCTAGGTTTGGTCATCCTGGTAAGGCTTACTTGGTCGTGGTCTAAGGGGAGTTTGCTGCCCCTAGGGCTCCTGCACTTATTACCTCTGACTATGCTCGACCATTGGACCTTCTTCGTTAAGTTGTTGGTTCTCCTGCTTCTCAGGAGACGACAACTTCCATAGAGACAACGGTACCTCAGCCAACTTGGCTACTACTACTACTACGACCTCGTTGGTGGTAGATTCCGATGCCTCCAATCATCTTACTGATAAGGAAGCCTTGATTTCTATGCAACAAACTAAAGCAATGACTTCGGTCTGTTTGGCAAATGAGTCATATTCCCTTATTACATCTGTTGGAGATGTTCGTTTTCCATATTCTTTACGCCTATCTAACATTTTTTGTGATTTAAACTTCCCCTTCAGTTTATTATGTGTAAAAATTATGCAGAGAGCTTGCTGTCGAGTGATTTTTTACGAGCACTTTATTCTCTTTCAGGACATTCGGACGAAGAGAATGATTGGTAGGGAGATTAAGCATGACGACCTCTACTATGTTGACACAGTTGTTTACTAGTGCTACCTCTATTTCTACTAATCCAAAACTATGGCACTATCGTTTGGGTCATCCATATGTTTCTAGACTACGAAAGATGTTTCCAGAGTCTACTATCCCTAACACTTTGGAGTGTGAAGCCTGTCAATTGGACAAGCACCACCAGGTCTCTTTTCAAACTAGACATGATAAGAGTGTTTCTACTTTTCATTTGATTCATTGTGATATTTGGGATCCCATGTCGAATAAGTATCGATCTATTTAGCGATATTTTATGGTCTTCATTGATGATTTCAATCAGTTGTCTCAGATGTTTTTGCTGAAGGGGCGGTACAAAATCAGTTCTGCTATTGTTAAATTTTTTCAATGAAATTCATAATTTTATCCCACAAGCATCAAAATTTGTTGCAATGATAATGCTTGAGTTTAGGCAAAAAAATGTTTAGGATTTTTTATCTAATAATAAAACTCTACATTAGACTTTTGATCCTTGTACGTTGATGTGCATGTATCTAAATAGCCAAAAATGCCTATTAATGCATGTTCTTAGTGTCATAATAGCATCATGCATTATAAATATTGCATAACATGCATAATTACGCATTTAGGACAAATTGTATAAATTGTATAGTAATTGTCTCCTTTTATGGTCAGGGACATGACGACTTTTAATCAGGGCCTTGGATTGAAGATCCAACCATACGGATCTGATCAGGGCGATGATTGGATTTCAACGACTCTAAAATCACCCTGATCGGACATCAGTAGCACCAGATAGAGACCGAGGAAGCCTAAAGATCAAGGGCCAAGATGGTCCCAATCCGCACTTCAGATGACAAATCCGACCACACGGATGGGTTCGGATCGATGATCGTAGCCTAACGGTGTGAAAATCGACTCAATCCGACATCCGTGGCACCTTCTACATGTCACAGAAGATGGACGGCCATGATGGCGTCACATGGTACCATCACAGTCGCCCAAATCGACCGCAACACCGCTCTCCATCTTCTGAAGGCGTGGTGAGGCGAGATCTATGCCATTGGATTTTGATCCAACGGCCACGAAGCGCGTGCGCTTAAATCGTAAGCATGACAAAGTAGCATCGCTAGCACAGCAGTCGAGCAACGTTGCGTGAGCACGGGATGAGTGTTTGACTCGCCAACGGCTGTGAGCGGCTCAGATCATCCAATAGCCTGCACGCGCGATCAAACGCACAGCGCGCACGCCCGATCACACGCGGGCGCGCGATTAAGCGCAGATGAAGGCACGCGTGAGGAGCAATCTGAGACGTCCGATCTTGCGATCGGATGGCTGAGGTTTCGAGAACGTGGGCGTGTGTTTTGTGCGCAGCAGGCGAGGAGGCACGCGCACGACGCCCACGATTAGGTATTTAGTGACGGATAAATCCGTCACTAAAGACCTGATTTTAATGCTTTAAGCTTGAAATGGCAATTTTACCCTCAATTCCTACAACTATAAAAGGAGACCCGACCTCCACTTCTTCTTCATCCCTTCCTTCACTTCTCTCCCTCTCCAAAGCTTAAGAAAAGCTTGTCACACACCCGGGATGCTATTCTAGAGTTAAATACAATTTTCTCGCCCATGTTTTGGAAGTGGATCCCGTAACGATGACGACGTGTTGCCTCGTTCCCGCTTCTTCCTGCTTCATCCTCCTTCCTGCTCCGTCCTCCGTTTTCCAGGTGTCGCTCCGCCCAGCTCGTCCACCAAGCATTCGTCGAGAAGGATAACTTCTCTCCTTTCTTTTTAATCACTTTCTAGAATAGAATTTTCTGCTTTCTAGTTGTAATCATTTCCCACTTTATAGTTGTAAAAGCATTCTAGTTATATCAAGTGATTGTTCTCTCTCTTTCTCTTATTGTTTATATCAATTCCATTGTAATTATTTCATTTTCAAACAAAAACAAAAAATATATATATAATCGCGGATTTAAAATCGATGTAGCATCCCTATGTTCAACCCGAAATTCTTAGAATTTCGATATAAATTTATTTGTTGACGGATTTCTTCGCAAATCGAACTACAACGATGGATTTTTCGAAACCAACTTCGATCGCGTAGTTTTCCTCTGTCAACATACATCTCAACAAAATAGGGTTGCCCAGCGCAAGTTGCACCATATTCTTGATGTTGCTTGCACCTTAATGATTGCCATGAATGTCCTTAATTTTTTTTTGGGAGATGTCGTGCTTACTACCACTTGATTAATAGGGTTCCATCCCCTATTCTTAATGGAGACACGCCTTTTCATCTTCTTCAGCCCGAATCCCCTCTTCTTGCATTAACATTGCGGATTTTTTGATGCACGTGTTTTGTCCACATGTTTGGTGTTGTTGATAAATTGTCTCGGTAAAATGTATTTTCCTTGGGTATTCTCGATCCCAGAAAGAGTATAGGTGTTATAATACTATTGGAAAGCAATACTATGTCTTTAGTAATGTTACTTTCTTTGATAAGATTCCCTTTTACACTGAGGAAGGATCTTCTCTTGGGTGGTTTACACATGCTTATGAGCGTCGTCAGAGAGATCCTCTATCTGTGGCACTTCCCTCTATGTAGATGGAGCTGACTAACAACGCTTCAGAGCAAATCCCCCACCAGCATCTATTTCGGATATCCTTCACCAGCAACCAACTGATCCCCCTATTGTTGTACGGAAGGTTGCAAGGAGTTGTACTTTACATCCTATTTCACACTATACATCTGTTAGCCACCTCAGTCCTACTCTACAAGGTTCCTCTATAGCATTGGTAGCTATAACAGTTCCCAGGTCCTACCATGAAGCTGCCTAGGATTCAGGCTAGCAACAGGTAATGGATGAGGAGATGGAGGCACTTGTTTCTCGAGGCACATGGGAATTAATTGATCTCTCCCTGATGCTATGGTGGTTAATTGTCGTTGGGTCTACACTGTCAAGTACAAATCGGATGGAACAATTGAGAAACTAAAGGGCAAATTGGTAACCAAGAACTACACACAGACTTATGGGGTGGACTACTTCGACACTTCTTCACCCATGAACAGACTCAACTCCATCCATGTGATTTTCTCTATAGCAGTGAACAAGGCATGGCCATTATATCAGCTTGATGTGACAAGCACCTTTCTTTGTAGCAATCTTTAAGAAAAAGTGTACATGTCACAATCACCGAGCTACATAGTTGAGGGAGAGAAATTCAGCAAGCTTAGGAAGGCAATATATGATTTCAAATAGACCCTAAGAGGCTGGTTTGACAGGTGTAAGACACTTTTGTGGAAACACCATAATTTCTTATGTTCCAAGTTAGGTTGCATGACATATATGCTCCAGCTTGAGAGGAGTGTTAGAATTAGAATTATAGTTGTATGGCTTGTTATTTTCTTTTTATTTTTGGATTTTCTTGTAATTTGCCTAGTACCTCTTTCTATAAAACGAAGACTTGGGCCCTCCTTTGAATAAGGCATTTCATTCTTTTCTTCCCTTAACAACTCCAAATGCTAGAGTATTAAGGAAGTTGGAATCTTTACGATTAGGATTAGGATAGTCTATTATTAGTTTAAAAGTCCTAATCGATTTATACAATTGATGGATGATTCAGGTAATATTTCTTTTCTTTTCTTCAAAAAAAAAGAAGAAAGTCCTAATTGATTTTATATTTGTGTTAGTGTTATAGTCTTGTTAGATACTGTATGTAATTTTTCTAATCCTACTCTCTATATAAGAGATATCAGGTTTTCAATAAGAGACATTATTTTCTCCAACAAACTCTATCCTACCAACTAATTGGATTGCTATTAATTCCTTCAGACCAAATTGGATAGCTTATTCTCTATTTTCATTTATGACGGCAACCCAATATAACATTTTCTAAAGATGCAGCAAAACAAAATTAAGATGGCTTTACAACATGTATTTCACATAGACCGTTAACATATATTGTTTTATATTTTTTATGCTTTTCTTATATGGGATTACGGGTGTTTAGCTCCTCAGGGGCAATTCTATTTTTTTAACCCTTCGGTCTCTCTCTATATAAGAGAGCTTAGGATTTTCTATAATGAACTAAGTCATTTCATTCAATTTGACCGTAGCTCTAAATATCCCACCCCTCAAAGCCTCTGAAACCCTACCGCCACATCCCGTTCTTCTCTCTCCTTATTTGCATCGGCACATAGAGGGCCACTCCACCGGCGGCAACGACGCCAGGCGCGCAACCAACAGCGTGCAGCATGGCCAAGGCAACGCACAGCAAGGTCCTAGCAACACTGACCTACCCGCGACAACAATCTGCAACGCTGTGCAGTGACTGACAGTGACCTGCAGGGAGGCACGGGGGTCTGCAGCCGCTGCCTCTAACCTCTACGCCTAGTTCAGAGGCTGCGTAAGGTGGTGCAGTCCCCGTGCAAGCTGCAGGTAGCGGTTAGGAGGGGCGTATAGCCCTACTCTAGGGGCTGCGTTCCTCATAGTCGCAGGGAGAGGGAGCCTAGGTCTCCTTGGGGCCATCTCAGGTGTTCTCCTTGCACCCAAGTTAGGCCAATGTCCATCCAAGGGGGCCTCTTGTCAGTGATGTAGATCTGAATCCGTTCCGCTTCAAATCGTTTGATGATTTCTTGGTGGTAGAAACTTGATCGAGGCTTCCGGATTGTGAAGATGGCTTCAGATGATTAGTCTAAGGTGACTTCGGGCTCTATTTCAGACACCTGGGTACTCAAGATTCTGTTTTTTGGCCCTGTCGTCAAGTTGGATGAGACAAGTTACCCGCGATGGTCCCAGACCTTTCTTATAACCGTCAAGGGTCATAAGAACCACATTCTTACTGATCTGGAGCCTGCGAACAACACTGGCACGAATGCCAACTAGGACAGCGACAATGCCATGGTCTGTGCATGACTTATGCAGACAGTTATTCTCCGAATAGGGGATGAGGTCATGTACTATACTATAACGAAAGAGATGTGGGAGTCCTTGCGTGACACCTATTCACATGCTAAGAACTCCACATAGGCTTTTCAGGTCTTTTACGACCTCTTCTACTTGCGTTAGGAGGGACACGTTGCCACAACACTATTCCCTCATGAAGGGAATGCTGGAGAGGCATCACTCCTATCTACTGGGGTGTGCCTATGAGTCCTGGAGGAGCTTTAAGAGACAGTTGGCAGTCTCTCTTTTCTTAGTTGGCTTCGGACCTGAGTATACGACAACCAGAGATCAGATTCTCACCGCTCCTAAGTTTCTTATCTTGGAGGAAGCTTATAGCAGACTCAACAGAGTTGCAGTGCGCACTCCTGCTCCTGACTCTTGTTATCAGACGTCCGCACTGGCTATGATCCTCGGACGTGGCAAGGGTGCTCCCTCTCCTGCACATGGTCGTGGACGCGGACGTTCTTCTGGTACACGCACTAGAACTCCGTGTACCTACTGCAGCAAACTTGGTCACTCTGAGGCTACATGCTGACAAAAGCATGGTAGGCCACTTATGGCCAATCAAGCAGCTGAGATCTCAGATGGAGTTCTCTCCAGCAAGGTTCGAAATGTCGATTTCGACGTCGTGCCGACGAAATTTTAAGTGTGCATTTCGTGGTCATGGTGAAGGCATGCCGTGGAAATGCCTGTTTTTCGATAGCCATGCCGATGGGCATGCTGAGGGCACCCCATGAGAATGTCGACAACATGCCAACAAAAAATCACATAAATACTCAAAATGATGTTAAAATACTCAAATTTTTTTTATGTAAAATCACATAAATATTCATTTTTTTTGTAATTTTGTGTTTTTTGTAATTGTTGTTCGAATTTTCAGGCTCACCAATTTCGAATTCCAGCTGCCACCAGCAACCGAGATGCTAGCGAAATCCTCGGTATGCTCGTGGCACACTTGTAAATCAACACTAGAATCATGTCGGCACGGCCCCCTCCCAGAAATAGCCTTGCCGGCATGCCGTCAGCATTTAAATCACTACTCCCCAGTCTTGTTGTTAGTTCCTTAAGTACAGAAATTGAGAACTTGCGGCAACAGATTGCTCAGTTGACTCAGGCATCTTCTCAAACTCTAGACACTGCAACTATCGCCACCTCTTCTGAGGCACCTGCGACTAGTATGTCATCATTCTTGTTCACTGGTGATTAATTGATTAATTCTGGTGCATCCAATCACCTATGTGGTGACAGGAGCTCTTTTTCTCAGTTGGCACCAGTTACACCGGCTAGGACAATACAGGTGGCAGATGGGAGACATTCACCATTAGTTGGCAAAGGACGTATGTCTTTGTCTTATACTTTGAGACTAACAAATGTTTTCTATGTGTCTGATTTTCCTTCGAGCTTACTGTTAGCAGTATTATCAGATATTTGAACTGCCGAGATATATTTGATGCGTCTTCTTATGTCTTGCACGACAAATTCACTAGGAAAACGATTGGTAGAGGGCATGAGGAACGGGGGGTGTATCGTCTGCGCCATTCTATTTTGTTGCTTCTGCTACCCAGGGCCTTGCTTCTGCTGGATCTTCACTCCAATGGCACCACCGCCTTGGCCACCTACCTCTTGATCGCCTCAGACGTGTTTTACCGCACATACCCTCCACCACCGCTCTCACCCGTGATGCTTGTCAGCTTGGCAAGCACCACAGGACTAGTTTTTCCAGTTCTACCTCTATTTCATCTGTTGTTACATTTGATTTAATTCATATGGATGCTTGGGGTTCCAGTCGTATTCTTGATCGACTTGGGAATAGATATTATATTATTTTAGTTGATTTTTCTCGTGTTTCCTGGATGTTCCTTTTGAAGAATAAGTCTGATGTGGAACAAACTTTGGAACACTCTCCTACTACCTCGAACTCAAGGGACTATTGCATATAGACCTCCTCCTAAAGATCCCCATAAAGGAAGGTGTTTTTGACATCTAACAGATGTAGCTTCTAGTCGAGATCAACTGCAACAAAAATGAGAATCCAAATTGTGGGGAGCCTTGCCCTTAGAGAGAAAGTGTCAAAATAGTCAATACCATAGGTCTGTGTATATCCTTTTGCCACCAATCTTGCCTTGTATCACTCCACAAATTCATCAGGCAAGTATTTAACCATAAAGACCCACTTACATCCTATTATAGTAACATGTAATGGTAGGTCAACAAGGCTCTAAGTCCCACATGAGAGCAACGTCGACATCTCATCTTCCTGGCCTTTCGCCACTTTGGATCACTAAGTACCTGCAGATGTGTAGCAAGTGCCTGCACACTAGAAAGAGCCATGGCAAACTTCTTGTACTCAAGGGGCAGTCTGGCCATAGAGATATGCTTGGAAATGGGGGTGAATCATGCATGTTCTAGTCTCCTTCCATAAGGCAGTCGGTAGATTAAGATTAACATCCCCCGATCATCTACGGACTCACCTGTCTCAACCAACTCTAGTGGTGGACAGTCAACCTAAGGTGCTGGAATGCCTTAGACAGTATTAGGTACACCAGAACTAGACAAAATATCAATACTATCAAAAGGAGGGATTACCACATGACTAGATGATGGCTCTAGCACTAGAGAAAGGATCTTGTCTAAGATGATGAGAATAGCTCATCTCAAACATGCTATCAGGGCGACCATTAGGAGGAGGTAGACCTTCGGGTGACTGCCTCTGTGGTGCATCTAAGGGAACGAGAAGTGGGATGATAGCTACACCTTCAAGTACAAGAGAGCTAATTTTGGCCCCACATGTCAATACTAAGAGACTGACTCATGGAATGTAACATTAGCACTAACATAGTAGCATCTACTAATAAGGTCATAACATCGGTACCCCTTTTAGGTTTTTGACTATCCTATGAAGATGCAGTTGATTACACAAGGGGCTAGCTTATTCCTATTGGGACCATGAAGATGCACAAATGCCACACTGCTGAAAACCTTGGGAGACACCAAAAACAGTTCACAATCGGGAAATAAGATGCAATAGGGAACCTGCTTGTTAAAAACTATAGATGGCATCCGATTAATAAGAAAACAAGCAGTTAACATCGCATCTCCCCAGTACATAGTCGATACATTGCTCTGTATCAAGAGAGTCCTCACAACATCCAAAATATGTCGATGCTTCCTTTCTACCACACCATTCTGTTGTAACATGTAGGGGCAACTTGTTTGGTGGATGACTCCATGCTCTCGATAGAAGGCACGAAGGGAGTTTGTACAAAACTCCAAGGCATTGTCTAATTGAATGATTTTCACATTAACCCTCAATTGATTTTGATCTATGCCAATAAGGCCTTAATCATATCACCTGCCTCAAACTTACATTTCAAAAGGAATGTCCAACTAAGGTAAGAAAAATTATCCATTGCTACCAAATAAAATCTATCCCATAGATCTAAGGCTTGATTAGGTCCCCAAATGTTTAGGTGGAGTAACTAGAACATAGCTTCTGAACTTCGATGTTGGCTACTTGAGAACACACTCTTGTGATGTTTACCAAGTCAGCATGCTTTACATTGAAAAGTGGCTATTGGTGGAACGTGCGATAGCATCCTTCGAAGCTTATGCAAAAGAAGATGACCAAACTGAAGGTACCACAGGTAGCTAGAAGTCCTTCTTGATGGAAACATAAGGTGACTATAGAAGACGATAAATGCCCCCTTTTTCACAACCACAACTAATAATACGCCCTGCCAGAATGCCTTGGAATGTCAGATGCTGCATCAAATGTTGTCCTGCAATTCAACACTTTCGTGATCCAACTAAGAGTAAGCTATGAGGGAATTCAAGAGCTAGAAAGGCATTCTTCAATTTCATGTGAGAAGCCACAAGTGCCTCCCCCTGACCACCAACGGAGGAATGCCGCCCATCAACTACCAGTATAGTCCTACATGATGGGACTAATCTGAGAGTGGAAAACTGTCTAGCACTACCACACATGTCGATATGCACCTGAATCAACTAGCCAATATACTTTCTTTGCTTGAGACTGACATACAATTCTTACTTGAGATGCATCATACTAACATAGTCTTCGGATTGGTATGTCATAATTGCTCCTGGTGATTGTCACGGTATCTTGTACCAATCCTGATGTGGCAAAGGCATGATGCCCTCTTTCCAAAGAAGCATCCAAGCCCTTCATAGCAGCTACACACTTTCTCTAACTCCAATTTAACGTGAATGTGATCATTTCCACATTCCTTAAACTCTGTGAGGGGTTTCTGACAATCCTTATTCCGGTCTTCCAAATCGGGTGAATTAAGAATCCCACAATGATTAATCAGTGAACAAACTTGACTTTCAGTATATTAAAACCACTAATAGCTAAATGTAACACCACGAATATCAAGAAGACATGGGAAATATCATTATCTGCGAATAAGACCTCATGCAAATGCTATCTCTACGAAACATCTTCAAATATCAGATCTGAATCACGTAAGAAATTTCTGATCCCTTAAATTAAAGCAAGGGGGTCCTGATGACCTCCAGCAATCCAAAATTAGGTCACCGACAACCCTAATCACAGCTCCAGCGAGCCTCTCCAGCAACCAGTCAGCTCACCAGTAACCAAAGGTGACTCTCCTTCGGGCGACCCTTTCAATGTGAAGTACTTGCGAGGCAGCAGCACCCTCACGATCCTGCAGCAACCCAAGAACCAAGGGTCAGTTCCTGTTCACCGCTGCAGGAGGGCTCGAAAGGTCAACCCCGGACTGTTGGTAGCATCACAGTGGTCAAGCAGCGATGCTCTGGTGCCACCCCAACCTGGCGGTGATGAGGTTGATCACCGGTGGGCTCCTACATGGCAGTAGTGGCGAGATTGGGGGACCCTTCCCTTGGCTCTTGAGCCCTAGAGCTTGAGGCCCTAGAGAATCTTAAGAAGAAACCTCTCTTCCTTCTCAAAAGAGGCACAAACCCCAAGAAACACTAGATTATTTGATGGAGAAAGAGAGAAGCCAAGAAGGTACAAAGCTCCGACTTAGGACTACCACTCCGATACTATGTAAAGAAAATGATGCATTCATTTCACTATGAAACCCTCGGCCTCTATTTATAGAGAAGAGGCCAAAGGAAAATCTGTGAACCCCTACCCCTCTACAATAGGAAAATAGAAAACATCAGTAACGAGACAAAACACAAATATGATAAAATAAATAAAACTCTCAACACCTGATCATAAAAGCTAATAAAATTTTCAAAGCAAAGGCACCCACAATGGCTGGATTGTAACATTACATTAAAATTGTCAATGCAATAACTGTTTGGATGAAAATGCAAGTAATGCTGATATCTAGAAGAGCTTTTTTTTTCTGACAAGGTAGTAGAGCAGATTATAGCTTTTCTCTCCGTGAAATTCAGCCCTTAAAGTTTTTTTGGAATCGAAAGATGCCAATCTTTGAAATATTTGCAAGAATCAGGCACTTACATTCAGACCCATTTCTGTTTCGAGTATCCTGATAGGACAGGAGAAATCTTCACCATCAACTACTGAGAAGTATGATGCAACTGGCTCACCACTATAACTTCTTCGAATTTTCTTTCCATTGATAGTGAAATGATGTAGTGCTAAAGCTACATCTTTGGCAAAGACCCCTGCTTCACCACCATATTGTCGAATATGGAAATTGAAAGGCTCCATAGCTATATCTTCCTTGAGCCATTTATATGTTCCAAGACCATGTGCAATCGCTGGGATTACTTCTGTCTTCCTCATTTGACATGATGATCTCTTATGTCGCTCAAGATAATGTGCAAACTGGACATATGCATAAAGGCTTAAACTGCTTTCAAATGTACTACTGATAACCACCATTTTCCCATGCACATGTGCCCACCTTGCTATCAGTGCTGCATTCTCAAAGCCACCAACCATATTTGGTTTAATGACCTGACAAACAAGAATAAGAAATAAGTAACATGAAATATCACTTTTTATTTTATAATTCATTTGCTTCAGCCACTCACAATGGCAACTATTCCTGGATCCAAGAATTTTTTGAGCTTGAGCACCACATCTCCTTTAAGATCATCAATAGTTTCATCTAAAGCAACAGGCACACCTATTTCCTCACAAAATTTAACAATATCATCTTCACATTGCAAAGGCTCCTGAAATTATGAAGACATCAATAACAATAAACATGAGACAAGCAGGCAGGTAGTGTGACATTTGCATAGCACCACTTTATCTGTTGACAAATTATTTCAATGGTATCTTTTTAGCTGCCAAATGCCAGCAAGCTAATGCAGAAGATTGCCTTTCCGACAATTCCTGTATAAACAACTACATCAAGATATCGATCCTGTAGGTTTTGAGAAACCAATAACCAATACTTGTGTGAATATAAACTGTTTCTTTGGACTTTAAAGTTTATATGCATTTTGGAAAGCTTAACAAGAAGGAAGGATACGTAAGTGTTGCATTGATAAAGAAGTCCTGCGAGATCAGTACAGAGAAAGAGTTGCATTTCATGCCAAAAAGCAAAACCCTAGGCTCCCATATATAGGAGTGTCTAGGAAATAACAAGAAGGGCCAACTTGGGCAAGAAGCAAGAGAAAAAATATCAGGGACAGGGACAATGAAATGAGTCTCAAACACTCCTCCTTAAGCTAGAGCATCGATGTCAATCATGCTCAACTGAGAACATCTTTCGAATGAAGATTGAGGAACCACCTCCATAAACATGTCTATAGCCTGCTCATCTGAAGAAACATGAGAATTGTGAATGTAGACCCTCTAAATCATGTTTGTGGTATAATGATAATCAACCTCAACATGTTTTGTTCTCTCATGGAAGTTTGGGTTAGCAATGAATATGGAAACCTTGTGACACTTCATTTCCATAAAACTAGCTACAATGATCGGAAGATTCATGAGCACGAACCTAATCCACATCAGCTTTGCAGCAACTTGCACCATGGTGAGATTTGAGAGATCCTCTAGACCAAGTTATCAAACCCAACACAAGTGATGGGAGCAGCTCAAGAGTCACCTCTAGTCCAATCACCACCTGATGGACACTAACAAGCCGTCCATGCTTGGTCTGGCATGACTCCTCCATATGCCCAGGTCTGTCACAATAAGTGCATTGAGATCTAGCACGCCCTTAAGTACTACGCTCGCGTCCACGCCTGCAGGTCAACGGACCACCTCCTCGTCCCCTGCTTAGGGGTACAACCATGGCAGAGGCATGTTCCACCTACTTTGCAGGCGAAAGAGAGATATCGAACCTATTCAACCTATTATAGGCCTCCTCAATGGAATGAATTTCAAGTAATGTCAGCATCTGTGATTTTGCAGCTTCATAGGAAGGGTCCAAACCAACAAGAGAGTGACCTACCATGGCCTGGACCCTGTACAGCTTCTGTGACTCGATGAGCACACGAGTATAAAAATTCAGGCTCTTGAATGTAGACTTGAGATTGGAGTAGTACTGGGCCAAAGGTCGCCCATCTTGTTTTTCATGCTAAAGTTGCAATATCCTGATCGCATTCTTGTCCTGAGAGTAAGTATGGCAGAGGACATCCAACATCTCTCTAGCGGTCTTGTAATTCATTATCTTTGTTGTTATATGCTAAACTGTAGTGTTCATGATCCACGCCTTAACCATGGCATTATCTTTCTTTCACGTAACATGCTTTCCAACCTTCTCAACAGGCTCCATTTTTGTAAGTATGTGCTCCTTATCATGACCCTCAACCACATTGAGGATCGACTAAGCCCATAAGGCATAGCTTGACTCGTCAAACTCGACAATTAGGCCAAAGAAGGGTACTTGAATTCCTCATGTCCTCCTCCATGAGAGAATGAATCAACTTCAGATGCTATACTTCCCTAACGAAGCCCCCACAACTACTCTAGGACCAAGACCAACCTCCTTAGAGCATTTCAAGCACTGAAAACAGTGCCTAAAATGCCTTCAAACCCACTGGTGGCATGGTGACAGCATGATCGATTTCCGACGAACCTTCGACAAAGGTTTCGACCTCCAATCAGTCAGAGCTGGTGGCCCACAACACAAGGAAGATGGTAGGCCCCTTGGATCTCCCAAACAATGAGAAACAAGGAGTTAAAATCGTGATTCGATTCTTGGTGGTAGAGGGTAGCACTAGCCCTATTGGACGTCACCACCGACGATTGGTCGGCTAGATCTCCCCCAGAGGGGATTTAACTGACCAGCTAGGGTTCGATGATGCCCCACCGATAGTTGTAGGCCGGTGGTGGCCCTCCTTCGCCGGCAACAATGAGAATCACGTTCAGCAACGCTACATGAGAGGTTCAATTGCGTGAGGATCGGTTCGATCAAATGATGCAAGGGGTTGATTCGATTGTTGGTGAAGGAAAGAGATATGGGGATCAAGGAGGATATTGGTATCGGCCCAGGACCATCGCTCTGATATCATATAGAGAGATTTGCATGTCATGCTAGAAAGCAAAACCTTAGGGTCCCACATAAAGGAGTGCCTGCAAAAATAACAAGAGGACCCAACTTGGGTAAGAAACAAGAGAAAAATACCTGACAATGAAATAAGTCCCAACAATAGAATTGTTCAACTAACCAAGAGTCAACCAGTTATCAGCCTCAGGCAAATGAAATTTAAGCCCCTGAAAGCTTGTTTTTAAAGTATACATATAGAAATGAGTGGTGCTAACTTCCTGCTACCTATTTTTTTCAATAAAATTAGCATTTAAGAAAGAAGTCCTTGTTTTGCAATCGACAACCTCAGCTAACCAAACTACACTCAATGTGGAAAACAATTTTTTTTTCTTCTGCAGACATCAGAGAGTTATCATTGCACTTTGCTAGCTCCATGGAGAGGAGGAAGCAAGAAAGTAGAAATTTTCTCAGCTGCTCAAAGATAAGCAATTCAAGCACCAGCTCATAGCACATAAACATGCAAAAAAATTAAGAGGCAACTAACAAGCAACTCAATTGTTATAAGCTTCCAACATCTCAATTTCTCCTTGTGAAGAATGAAGTGCTACATGGCAGTGCCACGTTGCAATCAATCTAGGCATCCAAGTGGGCGCCGATTTTGGGTCCTATGTAGGTTTACTTTGGTTGCAAGTTTTATTTTAGTTAATATGTTGATTTTTAAAAAGTTTGTTTAGAGGATTTACTTTGATTGATTAGGATTTGTTCATTCTAAAATTAGGATGTGTGATTTGATTGGGATTGGTTTGTTTTATGTTTTAAAGGATTGTGACATGTTCTCTTTATAAAAGAGAGCCTTTGTAATCCTTTCTCATTTAAGTTAATGCAATAATTTTTCCTACCAACTACGACTCTCCTCTCTCTCTCTCTCCACCGCTGGCCATCCCTCTCTCTCTTTGTGTGTTCCAACGTGGAAAAGTCCCATTGTGTACAGTTTTTTGCCATACTAAGGAGCCTCCACGCTTGCGCCAAACTCCACATGATATCAGAACCTAGGATCTAGGCCCCTTGGTGTGCGTGTATCAAATAGAAGAGACTACGCACAAAGGAGAAAGTGGTTCTCTTGTGCATGTTCTTCTCTTGGCCACACGTGTGGTCTTCATCTGCGACAAATCTGCCTCACCACATTCAACGCCTTACACGAAGTAGGAGGATCATAGATCTAAGAAGATGACGGACACCACCGCCACCAATGCCATGTTGTCAATAGGAAAGGGCAAGGTTGTTCAAGGAACAACCATCAAGTTGCAAAGCGCTTCCAACTATATCTTGTGGGCTCACGCCTTCAAGATATTCGTTGGGGGCTGGGAGAAACTCAATGTTCTCCTTGAAAAACCACTAGAGAAAGATAGAACCAAGGAAGCAAGAGAAGGAGAATTACATTGTCATGAACTGATTGATGAACTCTGTGGATCCAGCCATCGCCTCGAACATGCACTATAAAAAGAGTGCGCATGAGATTTGGACGACCCTAAAGAAAAAGTACGTCCAAAAAATCCAGTAATGTACGTATTACTGATTTGTATACTCGTATAAGGATAGCTAGTCAGGGAGATCTCTCAATTAAGTACTATGAAAAGATGGAAGCTTTGTTCGAGAAGTTGGAGATCTATGAGCCTTTTTGCTAAGACAAACAGGGAGAGACACGTGCAATTTGGTAGATGATCAGATCCTCACATCCAATGGGAAGATGAATCTTAAGACCGTCTTTTGCCGTCTTGAGAAGATGGAAATTTCAAATGATGAGATCACGCCTAACAGCGACAACTTCGTACTTGCAATTACAGAGATAAGTGCGGGGCATGGAAGGGGACATGGCCAAGGTCCAGGTCGCATCTACCCTAAGTACCAATATTGTGAACATACAAATCAACCACAAGAAAGATGTTGGGACAAGTTCTAGAGGCCTCCACATGGGGCTACTAGCAACTCACAGATGGTCCCCTTGACACTCGAAGATCTTGAAAAGATACGAGCCATGATTCCTGAAGAAAAAGAGAAGACAACGGCGGTCGTTGTAACGACTACTGAGGTTGTCACAGAAGCAACAACTCCGGAGGTCGCAAGAGGTTACATCGTGACTTTTTCCAAAGACAAAGTTGAGAGCACAGAGTTCGAAGAAGAAGAATGGTAGGGGATCTAGCCTCATCACCAAGTTTAGCAAGTCATCGTCTTCTCGACCTCGACTTGAGGGGGAGTGTAAAGAATGAATTCCCACATGGCCAGTCAATCTGGACGTCCAAGTGGGCACCAGTTTTGGGTCCTATGTAGGTTTACTTTGGTTGTAAGTTTTATTTTAGTTGGTATATTGATTTTTAGAAAGTTTATTTAGAGGATTTGTTTTGATTGATTAGGATTTGTTCTTTCTAAAATTAGGATATGTGATTTGATTAGAATTGGCTTGTTTCTTATTTTATGGGATTATGATATGTTCTCTCTTTATAAAAGAGAGCCTTTGTAATCCTTTTCATTTGATTTAACGCAGTAATTTTTCCTACCAACTACAACTCCTCTACTCTCTCCACCACCGGCCATCCTTCTCTCTCTCTTTGTTCCAATGTGGAACAGTCCATTGCAGACTGTTTTTTGCCACACCAAGAAGCCTCCACGCTTGCGCCAAACTCCACACTCCTTAAAGTAACAAATCTAATAATAATCTCTGTATGTTATCATGCATGCATTTCATGTATGGTCACAATAGACTGATGACAGCATAACATATAGATAGGTGATGCTTCATGCCAGACTTTTTGTCCTCTGTCCCTTTGAGAAAAGATTGCAATGACGAGTTCGGGCAATCAGCATAGTTATTTCCGATTTTAGAGGTGTGAACACCTCATTTCATCAAAAATGAGGCTTGGACTTCTTAATTCCTGCCCAAAATATTTTGGAACCGAAAATAATTAATTCAGACTTCCTAATATTTCATCAAAAACAACTACAGACAGATTTTGGAACCAATTCAGGATAAAATCATCGAATCCAAAGTTTGAGAACACAAACAAGTTGAGCAACATTCCTCAAAACTTATTTTCTTATAAAGGGCAGTCTTTTTTAATGGAGTTACCTCTATGTATTGAAGCATTAAATGTTTTACCCTAATGCCAAATTGTACAGCTTCTTCATACAACCATCTTTTATTGGCATCAACTCGAATGTGGATTTGATAACCAACAGCCTTTCTCATCTCTTCAACAACAGCAGCATCTTCAATCGGATTTTTTCGCCGTGCTACCTGTCAAGGAATAAGCATTTCAATTCAGTTATTATTATCATTATTATGCAGAATGTACAAGATTGTTTGAGACCAATTTTTTTAGGGGATAAAATTTACCACATAATAGGATTATAAGAAAATGCAGCGTAGATAATATCTTACCTTGAGTTTTATGGTATGGAAGCCTTCTTCAACAAGTCTGGATACAACAAAGGCAACCTGCCTTGGAGTACCACTGCAATCCACAAGTGCACAAATTTGCACATGATCTGACATTGGCTTAGTGATTGTTGAGTCTGAATGGGACCTGGTCCTTGACCAAATCCCAGCTCCAAGAATTACCTCAGAAAAAGAACCTACTTTATTTGCTAATGCATGAAGCAATGCCATCTCTATTCCACATCTTACACTTGGAAAAAGTGAAGAAGGCTGCACAAAAGAGAAGCACAAAGAAATGAAATTCGAACACAAGGATAAGGTAGATATCCACACTTCTATAAGGCTACGCACAATTATTCCAAATGCTCTCCAAAACCAAAAGGAGAAGGAGCCCCTGAGTAAAGGAAGAAGACAAGATATTTCCAACCCTTCAATCACATGTTGAAGAAACCGGAGTTGTTCCTCTACATCTGTTATGTCTTCTTTATGAATCTCAGTAGGGACAACCTAGATAAATCAAATCAAATTAATCATCTTTGCCTTTCATCAGTTACAGGGACATCAAGAATAACTTAAAATGATTGTACATACATTCAAATCTAGAAATGTATTGGATCGCAAGGAACCCTTCAAAAAGCTAAAACAATTGGCCCTTGAGTTAAACCAGTTTGCTAAATCATTTGAAATGAAAAAAAAAAAAAAAAATAGAATGGCAACATATTCGTGATGGTAGAGTGCCACCTACTCCACAGGGGAAGCAGCGTAACAGCCAAAGCTTCCATTCATTCTTCTCAACCAAAACCAGCAGTAATGTAGGATTAAACCTACTCCAAATGCTAATCATCCATCTAATTCTACTTATTTAAACTCTCAGCAATGATTATAGTAAAATCTTCTGGTAGAAATTTATACCTGAAGTTTAACGCCACTTACAATTTTTTATTCAGTGATCCTTCAGATAGAAACTCTC
Source organism: Thalassia testudinum (assembly GCA_037157565.1). NCBI lineage: Eukaryota > Viridiplantae > Streptophyta > Magnoliopsida > Alismatales > Hydrocharitaceae > Thalassia > Thalassia testudinum. The sequence goes on from JAZHRO010000030.1 coordinate 58,356,425, forward strand.
AGAAAATTTCAAACAACATCATGCACAACATGGTTAGATATTCCATTTTTAAAAGAAATTCCTTCTTTTTTTGCATATGATGATATGAGATTTCTATTCAAAACCATCTTTTTTGCATCACAAACCAAGCCGATATACAAAGGTATAAAGAACCCATTACAATTATCATAGCATGGAAAATAGTTCTGTCACACAGCCTTGGTGATCAAAACCATGACATGGCAAAGAAAGTTAGATCATTATCAAGCAATGAAACTAACCTCACCAAATCCTATGCTTCCATCATCCACAGTTAGTGACAAAACAAAGCCTTCTCTATAATGGTCCATTCCTTGATTTATGGTTGTTGTTGGTGGAGCGGAAAGCTGGATTCTGAAAAAAAGCACAAAAAGGGAAAATCTTGAAAGACTAGCATGCAGTATGAAATATAGAATGACTTTTTAACCACACGACATTCTAAGGCTGCATAGAAGGGTGTTCAGCAGGCAGATTGAGGGTTTGGGTGGGGTATGACAAACAGTTTACATTGGTTAAAATGAGGTAGGTGAGGTTTCCAATGAAATGCAGCTTCCGATAGAAAAACCAAAATAAACACACTCCCAGTCTCTTAGGTCCCATTTGGTAAAGGTTTGAAGCTGAAAATCGGGTAAAGTTTAAAAAGTCATAAGGTTTGCTAAATGGGGCAAGCATATGGACTGCTTTGTAAGGGCATGTGTTTGGTAATACCAAAACCCAACACAAATCAACACTTCACATCCCTATGCAAGGGAAATACTAGTGGTCAATTGACATGGAATATGCAGTTTCTAATGAGGGATGGGATGAAGGAAGGAGAGGAGAGGAGGACAAGGAGGTCGATTGGGAGGGAGGAGGTTTGGGAAGGAGTGTGGGTGGTGAAGTGGATATTTGAGAGGGACATATGTTAATGTAAGGCTCTAGATTTAAACATTGATGACTCTTCGATCCAACTCCATTAAAAGGCATTATTCTTTTAAAGAGGGACCTAGCATTTAGAGCAAAGCAACATTAAAGGAATGCATGTAAATGTGAAAAGGATTACATGTAATATCACATCCTCAAAGGGGTGCATATGCAAAATCACTATATGATATTTAATTGGTTGGGTGACGACCTATATAATGAATATTCCATCCTCGAGATCCGCCAAGGAGATGAGCCTTCAGTGATTTGGTCTGAAATCAGCATAGATGCTCTGAATGCATGATTAGCTGCCTGTCGAGCTGTCTCTCTTAAGAAACTGAATAAAACATGGAATACATTTATTCAACAAAGAAATTTTCACTTATATTAAACGAAAAAAAAAAAAAAAAACAAAGAATATGTAATCAACTAACCAGTGAAAAATGGCATTATCTGAAATTCTGCTTTCAACTTCTATTACAGAGTCTGACTGAGTTTCTAGAGATTCATGCAATGCAAGTTGCAATTGTACCTTTGTCTGCACGTGTAGATGCTTTATGCTGCATGTCAAACATCATTTATGTACTGAATTATAAAAGCAAGAATTTGACATTGCCAGAAACTAAACTTTGAAAATTTGGTAGAATAGAAAAAACAGCAACCAACATCTAACTTAGAACGATTAAGTCTTGTTGAAATAAAAATAGATTAGGAAGAGTTAAAAAATCGATACAAAACATGGGAGCAAGATAAACGAGCTAGATATTACACTGACTCTTCTCAAAGAACCAAGAGAATACGACCATGCATACAGGCCCACTCACTCCCATAACTCTTTCAACTAGAAATGAGTAATTAGGCATAAGCCATGAAATCATTGGCTAATTGAACGGGAGCTTATCAAGCTTCAGATTATTACACGAGTCCCTCGCTCCCTCTTGAGCAAGAGAATTCGAGAAAGTTCAAACCATCATCACACTGAACAAACTGAAAGGGCTCTAGATTAAGATGCAAGTACCAAAAGCAAATGGGTTTTAACTTTACTATTAATCAATGGGCCTTATTGTTATACTTACTGTTGTTTATTTTCCTCCACTATGCTTTATGCAATTTGACCACCCCGTCTCCATAAATAAGTGAGGCTTGGAATTTATGAATAAACTGTACTGCTTTAATCATTGACAGGGTTGTAAAATATTTGGATTGGAAATAAATGTGAACTCTAAACTATTTTGCAATATCTCAAAAACTTCCTACTGATACAAAAACCAGCGAGACTACACCAAGGTTTCAGATATTGATATCGAGGCCATATCGACAACTCAAAAATGAGGCATATCGGGTATATGTCACCAATATATTGCCAATATCCCAAAATTTCATGGAAACGGTTCGAAATGGTTTAAAATAGCTAAAAATGCCATAAATTTTATAAAATTATGATTGTAATTACTACTACACGCTTGAAGAAATGTCTATAAGGATCAAAATGATAAATTTTGAGTGAAACCCAATATAAATATGCAAAATTGGAGAAATCTACCTAAAGACCAAAGTTTAAACTAAACATTAATTCGTTATTTGACTAATAGAATAAGTAGAGAACCTTAAACTATCTAATAATTGGCGAAATCTCATTAATAAAATTCATAATGAACAGCAAATATGATTTTGAAATGAGATTTAGAACCACAATATCATAATAAAGCCGAAGATTATTTCACTATATGACTAATACAATATGCAGAGAATGTTAATCTATACAATAAATGAAGAGATCAAACTTAGAATGAATAATAACATAAGTTTTAAGGTTGAGATTAAGACTCAAAAAGTTTTAAAAAAATCACAAAAGAAAAGTTTATATGAAGATTAACTTTAAAAACTCAAATTATAAATAAAATGATTATTTCAATGAAAGATTTGAGTTAAAATGGGTTATCTAAGCTTCTACCACGAGCAAAGAGGGCAATGGGACCAAAAAGCACCAACAATGCCACTGCAAATGGCTAAATTTGATAGTAGTGACATTTCATATAATATATCCTCATATTAGCGATACATTCACCGATATATGGAATATTTATTCTACAACCCTTGTCAATATCTGAGATATCGTCAATACCAATGATATATCACTGATATATTAGCTATATTCTGAAATAACAATATTCCATGGATATCAATATGAGCCCTATTAGCGATACAAGATATATTGGTGATATCTAAAACCTTCGATTACACTAAGACGTAAAACTCCCTAAATAGAAAACAAAAAATGTAAAATTCTGAAATTATTGGATGGACTGTGAAAGTTGAAACGTTGATGGACTTGAATACAACATCTGAAATACTTTGCATTGATGTGGGTCAAAAAAAAAAAAAACTAAGACTGCAAGCTCGGGGTGATTATCAATTTGAGAAATCCTCTGGCAATCTGCAAGTATTCCACTTCTGGATTGACCTCTTAGGATCTACCCCTTCTGTTGTGAAAATTCCAAGCTGCAACAATTTGACAGATAATAAAGGCACCCATTTTGCTCTTTCTCCCATATTTGCAGAAATAGTCCTTTCTCTTTATTTTCTTCTGTAGCTTCTTTCTTTTTCATTTTTCACCAGATGCTCAATTCTTATTTGTAACTTGGTGAGACAGCAATACGCTCACATTCTCCTTTCTCAGCACCTGATCTGAAGTAGCGCAATCAAATATTTCCTTGCAGAGATCACAAAGCACAATTTTTTTTTAAAAGGAAAAAGGGTGGTTATCCTTGCGATAACCCCCAAAATATATATTACAAAGTGGCCGTGGGTCAGTGGGGTACAAGAGGTTACATATCAAGCATTAGCTTCCCAGAAATGCACCAACGCCGAGATAAATGATGTAAAATTCTCCACAAAGGGGGTTTGGCCCCTAAACACCGTCGCATTCCTCCCTAGCCATATACCCCACAACACAGACAACACCCTCGCAATCTCTCTTTTGGACCTAAACACGCACTGCTCCAAGGCCGAGTTGCCCCTCCTGAGTAATGCCCAAAAAGGCTCCTAGCTTGAGCAGTCCACTCATCCAAAGTCCAGGCGCCTCCAAACATGGGCGGAGAAGGGACAGGAGAAGAAAAGGTGACCTACGTCTTCGTCCCCTCCCTGGCACAAAGGGCACACAGTGTCTACATCATGTGCCCACCTGGCCTGCTAAACCTTGGTCATTATCCTTCCTTTCGTCAGCAGCCAGGCAAAGATTCTGATCTTGAAGCAGCAGTCCGCCTTCCAAATGATCCTGCAGTCATAGAGGAGGTCTACATCTATCACCGTAGTCTTGCTACAGAGCCTATCATAAGCCTTCCTCACAAAGAAGTTGTCATCATCCTAAGCCTAACCGTCTTTCCCTCCTTCCATCCCAAAGTTCTCCAACTCCGACTGTAAGGCTAGAAATTCCTCCAATCTGTGGTCCAACAAGTTTCCCGTCAGCACAGGGCACCACATTCCCTCCCAACATGCTCTAACCGAGGCTTCCGTGTCTATCGCCAAAGCAAACAACCCCGGAAAGCGAGAAGCGATAGTGCCATCTCCTGTCCAGTCATTCATCTAGAGTAGGAATCTATCACCTGTACCCACCAGCGGAAGAAAGAAACCTCGAACCTGAGGAGCTACCGATGTCAACCCCCTAAAGAACTCGCCCCGACCCCACCAACCTCCCCTAATCCAACGACCCTCCATAGCAAGCTTCCAGCACCTCATTAAGCAAACCTAGTCTGCAGTCCATCATACCTTCAATCCACTTGGTTAGCAAGCTATCATTCATAGCCTCCAAGTCGCGTACTCCAAGGTCACCCTCCTTCACTGGCCTATAGACGTCATCCTATGCCACTAGCCTTGCCCCCTTCCCTGACTCTCCACCATTGGCCTAGAAGAAATCCGCTGTCAATCCGATCAATCTTTTCTACTCCTTTGATAGTTTGAAGACAGACATAAGAATGACGAAATGGCGGAGAGGACCGCCTTCACCATCACCAGATGACCCCCTCTAGAAAGCGTCCTGGACGACCATCCTGCCAGCCTTCTTTCCACTCTCTCCACTAGCGGTATAAAATCCTGCGCATAGAGCACAGTCAAAGGCAAGCCCAAGTAGGGGAGGGGCAAGATGGCCATCAGTGTGCCCAAGGCCCCCACAAAGCTCACGACCTCGTTCCCCATCTGAATCATAAAAAGCTGGACTTCCGAAGATTGATCCGTAGGCCTGATGCCTCCACGAATATCTGTAGTAGCATGCGCAGTCTCCTCGCCTCCTCTATTGAGCCCTCCACCAAACATAAAGTATCAGCTGCATATTGAAGTACCAGAACCATCACCTGCTGCAATGAGAAACTTGAAAATAGACCTCTGTCATAGGCCTTAAATGTAGCCCTTATCAAGGCATCACTGGCCAGGACGAAAAGTAATGGGGCAAGGGGGCATCCTTGCCTAACTCCTCTGTGCAACTGTATCTAGCCACCTACCGGATTGCTGTTCACCAGGATCAAGAAGGATGTCATGGTCACGCATCTATTCATCAATTCAATCCATTTCTACGGGAAACCCTCAGACACCAGGGACGTCCAAAGGAAAGGCCACTGCAATGCATCATATGCCTTACTGAAATCCACCACATCTTCCCCTGCCTCTTCCAGTGTGTCAAAATCTCAGACGCAATAACACCATGCAAAATGTTCCTACCAGGGATAAAGGTCGTTTGTACCAATGAAATGAGATCATCTAGCACAGAACGCAGTCTGTTCGCCAAGGCCTTAGCGACAATGATATACATGGTGTTGGGGAGTGCAATTGACCTAAAATCTTCAACCATCTCAGCCCCTTCTTTCTTCGGCAGCAGCAGGAACATATAAAAGCAATTAAGCCTCTCAAAAGCCCTGTTGCCCTCCTCGAATTCCCAGACCACCTGCATGACATTCTCTTTCACCACTGGCTAGAACTCTTTATAGAAGATCACCAGGAAACCGTCCGCCCCTGGCAACCATCCATGTTCAACCACCAGAGCACACTCCTAATTTTGTCCTCCGTAAAACGAGCAGTCAAGATGTCTGCCTGGTCCTCCGAGATACGTCGTGCATTTACTCCCGTCCACTTCCATTTACCTTGTGTCCTCGCTCCCGTGAACCTCTGAAAGTGATCTGCTGCCACCCCTACTACTTCCTCTACCCAAAAATTCCTCCCCGTCCACCACTAGGCTATTAATCATGTTCCATCTCCTCATGCAGGATGCCATTAGGTGGAAATACCGAGTGTTGGAGTCCCCTTCCTTCAGCCACCTCTACCGGGATTTAAGACACCAACTCACCACCTCTTTCCTGTCCTCTTGCACCACCCTCAGATGCCAGATCCTAGTCTCCCGATCCTTCTCCAAAAGAGGATCCATATCCTCACATCTGTCCAATCGTGCGATTTCAGTCAGGGCCGTTGTCTTCCTCTGTTTCCTCCTTTTTGAAATCTTTTTCCTGTGGGCCTTCAGGAAAACCCGCAACTCCCTCAGCTTGTCCTCCAACTTTATCGCTGCAAAGCCTACACCAGACTACACTTTTCCTCCACCAGCTGCCTAAAACCCTCTTCCAGCAACCAGGACATATCAAATTTGAAATAGGTCTTGAAGCCAATATCTTCATTCGTCTTCCATGGCAGCGGAGTATGGTCGGAGAAGGGCCTATCAAGCGGGACCACCCCTGCCGCGAGGAAAGCCTCCACTATTGCCACGTTGCATAGGAAGTGATCGATCCTGAACTTCTACCCCACGGAATTCCTCCACGTGTATCCGCAGAAGACGGACACTTGCTCCCGTAGCCCGTGAATGGCTACAAAGTCCACAAAAGCCTCCAATGTGGGGTGGGACCAGAATGCAATTTCCAATGTGGCAAGAAACATGCAACTAATCCATAAGAACAAAAATATGAACAAGTTTGACAATGCAATATGATGTAAATGAACAGGAGCTCTGCAACCATACAGCATCCTGTTTAACACTGCAGTTTGATGCGGATTAGCAGAAGCAGATCTCTTACACAAGCAACAAGACGGCAATCTGGGATGACAGCATTACAGTACCATTTTGTTTTTGTGTGAGGGAAATATTATATTTAAGATTAACTCCAACATCCATGGAGATTCCATGAAGATCCACTCTAAAAAAACCCATAAGATCCATTTCATTGCAAGATTCCTCCATAGATCAAGCTATCTCCTTGATCAACAACACAAATATGAAGGAGCGATATCTCTGAAAGGGTTCATGCTTCAAATGTCGTTCAAGCTTCGAGGAAGAAATCTTGGGATGAACACACTCTCATATACAATGTTGAATATAAAATAGACAAGAAGAATTAAAATGTCAATGCAAATTTCAAAGCACGACAAGTGTCATCACATGGGACTATTGTTTATAAGGGTGCAATCAAAAGCTTAAACACTTAGGAACAGATGAGAAAACTCTAAAATAATGAAACTAAGAGACAACCATGATTACATCTCCCATTCATGTAAAAATGAAAACATTGACCATTCAGAAAAAAGAAACTGATTTCATACTTTTGAATACCTAATTCTCTAATAAGGGTCAAAACAAATAATAACGATGATAAATGGGTAGATTCGGTACCTATTCGTCTAGAGGTTCTTGACCATGTTCCAAAACCACTTCAAATACTGATCAATACCTTGAAATCAAGATCACTACAGTGGAACAGGAAATCAATTAAGGGAAGAAAGAAAAAAGGAAAAAGAACCTCAATCCATTAAAAAAGCAAGAAAAAACCTGAGCATTTCTGCTCAAGTAAGAACAACAAACCTAAAGAAAACATCCAAGGGAACTACAAAACTAACCAAAAACATCCAAGGAAACAACAAACCAACTGAAAGCATCCAAGAGTAACACAAAAGGCCTTGATTCAGACTAGTGAGTATACATGGAAAACCCCAAAGGAAAGAATCATGAGAGAAGTGCCCTAAGGGATACATATTATATTGAATCTTCTAAAAAAAAAAAACAAAGAGTACATGAACATATGTATGCTCATTCACTCCCATAAACTCTCTCAACTAGCAATATGAAACTAAACATGCACAAGCACTTATTGATTAATTGAATCTATAGGAGGATCCAATTACCCATCTATGATGCTAATGTGCATAACTCTCAAAAGATATTGATAGGACATGACAAGGAAAAATCTACAGTTTAAGGTAGATTTTTTCTTCCCTTTTTTTTTTATTTTGGAAAACTTCAAGTTGAACATGCTAGGAGTAAGCAAGGAAGATCAAAGAAATGTTGGAAAGAAACTATTAAGTACGATCTCAATTACTTCAAGTTAAGCCTAGATGGCTCAAAATAAATTTATGCAGAGCAAAGAATTCATATAGCTGATCCCACTTAATGTGGGAAACGGCTTGGTGGCTATTGTTGAAAAGGAAAAGGATTGGCTACCGGGTTCCATAGCCTCATAATTTGTTAATGAAATCAGGTGGTCTTATGACATGGTGAAGCAAAATGAGAAAAATGCATAATGCACTACATTTTTTATATAAGGCCTCATACTCTTTGTTAGAATTCAATCATTTCTTATGTCATCTTTTTGGCTAGTTTTGTTTCATTAGTGGACATGTTTGTAATTTTTCTTCCATCTCTATATAAGAGAAGCTGGGCTTCCTTTTCAAGTTATGAGATTCCATTCCATTTCACATGGTATTAGAACAAAGACCTAAATTGACGTTCGGATATCCCACTAAATATCACCAAAATTTCTCAAGGCATGCATCAGATCTCATGTTAGGGAACTCAACACGTGCTTGACTGCAGGACCCCATCTTTAGGCTGTCGTCCACCCGCTTGGTCATCTCCAACCCACTGCCCAACCAATGGCACCACCATCAGACTAGCAAGGTTGTTGCCCAATTGGTGGCAATGCTCGTCCAGCATAGCTGGGGTTTGACAGGTGGCAGCCCATTACTGCCCCTTCTCTTCCCTTTTTTCCATGGGTAACATGCCACCGCGTGCCCTTAGTGCCATGCTGGTAGCCTTAACACACAAGTAACTGCACGTGCATGTCCATTCACATGTGCGGGTGATTTGCACTGAATATGGATACTCCTATGTACCGATCTACGGTTCATGATGACTAGTTTTATACTATTATTGCTACTGCTTATGATCATTCCAATCGCCTGTCTACTTGCTACCCTAATTTTATTTTCACTATTGTATACACAATAGAAAGATATAAAACAACATAATTGTTACGTAATTTAACTCATCTTAAAATATCTTAAAAGAGATCTCAATGTCATTTCAATTTATATATGTCAGGTTAATCTAAAAGAAAGAATAGAGAATAAATTATAAGGGAACTTAATATGATAATTCAAGGAATCTCACAAAAAGAAATGATTCTCTTGTGTGGAGATTTAAATCGGCATGTGTGAAAAGATGCTTTAGAGTATGCAGGAATGCGTGGAAATCATGATTTTGGTGTTAGAAATGAAGAAGGGAAAACTTTCCTCGATTTTACAATGACTTATGATCTTTTCATAGAAGGGAAGACTTTCCTCGATTTTACAATGACTTATGATCTTTTTATAGCAAATACCTTCTTCAAAAAACGAGAAGAACATTTCATCACCTATAAAAGTGGCTTAACAAGAATACAGATTAATTACTTTGCTTTGAGAAGAAAAGATCGCTTATCTTGTAAAGATTGCAAGATTATTTCAAGGGAGAGTTTAACTGCTCAACATCATCTTTTGGTGATAGATGTTCGTATGAAGAAAGCAAAGAAGAAAAAATTGATGTTTAAGAATTTGAGAATTAAATGGTGGAATTTTAAGAAAGAGCAAGAGAAATTCAAAAAGAAGATTATGCAAACAAAAACTTGGGATCTTGATGAAAGTGCTGATGAATTGTGGTTAAATATGGCAAACTACAGTAGAAAGGTGACAAAGGTGTTAGGCGTGTCTAAAGGAGTTCCAAGATAAAAGGAGACTTAGTGGTGGAGTGAAGAAGTACAGGAGCTTAAAATTAAAAGAACTTACTTTAAAGCCTTATATCGAGCTAAGACCGATAAAAACATGAAAAATTACAAAAGAGCAAAGAAAGAAGCAAAGAAAGTAGTTAGTAAAGCAAAATCGAAAGCTTGAGAACATTTTTATAAGAAACTTGATTCTAAAGAATGTGAAAAAGATATCTTCAAGTTAGCTAAAGCAAGAGAACGGAAAGCAAAGGACTTTACACATGTAAAGTGCATCAAGGATGAAGAAGGAAGGGTGCTTATAGCTAGTGATGATATAAATACAAGATGGAAAAGATATTTTCATAAACTTTTGAATGAAAAACAAAACAATGATATCATCTTAGGAGAGTTAGACAACTCAAAAGATTATGTGAATCGGACAAGCTATTGAAGGATACAAAAGAAAGTAGTGGAGGCTTTGAAGATGATAAAAAGTAGGAGGGCTGTTAAACCTAATGATATTCCTATAGACGTTTGGAGAGTGATGGGAGAAGGGGGTATAACTTGGCTCACAAAATTATTTAATACCATTTGAAGAGGCAAGAAGATGCCAGAGGAATGGTGGAAAAGTTTTGTAATACCTTTATACAAGACAAGAGAGATATACAAAATTGTTCAAACTATAGACGTATTAAATTGATGAACCATATGATGAAACTTTGGGAGAATAATTAAAAGAAGGGTGAGGCAAGTCTTTGTTGTAACTGAAAATCAGTTTGGCTTTATGATAAGCCAGTCTACTATTGAGACAATACATCTCTTAAGATGTATGATGGAGACCAAAGTCAAAAAGAAGGATTTACACATGATTTTTATTGATTTGGAGAAGGCCTATGATTATATCCGAAGGAATATCTTGTGAACAATTTTAGAGAAGAAACATGTACCAGTTTTATATATCAACCTCATAAAGGATATGTACTATGGAGCTGCAACTTGTGTAAGAACTAAGGATGATTTGACGGACTACTTTGATATCACCATTGGTCTACATCAAGGATCAGTTTTAAGCCCTTATCTCGTTGCTTTGGTCATGAATGAGTTGACGAAGCATATCCAAAATGAGATGCCATGGTGTATACTTTTTGCTGATAACATTGTGTTAGTTGATGAGACAAGAGATTGAGTGAATAGAAAACTTGAACTTTGAAGGGAAGCCCTGGAAACAAAAGGACTACGCCTAAGCAGGACAAAGACTGAGTATATAGAATGCCAATTTAGTAGTAGAGGGAACAATGAAGGGATGGATGTAAAAATTAGAGAAATGCATTCCAATGAAAGATGCTTTTAAGTACTTGGGATCCATTTTCCAATAATATGATGGAATTGCTGGAGATGTTACACATAGAATTAATGCATGGTGGTTAAAATGGAAGGGTGCATCTAATGTTCTCTGTGATAAGAGGATTCCTTTAAAAGTCAAAGAAAAGTACTATCGAACTGCGGTAAAACCAATCATGTTGTATGGCTCCAAATGTTAGACTATCAACTATAGGCATGTGCAGAAGATGTCACAGAAATGAAGATGTTAAGATAGATATGTAATCATACAAGAAAGAACCATATTTCAAATGAGATTATCCGAGAAAATATTAAGGTGGCATAGATAGAGGATAAAATGAGAAAGATACACCTAAGATGGTTTGGACATTTGCAAAGAAGGCCACTAAATGCTCCAATCAGGAGATGCGAGAAGTTGGAGGCTGAACCTGCTAAGAAGGGACGAGGAAGATCAAACAAGTGTTGGAACGAAATTATTAAGTATAACCTCAATTACTTTAATTTAAGTTCTGAAATGACTCAAAATCGATCTATGCGGAGGCAAAGAATCCATATAACCGACCTCACTTAATGTAGGAAAATTCTTGATTGTTAATTATCTAACAAAAAGTATTCCCACCAACCTCGCTCGTTCTATCTTCAAAGGATTCAAGTTTCATCTCTTGCAGGAGACAATATCAAGCTTCATCCTTTGAAGGATAAATTATGAAGTCTCCTAGATTATCCTTAGCTAAGAATTGTCTTAACGCATCTCTGTTGACCCTTAAGTTCCTTTAGAAACCTCAAGGCACACTCAACGCTTATCTTCACTGTTCAACAGCATGGCTGGAATAAATATATTTATCCAACAATTTCCGATGAGAGTTCCTAAGACATCACCAACAGGTTGGCATGGTAGTAGAGCTCCCCAATTGGCATCTTAAGACATCACGAAATCAAACCCCATGGTCACCATATTTTCCTTGTCACAAACAAAGAAAAAAAAAAAAAAAGAAAACTTATGCTTGACTTAATTATTTTATAATTACTTTTCTACCTTACTCTGGTTTCCTTTTTCGAGGGTTTATATCATGGGGTATTCTTGAGAGGGATCACATTCCTTGACAAGGTTTTAAATATTATATCGATATCGTATCAACAAGTCGAAAAAAAATTTGTTAACGTATGTACATTCTTTTGTATGAGGGGCTCTTGGTTATTATTTGTTTCTTGTTGATGTTGTACCGCAACTTTCTCATCTTTTTAATATATAAGAAGAGGTAGGGTTTAATAATAGAACTATCTCATTTTATCCAATTTAATATCAAAGCGACGATCCCAGATCGAGGCTCTAGGTATCCCACCCACAAGACCTCCAAACCCTAACCACCAAATCCCTTCCCCCACTCTCTTTCTGCGCCAACCTCCACGCAGCAGCGATGGTGGCGATCGTGCGGCCCAGCAGTGCCGCAGCATTGACCCACGCGCGGCAGCAAGGCCCGACGGCACTGGAGTAGGTGCGGCAAGGGTCTACAGTGCTTTCAGCAGCGACGCAGGTGGTCTGCGACGACCCCAACCGCGGCACAGGCGGTCGACAACGCTCCTGCAGCATGTCCAACAACGCCTAGGTCCTCATGTGCGCAGTCAACATCGACTTTGAGGGGTTTGTAGCCCTGTTCTAAGGGATACATCCCTCATAGTCGCAAGGAGAGCGAGTCTAGGTCCACTTGGGATCGTCTTGGGTGTTCTCCCCGCACCTAGGTCAGGCCAGTGCCCGTCCAAAGGGGCTTTCTGTCGAAGATGCAGATCTGAAAACATACCGTTTCAGATCTATTGATGTTTTCTTGGTGATAGAAGATTGATTGAGGCTTGCGGATTCCTAAAATGGCTCCAGATAATCAGTCTGAACTGTCATCGAGCTCTCTTTCGAATGCTAGGGTACTTAAAAACTCATTCTTCGGTCCCATCATTAAACTAAATGAGACCAACTACCTGCGGTAGTCCCATACATTTATTATGATCGTCAGGGATCATGGGAAAAGCCACATTCTTACGAATCCGAACCCTACAAATAAGACTGGCACAAATGCCAACTAGGACAAAGACAACGCCATGGTTTGTGCATGACTTATACAGACTGTTATTCCCCAAATAGAGGATGAGATTATGTACTATTCGACCGCAATGGAGATGTGAGTCTTTGCGTAAGACGTACTCACACGCCAAGAACTCCGTGTGTGTTTTTCAGGTCTTTTACGACCTCTTTTACTTGCATTAGGAGGGGCGCAAGCTGTCGCAGTACTATTCTCTCATGAAAGGAATGCTGGAGAGGCATCCCTCCTATCTATCGGGGTGTACCTGTGAGTCCTGAAGGAATTTTCTGACGCAATTGGCAGTCTCCCTTTTCTTGGCAAGCCTTGGACCTAATTACACAACAGCCAGAGATCAGATCCTCACCGCTCCTGAGCTTCTTACTCTGGAGGAAGCCTACAGCAGACTTAACAGAGTAGCAATGCACACCTTTACTCCTGACTCTGGTGCTCAAACGTCCGCACTGGCTAAGATCCCTGGACGTGGCAGGGGCTCTCCCCTCCCTACACGTGATCATGGACGTGGACATTCTTCTGGTACACGTACTCAGTCTTCGTGTACCTATTATGACAGGATGAGCCACTCTGAGGCTACATGCTGGTAGAAGCATGGTTGGCCACCTGTGGCCAATCAAGCAGCCGAGGTTACTAATGAAGTCCCCTCGAGCCCTGCTGTTAGTTCTCTCAGTACCGAGATTGAGACTCTACAACAACAGATTGCTCATTTGACTCAAGCGTCCTCTTCTCAGCCTCTAGACACTGCAGCCATTGCCACCTCTTCTGAGGCACCTACGACTGGTATGTTGTCTCTTTTATCCTCTGATGATTGGTTGATAACTCTGGTGCATCCAAGCACATGTGTGGCGATAGGGGGATCCTTTTCTTAGTTAGCACCAGTGACACCAGTTAGGACTGTAAGGTAGCAGACGAGAGACATTCGCCACTTGTTGGCAAGGGAGATGCCTTTATCTCCTACTTTGTGACTGACAGATATTTTCTATGTGTTGAATTTTCCATTAAGTTTGTTGCCTGTTAGCAGTATTACTAGAGATCTAACCTGCCAAGCTATATTTGATATGTCTTCTTGTGACTTGCAAGACAAGCTCATTAGAAAGATGATTGGTGGAGGGCATAAGGAACGAGGGGTGTACTGTCTGAGCCATACTATTGTTGATGCTTCTACTACCTAGAGCCTTGTGTCTGCTGGATCTCCTCTCCAGTGGCATCACCGCCTTGGCCATCTGCCTATTGATCATCTCAGACAAGTTCTACCGCACATACCCTCCACTACTGCTCTCACCTGTGATATCTATCAGCTAGGCAAGCACCTCAGGGTTAGTTTTTCTACTTCTATTTCAATTTCCTCTGTTTGATTTGATTCACATGGATGTTTGGGGTCCCAGTTGTATTCCTGATCGACTTAGGAACAGATATTATCTAGTGTTAGTGGATGATTTTTCCCGTCTTTCTTGGTTGTTTCTTTTAAAGAATAAGTCCAATGTGAGACAAATTGTTGATATGTTGTTAAGGAAATAAAAACTCAGCATTCATATTTTGTGAAGTATTTTCGATCTGATAATGCCTTAGAATTTTGTACCACTCAATTGAGTACTTTCTTTTCAAGTTGTGGCATTACTTTTTTTTTAAAAGAAGTTGCGGCATTATTCATGAGACCACGTGCCCCCACACCTCTTAGCATAATAGTGTTGCTGAGAGAAAACATCACCATTTGCCTGGTATTGCTCATACCTTGTTGATTCACCTCTCGGTCCCCTCTCTTTATTGAGGTGACGCTGTTTTGACAGCATGTTTTCTCATCAATCGGATGCCTAACGCTGCTTTGCACAAGCGGATTCCTTTGCAGATTATGTATCCCAATAAACTCCTATTTTAAGTCACCCTTCGGACTTTTGATTGTGTTGCTTTTGTCCATTTGTTGGGACTGAGCCGAGATAAACTAGCACTGTTGATAGAGGAAAACGACACGATCGGAATTGGATTTTGAAAACTCGTCGTAGTTCGATTTGCGAAGCAATCCGTCTACAAATAAATTTAACCGTAATTTGTAAAGAAATTTCAGGTCAAACACAGGGAGGTTACGTCGATCTAAAATCTGCGATTATATTTTTTTTGTATTTTTGTTTGAAAGTGAGATAATTACAATGGACTTGATATAAACAATAAGAGAGAGAGATGGAGAGAGAGAACAATCACTTAATAAATTAATACTGTTTTTACAACCAGAAAGTGAAAAATGATTATAACTAGAAAGTGGAAAATTCTATTCTAGAAAACGATAAAAAGAAGGGAGAGAGATGTTATTCTCAACGAATGCTTGGAGGACGAGCCAAATGGAGTAACGCCTGGAAGACGGAGGACGGAGAGGGAAGGAGGACGAAGCAGGAAGAAGCGGGAATAAGGCAGCACGTCGTCGTCGTCACGGGAACCACTTTCGGAACAGGGGTGAGAAAACTTGGATTTGGCTCTAGAGTAGCATCCCGAGTGTGGGACAAGCTTCTCTTAAGCTTTGGAGGAGAGAAGTGAAGGAAGGGATGAGAATTTTGTGGGGGTAAAGGTCTCCCTTTATAGTTGTAAGGATTGGGGGCAATTTGGTCATTACATAGTTAAAACATTAAATGAGGGGGTCTTTAGTGACAGATTTAAGTGTTACTAAAGACCCCACATCACCGCAGCTTCGCACACGCCTGCCGTCTCCTCTCCCGTGCGCCTATCGCACACCCACATTCTCGCAAGATCAGCCATCCGATCTAAAATCGTTTCTCGCCCGCTTCATCTTCTCAGCTGAAGCGCCTCCGTGCCTCTTCTCAACCATCCGATCTTGCATCCAGCAGCTTAGAATGCATCGCGCCCCCTCTCGTCTAATCGGGCATTTGCATCTGCATCAGATTACACGTGCGTGAACCACGTGCATCCATTGCGCCACATCGCCCCCTCCTCGCTCGCACAATTTGCATCTGAGGCGCTTGAGGAGGCTCGAGCGCGCAACCTCTATCTCGCCCGCAGCTGCATGCCCGCTGCACTACAGGCGCAACTTAGTCTCGTTTAGGAATTAGGCACGTGCGCCTATGGCCGTTGGATCAAGATCCAACGGCCCAGATCGTCTGTGCCTTTTTCCTTATGAAGATGAGAGCGGGCGCATCTGAGTAATTCCTAGTCGTTGGATCAAGATCCAACAGCTAGGATCGCGCGATGAAGAGTCCTTAGAAATGCAGCGGTGGGTCTTTGGGCTGATTGGGCGGCTGAGATGGCACCACGTGGCACCATCTTGGCCGTCCATCTTCTATGTGTTGTAGATGGTGCCATGGATGTCAGATTGAATCGATTTTCACGCCGTTAGGCTACGATAGTCGATCCGAACCCATCTGTGCGGTTGGATTTGTCGTCTAAAGTGCAGATTGACACCATCTTGACCCTTGATCTCTGAGCTTCCTCGGACTATATCTGGTGCTACGGATGTCCGATCAGGACGATCTTGGAGTCGTTGAACTCGCGTCGTCACCCTGATCAGATCCGTACGGTTGGATCTTTCTTCCAAAGCCCCAATTAAAAGTCGCACTGTCCCTGACTATAAAAGGAGACAATTAGTATACAAGTAATGCAATTTGACTTAAATGCATGATTATTTATGTTATACAATATTTACAATGCATGATGCTAATATGACACTAAGAACATGCATTAATAGATATTTTTTCCTATTTAGATGTATGCACATCAAGCACCGAGAGCAGTTAAGTGTGTTTTCCTTGGGTATACTCGAACACAAAAGGGGTATCAATGTTTTGATCCAACCACTTCTCGACATTTTGTTTTGACAGATGTTACCTTTTATGAGGCGATACCCTTCTCCACATTTGCTGCTGAGCTATCTTCTAAGGGTGATATGACACTCATGCCATTTACACCCATTCTCTTTGAGAGCTTTCCTGAGATTCTTGTTCCTACTGCACAACCACCACCACCTGCTACGCTATCCTTCCTCGTATGACTGAGCCACTTCAGGCATATGTCCATCCTCACTACTTTTCGGGAGCCCCCCCTTTGCCTTCACCATAGGATTCTCAAGTGAGTCCCTTAGACACTGATGCTTGTTTACCATGTGCTGATCACAAGGACAGGACAGATGATGTGACAGGTGATGATCTAGATCTTCCAATAGCTGTTCGGAAGAGACCACAGACTTGTGCTACTTAACCGACAGCTGAGGCACTTGCTACTAACAACCTAGGTCCCGAGTTTGCAGGATTCCCCCAGGCATTGGCTGCTACTCAGATCCCAACAACTCACTGGGAGTTGCCATGCTTGATTCGAAATGGCAGGCAACCATGGAGGACAAGATGGCAGCTCTTAGGGGTCATGGGAACTGGGAGAACACTCCACTTCCAGACGAGGGTACGATTGTTGGTTGTTGATAGGTGTTCACTGTGAAGTTCAAACCAGATGAAGGCATTGCCAAATATAAAGCACGCATCGTGGCAAAGGGATTCATCCAAACTTATGGGGTGGACTTCTTTAACACCTTCTCACCAGTTGCCAAACTTCCTACCATACAAGTGCTGGTCGTAGTAGCAATCCAACTAGATTGGCCCTTGCATCAGCTGGACGTGAAGAATGCATTCCTATATGGTGATCTCTAAGAGGAAGGCTACATGCAGCAGTCACCTGGATTTGAAGTTCAGGGGGTGTGTGTATGTCGACTACGGAAGGCCATCTATGGCCTTAAAAAGAGTTACAGAGCATGGTTCCAGAGGTTGTCTCAAGTTGTAGAGGCAGCTAGATTCAAGAGATCGACGGCTGATTTTTCTCTTTTTGTCAGGAGGACTGGACGAGGTACTGTGCTACTTTTTGTATATGTTGATGACTTAATTGTCACGGGAGATGATGTGCAGAGTGTCACTAAGATTAAGCATATTCTCGCAAAGCAATTTGTTATGAAAGATTTGGGGGCTCTATAATACTTTCTTGGTACTGAGATTGCCCAAAGCAAGAAAGGCGTAGTCCTGTCCGAGAGGTATGCATTGGATGTCTTGCAGGAGGTGAGTATGCTTGGGGCTAAGCAGGTCAACATTCTTATGGATCCCAAGATGCCACTTTATGATGTGGATGCACAGTTGATGGACAGCAGGTAGTACAAGCAGCTTATGGGCAAGTTGCTATATCTGACTATCACGATGCCAGATATCTCCTTTGCGATGGGGAGATTGAATCAGTTTATGGCCAAACCAACATGACACCACTGGGATGCAGCATTGATGGTGCTCTGGTACATCAAGAAGGCTCCTGAAAAAGGTCTTCTCTTCTTCAAGGGGACTTCTATGATCTTGGTTTGCTACTCTGATGCAAACTACATCGAATGTCATGTGGACCGAAAATCCACTACGAGGTTCTGCACCTTTTTGGCAGGGAATCTGATCGCGTGGACGAGCAAGAAGCAAGGCACAGTTGCTAGGTCGAGTACTGAGTCTGAGTACACGGCCATGGCTTGGACAATTGCAGAGATGATGTGGATCAGGTCCCTACTCACCAATTTGGAGGTACAATTTTCTAGCCCGATAGAGATGAGATGTCATAACAAAGCAACTACCTTCATTGCCAACAACCTAGCTTTCATGAGAGGACAAAGCATGCAGAGGTTGATTGCCATTATACCAAAGATAATCAAAAGGGGCTGCTATATGCAAACCAGTCATGTCTGAGGAACAGATTGCTGATATTTTTACCAAACCTTTAGCCAGATCCTTATTTGTTTTATGTGTATCCAAGCTGAGCATGATAGATATTTATGCTCCAGCTGAGGGGAAGTGTTAGCGTATATACATTCTTTTGTATGAGGGGCTCTTGGTTATTATTTGTTTCTTGTTGGTGTTGTACATCAACTTTCCCATCTTTTCATTATATAAAAGGTAAGACTCAATAATAGAACTATCCCATTTCATCCAATTGGGATATATCGAAAATATTTCACTAATATCGGTGAATTTTAGGAAAATCGCTCAAAAAGACCCCAAATGTCCAAAAATGTCAAAATTTGAATGGAAATTAACATTTTAATAACTAGTACATCATGAAGAAATACCCAGAAGATGATAATCATAAATTTTGAATAAAAACAAAATAGAAATATACTAGTAGCACATCGACAAAGTCATATATTGAAAAGAAAGTGTACATAACATAATAATTGAAAAATATTCATAGTAATACTACTCACCAGAAAAAATGAAATATCAATAGTGTCGGAGTATCAGTAGACTACACCAAGCACGAAAGCACCAGTCAATGCCACCAAATCAATACCAGGTTGAGTTTCGACCTGGCTTAATACCTCTCATCCGATTATCTTCCTCCATACGTAGCACTCTGACATATTCATAATGACTCCCATGTCATGTAGCTATATCGAGTATTGTATTCATTAGTGTATCGTTGATAGTTTTCATCACTATAAAACAGAAGTATTCTAAGACATGGATATCGACTATGACTGTCAGACGAGCTACTCCTATTTTTAGTTCTAAATCTACCCTCTCATCTCGATGTCCTTTTGAATCTATGGACCTGGTAGAACCACCTCATTTCTGTTTAGAACCTGACAATTCGCAAGGTTTACGCTATCTCATCAGTGAACTTTATAGCGGTCGTGGGGGAAGTGGTGCAACAGAGTGAGAATGTTGAAAAGAAAATGGTTAAGGATCTTGAGATGCAAAATACTCGAGGAATACCCCATAGCCATAACTTGCAAATGCAAGATCACTTTGGGTACTCACTTTGGTGGCAACCATCATACCCATAAGAGGAACCATAATAAGATGGAGGGCTGATGTAGTTGGAAAAGTAATTAGATGAACTGTCTTATCGTGGGGTTGGTACTACGGGCTGGCGTAATGAGATCCATAGCCACCATAGTAACTTGCTGATGATGATACTGGGTCACCTCCAAAGATTGATTCCACCAGATTAAGGGATCCCATTGATGAACTTAAATCATCGATGTACATCATAAAATGACCTGAGGCATACCTATACGATGTCCCTGCATCACAATCATGAGGTGGACTTGGCACGAGATCTCCATGTATATTTGTATATCTTTACGTGTATTCATGTTGGACATCCTCTCTACTAGGACCTTGATGATATCTCTCATCTCAACCACTACTTTCTACATGTGGCTCGTTAACTATCACAACATCATCATCTCCATCATCATCATCATTTTGTGTTCCTCTTAAAGGTGACGAATCTTCCTCTGGACTCATCAGTTTTAGGGCCACGAATTAGTCTTTTGCCAAATCTACTGTGCTTAAATTCAGATACATCTACTCCCATTCTCTCTAATATCTCTGGATCGGGGCCATCATTTTTCTCAAGCAATGGTTCTCCATTGCTACTCAACCATTCTTATAAAACATCTTTGCCTTCCGTGTCTCCAAAAAGATAAGCCACATCTATTGGGTCCATATACTCTTCCTTATTTTCTCCTTCCCGTATATGCTTCATCTCTAACCTAATGTTGTAGTGCACGAATACCAAGTCCATCAACTTGTCACTGCCAAGGCGATTTCTTCTCTGTGAGTGAATCAAGTTGAAGGTACTCCAATTTCTTTCACTGTCGAAGCGATTTTTTATAGTTTAGTCCGTCGACAGATCATATGTCCATGTGAGTCGCATAGGGCAAGGGAAAACAAAAGAAATGAAAAGAATGCGTGTCCATGTGAGTTGCACAAGTAAACAAAAATATATGACTGACATCCCCTATATCGGTCACATATCACCACTTTAAGGGAGATATTGAACTGCAATCTTTCATTTTTGGCAATATATCACCGATATCCCTCGATATTGACAATATATCAGCAGTATATCGATAATATATCGCTGATATCATAGAAAAAGATATGGTACATGATATTGATATACTTCAACCTATCAACATCGATATATCGCCGATATATCAAACCTTGTTCCTTGGAAATTGCATTCAATGGCATGACACTAATCCAATTTCAAAATATAGTTCCATTACCATGCAATAGTTGCCCAGTTTAAAGTATCTTGCTAGACAATTCTTGATCCTGGGTCATTTTACTTAAAATATTAAAAGAGGAATAAAATTATAGAAATTTGAATGGAAGATATGCAAATGTAGCTTCTTCATACTCAAGACTGAAAACTGAAACATCTATTTAACAGCAAGTAAGCTTCGGTTGCTTTACCTATATGCTGCACAAAGTTTGCTAATTGAGATGTTATGGGATGTGTAGAAATATTTATCTAAGATGCTTGACTCTGTCCTTTCTGCAAGTGGCAGAAGACTGAAGATAGCACCACCATGGTTGTTTATCACCAAAACCGTCATTGGCTTCCGCTGCATCCTTAAGGAAATTATAAGTTAGATATGGTTTGACAAATTAAATTGTAATCATGACCAGTGATGCAAAGATTGCTGCTTAAAGATGCTCTACAAGAAAACAGAGAGAATTTTAGAGAAGAAATCCACTGTCCATTGTGGATGTGCATTTCTAAATCTTGATTTTTTTTTTGCCAAGGCACACAAAATACAGAGAAGGCAGTGCGTCAAAAATCAGCTTAATTACAAATGATGTGTGCTTAAACAAGTAAATCAATTTAAACCACATAAATTGTCAACTTAGAAAATAAGTAACAACTTTAATTAACCAAGCAGACAAAATATAGAACATTTTTTGGTTGTTTCCTTTGGAGAGGGAAAACGATGGCTAACCGAAGTAGCTATCCAAATTTTAGTGCAAGGAGATAGCCAGAAGGGATGCAAATTTGGGTGCACCTAACCGAAAAACAGCCCACTCCAACCCAATCTGATTGAAGTGGGTAAATCCCATCATATTTAGTTTTTGGATGGAGATGGCTTTTGCTTTACAAACCCAAACAGGTGTGGTGGCGTACAGATTAAAGATTTACCCCACCATATACATGCACACATATATGTATTTTTTTTTTCTAAATACTTTATACCAGGCTCTCACCTTATTTAGAAAGTTTATGCTGTGTTGTCAAACTCTACCAAATGTCTTCATCTTTTATGCACAACCATATGTTTGATGTTAAAATAAAAATAGCACATATATTAATACAGATATTGCAACCCTTCATAAAAAAAGGCACCCCATGGGCAAATAGATATAGGTATGGGTTTGAATTTAGATACCCAATGGATAATTGGATACGGTATGGTTAGCTAATTTATAAGTAAACGTGGTTTTGGGTATAGCTTAACCTAATCCAAGCCCAACCTATTGATATCCCTGGAGGTTTCAAATCCTCTACTTTAGCAAAGTTAATAATAATTCCACTGGACCATAAGAAAATTTTCATTAGGAGATTTAAGGTCATTTCACATGCCAATAATTATTAAAAGATCATTTTTATGCCAGGCTATCGCCGTTGGCTTTGATAACTGATAAAAGTCCTGTGGTCGATCATCACATATTGTCTGCAGCTAGAGACAATTTAAGGAACTTCATATTTCTCAGTCTTTCTTTTCCTTTTTGAAAGGCAATAAAGTTAATAAAATAGCATTAGGTCTATCGAGACCATTTAACCAAAAACTATACATTTCTCAGTTTTTCTTTTTTTCTTTTTCCTTTTTTTTGAAAGGTTATGCACATAGTTAAGAAAAAGGCATTAAGTCTATAAATGCAATGAGGGAAAAAAAAATCATGAACTAGCTGACTGCATGAATTCTTACCTTTCACTTAGAATTGCTAGTCCATTAGTGTCATGAAGAAAGGAGATATCACCAATGAAACAGAGTACCTGAATATAGTTAAAAGCAATTCATGTGAGAAAAGCTCACGAAAGCCCATGAGGAGCATGACTTAATATATATCAGGTGTCAATGAAAATATGTTATAGACCTATCAAAAAAAGTGGGAAGCTTGGATATAAAGCTACTTCTAATCTAATTGAAGTCAACCATGGGTTGAGTCTGAAGGATAGGAATGCTGTAGATGACCTTCAGAAGATTGCCTAGCAGAAGTTGGTGAGAAAACTAATCTATCTCACTTTGGCTAGACCAAACATTTCCTGTATTATGAATGTTGGAAGCAAATTCATGCATGTTCCAGTTGACATTCATCTCAAGGAAAAATACAATTCTTTGCTATCCAACAAAATTACAAAGAAAGGGCTTCTTTTTTTTTCCTTGATAAGGTAAATATGGGGGTCATGGGATTTGATCCCATGACCCTCTAAGATGCCAATGGAAAGCTCGACCACTGTGCCAACCCCTTGGTGGCACAGATTACAAAGAAAAGACTTCTATTTGCTGAAAGCAGATCAATATTGAAGGATGGATGGAAACAAATTAAGCAAATTCAACCAATATTAGATGTCTGCATATGGTTGTTATGTGTAACTAACAGGTAATCAAATTATTTGGCAGACTAAAAAGCAAATCGTGTGCAAGATCTAGCACAAAAGATGAACATAGAGCATAGCATTGAGAGCAAGTGAATTGTAGTGGGGTTAAAAATCATTTTATAAGATCTTGGTTTTTCTCCAAAAATCCTCATGATGCTCTCTTGCAACAACAAACCAGCTATTAATCTTACCAACAAGCCAGTTATTCATGATGATACAAAGCATGTGAAGCTTATAGATGAAAGATACAACATGGACATTCTAAGTCTACCTCTACCTTATGTCAAGTCCATAGATGAAGTTTTTTTTTTTGAAAAGGTGGTTATCCACAAGATAACGACCCAAAGTCCATATATGAAGTTGTAGACATCTTCACCAAGGTCCTCACTGTTTCCTAGTTTGAGAAAGTTGTTCACAAGTAGGCATGCTTGATCTCCATGCCCAACTTGGAGGAGAGTTTTGAGTTGCATGCGAGTAAATGTGAAGCTTATAGATGATAGATACAACATGGACATTCTAAGTCTACCTTATGTCAAGTCCACATATGAAGTTGTAGACATCTTCACCAAGGTCCTTACTGTTTCCTAGTTTTAGAAAGTTGTTGGCAAGTAGGCATGGTTGATCTTCATGCCCAACTTGAAGGAGAGTGTTGAGTTGCATGCGAGTAAATGGCTCTTGGTATGAATTAATTTACCTTTTAGTCTACAATGAAACTGCATTCCCCACTATTTCCGTTGATCTTAATGACGATCCTAGCTGCCTATAGGCTCTAGGGTATCATGCTTCAATGGTTTCTCTTTTTCATCGATGGTTTTCCACATAACACTATGCATTCGTTTGGTTTTCGCATGTACTTGGTTTCTACAAGCATAAATATAATCCCCATAGTTACGAAATCCTCAGACACATGTATCTACTCAAGACCCAATCGTCACTTTTATTCTCCACAAGGCTCAAGCAATAGGATAGATAAGAAATGTTAGTTTAACTTCTAAGACTATTATATAAATAAATAAAATGAAAACAATTCTGCAGGCTGCTTTCAAGAAAGACAATAGTAAAGGCAAGATCATAAACCTTCTTCTGCCAATCACCTAAATTACCTTCTCAGTATGCCTAAATATGCCCTAGGAATATAATATGTGCTTTCAACTGATAACTTTAACTTTCTCCAGGTTCAAATCAAAATGGCTAAAAGATTGGCATTCATGTGCACAGGTAACATGTGAAAGCCATGACAGCGTATCCATCAACTACTGAGTGCACAGATGCACAGTATAAGTGTCCAAGTGCCAAGAGATGGAAGAGTGGCCAGAGGCAGGCAGGGAGAGAGAAGAATAGAGAGACTAAGTTTTCCTGCAATGAGGCACTGGGTTCCAAGAAAGGAACCCACTAATGTAAAGATGAATAATGGTGCAACTGCAAAAGGGAAAGGTTGATGCACAAACATCAGCTGAAAGCAGGTTTAACTGACTATGGTTATCATGATCTATGAATGCTAGTTTATGAATCTATCTGCAATAGGAAAAATAAGGCAATACTTCCTTAACTTACCCTTTTGTTGCATCCAGCAGCAAAGCCAACAGCTGAGCTAAGCAGCCCATCAATACCACTTGCTCCTCTATTAGCACCTACGTGCATACCTTGAAATGGAAATTTCTTCCTTGAAAGAAGATGAGCAATATTTGCAGCAGATTGCGCCAAACTCCCATACATATCTAAATCACGGATTACCATACTGTTCCCAGTAAATAGGACTGTATCATCTCGGAGTGCAGAAGAAATTACATGTGCAACATGTGGTTCTGTTAAAGAGTTCTCCAGATCAATTTGAATTGACAACTCTGAAGCAACCTGAAGGTACGGTAGTCTTACAGTTAAATAAATGAAAAACAGCAAACAAAAAAGCATAAAGTGAATTTTTATTTTATCAGATGACAGTCCATACTTGAATAGAAGAGCTACAAATATGAAAACGTCAGTATTCAATGAAACAATAAAGACATGTATGAAACATGCTACCGAAAAGTTGAAAACTAATGTCAACTTCTTTAACATTTGTTTCGAATATCAGAATCTTTAATAGATATGTCGAGAGAATTGAGTTGTTGGTTTAGTATCACATTGGAAGATGTGGATTTTATGTTGTGAGCGGTGGCTTATAAATAGGCGTGTACTCCTCCCATATTCCTTTAAGAAGAACAATAGATAAACATGCCCTATCGGGACTTTCTCCGGTGGTTTTCTCCCCACTCTTCGTGAGTGGGGTTTCCATATAAACCCAAGTGTTCTTTGATTGTCTTTATGCTTTGATTCGTTTCCGCTTATTGTAGATTTCAACTTGGTATCAGAGCAGTTCAATTCTTGGGTTTATTCTTTGAATTATTATCTTTTACCATTATTCTGTTCTTGGAGTTCCAATATCTTGATCTAAAGGAGAATAAAGGAGTATGTGGCAAGGTGATCTGCCCCTCGCTAGGGTTTCTGATCAAGGCCGCTCGAGGAGGATCTTCTCGGTGGAGTTTCTGCCAGGTTCATACTAGAGGAGATCGATGTGAGACAGTGCAAGGGGTAGTAGGTCGTGATGTTGACGCATGAATCCCACAAGGAGGTGCGAAGCAGCTGTGCATTAGGAGGTTGTAGGAGGCAGCACAAGGTAGAGCAAAGGGTGTCATAGCACTACAAAGGGTTGCTCAAGGCAACCCCAGACGGCACGGCAGGCAACATGCGGTTGCTAACGACAACACTGCAGCGTCATGGAGTGTTGGCAGCTGCAAAGGGTGTCGTTTGCGGCACCTATGGAGGTTGTGGAAGAAGGTGATGATGGCCGTGAAGATCGATGAGATCTCCTCCACGGTGTGCGATCTCCTGCAACGATGGCTTCGGCGAAGGTGTAGAGCTCGTGCACTCAAATCCGTGAGAAGAAAAGAAAAGGTTCGAGCGGAGGCTTTGGAGTTGGACTCAGTGAGGAAGGTGATGGCAGAGCCGACGAGGGCAACGACACCTGGCAAGGTAGCCGTTGTAGGTCTCAACGTCCATGTGCACGATGGTCCACTAGAGGACGAAGGAGGTGCTGGAGGACCTCAGGTCAAAGGAGGTTGCCGGTGGTGCAGTTCACGGCGGACAAGGATGGTGGCGCTATAGCAGAGGAGTTTGGTGTCGAGGCATGCATAGTCGACAATTGGTGGAGCAGAAGTTGTCGTAGCAAACAAGCAAGAAGAGGCCTGGCTAATTGACGAGCTTCATGCGAGAAGGGAAGCCACCAGAGATCACCTTAGCAGCTTCACAGCAACCAACACCGTCATCTCTATAAGATTCATTTGAACCCTATTAGGGTTTCATTTTGGGCATTTGCACTTTTAGCTTTTTATTTTCCCTTTATGTTTTTTCCCTTCTTTCTTGTTATTTCTGCAAAAAAAAAAAAAAAAGAAAGAAGAGGATAGTAGGAAGAAGAAGAAATGAAAAAGAAAAAGAGGAAAGGAAAAATAAGGGGAAAGAAAAAAAATTAAAGAAAAAAAAAAGCAAAGAAAAAGAAAAAATTTTGAATTAAAGAGAAAAGGTGAAGTTCTTTAGTATTGTCATGTTCATTTTGATTGTATATCTTCTCAGAGTTATTTTCTTCTCCCATACGAGTATGGGAGAAAGGGGAAGTGCGAAAGTCCATTATAGTCACCCTCGTTTGGAAGTCTCTTTGTTGCAGTCCAAAGACACGATGGGTGACATTGGATACCGCTATGTACTTTTGGAGTAGTTGATCATCACATGAGAAACCAAACTCTAGGAGGTCCAGAGTTTCGAGGTCTCCAGAGAAAAGGAGATCCATTTTCAAGGTCCTCGAAGGAAGGGCCTAGTCGATTTCTATGTGAAAGATGCAACTTCGAGGTCTTCAGAGGGAAAATCCATTACAGGAATACTGAATGGATAGCCACCAACACCAGGTCTCCAGGGGGAGACCAATGTCAAAGCCAACTACAGTTTGTCCAGCAACTCCAGCCCTTGTTCCGGCCTACAAGCAAGAACCAATCTAGTGGTTGTATTCTGTTGTGTAGAGTGGATTTCTTTGTTACAAGCTGAGCATTCCATGCTCCAGCTTAAGGGAGAGTGTTGAGAGAATTGAGTTGTTGGTTTAATATCACATTGGAAGATGTGGACTTTGTGTTGTGAGTGGTAGCTAATAAATAGGCGTGCACTCCTCTCATATTCCTTTGAGAAGAACAATAGAGAAACATGCCCGATCCGGGCCTTCTCCTATGATTTTTTCCCCACTCTTCGTGAGTAGAATTTTCACGTAAACCCAAGTATTCTTTAATTGTCTTTATACTTTGATTCATTTTCACTTATTTTAGATTTTAACCAGCTAAAACAAAGAAAGGGATTGAGATAAACTTATTATATTTACAAGCTTCATTAACATAGAATTTTACATTCATATTTGAGTTTATCAAGATAAGATCTAAGTTCAATCTCCCACATTTCAAAATTTACCTATTGGCCTTCAAAACCTTGCACTTTGGAGGAAATTGCTCCCACATAAGCTCTAGGCAAAGAGATTAAAGCTCCTCAAGGCAAAAGGGGTAAAGGGCCATATAAACCCTCAAGAGAGATCTAGGGCTCACTTCCCCAAATTTGCTCTTTGGAAATATGCATTAGAGAGTGAGTGAGAGAAGCTTGGGATAATTGTTAACATTAAAATGTTACTAGAGATTGTGGCAGCAAGCATGTGGCCATGAGCACACGAGAGAGGTCACAGAAGCTAAGGACTGGCTGCTCAGGAACTCGTGTACAAATTACAGGCATAGGTTAGAGGTTAGGTTCCATCTATGTTACTTGATGTAAATGAGTTTCATTTTAAATTTCTGGTTCATAGTACTCAACAGATCTAGATTTTCCTTTCCATTTCCATCAAGAACAACATCTGCATGGTTTCATGCTAGTTTTCACAGATAATTTCCTCTTTTGACTTTGAAATTCATTCGTTTTTGGGTAGATTTTGAGAATCTAAACCCTTAACTCTGTCTTGCCTAGTGACTAGAGAGAGAGAACCATTAGCATCTCTAACATTAAAAGGATAGATATGTGAAGATGAAAACCAAAAGGCATCGTTCCTAATATCAGAAAAAGGCACCAGAATAAATAAGCCATTCATAACCGAAGGACTTACCTAAAATTTGAGTACCTGAGGAGGGTGGAATTATGATGATAGATGTATCAGCAAGGTTGCAAAAGTCAGATAATCAATATTCACTCAGCTAGGTCACTAAGGAGTATACGGTACACAAGGGAGTAGTTGGGGATTACTTGATCAGATTTTTGTTTAATAATATTGTCGAGTTGTAAGGGGGTATTGGTATTTTTCTTTATCTTGAGGAGGTACTTATGTAATTAACCCAGTCCCCTTTATATAAAATAGGTTTAGGGCTTCTTTAGGAGACTAACGAAATTATCTGCTTCAACATGGTATCAGAGCAACAGTCCTATGCCGATGCTCCGATATCCCACCAAAAATCCACTGAAATATGATTGGATCACCCAAGAGGGGGTGATTTCATGAGAAATCACGAAGATCTCTCTCCCATCGCTGACCTGTCGATGGTCGGATCTGCAGCCTTCCGAGAGCTGCAGCCACCAGATCCCCGTCAGATCGCCAGATCTGCAGATCACCTCCAGATCCGATCACCAGATCTACAGATCGCCTCGAGATCGCTGCAGATCGTCGCCAGATCACTGTCGGACCGCCACCAGATCAACACCAGACCGTCGCCAGATCTGCAGCCTCTGCAGATGGTCGCCGCCAGCCCTCTGCAGAGGGAACAACACCGCCGGTCGCTGCCCCCGCCCCCGCTGGCCTATGGGAGGCAAGATCAATGTGGACAGATGCTATCTTACGTATGTTAGAGCCTACCTCACATTGCAAAGGTGGTGATAAGTCTTCTCTCACTATCAATGAAGAAGGAATCTCTTTCAAGCATGATGAGTCTTCTCTCATGCCAAGAAGATGAGTTTGATACGTTAGAAAAATCAAACTCAGATATAAGACTTGTATATGCAGTCCAAGAGGTTGAAAAGAAGGGAAGAAGATATAGGGGTCCATGGGTGATAGATTCAGGAACTTCTATACATCTCACCGGAGACCAAGATCATCTGAAGAACCCAATCATCCCACGTGAACTACAAGAAGTGCGGGTGGCCAATGAGAAGACCTCTCCTATGACTACGGTTGGGTGTGTAGATGCTACGTCCAGGATAAAGGTGGAAGAGGTAAATTACACCTCTGAATTCCTAGAGAACAGGATTTATAGGGATCTTAGATGTGTTATTTTTTATAAGAAGCATTGTTGCTTCCAAAAACGAAATACAAATGACATTATTAGAAGTGGCATAGAGAGAGATTGTCTCTACTATTTGGACGTGCCCACATTGTTCGCTGGGGCAGTGTCTATTTCTCTTGACCCTCTACTCTAGCACAGGAGACTTGGTCATCCTTCTGTGAAGAAGATGCGCCAAATGTATCTAGAGTTACTAGACTCCTTGGCTCTGGACTGTGAAGATTTTCAATTGGGGAAGCATCACAAGAGTAGCTATCCTGGGAGGGACACCGCTGTGAGTTCAGTTCCTTTTTTCCTAGTACATTGTGATGTTTGAGGACCTTCTAAAGTGGCCTCTACTAGTGTATGCAGGTACTTTGCTACTATAGTAGATAACAGTAGTAAACTCACCTAGGTGTTTCTAATGAAGGCTTGTAATGAGATTCGTACTATTATACAGCATTTTCTGTCCAAGGTACAGACACAGATTGGTACTACTATTCAGGTCTTTCGCAGTGATAATACATTAGAATTTATGCATAATGATTTGTAGGAAGCCTTCAAGGCTAAGGGGATTATCCATTAGACATCTTGTGCTCATACTTCCCAGCAGAATGGAGTTACAAAGCGTAAGCTGCGACATTTACTTGATATCACCAAGACCTTGATGTCTAATATGAAGGTTCCTAGGCAGTTCTGGGATGATGCCATACTCACAGCGACATATTTGATTAAAAGGCAACCATCCTCTGTTCTTCAGGCTCATATTCCATATCAGCTTGTACCTCCTGATTGTAGTAAGGTTTTCCCTGTGCCACTACAAGTATTTGGATGTATATGTTTTGTTTAGAATCACGATATCCAAGATAAGTTTGCCCCCGTGCCGTGCCACAAAGTGTCTTTTTGGGCTACTCCAGAACTCAAAAAGGTTACAGGTGTTATGATCCAGCACGTAAGAGATATCTTGTTTCTGCATATGTAACCTTCTTTGAGAAGATTTCTTATTTCTCAGAAGAAAGATCAACCATAGAGGTTGTTATTGATGAGACATAGGTGTATCACAAGAGGCCACATATAGGACCTTGCATGTGAGGAGCCAACCCAGCTTGCTATCTCTTCAGACAGAGGTGAGTCAAATAGGGAGGAGGAGACTGTGCAGAGGAGATCTAATATTATTCTTCACCCTATTTCTCGATATACTACTATTTCTCATCTCCAGGGAGAGGCCAGGCAGTTTGCGTCTGCTATTACTACTACAGTGATTCCCAGAGATTTAGTGCAGGCACTTCATGATCAGAGGTGGAAAGCTGCCATGGATGAGGAAATGGAGGCTCTTCAAACCAGAGGAATGTGGGATCTTGTTCCTTATTCTGAAGGTGCCACTATTGTTGGTTACATATGGGTGTACACCATCAAATACAGGTCTGATGGGACAGTAAAGAGATACAAAGCCAGACTTGTGACCAAGGGAATTACCGAAACATATGAGGTGGATTACCTTGAAACCTTTTCACCTGTTGCACTTCCATCAAGATTATTTTGTCACTTGCTATGATCAGAGATTGACCACTGCACCAACTTGATATAAAGAACGCATTTCTATATGGGGATCTGGTAGATGAAGTTTATATGCGACAGCCACCAGGTTATGACAGTTAGGGAGAGCTTTTATGCCACTTGAAGAAGGTCATTTATGGCTTAAAGCAGAGCCCACGAGCCTGGTTTGAGAGGCTAAATCTATAGATCAAGAAAGTGGGGTTTAAGAGGTCTACCACGAACCATTCTATATTCATCAGACGGACTACGCATGGTAGGATAT
The DNA here is from genome assembly GCA_037157565.1 of Thalassia testudinum. Lineage (NCBI taxonomy): Eukaryota > Viridiplantae > Streptophyta > Magnoliopsida > Alismatales > Hydrocharitaceae > Thalassia > Thalassia testudinum. Next base: position 58,388,289 of record JAZHRO010000030.1, read on the forward strand.
GGAGAGTTGTGGTTTTCGCAGTATATGTCGATGATATGATCCTCACGGGTGATGATACTGATGGCATAACGGAGACAAAAGCATTTCTCCAGTCTACCTTTGTCACCAAAGATTTAGATAATCTTCGCTACTTTCTGGGGATAACGGTTGTTCATCAGAAAGGAGGTTTGTCTTTATCTCAGAGATAGTACACTTTGCAAATCCTAGAGGAGGCTGGATTTCTTAGGTCCAAGCCATCTAGGATACCAGTAGAGGCACTCCCCAGTCACCATTCAGATGATACAGATCCTTTATTTAAGGATGTTACCAAGTATCACAACACTGTTGGTCGTCTATTATACTTGACTATTACACGTCCAGACATTAGCTTCATAGTCAGTCGGGCCAGCCAGTTTATGCAGAATCCCAGGTACAATCATTGGCATAATGTATCATCCTAAGATATCTGAAGGGCACCTCAAGACGAGGCTTGTACTACCGTCCAAGTGACACTTTGGATCTTGTGGCCTATTCTAATGCAGATTATGCTAGATGTATAGAGGACAGGAGAACTACATTAGGTTTTACTGTCTATCTTGGGGGAAATCTTGTTTCATGGAGAAGTAAGAAGCAGAGCATTGTTGCTCACTCTAGTGCAGAGGCAGAGTACAAATCCATGGCACAGGCCACATGTGAGATCATGTGGATGGTTGGTTTTCTGTAGGATCTGGGAGTGCTACTTGATACTCCAGTGCCTCTTTACTGTGATAATAAATATGCCACGTATATTGCCTCCAATCCCGTTTTTCATGAGCAGACGAAGCATATAGAGATTGATTGTCATTTCATACGGGATGCCATTTTAGAGGGCAGGATAAGTACCCTGTATATTTCTTCTGAGCTACAACTAGCTGACATTTTTACCAAGTCCCTTAAGAAGAAATGACTTCAGTTCTTGAGCAACAAGTTAAGGCTTATTGACATATACGCCCCAACTTAAGAGGAAGTGTTGAGTTGTAAAGGGGTATTGGTATTTTTCTTTATCTTAAGGGGGTACTTATGTAATTAACCCAATCTTCTTCATATAAAATAGGGTTAGGATTTCTTTAGGAGACTAACGAAATCATTTGCTTCAATATATATATATATATATATATATATATATATATATATATATATATATATATTGTTGAGATTTGGGTGTTATGGGAGCATGGAAGCTCTTTCATGTGGAGAGAAGAAATGCAGCAGCAGTGGCTACTGTTGTGGCTATTGCACGCAAAATAGGGAGAAAGGATAGAGAGGTGCAGCCGACGGTGAGAGAAGAGAAGAATTGTGGAGATATTTCTTTAATATTGCAACTCATGGAATAATTGATTACATGGGATCTCTTTATGTAAAGAAGCATTCCTAATCTCTTAAACAGGAAACAAACTCAATCACAATCAATAAAATCTCCTCAAATCATGGAATATCAATCCCTCTAATTACTCAACTAATTGACACCTAACTTACTAAAAATAAGAAAACTTGGACTCTAAGCAAACTAAACTTGACTCCCAAGACTCCAACTAAGGCCAGCGCCCCTTATTGACCCACTAGACTAACTAGACTGCCACATGGCACTACCACATGGCCCTTTAATCCTCACATATATTAATAAGATGTATTTATTTGCACAATTCACTACTAAACCACAAACAAACTAAAATTTCAACAGGTAAAATATACCATCACACAAAGATCAACCATTTTGGAGCTCAAGAAAATCAAAAGAAACTACAAATTATAAGTCCAAAGGAAATAAATAACATGAGTTCAAAATTCCTAATCATTAAAACTAGAAAAGCCGCATCACGAGAATAGGGAGCTGGGAGGAGGAGGTGGGGTTTTGTATTGGGACTCGGGTAATCAGGTTATGTTGAGAGCCAGTTTGCAAAAAAAAAAAAAGGCCATGAAAAAGTCAACCAAATAGTCAATCAGTTACATCAATTATTCGGTTGAGTAGTCGACCCAACCGACTATCAACTCGAGTGTATATACTTGAGTCAATCAGGTGGCCAACTGCAATAGCTCAGCAAAGTAATTGTTGTAGTCGATCGATTTCCGCAACACTATATATTAGTAGCAAATAAGGCTAGTGTAGGGTTATTAAGGATGCGTAAAGAGTAGACAGAAACCATATTTTAAGAAATATTAATCCAAGATGAGGATGTAGACAATGCAATATCAATCTCAACATTCTGATTCACTTGATTGATTAATGGAAGATAGCCATGCTTATTCTAAAAAGAGAACCATACTTCTACTTCAATCAAAATTGTGATTATAATGTAACATTGTTCCTCATAAGAAGGTTGTTCACGACCTTGTCCATAACCAACAAACTATCTACCTCCTCCATTACTTCTCATTCCTAGGGCTTCATGTCCATGGCCTCCTAGGAAAGCCATAGTAGAGAATTCCTAGGTATTAGACTTGATCGGAGAGGTAAATTGTGCATTAGTAATCCTCCCATGAATATAGGCCAGAAAAGAAATCTCATCTGTCGTCATAATATGATTCTTAATAAAATAATACTTAAGACCAAGTCCTAAAAGAAAGTAACCAATGTGAATATGCCCCCACATTGCCCAAGCATCTTCTCTAGATCAGGTGAGAAGATAGTACCTCCACTCCTCCAACATATACCAAGTATCTTCCACAAAAGACGTACAGTTTATTGAGAAAAACTAACCTTCACAACTTGTTAGATACAGGTCCAATGAACCCAGAGTAACAACCGATGCTTAAGTCCAAGTTAGCAAGTAGCAATTCTCAATCCTTTATCACCCACTACTTAGCTTTCTAAGTTTATGACGAGACAATATAATCTCCCCTGCTTAAATTCGTGATGCCCTCCTTGCGACTTGACCCATATATTCCCAATAAATGACAGCTCCACTCTTGGCATACTCTTGGTTGTCCAAAAGGCAGACATTTTCTCCTGCCACAGGGAGTTTGTCTCTGATGGCATTTGTAGCAACTCGTGTTTAGACCCAAATCTGATTAAAAAAACCTAGCACAGACAACTTGTTAGGTAATGTAGCTGATGGATCCATAACCACCACCTAAAATGTTTAAGTCCATGTTATCAAGTAGTAACTCATAATCCTTTATAACCCACTACCTAGTCTTTTGAGTTTACAATGTGACACTATCTTTGGAGCCATTGTATTTATCACCGTTAAGATTATGGTACATGGTACCGTATTATTTGATTGTCTGAGCATCGTGCGGTATGAATACTATTATAACCCAAAAATAGAAACAGAATATTCTAAGCCAAACTACAATAAAAATCTAGGAAGCATGGAACAAAATATGTGCATCAGAGACTGGTGAAGAAAAAGAGAATTGAAATACGCCTTCAGGGCACTAACCTCCTGAAAAGAAGAAATGAAAAGATGGCAGTTTGCAAGAGAAATCGGCTACAATAAATAATGAATATATCTATACAACTTAAAAAGAAAAATATTATCCTGCAGATAAAGCAGAGTAATGCCAGGCCACCATTCATCTTTCAGGCATCCAGCTTTGTCCTTGTCCCACTTACTAAAGCCATGCCACTCAAGAGCTTCAACAGAAATTGTTGACGTCATGCCACTTCAGTACTTCAACAGGAGCTGCCTCAAAGTCTCACGCTTGATCAGCTTATCATATCCATTCTAGTGTTGATCATGAGACCCACCATAGTTATCTCTTAATAGATGCTTACCATTAGCTCTGTTGTCTGATAATAATTGATGGCAATCGGTGGCAATTTTCATGATAGAACTTCCCTTAGGAACAAATGGTATATTGAAGAAGTAAATTTAGACCAAGGGTGGCACAATCCGCTCAGGTTGCAAGATGTTTACGATCTTGAAGGGTTGAACATAACAAGGGGAATCCAACACAAGCACTAATTGAGAGAAAAATTCAAAAATTGAACAAGACAAGCAACATGAACCAATCTAGGAGTATTGTTCTCTCTCAACATGAAAAATAGGTGTTGCTTTCAAAAAAAATGTGAAAAATGGGTATGAATATAATATATAAGAACCCACAGCATACACATTCCCATCGGGGAAGTGCAAGGTTAAATGTACATGCAATATTGAAAGGAAACTATTGGGGCATGTGTAGTTGATTTAGTCTCACATTATCTATTATGGGATTATAGAATATGTGGTGGCCTATAAATAAATATGTATCCCTCTGCTTATTTTTTGAGAAGATCAATACAAAAACCCACCTACTGGGACCTCTCCCATGGTTCTCCCCACTCCTTGTGAGTGGGGTTGCCACATAAACCAAAGTATTATTTCTTGTTTACATTTTAATACTTTATTAATTTGCTTCCGCTTATCAGAGCAAATCAATCTTGGGAATTATCTTGTGTTCTAGATATTATATTGGAGTTCTATTTTTGTTCCAAGTTTGTTCGAAGAGGTGGAGCGTCATCATGAGGCACGCCATGAGAAGGATCTGAGGTGGCTGCAGCCACTGTTGATGTAGCAGCAATGCGCTTGATGGAGTGGATGAGGTGGCACCCACAGAAAAAGAAGGCGAAGGAGCGCACGATGCACCTTCACACATGGCGGTGCACTCGACAACAGCGACAGCATCGTTAGTCGATAGAGGGGTGCACACGAGGTGGCACAAAGTGCAAGCAACGCTACAACACCATAGGGAGCCTCGTTGGCAATGAAGGAGCCCTTGCAGTGACACGTGAGAGCTCCGAGTCACCACTAGCAGCAACACTAGTGCTGTTGCTGCTACGTCGCCCACCAGGGGATGAAGGGGAGACAGCAAAGAGGCGATGCTCAGCAATCAAAGGCAATAGTGAGAATGGAGAAGAAGAGGAAGCGCCAGCAATCCCAATCTCCGGCAAAGATTACGGCAGAAACTTTTGCGAGGATCACGGCAATGATCTCATGCAAGATCGCGACCTAGCATCAAAGGAGAGGAGCCAGACATTGGAGAGATCACGTGAGTTATGCCCTTTCTTTGTTTACCCCTCTTGGCCTTCATACTTCTTAAAAAAAATGATGTAATGAGAAGAGAGAAAATAGAAACGAGAAAAAAAAAATGAAAAGAGGTTTGAGTTGGAGTAAAAAAGAGGGAAGGGAGGAAGATATCGAGAAAAGAAAGGGAGAGAATGAAAAATTAAAAGAAAAAAAAATCCAAAAATCAAAAAAATATATAAAAAGGGGAAGAAAAAATGGTAAGAAAAAAAGGATAAAAAAGAAAATGATGAATTTTAAGAGAAGAGGAGAAACTCTTCTCATGTTCTTCTAAGAGTAGTGTGGATCTATTATAGTCATCCCCCATTTGGAAGTTTCTTTGTCCGAGGTCACATGAGAAATCATATCTCTGGGAGATCTAGACTTTCGAGGTCTCTAGAGAGAGAGAGATCCAATTTTGAGGTCCTCATAGGAAGGGCCCATGTTAGGTTTTTATGTAGGAGATCCAATTTCATGGACTCCAGAGAGGAGATCCAGTTTCGAGATCTTCAGAGGAAGGCTTATGACAGGGATATTGAATGGGGAGCCACCAGTACTAGTTGAGGTCTTCAGAGAAGAGGCCCTTATCAAAGCCAACTACAGTAGTTCATCCAGCAACTCCATCCATGTCGTCATTAGCACACCCACCTACAAGCAAGAACCAAATTGAGAGAGTTGGGTTCTATTGTGTAGAGTGAGATTTCCGTATTGTACAAGTTAAGCATTCCATGTTCCAGCTTAAGGGAGAGTGTTGGAATATATGTAGTTTATTTAGTCCCACATCGTCTATTATGAGATTATGGTATTTGTGATAACCTATAAATAAGTATGTACCCCTCTACTTATTCTTTAAAAAGATCAATACAAAAGCCCACCCTATTAGGGCCTTCTCCCGTGATTTTCTCGTCGCTCCTCATGAGTGGGGTTTCCATGTAAATCTAAGTGTTATTTCTTGTTTACACTTTGATATTTTGTTTATTTGCTTCCTATTATCATATTTTTCAACTGGAATTGGAGCTTGTTTTGAAATCAAGGATACTTTGAGGAATGGAAGTAGCAAGACAAGTGTAGGTAACTATGTTTCTACCAGAGGGAAAATATTCCTGGCTTGCTTACAAAGCATATCATAGTGGAGAGAGACCTGCAAAAAACCCCATTTAAGAAAAATTAAAGGCAACATTTTCCTCAAAGGCCTGTTGGTAAACGTTAAAATATGTTTTTATTCTATTAGTGTTGTGTCGGAAAAACGTCGCAAAAAGATTTAATTTAGAAAACCCATCGTCGTAGCGTAATTTGTGAGAAAAAGTCATCTACAGATAATTTTAACCAAAACTCAAAAGAAATTCCGGGTCGAACACAGGAATGAGGACGTTTGATCAAAAATCGCATTTGATTTGTTGTCACGAAGCAGATTAGCTAGTAAATTGAATCTATGCTATCTAATTAAAGAATAATGAATAGAAGAGAGAGAAAAGAATAATACAAAAAGAAAAATAGAGATAGAATAAACATGAATTTCATAACCACTTAATTGAGTTCGTTACATCTAATCATTACACTAGAAAGCAGGAAATCTACACTAGAAAGCGATAAAGAGGTGGAGAGAGGTTATCCTCTTCGACGGCTGCTTGGAGGACAAGCTGCGTTGATGGAGTGCCCGGACGGAGGTGGTGAGATGCGGGATGAAGGAGAACGACGACGAACGACGGAGGACGGGGCAGGACGACGAAGGAGGTGAGAAGACAACCACGAGATGCTCCACAAAGGAGGTGAAAAGATAGAAAATTATTTTTGTAATTTTAATGGAGCATCCCGAGTTTGAGACCAGCTCGTAGAGCCTTTGAGGGGGTGAGAGAAGAGAGGAAGGGATGAAGAAAGTGTGGGTGTCGTAGGGCTATTTATAAGTGAATGGAGGGGTAATTAGGTCAATTCATGTTTAAAACATTAATGTCAGGGTCTTTAGTGATGGATTTATTCGTCACTAAAGCCCTGAACGTGGACTTAGTGCACACCCGCCAGCACCTCTTCTCCTCTGCGATCAAAACGCCCACGCACGAACACGCGCTCTCAGCAGTCCAATTGCAAGATCGGACGACTTAAAATGCATCGCGCCTACGCCTTCATCGCGCGCTTGCACCACTCGCATCTGGGCGCGCCACGTGGTTGCTCCATCGCTATCCACCATGCATCCAACGGCTGAATTTATCCCGTGCCAGTGCTCGCACTTAATTTGAGCACTTGAAGAGTCTAACGCTCACCGTTAGTTTCACGAATGGGCGCGAGACCAATGCGCTAAGCAGTTGCTTTGGTTGCATCTTCAACTCCTCCGCGTGCTCTTGACCGTTGGATTTTAATCGACCAATCAAGATCTTCCCTTGAGTTTTCTCTTTAGAGATGAAGAGGCACAGCTAGAGAGGATCCCAGCCGTTGGATTGAGATCCAACGGCTACGATTGATCATTCGTTTGAGGAGAGAAAGAGCAACGGCGAGCCTTGACTGGTATGGGCTGCTGAGATGGCACCACGTGACGTTATCTTGGCCGTCCATCTTCTTTATGTTGTAGATGGTGCCACGGATATCAATTGTCAAATTGAACCGATTTTCACACTGTTGGACTACGATCGTCGATTCAAAACCATCCGTGCGGTCAAATTTGTCATCTAATGAATGGATTTACACCACCTAGTCCCTTGACCTATGATCCTTCTCGGACTGCATCTAATGCTACGGAAGTCCGATCAGGGCGATCTTGGAGTTATTGAACTCCAATCGTCACCCTGATCAGATTCGTACGATTGAATCTTCAATCCAATGCCCCGATATGATATTGCCCTATTACCTATCCACAAAAAGAGAAAATTAACCTAAACTTTATACAATCTAACCTACATGCAAGATAATCCATGTTATGCAATATTTATAATGTATGATGCAACTATATGCCTAAGAACATGCATAAATAGACGGTTTATGTGATATAAACGTGTTTACATCAATTCCCCTATTGTACGGTTGTGGGGTTTGCTCCTTAGGGACATCTATGTACTTTCACCCTTTTTGGTCTCTCTCTATATAAGAGAGCCTTAGGGTTTCAATAATGAATTGAATTATTACATCCAATTTGGTATTAGAGCACCGATCTTGGACTGTGGTTCTCGATATCCCACCCTCAAAGCCTCCAAACCCTACACCCACGCCCTCTTCTCTCCCAGCGGCAATAGCAGCATCAGATCTTCTCTCCAACAGCGCACACGCAGCAGTGTACACCCATAACTAGCCCGGTCTCTGCGCAATCGCGTGCGGCGGTGCTCAAGTGCCCAATCTGGGCGCTGGCGCACTACGCCACAAGCAGCAGCGCTCGAAGCTGCATGATCTGACCACATGTGCTCCGGCAATGCAAGAGCAGCGGTGCTGTAAGCCGCAGCAAGTTCGGTGATGAATGAGCGGCGGCGCTACGGGCAGCAGCAGGTGCTGCAGCGGTGCTGGGCGACGATATGCTGCTTCGACGACATCAGGAGGCGCTACAGTAGCCCTACGTGGCTAATGCAAGGCAATAGGGGCAGCGCAGTGTGCTCTGTAGCTATATGGTGTCACCTGCAATGCTTTACCTGGGTTGTGAGGAGTTGATAGCCCGTTTCTAGGGCTACTTCTCTTCCTTTCGTTGGGAGAGACACCTAGATCTCCTTGAGGCCATCTCAGGTGTTCTTCCCTACACCCAAGCAAGGCCAGCATTTTTCCAAGCAGGTCTTCCAATGAATGCAAATATGAACCGGATTTCTTCTAGATCTACCAGTGTTTCCTTGACGGGAATATGGATCTCTTCTGTGTGATTGATTGATGCCTTTGGATCAGTTCGTTTCATTGATTGATGAGGAGTTGTTTAGCTCCCTTTGACCATGATGAACTCACCGGGAATTGTTGAGTTCATGATGGAGGATGTTATGGAAGCAAGACAAGTCAGTCTTGACAGAGACCATCGTGTTAGACAATGTCGTCTGAATAAATGAGGCCCTTCTACACGAGGTAGGGGGTGCCACCATTGACAAGCTAGCAGGTAGTAGGCCACAAGTATGTTCCCTGGCAAGATAGGTCATGTTAAGATTGTGACTGAAGCTACAAAGCAGGCCGATGGGATTGTTAAGAAAAAGGATGAGACTATTATGTTTACTACTTCAGATACTACAGCTCTTCTTCTGCCGGTGATGGATGGTTAATTGATTTCGAGGCATCTATGCATCTTAGTGGCTTCTGGGAGTACTTCCGCATGGTGCGTGATGTTCTTCCTGGCAGAAAAGTTCAGGTAGCTGATGGACATCTTCCTCAAGTCCAAGGCGAGGGGGAGGTTACTATATCTCCTACCTTGAGATTACTCAATGTTCTATTTGTTCCTAATTTTCCAATCAGTTTGTTGTCAGTTAGCAGGATTACCAAAGAGTTCAACTACAGAGCAATATTTGATGATGTGGGGTGTGTTTTCCAGGACAAATTCACAGGGAAAACTATTAGTGGTGGACACAAGGAAGGAAGTGTATACTGTTTAGCTCAGTCTCCATTGGCAATTGTTGGGCAGCCAAATGTGGCATACAAGGTAGGGACAGCACTTCAGTGGCACCGTTAGCTGGGACATCCCTCTCTAGATCGACTGAGACGGGTCATTCCTCATTTATCACCTGCTATTGATCTTCTTTGCAACGCTTGCCAACTAGGCAAGCATCACCGTTCCAGCTATTCTCTTAGCACTACGGTTCCATCATCTACATGTTTTGACTTACTCCACATGGACATATGGGGCCCGAGTCATACTCTAGACAGGTAGGGATTCCACTTCTACTTGGTGGTCGTTGATGATTTCTCCAAACTATCATGAACCTTTTTGCTTCGTAGTAAGTCAGATGCAGGAAACACGATTGAGATGTTAATTAATCAGATCAAGATTCAATTTTCTATAGTTGTAAAAATTGTTAGAACCGACAATGCAATTGAGTTTTGCACCAGGAGACTGGCCCAGTTCTACGGCTCCCTAGGCATCATACATCAGACCTCCTGCCCCCATACGTTCCAGCAGAATGGCGTGGCAGAAAGGAAACACAGACATCTCTTAGACGTGGCCCGGACATTGTTAATACATCACAATGTTTCATCTTCCTACTGGGGAGACGTCATTCTGATTGCTTGCTACCTGATCAACAGGATGCCTAGTTCAGTCCCTCATTAGTAGATTCCGTATTAGATATTGTATCTAGATAGAGATTTGTTTGTTGTGCCTCCTCAAGTTTTCGGCTGTGTTTTATTTGTTCACATTCTTCGTTCTGGCAAGGACAAGCTTGCACCCAATGCTGTCAAGTGTGTAATTTTGGGTTACAATGCCACCCAGAAGGGATAAAAATGTTATAATCCCATTGGTAGGCGAAACTATGTTAGCATAGATGTCACGTTTCATGAAGAGGTACCTTATTTTTCTATGAAGGGCCACCGGATGTCTACTTCAGATGCACCTGCACCGATGCCCTTTCCCTTTGTCCAATTTGAGGATATTCCTGTTTCAACTCCCCCGCCTCCCACTTCCGATTCCAAGGAGTCCATGGATGATTTTGAGAAGCTACATGGCCCGATGCACATACAGTAGACCTCACTTGACTCTGCAAAGGTCATCTCTGTCTACACCACAGGTTGTTAGACCACGATCACCACTTGAGACAAGTACTGCATCTTCCTCTATACCACCAAACTCTCCTGCACAAGTGCATGTTGACTCCACTGAGTGCCTGTTGACGATGGTCCCACAAGTCACTCTACGGTGCCTGATGCTATTGAGGATCTTCCTATTACTATTAGGAAGGCTCCACGCTCCTGTGCTCGCTACCACGTTGCAGGTAATCTTCCTAGTACCCATCTTGGGAAGTCGTTTGTCCAATTTGCTTCTGTCTTGTCAGCTACAGAGATCCCCACTGCCTACCAGCAAGCCATACTTCATCCAAACTGGAGGGCTTCCATAAAGGACGAGATGGCTACACTTCAAGGTCGCGAGAGCTAGGAGCTCACTCCACTTCCTGACGGAGCTACTGTTGTTCACTGTAGATGGGTATTCACAGTGAAATTCAATCCAGATGGGAGCATTGCTAGGTACAAGGCATGTCTAGTGGCAAAGAGGCTCACCCAGACCTACAGGGTGGATTTCTTTGACACCTTCTCACCAGTTGCCAGACTTCCCACTGTATAGATATTGGTAGTAGTTGCAATACACCTTGATTGGCCCTTACACTAGTTATATGTGAAGAATGAATTCCTCTATGGTGATCTCCAAGAGAAAGTCTACATGCAGCAGCCACCAGGCTTTGAGGTTCAGGGGGAGAGTGTAGACTGCGGAAGGCCATCTATAGCCTTAAGCAGAGCCCCAAATCTTGGTTCCAGAGGTTGTCACAAGTTGTAAAGCCAACCGGATTTAGGAGATCGACAGCCAACTTTTCTCTATCTGTCAAGAGGACTAGACGAGGTATTGTGGTGCTTCTTGTTATGCTGATGACTTCATTATCATAGGTGATGATCAGCAGGGTGTTACTGAGATTAAGCGCATCCTCGCATAGCAGTTTGTCATGAAAGACTTAGGAGCTCTACAGCACTTTCTTGGCATTGAGGTGGCTCACAATAAAAAGGGTGTTGCCTTGTCCCAGAGGAAGTATGCATTAGACATTTTGGAAGAAGTTGGTATGCTTGGAGCCAAGGAGGCCAATATTCTTATGGACCCCAAGATGCCACTCTATGATAAGGATGCACAGTTGGTGGATAGCAGGCAGTACAGGTAGTTTGTGGGCAAGCTGTTATACCTCACTCTCACAACGTCAGATATCTCCTTTGCGGTGGGGAGACCGAGTCAGTTCATGACCAAGCCAACACGTCAGCACTGAGACGCAGCATTGATGGTACTCAGATACATCAAGATGGCTTTTGGGAAGGGTCTCTTCTTCTCCAAGGGGTCTTCTATAACTTTGGTTGGCTACTCTGATGCAGACTACGTCGGATGTCATGTAGACCGCAAATCTACTACCAGATTCTACACCTTTTTGGCAGGGAGTTTGATCTCTTGGATGAGAAAAAAACAGGACACAGTTGCAAGATCCAGTGCCGAATCTAAGTACAGAGCCATAGCTCAAACGACTGCAAAGATGATGTAGATTAGGTCCCTACTTACTGACTTGCAGATACAGTTTTCTAACCCAATAGAGATGAGATGTGATAACAAGGTAGCCACATTCATTGCCAACAACCCAGCATTTCACAAGAGGGCGAAACATGTTGAGGTTGATTGCTATTATACCAAGGACATCATTCAGAAGGAGTTGCTATATACCACACTAGTCACATCTGAGGAACAGATTGCATATATTTTCACTAAGTCCCTACCCAAATCTCTATTTGATTCATGTGTATCCAAGCTAAGCATAATAAATATCTATGCTCCAGCTTAAGGGAGAGTGTTAGCATATGTTTTTATTCTATTTCTCTATTGTACGGTTATGGGGTTTGTTCATTAGGGGCATCTATGTACTTTCACCCTTTTTGGTCTCTCTCTATATAAGAGAGTCCTAGGATTTGAACAATGACTTGAATCATTATATCCAATTATAAGCAGCCAAGGCTTTTACTTCTTTTTTTTTCAAAAAGAAGGATAGCTACTAAAGATCAGTAGTTGTCTGTCCTTGTTAGAAACATTAGAAACTACACCCGCTGGAGTGAAGTAAAGAGTTCCCTCCAAGATGAGGCCAAATTACAACGCACAATGAACAACACCATCAACATAAGACGTCATCCTCTTGATCAAGGTCCTATTTCTTTCTAGCAAGATGGACCACAACGACTATATTCATTTTGAACTCACAACGATAGTCCCTTATATCCATTCTTCCATGCCAAAACAGATTCAAAATTCCACCTCACCATAAGTGTCAATCCACTGAACTCTGACTTGATCCTGCACCACTTGGGCAAATTCATAGAAGAAAAGGAGAGGCTCATCAGCATGTCATCGTACATTACGAGTGCATGTATGGGAGAAGACCTTCCACACATTGGCATAATAGGACAAATTTATGAAAAAAAACATAATCATCTACAGCGTACGGAATTAATACTCTGCTAAACGAGCCAGGCATAAAGGTCCTTTGAAGTAACAAGCTCAAGAACATGGAGATCAATAGATCCTTTCCAGGAAACTAAATAAATCACAATTGTTTTCCACAATAAGGTCCAAGATTCATTGGAAAACAAAAACTGCCTTCATAATAGCATTTAACATTGATATAGACTGACTCTACAAGAAAAACATTAACATAGACTGCTTTTTATTCCATGTGGAAGCACACCACACAAAATCAAGTCAAGCCATCTATTCATCAATCAGTTTCCAAAACTAATGCTTACTAACAAGTCAACACTTCCTTATCATGCCCCTTGATGTTTTGTCACCTTTGAGTGATGGGTGTTATTAAGCTTGAAACAAGGACATTAAACCCATGCCATTCCAGATTATTTCAAATAAAGCAGTTAGCCATGTGAGTGTAACCGTAGTTGACTATCAATGACCATAAATCATAAGAAGGTTGTGAAATAGATACCGTCATTTCCATCGTCTCCATAAAGTTTCTCCATTTTGCCATCTTCATTGGGAAATGAGTTTGGAGTAAGGTCTCAGCCAAAACAGTTATAGTACTTTGTATCCTGTGGGTAACAATGTGGGACGGATCATGACGACATGGATGTTCCTCGACCAAGATATAAGCATGTGGAGTATGCATCTCCAATAAATGAGTGACGCGCTTACTTGTTAGCCTGCTCCCAAGCTGTTCATGTGCAAATAACAAGGGAAGCCAACAAAAGATTTTAGATGACATCAACATGTACATAACATGAAATAGATTCAGAAATTTCATACAAAGTAAAGAGTTTAAGGAACTTTTCAACAAATGCTTTGAACTCAAAAATTATGGCTATTTCAACTTCTAATTATAAACATGCAGGTGAAGGCAACTTCATCCAATTACCTGAAGAACCACATCTGGTTGTGGCCAGATCCTAACCAGATCAGACAGAAGAGCATGATCAAGATGGTCTAGAAACAGAATCTGATAAGAAACTGAACTAGAAAATTTCCGAAGACGCAAACCCGACAAAATATCAGGGACCACTGGCCAAGAGAGATGTTTTGCCAGGAGTAAGGCAGCCCATATTTCATCTTCTGACGCAACGGACCCAATTAAGAGAAGCCCCCTCTCTGCATTTTGAATTATCTGCATGATTTCGGTGAATTGTCCATAGCACCCCTTGCACGCATGAGAATTCTGCAAATTGATGTATGTAGTAAATGGGTTATAATTTGACATCCAATGGTCTAGCCCTTGCAAGCAGGTCAAAGACCATTGTCTAGGATAGTTGTCCAGTGGCTCTCGGAATGGGCAGTTAATGTGCACAGGACCACGTGGCATTCCAATTGCATGGTGGAATGCAGAATCTACAGTTGTGAGAACCATCCTGGCAGGGATTTCATCTGAAGGAGGAGGGAGGCTGAAGAAAAATCTTACAAACTTTCCAAAATGATCAACCTAAATCACAATATACACAAGTTATTTAACTAATATAGAAGCACTGCTGTGGTTATTGAAAAGAAACTAACGTATTCAATCTATTATTTCTATACAGTTCCTAGCAAACTCATTACCGTCTAATATACAGAGTCTTAGCTGATGAGATACTTAATAGAGACACAGAAGAATCTGCTAGAAATGTCAAAATGTATGGTGGGAAATAACAATCCTTTTCCACAAGTACCACATTCATCATTGTCTCTCACTAAAGCCCAAGGAGACATTAGATGACAAAGTACAAAGCATTCCCTAGAATAACTAATATGCCCCCTTTAGACCAAACTAAAACCAAGTATTTTGCACACTGAGGGCAGTCGCTGTTATCTGTCTTGGTCATACCATTATATCAGCAATTAACTCCAAAGGACTGAAGCACTAATTAATGTCATTGGGTAACATTATTCCCACACGTTAATTCGAAACTGCTCTTAAAATCTTTTAGTGGTTGCAAGATTGGTACAGATGATAAAACTAGTACTTTCTAGCCCTTTAAGGAGAACTAGATCCAATTCATCGAAATCGAAAAATAATGAAATGAGAGGAAGCAATAGAAAACTTACTCCTATCACATTAATGAGAAAAAGCTTTGCTGCTATCACTTTAACAACTTAAGATTATCGCTATGCTACTTAGCAACTTGTGTTTAAGCGCCAGGGTGTTGATTTAAGTTCAACTAAAGCCTGGATCCAAACAAGTTGATTTAGGCTCATATAAGTTGATTTTTCCCTAAATCCTAGAGCAAAATCCAGGTCCTCTCTCGATATGGATTTGGTTGAAAACTACTACGAAGATAGGATGAGTAATCGTTGTATCTCATGAGAAATAAACCCATCCACATTTCTCATCCTTTGGGTCAATCAGTATCTCCATGAATTTCAAGGAAGTTTTTCTTTATGGTTGCAGGAAGTAATAACCATTTCTTTCTAAAAGCAGAAATTTGTCTAAGGATCTCAGGTGGAATTGATTGATCCAGAGAACCTCCCCCATCTTACATGAAGTTTTGTTGGAAATTAATCCTTGATATAAGAATCCACTTCCTTATTTCATTTACTCATTAACCTAAACTTGTGATGTTAAATGGTGTTGGCAACGACAGCTGCCACAAGAATGCTTCAGCTATTTCCAAAAAAGTTGAGAGAGTGTTTAAGAGCGAACAGTGACAGCAGAATAATCATGGATTGTGGAAGTCAAACTTCACAATGGTAATAGAGGTAAAGATAAGAGGGACCACTTTCTAGAAGACCTATATTTGACAAGGAGTAACCATCGGTATGCCAAAAATATATAATTCATCTATTCATGCTTGGAGGTCCTAGGAGTTCCACTCTCAAAGGGTTCTTAATTCTCTATCCAACGAGAAAGAGATGACTAATGTAATAGTCCTTGCCTATGGAACAGGATAATAAGTCAAAGGAATATCATATCCTGTATGCTTCGGATTGTAAGAAAATCAATCTTGGTTATCGTAAAAATGGTTTTGTGTTTTAAAAACGGTTGTGTTTAATGGATAAAGAGAATGATGAAAAACTATGATATGGTAAATACATCAAATGGAGGAATGATGCAAGACAAAACAGCATGAGAAACCAGAAAATGCATTTCATCTAGGTGTTAAACAACCTTAATATAGCCAACATGCGCAGCCAGCCATTTGTTTAACAAACATAGGCTCTCATAAATGAGAAAACCATAAGGCCTAGTTTACTTGGAGGGTTAACCCCTCAAAAGGGGGGTTAGCCTCCATTTACTTGACTACTTAACCCCCCATCTCGTAACCCGGGTTTGGCCACTTTAACATAAGTTTGTCTAACACCAGCTTCAACTAGTGTTAGTCAAACTCGTGTTAAAATTATACGCCACTCGCATCTCTAATACCCCTCATGTTTCATATTCCTAACACCACTACTACGTAAATGCCACAAGGGTTAACACCACAACTTAACACAAATTCAAGTAAATACAAACTGGTGTTCACACCACTCTACAAGTAAATACAATTACAAGTTAACACTAGTTTCACATTTCTTAATACTACTTTCCTAACTCTCCAAGTAAAGTAGCCCTAAGAGTCCCTCTTTTGTTTCTATTTAGTTCCTAAAGATCCTGGTAGAGTGAAGACAAAAGGCACAACATAAAATCTGACAGCAGAAGTTCACTTCCTAAAGATCATGTCAGAATGAAGTGAAAACAGCACATAAAATCTGACACTGTAAGTTCACCCACATGGTGCTCGATTAATTGATGAAAAATGAAGTAAATTCCATTTATAAGCAAATTGCAACAGATCTGATTAAGTGATTGGTTAGCCCCTGTATTGTGAAAGTGAATTTTCATTTGTAGGCACATTGCAACAGACCTGATTAATTGTTTGATTAGCCCCCGTATCATGCAACTCCAGAGGACGATCAGCTGTTAGTAACAAAACTGGAACAAAATCTTGACTAGCCTCCACTACCTGCAAACTATATTACAATAAGCATTTTCAATTGTCCGATAATAAAATCTCAAAATTAAGAATAAACACAATCCCTTCAATTATTTTTAAAGGAGAAGGAGGGTTGGGAGGGGGGCTGGGGTGGGGTGGGGGTGTTGTTGGGGAGCAGTCAATATGGCAAAGATGTAAACCAAACTTAGAAAAGAAATAGTATGTGCAATTAATAATTATTTTGACACCAAGAGCATATAAAAACATCACTTGCAGATATGAATAAGTTCTATATTAAGAGGCACCATAATGACCTACAGTGTGAAATAGAGATCCTTTATTTTTCCAAAAGGGACAAGTAGAGATCCCGAGAGCAGACATAGAAAAACAAACAACTGACTAGCATAAAACCATTGACTACAATTAAAACTCATGACTGGGGACACCATACTAGCTAAATGAGAGAGATTTTGACAAGAAGCATAGTAGCACTCACCGCAGGGAGAAGGTTTGAAACAGCAGTCCCAGAAGATGTTATGACCACAGCTGGGTTATGTGATCCTTTTGCATAGCCAATAGCATGAAATGCAAGCGACCTCTCGTCAAAACATGAAATACAAGTTGTTTGGGGATGAGTTGCCGCAGCTATAGCAAGTGGAGATGACCTTGATCCAGGAGCTATACAAAAATACTAAAAGAAAAGAAGGTCAGAAACAATATTATCTAAGAATAATTATTCAAATAATCTGTGGATCTCACCATTAAACCAAGTCTAACACATTCTTCAACTATAAGAGACGCCCAAACAGAATTAATGTTTGGACACTGATTCACTGTGAAAGTTGTACTGACAGACTGAGTTATCTGAATATCAAGAAGACAAAAACCATATTACCTGTATGGAAAACCTTTAAGAATTTCAGGTGACTCCAGAACATGGAGTCTCCACTAGTACTAGATCACCTAACTTTCAATTGATGTATTAGCAGATAAATAATATTGCTATTTCAATGTGTTGGAAATTGCTTCTGATGCAAAAAGGGAGAACCGCAGTTATTGGTCCTTTACCATGTTGGAAGTAAAAGCTGCTGTACTCGAAAGTCTAAAGTAAACCTGAAAATCGTGCTGCCAGTGTTCCTGCAAGGGATAAATATTACATAAAACCATAGATGCGTAAGATGCAGAGTTGATTGTGAGAGAGATGTCAAGAAATGAAGATGCTACCCATTTGATTGAGAATCCAAACCACTGAGCTATTAGATACATTACCAGCACAGAGCTACCTTGTTCTGTGATTTTGGCATCATTCTTAACTGGATGTTCTGCATTCAGGTATATCTGACCAATGACAAAAATATAGCATTATTACTTTTGAAATGACAAAGCAAACCACTTAAAGACTCCTCCCAGAATTAATAAAAATAGAATAACAGGAAAATAAAAAAGTTGAATGCAAATTAAGTTACCAGAATGCAATTAGTGACAAAATCCTCTATCAAGAAAGTAACAACTAATCATAATGACCAACTAAATAAGAATATAACTGCCAAAGACACAAATCAGTTGCTGAGTAGAATGCACTTTTACTCAGTAACACAGTTGCTAGAACAACATTCCCGATCAGTGATGTTGATATCCAACACTCAGAAGAAAGAAGAGGAAAAAAAAACTTCAATAAAAAGAATGAGGGTACAATATGATGCTAACACAAGCTCATCTCAGCAATAGTCATGATACTCCCTGATGTACAGTATAATATCTTAACATCAAAGAAACATCGACAACAGCAACCTGTTAATCTCTCGATTCAAATCCAACGAAAATACCATGGGCTTGATTCCAGTCTGGACTGCCTTTTCATTATCCAAGGCTTTTAACTCCTGTGATGATGCACATAGGTACCACATGTACGACACCTTGGCTGCTGACCTCGGCAAGTGATGGTTTGTGTCTCAAGGTGGAGCTTGGGTTATTCGCAAATATTTATTGTCTTTTGTATTGCTGCTTTAGCAAGGCTGTGCCCCTGCATCAGGATCTGAAATTGGATTACAAAAGCTGAGTGGTTGTCTGGCAACAGGCCCGTTCTGGCAAGCTGTCTCCCTCTTTTTAGACCTTCCATTGGTTTGTGATGTATGGGGCTTGATTCCCGTAAAAGGGAGGGAAACATTCCTCTTTCCAGTTAATACTTTCTCCAGTTCCTTCATGGTAGAGACCATCCTCTCACAACAGGGAAACACTGAAAACCAAGCCCTTTACCATCCCTTACACATTCTTTAAGGCGACAACGACTGGAACCTTGCACTAACTTGGTATCAGAGCCATAGCTATAAACCCAAGAAGCCATGGCAGACAAGCATCTGGACATGATGCTAAAACTGCAGCAGGAGACATTGGCCGCAACTACAGCAGAACTGCATCATGATGAACAAGCACATGGGACTTGTTCATGATGAGAAGTTGGTGGAATCGGACAAGTTGGTGTTGGGAACCGAGCAAGGGGCAGGGGGAGTGATGGGGTTGAAGGGTGGCCAAGGAATTCCACCGAACAACCTAAGCTGGTGCTCCTTTCTGGACCTACAGCACAGGAGACCTGGCACGTTGGTTACTGAGGGCAAGGGCGATACTTCAAGTTTCACCAGGTGGCGGAGAACAAGGCTTAAAGTGGGAGAATCACATCTGGGGAGGATTTTCTGGGAGAGCTCTTCACGCACTTTGGCTGTTCAAGAGCCCGTTCAGTCAACTTTGCTGGTTGCATCAAACAGCATTGATAAGTGACAACAACGCTCGCTTTGAAGCTATCTGGGTACAATTACCCCCATTATAAGAGATGCATTTCACCAAGATCTTCTTGGGCCTCAAGGAGGACTTACGAGTGGAGGTGATAGTGCTGGAACTGCATACCATGGCATAAGACATGCTCTATGGTCTTACTTTTGAAGATTGAAATACTAGGAGCGGTTCTCACAGCACCCACCCAATCCACCCCCATGCCCATTTTCACTGCATCTTGCACAGGCATGACCACGGACAAGGCCACCTCCCTGTGGCCCATAAGGTGCTTAACATCCACCAAGATGGTTGATCATCGATACAAAAGATATGCCATAATTACAACAATCCCTATCAGACAACAATCGCTGCAAATCAAAAACTCTCTGCCTTATGCTTGACAAATGTGAGCAATTGAAGGAGACACTCGACTCTAACAACAACACAATGAAGATGGAGGAGCAGCTGTCATTCCACGCCATCATGGAAGCATGTCGAAGGGACTCGCCTACTTGTGGGTCCATACCACTGCAGGACATGACCTTGTCCTCACCTGCACCAAGAGCACGAGCAATTCATCAACCTAGTTTGCTTCTAGCTAGGGCATGCATGTAGCACCTATGTTAGATGAGGCATGTTCCCATGGCTAGTGGTGTCACCCTCCCCGCTATGCAATGTGTTAAGAGCCCCACTTTCACCAAAGAAAGGGTGTCCTTTACCATGGATGCCTACATACTGCCCTTAGACAGACAGCTTTAACATTATTCTCAGTTCCTCATGGATACATCCTCACCTATGTTAGATGAGGCATGTTCCCATGGCTAGTGGTGTCACCCTCCCCGCTATGCAATGTGTTAAGAGCCCCACTTTCACCAAAGAAAGGGTGTCCTTTACCATGGATGCCTACATACTGCCCTTAGACAGACAGCTTTAACATTATTCTCAGTTCCTCATGGATACATCCTCTCAGGGAATCTTCATGGGACCTCAACCATCTCTCTACATTTCCAAGGGACCGAAGGATCAGTTACACTCTTTGAAGTGCCTATAGCCATCCCATGAGCATTACTTAATGCAATTAGCAACACTTACATCCCCATAATCAACTATACTTCATATTGGTCAACAAAGCTGACAAGGAAACTGCACTCCAACGAACTCCATCTGACATGCCACAACTCTTAGATGAAATCACTAGGGCATTTGACTAGCCAATGGGCCACCCACCTCATCGTTTCAGGCCCATGGGATCCCCTTGAAAGGAGACAAAACGTTCCGGGCCCATAGGATCTCCCCGAAAGATGACATTGCACCTGTGGCTCCAATGGCCTATCACTATGCATAGGCCCAAAAGAATGAAATTGAATAAAAAGTTTGTGCATTCCTTCCCGATGGACAATCTTGCTCTAGCTCAAGCATATGTTCACCTCCTACATTCCACTTGGTAAAGGGAAAAGAACATTCTCGTTAATCAAAGAAAGCCTTTTATAGAAGAGGGCTACTAGGAAAATTACAAAGAAACCCACAAAAAATATAAAATATGTAATAACCCCCTCAAGTACAAATACGTCAATACTCCCCCTCCAGTTGGGGCATATATGTCAGTAAGCCCCAACTTATCACATAAAAACTCATCTTTTCTTCTTAAGAACCTTGGTTAGGATATCAACTAGCTATAGCTCGGAGGTATCAGATAGAGTGTTGATCTTCCCTTCCATGAGAGCATTGCGAATGAAGTAGTAATCAACCTGAATGTGCTTCATCCACTCATGGAAGATAGGATTGGAGGCAATATACGTCGCAGACTTATTATCACAAAAGAGTGGAACAAGTCCCTCAATCATAACTCCCAGGTCCTATAGAAAACCCACGATCCACATGATCTCACATGCAGCATGAGTCATAGCACGATACTCTGCTTCTGCACTAGACTGAATGACCATACTCTACTTCTTGTACCTCCAGGGCACAAGATTCCCACCAAGAAAAAATTTCATAGCCTAAAATAGACCTCCAATCATCAATGGATCCTGCATAATCTACATAAGAGTAAGCTATGATATCCACAGATCCATTATCCCTATAAGAGAGTCCCAGGCCAGGACTCCTCTTAAGGTATCTCTGAATTAGACATACCTTACACCAATGACTATACCATGGGGCCTACATATGTTGGCTAGCTCTACTAATAGCAAAACTAATATCTGGACATGTGTCACCGTCAGGATTCGTAATCGCCCTACTAGACTCTTATATCGTGTGGCATCTTCATAAAGTGGATCATCTCCATCAACATGTTGCTATGCCTCAACTGAAATAGAAGATGGTTTGGCCCCAAGCAATCCAACCTCCTCACATATCTATAAGGTATATTGCCTCTGAGACATAGATGAAATCCTTATTGAACCACCTCAATGCCAAGAAAGTACCTGAGGTCACCAAGGTCCTTTGTCACAAAAGTAGGCTAAAGGAACTCCTTCGTCTGATAAATACCTTCCGCATTGTCTCCTGTTAGAACCATGTCATCCACATAGATGGTTAAGATCACAACACTACAACTGGAAGCTGTGCCTGTGCATCGAATAAAAATGGAGTGGTCGGAATGTGACCTCTAGAATCCAATCCGCTAGATCTCATTGCTGAGACCCTCAAACCAGGCCTTAGGACTCTGCTTCAGACCATAAATAACCTTCTTCAACTGACACACCTGCTCCCCTTGTATCCTATAACCTGGTAGTTGTCTCATGTACACCTCCTCAACTATGTCACCATATTAAAATGTATTCTTGATATCTAACTAACACAGTCTCCATCCTCGATTGATTGCTATGAAATAATAATACAAATGGAGGAAATGCAAGCCACTGGAGAAAAGGTCTCGATATAATCAATCCCATGTCTAAGTAAAACCTCGAGCTAAGCTACTAGTCTCACCATGTACCCGTCAATTGTGTACCATCCGCGAAATACTTGATGGTTATACCCATCAACAATCCACCACTGTAGCATCAGTAGGGCATGGGACCAACTCCCAGGTACCCCTGGATCGAAGTGCCTCCATCTCCTCATCCATAGTAGCACACCACCTAGGATCCTATGAGGCCTAGACATAGTCCCTGAGAATACCTACAACAGTAATAGCAAAAGCAAACTGTCTAATCTCCCCTTGCAGATGCGAAGTCCTAGTATAGTGGGATATAGGATGTAGTGTACATGAATGAGTGGGCATCCTTAATGCAATAGACCCATCATCATCCGAACCTGAATCATCTCGAATAACAGCAGTGGTAGGTGAAGAGGAATCATAGACTTAAGGACTAGGAAGGATGGCTAGATGACAATGATACACCTGTTGTCCTTGGGGGCCAACTCAAGACTAGAGCTCTTCTCAGAATAATATGGTACTCTCTCAATAAATGTAACATTTGCTATCACCACATAACGCTTGTGAGCAGGATCATAGCTACTGTATCCCTTCTAGGTCCATGAGTACCCTAGAAAGATACACTTCACTACCCTCAGGGAGAACTTATCATGATTCCCATGTGCCTGAACAAAACAGGTACTCCCAAAAACACGCAGAGGTAGAGCAAAAGGCCTATCATAGTCTAGGTGCAAAATCTAGTACGATATGCACCCTTAGAGCACGGAAGATGGTACCATGTTTATCAAGTATGCAGCAATAAGTATGGCTCCCCCCCCCCCCCCCCAAAAAAATGCTTCGACACCTTCATATGTATCATCAAGATCCAAGCAATGTCAAGAAGATGACTTAGCTTTCGCTCTACCACGTCATTCTGTTGAGACATGTAAACATAAGAGGTTTGGTGGATGATGTGCATACATCTAAATAGCCAAAAATGTCTATTAAGGTATGTTCTTAGTATCATATTAGCATCATGCATTGTAAATATTGCATAACACGCATAATCATACATTTAGGACAAATTGTACAAATTGTATAGTAATTGTCTCCTTTTATGACCAAGGACAGAGCGACTTTTAATCAGGGCTTCGGACGGAAGATCCAACCATACGAATCTGATTAGGGCGACGACAGGAGTTCAACGACTCCAATATCGCCCTGATCGAACATCCATAGCACCAGATATAGTCCAAGGAAGCTCAGAGATCAAGGGCCAAAATGGTGTCAATCCGCACTTCAGACGACAAATCCGACTGCACGGATAGATTCGGATCAACGATCACAGCCTAACGGCGTGAAAATCAATCCAATCCGACATCCGTGGCACCATCTACAACACAAAGAAGATGGACGGTCAGGATGGTGCCACGTGGCACCATCCTAACCATCCGCACCCAGCCGCCCCAATCCACTCAACTCCTGAAGGCTCGCGTGACGTGAGATCTCGGCTGTTGGATGAAGATCCAACGGCCAAGATTAGCCGCGTGCGAAAGCAGCGCCACACCTCAAACCGCTGCGTAGTGCAGTGGTTCAAGCACTAAACGTGCAAAGCACGCACGTTCGAGCTACCGTGAAGCGCTTCTCACGTGGACGCGTGCAATCTCGACCGCGTGATCAGCTACGAACAGCCCAGATGGTCTAATAGGGCGCAGTGCAATTGGACACCCCATTTCACGCCTGATCTCACGAGCAGGTGCGCGAAGCTGAAGCAGGCAAGGAGTGATCTGAAACGTCCGATCTCGCGATCGGATGGCTGAGATTGCTTGGACGTGCGCTTGCGTTAGGTGCATGGGAGAGGAGGCGCGCGTACACGTCGCCTACGACAGGTCTTTAGTGACGAATAAATCCGTAACTAAAGACCTGATTTAAATGTTTTTGAATATGAAATGACCAAATTACCCTCAATCCTTGCAACTATGAAAGGAGACCCCTACCCTACGAAATTCTCATCCATTCATTCACCTCTCTCCCTCTCCAAAGCTCTAGAAAAGCTTGTCCTACGCCCGGGATGCTCCTTTAGAACCAAATCCAAAGTTTCTCGCCCCCGTTCCAGAAGTGGATCCCGCGATGATGGCGACATGCTGCCTCGTTTCCGCTTCCTCCTACTTTGACCTCCTTCCCGCTCCGTCCTCCGTCTTCCAGGCGTCGCACCGTCCGGCTCGTCCTCCAAGTATTCGTCGAGGAGGATAACATCTCTCCCTTCTTTTTATCACTTTCTAGAATAGAATTTCTCGCTTTCTAGCTGTAATCATTTCCCGCTTTCTAGTTGTAAAAACAGTATTCTTATATCAAGTGATTGTTTCTCTCTTTATCTCTTAGTGTTAATATCAACTCCATTGTAATTATCTTGCTTTCAAACAAAAATACCAAAAAATATAATCGCGGATTTTAGATCAACGTAACCTCCTTGTGTTTAGATCAACGTAACCTTCTTGTGTTCGATCCGGAATTTCTTTACAAATTTTGGTAAAATTTTATCTGTTGACGAATTGCTTTGCAAATCGAACTACGACGGATTTCTCAAATCCAACTTCGATCGCGTAGTTTTCCGCTATTCAACATTTAGGCGTCGTTGCCTGGGAAGCAACGATTTTCGATTTTCTTTCCGCATTTCGCGCACTTTATTATTTTCTAACTTGTTTTATTTCTCACCTATTGTTTTGCAGGTACCTCAACAGGGAATCTTCAAGCAGTAGATCGAAGTAAAGTGCAGTTGAAGACAATTGTAAGTGCTCCCCATTCGTCCCCCTCCATAGATTTCATTTCACAACAGTAATTCAAACCCCAATTAACCTAGGTGTTTGCATAAATTCTAGGGTTAGTTTGGTTGCTTGGATTTCCACCTACATTGATTTCACCCTCGTAAAAAAAAAATTAACAAAAGGATATTTCCTATAGGGTAAATCAACATACACACTACATACACCCACATTCAAGGTACATAACGTAATTGATTTTTATCTACCTAATCGGGATTCTGATTTGTGGAACCGGTACACGCAAATCAACATATAAAAGAGTAAAAATCAATCTAGGTTAATCATTTTGTGTGCTTAACTCAGTGATGCAATTTTGACCAATTGTTTAAGTTATTTAGGCCGCACCACTTAACCCAAAATCAACTCACCAAGTAGCTTCCTTTTAGGATTTTCAATTTAGGTCAATACCAGGCACTCTACTTTACTTTTTGATTTCAAAAGGAAAAAGATCTTTACCTGTGCTTGAAAATCTGGTTTGCCTCTGAGACTTGATTGAATTAACCTAATTCCCAACCCTAAAAGCTACTTAAGCAAGATTTGAACCTTAAAATCACTCATCAAAAACAATCTTGCTTGAAAACCTTTGTTGTGCACCCACTCACACATATTTAATTGATCATTAAGGGCACAACCCATCTTAAGGGTCCACCACATTCCATAAGCACTACAATCCCAGGCCTAAATAAAATCAAGTAGACGTTGACCTTAAGGATTGATTCGCTCTTCAGAGCCCAGTCTAAGATTGTTTACGATTAACCTGCTTGTACCAATCAATCTGATGTCTAGCTAAGGGAGTAACGTCAATTGATCGCAGCTAGGGGGTACACTAGGAATTGGAGGAGAAAGCCAAAGGAAGAACCTTCTCCCCAGTCTCTCCTTCTAACTGGTTGGATTGATTGGACGTAAGTAGAGTAAATCGTTTATAATCTTAAGACGGAGTTTGAGAGTCTGTAGATCTTTAGGCTACCCCACTTAAGGACAGGTTTGTTTTGTTGTGCTGTAGGATTCTTATCCCCAGTCCTTCCGACCTCTTCCTAGTTTATGCTGGGAAGGAGGTCATTGAATCCCTGATTGGAAGGATCACTTGAGTATTCTAGGAGGCGTAGGTTAGATTTTGGCCAAATTGATCCCATGGCTAATCAACATCCTCTGCCTCAGAATCCACAAGAGATGTTTCAAAGGCAACTGGAACAAATGCAGAGAATGCAAGAATGGTTCCAGAGAATGCAGGGCACTCAGCCCCTAAAGGATTTTTATGATCCTTCAAATTACGGGGAATGTCCCGGCATCCAGATTCCTACCGGAGACGTAGAAATCAAGCCCCAGATGTTAAGCCTAATCAAACACTTTTATGGGCTTGGCTCTGAAGACCCGTTTCAGCATTTGGAGAACTTGACCACTTTGGTCCAGACCACCAAGGCACGAAACATGAATGAAGAACAGATGATCATGAGGCTCTTTCCCTACTCTCTTAGGGATAAAACCGCTCATTGGTACAGGACCATAGGAAAGCCGATTGCAACATGGAATGAAATGAAATCGATTTTCCTAAAGAAATTCTTCTCTGTCGGACATACTAATGCTCTAAGACAGGTAATTACTACCTTCACCCAATGGCCAGGGGAGCAATTTCATGTTGCCTGAGAGTGATTCCAGGGCTTATTGCGAAAGTGTCCACACCACAAGGTGCCGAAATGATAGCTCGTGCAGATCTTTTACTACAGGTTGACTGAGCAACTCAGAAGTCACGTGAACACTTCTTGCGGAGGTAATTTCCTCAACAAAGACGTAGATAGCGCGCATGATTGTTTGAGGAGATGAATGAAAATTCAATCAATCATGCCTCCATGGATACTTTTAACCGGTCCCAACAACCTAGATCGAATGTTAATGAAGTCCACGACTCTCATTCATTCGATATGGAACTGATTTGTAATAAACTAGATAAGGTGGATTTAGTTACTAAAAGGATAGAGGAGTGGATAGCTGGAAACTCAATGAACAATTCTCGATCTGCTTAATCCCAGAATTCGGGATTCTATTCATCGCGAGCTCCTTCTAGACGGGAGTTCGTGAATCAACTGGATGCAACTCAACCTGTGAGCCAGCATTATTTGAAACCCATGGGTTCCAAACTGGGGCCTTTGATCCCAATTTCTCTTATCCCTCCCTTTCTTTCTCTCCATCCCCACCCTATGAAGATGTCTATGTTAGACAGGAGAACGTTAAGTCCAACCCTTACTCCAATGGTTATAATCTGGGTTGGAGGAACCACCCTAACTTCTCCTGGAAAAACCTGGGACAGCAGACCTAATTCTGACCCAACAACTATGCTCCGCAAAGACCAATGGGTCAGGGTCATGTTTACACTCAGCTGCCTCCGAATCAGGTCAATCAGCCAGCTTGGAATGCTCGTCAACCCATAGGGCAGGCTGATTTGAACCGACAGATGGTAGAAATGCAAGAATCTATGCTCCAACTCATGCAGCAAATGAAAACTTCGCTGGATAACTTGCAAACTGGGTTCATTGCTAATTTTCGTCAGCCCGGATCTCTGTCATCTCAACCCGTACCCAACCCGCGTAATATCCAGAATCCGGGCAATCAAGCCCAAGGGTACGCACATGCTCAAGTGGTTGAGCAAGGTCCTTCCTCTTCTACTTCTTCAAATCAAGGTTTCTGGCTACTGAAGTCCCTCCAATCTTTCCTAACCCTCCCTAAGACCTAAACCCGTATGCATCTGCTAATTCTGTTACCTTGAGGAGTGGAAAACAAACTCAAGAGCCACAACCACACTGTTCTGATCTACCAAATCCTGGAGATCCTGAGGAGAGAAAGAACTCTGAAGAAGAAATCAAGGCTCAGGAACCTAATTCCAAAGATCTAACTGATGTTCCTTTTCCTGAGGCCTTGATTAAAGCTAGGAAGAAGAAGCTCGTTAATAGTAACGAGGAGCTCTTGAATATATTCAAGAATGTCGAGATCAATATCCCGCTCCTCGACGTTATCAAACACATACCGACTTACGCTAAATTTTTAAAGGATTTATGCACACAGAAGCGTAAGTCGAGGGAATCTATTCCGAGAAAGGTGGTACTCTCCGAGCAACCTAGTTCTGTTACCCTGCATCAACTTCCTCAGAAAAAGAGAAATCCAGGTGCTCCTTTGATTTCTTGTGTCATTGGAGATTACACTTTTGATAAGGCACTTCAGGATTTAGGTGCATCCATTAACCTAATTCCGACTTCTCTTTACGAGAAGTTTGGATTAGGTGAACTTCGGCCGACTTCAGTAACGCTGCAGTTAGCAGACCGTTCAGTCACAAATCCGCGATGCGTTATTGAAGATGTTATTGTCAAGGTTAAGGATTTCTATTTTCCTGTAGATTTCCTTGTCCTTGACATGGATGTACCTGAAAATTTAAGGAACACGCCCATCATTTTGGGGCATCCATTTCTGGCTACTGCTAAGGCCAATATCAACTGTGAGAGCAGTAGCATGGAAATCGCCTTTGGGGATCAGAAATTGAAATTGGATATTTTTAAGGCGATTAACAAATTCGAGGATTGTGAATTTATAGAGGAACTTGAGGAAGACAACTTGAATATTGAAACATGTATTGCGGTTTCTGCAATCGAAAGTTCTTCCTGTTGTGATGGATCTGACCCGCAACCCTCTGTGGCAAACCCGCCACATTCTGAAGAGGTTATTGATTTTGTTCACTTTCAACCTCTTCCTCTTGATGAATCTTCATCAGCATCATCCTTACCTTCAATCCTGAACACGTCCAGCTCAAACTGAAACCATTGCCTGAGAGTCTGAAATATCAGTTTTTGGGACTACAAAAGACGCTCCCTGTGATTATCAATGCTAGATTAACTAAGGAGCAGGAAATTAAACTGATCAAGATCTTAAAGGAACACAAGGAAGCAATTGGTTGGACCATTCATGGACTTAGGGGGATCGAGTCATCTTACTGCAATCATAAAATATTCTTGGAAGATGGATCCCCCCTTCTCGCCAATGGCAGAGGAGATTAAACCCTAATATACGAGAAGTGGTCAAGAAGGAAATTATCAAGTGGCTCGATGCAGGAATCATTTATCTGATCTATGATAGTCCTTGGGTAAGTCCCGTGCAAATTGTTCCCAAGAAAGTCGGGATTACTGTTGTGACTAATGAGAAAGGAGAATCTGTCACAACTCGTTTAGCTTCCTCTTAAAGGGCTTGAATCGATTACAGGAAGCTGAACACAGCCACAAAAAAAGATCATTTCCCTTTGCCCTTTATCGATCAAATCCTTGAAAGACTAGCCAGGTAGAAGTACTTCTGTTTCCTAGACAGTTACTCGGGATACAATCAAGTCCCTATCCATCCCAAGGATCAGAAAAAAATGACTTTCACCTGTCCCTACGGAACCTTTGCTTTCCATAGGATGCTATTCAGATTATGCAATGTACCTGCGACTTTTCAAAGGTATATGTTAGCCATATTCTCTGATATGGTGGGAGAGTTTATGGAAGTCTTCATGGACGATTTCTTTGTTTTCAGATAATCGTTTGATTCTTGCCTGGCTAATCTTGAAACAATCCTTAAAATATGCATCAAAACAAGACTGGTCCTCAACTGGGAAAAGAGTCATTTCATGACACAAGAAGGCATCGTCTTGGGTCATGTAATCTCTAAACGGGGAATTGAAGTTGACAAAGCTAAGGTTGATGCTATCTCTAAACTTCCTCCTACATCTGTTAAATAAATTCGATCATTTCTTGGTCATGTGGGATTCTATAGGAGGTTCATCAAGGACTTCTCTAAGGTTGCTCGACCTCTGAGCAACCTTCTCGCCAAAGATAAGTCGTTTAATTTCAACGAATCATGCCATAAGGCATTTGATTTTCTTAAAACGACAATCACTTGTGCTCCAGTGTTGCAACCACCGGTTTGGACAGCCCCATTTGAGATCATGATCGATGCTTCTGATTATGCGGCCGGGATTGTTTTGGGTCAAAAGATCGACAGGAAGCTCTCTGTCGTCTACTACCCTAGCAAAACTCTGGACTAGGCCCAGAGGAATTACACTATTACTAAAAAGGAAATGCTAGCTATAGTATTTACTTTGGAGAAATTCAGGGCTTATCTCTTAGGATCTCATGTCATAGTATATAACGACCACTCAGTCTTGAGACATCTCGTGGCCAGAAAGGATGCCAAACCCCGGCTTATTCGATGGATTCTTCTGCTTCAAGAATTCGATCTTGAAATCAAATATAAATCCGGGGCACAGAATGTGGTGGCGGATCTTTTGAGACTTCTAAGTGATTCTTCTCGTCCAGATATTCTGATTCCTAATACTTTTCCGGATGAGACTATCCTTGGAGTTTCAGGTGTCCAAATCCCGTGGTTTGCTGACATTATAAATTATTTGACCGTTGGTCAAATCCCCCAGGATTGGACCAAGCAACAACGAGATAGACTTAAATCTAAAGCCAAACATTACTTCTTCGAGGACCCTGAACAGTACCGCATCGGCTCTGATCAGATTATTCGCCGATGTGTTCCGGAGAATGAATTCAAAAGTATACTCGAATTCTGTCATGCATCTGCATGTGGTAGACATTTCTCTGGAAAAAAGACGACTGCAAATATTTTGCAATATGGATTCCATTGGCCGTCTTTATTCAAGGATGCCCAGGAATTCTCAAGGTCGTGTTCCCAATGCCAGGCACTTGGGAGAATAACCAAGAGAAACATGATGCCTCTAAACCCAATTCTTCCCGTCGAAATCTTCGATGTTTGGGACATCGATTTCATGGGACCCTTCATTTGAACACCAGTACATTCTCGTCGTTGTTGATTACGTGTCCAAGTGGATCGAGGCTATTCCTACCCGAACCAATGACCACAAGGTGGTCATCAATTTCGTCAAAAAGAACATCTTCAGTCAGTTCGGGATTCCGAGGGCCATCATCAGCGATGGTGGTACTCACTTCACTAATGCCCAGTTCCATAATTTACAAGCAAAATATGGGGTAAATCACAGAATCTCCACACCCTACCATCCCCAGATGAATGGACAAGCCGAGACCTCCAATCGGGAGATCAAGAATATTCTTTAGAAAATGATTCGACCTGATCGTAAAGACTGGACTCAAAAGCTTGAGGATGCTCTTTGGGCCTACCGTACAGCGTACAAAACGCCTATCAACATGTCACAGTTTCGTCTGGTGTAGGGAAAGGTGTGTCATTTACCTGTAAAAATTGAACATAGGGCATTCTGAGCAATCAAGCAATGTAATTTGGATTTGAGTTTAGCCGGAAAGACCAGGAAACTCCAACAATCTAAGTTGGAGGAGCTTAGAAACGATGCATAGGAGAATGCCAAGATCTACAAGGCTCGGACCAAAGCTCTTCATGACCAATTGATATCCCACAAGAGCTTTGAACTGAACCAGAAGATCCGGCTCTTTGATTCTCGACTGAAGCTCTTTCCCGACGAACTTAGGTTAAAATGGAACGACCCGTTCATCATCGATCAAATATTTCCAAACGGGATTGTTCAGATCTCTGACCCAAAGACGGGTAATTTATTTAAAATCAACAATCAACGTCTGAAGCATTTTATTGACCGTATTGTTCCAAAACCCGTCTCAGACACGGTTGCTCTAATCACATTGTGATTTCTTTGGCTAGACTTCGCCTAGCTGATGGCATTAAACTCAGCAGTTGTATAGTCTGACTCAGAGCTGACCCGAGCATCATATTCAGGTGATATCTTCTATATTCTACGCTCCCTTTCATGTCTTCTATTCTCAATGCAGACATTGCATCAATTAGGCATGGGGGGTAGATTCATTTCTGAATCATTTTGTCAGCTCTGTGGAATTATTGTAAATTCTACTTGCTTTTTTAAAAGAAAAAAAAAATCGAATTAGGAGAGAATACTTGGGCATTAAGACTTTTCAATCTTAGGAAATATTACAGTAGGATCTGAACAGTAAGACCCTTCAGGTCTTTAGGCTTAATCAGCCCAAGTATCCACTAAAATGTGAATTTATTTATCGAGTCCTCGCCATCCTGAATTCTATTTCAATTTGATTAAATAAGTTAGGGTGATAAATACACGACTTATCAACCCGCCCTTTGATTTGAGAGAACTTTAAGTCTAAGCATCTACACACTATTCGCACTGACTCGTTGTTTGGCGATTTTAACAGTAATTGGATAGCTAATGAACCTTCTAAGGTGGTATGGCTGGCAAGTTATAGTGGGTAACAGCCCATAGGTAGGTTGTTCAGAGCCCAGCCACTGGACTATTCTTTTCCTACTGCCTTTAGGTAAATCTTAGACCAGGGAAACCACATACTTAAAAAAAGAAAAGTCCAAAAAGAAAAAAAAAGAAAAGAAAAAGAAAAAAGAAAAGGAGAAAAGAAAAAAAAACAAAAGAAATAAGCCACACTTCACCGCACGAGTATGACTGACAAGTTATCATGGGTAACAGCCCATTGGTAGATTGTCCAGATCCCAACTCAAGAAATGCACGTTTAATTATTAAAACACTTAGGAAGATGCAGACAAGTAGAATAAGTCGGGGAAATATACACTGGATTCACCCTTGTGTTGACCCCATTAAAAAAAATAATAGGGAGAAAGCTACCGGTCATATAGATACACCTTTAGGCAGAATTCTTTTTAAGGTCACCTAGGGGCGTAGAAATCCGAAGTCTGTTCTGATTGCCGATCAACGAGTCTATCACATTCACAAAAAGATGCTTAGAACTTAGGGTTCTCATCAAGTCTTGGGTTGGGTGGGTTCAGTGGCCGTAGAAAGCCGCTCTGAAACCATAAACTCAAAAAAATCCAAAAAATTAGAAAAAGAGAAAAAGAGATCCTTCTTTGAATAAGACAAGGGCTTGAGGTGATCTGCATTTTGACAGCTATCCGAGCGCTGTTGTGTCTATAAAGTTCAGGTCCTAAGTAAAAATTTCTTAATGTTGAAAATGACTTTTGCCCAAGCAATCCAATCCTAATTTTTTTATAAATAGCATGTAGTTTTGCCTAGAGACTAGCAAAAGATAGGCTTAGGGGTGTGATGTGCATACATCTAAATAGCCAAA
The DNA here is from genome assembly GCA_037157565.1 of Thalassia testudinum. Lineage (NCBI taxonomy): Eukaryota > Viridiplantae > Streptophyta > Magnoliopsida > Alismatales > Hydrocharitaceae > Thalassia > Thalassia testudinum. The sequence continues at coordinate 58,421,926 of JAZHRO010000030.1, forward strand.
AATATCTATTAATGCATGTTATTAGTACCATATTAGCATCATGCATTGTAAATATTGCATAACACGCATAATCATGCATTTAGGTCAAATTGTACAATAATTGTCTCCTTTTATGGTCAGGGACAGGGCGACTTTCAATCGGGGCTTTGAACGGAAGATCCAACCGTACGGATCGGATCAGGGCGACGACGGGAGTGGCACCATCCTAACCATCCGCACCTGACCGCCCCCCTTCGTTCAACTCCTGAAGGCTCATGTGACGTGAGATCTCGGTCATTAGATGAAGATCCAACAGCCAAGATTAGTCGCTCGCAAAAGCAGCATCGTGCCTTAAACCGCTGCGTAGTGCAGTGGTTAAGGCATGATTCTCGCGTGCAAAGCGTGCACATTTGAGCCGCCGTGAAGCGTTTTTCACGTGGACGCGCGCGATCTCAACCGCGCGATTAGCTGCGAATGGCCCAGATCGTCCAATCGGGCGCACGCGCAATTGGACGCCCCGTTTCACGCCTGATCTCACGCACGGGTGCTCGAAGCTGAAGCAGGCAAGGAGTGATCTAATAGATTGCTTGGATGTGCGCTTATGTTAGGCGCGCAGGAAAGGAGGTGCGCACACACGTCGCCCACAACATGTCTTTAGTGATGAATAAATCCGTCACTAAAGACCTGATTTTAATGTTTTTGAATATGGAATGACCAAATTGCCCCCAATCCTTGCAACTATAAAAGGAGACCCCTACCCTACGAAATTATCATCCCGTCCTTCATTTTTCTCCCTCTCCAAAGCTCTAGAGAAGCTTGTCCCACACCTAGGATGCTCCTTTAAAGCCAAATCCAAAGTTTTCTCGCATTTGTTCCGGAAGTAAATCCTGCGACGACGACGACGTGCTACCTCGTTCCCGCTTCCTTCTGCTTCGACCTCCTTTCCACTCCATCCTCCGTCTTCCAGGCATCGTACCATCCGGCTCATCCTCTAAGCATTCGTCGAGGAGGATAACATCTCTCTCCCTTCTTTTTATCGCTTTCTAAAATAGAATTTCTCGCTTTCTAGCTGTAATCATTTCCCGCTTTCTAGTAATAAAAACAGTATTCTTATATCAAGTGATTGTTTCTCTCTCTCTCTCAGTGTTAATACTAATTCCATTGCAGTTATCTTGCCTTCAAACAAAAATACCAAAAAAATATAATCGTGGATTTTAGATCGACGTAGCCTCCCTGTGTTCGACCCGAAATTTCTTTACGAATTTTGGTAGAATTTATCTGTTGACGGATTGCTTCGCAAATCGAACTACAACGACAGGTTTCAAATACAACTTCAGTCATGTAGTTTTCCGCTATTCAACAGTGGATGATCCCATGAGCACTAAAAAACTCACGTATCTCCCACTGAATGAATTCCAGAGCATTATCACTCTAGAAAACTTGAATGGTGGTGGAGTACTATGTTCGGACTTCAACAACAAACTTCTGCACAATCAAAGGAATCTCATATCTTAACTCTCATCAAGAAGACCCATGTAAGACGACTATGATCATCCACAAACACTGCATAGTACCTATACCCACTAGTACTCTGGATTCTCACTGGCCCCCACACATTGCAGTGAACAAGGGCAAATGATGTCGTATTCATCCCATCACGTCACCGTAGAAAGGTGCTCCTGTGATGTTTCACCAACTAGCAATCCTTGCACTCCAGTGTCAACGTAGCAAGCAACTTGGGATACATCTAACACATCTTCCCAATTGACGGATGGCCAAGCCACCTATGCCAAAGCCAAGGATCACTGGCTATGGACACTGCTCTAGCAAATAAAGTGGGTGCATCCAGGTAGTAGTCCATCTCTTTCAATTCCACTACCAATAATCTCATCGATTCATCTATCCTAAAAGTAACAATGCTTGTCATCAAATACTACTATGCACTGGAGATCCTTGCATATCTTGCTGACAGACAATAGGCTCATGGTAAACTACAGGCATGGTGCACGTCCCCAATCCTCTGAGTAAGGGAAACCTGGACCTCTCCAACTGTGGTAACCAAAGAGATTGTTCCATTGGCAACGCAAACCTCTCGGATTCCACATGGCCTAGATACATTCTTCAACTCATCCGCTCTCCCTCACTGGCAGTGACGACGAAGTGAAACCTCATTGGCAAACCTTCGCTGACAACACTACTCACCGATGGGCCACCCAAATCGACAACGACGGCATGGGAGATGCCTTAGTGGTTGCCTTCCTCGCCACAGCCCATCCCAAGGCCCAATGAACTCTCATCTTCTACAAGGTTTCAGATGTTGAGGACATATCATTGATATATCGTCGATATCCCATAATTGGTTCAAAATTGCTAAAAATGCTACAATTTTATAAAATTATAATTTTATGGACAGTGTATAAAATTATGATTTTAATTACTACTATGCACTAGAATTGTAAATTTTAACTGGCATGAAGTACACTACATTCATAACATTTTAAAAGAAAAAATAAAAGGCTGATTATACATGTGGCTAATCAAGATGGTCAATATAAGTACAAAGATGAGCGAAGCATAGCTTACATGTATGATAAGAGTTCATTAGTGACAATAAGAGAGAGAAAATTCCCCTAAAAAAGAGAGATGGAGAAAGGTAAAATAGAACCTTAAATCATAGAGAAAGTGGACAATTGAAAGAAATTATAAAAGGAAAAGGGCTAAATATCTAAGAAGAGGATCAAAGACTGCAAACCAAAGCTAAGAAACCTTCAGATCTAAGAACAATATAGTGGGCACGGTAATATCAAAGACATATCGCCCAATATCGCTTGTTTTGTGGAACTAATCTCCTAAAATTTAGGACATCAATCATGATACATTGATATTAACGATATATCGTCGATATATTAAAAAAAAATATTCTCGTGATATCGATATGAGTCATGTTGAGAATATGGATATATCAAGACATTTGTTTCCATGATCTCCAATCATCTTGCTAAGAGAGAGATCACCACAAAGTTGAAGACTCGATTATGATTGAGTGGATATTTAGTGGGACACCAGAACCCCAATCTAGTCACATGGTATCGTTGCGCAAATACCATGTGAAAGGGAAAAGAGAATTCTCATTAATCAAAGAAATCCTAGCCGCTCTTCTATAAAAGAGAGCTACTGGAAAAATTACAAAGATACTCACAAAAAATATATAATATGAAATAACCCCCTCAAATACAAATACGTCAACACTACTCATCTACAAGAAAAATGGTAGCTGGCGCTTCTACATCAACTATCACAACGCTCAACGAGAAGGCCATCAAAGACAAGTATCTAATCATGATCATCAAGAATGTCCTCAACGAACTCCACAAGGAAGCATTCTTCATAAAGCATAACCTTTTCTCAGGCTACCATTAAATCCACGTCAAGGACACATATGTGACCATTCCTTGGCCTATTCGAGTTGTGACTTGTCATTGATGTATTGTGGGTTCTCCACCTATGAGAGAGTTTCTTGCACAAGTCATTGTCATAAAGAAATGGTCGCACTACCTTGTCACCATGCCATCCATCATTCATATAAATCATAGAAGCCTGCACTACCTCATGGAGAAGCAAATCGCATTACCTCCACAGCACAAATGGGTAGCAAAACTTCTTCCTTACGATACGATCTTCGCATTGAGTATTGTAAGAGCACACTCATCATTATCTTTAATGCCCTAAACACTTGTTCCCCATCTCCATCGTGCAACCAATATGGCTTCAGAAGCAATGCCATGTCTGTACCACTTGCTCTAAGTTCCAAGAATTTGTAGTTGATTTCCAAAATACAAATCGTAAAACACCAAGGTAGCAAATGTCTAGTGGATGGAAGATAGCCACCTCCTCTAGTATCAAGAACATTTTTTCCTTACCCCCTATTCTCCTATCCACTAGCAACTGCTCCAAGAATACCACTCCTCGCCCAAAAGGACCCATGTTAGCTATGACAAGACCCTCCATAAACTTTGATGCAATTCCTATAGCTGCAAAATGAGATGATATGTCCACCATTTCGTGCACAAATGCCTGGTTTGACCATGCAATAAGACAGTGCTCACCCCTACTGGACTACTAGAGCCTTTGTCAATGTTGGTCCCCATAGTAGAGTGGGAAGACTTGTTAATGGATTACATTCAAGCTCACCGTAAGAACACAAGGTACACGATCATCATGTTACTCATTGATCGGCTTACCAAGTGCGTGCACTTCACCCCATTACGACATCCATTCACCACCAAGGATGTGGCCCATACTTTCATCAACAATGTAAGGCACCTGCATGGGATGCCATGCTCCATTTGCCAACCATGATGCCAACTTCACAAGTAATTTTTGGTACGAGCTCTTCGATATGTAGGACACTAAATTAAACCTCTTTACATGTCACCTAAAATCCAATAGAAGGACAAAGGTCGTAAATCATGTTCCCAACACATACCTTGAATGTTTCTACCAAGAGCGTCCACACTCCTAGGTGCACTGGCTCACCTAGGTGAAATATTGCTTCAACACCACCAGCACTCCACCATCGGGAACACACTGTTAGAACTTGTACACAAATGCCCTCCTCTATCCATGCAAACACATAAGCACCCTATTTGTCACCTCAAAGAAGTTACCCAATCCCTATGCATAAGCGATGCAATACTACACAACCTCAAGGATCATGTCCTTCATGCACAAGACCGCACGAGGTCACTCGTCATTCGTCATCATCGAGAAGTCTAACACTTTATCAAACAGTTGTACAACTCAAAACTCCTACCCTTTCGCATGTACACACTATGCTTGGGCTACACAACAAACTATCGTAGAAATATTTATGGTCCCTTCAAAGTGCTCAAGCATCTTGGTGCGATGGATGACAAGCTCAACCTACCAAGCGATGCAAGATACATGCTCTGGAATCCAAACTACCACGTAATAGGCTAGTGACAGACAAGCATGAAAGATACCCTAAGAAGATTCTTCAAAGAAAAGTGGTTTGTAGCTAATAACAAGCTCATACCATAGTCCTTTGGATGAGGGAGAGCAAATCCCTCGCAACATAGGAACACCACCAGACCAAGTTCACTATGCCAGACATCCTTCCTTGGCCGTCAACGCAAAAGGGATGGACCTTTGTGTGAAAGGTTCCCTAGGACCTACGCTAGAGTGGTCGACAAGGAGGCGACGGTTAGAGATTGCTGGTGAGACGCCTGGTGCCCCACAATAATAGGAGTGTTGTCGGATAGGAGTTGCCAGGAGCTGCAAGACCTACTTGTTTCACTCAAAGGATGGGGCTTGGAGTAGGATAGGGACGGATTGTTTTGGGATGAGAGAGACTTCTCGGTGAGCAAGGCTTACTTCAGGCAGGTGCACTTGAATCATCCAATTGACGTTGATTTGGAGCGAGACTGCCAGCTCCCCTAGGCAGCGGACTATCCGCTCAAGATGAGGTTTTTCGCTTGGCTACTCAGAAGAGGGAGGATAATCACCAAGAACAGGAAAGCGAGATGGACGCCTAGGATGGACACCACTTGCCAGATGTATAGCATGGGAAAGGACATCCAACATCATTTCTTCAGGTGTGGCATGGCGATGCAAGTCTGGAGGTGGGTAGTGTTAGTGCAAGGGCACCACGATCGTTGATTTTAATGATAACAAAACACTTGTTATTTGAAATTTGCATTTTTAGTGTAAAGTTTCAAGATTAATGCAAATGGAGGCAAGCCTGAGGAGCTTGCTCTTAGACAAAAGCATCAAGGAGCATAAAGACGATGGAGCTTCATGTGGAGTGAAAGCTTGAAGAAGGATATGAAGAATAGGATAAATGGTCTCTTTGATGTATTTGTGTTTATAGTTTTGTTCTTTATTTTTCCTTAGAAATGTTGTAAAGAGCCCAAAGTATATCATCTTAATCCTAGGAACACCTTTCCATTTCTAGGACATTTAGATATACTCAGAAACCAAAATAGGCTTCAGACAGCCTAATAAAACGTCCAATATGGACATCAGACGTCTGATATGTGACTTTAAGTCGTTTGACCTTTTGGCCAGACATCTAAACACTTAGGCTGGAAATTAATAGTCTGTCTTTCCATTAAGACGTCCTGACCATAGTCCATACATCTTACAAGACATATGATAACCTTACCAGACGTTCAATTAGGTGACCGTTAGCCTGTCAGCCATTTCCCTTTGAGAGCGAAACGAGGGTATATCACCAGACATCCTTGGAAGTGTCCAGACGTCTGATAAAGAGACGTTGGACCAAAATCCAACGATGTCAGACCCGTATCTGACCGTTAGATCCTTGGAATCAATTCCCGCAACTTTTAGACATCGAAATCATATGTCAGACGTCTGACCTGTCGTCGTCGGACACATACACTAGAACATTTTTAGATCTAGTCAAGACAAGAACGAACCCACACAAAATTAAACATCCAAGTTGAAGAAAAGAATGATTCTTATTATTACCAAGTTGTCCCTATACCTTTTTATATAAAGAGAGACGAGGGAAAATAGCAACATAAGTCTATTAAGGAAAAATAAAATAATAAATAAGCCCTCAACAAGAAGTGTAACTCAACACTCCCCCTCAAGCTAGAGAATACATATCCATCATGCTCAGTTTGTTTTTACACTTCTCAAACTGAGGGCGACACAGTGGCTTAGTAAACATGTCAGTAGTCTGGTCTACAGAGGCAAGACAAGTAGTACAAAGCAGACCCTGTTGAATCAAACTCTTAGTGTAATGACAATCCACTTCCACATGTTTTCTCTCATGGAACATAGGATCGTTTGCAATGTAAGTGGCAGCTCAGTTGTCACAATGCATCTCCATAGGCTCCTGAACATTAAGATGAAGATCCCATAACAAAGACCTGATCCATATCATCTCAGTTGCAATATGTGCCATAGCCCTATACTCAGACTCAACACTAAAGCGTGAAACAACACTGTTTCTTACTCCTCTAGGTCACCAAGTTCCCAACTACAAAGGTACAGAAGCTAATAGTAGATCGTCTGTCACCAACATCACTTGCATAATCAGCATCTAAGTAGACAACAACAAGCATAGGTGCCTTGTTCTGAAAAAGAATGCCTCTACCTGAACATCCCTTGTTGTACCTCAACACATGCATCACAGCCTACCAGTGAACATCAGTGGGCTTATCTAAGAACTGATTTAGCTTACCAACGGTGAGGCTAATATCTGGCCTAGTGATGGTCAGATATAACAGCTTCCCCACCAGCTATCAATATGCCTTCTTGTCTTTTAACTTTATAGTATCCTCAAAAAGGTAAATTTTAGGATCCATAGGAATATTAGCATCTTTAGATCCTAGCATGCCTATCTACTGAAGAATATCAAGGGTATACTTCCTCTATGACATAATTGTCCATTGCTTACTTGTGGCAAACTCAATGCCCAAGAAGTATCTCAGCTTCCTAAGATCTTTCATGACAAACTGGCGTGCCAAGTACTCCTTCGCCTGAGATATACCCTCTGCATCATCACCTGTGAGAATAAGGTCGTCCACATACACAAATAAAGTCACTAGACCCTTGCTGGTCTTCCTTACAATTAGTGAATGGTCAGATGAAGATCTCTACATCCCAATAACAGACAACGCCTCAGACAGGCGCTGAAACCAGGCTCGGGGGCTCTGTTTAAGACCATAAATGACTATACGAAGCCTGCATACACACTCCCTCTGAATCTCAAAGCCAAGCAGCTGCTATATAAAGATCTCTTCCTCCAAGTCTTCATACAAAAATGCATTTTTGACATCCAGTTGATATAATTGTCATCCATAATAAGCTGCGACAAAGATAAGAATGCGAATAGTGAAAAGTCGTGCAACAAGGGAGAACGTGTCAAAGAAATCCCCCCATAGGTCTGGGTAAATCCTTTAACCACAAAGCAAGCCTTATACCTTGAAATAAACCCATTTGACTCCAACAAGGTGCGCGACAGACGGTAGAGGTGACAGCTCCCAGGTACCTCTAGTAGTAAGTGCAGACATCTCCTCCATAGCTGCCTTCCAGTGTGGATGTAGTAGAGCTTGTTGGTACGAGATAGGTAACTCAGCACTGGATACAATATCTATGAATGATTGAAACTCTAAACTTAGATAATCGGCAGAAACAACACTCCCAGCAACACGATATTGTGCACAAGATCGTGGAGCCTTCCTGATAGCAATAAGGATATCATCATCAGTACTCATGGAATCAGGACCTGAAGAAACATCCACAGGTGAAGGACTCTCAACCTCTACAACTGCTAACACTGTACTGAAGAAGCCTCCTGAGTAGTAGCCTCCAAGTTATCAACACTAACCTGAGGAGTCTATGGAATAGATGGAGGAGGTTTTGCCCTATAGACAACTAGCAACTGATAGGTGTGACCCTTGAAAGTCCTTTCATCTGCTGGTACTGGCCTGAATGTGCTGGTAGATGGGTAAATAGCCTAAAAGGAGCTAATAGTATAGGAGCAACTAGTACAGGAGCACACTCCGGCACACTCTGCACTTGCCTGGCAGCAACAAAAAAATACGGTACAACTTCACAAAAAGTGACATTTACACTGATGTAATGTCTCTGGTGTAGGGGATCAAAATATCGATATCCCTTATGAGTACGAGAGTAGCCAAGCAACACACACTTGACTACTCTAGGTGCTGATTTATCTCGCCCAGGTCCAAGAAGATGTCCAAAAGCCATGCACCCAAATGTCTTGGGTGGAAGATCAAACAACTCATCATCTGGATGGAGCACCTGCCACGATATCTACTCGTAAATCACAGAGGAGGACAATCTATTAATAAGATAGCAAGCTATAAGAATTGCATCTCCCCAGTAGTTTTGTGACACACTGTTATAGATAAGAAGGGCTCTAGCCATATCAAGGATATGTTTATGCTTCCTCTCTGCAACTCCATTTTGCCGAAAGGTGTGAGGACACGATGTCGGATGAGTTATGCCGTGTAAACCATAGAATTCTGCCATTCGACGAGTACAAAACTCCAATGCATTATCAGATCTAAGAGTCTTGATGCATACATCAAATTGATTCTCCATCATCAATACAAACTTCTCAATCAACGGACCCACTTTAGACTTATTCTTTATAATAAATAGCCAGGACAATCTGGAAAAATCATCTGCCACAATCAAATAGTACCAATGTCCTGCTCTATCAGGAGTCCTACTAGGATCCCAAACATCAAGATGCACTAACTGAAAGCACAAAGACAACGTGATCCAGTAGCAGCTGGAAAGGAAGATCTATGGTGCTTCCCAAGTTGACATGCATCGCAGGTGAGTTGTGTAGTTGGGGATACATGAGGAATAAGCCTACATAATTTTTCCAAAGAAGGATGACCCAACTGTCTATGCCACTGTAAAGCACTCCCTGACGTGATCCTAACCCGACATGTTGCAGCCATGGGACCCTGTTAAAGTCGGTAGACACCTCCTTCATATCCACTACTAATAGTCTTCTCTGTCATTCGATCCTGGAAAATATATCAACACTCATCAAAGATGACACGACAATTCATCTGCTTGATGATTTTACTGACAAAGAGCAAATTCATGGATAAATCTAGAATAAACTGGACATGATTAAGCTGTATAAAAGGGGTAACATTAAGTTCCCCCTGACCACTAATAGAAGCAAGTCACCCATCAGCCACCTGTACTGTACAACCTCAAGATACAGGTTGAATCTACTCAAAACACTGTAAATTACCGAATAAATGATTAGAGGCTCCTGAGTCAATCAACCACGTCACACCAATAGTTGAAAGAGTCTCACCTACGACGGTTCCTAGCACACTTTCTAACAAGGATATTGACATGTTCACTGAAACACACTGCCACAAACTGATTTCAATATACCATAGAAAGGGTACATACCCATGAACTTCACAATCACATCTGAAAACTGACAGAAAATGCGGAATACACAACCCAACAAATGCACCAAACGAGGAATACACACCCAAAAATCTCCGCTCACACGTTGTCAATACTCAAGGGAAATACACAACCCAAAAACATGTATCAAAGGGGAATACACATCCCAAAAATCATAAACATAGGGGAATACACTCCCTAAATCAAACCGCAAGATCACAGAGAATCATACCACGTAGAAAGGTTCTTGAAGGTTCTTGATTCAAAACTCCATCTCCACACCACTCAAGAACCTCCCTACAACATGCTGGTGGCCAGCAACCTACTCTCCGGTGATCTAGGCAACGATTGGGAGAAAAGGCAACGGTGGTGTGCTGCTTTAGAGCTACACCGATGGCCTACAGGGCTGCGACGACGGTCTACTAGAGCTCAGCAGCGCAAGGCAATGCTGCGGGAGGCAAGGTGGCACTGCAGCAGCAGTCTGCCAGAGCATAGCAGTGCGAAGCGACGCTGCAAGAGGCGAGGCGGCACTGCGAGAGCTGCTCAACCCTTAACGATGGTTGCAGAGCAGCGACAGTGGCTACAGCAGCCCTAGGCGGTGCTGCTACAATGAACCAACAGTGGCTACAGCAACGCAAGAAGACGCTGCGGTGATGGGATGCAGCAACCGCAGCTATATGCAATGCTGCTGCTACGACGACTGCGGTGCGCCAACGCTACCGCTGATGGTGGCGGTGGCGTCTAATGGTGGTGTGGCTTGAAGGTAGGGTTATGGTTTATTTAGTGGTATCCCCAACCTAGTGCCCTGATACCAAGTTGAAGAAAAGAATGATTCATATTATTACCAAGACATCCCTACACATCTTTATATAGAAAGAGATGAGGGAAAATAGCAACATAAGTCCACTAAGGAAAAATAAAATAGTAAATAACCCCTCAACAAGAAGCATAATTCAACAATCTAGATTTTCACCCAAATGTCCTAAAATAGGTATCCAGACATCTAACCTAGACCTTGTTTTCCGTCCGACAGAATCAGGAATTTGACCCTTTATATCAGACATCCAAACTTGACATTAGACATCTGACTGGAAAATTAGACATCTGATTTTACTGACAGAATCATTATAACCCTGATTTCGGCCTGATTTGCCTTGGATTTGTTTCCAACGTCTAGGAACCTTATCCCAAGCCTTCTTGAAGGTTCCTAAGGCGTCTATAAATAGAGGACCCCTCCTTGGTTTAGATACACCTCGATACAATTCTTTCCACCATTTTTAGTGACCAAAGAGGAGAATTCAACAAGAAAAAATTGTGGCATTGCTCTCTAAGCTTCACACTTCATATACGAGAGCACCAACCCGCTATGCAATCACGCCAAATCTTTTCCGTATTAGGTAAGTCTTCTTGCCTATAGAAGCTTAGGTTTGATCCTTACATTTTGGGCTCTATAGGATTTGTTGTTTGTATTTTGTTCTCTTTGATTGGGTATTCACGTGATGAATTCCCGTGTCATTCGTGAGACAAAATACTCTTCATGAAGAAAAGTGGTTTGAGATACACTACCCTCGGATTAAAGTAGCATGGTTGTAGTTGAGGTTGTACCACCCTCGTTCAAGTAGGGTCGACTCGATCGATGGGAAATCCTAAGTCGAGAGTATTTGGTGATGGCTTTTACCCGGGTTAGGTTTCCACCTAAATCCTTGTCTCATTTATGGTGAATGCTATTTATGTGATTGGGTTGATTTTTATTTTCGCATATTTTTTACCCCGTACTATTCATCCACCTCTAGTGCAATTTCAGGTAGGCCCTGCATGGATTGATGCCTCCACACTAGAAGCGATCTAGACGAGCTTCCGTAGGGGCAACATCGATCCTGATGGCCTCGACTTCAGATCGAGGATGGAGAAGGTGAAGGTTTTGGCAATTTTGTGAGTGATTTGGCTAGGGAGGAATGGAGTAGTGTTTAGGGAGGATAGGTCATATGTGGAGAATATTGTTGCCTCCATCTCCTCCCAACTTGTGTTTTAGGATTCCACTTGGCAATGTAATACTTTTTTTGCCTACAATGGCATGGTGATGTAGCAAGTGGAGGCCCATGTGACCCCATCCCTTTTCCCTTTCAAAAAAATTCCTTCCTTGGCCATCAACATTAAAGGCCCTTTTGAGTCAAAGGAAGTTGATGCACATGGGTGCCACATATAAGACATGTTAGTTGCTGGCTTAGGCAAGTGAAGGCTTGTATCCAAAAACGCAGCTTGGCTCATTAGCAAATATCTATTTTGTCTTATGTTGCTACTCTAACAAGGTTGTGTCGTGTGGGTTTCCTTTTGTCAAGCCGTAGGCCTAGTCTCGAGGTTAGTCTCCTTTTCAAAACTTTCATTGGTTTTGTACGTAGCGGAACTGATGCCCTTAGAAGCAAGGGAACATATGTAATGAATCATCAATCAACATTCCTTCTCCCAAGTTCCCAACCGATACTTCCTCCAATTCCTTCGTGGTAGAACCTGTCCTCTGACAATAGGGAAGGGCATGAAAACCATGCCCTTTTCCTTCCTTTACACGTTCTTAAGGTTGCAGGGATCGGAACCTTGCACTATATGAATATATTGTTACGTATAAAGGATATTATAAACCAAAAAAATTAGAATAATAGACAGCATCATTAAAGAACTGGTGGGATTGCTTTAGAATAAAGATGATATTCTTCCATCTTATTTGCCTAATCCCAATAATATTCTTGTTTGCATCGAAATGAATTAGTTTATTCAAAAAGCTCTTGAACATTTATATAGAGAGGCATCAGAGAGAGAATTACAAGTATATCATTTCACTACACAAAATAATAAAAATATCCACTGCACATAACTCAACACTCCCTCTCAAGTTGGAACACAAATATTAAGCATGCTCAACTTGAAACAAATATAGTGTAATCTCTTATTGGGAAGTACTTTAGTGAAAATATCTACCAGTTGATCTTCAATGCATATGTAGGGTGTAAAAATCTTCTTAGCTAAAATAGCATCTCTGATGAAGTAACAATCACTTCAATATTTTTGATCCTCTCATAGAAAATAGGATTATTTGCAATAAAGGTGGCAGCCTTGTTGTCACAGTACATCAGAATAAGATCAGGTACCTGCACTCCAAAGTCTTCTAGAATGGAACGGACCCAGAGTAATTCACAAGTAGTCTGAGACATGACCATGTATTCAGATTCAGCACTAGATCTAAATATCATTGTCTATTTCTTGCCCCTCCAGGTAATCAAATTGCCCCCAACAAATGCATAGTATCCTATAATGGATTTTCGATCCTCATGAGCACCTACATAGTCTACATCAGGGTATCCACACACATCCAACTGCCCATTGTCTTTGAAAAGGAGTCCTTTCCAAGGTATACTTTTCAAATACCTAAAATCTGGCTCAAACACCATCCCAGTGAACTTCTCTTGGCAACTACATAAACTGGCTCAACCTTCCAACAGCAAAGGCAATGTCAAGACGAGTAATAGTCAGATACAATAGCTTACCAATCACTACATAGTATCTAGTGACATCTTGCAGTAAGGGGTTGTCATCATCTACAATAGGCAAAGACATATCCATGGGCAAGATGCTGGTTTACACCCCAGCATACCCATGTCTCTCAGCATGTTAAGAACGTACTTGCACTAGGATAGCACAAGTCCTCTAGTGTGTTGTACTTTAATACCAAGGAAATAGTTAATTGGGCCTAAATCCTTAATAACAAACTATGACTATAGCATCTTCGTTTCCTTTATGCCTTGCCTGTCACTGCCAGTCAAAAATATGTTATCCACATAAACAACTAGTATGACTGAGCCTGTCTTTTTATACAATGTAAAGACAAAATAATCAGCAAAAGATCTGGTGAAACATAATCCTAAACCACCCTGTTGAACCTCACAAACCAAGCTCTGGGACTTTGTTTCAGTCCATAGATAGCTTTCTTCAGTCCACACACCTCCTGGCATTCCCCATAAGTAGGGAAGCCTGGTGGCTGCTTCATGTAGACTTCCTCCTCTAAATCGTTGTACAGAAAGACATTTTTGTTATCAAGCTAATGGACAGTCCAATGCCTGTTGATAACAAGAGAAAGCAGTGTCCGAACAGAATTAAGGCGAACTACATGGGGGAAAAGTATCAAAGTAGTCAACCCTGAACGTCTTAAGTATATCCTTTGGCCACCAAACGTGCCTTGTACCATTCTACAACACCATCAGGACTGCATTTGAGGGTAAACACCCCCATCTACACCCCACAATAGTAGCACCTGGGGGTAAATCAACAAGGTCCCACATGCCATGAGACTGTAAAGCTGCCATCTCCTCCTCCATTGCCAGGATCCAGGATGGATCTTGAAATGTCTCATGATGATCCTGTGGTACCTACACACTATCAATGGCCAGGGAAAACTGGCATCCAACTGTAGACAAACTATCAAAGGACAAACTGAGATACAAAATATTTAGCACAAGAACATGAAACCTTCCTTTGTACAATAGGAAGATCCAGAGTAGTGTCCTCAGTGGTAGAAAGTACCTGATCCTCAGACAAATCATCAGCAACTGGTGAGGACTAAGCAAAAACAGTAGACAATGGTTCATCCACCTAAGAAACATCTTGGTCCTGCACTGAAAATGCTTAGAAAAAGTATTTGCATCAGGAATTGCAGGACGATATGGAAAAGGACCCGAATCAGGCTTACTAGCCCTAGATATAGGTGGCTCGATGGCCTGTGGTGGCTTAGTGGGCATAGGAAGCAGAACCTCACGTGATGACTTAGTAGGTTGCTCTCCCTGTTTTTGGTAATATGGAATCTCCTCAAAAAACATGACATCAGCAAAAACATAAAATCTCCGTGAAACAGAGTTATAGCATCATACCCTTTATGGGTCCTGAAGTAGCCCAAAAACATGCACTTCATAGAGTGAGGAGAAATCTTATCTACTTTATGCAAATGGAAAAAACACACACAACCAAAGACAATAGGAGTAACAGAAAGAAAGGTCCTACTAGGAAACAACATAGAGTACAGAGTTTTACCTCCTAAGATAGAGGAACAAACTCGGTTCAGCAGATAAGTAGCATAGATCGAGTCAAATCAAGTGTCGAAGCTTACGTTCAACAACCCCATTTTGTTGAGAAGTATGAACGCAAATGATTTTGTAAATAATACCAAAAGATTTGAAGAAAGCATTTATCCTAGCATTCACAAACTCCAATCCATTGTCACTCCGAAAAATCTTAATAACAATAGAAAACTGAATCTTTATTTTCACAATAAAATTTTTGACAATATCAAAGACTTCGGATTTTTCTTTCATTATAAAAACCCAGGACATCCTAGTATGATCATCCACAAAAATAAGAAAATACTGCAATCCTCTAACACTCACCCTACAAGAGCCCCAAACATCAGTATAAATAAGAGCAAAAATAGACTCAACTCTTTTATTATTTGGTTTAAAAAAAAACCTATGGTGCTTGCCCAACTGACAAGCTTCACACCTCAAAACATCGAGAAAAGATAACCCAAGAAACTAACGGCGTAAAACATGCAAACCGAGATAACCAAGTCTCAAATGCCACTGAAGAGCAGTAGTGGCATAAACAGCATCAACACTGGAAGGAGGTGGGATATGTAGGTAGTAGAGACCATTTTGCTCAAATCTACCAATCTGCCTCATCGTCAAGATGTCCTGTAAGAAGAAATATTGGTCATGAAACAACCCGACATCTCAAATCTCTGGTAATTTGGTTAATAGACATTAAATTAAGCATAAATTTAGGAGCATATATGACATTTGAGAGAGGCAAAGTACTGGAAATAGAGATATTTCCGAGAACAGTGACCGGTGAGAAGCCCCCATCAACCACCTTAACCTGAAATGACGTAGCAAGGTCTCACAGAGAAGAAAAAAGGGTAGTGTCACCAGTAATGTGGGAGGAGGCACCAAAATCCGTAAGCCAGACAGGAGCTTGGGATTTAACTAACATGGCAAAAGTACCTACAAACCTCTGAACTGAGGCAGAAGTAGATCCCTGAGAAGCTTTGAGACACTCATAATCAGCCCTGGAAACAGTGATCTGGCTAGCATCCTCTTGCACTTGAGAGTTATCTTCTGTAGAAACTTGGTGGGCACGTGGATCCATACCCTGTGGATAACCGTTTTGACCCAACATTGGTCCACAGTGTGTCCATTCCTATGACAGAATTCACAGAAGAAGGAATTCCGACCATGACCAGGTCCACGTGTATCACCACCACCACGAGCTCTGCCACCTCTTCCACCCGAATTTGCTCTACCACAACCAACAGCAGCCATGGCAAAGACATTAAAAGTAGGGATGGAATCTGAAGTAGTAAGCCTGGAGAGACGAGCATAGATCTGTTTTGGTGAAGGAATCTCATCCAGAGTCATGAATGGATCTTTCACTGCTTTGTACTCGGGACTAAGTCCAGACAAAAGCTGACTCGAACGAATCGCTTCTCTCTGCTTGGCAATAACAGATGCATCTGTAGAGATAGGCTGATGCACATCTTGCTTATCTTAAAGATTTTTCATAGTGCCATAATACTCGGATAAGGTTGTGGTGCCTTTCCGAAGGTTGTGGATATCCTCCACGACTCTATACAGCCTTGTAATATTGCTCCTGTGGAAGTATATCTCATGCAATACCTCCTACATCTTCTTGGTTGAGGCATGGACCATGACATGCTTAACAATGGTTTATGTCACACTGTTAAGAAGGCAAGTGGCCACCCAGTCATTGTCTGCCTCCCAATCTGCAGACTTCACATCAAGCACAGCATCGGTCAAAATGTACTCCTTCCAATGAGATCCGACAAACCGGAAAAAAGTAGACCAAAGTAAAAAGTTGGATCCAACCAACTTAATAGATGTTCCCTGCATGTGAGGGGAAGCACTCATGATAGAAATCTTCCCCACTGAGTCGCTTACGGCTTCCTTTTGATCCCCCATGATTTCCAAAGTCAAGATCCACAAAGAACAGTATCTTCAAGATCTGAAATCAGATCATAAGGTCTGAAAACTCTGATTTCAGACTAAAATGCCTCCAAAAATCACACCCAAGTTGAACAAAAGTGATTTTCATATCATGTGCCCTATTGGTACTACAAAGAAATTTGTTTGCACATGCTAGGGCATATGAATGGCCCTAGTAGTGCCTTCCAATCAACAAAATCTCCTCTCCTGAGTTGTGTGAAGCCCGCGCATTCCTGATCTAAGCCAACACAGCCTCTAGAGGTGACTTAGAGGTTGTATAAACCTACAGCAAAGATGATGGTGCACGAGGGAAGGCCCTGCAGCAACGACGGCGACCTTGTGTGGCCTAATGCGGCAGCAAAGGGAGAACAGCCCGCAACAACACGGGACGACGCGCAGCAACGCAAGGGTCGGCGGATCGACAGTGGAGGCCTCAGCGACCGATGGGCTGCAGTGCTACTGGCCTGGGAGGTCGGCGACACCGCTGAGGAGAGAGAGTGGAGGCTAGGGTTTTGGTAGGAGATAGGAGGCTAGGGTTTAGTGGGATACCAAAGCCCCAATCTAAGACCGCTACTCTAATACCATGTTAGAATCGAAACGAATTAATTTATTCAAAGAGACCCTAGGCCTTTATACAGAGAGGCACCAGAGAGAAAATTATAAGTATACCCTTTCACTATACAAAATAATAAAAACACCCACCGCTCATGCAGACAAACATGACAAAAAGAATCGTGCAAGAAGCAATACCATTTGAACTTGTTTGGCTGAAAAGACATCAAGACGCCCATTGGAAATAGAGAGCCATTGTTCACCACGAATCTTATTAGTACTAACCGGAAAAATATGATCTATTACCTGCATTTAAGATTATAAGTTACATAAATCTTGATACAAAATAAAAACCTACTCTCTAATCAACTCGCCACATTTGAAAGCTAAAAAAATAAATGATATGATCCCTTACACTATTGATAGCATGCCTAAGGCCAAAAAATGGTTCAGCATAAGATCATGTAAAATAGTATTGGATGGGGGAAAAGATCCTGTTGGAAACTATAAACAAGAGCTTAAACAAAAGTATCCCTTTGCAAGGTTCAGAAGGTCATTATGCAGTATGCAGTCCAACAGGTATTGCATAGTGAGTACTCGACATGCAAGAAAATACAAGGGCAAGTATGCGGTTTTGTTTTTTTAATAATTGATTTTTTTAAATCAAACCAAGATGTGAGTTTTAAATTAAGAACAAAGTCAACAATTATAAATTCAAGTTGATGAAGTAAGAAAACGTATCAACAAGGATCTTTAAAATGACTCTTTAATTCTTAAAAAGAGAGACTCTAGAGTAACCAAAAATGCTTTTTAATAATTATCAAGGCACATTGGACACCTTCAAGAATTAAAAAGCCTCATTTAGTGGGATCAAGCACGTGAATTTTTCCTTTCAAAAGAATACATGATCCTTTGCAACCATTTGTACCTTCCTACAGGCATATCCAGCCTCAGCTCCAAAATGGAGAAATCATAATTGTCTCTAATAAAGTATTGGGACTAGTAAATAAAGAGTCCTCTTTTTCAACTTACGTAAGTCCATTTAGTTAAATTAGAAAGTCCTGAATCATATTTATATCCATGTTTGTCATTTCCTAATTCTATTAAATTTACTATGTAATTTGTTAACCCTACTCTATATATAAAAGGGTTAGACATCCTATTTTCAATAATAGAGGCATTTATTTTTAATAAGAGAGGCATTTACTTCCTCCACAATTTCCTTCCAACATTTCTTTGTTCTTCCCCTGTCCCACTTTTAAGACTTGCCATTCTTCTCACACCCCTTCGGAATAGCACATCAGTCAACATTCATAAAGATGTTCAAATCACCTCAACTACAACTATTGTTCTATCCTCCATCAGTGTGAAACAACCTTTCCCTTAAAATATTATTATACATGAACTAAATGCATTTGACTACTTGTGTAACTTATCATGCTTTTTTTAGAGAGTTTAAAAAATTTTTATGGTAGATCCATATCCATAATTGATAATTCAAACACTGATATTATGGAAAAATCCCAACTATACTGATGATTATCTCTATTCACATCCATATTCCAATTTAAAAATGGATAGAGCTTTTCTTTTTTCGAAAAGAAGAATGGATAAAGGTATGTTAAATCCACTTCCTTGTCAGTACTCAACTACTTAAGCTAAGAAAATCTTAACAAGCCATGAAAATTTTACAGCTGGATGAGTGATGCTTTGGTACTCACATGGTTCAGATGAAACTCCGCAGATTCTATAGCATCTGGGAATGAACGACAAAGACAGTCATCCCATACCACCATTAGTGCTAAAATAGAATTATCCATGAATTCATTCAATTCCATCTGCAAAACATCATTAACATTCACAGGCTTATTGATAGATGCAGAGAAACAGATAACTAAAGAGTCAGCATTGCCCATTGCACCACCAAAGGACTGCATATATGTCTGGACGGTAATCATTCACCAAAAAAAAAGGAAAAAAAATGCATACGAGTAATCAAATATTCAAGACAATGCAATTTACCAGTGGGATAAATATGGTATTCAAGTCATCATCATGTTTTCCCAGAAGTGAGCTTTTTGCAAGCTCATTACCTACGAACCCATAAGCCCTTGTCAGGGGTGAATCAACAGAAAGATATCTGCAGATGATCAGTAGTAACGCCACACATTTTCAGATAATCACTGCATACATGAAATAATTTAGCAATAAATGTTACGATTTCTATCATGTAAGCAGGAAGGCAGTCTTCTGAAGGTGGATAAATTCTAGGAGCTCCACTGAAAATCATTTGCATCTTGTGAATTTAGTTTATTTGGTGAGATTGTGAAGAGAAAACTCAAATGCAATTACTGCTGGATGTCATTGAATCGGATCAGGTGTCTGCATAGTGCAATGAGTATCTCAAAATGACAACTGGAAAGGGGTATCACAGGGTTCAAAGGGAGATGTTAATTTCAAGAAATTGATTCACTAATCAATGGTAGAGTCTAAGACAGGGACTACCATTAAAATCCTCAATACACAATCCAGCCTCTCAAATCACAATCTCATCGAAATACTGTATCTATATTCACATGAACCATTATTTCTTTATTTTTTTGCAAGTAAAAACCTGTGTTGTTTGATAACTGGTACAAAGAACTTGGGCATTCATTTCTTTAAGCATCACTTCTGTTTGTAGACTAAGTTCACTACATTTTCTCAACTTTTCTTTTTCATTTTGCAAAAGTACTTCTAACTACTTTTTTTTTCAAAAAAAAACGTACTACTAACTTCTGAGCAAGTTCTGATAAAAAGAAATAGATCAAACAATACAAAAAAGAACAGGATATTAATTACCAAAGAACAATTGGCTGACATAGTAGCCACACTTTCTATATGGCAGACTTCTATTTTTTGAAGATATGCACTGTAGACCAGCTTGTGGAGATTGTTGGCTAATATATGATTTTGCAAACTAACTTGATACTGAGAAACAAGGCATCTTCTCTTATGTAGATACATGGTTCTTTCTTTCAGTAACACCTACGTGCATGCATGTTTGTGCTTCTTAAAATTAACCAGATTTTTTTTATGCACAACCATTGCTCTTGTAGAGGACAGGCCTTTCATGTAAGAACAATCCTTAAATAACTATTTTTACGTTTGATTCATGGATTGAATGTAACATCATCTCTTCACATGACTTTTCAAGATATCACCCAAATCTCGTGAGGTGCGCAGAAGAGGAGTTATAGATCTTTTCTTTTAAAGAGGAGCTATAGATATTTAGACAATATGATCATGGTTTAACAAACATATTCAAGACCCTCCAGCATCATGCACTCAAATGGTAAGTTGGTGAACACTGACTTGTTTGTTAAGTGTTTACAAGGAGGGGAAAGTAGTATGTCACAGACAAAAGGGCATGAGAAACATTCAAACAATTTTCAAATATGAATAGCTCAAGGACCTCATAATTGTCTCTCTTTCTGCCTCATGTGAGGAGTCATTAAGGCAGATAGCAGCTCCAACTGCAGCTAGCCCGATCATCCCACGTAAAGAAGCCATCTCAATGGACTCATGGTGATTTGCAGAAAGGAAGAACTGGGGAAAAGCTTCTGAAGATGACTGTGAATGAAACCAACTTGCAGCTTTTATGCTTGGTGGGACTCTTACCTGCAATTTTTAGCCCATTTTAAAGTGAAGGAAACTGAATATACTTTGCTAGCAGCAATAAACACCTGGCAGATAATGGTAATATGAATTTTCAACATGAGCAGATTGGTAGGAAAAAACATATAGTGGAAACAACACACTCAGTTGTATACCTCAATTCAAAACAAAGGTCATTGAATGGAAAATCTATTGTAAAAATGACATCAAGTGACCAAAGCCATGTGATAGTCCAAATTCACATAGCTCGCTCTTTAAATTTCAGCTAAATCTCAGCCTTGTCATACAAAGCAAGCCCTGGCAGCTTCAAACATCCAATTCACCTCAAAGAAGCTGCACTTGGGGGCTGTTTTAAGAGAATAGCTGTATGTTTAGATATGGAAAACTAAGTAGTTAGCAAAAAAAAGTTTGGACTTTCTGATAAAGAAATTGGTTTTTGGTTGGCTGATATCACATCACCATCTACACTTGGCAAGAATTTGTTTCCTCTGAGAACTTATAGAGTTGATTCCTACAACAACTAGAGTGCTTGAGTGTATTTTCTTGATCACAAACTGCATTATTTACACTTGACAAGAATTTGTTTCCTCTAAGGTTTTAAGTTCCGATTTTGGCATCGTTTCAATAAATGTCTAATTGCACATTTTGGAAGCATGCCAATTGTCAATATTTTACCGTCAGATTTCAATGATTTCGATACCTTGAAAATAATTTATTTCAAAGGCACACCAACAAAAATGGTAGAAATAATCAAAATAATTAAAATTTCAAGAAAATCATATGTTTAAACAGATTTAAGTAAGAATACGAATGTTATATCCTAATATTCATATGCAACATGTAGTCTACCATATTCAAGTTCAAGAATCAAATATCAAATAATTACATTCCAAATTGAATTGAGACATGCAAAAATAAACAATTCAAATATAGTAGTTTGCAAAGTTCACATGGCCATTCCTATTGCCTAATTACCATGTAGTGGAATCATGGTTTAATTATTGTCCACTTTGAAGTCTAGGCCAAAAGTCTAGCCATCATCCACAATTGTAGCAAACGATTCCAATGATAGTCCAAATAGATCATGTGCTGAAAATATGTCATAACCATCTAATGAATCCTAGCATTTCTTTTATTCATGCATGGATGACTATTTAGCACCTACAACTACAGAATATGGTTTTCATGTTACTGAATATGTCATATTCTTCCACGGTAGGCCTTAAACATAACTTCATTATATCTCTAATCATTACTAACGTGGAATCATAGAAGCAATTCAAGTGCTTCAAAATCTCTAGGAATCAAATAATCTATCAACAACAGCTACCTGAATACACAGGCCAGATCTAAAAAAGCACACTTCCTGTTAGCCTCCACAAAACTTAACCACATGACACCCAATTCAACAAATCTAGACCTCATAATTTCATGAAATTCACATACTCTTGATCAAATCCACAAGGAGCAAAACCATTCATCATGATTTTACCTGCATGGTCAAAATTTCCTTGAAATGGTCAAAATGTTGTCCGTGTACATGTAAATTGACACCTGCACTATGTCGAAATGATCCCATATCCAAAATGTGGCATTTCGCCATCATTGGCATTTCAATCACTGGTTTCCTATAAAACCTTAAAAAGTTATTTTCTATAATGACCAAAGTGCTTGAGTGTATTTGCTTGATCACAACTTTGCTTTAAATAAGCTGTCAACAAGGACCAAGAAGTGAGTTTTTCCTAACTCTAAATAAGCCTCTAACAATGTATAATCAACAAGGAAGCAGCAACAACTGCCATCTATCCGCCCACCTGAGTTAACCTATGTTATCAGGCCTGCCTTTGCGTCTCCCTTGATCTCTTAGGGTCCACTGCTGAAGAAGGCAAAAAAAAAAAAATCTAAAGCCACATTCTTTTGAGCAAGATAATAATGGCTGCTGATTGAACAGAAGATGGATTCAATCTCTGGACTAAATATCCTACTGGGCTTTTCACGAGTTACAACTGATGCAAATAAAGAGATAATATATATGTCCACCATAAATTGGTTAGGAGTCCATCAACTGACATCTACCTGCATGTTTCATCTAAGCCTATATTATCATGCCTGCCTTTGCATCTTCCTCATTCTAACTTAGAGTCTATTGCAAGAGGAGGAGAAAAATCTAAAGCCACATTCTTTAAGTGTGATAATTACCATGTCTGCTGATCACACACAGGAAGAACATAAACTCTGGACCAAATATCCTAGTGCATTTTTTGCAAGTTACTTGCAATGCTCACATAACAAAAGGACTGACCCATGAAGAAGTCCACTTCCTTCGCAAACTCGGTTCAAAATCCACAAGACCTCTACAAACGAAGGGAGTATACACTGGGGCGCTTGGGCAGTTTTAGGTCGGAGATACCACATGGTCAGGAAGTTTGAGACAAAAAAACAAGAAATTCTCTCTGTGGCCTCTTCATTTTGAGACATCATGTTGGAGCTGACCCCAAAGAAGGAATGCATAAAAAGTTATCCTCGTCAATCATCTATCTTCCCAACCAAAACCTCATAGTACCACAATTGGTCGACATATATATTTCATTGCAATTTTACCCTAATTTCCATGATTGATTCAGTAACACCCTATCTGGAAATTGATGCAAATATAGTCTCAAATAAGAAAGTGCTACCCAATTACATTACAAAAAGGGGATAGTACAAACTACAACACATTTCTTAAATTGGTTGAAGAGGCCACTAATAGTTGCCGCCAATTCAACTAAGATATCAACCATACGATCAAATTAGTTGACTAGTAACAAGACAATGCAGCTACTCATCACAGGTTCACAAATCAGGCACAATGAGATTAGTCAACTACAGAGGCATAATCAAGTCAGCCAAGATGTGATCTGTTGCATATTATTGCCAACGAAGCAATGTCCTTGTCCACAGGCTCAATATGGTGCAGATGGGAGGAACTGAATTGATCAGATGTCTCCTTCTCATTCAGCTCATATTTAAAATATAGCAGTGATTAACACCTTACAACCACCTTGTAATAGAGAGGGGTAACCATACACACAACAAATATTACAGTTGCCACCTGTAAGTTAACCCCAACTAACTACCATCCACAACTATCTCACAGTATCATTAACAATATTTGGCCAATGCCAGATGAATTTCACTGGTTATTACACATACATGGCTCATTTCTACACCCCCTTACCAGGGAAAACAAATCGATTAGTCTTCACATCCTATAACGTGGGACTACTCAATGATGTATATCCATTTCTTCTCCAACTTTTTCGCTGAGGTTGGTCATTGTAAGAACACTGTCGCCTCTGTTGTTTCCATAAATATGTGATCAATGAGCAGCAGGGGGATTGAATATTCCAGTCTCTCAGTTCTCTTTCCACCCACATAGGGTTCGTAACATGGTAAAAGAGTTCATAGCATGGTAAAAGAGCACCATTCTTGCTGCGCAAGGAAGAAGGTGATTTGAAGGAAGGTGCTGGAGATCTGAAGAGAGTGTTTGATATTTGATCAGATCAATCAGATCAATTGCTTGTAGAAGCTGATCTGAAGACATTAGCGGCATCAATTCAAGGGCTTGCGGCAATTGGAGCTATGGGTTTATCTCCAGGTTCAAGTTTCTCGTCATCAAGCACCAGTGCAGGTATGATCTCTTCAAATGTGCCATCTATTCCAGCAATCCCTGAATCAGTTCAGCATAATGTCTCATATAAGTTGACTGCATCGAATTATTCACTGTGAAAACTGCAATTTCTACCCCTTCTTTATGTATATGATCTGGTTGGATTCATTGATGGGTCTATTCCTAAAGCTTCGCCAACTGTTACAGCTTGTGATGGAACTGAAACACCTAATGATGGCAATATTGTGTAGCTTTGCAAGGATCAATTGATCTTTGGTTGGTTTTATCTGTTACTGAGGAGATGTTTTCTCGAATTATACCTCTGAGATCTAGTTGGCGTTTTCTTGGAAAATTATTTTGCCATGCAAAGTACGGCACATGTTTTTCAGTACAGAGCCGAGTTGAGCTCTTTGAAGAAACGGGATTTCACAATAACCGAGATTGCTAATAAGGCTAAAGAAATTTTTACTAATCATGCTTTATGTGGTAAAGCTTTAGAATAGGATGATCTGATTTTAGCCATATTGAATGGACTGGGACCAGAGTATGACTTAGTCATTGCCTCTATCACCAGTCGCGCTGGTTCTTTACCAGATAATGAAGGTATATGGGCTTTATTAGCTCAGGAGCAGAGAATCTTGAAAAATCAGCCCAGACCTGAAGTTGCAGTGAATCAGGCTGTAAGAGGTGATTATAGTGACCCTAGAGGTAGTCAATTTCATGGCACTGGCAGGAGTTAATAGGTGAGATACTAACAATCAAACATATTCACCACCTTTCAGGGGTGGTTATGGTCAACTTAAACCTCAAGGAAGTCACTCCCCTTCTGAAGCAGGCATTCAATGCCAAATCTGTGGGTGGTTTAATTATACAGCTATGAAATGTTATGACGAATACAATCATACATCTATAACATGTTATGACAATTACAATCATGCAGCTCAAACTCTTGCTCCAGTTCCTCCTGAAGGTCAATTCACTAAAGCTTCATCTTCAGCAGTGCCAACCCAGTATCCAGACTCAAGAACTACACATCATGTCACCAACTCCTTGGCAAACTTGGATCTTGCTTCTGAGTACTCAGGTCATGATGAAGTTAAGTTCAGTAGTGGTGAAGGTCTGAGCATAAATCATATAGGCTCTAAGTCCGGTTCATCCATTCATCATCCTCTTTATTTGCAAGAAGTTCTGACCAAGCGAGTACTTCTGCGAGGAATGGCTAGGAATGTTCTTTACCAAATGTGGCTTCCATGCTCTACTCCTGAGCGACTTCATTTTTATCCCGAGTCATCAACTGAAGTTTGTCTTTAGGCATTCCAATTACAAACTAATAAAGAAACTTGTTACAAGCAAGTTGTTACTTGTTTCTAATAAAGGTTGTAAATCAGTTTGTTCAAGTTGTATACAAGGGAAGGTACACCTCTTTCTTCAATTGATACAAGACATACTGCTCCATTTGAAATAATGCATCCTGATGTTTGGACCTCACCAATGCTTTCCTATGATGGCTACAAGTATATAGTCATATTCATAGATGATTGTACTCATTTTGTGTGGATTTTTCCTTCGAAACAAAAGTTAGATGTTTTCTCTGTATTCCAGCACTTCCTTATGTTAATGCTCATTTTGGGGTTCAAGGGTGGTGAATATAGAAATGTGCATCAGTGGTTGATTCAAAAAGGCATTATTCACAGAATTTCTGCTCCCCATACTCCTGAGCAGTGCTGAGCATAAGAATAGACATTCATCTGAAATGGGTCATTCTATGTTGCACCCTGCCCAAGTTCCCACTTAGGTACTGGTTTTTGGCCTTTTATACAGCTGCTCAGATTATGAATATATTACCTACACAACCCGGGGATCTTTCTTCTTATGAGCTACTATTCCAGAAAGCACCTGATTATCACTATTTTAGAGTCTTCAGAATCTGGATCACATGTGTTTTTGGGACAGTCCCTAGCATAAGGCCTATAGGTGCTTAAATCTAGCCACCAAGCAAATGATACTTACACGCCATGTCATATTTGACAAATCCAAGTTTTCCTTATTTATCAAAGATATGAAAACAGTTAGCATGGAATAAAGAAGCCATGTGGACAATCCACGTGAAACCTTAGCCACATGGCACCGTGGGTCCATAGAAGTCAGCCACCATGGCCTTAGGTTTTATGTGTTGGGTTGGCTTGCATGTTAAGTTACTTGTTACCATATGTGACAAATTTTATTCTACATGTAATCAGTGATTTAAATGCCGTCGGCATGCCGTCGGTAAGGGAGTTTTTGGAGGGAGGGCATGTCGACACAAACATAGTGTCGGTTTGCAGGGAAACCGTCGGCATGCTGAGGATTTCGTCGGCATGCCGACAGTTGCCGACGAAACGGCGACGTGCCGACCGTGGCTGAGCGGCGGGAATTTTGAAATGGCTGGGCGGCGGGATGCTGGAAATTTGAAAGGTTGAGCGGGGAGGGAATTTGACCGTATGTGTGTGGCTGGACGGGGAGGGAACTTTGAAATGGCTGGCTGCTGGGAGGGAATTCACACACAAACGTTTGTCATATAGGCTCAAATAACCTGTAAATATGTTTCTAACACACACACACATGTTGATTTTTTGTCATATAAGCTCAAATAACCTGTAAATATGTTTCTAATATTTTGATTTAGTTGTCTTTTAAATTTTAATCATTTCTATCATTTCTGTCGGCATGCATCGGCGTGCCCTCGACGTGCCTCAAAATGTCATTTTTTCGGGCCGTCGAAATCGTCGAAATCTGCCATCAAAAAACGAGCATTTCCACGGCATGCCCACGAAATGCATACCTACAATTTCATCGGCACGACGTCGAAATCGGCATTTCGAACCTTGGATATAATTAGGATTTGATTGGATTTTCTATGTTTGATTGATTAAGATTTGATTTCTATTTTTAGAATTAGGATTCGATTTTTAGAATTAGGATTCGTATTACTTCTCTTTAGAAGGAGAATAATACCTACATGATTAATTAAGTTACAACAATATTTTCTATTCCAAAACTCATCTCCTCTCCCCCTTCTATTCTACAAAAATAACCAAGTTATTGTTCATGCTACTGTTTATGTGAACAATAACAGTGCCTACAGCACTGCACTTCCAAACTGTAACATGATATCAAAGCAGGCTTTCCTAGCCAACAAAGACTTCACGTGTGAATTGAAGAAAAAGACCTCCATCTCTTCAAGCTCTGCATTGACTTCTTCACCTTCTTTTGGTGACCTTATACACACCCAAAGAAATCGAGCGCCTTACATTGGCTCGTGAGGTGTAGAAGCAACAGCACCAACTCGAATTGAAGGGATGTGTGGATCCTTCTAGCACATCGAGGAATGCCAAGATTTAGTGCTTGGCTCTCAGGTGTAAAAAAGAGACACAAAGACCGCTCTCAACCTTCTAGAAAGAAGAGATGACAGATTCAAAGATCCAAATCACTACGGAAACACAAGATGGGGCTAAAGTTAAGAAGAGGGAGAAGGAGATCTATCAAGTTATAAAGAGGTTTGTGATCTTTGTGCTTCATCAATGGAACCTTCATATCCGATTTTTTATTCTCCTCCAAAAGGAAAGATTTTCTCAAAGAAAAGATGTCAAATATCATGCATAGGATCACCCACCATTCTATCACCACAAGAAGTTTGAAGGCAAGCCTCCACACACTCCAACTTTGACTTGAGGGGACATGTTAGCATGAAATAAAGAAGCCATGTGGGCAGTCCACGTGGCACCTTAGTCACGTGGCATCATGGGTTCACAAAAGTTGGCCACCATGGCCTTAGGTTTTAGGTGTTGGGTTGGCTCGCATGCCAAGTTATTTATTGCTATATGTGGTAGATTTTATTATTGATATAATTAGGATTTGATTGCGTTTTCCATGTTTGGTTGATTGGGATTTAATTTTCTGTTTTATATTTTTAGAATTAGAATTAGAATTACTTCTCTTTAAAAAGAGAGAAATACCTACATGATTAATTGAGTTATAATAATATTTTCTATTCCAAAACTCCTCTCCTCCCTTCCTTCTATTCTACAAAAACAGTAAAGTTACTGTTCACGCTACCATTCACATGAACAGTAACATGAACAATAACATAGTGCTGCGCTCCCAAACTTGAACAGAAACTATTAATATGCTGTTGCTCCACGAGTTATTACTGCTCCTCATGTTATTGAGGTTCCCTCATCAATTATTGGTGCACCCATGTCACAGCCAGTAGCTACTTCTTCATTAAATGCAGATGCTCCTTCATCAACTGCTCCTTCCTCGTTGGCAAAGATTCATCATGTTCCCCAGGAGGCTAGACCAACAATTCCTGAACCAATACACCCAACTAAAACACTGTTTAGCAGCAATTGAATACAATACCACAACAAACACATTGTATGGAGAATAGATCAATGCATGGAATTGTCAAAAAGAAAATTTATCATG
Organism: Thalassia testudinum; assembly: GCA_037157565.1. NCBI lineage: Eukaryota > Viridiplantae > Streptophyta > Magnoliopsida > Alismatales > Hydrocharitaceae > Thalassia > Thalassia testudinum. The sequence goes on from JAZHRO010000030.1 coordinate 58,451,233, forward strand.
CATCCTCTACCTTCAAATTTACTTCATATTTAAACACTTGAGCCTACAATTTATTCACAAGCTAAGAAAGACCCCCTATGGGTTGCAGCAATGTTTGATGAGTATAATGCACTTTTTTTCTTTGAAAGGACGTATAATGCACTTATTAACAATCACTCAATCAGACATGATCTTCTGCTCCTTTTCAACCTAGAATGAAAGTTGGTTGTAAATGGAGCTATAAAATTAAAAGGAAAGCTTTTGGTGAAATTGAGCATTATAAAGCTCGCTTGGTTGCAAAGGGATATGATCGGCAATATGGGTGAGATTACAATGATACTTTTAACCCAATTATCAAGGACACTACCATCAGATTGGTTGTATTCTTAGCTGTGACAAATAATTGTGTCACTCAGGCAATTGGACATACATAATGTATCCCTTCATGGCTACCTTGAGGAAGATGTTATACCTCTCAATCTCAGGGATTTATTCACCCAGAACCCAAGCATGTTTGCAAGTTACGCGAGTCCTTGTATGGGTTCAAACAGGTACCGAGGGCGTGGTTCAAAAGATTAAGCCAATTTCTTCATGATTATGGCTTCATTCCATCCAAAACAGATGCCTCTTTTTTTTATTCTCAAGAAGGGCAGGCTGCTCATACATTTTTTAGTCTATGCTGATGGTATATTGGTAGTTTCCTCTTCAAATGCTACTCTGGTCACATTATTAGACGCCTTGCAGTCTCAGTTTCCAGTAAGAGATATGGGTTCTCCATAATATTTTCTGGGGGCTGAACTGATTCATACTAACAAAGGCATGTATCTTTCTCAACAACAATACTTGGCCAACTAATTGATTCGTCATAAACTTGGTGAAACGAAGCCAGTTGCCACACCAATGGCTACTGCTGCTGCATCACACTTTTCTAAAAAACAAGGAGCTGCACTACCAAATCCATTCCCATTTCTTCAGTTGGTGGGCAGCCTTCGGTACCTTTCAATTCACTCATCCAGACACAAGCTTTGAGGTTAATACGCTGGCACAAGTAATGCGAAATACATCAGATATTCATTGGGAAATGGGAACTGCTGAAACATGTACTGAGATATTTGAAGGGTGCCATCTCTTATTCTTTGTTCTTGCCCAGAGCTAATTGAACATCACTGGCAGTCTATTCTGACACGGATTGGGCTCCTAATCTTTTTTTTTAAAAAGGAAAGTGATAACTACCCAAGAACATATGTAATAGAATCAACAATAACCCTCAATACAACATGCAGACCCCAAGGTCCCCCACTCACAAGGAATCAACCCAAAGAGTAAACAAAGAGTTAATAGACTCAACAAAATTCTCCACGTAAGGTCTTTGGCCCCTGAAAACCACCGCATTCCTGCCCAACCAAATACCCAAAAGAACTGCCAACGGCCTGGCCTTCTCCTTCTTCGTACGGAAGACGAAATGTCCACCAACACCACCTCCACTTCTGAAGCTATGCCAGAATTCCTCGAACAGACAACACTCCCACCACCTCCCGCCCATCCTGTCCCAAATTTGCACTACAAAAGGGCAAGTGAAAAAAAGGTGGTCAAAGTCCTCCTCATCACCACCACACAAAGGGCAGACCTTACATTCTCCAGGAGCCCACCTCGCCCTCCACACCTTAGTCACCAGCCTTCTCCTCCTAAGGAGCCAAGCAAAAATCTTAACCTTCAGTGGGCACGCAACTTTCCAAATCTGCCTGCAGTCCCTTACTAAATCCAACTCCGCCCCAGGACCAACAATGGACAATCTCCTGTATGCAGCCGCTACCGAAAACTCACCTTCATCCCAACCAAACATGTCCGAACCAGATGCCGGATGCAGTCCCTCCAACTCTTCAAGTAAGACCTGAAAATCGTGCGCTCTCGCATCTGATAGACTGCCTACGAAGCGTGGGCACCACCCAACTTCCCATATCTCAGCCACGGACGCCATTTTGTTCTGGGATAAGGCAAACAGTTTCTGAAATCTTCTGTCAAGCGCTCCATCACCCGTCCAATCATCCTGCCAAAATCTGAAAGTCTCCCCGTTCCCAACACAAGAACAAAGCAGTTCCTCACCTTAGAAGCCACCGTCGACAAGCCTTTCAAAAAGTAAGAGGCATCCCTAGGCGGTAACACCAGGAGATCCCAACGCACCAGACCACCATACGCCATCTCGAACACCTTGCCCATCACATCTCCCCTACCTTCCAACAGGCACCCCACCAACTTCGCCAACAGACTATCATTAGATCTCCCCAAATCTCTCACCCCGAGCCCCCCGTCTTCCAATGGTCTGCAAACCTCCTCCCAAGCAACCAACCTGGCACCCTGTCCACTCGTCCCCTGGTTGGACCAGAAGAAATTTCTCATATCTCTCTCTATCTTTGCAATCACCTGTCGAGGTATCTTCAGTACGGAAGTGAAGTACGATGGCATTGCTGACAGAACCGCCTTGAGCAGGACCAACCTCCCACCTCTTGACAGTAGCCTAGACGCCCACCCCTCCAACCTCCCTTCCAACCTCTCCACCAGCGGGGCCCAATCTCTCGCCAGAATCCTCCCATCTGACAACGGTAAGCCCAGATATCTAATCGGGAGCTTAACCTGTTCTGTGCCAAGTCCCAAACTACACCCCCTCGCCTCTGTCTCAGTCAGATTGAAAGGGACGAAATCCAATTTAGCCAGGTTAATCTGCAATCCTGACGCCTCACCTAGTAAGAAGACAAGGAACCGCATTCTTCTGGCCTCCCTTTCTCCACCTTCAATGAAGAAGATCGTATCGTCTGCATACTAAAGCAACAGGATACTCGTCCCATCTCTCAAGGAGAAACCTCTCATCAAGTTTCTCTCACAAGACCTCTTAGCTGCCCTAGCAAGAGCATCCACGGCAATCACAAAGAGCATCGGGGCCAACGGACAACCTTGTCTCACCCCCCTCCTTGGTTGGATCCAACCCCCAGCTGAGTTTCCGTTGATAAGAACCGAGAACGACGTCGTGGTGACGCATCTCTTCATCCAGTCAATCCACAACGGCGGGAACCCCCTCTTCACCAAGGACGCCCACAGAAACGACCACTGAATCGAGTCATAAGCTTTGCTGAAATCAACCTTCCATAGGAAAGCCTTCTACTTATCGCTCTTCCAGGATGAAAGGATTTCCGAGGCCATCACATAGCCCTCCAAAATATTCCTGCCAGGAACAAAGGCCGTCTGCACCGAATCTACAATCCCACCCAGAGTCCTCCTCAATCTATTTGCCAGAAGCTTCGCCACCACCAAGTAGATAGCATTCGAGAGAGCTATTGATCTGTACTCCTGAATCTCCTCAGCACCCTCCTTCGGTAGCAGGAACATGTAGAACTTGTTCAGCCTATTGAATCCCGAGTTACCAGCTCTAAATTCTTGCACCACTTGCATCACGTCTTCTTTCACCACCGGCCAGAACTCTCTGTAGAAGGCAACCGGAAAGCCATCCGGCCCTGGACAACCATCCGCGTTCAACCCCCAAATTGCCTCACGGACTTCATCGTCCCCAAAAGAGCCCGTCAAGAAGCTGGCATCTGCCTCCCGGATCTGCGGTATCTCAGGCCCTAACCATCTCCACCTTCCCCCCGGTCTCCACCTAGTAAAGTCTCTGAAATAACTCGCAGCTGCCCCTCCCACCGCCTCCCTTCCCACAAACTCCTCCCCATCCACCACCAATCTATCAATCCAGTTCCTCCTCCTCCTACCTGATGCAGCCATATGAAAAAATCAGGTGTTGGAGTCACCTTCCTTCAGCCACTTCTACCTAGACCTCACCCTCCACTCCATCTCCACTTTCTGGTCCTCCTCCTGTATCACCTGAATCTGTCTTGCTCTGTGAACCCTGTCAGCGTCTGAAAGGAGACCAACATCCTCTGCCCTGTCCAGACATGCAATCTCACCAAGAGCCTCCTCTTTCTTCCTCCCGCGTTCCTCCCTAATCTGCTTGATATAGGTCTTTAAGAAGGATCTCAAATCTCTCAGTTTCGCTTCCAATCTGGCAGCCGCCAAACCATCCGCCTGAGATGACCTCCACCGTTCCTCTATCAACTCCCTGAAGCCCTCCTCCATGAGCCACGCCTTATCGAACTTGAAATAAGTACCATGTCTCCATCCCTCGTTCGACACCCACAGCAAGGGGGTGTGATCCGAGAACGGACGCTCCAGGGATCTAACCTCCGCCATCGGGAACAACTCCGCCATCGCCGTTGAGACAAGAAATCTGTCAATCCGGGATCGCTGTCCTCTAGAGCTCCTCCACGTGTAGAGACAGGACAACGGTGGCATATCAACCAGCCCCTGATCCGCCACAAAGCCTGCAAACGCCTCAGAGCCCTAGTCTAATCCCCCTCGGTCACCTGATCTTCTTCTGCCCGCAGAGTAACATTAAAATCGCCACAACCAGCCAAGGTATCCCCTGAAAAGTTGCTACGACCTAGCTCAGATCTTCCCACAAGGCATGTCTTCTCCGACCCTCCGTCGGGCCATAAACCGAGGAAAGGAGCATACATGTGTCATCCCAGCATCTCTGAAGTCTAACAGTGACAACATGGGACCCAACCAGAGAGTCCAGCAAGGAGAACTCTTCCTCCTTCCATCCCACAGCAATTCCCCCCGCACTTCCATCCGCATCCAAGGCCAAGAAACCCCCAAAAACACCTCCCCCCACCTCCCTCCACAACCTTCCATCACAGCTCCCCCACTTCGTCTCCTGGAGAAAGACCACATCAGGCCCCCATCTTTGAATATACCCCCGCAGAGCTGCCTGCCTCGACAAGTCATTCAGACCCCTCACATTCCACGACATGACCTTAGTCATGAGGACCTCCAGGAACCACCTCCTGGCGTCAACCGACTAAACCCCATCATTGCGGCCACATCATCCTCCTCTTCCATCAACAAACGCAGATCATTTGAGTTCCCCTCACAACCACCCACTGCCCCTCCTCGCCCCGCAACCTCCACACCTTCTGCGGCCAACATCTGCGCATCCCCCAGCACCATAACCTCGCCCTCAGGTAGCCTAGTCACCGCATCTGCCCTCACTGCCACCGCATCCACCATCTTCCCAGCTCCACCAGCAGCTCCCGCCGCTCCTCCACCACTACTGGGGACCCCAGAGCATAAATCCCCCCGTCATCGCCCCCAGCAAGGGCCGCCGCAGTCGACCCAGCTCCATCGGTGACCGACGCCAGTCGACCCCAGTAACTCCCCCAAACGAGGCCTTCCGAGCCTGCCCCCTACAGTAAAACCATCGCGGCCTGTAGACAAGCCGCTGTGAGCCAGACAGCCTCCGCTCTCGTCGCCGCCCGCTCCCCTTCCCGCCAGTCGCACCTTGCCCCATCGCCTGAACCGGTCTAGCCAAGGTGCGCCTCGATCCTCCAACAACAGTCCCCCACCCTTCATCCGCAGAGACCTGGGGTCGCGGAGTCGAGCGCACTGGAGGACCCAAAACGACACCAGCGTCGAAGCCCCCAACCCCCGCATCCAAGTCACGCCCACCCGACCCGAGTCCGCCATGAGCTCCTCCTACAAAATCGAGGGCCATCTCAGTGCCAACAACGCACTCGCAATCAGCAAGGTCGCCCGCCTTCAGCGTCGCATTCACCTCTCCCGACCCCCCGCAAAAACCACATCGGCTACCCGCATCCCCGCCCCTTCACCTGCCACTGACTGCGCCATGAAGTTTGCAACCGCCGCAAGATCCTCTCCGCAATCCCCGTCGCGACCTTCGACCTTCCCAAGAGCAACCTGACCTTCCTCCGCTTGCCTGCCACTACTGCCTCCACGCGCCGTCGCCGCTCCGCCACCCACCGCCTCAGCAAAAGACCTAGGGTTCCCGAAACCCCACGAGACGCGGATCAGCCAGGCGGAGCTCCCCCACCTGAGCACCAACCTCTCCACAAGCCGCTGTCCCGGTCTCATCTCCACCCAGGCTTCGATCCGCGACAAGTCGGCCGCCTTCAGGCCCAGGCCTTCGCATCCGCGCAGCATCGCAAAAGGGGCAACCACCACCGCCACCACCTCCACCATGCGGAGGAAGAGTGGAACCCCCTCAACCAGGATCTTCCTTCTCGCGCCAGTCGGCGGCCTCTCTGCCAAAGCGCCATCTGACCTGACCGGCCACCGACACAGCACCACTCCTCAGCCACATTGCAGCACCTTGAAGACCAGCCGCCTCAACTCCTCTCAGCCCAGCCCCAACAGCACCAACCGCCCACCTCCCAGGGAGGCCACCCTAAACCGTCCCCCGTCAATCCCCAAGAAGGCGGTGACCACCTTTCTCAAGGCATCCACCTCTACCTTCCCCTCCAAGACCACCGCTACCAACACCGACGCCAGCCTCCCTTCCAGCGCTCCAAACTCCTCCGACCATGGCGCCTCAACCTCCACGAGGGGCGCCCCCTCCGGATCATCCTCGAGGAAACCACCCCACTCAATCCCCGGCGCCCGCAGCCCGACCTCCAGTGCCTCAGAACGCCACAACGCAAACACCGCACCGGATCCCTACACTCCGCCGCCAAATGCCCCTCCCCAAGGCATTTGAAACACCTCACCGGCTCCGCTCCCTTCCGCGACCTCCTACCCACCACCGTCCAGCCAGGGCCATCTCTCCTCACCTCGTCCGCCAGCCACCCGGACGTCAGCCACCCCGTCGCCAGACCTCTCATTCCCCCCAAACCAAGACCTCTCACCGAGAGTTATCTGTTCTTTAGCTCCATTTGGGCTCCTAATCTTGACGAAAGAAAGTCTACAACATGCTACACCATCTATCTTGGTCGATCCTTATTCCTTGATCTCTTGAACCTCAAGCAGCCAACCATAGCACCTTCCAGTGGTGAGGATGAATATCGTGCTATTGTTAATGCTACAGCAGAGGTGACATGCAGCCAATCCTTACTACATGAACTGGGCATATATCTTAAATCACCCCCCGTGACAATCATGGGGCAGCATACCAGAACAAAGCACATCGAAATTGATTTCCACATTGTTGGAGACAAGGTGCAAAAGGAAGACCTTCTTATTGATTTGTTTAATCAAAGGACTAGCTGGCAAACTGATGCTCTGCCCCAGACCATCGGTTTCATGGGGGTTGTTAGAGAATATATAATCAATGTAGCTAGGTTGTTAGTTAGTTAGTTTCAGGCCGGGAGTGGTCATTGTAAGAACATCACCTCTGTTGTTGCTATAAATGTCAGCGATGGGCAGCAGGGGGATTGAATAGAGTTCGCAACAATGGTGTATATCCATTCCTTCTCCAACTCTTTTGGGACATCCGCCCCTGCAAACGCGAAACCCGAGTGAGCATAATTAATGTAGTTCAACCAGCCATCTCAAACTACAATAAGCCAAACTACATTGACTTATATCAAACAAATCACTACGACAACAGATTCCAAAGCAAAGAGCACGGAGGAAACAGCTGCCGGAAAGGTTGCCGGTGGGACTGGTGATCGAGGGGATACCTTGGTGGCTCCAAACAGTGGAGGTCCTCGAGGTCGTGGTGTCCCCATTCGCACGCCTCCATCGATGTGAAGGTGTTGGCCTCTCGGCTGGGCAGCTTGAGGCGGTGGTGGAGTTGAAGGTGGGGGCGTCGGTGATGGAGAAGGTGCTCCTTTGCCACGGAGGACACTCGTGGGTGGTCTCTTGCACTCACAAGTCACAAGAGGGCCTATGGGAGGAAGGCCTCGTATGCGGAGGTGGCCGGAGGGTCGGCGAGCTCGGGCAACGCGGTGGTGGCTTAAGCTAGGGTTTCGCTCGAAGGTCGAGAGCCCACGCTTTCGAGTGCTGACGTGGAGTCGACCCCGTTGATCACATAACAGCAGCCATTGAATGCGGTGGCCGTTGCGATTGTCTCAGAGGAGGTGCTGCTTTTGGAAGACGAGGAGGTGATAATTGCGGCGCGGTCGAAGGAGCGTAAGGCGGCACCCACTGCGTGCAAGGATGAGGGGTTACAACTGGATGACGCAACGGTTCCCTTTTATGAAGGGTCGGGCGCTTGGGTTGGATCCCCCTCGGATCCGATTGCTGAGGGAAACGCTTCGGGCAGTGTTGAGGCCTGTGACCCGGCTTTGATGAAGCTCCTTTCGAAGGATGGGGATTCCAATCCCCCTTCGACTCCGGGAGCGGCACCTTTTGAGGAGGATGCACCAATCCTTCCCGACGAGGTGGGGGTTGCTAGCGCCGGAGAAGGTCGGGTTTTGACCCTGCTAGGTGCGGAGGAGAGGAAGGTTCCACCGGTCACCCCTCGGCAGAGGAGATGGGGGCCGAGGGCTCGGGAACGACGGTGGTGGTGCCAAAGTTGGCTCCTGATGGAGTTTCGCCGCGACAGCAGACCGAGGACCTCTCCTTGGCGGTGGACAACCACACAGCAGTCCCCTTGTTTGGGTGGACACCGCATGTGGTGAATGGTGGTCGAGGAGGAGCTTTCCATTATAAACAAATATGGAGGTATCGAAGATCAAGCCGAGGTCAGAGGGTGACAGTGGACGGTCGTGGCAAAGCATCACAAACCTCGATGACGACTCTGGATCATGATGATAATGAAGTACATCAGACCACGGAAGCATGTGGCTTCCGTTTGGCAATGAGGGAGGCATCCACCTATCCCACATGAACAGTGTTGTTACGTGGAACATGCGGGGTCTCAATGACCCATCGAGAAGGGTGATGCTAAGGCACTACATTCGCTTGTGGAAAGCAAATGTTGTGCTATTACAGAAGTCAAAGCTTTTCGATCGTGATGCTAGAACTTGAAGGGAGATCGGAGGTTCTTGGATGGAGGGCTTTCGTTATGTTGGAGCAACTGGCCGATCCAGAGGACAGATACTGAGGTGGCGGGAAGATGTCCTCTTTGATAGACTGCTTTAAGGGTGAACATGTCATCTCAATGAAGTTATTACGGAGACTAGGAGGTGCCAGCATGGTGACCACGGGAGTCTATGGTCCGTCAGATGCTCTCAGGCAAGAGGGGTGATGTGGGAGGAACTCACGTCGATAGCCGCAGAATGCCATGGAAGTCCTTGGTTGATTGGAGAAGATTTCAACATTACGCTGCGATTGGAGGACAGACCGGGGGGCGGGGGAGGCAAGATCTTGGATCTAATGAGTTCGTTGAGTTTGTTGCCGTACATGGCCTTATAGATTTGTGCCAACGTCCTATGCTTTCACATGGCAGAACAAATGTGGTCAGATGTCCATGGTTGACAGGTTTCTCTCCAACATGGAGATGGCAGAGGCCTTCCCCGTGGCGAAGGTGTCCCCTTTGGAGAGACCGTTCTCAAACTAAAGTGGCGACCTAATGAGGGGGTGCATTATGGCACCTACTTCAAGTTTAACAGGTCTTGGCTGCTGGAGGAGGAATTCCGAGGTATGGTAGAGGAGAAATGGAGCTCTTTTGTGGTGGAGGGATCTGCCATGCTTCGTCTAGCAAAGAAATTGTCTGTTGCAGGACCACTTGAAGACATATAAGAAGGAAGTTCAAGCAGCCAGGAGGGGCAGGAAGAAGAGGCTCTAACAAAGATTGCCAGGATAAAAAGATTGGAGGACCAGGCCCTTGTATCGGCTGGGAATAGGGAGGTCAGGCTGAAGATGACGCAAGTAATGCAAGAGGAGGACAGGAAAGCAGAGGTGGAGTGGAAGACAAGGTCGAGACAGGAGTGGCTAAAAGATGGTGATTCTCATACCATGTTCTTCCACCAAATGGCTTCCGCCAGGAAGAGGAGAAACTGGATTGAGAGGTTGTTGATCCACAGGAAGTCTTTCTCAGGTAGGGAGGAGGTGGGTAGAGTTGCGACAGACTACTTTAGAGAGTTCACGGGCATACGCAATAAAGGTTGTTGGTAGTGGAGGGGGAGGATGTACGATGTCTTACTGATGCCCAGGCAGTAAGCCTTACGACTAGCTTCTCGGAGGATGAGCTGAGGCGGGCGATTTGCGAGTTAAATGCAGAGGGATGCCTTGGACTAGGTGATTTCCCTATCCTCTTCTTGAGGGAATTCTGGTCCTTGGTGGGTACGGACGTGATGCAGATGATAGAGGAGTTCGCAGCAGGTAATAGGGGGTTTGACAAGCTGAACAGATTTTATATGTTTTTACTGCCTAAGAAAGAAGGTGCAGAAGAGATTCAGGATTTACGTCCGATTGCGCTTTTAAATGTTGTCTACCTTATTGTTTCCAAAGTCTTAGCGAACAGACTCAGAGATCTTCTGTGAGACTTGATCTCCCCTGTGCAAACAGCCTTCGTGCCAGGAAGGGGAATCTTGGACGGGTTTGTTATCGCTATGGAGGTTTTGACTGCTTGAAAGAGGGAGAAGAAACGGATGTTCTTGTGGAAGGTATATTTCAGTAAGCCGAACGACTCAGTACGGTGGGATTTCCTGTAGTCATCCTTACTGAGGAGAGGCTTTCCCGCATATGGATCAGTTGGATGAAAAGATGTGTGACGATATCTTTCTCGATTCTGATTAATGGGAACCCAGTAGGAAATTGGGTGCAGCCTAGGAGAGGGGTCAAACAGGGGTGCCCTATAACACCTATGTTGTTCATGCTAGCGGCAAATGCCTTACCAAGGGCAACTCGCAAGGCATGTGATAGGGATCTGATTAGAGGTTCCGGGCTAAAGTGAATGAGCAAACAGCGATTCTGCAGTATGCTGATGATACCATGTTTCTGGTCGAAGGAGCGGGTCGGGAGGCTAGGAGGATGAGAATCATCCTGGAGCTTTTTGGTGCTACATCAAGGCTGTAGATTAATTACCGAAAATCAACTTTTATCCCGATAAACATGGTGGCTAAAGAGATGGAGACGGTGGGTGGTGCACTTGGGACAGAGGTAGGGTCTTTACCACTGGTGTATCTGGGCCTTCCTTTGTCAGATAGGAGGATTAGACTACAAAATTGGCTTCCTTTGCTGGAGAGAATGAAGAAGAGATTGGCAGGGTGGTCATCTAAACTGTTGTCTAGAGGTAGGAGACTTATTCTGGTAAAGGTTGTTCTGACATACATACTATCATATTTCCTCTCTGTTTTTAGAGTTCCGAGACAGGTTGAGAAGAAAATCTCCAGGTTGATGAGAAACTTTTTCTAGTCTAACATGAGGGTGGCAGGAAGAGGGGTGAGGCTGGTGACCTGGGAAGAGGTCTATAAGTCAATGCAGGACAAGGGCTTGAGAGTTAGGGAGGTGGATAAGGTGAATGTTAGCCTCCTTACGAAGTGAATTGCTAGACTTGTGGGCTATGAGCAGGGTTTGTTTGGTGACATCATGCAGTGTTGCTACGGGTCATTTATATCTTGCGGGCCTTTAGAACCTCCTCCGTCATGAGCCTCTTTCTTTCTCAAAGGGCTTGCAGCGGAGACAAGGAAGGTGCGGACTTTCTTTTCCCCCACGCTGGGTGAGGGAGATGTTTTCCATTTCTGGTTGGATGACTGGAAGGGAGTCGGATTATCACTCAGTACCAAATATCCTCGTCTCTTTGGGGGTGTGGTGGACCCATCAGCCTCGGTGAGAGAGTGCTGGACAAGGGCTTGGTGTCCAGTATTTCGAGAGGGCCTCTCTGACCAGACGTGTGAGGATTTCCAGCAGTTGCTACAGGAGCTAGAAGAATGGGACCCGGAGGAGGGTGGTGACTTATAATCCTGGGAGGAGGGAGGTTTTTCGGTGGCGAAGGTCTTCGGCAGATTGAATAGCGGTGTGGCCAACACGGACGTCGATTTCCTGAGAGACTGCAGACTTCTTTGGGAGGTGGAGTGTCCACTAAAGGTGAACATTTTCGCATGGTTGATGAGGAGGGGAAGGATTATGACGAAAAAGTGGAGAGCGAGGTGAGCCCAGATGGATGATGTGAGATGTCCCCTTTGTAGAGGAGCAAAGGAGGATATTCAGCACATCTTCTTCCAGTGTCCCTTAGTGGTGCAGGTGTGGTAGAGGATAAGGATTGACTGGATTAACCATCGAGACATGACTAGCTTCTGATCTTCCTTCCGCAGGAGGAATGCACGAGAGAGACAGATCTCCTTTAGATCCAAGAAGAATCGAGCGAAGATCTTGGTTGTCTTATGGGGTGTTTGGCTGAGTGGAAATGAGGTATTGTTTAGGAGGGATAAATCCTATGTTGAAAATTTTTTTCTTACATTTCATCTCACGTGGAGTTCTACATATTTAATCTGTAATTTCTAACATAATCCCTTTTTGTGGAATGAAATGAACGTGAATGTTTATCACCTGAACAACGACCCTTTCACTTTAAAAAAAAACAAAAAAAAACAGATTCCAAAGCCCTTTTCCATTACCTCGAACCTCACGACCCCGCTCCTGGAGCAAGGGGGCTCCAGCCTCAACCTCCTCACGGCCTCCCGGAGCCTCCCCACGGCGTCGCGGAGCGTCACCGCGGGATCGAGCTCGTACGTCACGTGGAGCTCCACGGGCAGATCCGTCGCTCTCCCGCCCGCCTCCTGCCCCGCGTGGACCGGCCGGTCTGCCGCGCGGACCTGCGACAAAAACCGTTAAATCGAACAATTCCGCGCGAGAATGCGCGAAAATGGCGGCGGGGATGGGTACCTTGTGGTGGCGGATCGCGGCGCGGCGAGGTGGGGAGGGGAGGGGGCCGTGGCGGCGGCGGAGGAGGAGGAGAGTGGGGGCGCGGGGGCGGAGTGAGTAGGGGAGTTGGGGGGCGAGGGAGAGGCGGAGGAGATCGCACGGCATTGTGGAAGGGGAGCGGGGGTAGTAGTGGACTGTGCGGGGGTAGTGGTGGACTGTGCGGGGGTAGTGTGGGGAGGACAGAGGAGAGGAGCCTTCTGGTTGCGCGGGGGGTAGAGGAAGGGGTTTGTGGGCCTGGGTTGGAATAGGGTCGGAGGGGCAGGAGATGGCCACGTGGGCGAGAAGGGATCTGGGCCGTTGGGTCTCGTCGGTGCGACGGTTGGGAGTCGTGTGGCTGGGACCTGGGGGTGATCCATAATTCGGCTTGGTTTTTGGAACGTCGGGTTGAACCCCTAGGCTCCGTTTAGTTGAAGGGATAAAAGGGAAATTAGAGGAATTAAGAAATTTTATTTTACTTGGATATTTTTTGTTGTGGATATTGTCACGTCAAGGAATTAAGTTAGTTAATTTCACTTAAGATATTTGGTTGAAGGAATAAAAAGGTGAAATTAGCGAAGAAAATTAGTTGAAAAAGTGATAGATGGATAATTTTGACTTTGAGGTTAATGGAATATACTTTTGTTTTAGTTGATATTTTAAATGATGAAGTTGGTTGTATGCCTTGTGACCATGAAACATATTATTGGAGATAACTTTTGAATTCCCACTTTTATCTTGATAAAATGACAATGATGGATCTGTACTTCAATATCATGTGAATCACTCCTTACAGACTCGTAAGTTATGTTATTTTTTGTTAGAGAATTTATTTTTACATAACTTTAGCAACTCTATTATTATTTATTTAAATTGGAAAGACCACCTTGGCCTATAGGATGGGCCAGATTTGGGTTATCTTTAGCAAAGCTGTCTATTTAATAAATAGGTCACATCTTTAACCGAAGTCCTGCTTGAATTAATTTTGGACTCAAAGTTTGAGTTGCCCCAATTGGGTAGATCTAGTCTAATTCAATTCTCATTTCCACTAAGAAATTACATTTTACCTCCCTCAACAACTCCCTTCTACTCCTTTTTGGCCTCCCAACTGTCCACAATGATGGCACCCAAACTCAAGTCAAGGATAGCTCACTTTTCTCAAGCTATTGGTAGTGGTAGAATTGATGGAAGCTACCCTCTTTTTGGGAAGGTAGCCAAAGTACCCACAAGTCCACCACAACCTCATCGCGAGGAATATAATTTTATGGTTCAAGGAAAATATCGTGCAATGATATAGAATTAGTCCATTTACAAAGCAACTTGAATATCACAATCCTGGTGCAACACTTAAGTGGTGTATCAGCATTGGTGATGATTTTAAGACCTTTCAAGATGGCTTCCGATGGTTGGCGGATGGGTGCAATTAGATCTATGGATCAATGTTTCTCCAAAGGATTACTTGCATGCAAGAACTTGCAATCACATTGATGTGTAGTAGGCAGCAAAAAATTTGTTCCTAATACGGTAAGTTTCTAAAAAGATGATTACGTTCATCTTGGATATGAAGATAAATAAGTTGCAAATCTATACCTCCATATTAGTTAGGATTCGAACCGAAAACCTATCGTTCCCAATTAAATGATATGAGCATGCTCATCAATTGAACTACCTAACGAACTCAACTTGACAAATTTCTATGATGTATAGGTTTACATCCTTCACAACTTTAGATCACTGTACTAAAGTATTTAAATTACTCCTATTTGTGCAACCTTGATTAATTCCTCTGGAATAATAAGTTCTTTACCAGTAATGAACTCTCTAGTGGAAGTTGATTCATTAGTAGGTGGGTTATTTCGACAAATTCTCGCATCGATAATGTAGGCGAGGTAGGATTGGGCGGCGTAAAATCAATAATCAAAAGGGGGCATGGATTTTAGTCAATTTCTACTTGTAATGAGCATATATCCTAGGGAGATCTAACATCCAAATACATTAGAAAACAAAGTATCTCAAGCAAAGTGTAGTAACTTCTCACTTTCTCTTTTATCTAACTTCTAAGCTACATTGGCAAATTCGCTAGCTAACCCAACTTCAACGCAGGCTAAGATCTACTTATGAATCCATTTGTTATATGTTTGGTGTTTGACTTAGATTCTTTTTGTGCTCTTGTAAGTCTATCAGAAGCCTACTTCGTTCGAGATTGCATATACCCTTACAGTCCATGTCTTGTGTATCAAATGATAATTTCTCCTTTTGTCTGTATGTTTACCCATCAATCTTGGAAGAAATTTCTGCATTGAATTTGTGTTGTTGACATCTAATTGTAAATGCTACCTTAGTCATTCAATTGCATGTTCATAAAGATTCATTCCCAACAATGGGAAGTAAATTAGTCTCCATTTTGAGAGGTCATTTGCACCTTCTATTAAGCTTGTCTCTTTCAAGGTTATGAGGGAGGATGCTATGTCAATCCAACAAGTTTCAATCAATCTTCCATTTACAATTTGACCCAGAGGCACAACAAGTACGCTTGTGGAATAACATACAAGAAAATTAAAAACCACTTTTGAGGATAGAATTAGATGTCGACATAGGATTTTATAGAGTTTCATAAGACAAATATATCTAAACACATTGGCTTGTTTGAAAATACAATCAATAGTGATAAGTCAATTATGTTCCCTCTTCGAGGAAGGTAAGTTGATTAACCAACATCATAAGAATTCCAATGACTAATTTACCAAAGGGGGTAACCCTCCAAATAGGGATAATCCTCTACTAATCAAGAGGGGTATCTTTAGAGGGATGAACCATGAGTTTGCTAACTTATTGTGAGATATGCAATCTAGTTATGGTCATGAGTTCCACAAACCCAGATTTATAACCTCCCTAGATGTTCCATGATTTGACCAATTGGCTCCCTTTCCAACAAAATGCTCCTTACTTCAATCAACCATCATAGCTATTAATCTAAGGACATTGAAGTCATGTGATTGCTTATCCTATCCTGTAACTACTCCTTTCCAAATAAAAAATCCTAGTCACATCATATGATAACCCCACATGTTATCCTCTATTTTTATATGTATAAATATTAAAATATTTTCTCTTGCAAAGTAAATACAACCATGATATTCCTATTTCATATATCAAAAGTCATTTCATAACCCAATGTAAACTAGCCTGTATATTTTCCTATGTAGATCAGTAAAAAAGAAAAATGGACATGTTCCTTGCCAAACAAGGACAACTCCACTTCCACCACTTAAGTGTTCTTTTTATATTTAAGTTTTTAAGTCAATCAAAATTCAACCTGACATCTAATTGGTTGATATATAAAAGCCCAATAAAAAACAATTTTGGAAGTTTAAAAATGTCATCTACATATTTTTTTCACTTGATGTCCAAGTTGAAATTTCACATAATAAAATCTTTTTGGTATCTTAACTAGTATGCCCTATCGACCAATATGTACAAATCTTTTGATTTTTAACAAATCATATCATACAATACACATTTATATTTGGAATTTCTTCTCATTTGACTCAAGCAAAATTATTTTGTGTCATGTAATGTCCAACACCCGTCCCCTTTGAAAGAAGGGGCATGGTCCTCAAACTTCAAATCTATAAGGTACCCAATGCAAATTCCCTTGATGAGAGTAGAGGCCACACATGTATTAAGCATGTATGATGAGAGGTTCATCATGACTTCTAATTACCCTTAATTAATTAGTCTTCCTAGTTAATTAGCTAGGAATATGTATATATAAGGATTAATTATAAAATGAGAGACAAACCATTAAAGGACCTTAAAATAAGTTAAAAATGATAAATTATAAGTCAATTAATATTATTAATAACTTAATTAGTAAATGGGCTCAAAATACCATTAATTAGCTACTTAATTAACATCTTATTTCACTTAAGTATAATTTAAAACCTAAATCTTAAATAACTTAAGTAAGTTAATAAGTTAATAAATATTAATAAATGGGTCAAAAATGTGAATACAAGGCTTTGATATAATATTTAGCTAAATTATAAATAAACATAAAAAGTTAGAAAAGAAAATAATTTAAAATAACCTTAAAAGCCTTTGTTTACATTTCGGTCCTTAGGTTACATTACCTTGGAGTCCTTTTCATGCACATAGGTCCTTAACTTTTCTTACATTAAGGTCCCTATGTACACTCTCTTCTTCGTTTCTTCTTCAGTCGCTTCAACAATTGACGAACGACAGTGAAGACACCTCACGATCACCTTCCATCTAACGCTATTTCACCCTCGTCAAGCTCCTGGAACTTACGCTCACCTCCCTGTTTACATCCATCGGTCTGGATCATCTCTAAATCCTATTTAGGGCTCGGCAATAACTTCACCAGCGTCGGAAAACACGTCGGGGTTACCTTACACCTAGACACATTTCCGTCCAGATTCGGCCACCTTCACAGCCGCCACAACCTATAAATACCTCTCGACCTCTCCAATTTGAGAGGTCGGCTCCCTTCCCTCTTCCCCCACTATAGCCGATGATAGGCTATTCGTCACTCACCTTCGACAACCTCTCACCTCTCCTTTGGAGCTCCTCCACGCGAGAAACTCATCTCTCTCACCTCTTCCTCTCTTGACGGTCGTGACAGGACCTTGGAGCACCAATTCCTCTTCCTCGCTGCCTTCAACTTCTCGCCGAAGCTCTTTCCAACATCCTATGATTTCGTCCTCCATCACGAGCCATTGACGGAGATTTCTCACCCTTATCGTCCAAGTAAGTAGCTTTAACTTTTAGGAATAGGTTAAAGCTAGTTAGGAGTAGGTTAGTTTAGTTTTCCAGTAAATCTTACCTTCATCTCCCTCAGCTTCGGCGAGGCCAAGTTCGACCTCGTTGGTACTTCATTCGCAATTTTAAACATTGTCCCACTCTTTACCTTTCCACGATCCATACTCATTTTCTATTCCTCACAGATATCATTTATTCCGCCTAGAACAGCTCATCGTCACCGGTGAACTCCGTTATCTATGGTGGAGATCACCGAGGGTAATTCACATTCACTGGGACCCTCCATCACCTTGTCATCATCTAAGGGCCTTGATCTTCACGTTAATTTGACAAATAATCGCCTACACCTAATTTGGTCCAACCTCCTGTACTCGGTGTCAATGGCAGCGCAGGAGGAGTTAATTCGTCTAATTACCTACTCACAGAGCATCACTAGGCTCTTATGAGCCTTAATTCTCACTCAATTGAGTGAGAGGGTCGTTTCTGAGTTCATAAGAATTCAGATTATGTTCTTCTTGAATGCAAAGTCTATCCTGTGTTTTAATCATCAATTGAGCTAATTGGTGAGTTTCTGAGGTTTTTTGTGACCTCAAAAAGTTCTTGAAACTTTTAATGGTTAGTTTCTCAAGGTTTAGAACTCTGAAATTAATTTCTGGACTCACTAGAGCTCCGGCAAGCTATTTTCAAGTTCCAGCCCTTTAGAAACTCTGAAAAGCTCTAGAATGGTCTTATAATGCCTCAGGATTAAGAATTAACAATTTATTATGTGTTTTAATGTCTAAGACCCTTCCCTGACTGTGGTCTTCTCTAACTTCGGCAGAGTTAGAGAGGTGGATTCAGTTTGGCTTTTAACAACTCAACAGGTTAGGAAGCTTCACTAGAATCCTAGGAGTCTGTTAAAGAGTTCGTTGAAGCTTGAGAACTCTTAGATTCTTCCACCAAACACCGACCCTTCTGACCTCGGGCGACGAACCCTGAGTACACATCCGATGAGTTCAAAACTAAATTTTGAGCTGTGCATTAGCTTTCTGGAGTGAAATAGATCTGATTTAGCACATCAATTGGCTCTAAGAAAGATGAATCAAGAGAGTCAACTCTGAGTGAGAATGAGTCAACCCTGAGTGCTAATTAAGGAATATATGGGGCATTCTGTGAATTAGTTACTTTAATTGAGATCTGGAGTGATGTACATTACAATCGAGTGGTTTTTAATGTGTTTAGTTGAGAATTAAAGGAGATTAGAGCCCCTATGTTCTTTGGGTTACTTAGAGTTCATACACTGTTTTGGGTCTATTTGGCAAGATTTGAACCTCAATTTTACCCAGATCAGTTTGTTACAACCTCCTAAGGTTGTTCAGAATCCCAAAGAAGCAGTTCCTTCTTCTGCAATGCCTTTCAGAACTCAAATTTGAGTTTTATACTATGAGAATGAAGCCATGAGCTCCTCTTCCTCCCTGGAGCTTTGCAGAAGCACTTTTCTTGACTTAGAGAGGGCAGAATTGAATCCTGAAGGAGTTCAGACCTTCAGTCAAGGTCAAAAGGCCTTCGACAGGACAGTAGACTCAATCTCCTCTTCTGCAACCATTAATGGCTGTATTGCAACCTTGTTTCCGCCCTTCAAATCGAAGGGTAAATCAACCCTTATGCATCAAATTGGTGCATGTTCTTGATAGAATAGGTCAAGGGCTTTCAATCGAGCCTTTGCTTGATCGAAACCGTGAACCCTAACAGCCGCAATTGTCTGCTGAAATCAGACAGAACCTGGGGAATATAGTCCCACCTCGAAAACCTGTAGCCACACACTTTAGTATAATATGAATTTCTGCAATGGTCTTACCGGTCGTCAGCACAAGGCGCAAGGAAATGAGCTTGGGTGCGGGCGCGTGCATGTGCACGTGCCTGCGCATGTGTGTGAGCGTGAGCGCGTGGGCCTGTGTGGGCATGTGTGGGACTGGAAGGGTGGAGATTGTGCATGAGCTTTAATTGGAAATGAGACACCTAATTAAAATTAGGCTCGGACCCAGTATGGTCTAGTCCCACTCTCTAGGGGGTGCTGTGTATCCCTGACCGATTTGAGCCGCCAACTATAAAAACCAAATTTTTTGTTAAGTGTGAGCATATATGCACAATCCTAAGGGGGATTTATAAGAGAGAAAACCTATGGAAAAAGTTAAGAAAAGAGAACGGGTTTAGAGGAAGAAGAAAAAGAAGAGAAAAAGAGAAGAATAAAAGAGAGAAGAGAAGGGTTGAGAAAATTAAGAAATGTAAAGGGAGAATCATACATCTTGCCATCATTTTAGACTTCTAATTTCTAATTATTTTCAGACGTCTGATATGTGCTTTTATTGCTATAACATGTCTCCTCTTGTTATTTTGAGCTTAATTGATGTAATAAGGCTTGATTAGCATTTTCTTGCCTTAATCTCTTGTAATAAGAAGTAATTGATGTAATGGACATGTTTAATTGATTCTTAATAACAAATTTCATGTCTAAATATGTTCCTTCTTATTTGAAATGATTACATGTATTAATTTGATCTATCTCTTGTGCAATTATTCATATGCTTAAAATAATCTAATTATAATCCTGATTGATTAAGTAGTTAGTAATTTATGTTTAGAAATTAAATGGTGAATTAAGCTACTATTATACCTCCTAGTGAATGACCTGGACTCAACCAGTTAAAAAGAACTTAAAATCTAAAATGTAGGTTAACTTAACCCTATACTACACAACCAATATAAAATCAAGTTAACCTAAATTACTTTTTCATGTAATTAATCAAGTCTAAATAACTTAATTAAATGTGTTGAGGAATTTAACGATCAGTACCTAGGCAAACACTTGTCAAGTAACATCTAGATGGAGGTTTTTTAACGGACTTGAAGCAAGGTATCTTAGCAACGTTGGGGCCTTCTTAAATATAGATTGTCGAGGATTACCATCACTATCCATTTGAACACCATGTCAAGTACTTTCTATTTAGCAAAGGAAACAAAATTTTTCCCTAGTCGACTAGCTTATGACAAGAAAAGATGGGAGAGTCTATTGAATAGTCAAGGCAACGACATAGCTTGAAGCCAACATCATTAAGGCCATATTGATCTTGAAGGGATTAAGAAAATCTAACCACAAACACGTTTGGACACACATGTATATGTGATAAAATGAAGCACTACTATTTATATGATCATAAAATAGTTAGCAATCCTTATGCATGGATCTACTACATGATGCCTAATCTCATAGTGTTCCATTTCCCATATGTTCCTACACCATTACGAATTGGACAAGCAAATCACCATACAAAGAAGAAGAGGCAATTGCAAGATAGAAGAAAGGGTTCTTTTGTCCTCATATGTCTAAGAATGTTAGGAATGAATGAAAGTGAAGAAAATAAGTGTCTTTCTCTAGTCAAATCAATCAAATCATAAGTATGGAGGTTCCATCTTTAAGAAATGAGGTGCGAAATTGGGCCAACAAAATTTGAGGAGTAATCTACATTTAATGTCCAAGCACATTTTGTCTAGCTTAAGGGTGGAGTTAACAAAGGAACCTTCTTCTTTGTAACAAAGGAAAAGTTATTCCTCTAGCCAAAGAGATTGCAAGAACACTAAGGAGAAAACTAGTTTACACAGTCTAAAGGTTTAGTGATTGGATTTTGATTGAAGGTTGCAAACTAATTATTACAACCCGATCCCAACTCCCTATAGGACCCGAGATCGGCTCGCCACGACTAATCCCAAGACTCAGTCATCCAATTGTAAATAGCCAAAAACAGAAAATATTCTACAACCACACATGCAATGTAACTAAGCAGAAATAAATAAGAGGCAGTAATGGAAATTAGAATGAGAAGTCTCAAAAATATTACATGTCACAAGCGGAAGAATACTATAACATACATAGCCATCACAACTACAACATAAAGAAATATAACAAGAACATAACATGAACTAATACATACTAAAGGTACTCACTACTACAAAAGTCTCTGCAACGGAAAAGAGAAAAACACTACAGCTGGGCTCGGCTGGGCCCAACACCCTCGGCAGTCGGTGGCACTGCCTACTCAACTTCCTGACCTAAACATGGTTATATAATCCGTGGTCAGCTAACGCTGAGTAGAGTGGTTGTTAAGCCATTTACATGCAATTTAACATAAAGAAAAAAGTAAATAACTATTCGTTTATTTCCATTTATCTCAACTAAGTGTTTCTAATTCGATTATTCTAATAAGGATCCACAACATTTCTTAATCATCTTGTTCCCTAAGAGAATGATCTTGATTGCAATTTATTCTGCGATGTAAGATGTACGCATAACACTCTCCTAGCCGGGAGAGCTCCCGTGGTAGTCCTACACCCGGTCTACCACCCCGAAGTCACGGTCGCGACGTAGCGGTGACTACGACACACACGATAAGCACACGGGTAGCTACCCCACACTAGCACGCGGTTAGTCGTTTCCGCTAGCGGGTATGCTCAAATGTACAGTATAGAACATAATAGGGCATTGTCCTCTCAGAACAGTGGTGTCACCCCTCAGAAGTCTGCGTACCCTCACCCAACTATCCCAATTTGCCGATGCCTAACAAGAGTTGGTATAAGGTGGCTAGTCATAACCCCGGGCCCCATGGTGCGGCTGGCTCCCCCATCTCCCTTAAACTAAAGTAACAATAGTTGGAGTAGGGGGCCATTCCTAATCCCTGGTCTCAACCCAAGGGCGATTAGCTCCCTCTACACTAAAGTAACGGTAGCTCTCCTCGGTACCGCATATATGAGGGCCAGCTCACTTTCCATGCAAAAGGGACAGTTGCTCTCCTCGATACCATGTACTCGAGGCCCAGCTCACTTCCCTCCTACATACGATATTCGTTCCGTATACGTGAGTTCCTTTCTTGTTCCCCATAGGGTTCATGTATTGTATTCATTTCATTCCATTTCACGACATGCATATCTTGTTCACAACTTGGTTCTTAAGTATATAACTGGCAACTCGTGATTTAATAACTGAAAGAAGTATCACATCATTTAGCTATTCATCTGCTAGCATTAAAGTTTCTAACAAGCAACTCAGAATAAATCGTGTGGCTCAAGCAATGTTCATTCACTCAATTCTGCCTTAGTGTTCATTTCGTATCTTAGGGCTCAATCAATTCATTATAAGATAGCATGCACTTAATTAATTAATTCATAATATTGAGAAAAACCACTCTACCGGGATACACGGGTGGAATGGGGGCTTGAATCGCAGATTCCGTCGTCTCCGCGGGCCCCATATACTCTACTAGCTGAAGACCTATACAATTGACCAAATCACATCAAATGATTTCCACAGTATACGAGTGACACAAACACGTAGAGAACTCCAAACTGAAACCAACGGTACTTTGTTTGCTCAAAATCGACTCCGTTTAGGCCCTAAAAGGGCAAAAAACATGCCCTCTGACTAAAATCAGATGTCTTGGACTAGACTTAGACATCTTAAACGACCACAGAGGCTCACCTTGCTTTCCTGCGGCTTCCTCAGATGTCTGAACCCCTCCGGAGCTATCTAAGGGAGATCCCAGATGTCTGACACTCCTTTCGGTCATCAAAGAGTGCAGTCAGACGTCAGGCACTATCTCCAGATGTCCTAAAGCACTTCGAAGGACGCGCCATGCAGCTTTCCAACATCTCCTACCTGTGCATGCGCGCGGGTTAAAATTGTGACATGTAAGGAAATTACATACGTGCATGCTGATTGCATAGCAAAAATACACCAATAAAAATGCCATCTTGTGTTATTTCCTAGCATTGCATTATATATTAGGCAGCCATAGTTGCATTTGTAAAAATTAACACATGCATGCATTTAGTTGAGACGGGAGGAAAGTGAATAATTGGCCTTGCAATTAACGTCTTCATCAAGGGTTGCATCGCAAATTCACCATCTTCATTTTTTTTATTTGGCTTTGAACTTCTTTTTCTCCGCGCGGCTCAGGGCATGGCTTGCTCTTCACACCATTCTCTGCCACAGCTTGCTCTACCAGCCGCATGGATGGTCATGTGCAGCCCAGGGCATGGCTGTGCATGCCTTACCCTCCTTTAAAAAGACAGGCCATCTTCCTTGCGCAAGAGAACTTGGTCCATGCAACACACCCGCACACCCTTCTCCAGGCCGTCTCCTCCCCTCTTCCCTCCATACGCAGCACCTCTTCCACAGAAGAGTTACGCTGCGGGTAGGAGCAGCTCACAGTGGTACACGACTACCACTGTGAGTCCCACCACCGCCCAGCTCATCAAAGAGCCAGTGGGCGTGGTGGTTCACCTCGCTGTTTCACCCGTTCAAGCTCTTCCGCCATTGCCGCAGACTCGAGCTTTGAAGCTCAAGCGCAGCAGCAGCAAGGCACCGGCAGCTCCACGCAGCACGCAAGCCTCTGCACGCACGCCAGCAGTCGGCGCCATCTCTTTTCTCATGCGGAGGCTCGCTCCACAGCGCCCGTGTACGCAAAACCGGTCGCAGCTGGTTGTCAGAGCCGAGCGCGCACTGTAGCTACTGTTCACGCATTTCAGCGGAACACTGTAGCTACAGTGAGGTGACCGAAAAGTTTCACTTATCCGGTCACCGCGCGCTCTCTCTCCGCGTCGCAACCGCTTCTAGCCCGTCGCCACGTCAACGCTTGCGCCCGCTCCAGCGCCCACACTTGCCCACGCCCGCATCCACGTCTTCGCCCGCATCCACTCTAGCCCGCAGCGCGCTGCGCTGCACTCTCCCTCACGCTCTAGCGTGCGCACGCATCCTTGCGCGTTGGCGTCCAGACGTCGGCTACGGGCTTTAGATGGCTTAAGTCGCCGCGCCCTCTCTCACAGTCACTCTCTCACTCCCTCTTGCAGACTCACTCATTCACACACACAAACTCACTCGTACACGCCTATATACATACTTATACATACATACATACATATATATATATACACACACATACATCTATCTATATATATATTTACATATCTATATATATTTACATATACATATATATATAACTACATATTCACCTATATAATTATAACCCTATCAATATATATACATATAAATATATACTTACCTTCATATCACCTATCACAAGTTATATCGCGGGAATATCTGCACCAGTTGCTGATATTCCCCGATACCCGCATACAGAAAGCGTTTCCGCACACACCTTCCACCCATCCATCCTACACTCCACGCAGCACTTCGTCCTATTGGTTGCGTCTTCCTAGGTGACGATTAACTCGACACTGTGTTACATGCCATTTCCACCTCCACCCCCACCCCTATATATATATACTATATACTATATTTATCTTATTTCTATTTCTCTCTCCTACTATTAAAAAGATAAAAAATATATATAAAAAAGAAAAGATAGTCCTTGTCTTGCAGGTACTCAATCTTGCAGATAGCAAGATCAGTTTTGGAACCCTAATTTGGCTCAAAGCCAAGAACAATTTGGCTCTAAGCCAAGGACCTGATTTTGAGGGTGTACCTCAAGGACAAAATTATCAGAAAAAAAATCTTAAATAGAAAAAACATAAAAAATATAATAAATGAATGGAAGAGATTCGTGTAGGAAAGGCGTAGAAACTTATTCACCTCTAATCCCGCCTACCTGAGTTCGACCCTGGGCCTAAAAAGTGACCAAGATAAAATCAAGTAGGCCAGGTTAAAAATTTTGTAAAAGATGGTTAGGATCGATTTAGGTTAACCACTATTCTCATTTTAACGATTAAATCAACATATTAACACAACTTATTCGGGTCTACACCATACTTTTTCTGGCGCCGTTGCAAGGGAAGGTGCGCATTCAGGCAAGTTTCTACTCCATTCTTTTAATTTTTCTCCTCTCACATCCTTCTCTTCACGGGTGTTTCTGTTTGTTGGTGTGCAGGTAACCAGTTGCTAGGAGAAGGTAGGCAGGCGAAGTCGGAGACGTGGGCAGATCCAAGGCGGGAATGAGAGCGTGAAGTCGACGGCACCACACTGGAGCTTCGTCAACGTTGTTGAACAGGTAGGTCTCTCTTTCTTAGCAACTTAAGTCAACTTGTCACCTTAATAAAAAAAAAAACTAAAAAAAACTTCTTGGGATTTCTTGGGGCAAGTGGATTAAAAATCACTTGTTTGATTGTTTGCCATCACTCCCACCGCCCCGGGATTTCCTGCTAAACTTCTCATAGCAAGGATCCAAGAATCTTGATTCTTGAATCTTTCGCCGTGTGAAGTATTCTTTGAGACAAAAATAAATAGATTGATTATCATCCCTCTTTGCCTCATTTATCTGCAATTCGGGATCACCTTTTTGGTGGGAACACTTGGAATTGAGTTGATTCCAACCCCACCACGACCTTTCACGTGCCTAAGATTTGATCCCGAATACTTCAACCCCAACAATTTGGTTTTCTTTATCTTATGGTTGAGCCTTGTGTGTGGAAAATCATTTTGGTGATTGGGAGCACTTGAATTGAAGTGCTTTGGCTCCCTTTCACACTAATCTAAATTTGACTCGTGCATTCACACATATAAATCTCCATCTAGGGAAGCCCATTGCATTTTATCATGCATTAACCAACTGACATTGAAGAAGGATTTGTTGGGCTTAGAAAAAACTTGTATTCTGTCAAAACCCGGAGATTGATTGAATTGGTAATTCATCGAAATCCTAAAATCCATACTACTTAAGGCTGAAACTCTAAAAACCATTCACCAATTAAAACTTCAATTCGGGGAGATTTCCCCGCTGCATGCTTGGTTTACACACTTTATAAAATCAACAACTTGGGCATTACCCATAAATAACGCCCTTCACATTCCAGAAGCACTTGATCCTAAGCCTCTAACTAAAATTGGTAGCAACTTGACCCTTATTAAGGATTGGAGGTCTAACTACCTGCGTGTAGCGCTTACGTGCTAGTGAGGGTTCCCGCGTGCTATCAGGTGTCTAAGACTGGGGCAAATGGCCTTTCAATCTGGCCCGGTGGTTCCGCGGTGCTCGCATTCGGTTCCGTAGGTCGTGATAGTAGGTAACTTAGATCTTTAGGCCTAAGGGCACACTAGAGGTTAAGAATTTGATTGTATTGATTTGTCATCAAGTGTACCTTTGCGGTGTCATTTCTTTCATCATATCCCCCCAATTCTTCCTGCGGTAGTGCATGTTTGGGAGGAGGTCACAAAACCCTGAACTGTTTGAATTGTCTGATAATTTTAGGAAAGAAGCCGAATCGTCATCCTCCTCCACAAACATGGCTGCACGCCCACCCCCAAATCCCGAGGGAGGAAACCGCCCTCAAAACCCACTAGGTGGTGGAGCCTTGGATCCCATAACCCTCCTCCAAGCCCAAATGAAAATGTATAATGAACAAATTGAAGCCATTAGGGAAACATTAGAGGAAATGCAGAACCCTCCCGAACGGGAGGAGCCTAGGTCTCTTAGCTCCTATCAGAATCCCGCTGCTACAGAGACCATAGGACAAATTCAGGTCCCCATGGGTGGGGACGACTTTGAATTGAAACCTAATGTAATTGGCCTGATAAATTTTCACTTCCATGGTCTTGCAAGTGAAGATCCTTTTCTCCACTTGGAAGACCTAACCTGATTGGCTGAAACAGTTAAACCGAGAAATATCGGGTTACCAATAGTCCTCATAAAAAATGTTCCCGTTTTCATTGCAGGATAAAGCGTCGCAGTGGCTACACACTGGGAGAACCATCCACTCTTTGGAATAGATGCGAACAGCGTTTCTCAAGAAGTTCTTCCCAATTAGGCGAACCAATGCACTTCACCGTGCTATCACTTCCTTTACACAACAAAACGGCGAACAGTTTCATGAGGCATGGGAGAGATATAATGACCTCCTCAGGAAGTGTCCACACTACTGTCTGCCTAAGTGGCATATAGCCCAGATTTTCTACTATGGGCTAAATGAGACTTTGAAGCAGATTGCAAACGCTTCCTACGGAGGGAATTTCATGAATAAAGGCGAGAATGGAGCATTCGAATTATTTGAAAATATGAGCGAAAACTCAATGAATAATGCCTCCATTGTCATCTTTAATAGTACCAGCCTACCCCGTAATGTCCACGAAGTTGACACGGGACCCTCCCATTCATCTACAGATCTCAACCTTATCGCACAGAAATTGGATGAAGTCTCCGTCGTGCACAAGAAGCTGGACAAACTTATGGCCAACCCCGCCCGTTCTATAGCAAACACCCCCACCTCACCACTTCGTCACAATCCCAATTCCTCCAACACCAGGCTTATCCCAAGAAACCCCGTAAGACCTTCCTTACCAAGGTCGCGCCGAGCGATTCGGTAAGTCATGTGGATCTGGCTTCTGCAAGTTAGTATTTTGACACGGAGAACCAAGCCTCCGTGTGCTCGGAAGCATATTTACATGCGGACGCGTCTTCTGCCCTAGAAGACGCTTACACCCTAGGGAACAACCCGTTCTCTGCCACTTATAACCCAGGGTGGCGAAATCATCCGAACTTCGCATGGTCCAACAACCCACAGCGCCAAAACCCCGCGGGTGGGCCAATGCGACCATCCGCACCGGTCATCCCAAGGACCCAATCTAATCCTATGGCGAATACGCCATCGGGTCCTTGCATACCGCAAACAGAACACGCATCAAGTCCTCTTGAGAAATTGATGCGAATGATGATGGAAATGTCAAAGCACCATGAAGAGAACATAACCTCTCTTCAGCACCAATTGGCACAACAGAATGCTGAGATCAGTCAACTATGCATGGCGACTCGATCTCAGGGCACTCTTCCAGCCCAACCTGTTCCCAACCTACGAAATTTCGTACCTCGTGGTCCTCAACCACAGGTACGACCTTCTCAGGGGCAGGTTCATCAGATTCTGCAAGCTCCGAGAATTCCACCGGGATTTCAGGCTAATCCCGCTGCAGCACCTCACTCTTATGTCTCTATTGCGAACCCTCCTCCGCCTTATGATCCCATTGGACCCGCATCGTCCAATGCAATCACTACGAGGAGCGGTAAGCAAACTGTCGATCCGCCTCGACCTGATCCTGGCTTGTCTTCTTCATCACCCTCTCATTTGGGATGCGCACCGCATTTGCGAGAGAACGATACATCCAAATTGGTGCCAGAATCAATCTCATTCCCTGAGGCTCTACTGAGGGAGCCAAAAGGCAAGAAGAAGGATACACAGGCCTTTGATAACCTGCGTAATTTATTCATGGATGTTGAAATCAAGGTACCCCTGCTAGAGGCTATCGACCACATACCTACTATCGCCTGATTTTTCAAAGACTACACAACACCCAGGTAACAGTCAAAGAAAACTAAGAATCTGGTGGTTCTCTCGCCTCATGCGAGTTGTGCCATATTGTCAAATCTACCACCGAAGTAGAAAGATCTAGGCACACCGCTTATTTCCTGTAGCATCAAAGGCTGCAATTTTAACCGTGCCCTGCTTGATCTAGGATCTTCCATCAATCTTATACCAACCATCATGCTCGAAAAATTTTCTTTGGGAAATCTAAAACCCACCCCAGTCACGTTACAGTTGGCAGATTGTTCTGTCAAAATTCCAAAGGGTGTGGTGGAAGACGTGGTGGTTAGAGTCAATAGTCTTTGTTTTCCTGTTGACTTTCTTATTTTGGATATGGAAGTTCCTAGCTCACTTTCTGATTGTCTGATCATCCTTGGTCGACCTTTCTTGGCCATTGTAACGACCCGATTCCCGAGTCCCTATGAGACACGAGAATCGGACCGACTCAACTAATCCCAAGACCTAGTTGTCCAACGAGGAAGTAACCAAAAGAGCAGTAAAATAAACCACATTCAGCATAAATATAACTAGCAGTAACAAAATACAGCAGTAAGAAAAGGAAATACCACAGTATAGACCACCACAACAGTAGAGCAACAAATATGTACATACATGAAACTTACAATAAAGAAGTACAGGGAGTAAAGAAGGAAACTACTCGCTACAGTGGAAGAAAGGTACAAAAAGAACTGCAGGTAACTCTACTGGACCCTACTCGGCCCAGCGTCCTCTGCAGCCGCTCACCCTGGCTACTCAACACCTGGTCCTGAAAAGTAACGAGTGTAACACGTCAGCGAAACGCTGAGTAGAGTGGCAACTAAAAGCTAAAGAAGCAGAAGAGTGCACAGTAGCTGTTATATTTTTACTTTTATTATTTACGTCTTTCTATTAATTCACTATTGATTTATTTCTCAGATCCTTCACTTGATCTCGAATGTTCCTCGTGGGAACGATCTTGATTGCAGTCTTTTCCGAAAAGTAGAAGTAACACGTGGTGCCCTCCTGGCTGGGAGAGTCCCCCGTAGTGGTCCTACCCTCAGTCAACCACCCCAAGGTCGCTGATAGATATAACGGTGACTACGGCACGTGCGATAAGCGCACGGGTAGCTACCCTGCACTGGCACACGGTCAGTCACTTCCGTTAACGGGTGCGCTCAAAACACAACACGGAACCAGTATAGGGCAGAGCCCTCTCAGTAACAGGGGTCCAACCCCTCCACAGTCCGCGCACCCTCGCCTGACTACCCTGGTTTGCCCAGTGGGCCTAACAAGTCGGTGTAGGAGGCTAGCAGAACCCCAGGGCCCGTGGGGTAGCTAGTGCTCTCCCTACACTAGTAGCTCTCCTCGGTACTACGTACGCGAGGGCCAGCAAGTCGGTGTACAGTTGCCAAACCCACCCCGGTCTCAACCTGAGGGCAGCAACCTCCCCTCTACACTAAGAGGTAATGTGTGCTCTCTTTGGTACCACGTACCCAAGAGACAACACACTTCCACGTTTCACTTCTCAGTTCCATTCTATTCTCTTTCCAGGAGTTC
This sequence comes from Thalassia testudinum, assembly GCA_037157565.1. Classification (NCBI taxonomy): domain Eukaryota; kingdom Viridiplantae; phylum Streptophyta; class Magnoliopsida; order Alismatales; family Hydrocharitaceae; genus Thalassia; species Thalassia testudinum. The sequence goes on from JAZHRO010000030.1 coordinate 58,481,488, forward strand.
TACTCCTAATTCCCCAAAGGGTTCATGTTCTTTTTTGCTTGGCCATTTTAGGTTTCACTGTTCCAGATTTTCGTTCATACAACCCATGTTCTCAATCATATTTATTCATTCATAACAGGCAGCTGTTAAACCAATTTACAGGCAGCTATTATTTCCTTTCCACTTTTCCAAGACTGCAATATTTATATATTTCACTAGTTTTCCAGTCCTAGGATTCATGCCGTACCCTAGGATCTATCATTCAATCTAGTTTTCCAGCCCTAAGATTCATGCAATACCCTAGGATCTATCATTCAATCTAGTTTCTCAGTCCTAGGGTTCATGCAATGCCCTAAACTCTATTAATTGTTCCACAATTGTAACAAATTATGCTAAATAAATTAAAAGCCACTCTACCAGCGAAAATGGGAGTGCTGGGGACGTGGTTGGCAATCCCGCGCGCCTCCGCAACCCCCAAGACTACAACGGAACGGGATCCTAACACAAGGATCAAACACAAGGAGTATCACAGAACGGTATACAATTACTGTAAACGGGTAGAGGATTTTATTCTGGAAAGAACGCAACACGAAACGCGGAAAACGGACTTCGAACGGGCCCTAAACGGGTTAAAAACGACGAAACTGTAAAAAATTAGACGTCTGGAAGAGGTTCCAGACGTCTTAAAATGTGGGTCAGGTCGTACCTTATTTCTACGTAGTCCTTCAGACGTCCAAAAGCTCGCTGGAACGTCTGGCTTGGTTCCCAGACGTCCTGTTGTCACCCCGGACGTCTGGAACATCGGCCAGACGTCTGATTTACGTGGGATGGCAAGCCCTCGCGCCCTCCCGAGTAGAACCTGCACACACACACTCCTGCTCTCAGCACGACGAAGTGCAGACGAAGTCGCAGCGGACGGCTGCATGGCCGTACGCGCGAAAAAGGAAGAAGATAGAAATATCTTACCTATCAGACGTCTGGACAGTCCTCCAGACGTCTTCACCATCGTCTGGTCGTAAGCCCAGACGTCTGATTCTGGAAAATTTTCCAGAACCCGACTCGCTCTCCGCCCGCGACGCACGGTCGCGCGCCCCGTCCGCCTGCTGCCCGAGTTGCAGCAGCCCCTCCGCGACACCCCACGCCCGCCGCTCCCCTGGCGGCTGGCTCTAGCTACCCCGGCAAGCTCGAACCCTCACGGTCGAGCTTCTTCCTTCCGCTCGCAACCCTCCTTCCCGCACGCTCGCCGCAGCTGCTGCTGCCGCCGCTCACTCACTCGCGCTCTCGCACTGGCAGGGAGAAGGAGAAGAGGAAGGTTGAGGAGATGAGGGTGAGGGAGAGAGCGAGGGTGTTCTTATAAGGCCGCGCAAGGAGAGAGAGAAAAGAGCTGCGCGCCTGCAGGAGGAAAGAGAGAAAAAGAGGAATGAGAGCGGCGGGTGCAGTCTGCGCGCGCAGATGCATCCCCGTACGCCGCAAAAATTTATTACCAGACGTCTGGAAAGGGTTCCAGACGTCTGAGCCACTTCCTAGACGTCTTAAAAACCCGTCTGATGCCACGTTCGTAACAGCCATAGCCCGCGCCCATATCGACTACGAGTCGGGCTATATTGAGATTACCATTGGATCTGAGAAGCTCAAACTTAACATCTTCAAGGCAGCCAAGAAATTTGATTGCGATTGCATCGAGGATGACACGTCTGACGAGGACATGGCCGTCAGTGGGTGTATTAGACTAATTGGGACGTATTCTGACTGCTGCAGATTACCTGTAAACACTGACGATTGCCTGACTGACACATATTGTGATGTTCCCCCATCCCTCCCTTGTCTTGTTCCTTCTCCTGACCAGACTACTGACAAGGTTTTCTCCGCTTCCCATACCTCATGGTCTGAGTCATATCCGGGCTACTCACCGCCGGTCCACATTATTGAAGATCGGATTGCCCTTTCTTTCCCGCCAAATCAGGCGGAGTTGCAACTCCACACTGGGACCTTGAGCCCACATACTACTCACTGGAGCTATTCCTTTTTGGATCCATCTATCCAAGAAGCCCCTCCTCTTGGCCAATCTGAGGGCCAACTTCTTCCTCCTGACTTGTTTTCCGATCCGTCTAGGACACTCTCATCCCAAGAAATGCCAGATCTTTCACCATCCACTCCCAAGCTGAAAGAGCTGCCTAGTACACTTAAGTATGTTTTCTTGGGACCAAATGAAATGCTCCCCGTATTCATCAGTTCAAAATTGACCAGGGAGCAAGAGTGCAAACTAACGAAGGTCCTTATGGAACACAAGGCAGCCATTGGATGGTCTTTATCAGACTTAACTGGCATTAGCCCCTCCTACTGCACTCACTGTATATATGCGGAGGAGGAGGCTCGACCTTCCCGCAAGATGCAGCGACGTCTCAACCCTAACATGCGGGAGGTCGTTAAGAAGGAAATTATTAAGTGGCTGGATGCGGGTATAATCTACCCGATCAACGATAGCCCCTGGGTGAGTCGGATTCACGTCGTGCCCAAAAAGGCGGGACTCAGCATCCGTGTCAATGACAGGGGCGAATCCATCCCTACACGCACTCCTGCATCTTGGAGAGTGTGTATAGATTATAGGAAACTCAATGCTGCAACTAAGAAAGATCACTTTTCGCTACCTTTCATTGACCAAATTCTGGAGCGGTTAGCGAGAAATAAAATTTTCTGTTTCTTGGATGGATTCTCAGGATATAACTAGGTGGCAATTGACCCCCGAGACCAAGAGAAAACCACCTTTACCTGCCCCTTCGGCACCTTTGCATTTAGAAGGATGCCGTTCGGACTTTGTAACGCACCAGCAACTTTCCAGAGGTGTATGCTGACGATATTTCATGACATGGTGGGTGACTTTCTCGAGGTCTTCATGGATGACTTTTCGGTCTTTGGACCATCTTTTGATGACTGTTTGTACGCGTTTGTGGGGTTTTAAAAGATAATACGTTGTAATATAGCCGACAAAACGTTCAAACAAATATAGAGAATTTTATTACTCGAAAACCTAGAGTATCCGAGGTCGAACACAGGGAGCAATCTTAGTACTTTTAAAACCAAAGAATACAACCTTTAAATGAAAATAATTGATTCAAAGAGAGAGTTATAAAAAGAATTGCTAAAAGAAAACAGAATTGGACGTCTGATTTCTTTATCAGACGTCTTAAAAGTAAGTCTTCTTTCTCTCTTCTGCCTTCTTCTTCGTTGGCTCTTCTTCTTCTTTTCTTCTGATCCACAGGTCTTTTTCTTCCTTGAACTTCTTTCTCTTCTCTTCTCTTTCCTGCGAAGGCTTCTTCTTCCTGCCTTTATTTCTCTTCTGTCTTCTTCCTTTTTGTCTACAGTCCTTCTTCCTTGTCTTTTCTTCTTCTGCTTCTTCTTCCTTCTTCTCCTTGCGGTTAAGTCTCCCTTCTTCACCGCCCGGCCTGCCTACACACAGGGAAGCAAAACCTAACCCTTCCCCTCTACCTGAACGTCATTCTCTCTCTCTGCAATTCGCTCAAGGACGCTCTCCCAGATCCACGGGTATTCGGGTCGGATCTTGCACCTGGGACCAGGCGCACCGGGAGGTGGGTGATGCTCGAGAAGTGCTTAGGTTAGGGTTGGCTCGGATCCCGCCAGATCCGTGAGGTGAAACCGCGGACGAGGCGGGCGTGGGTCAGGTGAGGGACCTCACCCCTGTGCGTTCAGAGGCGAATAGCAGATAACACAAATTCAATTTAAAGCATACCTGCGCGTTGCGTTTCACCGATGTGGAACTATCTGGCCTGCCCCAATCTCGCGCGCGCCCGCAGAGCTTTCTCCGTGCAATTGCCAAAGCTGCGGGCTTCGCAGCGCTCTTTGCTGGACCCGAGGGCTTCGCACTACTTGCGCGAATCTGCTGCGCCTGAAGCCTGGAAGACCTGACGCCTGAAGCTGCTGCGAAGCTGCTTCAATCGTCAATGGCGGCAGGGCTGAAATCCTGTCAAACACGAGCATGGCCTATTGGCCTAATCAGACCAGCTGGGTACCTTCGCCTTGGCACGGTGAAGGTGGTGAATGGTGCTGCAGGTCCTGGGACGACCTAGGTGTGCGTACCTAGGTCGTCCTGCGACCGGAGGAGTGGGTGAGTTCAAGGGGTTACTGTGGAGGTGTGGAGTGGCAGTGGAGGGGCGGAGATTGTTCCTTGTGGTGAGGCGGAGCTTATGAGATGATTGGATAGCCGTGTGGAGGGGCGGAATGGTGGATGCGGCTCGCCGGAGGTCGGTCGAAGGCGAGGAAGATGGAGGTGGTCAGGCAATGTCGGGGGGCAATTAAATAAAATAACAGGGGGAAAAGAGAGAGGGAAAGATGGAGAAGGTATCTGGAGTGTTCTGGAAGGGAGGGAGGCAGCGGAGTGGACGGCGCGTAGCTGTCGTCGTCGGAGAAGAAGAACCCTGAGGGAGAGAGAGCGGCGACGAGGACGAGGTCAGGAGAACGCGCGCCTGGTACTGCGCGACGCGGGAGGAAGAGGCGAAGTTGACTCTGCTGCTGGTATGGCAGCAGAGCGACGAGAAGGAGGGGTGGAGATCGTCGGATCTTGCGGGTTTCTTGGCCGGAGATGGAAGGGAGGAAAACTTGGGGGAATCTCCATCAAAACAAGGCTGACGATCTGCAGCCGGGTCTGAAGATCCTTTTATAGGTGTTGGCCGAACCTTCTAGTGCGTGGATGGCGCGCAATCACCTCCGCCGGCTTGCCGGAGAAGGAAAGAAGGTGGATACCCAAATCCCTCGTGCGTTCGCACGAGAGATTGGGTTCACACCAGAGATCGTGATTAGCTTTAGATGAAAGGGAATTCCTCAGAGAATCTCCCTTCCATTTCTGGGAGGGAATCTCTGAGGAATCAGAGATTAATCCCTCTCTAAACCTCGCTGGAGATCGGTTCTGCCCTAACAATGGCGGTAGGACCTGATTGAAAAGGTGGCGAGGAACTTAGGGGGCTCTCTGCAATGATTTTCAAAAGATAGGGACCAAGTTGTGATTTGGGTGTACTAAATTGCAAAGTAGGTCAAGATGACCTCCACTTAGGTCCAAATTTTGGTATAAACCTAATTTGGACCTAAGGAATCCAATGGTGAAGTTGGATTTTAGGTTTGACCTCGTTTGATTGGATATTTTGCGTAAAAACCCAAATTAGGTTAATTGAATAGCTAGGACCCTAATCTAGGTCAAACTAGGTTCCAAAGGCCACATTAAGTGTTATAAACCCTAAGGAGTATTTTTACATGATTTTTAGAGGGCTTAATTGATTTTTATCCTGACCGGAACCTTGTTAATTTAAGCGGGTCTATTTTAGAGTTACCAACTGCCATTTAATTCCTAAATTGCACATAAACCCATTTCCGATTAACTCAACCCACTTTTTTTATCTCATTTAGACCATTTGACCTATGTTTTGCTTATAAGAAATCCCATTTATGTACTGCAATGGTAAAATTATCGTTTTACCCTTTAATTCATGTTTTCTTCTCAGTGCACTTATTCCTTTATTTAGGCCCTCTTCTAGGTTATGTAGGAGCTTTTATCTTCTTTATTGGGTCAAAATGGGCTAGTTATGACTCATGATGAGGCTCTCATCAATGACTGTCTTGCCAACCTGACCCGTACCCTTAGGAGATGTATTGATGTAAACCTCGTGCTTTCTTGTGAAAAAAGTCATTTTATGGTATACGAGGGAATTGTTCTCGGGCATATCATCTCCGATAGGGGTATCGAGGTTGACAAAGCTAATCTTGATGTAATTGCTAATTTACCTGTGCCTGGCTCTGTCAAACAAATCCGCTCCTTCCTAGGACACGTCGGTTTCTATAGGAGATTCATCAAAGATTTCTCCAAGATTTCTCGACCTTTGACTCATCTCCTATCGACTGATGTACCCTTCGATATGGGCCCCAATTGCAACGAGTATTCACGTAGCTGTGTAATGCAGTCACCAAGGCCCCTGTTCTCCAGACACCTGATTGGTCCCTCGACTTTGAACTCATGTGTGACGCTTTCGACCTTGCAGTCGGAGCCATCCTGAGACAAAGACGCGATAGACAACCCTTCGTGGTGTGCTACGCCAGTAAGACGTTGGACGAGGCCCAGCGTAATTATACTACCACTGAGAAAGAACTACTGGCAGTCGTCTTTGGGCTGGAGAAATTCCGCTCTTACCTTCTGGGCTCACATGTTATTGTTTTCACTGATCACGCGGCCATTCGCCATCTCATGCACAAGAAGGATGCCAAGCCTAGACTGATTCGTTGGATCCTTCTGCTCCAAGAATTTGACATTGAGATTTGCAATAAAATCGGAGCCCAGAATGTTGTGGCTGATCATCTTTCTAGACTAGACCCTGACCATATTGGACTTACTCTGCCAATTAATGAGATTTTTCCCGATGAGCACCTATTGGCAATTAATGTGGCAAGTGGACCTTGGTATGCCGACATTGCCAATTACCTTGCTTCTGGATCCCTTCCACGTGGCTGGCCTAAAAACCAGCGCAAGCGCCTCATGGCAGAAGCAAAGTATTATTTCTGGGATAATCCACTTCTTTTTCGAATAGGTGCTGATCAAATCATCCGTCGCTATATTCCTGACAGTAAATTCCCCAGTGTGCTATCCTTCTGCCACGATCAGGCCTGCGGAAGCCATTTCTCTGGGAGGAAAACTGCAGCCAAGGTGTTGCAGTGCGGTTTCTTTTGGCCCTCCCTTCACCAGGATGCACACAATTATGCCAAACATTGCACTAGGCGCCAGTCGTTAGGATCAATGTCACGTTGTGACATGATGCCCTTGCAACCCATCCTAGCTGCTGAAATTTTTGACATTTGGGGAATTAATTTCATGGGTCCCTTTTCTCTTTCGAACGGCTTCGAATATATACTCGTGGCTGTTGATTATGTTTCGAAATGGATCGAGGCTATTCCCACGCGCCGTGCTGACCATGCTATATCTACTCGATTTGTCAAAGACCACATTTTTGCGCGTTGTGGGATCCCTCTAGCCATTATCTCGGATGGAGGAAGCCACTTTACCCATGCTTCTTTTTGGGCACTTCTGAGGAAATACGGAGTCCACCATCATATCGCATCTCCGTATCATCCTCAGACGAATGGCCAGGCAGAGGTGTCGAACCGGCAAATCAAGCAAATTCTCCAGAAAACGGTTCAGCCTGACCGTAAGGATTGGTCCGACAAGCTGATTGACGCACTTTGGGCGTATCGGACCGCCTTCAAGTCTCCCCTTGGTATGTCTCCTTATAGAATCGTTTATGGGAAGCCTTGTCATTTGCTCGTGGAGCTGGAGCACCGCGCTTATTGGGCGGTTTGCCAATGTAACCTCGACCTAGACCTGTGTGGTCGAGAAAGGAAACTCCAACTCCAATAGCTGGAAGAGCTTCGTCATGAAGCTTATGATTCTGCCTTAACTTTCGAGCAACGCACTAAGGCTTTTCACGACAGCCGTATTTGGCGGAAGGAACTTGAGCCATCTCAGCAAGTTTGTCTCTACAACGCCCGGCTCAAATTATTTCCTAGGAAATTGAAGTCCAAATGGACTGGTCCTTTTCTGGTCTCAAGACCATTTCCAAACGGGGCCGTCGAGATTGAAGATCCCAAATCTGGGCATAAATTTATGGTCAATGGGTAGCATTTGAAACCCTATCTTACTCATGAACCTGCCCCCGTTGGAGAAACTATTGCCTTGCTGGAGGGTAATTAATGTCGTGCCCCATTCTGAGTCCAGCTGGGGACGTTAAATTCAGCGCTCGTTGGGAGGCACCCCAACAACACTCCGCCATTGTCACGCTCACTTCACTTTCACTTCACCACCCACCATCCACCCACCCTACCACGCTACTGTATACCCTGCACCTCAGCTCTCGTTACCCGATCTTTGGTCCTTCCTCTACCCTACCCTGCATGCATATGAGGACATAGCATCGTTTGGCATGCGGGGGTGGATAGGCATCCATAGGATCTGGGTATTTTATGGTATCATGCAGTCTCCATCTATCTATAAATATGTTAAAATAAAAAAGGTGTTTAGTAATGATCTGAAGGCTGAAATAAAAATACAATAAGTGTTTATGGATATTCAACCACTGTTTTGAATACTTTCCAGGTCACAGAAGCTTGATTCGCTCAGGCTCGGCTTAATTTACTTGAGCATTGACGAGATAGATCAGAATCTCTCCTAACTAAGGACATATTCTTGTACCTGAGACACCGGTACAGGATCCGTTGGTTTGCTTCTACTTGAGAGCCTAAGTAATCTTGGTTCACACTACATATATCAAGAAAGACCAGGTGAACATAAGATCCAACCCTAGTGTTTATTATGGAAGGTGGAGTCCTTACCTGTGCGCGCAAGTAGACTTTTTATCTCAGGCTTTAGTCTTGTGTTTAGGAGAGACTCTTTTCACCAAAAGAAAAGTGTGCTCCTCTAAATAAAGTTGTAAGCGATATACTGACACGTGTTTCAAAAAAAAAAAAAGATGCAAATAAGTCAGTATATCTCGCAAATATCTGTAAAGTCTTCTCCCTACAAAAGTTCTTCAGGGCAAGTTACAAATACCCTGTTTTCTTTGAGCCACAAATGTAATAAAACGGGAGTTGAGTTTTCCGTCATTTTTTTAAGGGTCAATCCAAAGACACGAGCTGAAACTGGGACCAACCTGCACTTAAAAATTTGTGAAACCCTGGGCTTGATTCTTAATGTTCAACTGGTCAGTCTTGATCCTTCACTATACATAAGCCATAATCTCTTGAGCTCTCGAGTATGGCAAAAACCTCCTGGTCTTGGAAATCGTACTTAAGGTTTAAACATCAAGAGTCCAGGTTAGTTGAGAGATGGTCTATGTCATGTAAGACTTAAAGTACCGGTAGTCTTCTCTACAATTGTTCTCACAATATCCAACAAATAAACACACCTATGTGCCTCAGAAGAAAATCTTCAGCTTAAGATCATTTCTAAATATAGTACAGAATATTTTGCTAGGGCTAGCAAAAGATAGGCATGGGGGTATGATTGCATAGCAAAAATACACCAATAAAAATGCCATCTTGTGTTATTTCCTAGCACTGCCATTATATATTAGGCATTTGTAAAAAAGTAACACATGCATGCATTTAATTGAGAGGGGAGGAAAGTGAATAATTGGCCTTGCAATTAACGTCTTCATCAAGGGTTGCATCGCAAATTCACCATCTTCATTTTTTTATTTGGCTTCGAACTTCTTCTTCTCCGCGAGGCTCAGGGCATGGCTTGCTCTTTACACCATTCTCTGCCACAGCTTGCTCTGCTAGCCGCATGGCCGGTCATGTGCAGCCCAGGGCATGGCTATGCATGTTTCTCCCTCCTTTAAAAAGACAGGCCATCTTCCTTGTGTAAGAGAGCCTGGTCCATGCAACACACACCCGCACACCCTTCTCAAGGCCGTCTCCTCCCCTCTTCCCTCCACACGCAGCACCTCTTTCACAGAAGAGCTACGCTGCGGGCAGGAGCAACTCACAGTGGTACACGACTACCACTGTGAGTCCCACCACCGCCCAGCTCATCAAAGAGCCGGTGGCGTGGTGGTTCACCTCGTTGTTTCACCAGTTCAAGCTCTTCCGCCATTGTCGCAGACTCGAGCTTTGAAGCTCAAGTGCAACAGCAGCAAGGCACCAGCAGCTCCACGCAGCGCGTAAGCCTCCGCGCGTATGCCAGCAGCCGACGCCATCTCCTTCCACGCGCACAGGCTCGCTCCACAGCGCCTACGCACGCAGAACCGGCCGCAGCCGGTTGTTCGAGTCGAGCGTGACTGTAGCTACTGTTCACACGTTTCAGCGGAACACTGTACCTATAGTGCAGTGACCGGAAAGTTTCTCACTTATCCTGTCACCGCGCGCTCTCTCCACGTCGCAACTGCTTTCAGCCTGTCGCCACGTAAGCGCTCGCGCCCGCACGCGCGTCCGCAACCGTTTCCTCTCCAGCGCCCACACTTGCCCACGCCTGCATCCACGTCTTCGCCGGTGTCCACTCCAGCCCGCAGCGCGTTGCGCTGCACTCTCCCTCACGCTCTAACGCGCGCGAATCCTTGTGGGCTTGCAAGTTGGCGTCAAGACGTCGACTGCGGGCTTTAGATGCCTTAACTCACCGCACCCTCTCTCACAGTCACTCTCACACTCCCTGCAGACTCACTCCGCAACCGTTTCCTCTCCAGCGCCCACACTTGCCCACGCCTGCATCCACGTCTTTGCCGGTGTCCACTCCAGCCCGCAGCGCGTTGCGCTGCACTCTCCCTCACTCTCTAACGCGCGCGAATCCTTGTGGGCTTGCAAGTTGGCGTCAAGACGTCGACTGCGGGCTTTAGACGCCTTAACTCGCCGCACCCTCTCTCACAGTCACTCTCACACTCCCTGCAGACTCACTCATACACACACACTCTCTCGTACACACACAAACTCACTTGTACACGCCTATATACATACTTATATATATATATATATAACTACATATTCACCTATATAATTATAACCCTATATATATATATACACACACACATATAAATATATACTTACCTTCATATCACCTATCACGTGTTATATCGTAGGAATATCTGCGCCAGTTGTTAATATTCCCCGATACCCGCATATAGAAAGCATCTTCGCACATACCTTCCACCCATCCATCCTACACTCCACGCGGCACTTCGTCCTGTTGGTTGCGTCTTCCTAGACGACGATCAACTCGACACCATGTTACACACCATTTCCACCTCCACCACCACCCCTATATATATATATATAATATATCTATATGTATATATACTATATTTATCTTATTTCTGTTTCTCTCTCCTACTATTAAAAAGATAAAAAAAATATATAAAAGAGAAAAGATAATCCTTGTCTTGCAGGTACTCGATCTTGCAGATAGCAAGACCAGTTTTGGAACCTTAATTTGGCTCAAACCCAAGAACAATTTGGCTCTAAGCCAAGGACCTAATTTTGAGGGTGTACCTCGAGGATAAAATTATCAGAAAAAAAATCTTAAATAGAAAAAACACCGAAAACATAATAAACGAACGGAAGAGATTCGTTGTAGGAAATGCGTAGAAACTTATTCACCTCTAATCCCGCCTCCCTGAGTTCGACCCTAGGCCTAAAAGTGACTAAGATAAAATCAAGTAGGCTAGGTTAAAAATTTTGTAAAAGATGGTTAGGCTTAATTTAGGTTAACCACTATACTCATTTCAACGATTAAATCACCATATTAACACAACCTATTCGGGTTTACACTACATGGTGCGTATAAAGCACATGCCTCGGCACTCTACGTGCTGTCAGACGTTCGGCGCCAGCTCCGGACGTCCTGAGGCTCCTCCAGACATTTGGATGGCGTCTCAGATGTCTGATACTGCGGAAAAAAAGGTTCTGCAGTATGCCTTGAGAGCTTCTCTCCCCGCTCAACCCTCCCTCCATAGAGCCACAATTGCTCCTCCAACAGCTGCAGGAGGTCGCGGAGCTCCTCTCCACGAGCTCCTTCGGCCGCACCTCCTCTCCCGAGCTCCTCTGAGCTCCTCGGTCTCCCTCTCCCTCACCCACGCTTTCCCTCTCTTTCACGGTCTCGCTCTTCCTCTCTCCCGTGCTCCTCCGTCTCGAGCTCCCCTCCTTCCTCCCTACTTGTGGCTGCAAGGGGGAACGGGGAAGCAGGTGGTCGCCAGTGGCAAGGTGGTGAAGTGGAGATGGAGGTGGTGGAGATGGTGTGGAGAGGTGGGGGAGATGTTGTGGAAAGGTGGGGGTTTTAAGGAGAGGGTGTGTGCATGGGTGTGTCGTGTAGGTGTGCTGTGTGAGAAGAGAGAGAAAGGAAAAAATTGTGAGATTTTTCCCGTAAGGTTTCCTTTTTTCCGCAAAGCTCACAAACTTACACCTAGGGGGTTTAAAATTACGCTTACACCTCTACCTTTCTGAGAAAAACTCGAACAACTCTTAGGAAGGGTCATTTCACTAATTGCTGAGAATTTATTTTGATGAAACAAAATTACACTATATTGATGGACTAACATTTTGGTACTTATTGTAATATCAATATGTTTAAAAAATTTATTCTCAACTTGCAAGACTTATTGCAAATTAATTTGTATCCGATTGTTATAATTTTTCCATTCTTTATGTTCAAAGCATATAAACTTTATAATAAACTTTATGATTGATTTCAATAATTCTAGGTACTTAATTTAAAGTTTTTAACAAAAATCTATTAAAAGTAATTAATCAATCAAAATTATTAAATTGATCGACCAATCATCAAATTGGTTTTTCAAATAATTAAAATAAAAACTTAGCTTTTCACATCAAATGATCAACCAATGAATGCTTTGATCGATTTTGATCAATGATATTCACTATCTTTCCTAATTTAACCCAATTTCACCTATAAAATAAACCTCAATGTTGGCCTTTTAAAAATACAACAACAAGAAGAAAAAGTTCTCTCGCTCTCTATTCTTTAAAAAAGGCTCATGTGCTTTTGCACTTTGTCCAACGGTCATCTTTCAAAGATAAGAAAAAATGGATTTGCAACTTTATTTTTGAGTTTTCATGGGATTAATTTATATATTTATTTTATTTCTTTAATTTTATTTGTTGGGATCCATTGTGTTGGAATTTTTGAGGTTGTTATAACTTCTCTTAATAGGTAAAAGACAAGTGGTTATAAAATGTTGTGTTATCTTTATTCAAGCGGTACAATAGTGGAATGATTAACTTTCGTTAGTCGGGAAAATCTTAAGTTGAGGAGACTTAAGTAGTAATTTTTACTTGAAAGAGTTTTTCACTATAAATCTTTGTAGATATTATGAGATATATTTTATTGTGTCATAATTTTTATAATCAATATCACGCTTGATCTTGCATTTGTAGTAAAATAAGATATGTGTAGGGTGCTCCCTTCACTAACATGTTGACATAAAAAGCCTAAAATTAACTTGGGCCATTGAAAAGATCAAGAGTTATCTAGATAAACAATCAAAGCTTTCTCTATCAATAAATTGTCCTGACAAGTTACTTTAGAGAATCAAGACTTTGACTTCTCATTACTTGTCAACATCTATCGGTTCTTCTTGAGACTTGGTGATTTGACTCGTATGTGAATCTTGTCTTCCCCAAAGTGAAAAATTCTTCTCTATTTACTTGTTTTTCTTCGCTTCTACTTTACTTTAGCTTAGTTTAGTCTAGGCAGACTCTTATAAGATATGGATTTGAAATTAAATTACACTCTTGCTCTCGATAGTGTTAAGGAATTGCCTCAAATGCCATATCTACTCTGTCTTCAAAGAACTACATCCTAGTCAGGCACGATTTTGGGCTAGACACTTCAAGTCATGAAAGGCCTAAGCGTAATTTATTTATCTATGTGAGCTTGTGAGTTAGGCCCAAGCCTAAATCTTTTTGTTTCATTTTTTTTGGGCTCAGACATAAGCCCAACTTAAAATAGATGGATTTGAGTTGACCTTTGTTGACTCAAATATCTTTTTCAGACAATTTCATAATCAAATCCACCGTAAGGATATTTGCTTAGAATCCATGATACTTAACAAAAATACTTTATTAATTTGAAATCACACCAAATCTAAATTGCTTCTATAAATATATTATGTATGTGACTATGATTCTCTCAGCAAATAATATTTATAAAAAAAAAATAGATCTTCCTTTTTTTGAAATTACTCTTTGATGGGACTTCATTTGAAAGTATTAAAAAAATATATAAAACTTTAAGAACATTAACAACACAAATGTAAATTTGTGTCAATGCATTAAACTAAGTTGGAGGGCCTTATAGTTATCTCTACCCTAATATAATTGGAATGGTGATTTCCTACATATACAAATGTTACGACAAATATATAGGTGTATCACATAAATATTAAATTTATTTATGAGATTGATCTCTGAGTCCTTATACGAGTTGCACGTATGGGCCTACCTTTATATTGTTGAGCTCATGAACACATTAGCTATGCCTATTAAAGTACATGATCGATGCAACTCTATCATGGGTTGATTTTAAGTTCAAGCTTGATCAAAAGATATTCACACACTCCACCTAGGTTATGTGGTATAGGGTTAGGATCAGATTGAACTATCTAGTTTTAATAGATCCACTCATCAAAATATACACGACGTCAGCATGCCATTCTAATCCTTAAACTCGACTTTTGAGCTAGATTACATGTATCGACACATGCACTCGACTTGGGCCAATAGGTTTGTCAAGCAGGTCTAGTTAGATCTGATCCAATTTGATCAAACCTGTTTAGAGTTCACCCAATCATAAATGATTTGAGTTAGAGTGGACTTGTTTAATAAACACGTTCAAAGTTATGGATTCATAAATTGACGCATTTATCTATAGGATGACCAGACCCAACCTGTTCAAGTAAATGCGTCCATAAATCAATCAAGTCTATAGGTCCTAATTAAGCCAACTTGTTCTAATTGGATCCTATCTGATTTCATGGGTCTTATCTAGATCCTATTGGATCCAAGCTAGGTCCATAGATCCTAACGAGGTTCGTGCATCTAATTTTAAATGCATCCGACAAATTGCAATGGGTTTGTTAAGCTTACCCCTGACTCGGTCCATGTAAAATCCTTAATGGGTCTAACTTAACTCATTTGAACTCAACCAGATTTGGGTTGTATAAACGAGTTGGGTTAAGTGGGTCCAGGTCAAGAAAAAGAGAAAAAAAAAGGTTGAGAACCAGTACTATAGGGTCTCGTCAGCCTCCACATCTCTCTGCCCTCCACAAACCCCGCCCACCCTGCCTCTCCTACTCCTATATATATATTTGCCTCCTCCCCCAACATCACCCATGGAGAGATGGAAAGATAGAGAGAGATGAGACTTGAGGCGCGAGTGAGCTTTAGGGTTTCGTCGCCCCCAAGGTGAACACGCCCCACCCCTTCTCCTTCCCCTCCCTCCCCTTTCGAATCAATCGATTCCCCTCTCGATTAGGTGCATCCTCATGTGAATTCGATGCCTCGATCAGTCTCCCTCGTTGTTTGACCGCTTCCAACAACCAATCGGGCCCTTCTTAGTTGAATTCATGTCTTAATTGACTTGTTTCTTACATTTTCGTGCGATTCGCGTGAGATCTATGCTTTGGTGATGACGATAGGGCTAGTTAACAGTGAAAAGATTGTTGGATTAGCAGAGGTCTCGAGATGGTTCAATCAAACACGCGGAAATGGATCCTTTCAAGAGATGGTTAATAGTTACCGGTTGGGAAGTTTGTTAGATATGCGATGTGTGGGGATTTATCTGTTGAAAATTTATTAAGCTAAAACTTTCTAAGTGATCTGATGTAGGTTGAGGTGTCTAAGATATTTCCCCAGCCTTATTGATTTTTATGTGTTGACATGATTAGATGTGAACCTAGAGAAATTTGATGTCTTTGATGTGATGCTTTTTTCTTTTGAGTGCATAAAGTTATAATCTAGTCTAGATGAGTGTGGAGATGGTTGTTTCAACTTATTTGTATTGTTTGTTAAATGATTTTCACAAAAAAAAGAGAACTTTTGCGTGTTAAAGTATGAATAAACTAAGATAGCTAGTTTGAGATCTTATGATATATTTTGTGGGTATTTTTAGGTGGTCGGATGTGTATTGAGATGTATAAAATTTTAATGTGCTAATAGGTTTCATGTGTGGTGTTGGTGATAGTACATGTAAAGCAATAAAAACTGGGCACATGATATTCGTATTTGGTGCGCATGGTCTTAGATTCTTGATCTATGTCAAATGAGTGAGAAGCATTGCCTCTTTGAGTAGCTATATGGTTAGGCACATGGGATTTTTTTATCCCTTGTATCAGTTACAATATAGCTTAGTTAGGAGGCGAATAAAGAATAAACTATTGTCTTACCTAGGCCTTTTGAGGGGATTATCATAGTATGCACGGTTATTCACATGCTCTATATGTAGTCCTCCAAGTAGTCTTGGAGCTATTATGTGTATGTGCATTGTTATAGGTTTTTGTTCTTGAATTGAGTGCTTGCCACCAGAGGGATTGAGTTTCTATTGTGCTTTCCATTGTTTGCCCCTTGAAGAATTGGATGCATTAAGCTAATTATAGCAAAGCATGCAGCTAGGATGGAGGTGGAAAGCAAATACTATAGCACTTTGCATATTCTGTTTGTAGAAAGGAGGTTGCCTTCTTTGTTCAATTTTTTTCTTAAAAGGGCTTAAGATAGCCATTCCAATTATGGATATTTATCTTAGGATGACATGATTCTTTTACCAGTTCTGTGTTGTTGGCTTTAATAATAACTCTGATACTTCACCTCTGCTAGATATAGTATACGAGAGCATTGTCTATTATTTTTAGCACCATCTTATCTGCAACTTCTTAACCATCGTTTCTCCAATCCTATTTCTTCTTTATTTGATTTGCCTCTTGTGAAAGAAGATGCTTCCAACAATAATTAACTTGTAAATTATTTCATTACTGAAATATGTTGTTAAACGATTTGTCCTATTCAATGATTATACTTCTAAGGGTCTCTTGCGATGCATTCTTGATATTTAATGTATTTTATGGCTCTTTAATTAAGTTCTTATTTTCTGCATTATTTTTCCCCTTGTGCTGCTTGTTGCAATTTAGAATGTTATAGTATTATTCGGTACTAATTGCTTGTTTTGTAAGTAAAAATGTCTATTCCAATCCTAAATGAACTTTCTAGGAAACAACTATTAGGAGTAAAAGTGTTTGACGGATTTGTTGAATTTATAAATTGGCGTCATCAAGACCCTTGAATGTTGTGGTTCACAATGGTATAAATGCATCTCATTTCGTAGGAGTGGTTTATTGGAATGTTATTCTTTGGAAGTGAATAAAGTAGTACAAGGCTTATTGTACCAAAGTGATGCTTGTACAAATCCTAGTTGTAAATGATTTTCATTCGATTTTATGGTTTCATTTTGTGCCAATGAGTTGTTAAAAAGCATGTAACTTTGGATTTTATTTTTCTTACCCAGGCATTAACCTAAAATCTTCTTGTCCTTTTTTCTTTGTTCTATGGTAACAGAGCTTTGAACACTTCATTTGGAAAATGGTAATCTAATTCTAGTTAATAGGGATAGGCAGTTATTGCTCCCTTCATTGCATTGTGCCCATTGTGTGATGTTGGTGCAAGGGTACTACGATCGTTAATTTTGATGATAACAAAACATGTGTGTTTTAACATTTGCGTTTGAGCTTTAGATTTCAGGAAAGCGTAAATGGATACAAGTGTGGAGGACCTCAGAGCTCGCGTCCATGGTGGATTGGAGGAGCTCGTTAGAGGAGAAGGAGCTTCGCGAGAAGCGAAAGCTTGAAGAAGGAAGGAGATGGAGAATATAATAAATATTCTTTTCATGTATTCTTTGTTTTACTGTTTCTTGTGTTTTCTTTCTTAGATGCATGCTAAAGAGCCTCAAAGTATCAACACTGCAGTCCTAGGAATACTTATTAAACCCTAGGATACTTAGGTTTTTTGTAAAGAATTTAGAAAACCTAAATAGGCTTCATACAGCCTTGTTAAACATCTAATCTGATAATCAGACGTCTAATAGTGAACTTTAAGAAGTCTGAATGTTGAATCAGACGTCCAATCATCTAGAGCTAGTCTTAGAACCTTTTATCTGCTAATCTCAAGACAACCGACCCTTAATCCAGACGTCTTAGCAGACGTCTGATGACTTGGTCAGACATCCAATTAGTGAAATGTTGGCTTAAGAATATGATTGTTGAGAAATGACCTTTAGGCTTCTATTAAACGTCCATAGAAGACCTCAGACGTATGATAAGAGACTGTTAGCCTTCGATTAAGACAAAATCACTTCTCTTGAGGCTAATAGCCGTTTGTGCCTTGGAAATCTATTCCCGCAGTAAATTAGGTTTGCAGATGTCTAGACCTAGTGTCAGACGTCCGATATGTCGTCTGACATAGTTACACTAGAACCCTGTTTAGGTCTATTTTAAGTCAGGAAGGAAATCCGCCTAGAATTAGACGTCAGATTTAGTTACCAAACGCCTTATACTTGACTTCCAGACGTCTGATCTTTTTGCCTTGGGATGACCCTGTCAGAATCATTAATGATTTTGATTGCAGCCTGTTTTACCTTGGAATAATCCCGAACGACTACCTAAGGCTTCCAAAGACTTCCTAAGCCTTCCCAAGCCCTCTGTAAATAAAGGAGTATCCATGCCTTGCAAAAGACACCTTGTAACACTAATTTCACATTCCTTTGTGTCATAGAGAAGAAATCATAAAAAAAAAAAGTGATCTTGCTCTCCAAGCTCCATTCAACGAATTCGAGAGTGTCGTTACTCTGCCGAGATTATGCTTACGTTCTTCCATCTAAGGGAAGTCTCTTTTGCCAATAGAAGCTAAGTTTAGGATATACTTTATGGCTCTATAGGTTTGTGTTGTTGTATTTTATTTGTTATTTGATTGGGCATTTGCTTTGCGAATTCCTGTCTCTTTCTTGAGACAAAAATCTTCTCGTGAAGAAAAGGGTTTTGAGACACGCTATCCTCATTCAAAGTAGCCTCAATTATAAGAGGTTGAACTACCCTTGTTAAAGTAGTTCGTTAGTGGATTTTGATCGACTTGGTAGATCGGAAAATCCTAACTCGAGAGGGTTAGGTAGTGGTTTTCACCTGATTTAAGTTTTCATCTAAAAATACTTGTGCAAATTGTGTGATTGATCTTTGTGAGATTGCTTTACATTATTTTCGCATCACGTAAATCTCACCCCCTTTCGCAGGAATCTTCATGTGATTCCTTGAGTTGGTGGCTTTTATGTACCTTCATGGTTTGCATGTTCTAATGTAACATGATACTTTTGCCTCCACACAATATATTCTGATTTAGCTGATGTCCTTGAAGTTTATTTTATAATTCAAGGTTCTCCTTGTGTTTTATGATCCTGCATGCATCTGTCAATATTTTTGTCATTGTGGAGTAGTTTTTTAATGCTTATCCTTTTTGTAGTTTTCTTTGTGGATACATTTTTTATGTCGATGGTTCTCATCTCAGAAATGTTTGGTTCATACAGGAAGTTGGTTGCCTCAGTTATTCTTCCTTAACCTATCAAGGTGGAGGTCCGTGAGCTCCAATTTTCTTTTATGTCTAAACAAGCCCCTTTCTTCTTGGGATCGATTGGATTGCTTGGAGAATATTGCCCGACATTTCGAAAAAAGCTGAGATCCTTTTTAAAGGCTGAATCCTGTATGCATCTTGAGCCTGTTGAAAATCTCTCATTTATTGGAGGTTGCAGTTGGCAGCAGCCTGCTTTTATTCTCAGTGGTGCGCCTGTATCAGAAGGATCGACACTCTTTGCTACTCCTATTCTACTTAACATCTGACTCTGGAACTTTTGCACTTAAGATGGCTCTACATAATATTGGAGCTGCAAACAGCGATGATGCCTTCTACATGTACAAAATGCCTAAGATGATCACCAAGATAGAAGACCGGGGAAATGGCATCAAGACCAATGTTGTTAACATGGTTGACATTGCCAAAGAATTAGCCAGGCCGGCCTCATACACCACTAAATACTTTGGCTGTGAGCTTGGTGCTCAGTCAAAATTTGATGAAAAAACTGGAACCTCGCTTGTCAACGAAGCGCATGACACCGACAAGCTAGCGGGGTTGCTGGAGAACTTCATCAAGAAGTATGTCCAATGCTATGGATGTGGGAACCCTGAGACTGAAATCATTATTACCAAGACACAGGTGATACACCTGAAATGTGTTGCTTGTGGATTTGTGTCTGAGGTAGATATGAGAGATAAATTGACTACTTTCATTTTGAAGAACCCCCCTGCACCCAAGAAGGGATCCAAAGACAAAGAAGGCAATGAGGAAAGCTGAGAAAGAGACACAAGGAAGGCGAAGCTGCTGACGAGGAGTAGAAGAAGCTGAAGAAAGAGATAAAGAAAAAGGGTGCCAAAGATGCTACTGTTGCATCAAAATCTAAAAAGAAAAGAAACCCAGCACCTCAAACGAGGAGCGTACCTCTCCTACAGGCAACGAAGCTGGGGATCACAAGCCAACCACAGATGAAGCTGACAACGAGGATGTTAGGTGGCAGACGAACACCTCCCTGGTGGTTGCACGGCAGCGCATAAACGAGCAGCTCAACACTGTTACTGCTGAGATGGTCATGCTCTCCACTGCTGCGAAGGAAGAGAATAAACTAAAGAAAGTGAGTGCCACTGTAAATGGAATCCAGGCAACGAAGGTAAGTCCCAATGGCCGTGAGAAGCTTCTGATGGAGATAAAGGATAACCTGAAGAAGGTAGTCCCTGGGCGGCGGCCCCGGTGAGGTTATTCATGCCCTCTTTGAATCACTATTCGAAGGTGTCAGGAAAGGGTTTGCAAAGGAGGTTGGCAAGCGGAAAGCCTACCTTGCTGCGGTGGTCAAGGACCAAGCTTCCCAGCTGCACCTCCTCCGCGCGATAGAGGCCTTCTGCGACGTGTCAGGTGCTAGTGCTTCCAAGGAGGTTGCCTTGGTAGCGAAGGTCCTATATGACAATGATGTGCTGGAAGAGGTGAACATCATGCAGTGGTATCAGGAGGGTATTGCAGGCAAGAATAAGGCTGTTCTGGTCTGGAAGAATGTGAAGCCCTTCATCGATGTGTCTCCTCCTTGACTCTTGATGGTAATTGGTTCTAGTATTTCGTACTGCTGTGTGGACTTGTGATCATTTTGTTGTAATTCTGTTTCTGTGTGTCCTCTTGTGTGCACGTGAATGCTTGAGTCGGGTACCACCAGCTATATTTGGATACTGCTTGTTGGTTTGAGTCTGTGTTTTGTTGGAAGTACTAGTTGGGTTGGCATCCAGCTTTGAAGTATCGCTACATTGATGAGTAGACTACCATCATCGTGAGTTTTTCATGTTGCTTTATCCCGCTACCTCTGAAGAGAAACCTAAGGAGCAACACTGGAAAAGTTGAATAGAGGCACCTATTCTGGAATCGGAGTCACCTCAAGTCCCAAACATCTTGCTAATTTCGAATAAGCCACTAAGTACCACAACCTGTCGATGCACCAAGACAGTTCCAGGTCGATTTAAGGTAATGCATCCTGCTAGACATGGAGCTTCCTCTTCAAGTCTTCAAATCTTGTGCCTTGGGGATGAGGGCTGTGACAACGTGTGGGTACTTGAACTTGTGGTGGGTTTCGTGGTTGCATCTAACGTGTGCCTTCTACAAAGAATGCCAGGCATATTCTCTATGTGCTTCTGTCTGCCTTAGGTTGAGCTTCCTGGACATGTAGCTAAGAAAATTATAAGTTGTGTGGATATTTTATTTTATTTCTCTGACCAAAGAAAGATTTGAGCTGGTTAATCAAGGACATATGGAACAGAAAAATGATCACAAGAGAGAAAGCTGCTCGAGCTTGTCGACGACTTATTGCTTGGATATCTTGACGGTTTAAGCTCTAGTCTGCTTCGATGTAAGGAGAAATTGTCATTGAAGACAACTCAGGACTTGAAAGTCTTACCTTTAGAATGCTAAGACCACCTCTGATCCTTGGACCACATACACCTTTCGAATGATTTCCCTGCATCAGTGCTTGGCAATTTCAGATGTACTTGGTTGACTTGTGCCCAACAGTTTCCACATCAAATGATCATGATCGAAATCCAGTAGATGATCCTAGTCGAACTCGAAAGGACAAACATTTACAGGTTCCAGGCGAGGATTGTTATGAATAAAATTATAAAAAATTAGGGATTATATTATAAAACATTGTTGTGCTTAAGGGTGAAGCGAACATTTATAAATATTATGGATACCACTTGAAAATGAACAGTTCATCGGCCTTGATAATTTGATAACATAAGCTTGACGTACGGTCTTAATCATACTCATGGCAATCAAAAGAATAAAAAAAAAAAAAAAAAAAAATCCTCCAAGCATCTCTATCTTGCCATTTTCTAGGTCTAGTCAAGCAAATAGAAGGGTGAGTTTCGATCGAGTCGAAAACTCTTTATCTTCTGAGAAATACATTCTTCCTTTCGAAGAGATCTTAGGTTGTAAAGAGCTTGGATTTTAACGTGCCGAACTACAATACCAAAAACCTATATGCGAGCTTCTTGGTGCTTCTAGAAAACTTTGTGCTTATTTTTTTACACACTTGCCAAAAAAAAAAAACAAACCAACTGAAACTCAAGCACTCAATAAAGAAGGATGGAAATTAAGATGTCATGCAATATCACCCTACGCATTTCTTATCTTGAGGTTCTTCTCCAAATTCCCAACTCCAGTATCATAGTTTCCTCGTTGAAACGGCTATCATCTTATTTAACACATGAGCTCTCCACAGAGGAGAGGGTACCACCATTCCAGCTAGTTGCTCCCCTTGGCGCCACTGCCGCCATTGTTGCCAAAGTCCTCGTCGCCTTTCCACATGTCCATGTTGAGAAACTCGAGGATGTCGTCGCCCTCGCTCTCACCTTCATTGCCATTTCTCTTCACTACCCCCTTCTCCTTGCTCTCCTGCCTCGTGGTTCTAGCCTTCTTGCGATGCGGTGGCCCGCTCGACGCATCGGAGAGCAAGGCTTCATCCTCCTCATCTCTGTTCCCATTGCCTTGGAAATTGGCACTGCCGATAACAGCCTTCGTTTCACCAGCCATCTTGATGTCCTTCTGCTCCTCCTCTCTGGTGTCCATGGAGGAAGGGTGCAACTTTGTTCCACCCGAGGCACACAAGCCGTCCTGAGTTGCACCACTGATCTGGGAGGGATCCATTTTGGTGCTCTGCAATTTTGTCAGAACTCGTGAATTGGAAGTAACCATGTTCATGTTTTGGATCTCCACCATGGAATAATTCGGTTTTGAGTTCCACGGATAAGAAAATGGTAAAACATTTAAGTTGATTTTATGTTCCATAGACGAAACAAGGAAAAAACTTAAAACTGATAATGTCTGCGATCGAGTCTGCCAAAATCCAGTGATCTTTTTTTTTTTTTTTTTGAGAAGATAAATGTGTGGGTCATGGGACTTGATCCTATTTGGGGAGGCAAAACATGAGATAATTAAATAAAATTAAAGGTTTCGATGTATAATTCTTATAAAAATTAAAAGCTGGGGGAGGCAACTGCTCCCACCTCCCCTGTTGGCTCCATGCCTGCTTATACTGCCCGTTGATTTGGAAATTTGTGAGAAATATTTGTTTATTTGGAAAAAATCATACATTCGTGCATCACTCTACATAAATTTTATATTGTGGATTTTATAATTTGAATATCTGAACATAGGGATCTGCCAACTTAGGCTTATATATGTTTCCACCTTTGAGATGATAAAACCACAGAAGTGAATGCAGAAATTCTGTCTACCTTTTTTGCAACTAATCGAACGTGTAAAATATATATAAAAAATGTCTTATATGTCAGAAATTAAGCTATAAGCATACTTTCATCACATTGTTATGGGTTACTGTACATGCAGTCTGAACTCTAAAGTGCCACTGCCAAATTTACATAACAATAGCATGTCCTACGTAGGGCTCAAATCAGATTCAAAGAATGGAACCTGACAAATCTATCAAACTCTCTAATCTTAACAAAAATAGCTATTCAGTGTTGGTGACAATGAATACGAAAAAAAAAAAAAAAAAGCCATGTAAGGTGCAATAAAGAGAAAGGTATAACTTTGAAAAAGAACAGTATTTTACACCTCTAGAGCTACATGATCAATATTAAGGAGACGTAAGCATGAAACTCCACATTGGTCTAGATATAGATATGTGTTATATGATTCATATAACTTTAGCATACATTGATAGTTTTGATTTGATACCATTTTTTTCTTATCTGATTATTCATATAGCTTGAACTTATAGATCGGGCAAGAGGAAAGTGCCAAGTTGTCATCCTCAAGACTTCTTGCACACCATTCATGACTTAGCATGCAAAATACAGATAGGAAATATGGATTTCATGAAGAATCATACAAATACAGGTATGTGGTTGTAAGGGTGCACATGTAAATCGCAAACCATAGGGTTTTCGATAAGCCTAATTTTTTGGTTTGACTAAACTGGCAATTAATGTTACACCAAACACATGGAAATCCAAAGTTTTCATACCCCTCAAAACATTGCTTATGTTGCTATTTGATTTTATATGCATGCATGGATTTTGGTTGTAACGCAACATTCAAATAATCGGATATACCACCCTTTCCGGGAAGGTGGATATTTTTTTTACTACAAAAATATAAGATACTCAGATTTCACTAATTTCTTAATACCTCCTTCGACCGTACGATACTTAATTGAATCTTATTGCCATCCCAAAATGATAGCATGGGTGCCGACTTATAGATTATTGATGTGAATTTCAAAAGAGCTCTACCCGTATTCTTGTCCATTCTCCCCAAAATTCCCAACAACTTGTGAATAAAGGGTTCATACATGTCCACTTTATTTTGATTGGAAATCCATTCTCAATCAACCACAGAAGATATCAAGAAATGTAGTTTGGCTTTATAAACCTTTAATTCCAATGAGACATATCCCTAATTCCTCAATTGAAATAACCTACTTTTTTTCATCATATTCTTCTTCCTCGACGAAATAAATCACATTTTTCTACCTAGAATCATAATAATAGAAAATTTTGAAAGGCCATGCAAATCTATGAGCCTCCAAAAATAGAGGTCCATGTTAAGCAGGAGGATAAAAAAAAAAAAATCATGCAACAATAAATATCATATCGTGAAAATTTTGGCCCATGATACCTTGAGTGACCTCTCCTTTGTCCTAGAAAGAGTAGATGAACTAGGAATCTAGGATGACCCTTATGCTATTCTTATAGGGTGCGAACTGCGTTGTTGAGTGTTTGAGTGTATTTTCTTTCAGGGTAAAACCATCCACCCATTTGCACCCATATCTTTCTTTGATCGATTAGCCAATTTTTCTTAAAATGGACTTCCTTCGTTTATGCACAAAAGTAATGGAAAGGTTTTCATGTGGTACCATATGAATTTTGCAAGTAATACCATTATTTCTATATTTTGATGTAAATTCCATAAAAATGAGTTTAACATTTTTTGATTTTTTCCCAATTCATAATCAAGAAAAAAATGTAACACTATGTAAAGCATCTAGCTAGATTACCATGAAAAATTAATGTAATATTTTAGGTTCTTGTATTTCAAAATTACTATTATAGTTGGTTCTTTTGGTCTCATCTTATGGGTAAGGGCTATTGGAGTTGGCAAAATAGAAAAAGAAACAATGAAACTTTTGGATGTGCAACTCAACGTACTAATGCAAATACAATGTTTCTTTAGGATCGACAAAAAGAAAATCTTACAGTTTACTAGTGAGCCTTAGAATGTATATTAGTCCAAAGTTTGTTAGGGTTAATCTCAATACACCATGATCCTCTGAGAGATGGCAACTTTATTTGAGCAACTCGATCAAAAATTTAAAAATATATATATATGTCTATCATTATTTTATCTTCTGGACGATTTGTATTGAGAGAGGAGAAATAAAGATCACTGTGTTTCACATAACAAGCTATATACAATGGAAGAATGCATATGTTAAATGAGTTAATAAGCAAACATTCATAGGATATGATCATAATACTCGACCAAATAGAGTCAATAACGTACGAAATAGAGGAAACCAACTCTAATTGCAGAGTTAGAAATATCTACCTTTATAAAGTATGATTTTGGTTTTTTTTAGTTCAAACGAGACACCAATTTAAATCATATTGAAAGAGAAGAAGAGTGGGACGATTAAGGAGTCGAGGCTCCCAAGACTCTCTTTCTCCCCGTATGTTCTTTTCACTACAAAGAACCACTTATATGTAGGGCATGGTGCTACCTATCCGCTCTTGCAAATCCATAGTTTGTCCAATTGAATCCCCAATTGATTTCCTTGTTTAAAATACCCTAGAGATCTATTGATTTATTCTCCATAAAAGATACCATTCTCAACTTTTGAGAGAATATTGTTGTAGGATGGTGGAGCCATGGACAAAAGTTGCTCATGTCCATATAGGTGCTTGTTAATGCTTTTCGTTGAAGTCTTGCCCTTGCTTAATTGCAAATCTATCCATGACTTCATCTTATTAAAAAGAACTTGTTGTGGTTGGTAGTGAGATAAGTTGATTGGGGTAACAAGTGAGGTAAAAGTGCGCAGTTATTTGGTATGATAAGTGGCAGATTGGATGTGACGATTGATGGAGTAGGTTTTTTATTTATTTAGTATTACAACCTGCCATGAGTTGCTATGATAATTATTTTATTAGAAACTGTAAAATCAACTTTATCCCAAAACATATCCCTAGCATAACGCTCTTGGATTATCCTTGAACCAAACATACCCAACGAGTTAACCCACTTTAGTTTCGCACGATTTGCGCATATGGAAAAGTATCTCCCTATATCTTAATACGAAGGATAATTGGCACAATGTTGGATACAGAAACCTGCATCAATGTATCATAAGAAGATACTAAATGGATTATGAATGTTTGCTGCCATGCAGTCATCGGGATATCTCTGATTATGGAATCAAATCTCGTGATCGACACACCTTCCATAAAGTTTGGATATTTTCCTCATGACATCCCACTTGCTTATTGGTGCCATAGCCTGGGAGAGTGCATACGAGCTTCCTGCACATCCACTATCTCACTCGGAAGTTTTGAGTTATAAAGAAAAAAATTGGATGTCACACAGCGTTTATCCGAAGACAACATGGTTTCATGCTGTTTTAATTTCTTTTTTTTCTTTCATTTTAGAGAAAATATAAAGATAGTTAATTCTAATTCTCAGAATAAAATTAAAAGGAGTCACAGTTTGTCTCAAGCCAAAAGAATCAAGACAAGAAAGAGCGGAATGAGGATGAGAATTGTAGTTAATCAACCTGCTCTTGTGCAACTCGAGGGATTTGATATGGAGAACAGTTGTTTGCCCTTGAATAAGATTGCCTCACAGTCCCAGAAGAAGGTCAATTTTTGGAGTGATCGGGAGTTGATGAAGGTACCCACGAAGACAGGAGTTGCACACGTATATCCCATCCTACCTTCGCGAAGAGCTTGAATTTTCGAACTCTAGGGTAGCGTTTGGCAAGAGAGATTAGAAAAATGAAATTAAAAGAGAAATTACTAAACGAATTAGACTTTTTATTTGGGGGCATCAGACATAAATTCCATGTAGGAATTAAGAGCTTAATTCTAGAATAAATGGATATGGGAGTTATGGCTTGTAAACATGGAATGTGAAGCTTAATTCTGCTCGTCAAATCCAAAATAGACTTCATGTTGGAACTTGATAGAAGGGTGTCATGAAAACAGCCTTCCCTCCTTCATTGCTGTATTGCTTGTTGCAAGGACCCTTCGACACAACAAATTGGACTTCCAATTCCTTGTTCGACTGGCCGAATTCCATGATGCATTAGAGCTAGAAATGGGGTGGGGGGTATCTTAATCTTGACATGGATCAATCCCATCTCACGGAGAGAATTTATCCGTTCCTCACAATTCCTTGGATTGGCATTTGCAACATCCGAGCACCAAAAGTTTCCAATTCCTCTCCTAATTTCCCTGTGTGCTAATTCTTGTGACAACCTCACAATCATAATTTTTGTGACCGAACGCTACCTCAAAGATCATTTTTTGTCCTAGAGTTTCAGCAGACAAATCCTTATAAAAAAAGGATACTAATTCCCATTCTTGACCCTCATTCTCATCTCCATTAGTGAATGCATTAATCTACCAAATATCTTCGAGAGATGTTTGATCACACAATCAAAAGTAGGGGAAACCTCAATCTTAGGTAACAGAGAGAGAACAGAATACAATTCTAAGGATGACTAAATTTACATGCAAATCCAAAGAAAACTCTGATAAAAGGCTAAAAGAAATCACCTAAGACTCTCAGATATCTTTCTTTACCTCATCAGGGTCATTCACAATTTATAAGATTTTTTTTTCTCTCCTTTTAGCGGTGAGCAAAGAAAGGAGGATCCATTTATTTACACGATTATTGACCAAAGTAATCTCTCAGAACCCTTCTAACAAGGGTGGGGACATTATTTCCTTTCAGGAAACAAAATGGCCAGCTTTGAAATGTCTAGACCAGTACTTACGCTCTGTGAAGTAGAACCCAGAGGAAAAAAAAGTATTACAGCTGCACTCCATGGCGCTGAATGCCATAGACATCGACAACTCCAGGAGGGAAAACCTGGTCTGTTGCTGCCCTCACAGCAACCTTCGCAACTGACTTCACGCTAACAGGAGGAACGAACAGCGGGCCCAGAATGGGCACCCGACTAAGTGGTTTTGCATGCTGGAGGACCTGTATTGATGAAGCATTGTGAACAAGGTAGATAGGCAAGATCTTTGGGATGAGATACCAAGATATTGCGAAGAAAAACAAAAACAATACTATTACAGAAGTATCTTCATATCTATTGCTACTATACTCTTTATTCTAGTTCCTATTGCCTTTTTTATTATCATCTGCCTAGGACATCAGTCAAGATGATTAATTTGACTGAAACTTATCGGTTTTGTCAATGATTGAAGAAATGAAAGCAACCTAGTCTTAGAGAAAATTACCAGATTTGCCTAGAGGGAGTGGAGGGCATACCATTTCAAGAGGAGATCCAATGATCCCGAGAGGAATCTTCATGCTCCCTACCTTACGAGTCCCATGAATAAATCCTGGTCTAAGTATAATGCCTGCAAAATGAATGTTTTGAAAAGTGATAAAGTGGTTTCTCCAATATAAAGCCAATGGGATAATTAAATCCGTTTCCTGTTTTTCAAATGACATTGCAGATTAATAGCACGGCTTTCACTTCCTTGTCCAAAAAAAAGCAAGATGATATCTTTTTTGAATATTTTATTTTTTACAAAACTCCCTAAATAATCTTGAAAATGCAATGCTTAGTTGACCTTGGAGAGCAGAATCAACCAGTCCACAAGTGACATACACATGCCAGTTATGGTTGAATTACATCCACTCCATTTGCTTCTCAAAGAAAGCAGAATGGACAAGGAAAAAGCAAAGTCGTAAGGTAACCAACCTCCATATGGAAACTTGGACAGTAGCTCTGCTTCTGCAGCTCTCTAAAAATACAGCAAGATAAACTAGGGAGGTTAAGGATGCACTTCAATGAAACTACAATCTACATGAGAATGCTATTTATCACAGAAAATCAATAAATTATCAAGCAAAAGAGATGGGCCAATGAAAACAGGGAAGACCATATGATGGACTGGCATGGGCTCAGGGAAAACCTTGAGCAGTCAACATATAATGTAGATGCTTTTATAAGATCTTTTCTTGGTGAACTGAAGAAAATCTATAAAGAGAAAGATAATCACATCAAATCACTATCATTCCACATAGGATCAAGAGTAGGAAGCACAATTGCACTATTTGTATTTGTCACATTTATGATAGCAAATGACAAACCCAGAGGAACCAAGTTCACTAAAAGAACGCAAAGTTCAAAGATGAATGGTGTGAAGCCCCAAAAGTTATCGAACGTATAGATCTCCGATGACACTAGAGGAACATGTATCTCCTAATTCATGCACAACAGCCAAATGACAGTTGCTGACATTTCCAAAATGCCAGAAAATATCTTGGAACCATTCAGTGCATGAATAAAAAGGAATGTCAACATTTAAATGCATACCTTTCCCTCGTAGTACCCCTTCAGCAAGTAATTTACAGGACCAAAGTCAGCAGCTGAGATGTAGACAAACCTCTTAACACCTGCAAAGTCAAAAAAACGGAAAATCTCCTTAAAAATGATTGTGGCTTGAAAAAACAAAAATAGTAGCATTTTGATGCAGCTCCTAACAAGTATGGGATGTGGCTTTTTTCTAAGATAATTTAATAGACAAATGTAATTGACAATTCCAGGTGGTTATCAACCGGATAACCACCTTTTCCTTAAAAAAAAAAAGGTAATTGACACTAACAGCTGGGAGATATGTAAAGGGTTAAATAAATTGTCAAATCCTTATGTGAAAATCTAGAGTGATGAAGGATAAAACAAAAACACAAAACCAATATGACACATGCAGTTCTGCTTGCCATCCTACACATCAGAAAAGCAACCCCAATGAATCACTTAGTAACCTCCATGGTATTGAGTGCTAATTACGACAGTTCAACCCATGATACAAAATGATAACACATCCTTTTAGCAAATTCCTTAAGGGATCACAACAGCTCAATGTTAGAAAGATTCGGAATTAACTGACTAGTGATGCGTTTGAAGCAAATTCTCTCTTTTGAGAGGGTTTAAAGCCAACTTAGTAATAGAAAATTCTTTCAATTGAAATGAGCAGTACATAGTGGCATAGGGATGGTCACCAAACACACATTCAGACACAACATATCATCTGTAGGCATGACCTCAATTAATCAGTAATCTACTAAAATAATATAAGCTTGGGCAGAAATATATTATAGGATTCACCTGATTTCTTTTGTGGGGTTGAATGGAACCAGAGTTCCAAATATAAAGAAACCATATAAAGATTGATCTAATTTATAAATATCCCATTTCGGGTTCTCTTGAAAATATATACTTTCATATAGGTCAAATTCAAACAAGTTTTCATCCTGATTGATGTGGAATTAGATACATATCAAATGCATATAAGGATCTCGAAATGTAGATACATCTTTTCAATAATAATTAGACCAATGTAATATCAAAGCTTAGATTTCTAGCCATAAATTAGAGAGTTAAATATGGTGGGTATAGAATTTGATCCCATGAGATGTCAATTACGAGGTTTTACCATTCTACCAACCCCTTGGTGGCAGTACTGTTCCTTTTTCATTCAAAAGAAAGTATCAATGGCTGTTCACCAAGACAATCATCCAACTCACCAAGCCAAAAACCTTTGGCAGAGCAAAATTACATACTCCTACTAGGGATGCTCCAGAATTGACACAATAGCACTAATGACCAGGAAAAAACTGTTTTATCCAAATTCCCCAAAGCATTGATTGCACCTTATTCTTTCCCTCAGGGACCTGTAAACACTACATTGACTGTTTCCTATTCATATAAGTTTACAGATCCAACTTTCGTACTTGAATTAGGATGTCATGTTCAGTGATCCAAAATTTAAACATCTTTAATCATATGAAGAATGACGCCTAGATTTTGTAGAAAAAGCTAAATTGAGAAGAATTTAAGAAAGAAAATTGCAAACATAGCAGGAAATGGCAAATCATGCTATCTCTTTCATTTGGTTCAGGCAGCAGTACCATCCTCTTGCAACATTTTCCAATCTAGCATGCTAAGGCATCCCAAGAATCTCTACATGAACAATAGCAATAAAAAACTATATAGGATTGGCAAATAAGATGCATACTCTATTAAAACAATCCCTCCATTACTTCAGATTTTTTACAATGTCCCCTCTGCTACTGCAAGTGTAGTCTTGACTATAGATGCTAGCCTAGACATACATTGTGTAAAGTAGAAGGGCCATTCCTTAGGCCTCACCCTGTAACAACCCAAGTCTAATTGAAAAAAGAAAAGAAAAGAAAAGACAAAAAGCCTTGACAACTTGTTGGATATGAGCACTTTTCTTGCCCTTTCTCCTAGGACATCTGGACAAACTCTAGCATCAAGTCCGTGAACTTTCTCTTTGCAGGAAGGACTTCAGCATGGTATATATGATGCTCTTGTTGATAGAGATATTATTAGGAGAGCTTTTATTCTTATTGTGTCATTTGGCTGGAGCGTAATGGGACCATTTTTAGAGGGGAGAGGCTCTCTAAAGAGGGAGTACTGCATCATTATAACTCTCTTTGTAATTTATGATGTGATTAGCTCTCCTTTTAATGAAGTCTAACCCCTCTTCTTCCTTTCAAAAAAAAAATTGGGTATGGGACCAAATGATCCAAAATGTTTAAACTAAAGTTATCAAGTAATTATTCTCAATCATTTATATCTTACTACTCATTTTTATGAGTTTCCCATGTAAGACTATTTTTGGGTATTACAACCTCCCAGACTTGAAATCTTGACATCTTCGCCAGGATTCATAAGATCAATCAATCAATCAATTGCTAGGCAAAATGGGTTTTACAAGTAGCTCATACAAGTTTTAAAAGTACCTCCCATCATCACTTTTATGGTGTAGCACACTTACACTTGCACAACACTTAGTTTTCACATTTCTGACTGGTTCATGGCTTCAATACCATTTGTAATAACCTGGAACTAAACCTGAGTCGAATTGAAAAAAATTGAACTTGACAACTTGTTGGGTTTAGGTTCAAACCACTCAAAAGGCTCAAACTCAAGTTGTCAAGTAGTAATTCTTAATCCTCTACATCCCACTACTCATTTTTATGAGTTTCCCATGTGGGACTATTTTAAGGTCTCAAAAGAAAAATTGGCAAGTTGTTTTGTCCAATGGGACTAGCAACTCTACCATCCTCAAAAGAGCAATGGTTATCTCATTGTAAGTTTCTAGGATAGTTTCTTTATAATTAGGTGCAACTACAGTCAAAGTTGAGGTCAATTCTGATCAGAGTCACCAAGAAAGGAATAGACCTGATGCAATATGCAGGAATCTTGTAATGACAAAAAGGCATACTAAAAAGTATAGGCACAAGGCCAAATAATAGATGTAATCTACTGATTCAGTATCCTATCCCTTGCCTAGTTCTGTACCCTCACTCCCAGTTTCTTATGAAGAAAGTCAATCCATGTGAGAAACTTTCTATGAAAAAAATAGGAAAAAAAATACTTTAAATGGTAAGTGCTTTTTTATGCTCGTTGCCTTTTAGCAACATGACAGAATCAAATGATATGATCAATTCGACTGGCCATCATAGTAAAAAATACCAGTATAAATTGAACAACTGAAATTCAATTTCCACTATCTTTTTAAAAACAAAAAGAAATGGAATTAATTCTTTTGGGGAAAAAAACACAAACCCCTAAAAAAACACAACCAGTATGCAATCCTAACCATTTCAAACATCAAATTGAGATACCTTTCTCTGCAGCAGCTCTAACAGCATTGATATTTGCTGTTCCATTTATCTTATACATTTGTGAGTTTGAACCAAAGCCTCCAACACAAGATATCTGCAGTACTTCACCTCAAACAGTAAGAAATATGAAGTGATAAGGCCAGAACAAGCACAGATAGGTAAAATGCTAAGATAATCAGTAATAGCTGAGAAAGCACATTCATTTTCTATTATCTCTGTTTATTAGGGGGTTGCAGACAGAGATTTTCTCAATTTAAAAAACAGAAACTGTATCCAGCCTGCAAGAACCCTCTTATAAGATTGGCTTGTTGGAGCAAATATCAGTTAAAGGTTATGGTGCAACAAAGTCTGTCCTTCACCAAGAGTGTTTAGTATGTCTTCCCCAAAAGATTGGTCAAAACCATGTCCCATATAACTAAGCCTACAAACGGATGCAAGCCTATTCACAATTGACCAAATCATGCCAATAACATGTGCCTCAAAACCCAAAACTCTAACTACATTTTTTCTGGATATCAAAACTCTAACTACTTAATCATAGTGTCTTTAAAACATTTACAATTTAAGGCAAAGAGGGATTAGATATTTCAACTACCCCCTTCAAAGAATTTACTACAAGATGAAAATATCAACTAATATCCAGAAGCTGAAACTACATATACAAGAGACTAACTACTAAAGAGAACACCCATGCACTCGGATCCGATTTTCACCTACAAGTATGAATACTTATCTATAAGTCGTAATATAAACATGACTTACCACGGCAGTCACATCACTCAACACATCCTTCCACAATTCTGGAAGCAAAAGGTCTCCTATATCAATAAATAAAAAAAAAGAGGTAAATTTCATGATCTAACATGCTGGAAGTAAAAAGAAGCTTCAAACGTATTACTCAAATTCAATTAAGACCTTGATGCCACACTACATTATTGGCCCAAGAGTCTTGCAGAGAGGATTTTCCGGACCTGGAATCCAAGAATAAAAGGAGTTGAAGTCTTGAAAATTAACACAAGGGCAGGTAATTAACATAGCAATCAGGATAAGCACATTAATCCAATTATTATAATTGGAACATGTCTCTTTCATTTCTCATGATTAGTATTTCCACAAAATGAGGACCAAAAAAATCCCCAAATATCTCATGAATTTAAAACCTCTTGAGTAAGATATCTTCTTAAACTTAGCAGATGGATGTATATAGAGTCTAAAGAACTACATAGTCTCCATCAAAAAGAAGACAACTTTCAAGTGGCAATGCTTCACTTGTATCAATGTCATGTAGTAGCTTGCTGGCTTGCATATGAATAAAATAAGAAATTGATAGCTAGCATAACATATATAGGGATTTTTACATAAATACCATCATAAACTTATAAAACTACATAATTTCTATTATAATCTTCACACTTACACAGGTGCCGCCAAAGTTGATTACCTTTACAAATATGCCACTTGAACTAAGTTCCATCCATTTTTTAAAATTAAGTTCCATCTAGATGATTTATTATTTCAACTAACATGTTAACAAAAGGTTGTGTTAGCCTCTAGTTTGTATCATGTACCTCAAAAAAATGTAATTGCACTGCCCCACTCCATTCTCTCTCCTCTTCACCTCTCCAACTCCGCAACTTGCGCCCCCATTGTTGCTCCCATCAACTTGGCATTGTGGGACTTAAAAAACACCTTTATAAGCCCATCCAACATCCTCAAAGTAAACCCTTGAGCACCTTCTTGATCCTTGTTGCCTTTTTTATCATGTTGGCAATTTAAATATGGCTAAAGTTTGACCTCACATTAATTTAAATGGTATCATTGCAAAAAGAAGCATGTTTATAGTGGCATATATGTAAATGTGAAGTTCATAACGGCATTCACGTGAGATCAAAAGTTTTTGATGCCATTTATGTAAAAATTCCAATATTATATTGGCTTCTATTAGATCAAGAGAAATAATCTACATTGCCTTGTAGAGATGGATGCCACACTCATTTCTGGCAACCATATTTCCCAAGAAATATTTGGGGAAATTGGTTTCCTCCTTGTCCTCCTCTAAGGCAATTTATGAAAGGGATTTTTACTTAAATTCCACTGTAATTTTTTGAAATTTCTTTCTTACCATCCACTTCTTAATATTACTTTAAATGTCATTGAAAAAGTGCCGCTATTTTCGTAATTGCCACTCCATTAGCCAGAGCCATTAAATCTAACGGCTAAGGATTCAAAAGTAATGAAAATTTATGTTTTTCTACCTAATTTTTTTCTCTCTCCTATCCTTTTCCCCTTCCCACCCCCCTACCTACCTCTTTACTCCATCACAACACCACGACCACCGCAACCTCCACCATGACCACCACCACCTCCGCCTCAACCACCTCTACCACGACCTCTTCCACCCTGACCACAACCACGACCACCTCTTCCACCTCCACCCTGACCTCCCACCTCCGCCTCGACCACCACCTCCACCCTACATCCGCCTCCACCCCTCCCTTCTTACCTTCCTCCCCATCCTCTGAGCCTTCGACCACCCTCTACACCACCACACCGCCTCGACCTCCACCTCCACCCTGCATCCACCTCCACCTGCGACCACCTCATCCACCTCCACGCCATTAGAGAGAGGGGGCGGAGGAGGTGGTCGAAGGTGAGGAGGAGGAGGAAGTTGGAGGGAGGATGTGGAGGAGGTGAGGAGGTGGAGGACGAAGAGAGGTGAAGTAGGGAGGAGGAAGGAGAGAGGGTACAAAAAAAAAAAAAGACTTAAAAACTAAATTTTTATTATATTTTAGTCCAAAGCATTAAGTTTAACGACTATGACTAATGAATTGGTAAATATGAAAATGGCATCACTTTTTCGATGGCATTTCAGTAGCATCTAAGTAAAAATTCCTTTATGAAACTAAAGAATGCAATTCTTGTTGGTGAGAAAATAAGCAATAGTAATGCACGAAAATTGTTCACGTTTGGAAGAAGAGGCACCCTTGGTTGAATAGTAGCCTGATATGCCATCTTCCTATCCTCATTAACAGCTCCTGTCTACCCCAAATGTCTGTGTGCTTGATCTCATGTCATTCCCTGGGTGGACAGATTATGCCAAGCTACCGGCTTGAATGAATTCAAAAGAGCACTAGGAAAAAAAAGAACATTAGGTTCAAGTAGGACATATCTGGTATCAGGGAATGGAACTGGAATTGCTGATGGCTAACTAACTAGTATTGAAAAAGTTCCTTCAGGCTTGCCAGATGGGTAGAGAATACTTTTGCAAATCCCTGTGTTTATTGAGAAATAGTGTCACATATTATTAAGATGCAGCTTTTTCTTTAAATGTCTTTGTCATGGAATTTGATTCCAATGACCTCTAGATAATAATGGGGAGGCTTCACCATTGTACCAACTCCTTGGTGGTCTATAGGTGTGAAGACTGATAAGTGGCCCATGGGAAAATTGGGCCCCTCCACTCAAAGTCAAGCCAATTTGTTTTGAGTTGAATGCTCTTACATAGTATCACACCATATTACTCTAATGGCATAAATCAGACTCTACATATTACTCTAATGGCATAAATCAGACTCTATATCCAGATATAGAGGCTGATTTATGCCATGAGAGTAATATGGCAATTCAAAATGTCAGCCACATACATTCTTTGCCAGTATTCAGATCTATCTTGAGTCATTTCAAAGCATAAATCAAGAAAATTTCACTTCATATGCGTGAGGAAATTACAAAACCTGGTACCATGGCGACTAGGGATCCAGCTAGCACGTTGAGGTTTTTAATGGGATGATTGTAACAATCTATTCCTATAATTGTGAGGACAAGTATGAATGTGTAAAGATTTCTAGCCTGTTTCACTCAGGATGGATTTGAAAGTTGCTGGTCGAAAATCTAACACATCTAGATGAAACATTCACAAGTTTGGTTATGGAAATGAATAAGAGCAGAAGCAATCATTATGATATAAAAACACAGCCTTTATGCAATTAAGAAAGAGCAGAGGATCCATTGAAAATGACCAATCTGTAGAGAAGACATAAGGTAAACTTTTACAACAAGAAAATTCCTTTCCCATAAAAAACATACCGGCTAAGACTGGAGACACATAAGCCTTTCTTGAGAGCCTCTTTGCAAACATGTGAACCAACATACCCATTCCCACCTAGTACAAGTAACTGTTAAAGAAAAGCAAGAGTCAGACATACCTGTATAGTTCAGCACAGATGATAGAATGGAATGAAATACTTGCTACAAGAAAACATTCAGAACCTTCTCTGAAGGAGGTGGTGACACATTAACTGTCTCAGCATCCTCAGCTTTGAAAGGTTCATCCGTACGAGTAGAATCAGTTGAAAATTGTTTAGAACTCCTGAATGCTGCCACTGTGCTGTGTCCATGGCACAAAAAACATATCACAGAATGCAAACTTGCAGAGGCCTGTGATAGGAGAGAATGTAAAAGAACGATTTTTTTTTAAAGAAAAGGAACAACTTACTTCTTCCATCTGAAAAAAAAAACACTCACTTCTTATACTTTGATGATGCACGTTGATAAAAGCTAGCAACATTTCACTAGATCAGTTTGACCAATGCTTGTGGTTTTCTTTGAACCAAAATCTCCCTTTTTAGAGAGAGAGCGAGGGGTAAAAAATGGCTATATGAAGCTAGTAGTTATCCATCTTCATTTGATTATGCTAATTAAATGATTCAAACTCCCACCCCTCTACCTTCCCCAATGAAACAACTAAAAGATCTTGCTTTTCAGGACCACATTCTCCAAATGAAATATTAAAGCTTTAAAATTTGCATCATTTCTCCCATCCAGGAGGGCCAAGATACACCATGGGCCTGGCTCTCTTCTTCCTAAAGATGAGCAAGATGAGGCCTTCAAAAGATTGCTCGTCTCTAAAGCTCCTTCAAAGAGAAGAGCATAGAATCCATCTACCCACATACACTGCTCTTATCATATACACTCATTGTTCTTGCAAAGCCATGGGAAAAGAATAAGTGATCAATGACTTCTACCTAATAACCACTTAGCATACAAGAAACACTCTAATCCTTGATCTCTCCCTTACAAGCTTCCACATTATGAATCTAACATTCAAAATGGTGTTTCCAAATGAACTAGCTATAAGAGACTAGTCTCCCACCTCACCCTGAGTAGGCAAGGGTGTTTAAAGATCCCAATATCCTCCTCCACTGTGACATCATCACCTCCCTACAACCAAGCATCAAGTACGGACCTACACAAGTTTGCAACCTACTCTGCTCTTCCTACAAGTAGATAGGGCCCATCATGCACACAACAAAGAAGGCAACACGAAAGGATGGTGTCAATGAACCATGATTGGCCTCCTACAGTCCACTCCAATAATCCACAAGACTTACCTGCTAATTTCAAGCCACGGCATGTAACTATTGGAGAGCCCCAATCAAGACCCACAAAGACCAATCATCACTCCAGAAAACAAACCTTGAGGCATCTCCAAATCTTGGATGTACAAAATAAAAGGATTCTTCACATCACCACCATAATCCTGTTTCGAAAGTGTGAAATACCCCGCTTAGTCACATATGAGGCTCCTAATTAATTGTCCTCCCGTTCACTGAGAAGAAAAACCCAACATGTGGATTGTCCACTCCAGCCATGAATATCAATGCCCTCTTAGCTGACAAGGCATCATTCATGGACGGTAGACACCAAACCCCATTTTGTTTCATCATTTTTACCCCTAACAGTCAACATTCATCCAGTGATGTACCTATGGAACATGAAAACTATTCTAGCAGAGGCATTTGGAATACATCCAAGAAACCGAGGTTGCAGTTGATGGCAGGTTACATAGTGGATTAACCCACCTCGGACAGACTGTAGCTATAGTGTGCATGGGTTAATTGGAACATTAAGTGGTAATGAGGTTTTAATGCATTGTGATTTCTAATAAAAGGCACAAATCTAACATCGAAAGAAAAACAAATAAATTGAAGAAGAATTCTAATACACCATTTATTCGCCCATCAAATGAAGACAGATGAACAATGTGGAAACATACTTTAACATATAAAGATAAACAAAATGCTCCATATCATAACACTAAGATCGAAGGCAACAGGTTTGCAAAAGGCCACATATTCAAATATTTCAAAATAGGAACCAGAGTTCAGTCCAATCAATCTAACATTTCCTTGAACTTCCTCCCCACGGTAACCATGAATCCTCAGTATCCTTCTCAGTGTAACTATCACAATCTCCAAAACCACGACTTGAGTGGAACATTAAGCCGAGCCCATGTTGATTCATACGCAAATCAAGTCAATTTGCAGCTCACTTGTTAAACAAGCTCAAAACGATCGAAAAGTGCCAAAGTTTCATGCTTTCTTGCTCCAAAAGCAAACCTTCCATAAACCATCCACTTCGTTTTCCTTCTCCCTCTCACCACAAAGGAATTCCCCCTCCACAAAGCACTAAAAATTGCATCTTTGCACCCACAGACAAGTTGCAAATCACAATCACAGATGGAGAGGCCGAACCCAAATCACCAACAACATAAAGGGCCCGACTTCAGCAACATCCAAAGAGTAACCAAATCGAAATCCTAACAGGAAGCGGGCGGGACTCACCGGAGCCCCGATTCCAAGGGCCGGGATCGGATCAACCGCAAAGCAAGCGCCCTCATTTGACCTCGGTTCGAGATGGGGAGCGGATTGGGGTTGCCAAGATCCGAGCTTTGGTGGATCGGGGGTGGAGATCGGGAGATGGGTGTTAGGGTTCTGGAGTGGAGAGACTCTGGTGGAGGTGGAAGAGAAGGAACAACGTTCTCTCTCTATTTCATACGCGTGCACGGACGCGCGGTCTCCCCTCCCCTCCCCTTCTCTTCGCGGGCTGCGAGAAAGACGGGAGTTGCGGCTGGAAACGTGGTCGCACCTGATCTCTGAGACGTATACAAATGCACGCACACACACATAGCTCACCTTTCTTTACTGTCATTCTCTTTACCTTTTTCTTTTTTTTTTTTTTCCTGGTGGCATAATAAGACTTGAAAAATAAACGAAAGATCATTCCTACGTAACACGACGTTGATCTAATAGTTTTTAATTATTATTCATCTTTACTTGAGTTCACGGGAGAATGAAATAACTCTTATATGAAAAATGAAAGAAAGAATTTTGTATAGTTGATTGTCATATGATTTTATTAAATTTATTTTATATTTTCTATGTTAATTGGGAGTCTCTATCTAATTGACTTTTTCTTATGTATACTTGAGTAGGAGAGGGATATGTAATCAATATTTTTGTCATTTTAGGAGAATCAAAATTTGACATGTGTGTTGTGAGGATTCACATTTCTATTCTTGCGAGCATGTACCACTAATGCCTCTCAAACTTGTTTTGTGCATCGTATCTTATGGTAATAATAAAGGAGGTGCTAATGACATGAAAAGATTGTCAATTTGCTAGGGAATGTAGCTGTCGTAGAAAGGAGAAAGATGCAGAACATCACTGAGAACTAAGCCAAGCATTCCTTGCTAAAATGTGTGCTAGATGCTTGTTATGATACTAAGGAGAGGGGGTAAGGAGAGCTTGAATGTACAAGTATTGAATCAGGGGCCTACGTAGGCTATTGGTAGTCATCTTGAACGATTTCTAATTCCTTACTCAAAGTAAGATGATTTAAGTTGGGTGATGAGTTAAATTAGAACTTTGTGCTCATTTTATTGAGATGTGTGTTCTATAAGCCATCTAAGTTATTTAATATCATTACAATTAGATTTAGTATTTTAAATTAAATGACGGTCAACTCATGTAATAGGATGAGAAAACTTTTGCACTCAAAGATGCCAAGCTAATGTTGGTTGGATAAGAATGATGTTATTAACATTTATAACTTATTAAGCATTAACTCATACTTTAGTAACTTGAAATATTAATCCAACCCTTGCAATATTGTTGATTTAATTGAGAATATTAATCCAACCATTTGATTATTCATCTAACCCAAGGGAGAATTGACCCAGCGTTGCATTAGTCTTAATAGAGAGTGAAACCCTATTTTTAGTAGGTTAGATATGTTATATGTACTCTGTACCATATTAATTTTAAGGGTTACTACATATGAGGAATCGAGACTCCTTTGCCACATGACCGCTTCTATTCCAAGGCAAAGAATTGTACCTGTGTTGCATGGTGGGAATTAAAAAATAAGCAAGACTAATTATATGATGAGAAATTGCTTCCATAACTTCATGCATGATATGTAATACTCCATCATATTATATTATTAACCCAAAATATCTATTTTAAAAAATTAGTCACCAACACTTCTAAGACCATAAAACTATTTTGACCAACTACAAAGATGATCCCCTTAGTAATTTACAATTTGCAACCAATAAATTAAACTTCTAATTAACTAAAAATTGTACGCATATGTATATGTACACAAATGTGTATGTGCAAAAGCATATACATGTATATATGTGCA
The DNA here is from genome assembly GCA_037157565.1 of Thalassia testudinum. Taxonomy (NCBI): domain Eukaryota; kingdom Viridiplantae; phylum Streptophyta; class Magnoliopsida; order Alismatales; family Hydrocharitaceae; genus Thalassia; species Thalassia testudinum. The sequence goes on from JAZHRO010000030.1 coordinate 58,523,044, forward strand.
TATGAATGTATGTATGCTTATAAGTCTCTAAAAGAATTTTTAGTAATTTTCAATTAGATCAAGGGTTCAATTTAGATCTAAGTGATTTTTTTGTATTTCTATTTCAATTTAGAGATCCAACGATTTTTAGTCACTTCTTGAATTTAGAGAATAATTGATTTCATATTCACAAAAAATTTTCAAAAAAAGTTCTTATACTCACAGCTACATATTTCCAATGTTCCAAAGAAAACATTATTTATGAAGTTATCATTTACCTATTTAATTAACTATATTTGCATTTTAAAATTAAGAAAGGACTTACAGCCTTAACTATATTGAACCTAACGATAAGAATACCTACTTCTTAGCCTAACCATTAAAACACTTTTTTTTATAACAAATAAATTATTGTATCTACTATAAGCCTATAAGCATGGACAAGAAAAAAGATTTTGTGATGTTTTACCTCTTAGTTAAAAAAAATTGTGATATCTTTGGCGTGTAAGGCACAAGATAAAATGCCATCAAATTCCGTAGGCCTAATTTACTTGTTAGGTTAACCTTCCAAAAGAAGGGTTAACCTCTGTTTACTTGAGGAGTTAACATGTATAGTGAAAACCTGGGTTAAGGATCCTTAACACTAGTTTTGCTAACAATAATTCTAAAGGGTGTTAACTAAACATGTGTTAACTTCATAACTCCCACACATCTAAATCATACTCCTCAGAAACTAGTGTTAATACTAGTTCAAGTAGACACCACAAGAGTTCACACCAGTTTAAATAAATAGAAACTAGTGTTAACACCACTCTACAAGAAAACTGAAATGAGGGTTAACACCAGTTTTACATTTTCTAACACCAATTTTCTAACCTCCCAAGTAAACTAGCCCATGTGTTAACCTTCATTTCTATTTACGTGCATGGGGGTGCTAGCATCATTTTTTATTTACTTGAATTGGTATTAAGTTATGATGTTAACCCTTGCAGTTTACTTGGTGGTGGTGGTAGAAATATGAAAATGACCCTTTTACCCCCCTTGAGTTAAATTACCTGATAACACCACACAAGGGGGTAGTAATTAGGTTGAATATGGCCCATCTTTAGAATAAAAGGCACAACATAAAGTAGAATAGGAGCATTGCATGCATCAAGTACCAAGATTGCTTATAAACTGCATTAATGGCCATTTGTGTAAAGCATGTGTCAAAGCAGGCCCCAGATGAGCAATCGGACCGCACGGATGGATTCAGAACGACGAACGGAATCTAACGGACTCAAGATCAGCCAAATCCGACATCCGGAGCTCTCACAATGGGCCCAAAAAATTCTGACCGTTGATCTGGAGATCAACGGCCTAGAAAGCGCCACGTCGCCCCGCCCCCACCGCTCGCACGCCCTTAAGCCAGCCAAGGACGAATCTAGAACGGCCGAGATCCGCGCGCTCGTCCGCGACAAAGCGCGGGCGTGGCGCAACGGCTAGCATGCACGCCTGCATCGCAGTGACGCGCGTTCGAATCGCGTGGAGCAGAAATCAAGCGCGAGCGAAGGGCGCGGCAAAATTGGGCCGCCCGATCAGCAGCGGGCGGCCAAGATCGCGCCACGCGGCGCGATGACAGCTCCCGAGCGCCCACGCGCGCGCACACGCGCGCCCGAGGCGCGATCTCAGCGCGGGCGCAGGAGGATCGAAGATCGGACGGCTCTCGTTCAACGTCCACAGATCGCGCATGGAGAGAGAGCGGGGCGGGCAGCTGACCGGCGGCAGGAGGGCTTCACCGACGTATCTGGAAGCGGTTTTAGCGACGTTCTGGATGTCGCTAAAGCACATTCTTCTTTTTGGAAGCCCTTAACTCTATTTAAACCCCCTTCTACCACCATTCAAGGCATACTCTCCCACTTGCAACTACTCCACTCCTCTCCTAGCTAGTTTTAGGCACTCTTGTAATCGCCGGAGACGACGATCCGCCGATGAAGCCTCCTCCACCGCCGTGGCTGCCTCGTCGCTCTCCACTCTCTCTCTTTTAAGCTTTCATTTACTTTTGTTGAAGCATGTATTTAATGTTGTAAACCATGAACTATGAATGCATGTTTAATGAAATTATTTTCCGTTTAGTCGCCATTTTAATTTCTGTTTAAAGTGCATGATCAAAACCAAGAGTTTTCTAACCCTAAACTCTCTCTCTCTATCTCTCGTTTTCAAAACCGTCTCTTTCGCAAGCAAAACTCCACCTTTTTCGTGACAACAAGTGGTAAACAAAATCCGATTTCCACGCCTCCCTGAGACTGACACTCGGACTCACCTCCGTTTACTTCTTTTAAAATCGACGTATCAACTGCGACTATAACGACACCTCTTAACACATACGCACGAGATCACGTCAGTTTTTGGCGCTGTTGCCGGGGAGGCAACGGATTTGTTTTATCACCTCCATTCCACACTCATTCTCATATCGTCTAATGCCCTATTTTCCTTTTTACTTGACGGTTGCAGGAATTCGACGCATGGACGGCGAAGCGACGCATTCCACGACAGTAGCAAGGGAGTAGGCGCCTCGAGGACCGATAGTGAGTAACCTATCTCTCATTGTTTGCTTGCGTGAAAAAGCTAAAAATAAATTGTAAAAAAATTAAAAAAATTGGCGTGGTGAATGATTGCTTGACCCACATTCTTAACACATTACCCTACAAAAAAATGTACACTCTAATATGCTGAATAAATTCTTGGAGTGTTCTTTTCTTTCTTGAGTGGTGTTTGTGAAGCCACCATGAGTTGACCTGGGCCGCACCACTCAACCCTAAAACTGACTCATCTAATAGAAGCTGCATGATCATTGATGAGTACACTAGGGTTTTAGAGCCTTTACAGAAGAAAAAGGAAATCTACTTTCATCAAATTGTGTGCAGAACTTGACATGCCCACTGAAACTTGTTTGAAAACATTAAGACATGTCAACCCTAAAAAGTACTAAAGTAAGGATGAAACACTAAAAGACACCACATCCTAACAAATCCTTGCTTGAAAATCATATTTTGCTAGAAGCACACACTTTGAATGTGGAAAATTAAGAGGCACCACCCCAATCAACGCCTCATCACATCACCCTAAGCACAAGCACTATCCTAGCCCTTTAAAAATGAGTAGACGTGCCCTAGGCAGGACTGAGTTAAGTCTCAAAAGGTGAGGTTTTGTTCGCTAGGCACTTGACTTTCATTCCCTTGGTAGAATCTGGTGACTAGGCTGCGGGGCAGTGTCAAACGACCGCGGTTGTGGGGTCTACGGAACCGGAGGCGCAAGCCAAAGGAAGAACCTTCCCTGCAATCCCCTCGTAATCAACCTGGCCAGATTAACCTCGGGAAGGGGAGTCCAGTGCTTACAGACTTAATCAACCTTTGTGAGATTTCTAGGTCTTCTAAGGAATACACCATAAGGACTAGGCTTGTTTGCTTGGTTGAGGGCACAACTCTCTCGCATCTATTCTTCCCACATCCCTCCATTTCTTCCAAACCATGGATTTCAATGCCTATCCATCTTACCCAAACTACCCCCAACAGGATTTGTATGCTAACCCAAGTGGACTATACCCACAGCCTACTTGGGCTAACCAACCACCAAGTTGGGGGTACAACCTTGAATATCCCTTTTGGCCCAACTATGACCAAACCGCACCAACCTCTTATTGGAATACAACCAACATAGCCACCCAAGGGTACGATTCAAATCATGGGGCTCCATATCTCGATTGTCCTCACGATGCCTCCTCATTTAGGTCTGACCCGCTCTACTGTGATAGGACCTACACTTTAGGAGAACACCAAGAACCCTACCCATCTCAGGATAATAACCAAGAAAGGTCATCTGAATTCAACAACCTTGCCTACTTGACCTTTGGATTAGAAGGAGTTCTAGACAAATGGAAATCAGAAAATGATCAGAAATCTAGGCAAGCCCAGGATCATCAACCTTTGATTTGGTCCCCTGATGAAGAATCTGACTAGGAGGAGGACTTAGAACCTCAACTATTTTGGAGTAGGACCAAACAGAGAATGGTTCCTCTTGAAGAACTGGACCCTGAACATGATAGAATAGAGGACTCACCCAAGAACCTAAACACCAATGTGGGTTCTGATCCACAACCTCAACCATACTCTCTTAACCAGGATCTCAAGGAGGAAATCCAAAGGACACCAAATGACACCATGTCAATTCTTGATAACCTCAAATTAGAACTACACAGACAGAATCAAGAATTGGTTAAAGGGCAACAGGCCATGATGGATTTGTTCCAACAATTGGGGAAAGAAGGCCAGAGAAAGATGTTGCACACAACGCCACTCATAAAGCAAGGACCTACCATGATCAATTGGACTACACCCAGTCATCCTGATTTGGTTCAGTCCACCATTGATACCCCTCAGGAGTTGGACAGCTCAGTGGATAAGGACAGTAAGGATTCCTTGGAACACAATTTGGGGAAACATCAGGAGGAAACTGAGAATGTGAGGGGAGAGGCCTTGGAATCTGAATCCAATCAACCCAAGAGAAGCAATCCGGTGGGAGCAGCAGCCACCATCATAGATGGAGAATGGAGTTACAATCTCAAAGAAATTGATTATGAATCGGTTGGAATCCCCATCACAAATTTGGAGGAGGGCCGAGAGAAAGAATATGATCTAGAGGATGAAATTGACCCTACCACTAATGTAACCCCAAACAGTGAATCTGATATAGAGAAGGTGGCAGAAAATATTCTTGAGATCAAGGGCTTGGAAGGAATGAGCGATGAAACCATAGTTGCGGAAGAGATGGATTCGTCTTTGGAGAGAGGCCTCATGCTTAGTTGTAGGGCTCAGTATGAAACTCTGGACTTTGTTACCTGCCCTACCAGAATAAGAATCCCGCAACCCGAATGCACTGGAATTGATACATTTTCGATGGATTACAATTTTTGGGGACAAAAGCTGAATATAAAACCTACATCTTTAGTGTCTGGCGTGTCATATTTGGGGTGCGTTCATCCACAACAACTTGTTTGCATGCCCACAAACTAAGAGAGATTCTGACATGGGCATGCATGATACAGAATTCCCGTCCCTTAGGAATGGGACTCCACCACAACCTTATTCGCATCTGTGGACTTCTGATTTTGGGTCTGATTAATTTTGAACATATCTCCTTGACCCAAACCATTCCTATTTGTGCACCGTCCTGCTGGAAGCGTTAAACTCAGCGCTTCCTGGGAGGCAACCCGGCGGATTCAGACTGATCTGGTAGTTTACGTCACTCAGGTACTATCTTTTTGAACCCTTCTGCATCCATGCATTTGCCAATGAGGACATTGTCCAACTTAAGTATGGGGGGGATGGTAAATTGCATAATCCTGAGCTTAATTAATCAGTCTGAATGAATAAATTAATTGATTAAAAAAAAATTGAATTTAGGAAGAAAAACTTAGGCATTAGAAACTTGTCAATAGTGGGAAATAATACAAAAAGAACTTAAACACTTAGACTTTTCAGGCCTTCAGGCTTAATCAGCCCTAGTGTCCGTTAAAATATGGATTTAGCGACGAATCCTTGCAACTTTAAGCTATTCTAATCCACCTAATAAATAAGGTAATAAGTATACGACTTATCAACTCACCCTCTAACTCAGGAAAACTTTGAGTCTAAGTATCTACACACATTTTTGCACAGACTCACTTCTCGGAGATTTTGACAGAAATTGGGTAGCTAATGAACTCTCTAGGGTGGTATGGCTGGCAAGTTGTCGTGGGTAACAGCCCATTGGCAGGTTGTCCAGAACCCAGCCACAGGCCATTTCTTTTTCGCTGTCTCTAGGTACATTTGAGATTAGGGAAGCCACCAAGGAAAAAAAAAAAAGAAGAAGAAAAGAAAATAAACCACACTTCACCGCACAAGTATGGCTGGCAAGTGATCGTGGGTAACAGCCCATTGGTCGGTTGTCCAGAGCCCAGCTCAATAATTGCACAAAAAAGACCAAAACACCTAAGGACGAAGCGGGGAAGTAGTACAAGCCGAGGAGATATACACTGGAAAATCCTTGTGTTGACCCCAAGTAAAATGACGTAGGGAGAAAGCTACCAATCGAACAAATACACTTTCAGGCAAAAATTTATTTTCTTTTCCGATCACCTAGAGGCGTAGAAACTCGAAGTATGTCTCAATTACCGTTAAGTAAGCCTATCACAACATTCACACCAAGATGCTTAGCACTTAGGGTTTTGACCAAGTTTTGGATGGGTTGGGTAGCCGTAAAAAGTTACCAACCCACACTGAATTCCAAAAATTATAAAAAGACATATATAGATATATACGTATACATATGTATAGTTATATATACAAAGCAAGGATTCGGGCGATTCGTATTTTGGCAGACACCCGGGCGCTGCTTAGTCTCTGTAGATTAAGATCTTCGTATATTTCCTCTTATTGACAAGTAACGAAGTGCTTAAGCAATTACTTCTTGAATTCTCCAAAGAAATAAAGGTAAGAATAAACCTTGCTAGGGACTATCAAGGAGTAAGCATGGGGGTATGATAACACTACACAAGGGGGTAGTAATTAGGTTGAATATGGCCCATCTTTAGAATAAAAGGCACAACATAAAGTAGAATAGGAGCATTGCATGCATCAAGTACCAAGATTGCTTATAAACTGCATTAATGGCCATTTGTGTAAAGCATGTGTCAAAGCAGGCCCCAGATGAGCAATCAAACCGCACGGATGGATTCAGAACGACGAATGGAGTCCAACGGACTCAAGATCGGCCAAATCCGACATCCGGAGCTCCCATAATGGGCCCAAGAAATTTTGACCGTTGATATGGAGATCAACAGCCTAGAAAGCGCCACGTCGCCCCACCCCCACCGCTCGCACGCCCTCAAGCCATCCAAGGATGAATCTCGGCCGTTGATCTTCGATCGAACGGCCGAGATTCGCGCGCTCGTCCGCGGTTGCCGCGACAAAGCGCGGGCGTGGCGCAACGGCTAGCACGCACGGCCGCATCGCAGCGACGCGCGTTCGAATCGCGCGGAGCAGAAATCAAGCGCGAGCGAAGGGCGCGGCAAAATTGGGTCGCCCGATCAGCAGCGGGCGCCAGGATCGCGCCACGAGGCGCGATGACAGCTCCCGAGCGCCCACGCCGGGCGGAAACGTGCGCCCGAGGCGCGATCTCAGCGCGGGCGCAGGAGACGGCTCTCGTTCAACGTCCATGGATCGCGCATGGAGAGAGAGCGGGGCGAGCAGCTGACCGGCGGCAGGAGGGCTTCACCGACGTATCTGGAAGCGATTTTAGCGACGTTCTGGATGTCGCTAAAGCACATTCTTCTTTTAGGAAGCCTTTAACTCTATTTAAACCCCCTTCTACCACCATTCAAGGCATACTCTCCCACTTGCAACTACTCCACTCGTCTCCTAGCTAGTTTTAGGCACTCTTGTAATTGCCGGAGACAACGAGTCGCCGACAGAGCCTCCTCCACCGCCGTGGCTGCCTCGTCGCTCTCCACTCTCTCTCTACCTCTCTCTCTCTCTTTTAAGCTTTCATTTACTTTTGTTGAAGCATGTATTTAATGTTGTAAACCGTGAACTATGAATGCATGTTTAATGAAATTATTTTTCGTTTAGTCGCCATTTTAATTTCTGTTTAAAGTGCATGATCAAAACCAAGAGCTTTCTAACCCTAAACTCTCTCTCTATCTCTCGCTTTTCAAAACCGTCTCTTTCGCAAGCAAAACTCCGCCTTTTTCGTGACAACAAGTGGTAAACAAAATCCAATTTCTACGCCTCCCTGAGACCGACACTCGGACTCACCTCCGTTTACTTCTTTTAAAATCGACGTATAAAGTGCGACTATAACGACACCTCTTAACACACACGCACAAGACCACGTCATTACCTTAGTGATATTTAGCCATGAATGAGTGATATTTAAGTTTTAAAAGTTCAGAACCAAACATCACAGGTGATATTTGAACCCATCGAGGGATTAGCTTTAAGGATGGAAGGAAAGGGCGTGAGGATGGAGAGTATTCGTGCTAGGATGAAGCATCGAGCTTGTTGTTGTCCATGACGAGGGCAATTTAGGTGAGGGTGAACATCAATTTAAGCGTTAGAGGCGTGGAGGGGCAACTGCATTGGGGCGTGTCAAATGTCTGAGATGTGAGGTTAGGAGATGGTGTTAACTTGTGTTTGCTCAACACCAATGCGAATCGGTGTTGGTAAAACACATGTTTTCACACTCCAAACCTAGGTTTTGCAACTGGAGGTTAAGTTGAGAAGTAAACAGAGATTAAGGGTTAACTCAGGAAGTAAACTAATCCTAAGGGATTTAATAAATTGACACAAGGGTGAGGCTTTGGGCTATATTGGCTTAACAAAGTGAAGCACGATCAACCATGGTTCGTATAAAAAATCATCGTTGTTATAGTATATGTCACAAATACAAACCGTTATCGCATTAATTTTATTTAATTACATAATTTTTACTGGTTTATTCCAGTTCGTTCACTGGGAGGCAGTTATTGATATACATCACTCTCTAAGTCCAACATTATTCTTTAATTCAAAAAAAAATCAATTTTATGTACAATCATAAATGAATGAATTAATGAATAATCAATGAATGAAATAATAACTTAACTATCTACAAAAGAATTAGCTAAAATGTTTGCAAACACTTAATTATAAACAAGCATTAAACACTATAATTAAATATTATATACTATCTATTTATAACTTATATTACTAATACTTATATATATATATATATATACACATAAACAATAATAAGTAATACTATATACTATACTAACTTAATATATTAACATATATAGTAACATATATAATATGTACAGCGACAGATACAAACATCGCTAAACCCCAGCAAAACTATATACAGAATCTAAGATAAAAACTATGGTCTATAGTTGCACTTATTCTATCTACAGTGATGGATAATTCTGTTAGTAAAGCTATTGTGTTATTTATATATATATATATAGCTCAAACATTACCTATGCTACATATACTTATTATTTATTTATAGTCTACTCTATATATGTTATAAATACTTGTATATACACATTACACTTAGGCAGCATAACTCTTTTTCTCTCTATTACTTCTGTGTTTTAACTTAGTCTCTCAGAGGGCTAACACTCTCAATACTTAACCGATTTTTTAACTCTTCTTTTTCTCTATTCTCTTCTCACTAAGGCTCTTAGAGATTTTTCTCACACTTAACTGCTCTCTATGTTCTCTCATCTTAATTAACTTAATCACCTTATTAGGCCTTAATTTAAAAATTATGTTTATTAGTTAGCGGGTGACCTTTTCAAGGGATACACAGCACCCTTACGGGTGGGACCATACCTCTACTAAGAGTCGCCCTAATTCGCTAATTAGGCCTCTTATTCATGATTTATGCTCAGTAATGGGCTTAATCAAGCCCTCGCACAGTGCATGGCTCCTAGCCACACACCACACACCACACACCGATATCATCATACATCACAACACAATGCCATGCTATAGGCATACTAAGATCAGAGGAAGGGGGGATAGGGGTATGAGGGTGTGTGGTGCTTGACGACTGAATGGCCATGGGAACAAAATCAATTTAAGCGCCTTAGAGCACTTGCGTATTACTGATGTGGGGCTATCCAGTGCGCGTCACAACGCTAGAATTCCAGCGCAGAAGTTTGATTTCGGATTTTTGGCCCTCGATTTGAGGCTATAATTTATTATAAATTAAAAATAAATTATGGGAAATTAGAGTATTTACATAGTACTACATAATTGTACAATTAATTTATAAAATTAATTGTATTTACTGTATAAATAAATTAGACAAAGTTTTCAGTTTATACATACTATATTTTGGGTTTTATTTCTTAATTACGTATAAATTAGTTAATTTATGATCTAATTGACCTTATATATTATTAATATACATATTAATGTATTTAATAAAGATTTTTATTGAATTTTACAACATTTATTTTGATTTTATTTTCAATTAAATAGCTTATTTTGGGTTGTTTTATATATAAATTAGATATAACTAATATAATACATTATAAATACATTTAAATTAGCTTAATTTACTTAAAATACATTAGTACAAATATGCAGTATAAGTTAGTTAAGTTATAACTTAAATTACTAATTTATTTTAATTTAATCTAGTAACTTAGCTAGTAACTTAATAAATTAATTATTTATTCTATGTATATAATTAAATTATGGTATAGGGTCATTATGTACATTATATACATATAAATACGTATGTACAATATCAGTAGTAAATATGTTTATTAACAGGATTTTATTAATTTACTTAGAGTATAGTACATATAAGTTAATATAAATAATATATAATTATATAAATAAGTCATATACAGTTTAAGTTATCTTAAATATTTAAGTTACATTATATAATATATACATAAGTTTTATATATACATTATGTACATATTTTACATTATTTACATATATAGCTTAATATATACCTTATATATACAAGTATATACATAGTATATAAAGTGTTTTTGTGTATTTTTGTAATTTTTCTGATTTTTATGGGTTTTATGTGTTTTATAGAGATAGGGGGTGAGAAAGAAAGAAACAGATGAGATGGAGAGAATGTTTCTGGTGTTTTTGTATTAAGGGATTTTTATTGAGTTTTAAGGTAAACTGAACTATCGACTGGTATGTTCTATCAAGTCGAGGGTTTAGAATGCCTTGAAACTTAGCAAATATATAAAAATTTACCTAATCTTCACTAAGATAGATTTATTTTATTTTTTTGGATTTTTTTATGTCATTTTTATTTATTAACAAAGTTTAGCTCATTTTAAAATCTTCAAAGTGTTTTAAAAGAGAACCTAAGACCCTAAACTCTAATGAGTGGCTGGGATGGCAGTAAAGGGGGCTCAATTATGCTTAACACATGATATGGAAGGAATGCAAACAGTTAAATATGAAATTCAACTTAGATCTCAAATATGAAATTCAACTTAGATCTCCTTTAATTTTGATTTTGGATAGTTAACCATGCAAGCTAAGCTGACAAAAGAATTGAAATTCAAATTACAAGCCATTCAAATGCAATTAAATTTCCATTTCACATGCATGAAAGCTTGTACATTTACTACACAACATTGAGAACATGTCAGCTAATTTACAGAACCTAATCCTAGCCTTTATGTCCTACTAATTCATAGTAACCAGCCACTGCTCCCACAGCAGCAGCAACTCTTGCAGCTGCTAAAATCAAGCAGCTCCAACAGTAGCAGCAACTGCAACACAATGATCAACAGCAGCAACCAATTTAGACCATCTGAATTAACTCCAGACGTCTTAAGAAAATCCCAATGGTTGTTGCAATGATAAAACCCCAATTCCAGTACTGAAATGCATTTTGATAATGGGACGCTGTGAGATTCAAACTCAAGGCTCGATTGCCACAGTAGCGGGATTATAGTGATCTCGCATCATGGGACGCTGTGGTGGGTTCATGAAGTTTTGGAAGAGGGCATTTAGGCGCTGAAGTTGGTGCTTAATATTGTTTTCTTCTTCAACAGGTTGTGCCATGATGGAAGAAGAAGGAGAACTTAGTTTTGAATCATAGGAAAGATCTATGTGGTGGGGTTGCTGCACAAATAAGGGTACCGAGGCTTGGCCTCGGGGAGAGTGGATTTCTAAAGGAGGTTTCAAGGACCTCCTACCAAACATACACCGAAGGATTGGATAAGATCAGAATGTGCTGGATCCAATCGAGACACCCAAAATACGTTGGGTGACTATAGAGGTTCGGGGTGGATGATACCCCTTAGTCAGAAAAGTCGCCCACCTGAGAAATACCTAGGCAGCCAAAGAGGGAAAGTCCCGCGATGACCCCTACACAGTAGAGCGTCCCCACGGGTTGCAGGGTTTCCCCCACCCAACCTCTCTTGTCACCGAGATTCCAGGTAGACCAGAATGGGGATCTTGACTTCTTAAGTCTACCTCTTTTAGTTAAGATCAAGGTGCTTAGGGTTCCACTTGAACTTTAAGCCTTTTGAGTGCAAAGTGACCTAATTTTAAGGTTGGTTGACCCAAAGGATCAACTCACCTCTTTGTTCCTTTAAGAGCTTTTTAGGTCCTTGCTTTTAGGGTTCAAACAGATTACGAGCCTGATTTGCTTAGGATTTCTCTTGGATAGATCTCTTCAAACAAGGCTTAGGCACACCTCTTTTTGGAATTTTTGTTTCTTTTCTTAGAAAAAGATGTGTCTCTAAAACCCTAGCTTGTAATCCTTAAGTTGGCTCTATTTGGTCCAATTTAGTTGCCTCACAAATTGGTATCTAGGGCTCAATCAAGAAGGTCTTAGCCCTAGCTACCTCAAGTGGATGTGCAATTAAAATGTGTTGAAAGTAAAAATTAGGTAACTTTTGTGAATTACTAAATATAAAAGCAGGTAGCCCTAGTTTGATTTTTCTCTTTATTTTTTCTTTTTAGATCTTGAGGGGATTAAGAGAGAGGGCTAATAAAGGTTTACTTGTTCCCTGGTGTGGTTATTGTGTGGCTACTTTTCTTTCCTCGGCTTTTCGTGCAACAAACACAACAAAAGAGAGAAATTAAGTTAGTATTGAATAAGAAATTATGATTAATGCTTCTAAAATGCCCGTTGCTCCCTTGCAACGGTGAAAAAAATAATATTTGCGCGACGAGATTGTGTTTTAAAAAAGATATCCGTTGTAGTATATTTGAAATCACTGCGAAAACGATTATCAATTTTATTACTCAAAATTCAAAACTTCCGAGGTTAAACTTAGAGAGCAAATTGCTATTTTAGAAGCAAAATCACAATCTCAAATTTTAATTGAAAGATGATGTTTAATAATAATGCAATGTATATATATGCTAGAGAGGAAAATTTAAAAAGAAATAGATTCTTTCTCTTTTCTTCCTTCTTCTCTTCTCTCTTTCTTTTCCTTTTTTCTTTCTTCTGCTTGGCTGCACCTTCTCCTTCTTTCTCTGTCTTTCCTTTCTTAGATGTCTGATTCTGTGAATTAGACATCTTAACTGGAGAATGCTACAGTACTCACTTCTGTCTTCTTCATCTTCTTTTCTTCTTCACTTGGCTTTCCTCCTTCCTGTCTTCTTCCTCTGTCTTCAACTGCTCCTCTTCTTCTTCTGCGGCTTCCTCCTTGGCTTCTTCTTCTCTTCAGCTGCTGCGCCTCCTACTTCTTCCTTGACCTCTGCAGTCTTTCTTCTTTCTTCGGCAGCTTCCTCCTTGTCTTCTTCTTCTTCTATTGAGCTACTGTGCCTCCTCCTTATTCCTTGGCCTCTGCAGTCGTTCTTCTTTCTTCTTCTTGAGCTGCGCCTCCAAGTCTTTCCTTCTCCTTCAGCTGCTCCTCTTCTTCTTCCCTACGCACATACATAGAAGCAAAACCTAGCCCCTACCCCCCTTGCGTCTCTCTCTCTCTCTGTTTCGCTCTTAGGAATGCTCTTCCAGAGCCTTCTCCGGTTATCGGGTTGGGTTTGCGCTCCCGAGACCAAGCCCACCGACATGGGTGGTGGGCGAGGAGTGCACGGGTAGTCGGGTCAGAACCAGGTCTACGTGGTGTGGGTTGCGGACGAGGCGATGGGTGAGTGGGACCTCACCCCATGTCAGGAGGGGGTGAGCCTATACGACTTTCTCAACTTATATCACCGCTTCCGCTCTTGGACTTTCGAGGTGGGACTAAATGTCCCACCTTCTTCGTAGGTGCTCCCACAGCAGGTGTTCGCACGAATTGCAGTAGATGCGAGGGGCTTGACTCCAATTTCTGGGCTGGAGATGTTCGCTAACGAAACCCACGCGTCCTGGAACCTGTAGCCTAGTGCCTGGAGCTTGGGATGAAGCTTGCGAGCTTCTTCGAGCCTGCTTCAATGGCGGCAGGTGCTTAAACCCTGTCCATAAGCAAACGGCCTTGCGGCCTTGTCAAAACACACAGGAAGCTTCACCTTGACACGGTGAAGGTGGCACGGTGGTCGGTGATGAGAACCTCATCATGAACCCTAACTAGCTTATTTTGATCTGATAGAATGAACAAAAGCCCCTACATAACCTAAATGAAGGCCTAATTCAGGAAATTACTAATCTGAAAGGAAAACATGATACAAGGGATAAAATTGTAATTTTACCATTGCAGTACATCAACGGGATTTCTAAGGGTCTAGACATAGGTCAATTGGACTTAATAAGAGAAAAAGTGGGATGGTTCAGTCAGATAAGGGTTATTGCGAAATTTAAGAATTAAATGACATTCTGTAACCTTAAAACAAATCTACTTTAATTCATAAGGTTCTAGGCAAGATAATAATAAAATAAATCCTCTAAAATTCATGAAAAAATATCCCATAGGGTTTAGAACCTTCAATTTGGCCTTTGGAACCTGTTTTAACCTAGATTGCGGTCCATGCCCAATATTTGACCTAATTTGGGTTTTTGTGTAAAATATCTAGTTAAACGTGGTCAAACCTAAAATCCAACTTCACTATTGGATTCCTTAGGTCCAAATTAGGTTTTTACCAAAATTTGGACCTAAGGGAAGGTCGTCTTGACCCACTTTATAAATTGGTCCTCCAAATTACATTCAGACACTCAACTTTTTGAAATCCTTGCAAATTCCCCCCTAACTTCTTTGTCTCTTTCTTCATTTCGGTCCCTCTGCCATGTGCAGCAAGGACCATACCTCCGACGACTTTGCACAAAGGTTTTCTCCTCGCTTGCATGGGGAGCTGCCCCCAAATTTGAAAGGGGAGCTCCCTGCGGAGCCCCCTACCGCATGGGCAGCTCCCCATGCCCTGAAACCCACCATACCTCTCGTGTGAACGCTCGAGAGGTATGGGTCTTCCTCCGGCCTTACCTCCGGCGTGGTTTTCCCGTCGTTTCCGTGCGCTTCCCGCTTTGTCTGCGCCTATTTAAGGAAGCACAAACCACGCCGCTTCCTTTAAGCTCGAATTGGCCGAAGATTACCCCAAAATTCGTCTCCTCCTCACTCCGGCCAACTGCCTAAAGCTTCTGGCGACTCTTCCTCCCTCTTCTCGTTGCTCTGCCACCATACTAGTGGCAGAGCCAGCTTCGCCGTTCTCCTCCAGGCCGCATCGTACCAACGCGCGTCCTCCGACCCTCTTCCTCGTCGTCGCTTCTTCCCTTGGGCCTCTTCGTCTCCGGCAACGGCAAGCACTCGCCGCTCGCCCTCCGCCTCCCCCCTTTTCTCTGAACACCTTAGATAAGTACCCCTTCTTCCCCTCTTCATTTTCCCCATGTCAATTTCCTAAATCGACTACTGCCACACGCCAACCACCATCACCCCCTTCACCTCCGGCCACCAACTTCGGCGAGGTCGCTCCACCTCCACAGGCCGTCCCACCCCTCGCCGACAAGCCCACGAGCTTCGCCTCACCTCAATGATCATTTCCCCTCACTCCACTCATCGCGCCACTCACTCGAACCACCCCCCGAACACACCCACCTGCACCTCCACAGTGTGCCTTAGGCACGCTCCCACAGGCGTTCCCACGCCTCGCCGACCACCTCTGCACATTCGCCACACCTTGGTGAAGCTCCCCAAGGCATCTGACAGGGCCGCGAGGTCGTGTTCGTGTTTTTAGGTTCAAATCCACCTCCGCCATTGGAGCAGAGCTTGGAGCAAGCTTGCAAGCTGCTCCAGACCTCACCAGCCCCAGGTCGCGCGGATTCCCTTTGCTCATGACTCCAGACCTTCAATTGCAGCTACAAGTCTTCGCTGTAGCTGTAATCAAGCGCGACATCTGCTGTAGGCATTCGCGAAACGAAGGTGGGACATTTAGTCCCACCTTGGAAGCTGACGAGCGAGAGGTGACACTTAAATTGAAAAAGTACCATAGCCTTATCGCCACAGATCCACGGGGTGAGGTCCCTCGCCCACGCCCTCGCCTCGTCTGCGGTCACCCCTACGCGGACCTGGCTGACCCGTTTACCCTACACTCCTCGCCCACCACCACACGCCGGTGGGCCTGGTCCTGGGCATGCTAACCCGACCCGATTACCCTATTGGCTTTGAGAGAGAGAAGAGAGAAATAGAGAGAGATGTGGGGAGGGTAGGGGTAGGTTTTGCCGCTGTGTGCGCAGGAAAGGATGAAGAAAGGAGAAGGAAGGACCTGAAGAAGAGGAGGGCAGAGGAAGGAGCAGAAGAAGAAGAAGCGGAGGTGCAGCAGTTGAAGGAAGCAGAAGTTGAAGACTTAGCTACGCCAAAGAAGAAGAAGAAGGCAGAGGAAGGAGCCGAAGAAGAAGAAGGAGGAGGCGCAGCATAGTGCAAGAAGAGAAGAAGCCAAAGAGAAGGAAGAAGAAAGTAGAAGGAGAAGAAGCAGCCAAGGTCAGAGCAGCAAAAGCCAAAGAGAAGGAAGGAAGAAGAAGGCGTGATACTATAGCAAAAGGTAGTTGAGGCGTCTGATTCAAAGAATCAGATGTCTGAAGATAGAGAAAGAAGAGAAGAGAGAAAGCAAAGAAGAAAGAGAGAAGAGAAGAAAAAAAGACAATCTATTTCTTTTTTTTGTCTCTAGCATTTATCTTTCTTGCATCAATATTGAACATATTTGAGAATTGCGATTTTCTGCTTCTAAATACCAATTTGTTTCCTAAGTTCGACCTCGGAATGTTTTTAAATTTCGAGTAATAAATAAATAAAATTTGATAATCATTTTTCGCGGTATACTACAACGTACATATTTTTAAAACCTGACGAACGACGATCATCATGGTGTGGAGAGGGGTGGCCTGGGTGTGCGTGCCTAGGCCACCCTGTGGCTGTGAAGGTGGGTGTGTTCGGGGGGTGTAACGACCCGATTCCCGAGTCCCTACGAGACACGAGAACCGGATCGATTCGACTAATCCCAAGACCTAATTGTCCAACGAGGAAGTAACCAAAAGAGCAGTAAAATAAACCACATTCAGCATGAATATAACTAGCAGTAAGAAAATACAGCAGTAAGGAAAGAAACCACTACAGTATATACCACCACAACAATAGAACAACATTCATAACATAATATGAACTATAGGTAAAGAAAAGTACAGAGGTAACAAGAACTACTCACTACAGTGGAACAAAAATGGGTACAAAAGAACAGTGGTAACTCTACTGGACCCTACTCGGCCCAGCGTCCTCTGCAGCCGCTGACCCTGGCTGCTCAACACCTGGTCCTGAAAAGTAATGAGTGTAACACGTCAGCGAAACGCTGAGTAGAGTGGCAACTAACACTAAAGAAACAGTAGAGTGTACAGTAGCTGTTATATTTTGTTACTTTCTTTATTTGCGTCCTTCTATTATCTCACGATTTTATTTATTTCTTAGATCCTTCACTTGATCTCGAATGTTCCTCATGGGAACGATCTTGATTGCAGTCTTTTCCGAAAAGTAGAAGTAACACGTGGTGCTCTCCTGGCCGGGAAAGTCCCCCGTGGTGATCCTACTCTCAATCAACCACCCCAAGGTCACGGACAGACGTAACGGTGACTACGGCACGCGCGATAAACGCACAGGTAGCTAACCCGCACTGGCACGCGGTCAGTCGTTTCCGTTAACGGGTGCGCCCAAAGCACAGCACGGAACCAGTACAGGGCAGAGCCCTCTCAGTAACAGGGGTCCAACCCCTCCACAGTAACCAAACAGGGGCCTTGCCCCTCCACAATCCACGCACCCTCGCCTGACTACCCTGGTTTGCCCAGTGGGCCTAACAAGTCGGTGTAGGAGGCTAGCAGAACCCCGGGGCCCGTGGGGTAGCTAGTGCTCTCCCTACACTAGTAGCTCTCCTCGGTACTACGTACACGAGGGCCAGCAAGTCGGTACAAAGTGGCCAGACCTAACCCCAGGTCCCTGGGGCGGCTGGCTCCGCTCTGCACTAAACAGGTAACAGGTACTTCCCTTGGTACTACGTACCCAAGAGACAGCACACTTCCACGTCTTTCTTTCTCAGTTCCATTTCATTCTCTTTCCAGGAGTTCTACTCCTAATTCCCCGTAGGGTTCCAGCTCCTTTAATTCAGCACAATTCGGTTTCACCTTCCAGTTTCACGTTCATACAACCCATGTTCTCAATCATGTTTATTTATTCATAACAGGCAGCCGTTAAATCAATTCACAGGCAGCTATTTGTTCCTTTCCACTTTTTCAAGACTGCAGTATTCATATATTCCACTAGTTTTCCCATCCTAGGATTCATGTTGTACCCTAGGATCTATCATACAATCTAGTTTTCCAGCCCTAGGATTCATGCAACACCCTAGGATCTATCATTCAATCTAGTTTCTCATTCCTAGGATTCATGCAAAGTCCTAGGTTCTATTTATGGTTCCATAATTTAACAGATTATGCTAATAAACTTAAAAGCCACTCTACCAGTTACAACGGGAGTACTGGGGGCATGGTCGGGAATCCCGCGTGCCTCCGCAACCCCCGAGACTGCAATGGAACGGGATCCTATCACAAGGATCAAATACAAGGAGTTTCTCAAAATAGTATATAATTACTGTAGACGGGTAGAGGATTTAATTCCGGAAAGAACGCAACTCGAAACGCGGAAAACGGACTCCGAACGGGCCCTAAACGGGTCAAAAACGACGAAACAGTGCAAAATCAGATGTCTGGAACCTCTTCCAGACGTCTTAAAATGAGGGTTAGATGGTACCTTTGCTCTGTATAGTCTCTCAGACGTTCAGAAGCCTGCGAGGGCGTCTGGCCTAGTTCCCAGACGTCCGATGGTCACCCAGGACGTCTAGAAGTCTTTCCCGTCGTATGGCACTGCAGTCAGACGTCTGATTCGCGTTGGATGGCGAATCTCAGAACCTGCGCGTACCCATTCCTCGCTCTCAGTACGGACGGTCGAAGAGAAGGAGGAAGTACGAAAATAACTTACCTTTCAGACGTCTGGACAGTCCTCCAGACGTCTTCCCCGTCGTCTAGTTGGAAACCCAGACGTCTGATTCTGGAAAAACTTCCAGAATCAGAGCGCGACTCGCCCTCCGCCCGCGACGCACGGCAGCGCCGCATCTCGTCCGCCTGCTGCTCGAGATGCAGCAGACCTCCCGCGTCACTCCGCGCCCGCTGCGCCCCCGCCGGCTGGCTCTAGCAGCCCTGGCAAGCTCGAACCCTCACGGTCGAGCGCCTCCTCCCTCGCGCAACACCTCCCGCACTCGCCGCGGCTGCCGCTGCCGCCGCTCGCTCACTCTCGCACTGGCTAGAAGAAGAAGAAGGGGGCAGAGGAGATGAGAGTGAGGGGGAGGGCGGGGCCCTTTTAAAGTCGCGCGGGGAGAGGGAGAGACAGAGAGAGCGCAGACTACGGCCGTAGGAGGAGAGAGGGAAAAAGAAGGAAGGTGCGGCGGTGCAGGTCTGCGCGCACAGGCACGCAGATGAAATCCCGGGTGCCGCAGAAATCAAATCTCAGACGTCTGGAACGTCTGGTCAGACGTCTGGAAGGGGTTCCAGACGTCTGGGCCACCTCCCAGATGTCTTAAAAGACGTCTGAAGCCGCATTCGTAACAGGGGGCGTGTTGGGAGCATGTGGCAGTGAATGGGAAGAGGGGTTATGATCAGTGAGTCGTGGCAGAGCTTATGAGGTGATTGGCGAGGTGGGTGGATGCGTGGAGTGGCGGGAGCATCTCGCTAGTTGTCAGCCGGAGATGGGGAAGATGAGGGTGGACAGTGGTAGTCGAGGGGTGGTTTGTGAAATAAAATGAGGGAAAATAGAAGGTAGGGAGAGAGGAACTTAACTGAGGGACTTGGAGCGAAGGGGGGAGGCGGAGGGCGAGCGGCGTATTAGTCGTCGCCGGAGACGAAAGCCCTGGGGTGAGGATGACGACGATGAGGAAGGGGTCGGAGGGGCGTGCGTGGGTACGACGCGGCGCGGAGGAGCACGGCGGAGAAGACTGCCACTGGTATGGTGGTAGAGTGGTGAAATGTGGGAGGGAGAGTCGTCGGAGCCTGCGGGCGTCTGACCGTAGATGAGGACAGAGGAGATTTTGGGGTTATCTCTGGCCAAAACAGGCTTGCCTCAAGCGGAGGGATCTGGGCCTGCTTATAAAGGCACGGGCAGGAGGTTATTCGCAAGTGTAGATTCCCCTGCTAGGAGGGGGTGACGTAATAAATTGCGGAATATAATAAATAATCTCACAAAATAGACAAACACGTAAAGTACACAAATATTTTTAGGTGGAAACCCAAACCGGGTGAAAACCACCACCTAACCCTCTCGAGTTAGGATTTTCCGATCAACCAAGTTGATCAAATCCATTAAACGAATCAGTTAAACGAGGGTGATTCAACCTCAATTACAACCACGCTACTTTATACGAGGGTAGCGTACCTCAAACCCCTTCTCTTCAGGAGAAGGATTTTGTCCCACGAAAGAGACGGGAATTCGTAAAGAGAATACCCAACCAAATAACAAAGATAAAATAAACAACAATCCTATAGAGCCAACAAAGTAATTTAAACCTAGCTTCTATAGGAATTAGGAAACTCCCCTTTGCAAGGAGTGCGTCGAATTGATGACGCGGGTGCGTGAGCCACGCGACGGCGTAACGTCGCTCTCGTGAACTACGACGGGAGAGCGCGTGCGCGAAGGCTTGATGCTCTCAAGATGTAGAGCTTGAGCTTAGAGAGCTAGAGCTTTTCTAGGACACAAAAGAGTGTGAAAGTGTATCTAGGTGTCTTTTGGTGTGTGTTTGTGTGCAAGAGGTTCCTCTCTATTTATAGAGGCCTTAGGAAGGCTTTGGAAGGCTTAGGAAATGTTCCATAGCCGTTGGGAGCAAAGCCCAAGAGAATCTGGCCGAAATCAGGAACAATGATTGCACTGACAGGCTTATCAGACGTCTGGAAGATCACTTTAAGATGTCTGGGAATAACATCAGATGTCTGATTTTGGGTGGGTCTCTTCCTGACTTCAAACAAATCTAAACAGGGTTCTAATGCAAGTCCATCAGACGACATACAGGACGTCTGACACTATGTCTGAACGTCTGGAAACCTACTTTTTCATGGGAATGGATTTCTAAGAGAGTACAACGGCTAGAAAATCTTTGAGAAGAGATTTTGGGTCAGCCGAGGCAAAACAGTCATTTATCAGACGTCTGGAAAGGCCTAAGGACGTCTGATAAGGCTCTAACGGTCATATCCTTGAGTGTTTGCTAAGCCAGCGAACGGTCCACTAATTGGACGTTTGGCAAAGTCATCAGACGTCTTCTAAGACATTTGGACTAAGGTCTGGACGTCTGATTTCATCAGACAAAACTACCAAGTCCAGCCTAAATGTTTATCAGATGTCTGAATCAACAGTCAGACGTCTGATATTGGAATTAGACGTCTAGAAATGCTGTTTGGACCCTATATTGATTTTCTAAGTTCTCTACAGAAAACCTAAGTATCCTAGGGTTGTGCTGGTGTTCCTAGAATTACTGTTAGGGTACTTTGAGGCTCTTTAACATGAATCTAAGTAATAAAAATAAAGAGCAATAAAAGAAACGAAAAATACAAAAAGTACAAGAGAAGGAAATCTATCTTATTCTTCATCTCATTCCTTCTTCAATATATCGCTCCTCGCGAATCTCCTCTGTTCTCCATCAAGCTCCTCCAATCCATCCTGGATGCGAGCTCGAACTCCGTCTAATCACGTCTCCATTTGTAATTTACCTGAAATCTAAGACTCAAAGTGCAAATGTTAAATAACACGTGTTTTGTTATCATCAAAACAAACGATCGTGGTGCTCTAGCACCAACAGCAAGGAGGCGGCCAAAAGTCATCGCTGGAGGCATGGCCGAAGGGGATATCCATACCTCTCGAGCGTTCGCACGAGAGGTATGGGACGATTCAGGACATGAGGAGTTGCTCATGCGGTAAGGGGCTTCGCAGAGAGCTCCCCTTTTAAATATGGGAGCAGCTCCCTAGGGAAATGAGGAGGAAAACTGCCTTGAAACCTCGCCGGAGGTATGGGTCCCTACTGCAATGGTAGAGAGACCTAAATGAAGAAAGTGACAAAAAGTTGAGGGGGTTTCTGTAAGGGTTTTCAAATGTTAAGGGTCAGAATGTAATTGGGTGAACTATTTTGCAAAGTAGGTTAAGATGACCTTCTCTTAGGTCCAAATTTTGGTACAAACCTAATTTGGACCTAAGGAATCCAATGGTGAAGTTGGATTTTAGGTTTGACTACGTTTGTCTGAACATTTTGCATAAAAACTCAAAGTAGGTCAAATATTGAGCTTGGACCTCAATCTAGGTCAAAACAGGTTCCAAAGGCCAAATTGAAGGTTCTAAACCCTAATGGATATTTTCCATGAATTTTAGAGGGTTTAGTTGATTTTTATCCTGCCTGGAACCTTGTGAATTAAAGTGGATTTGTTTTAGGGTTACAGAATATCATTTAATTCTTAAATTTCACAATAACCCTCTTTTGACTGAACCATCCCACTTTTTCTCTTATTAAGCCCAAATTGACCTATGTCTAGACCTTGAGAAATCCCGTTGATGCACTGCAATGGTAAAATTACAGTTTTATCCTATTCTTCAAGTATTCTTTTCAGATCAGTAATCTCTTGAATTAGGCCTTCCTTTAGGTTATGCAGGAGCTTTTGTTTATTTTATTAGATCAAAATAAAGTAGTTAGGGCTCATGATGAGGTTCTCATCAGTTTCAGATCACTGATTTGAGTAATACACACCATTCTAATAAGATTGAGCAATTCGAGTTGGTAAACTAAGATCGGGGAGGTCTTTGTGACTTTGTGAAATGAGTAGGAGACCCCCCAAAATGGTCTTTGGCGCTAGTTTCAGATCTGAAATTAGATCTAATGGTTGGGTGATCAGTGAAAGTAAATCGAGGGAAAACAGAATGCGGAATGGAATTATGAAGGGGAAGAAATATGATAAATGGAAAGGGTGTGAATTCGTTTCCTCTGATATGAAGTGATCAGAGGAAGTGCAATGCTAACTCTACTCTAAATCTACTTCTAAACTACACTAACAGTCATCAGATCAGCTCTAATTACTCCTCCTAGAAAGCAAGTAAACTACACTAGGAAAGCAGTAAATCTATCTAAATGGAGGAAGATGTCTCAGGTCACCCGTCGGTCGGCTGATGACGACAAATGGGGAGAGGAGACCAGCAGCTGATGAAGATGTCCAAGGTCTGTGACTCGGTCGGCTGGCAGCGAGTGAAATTGGGGAGGGAAGCGCAAACTCTGTCATAGCTGGTGGAGGAAAGTGGGGGTGAGAAGAGCTGCAGGTGTGGACAAAGGGATCGGCTCAAGGGGAGGGAGTCGATAGTGCGCATGCGATCAGTTGAGGTGCTTAAGTAGAGTGAGAGAGTGAATCTCCTCACCGCGCGGGTGAAATTAGGAGCTAAGGGTCTAGGCGGTGAGGATGACGGGAGAGTGCACGCGCGAGCTAAAATCAAATAGCGGCCGTTGGATCAGATTTGGGAAGATAGGTGACCACATGCGCTAAATCGCATGAAGGTTAGATTCAAATTGAGCCACAGATCAAGCGATCAAGAAAATGAATAGCCATGATGGCCTCAGTTCATCACGTGAACAGTGCACACAAACGGTTGCAGGTGGGCGGCTGTTCTAAAGGTGTTTTTGCAAGGAACACCCCTCAGCGAAGGGGTAGAAATATTACGTAGAAACCCATAACTGGTGAAGAAATGTTTCAGAGTAGTCCTTAAGGGCTTACAAATAGGTCATTGTGGCTTACAAATAAGTCCTTAGAGGTTTTCTAGTGAACAAAATATGATGAATGAAGGATCTAGATGTGAATCCTTAATTGCAAGGCCCTAGTGATGTCCAAATGCAACCAAATTTTTATAGAAGCTTAATTGAACATTTAAGAAGTTAATTACACTTTTGATTTGAACTTTTAAACTCATTTGTGTGTTTAATTTGCATTTGGGTCACCATTTAATCCTTTTTCAAAATAATATCTTATTTAATGACCTAATTATGCTTTTTTAGCATAAAATTGATATTTTAAGTCTTTTTCTCTATTTCCCACACTTAACCCTTTTTATGTGTTAATTTGATAATATTTAACTTCATTTCTAGTTTAAATTAGGTGATTTAGCTATAATGAGTCGCAACTCATCACAAAGCCCCACACCTAATTGGTGTAATCTGTATAAGTACTCATGGGCCAATATCTAAATGACTCTGATATATGTATCATATACTCATATATTAATTGTATCAAATGCATATGCATAAGATGACTACTTCTATTAAATTAGCATAGTGAAACCTATAGAGCATTCAACCTTTTCAATGTACATAGATAGATTTTACATGTGTATGCCGTTACATTCTTTTATTGTAATTCTTATCGACGTAAATTTTCTTTCGATAAATATTGTATAGTAGGTACATGTTTGATATATTGTGAATGCATTTTAGATTTCTTGTAATTTCATAAAAAAAAACTTTTATCGTGATTAGTAACATGGCTTCTATACCAAGGGATTATATAAAAAAGGTGCCTAGGTTGATTCGGCTTAGCTTTAGCCAAATCATTTCGAGAATAGCTGGAAAAATAAAAAGATTAGGACCTTGGTCAACCCATAAGCCTTTATTGATAAATGGATTAGGTTTGGGCCTATTACGACACGAAGAGCCCATCCAATGCCTTACTCTATTAAACACCCTTGTTTGAACAACTTTCTTTTCTTTTTCCTTTTTGTCTCTCCCCATAATTCCATCTTACTCACAACAAAATTATACTTAAGGGTTGTGGTCTCAAAGCATTGAACTTAGCAACCCAATCAAGTCAACGATAACTTTGATGCAATCAATATGGTTTAATAAGCTGAGTTGGTCAAGCATAACCGGCCCATGGCATGTCTTACATTATGTTTAGAAAATCACATGGGTAGGAAGTGAGACAATTGATTTAGATTGAGTGGTGTAGAAGTTAATTACGTAGTCTATTTCGTATCAATATGCCTTTATAAGATTAATTTGTCACATTCATTCTCTCTTTTTTCCCTAAAATGGATAAAATCCATACTTTATTCATTAGGTAAACGACCACTATTAGAGTAACTCAACTATCAAATAATCCAAATGTTACTCAAACTAGGAGTATAGAAACCCATTTTTATAAATAGAGCTTACTATCAATAGAAACACTACTTAATGGTACAAAAATTCTTTTCCCAAGAAAAAGCTAGAAAGATTTATTTTATAGTTGCCTTAACTTGCATTTAACTCTAAATTACTTGGACTTATTTGGAATTTAAATGCAAACATCCGTATAGAACTTTTTTAGTTATGATCTCTTTGTTCCACTCGCTTGACCTAATAAGAGCTCGTGAGCTCAACTTATTAAGATTTCAAGTCAAGCTTGAGCCCAAATCCTGGCTCATCGAGTCAAGATGAGGTTGACTTAAGCTTTGCTCATGTTGCTAACTCAAGTTGAGGGCTCATTTAAAAGTTATTACACAGACTATTTGGAGTAACAAGTAAACATGATAAAAAATAATAATGTAAATGCAAAATACCCCCATTTCCCCATCCCATATAAATTTTGAAAATTCAAATTGGACACATCTAAGTAATAAATGAACTTGTTTGGCTCATGAGAAAAATCGAACTTAACAAACCAAACTTGAGACTTATTTAAGTGACATTTAAGCTTAATTGTTCTCACAAGTCAACTTGAGCTTTAATGAGATGAGCTTAAACTTATTTAAGTGATGTAACTACATGAATTCGAGATGATTCGAGCCAGCTTGAGTTGAGCTCAACCTAGCTCATTTGAGACTAGCCAAGTTCAAGCTCAAGCCTAGTTGGACTTGTTAAGCCTGAGTCATATTCGACTCAGTTGGCTCAATATCTAAGTCTAACTCCTTCCTTTCTTGATTCCATATTACATGTATTCTCATATTCTTCATGCTCACATGAGTGCCCTACAAAATGGTAACCTTTATATTGTGCTTCTTATTTTAAGGCTCGCTAAATAGTTGATAACCTTGTTCAGAAAATTCATTCAAGTGCCAATTTATCTTGCCCATCAATGTTGTAATATGATTTCAAAAACACCGCAATCATCTCCAAATTATCTATTAAAATTCTTTAATTAAGTAGCATGCATCAATTCCATGCTTTTTGGAATTTATGCCAATCTCAATCATACTACTAGCTCTAAGATGAACGATAACCAAATAACAATATCTAAAGCTGCTAGTAGGCTAACTAGGTTGTGAGCTTTATTGGAATAAGCTCTTTAAAACATCATCTTGGGCTAGTCAGGACCAGCATAGGGTGAAAAAGGAGGCCCCCTGGTGTGTTGCATAAGAAAGCAAGTTTTAAGTTGATCAATGCGGACATGAAGATTTGAGATAAAATTTAATATAACTAAGAGAGCCATTCCATTTAAGGAGAAATAAAATAAAAATGTGCAAAGGGTATTCATGCACATTGGTGGAATTAATCAACTTGACGCATGTAGTTTGGAGCCAATGTAGTATTAAAGGCAAACCTTAACAAACATGCACTCATATGTACATCAACACAGATGCAATCGCACGGTCAAGATAAGGGCATCTATCGAGTGTTTTCCAGATATACATATGCAAGAGAATTTTCCTCTTGTTTTGAAAGTACATGCTGATTGGAATATTCCATTTTATAGAATAATCTAACTCCACTTACTTAAAGGATAATTAGGTGAAATATCTCTTTAATCAAAATATCTTATATAATAATTACTCTAATGATTAAAATAATATTTATTTTACTTCATCACATCAACATTAATATCTAACCAATGATATTAACTCTTAACCTATTATACTATTTCACATCAACAAAAACATATATTTAGATACGTCTACTTCAACATAAAAATTATTAATATACACTCATTACAGCATATCAACTTATCTCATTCTTATATCATTATATTAAAATATTACTGACTAATATTACATCAATATACTGATGATTAAATTTAATTATTTATTTCAATATTCCTTCAACCAAATACCCTTCCTAACTTATCTCACCGATAGAGAGAGAGAAGGTAACGCGCGCGCACACACACAGACGATGCTAACATTCTATTCAAACTCCAGCGCCTTTTTTTACTTCCCGTGTCCCTATCCATCTCCCAATCTCACCCGCGTGCGAGATTTCCTCGAAGGCACCTCCAAGATCCGACCTTCATGGCCCCACGCATCCCCCAAATCCCTCCTTCGACCCACCGGTGCCGGTTGGAGTGAGAAAGGCGCTTTCTTTGGGCGGGAGATGGGCTTTCCTTGCGTGGATTGGGAGGAGGAATCATACCCTACTTATGGGGACTTCGTGGCGCTGCCGGTGTTCTTCGTGTTCTTCCCAATAGCGAGGCTTTTGCTCGATAGGATTGTGTTTGAGGTAACGTGAATCCGTGGCTACACCAAAGGTCGCGCCTTTTTCTCTATTTTTTTAATGAAGCTGTGAGTATTGGATTTTGGTGGGTGAGATTTTTGTGTACCCCTATTTGTACTTCTGTTTGTACTCACTCATTTGGGATCGTTGGATCGGTGGCGTTTTGCGTACTTTTCTATGTTTGGTGTACCTTCCTGGGGAGAGGTGATAAGAGATAATAAATTAAGAGCTTGATATGATTCGGATAAAGATGTAATTTTCATGTGATTTTGTAAGTTTGATGTACTTTTCCGAGAAGTGTTATTTTTATTGGACGGCGTAGGTTTGAGATTCTATGTCAAAATGAATCAACACTTATTCTTTTTTTTTTTTTTTTATCAAACTTGATGGGATAGATATATATATATTTTTAATTTGATTTAGATAAAGATGTATCTTCAAATATGGTCGATGGTTCATTTCATGTTGGATTGGGCGGTTTTCCAAGGTAATGCTGTGTTCGGATTGGGTTTTTCAGGTGGTAGAGATAGTTGAAGTTGGTACTAGATCTTCCACGATGTGATATCAGGGTATTTATCTTAGGAATGACTTGGTCTACAGCACTCCAAAACATGATTTGACATGAAGCCGCTCAATAACTAATCTGATGTGACCTAAGCTACATTCATTGCACTAAATTAAATGTAAATACAAATTTAATCTTTGATGTGATCCATTTCATTCCATGATATGAAGGGAGATATCAGATATCCCTTCATCTAAACACAAAAAGTAGGAGTTACATGGGTTAACCCCTAATTCCAACCTTTTTCCATCTCACATATTCCCTCATCCAAATAGGCCTTGCTTCCTAAAAGTGTTCTTGATAAGGGAAGGATATGTTTGGGAGTTAACAGGAAGTACATTAGCACTTATTTATTCCTTTTTTCCCACGTCAAACCGATGGGATAAATCAAAATCCTAACTTGATTTGGATAAATATGTACTTCGAATATATGGCCCAAAATATGCTATTTTTGGAGGTCCTATAATGTAGTATAGCTTCCTTCCCTGTAAGGTAAAAAGTAAGCCCACTTCATTTTGATGGAAGATCCGTACCAAATGTGCTTATATAAGCAACTTAATTATATCTGTTGTTCTTTAAAGGCATATATGATTATCAGCATATGAAGAGGATGGGGATGAAAATTGGCCTTTTTGGTAGGTTGGGGCATTTATGGTGGCATGAAAAGTTTAAGTTTAATGATACCTCACAATTGTGGTACTGGACCACTGGCAATTTTTTATGGCAACCTTGTTGTCACATGATGTTGGTGCCATTATGGGGGTTGTAGTTCAATATTAAGCTTTCAGTAGCATTTATATCTCAATTATTTGAACTGAGACTTTAGATTATGCCCTTGATGGCCAGATAATTGGTGTAGTATTATTAGTGATCAGATCGCCATGATTACATTTGCATGCAAGTAATACTCAGTAGACAACCATCCAAATTAATGAACTGTGCATAGTCAACATCAGTACCACTGTTAACAAGTTGTTGCTTGTTGCCGCAGTGTTGAAAAGAGAGAACAGAAAAAGAAGAATGCAGGAGCTTGCACTTAGAAGAAGGTGAAAGAAGAAAGGAAGAACGAAGAAGAGGGCAATACCTAATGGGGAGAGGATGTACATTGAAACCTTATTGGAGTGGGCAGAAGAAAGGAGAGAATGAGGGAGGGAGGGTGTGAATGGGTGCTTTTATAGAGGGAGTGGTGGTTGGTTTGAGTGGTTAAAAAGAGTGATTAGATTGTTGTTCTAGGTGATTAGGTTGTTATGGAGTTAGAGCAAGAATGTAAGGGAACTGTAAAGAACTCCTAGATGACTCTAATGAACTAATCTTGACTTGTCATAAAGAAGAGAAAATAATTGATTCCCAGCTATTTGAACCTGGCTTTGCTCATCTGATCTTTCCAAAGTATGCATCTTCATTCAGATTCTTTGTTCTTTGTTTGGTTTCCTTGGACTTCTGCTCCTTGAAATAAGCCTTTGAAAATTCTAACCGAGCATAGTTTGTTGGGCTTAGACTCCATTTGTCTTCTCAACTCCAGAGCCATTAGATAGAATCTTAGAAATATAATAGACTCAGAAAATTCAAGAAGATATAGTATGTGCTTAATGCATGACCTATGACCAACACAAATAGACATGATATGAGTGAATTTTAACACTTACCATATTCCACTTCTATTCAGATTTAAAGTCTATGCACAATATGATTTATATGCCTTTTTGCATGTAGAGACTGGCAAGGTGTTTTGGCTGTGAAAGGAAAAATCTGGTCAAATTCAAGGAATCAGCATGGAAGTTTGTTTATTTTCTTTCAGCAGAGATTCTGGCACTAACTGTTACCTATAAAGAGCCATGGTTTAGAAACACGAAATATTTCTGGGTGGGACCCGGGGATCTGGTGTGGCCTGAGCAGAAGATGAAGTAAGGGCCTTTCCTCTTTGTTTATTTCATACATTGCAAGATCTTCATATACGTTTCTTATATGTTTCTGTATTAATTTATGAGCACAATACCTTTAAAAAATAATTTATGAGCACAATTATGTCCTTTCCTCACTGTTACATTACAAACTTCTTACTTTTTTTTTTTTGATTCTTAGGTTAAAACTCAAAGGGCTTTACATGTATTCTGGTGGGTTCTATTCATATTCTATATTTGCACTGATGTTCTGGGAAACAAGACGGTCAGATTTTGCGATATCTATGTCTCATCATGTTGGATCAGTTATTCTTATTGTGTTGTCTTACATATTTAGGTATGTATTTTGACTCTTCTATTCAACTTCTATCTAAAGTATAATTTGCTGTTTGTTAAGTAATAGCATTATTTAGTCTGTCTCTACACACAGAAATTATGCAATCTTTCAATTTACATAAGCATGACAAATGAAAACTCAGATTCCATTTCAGATCACAATCAAATAGGATGATTGTGTTCTTATTTTTCCTTGTCCACTTTCATTTATTTCCCGACCGGGTCACAAGGGCCTGATCAACGAAATTGCAAGTTGCTGATGAGAGAGAGAGAGAGAGAGAGTTTGTATGTTGGTGACTCAGTTTCACCTAAAATGATATACGCCTAAGGAGGGAATCTAACCTTAAATAGTGCACTAATAAGATCTTTTTTTTGTACAGTTTGGGTGATTACCCTTTTCATGCATACATGGTCTCGTTTTATAGGAGGTTTAGGGCCCAAATTATTGCATTTAATTATTTGCTCTTCGTGGAGTGCAATCGCTTCCTGCGTTGTTTCATCATTTGGGCCATTCCTTGCTTTCTAGATCGTTGCTCAGCCTTCCTGCTTGGCGTTGTCTGGCCTTTGCTGTCATAAAAGCATGGCATTTCTTCGTACTGGGCTAGTTGGCTATGTGACTTCTGGCATGCATCGTTGTGTCTGGTGGATTGAACGAAGCAGATATGGTGTGTTGGTAGTTCCGAGTGGGTTTAGCCATCTGGTTGCCTTGAGCAGATCTAGCGGGTTGCTTATCATGGCGACAACGTAGCCATATCGTGGGGCTGCTGTGTCCTAGCATTGGGCTAGTGTTATCATTATGCCAGTTGGATTTGTCGGGCCTTTTGGGCTGGGTGTACTAGGATTGATTTTTCTCTCTTCATTGGTTGCCTCCACTCTCATAGTCTATTGCACTACACAAACTGCGAGAGTTTTTTTTGCCCCCTTTGCCCTTGGCAACTACCACTTGGTGTGCTGGGTGGTTGATGCTTCAACATGGGGATGTCACGCACCTTACGGGGGGTGGTTGCTCTGTCGGTTTATCCACGAGAGCACTCTGTTGGTGCCTTTATCCTCTCATGCAAGCTCTTGGCGGACCAAGGTCTCAAAGCCTTTAGAGTGTTCACCTTATCCTTTAGCTGAAGGTTGAGAATCGAACGGACATCTCGCTTCAGTAGTCCTTCCCAGTTATTAGGAATCCAGAGAGGTTCCCCATTATTTACAATAAAAAAGTGATGGTCCTACCTTTTTAGACTATCCAGGAGGTCCACAAGCTGGTAATCCTGTTTCCTCGCTAAGAAGGTATACATCGCGGTTGGCGCATGACCCTTCTTTACCTTTTAGGGGAAGAAGCCAAAAGGGTAACAGAAGAGGTCCACACTAGGCTCTATCCTCAGGTAGAGATAGATGGCGACAAAGGCATTCAGGATTGGCTGGCAATTTAAGCCTAATTGGGGTGGGGCAAGATGGTAATGGGAAAGGAAGGCCACGGTGAAGGGGTTAAACAGGATGTAGAGCCTATTTTCTATGGCGTACTTATAAATAATAAAATTCTTGGACCAGTTAGGCGAGCACAACCTAAAGTGGTCACCTTCCATTGCATACCTAACACCACTTAAATTGTGCCTCCTAAGAAACTTTCCTACTTCCTTTTTGCTACAAATCGAAGATAGAAAGTCGTACAATGCAATCGTCTCATCACTCATCCGCTCAGAGGATGGGGTCTTTCCTCAGTTGATTGACACCTTTAAGACGAAATGAGGGAAGCCTATTTCAATTTTGTCCAAATCGTTGGAGAGTGTGCAGCTACAGTACCTCAGCAGAGCCAGCAATTGTTGTAAAAGAGTAATTACTACCTCCACCTAAGCCCCCTATTTATAAGGAGGACGAGAAGGCCAATAGGTGCGGATTTTATCGCCCCAACTTGCCCCATCAAAATTTAATGGGATTGGATAATGTCAAATCAGGACAAGGAGGTTGCAACATGACCAATCCTCTCGGTAACCCTAAATGACGTGACAATGTCACTTGCCATATCGCCATGCGTGAACGAGGTGGGGCAATTGCTAGCCACCATCTACCCTAATGCTCAAGCGGACAAACCACCTAATCCAGGTGAAGTTCCATAATTGAAAAATGGATGATAAAAACTACCAAGTCTAGATATAGGGTAAGATCCCTGAGGCACCATCAGAGTGTTCTAGTGGATAGATCGCCATAGCAACATCCTTTCCATCCCCGGAGAGCGATGTCCCTATATTAAAGCACCAACCACCTAGCGCATCGGGTGGTAGTTGTTGGGGGCACGCTAAGAAAAAAACTCATAGCTTGCACAACAAACTATGAGAGTGGGGACAACTGATGAGGGGAGAAAAATTAGGCCTAGTGCACCCAGTCCAAAAGGCCTAGCAAATCCAATTGGCGTAAAGAAAACATTGGCCCAATGCTAAGACAAGGTAGCCCCAAGGTATGGCCAAGCTGTCACCATGACAGGTGGCTCGCTAGATTCGTTCGAGTCCATGGTGGTTGGATCCGCTTAGAGCTACTGGCTCTCCATATATGCCCAAATTGGTCTGCCAAACCTCCCTGGCTGGTTACGTCCGCCAGAAGTTGCGCAGCTGATTGGCCTAGTACGAAGGCACACCGTACCTCTATGACAGCAAAGGCCAGGCGGTGCTAAATGAGTGACACACCCAGAAAGCAAGGCAACGACCCAAAAGAGGAACTGATGAAGTGATTGCGCTTCCAGAGGAGCAAATAATTACATGTAATAATTTAGGCCTTAATACCCCTATAAAAAGGGACCCATGTATATGTAAAAAGAACAATCACCTTAACTGTACTAAAAAAAAAGAGCTTAGTAGTGCACTATTGAGGGTTAAATCCTCTCCCCAGACATACATCATTTTTAGTGGAATTGGGTCACCGACTCTCTCTCTCTCTCTCTCTCTCTCATGTCAATAACTTGTGATTTCATTGATCAGGCCCCTGTGACTTGATCATTTCAGTGTTTAGGACACTAATTATGATTGAAGGGTCCTTAAAAAAAAACACTTGGATGGACTTGGAGTGTTTTAGAAGATGTTCACAAAGGACAAGGTTATTGTGTTGAGCAGCACTCAATGTGTTGATGGCATGCAATTGATACAGTTGGTTTTTGGCGAAGAGCATAGTGACATGAAAAAGATGTTGATATGTAGGTGTATCGGAGGTTTATTGTTGACGCTGGTGGTGTGTCGATGATTGTGCTAATGACCATGTCGATGAGTACTAGTTGTTGCTCCACTGCTGCTACTACTTGTTGGTAGTTGTTGTTGCTCGCAAGGAATTAAATATTCAGAAAATTGGAATTTATTTATTTCACTTGGCTCAAATAAGATTTAACTAGGGATTTTTACATGAATGCCACTAAAATCTTTTGAAATTACTTAAATATCATTCAATTCATTATATTCGTAGATATGCCATTGAAAAAGTAGCGTCGTTTTCGTATTTGCCACTCCGTTAGCTATAACCGTTAAACTTAACGATTTTAGACTGAAATGTAATAAAAAATTATTTTTTAGTCTTCAAATTTTTTTAACCCTCAAATTTTATTTTATAATTTTCACTCCCCCCCCAGCTAGTTTACCTTCCTTTCTCCTCACCTTTGACCACCTCCTTCACCGCCACTCTCCAACCTCCGACCACCTCCTTCGCCCCCTCTCCCTAACCACCACCTCCTCTTAACCACCTCCTCCTCCCAAGACAACATCGAAAAGGAGGTTCCCGAAGCCCACCACTACCACCATAATATCTTTGGGTGCCTCTTCGACCAGAAGCCCAAGAAGGACGTCATCACGGACGGTGAGAAGTTGAAGAAGGGTGCCATTGCAGATGGCGAGAAAATGACAGAAAGCGAGGGTAGGGTCATCGCCTTGGGAGGAGGAGGTGGGGGCTAGAGAGAGGGGGCGAAGGAGGTGGTTGAAGGTTGGAGAGTTGGGGTGGAGGAGGTGGTCAGAGGTAAGGAGGAAGGGAGGTGAACTGGCGAGGGGAAGGGGGAGAGAAGGGGTAAAAATTAAAAAAATAAAAATTGAGGACAAAAAATAAAATTGAGGGCTAAAAAATAAATTTTGAGGACTAAAAAATAATTTTTTTATTACATTTC
This sequence comes from Thalassia testudinum, assembly GCA_037157565.1. NCBI lineage: Eukaryota > Viridiplantae > Streptophyta > Magnoliopsida > Alismatales > Hydrocharitaceae > Thalassia > Thalassia testudinum. Next base: position 58,557,385 of record JAZHRO010000030.1, read on the forward strand.
AGTTTAAAATCGTTAAGTTTAATGGTTTTGACTAATAGAGTGGCAAATACGAAAACAACACTACTTTTTCAATAGCATATCTATATATATAGTGAATTGATTGACATTTAAGTAATTTCAAAAGATTTTAATGGCATTTACGTAAAAATCTCATTTAACTAAAGCTTCAACTCATGCTTAGTTGATACTAATAACTTTAATGACTACTGAAAAAACTAAGCATCATACTTTCTCTCTCCTTCACCTACTTAAATGCATCATCCCAAATTTATCTTATCCTCAAGAGAATGGTTTTTCACCAATAGGAGACAACTACAATTACTTAGGACCATTTCCTGCAGCCAAGTAAATATTGGCAGTAATGTGTTTACATTATGTTTTCATTCAAAATTTATGAATTTTGTCTTTTAGGCATTTTTTCATGTATGTATTGGTTATTAAAATATTAATTTCATCAAATTTGTAACATTTTGAGCCATTTTAAGTAATTTTCCCTAAATTTCCTGATATTAGAAATATATCGGCGATATAGCTTCTTTCTGGCTTCTTGATACGATATCAATATTTAAACTTTGGTGTTAAGGACTCTTTAGAGTCTCTCTGTATCACCTATCTGGTTCTACCTTTTTGTCTATGTTAATTCAGACATGTGTTGGGCCTCGATGCTTGAAAGGTAGTAGAGGAGGTTGAAGGGATGAAGTTTTAAGTTATTGTTCAATGTTAGTCGAATGGTTACTATATTACTTTAGTTTAGATATGTTTTATTTGAGTATGTATTGATTCAAAACTTGTGGTTTCAAATGTATGTCCTTTTTGCATAATCTTTTAAGAATTTTTGTTAGTAATTTATGATGTACTTATAATTTTAATCAGTTTAAGTGAATTGATGGCATACCCTCGATACGCATAATTTTGGACGATTGATAACCTAGATAATCCGACGTTGATGCAGGGGCATTGCCACAGCGTGCCTTTGATAATCACACTTGAAAATTTATTGGCACGACATTGATATCGGCATGTAGAATCTTGGTGTTGAGTTACATCCCTTTGGTGGTGGGATCAACATTGACATGAGCATAGCTTTCTTGTCACCAACAAACCTTTTTCTTTATTTGAATGACTGAAGGAGACTTTGTCAAAGCAGGCATCATTATTATGGATAAGCAATTAACACCTAATTCGACCTTCTCTTTCTCAAAGAGGTGGCTTTTTCCCCCTTTCAACCATAAGGCCTCAAATTGGGATGTAGAATTCTTTTCGAAAAAAAAAAAAGGGGGCGTAGAATTGCACTTTACCCACACCTATTTTGTGATCTCCCAGTCTTTCTCTCATGAAAAAAGCCAAAAGGACTCTTTCTGAGGATGGATTGCATTGCAGAAATAAATCATTGCATGCCTCTTTTTTTGAAGGGCCAAGGAAGACTGGCAGTTCTTGCATTCCCAAAGAAAATGTACCAGGTTAAATCTTCATTAGGCAGTATGTGAATGATCTCTTTTTCGCTTGCCAGTTTGTGTGGGTGGTCTGCGAAGCTTTGGAGTTATACTGGATAACTTCATCCTCATTTCACAGATTGCTGCAGGCATTCAGGAGAAATCACCTTTCACACGAATTTCAAGTGATGCTTTGGGCTATTTGGCTACGAAAGCTGCATGGCTTTCCGAAATAGCCCATGCTCATGTTCATAGTTTGGTCTGGAGTGCCAAACCTTTTTTGTAGGCCTTAGATTTTGCTTTGATGCCATCATTTATCAAATTGAATTGTTACTAGCGTCAAGTAGTCATCCCTTCCTCCATCTAAAAAGAAGAGAAAAAAACCCCTAACAGGCAATCCATTGCAAACGAAATTCCCTGTCGTCTTGATTGGCTCATGAATATCTTCATTTCCAAAGATAAGGCAGACTCTAACCTGACTGCTAGACTTTGACTGCAAATGGACATTTAGGAACTTGCCCAATCCCCCTGTAAGGACTAAAAGAATCCACTTACAGGGTCCTCTGCATCCTTCCATGTCCACCAAATATGAACTCTGTTCTCTGAGATGCAGATAGATAAGTCTCTCTGCTATGTTTCTTAAGAGAATTCATCCTTCAAATCTGACGCAATTAAAATTCAGTCAATCAGCTATAGCTGCATGAAAAGATAGAGGCATTATCCTTTCAAGAAGGGAAAAAAAAGAGAGGGATAGAAGTAATAAGCCTAGCCAAATATGAATAATCTGGCGAAAAAAAAACCTCTGTCCACCCCCAACCATATACAAATCTCGCATTTACCTCCGTATGCATGGATGACACTCCTTTCGAAGGAGCTAGCTTTCTATCTCTGCATCATGTCCTCAGCACCCTTGCATTTTTAAGCAAGCTGTTGACAAGGTCCGTAGTTGTGGCCTCCTGAATTAACATTTGATGTCCTTTTCCTACATTCTTGGCTAGTCATTTCTCTTCAAAGATTTCTAAAATTTCTATTTCATTTCTAGTCTTTCTCATTAGAAATTAAATGCTTCTATGTTCAGCAATGTATACCATTTTCAATTGCATAGTTTATCTCCACCAGGAAAATTTCCTTTGAAATTGGACTTGTGAAATCATGCAGCATCCTAGCTTGACATATGATGAAAATAAAATCATAATTAATGCTACTTTTCAAAAGAAAGATGCAATATGTCCAGCAGTATTCTGGCTCTCTGGGATTTCTCTATTCTATCTAATTTACACGTCGACTCTTGCACTCCTTGCAGGTTTGCTCGTGTTGGTTCAGTTGTTTTAGCTCTTCATGATGCAAGTGATGTGTATTTGGAAACGGGGAAAATGTCCAGATATTGTGGTTTGCAATGGCTTGCTAACATCGCTTTTGATGCTTTTGCAATATCTTGGTTTGTGCTTCGTTTGGTATATTATCCATTCTGGATCCTCAGTAGTACAAGGTATAGCCAATGAACTGTGAATATTTGGGTTTGTTTCCACTCGCCTGGACCTTTTTAGAAAAGAAACACATTGGTTTTCCAGTATATGGTTTAAGTCCATTACCTTGTGCACTCCACCAAGTGGGTTTAAATCCATTACCTCATAACTTCTAGGAGACCATTAGGCATGCAAGCTTTGGTCAATCCAACCCAAACCCAACCCCACCAGACTAAAAAGTAATGGGTAAAGCCTAACTCGTTTGAATTTGGATTCAGGTTTGGCTTTTAACAAAAAAAATCCGATCGGGTTTAAGTACAAGTATAGGTTTGGGTCTATACCTCTTAACTTGACCCATATACATGATTTGGGGACCTTTTGTTTTAGTAGATGCATGAGTATTGCATGTTTTGCGAACATTTTTGATGAATGTAACCACATTAGCACTTTATAGTTGTATGTGCAGCAATACTACGTTTATTGATTTTTTTGACTTTTATGTTATGTATGACATGTTTTTATGTTTTTATTGGTGAAAAATTTATATGTTTTATGCATGTTATGAATGGTATGATCATTTTATCAGTTGAATTTTGTTACAAACCAGTAATGAATCATGTTAACAATTTTTTTCTTATTTGATTTTATGTGGCATGAGTTGGTTGTAGGGTCTATTTATCAATGGGTATCTGATGGGCAAATGGGTAGCTGATGGGTAAATAGACATAGGTATGAGATTGAGTTTTCCTACTCGATGGGTAAATGAGTAGGGTATGGGTATGAATATTATAAGTAGTTCTGGATATTGATATGGGTTTAGTCAAACCCAACCCAAACCCAACCGGTTTGCATACCTAGGGACCATGAGTGTTGCATTTTCGTTTCACCTTTCCCAAACATGCTTCTTTGTAGTTTGTACTGCATGGTCATCATTATGATCAAATACACATCTTCGAGCAAAAATTATAATCCGTCAATTTTTGCAACATATTAAGTAGAATTAATGTTACTGGAAATAATATTCCAAGCACTGATAGGTCCCTAAAGAAATCAAACATAAGGGTATATATATTTGGTATGTTATCGTGGAATGACCATAGATCTGTGATTGGCTATGATGTTTCACATATCACATGAAAAAGCAGTCGAAGATGTCTATAGTTTATTTGCATGCACATGATAGTGGACAATGAAATGAAACACGGGTAGCATGTGAAGAGGTGTGATCAATCATGATTGTGTAGTAACGACACTGTATGACGTGAATTCTCCTTTGGGACTTGAGCAATTTCCTCATTAATGAAGATCTTGCAATGTTAAGAGTTGAAAAATATAATAAATAAAATCAATAATAAAGTATAAATAATAATAGAATGCTTGGATTTACGTGGAAATTCCACTCACGATGAGTGGAGAGAAGATCACGGGAGAAGCATCCTCTGGACGTGTTTTCTCTGTATTTCTTCTCAAAGAAATATGGGAGTACACATTTATTTATAGGCCATCACACATAACGGAAAATCCTACTCCATTATGTGGGACTAAATAATCGCACTACATATCTCTCAACACTCCCCTTAAAGTTGGAGTATGGAATACTCAGCTTGTAACACAAAGAAATCTATTCTACACAACAAAACACATCTCTCTGGATTGGTTCTTGCTTGTAGGTAGGAATACGGGTTGGAGCTTGACGACAAACTGTAGCTGACTTTGGAGATCTGGTGCTGGTGGCTCCCCATTCAATATCCCTGAAATGGGGTCTTCCTCTGAAGATCTCAAACGTGGATTTTCTTCTTTGGAGTCCATGAAATTGGATCTCCCACATAGAAACCTGAAATGAGATCTTCTACTGAGGATCTCGAAACTCTGGACCTCCCAGAATTGAGTTTCTCATGTGGAGTTCATGAACAAAAGGGACTCCTAATGCAGGTGATTACAACAAGCTTCCACACTCCTCTCTCCCATATACTCGTATGAGAGAAGAAAAAATAATAACGAGAAAAAAATAAAATAATAAAAGCAAGGGGATACTTTCCCTCCTATTCTCTTTAAACGTAAACCTCATTTTTTTCTTATCATTTTTTAAATATTTTTTATATTTTTTATTTTTTTATATTTTCTCTCCCTTTTTTTGCCCTTTTTTTCACCTTTTTTTTTTCCTTTTTTTTTCTCATCACTTTTTTTCAACCTAACAAAGGATATAAGTACCTCTAAACGGCTTTCTTCCTAAAAACCTCGGTCTTCACCGTAAGGTTCGGAGGGAACCAACATCCTCCGCAGAACACGGCGCTGCGTCCTCCGCCAACCCTCGTCGTGATCTCCTTCTCCGTTGGCTCCTCCGGTCGACCCTTCGCGCATGTGGGTCCTACCATGCTCCTTCACCAGCCCGCCGCCTCAAGCATCGCGTGCGCAGCTCTTTTCTGCTCCATCGCTGCAGATCGGTGGAGATTGAGATCCTCAACATCGTGCCTCTCCACGCGATCTATGAGGACGACTCCTACCTCCACCTCGTCCTCGGCCTCTGCCACGGGCCTGATCTCTATGAGCAAATTGTCGCCGGCGCCCCCATACCTTCTACTGCGCCATCGCCAGACCAGCATAGAGGGCCTGTGCCGTCGTCTTCGTGTGTTCTTGCCTTGACCACCAGCGCCTCCACGCACTCCTTGAGATCGCCTCAACTGTATCCTTCGCTCTCACCAAAGAATCTCCTCTCTGTGTGTGTGCAGCCAACCATGCGTGTGGAGAAACACCATCTACATCTTCCTCTTCTTCATGTCGTGGTCCACGATGTGGATCCACACATTGAAACAAGAACCAAGCAAGATATTCTCGAACAGCATATATAAAAATATATGCAATAAAGGATAAAACTCAAGATTGAAATCTGCTCTGATACCAAGTTGAAAAATATAATAAACGAAAGCGATAATCAAAGTATAAACAATAATAGAATGCTTCGGTTTATGTGGAAACCCCACTCACGAGGAGTGGGGAGAAAATCACGGGAGAAGTGTCCTATGGGCGTGTTTTCTCTATATTTCTTCTCGAAGAATTATGGAAGGAGTATACATCTATTTATAAGCTATCACACACAACGGAAAGTTCCACTCTACTATGTGAGATGAAATAACCACACTACATCTCTCTCAACATTAAGATACTTGTTCTGATAACCTTGGATGAAGGAAATAAACTTAAACTTCCAAGGGGAAAAATGGTATTAACATTCCTTGCCCTTGTTGCAGATACATTTGTGAATAATAATGAGCTTAGATTTTTTTCTTTTTAATTTTTTAAAGAAATATTCAATGACAACTCTTATTGAGTTAGCTCTTTCTTATTATGGTGCCAGGAACAAATCTAGGTGTAAATAAATGTTCTGTTTGGAAATCTTGATAAAATGTACCAGAATCAGAAGTATAAAATGCAGTGCCAATTATATTCATAGATTTGAAATCATATTTGAAATGGAAAAGTGGTTGCCAATTTGGAATTCTTTCTAATGAAAAATTATATCCACTGTCATTCATATATGTAAATTTCATATCTACGTTTGCTTGGAAGATACTGTATCAATTGCATATTGGATGATACCCTTACCCCTTGGCAATTAGCTTTGATAGTTGTGAAGAGACATGGGGTTTTAAAGTCTTGATCGATAACAATTATCGGCTTTTTAACCCTGCTTTCAGTAGAAGGAATCACTGCACCTGCCTGCCATCGACCCATCCATGCACACTTATTTCCGTTCATTAGTTTAACTTGTTATTGACAGGTAATTGGGCATTGTAGGCTAATCTTTTTGGTTCTTTTGACAGTTATGAAATTACTGTGTTCTTGGACAAAGAGAAACACAAAATTGAAGGACCGGTATATTATTATGTGTTCAACACTCTTCTCTTCTTTTTGCTAGTCATCCACATTTATTGGTGGGTTTTGATGCTCCGGGTGCTTAAGAAGCAGATCCAGGATAAGGGTCAAGTCGGCGATGATGTGAGATCTGGTAAGTATATGAGCAACTTTGCTATACTATGTAGCTGCATTGAGCAGTAAAGGATAATCCATTTCTTTAATAAATTTGGTTGAGTTAAGAAATGTAGAGGAAAGGGTGATCTTCCAATTTCAGTGAAGCTAACCGATTGCTTCAGTGTGCATCAGGAAAATTTCACATATAGTTGTACGGTTTTCATGTGGATATTAACTTAAAGATCCGGTGCTTACTTTCTAATTTATTTATGAAACAAGCATCTCATTTTTTTAATATTATATTATGCCAAGTTTGTTTTTGGCTGCAAGTACCATATGAGATTATCATTCTGTTCATAGAATCGGGGAGCTACTCCTTTTTGAATTGTCCAATGCAACTTTTATTTGGTCAAATTGTCCTTCTTAGCTGTTTCTTAATAATTTTGGTTGAAGGATTCACAAGCATCCTTATTCTTTTGGTCATCTCTCATTCATTCCTCTTGTTATCAGTAAATTCTCAGATTTTTGAAAGAGCCATGTACATTTGCAATAATCTCTCTAGCTAATTGGATCACTGAAGGTAAGATAAGCAGGTTACACTAAATATTTTCAGATGCTGTTAATTGGTGTTAGTTTCTACTTATAAATTTGTGTTCTTCATATTTTTGATACTTGGGTAGCTATTGATCATTAATTATTCTACTTTTATTACTAAAAAAAATTCTAATTTTCAAATCCTTCCAAAAATTTGGTGAACCATCCAAATCTGTTGAGCTTTGAATTACATACACATCAAGAAAGCCAAACTTGAGAATCTCTCACAACCATTCTCTGTCTAGTTTGCTCACTATTTCCATGTTGATTTTTGTTCCTCCAGAGGTCTTATCAAGGATTCGAAGTGTTTTCTAATAATCCTAATGAAGATCTCTGCTGGTGCATTCCCCCGTGCAATAAGCTGGGTTTCGCCTCACCATCAATGTCGTCATAATTTGTCCATCCCAATGCACCACCTCAGCTCACATCCAAACTTGTCGCCAAGCCTTTAGAACCGTGCTTCACCCTACGTGCTTGTGATTGCTACTATGGCTCTCTAAAACTTGTCTGGCTTCACTATTCTTCAACTCGCAAATGAGAACCCATCTCGTAGCTTCATTGAAACTCTTAAATAAACTGCCTTAGATTTCAGTAACCTTTTCTATGCTATGGTTTGTTTTGCAGATTCAGAAGACGAAGATGAAGAACACAAGCACAGAGATTGATGGGTTGGAGAATGGACTGAAAGATACAGCCAACTACGTGGGAGCAGGATTTGTACCCTTAGACCCACTTGCTGTTGGATGTATTTCTTGGTTATACTCTTTGCCAAGTTATCAAGATTGCAGGTATCATATTGGGCCCCGATCTACATTTTTTTCCCCCCATGTAATCGCTTAGATTGTATTGTTATTAGAAATTCTATTCACTGAAACATTTAACAAATAAGCCTATTTACAATTATCGAAACTATATTGTCATATGGTTGACATAATGATCCTGTAAGCAGCAACGCTTACAAATAACATCTGGGTGATTTAGAGCTCTATGAATCAGCTTTAACCTTTTCGGAAAAACAGGCTAATAATTATGTGATTTCATCTCTGCGTTGCATTACAAAATGGAGGCAAGCTGACGAACATTTAATAAATATTGCTAAACGAGTGTTGTTGAAAAGTAAACGTATGTTATTTTTATGGGTTACGAATGAAAGAAAGACGTAGACTTTTTCGTGGAAGGGTCCTCGAAATATTCTTAATTAGAGAGCACGACCAAGCTGTGGTTACCCCTGTAAGAAGAGGTACTTGTAGCTTCTAACCAATTGCAATGATATTCCTAGGAACTTTTTCTATTTACTTCAATTTGATGGAAATTGAACTTATGGTAAAGGAGTTTTCTATTTAAACTCCCGTGCCTCCAACTAACTAATACATGCTGAGACCCTCCCCTCAAATGGCTCTCTTTGAATCTACAAGGTGCTGGAATTGCTCAGCGGTGAAGTTTGAAAGAAAAAGTTACTCGGGGCGTCAGCGAAATAAAAATAGAGATTGCGAGAAGAGAAATAAGGTGGAAAGTAGAGGTAACTTGTTTTCGTCAACTCTGTATATGGAGGGGTATTGATGCAAAATGAAACAATTTCTTATGAGTATCTACGTAGATGATAGGAAGTCGGGGATCTATATGTTGTCACAGATGATTTCAAGGATCCCTCACGTAAAAGACCAAGGAGCGCCTCCAACGTTAGAATCAAGGAAAAAACCTACGTACATGGAAGTATACACTGATTTGTACACTTTCACCTCCCGTACAAATTAGTGTATATCTATTATCGTCCATTAAAATAAGAATGTAAAAGCATAAAAAGCTTATGCTCGTTTTTATCTGGATGGCACGTAATTTTTCACATGCACACACATCCCCTCCTAGAGTGTAACTATCTGTAGTTAAGCTAAGCTGGCAATTGAAGCTATTGTCCGTGATTATGTGAGTTAAATAAGTCTTCCAAATTAACTACACAATGCACTGATCTATAACATATCATTCTGAAGCAATCTTGAGGTTTCATGACACATGGATGGGCAAAAGAGAGAAGCGATGAGATGGACAAGCTTCAATTTTTTTTTGGGAGACTTCTGAAGTCGGTGATTGACGGACTTCGCGGTGAGTCCACGATGATCGGACAGTCAGGATTGCATCATTTGATCACTTCGTCCTCATTTTTCTCACGCTATTCACTTTTTGCACACAATTAAATTCATTGCCTATACATCATTTATCAAAGGCCCGAAATAATGTAATTGGCCATATTATTTTTCAAAGGAAAAAAAAAAAAAAGGATCAGCCACGGTCTCCATCACTAATTTCATCTTTTTATTTTTTTTTTGTTCTTTTTTGTGATTTCTTTGAAAAATGGAAAGTCCGACGTAAGAAACAACAGGGAAAGAAAAGAGGGGGGAATAAAAGAAAGAAAAATTAAATTAGCCACAAAGTTTTTTTTTTATTTTTATTTTTAATGTTTTTTTTTGGTGGCTTTCAACACAAATAGCAACGAGAGCAAACACTAGTAAGAAGGCACGACGTCGTAGGCAGTGGAGAGGAGCTGCTCCACCCCCACCCCGACCTCGACGTTCGACCTCTTCGCGAAACGCCCCTTGATCCGCGGCCTGATCTCGGCGTACGCCTTCCTCGACGCGTACCTTATCGTCTTCTCGAACTTCCTCATCTTCCTCTTCTCGCGGTACCTCAACACGCGCGCCTCGCGGTCCATGAACGGCACCGCGGCCCCGGAAGGCTCCGAGAAGGGTTCGATTGCCCCCTTCAACGGCCTCCCACCCACGCAGGCCAAGTCGGGCACCACGATCCCCGGCACGACCGGCGACACGGAGATCTACAGTCGAAAAAAATTCAAAGCTGATCCATCTAAGAATTTGACGTGATAGAAATACCATGCAAATATTTCGACCATGCTGTCTAGTTGTACGTGGATCTAGGCTTAGTAAATGTCGAGAGAAGCGTGAAATTTCGTGGCCCTTACGAAATCGATTTGGGTGTCAGAAAAATCCACCAAAAAGAAGCATGCGAATCCACTTGAATTTGAAAGCCCGATTACAGAGAACATCGATTAGAGATGAATATTTTCTAAGACATGAACGTATAAAGAACTTACGTTGTCGCTGAGAAGAGGAGTTGAGTAGCTGAAGGGCTCTCCTTTGACGTCCGCGTACTCCATCCCCAACTTGAATTCCCACGGTTGCGTGTGGTCGTGGTCGCCGCCCTCGAGGATCGGCTCGTCGGGGCTCGCGAATCGCACGGGCACGACACCGTCGTGCTCCCCCTCTTGGTCCACTTGCTCGCCGAAGGTCTTCTCTTGGCTCGGGATCTCCGTGAACCGGCCGAGGTCGAGGAACTCGTCGATCGCGAGATTCGAATTCCCGCCCCTCGGAGGGTTGTCGAGCAAGAACAAGGGCTCGATCCCCTCGTCGTCCTCACCTTCGGGCTCATTCACGTGACGGTACGGGCCAGAGGAGCCCGGGATGGACACCGGGAGGATTGGGACGCGGCGGTGGCGCTGGGCGAGGGGGTTCACCGAGTGGACGGCAGCGTCACACGCGTGGCACAGCGCGGCCGAGTCGGCGCTGCACGTGACGGCGGCTGGCGAGCGCCCGCACGCCTCGCACATCCACACGCGCTCGTGGTGGGAGGCGATGAGGTTGGCGGCGTGCACCCTTGCGTCGCACGGGGAGCAGAGGCACGCCAAGTCGGCGCGGCAATAGACCATGCCGGGGGCAGAGTGGCACGAGTCGCACGACCGCGGAGGCCAACCGCTGCCGTTGCTAGGTGGCGGGTGGCCACTCTCGGCTATCGTCATCATCATCGACGTTAAATCCCAGAGAGGCGGGGGGGTGGGGGCCTTCAAACTTGGGAGCTAATGGAACAGTAGATTGTGTGGGAAGTGAAGCGGAGGGAAAGAGGGTTGTGACGGGTAATAACGGTAGAAGTAGTGGGGATCGGGCGGGGTCACACGTGGTGTGATCTTAGTGGTGGAGAGGCGTCTGGATTTATCTGTTTCGTTCCGGTGGTGGGGTCCAATTTTTTGTCGTGGGTCCCACACCGGATGCTTTCAAAAGGTGTTTAACTGTGAAATAAGGGCACGGGAAGGGTCGCTTGGAAAGTGACAGTTAGAACTCCAATTTTCATTTTTTATTTTTTTTATTTTATATTTTGTTAAGATTAATTTATCCAGAGAGTTAGGAAAGTGACATTAAAAAAAAAAATAAATTAATATTAATTTATAATTATATTTATTTATAGAGTAGTATTAATATTAATTTATATCTATGTGAATTGATGTTAAATTGTAATATTAATTTTTATGGTGTTTATTTAGTAGTGGTATTAAGAATATTAAATATGAGGGTTGTTAGAAATATAAGTGTTGTACGATTTTAATATAAGTTTGACTAACATCAATTGAAACTTATATTAAATAAGTCTATATTAAAGTTGCTAAATCTATGTTATTAAATAAAAGATTAAATAGTCAAGTAAATAAAATTTAACCTTCCTTTTGAAAAATTAATCCTTCAAATAAACTAAATCTTAAAGCTTGAGTTTATCAAAACCTAGGAGGGCATACCCAAAATTTGCAACTATTTAATTTGCAAAATTCAAAGATAAATTTTTTCGAAAATAAATTCTTACTTTTTCAAAACATGCATGTATTGCATTCAAAGAATACATTTACTTCCACTTAATTTGAAATTCAAGAACGAAAATAATAATAATATTTGACTACCAAAGAGTAAAGAAATGTATTTTATAATGTGTTTTACAATGTATTGATGAGAGTTACAATTTTAATTGGTGTATTTTGATTTTTCATTGGTGGAAATCACTTTTCATCGATGAAAAATCACGTTCCAAATGAAAAAATTATTTTTCACTGGTGAAAAGGGAAATACATCGATGCATTTTCATTTTCAACCAATATGCTTTAATTTTCAACTGGTATCTTTAGATTTTCAATCAATTAAAAATCACTTCCAATCGATGTATTTTTAGTCTATTTGATTTTCAATCGGTTGATTTTCCATTTAAACCGATAGAAAATGGGTTTTCAACCGGTATATTTTGATCTGCTTGATTTTCAACTGATGAAAAATATAATTTCAACTAAGGGTTTGATTTAGGATTTAGGATTTAGGGTTTAATGTTTTGGTTTAGGATTTAGGGGTTAGGGTTTAGATTTATGAAAAGTGATTCTTCACCTGTGGAAGGTGATTTTTCACTTGGAAAGTGATTTTACATCTCAGGATTGAGGGTTTAGTCATTACTGTTTAGGATTTAGACAATAAAGATTAAATCCTAAACCCTAAAATGAAAAATTACCTTTCATAGGTGAAGAACTGTTATGACCCTGGCATCAAATGTTGTTTAAGACGTCTGGGAATTTGTTCAGACGTCTGGAAATTAATTTTTTCGGCATACGGTTTCGTGTCTGCGTGCATGCACGCGCAGACTGAACCGCTGCCCTCCTTTCTTCTCTCTCTTTCCTCCCCGTCTTGTAGGCGCAGCTTTCCTTCTCTCTCTCCCCCACGACGCCTTCAAATACTCCCCCTCTCCTCTCCCTCACCCTCACTCCACCGCCTTCTTCTTCTCCTCCTTCCTGTCAGCGTGAGAGTGAGCGGGTGTAACGACCCGATTTCCGAGTCTCTACGAGACACGGGAACCGGACCGACTCGACTAATCCCAAGACCTGGTCATCCAACGAGGAAGTAACCAAAAGAGCAGTAAAATAAACTACATTCAGCATGAATATAACTAACAGTAAGAAAATACAGCAGTAAGGAAAGAAACTACTACAGTATATACCACCACAACAGTAGAATAACATTCATAATATAATATGAACTACAGGTAAAGAAAAGTACAGCGGTAACAAGAACTACTCACTACAGTGGAACAAAAAGAGGTACAAGAGAACAGTGGTAACTCTACTGGACCCTACTCGGCCCAGCGTCCTCTGCAGCCGCCGACCCTGGCTGCCCAACACCTGGTCCTAAAAGGTAACGAGTGTAACACGTCAACAAAACGCTGAGTAGAGTGGCAACTAAAACAAAAGAAACAGTAGAGTGTACAGTAGTTGTTATGTTCTGTTACTTTCTTTAATTACGTCTTTCTATTGTCTTACAATTTATCTATTTCTCAGATCCTTCACTTGATCTTGAATGTTCCTCGTGGGAACGATCTTGTTTGCAGTCTTTTCCGAACAGTAGAAGTAGCACATGGTGCTCTTCTGGCCGGGAGAGTCCCCCGTGGTGATCCTACTCTCAGTCAACCACCCCAGGGTCACGGACAGACGTAACGGTGACTATGGCACGCGCGATAAACGCACAGGTAGCTAACCCGCACTGGCACGCGGTCAGTCGTTTCCGTTAACGGGTGCACCCAAAGAACAGCACGGAGCCAGTACAGGGCAGAGCCCTCTCAGTAACAGGGGTCCAACCCCTCCACAGTAACCAAACAGGGGCCTTGCCCCTCCACAGTCCGCGCACCCTCGCCTGACTACTCTGGTTTGCCTAGTGGGCCTAACAAGTCGGTGTAAGAGGCTAGCAGAACCCCGGGACCGTGGGGTAGCTAGTACCTCCCTACACTAGTAGCTCTCCTCGGTACTACGTACACGAGGGCCAGCAAGTCGGTACAAAGTGGCCAGTCCTAACCCCGGGTCCCTGTGGCGGCTGGCTCCGCTCTGCACTAAACAGGTACAGGTACTTCCCTTGGTACTACGTACTCAAGAGACAGCATACTACCACGTCTTTCTTTCTCAGTTCCATTCCTTTCTCTTTCCAGGAGTTCCACTCCTAATTCCCCGTAGGGTTCCAGTTCTTTTAACTTAGCACATTCAAGTCTCACCTTTCCAGTTTCACGTTCATACATCCCATATTCTCAGACATGCTAATTTATTCATAACAGGCAGCTGTTAAACCAATTTACAAGTAGCTATTATTTCCTTTCCACATTTTCCAAGACAGCAGTATTCATATATTCCACTAGTTCTTCCCATCCTAGGATTCATGCCACACCCGAGGATCTATCATACAATCTAGTTTTCCAGCCCTAGGATTCATGCAACACCCTAGGATCTACCATTCATTCTAGTTTCTCATTCCTAGGATTCATGCAATGTCCTAGGTCCTATTTATGGTTCCATAATTTAACAGATTATACAAATAAACTTAAAAGCCACTCTACCGGTTACAACAGGAGTACTGGGGGCGTGGTCGGGAATCCCGCGTGCCTCCGCAACCCCCGAGACTGCAACGGAACGGGGTCCTATCACAAGGATCAAACACAAGGAGTTTCTCAAAATAGTATATAGCTACTGTAGACGGGTAGATGATTTAATTCCGAAAAGAACGCAACCCAAAACGCGGAAAACGGACTCCGAACGGGCCCTAAACGGGTCAAAAACGACGAAACAGTGCAAAATCAGACGTCTGGAACCTCTTCCAGACATCTTAAAAGTGGATCAGAGGTTACCTTTGCTCTGCGTGATCTCTCAGACGTCCAGAAGCCTGCGGGGGCGTCTGGCCTAGTTCCCAGACGTCTGATGGTTACCCCGGACGTCTGCAAGTCGCTCCCGTCATCTGGCACTGCAGCCAGACGTCTGATTCGCGCTGGATGGCGAATCTGAACCTGCGCGTACCCATTTCCTCTCTCTCTTAGTACGGTCAGTCGAAGAAGAGGAAGAAAGACGGAATAACTCACCTTTCAGACGTCTGGACAGTCCTGCAGACGTCCTCCCCGCCGTCTGATTCTGGAGAAAATTCCAGAATCAGGGCGCAACTCGCCCTCTGCTCGTGACGCTCGGCCGCGCCGCGACTCATCCGCCTGCTGCTCAAGCTGCAGCAGGCCTCCCGCGCCACCCGCGTCCGCTGCGCCCCTGCCGGCCGACTACTGCTGCCCCGGCAGGCTCGAGCCCTCACGGCCGACGCCTCCTCCCTCGCGCAGCACCTCCTCCCACACCCGCCGCGGCTGTCGCCGCCGTCGCTCACTCGCGCTCGCTCTCGCGCACTGGCTGGAAGGAGAAGAGGAAGGGGGCGGAGGTGATGAGAGTGAGGGAGGGGGTGTGGCGTTTTAAAGCCGCGCAAGGAGGAGAGAGAGCGAACAGAGGGCGCAGCCTGCGGCCGCAGGAGAGAGGGAAAAAAAGAGAGAGAGATGCGCTCGCAGGTCTGTGCGCTCAGGCGCGCAAACGAAACCGTTCGTGTCGAAAAAAATGAATCCCATACGTCTGGGCCACCTCCCAGACGTCTGAAGCCGCGCGTTCGTAACAGCGGGCGAGGGCAGCAGCTGCTGCCGTGCGTGTGCGGGGAGGAGGGGTTGCACGGAGAGGGAGGGAGTTAGAGCGCGAGGGTGCAAGCTCGCCGGAGCAGCCAGGGCCGGCCGGTAGGCGTGCAGCGGGAGCGTGGCACTGGGGAGGTGCTACTGCAGCTCAGGCAGCAGGCGAGCGCGGTGCGGCACGGCCGTACGCAGCAGGCGAAGGTCGAGGAGGTCCTGATTCTGGGAAAATTTCCCAAAATCAGACGTCTGGACCCACCTCCAGACGACGTGGGAGACGTCTGAAAAGTACGATATTTTCCTTCCCTTCTTCTTTCGCGTGTACGGCCATGCAGCCGTTTCGCCGAAGGGTTCTGCCTCATTTCGTGCTGAGGACGGTCGCGTACGCGTGTGGGTCTCGTTCGGGAAGGTGCAAAGGCACTCCCTCCCATACAGATCAGACATCTGGGCACGGCACCAGACGGCGGAGAGGGTCTCTAGATGTCCGGAGTGACAGTCGGATATCTGGAATTGAGTCCAGATGGTTCAGCGGGATTCTGGACGTCTGAAGAACCGTGCAGAGAGAAGGTATGACCTGAACCATCGTTTAAGACATTTGGAAGATGTTCCAGACGTCTGATTTTGGGCATACTTGTTGTTTTTGACCCGTTTAGGATCCGTTCGAAGTCCGTTTTCCGCGTTTCAAGTTTCGTTCTTCTTAGAAATTGTTCCTCTACCTATTTACAGTATTTGTATCTTGTTCTGAGTAATTCCTTGTGTTTGGTTCTTTTGTTAGGACCCCGTTCCGTTGCAGCTCTAGGGGTTGCGGAGGTGCGCGGGCTTGCCGATCACGCCCCCAGTACTCCCGATTTTGCGAGTAGAGTGGCTCCTTTTAATTGTTTAACAAAAATTATGCACTTGTGAAATAATTGATAGATCATAGGGTATGGCATGAATCCTAGGTCCGGAAAAGTAGATTGAATGATAGATCATAGGGTATGGCATGAATCCTAGGACTGAAAAACTAGATTGAATGATGGATCCTAGGAACAGAAACACCAAAACGAATGTTGTGAATATATAGATTGCAGTCTTGGAAAAGTAGGAAGAAAAATGATAATTGCCTATAATTGGATAACAGTTGCTTGTTTATGAATGAATATTGTTTGTTAAGAATATGGGCTATATGAAAATAAAGCTAAAATGATGAAACTAAATTGGCTTTGTTAAAGAAATATGACAATGAACCCTACGGGGAATTAGGAGTAGAGCTCCTTAGAGGTGAATGGAATGGAATTGGGGAAGTGAGTTGGCCTTTACGTACGGAGTACCAAGGAGAGCGACTGTCCCCCTGTTTAGTGCAAAGCGAAGCTAGCCGCTCCAGGGACCCGGCGTTAGGTCTGGCCACTTTGTATCGACTTTTGGCCCTTGTGTACACAGTACCGGGGAGAGCTACTAGTGTAGGAAGAACACTAGCCACCCCACGGGCCCCGGGGTTCTGCTAGCCTTCCTACACCGACTTGTTAGGCCCAATGAGCAAACCAAGGTAGTCAGACAAGGGTGCACGGACTGTGGAGGCGCAAGTCCCCTGGTTGGTTACTGTGGAGGGGCTAGACCCTTGTTACTGAGAAGGCTCTGCCCTATACTGGTTTCGTGTTGTGCTTTGAGGCGCACATGTTAACGGAAACGACTGATCGCGTGCCAGTGCGGGGTAGCTACCCGTACGTTTATCGCGCGTGCCGTAGTCACCGTTACGTCTGTCAGTGACCTTGGGGTGGTTGATTGAGGGTAGGACCACCACGGGGGACTCTCTCAACCAGGAGAGCACCACGTGCTCCTTCTACTTTTCGGAAAAGACTGCAATCAAGATTGTTCCCACGAGGAACATTCAAAATCAAGAGAAAGATCTGAGAAATAATTCAAGAATGAGTAAGAAGAAAATAAAGAAAGAAATTAAAAATAATAGCTACTTGTCCACCTTACTGCTTTCTTAGCTTTTGGTTGCCACTCTACTCAGCGTTTCGCTGACGTGTCACCTTTGTCACCCTTTTTAGGACCAGGTGTTGAGCTGCCAGAGTCGGCGGCTGCAGAGGGTGCTGGGCCTAGTAGAGTCCAGTAGTTTTACTTGTGTAGTACATACTGTACCTTTTCTTCTGTTGTAGTGAGTATTTTCTGTTACTACTGTACTATTTTATTGTAAGCGTCATGTATTTGTACCTGTTTAATTTTCTACTGTTGTGGTGGTGTGTACTTTAGTATTCTTTCCTTACTGTTGTACTTTTGTTACTGTTAGTTATATACATGGTAAATGTGATTTATTTTAATGCTCTTTTGGTTATTTACTCGTTGGACGACTAGGTCTTGGGATGAGTCGAGTCGATCCGATTCTCATGTCTCGTAAGAATTCGGGAATCGGATCGTAATAAGAACTAATTGAAATATGTAAAAATCAATTAAAAATTAAAATTTATGAAAATACACCAATTCAATATCATCAATGTATTTAATTGGATAGAAACATAAATATACCAATTAAATATCATCTATGTGTTTGATTAAATAAAAATACTCGTGATGAAATATATTACGGGATATATATTTCAATCCCCATCCTATTTGATTTATCATAATATGCATGTATTCAATTGCATGGGTAGCAGTGCCCGAAAGCATAACTTTGATTTGTCATAGCACGTTATACATTACGATCAAAGTGTACGTAGATAATGTAATTTAGTATTGCAAATAATCTATCAATTTTAAAGTCTAAAAGCGTCCCTTAAACCAGCTAAAAGCAAAATCACACCATATATATGTGTAAACATTTTTGAGCCAACCGTGTGTTTTAATCACCTACGTTTTATTTTATTTATGCTATATCGTATGGAAATGTAAAATTTGACACGAAAATGATGTAAGATGGTGTCAGCGTAAATTTTATTTGTTAATTAATATTTAATATAAAGAAATAAAAGAAGTTAAAATTTATTATAAGATGGATTTTATGTTATTAAAAAAAAATTATATTATTTTAAATTAAAATATATATGTAATAAATAATTTTATATCGATGATAAATAACTTTATATTGGTGATAAATTATTTTGGGTGATTTTACATTACTGTAAAATCATTTTGTCTAAGTGATAAATTATTCCAAGGTATTTTTGTATTGATGCAATCTCATTTTACACTGGTACAAAATTTTTTCAAAGGTGATCTGATGGTTTTATGCAGGTGCAAGGTCATTTTACACCTGTGCAAAGTGATTTTAACCTATGGGTTTAGGATTTGATTTAGGATTTAAGGTTTAGATCTATGGAAAGTGATTTCACGTATAAGAAGTGATTTTTCATTTGAAAAATAATTTTTCACCTTAAAGTTTAGGATTTAGGATTTAAAATAAACACTAAAAATTAAATCCTAAACTCGAAGATAAAAAATCACTTTTCAAGTGTAAAATCACTTGTCATACGTGAATAAATACTTGGAATTTAATTTTACATTGGTGTATTCTTATTTATATCGATGTAAAATTATTTTGAAGGTGTAAAATGATTTTTCACTAATAGAAAGTGATTCCAAAAATGATTTGAGTGATTTATAATTTTACAAAAAAAAATTATTGTTAATTTTAATAATAAATCCCACACAACCGTATTCACAATATTTATTTCGTGGAGTATACTCTCGATCCTGTGTTTCTTGGATGCCATTAGTGTGACATAACTGGATAAAATAACCAGCAAGATTAATTTGTACGAGACTCTGGACCACAAGAATTATATTACTCGATGGTGGATCTAGCATGTATAATAAAGACAACCATCCTCTCGTTGAAAGTTTCAAAAATATAGGAGCGATCTCGCAAAAGAAAACTTTGACCGTACAATATTAAGGACCACGGCCGATGCGTACATAAGTTCCGATTATTCCCTTGAAAAAGTTAATCAAGTACTTTGCATGATTAAGACAAAAATGCAACGTTATTAGGAACTAATTAGATGATTTAAATGTATTCTTGGAACCATCTGTAGTCATAGACCTATCATCTACTTCCCTTTTTGTTCACGTAGTTACCTTGAAAAGTTACTCTATTTTAGACCATGTATTCATTATCTAAGTATTTTGCGATAATTTTAGTTAAATTTGAAAGCAAGGTGATTTTAATGTCAAAATTTCATTTAAAGTGCAACTCCTTTAATTTTGAAAATCGGTGAGAAGTGAATTTTACATGTTTAGACGCAGCAAAGCCTTATTCTTTTTAAATAACACTTTGCTAATTTTGATGGTATATTTGTCAAGAGTGTACATTCTAAAATGGAGTGGGTGTTAAGGATTAATTTACTTGAGTGATTAGAAGAGTAATGTTAAGAAATATAAAATTCATATTAATTCATAATTGTATTTAATTGTAGTGTAGTGTTAATATAAATTTTTGTGTAGTTGAGTTGATGTTGAATTATAGTGTTGATCTTTGTGATATTTACCTAATAGTGGTGTTAAAAATATGAAACATGAGAAGTGCTCGAGGTTCGAGTGATGTGCGACTTTAACATGAACTTAACTAAAATAATGAAAATCAATGTTAGATAAATTCGTATTAAAATGATTAAACTCAAGTTGGTAGATAGGAGTTAAGTAATTAAACAAATAGAAATTAACTTTAAGAATACACATAAATTGGCTAAGATTTTATATGTCTTCAAACCATCTAAACATGTCGTCTAGTTCTGTGGGTCGGAGAATATGCTGTCATAAAATTATGCACCTAAGTCAATGATATTCACGTGGTTGCAAATTGTTCCAAAAGGATGTATACATTAACCTTTTTGTAATTAAGATCAGAGAGAAAGTTTTGGTGTCCATCTCTCGGCCATGATTAATTTCCTTTTACCCACGATGGTATTAATTGAGATCCATATCTTGCCGATTTGACTCCAAACTAGTGGAGGATCACAGGGATAAATATTGCCGTCTCACGATCAATCGTGTCCCTTTCGAACCCTAAAAAGTGGGAAGTAAAGCAAATATGGGAAATAATTAAGGAGCAAAGTAGAAGCCGCAATCTGCACACCTCACCCCATCTATCTTCTTCGATTGAGGACCACTATGTTTGCGCCACGTGGACGACTTTGAGGCCAAGCATCTCTTCATATATATATATATATATATATTTTGTTTCACTCCTTGGATTTTAATGGTAAGAATGAAGGAAAGGTTACTGCGGCCTTCAGTAGCCACATATAAATTGTTTGCCTCCATTTTTCACCTTTGTTCAAACTAAAGGTTAAAGGAAAAAAAAAGAAAAGCGATATTGACAACAAAATGATGGTTAGAGTGGTATCATCCACAACTTAGCATCCTACTAATCACAGGAACAAATTTCTCCTTACGTTGTTCGTTGGAGATGAATTTGAGAAGAAAAAGGGAGGGCAAAAAAGAGGAAATAAAGAGGTAAACATAATTCTTAGGAAAGTTGGGTGACCTTTTTTGAGGTATTTAATTCCTAGCCAGTAATCAAACCACATGTCTGAAAAATAGCTTTATTTTACATGACAAAAAGTTAAATTAAAACTCTTAGCCCTAATTTATAGGATAGCTCTTATATTTTAGGGTAATTCTTTATTTACCTTACTAATTCATGGTATCTTAACTCGAGTTGGGATAAGAGTTAGGATAATCCTTAAGTTAATCTCCCATTTTATCTCTCCTTTTTCATGTCCTCACATATGTAATTTTTTTCAACTTATCTCTTTGTCCTAATAAAAATAAAAAAATGCCAACAAACTTACCTTTTCCGATATTGTCCTCTGTTCTAATCTCATATTCAAGTAAATATTATCTTTTTATATTATAGATTAATTTTTATTTCTGACTTGAGTTCAATAAACATAAATAAAAATTATCTTTATTATGAAGTAAATATAAATAAAAATTATCCTTTATTACAAACAAGTTAACCTAAATTAACTAACCTTAAAAGAAGTTAACCTAACTTAACTAACGTTGTCGTAAACTAACCCGAAGATTGTAGTCAAAGATTGATTGCCCCAATGATCACGCATCGTCGCTTTTTAATTTCGTCGTAGTTGTTACTTCTTCTACTTTCCAATGTCAGTTACGTACCAGCCTTGATGTTGTGTGTGTGTGTGTTTTTACTTTAACGATAAGCATTCGAGTAAAATAGGAAAGAATCCTATACAATGGGACACAACTTAAAAGGGGAAAGGAAAAGAGAAATTCGATTGTTCTCGTAAACAAAAGAAAAAAAAGAAAAAAAAAAAGTTGTTTTCCGTAGAAATAGAAAAACTCTATCTAAATATAGTCTAACAAAATTAAAGAAAAAAATAGAAAATTACAAAGGGGTTCCATCCGTATTCGTCCAATATTTGAAAGAACTGTAAATACCATGCTTGTATAAATAATAATGCCATCAAAAAATAATCTTAACGATTGATACGATCCGTGCCAACGAGAAGATCGATAGACATTGGCACCCGACAAGGGTTGGAAAATTTCGATTGTGAAAGGCACGGGATCTCGCATGGTCCCATGCGACAAAATAGAAAGGCCAACCAACCACACCCTCTCATCGACCACAGCTCAAGCAACTTCCGCCGAGCAACACACGCCGCCACCACCACTCTCTTATCTTAGCGAGGACGGAACCAGGAGGTGCTACACCACGGTTGGCCGCAGCGGTCTCGACGCCCACGGACAACGCAGCTCCCGCCGCCACCCCTCCGACGAGCACACGCCTCCATCAACCGAAGTGTGGTGACCACAAAACACGGCTATGTCGAGGACGCGTGACGTGAGAAGATCAAACGGCGAAGCCAACGAGCACAGATCTACGGGGAATAGGTGGCCAGAAGGGAGAGGAGAACAAATTTTATAGATACTTGATTGATACGAGCCTTCCTATAGATTCACAGCCATCGATTGCTTACGTTAATTCTTAATAATACTTGACGACAATGCAACAAATTTTATAGATAAGAAGTCGTAACGTCTACTGGGATAAACAATCCAATGCAATATTCTCTTCTTCTTCTTCTTCTTCTTCTTTTCTGAAGTAAAGGGTGAAGTTCATTGCAACATTCCAGTACAGTGAGGAATCCAGTCAGGTCCAGATCCCAAACGAAGTAGAAACCATACAAATGGTAATACATGAGCATGAAGAAGTAGCATCGCAAGTCACCATGGTGAGTAGACGGTGAGGGAAAGAACATGGTAAGCCCTGTCAGAGTGTAATCGCCTGCAAGAATCTGAAAGAGGTTGCCAAATGGTTTAAGTATTTCGGCTGGTAGGACCGACGTTAGAGCCGTTGGTGTAAGCCTCGAGGAATTTCACGAATTCCAACCAGAAGATGGATGGATGTAAGACATGAGTTCTGAGAACGTAACATCACAGTTCCTTCTGCGAAGATCAGCATCGAGGCCTAAAGCAACTGGAAAGCATTTCTAGTATAATGTGGTATTCCAAATGACAGGCCAAACGCCATCAACATTCTCTACTGTCAAAAAATTATATACTCTATTTGTCCTTTAGCAACAAATAACAACAGGTCAGTCCATGTTCCTTCCTGCGCTCTGCATTACTTACAGAGGGCAAGGGATAGAAAGACCATCCCATGATCCTACCAGATCATGATTCGTGCAAAATTTCGCAAGCTCATGGGATGATTGAGCCTCCGGCCTCCTAACATGCTGAATCTTCGATAAGGGGAAATCAGTAAGGATTTTTTTGGCAACCATGCACGACGTGAAGACTTCTCCAGGAAGGTTTCATGGATCTGTTGGTTTGTTTGATAGGAGACAATGCATCGCTCGGAATTTGTCCTTGTGCGATAGCTAGATTCATAGCGAGGTTAGGAAGGCCTTGAGGAATAGCTGACGCTCCTGCTTCTTTGCTATTTGAATTGTGTTGTTTTGATGTTTGTGCATCTAATGCACAGCTTAGTCTCTCCCATGAGTCGTCCGATAGAAAACAGTTGGGATTGTTGATCTCTTCCTTAGGATTAGTTTACCTTGAAAGTTAAGAAATTAACCTTAGCCTTCATTTCTATTTACTTGTTGAGTAATGTTGACATTAGTTTATTTTTACTTGAATTGATGTTAAATTGAGTTAATCCTTGTAATGTTTACTTGAACTATTGTTAATACTAATTTTTGGTGAGTAAGATTTGGGTGTGGGGGAAATATAAAGTTAACATCAATTTTGTTAACATTTCTTGGAATCAATGTTAAAGGACCCTAAAACTTGAGTTATGACTATGCAACTTAACCTCTCAACCCTAGTAAATGAGACTTAACCTCTATTTACTTTATAAGTTAACACCACCTTTTAAAGCCCATGTTTTAGAGAGAAAACACAAGATTTGCAAAACCCAAGTTTACATTGATGTTAAGATGGAACTGATATTAATCCTCCTTTTTTTTTACCTTTCTCCTTTCTAACATCATAAGTTAACACTTGTTTCAAGTAAACAAAAATAAGTATTAACCCTCCTGTAAAACAACACCTCTTACACTTATGCAAACTCAAATTTTATAACACTTCAAGCAAACTAATCCTAAATATTGAAATAAATCGATGTGAACCAATGGTGCGAAAACACTTCTTAACCTCAAATCCAAAAAATCCAATGAAAACTTCTCCATTCTTCTATAATCTATTTGAGGACCAACTGGCTGCCTTCACCAGACAGATCAATGTGTGATGTGTCTTGGAATCATAAATAAATTCAAGTATCATTCTAATCACCCTTTTCATAACTACGAGCAATATAAAGTTGACCCTTACATATTCTTTGCTCACATTATTGAGAGATCAAGGACCCCTTAGTTGGCCAAAAGGGCCCAAACAAAATGATCTTTTAACAAGAAGGGAGGCCACCACTAAAAGGATCAGCTCAGCACTAATCCTAGATCTCTAAATGGAAATTGATCTTCTCCTAATTTAGGAGATCTCGAAACTCCCTTCAAGCAATCAAATTATTTCGATGCCAACACGCTTGACGAACCTACACTTTGTTTTTTGAGAAAAAAAAAAGGAAAAAGGAAAAAGAAACCCTTTCCTTTTCTTGTTCTCCGTGAAGCAGCGACGAGTTGGAAGCTTTGACAATCCACAAAGCTCAGCTTCATATTAAAGAATCACAAAAGGAACATCCTAAAACAATAGTATTTAAGTTTAAAGGCAACAGATGGATGTGCATCTTACCTGAAAATAAAACAAAAAAGGCCCAACAGATCCACGATACATCGGCACCTAATGAACGTACTTCCATTAATGCATCTGCCAATTAAGTCAACGTACTTCTCAATTCTTCTGATTAATATAATGATAGTGTGAACGTAACGAGATCCTAACATCTCATTCTTTGCTCAATATACCTGATGGAAGATCGCGTGAGACGAGATAGCGAAGGAAAGGTTCGCATGAAACCAGACAAAACAAGTGGCAGTCGAGTCGGTCAATTCATAATATATATATATATATATATATATATATATATATATATATATATATATATATATATATATATATATATTTGTCGATTCAAATCAGGCTAAAATATGTAACTGGCAACTTGGTTCAGTGTTAGGATTTCCAATGAAATAGGAGACCCTAATCTATACCCCATCATTATAGATATATCCAGCCCTAGTAGTACATTTTATTATTATCCATGGAAAGATTTAAAGCAAAAAAAAAAAGCCCTTTCCTCAACTTATGGAAAGAGAACTCCTAACCCTGATCCCTTGTGAACTGAAGTTGTTCCGACTGTCAGATACTTTTGTTTTAATTGTAACTCAAAATTTGCCAATCAAGAGACAATAACCAATATCCTATAGGGTCATATCTCCAATGAATTTGCTATTAATTACAAGGAATTTGATTGCCTGATATCCACCGAGATAAAGTGGTTGATTTGCCTGGCCATTTACATGGCTCAGGGCAATAACCTGATGCTTATTAGCAATAATGCAAAAACTCAAATCTCAAAATTAAGGGAATTGCAACATTCGAGGCACTGAGAACATTTACTTTCATTTTTGGAGTACATAAAAATGCTGAAGGAACAATTTTGCTGATATTAGAGAATGACATTCCCAAGCTGCAAACAGGAGTTCACTCACTAATTTCAACTAATAACTCCAATTACATTGTCATATTACTTGTATACAAACAATAAACAAACATCTAAAGTTAGAACAAAAAAGTACAAATCATGCACATCTCTAGTATACACCTACCCTAGAACAGATGCATGCTAAAAATGTAGATGGCAGGTAGCCACATGCATCACGCCCTCGAGGCATGCCACATCTACATGAGTAGTATGCATATGTCTTCACATGTATTCAACTTTTTCATTGAAATTGCTATAAGCTTTTGTGCGTTGAAGAACTCGTGATGTGTTGATAATCATACAAACTGTGTACAGATATCACGCCGGGGCACACCAAATCATATATTGCTTTATTATGAAGGGAACTTAGCTATGAGCTTATCCACGTGGATAATGATATCATCAATGTTGGGGCGGGCTGCAGGTTGTGGCTGAAGCATCCAATTAACAAACTTGCGGAGTGGCTCGGGATAAGGTGGATTTGGACGTGGAGGCCATTTTACCTGCGCGTTCAGGACCGCTAACTGGAGGCTCCCTCCTGACTCCCCAAGTGCATATTCAAATGGCGAGGCATCGTTCCTGCGTAACATGATAAGCACCAGAGTTCATCTGAAATCTTAATCACTAAATGATCTTGTCAATTTAGACTCATGAACCAGTTTTCTTTTTCAGGAAAGAATCCTTAATTTATTAGTGAAAAGCGCAATAATGTCCCGTGGCAAATTCCCTAATGAAAGCTTCATACAAACCACCGATCATGGTTACTTTTTTTTAATTTTAAAGAAAGGGAAAAAGAAAAGTGACCATGATCATATTATGTCATGGAAAGCTTCTAACATTGTCCTTCCCCAGACCCCAGACACTATTTGAGGGTGTTTTCGAGGGCTGCCTATGATGGCTATTCTTGGGGAAAATAGTTGGGGAACTATTTGGATGATTTAAATTCATCTGCACAAAATCTTTTAACATATAGAAAATGAAATTACGGAAAAAAGATCCATTTGAAGTGGTCATAGAGAGTCAAGGCAATTGAAGGTGTACCATAAGCAGGACTTTGAAATCCTTACATTATTGCATAAAGCGTGCATCCCAATGACCATATATCTGTCCTCTCATCGACGTCAGCATGACTAGGGCAGTCCCATAGTTCTGGTGCCCGAAAAGGTGCAGAGCAGTGTTCAGCTGCCCATTCCTAGGAGCAAAAACAAGTGAGATCCTAACAGGTCAGTTAGAACATAAACATAATGCAAGTCGACAAACGATAAGATGAAGTAGTTGAAACAATACATTCTTCAACAATTGCCTTGATGCGGTACTCATTTAAAAAACAGTTGAATCTGGATTCCCTATTAATAGGAACCAGGAAGAGACAACTTCGATGCTATCAAATAGAACATTTTAGTCCCTTGCATCTTGATTCTGCTCAGGGAGGTCAAAGAAATAATGCGAAGTTAATATGTTGCAATGAAGATGCAAATTCTCCAAAGGAGCTGATTTGATTGCACAGAGAAGTGATCATGGTAAAACCTTCATAGACAACTCAATTTAGAGAAAGCCTTTGATGATGCCTTATGGTTGTGGTTCTTTGTTGAGAGTCCATAGAAGTTTGGATTCAACCCTAGTTCTCATGTGATACAAGTATTTGAGGCAAAAAATAAACCAAGCTTTTCCCACATCAAATTGGGCTGGTTACATGGATTCTTTCCCGAGTCATACATTATTTCAGAAACAAATCAGCAAGGCACCAAAGTCATGCTTAATTGTTTCCTTATGATCCTTCTTTGCTCTTTTGCTAACCCTTCAATAAGGCTCCACATGGAACTTCTCACAGCTTTAACTTAATGCACAAGTTGAAGTAAAGAATTTTGCTAATAATTGAAGGACGTGTGACATAGATGGAGGAAGAACGGGGGTTGAGAAAGCAACAAAAGGCAAAGGAAACATGCCAAATTGCATGGGATTTTGGAATTGGAGATGAGAAAGAGAGAAGGGGAGGATAACACTACAAGTTCGACTCTTAATTCATTCCATTCTACTCTAAATGATGGTTCTGCCCCCTTTATACAGAAAAGGAATTATACTAATCCGATTATAAGATAAGGAGAAAAAATCCTAGGACTCTTAACTACAATATAAAGTAAAATAACATATTCCAAATTCACATGAAGCCAAAAAGTAAACTAAACAAAAATTCCATCCCACACCCTTGAAAAAAAGTTTGTATTGCTAGCATCAATTCTCCCCCTCTTGAAAATTGTCTCCTGGCGAGTTAATCAGCATGATATCGTCAGAGCTTTGGATTTCAAGCGACTGTTGTTCAATGGCAGAGCATGGAAGTGGCGATGGTGGTTCCAACGAAGGCTTTGATGGATGAGGCAATGGTTGCAATAGCTTTTCTATTCAAAGGTCAAGGTAGTTGAAGGTGGGGTGAGCACTACAAATTGATAATGTGACGATGGTGGCACAGTTGCTATTATCGGCGCATGCAATAGAGATGCAGTCTAGTGCTAATAGGTTCGTGGTAAGATGGTGACGATGTAAACAGGAGAAGCCAAGGGCAGAGAAAGCATGTGGTAAGTGGGGCAAGAAGGGAAGGGAAGAGGTAGCATCGGTGGAGCAAAGATGTGCAGTGAAGTCCTAGTAGGGAAGAAGGAATCAACAATGGAGAAGAGTGACGCATGCAATGCAGGAGGGGAGTGTGAGGTGGAGAATGAAGATAGGCTGGGGAGGAGGGCATCATGGTAGGGGGAGAGAGGTTGGACCAGTTCAAGAGGTTCTCATAATAAAAAACCAACTCGAAAAACTCATCTTCATTCACGTCAATGTGGATATTGATACCAGCTGAGGTAGTAGGAAGAAGAACGGAGGGTTGAGAAAAAGCGACAAAGGGCAAGAAGAGGGGAAATACGATAATTTGTGTAGGATTGAGAAAGAATGGCTTGAGAAGGAATGGGAGATAAACTAAAATTTTAAATTTTATTCATTCCAACACCATCCTTCTACAACACGTGCCTGCCCCTTTTACAAAAGTGCTTTAATAATGTAAAAGATAAAAAAGACTCAAGTCATCCCAAACAAAGGGATAATTTGCTATAACCACCTAATCAAAGAGAGATAAGAGACTTGCTCATCCTAAAATAAAGGGATAATCTGTAAATAAAAAAAGAAATAAAATCCTAAAGAAGGTGATAACTAGAGACTCAACAAACTGACCTCATCCTACAAGAGAAATAATAAAAAAGTATATTAGCTATTTGTATCCACGCCCTTAAAGAAAAATATCATGCCACCTACATCAACATGCCAACTTGGATATCTTTTAGCAATGTCTCTTTTTCCCTATATGAGGTCATTTTAAGTCTTTAAAATGGCTACAAATAGCCCCAACTCTTGCTACTCCATCCCTTGATGCTTCTATCCTTAGTAGGTCCCACAGAGAAATAGTGTTTCTTCTCCAGGATGTGCAGACTGCTTTAACCAATCATAGGAGTATTTCCCACTATCCACATGAGGTAGGGAAGAGACAAAGTTGCCTGGCTTGGTTCATCAAGGATCTCAAAACTAATAGCAACTGTAGCTTAGTCCACATGCCGTACTAGCACGGCCTGCGAGACCATGATCTCATGCATTTTCTCCTTTTTCTGTAAACGGAAGACGATTTGGCGAAATCACATGACCATGTGGTAATGGATTGCACCAACCATGAAAAAAACAGGGAAGGATTGAATTGTTGACTTTCAATGCTGTTTCACAACATGTTAGAAAGGGGCATGCCAACAGCACATTGACAAAATGCCAGGAAAATCTCAAAGAAGCAGCGAAAGACTGAAAATAACTACTTTCAGCCCAAACATTGCAGAATTTAGACTCATAATTACCAAAGGGATAAATTTGGATTCAACTTATATGCATTCTATTGGGAAATTGTAGGGATTTGATGATTTTTGGCATGTTCATAAACAAACAGAGCAGTCTGAAGAGAGATGTTAGTAATATAAGGTTTCTTCATTTTTCCGCAAATAGCAGAAGGGGTGTCTCCCCAATGTCAACAGCTTCCTATTCCATTAAAACAAAGCTAATGCAGAAAATATTAAACATTTAACAAGGCATAGTGCCAAATTTTAAAATATAAAAGCATATGGAGATATTGAAACTTACCACTTTACTATCGTAAGCAATTGACACTTCAACACTAAATTATTTTTATGTAATTACTATGTATATGGGTAAGCTGAACTAAATATTCTAATAGGAGGTTAATTTTCTACATAGTCTAAGCTTAATTCAAGCTTAGATATGTTATTTACATCTTAGATCCATGCAAATTAAGCTACAATACTAGAGATAGGGAGATGGAGAAGATGAAGTTAAAAAATCTAGATATTAGCACAATTCATATTGATGCTGCCCCATGTAACGGAAATTTTAGCCCCGTTTCACCACATGCTACCCATTTTGCCCTATGCTGCCCCATCTTAGGAAAGTCCACCAATAATGCCCCTGGAACCTTTGAAAACCAGCAAGCCAACTAATATCAACCTAGCTTAACCTAGGGAAACAGCACAAAACAGGGGCATGTTCAGAGCTACAAAAGTGGGGATAAGCTGTTATGCACATCTTTGGGAAGAAAGAGGAAATTTTGAGGGATGATGAGCAGATACTTTCCACACTATTTCAGAGGAATAGTTATCTTTACATTGATGAACATGTCTCAAAGATATAAAATGCCTCTCAGCTGAGCTCCCAGAGAAATAGCCAAAAATTATTCGAAGATTTATCTTTCCAGCCTAAGATCAATGCTTTTTGTTCTTCAGTGGCATCTATCAAAAGTTGATGCCCCACTTCTAATCAGAAAAATAAATGAAGAGGCAGCATCACCACATGCCCAGATCCTTGTGCCCAATACCAATCCATTTGCAATGTTATTTATGTTAGAGATTGAAATCTGTGAAATTGTGATGGAATGGGCTCGAAATCAAAAGGAAACATAGTGCTTAGGGCTGACACGATAATCTGCATCTGCGTTAGATGTGCAGAGGGTAAACTCGTGTTATGTTTGGAATAGGGAGTCAAACTGCTATAGCAAGAAAGGTTATTCCCCACCATCAAGCCAGCCTAGTTTGCAGGACTAAGCTGGGGTCAATCTCGCTCCAACTGCATTGGCTAATCCCTCCCACAATGGCAGGTTGTGAGGGGCTAACACAGGAACCGATCAGGCCCTTTGGATATTACGTTGACCTGAAAAGCATGGCCTTATCTGGCAAAATGTTTAGAGAAAGAATATACTTTGAGAGTTGAATTCTGGTGTTTGGAGGTTACCTTTTGCATGGGATGTAAATAAGTGCTGTTATTATGGGATGTCCCCTTTATCCTGTTTGGCATAAGTGTAGGTTAGGAATTAGAAGTGCCAAATAACCCTTTTGCCATTGGACATGGTATAAGGAAATCTTGTTGGGTTTGATTAGGTATGAAGGAATTAATATTATTATTCCATTTCTAGGAATAACAATCAAATTCAATTCTGAATATTGTTTTTAGGTTAATATTTGTAAATTTTGTTAGATTTGCATATCCACAAGCCCCTTTTTTTTTAAAAGAATATCTGTAACTTTTGTAGGCAGAGATGTATAAAGAAACAAGTTTGAAGCTAAAGAAATAGAAATACAAATTCGATGAAGGACAGGTCATTGAATGAAAAATTTTCCCTATAACCCAGTAATCCAATGTCTGGGTTTTCTCCAACCCACCGAGGTTGGTATGAAGGAATTTCAAGGGTGACCCTTATTGGAGAGGGATGGGTTTGTTGCAGTTCCAAGTAAGGGCAGCGTATTACATGAAAATTGCTCCTGCTAACCAAGTACTCCAAAGGCCCAGGTTTTTCCCAATCCACCTAGACAAGGGCGCGATGAAATTTTATGGAGTGACTGCTTATCAAAGAGGGATGGGCTTAGCCAGTTCCAAAATAGGTTATCCCACTAAAATGGAGGATACCCTACCTGCCAAAGTAGGCCTAAATGTCAGCAGAAGTTCATGTTATTTCTGGAAAAATGAATAGGATGATTACAACAAGCGGCGGCCATCCAAAAAGTTCTCATTAAAACAGAAATAGCATAACCACTGTGACACTTGCTAATCCATCAACTTTTCAATCTTCGTAAACTAGCAAAGTCCAAATTAAAAATAATCCAATCCAAAAAGTTAACAGCAGTTAAATCATTAAACATTTCAGTATCATACTCTAAGTACATCTGGAATGCTTCTTTTTCTCAAAGGAGACCACATGTTAAATCGAGGCAACAGGAGACTACAAGGTTTACACATACAATTGCAACAAAACCGGGCAAAATTTTCAAAGTGCCCAGGTGATGCATGTGGTACCCACTGGGAAGGATATTTTAATTGTATAACAAGCTAATACCTGCAATTGAAGTGCTTCAGAACGTGAACGGATTTGCTTTCTTGCTGGAGTAGCACTCCCGAAGTCCATAAGGATTGCATGAGGTGGTTGACCTTTTCTGTGGGTAAGAAGGACATTACCAGGTTTCACATCATTGTGTGCATATGGAGGATCAAAACTGTGCATATGTTTCAGCCCTGCACAAATCTGTGGAAAAGAGCATTAGCTGGCACATGGTAACCAGCAACTAAGTAATACAATTATTAATAAGTTCCATAAGGATGGAACATCAAATGAAAGAGCGCGCAACATTTAACCATGAAAAATAATAATTGTTCAATAAAAGT
The DNA here is from genome assembly GCA_037157565.1 of Thalassia testudinum. NCBI lineage: Eukaryota > Viridiplantae > Streptophyta > Magnoliopsida > Alismatales > Hydrocharitaceae > Thalassia > Thalassia testudinum. The sequence continues at coordinate 58,589,985 of JAZHRO010000030.1, forward strand.
AGGAAAAGGCTTGGCTGTTCTTGCCGTATCTAAATATCTCCAAAAGCAGTTCTGGTGTTTTAAATGATTCCAAATTTTAAGAGGAATAGTTCCCAAATCTCATAATTGTCAACCTATAAGAAGAATTTTAAATTTTAAATGTGTCAAGGATTATGGAGCAAAATGAAAAATGTTATACAGATGATGTATGTATAAGTAGGAGAAGGCAAGTAAGGACTGAGAGGGGAGCCTGGGACAATAGGCTAAACAAGATGATCAGCACCCGCACTCATGTTGTGCTCCTCATTATGGATGTGATGCACTGAACATAGCTGATAAATACATATCAATTGAGTCATAATGACCAAGTATTAAGCACAAATGCATTTAGGAAATACTAGTCCTAACAAATTACTGCGTTTGATCCAAATTCACACAAAGTGAGCATAGAGAATAATTAAACTTAAGTTGAGAGTAGTAATCCTCAACCTTTTTAACCCACACCTCATGTTCATGAGTTTACCATATGGAATTTTTTTGAAGTGTTACAATCCCCCCACTTGAAATCCTGATAACGTCTAGGTAGCTTTTATTTCTACATGTTGTTGAGGTGGCTTTGATCTTAAGGTTTAAGATATAGCATTCACCGCCACCAACTCTTGCTTCCACACTTTGGCTAGTTCATGGCTCTGATATCGCATTGCACCAACCTACGCCTAAACCTAGGTGTAACTAAAAAGCCTAGCCCTCAAAACTTATTAAGGTTAAGTTTATAGATCCCATGCAACCACCCAAAACACTTAAGTCTAAGCAAAGAGTAAGCAATCCTCAACCTTTATAACATATATTTCACATTCATGATTTTACTATAAGGGAATATTTTGGGATGTTCCATGAACTGCACAACATTAATAAAAATTCTCATCTTAGAAAGAAATTCTTCAAGTTCAAGCAAGCGCAATTTGATTCAATATTTAATTGTTCACCTAGAAAAGCAATTCTCTCTTACAGTTGGAAGTAAAGAAGAACACTCTTACTTGACGGAATATCTGGAGGACAGTAGCTGGTGGAAAAAATTCCTTCTTTTCTTGCATTGCTTTGGTGTTATCCAGCAGTGTTCCATCTAAATGAACTGGAAATAACAGGTAAGCTTCATGAGTTTTACATCCATCTTGAGTATCCTGAAAAGTTTAATAGTATCCAATTACAGTTCAATTGAATTACAAAAGAATTTCCATTACTTCATAGAGAAATTATGAGAGAATCTAGCAGCAACAAAGAAAAAATTACAACAGAAAATGCAGTAAATATGTCAAAAATCACACTCTCTAAAGATATATTCAATCGTAACTCAGAGATCCAGTGTGACGAATTAGTTGGACTCCTTTTGCTTGGTTTTGGATCACCAGAGTCTCCGAGGTATCTGAACCATCCAGTGCATACAAAAGACTTACAACAGTGGTACTCTCCACCCCATTAAGCAACAGAAAGGTGTACTATCCAATGAAAGATGGATCCGCTAGATTGTTTGATTACCCATAGACATAGAGGATTTGTGCCACTGATAGTACAGTCTATGGCTATATGCTCTTCAAATTATATAGAACTTATAAACAGCCTTGAACCTGAAACAAAGAATAATTTCTATCTTGGGTATTTTAGGATTTTCTCCACTATGAATTGGAGGTTTGCTAGAAAGCAATTTACTTGGGTTTCACCTTGAAGATTAAGTAAAAAATGGGAGTGTCTATTTTCAAAACTCTGTATGGTTACTCAGCCAAGTGGCACCTCATGTACAATTAAACATTATTTCTTTGAGATTTGCTCAACAACAGAAACCAACAAATAAGCAAAAGAGAACAACCTTCACAGGTATCACTGCATGATCAAGTAGTGGAAGTAAGTTGGGATGACTGAACAGTGAAGACATGTTGATCTCTTTTCTCACCAATTCCAATTGCTCCTCACTTTGAACAATTACCTTCTTCATTGCATAAAACCCATCCTCTGCCAAACAACAACCCCATATATCAAAGATTCAAATCTTTTCATATAAACACACAAGGAAATGGGTGCAAAGAGATCAACTCCGCAGCATACTCATTTTTAATTGTCTGAGACAATGTGTGGATATTTATTTTACTATATCTTAAAAACAGATAATATATAAAATTTCAGATGAGAACATCCCCTGGTACTCATTGTCTCTCTTTTCAAAAAGCCAAGGAATATGGCATGAATCTAATGAATTGATGAATTAGAAACTACACAACTATAACTAAACGTGGCTAATACATATATGTCAGGATCAAACATAAGCATTGCATTTATGCATCCATGGAAAAATTATCTTAATCATGGATGTCTAACTCCATCATTCAATAATTTGACAAGTGGTATCACCAAGACCCACTTGCAAATGACACAGATGATTACCGAGCTCAAAGAACATCCCTTTACCTCTAAGAAAGCATATCTAAGTCTTTCATATTAACATCGAACAAATATGGAGTCAAGGTCTTCTATTAGAACAATGTTCCAAATGCATCTAAAAGTGCAGTATATTTACATTTTCTGTTTCAACCAAATCTCATGCTTTATACAAGATATTTAAAACACCTCTAACTCCACTCTAATACATCACCCGTACATATGCATCTCCAAATACATAAATTGCAGGGATATTGTGAATGTGAAAACTTGAAAAGTCGTATCTTCATTCTATCCATCCTTAAAATTATAGCACAAATAGGCCTCTAGAGGGAGGGATATTCAACAGCTGGATTTGCATCCAAATTCAGATCCACTTAATCCGGAATCTGGATAATTATCTGATTCAAAATATCAGGCATACTGTTAAAAATAAATTAGAAATAAGAATACTTAAATAAAGTTTTTTGAGAGTTAAGTGAGGATTTCTTATTTTGTTATGTTATCACTAGGATTTGATTTGGTTCTAATTTGTTTCCAAATTAGTTCGGGTTAGGATTACTATTGTTATCCCCTCTATATATATAAAGAGGGGTTGATTTATATTTTCAATCACTGAGAACTATTTTCCAAAAACTTCCACACGGATCAAATTCGGATATTCAAAAACTATTCAGAAGCTGAGCTGTCCACTCCAAGAAATATCCACTTCAAATATGCATGTAGTGTCCATGTATGAATAGGTATGTCTATACTGAAATGTATACATCAGATGCCATTACATGACTTGTTTCATCAGATGTCTCCAAGGAGACCATTACATGACTTGCATATAAGTCATACGTATTACACAATAGCATGCAGACATTCATTGTGCTAAACTACATGTACTCTGTTCCAGATGATGCTCATTTATTTTAAGTTCAAATACAAATAGATCAGCACGACTTCAGATAAGTTTCAAATTTGAATATCTCATCTTAGATGCAAGATCTGGATATTGGTCATACCATCCATCAGATGACGAGTCAATATTGGATAGTTTGAATATTATCCAGTGGCGAATTCAGGTACTGTTGTATCAGCTCTATATTCTCTAAGTTTACAAATTACAGGCCTAAGCTGCACACAAACCTAGATAATTAGATCCAATACACCAAACCAACCAGAGACATGAGACAGGTCTTCACTGAACCACCCAACTTATTGTAAATATCCCATCTTTCCACCCAGAATCAGACATGAGATCAGTCCTCACTAAACTGCCCATTCTTGAAAGGATCCCATCTTTCCCAATCGGAACTCTCCCTATTTGGATTCAATTGCGAGACAAATTGTTTTTGCCAAACTATGGCTTTTTAATGAATTTTGTGGTGGTTATCAATAGGATAACCACCTTTTCCCTTTTGAAAAAAAAAAAAAGGCTTTTGGCTCAGCTTACAAAGCAGCTAGAAAAGCTGTGTTTCGGAGAAGCAGCCTTGGGCTGGTTTTGGGAATGCTGTTGTAAAACTAAGTTGTGAGAAGCCGCAATTTGAAGCAAAAGCCGCACGTGTTTGGTGAGTGCAAGTTTGCTAAAGCCATAATGCATGGTCTCCGATGCTGCCAATTGCAGCTTCTGCTCCTATCTGAACAGCCCCTAAATCTATCTGAGACACGAGATGGGTCCTCACTGAACTGCCCAAGTGCTTGCAAGGATCCCATCCTTCCCGCTCAGGACTCCAAATCCACCCGACATACCACATGGGTCCTTTCTAAACAGCCCGATTTCTCGCAAAGATCCCATCTTTCCCACTCGGAATTCAATTCTACCGGAGGCACGAAATGGGTCCTCACTAAACCACCCAATTTCTCTCCAAGATCCCAACTTTCCCACTCAGCACTCCAAATCCGCCAAAAGCACGAGATGGCTCCTCTCTAAACCGCCAAATTTCTCGCAAAGATCCCAACTTCAAATCCACCGTATGCACGAGATGGGTTCTCACCAGACCACCCAATTTCGCTCCAAGATCCCATCTTTCCCACTCCAACCTCCAAATCCACCCGAGACACGAGACGGATCCTCACCAAAACCGCCCAACCTCTCGCAAAGATCCCAACTTTCCCACTCGGAATACCAAATATACCTGAGAGGTGAGATGGGTCGACCGCCTTCTTCGCGGTGAGCCCTTCCTTCGAAGGATCCGCGACGACCTCCTTGACGAGGAAGACATAGGCGAAGCCCCCCTCCCCGATCTGCCTCACGACCCGGAACCTGTTCTCGTTGATCCACACGTCGCCGGCGCCGTTCATGGCGTCGTAGAGGGCGTTGAGGCCCGAGAAGGAGCACCCCATGCTGACGTGATGAACACTGAGAAGCTAATGAAGTCGGCGGATCTGATCCGACTCGCACATGGGGAACGCGTATGTGTATCAAAGTTGAAAGATGTGACCTTTTTCTCGTGGGATTGGATGTGACGGATGGAGGATTTGACTTCGGAGCGCTGTGGGGGCAATCGAGAGAGGAATTGATGGAATGAGGCCTGATCCAATCTTTGTCGCAGCGCGCGGGTTTTTCCCTCTTGTTTCGGTTCGTGGGTTTCTGATTTAGGGGCTTTCTTGAGAGAGAGAGAGAGAGAGAGAGAGAGAGAGAGAGAGAGATAAAACCGTAAACTTTAATCGGATCTGATATTCCCCTTAGATTAAAAGGAGCCGATGCCCGATAAAACTTATGTAGATTTCCCAGAGCTTCCATTTATATCGAGGGATATCCGATAAAAATATGATTTAATTAAATTAATAATTTTTATTTAACATAAATATTCATTTACATTATTATATAAAAGATTATGCATTTGATCATATATTAAGTTTCATCAAATTCAAGTATATAACAAATTCCTCCTCTCAACCCTCCTTTAAATTTCATTTATGTTGATGGTAAATTAAGACTACCCATCATAAGAGAATAACTACTCACCCTCTCTAGATATTTTTAACTTTGTTAACGGATTATATAATATCATAAAATTTTGGAAATGCCACTATCTTAATATAACTAAAAATAAGTAGAGTTTCTATATAATTAAATAATCCTACCACTAACATCAACAATACAAAATTTTCAATAACCAATATATTATAATAAAATTAACCCCTCTTGATGAGAGGAAGGGGAGTTTATTATTATGGAATTTGAAATGTATCTCTCTTAAATTAAATGATTTAAATCACCAAAGTTTTTAATAGTGGTATGTAATTAATGTCCAGAGCATTGAAGGTAGTCAATTAACTCTCATGGAGTTGACATCATTTTACTTATAAAATAAATGCAAGGGCACATATATGTAAAAATCTAATGAAAAATAAACTTGTACTGATCAAGGTTTTATTGATTCTTATTTGAGGCCAACAAAAAGGGATGGAAATGATAAATTAATTGAAGAAAAATTTGCCATAAAAAATATTTCAATGACATAAATACTTATACTTTGCTATAAGAAATCCTTCATTTTTACACAATTTCACATAACCATTTCAAAGATGAAAATGAGAATGAAAGCTGAACATGATATAGAATTGAAAGTAGAGTTTTTATAGCAAGATTAAGAGATTAATCGATCAATTCACTTCATAAATTGCAAGATTGAGAAAACTAAAATTTCTCAGATACGGGAGGTCTAGCAAAATGAGAATCTTTGTGATGGATTGAATAAAAGTTTGGAACCAAGTATTACATCAATAATTTGAAAAATGTAAGTGAAGACCAAGATGAAACTAGTTGCACAACATCAAACCTATTGAAGATAAGTATAACATTGATTTGTGATATATCTCGAAAAGAAATATAGATGATATTGAATCTACCTTGATCTTTTTCAATGTTTTTTGTTTTAACCTTTATACGTTCTTTAAAACAGAAATGCTTATTTTAAGTCTAACTCCTTTAATTTTGATGAATATTAGATTGATAAGAACTTACTTAAAATAGAGTAACTTTTAAATATATCCATGTGAATAATTAATAAGAAGTATGATGTACTTTTGTGTTTGAAAATAATTTCAAAAGCACATATAAATTTTTTTTTTTTTATCATTAACCACTTATTAGTGTCACATTTTTCTTTGTGCTTTGATCTTTTAAACAGCTTTGGAATCTATTATAGAATTATTCTTACAAGGTAAAATAAATTAACATCAAATAATTTTCAACCGTCCAAATCCAATACCAATCAATGAAAGTGATGCGTATCAATTCAAAATTCAATATAGGGTGGGGGAAAGGGTAGGATATAGCCATGGCCCATCGGAATCAATATGGGGCGAATATGTTCTAAAATAACTTTCTTTTAATTTAGATAATTAAATATAGATTGTACATAAAAATTAGTGGCATTGCTTCTTTTTCTTTATATGGAATAACAAGCTCCATGACATCGCATCATACAAGAAGGCATTGAAGTGGTTATAGTCAACAACAGATTACCAAACCAATTAAACCCACCTTCATATTAACCAACAATCTCCCTCAAAATTCAACAAAGCATCTCATTGCATGGCTTCCAAAATTCAACTGAAATTTGTGGGCTAATCTTGTCAAATTAAATCATATTATAAGAACAAAGTGCACATTACTTGAACACCTTATACTATAATCCAACAACGTAGAAATGAACCCATGAAATTAGATTATATTATGGTTAATTATTCAATTAAGACATTCATTTATGCATAATATATATATGAAATGACCTTTTTCAAGGGTCAATAGGCTTTTCCCGAGACTGTGAGGGTTTCGTTACAAATTTTAAACCCCTAAGTTTCTAGTGGAAGGACTTGTGGGAGTTTGGGAATGTTGCAGGGCATTCTGTGTAATTTTTCGGGCCCACATCCACACCCCACGCACACCACTGAAACCTTAACCCTAGGCTACCCTATAAAAACCCCCCCAGCCTTGAAGTTCGTGCCCTACCCCCTCTCCCACACCCCTCTTCCCTGCGGCTGCACACACCCACCCCTTCTCCTTCATCCATTCCTTCCCCGTCCACGCTGCTGCTGAGGGAGCTGCTACGCGAGGAGTGTGCAAACTTGGGGAGGAGGCGGAGCCACCATGGGAGCTAGGGGGAGGAGTTCTGTGCAAGGTTGAGGCAACGCCGAAGCTCCTGTGCGTGAAGAAGACTTGGCTGCGAGGAAGAAGGCCTCACAACGGTTCCACTGAATTATTTTTCCTCAGAATCAGATGTTTGGGATGACCCTCAGACGTCTGGTCGAACGTCCGGAGTTGTATCCAAACGTCTGAAATGACACAAAAACCCGAGGAAAGACCCTGTTCAAGGTCTGTGCATTTGTACCGTCCCTACTACTAGCCTGAGCCTTGAGCCATGTGTCACAGAGCGAAGAGAAGCCTCCTATGAGGAGAAGGCTCGCGAAGGCCTGCGTGAGGGCCTTTCTCTATGGACCGAACGTTTGCACCTCTTGACAGATGTCTTACAGGATGTCTGGAGGCAGCATCGGACGTCTGCCTAGGCGATTTTCAAAGGTATGCGCTCTAGACGATCTCTGCATGTTTTGGTACGAATCACTCAGAGAACGTCGTGACTGTACGAGTCTGTGTGTGCCTGCAGAGTCGTTGGGAAGAGGTGCAGGTGTAGCTTTCCGGACACTTTAGGACGTTTGGACAGATCTATAGACGTCTAATAGCTACCCCAGACGTCTGGGTGCGCTGATAGACGTCTGGAAGGACCCTAGGACGACCGTGAGGGGTTCCAGATGTCCAATATCAACACAGAACGCAAGGTGAGCTTCCTGTTGTCGTTTAAGACGTCTGGGACCTCTCCCAAGCGTCTGATTTTAGTCTGATTTGATGGATTCAGGCACCAGGCAGCCGGTCCAGCTGAACCAGCCTACCTGGTCCGATTCAAGTGAATAGGGAAGAGTGTTTGGGTCAATTCAGGGCCCAAATGAAGTCGATTTTTCGTAAATAAGGTACCATTGGGTTCCTATTGGAAATCCCCATGTGATGAAGCCTTGTTCTATCTATTTTGAACTCTTTTTCCTGTCTCAAGAAATTTTGAAATGGTTGACCTGACCATCTGTGTTAATAGGACGCCTATCCGTGGTGTGCATGGGACCCGCAGAGGCTACGCGGTCCGCCGTTCATGCCCCCACACCTCCTGGTTACTCTGGTAGAGTGATTTTTACTATCCCTTGTGAATTAAATGATGAAAGTGCATGTTATTTAGAACTAATTGGCTAATCCCTAGGATGTACAATGAACCCTAGGGCTGAAGTAGAAATATGAATAATTATACATGCTATGAATGTTAAATTGTGGTAATGTTTCCTGAATATGCCGAATTACGGGCTACTTGTTTACATTCGCTGAATTATGGTTTGAACTGAAATACATATTGTATCCTATTTAGCTTGATTGATGAGATAAGTGTCGAATTGTGAAACCATGAGCTTCCTGTTATACCCTAAAATTATCATGATATGAATAGAGGCATGTGTGCTGTACGAAAGTAAGAAATTACTATGTACAAACCCTATGGGGAACTAGAAGAGGAACTCACATGTACAGAATAAATATCGGATATTGATGGAAAGTAGCTGGCCCTCGCATATACGATACCGAGGAGAGCTACTGTACTTAGAGTAAGGGGGAGCTAGCCGCCCCATGGGGCTCGAGGTTAGGATTGGCCCCCCTACACCAACTCTTGTTAGGCCCACTGGGCAAATCGGGATAGTCAGTTGAGGGTATACGGACTGTGGAGGGGCGAGACCCTCGTTCTGAGAGGGCAAGGCCCTATGCTGTTTTATGTTGTACTTTTGGGTGTACCCGCTAACGGAAACGACTGACTGGGTGCCAATGCGGAGTAGCTACAGGTGCACTTATTACGAGTGTCGTAGTCACCGCTACATTGCGACCGTGACCTCGGGGTGGTAGATCGGGCGTAAGACTACCACGGGGTACTCTCCAGGCCAGGAGAGTGCCACGTGTACATCCTACATCGCGGGAAAACTGCAATCAAGATTGTTCCCTTAAGAAATAGGAAGATTGAGAGACATTGTGGTTTTTGTGCTAGACAAACACTAATTGTTAAATTAACTGTTGTTCAGATAATTAGATAATTACAAGTAAATCTGTGGTTTTCTTTATTGCGCAAATGATATAACTGTTGTACATGTCACTCTACTCAGTGTAAGCTGACTTCCCGTTATATATAACCATGTACAGGTCAGGGAATCGAGCAGCCAACACTACCGGCTGCAGAGGGTGTTGGGCCCAGTCAAGCTAAGCATTACTTTCCAGTACTAGTTCTCTTTCAACCTTTTCTACTGTAGTGAGTGTTTCTATTTCATGTTGGACTCGATGGTGTGAACTTTTATTATCGTGATGGCTAGTTTTGGGTTATGTTTACTATCTTTTTGAGCTTCAGTTACTTTTCCTGCTTCCTTTAATTATTCTACCTACTTGCATGTGTGGTTTGTATTGATTTCGTGCATATGGGTTAGTTTTTCATTGAACGACTGAGTCTTGAAGTTAATCGAGACAAGTCATTTTTGAATTCCCAGAGAAACCAGATTCGAGTTGTAACAATATACATTTCTTATGTTTCATAAAGATAGATGTAAGCCCAATTGAACCACATTTCTTACTTTTTCTAGGAACCATAACTACCACTTTCTCTTTGTAAATTATGATAATATTGTACATTTTTTGTAAATATATTTGCTAAAAAAAAAAGGTATATACAGTTCTAATAGATTTGGCTTCTTAGGAATTTCCTAGTTAATTTCTTTTACAATTCTTGGGCTTCTAGGGATTGGGATTTATCATTTGGAAATATAAATGAAATTACATAAGAACTTCAGATGATCGAAAGGATCACAGATGTATAAACTTCCATACTTTCCAAGTTTAATGGGTTGTCAAATGTGCATTTTGCATTTATGATGCAGAGTTATGCATCTAAGATTATCAATTTATACATGGACAAAGACGTTCATAATGAATGATTTTTCACTCTATTATATAAAGTAGAAAAGTTGAAAGAGAACATGACGAGCGTTGTATAACATGATTGAATGCAAGAGAAACTAGTTGTAGAAAATGTTATATTTATTTCTCTTTTGCCAACTTTTACATGCTAGCTTACATAGAGGTCAGGAAATTAATATTAAAAAAAAATGAAATTAATGTTAATCTAAAATGACACGTTGCCTTTTGGGTTGTTTAAGATGTTTGGATGGAGGGTTGGACGCCTGAAAGTAGAATCGTACCTTATTTTTCTTTTCCTACACGCATGCAGCATGCGCACACCTCCTTCCTCACCCAAACCTTAACCCTTTCCTATTTAACCCCCCCCCACCCCGACCCCCCACGCCACTCTCCCCATCTCCACCAGCCACCACCTCCATTTTTCCCTCCTGCAGGCTGCCACCTTCCTCCCAGCCACCAGCACGGTGAGTGGAGAAGAAGACAAGAGATGGGACGTGGAGGAGGAGAGGAGAGTGAGAGTGTGGGAGGAGCTCGAGGGGAGGAGCTCGCGAGGGAGCCGTGGGAGCTCGAAGGAGCTCGTGCGTGAGAAGAAGCTCGCAAAGGTGGGCTTCGCGGCCTCCTGAAGTTGCCTGCGTAGTAGCTGCGGGCACGCGCGGAGGGGTTCCACGCGGAGAAGAAGGCTCGTGAAGGTTCTACGTAGATATTTTCCAGTATCAGACGTCTGGAATAGCAGAAGGACGTCCGGAGCTGAAGCCGGACATCTGAAATCACGCTCAGTGCCAAGGTACGTGCTTTTGTGCGGTTTACAGCCATGAAGGCCTCACTGCAGAGATTGTCCAGCCATTTTAAGGTCTGCACGGATGTACGCAGGGGGCAGGGAGTTGGAAAGGCATGGGGTGAGCCCTTCGAGGTACTTTTGGACGTCTGGACACGTTGCCAGATGTCTGATCGTACCTCTAGATAACCAGAAGGAGAGTCCAACGTCTAGAACTCACAGACGATCGCGGAAGGGTCCGAACGTCCGAGGTAGTTGCAGGAAACCCAGGGTGAGTATTGACATCTTTTAAGACGTCTAGGACTATACCCAGACATCTGATTTTGGACAGTGTAGGTGTTTTTGGTTCGTTCAGGGCCCAAACGGAATCGGATTTCCGCAAACAAACTACCGTTGTTTTTTGCTTGAGTTTCTCTACGAGTTAGTGTCACATGTATACGGTTTTGTACTCATTTGATGTGGTTGGCTAATTGTACAGGTCTTCAGCCAGTCGAGTACGCGGGAGCCGTGAAGGCGACGGGATCTACGATCCAAGTCCCCATTCCTCTCGTGTTTGCCGGTAGAATGGTTTACATTAATATTATGATTTAAATAAATGAACTGCATGTTTAGAATAACTTGAATGAACCCTAAGGCAGGAACAGATGAGTATGGTTTGAGCTATACTGTATACTTGAGATACATGTAGAATCCTAGGATGATGATGAACCCTAGGGCAGGAACAGATGAGTATGGTTGAGCTACACTGTTTACTTGAGATGCCTGTAAAACTTTAAATGCTAGCAAATGTACTGCTTATTTAATATGATGCCTTATTAGTTAGAAAATCACGAGCTGCCTGTTTTAAGAATGGAAACAGAAATAAATGTAAATGGAGAGATCTGAAAATTTGGAAAATGAAACGAAAAGAATACCAACATGAACCCTACGGGGAATTAGGAGGAGAACTCCAGTAGACGGGAAGTGAGCTGGCTCTTGTGTTCGCGGTACCAAGTAGAGCCACTGTCCCTTTAGTGTAGAGGGGTACTAGCCGCCCGTTAAGTTGAGCCCCAGGGTCAGGCCTAGACACTCTACACCGACTCTGTTTGGCCCTCGTGTACGTGGTACCGAGGTAAGCTACTTAGTGTAGGGAGGGTGCTAGTCGCCCCAGGGGACCCGGGGTTAAGATTAGCCACCTCACACCGACTCTTGTTAGGCCCACTGGACAAATCTGGATAGTCGGACGAGAATACGCGGACTGTGGAAGGGCGAGACCCCTGTTCTATTCTGTTCTAAGAGCACAAGGCCTTGCACTATTTCGTGTTGTACCTTTAGGCATACCCACTAGCGGAAACGACTGACCGCGTGCCAATGCGGGATAGCTGCCCGTGCGTTTATCACACGCGCCATAGTCATCGTTACGTTGCGACCGTAACCTTGGGGTGGTTGACTGGGTGTAAGATTACAACGGGGGACTCTCCCGGCCAGGAGAGCACCATGTGTACCTCCTACATCATGGAAAAGACTGCAATCAATATCGTTCCTATGAGGAACATGCCAGATCAAGAAATGATTTAAGTGAATAAAGGAACAACAAATTAGAAGTACTTGGTTGAACTAAATGAAAATGGATAATTACTTAATTGCATTGCTTATCTTAATTGCATGTAATTGGCTAAATTACCACTCTACTCGGTGTTCGCTGACTCTAGAAATTTTATAACCTTGTTCAGGTCAAGGAGTTGAGCAGCTAGCACCACCGGCTACAAAAGAGCTGGGCCCAGTCGAGCTCAGCCTTAGCTGTGTTTTCTTACTGTTACCCTAACTTCTGTTGTAGTAGTTAGTATTTTGTTCTATGTAATACTGTTTCAGTTACTTTTCCGCTGTACTTTTCTCTGTCGTAGTTGTGATGGCCTGTAATATTGATAGACTTTTTGCTCTATTTCTTTTACTGTCTCTTGTTTTCTTTCTACTTAGTTACATTGCATGTGTGGATGTGAATTATTTCCTACTCTTGGTTATTTCTCATTGGATGACTAAGTCTTGGGATTAGTCGAGGCGAGTCGATCTTAGGTCCTGTAGGGATCTGGGATTGGGTCGTAACAAGTGGTATCAGAGCAAGGTCGTCTTGAGAATGAACCAAATGGTTTGAGAACTGGTCACCCACATGCTTGTAACTATGATAGCCATCACAATGTATCGCTTTGATCTTCACTTCGAGTCTTATCTCTTGAAGTAATCTATTATCATTGACAGTTTCTACTCTTTTTCCTGTGTCTCCTTGTAGGAGATACCTCGTCGGGGAGTTCCCGGGGCAGGCTGCGGACGTGGCCGTGGGCAAGGTTGAAGGGGCGGACGTGCCGGACCTGAGGCACCAGCCGACCTACCTCTCCTTCCAGGCATCCAGGCCCAGGATCTCGCTCAGATGATCTGAGATATTGTACGGGAGGAGCTCCAACAGCCTCCTCAGCCACCCCTCCCTGAGGACGTGGAGGGAGAGTCCTCCGTGGGACAGGGGAACCGTCGCAGCACCATACGAGCTGGAAGGGGAGGGGGTGACCCTCCACCACCCCTACCACCCTCAGACACTTCTGAGCACGAGCCCTCCTTATCTGGAGGCATACCTGTTCCCCCGTTGCAGCTCCACACATGTTTTTCGGCCAGATCCGGAAGCTGAAGACCCCCTCCTTCAAGGGGGATGAGAGCCCGTCTGAGACAGAGGACTGGCTGGAGTAGATAGAGAAGGTGTTCGACACCCTCCGCCCTCCTGCAGAGTGTCGCGTGACCTTTGCCACGTACCAGCTAGAGAGCGCAGCTGTTACGACCTGGTTTCCGAATCCTTACAGGACCTAAGACTGGCTCATCTCGATTAATCCCAAGACCTAGTCATCCAACAAGAAATAATCGAAAAGCAGGAAAATAAACCACATTCACATATGTAATGTAACTAAGTAGTAAAAACGTACAAGCAGTAAATGAAAGTAAAAGCTGCTATTCCAGTACATACCACCACCACAACAGGAACAACTGAAACAAAAGCAACAGTAACAACAGCATGAACTAAAAAGTCTGAAACTCACTACAACAATAAAAAGAGTACAACGAAAAGTGCTAAAAACTACGGCTGGGTTCAACTGGGCCCAGCACCCTCTGCAGCCGGAAGCTCGGGTTGCTCAACTCCTATACCTGAACAGGGTTATGAAAAAGGCGAAGCTAGCGAACGCTGAGTAGAGTGGCAACCATACTATCTAAAGCAGTAAAAGTAACAGGTATATCTATCTTTTCAGTTATTTTATTTTACAGGTAATTCTTTTTCACCCCTCTCTTGTCAACATTCAGATTTCTCTTGATCTTGTGTGTTCCTCATGGGAATGATCTTGATTGCAGTCTTTCCCGAAGAGTAGAAGGTACATGTGGTGCTCTCCTGGCCGGGAGAGTCCCCCGTGGTAGTCCTACACCTAGTCAACCACCTCGAGGTCACTGTCATATGAAGCGGTGACTACGGCACGCGCGATAGACTCACGAGTAGTGGTTGGACTCTCTTCATTCGGGTTTTAATGATGTATTCATTACAGTATTATGAAAGACGATTACCACTTTAATTTATTTATTACTCGTGATTTAAAATATCCCGAGGTCGAACTCAGGGAGCACACGTCATTCTAGAAACATATGAACTCACAATTGACTATATACTGTTTTACAAAAATTTAAGAAAGAGAGAATGAGCAAAAAAAAAAAACTCCTTTTCTTCTTCTTCTCTTTTCCTTCCCTTCTTTCTCTTGGCTTCTTCTTCTTCTCTCTTCTTCTTTTGTGCCTTCTCTTCTTTAGTCGGCTTCTGTGCCTTCTTCTTTCTTCTTTTCATTTGCTGTAGCTTTTCTTTTCTCTTCCTTTTCTGCTGCTGCTTCTTCTTCTTTATTCTTCTTTTCTTTACTACGGCTACCTCTTCTTCTTTCTTTTGCGTCTTCTTCTTTCTTCAGCAACTCCTTCCTTCTTCTTTTCTTTTTCTTCTCTTCTTCTCTTCTTGATCCGGACATCTGATTCTTCGAGCCGGACGCCTTATCGGTGTTGTTGCTACAGTGCCTCCTTCTCTTCTTCTGTTGTTTTCCTTTCTACTTCAGCTTCTTCCTCTTCTTCTCTTTGCTGCGGCTTCTCCTTCACCTTCTTCTTTTTCTCTACTGCGGGAGCTCTGCGGCTAAGTCCTCACCGCCTGCTCTTCCTCTTCTTCTTCTCCCTCACCTGTTCCCTGCACACACGCGACGCAAAACCTACCCCTACCCTTTCCTGCGTCTCTCTCTCTCTCTCTGAATCTCTCTTGTGTACGCTCTCCCAGAGCCGGGTAATCGGGTTGAGTCACGTGCCCGGGTCTAGGCGCACCGGCGTGGGTGTGGTGCGCGAGGAGTGCTCAGGAGTGGGGGTAGTCGGGTCGCGGGTCAGATCCGCATGGGCAATGCCGCGGACGAGACTCGGTGAATAGGTGAGGAGGGACCTCACCCCAGTGTTTCGAGGCGAAAAGCCTATGCGACTTTTTCCTCTTAGGTGTGGGCGCGCGCCCACACACTTCCGAGGTGGGACTAAAGTCCCACCTCCGATCTCAGGCGTCTGCAGGAGGAAGATTCTTCCAATTGTGGTAGCGGCAGAGGCCTGTGACCCCAACTGAAGTCCTGAGTGCATGCGCGAAACCCTTTCGCGCGACCTGGGCTGCAGACCTGGAGTTGAAGAGGCTTAGAGCTACTTGCAAGCTATCTCCAAGCTTCTCGTCAATGGCGGCGAGGGTGCGAGACCTGAAACCACCAGCACGGCCTTGCGGCCCTGTCAGAATACTTAGTGAGCTTTGTCAGAGCACGTCAAAGATAGTGCGGGGGTCGGCGCGGCGTGGGGTGGCCGAAGTGCGCGTCCCTAGGGCACACTGTGTGCGTGAGAGTGGGTGTGTTCGGGGGGTGTTCTGGAGGTACGACGTGGTGAATGGAGGGCCGATTTAGTGTCAGTGAGGTGTCGCGGTGCTTAAGGGGTGATTGGCGAGGCGGATGGAGGCATGGAGCGGCGGAAACACCTTGCCGGAGTGCGGCCGAAGATGGAGAAGGTGGTGGCGGACAGTGGTGGTCGGTGGGTGGAAACAGTAAATTAAGAAGGGGGAAATAAAAGAGAGAGTAAGGGGAAGAGTTTCACCTACTTAACTGATGAAAAGGGGGGAAGGAGGCGCTCGGCGCATGCCTGCCGACGTCAGAGACGAAGATGCCCAGAGGGGGGTAACGGCGATGAGGATGAGGTCGGGAAGGCGCCAGCTGGTGCGGCCTGGTGTAGGAGGACGAGGCGGAGTGAACTCTGCTGTAGGTATGGCAGCAGAGCGACGAAGGAGAGGAGTAAAGTTCACCATAGCCTGCGGGCGCTTGACCGTAGGAGGTGGAGACAAAGTTGGGGGGAATTCCTCGGCCAAATCAGGCTTGCCCTCACCGGAGAGCCCTGCCGTTCCTTTTATAGCAGCTGGCGGGAGGAGATTCTCGAGGAGAGATCGTGGAGAGCATGCCGGAGTTGGCTGAAGATGGAGACCCATTCCTCTCGAGCGTTCGCACGAGTGGAGTGGGCAATGGCAGGCCATGGGAGAGGGTCCCTGCGAAAGAGGACGACGCAAGGAACCCCCATCTCGTTTCTGAGAGCGGCCCCCATATCCTGTGCGGCGCCATCCTCTGCGTAAGGTCGCCGGAGGTATGGGTGGTTGCGTGGAGTGGCAGAGGGACCATTCTGCAAAGAATGAAAGAAAAGTTGGGGGGCAAAATGCGAGGGTTCAAAAAGATAAGGGTCGAAAAGTAATTGAAGAGGACCAATTTGTAAACTAAGTCAAGATGGCCTTCCCTTAGGTCCAAATTTTGGTATAAGCCTAATTTTGACCTAAGGAATCTAATGATGAAGTTTGATTTTAGGTTTGACCACATTTGATCGGTCAATTTGCACAAAAACCTAAATTATGTCAAAAATTGGGTATGGTTCTCAATTTAGGTTAAAACAGGTTCTACTGGCCAAATTGAAGGTTCTAAACCCTAGAGGTATTTTTTTCATGATTTTTAGAGGGTTTATTTGACATTTATATAACCAGAAACTTCGTGAATTAAAGCAAATTTGTTTTTAGGGTTACAGAATGTCATTTAATTCATAGAAATTGCTAGAACCCTTTTCGGATCAGGTCATCCCACTTTCTTTCTTATTAAGCCTATTTGACCTATGTTCAGACCCTTAGATACCCCGTTTGTGTACTGCATTGGTAAAATTACAGTTTTACCCCTTGTGAATTGTTTTATTCTTAAATTTAGAATTCTCTGATTTAGGCTTTTCCTTAAGTTTTGTAGGAGTTTTTGTACACTTATTTAGATCAAAATGTACTAGTTAAGGTTCACGATGAGGCTCTCATCATACCCCCATGCCTAACTTTTGCTAGTCCTTGAGCAAAATTTTAAGGTTTTAACCCTTGTTCTAGACCATGAATTTCTTATCAAGTTTAGATAAGTGCTTTTCCTCTTGTATCTTTGATTAGGTCAGAATGCCAATCATAGGCCTAAAAGGTACTCTAGTACCAACCAAGATCCAGATCTGTCTAGCTTTAGCCTCAGTCTGTAGCAAAGGTTTTTAAGGCATACAAAAACTAATCTAAGGTTTATTGGACTTCGTGGTTAGAGCACCCGTGCTTGAGATAATTTTAGCCTTGGTTTAGTTCGCAGTACGTTTTGTAAGAGAGAGAGACAGAAGATTTATTTGTTTGGAGAGTTTTCTCTCTCTTTTCTTTTTAATTCTAGGTTAGGATTGGCTTCACAACACGATATGTATCGAATTCCTTGTCCCCATCATCAATCCTCAAGGGTTCCTGGCAATCGATTCTTCGAAATAGCACTGCCCATGGTAACCCTCAGAACCCTGGCTTTTGAGATTTCGAGATAATCCCGTCCATGGTGTTCCGTGGCCGAATTCAGACCCTTGCAATTGACATTTCGTGATAATGCCATCCATGGAATCTGAACTGGCAGAGTGTTTACATGCCTCCAGTAGGATATATACTAAGAGACAAGCACCAAGGAGATGATCTGTTGTTACGCATCTTCGAGGGGAATTTCCCACCTCTCCGCGCCGAGAACTCATCCAAATCAACTTGTGTTGATCGACTGCTCCTAATCTAGGTGACTTTTCAGAACATTTGAAACGCTTCTGCGTGATTTTGATACTTATGCTTACTGAACCAGACTGTGTGTGTGAATTTGGGTGCTTAGGTTACTGAGTCCCGTAAACCAAAAGTCAGTTAACGAGGCCGAATACTCCCTAACCCTTGGACCTAATACTTTAGCTTTTCAATTTCCTCAACCTCTTGAGGAATATGTAGATCTTAATGGGTACTAAGAGTCTATCCAAGAATGCCTAAGGTTTGCATTCTTACTACTCTTGTTGTGCACTTTCCTTTTTCTTTTCCTTAATGTGGTCTAGGACCTAGGTTAATCCCTTAATTTCTTACTAATGACTATTCCTTTTCTTTTTCATTTTGTGCTCCTTTTATCATTCAGCTCTTTTTCTCCTCCTCCATAAGAATTCTTTCCTCCTTTCCAAAGTTTTTTTTTTTTACCAATTTTTATGTTGAAACCTTTTATTCATCTTGCACTTTCATACTCCCCCATGCCTAAGATTTGCAATGTCCCCATTGTAAATTAAGAGGGTTTTTATTTAGCTTGGTTCATGCATTAGGACAGATATTTTGGTGAGTGGATGGGTAAGGGTGACTGTTGCAGACGATTTCTAATCTCAGATGCGAGCACTTGAGGTGAAGTCGACTATCCTAAAGGATGAAGCTAAAGTGCAACAAGGTGTCAGAAAAGGTTTCGGATTTTTCAGAAAGAATGACGGGCTGCCTCCCGTTAAGCGCTGAGTTTTACGCCATCGGCTGGGCGAAATAAGCTCAGGGAGAATGGAGGATAAATGATGACTCAGCCGAATATGTAGAGGTTACATCAATGAACAGTTTGAGTCTCTGACCGTTCACGATGAAAGGTTCAGAATCATGGCTGAGAGGACTGATTTCGACGGCTCCATTTCCAAAAACCTGTCGGGTAAGATACGGTCTGACCCACTTGGATCGCAGTTTCCCAGGGAAGAGTTTTAGTCGGGCATCGAAGAGTAGGACCTTCTGACCAGGGTGGAAGATCTTTCTAGATATGTGCTTGTCATGGAAGGCTTTAACCCGCTTTTTGTAGATTCGCGAGTTCTCATACGCATCAAGGCGTAATTCATCGATCTCGCTTATCTGAAGCTTTCTGTGGGTCCAGCCTTAGAAAGATCTAAGTTGCAACTCCGTACTGCCCAATAGGCTTTGTGCTCCAGTTCGATGGGAAGGTGACACGCCTTCCCGTACACCAGTCTGAAAGGAAACATGCCTTTGGGTCTTTTGGGAGGTCCTATAAGCCCACAAAGCTTCCGGAAGTCGTGACGACCAATCCTTCCTGTCAGGTCAAACAGTAACCTGTAGGATTTTCTTGATCTCCGGATTTGATAGCTCAGCTAGACCATTAGTTTGGGGGTGGTATGGAGTAGAGATTCAGTGAGACACCCCGTATTTGGTCATTAGTGACCTGAACTGAGCATTGGTGAAATGGGTCCCTCTGTCAGAGATGATTGCACGAGGAATCCCGAACCGTGAGAAGATATTCTGATGAATGAAGTTGATGACGATCTTGTGATCACAGGTTCGGGTCGGAATGGCTTCGATCCATTTGGACACGTAGTCCACAACGAGCAAAATGTACTCGAAGCCTTCCGAAACAGGAAATGGGCCCATAAAATCAATCCCCCAAATATCGAAGATTTCGCATACGAGAATCGGCTACAAAGGCATCATGTCGCGGTGGCTCTTGTTGCCCAGAGTTTGGCAACAACTGCATGCCTTACAGTGACTGTATGCGTCCTTGAAGATAGTGGGCTAGAAAAAGCCACACTGGAGGATTTTTCATGCGATTTTGTGCTCAGAGAAGTAGCCACCGCATGCTTGATCATGGCAAAAGGAGAGAATGTCATTGACCTCGCCCTCCGGGACACATCGCCGGATTACTTGGTCAGCACTTATGCGGAAAAGGTACGGGTCTTCCTAGATGTAATACTTGGTATAAGAGCGCAACTTGTCTTTCTTGGCCTTTGGCCAATCAGATGGGATCTGACAAGATGCGAGGTAGTTTACTATATCAGCAAACCATGGAAGCCTAGTACCAATAGTCAATAAGTGCTCATCAGGAAAATGCTCCGTGATGGGTCTAGAAGGGTCGATGATTTCAGAAGGAAGGCGAGACAAATGGTCAGTTACCACTTTCTATCTTCCCAACTTGTCGTGAATCTCGAGGTCGAATTCTTGCAATATCAAGATCCATCGGATTAATCGAGGCTTCGCGTCCTTCTTAGCAAGGAGATGCCTCATAGCAGTGTGATCCGAGTAGATGATGACGTGGGAACCCAGGAGATAGGATCAAAATTTTTCGAGGGCAAATACTACGGCTAGCAGCTCTTTCTCAGTAACCATGTAGTTACGCTGAGCCTCGTCAAGTGTCTTGCTAGCGTAGTAGATGACCACGGGTTTCCCGTCAATCTTCTGCCCCAGAACCGCTCCTACAGCGAAGTCAGATGCATCGCACATGATCTCAAAGGGTTGAGACCAATCAGGGGACTGTAGGATCAGGGCTTGGGTGACTCGATCATGAAGGTTCTCAAAAGCTTGAGTGCATTCCTTGGAAATTTCAAAGGTACATCCTTGAAGAGAAGAGTAGTTAGGGGGCGTGCGATTTTCGAGAAATCGGGAATGAAACGACGGTAAAAATCGACGTGCCCCAGAAAAGAACGGATGTCCCTGATCGACCTAGGCATACGAAGCCGAGAAATCATATCAACCTTGGCTCGATCCACTTGGATGCCTTTCTCAGAAATTAAATGACCTAGGATGATCCCCTCAAGCACCATAATGTGGCTCTTTTCTCAGTAAAGAACCAGATTTACATTGATGCAACGCCTGAGTATATGAACCAAGTGCTGGAGGTTATCATCAAATGATGCCCCGAAAACTGAGAAGTCTTCCATGAACACTTCCAGAAAATCACCTACCATATCAGAGAATATGGCAAGCATGCACCGCTGAAACGTTGCAGGTGCATTGCAGAGACCGAAAGGCATCCTTCGGAACGCGTACGTCCCGAAGGGGTAGGTGAATGTTGTCTTCTCTTGGTCCTCAGGATGAATAGCCACTTGGTTATAACCAGAGTACCCATCAAGGAAGCAGAAGAATCTATTTCCCACTAATTTCTCGAGAATCTGATCAATGAATGGTAGTGGGAATGATCCTTCTTCATAGAGGAATTGAGTCTTCGGTAGTCTATGCAGACTCTCCACGAGTTGGCTATACGGGTAGGTATGACTTCTCCGATTTCAGTCGTAATGGTGGTGAGCCCTGCCTTTTTAGGTACAACCTGGATTGGGCTCACCCAACGACTGTCGGAGATCGGGTAGATGATCCCTGCATCTAAACACTTAATGATCTCCTTTTTCACGACCTCCTGCAGATTGGGATTAAAGCGTCTCTGCATTTCCTGGGAAGGTTGTGCACCCTCTTCAGAATAAATACGGTGTGTGCAATAAGAGGGACTTATTCCAGTCAAGTCATCGAGAGTCCAACCAATGGTTCTGCGATGTTGCTGGAGCACAGTAATCAGACGGGATTCCTGATCAAGTGTGAGTCTGGAGTTTATAATCACAGGAAATGTCTGATTAGAACCCAAGAAGACATATTTTAAATGATCGGGAAGGGGTTTGAGTTCAAGATTGGGGTTATCAGTAGCAATGGGTGGTTTAGAGTGAGTGTGAGGTACAATGGTAGGAGTTATGGGTTTGTCTATCTTAATGTCTGCCTCCTCTAATTGCAGTTCAAGATTCTCTTGTGGTTGATAAGGAATGATCATGTTGTCCTCAAGTTGTGGTTCATCAACCACGGCCTTAATAACACAGATTTGTTCAATGACACCGCAATTAATTTCTTGTTAGGCCTTAAAGATATCAATTTTGAGAGTCTGGTTCCCAAATTTCAGTTCTATTTGGCCCTTCTCACAACTTATGTTGGCCCTTGCAGTGGCCAGAAAAGGTCTCCCTAGAATGATTGGTGTATCCCTTGGGTTCTCAGGTGCATCCATATCTAAGACTATGAAATCCACAAGGAAGTAAAAATCCCGCACTCTTACAATAACATCCTCAAGAATCCCTTTTGGTGACTTAATAGATCGATCTGCTAACTGTAGTGTCACCTCGGTCGGATTTAGCTCAATTCTTCTAGGTGGTTGAGTAAGGATGTGGGTATCAAGTTTATGGAAGCACCTAAGTCTAACAATGCTCTGTCGAACTAGGTTTCACCGATCTTGCATGAAATCAGGGGAGTGTCTGGGTCCTTTTCCTTGGGTGGGAGTCTACTTAGGATTACAGAGCTGGCTTGCTCTGACGGTACAATTGGACTCCCACTCTTGATTCTCGGCTTACGCTGAGGTGTACACACGTTTTTCAAAAATCATGCGTAAGCCGGTACGTGGCGGATCGCATCCATCAAGGGGATGTTTATTTGGACCTGCTCAAAGAGCTTGACCAGGTCCTCCTTAGGAGCCACGGATTTGGTTGTCTTCTTTCCCTTGGTCAAGGCCTCGGGAAATGGAACATTGCTTGGTTCTTCTAGGATAGGTCTAGGTTTTTGATCTGGGACGGGGATAGGAACATCCTGGATGACTGCCCTAGGATTCGGGTCACTACCAGGCTTGGAGTGGTCTGGATAAGGTGGATCTTGGGTCACTTTACCACTACGGGTTGTTACATAGTTATGTCCTGCCTGGTTCTGGTTGGGAGTTGGTAGAATGGGCTGCTGCTGTTGATAACCCGCATAAGAAGTTGAAGCTTCCATCCCGTCAGGTGAAGGAATAGAAGGGGCCTGATAAACCATGTGTGCTTGGCCCGGGTTTGGGTTCATAACGTGCCACTGGGTCGGCACTCTATTAGGGTTGGGTAGAGGCTGAGAAGGAAGCGTGCCTGGTTGGCGAGAATTTGACAACTGGGCCAGTTGATTTCTGACCTCTGTGATTTTATCCTTGTGTTGCTTTTGAATAGCCGCATTCGTTCTCTGAATGTCAGCCAAAGTCTGGAGGATGAGGGACATTTGGTCTTGGTTTAGCCCGGATGGATAAGTGGGGTTGGGCCGAGGCTGAGGCGGCTGGTAAGGACGAGGTGCTTGTGGACGAGGCTGGAAGGGTGGTCTCGGATTCTGGGAATTCCCCGCCCACTGGAAGTTGGGATGGTTTCGCCATCTAGGATTGTAGGAATTGGAAAATGGGTCATTCTGGATGGCGTTGAGGTTCTCGCAGGCCTGAGGAGCCTCAGAAAAGTCAGAGAATGGGGGAGTACAGTTCCCCCAGCTAGAATAGAAAGGATCGAAGGTTCCTCCAATCCGAGAGTCAGATGGGGGTAAATACGAGTCCACCCCAGGAGAAGGTCGATGGAAAATGTGTTGCACAGTCTCCCCTGCAGGAGGAGGCTGTGCAAAGGAGTTCTGCGCAGAGGTGGCTCGCTGCAAGTGCTGAGTCAACTCATCCACCTTCTTCTCAATAATAGAGACCTTGTCCAATCGACTGGCCATTAATTCCAGATCGACTGATGCAGACAGGTCCTGCGTTTCATGTGCTCCCCTAAGGTTTGTCGATGCGCGGGTATTCATCCTGTCGAATAGTCCCATGGAGTCATTATTGATGGAGTTATCGCACATATTCTCGAGAATCTCCCACACTGTGTCTTCATGCTGACCCATGATATTCCTTCCGCAAGTTGCATTGACGAACAGTCTAATATCCTCACGGAGTCCCTGGTAAAAAGACTGGACTTGTTTCCATTTAGGAACTCCATGATGGGGGCACTTTCTCATGAGATCCTGAAAACGTTCCCATGCCTCATGAAGAGGTTCTCCCGTCTGTTGCGTGAAGTGAGTAATCTGATGGCGTAAGGCATTGGTCCGATCAACGGGGAAGAACTTTTTCAAAAACTCGAACTGAATTTCCTCCCAAGTGTTGATGGATTAGACGAGTTTAGTAGGTGCTGGACCCAAACAAGACACCCAAAATGTTGGGTGACTATAGAGGTTCGGGGCGGATGGTACCCCTTAATCAGAAGGTCATCCACCTGAGAATTACCTGGGCAGCCAGAGAGGGTGAGTCCCGCGAAGACCCCTACACGGTAGAGTGCCCCCACGGGTTACAGGGTTTCCCCTACCCGACCTCTCTTGTCACTAAGATTCCAGGTAGACCAGAATGGAGACCTTGACCTCTTAGGTCTACCACTTTTAGTTAGGATCAAGGTGCTTAGGGTTTCACTTGAACTTTAACCTTTTGAGTGCAAAGAGTGACTTAATTTAAAGGTTGGTTGATCCAAGGGATCAACTTCACCTATTAGTTCCTTTGAGAGCTTATTAGGTCTTGTATTTTAAGGTTCAAGTGACTTAAGAGCTGAATTGCTTAGGGTTTCACTTGATAAATGTTTTCAAGCAATGGCTTGGGCACACTTCTTTTGAGGATTCTCAATTCTTGATTAGAAAGTGTCTCTAAAACCTTAGCATTGAGTCTTAAGTTGGCTCTAATTGGTCCAATTAGTTGTCTCGAGATTAGGTAATTAGGGCTCAAGCAAGAAGGTTTTAGCCCTAACTACCTTTAGTGGATGTACAGATAGAATGTGTTGAAATTTAAAAACAGGCAACTTCTGTGATTTACTAGGTATGAACGACAGGTTATTCCTAATTTGCTTTTTCTTTTTCTTCCTCTTTAGAATTTAAGGGGCTTGAGAGGATAGAAAATTACCTGTCCCTTGGCGTGGTTATTGTGCAGCTGCTTGTTTCCTTCTTGTTTTCCTGTGCCTGCACAACAAAAGAGAAGAGATTAGGCTAGTAGTAAATCAAGAATTGTGAATAAATAGCTTCTAGAATGGTCATTGCTCTCCGGCAACGACGCCAAAAAGTGGTTGGACTCTCTTCCTTCGGGTTTTAATGATATATTCGTTGCAGTATTATGAAAGACGATTACCACTTTAATTTATTTATTACTCGAGATTTAAAATATTCCGAGGTCGAACTCAAGGAGCACACGTCATTCTAGAAACATATGAACTCACAATTGACTATATACTATTTTACAAAAATTTAAGAAAGAGAGAATAAGCAAAAAAAAAAGCTCCTTTTCTTCTTCTTCTCTTTTCCTTCCCTTCTTTCTCTTGGCTTCTTCTTCTTCTCTCTTCTTCTTTTGTGCCTTCTCTTCTTTAGTCGGCTTCTGTGCCTTCTTCTTTCTTCTTTTCCTCTATTGCGGCTTTTCTTTTCTCTTCCTTTTCTGCTGCTGCTTCTTCTTCTTTCTTCTTTTCTTTGCTGCGGCTGCCTCTTCTTCTTTCTTCTACGTCTTCTTCTTTCTTCAGCAGCTCCCTTCTTCTTTTCTTTTTCTTCTCTTCTTCTCTTCTTGATCTGGACGTCTGATTCTTCAAGTCGAACGCCTTATCGGTGCTGTTGCTACAGTGCCTCCTTCTCTTCTTTTGTTGTTTTCCATTCTTCTTCAGATTCTTCCTCTTCTTCTCTTTGCTGCGGCTTCTCCTTCACCTTCTTCTTTTTCTCTACTGCAGGAGCTCTGCGACCAAGTCCTCGCCACCCGCTCTTCCTTTTCTTCTTCCTCATATGTTCCCTGCACACACGCGATGCAAAACCTACCCCTACACTTTCCCGCGTCTCTCTCTCTTGGAATTTCTCTTGTGTATGCTCTCCCAGAGCCGGGTAATCGGGTCAGGTCGTGTGCTCGGGTCTAGGCGCACTGGCGTGGGTGTGGTGCACGAGGAGTGCTCAGGAGTGGGGGTAGTTGGGTCACAGGTCAGATTCGCGTGGGCAGTGCCGCGGACGAGACCCGGTGAATAGGTGAGGAGGGACCTCACCCCAGTGTTTCGAGGCGAAAAGCCTATGCGAATTTTTCCTCTTAGGTGTGGGCGCGTGCCCACACACTTCCAAGGTGGGACTAAAGTCCCACCTCCGATCTTGGGCGTCTGCGGGAGGAAGATTCTTCCAATTGTGGCAGCGGTAGAGGCCTGCGACCCCAACTGAAGTCCTGAGTGCGTGCGCGAAACCCTTCCGCGCGACCTGGGCTGCAGACCTGGAGCTGAAGAGGCTTGGAGCTGCTTGCAAGCTTGCTCCAAGCTTCTCGTCAATGGCGGCGAGGGCGCGAGACCTGAAACCACCAGCACGGCCTTGCGGCCCTATCAGAATACTTGGTGAGCTTCGTCAGAGCACGGCGAAGACAGTGCGAGGGTCGGCGCGGCGTGGGGTGGCCAGAGTGTGCGTTCCTAGGGCACACTGTGTGAGTGAGAGTGGGTGTGTTCGGGGGGTGTTCTGGAGGTACGACGTGGTGAATGGAGGGCGGATTTAGTGTCAGTGAGGTGTCGCGGTGCTTAAGGGGTGATTGGCGAGGCGGATGGAGTGGTGCGGCGGAAACGCCTTGTCGGAGTGTGGCCGGAGATGGAGAAGGTGGTGGTGAACAGTGGTGGTCGGTGGGTGGAAATAGTAAATTAAGAAGGAGGAAATAAAAGAGAGAGCAAGGGGAAGAGTTTCACCTACTTAACTAACGAAAAGGGGGAACGAGGCGCTCGGCACGTGCCTGCCGACGCCGAAGATGAAAATGCCCAAAGGGAGGTAATGGCAACGAGGAGGAGGTCGGGAAGGCGCCAGCTGGTGCGGCCTGGCGCGAGAGGACGAGACAGAGTGAACTCTGCTGCAGGTATGGCAGTAGAGCGACGAAGGAGAGGAGGAAAGGCCACTAGAGCCTGCGAGCGCTTGACCGTAGGAGGTGGAGACGAAGTTGGGGGGAATTCCTCGGCCAAATCAAGCTTGCCCTCACCGGAGAGCCCTGCCGTTCCTTCTATAGCAGTTGGCGGGAGGAGATTCTCCAGGAGAGATCGTGGAGAGCATGCCGGAGTTGGCCGGAGATGGAGACCCATTCCTCTCGCGCGTTTGCACGAGAGAAGTGGGTAATGGCAGGCCATGGGAGAGGGTCCTTGCGAAAGAGGACAACGCAAGGAATCCCCCTCTCGTTTCTGAGAGCGGCCCCCATACCCTACACGGCGCCATCCTCTGCGTAAGGTTGCCGAAGGCATGGGCGGCTGCATGGGGTGGCATAGGGATCGTTATGCAAAGAATGAAAGAAAAGTTAGGGGCAAAATGCAAGGGTTCAAAAAGATAAGGGTCGAAAAGTAATTCTAGAGGACCAATTTGTAAAATAAGTCAAGATGGCCTTCCCTTAGGTTCAAATTTTGGTATAAACCTAATTTGGACCTAAGGAATCTAATGGTGAAGTTTGATTTTAGGTTTGACCACGTTTGACTAGTCAATTTGCACAAAAACCTAAATTATGTCAAAAATTGGGTATAGTTCTAAATTTAGGTCAAGACAGGTTCTAATGGACAAATTGAAGGTTCTAACACCTAGAGGATGTTTTTTCATGATTTTTAGAGGATTTATTTGACTTTTATCTTGCCATGAACTTCGTGAATTAAAGCAGGTTTGTTTTTAGGGTTAGAGAATGCTATTTAATTCCTAGAAGTTGCTATAATCCTTTTCGGATCAGGTCATCCCACTTTCTTTCTTATTAAGCCCATTTGACCTGTGTTCAGACCCTTAGACACCCCATTTGTGTACTGCATTAGTAAAATTGCAGTTTTACCTCTTGTGAATTATTTTATTCTTAAAATTAGAATTCTCTGATTTAGGCTTTTCCTTAGGTTTTATAGGAGCATTTGTATGCTTATTTAGATCAAAATGTGCTAGTTAGGGTTCATGACGAGGCTCTCATCAGATAGTTACCCTGCACTGACACGCGGTCACTCGTTTTCGCTAGCGGGTATGCTCAAAGTACAGCATGGAACAGTATAGGGCCTAGCCTCTCAACAATAGGGGTTTAGCCCCTCAGAACCAAATAGGGGTCTTACCCCTCCACAGTTCGCGCACCCTCGTCTGACTACCCTGGTTTGCCCAGAGGGCCTAACAAGTCAGTGTAGGGTGGCTAGCTGAACCCCGGGCCTTGTGGGGTGGCTAGCTCCCTCCCTACACTAGTAGCTTGCCTCGATACTATGTATATGAGGGCCAACAAAAGTCAGTGTAGAGTGGCCAATCCTAACGCCGGGTCCCAACCCAAGGGTGGCTAGCTCCACTCTACACTAAAAGGGGACAGTCGCTCTCCTTAGTACCACGTACTAAAGGACCAGCACACTTCCCGTCCACATTCCATATTTTCCATCTAATCACAGGAGCTCTACTCCTAACTCCCCGTAAGGTTCATGCTCATGTTCACCATATTATTTCAATCCAGATTTCATCATTCACAATTCAGTTCTCGTATATATATACAAGCAGCTCGTATTTCCATAATTTAATACATGCAACTAATGATTTCACAAGTAACTGTTCAGTTATCTCGGGCAGCTCATATTCTAACAGGCAACTCATACTTATTTACAGGCAGTGGCTAACAATTTAGTTTGTTCACGTATATAATTACAATTACGTAGAACAATTAGCTCAATCATTTCTCTGTCCTAAGGTTCATGCCACATCTTAGGTTTCTAGTTGACTAATTTTCATAGATACATTAATATTTAAAAAGAATAACAGGGGTGGACCATTCTATCAGATAATCCGGGAGTACTGGGAACTCGAACCGCAGACCTAGGAGTCTCTACAAGCCGCAGACACGCAGCAGATCGAAGTCCTATACTAAGGAACACATCACAAGGAAAGATTCAGAATAGTGTATAAAGGTTTCTAATACGTAGAGAAACTCACAAGGAAACCATAGATACTTCTTTTGCGTAAAACGGATCCTGATCGGGCCCTAAACGAGTCAAAAATGTGTCTACAGACCAAAATCAGACGTTTGGAAACAAATCTAAACGTCTTAAAAGTCATAGAGACTCACCTTAAGCTCCTACAGTAACCTCAGACGTCTAGAACTCCCCCACGACCACCTAAAAATAGTTTCAGACGTCTGATCAGTCCTGTGATCGTCTGGAAATGCCTCTGGTAGTCTGATGAATTGTTCAGACGTTCGAAAGTGCATGGAAAGGTGTTCCGTGCACCTTCCCAAGGCTGCTCCAGCTTACGACAGAGCAGCCACCTTATTTTTAGCCAAACCAGATCGTCTGCGGTGCGGCCTACATGGCCGTAACCGCGAAGAGGACATACCTCCGCAATATAGATGCCTTCAGACATTTAGTGTTGACGCCAGACGTCCAGACGCACAGCCGATCGTCCGGACCGCACTCTAGATGTCTGATATTGAAAAAATTCCAATATCAGATCGTACTCTTTGCGCTCCTCGCCGCACTCCTCCGCGTCTTCCCTTGCTCTGCCGCAGCTCCAGCTGCTGCAGGTGGTCGAGGACGACACTCCGACGCCCTCCTCCCACACTCGTCACGGTGGCCGTGCAAGCTCCGACGAGCTTCCACGCACTCGACCTTGGCCTCCTCCTCCTTCTCACGCACTCTCCTCCTCGCTCTCACGCTCTCTTTCTCTCTCGCTCACCTCCTCCCGCCACTCCAGTAGTGGAAGTGGGGTGTGGTGGTAGTGGTGGAGTGGAGAGGAAGGGGGGTTGGCTCTTTATAGCTGAGGGGTTAGGGTTCGGTAGGGGAAAAAAAGAAGAAAGGAGAGAGAAGGAGAGTCTGCGCGCCACCTGCACACAGAACGCAGAGGGCATACAGATTTTTGATTTCCAGAAGTCTGGGAAAGGGTCCAGACGTCTGGCCAGACATCTGACTGACACTCCAAACATCTTAAAAGGCTAAAAGTGGAACGGGTCTTTACATCATAACAAACTTAAAGAAAGTTTCATCCCGGAAACTTGAGCTAGTTAGGGTGCGGAAAAAGGAATAAGAAACACATAACAAACTTAAAGTGGACCGAAGTAGGTCTGAAAAGACGTACCCTCAACAAGCTCCGGGCACTGCTCTCGCATCGCCGCCTCAGGCTCCCTGGTAGCTTCTTGTACTGCTGGCTTCTCCACAAAAACCTTACTGGGGGTACCTGCTTCCGTCTCAAACTCCGGACGGCTCTATCTAGTATCTGCATTGGTCTCTCGAGGTAGGTCAGGTCGTCACCCACCTCGACACTCTCGTGGCTCAGAACGTGACTAGGATCGACGACGTACTACCTGAGGTTGGACACGTGGAACACGTTGTGCACTCCAGAAAGCTGGGGAGGAAGGGCAAGCCGGTAGGCAATGGGTCCTACCCACTCTAAGACCTCAAGGAGCCCCACAAACCTTGGTGTAAGCTTCCCCTTCACCCCGAAATGCTGCAGGCCCTTCATGGGCAAAACGCGGAGAAAGACGTGATCCCCAACCTCAAACTGCACCTCTCTGCGTTTCCGATCAACATAACTCTTCTACCTGCTCTTGACAGTGCGGAGTCGTCTGTGGATCTGCTCTATCACCTCCTGACTCTTCCGGATCAGCCTGAGGCGAACCTCCCACTTGGTTGCCACCTCGACCCAACTCAAGGGCGCAGTACACCTCTCTCCGTTCAGAGCCTCGTAAGGTGCCATGCCGATGCTCAAGTGATAGTTGTTATTATATGCAAACTCTGTCAGGGGTAAATGCTCCTCCCAAGAGCCTGATGAGAACCTCATCATGAACTCTAACTAGCACATTTTGACCCAAATAAGTGTACAAAAGCTCTTACAAAACCTAAGGGAAAGCCTAAATCAGAGAATTACAAATTTGAGTATAAAATAATTCACAAGGGGTAAAACTATAATTTTACCATTGTAGTGCATCAACGGGAATTCTAGGGTTCTAGACATAGGTCAAGTAAACCTAATAAGAGAAAAAGTTGGGTGATTTGGTCTGAAAAGGGTTATGGCGACATCTAGGAATTAAATGACATTCTACAATCCTAAAACAAATCCACTTTAATTCGCGAAGTTTCATGCAAGATAAAAATCAACTAAGCCCTCTAAAATTCATGTAAAAATATCTCCTAGTATTTAGAACCTTCAATTTGGCCTTTGGAACCTGATTTGACCTAGATTGAGGTCCATACCCAATTTTTGACCTAATTTGGATTTTTATGCAAAATATCCAATCAAACGAGATCAAACCTAAAATCAAACTTCACCATTGGATTCCTTAGGTCCAAATTAGGTTTGTACCAAAATTTGGACCTAAGGGAAG
The DNA here is from genome assembly GCA_037157565.1 of Thalassia testudinum. NCBI lineage: Eukaryota > Viridiplantae > Streptophyta > Magnoliopsida > Alismatales > Hydrocharitaceae > Thalassia > Thalassia testudinum. The sequence continues at coordinate 58,621,399 of JAZHRO010000030.1, forward strand.
GCCATGTTGACCTACTTTACAAATTGGTCCTCAACAATTACTTTCTGACCCTTAACTTTTTGAAGCCTTGCGAATACCCCCTCAACTTTCACTTCGTCTTCTGAGAACCGGTCCCTCTGCCACCCGCAGCAGCAGGCCATACCTCCGGCAACTTTGCGCGGAGGATGGCGCCGCGCAGGGCATGGGAGTCGGCCCCAGAAATGAGAGGGTCCCCTGCGTTGTCCTCTTCTGCATGGACCACCTCCCATGACCTGCCGGCACCCATACCTCTCGTGCGAACGCGCGAGAGATATGGGTCTCTTTTCCGGCCACATCTCCGACAACCAGCCCACGCCTCCTCCTCGTGTTTCCCTCCCTGCCAGCACTTATTTAAGGAACGGCAGGGGCTGCCGCTTCCTTCAAGCTTGTCTTGGCCAAAGTTCTACCCCAAGTTCGTCTTCTTCTCCTTTGGCCAAGTGGTCCAGCAAGCTCCGGTGAGCCTCCCTCCTCCTTCTTGTCGTTCTGCCACAATACCAGTGGTAGAGTTGTCCTCACCATCTTCCTTCGCTTCGCGCAGCACCTGCGCGAGCATTTCTAGCCCCGTCGTTGCCGTCGTCTCCCTCCACTGGACATCGTCTTCTCCAGCGACAGCAAGTACTGCCATTCTTCATCTCTCCCCCTTCGTCCACTTAATCAGGTTAGAGTCACTCCTCTCTATCCCCTCTTCAATTCCCCTCAATTTATTTCACAAAGTACCCCTCGATTCCACTGTCCACCGTCGCCATCTCCACCTCTGGCAAGGCATCCCCGCCACTCCACACCTTCATCCGCCTCGCCAACCGATCCCTGAGCATCACCACCACCCACTGATTACCCTATGACCCTCCACTGACCGCACCAACCCCTGTCGCCTCCCCCCGAACAAACACATTCTCACGGCCACAGGGCGACCTAGGAACTCACACCTAGGACGCCCCGCGGCCAGCCAACCCCCGCCTCACCTTCGCCGTGATACAGCGAAGGTTTTCTGATGGTATGACAGAGCCACGAGGCAGTATTCTTGATTTAAGGTTCTGTGCCCTCACCGCCATTAACAAGCAAGCTTCGAGCTTGCTTGCAGGCTTGCTCCAGGCATCCGTGTCCCAGGTTGGAGCCTCAGACCGTGTGGAAGAGACTCACGCACGGTCCTAGGTCCCCAATTGAAGACGCGAGCCTCGTGTATCGCTGCAATTGCAAGGACTTCTGTTGCGAGCGAAGGCGCGGAAGCGGGTGGGACTTTTAGTCCCACCTCGGAAGTGTGCGGGCGGGCACCCGCACATAAATTGATTTTGTGTTTCAGGCTATTTGCCTCGAAACACACTGGGGTGAGGTCCCTCGCACCCTCGCCACACCTCGTCTGCGACACCTTCCCCGCGGACCTAGCACCCGGATCCGATTACTCCATGACTGTGCACACCTCGCACACCACCCACGTCGGTGCGCCTGGTCCCAAGCGCGTCACCCGACCCGCTCACCCGAATGCGGCTCTGGGAGAGCGAACCTTGGAGTGCATTTGAGAGAGAGAGATACGCGGGGAGGGTAGGGGTTAGGTTTTGCCTAACCTTGCATTGTGCAGGGAAGCAGGAGAGGAAGAAAAGAGGAGCGGCGAAGGACACTTATCGCATCAAAGAGCAGGAGCTGAGGGAGAAAGAAAGGAAAGAACAAGAAGAAGGCAGAGGAAGGAACCAAGGAAGAAGAGGAGGCGGTGCAACAGAGAAGATCAGAAGAAGAAGAAGACAAGGGAAGACAAAGAAAGAACAGAAGAAGAAGAAAGGTGCCGCAGCCAAAGCTTGAAGAAAGGAAGAAGAAGGCCAAGCAGGGAAGAGAAGAAGAGAAGAAGAAAAAGCCAAGGAGAAGAAGCAGCAGCAGCCAAAGAGAAAGGAAGAAGAAGAAGGAAATGAGCACTATAGCAACTGCTACTTAAGACATCTGATTCATGGAATCAGACGTCTGAAGACAGAAAAAGAGAGAAGAAAAGAAGACAAGAAAAATTTTATTCCCTTTCTCTAATTTTTTTTGTAAAACAGTATATACCCATATTGTAAATTGTGATTTTGTACGCTTCTAAAATCTAGTGTTGCTCTCTGAGTTCGACCTCGGAGATTCTCTATTTTCGAGTAATAAAAACAAATATACTTGCTGGTTGCCAACAAGCGACCCAGCAGAGCCTCTCCAGTCCAGTACACAGGCACGCAAAAGGTCCTCAAGCGTTTGTATAGTGCACTCTGATTGTCCGTCCGTCTAGGGGTGTTACGCGGTGCTGAACCTCAACCATATCCCCAAAGCCTGCTTAAACTCAGCTCAAAACTGGGAAGTAAAACGGGTATCCTTGTCGGATACAATCTCATGCGGAACTCCGTGCAGGCGTACCACATCGCGAATGTACCTCTCTGCCAACTGTGCTGGTCCCAACGTGACTCGGATCGGTAGGAAACGTGTCGTCTTCGTCAACCAGTCCACTATCACCCAGACTGCGTCGTGTCCTCGCTGGGTAACGGGTAGACCCACCACCAAGTCCATGGTGATGCTCTCCCACTTCCACTCTGGCACAGGAAGTGGCTGTAATGGCCCAACAAGCCTCTGGTGCCCGACCTTCACGTACTGGCACACCAAACACTGCTTCACGAACTCACCCACATCATGCTTTATCCCTCTCCATCAAAAGTCGTGCCTCAGATCATGATACATCTTTGTGTTCCCAGGAGGTATGGTGAATTTGGACCCGTATGCCTCCGTCAGAAGCTCTCTCAATAACTCCTCGTCCCTGGGAACGTACAAGCGTCCCCTCATGCGCAGCACCTCATCTGTAAAAGAAAAGTCTCTTGGGTCCCCTGACAGCACTCTATCTCGCAACGCCTGTAAGTGCGGATCTGCCATCTGCCCTGTGATGATGCGGTCTATCAACTCTGGTCGCGTCTGTCGTGTCACCGTCACTGCCCCACAATACCCTTGTGACTCCCGGGGTCGCCAACTGCCCAACTTCTCCATGAGTCTCCAACTCTGTGCCTTTAGACTGGCCAAGTGGGCGAGCGCCGTCCGGCTCAAGGCGTCAGCTACCACGTTGGCCTTCCCTGGATGGTAAGAGATGCTGCAGTCGTAGTCCTTCAGGAGCGCTAACCAACGTCTCTGTCTCATGTTAAGCTCCTTATGGTCAAACAAGTACCTGAGGCTCTTATGATCTGTGAAAATCTCAAAGGTCTCATCGTAAAGATAGTGCCTCCATGTCTTCAGCGCGAATACAACAGTTGCCAGCTCCAAGTCATGGGTAGGGTAGCTATGCTCATGGGGCTTCAGTTGCCGCGAAGCGTAAGCGACAACTTGACTTCGCTGCATGAGCACACCCCCTAACCCCTGCAACGAAGCGTCTGTATACACCATAAAACCACCGCCGCTGTCCAGGATGGTGAGCACAGGAGCTGAAGTCAGCCTTTCCTTCAACTCCTGAAAACATGACTCATAAGCATCTATCCAGGCAAAGGGTGCGTCCTTCCGAGTCAACTGAGTCATAGGACGCGTAATCTGCGAGAATCCCCTGATAAACTGTCGATAGTAACCTGCCAGTCCCAAAAAGCTGCGTATCTCTGTCACTGTACGTGGCCTCTCCCACCTGAGTATGGCCTCAACCTTGGCTGGATCCACAGCTAAACCATCCCCTGAGATCACATGGCCCAAGAAAGTCGCCTGCCTCAACCAATACTCGCACTTGCTGTACTCGGCATACAGCCTGCGTCATCTCAAAGTGTCCAAAATCATCCGTAGATGCTGTCTGTGCTGTGCCTGATCCCACGAGTAAACGAGCACGTCGTCGATGAATACCACCACAAACTGATCCAAATACAATCTGAAAATCCGATTCATCAAATCCATAAAAGCAGCGGGGGCGTTGGTCAGCCTAAATGGCATAACCAAGAACTCGCAGTCCCCGTACCGGGTACGGAAAGCTGTCTTGGAGACATCAGTCTCCCTGATCCTCAACTGGTGGTAGCCTGACCTCAAATCTATCTTGGAGAACACTATGGCATCTCGCAACTGGTCAAAAAGGTCATCAATCCTCGACAGCGGATACTTGTTTTTGATGGTGACCCTATTCAACTGTCTGTAGTCAACACAAAGTCGTAGGGTACCATCCTTCTTCTTCACGAACAACACAGGGGCTCCCCATGGGGACGCACTGGACCTCACAAAGCCCTTCTCCAACAGGTCCTGTAGCTGTGACTTGAGTTCTCGCAGCTCAAGTGGTGCCATCCAGTACGGTGCAGTAAAAATGGGGCTGGTCCCCAGTACCAGTGAGATCTCAAACTCGATCTCACGCTCAGGTGGTAGTCCTGGCAGCTCCTCTGGAAACACGTCGGGGTACTCACAAATCACCGGAATGCTCTGAAAGTCAACCACAGGGCTAGGCTCTACCACTACATAGGCTATAAAGCCCTCACACCCCTGTCTAAAAAGCCTTGCTGCCCGAAGCGCAGATGAAGCAGCTACACTCTGGGTCGGGCGAGCAACCGCTGGTCGGTACCCTCCTCGTGACTGTTGCCCTCTCCCACGTGCAAGGAGACCACGACCACCAGTTCAGCCTCCAACGCTCGGTGTGGGGAGCATCTGCTATGCTCCATCCTTAGATGGGCAGTCCCTCCTGATGTGGCCCAGCTGGCCACACTGGTAGTAGAGGGGAACTCGACTCCCTCCCTCGGTAGGTCCCTGCTAACGGCTGGACGAGGGTCCAATGCTGGCAGCTGGCCCTTGTTTGGGGCCCCCAAAGGTCACTGACGGCCCTGCAAAACGAGACGACTCTCCTGTAGGTGTCGCATGCCTCCTCTCTCGACGACCCTGAGAGTACTCTGGCTGGTAGGGTGTCTTTCGTCAGCTGTCAGTGTCTTGCGCGACCGGGTTGGTCTCCTCGTACGTCATGGCTGCCTCCACCACTCTCGAGAAGGTGGGAAGCTTCAGGGGTTTGACATACCCTCGAATAGCAGGCTGGAGTCCCTCAGTGAACCTCCACAAGCACTCTTCCTCTGTAGCTACGGCTGTCGAAGCAAAACGTGACAGCTCCAGGAAGCGCGTGCGATATGCGCTAACAGTCATCGTCCCCTGGTGGAGAGTTTGGAACTCCCACCTCCTCTGGTCCTACCAAGTCTGTGGGAAGTACTGCTCGCCGAAGAGGGTCACGAACTGGTCCCACGTTGGCTCTTTCCTCTCTTGGCCTCTGACTGCCCTCCACCACCTGTGTGCCGCACTCTCTAGCTGATACATGGCAAAGGCCACGCGACACTCCCAAGGGGGACGAAGGGTGTCAAACAGCTTCTCTATCTGCTCCAGCCAGTCCTCTACCTCAGATGGGTCCTCATCTCCATTGAAGGAGGGGGGTTTCAACTTTCGGAACTATCCGAAAAGCTTGTGGTGCAGCTGTAGTGGGGGAACGGGCACGCCTCCAGGCAAGGAGGGCTCGTGCTCGGAAGTGTCAGAGTGTGGTGGGGGCGGTGGAGAACCACCCCCTCCCCCTCCTGCTCGTCTGACGCTACGACAGTCTCTCTGTCCCACTGAGGACTCCCCCTCCACGTCCTTAGGGAGAGGTGCCCATGGAGGGTTGTGGAGCTCCTCTCGCACTGTCTTTGATCAGATGGATGAGGTCCTGGGCCTAAACGCCCGGGAGAAGAGGCAGGTGATGAGATCCTCATCATGAACCCTAACTAGCACATTTTGATCTAAATAAGTGTATAAAAGCTCCTACAAAACCTAAGGGAAAGCCTAAATCAGAGAATTCTAAATTTAAGAATAAAATAATTCACAAGGGATAAAACTATAATTTTACCAATGCGGTACACAAACGGGGTGTCTAAGTGTCTAAACACAAGTCAAATGGGCTTAATAAGAAAGAAAGTGGGATGACCTGATCCGAAAAGGGTTATAACAACTTCTAAGAATTAAATGACATTCTGTAACCCTAAAAATAAATCTGCTTTAATTCACGAAGTTCTTGGCAAGATAAAAGTCAAATAAATCCTCTAAAATTCATGTAAAAATATCCCTTAGGGTTTAGAACATTCAATTTGGCCAGTAGAACCTGTCTTGACCTAAATTAAGAACCATACCCAAATCTTGACCTAATTTGGGTTTTTGTGCAAATTGATTAGGCAAACTTGGTCAAACCTAAAATCAAACTTCACCATTAGATTCCTTAGGTCCAAATTAGGTTTATACCAAAATTTGGATATAAGGGAAGGCCATCTTGACCTACTTTACAAATTGGTCCTCTTAAATTACTTTTCGACCTTATCTTTTTTGAACCCTTACATTTTGCCCCCCAACTTCCCTTTCGTTCTTTACAGAATGGTCCCTCTGCCACCCCACGCAACTGCCCATACCTCCGGCGACCTTGCGCGGAGGATGGCGCCGCGCAAGGTATAGGAGTCGCTCACAGAAACGAAAGGAGGGTTTCCTACGTCGTCCTCTTTCGTAGGGACCCCCTCCCATGTCCTACCATTGCCAACTCCTCTTGTGCGAACGCGCAAGATGAATGGGTCTCCACTTCCGGCCAACTGCGGCAAGCTCTCCACATTCTCTCCTCGAGATTCTCTTCTCGCCAGCTGCTATTTAAGGGACGGCATGGCTCTCCGGTCGTCTCAAGCCTGTTTTGGCCGAGGAAAACCCCCAAACTTTGTCTCCTCCTCCTCCGGTCAAGCGCTCGCAGGCTCCGGTGACCCTTCCTCCTCCCCTTCGTCGCTCTGTTGCCATACCTGCAGCAGAGTTCACTCCGCCTCACCCTCTCGTGGCAGGCTGCACCATATGGCACCTTCCTAACCTCCTCCTCGTCGCCGTACCCCCCTTTGGGCATCTTCGTCTCCGGCGTCAGCAGGCACGTGCCGAGTGCCTTTTCCTCCCCTTTCGTCAGTTAAGTAGGTACACACTCTTCCCCTTACTCTCTTCTTTATTTCCCCTTATTAATTTGCTATTTCCACCCACCGACTACCATTGTCCATCGCCACCTTCTCCATCTCCGGCCGCCCTTCGGCGAGGCGTTCCAATCTCTCCACGCCTCCATCCGTCTCACCAGCAACCCCTTAAGCACCGCGACACCTCACTGACCCTAAATCCGCACTCCATTCACCACGCCACACCTCAAGAACACCCCCCGAACACACCCACTCTCACGCACATAGTGTGCCCTAGGCTCATGGCCATAGGCACTCTCACATCTCGTCGACCACCTCTGCACACTTGCCACACCTTGGCGAACCTCCCTGAACCTTTTGACGCGGCCGCGAGGTCGTTTTAGTGTTTTCAGGACCCAGGTGCTTGCCGCCATTGTCGAGCAAGTCGAAGCTGCTTCGTGAGCTTCTTCAGGTCCATCCGCTCCAGGCGTAAGCACTAGGCAACGCGGAATTGAGGCGCGAGCGTGTCCAGGTCATCAATTGGGGCCGTAAGCCTCGGCTGCTGCCCCAAATCGCTCGAGCCTCCTTCCTACAGGTGCACGAAACAGCATGTGGGACTTTAGTCCCACCTCGGAAGTGTGTGGGCGCGCGCCCACACATAAATTGAAAAGGTGTTCCTGGCTTATCGCCTCGAAACACTGGGGTGAGGTCCCTCGCCCTCACTCATCGGGTCTCGTCCGCGGCACTGCCCACGTGGACCTTACCCGCAACCCGATTACCCTGATCCGTGCACTCCTCGCGCACCACCCACGCCGGTGCGCCTGGACCCGGGCACGCAACCCAACCCAACCCGATTACCATGCTCTAGGAGAGTGTACTAAAGAGAGATTCAGAGAGAGAGAGACGCGGGAAAGGGTAGGGGTAGGTTTTGCGTTCGCATGTGTGCAGGGAGTAGGTGAAGAAGAGAAGGAAGGGAAGCAGCGAAGACCTGGCCGCAGGGAGAAGAAGAAAGAAGAAGGCGAGGACTTAGCCGCAAAGCATAGAGGAAAGAAGAAGGTGAAGGAGAAGCCGCAGCAGAGAAAGAGGAGGAGGAGCGAAAAGGAAGACGAAGAAGGAGGAGGTGCTACACAAAGAAGGAGGAGGCACTATAGCAACAGGGTCGTTAAGGCGTCTGATTCAGAGAATCAGACATCTGGAAAAGGGAAAGGCAGAAAAGGAGGAGAAAAAGAAGAACCGCAGCAGAGGAGAAGAAGAAAGAAGAAGGTAGAGAAGCTGACTGAAGAAGAGAAGGCACAATAAGAGAAGGGAGAAGAAGAAGCCAAGAGAAAGAAGAGAAGGAAAAGAGAAAGAAGAGAACCGCAGCTGCTGAAGGAAAAGAAGCACAGTGCGAGAAGAGAGAAGAAGCCAAGAGAAAGGAGAGAAGAAGAAAAAGAGAAATTTTTGCTCACTCTCTCTCTCTCTTAAATTTTTGTAACAGTATTGTCAACTTACATGTTTCTAGAATGATGTGTGCTCCCTGAGTTCGACCTTGGGATAATCTAAATCTCGAGTAATAAATAAATTAAACTGGTGATCATTTTTAGCAATATACTGCAATGAATATATCATTAAAACACCGTGAACGACCAGCAGGTCAACTGGCACCTCGGGCCCGGCACGTTCGTCCCTCCAACCTCGTCCACGGCCGCGTTCGCAGCTTGCCTCGAGAACTCCCCGACGAGGCATCTCCTACAATGAGACGTAGAAGACAGAACAAAAGGGTCAACGCTATCGAATTTCTGCGAAAAGGGACTCAAAACATATTTCAAAGCGATACGTTGTGGTGGTTACCCTAATTACATGCATGTAAATGGTTATTCTCAAGCTAGTTGGTTCATTTCTCGGGACGACCTTGCTCTGATACCATCTTGTTATGACTCGATTTCCAAATCCCTACAAGACCCGAGACTGGCTCACCTCGACTAATCCCAAGACCCAGTCGTCCAACAAGAAATAACCGAAAAGAAGGAAAATAAATCACATTCACATATGCAATGTAACTAAGCACTAAAAATGTACAAGCAGTAAAGAAAAGTAAAAGCTACTATTCCAGTACATACCACCACCACAACAGGAACAACTGAAACGAAAGCAACAGTAACAACAACAGGAACTAAAAAGTTTGAAACTCACTACAACAGTAAAGAGAGTACAACGAAAAGTGCTGAAAACTACAGCTAGGCTAGACTGGGCCCAGCACCCTCCGCAGCCGAAAGCTCGGGCTGCTCAACTCCTGAACCTGAACAGGGTTATGACAAAGGCGGAGTCAGCGAACGTTAAGTAGAGTGGTAACCATACTATCTAAAGCAGTAAAAGTAGCAGGTATATTTATCTTTTCAGTTATTTTATTTTATAGGTAATTCCTTTTCACCCCTCTCTTGTCAACATTCAGATTTATCTTGATCTTGCGTGTTCCTCATCAGAACAATCTTGATTGCAGTCTTTCCCGAAGAGTAGAAGGTACACGTGGTGCTCTTCTGGCTGGGAGAGTCCCCTGTGGCAGTCCTACACCCAGTCAACCACCCCGAGGTCACTATCAGACGTAGCGGTGACTACGGCACGTGCAATAGGCGCATGGGTAGCTACCCTGCACTGACACGCCATCAGTCGTTTCCACTAGCGGGTACGCTCAAAGTACAGCACAGAACAGTATAGGGCCTATGATAACACTACATCTTGGGGTGATAAATCTGTCAATTGGGGTTTATCTTAAGAGCAAAATGCGCAAATAACACATCATAAATAGGAATAGGAGCATCGCATGCATTGCACATCAAGATTGCTTATAATGTATTATTAACGACCATGTATACAAGGACATGTAAAAACAGGCCTCAGATGAGCAATCGGAATGCACGGATGGATTCAAAGCGACGAACAGAGTCCAACGGACTCGAAATCGGCCAAATTCGACATCTGGATCTCCTGCAATGGACCCAAGAGGTTCTGACCGTTGATCTGATGATCAACGGCCCACAGTGCGTAACGTGACACCCGTTCATCGCATCTCCACCGTCACCCGCTTCTGCCTTCACCCGGAAGATGAATCTCAGCCGTCGATCTTCGATCAAACGACTGAGACCCACTCACGCGCCCGCCCTCGCCGCGACAAAGCAGCGGCCAGCGTATCGGTCGAACGCCTCACGCCCGCATAGCCGACGCGGCTTCGAATCGCGCCTCGTGGAAATCAGAAGGCGAACGCACGCACCGAGCAAATTCCACCGCTCGATCAGCAGCAGACGGCACGGATGAAGCGACGCGGTGCGATCTCGCATGTACAAGGCTGACGCACGCGATGACGCGGGGAGCGTGGGTGCGATCCAGGCACGCGCCCCACGAGCGACATCAACTGTCTGATCGCTCTCAAGCCACACACATGGATTGTGCGCGAGGAAGCACGTGCGCGTGCGAGCGACTGCTGGGCAGGGGGCTTCACCGACGTTTTGGGAAGGGTTTTAGCGACGTCCTGGACGTCACTAAAACCCCTTCTTCATTTGGAAAGACCTTTTGCCTATATAAACTCCATCCAACCACCCGTTCAAGGCATTCAATCCACTTGCAACTACTCTACCCCACTCCTAGCCACCATTAGCTCTCTTTGTAATCACCGAAGACGACGAGTCGCCGACGGAGCCCCTCTCCACCGCCGTGGCTGCCTCGCCATCTTCTCTCTCTCTCTTTCTTTCCTTCTTTATCTGAAGCTTTACTTTACTTGTGTTTAAGCATTTAGCTAGTGTTATAATTATAAACTAAAGTTGCATGTCAAATGAAGTTGTTTTCTATCTAGTTACTTGCCCCCTTTCATGTTTAAGTTGCATGTTGTGAATGAGACAATTCTAACCCTATTCTCTCTCTCTCTCTCTCTCTCTCTCTCTCTCTCTCTCTCTCTCTCTCTCTCTCTCTCGACTTGTCACAAGAAAAAACCCGTTATTTCCGTGACATTAAGTGATAAGAAAAATCCGTTTCTCACGCCTTCCTAAAATCGACACTCGGACTCACATCCATTTCTTCATTTAAAACCGACGTTGCGAGCTTATGCTATAACAACTCTTTTAAACACACACGCCCCACGCCACGTCAGCCTAGCCCTCTCAGCAACAGGGGTCTAGCCCCTCAGAATCAAACAGGGGTCTCGCTCCTCCACAGTCCGCGCACCCTCGTCTGACTACCCCGGTTTGCTCAGAGGGCCTAACAAGTCGGTGTAGGGTAGCTAGCTGAACCTCGGGCCCCGTGGGGTGGCTAGCTCCCTCCCTACACTAGTAGCTCGCCTTAGTACCATGTACATGAGAGCCAACAGAAGTCGGTGTAGAGTGGTCAATTCTAACCCCGGGTCTCAACCCAAGGGTGGCTAGCTCTGCTCTACACTAAAAGGGGACAGTTGCTCTTCTTGGTACCACATACTCAAGGGCCAGCACACTTCCCGTCTACATTCCAGATTTTCCATCTAACCACAGGAGCTCTACTCCTAACTCCCCGTAGGGTTCATGCTCATGTTCACCACATCATTTCAATCCATATTTCATCATTCACAATTCAGTTCTTGTATATATATACAGGTAGCTCGTATTTCCACAATTTAATATATGCAACTAATGGTTTCACAGGTAGCTATTCAGTTATCTCAGGAAGCTCATATTCTAACAGGCAACTCATACTTATTTACAGGCAGTGGCTAATAATTTAATTTGTTCATGTATATAATTACAATTACGTAGAACAATTGGCTCAATCATTTCTCTGTCCTAGAGTTCATGCCACATCCTAGGTTTCCAGTTGACTAATTTTCATAGATACATTCATTTTAATAAGAATAATAGGGGTGGACCACTCTACCAGACAATTCGGGAGTACTGAGGGCTCAAATCGCAGACCCAGGTGTCTCTGTGAGCCCTAAGTAGCAGATCGAAGTCCTATACCAAGGAACACATCACAAGAGAAGATTCAGAACAGTGTATAAAGGTTTCTAATACGTAGAGAAACTCACAAGGAAACCACAGATACTTCATTTGCGTAAAATGGATCCCGATCGTTCCCTAAACGGGTCAAAAATGTGTCTGCAGACCAAAATCAGACGTCTGGAAACAAGTCTAGACGTCTTAAAAGTCACAAAGACTCACCTCAAGCTCCTGGAGTGACCTCAGACATCCAGAACTCCCCCACGACTGCATGAAAATAGTTCCAGACGTCTGACTAGTCCTCTGATCGTCTGGAAATGCCTCCGGTAGTCTGATGAGCTGTTCAGACGTTCGAAAGTGCGTGGAAAGGTGTTCCGCACACCTTCCCAAGGCTGCTCCTGCTTATGACAGAGCAGCCACCTTATTTTTAGCCAAACCAGATCGTCTGCGGTGCGGCCTGCATGGCTGTAACCGCAAAGAGGACGTACCTCCGTGATACATATGCCTTCAGATGTCTGGTGTTGATGCCAGACGTCCAAACACGCGGCCGGTCGTTCGGACTGCACTCCAGACGTCTGATACTGGAAAAATTCCAGTATCAGACCGTGCTCCTAGCGCTCCTCGCCACGCTCCTCCACGTCTCCCCTCGCTCCGCCACAGCTTCAGCTGTTGCAGGTGGTCGAGGACGACGCTCCGACACCCTCCTCCTCCCGCACGCTCATGTGAGCTCCGACGAGCTTCCACGAAGCTCTCGACCTCGGCCTCCTCCTCCTTCTCACGCACTCTCCTCCTCCTCACTCTCACGCTCTCTCTCTCTCTCTCGTTCACCTCCTCCCGTTGCTCTGGCAGTGGAAGTGGGGTGTGGTGGTAGTGGTGGAGTGGAGAGGAGAGGAAGGGGGGTTGGCTCTTTATGGCTGAGGGGTTAGGGTTCGGCAGGGGGAAAAAAAGAAGGAAGGAGAGTCTGCGCGCCGCCTGCACGCAGAACGCAGAGTGCATACAGATTTTTGATTTTCGGACGTCTGGGAAGGGGTCCAGACGTCTAGCTAGATATCTAACTAACACTCCAGACATCTTAAAAGGATAAAAGTGGAACAGGTCTTTACAGCAGCCCACAGGTGGTGGAGGGTAGTTAGAGTCTAGGAGGGGAGAGAGCCGACATGGGACTAGTTTGTGGCTCTCTTCTGCGAGCAGTACTTCCCGCAGACTTGGCAGGACCAGAGGAGGTGGGAGTTCCACACTCTCCGTCAAGGGGCGATGATAGTCAACGCGTACCACATGCATTTCCTAGAGCTGTCACGCTTCGGCCCGACAGCTGCGTCTATTGAGGAGGAGTGTCTGTGGAGGTTTACTGAGGGGCTTCGACCGACGATTTGGGTTTATGTGAAACCCCTGAAGTTGCCCACTTTCTCTCGTGTGGTTGAGGCGGCCATGACTTATGAGGAGACCAACTCGGTCGCGCGAGACATTAACGGCGGACAGAAGAGGCCCTACCAGCCAGAGTACTCATAGGGCCGTCAGGAGAGGAGTCACACGAAGGTCCCAGGAGAGCAGTCTCGTTCTTTGGGGCCACTCTCGTGTGGTTGAGGCGACCATGACTTATGAGGAGACCAACTCGGTCGCGCGAGACATTAACGGCGGACAGAAGATGCCCTACCAGCCAGAGTACTCATAGGGTCGTCAGGAGAGGAGTCACACGAAGGTCCCAGGAGAGCAGTCTCGTTCTTTGGGGCCACTAGTGGCCTTTGGGAGCGCCAGACAGGGACCAGCTACTAGTACCGGAACCCTGCCCAGCCACCAGTATGTTGGTGCTAGAGCACCACGATCATTTGTTTTGATGATAACAAAACACGTGTTATTTAACATTTGCAATTTGAGTCATAGATTTCAGGTCAATTGCAAATGTGGACGTGTTTCGACGGAGTTCGAGCTCGCATCCAGGACGGATTGGAGGAGCTTGACGGAAAACAGAAGAGGTTCGCGTGGAGCGAAAGATTGAAGATGGAAGGAAATGAAGAATAGGATAGATTTTCTTCTTTTGTACTTGTTGTATTTTTCGTTGCTCTTTATTTCCTTAGATATTTCATGTTAAAGAGCCTCAAAGAACCCTAACAGTAGTCCTAGGAACAACGGCACAACCCTAGGATACTTAGGTTTTCTGTAGAATACTTAGAAAACCAATATAGGGTTCAAACAGACTTTCCAGACGTCTAATTCCCAAATCAGACGTCTGATAATGTATTTTAAGACGTCTGACTGTTGTTTCAGACGTCTGATAACTGTTAGGCTGGACATAGTTAGTTCTGTCTGATGAAATCAGACGTCCAGACCTTATACCAGACGTCTTAGGAGACGTCTGATGACTTTGCCAGACATCCAATTAGTGGACTGTTGGCTGGCTTCGCAAACACTCCAGGTATGACCGTTAGAGCCTTATCAGACGTCTGATAATTGACCGTTTTGCATCGGCTAACCCAAAATCTCTTCTCAGAGATTTTCTAGCTGTTGCAACGTTTGGAAATCAATTCCCACAGTAAAAGTAGGTTTCCAGACGTCCAGACATAGTGCCAGACGTCCTGTATGTCGTCTGATGGACTTGCGCAAAAACCCTGTTTAGATCTGATTCAAGTCAGGGAGAAACCCGCATAGAATCAGACGTCTGACCTTTGAATCAGACATCTTAAAGTGGCCTTCCAGATGTCTGATGCCAGAGTTAGACGTCTGATAACCCTGTCAAATGTAATCATTGTCCTGATTTCGGCCTGATTCTCTTGGACTTTGTTCCCAACGGCTATGGAAGCTTTTCTAAGCCTTCCAAAGCCTTCCTAAGGCCTCTATAAATAGAGGGAAGCCTTTACACACCTACACACTAAGAGACACACAAGATACACACCTAGAGAGACCAAGATACACTAAGATCAAGTATTTCCACTCTCTTGTGTCCAAGAAGCTCTTGCTCTCTAAGCTCAAGCTCCATCATCTTGAGAGCATCATTCCCTTCGCGCACCCGCTCTCCCGCCGTTGTCTACGAGAGCGACATTGCGTCATCGCGTGGCTCACGCACCGCGTCATCGTCGACGCACTCCTTGCAAAGGGGAGTTTCCTAAATCCTATAGAAGCTTAGGTTTATTACTTTGTTGGCTCTATAGGTTCGTTGTTTATTTTACCTTTGTCTTTTGGTTGGGTATTCGCTTTGCGAATTCCCGTCTCCTTCGTGGGACAAAATCCTTCTCGTGGAGAGAAGGGGTTGAGGAACGCTACCCTCGTACTTGTAGCGTGGTTGTACTGAGGTTGAATCACCCTCGTTTTAAAGTGATTCGTTTAGTGGATTTGATCAACTAGGTTGATCGGAAAATCCTAACTCGAGAGGGTTAGGTGGTGGTTTTTACCCGGTTTGGGTTTCCACCTAAAAAGTTCCTATGTACATTTTGTGATTGCTTATCTTTGTGAGATTGTTTATATTTTCAATTCCGCATTTTTCTCGTCACACTGATCTCACCCCTCCAAGTAGGGAAATCACACAGTAGAGACCGACTGAGGGAGGAGGCCTTATTCCTCTCTGCTACCAATGTGGCCAGCCGGGCCACATCAGGAAGGACTACCCATCTAGAACTAGAGCACAGTAGATGCTCCCCGCACCGAGTGCTGGAGGCCAAGCTGGCGGCCGCGGTCACCATACACGTGGAGGAGGACAACAGTCACGAGGAGGGTACCAGCCTGCTGCTGCCTGCCTGACCCAGAGCGTGGCCGCTTCGTCTGCACATAGGACTGAGGGGCACATCAATGCCCTAACACACAGAGACGTCAAGGCTTCAGGTTCTGTGTTGGCAGGTATGGTTACTGTTTCTGGCAGATTAGTCTATGTTCTTTTTTATTCTAGTGCCACACATTCCTTTGTCTCCTCGAGTTTTGCCGTCAATTTGGGATCGAGCAGTGTACTGTTAGAGGTTTCGTTCCTGATTAGAGGGTCAGGTGGACAGTTGTTTGTAGCAGAGGAGGTCTTTACAGATTGCGAGGCCGCTATAGGGGGACACAGTCTTCCCGCCGACCTGATTATGATTTCAATGGAGGACTTTGGCACGATTTTAGGGATGGACTGGCTGTCTGCATATCATGCTTTGGTAGACTATTTTGGGAAGAAGATCGTCTTCTCCATACCAGGGTTGCCTCCCTTCGAGTTTCACAGCCAGCCGGTGGACGGAGGTTTTAGGTGCATCTCTACGCTTTGGGCAGCGAAGCTTTTGGGCTAGGGGTGTGAGGGCTTCTTGTCTTGTGTTGTAGCAGAGCCTAGTCCTTTGGCTGACTTTTAGAGTATTTCAGTGGTCTGCGAGTACTCCGACGTTTTCCTAGAGGAGTTGTAAGGTCTATCGCTTGAGCGTGAGATCGAGTTTGAGATCTCGCTAGTACCGAAGACCAGCCCATTTCTAGTGCACCTTACAGGATAGCGTCGCTTGAGCTACGATAGCTTAAGTCACAGTTATAGGATCTGTTAGAGAAGGATTTTATTAGGAATAGGATTTGGATATGGGGGAGTTACGGAGTCAACATCTGTTTTGCTAACATCCTCAAAATTAATATTAACAAAATCGATGTTCGTGACCCTTAACCGAGTTTTCACCATATGGATTAACCCCTTCAGTAAATAGAAATTAAGCTTTCTTTTGGAGGGTTAACTCACCAAGGAAACTAGTCAAATAACTAGACATGATGCATGTTTAGAAATGAATCTTTCTAGGCACCATACATAGTGTCTACTCGATTCCTTTCTCCTTTAAAGAGTTGCTTACCTGGTTATAAGATCAATATATTAATTAAAAGAGAACTTTAAAATATTTGATCTCCTTCCATCAAACTTCCAAGATAAAATAAATAATGAGTTTCTTGTATTTACGCATGTATCCTTTACATGGACGCTCAAAGAATTAAGTTTTGATAGGAAACTTGTTACTTTCAATGGAAAATATCAAAAACAAAAATTTCCACCTCCTTTACATTTTAATATTCAATGCAATTATTTGATTCTGCCATCTATTAAGTCATCTGTAACCATGTTGTAGACGCAAGCTTTGAAAGATCATTTTTTATTGTTAGTACATTTTCACTTGCCATTCGATGGTGCTAACAACTTGACTAATTCTAACTTTAGTTTTAGTAGTTCATATATGATACACCTTATAAGCTTATAATAACGGAGGGACATAAAGTAAAATTGAGTAACTTTATAAGAGTAGGTATATAAATATGGTCAACTTAATGTTTCTTTGTGATAACAAAGGTTATGATAGCATCTTCGCTAAAAAAATCAATTATTAGAAGCTTTTTTCTATGTAATTCATATCTACGTGAGTCATTGATATAGAGAATTTACATGGTTAATGCCACTTTATCTTTTACTCAAAAGAGGAAAGAAAAGTCTCAGAAAAGAGACGATGAAAATTACCTCTACCAATGTTGAAAAAGTTTGTTCAATCATATGATAGCCTTCTTCACAACGATAGAAGCACCTTTTCGACATTTACGACACATAATGTTGAACTTATTAAAATATATCCCAATGTTTAATTGACATCTAACTTTATTAAATCTAATTCTACATTGAATTGATAAATTTGAACTAAATCGACGTATGCCAAGTTTTTTTTGTTTATAACTTTCAAACATGACCTAAATCTATCATTTATAAGCATCGAGATAGACCTAATATACTTCAGTGATTAGAAAGAGTACACCATATATATAATTTTGAAGGCTTATATCCTACCCAAGACATATATTCTATGACTTGATGGTCAAATTTGCTTCTTCATGACATCTAGGTTGTAATTTATCCATCCATAAAATAATGTTGACACCCCCATTAAGACGCTTCCGTTGCTTATTGTGTAGGGAGAAGTCCAATCCATCAGGAGCAATTTAGGCATTATTGCCATTGGAAATGTTAACCTCGACTTTTGATTGGTCTATGTCTTTTCATCAATTTGGAGTTGCGTAGAAGGAACATGAGCTTCCTGATGACTTAGGCATATATATAACATGGTTTGCTCAAGTATAATAATGCGATAATTACATTGTTTCAAAACAAGGAAAAAAAAAAAGGAGCAATAACTACTTTTAGAAAATACAATTTACTAGTAAATTGTTGTAATTAAATAAAACTTCACTGTGCTCCAAGACGAGTTGTATTACCTTTTATAGGAAACTGTCCACATATTTACAAAATTACAATTCCATCAGATTTTTCATCTTAAATTTCTTCACAATGATAAGGAAAGATCATTCCCAAACAAGAAGAAAAACAAAACCTCTTTCCACGTAAAAACGGATTGTTTACGTTCCTTTTTTTTCCCTTCATAAGAATTATTTTGATCAATTTCTAGACTTAATTTTTTAAAAGTAAAAAATTCTACAAATTTCATCATTTGAGGGCAATGGTCAGGATCAAGGAATCTATTTTTAGAATTTCATGGACTAAAATGTTTACCTTGATCTCAATATAATTTTGGGTTTTTAATTTACCGTTTACAAAAATATAAATAGTCGACTATATATTACAAACAAATACAAGTAGTTGGAATGTTCATTAGGATATATTTTTCAATCACCCTAGATATCAACACACCAGCTACCACGGTAGATGATTGTGTTCAAATTGGGATGATTTTTATTGTTAATCAAATCTAAAAGAGATGGTCTTGGAGGAAACGTTATTTACATCTTTTTAATATGAAATGAGTTGTTTGACTCACAACTTGGAAGACATGCTTTGATTTGGTAAAAGTCTTTATGTTTACGAGCTTGACTTAGATGCCATGTTTCCTAAATGGCTGAAATTTTTCTACCATATCTTATCTTTCTATTGAAAAGAAAAAGTCATACCTTATCTTATGCCTCATGACTCATACATGGGGTTAAAAAGAATAAAATGTTTTTAGGTTACATTTTACAGCAGAATAATTTCCATTTATAAGAATCCATATTTTGTAATTATTTTGCCAAACCAGGATTTCATGACCCACAAAATAAACGGGGGTTAATCAAGTAGGCGATAGTGGGTTCATTGCACCAAACATCTGTGGTTATCTCCGATATCAAGATTATATCCTTTTAACAAGTTGGTATCAGATGTGTTGATCGTGCTTTGTGCGAGAATCTGAAATATGTTCAACTAAACAAGAAAAAATAAATGAATCCTAAGCAACTCGGAATGATGACCATCAAAATCTGAAGGATTTGATTAGTCAAGTTGGGATTTGCAAATTAAGAGACTAATTGGATTCCCTTTTGAGAAGTCAAACACTGATCAACGAGGTAGGTGGTCATAGATGGTGGAATAATCCAACAAGGAATAGGTTTGGCAAGAAATCACGAGGAATCTTTGATATAAGGTACGTTTAGGAAACTCAACCACCGAAAGTGAATCAGTCAAACCTATATGGCTGATTTTCAAAAATAGATACTTTGCCAAAATTTACTTATCTTTTCATGAAAATTAATTTCTCATAATCATATCATGCACGTAATTGGTTATAAATTTATTAGATTTTAACTCTCATGTTGATTTTAATCAATGTATCTTGATTTTTATCAGTAAAAAATTAATACATCGAATATTGTAAAATACATTATTTGATATATCTTGAATTTCAATCGATGAAATAAAAGAAATACCGATCGAAAATTAAAATACATCGTACATTATAAAATATATTATTCGATGTAATTTTATTTTCGATCTACATCTTCTATTATGTTTATATTGACTGATTTTGTATATATATTATTTTATATTTTTATAAAAATATACTCGATATTAATTTTTAATAAAAAAAGTATACAGTAAATAATGTATAAGAAAATAAAATAAGAGAGAGAGAAAGAGAGAAAAGGAGAAAAAAACACAGACACACAGAAAAGACATATAATGTATCAAAGAAAAAAAATTAAAAATTATAAAAACAAAGATGAAAAATAGCACATCCCATATCTGTCTCCTCCCTACTTCACTTATATTATTGATTGATTGTATTCTTTGTATTCATATAATTCAAATCGTCTCTTTTCCTGGTGGTTTTTGTCCTTAAATGTGAAAAAACTCTCCGCCTAAATCTGTTACTTCCGTGAGTACTTGATCGATTTTTTTTTTATATTCTGCATTCGATTATGTAAATCGCGGTCACTTTTCAACAAAATATCTATCATAAATCTATTGAAAATAGCTAAATATAAATACTAAAATAAATTGCTTTACCTCGAAAAGATCATTTGAGTCAATAGACTCGTGAGGCCGACTCCTAACAACCCAATAATGGTTTTCTATTTAATTTCCATCTCCACACATATCAGGTGCTGGAATCTAAGTTGTTGGTTGTTAGGTCAGATATTTTTTCGACTAAATTATACTGATCCAACACCGTACAATTTGACATTTTTAATGATAAAATTTGGCTTGACTTTGCAAGGTAAGGATGATCGTTGTGCCATGACCCACTCTACAGTTTGACAATTCAAAATTCTTTGTTTATAGTTCAAATGGGTCCTTTAATATAAAGAAGGACACAATGCCTTTCGTAATACATTGTGTAATAGATAATTGCGGATTACGTCACGTATTTCCTTCATATATTCTCTACACTTATACACTTCACATACAATTGGGTGAGATTGAATGTATTGATACATTCAGATATTATTTTTACTTTTGTAATTATGATGTTTGATTCAAATTCAAAAATCAGCAGTAATATTTTATTTAAATCATTAATGATATTTGATTTTGTGAAGGTATATGGAATGTCTATCAGATTTGTGATTTGAAAAAAAACAGACAACCGAATATCCTTTTGAAAATATATATTATAAAATATATTTATTTATATTTTTATTAATAAAAAAAAGAGATGCTTTTAGAACACAAATCACCCAATAATATAACATCTTATACATTCATGCACATTTGCATATTATTTTTCAATAGTCGATAAACTTCCACATGTAACCTTTTGGTTGTTTTTTCAGGGAACCTTGTTCTTACAAGTTTAATAGCTCAAAGTATACCATTCTATATAATTATATCAAGATGTACAAATATCACGAGGAAACAAAAAAAAATACTTATCAGTTTTCACCATAAGAAGGCTTTAAAAATTACTTTGTTAGAAATATGCCTTTAATTTTGGGGAAAAATGCCATGAGAGTATCATAAGCCTTCTTTACCATATATAGCAAACGCATACAATAAAATGAAGGTTGAAGTTAGGTAATGGTAAAGGGTGTGCCTGCATAATCAATGATATAAATAAAATAATTGCTTAAACTATTTTGGATTCTAGGGTTTTCCGTGTTAGATTCAATTCTTCGAGAAGGATGATCATAGGTTCATCCTTAAATGATGTAAACACATTTACACTACTTAAAATATCTATTTATGCATGTTCTTAAGCATAGGATTGCATTTCATGATATAAATATTGCATAACATGCATCATCTCGCATTTAGAGTAATTTGAATAAAATGGAGGTTAATTGTCTCCTTTTATATACTTGGACAGGGCAAACATTTTATCGGGGCCTCGGATCAAAGATCCAACCGTATGGATATGATCAGGGCGACGATTGGAGTTCAACGACTCCAAGATCGTCCTAATCAGGCATTCGTAGCATCAGATAGAGATCGAGGAACCCTAGAAAATCAAGGGCCAGGATGGTGTAAATCCACACTTCATATGACAAATCCGACTGCACGGATGAATTCGGATCGACGATCGCAGCCCAATGACACAAAAATCGAGTCAATCCGACATCCGTGGCACCATCTACAACTTCCAGAAGATGGACGGCCAAGATGGCGCCACGTGGTGCCATCTCATCCGCCCAAACAGCCGCTTGCATCTTGTGAAGACCGCGCACCCGTCTCCTCTCCGCCGTTGGATCTCGATCCAACGGCTGCGACGCGCCCGCGCTGAAGTCAGGCGCTCGACACAAACGCGACCGCAGCGCAGCGGTCGAGCGCTCTAACGCGAAGCAGGGATGCGCGTTCGAGCCTCGCCACGCAGAAATTGGAGCGGTGGCGCGCCTCCAATTGACCGCACGATCGCGATCCAACGGCCGCGCGCGCCCGATAGCGCCGACGCGCGATTGGACGCGCGCGTGAACGCGCAATCGCACGCACAGGCGGGCTGGCGGCAGCGGTGAAGGCGCGATTTTAAGCCGTCCGATCTTGCGATCGGACGACTGAGACTTCGCAGATGTTCGAAGCCATTGAGGGCGCGAGCAAGCGAGGAGGCGCGCCCGAGCCGCCCACGTCGCCCACGTTAGGGGCTTTAGTGACGGATTTATCCGTCACTAAAGACCCCTCATTTACTATTTTCAACTTGTAATGTTCATTTTGCCTTCACTCCTTGCAACTATAAAAGGAGACCCCATCCATACGAAATTTTCATCCCTTCTTTCTCCTCTCTACCCCTCCAAAGCTCAAGAGAAGCTTGTCCCACACCCGGGATGCTTCTCGCGAGATAAAGTCCAATTTTCGTTCCCCTTCGGAAGTGGATCCCGCGACGACGACGGCGTGCTGCTTCGTTCCCGTTCTTCTACTTCGTCATCCTTCGTCCCTCTTCGTTCTCCTTCGTCCAGGCGTCGTCCCGTCCGGTTCGTCCTCCAAGCAACCGTCGAGGAGGATTTCTCTCTCCCTATTCTTTTTACCGCTTTCTAGTATAGATTTACTACTTTCTAGATTAATCTACTCGTCCTCTAAGCAATCGTCTAGGAGGACATTTCTCGTTCCATTCTTTTAATACTTTCTAGAGTAAATTTATCGCTTTCTAGAGTAATTGTTTTATGCTTTCTAGTTGTAATGAACAATCTCTTCAATACAAAAATTCATTATTTATTCTACATCTCATTTTGATTTCTCTGTGTAATATTCTCTTTCTCTCTTACTCTCTCTCTCTTCTATTTATTGTAAATAATTAGATGGTTCTAAATTGAATTATTCTGTAACAAATAAAAAGAAACGCGTAGTTTTTAAATCAAACGTCTGCCTCCCTGTGTTCGACCCGGAATTTTAATTTCGGTATAAATTTTATTTGTTGAACACGAATTCTTCGCTTTCGAACTACAATGACAAGTTTTCCAAAATCGAACACGTTAGCGTAGGTTCGTAGCGTTCGACACTAAACTTATTAATTTAGGTGCAAATAACGATGTCAAAGTATGCTCAAGTTAGATTAACCTGGAACTCCACTCGATAGCAGATAAATGGGTTCAACCCAACCCAACCAACTCTGGAACCATACAAAGGTGTTATGGGAGGAGAAAGATGAATGTTAGAAAGCCAACTATGAAAATCATCATTATTAGGGATTAAAATGTAAAAAATTGATGATATATACACAATAACTTATATTCCTCATGCTCCTCTTTTTACTATTGGTGATAGAAAGGTCTTCAAATTCATCCTTTTCCTCACCTTTCACTAAATTTCACAATTGATTTTTACATGGATAGATTTGAAACCCACATGCAACCCTCCATCCCAGCATCCTATGTACTTGTTCTCCCTAGAAAAACTTGAAAAAAATAAGCTTCACATATAGGGACCAAATTAAAATATCTCAAAAGTTTATGTGTGACATCAAGATCATGATTAGGGTGACAGGCTTTTCTATGATTAAATCTCTCTCAAATTTTTTTTTTGTTTTTATGATCCACTTTTTATCTTCCAATATGATACAAGGTAAAAAATTTCCTTGAATCATGCAATCTTACCCTCCTAGATTTTTCTGCACCCAACCTCATAATTTTCCTTGAGGTGCACTTTTAGGTGAGGGTAGGCTTATCAAATAAGTCAAATTGACTTGTTAAGTTTATACTTGATTATAAATGGGTTGGGTTGAGTCACATTTAATTTGATTAATAAATAAATTTAAAAATTTTACTATAAACTTAACTGTTTAAATCCATCAAAATTTGACCTAACCTGTTTAAATAAATAAGTTAGGTGAATGAGGTGAATAAATTGAGTTAATCAAGTTGGGTGGGTTGATGGGACGGAACCTACACCTGACCTATCCATGTAAACGGATTAATCGAGTTGCAACTCGTTTAATTTAAACAAGTTTGAATGAGCTAACTGGATAAAAAATGGATCATATTGGACAAGTCAATTTAGACTTAATAGCCCTACGAGGAGGTATGAATGAGGAAGCATGATAAAGATGCAATGAATGGTGAAAGAAGCTAAAATTTATGGAACCTTTTGCTTCTAGACGGACAAGAAATCATGGCAAAGGGATAACATTGCCAAGGTGGGATGATGAGGTTTGATTTGAGTTAATCTTAAATCAATCTAACATCCGACCTTGACATATAAGCAAAGATCAAATGTTACACGGGTACACTTGTAAAAATCTTAAATAATTTCAAAAGGAGAGGGAACAAAAATAAAGGCATGCAGCAACTATGGTCAGGGGGTATCCGCTAACAAGAAACGCTACACCTGAGTGCCCTCGCACAATTTCAAGTAAATTTTAAGGGCTAATTTACTTGGAAAATTAACATCTATTTTAGGATATTAACCCCCATTTACTTGAGGGATTAACTTACAAAATCTTAACATCTATTTTAAAGAATTAACACATATTTTGCTAACACCAGATTTAAGGGATGTTAGCAAAGTAGATACTAACTTTGTAACTCTTCCATACTTAAACTTCACTTTCTACAAACTAGTGTTAACACTAGCTTAAGTAAACATCACAATGTAACACCATTTTAAGTAAATAAAAACTAATGTTAACATCACGCTACAAATAAATAAAAACTAATATCGATTTCACATTTCTTAACACCACTTAAACTAATCTTTAGGGCTAGTTTACTTGAGGGATTAGGAAAGTAGTGTTAAAAAATGTAAAATTGGTGTTAACCCATAATTGTGTTTACTTGCAGTATGCTGTTATCATCATTTTGTGTTTACTTGAATTGGTGTTAAGTTGTAGTGTTAACCCTTATGGTGTTTATTTGATAGTGATGTTAGGTATATAAAACATGAGAGATGTCAGAGACATAAGTGGTGTAGAATTTTAACACAGGTTTAGCTTACACCAGTTGAAAATAGTGTTAGAAAAACCCGTGTTAAAGTTGCTATACCCGGGTTAGCAAATGAAGGGTTAAGTAGACAAGTAAACGAGGGTTAACCCCTCAAAAAGGCCTAGTTTACTTACGTTATGACCCGATCCTAGATCCTTATAGGACCCGAGACCAGCTCGTCTCGACTAATCCCAAGACCCAGTCGTCCAATGAGAAATAACCAAAAGCAGAAAATGTTCCACAACCACATGTGCATTGTAATTAGGCAAAATATATATATATGGACAGTAAAGGGAACAGAACGGAATGTCTCGCAATATTACAGACCATCACAATTACAACAGCGGAAAATAAAGCGGAAACATGCAACATAAATAGTATTACATATAACAAAACTCATTACTACAACCAAAGAACGTGTTGGAACAGAAAACGACAACAGCTATGGCTGGGCTCGACTAGGCCTAGCTCCCTCTGCAGCCGGTGGTGCTAGCTGCTCAACTCTCTAACCTGAACAAGGTTATAGAATTCCTTAGTCAGTTAACGCTAAGTAGAGTGATAATTAAGCCATTTACATGCAATTAACATGAGACAAGTAACTAATTAATTATTTATTTTCATTTAGCTTAACTAAGTAGTTCTGATTTGTTTATTCTCTTATTAATCCGGTCATTTTTTGATCTTATCTGTTTCTCAAGGGAACGAACTTGATTGCAATCTTTCCCGTGATGTAAGATGTACACATGGTGCTCTCCTAGCCAGGAGAGTCTCCTGTGGTAGTCCTACACCCAGTCAACCACCTCAAGGTCATGGTTGTGACGTAGCGGTGACTCTAGCAGGTGCGATAAGCGCACGGGTAGCTACCCTGCACTGGCACGCGATTAGTCGTTTCCGCTAGCGAATATGCTTAAAAGTACAGCACGAAACAATACAAGACCTTGCCCTCTCTGAACAGGGGTCTCACCCCTCCACAGTCTGCGTACTTTCGTCCGACTATCCTAGTTTTCCCAATGGGCTAAACAAGAGTTCGTGTAAGGTGGCTAGTCCTAACCCCAGGCCCAATGGGGCGGCTAACTCCCTACCTACACCAAGTAGCTCACCTCGGTACCAAGTACATGAGGGCCAAATAAGAGTTTACGTAGAATAGTCAAACCTACCCCAAGTCTCAACCCAAGGGGCGGTAATCTCCCCTCTACCCTAAGGACAGTTGCTCTCCTTGGTACTGTGTACACAAGGGTGTTACGAACGCGTGCCCCGGACGTCTTTTAAGACGTCTGGGAGGTGGCCCAGACGTCAGACCAAACGTCTAGGATCACATCCAGACGTCTGGGATCGTTTCCAGACGTCTGGAAATCAGTTATTTTCGACACGCGCAGGTCATCTGCGCGCCTGAGCGCGCAGACCCGCATATTCGTTATTCCCTCTGCGGCTGCAGACGCCCTGCCGCGATTCTCTCTCCTCCTCGCGCGGCCTTAAAAGGCCACGCGCTCCCTCCCGTCGCCTCCACCCCTTTCCTCTTCTCCTTCCAGTGCGCGAGAGCGGGCGCGGGGTTGCTGTGGCGGCGACGGCCGCAGTGAGCGTGGAGGGGGTGCTGCGTGCGAGAGCGGCGCTCAGCCGTGAGGGCGAGCTCGCCGGGGCTGCCAGGGCCGGCCGGTGGGAAGCGCAGCGAGCGCGGAACGACGCGGGAGGCCTGCTGCGGATCGAGCAGCAGGCGCATGAGGTGCGAAGAGGCGCAGCGTCGCGAGCGAAGGGCGAGTCACACCCTAGTTCTGGAAAAATTTCCAGAATCAGACGTCTGTGCTCATAGCCAGACGGCGGGGTCGACGTCTGGAAGACTGTCCAGACGTCTGAAAGGTGAGTTTTCCATCTTCTTCCTTCCTGTCGACTGACCGTACTGAGGGAGAGAGATGGGTGTGCGCAGGCTCGGTGATTCGCCATCCAACGTGAATCAGACGTCTGGCTCCAGTGCCAGACGACGGGAACGACTTATAGACGTTCTGGGTGATCATCGGACGTCTGGGAACTAGGACAGACGCCCCCGCAGGTTTTTGGACGTCTGAGAGCCCACGCAGAGCGAGGTAATTCCCTGATCCACTTTTTAAGATGTCTGGAAGAAGTTCCAGACGTCTGATTTTACACTGCTTCGTCGTTTTCGACCCGTTTCGGGCCCGTTCGGGCTCCGTTTTCCGCATTTCGAGTTGCGTTCTTTTCGGAATTACATCCTCTACCTGTCTACAGTAGATGTATACTGTTTTGAGAAGTTCCTTGTGTTTGATCCTTGTGATAGGACCCCGTTCCGTTGCAGTCTCGAGGGTTGGGGAGGCACGCGGGATTCCCGACCACGCCCCCAGTTCGCCTGTTGTAATCGGTAGAGTGGATTTTAAGTATAATCTGTTAAATTATGGAACCATAAATAGAACCTAGGACATTGCATGAATCCTAGGGCTGGAAAACTAGATTGTATGATAGATCCTAGGATACGGCATGAATCCTAGGACGGGAAAACTAGTGGAATATATGAATACTGCAGTCTTGGAAAAATGGAAAGGAACAAATAGCTTCCTGTAATTGAATTAACAGCTGCCTGTTGAATAAATAAACGTGGTTGAGAACATGGAGTGTAACAATGTGAAACTGGAAAGTGAAACCTGGATGTTTTGAAAGATGGAACCCTACGGGGAATTAGGAGTGGAACTCCTGGAAAGAGAAAGGAATGGAACTGAGATGTAGTTGTGTACCGTCTCTTGGGTACGTAGTACCAAGGGAAGTACCTGTACCTGTTTAGTGCAGAGCGGAGCCAGCCGCCCTATGGACCCGGGGTTAGGACTGGCTACTTTGTACCGACTTGCTGGCCCTCGTGTACGTAGTACCGAGGAGAGCTACTAGTGTAGGGAGGTACTAGCTACCCCACGGGCCCCGGGGTTCTGCTAGCCTCCCACACTGACTTGTTAGGCCCACTGGGGCAAACCAGGGTAGTCAGACGAGGGTGCGCGGACTGTGGAGGGGCAAGGCCCCAATTTGGTTACTGTGGAGGGGTTGGACCCCTGTTACTGAGAGGGCTCTGCCCTGGACTGGTTCCGTGCTGTGCTTTGTGCGCACCCGTTAACGGAAACGACTAACCGCGTGCCAGTACGGGTTAGCTACCTGTGCGTTTATCGCGCGTGCCGTAGTCACCGTTACGTCTGTCAGTGACCTTGGGGTGGTTGACTGAGGGTAGGATCACCATGGGGGACTCTCCCGACCAGGAGAGCACCACGTTCTACTTCTACTTTTTGGAAAAGACTGCAATCAAGATGGTTCTCACGAGGAACATTCGAGATCAAGTAAAGGATCTGAGAAATAAATGAAATCAAGAGATAATTGAAAGACTTAAATAAAGAAAGTAACAGAACTTAACAGCTACTGTACACTCTACTGTTTCTTTAGTTTTAGTTGCCACTCTACTCAGTGTTTTGCTGACGTGTTACACTCGTTACCTTTCAGGACCAGGTGTTGAGCAGCTAGGGTCAGCGGCTGCAGAGGACACTGGGCCGAGTAGGGTCCAGTAGAGTTATCACTGTTTCTTGTATCTCTTTTTGTTCCGTTATAGTGAGTAGTTCTTGTTTCCGCTGTACTTTTTTTTACCTGCAGTTCATATTTAGTTATGAATATTGTTCTACTATTGTGGTGGTATATACTGTGGTGGTTTCTTTCCTTACTGCTGTATTTTGTTACTGCTAGTTATATTTCATGTTGAATGTGGTTTATTTTACTGCTCTTTTGGTTACTTCCTCGTTGGACGACTAGGTCTTGGGATTAGTTGAGTCGGTCTGGTTCTCGTGCCTCGTAGGGGCTCGGGAACCGGGTCGTTACAAGATGGTATCAGAGCAAGGTCGTCCCGAGAAGTGAATCAATTGACTGGAAAATAACAAATTTACATGTTTATAACTAGAGTAGCCACCACAACATATCTTTTGACATGAGCTCTTAGAAGTTTCGCTAGGTACCGTCTATTTTGACGTTTTTCGTTTTGTTTCGCGTCTCCTTGTAGGAGATGCCTCGTCGTGGAACTAGGAGGGTGGGCCGCGGGCGCGGCCAAGGTTGGGGCCCGAGGGACAGATGTGTCGGGCTTGGAGTACATACTACCCCTCCTCTTCTCCTGAGCATACCGTCTCCGGACCTCGTCCAACTGATTCGAGAGGTGGTTCGAGAAGAATTTCAGCTTCCACCTATCTCGCCACCCCCTCCTCCCCCTTCCGAGCGTACGACAGGGGAGTTGGTGGTGGAACGAGATTTCCGCCGTCACACTAGGCGTGTTAGGAGAACTCAAAGGAGACGCGTGGCATCCGCAGGAGAGCCGTCACGTTTTGCAGGGCCATCAGTGGCCTTTGGGGGCCCTCGACAGGGGCCAGTCGCCAGCACCGGACCCCCGCCTAGCCGACAGCAGGGACCCACTGAGGGCGGGAGTCGGGTTCCCCTCTGCTACCAGTGTGGCTGCTTCGTCCGCACCTAGAGCTGAGGGGCGTATCAACGCCCTAACACACAGGGACGCCAGAGCTTCGGGATCGGTGGTAGCAGGTATGGTTTCAGTTTCTGCCAGACTCGTTTACACGCTTTTCGATTCTGACGCTACGCACTCGTTTGTCGCAGCCAGTTTCGCAGTTAGTTTGGACCAGGATTATACACTGTTAGAGAATCCGTTCGTAATCAGAGATCCGAGTGGTCAGTTGTTTGTAGCTGAGGAGGTGTACACGGATTGCGAGGTCAGCGTCGGGGGACATAGCCTGCCAGCTGACCTGATTATGATACAGATGGAGGACTTTGGAGTGATTCTGGGGATGGATTGGTTGTCCGCTTACCACGCCTTGGTGGACTGTTTTGAGAGGAAGATTGTCTTCTCCATTCCGGAGTTGCCTTCTTTCGAGTTTCACGGACAGCCACTGGATGGAGGTTTCAAGTGCATTTCGGCACTTCGGGCGGCGAGACTTTTGAGCCAGGGGTGTGAGGGTTTCCTAGCTTGTGTGGTGGCAGAGCCCAGCCCTTTGGCAGACTTCCAGAGCATCCCGGTGGTCAGAGAGTACCCTGACGTGTTTCCAGACGAGTTACCAGGACTACCGCTCGAGCGTGAGATCGAGTTTGAGATCTCACTAGTACCAGGGGCCAGCTCCATCTCCACCGCGCCATACAGGATGGCACCGCTTGAGCTGGAGAGCTCAAGTCCCAGTTGCAAGACCTGTTGGAGAAAGGTTTCGTGAGGCCCAGTGCGTCTCCCTGGAGAGCCCCGGTACTGTTTGTGAAGAAGAAGGATGGGACCTTACGCCTTTGTGTGGACTACCGACAGCTGAATAGGGTCACCATCAAGAACAGATATCCGCTGCCGAGGATCGACGATTTGTTTGACCAGTTGCGGGGTGCCACGGTGTTTTCCAAGATCGACTTGAGGTCTGGATACCACCAGTTGAGGATCAGGGAGACCGACGTCTCCAAGACAGCTTTCCGCACCCGGTACGGACACTACGAGTTTTTGGTCATGCCGTTTGGGCTGACCAATGCCCCCGCTGCTTTCATGGCCCTGATGAACCGGGTGTTTAGGCCGTACTTGGACCAGTTCGTGGTGGTTTTCATAGATGATGTACTCATCTATTCTAGAGATTGGACGCAGCACGGACAGCACTTGCGGATGGTTCTAGACACTCTGAGACGACGCAGGCTGTATGCCAAGTACAGCAAGTGTGAGTTCTGGTTGAGGGAGGTGACCTTCTTGGGTCATGTGATCTCTAGAGACGGCTTGGCGGTGGACCCAGCCAAGGTCGAGGCAGTGCTCAGGTGGGAGAGACCGCGTTCAGTTACTGAGATTCGCAGTTTCATGGGACTGGCAGGCTACTACAGACGATTCATCAGAGGATTTTCCCAAATTGCGCGTCCTATGACACAGTTGACCCAGAAGGACGTGCCCTTCGCTTGGACAGACGCCTGTGAGGCGTGTTTTCTGGAGCTGAAGGAGAGGTTGACCTCGGCTCCCGTGCTCACCATCCCTGACAGTAGTCGCAGGTTCGTTGTGTACACGGACGCCTCCTTGCAGGGGTTAGGAAGTGTGCTCATGCAGAGGGGTCACGTTGTCGCTTATGCTTCACGGCAACTGAAGCCCCATGAGCATACCTACCCTACCCACGACCTAGAGTTGGCAGCTGTTGTCTTCGCGCTGAAGACCTGGAGGCACTACTTGTACGGTGAGACCTTCGAGATTTTTACAGATCACAAGAGCCTCAGATACCTTTTTGATCAGAAGGAGCTCAACATGAGACAGAGACGTTGGTTGGAGCTCCTGAAGGACTACGACTGCAGCATCTCCTACCACCCGGGAAAGGCCAATGTGGTGGCTGACGCCTTGAGCCGTAAGGCGCCCGCACGCTTGGCCAGTCTACAGTTATAGAGTTGGAGCCTTTTGGAGGAGGTGGGCAGTTGGCGATCTCTAGAGTTACGAGGGTACTGTGGGGCAGTGACGGTGACACGGCAGACTAGGCCAGAGCTGATAGACCGCATCATCACAGGACAGATGGCCGATCCGCACCTGCGGTCTTTGCGCGACAGAGTACTGTCAGGAGACCCAGGGGACTTCTCTTTCACAGACTAGGTGCTACGCTTGAGGGGACGGTTGTGCGTTCCCAGAGACGAGGAGCTGTTGAGAGAGCTCCTGACTGAGGCACACGGTTCCAGATTCACCATACATCCCGGAAACACGAAAATGTACCGCGACTTGAGACGCGAGTTTTAGTGGAGGGGGATGAAGCGGGATGTGGGTGAGTTCGTGCAGCAGTGCTTAGTGTGCCAGCAGGTGAAAGCCGAGCATCAAAGGTTTGCAGGGCCGCTGCAGCCACTTCCAGTGCCAGAGTGGAAGTGGGAGAGCATCACCATGGACTTGGTGGTGGGCTTACCTATTACCCAGTGGGGACACGATGCAGTCTGGGTAATAGTGGATAGACTGACGAAGACGGCGCGATTCTTGCCGATCCGAGTCACTTTGGGACCAGCACAGTTGGCAGAGAGGTATATCCGTGATGTGGTACGACTACACGGAGTTCCACGAGAGATCGTATCCAACCAGGATACCCGCTTTACGTCCCAGTTTTGGGCAGAGTTTCAGCGGGCCTTGGGGAAGAGGTTGAGGTTTAGCACGGCTTACCACCCCCAGACGGACGGACAGTCTGAGCACACGATACAGACACTTGAGGACCTTTTGCGTGCCTGTGTACTGGACAGGAGAGGCTCTTGGGAGGAGCACCTTCCCCTGGCAGAATTTGCATACAACGACAGTTATCACTCGAGCATTGGCATGGCTCCCTACGAGGCTCTGTACAGACCGAAGTGTACGGCACCCTTGAGTTGGGTTGAGGTGGGGACCAAGTGGGAGGTTGGCCCCAAGTTGATCCGGCAGAGTCAGGAGGTAGTCGAGCAGATCCACAGACGACTCCGCACTGTCAGGAGCAGACAGAAGAGCTACGCGGATCGGAGACGCAGAGAGGTGTAGTTTAAGGTTGGGGACCACGTCTTCCTTCGTGTTTCGCCCATGAAGGGCCTACAGCGGTTTGGGGTGAGAGGGAAGCTCGCACCGAGGTTCGTGGGGCCCTTTGAGGTCCTGGAGCGGGTTGGACCCGTTGCTTACAGACTTGCCCTTCCCCCACAGCTTTCTGGTGTGCACGACGTGTTCCACGTGTCCAACCTCAGGAAGTACGTAGCCGATTCTAGTCACGTACTGAGTCACGAGAGCGTCGAGGTGGGCGACGACCTGACCTACCCCGAGCGGCCAGTGCAGATCCTAGACCGAGCCGTCCGCAGTTTGAGACGAAAGCAAGTACCCCTGGTAAAGGTTTTGTGGAGGAGCCAGCGGTACGAGGAGGCTACCTGGGAGCCTGAGGCGGCAATGCGGGAGCGGTACCCGGAGCTTTTTGGGGGTACATCTTTTCGGACCGGCTTCGGTCCTCTTTGAGTTTGTTATGGTTAATTGGACATCTTTTCCCGCACCCTAGTTGGCGCAAGTTTCGGGGACGAAACTTCCTTTGAGTTTGTTATATTGTTACGAACGCGTGCCCCAGACGTCTTTTAAGACGTCTGGGAGGTGGCCCAGACGTCGGACCAGACGTCTGGGATCACATCCAGACGTCTTAAAAGACGCCTGGGATTGTTTCCAAACGTCTGGAAATCAGTTATTTTCGACACGCGCGGGTTGTCTGCGAGCCTGAGCGCGCAGACCCGCATATTCATTATTCCCTCTGCGGCTGCAGACGCCCTGCCGCGATTCTCTCTCCTTCTTGCGCGACCTTAAAAGGCCACGCGCTCCCTCTCGTCGCCTCCACCCCTTTCCTCTTCTCCTTCCAGTGCGCGAGAGCGGGCGCGGGGTTGCTGCGGCGGCGACGGCCGCAGTGAGCGCGGAGGGGGTGCTGCGTGAGAAAGCGGCGCTCAACCGTGAGGGCGAGCTCGCCGGGGCTGCCAGGGCCGGCCGGTGGGAAGCGTAGCGGGCGCGGAACGACGCGGGAGGCCTACTGCGGCTCGAGCAGCAGGCGCACGAGGTGCGACGAGGCGCGGCGTCGCGAGCGGAGGGCGAGTCGCACCCTGGTTCTGGAAAAATTTCCAGAATCAGACGTCTGTGCTGATAGCCAGATGGAGGGGTCGACGTCTAGAAGACTGTCCAGACGTCTGAAAGGTGAGTTTTCCGTCTTCTTCTTCCTTCCTGTCAACTGACCGTACTGAGGGAGAGAGATGGGTGTGCGCAGGCTCGGAGATTCGCCATCCAACGCGAATCAGACGTCTGGCTCCAGTGCCAGACGGCGGGAACGACTTACAGACGTCCTGGGTGACCATCGGACGTCTAGGAACTAGGCCAGACGCCCCCGCAGGTTTCTGGACGTCTGAGAACCCACGCAGAGCGAGGTAATTCCCTGATCCACTTTTTAAGACGTCTGGAAGAAGTTCTAGACGTCTGATTTTACACTACTTCGTCGTTTTCGACCCATTTCGGGCCCGTTCGGGCTCCGTTTTCCGCATTTCGAGTTGCGTTCTTTTCGGAATTACATCCTCTACCTGTCTACAGTAGTTGTATACTGTTTTGAGAAGTTCCTTGTGTTTGATCCTTGTGATAGGACCCCGTTCCGTTGCAGTCTCGAGGGTTGGGGAGGCACGCGGGATTCCCGACCATGCCCCCAGTTCGCCTGTTGTAACCGGTAGAGTGGATTTTAAGTATAATCTGTTAAATTATGGAACCATAAATAGAACCTAGGACATTGCATGAATCCTAGGGTTGGAAAACTAGATTGTATGATAGATCCTAGGATACGGCATGAATCCTAGGACGGGAAAACTAGTGGAATATATGAATACTGCAGTCTTGGAAAAATGGAAAGGAACAAATAGCTGCCTGTAATTGAATTAACAGCTGCCTGTTGAATAAATAAACGTGGTTGAGAACATGGAGTGTAAAAATGTGAAACTGGAAAGTGAAACCTGGATGTTTTGAAAGATGGAACCCTACGGGGAATTAGGAGTGGAACTCCTGGAAAGAGAAAGGAATGGAACTGAGATGTAGTTGTGTACCGTCTCTTGGGTACGTAGTACCAAGGGAAGTACCTGTACCTGTTTAGTGCAGAGCGGAGCCAGCCGCCCCAGGGACCCGGGGTTAGGACTGGCCACTCTGTACCGACTTGCTTGGCCTCGTGTACGTAGTACCGAGGGGAGCTACTAGCTACCCCACGGGCCCCGTGGTTCTGCTAGCCTCCCACACCGACTTGTTAGGCCCACTGGGGCAAACCAGGGTAGTCAGACGAGGGTGCGCGGACTGTAGAGGGGCAAAGCCCCGGTTTGGTTACTGTGGAGGGGTTGGACCCCTGTTACTGAGAGGGCTCTGCCCTGGACTGGTTCCGTGCTGTGCTTTGGGCGCACCCGTTAACGGAAACGACTGACCGCGTGCCAGTATGGGTTAGCTACCTGTGCATTTATCGCGCGTGCCGTAGTCACTATTACGTCTGTCAGTGACCTTGGGGTGGTTGACTGAGGGTAGGATCACCACGGGGGACTCTCCCGGCCAGGAGAGCACCACGTGTGAAGTCGGTTGGTTTGATGACCGGGTTTTGGTTTTGTTATAACGTTGTAGTAAAGCCGGTTATTACCAACATTTCAAATATATAAATTTTTTTACTCGGAAAATAAAAGAGTTCCCGAGGTCGAACTCAGGGAGCAAGTTGTATTCTAGAGATATACATGTTTCTTTTACAAAATAAAGAAAGAGAGAGGGAAAGAATTTGTTGTTCTCTTTGTTTTCTCCTCGTGATGCTTTTCTTTCTTTCTTCAGATCTCCTTCTTCTTCTTCTTTGTTCTGCAGCAGAGGTGATGCTCCTCTTTCTTTCTTTCTTCAGATCTCCTTCTTCTTCTTCCTTGGTTTCTGTCTTGGCCTCTCTTCTTCTTTTTCTGCAGTCTCTTCTGTGAAGATTTCTTCTTCCTTGGCTCTGCTGTACTTCTTCTCTGCAGCCTTTCCTCTTCTTCTGCCTTGCTCAGCCTCTTCTTTAGAGTTTCTTCTTGTTTTTCCTCCCTGCGGTTAAGTGTCAGCTTCTTCTTTTCTTTTTCAGCCAGGGACGTCACGCGAAGCTTTCTTCCTTAGCTGCTTCAGGCCGTCGTCTGATTTCCAAATCAGACGACTTAACTACCTGTTGCTACAGTTAGCTTCCTTCTTCTTCCGCGGGTCTTCTTCTTCGCCTGTGCCTGCACACTTCAGAGTTTTTCGTCAGAGGCAAAACCTACTCTACCCTCCCCCCCCCCCCCCCCCCCCCCCCGCGTCTCTCTTTCTCTCTGAAACCACTCTTGGGAAAGCTCTCCCAGAGCTACCGGGTTTGGGTCAGGCCCGGGTCCAGGCCCACCGGCGTGCGTGGTGGGCGAGGAGTGCAGGTCAGTCTTGAGTCGGGTCGGGTCGGGTCGGTTCGGGTCAGGTCCGCGGGGCGTGAGCGCGGACGAGACCGGGTAACCGGGCGGGTGAAGGGGACCTCACCCCGTGTGCTGAGGCAGTAAGCCTTCAGCACTTTTGCATCTTATGTCGCTGCGGCTCTTCAGGCGTTTCCGAGGTGGGACTAAATGGCCCACCTCAATTGCGCGCCCGCAGCGGGGAATTCAGCAGGAGATGGCGGCGTCACGCGGAGCTTTCTTCCTCAGCTGCGAACCTGGTGTTTTGCCAAAACTCCTCGCAAGGCCTGGGAGTGAATCTGGGCTTGGCGCTGAGCGTGGCGCGCCTGTAGCTGCAGGCGGAAGCAGTTCCTCCTGCGCGGCAATGGCGGCGGAGGTCGGGTGGCCTGTCCACAAGAAAACGGCCTCTCGGCCTAATCAGAGAGTGCCAGGAGCTTCGCCAGGGTGCGGCGAAGCTCGTGTGGGTGGTGGCGAGGCGCGGGGCGGCGTGCGAGGGCTGCCCTAGGTCGGACTGTGGGTCGGAGGATGGGTCTGTTCGGTGGAGTTGCAGAGGGTGATGTGGGGGACGTGGCAGGGCGGAGGTTGATCAGGGTGAGGAGGCGGAGGTCCTGCGGTGGTCGGCGAGCCGTGTGGGTTGCTGAGGTGATGGGAGCGGCTCGCCGGAGGGTGGTCGGAGACGAAGGGGGTGAAGGTGGTCAGGGTCGGTCGAGGGCTTAAGTGAATAAATTGAAAGCGGGGAAAGAAAGAGGAGAAGAAGGGGAGTAGCTCTAGCTTACTTGCAGGGACGAAGGGGGAGGAACAGGGCGACAGTCGTATCGACTGTCGCCGGAGAAGAAGATGCCCAGGGGTAGGAGCGGCGGCGAGCAGAGGGCTGGAGAGGCGCCAGCTGGGTACGGCGTGGCGCAGGAAGAGCAGGTGAGGAAGTCTCTGCTGCTGGTATTGCGGCAGAGCGAAGAGGTGGAGGGGGAGGAAACCGCCGGAGCTGGTGAGCGTCTGCCGGAGGAAGAAGAGAAGAAAGTTGGGGATTTTCTCCGTCAGATCCAGGCTGCCCTGGTCGGTGGAGCAACGAGGGTTATTTATAGGGATCAAACAGGGAGGAAGGCGAGGGAGACGACGTGTCTCCCTCGCCGGAGGATGGTCGGAAACAAGAACCCATACCGTCCGTGCGTTCGCACGGCCGGTATGGTGGGCTACAACGACCAGGGGGGTGTCCCTGCGACGGCTGACGACGCAGGGCACCCCCGGTTTACTTGCCAGGTCCCCCACCTCACCCTGCGCGGCGCCATGCTCCGCGCAAGGTCGCCGGAGCATGGTGCTGGCAGGTTTTGCAGGAGGGACCTGATTGCAAAGAACGAAGGAGAGTTAGGGGCCAAAATGCGAGGGTTCAAAAGTTGAGGGCCAAAGAGTAAATATATGAGGACCAAAGTGTAAAGTCGGTCAAGGAGGTTTCTTCTTAGGCTCAAGTTTTTATACATGACTAATTAGGACCTAAGGAATCTGATGGTGAATTTCATTTTCATATTAAACCTTGTTTGACCGGTCAATTTGCACAAAAACCCAAATCAAGTTATTAATTGGGCATGGTTCTCAATGTAGGTCAAAATGGGTTCTAAAGGCCAAATTGAAGGTTCTAAACCCTAGAGATTATTTTTCTATGAATTTTAGAGGGTTTATTCTATTTTTACTTTGCCTCGAACCTCGTGAATTGAAGTGGGTTATTTTAGGGTTACAGATTATCATTTAGTTTCTTGGAAGTGCTGTAGCCCTTGCTAGATCATCTCATCCCACTTTTATTCTTATTAAGCTGCTTTGACCTATGTTTGGGCCCTGAATTGCCCTGTATGCAGATTATACTGGTAAAATTGCATTTTTACCCCTTATGACTTGTTTTCTTCTCAAACTCAGAATTCTCTGAGTTAAGCCTTTCCTTGAGATATGTAGGAGCTTTTATCCTTTGTATTAGGTCAAAATGAGCTAGTTATGGCTCATGATGAGGTTCTCATCAACGTGCTACTTCTACTTTTTGGAAAAGACTGCAATTAAGATGGTTCCCACGAGGAACATTCGAGATCAAGTAAAGGATCTGAGAAATAAATGAAATCAGGAGATAATTGAAAGACTTAAATAAAGAAAGTAATAGAACTTAATAGCTACTGTACACTCTACTGTTTCTTTAGTTTTAGTTGCCACTCTACTCATCGTTTTGCTGACGTGTTACACTCGTTACCTTTCAGGACCAGGTGTTGAGCAGCCAAGGTCAGCGGCTGCAGAGGACGCTGGGCCGAGTAGGGTCCAGTAGAGTTACCACTGTTTCTTGTACCTCTTTTCGTTCCGTTATAGTGAGTAGTTCTTGTTTCTGCTGTACTTTTCTTTACCTGCAGTTCATATTTAGTTATGAATGTTGTTCTACTATTGTGGTGGTATATACTGTGGTGGTTTCTTTCCTTACTGCTATATTTTGTTACTGCTAGTTATATTTCATGTTGAATGTGGTTTATTTTACTGCTCTTTTGGTTACTTCCTCGTTGGACGACTAGGTCTTGGGATTAGTTGAGTCGGTCCGGTTCTCGTGTCTCGTAGGGGCTCGGGAACCGGGTCATTACAAAGGGCCAGCTCATTTCCTATCTACTTACTAAGTCCTTCTCCGTATACAGGAGTTCTTCTAATTCCCCGTAGGGTTCATGCTTGTATTCCTTTCATTCCATTTCTCAACATTCAAATCTCACTATTCACATCCCGAGTTTCATTCTTATAACAGGAAACTCGTGTTTTATTAACTGAGAAAGCACCACATCAATAAATTAATACACTTGCTAGCAATTAGGGTTTAACATGCATCTCAAAGGAAACAGTGTAGCTCAAGTAATATTCATTCAC
Organism: Thalassia testudinum; assembly: GCA_037157565.1. Classification (NCBI taxonomy): domain Eukaryota; kingdom Viridiplantae; phylum Streptophyta; class Magnoliopsida; order Alismatales; family Hydrocharitaceae; genus Thalassia; species Thalassia testudinum. The sequence goes on from JAZHRO010000030.1 coordinate 58,660,103, forward strand.
TTCTACCTTAGGGTTTATTTTACATCATAGGGTTCAATTAAGTTATTCTAAACATGCACTTTGCTTGATTAAATCTTAATATTAAAGCAAACCACTCTACCGAGGAACACGGGAAGAATGGGGGCTAGAACCGCAGGTCCTATTGTCTTCGCGGGCTCCGAACACGCTACACGTTGGAGACCTATACCAATGATTAAGTCACATTAGACGAGTTCAAAACAATACATAATCGACACTAACATGTAGAGAAACTCGAGCGGAAAACAATGGTATTTCGTTTGCGTAAATCCGACTTCGTTTGGGTCCTAAATGGCCCAAAAATGCACATACTGTTTAAAATCAGACGTCTGAGACTAGATCCAGACGTCTTAAATGATCTCAGAACCTCACCTTGCTTCCATGTATTGCTGGCGGGTGTCTGGAACCCTTTCACAGTCGTCTTGGGTCTTTCCAGACGTCTATCTGTGCGTTCGGACATCCAATGTGTCTATCAGACATCTGTGGAGATGCCAAGACATTCTAAAGCACCTCGAAGTGTGTGCTTGTGCACCTTTCCAAGGCTTGTACCTGCGTACACACTTGCAGGTTAAAACCCTTGACAACGCAATGTTACGTACATAGCGTACGGTCATGTATGCGCGTTCAGGACCCTTACCTCGACACTTCGCGAGTTTTCAGACGTCCAACTTTAGCTCTAGACGTCTGCTGCCGCTCCAGACATCTGTCAAATTCTACAGATGTCTGATACTGAAAAAATCCAATATCCAGAAACTCCTTGCACGGCTTGTCTTCCTCGCTGCCTCCGCCCGCAGCAGCTCCAACAGTTGCAGGGGGTGGAGAGGCTCTTCTCCACAAGCCCCTCCTCCTCGTGTGCGTGCTCGCCTCCTCCTGCACGAGCTCCCGTGGCTCCTTCGATTGTGCTCGCTGCTGCACCAGCAGCAAGGCTCTCCTCGCACGCGAGCTCTCCTGCTTGAGCTCGTTTGCCACGTACCCAAGCTTCCCGAGCTTCCTCCTCTCTCCCAAGCCCTCGCTCTCCCACACACACACTCTCTCCCTCTCTCCTTCTCCTCCTCACACGAGCTCCTCTCCTCCACGTGCAGCTGCAAGCGGAGAAGAGGAGGCCGTTGGTGGCTCACCAGCAAACCTGGGAAGGAGGTGGAGGTGGTGGAAGTGGTGGTGGAGTGGAGATGGAGTGGGGTGGAGGGGTTTAAGTAGAGATGGGTTAGGGTTTGGAAGCGAGGGGAGTGTGCATGCGTGTGTTTGTGAGTGTGTGTGTGGGTGAGTGTGGTGAGGGAGAGGAGAGAGGAAAAATTGTGAAAACTTCCCCGCCATTCTCTCTTCTTCTCATAAAGCTCACACACTCAACTCAAAGGATCAAACCTTTCGCTCACACCCCTAACTTTCCGGAGAAACTCCGAAGGGTCCTTAGAAAGGGTCATTTCAACTTAGAGGGTTAACCCCTCAAAAGAGGGGTTATCCCCCGCTTATTTAGCTACTTAACCTCTCATTTGCTAACCCGGGTTTAGCAACTTTAACACGGGTTTGTCTAACAGCATTGTCAACTAGTGTAAGCCAAATCCGTGTTAAAATTCTACACCACTTATGTCTTTGACATACCTCATGTTTTATTACCTAACACCACTACTAAGTAAATATCATAAAGGTTAACATCACAACTTAACACCAATTTAAGTAAACATAAACTGATGTTTACACTATACCGCAAGTAAATACAATTACGAGTTAACACCAATTAAGGGCTAGTTTACTTGAAGGGTTAACCCCCTTTTGGTTAATACGGATTAAGAGCTCTTAACACTGGTTTGTCTAAAACTGGGTGTTACTGGTGTTAGGCAAACCCGTGTTTATGTCCTACGAATTTGTTGTGTTCTCGTGGTCTCTGATTCAAATTCTTAACACCATTAACAAGTAAATACCACAAGGGTTAACACTCCAACTTAACACTAATTCAAGTAAATGTAAATTAATGTTAACACCAATCTACAAATAAATAACTTCCATAATCTTCCAAGTAAACTAGTCTTTGGGGTTTTGGTGGGGGGTGTGGTGGTGGAGGGTAAGAAAGAAGAAAACCTATAAAAGGGCCTCCCTCCACCAATTACCCTACCCCTTCCCTCTCCTCTTTCCTTCGTCGAGCCTCGATTTCCCCTCTCGCAAATCTCAATGCCAGAGGTCGGCATGGGGGGGGACCCGTCCTGCGAGGTGGCCCCATTCCCCCTAGAAGAGAGGAGGGCGTGAGGAAGGAGGGGGAGGAGCCTCGCTAGAGAGAGAGATCCAACTTCCCCAATCGGGTCCAACCGGCTCGACCCACGTGGTAAATCGTCTCGTCTCGTCTGGATTCGCGATAAAGCTGCGATTTTTGATCGTTTCGGCTGGTGGGTTGTGATTGGAATCGTTGGAATCCGCCTGCTTTCACGGAGGTTTTCCGATGAAGACGCGATCTGCGATCGCTTTTGCTCGTGGGTTATTCTTCGAACCGTTGGAATCCGCTTGCTCTTGCGGAGGTTTTTGATAAAGGCGCGATTTTTGATCGTTTGGGCTCGTGGGTTGTTCTTGAAACCCTTGGTAATCCGCTTGCCCTTTGCCGAGTTTTTAGATAAAGGGGCGATCATTGATCGAAACAGATCGTCGGTGGTTCTTACAAGTGTTGTTATCCGCCTGCCTTGCCTGGATTTTCGATAAAGGCGCGACCTTTCGTCGTTGGTTTTTTATCTGTTCGTTTGATAAAGGCAATTGCTTCTTGGGGATGGTTGATGAACAGTGCATCAGCTTCTGTCGTTTTATGCTTAGGGACTTCTGCGTGGTATCTGTGTGGGCCCCACTTGGTGCGAACTGGTGTTTCATAATGGGAACACTGCATGCGAGTATTGGCAGATTGCCGCGTTTTCTATTTCGTGTCAATCAGTGCAGTTACTGTTTTTTTTTTTTTTTTGGTTTCTTTTGTTTATTATTTGCTATCAGTGGCGATTAGTGTGTGAGGGTGGGCACATCTTTTCATGTTTTGGGCTCTGCTGAGTTCTGCCTTATCCTTTTGGTTTGATTTTTTTATGGCCTAGCGCCTGAGAATTAATTAATTAAAGTCTCTCATGCTTGTCTTTTCTCATTCTTTTGTTTTTGAATAATAGAAGGTACCCGCCCTTTTCCAAGTCCTGAATAATAGGAGCACACAGCACTCGCCCCCACGGCACACAACATGTAGGCCAGCACATGCCAGCCACATTAGCAGCACACGCTGGGTAGCACACATCACCTACCATCACCTCTGGCCAGCACACGTGCAACACACCTCTCGCCACCACCTCCTCCTCCATCCTCTAGCCCCCTCCTCCACCGATCACCATCCATCGAATCACCTCCTCCTGATCCTTCCCTTTCAGCACAAAGCACATAAACCCTCCTCCTCCTCCTCCACCCGTTGGGCCAACTCCTTGTCCTCCCCTCAGTGCCCAGCATGTTAGCAGCACATCACCACCTTAGCACTACACTAGCATACCTGTGTAAGTTTTGAGCCCCTAAAAAGAAAATAAGCAAAAAAGTGGAACTAAAAAAGAAAACATAAAAAAAACTCAAGTGAAATAATGGGCCTAAGATTGACCTTAAAAAAAATATTAAAAAAATGAAGGGAGGAAAAATGAGCTGATGTGTGTTGCCTCTCACTAACACATCACATAGCACATGCCATGTTTAGATCACTACATCTGAAAAAACACAGCACACATATCTAAATCACAACACATTGCATTGAGAATATGCGAAAAACATCTTTTCATGACCTTCGAAATGGAGTGTTGTGGAAAACATTTTCCTTTGTTTTTCATTTAGTTGATCATACTTGTATTGTTGATATTGTATGTGCTGCACATATCACTTCCCTACTTGCGAGCATGGTAGTACAAGAAACAAAGGAAAATATTATAAATATTAGAAATCAGAAGTTCAGTAGACCTGCTCCACTTCGTGCAAGTTGCTCTTGCGGTAGCTTCCGAGAAGTAGCATGTTTTGTGGCTGGATGCATTCTCATGTTTCGAAGTTTAACAAAATATTGGTTTCTTGTGTTGATCTAGACATGATTTTCTAAAAGATTCCTTTTTTTCCCCCTCAATGTTCTCAACCATCGTGATTCGTGACCTTGTTGGATGGTGATTCTCTCTATTCTATGTGCTAGTTCCAACTTGGAGACTCTTCATTTTGTACTGCATCATATGTTTAACTTTTCCATCTGTTGTTTGATTCAGTGAAGTCGGCACGGTCTGTCCAATGGCTCAAACCAATTTTGCTGCAAGCTCGCCTAGGCGACGGTCTGGTCTTCTAAGAGACCAAGTCAAGCTGTCGAAGAGAAAGGATAGTGGTCGATATGAAGTTGTTCCGATTCAGGGACCATTGTCCTTTGAAAAGGGGTTCTTCATAATGATACGTGCATGTCAGCTGTTGGCTCAAAACAATGAAGGAATGATATTTGTTGGAGTTGCTGGTCCATCTGGAGCTGGGAAGACTGTATTTACTGACAAGGTGCTTAGTTTTATGCCAAGCATTGCTGTTTTATCCATGGACAACTATAATGATGCAAGCCGTATAATCGATGGCAACTTTGATGGTAACATCTACTTTCCAAGCAGTTGCACCATCAGTTCATTTCTTATATTCTTTCAATTGGTGTTTGCCTTTGGAATAACCCGTAGCCATTCCAAGTAATTCCATATGGTAGTTTTGTTCCAATTGATTGCTTTTGCTTAGGTTGAGGCTAAATGGTCAGAGGAACAATTTTTATTGGTGTATTTCTTGGGCATGAGTTGCATTCTCTTGGTTGATGTCTTTGTTAGCTATCATGCTTGGTAGCCTACCACTAAAGATAGGCTGCTACTTCTAACAATATGCAATGCAGTGAAATCTAGCCTGTGCCACTGGCTTATTCATTGGGTATTGCTTCTAACTATATTTAGTGCAGTGAAGTCTATCAGGTGCCACTGGCTTATTCATTGCTAGAGGAATATCTGCTAGATCTAAGAATATGTTAAATCTTCAGCTCAAAAAAGCAATGTTAAATTTCTTGTGAGATAGAATGTACATTTCCTTTACATGCCAATGCCAAGGCTTTACCACTTTACTAACCGCCAGTAATCCCATGTCCACCATATTTACACTTCTCAAAAACGTAGAATTCTCCTGTGACTAAGCACAGGTGACTATGCCTGCCCCTTTCTGAGTTTGTTCATGTTTTCCTGATTTTGCAATTTGAGGCTAGTCTAGAGTTAGGGCATTGTGATTATGATTGTAAAAGTCGGTAGTCGGTATTCAGTATTCAGTCGGTCAGGCTACTAACTAAGGAGTATACAGTATGTGGGGGAGTAGACAAGGAATACTCGGTCGGATACACACACACTCATGTATATTGACACACACACACACACACACACGCACGCACGCACACACACACTCATGTATATTGACACACACACATACATGATACATCAAGAAGTAAAATATATTATTACATAAAAGCAGACTATTTTCAAGCTTACAATAATACCAAGTTACCAATAAAACAAAAGTACTAGTTCAAAATAAAAGCACAAGTTCCAAATAAAAAGCACAAGTTCAAAATAAAAGCACAAGTTCCTTCGCTTTAATCAACAAAACAACAGAAAATACATCTAAAGTCAAAATTGATCATCTTGCATCGCACCTCTTGCGCCGTCGCCTCCGATCGGAGAGGGAAAGGAAGGGGCAGTGATTGGAGGAGGGCTGTCGTTCGCGCCTTGGAGGAGGGGTGGTGATCGGAGAGGGAGAGCTTCGCATGGGTTTGGGGGAGAGGCTTCTATCGGGTAGGAGTTGGGGATTTGGGGGGTCGATCAGAGTAGTGAGTCCAGGAACTTAAATCTTTTTAGATTTAATCCTCTATGTAAAACTCGGCCGATTACTCAACCGACTACACCGACTACTCAATCGAGTAGTCGGTGTGGCCGACTATGGCACCGACTATTAACTACTCAGTCGGTTGGAGGCCGACTATGACTACTCGGTCGAGTAGACTGATTTTCACAACACTGATTGTGATAATCTTTACCAAGCGGAAAAACATACATGGAATCCCATGAGATTACTGCCGGTGAATAGAAAAGAAGTACATGTAATCTCTTGTCAAGTTGGAGTTGTTCTTTTGGGCACTAAGTTGAGAAACTAAATTGATCTCCAGTAGTTGATAAATTGAAAAAATGGTAGATTTCTCTGACTTGAAGCATTGTGAAACAGATCCAAGGCTGACCGATTATGACACACTACTGAAAAACATCCGTGACCTGGGAGAGGGGAAGCCTATTGAGGTTCCAATATATGATTTCAAGACTAGCAGCCGTGTAGGCTACAGGTTGGATATCTTGCTCACAGCCTCAAAATATTTTATATTTTCAGGAGTTGATGTTATTCCGTATAAAATTTGTCCAGCACTTCACTCTTATGAATGGTTTTCTTTCCTAATAACAGAACAGTTGAGGTACCTGTCTCCCGGATAGTAATAATTGAAGGTATCTATGCTTTAAACGAGAGGCTGCGGCCTTTTCTTGACCTGCGTGTTTCTGTGACCGGAGGTGTTCACTTTGATCTTGTGAAAAGAGTTTTGAGAGATATACAGCGTGCAGGCCAAGAACCAGAGGAGATTATTCACCAAATATCAGAAACGGTGATCTCCATCTAGCTTGTTTTGAAAATTCCTAGTTCAAATCATTTTTGTGTTAAGTTTGATGGTGCTTCTGATTGGATCACCTTCTACTTTTTCTCTCCCTCATCTGGAAGCTCTTTTTGTTAATTTTCATACTCTAGATAACATTGTGTGCATTTTATGTTCAGGTTTACCCAATGTACAAGGCTTTTATTGAACCCGATTTGCAAACAGCACATATAAAGATAATTAATAAATTCAATCCGTTCACAGGATTCCAGAACCCCACGTACATTTTAAAGGTTAGTGGCCTCTCTTTTAAGAAATACCATTTTTTCTCTCTCCTAAAAACCGTACAGAAATTTATACTATAAGTAATTGCCTTTTACTGTTACAGTCATCAAAAACGGTGCCTTTGGATAAGATCAAAGCTGTTATCTCCAAGGAGCACACAGAAAAATCTGAAGAGACATATGATATCTATCTCTTACCACCAGGAGAAGATCACGAAGAATGCCAATCATATCTTAGGATGAGAAACAGGGATGGGAAATACAATCTCATGTTTGAGGTTTGTTCTTTAGATGCTTGTGCATTATCTTTGTACTGAGAGGAACTTTTGTTGATTTTGATCTCAAAAGTCCATTTTACAGAATGATTCAGATTATTTTGAGCAGCACTGCACAAAATTTTCAAAGACATGATTGTCTTATGTCAATCACATAGCAAAATAAATAAAAGAAGCTCCTGACCCGCATTTCGAGTGCATGTGTGCCAGTATATAAATTGTATAAGTGCATAGCAGTCGAAATGGCAGATATATTGTGGACTAGATTCTCTTATGTTGCCTGTCTTATTGATTAAATAAACTAAGGGTAGAATTGGTTATGTTGCTTATCTTATTGTTTAAATAAATGATGCGTTTCTTTCAAACCAGAGGTTTAATTATGTAACAGACTATCGAGTGAAGTATTGCAGTTGCTTTTCATACAACTTAGTGGCTACTTTTCTCTGAGGCTCAGATTGCTCGTATTTTGTGGTTTAACTTTTCATGAGGATGTTGACCGTGTTTCTGTTCGGTGTGCAGGGCTCAAACCATGCGATAACCAGCAAATTTGTTTAGCATGCCGGGGTAAAACTAGGTTAATGTGTTGTGAAACATGCTTATATTTGGTGCCAGTGATGGTGAAATAGCGGGGTAAAATTGTAAGACGTTCTTGCTCTGGAAATGGTAGTTGAAACTTATGTATTATTAGTTAGATAATTATCGTATTATTTTTAATTAAACTAAAAGAACATTAACACCCATTAATTGTATATCACTAACATTTGGTGCAAATGTTGGTCACATAGCAGGGTAAAGTTGCAAGACGTTCTTGCTCTGGGAATGGTTGTTGGAACTTATGTATTATTAGTTAGATAATTATCATATCATTTTTAATTAAACTAAAAGATTTGGATGAAATGGTTCAATTCATTAGAGAAAATCCTAGGTTCTCTTATATAGAGAGAGTAACCAAAGAATTGAAAGTACAGCACTGTCCCTAATGAGATAAGCACCCATACGTCCATACAAGAAAGTATAAAAAATATAACCACTATATGCTAACACTCGTCTTCAAGTTGGAGCATGAATATCTATCATGCTCAACTTGGAACAACACGCTTCAAAGGCAGATCTCGCTAGGGGCTTTGTGAAGATATCTACAGCCTGCTTCTCAGAAGTAACATTTGTGATATGTAATGTCCCACGCTGAATAAGATATCGAGTGTTATTGGCAATGTAGGTTGTTGCTCTGTTGTTACATTGCATTTCCATAGAGCTATCCAAAGAAATATGAAGATTTGACAAAACTGACTTGATCCAAATCATCTCAGTGGTTGTCTGGGTCATAGCCTTTTACTCTGACTCTGCATTGGATCTAGATACAACCGCTTACTTCTTGCTCTTTCAGGTAACCAGGTTGCCTGCAATAAAGGTGCAAAAATCTGTAGTGGATTTTCTGTCCCCAACACAGCCAGCACAATCAACGTCAGAGTATGCTGCAATCCCTATGGGTGTTCCCTTACAGAGCAATAATCCTCGTCCTGATGCTTTTTTCACATACCTGAGCACCTGCATTATAGCCTCCCAGTGTTACCTAGTTGGCTTATCCATAAACTAGCTAAGCGTACCAACCGATGAAGACAAGTCTGGACGAGTGATGGTGGGGGTAAAGAAGCTTACCCATCAGCTGCCTGTATGCCTTACTGTCTGCCACCTCAGATTTCCCATCATATAAGTGGACTTTGAGATCCATGGGAATATTTGCAGCCTTAGTTGTTAGCATGCCTATCTCCTGAAGAAGATCAAGAGCATACTTCCTCTGCGAGAGTACCACTCCATCCTTACCACATGCAACTTCAATGCTTAAGAAATGCCTCAACTATCCCAGATCCTTCATGACAAACTTCTTTGATATGTGCCTCTTGATTTCGTCTATCCCATCTCTGTCATCCCAAGTGATGATAAGATCATCAACATATACCAGGATTGTCATAATCCCCCTATCAGTCTTCCTGGTCAAGGAGTGATTTGAAGTAAAACGACTTAGACCAATTTGACGGAGCACCTCTAATAGCTTCTGGAATTATGCCCTGGGACTCTATTTCAATCCATAGATTGCCTTCCTCAATCTGCACACATACTCCTCCTGAACTTCAAAACCTGGGGGTTGCTGTATGTAAACCTCATTCTGAAGATCACCGTAGAGAAAAGCATTTCTCACATTAAGCTGATATAATGACCAGTCTTTGTGAGCAGCAATAGAAATAAGTATCCGAACAGTGGCAAGCCTCACAACAGGAGAGAGTATCAAATAAGTTCACCTCATATGTTTGAGTGAACTCCTTTGCTACTAGCTTGATCTTATACCTCGAAATAGACCCATCAGGGTTATATTTCAAGGCGAAGATCCATCGGGAGCCAACCAGTCGTGCGTCAGTAGGAAGTGAGATAAGATCCCAAGCCTGTCTACTCGGAAGGATTACCATCTCATCCTCCATGGCTTGACGTCACTTTGGATCAAGCATGGTCTACTGGTAGGTAGACGGAATGTGTGACACTGTAAGTGCCTGACAGAAGCTGCTAAATTGAGGAGCAAGACCATTGATAGCCAAACTACCTGCGACCTGGTATCTGGACTCACAGGTGCGCGGTGCTCTCCTAATGGCAATAGGGAGATATGAATCATCTGGTACCACTGACTGAGTCGCTGCAGGAGTCTCGTTATTGTGGTGATCTACATTGTCTGGGGAGTTAGGCTTAACCAAACTTTCACTGGCATCAGGTATCCTTTCAACTACTTGTAAATCATCAGCCGCTGGTGAGGAAGGAGGCCTCTGAAAAGTAGTGTGATGCCTATGATAGATATGTAATGACCCATGCAATTTCTCAAAGTCATTCAGGGAGGAAGAGTTCATCTGTCTATCAGCTGGAGGTTTGGACTGAGAAGTAGGCACCTGAGTCTCTGTACACGGAACAGGCAGGGGAAGAAAGGAAATATTATCATAAGAGTTCCTCTGTTCAGTGACTGAGAAATATGGTGTATTTTCATGGAAAGTCACATCAGCACTAACATAATGTCTGTTCTGCAGAAGATCATAGCAATGGTACACCTTCTGTGTCCTAGAGTACCCCAAAAATACACACTTGACAGCACGAAAAGCCAGCTTGTCACGACCAAGTGACGGCACATGGACGAATGCAATACATTCAAAGGTCCTGGGAAACACATGAAATAACTCATCGTCTAAATACAGAAGAACCGATATCTGCTCGTGAAGAACTGAGCTGGGCATCCTGTTGATGAAATAAGTCACCATCAGAACTGCATCCTCCCAGTATCTCTGCGGCACATTATAATGAATCAATAGTGTACGGGCAACATCCAACAAGTGCCTGTGCTTTCGCTTTGCAACCTTGTTCTGTTGTGAAGTATGATGACAAGTGATCTGGTGGACAATCCCACGAGTCCTATAGAACTCCCTAAGTCTGGCAGTACAGAACTCAAAAGCATTATTAGTTCACACTATCTTTACCATGGCTGGATATTGTGTGCTGATTTCCAGAAGAAAAGTCTCTATGCATACTCCAACCTCTGCCTTGCTTTTCAGCAAGAACACCCACGTGACTCTAGAGAAATCATCTACGACAACCAAGTAGTACTGGTGTTCCATCTGGTCTGGGACTCTACTCGGTCCCCATACATCCATATGAAGCAACTGAAATAATGTAGATGACCCAAGAGAGATGCTAGCTAGAAAAGAGGATTGATGGTGCTTACCTGATTGGCAAACATCACACTGTATGGTAGCAGCTGGGGAAATATGTGGTATCACTCTCCTGAGACGATCCAGAGACAAGTGGCCAAGATAAACATGCCACTATAGAGCATTCCTGCTACTATATCGAGTAACTTCTGCAAATGGCTCCTGTCCCAGACGGTAAACACCATTTTTCTCCGTACTTCTGACAATAGCCCTCTTGGTGAGCTTATCTTGAACACATCCGACATCATCGAAGATCACTCTACAGTTGAGATCCTTCGTGATTCTGCTCACTGACAATAGACTCAGTGGGAATTCTGGCACATGCAACGCACCGAACAGCTGCAAACTGGAGTCACAGACACCTCCCCCTTATCCCTAATTGGGGTGTATCTACCATCAGCCATCTGTATAGTCTTTCCTGAGGGAAGGGACTGTAGCGAACAAAAATAGGTCTTATCACTGCACAAATGCTGTGATGCACCAGAGTCGATCAGCCACGCTGCTCCATGGTGGCTCCTATAATGCTCCTGATGCAGCAGACTCAAAGATTTTGCCATAGGTGTCAAGCAGACCACATCCAAAGAATATGGGGAATACACACCCCAAAGATCATGCAATACAGGAAATACACATCTCAAAATAGTCCATATAATTGTAAAAAAGCATACGACTGCTCGAGGAACACCGATAGATCTGAAACAAATTAGATTAAGATCTACATCAATAACAGGAGGTTCCCTTGGACAAACATTGGCCTAACCCGGGTACAAGGAGAACACCCGAGATGGCCCCAAGAAGACCTAGACTTCCTCTCCCTGCGACCACGAGGATTGCAGCCCCTAGATCAGGGTTGCAAGCCCCTTACTGCCGCCGCCTGCAGGTTGCCGCAGGTCGCTGTCGGCTGTGCACCGCCCTCTGCAGGTCGCTGTGCCACCCGCTATAGGTCGCCGCACTGCCGCTGCAGCTAGGTTGCGCCACCAGGGTTGTTGCAGATCGCTGCCGGTTGTGCATCGCCTTCTGCAGGTTGCTGCGCCGCCTGCTGGAGGTCGCCGCATCGCTGCTGCAGCTAGGTTTGCACGGCCAAGGGCTTGGTTGCGCGTCGCCGGTTGCAAACCTGGCATCACGGCAGTCGCCTTTGCCAGTGGGAGCACCTGTGCGTTGACGCCAAAGGGGGAGAGAGGAGAACAGGATGTAGTGGTAGGGTTTTAGAGGCCTTGAGGGGTAGGATACTTAGAGCTACAGTCTAGGACCGGTGCTCTAATACCAACATGGATGAAATGACTCAATTCATTATAGAAAATCCTAGGTTCTCTTATAGAGAAAGAGACTAAAGGATTGAAAATACAGCACTGCCCCTGATGAGGTAAACACCCATACGCTCGTACAAGAAAAGCATAAAAATTGTAACCACTATATGCTAACAAAAAGAACATTAATAGCCATTAATTGTATATCACTAACATTTGAGCAAAAGGATAGCTGATTATATTGTTTTTCCAATTTAAAAACTTATGCAAGACGTCCATCATTTGATAAAATAATTAAAATAAATAGTGGTATTAGCGGTGTATCATAAAATGTTTATAACTAATTTCTCCATGAGACTAATTGTAATTTTCTTTCGTCAAAACATAAGAAAATAATAAATTTTGATAGGGTGAAGGTAAAGGCCCTGTTTACGCTTGGGAAGAGGATTATTGACAAGGTCACTCTCCGCTTGGGCAGAGCGGCTTGGGTAATCGACATTGAAGCAACTATGCGGAGGACGTTGACATATGCGCAAGAACTTGCTGCTTCAGTGTCGCCTTTGACCCTCGCTGAGGGTTTGGAGGGAGATAGGGAGGTGACGTTGCCATGGGCCGTCAGAGGTTGGCTTGGAAGGTGAAGAGCCGCGATGGGGTTTGGGTCTCAGAGGAGATTTCCTTTGGTTCTCAAGGTGGTAGGACGTGAGCAAGGTTTTAAAAAATGCGAGGCGGTCTGAGGTGATTTGCCTTCATTGAGGTGAGGTGTAAGCCTTGAGGCGGTTGAGGCATAAACCTCAAATTTCGGATGAAAAATAAGAGAAAATGGTATAAATATATACTTATTAAATACTAATAATGAAAAAAAAGTAAAAATCATATATTCATGCCATTTTTACTCCACAATGAACATTGAAATAATAATTTCACTCAAACATGACCTCCCCTTTTGACTAAAAATTCTTATTTCAGTGATTGAAATAAGAATTTCATAAACTTAACCATGACCTCTCAAATGTGTACAGTGTACACATTACCTTTCAAATGTGTACAGGATGCACATTACCACCCTAAACCCTAAATAAAAATTCATTACCTCTCAAATGCATCCTGGAGAGGTGGAGCAACCTGGCTGCGCTAGAGCGATGGCTCTAGCAAGTGCTGCACCTAACTACATTGGAGTGAGCAAGTGGAGCTCACACTAGAGCCTGCGTTGGAGCGAGTGAGCGAGCCTGCGATAGAGCCTGCGCTGGAGCTTGCGTTGCTGATGAAGCTTGCACTGCTGCTGGCGATGCGGTGGAGTTGGCGATGGTGCTGCAGCTGGCACCGGTGATGGAGTTGGTAATGGAGCTATAGCTGGCGGTGGAGGAGCTGGCGCCAATGACGAAGCAATCCAACTGAGGCGGTGACTCGTTAGCACCTTAGTGCCTCGGCATCGCCTCAGAGAGTTGAGGTGCACGCCTCATAGAACAGAGCTGAGACTATAGCCTCGAGGTGAAATCAGCCCGCCTCACCTCGAGGCATACGCCTCACGCACCTTGAGGTGCAATTTTTAAAACCATGAACACGAGGAACATGGCGCAGAAGCTAAAGAGGTGCACACCACATGTGCTTCCCCCAGGTCGAAGGATGCAGAGACTTGGATTTTGGGCTCTCAGGTCACTTACTCGAATCTTGTTAGCAACAAGGTGGGTCAGGTAGGTGATGAATCCTCGAGCAGATTCGTTAAGTCGGAGGATCCGGTCCCTAGCGATTAGTTACTAAGCGGCCCTTTTCCTACGTCGCCTCACCAATCTTTTTCGTGGGTTCGTTCCCCTCAACCCTCCTCACCCTTCCGATTGGAACTAGGGAGAGTAGCGGTCGACCGGGGGGGGGGGGGGGGGGGGGGGGGGGGGTAGTGGGTTCGGAGGGGCGATGAAGCCCGAACTTGCCATTGGCGCACTGGAGACCCCATCGCCACCGCCAGAAGTTGGTCTCCAGGCCTCGCTACACCTTTAGGGGGAGGATGTTGAGGGGTGTGTCCTCTGCGGCAGGGATGACTCCAGCTAAGGCTGATGGAGGAGCGGTCATGATGGCTTCAACGAGGCACGGACATGCTGAAGGGCGAGAGGACAACCTCAATCGAGCTCCGGGGGAAGGCGGAGTATGGGTGGACTGGGAGTAGCAGATCGACTTACGATTGATCCGATTAAGTGGGTGAAAGATTTGACTGCTCACATGGAGGATGGACCTTCTGAGCAGAAGGAGGCCTTGACGGAGAATTCAGAGGTTGATGCAGTTGTTGGAGAAGATGAGAGGGAACTTCATGGCATGGCGGAGGTGGCAGGCTTCACGCGCACGGTCCTTACATGGAATGTAAGGGACCTCAACAACCCCTCTAGAAGGAGCGCTCTTAGGGGATACATCCAGAAGTGGAGACCTGGAGTGCTTCTATTGCAAGTTTCTAAACTGGAGTAGGTGCCTAACCACCTGTGAAGGGATATTGGGGGGAGCTGCTTGGAAAGTTTTCTGTGCTTTGCTCTGAAGTCTATTGGAAAGTTAGGAGGGGTAATTATTGGTTGGGTAGAGGATGAGTTCAGCCTGGAAGAGTCCACTTTGGGTAACCATGTAGTATTCGTGCAATGGACAAGGCAACGAGATGGCCTGAAGCTGGTTGTTTTAGCAGTATGTAACCTTAACAGTAAAGGAGATCGCAAGGAACTTTGAGAAGACTTGACTCACATTACGGATAAATTTCAAGGCTAGCCATGGCTTATAAGGGGTGACTTTAATGTTACGCTCCGAGTGGATGATAGGTTGGGTGGTAGGGGGGAAGAGATCAAGGGTTGAAGGCTTTTGCAAAGTTTGTGGCTATTCATGGCCTGATGGATCACCTGCCCAATTCATGTGCTTTTACTTGGAGAGGATCAACTGGCTAGGTGTCGCGGATCGATAGATTCCTGGCTGTGGTGAAACTACTCTAGATAATTCCAATGGCAGACGTAAGACCACTGGAGAGACCTTTCTTAGACCACACTTCATTTCCACAGCAGTCGAACGAAGAGGTCAAGTATGGAATGTATTTCAACTTTGATAGATCGTGGCGCATGGAGGAGCATTTTAGGAGGTTGGTGGAGGATAGATGGTCTACTCATAGTGGGGGTTCTACGACTGCTCATCTTAAGGCCAAACTGCAGGATTTAAAAGCATTTCTGAGGAGATATAGAAAACATGTCAAGGAAGAAAGGAACAATAGGAAGGCAAAGTCCCTGGCAGAGATTACTTGTCTTGATAGGGAGGATGATATGGGAACTTTGTCAGAGGTAGGATGGCGGGACAGACTGACACATTTGCATACAGTGCAGCTGGCGGATAGGAAGATAGAGGTAGAATGGAAGACTAAATCCAGGCAGCGATGGCTGAAGGAAGGTGATGCAAACACAAAATTCTTTCACTTGATGTCTTCAGGAAGGAGGAGAAAGAATTGGATTAAAAGATGAAGGTGAACAGTAACGAGTACAGTGGCAGAGACCAAGTGGGCAGGGCGGTTGCAGGTTACTTCAAAGAGTTTACAGCCATAAGGCGGGATGGACAGCGAAGATGGTTGGGAGTGAATGTCCACTCTATCTCTAGGGACCAAGCAATAGAGATTGTGGCTCCATTCACAGAGGGG
Organism: Thalassia testudinum; assembly: GCA_037157565.1. NCBI lineage: Eukaryota > Viridiplantae > Streptophyta > Magnoliopsida > Alismatales > Hydrocharitaceae > Thalassia > Thalassia testudinum. The sequence goes on from JAZHRO010000030.1 coordinate 58,675,983, forward strand.
GAGAGCAGGAGGGTTGTTCGGAATCTTAATGTTGATGCTTGCCCTGGGCCTGATGGCTTCCCCATTCTCTTCTATAAGGAGTTTTGGCCAACAATTAAAGAAGATGTCATGCAGGTGCTCTACCAATTTGCTGAGGGAAATCAGGGCTTCAATAAATTGAACAACTTCTACATGTTCTTGCTTCCAAAGGAGGAGGGTGTTGAGGCGATCAAAGACTATAGGCCTATTGCGCTCTCCAATGCCATCTATCTCATTGTTGCAAAAGTCCTTGCAAATAGACTGAGAGGGGTCCTTGATGAGATTGTGGCAACGGTGCAACCAGCTTTTGTTCCTGGGAGGAGTATACTTGACAGCTATGTGGTGGCATCGAAGATCTTGTCATTTTATAGGAGGATGAAGACAAAGGCTTTCCTTTGGAAAGTTAATTTTAGTACGGCATATGACTCCATTCAGTGATCGTTCATTTGGGCCTCCTTGATAAAAAGGTGTTTTCCCCCTAGATGGATGGAATGGGTGAATAGGTGTGTAACAACGACATCCTTTTCTATCCTACTCAATGGCAACCCAATGGGTGGATGGATTCAACCCAGGAGGGGAGTTAGGCAAGGTTGCCCCCTAGCCCATTGCTTTTTGTCCTCGCTGTAGATGCTCTAGCGAGAGCCTCGGCCAGAGCTACAGAAGGATACCTCTTTAGCAGTTTCTCTTTGGGAGATGGTGGGCAGATCCAAGTGCTACAATACGCAAATGACACCCTATTTTTTGTTGAAGGGTCGGAAAATGAGGCAAAGAAGGTACAGATTCTGCTGAAATTATTTGGAGAAGCTTCGGGGTTGCAACTCAACTACTCCAAGTCCATCTTTATTCCTTTCCATATGATTGCACAGGAATCTGCTGCATGTAGCTTACGTCTAGGCACAACAGTGGGTTCACTCCCAATCTCGTACTTGGGCTTGTCCTTGTCAGATAGCTGGGTACATGCAGCGGATTGGAGATCTCTAATAGAAAAGATAGAAGGTTGACAGGTTGGGCTTCCAAGACTCTTTTTAGAGGCAAGAGACTAGTTCTTGTGAAGGCAATACTGGCTGCAATGCCCACATATTTCACCTCGGTCCTAAGATTGGCACAAAAAATTGAGAAGAAGATATCTGCCCTCATGAGGGATTTTTTCTGGATCAGTTATGGGTCAACAACCAAGGGAGCTGGATTGGTCTCTTGTGAAGATATTTCCAAGCCTTTGGAGGAAGGGGGTTTAGGAGTTAGAGCTCTCAGGAAGATGAATGACAGCCTCCGAACAAAATGGATTGATCATCTCTTAGGCCACAGGCAGGATATGGTTGGAAAGGTTTTTATGGCTTGCTATGGAACAGTTAGGAGCTGGGATCTGCTGGGCCACTCGTATCTTGGGGCTTCTCACTTCCTTGGGGGACTGTCAAGGGTTATGCCCAACGTACAGGACCTCTTCTCCCCGGTCGTGGGTGTAGGAGATTCATTTTGGTTTTGGGTGGATGACTAGACTGGGCAAGGAAAGCTTCAGGACCAGTTTCTGAGGCTCTTCGCACTGGCTGCGGACAAGTTAGCCAAGGTGAGCGACTGTTGGGATAACTCCTGGTGTTCAACATTTATGGGAAACCTTTCTGACCAAAAGTTTTTGAAGCTCCAAGGCTTTGGTAGGACCTGGAAGAAAGCCATTTTCAGGGGGGCTGGATGCTTTTGTGTAGAATGATGGAGATTTTTCTGTCAGTAAGGCGTATAGGAGGCTGGGAGATGGAGGGGCGGGCACTTATTTTCAATTTCAAAAGGACTGCAAGCTTATTTGATTTGCGTCGTGTCCGTTGAAAATGATGATTTTTACATGGCTGCTCAGGAAACACAGGATGATGACAAGAGTTAGAAAAGCGAAATGGGTACCAAAAGAAGATAAAACTCGCCCACTGTGTCAAGGGGTGGATGAAGACTCCTCGCACTTGTTTTTTGAATGCCCTTTCTCAACCCAGATCTGGGAGCACTTTCACATCTCTTGGATAGCGCACCATGGTCAAGAGGCATTTTGTTGATCGTTTAGAAGCGGTAATTCAAATGGAGTGCCCAATACCTACAGGACTAAGAAGGAGAGGGCCAATGTCTTAGCAGTTCTACGGAGCTTATGGCTTGGAAGAAATGCAGCTATCTTCAAAGGAATGCAGTCTTATTTGGAAAATTTTGTTTGTTGAATTTTCAACTTTATGAATGTTTGGGTCTTTGCTATGTAATGCCTGTCATTTTCTTGGCTGTTGATTAATAGATTTCTTGGGTGATTATCTTTTGGATGACCATCCTTCCCCACTTCAAAAAAAAAAAAGAAAGAATACAGATTGTTGATAACTGAGAGAGTGAGAAACACAGAAAATTATATCAGTTGTTTTGGAATAAATAATTTTTTGGTGATTAAAAATGATGGTTGGAAGGGGTGGGATTTTTTTTAGGGTAAGAGGCATGAGGAATTGCGATTGAAAAGTAAAGAAGCTTATTGGATGAAAAAGGTCGATTTGATTTTAATCCCATCTATGCCACTGCCTTAATGTGGTAAGTAAATTGAGATCATGTTGTCATTTTTCTTCATGTTGCTTCCGGAAAACTTGCAATGCAATAGTATGGAATCTTTATTCAGCACAAAATATATGCCTATTTCCTATTAGTTCGTGCCTCTCTTTTTTGTTACATTTCAATATTTAAGCATGGTTTCGTGGGCCTCCTTTTTTGTGTGTATGGCCACCGTCAATGGCTTTCACCTGTGCCTGGGTACGCCAGATGCTTTGGAGTGGATGACAGTTCCTTCGCTGCAAAAATGATGTATTTGAAGTCGTGTGGTGGGGTTATGGACCTGGATGACGTTTCCTCCATGGTGATTGCAACTTGATTTGGCAAGCTAGCACATTTGATGGTGAGATTTAGTAGTTACTTGGAAGGAGGGATTGATGGCAAAGATTTTTCAGGAGATGGATGCTACATAGTGATCTGAGTTATCCTTTTAGGGGGGGAGCGAAGAACAATGTTAATTATTGTTAACATGTACTTTTGAGGGGGTATTACTATTTTTTATTTTGGGTTGGACTCTCTTGTAGTTTATCCTATGCTCTCTTCTATAAATGAGATGCCAGGGTTTCGTTTGAGAAATAAGAAACTTATTTCACTTTTCAAATTGTATCAAATTTGCGATCCAAGATTGATGGTTTGGTATTCCATCAAAATACCTACCAAACAAGATGATCCAATCAAGGTAATCTAACATAAAGGTCAGGCTAGAGAAGCACAATAGCAACAGCGGCACTATAAGTAGCCCCAGTGGTGTCACTGCCTTCACCAATAGCCTCTCCAGCGGCATCATTGGAAGACATAAAGGAGTCAAAGGACGTAGCAATAGCAGGGCTAAGTGTGTGGGGTCTGTTGTAGCTATTGAGGGGCCTTTTGTGAGCCTGTGGAATGTTCGAAAGAGTAGGGTTTAGTGTTCACTCCTCGAGTTACTAGGTGATGAGCCTTCTCTCACGAGTAAGCTCCGAGATTTGACTAGTGATGAGCCTTCTCTCACCGTTTATGATGGAATTTCTTCTTGATAGCATGATGAACCTTCTCTTATGCAAAATGACTTGTTGTTTCCTAAGAAAAAGGCAAAAATCAGATCTATTTGGTGCTAGTTTTTCATTGTATGGAGGATCAACGAAGAGTAGCAGGAGTTTTAGACCATGGATCATTGGCTTTGGTACTTTGATTCATCTTATCGAGAGAGTAGAGGAGTTGGGGAATGTATCCAGGCTATGTGGAATTAAAGAGGTTCGTGTTGCCAATGGGGCAACCTCTCCAGTTACCACAGTTGGAGACGTCCAGGCTTCTTTAACCTTGAAGATTGGAGATGTGCACTGTCCTCTGGAGTTTCCCATGAGTCTTCTATCAATCAGCAAGATATGTAAGGACCTCCATTGTAGAGTTGTTTTTATGATAGACATTGTTACTTTCAGGATAGATCCACCAATGAGATTATTAGTGGCACTCAACATGATTGTAGAGTTTACTACTTGGATACACTCACTTTGTTTGCTAGAGCAATATCCGTTGCCAGTGATCCTTGGCTTTAGCATAAGAAACTTTGTCATCCCTCGGTTGGAAAGATGCGCTAGATTATCCCGAGTTAGCAGACTCGCTATCACTTGGGTGCGAGGATTGTCAGTTGGGAAAGCATCATAGGAGCACCTTCCCACGACGACGTGATAGGGTGAGTGCAATGCCCTTTGATTTGGTCCATTGTGATGTGTGGGGGCCAGCAAGAGTACCGAGTACAGGATACAGGTCCTACACAGTGTTTGTTGACGATTATAGTTGTTTCACTTGGGTCTTCTTGACGAATGCTAGATTGGAGATACCACAGATTACTCAGAGATTCTTTCCAGAGGTTTAGATGCATTACTCTACTATTGTCAAAGTGTTTTGGAGCAATAATGCCTTGGAGATTGTTCAAAGGGAGATGTAAGACTTCTTTAGTGTACGTGGGGTCATTCATTAGACTTCCTGTGCTTACACATCACAGCAAAATAGTGTAGTAAAGTGCAAGTTGAGGCATCTCCTAGATGGATGGAAGACGATGATTTAAGTTATACTTTCTGTGGGTCTGAAAATAAAGATTTGGAGCACCTTTTTTTCAATGTCAAATGTCTTCAGAGTTTTAGGAAAGATGTGATATTAGATTGGTTGATGTGTCTTCTTTTACATCATGGTGGAATTCCTTTCAGTCACTGGTGCATGTGGATACTGTAGGATGGGTGAAGCCTGTGGCGGCAATTTGGAGCATTTAGCTACAACGTAATGATTATGTTTTTATGAGAAATAGAGCATGGGTTGACAATATTGTGAGGCATGTGGCCATTCTGAGTTGCGGTTGGGCAATATGTAAATATGTTCCTTTTTTAAGTTGATTAATTGAATTTTTGGATGATTACCAAATTTCAGTAATTGTCCTTTTTCTGAAAACAAATCTTCTAGATGTTGCACGAACATTGATAATCTATATGAAGGTGCCCAAGTAGTTTTTAGGTGATGTTATACTCATTGTTGCATAGTTATCAATAATGTTCCATTTTCTATGCTCCATAGGAGTATTCCATATCAAGTATTGCATCCATGGTGTGATAGACGTTTTGCCTTGCCTTTACAGGTGTTTGAGTGCACATGTTTTGTTCAAGCACACGGGAATCAGGACAAATTTTCCCCAACGGCAGTGAAGTGTATCTTTCTGGGTTACTCCAGGACCCAGGAAGGATATAGGTGTTATGATCTCGTACACAAGCATTATATAGTTACTGCATATGTAACCTTCTTTGAAAAGGTACCTTATTATTCTGTAGAGAGTTCCACCATAGAATTGGCTCCCAAAAAGACTCAGGTTTACCATTGTGGCCAATTGCACCTTTCACAGTGTCTCAGGATCCCTCTCCATCCTTTACTATTGTGGTTCGTGATGATTTAGATTCTGATGGTGAGAGACCAATTACCTTGAGAAAGCCTAGTTGGCTATGCACCTTACATCCTATGTCTCATTACATTGAGACTTCTCACATGTAGGGAGAAGTTCGACAGTTTGCCTCCGTCATTACTACTGCTACTGTTCCTAGATATTAGAGTTAAGCTTCTCAAGATCCTAGATGGTGTGCATCCATGGAGGCATAGATGTAGGCCGTCCAGTCTAGAGGGATGTAGGATCTTAGTACCATGTCCTCCTGATGCTACCATTGTGGACTATCGTTGGGTCTATACTATCAAGTATCAGGCTAACGATACGATTGATAGGTACAATTTCCTATTGGTTGACAAATGTTTCACACAAGGCTATGGCATTGACTACTTAGAGATGTTCTCCCATGCCATGTATCTCATCCATTAGGATTACTATTTTAGTGTCAGCCAATCAGGGATGGTTGTTGTACCAATTGGATATCAAGAATGCCTTTTATATGGAGATCTTGTAGAGGAGCTTTACATGAGAAAGCCACTTGGGTAAAGTATCCAGAGGGAGTATGTTTGTCGTTTAAGGAAGGGTATTTATGGCTTGAAGCAGAGCCTGAGGGTATGGTTTGAGCGTTTGAGTTCAAAGATTCAGGAAGATTGGCTTCCAATGGTCATCCTCCAACCACTCTATTTTCATTCGAAAGACTGGGGATGTGATTACGAGCAGGGTGGTAGTCCCAAGAGTTTATGTAAATGACATGGTTTTAACAAGTAATAATGAGGAAGGTATTTCTCAGACCAAGGCATTCCTGCAATCCACTTTTGTGGCTAAAGACCTTGGTAATCTACGAAATTCCTCGGCATTGAGGTTGTCAGACAAGGATCACTTCTGTCATTGTCACAGAGACAATATACTTTGTAGATACTTGAGGAGGCTGGTTTTTTAGGTGCTAAGCCTTCTAGTGTCGTAGTTGAAGCACAACAGGGTCATAGCATGGAGGAGGATGATCCCTTGTACGGGGATGTTACCAGATATCATAGTTTGTTAGGAAGACTATTGTACCTGATGATCACTCAACTAGTCATCAACCTTGCAGTAAGTAGAGCCAGTCAGCATATGCAGACACAATGCTACAGCCATTGGCATAAGGTTATGCCTCATCTTGAGGTACCTCAAGGGTACTCCAGGTTGGGGACTCTACTGCAGAGATAATAGGTCCATGGATATCACGGTCTATTCTAATGCAAATTATGCTGGGTCTGTAGAGGGTCGTTGTTTTACTTCACTCTTCGATGGAAATCTTGTTTCTTGGCGCAACAAGAGGCAAAATGTGGTCGCCCATTCCAACACTAAGGCAGAATATTGCGTCATGTCCCATGCTGCATGTGAGATCATGTAGGCTGTGGGTTTCCTACAAGACATAGGAATAAAGGTTGAGATGCCCATTCCACTTTACTGTGATAATCAGTTGGCGAGCTATATTGCTTCCAACCTAATTTTCCATGAGCGCACAAAGTATATCAAGGTAGATTGCCACTTTATCACGAATGCGATCATGGACGAATGGATTAGCACTCCCTACATCTCCTCATAATTTCAACTGGCAAACATTCTCACCAAGGCACTCTAGAGAGAGGCATGATTTTTTGTGTGACAAGTTGAGGTTTACAAATGTATATGCCCCAACTTGAGGGAGAGTGCTAACATATACTTTTGAGGGGGTATTACTATTTTTTATTTTACGTTGAAGTTTCTTGTAATTTATCCTGTGCTCTCTTCTATAAAAGAGATGCTAGGTTGACTTTGAGAAATAAGAAACTTATTTCACCTTTCACAACTATCTTTTATCTGGCTATCTATACTAAGAACTGCTTAGGAAAAACTTGGTTTACTTCCCATAGTTTGGTATTCCGCATTGGAGTTTTGAGAGTCCATGAGGCAGTCTTGAGGTGCAAGAACAGATCAGAAAGTGAAATTATTGCCAGCTTTTTGGTCCTTATGGAGTTTGCAGAATAATTTGGTGTTTAAAGGGGAAAGGAGTTGGGTGGAGAACTTTGGTTATACAGCTTGGAATTATCTAGTATTTTTAATGGATTTGTATGGCAATTTCTAGTGATCATTCTTTTCTGCCTTTATTATATTTATGCCAAAAAGTTGTGACTTTGGACGTCTAACTGATTTCTACTTTATGTCACTGCTTTCAGGAATGGGTTACCGACAGTCCTTTCATTATATCACCAAGAATTTCATTTGAAGTTAGTGTGCGTCTCCTTGGTGGCTTGATGGCCTTGGGCTATACGATTGCAACCATTTTGAAAAGAAGCAGTCACATTTTTTCTGATGACAAAGTTATTGTTAAAATAGATTGGTTAGAACAGCTTGGTCGACACTACTTGCAGGTAAACAATGTGAATTTTGTTTATATTTCATGTATGTTCTCAAATCGTTGTTTGCTCATAGTTAACCATGATTTTAACTCTATTAATATTCATAATAAGTCTTTGTTCTTTTGTATTTTAGTTGGAATTACTACAGATTAAAACAAAGGAAAAATAGTATCTTTAGACAAATGCCCTGTAAATCTTCTATTTAGAAAATCACCATTGCAATCATTAGGTTTTTTCCCTCCAACTTCAGAGTCTTTAGCCTGGGATGTCATGCTCCCTAGAGCAATGTTCCATGGTTCCACCACCGTACCACATCCGGTGAGGCCAATCATTGTGTTTTTACATATTTCACTATCATAATATTTATCACCATTCCACACCCATTTCACCCGTTGGTTTATTCCACATATCCAAGCAGATTTGGTGGTAGAAATATAATCAAAGGCAAAAAGTAAGGCCATTCTCACATCCTTAATATCTGCCTCACCACCTGCATCTCCCCTACCTGCTCCAGTAGAGGAGACAAAGGTGAAAGGGAGTAGGTGGGCAGAAAAAGGGAGGGGAGGAGATGGGATATAGGTTGTGGTTGAAAGGAGGGGTTGGTGAAGTAAGGGTGGAGGAGGTGATAAAAAGGTAGGAGTAGGCAAAGGGGAACATGGGGGTGTTGGTGGAGGTAGGGGAATAGAGATGACCAAGAGGAAGTGAGCTTAACCATAGGGATAGAAGAGGAATAAAGATGGAAGTAAGCGTAACTATAAAGGCAAGTGAGTCAAGTCAAACCTAAACCAAGCTATGCTTGTTAAATTTGACCCTTCCTCAAGACTCAACTTGAACTTATCAAGTCTTCACTTGTTATAGAGCTTAACTTGAACCAAGTCCTGAGTCATTTTTTTAATTTATTGGGCCACACTATCTATTTTAAATAAAAAATTGAAATGTGGAGTCAATCTGAGCAAGAACGATTTTTTTTGAGAGAGAATCCAAGCAAAGCCTTAAGGTGGTGGATTCCCCATTTGTCTCTCTTCTAACAATGTGGGACTAAATATTCCCCGCATTGTGAAGTTGTGAACCATAAGCAATGAAGTTCACCAATGTTGTAGATGGAGCTATGCACAAGGGAGCGCATGGAAGCAAGGTGAGGCAGCATTGCATGTGTGGCAAAGTAGGAATTTTGCAGCTGGATGTGCTCAGGGTATCTTTCTTTATGTTGATCAAAAAGTAGCATTTCGTTAAGGATCTGAGCCTGACTGCTTGTATATACAATGATGGTACAACCAGTTGTGTTAAGATCACCAACTGATGAAACATGTACGTTGTTTTGATAAGAAAATATCAAGTCAAATGTGGATGGGTGAGGTTACTCAATTGGAAATTGTGCTCAGGTCGGACTCGATACCGGTTCGTGGCTCTTTCTTAAATGGCCTGTAAAGGGTCCTATTGAAGATTGGGCGCAGCGCTTTGAGCCCTGGGGAGCAGGGGAAGCTGGAGAGTGATCAGGCGAAGGAGTCGGTCCTCGGCGGCAGCGAGGGCGCGAGTGGTCCGACCAAGCAGCTCCATCGGAGGATCGAGAGGCTGTGGGCGGCGGCTAGGGGACCTCCTAAGGCACGGGGACTGAGGAGGCACCTGCGACGAAGAAGGATCCGCTTCTGTGCAAAGGTGAGGGCAGGAAGTTGGTTCTCGACTCTCCATTATAGGCGTGTTCCTCGTCGAAGAGAAGAGGTGGGTCGGGGCATGAGGACCCTCGTCAGAGCGTTGAGAACAGCGAAGCGCTTGGGTGCCCAGATGGGGCTCACTCGACGATGGTGGACCCTCTATCTGGTGGAGGGGGCAAGGGGCTACGGAGCGCGGGCCCGACAATGGCAGCGACACTCCTGACGTGGGAGGTCCTCGGCAAGTCTTGGAGGAGGGGGAGGACCCACCTGGGTCGGGGGGTGAGGCAGGGAGACTGTTGTGGTGAGGGCTGAGGGAGGGGGTTTGTCGGTGTTGGGGGAGTAGGCTGGGGATGGCACGGATAGGGAGGGCAGCGGCGTGGGGAAGGAGGGCGTGGGAAATGGGGTGGGGAATGGGAGCGGGAAGTTTAAGGTTCTTGAGGGAGGGTGGGCTGACGCCTTTGAAGAAGGGGAGCTGGAACAGGTGGCGAAGGGGGTTGGTTTTGGTCTTGAGAGAGGGGGCGATGAAGTTGGGACCCCATGGTGAAGGTCCTCACATGAAACATGAGCGGCCTCTGCGACCTCACCCACAGGGGGACGTTGAGGTCATACTTGTCCAGATGAAACCTAGATGTGGCTTTTCTTCAGGAGACGAAGCTACAAGAGTGCGACCAGAGAAGGTGGGGAGAGATTGGGGGAAACACGATGTGGGGTTTCTTGGCTCTTGATGTAGTAGGAGGTCTGGTTGGGTGTTTGGTGGCTGGAAGGAGGATCTGTTCTCGGTAGTGGGCTCAAAGGTGGGGATGGGTATGGCCACGGTGCAACTGAGGAGGAGCGACGTGCTCGTGCTGACGTTCTCCTCGGTTTATAGGCCTACGGATGAGGTGGGGAGGAGCTCATTGTGGGAAAGTCTTCACCAGATGGCGAGTTTTCAGGGGAGTTCGTGGCTCATTGATGGGGACTTCAACGTCACATCGTAGGCAGAAGACAGGTCGGGGGGGGCAGGGACCGGGGCTTGGAAGAGTTCACTGGCCTTGTTGCAAAGTATGGGTGGCAAGACATACCCCCTACCTCATGCTTTCACGTGGAGTGATTCATGGGGTCGGATGTCGAGGCTAGATCACTTCTTTTGCTCAGTGGCGTTGGCTGAGGTATTTCCGATGGCCGGGGCTCGTACTATGGAGAGGCCTTTCTCGGATCACACCCCGTTGATGTGGGAGTCTTGCGAAGGAACCCAGCGTGGCACATACTTCAAATTTAGGAGGGCATGGCTGTTGGAAGAGGGTTTCAGGAGCTTAGTGGAGAACAAATGGAAGGACATGCATCCGGACGGGTCGGCGGCTGGAAGCTGGAGGCAAAGCTCCTGGAACTAAAGAGGTTTCTAAAGGAGTACAGGAAATAGCTGAAAGATGAACGGGCCAGGTTGCAGGACGAGGCGCTCGTGGAGATTCAGAGATTAGATGGAGTGGAAGACCTGGGACGGATGATGGGCTTGGAGAGGCATGACAAGGCGGATTGCATGAAAGTCATTCAGGAGGAGGACAGGAAAGTCGAAGTGGAATGGAGAACCAGATATAGGTAAGAGTGGGTCAAAGAGGGAGACTCAACCACCTGGTTTTTTCATTTGACAGCTTCAGCCAGGCATCAGAGGAATTGGATTGAGAAATTGCAGGTGGGTGGGACGGAGTTCTCGGGCAGGGAGTCTGTGGGGAGAGCAGTGGCGGGTTACTTTAGGGGCTTTACGGGGCGGAGGAGAGGAGGGAGATGGAGATGGAGGGGGATGGGGGCTCCAACTATAGGGGTTGAGGAAGTGGAGCGATTGATAGTACCTTTCACGGAGGATGAAGCCCGGGATGCAGTTTGGGGGTTGAATGTTGAGGGGTGTCCAGGGTCAGACGGTTTCCCAGTACTTTCTTCAAAGAATTCTAGTCACTGTTGAAGGAAGAACTCCTGCAGGTCTTGGCGGAATTCAATGAAGGCAACAGGGGCTTTGACAGATTAAACAGGTTCTATATGTTCCTCATGCCGAAGAGAGAGGGGACGGATAGCGTTGTCAAATGCGACATACCTGATCATAGCAAAGATTCTGGCGAATAGACTCAGGAAGGTGATTGGCAGGGTAGTATCGGAGGTGCAAACCGCTTTCATCCCAGGGAGGTACATTCTGGATGGCTATGTGGCGGCAACGGAGATCCTAGCGCATTGGAGGAGAAGTGGAAGAAAGGCTTTTTTGTGGAAGGTGGACTTCGCGAAAGCTTATGACTCGGTGAAGTGGTCCTTCATGTGGCCAGCCATGGCTAAGAGGGGCTTTTCACAGATCTGGATTAGATGGATGAAACAATGCATCACCACAGCATCTATCTCAATTCTCATTAATGGGAACCCAGCAGGAGGTCGGATTCAGCCAAGGAGAGGCGTGAGGCAGGGTTGTCCCCTAGCACCTTTGCTCTTTATGCTAGTAGCAGATGCCCTGGCCAGGGCGACCAACAAAGCACGCACAGAGGGGATGCTACAGGGTTTCCCCTTGGAGGGAGGGGACGGTATCTCAGTCATGCAATACGCAGATGATACCCTCTTCTTTGTTGAGGGGTCAGTGACAAAAGCAAGATGGTGTCGCATCATTCTAGAGATGTCCTGCGAAGCATCAGGTATGCGGATAAAATATTCTAAGTCCTCTTTCATTCACTTCAACATGGAGGCTGGGGAGGCAGGGATATGCTCAAATGCACCGGGGATAGAAGGAACCCTTCCGCTCTAGTAGGATATCGACGCAAGACTGGACCTTGATGATGGAGAGGATTGAGGGTCGGCTTTCAGGATGGGCGTCCAAGATGTTATCTAGAGGAGGGTAGCTGGTCCTTCTCAAGGCAATCCTCTCAGCGATACCAAGTACTTCTCGATGATCAAAATGCCTTGGAAGGTTGAGGACAGGATTACTGGCTATTTGAGGAATTTTTTCTGGACCAACTATGGAGCAGGGGGGAAGGGGGTGAGATTGGTGGCTTGGAACGAGGTTTGTCTGTTGTTCAAGGAGGGGGGGTTGGGAGTTATGGAAGTGGGGAGGATGAATGATAGCCTTCTGACGAAGTGGATTGACAGGTTGCTGAGGGGGGGAGGTATCTCTAGTAGGAAGGATCCTGCGTTCTTGCTATGGTAGGCCGGTGAGTTGGGAGCTCATCATCTCGCCTCCAAGAGGAGCATCTCATTTCCTGAGAAGTTTGTCACTGGTAGTGTCGAAGGTCCGATCTTTTTTCACCTCGATGCTAGGTTCAGGCGAGGATTTTAGATTCTAGACGGACGACTAGACGAGTATTGGGGCGTGGGCGGAGCGTTTCCCTAGGCTTGCAACACTGGCGGCTGACAGAGGAACCCCAGTGGTGGATGTGTGGAGTGGCCCATGGTGCCCGCCTTTTGTGGGCAATTTGTCATATCAGAGATATGGTGAGATGCAGGTGCTCTTGCAGGATCTCCAGGTTTGGCAACCCGAAGATGGAATGGACAGATTTGGGTGGGAGGAGGGAGATTTCTTGGTGAGGGATGCATATAGAAGGCTGGGCGACCTGGCCACGATTGGGAACATCGACTTAGTCAGAGATTGAAGGCAACTCTGGGAGGCTTCCTGTCCATTGAAGGTTAGAATCTTTGCTTGGCTCCTCAGGAGAGGATGACTGGTGACCAGAACATGGAGAGCCCGCTGGATGCGGGGCGCGGACAGGTCGTGCCCGCTTTGTAGCCAAGCGGAGGAGGATATTGACCATCTTTACTTTTCCTGCCCGTTGGCGATGCGGGCATGGGAGCAGATGGGGGACCAATGGTTGAGCGCTTGGTTCCCATGCGGAGTTCTGGCAGTCATTCAGATGTGGTAGGGTCAACAGGGAGCGTTAGGTGTTCCGGTCAAGGAGAGAATGGGCCAAGCCGTTGGCGATTCTTTGGGCACTTTGGCTTGGGAGGAATGCAGTGGTTTTTAGGAGGCAGCACCCATATGTAGATAATTTTCTTAGGGCTACGAAGGCTTTTGTGTTGAGTTGGAGTGCCGCTCAATGATGTAAATTTTAGCATTTTCTCTTTATGAATTTCTGGGTTGGATCTAAAGGATTATCACCCTTTTTCCTTTCAAAAAAAAAAAAAGTGCTCAAGCTTGTCTCAATATCATAATGAGCTTTGGTCATTAACCTTTGTAGAGTTGAACTTGAGCTAGGTCTATTGAGGCTAAGCTCGATGCCTAGTGAATACCCCCTAAGGCACAAGGGAGGAGGTTGGTGGAGGGATGGAGGAGGTGGCAGGGAGATAGGAGCGGAAGTCGAAAGGCAAAGTGACAAGGTGAGGGTGGAGGTAATGCTCGGTGGAGATGAAGGTAGATCACAGAGGTGGACATATGGAGAAGTTGGGTAGGGGCTAGAGGGAGGTCAACGACTAGATGGAAGGGCAATGGCTTGCAAAGGAGGGAGGGTGGTAGGTGTAGAGGTGGTAGGAGGGAGGGAGGGGACTAGGGAGACTCGTGATGCAGTGGAGTGGAGGTGAGCATTGAGAATTGGGGGAAGTGAAGCGGTTTCATAAAAAGGGCAATTGAAGGTATGAGGCAATCGTGGGGGTAGGTCTGAAGGGAGAGCGACTGTTCAAAAAATAGAGGAAAGCGGTGAAAACTGGAAAGTGAGATCAACGTCCACCTTCTTATTTCCTGGAAAACTATCAAAACATCATGTTTAAATGCATTTTAATTTTTTTCGTAACTGCATTGAAATTACCATGTGGTTCATGCCCTCTTCTGCCCCACATTGTATCCATGGTGGAGCTCTGGGAGGCTTTTCATAATGACATCCAGATGGATTCCTTGTCTTGAGTCAAGGTAGTTGCTAGTCTATGGACCATTTGGCTGCAATGGAATGGATCAGTTTTTTGAGGACCTTGGTTGAAAATGCTGTAATGGAAGTATGCATTTTGTACGACTCATGCACATAACTGTTGAATTTATTTTTGAGATGATTGAATGTAGTTATCCTTTATCTTTCAAAAGAAAGGCATTTTAACATCCATACCTCTACATACATAGCTAATTACATCTATACCCCTATAAAGTTGCATCCTATGACAGTTATATCCCTAGGCTAAGCCTTTGTTAGATTTGAGGAAATATTCCCCCAACTATTTCCTAGGCCGTTAAAGATAACATTGTAAAATTTGAAAATTACATCAGAATCCCTCTCCACATTTTCTTTCTTTTTTTTTTTCTTCTTTTTTCTTCCTTCTCTCCTCCCCATCTTTCTCCTCTCGTGCTTGGATGGTACCTCTTGCCGAAGGCCACGAGAGTGACAACGACATTAAGATTATCACCTGAGGCCACCCTCTTTCTTCTTCCTTCATCCTAGCCATCACCCCTCCCTTCTCCCCAACCATCGCTGCCGCTCCTCCCTTACCACTGCCGCTGCCCCTCCTCTCTAGCCATTGGCCCGCTTCCTTCCTCTACAACCATAACACCTCCTCCCTAGTCACTATCGCCCCACCTCCTCCTTCCACCTCAATCATCACCCCCCTCTTTCCTCCCCCTCCTCCCTTGCAAGAGAAAAAAACTATTTTTTGGAGAATTTGGATGTAATTAGGAAAGTTTCAAGGGACATGGATATAAAAATGTTAATTTTTTTAAGGTAACAATGGTGGGAAGTTACATATTAACTATAGGTACCATCATTTATCATTAAATGTAATGGCAAGGGAAAATATATATAACGGAAATTTGTATGGGTATGGATGTAATAATGAAGTATTGTGGGCTATAGATGTAATTAGATATATTTTTAGGGACATGGATGCAAAAATCCCAAAAAATTGTTACACCCAAAACTTGTGTTATTGAGTACTATTGAATGAAACAAAGGCCTCCATTTCGTGTTGGTATTTAAATGTTATATTTGGAATCCTTTTCTCAATGTTTATCCTAGAATGTATCTTTGATCAAAGGTGCAAGGAAGGGATCGCCATTTAGTCAAGTGCATGGCTGAGAAGTTGGGCTTAGATGGTTCATATGTATCTCGTACATACATTGAACAAATTCAATTAGAAAAGATTGTAAATGAAGTCATGGTAAGATATGCTCAAACTATATGATTGCATTTTGTTAACTTCCTAGCACCACTAATGCCATGTGGAATTTCTGCCCATGTTGAAGGCTCTGCCTGATGACTTGAAAATGAAGCTCAGCATAAACGATGAATTGTCTGTGAGCCCCAAAGATGCACTACTTTCTAGAGCCTCTGCCGATAGGAATGCCATGAGAAAGAATTTGAAAAGGTACTTATCTGAACTAGCTCTCTCAAATCAAGCCTTTCAGCTTCTAAAAGGGTGTTCTTTTCTGATTTATCTGGCATGTAAAGAAAGTTCCAAATTATTGATTGATTAAAGCAAAGCAAATTGTCATTGTTGTCTCTTAGCTAAAGCATATGATTGTAGGATATGGCACCTGGTCTTGTGCCCTGACTTTATTCAATTTTACATCTCGTTCTTCTCAAGAAGAAACCTACACAGTAAATTCATGTAAATAGGCTGTGGGTTATAATGATCAATAGTTGCCAGCTCTCAACTTGGGCTTAATGATTTTGGGAGGTTGCCTTTTCTCCACTTGGACACAAACTCAACAAGTTGCTATGGTTAATTTTTCTCTGTTAAACTTGGGCCTATATGTTTCATTACCACAATTGTGAACCCAAATTGTTTTGTCAAGGTCTGAATCAATCATCACCTGCCAAATATTTGGACTTGAAAGCTGTGCATATATCTTGGTGAACAGAGAGGACTTCTTATGGGAAATGCCATACTTCACTTTTGGTTTCTGTGATTGAGCTAGAAAACACCTGTTGAGGTGCCTTGAAATATTAATCATTTGGTTACTTGCATTTAATGATTGCCTGTATGTATTACTGTAGGCAAATGTTGATTGTCTTGATGATCACCAGATTCACTATCTTAAATGTTGTCAATGTTTTCTTCTCAGTGGTTTGTCGCAGTCTTACACAGAACAAAGGGGTAGCCATCTCACTGACCATCGAATTACTAGCAATGGCAGAAGACTTGATGGAAGGATCTCCGAATCTCCTATAACAGACAGGGTATATCCATATTCAACAGCTTTATAGTTAATTGATCCCATCTTTTTCTGAACTTTACCGGCAAATACAAAGTATGTAAGAGCATTGCAACCTTAATCATATTGCTGCCTGATTCTCTTAACTTTGCATTTCAGGAATCTATAAGTGAGCTATCCAAGCAAATAGCAATATTGAATAAAAAGATGGATAAGTTTACAATGCAGATGGATGATTTGAGTTCCAAAATCTCATGTAAGACAAGCCAAGAGAACATGGCTTTGCAGAATGAAGTATACAATGGCTTGGCCTCAACAGCTGAATTCCTATCTGGATTGGGGAATGGGAAACTTTTGCCAAATTTGTCATCCTCTCCCCAACTTGCAAAGGATTCTCTGCTAATGGAAGAGGTAGGAACTGATTAAAAAATTCTCTAACTTGTCTCCACATGCCACCAAAATATAAGAGGAATAAATGGATTGTTTCTTTTGAGAAGTTAAACAAACTTGTCCACATTTGGGTTAGAGCTTTTTAGTGATGGGGAGCTTTTTTTATTGAATGTCTGAGATTGTTAATAACACAATGTCTTGATTCGCAAGTTCATCTGTAGACTATGTCATGATGGTGAAAGTTTCTATTCAAGGTTTTTGCACAAAGGATAAGAAGACATCGCTTTCCTCAATGGAACTTTTGCATAAGTTTATTCCATGCTTCACCCTCATGGATGTTGTTAGTTTAGCACCTTTTTCCCTTCTCTCTCTCTCTCTCTTGGTTGGGGGGATATGTGTGCTTTGGTTGGGTTGGGGGCCTTTAAATTGGTATGGGAGATAGGCATCTGACCACCTTATGTTTGTATTTGAAGTCAGATTTTCCCCTATTTAAATTCCCATCCTACAAGCCATTGTTCCTTTTCCTCTTTTTGCATTGTTGGGTTTCGGCAAAACTTGTTTTCTATGCCATTGTGCTCTTCTGAGGATAACTGTTTGCCCAAATGGTGTAGCAGATCTCAGTGCTTTCTCAAAGCCAGCGCCAGATGATGCATCAGCTAGACAACCTATCCAGCCTGGTCCACAAGCGGATCAGTGAGCTGTCCCATGTAAGAAGCAAGGAATGCAACAATACAAAGGTTCTGGACTCAAATACAATCAGAAGCCCCCTTGTGTGGACATTGGCGCTTGGTGGATTCGGCATTTGCCTCTTCAGAGGATTGTATCAATCCTAAGTTGCAGACGGGGGTGACCATTGTTACTGCATGTTCGTGGTGCCAGGTTGAGGTAGCATCCTTGGTTGGTATTGGCTTACAGAGGTATGGCAATTGCGGCTCAAGGAGATACAAGAAGAGTAAAGGGGTTAAGAATTCACATCTCTCTTTGTGAACCCATTCTTGGAAGGGCTCTGCTTTGTTGGTGCTTGGACCCAATTATAGGCAATTATTTTTTAACACACTCATTCATTTGCAATTGCAATGAAATTTTGAAAGTTGGTAGGATATGGTAATATGGAGAAATCAAACTTCCACATTTTCTATGTTAGCATGAAAAAAGTAGACGCTTAAAATGACTGGAAAGTCCCTCTGTGATTGTTGATATTTGAGGGGTTAGAACTCAAAAGGTTGGATGAGAGATTGTTGGGTACGAAATCGTGGGAGATAGAAGGGAAGGATACAATCCATCAGTGAGAAATGATTGACCTATTTTGTGGCCAAAAGCCCAACCTGTGCACTTTGTGAGTGGATTGGGGGCGAGGGAACTCAAGGTAGCCTAAAATTAGTCTTTTGGATTTTTCTGATTTCACTCCCAAAAAGAAAAAGGCAGGTGTTGCGGAGCTTTCCTCACCTTCTTCTATGCCTTAATGCTCTCTCAATTGAGGTGAGTTCTCTTTAGTAGGTACATTTGTTTCTTTAAATTGACATGTGATCAAGTTGTCTTAATCTTATGGAAATTTGCAAGCTTTAGAGAAGTAATCACTTCTATCAACCATTCAATGGACTCTGTGTAATGTGTATGCACGTGAAATTGTCTGGTCCGTATATGGAATTTTGAGAGGGTAAATTTGGCAATTGGGTTACCTGTATGTCATCCTACTGGAAATTTTAAACTTAACATTGATGTAAAATCAAATCTTTTCTCAATGTTAATAAAATGGAGGGATGAGGCATAGAAAAGAAAGCATTGTATATAACCTCATTGATGAATGTTTGTGTCTAAATGACGAGCTTGAATTAACCAAATTTGTGGCTCGACTAACTTCACTTGAGACTTCTCTAGATAATTTTGTTTGGTGTTGGATTGACGAGATGATTGATCGTTTCCATGAGTAAATTTGAAAATCTATAAGCAAATCCCCACTGTAATCATTTTACAATGCCATACTAGAAATGGTTTCACTAAGGGGCAACTAATGATCAAAAAGCCTCTGACAAGCCTTAAATATTTGGGGAGAAATCATCATATCCCAGTGATTGTCAACCATGCTGTTGATATCAAGAAAAAATAAACCTCAATTATGCCCATTTAAATTTGTCAAATTATATGATTTTCCTACTTACTAGAACAGTACAATGCAGAGTCCTTTCTAGAGAACTTAGATTGCATCATAGTTTACACTCCCTTGGGAACACAAAAAAAAAAAAAAAAAAAGGAGGAAGAAGAAGAAAAAGAAGAAAATGATGTTCTTATTGAGGTGCCTTCGTCACAAGCATGGTACCTATATATTGCCTCGTCAAACTACTAATATCCAATTATTCGTTGCCTTCTTTTCCTTTTGCATGACAGAAGGCCATGAGCTTAGTTTTCATCCCATCAAATATGAAGTAGAGACAACAAGATAGAGGACGGAGTGAATGAACATAACAACAGCATAGCCCACAAGTCCAGGAAAAGCCTAAGAAGAAACAAAAGAGACATAGCAACAAAAGAGTAACAACCAAGTCTTCAAGTCTTACCAATGGAGAAACTTAGTGCTAATTTATGGGAGGGGTTTGCTAATTCAGGTTTACACCTATGTGAAAATGGGTGTTATCATATCCCCCCATTAAACATAGGTTAGGCCAAACTAGTATTAAATGCCTGATCGATGTTACGACAACATCCTGAGGTAAATGAGGGTTATCCCTCTAGGTGGATGGGCTCTTAAGATATCTAACATCCTTTACACCATTGCAAAAGTTAAATTAGGTGATGATAGACATGGAAAGCAAGGGAGTTAGGGGAGCACTAACACAATTGTAGTTATATATAAATGCTCTTTTGAAGAAGTATAGGCTCTTGAACAATGTTTCTTCCAAATTATCCAAAGAAAGAGAGATTTATTCTTGGAGAATGCAAAGAAGTTATTAGAAGGTTGAAAGAAGATCTAGAAAGGGAAAGGAAAGGAGATTTAGTACGGAGAAAGGGAAAGGGAAATCATGGAATTGGTGAGAAATAAATTCATTGCTATTCTCAGAAAGATGGATGGTGACAACAACTCATCATATACCAACCTCACATTTTCTAAGGTTGTTGACGGATGAGGAGTTCATTTTGAATAAATAGCAACAAGTAAATAGGAAACATGGCATGCAATGAGCCCGAGGTCAAAATGGCTATAAATTTTCTTCTTGTAGAAGGAAAATTAGGGTTCCCAATAAGAGAAGGGCGAGAAGCATCTAGTTGATGGTGACTAAAAAGAGATAAAAAAGAGAAATGAGGGCTTTGAAACGTGAATTCCAAGGATTGTATTAGGAAGTTGCCCAAACTTCTTATTTATTTTTCTTCTTTCCATAACTTAAATTTTCTTCATATTGAAATGTGGATCAAAGTAAAATTTTCTTCACATTGAAATGTGGATCAAAGTTTCCCATGTCTAAAGACAAAAGACATCTCTAACCTCATACTTTGATTCAGAATTGGTTTGTATTCTCGTGATTGCTAAAATGGTGGGCATGCAATATCATAGTCTTCGAGAAGATGAAGATCCTTGATTAAGCTCAATGAGGTGCAATTTTCATCCTCCAACGTTTTCTGGGAGAGGCGAACATTGCTGCTAAAGGATGGATTGTGCTGCCCAAAGAATGGGTAGATGGAGAATGGAGTAGTACATGTTATTGGTGGTGTAAGATTTCCAATACGGTGAGAAGTGTGGATAAAAATTGATAAAAAAGTTTTTGGCCGCACCGGTAAGCCTAAATTTAAGTTGTTTTTTTTATATCTAATAAGAGAGCACATTATTTCCACGCATACTCATTTGATCACGTGAGCATGACTGCCATGTCTTCCTTTTTTTTTAGCATATCAAGCACAATAAAATCATAGCAGAAGCCTCTAAGATGTACTTTTCCTAGATCAGAAGATTCTGATATGTACTCCGATTCATGCATTTCACCTCCATAATTTTCATGTGAAGCTCATTTGCTTAATCAAATGAGACCCCCAAGAGCACAAGAATGCAACCATGGGCCCATGCTCCAATGTTTCCATCTCACAGGAAAATGGGTAAGCCTCAGAAAATCTAAACCCAATTCCATAAAAGATCTACCCGAAAAAAGTTTCAAAATGTAAGATGCCAAATGGCATCATCTATGCAGTTATGGAAATGAGATCTAGCAAAAGACCCTGATGTTGGCATGCTTTCACTTGGGTCCGGTTTTGGTTTGCAATCGCATCAAGAACAGCAAAAGTTCCCAGCGGTGATCTCAGTGGGAACCCAATGGGAATGAGATGGTAAGAAAAAAGGAAACAGCAACAGCTTTGCCAACGGTGGATCGTTACTGGTAAATCCTACCATAACCCCTCCCCTGCAAAAAATGGAAGGCCATCAGCATACAAGAAAAAGGATATGACATGAAACAGGGCAAAGAAAGGTAAAGAGGCCATACGCAAATCATCCAAGGGAATTTTTGATGTGGCATCACCGGTTTTTATCAGGTGAACTTTGCCTGCAATTTAGTTGCGACAGAGAATAACTCAGTCATTGTGCATGAAAACTGGAAAAAGATTGAAATACATAAATAGAAATCCATGACGAAAATCCTGGGTTCGGCAATCAATACATATTTTTTTGAAAAAGAGATGCAAGCAAAGGATACTACCAGCAAAAGCAAGTGACTGAAAGGCAAAGCAACAATTCCAGAGTGGAGTACAGGGACGGAGCACATGTTAAGCATAATAGCAATTCTTATTACAGCTTTATGATGAAAATAGACTAATACTTCATACACTATTTCTCACTATTACCCAAGCAGAAACGTCATCCTAATTTGGTGCAAACAGGCATTGAAAGCAAGGAAAAGATCTTCATATACAATGAGCATTAGACATTTTATTCTAAACCCACATGCCAGCCTGTTGCAGGAAAGCTTCCTCTACATGTCGGATGTAGAGAACAGTTGATCCACTTTCAGATCAATTGCATGCAGAAACATAGATCACCCTACACATTTAAAAATATCAAATGTTTTTCCACAACTTGAATCCATGACCTTTGGGACACGTGGAGACAACTCCTAGCATTCATTCAGAACTCCCTTCAATCTATGCAAATCCAGATAAAAATACTTCTTTGTACCATTGTAAGCTTGGAACGTGTAAACAACTGCCATATAAACAAATGTAATTAACAGGAAAATTGAAGGTTGCCAGATGGTCCAGATTAGGGGATCAGAAATTTCTAAATTGATCAAAATAAGCACTTCTCTTTGTGCCTAAAGCAACATGCTCACCCGGAGGTCAGAAGAATTTATCAAAAGGCAATGAGGATTGCTAGGTATCCATCTTACTGAACATTAAAAATCTTTACCGTAATAAAGCTGAAGGTACCCAGCTCTGATTTCCATGTTGAAATGTTGTTCAACTGAATTGATGTTTCAATATGTCAAACAACAAACATTAAAGTTCCTTTTTTTTTTTGTATAGTCTCAGTAGGAATGTGTCTGGCATGAAACCTAACAAGGATATGTTAATATGGTAATACAGACAGACTATAACCGTAGAAGCGGTTTGTTATATATACACTCCTCTCCGCAATCCAACAAAACTATAGAGGATTCCAAAAATCCAATGGTGGAAATAATCGTCGTAAAAGGAAATGCTTCGCAAACAAATATAATAACATACCATCTCGTCGAACACATATCTCAGGTATATTTTTTATCTGCCCATTGATGCTATCATTATAAACTCGTGTTTCAATATCTCCTTCAACAAACACAGATGAGCTGAACGAGAACAAATGTGCAAATATAGAATGAGTTTAGCATATGAAAGGAATAACATCCTTGCAAAAGATTCAGTAAGCAATTGAAACCTCTTCACAAGCTGCTGAACAGCATAGGCGCCCAGTGCTTCATTGTGAACTGCAACTCGGTGCCATTGAGCAGGTCTTGGTAAGTCAGAAGCCCCAACTATTCTCTGGTCAAACATGCCCCCAGTTCCAACTGTGAATACCGTAACTGTCCGCCCATTCCTCAATATTTTTTGAACAGGAGCTTGTCCAACTTTGCCACAGATGATTGCCTGCACGAGAAAATACTTTTATTTGTTCCTTTCTTGAAAAATGGGATAACAAAGGGCACCGTTACAGTTGCAAAAGTGGGAATGGAAAAGTTGTAATCTGAGATCGGAAGATCCACTGAAAACCAATAAATCGGTTGAGAGTGTTCATATTTTATAATGACTAGATCAAATTTACAGTTCCCTATGTTACTTGGGAAAAAGGATAGCATGTTCTATTGTATGAAAGACAAATGTCAGATTCAAGGGATTCATTTCATAAGAGCTTTGCTGCACAATATAAGATCTCAAAACGTGAGTATACAACAACTGAGACATAACTAGGAAACAAATCAGATGTCATAGACTTGAAGGCAATGAGTAGGCAGACACCAATTTCAAAAAGAAAGGCTTTAGAATTATTTACATTGATGAAAGAAATGAATGAGTGGATGTATTAAAGCCGTCAAAACTTAGAATATTGCTGCCTTCTGGAGAAGGAGAAGAAGAAGAAGAAAAGAAAAAAAAAATTGAATGGTACCTTATGTACCCCTCGAAAAGCCCAACCTTTCTTAGGGTCAACTCCTTGTGGTTCCAAGTCCCTCTTGTCATCTAGGTCATCATATTTCATTTCATTATTCTTCTCAGGCTCCTCAAAGGGGCTGGTCGACAGACACAGCCATGAACCTCTACCAGGAAGGCCTGTGGAAATCCAGTTTCAAACTTACAAACCAAATCTCTTGCACGTTCAACTAATCACAAAAGATATAGTTTTGCACAA
Source organism: Thalassia testudinum (assembly GCA_037157565.1). Classification (NCBI taxonomy): domain Eukaryota; kingdom Viridiplantae; phylum Streptophyta; class Magnoliopsida; order Alismatales; family Hydrocharitaceae; genus Thalassia; species Thalassia testudinum. Next base: position 58,699,816 of record JAZHRO010000030.1, read on the forward strand.
AAATCAGTTTCAAATACAAAAGGAACATTTCTCAAAGATACAAAGTTACAAAAGCTATATACAACCGAACAATAGTGGATTCAGGTGTCTCATGCAGTTCATAACATTTTAATTCCAATGCCCACTAGCAACAGCGTTAGCATGTAAAATCCTTTCTATCAAATGAAGTGGGACACACTTAAATCACCTTCAAAAACAATTAACGTAACAAGGTGGGCATATGGATGTTCAACAAAGAACATACAGACCATAATGCCTTTTCTCCCTTTGTATTCCACTGATCAAAAGATAAATATTCAATCCCCGATAACATATTTTCATGCAAGACGAACATATATCAAACTAACTTCACCATGTGCAAATATTTCACAGCTCACCGGCAGTTTCCATTTAACATGATCTGAATCCAACAAATGATTGCAAAACAACAGAAGATAACACTTTTCCAAATGATGAAGTGCATACATTTCATTCCCTCATGTACATAAGAAAAAAAATTCCTTGGCATCCGATGCCTGATTACTGAAGGAACCCACATGAACCAAATTTTATCAAATTCATGTTCCCAACGAGAACCCACTACTAGTTGCAAAAAAAGGGAGTACTTATGACCGGACGATGATATGAAAATGCTAAAATCACTCTCAAACACCAAGCACAACACGGGGAAAGCCTGTGAATTGATTTGCAAGCTTGCAAACTAGAATACTATGAATCAAGAAAAAGAAAAATGTCTGGTCTATGCTATTTTCTTTCACATCCAGTAATCACGAAACAAGTGTCTTCCCATGAGAATAAATTTTAGTCATGAAAGAAGAAATATACATACCAAACTTGATAAATTTGGGTACTCCGCATAACACGAGCAGTTTCTTTCTGTTTTGACACACAAAACATATTGGTGGCTACCAACTGACAATTGAAAGAGTAAAGATGTCCTTTATACTGAGTTACCGAGTGACAAAACTGGTGATGCTACATTCATACTTGAATACTAATCACTCAGTGAAAAAATCTCATGAATCCCAACTTGCATTCTATTAATTGCAAAACAAGGTGTTTTTTTCATACCAGCACAAAGCAAACTTCAGCAAATTCAGATGCTCAGCAGAAATTTGCCTACTGCACCTGCAAAAATCGTAGCAGCAACTCTCTGCCAACTACATTTCTTCTGTTCAACCTTTTTTTTTTTTTTTTCCTCATAGCAACCAATTTCCAATCACAAAACTAACTCACTAACAAAACAGACATCACCAAATTCAGATGCTCAGCATAAAATTATCTATCACAAAAGAAGAAAAGAGGCTCCTTTTTACCAAACGAGGAAGCGGGTCGCGCCGAAATTCCCCGTAGACACTTCGCCAACCTCCCCACCATCGAACACATGCTCCAATCCCACTCGAGATTCCAAAAAACTGATACACGGTATTCAGCTTCAGAGATAACCTCCTACAGCATACGTGGAATGCAGACGAGTACGCAGTTTTACATCACCTAATAAATAACAAAAAAATGAACCAAAAAAAAAAAAGTACATACCAATAAAATGTAAGAAACCATAAAAAAACAAAATGGGTCTCTCTCAAACCAAAGTAGGAACAAAGTGGTCCAAACACATCGCCCAAAACACACAAACAGCATTCAAAATCAGCTCTTTGCGGCCTCGAAATCGTGACAGAAAACACACCTTTAACTGAAATTAAGAGGACCCAAAATGTTTAAATTCTGAGAAACGTAGCACCACCACGCCAAAGCCTTCGAAAACCGAAGGGAAAGCAGCGATCTTTGACGTCGACTTGGAGGCAGATTAAGGACCTTAACGAACTAAACCAGCCTCCCTTGCGACTACTTACCCGCCGTTGCTGGAGCCGAGTGGGGAGTGGGATGCAGGAGGAGAGGAGTGGAGCCCTAGTGGTGGTTCGGTTGGGCGCCAGGGCGCCCTCCTTGGTTGGATATGAGGAGAATGGGTAGTAGAAGTTCGGGTCGGGTTCAACGCGGATCGGTGCCATTTACCCAACTCAAGTCAACAAATGTTTTAACGGTTTTAATCGCATTGCTTCGTCGAACCATTCAATTAAGAATTTATGTTGTATCGATTGATTTAAAATTTATTTATCGATTTAGAAATAGTTTTGATATAAATTTAAAAGGTTATTAATTAGATCGATTAAATTAAATTAATTATAATTAAATAATATATATATTATAGTAAAAGAGGATCATTTATTTTCCTTCTTCATTATGTTATTAAAATAATTTTTCAATGAAACTCAAACTTTGATCGGATATTTTTTATTGTAAAGTTGATGTTGCTATTTATATTTATATTTTAATTATACTTCTTATATATTTATTTATTACATTTTAAATTTTAGTGGATATATGAGTTACAGAAATGATTCGCGCACCTTCGATCTCACCCATGAGATCTTGGTCATTCGTAAGGGAGGATGGAACAAAAATCCAACCCCTGTTTTAGTCTCATTCTCCCCCATGAATGAATGACTCAAATCTCATTGGTGAGATTTTGCATGAAATGCATGGATATAGATAATAGCGTCTTATGAGGTATGAAGGTTATATATGCATTATATATTAGAAAATTTTATTTTATATAGTTTAAAAATCTAATGTGATATGTTTGTCACTTAAAAATAAATGATTTAATTTTTTAATGGTCTATATGAATGATAATGTCATGTTAATGTCATCACCGATTCAACCAAACTAAACCACTAGGCAGACCATAGTAAACTTAAATCAAAGATTTCTCAATTTGATATTCATTCTGATTTCTTAAACCTTGTGTCAAATCCGAGTGGATAAACCCAACTTATTAACAAAATAGGTCAAACTCTTATCTCACTTGAGACCTGACCCATATGAGCAACAAGCCTATGGCTCCATATTTCATATTTGAGATTTGACCTGTTGGCCAAACAAGTTTACATTACTCACCTACGACTCAGCCTATTAACAAGTTGAGTTAGGTTTTGGTTGAACTAATTTTAATAACATCATTTAGTATATCTAATGTAGTAATTGAGCGCATAAGCCTCTTTATCTCGGTTTCAATTATATCAAATTGACCCCATACTAACTCGTAAATTTATTATCATATCATACGTATTTATATCATTTATATGTGAGGCTTTCCTTATAAATCCTTATAGTTACATATGTTCCTATATAGAATTCATATTTACAACTCAACCTCGATTGATTGAGATTTGTAAACACGTTTACCTAATTCTCTTATTATATAAATTCATATACAAATGTTTGATTAATATCCCTATGCGATAATGAAATTTTTATGTGTATTTTTATTGATTGGTGAGGCTTAATGTTGTCATTCATTATGCAAAATATGTTAATAATAAATATCTACATCAAAATGTTAATCTTTTAAAATTGAAAAAAATAAATTCAAATAGTGAAAGTTGCCAAGATTATAATGGCAACTTTCACTATTTAAAAGTGCATTACCCTTCTTTTGAAAATCAGACCTGATTCTGGATACTATCCAAGTCTAAAGATAGAGTTTCCCTTAACTAAAGATCTAACATTTTAATATCATAACTGAAATCCCCTAGAGTCTCCCTGAATTTTCTGGAATCTTAGGGGTGTAGACACAATTTTAAACCCCCTAGGTTTAAGTTTGTGGGGCTTTGCAGGGAAAAAAGGAAACCTTACGGAGGCAACCTCACAATTTTTCCCCTTCTCTCCCACCATCAACGCATGCACACACCCACCTAAACCCTAAACCCTCTCCCTTATAACACCCCCCTCACCCTCTACTCTCCCTACGCCACCAACTCCACCTCCACCTTCACTCCTCCACCACCTTGCCGCTGGTGACCATCTTCTCCCCCCATCCCCTTGAAGTCGCAAGTTGGGGAGGAGAGGGGAGCAGCACAGAGGAGAGGGAGAGAGAGAGAGCGTAGGCGAGGGAGAGAGTGTGTGGGTGAGGGAAGGAGGTACAAGGAGGAGAGGAGAGGTGCTCGGGCGAGGGAAGGAAGTGCGGCCAGAGGAGCCGAAGGAGCTTGAGACGGAGGAGAAGCGACGCAGGAGGAAGACCTGTGTGAGGAGGGCAGAGCTACTGCGGTTGCAGCAGTTGGAGCTCACGAGGAGCTTCGCGAGGAGTTCTGCAGAGTCATTTTTCTATAGTATCAGACGTCTGTAACGCTCTACAGACGTCTGACGGAGCTGTAGGATGTTCGGAGCTGACACCGGACGTCTGACAGCATGTAGGGTACCGAGATATGTACCCTGCACAAGCCTGCATGCATGTATGTTAGCATTTGAGGTGTCGCACTTAAGTGGCACGTGCATGCGCAGGTACGAGGCGTTGGACAGGCGCGTGGCCCGCCTATCGAGGCACTTTAGGTCGTTTGGAGACCATGTCAGACATCTGACCTCTCTTCCAGACGATCGGGAGCGGTGTCAGACGTCTGGAAGCTCTCTCAGATGACTGCGAAGAGGTTTAGACGTCTAAAAAAGATGCAGGAACTCAATGTGAGCTTATACGATCGTTTAAGACGTTTGGGACTCGTCTCAGATATCTGATTTTGGTCAGAGTGCGTGTTTTTGGCCGGTTCAGGGCCCAAACGGAGTCGATTTTACGCAAACGAAGTATCGATGGTTTCCATTCGAGATTCTCTACGTGTTAGTGTCACACCTATGCTATTTTAAACTCGTTTGACATGATTGGTCAATGGTATAAGTCTCCGGTCCGTAATGTATACGGGGACCTGTCAAGATAAGATCTACTGTACAGGCCCCCATTCCACCCGAGTATCCTGGTAGAGTGGTCTTCTCTGATACTGTGATTTAAATAATTAAAGTGCATGCTATATTAGAATGATTTGATTGAACCTTAGGATATGAAACGAACCCTAGGGTTGAAGAAGATGAAAGTACATTACTTGAACCATGTTGTTATACTCTGAAATGCATGTTAAAGTCCTTACTGCTAGCAACTGAATAGTTAAGTGATGTAGTGATTACTTAAATTATTAAATCACGAGCTGCCTGTTATACGATTGAGAACCGGAATGTAAAAAGTGACATATGTCATATATGAAATGAGATGAGTACGATGTATGAACCTTACAGGGATGTAGGAAAGGAACTCAAGTATACTGAAACGAATATCGGATGTATGATGGAACATGTTGCCTACAGGCTGGTCAGATGTATGAACTTAGGTATGGAAAGTGAGTTAGCCCTAGTGTACACGGTACCGAGGAGAGTTACTGTCACTTTAGTGTATGGGAGAGCTAGTCGTCCCATGGGTTGTGACCTGGGGTTAGGATTGGCCCCCTAACCGACTCTTGTTAGGCTCATTGGGCAAACTGTTGAGGGGTGTAGCCCCTATTCTGTTCTGTGTTGTACGTTTGGGCATACTCGTTAGCGAAAACGACTGACCGCATGCTAGTGCGGGTAGCTATCTGTGCGCTTATCGTGTGTATCGTAGTCACTACTACGTCGCAACCATGACCTCAGGGTGGTAGACCGGGTGTAGGACTACCATAAGGTGCTTTCCCAGCCATGAGAGTGCCATGTGTACATCCTGCATCGCGAGAAAATTGCATCAAGATCCTTCCCTTAAGGAATAAGTGGATTTAAGAAATGTTGAGGATCCTTACTAGAAATTGAATTAGAAACACATAGATGTTTAAACGAAAACAAATAAAAATACATAACTGGAAATTGGATGGTTAGTTAGCTGCTTTTTTCATTTATGTTTAATTGCATGTAAATAACTTAACCGCCATTCTACACAACGTTAACTAACCACGGATTTATATAACCATGTTCAGGTCAGGGAGTTGAGCAGCCAGCGCCACAAGTTGCAGAGAGCGCTGGGTCCAGTTGAGCCCATCCGTAGTCCTTTCTCTTTTTTTCCGTTGTAGAGGTTTTTGTTAGTAGTGATACCTTTAGCATATAATACTTGTTTCAATTATATTTCTCTCTGTTCTAGTTGTGATGGCTATGTCTGTAATAGTATTTTTCCGCTTGTGGCATGTAATATCTTTAAGATATTCTGTTCTATTTCTATGGCTATTTATTATCTATTTATGATTAGTTCATTGCATGTGTGATTGTGAAATGTTTTATACATTTGGTTATTTATCGTTAAATGACTGGGTTTTGAGATTTAGTCGAGGCGATGTGATCTCAAGTTTTGTAGGGAGTCGGGATTGGATCGTAACAATAACTAGAGAATTTTGATTTGAAACAAAGCTTTCTATAGGAACTTGTATTTGAAAAGATGAAGTCTTATTGGATAGGATTTTAAGCTTTCTATGGAATATCTTTTGCCTTTTATAACAAGGTAAGTTTATCGTGATAAGTTGGCATATGAGATAAGTGGAGTTAAGGTGCTTAATTATTTAACAAGAAAAATTATGTATAGGAAGTGATAGTTAGGACAATAAGAGTAGTTTTAATATTATTTTACAATTTTTCGAAAGGAAAATATCAATTTTTTTCACAAGAAGAATATTCAATTACAACTACCCTAATTGGAGAAGATACACAATAATCATAATAATAAACAAAAAGGACAACAACCTTTGTCACAAGCATTAAGGCACCCTAAGATACAAGTGAAAAGATACTTCTTATCGCTTGTAGAGAATACTACATTGGAAATAATAAATCATAAGCCATTAACATTATAAAAGATAACTTCCTCTAACCAAGGGTTCTATGAACCATGTATGTGTTGTAAAGTATCCATTATTTATATAGGAGTGAGATGATATCTTGAGGAGTTATACATTCCAACAATGCACTCCAACCAAGAGAATATAACAATTTGCCTTCCATTTCCACAATAATTATGCCCATGCCTAAAAGAAATGATTTTCATAATAAATTGAATACATATAGAAAATCCTCACAAAGTTTATAACCTAAGTTTAAGAAAATCAAAATTGAGATATGTTTAAGTTATTACAAAGGCAAGGTTCTTCTCCATCAACCTCCCTTCCCAACAACCCCAATAAAATACAAAAAATCCATTCGTAAAGTGAGTTCAAAATTGCTTGAAACTAATAAGTCATATTATTTATAATTTGAATCATATTATATCTTTTTACCCTAAAGAGGGATTTGATAATGAGATCCTCTATCATCTCCTATTTTTCATTGCTATCATGTTTGCTTAATGTGAAAGTAGATAAATAACCCCTTAATGAATACCAAAATGATGTAGTTAATTTACACACTTGTAACTTACAATTCACATATGATTTCCTGATATCCTATATGCTTATGAAGAAGGCTAAAGTTAAAACATAATCTCTATAGTAAATTAGCATACATTTTAAGAAGAAAAATAGTAAACTTTATTATTCCTCATTTGGGCTCTCAAAATAGTGAGGGATATTGATGTTTCAAATACACTCTCAATCTTTATTTAGGTGACCTTAAGCATTTTTTCTCCCCCTCTAAAAAATGAAATAAACATAAATTATGTGGTTATAGGTGTAGTTATTGCACAAACCACAAAATTGTTTATTCATCTAAACTTTAACTCACTTCCTTCTAGCAAGGGTAAGCTTTTAGAAAATTTCAAAAGAAAAAAAAGATTTCATACAAATTATAAGAAAATGTATTATTAAAAATTAAGATTTGTTTATATTCTCTTATAACTCCATAAACATTTTCATAAGTCAACCTCAGTTTTCTTGACAACCATACTTATTCCTTTTTTCTCATGCATCATAGATGCCTATTTCCATGAATATCACTTGTTTAGAGGTTTCATTGGAAGTGAGTAGAGCATATACTTGCTTTGTAATTAAAAAAAATGTTGGAAATAATTAATAATATAAAAGATTGGCCAACTATTTGCCTACTAAAAAAATATATATATACGTCACGACCCGATTCTAGATCCCTACAAGACCCAAGATCTATCTATCTCAACTAATCCCAAGACCTAGTCGTCTAACAAGAAATAACCAAAAGCAGAAAAATATACAACAACCACAAGTACAATGTAACTAAACAGAAAATAATACGGAAATAATAAAAGGAGCAGCACGAAAAGTCCCATAATATTTCAGGCCATCACAACAACATCAGCAGAAAGTACAGTGGAAAAGTAACTGAGCAATATTACATATAACAAGATACTACTACAAAAGAAGCGTAAAGGAATAAAAAACGTCAACTGCTAAGGCTGGGTTTGGCTGGGCCCAACTCCCTTTGCAGCCGGTGGTGGTGGCTGCTCAACTCCCTAACCTGAACAAGGTTATAAGAATTTTCGGAGTCAGCGAACGTTGAGTAAAGTGGCAACTAAACCATTTATATGCAATTTAAGTTAAGATAGGCAACTAATTATTTTTCAATTCTATTTAATTCAGCCAAGTGGTTTTAATTCGTTCATTTTCTTAGAAATTGGTTATTTCTGGATCTTGACTGTCCCTCTCGGGGACGATCTTGATTGCAGTATTTTTCATGATGTAGGATGTGCATGTGGTGCTCTCCTAGCCAGGAGAGTCCCCCGTGGTACTCCTACACCCAGTCAACCACCCCGAGGTCACGGTCGCGACGTAGCGGTGATTATGACACACGTGATAAGCGTGCGGTAGCTATCTCACTCTAGCACGCGGTCAGTCGTTTCTGCTAGTGGGTACGCCTAAGGTACAGCACGAAACAGTACAGGGCCTTGCCCTCTCAGAACAGGGGTCTCGCCCCTCTAAAGTTCGCATACCCTCGTTCGACTATCCCGGTTTGCCCAATGGGCCTAACAAGAGTCGGTGTAGGGCGGCTAGTCCTAACCTTAGGTCGCATGGGGTGGCTAGCTCCCTCTCTACACTAAGTAGCTCACCTCGGTACCACGTACATGAGGGCTAAACAGAGTCGGTGTAGAGTAACTAGGCCTAACCCCGGGGCTCAACCCAACGGGCGGCTAGCACCCCTCTACACTACAGGGACAGTTGCTCTCCTTGGTACCACGTACACAAGGGTTAGCTCACTTCCCGTCTACAGGAGTTCTTCTCTTAATTCCCCGAATGGTTCATGCTGGTATTCCTTTCGTTTCATTTTCCAACCTTTCCAATCTCTCTATTTACATTACCAGCTTCATTCTTAAAATAGCCAGCTCGTGATTTACTAACTGAAAAAGCATCACATCAATAAACCAATACATTTGTTAGCATTTAGAGTTTTACATTCATCTCAAGTAAACATTGTAGCTCAACCATACTCATTTGTTCCTGCCCTAGGGTTCATTCACATCCTAGGGTTTTACATATATCTCAAGTACACAATGTAGTTCAACCATACTCATTTGTTCCTACCCTAGGGTTCATTCTCATCCTAGGGTTCATTCAAGTTATTCTAAACATTGAGTTTATTTGTTTAAGTCATAATATTAATGTAAACCACTCTACTGAGAAACACAGGTGGAATGGGGGCTCGGATCGTAGATTCCGTCGCTTCTGTGGGTCCCGCATACTCGATTGGCAGGAGACCTATACAATTGACCAACCACATCAAACGAGTCCAAAATTGTATACAAGTGTCACTAACAAGTAGAGAAACTCAAGCAAAAAACAATGGTAGTTCGTTTGCGGAAATTCGATTCTGTTTGGGCCCTAACCGGGCCAAAAACACGCACACTGTCCAAAATCAGACGTTTGGGACTAGCCTCAGACGTCTTAAAAGACGTCAGTACTCACCCTGACTTTCCTGCTGTAAAGACCCATTCTGTTCTAAACCTTTTAAGACATCTTGACTGTTGGTCAGATGTCTGGACCCATTCCCAAACGTCAGCAAAATGAAAATTTGTACGTAGCTTCGCTTTTGTGCGCTGGCTGCGCGCAGGATGCCCTTTTTCCTCTCTTCTCTCTCTTCTTTCTTCCCCGCAGAACCCTAGCGCACCCTTATATAAGACCCCTCCCCCCCTTCCTCTCTTCCCCACTCCACCACAGCCACCTTCCCTCCTTCCTCTCCATTGCAGTGAGAGGGCCGAGCGCGAGAGAGGGCGCGAGAGCGAGCGACAAGGAGGAGAAGCGACGTGAAGAGAGGAGGAGCTTGTGCTCGAGAGCTCGTGGGAGCTCGCCGAAGGACGCACGGCCGGAGTGGCGCATGCGAGAGGAGGAGCGCGTCGGGGGAGATGTCCCCAACACTTTGCTGCAGTCGGAGCTGCAGGCTAGGAGGAGAGGTCGCGGCTACACACGACGAGCTGGTTCTAGGATTTTCCCAAAATCAGACGTCTGGCATGCCGTCCAGATGACGGGTTGGATGTCTGGTGACGACACCGAACGTTTGAAAGCAGTGTTCCGCGAAGGTATGTTCCTCTTGCAGTTACGGCCATGCAGGCTGCACCGCTTCGATATGCATGACTAAAAGTAGGTGATTCGCCTGTCACGTGTAGAGATAGCTTCGGGAAGGCGTGGGGCATGCCCTCCCACGTGTTTCGGACGTCTGGACAGCTTACCAGACGATCGGAAGCACTCCCAGAAGACTAGAGGATAGGTCGGACGTTTGGAGTTGGATCAGACGGTCAAGTAGGGGTTCAGACATCTGAAGTAAATGCAGGAACCTGAGGTGAGACTCTGGTTACTTTTAAGACGTCTGGACCTTGTGCCAGATATCTGATTTAGGTCTACAGTTTTGTCTTGACCCATTTAGGGTCCGTTTGAGGTCCGTTTTATGCAAACAAGAGATCTGTGGATTCCTTGCGAGTTCTTTTACATGTTAGAAGGCCTTTTATACCGTTCTGAACATTCCGTTATGTTATGTTCCTTGGTATAGGATTTTGATCCGTTGCATGTTCAGGGCCTATAGAGGCACGTGAGCCTGCCGTTCGAGCCTCCAGTACTCCCGGATTGTCTGGCAGAGTGGTTTCCCCCTATTTTAATTATAAAACCTGAATGCATATATGAAATTGGATAACTAGAAACCTAGGATGTGGCATGAATCCTAGGACGAGAAGTACTTGCACTGTTTGTATGCGTGTTTGAGATTGCAGTCTTAAATGAATGAATAGAAATGTGAACAACTGCCTGTTAATAAACAAGAGTTGCCTGTGAAATATGAAATGACTCTGCTAGATACCTGCGACATTTCTTGTTGTATATGCAAATTGTGGAAATACAAGCTGCATGTGTAAAATCTGAGATGGAATTGTGAATGATGAAACCTGGTATGGAATAACATGGGGAATACAAGCATGAACCCTACGGGGAATTAGGAGTAGAGCTCCTGTGGATAAATGGAATGGAATTGGAAATGTGAGTGGAAAGTGTGCTGGCCCTTGAGTACGTGGTACCAAGGAGAGCGACTGTCTCCTGTTTAGTGTAGAGCGGAACTAGCCACCCTTGGGTTGGGACCCAGGGTTATGATTGGCCACTCTACACCGACTTCTTTGGCCTTCGCGTACACTGTACCGAGGAGAGCTACTAGTGTAGGGAGAGAGCTAGCCACCCTACGGGGTCCGGGGTTCAGCTAGCCACCCTACACCGACTTGTTAGGCCCACTGGGCAAATCGGGGTAGTTAGACTAGGGTGCGCGAACTGTGGAGGGGTGAGACCCCTGTTTGGTTCTGAGGGGCTAGACCCTTGTTACTGAGAGGGATAGGCCCTATACTGTTCCGTGATGTACTTTGGGCGTACCCGCTAACGGAAACGACTGACCGCGTGCTAGTGGGGGTGTTACGACCCGGTTCTCGAATCCTTACAGGACCCGAGATCGGCCCGACTCGACTGATCCCAAGACCCAGTCATCCAATAAGAAATAACCAAAAAATAGGAAAGTAAATCACATTCACTATGCTAAGTAATTAATAGTAAAAGAGTACAAGTAATAAAGGAAGTAAAAGGTGCTAACAATACATTTCACCACCACAACAGTAAAGTAGAAACAAAGTACAAAAACGTAAACGGTAACAAGAGTCTAAACTTACTAACAAAAGAAAGTACAACAACAGCAAGACTACTGCTGGGCGTGACTAGGCCCAGCACCCTCTGCAGCCAGTGACTCAGGCTGCTCAACACCTGGACTTGAAAAGGGTTGTGAGTAAACGGAGTCAGCGAACGCTGAGTAAAGTGGTAACCAACTAACTAAAGTAGTAAAAGCTAACAGGTAGTTTATCGTTTCCAATTACTTTATTTTACAAGTCATTCCTTTTACCCATTGGTTTACTTTTCAGATCTCTTTCTCGATCTCGCATGTTCCTCATGGGAATGATTTTGATTGTAGTCTTTTCCGAAGAGTAGAAGGCACACGTGGTGCTCTTCTAGTCGGGAGAGTCTCCCGTGGTGATCCTACACCCAGTCAACTACCTCGAGGTCACGGACAGACATAGCGGTGACTATGGCACGCATGATAAGCGCACAGGTAGCTACCCCGCACTGACACGCTGTTAGTCGTTTCTGCTAGCGGGTACGCCCAAAGTACAACATGGAACAGTATAGGGCCTAGCCCTCTCAGTAACAGGGATCTAGCCCCTTAGAACTGAACAGGGGTCTCACCCCTCCATAGCCCGCGCACCATCGTCTGACTACCCCGGTTTGCCTAGTGGGCCTAACAAGTCGGTGTAGGCTGGCTACCTGAACCCCGGGTCTCGTGTGGTGGCTAGCTTTCTCCCTACACAAGTAGCTCTCCCCAGTACAGTGTATGAGAGGGCTAAAGAAGTCGGTGTAGAGTGGCCAATGCTAACCCCGAGTCCCAACCCAAGGGTAATTAGCTCCACTCTACACTAAATAGGGGACAGTCGCTCTCCTTGGTACCGCGTACTCAAGAGCCAACACACTTCCCACTCACATTTCCAAATCTGTTCCATTTATCCATAGGAGCTCTACTCCTAATTCCCCGTAGGGTTCATGCTCGTATTTCCCATGTTATTCCATACTAGGTTTCCTCATTCACATTTCCATTTTCAGATCTTACACATGCAGCTCATATTTCCACAATTTGCATATACAACAAGAAATGTCACAAATATCTGTCTAACTAGCATAGGCATTTCATATTTCACAGGCAGCTCTTGTTTATTAATAGGCAGATGTTCATATTTCTATTCATTCATTTAAGACTGCAATCTCAAACACGCATACAACAGTACAAGTACTTCTCGTCCTAGGATTCATGCCACATCCTAGGTTTCTAGTTATCCAATTTCACATAAGCATTCATGTTTAACAGTTAAATAAAGGGGAAACCACTCTACCAGACAATCCGGGAGTATTGGGGGCTCGAACGGCAGGCTCACATGCCTCAGCAAGCCTTGAACCCGCAATCGATCGAAGTCCTATACCAAGGAACATACCACAATGGAACATTCAGAACAGTATAAAAGTCCTTCTAACAAGTAGGGGAACTCACAAGGAAAACACTGATATCTTGTATGCGTAAAACAGACGTCAAACGGACCCTAAACGGGTCAAAAATAGGGCTGCAAACCTAAATCAGACGTCTGGCACAAGGTCCAGACGTCTTAAAAGTAACTAGAGTCTCACCTCAGGTTCTGCATCGACCTCAAACGTCCAGAACCTTTTCTTGACCATCTGGATCCAACTCCAGACGTCCGACCTATCTTCCAGTCGTCTGGGAGTGCTTCCGATCGTCTGGTAAACTGTCCAGACGTCTGAGACACGTGGGAGGGAGTGCCCCGCGCCTTCCCGAAGCAATCCTTGCACACGACAGAACGTATCTTCTACAATTAGCTACGTAGATCGTAGCGGTGGTGTGGCCTGCATGGCCATAACCGCAAGAGGGTCGTACCTTTGCGAAGCTCTGCTTTCAGACGTCCGGTGTCGTCACTAGACATCTAACACGTCATCTGGATGGCACGCCAGATGTATGATTCTGGAAAATCCTAGAACTAGAACCACCTCCTGCTCCTCCTCGCCGCGCGCAGCCGCAGCCTCTCCTACTCGCCTGCAGCTCCAGCTGCAGCAAGTGTCAGGGATGTCTCCCCCGACGCGCTCCTCCTCTTGCATGCATCGCTCCGGCCGTGCGCCCTTCGGCGAGCTCCCACGAGCTCACAAGCTCAAGCTCTTCCTCTTCTACTCACACCGCCTCTCCTCATCTCTCGCTCTCACGCTCTCCCCTCTCACTGCAGTGGAGAGGAAGGAAGGTGGCTGTGGTGGAGTGGGGAAGAAAGGAAGGGGGAGAGGGTCTTATATAAGGGTGCGATAGGGTTTTGCGGGGGAGAAGAAAAAGAGAGAGAAGAGGGAAAAAGGCAATCTGCGCACAACCAGCGCACAGACGTGAAGCTAAGTACAAATTTTTCAATTTCTAGACGTCTGGGAGTGTGCCCAGACGTCCGACCAGATGTCTGACCGACTATCCAGACATCTTAAAGGTCTCAGAACAGAACGGGTCTTTACAGTGGGGTAGCTACCCGTGCACTTATTGCGTGTGCCGTAGTCACCGCTACGTCTGTCCGTGACCTCAGGGTGGTTGACTGGGTGTAGGATCACCACGGGGGACTCCCAACCAGGAAAGCACCACATGTGCCTTCTACTCTTCGGAAAAGACTAAAAAAAATCGATCCCACGAGGAACATGCGAGATCAAGAAAGAGATCTGAAAAGTAAACTAATGGGTAAAAAGGAATAACTTGTAAAATAAAATAATTGGAAAGGATAAATTACCTATTTTGCTTTTACTACTTTAGTTAGTTGGTTACCACTCTACTTAGCGTTCGCTGACTCCATTTACTCATAACCCTTTTCAGGTCTAGGTGTTGAGCAACCTGAGTCACCGGTTGCAAAGGGTGCTGGGCACAGTCGAGCCCAACAGTAGTTTTCCTGTTGTTGAACTTCCTTTTTGTTAGTGAGTTCAGACTCTTATTACCGTTACGTTTCTGTACTTTGTTTCCGCTTTACTGTTGTTGTGGTGATATATACTGTTAGCAGCTTTTACTTCCTTTACTGATGTACTCTTTTACTATTAGTTACTTAGCATAGTGAATGTGGTTTACTTTCCTGCTTTTTTGTTATTTCTTGTTGGACGATTGGGTCTTGGGATTTGTCAAGTCGAGTCGGTCCCGTGTCCTGTAAAGATTCAGGAACTGAGTCGTAACAAGATGGTATCAGAGCAAGGTTGTCCCGAGAAATGAGCCAACTAGCTTGAGAATAACCAATTCACATGCATGTAACTAGAGTAACCACCACAATGTACCGCTCGACAACTGTTCTGAGTTCTTTCGTTGAAGTCCGTTAGAGTTGACTTCTTTTTGTTCTGTCTTCCGCGTCTTCTCGCAGGAGATGCCTCGGCGTGGAGTTCTTGAGGCAGGCCGCGGACACGGCCATGGATGAGGTTGGAGGGGTGGGCGTGCCGAGCCCGAGGTGCCAATTGACCAGCCACTTCTCTCAGGCGTTCAGGCCCAGGACCTTGCTCAGTTGATAAGAGACATAGTACGAGAGGAGCTTCACCCGCCTCCACGAGCGCCTCTCCCTGGGGACATGGAGGGGGAGTCCTCTGTGGAGTCGAGAGACCGACGTAGCGTTGGACGAGGAGGAAGGGGTGGTCCTCCATCGCCCCCACCACACTCTGACACTTCTGAGCACGAGCCCTCCCTACCTGGAGGCGTTCCCGTTCCCCCACTAGAGCTACACTACGAGCTTTTCGGACAATTTCGGAAGTTGAAGCCCCCTCCTTCAAGGGGGATGAGGACCCGTCTGAGGCAAAGGACTAGGTGGAGCAGATTTAGAAGGTATTTGACACCCTTCGCCGCCCTGAGGAGTGCTGCGTGGCCTTTACCACGTATCAGCTGGAGAGTGCGGCACACAGGTGGTGGAGGGCAATCAAAGGCCAGGAGAGGGGAGAGCCGACGTGGGACCAGTTCATGACCCTCTTCTGTGAGTAATACTTCCCGCAAACTTAGCAGAACTAGAGGAGGCGGGAGTTCCACACTCTCCACCAAGGGACGATGACTATTAGCGCGTACCACACGCGTTTCCTGGAGCTGTCACGTTTTGTTGCGACAGCTGTAGCTACTGAGGAGGAGCTCCCGTGGAGGTTCACTGAGGGGCTTCGGCTAGCCATTCGGGGGTATGTCAAACCCCTGAAGCTGCCCACCTTCTCGAGGGTGGTGGAGGCAGCTATGACGTACGAGGAGACCAACCCGGCCGCATTAGACACCGACAGTCGACGGAAGAGGCCCTACTAGCCAGAGTACTCACAGGGCCGACGAGAGAGGAGGCACGTGGCACCCGCAGGAGAGCCGTCAGTAGCCTTTTGTGGGGCCATTAGTAGCCTTTGGGGGCCCCTGACAGGGGTAACTGTCAACACTGGACCCCCGCCTAGCCATCAGCAGGGACCTACTGAGGGAGGGAATCGAGTTCCCCTCTACTACCAGTGTGGTCAGCTGGGCCACATCAGGAGGGACTGCCCGTCTAAGGCTGGAGCGTAGCAGATGCTCCCCGCACTGAGCGCTGGAGGCTGAGTAGGTGGTCGTGGTTCCTAGGCGTGTGGAGGAGGACAACAGTCGCAGGGAGGGTACCGGCCAACGGCTACCCATCCGACGCAGTGTGGCTGCTTCTTCTGCACCAAGAGCTGAGGGCGTATCAACGCCCTAACACATAGAGACGCCAGGGCATCAGGTTCAGCGGTGTCAGGTATGGTTACAGTTTCCGACAGATTAGTTTACATACTTTTTGATTCCGGCACCACGCACTCGTTTGTTGCTGCAAGTTTTTCTGTCAGTTTGGGACAGGACTGTGATGAGAGCCTCATCATGAACCCTAACTATCACAATTTGATCTAAATAAGTGTGAAAAAGCTCCTACAAACCTATAGAAAAGCCTAACTCAGATAATTCTAAATTGAAGAATAAAATAAGTCATGAGGGGTAAAACAGTAATTTTACCAATGCAGTACATGTTACGACCTGATTCCCGAATCCCTACGAGACACGAGAATCGGACCGACTCGACTGATCCCAAGACACAGTCGTCCAACGAGAAAGTAACCAAAAGAGCATCAAAATAAACCACATTCACCTTGCATATAACTAGCAGTAACAAAATACAGCAGTAAAGAAAAACTACAGTATACACCACTACAACAGTAAAGAAGTAAACAGATACATAAACATGAAACTTACAGTAAAAGAGTACAGTGGTAACAGAAAACTTACTACAACAGAAGGAGAAGTACAGTGGGTACTACACAAGTAAAACTACTGGGCTCTACTAGGCCCAGCACCCTCTGCAGCCACCGACTCTGGCTGCCCAACACCTGATCCTAAAAAAAAAAAGTGACACGTCAGCGAAACGTTGAGTAGAGTGGCAACCAAAAGCTAAGAAAAACAGTAAGGTGGACAGTAGCTGTTATATTTTTAATCTCTTTCTTTATTTTTTCACTTATTCATTATTGAATTATTTCTCAGATCTTTCTTTTGATCTTGAATGCTCCTCGTGGGAATGATCTTGATTACAGTCTTTTCCAAAAAGTAGAAGTAACATGTGGTGCTCTCCTGGCTGGGAGAGTCCCCCGAGGTGGTCCTACCCTCAGTCAACCACCCCAAGGTCACTGATAGACGTAACGGTGACTATGGCACGCGCGATAAACGTACGGGTAGCTACCTCGCACTTGCACGCGGTCAGTCGTTTCTGTTAACGGGTGCACCCAAAGCACAGCACGGAACTAGTATAGGGCAGAGCCCTCTCAATAACAGGGGTCCACCCTCTCAGTAACAGGGGTCCAGCCCCTCCACAGTAGCCAAACAGGGGTCTTGCCCCTCCACAGTCCACACGCCCTCGCCTGACTACCCTGGTTTGCCCAGCGGGCCTAACAAGTCGGTGTATGAGGGCTAGCAGAACCCTGGGACCCGTGGGGTGGCAAGCTCCCTCCCTACACTAGTAGCTCTCCCCGGTACGGTGTACGCGAGGGCCAAGATTCGGTACAAAGTGGCCAGACCTAACCCTGGGTCCCTAGGGCGACTGGCTCTCCTCTGCACTAAGAGGTAATAGGTGCATTCCTTGGTACTACGTACCCAAGAGACAACAAACTTTCCCATTCACCTTTTCCAGTTTGATGAGAACCTCATCATGAACCCTAGCTAGCACGATCTAACCTAGATATGCTAGAAAAAGCTCCTACATAACTCAAAGAAAGGCTTGACTCCGAGAATTCTGAGTCTAAGAAGAAAACAAGTCATAAGGGGTAAAAATGAAATTTCACCAACACAATCTGCAAATAGGGTAACTCAGGGTCCAAACATGGGTCAAACTAACCTAATAAGAAGGAAAGTGGGATGATCTGATCCAACAAGCGCTACAGCAACTCCAAGGAATTAAATGACATTTTGTAACCCTAAAACAAACCCACTTCAATTCACGAGGTTCGAGGTAGGGTAAAAATCGAATAAACCCTCTAAAATTCATATAAAAATAATCTCTAGGGTTTATAACCTTCAATTTGGCCTTAGAAACCCATTTTGACCTACATTGAGAACCATGCCCAATTAATGATTTAATTTGGGTTTTTACGTAAATTGGCCAGTCAAACAAGGTATGAACTATAAATAAAATTCACCATTAAAATCCTTATGTCCAATTTAGTCATGCATAAAAACTTGAGCCTAAGAAGAAACCTTCTTGACCGACTTTGCAATTTGGTCCTCATCTATTACTTTTGGACCCTCAACTTTCGAAACCCTTGCATTTTGGCCCCTAGTTTCTTCGTCGTTCTTTGCATTCAGGTCCCTCCTGCAAGTCTCTGCGCAGCGCCATGCTCCGGCGACTTTGCGCGGAGCATGGCGCCGCGCAGGGTGAGGGAGGTGTCCTGCAGATTGAACCTAGTGTTCCCTGCGACGTCTGCTGTCGCAGGAACACCACATGCCATCTGTCGACACCCACACCTTCCGTGCGAACGCGCGAAAGGTATGGGTCACACTTCCGGCCACTCTCCGGCGAGGGAGGCACGTCGCCTCCTTGCGCCCACCCCACCGCCACCGCCTTTATAAAGGCCAGCGTCGCCAGCCGATTCTCGCAGCTTGGTCCTGACGGAGAAAACCCTAACCCTTCCTCTCTTCCCACTCCGGCAGAAACCCACCAGCTCCGGCGGCCCCTCCTCCGTCTCGTCGCTCTGCTGCAATACCAGCAGCAGAGCCACCTTCGCCTGATCTTCCCGCATCGTACCGTACCCAGCGCGCGCCCTCCTGCTCTCTTCCTCGCCGCCGCTCTCCCTCTCTTGGTGTTTCTTCTCCGGCGACAGTCGGTACGACTGCCGCCTTGCTCCGGCCCCCTTCGTCCCTATAGGTAAGTAACAGTTATTTCCCTTCCTCCCCTCTTTCTTTTCCCCAACTTAATTTGCTCAATTACCCCTCGACCGCGCCTGACCGCCCTCATCTTCCCCATCTCCGGCCACCCTCCGGCGAGTTGCCCCCGTCAATCCATCGCTCCACACAACTCGCCACCTACCCCAAAAGCTCCGCCTCACCTCACCTGACACCCCCCGCCCCTCCACTGCCAGTCCACACCTCCACAACACTCCCCCGATCAAACCCATTTTTTTGGTTGCAGTCCGACCTAGGGCTGCCGCCAGGCACCGCCCCGCAACCTGCTACACCCCACATTACCTTCGTCGTGCCACGACAAAGGTCCCCCTGTGGTCTGATTAGGCCGAGAGGCCCTGCTTGTGTTCGGCAGATCTGCAGCCCCGGCTGCCATTGGCGACAAGGCAAGGAGCTTCCAAGCGAGCTCCAGGCCCTGAAGCAGCAGGATTTCAGCTGAGGCGAACTGGAGGGACTTGGGCGAAGGCAAGGAGCGGGTCTGCAAAGAGAAACGAGAGCGTTGCTGCTGAGGCCAGGTCGTGCCTTCCTGCGGGTGTGCGCGAGCGAGGGACAAAGTTTAGTCCCACATCGTGGGATTTCGAAGCGCTGCACCCATTTAAGTTGATTTTGTGTTTTCACTTAAGCGCCTCAGAACACGGGGTGAGGTCCCCTCGCCCACTCGCCCGCCTCGTCCGCGACCCACGCCACGCGGACCTGGCCGACCAGTTTACCCGACACTCCTCGCGCACCACCCACACCGTTGCGCCTGGTCACGGGTACTCTACCCGACCCGATAACCCGGCTCTGGGAGAGCTTCCTATGAGCGGTTTACGGAGAGAGAGAGAGACGTGCGGGTAGAGGGAAGGGTTAGGTTTTGCTGTGGTTTGTGCAGGGACAGGGTGCCAGGGAAGAAGGTTCACACTTGGCCGCAGGAAGAAGAAGAGGAGTGGAAGAAGAAGAAGCCTTGCAGCTGAGCAAGGCAGAAGGCCAAAGAAGAAGAAGCGGGAAGAAGAAGAAAAGAGAGGGAAGCACTGTAGCAGACCGCCGTTTAAGTCGTCTGACTGAGATATCAGATGACGGATGAAGCTTCAGAGGAGACAAAGAAAAGAAGAAGAAAAAGAAAAGAAAAGGTTCTGCAGCTGAAAGAAAAGAGAAGGAAGAAAGGAGACAAAGAAAAGAAGAAGATACAGAAAAGAAGAAGAAGAACTGATGAAGAAAGGAAATGGAAGACAAGCAGAAGAACTGAAGGCAATAAAAGCCAAAAAAATTCACATATGCCAAAAATTCACATATTCGCATATAGTACGTGTTCCAACATTCAACTTCTTTTTCTTTCCAATTTGTATACAAGCAACTCGTAATTAATTTCAACCAACAGAAATTACATGCAACAGTTACTAGTAACAGTACTCTACATTTCACAGGCAGCTGTTATCCAATTCAGGCATTCAAGACATTTGTTTCTATGTTTTCAGATCCGAGAATTCATGCCATACCCTAGGATCTATCATTCAGTCTATTTTTCAGGTCCTAGGATTCATGCCACACCCTAGGATCTATCATTTAATTCAGATATGCATTAATGTTTGTATTTAACTACGGGAAGCCACTCTACCCGCAAAACTGAGAGTAATGGGGGCGTGATCGGCAAGCCCACGTGCCTCCGCAACCCCTAGAGATGCAACGGAACGGGGTCCTAACACAAGGATCAATTACAAGGAGCTACTCAGAATAGTATACAATTAGTGTAAATAGGTAGAGGAACTAAATCTGGGAAGAACGAAACTTGAAACGCGGAAGACGGACTCCGAACGGACCCTAAACGGGTCAAAAACGACAAGTCTGCCCAAAATCAAACGTCTGGAACATCTTCCAGACGTCTTAAATGATATCTCAGGTCATACCTTGATCTGCGCGGTTATTCACACGTCCAGAAGCCCGCTGAACCGTCTGGACTTAGTTTCCAGACGTCTGACTGTCACTCCGGATGTCTGGAGACCCTCTCCGTCGTTTGGTGCTGTGCTCAGACGTCCGATTTGTGTGGAATGGCATGCCCTTGCACCTTCCCGAATGATACCTGCACGCACACGCGGTCGTCCTCAACACGAAGCGATGCAAAAACCTTCGGCGGAACAGCTGCATGGCCGTACACGCGAAAGAAGGAGAAAGGTAAAATATCGTACCTTTCAGACGTCTGGACCTTCCTCCAGACGTCTCCTGTGTCGTCTGGACGTATGTCCAGATGTCTGATTCTGGGAAATTTTCCCAGAATCAGGACCTTCTCGCTCTCTGCCCGCATCGCACGGCCGTGCCGCGCCGCTCCCACCTACAGCCTGAGCTACAGCAGCTCCTCCCCAGCACCACACGCTTGCTGCGCACTCGCCGATCGGCTCTGGCTGCTCCGGCAAGCTCGCACCCTCGTGGTCAAGCTCTCTCTTCCTCTCGCAGCAGCCCCTCCTCCCCACACACTCGCAGCAGCCGCTGCTGCCACCCTCGCCCGCTCACGCACTCGCTGACAAGGAGAAGAAGAAGGAGGTGGAGTGAGGGTGAGGGAGAGAGAGGGGTGTATTTGAAGGCAGTCGCGGGGAGAGAGAAAGAGGAAAAGGCTGCATCTACTGGGAGGGAGGAAAGAGAAGGAGGAGTGTGGCGGGTTCAGTCTGCGCACGCATGTGTGCAGACGCAAACCCGTACGCCGAAAAAATTTAATTCCAGATGTCTGGACCACTTCCCAGACGTCTTAAACGACGCTTGATGCCTTAGTTATAACAATATAACAAACTCAAAGGAAGTTTCATCCCCGAAACTTGCGCTAACTAGGGTGAGGGAAAAATGATATATGCATAACAAACTCAAAGAGGACCGAAGCCGGTCCGAAAAGACGTACCTGCGAAAAGCTTCGAGTACCGCTCCCGTGATGGTCGGCCTGGATAGGTTGTTAATATGATATTTTTATCGTTGAAATGTGTATAGTGGTTAACCTAATTCAGACCTAACCATCTCTTTACAAAATTTTTAACCTGGCCTAATTGATTTTATCTTGTCACTTTTAAGCCCAGGGTCGAACTCAGGGAAGTGGGGTTCAAGTCGAGTTTCTACGTTTTCCTTAAAACGCGTCTCTTCCGTTCGTTTATTCTGTTTTTGGTATTTTTCTTATTTAGGTTTTTTTCTGGTAATCCTTGTTCTTGAGGCACACCCTCAAAATTGTGTCCTTGGCTTTTAGCCAAAACAGAGTTTCAAAACACGTCTTGCTACTTGCAAGACGGGGGTACCTGCAAATCAAAGATTATCTTTTCACTTTTATACCTTTTTTTATCTTTTTACTAAGGAAGCTATCAGATAGAAAGTAAATATAGTAGCTATAGATATATATTTATATGTAGTATATATATAAAGGGGTGGGGGTGGAGGTGACGATGGAGTGTAGCACTATGTCGAGTCAGCCGACGTCTAAAGAGACGCAACCAACACGACTAGGTGCCGCGTGGAGTGTGGATGGAGGATGGATGATGTATGGGACCACGCTTTTTTTTGTACGCGTGTATCAGGGAATATCAGCAACTGGTGCAGATATCCCCGCGATACAGCGTATAATAAATAACGTGAAAATATATGTACATATGTATGTATATAAATGTATAAGTATATATGTATAGATATATATAGATATATATATATATATATATATATATATATATATATATATATATATGTATGTATATATGTATATAGCTATGTATATATGTATATAAGTATATATATATAATACTATATGTATGTATACATAACTATATAGATATACTATGTATATATAAGTATATATATATAATACTATATAGATATATATATATATATGTATATAAGTATATATGTATCTAGATATGTAGATATATGTATATAGTTATATAGATATATATATGTATATATGTATGTATATATGTATCAATATATAAGTATGCGTATATATATGTTTATAGTATAGGTGTGTGTGTGTGTGTGTGTGAAAGTGTGAGTGTAGATGTCTGTGTGCGTCGGTGTAGTGTGTGAGAAAGTGTTGTGAGAGAGAGTGAGAGAGAGAGAGAGAGAATGGGAGAGAGAGAGCCGGAGAGAGCGGGCAGGAGAGAGCGGGCCGCACTGCAGGGGACGAGTTAAGACGTCCGGAGGTGAAGACCGTCGTCTGATGGTCGCGGGCGCACGGGCGCGTCTTCGCCCAGAGGAGGAGAGGAGTCTGCGTCGCCGGCTGCGAGCGCGGAGGCTCGCGACAGCGCGCTCAGAGAGGGAGGCGGGGAGTCTGCAGGCGGGCGCGGAGGAGGTCTGCAGGCGCGCGCGGACGCTTGCAGAGGTTGGCAGGGAGCGGGAAGACGCTTGGCCGGCCGCTGCAGAGGCGCGCAGCGGCCGGTTGCGGGCGCGAGCGGCGGGCGACAGAGCGAGGAAGCGGACGCGGAGAAGGTCTGCAGGCGAGCACGGAGGGGCTGGGGCGCCTGCGGTTGCTCGCGGAGGCTGCTGCTGCTGCTGCTGCTGCTGCTTCAAGCTTCAGACCTTGAAGAGGCAGCCATGGCGGGAAGTGCGGGAATGGAAAAAATGAAAAACGAGAAGAGCCACCACGCCCACCGGCTCTTTGAAGAGCTGGGCGGTGGTGGTCTCACTGTGGTGGTGTTCACCACAGTGAGCTCCTGCCCGCCGGGTGTCTCCTCGAAGGAGGTCCGGCGTATGGAGGGGAGGACGGTGGTGGTGATGAGCTGAAGGTGGGTTTTTTTCTTGCTGCAGCCCGCAGCTGCGTATTGCAGCAACGTTTTTTTCTTGCTGCCGCCCGCAGCTGCGTATTGCAGCGACGTTTTTTTCTTGCTGCCGCCCCCCGTTTGAAGAGAAGAAGACGTGGCTTTATAGAAGATGAAAGCATGGTCATGCAGCATGCGGGGAGTGGGATGGAATGGCAGCCGCAGGGAATGGCATGGCAGGGAGAGGGCTTGGCAGGCCGCTGCAGCCGTAGGAAAAATAAAAATCAAGTGGAGATAAAAAATAGAAGAGATGGATTTTTGTAAAGAGGCACTTGAGGAAAATGTAAATTATGAAGCCCTTTTATTCCAATCTTCCCTCCTCTTAATTTAAATGCATGAATGCAAGTATTTTTACAGATGCGACTATAGGATTATAATATACATAGTTAATGCTAGAAAATAGCATAAGAAGGCGTCCTTATAGGCGTGTTTTGAGGTGCAAACATATACCCCCATGCCTATCTTTTGCTAGTCCCTAGCAAAACCGTATTTAGAAATGTTCTTAAGCTGAAGATTTTCTTCTGAGATGATATCGGTGTGTTTATTATCGGATATTGTGAGAACCAATTGTAAAGAAGACTACCAGTACTTTAAGTCTTACATGACAAAGATTATCTCTCAACTAACCAGGACTCTTGATATTTAAACCTTAAGTACGATTTTCAGGACCCAGGAGGTTTTTCCATACTCGAGAGCTCAAGAGGTTATGGTTTGTGCATAGTGAAGGATCAAGACTGACCAGATGAACCTTAAGACTCACTCCCAGGGTTTCACGAATTTTTAAGTACAGGTTGGTCCCAATTTCAGCTCGTGTTTTCGGATTGACCCTTAAGATGATTACGGAAAACTCAACTCCCATTTTTGATTTTTTTTTCTTTCTTTTTTTTTTTTTTGTGGCTCACCGAAAAATAAAGTATACAAACATTTATGAGATATACTGACTCTTTTATATTTTTTTCTTTTCTTCTTTTTTTTTTTTTTTTTTTTTTTTTTTCAACTCTTTTTTTTTTTTTTCTTTTTGGTGGGAGAGTTTCTTTTTGGTGGAAAGAGCCGCTCCTAAACACAAGACTAAAGCTTGGGATAAAAAGTCTACCTGCACGCACAGGTAAGGACTCCACCTTTCCTAATGAACACTAGGGTTGGATCTTATGTTCACCTGATCTTTCCTGATATGTGTAGTGTGAACCAAGTTTACTTAAGCTCTCAAGAAAAAGCAAACCAACGAATCCTGTACTGGTATCTCAGGTACAAGAAACGTTCTTAGTTAGGAGAGATTTTGATCTATTTCGTCAATGCTTTAAGTGAATTAAGCCGAGCCTGAGCGAATCAAGCTTCTGTGGCCTGGAAATTCTTCAAAACAGAGGTTGAATATCCATAAACACTTATTGTATTTTTGTTTCAGCTTTTAGATCATTACTAAACACCATTTATTACTAATATATATATATATATTTTTTTTTTCTTTTCTTTTTTCTTTTTCTTGCATATTTATAAATAGGTGGTAATTGTCTGATACCATAAAATACCCGGATCCTATGGATGCCTATCCACCCCCCCATGCCAAACAATGCTATGTCCTCATATGCATGCAAGGAAAGGCAGAGAACGGACGACAGATCGGGTAACAGGAGCTGAGGTTTAGGGTATAAATCAGGGTGGAAGGGTGGGTGGATGGTGGGTGGTGAAGAGAAAAGCGAAGTAATCGCGATAGAGGCGTGAAAAGTAATGGTGGATGGTGAGAGATTTGGCGTTTTCTGGGACGAGAATGTCCCAGGCGGATCAGAAAACAGATCAGGAAGAGGAAGTTGGCCCTTAGATTGGCCAAGAAGGGGGGCTTTTTGGATAGATGGATCCAAAAGGGAATAGCCCCGGTGAGTAAGCTGTGGGCTCAAGGTCCCAGTGTGGATTTGCAAATCCGCCTGATTTAGCGGGAAAGAAAGGGCAATCCGGTCTTCCATAGTGTGGACCGGCGGTGAGCAGCCCGGCAATGACTCAGACCACGAGGTATGGGAAGCGGAGAAAACCTCGTCAGAAGTCTGGTCAGGAGAAGGTACAGGAATAGGGAGGGATTGGGGAACGTCACAGTTTGTGTTGGTCAGGCAGTCATCAGGTAATTTGCAGCAGTCTGAATCGGCTCCAATTAGTTCAATACACGTACTGACAGTCACGTCCTCGTCAGACGTGTCATCCTTGATGTGATCACTATCATCATAAGAGTGCGGTGCTGCAGCGGGATTAACCTGAAATCCCGAAGGAATACTCGGAGCTTGCAGAATTTGATGAACCTGTTCCTGAGAAGGTTGTACCTGTGGTTGCGGACCACAGGGTACAAAGTTTTGCGGGTTTGGAACAGGTTGGGCGGGAAAAGTGCCCTGAGATCGAGTCACCATGCTTAGTTGACTGATCTCAGCATTCTGTTGCGCCAAATGCTGAAGAGAGGTCATGTTTTCTTTATGGCGCTTTGACATTTCCGTCATCATTCGCATCAATTTATCAAGAGGTTTTGATGCGTGTTTGGTTTTCTGTACACAAGGGCCTGATGGCAGAGTTGCCATAGGATTAGACTGGGCCCTTGGGATGACGGGTGCGGACGATCGCATTGGCCCACCAGCGGGGTTTCGACGCTGCGGGTTGTTGGACCATGCAAAATTGGGATGATTGTGCCACCCTGGGTTATACGTGGCAGAAAACGGGTTATTCCCTAGGGTGCAGGCATCTTCTATGCCAGAAGACGTGTCCGCATATGTGTCCGAGTACACGGAGGCTTGGTCCTCCGTGTTGAAATACTGGCTCACAGAAGCCAGTTCCACATGACTTACCGAGTCGCTTGGCGCGACACTCGATAAGGAAGGTCTTGCAGGGTTTCCAGGGATAAGCCTGGTGTTGAAAGAATTGAAATTGTGACGAAGTGGTGAGGCGGGGGTGTGTGCCATGTTTGTGGAGGAGGAGGATGATTCGGCTCTTTTTCTAGATTTATCAGTCAATACAAGCAATTCAGGGTTTTGTGACCTCCTCCCAAACATGCACTACCGCAGGACGAATTGGGGAGATGAGAAGGGAAAAGGGATGAGAGAAATGACGCCGCAAAGGTACACTTGATTACAAATCAATACAGTCAAGTTCCTAACCTCTACAGTGTGCCCTTAGACCTAAAGATCTAAGTTACCTACTATCACGAACTACGGAACCGAATGCGAGCACCGCGGAACCACCGGGCCAGATTGAAAGGCCGTTTGCCCCAGTCTTAGACACCCGATAGCACGCGGGAACTCTCACCAGCACGTAGTCGCTACACACAGGTAGTTAGACCTCCAATCCTTAGTAAGGGTCAAGTTACTACCAGTTTTAATTAGAGGCTTAGGGTCAAGTGCTTTTGGAATGTGAAGGGCGTTGTTTACGGGTAATGCCCAAGTGATTGATTTTAAGAGTGTGTAAGAACAAGCATGCAACGGGGAAATCTCCCCGAATTGAAGTTTTAATTGGTGAATGGTTTTTAGAGTTCAACCTTAAGTAGTATGAATTTTAGGATTTTGCTGAATTACCAATTCAACCAATCTCCGGGTTTTGCAAGAATACAGGTTTTCCTTCTAAAGCCCAAGAAACCCTTCTTCAATTATCAATTAGTTAATGCATGCTAAAATGCAATGGGCTACCCTAAATGGAGATTTCTAAGTGTGGATGCACGAATCAGTTTTATATCAATGTGACAGGGAGCCAAAGCACTTCAATTCAAGTGCTCCCAATCACCAGAAATGATTTCCACACACAAGGCTTCAACCAAAAGATAAAGAAAATAAAATTTTTGGGGTTGAAGTATTCAGGATCGAATCACAGGCAAATTTGAAAAGTCGTGGTGGGGTTGGAATCAACTCAATTCCAAGTCTCCCCACCAAAAATGTGATCCTGAATTAAAGATAAGTGAGGCAAAAGAGGGATACAAGCAATCTTTTTCTTTGCCTCAAAGAATACTTCCCACGGCGAAAAATCTAAGAATGAAGATTCTCGGATTTTCGCTATGCGAAGTAAGGCAGGAAATCCCGGGGCAGTGGGAGTGAAGACAACCAATCAATCAAGTGAATTTTAATCCACTTGCCCTCAAGAAATCCCAAGAAGTTTTTCTAATTTTTAGTTTTAAATTTTTTTTTTTTTTGTGTGGTGGCAAGTTAACCCTAATTTGATGAGAAAAGAAAACCTACTTGTTCGGCAACGTGTGCGAAGTTCCAATGCGATGTCGGCGTCTTCACGCTCTCGTTCCCGCCTTGGATCTGCTCACGTCCTCGACTTCGTCAGCCTTCTTCTCCTTCCACCAGGTTCACCTGCACACCAAAAACAACAATACCCGTGAAGAGAGAAGAGACAAATTTAAAGGAATTGGATAGAAACTTACTCGAAAGCGCACCTCCCCGGCAACGGCGCCAGAAAAGCTATGATGGTCGGCCTGGATAGGTTGTTAATATGATATTTTTATCGTTGAAATGTGTATAGTGGTTAACCTAATTCAGACCTAACCATCTCTTTACAAAATTTTTAACCTGGCCTAATTGATTTTATCTTGTCACTTTTAAGCCCAGGGTCGAACTCAGGGAAGTGGGGTTCAAGTCGAGTTTCTACGTTTTCCTTAAAACGCGTCTCTTCCGTTCGTTTATTCTGTTTTTGGTATTTTTCTTATTTAGGTTTTTTTCTGGTAATCCTTGTTCTTGAGGCACACCCTCAAAATTGTGTCCTTGGCTTTTAGCCAAAACAGAGTTTCAAAACACGTCTTGCTACTTGCAAGACGGGGGGTACCTGCAAATCAAAGATTATCTTTTCACTTTTATACCTTTTTTTATCTTTTTACTAAGGAAGCTATCAGATAGAAAGTAAATATAGTAGCTATAGATATATATTTATATGTAGTATATATATAAAGGGGTGGGGGTGGAGGTGACGATGGAGTGTAGCACTATGTCGAGTCAGCCGACGTCTAAAGAGACGCAACCAACACGACTAGGTGCCGCGTGGAGTGTGGATGGAGGATGGATGATGTATGGGACCACGCTTTTTTTTGTACGCGTGTATCAGGGAATATCAGCAACTGGTGCAGATATCCCCGCGATACAGCGTATAATAAATAACGTGAAAATATATGTACATATGTATGTATATAAATGTATAAGTATATATGTATAGATATATATAGATATATATATATATATATATATATATATATATATATATATATATATGTATGTATATATGTATATAGCTATGTATATATGTATATAAGTATATATATATAATACTATATGTATGTATACATAACTATATAGATATACTATGTATATATAAGTATATATATATAATACTATATAGATATATATATATATATGTATATAAGTATATATGTATCTAGATATGTAGATATATGTATATAGTTATATAGATATATATATGTATATATGTATGTATATATGTATCAATATATAAGTATGCGTATATATATGTTTATAGTATAGGTGTGTGTGTGTGTGTGTGTGAAAGTGTGAGTGTAGATGTCTGTGTGCGTCGGTGTAGTGTGTGAGAAAGTGTTGTGAGAGAGAGTGAGAGAGAGAGAGAGAGAGAATGGGAGAGAGAGAGCCGGAGAGAGCGGGCAGGAGAGAGCGGGCCGCACTGCAGGGGACGAGTTAAGACGTCCGGAGGTGAAGACCGTCGTCTGATGGTCGCGGGCGCACGGGCGCGTCTTCGCCCAGAGGAGGAGAGGAGTCTGCGTCGCCGGCTGCGAGCGCGGAGGCTCGCGACAGCGCGCTCAGAGAGGGAGGCGGGGAGTCTGCAGGCGGGCGCGGAGGAGGTCTGCAGGCGCGCGCGGACGCTTGCAGAGGTTGGCAGGGAGCGGGAAGACGCTTGGCCGGCCGCTGCAGAGGCGCGCAGCGGCCGGTTGCGGGCGCGAGCGGCGGGCGACAGAGCGAGGAAGCGGACGCGGAGAAGGTCTGCAGGCGAGCACGGAGGGGCTGGGGCGCCTGCGGTTGCTCGCGGAGGCTGCTGCTGCTGCTGCTGCTGCTGCTTCAAGCTTCAGACCTTGAAGAGGCAGCCATGGCGGGAAGTGCGGGAATGGAAAAAATGAAAAACGAGAAGAGCCACCACGCCCACCGGCTCTTTGAAGAGCTGGGCGGTGGTGGTCTCACTGTGGTGGTGTTCACCACAGTGAGCTCCTGCCCGCCGGGTGTCTCCTCGAAGGAGGTCCGGCGTATGGAGGGGAGGACGGTGGTGGTGATGAGCTGAAGGTGGGTTTTTTTCTTGCTGCAGCCCGCAGCTGCGTATTGCAGCAACGTTTTTTTCTTGCTGCCGCCCGCAGCTGCGTATTGCAGCGACGTTTTTTTCTTGCTGCCGCCCCCCGTTTGAAGAGAAGAAGACGTGGCTTTATAGAAGATGAAAGCATGGTCATGCAGCATGCGGGGAGTGGGATGGAATGGCAGCCGCAGGGAATGGCATGGCAGGGAGAGGGCTTGGCAGGCCGCTGCAGCCGTAGGAAAAATAAAAATCAAGTGGAGATAAAAAATAGAAGAGATGGATTTTTGTAAAGAGGCACTTGAGGAAAATGTAAATTATGAAGCCCTTTTATTCCAATCTTCCCTCCTCTTAATTTAAATGCATGAATGCAAGTATTTTTACAGATGCGACTATAGGATTATAATATACATAGTTAATGCTAGAAAATAGCATAAGAAGGCGTCCTTATAGGCGTGTTTTGAGGTGCAAACATCCCGCATCACCGCCTCAGGCTCCCAGGTAGCCCCCTCGTATCGCTGGCTCCTCCACAAAACCTTCACCAGGGGTACTTGCTTCCGTCTCATATTGCGGACGGCTCTGTCGAGAATCTGCATAACTCTTTTGTCTGCTCCTGACAGTGCGGAGTCGCTTGTGAATCCGCTCGAGTGATAATTGCTGTTATATGCAAACTCCGCCAGGGGCAAGTGCTCCTCCCAAGAGCTCCTCCAGTCCAGTACACAAGCACGCAAAAGGTCCTCAAGTGTCTGTATCATGCGCTCAGACTGCTCGTTCGTATGGGGGTGGTAAGCTATACTAAACCTCAACTGCATCCCTAAGGCCTATTGAAACTCAGCCTAAAACTGGGACGTAAAGCGGGTATCCCGATCGGATACGATCTCCCACGGAACTCCGTGTAGACGTATCACGTCGCGGATATACTCTCTACCGACTGTGCTGGTCCCAAGGTGACTCGGATCGGCAAGAAATGCGCCGTCTTAGTCAATCTGTTAACGATTACCCAGACTGCGTCGTGTCCTCGCTGGGTAACAGGTAAGCCCACCACTAAGTGCATGGTGATGCTCTCACACTTCCACTCTGGCACTGGAAGTGGCTGTAGCGGCCCTACAGGGCTCTGATGCCCGGCTTTCACCTGCTGGCATACTAAACACTGCTGCACGAATTCACCCACATCCCTCTTCATCCCCCTCTACTAAAAGTCGCGTCTCAAGTCATGGTACATCTTCGTGTTTCCGGGATGTATGGTAAATCTGGAACCGTGTGCCTCAGTCAGGAGCTCTGATGAGAACGTCATCATCAACCCTAACTAGCACAATCTAATCCAAATATGTGTGAAAAAGCTCTTACAAAACACAAAGAGAGGTTTAACTCAGAGAATTTTGAGTTAAAGAATAAAACAAATCATTAGGGGCAAAATTGTAATTTTACCAATGCAGTTTGCAAACAAGGCAATTAAGGATTCAAACACAGATCAAACAAGCTTAACAATGAGGGAAGTGAGATGATCAGATCTGAAAAGGGTTATAGCAACTTCTAGGAATTAAATGACATTCTGTAACCCTAAAAACAAACCCACTTCAATTCACGAGGTTCGAGGTAGGATAAAAATCAACTAAACCCTCTAAAAATCATAGAAAAATATTTCCTAGGGTTTAGAACCTTCAATTTGGCCTTTGAAACCTATTTTGACCTAAAATGAGAACCGTGCCCAATTAATGACTTAATTTAGGCCCCCAACTTCTCATTGTTCTTTGCAGAACGGTCATCCCTGCCACTTCTGTGCAGCGCCATGCCTCCGGCGACCTTGACCGGAGGATGGCGTCGCGCAGGGCAAGGCTGTCGTCCTCTAGAACAGAAGGGGGTTCCCTGCGACGTCCTCTGTTGCAGGGACCCGCCCACGACCTCTGCCGTCAACCATGCCTTCCGTGCGAACGTGCGGAAGGCATGGGTATCCCTTCCGACCATACTTCGGCGAGGCTGGCACGACGCCACCTCGTCCCTCTCTCCGCGCCAAGCCCTTTATAAGAAGCGGCAGACCTTGCCGACTCCTTCAAGCTTTCTTTGACGGAGAAACACCTCCTCTTCATCCCTTCCCCCTCTGGTCAGAGAGCCCGAAGCTTCCGGCGATCTCCTCCTCCTCCTCGTCGCTCTGCTGCCCTACCTGTAGCAGGGTTTACTCTACCCTGTCGTCCGCGCTAGGCTGTACCCGTTGTCTCCCTCCGACTGCTTCCTCGTCACCGAAACCCTCCTCCAGGGCGTCTTCGTCTCCAACTCCGGCAGGCACGAGCCGGATGCTCCTCCCTCCCTCTTCGTCAAGTAAATAGGTAAATAGTCTCTGCTCTCTCTCCCTTGTATTTTCCCTCTTCCAATTTGTCATTTCGACCACCCGACTGCCACTGTCCAAACCCATCTTCCCCATCTCCGATCACCCTCTCCGGCGAGTCCATCCCACGTCCACAGACCTCTTCACCCCTCGCCGACCAGCCCAAAAGCTCCCCCACACTCCACTCCACCGATCCCCCCTCTCCATTCATTGCCAAGAACCGCCCAACCATCCCCCGAACAAACCCATCTTTCCGCCCACAGTCTGACCTAGGTCGACCTCTACACGCACTCCCACGCCTCACAGACCATCGCACAGGCTTCGCCACACTCCAGCGAAGCTTTCCACGTGTTCTGACTTGGCCGAGAGGCCGTCACTGTGATTTTAGGTTCGCACCCTCTCGCCGCCATTGTCGACCTGCTGCAGCAGCTCCACCTACAGCTCTAGGTCTTCCCCAGCCCAGGCGCACGTTCCAGGTTGTGCGGGCAGTCTCCGCGAAGGCATCCAGGCTTGCGATTTGGTTCGCAAGCCTCGTAGCTGCTTCAATTGGCTGCGGACTCCTCGCTTGCGGGGACAAAATCGGGAGGTGGGACTTTAGTCCCACCTCGTAAGTGTGCGGCCGAGCGCCCACACTTAAATTGCAAAAGTGCATAGGGCTTACTGCCTTCGAACACAGGGGTCAGGTCCCTCTCACCCGTACGCAGCGTGCCTCGCGCTCGCTCGCCCTCGCCTGCACTCACGCCCCGCGGGTCTGGGCCGGATCCGACTACCCGAACCACGCACTCCTTGCCCACCACCGCACGCCAATGGGCCTGGTCCTAGGCGCGATACCCGCACCCGATTACCCGACTCTAGGAGAGCAGTCCTAAGAGAGAATTCTGAGAAAGAGAGAGACGCGGGGAAGGGGTATGATAGGTTTTGCTCTGACCTTTGTGTGAGCGTGCAGGAAGAAAAGAAGAATAAGAGGAAAAAGAGAAGCAGCCGAAGCTTTAGCCGCTCAGCAGATGCTGAAGAAGAAGGAAGGACGGAGAGAAACAGAAGAAAAAAAGAAGAAGCCACACTAGGCAGCTGAAGGAAGAAAAAAGAAGGTATTGTAGCAAAGCCACAGATAAGTCGTCTGAGCACTACATCAGATGTCGGAATCACCACAGCCGCAAGCAAAGAAGAAAGAAAAAGAAGAAAAGTCAGCAGCCAAGAAGAAAAGAAGAGGAAGATCACCACTGCCGCAGAGAAGAAAAAGAGAAATGAAAAGGCAAGACTGAAGAAGAGAAAGGAAAGCAAAGAGAGGAAGAAAAGAAAGAAAAAGAAGAGAGAAGAAGAAGCCAAGAAAACTCTCTCTCTCTCTCTTATTTTTGTAACATAATTGAGAACTTATGCATACTTCTAGAAACATAGTTGCTCCCTGAGTTCGACCTCGGGAAAACCTTGTTATTCCGAGTAAAAAAATCTTGTAGTAATCTGGTAGCTGTTTTGTCACATACTATAACGACTGATTGTAAACCATAATAAACATAAAGACACAACAAGACAGAACACGCGAACCAGCGCGTTACTATTTTTGGCGCCGTTGCCGGGGAGCAACGGTTATTCTAGAAGCCATAAATTCTCTATTGAGTTTCTATTAATCTCTTGTCTTTTTGTGTGCAGGTGCAGGAAATCAAGAAGACAAGCAGCCGCACAACAACCACTCCGAGGACAAGTAATTTTCTATCCTCTCACTATTAACCCCTAAATTCTAAAGAGGAAGAAAAAGAAAAGAATAAGCAACATAGGTGTAACCTGTCTTCTATACCTAGTAAATCATCAAAAGCTGCATGTTTTCAATTTCAATCCACTATTTCTGCACACACTATTAAGGGTATTTAAGGGCTAACTCCTTCTTGCCTGAGCCCTAATTACCCAACAAGGAGCTAACTGGACCAAGTAGAGCCAACATAAGATTCAACATTAGGGTTTTAGAGACACACTCCTTAAGCAAGAATTGAGAAATCACAAAAGAAGTTACCTAAGCCATTGATTGAAAATACTTATTCAAAGAAACCCTAAGCAATTTGGCTCTTTAAAGATACTTGAATCCTAAAAGATAAGACCTAATAAGCTCTCAAAGGAACTAGCTGGTGAAGTTGACCCCTTGGGTCAACCAACCTTCAACTTAGGTCACTCTTTGCACTCAAAAGGCTAAAAGTTCAAGTGAAAATCTAAGCACCTTGATCTTAAACTAAAAGTGGTAGACTTAAGAGGTCAAGATCCCCATTCTGGTCTACCTAGAATCTTAGTGATAAGAGAGATCGAGTGGGGGAAACCCTGTAACCCGTGGGGACGCTCTACCGTGTAGGGGTCTTCGTGGGACTCACCCTCTCTGGCTGCCCAGGTAATTCTCAGGTGGGCGACCTTTTTGATCAAGGGGTGTAACGACCCGATTCCCGAGTCCCTACGAGACACGAGAACCGGACCAACTCGACTAATCCCAAGACCTAGTCGTCCAACGAGGAAGTAACCAAAAGAGCAGTGAAACAAACCACATTCAACATGAAATATAACTAGCAGTAACAAAATACAGCAGTAAGAAAAAGAACTACTACAGCATGTACCACCACAACAGTAGAACAACATTTATAACATAACAAGAACTACGACGAAAGAAAAGTACAGAGAGTAACAAAAATTACTCACTACAATGGAACAAAAAGGGCACAAAAGAACAGTGGTAACTCTACTGGACCCTACTCGGCCCAGCGTCCTCTGCAGCCGCTGACCCTGGCTGCTCAACACCTGGTCCTGAAAAGTAACGAGTGTAACACGTCAGCGAAATGCTGAGTAGAGTGGCAGCTAAAACTAAAGAAGCAGGAAAGTGTACAGTAGCTGTTTTATTTTCTTTCTTCCTTTATTTACGTCTTTCTATTGTTTCACAATTTATCTATTTCTCAGATCCTTCACTTGATCTCGAATGTTCCTCGTGGGAACGATCTTGATTGCAGTCTTTTCCGAACAGTAGAAGTAACACGTGGTGCTCTCCTGACCAGGAGAGTCCCCCGTGGTGATCCTACTCTCAGTCAACCACCCTAAGGTCACTGACAGACGTAACGGTGACTACGGCTCGCGCGATAAACGCACAGGTAGCTAACCCGCACTAGCACGCGGTCAGTCGTTTCCGTTAACGGGTGCGCCCAAAGCACAGCACGGAACCAGTACAAGGCAGAGCCCTCTCAGTAACAGGGGTCCAACCCCTCCACAGTAACCAAACAGGGGCCTTACCCCTTCACAGTTCGCGCACCCTCGTCTGACTACCCTGGTTTGCCCAATGGGCCTAGCAAGTCGGTGTAGGAGGCTAGCAGAACCCCGGGGCCCGTAGGGTAGCTAGTGGTCTCCCTACACTAGTAGCTCTCCTCGGTACTACGTACACGAGGGCCAGCAAGTCGGTACAAAGTGGCCAGACCTAACCCCGGGCCCCTGGGGAGGCTGGCTCCGCTCTGCACTAAACAGGTAACAGGTGCTTCCCCTGGTACTATGTACCCAAGAGACAGCACACTACCACGTCTTTCTTTCTCAGTTCCATTCCTTTCTCTTTCCAGGAGTTCTACTCCTAATTCCCCGTAGGGTTCCAGCTCTTTTAACTCAGAACATCTAGGTTTCACCTTCCAGTTTGACGTTCTTACAATCCACGTTCTCAATCACGTTTATTTATTCATAACAGGCAGCTGTTAAATCAAATTACAGGCAGATATTTATTCCTTTCCACTTTTCCAAGACTGCAGTATTCATATATTCCTCTAGTTTTCCCATCCAAGGATTCATGCCATACCCTAGGATCTATCATACAATCTAGTTTTCCAGTCCTAGGATTCATGCAACACCCTAGGATCTATCATTAAATCTAGTTTCTCATTCCTAGGATTCATGTAATGTCCTAAGTTCTATTTATGGTTCCATAGTTTAACAGATTATACTAATAAACTTAAAAACCACTCTACCAGCTACAACGGAAGTACTGGGGGCGTGGTCGGAAATCCCGCGCGCCTCCGCAATCCCCAAGACTGAAATGGAACGGGGTCCTATCACAAGGATCAAACACAAGGAGTTTCTCAAAATAGTATATAACTACTGTAGACGGGTAGAGGATTTAATTCTGAAAAGAACGCAACTCGAAACGCGGAAAATCGACTCCGAACGGGCCCTAAACGGGTCGAAAATGACGAAATAGTGCAAAATCTGACGTCTGGAACCTCTTCCAGACGTCTTAAAATGAGGATCAGATGGTACCTTCGCTCTGTATAGTCTCTCAGATGTCCAGAAGCCTGCGGGGGCGTCTGGCCTAGTTCCCAGACGTCCGATGGTCACCCCGGACGTCTGGAAGTCTTTCCCGTCGTCTGGCACTGCAGCCAAACGTCTAATTCGAGTTGGATGGCGAATCTCAGAACCTGCACGTACCCATTCCTCGCTCTCAGTACGGACGGTCGAAGGAAAGGAGGAAGTACGAAATAATTTACCTTTCAGACGTCTGGACAGTCCTCCAGACGTCTTCCCCGTCGTCTGGTTGGAAACCCAGACGTCTGATTCTGGAAAAACTTCCAGAATTAGAGCGCTACTCGCCCTCCGCCTGCGACGCACGGCCGCGCCTCGCCTCGTCCACCTGCTGCTCGAGCTGCAGCAGGCCTCCCGCGTCACTCCGTGCCCGCTGCGCCCCCGCCGACCGGCTCTCGCTGCCCTGGCAAGCTCGAGCCCTCTCGGCCGAGCGCCTCCTCCCTCGCGCAGCACCTCCTCCCGCACTCACCGCGGCTGTCGCTGCCGCCGCTCACTCGTACTCGCACTCGCTGGAAGAAGGAGGAGCGGAGGTGATGAGAGCGAGCGAGAGGGCGGGGGCCCTTTTAAAGCCGCGCGGGGAGAGTGAGGGGCAGCGCTGCGCCTGCGGAGGAGAGAGGGGAAAAGGGGTCGCAGGTCTGCGGGCGAGCAGACGAAATCGTGCGTGCCGCAGAAAACGAATCCCAGACGTCTGGAAGGGGTTCCAGACGTATGGTCAGACGTCTGGGCCACCTCCCAGACGTCTTAAAAGACGTCTTGAAGCCGCGTTCGTAACAAGGGGTCCATCCGCCCCGAACCTATATAGTCACCCAATATTCTGGGTGTCTTGATTGGGTCCAGTACCTCCTAAACTCATCCTCTCCATCAGTGTATGTTTGGTAGGAGGTACTTGAAACCTCCTTTAGAAATTCACTCTCCTCGAGGCCGAGCCTCGGTACCCTTGCATGTGCAACCAACCCTTCACATAGCCCTTTTCCTCTGATTCTGAACCAAGTCCCTCTTCTTCCATCTTGGCACAACTTGAGTCTACATCGAAATTCTGATTCTACATCCTTATTTCACCGCCTGATCCAAATATGCAGCCTAATTACTTAGCATCACCCTTTAAGAAACCTGAATCACAAAGATCCATGAGAGATAGGATGATTGAGGATGCCCTTGAATTCTATGAAATCAAATATAAACCCTCAACACCAATATAAAACATTCAGGTTGGTATCCCAACAACCACAGCCTTCATCATAAACTGTGCCCAAATTCTGTTGACAGAAGCCATAAAAGGATCAACCCGAGAAATGCTCCTAACAGGATACATTGAGATAGAAAAATTACACAAATCTGAATACCTTCAATGCTTGACAAATCTTGTACTTTGGGAACAACACCAAGATGCTCTTGAAGAATGGGTAGAAATGATGAGATCACTAGAACAAACTATCAACCAGAAATACCTGTATATACCAGAAATAGAGGATGAACCATCTTGGAACAGTATTAAGGCACAGGGTGGTTATGGATTCCCAACCCAGATAGAAGACAACATCGAATTAGGTTGGGAAGTTGCAGGAGAACACAATGATGAGCCAACCCTAGACCATGAATTGCCAAGCTTAGAATTCCAAGACTCCTGCAATAATAAGATCAAAACTGAACCTCTTAAGGGTATAAATTCTGCCCCTTATTTTGATAAGGTGACCCTCGAAGGTTATTCGAACTTAGATTCTAGTAGTTCCACCCACATCCTAAACCTAGAATCTAGATCTGAAACTTATTGGGAAGATTACGAGGCCCCTTATGATGGAAATCAAATTTTCAATAAAGAGTATGATTCTGGGCCTTTATTTGATGAATATCTCTCTCCAACATCCTCAGGAAATATGATCGATTTTCCAGAAGACATGCCAATTTAAGACACAGAAATCGAGGAGTTGGATGAGTGGGGTTTCAATTGGGTCTATCCTACCAACTTGGAACTTGAGCCTAGACAGAACACCTTTTTAAGCCCAGAATTGACATATAGGCTAGACCCCAGTCAGGCTGCTGATTCCACATCAGATGATTTATGCTATGGTAGAATTCATCATGAATCTCATTTAGAACTCAATTTTCACAAACTCTCCGACAACTTTGGATCTAACTATAATTTTGGAGAGACTCTCTTTCCTGAACACACCAAGCCAGTCTACGACCTCAGTTCACATAACTCATTCTCTGACTCCGACTTTGAGGTCCCGGTTCCTGAGATCACTGATTCAAATAACATAGAATCATTTATTTTCGATCCACAGGAACCAAAAACAGAAAATGCCAAGAGTAATTGCAACCCAGAATTCAAATCTTTTCTCAATTCAGATTTCCGTCATCCTATAAACACTCTTCAGGCATTTGATAGTTACCCAGAGGACTCTTTACAGGAGACCACCCGTCATTCGTGTCTAGAAGAGCCCTCATACATAGTTCTCATTCAAGCCACCTCTTCCACACCCACAGAACTAATCAAAACCTCTTCTCAACTTTGACCCGCAACCGGACTCAATTTCTATTCAGATTCACCTCTCACCGAGCCGATTGAAATTCCACATCAGGTTGCAAACACTGATCAGACAAAAGACCATACTCCATCATTCTCTAATCATCCCTGTAGGGTTTCCGCGTCATTCATTGATTATTTTTTAGGTCCCTACTCTGACCAGGCTGATTCGACTCAGCCAAACCCCGCATTCACATTTCCACATTCATCTGAGCTTCATAGTATATGGTGGGTTCCACACCTTTTGATCTATGTCTATCGACCCACCAGATTGATTGGGTTTGGGCTGCATCATCAGCCTGTTGATCTGAACAAGCACCTGGTTGGACCAACCAGGCTTTTGATCAAGGTGCTTGTTATACTAAACTCTGCTGATTTGACCATTCTCTCTACATCCCATTTCCCGCTTGGCTGAAGGCGACAAATTTAGCGCTCAACGGGAGGCAGCCCGTCATTATCTTTTGAAAAACCTAAAAACTTTTCTGACACCTTTTCGCACTTAAGATTCACCCTTTAGGACAGCCGACTCCACCTCAGGTGCTTGCATCTGAGATTAGAAATCATCCGCAACTGTCACCCCGACCCATTCACTCATTAAAACATCTGTCCTAATGTATGAACTAAGTTGAATAAAAATCCTCCTAAGTTACAATGAGGACATTGCAAATCTTAGGCATGGGGGGTATGAAAGTGCAAAACTTGTAAGAAAAGGTTTTAAATAAAAATTTTCACATATGCCAAAAACACCATAAAAATTTAAAAAAAAATTGAAAAAGAATAATAAAATGAGAGGAGGAAAGAAATTTTGTGGACTCTACAAAGGAGGAGGAGAAAAAGGAATAAAATGAAAAGAAGGAGCACAAAATGAAAGAAAAGTGATAGTCATTAGTAAGAAATTAAGGAATTAACCTAAGTTCTAGACCTCATTCAGAAAAAAAAAAAAGGAAACTGCACAGTGAGATTAGTAAGAACGCGAACCTTAGGCATTGTTGGATAGACTCTTAGTGCCCATTAAGATCTAGACATTCCTTATGAGGTTGAGGAAAATGAAAAGCTTAAGTATTAGGTCCAAGGCTTAGGAAGTATTTGGCCTCGTTAACTAACTTTTGGTTTACGGGACTCAGTAACCTAAGCACCCTAACTTCACACACAGCCTAGTTCAGTAAGTATAAAAATCAAAATCACGTAGAAGCGTTGCAAAAATTCTGAAAATGACACCTAGAGTAGGAGCGGCCGACCAACACAAGTTGATTTGGACGAGTTCCCGGAGCGGAGAGGTGGGAAATTGCCCTCGAAGATGCGTAACAAAATATCATCTCCTCGGTGCTTGTCTCTTAGGATATTTACATATCCTACAGGGGGCATGTAAGCTCTCTGCTGGTTCAGATTCCATAGATGGCATTATCACCAAATGTCAATTGCCAGGGTCTGAATTCGGCCACGGAACACCATGGATGGGATTATCTCGAAATCTCAACAACCGGGGTTCGGGGGGGCTACCATGGGCGGTGCTATCTCGAAGCATCGACTGCCAGGAACCTTTGAGGATTGATGATGGGGACAAGGAATCTGATACAGACCGTGTTGAAAAGGCAATCCTAAGTTAGAATTAAAAAGAAAAAGAGAGAGAAAACTCTCCAAACATATAAATCTTCTACCTCTCTTTCTTAAAAGACGCATTGCGAACTGAGCCAGGGCTAAAATTATTTCAAGCACGGGTGCTTTAACTACAAAGTCCAATAAGCCTTAGGTTCTTGTAGGCCTTAAAAACCTTTGTTAAGATCTGGATCTTGGTTGGTACTAGAGTACCTTGTAGGCCTATGGTTGGCATTCTGACCTAATCTAGGTTGCAAAAGAAAAAGCACTTATCTGAAATCATTAAGAACTTCATGGTCTAGAATAAGGGTTGAAACCTTAAAATTTTGCTAAGGGACTAGCAAAAGCTAGGCATAGGGGTATGATGAGAACCTCATCATGGCCTTTGAAACCTATTTTGACCTAAAATGAGAACCATGCCCAATTAATGACTTAATTTGAATTTTTATGCAAATTGGCCAGTCAGACATGGTCCAACCTAGAATTAAAATTCACCATTAAAATCCTTAGGTTTAAATTGGTCTGGTATAAAAACTTGAGCCTAAGAAAAGACCTCCTTGACCGATATTACAATTTGGTCCTCTTTATTTACTTTTTGACCCTTATCTTTTGAAACCCTTACATTTAGGCCCCCAACTTCTCATTGTTCTTTGCAGAACGGTCATCCCTGCCACTTCTGCGCAGTGCCATGCTTCCGGTGACCTTGACCGAAGGATGGCGCCGCGTAGGGCAAGGCTGTCGTCCTCTAGAATAGAAGGGGGGTTCCCTACGACGTCCTCTGTCGCAGGGACCCGCCCACGACCTCTGTCGTCAACCATGCCTTCCGTGCGAACGCACGGAAGGCATGGGTATCCCTTCCGACCATACACCGGCGAGGCTGGCACGACGCCACCTCGTCCCTCTCTCCGCGCCAAGCCCTTTATAAGAAGCGGCAAACCTTGCCGACTCCTTCAAGCTTTCTTTGACGGAGAAACACCTCCTCTTCATCCCTTCCCCCTCCGGTCAGAGGGCCCGAAGCTTCCGACAATCTCCTCCTCCTCCTCGTCGCTCTGCTGCCCTACCTGCAGAAGGGTTTACTCTACCCTGTCGTCCGCGCTAGGCTGTACCCGCTGGCGCCCTCCGACTACTTCCTCGTCGCCGAAACCCTCCTCCAGGGCGTCTTCGTCTCCAGCTTCGGCAAGCACGAGCCGGATGCTCCTCCCTCCCCCTTCGTCAAGTAAATAGGTAAATAGTCTCTACTCTCTCTCCCTTGTATTTTCCCTCTTCCAATTTGTCATTTCGACCACCCGACTACCACTGTCCAGACCCATCTTCCCCATCTCCGATCACCCTCTCTGGCGAGTCCATCCCATGTCCACAGACCTCTTCACCCCTCGTCGACCAGCCCAGAAGCTCCCCCACACTCCACTCCACCGATCCCCCCTCTCCATTCACTGCCAAGCACCGCCCAACCATCCCCCAAACAAACCCATCTTTCCGCCCACAGTCTGACCTAGGTCGACCTCTACACGCACTCCCGCGCCTCACCAACCATCGCACAGGCTTTGCCACACTCCAGTGAAGCTTTCCACGTGTTCTGACTTGGCCGAGAGGCCGTCACTGTGATTTTAGGTTTGCACCCTCTCGCCGCCATTGTCGACCTGCTGCAACAGCTCCACCTGCAGCTCCAGGTCTTCCCCAGCCCAGGCGCACGTTCCAGGTTGTGCGGGCAGTCTCCGCGAAGGCATCCATGCTTGCGATTTGGTTCGCAAGCCTCGCAGCTTCTTCAATTGGCTGCGGACTCCTCGCCTGCGGGGACAAAATCGGGAGGTGGGACTTTAGTCCCACCTTGTAAGTGTGCAGCCGAGCGCCCACACTTAAATTGCAAAAGTGCATAGGGCTTACTGCCTTCAAACACAGGGGTCAGGTCCCTCTCACCCGTACGCAGCGTGCCTCGCGCTCGCTCGCCCTTGCCCGCGCTCACGCCCCGCGGGTCTGGGCCGGATCCGACTACCCGAACCACGCACTCCTCGCCCACCACCGCACGCCTATGGGCCTGGTCCCTGGCACGATACCCGCACCTGATTACCCGACTCTAGGAGAGTAGTCCTAAGAGAGAATTCTGAGAAAGAGAGAGACGCGGGGAAGGGGTAGGGTAGGTTTTGCTCTGACCTTTGTGTGAGCGTGCAGGAAGAAAAGAAGAAGAAGAGGAAAAAGAGAAGCGGCCGAAGCCTTAGCAGCTCAGCAGATGCCGAAGAAGAAGGAAGGACAGAGAGAAACAGAAGAAGAAAAGAAGAAGCCACACTGGGCAGCTGAAGGAAGAAGAAGGAAGGCACTGTAGCAAAGCCACAGATAAGTCGTCTGAGCACTACATCAGACGTCGGAATCACCACAGCCGCAAGCAAAGAAGAAAGAAAAAGAAGAAAAGTCAGCAGCCAAGAAGAAAAGAAGAGGAAGATCACCACTGCCGCAGAGAAGAAAAAGAGAAAAGAAAAGGCAAGACTGAAGAAGAGAAAGGAAAGCAAAGAGAGGAAGAAAAGAAAGAAAAAGAAGAGAGAAGAAGAAGAAGCCAAGAAAACTCTCTCTCTCTTATTTTTGTAACATAATTGAGAACTTATGCATACTTCTAGAAACATAGTTGCTCCCTGAGTTCGACCTCGGGAAAACCTTGTTATTCCGAGTAAAAAAATCTTGTAGTAATCTGGTAGATGTTTTGTCACATACTATAACGACTGATTGTAAACCATAATAAACATAAAGACACAACAAGACAGAACACGCGAACCAGCGCATTACTAAGGTCTCTCAACAGCTCCCCGTCTCTGGGAACGCATAAACGTCCCCTCATTCGCAACACCTGGTCTGTAAAAGAGAAGTCTCCAGGGTCTCCTAACAATACTCTGTCACGCAAGGACTGCAAGTACGGGTCAGCCATCTGTCCTGTGATGATGCGATTTATCAGCTTTGGCCTCTTCTGTCGCGTCACAGTTACTGCCCCACAGTGCCCCCGTAACTCTAGGGGTCACCAACTGCCCATCTCCTCCAAGAGGCTCCAACTCTGCACCTGTAAACTGGCCAAGTGTGCGGGCGCCTTCCA
The DNA here is from genome assembly GCA_037157565.1 of Thalassia testudinum. NCBI lineage: Eukaryota > Viridiplantae > Streptophyta > Magnoliopsida > Alismatales > Hydrocharitaceae > Thalassia > Thalassia testudinum. The sequence goes on from JAZHRO010000030.1 coordinate 58,743,930, forward strand.
GCTCAAGGCGTCAGCCACCACGTTGGCCTTTCCCGGGTGGTAGGAAATGCTGCAGTCATAGTCCTTCAGGAGCTCCAACCAACGTCTCTGTTTCATGTTGAGCTCCTTCTGATCAAATAGGTATCTGATGCTCTTGTGATCTATGAAAATCTCGAAGGTCTCTCCGTACAAGTAGTGTCTCTAGGTCTTCAGCGCGAAGACGACTGCTGCCAGCTCCAGGTCGTGGGTAGGGTAGCTATGCTCATGGGGCTTCAGTTGCCGCGAAGCGTAGGCGACAACGTGACCCCTCTACTTGAGCGCACCCCCTAACCCCTGCAAAGAGGTGTCCGTGTCCACAACGAACCTGTCACTACTGTCTGCGATGGTGAGCACGGGAGCCGAAGTCAGCCTCTCCTGCAGCTCCTGAAAACACGCATCACAGGCGTCTGTCCAAGTGAAGGGCACGTCCTTCTGGGTCAGCTGTGTCATAGGATGTGCAATCTGTGAAAAACCCTTGATAAATCGCCTGTAGTAGCCTTCCAGTCCCAAGAAACTGCGAATCTCAGCGACCGTACGCGGTCTCCCCCACCTGAGCACTGCCTCGACCTCGGCTGGGTCCACAGCCAAGCCATCCCCAGAGATCACATGACCTAAGAAGGTCACCTCCCTCAACCAGAACTCGCACTTACTATATTTGGCGTACAACCTACGTCGTCTCAGTGTGTCCAGAACTATCCGCAAGTGTTGTCCGTGCTGCATCTGATCTCGAGAATAGATGAGCACATCATCAATGAATACCACAACGAACTGGTCCAAGTACGGTCTAAACATCCAGTTCATCAAGTCCATGAAGGCAGCGGGGACATTGGTCAGCCCAAACGGCATGACCAGAAACTCGTAGTGTCTGTACCGGGTGCAGAAAGTTGTCTTAGAGACGTCTGCCACCTTGATCCTCAACTGGTGGTATCCAGACCTCAAGCCGATCTTGAAATATACCGTGGCACCTCGCAGCTGGTCAAACAAGTCATCAATCCTCGGCAGCAGATATCTGTTCTTGATGGTGACCCTATTCAGCTGTCGGTAGTCCATACAAAGGCGTAGGGTACCATCCTTCTTCTTTACAAACAGTACTGGGGCTCCCCAGGGAGATGCACTAGGCCTCACAAAGCCCTTCTCCAAAAGATCGTGCAACTGAGACTTGAGCTCTTGCAGCTCAAGTGGTGCCATCCTGTACGGTGCTGTGGAGATGAGGCTGGTCCCTGGTACTAGTGAGATCTTAAACTTGATCTCACGCTCGGGCGGTAGTCCTGGCAACTCGTCTGGGAACACGTCGGGGTACTCTCTGACCACCGGGATACTCTGGAAATCTGCCACAGGGCTGGGCTCTGCCACCACACAAGCTAGGAAGCCATCACACCCCTGGTTCGAAAGTCTCGTCGCCCGAAGTGCAGAAAATGCACCCGAAGCCTTCGTCCACTGGCTGACCGTGGAACTCGAAAGAAGGCAACTCCGGTATGGAGAAGACAATCTTTCTCTCAAAATAGTCCACCAAGGCGTGGTAAGCGAAACAACCAGTCCATCCCTAGAATTACGCCAAAGTCCTCCATTTGTACCATAATCAGGTCAGCGAGAAGGCTGTGTCCCGCAACACTGACCCCACAACCTGTATTACCTCCCCACCTACAAACAGCTGGCCGCCTAGATTTCTGATTACCACTAACCCCTAATGGAGTGCTATCGGACTCCAGAGTAGCAACAACTCGTAGAGCAAGAAGGTACATCGTACTAGAAGCAGGAATTGCATACTCTAAAAGACCAAACCTTGTTACCATACCTGTCACCGTATAGACTGATGCTATGATGTCTCCGTGAGTCACGATGTCGCGACACTCCTCGATACTGGAAGTGGACAAAACAGGTAGGCCCGGGGCGGAGCTAGTGACAACGGGCCGGTATCCTCCTCGGGGTGGCTATCCTCCTCCTCGCGCCTAGAACCTGCGGCCTCCTGCTCGCCCTCCGGTGCTCGGTGCGGGAAGCATCTGCTGGCCTTCTGCCCTAAACGGGCAGTCCCTCCTGATGTGGCCCGGTTGGCCACACTGGTAGCAGAGGGGAACCCAACTCCCGCCCTCAGTGGGTCCCTACTGGTGGCTGGGCGGGGGTCCGGTGCTAGCAGCTGGCCCCTATCGGGGGCCCCCAAAGGCCACTGATGGCCCCACAAAATGTGACGGCTCTCCTGCGGGCGCCTCGTGCCTCCATTGAGCTCTCCTAACCTGCCTAGTGTGACGACGGAAATCTCGTTCCATGACAAACTCCCCTGTCGTACACTCGGAAGGGAGATGAGGGGGCGGCGAAGTGGGTGGAAGCTGAAATTCTTCTCGAACCACCTCTCGAATCGGATGGACAAGGTGCGGAGACAGTATGCTTAGGAGAAGAGAAGGGGTAGCATGTACTCCAAGCTCGACACATCTGGCCCTCGGGCCTCGACCGCTCCCGCGGCCCACCCTCCTAGTTCCACGACGAGGCATCTCCTGCAAGGATACGCGGAACAGAATGGAAACACGTCAATATGAAACGATGTCTAACGAAGAATTCTAAGAGCTTATATCAAGAGAAACGTTGTGGTGGTTACTCTAGTTACAGACACGTGAATTGGTTATTTTCCAGTTAGTTGGTTTACTTCTCGGGACGACCTTGCTCTGATACCATCTTGTTACGACCCGATTCCCGAATCCCTACGAGACACGAGAATCGGACCAACTCGACTGATCCCAAGACCCAGTCGTCCAACGAGAAAGTAACCAAAAGAGCAGCAAAATAAACCACATTCACCATGAATATAACTAGCAGTAACAAAATACAACAGTAAAAAAAAACTACAGTATACACCACTACAACAGTAAAGAAGTAAACAAATACATAAACATGAAGCTTAAAGTAAAAGAGTACAGTTGTAACAGAAAATACTCACTACAACAGAAGAAGTACAGTGGGTACTACACAAGTAAAAGTACTGGGCTCTACTAGGCCCAGCACCCTCCGCAGCCGCCAGCTCTGGCTGCTCAACACCTGGTCCTAAAAAAAAAAGTGACGTCAGCGAAACGCTGAGTAGAGTGGCAACCAAAAGCTAAGAAAAATAATAAGGTGGACAATAGCTGTTATATTTTTAATCTCTTTCTTTATTTTTCCACTTATTCATTATTGAATTATTTCTCAAATCTTTCTCTTGATCTTGAATGCTCCTCGTGGGAACGATCTTGATTGCAATCTTTTCTGAAAAGTAGAAATAACACATGGTGCTCTCCTGGCCGGGAGAGTCCCTCGTGGTGGTCCTACCCTCAATCAACCACCCCAAGGTCACTGATAGACGTAACGGTGACTCCGGCACGCGCGATAAACGCACGGGTACCTACCCCACACTGGCACGCGGTCAGTCGTTTCCGTTAACGGGTGCACCCAAAGCACAGCACGGAACCAGTATAGGGCAGAGCCCTCTCAGAAACAGGGGTCTTGCCCCTCCACAGTAGCCAAACAAGGGTCTTGCCCCACCACAGTCCGCGCACCCTCGCCTGACTACCCTGATCTGCCCAGCGGGCCTAACAAGTCGGTGTAGGAGGGCTAGCAGAACCCCGGGGCCCGTGGGGTGGCTAGCTCCCTCCCTACACTAGTAGCTCTCCCCGGTACGGTGTACGCGAGGGCCAAGAGTCGGTACAAAGTGGCCAGACCTAACCCCGGGTCCCTAGGGTGACTGACTCTCCTCTGCACTAAGAGGTAATAGGTGCTTTCCCTGGTATTACGTACTCAAGAGACAACAAACTTTCCCATTCACCTTTTCCAGTTCCATCCCATTTATTTCCAGGAGTTCTACTCCAAATTCCCCGTAGGGTTCATGCTCATGTTTCTCAGGCCAAGTCATACTAGGTTCATCATTTCAGGTTTATTCGTATATAGTACGTGTTCCAACATTCAACTTCTTTTTCTTTCCAATTTGTATACAAGCAGCTCGTATTTAATTTCAACCAACATAAATTACATACAACAGTTACTAGTAACAGTACTCTACATTTCACAGGCAGCTATTATCCAATTACAGGCAATTATCATTATTTTATCCACTTATCCAAGACTGCAATTCAAGCATTCAAGACATTTGTTTCTATGTTTAATGTTCTTAGGATTCGTGCCACACCTTAGGATCTATCATTCAATCTAGTTTTCAGGTCCTAGGATTTATGCCATTCCCTAGGATCTACCATTCAGTCTAGTTTTCAGGTCCTAGGATTTATGCCATACCCTAGGATTTATCATTTAATTCAGAGATGCATTAATGTTTGTATTTAACTATGGGAAGCCACTCTACCTGCAAAACCGGGAGTAATGGGGGCGTGATCGGCAAGCCTGCGCGGTTCTTCACACGTCCAGAAGCCCGCTGAACCGTCTGAACTTAGTTTCCAGACGTCCGACTGTCACTCCGGACATCTGGAGACCCTCTCCGTCGTCTAGTGCTGTGCTCAGACGTCCGATTTGTGTGGAATGGCATGCCCTTGCGCCTTCCCGAATGATACCTGCACGCACACACGGTCATCCTCAACACGAAGTGATGAAGAAACCTTCGGCGGAACGGCTGCATGGCCGTACACGTGAAAGGAGAAAGGTAAAATATCGTACCTTTCAGACGTCTGGACCTTCCTCCAGACGTCTCCTGCGTCGTCTGGACGTATGTCCAGACGTCTTATTCTGGGAAATTTTCTCAGAATCAGGACCTTCTCGCTCTCCGCCCGCAGCGCAGGGCCGTGCCGCACAGCTCCCACCTGCTGCCTAAGCTACAGCAGCTCCTCCCCAGCACCACACGCTTGCTGCGCACCTGCCGGTCGGCTCTGGCTGCTCCGGCAAGCTCGCACCCTCACGGTCAAGCTCTCTCTTCCTCCCCACACACTCGCAGCAGCCGTTGTTGCCGCCCTCGCCAGCTCACGCTCTCGCTGATAGGGAGAAGAAGGAGGAGGAGGTGGTGGAGTAAGGGTGAGGGAGAGAGAGGGGTGTATTTGAAGGCAGCCGCAGGGAGAGAGAAAGGGGAAAAGGCTGCATCTGCAGGGAGGGAGGAAAGAGAAGGAGGAGTGCGGCGGGTTCAATCTGCGTGCGCATGCACGCAGACGCAAACCCGTACGCCAAACAAATTTAATTCCAGACGTCTGGGAAGGCTTCCAAACGTCTGGACCACTTCCCAGACGTCTTAAACGACGCTTGATGCCATGTTTATAACAGTACACGAACAGGGTATCTAAGGGTCTAAATACAGGTCAAATAAGCTTAATAAGGAAAGAAGTGGGATGATCTGATCTGAAAAGGGTTATAGCAACTTTTAGAAATTAAATGACATTCTATAACCCTTAAAGCAAATCTGCTTTAATTAATGAGGTTCTAGGCAGGATAAAAATCAACTAAACCCTATAAAATTCATGGAAAAATATTCCCTAGGGTTTAGAACCTTCAATTTGGCCTTTGGAACCTATCTTGACCTAAATTGAGAACCATGCCCAAATTTTAACCAAATTTGGAATTTTGCGCAAATTGATCGGTCAAACGTGGTCAAACCTAAAATCAAATTACACCATTAAATTCCTTAGGTTCAAATTAGGTTGGTATAAAAATTTGGGCCTAGGAGAAGATCATCTTGACCGACTTTACAAATTGGTCCTCTTGAATTACTTTTTGACCCTTATCTTTTCAAAACCTTGCATTTGGCCTCCTATCTTCTCCTTCGTTCTTTGCAGAACGGTCCTTCCTGCCACCCCACATAGGCACCATACCTTCGGCGACCTTGCGCGGAGGATAGCGCCGCGCAGGGTATGAGGATCGCTCTTAGGAACGAACGGGGGGTTCCCTGCGTCATCCTCTTTCGCAGGGACCCTCCCATTTGACCTGCGGCTGCCCTTGCCTCTCGTGAAAATGCATGAATGGCATAGGTCTCCATCTCCAACTATCTCCGGTGAGCTCCCCACGTCGCTCCCTCGAGATCCTCTCCGCGCTAGCCCCTTTATAAGGAGTGGTAGGGGCAGCCGCTTCCTTCAAGCTAGCTTTGGCCGAGGAAAACCCCCTTACTTCGTCTCCTCTAACTCCAGTCAGATAGCCCAAGCTTCCGGAGATCTTTCCTCCACCTCATCGCTCTGCTGCCATACCTGCAGCAGAGCTCACTCTGCCTCGTCTTCCCACGCCAGGCCGCACCAGCTGGCGCCTCCAGATCCCCTCCTCGTAGCTGTTACCCCCCTTCAGGGCACCTTCATCCCCAGCTCCGGCAGGCACGTGTCGGGCGCCCCTCTTTCCCTCTTCTTCAATTAAGTAGGTAGAAACCTTCCTCTTACTCTCCTCTTAATTTTCCCCTCTTAAATTGGCACTTTAGACCCCTCGACTGCCACTACCACCTCCATCTGCTCCACCTCCGGCCACCATCTCCGGCGAGGTCGCTCCACCTCCATAGGCCATTTCAACCCTCGCCAACAAGCCCAGAAGCTCCCCTTCACTCCACTCAAGCATTTCCCCTACTCCATTCACCGCCATTCACCTTCAGACCACCCCTCGAACACACCCACCTGCACCTCTGCAATGTGCCCTAGGCACACGGCCTCAACCACTTTCCTGCCACGACGACCCCCACACCCCCTTCTCCGTACTCCGGCGAAGCTTCCTTAGCTGTCTGACGTGGCCTTGAGGCCGTTTTCGTGCTTTCAAGTCTCGGCCTCCTCGCGGCCATTGACGGATAGCAGGAGCTTCTTGGCAAGCAGCTCCAGGCCCCTTTAGCACCAGGTGAAGGCCCCAGGAAACGCGGGATACTTCCACGAGTGTGCCCAGCCCTTCAATTGGGGTCGCGAGCCTTCGCTGCTACCCCAATTGCCAGCAGCTTCTCGCCTGCGGGCGCGCGGAGCAGAGGTGGGACTTTAGTCCCACCTCGGAAGTGTGTGGGCGCACGCCCACACATAAATTGAAAAAGTGTTCTAGGCATTTCGCCTCGAAACACTGGGGTGAGGTCCCTCCTCACCTATCACACCGCCCTCGTCCGTGAGCTCATCACATGGATCTGGCACGACCCGACCCGACACCCTCCTGTGCACTCCTCACGCACCACCCACGCCGGTGCGTCTGGACCTGGGCACGCGACCTGACCCGATAACCTGGCTCTGGGAGAGCGTACCCAAGAGAGATTCAGAGAGAGAGACATGGGGAGAGGGTAAGGTAGGTTATGCGCTGAGCTTGTGTGTGTGTGCAGGGAACAAGTGAGGGAGGAAGAAGCAAGGTGCTGCTGAAGAGAAGAAGGAAGGAAGGAAGGAAGAAAGAGGAAGAGCAGTGCCTGGGACTTAGCCGCAGAGAAAAAGAAAGGAGAAGGAAGGAAGGAAAGAAGCAGGAGAAAAGAAGATAGCAGGGGAACTGTAGCAACAGCGTAGTTAAGGCGTCTGATTTCTGAATTAGACGTCGGAAAGAAAGGAATGAGTGAAGCAGAAGAGAGGAGCAGAGGGAAGGCCGGAGAAAAAGAAAGAGAAAAGAGAAGGAAGAAGCCTCTGCAGCAAAGAAGAAGAAGACGCGGAAGAAAGAAGAGAAGCAGAGAAGAAGAAGGAAGAAGAAAGAAAGACATAGCAGCTGAAGAAAGAAAAGAGAAGAAGGAAGCCTCTGCAGCAAAGAAAAAAAAGAAGAAAGAAGAAAATAGGCTGAGAACCGGCTGAAAAGAAGAAGGAGAAGAAGAAAAAGCCAAGAGAATTTTTGCTCTCTCTCTCTCTTTCCTTTGGCTTAATTTTTGTAAAACAATATATATTGTGAATTCATATGCTTCTGGAATCATAGTTTGCTCCTTGAGTTCGACCTCGGGAAACTTTTAATTCCGAGTAATAAATTGTAAACTGGTAGCAGCTTTTTATACTACAATGTATAGAATTTAAAACCAAACCGACGAGCTAACCAATTTTTGGCGCCGTTGCTGGGGAGCAACGACCATTCTAGAAGCTATTGATTCACAATTTTTGATTTCCTATTGACTAATCTCTTCTCTTTTGTTGTGCAGGCACAGGAAATTAAGAGGAAAACAAGCAACCGCACAACAACCACACCAAGGATAGGTAATTTTCTATCCTCTCGTTTAAACCCTTAAATTCTAAAGAGGAAGAAAAAGACAAAAGCAATTTAGGAATAACATGTCTTTCATACATAGTAAAACACCAAAGTTGCCTGTTTTCAAATTTCAACATACTTTATCTATACATCCATTAAAGGTAGTTGGGGCTAAAACTTTCTTGCTTGAGCCCTAATTACCCAATCTAGAGGTAACTAACTGGACCAATTAGAGCCAATATAAGATTCAAAGCTAGGGTTTTAGAGACACACTTTTCTAAGCAAGAATTGAGAATCCCCAAAAGAAGTGTGCCTAAGCTATTGCTTAAAGGCATCTATCAGGAGAAACCCTAAGAAATTTGGCTCTTAAAAACACTTGAACCCTAAAAGACAAGACCGAATAAGCTCTTAAAGGAACTAATAGGTGAAGTTGATCCCTTGGGTCAAGCAACCTTTAACTTAGGTCACTCTTTTCACTCAAAAGGTTAAAGTTCAAGTGAAAACCCTAAGCACTTTGATCATAACTAAAAGTGGTAGACTTAAGAGGTTACGATCCCCATTCTGGTTTACCTAGAATCTCATTGACAAGAGAGGTCGGGTGGGGGAAACCCTGTAACCCGTGGGGACGCTCTACCGTGTAGGGGTCTTCGCGGGACTCACCCTCTCTGGCTGCCTAGGTAATTCTCAGGTGGACGACCTTCTGATCAAGGGGTCCATCCGCCCCGAACCTCTATAGTCACCCAACATTTTGGGTGCCTTAATTGGGTCCAGCATCTGCTAAACTCATCATGTCCATCAGTGTATGTTTGGTAGGAGGTTCTTGAAACCTCCTTTAGAAATTCACTCTCCTCGAGGCCAAGCCTTGGTACCCTTGCGTATGCAACCAACCCTTCACATAGACCTTTCCTCCGATTCTGTACCCAACTCACCTTCTTCGTCCACAATGGCTCAGCCAGTTGAGGAAGAGAACAATCTGGAGCACCAACTTCAGCGACTCAATGACCTCTTCCAGAACTTCATGCACCCACTACAGCGTCCCATGATGTGAGATCACTATAATCCCGCTGCGGTGGCAATTGAGCCTCGAGTCAAAATCCCGACTGTAGGACTTGATTCTGAACTAAAACCCAACATGATTCATACCATACCTAAATTCCATGGGCTTAATTCTGAAGACCCCTTCCAGCACATTAAACAGCTAAAGCATCTGGCCCAGACTTTTGGGTTAGATGCGCAAAATCGAGATATTCTCCTTATGAAAATGTTCTCTTTCTCTCTTATGGATAAGGCTGCCCATTGGTACCAAACACAAACCCAGCCGATCAACAATTGAGAGGAACTTCAGTCCGAGTTCCTAAAGAAGTTCTTCCCCGTTGGTCGGACCAATGCCTTGCGCCATCAGATTACCCACTTCACACAACAAACGGGAGAACCTCTTCATGAGGCATGGGATAGTTTTCAGGATCTCATGAGAAAGTGCCCCCATCACGGAGTTCCTAAATGAGAACAAGTCCAGTCTTTTTACCAGGGACTCCGTGAGGATATTAGATTGTTCGTCAATGCAACTTGCGGAGGGAATATCGTGGGTCAGCATGAAGACACCGTGTGGGAGATTCTCGAGAATATGTGCGAGAACTCTATCAATAATGACTCCATGGGACTATTCGACAGGATGAATACCCGTGCATCGACGAACCTTAGGGGAGCACACGAGACACAGGGCCTATCCGCATCAGTTGACCTGGAATTGATGGCCAATCGATTAGACAAGGTCTCTATTATTAAGAAGAAGGTGGATGAGCTGACTCAGCACTTGCAGCGAGCCACCTCTACGCAGAATTCCTTTGCATAGCCTCCTTCCGCACGGAAGACTGTGCAAAGCATTTTCCACCGCCCTTCTCCTGGGGTGGACTCGTATCCACCCCCATCTGACTCTCAGATCGGAGGAACCTCCGACCCTTTCTATACTAGCAGGGGGAATTCCGCTCCCCCATTCTCTGACTTTTCTAAGGCTCCTCAGACCTGTGAGGACCTCAACGCCATCCAGAATGACCCATTTTCCAATACCTACAATCGTGGATGGCGAAACCATCCCAACTTCCAGTGGGCGGGGAATTCCCAGAATCTAAGAGCATCCTTTCAGCCTCGTCCACAAGCACCTCATCCTTACCAGCCGCCTCAGCCTCAGCCCAACCCTGCTTATCCATCCAGGCCAAACCAAGACCAAATGTCCCTCATCCTTCAAACTTTGGCTAATATTCATAGAATGAATGCAGCTATTCAAAAGCAACACAAGGACGAAATCACAGAGGTTCGAAACCAACTGGCCCAATTGGTAAATTCTCGCCAACCAGGCACACTTCCTTCTTAGCCTCTTCCTAACCCCAATAGCGTGCCAACCTAGCGGCGTGTTATGAACCTAAACACGGGCCAAGCACACATGATTTACCAGGCCCCTTCTATTCCTTCATCTGACGGGATGGAAGCTTCAACTTCTTATGTGGGTTACCAGAAGCAGCAACCTCTCCTACCAAACCCTAACCAAAACCAGGCAGGGTTGAATTCTGTAACCACCCGTACTGGTAAGGAGACCCAAGATCCACCTTATCCAGACCACTCCAAGCCTGGTAGTGACCCAAACCCTAGGACAGTAATCCAGGATGTTCCTATCCCTGTCCCAGTTCAAAGACCTGGACCTATCCTAGAGGAACCAACCAAGGTTCCATTTCCCGAGGCCTTGACCAAGGGAAAGAGGACAACAAAATCTGTGGCTCCTGAGGAGGACCTGGTCAAGCTCTTTGAGCAGGTCCAAATAAACATCCCCTTGATGGATGCGATCTGCCACGTACCTGCTTACGCACGATTCTTGAAGAATGTGTGTACACCTCAGCGTAAGCCGTGAACTAAGAGTGGGAGTCCAATTGTACTGTTAGAGCAAGCCAGCTCTGTAATCCTAAGCAGACTCCCACCCAAGGCAAAAGACCTAGGCACTCCCCTGATTTCATGCAGATAGGTGAGACCCAGTTCGACAGAGCATTGTTAGACTTAGGTGTTTCCATAAACTTGATACCCACATCCTTACTCAACCACCTAGAAGAATCAAAGCTAAAACCGACTGAGGTGACATTACAGTTAGTAGATCGATCTATAAAGACACCAAAAGGGATTCTTGAGGATGTTATTATAAGGGTGCGAGATTTCTATTTCCCTGTAGACTTCATAGTCTTAGACATGGACGCACCTGAAAACCCAAGGGACACACTGATCATACTAGGGAGACCTTTTTTGGCCACTGCAAGGGCCAACATTAGTTGTGAGAAGGGCCAAATAGAACTGAAATTTGGAAATCAAACCCTAAAAATTGATATCTTTAAAGCCCAACAGGGATTAATTGTGGTGTCATTGAACAAATCTGTGATGTCAGAGCTTTGGTTGATGAAACACCCTTTGAGAATAACCTGATTATACCTCACCAACTACAAGAAGATCTTGAACCACAATTAGAGGAGTCAGACCCTGATTCAGACAAACCCATAACTCCTATCCTTGTACCTCACACTCACTCTGAACCACCCGCTGTTGCTGATAACCCCATTCTTGAACTCAAACCCCTTCCCGATCATTTAAAGTACATCTTTTTGGGTTCTAATCAGACATTTCCTGTGATTATAAATTCCAGGCTCACTCCTGATCAGGAATCCCGTCTGATTGCTGTTCTCCAGCAACATCGCAGAGCCATTGGTTGGTCTCTCGATGACTTGACTGGAAAAGGTCCCTCTTATTGCACACATCGTATCTATTCTGAAGAGGGTGCACGACCTTCTCGTGAGATGCAGAGACATTTGAATCCCAATCAGCAGGAGGTCGTGAAAAATGAGATCATTAAGTGGTTAGATGCAAGGATCATCTACCCGATCTCCGACAGTCGTTGGGTGAGCCCAATCCAGGTTGTGCCTAAAAAGGCAGGACCCACACCATTACGACTGGAACCGGAGAGGTCATACCTACCCGAATAGCCAACTCGTGGAAAGTCTGCGTAGATTACCGAAGACTCAATTCCTCCACGAAGAAGGATCATTTCCCACTACCATTCATTGATCAGATTCTCGAGAAGTTAGCGGGAAATAGATTCTTCTGCTTTCTTGACGGGTACTCCGGCTATAGCCAAGTGGCGATTCATCCTGAGGACCAAGAGAAGACCACGTTCACCTACCCCTTCGGGATGTATGAGTTCCGAAGGATGCCTTTTGGTCTCTGCAATGCACCCGCGACTTTTCAGCGATGCATGCTTGCCATATTCTCTAATATGGTAGGTGATTATCTGGAAGTCTTCATGGATGACTTCTCAGTTTTCGGGGCATCATTTGATGATTGCCTCCAGCACTTGGTTCATATATTCAGGCGTTGCATCGATGTAAATTTGGTTCTTTCCTGGGAAAAGAGCCACTTTATGGTGCCTGAGGGGATCGTCCTAGGTCATCTAATTTCTTAGAAAGGCATCCAAGTGGATCGAGCCAAGGTTGATCTGATTTCTCGACTTCCTATGCCCAGCTCGATCAGGGACATCCGTTCTTTTCTGGGGCACGTCGGTTTTTACCATCGTTTCATTCCTGATTTCTCGAAAATCGCACGCCCCCTAACTACTCTGCTCTCCAAGGATGTACCCTTTCAGATTTCCAAGGAATGCACTCAAGCTTTTGAGAACTTTCATGACCGAGTCACCCAAGCCTCGATCCTACAGTCCCCTGATTGGACTCAACCCTTTGAGATCATGTGCGATGCATCTGATTTCGCTGTAGGAGTGGTTCTGGGGCAAAAAGTTGACGAGAAAGCCGTGGTCATCTACTACGCTAACAAAACACTTGACGAGGCTCAGCGTAGCTATATAGTTACGGAGAAAGAGCTGCTAGCCGTAGTATTTGCCCTCGAAAAATTTCGATCCTAGCTCTTGGGTTCCCACGTCATCATCTACTCGGATCACACAACTGTGAGGCATCTCCTTGCCAAGAAGGACGCGAAGCCTTGATTAATCCGATGGATCTTGTTGTTACAAGAATTTGACCTCGAGATTCGCGACAAGGCGGGAAGACAGAACGCGGTAGCTGACCACTTGTCTCACCTTCCTTCTAAGACAATCAACCCCTTTAGAACCATCACGGAGCATTTTCCGGATGAGCACTTATTAACTATTGGTACTAAGCTTCCATGGTTTGCTGATATAGTAAACTACCTGGCATCTCTTCAGATCCCGTCTGATTGGCCGAAGGCCAAAAAAGACAAGTTGCGCTCTGATGCCAAGTACTACATCTGGGAAGACCTGTACCTTTTCCACATAAGTGCTGACCAAATTATCCGAAGATGTGTCCCGGAAGGCAAAATCAATGATATTCTTTTCTTCTGCCATGACCAGGCATGCGATGGCTACTTCTCTGGGCAAAAAACCGCATGAAAAATCCTCCAGTGTGGCTTTTATTGGCCCACTTTATTCAAGGACACATACAATCACTGCAAGGCATGCAGTCGTTGCCAAACTTTGGGCAACATGAGCCATCGCGACATGATGCCTTTGTAGCCGATTCTCGTATGCGAAATCTTTGATATTTGGGGGATTGATTTTATGGGCCCCTTCCCTGTTTCGGACGGCTTCGAGTACATTCTGCTTGCTGTGGACTACGTGTCCAAATGGATCGAAGCCATTCCAACCCGAACCTGTGATCACAAAATCGTTATCAAATTCATTCATCAGAATATCTTCTCACGGTTCGGGATTCCTTGTGCAATCATCTCTGATGAAGGGACCCATTTCATAAATGCTCAGTTCAGGTCACTGATGACCAAATATGGGGTGTCTCACCGAATCTCTACTCCTTAACACCCCCAGACTAATGGTCTAGCTGAGCTTTCAAATCGAGAGATCAAGAAAATCCTACAGGTCACTGTTCAACCTAACAGGAAGGATTGGTCGTCCCGACTTCCGAAAGCTTTGTGGGCTTATAGGACCACCCACAAAACCCAATTAGGCTTGTCTCCTTTTAGATTGGTGTGCAGAAAGGTGTGTCACCTTCCGGTCGAATTGGAGCACAAAGCCTATTAAGCAGTACGGAGCTGTAATTTAGATCTTTCTAAGGTTGGAACCCACAGAAAGTTTCAGATAAGCGAGATCGATGAATTACGCCTTGATGCGTACGAAAGCTCGCGAATCTACAAAGAGCGGGTTAAAGCCTTCCATGACAAGCACATATCTAGAAAGATCTTTCATCCTAGTCAGAAGATCCTACTCTTCGATGCCCGACACAAACTCTTCCCTGGGAAACTGCGATCCAAGTGGGTTGGACCATATCTTGTCCGACAGGTTTTTGGAAATGGAGCTGTCAAAATCAATCCACTCAACCACGATTCCGAACCTTTCATCGTGAACGGTCAGAGACTCAAACTGTTCATCGATGTAACCTCTACAGATTTGGCTGAGTCATCATTTATCCTCCATTCTCCCTGAGCATATTGTGCCCAGCCGATGGCGTAAAACTCAGCGCTCAAAGGGAGGCAACCCATCATTCTTTTTGGAAAAACCTGAAACCTTTTCTAACACCTCTTCGCTCATATGGTTCACCCTTTAGGACAGCCGACTTCACCTCAGATGCTTGCATCTGAGATTAGAAATCGTTCGCAACAGTCACCCTGACCCATCCACTCACCAAAATACCTGTCCTAATGTATGAACTAAGCTAAATAAAAATCCTCCTAAGTTACAATGAGGACATTGCAAATCTTAGGCATGGGGGGTATGAAAGTGCAAAACTCGTAAGAAAATGTTTTAAACAAAAAAAGTTCACATATGCCAAAAACACCATAAAAATTTAAAAGAAAAATTGAAAAAGAATAATAAAATGAGAGGAGGAAAGAAATTTTTGTGGACTTTACAAAGGAGAAGGAGAAAAAGAATAAAATGATCAAAAGGAGCACAAAATGAAAGAAAAGAGATAGTCATTAGTAAGAAATTAAGGAATTAACCTAAGTTCTAGACCACATTCAGGAAAAGAAAAGGAAAGTGCATAGTAAGATTAGTAAGAATGCAAACCTTAGGCATTCTTGGATAGACTCTTAGTACTCATTAAGATCTAGATATTCCTCAAGAGGTTGAGGAGAATGAAAAGCTTAAGTATTAGGTTCAAGGCATAGGAAGTATTTGGCCTCGTTAACTAACTTTTGGTTTGCGGGACTCAGTAACCTAAGCACCCAAATTTACACACAGTCTGGTTCAGTAAGCATAAGTATCAAAATCACGCAGAAGCGTTTCAAAAATTCTGAAAATGTCACCTAGAGCAAGAGCGGCCGATCAACACAAGTTGATTTGGACGAGTTCCCAGCGCGGAGAGGTGGGAAATTCCCCTCGAAGATGCATAACAAAATATCATCTCCTCGGTGCTTGTCTCTTAGGATATTTACATATCCTACTGGAGGAATGTAAGCACTCTGCTGGTTCAGATTCCATGGATGAAATTATCACGAAGTGTCAATTGCCAGGGTCTGAATTCAGCCACGGAACACCATGGACGGGATTATCTCGAAATCTCAAAAGCCAGGGTTTTAGGGGTTACCATGGGCGGTGCTATCTCGAAGCATCGACTACCAGGAACTCTTGAGGATTGATGATGGGGACAAGGAGTCCGATACAGACCGTGTTGTGAAGCCAATCCTAACCTAGAATTAAAAAGAAAAGGAGAGAGAAAACTCTCCAAACAAATAAATTTTCTACCTCTCTCTCTTACAAAACTCTCTGCGAGCTGAACCAAGGCTAAAAATATCTCAAGCACAGGTGCTTTAACCACGAAGTCCAATAAACCTTAGGTTAGTTCCTGTAGGCCTTAAAAACCTGTGCTAAAGACTGAGGCTAAAGCTAGACAGATCTGGATCTTTGTTGGTACTAGAGTACCTTTTAGGCCTATGATTGGCATTCTAACCTAATCAAGGTTACAAGAGAAAACGCATTTATCTAAACTCGATAAGAAATTCATGGTCTAGAACAAATGTTAAAACCCTAAAATTTTGTTAAGTGACTAGCAAAAGATAGGCATGGGGGTATGATGAGAGCCTCATCATGAACCCTAACTAGCACAATTTGATCTAAATAAGTGTGAAAAAGCTCCAACAAACCTAAAGAAAAGCCTACCTCAGAGAATTCTGAATTGAAGAATAAAACAAGTCATAGGAGGTAAAACTGTAATTTTACCAATGCAATACACAAACAGGGTATCTAAGGGTCTAAACACAGGTCAAATAAGCTTAATAAGGAAGGAAGTGGGATGATCTGATCTTAAAAGGGTTATAGCAACGTTTAGAAATCAAATGACATTCTATAACCCTAAAAATAAATCTGCTTTAATTCACGAGGTTCTAGGCAGGATGAAAATCAACTAAACCCTCTAAAATTCATGGAAAAATATTCCCTATGGTTTAGAACCTTCAATTTGGCCTTTGAAACCTATCTTGACCTAAATTGAGAACCATGTCCAAATTTTAACCTAATTTGGGTTTTTACGTAAATTGATCAGTCAAACGTGGTCAAACCTAAAATCAAATTACACCATTAAATTTCTTAGCTTCAAATTAGGTTGGTGCAAAAATTTGGGCCTAAGAGAAAATCATCTTGACCGACTTTACAAATTGGTCCTCTTGAATTACGTTTTGACCCTTATCTTTTCAAAACCTTGCATTTAGCCTCCTATCTTCTCCTTTGTTCTTTGCAGAACGGTCCTTCCTGCCACCCCACGTAGGCACCATACCTCTGGCAACCTTGCGTGGAGGATGGCGCGGCACAGGGTATGGGGACCATTCTCAAGAACGAACGGGGGATTCCCTACGTCGTCCTCTTTCGCAAGGACCCTCCCATTTGACCTGTGGCTGCCCATGCCTCTCGTGCAAATGCACGAAAGGCATGGGTCTCTATCTCCGACCATCTCCGGTGAGCTCCCCACGTCACTCCCTCGAGATCCTCTCCACGCCAGCACCTTTATAAGGAGCAGCAGGGGCAACCGCTTCCTTCAAGCTAGCTTTAGTCGAAGAAAACCCCCTTACTTCGTCTCCTCTCACTCCGGTCAGACAGCCCAAGCTTCTGACGATCTTTCCTCCTCCTCCTTGCCACTCTGCTGCCATACCTGCAGCAGAGCTCACTCTGCCTCATCTTCCCACGCCAGGCCACACCAGCTGGCGCCTCCAGATCCCCTCCTCGTTGCCGTTACCCCCCTTCAGGGCACCTTCGTCCCCAGCTCCGGCAGGCACGTGTTGGGCTCCCCTCTTTCCCTCTTCTTCAATTAAGTAGGTAGAAACCTTCCTCTTACTCTCCTCTTAATTTTCCCCTCTTAAATTGGCACTTTAGACCCCTCGACTGCCACTACCACCTCCATCTGCTCCACCTCCGGCCACCATCTCTGACGAGGTTGTTCCACCTCCACAGGCCATTTCACCCTTCGCCAACAAGCCCAGAAGCTCCCCCTCACTCCACTCAAGCATTTCCCCTACTACATTCACCGCTCTTCACCTTCAGACCACCACTTGAACACACCCACCTGCACCTTTACAGTGTGCCCTAGGCACACGGCCCCAGCCACTTTCCCGCCACAACGACCCCCGCACCCCCTTCGCCATACTCCAACAAAGCTTCTTGAGCAGTCTGACGTGGCTGTGAGGCCGTTTTCGTGCTTTCAGGTCTCGACCTCCTCGCCGCCATTGACGAACAGTAGGAACTGCTTGGCGAGCAACTCCAAGCCCCTTCAGCACCAGGTGAAGGCCCTAGGCAACGCGGGATACTTCCGCGTGTGTGCCCAGGCCTTCAATTGGGGTCGTGAGCCTTCGCTGCTGCCCCAATTGCCAGCAGCTTCTCGCCTGCGGGCGTGCAAAGTAGAGGTGGGACTTTAGTCCCACCTCGGAAGTGTGTGGGCGCACACCCACACATAAATTGAAAAGGTGTTGTAGGCATTTTGCCTTGAAACACTGGGGTGAGGTCCCTCCTCACCTATCACACTGCCCTCGTTCGTGAGCTCATTACACGGATCTGGCGCGACCCGGCCCAACACCCTCCTGTGCACTCCTTGCGCACCACCCACGAGGGTGCGCCTGGACCCGGGCACGCGACCTGACCCGATAACCCGGCTCTGGGAGAGCGTACCCCAGAGAGATTCAGAGAGAGAGAGACACGGGGAGAGGGTAGGGTAGGTTTTGCGCTGAGCTTGTGTGTGTGTGCAGGGAACAGGTGAGGGAGGAAAAAGCAAGGCGCTGCTGAAGAGAAGAAGGAAGGAAGAAAGAAAGAGGAAGAGCAGTGGCTGGGACTTAGCTGCAGAGAAAAAGAAAGGAGAAGGAAGGAAGGAAAGGACAGCAGCTGAAGAAAGAAAAGAGAAGAAGGAAGCCTCTGCAGTAAAGAAAACAAAGAAGAAGAAAGAAGAAAACAAGCTGAGAACCGGCTGTAAAGAAGAAGAGAGAAGAAGAAAAAGCCAAGAAGAGAATTTTTGCTCTCTCTCTCCTTTGTCTTAATTTTTGTAAAATAATATATATTGTGAATTCATATGCTTTTGGAATCATAGTTTGCTCCCTGAGTTCGACCTCTGGAAATTTTTAATTCCGAGTAATAAATTGTAAACTAGTAGCAGCTTTTTATACTACAACGTCGAGAATTTAAAACCAAAGCGACGAGCTAACCAGACTACGTGTTGCTAGAGGATCCGTTTGTGATCAGAGGTGCGGGTGGTCAATTGTTTGTAACTGAGGAGGTCTACACAGACTGTGAGGTCAGCATTGGGGAACACATCCTCCCTGCTGACCTGATCGTGATACCGATGGAGGATTTTGTCGTGATTCTGGGGATGGATTAGTTGTCCGCTTTCCACGCTTTGGTGGACTATTTTTGGAAGAAGATCGTCTTCTCCATACCGGAGATGCCATCCTTTGAATTTCACGGACAGCCGGTGGATGAAACCTTCAGGTGCATTTTTGCACTTCGAGCAGCGAGACTTTTGGGCCAGGGGTGTGAGGGTGTTCTGGCTTGTGTAGTGGCAAAGCCCAGCCCCGTGGTAGACTTTCAGAGCATCCCGGTAGTAAGAGAGTACCCCGACGTGTTTCCAGAGGAGCTGCCAGGACTACCGCCTGAGCGTAAGATCAAGTTTGAGATCTCACTGGTACCGGAGACCAGCCCCATTTCTACGACACCGTACCGGATGGCACCACTTGAGCGGCAAGAGCTCAAATCACAGTTGTAGGACATGTTAGAGAAGGGCTTTGTGAGGCCCAGTGCATCCCCGTGGGGAGCCCCAGTGTTATTTGTGAAGAAGAAGGATGGTACCCTGCACCTTTGTGTTGACTACAGATAACTAAATAGGGTCACCATCAAGAACAGGTATCTGCTGCCAAGGATTGACGATTTGTTTGACCAATTACGAGGTGCCACGATACTCTCCAAGATAGATCTGAGATCAGGCTACCACCAGTTGAGGATCAAGGAGACCGACGTCTCTCAGACAGCTTTCCGCACCCAATACGGACACTATGAGTTTTTGGTCATGCCGTTTGGGTTGACCAACGCCCCCGCTGCCTTCATGGATTTAATGAACCGGGTGTTCATACCGTATCTAGATCATTTTGTGGTGGTATTTATTGATGACGTGCTTGTTTACTCGCGGGATCAGGCACAGCACGGACAACACTAGCGGATGGTTCTGGACACTTTGAGATGGCGTAGGCTGTATGCCAAATACAGCAAGTGCGAGTTTTGGTTGAGACATGTGACCTTCTTGGGCCATGTGATTACAGGGGATGACTTGGATGTGGATCCAGCCAAGGTCGAGGCAGTACTCAGGTGGGAGAGCCCACGTACAGTGACCGAGATACGCAGTTTCTTGGGACTGGCAGGTTACTACCGACAGTTTATCAGGGGTTTCTCGCAGATTGCACGTCCTATGACTTAGTTGACTCGTAGGGTGTGCCCTTTGCTTGGACAGATGCTTGTGAGGCGTGTTTTCAGGAGTTGAAGGAGAGACTGACTTCAGCTCATGTGCTTACTGTCCCAGATAGCAGTGGTGATTTTGTGGTCTACACGGACGCTTCATTGTAGGGGTTAGGGGGTGTGCTCATGCAGCGGGGTCACGTTATCGCTTACGCTTCGCAGCAACTAAAGCCCCATGAGCATAGCTACCCTACCCATGACTTAGAGCTGGTAATTGTTGTTTTCGCGCTGAAGACATGGAGGCACTACCTTTACGGTGAGACCTTTAAGATTTCACGGATCATAAGAGCCTCAGGTACTTGTTTGATCAGAAAGAGCTTAACATGAGACAGAGACGTTGGTTAGAGCTCCTGAAGGACTATGACAGCAGCATCTCCTACCATCCGGGAAAGGCCAACGTGGTGGCTGATGCCTTGAGCCAAAAGGCACCTGCCCACTTGGCCAGTTTACAGGCACAGAGTTGGAGACTTATGGAGGAGTTGGGCAGTTGGCGACCCCTAGAGTTACAGGGACATTGTGTGACAGTGACGGTGACACGGCAGATGAGACCAGAGCTGATAGACCGCATCATCACAGGACAGATGACAGATCCATACCTGCAGTCGTTACAAGACAGAGTGCTGTCAGGGGACCCAGGAGACTTCTCCTTTACAAATGAAGTGCTGCGCATGAGGGGACGTTTGTGCGTTCCCAGGGACGAGGAGTTGTTGAGAGAGCTCCTGACTGAGGCACACGGGTCTATGTTCACCATACATCCCGGGAACACGAAGATGTATCATGATCTGAGACATGACTTTTGGTGGAGAGGGATGAAGTGGGATGTAGGTGAGTTCATGCAATAGTGTTTGGTGTGCCAGCAGGTGAAGGCCGAGCATCAAAGGCCTGCAGGGTCATTGCAGGCACTTCCTGTGCCAAAGTGGAAGTGGGAAAGCATCACCATGGACTTGGTGGTGGGCTTACCTGTTGCCCAGCGAGGACACGACGCAGTCTGGGTGAGTGTAGACAGATTGACGAAGACGGCACGTTTCTTACCGATCCGAGTCACCTTGGGACCAGCGCAGTTGGCAGAGAGATATATTAGTGATGTTGTACGTCTGCACTGAGTTCCGCGTGAGATTGTATCTGATCGGGATACTTATTTTACTTCCCAGTTTTGGGCTGAGTTTCAGCAAGCCTTAGGGACACGGTTGAGGTTCAGTACGGCGTACCACCCCAAGACGGACAGACAGTCAGAGTGCATTATACAGACACTTGAGGACCTTTTGAATGCCTGTGTACTAGACTAAAGGGGCTCTTGGGAGGAGCACTTACCCTTAGCAGAGTTTGCATATAATAACAGCTATTACTCGAGTATCGGCATGGCACCCTACGAGGTTCTGTACGAACGAAGGTGTACTGCGCCCTTGAGTTGGGTTGAGGTGGGGACCAAGCGAGAGGTTAGCCCCAGGTTGATCCGGCAGAGTTAGGAGGTAATAGAGCAGATTCACAGACGACTTCGCACTGTCAAGAGCAGACAGAAGAGTTATGCTGATCGAAAGCGCAGAGAGGTGCAGTTCGAAGTTGGGGATCACATCTTTCTTCGTGTTTTGCCCATGAAGGGCCTGCAGCGTTTTGGGGTGAAAGGAAAGCTTGCGCCGAGGTTTGTGGGGCCCTTTGAGGTCATGGAGCGGGTAGGGCCAACCTCAAGAAGTACGTCGCCGATCTCAGTCACATTCTGAGCCACGAGAATATCGAGGTGGGTAACGACCTGACCTACCCCGAGAGACCAGTGCAGATACTAGACAGAGCCGTCCGGAGTTTGAGACGGAAGCAAGTACCCCTGGTGAAGGTCTTCTGGAGGAGCCAGCTGTACAAGAAGGCTACCTGGGAGCCTGAAGCAGCGATGCAAGAGCGGTACCCGGAGCTTTTTAAGGGTACGCCTTTTCGGACCGGCTTCGGTCCTCTTTAAGTTTGTTATGCATATATATTTTCCTTTTCCGTACCCTAGCTAGCTCAAGTTTCAGGGATGAAACTTCCTTTAAGTTTGTAATGATGTAAAGACCAGTTCTGTTCTGAGCCCTTTAAGACGTCTGGACTGTCGGTCAGACGTCTGAACCCATTCCCAGACGTGGGGAAATTGAAAATTTGTACGTAGCTTCGCGTCTGCACGCTAGCTGCGTGCAGGCTGCCCTTTTTCCTCTCTTCTCTCTCTTCTTTCTTCCCTGCAAAACCCTAGTGCACCCTTATATAATACCCCTCTCCCCCTTCCTCTCTTCCCCACTCCACCACAACCACCTTCCCTCCTTCCTCTCCACTGCAGTGAGAGGGGCGAGCGCGAAAGAGGGCGCAAGAGCGAGCGGCAAGGAGGAGAAGCGGCGTGAAGAGAGGAGGAGCTTGTGCTCGCAAGCTCGTGGGAGCTCGCCAAAGGATGCACGGCTGGAGCGACGCGTGCGGGAGGAGGAGCACGTCAGGGGAGACATCTCCGACACTTTGCTGCAGTCGGAGTTGCAGGCGAGGAGGAGAGGCCGCGGCTGCGCGTGGCAAGGAGGAGAAGGAGGTCATTCTGGTTATGGGATTTTCCCAGAATCAGACGTCTGGCGTGCCGTCCAGATGACAAGTTGGACGTCTGGTGACAACACCGGACGTCTGAAAGCAGTGTTTTGCGAATGTATGTTCCTCTTGTAGTTACGGCCATGCAGGCCACACCTCAGCTTCGATCTGCATGACTAAAAGTGGGTGATTCGCCTGTCGTGTGCAGAGATAGCTTCGAAAAGGCGCATGGCACACCCTCCCATGCGTTTCGGACGTCTGGACATCTTACCAGATGACCGGAAGCACTCTTAAACGACTGGAGGATAAGTCGGACGTCTGGAGTTGGATCCAGACGGCCAAGTAGGGGTTCAGACGTCTGAAGTCGACGCAGGAACCTGAGGAGAGACTCTGGTTACTTTTAAGATGTCTGGACCTTGTGCCAGACGTCTGATTTAGGTCTGCAGTTCTGTTTTGACCTGTTTAGGGTCCGTTTGAGGTCCATTTTACGCAAAAAAGATATCTGTGAATTCCTTGCGAGTTCCTCTACATGTTAGAAGGCCTTTTATATTATTCTGAACATTCCGTTATGTTATGTTCCATAGTATAGGATTTCGATCTGTTGCATGTTCGAGGCCTACAGAGGCACGTGAGCCTGCCATTCGAGCCCCCAGTACTCCCAGATTGTTTAGCAGAGTGGTTTCCCCCTATTTTACTTATAAAACCTGAATGCATATGTGAAATTGGATAACTAGAAACCTAAGAAGTTACGAACACAGCATCTGACGCAGTTAAGACGTCTGGGAAGTGGCCCAGATGTTTGGAACCCTTCCCAGACGTCTAGTATTCAATTTTTTCGGCGTACGGGTTTGCGTCTGCGCGCCTGCGCTTGCAGACTGAACCCACCGCCTTCGTTCTGCTCCCTCTCTCCCTCCCTGCAGACGCGCCGCTTCTCTTTTCTCCCTCCCCACGCTGCCTTTATATAGCACCGCCCTCTCCCTCAACCTTACTCCACCGCCTTCTCCTTCTCTCTGTCAGCGCGAGCGAGCGAGCGGGTGCGGCTGCAGCGGGCGTGTTGGAGGGAGGAGTGTCGCGGAAGGAAGAAGAAGGCTCGACCGCGAGGTGCGAGCTTGCCGGGGCAGCTAGAGCCGGCCGGTGGAGGTGCAGCGGGCGTGGGATGTCGCGGAGGGGCTGCTGCAGCTCGGGCAGCAGGCGGACGCGGCGTGGCCGTGCGTCGCGGGCAGAGGACGAACCGGGTCCTGATTCTGGAAAAATTTCCCAGAATCAGACTTCTGGACTTACGTCCAGACGACGCGTAGGACGTCTGGAGGAAGATCCATACGTCAGACAGGTACAATATTTCTATCTCCTTCCTTTTTCGCGTGTACGGCCATGCAGCCGTCCGCCGCGACTTCGTCTACGCTTCGTCGTGCTGAGAGCAGGAGTGTGTGTGCACAGGTTGCACTCGGGAGGACGCGAGGGCTCGCCATCCCACGTGAATCAGACGTCTGGCCGCAGTACCAGACGACGGAGAGTTCCTCCAGACGTCCAGGGTGACCATCGGACGTCTGGAAACTGACTTCAGACGATCCAACGAGCTTCTGGACGTCTGAAGGACTACGCAGAAGAAGGTATGGCATGATCGACGTTTTAAGACGTCTGGAAGAAGTTCCAGATGTCTGATTTTGGACAGACTCGTCGTTTTTGGCTCGTTTAGGGTTCGTTCGGAGTCCGTTTTCCGAGTTTCGAGTTGCGTTCTTTCCAGAATAAATTCCTCTACCTGTTTACTGTAATTGTATACCATTCTGAGAAACTCCTTGGGATTGATTCTTGTGTTATGACCCCGTTCCGTTGCAGTCTTAGGGGTTGTGGAGGCACGTAGGATTGCCGACCACACCCTTAATACTCCCGTTGTAGCTGGTAGAGTGGCTTTTAATTTATTTAACAAAATTTGTTACAATTGTGGA
Source organism: Thalassia testudinum (assembly GCA_037157565.1). NCBI lineage: Eukaryota > Viridiplantae > Streptophyta > Magnoliopsida > Alismatales > Hydrocharitaceae > Thalassia > Thalassia testudinum. Next base: position 58,768,467 of record JAZHRO010000030.1, read on the forward strand.
ATAATTAATAGAGTCTAGGGCATTGCATGAACCCTAGGACTGAGAAACTAGATTGAATGATAGATCCTAGGGTATTACATGAATCATAGGACTGAGAAACTAGATTGAATGATAGATCCCAGGGTATTGCATGAAACCTAGGACTGGAAAACTAGATTGAATGATAGATCCTAGGGTACAACATGAATCCTAGGACTGGAAAACTAGAGAAATATATAAATATTGCAGTCTTGGAAAGTAGAGAGGCAATAATAGCTGCCTGTAAATTGATTAACAGCTGCCTGTTGTGAATAAATAAATATGATTGAGAACATGGGTTGTATGAACGTAAAACTAGAACGGTGAAACCTAAATGGCCAAACGAAAAGAACATGAACCCTACGAGGAATTAGGAGTAGAACTCCTGGAAAGAGAATAAAATGGAACTGAGAAAGTGAAACGTGGAAGTGTGTTGTCTCTTGGGTACGTGGTACCAAAGAGAGCACACATTACCTCTTAGTGTAGAGGGGAGCTTGCCGCCCTCAGGTTGAGACCAGGGTGGGCTTGGCCACTGTACACCGACTTGCTGGCCCTCGCGTACACAGTACCGAGGAGAGCTACTAGTGTAGGGAGAGCACTAGCTACCCCACGGGCCCCGGGGTTCTGCTAGCCTCCTACACCGACTTGTTAGGCCCACTGGGCAAACCAGAGTAGTCAGGCGAGGGTGCACGGACTGTGGAGGGGTTGGACCCTTGTTACTGAGAGGGCTCTGCCCTATACTGGTTCCATGCTGTGTTTTGAGCTCACCCGTTAACGGAAACGACTGACCGCGTACCAGTGCGGGGTAGCTACCCGTGCGCTTATCGCACGTGCCGTAGTCACCGTTACGTCTATTAGCGGCCTTGGGGTGGTTGACTGAGGGTAGGACCACCACGGGGGACTCTCCCGGCCAGGAGAGCACCACGTGTTACTTCTACTTTTCGGAAAAGACTGCAATCAAGATCGTTCCCACGAGGAACATTCGAGATCAAGTGAAGGATCTGAGAAATAAATAAATCGTGAAATAATAGAAAGACGTAAATAAAGAAAGTAAAAATATAACAACTACTGTACACTTTACTGCTTCTTCTAGATTGTAGTTGCTACTCTACTCAGCGTTTCGCTGACGTGTCACCCTTGTTACCTTTTTAGGACCAGGTGTTGAGCAGCCAAAGTCAATGGCTGCGGAGGGCGCTGGGCCTAGTAGAGCCCAGTAGAGTTACCTGTAGTACCTTCTGTACTTTTCTTTCCGCTGTAGAGAGTAGTTTTCTGTTACTCCCTGTACTCTATTTATTGTAAGCTTCCTATTATGTACATGTTTATTTCTCTATTGTTGTGGTGGTGTATACTGTAGTGCTTCTTTCCTTTACTGCTGTATTTTGTTACTGCAAGTTATATACATGGTGAATGTGGGTTATTTTACTGCTCTTTTGGTTACTTTCTCGTTGGACGACTGGGTCTTGGGATTAATCAAGTCGGTCTGATTCTCGTGTCTCGTAGGGACTCGGGAATCGGGTCGTTACAAGATGGTATCAGAGCAAGGTCGTCCCGAGAAGTGAATCAACTGACTGGAAAATAACCAATTCACGTGTCTGCGACTAGAGTAGCCACCACAACCTTCCTTTTGGCATGAGCTCTTAGACTTTTTTGTTAGATATCGTTCTATATTGACGTGTTTCCGTTTTGTTTCGCGTCTCCTTACAGGAGATGCCTCGTCGCGGGACTAGCGAGGGCCGCGGCCGCGGCCGAGGACGAGGTCGGCGAGGTGGGCGTGCTGCTGTCGACTCCTCAGTGGACCAGCCACTGCTCCTGGGCATTTAGTTCCAGGACCTCGCCCAGCTGATACGGGATATTGTGCGAGAGGAGCTCCACCCACCGCCCCGAGCGCCTCTCCCTGGGGTTGCGGAGGGGGAGTCCTCTGTGGGACCATACAACGGTCGCGATGCTGGACACGGGGGAGGGGATGGGTCGCCACCGCCCCCACCTTCCTCCGACACTTCTGTGCACGAGGCACCTTTGCCTGGAGGTGCACCAGCATCTCCACTACAGCGCCACTTCGAGCTCTTCGGGCAGTTCCGGAAGCTGAAGCCCCCCTCCTTCAAGGGGGATGAGGACCCGATCGAGGCAGAGGATTGGCTCAAGAAGCTCGAGAAGGTTTTCGACACCCTTCGCCCCCCGGTGGAGTGCCGCGTGGCCTTTGCCACGTACCAACTGGAGAGTGCGGCACACAGGTGGTGGAGGGCGATCAGGGGACAGGAGAGGGACGAGCCGACTTGGGACCAGTTCGTCACCCTCTTCTGTGAGCAGTACTTTCCCCAGACGTGGCAGGACCAGAGGAGGCGGGAGTTCCACACTCTCCGCCAGGGGATGATGACCGTGAGCGCGTACCGCACGCGTTTTCTAGAGCTGTCTCGCTTTGCAGCGACAGCGGTCGCCACTAAGGAGGAGCGCCTTTGGAGGTTCACCGAGGGGCTCCGACCTGCGATTCGGGGGTATGTCAAATCCCTAAAGCTGCCTACGTTTTCGAGGGTGGTGGAGGCAGCTATGACCTACGAGGAGACCAACTCGTTCGCGCGAGACACTGACGGCAGGCAGAAGAGGCCCTTCCAGCCAGACTTTTCACAGGGCCGGCAAGAGAGGAGACACGTGGCGTCCGCAGGAGAGCCGTAACGTTTTGCAGGGCCATCAGTGGCCTTTGGGGGCCCTCAACAGGGGCCAGTCGCCAGCACCGGACCCCCGCCCAGCCGATAGCAGGGACCCACTGAGGGCGGGAGTCGGGTTCCCCTCTGCTACCAATGTGGCCAGCCGGGCCACATCAAGAGGGACTGCCCGTCTAGGGCAGGAGGTCAGCAGATACTTCCCTCGTCGAGCACTGGAGGGCGCGCAGGAGGTTGCGGTCCTCAGGCGCGAGGAGGACAGCAGTCACGAGGAGGGTACCGGCCAGCACCTACCCATCCGACGCAGAGTGTGGCTTCTTCGTCTGCACCTAGAGCTGAGGGGCGTATCCACGCCCTGACACACAGGGATGCCAGAGCTTCGGGATCGGTGGTGGCAGGTATGGTTTCAGTTTCCGGCATACTCGTTTACACACTTTTCAATTCCGGAGCTACGCACTCTTTTGTCGCAGCCAGTTTCGTAGTTAGTTTGGGCCAGGAATATATGCTGTTAGAGAATCCATTCGTGATCAGAGGTCCGAGTGGTCAGCTGTTTGTAGTTGAGGAGGTGTACACGGGTTGCGAGGTTAGTATCGGGGGACATAGTCTGCCAGCTGACCTGATTATGATACAGATGGAGGACTTTGGTGTAATTCTGGGGATGGACTGGTTGTCCGCTCACCACGCTTTGGTGGACTATTTTGAGAGGAAGATCGTATTCTCCATACCGGAGTTGCCTTCTTTCGAGTTTCACGGACAGCCAGTGGACGGAGGTTTCAGGTGCATTTCGGCACTTCGGGCGGCAAGACTTTTGAGCCAGGGGTGTGAGGGCTTCCTAGCTTGTGTGGTGGCAGAGCCCAGCCCTGTGGTAGACTTCCAGAGCATCCCGGTGGTCAGAGAGTACCCTGAAGTGTTCCCAGATGAGTTACCAGGACTACCGCCCGAGCGTGAGATCGAGTTTGAGATCTCACTAGTACTAGGGACCAGCCCTATCTCCACCGCACCCTGCAGGATGGCACCACTTGAGCTGTGAGAGCTCAAGTCTCAGTTGCAGGACCTCTTGGAGAAGGGCTTTGTGAGGCCCAATGCATCTCCCTGGGGAGCCCCGGTACTGTTTGTGAAGAAGAAGGATGGTACCCTACGCCTCTGTGTGGACTACCAACAGCTGAATAGGGTCACCATCAAGAACAGATATCCGATGCCAAGGATCGACGACTTGTTTGACCAGTTGCGAGGGGCCACGGTGTTCTCCAAGATAGACTTGAGGTCTGGATACCACCAGTTGAGGATCAGGGAGGCAGACGTCTCCAAGACAGCTTTCCGCACCAGGTACGGACACTGCGAGTTTTTGGTCGTGCCGTTTGGGCTAACCAATGCCCCCGCTACTTTCATGGACCTGATGAACCGGGTGTTTAGACCGTACTTGGACCAGTTCGTGGTGGTATTTATTGATGATGTACTCATCTATTCCCGAGATCAGACGCAGCACGGACAGCACTTGCGGATGGTTCTGGACACATTAAGACAACGTAGGTTGTACGCCAAATACAGCAAGTGCGAGTTCTGGTTGAGGAAGGTGACCTTCTTAGGTCATGTGATCTCCGGGGACGGCTTGGCAGTGGACCCAGCCAAGGTCGAGGCAGCGCTCAGGTGGGAGAGACCGTGTTCAGTCATTGAGATTCGCAGTTTCCTGGGACTGGCAGGCTACTACAGATGGTTCATCAGGGGTTTTTCACAGATTGCCCATCCTATGACGCAGTTGACCCGGAAGGACGTGCCCTTCACTTGGACAGACGCCTGTGAGGCGTGTTTTCAGGAGCTGAAGGAGAGGTTGACTTCGGCTCCCGTGCTCACCATCCCTAACAGTAGTGGCGGGTTCGTTGTGTACACGGACGCCTCTTTGCAGGGGTTAGGGGGTGTGCTCATGCAGAGGGGTCACGTTGTCGCTTACGCTTCGCGGCAACTGAAGCCCCATGAGCATACTTACCCTACCCACGACCTGGAGCTGGCAGCTGTCGTCTTCGCGCTGAAGACCTGGAAGCACTACTTGTACGGTGAGACCTTTGAGATTTTCTCAGATCACAAGAGCCTCAGATACCCTTTTCATCAGAAGGAGCTCAACATGAGACAGAGACGTTGGATGGAGCTCTTGAAGGACTATGACTGCAGCATTTCCTACCACCCAGGAAAGGACAACGTGGTGGCTGACGCCTTGAGCCGGAAGGCGCCGGCACACTTAGCCAGTTTACAGTTACAGAGTTGGAGCCTTTTGGAGGAGGTGGGCAGTTGGCGACCCCTAGAGTTACGGGGGCACTGTGAGGCAGTGACTGTGACACGACAGACTAGGCCAGAACTAATAGACCGCATCATCACAGGACAGATGGCCGATCCGTACTTGCAGTCCTTGCACGACAGAGTACTGTCAGGAGATCGAGGGGACTTCTCTTTCACAGACCAGGTGTTGTGCCTAAGGGGACGGTTGTGCGTTCCCAAAGACGAGGAGCTGTTGAGAGAGCTCCTGACTGAGGCACACGGTTCCAGATTCACCATACATCCCGGAAACACGAAGATGTACCATGACTTGAGACGCGAGTTTTGGTGGAGGGGGATGAAGCGGGATGTGGGTGAATTCGTGCAACAGTGTTTAGCGTGCTAGCAGGTGAAAGTCGAGCATCAGAGGCCTGTAGGGCCGCTACAGCCGCTTCCAGTGCCAGAGTGGAAGTGGGAGAGCATCACCATGGACTTGGTGGTGGGTTTACCTGTTACCCAGCGAGGACACGACGCAGTCTGGGTAATTGTGGATAGACTGACGAAGACGGCACGATTCTTGCCGCTCCGAGCTACTTTGGGACCAGCACAGTTGGCAGAGAGGTATATCCGTGACGTGGTACGACTACACGAAGTTCCGCGGGAGATCGTATCCGACCGGGATACCCGCTTTACGTCCCAGTTTTGGGCTGAGTTTCAGCGGGCCCTGGGGATGCGGTTGAGATTCAGTACAGCCTACCACCCCCAGACGGACGGACAGTCAGAGCGCACGATACAGACATATGAGGACCTTTTGCGTGCCTGTGTACTGGACTGGAGGGTCTCTTGGGAGGGGCACCTGCCCCTGGCGGAGTTTGCATACAACAACAGTTATCACTCGAGCATCGGCATGGCACCCTACGAGGCTTTGTACGGACGGAGATGTATGGCACCCTTGAGTTGGGTTGAGGTGGGGACCAAGTGGGAAGTTGGCCCCAGATTGATCCGGCAGAGTCAGGAGGTAGTCGAGTAGATCCACAGGCGACTCCTCACTGTCAAGAGCAAGCAGAAGAGCTACGCGGATCGGAGATGCAAAGAGGTGCAGTTTGAGGTTGGGGACCACGTCTTCCTTCGTGTTTCGCCCATGAAGGGCCTGCAGCGGTTTAGGGTGAGAGGGAAGCGCGCCGAGGTTCGTGGGGCCCTTTGAGGTCCTGGAGCGGGTTGGACCCGTTGCTTACAGACTTGTCCTCCCTCCTCAGCCTTCTGGTGTGCACAACGTGTTCCACGTGTCCAACCTCAGGAAGTACGTTGCCGATCTCAGTCATGTCCTGAGTCACGAGAGCGTCGAGATGGGCGACGACCTGACCTACCCCGAGCGCCCAGTACAGATTCTTGACAGAGCCGTCTGCAGTTTGAGACGAAAGTAAGCACCCCTGGTGAAGGTTTTGTGGAGGAGCCAACGGTACGAGGAGGCTACCTGGGAGCCTGAGGTGGCAATGCGGGAGCGGTACCCGGAGCTCTTCGCGGGTACGTCTTTTCGGACCGGCTTCGGTCCTCTTTGAGTTTGTTATGTTTATATATTTTGTTCTTTCCCGCACCCTAGTTAGCGCAAGTTTCGGGGACGAAACCTCCTTTGAGTTTGTTATATATTGTTACGAACACAGCATCTGACGCAGTTAAGACGTCTAGGAAGTGGCCCAGACGTCTGGTATTAAATTTTTTCGACGTACGAGTTCGCGTCTGCACGCCTACGCGCGCAGACTGAACCCGCTGCCTTTGTTCTGCTCCCTCTCTCCCTCCCTGCAGACAAGCCACTTCTCTTTTCTCTCTCCCCTCGCTGCCTTTATATAGCATCGCCCTCTCCCTCAATCTCACTCCATCGTCTTCTCCTCCTTCTCTCTGCCAACGCGAGCGAGCAAGTGGGTGCGACAGAAGCGGCAGCGGGCGTGTTGGAGGGAGGAGTGTCGCGGGAGGAAGAAGAAGGCTCGACCGTGAGGTGCGAGCTTGCCGGGGCAGCTAGAGCCGACCGACGGAGGAGCAGCGGGCGTGGGTTGTCGTAGAGGGGCTGCTGCAGCTCGGGCAGCAGGCGGACGCGGCGCGACGCGGCCGTGCGTCGCGAGCGGAAGACGAACCGGGTCCTGATTCTGGGAAAATTTCCCAGAATCAGACTTCTGGACTTACGTCCAGACGACGCGTAGGACGTCTGGAGGAAGATCCAGACGTCTGACTGGTACAATATTTCTATCTCCTTCCTTTTTCGTGTGTACGACCATGCAACCGTCCGCCGCAACTTCGTCTGCGCTTCGTCGTGCTGAGAGCAGGAGTGTGTGCGCAGGTTGCACTCGGGAGGGCGTGAGGGCTCGCCATCCCACGTGAATCAGACGTCTGGCCGCAGTACCAGACGATGGAGAGTTCCTCCAGACGTCCGGGGTGACCATCGGACGTCTGGAAACTGACTTCAGACGATCCAGCGAGCTTCTGGACGTCTGAAGGACTACGCAGAGGAAGGTATGGCATGATCGAGGTTTTAAGACGTCTGGAAGAAGTTCCAGACGTCTGATTTTGGATAGACTCGTCGTTTTTGGCCCGTTTAGGGTTCGTTCGGAGTCCATTTTCCGCGTTTCAAGTTGCGTTCTTTCCAGAATAAATTCCTCTACCCGTTTACTATAATTGTATACCATTCTGAGAAACTCCTTGGGATTGATTCTTGTGTTAGGACCCCGTTCCGTTGTAGTTTTAGGGGTTGCAGAGGCACGCGGGATTGCCGACCACGCCCCCAATACTCCCGTTGTAGCTGGTAGAGTGGCTTTTAATTTATTTAACAAATTTTTTTACAATTAGAGTCTAGGGCATTGCATGAACCCTAGGACTGAGAAACTAGATTGAATGATAGATCCTAGGGTATTGCATGAACCCTAGAACTGAGAAACTAGATTGAATGATAGATCCTAGGGTATTGCATGAACCCTAGAACTGAGAAACTAGATTGAATGATAGATCCCAGGGTATTGCATGAAACCTAGGGCTGGAAAACTAGATTGAATGATAGATCCTAGGGTACGGCATGAATCTTAGGACTAGAAAACTAGTGAACTATATAAATATTGCAGTCTTGGAAAGTAGAGAGGCAATAATAGCTGCCTGTAAATTGATTAACAGCTGCCTGTTATGAATAAATAAATATGATTGAGAACATGGGTTGTATGAACGTAAAACTGGAACGGTGAAACCTAAATGGCCAAACGAAAAGAACATGAACCCTACAGGGAATTAGGAGTAGAACTCCTGGAAAGAGAATAGAATGGAACTAAGAAAGTGAAACGTGGAAGTGTGTTGTCTCTTGGGCACGTGGTACCAAAGAGAGCACACATTACCTCTTAGTGTAGAGGGGAGCTTGCCGCCCTCAGGTTGAGACCAGGGTGGGTTTGGCCACTGTACACCGACTTGCTGGCCCTCGCGTATGCAGTACCGAGGAGAACTACTAGTGGAGGGAGAGCACTAGCTACCCCACGGGCCCCGGGGTTCTGCTAGCCTCCTACACTGACTTGTTAGGCCCACTGGGCAAACCAGAGTAGTCAGGCGAGGGTGCACGGACTGTGGAGAGGTTGGACCCCTGTTACTGAGAGGGCTCTGCCCTATACTGGTTCCATGCTGTGTTTTGAGCGCACCCGTTAGCGGAAACGACTGACCGCATGCTAGTGCGGGGTAGCTACCCGTGCGCTTATCGCGCATGCCGTAGTCACCGTTACATCTGTCAGCGACCTTGCGGTGGTTGACTGAGGGTAGGACCACTACGGGGGACTCTCCCGGCCAGGAGAGCACCACGTGTTACTTCTACTTTTCGGAAAAGACTGCAATCAAGATCGTTCCCACGAGGAACATTCGAGATTAAGTGAAGGATATGAGAAATAAATAAATCATGAAATAATAGAAAGACGTAAATAAAGAAAGTAAAAATATAACAGCTACTGTACACTTTACTGCTTCTTCTAGCTTTTAGTTGCCACTCTACTCAGCGTTTCGCTGACGTGTCACCCTTGTTACCTTTTCAGGACCAAGTGTTGAGCAGCCAGAGTCAGTGGCTGCGGAGGGCGCTGGGCCTAGTAGAGCCCAGTAGAGTTACCTGTAGTACCTTCTGTACTTTTCTTTCCGCTGTAGTGAGCAGTTTTCTGTTACTCCCTGTACTCTACTTATTGTAAGCTTCCTGTTATGTAGATGTTTATTTCTCTACTGTTGTGGTGGTGTATACTATAGTGTTTCTTTCCTTTACTGCTATATTTTGTTACTACTAGTTATATACATGGTGAATGTGGGTTATTTTACTGCTCTTTTGGTTACTTTCTCGTTGGACGACTGGGTCTTGGGATTAGTCAAGTCAGTCCGATTCTCGTATCTCGTAGGGACTCGGGAATCGGGTCGTTACAAGATGTGGCATGAATCCTAGGACGAGAAGTACTTGCACTGTTTATATGCATGTTTGAGATTGCAGTCTTAAATGAATGAATAGAAATGTGAACAACTGCCTATTAATAAACAAGAGCTGCCTGTGAAATATGAAATGCCTATGCTAGATACCTATGACATTTCTTGTTGTATATGAAAATTGTAGAAATACGAGCTGCATGTGTAAAATCTGAGATGGAATTGTGAATGATGAAACCTGGTATGGAATAACATGGGGAATACGAGCATGAACCCTACGGGGAATTAGGAGTAGAGCTCCTGTGGATAAATGGAATGGAATTGGAAATGTGAGTGGAAAGTGTGCTGGCCCTTGAGTACGTGGTACCAAGGAGAGCGACTGTCCCCTGTTTAGTGTAGAGCAGAGCTAGCCGCCCTTGGGTTGGGACCTAGGGTTAAGATTGGCCACTCTACACCGACTTCTTTGGCCCTCGCGTACACTGTACTGGGGAGAGCTACTAGTGTAGGGAGAGAGATAGCCACCCCACGGGACCCGGGGTTCAGCTAGCCACCCTACACCGACTTGTTAAGCCCACCGGGCAAACCGGGGTAGTCAGACGATGGTGCGCGGACTGTGGAGGGGCGAGACCCCTGTTTGGTTCTAAGGGGCTAGACCCCTGTTGCTGAGAGGGCTAGGCCCTATACTGTTCCGTGCTGTACTATGGGCGTACTCGCTAGCGGAAACGACTGACCGCGTGCCAGTGCGGGATAGCTACTCGTACGCTTATCACGCGTGCCGTAGTCACTGCTACGTCTATCCGTGACCTCGGGGTGATTGACTGGGTGTAAGATCACCACGGGAGACTCTCCGGGCCAGGAGAGCACCACGTGCGTCTTCTACTCTTCGGTAAAGACTGCAATCAAGATCGTTCCCACGAGGAACATGCGAGATTAAGAAAGAGATCTGAAAAGTAAACCAATGGGTGAAAAGGAATAACTTGTAAAATAAAATAATTGGAAAGGATAAATTACCTGTTAGCTTTTACAGCTTTAGTTAGTTTGTTACCACTCTACTCAGCGTTCGCTGACTCCATTTACTCATAACCCTTTTCAGGTCCAGGTGTTGAGCAGCCCGAGTCACCGGCTGCAGAGAGTGCTAGGCCCAGTCGAGCCCAGCAGTAGTTTTCCTATTGTTGTACTTCCTTTTTGTTAGTGAGTTCAGACTCTTGTTACCATTATGTTTCTGTACTTTGTTTCCACTTTACTATTGTAGTGGTGATATGCACTGTTAGCAGCTTTTACTTCATTTACTGTTGTACTCTTTTACTGTTAGTTACTTAGCATAGTAAATGTGATTTACTTTCTTGCTTTTTTGTTATTTCTTGTTGGACGACTGGGTCTTGGGATTTGTCGAGTCAAGCCGGTCTCGTGTCCTGTAGGGATTCGGGAATCAGGTCGTAACACATGCGGCTTCCTCGGACATCCGGATCCTTCCGTGATCGTCTGGGGGGGGGCTCCAGACGTCGGACTCCTGATGAGAACCTCATCATGAACCCTAACTAGCACAATATAATCCAAATATGTGTGAAAAAGCTCCTACAAAACCCAAAGAGAGGCTTAACTCAGAGAATTCTGAGTTAAAGAATAAAATAAATCATCAGGGGTAAAACTGCAATTTCACCAATGCTGTATGCAAACAGGGTAATTAAGGATCCAAACATAGGTCAAACAAGATTAATAAGAAAAGAAGTGGGATGATCTGATCTGAAAATGGTTATAGCAACTTCTAGGAATTAAATGACATTCTCACCCTAAAACAAACCCACTTTAATTCACGAGGTTCGAGGTAGGATAAAAATCAACTAAACCCTCTAAAATTTATAGAAAAATATTCCCTAGGGTTTAGAATCTTCAATTTGGCCTTTGTAACCTATTTTGACCTAAAATGAGAACTATGCCCAATTAACGACTTAATTTCTATTTTTGCGTAAATTGACCAATCAAATATGGTCCAACAAAAAATCAAATTTCACCATTAAAATCCTTAGGTTCAAATTAGTTTGGTATAAAAACTTGGGCCTAATAAAAGACCATCTTGACCGACTTTACAAATTGGTCCTCTTAATTTACTTTTTGACCATTATCTTTTGAAACCCTTGCGCTTAGCCCCCTAACTTCTCATCGTTCTTTGCAGAACGGTCCTCCCTGCCATTTTTGTGCAGTGCCACAACTCTGGGGACCTTGCGCGGAGGATGGTGCCGCGCAAGGCAGGGCGACCGTCCTCTAGAACAAACGGGGGGTTCCCCTCTTGGTAGGAACACGAAAACTACAGTTGGTATCAGAGCAGGTTCTTGCAAGATCGGAGTAACACCCGGCAAGAATATCATGGAGGGAAGCATAGCCACAATCAGAATCTCCGAAGGGCAGTCCACCGTCCGACCACCCTATTTCGACGGGAGGGACTTCGGATATTGGAAGTTGAGGATGAAGACGTGGCTCCAAGCAACTGAATTCGAGATATGGGGATGTTGCGAAACCCCATACGAGATCCCGAAGCGACCCCAAGGAGGCTACTCGCAGTTGCAGATTCGAGAGCCTTCACGCAACGCAAAGGCAATGAATGCCATGTATTGCGCGTTGAGTCCGAAAGAGTTCGAGAAAATCCAAGAGTGCACTACCGCCCACAAGATATGGAGGAAGTTAGAAGACATTCATGAAGAGATGAGCTCGGAGGAAGAAGAAGAAGAAAAAGAAGAAACCGCTTGCTTTGGTTTCATGGCCAGAGGAAGAAATAGCGACAGTGAAAGCGGAAGCGACTCCGACAACGAGGTAAATTTCGATTTACAAGAAGCTTTTAATGAACTATTTCATGTTAGCAAATCATTAAGAATAGAAAACAAAAATATTAAAAAGAACCTTAGTTTTCTTAAAAATGAAAATGATAGGTTAGAAAAATAACTTAAGGACATAGAAGCTAGTCCTAAAATTGATAACCTATTATTAGAAAATCATAACCTCATCAATGAAAATAATAAATTGATTGAGGAAAATGATAGTTTAAAGTTAGAAATCTATGATTTAAAAACTAAGATGCATACTATAGAAAAAGAAATTGCATGTCTTAGGGAAAACTCTAACAAATTAATCAACAAAGTAGATGATTTATATAGCCCTAAGATTGAGAAAGGATCTCCGTCAAGGAGACCCGCTAACAGATCCGGATCCAAGCTCACTTAGATACCAAAGAAAAAATTAAAATCTTGTTTTGTAGGGTTCAGGGATAACTACAACACGAAGGGCTGGACCTACAAACTCAAAGATGGTCAACTCAAGTTGGGAGAACCAAGGAGTAGACCAAGGAGGAGAACAAGAAGACCGACGAGACGACGAACAAACGACGGACCCGCCGCACGTCGACTACCAGACTGGAGACAAGTGCCAATGCCCAGGCCTCCAAGCTACGGATGGGAGCCCCATCCGATGTGGCATCCACCACCACCATTCGGCCCATTTTATTGGCCATGGTAGGTGAGGTAAAACCCTTTACCCTATCCTCTTATTAGTAGCATTTAGATAGAGGGAGTTAAAAAATTATGAGCTAATTGTCAATTTTTAAGGGGGAGATATAAGGTAGCTAAATTTCCTTTAGAAAGGGGGAGAAAAATAATAGCTATCTTGTTGTTATAAAAAAAGGGGGAGGACATTACCTTTGTTAAAAGAAATTTGTAGAAGAGCATATTTTAAGGGGGAGTTATAGGAAATTTAAAATCAATCAAACCTTTTTGATAATGTCAAAAAGGGGGAGGATTTCTTGCATTAGTATTTATGATTTTGTCATTATCAAAACGGGGGAGATTGTTGGTGCTAGAGCACCACAATCATTTGTTTTGATGATAACAAAACACGTGTCATTTAACATTTGCACTTTGAGTCCTATATTTCAGGTCAATCGCAAATGGATACGTAATTAGACGGAGTTCGAGATCGCATCCAGGACGGATTGGAGGAGCTTGATGGAAAACAGAGGAGATTCGCGAGGAGCGATAGATTGAAGACGGAAGGAGATGAAGAATAGGATAGATTTCCTTCTCTTGTACTCCTTGTATTTTTCGTTTCTTCTGTTGCTCTTTATTTTTGTTACTTAGATTCATGTTAAAGAGCCTCAAAGTACCCTAACAGTAGTCCTAGGAACACCGGCACAACCCTAGGATACTTAGGTTTTCTGTAGAGAACTTAGAAAACCAATGTAGGGTTCAAACAGAGTTTCCAGATGTCTAATTCCAAAATCAGACGTCTGATAAAGTATTTTAAGACGTCTGACCGTTGTTTCAGACGTCTGATAACTATTAGGCTGGACTTAGTGTTCTGTCTGATGAAATCAGACGTCCAGATCTTAGACCAGACGTCTTAGGAGACGTCTGATGACTTTGCCAGACGTCCAATTAGTGGACCGTTGGCTCTCTTGACATACACTCAAGGATATGACCGTTAGAGCCTTATCAGACGTCCTTGAGCCCTTCCAGATGTCTGATAATTGACTGTTTTGCCTCGACTGACCCGAAAATCTCTTCTCAGAGATTTTCTAGCTGTTGCAAATCCATTCCCACGAAAAAGTAAATTTCCAGACGTCCAGACTTAGTACCAGACGTCCTGTATGTCGTCTAATGGACTTGCACTAGAACCCTGTTTAGATCTGATCCAAGTCAGGAAGAGACCCGCCCAAAATCAGACGTCTGACCTTATTTTCAGACGTCTTAAAGTGGTCTTCCAGACGTCTGATGCCAGAATTAGACGTCTGATAAGCCTGTCAGTGCAATGATTGTTCCTGATTTCGGGCTGATTCTTTTGGGCTTTGCACCCAACGGCTATGGAAGCTTTTCGAAGCCTTCCTAAGGCCTCTATAAATAGAGGGGAGCATTTACAACACAAAAATATACCAAGAAAGATAAGCACACACTAAGACACTAAGAGAAACCAAGACACACCTAAGCAACTTAGTTCCACTCTTTTGTGTCCAAGAGAAGCCCTTGCTCTCCAAGCTCTAGTTCCATCATCTTGAGAGCATCAAGCTGTTGCGCACCCGCTCTCTCGCCGTTGTTCACGAGAGCGACGTTGCGCCATCGCGTGGCTCACGCATCCGCGTCGTCGACGCACTCCTTTCAAAGGGAAGCATCCTAATTCCTATAGAAGCTTAGGTTCAAAATTATTTTGTTGGCTCTATAGAATTTTTGTTTTATCTTTGTTATTTGGTTGGGTATTCGCTTTGCGAATTCCCGTCTCCTTCGCAAGACAAAATCCTTCTCGTGAAGAGAAGGGGTTGAGGTACGCTACCCTCGTTTAAGTAGCGTGGTTGTATTGAGGTTGAATCACCCTCGTTTAAAGTGATTCGATTTAGTGGATTTTGATCAACTTGGTTGATCGGAAAATCCTAACTCGAGAGGGTTAGGTGGTGGTTTTCACTCGGTTTGGGTTTCCACCTAAAAATACTTGTGTACTTTGTGCGATTGATTTTTTGTGAGATTGTTTTATTTTATTTCCGCAATTATTACGTCACCCCTTCCTAGTAGGGACACAAAAACTACACGCATTGCCTTCGCCACACTCCAGCGAAGCTTCCCACGTTATCTGACTTGGCTGAAAGGCCGTCACTGTGTTTTCAGGTCAGCACCCCCTCGCCGCCATTGTTGAGCTGCTGCAGCTTCTTCACTCGCAGCTCCAGGCCTTCTCCAGCCCAGGCGCGAGTCCCAGGTAGTGCGGACTGACTCTGCGAAGGCGCCCAGGCTTGCGATTTGGGTCGCGAGCCTCGCAGCTGCCCCAATTGGCAGCGACTCCCTCACCTGCGGGCGCGTAATCTGGAGATGGGACTTTAGTCCCACCTCGTAAGTGTGCGGCTGCGCGCCCACACTTAAATTGAAAAAGTGTATCAGGCTGGTTGCCTTCGATACACAGGGGTCAGGCCCCTCACGCACGCGGCATGCCACGCGCTCGCCCGCCCTCACCCACGCTCACGCCCCACGGGTCTAGGCCAGATTCGACTACCCGACCAAGCACTCCTCGCCCACCACCTCACGCCGGTGGGCCTAGTCCCGGGCGCGCTACCCGAACCCGATTACCCGGCTCTGGGAGAGCATTCCTAAGAGAGATTCATAGAGAAAGAGAGAAGCGGGGAAGGGGTAGGGGTAGGTTTTGTACTGATGGGTGTGTATCCGCGCAGGGAAGAAATAAAGAAGAGAGGAGGAGCGGCCGAAGCCTGAGCCGCACTAAGCGGCTGAAGAAGAAGAAAGGAAGGAGAGGAGCTGAAGAAGAAGGAAGGAAAGAACTATAGCCAATGCACAGATAAGCCGTCTGAGCACCGCATCAGACGTCGGAAGGGCAACAGCCAAAAGAAGAAGAAAAGAGGAAGGAAGGTCAGCGGCCAGAGCAGAAAGAAGAGGAAAAGAAAAGAAGCAGAAGCGAAGAAGAAGAAGCCAGAGAAGAAGAAGAAGAAAAGAAGGAAGAAGAAGAAAGAAGGCAGAAGCCTCTGCAGCTGCAGGAAAGAAAAGAAAAGGAAGAAGAAGAAAGGAAGACTCTGCTGTTGAAAGAAAGAAGAAAGCAGAGAAAGAGAAGAGAAAGATCAGAAGAAAAGAAAGAAGAGGAAGAGAGAAGAAGAAGAAGCCAAGAGAACTTTTGCTCCCCCCCTCTCTCTCTCTTATTATTTTTGTAACATAATTGTGAACATTTATGCTTCTAGAATCATAGTTGCTCCCTGAGTTCGACCTTGGGAAAACTTGTTATTCCGAGTAAAAAAAATTTTGTAGTAATCTGGTAACTGTTTTGTCATATACTACAACGACCATAATAAACATAAAGACGAAACACGCGACACAGCCGTTACTAACTCCCCTTCCGGTTGTCTGGAAGTACGGGCAGATGTTTGGCGATGTGCCCAGACGTCCAAAAGTGTCTCGAAGGACTCACCCCGCGCCTTTCCAACGGTTTGCCCCTCCGTACGAGTGCGCAGAGCTAAAAGCAGCTAAACAAAATCTCTTGTGGTAAGGCCTACATGGCCGGAAACCATGCAGAAGTACGTATCTTGGCACAAAACGTGCTTTCATACGTCCAACTTTAGCTCTGGACGTCCCCCTGCTACTCAAGACGTCTGGGATGTGCTCCAGATGTCTGATACTGGAAAATATCCAGTACACAGAACTCTCCTGCGAGTTGTCTCCTTCACGACTCGCTCGCAGGAGCTGCAGCAGCACCTCCAGCGGCTGCAAGAGGCCAAGGCTTCTGCTCATTAGCTCCTCCTTCGTGCACGTGTCCTCGACTCCTCCCGCACAAGCTCCGTTGAGCTCCCGCGGCTCCCTCGCGTGTTCCTTCCCTCGAGCTCTTCCCGCGCCTTCGCTTCCCTCTCCTCCTCCTCCGCATCCCGTCTCTCTTCTTCCTCTCCACTCACTGCGCTGATGGCTGGAAGGAAGGTGGCTGCCGGCAGGAGGGAAAAATGGAGGTGGTGGCTGGTGGTAATGGAGAGGGTGGTGTGAGTGTGGGGGTTTAAATAGGAAAGGGTTAGGGTTTGGGGTGAGGAGAAAAGGGGGTGTGCATGTTGCGTGCGCACGGGAAAAGAAAATAAGGTACAGTTTTTCTACTTTCAGACATCCGACCTTCTATCCAAATGTCTGAACAGACGTCTGATGGATAATCTAGACGTCATAACCAACTCTAAAGGTAGCGGGTCATTTCAATATAAAAATATCTTTTACATATATGTCATTGCAATGAAAACTATTGATAAATGTCCCTGTATTTTCTATATCTAATCACATAACCTTACAAAGTTAATATCCTTTACATAAATACCACTAAAATTAAGTTTAGAGAAAGTTTCTATTTAGCAAAATTGGTTAAAAAAAAAAAGTAAAACTTTTCAATTTAAGGGTTCCATTAGAGGTACAAAAATCTCTTACATGATACATTTAAGCCGTAAGATGCTCACAAGGTGACAAGAAGTCTCTTATAGTTGTGGGATGACATTCTTTTTTTAGAGGTGGGGGGAGTTATTTGACTTTTTTATAAACAATTTGATTTGCCAAACATTTCTCCCAATTTAACTTTAATTAATTATACCTCCCATCACTTCAAACACAATTCTAATGACTTCAAACTCAAGATATCAGGTGCATCTCAATATTGAATTTTTCATTTCCTCATTGATGCTTCGATATGTCAATCATATCTCAACCTTTAAACAGGTACCAGTGTCTTAATCAACCTTATCGTAGGCATGAGCTATGACCTCGATATCTTAATTAACCCTCACGTACATTGGTATGAGCTACACTCCTTAATGGCTCACCAATAGGCATACGGTGATGGAGGGGCATAACTATAAAATACAACAACTCTACGAGGACATCCATGTAGATATGATAGACCTAGGAGTATTTTTGTTATATGAGATATTTATCGAAATATTCCACAGAAAATTAGATTTACCCCTTGTCTCCGGATAAGCCAGTTGAGAACAACCCCATCCCTCCCTGGATATGAGGAGGTTAAAGCTGCATCCTTTTCCCTCAAGATCACAACAGCGAGCACAACCCAGCTCTTCCACCCTCAATCTTCCTCCAAAGGTTCGATCTTTCTCACTCTTGAGGTCTGTTGCTGCATCCCCCACCCCTTCTCGATGCAATCGGTTCATACTTCATAGAAAGGGCCAAAGATGGCTCCTTTTTCTATATTCTGCGCTCAAAGGATCATGGGCTCATCAGTTGTTTGCTCCAATAACCCTTTCGTGTTCAGCAATGGGTACAAAGTCAAGTTGGTAGTCAGAAAGATTGCACCTTTGGGGAGCACTTACAGGAATCTATCTTTTTCTCCGTGCATTTCTTGCAATAGTTTCTTGTCGGAATCTTTCTTGTACTATAAAACCCGAAATTCCACTTCAAGGAATAGGATCATGGCCTTAAAGGGCAATGGGGTGGTTGATCAGGGGGAACCTAATGGCAAGCCCAAAGAAAGGAAGAATTTTTTGTTGCGATTGCGATCTAGGATACGGCTAATTCTTCGAAGAGTTAGACTTCCACACTTGCAACTAATGCTGAGGGAGAAGGTGGGCTATCTAAGGAAGAACTCCAAGAAGGCCATCCTCTTCGTATTAATATCCATTGTGCTCGGTGTGTGCTTGTTGCTAGTAAGAATCATGCCCATGTTATCCCCGAAATCGATGCCTTATTCGGCTTTCGTAGGTAGCCTTCGAGGTGGAGCTGTCTCTGATGTCCTCTTCATAGAAGGAAGCAAAGGGATATTCTATAATACTTTCCCTAACGAAGCTGAAGGTTTGGAGTTAGCAACGGAGCGCAGAACTTCATCAAGGATGAGGAAAGCACCTGTGTGGAAGTTTCAAACTAGCATAGTTGGCCGCGACGAAGCTTTCCTTCTTGGCCTCATGAGGGAGAAAGGGACAACATATAGGTCTGCTCCTATGTCAGCATTTAGGATGCTTGGGATTAGTTTGGTGACACTCATGGCATTGTGGATCCCGTTGGCTCCAATCATGTGGTTTTACTATCGGATTTCGCGGGGCCACGGTTCAATGAGGAACCGAAGGCCAACCACTCAAAGGGTGTGCTTCAATGATGTGGAGGGTGTTGATGCTGCGAAGGAAGAATTGATGGAGGTTAGAATAATGCAGTTTGTCTTTTCTCTCGATTCTTTATTGCTTAATTATGTTAGATTGGATCTATAAGTAAGTAGCATTTTCTGGTTTGTCTGATTTCAGTTCGTGTTGCCAATTGTAGTGTGTATTAACTCAAAAATACTGCCAATTATGCATGAGGAAAGAAATCATGGAAATATGTCAATTCTTTTGTTGTAGGATGATCATAGATACATCGTAACTGTTTGCAAGTGAGCATCCACATGTGGGGGCAAAAGAATTTTAATCGATATAATTATAGATGCTGAATGACTGTTCCCCTTTTGGAATTTAGCCACATATAAAGTGACATCAGTTCATAGATGTTCTTTCTAGGAGTTACTAATTACGTGTATGTTTATATTTCATCTGGAAATTTGATCCAAATAAGCAGGATGATGTTTCCTTCCAAGCCTTCCCTGATCCCTCATGTAAGGCTCAACGTAGAATTCCTGATGAGTGTATTCACTTATTATGGGGTGGGTGCAATCTGTAGTATTGGTGTCTAGGTATTTTCACTTGTAAAGAAGTGCATATGTTAGTATGATAAAGATGACCAATGATATACAATCGGTGCCCCCCTCTTGCCCCCTTCCTTGAAACCTCTCCGAAACCCTAACTCGTTGGGGCCCTTGATCGGCCTCTGGTCGCCAATTGACACCTTTCTCGTCCTCCGAAGCTCGTGCTCCTCCTCCCTCTCCGTCCTTGCTTTAGTGGGGGAGGGGAGGGGTGGTGGTGGGAAGGGATGAGGGTGTGATGGGGTGGGATACTTGGCCATCGCCGACCACCTCCGCGGCCTCTTTTGTCGGGGCCACGTCTGAGCCCGAGGCTTCACTCGATCGAGACTTTGTTGGATCTTCTTCAACTACGGGTATCTCACTGGCGTGGATCGCTGAAGTAGCCTCTTCAGTGGCGCCATCGTCATCTTACGGCGTGGAGCAAATGTCAGTTTGCTACGACTTGATTGCAAGGACATCGTCTTTGAATTTCTTTGTTTTCCTTTTCTTGTTTGGTTTTTCTACTTGTTTTATCTCCTTTGTTTGGAGTTCTCCCATCCCTCATGAGGCGGGGTGTAGTGTTCCCCGTCCTTAGGACGGGTGGAGTTCGGTTGTCTTTCTCACCTCCCCTTCAGGGTTTGGCATCCTTGTAATTGTTTTGTTCTCATTTGATGGAAAATCTATGTTCAAAAAATATGTATATAAAGATGACCAACACAGTTCTCCATGGCTACACCTGTCATCTATTTAGATCTTGATGGTGGCTTCTCATACCTAAGAAAAAAAATAATTGATGACATAGAAAATTCGGACTTTTAAGAATTTTCAGCTCAGTTCAACAATTTCGGACCAATCTAAGATTTTTTTTCTTCTTCCAAAGTTCATAGATCATTTTAAAATTTTGCCAGATATTTGGTTGTGCAGATCGATATAGCGGCTTCCAAGCCTCCAAATCAGTCCGAAAATCTCCTAAATTGAAGAACAACCCAAACAAATTATGACTTGTGAGATTGTGATTTAGCTCGACATTCTTCATAAATTTTATGTTGATTCAAAATTCAAAATTATTAAAATAGGTTTGGCAACTTTCAAATTGTGTGAAATAGTCTCTCTTGTGGAAGTTGCTAGTTGCTTTTTGAGATACCTTTATGTCTGGTCACGAACTAGCAAAGAAGTCATTTTTAGATTCAGTCATGGTCTGCCCATGGTTCAGCTCCTTATTCTACTTGATTGAGCTTGAGAGAGTGCATCTCTGGAAAGAAGAAACAGACATGCTGCATCATCTTTTTTCTTTGGAGCACCATCTATCTTAGTATCTTCTATTTCCTTTCCAGACTTGTTAATACCTTCATCAATACACAAATATGGGAGTATACGGGAGAATTGGACTCCTATGTCTTTCCATTCACTTTTGAAGTGGTTACTGATGACTATTCTTAATCCACAGTAGAGCTTACTATTTGGGAAAGTCCTTATGTTAAGAGAAGCCATTGTTCTCCGAGGTAAACACTTTTTCCTTTCTTCATCTATTCTTGTAGTCCCTATATGAGTGAGTTTCAGTCTTTGAGACCCTCGTATGAAAGAAATTTACTCTCTTATAGTTCGCTATGTGGGAAAGGCTTATTGTCTGAGGTCAAATGTAGGAGTGAACTATTCTCTTTGAGGTCTCAACATGGGCAAGAATCTACTTAAGGATAGATGGCCTTTTTTTTATTTATTATTCAATTTCCACTTGTAGATGGGTGTGCTTTCTTATCTTCTACTAAGCCCAGGATGTAGCATTGGGCTGGATTCGACTTGGACCTGAAAACGCCCATTTTATTTTTCAGGCCTTAGGCCAGGCCTAAGGTTTGAAATTTCTACTAAATTAAGGCTCAGGTTCGGCCTAAGCCCTAGGGTTGAGCTGGGCCTAATTTCAGTGTTTGGACTGGGTTTTTGGGTTGGGCTCAAAAAAGTCCATTAAGACATGCAAAGTCTATTAGGGTCTATTTTAGTGGATTTTAAAATAACACCTACGTAAGTTTGCTAAGGGTCATTTTTTTATTGTTATCTAAGTAAAGCCCAATCAAACCCGTCAAGGTTCAATTTAAAGTTGGAATTGGATAATGATAATTACAATGATTCTTCTACTTGAATGAAATATACTAATAGTTATATGATAATCTTACAAGTTGATAGATATTACTATGAATGGGTTCGGACCCAACTAGCCTCTTCATGTTTTTTTAGGTTCGAGCCGAGTTGGGTCTAAACTTGAATTTTCCTAAAATCAAGGCTTGGACCCAACCCATATCAAATTATGGCTTGGATCGAGCTGAGTTTTTTCAGGCCAACCTAGTTTTTTTGGGTCAGGTTCGGGCTTGCCTGGCCCACTGCTCCACCCTAACTAAGACTACTTGGTGATAAGTATTGTTTAAAAAAAAACTTCTACTTGGGCTCGGTCATTGATTTTTCTTTTTCCTATCTTCACTCTTTGATGCTATCCAATTCTCAACTCTATCCAAGGCTTCTCCCCCTTTAGCCTATCTTTATGTCAAGATGTCTCAATTTTATATCTTGGTAGGAATGTCTTCCCTAATCTTTTGACGAGGTTCTCATACAAGAGGCTATATACCTAGAGATAGGATCTCTGTGGATCACACCACTCAACCTGAAAGAGACTGAAACTTGATGCTATCGGCTATCTACCTGAAAACAGGGGTCATTGCATATCTTCCTAGTTAATCCGGCAAAGCTTGATGCTATCAACTTTCTACTTGAAGCAGCAAACTCTCTTGGAGATTATCTCCAACAATAGTTCTTTTCATATCACATGCTTATTGGAGGACATTCTTGACTTTTTTGGGGAATCTTCGTTCTATCAGTCTAACTGCTTGAGGATCAATACCCAGTCCAATAGATCCTATAAATCTATTGAGCAGGGTGAGCATAAACTTATGTAACAATATGGAGCTTGACAAGCCCTAGACTAAAGTGTTGGAAGTCATATACTTGTATTATTAATAAGTTTGGTCCTGCACCTTTTTCAATTAGGATCATAGGATCAACTAAATTGTGGACCTATATAAAGGTCATTACTTCTTTTTTTTTTTATGAGAATAATTAGTTAATAATTCAGCTCCTCAAGCCACTTCTGCCATAGTTTTTTCCTTTTTGTATGTTATCTCAGTCTCCTTGTGGTACCATGACATTGCAATTATCATATTTATGTCCTTCACCTTGGGGCATCATCATACCTTCTCAGTAGATGTACAAAACACATAAAATATATTTATCTCGTCCATCTTCTAAAGGGGTGTGCTTAAGTTTTTTTTTTTTTTTGAGATTTTTATGTTGATGCCCCTACAAACCATTTGATATCACACCTGTGCCTCTAGAATTATCATATTTACACATGCTGTCATGAAGTTGCTTGATTTCACTGATGCCCTTCCATCTGTAGAAGCTTATAGGACAACCGTAGATGAAATAACTAACATTGGGATTACCATTAATTATGACATTAACATCCATCTAGAGATTGACAACCAATCCAAGTAATAAAAAAAAGAGAGAATTTCATTGATGGGATCTAAAGATTGCAAGAGCTCAAAGTCACCGGTGGATTAGTTGAGGTGATTGTCACGACCCGATTCCAGATTTCTGCAGAATTCGAGATCGGTCCACCTTAATTAATCTCAAAATCCAGTCGTTCAACGAGAAATAACCAAAAGCAAAAAATATTCTACAACTACATATGTAATGTAACTAGGTAGAAAATAATACAAAGACAGTAAAGGGAATAGAATGGAAAGTCTTACAGTATTACATGTCATCACAACTATAACAGCGGAAAGTAACAGAAATGTAATAGAAATAGTATTACAGATATCAATACTTACTACAACAAAAGAAGCTATGAAACGGAAAGAAAATACAGTTAAGGTTGGGCTCGACTAGGTCCAACTCCTTCTGTAGTCGGTGGCGCTGGCTGCTCAACTCTTTGACCTAAACGTGGTTATAAAATTCGTGGTCAACTAACGTTGAGTAGAGTGGTAGTTAAGCCATTTATATGTCATTAATATAAGACAAGCAACTAATTAATTATTCATTTCCATTTAGCTCAACTAAGTAGTTCTGATTTATTTATTTTCTTATGAATTTGGTCATTTCTTGATATTGACTGTCTCTCAAGGAGACGATCTTGATTGCAGTATTTCTCGTAATGTAGGATGTACACATGGTGCTCTCCTCGCTGGAAGAGTCTCCCATGGTAATCCTACACCAAGTTAATTACCCTGAGGTGACGGTCACGACGTAGCGGTGACTACGGTACGTGCGATAAACGCATGGGTAGCTACCTCGCACTGACATGTGATCAATTGTTTCCTCTAGCGGGTACGCTTAAAAGTACAGTACGAAACAGCATAAGGCATTGCCCTCTCAGAACAGGGGTCTCACCCCTCAAAATATAACATGGGTCTCGCCCCTCCACAGTCCGCGTACTATCGTCTGACTATCTCGGTTTGCTTAGTGGGCCTAACAAAAGTCGGTGTAGGGTGGCTAGTCCTAACCCCGGATCCAGTAGGGAGACTAGTTCCCTCCTTACACTAAATAGCTCACTTCGGTACCACATACATGAGGGCCAAATAGGAGTCGGTGTAGAGTGACTAGTCTTAACCTTGGGTCTCAACCTAAAGGGGTAATTAGCTCCCCTCTACACTAAAGGGACAGTTGCTCTCCTTGGTATTGTGTACACAAGGGTCAACTAACTTCCCGTCTATTTACAATATTCTTTCCGTATACAGGAGTTCTCCTAATTTCTCTTAGGGTTCATGCTTGTATTCCTTTCATTCCATTTCTTACATTCAGATTTCATTGTTCACATCACGATTTTCCTTTATTTAACAAGCAGCTCATGCTTTAATAACCGAGAAAGTATCACATCATGTATCCATACAATTTTTAGTAAGTAGGGTTTAACAAGTATCTAAAGTAAACAGTGTAGCTCAAGCAATATTCATTCACTTCTGTCCTAGGGCTCATTTCACGTCCTAGGGTTTAATAAAGTCATTCTATACATGCACTTTATTTATTTAAATCATAATATTAAGGTAAACCACTCTGCCGGGAAACACAAGAGGAATAGGGGTTAGAATCGCAGGTCCTGTCATCTCCACTACAGGCTGGAGACATATACCAGTGACTAAGTCACATCAGACGAATTCAAAACAGTATATAATCGACACTAACACGTAGAGAAACTCGAGCGGAAAATAATGGTATTTCGTTTACGTAAATCTGACTACGTTTGAGCCCAAAATGGCCCAAAAATGCACATACTGTCTAAAATCAAACGTTTGGGACTAGAACTAGACATCTTAAATGATCTCAGAATCTCACTTTGCTTCCCTGCGTTGCTGGCAGATGTCTGGAACCCTTTTACAATCGTCCTGGGTCTTTCCAGACGTCTGTCGATGCGTTCGGACGTCCGATGTGTCTATCAAACGTCTGTGGAGACGTCCTAAAGCACCTTGAAGATCGTGCTTGCGCGCCTTTCTAAGACCTATACCTGCGCAACGTTATGTACGTAACGTACATGCATGCATGTGCGTTCAGGATGCTTACTTCGGCACCCTGCGAGTTTTCAGACGTCCGACTTCAACTTTAGATGTCCGCCACTACTCCATATGTCTAATAGTAGAAAAATCCAATACGTAGAACTCTTCGCGATGCTCGTCTTCTCGCGGACCTCCGCCCGTAGTGCCTGCAATAGCTGCTTTAACGGCTGCAGGAGGTCGAGAAGCTCTCCTCTGACGTCCTCCTCTCTCCCACAAGCTCCTCCTTGAGCTCCCGCAAGCCTCTCATCTCTCCACGCCCTCACTCTTCCGTGCACACTCTCTCCCTCTCTCCTTTTCCTCCTAACGCGAGCTCCTCTCCTCCACACGCGGCTGCAAGCGGAGAAGGGGAGGCCATTGGTGGCTCGCCGGCAAACTAGGGAAGGAGGTGGAGGTGGTGGAAGTGGTGGTGGTGGTGTGGAGATGGAGAGGGTGATGGGTTTAAATAGAAATGGATTAGGGTTTGGAGGGGAGGGGAAGTGTGTGTGTGTGTGCATGTGTGTGGAAAGGGAGAGAGGGGGAAAAATTGTAGACTCCCCCCCGCTTTCCTCTCTTGTTCCTGTAAGATCCACATGCTCAACTCAAAAGGGTCAGAAATTATGTTTACGCCCTTAACTTTTCGAAAAACTCCGACCAATTCTTGAAAATGGTTATTTCAGTGATGGAGGACAAATTCACATTGTTTTGAATGCCAGAGTAGAACAGGGGGAAAACAAAATTTTTGGACCTTTTCATCAAAATAGTAAATTTTTCATTGGAGCTTAATTGTAGGAGCGTTTTTTAAAGAATATCAACTTTGTACGGCTACACGGGTAAATACTAAACAACTCAAAAGGCATCTGTATAATAGTGATATTTACAGGGGTACAAGCAAAAAATCTTTTTCTTTTTCAAAGGGCAATGGACAAATCTCAACTTAACTCTATTGCATAACGAGCTAGTAATTGTGTTAGTCCATTTTTTCTTTCAGATCCTCTTCCAAGCTAACTTTTTTCTTTTTCTTTTCAATGCTGTCTTATGGTATGCAGATTGTTTCATGCTTACAAGGATCCATCAACTATGACAAGCTTGGTGCCAGGCTACCCAGAGGCATATTATTAATAGGCCCTCCTGGGACAGGAAAAACATTATTAGCTCGAGCAGTGGCTGGAGAAGCCAGTGTACCATTCTTCTCAGTGTCTGCTAGTGAGTTTGTAGAGATGTACGTTGGAAGGGGAGCAGCACGTGTTAGAGACCTTTTTAATGATGCCAGGAAATGCGAACCATCTATAGTATTCATCGATGAACTTGATGCTGTTGGAGGAAGGAGGGGTGGAAGCTCCAATGACGAACGCGACCAAACTCTTATCCAAGT
The DNA here is from genome assembly GCA_037157565.1 of Thalassia testudinum. Lineage (NCBI taxonomy): Eukaryota > Viridiplantae > Streptophyta > Magnoliopsida > Alismatales > Hydrocharitaceae > Thalassia > Thalassia testudinum. The sequence continues at coordinate 58,794,908 of JAZHRO010000030.1, forward strand.
AAATGCTTTGGAAACCTTTTTAAACTGCATTCTTGGAACACATTTAATATTTAATCAATATTTAATCAGATACTAATTCTGTGTTATTCTTGTGTTTCAGCTGCTCACTGAAATGGATGGATTTGAGACTGGCAGCAAGGTGGTTGTAATTGCTGCAACCAACCGGCCGGAGGCGTTGGATCCAGCTCTTTGTCGATCAGGTCGGTTCTCTAGGAAAGTGCTCGTTGGAGAACCAGATCTGAGTGGGAGAAAAAAGATTTTGGCTGTTCATTTGAGAGGTGTTCCATTGGATGAAGATCCTGAGCTTATGTACAATCTGGTTGCAACCTTGACACCTGGTTCTGTTGGAGCCGACCTAGCCAACATTGTCAACGAATCCGCTTTGTTGGCTGCCCGCAGAGGTTGACACCCTCCCCCCCTCTCTTCCTTTTTCGGTCCTAGATAATTGCTAGAGAAATCGCCGTGCCATTTCAAACAATTAAGTTCATGGACCATGGCCATGATTAATGGAAACCAGTTTAAAGAAAACGTTTGAGAAATCCTTGTTTATGTTCAAAGCAAATATACCAAAACCAAGCCTGGCCCTTTCCCATATGAAGCGGTGTATAATAAAATCTAATATGATTGTTCTCACCCTGATATGTCTTGGTTTTTGTCCTGTAAAGACATAAGGCAAGTGATCAACATTGTAAAGCCTTTGTGCAGGTAGTTACCATCTACTCTTTTGTTGGTGAGTCCACACTTAATTCTTAGAAAGGTGGGGGACTAAACTAAGGGTGCTGCGGTACTTCCTATTGGAACCTGGGATTTAAGCATTCCGTCATTTTTGTACACATTTCTACATGCTTGTTTATGGCTCTAATATGATTGATAATGACCCTAAGTCAAACTTGAGTCCAAGTTGAGAAAGTTGGCTTGGACATCTTGATGTTTATGGACTGATATAAACACAGGGTAACCCCTGGAATGCTCAGGCCCAAGCTTATAGGTGATGATCCTTATACAATTTGAGTTCCATCACATTTCTTAGCTAGATGGGACTAACATTGTGGATATTACTCTTTAGAACATTCAAGCCTCAAATTATTAGGACATAGGTAAAAAGATTAAGTTTTAATTAATTGTGATTATATTTTCTTTCTATGCAATTTGTTTTTCTAAGCAAAGCTCTTCCCTTGCCCTCTGCACCCCTTTCCCATTTGAATGAGATAAAAACTATTCTCTTGGCTATTGAATTCATTGTACAAAACTAAAACCAGGTCTTTGGATCATTTACTCAATTGCAATATATAATTCTATGTTTTTGCAAAACCATTTCAGACTTGTTTTATATCTGTTCGGCATATTTATAAAGTTACATAGGATATTTGCATTACAACTGTCTCGATATTGCTACAATTGGAGTTAAGAGCGTAGTCACATAATCTGTTGGTTATTTTTACTCAACTTAGATCTGTAAAGATCTGATTATCTGGTGATAAGTTATTTTTGCTGTCAACTCAAATGTGAATTACAGCTGCATTCCTCTGTATTTCAATGGCTATTTGCTGAGAAATCAATGCTTTATTTTCTTGTTCATCAAGGTGGCGATACTGTAAACCGAGAAGATTTCATGTTAGCAATAGAAAGAGCCAAGTTTGGAATCGGCAAACTTGCACCTACTACAATAAGCAAGGGCCTTGGAAAATTGTTCCCATGGATGCAATCACTTGCGAGGAGGGATGATCCTGATCAAGGAGGCTTTCAGAACACAAGGTACCAAACTTTGGGTTGATCAAGAAGCCCGACCATGCTCCATGGCGCAAAGATATCAAAGCTCATCATCTCATGGGAAGCAACCATTTCTTGTCATCTCCTTGAGATTCTAAACTCTGATGCTTTCAGTTAGGCTGCAGAAAATTTTAAATGGTGGCCTTTCATGCATTTGTAATGTAACAAAGAATGCTTACAATCGTTATATAGGTTCATAGATTCACTTTTGGATGTAATACCTTTCCCTTGCAGAAGTAATTAATATAATCGAAAGATTTAGGAAACTCCTCTATATGAGCACTCGTAGACCAGGTCATTTTCAATTAAATGCACTTTTCTTTTGCAATTATACACCTGTATGTTTGGTTTGTCCTGTTAAACCTTTGGAATTATAAAATTATGTTTGTTTTGTACCTAAAGTCGGTATGTGTGCTTAAGAAAAAATGAGCAAGCAAATAGAAGAAGGGATAGGGTGCAATTATTAGTTCTCTTATCACATGGTGCCCTTAATGCTACCTTAGAAGTACAAGTTGAGGGCTTTCATTAATTCTACCTCAGTGGTGGCATGAGGCCATACCCCGACGAGATAAGATTATTCCATATTCTCTCGTCTTTGGAACTTTGAACCCTTTGTCTCCGATTTGGAGGACCTTTGGCTTTATGCACATTTCATTTTTCAAAGGCTGCCACAAATGTGGTGCGATTAATGCCTTCCACAACTTTTACTGTAGCAGGTTAAGCCCTAAGTTTCATGCTAACAGCAATGGGTTCTACAGTCCCCAAACTTCAGACGGGTAGAAGTTTGGGGTCTTTTATCAATATTATCAGTCCTGTTGATATTGGGCATTTTAAGATGATGATATTTGTCCTGAGTAGGAGGGATAAATAGTCTGTAAACTTACCTCTCTAGGTAAATCAGCATTCGAATTGTAATCTACTGTTCCCACTAAGGTGGTATATATGAACTTGATCATCTTGGACATTTTGCTTATACTTTGAAGGCTTGTGGAGGCTCAGTTGATTTGGCTGTGTTTGGTTAAAGCGTCAAAGCAGACAAGAGTCGAGGTTAAGAGCCGGTCTTGAATATTTGATAGCTATTGATTTCTATCCAAGCGCCAGATTTAACCCAACAGTCGAGAGCCTTAAACGATTAAAGAAGGTGAGCATTAATGATTTTATTTTAATTTATGTATTTGTATTTCTATTATTTAATAATTGTAAATTCCAAAAAGGTTGCAATATTTGGAATTTCTTTATTTTTTGAAACTATGTTGGAAATGTCTTTCTGTCTTAAAGGTATGTCTCTTAGATGGGTGATCATCTATATAGGGCTCCCAGCTATTTAGGTGATAGTCGGATTTGATTAATTAATTAATTAATTATTAGTATTTTGGTTATCTAATACGTTGCATATTTTGTGGGACACATCATAAACCAAAGATCTCACGTGCCTTGTTTTTGTCTATCCTCTGTGGAGAAAGTAACGTTCACGCATGGGTAGACGGATGCAAGCTTTAAAAAGAACAAAAAAATTGTTCCCATTACTAAATTTTTTATATTATTTTATTTTAAATAATTATCTAATGCACGTTTGCATTACTTAAATTAAAATATGCTAATCATCCAAAAAAGAATATCACGATTTTCTCATTTCCTCTCTAAAGGATCTTTGATCATCTTTTAACGATAAGGAATCTCGGAAGAGGGGAGGAACTCTCTTTTGCATCTCATTTGCAGACATTAGTATAAAATGTGATTTTTATCTATATATATATATATATATATATCATCGGATTTTTAGATATTACATAAATATCTCTAAAATCTTATTATGTTAATAAATATATCATTCAATTAATTTTAATTTTAACGGTCATTAATTATATGTGAAAGTTTTTACATAAACACTCATATGATCTTTATATATATATATATATATATATATATATATATATATATATATATATACTCTTGGATATTACATAAATATTCTTAAAATTTTATTTTTATTTACATGAGATATCGTTAAGTGAACTTTCATTAATTTTAACCTTAACGTCATTATATAATGTTAATACTAATGAAAGGATATATTTGTTAACAGAGATAAAATTTTAGAGGTATTTATGTAATATCTAAAAATCTAAGGATATAACTGTAATATTAAAATATTATAAGGATATTTTTACCAAAAACTCTTATAAAATTAATGAACTTTCTCTTGTCTCAAGAGGCACTTTAACCTTATTATTTGCCTCTTTATTAAATCAACATCAATCAAACTTGAATTTAAAAAGACGTATTAACTCTTGAAGTAGCTAAATATCAAATAAATACTCATCGTATGATAATTGTGATTAGACTTACTCATACCCCTAGATTAGGTTGGATCATAAATTGGATCTTAAAAGTACTTTGACTCAAGTCAAGGTCAAGTCTACCATGGGTAAAAGTTCATGGCCAGAGTCTAACTCATTATTTGGTTGAAGTCAAGCTTACATATGGATCAATATAAAATCCACCTATATGTTCATCCTTTAGTGTGCTAACATTTTGATTTTGGGCTTTCTTAATTCTTTTAAGCTAAAATAATATCACATAATAATAACACACATTTTACGATTTAATTTAAAACTATATTTGTGGCTAGATCTAAATATACTTTTGTAACATAAAATAAATATAATATCTATCTAAATAATAAATATATTGTACTAGATTAAGCATTGTAAGGTAATAAAACTAAAACCTAAGTACAACATACTAAGAGATGACTAGGTAATAAGCCTATTTAGTTCAAGCTAATACATAAATTTGTAAATTCAAACTTAGTAGATAGAGATATTTGCACATTGGTAAGGTATACTCTAAAAATTGGAGACAAATACTCTTACTGGCATGCATATAAATTCATAATTAACTTCTTGTAAGTTTAATTATCAATCCTACCCCTATTGTCGATCAAGTACTATTTTTTTTGCTAAAATCTCTATATGATAAGCTCATTAATTGACACATAAACTCTTATTCCCTCAACTCGTAAAATTATACTTTTTTACCATTGCAAAATAATAAATTACAAGCACTTTTTTGTAATTCTTCTAAAGAAGGGTTTCCATACATTTCCCTAATTAGAAAACATTTCAAGAGGCATTCTTTTGTACAAAGAAGTGTGCACAAGACCCCACTCTCCTTCTCTACCAACATGGGGCGGTCTTGTTTATACTTTACTTGTTAGATCCACATCGCACTTATACATTAGTTTACTCATTCATATATAGCTGGTAGTATAATATTATATAAATTTTAGCTACTTGAGTTAAACGACGTGTGAGATTAGATTTAAATTAATGACTTTTATATTTTTAAAACTTTTTCATGTATGAAGTATATATAATAAGTATTTATTCGTACATGCAAATTTATATACCATCCCTCTCTTCAACATATAGAATCCATTTCTCGAAAAATATGATTCAACTGTTGATGAGAAAGATTATATACAAATTCATGTACACAAAATATTTTCCATATAACAATGATATCTACCAACCATCACCCAATAAATCCAACCAAGGGCTTATATGTAATATCCCCACCGCTTTTCCTTGCATTACAAGTTTGGAACCCCATTCCCCCGCCCCAACCGCTTTTGCCTCAAAGCCAAAAAACCTCCTGCTCCTCCTCCTCCGCCTCCTCTTCCCTTGGTTTCTCCTCGACAAACAGAAGAGAGAGAGAGCGAGACAGAGACGAGAGCGAGATTCTGTTCGAGCGCCAAATCGAAGCAGAGGCACCATAATCATGGCACTCACCAATCTCACGTCTTCAGCTCTCCCGTTCTCCCCTCTCGATCGCACAAAGGCGTCACCTTTCCCCTTCGACACCCTCAACGAGCCCCCCTCGACCGTCTCCTTCGTTGGGTCGCGCTCGAACCCACCAAAGATCCTACCTTTGAGGCTCAGCGCCCTCCCTCCCAAGCTTTCCCACGTACCATCCTCCTCCCATACCCGTTTCGGTTCGACCTCTCCGTTGGGTCGCCCCGTTCCACCCCACAGAAGGAGGACCGACGCCTTGAAGGGAGGCGGGTGGGCGAAAACCGCGAAGAATTCGCGCGCGCGCGCGAAAAAGATCGTGCTTTACGCTCTGGTCGTCGTCGCGGTGGGCTCGTGCGTCGTCCTTGTGGCGCTTAGATACGTTGCCTTGCCTGAAGGAGCGATAGGTTACGTTAAAAGTGCCAAGGATTGGATCTCTTCCAAGATGGTGCTCGACGAGACGACGAAGTATGTGATTTGGGACAAGGCGGACACGGCGTTGGACATGTTCAAGACGTTCTCGGGCACCGTGGTTCTCGCGTGGATCCAGCTGATCCCACTAATATGGCTGCACTACCACCATCAGAGGTCGGGGCTCTCGGACCCTGCGAAGAAGAGGCGGCCCGTGATCCAGAAGGTGTCCTTCGATGACGTGGAGGGCGTTGGCGGGGCCAAGGAGGAGCTCCGGGAGGTATAATGGATGATGCACAGTCTATTAGTAGATTTTTGTGTGTTAGTGGTTGTTGCGAGATGTGATGATATTGTTATTCCAAGTTATAGGATTCTTGAAGGTGGCATTGATTGGAATTCGTGTGTTTGGCCTACTAGATGTTGCAAGTTGTGATTTTTTTGCTACAAGGGAGATGCTTTAATACGTTTTTGATGAAAAAAAGGAAGATGTTTTAATGGAGGTGTTAAAATTGTTCGTTGGGCGAGCTTCTGAGCAAAGACTGAAAGAGATTTCAATGCTGAAAGGAATTTCGATGGACCATTCTTTTGGAAGATCATGTTTTTTTCTTTAGGAATTGGTCTGTTTGGTGTAATAGATGTTGCAAGTTGTGAGTTTTTTGCCACCAGGGAGATATTTTAGTAGAGGCGTCGATGTTGTCCATGCGTGACGAAAATGGTGAACATTGTCTTGAGACAATGGCTCTTTGTTCGGAAGTTTGTGTATTTGGTGTAATAGATGTTGCAAGTTATGTTTTTTTGTCACTAGGAAGATATTTTGCTAGAGGCATGGATATTGTTCGTGGGTGAATTTTGGAGAAAAGAGTGAAAAGTGTTTTGACACAATGGTTCTTTGTTCAGAAACTGGTGTAGTTGGTGTAATAAATGTTGCAAGTTGTGATTTTCTGCGACTAGGAAGATTTTTTCTAATAGAGGTATTGATATTGTTCATGAGTGAATTTTCAGAGAAAAGGATGGAAGAGATATTCACAGAATGGTTCTTTGTTCAAATATTGGTCTGTTTGGTGTAATAGGTGTTGCAGGTTGTGATTTTTTGCCAGTAGGAAGATGTTTTTTAAATAGAGGTGTAACATTGTTCATGGGTGAATTTTGGAGAAAAAAAGTGAAAGATTCTGAAACAGTGTTCTTTGTTCAGATATTGGTGTGCTCGGTGTGATAGATGTTGCAAGTTGTGATTTTTTGCCATGAGAAAGATGTTTTGATAGAGGCACTGACATTGTTCATGGGTGAATTTCAAAGAAAAGACCAAGAGTTTTTGACACTGAAAGGAATTTTGACCAAACATTTTTCCAAGAGACCAATGGTTCTTTGTTTAGAGATCAGTGTGTTTAGTTCAGTAGATATTGCAAGTTGTGATTTCTTTATCACTTGCAATATGTTTTAATAGAGGAGCTGACACTGAAAGAGTATTTGAATATGTTCATGGGTGACTTTGAAGAAAAGACTGGAAGAGTATTTGACACTGAAAGGAATTTGGAATCCAAAAGACTGATGGTTCTTTCTTTAGAGAAATTGGTGTGTTTGGTGTGATAGACATTGCAGGTTATGATTTTTTTATCCTTACTAAAGAGATGTTCTAATAGAGGCATTGAAATCATTTCATTGGTGGATCTTGAATAAAAAAACAGAAGAGATTTTGACTGAACATTGTCATGAAAGACAATTGGTCCTTTGGTTAGAAATTGGTGTTGCAATGAAGTGGTTGATGTTGAATTTGTCTTTGCAGATTGTCTTTGGATTTCGGTTCTTTTTGTAAGAAGGCGGATTTGTCTATGAAAGTAATGAATCCTTCGTCGAACAAATTGTGGAACACATCTTGTTTGAAAAATGGCACATCATGGATTAGCACTCTGGATGTCCTCTGTTCTTTAAATTTTTTCATGTGTAGAAAGAAAATTCATTAGATCCCTTTTATATATCGGATACTTGGTAATTTTTTGTTAGAGAAAAGATATGCATCTATACTTTCAGGAAAAAAGAAGGATCTATTTCTTGGCAATCCATTATTTAAGTTAAAGGTCCTCATTCTTGCACTTTCTTTGATAGTTTGATCTTTGTGTAAACCATTTCATGTTTAGGATGATCCATCAACTGTCACAAAGAGCTTATGGATAATTTCAACTTGCATGTAACATTTTCACTCTCAATAATTTTTTTGAAACTTGATGAGGGTTGTGCCAAGTTGTCATAGATTTGCATATTGACAGAGGGTGCATTATCATCAAGGGGAGAAAAGAATTTGGATTTTGCTTTATTTATTTTATTAGTTAGTAGCTGTTGTCGTTAGTTCTTTGGGAAACTCATTTTAGTTGGCTTTGATATTTACAAGCCACTTGGCAAAGATGTTCACAAGAAACTCCCTAAATGCATTCCACAATCAATCTGGTTAACTTTTAGTAAAAGGGCACGCGGTAAATTAAAAAAAAATCTTCCCTCTTGGTTGAGATATTTAGTACTTAATGCCTCTGACTAGTTTCACCTTGAAGTTTCTTTTGTAATAATTTGTAATTGATTTTTCTTTCCACTTGCATCTTAACCAAATCTTTTGGAACATGCAGATTGTTTCATGCTTGCAGGGATCTACCAGCTATGACAAGCTAGGTGCTGAGCCACCTAGAGGAACATTGCTGGTAGGCCCTCCTGGAACAGGCAAAACGTTGCTAGCTCGGGCAGTGGCTGGGGAAGCTGGAGTTCCATTCTTCTCTGCATCTGCTAGTGAGTTCGTAGAGGTCTTTGTTGGAAGAGGAGCCGCACGTGTCAGAGAACTTTTTAAAGAGGCAAGGAAGCATGAACCATCTATAGTATTTATTGATGAGCTTGATGCTGTTGGAGGGAAGAGGGGAAGAAGCTTTAATGATGAACATGATCAAACACTTGTACAGGTATTCCCATTTAAGGTTGGAATTGTCAATATCATCTGAATGTTAACGAAGACACTAGTTTTGTAGATGTATCTTTGATTTTGCAGTTGCTGACAGAAATGGATGGATTTGAGACTGTCAGTAAAGTGATTGTCCTTGCAGCAACCAATCGACCTGAAACATTGGACTCAGCTCTTTGTCGGCCTGGTCGCTTCTCAAGGAAAGTGCTTGTGGGGAAACCTGATTTAGAAGGGAGAAAAAAGATTTTGTCTGTTCACTTGAGGGGTGTTCCATTGGAGGATGACAGTCAAGAAACCTGTGATGTCGTGGCAGCCTTGACACCTGGTTTTGTTGGAGCTGATCTAGCTAACGTTGTGAAAGAAGCTGTTTTGTTGGCTGCACGAAGAGGTGAGCTCATCAAGATGTAAAAAGTGTTGCCCAAGCTTATTAATTTGATTTGTTTGTGCCTTTTTAGATGCACATATTGATGATGGTTTACCTGATGCTTATAAATGAAGTTTCCCACATATGCTGGTGTCAAAAGTTAATATTATTTTGTAACTGGCAAAAATAAAGGGAAAAATGGGAATGATATCTATTTACCTTTCTTTGAAGTCTTAGCATATGTTTAAAGATCTAAAAATTAGCTTCTTTTCTGATGACATCCGTCTTTTTCTTCCACGCCAAGACTCTTGAACAAGACTTTTTGTTCCTTTCCCTTTTTCCTTGTGATGGATCAAAACATGCTTTATGTATTAGGGGAAAAAATTAGAATAGTCAGGGCCACAATAACAGCAGCAGCAACAACTAACCCTTTTCCCATAGGGGTTGGCTACATGGATTCTTTGCTCTACTCAGATCAATCTAGGGCCATTCTTGAGCTTAGATCCAACTAATCAAGATCATGCTCATAGTCTCTTAGGCTCTGTTTGGTAGAGGTTTAAAGTTGAAGACTAGGTAAAGTTTATGAAGTCTTAAGGAGGGATAAGTGGATGGGTAAGAGGAGGGTTAGTCGGTGTGGATGTGATAGTTAAGTTGATATGCTATTATTGGTTTTTGTTTTTATTTGTATTGGGAGTTGGTTGGTGGGGGGTAGATGTGATGGGTGTGAGTGAGTTAGTAGAGATATATAGGATTAGTGAGAGGTGGATGTGATGGATAGTAGTGGATGTGATAGGTGGGGAATAAAACTTTTACATTGTTTATACATTGTAGCAGTTATAGTTACCACATAGGATAAAACCTCCGTTTAAAACCACGCCAAACGGTACCTTACTTAAAGATGCCAAGATGTAGTTTTTAGGATTACAAGCTGTTAGGAATATTGATTAGAAGCTCAAGTCTTTCAAAAGGTCTTCAAGTTGCTGCATTAGAGCTTTGAGAGGGAAATACTTGCAACCTCTTCGAGTGACCTATGGAAGCATCATGCTTAAGATATCTAGAGAATCTCTTGTACAAAAACAAAAAAGAAGATATCTAGAGAATCCGACAGAGATTGTTTGCTTTAGGATAAGTAAGAAGGTTCATGTGGGCTTTAAGCTAGCTGTTTTAGAGACCTGTAGGGTTGGCATCACCCGTCGTAAGTTTTGCTTTTTGTTTGTTGCACAGCCGGAGTTTTGGTGGGTTATTTGTAAAGCTCGGCGAGCAATGATGTTTTGTTCCCAAATGTTTATAGTATTTCCTTTTCACCCTGAGAAGGGATGAATAGCATTGAAGAAGTTAGCTACAGATATCATTCCATGCCCCAGATCATTGGATTTTTCTGAAGGCATGCCCTTCTTCTCTTGAAGTATCTTTGTGTTATCAGTTTGGGCCATAGAGCTGTTGTGCCTGTGTACCTTGATTAGGGATTTTGCTAATAAAGCTTGGTTCATAAGGTGAGTTCAGTATTCCCAGTATGCTGTTTACCTTTAGAAGACAAGGTTGGATTATTTTCCTTGTTGATTTGGCAGCTATAGAGGTTGGTGCTCTTAAGCAAGAGAGCACCTGCATCGGTAAGGGTGTGAAGCAAGCATTGATTAGTGCAAACTCTAGAAGGGGTGGATAGATATGCATTGCTGCCATCCATCCCTGAAGTTTTCTTTTGCAAACTTATTAGCCAGCATGTTCCAGTACTCCATTTTGAGGGTATATGGTGCAAGAGGGAAACCCATATAGGTTCTCAGGAACTGTGGAATTTGGTGTCCAATTATGTTTTTCAGGGTTCACTGTCTTCTAGGTTCAACAGGCAGATAATTGGCTTGTTCAAGCTGACATGAGAGGCCAGAGATTGGGGAGAAAGTGTCAACAATCCTTTGGGGGAAAGAATGGAAGTTTCCACGATTTGTGATGTGCCCTTAAGGAAGATGATTATGTCATAAGCAAATTGCATAGTGCTAATATGAACATCTAGATGATTAGGAGCATGCAGCTTGATTTAGAAGGCTGTTGAGGGCAATCATGTCTGCGATGAACAGGGGAACCCCTCCTCTACCACGTTGGAAAAGAATCAAAAGGGGATCTATTAATGTTTTGGAAATTTTCATTCTTGTGAAAATGACCTAAATCGAAGACAAAATAAGATAATGTCATCCAAAGGCCCTCTGGTGGCGAATATGAAGCCATACTTTATGGTGTTGAAAACTTTCCTTAAATCAACTTAACTGAGCATCCTGCTCTTAGTGCACAAATAATTAATAATCTCATGGTCTACATCAAAGCACCCTGTGAAGCCCCTTTTCACAAGAAATGCACATTGATTTGGAGAAGTCCTATGCAAAATGCAGCTGGGAGTCCGTTTGCAGTACATTTAGTAATCTTTTTTTTTTTATATGGCTTACAGGCCTGTTAGTTTCCTATTTTTGTTGGTCACCTTGTTGTCTTTTCCACTTGAGGATACTGCCTTTTTCGTCTTTGTTTGGATGGGTTTGTGTCTCAAACTAAATAAGTCTTAAGAAATGTTAATTTGTAGAAGTTGTTAGGTTTGATGGCAGGAAAAGTAATGGGTTTGCTGTGATGGAGGAGTTGATTTGATTTACATAGAGAGGGATTGCCGTTTATTTTGTTTATATTTGATTACGGCTTTTTTTTTTGTTATCATTTTGTATGCAAGGTAGAGCAAGCAGTAGTTTGACGTGAGAGGTGAGGTAGTGTGTTATAAGTAGGGATATACAATGACATTAATCGTAAACCTCACCATCCACTCTCCACCGTTCACCTTAAGGCTTAGTCTACCTAACCCCTTTTAACCTGCAAACTATACCCCATCAAAACATGGCTTATGGAACTTCAAAGTAGTCTTATGGTATTCCCTGAAGATGGGAATCGCCTAATGAAGCAACAAGCTAAACAAAAGTGGCCTGCCTTGGACGAAGACAGATGTGATGGATGAGTTGTTGATTGTAAATAAAGAGGGGATTATAGTTTATTTGTTTTGTATTCCATGGCAGGTTGATTTTTTGTTATTGTTTTGTTGAAATGTAGAACAAGTGGTGGTGGGTTATAACAAGTGAGTTAACAATTTGTAAGTTTGGAATATCAGATGACAATGCCTGTAAAACTCACCATGCACCATCCGTTGCGCATCATAATCAATCAAACCCCTTTAACTCATGCATTAATCTTTTTCATAATGCAGCCTTGTGGACCTTAGAAATAATTATATGGCAATTATTGAAGATGAATGACAGTATGACACCTTATGAAGCAGCAAGCTAAATAAAAGTGGCTCACAGGAACATGGCCTTCCTCCAGAGTAGGGTCCACTAGAAATCCTACATAAACATCCTTGTCCTTCCTGTCAAAGAACAAACAATATTCTCCCCTGGAATTACTGGGATTACTTTATAGAAACATGGTCTGGTGTTTTTGATAATTTGAAGATCTACTATTTGAAGTATATCTGTATTATTCTTTATATATTTGGATTGTTGCTCGCCAAAACATTATTGATGTCTTACCCCTTTTGCCAGGCGCTGAGGCGGTAAGCCGAGAAGATATCATGAAAGCTGTAGAAAGGGCTAAGTTTGGAATTGAGAATCCGCAACAGGGGGACGATGCTAGCGAGGAGAATGTTGAGAGAAATGGACCATATGCGGTGAGTGGGTTATACTGCTAGACTGGATTGGCTTCAGAGGATCTCTAGGCACCAGGCTCAAAGATGAGAATGGCTTATGTATCATCTTCTGGATAATCTATTTCTTGGTGTCCACACAGGGTTCCAAGTTCCAATTAGCGTTCAGGAGCTCAATAGTTTGGGAGAGTATCCTATTATTTTCTTTTTCTTAGAAAAAAAATTCTTGAATTTGTTTGATGATGCAAGTAGTTCCTACAAGTGGAAATTGTAGCATTATTGTGGTTATTTCTTTAGTGTAGGGGGTGTGTGGATTGTATGATCTTTCAAGGTTTGTCATCGTCAATCATGTGAGACTCATTCCAAGATGGAATCAGTATTTCTCTTTCGATGCAAATCCACTTACATTATTCTTCCTATATTTGCTTGAAAAAATATTGAAAATCTTGAGTAAAAAGCAGGTGCTTGGTAGAAATTCTATTCATTAAGTTGCCATAAATTCTAATTCCGTCGATTCAAGTTTTGTTTTATTTTTCATTGTTGCTTGAGTTGGGACCATTGTTAAATCTGTATGTCTTTTGTTGAGGAGATGCTGTCACATCACATTACCAAGAAGTTTGCAGATGGGAATGTGATCGACATGGTTCATTTGACCACATTCTTATCAATTAGCATGGGAGCTTGTGTGTCAGTCATCTAAGTTCGTAGATAACTGTCAGAAAAGAAAAAAATCTAATTTCCCAGATGGCAATGACCATCTTGGTGGAAGAATGGGTAAGATCATGTGATGTTTTATTACCGTCAATTTAACCAAATCCTGCACTGCATTAAGAGATATAAGCTAAACTATACCTTAATGATCTATATGTTTCTTGTCTTGGATTTTTTTTTAACGGTGACAATGAACTGTTTGTTGGGTCTTAATACTCAAATATTAGCACCGTGAAATCCAATTTTAAACTATGGTTTTTCAATGCCAAACAATTGAATGGTGACCCCTTGATTTTATGTAATTTATTTGTTTACTGAATAATAGGTTGACTCCATACACCTTAATCTCTTCTTTCATGCCACCATGTCCATTATCCTGCATGGGAAGTAAAGGATTTCACATTTTAAGCATGAAACGAACTATAGACGAAATCATCCATTACCATCTTTCTTTATGTGAACTCCTTTTGAATAAGAAAGTCTTTTATTAATTTGGAACAATGCAGAAAAAAAATATGTTTTTCAATTGTATGGTTTTTTTTTTTTTTTCATTCTTTTTCCCTTAATACCAAAAGAATAGGGTTTATGATTCGAAGGACTTCACCTCTATTCTCTAATTATATCTAGAAATAATGTGCCTAACCTTCACCATAGGAAGAGTAATTTGATGGGTTGAAAATCTAGATCAACCATGCCGTGTAAGGTTTGGCTATTTGCTTGGTGGTAAGATTTGACTATTCACTTGGTGGCAGAAAATGTAGGTCAGCATAGATATTCAAAATGTTGATTGATATAAAGAACATGACAATTAAATGAAAGATTGTATCTATTATCTATTTCTTTCTCTAATAAATATTCATCGGCTCACAAAAGAATTATAAAATGACTTCTTAGGAGGGATCAAAATACTCAACTTGATTTAAAATAATGTATGTGTACTTATCGAGGTATGGTTGAATGATGTAGGCTCTTAACTTTGGTAGGAGAGATCCAAGTTAGAATTGTCATCCATGCATTATCTGAAATATTAATATGTGTGGGATAGTTAATTCTTTTTTAATTTGTCTAATTGGATTTTGGGACATAAAAAAAAAAATCGATGTATGTGTCAATTGGAGGACGAATTAAGGAAAGGTAATTTTGGAATCGATTTTTTTACCCATTTGATCTCTACCTTTCCCTCTTTCTTCTTTCTCATCACCACTTCTCTCCTTTTGACCATCTTCCTTTCCCCTTAACCTTCACTCCATTCTCATTATCTACCAACCAATCATCTCGCAACTCTTGTTGTCGCCAACCCTTTGTCGATTACTGTCACTACTTCAACTCCTTTTTTATTTGAGAAATGGGAGTAAAATCCTTTCTCAAGCAAAACTCGACACCCTGTCCTTAGAAAAATAAGGAAACTGTAAGCATAAGTGGCCTCTCTACCCTCTTTTGTCTTCTTTTACCAGATGGACAATGAGGATGAAATGCATGGGTTTTGCCGTTGTACCTGATATGGGAATATCATTACTCTTTATGTGCATTATTGTCTTAGGTAATCAATCATTTTTGCATCGCAAGCGAAGTATGCCAACTAGGGGTTTCAAGTCAAGTCGAGTTCAACCTATGTTGATTCATGCTCAACTTGATCTCAAACCAAGATTGGACTATGACCCAACTTATGAACTAAATAAATTCAAGTGATCCACATGTTTAGACTTCACACCAAAGACCTCATTTCATACCTAAGGCCGAGTAGCCAAGCCTAAGCAAGTCAAGCGTAGGTCTCATTGAATTGAAATCAAGTTTATCAGGTTGGATTAATTTTGGGTTGAACATCAATCTAACTGAACCTCATTACCTCAACAGTTCTAATTATTAATATCAGCAAGTCTCAAAATTAATTTGCTAATCTGTAGGGAAAAAAAAACTTTGGATTTGATATTCCAAAGGCGAGCACTTTCCCCCACTTCGCGAGAATCTCATTTCCAATCCTTTTGTAGCTCCCCTCGACGACCCTGCAGCCAATTCCTCAACCTACGTACGCTTTGGATGCTTATCTCGTTGGTTTTCGATTTCTTCACGATTTTTTGAACTTTGGTCGTGTAAAGATCGCTTCCTGTTGCTACTGGGATTTTGGATATTGATCTTTTCATTATTTCCTGAACTGTAGTAGTGTAAAAATCGTTTCTTGTCGTCACCGAAATTTTGGGTTTTGAGCTTTTCGTGATTTTTAAGACTGGTCATGTAGAGCTTTCTTCCTGAATATCAAATCTTAGTATCGGAACAAAAAAGATTTAATTTTTCCTTTCTCACTTGCTGAATAATGATACTAATTGAACTGAATTGTTCGAATTCGACTCGAATTTATTCGAAGAAATATTTGATAAAAATTTATTCAAAAAATAATGAACTAAATATAAACATTAAAATTTTATTCGTTAGGTTAATGAACCGAATAGGAAAATAATATATGTTCGTTAAATAAAAATTTGAATTTAAAAATATATATAAATAAAAATTGATGTATATATAATTATACGTTTACATAAATATAAATAATTAATTTAATTAAAAAAATTTAACATTCACCTTCCTCTCCCCTCCCCTCAACATCAAAAGGTTAAAAATAAAAAAAATAAAAAATAACTTGAATCTCGCCCACTTCGGAATCCCTTCCTTCAACCTCGACTCCCTCCGTTCAGATTAACGATCCCAATATTCACAACGAACGAGTCCCTCCCCCTCCCTCCAAGTGCCAACCCTAATCCCTAACCCCATCGCCGGCGCCGCGGCCCTCCGGTCACTCCTCTCCGCCCACTTCCTCCATCAGCTGCTGAGCGGCTCCGTCCTCGTCGACGTCGTCGTCAAGGTAAGCTCCTCGCCTTCTCCCTTCTCCGATCCTTCCCCAGCCTCCTCCCCTCCCCTCCCCGCTACTCCGCGGCTCCGCCTTCTGACCACCGACCACCCTCCTCCCCTCCCCTCCACTCCAACCACCCTCCACCCTCCACCCACTTGGTAACAATGGCAGGAGAGTTGCAGGTGCGCAGAGCTGCGACAAGTGGAGAAAAGAGGCAGGGGTTTCATCAGCTGCAGGAGATGGAGGGTGCATCACAATATTCCTGCCGTCTTCTTTAGCTTCTATCCATGTTATGAAGTAGTCATGCCAATTTGTTGCTTCTCGGATATTACATTTTCGAGGCATGCTTGTGAACGTTCCATTTTATACCCAAAAGATATGGGGAAGCTTTATTTTATACTCAAAGGAACTTTTGTGTTTTCAGGTTTCAAATCTTCTCTTGATTTTCTCCTCTCCACAGCTTACTTGAAGATATTTGTTGTAGAAACAGCTCACAGGGATATAGATACAAATCAACGTGAGGCATGTCCGAGTATGGCTGTTAAGTGGTAAGACTTTGAAGCAACGAGTGGACTCGATGAAAGAAACTATTGGCTTGATTGTCAGCAGGTACGGCCAAAATTATGTTAAAGGTTACATTTGAGATGTAAACATTCCTTGAACTTTTGTTTCTTTGAACTTCTATTTGTGCTTTTGAATTTATAGCAACAACTTTGTTAACTTGCTATTACCTTTAAAGTCCATGCATCATTTTCTTGAATTAGAAAGGTAATAACAGTTAGATTGTTTATGCCTTCTGTCAAATGTGCATCCTAATTTCTCACTAATTATACCTATTTGATTTTCTTTGCCTTTGCATGACTGATTCGGTTTACTTTCAAGCACCAGCTCATGATTTTGCATTGATCCGCAGCCAAACACTGAAGTACATAACGCTTGTTTCCATCTTTTATGATGTGGCTATGTCTAGGATTAGCAATATTCTACTGGTATCTATTTTTTTCTCACTATTGTGGCTATTTTTTTCTCTTTGTGGATAGATACTTATAAATTGGAAATACACCAAATAAAGTGTAATTACATTGTACCTTTCAACAAGCCATTTCTTTAACAAAGAAAAGGCAGCTTGGTGCATGAAGCTTCTTTTGTGTCTGGGGTTAGGAAAAATGGTTGAACCACTTTGGAGTCTATCCTATGCATCTTCACAGCATTTGTGCAAGAACATATTTCCATGAGTTCAACCTTTGACTAAAAGTATACATAAGAGCTAAATGAAAATTAGTGTACAAAGAGTTTGATACCATTTATCCATTCCCCCCTGCTTGGAATTCACAACTATATGATTATGCAACTCATGGGAATTATTCAAATGCCATTTTTCTTTCGGCCATTTTCATCTCAAGCAATCCACCCTTCAACTGCAAAGGTTTCAGTATTCTTTGTGCCTCCGTCTCACTGGTGCTGTACTATTTATTACCCAATGTTGCTTCATCTCTTCTCTCCTTTCTTGCATATGCTAACTACATATAATTTCTGGCAGGTGATTGCATTGAGTTATGCATGCTACCTAAAAGCAGATGAACCTAAAGTTACAGATTCATCAGGGGAGAACATTGAAGTGCCACTTTTGGCTTGAGCACAAGTAGAACAGCAGTCAATAAGCTGTCCGACCGAGCATTGTCAAGGTGGGAATTTTAGCTCAAGTCATATTATATTACTGAAAAAATCAGGAAAGCAAAGAGGAGATGAGGTATTATGTATCTATATTTGCATATAATATTAGCTTCTAAGGTTAGGGCAATTTTTGCATTCATCCAATTAGAGAATTTTGAGATCTTAGTTGGGGGAATGGTGTGTAGTAGGCTCCTGAGAAATGTGATTGGTTCTAAGAAAGCTTGTAATGTCAGGTAGCTTGTAATTTATTGTTTGAAATTCAATGAAATTGTACCATTAATTTGCTTCCAAGCTTCTTTAATTTAGTCACCTTTTAGTACTAGTGGTTACAAATCGAAGGGGCTGTTGAAGGTGGCAAAATGTTTATCGAACAAACTATTATTGAACGAATTGTTAGCAAACATACTGTTATCGAACATATCATCAAACTTAATCGAACATATTCGTTCGAATAAAGCAAACACACTAATAACGAATCGAACTCGAACGTTCGGTTTCGTTATCAAATCGAACTCGAACATTTGTAACCGAACATTTAATGAACTCGAACATTGAATATTTTATCAAACTCGAACTCAAATAAGTTCGATTAGTATCCCTATTGCTGAATCCCTGCCTACTCATTCGTTAATTTTTTTTTTAATGGTTTGTTTTTTTCTCTTTTGTGGTATGCAGTTGCAGGTTTTATTTGAATTGATGGTATGAGACTTTGGCCACTGGATTATTATTAAATTCGTATCACTAAACTGCAATGTCTTTATAATCGTTTGTTGTTCTCTGTTAATTGTACAGTGGAGATCACCAAATAAGCCATAATAACTCCTCCATTCTTGTTAATTGTAAAAGGTGAGGTTTTGATTTAGAGGGCAATGTTTATTTATGTGGTATTTGGCTAAATCAGACATGGATATTCTGACTGGTATATGGAAAAGGGAAAGAAAAGAACATAAATAGAATTGAATCTGTGATGGATGTGTCACCGTACCGGCAGATTGTAGAGCTTGCAGATGCTGAAACACTAGTCCTTGATCTTCTTGTTGGATGATGCTCATCACCAGCATGATCTTTACCAGTGGAATGATGCCTGTGGTGTGTGGCTTTAGCACAAAGTTAGCACAAAATGAGACCCTGAAAGACCAGAAAAAATGCAGTATCATGCACAGTCTCAATGACTTGTGCAACTTTAGTACCACATTACCAACTCTGTGCATGTTGGTTGGCTGAAGCTAATTCTGCTCTTCTTGATTTGATACAGCGACCAACATAAAAGAGGGGTCTTTCTATGGGTACTTCCGAGAATCCGAAGAGGAGAGTTGCCTTCGTGCTTGTCGATGGTATAGGAGATGTTTCTCTGCCGAGATTCGAGTACAAGAGCCCTTTGCAAGTAGCCAATATTCCCAATTTGGATGCCATTGCTTCAGCTGGAGTTAATGGACTCATGGATCCGGTGGAGGTGGGGTTGGCTTGTGGGAGTGATACAGCACATCTATCCTTGTTGGGCTATGATCCAAGGGTGTACTACCGCGGCCGAGGTGCATTTGAATCCATGGGCGCTGGGTTGGCCATGTCTCCAGGTGACATTGCTTTTAAGGTACTGACTGTTTATATTAAGATGCACCATAATAAAATCTTTCTTCGAATTTTTGAAATATAATGGATGAAATATTCTGGAGGCCTGATCCATTCTTTGGTATTGCTGAAAGGCTGCTCGAACTATCTGAAATTATCCAACTGAACAGTCGTGAAACTGGCAATTTAGGTCCACTATCAACATGAGATTGTAAACATGTAGTTGCTCTTACCATGCATCTTAAAATGCATCATGAAGCTTTTCCTTTGAATGACCCAGATTGGATATCTAAAGGTAGCGAAAACTGTCCATGTAGCTGGCCCCACTTAATGTGGAAATGCTTGGTCTTTTTTGTTGTTCTCGTTGTATATAAAACGAAAAAAATGTTTTGCTAATTATGGTTTCTTCAATAATACTGGAATCCTAAACAGACTCCATCAGCTTGATGTTTGGGGCTTTGACATGGAGGAATTGTATAAAATGGACTCATGTTACAAATGGCGCATACTTTGCAACTAAGGAATTGTATTTGTCATGTCACTTGAGATTTATTTAGTATTGTCTTGTCCCCTGTCTGTGCCCTGTATCCATTGCGAAACTTGTGGTATGGATGCTCATGGTTGGCATTTTCTTCTTAATAATTTAGTAGGAGAATTCTTTAAAAATAAAAAAAAATAAGAGAAAAAATTATTTTAATCCTTTCGCATTTGGTTTATGGGCATTCTTCTGAGAAATATTTTTGTTTGGAGAGGATAATTCAAGCTCACATTCAGAGATAGAATCTCTCATTGTAAGCATATAGGCAGCATGCTATCTTTTCTGTCAAAAGCATTAGGATGTGTTATGAAGCTTGCTATCTTCAACTGGAATACCACAATGTTCAATGAGAATTTCGGTAGCTTTGTCATGGCAACCATGCTATGTGTGCTACAATGCAATAATATGCTTAGGTTAACAAGTTTTCTCCGTGATGGTTGAGTGCCACCCACACAATTCTACTAGCAAAAATATGATTAGGTGCTGCTGGAACAGTGGATTGCTTGTGATTCTAAGTTTCTCTGTGATGGTGCGAACAACAAATTTTTGATTTTCCTAAGAAAAAATATGATCATCAAGCTTATTTCTTTAATTTGAATAACTTCTTCACCAGTCGAATTTTGCCACTTTGGATGAAACTACGGGTATTGTGACCAGCAGACGTGCTGACAGGCACTTTGAGGAAGAAGGCCCAATCCTTTGTGCAGCATTGGATAAGATGAAGCTGCTATCTTTTCCAGAATATGAAGTGCGAGTCAGGTGAGAAAACTCTCCTTTCATGATGATATAGCTCATTTTACACTTTATAGAAAGCAAAACCATCACTGTTTATCTATCACGTCTCTAGACATATCTTCATTGCTGTCAATGGCTTTTATTTACTGATAGAAAACATTAGAAACATCCTTTTGTGGACAATCCTTCAGTTATTCCTCTGGTCCTATTTTATTGCTGTCAATGGCTTTTATTTACTGATAGAAGACATTAGAAACATCCTTTTGTGGACAATCCTTCAGTTATTCCTCTGGTCCTATTTTATGACCGTCATTTCAATGGACTTAATGCTGTGACTCATTGTACAATGAGTGCGGCATATTCTTGTTCCCCCAAAAAAGAAGAGATGCAGTACAGGCATTTAAATTTAAGACTGTGACTTGTTACAGGTTGATTTTAGGGTTTAGGTTGATTTTTTGTTATCTTGTTTTTTTAGCCTTTTCTTGACAATCTCTTGGACCTAGAAGCGGTAATCCTTCGGTTGCTGGAAGCCTCATTCCTGCTAGAATGCTACTATTCCCATCTCAGATTCCAAACCCATAAATGTTGAGGCACATTTTTCAAAAATTGTAAAGCTAAAGGTTTTCCTATGTTGTGTAGACTTGGAACTCTTAGAAGTTGTAATCCAAGACTAGATTCAGCCAGTGGCAAAGAAGACAAATGAATCATAATGTACAAAAAAGTTATGTCTGACCTGTTGGATTCCCTGCTACTTAGGCACACGGCAATGCCTTAAATAAGAAGAAAGATAAAAGGAAAAGAATGCAAACATATGTGGATAAAAAATAGAATATGTACACGGCTGGCGAAGAAAGTACATCTACATGGCATGCTACTTGAAAATTAAATATGTGGTAGATCTACTTCTTCCTATGTTGTAATGTTACTCGAAAAGTGGGAAAAAATGGAGACAGATTCTAACCCAGCAGATCCATATCAGGAGAGTCTGCATTGTTTCCAATAATATCCTCTGCATCATCAACAACAGTATAGTATTCAATCTATCCCCATCCTTCCTCAGAGAAGGCTTAGTATAAACCTATAGAAGAAAACATTACTAGTTATCCTAATAAAACTATTCATATATTAGGTGCTTTTATGAGGTATAACATTAATTAATTTAATATTTTAGTTTTTTGGCCTGCATAAACAAATTAGTCGATTCAAGGTATCATGTTTTGAGCATGGTTCAAGTTGCATGCCTAATGTTTGAAGGACCCAAGATCCATGCTATTGATTATTAGAGGCACTCTCTAGTAACTTGCTGAAGTCTCCAGGCCATGGATTGCTGTGTGTCATACCAGTTTTACTGATTTAAATTTTAAACAGAACTTGAAGGAACTGACACTCAGCAGACATATTGATCAGGTACATCAGCAATCATTGTCTTTTCTTTTTTGCAGATATGCAACAGAGCACAGATGTGGTGTTGTTGTCAAGGGGCCAAAATTGAGTGGCAATATATCTGGTACTGACCCTTTGAAAGATAATCGTTTGCTTTTGAAGGCAGAACCTCTAGATGATACAGAGGAGGCTAAAAATACTGCTGCTGTGGTGAATGAGCTTTCCAAGGAAATATCACGAATCTTGGTATCTCATCCCATTAATGCAAAGCGCCTAGTGGAAGGAAAGAACATTGCAAATGTCGTCCTACTACGGGGTTGCGGGATCCGAATAGAGGTTAGTTGAAACTGGCCAAGTAGTTGTGTGCTGCTTAACATAAGTACCCTTTCTGATAACATATGTTAAGATAATTTATCTAGAGAATGCATGTAGCATAAAAGGACTTTGTTAGGAAGTTAAACATGCTATTTGATAAATTAGTTTTAATCTTCTTTCTCCTTATCACAGCGTTGAGAAAAATGCACCACTTCTGAAGACATGGAAGTTGATATCATAAGTGGTATATATTGGTGGTTGGGCCTGTCCACTTATGTGGTCTTGATTTGGATGCTCTCGTATGGTTTCAGAGCCTCATTGGTCCAATACCTAAGATTAATCTCTAAGCCAGCCATCAAGTTGACCACATGTAGAACCCAAAGAATGCCACGGGCCCACACAAGAGGGGGAATGTTGAGAAAAAAAAGGTACCTCATCTGAAGATGTGGAAATTGCTAAACTGTATATATTAGTGGTTGGGCCTCTCTACTTAAGCCAACTTGTTTTGAGTTGGATGTTCTTTCACACAGCTTGTTACCCAAGTAAATGATAGTTCAAAGATGCGAATTTATACATTTAGGAAGATTTTTCAGTGTTTGACTTAGGATTTAAGCACTATAAATGTCTTTAGATCTTCAAGTTCAACAAAAACATGTAATAAGAGGTAATATCAAATTTGCTGCTTTGTTTATTTTATAAAGATGTGGAAGGTACTAGGATGCTGTCTTACTGCCTTGGTTATTAGTCCTGGATAACTTGTTTCAGACCAGGTAGTGAAAATTACCCTTGTTAAAGGGCAAACTTAAAGAGAACCTAGTGAGCTGTTATTTAGGCCAGAAAGGTAACTTTCTAGTTGGGCCATTTGACATCCTCCAAGTCTCCTAAAATGCTTCTTTAATCATGTAATGAATCCAAAAAATAATTGCAATGACATAGGAACATGGGGTAATCTCCGTGGGAATGCATTGTGACATTTTCTCAATGGTTTCTTCCCTTCTTTTTTATAATATATTTTATTTTCATTTTGTCCTGAAATTTAAGGTGAGATAAAAATCCATCCAGTTGCCTGAATATGCAAAAGAGACATAGCTTACTAAACACATCAGCTTTTTCTTAAGCAAATCTGAGATCTGAAGGATTTTTCTAAGTTCTTCCTGAGCTGTCAATTTTTTCATTGATGTCTACAAGAAGCACTTCATCTGATCCCGAAGCCTGAATTTGAAAGGTGCAAAACGGGTGCCAAAGCTCTCCCGTGTCTTCTACAAACTACTTCTTTAGGAATATGCAACTAACTTAAGATTAATTTCCACATAATTTTACTTTCTGCAATAATATCCGATATGGGTTTAGAAATCCTGAATTTGTAGTAATGGTACTTAGTTTATGATATCTCCTTTCTTATCTCTTGACATAAAGTAGTAATATTTGAAGCTCCATCTCAGGTCCCACCATTTGAGAGGAATCATGGCTTGACACCATGCATGGTGGCTCCAACCAAAATAATTGCTGGTCTGGGTCTCTCACTGGGGATTGATATTCTTGAAGCCCCTGGTGCTACGGGAGACTATAGAACTCTCCTCACCAACAAAGCCACAGCTATAGCAAGGGCCCTATCTACTCCCCTCCAGCCCTGTCCTTGTGTTTTTGTACCAGGAGAGGATGAACACAAACCTGGATGGCCCGATGGATATGATTTTGGTTTCCTTCACATCAAGGTAAAGTTCAACGCACAAGATTATCAGATACTTGTTTATATCATCTGCCATTTACGCGAGATGTTTTGTTGCCCTCATCTGTAGGGAGGGGGGAGTGTAACTGTACCCAAGCTTCAACTTACATTCTCCCTTGAGATTTGAAACGTATTATATCCAATGCCTTTTATTATCATTCCCATGCAACTATTTCTTCTGTGGCAGGCGATAGACGATGCTGGCCATGACAAGGCTACTCTTTTGAAAGTTAGAGCCTTGGAGGCTGTTGATCGAGTGATTGCTCAGCTTGCAAAGCTCCTCTGGCAAGCTGAAAAATCCGGCAAATTCCAGTACTCTATATGTGTGACGGGAGACCACTCTACCCCAGTGGAGTATGGCGACCACAGCTTTGAACCAGTCCCATTTGCTCTATGTTGTCTCAGAGATTACGTTGGCGCAATTGGTGGCGAGTCGGTTTTGATGGAGACCAGCATGGAAGTATTCCCACTGCCATCGGTGAAGGCAGGTGAAGACCTGGCTGAGGAAAACCCCATGCAGGGAACAAAAATTCCACAGCGGGATGCTTTCAGTGGAGATTTGGTCTGTGAGTTCAACGAGTTAGCAGCTGCGAGGGGGTGCTTGGGCCGGTTCCCTGGGAGCGAGATGATGGGGATTTTGAAGAAGTTCCTCAAACAGAAGAATGAGTGATGCTTTTTCCCCTGTAAACCTGTGGATTGAGCTCCAATCCTCTTAGTAAGACTTTGTTGGGGAAGACTTACGAGCAATCTGCATTTGCATTTGGCAGTGTATTAAATTATACATGTGTAACTTATGTGAGAAGGTACATTGCAGCTGATGGCACTAATAAACTACAAAGCCAAGGTTTTAGAAAAATTGTGTGACAAGTTTGTCAATTAAGACTAGTAGATTATTTCAGTTTTTTACTGGAGCTGTAATTTGAGATTGACATGATCATGGCATTCTGCTAGGTTTCTATTGAAGATTCGCTCCCGTTGCATGGTGAAATTCTGGAAGCTATCAAGAACACAAAAGTTCGGGTTGTTAGGATAGCAAGGTCAAGAAAATAGCTTTTCCTCTAATTTTACACATTAGAGAAGTTACTCTTCATGTTTCCCTTGATAAGAGCTTCACATTGATATTCTTCGATCATTGATCCCTTATCGAGCAAACTGCAATGGCTCCATTTTCACATCCGGTGTTGTATGCTTGATAAGTCGAATACTTGCGTCCTCGTGAAAAGTCCTATATACATAAAAATAAAACTACACGGTACATATTTTTCTCCTTTATGTAAACTAAATTGGGATGTCCCTCAACACGTATATGTGCACTAAACTTGGAAGATGAGAGTGGTTTTGGCTAGAATTGCTTTCCGAAGATGTGGAGTCGTTGCGTAGGAATGAGTTTTTTTTTTTTTTGCAAAGAAGAACCTTCATTAACAGCCTTGAAAATATAATAAAAATAAAGGAGACATCCAGTATCAATGCAAATCATTCTTAAGATAGTAGTGAGTTGATAAGAGTTGGAGAGATCACTATTATGTTGACTTTAGAAAGCTATAACTCTTAATACGGTTGAAGATTGAACTATTCATTTGAACAAGGTGTCAGGTCTTCTAGAAAGGCGGTTGATGGATATTAATTTGGTTGCTGTGATTGATGGCATCAAAGTAAATCGTCACATCCGGCAAGTTAACATGAATAGCCAATTTCAGATCATATAAAATAGCCTCAATTCTGCAGTCATATAGCAATTTGTATCAACCATCTTAGATATAGCAGTAACGTAGCTCATCCTCCACCAAGAGCAGCAGCAACGTAAAACCATTTTTCCACTGTTGCACCAACCATCATCATCGGTGAACCCCAAAAACAAACCCCCAAGAAGAAGAACTCAACCAACAGCAACAACATCCCTCAAAGGGGAAACAAACCAACAACATCAACTAAAAACCTAAACCAAAATGATCAAACCAAACACGTAGCAATACAGTTATGAATAAGGTACAATCGTAAACTTCCAGGACCATCGGGGAACAATCCTAACAAAAAGCAACATAAACACCAAGAAAGTATACAACCATCAGGCAGCAGGATCAACATGCAGAACCGCCCTTAGCCTCCGCCGAGAGCACCAACACCAAAGCCTCGCTGCCGCAGCCTCTGGCCCTGTGCTTGACAAATCAAAAGTCGCTCAACCGCGACAACCATTGCCACACGATCGGGACGTCGCTCAATGCACAATTCGAGGCACCACCACCCTCATCGAGCCCATAAGGCTGAGATGATCGACCACACCGCAACTCGACCACTAGCGTTGTTGCCACGAACCATCACATTGAGCGAACAAGTGCATGCATGTCAACCAACAACACTCGATCGTTGAGGAAGAGTGGCTTGGAGAAGGAGAGGAAGGTGCGGGATAGCAGGGAGGGCCTCGATCGGTCGGAGATGGTCGGTTGAGGCCCTCGAGACAACAAGGTTTGAATAAGCTCTCTCTCTACACAGGAGAGGAAGATAGGACTCTATTGATTTAATATTTGATTGATTCAAGAAGGGAGCTGTTGAGTCCATCGACAAAGAAAAAGTGGAGTTTATTGTTGAAAAGATGATTTTTTTTTTGGAGAGGATGAGCAAAAGGTTCGTAAATTCTACACATTGAACCTTTGTGGGGCATATATCTATGATAGATATGTTCTTAAATGATATGTTCTAAGTAGTCAATTTTTATTTACATAATATGCGAGGAATGATTGATGGGAGAACTTGATTCTTTTCCTTGATCTCTATTGAATTGTGCTGCTACATTATTTCAACTTGAAATTTTATTACTGATCATGTGAAATTAAATGACAATGAAGCCATCAAGTTAGACATAGGAAGAATGGAGAAACTTTAAAAAATTGAATGTTGCATATATATATATATATATATATATATATATATATATATATATATATATATATAAAAGATACGTGCTCAGAAGGTCATGGAAGAAGTTACTACTTTTCTGGTGTTAACTCTCCAATCACTAATGAAAGTTTGGATGATTTAGAGTGGGGAGAGGTGAAAAATTTTTTAAGTAGCAATATTTTGTGAGACTTTATTTTTGTTTAGTCAATAAAGATAAAGGTATCTTAGTAGAAGATATCAATCAAAGTTGCTAAACATTAGGGTAGGGAGAATTATAACGAAAAAATTGAAAAATTTTGTTAGGGGTGGTGTCAAAGGCATTTGAAGCGGAAAATTACATGAGGATTTCATAAAAAAATCAAGAAAATTAATGTAATTTCCTCTTTTTATCCCTTTTTCAAAGGCAGAAAAAGGCAATAAAATACACAAAAAGGCAGTGGGTCGTTCCCCCCTCACCAGCACGCGCCATCTGGATTAAGTGCACCCAAAAACCCTAAACCCCGAAAAAGAAAGAACACAACACGACAAAACACAAACAGCTCAGACTCTTATCTATCAGACGATCACCCTCGATCTCTCTCCTCCAGATCCGGTCTCCCATCCTATCGCATCAAAATGGCGGCGGCGACACCTCTCGATCGCGACCAGAAATGGCTCCTCGACTGCCTCTATGCAACCCTCAGCAACTCCCACGACGTCCGCTCCTTCGCCGAGGCCTCCCTCTACCAGGCCTCCCTCCAGAAAGGTCTCCCCCCACTTTCCCGTCGAATTTGTCCGGTTGGTAGCGTAAAGATCGGATGTTTGTGGTGTCTGAACAAGAAAGTTGCTTCCTTTGATAATTATAAGCTGTTTGGTTGCATTAAAGATCAGATCTTTGTGGGGTCTAAACAAGAAAGTTGCTTCCTTCGATAATTGTGAGCTGTTTTGGTGCTGATGTGGTGCTTTGTTGTGCTTCAAAAAGGGTTCGGAGCTGCGCTGGCGAGGGTCGCCGTCAACCGGGAGGTGCCATTCGGGTTGCGTCAGATATCCTTGATATGCGGTGTACTGTATTTTAATTACATCTCGATTGCCTTGTGGTGTGATTTTGTTCTGTGTAGAATTGTTTGGTCTTTTTTTGCATGCAACGAGTTCTCGCTTTTGGGTTTGATATAATTTGTGAGTTGGGTTTGAGGATCTTATCAATGGCGGGAAAATGGTGGAGAGCACGACATACTTTACCAATCCGTTGTATTGCATTGTAATTAAAGAGTGCCATGGAATGCAATCAGATTGGTACAATTAAAATACAGTTCTACCGTTTCTGGATTGTGCATCTGGATACAAATCATCTGTTGAGTTACAGGTGAATACTCAAAAGCTTAACTTAGGCAACGGATGGAATTTCATTATTTGAAAGTGGATTACATCATGATTATACTACGTGGAAAAGATCTCCATGGAGTACAATCAGATTGTGACAATCAAATGACAGTTTTTACTTCCATTGGACTATGCATTCAGAAATATAGAAGATTTCAGTAGAAATACGTAAAAGTGCCCCTCTTAAAAAAATATCGAAATTCGTCGGTTGAGTTACAGGAAATGATGGAAATTGTAACATGCTTTACCAGTTGATGGAATTGCATCCTCTGAATTTGCACTATATTACATGGAAAAGAGTTCCAAGAAATGTAATCAGATTGTGACAATCCAAGTACATTCTCACTTTTGTTGGATTTTGGATATCCATCCAATGCAATGAGGGTTTAGCATCTGAAGTACACTTTTACTTTCGTTGGATTATGTTTTGGGATGTTCTGGAGTTGTTTAAATTTAACAGCTTTTGTACCTGTCAGCTGTCTTGCTCAAGCAATTCGTGAGACAGCACTGGAAGGAGGATGAGGAGGGTTTTGTTCACCCAGTTGTCTCTCCTGAAGAGAAAGTACTTGTTGTTTTTCACTTGTCTAGTTATGATTAGTGGTCTCCTTGGTCCTGAATCTTTTTATGCATGTTTTGGTTCCAGGCATCTGTGCGTCAGCTTATCATTTCTTCTTTGGATGATCATCATGGGAAAATCCGGACAGCAGTTGGTATGGTGGTGGCATCTATTGCAACCTATGATTGGCCTGAGGAATGGCCTGAATTGCTTCCATGGCTTTTGAAGATGATTGGTGACCAAACAAATATAAATGGAGGTGCATACCAAGGAGCTTCATCATCTTGTTCTTTTAAAAAAAAAAAAAAATTTTCTTGTCATTTACCTGTCATTGTTTGTTATTTTAGAGTGATTTGGTTGCTTTATTGCATTCAGTGAATGGAGCATTGAGATGCCTAGCCTTGATATCAACAGACCTGGATGATGCTTCAGTTCCAAAGCTGGTCCCTGTTTTGTTTCCGTATCTGCAAACTATCGTATCATCTCCTCATGTCAGTCTTTTCTCCTCGATGCTCTTCAAGCTTATGAGTGACTCATGGTTCCACTGGATAACAAAATACTTGATGCTCTTTATTGATATCTACAACGCCGGTGCAGCTCTATGAAAAAGTGATGCGAGAAAAGGCTATTTCAATTGTTCACTCTTGCATTTCAGTCCTAGGTTCCATGAGTGGTATATACAAGGCATGATCCAGAATTCACACCTATGTTTAGCTTGCAGTTTGAAGTCAAAGCTTTCTTTTCTCTGCAATGCTTATTTATAGCTGCTTGACTTGCTTGCAGAAAGAAACTGGATCGTTGGTGATTTCAATGCTCAAACCATGGATGGATCAGTTTTGCATAATATTGCAATCCCCGATACAGTGCGAAGATCCTGATGATTGGAGTATGAGGTTAGAGGTGAGTACCTTTCGATTTGATAAAAAATGAGATGAATATTGAATTTGGTAAAATGATGCTCTTCCTTCTTCCAGGTCTTGAAATGTTTGATACAGATCATTCAGAATTTTGCTAGCATCGCAGAAACAGAGATTGCAGGCAAGTACGTTTTGCTGACCAATCTTTTGTACTCTTTTTGATGCTTTTGAGTGTTTTTTTTTTTTTGGAAGGGAACATTATATTTCTCATGGAAAATCACTTGGTATTGCAGTCATTTTCACCCCTTTATGGACAACCTTCGTTTCATGTGTCAACATGTATCAGCTATCTCTAATTCAAGGTGTACAGGATTCTTACTCTGGAAGATTTGACTCTGATGGTGCAGAAAAAGGCCTTGAGACCCTGTGTATTCAGGTAGCTTACTACGTTGCTTTTACAGATTACTTATAATCGTTGTGGAGGTTGATGGGAAAACCTCCACAACTTTGTTGTCATTTAGCATGGGTGCACCACTTTGTAGTTTGTGTTAGCATATGATCCTGATGGATTTCTGTTGTTTGTCCAAAAGAATTAATTACTAACTGAAATAAAAACCATAAATAGAAAAATAAGTTACACTCAAGCCCTCTAATTTGCATCAGCTGTACCTTGCTTTGGAAACTTAACACTTGATGAGTTGTCTCAGCTACATAGCATTTAAATTAGGATGGGTGACATCAGATCTAGAAATGGAGGTTGTAGTAACGTGGGAAGAAGTGGATGTAGGGACTGTGTAAGTACCTTAATGCAAGCAATTCAGTGTGAACACTTCAACGTACCCCAGAAGATGGTACCATATCATATAGAGAGTTTAGAGTGTATATAAAGTTGGAGGCATACTACTAGCTAACACGGGCTTAAGCATTTTAAGCTAATTGGTGGCAGGTTCATTGATACTGGTGACTCAACAATGTTAACTAGGTGGTAGTCGAGTGGTCGGGATTGAATCTAGTAGGCCACAAAATGATATCAGAGCATAACTTCCCTCTAGTATGAGGAAATGGGTGGAGCTGCTACTAGTAAGGAGATTAGTAGGAAAGGACTACTCTTGAGGTGGAGCCACCACCACCACTGGGGTGGAAAATCTGGGTTTACTATAATGAGGATGTTGTGATCTTAAAGTGGGCAAGAATGTAAGCACTTCAATGTAAGTAGTTCGATGTGGACACCTCAATATACCCCAAAAGATAGTATCACATTTTAAAATCAAAAGGGTAGTGAGTGGTATACAAGGTTGGAGGTGTACTACTATTTAACATGGGCTTAAGCATTTCAAACCAATTAGTGGTAGGTCCATTGAGGCCTGTAGCTTAACAATGTTAACGAGTGGTAGCCTTGCGACATTCTCAGGATTAAACCTAGGATGTCATAGATTGTGGCTTTGAGCGGGGCAATGACTTTGGCGATTGATGCGGTGCTGCTGCTTGTGAGTACGTACAAAGACACAATGGAGATATAGGCATCAATTACAGAGGTTACAGTGGCACTAGTAGAGGCCCTAAGGCAAAAATCAGTAGTGTAGGAGAAAGAAGCTTGAACAACATCCCTGGCAGCTCTAGATGGTGGTTTTTGGACTTCAATGCCACATGAGTAGCAGCTTTGATGGTGAAGTAGGAGATACTTGTGGTGGAGTAGGTGGAGGTGGTGATAGCTTGGGAGGTGAAGGAAGAAGTGACTTGAGAGCCTTAGCAATGTCAATACCATGGAAAATGAAGGTGCAAGAGTTTGAGTGTTGGTTGATGTGTAGGTGGAGGTTCCGAAGTTGGAGGTAGCGATGAAGACGACTAAGATTAGTCGAAATGGTTCTCGTAGTAGAGAACCAATTGAAGCACTCATTGGCATTCATGTCGATGATGAGATGGTGTTGGTGTGGATTGTTGAGTTGTAGTAATGTCTCAAATGTTTTGATACCACTTGATGCATTTAGGTGAACAGGGATGATAAAATGAAAGGATAAATGTACCTGAAAGCGTGGTTTGAGGAGAAAGGGTTGAGGAGTAGGAAGAATGTGGTGGGAAGAGAAGAAACTAAGGGGAAAAGAAATAAAATCTAAAAGGGAGCTTAAATTTCAATTAGTTTGACTCTAATCTCTTGGGCATGCTTCAATACTAGCTTTTATAGAAAAAAGGTGCGAATTTAAAATAAAATCTAAATTATCTCTCATCCTCTTATCTTCAATAAATCCAAGAAGATCTCCAATAAAATTTCCCATCTAAGGTTTGTTTTTATTAAGCTTCTATTGCACTATATGTAGGTTCCATGCATATAAACAGAGCGAAAGATGGTTTTCCATGAGATATGAAATGAAAACTACTTGTCTTGCACGAGGTTTTTTGAATAAATGATTGTCTTGCATGAGGTTTGTGAATAAGTGATTGCCCAATGATGGGCAATAAATATTATTAGAATCAATTATATCAAATCACATACTTATATTTTTGGAAAATGGTAAAACAAAGGAAGTCTATGGTTGAACTATCAAAATACTTCAAATTCTCTGTTAGAGAATTGGTCTTTAGTATTTCAATTCATAACATTTTCCCTTTTCAAGAAAAATCATATAACTTTTTTGTCTGTCTTCACTTGTATAGACAGTGTTGTA
The DNA here is from genome assembly GCA_037157565.1 of Thalassia testudinum. Classification (NCBI taxonomy): domain Eukaryota; kingdom Viridiplantae; phylum Streptophyta; class Magnoliopsida; order Alismatales; family Hydrocharitaceae; genus Thalassia; species Thalassia testudinum. The sequence continues at coordinate 58,827,681 of JAZHRO010000030.1, forward strand.
AAAGTCGGTATTTAGTCGGTCAAGTCACTGATTAAAGAGTATACGGTATGCAGGAGAGTAGTCGGAGAGTACTTAGTTGGGCATTTTATATATATATATATATAAAGAAGTAAAATATATCATTGTATAAAAGTAAATATATTCAAGTTTAAGGTTATAAAATAAGCTACAAAGTACAAACAATGTTAAATTCATTACAAATTTAATAATTAAACCAAGATATAAATCATTACAAATACATTATCAACGACACTAAATATCTTTGCTGTTAAATACATTATCAAAACCATTAATAATTCAATTACTCGGTCGAGTAGGTCGATTTTTACAACACTAAATATAGCTATTGACCAATTCCAGTCCATTAGATTTAGAACTAGTGATTTGTTTTTTTTTTCAGGTCTTGTCCCTTGTTTTATATGTTTTACAACACTAAATATAGCTAGGCCGGTTCTGAGATAATGCTTCTCAGAACCTACAAAATTTATATGTTTTGGGATGTTCTTTTGGCATTTGCAGAACATACTAAAATTTATGCATTTGGGATCCTCCTTAAGCACTTTCTTGTCTTTGCCTATGCAACTTGTTAATTTAGTGTTAAATGGAAGCATATTCAATGCTGATGGTAACCAGATGCTCTCGTTTACTTTATGGTCATGGTAAAATCATGCTGAAATGCTGTGAACATGAATGCCTTTTGTTGTAGACCATGTATTAAAGTTTCTTGTTTTATTTAATGTTTATTTTATCAGTATTAACTTGGTTTATTTAAACTTCAGTTATTTGAGTTTTTATTGACTGTTGTTGGGAGCTTCAAGTTTGCTAAAGTAAGTTTTATTTCCTAAGTTAAGAAATTAATATCCCTTTCGACCGTTTTCCTCTTTAATTCTCAATCATATCCATAACTTATATCTCTTGACTTTTTATTTTGAAGGTATTTGAGAAGAGTGTCAAGGAATTGGTATACTACACGATAGCTTTTTTGCAGATGACTGAAGATCAAGTAAGCATGATTTTCCATGCCTTCACCCCATACACGGTGTTGTGTCAGAGTGCAACTTTATATTGCTGATATGCTTGAAAATTTCCTATGTTTTCATTACCATTCAAATTTCTTGATATTTCATGCACAACAATGCTCTAGTTACCAAAAAAAAAAAAGAAGCAATGCTCCTGGGTGAGAATCTCAAAAAATGCTCTAGTTACCAAAAAAGGGCATATTCATTTTTTCTGCATTATTGGTGTACGTGGCTTTAGGATGTATCATCTCCTGGATGAGAATTTCATATGTTGAGAAAGGCTAATGAGACCTAAGTATTCACCTGACATTGTGTCAAGGTTGAATTAGTGCTACAGGTAGGAGGATTCTGCTGGCATAATAAGAGAGATGTGCTACAAGTTCTATTGGATTAAACAAAATGGCTTTGATCCCTTTGATAAGGGACTATGCTTTATGTGAGAGATGAGGATTGATGCTCCGAGCTATGGAAGAAGGATCTAGAATGTGAATGGGATTTTCTTTTTTAAGGATGGTCCTTTCATTTTTTTTGCTCATCAATGAGGTGGTATAGTGGTAATTGCTAATCCCTGTGCCGCACTCTATTGGAAAGTTCTTGCCACCATATTTTCCATATAGTGGAAAATTATTATTTATGGTGCCACCTAATGCCATGATTGCTTTACCTAGGAATTGTACGTACCTAGTTGCCTACTGGAGTTTGTGGATAGATCTTTTTATAGTAGGTCAAGGCATTCGTAAAAACTATTCGGCACATGCATTGCTAGAGAGCTAGGTCATTAGGGAGATGGACAGTACTTGGTCCTCTTCTGTTTTAACAGCAAAGTTTGGATAATGCCAATTACGGATGTTTTCTGACATATCAAATAATTATCAAGATATTTGTGTTGCTTAATTCAGTATTAAGGAATCAATGATAGATGCTTATTCTAAAAGTAGCAAGTAATGCATAAGAACACCATTTTAACATTCTTTGTTGGACCTCCTTTTCCCTTTCTTGAAAGAAAAAAAACACCATTTTTGTTGAAATCATGAGAGAAATGAGGGAAGAAGCGCAAGAGGAGTGAGGTTGAGGGGTGTGCTAGTGTTCAAGAGAGAGAGAGGGTGTGCTTGTGTAGGTCGCTAGACTGTTGTCATGCATAGGACCACAATCATGGGTGCTAACAACTGGCAGTCACCTTGTTCTACTCAAGTTTGTTCTGTTTGCCATTTCAACTCTCTTTTACAGTTTTACTTTCCTGCCTTCTCATTGATGTGGACAAGAGATTGGAGATGCTTGTATGGGAGCTTTTTTGGACTAATTTTGACTTTTTTGGAAAAGGCATTTCCAATATTTACTTCCGAATCACCTTGCTCATTCATGGGACCTAGAGGTGATATTTGTTATGAATTTTGTTTTCTCGATTTCCTCCTAGGTGGTGTTTTGGAGATCTATTTTGTAATATCTGATGTAATCCGATTTTTTGGAATGGAATGATTTTGGGTGGTTATCATTAGGATAACCGCCCGTTGGATTTTAAAAAAAAAATTCTTGACTAGAAGAACTATAACTTTTCCCCAGAGGATCATTGGGGTTCTAGTGCCATTAGTGGTGGCCGTTTAGCTTGAGCTCTGCTCAACAAGGCTTGCGAGCTTGGCTCATTGAGTTTTTGAGCTGGGCTCTAGCTCAGATCTTGGCTTATTTACATATTCAAGCTTGCTTGCTTGAGTTGTAGGGTTGTCTAAGATTTATCATATACACACACACTGTATGGAGTATTAAGGAACACCCCTCCCCAACACACACACACACACACACACACACACACACACACACCAATTTCATTCCAAATTCCAATTGCCTATATAGATCAACCAAGTCCCAATGATTTAGATTAACCCCTCAGTTCCATATCCATGTAATCCAACAAGCCAAAGGTCAAACACTAGTAACCAAACCCATTAGTTAAGGTTAATTCTCATTCCATTTCCATTTTTATTAAGTGATTCGCTAACTCGCTAATTAGGTCATCAATGATGGATAATCATCCGTTCCTATTGAAGGAGATTGAGATGTATCCTTCCCATGTACCTTCACTTATATAAATCACCTTTCTTTGGCTCGGAGAGAGATTAAATGTACATGTGACTCTTATGTAAGGAATACATGTTTCTAATATTGGAACATTGCGATTGGTCGTCGGACGAGTCAAGCTTGAGGGAGCAACTTTCTGCGTAATAGTTGAGATCCTTGAAAAGCTATTCCACATAAAACTGTTCGAGAACATGTTCATTTAATCTCTCTAGCTCTTTAGCAATGAGAGTAGATGAATACTTGGAATGTTTAACTCTCGTTAGGAGCAATGTACATATGGGTGTTTCATAGAGCTATTCTCAAGAACACTAGACTATCCAACATTCCATTTCACTCCCACCTAGGGAGGAGTGAGGAGGTGTTCCACATCTAATCTCTCTTGGGATACTTGATGTCGTCCGCACTAGTGGGCTTTGGTGAGGCTACTGCCTCAGTACCGTTATGGTACTAGTCCTGGTTGTTGATCCCCGACCAACTACCACCACAACTGGAAACTATCTAGTTCTAGGTTTAATGACAATTAGAATCCCTCTATCAACATTTCCTTGGGACTCATCCGTGTTCCTAGTGAACCACTTGTTCACCCAAGTTCAGGTTGTATCTCCTACGCAACCCCCTATTAATTAACTAGCTAATTATAGCTTCTCTTGGGTTATTACTTATTAGCCTTTTTTTAATCCTCTTTGTATAACTCAGCCCCTTGTTGGTTCATAATCCCATTTACTAGCCATACACTAATATCCACATACATACATATACATATAAGTATCTGTACAGCCTAGGCTTCAACTCCTAGGTTCTAATTAGGTTCCATGAGGTGTCCATGACACCTTAGGAGCTAAACTTGTTGTAGCTCAGGGATTGTTCAACTCATTGCTTGTGACATCCCATTTAACCCTTGAATCTCACCTTAGCTCCTTATTCTTAGGTTATGGGTTTCTATTGCCATTAATACCATGAATAGATTTTGTTCTCACTTGAGCACCTCAAGGAGTGAGGTTTGATTTCTATAGGTAATCCTGTTTTCTTTATATAGCTAATCAACCACCATTTAGCTGATATTTCTCTTAAGCAAATCATCAAACCATATATAAGACCAATAGCTCCATCATAGACAAGCATCAACACCTGGATTTGTCCTCTAAGCTACCAAACCTTTATCATTTCTATAACATAGTCTCCATATACCCACATTTGCCAACTGAAATTAGTTTTAAACCTTTACCAATCAACTATGGAGATGGGGCACCTTTACAAGAATGCATGTCCTCATGTCTCATATATGAGCATGCCAAGATGATGTCCCAAAGAATTCATCATATTAGTCAAATTAAGCTTGGTTATGCCATGAGAACCTTTGGAGAAACGTTTGGTAAAGTTTTCTCAAAACTGCACTTGAGGGACTTCTAATCATCAAGATAACAATACAAAATCCCTGATTTCCAGCGTTCTAAAGTTAGCTATTAATAGCTAATGTTAGTTTTCCATTTGGGCAAAATTTAGACTAAGAAGGTATTCCTCCCTCGTTCCCATTTAAAATTGGGCTCATTTAAGCGATAGTTGAGCTGTTTGGCTCATGAGCCAAATGAAGCTCAACAAGCCAAGCTCGAGGGTTCATTTAAGTGGTATATGAGCTCATTTGGCTCATGAGTTGAGTGAGTCCTTTGGCTCATGTGCCAAGTCGAACTCAAATGAGCTGTTTGGTTCACAAGCCAATTTGAGCTCAACAAATCAAGCATGAGGGCTCATTTAAGTGATAGATGAGCTCATTTGGCTTACCAGCCAACTCAAGCTCAAATGAGCCAAGCTTAGGCTCATCTAAGTGATGTGTCATGTAACTATGTAAGCTTCAGCCAGGACCACCTCTTGTCATTAGGCTTGATATCCAATCCTATGTGCCATGTCTTTTCCACTGTATTGCTTCCTTCTTTCGTCCGCATCTGGGTATGGATTGCCTTTTTCTTTTTGGACATGGGAGGGGGTTTATGCTTGTTTTTAGGAGTCAGGTTCTCCCTGTTTGCAATGTTAAACTAGCTGAGGGGTAACCACATTGTTGAGAATCATGATTTACTTGGGAAACCATCTGCTGATTTCTACAGTAAGGTGTCTTAGTAAGGGTCTTATATTTGATTTGTTGCTTTGCAACTGTCAACAATTATTGAGGAGTACCATTCTAGATGGGTGCCTAGGACAGATCAGCAGTGTGGTTTTGCTGGCTGGTACTTTAGAGTACTTTCTTGTCAGCTTCCGCTTTGGTCATGATGTGTAGGCATACTTGGGTGTTACATGGGTGGATACTTTGGGTACTGTGACCTTATGGAATTCCTACACATAGGGAAGCTGGGCGTGATCTGAGTGTTTCTAGGGTGAACCAAGAGCGAGCCAAAGCCTTGGTTGTTCTCTGTTCTATTTTGGCTTGAGAGGAATATGCCCTGTTTCAAAGATGCAAGGTCCTGTAACGATAGTGTTGTTCATTGTGCATTATCTGGCCTCTTCATGGGTGGGAGCTTTGTAATTTTTCTTGGCAATGTAATGTTTGGAACTGCATGAATGAGTTGGAATTATAGGATGGCTGAGCTCCAGTCATCCTTGAACTTTTTGGGAAATAACTGTGGGTACTAAAATGTTAAGTAGTCAATAACCACTGTAACCAATAATTGGATGGTTACAGATGGTTGGTAATTTTACGTAGTCGTGGCTAATAGCATTTGAGAACGTCTTGGAAATGCATTCTTTTTGTAAATAACCAGACTAAATTCTATACAATCTTGGTTTTATGATTGTAAAAATCTGCCACCTATTTTTGAAGATAATTGTGACCATAAAAATCTGTTCGCTACTTTTGAAGATATCTGTGACCATAAATTTACAACTTACCAGATTTTTTTCTTGCCTAGCTGACAATTTGTTATGAACTTTTTTTCTCTCGTGGCGTTTTGGTTGGCTGGCAAGGCTATTTTACTTTTGACCAGACAACTTGTAGTTTTCTTTCCTCTTCAAATTTGACAGTTTTACACGGGGGTCATTCAAGTGGAAAATAAAATAAAATAGGTCTAAGAAGATAATGCGCAAGCTTTTCACGATTTAAGTGTTGGATTAAGAGATGAGTTTTTGTCTTGGCCATTTTGGAGAATGAAAGAAATTGTTTAAGTCCTCTATGCTTGAACCTGTCTGGCCTTGATTATTCTACACCTTTGTGTCCCCTCACAATTTTTTAAATATTGTTCATCTAGCCCTGGATTTTGGGTCTTTATGCCATTAGCTGATAGCCCGTTAAATGGGATCAGTATCATATTCCAAGAGTATATTTTTGAATATTTACTTTTAAGGTAAATACTTGACTTGTAGCTTGGGAGTTGAATCTTAACATCTTGGCTACTGTAAGAGAGGTTCTACTATTCCATTGTCCAGAGAAAAAGAAAGAGCTCCTAAGATTAGGACCGACCTGCCTTAAGGACTGCAATTTGATTTAAAATATCTACTTATTGATCAATAACTATGCATGCATCATGCTGTCTCTGGTCCTTGTCTATAGTTTCTTTTGGATAAAAGGGACTTGGTTTATGGCTTGTGCTTCTGCATCAACCATACAGTCATATGACTGGTGATCTCTGACAGACCCCAATCTTGGTTTGTTTAAACTCAATAAGTGTTAAAATAGATGAATTTTGGTTGATGTATCTAAGTAGGAAATAATTGTCAAATCTATTCTCCACCAAAACCTTATGTTCCTTTATAAGAGATGAGACGTGGGAAAAATAACATACGGACCAGATATAAAACAAAATAATAAGAGTACTCTCTCATACAAGCATCACAACATTCCCCCTCAAGCTGGAGTGTAGATGTCAATCAAACTCAGCTTGTTACAACATGTATCAAAAGCACTTCTACTAAGGGGTTTGGTGTACACATCCGCCATCTGGTCTTTAGAGGAAACCGGTGAGGTATAGATAATCCCCTTCTGGATGAGGTCTTTGGTGTAGTGGCAGTCTATCTCTACATGCGTAGTCCGCTCATGAACATCAGATTGTTTGCAATGAACGTAGCTGCCTGTTTGTTGCATCTCATCTCCATAGGACCATCTATTTGCACTTGAAGATCATGAAGTACAGACCTCACCCAGACCATTTCTGCAGCAGTTTGTGCCATAGCACGGTATTCAGATTCTACACTTGATCTGGATACCATAGTTTGTTTCTTGCTTCGTCATGTAACCAGATTCCCAGCAACATAAGTGCAAAATCCAGTGGACTTTCTATCCAAAAGACACCCTCCATAGTCAGCATCGGAGTATCACACCACATCCATGGCTGCTCTTTTGGTAAACACTAGGCCTTGCCTTGGAGCCTTCAAATACATCAACACTTGCATGGCAGCATCCCAATGCTGCCTCGTGGGTTGATCTATAAACTGGTTAAGTTTCCCAATTGCAAGGGAAATGTTCGGCCTTGTAATGGTAAGTTATAGCAACTTGCCCATTAGCTGTCTGTAGGACCAACTATCCACTGTGGCAGACTCCCCAACGTACAGGTGCACCTTAGGATCCATGGATATGCTTGCAGGCTTCGCCCCTAGCATCTCAGTCTCCTGTAGAATATCATGAGCATACTTCCTCTGTGAGTTGACAATGCCACCTTTGTCTCATGTCGCCTTAATCCCAATAAAATATCTAAGCTCACCCAGATCCTTCATAACAAATCTGTCCTGCAATGTCTGTTTTACCTCCGTTATTCCTGCCTTATCACTCCCTGTTACAATCAAATCATCAATATATACAAGTAATGCCACTGTCTCACCTTCGATTTTCTAAACAAATAATGAATGATCAGTTGTAGACCTTTGAAGGCCAATCGTGTGAAGTACTTCTGAGAGCTTATGAAACTAAGCTCTTGGACTTTGTTTAAGGCCATACATGGCTTTCCTTAGGCGGCACACACACTGCCCTTGAACCTCGTACCCCAGGGGTTGCTGCATATAGACCTTCTCTAGGTCTCCATATAGAAAAGCATTCTTCACATCCATCTGATGCAGTGACCAATTATAGTGAGTAGCAACAGAGAGTAGGATCCGAACAGTCGGGAGCCTAGCGACAGGAGGGAAGGTATCAAAGAAGTCCACCCTATACGTTTGGGTGAACCCCTTTGCAATAAGCCTGGCTTTGTGTCTTGCAATGCTTCCATCAGGGTGATACTTCACAGTGAAAACCCAGCAGCATCCAACCAATGTTGCTCCTTGTGGCAAGGGAACCTCCCACGTCTGTCGTGATTGCAAGGCAGCCATCTCCTCTTCCATGACCTGTCGCCATTTTGAATGAAGCATGGCCTGCTGATATGTAGTGGGAATCTCAGTACTAGATAAGGCAGAGGTGAACTTGCCAAAGCTCCTCCCTAGATTCGCAGTAGAAAGGGCACTGGTGACTCGGTAGTGGGCGCAGGACTGAGGAGCTTTTCTCATGGCAATCGGAAGATAATAATCAGTATCATCAAAATGGGCATCATGACCTACAGAAGAGTCACTAAAAGTAACATCAGTAGGGTCAGGCTATACCTGGGGGGGGGAGGGGTTGGTGACGTGGAGGAGGGGTGTGTACTATCTGATCTATCATTTGATCCACTGGTACTAGTAGTGTGTTCGTCTGCCCCATCTCTAACCTTTTATCTCTGTAACTGGGATATCTTCTAACTAGAGTGGAGGAATAGGCATCGGAGCAGGGGCAGAGGAATCTGTCATGTTATGACCCCTCATGGAGAAGTAGGGTATCTCCTCGTGAAATGTGACATCACTACTTATGTAATGTTGTCGGGCAATCAAGTCATAACATCTATATCCTTTCTAGGTGCTGCTATATCCCAGAAAAATACGCTTCACAGCACGAGGTGCGAGCTTGTCTCAACCAGGATTAAGGTGAACAAATGAAATGCATTCAAAAATCCTGGGTGGCATAGTAAATAAATCTCTACCATGAAACAACACCTGCCAAGGAATTTGCTCCTGTATAACTGAGCTTGGCATCCGGTTAATCAAATAACATGCAGTCAAGACTGCATCTCCCCAGTAATTAGAAGGGACATTGTGATGTATCAATAATGTCCTAGCAATATCCAAAACTTGTCGGTGTTTCCTCTTTGCAACCCCATTCTGTTGAGATGCATGGGGGTAGGAGGTCTGGTGAATAATGCCAAGAGAGATGTAAAAGAGGGCTAGTTCCCTGGTACAAAATTCCAATGCATTGTCAGACCGTACAACTTTAACAATTTTGAAAAACTACGTCTTTATTTGATTAATAAGCGTTTGAATAACATCACCAACTTTTGATTTATTTCTAAGCAAGAACATTCGTAACAATCTGGAAAAATCATCAACAATCAAATAAAATCTATAGCCCTGTCTATCTGGAATTCGACTCGGACCCCAAACATCCATATGTACTAAATCAAAACATTCAGCAGACGCAGTCGTGGTACTAGGCGAGTAGGACGAGCGGTGATGCTTGCCCAGTTGACAAGCATCGCATCTGATCTCTGTAGTGAGTGACAAATGAGGGATGATATGTTTCAATCGGTCCAAGGAAGGATGTCCAAGCTGACGATGCCACTGTAAAGCTGTCCCAACACGGCGAGTTATCCCTGCTTGACATCTGGCTGCAAAAGGAGTCTGGATAAGACGGTAGACCCCCGCCCCCCTCTCATGTCCTCCGCCAATCGTTCTCCTGTTGAGTTTGTCCTGAAAGACAACCCACGTCATCAAATATGGCCCTGCAATTTAGATCTCTAGTGATACAGCTAACAAATAGTAAACTGATAGGAAAATCAGGCACAAAAAGAACATCAGGGAGCTGCAGGGTAGGAGACAAAGTGACCTCCCCCTCACCCTAAACCTGCGAATGGTGGCCATCAGCCATTTGAATCGTCCTTCCTGGAGGAAGATCACAAATACTTTGGAAATAATCCCTCTCACCAGTCAAGTGCTTAGATACTCCTGAGTCAACCAACCAATCATTACCTGAGGACGTGGCAAAGGTTGCATTCTCGGAGGAAGTAGGCCTCTCCTGTGTCAACTGTGCCAACTTGTGTGCAAGTGCATCATATTCTGCCTTGGTTATCATCTCGATTTGATTAATAGCTCCTTGAACAACCTGATTTGCCACTGCACGCTTTCCATGTTTGGCTCAACATGAGGCTTCCACGTGACCTACCTTATCACAAAAGGTATAGGTGGTGCATTGACGGCTGCTTTGTCCATGACCACGCCCCCTACCTCGTGTAGAGGATCCTCTACGACTGTTGAAAGCTGCCAAAACAATACTCTGTCTGGGACCTTTGGAGTAGGTCTCACTGAGACACGGCTCAACCGGCTATAGGCCTCTTCTAGAGATTGAAGAGTGGCCTGAGTCAGCATCTGAGAACGGGTGCCTTCATACTCCATACTAAGCCCCTGTAAGAACTGTAACACGGCAAACTCCTTCCTGTACTCCCTCTGGGTAGCACAAGTACAGACTGGGTGGCAAGCATCATAGTTGACAACCATCCCCCTGAATACAATGTAGTACTGAGCGAGAGTCTTCCCTTCTTGCTTCAAACTGACCAGGTCATGGTGATCTGGAAGACTCGGTTGTAATTCTTCTCATTGGAGAACGCATCATAGAGATTGTCCCACATCTCCTTGGTGGTGGCAAAGTACATGATGCCATCTCCAATCGACGGAGCAATAGAGTTCATGATCCAATCATGGACCATGGCATCATCCTTCTTTCAATTGGCATATTTGCTAGTTTTCTGCTTGAGCTCTTTTTCAAGGAGAACATGCTCCTTGTCATGGCCCTCAACTGTCATCAGGAAAGTGCGAGACCACCCCGCGTAGTTGGCTTCATCCAAATTCACTATTGGAGTGAACTAGTTTTTATGGTTGCTTGCATCAGTAGTGATACCTGATGTCACCTCGAAGTTACCTGGTGAACTCATCGTGCCTTGCAGTGCCACAAAAGCCCAAAAGACGTGACGGATTTCAGAAAATCAGATCTAAAATCATAAAGGAAAGTCTGATGGAGAGGGAATGATTAGCGTAAGGTCTAGACCGGAGACATGCCAGATCACATGCCAATTGCTACTTAGAGGGTTTGTGCAAGGATCAACATGCAAGACAGACAGATGATCCCTGAGCAAGCCCCCCCAAGTTGCCCTTGCAACCTCTGCCGTTGGAAGAGCAGGAATAGCAACAGGAAGCTTGTTCTTGTCGCCGCTCTGCAGATGGACCTCCTTGTCGCTGCCGACGACCCCTACAGTAGTAGTGCTGCTGCTAGGATGCTAGGTCTGGCCCCTGTAACATGTGTAGTTGCTGTAGGAGAGGCTAGCGAGGGAGATCGACCGCCATTTGGTTGCTCTCGCCTTGCAGCAGCATGCTACGAGGCGAGAGGAGGCCGAGGGAGGAGTGCGCTGCTGCCCAGCAGCAAGGTGCTGCGTGCGAGCAGAGGGCTAAGGCAACACGTGCGTCACTCAATGCCACTTCTGCATGCCCTCGACAGTGGATCGGAGGTGTGCAGGAGGCCGGTGAGCAGTGGGGAAGCCGACGGCAGATCCTCAAGAGTAGAGGTGCAAGGGGTGGCATTGAGGTGAGGGTGATGGCAGCTAGGGTTTAGGGTGGGATACCAGAGCCGGGCTTTGATATGAAGTGGGAAATAATCGTCAAATCTATTCTCCATTGGAAACCCTATGTTCCTTGATAAGAGATGAGACGTAGGAAATATAACATATGGGATCAGACATAAAACAAAATAATAAGAGTACCCCTCATACATGCATCACAACAATCTAACTCTATGCATGGCTGATTTCTTATGATCTGTAAATTTATCACATGCCATGAAATATTTCTCTATATGTTCTCATACTTCATAACGCCTTTTCTAGGTACATACTTGGTTGACAGATATCAATCAATATGTTGCAGATGAGGATGATGCCAGCTATAGCTGCCGTGTCTCTGGTAACATTTGTTATTATAGCTTGCTGCTATGATATTGCTTTGTATTAAAGCTCGTTGCTTTTCTTTCAGCTTTTTTTTTCTCTTGTATGTCTGTGGTTAGGAATCAGGATCAGCTGCTGATCCTGAAATTTACGAAATTTTTCATCCAAAAAGAAATTCGAATAGATTTGTTTTTCTTTGTACATTCGATAGGACATCTTTTGATAGAGTCCATTAAGGATTTAATGCAAGAGAAAGTAACTGAGTTCCCTGGGGCAATCATGAATGAGTGACCTTTCAGCTTTCACATGCCGATCTTGAAGGTTGGTAAAGGCCATATTGGTTCCCTTTGGGCATCTTTCATTCCTGGATACCAGTCATAGACTCATGCTACTCCTGATTCCATTGAAGTTTTTACTCATCTTTACTTGAAATGTTTGTTTCCTTTGCAAGGTTAAAATGCCTCAATTGTCGTTTGTCTTTTCTGGAAATAGAAGTAGGTTTGCACAATTGTTCAATTGATCTATTGTCAGAAAAGACAAGGTTTCTTTTTGGTTCTTATGCATTTGATAGAAGAGTAAAATATGCAGGGTCTCTCCTATTGGAAGAGATTGTCAATGTGTATGGTACAGATGGTATTTACTCTTTGATAGAAGCTGCAGAAAAGCATTTTATGGAATCAGGCCAAGCTAGAATGATGGGTTCCAAATATTGGTGGAAGGTTAGTATGTTATTTAGTGGTTTTTCAAAAATACTTATGCATGTTTTAACTCTTTCTTGCTGATGATTTTAACATCAGATGCTGCCAACTTTCTACAATAAACTGTAAATTTCTTCTCTCAAAAAAAAAAAAAAACTGTAAATATCAGGTGGTATTCAGAAACCTTGTGTACCTCTTGGTACTTATCCAGGTGTTCTTATTGACTCGTTAAATTTTTTCTTCATTGTTAATGGAACTATTTTACCATAAATTCAAAGTGGGATCCTTTTGCTAGCTACCAAAGTTCTATCTCTTGGGGTTTACCTTTGCCAATTGCTATATATGCCTACTTTTCATTAATTTATATGGCTTCATTCTCTTGGAGGCTCATTGCATTGCTTCCTTAAGTTTGTACCTGTAAATTCTTACCTGTCGGTAATTTTTTTCCCTGGAAGTCATTGTGGATATTGCTGAGGCTCCTTTTTTTTTTATTTGAATTTTTTCCTTTCTATATTCCTGAACCTGGGTGTTTGATGCATTGATGAGCAAATGTGGAAGAGGGTGTTGGTAAGGGACCAGGCTCTCATTCACGAAGAAGGCTCAGGTTCTTAAGTTTAAGCACAAGAGAGCTGCAAAAGTCTATTCTAGTATATGAACAATCCAGGTAACATTGAGTGGGCAAATAAATTAGAAATATTACCTAGGTTTAGGAAGTTGGTATGCGGTATGCGGTTGGTTGAGTCACCGCATAGAGAGTATACGATATGCGGATGAGTATGTGGATGAGTATGTAGTTTTGTATTTTTTATTTAAAAAATATACAATAATTAGTTAACTTATTAAAATTTTGGTTTTGAGAAATAATACATAAGCAATAAACATCAACTACAACTAAAATGAGACCTAAACTTATACATAAAATCATAACAATCAATCCTACAACAAAATTAGACTTGAAGTACCTTTTTTTTTTTAAATCAGACCTCAAATATATTCTATCATAAAATTGGCTGCCTAATCGGTCAACTACTAGGGTATTCGACCCAAGTAGTCGACCTTGCCAGTTTAGTGGATTGCTTGAGGATACTCGGTGTGGAGAGGGTAGTGCTGACGAGTACGCAGCCGCATAGTTGGCCTACTCGACTGACTTCTTCTTGAATACTACCTAGAACAATGCTTCTCTTCTTTGAAAAAGGAAGAGGACTTGTTTAGAAAATAGTCTACATTTTTTTGAAAGGTGATAATAGTCATTCAAAGATGGTGTAAATAAAGAAATAGTATCATTGGTTAGGCCTCTCAACTCAAGCTGATTGGTTTTGAGTTGGATACTGTTACATAGCACATTACTAGTTTGATGACTGATGGCTCAACTTTTACGTCACCTGTTGATGTGACCATGAGTTGAACTCAAAGATCACATGTGTGCGTGTGTGGGTGCCACATGTATGCGAATGTGCCGGAGATCCATATTATTCAACATGATTTACAAATGAAAGATAAAGTTTTTGTTATGAATGCTCATCTTGCATGGAGCCTTTGATCCCACTTCATCCACATTTTATCAAACTAAATATACGAGGATATTTGTTAGCATATATGGCTTTTTTATATTTCTTATTGTATGGGCTATGGGTGTTTTGTCCCTCATGGACATTTCTGTATTTTTGATTCTATGGTCTTTCTTTATATGAGAGTCCTAGGGTTTCTAATGAAACTGAATTATTTCATCTAATTTGGTATTAGAGTATCGATCCTAGACCATGGCTCTAGGTATTCCACCCCTCAAGACCTCCTAAGCCCTACCACCAAATCCCGATCTCCTCTCTTCCTCAGTGGCGGCAGTGGCGCTTGACGACACTCCAGCGACAAGCAGCAGCCCTTGTTGCGGTATTGCGGCAGCGCGGCTCTTGCTGTAGCAGCATAGTGGCGCTCAAGCGGTGCGCAGTAGCCTTTGCAGTAGCGCTGTAGCGGTGCAGGGGCTTGCTAAAGTAGTAGGCGGCGATGATACAGCCTCAAGAAGCACTAACGACGCTTTGCAGCAGCCAGCAGCGGCGGCGATGGCCTTCAGTAGAGGTGCGGTGACCCATGCAGTGCTGCGGTAGTGGTTTGCGGCGATAATAGGCGGTGCAGACTGGCAGCGCACTGGGCCTTGATCCTTGTGCAGTGATCGTGAGGGGCTTCTTGCCATGATCTAGGGATTGCAGTCCCTGTTGTCATTGCGAGAGGGAGGCTAGGTCTCTTTGGGGTCACCTTGGGTGTTCTCTTTACACCCAGGTGAGGCCAACATCTGTCCAAGGAGGCATCTTGTCAGCAATGTAGATCTAAATCCATTTGGTTTCAGATTATTTAATGATTTCTTGGTGATAGACGCTTGATCGAGGCTTTCGGATTGTGAAGATGGCTTCAGATGATCAGTCCGAGGTGTCTTCAGGCTCTATTTCGAACATTGGGGTACTTAAGAACCTGTTCTTTGGTCCTGTTGTTAAGTTGGATGAGACTAACTACCCGTGGTGGTCCCAGACGTTTCTTATGATCATTAAGGGGTCATAAAAGGAGCCATATTTTTACAGACTTGGAGCTTGAGAACAAGACTGTCACAAATGTCAAGTGGGATAGTGATAGTGCCATGGTTTGTGCATGGCTGATGCAAACAGTTATTCCCTGAAGAGGAGATGAGATCATGTACTATATTACAACAAAGGAGATATGGGAATATTTGCGTGATACCTATTCACATGCCAAGAACTACACACGAGTTTTTTAGGTCTTCTACGACCTTTTCTACCTGCGTCAGGAGGGA
Organism: Thalassia testudinum; assembly: GCA_037157565.1. Taxonomy (NCBI): domain Eukaryota; kingdom Viridiplantae; phylum Streptophyta; class Magnoliopsida; order Alismatales; family Hydrocharitaceae; genus Thalassia; species Thalassia testudinum. The sequence goes on from JAZHRO010000030.1 coordinate 58,843,237, forward strand.
CGCACGCTGTCACAGTACTACTCCCTCATGAAGAGAATGTTGGAGATTTATTACTCCTACCTATCAGGGTGTGCCTGTGAGTCTTGGAGGAGTTTTAGGAGACAGTTAGTTGTCTCTCTTTTCTTGGTTGGCCTTGGACCTGAGTATGCGGCAGCCAGAGATCAGATCTTTACTGCTCCTGAGCTTCCTACCTTGGAGGAAGCATATAGTAGACTCAGCAGAGTTGCAGTGCGCACTCCTACTTTTGATTCTATTGCTCATCTGTCTACATTGGCTGCGATCCTTGGACGTGGCAGGGGTACCACTTATCTTGCATGTGGATGTTCGTCTCGTACACATACTAGGACTTCATGTACTTACTGTGGCAGACTTTGTCACTTTGAGGCTACATGCTAGCAGAAGCATGGGAGGCCACTTGTGGCCAGTTAGGCAGCTGGGATTTCCGATGCAGCTCTCTCTACTTCTGATATTAATTCCTTGAGCACTGAGATTGAGACCTTGCAATAGCAGATTGCTCAGTTGACTCAGACATCTTCCTCTCAGACTCCAGACACTACAGCTATTGCTACCTCTTTAGAGACACTTGCGACTGGTATATCGTCACTTTTGTCTTCTGGTGAGTGGTTGGTTGATTCTGATGCATTTAAGCACCTATGTGGCGACATAGCTTTTTTCTCTCAGCTAGCACTTGTTACACTTGCCAGGACAGTACAGGTGGCTGATGGGAGACACCACTTGTTGGCAAGGGATATGCGTCTTTATCTCCTACTTTGAGATTAACAGATGTCTATCATGAGCCTGATTTTCTTGAGTTTATTGTCTGTTAGCAGTATCACTGGAGATCTAAACTGTCGAGCTATTTTTGACGTGTCCTGTTGTGTCTTGTAGGACAAATTCATTGGGAAGACGATTAGTGGAGGGTGTGAGGAATATGTGGTGTACCATCTGAGCCGTATTGCTTTTGTTGCCTTTGTTACCTAGGGCCTTACTTCTGTTGGATCTCCACTCCACTGGCATCATCGCCTTGACCACCTACCCATTCATCGTCTCAGACGTGTTCTACTACACATCCCCTCTACTACTGCTCTCACTTGTGATACTTGTCAGCTTGGCAAGCACCATAAGGTTAGTTTCTCTAGTTCTACTTTTGTTTCATTTGTTGCTGCATTTAATTTGATTTACATGGACGTGTGGGGTCTCAGTCGTACTTTTGATCGACTTGGGAATAAATATTATTTTATTTTAGTTGATTGTTCTTGTCTCTTAGATTTTCTTTTAAAAAATAAGTTTGATGTGGGACAAATTATCGAGAACTTTGTCAAAGAAATAAAAATTCAGCATTCTTGTTTGGTGAAATGCTTTTGTTCTGAATATGCCTTGGAGTTTTGTGCTATGCGTTTGCGCAGTTTTTTTCTTCTAGTTATGACATTATCAATGAGATATGTCCTCATACCTCTCAACAAAATGGTGCTGTTGAGAGGAAACATCGCCATATTCTTGATGTTGCTTGCATTTTGTTGATTCACCATTTAGTCCTCTCTCTCTACTGGGGTGATGTTGTTTTGATTGCATGTTTTTTGATCAATCGGATGCCTAATGCTGCATTACGTGAATGGATTCCTCTTCAAGTTATGTATCCTAATTGACCCCTGTTTCATGTCACCTCTCGGACTTTTAGTTGTGTTTCTTTTGTCCATTTGTTGGGATCGGGTCGGGATCAACTAGCATCGAGTGCAGTTAAGTGCGTCTTTCTGAGGTATACTTGGACACAAAAGAGGTATCGCTGTTTTGATCCATTTACTTTTCGGCACTATGTTTCAGCGGGTGTTACCTTTCATGAGACTGTACCTTTCTTTTCTATGTAGTTGCTGAGATGCCTCTTGAGGGTGATATGACGCCTATTCTATATACTCCCATTCGCTTTGGAAGCTTTCTTGAGATTCCTGTCCCTACTACACCACCACCACGTCCCGCTACGCATCCTTTCCACGTCTGACTGGGCCACTCCAGACATATGTCCGCCCTCATACTACCTATCAGGGACCCCCACCCTCGCCTTCACCATTGGCTTCTCAGGTGAGTCCTTTATACATTGATGTATGTTGGCCATATGATGGTCATAAGGACAGGTGATGTGTCAGGTGATGATTTTGATCTTCCGATAGCCATTCGAAAGCGACCACGGACTTGCACTACTTATCCCATGGTGAAGGCATTTGCTACTGATAGTCTACCTCTTGGATTTGCTGGATTCACTCAGGCGTTAGCTACTACGCAGATTCCAGCTACTCACCGTGAGGTCATGCTTGATCCAAAATGGTCGGTAGCCATGGATGATGAGATGATCGCTCTTTGAGGTCGTGGGACTTGAGAGCTCACTCCACTTCCTGATGGTGCTGCACTTGTTGACTGTCGGTGGTTATTTATTGTGAAGTTTAATCCTGATGGTGGTGGTGTTAGGTACAAAGCTCGCCTCGTGGCAAAGCGGTTCACATAGACTTATGGGGTGGACTTTTTTGAGACCTTCTCACCAGTTGCTAGACTTCCCACAGTACGGGTGTTGGTTGCAGTGGCAATTCAGTTAGATTGACCCTTGCATTAGTTGGATGTGAAGAATGCCTTTTGTTATGGTGATCTTAAAGAGGAAGTCTATATGCAGCAGCCACCTGACTTTGAGAGTTAAGGGGAGTGTGTATGTCGATCGGAAGGCTATCTATGGCTTCAAACAGAGTCCTAGAGTCTGGCTCCAAAGGTTGTCATAGGTTGTGGAGGCAGTTGAATTTAGGAGATCGACAGCTGATTTTTCACTCTGTCAGGATGATTGGATGAGATGTTGTGGTACTTCTTATTTATGTTGATGATTTACTTGTCACAGGGGACGATCAGCAGGGTATTGCTAAGGTTAAGTGCATCCTAGCAGAGCAGTTTATCATGAAGAACCTGGGGGCTCTACGGTACTTCCTTGGTATGGAGGTTGCTTGGAGCAAGAAGGGTGTGGTCTTGTCTCAGAGGAAGTATGCTTTAGATATTCTGCAAGAGGTTGGTATGCTTGGGGCTAAGGAGGCTAGTATTCCTATGGATCCCAAGATGCCACTCTATGATGGGGATGTACAGGTGGTGGATAGCAGGCGGTATAGGCAGCTTGTGGGTAAGCTGCTATATCTCACTATCACGAGGCTAGATATCTCATTTGGAGTTAGGAGATTGAGTCAGTTCATGGCCAAGCCGACACGTCAGCATTGGGATGCAGCATTGATGGTGCTTAGATATGTCGATAAGGCTCCTGGGAAGGATTTCTTCTTCTCCAAGGGGTTTTCTATGACGTTGGTTGGTTACTCTTATGCAGACTATGTCAGATATCATGTGGATTGCAAATTCACTACTGAGTTCTGCACCTTCTTAGCAGGAAATTTGATCACATGGAGGAGCAAGAAACATGTCACAGTTGTGAGATCTAGTGCCGAATTTGAGTACAGAGCTATGACTTAGATAACTGTGGAGATGATGTGGATTAGATCCTTGCTAATTGTCTTGTAGGTACAGTTTTCTTGTCCCATGGAGATGCGATGCGATAATAGAGTAGCCACCTTTATTGTCAACAAATCAGCATTTCATGAGAGGACGAAGTATGTTGAGGTTGATTATCACTATACCAAGGACATTATTCAGAAGGGGTTGTTTTATACCACTTCAGTTACATCTGAGGAATAGACTGCAGATATTTTCATCAAGTCCTTAGCCAGATCTTTATTTGATTCTTGTATATCCAAGCTGAACATGATAAATATTTATGCTCTAACTTAAGGAGGAGTATTAGCATATATGGTTTTTTTATGTTTTTTATTGTATGGGTTATAGGTGTTTTATCCCTATTTATGTACTTTTGACTTTATGATTTCTCTATACAAGAGAGTCTTAGGATTTCTAATGAGAGTCATTTCATCTGATTATTTTAAATGAAAACAAAAATCAAATACATAGATGGGAGGATAGGCCTCATTGACAAGGTTGAGGAATTTGTATCAAGCTCTCTTATTCAAAGATTTCTAGCTGATATAAATAGTCATGGTGCAATACATCGATTCTAGAGGTCCAATCATACCATTTTTGAGAAAGTTTTCTTTTAAATAATTCACTTGGTTTGGAATAAACATTCTTGAGGAACATTGTAAATGACGTGAGGTTTACACGAAGAGCAATACATCCTGCGGCAATATTAATTGCCAAACGACAGAGCCTCCACTTGGATCTATCCCGAGCCATTGTCAGGCATAGGTTCAATTAATCAAGATCATGTTTGATGATTCTTTTCCAGCACTTTTTTGGCCTTTCCCAATCTTTCTTGGGAGGTTCACTATCCAACTTCTGACATATCTTGATTGGAGCATCAATTGACCTTCTCCATACATATGCCAACCACCGTAAACGTCTCATTTTTTCTTCTATTTGTCATCCAGCCATTTCAGATGAAAAGCATGTTGTCCTATTCTTAAAAGACAGGAAAGGATGTGATGCAGATACTAATGGAAATTGTTTGTGGATGATCTTAGAGATATTTTTTAGATGAATTATAATCAGGACAAGCATGTGTAATTGTACCTAATATATGAAATCTATGCCGAATTTACTTTGAGAAGACACAACACATCACTAAATATTAACTCACTACATGTCTAGTTGAATACAACTATCAAGGTCATACCCAGATCCTTATCCTTTTCTATAGGAATATATGTATTTGTATGCATATATTGATACAGTAACTGATTGGATATGGATAGTCTTTATGCCCTTTCACCCCTTTATTATGAAATTACTTGATTAGTGATTTTTTCTAACCATTTTCATCTTTGATAGGTACGCGAGGCATCCCTCTTTGCGCTTTGCTCTGTATCAGAGCCATTACTTGAAGAGGAAGTCTGTATCTTTTGCTTCCTTTTGTAATTAATAGTTTCTTCATTTTCATGTAGTTCTTATCAAAGTTCTTTTGCTTCTGACTGGAGTATAATTGGTTTTCTTCATAGGAATCGGGCCTTGCAAGAACAAAAGTTGTTGACCTTCTTCATCAAATGCTAGCGGAAGACATCGGAACAGGTAAAATTCGTGTTTGTTTGCCATAGCATTTGACAATATAATGATTGCCTGCTTTTGGGCAGATGTGAATGAATATCCCTTCATCCATGCACGTACCTTGGCAGCAGTTGCGAAGTTCTCCTCAATGGTAACTATGATCTGTCTTGTTTGGTTAGAAAAGGAACTGGTTAAAATCTGGAGGTGAAGCTCTGATGGTACCATTTGGATAGGGAAATAAGCTTCAAAGAATGAAACAAGGATTTGTTCTGGGTTTTAGCCTTTTTTTTTTGGATTGTGGTTGATGCCAAAGATAGAAATTGCCACATGAAGGTATAAATTTAAATTAATATTTGATTTAGAAACTATAAACTAACATCACATATACTGAGGCCCATTAAAGCCTAAATAACCAGACCTTTTGTCACATCATCTAGTGGGGTGATGATCACACCTGGCGTAAGAGACCTTGTGCAGGGATTACTTCTTCCACCAAATAATCCCCCCAATGACACAAGTTGGTGTATGATGCAACCAAACAGTGCCCAACTAACCGGTAACATTGTTGTGACAGATAAATCGGAACCTGCATGAGCAGTACTTGCTTCATTCTTTTCAGGCAATTGCCTTAGATGTGTAAGATCAATTGTATCTACATTTTATTCCAGGATAAATCCTATAGTTGTTAAGCATCTATAGTTATTGGTCATTGCAGCCCGCCACCAGTGAAAATTGGCGCTTGCCGTGCTCTATCTCAACTTCTGCAGGAAGCTAAGATAGAGTTTCTTCAGACTCATTTAATGGGCATATTTTCAGCATTATCAGACCTTCTTAGATTGGTATGTGACTGTTCCACATACATACGTGATCTTACAATCTTGACTTTGCTTTAAATTTTCTGTGTGATATTCTCCTTAGGCATCTGAAGAAACACTGCATCTTGTACTAGAAACGTTACAAGCAACAGTTACAGCAGGTCTGCTAATTTTAGTGGTACAGTTCTTAGTTTCATATATGTTGGTTGTATTATGAATGACAATTGATTGAAATGTTGGTGCATTTGTCACATTTTTTTTTACTTCACTTCAAAAAAAAGAAACTACATTTTTTGTACTGGTTTTCTTAATGCAGGTGCAGAATTGTTGATCTCAGTAGAGCCTGTGCTCTCTCCGGTCATGCTTAACATGTGGGTGGAGCATATTTCAGATCCATTTATTAGTATTGATGCTTTAGAAGTCTTGCAGGTACAAGCAAATTTTCTGATTCTTTGGTTATTAAGTATGACCTCAATTACTCTAATTTAAGTCCTGAAATGGTTTAAAATCGATCTGTGTGGAGACAAAGAATCCATATAGCCAACTCCACTTAGTGTGGGAAAGGGCTTGGTTGTTGTTGTTGTTGTTTGGGACATTAATTTATTTTTTAATGTTTTGTTTAGTTTGATCCATGTTGAGAATTAGTGATTTGTGATACTGACACATTCTAGCAATAGATAGCAGCAGGATGAATGTGTACCAAGTGGGACTCCTCTAAGCATATTAGTTTTAGGTTCTGTTTACACTTCACTCCATTTGATGACCATATTTAGAAATGACTCGTGGCCTGTGGCTTAGGCTTATTTGCATTCATATAATTTTTCCAAAATTCTGCATGTTGCAAAGAAGAGCTCCAAATGTTCAACTTATATGATTTTTAGGTGTTTTTAACCAAACACTTGTATCTTATTGGCACCCGTTGATGTGGTAGAAAAATTGGAAGTATCCTCTTTGACCTTGAAGTGTTCATATATTAAGGCTTTGTCAAGTTGTTGGCAAAAGGTATCATAGTTTATTGCTTTGAATTTTTTGCAGGCAATCAAGAATTCTCCTGGATGTTTGCAGCCTTTAGTCCTTCGGATTCTGCCAGCAGTTGGTCCTGTGTTGGAACAAGTAAGCTAGTTTGAGTTATAGAAAGACTTTTCAGATGATGACACTATTTTCACATGCGTGTTTTGTTTCTTTGCTTTGTCAGCCTCACAGGCAACCTGCTGGTTTAGTAGCCGGTTCATTGGATCTACTAACAATGATTTTGAAGGTGGGTTATCCTGGTTGCTCTCTGTGAGTGATGCCTGAGTGTTCCAATAAATATTGTTTGTTACTTTTGTTTCCTATTACTGTTATGTGTGAATGAGTCATTGCTGACATTTGAGAGATATTGACAGAACACCCCCATCGATATAGTGAACACTGTATATAATGGCTGTTTCAATTCTGTCATTCAAATTATCCTCAAAAGTGATGATCATGGTGAACTGCAGGTACTTACACTAATTTCGTTTGTAGACTTCTTTTCTATTCTCTGTTATCTGATTGGATACATGAAACTTCCTGGGTGGTTTGATTGATTGTTGTTTCTGCCATTAGAATGCAACTGAATGTTTAGCTGCATTTGTATCTGGGGGAAAGCAAGAATTGCTTGCCTGGGGTGGTGAACCTGGGCTCACAATGAAATGCCTGTTGGATGCGGCATCTAGGTGCTCTTCCAATTTTCCTTAATGTTTTTATATTTTTAAAATGTTTTTATATGTATTTTCCTAAGTACGTGACTGCATTTTGTGGCTGGTTTGCTTCTCCTGCAATCATAATTCTAAGTGATTGTTTGCTGACAAATGTGTTGAATTTGCAAATGTAATTTTTTGCCTCCCATTTCTTCTTTTGACACAAAGGTTCTGCTATCAGCGACATTTGAATGCATTGAGCACTGTGCATCCTCTGAAGTGCAGTCTTTCAAACCACCATCCAGCCAACCAGAGTCATGTGCAAAGCCATCGGCACACGGCATTGGATTGGTGCAGGTCCCCGGACAATATCTTTATATCCTCATCCTTATACTAAAAAGGGAAAGAAAATGTTCTGAGTTAGCATTTTGGAAGATTATAGTGCTCTCTAACATAACACATGAAGAAAACAAGATAGCCTACCTGTATAAAAAAGGTATTCATGATAATCATCAACCTCATGTGATCATCCTTGAAACTTGCACTTGAACTTGGGACTTGGATATCTAGCATATCCAAGTTTCTTTACCAAAGAAAGCAAATGTTGCTCATGGGATAGGTTTGGTAACAACATCAGCAACCTGCAAAATCTCATTCAGAAGAAAAATAGGGACAGAAAAAACTGCAAATCAAATAGAATGTGGGGATAACAGTATCAGCTTATGTAGATCTCTAATAAAGCCTTTCCATCACATTCAATTTGTTCCTATTAGCACTGTTGGAATTAAAGGCCATAGGCATTATCTTGCTTTCCTCTGAAGAAGGAAAAGGCACAATGTTGCTCTTTTTCAGTCAAGTGCGCACATACCTTAAATAGGTCATGATGAAGATCATCCATGTAGCTGATCCAGTAGAGTGGATAAATGTTTTGACTGCTTTTGTCTTGGCATTCTAGTCAGTGCAGTTGTATACTGGAGCATGTCTAAGACTTGGGAAATTGGATTGCCTACTAATAAACTATTATCGGTTGATTCCTATGCAGGCTCCTGGATCCTACCATGGAAAGTTCTGGTTCACTTTTTGTTGGTACTTACATTCTTCAACTTATATTCCATTTCCCTTCAGAAATGTCATCTCATGCAAAAGAGTTGGTGACTGCCATTGTGAGACGCATGCAAACATCTGAAATTGCTGGCTTGAAGAGCTCTCTTATAGTTATTCTTGCAAGATTGGTAAATCTGTTTTTATAATTATGTTATTACTTTGTTTCTGCAATATTCATGAATTAATGATGCTATATTTGGAGCTTATTAGAAACTCCTTAGCACTCTTCGTTATGATGTTTTTTCTGAAAAATGAGTTGGTTCATTGGGATGGATTTATGCGTGTTTCAGTGTGCTAAATATGTTAGTGCTCATCTAGAAATATATTACCTCCAACCAAGCAATTAGATCAAGTCATTTGCTAAATACATAGTTGTTTGACATCTTAAGTACATTTGCATCGTAAGTAACGAGGCAAACACTGTCAGTCCTCCATATAGAGTTTAAGCAGCTCAAAGTCCAGGATTGTTGTTCCCATGGTTATCATGTATTTGATGAGGCTCTTTAACATGAATAAATATTTATGCAGTAGACCTGCTTTTTAACTCATTGTATGTGTTGGAGAAAATAGTCTTTATTCAAATCAGGAACCTTAACCCTTTTTATATAGAGAGTAGGGTTGGAAAGATTACATAAGAGACCCATTAGGAATAGGAAATTTACAAACAAGAATAAGAAAAGAATTAGGACTCTAAATCTAATTAAATAGATTAAACACAAATAAAATAGGACTCTTTACTAATTAATCCTAATACTCTACACTTTCCCCCAAGTTGAAGCGTGGATAACACTCACACTCAATTTGTTATGGTAAACAAAATTTGACTCCCCTTTCCCAATGAAGACATCTTCAAGTTGAAGGAGCAGGCAAGCAATTAGTAGGAGATGATGCCAAGCAGAAAATAGAATGGGAGACGATCTCAAGCACTAGCGGTAGTAAAATGGGAGGTGAGGAGCTTGCTCAAATACCTCACTAGTACAGGAAGAGGGATAGTCAAGTAGTCTTTAAAGATGCATGATCTCATGCACAAGAGTGTGCACCACACATGCATCAGTAGACAAGAGCAGTTAGGTGCCTTCCAAAAGGTGCACAACAATGTGCACAGTAGGCATGCATGAGGCACGCAGGACAGAAGTTCCCCGATCAAGATCTGATCAGGGAGATCGAATCATGAAACATAATAGGGTTAGATCACAATCTCAGGAGCAGATCCAGATCAAGATCGATCCACATCAATAGCAACAGCAATAGCTGAAGGTTGGGGTCTTCAGACACGGTCTAACTCGTCTGGTGGAGGATTGGAATCATGGCAGCAACATCTAGGTGGTTTGAAACCGCAACAGCAATCCACTTGGATACCAAGTTGTCAAATCGAGCAAATGGAGTTCGCAACTCCAAAAAAGACAGCATGATGTGAGGGGAGCTCTGCCACTGCGGCTGAACTGAGTATTTTGAGCCGGATTTGGAAGATTAAAAAAAGGGGCATTCGTCAAAAGAGGGTTTCAACGCACGCTGAGCTTTAGAGAACCTTTTTTTTCTGTCAGGTTGCAGCCTACATGGAGTATTTGAGGAGCTGAAAGAAGAGAGTTTCGAGATGGGGATCAAGTTCCCAAGAGAGGTAGTATGCCATCTTTGTATGATTCCCACAATATCCATTAAGTTTTTTTTTTCCACCAACACCACTCGAGTATACAAGGAGAGTAAAATAGACGTTTTAGACAAGGGAGATATGGCTAGAGAATGAAAATCAAGATCAATGTCAAGTCGTTCCTGCACTAGTGATAGCGGATCTGCTCGCTTCCTTCCTATTCTTAGGACAACTCCATAAAGGAAAGAAATCCCTTTTCTTTTCAACAAAGATTTCAACAAAATACAAAGAAGATATTTGAGAATTGTTGTAAGACTTGTGACCTATAGGAATGTGTCGGTGCTTCATTGGAGCTTGTGAGAGAACTGGGACTCTCAAACCTAATTAAATAGACCAAACTTAAATAAAATAGAACTTTACTAACTAATTCTACTATTCTAACGGGATGAACCCATATTCTTCTATATTTCACCCATTAAGTTATACAATCACCTCACCATGCATTGCTCTGACCATTTTTTTTTTTTACGCGATTGCATCTGAATTTTGAAGCCACAACATGATTTTAGAACTCTTTTCCAAAAAATGATTTGGAATTCTCCTGACCTACCCTAAACTTCGATATATGTCCTTCATAATTAGTTCCATGGATTAGATTGGTTTTTTTTGTGTCTTATCATACAAGAGGAGGATGATATACACTTGAGTTAATGCTTCCTCTCTTCCATCATGTTGTTGTATCTGTTAATGACTCAATCTTGTATGTGTAAAAAAATGTTCTCTTGCTGATGGATGTGAGCCCTTTAAACGCTAATAATGTACATGACTTGTATTATTGCTTTGTTGGGTTGTCTATACACGCAAAGTTACACATGTTTGCCATTGTTGCAAGTTTATACTAGGGATGGCGAAATTAAAATTGATCTAGATGACATATATAGACAGATCTATCATGGATTAGCATGCATGCTGGAAATCAGGGGCTTTACTATTTTTGGTGCCACAATTAAATCACCAGGGATTTGTTGAATGTTTGCAGGTACACTTGACTTTTCCAAATGTTGAACAATTCATTAATTTGATGCTTTCAGTGCCTGCAAATGGCTACGAGAATTCTCTCTCTTATGTGATGTCTGAGTGGACGAAGCAACAGGGTAACTTGTACAAAAAAATTTCCTTCTGTAGTTTACTTAAAACAACTCCATCAAGTGGTAGGTTGTTCTTTCCTTCCCATTTCTCCAGTGTTGTACTTGTAATTACCTTATTCTTTCTGCCTCTTCTCTTCATTTCTGGAAGGAATGAAGATGATGGAGCCAGCATATGTTTTACCTTCGAAATGTAGAAAAGAACATATAGTTTTACTTGCCTTGCCCCTTTCAGAAAAAAACATTTTGGTGAATATAGCAGTAATCAAAATTTATACTTGGGATGTCCAATGGGATATGAAGTTCGCTTCTAATTTTATCAGTGAGATTGTGAGAGCAGCCTACTTAAAACGAATTGCTTAAGTGGAGAGGCCCAACTTGTTAATATTTGCCTCTTAACAATTTCCGCATCTTTAGATGTGGTACTACTACCCTTTTTAACATGCCCTAGGACAAGTAGCCTTCTTTAGATCTTACACGTGGACAAATTGATGAGTGACTAGTTTAATCTTCGCTGCTGGACAATTGTGGCTCTGGTAACAGGTGAAACAGAGAAGGCATGCAACTTAAAACCAATTAGCTTAAAAGAAAAGTCCCAACCTATTAATATATGCCCCTTCTTGATTTCCATATCTGGTACTATTTTTCACAGTGGAGCTTATTCATTTGGAGATTCAGAATGTTGGATAATGACCTGACTAATCATAATATAGAATTGATGAAAAACTGAACCTGTTGTATGGAATATTTTTTAAATTGAATTTTTTTACATGGTTCTGATAGTAAAAACTATTAAAAATATTTTCTGCTGCAAGTGGAAAGGGCTTGATTTGTTGGTTATCTGAACACAACAGTCTGTTGATTCCTAAGACACTAGTTGCTTCGGGTGTAATGGAATCTCAATACAAATATAATTAGCATTATGTTGTGAGGTGTGTGGTTGGGCAGGAATGGAGTGCTCTTTAGGGGGGAGAGACCCTATGTTGAGAATGTTTTTTGTTTCATTATGTCGAGAATGACCCTGATGTACTTGCTTTCCTTATTTTTTTAGGATGAAATGATATATTTGTGGGTGGTTATCGTGAGGATAATCACCCTTCTCCTTTTCAAAAAAAAAAAAAAAGCATTGCACTGTCTACAAGTTTCAGTTGTGAATGTATCTACTGTCACAGACTCACAAATGAGATGAGTGAGCTGTTAATTCTCCTGGAATTTGTATTCACATCTTTATTAACTAGAAAAGATGTGAACTCATTTTCTCATTCACTTCATCTAGTTTAGATTTCGTTCTGGTTATTTGATCTGAATTCACCAACTTTTATCTATACCAGATTTCACTTGATCTAATAAGTTTCAATGAGATGCATAGAGCTTGTTTGTTTTTAACTTTCAGTGTAATTGTATGATTGTTTTGTTTACCAAGGATCACATCCATTTCCTACATTTTGGCCAATAGTAAGATCAGGAACTGATTGAATCTTACTGCTCACACTTCAGGCGAGATACAAGGTGCATACCAAATCAAAGTCACAACAACTGCTCTGGCTTTATTGCTTTCAACAAGGCATCAAGAACTTGTGAAAATTAATGTTCAGGGCCAGCTGATTAAGGTTGATTGACCGAACCTATTAATGGATTTACAATATGTGAGGAGTTAGTGCAGTCTACTCATATCTGCTTGTATACAGTCTATCATAGGTATCACCACACGTTCAAAGGCTAAATCAGCTCCAGATCAATGGAGCATGGTTCCACTTCCTCTCAAGGTAGAATTATAACATGGACAGAAATTAAGTGAAACTGGCCAATTGAATAGCAAGTGAAACTTTTGCACGTCCAAGCAAGAGAGCTGGCCGTTCAGTTCTAATAATAATCATCTGGCCGTTCAGTTCACTGTCTTATGCTTTGGATTGAGATTTTTCTAGGTGATATTTGTCTTGAACTTTCTTTTGGTTTGCAAAATTAATTTTCCTTTTCAGGTATTTTCATTGTTAGCAGATACACTAATAGAAATTCAGGAACAGGTGCTGGCTGATAACGATGAGGTATAAGATGTGTTTGTCTTGCAAAAATTCTTGTGCACATTCTCTATCGCCCCAAATTTCATTGCAGGGTAGCGATTGGGAGGAAGTTGAAGATGGGCATCATAACGATCATGAGGATCTCCTCTTGTCAACTGCACTATCTACTGGTGCCAGACCTTCTGCTGAGCATCTGAAAGCAATGGAACGAGTCTTTAATGAGGTAGAACATGGTCAATCGTTTGATGGTTCTCATACTTCGTTATTTAGCTGAAGTTCTGATTTTTCGTTTGAAATTCAAGAGTGACGATGATAATGAGTTTGATGCCAACTTTGTCAAAGGAGTTGACCCACTTAATGAGGTTTGTTTTCGAACTCAAATCCATCACCCGGAATCAATCCACTGCAACTTGTGATTCCTATCGTCCCTTTTGGCAGATCAATCTAGCAAATTACCTCAAGGGGTTTCTTACTAATTTTGTGAACAACGACAGAGTGTTATTTGACCAACTTTTCAAGGTGAAGCTAATTCCAAGTTGATGCTTATACTGTGTTTTCTTGTAGTTCAGAGGCTTCATTCAGGTTGTACTTTGTCTGCCAATTCCATTTTTATGTGCAGGGCCTCAACCAAGCTCAGAGAAACGCAATCACAATGGTCGTCAGCAGTTGAAACAAATTTAACCCAATTGAATGGTAGGGTGGTTGAGCAAATGAACTTCCATTTATGAGACTTGGATTCAAATCTTACCTTAAAAACAAGGGAAGCTTAGGGTATTCCTTACTCAATGTCGATTTGAGTTTGAGTTGCATTGCCTATCATCCACCAGGCATCGTATTTGTTAATTCAATTTTGCTTGTCAGCTCTGTTGTAGTTGTGGAGGTATTTGTTCAATAGACATAACCGTTTTTTTTGCTTTTCCCTTTTTATTTGATTCATTTATTTGATAGGTGTTGTAATCTTTTATAGCAAGTTGTATATTCTTTGTAAAAACGCTCAACTTCTCTTGTTTATCAGCAGTTTGTATCAACGTTTAGTATGAGATTACGGTGACTCGTCGAGGAAATTTTTGGCTAGGTAGTTGCTCTGCATGTGACTCTTGGCTAGAAAATCTTATTTGTATTCTTTACTTTTTCATCAAGAGGGATGAGCTCTTAAAAATAGTTTTTGGTAAATTTGATGCCTTTTAAATCTTTAATGTTTACTTAAAGAAATTTGACTCATCATAAGGGTGAAAATATATAATCAAAAGATGTTAAATATATCATGTGACTGTCATATCACATGTTCTTATAAATTACATAAATCCTCTTTAATAAACCCGAACCCTCGTCAAGCCAACCTAGTTTGGTCTTGGCTCAGTCGAATAAGGCTTTTGAGATTAGATTTTAAGTTGCTCTTGAAATACCTTATTAAGCCTAGTGTGCACATTATATAGGTCAATCGAAATAATTCATCTAAATCATTGAAAACAAGTCGTTAGGTAGGGATTATGGATTGGGTTAAAATTTAAATTGTAAGATTAATATGGGTATTAGGTTGACTTATGAGTTTAACACTTTCAACCTTACTGAAATAACTTGAAATTTCACTATAGCTGCCTGGTGGCTTGGGCACACCAATTTAATCCAAATCAAGGTTTCAAGAATAAGTGTTGATTGTGTTATTGACTTTTGTTCTTAATGTTATTTGTGAAACATAATTATTGCTTGCAAGTGTTATTAGTTATTAATTTAAAAAAAAGTTGGGAAGAATGGAAATGTTTGTTTTGTTAACGAACATATAAGAAATTTAGGCTTCACTTGACTTGATTGATCCAAACTAGTGATCCCAATAGTTTCATTTGATCTAAATTTATTTGGATTATAAGTATTCATTTTGTTAACCTGAACATGAAATTATCTGAATTTAATTGGATAACATGAACTCACTTAAATTAACCGAATGCCCACCTCTAATTAATCCCTTATTAAGATGATCATGGGCCAAGGTTATCTCATCAAGTCAATATTTTTTGATATATCTATACTTGAGGCATTGAAGAAGCCTATCAAGATCTTTGAAAGTGATTCTTGTAGTTGTCCTTACGTTTGGGTGCAACTAACTTGATCCAATGCAACTAAATAAATAATGATTTTTTAATTCTACTAAGGTTTTCCCTAAATCACTAGCATACTAGCTCCCCCGCTTATCATGTTATCTAGATGTGACTAAGGTTGGAAAATTATTTTTTGTTTGGTCAAGAAATTTTCATCGCTTTACATTATTTTTCATGGATTTCATTATTTTTCCACTCGTATACAAACCACTTTCTCTACTGCCAGATGTAGAGTTTTGGAGGAAAGTGGGCGAGATTGATTTTCTTTTATTTTGTAATATATGTACAAACTCAATAAAGTTGATCAAAAGAAATTCGAGAAAAAATAAATAAAAATCTTATTTCTATTTTTTTCCCCTCTATCTCAAAGTTATTTTACTAAATTTTTCATTGCAACAACTCCTTAGATTTTAAGATAGAATATTTTTTTTATCAGGCTATTTCTAAGAAATAGGATTTTACTTGAAAATGTGCCAACTCTTTTTTTAACATGGTTGGTCTTCAAACTCCTGATCTGGCTTTCTTATACTTCTTTAGTCTCGAAGGAAAAGCAAGCTATATATTATACTAGGATTAGGGTTAGGATCAGTGGGCAATTTACCAAGAATACCTGTAGATTTGGTTAACCTTGCCTCTAGGTCCTTGTCAACTTATTTTTGACCTAACTTGAGCTACACATATCGAATTTACGTGAAACAAGTGTCATTGGAAGGCTCGTGATGAGATAAATCCAATTATGCTTCACATGATACCCTTTTGATGAGTTTTAACCAAGGCTTGACTAGAACCATGTATTTCTTCATGTTTTATAAGGTATTCAAATTCACATCGAACCTGTCCACTTCAAAACGATTTGGAACCTAGATTTTGGGGTGCTAAAGTTATAAAGGTTGGTTTAAGAGGTCCACTTCTGAACACTTTATTTTTATCAAACGGATGACCACTAGCAATGCTATATAGGTAGTATGTGTCGATAACATGATATTGATGGAAGATGATACAAGTGGGATCCGAGAGGAGAAGGTTCTTTTGCAGAAGTCCTTGTTAAGAAGCATCTTTGAATTACGCTATTTATTTGGCATAAAGGCTATCAGGGATAGGTATGGGGTGGCTTTCTTTTAGAGGAAATGCACCCTTGAAATTCTAGAGGATGTAAGGCTTCTTGGCACCAAGCCTTCTACTGTTCTTGATGAGCAGAGAGGTAGACATGTTCATACTGAGGATTCTATCTTTGAAGATGTGCATAGGTATAAAAGTATTGTTGGAGAATTGTTTTATTTGACTATTACTCATACAGATATTAGTTTTGCAGTGAGTAAGGCTAACGAATATATTGAGAAGCCATGTTATAGTCATTGGCATGATGTATGCCTTATTCTGAAGCACCTAAAGGGGTTGTCACTTGGGAGAAGTTTGTTCTACAAGAAAAATGGACACCTGGAGTTGTCCTATTCTAACACTGATTCTGCTAGATTAGTTGAAGATAGAAAATCCACTACAAGGATTGCTGTTTTCCTTGAAGGCAACTTGGTGTCTTGGTGCAGTAAGTAGATAGTAGTTCTTTAATCTAGTGTAGAAGCAGAGTATAGAGTTATGGCTCACATGACTTATAAAGTGATGTGGATTACCTTTCGTTGCAATGTCAATGGGGGAAAAAAATAAAGAGAAAGAAAGACGTCACACATATGGAGTAATGTAATTAAATTCACTTTTGAGATACATTGAAATTAGTTGCCAAAAAAAAGTCACACAAAAATTCCCAATTTATATTTTAGGATTATGATTAAATGAAAAATAGTTATTAGGATTAGGTGATACATGCCACTAATTTTTTTTCTTTACCTTTAATTTAATGAGAAAAAAAAATAAAAAGGGAGGGGGAGGGGTGTGGGGAGTGGTAGGGGAATATGGTTCATGGTGCTTGTATTGCTTAAAACTTCAAAATGGTGGAATACCTAATGGATAAGAAAGGAAAAGGTAACATAAATATTTCTAACTAAAAAGGGATGTACATGGCTGGTGATGCAATAGATGGATGTGATTGAGTAAGATGAAAGGAGATACAGGTTGTGATAAAATTAGGCCGATCATGAGAAGATAATAAACTTATCAAACATAATTTCAAAGGACACCTCCTTGAATGAAAATGAGCAAAAAAGTAAAAAAATTTGTAAATATATACTGTCCTAGAACTCACTTATAAATATGGGTATAGATTTTTCACTTTGGAAGCATAGCCTTAATTTTATTGATATAAATAAATCATGCATTTTTTTTATAGATTAAGTTGTTCTTTTAAGGCAAGTTGGGATTTAAATTGCGAGAATTATCTGCGTGGGTATTGTTGATTTTGTTTCCTTTCCAAGTTTTTGATAAAGGAGTGCCATACAACTGTGAGTTTTTGAGAGAGTTGTTATTAATTTACCAATAAAGTGAGGAAAGAAAGGGATCATTTATTAGGGGGCACATCTTAGTATGTAAGGGATGTTTGATTGGTGGGTCAAGTGGAATTTGCATCGAGTTAAATATTTAATCCGTCACTTAACCTGTCCCTTATTTACGTCGTGTTAAGTGGACTTAATACGAGATAAAGTTATTTCACCTTTTTTATGAAATAATTTTAACCCGTCAAAATATTCAAACAGATTAACTTACTTATTCTACTATTTATTCCACTTCTTCTTTATTCAT
Source organism: Thalassia testudinum (assembly GCA_037157565.1). Classification (NCBI taxonomy): domain Eukaryota; kingdom Viridiplantae; phylum Streptophyta; class Magnoliopsida; order Alismatales; family Hydrocharitaceae; genus Thalassia; species Thalassia testudinum. Next base: position 58,861,428 of record JAZHRO010000030.1, read on the forward strand.
TTACTTATTTTACAAACTTATTGTCTTTACCAAACGGGATAGAGTGGGGGGGGGGGGGAGGGGGGGTTAGTGAAGAAAATAGTGGAAGTGACGGGTGTGAGGAGAGAGAGAGAGAGACGAAGTGTGGCAGGCGAGGGGGAGAGCGACACGTGGCGTGAATGACCTGCTTTTAGTCATAGAGAATCGGTATGGCGATGGATACCTGCCAATACAGTTGCATGGGGGTGTCGCTATGAGCTTCGCAGGATTCACCTAAATGTTTTTATATGGTTATTTATGAATTATATCAGTTATTTCACTTGCATCTTTTTCAGGTACATTTTAGATTCGGCATAATATATGATTTATATAGGCTATATGAAGGTTCACAGATCCGACCCATTTGCTAACAAACAGATGGTCCAATCTCTCGGGTATATATGGGCGGCTAATATTATCCAAATATGTGTTCGATCACATTGTACCTACATGGGAAAAAAATTTATTAAAGTTTAAATCAAATTTACAGAGAAAAATTATTAACAAGTAAAGAAGGACTTAACACATCCTCTTTGTATGCTATATCACATCGCAAATGAACACGAGTTAGGATCAAATAAAGGGATGATTAGGAAGAATGAAGTTATTAGCTTAACCTAGAATTAATACCATCATTCCGGAATAAACCTGAGCAAATATGAGTTCAAGAAGACCTGTTCATCTAAGCAAACAGTACACTAAATGATTATATTTGAATTTTTCACCTTAGCCGAAGGACTTAATTGTAAAGTATTCCTTTAATTAGAAAACTCACCTCCCTTGCCTAACCCTAGTGAGGTCATGATTATGTGTATGCCACAAGTGCAAAAAGCACACATATGAAGAGCACTAGAACTATCCCAATTCTTCCTATTCTCCCTTCCCTTATCCCCCCACAACCCTCCTATCCTCCTCCCCACTATTCCAACACCTATCCTCCTCATCCCCCCTCCTTTCCACCAAAACCACCCCAATTCTTCCCAAACTATCCCTTTCCGCCACCCCTTATCCTCCTACTCCTCCACCTTATCGCGCTCCAACGAATCGGTGCAACGTGTCGAAAGGCGATTGGGTGCGAGGCCAAGATGGGCCCACATACACTAATGAGACCCTTTGGGCCATACAAGACCATCAAAATTGCATGAGGCACGGGTGGCTCGACGACAAGTTCCTCCGGTGGCGATGGGGGCCTGGTGGATGCAAGTTGTTATCGTGACTCGAACTCGCGGGCTTCCCCAAGGTGATGAGGGGGAGGACGATGGTCTTTGTTGGTGACTCCCTTGTGAGGAACCAGATGGAAAAGAATTGCATGCTTCAATTAAACTAAGCCTTGTAAGTTGATGCAATTTTTATGCTTTGTTCCTTTTATTACTTAGTTATTTATATACATATATCATGTATTTGTATATTTATAAATTAAAGTTTGAAGCAATATCGAATAGCTTTATCAGCTTCAAAAATTCCTAAAACGTTGAGATTAACGTAACATATGTTGACGTCTAATAAAGTTGCATCTGCTTGGAAGTTAATTTATCGATTAACGGTACCATCTCGATCGGAGATCGGTCAAATTGGTCGTATTTTCAGGTAATTGGGTCAGAACCACTGGACCCGAAGTCGATTCTTGCATTTGGAAACCCAGATTTTGATATTGCGGATATATTTTCAGAATTGTTGAAATTTTTTTTTTTCGGGTAAAATATCATGAATATATTCTGCTTTCGGTGATAGTTGTGAAAGGGATAGTGAGCTTTAAATGCGTATGTATGAGTTACGTCTTGGAGTAGAGTTCTATTGATGTGTTGGTCAGTGATCACCAAGAAAAACGAGGGTAACCTTGAGGCTTTTGTTGCCAAGAAGTGAAATTTCTTCGATTTAAGTAGGTAGAGATGTGACCGAATTCGATCCGACGGCTAAGCTGACCTGTGGAAAAATTATTAAGGTGCTAGTAATATTTTTTACATGAGACTAAACATTTTAAGCCTAGCTAAAATTGGTCGATTGGATGTCCATCATCTAATTTAGTAAAGTTGGGTGTCTCATACATCGTGTTTCCAATTAAATGGGTAAGGTTGGGTCATGACTCCATTGACACAAGATCGAGTTAGGTCAAGTGAAAATAAGGTGGATATCTTACCCATGAACTCCATGTAATTGGAGAAATTCTTTCCATCGTATAGGGAGTAAAAATAGAGAAGATTTCATTTTGGCGGGAGTTTCCACATGCATCATCTTAATTTGTCCAAATTGTAAAATTCTCTCTTAATATTTAAAAGGTTATGAAATCAAATCCTATACTTATCATAATTACCCTTTCAAAGGGAAAAAAAAATATATTTTTAAAAATAAGATCATATATTTCTCTTTGCTAAAATTTATACCCCTGCTTGATTTCAAGTGGAGTACCCAAAGGACATCTCAGAGACAAGTGATGAGAACTTCCAAGGGGATGTTCTACCCTTCTCACAGCTTCACCATCTCAAGCCTCTGGTCTCCATTCCTTGTGAAGGCCAGTGAGAGCCATCTCCATGGGATCAGTTGGACCGGCCTGTGGAACCTCTATCTCGATGAGCTCGACCCCAATTGGGTGCCCCTACTTGATCAATTTGACTATGTGGTCACCTCCGTAGGCAATTGGGTCCCCCTACTCTAAGGAAGATGGATGAGAAGCTGTACAAGGATCACTCACGGTGTTCTCAAAGGCGAAAAGGAAGGGCGAGAGGAAGGATTTGCATTTCGAATTGTTGGATGTAAGATTTGCCATGTTGTCGAAGGAAATTACATTTCTTTTTCAATGAAAAAGAAAAGAGGAAGGAAGCTACAAGTTAGATATTTGATTTTGGAAGGTAACAATACTGACTGGCATGCAAGGGTTCTCGACATTGGGGGAAGTAAACAAAGGAGGATAATGCCAACCTTTTTCTCTGTGTAATCGGAACAACTCACGAGGGTGAAGCTCATAGAGTGTTTTGAGGTTGAATATGGTGCTCTTTCATTCATACCGTTTCTTAAGATTGGGGTTGCCGTCCATTAGTCCTTGTCTGATCCAATATGATGCCTAGAGTGGAGAGTTAGGGTTGAGTCGGCCCAAAGTCGATCCGAACTTAACCTAAAAAAAATCTAACTTGAATTTTATATGGGTGATTTTGACTTTTAGAAAAATTCAAATCTCGAAAAAGTCTAAGATGATCCGTTGGCTTCTTCCTCCGCATAATTAGGCTATGGTTTTGTATATACTGCATCTTACATTATTTATAGGTGCGGCTGAAAATAATATCTAATATATAGTATATTGAGCATTTGCTCTACTAATACACCACTGTCAATTGGTGATGTTTAAAACTAAGAGCCTAACTATCTTGCAAAGATAAAAATCAATAACCTAACTAGTGAGAAAATTTAGTAATATAAAATCATTTGATTTACCATGTCAAAGTGTTACTTATTTTTATGATAAATTGATAATATACTAACCAGCCAACTATTCTTTATATGTGAATGAGTAGATTTTTATTTTCTAGATAATAGGCCTTAATGGATTTTCTGAGCCTAATCAAAACCCGACATAAACATTGAAATTGAGCTTGACATAGCTCGATCTTGAGCTCATTAACATGGGTCTTGAGTTGAATCAGATCGGATTGGGCCAAATGCTCTACCCTAATGAGGCCCGAGGTACATGATTGATGAGTTTGGACCTAAAACAAAGTCTCTTTAAATAAGCCCCGAACGATCTTAGGTTCAACCCTAGCAGCCCAACAAACCCTTTTGATGTGACCCAAAAATATCAACAGATAGGCAAGTTCAAAATAATATCTGTATTTTGATGATTAGATATATTTCCTTTAACCACCCTTTCGTACTTTTGATGGACTTAGAACGTGTGGGTTCCTTTACTATGGGCTTGAATGAGATCACAAGAGCTACATTCTTCGATTTCTGCCTTACAACAATGACAATGGCACAAGAGCCATTAAGTATGTTAAACTTATGAATAGATACACAGATGTGAGTTAACATAAAGCTATACGTTGAAGAAGTTACTGACATCTCCAATCTGGCGCCCGTTTGAACCAGCTAATGAAAAAACATGAAGAAGATTGCTGCAAATTATAATAGGTGTGATGCAAATCAGCACATATTATCGAAATACATGAACTTGCAATTTGAGAAGTTGATACCCCCAAATATTAATTGCATTGCATTACATTAGAGGTGGCAAGATTTGCAACATCTTTGACAAAGGCTTAGCTAAACATGATTATAACCAAACCTGTCATATATTGTATTTGAGTTGGCGTGTGCCCAAATGACATAAGTCCCACTTTAGATTTATCATTATGGTGATATTTGATAAGGTTTGGAAGATTTGACAAATTAAAATCATTTTACATAGGAAGTGAAATACCTTTAACTTAAATTAAATCACGTACCCTTAATCTAATGCAAGTAATAGATGTGTTGAGTAAAATGAAATGAAGGCACATCTATTGGTGTTTCTCTCGTCGTTTGGCTACAAGCCTTTCAAATCAATTCTCGTTCGATTTCTTAGCTCGTATTGGGGTTGTTTCGTTTCTTTAATTTTAAACATCACAGACAAGTTCTAACCTCACCAATTTATTCCCTGGATGGGGTGAGGTGGAACTAATTTCACCTCTCTTTTCTATCACATTAATATGAAACATTTTTATTTTTTATTTTTTATTTTTTATTCCTCCCCACGTACTCCATGTTAAATTAAACAATGGATAAACCCTCCTCTTCACATTTAATTAAAAGGTATCTTTAATTTTAAATTTTGACACAGCTCCACATAGCCCATGCCCAATTTTCTCCTTCCATGCCACAACTCCAATAAGTAGGTGACCTACTTGTGGGCTCAAGGATTTGAGAATCAAGAAAGAACAACCACTTCTCATCGTCATCAACATATGGCCACACAACTTGGAGCTAACCCTTCTCCGTTCCCATAATCTACATCCTTTAATCAATTGCACGGGTGAGATCCGTTACTTTGTTTATCTTGACCACCCAAAGTTGTATCAATTAGGAGCCTCAAATTATAACATATGGGTGCTCACAAATGTAGAAGCAAACACCAATGATTAAAGAAAACAAGACCCGATAGAGTTTCAAGCCAATCATAAGAAAACATTTGGACATTTCTCGTCTTCTATTTTTCCTCACTTGTTCGTTGAGTCTGAAAAAGTCTACGAAATTTATCCAAGGTGATTGCCGATCTAAATTTGCTGGTTTCCCTGTTAAAACAATTTCAATTGAAAACCTAAACCATTATATTACAGGATATGACATGTCCATCTAATTTAGTTAGCTACTCTAAATATTGTATTACTCACATCGATAGCATCGCCGATCAACCGTGATATCACCATAGCACCGGCCAATAAAATAGGAAATAAGAGAGAGCCTTGGAAAGGTTGGATTTAATTATTCAAGAGAGAGCCCTTTTCTTGATGATTCGTTACAATCTTGAGCACTTGTTGTAGGAAGCGAACTCCAAAGCATCCAACTCCTTCACATATAAATGTTTGCGCGTGCACACATGCATGTACAAGTTAATAGTTGGTTTAGATTTTCCCAAGGATCATCTCCTTCCTTTCTTTTATGACCCAAATTCTCGGGACCTCAAACACATTAATTTCAGTCAGAATTGCGAAGTTTTTCGTTTATTCTTTTATTTTTTTTACTGTTGACCCGAATCCCTAATTGGATAAACTGAAGTAGGGTGACGTTCTCCGCACGCAACACCGCTCTCAAGTGATACGAGTTTCGGAGGGATGGAGAGACGAGAAAACTCCTCTCTACCTACCCCACTCAAATCCTTTCTCTTTGTGTAAGAAGAAACCCAATATACTCGGGCTGCAATCGGTTGGAGTCGGCTAATCTGGAACCCTCCTCCCCCTTGTCGTCGGTCTTTTTCTTTCTCTCCTTGGGCCTTCCCTCTGCCTCGATCGAAGACCCATATTGACATGCAACGATCTTGGAGTTCACGGTGTTCGATTTAGTCGATTGCAGACGAGTTGGCTCCTCGCTGGAGATCTCCCCTGTGGGGATGATCTCGATGCTGGGGCTTGCAGCTGTAGCACTCGCAATGCTCGAGAGGCATGCTCGGAGTGCGTGCGGTGGTTGAGAGGTTGCTGCAGCTTGTCCGTTCGTCTTCGTCCTCGGTCGTGCGTCTGGTTGAGCTCGCTGGTCAGCCGTGCAAGCACGATCTCTCGTCGTATAATCGTGCTGCTGCCGTGGAGTCTTCTCACCAAAGCACGATCAGATGTCGCCGCAAGGGCGTGACGTGAAGATGGCAGGTTCCGTGATGATCTGCTACTGTTGCGGTTGTTTTTGCGTTGGGGGAGTAGTTACGTCTTCTCTCTTTATTTTTTAGTATTGTTAAATTTTGATTGAGACTACGTGTGACCCCAAACTTATTGTAGTCAAATTTTCTAACGTGAGTAAGGGGTTGATTTATTCGATCTCTCGTTAACGTGGTCTTCGAGATTTTTTCGTTGACATTTTGCCATTCTTCGAACGTGGGATTGCTCTCTTTCGAGAGTTTGATCAATTCCCGATTCTCGGGACGCATTCTTTTCCTTTTTTCCTTTGTTTTTGTGTTGTTTTTTGTTTGGTGTTCCCCCATTTCTACAAGACGTATTTTCCCTCTTAGTGGGTGAGGATTCTCTGTCTCTCCCTTCGTATTTCTTGTATCGGGTTCTTCCTTTTAATGAAATGTTTACTTTAAAAAAAAAAAAGTGATGCAAGTTTCGAACTTAAGTATTCATTGCTGCAGGTTAGTGTTGGTACCAACTGGGATGCCCTGGTCGATGTTGTGCGACTCGTCAACCATCATAAGAAAGCACTATTGTCGAATTTTTGTCCCAACAATGGTGCCAAAAATAATCGATGACCTTCAACGGTTTGCAATAAAAATGATGTTTAAGATGTTGTTGTAGTATGCTTCACAAATGCAAAGCAAATGTTACGTCAATTTTATTTATTTACTTAATTTTTGCTAGTTTATTCCAGGTCGTTTATTAGGAGACAGTTATTGATATACATTACTCTCTAAGTCCAAGATTTATTCTTTAATTCCAAAAATGTTTATTTTATGTACAAAACTAAATGAATGAAAGAACGGTTTAATTATGTAGAAGAATGCGTAAGAACACATTATAATATTCTCCTCTTCTTTCTTGTTTTTAAGCTAGATTACTGTTCATCTTAACAAAATTTAGGGTTTTTAATTAACAGGCAACCTTTTCGAAGGACGTACACCACCCATTACTAAGTAAGATCAGACTTCCACTAGAGTCGCCTTAGTTTCATTATTAAGTGCATATGGGGCATGGTCCACGGACCATGCACTATACATTCATACCAAATGCTCACATTAAGAAAAGATAGAGTAGATGATTTATTTGTGCCCGACGCTATGATGACTGGTGGACTTATGTTACGACCCGATTCCCGAATCCTTACGACACACGAGAATCGGACCGACTCGACTGATCTCAAGACCTAGTCATCCAACGAGAAAGTAACCAAAAGAGCAGTAAAATAAATCACATTCACCATGTATATAACTAGCAGTAACAAAATACAGCAGTAAAGAAAAGAACTACTACAGTATACACCACCACAATAGTAAAGAAATAAACATGTACATAACATGAAGCTTACAATAAAAGAGTATAGGGGTAACAAAAACTACTTAATACAACAGAAGGAAAAGTACAGCGGGTACTACATAAGTAACACTACTGGACTCTACTAGGCCCAGCACCCTCTGCAGCCGTCGACTCTGGTTGCTCAACACCTAGTCCTGAAAAGGTAACAAGGGTGACACGTCAGCGAAACGCTGAGTAGAGTGGCAACCAAAAGCTAAGAAAACAGTAAGGTGGACAGTAGCTATTATATTTTTAATCTCTTTCTTTATTTTTCCACTTATTCATTATTAAATTATTTCTCAGATCTTTCTCTTGATCTTTAATGTTCCTCGTGGGAACGATCTTGATTGCAGTCTTTTCTGAAAGGTAGAAGTAACATGTGGTGCTCTCCTGGCCGGGAGAGTCCTCCGTGGTGATCCTACACTCAGTCAACCACCCCAAGGTTACTGACAGACGTAACGGTGACTACGGCACGCGCGATAAACGCACGGGTTGCTACCCCGCACTGGCACGGGGTCAGTCGTTTCTGTTAACGGGTGCGCCCAAAGCACAGCACGTAACCAGTATAGGGCAGAACCCTCTCAGCAATAGGGGTCCAGCCCCTCCACAGTAGCCAAACAGGGGTCTTGCCCCTCCACAGTCTGCGCACCCTCGCCTGACTGCCCTGGTTTGCCCAACGTGCCTAACAAGTCGGTGTAGGGGGGCTAGTACAACCCCGGGGCCCATGGGGTGGCTAGCTCCCTCCCTACACTAGTAGCTCTCCCCGGTACGGTGTACGCGAGGGCCAAGAGTCGGTACAAGGCGGCCAGACCTAACCCCGGGTCCCTAGGACGGCTGGCTCTCCTATGCACTAAGGGGTAACAGGTGCTTTCCCTGGTACTACGTACCTAAGAGACAACAAACTTTCCCATTCACACTTCCGGTTCCATCCCATTTATTTCCAGGAGTTCTACTCCGATTCCCCATAGGGTTCATGCTCATGTTTCTCAGGCCAAGCCATACTAGGTTTCATTATTTCAGGTTTATTCGCATATAGTACGTGTTCCGACATTCAACTTCTTTTTCTTTCCAATTTGTATACAAGCGGCTTGTATTTAATTCCAACCAATAGAAATTACATGCAACAGTTACTAGTAATAGTACTCTACATTTCACAGGCAGCTGTTATCCAATTACAGGAAATTATCATTATTTTATCCACTTATCCGAGACTGCAATTCAGGCATTCAAGACATTTGTTTCCATGTTTTATGTTCCTGGGATTCATGCCACACCCTAGGATCTATCATTCAATCTAGTTTTCAGGTCCTAGGATTCATGCCATACCCTAGGATCTATCATTCAATCTGGTTTTCAGGTCCTATGATTCATGCCATACCCTAGGATCTATCATTTAATTCAGATATGCATTAATGTTTGTAATTAACTAAGGGGAGCCACTCTACCCGCAAAACCGGGAGTAATGGGGGAGTGATCGGCAAGCCCGCACGCCTCCGCAACCCCCAGAGCTGCAACGGAACGGGATCCTAACACAAGGATCAAATACAAGAAGCTACTCAGAACAGCATACAATTACTGTAAATAGGTAGAGGAACTAAATCTGAGAAGAACGAGACTTGAAACGCGGAAAACGGACTCCAAACAGACCCTAAGCGGGTAAAAAACGACAAGTCTGCCCAAAATCAGACGTTTGGAACTTCTTCCAGACGTCTTAAATGATCGCTCAGGTCATACCTTGATCTGCGCTATCCTTCAGACGTCCAGAAGCCCGCTGAATCGTCTGGACTTAGTTTCCAGACGTCCGACTGTCACTCCGGACGTTTGGAGACCCTCTCCGTCGTCTGGTACTGTTCCCAGATGTCCGATCTGTGTTGGATGGCGTGCCCTTGCACCTTCTCAAACAAGTCTTGCACACACACGCGCCTGTTCTCAACACAAAAGGATGCAAAAGACTTCGGCGGAACGGCCGCATGGCCGTACACGCGGAAGAAGAAGGTAAAAAAAAATAACATACCTTTCAGACGTCTAGACCTTCCTCTAGACGTCTCTTGCGTCGTCTGGACGTAAGTCCAGACGTCTGATTCTGGGAAATTTTCTCAGAATCAGGACCTCCTCGCCCTCCGCCCGCAGGGCACGGCTGTGCCGCGACGCGCCCGCCTACTGCCTGAGCTGCAACAGCTCCTCCTCAGCACCATGCGCTTGCTGCGCAACGGCCGGCTCAGGCTGCTCCGGCGAGCTCGCAACCTCGCGATTGAGCTCCCTCTTCCTCTCGCAACAACCCCTCTTCCCCACACACTCGCAGCAGCCGTTGCTGCCGCTCTCGCCCGCTCGCTGACAGGGAGAAGAAGAAGGCGGTGGAGTGAGGGTGAGGGAGAGAGAGAGAGGTGTATTTGAAGGCAGCCTTGGGGAGAGAGAAAGAGGAAAAGGCTGTGTCTGCAGGGAGGGAGGAAAGAGAAGGAGGAGGGCGGCGGGTTCAGTCTGCACGCGCATGCGCGTAGACATGAACCCGTATGCCGAAAAAATTTAATTCCAGACGTCTAGGAAGGTTTCCAGACGTCTTACAAGACATCTGGACCACTTCCCAGACGTCTTAAACGACGCTTGATGCCCCAGGTTATAACAACTTATAGCATGAATTCCATTTATGCAGCCGCGCCCGCTCCTCAGGCCTCGATGTGGAACCATTCAAAGCAACCTTTAGCCACTGCAGCTGAGCACAGCTACATTCCGATTTCATGACTTTGGCCCTCGATTTGAGGGCCATAATGTATTGTAAATTAAAATTAAATTATGTGGTTTTAATGCCCGAGATAGGACTACTTAATTATATAATTACTTTACATAAAAAAGTTAGTTTGTTGTATAATTAAATTACTTAAAGTTTACTATCTTTACAAGTTAAATTATATGTTTATTTCTTAATTAAAGTATAAATTAGTTAATTAATTACAAAAATGACTTAATACAGTATTAGTATACATGATAAATTATTTATTACATATTTTTATGACATTTTATAAGTTTTATTTTAATTTATATACAATTAAATGCAAGTTTCAAGTGGTTTTTCATATAAATTAACTATAAATGCTATAATTTAGTATAAATACAGTTTAAATTAGTTAAATTACTTAATATAATATATTACAAGTATACAATATAAATTATCTTAATATTAACTTAATTTACTAATTTATTTTATTTTAACTTAGTAAATTACCTAAATAACTTAATTACTTACTTATAAATATAATAAAATTAATTTACAGGTATTAAATTGTACATAATATATAACTTATAAATAGGTACATTTATTTGGGTTTATATAATTATGTAGCTTATTGTACATTTAAGTTATATGAATTAATAGCTACTTATATAATAAAGTTATGATTATAATAATTTATTTTAAATACTTAATTTATTATATAGAATACATATATAAGTTATAGTTATTATTTACATATTGTACATTTTTACATATATATAACTAGAATATAACTTACATATACAAGTATTTACAAAGTATACATCGTATTTTTTGTCATTTTTAGAGTTTTTCTGATTTTTATGTGTTTTATATATGTAATATTGATAGGGGATGAGAGAGAAAGAGAGTGATGAGAAAAATAAAGTTTTTCTTGGTATTTTCATTTTTAGTTCTTTTATAAATTTCAAGGTATACTGAATCATCGACAGGTATATTCTACCAAGACGGAGGTTCAAAATACCTCAAGACTTTCTATACAACTAAGAAAATATCTAATCTTATTCAAGATAGGTTTATTTTATTTTTTTAAAATTTTTATAGAGTTTTTATTTATTTACAAGTTTAGCACATGAAAGGCCTTGTAGAGGTGTTGAAGTGATTCTTAAGGCCTTAGATCTTATTCTAAAGGCTGGGAAAGTAACTTAGTCATTCATAAATGTCCACAACATCAAGTAAAAGGTGTTCAAACATTTATCATGATATTTAACATCAAATTTCATTAATTTCCACCATTGGACAATTTACATATTAATGAAATTTGATGTTAAATATCTTGCTAAATGTTTGAACACCTTTTATTTGTTGTTGTGGACATTTATGAATGATTGAGTTGCTTTTGGACAATTTACATATTAATATAGCTGGCTATGAAACTAAAAAATCAGGTCACATGCAATTTATATGAAATTCAAACTCAAAACCAGATACATGAATGCTTCATACAAGATTCTAACGCTAAAAAACATGTCATCTTCTTAAACACTTCAAATCCGAACCAAATCTCCATTTCAACACATTCATTTTAGACATCCAACCAAGCTGCAACAGTTGATCAGTGATAATGCTACATTTTACGGTGATAATTTTGCCAATCGAGGTTTATCTTAAGGGTAACATGCACAAAGAATACACCGTAAATGGGCATGGAAGCATTACATGCATCGCACATCAAGATTACTTATAATTCAATGATAATAACCATTTGTACAAGTTCATGTCAAAACAAGCCTCAGATGAGCAATCGGATCGCACAGATGGATTCAGAACGACGAACGGAGTCCAATAGACTCAAAATCGATCTAATCCGACATCGAAGCTCCTGCAATTGGCCCAAGAAGTCATAACCGTTGATCTAATGATCAATGGTCCACAGAGTGTCACGTGGTGCAAGATTGGCACATGTCAGCCACCACCCTGCCTCTTCCTTCACCTGCTACACACTTGACGTGCCTTCGTGCGTGTGTGTTAAGAGGTGTCGTTATAGTTGCACTTGATACGTCGGTTTTAAAAGAAGTAAACGGAGGTGAGTCCGAGTGTCGATCTCAGGGAGGCGTGGAAATCGGATTTTGTTTACCACTTGTTGTCACGAAAAAGGCGGAGTTTTGCTTGCGAAAGAAACGGTTTTGAAAAGCGAGAGATAGAGAGAGTTTAGGGTTAGAAAGCTCTTGGTTTTGATCATGCACTTTAAACAGAAATTAAAAAGGCAACTAAATGAAAAACAATTTCATTAAACATGCATTCATAGTTCATGGTTTACAATATTAAATACATGCTTCAACAAAAGTAAATGAAAGCTTAAAAGAGAGAGAGAGAGGTGGAGAGCGACGAGGCAGCCACGGCGGTGGAGGAGGCTCCGTCGGCGGCTCGTCGTCTCCGGCGATTACAAGAGTGCCTAAGACTAGCTAGGAGAGGAGTGGAGTAGTTGCAAGTGGGAGAGGATGCCTTGAATGGTGGTAGAAGGGGGTTTAAATAGAGTTAAGGGCTTCCTAAAAGAAGAATGTGCTTTAGCGACATCCAGAACGTCGCTAAAACCGCTTCCATATACGTCGGTGAAGGTCTTCTGCCGCCGGTCAGCCGCCCGCCCCTCTCTCTCTTCAGGCGCGATCCGTGGGCGTCGAACGAGAGCCGTCCGATTGATGATCGGACGGCTGAGATCCTCCCGCGCCTGCGCTAGGATCGCGCTTCGGGCGCGCGTGCGCGCGCGCGTGGGAGGTGGGGCGCTGTCGTCGCGCCGCGTGGCGCGATCCTAGCCGCTCGCTCCTGATCGCGCGGCTCAATTTTGCCGCGCCCTTCGCCCGCAGATGATTTTCGCTCCGCGCGAATCGAACGCGCGTCGCCGCGACGCGGGCGTGCGCGCTAACCGTTGCGCCACGCCCGCGCTTTGTCGCGGCGACCGCGGGCGAGCGCGCGGATCTCGGCCGTTCGATCGAAGATCAACGGCCGAGATGCGTCCTTGGCTGGCTTGGGGGCGTGCGGCCGGCGGGGGCGGGGCGACGTGGCGCGTTCTAGGCCGTTGATCTCCAGATCAACGGTCAGGATTTCTTGGGCCCATTGTGGGAGCTCCGGATGTCGGATTTGGCCGATTTTGAGTCCGTTAGACTCCGTTCGTCGTCCTGAATCCATCCGTGCGGTCCGATTGCTCATCTGAGGCCTGCTTTGACAAATGCTTTACACAAATGGCCATTAATACAGTTTATAAGCAATCTTGGTACTTGATGCATGCAATGCTCCTATTCTACTTTATGTTGTGCCTTTTATTCTAAAGATGGGCCATATTCAACCTAATTACTACCCCCTTGCGTGGTGTTATCATACCCCCATGCTTACTCCTTGCTAGTCCCTAGCAAGGTTTATTCTAGCCTTTATTTCTTTGGCGAATTCAAGAAGTAATTGCTTAGGCACTTCGTTACTTGTTAATAAGAGGAACTATACGAAGATCTTAATCTACAAAGACTAAGCAGCGCCCGGGTGTCTGCCAAAATACGAATCGCCCGAATCCTTGCTTTGTATATATAACTATACTTATGTATACGTATATATCTATATATGTCTTTTTAGAATTTTTAGAATTCAGTGTGGGTTGGTAACTTTTTACGGCTACCCAACCCACCCAAAACTCGGTCAAAACCCTAAGTGCTAAGCATCTTGGTGTGAATGTTGTGATAGACTTACTTAACGGTAATTGAGACAGACTTCGAGTTTCTACGCCTCTAGGTGACCGGAAAAGAAAATAAATTTTTGCCTAAAGGTGTATTTGTTCGATTGGTAGCTTTCTCCCTGCGTTCATTTTACTTGGGGTCAACACAAGGATTTTCCAGTGTATATCTCCCCGGCTTGTACTACTTCCCCGCTTCTTCCTTAGGTGTTTTTGGTCTTCTTTTTTTGTGCAATTATTGAGCTGGGCTCTGGACAACCGACCAATGGGCTGTTACCCACGATCACTTGCCAGCCATACTTGTGCGGTGAAGTGTGGTTTATTTTCTTTTCTTCTTCTTTTTTTTTTTTTTTTTTTTTTTTTTTTACGTAGGTGGCTTCCCTAATCTCAAATGTACCTAGAGGCAGTGAAAAAGAAATGGCCTGTGGCTGGGTTCTGGACAACCTGCTAATGGGCTGTTACCCACGACAACTTGCCAGCCATACCACCCTAGAAAGTTCATTAGCTACCCAATTTCTGTCAAAATCTCCGAGAAGTGAGTCTGTGCAAAAATGTGTGTAGATGCTTAGACTCAAAGTTTTCCTGAGTTAGAGGGTGAGTTGATAAGTCGTATACTTATTACCTTATTTATTAGGTGGATTAGAATAGCTTAAAGTTGCAAGGGTTCGCCGCTAAATCCATATTTTAATGGACACCAGGGCTAATTAAGCCTGAAGGCCTGAAAAGTCTAACTGTTTAAGTTCTTTTTGTATTATTTCCCACTATTGACAAGTTTCTAATGCCTAAGTTTTTCTTCCTAAATTCATTTTTTTTTTTTTTTTTTTTAATCAATTAATTTATTCATTCAGACTGATTAATTAAGCTCAGGATTATGCAGTTTACCATCCCCCCCATGCTTAAGTTGGACAATGTCCTCATTGGCAGATGCATGGATGCAAAAGGGTTCAAAAAGATAGTACCTGAGTGACGTAAACTACCAGATCAGTCTGAATCCGCTGGGTTGCCTCCCAGGAAGCGCTGAGTTTAACGCCTCCAGCTGGGCGGTGCCTGGTGTCAGCCCTCAACAAGGGTGACACTCTCCTTGGGGGGTACCTGGGCCAGGAAATGCTTCAATCTTTGACCATTGACTGTAAAGGTGTGCCCGGTATTAAGATCGGCGATTTCGACTGCCCCATTGGAATAGGGCTTGACCACCCGAAATGGTCCTGTCCATTTGGACCTAAGTTTCCCTGGAAAGAGTTTCAGGCGTGCATCAAATAGCCAGACTTGTTGGTTTGGCTCAAAGGTTTTCCTATGAATGAGTCGGCCGTGGACGGCTTTCATTTTCTCCTTATATAGCCGACTATTGTCAAAGGCGTCCCGACGAATTTCTTCAAGCTCAGATAATTGAAGAGTCCTTTGCGCACCAGCTAACTGGGGATCCATGTTACATTGCTTAACAGCCCAGTAAGCCCGGTGTTCCAATTCGACAGGGAGATGGCAAGCTTTGCCAAAGACCAAGCGGTAAGGTGACATGCCTATCGGGGTCTTAAAAGCGGTCCTGTATGCCCACAGGGCATCATCAAGTCGTGTGGACCAGTCTTTCCTGTCAGGTCTCACAGTCTTCTGTAAAATGTTCTTGATTTGTCTGTTTGAGACCTCAGTTTGCCCATTTGTTTGTGGATGATACGGGGTGGCAATGCGGTGGGTTACCCCGTATTTTCTAAGTAGGGCACGGAACTGGGAATGGATAAAATGGCTTCCACCATCACTGATCATGGCCTTGGGTATTCCAAAATGGGAAAAGATGTTCTTCTTTACAAAGTCCATGACCGTCTTGTGATCGCATCGTCGGGTGGCGACGGCTTCAATCCATTTGGAAACATAGTCTACCGAGACCAAGATATACTCGAAGCCGTTGGATGGTGGAAAGGGGCCCATAAAATCGATACCCCAAACGTCGAAAATTTCGACAATCAAAATGGGCTGAAGGGGCATCATATCTTTTTTGGTCATTGTCCCTAGTGTTTGGCATCGTGAGCAAGTCTTGGCAAAGATGTGTGCATCCTTGAATAGGGACGGCCAATAAAATCCAGACTGCAAAACTTTTGCAGCTGTTTTCTTGCCAGAGAAATGGCCGCCACATGCTTGGTCATGACAAAAGGAAAGCACACTCTGAACCTCGTCTTCGGGGAGGCACCTCCTGATGATCTGATCAGCACAGAGGCGAAACAGCATGGGATCATCCCAGAAATAGTGCTTGGCCTCAGCCAAGAACCTGTCCCGTTGCTGTTTGGACCAGCTGTGCGGGGTTTGTCCTACAACCAGGTAGTTGACATAGTCAGCATACCATGGCATTTTCTTGTCTTGCACGGCTAGGATGTGTTCATCAGGGAAGGTATCAGATAGAGGTAGGGAGGGTCCAATGTGGTCTGGATGAAGTCTTGACAGGTGGTCAGCCACCACATTTTTCGATCCGGCCTTGTCTTGGATTTCCAGGTCAAATTCCTGCAAAAGCAGGATCCATCTGATGAGCCTGGGTTTTGCATCCTTTTTGGCCAACAGGTGCCGGATGGCTGAATGGTCGGTGTAGATAGTCACGTGGGATCCCAGTAAGTATGATCGGAATTTTTCCAGTCCAAAGACTACAGCAAGCAACTCTTTTTCTGTGACCGTATAATTACGCTGGGCCTCGTCCAACGTTTTGCTCGCGTAGTAGATCACCACGGGCTTCTTGTCTTGCCTTTGTCCCAGGACAGCGCCTATGGCAAAATCTGATGCGTCACACATAATCTCAAAACCCTGGGAACAGTCTGGGGGTTGAAGTACCGGTGCGGTGGAGACTAAGTCCCGGAGGGTATGATAAGCCTGGGTGCAATCAGGAGACATGTGGAAAGTTGCGTCGTTGGCTAGAAGGTCGGTCAAGGGTTTGGAAAGTTTGGAAAAGTCTTTGATGAACCTTCGGTAGAAGCCAACATGTCCTAGAAAAGAGCGAATCTGTCGGACCGAACTAGGTGGAGGAAGTTTGGAAATTAAATCAACCTTAGCTCGATCTACCTCGATGCCCTTATGCGAAACGATGTGTCCGAGGACAATTCCTTCTTAAACCATAAAATGGCTCTTTTCCCAACTTAACACCAAGTTAACCTCGATACATCGTTTCAGGATTTTCTCCAAGTTGCTCAAACAATGGTCGAATGAATTCCCGAATACAGAGAAATCATCCATAAAGACCTCCAAGTATTCACCCACCATTTCTGAAAAAATGGCTAGCATGCAACGCTGGAAGGTTGCGGGTGCGTTGCATAACCCGAACGGCATTCGACGGAATGCAAATGTGCCATACGGGCAAGTGAATGTGGTCTTTTCCTGATCTTCCGGAGCAATTGCGACTTGGTTATATCCTGAATATCCATCCAGGAAGCAAAAATACTTCTGCCCTGCCAACCTTTCAAGGATTTGGTCAATGAATGGCAAGGGGAAGTGGTCCTTCTTAGTGGCTTCGTTAAGCTTCCTATAATCAATACACACCCGCCATGCGGTGGTGGTGCGGGTGGGAATGGATTCGCCATGATCATTAGTGACAACGGTGAGCCCAGCCTTCTTTGGAACCACTTGAGTGGGGCTCACCCAGGGGCTATCAGAGATAGGGTAGATGATGTCGGCGTCGAGCCACTTGATAATTTCTTTTTTAACGACCTCCCGCATGTTAGGGTTTAACCGTCTCTGCATCTGGCGGGAGGGTCGGGCCCCATCTTCCAGGTAAATCTTGTGGGTGCAATAGGTGGGGCTAATTCCTCTTAGATCTGAGATGGTCCAACCAATGGCGGCCCGATGTTCTGAAAGAGTTGCAGTCAACCTTAGTTCCTGATCCTTGGTTAGATGGGAATTAATAATCACTGGGAAGGTCTGGCCAGGTCCCAAGAAGACGTACTTGAGATTCTCGGGCAATGGTTTAAGTTCAGGTGCGGGTGGGACCACAGTCGATGGGAATGGAAAGGGCGGTAGTTGATCAACATTGATTTCTTCAAATGGTGTCATGTGATGATACTCAGCCTTACAGAGGTCCACAGGTAATGATGGTGACGAGTCAGAACTACGGGTTTGGTGGTCTGAGACAGAATTGAGGGTAAGGCATTCCTCGATTAAAGTTTCCACGGGATCATGTTCCTCAATGTAATCACAATCAAAAGACTTTATTGCCCGGAAGATATCTAATTGCATTTTCCTGTCTCCGAAGGCGATTTCCATACATCCCGTGTCGCAATCGATGTTTGCTTTAGCCGTGGCTAAGAAAGGTCTGCCTAAGATTATGGGTGCGTTCTGTAATTTTTCAGGGACTTCCATGTCGAGCACCAAAAAGTCGACTGGGAAATAGAAGTCCTTGACCCGTACAATCACGTCCTCGACAACCCCCTTCGGGGTTTTCACTGATCTATCCGCCAGCTGGATGGTGACAGGGGTTGGTGCCAGCTCCCCAAAACCAAATTGGTGGTACAAGGTTGTGGGAATTAGGTTGATAGAAGCACCTAGGTCCAGGAGCGCTCTATCAAATGTCATGTCCCCGATGTTGCAGGAAATCAGGGGTGCTCCTGGGTCAGTTCGTTTGAGTGGAAGGTTGCTTGATATCACGGAACTGGCTTGCTCAGAGAGTACAACCTTCCTAGGTGCTTGAGGTCTCGTCTTACGCCTGGGTGTACAGGCATCCTTTAAGAACTTGGCGTAAGCGGGGATGTGTTTGACAGCTTCTAGAAGCGGAATATTAATCTGTACTTGTTTAAAAATTTCCATCAGCTCCTCAGTTTCCACAGTATTCTTTTTTCTCTTGATTGTTTCCAAGGCCTCAGGATAGGGTGTCTGGATTGGTTCCATGTTTGGGTCCTTGGTTGGCGCTTCTTCTAAGTCGGGTAAAGTCTCGGGGAGAGTCGGCCATTTGGGATCCTGGGTTTTGGTGCCGCTTCTCAAGGTCACCGCATTCGCAGAGGCATTGGGGCCATGGGGTGATCCTTGAGAAGATGAGGATGAAGAGGCGCCAAACCCAGGAGGTGTTTGTGGAGCCGGTTGGACCATATGAGCCTGCCCGGGGTTGCCTTGGAACCCTTGCGAATTGGGGCCTCTGTTAATTATGTTTCGCGGGTTTGGTTGTGGTTGGGAAGGTAGAGATCCTTGCTGTTTACAGTCCAAGAGTTGGCTTAACTGTCCCTTTACCAAGGCCATTTCCTCCAGATGTTTTTGGTTCATGTCAGCCATCATCTTTATTAGGGTGTCCATTTGGTTTTGTGGGGGAGGGGCCGCCCTATTTTGGTTATATTGGGGTCTAACTGGTGGTCCTTGCTGATAGGGGGGCAAGTGTGGCTGTTGGTTTGGCCTGGGCTGGTTTTGGAATTGCGGTAGTTTCTGGTTTGTCCAACCAAAGTTGGGGTGATTACGCCAGCCGGTGTTGTAAGTGTTGGAGAAAGGGTCAGGTTTTGCATATCCTTGGACGGCTTGCACATCTTCTAGAATAGCCGATGTTGATGAAGAAGGAAGGGAGTAATCAAGGGTCGAGGGAGCAAAGGTCCCTCCTTGGAACATGGTTGGGGGTTGTTCCAGGTTTAGTTGGGTGAAGGGTTGGACCAGGTCAACATTATGTGCTCCTTTTGCTAGGGTGAAAGTCTGCAAGGGGTTCCTGGTCTGGTTTAGAAGCTCATCAATCTTCTTGTCCACCAATTCCACTCGATCCAACTTTTTGGCAATAATGTCCATGTCAACCATTCCAGAATTTGCTTGTACCTCATAAATCCCACCACGGGGTTGACTGGATCTGTTAAACTGGTTCATGGAGGCATTGTTGAGCGAATTCTCGCTCATAGCCTCAAAGAGCTCAAACGCGCTCTCCTCGTCTTTGTTTAGGAAGTTTCCCCCGCATGAGGCATCGACGAAGTTCCGTAGGTTGCTATCCAGACCGTGGTAGAAGATCTGGGCTAATTGCCACCTTGGAACTTCGTGGTGTGGGCATTTCCTCAAAAGTTCATTGAATCTTTCCCACGCCTCATGAAATTGTTCCCCACCCTGGAGTGTGAAGGTAGTGATAGCTCTTCTGAGGGCATTGGTCTTTCCTATGGGGAAGAATTTCTTTAAAAATGCATGCCTCAGTTCCTCCCAGGTGGTGATGGGTCTACCTAGGGTTCTAAGCCAATGAGAAGCCTTGTCTCTTAATGAGAAAGGGAACATCTTGATTAGAACAATATCAAGGCTAATGTTCCTAGGTTTTACTGTTCTTGCTATGCGGTCGAGATCTTCTAGGTGCTGAAAGGGGTCTTCATTTGAGCTTCCATGAAAGTGGCTCTGGATTAGACTTAATACATTAGGTTTTAGCTCAAAATCGTCTCCCCCTTCGGGGATCCTAAGGTGTGGCTCGACTCTAATGGCAGAAGGGTTATAGAAATCACGGAGGGGTCTTGGCTGGTTCTGAAACGGTGGTAAATCAAGTGGTGGTTGTCCTGGTATGTCATTGAAAGGTGGTGGTTGTTCTTGCGGGTTCTGTAACCGTTGTATGGCTTGCATGATGGTGTGGATTTGTCGTTGCTGAAGCCGATGGTTAGCATTGATTTGAGCCTGGACGACAGCCATAGCATCTGGTGGGGGTTGATCTTCAGCCTCATCTACCCTAGGTTCAGCCATGTTTTCAACAGAGTTACGTCGCCTAGATTCCTGCCCCAAAACACACAATTCGGGATGCAGTGAGCGCCTCCCGTGCATACACTAGAGAAGAACTGGAGGGGATGCGGAGGGCGACAGATGCGAGAATTGTGTTTCAATCAAGCATGCAAGCCTAATCCTTATGGTGTATTTCTTAGGAGACCTAGAAATCTCACAAAGGGTGATTAAGTCCATAAGCACTGGACTTCCCTTCTCAAGGCTAATCTGGCCAGGTTGATTACGAGGGGATTGCAGGGAAGGTTCTTCCTTTGGCTTACGCCTCCGGTTCCATAGACCCCACAACCGCGGTCGTTTGACACTGCCCCGCAGCCTAGCCACCAGATTCTACCAAGGGAATGAAAGCCAAGTGCCTAGCGAACAAAACCTCACCTTTTGAGACTTAACTCAGTCCTGCCTAGGGCATGTCTACTCAGTTTTAACGGGTTAGGATAGTGCTTGTGCTTAGGGTAATGTGATGAGGCGTTGATTGGGGTGGTGCCTCTTAATTTTCCACTTTTCAAGGTGTGTGCTTCTACAAAACAGGGTTTTAAAGCAAGAATTTTTAGGGTGTGGTGTCTTTTAATGTTTCATCCTTACTTTAGTGTTTTTTAGGGTTGACGTGTCTTAATGCTTTCAGACAAGTTTCAATGGGCACGTCAAGTTCTACACACAACTTGGTGAAAGTAGATTTCCTTTTTATCTTGTAGAGGCTCTAAAAACCCTAGTGTACTCATCCTAAAGATCGTGCAGCTACTATTAGATGAGTTAGTTTTTAGGGTTGAGTGATGCGGCCCAGGTCAACTCACGGTGGCTTCGCAAACACCACTCAAGAGAAAGAGAAAAGAGCACTCCAAGAATTTATCCAGCATATTAGAGTGTACATTTTTTTGTAGGGTGATGTGTTAAGAATGTGGGTCAAGCAATCATTCACCACGCCAATTTTTTTAGTTTTTATGATTTTTTTTTAGCTTTTTCACGCAAGCAAACAATGAGAGAGAGAGTACTTACTATCGGTCCTCGAGGCGCCTACTTCCTTGCTACCATAGTGGAATGCGTCGCTTCGCCGTCCATGCGCCGAATTCCTGCAACCATCAAGTAAAAAGGAAAATAGGGCATTAGACGATATGAGAATGAAGGTGGAATGGAGGTGATAAAACAAATCCGTTGCCTCCCCGGCAACGGCGCCAAAAACTGACGTGCCTTCGTGCGTGTGTGTTAAGAGGTGTTGTTATAGTTGCACTTGATACGTCGGTTTTAAAAGAAGTAAACGGAGGTGAGTCCGAGTGTCGATCTCAGGGAGGCGTGGAAATCGGATTTTGTTTACCACTTGTTGTCACGAAAAAGGCGGAGTTTTGCTTGCGAAAGAAACGGTTTTGAAAAGCGAGAGATAGAGAGAGTTTAGGGTTAGAAAGCTCTTGGTTTTGATCATGCACTTTAAACAGAAATTAAAAAGGCAACTAAATGAAAAACAATTTCATTAAACATGCATTCATAGTTCATGGTTTACAATATTAAATACATGCTTCAACAAAAGTAAATGAAAGCTTAAAAGAGAGAGAGAGAGGTGGAGAGCGACGAGGCAGCCACGGCGGTGGAGGAGGCTCCGTCGGCGGCTCGTCGTCTCCGGCGATTACAAGAGTGCCTAAGACTAGCTAGGAGAGGAGTGGAGTAGTTGCAAGTGGGAGAGGATGCCTTGAATGGTGGTAGAAGGGGGTTTAAATAGAGTTAAGGGCTTCCTAAAAGAAGAATGTGCTTTAGCGACATCCAGAACGTCGCTAAAACCGCTTCCATATACGTCGGTGAAGGTCTTCTGCCGCCGGTCAGCCGCCCGCCCCTCTCTCTCTTCAGGCGCGATCCGTGGGCGTCGAACGAGAGCCGTCCGATTGATGATCGGACGGCTGAGATCCTCCCGCGCCTGCGCTAGGATCGCGCTTCGGGCGCGCGTGCGCGCGCGCGTGGGAGGTGGGGCGCTGTCGTCGCGCCGCGTGGCGCGATCCTAGCCGCTCGCTCCTGATCGCGCGGCTCAATTTTGCCGCGCCCTTCGCCCGCAGATGATTTTCGCTCCGCGCGAATCGAACGCGCGTCGCCGCGACGCGGGCGTGCGCGCTAACCGTTGCGCCACGCCCGCGCTTTGTCGCGGCGACCGCGGGCGAGCGCGCGGATCTCGGCCGTTCGATCGAAGATCAACGGCCGAGATGCGTCCTTGGCTGGCTTGGGGGCGTGCGGCCGGCGGGGGCGGGGCGACGTGGCGCGTTCTAGGCCGTTGATCTCCAGATCAACGGTCAGGATTTCTTGGGCCCATTGTGGGAGCTCCGGATGTCGGATTTGGCCGATTTTGAGTCCGTTAGACTCCGTTCGTCGTCCTGAATCCATCCGTGCGGTCCGATTGCTCATCTGAGGCCTGCTTTGACAAATGCTTTACACAAATGGCCATTAATACAGTTTATAAGCAATCTTGGTACTTGATGCATGCAATGCTCCTATTCTACTTTATGTTGTGCCTTTTATTCTAAAGATGGGCCATATTCAACCTAATTACTACCCCCTTGAGTGGTGTTATCAACACTCCATCACCCGTAGGAGCGATCTTAGCCGTTCGATCCTCGATCGAACGGCTGAGAACAGATCTCGCGACAGCCCTTCGAACAGCAGCGTAACAATGAGAGGCTCTAAGATCGGACGGCTGAGAGCTGCGCATCGCCCGTACATCTCAATCATTTGCAGATCACAACCGTCAGATTTCAATCAAATGGCCACCAGCGTCGCACCAGCTCACAGCATCCACGACTGATACGACCAGGGCATCAAGCGTCGTTTAAGACGTCTGGGAAGTGGCCCAGACGTCTGGAAGCCTTCCCATACGTCTGGAATTAAATTTTTTCGGCGTACGGGTTCACGTCTACGCGCATGCGCGCGCAGACTGAACCCGCCGCCCTCCTCTTTCCTCCCTCCCTGCAGACGCAGCTTTTCTCTTTCTCTCTCTCCCCGCGGCTGCTTTCAAATACGCTTCCCCCTCTCCCTCACCCTCACTCCACCGCCTTCTTCTTCTTCTCCCTGTTAGCGAGAGAGCGCGAGCGGACGACAGCGGCAGCAGCGGCTATTGCGACTGTGTGGAGAGGAGGGGCTGTTACGAACGCGGCTTCAAGACGTTTTTTTAAGACGTCTGGGAGGTGGCCCAGACGTTTGGAACCCTTTCCAGACGTCTGGGATTTAATTTCTGCAGCGTACGGGGTTGCGTCTGCGTGCACCTGCAACCGCCGCTCCTTCCCTCTTTTTCCCTCTCTCCTCCTGCAAGGCACAGTGCTGCGCTCTCTCTCTCTCTCTCTCCCCACGCGGCCTTATAAGGCCCTCGCCCTCTCCCTCACTCTCATCTCCTCCGCTTCCTTCTTCTTCTTCTTCCAGCCGGTGCGAGAGCGAGCGGCGGCAGCAGAGCCGCGGCAATTGTGCGGGAGGAGGTGTTGCGCGAGGGAGGAGACGCTCGACCGTGAGAGCTCGAGCTTGCCGGGGCAGCTAGAGCCGACCGGCGGGGGAGCTTTTAAATTTGTTAGTATAATTTGTTAAAATTATGGAACAATTAATAGAACCTAGGACATTGCATGAATCCTAGGAATGACAAACTAGATTGAATGATAGATCCTAGGGTATTGCATGAATCTTAGGGCTGGAAAACTAGATTGTATGATAGATCCTAGGGTACGGCATGAATCCTAGGACTGGAAAACTAGTGGAATATGTAAATATTGCAGTTTCGGAAAAGTGGAAAGGAAATAATAGCTGCCTGTAAATTGGTTTAACCGCTGCCTGTTATGAATAAACAAACATGGTGGAAAACATGGGTTGTATGAACGTAAAACTGGAACGGTGAAACCTAAATGAGATGAGTTAAAGGAGCTGGAACCCTACGGGGAATTAGGAGTAGAACTCCTGGAAAGAGAATGAATGGAACTGAGGAAGTGAAATGTGGAAGTGTGTTGTCTCTTAGGTCCGTGGTACCAACGAGAGCACACATTACCTCTTAGTGTAGAGGGGAGCTTGCTGCCCTCAGGTAGAGACCGGGGTGGGTTTGGCTACTGTACACCGACTTGCTAGCCCTCGTGTACGCAGTACCGAGGAGAGCTACTAGTGTAGGGAGAGCACTAGCTACCCCACGGGTCCCGGGGTTCTGCTAGCCTCCTACACCGACTTATTAGGCCCACTAGGCAAACCAGGGTAATTAGGCGAGGGTGCGCGGATTGTGGAGGGGTTGGACCCCTGTTACTGAGAGGGCTCTGCCCTATACTGGTTCCGTGTTATGCTTGGGTGCACCCGTTAACGGAAACGACTGACCGCGTGCCAGTGCGGGGTAGCTACCCATGCATTTATTGCGCGTGCCGTAGTCACCGTTACGTCTGTCAGCGACCTTGGGGTGGTTGACTGAGGGTAGGACCACTGCGGGGGACTCACACGTGGTGCTCTCCCGGCCGGGAGAGCACCACGTGTTACTTCTACTTTTCGGAAAAGACTGCAATCAAGATCGTTCCCACGAGGAACATTCGAGATCAAGTGAAGGATCTGAGAAATAAATAAATCGTGAAATAATAGAAAGACGTAAATAAAGAAAGTAACAAAATATAACAGCTACTGTACACTCTACTGCTTCTTTAGTTTTAGTTGCCACTCTACTCAGCGTTTCGGTGATGTGTTACACTCGTTACTTTTCAGGACCAGGTGTTGAGCAGCCAGGGTCTGCGGCTGCAGAGGACGCTGGGCCGAGTAGGGTCCAGTAGAGTTACCGCTGTTCTTTTGTACCCCTTTTTGTTCCACTGTAGTGAGTAGTTCTTGTTACTCTCTGTACTTTTCTTTACTTGTAGTTCATGTTATGATTATAAATGTTGTTCTACTATTGTGGTGGTACATGCTGTAGTAGTTCCTTTTCTTACTGCTGTATTTTGTCACTGCTATTTGTATTCATGCTGAATGTGGTTTATTTTACTGCTCTTTTGGTTACTTCCTTGTTGGACGGCTGGGTCTTGGGATTAGTCGAGTCGGTCCGGTTCTCGTGTCTCGTAGGGACTTGGGAGTCGGGTCGTTACAAGATGGTATCAGAGCAAGGTCGTCCCAAGAAGTGAATCAATTGACTGGAAAATAACCAATTCACATGTCTATAATTAGAGTAGCCACCACAACATATCTTTTGACATGAGCTCCTAGATGTTTTCGTTAGGTATCGTTCCATATTGATGTGTTTCGCTTTGTTTCACGTCTCCTTACAGGAGATGTCTTTTCGTGGGACGGGTGAGGCGGGCTATGGGCGCAGCCGAGGACGAGGTCGGTGAGGTGGGGGTGCCGTTGTTGACGCCTCAGTGGACCAGCCACAGCTCCCGGGCATCCAGGCCCAGGACCTCACCCAGCTGATATGGGACATTGTGCGAGAGAAGCTCCACCCATTGCCCCGAGCACCCCACCCTGGGGCTGCGAAGGGGGAGTCCTCTGTGGGACCACACGACGGACGTGGCGCTGGACACGGGGGAGGGGATGGGCCGCCGCCGCCCCCACCTTCCTCCGACACTTCTATGCACGAGGCACCTTTGCCTGGAGGTGCACCAGCATCTCCACTGCAGCGCCACTTTGAGCTCTTCGGGCAGTTTTGAAAGCTGAAGCCCCCTTCTTCAAGGGGGATGGGGACCCGACCGAGGCAGAGGACTGGCTCGTGCAGCTGGAGAAGATTTTCGACACCCTTCGCCCCCCGGTGGAGTGCCGCGTGGCCTTTGCCACGTACCAGCTAGAGAGTGCGGCACACAGGTGGTGGAGGGCGGTCCGGGGACAGGAGAGGGACTAGCCGACCTGGAACCGGTTTGTCACCCTCTTCTGCCAGCAGTACTTTCCCCAGATGTGGCAAGACCAGAGGAGGCGGGAGTTCCACACTCTCCGCCAAGGGACGATGGCCGTGAGCGCGTACCGCACGCGTTTCCTGGAGCTATCCCACTTTGCAGCAACAGCGGTAGCCACTGAGGGGCTCCGGCCTACGATTCGGGGGTATGTCAAACCCCTGAAGCTGCCTACGTTTTCGAGGGTGGTGGAGGCAGCCATGACTTACGAGGAGACCAACCTGTCCGCGCGAGACACTTACGGCGGGCGGAAGAGGCCCTTTCAGCCAGACTTTTCACAGGGCCGGCGAGAGAGGAGACAAGTGGCGTCCGCAGGAGAGCTTTCTCATTTTGCAGGGCCATTAGTGGCCTTTGGGGGCCCTTGACAGGGGCTAGTCGCCAGCACCGGACCCCCGCCCAGCCGACAGCAGGGACCCACTGAGGGCGGGAGTCGGGTTCCCCTCTGTTACCAGTGTGGCCAGCCGGGCCACATCAGGAGGGACTGCCCGTCTAGGGCAGGAGGTCAGCAGATACTTCCTGCGCAGAGCGCTGGAGGGCGCGCAGGAGGCCGCGATTCCCAGGCTCGAGGAGGACAGCAGTCGCGGGGAGGGTACCGGCCAGCACCTACTCGTCCGATGCAGAGTGTGGCTGCTTCGTTCGCACCCAGAGCTGAGGGGCGTATCAACTCCCTGACACACAGGGATGCCAGAGCTTTGGGATCGGTGGGGGCAGGTATGGTTTCAGTTTCCGGCAGACTCGTTTAGACACTTTTCGATTCTGGCACTACGCACTCGTTTGTCGCAGCCAGTTTCGCAGTTAGTTTGGGCCAGGACTATATGCTGTTAGAGAATCCGTTCGTAATCAGAGGTCTGAGTGGTCAGCTATTTGTAGCTGAGGAGGTGTACACGGATTGCGAGGTCAGCGTCGGGGGACATAGCCTGCCAGCTGACCTGATTATGATACAGATGGAGGACTTTGGCGTAATTCTGGGGATGGACTGGCTGTCCGCTTACCACGCCTTATTGGACTGTTTTGAGAGGAAGATTGTCTTCTCCATGCCGGAGTTGCCTTCTTTCGAGTTTCACGGACAGCCAGTGGACGGAGGCTTCAGGTGCATTTCGGCACTTCGGGCGGCGAGACTTTTGAGCCAGGGGAGTGAGGGCTTCCTAGCTTGTGTGGTGGCGGAGCCCAGCCCTGTGGCAGACTTCCAGGGCATCCTGGTGGTCAGAGAGTATCCTGACGTGTTCCCAGACGAGTTACCAAGACTACCGCTCGAGCACGAGATCGAGTTTGAGAGCTCACTAGTACCAGGGACCAGCCCCATCTCCTCCGCGCCATACAGGATGGCACCGCTTGAGCTACGAGAGCTCAAGTCTCAGTTGCAGGACCTTTTGGAGAAGGGTTTCGTGAGGCCCAGTGCATCTCCTTGGGGAGCCCCGGTACTATTTGTGAAGAAGAAGGATGGTACCCTACGCCTTTGTGTGGACTACCGACAACTGAATAGGGTCACCATCAAGAACAGATATCCGCTGCCGAGGATCGACGACTTGTTTGACCAGTTGCGGGGTGCCACGGTATTCTCGAAGATCGACTTGAGGTCTGGATACCACCAGTCGAGGATCAGGGAGGCAGACGTCTCCAAGACAGCTTTCCGCACCTGGTACGGACACTACGAGTTTTTGGTCATGCCGTTTGGGCTGACCAATGCCCCCGCTGCTTTCATGGACCTAATGAACCAGGTGTTTAGACCGTACTTGGACCAGTTCGTGGTGGTATTCATTGATGACGTACTCATCTATTCTCGAGATCGGACGCAGCACGGACAGCACTTGAGGATGGTTCTGGACTCACTGAGACGACGTAGGCTGTACGCCAAATACAGCAAGTGCGAATTCTGGTTGAGGGAGGTGACCTTCTTAGGTCATGTGATCTCTAGAGACGGCTTGGCGGTGGACCCAGCCAAGGTCGAGGCAGTGCTCAGGTGGGAGAGACCGCGTTCAGTCACTGAGATTCGCAGTTTCCTGGGACTGGCAGACTACTACAGACAGTTCATCAGGGTTTTTCACAGATCGCGCTTCCTATGACACAGTTGACTTGGAAGGACGTGCCCTTCACTTGGACAGACGCCTGTGAGGCATGTTTTCAGGAGCTGAAGGAGAGGTTGACCTCGGCTCCCGTGCTCACCATCCCTGACAGTAGTGGCAGGTTCGTTGTGTACACGGATGCCTCCTTGCAAGGGTTAGGAGGTGTGCTCATGCAGAGGGGTCACGTTGTCGCTTACGCTTTGCGGCAACTGAAGCCCAATGAGCATACCTACCCTACCCACGACCTGGAGTAGACAGCTGTCGTCTTCGCACTGAAGACCTGGAGGCACTACTTGTACGGTGAGACCTTCGAGATTTTCACTGATCACAAGAGCCTCAGATACCTTTTTGATCAGAAGGAGCTCAATATGAGACATAGACGTTGGTTGGAGCTCCTGAAGGACTACGACTGCAGCAATTCCTATCACCCGGGCAAGGCCAATGTGGTAGCTGACGCCTTAAGCCGGAAGGCGCCCGCACACTTGGCCTGTTTACAGTTACAGAGTTGGAGCCTTTTGGAGGAGGTGGGCAGTTGGCGACCCCTAGAGTTACGGGGGCACTGTGGGGCAGTGACTGTTACACGACAGACTAGGCCAGAGCTGATAGACCGCACCATCACAGGACAAATGGCCGATCCGTACCTGCAGTCCTTGCGCGACAGAGTACTGTCAGGAGACCCAGGGGACTTCTCTTTCACAGACCAGGTGCTGTGCCTGAGGGGACGGTTGTGCGTTCCCAGGGACGATGAGCTGTTGAGAGAGCTCCTGACTGAGGCACACGGTTCCAGATTCACCATACATCCCGGAAACACGAAGATGTACCACGACTTGAGACGCGAGTTTTGGTGGAGGGGGATGAAGCGGGATGTGGGTGAATTCATGCAGCAGTGCTTAGTGTGCCAGCAAGTGAAAGTCGAGCATCAGAGGCCTGCAGGGCCGCTACAGCCGCTTCCAGTGCCAGAGTGGAAGTGGGAGAGCATCACCATGGACTTAGCGATGGGCTTACCTGTTACCCAGCGAGGACATGACGCAGTCTGGGTAATTGTGGATAGACTGATGAAGACGCACGATTCTTGCCGATCCGAGTCACTTTGGGACCAACACAGTTGGTAGAGAGGTATATCCGCGACGTGGTACGACTACACGGAGTTCCGCGGGAGATCGTATCCGACCGGGATACCCGCTTTACGTCCCAGTTTTGGGCTGAGTTTCAGCAGGCCCTGGGGACGCGGTTGAGGTTTAGTACGGCTTACCACCCCCAGATGGACGGACAGTCTGAGCGCACGATACAGACACTTGAGGACCTTTTGCATGCCTGTGTACTGGACTGGAGGGGCTCTTGGGAGGATCACCTGCCCCTGGCGAAGTTTGCATACGACAACAGCTATCACTCGAGCATGGCTCCCTACGAGGCTCTGTACGGACGGAGGTGTACGGCACCCTTGAGTAGGGTTGAGGTGGGGACCAAGTGGGAGGTTGGCCCCAGGTTGATCCGGCAGAGTCAGGAGGAAGTCGAGCAGATCCACAGGCGACTCCACACTGTCAGGAGCAGACAGAAGAGCTACGCGGATCGAAGACTCAAAGAGGTGCAGTTTGAGGTTGGGGACCACGTCTTCCTTCGTGTTTCGCCCATGAAGGGGCTGCAGCGGTTTGGGGTGAGAATGAAGCTTGCGCCGAGGTTCGTGGGGCCCTTTGAGGTCCTAGAGCGAGTTGGACCCGTTACTTACAGACTTGCCCGCCTTCCTCAGCTTTTTGTGTGCACGACGTGTTCCACGTGTCCAACCTCAGGAAGTACGTAGCCGATCCCAGTCACGTACTGAGTCACGAGAGCGTCGAGGTGGGCGACGACCTTACCTACCCCGAGCGACCAGTCCAGATTCTTGACCGAGCCGTCCGCAGTTTGAGACGAAAGCAAGTACCCCTGGTGAAGGTTTTGTGGAGGAGGTAGCGGTAAGAGGAGGCTACCAGGGAGCCTGAGGCGGTGATGCGGGAGCGGTACCCGGAGCTCTTCGCGGGTTAGTCTATTCGGACTGGCTTCGGTCCTCTTTGAGTTTGTTATATTTTTATATGACATTTTTTTTTCCGTACCCTAGTTAGCGCAAGTTTCGGGGATGAAACTTCCTTTAAGTTTGTTATATTGTTACGAACGCAGCTTCAAGACATTTTTTTATGACATCTGGGAGGTGGCCCAGACGTCTGACCAGACGTCTGGAACCCCTTCTAGACGTCTGGGATTTAACTCCTGCGGCGTACGGGGTTGCGTCTGCGTGCAGGCACACGCAGACCTGCAACCGCCGCTCCTTCCCTCTTTTTCCCTCTCTCCTCCTGCAAGGTGCAGTGCTGCGCTCTCTCTCTCTCCCCGCGCGGCCTTATAAGGCCCTCGCCCTCTCCCTCACTCTCATCTCCTCCGCTTCCTTCTTCTTCTTCTTCCACCCGGTGCGAGAGAGAGCGGCGGCAGCAGCAGCCGCGGCAAGTGTGCGGGAGGAGGTGTTGCGCGAGGGAGGAGACACTCGACCGTGAGGGCTCGAGCTTGCCGGGGCAGCTAGAGTCGGCCAGCGGGGGAGCAGCGGGCGTGGAGTGTCGCGGGAGGGCTGCTGCAGCTCGAGCAGCAGGCGGACGAGGCGCGGTGCGGCCGTACGTCGCGGGCGGAGAGCGAGTCGAGCTCTGATTCTGGAGGTTTTTCCAGAATCAGACGTCTGGGATTCCAACCAGACGACGGTGAAAACGTCTAGAGGACTGTCCAGACGTCTGGCAAGTAAGTTATTTTGTCCTTCTTCCTTTTTCGCGCGTACGGCCATGCAGCCGTCCGCAGCGCCTTCGTCTGCGACCCGTCGTACTGAGAGCGAGGAGTGGATACGTGCAGGTTCTGCTCGGGAGGGCGCCAGACTCACCATCAAACGCGAATCGGACGTCTGGCCGCAGTGCCAGACGACGGAGAGGACTTCCAGATGTCCGGGTTGACCATCGGACGTCTGGAAACTGGGCCAGAAGCCCCCGCAGGTTTCTAGACGTCTGAGGGACTACACAGAACAAAGATACCATTTGACCCACATTTTCAGACGTCTGGAAGAGGTTCCAGACGTCTGATTTTGAACTGTTTCGTCGTTTTCAACCCGTTTAGGGCCCGTTCGGAGTCCGTTTTCCGCGTTTCGAGTTGCGTTCTTTTCGGAATAAAATCCCCTACCCGTTAACAGTAATTATATACTGTTCTGAGAAACTCCTTGTGTTTGATCCTTGTGTTAGGATCCCGTCCCATTGCAGTCTCGAGGGTTGCGAAGGCCCGCGGGATTTCCGACCACACCCCCAGTACTCCCGTTGTAGCTGGTAGAGTGGCCTTTAAATTTGTTAGTATAATTTGTTACAATTATGGAACAATTAATAGAACCTATGGCATCGCATAAATTCTAGGAATGAGAAACTAGATTGAATTATTGATCCCAGGGTATTGCATGAATCCTAGGGCTGGAAAACTGGATTATATGATAGATCCTAGGGTACGGCATGATTCCTAGGACTGGAAAACTAGTGGAATATGTAAATATTGAAGTCTTGGATAAGTGGAAAGGAAATAATAGCTGCCTGTAAATTGGTTTAACCACTGCCTGTTATGAATAAATAAACATGATGGAAAACATGGGTTGTATGAACGCAAAACTGGAACGGTGAAACCTAGATGAGCTGAGTTAAAGGAGCTGGAACCCTACGGGGAATTAGGAGTAGAACTCCTGGAAAGAGAATGAATGGAACTGAGGAAGTGAAACATGGAAGTGTGTTGTCTCTTAGGTCCGTGGTACCAACGAGAGCACACATTACCTCTTAGTGTAGAGGAGAGCTTGCCGCCTTCAGGAAGAGACCGGGGTGGGTTTGGCCACTGTACACCGACTTGCTGGCACTCGTGTACGCAGTACCGAGGAGAGCACTAGCTACCCCACGGGCCCCGGGATTCTGCTAGCCTCCTACACCGACTTGTTAGGCCCACTGGGCAAATCAGGGTAGTCAGGCGAGGGTACGCGGACTGTGGCGGGGTTGGACCCTTATTACTGAGAGGGCTCTGCCCTATACTGGTTCCGTGTTGTGCTTGGGCGCACCCGTTAACGGAAACGACTGACCGCGTGCCAGTGCGGGGTAGCTACCCGTGCATTTATTGCGCGTGCCGTAGTCACCGTTACGTCTGTCAGCGACCTTGGGGTGGTTGACTGAGGGTAGGACCACCGCGGGGGACTCTCCCGGCCAGGAGAGCACCACGTGTTACTTCTACTTTTCGGAAAAGACTGTAATCAAGATCGTTCCCACGAGGAACATTCGAGATCAAGTGAAGGATCTGAGAAATAAATAAATCATGAAATAATAGAAAGACGTAAATAAAGAAAGTAACAAAATATAACAGCTACTGTACACTCTACTGCTTCTTCAGTTTTAGTTGGCACTCTACTCAGCGTTTCGCTGACGTGTTACACTCGTTACTTTTCAGGACCAGGTGTTGAGCAGCCAGGGTCAGCGGCTGCAGAGGACGCTGGGCCGAGTAGGGTCCAGTAGAGTTACCGCAGTTCTTTTGTACCCCTTTTTGTTCCACTGTAGTGAGTAGTTCTTATTACTCTCTGTACTTTTCTTTACTTGTAGTTCATGTTATGATTATAAATGTTGTTCTACTATTGTGGTGGTACATGCTGCAGTAGTTACTTTTCTTACTGCTGTATTTTGTTACCGCTAGTTGTATTCATGCTGAATGTGGTTTATTTTACTGCTCTTTTGGTTACTTCCTCGTTGGACGACTGGGTCTTGGGATTAGTCAAGTCGGTCCAGTTCTCGTGTCTCGTAGGGACTCGGAGTCGGGTTGTTACAGGGGCTATTGCAAGCGGAAGAAGGAGCTCGACCGCGAGGGTGCGAGCTTGCCGGGGCAGCTAGAGCCGATCGGGGGGAGAGCAGCGAGCGTGTGGTGCCGCGGAGGAGCTGCTGCAGCTCATGCAGCAGGCGGACGCGGCACGACCGTGAGCTGCGGGCGGAGAGCGAGAAGGTTCTGATTCTGGGAAAATTTCCCAGAATCAGACGTCTAGACTTACATCCAGACGGCGCTGGAGACGTCTGGAGGAAGGTCCAGACATCTGACAGGTACGTTATTTTTTTATCTTCTCCTTCTTTCACGTGTACGGCCATGCAGCCGTTCTGCCGAGGTCTTTTGCACCCTTTCGTGATGAGAGCAGGCGTGTGTGTGTGCAGGATTTATTTGGGAAGGCGCTAGGGCTCGCCATCCCACACAGATCAGACGTCTGGGCACAGCACCAGACGACGGAGAGGGCCTCCAAACGTCCAGGGTGACAATCAGACGTCTGGAAACTAAGTCCAGACGGTCCAGCGGGCTTCTGGACATTGGAAGGATTGCGCAGACCAAGGTATGACCTGATCTATCTTTTAAGACTTCTGGAAGAAGTTCCAGACGTGTGATTTTGGACAGACTGGTTGTTTTTTACCCGTTTAGGGTCCGTTCGGAGTCCTTTTTCCGCGTTTCAAGTTTCGTTCTTCCCAGATTTAGTTCCTCTACCTGTTTACAGTAATTGTATACTGTTCTGAGTAACTCCTTGTGTTGATCCTTGTGTTAGGACCCCGTTCCCTTGCGACTCTAGGGGTTGCGGAGGCGCGCAGGATTGCCAACCACGCCCCCAATACTCCCAGTTTTGCGGGTAGAGTGGCCATTTCAATTATTTATCAAAAATTATGCAATTGTGAAATAATTAATAGAGTCTAGGGCATTGCATGAACCCTAGGGCTGAAAAATTAGATTGAATGATAGATCCTAGGGTATTGCATGAATCCTAGGACTGGAAAACTAGATTGAATGATAGATCCTTGGGTATGGCATGAATCCTAAGACTGGAAAACTAGTTGAATATATATATACATTGCAGTCTTGGAAAAGTAGAAAGGAAACAATAACTGCCTGTAAATTGGTTAACAGCTGCCTATTTATGAATAAATAATTACTGTTGAAAGCATGGGTTATATGGATATAAAGCTGGAATGGTGAAACCTAAATTGGCTGAGTTAGAAGAGCATGAACCCTACGGGGAATTAGGAGTCGAACTCCTGGAAAGTGAATGGAATAGAATTGGGGAAGTGAG
The DNA here is from genome assembly GCA_037157565.1 of Thalassia testudinum. NCBI lineage: Eukaryota > Viridiplantae > Streptophyta > Magnoliopsida > Alismatales > Hydrocharitaceae > Thalassia > Thalassia testudinum. Next base: position 58,896,255 of record JAZHRO010000030.1, read on the forward strand.
CTGGCCCTTGAGTACGGAGTACCAAGGAGAGCAACTGTCCCCCTGTTTAGTGCAGAGCGGAGCTAGCCGCCCGACGGACCCAGGGTTAGGTCTGGCCACTTTGTACCGACTTTTGGTCCTCTTGTACATAGTACCGAGGAGAGCTACTAGTGTAGGGAGAGCACTAGCTACCCCACGGGCCCCGGGGTTCTGCTAGCCCTCCTATACCGACTTGTTAGGCCCACTGGGCAAACCAGGGTAGTCAGGCGAGGGTGCGCAGACTATGGAGGGGCAAGACCCCTATTTGGTTACTGTGGAGGAACTGGACCCCTGTTACTGAGAGGGCTCTGCCCTATACTGGTTCCGTGCTGTGCTTTGGGCGCACCCGTTAACGGAAACGACTGACCGCGTGCCAGTGCGGGGTAGCTACCCGTGCGTTTATCGCGCGTGCCATAGTCACCGTTACGTCTGTCAGCGACCTTGGGGTGGTTGACTGAGGGTAGGACCACCACCGAGGACTCTCCCGGCCAGGAGAGCACCACGTGTTACTTCTACTTTTTGGAAAAGACCCCAATTAAGATCGTTCCCACGAGGAACATTCGAGATCTAGAGAAAGATCTGAGAAATAATTCAATAGTGAATAAATGGAAAAATTAAAGTAAGATATTATAAATATAACAGCTACTGTCCACCTTACCATTTCTTTTAGCTTTTAGTTGCCACTCTACTCAGCGTTTCACTGACATGTCACCTTTGTTACCTTTTCAGGACCAGGTGTTGAGCAGCCAGAGTCGGCAACTGCAGAGGGCGCTGGGCCTAGTAGAGCCCAGTAGTGTTACTTGTGTAGTACCCACTGTACTTTCTTTCGGTTGTAGTGAGTAGTTTCTGTTACCCATGTACTCTTTTTATTGTAAGCTTCATGTTTATGTAAATGTTTATTTCTCTACTGTTGTGGTAGTGTATACTGTAGTATTTCTTTTCTTTACTGCTGTATTTTGTTACTGCTAGTTATATACATGTTGAGTGTGGTTTACTTTACTGCTCTTTTGGTTACTTTCTCGTTGGACGACTGTGTCTTGGGATCAGTCGAGTCGGTCCGATTCTCGTGTCTCGTAGGGATTCGGGAATCGGGTCGTTACAACGACAAACCACGAGCACAGCACAACGGGTTGCACCTCTTCCGCGAAGGCAACAACAGGCGTTTGAAATCCCACGTGCTGCCAAATCAATTTCTTACACTGGCACGGCTAATTAAGGCCGTGGATCAGCGCGCGGACGGTGGAGATGGCAACATGTGGTGCCCGAAGATGCAGTCGTGCAGGCGCACGTGATCGCAGGGCGTGATCCGAAGCGTGCTTCTCACGGGATCTCGACCGTCCCATCTTTGATCGGACGGTCCGCAGCGAATGCACACAGATCATGCGGGAGAAGAAGAACAGCGCTTGCGTTGGACCGGCGAGCAGGGGGGCTATACTGACACTTTAGGCATGGGTTTAGCGACGTCCCGGATGCCACTAAAGCCCATTCTTAAATTAGAAACCCCTTCTTCCTATATAAACCCCTTCCAACTACCCATGTAAAGCATTCAATTCCCTTGCAAGTCTTCTACCCTACTCCTAGCCACCCTTAGCACTCTTTTGTAATCGTCGGAGTCGATGAGCCGCCAACGGAGCCCTCCTCCACTGTCGTGGCCGCCTCACCGTCTCCCTTCTCTCTCACTCTCTATTTTAGCATTACTTTACTTTAGCTTAAGCATTTGTCTATTGTTGTATTTACAAAAACTTAAGTTGAATGTTAAATGAAGATGTTTCTCTTCTAGCTATTGTCTCTCTTTTTACCAAATTTTCCTTACCGTGAGTTGTTGGTGCTAGAGCACCACGATCATTTGTTTTGATGATAACAAAACACGTGTTATTTAACATTTGCAATTTGAGTCCTAGATTTCAGGTCAATTGCAAATGTGGACGTGTTTAGACGGAGTTCGAGCTCGCATCCAGGACGGATTTGAGGAGCTTGACGGAAAACAGAGGAGGTTCGCGTGGAGCGACAGATTGAAGATAGAAGACAAGAAGAATATGATAGATTCTTTTTAATCCTTTCTTGTATCTCTTGTCTTTATTTTTCTTGCTCTTTTTATTTTCCTTAGAAAATTATGTTAAAGAGCCTCAAAGAATCCTAACAGTAGTCCTAGGAACACCGGCACAACCCTAGGATACTTAAGTTTTCTGTAGAATACTTAGAAAACTAATATAGGGTTCAAACAGCACTTCCAGATGTCTAATTCCCAAATCAGACGTCTGATAAAGCATTTTAAGACGTCTGACTGTTGTTTCAGACGTCTGATAACTGTTAGGCTGGAGTTAGTATTCTGTCTGATGAAATCAGACATCCAGATCTTAGTCCAGACGTCTTAGAAGACGTCTGATGACTTTGCCAGACGTCCAATTAGTGGACCGTTTGCTGGCTTGGCAAACAGTCAAGAATACGACCGTTAGAGCCTTATCAGACGTCCTTAGGCCTTTCCAGACGTCTGATAAATGACCGTTTTGCCTCGGCTGACCCAAAATCTCTTCTCAAAGATTTTCTAGCTGTTGCAACGTTTGGAAATCAATTCCCACAGTAAAAGTAGGTTTCCAGACGTCCAGACTTAGTGCCAGACGTCTTGTATGTCGTCTGATGGACTTGCACAAAAATCCTGTTTAGATCTGATTCAAGTCAGGAGGAAACCCGCATAGAATCAGACGTCTGACCTTTAAATCAGACGTCTTAAAGTGGCCTTCCAGACGTCTGATGCAAGAATTAGACGTCTGATCACCCTGTCAAGTGTAATCATTGTCCTGATTTCGACCTGATTCTCTTGGGCTTTGCACCCAACGGCTATAGAACATTTCCTAAGCCTTCCAAAGCCTTCCTAAGGCCTCTATAAATAGAGGGGAGCCTTTACACACCTAGAGACAAAAAGAAAGACACAAGATACACACTTGGATACACTTAGCTACACACTTTCACTCTTTTGTGTCCAGAAAAGATCTTGCTCTCCAAGTTTAAGCTCCATTCCCTTGAGAGCATCAAACCTTCGCGCACCCGCTCTCCCGCCGTTGTTCACGAGAGCGACATTGCGCCGTTGCGTGGCTCACACACCAGCGTCATCGTCGACGCACTCCTTGCAAAGGGGAGTTTCCTAATTCCTATAGAAGCTTAGGTTTATTACTTTGTTGGCTCTATAGGTTTGTTGTCTATTTTATCTTTGTCTTTTGGTTGGGTATTCACTTTGCGAATTCCCGTCTCCTTCGTGGGATAAAATCCTTCTCGTGGAGAGAAGGGGTTGAGGAACGCTACCCTCATACTTGTAGCGTGGTTGTACTGAGGTTGAATCACCCTCATTTTAAAGTGATTCGGTTAGTGTATTTGATCAACTAGGTTGATCGGAAAATCCTAACCCGAGAGGGTTAGGTGGTGGTTTTCACCCGGTTTGGGTTTCCACCTAACATTACTTGTGTACTTGTGCGATTGTTTGTTTATTCTGTGATATTGTTTTATTTCCGCATTTATTACGTCACCCCTCCTTCGAAGGGAAATTTCATTTGGTATCAGAGCAGGTCTTGCGAGATCGGAGTAACACCCGGCAAGAGATCAAATGGAGGGAAGCACATCAGCGATCAAAATATCCGAGGGGCAGTCCACCGTCCGATCACCCTACTTTGACGGGAACAACTACAGCTACTGGAAGATGAGGATGAGGATGTGGCTTCAAGCCACGAACTTCGCTCTATGGGGACGTTGCGAAGCCTCATACGAGATCCCGGAGCAACTGGACGCAGGATACTCGCAGCAGCAGATTCGGGAACTCTCGCTCAACGCGAAAACAATGAACGCGTTGTATTGCGCGCTCAGCCCGGAGGAGTTCAACAGAATCTCGCAATGCGCCACCGCATACGAGATTTGGCACACACTTGAGGTAACTCACGAAGGTACCTCTAAGGTAAAAACTTCTAAAATTAATCTACTTTCTCAAGAATTTGATTCTTTTTCTATGAAACCTAACGAGTCTTTAAGTGAGATGAACACTAGGTTCACTCTCATTATAAATAACTTGAAAGCTTTAGGGAAAACTTTCATCAAGGGGGAGCTTCAAGGGAAGCTTCTTCGTTCCCTTGGACCGGAGTGGGAACAGAAAGTCATCGCCATCGAGGAGGCGAACGAAGTAGAGGAGCTCAACATGGAAGATCTCCTAGGCAATCTAATGGCCTACGAGACAAAGTTGAAGCAGAAGAAGAAGGATACACCGGAGCCCAAACTGAAGAAGACTCTCGCCTTCAGAGCCGCGTCGGATAGCGAGGTAAGTTCCGACGACGAAGACTTTAGAATTTTACTTAAAAATTTTTCCAAGTTTTGTAGGGAATTAAAGAAAGAGAAAAAGGAGAAGAAGGAAAGCCCGAGACGTTGCTACCACTGCAACGAGAAAGGGCACCTACGACCAGAGTGCCCTCTTCTCAAAAAGGAGAAAAAAAGGAAAAGGAAAAGAAATCTAAGAAGAAGGCGTTCCAAGCCACTTGGGTCGATTCCAGCTTGCTTTGGTTTCATGGCCAGAGGAAGCAACAGCGACAGCGAAAGCGGAAGCGACGACAGCGACAATGAGGTAAATTTTGATTTACAAGAAGCTTTTAATGAACTATTTGATATTAGTAAATCACTTAAAATAGAAAACAAAAGCATGAAAAAGAATCTTAGCTTTCTTAAAAATGAAAATGATAAGTTAGAAAAATAACTTAAGGACATAGAAGCTAATCCTAAAAATGATAACCTATTATTAGAAAATCATAACCTCATCAATGAAAATAATAAATTGATTGAGGAAAATGATAGTCTAAAGTTAGAAATCTATGATTTAAAGACTAAGATGCAAACTATAGAAAAAGAAATTGGATGTCTTAGGGAAAATTCTAACAAATTAATCAACAAAGTAGACAAGTTTTATAGCCCTAAGATTGAGAAAGGATCTCCATCAAGGAGACCCGCTAACAAATCCGGATCCAAGCCCACTTGGATACCGAAAAAGGAATTAGAATCTTGTTTTGTAGAGTTCAGGGATAATTACAACATAAAGGACTGGACCTACAAGCTCAAAGCTGGTCAACTCAAGTTGGGAGAACCAAGGAGTAGACCAAGGAGGAGAACAAGAAGACCGACGAGACGGCGAACAAGCAACGGACCCGCCGCACGTCGACCACCAGATTGGAGACCGGCGCCGATGCCCGGGCCTCCAAGCTACGGATGGGAGCCCCATCCGATGTGGCATCCACCACCACCATTCGGGCCATTTTATTGGCCATGGTTGGTGAGGTAAAATTTTTAACCCTATCTTTTTATAAGCATTTAGATAGGGGGAGTTAAAAAAAAAAAAATGATGATGAGCTAATTGTCAATTTTTAAGGGGGAGATATAAGGTAGCTAAATTTCCTTTAGTAAGGGGGAGAAAAATAATAGCTATCTTGTTGTTACAAAAAGGGGGAGAATATCACCTTTGTTAAAATAAATTCATAGAAGAGCATGTTTTAAGGGGGAGTTATAGGAAATGTAAAACCAATCAAACCTTTTTGATAATGTCAAAAAGGGGGAGGATTTTTATGCATTATTATTTACGATTTTGTCATCATCAAAAAGGGGGAGATTGTTGGTGCTAGAGCACCACGATCATTTGTTTTGATGATAACAAAACACGTGTTATTTAACATTTGCAATTTGAGTCCTAGATTTCAGGTCAATTGCAAATGTGGACGTGTTTAGACGGAGTTCGAGCTCGCATCCAGGACGGATTGGAGGAGCTTGACGGAAAATAGAGGAGGTTCGCGTGGAGCGACAGATTGAAGATAGAAGACAAGAAGAATATGATAGATTCTTTTTAATCCTTTCTTGTATCTCTTGTCTTTATTTTCTTGCTCTTTTTATTTTCCTTAGAAAATTATGTTAAAGAGCCTCAAAGAACCCTAACGGTAGTCCTAGGAACACCGACACAACCCTAGGATACTTAGGTTTTCTGTAGAATACTTAGAAAACCAATATAGGGTTCAAACAGCACTTCCAGACGTTTAATTCCCAAATCAGACGTCTAATAAAGCATTTTAAGACGTCTGACTGTTGTTTCAGACGTCTGATAACTGTTAGGCTGGAGTTAGTATTCTGTCTGATGAAATCAGACGTCCAGACCTTAGTCCAGACGTCTTAGAAGACGTCTGATGACTTTGCCAGACGTCCAATTAGTGGACCATTGGCTGGCTTGGCAAACAATCAAGAATACGACCGTTAGAGCCTTATCAGGCGTCCTTAGGCCTTTCCAGACGTCTGATAAATGACCGTTTTGCCTCGGCTGACCCAAAATCTCTTCTCAGAGATTTTATAGCCGTTGCAACGTTTGGAAATCAATTCCCACAGTAAAAGTAGGTTTCCAGACGTCCAGACTTAGTGCCAGACGTCCTGTATGTCGTCTGATGGACTTGCACAAAAACCCTGTTTAGATCTGATTCAAGTCAGGAGGAAACCCGCATAGAATCAGACGTCTGACCTTTAAATCAGACGTCTTAAAGTGGCCTTCCAGACGTCTGATGCAAGAATTAGACGTCTGATCACCCTGTCAAGTGTAATCATTGTCCTGATTTCGGCCTGATTCTCTTGGGCTTTGCACCCAACGGCTATAGAACCTTTCCTAAGCCTTCCAAAGCCTTCCTAAGGCCTCTATAAATAGATGGGAGCCTTTACACACCTAGAGACAAAAAGAAAGACACAAGATACACACTTGGATACACTTAGCTACACACTTTCACTCTTTTGTGTCCAGAAAAGATCTTGCTCTCCAAGCTTAAGCTCCATTCCCTTGAGAGCATCAAACCTTCGCGCACCCGCTCTCCCGCCGTTGTTCACGAGAGCGACATTGCGCCGTTGCGTGGCTCACGCACCCGCGTCATCGTCGACGCACTCCTTGCAAAGGGGAGTTTCCTAATTCCTATAGAAGTTTAGGTTTATTACTTTGTTGGCTCTATAGGTTTGTTGTTTATTTTATCTTTGTCTTTTGGTTGGGTATTCGCTTTGCGAATTCCCGTCTCCTACGTGGGACAAAATCCTTCTCATGGAGAGAAGGGGTTGAGGAACGCTACCCTCGTACTTGTAGCGTGGTTGTACTGAGGTTGAATCACCCTCATTTTAAAGTGATTCGGTTAGTGGATTTGATCAACTAGGTTGATCGGAAAATCCTAACTCGAGAGGGTTAGGTGGTGGTTTTCACCCGGTTTGGGTTTCCACCTAAGATTACTTGTGTACTTGTGCGATTGTTTGTTTATTCTGTGATATTGTTTTATTTCCGCATTTATTACGTCACCCCTCCTTCGAAGGGAAATTTCATGAGTTGCATAAATGATATAATCAAAAGATTCTAACCCTACTCTCTCTCTCACTTGCTTTCCTCCCGCGTTTTCTCGCAAGCAAAACCCGCCATTTCCATGACACTAAGTGACAAAAAAATCCGATTTCACGCCTCCCTGTGTTTGACACTCGGACTCACATCTGTCTCTTTATTTAAAGCCGACATGCGAACGCAAACTACAACAACATTCTTAAACAAACGCGTCCGTAACACGTCAGTTTTTGGCGCCGTTGCCAGGAAGCCAACAGATTTATTTTGTCACTCCCATTCTTCATCCATACTCACATTGTATGACTCATTTTCTCGCTTTACTTGATTGATCGCAAGAACTCGACGCTGGGGTGACAAAGAAGCGTGACTCATGACGGCAGGGATGGAGTAAGCGCAACAAGGACCGGTTGTGAGTATTTCTTTTCCCGTTGTTGTTTGCTTGCTTAAAAAAATCTAAAAAAATTTTAAAATTAGAAAAAAATGGGCGTGGTGAATGATTGCCTGATCCTCATCCTTAACTCATCACCCAACCAAAAAAAAAAATACACTCTAACATTCTTAAAGACTTAATCTTTTTGCAGTATTTTCTTTCTTTTTGAGTGGTGTTTGCAAAGCCATCGTGAATTGACATGGGCCGCACCACTCACCCTTAAAATCGACTCATCTAGTAGAAACTGCATGAACACTAGGATGAGCATATTGAGGTTTAGAGTCTCATCACGCTAAAGGAAATTCGCTCTTACCTGTTGTGTGCAAAACCTAACGTGTCCACTTGAAACTTGCCTGAAAACACTAAGACACGTCTGAAGTTTCCCTTCGAAGGAGGGGTGACGTAATAAATGCGGAAATAAAACAATATCACAGAATAAACAAACAATCGCACAAGTACACAAGTAATTTTTTGGTGGAAACCCAAACCGGGTGAAAACCACCACCTAACCCTCTCGAGTTAGGATTTTCCGATCAACCTAGCTGATCAAATCCACTAACCGAATCACTTTAAAACGAGGGTGATTCAACCTCAGTACAACCACGCTACAAGTACGAGGGTAGCGTTCCTCAACCCCTTCTCTCCACGAGAAGGATTTTGTCCCACGAAGGAGACGGGAATTCACAAAGCGAATACCCAACCAAAGGACAAAGATAAATTAAACAACAAACCTATAGAGACAACAAAGTAATAAACCTAAGCTTTTATAGGAATTAGGAAACTCCCCTTTGCAAGGAGTGCATCGACGATGACGCGGGTGCGTGAGCCACGCAACGGCGCAATGTCGCTCTCGTGAACAACGGCGAGAGAGCGGGTGCGCGAAGGTTTGATGCTCTCAAGGGAATGGAGTTTAAGCTTGGAGAGCAAGATCTTTTCTGGACACAAAAGAGTGTGAAAGTGTGTAGCTAAGTGTATCCAAGTGTATCTCTTAGTGTATCTAGGTGTGTAAAGGCTCCCCTCAATTTATAGAGGCCTTAGGAAGGCTTTGGAAGGCTTAGGAAAGGTTCTATAGCCGTTGGGAACAAAGTCCAAGAGAATCAGGCCGAAATCAGGACAATGATTACATTTGACAGGGTTATCAGACGTCTAACTCTTGCATCAGACGTCTGGAAGGCCACTTTAAGACGTTTGATTCCAAGGTCAGACGTCTGATTCTATGCGGGTTTCCTCCTGACTTGAATCAGATCTAAACAGGGTTTTTGTGCAAGTCCATCAGACGACATACAAGACGTCTGGAACTATGTCTGGACGTCTGGAAACCTACTTCTACTGTGGAAATTGATTTCCAAACGTTGCAACGGCTAGAAAATCTCTGAGAAGAGATTTTGGGTCAGCCGAGGCAAAACGGTCATTTATCAGACGTCTGGAAAGGCCTAAGGACGTCTGATAAGGCTCTAACGGTCATAATCTTGAGCGCCTGCTAAGCTAGCCAACGGTCCACTATCTGGACTTCTGGAAAGTCCATCAGACGTCTCCTAAGACGTCTGGTATAATGTCTAGACGTCTGATTTCATCAGACAGAACTAGCTATCTCAGCCTAACAGATATCAGACGTCTGAAACAACAGTCAGATGTCTGAAAATACTTTATCAGACGTCTGATTTGGGAATTAGACGTCTGGAAGTGCTGTTTGAACCCTATATTTGTTTTCTAAGTATTCTACAGAAAACCTAAGTATCCTAGGGTTGTGTCGGTGTTCCTAGGACTACTGTTAGGGTTCTTTGAGGCTCTTTAACATAATTTTCTAAGGAAAATAAAAAGAGCAAGAAAATAAAGACAAGGGATACAAGAAAGGATTAAAAAGAATCTATCATATTCTTCTTGTCTTCTATCTTCAATCTGTCTCTCCACGCGAACCTCCTCTGTTTTCCGTCAAACTCCTCCAATCCGTCCTGGATGCGAGCTCGAACTCCGTCTAAACACGTCCACATTTGCAATTGACCTGAAATCTAGGACTCAAATTGCAAATGTTAAATAACACGTGTTTTGTTATCATCAAAACAAATGATCGTGGTGCTCTAGCACCAACAACGTCAACCCTAAAAGACACTAAAGTAAGGACAAATGTTAAAAGACATCACATCTTAAATTCTTGCTTGAAAACCATGTCTTGTTAGGAACACACACATCTGAATTGAATAACTAAGAGGCACCACCCCAATTAACGCCTCATCACATAACCCGAGCACAAGCACTGCCCTAGCCCCATTAAAACAGAGTAGACGTGCCCTAGGTAGGACTGGGTTAAGTCTCAAGATGCATGGTTTTATTTACAACTAAGCCCATAATTAGTGGATAAGTATTGTAGAGCAGTCCCTGAGTCTTACTAATAGGTCCCTGCAGCTTACAAGGAGGTCCTTGAGAGATTTTTTTATGAATAAAATGTTATATACTAAGGACCTAAATGTAAAACTTTAAATGCAGTGTCCTAATAATGTTTAAATGCTACCAAGTTTTTATTAAAGCTTAGTTGAATATTAAGGAAGTTAATTTCACTTTTGATTTGAATTTTTGAACTCAATTGTGTGTTTAGTTTGCAATTGGATCATAATTTTACATTAATGAATAGAATATCTCATTTTACAACCTAATTTTGCATTTTTAACACATATTTGATATTTTAAGTCTTTTCCGTTAATTTATACACTTAACCCTTTCCATGTGTTAATTCAATAGTGTTTAATATAGTTTTTAGCTTAACTTGAACATTTTAGCTATGATAAGTCACACCTCATCAATCGAGCAATTGTGAGGTTGATTGGGGGTAACTTGACGGAACCTACAAGGTCACCCTACAATATTAATGCTATTCCTAAGGTAGGTAGCTCTCTATTCCCTCTTCTCTTGATCTCCTCTTATAAATTTCAACTGCACCTCCTTATTCAAGATTACTCTTACAAATATCTTAAGATCACTCCTTCTTTAAGACCCTTCTTATAAATCTTCCAAACATGACTAGAACCTATATCTCAAATTTTCTAGAGTACCACCTACTGGACATGGGCCATTTTCTTCTTTGTTTGAAAGCATGTCAACGATCTGACCTTGACAGATGTTGACTTTGGAGCTCTGAGAGTAATTGTAGTTGTTGATGATATGAAATCTATGTGAATATGCCTTGAACAACCATGATCATATTATGATCTAACACATAAATTAAATGGTCCTTGGCGACCCGATAAGGTATGGATTTTTAGAACTAATTGAGGATCCATTTAATGTACCCATATCTATGTGTGTGCTAGGGTTTTGTGTAGGTGTGGCTCCCACTTTTCTTCTTGCTTTTCCGAGAGAGCACCGCCATCAAGACGTCTCTCTTAGGGTTTTGTGAGCTTGAGGCTTTGTATTCCATCTTTCTCTCAACAATGGATTATCTCTTTCTCCACTCGCGATTTTTACCTTGTACACTAGATGGGTTTCCACGTAAATCCGTATTTTGTTGATTAATTGTCTGTGATTGTTGCTTCACACGATTCCTAACGAAAACCAATGGGTGCCCAAAGCTTGCTTATTTGTCAAGAATAGGTAGCCTTAGTAATTAATTACTTCCATAAAGAAGTTGAAGGAAAAAATCTTTTGATTTACTTTCACCCCAACGGTGATTATTTTCATTTTAAGGGTTAATCTTCTACATGCTTGTACCTTCCCATTGGTTTTTAATGAGGGAAAAAATTACCTTTACGAAATAAACTCATGTGATTCGTGATCAGACCAATAGAACCTGCTAAAACTCGATTCACACGGAAATGCGAAGAGATGCAAGACTACGGTCAAGCAATCAACTCCCCATTATTTCTCCATAACTCTCCATTACTCTAGCGATTATGCATCTCCAAAAATGTAACCATCAGCATTTGTACCCTATAAAGTGCTCCTACTGATGAGAACCTCATCATGAACCCTAACTAGCACAATCTAACCTAGATATGCAAGAAAAAGATCCTACATAACTCAAAGAAAGACTTAACTCAGAGAATTCTGAGTTTAAGAAGAAAATAAGTCATAAGGGGTAAAAATGCAATTTTACCAACATAATCTGCAAACAGGGTAACTTAGGATCCAAACACAGGTCAAACTAACCTAATAAGAAGGAAAGTGTGATGATCTGATCCAACAAGGGCTACAACAACTCCAAGGAATTAAATGACATTCTGTAACCCTAAAACAAACTCACTTCAATTCACGAGGTTTGAGGTAGGGTAAAAATCAACTAAACCCTCTAAAATTCATATAAAAATAATATATAGGATTTAGAACCTTCAATTTGACCTTAGAAACCCATTTTGACTTACATTGAGAACCATGCCCAATTAATGATTTAATTTGGGTTTTTACGTAAATTGGCTGGTCAAACATGGTCTGAACTAGAAACAAAATTCATCATTAAAATCCTTAGTTCAAATTTAGTCATGCATAAAAATTTGAGCCTAAGAAGAGACCTCCTTGACCGACTTTGCAATTTGGTCCTCATCATTTACTTTTTGACCCTCAACTTTCGAAATCCTTGCATTTTGGCCCCTAATTTCCTCATCATTTTTTGCATTTTGGTCCCTCCTGCAAGTCTCCGCGCAGCACCATACTCTGGCGACTTTGCGCGGAGCATAGCACCGCGCAGGGTGAGGGAGGCGTCCTGCAAAGTAAACGCAAAGTTCCCTGTGACGTCTACTGTCGCAGGGACTCGGCCATGCCACCTTATGACGCCCACACCTTTCGTGCGAACGTGTGGAAGGTATGGATCTCATCCCCGACCATATTCCGGCGAGGGACGCACGTCGCCAGCGTGCATCCACCCCTCCGCCACCGCCTTTATAAAGACCAGCGTCGCCTGCCGTTTCTCCCAAGCTTGTCTTGGCGGAGAATCGGTCAACATTTCCTCTCTCCTTCTCCGAAAGGAAACCCGCAAGCTTCCGACGACTCTCTCCTCTTCCTCCTCGTCACTCTGCCGCCTTACCTGCAGCAGGGTTTCTCTTGCCCTCTCGTCTGTGCCGTGCTATACCCGCCGGCGTCCCCCTGCCCACTTCCTCGTCGCCGCTCTCTCCCTCTCGGTGTTTCTTCCCCAGCTCCGGCAGGTACAAGCCGGTGGCTCCGCCCTCCCCCTTCGTCCCTGCAAGTAAGTTAGAACTACTCCCCATTTTCCCTTCTTTCTTTTCCCCACATTATTTCATTCAAACTGACCCTCGACTGTCCCTGTCCACCAACACCTTCCTCGCCTCCGGCCAACCTCCGGCGAATCGCCCCCGTCATTCTGCAACTCCATACGACTCGCTGACCGTCGCAAAGCTCCACCTCGTTACACGGAACATCCTCCGCCCATCCACTGCCACTCTACACCTCCACAACTCACCCCCGATCACACCCACTTTTCCGGCCACAGGATGACCTAGGCACGCACACCTAGGTCGTCCCGCGGCCTGCTGCACTTCGCACCACCTTCGCCGTGCCACGGCGAAGGTCCCCCAGTGGTTTGATTAGGTCGAGAGGCCCTTTTTGTGCTAGACAGGTCTGCTGCCCTGACCGCCATTGGCGACGACTTGAGAAGCTCCCAAGCGTGCTCCGGGCTTCAGAGCTCCAGGCTATCAGTTGCTGCGAAGGCGGGCGAGTCATGTGAAGGCAGGTAGCTTTCGAGTGAGGGGAATCGAGGCTGCAGCTGCTAAAGCAAGGCTGCAGTCTTCCTGAGGGGAGCGCGAGGAGAGGCAACCGTTTAGTCCCACATCGTAAGTTCTCGAAGCGCCGCACCTATTTAAATTGATTTTATGCATACGGCTTATCGCCTCCGAATGCACATGGGGTGAGGTCCCTCGCCCATCACACCCGCCTCGTCTGCGAATTCACCTCGCGGACCTGGCGAATCCGACCCGACACTACCCTGCACTCCTCGCGCACCACCCACGCAGGTGCGCCTGGTCACGGGTACGCTATCCGACCCGTTAACCCGGCTCTGGGAGAGCTTCCTGTGAGCGGTTTACAGAGAGAGAGAGACGTGCGGGTAGAGGGAAGGGGTTAGGTTTTGCTGTGCCTTGTGTGCAGGAATAGGGCGCGAAGGAGGAAGGCTCAACACTTAGCCGCAGGAAGGAGAAGAAGAAGAAGAAACCTTGAAGAAGCCTTGCAGCTGAGTAAGGCAGGAGACCAGAGAAGAAAAGAAGCAGAGGAAGAAGAAGCAGTGAAGGATGAAAAGGAAGTACTGTAACAGACCGCAGTTTAAGTCGTCTGATTGCAGTATCAGACGACGGATGAAGCTTCAGAAGAAATAAAGCATAGAAGAAGAAGAAGAAAAGAGAAGGCTCCGCAGCTGAAGAGAAAGAAGAGAAGAAGGAAGAAAGAAGCAGAAGAAGACTTCGCACAGGAAAAGAGAAAGAAGAAGAATTGAAGAAGAAAAGAAATAGAAGACAAGCAGAAGAAGAAGAGGAATTGAAGGCAAAAGGAAGAAGAAGACCCGTGGAGACACTGCAGCTGAAGAAAAAGAAGAGAAGAAGAAGACAAGCAAAGAGAGAAAGAAGAGAAGAAGAAGCCAAAAATCGAAATCTATCTCTCCCTCTCTCCCTCTCTTATTTTTGTAATAAAGAAAACTTTGTACTTCTAGAATTCTAGTAGCTCCCTGAATTCGACCTCGGGAAAATTATTTCCGAGTAAAAAAATTATATGGTAATAACAACCGTAGCTGTCTTATCTTATACTATAACGACTGTATAAAAGCACAAAGCAACGCCGCGGTTACCTTCATCACCACCTACCTACATGATAGGAGGGGCGCAGCCAACAAGGACAACCCAAAGGCTCTACAATCTACTATTTCATGTATTATTTCTGCATTTAGTGAATATTAAGAGTTAGATCTCGTCTCCAAACATGCATCCATGCTATGTGAAACTGGGTCAATAATTTCCTTCATTTTGTGTAAATTTATACCTATTTTTATTTGTTTGCAGCACGTATATGAATTTTTTTGATAACCAGCGACGACCTCAACAACAAGCTCCAAAACTTACCCGTTTCTAATCAATGTGTTAATCTTTGAAGATGTATTAGGAGGAGGGCGGATGGTGCCTAACAAATAGTTTGCAATTAATAAGCAATGGCATGGCAGGCAAACAATTCAAAGCATGTGGCTTCGATCAGCTTCCCAATCAACGAGGTGGCAAATTAAGGAGTGATCCAATAATTTCATCTGGATGATATACTCATGCATCACGTGGTTGGGAAGATCTCGGTCCTCCACGTGGCATGTGCCTCTCGTAGTTGACCTTCATGGGAAGACATGTGACGAAGGAATGCAATATTAATTAATTAACCGTTCTCGTCGAATAATAGTTTTGGAAGTTAATTGGGCATTCTATTGACCTTGTACTTAAGAGATTGTGACTCCTTGGATTTTTACATAAAATTGGCTAGAAGTAAACATGAGGCTAAGTAAGAACTTGAATTGAGACTATATATATATATATATATATATATATATATATATATATATATATATATATATATATATATATATATATATATAGGACATGCTTTGGCATGCATTCCTCTCTCTTTCTCTCTCTCTCTCTCCTTACGTTGCTTCTATAACGTCAGAAGTCATAATTTCAAGATGATATTAAGAAATAAATTAGCTGACAAGACATTAATTACTTTTCCAACAAGAACTCTTGTCACAGAGATTTCAAGATGCCCAGACTAGAACAAGCCTTAATTAACGTAGAATTCTTAGCAAAGCTGACCAAGAAAGAATATCGACAGCCTACGGTTATTAGCTACTTCTTAAGTAGAAGACACCGAAATTATACACGGGGGCGAACTCCAAATACGTGCACACTTATGCAATTTTATAAGATTTTTTATGCTCACAGTCAAAGGTATTGCCTCATGCACACGTGCTCCCATACCAAGGTTGCGACTCGCTTAAACATCATAGCTCCTCATAACATGTGCATTTCCTCTTTGGTGTGATTCCTGAGTCGTGCTCGTAATGGTCAGTCAAGTTGATGACACGTCATACGTGTTGCCGACATTCCACGGTGGGCATGAAGATGCATGGAGTGATGGATAGGGTAACTCTCAGCTAGCTAGAATTCGCCTATATGCCGGGTCGTTTAGTCAAAGAATGATCCACCTATCTTCCAGACCTTCCCGTTGGCTAAGGAAATCATTCTTCCTACTAGGCCTTTTTAGTCAAACGAGGAATCCATTCGCCAAGCCTTGCAGCTAGATGAGAAATTTGTCTATCTACCTATATCCATGGTCAGATGCATATCAAGTTTAACTATCTGTTTATTTGAGTCATCGGACTAACAATGAACCTTTATTAAGTTGGGATAACGATAACGAACCTTATATTTGTTGGGCGATTGTTCGCCTAGTTCTTTAATCGTATCTTGTAACGTTGGCCTTTTTATCCTCTATTGGTTGGATCTCTTTGAGCCTCTTCTTGAACCTTTGTATGATCCTGTTAGATTAGACTTCAATGAAGATTTTTCTTTCCTCATTAGATCTTATATAAGAAATTTCACTGCTTGGGTACGTAAATATACAGCTTACTAGTTAAACATACTATTTGTGAAAATTCAACGAAAACGGATGTAAAAGCTAAGCTTTCACGAGGCCTCCAACGCATGTGAGTTCGATCAAGAAGCGTAGGGGATTAGACATGGTGGACTCATCAAATACACTGAGATCTCTTCAGGTTCCAAGGACAGTATAATTTATATCACATCGGACCAAAAGATGTGCAAAAGAAATAGGGCGTTCCATTATGAAAAAGTAAGATCACGTCACTTGCTATGACAAATGGTCATCAAAGTCCCCTTCCCCCCCCCCCCCCCCCCCCCCCCCCCCCCCCCCCAACCACACCACTTCACCCCCCATTTCTTGGTCAAATGGTTCCCATATATACCTTCTACTCTAGATCTCTCTCTTGCCCCCATTTTTCAAACTTAAGTGGGCAATGAAAGTAGAAAGTTTTGAAAATGGATGGGGGTGATTAATATTTGCCCATTAATTCCTTATTGATGCGTGACATTATATGTGATGTTAAGCAGCTCTAAACGACTTTAGGAAAATGAGCATATACGTAAGCACATTCCCTACTTAAGTTTGCATTGTCAAATGTCCACGCTACTAAGGTCTACAAAGAAAGAGCCATGTCTATTGTGCTATCACAATTAAATTAATTAGTCTCTTCATCTCAAGTTTAACCATGAAGACCTTTCTTCTGACTTGGTCCCACCAAGTTTGAGAGATCTCTAACTAATCCAAAGTTGGTCTCATCAAGGTCTGCTGCAGATAGGCAAGTTAGCTATGGCAAAGTTGTATGTTGCAATTTTTCTTATTCTCCTATCTTTTTCTTCCACTTAGCTTTCTCAAGATTGAAGAATAAGTTAAAATGTATAAAATCGCATCATATGATGCGGTGTGCAATGTGTTGACATGATACGTCAGTGTAAAATATTTTTATATCAGTGTAAAATGATCTTAAATGATTTTACATCGATGTAAAGTAATTTTGTAGTGATGTAAAATTTTTCTATGTGATTTTACACCTATACAAAGTGATTCTGTATTGGTGTAAAATTAGTGGAAAATAAGTTTTCACTTGAAAAGTAAAAAGTGATTTTTACCTATAGATTTTAGATTTAGAATTTAGGATTTACGAAAAATAATTTTTTACTTGAAAAATAATTTTTTATCTTTCACTTTAAGGTTGAGGGAATCTAAATCTTAAACACCAAACAGTAAATCAAAAACCTAAAGATAAAAATTTACTTTTTAAAGGTGAAAAATCATTTTACATAAGTGAAAAACTGATTGAAAATCAAAATATACCGATATATTTTCATTTTCAACAAATATATTTTAGTATTCACGTTCTACATCAGTTTAAAATGATAATGGATTGATTTTACACTAATACAGATTGATTCTACACTAATATAAAATAATTTTAAGTAATTTTATATCGATACAAAAATATTTTACACTAATGTATCACATTAACTCGTTACAAAATACATCACTTTTTAATTTCTTGTACCAACATCCCTAAATATGTACTTTTAAATTTCTTTATAACATCTTATATCTTGTCGTGGGACTCTCCCAACAAATTAGGTGCTGGTGCCATTCTCACATAAGATTAGGCAACGTACGTACTCCTCAAGCAAATGTTTTCGTTTTCCATGGGAAGATTGTTTGTCCTTCCTTTTGCATTAATTACTTAATGTCTATCTCGGGACTTTCCTAATTCTGCATCTGAAGCTATGGGAAAGTTGCTTGTAATGCTGCCATATATCTCTTTTGTGGGGCCTTTGTATTGCCTTGCTGTTGTCTCGATAGAAGGGGGTCAACGGGTTTGACTTTGTGCACATAAAAGACGATAATTATAATGGTAAAATAAAACCTGTTTGACATGTGATGTTATTTAAGGAGGAAAAGATCGTGATTTTAACATTAGGGGAGAGTAATTGTTAGCACAAAGTCACACATCAAAGGTAGGAATTTGGCAATTTTGTTCCGCTCGAAGGAAGCGACATCTTGCAAAAGGATCCCATTTCAAAGTGCCACCGTGCCAAGGGACGAATACTTCACCACTTACAGGTGTCGGCTACTGCAGAGTCATAATGAGCACCATATCCACATCATAAGAAAGAATCTTAGGGTTACCGAGGGATAAAATTTTTGGGATAATTTTTTTTTAAATAGATTATCATTATTTTTAATTTGAAAATCATAAGAATTATTCTAGTTGGTTAACTTATGATTAGTTATTTGAAAAATTTTTTATTTAACTTAAAAAGGTATATGAGATAATATATAAAAATAATTTATCCTACATTAACCTCATAATAACTTATCCCATGTTAATTCTTTTAATCTGGAACAAAATATCATTTTCATCGAATAAGATTAACCTCTATTTTAATTGATTATCCCTTTAGTAAACTAAACCTAAGTATTTATCATTGGGTTACAATCCCTTCCTGGATAACATCCTACTTATTATCGATCATTAAGAAATTATTTTTCAAAGGACATTCGACAAGACGTGTGCTTCATACTTGTAAGGTAGTATTTTTCGATTATTAGTATATATTACGGATAATCAGACATATATTGTCAAGGACATTTCCTAGAATACTTTCCTATCTTATACTCTTTTTTCCGCAGTGTACGATGGTGTAGATACATGGTAAGAGAAATTTTCGTAATCTGCACGTAGTTTTGATGATATTATGACTTTGTTTTTCAAGGTAATACTTTCCTATCTTATACTCTTTTTCCCATAGTCTACGATGGTGTAGATCGATACATGGTAAGAGATATTTTCCTAATCTGCACGTAGTTTTGATGATATTATGACTTTGTCTTTCAAGGCACTCGGATCCAATAAAGAAGCATAGTTGACTTCTATAAGAAAGGTGCGCAACAAAAATGATAAGATAACATAATATTTTTCTGAACAAGGTGAAGATTTGAACCTTCATCAATTAGATAAGAGTCCACCTACCAAACCATCGACCCATTTAAGTGTTTCCAAAAATATCACTCAGCCAGGATGTCAAAAAGTTAACCTAAGGTGTAACTTGAACAATATTCATATCTAATATAATTAGCAAAAATATAAAATACAGTAATGGGGCTTCTCCCAATAGACGACATAAATGTGAGATAAACTTATGTGGATCTGATTTAAATGCAACTATAGATCCAAGCTCGTAGAAATTAATGCAGATGCAATAATGAGATGAGACCACCAGTCAGAAAGTGTGCATATATACACAACACTACATATACAAACAAACTGAGACATGTGCAACAATACATAGACATACGTCGTAAATAGAGTACTCAAGTGGCCAAATAATAGAGCAACAGACCATGCATGGCCAAGTCAAGATCTATATTTAGATCCATAAATTTAAATATAGGTCATATATCAGGGTTCAGCCATCAATAAATAAGCCCTATTGGCAAACGAGACTTAAGGGCATTGGTGGATCCAGAAGATTAATTAGTGGGATCAAGACAGCTAGCCCGTACGAGGCTAATTTATAATTAATTAAAACAAGATACATTCCCTCTTAGAATCGTAATCCCAAGGATGGATATAGATTATCCGCATGCCCATGGTACGTTAAAGTGCCCACTTTAAGAAGATGTATAAGTATTGCATACTTTCGTAAGATTAATGGATATAGATATACTTACACTAAGAAGATATGATATTAAACGAAAGGTTTCTGCATGTGATCGAGAGCCGAGCTAAATCAGAGCATTCGCAAACAAACATGCATTTGAAGAAGAATTTTATCAAGTTCACTGTAAGGAGGAAAAAAAAAAAAAGACCTTTCTTAATATATATCTGGTATAAGATGATATCTGGCAGATAAGTTTAGTGAACTAACCTGTATTTATTTGTATCACTTAACATGATTCTCATTTGTACTGAGTTAAGAGAAGTCAATCCTACACATATTTATTTCACTTTTTTTAGAATAAATTTAATTTATCTAAATATACAAATGTCAAAATTCACTTATACCATATTTTCTTTCCTATTCCTATAATTATTCCACAAATATATTTTCCTTATTAACTACCAAAAAAAAAAAATCCTTTTACCTTCTTTGAATTCCATTCTAATTATTTACGATTTAAGCCTTCAAAGGAGATATAGCCCTTTTGTGTAATAGTACAGTAATATTCATTATTGACCATGCATGTAATGAGGCACATCTAGATACAAAGCCTAAGTGGGAAAACTATTAATGGCGCCAATTTACCAAGTTTGGTTCGAATTATTTAAGGAAGCTCATCCAAAATACTTTAGTCTAAGCAATTAAATGTTAGTTCTCAGTGAGAGGTTTCCAATGTGGTACTGTTTACGGGAACTTTACGTACTGTGATTTCAATGATTAGGGGCATTTCACAATATTGGGCACTCTTTCGAGCCTTAAAGAAGGAATTGTGACTATAAAATTTGTGCAAATTGACATATACCCAAACATAGGGATATGTGCCGACTACCATCAAAGGGAGAAACGTGTCACCACATCCATCCGTGGGTGCATGAGATGGGGAGCACGTTGAAGGATCTACTGTTAGATCGTGGTTGGGTACACAAATGTAAAATATTGAATTATTTTCGGCCGATGTGAGTCCATTGCAACAATAGTTTACCACAAAAAAATAAAAATAAAGAAACATTAGATTCCACCATAATTTTCGGACGAGATCAACCGTGTGGCGTTCCGTCGCCGACGATCGTGGCCGCGTCGAGGAGGTCAGCTGCGGCTGCGATGGTTGCGATGCAAGTGTTGTGGGTGGCTTGGTCATTCTGTTATTGCAGTATGTCGTGTTGTTGGGAAGTTTAAGTTCTTCTTTTTCTTTTTCTAGTGTAGTTTAAATTTTGTTGAAGATCACATGTGACTTCGGATTTTTTACGGTCGAACTTCTGACGTGAATTAGTGGTCGAATTTGACCTTCAGATTGATTTATTTATCTTTCCCGTTGACATGATCTACAAGATTTATCTTATTAGAACTTTACCATGTCTACAAACGTGGGGTCTCTCTCCTTTAGGAATTTGACTGGTTCCAGTTGCGGGATGCTTTTTTTTCTTTTTCCTTTGTTTCTTGTCTTATTGTTTTCTGTGTTTTGACATCCCCAGATTTCTACGGAGCATAACCACCCCTTTTGAGAGTGTTAGGCATTTCTCTCTCTCCCATCTCCTGTAGTGTGTGTCTATTTGTATCGGATCTTTCCCCTTTTTAATGGAATGTTATATTCCCTCAAAAAGCAAAAATGCTAGTTGCATCCAATTGAAATGTACCCAAACTATACGATAAAGTGTTGTTTTGGTAAGAAAAATATATTTTTAAAATAAATAGAGAAATAGAGAAGAAGTGGTGCAATAAATGGGTTTTGACGTTTTAGTATTTAAGCATATTAAACCTATGACATAGAAGAGGTGGAATAAGTTTACATTTAGTTAACTTCTCTTCATCCGATGTAAATGGGAGGTAGGTTAAGTGACGAATTAACAAATGCGAATTAACTCACTTAACTCTCCTACCAAGCACCACCTAATTGTATGTGGTTGACGAGTAAAAGTGATGGAAGCCCTCGAGGACTTCTTACCGGATCTAGGATAGGACGAGGATCCGATCAACAACATCCAAACGATCACATTTAGAGACACAAAAATTGATAACCAGATTCCACCCTTAATGGATGCACTTGCGGGGAGGGAATCTAACCTTTAGGCCTAGTTTATTTGGAGGATTAACCTCTCTTTTACTTGACTACTTAACCCTTCGTTTGCTAACCCGAGTTTAGCAACTTTAACACAGGTTTGCCTAACACCAGTTTCAGCTGGTGTTAGCCAAATCCGTGTTAAAATTCTACACCATTTATATCTCTAACATCTCTCATATTTTATATACCTAATACCATTACCAAGTAAACATCACAACTTAACACCAATTCAAGTAAATACAAACTAGTGTTAACACCACACTGCAAGTAAACATAATTACGGGTTAACACGAGTTTCACATTTCTTAACACTAATTTTCTAATCCCTGAATTAAACTAACCCTCAAAGTTCTCGATAAGTGTTAAAAGAGGGAGAGAGTATGATGGTTGATTTTCTTAGGTGCTTGTTCGCGTGCTGCATCACGCATTTACATGTCCGCTTATAATATTGCTCCTCTGAAATTCCTATTAACGAAATCTCGTTATTGAGGTTTTCAAGGATTATCCTTCCATGATGATCGCATATCACCCTGACGCACAGTCTATTTGTTCCTTTAATTTCGCCACGATCATATTTGACCATGGCAATGAAGTTTGCTAGCTGGGCATTCAAGTAGACCCTCTAAGGTCGGTCCATCTGACCCTTCCTATTAGTTTACTCATGCACTTTTTTTTTTTTTTTTTTTTTGGCAGTAATGGATTCATCCGTCTTAATCAGGCAGGTGATGTCCTTTATTTATGGTAAGGCCTTATTCAAGATTTCGGACTTTCAAGTAATGATCGCGATGGACACCTCTTTCTATTGAATGCATAAAAGAAATTTTTACTTTCCTCGTCAACAAGATTAAACAGTATATTGATTCATAGCTGTATAATCTTTTATATATATATATATATATATATATATTTGAGTAGTTGTCTCGATCGGTGGCATTTATTTCATAAATAAAACGAGTAAGTACGTCCAAGATCGTGGAATCCCACGAAAGGCTTTTGTTTTTGTGTTTCTTTGGCTATACTCCGCGTTGCAAATGGGAGAGAGTTCCTTTTATCAAAGTCGTGTAAAAGCTGAGTTTCAAAGAGACCGCGTAAGTAAATTCTCTATCAATTAGAAAAAATGGGTGTGAGTATCAAAACATATCTTGTAATATATTTAATAATATACGAACATAACCGATTAATTGAAAATTAAGTAGATCGATTTAAAATTAAAATATATTAGTTAAAAATAATTTTTAATCAATTAAAAATTAAAATATATCTATTAAAAATAAAAATATCTCACTATATTTTAACTTTTAATTGATAGTAAATGATTTTTTACTTGAAATATAATTTTTCATGTATTGAAAGTAATTTTTTATCTATATAAAATAATTTTTCATTTATAAAAAATTAAAATAGATGAGTTAAAATCAATACTATCATTTTATATATTTCAAAATACGTTACAGTACATATTTATTTACTTTTTAGGTTAAAGAAATTACCTTAGCAAATGATAGTTTTAAAACAACCACGACTAAAACCTTTTACTGACTTTGAAGCATGATAAGAATCAAACAAGAATTAAATAGATGGGTTTATCCATGCGTTCCGGCCTTTCCAATAGTTTACAATCTATTTCTTCTCTACTCTCTGTGAGAACTCGTAGCTTTAGGCTATATGAGACGAATGGACAAGGATTTCTGTGGGATAAATTGCAATATGGATAACTTGGTGGGTAGGATAAACAGAGAAAAGATGTGTTGTTTGAGTCATGAGTCATCATCAATAACATATATTTGAGTTTTTCTATGGTGGATAGTTTAAGATTTCTCTATCATCTCCTACGGTGAGAGATCCCAATGATATATATATATATATATATATATATATATATATATATATATATATATATATATATATATATATATATATTTGAGGTAGATTATGATCTTTTCCTTCCAATGTGTATATCCATAGTGCTGTTAAAGTAAAGTAGATGTCAGTGACATCTTAGTGAATCGATCGTACTTGATCATACTCTTCCAATGTGTATGCCCCCTCTCCGTCTTAGTTAGAACTTCTACTTTAAATAAGAGTGAAAAACATGATATGGCAAGAACTCTAACATGGCAATTTTGTTGCAAAACCATATCGCTTAGTTTTTATTCAATCTTGAAAGTATGCATGGTAAGTTTATTGACATAAAGTTAATTACGTGGTTACCACAACCGAGGGGATATTAAGCTAAATCTTTTTCATGTCCCAAGAAGCTCTCTTTATCTTTGGTTTGGTAGAAAGTAATTAGGTTTTCTTAGGCTTCATGAACTCAAATAACTGAGAGAGTTCACAGAGTATACCATAAAGTTAGTAAGTTACCCTTCTTTTTCTCAGGCTACGTAGTTATTTTTTATTATACATAAACTTTCAAATTGCTATTGTCTTCCGTGGCAGTCTTTCTTTTACTCAAAAGAAAAGAAAACAAAAAATGTTAGTAAGTTAGCCACTTAACGTAGGGTATGGAATTTTTTTACCCATAACTCAAATAAATTGGCCTTTTCCGCATTATGTCAAAGGAATTCAATAAACTCACTATTAGGGTAATATTGTCTCGTATATTGAGTAGTGTTACTTTTTTTTCTCCTGATGTAGAGAGGATACTTAAAATCCTGTCCTTTGTTTGGGTGGAGATACTTTCTCTGTTGAAAATAAAGTATTATTATTACTTGATAATTTATATTTAAATATTTTTTGTGGTTGATTTAGATTTAAAATTATTTTTTTTAATTAGATCTAAGTTTAAACTCAAATCATTATAAAATATTATAATAGTCATGAACTAACTAAAAATGTGAGAATTAAGTATCGTAGAAAACTAAATGCTACTTCTTAGAACATGTACAAGCCACTTATAAAATGTTACATTGTTTGCTAATTGATTAATTAATCACATAGATCATAATGTTGATTTAAAGATTTCAAACGTGAGAGATTATAATATCGTAAAATTAGTCCACATAGTAAAGTCATAAAAATAAATAATTAATTATAAAATATTAAGAATTATTATTTAAAAACTTCAATTTAAACATTTCGAATGGCTGACTTAGGATCATTCCTCTCACACCCGGTAAGCTATCAAAGTTAATTTTTTTTCAATTAAATTCAAATTTAAACCCAAGTCGTTAGAAGACCAAGAAAGAAGTAGGTAGCATAATATAGCACTTAAAATATAAGATGCATCTACCCAAGGTTCTTTCGTACCTCATCAACCTACTTGGCAGTTGAATCAAAAGATATATCTTAACATCTTCTTGCTTAATCTTTCTAGGAATCAGCTCACGATACATACATCACATGTGTGATTTAATTTCACCCTCGTCGCCCTAATTACTTATTAAATTGCCACTATAATTGTAGGTAAAAAAAAAAAATCAAAAACGTCAAGGGATTAAAAAATAAGCAATTGTGCCCATTTTTTCCTGCATCAACGTGCTCCCTTAGTCGATGAGGTGAAGAAGCAAATTTTATAATATATTGATAGTTAGAGATTTATATTTGTTGGTTATTTATTCCTTATCCTACCGTGTGTGCGAAAATACTTACTTCTTAGAAGAACATGCAGCACTGCATCATCTGATCACAAATGAGAGTACACATTTTCAACCATTGCAATACCAATAATTAAGTTTACGGTTGTAAGGGACGTATTTCTTGTGATCAACGGTGACTTCATTTACTCAACAAATTTCCATGAGGCACAACAATAGGAAGATGTGAGCAACAAGCCCTATTTCCATTTTTTTAATAATTGAGAATCTCATTTTGGCAAACTCACGTAGGGGAAAATCATCAACACTCACATGCCGACACCCAAAGTAAAAGTAAGGAAGGGGACTTAAACCCTTGGACCTCCACAAGAAAATTTGAATGCAGATTGGTAGCGAGATGGGTTTACCAATCTTAACCTTGGCAATCTCATCTCCTCATCTTTTTTTTCTTTTTCTTTCGACTAAAAATAAATAAGTACATGTCCCAATACATTTTACGACGTACGAAATGATGTTAGTAGTTTCGATCGGTGTATTTTAACTTTCCATCGATGAAAGTCACCTTTTATGAATGAAAAAATCACCTTCCGTAGATAAAAATTTACATTTCAAGTAAAAAATTATTTTTTATCGATGAAAAGTCAAAACGTACAAATTATTTTTATTTTAAATCGACTGAAAATCATTTTCAACTCATGTATTGTAATTTTAAATTAAATTATTTAATTTTTAATCAATAATTTTTAAAATTTTATATTCGACCAATGAATTCCGATTCCAAATCAATGTATTTTACTTTCTCCTCCAAACGAAAACATAGGTGAAGACCGCGCAAAGCAACACACGTTTTCGTATCCTTCTTCTACGTACGCCTCTCACCGTATGCCCCCTTCTTCTACTCTCGCGGGACCGATGCCCTCTTCTTCTAAATTTTTCGCAGAAAAGGTGGTGGTTTGTCAACCTGAGCATTTGACCATAGGCCTCTGTTCTCGTGGCTGCGATTTCCTCCCACCTTCCCCACTTCTTTTCTTTGGTAGGATGGTGGTGATTCAGATGAGAGTAATGGACAAAACCTCAGAACATGATTTTTTTTACCTAATCACCCTTCTTACATCACAAGACCCTGGAGGATAAAAGAAAAGCTCAAAAATTATAGGTCGTGAGATAATTATAGGACACGCACCGTGGTTCGTGGCGGGTTTGCGGCTGGTCGTGGTTGCGGTTCTCGATGGATGCTGCGGCGGGCGATTGCTGCTGCGGGTGGCGTGTCTGGCGGCCGATCGTGGATGGTAGTGTCCGTTGGCAGTTGGGATCGATCCTTCTCCGGTCGTCAGTGGTTGCAGCGGGAGTGGGTTGCTCCGACGTGTGCAGCAACGGTTGAATCTTGCTCCGATCGTCATCTGTTGCGATCGGTGTGGGAGGATCCGGTCGTTGCCGCGAAGGTGTGGCCTTCTCTGGTGACGTGCTGCTGCGGTCGGAGGGAGCTGCATTCTGGTTGTGAATGTTGCGGCTGGTGTCGTGTGTTGGAGTGTTGTTCTTGGTTGACGCCGGTGGATAGGTTTTCTTTTTCTTTACTTTTGCGATGTTTCGATTGTGTGTGGGGGGATCACGTGTGACCTCGTGTTTTTTCCAACAGATTTTCCTGATGTGATACAGTTGTTGTTTGTTGGTATTTTATCAATTCTACGAGTGTAGTATTGATCTACTTCGGGAGATCATCTAATTTTCGATCTCGGAACATTTCTTTGTTTTTATTTATTTTTGATTTTATTATTTTATATTTTGACATTTCCGTATTTTATTAGAGAGAGTTAGTTGTTTTTTTCTTTTCCTTATATTTCTTATATCCGATTCTTCCATTTTTTATTTAATGGAAAGTTAGTTTTTGGGGGGAAAAAAAAAAACTTTTAAGTTACAAATAATTAGAATTTAATTAATGCTGGTCAACAAAGAGAGGCTTCATTTGGACATGCCATTAACTATTGTGGAAAAACAAACGACTATTTCAACGAATATATAAAGAGGATTTTAAATAACAAATTGACTATCAAAACGATAAAGAGGATTTTAGACAAAGAGGGCAGATATCATGCTGCCATGTCCGGCCTTTTTCGCCGTCCAATAAGATGGTTTGAAATTTAAAGCAGGATGTTGTTAATTATAATTAGGAATTTAGAACTCCAAATAGAGATACTTGAGAATAAGTCAAGGGTCCAAAAATGTAATGTATTTGTGAGAATTTATCAAGATCTTTAGAATAAGAATTTTAACTCAAATGTATTTACGATAGAATGATTCAAAGAGTTGATTCAGTTTCATTTGAAAAAGCATACGTATAAGAGGAGATAGGTATTCTAGAATTCCATTAGCTTGTGGGTGAATAATACAAGCAAAAAATTCTCATTCTTTTCTTCTATCTGATTGCATAAAAAATTATAACTAGTTTGACCCAGATACTTATAAGGTGAATTACTCCTAATCATGGATCTCACAAGGTTCCCCATGATCCTATGATCTAGTTATTAATGAAATTAAGTTCAGTAATCGTCAAATGATACTAATATAAATATCAATACAACAATTGCACGTTTCAACTTCGATCAACAAGATCCGTCGATAGGCTATCGCATCCTTAAGTATGTCGGATTGCTAGGGATCCACAAGGATGCTGGTCAACTAGATCGATCATTATACGCTAGGATGAGAGGTAGCTAGATCTTGAGTCGGATCCACTATTATCCCAAAGTTTATAAAGAGAAGTTTTCTTTTCTTGCCAAGAATAGAGCTGATGTTTTTTCTTCTCACGGATCCGGATCAAGCTTCCTGGGAAATTTATGGATTTGCACCTAGGGCTAATACAAAAGACGCATGCCTCCTCAAACCCATGCACGTACACATCCTCTTTGCGTCCATTTAGATTTCTGTAGCTTAGCTTTTTTTTCCCTTTTAATCTGATTGCAATATGATGAAAATTCACCTTGCAAAAAAACAAAATGATGAAAATTCAAAATGCACGAAAAGCAATCAAAATGCCCCTTGTACAACTTGAAGCGTTAGAAAGTTTTGGATTTTCCAATTTGGAACGAGAGTTTGAGTGAGTGTTTATTGGTAGATCAATTTGTGATTGGAACCTACTTAAATCGGTTCTATTTGGATTCTAATCAATAGGAGAAGTAGATCTAAATAAAGTCAGCAAACATACAAGAAAGATAAGAATTTGGTTACTTAGTTCTACCAAGAATGATGTACTAAAGAGAGTGGGTTTACTCTCAAATTTCACTATTTTTCCATTTAAGTACAAAGGAGAATTCTCTCTTTTTCTCTCTATACACATGTGCCCTCCACATTTAGGGAGATGTGGGTAATTTATTGGATGTCCACCCTATTAACACATAGCATCACAGCCGTGAATCCTTTGAGCAGTGCTAATTGGAGTTAGTTGAATGGTCATCCATAAGTGACTGCCACATTCCCAATGAATGTAAAGTCATGAACTTAGTTGCTTGTGACCATCATTCTTCGAGCGGTGAACAGAAGAACTCTCCCGCCTAGTTCTCAAATGAGTAAAGTCGATTCCCTGTCTAACTTGCCAGGCAGCCCAAGATTATGCTGCCTGATATATGCTTATCTAACTTGTAAGGCAGATGGAGCTTATGCCGCCTAACATGTTTGTCTTATGAAAGTGTTTTGCTTAACTTATTTAGGCAGAACAACACCGAGTTTTCCGTCAACTTATCAGATGGATGGGATTGTTGGGCCTTGAGCCTTAAAGAGCCCGTTAGGAATTAGGGTTAAATAAGGATTTTTCTTTCCTCGTCAACCAGTAATGTTAAGGTGGAGAAAGGTAAAACAACAAAAGAGGGGGTGGGGTTCACCACCTCCGGAATGAATTTCATGAAACCATTGTTCTTTTCCTAAAACATAAGCTCCAAAAAGGATGCAGGTACAGAAATGTAAAAAGTAACTCGTCTTGCAATGCAAGGAAGTGGAGACAATCAAAAAAGTAAATTCAAAAGTCGGGCTCACACCACGTGTCCCCCTTTCACATAAAATAGTAACGTCCATCGATGCTAGAAAAAAGCCACTATCACTACTAAATCAAAAATGCACATGTGCAAAATCAAAAACACATGGCATTGCGAAATCCAAACATGTCAGTGCAAAATCAAAATGCACGGGTGTAAAATTAAAAATATAAATCACTTTAAAAATCACTTTACAAAAATACAAAAATCATCTTTAAAACCATCTTACATAGATGCAAAATCTCAAGATGCACTTTGGAAATATTTTTCACCGGTACAGAACCACAAAAGTCACCTATGCACCCACTAAATCACAAAGTGGTGATGAATTTTTTCAATAAGATGAAATTACCACCTAACATATTTTAGGTTATTTTTTAAAATTTTTTATATTAAATATCAGTTATACAATCAGGGCTCTGCCCGTAATCCATGTGAGTAGCAAAACACGTTACCTTTTAACATTTTTGTACATCTTGACTCCCAAAGTTCCGCACGAATCCACCAGGTAAACCAGGATTAACTCAGTTCACACAAAAGTTAACCCCTCGAACCTTACCGGATGGAATATACCACCCCCTAGTCATGTAAATTTGCCTGGATCTTATTCTTTCCAAGGGAAGAGATATATATATATATATATATATATATATATATAAGGGGAGAGAAAATTGAGGATTATGTTAGGCCCACACAAAAATGAACAGCCCTGCACGTCCTCCAATAAGTCCTTACCAATAGTCAACGCAGCAGAGAGAGAGAGAGAGAGGAAATAAAATTGAAGTCCTCAACTTTCTCCCAATAATCTAATTAGCTGCAGATTCCGTTCCACCACCACCACCACCACCCCCACCCCCACCCCCCCAACACCACCGGCGGTCAACCAACCATTACCTTCCCCCCACAAATCTAATATAAACACACACACACACACACACATAAATATATAGATGAGACATAGATCAACCAACAAGATTTCAAGTTTCAACTCCAACTCTTCCCTTCCTTCAAGTTAACTCTTCCCATCTATCCATCTAGACCACTCCATGACCATGAGGCCTTCCTTACCCGACTCCCCATGCCGCAAGCCGAACCACATGCACCTTGTCGCGGTGCTCGCTGCCATCTTCGGGCTCCTCCTCTTCGTCGTCCTCCCCCTCTCCACCCATTCCTTCTCCGACCCCATTCAACACATGTTCTCCCCCTCTCCATGCCCCTCCCCGGACTCCCACCAATCGGTGCAATCACCGCCTAAACCGACGCAAACAACGCCGACGCAGGGGCCAACCGCAGTTGAGAGGGTGGAATATGGTGACGACGACAATGGCGGCGAAGGCGAGTGCAACCACCGGAGAGGGGAGTGGGTGCCGGACGCCGACGGGCCGAGGTACAGCAACACCACGTGCTGGATGATCGAGGAGCGCGAGAATTGCCTGAAGCACGGGAGGCCCGACACGGGCTACCTGCGTTGGAAGTGGAAACCCGCCGGGTGCGAGCTCCCGGCGCTCGACGCGGAGCGCTTCTTGGAGGTGGTGAGGGGGAAGACGATGGCGTTCATCGGTGACTCCCTCGCAAGGAACCACATGCAGTCCCTCACGTGCCTCCTCTCTAAGGTACGTATGCAAGTCTCTGCTTACGTTACATAGATAGATTCTACTCTTCTTTCCACTTCTCGCGACCATATATATAATTTGCTTTTAAAGCTTAAAAGTTTCGATAGACTCGCTCTTAGACACCCTAATTAGGATTTCTCAGAACATATTAAAATTTGAGAAATGTTGGATTAATTTTGTGATTATCGTTTGTGATGTGTATTGCGGAGCAGATGGAATTGAGGGGTTGGTCAAAGGACGTATACCGACGGATAGGGTGTGGTGCGGGACATAGATGGGTCAAACTAAGTGGCGATTCATGGTCGTAAGGATCAGAAAGATTGCGAGGGGCATCCGGTCAACTCGTTTGGCAGAATCTCTGTTTTCAGCAATTTCAAGATTATGGAAGGCGGAAGGCAGCATTAATTTAAGGCTTTTTTTCACGCGTAAGCGGGGTTGTGCGTTAGGTTTATTAATCTGACATTGTGAAAGCATAGGAAGCAGGTGGATGCATGAGATCATCACCACCGGAAATTAAAGGTCGCTGTATATGGTGTTTACTATTCTTGAAGAAATTAAATAGTTAAGAGGACGGGCGATTGCCTACGTACCCTACACAAATTCCTTACCATCGTCTGGACTCGTATTCTTATTTTGTTGCTTCAAGGTATTGTGATTTTTGGCCTACCTCCCTCCACACCCCCTTTGTGTTAAGGTCCTTGTTTTCACGTGATCAAAGCCATCCCCAAAGATTCCGTAGTCATTGTCACACTTGTACTGGTGGCAGGTAAACTTTAGACCAAATACAAGTTTGATTTCATTACGTCAGTTTGGTAGATTCCCATCATGCATCATCTCTTCAATTTGTAAATCGATCCTTTTGATTTTTCTCTTCCCACACCCATTGCTTATTAAGTGCCACTCACCAATTTCCACACCTTCAAATGCAGTAGCATTTCTCAAACACGCTTCCTTACACCCGACCCGACCTTCTGTGGGTCATCACACATGCAGACAAATCAAAGGATCGGTGTGGCTCTGATATCATAGTGTGAGAGAGTCCAACGCAAAACCAGTTGATTTGGATGGAGAGGCCCTGCAATTTAGGAGGAAGATAGGCAGCATCAGTTTCTAATTCTTTGGATGTTTTCGTAATATTAGGAACGCTAAAAGCTCTATAATAATTTTCCGCAGAGGGAAAAGCTCTGGAAGTGAAATTTACCATCATTTATCAACAATAGATAACTCACATAGCCAAGACTTCATAGTAGGGGGATCAAATATGAAGTAAAAGAACTATACAAGCACATCATGATTTGTGAATTTATGATTGCAAGATCCGCACCGTCGGCAATTACTTCTCCGTTTTCTCGAGAAACATGACAACTACATGGGATTTTTTTTCCAGTGTAAGAGTAGTTCTCTTGCTGCTCCATCAGGTGGCGTACCCCAAGGTGATCCCCTACATCAAGAACGACGACTACAAGCACATGTTCTACGAGCAGTACAACTTCACCCTCTGGCTCTTCTGGTCCCCTTGCCTGATCAGGGGCTATGAACCAGACGCCAACAACAAATACTGGAGGCTATACCTTGACGAGGTCGACCGTCGATGGGCAGACCAGATCCCCAATTTCGACTACATCATACTAGCAGATGGAAACTGGTTCGTAAAAGACTCGTTGTTCTACGAGAACGGGCAGGTTGTCGGTTGCAGCAGCTGCAGAGAACCGGATATCAGAGTCCTCTCAATGCTCTACAGCAGCAGGAAAGCCTTCAGGACAGCGTTTTCGACCATCTTGAACACTCCAGGCTACAAAGGGATGACATTCCTCAGAACGTTGTCTCCCGATCACTTTGAAAATGGTGATTGGGACACAGGAGGCTACTGCAACATGACGAGGCCATACTTCAAGAATGAATATGGATTGAGCTGGCTGGAAACCGAGATGTACAACACGCAGGTGGAAGAGTTCCGGGTGGCGCAGAGGGAAGCGAGGAGAAAGGGTCTGAAGTTCAGGATGCTGGATGTCACGCAGGCGATGTTTATGAGACCCGACGGGCACCCGAATGCATACGGGCATTGGCCAGGCACGGGCAAGCGCAATGACTGCGTGCACTGGTGCATGCCAGGACCAGTTGATTTCTGGAATGATATCATGTTTCAGATGATGAGCACGTGACCAAGGCGGCATGTTTTTTCTTCGCTCTGTAATTAATGGTCATTCTTGTGATTTCGCCGCAGAAATTGTAGTGGCATTTGTGTTTTTTTTTTTTCCCCCGCTTTTTGTTGCTTCATTTGTTGAAGAAAGGTTGGATGCCTTCAAACAGAAGGTTGTGCACGAAAGTTGACAGTCATTGACTCAGATGTGGGTAGCATTTAACCAGTTGGGCTGTCCACTGAGCTGAATCTGCCTGATGGTTCCGGTGATTCTGGTCCAATGAGGAATCCCAATAGCTTGAGCCTGATCAAACATAAATACCTTCATGTAACGTAGCTAGATTGAGGTTAATGTCACCGGCAAAAACATCGAATTGGTTCAGTTATAAAAGATGAGTTTGCATGCTTATAAGCATGTGAGCCAGCTGAAGAGCCATCTTATCTACAAATTCTTTAATTAGCCTGTTAGAGAGATAATTGGACCCCTGCCCATACTTAATGAATATGGGGCAAAATTGTCTAAAACTTGTACATTGGCCTCCACCTAAAACAAAGAGCAAGCTTCTTCCTGCATTGGATGGCATTAGATTATCCATAACATAGCATGGATATATAACATGAGAGTATGCCTTCTCATACTTGAGCTCCTACAAGCTCAATATTTCCAGCATTACGAAAGAAATCGGTGAACATTCCGTGAGAGTGACTAATCTGCTCTAGTAAGAGCTATAGTTTGGTGAGAGTTACTTGTACCTGATTAACAATAAAAGGGCCTCTTCCTCAAGAAAGGCATACAAGATTACAGCATGGATGATACAACCCTGTCAAATAAGTCAAGAAATGGCTGCAAATGTGTGTGTACATTTAAAGAGAACATTTCTTGGAATCAGAAATTGGAACCTTCAAAGATGAAAAGCAGGCCTGACCTTGCTGATACTTTTAGGACTCGGAAGCAAATATTTTGTGTATTGTCTCCTAGACTTAACCCCTGTGTATGTATGCCAAACCTTCTTTTCTACCAGTAGAATTCAGTTGCAACCCCCATGATCAACTGCCAAATCCTCTCCATTAATCGGAGGAATCAAGTGGCCATCTAACAGCCACAAGGTAACAGAGCCATTAAGCAATTGGAGGAATCTGGCCTCCTATGGTCCTTACGTCCTCCTCAATCCACATCCACAATCGCAAGAATGGCGAGGGATGTAATCATTGCTCAATCCAGAAATACGGAACTAATTTTACATGTTCAAAGCCAATTAATTTCATCATATAGAAGGAAGAAAACTTCTTTTTAAAAGACCATTCATTCATTTTATTCCATTCAACGGGAAAGAACACGTTACAATTGGCATAATTTTATGACATGTGGTGAAAAGAAGAGAAAGAAACCAACAACTCCAAGAAGAGCAAAATGAAAGACCTAAAAGAGCTGAACGCACAATATAGTTCTTCAACAAAACTCTGCAGAAGAGAAGCTCCAAACGAAGCCCATCAGTCAAGACAACCTGGTATCCTACAAAGCTCAACAAGAAGATGATGTGCACAGCTGCAAGAGTTCTCCATGATCCAAACCACCCAGGAGCAAAAAGCCAGCAAGTAAGTTGGATTGATATTTGATTTTATTAAGCCTAAATCATAATTTTATAATCCATAATAATCGATTCACCACTTCTCATACATGATAATAAAAGCAACTTTATTTATACAGATACATTGTATTGTATTTATGTATAGAAAAGGAAATATCCTCACAAGAAGTATCCTCATAGCTTAGCACCTAGACCTTGCTGTAGTAACTGCTTTCTCAACACCCTTCTCATGACTTTATTTGAAGCTGTCCGTGGAAGAGAGGGCATAGGTATAAGGCTTGACACCTGAAGAGAGGCAACAATCACAATCACAAATCAAAGTACAAATGTAACAAATGATATTTCGGACAAACTCCAAAGGAGAGTGTACCTTGAACAAAGGATTCAACTTTTTCTGCAGAGAGGAATTGAAAGCCACTTTCAAACTTTCGAACTTCTTTTCATGGTACTCCTGACGCTGATCCTTGAAAACCATAGCGATAACCAATCTTTCAGGACCACCTCCAGACAGCGGCACCCCTATCGCAGCTGTCTCAAGGATAGCTTCACTTGCTCCATTACAAATTCTCTCAATTTCAACTGAACTAACCTGTTTTTATATGTAAAGACATTTTATTCAAATATTTACTGGCAATTGAACATTTATTGGACCCCTCCAAGTGAAAAAAAAAAATCTCTTGACTTACTACCTTTATGCCACCAAGATTCATTGTGTCATCGGCACGCCCATGTGCCTTGTAATACCCCCCAGCAGTTAGCTCAAATTCATCTCCATGTCTTCGAAGTACCTGATAATCAAGAACTACTTCAAACTTCAGAAGATAAAAAGGAAAAAAGGGATCATGGAAACCTTACCTTGCCATTCCACACTGGCATGTCTTTAAAGTAAATTTGGTGGTGATCAGCATTTAATAATGTGGTTGATGCACCAAAAAGTGTTGGTTCCAGAGTGAGCTCTCCAAGTCCTGGTGTATCTTCTGGCTATATGATAAATTAATAAGGAATTACCATATTTACATATTGAGAAGCAGTGGTTGAAACAGCAAGAAAAGACAAAGATTTACTAAAGAAGAATGGTGATTGAAATGGTAGGAAATTTAGAAGCAACAAATGACTGGTCATCGTATTGGCAAAAAGAATTTAGAAAATATTTAAGCTTTATTCAAAGCACAAAAGAAACATATAGCAGATTGTACAATGAGAAACATCAGTCACCAGCATAATCATAATTATCACGTAAATCTCAGAATGTGGGATCAGCTACGTGACCCATCCAATATGCAAAGATGTCCAAAATAAATTATGCTGACTTCTATAATTTATGTAATACCATCCTTTTTAAGTTAGAAGAAGAAACGGGAGAAGAAGACTTGATGACTAAGCTAGATCATCAATAATCGTATGCACTTCTTTTCGTAAAATAGTATTCCCATCCAAAATATATCCTTAAACCACCATTTCCATGGATATTCATGCCAAACAATACCAAAAAGGAGAAAAATGAATTTTGTCACTATACATCCCCATATTACTAAATACCAGTCTTCTATATATTTATAAGACATCATTACAAGTGTAAATTATGGTGAAGATTTGAATCTTATGGATGCCAAGGCCCATAACATGGATAGTCAAATAACTATATAGAAATGCAGTAAGCCAGATTCTGTAACAAGAACAACCAAAAAATAACATTTTGTAACGACAAAGTGCACATTGCTTGAACAAAGGAAAGTGGCCAGAGGAATTGAATATCTACACCCTTATAATGCAATAAGCCAGTTAATGCTTCTCCAGCAGCTAGTAGTGGTCAACTATTTCTCTGCAAATGTAGACCAGGACTTCCATTTGCTAATTCATATGAAATGCATATTTTCTTGTTTCTCGTTCAGTGTGAGTAAATGAGAATGCCCAAACTAAAAAAAGAATGGCTGTGTGAATGGGCAATCAAGATAGAAAATATAACCATCCAACTTCCCACCCTTCTATTTGCACATCTTGTTAAATGGACTCATGAGAGTTTCTGACAGTGCAATAAAGGAGAAAAAGAGCACTTCCATCTGGATGGTTAACACTTACAAGTGGATGTCCATCATCGCCTAAAATGAAGAGTTTGCATCCCATGGCTGGTGTGCTGAATGCAGCCAACGCTTGAGACTGCAACAGTGACCCAGTAACAAATGCACCTCCTATTTCTGTTCCACCGCAATATTCAATAACGGGCTTGTAATTAGCTCTTCCCATTAGCCATAGGTACTCGTCAACTCCAGAAGCCTCACCAGTTGAACTAAAGCATCTACCAAATTTCACAACATAATGAAGTATAAGTATATCCATAAGAGAATCCTACCACTAAGTGAATCGATTGATAGAACTCGTAAAGTTGGTATGAGTGAACAGGATTCTCACCGGATACTAGACCAGTCTAGGCCAGCAATGCAGTCTGAATTTTTCCATGCACGTACAATGCTCGGAATGACACCTAGCATTGTTACCTTAGCATCCTAACAAAAAGAAAGAAAAAGAAAATTAATTACAGACAGCACAAAGACAATATTACAGATAACAGTCACTATTTTCAAAAATGGCAGAATCCCAACACTAGCAAATTGAACTTAAAACTTGAATGAAACGTTGGAAAAAGTCGTTTGACACCACAAAGACCTTTTAGACACCCAATCCATGACCAAAGCCAAAGCCCCAACTCGGAGCAATCCTATACAATCTAATGTTCTTTCCCTACCCTCTGCATCCTTCATCATGCACTTGCAGAGATAGTCTTGGAATGTGAGTACAATGAACGCAGCAAGTCTTCATCCATATATACAAGCTTATGAAAGGTTTTAGACTTTGATATAGTGCTGAACATTTTTTTGTCACAGTAAAGTTGCTTGTTGGATAGTGAGAGGTGGTGAAGGTCTTCAACTTTGTGCTTAAAGAAGTGAGTGCCAAGAGTGAAAAGCCTAACCTAGTGGAAAAGGTCTAGGTGGGGAAATCACAAGTAATGACTGATTCAGGAGTAGATGTGGGGCCCAATGATAGGTAACAAGATAATTGATTCAGAAGTAGATGTCGGGCCCAATGATACGCAAAAAGTGTGCTTATGTGGTAACTTGTATCTTGTTAATTTCATTGTCGACATCGAAATTTTGTTCCACTACTCTGGATCATAAGGTTGCAGGAGACAAAAAAAGGGAGACACTACCCTTTCAAGTTTTAAGTTGAGAAGCCTAGAAGGTCAGAGCAATCTTCATCCTCATATCATCCTAAATGAAATTGTCACCTTGGTGTCTCAGGTGCTTGCAATGGGGGGATTGCAGACCAATTGATACCACATATTATTCTTGTGGCCAGATACAATCTCCCACAAAATGGAAAAAGAATGAAGGCCAACTGTTAATAGAGTTGACATGCAATAACAGCTATTAAGCCTTACATAGGCATGGCACCTTTTGAAGAATTACATGGATGCAAGTGTATCTCCCCACTCTATTGGGTGGGAAGTAGGAGGAGCATTGCAAGGACAAGGTATGAAAAGACAACACCAGTCTAGCGGAAGTCCAAAGCAAGCCAATGCCTGATAATATAGTAAAAGGGCATAAGCATTATGAGCTTCAAGCTAGCAATAAAACTTAAGGATAGCTCATGTTTTTCATCATTGGTGAGCTGTTCAATCTAATGCCAGTCCCCCGTGGTTTTCATTCATTGCTCTTGCTTTCCCTCCCAGAAAGCTTCTAGCATGAGTGGGTGAAATTTTCTGCAGAAACAGCTTTACCCCAAAATCCCCCACATCCTTCTTTGTATAGTAGGTCATGTTTAGTTCACCAATCAATGACCTGAAAAAGAAGGCACCTTGGGATCCAGAGCAA
The DNA here is from genome assembly GCA_037157565.1 of Thalassia testudinum. NCBI lineage: Eukaryota > Viridiplantae > Streptophyta > Magnoliopsida > Alismatales > Hydrocharitaceae > Thalassia > Thalassia testudinum. The sequence goes on from JAZHRO010000030.1 coordinate 58,935,154, forward strand.
AGATGACATTTTCCGTTAGTGGAGATCCCTCCAATTTACAAGGAAAGAAAAAGCCTGCGCTCCCCTTTCTCTAATCATAGATAAGGTCAACAATTTTTTCACATTCTTCCTTTTAGAAAGGGAGGATTAGAGCTTCAGTTACCAGCTCCCTGTCATCAGATCACCAACTTCCTTGACCTTTTTATCACTTGGCAGGCATCAACTAATAGCCTTGCAATTTTGCAGAGTCCTACTATTTTGGTAAACCATCATCTAAGCCAGGCTGGTGCAACCCCCTTTGTAAAGGGACACCCCTTCTTCGAAAGTCATGGATCATTTTGCTGAGTTTCTAAGACACTTGTCTCATATGATGCAAACATTTTAGATTTTCCCACTCTAAGTGTTATACCTATCTTAATTAACAAACATGGTGCAATCATATGCTATATATGAATTGCATGCAGCACCATATAATGCCAACGACAAAATTTTTGTAGTACCCAATAATGAAAAAAATAAAAACCCAATGTTGTTCAATGGAAAGTGGAGAACAAGAGCATCTCAAGTAAATTTCTTTTTTTTAAAAAAAAAAAAAAGGGAAGGATGATTACCAAAGGTGGAGGTCAGTAACCATCCGCTATATTACTTCAGCATCTCAAGTAAACTAAGAATTAAATTAAGAACGGTTCATCTTTAGAGGAGGATATAAGGCATTTAACTGAATAGTATATTTGAAGATTTTACAAATTATTCAAAATTTTAGGAATATGAAACCTCCGTTACCACAGAAATCTTTTCAGAAATTGTTGGAATTCTCCATCTAAATGCTCGAATAAAAGATATCTGAGAAGGACCTATTGCAAGAAAAGGAGAAACTTGGCTACATTTTTTAATACTTCATGAAGACGTGAAGACTTTTAGGAGACATGCCACCACCAAAACAATGTTAATGTCAATTGTCATGTATCCCATGATTCAACATCATTTATGGTGCATCTTATTCCAAAAATGTGAAGAAAATGATGAATCTTAATCAGATTAAAAGAAAAAAGAATAAAGAACAAAGAATAATGAAATGGTAAGGATATTAGAGAATAGTAACCTCTAGAGATAGCAGTAAATCATAGCCTCAAAACTTGAAAGTAAAAGAATAAAAAAAAAACCAACTGAACCAACAGTAACAAATGAAAACAATAGAGCCAACAAAGATTAGATACGATGGGTATTGCACGGTAATTAGACACGGTGAACTGCATACCAAACTATGACCAAGTTATTTCTCCCAAGACCATCACAAACAATGAATTATTTAAAAAACTATCCAAGCAGCACTTTTCGATGGATGATACCTGAACAAACTTGGCGAATTTAGAACCTAGAGGAGACCCATTATATAAGGCCATTGAAGCCCCATTTATCAAACTAGCATATACAAGCCAGGGTCCCATCATCCATCCAAGGTTAGTTGGCCAAGCAACAGTATCACCTCTTCGAACATCCATATGACACCAAGCATCGGCAGCAGACTTCAAAGGAGTAGCATGAGTCCATGGGATCGCCTTTGGTTCACCTTTACATTAACAATAAAATTTGATAAACTAACAAAAAAAGGGCACCCAAAAAACTACAAATGGCAACTCCACGTGTCCTAGCTTTTATAGCAACTTTATACGGCCGGTGATTCATAATACTGAATTAAAAAGGAATATTATAGCCCTCATTCGTTTTCATAGAGCATCAAGCAGTACAGGTGGGGTGTAAGGATGGTTCCCACTGCATCAATCCTATGAAACGAGAAATAAGCATGGATGAAAAGTTGCAACCCCATGATAAGATGTTATCGAGCAAAGAAAGTTGCTCAGTCATATGGCTGCAAGAGCAAAATGACCATAGTTTGAAGTCATGTCTGCCAAACCAATTCTTTACCTTCAAGAGAAAATAGCAGAGGGTAAAAGACGAGAGTTGAAATGAATTGACTGAGATAAAGTGACATAGATTAATAAGAGTAAAGATACTCAGATTTTCTTTTTTTTTTTTTTGAGAAAAACATCGGCCAAACTCAGATTGTAATTACAAAGAAATGAACTCATAACTTGAAATTATGACCTCTAGAGAGTTTAATGGGACAAAAAATCAACAGCTGAGACAAATTGAGTTTACTTCAAAATCATCGAGAGGAAAATGACTGCAAGTGATCGACAGTGTTGTATTCAATTTGTTAAAGGTCCGAATGTGCTAAACTTGTTGCCTCTATGATGTAAGATACTACGACATGCATAGCCGTATAGTTGCTGGAACAAACATGAAGTCAAGAAAAAATTCTCCGACAATGGGATGATTGAGAAAAATAAAGCATTCATTCAACTATAAGCCTCCATTTATAGAGGAGAGGCCAAGGAAAAATTGTAAACAAACTCATTAACGGTATGAAATAGGACGGGCAAGTCACACAATAATAAAAAATGAAAAATAAGACACATAAGACTCTTAACACTCCCCCACAATCCAGAACATAGATGTCTATCATGCTCAGCTTAGAACAACATCGATTGAAGAGGGATCAAGGAAGGGCCTTAGTGAACATGTTTGTGGTCTGGTCTTCAAATGACACATGAAGAGTGAGTATGTACCCCTTCTGGATCATATCTCAAGTATAATGGCAATCCACCTTCACATGATTCGTCCTTTTGTGGAAGGTTGAATTGTTGGGGATGAAGAGGATTGCCTTGTTATCGCATTTCATCTCCATGGGGGTAGGCATAGGAATATCGAGATCCTCAAGGCATATCGGATCCACATGAGCTCAAAAGTGTTTAGGCCCATGCCTTATATTCAGACTCGACACTTGATTTAGCTACTATAGTTTGCTTTTTGCTTCGCCATGTAATCAAATTTCCTTCAACAAAGTTACAGAATCTTGTGGTAGACTTTCTATCCTTCAAACATCCTACATAATCTGCAAATGTGTATGACACTACATCTAAACCTCTATCTCTGGTAAACAGTAAGCCTTTCACAGCATCCCAGTGTACTCTCCTTAAATTATCCATAAATTGGCTCACCTTGCTCACTACAAAATAGATGTTAAGTCGTGTAACCATAACGTACAACAATTTTCCTACTAGGCTCCTAAACTGCCGCATCAACCTGTCTTGACTCATCTTCATAGACTGTGTATACTCGAATCCATAGGGATAGAGGTAGCCTTAGCACCTAACATGACTGCCACCTGAAGAAGATCCACCACATATTTCCTCTAGGTAAGAACCACTCCACATGCATTTTTGGCTACCTCAATCCCAAGGGAGTATCAGAGAAAGCCCAAGTCCTTCGTAACAAACTGCTTGTCGAAGAACTCCTTTGTAGCCTTCATTCCTTGTGCTCATCACCAGTCAATATGATATCATCTGCATACACCAACATCACTATGATCCCCTTGTCAATTTTCCGCACAAGGAGAAAGTGTTTGGCAATTGATATTCTGAACTTAATCTTCTCGGTGACTTCAAATAGCTTCTAAAACCATGCTCTTAGAGTCTGGTTGAGCCCATAGATCACCTTGTGTAGTTTGTAAACTTTGGTACACTCCCCTTTAGACTCAAATCTAGCAAATTGCTGCATATGCACTTCCTCTTAGAGATCACACCATAGAGAAGAAATCTTGACATCCAACTAATAGAGTGGCCAATCCTAATGAACAACTAAAGAGATGAGAATACAAATTGTAGGCATCTATACCACAGGGGAGAATGTGTCAAATAATCTATGCCATACGTCTAAGTGTATCCTTTCGCTACCAAACAAGCTTTATATCTCTCAACAGGCCCATCAAGACGATATATTACAGTAAACACCTATTTGCATCCTACCACTACTACATCATTGGGAAGCTGAACAAGATTCCAAGTTCCATGGGAGTCTAATGTAGTCATCTCTTCCTCTGTGGCCCATAGCCACTTTGGATCACATAATGCCTCCTGATGGGTGGTAGGTGTCCAAACAATAGAGAAAGCAATAGCGAACTATCAATATTGAGAAGTAGGACTCCCCATAGACATGTACTTGGACATCAGACACATAGTACAAGACCAAGTGACTTTTCAAAAGGTGATTGGAAAATCAACATTGGCTTCCCCTTGATCATCTGTCTCACCAGAGTCTCCGATTGCAGCAACCTTAAGTTGCTAAGGGAAATCAAAACTTCCTTACACAGCACGAATTGAAATGACCCTTCCCAAGGGCCGTTTGGCCTTTTTCTGGAACTTAAGGGGTTGTTCGTAAATTTTTGCGTGCCTAGACGAAGTTTTGACTTCTGGAGGGGGGTGTGTCGCAAACTGTAACCGCCTTGAAACTTGCCTTGTGGACCCAGGGGAAAAATGGGGTTCTTTGGGGAAAAACTACAAATACCCCGGCCCGACGCACCCCCACACCACCCTAAACACTAACCCTACCCCCTACCCTATTTAAGACCCCTACACACTCGAAACTCACACCCTACCCACCCCCTCAACCTCAAACGGTGCACCCACACACCTCCCCCCTTTCTTCCCCGTTGTCTCCCTACTCGCGCAAGGAGCACGAGCTGCTAGAACGTGAGCTCGCGAGGAGTTGCCGGAGAGCGTGGAGGAGAGGACGAGGCCGTGCGTGCGGAGAGCTTGCAAGGAGGCTGAGAGTGCTGCGCACCATTGCAAGAGCTTCGCGAAGGGTTTTGCGGAGGCATTTTTCCGCAGTTCCAGACGTCTGCGACGTTCACCAGACGTCTGGAGGGGTCGTCGAACGTCCGAAGGGAGCTCAGGATGTCTGAAAGCACGTAGATTTCAAACGTAATTTCCCTACCCGAGCTTTTGTCATCCATACACCCTACTATAGTAGCCATAGACGTTACCCTGTTGCTGCACATGCCTCCACAGGTGTCAGAGGTTGGGAAAACGCATTAGCACGGCAACAGATGCACTTTAGGACGTCTGGAAGCATCGTCGGACGTCTAACCTCCCTCCCAGATGACCAGGAGCAGTGCAAGACGTCTGGAGACACCCTCAAATGGCTATGAGGGGTTTCAGATGTCGGAAACAGATGCAGAGAGCAAGGTGAGGATCCTGCTTATGTTTAAGACATCTGGGACTCACCCCAGACGTCTAATGTTGGTCTGACTTCCCTATTTCAGGCATCAGGCGACCAGTCCAGCTAGACCAGCCTACATAGTCCGATTCAGGCGAACCGGGAAGTGCGTTTAGGTAGGTTCAGGGCCCAAACGAAGTCGATTTTTCGCAAACGAAGTACCGTTGGTTTTCTATCAATTTTTCCTATGTGCTGGAGCCTTTCACTCACCGTTTTGAGTTAGTTTTGACATGGTGAAATATTTGTCAAGTATTAATGTCTGGTTTGACCAACCGTTTTGAATAGGGCATCCGTCTGTGGTACTTACGAGACCTGCGTAGGCTGTGATGTCCGTCATTCGTGCCCCCACATCTCCCGTTGACCTTGGTAGAGTGATCCTCTTTACTCCTGTGACTTAAATGATTAAAGTGTATGCTATATTAGAAATATCTGATTGAACCTTAAAATATGAAATGAACCCTAGGGCTAAGGAGGATGAAATGTACATTACTTGAACCATGCGTGTTATACTCTGAAATATATGTTAAAGTCATTGCTGCGATCAACTAAATATTTAATTGATGTGGTGACTGCTTAATTTGTTTAAACACGAGCTACCAGTTATACGATTAAGAACTAGAATGTGAATTGAGATATATGTCGTATCATGAAATGAGACGTATGCTAATGCACGAACCTTAATGGGAGCTAGGAAATGAATCAAAATACTGTGATATAGAAATCTAATGTGTGATGGAACATGTTGCCTTCGGGATGGTCAGTTGTACGGGCTTGAGTATGGAAAGTAAGCTGGCCCTCGTGTACGTGATACAGAGGAGAGCTACCGTCACTTCTGTGTAGGGAGAGAGCTAGCCGCCCGTTGGGTTGGGATCCAGGGTTAGGATTGGCCTCCATAAACCGAATCTGGTGAGGCCCGCTGAGCAAACCAAGATAGTCGAGCGAGGGTATGCAGACTGTTGAGGGGCGAGACCCCTTTCCTATTTTGTGTTGTACGTTGCTGACCGTGTGCCAATGCAAGGTAGCACCCCATGCATTCATCACGTGTACCGTAGTCACCGTTACGTCGCAACCGTGACCTCGGGATGGTAGACTGGGTGTAGGGCCACCACAGAGTGCTCTCCAGACCAGAAGAGTGCCACGTAGGCACCCTAAATCGTGGGAAAACTGCATCAAGATCGTTCCCTTAGGGAACATGTGGATTAAGAAATGTTGTGAACCCTCACTAGAATAACCGAATCAGAAACACGTAGTTAAACAGAAACAGTTAATGAATAATTGGAAAAGTGCATGAATAGTTACTGCTTTCTTTCTTAAATGTATTAAATGTTCTTATGTGCCACTCTACTCAGCATTAGCTGACCATAGATGTATGTAAAAATGTATAGGTTAGGGAGTTGAGTAGCCAACGCTACCGGCTGCAGAGAGTGCTAAGCCCAATCGAACCCAACCATAGTTGTACTTGCTCCATTTCCGTTTCTGAGTTTTATGTTGTAAGTACTTTGTCTTATGGTGAAACCTATTGTTGTTACGCTTTTTGGTTGTGATGGCTAGCTAATGAACCATACTCTTATTTCTCGCCTGTGGAGTGTTGCTTATGTTGAACTTTATTCTATTTCCATTGTCGTCTTTTAATTAAATTATTTGGCTACTTTGCATGTGTGGTATGTTTCGTGCATTTGGTTAGTTTCTCGTTGGACGACTGGGTTTTGGAATCAGTCGAGACGAGTCGTTCCCAGGTTCCTAGAGAGGCCAAGTTCAGGTTATAACAAGATGATATCAAAGCAAGGTCATCCCGAGAAATAACCAAACAGATTGGAAGTAACCACTCATGTGTGTGTAGCTAAGATAGTCATCACAACATATTATCTTGAATTCCTCGTCGAGTCATATTTTTGGACCTGTATCGTTGATAATATATGTTCCTTTACTTCCATCTCCTTATAGGAGATGCCTCGTCTTGGAGCTCGTGGGGCAAGTCGCAGGCGTGGCCGTGGACGCGAACGTGCAGGGGTCGAGGCGGGGGCCATTCCACCCCTCCTCCAGAGCATCTAGGCCCCAAACCTCCCCCAACTGATCTGAGACATTATACGAGAGGAGTTCCAGCATCCTCCTCCTCAGCTACCTCCTCCTGGGAATGTGGAGAGAGAGTCCTCCATGATATAACCGAGCTGCTACAGTGCCGGATGAGCTGGAGTAGGAGGGGGTGATCCTCCACCACGCCCGCCATCCTCAGACACTATCGAGTCCGAGTCCTCCCTACCGAGAGGTGCGCCTGTACCTTTGTTACGGCTCCACCATGACCTGTTCGCTCAATTCCGGAAACTAAATCCCCCCTCCTTCAAGGGGGAGGAGAGCCCGTCTGAGGCCGAGGACTAGCTGGAGCAGATGGAGAAGATTTTTGACACACTCCACCCTCCTACAGAGCACTGTGTGGCCTTCACCACGTATCAGCTGGAGAGTGCAGCCCACAGGTAGTGGAGGACGGTCAGAGGCCAGGAGGGGGAGAGTCGACGTGGGACCGATTTGTGGCACTCTTCTATGAGCAGTATTTCCCACAAACCTGGCAAGACCAGAGGAGGTGAGAGTTCCACACTCTCCTCTAGGGGGTAATGACGATCAACGCGTACCACGCGTGGTTCTTAGAGTTGTCATGCTTCACCCCGTCAGCAGCGTCTACAGAAGAAGAGCGCCTATGGAGGCTCACTGAGGGCCTCCGGTCTGCTGTTCGGGGGTATGTGAAACCCCTGAAGCTGCTTACTTTCTCTTGCGTGGTTGAGGCGGCCATGATCTATGAGGACGGAAGAAGCCCTACCAACCTGAGCACTCACAGGGCCGCCAGGAGAGGAGGCACGTGGTGCCTGTAAGGGAGTCGTCCCGCTCTGTGGGCCACCAGTGGCCTTTGGGGGTCCCAGACAGAGGCCAGCTGCCTGCACCAGAACCCCCGCCCAGCTACTAGTAGGGACAAACCGAGGGAGGAGGTCGCACCCCTCTCTGCTACCAATGTGGCCAGCAGGGCCATGTGAGGAGGGACTGCCCGTCTAGAGTCGGAGAATACCAGATGCTCCCTACACCGAGTACTGGAGGCCAATCTGACGGCCGCAGTTACCAAACCCGTCGAGGAGGACAGCAGTCACGAGGAGAGTTCTGACCAGCTACTGCTCGTCCGACCCAGACCATACCTGCTTCTTTTACACCCAGGGCTGAGGGGTGTGTCAACGCCCTGGCTCACAAACACGCTAGAGCTTTGGGTTTCGTGATGGCAAGTATGGTTATAGTTTCCGACAGACTTGTTTACGTACTTTTGATTATGGTGCCACACTCTCTTTCGTCTCTACGAGTTTTGCCGTTAGTTTGGGGCCGAACAGCACCTTTTTAGAGGATCCATTTGTGATTAGAGGCCCAGGTGGACAATTATTTGTGGCAGAGGAGGTCTTCGCAGACTATGAAGTCACTATAGGGGGATATAGTCTTCCCGTTGACCTAACTGTGATTCAAATGGAGGATTTCGACGTAATTCCAGGGATGGACTGGCTGTCTGCCTATCACGCCCTGGTGGACTGCTTCGGGAGGAAGATCGTGTTCTCCATACCTAAGCTGCCTCCCTTTGAGTTCCACGGCCAGCCAGTGGACTGAGGGTTCAGGTGTATCTCCGCACTTCGATCAGCGAAGCTACTGAGTCAGGGGTGTGAGAGCTTTCTAGCCTGTGTCGTAGCAAAGCCCAACCCAGTGACTGACTTGTAGAGTGTTCCGATGGTCTGCGAGTATCCCAACGTCTTCCCAAATGAGCTACCAGGATTGCCATCAGAGCGTGAGATCGAGTTTGAGATATCACTGGTACCAGGGACCAGCCCCATCTCCATAAAGTCATCCAGAGGAACATGAAGATCTAACAAAACTGACTTGACCGAGACCATCTCAGCAGCTGTTTGGGCCATGGCCCTAGATACAGTAGCTATCTCAATGCACTCTGATTCTGCATTAGATCAAGATACAACTGCTTGCTTCTTGCTCCTCCATGTAACCAGATTGCCCTCAACAAAGGTGCAAAACCCTGTGGTAGATTTTTTATCCCCAACACAGCCAGCATAATCAACATCAGAGTATGCTACAATCCCCATAGACGTTTCCTTAGGAACAATAGTCCCCATCCTTGTGCTTTCTTCACGTACCTAAACACCTGCATTACAGCCTCCCAGTACTACCTAGTTGGTTTATCCATAAACTGGTCAAGCCTACCAACAGATAAAGATAAGACTGGACGAGTAATGGTGAGATAAAGGAGCTTACCCACCAACTGCTTGTAAGGCCTACTGTCAACCACCTCAAATCCCTCATCATATAAATGGACCTTGGGATCGATGGGAATAATTACAGCTTCAGCTGCTAACATACCAATCTACTGAAGAAGATGAAGAGTATGCTTCCTCTGCGAGAGTACCACTCCATCCCTATCACATGCAACCTCAATGCCCAAGAAATACCTCAACTGGCCCAAATCCTTCATGACAAACTTCTCTAATAGGTGCCTCTTAACTTCTATCCCATCTCTGTCATCCCCAGTGGCAATAAGATCATCAACATATACCAGAAGCGCTACAATCTCTCTATCAGTCTTCCTTGTAAATAAGGAGTGATCTGAAATAGAGCGCCTCAAACCAATCTGGTGGAGTACCTTTGATAACTTTTGGAACCAGGTCCTTAGACTTTGCTTCAGTCTATAGATCGATTTCTTCAATTTGCACACACACTCCCCTTGAACCTCAAAACCCGAGGGTTACTGCATGTAAAAACCTCCTCCTGAAGATCACCATAGAGAAAAGCATTCTTTACATCAAGCTTGTGTAACTGCCACTCTCTGTGAGCAGCAACAGAAATGAGTATCCGAACAGTGGCAAGCTGCACAACAGAGGAGAAAGTATCAAAGAAGCCCACCCCATATATCTAAGTGAACCCCTTTGCCACCAACCGGGTCCTATACCTTGAAATAGACCGATCATAATTGTATTTTAAGGGAAAGACCCATCTAAAGCCAACTAGTCGCGTGTCAGTAGGAAATAAGGTGAGATCCCAAGTTTGTCTACTCCGAAGTGCTGCCATGTCATCCTCCATGGCTTGACGTCACTTTGGATCAAGCATGGCCTGCTGGTAGGTAAAAGGAATGTGTAATGCTCTAAGTACCTGACAGAAGTTGCTAAACTGAGGAGCAAAACCATTGGTAGCCAAACTGACTGCAACATGATATCTGAGCTCACAAGTATGCGAAGCCTTCCTAATGGCAATAAGAATGTTCAGAATCATCTAGTATCTCTAACTGAGTCGCTGCAGAAGGGGCCTTACTACTATGGTGATCTGCACTGTCGGGGGAATCAGGTCTAACCAAACTATCATTGGCATCAGGTACAATCTCAACTACCTGTGAACCATCAGCTGTTAGTGAGGGAGGATGTCTCTGAAATGTAGTGTGATGCTTGTGATAGGTACGCAATGACGCATGCAATCTCTCAAAGTCATCCAGGAAGGAGGAGCTCATCTGTCCATCAGTTGGAGATCTAGACTAAGAAACAGACACCTAAGTCTCTACACACGGAACAGGCAAAGGAAGAAAGGCAACATTATCATAAGAGCTCCTCTGTCCAGTGACTGAGAAGTATGGTGTATCCTCATGGCAAGTCACATTGGCGCTAAAATATTATCCATTCTACAAAGGATCATAGCAACGATACCCCTTCTGTGTCCTAAAGTACCCCAAAAATATACACTTGATAACACGAGAAGCCAACTTGTCACAACCAAGTGAAAGCACATGAACGAATGCAACACATCCAAAGATCCTGGGAGACACATGAAATAACTCACCATCTAGATGCAAAAAAAGAACCGATATTCGCTCATAAAGAACTGAACTGGGCATCCAGTTAATGAGATAGGTCGTTGTCAAAACTACGTCTCCCTAGTATCCCGGTGGCACATCGTGATGAATAAAAAGTGTATAGGCAACATCCAACAAGTACCTATGCTTCCGCTCTGCGACCCCATTCTGCTGCGAAGTGTGAGGACTGGTGGTATGATGGACAATCCCACAAGACCTGTAGAACTCCCTAAGTCTGGCAATGTAAAACTCAAGGGCATTATCAATCTGCACCATCTTCACTGTAGCTGAATACTATGTGCTGATCTCCAGAGGAAGTCTCTATGCATTCTCCAACCTTTGCCTTGCTCTTCAACAGGAACACCCAAGTTACTCTAGATAAATCATCTACGACAACCAGATAGTACCGATGGCCTATACAGTCTAGGACTCTGCTCGGTCCCCACACGTCCCTTTGAAGCAACTGAAATAATGTCGAAGATCCAGTAGAGATGCTAGTCGGAAAAGAGGATCGATGGTGCTTACCTAATTGACAAGCATCACACTGTACGGTAGCAGCTAGGGAAATATGTGGTATCACTCTCTTGAGGCTATCCAGAGACAAGTGGCTAAGACAAACATGTCACTATAGAACACTCCCACTACCATATCGAGTAACTCTTGCAAACGGCTCCTGTCCCAAGCAATAAATGCCATTCTCCTCTATACCTCTGACAACAATCCTCCCAGTGAGCTTGTCCTAAACAACACATCCGACATCATCGAAGATCCCTCTACAGTTGATATCCTTCATGATTCTTCTCACGGACAACAGACTCAATGGGAATTCTGCCACGTGTAACGTGCTAGACAGCTGCAAACTGGGGGTCACAAACACCTCTCCCTTACCCCTAACTGGGGTGTATCTACCATCAAGCACCTGTACAGTCCTCCTTAGGGGAACAGACTGTAGCGAACGAAAGTAGGTCTGATCACCGCACAGATGCTATAATACACCAGAGTTGATCAGCCACTCTGCCTCATGGTGGCTCCTATAATGGTCCTGGAGCACCAGACTTGCACACTCTACCATTGGTGTCAAGCAAACCACATCCAAAGAAAATGGGAAAACACACCCCGAAAATCATCAATAAGGGGAATACACACCCCAAAATCAGACCATAAATCTGGAGAAAACCATACCACTATTCGACGTTGCATCACTATCACCAAGAGAACACCGATGGATCTGAAACAAGACGTGTTCAGATCTTCATCTTCGACAAGAAGCCCCCTTGGACGGGTGTTGGCCTAACCCGAGTGCGAGAACACTCGAGATGACCCCAAGGGGACCTAGGCCTCTCTCTCTTTCTCTAATCTGAGGGGAAGTAGGCCTATGAGGGGGCTACAAACCCCTAACAGCAAAAGGGCCACCGCTGCACGCCGCTTCTGATAGCGAACCACCGCTACTACACACGCAGCGTCGTCGCATCGCCACCTTTGCTGCATTGCGCCGCCACTGCAGGTGGGCAAGACCAACGCCCCGGGCCGCTTCAGGCATGGAGGGCCACCGCCGTGCACCGCCAATGACCGCCGTTGTCTGTCCTACCCACGCGCCGCTTCAGACGTGCGTGTGCCACTAGCGCGTGTTGCCAAGCATCACCGGTGAAGAGGGATGGCCGGCACAGATCAAGGAGAGAGGAGAGGGGTTTAGTGGTAGGGTTTCGGAGGCTTTGGGGTTGGGAGACCTAGAGCCACGATCTAAGATCAGTGCTCTGATACCAAATAGGAAAATGGAATCATTTAATTTCATTGTGGGAGCCCCACACCTCTTTATAAGAAGAAAGGTGTGGGAAAAATAACGACATGATCCTAAAGAAATAAAAGATACATAAAATGAATATAAAAATAACACCCATCATCTAACACGAACATAATAGTGTTTGCAAGCAAGGTTATAACATTAGTACCGCTTTTGGATCTTGAAACATCCTATGAAGATGCACCTGACTACACAAGGAGCAAGTTTATCTCTATTTGGACCATGAAAATGCACAAAGGCTACACAACCAAAAACCATGGGTGACACCCCAAATAATTCACAATCAAGAATTAGGATAGAATATGGAACCATATCTCTATTTGGACCATGAAGACACAAAAAGGCTACACAACCGAAAACCATGGGTGACACCCCAAATAATTCATGATCAAGTAATAGTATAGAATATGGAACCCGCTTGTCAAGAACTGTAGTCGGCATCCAATTAATAAGATAACATGCAATTAACACAGCATCTCCCCAACATGAAGTCGGTGCACTATTCTGTATCAGGAGGGTCCTTGCAACATCCAAAATACGCTAGTATTTTCTTTTAGCCACATCATTTTGTTAAGACATGTAAGACAAGTTGTTTGGTGTATGACTCCATGCTCTCAATAAAAGGCATGAAGTTAATACAAAACTCCAGAAACTTGTCTTATCGAATGATTTTCACATTTATCCCAAACTGATTTTTTATCTCCGCTAAGAAGACCTTAATCATGTCACCAATTTCAAACTTGGATTTCAAGAGGAATGTCCATGTGAGGTGGGAGAAATCATCCATTGTCGCCAAATAGAATCCGCATCCCATATGATCTGGAGCTTAGCTAGTCCCCAAATCTCCAGGTGAAGTCACTGGAACATAGCTTCTAAGCTTCTATGTTGGCTCCTTAGGAAAGTACTCCTATGATTCTTCCCAAGTTGGCATGCTTCACATTGGAAGGTGACTGATGGTGGAATCTACGATAGCATCCTCCAAAGCTTATTCAAAGGAAGATGACCAAATCGAAGGTGCCACAAGTAGCTAAAAGCCCCTCATAATGGAAGAGAAACGTGACCTACATAGGGTGACTATAGGAGACGATAAACACCTTCACATCCACAACCAATAGTATGTCCTGTTAAAATATCCTGGAATGTCAAGGATACAGTATCAGATACCGCCGACAGTCCAACTCCTTTGTGATCCATCAAGGGAAAATCTACAGCAAGAACATTCCTCAGTTTCATGTGAAGAGCCACATGTACCTCCCCCTGACCCATAATGGAAGAATGCCACCCATCAGCTACTAATATAGTTCTACCTACTGGGATGAATATGAGAACACAAAAACCATCTTGCATCACCACATATATGGTGAGATGCACCTGAGTCGACTAGCCATTTTGCTTCCTCTGTTTGAAATTGGAAAGTAACTCCTACCTGAGATGCCTCATAATGACAGTCTTTGGATCCGTGCGTCATACTCACTTTTGGGAATGGTCACATTATCTTGTACTAATCTTGGTACTAAGTCCTTTGTAGCAACTACACACTTCTCTAACCCAAATTTAATGTGGATGCAATCCGTTCCACATTCCTCAATTTTGTAAGGAAATGAATGACTGTGACATACAATTAGATCCCTTGTGCTCCACACTCGAGTCTAATAAGGACTTCTGACACTCCCCAGCATTCTCGTCTTCCATATAGAGTGAACAAACTATCACATTAAGATCAATTGGCGTCCACAACCAATCCACAAACAATCTCGACATTAAGATTACTGGTAACTTATTGTGACACTACAAATATCAATAAAAATGTAAAAAAATATCATTATCTACAAATCAAACCTCATCCAATTGCAATCTCAACGAAACATCCTCAGAAATTAGATTTGAAATAGGTGAAAAAGTTCTAAACACAAGTTCTAACCCTTTAGAGCAAGCCAAGAGGGTCTCAATAGCCTTCAGCAAGTCAAAATAGGCCACGACAACCCTAACTACAACTCCAACAAGCCTCCCTGACGATCGGTTGACTCACTAGTGATCAGAGGTGACTCTCCTCCAGGCTACCCCTTTAGTGAGGTTCACACAAGGCAGCAACAACCTATGATATTGCAGCAACCCACAAACCAAGACTTAGTTCCCATTCACTATTGCAACCCCCACCAAACAATGCCTCCTCCGGTTGATCGGAGGTCAAAGCAGCACCCACCAGTCGAGTAGGGTCAAGCAACGCCCCTACTAATCGATTGGGGAGATCCAACACAAGCCTTGGCAATGGCACTACAAGCACTATTTAGCAGTGAATAGTGCTCGAATAGTGGCCTTAGGGCACACGCCCCTCGAGTACAGATTTGAACCCTCCTCTCTACTACCTTGAGATTATGAATCCTAAGAATTAAAGGAGGACCTATATTATTTGGTGGAGAAACCAAGAAAGAGTCCAAGAAGGTACAGAGATCCAACTTAAAATCGCCACTCTAATTCCATGTTGAGAAAAATGAAGAATTCATTTAACTACAACACCTTACACCTCTATTTATAAAGGAGAAGCCAAGGGAAGGCTATAAACAAACCCCTCAACAATATGAAATACACTAAGCAAGCCAAACGATAACAAAAAATGAAAAATAAGCTACGACTCTCATCAAGGATACTATTCAAATGAAGGGCTAGACTAGGCCATGGGTCGGGTCAACTGCAGCAACCTCAAAAACGATCCTAGCCAAGCCCAGTATAAACCAATGCACTAGTTGAGATGGGCCATCAATCGATGTTTATATTGCATCTATCCACTAAGTTAACCGACATTTTTTTATTAGAGCGCATGTATATTACAAAAATATAATCCCCATTACAAATAAGCAAAGTTGGGCCTTTTTTTTTTTTGGGAAACTCAAACTAGAATAAACTAAAGTTGCATCTAAAAATGTAATTGGGGAATGGGGGAGGGACTTTTTTGTGCTTACATAGCCTTAAAGTAGGCCAGGTCGAAAAAGTAAAAGTTAAGTCAAAAAAAATGAAAACAAGGGGTTGACAGATGAAGCAAGAGAGGGAGAAGCGACGAGCGAGAGCGAGGGAGAGGGGGCGAGCGAGAGCGAGAAGGGGCGAAGGATGAGGAAAGAGGTGAGGGAAGAGAGACCTGCTCATCTACGAGGCGGTCGAGCAGAAGGCCTCGGCATGTGGCGGGTGGTCGAGCGAAGGAAGAGGGTGGAGACTCGCATTGAGACGAATCTAGGGAAGGAGGATTTTGATCGGTGCTTCAAGTGTCTGGGGGCTGACCACTGGGTGAGAGACTACCAGGAGCCCTTGCTAAGTTGGGGTTGTCAGGGCCTTGGACATCGGCGTGCGTGATGTGGTGGTATTGGGCGGAGGAGTGATGCGCGTGGTGCGGAAGCGGGGCATCGTCCACCACCTCCACCGATGGTGGTGCCCTTGGCGGAGGTGGAGGCGCCTTGGTCGGTGAACGCAGCAGACCTGCGTACCCTTGTGGGTGGAGGTCTAGTGGGCGAGTTAGTTTCAAGGAAGATGTGGATGTCCGAGGTTGTGGAGGCCCTCGGTGGTGGTTCAACGAGGTCTAGAATGAGGATTTTTCCTTCGGGAGACAGGGGATTCTTGTGGTGGGGCTTTCCACGGCGAAGGCGGAGGAGCTTTGCTTCACGGTCTCACACTTGAAATCTAGAACGGTGGCGTGGTGGACTTGTGTCCACGATGGGACGCGGAGAGAGTAGCCACCGGAGAGATTGCCAATGGTCCTGGTGGTCGAAAGGATACCTTGGTGGCTCCGTACGGTGGAGGTCCTCGAGGCGGTGGTATCCCCGTTCACACACCTCCGACAGTGCAAGGGGATTGGTCTCTCTGCTGGTCAACTTGTGGCAATGGTGGAGTTAAAGGTGGGAGCGTCAGTGATGAAGAAGGTGCTCCTTCACCACGAAGGTTACTCGTGGGTGGTCTTGTACACCCACAAGAGGGCCTACGAGAGGAAGGCCTAGTATGCGGAGGTGGTCGGAGGGGTGGCGAGCTCAGGCGGCACAGCGATGGCCCAAGCTAGGGTTTCACTTAGAGATCGGGCACCCAAGTGTCCGAGCGCTGACGTGGAGCCAACCCTGTTGATCGCAGAGCAGCGGCCATTGATTGCGCACGTTGCAGCTGCCTCGGAGGAGACGCTACTTTTGGAAGGCGAGGAGGCGTTGATTGCGACGCAATCAAAGGAGCGGGAGGCAGCACCCATTGCACGCAAAGATAAGGGCTTACAGCTGGAAGACGCATTGACACCCATCTTTAAGGAGTTGGACATTCAGGTCGGATCCCACCTAGATCCAATTGATGGAGGCAGCATTTCGGGTAACAGTGAGAATATCTTTTCAGTGGCTTGGAGCTCGAATACCCCCTCGTCTCCGATAACGGCTCCACTCGAGGATGTTGCGCTTGTCCCTCCTGACAAGGTGGGGGCTGCTAACACCAGAGAAGGTCGACTTCTAACCTTGCTGGGTGCGATAACGAGGGTGGTTTCCACCAGTCACCACTTGGCGAAGGAGATGGAGGCTAGAGGCTTCGGTGCGGCGATGGTGGAGCAGGAGCTAGGTCCTGATGGAGTGTCGTCGCGACAGCAGGCTAAGGACATCCCCTTAGTGATGGGCCATCGCATGGAGGTCCCCTTTTTGGGTGGAGACCGCGCATGGTGAATGGTGGTTGAGGAGTTTCCCGTTATAAACTGAAATGGAGATACCGGGGATCGAGCCAGGGTCAAAGGGTGATAGTAGATGGTTGTGGCAAAGTGTCATAGCCCTTGGTAACGACTCTAGATCATGGTGATGAGGAAGTACGTCGAACTACGGAAGCATGTGGCTTCCATTTGACGATGAGGGAGGCGTCCGCCTATCTC
Organism: Thalassia testudinum; assembly: GCA_037157565.1. NCBI lineage: Eukaryota > Viridiplantae > Streptophyta > Magnoliopsida > Alismatales > Hydrocharitaceae > Thalassia > Thalassia testudinum. The sequence goes on from JAZHRO010000030.1 coordinate 58,952,797, forward strand.
ACATGAACGGTGTTGTTACGTGGAATGTGAGGGGTCTCAATGACTCATCAAGGAGGGCACCGGGACAGTACATTCGCCTATGGAAAGCAGATGTTATGCTATTGCAGGAGTCGAAGCTTTCCGATTGTGATGCTAGAACTTGGAGGGAGATTAGAGGCTAATGGATGGAGGGCTTTCGTTATGTTGGAGCAGCTGGACGCTCCAGAGGGCAAACACTGGGGTGGTGGGAAGATGTCTTCTCCTTGGTAGACTACTTCGAGGGTGAGCATGTCATCTCAGCGAAGCTATTACGGAAACTAAGAGGTGCCAACATGGTGATCAAAGGGGGTCTACGGTCCATCAGATACCCAGACAAGCGGGGTGATGTAGGAGGAACTCACGTCGGTGACAGCAGAATGTCATGGAAGTCCCTAGTTGATTGGAGGAGATTTCAACATTACCCTGCAACTGGAGGAGATCGGCGAGGCGAGGAAGGCAGGACCCTGGATCTGGCAAGTTTGTAGAGTTTGTGGCCACGCATGGCCTTATAGATTTGTGCCCGACGTCCTGCGCCTTCACATGGAGGAACAACTACGGTCAAATGTCTAGGATTGACAAATTTCTCTCCAACGTGGAATGGCAGAGGCCTTCCCCATGGCGGAGGTGTCCCCTTTGGAGAGACCGTTCTCCGATCATACACCCCTAATATGGCGACCTAATGAGGGGCTGCACTATGACACCTACTTCAAGTTTGATAGATCTTGGCTGCAGGAAGAGGGTTTCCAAGGTATGGTGGAGAGTTGGTGCTCTTTTGTGATGGAAGGATCGGCTTCGCTTCGTCTAGCAAAGAAATTGGCTATGTTGTAAGACCGCCTGAAGGAGTATAAGAAAGAAATCCGGGCAGTCAGGAGGGGCAAAAAAAAAGAGGCTCTGACGAAGATTACCAAGAATGATAGACTAAAGGATCGGGCCCCTATCTCGACTAAGGATAGGGAGGCCAAGCTGAGGATGACACAGGTGGTACAGGAAGAGGACAGGAAAGCAGAGATAGAATGGAAGACAAGATCAAGATAGAAATGACTAAAAGAGGATAATTCTCATACAAGGTTCTTCCGCTAAATGGCATCCGCCAGGAGAAGGAGGAACTGGATAGAGAGGCTACTAATCCACGATGAGGCTTTCTTAGGTAGGGAGGAGATGGGTAGAGCTGCAGCGAAATACTTCAGAGAGTTCATAGGCAGACACAATAGAGGTTGTTGGCAGTGGAGGGGGGAGGTCGTACAATGAGTTACTGATGCCCAGGCAAAGAGCCTTATGATCAGCTTCTCAGAGGATGAAGTAAGGCAAGTGGTTTGGGGGTTGAATGCGGAAGTTGCCCTGGATTGGACGGTTTCCCTGTCTTCTTCTTTAGAGAATTCTGGTCTTTGGTGGGGACAGATGTGGTGCAGATGATGGAGGAGTTCATGACAGTGAATAGGGGGTTTGATAAGCTAAACATATTTTATATGTTTTTGTTGCCCAAGAAGGATGGTGCAGAAGAGATTCAGGATTTCCGTCCGATTACGCTTTCAAATGATGTCTATCTTATTGTTGTTAAGGTCTTGGCGAACAAACTCAGAGAACTTCTTGGAGACTTGATTTCCCATGTGCAGATGGCCTTCGTGTCGGGGAGTAGAATCTTGGACGAGTTTGTTGTTGCTATGGAGGCTTTAGCTGCTTGAAAGAGGGAGAAAAAACAAGTGTTTCAGTGGAAGATAGATTTCAGTAAGGCATACGACTCGGTACGGTGGGATTTCCTGTGGGTGTCCTTATTGAGAAGAGGCTTCCCTGCATTGTGGATCAGCTAGATGAAGAGGTGTGTGACGACGACATCTTTCTCGATCCTCATTAATGGAAACACGGTGGGGGGTTGGGTGCAGCCTAAGAGAGGGGTCAAACAAGGGTGCCCTCTTGCACCTATGTTGTTCGTACTGGCAGCGGATGCCTTGGCAAAGGCAACTCGCAAGGCATGTGATAGGAGTCTGATTAAATGTTTACGGGCTAGAGAGAATGAGCAAACGGTGATCCTACAATATGCTGATGATTCCCTGTTTTTGGTTGAAGGAACGGGTCAAGCAACCAAGAGGATGATAATCATTCTAGAGCTTTTTGGTGTTGCATCAAGGCTGCAAATTGATCATCGGAAATCAACATTTGTCCCAGTTAACATGATGGAGGAAGAGGTGGAGACAGTGGGTGGTGCACTTGGGATAGAGGTGGGATCTTTGCTGCTGGTATAGCTGGGCCTTCCTTTGTCAGATAGGAGGCTTAGATTGCAAGATTGGCTTCCTTTGCTGGAGAGGATGAAAAGAAAATTGGCAGGGTGATCATATAGATTGTTATCTAGAGGTGGGAGATTGATTTTAGTGAAGGATGTTTTGACGTCCATACCATCCTATTTCCTCTCTATTTTTATGATACCGAGACAGGTTGAGAAGATCTCCAAGCTGATGAGAGACTTTTTCTGGTCAAACATGGGGGTGGAAGGAAGAGGGGCGAGGCCGGTGGCCTAGGAGGAGGTTTGTAGGCCAGTGCAGGAGGGGTGCCTTGGGGGTTAAGGAGGTGGACAAGGTAAATGTTAACCTCCTTATGAAGTGGATTGACAGACTTGTGGGTCGTAAGCAGGGGTTGTTTGGTGACATCATGTGGCATTGCTATAAGCCATTCACATCTTGGAGGCCTATGAAGTCTCCTCCTTTAGGGGCCTCTTTCTTTCTCAGGGGGCTGATCGCGATGGCAAGAAAGGTGCGGTCTTTCTTTTCCCCCACACTGGGTGAGGGAGATGTTTTCCATTTTTTGCTGGATGACTGGTAAGGGGTCGGGTTACCTCTCAGTGCCAGGTATCCTCATCTCTTTGGGAGTATAGTGGACCCATCAACCTCAGTGGGAGACTACTGGACCAAGGCCTGGTGTCCAATCTTTCGGGGGGGGGGGGGGGGCTCTCTGACAAGAGGTGTGGGGATTTCCAGCGATTGTTGCAGGAACTGGATGGATGGGAGCCAGAGGAGGGTGGTGATTCATATTCTTGGGAAGAAGGCGATTTTTCAATGGCAAAGGTCTTCTATAGATTGAGTAGCAGCGTGACCAACCCGGACGTTGACTTCTTGAGAGACTACAGACTTCTCTAGGTGACGGAGTGCCCACTAAAGGTGAAGATTTTCGCGTGGTTGATAAAGAGGGGGAGGATAATGACAAAGAGGTGGAGAGAGAGGTGTGCCCAAATGGAGGATGTCAGTTGTCCCCTTTGTGGAGTAGTGAAGGAGGACATTCAAACACCTCTTCTTCCAGTGTCCGTTTGTGGTGCAAGTGTGGCAGAAGATGGAGATCGACTGGATTGTTCTTTGGGACATGACTAGCTTCTGGTCTTCTTTTCACAGGGGGAATGCAAGAGAGGGACAGATCTCTTTTAGATCCAAGAAAGATCGAGCTAAGATCTTGGCTATCTTATGGGGTGTTTGGCTGGGCAGAAATGAGGTGCTTTTTAGGGGGGAGACACCCTATGTTGAAAATTTTTCTTCTTCCATTAAGTCTCAAGTGGAGTTATGGAGAACTAAACTAATCTGTAATTTCTGATGTAATCTTTTTTGGTGGAATGGAATGGAATGAACTTGGATGGTTATCACTTGGATAATGACCCTTTCGTTTTTCAAAAAAAAAAAAAAAAAGCCAAGCCCAACCCATGAGCAAGCCAAGCAAGTTAGAGCCTAGCCCATTGGCCAAGTTTAGATACACCAAGACACAACTTTAGAATATTCTCCATAAAGTAACTTCCGTTTTGGTTGCCTAAAATCAAGCATATCAAAAAAGCGAAAATGATGGACAATATTGACCTTAGCATTAGAATTAAATGGTCAAAGTGGAAAGCATTTACTTTTTGACGTAGAAAATTGCAAGCTCAATTCATGGAAGAATTTTATTGGTAATTTTTTTGTGAAAGTAAGAAGAATATGAAGAAATGACTTGAAAATTTCAGGATAGAAAAAGGCATGTGTGGCACAGATGACAAAAAATAATTGGTATATGCATAGAAACATACAAGGGATGTAGGGTAAAGAAAATGATTGAATTGGGAGAAGAGAAATTGGCAGTTAAAACCTTAAGAAGCACTGGATTGACAAGAGATGAGGAAGTTCGGTCATGGCAAAAGAGTATCCTAAATAATCGAAAACCCAGAATAAGGAAGAGATATACTTCAATCAATCAAGAAAAGGGGAGAAAGGTAGCACCACATTCATCAGTATGTGACAATTTTAATGCAATTGCTGCTGCTGCCATCAGAAAGTCAAGACTTCTTATAGCAGCACAGCGTGCATAGCACTTGAGGCCCAAACTGCTTGAAATGTTTCATGCCATGGAGTCATTTAATTATATGGAAACATGTAAGATCATTCAACTTGTGAACATTAAGATTTAGAACCACAGATTACCTGTAGTTCCAGATGAAAAAAGAATATTTGTAAAAGCCTCAGCGGGTTGTTGAACAGGTACATAGCTCCTCATGCTGCAATTTTTTCAAGGAAAAGTAGTCAGATGTCCAGGTACAATTTTACAGCAAATCAATCCAACAGACAAAATAGGACAACCTTGCTACGGCATTTCAAAATATGTAGAAGAATTAAAGCCACTTGCACTGTACATAAATCATGCCATAGGCTTTAGTTTCCTGGCGTTGCAGCAGTAGGCCTGAGCTCTTTCATTAAGTTCTATAAATTCGCACCAACTTTTCAGAAGAACGGCAACTCACACAACATGCACATGTCATGAGGCAGAAAAAGATTGGTGAAAGTTATTAAATATGTGATGATTCGTTGTTAACACCGTTAACTTACTTCTTCAACATATTCAAAGCTTTGCACCAGCAAAAGCAAAGATGAGGTGAAAAATTATAATAGTCACCGTACACAATAAACAAGCACATCCTTATCTCACCGCTGCACTTGCTACTTGTAATCTAAAACTGCTTGGATGGATACCAAGTATATGATTATGCAAAAGCATGTTTGATATGCAAAATGATTCCAACCACACACACTAAGCATTAATATAAATCATCAGTGATCTGTCAGAAATCCCTATCTAGTATGGATAACTCAAGGCATACAGAATATAACTAATTAGATGAAGCATGTGGCACGCACAAAAGGGTAAAAAAGATGGCATATGTACGATAGCATACTTTGAACCTTTTACTCTTTCCAAGAATGCATCCCAAGATGTATCACTTTGACGCAATTCTATAGCATCAACAGATGGTCCAGCTGAAGCTACAATTGTTAATGGCGCATTAGCTTCAACAACTTTACTGCCACAATCCAAACAGTAAACTTGTAAATCCTTCATCAAGTTTAGTAGCAGAATTTTTTTAAGTACAACAAAAACATAATCACCTATACAATGGAAGAAGCTTATCTGCTCGAAGAATATAATCCTGGCAAATGGAAAAGGTAACACAAAAATTAGATGTCCGTTCTGTTTTATTTCCTTGAGTTTCACCCTAGGAATTCATTTGTGGGAAAAAAGCATTTGTCGATTTATATTCATTCTAAGGAAATCCTTTTTGTTATATTTTTCTATATTCTACAATGGCTTTCCCTGTTTCGTCCATTTCAGTATAAGTAGTGCTCTGTAAGCTCAAAAAATATATCTAATGGAGCAGCAAAGAAGATAGTGAAGACTGCTTTTTGATATCTTGCATTGCCATGCTTCTCAAAGGCTGGTGAAGACTTTTTCAAAGCTGAATAGAAGTTACCTGGGTGAAGATTGCTTTCGCATTTGATATCTTTAGTCTTGTTGATATCTCAACTGGAGCAAAACTGTCCGCGATTGACACAACTACATAACCTGCTAGAATGATAGCCAGGTAGATGACTACAGCAGTGACAGTCATGGGCATGTCTATTGCAATAGCACATCCCTTGGGCAAGCCCAGTGTATCAAGTGCATATGCAACAAGGCTGGAGTACAAAATCACCATTAGCTAAGTAAAAAATCATTAAAATGCTTTGAAGAGGCTATTCATAAAATTGTAACCAAACATTACAGAAGAAATCTCAAGTGATACCATGCACTAGTGATTGTTGGGACAATGTCATTGTTTACAAACTGAAGTTAATATTGTTAGGTTAATCCATAAATGACACATCTCTAACTTAGGATGGGCCTGAACATTAACGGACTTCAACTAAGTTTATACTGAGTACCGATACTGGTAAACTGGTACAGGTATCATTGACTTACAAGTATGATTCTCATATCTAGAGTACCGATACTGATGCTAAGTATCAGTACTCATGACTCACAATTTGAGACTTGAGATCAGTTGAGTACTCGTCCAGTACTCATCATATACCGATACTAGAGACTAGTACCCATACTGATGACATACTAGTATCACTCCGGAATCAACTTATCTCAACGAGTACCAATACCCATCATGAGTACCAGTACTTGTTGAGTACTGATTCTTCTATCTGTAGCCAACAAGTACCAGTAGTGATGATCAGTACCGATACTAGTGAGCTACAGGTCCTGGTCGCTTCAGACCTAGAACTTGATCTGTGGCTCATAGGTACCGATACTCTCGACGAGTACAGGTACATACAAGTCACAGATTTTAGGTCTTAAGGACCTGAATACTAATTTGTAGCTCATGTGTACTGGTACTCATCATGAGTACCGGTACTAGTGAGTTACAGTCCATACACTTGAATTCTGGAGCCTTATCTGTAGCATGCATGTACCGGCACTCTTGATGAGTATCGATACTTGCGTTAGTTACGAAATTGGATTTGGGATTTTGCAAAAATACAAAAGATCTTATGAATCTTTATCAAACCAAAATCTAAAGTTAAGAAAATAACAGAGAAATAAGATATAGATTTGCTTATAAATCTAAAACACCAATATGCAAACACACTAAATTGGATAAGTCTTCCAATAGATCCCACCCTTGGACTGCATGTGAAGAAGATGATCCAATCTTCTCCAGCCGCCCTTCTTCTCCTTTTGGAGTCTCTCTGTTTTCTTTAGGTCATGATGGGGCTGACCTCTCTCTAGAATGATGGTAGGTCTGATGGGGACCATAACCACATGTAAAATGGCAATTAACCATACTAATTGCCAAGGGTGATTTGCATTTCTACCAATCGAGGAAATGCTAATCACAAAAGATCTCTGCACAATTATTTTAGAAAACCATACCTCTCCTTTTGCATCTTATGCCCACATTAACAACATAACTTAATTTGATCACTTTATATTATGGGCATAAAAGTTGACAGTCTATATATATATATACTAGTCCATATGTTGGATTATGATCCAACAAATATATCATGTTGGTAAGAATTTTTCTTAGAAAGAACCCATGCCATGACTCTTATCCATACTTGTTATGCTTGGATTGAATTAGACAGGTGTACAATAAGTAAAAAACCAAAACAAAGGTCGAAGAAGCAATACAATGCATTTTGCTACAGTTAAAAGTAGAGAAATAATCAGAATATAAAAGCAACACCCAAAAAAGTAAAAACATATGATAACACTAACGGCTAAGCAACCGTTTTCCTGGCCATAACAAATTAGATCCTCGATGATATAGGAAGTGCATGTAAGAAGAGATTCAAGCAGAAGGTCTGTGTTCATTTAGAATAGATGTTATATTTGAATCGGATGAAATTCCTACAGTTGCACGTTAAGATGGGTTCCAAATATACAAGAAAATCTACGTGGGTTTAAAATATCTGTAAGGCAAGATCCATATACCTGACTTGGTCTCTTAACTCCTTCAGTGTCACTCGATTCAAAGGCAAATCATCAGATCCTTCATTCCGCCATACAATAACAGTATCATCTGGCCCTCTCTTATCATTCATGTACAGGCAATTCCAAGCAGAATTTAAGACAGCCCCTGGGAGCCATTGCCCTCCCGGATAAGAGATATGGTCACATAAAATGCATGAAGGGGGCAGAGAGAATAATATCTCCATTTCTTCAAAAACCATTTTCCAATAGGCCTGCAAAAAACAATATTGTGTCAGACTTCAATCTACTTGGAGAGAGGTAAAATATAAGTCCAAGTAACAAAACAAATCCCACAACCAAAAAATAAACATAAAAAAAGGGCACAAGAAAAGGGATGATCACATGAACATGCAAAAGATAATTGACGGCTCTTTACAACATAAAAGCAACAGAACTGGCAAAAAGATATTAATCTTCTTACAAGTTCAATGATAACTGAAAAGAACTTGAACTTGGTTACTTCTTTTCATTGAGGGCATAACAAACTTCACAAGAAATATAATGTCGATTGAAAATTCTGAACACGATTTCAGCACTCCACACACTGCCAATGCTGAGGGGCAAAAAGAATGGTTTTTCTCTTAAAAATTATATATTTCAATATAAAAAAAACAGCAGAAGGAATGTTAAAAATGCAATTCTCAGGAAAAGAAATTACACAGTAGGGCTTCCATTAAAAGTTTTCCTCTTAAAATTGGGCTTTTTTCCTTCTAGAAAAAGATTTTTCTGTCTGTCGTGGGGAAATCATTTATTTGCAAAGCCTTAGAGTTAGAAAAGTCATATGATGGCCATTTCTGAGACAACTATGTTGAAGTCCCTTCTGCTATATGGGCAAATTTCAGATCTAAAGTGTTGCTCAACATTGAAGAGGCACTGGGCAAATTATCCAGAATATTACATAACTGTCTGTCAGTTTTTTGTATTACACATTCATTCCAGTGTGAAACCACTGATACCTCACGGTTGGCCACAGAATACTTTTGGAAATCAGCAAAGCTGGAGATTGGATCTTTGTATTTCGAACCAAGAAACTCCAACCCGCGAGCTTGTAATATTCTCCCAATATTTGTCAATACAGCTTCATCCCTACAATTGCATGACTAGATCATTAACAAGAATGCAAAACAGAAAAAGGCAGAAAACAAAACCCTTCAATTAAGGTAAGCGATGCAAATGTCATATTCTGTTATTTGCTAGGAAAAGGTATGGAGTCAGGTGGTTAATGTTAGGGGAATAAGTTCCCTGTCAAGTTGAATCAGTCTATAACTACAATTGCTTATTCAACATATTATTTACCAGGAAAAGTTATGGAGTCAGGTGGTTAATACATTGGGGACAAAAATTCCACGTCATGTTAAATAAGTCTATAGCTATCGACTTATTGAATGTTATTCTGTTTACTGTTTTGGTTTTTTCCTGGGGATTTAGGGGTGCATTGGACCATGGAGACACGTCTTAGCAGTTTAGAGAATTCAATCCCCATGAGAAAGGACCAAGAAAGTGCAATGTTTATTTGTTTTTATCTGAGATCGGCTCATTGAGTTTTTGAGTCGAACTCAAGCCTGGATTTGGCTCATTTACCTTGTTGGACCAAGCTCAACTCAAGCTCCGCTCAGCTCAATAATTCAAGTTTCTCGCTTGTTTAAGATTTATGAATGTATAAATTATGGAGATACAAATAAACCCATGAAAATTTAAGAGCCTAAATGTAAAATACCCCCATCTCAGATTCCCACCAAAGTTTAGAGTCAAATAAAGGTTATTTTCCCCGACAAGAAGAAGAAGAATAAGAAGATTCGAATTGGACTCATTTAAGTGGTAGGTGAGCTTGTTTGGGTCACAAGTCAATTTGAGCTCAACAAGCCAAGTTCCAGGGCTCATTGAAGTGATAAATGAGCTCATTTGGCTTGTGGACCAGCTTGAGCTCAGATGAGCCGAGCTTAAGACTCATTTAATCAAGAGATGTATGTAAGTTTGTTTGTCTCGCAAGCCAAGCTTCAGATCGAATGAGCCGAGTTCGGCTCCGCTCATCTGTCACAATATCCAGACCTAAAACCACATGTGCGCATTCACTTAATTCACAGCACCTATTTCGCCAAACACGTCGAATAATTCAAACAGATCTCCACCAAGCACACTTCCACAACAACTCCCAAACCTCAAAATCGATACTTTCTACCTCCAACGCAGAAATTAACACCATCTACACCCCTAAACACCTCCACACAAACCGATCCACCAAAAAAGGCTCGATTTTTCTTTTGAGGGGTGGTTTAACAACGTTGACACGTACGGATCAGGGACCCAAGCGGGGGGGGGATCGGATCCGCAGCCAAGATAGCAGCCGTGGAACATCATCTGGTGGAGGGGGAAGGGGTGATGGGGTTTGAGAAGCCCCCCCCTGGAGATCCGCGTCCACGTGTCCGGGCCGGAGGGCCCCGAGGAGAGGAGGATGGAGGAGAGGTCGCGGTGGATCTGGCGGGCCTCATCGAGGGAGACGCCGGAGGCGGCGATGTCGGAAGGGTTGAGGAGGTCGAGGGTTTTGTATGAACCGGATGAGGCCATTGATGTGGTTGTGGAGGTGAAGACGTGGGAGAAGATATATATAGGACAGCAGGAGTAGAGGGAAGTGTTAGGTGGGTTGGTGTTAGCTCGCGTGTATAGCAGTGAGATAAAAAGTTCTTTTGGATAAAATACCGTAAGATAAAATGATTGAGGATATTAACCAGATGGTAGTAGTATTTATTTACTATTAAGATGTAGATATGAGTAATTTGATGCATTATAGAAAATATATTTAATAGGTATGATACGTTTGAGTTGATATATTTTAATATATATTGATATTTACGTGGGAGTGATAAGATAATACCTAAAGATATTGATTAAAGAGATCTATTTATATTTTTTTGTTATTGTTAAATGAGGTTTTAGATTTTTTTTTATTTTTTTTATAAGTTGAAAGTTTGTCGATAGTTATAGCAATTTTTAGATTGGTGCTCTTAAAATTATTTGTAATTATAGAAATAAAATTGATTTCTTGTTATTTATAAAGATTATCTTGGAAATTAGATTTGTTTAAGTTATTGTTTTCTTTTGTGTCATATCAAATTTGATGTAATTGGACTTGGAGGTGAAGGGTCGTCGAGTGGCTCTATGTGGACATTTAGAAAAAGATATAAATAGGAAACATATATTACAACACATTTTGTAACGTGTAAACATGTTAGTGCATTTTGATTTTCAGCTGATTTTTTACGTATGTAAAGTAGTTCTTCACCTATGAAAAATGAATTTTCACCTTTGGGTTTATAGTTTAGGGTCGTAAACCTTAAATCTTAAATTCTAAACACAAAGGTAAAAAATCACTCTTTACAAATCCTAAATCCATAGGTGAAAACAAACCATTTTTCAATTTAGAAGTGAAAATTCATCTTCTACCGGTGGAATAGGGTAAAAATGTCAATGTGTTTTCATTTTCAACCAATGTACTTTGATTTCCAACTAGTGTGTTTCGGTGGAAAACCAAAACACATCGATTAAAAACTAAAATACATTGTGTGCATAAAGTAGATGTGTTGGTACTGTGGAATGATAATGTGATCACTAGAGGTGAAGGAGAATGCAGATGTAAATGGAGAAAGAGGATGGCGAAGGGAGAAAATGAAATCCCAAAGAGTTTAAATGTCAAAAGTAGTTTATTTTTTAGATTATTTTTTTTCAACTTTGATAATATAGGGGTATCGATGTAAATAAGATAAATTTTGGAGGTTGTTTATATAAATTGTAGAAATTTTAGAGTATGTGTGTTACGCAAATTATTTTAAGAAAATTATGTAAATTTCATTTACTATATTATATTGGAGTTAAAATTATATTACATTGAACAATAATGCATTTTCAAAATGAGAAGTGTCTATACTTGTTGAAGTGATAGGATTTTGGTAGCTAAATAATTATTAGGGAGAAGTTCATTAAAAAAAAGTGCTTGATTTTGGAGATTGGATAAACCATATGTTGGGGTCCTAGATGAGTTGATAGTGTGTTAGAGTGAAATTATTTGAAAGGATGTTAAAGTAAAAATTGTAAATTGTAATTAACTTATTTTACACTTGATGGGCTATGGATTTTATTATTGTTTCATTATCGAGGGAATGAGATAAAAATATCAAGAAGGTCACCACCACTTGAGTCTCAAATCACTTCGTATTTGGCTTCTTCAAATGTTATATCTTGCATTTGAAATAAGTTCTGAGAAATTGTATTAATATTTTAAATAATTAAAGAGAGTCAACATCTCGAGTAAAATATTCATATCCTTCAAATAATTAAAAAGAATACCTCCTCCTACAAAGATTTCTTAACCAAATTAATGAGAAAGTAAAATAAGTTTAGGATTATCCTCGATAATAAAAAAGTTTGAATTTACTGTAGTGATACTTTTGTTTCAGGATCTTCTAGGTATGGATTTCGATTTTGCATAAATGAGGGAAGTAGTACTTAGATCTAGAACTTGAAAAGGGATCTATAATAAAATGAGATTTCCATGGGTAGAGCACAATAGAATCACTTAAGTATATGCCTATGATGCCAAAATATTGTATTCTCATTAAGGCTTTGCGTTTATGCCTTCTCTCTATTCCTGTAGGGCATGACATTTTGTATCAATTTGTCTATGGTAATGTGAAACATGTCAATATGTTAGTATTTGTTGTTGGTGCTGGAGCACCGTGATCGTTTGTTTTGATGATAACAAAACACGTGTCATTTAACATTTACACTTGGAGTCTTAGATTTCAGGCAAATTGCAAATGGAGACGTGATTAGACTGAGTTCGAGTTCGCATCCAAGACGGATTGGAGGAGCTTGATGGAGAACAGAGGAGATTCGCGAGGAGCGATAGATTGAAGATGGAAGGACAAGAAGAATATGATAGATTTCTGTTTATTTCCTTCTTATACTTTTGTCTTTATTTCCTTGCTCTTTTTGTTCCTTAGAAAATCATGTTAAAGAGCCTCAAAATATCCTAACAGTAGTCTTAGGAACACCAGCATAACCCTAGGACACTTAGGTTTTCTGTGGAGAACTTAGAAAACCAATATAGGGTTCAAACAACTGTTACAGACGTCTAATTCCAAAATAAGACGTCTAATAATGTGTTTTAAGATGTCTAACTGTTGATTCAGACGTCTGATAACATTTAGGCTGGACATAGTTAACTCTGTCTGATGAAATCAGACATCCAGACCTTAGTTCAGACGTCTTATAAGACGTCTGATGACTTTGCCAGACGTTCATTTAGTGGACCGTTGGCTGGCTTAGCAAACACCGAAGGATATGACCGTTAGAGCCTTATCAGACGTCCTTAAGCCTTTCCAGACGTCTGATAGATGACTGTTTTGCCTTGGCTGACCCAAAATCTCTTCTCAGAGATTTTCTAGCCGTTGCACTCTCTTGGAAATCCATTCCCACGAAAAAGTAGGTTTCCAGACGTCCAGACATAGTGCCAGACGTCCTGTATGTCGTCTGATAGACTTGCACTAGAACCATGTTTAGATCTGATTCAAGTCAGGAAGAAATCCGCCTAAAATCAGACGTTTGACCTTGTTTTCAGACGTCTGATGCCAGGATCAGACGTCTGATAACCCTGCCAGTGCAATCATTGTTCCTGATTTCGGCCTGGTTCTCTTGGACTTTGCACCCAACGCTATGGAAGCTTTCCAAAGCCTTCCAAAGCCTTCCTAAGGCCTCTATAAATAGAGAGGAACCTCTTGCATACAAAGACACACCTAGATACACCTAGACACACCAAGAACAAGCATTTCCACTCTTTTATGTCAAAAAAGAAGCTCTTGCTCTCCAAACTCAAGTTCTACATCTTGAGAGCATCAAGCCTTTGCGCACCCGCTCTCCCACCGTAGTTCACGAGAGCGACGTTACGCCGTCGCGTGGCTCATGCACCCGCGTCATCAATTCGACGCACTCCTTGCAAAGGGTAGTTTCCTAATTACTACAGAAGCTATGTTTAAATCTTTGTTGGCTCTATAGGACTATATTTGTTATTTTATCTTTGTTATTTGGTTGGGTATTCGCTTTGCAAATTCCCGTCTTCTTCGTAGGACAAAATCCTTCTTGTGAAGAGAAGGGGTTGAGGAACGCTACCCTCGCACTTGTAGCGTGGTTGTAATTGAGGTTGAATCACCCTCGTTTAAGTGATTCGTTTAATGGATTTGATCAACTTGGTTGATCGGAAAATCCTAACTCGAGAGGGTTAGGTGGTGGTTTTCACCCGATTTGGGTTTCCACCTAAAAATAATTGTGTACCTTGTGTGATTATTTATTTTGTGAGATTGTTTATATTATATTTCCACAATTTATTACGTCACCCCCTCCTAGTAGGGCGAATCTACATTTGTTTCCAACATGATTCATCATCATTGAAGTATATCTCACATGTGCATCCATTTCACCTAGAGATTAATATCTCCTAAATCATTAAGCCATTCCCTTACCTAGCTAGATCCATATCTATTCATAAAGCTCATCCTCCTTCATTAGTGCACTCACATACTTTATCTAACTCAGTAGATGGCACACTTTATTGAATTAAAAGCCACATATATGGACTTATGTATGTATATAATCAAATAATAATTAAGAGTCTGTCAAATTCAAATGGACCCATGTATGAAAGTGATCAAATAAGGTTTTGATTAAAATGGGCATATGTGCATTGAGATATGTGGATAAAGAAAAGGGTATGTGCAGAGACCTTATCGTAATTAACATCTTCTTGATAGGTGGATATGCTAAGTACCTAAAGGCAATTAATGATATTAATTACTGATTTTATTGGGGGTCATGGTCCCCAAGGGAACCACCATAGAATTATGTGTGTCAAACCCATCGTGACCTAGAGACAAGAGGGAGATAGAGTGAGAACAGCAGAGAAGAGGTCAATCCATCTCTGCAGCTGCTCTTGATTTGGTGTATAGAGATGGGATCCCTTGGAAGCACCATCCCGTAAGTAGGTTTCTAATATCAAGATGAACACAAGTATGTCTTGCTCATTACAATAGATTTATAAAGTAATATTATTCACTTATATGTCCATATTACAGTGTTGTTTTTGTTATCTTTCTAATTATATTTATTATTTAAGAAATTGTATGCTTTATATAATCTAGAATGGATTGATGCAAATCCTTGATTCAAATTTTGTAACTGACACAAGTATCGATACTCTTCATTAGTATCAATACATGTGCAATACAATTTTGGCTCCAGGTCTCAAAACTAGAGTTTGTGACTTACTAATATCGGTACCCATCATGAGTACCGTTACATGAGTCACAGATCAAGTTCTGGGTCTGTAGTGACTAAGATCTGTAAGTCACTAGTACCGATACCATCCATTAGTACCGGTATAGTATTCAACAAGTACCGGTATTCATTGAGATCGGTGAAATTATGGAATTATACCAGTATGTTAGAAGTACCGATACTCCATCAATACTGGAAAGGTACGTATCTGAATTTGTATCCCAAGTAGTAAACTACAAGTACCAATTCTTGGCATCAGTACTGGTACCTATTTGAATGTAGGAATCAAGCCTGTAAGCCATGGATACCAATACTAACTCATTAGTACCATACTCAGTATATTAGGTATTTGTACTGATCTATCAATACCGATACCCATTCAGTATAAATTTTAGTTAATGTCAGTTGTGATTCACGTTCATCCTAAGTTAGATGTGGGCTATTTATAGTCAACCCCTTGACAAATTTATAACACACTTTACTACCTTAAGAGACCCTCTTTAAAAACAAATAAAAATCAAATAGATTGCATTGAAACCAATATTGCAAAATATCCAAGAATTATTTAGCCTCCAATGAAAGCAAATTTAGTAGAGAAGTCATAGTGAAATAGCCGCAAACCCTGAGAGCTGTTCCATAATTACCTCCTCCATTGACAAAAGCATTGCCTTGATAACTACTTTATTGTTACAACCCGATCCCAGATCCCTACAGGATCCGACATCGGCCTGTATTGACTAATCCCATGACCTAGTTATCCAACAAGAAATAACTAAAATCAAAAAATATTCCACAACCACAAGTACAATGTAACTAAGTAGAAAATAATACAAAGGCAGTAAAAGAATCAAAACGGAATGTCTCATAATAGTACAGGCCATCATAACTAGTATAGCGAAAAGTAAAGCGGAAGATATAACGGAAATAGTATTTCATATAACAAAATACTCACTATCACAAAAGAAACTAGGAAACGGAAAGAAAACACAACTAATCCTAGGCTCGACTAAGCCCAACTCCCTCTGCAGTTGGTGGTGCTGGCTGCTCAACTCCGTAACCTGAATAAGGTTATAAAATTCCGTAGTGTTATGACCTGGTTCCCGGATCCCTACAGGACTAGAGACCGGCTCGCCTTGACTAATCCCAAGACCTAGTCATCCAACAAGAAATAACCAAAAGCAGGAAAATAAACCACATTCACACATACAATATAACTAAGTAGAAGAAACGTACAAGCAGTAAAGAAAATAGAACAACTGTCTCAGTACCTACCACCACAACAACTACAACGTCAATAACAACGTGAAGTGGGAAGGAAACAGAAGTAGCAGAACAGTAACTAAGTGTCAATTATTTACTACAATAGTAGAGAAAAAAGAAAGTGCTGAAGAAAGACTACGGCTAGACTCGGCTGGGCCCAGCACCCTCCACAGTCGGAAACTCGGGCTGCTCAACTCTTGATCCTGAATAGTATTATGAAAAGACAGAGTCAGCGAACGCTAAGTAGAGTGGTGTCGATATTATCTAAGTACAAAACAGTAAAAACAACGGGTTTAATTCTCATTTTTATTTATTTGATTTATATGTTTCCATTTCACCCATTTCTCAAAGTATTCAGATATTTCTTGATCTTGCATGTTCCTCGTGGGAACGATCTTGATTGCAGTCTTTTCTGTAGAGTAGAAGGTACACGTGGTGCTCTCCTGGCCGACAGAATCCCCTGTGGTAGTCTTACACCCTGTCAACCACCCCGAGGTCATTGTCAAGAAGTAGCGATGACTATAGTACGCGTGATAAGTGCATGGGTAGCTACCCCGCACTGACACGCAGTCAGTCATTTCCGCTAGCGGGTACGCCCCAAGTACAGTACGGAACAGTATAGGGCCTTGCCCACTCAGAACAAGGGTCTCACCCCTCCACAGTTCGCACACTCTCGTCTGACTACCCCAATTTACCTAGAGGACCTAACAAGTCAGTGTAGGGTGGCTAGCTGAACCTCAGGCCCCGTGGGGTGGCTAGCTCCCTCCCTACACTAGTAGCTCACCTCGGTATTACGTATGCTAGGGCCAACAGGAGTCGGTGTAGAGTGGCCAATCCTAACCCCAGGTCTCAACCCAAGGGAGGCTAGCTCCTCTCTACACAAAAAGGGGACAGTTGCTCTCCTTGGTACCACGTACTCAAGGGTCAACATACTTCCCGTCTACATTCCAGATTTCCACCTATCCATAGTAGTTCTACTCCTAATTTCCCGTAGGGTTAGTGCTCATGTTCACCTCATTTATCCAGATCCAGATCTCATCTTTCATAATTCATTTCTCATCCATATTCAGGCAACTCGTATTTTCATAATTCAATTCTCAATAACATGCAGCTGGTGATTTCACAGGTAACTATTCATTAAAATATAGACAACTCCTATTTTAACAAGCAACTCGTAATTATAATATAGGTATTTGCTAGCAATTTATCTTAATCACGCATGCAAGTAAACCATACAGTACAACAAGCTCATTCATTTTTCCACCTTAGGATTCATTCCACATCCTAGGGTTCCATTCAGCTATTTCCACAAGCACCTTCTTATTTAAATATTAACAATAGAATTAAACTACTCTACCAGGAAACACAGGAGTAATGGAGGCTTGAACTGCAGACCTAGACGTCTCTGCGAGACCAAAACATGCAGCAGGATGAAACCTTATACCAGAGAATACATCACAAAAAGAGAGTTCATAATAGTGTATAACAAACTCAGGTACATAGAGGAACTCGAGAGGAAAGTATAGGTATTTCGTTCGCGTAAAACAGACCCTGATCAGACCCTAAACAGGTAAAAACGTACCCACTGTTCAAAATAAGACGTCTGACCCCGATCGGACCCTAAACAGGTCAAAAACATGCCTACTGTTCAAAGTCAGACGACTGGGAATAATCCCAGACGGCTTAAAAGGCGTCAGATCTTACCTTATGTTCTCTACAGCTGATTCAGACGTCTAGACTCCCTCTGCGGTCGTCTGAGGACAGTTCCAGATGACGGACAAGGCCTCCGGTTGTCTGGATGCACCTCCGGACGTCTGGTGATGTGGTCAGACGTCCAAAAGCACGTGGGAAAACGTTCTGCGATCCTTCCCAAGGCTGCACCTACGTACGCAAATGCAAGCACGGATCAGTCAACAATGCCTCCTGCACTGAGATCTTCTGCATGGGAGAAATCAGTGTAGGGGCGTACGTACCTCGCGCAATACGTGCTCTCAGACGTCCAACCTTAGCTCCGAACGTCCAGATCCCTTGCCAGTCATCTGGATGTCACGGCAGACGTCTGATACTAGAAAACTTCCAGTATCAGAACCTGCTTGCACCTTGCTTCGCTCGCACCTTCGCCCGCAGCGGCAGCTCCAGCCGCTGCAGGAGCTTGGACAACTCCTCGCTGACGTCCTCCACGCATACACGCACCCGTCGCCGGCCGTGCGAGCTCCGCCAAGCTCTCGAAGGTCCTCCGACCTTCCACGCTCTCCTCCTTTCTCCCTCTCACTCTCCCTCTGTTACGACCCGATTCCCGAATCCCTACAGGACACGAGACCGGACCGACTCGACTGATCCCAAGACCCAGTCATCCAACGAGAAAGTAACCAAAAAAGTAGGAAAGTAAACCACATTCACTATGCTAAGCAACTAACAGTAAACAAAGTACAGCAGTAAAGAAGTAAAACTACTACAATACACACTACCACAACAGTAGAAAAGTAACCAGGTACAAGAATATAAAGTACAGAATGTAAGAGTACAAAGGTGCAAGAGACTACTCATTATTACAGAAAAGTGTACAACAAGAAGCTACAACTACTGGGCTCTACTGGGCCCAGTACCCTCTGCAGCCGTAGGCTCTAGCTGCCCAACACCTGGACCTGAAAAGGGTTATGAGTACACAAAGTCAACGAGCGCTGAGTAAAGTGGCAACCAACTAACTAAAGCAGTAAAGTGGACAGGTAGCTGTTGTTTTTCCATTTACTTTCTTTACTGATTATTCTTCTCCATCACTTTGTTTATTTATCAGGTCTCTTTCATGATCTCGAATGTTCATCGTGGGAACGATCTTGATTGCAGTCTTTTTCAAGGAGTAGGAGGCGCACGTGGTACTCTCCTGGCCGGGAGAGTCCCCCGTGGTGATC
This sequence comes from Thalassia testudinum, assembly GCA_037157565.1. Classification (NCBI taxonomy): domain Eukaryota; kingdom Viridiplantae; phylum Streptophyta; class Magnoliopsida; order Alismatales; family Hydrocharitaceae; genus Thalassia; species Thalassia testudinum. The sequence continues at coordinate 58,972,110 of JAZHRO010000030.1, forward strand.
TTACACCCAGTCAATCACCCCAAGGTCACGGACAGACGTAATGGTGATTACGGCACGCGCGATAAGCGCACGGGTAACTACCCCGCACTGGCACGCAATCAGTCGTTTCCGTTAGCGAGTGCGCCCAAAGCACAGCACGGAACCAGTATAGGGCCTAGCCCTCTCAATAACAGGGGTCTAGCCCCTAAGAACCAAACAGGGGTCTCGCCCCTCTACAGTTCGTGCACCCTCGCCTGACTACCCTGGTTTGCCCAGTGGGTCTAACAAGTCGGTGTAGGGCGGCTAGCTGAACCCCGATAATGAGAACCTCATCATGAACCCTAACTAGCACATTTTGACCTAAATAAGTATACAAAAGCTCCTACAAAACCTAAGGGAAAGCCTAAATCAGAGAACTATAAATTTAAGTATAAAGCAATTCACAAGGGGTAAAACTGTAATTTTACCAATGAAGTACACAAACGGGATTTTTAAGGGTCTAAACATAGGCCAAATGGGCTTAATAAGAGAGAAAGTGGGATGATTTGATCTAAAAAGGGTTATAGCAGTTTCTATGAATTAAATGACATTCTATAACCCTAAAATAAATCCGCTTTAATTCACGAAGTTCCAAGCAAGATAAAAATCAATTAAACCCTCTAAAATTCATGAAAAAATATCCCCTAGGGTTTAGAACCTTCAATTTTGCCGTTGGAACCTATCCTGACCTAGATTGAGAACCATACCCAATTTTTGACCTAACTTGGGTTTTTGTACAAATTGACTGGTCAAACGTGGTAAAACCTAAAATCCAACTTCACCATTGGATTCTTTAGGTCCAAATTAGGGTTATAGCAAAATTAGACATAAGGAAAGTTTGCCTTGACCTACTTTATAAATTGGTCCTCAAGAATTACTTTTTGAACCCTTGCAGTTAGCCCCTCAACTTTCCCTTCGTTCTTTTCAATCCGGTCCCTCTGCCACCGCAGTAGCAACCCATGCCTTCGACGACTTTGCGCGGAGGATGGCACCGCGCAGGGTATGGGAATCGGCCCCAGAAATGAGAGGAGAGTCCTCTACGTTGTCTTCTTCCGCATGGACCCCCTCCCATGCCCTGCCGACACCTATACCTCTCTTGCAAACACGCGAGAGGCATGGATCTCTTTTCCGGCCATATCTCCGGTGGCCTGCCCATGCCTCCTCCTCGTGTTTCCCTCCTCGCCAACACCTATTTAAGGAACGGCAGGGGCCTCCGTTTCTGACAAGCTTCGTTTGGCCTAAGATTCCCCCTCCTCTTCGTCTCCTCCCAACTCCGACCAACTGCCAGAGCTTCCGGCGACTCTCCCTCTCCTCTCTCATCGTCCTGCCACCATACCAGTGGCAGGGTTAACTCCGCCATCCTCTGCAGCGCCGCGCCATACTAGTGGGCACTCTCCGACCCCTTCTCCTCGTCGCCGTTCTCTCCCTTAGCACCTTTGTCTCCGGCGATGGCAGCACCAACCGCTCGCCACTTCTGCACCTCCCCCTTCACTCTGGACTCGTAGCTAAGTTTCTCTTACTCTCTCCTTTATTTCCCCCTGTTAATTTGTTGTTTCAACCCCTTGACATCCACTGTCCATCTCCACCTTCTCCACCTCCGGCCAGACCTCCGGCGAGGTGCTTCCGTCATTCCACTCACCCATCCACCTCGCCAAACACCTCAGAAGCTACACCACCACCCACTGATCACCCTACGACCCTCCATTGATCGCACCAACCCCTGTCGCCTCCCCCCAAACAAACCCATCCTCACGGCCACAGAGCGACCTAGGAACGCACGCCTAGGCTGCCACGCAGCCAACCAACCCCTGCCTCACCTTCACCATGATATGGCGAAGGTTTTCTGATAGTTTGACAGGGCCGCAAGGCCGTATAGCTGCTTTTAGGTCTTGAGCGTTCGCCACCATTACTGCCGAGCTTGGAGCAAGCCTGCTAGTAGCTCTAGGCTCCGTAGTCCCTGGCTGGAGTCCCAGGCCGCGCGGGAGAGACTCACGCACGGTCCCAGGTCCCCAATCGAAGGCGAGAGCTCGCGTATCACTGCAATCGCGAGGATTCCTGCTGCGGGTGAGGGCGTGAACGTTTGAGCGCACGCTTCGAATAAATTGAAAACATGCCTTACGCTTATCTCCTTCGATACATAAGGGTCAGGTCCCTCGCCTACGCACGCAGCGAGCCACACGCTCGCACCCACCCTCGCCCGCACTCATGCCTCGCGGGCCTGGGCCAAACCCGATTACCCGACCAAGCACTCCTCGCCCACCATCGCACGCCAGTGCGCCTGGTCCCGGGAGCGTTACCCAACCCGTATACCCGCGAATGCTCTGGGAACGGACCTTTGAGAGGGAAATAGAGAGAGAGAAAGACGTGGGGCGGGTAGGGGTTAGGTTTTGCCTAACCTTGTAATGTGTAGGGAAGCAGGAGAAGAAGAAAGGAGGAGGAGCGGCTGAGGACTTAGCCGCACAGAGCAGCAGAAGTTGAAGGAAGATGAGGGAGCACAGCAGAGAAGAGAAGTAGCCAAGAGCTACAATAGACGAAGGATCTAAAGAAGAAAGCCAAAGGAAAATAGGAGGGAAGCCTGCCGCACAAAGGAAAGAAAGAAGAAGAAGAAGGCCGAACAGAGAAGAGAAGAAGAATCCAAAAGGAGAAGAACCTGCAAAGGCACTGTAGTAAGAGGCAGATAAGGCGTTTAATTCAAAGAATCAGACGTCTGAGAAAGAAAAGGGCAGAGAAAGAAGAGAAGGAAGAGAGAAGAGAAGAAAGAAAAAAAAAAGAGAAAAGGATTTTTTGTTCACTCTCTCTCTCTTTAATTTTTGTAAAGTATTATATTATAGTTAATTGTGAATTTATATGCTTTTAGAATTAAGTTTGCTTCTTGAGTTCGACCTCGGAACATTCTAAATTTCGAGTAATAAATTAAAATAAACTGATCATCGTTTTTTGCAACATACTACAACGAACATATCTTTAAAACACCGCGAAAGACGCTTGTTAGTTTTTGGTGCCGTTGCTGGAGAGCAACGGGCATTCTATAAGCTATTAAATCACAATTTCTAATTAGCTACTGACTTAATCTCTCTTTTTGTTGTGCAGGCACAGAAAGGCAAAGAAGGAACAAGCAGCTGCACAACAACCACACCAAGGGATAGGTAATCTTTTATCCTCTCTTTTAAGCCCCTTAAATTCTAAAGAAGAAGAGGAAAAAGAAAAGCAATCTAGGAATTACCTGTCTTTCATACATAGTAAATCACAAGAGTTGCTTGCTTTTTAATTTCAACATATTCTATCTGCATATCCACTAAGGGTAATTAGGGCTAAAACCTTCTTAGTTGAGCCCTAGTTATCTAATCCTGAGGCAATTAACTGGACCAATTAGAGCCAACCTAAGATTCAAAGCTAGGGTTTTAGAGACACACCTTCTAATCATAAAACTGAAAATTCCCAAAAGAAGTATGCCTAAGCCATTGTTTGAAAAGAACTAATAAAGAGAAACCCGAAGCAATCTGACTCTTAAGTCACTTGAACAATAAAAGAAAGGACCTAATAAGCTCTCACAGGAATTAATAGGTAAAGTTGATCTCTTGGATCAACTAGCCTTTAAATTAGGTCACTCTTTGCACTCAAAAGGTTAAAAGTTCAAGTGAAACCCTAACACCTTGATCCTAATTAAAAGTGGTAGACTTAAGAGGTCAAGGTCCCCATTCTGGTCTACTTGGAATTTCAGTGACAAGAGAGGTTGGGTGGGGGAAACCCTGTAACCGTGAGGGCGCTCTACGGTGTAGGGGTCTTCGCGGGACTCACCCTCTCTGGCTGCCCAGGTAATTCTCAAGTGGACGACCTTTTGATTAAAGGGTACCATCCGCCCCAAACCTCTATAGTCACCCGACATTTTGGGTGTCTTGATTGGGTCCAGCACCTGCTAACCTCGTCCAATCCATCAGTGCTTGTTCGATAGGAGGCCCTTGAAACCTCCTCTAGCAATCTACTCTCCCCAAGGCCAAGCCTCGGCTCCCTTGTTTGTGCAACAACCCCTCCACATACAACTTTCTTCCGATCCAGAACCTAGTTCTTTCTCTTCTTCTTCCATCATGGCACAACTTGATTCTACATCCAAATTCTGATTCTACATCTTGATTCTACCACCTGATCCAAATATGCAGCCTAGTTACTTAGGATTACCCTTCAAGAAACCTGAATCACAAAGATCCATGAGAGATAGGATGATTGAGGATGCCCTTGAGTTCTATGAAATTAAGTATAAACCCTCAACACCAATAGAAAATATTTAGGTTGATGTTTCAACAACCATAGCCTTCATCATAAACCGTGCCCAAATTCTGTTGACAGAAGCTACAAAAGGATCAACCCAAGACATGCTCATAACAGGATACATTGAGATAGAAAAATTACACAAATCTGAATACCTTCAATGCATGACAAATCCTGTATTTTGGGAACAACACCAAGATGCTCTTGAAAAACGGGTGGAGATGATGAGATTATTGAAACAAACTATCGACTAGAAATACTTGTATATACCACTAACAGTGGATGAACCATCTTGGAACAGTATTAAGGATCAAGCCGGTTTCCCAGATCTCGGGATTGAGGCACAGAGTGGTTGTGAATTCCCAACCCAGATAGAAGACATGCCTAATATTGAATTAGGTTGGGAAATTGCAAGAGAACATAATGTTGAGCCAACCCTATACAATGAATCACTAAGCTTAGAATTTCAAGACTCCTGCAATAATGAGATTAGAACTGAACCTCTTGAGGGTGTAAATCCCACCCCTTACTCTAATAAGGTAACTCTCAAAGGTTATTCGGATTTAGATTCTAGTAGTTCCACCCACATCCTAAGCCTAGAATCTGGATTTGAAACTTATTGGGAAGATTACGAGGCCCTCTATGATGAGAATCAAAATTTCAATAAAGAGTATGATTCCGGGCCTCTATTTGATGAATGTCCATCTCCAACCTCCTCAGGAAATCAGATCAATTTTCCGGAAGACATGCCAATTTACGATACAGAAACTGAGGAGTTAGACGAGTGGGGTTTCAATCGGGTCTGTCCTAATAGCTTGGAACTTGAGCCTAAAAAGAACACCTTTTTAAGCCCAGACTTGACATATAAGCCAGACCCCAGTCAGGCTGCTAAATCCACATCATGTGATTTATTCTGTAGTGGAACTCATGATCTTGAATCTCATTCAAAACGTGATTTTCGCAAACTCTTCGACAATTTCGAGTCTGATTATGATTTCGGAAAGACTCTGCTTCCTGAATACACCAAGTCCATCTATGACATCAGCTCACATAATTCATGCTCCGACTCCAACTCTGAAGTCTCGGGTCCCGAGATCACTAATTTGAGTTCAGGTTCCAATAACATAGAATCAATTCTTTTCGATCCCCAGGAACCAAAACCAGAAAATGCCGAGAGTGATTGTAGCCCAGAATTCGAATCTTTTCTTGATTCAGATTTCCATCATCCTATAGACACTCTTCAGGCATTTGCATTTGATAACTACCTAGAGGACTCTCATTCATTTCTAGAAGAGCCCTCATACACTATTCTCATTGAAGCCACCTCTTCCACACATACAGAACTGATCAAAATCTATTCTCAACCCTGACCCGCAACTGGACTCAATTTCTATTCAGATTCACCTCCCACTGAGCTGATTGCAGACAAATCAATTCCACATCTATATCGGGTTTCGGACTTTGATCATCCCTATAGGGTTTCCGCGACATTCACTGATTATTTTACAGATCCCTACTCTGACCTGGCTGATTCGACTCAACCAAACCCTGCATTTACACTTCCACATCCGTCTAAGCTTCATAGTATATGGTGGGTCCCACACCTCTTGCTCTACATTCATCAACCCACCAGATTGATTGGGTTTGGGCTGCATCATCAGCCTACTGATCTGAACAAGCACCTGATTGGACCAACCAGGCTCTTGATCAAGGTGCTTGTTATACAGAACTCCAGTGATTTGACCATTCCCTCTCCATCCCATTTCCCGCTCAGCTGAAGGCGTCAAATTTAGCGCTTAACGGGAGGCAACCCGTCATTCTTTTGAAAATCAGAAACCTTTCTCTGACATTTCTTTGCACTTTAGGTTCATTCCTTAGGACAGCCGACTTCACCTTGGGTACTCGTACTTGAGATTAGAAAACGTCCGCAACAGTCACCTTGACCCATCCACTCACCAAATATCTGTCCTAATGCATGAACCAAGCTAAATAAAACCCGCCTAATGAATAATGAGGACATTGTAAAACTTAGGCATGTGGGGTATGAAAGTGCAATGAAATGACATAACAAGAAAAGATTTCAACAAAAAAAAATCCGCATATAAAAAAAAACTTTAAAGGAGGAAGAAAATGCTGGAAAACCTTACAGAAAGAGGAGAAAAAGAGCATAATGATAAAAAGGAGCACAAAATGAAAGAAAAAAGGGATAGTCATTAGTAAGAAATTAAGGAATTAACCAAAGTTCTAGACCACATTAAGGAAAAGAAAAATAAAAGTGCACAACAAGATTAGTAACAACGCGAACCTTAGGCATTCTTGGCTAGACTCTTAGTACCTGTTAAAATCTAGATATTCCTGAAGAGGTTGAGGAAAATGAAAAGCTTAAGTATTAGGTCCAAGGCTTAAGGAATATTCGACCTCGTTGACTGACCTTCGGTTTATGGGACTCAGTAACCTAAGCACCCAAATTCACACACTATCCGGTTCAGCAAGCATAAATATTGAACTCACGCAGAAGCATTTCAAATATTATGAAAATGTCACCTAGATTAGGAGCAGTCGATCAACATAAGTTGATTTGGACGAGTTCCTGGCGCGGAGAGGTAGGAAATTCCCCTTGAAGATGCGTAACAATATATCATCTCCTCGGTGCTTGTCTCCTAGGATATTTACATATCCTACCGGGGGCATGTAAGCACTCTACTGGTTCAGATTCCATGGATGGCATTATCACGAAGTGTCAATTGCCATGGTCTGAATTCGGCCACGGAACGCCATGGACAGGATTATCTCGAAAGCCAGGGTTCTGGGGGTTACCATGGGCGGTGCTATCTCGAAGCATCGACTACCAGGAACCCTTGAGGATTGATGATGGGGACAAGGAATCCGATACAGATCGTGTTGTGAAGCCAATCCTAAACTAGAATTAAAAAGAAAAGAGAGAGAAAACTCTCCAAACAAATAAATCTTCTGTCTCTCTCTTACAAAACGCACTGCAAACTGAACTAAGGCTAAAAATATCTCAATCACAGGTGCTTTAGCCACGAAGTCCAATAAAATTTAGGTTAGTTCCTATAGGCCTTAAAAACCTTTGCTAAAGGCTGAGGCTAAAGCTAGACAGATCTGGATCTTGGTTGGTACTAGAGTACCTTTTAGGCCTATGATTGGCATTCTGACCTAATTAAGGATACAAGAGGGGAAGCATTTATCAAAATTTGATGGAAGAAATTCATGGTCTAGAACAAAGGTTAAAACCTTAAATTTTTGCTAAGGAACTAGCAAAAGCTTGGCATGGGGGTATGATGAGAACATCATCATGAACCTTAACTAGCACATTTTGACCTAAATAAGTATACAAAAGCTCCTACAAAACCTAAGGGAAAGCCTAAATCAGAGAACTATAAATTTAAGTATAAAGCAATTCACAAGGGGTAAAACTGTAATTTTACCAATGTAGTACACAAACGGGATTTCTAAGGATCTAATACAGGTCAAATGGACTTAATAAGAGAGAAAGTGGGATGATTTGATCTGAAAAGCGTTATAGTGGCTTCTAGGAATTAAATGACATTCTGTAACCCTAAAACAAATCCGCTTTAATTCACGAAGTTTCAGGAAATATAAAAATCAATTAAACCCTCTAAAATTCATGAAAAAATATCCCCTAGGGTTTATAACCTTCAATTTTGTTGTTGGAACCTATCCTGACCTAGATTGAGAATCATACCCAATTTTTGACTTAATTTGGGTTTCTGTACAAATTGACCGATCAAACATGGTCAAACCTAGAATCCAACTTCACCATTGGATTCCTTAGGTCAAAATTAGGGTTATATCAAAATTTGTACCTAAGAAAAGTTTGCCTTGACCTACTTTACAAATTAGTCCTCAGGAATTACTTTTTGACCCTTAACTTTTTGAACCCTTGCACTTAACCCCACAACTTTCCCTTTGTTCTTTTCAAACTGGTCCCTCTTCCACCCACAACAGTAACCCATGCCTCCGGCGACTTTGCGCGGAGGATGGCGTCATGCAGGGTATGGGGACCGGCCCCAGAAACGAAAGGATAGTCCCCTGCGTTGTCTTCTTCCGCATGGACCCCCTCCCATGCCTTGCCGACACCCATACCTCTCGTGTGAACGCTCGAGAGGCATGGGTCTCTTTTCCGACCATATCTCCGGCGGCCTGCCCATGCCACCTCCTCGTGTTTCTCTCCTCGCCAACACCTATTTAAGGAGCGGCAGGGGCTGCCGTTTCCAACAAGCTTCGTTTGGCCTGAGATTCCCCCTCCTTTTCATCTCCTCCCAACTCCGGCCAACTGCCAGAGCTTCCAGCGACTCTCCCTCTCCTCTCTCGTCGCCTTGCCACCATACCAGTGGCAGGGTTAACTCCTCCATCCTCTGCAGCGCCGTGCCATACCAGTGGGCACTCTCCGACCCCTTCTCCTCGTCGCTGTTCTCTCCCATGGCACCTTCGTCTCCGGCGATAGCAACATCGGTCGCTCGCCACTTCTGCACCTCCCCCTTCACTCTGGACTCGTAGCTAAGTTTCTCTTACTCTCTCCTTTATTTTCCCCTGTTAATTTGTTGTTTCAACCCCTCAACATCCACTGTCCATCTCCACCTTCTCCACCTCCGGCCAGACCTCCGGCAAGGTGCTTCCGTCATTCCACTCACCCATCCACCTCGCCAAACACCTCAGAAGCTACACCACCACCCACTGATCACCCTACGACCCTCCACTGATCGCACCAACCCCTGTCGCCTCCCCCGAACAAACCCATCCTCACGGCCACAGAGCAACCTAGGCACGCACGCCTAGGCTGCCCCGCGGCCAGCCAACCCCCGCCTCACCTTCGTCGTGATACGGCGAAGGTTTTCTGATAGTTTGACAGGGCTGCAAGGCCGTATTGCTGCTTTCAGGTCTCGAGCGTTTGCCGCCATTGCTGCCGAGATTGGAGCAAGCCTGCTAGCAACTCCAGGCCTCCGCAGTCCCAAGCTGGAGTCCCAGGCAGTGCGGGAGAGACTCACACACGGTCCCAGGTCCCTAATCGAAGGCGAGAGCTAGTGTATCACTGCAATCATGAGGATTCCTGCTGCGAGTGAGGGCGCAACATTTAGGTGGGACTTTTAGTCCCACCTCGTAAACGTCTGAGCGCAGCGCTTCGAATAAATTGAAAAAGTGTCTTACGCTTATCGCCTTCAATACACAGGGGTCAAGTCCCTCGCCTACGCACCCATCAGTGCAAAACCTACCCCTACCCCTTCCCCGCGTCTCTCTTTCTCTCTGAATCTCTCTTAGGAATGCTCTCCTAGTGCCGGGTAATCGGGTTCGGGTAGCGCGCCCAGGACCAGGCCCACCGGCGTGCGGTGGTGGGCGAGGAGTGCTTGGTCGGGTAGTCGGATTCGGCCCAGACCCACGGGGCGTGAGCGCGGGCGAGGGCGAGTGAGAGCGTGGCGCGCCGCGTGTGTGTGAGGGACCTGACCCTTGTGTATCGAAGGCAAACATCCCAATACACTTTTTGAATTTAAGTGTGGGCATGCGGCCGCACACTTACGAGGTGGGACTAAAGTCTCACCTCCAAATTACGCACCCGCGGTAGAGGAACTCGCTGCCAATTGGGGCAGCTGCGAGGTTCACGACCCAAATCTCAAGCCTGGGCGCCTTTGCGGAGTCAGTCTGCGTAGCCTGGGACGCATGCCTGGGCTGGAGATGGCCTGGAGTTGCGAGCGAAGGAGCTGCAGCAACTCAACAATGGCGACGAGGGGGCTCTGACCTGAAAACACAATGACGGCCTCTCGGCCACATCAGATAACGTGGGAAGCTTCGCCGGAGTGTGGCAAAGGCAGTGCAGGGGTCGGCGAGGCGCGAGAGCTCCTGTGGCAATGGACCTAGGTCAGAATGTGTGTGCGGAAATGGGTCTGTTCGGGGGGTGGTTGGGCGGTGAGTGGCAGTGTATGGAGTGGGGGAAATGGTTGAGTGGAGTGAGGGGGAGCTTTTGGGCTTGTCAGTGAGGGTTGAGGTGATATGTGGAAGTGGAATGGCCTTGCCGGAGAAGGTGATTGGAGATGGGGAAGGTGGTGATGGACAGTGGCGGTCGGGTGGTTGAAATGGCAAATTAGGAGGGGGTAAATACAAGAGAGAGGAAAACTCCTACCTATTTAGTCAACGAAGAGGGGGAGAAAAGCGTCCGGCTCGTGCCTGCCGGAGCTGAGGACGAAGGTGCCCAGGAGGAGGTTATCGATGACGAAGAAGGGATCTGAGGACGTCAGTTGCTATGGCTTGGCATGGGGAAGATGGGGCGGAGTAGACTCTGCTGCAGGTAGGGTAGCAGAGCGACGAGGAGGAGGAGGAGGAGAAGATCGCCGGAAGCTCGGGCGCTCTGACCGGAGAGGGAAGGGATGAAAAGTAGGGTTTTTCTCTGCCAGAGGAAGCTTGAAGGAGACGGCAGACTTTGCCGCTCCTTATAAAGGCCTTGGTGAGGAGAGGGGATAGAGAAGGCAACGTGCCTGCCTCGCCGGAGTGTGGCCGAAAAGGATACCCATGCCTTTCGTGCATTTGCACGAGAGGCATGGTCAGTTCCAAAGGGCAGGGGAGGGTCCCTACGACAGAGGACGACTTAGGGAACCCCCTGCCTGTTGCTGAGGACGGCCCCCCTGCCCTACGCGGGGTCATCCTCCGCGCAAGCTCGCCGAAGGTATGGCGCTGCGCAGAAATGGCAGGGAGGACCATCCTGCAAAGAACGACGAGAAGTTAGGAGGCGGAATGCAAGGGTTTCAAAAGATAAGGGTTAAAAAGTAAATTAAGAGGACCAATTTGTAAAGTCGGTCAAGATGGTCTTTTCTTAGGCCCAAATTTTTATACCATACTAATTTGAACCTAAGGATTTTAATGGTGAAATTTGATTTTAGGTTGGATCATGTTTGACCGGTCAATTTACGTAAAAACCCAAATTTAGTTATTAATTGGGCATGGTTGTCATTTTAGGTCAAAATAGGTTGCAAAGGCCAAATTGAAGGTTCTAAGCCCTAGGGAATATTTTTTTATGAATTTTAGAGGGTTTATTTGATTGTTATCCTGCCTCGAACCTCGTGAATTAAAGTGAATTTATTTTAGGGTTATAGAATGTCATTTAATTTCTAGAAGTTGCTATAACCCTTTTCAGATCAGATCATCCCACTTCCCTCCTTGTTAAGCTTGTTTGACCTGTGTTTGGACCCTTAATTACCCTGTTTGCATACTGCATTGGTGAAACTGCAGTTTTACCTCTTATGGTTTGTTTTATTCTTTAACTCAGAATTCTCTGAGTTAAGCCTCTCTTTAGGTTTTGTAGGAGCTTTTTTACACATATTTGGATTAGATTGTGCTAGTTAGGGTTCATGACGAGGTTCTCATCATACCCCCATGCGTAGCTTTCGCTAGTCCCTTAGCAAAATTTTAAGGTCTCAACCCTTGTTCTAGACCATGAAGTTCTTAATGAGTTTAGATAAGTGCTTTTTCTTTTGTAACCTTGATTAGGTCAGAATGCCATCCATAGGCCTGAAAGGTACTCTAGTACCAACCAAGATCCAGATCTGTCTAGCCTCAGCCTTAGTCCTTAGCAAAGGTTTTTAAGGCCTACAAGAACTAACCTAAGGTTTATTAGACTTTGTGGTTAAAGCACCCGTGCTTGAGATAATTTTAGCCCTGGCTCAGTTCGCAGTGCGTTTTGTAAGAAAGAGAGGTAGAAGATTTATATGTTTGGAGAGTTTTCTCTCTCTTTTTCTTTTTAATTCTAGCTTAGGATTGGCTTCTTAACATGGTCTGTATCAGATTCCTTGTCCCCATCATCAATCCTCAAGGGTTCCTGGCAGTCGATGCTTCGAGATAGCACCACCCATGGTAACCCCCAGAACCCTGGCTGTTGAGATTTCGAGATAATCCCATCCATGGTGTTCCGTGGCCAAATTCAGACCCTGGCAATTGACATTTTGTGATAATGCCATCCATGGAATCTGAACCAGCAGAGTGCTTACATGGCCCCAATAGGATATGTAAATATCCTAAGAGATAAGAACTGAGGAGATGATATTTTGTTACGCATCTTCGAGGGGAATTTCCCACCTCTCCACGCTGGGAACTCGTCCAAATCAACTTGTGTTGATCGGCTGCTCCTACTCTAGGTGTTATTTTCAGAATTTTTGCAACGCTTCTGCGTGATTTTGATTTTTATGCTTACTGAACCAAGCTGTGTGTGAAGTTAGGGTGCTTAGGTTACTGAGTCCTGTAAACCAAAAGTTAGTTAACGAGGCCAAATACTCCCTATGCCTTTAACCTAGTACTTAAGCTTTTCATTTTCCTCAACCTCTTGAGGAATGTCTAAATCTTAATGGGTACTAAGAGTCTATCCAACAATGCCCAAGGTTTGCGTTCTTACTAATCTTACTGTGCACTTTCCATTTCTGTTCCTGAATGAAGTCTAGAACTTAGGTTAACTCCTTAATGTCTTACTAATGACTATCTCTTTCCTTTTATTTTTGTGCTCCTTCTTTTCATTTTGTTCCTTTTTCTCTTCCTCCTTTGTAGAGTTCACAAAATTTCTTTCCTCCTCTCATTTTATTATTATTTTTTTTCAATTTTTTTTTTTATTTTTATGGTATTTTTGGCATATGTGAATTTTTTTGTTTAAAACATTTTCTTACAAGTTTTGCACTTTTATACCCCCCCATGCCTAAGATTTGCAATGCCCTCATTGTAACTTAGGGGGTTTTTATTCAACTTAGTTCATACATTATGACAGATGTTTTGATGAGTGAATGGGTTGGGTTGACTGTTGCGGACAATTTCTAATTTCAGATGCAAGCACCTGAGGTGGAATCAGCTGTCCTAAAGGGTGAACTTTAAGTGCAACAAGGTGTCAGAAAAGGTTTCGGGTTTTTTCAAAAAGAATGACGGGCTACCTCCCGTTGAGCGCTGAGTTTTACGCCATCGGCTGGGTGCAATGTGCTCAGGGAAAATGGAGGATAAATGATGATTCAGCCAAATCAGTAGAGGTTACATCAATGAACGGTTTGAGTCTCTGACCGTTCACGATGAAAGGTTCGGAATCATGGCTGAGCGGACTGATTTCGATGGCTCCACTTCAAAAAACCTGTCGGACAAGGTATGGTCCGACCCACTTGGATCGCAGTTTCCCAGGGAAGAGTTTGAGTCGAGCATCAAAGAGTAGGACCTTCTAAACAAGATGAAAGATCTTTCTAGATATGTGCTTGTCATGGAAGGCTTTAACCCGCTCCTTGTAGATTCGCAAGTTCTCGTACGCATCAAGGCGTAACTCATCGATCTCGCTTATCTGAAGCTTTCTATGGGTTTCAGCCTTAGAAAGATCTAAATTACAGCTCCGTACTGCCCAATAGGCTTTATGCTCTAGTTCGATGGGAAGGTGACACGCCTTCCAGTACACCCGTCTAAAAGGAGACATGCCAATTGGGTTTTATGGGCGGTCCTATAAGCCCACAAAGTTTCCGAAAGTCGGGATGACCAGTCCTTCCTATCAGGCCGAACAGTGACCTGCAGGATTTTCTTGATCTCCCGATTTGATAGCTCAGCTAGACCATTAGTCTGGGGGTGATAAGGAGTGGAGATTCGGTGAGACACCCCGTATTTGGTTATCAATGACCTGAACTGAGCATTCGTGAAATGGGTCCCTCCTGTTGGTGCTAGAGCACCACGATCATTTGTTTTGATGATAACAAAACACGTGTTATTTAACATTTGCAATTTGAGTCCTAGATTTCAGGTCAATTGCAAATGTGGACGTGTTTAGACGGAACTCGAGCTCGCATCCAGGACGGATTGGAGGAGCTTGACGGAAAACAGATGAGGTTCGCGTGGAGCGAAAGATTGGAGATGGAAGAGAAGAAGAATAGGATAGATTCTTTTTTATCCTTTCATGTATCTCTTGTATTTATTTTCTTGCTCTTTATTTTCCTTAGACATTATGTTAAAGAGCCTCAAAGTACCCTAACAGTAGTCCTAGGAACACCGGCACAACCCTAGGATACTTAGGTTTTCTGTAGAATACTTAGAAAACCAATATAGGGTTCAAACAGCATTTACAGACGTCTAATTCCCAAATCAGACGTCTGATAAAGAATTTTAAGACGTCTGACTGTTGTTTCAGACGTCTGATAACTGTTAGGCTGGACATAGTTAGTTCTGTCTGATGAAATCAGACGTCCAGACCTTAGACCAGACGTCTTAGGAGACATCTGATGACTTTGCCAGACGTCCAGTTAGTGGACCGTTGGCTGGCTTAGAAAACACTGAAGATTATGACCGTTAGAGCCTTATCAGACGTCCATAGGACTTACCAGACGTCTGATAAATGACCGTTTTGCCTCGGCTGACCCAAAATCTCTTCTCAGAGATTTTCTAGCCGTTGCAACGTTTGGAAATCAATTCCCACAGTAAAAGTAGGTTTCCAGACGTCCAGACATAGTACCAGACGTCCTGTATGTCGTCTGATGGACTTGCACAAAAACCCTGTTTAGATCTTATTCAAGTCAGGGAGAAACCCGCATAGAATCAGACGTCTGATCTTCTAATCAGACGTCTTATAGTGAACTTCCAGACGTCTGATGATAGAATTAGACGTCTGATAAGCCTGTCAGAACAATGATTGTTCCTAATTTCGGGCTGATTCTCTTCGACTTTGTTCCCAACGGCTATAGAACCTTTCCTAAGCCTTCTAAAGCCTTCCTAAGGCCTCTATAAATAGAGGGGAACCTTTGTAACACAAAGATATAAGAGACACACTTAGAAAAACAAGACACACACCTTGCAATACACTTTCAAACCTTTTGTGTCCAAAGAAAAGACTCTCTTGCTCTCCAAGCTCAAGCTCCATTTTCTTGAGAGCATTCAACCGTTGCGCACCCGCTCTCCGCCGTAGATAACGAGAGCGACGTAGCGCCATCGCGTGGCACACGCACTGCGTCATCATCGACGCACTCCTTGCAAAGGGGAGTTTCCTATTTCCTATAGAAGCTAGGTTTAATTTTGTTGGCTCTATAGGACTGTTATTTTATTTTATCTTTGTATTTTGGTTGGGTATTCGCTTTGCGAATTCCCGTCTCCTTCGTGGGACAAAATCCTTCTCGTGGAGAGAAGGGGTTGAGGAACGCTACCCTCGTACTTGTAGCGTGGTTGTACTGAGGTTGAATCACCCTCGTTCAAAGTGATTCGTTTAGTGGATTTTGATCAACTTGGTTGATCGGAAAATCCTAACTCGAGAGGGTTAGGTGGTGGTTTTCACCCGATTTGGGTTTCCACCTAAAAATACCTGTGTACATTTTGTGATTGCTTAATTTCTTGTGATATTGCTTTATATATTTTATTTCCGCATATTATTACGTCACCCCTCCTGGTAGGGAAACCTACAATTGGTATCAGAGCAGGTCTTGCTATTTCGGCGTAACAACCCGGCAAGAGATCAAATGGAGGGAAGCACATCAGCAATCAGGATCTCCGAGGGGCAGTCCACAACCCGTCCGCCGTTCTTCGACGGGAGCAACTACCCCTACTGGAAGTTGCGGATGAAGACGTGGCTTCAAGCCACCGACTTCACAGTCTGGGCCAGGTGCGAGACCCCCTTCGACATCCCAGAGAAACCCGCCAGAGGATACTCGCAGCAGCAGATCCGGGAGCTCTCTCTCAACGCGAAAACAATGAACGCATTGTATTGCGCGCTCAGCCCGGAGGAGTTCAACAAAATCTCGCAGTGCGCCACCGCATACGAGATTTGGCACACACTCGAGGTAACTCATGAAGGTACCTCTAAGGTAAAAACCTCAAAAATTAATTTACTTTCTCAAGAATTTGAATCTTTTTCAATGAAATCTAACGAGTCTTTAAGTGAGATGAACACTAGGTTCACTCTCATTGTAAATAACTTGAAAGCTTTAGGAAAGACTTTCATCAAGGGGGAGCTTCAAGGGAAGCTTCTTCGTTCCCTTGGACCGGAGTGGGAACAGAAAGTCACCGCCATCGAGGAGGTGAACGAAATGGAGGAGCTCAACATGGAAGATCTCCTAGGCAATCTGATGGCCTACGAGACTAAGTTGAAGCAGAAGAAGAAGGATACACCGGAGCATAAACCAAAGAAGACTCTCGCCTTCAGAGCCGCGTCGGATAGCGAGGTAAGTTCCGACGACGAAGACTTTAGAATTTTACTTAAAAATTTTTCCAAGTTTTGTAGGGAATTAAAGAAAAAGAAAAAGGAGAAGAAGGAAAGCCCGAGACGTTGCTACCACTGCAACGGGAAAGGGCATCTGCGACCAGAATGCCCTCTTCTCAAAAAGGAGAAAAAGAAGGCGTTCCAAGCCACTTGGGACGATTCAAGCTCGGAGGAAGAAGAAGAAGAAACCGCTTGCTTTGGTTTCATGGCCAGAGGAACCAATAGCGACAGTGAAAGCGGAAGCGACTCCGACGACGAGGTAAATTTTGATTTACAAGAAGCTTTTAATGAATTATTCGAGATTAGTGAATCACTTAAAATAGAAAACAAAAGCATGAAGAAGAACCTTAGTTTTCTTAGAAGTGAAAATGATAGGTTAGAAATAAAGCTTAGGGACCTAGAAAGTAGCTCTAGTCCTAATAACCTGCTTTTAGAAAATAAAAATTTAATCAATGAAAATACTAAATTGATTGAGGAAAATAATAGTCTAAAATTAGAAATTTCAGATTTAAAGACTAAAATGAACATTATAGAAAAAGAAATTGCATGTCTTAGGGAAAATTCTAACAGATTAATCAACAAAGTAGATAAGTTTTATAGCCCTAAGGTTGAGAAAGGATCTCCATCAAGGAGACCTTCTAACAAATCCGGATCCAAGCTCACTTGGATACCAAAGAAAAAATTAGAATCTTGTTTTGTAGGGTTCAGGGATGACTACAACATAAAGGACTGGACCTACAAGCTCAAGGCTGGTCAACTTAAGTTGGGAGAACCAATGAGTAGACCAAGGAGGAGAAGAAGAAGACCGATGAGACGGCGAACAAATGACGGACCCGCCGCACGTCGACCACCAGATTGGAGACCGGCGCCGATGCCCGGGCCTCCAAGCTACGGATGGGAGCCCCATCCGATGTGGCATCCACCACCACCATTTGGGCCATTTTATTGGCCATGGTAGGTGAGGTAAAACCCTTTACCCTATCTTTTTATCATAAGCATTTAGATAGGGGGAGTTAAAAAAAGGATGAGCTAATTGTCAATTTTTAAGGGGGAGATATAAGGTAGCTAAATTTCCTTTAGAAAGGGGGAGAAAAATAATAGCTATCGCATTGTTACAAAAAGGGGGAGAATATCACCTTTGTTAAAATAAATTCATAGAAGAGCATGTTTTAAGGGGGAGTTATAAGAAATGTAAAATCAATTAAACCTTTTTGATAATGTCAAAAAGGGGGAGAATTTTATGCATTATTATTTACGGTTTTGTCATCATCAAAAAGGGGGAGATTGTTGGTGCTAGAGCACCACGATCATTTGTTTTGATGATAACAAAACACGTGTTATTTAACATTTGCAATTTGAGTCCTAGATTTCAGGTCAATTGCAAATGTGGACGTGTTTAGACGGAACTCGAGCTCGCATCCAGGACGGATTGGAGGAGCTTGACGGAAAACAGACGAGGTTCGCGTGGAGCGAAAGATTGGAGATGGAAGAGAAGAAGAATAGGATAGATTCTTTTTTATCCTTTCATGTATCTCTTGTGTTTATTTTCTTGCTCTTTATTTTCCTTAGACATTATGTTAAAGAGCCTCAAAGTACCCTAACAGTAGTCCTAGGAACACCGGCACAACCCTACGATACTTAGGTTTTCTGTAGAATACTTAGAAAACCAATATAGGGTTCAAACAGCATTTACAGACGTCTAATTCCCAAATCAGACGTCTGATAAAGAATTTTAAGACGTCTGACTGTTGTTTCAGACGTCTGATAACTGTTAGGCTGGACATAGTTAGTTCTGTCTGATGAAATCAGACGTCCAGACCTTAGACCAGACGTCTTAGGAGACGTCTGATGACTTTGCCAGACGTCCAGTTAGTGGACCGTTGGCTGGCTTAGAAAACATTGAAGATTATGACCGTTAGAGCCTTATCAGACGTCCATAGGACTTACCAGACGTCTGATAAATGACCGTTTTGCCTCGACTGACCCAAAATCTCTTCTCAGAGATTTTCTAGCCGTTGCAACGTTTGGAAATCAATTCCCACAGTAAAAGTAGGTTTCCAGACGTCCAGACATAGTACCAGACGTCCTGTATGTCGTCTGATGGACTTGCACAAAAACCCTGTTTAGATCTGATTCAAGTCAGGGAGAAACCCGCATAGAATCAGACGTCTGATCTTCTAATCAGACGTCTTATAGTGAACTTCCAGACGTCTGATGATAGAATTAGACGTCTGATAAGCCTGTCAGAACAATGATTGTTCCTGATTTCGGGCTGATTCTCTTCGACTTTGTTCCCAACGGCTATAGAACCTTTCCTAAGCCTTCTAAAGCCTTCCTGAGGCCTTTATAAATAGAGGGGAACCTTTGTAACACAAAGATATAAGAGACACACTTAGAAAAACAAGACACACACCTTGCAATACACTTTCAAACCTTTTGTGTCCAAAGAAAAGACTCTCTTGCTCTCCAAGCTCAAGCTCCATTTTCTTGAGAGCATTCAACCGTTGCGCACCCGCTCTCCCGCCGTAGATAACGAGAGCGACGTAGCGCCATCGCGTGGCACACGCACTGCGTCATCATCGACGCACTCCTTGCAAAGGGGAGTTTCCTATTTCCTATAGAAGCTAGGTTTAATTTTGTTGGCTCTATAGGACTGTTATTTTATTTTATCTTTGTATTTTGGTTGGGTATTCGCTTTGCGAATTCCCGTCTCCTTCGTGGGACAAAATCCTTCTCGTGGAGAGAAGGGGTTGAGGAACGCTACCCTCGTACTTGTAGCGTGGTTGTACTGAGGTTGAATCACCCTCGTTCAAAGTGATTCGTTTAGTGGATTTTGATCAACTTGGTTGATCGGAAAATCCTAACTCGAGAGGGTTAGGTGGTGGTTTTCACCCGATTTGGGTTTCCACCTAAAAATACCTGTGTACATTTTGTGATTGCTTAATTTCTTGTGATATTGCTTTATATATTTTATTTCCGCATATTATTACGTCACCCCTCCTGGTAGGGAAACCTACACCTCCGTCAGAGATGATAACGCGAGGAATCTCGAACCGTGAGAAGATATTGTGATGAATGAATTTAAGAATGATTTTATGATCACAGGTTCGAGTCGGTATGGCTTCGATCCATTTGGACACGTAGTCCACAGCCAGCAGAATGTACTCAAAGCCATCCGAAACAGGAAAGGGGCCCATAAAATCAATCCCCCAAATTTCAAAGATTTCGCATACAAGGATCGGCTGCAAGGGCATCATGTCGCGATGGCTTATGTTGGCTAAAGTTTAGCAACGACTGCATGCCTTGCAGTGATTGTATGCGTCCTTGAACAGAGTGGGCCAATAAAGGCCACACTGGAGGATTTTCGATGCGGTTTTGTGCCCAGAGAAGTGGCCACCGCATGCTTGGTCATGGTAGAAGGAGAGAATATCATTGATTTCACCTTCCAAGACACATCTCCGGATAATTTGGTCAGCACCTATGCGGAAGAGGTACGGATCTTCCTAAATGTAGTACTTGGCATCAGAGCGCAATTTGTCTTTCTTGGCCTTCGGCCAATCAAACGGGATCTGATGAGATGCCAAATAGTTTACTATATTAGCAAACCATGGAAGTCTAGTACCAATAGTTAGTAGGTGCTCATCAGGGAAATGCTCCGTGATAGATCCAAAAGGGTTGATGACCTTGGAAGGAAGGCGAGACAGATGGTCAACCACCACATTTTGTCTTCCCGCCTTGTCGAGAATCTCAAGGTCGAATTCTTGCAACAGCAAGATCCATCGGATTAGTCGGGGCTTCGTGTCCTTCTTGGCAAGGAGATGCCTCACAGCCGTGTGATCCGAGTAGATAATGACGTGGGAACCCGGGAGATAAGATTGAAAATTTTCAAGGGCAAATACTACGGTAGTGTCCGGTTGGCTTGTTTACGTTTATTATACTTTAAGTTACAGTCGTTATAGTATGTAATAAGACAGCTACTAGATTACTATTACAAAATTTTTACTCGGAACAAGGTTTTCCCGAGGTCGAACTCAGGGAGCAACTATGCTTCTAGAAGTCTGATTAAGTTCTCTATTATGTTACAAAAATAAGAGAGAGAGAGAGAGTTCTCTTGGCTTCTTCTTCTTCTCTCTTCCTTTTCTTTCTATCCTTTTCTTCCAGCTAGTCTTCTTCTCTTCTTTCTTCTGTAGAGTCTTCCTTTCTTCTTTCTTTTCTTCTCTTCTTCTGCGGCTGTGGTAATCTTTTTCTTCTTCTCTGCTTCTTCTTCTTCAGCCTTCTTCTTCTTTCTGTTTCTTTTCTTCTGTTCTTCTCTTTCTTTCCTTGCTTGCGTGTCTTCTTTCTCTTTTCTTCTTCTTTTTCTTCTCTATTTCCTTCTTTCTTTTCTTCCCTTACAGCTCCTCTTCTTTTCTCTTCTTTCTGTTCTGGTCGCTGCCCTTCCGTCGTTTGATGCAGTGGTCAGACGACTTAACTGTTGGTTTGCTACAGTGCCTTCTCTTCTTCTTCTATTTCTCTCCTTCGCTTCTTCTTCAGCTGCCCTGAGCGGCTAAGGCTTCGGCCGCTTTCCTTCTTCTTCTGTTCCTACACGCTCACACAAGGGTTAAAGAAAAACCTACCCCTACCCTTCCCCGCGTCTCTCTCTTTCTCAGATTTCTCTCTTAGGACCACTCTCCCAGAGCCGGGTAATCAAGTGTGGGTATCGCGCCCGGGACTAGGCCCACCGGCATGCGGTGGTGGGCGAGGAGTGCGCGGTTTGGGTAATCAGATCCTACCCAGACCCGCGTGGCGTGAGCGCAGGCGAGGTGAGCAAGCGCGTGGTGCGCAGCGTGCGGGAGAGGGACCTGACCCCTGTGTTCGAAGGCGAATAGCCTTAGGCACTTTTTCAATTTAAGCGCGGGCGCTTGGCCGCGCACTTCCGAGGTGGGACTAAAGTCCCACCTCCCAAATTGGCGCCCGCAGGCAAGCTACCTACGGCCAATTGCAGCAGCCTGCGAGGTCGTCTCCCCAGCTGCAGACATGGTTGCCTTCTCAGAGGCAACCTGCGCAACTTGGGACACACACCTGGGCTGGAGAGCACATGCAGGTGAAGCTGCTGCAGCTCGTCGTCAATGGCGGCGAGGGGCGCGCACCTGAAATCACACAAACGGCCTCTTGGCCCAGTCAGAATACGAGGGAGGCTTCGCCGGAGTGCGGCGAAGACAGTGCGGGGGTCGGCGAGGCGCGAGGGCGTGTGTGGAGGTAGCCCTAGGTCAGATTGTGGCCGGAGAGGTGGGTTTGTTCGGGGGTGGTCGGGTGGCGTTTGGCAGTAAATGGAGATGGGGAATCGGTAGAGTGGAGTGTGAGGGAGGTTATGCGGTGGTCGGTGATAACACTACACAAGGGGGTGATAATTATGTTGAATATGGCCCATCTTTAGAATAAAAGGCACAACATAAGTAGAATAGGAGCATTGCATGCATCATGTACCAAGATTGCGTATAAACTGCATTAATGGCCATTTGTGTAAGCATTTGTCAAAGTAGGCCTCATATGAGCAATCGGACCTCACGGATGGATTCAGAACGACGAACGGAGTCCAACGGACTCAAGATCGGCCAAATCTGACATCCGAAACTCCTACAATGGGCCTAAGTGATCCCTGATTGCGCCACGTCTGCCCCGCCCCCGCACTCGCCGTGCCTTCAGCCAGCCAAGATTCGCGCGCCCGCCCGCGGTCGCTGCGACAAAGCGGGGGCGTGGCGCAACGGTGACCGCGCACGCCCGCACCCACTCGACGCTGGTTCGAGCCACGTAGAGTGGGATTTGAAGACGGGCGACGGGAGCGGAGAAATTGGGACGCCCGATCAGCAGCGGGCGGTCGGGATCTTGCCACGTGGCACGACCGCAGCTCACGAGCGTCCACGCGCGCGCGCACCGGGAGGAGACGCACGCGCACACGCGCGCCCGAGGCGCGATCCCAGTGCAGGCGAGGAAGACTCTCAGCCGTTCGATCTTTGATCGGATAGCTCTTGTTCAACGGCCGCGGATCGTGCGAGGTGAAGGAACGAGGCGGGCGGCTGACCAGCAGCGGGAGGGCTTCACCGACGCTTTTGGAAGCGATTTTAGCGATGCTCTGGATGTCGCTAAAGCCCCTTCTTTTAGTAAGCCCTTAACTCTATTTAAACCCCCTCCAACCACCATTCAAGGCATTCACTCCCCCTTGCAACTACTCTACCCCTCTCTTAGCTAGCCTTAGGCACTCTTGTAATCGTCGGAGACGACGAGCCGCCGACGGAGCCTCCTCCACCGCCGTGGCTGCCTCGTCGCTCTCTACACTCTCTCTCTTTTAAGCTTTTTATTATTTTTGTTGAAGCATGCATTTAATGTTGAAGTCATGAACTACAAGTGCATGTTTAATGAAGTTATTTTCCGTTCAATTGCCATTTTAATTTATGTTCAAGTTGCATGATCAAAACAAAGAGCTTTCTAACCCTAAACCTTCTCTCTCTCTATCTCTCTCACTCTCTTTTCAAAATCGCATCTTTCGCAAGCAAAACTCCGCACTTTCTGTGACAATAAGTGATAAGCAAAAATCCGATTTCCACGCCTCCCTGAGACCGACACTCAGACTCGCCTCCATTTAATTATTTTAAAACCGACGTTGCAAGTGCGACTATAACGACACTCCTTAGCACACACGCACAACACCACGTCAGTTTTTGGCGCCGTTGCCGGGGAGGCAATGGATTTGTTTTATCACCTTCATTCCTCATTCATTCTCATATCGTCTAATGCCCTATTTTCCTTTTTACTTGACGGGTGCAGGAATTCGGCGCATGAACGGCGAAGCGACACATCCCACAACGGTAGCAAGGGAGTAGGCGCCACGAGGACCGATAGTGAGTAACCCCTCTCTCATTGTTTGCTTGCATGAAAAAAACTAAAAAAGAAATTGTAAAAATTGAAAAAAAATTGGCGTGGTGTATGATTGCTTGACCCACATCCTTAACACATCACCCCACAAAAAAATGTATACTCTAACATTCTGAATAAATTCTTGGAGTGTTCTTTTCTTTTTCCTGAGTTGTGTTTGCGAAGCCACCATGAGTTGACCTGGGCCGCACCACTCAACCCTAAAACTGACTCATCTAATAGAAGCTGCATGATCATTAGGATGAGTACACTAGGGTTTTAGAGCCTCTACAGAATAAAAAGGAAATCTACTTTCATCAAATTGTGTGCAGAACTTGACGTGCCCACTGAAACTTGTTTGAAAACATTAAGACACGTCAACCCTAAAAAGTACTAAAGTAAGGATGAAACACTAAAAGACACCACATCTTAACAAATCCTTGCTTGAAAACCATGTTTTGCTAGAAGCACACACCTTGAAAGTGGAAAATTAAGAGGCACCACCCCAATCAACGCCTCATCACATCACCCTAAGCACAAGCACTATCCTAGCCCTTTAAAACTAAGTAGACGTGCCCTAGGAAGGACTGAGTTAAGTCTCAAAAGGCGAGGTTTTGTTCGCTAGGCACTTAGTTTTCATTCCCTTGGTAGAATCTGGTGACTAGGCTGCGGGGCAGTGTCAAATGACCGCGGTTGTGGGGTCTATGGAACCGGAGGCGCAAGCCAAAGGAAGAACCTTCCCTGCAATCCCCTTGTAATCAACCTGGCCAAATTAGTCTTCGGAAGGGGAGTCCAGTGCTTACGGACTTAATCACCCTTTGTGAGATTTCTAGGTCACCTAAGGAATACACCATAAGGACTAGGCTTGTGTGCTTGATTGAAACACATTTCTCGCATCTGTCGCCCTCCGCATCCCCTCCTGTTCTTCTCTAGTGTATGCACGGGAGGCGCTCACTGCATCCTGAGTTGTGTGTTTTGGGGCAGGAATCTAGGCGACGTAATTCTGTTGAAAACATGGCTGAACCTAGGGTAGATGAGGTTGAGGATCAACCCCCACTAGATTCTATGGCCATCATCCAAGCTCAAATTAATGCTAACCATCGGCTTCAGCAACAACAAATCCATACCATCATGCAAGCCACACAACGGTTACAGAACCCACAAGAACAACCACCACCACCATTCTAAGACATACCAGGGCAACCACCACTTGATTTACCGCCATTTCAGGACCAGCCAAGACCCCTCCGTGATTTCTATAACCCTTCTGCTATCAGAGTCGAGCCACACCTTAGGATCCCCGAGGGGGGAGATGGTTTCGAGCTAAAATCGAATGTCTTAAGTCTGATCCAGAACCACTTTCATGGAAGCTCAAATGAGGACCCCTTTCAGCACTTAGAGGATCTCGACCGCATAGCACAAACGGTGAAACCTAGGAACATTAGCCTTGACATTGTTCTAATCAAGATGTTCCCCCTTCTCATTAAGAGACAAGGCTTCTCATTGGCTTAGAACCCTAGGTAGACCCATCACCACCTGGGAAGAACTGAGGCATGCATTTTTAAAGTGATTCTTCCCCATAGGAAAGACCAATGCCCTCAGAAGAGCTATCACTACCTTCACACTCTAGGGTGGGGAACAATTTCATGAGACGTGGGAAAGATTTAATGAACTTTTGAGGAAATGCCCACACCACGAAGTTCCAAGGTGGCAATTGGTCCAGATCTTCTACCACGGTCTGGACAGCAACCTACGAAACTTCATCGATGCCTCATGCGGGGGAAACTTCTTAAACAAAGGCGAGGAGAGCACGTTTGAGCTCTTTGAGTCTATGAGCGAGAATTCGCTCAACAATGCCTCCATGAACCAATTTAACAGGTCCAGTCAACCCCGTGGCGGGATTTATGAGGTGCAAGCAAATTCTGGAATGATTGACATGGACATCATTGCCAAAAAGTTGGATCGAGTGGAATTGGTGGACAAAAAGATTGATGAGCTACTGAATCAGACCAGGAACCCCTTGCAGACTTTCTCCCTAGCAAAGGGAGCACATAATGTTGACCTGGTCCAGCCCTTCACCCAACTGAACCTGGAACAACCTGACCATGTTCCAGGGAGGGACCTTTGCTCCCTCGACCCTTGATTACTCCCTTCCCTCTTCATCAACATTGGCTATCCTAGAAGATGTGCAAGCTGTCCAAGGATATGCGAAACTTGACCCTTTCTCCAACACTTACAACACCGGCTGGCGTAACCATCCCAACTTTGGTTGGACAAACCAGAAACCACCGCAATTCCAAAACCAGCCTAGGCCAAACCAGCAGCCACACTTGCCCCCTATCAGCAAGGACCACCAGTTAGACCCCAATATAATCAGAATAGGGTGGCCCCTCCCCCACAAAACCAAATGGATACCCTAATAAAGATGATGGCTGACATGAACCAGAAACATCAGGAGGAAATGGCCTTGGTAAAGGGACAGTTAAGCCAACTCTTGGACTGTAAACAACAAGGATCCCTACCTTCCCAACCACAACCGAACCCGCGAAACATAATTAACAGAGGCCCCAATTCGCAAGGGTTCCAAAGCAACCCCGGGCAGGCTCACATGGTCCAGCCAGCCCCGCAAACACCTCCTGGGTTTGGCGCTTCTTCGTCCTCGTCTTCTCAAGGATCACCCCATGGCCCCAATGCCTCAGCGAATGCGGTGACCTTGAGAAGTGGCACCAAAACCCACGACCCCAATGGTGGACTCTCCCCGAGACTTTACCTGTTGAAATACCCGACTCAGAAGAGGCACCAACCAAGGACCCATACATGGAACCAATCCACATTCAGACACCCTACCCTGAGGCCTTGGAAACAATCAATAAAAAGAAGAATACTGTGGAAACTGAGGAGCTGTTGGAAAATTTTAAGCAAGTACAGATCAATATTCCGCTCCTAGAAGCTGTCAAACACATCCCTACTTATGCCAAGTTTTTAAGGGATGCCTGTACACCCAAGCGTAAGCTGAGACCTCAAGCACCTAAGAAGGTTGTACTCTCTGAGCAAGCAAGTTCCGTGATATCAAGCAACCTTCCACTCAAGCAAACTGACCCAGGGGCGCCCCTGATTTCCTGCAATATGGGGGACATGACATTTGATAGAGCGCTCCTGGACCTAGCTGCTTCTATCAATCTAATTCCAACCACCCTGTACCACCAATTTGGTTTTGGGGAGCTAACACCAACCCCTGTCACCATCCAGCTGGCTAATAGATTAGTGAAAACCTCGAAGGGGGTTGTTGAGGACGTAATTGTACTGGTCAAGGACTTCTATTTCCCGGTCGACTTTTTGGTGCTCAACATGGAAGTCCCTGAAGAATTACAAAACGCACCCATAATCTTAGGCAGACCTTTCTTAGCTACGGTTAAAGCAAACATTGATTGCGACACGGGATATATGGAAATCGCCTTCGGGGACAGGAAAATGCAATTGGATATCTTCCGGGCGACAAAGTCTTTTGATTGCGATTACATTAAGGAACATGATCCTGTGGAAACTCTAATCGAGGAATGCCTCACCCTCAGTTCTGTCTCAGACCACCAAAACCGTAGTGACTGTTCTGACCCGTCACCATCATTACCCGTGGACCTCTGTAAGGCTGAGTATCATCACATGACACCATTTGAAGAGATCGATGTTGATCAACTCCCGCCCTTTCCCTTCCCATCGACTGTGGTCCCACCCGCACCTGAACTTAAACCATTGCCCGAGAATCTCAAGTACGTCTTCTTGGGACCTGACCAGACCTTCCCAGTGATTATTAATTCTCATCTAACCAAGGATCAGGAACTCAGGTTGACTGCGACCCTTTCAGAACATCGGGCCACCATTGGTTGGACCATTTCGGATTTAAGAGGAATTAGCCCCACCTATTGCACCCACAAGATTTACCTGGAAGACGGGGCCCGACCTTCCCGCCAGAAGCAGAGACGTTTAAACCCAAACATGTGGGAGGTCGTTAAAAAGGAAATTATCAAGTGGCTTGACGCCGACATCATCTACCCTATCTCCGATAGCCCCTGGGTGAGCCCCACTCAAGTGGTTCCAAAGAAGGTGGGCTCACCGTTGTCACCAATGATCATGGCGAATCCATCCCTACCCGCACCACCACCGCATGGCGGGTGTGTATTGATTATAGGAAGCTTAATGAAGCCACTAAGAAGGACCACTTCCCCTTGCCATTCATTGACCAAATCCTTGAAAGATTGACAGGGCAGAAGTATTTTTGCTTCCTGGATGGATATTCAGGATATAACCAAGTCGCAATTGCTCCGGAAGATCAAGAAAAGACCACCTTCACCTGCCCGTATGGCACGTTTGCATTCCGTCGAATGCCGTTCGGGTTATGCAACGCACCTGCGACCTTCCAGCATTGCATGCTAGCCATTTTTTTAGAAATGATAGGTGAATACTTAGAGGTCTTTATGGATGATTTCTTTGTGTTCGGGAATTCATTCAACCATTGTTTGAGAAACTTGGAGAAAATCCTGAAACGATGTATCGAGGTTAACTTGGTGTTAAGTTGGGAAAAGAGCCATTTCATGGTTCAAGAAGGAATTGTCCTCGGTCACATCGTTTTGCATAGGAGCATCGAGGTAGATCGAGCTAAGGTTGATTTAATTTCCAAACTTCCTCCACCTAGTTCGGTCTGGCAGATTCGCTCCTTCCTAGGACATGTTGGCTTCTACCGAAGGTTCATCAAAGACGTTTCCAAGCTTTCCAAACCCTTGACCGACCTTCTAGCCAACGGCGCCATATTCCACATGTCTCCTGATTGCATCCAGGCTTATCACACCCTCCGGGACTTAGTCTCCACCGCACCTGTACTTCAACCCCAGACTGGTCCCACGACTTTGAGATTATGTGTGATGCATTAGATTTTGCCATAGGCGCTGTCCTGGGACAAAGGCAAGACAAGAAGCCCGTGGTGATCTACTACGCAAGCAAAACGTTGGACGAGGCCCAACGTAATTATACTGTCACAGAGAAAGAGTTGCTCGCTGTAGTATTTGGACTTGAAAAATTTCGCTCATACTTGCTGGGATCCCACGTGACTATTTACACTAACCATTCAGCCATCCGGCACCTGTTGGCCAAAAAGGACACAAAGCCCAGGCTCATCAGATGGATCCTACTTTTGCAGGAATTTGACCTGGAAATCCGAGACAAGGCCGGATCGAAAAATGTGGTGGCTGACTACTTGTCGAGACTTCATCCAGACCACATTGGACCCTCCCTACCTCTCTCTGATGTCTTCCCTGATGAACACATCCTAGCCGTGCAAGACAAAAAACTGCCATGGCATGCGGACTACGTCAATTACCTAATTGTAGGACAAACTCCGCACAGCTGGTCCAGACAGCAACGATACAGGTTCTTGGCTGAGGCCAAGCACTACTTCTGGGATGATCCCATGCTGTTTCGCCTTTGTGCTGATTAGATCATAGAAGGTGTATCCCTGAAGATGAAGTTTAGAGCGTGCTTTCCTTTTGTTATAACCAAGTGTGTGGCGGCCACTTCTCTGGAAAGAAAACAGTTGCAAAAGTTTTGTAGTCTGGATTTTACTGGCTGTCCCTATTTAAGGATGCACACATCTTTGCCAAGACTTGGTCACGTTGCTAGACGCTGAGGACCATGACCAAGAAAGTTGTGATGCCCCTTCAGCCCATTTTGATTGTCGAAATCTTCGACGTTTGGGGTATTAATTTTATGGGCCCCTTTCCACCATCTAACGGCTTCGAGTACATCCTGGTCTCAGTAGACTATGTTTCCAAATGGATTGAAGCCGTCGCCACCTGACGATGCGATCACAAGACTGTCATGGACTTTGTGAAGAAGAACATCTTTTCCCGGTTTGGAATACCCAAGGCCATGATCAGTGATGGTGGAAGCCATTTTATCCATTCCCAATTCCGTGCCCTACTTAGAAAATACGGGGTAAATAGAGAAATCAAGAACATTTTACAGAAGACTGTGAGACATGATAGGAAAGACTAGTCCACACGACTTGATGATGCTCTGTGGGCATACAGGACCGCTTTCAAGACCCTGATAGGCATGTCGCCTTATCACCTGGTCTTCGGCAAGGCCTGCCATCTTCCTGTTGAATTGGAACACCGGGCTTACTGGGCTATCAAGCAATGTAACATAGATTCCCAATTAGCCGGAGCGCAGAGGACGCTTCAATTATCTGAGCTCGAAGAAATTCGTCGGGACGCCTCTGACAATAGTCGGCTGTATAAGGAGAAAATGAAAGCCGTCCATGACCGACTCATTCATAGAAAAACCTTTGAGCCTGTTAACGGCCGACCGCGGCGCTG
Source organism: Thalassia testudinum (assembly GCA_037157565.1). NCBI lineage: Eukaryota > Viridiplantae > Streptophyta > Magnoliopsida > Alismatales > Hydrocharitaceae > Thalassia > Thalassia testudinum. The sequence goes on from JAZHRO010000030.1 coordinate 59,001,867, forward strand.
TTTTTGCGTTTCTTTATGTTTATTATAATACAATCGTTGTAGTATAAGATAAGACAGCTGCGGTTGTCGTTACCATAAAAAATTTGTTACTCGGAAATGGTTTCCCGAGGTCAAACTCAGAGAGCTACTGGATTTCTAGAAGTACAAAGTTTCTTTATTACAAAAATAAGAGAGAGAGGGAGAGAGAGAGATATTGTCTTTTGGCTTTTTCTTCTTCTCTTCTTTCTCTCTTTGCTTGTCTTCTTCTCTTCTTTCTCTTTACGGGTCTCCTTCCTTGGCTTTGATTGCCTTCAGTTCTTCTTCTTCTTTTCTTTGTCTCCTTTGAAGCTTCATCCGTCGTCTGATATCTCAGTCAGATGACTTAAATGGCGGTCTGCTACAGTGCTTCCCTCTCTTTTCTTCTTCTTCTTCGTCTTCTTCTTCTCACTTCTTCTTCTTTGGCCTTCTGCCTTGCTCAGCTGCAAGGCTTCTTCTTCTTCTTCTGGTCCTCTTCTTCCTGCGGCCAAGTGTGAACCTTCTTCCCTCGCACCCTGTCTCTGCACAAACCACAGCAAAACCTAACTGTTACGATCATGGGCGTCAAAAGCAGTTTAAGACGTCTGAGAGGTGTCCCAGACGTCTGATAATAAATTTTTTCGGCATGCAGGTTCGCGTCTGTGCGCCTACGCGCGCAGACTGAACCCGCAGCCTTCGTTTTCTCTCCCTGTAGGCGCCGCTTTCCTTCTCTCTCTTCCCGCGGCTGCCCTATAAGAACGCTCCCCCTCTCCCTCACCCCCACTCCACCATCTTCCCTTCTCCTTCTCCCTGCGAGCGAGGGCGCAGCAGCTGCTGCAGCGGGCGTGTGGGAGGGAGTGTTGTGAGAGGAATAAGAAGCTCGACCGCGGAGGTGCGAGCTTGCCGGGGCAGCTAGAGCCGGCCGGCGGGGGAGCGGCAGGCGTGGGGTGTCGCGGAGGGGCTGCTGCAGCTCGGACGGGGCGCGGCGCGGCCGTGCGTCGCGGGCGGAGAGCGAATCGGGCTCTGGTTCTGGAAAATTTTCCAGAATCAGACGTCTGGACTTACGTCCAGACGACGTCGAAGACGTCTGGAGGACTGTCCAGACGTCTGACAGGTAAGATATTTCATATCTTCTCCTTTCTGCGCGTGTACGGCCATGCAGCCGTCCGCCGCGACTTCTTCTGCGTTTCGTCGTGCTGAGAGCCGGTGCTTGTGTGCGCAGGTCCTGCTCGGGAGGGCACGAGGGTCGCCATCCCATGTGACAATCGGACGTTTGGAAACCAAGGCCAGACGTTCCAGTGGGTTTCTGGACGTCTGAAGGACTGTGCAAAATTGAGGTACGACATGATCAACCTTTTAAGACGTCTGGAAGAGGTTCCAGACGTCTGATTTTGGACAATTTCGTCGTTTTTGACCCGTTGAGGGCCCGTTTTCCGCGTTTCAAGTTGCATTCTTTCCAGAATAAATTCCTCTACCCGTTTACTATAATTGTATACCGTTCTGAGAAACTCCTTGTGATTGATTCTTGTGTTAGGACCCTGTTCCATTGCAGTCTTGGGGGTTGCGGAGGTGCGCGAGATTGCTGACCACGCCCCCAGTACTCCCGATTTCGCTGGTAGGGTGGCTTTTAATTTATTTAACAAAATTTGTTAAAATTTTGGAACAATTAATAGAGTCTAGGGCATTGCATGAACCCTAGGACTGAAAAATTACATTGAATGATAGATCATAGGGTATTGCATGAATCCTAGGACTGGAAAACTAGATTGAATGATAGATCCTAGGGTACGGCATGAATCCTAGGACTGGAAAACTAGTGAAATATATAAATATTGCAGTCTTGGAAAGTAGAAAGGAAATAATAGCTGCCTGTAAATTGATTAACAACTGCCTGTTATGAATGAATAAATATGATTGAGAACATGGGTTGTATGAACGTAAAATTGGAACGGTGAAACCTAAATGGCCAAACGAAAAAAATAAGAACCCTACGGGGAATTAGGAGTAGAACTCCTAGAAAGAGAATAGAATGGAACTGAGAAAGTGAAACAGGGAAGTGTGCTATCTCTTGGGTGCGTGGTACCAAAGAGAGCACACCTTACCTCTTAGCGTAGAGGGGAGCTTGCCGCCCTCAGGTTGAGACCGGGGTGGGTTTGGCCACTGTACACCGACTTACTGGCCCTCGCGTACGCAGTACCGAGTAGAGCTACTAGTGTAGGGAGAGCACTAGCTACCCCACGGGTCCCGGGGTTCTGCTAGCCTCCTACACCGGCTTGTTAGGCCCACTGGGCAAACCAGGGTAGTCAGGCGAGGGTGCGCGGACTGTGGAGGGGTTGGACCCGTGTTACTGAGAGGGCTCTGCCCTATACTGGTTCCATGCTATGTTTTGAGCGCACCCGTTAACGGAAACGACTGACCGCGTTCCAGTGCAGGGTAGCTACCCATGCGCTTATCGCGCGTGCCGTAGTCACCGTTACGTCTGTCAGCGACCTTGGGGTGGTTAACTGAGGGTAGGTGATGAGAACCTCATCATGAGCCATAACTAGCTCATTTTGACCTAATACAGAGGATAAAAGCTCCTACATAACTAAAGGAAAGGCTTAACTTAGAGAATTCTGAGTCTAAGAAGAAAACAAGTCATAAGGGGTAAAAATGTAATTTTAGCAGCACAATCTGCAAACAAGGTAACTCAGGGTCCAAACATAGGTCAAACTAACCTAATAAGAAGGAAAGTGGGATGATCTGATCTGATAAGGGCTACAGCAACTCCAAGGAATTAAATGACAATCTGTAACCCTAAAACAAACCCACTTCAATTCACGAGGTTCGATGCAAAGCAAAAATCTACTAAACCCTCTAAAATTCATATAAAAATAATCTCTAGGGTTTATAACATTCAATTTGGCCTTAGGAACCCATTTTGACCTACATTGAGAACCATGCCCAATTAATGATTTAATTTAGGTTTTTACGTAAATTGGTCGGTCAAACAAGGTCTGACCTAGAAAAAAAATTCACCATTAGAATCCTTAGGTCCCATTTAGTCATGCATAAAAACTTGAGCCTAAGAAGAGACCTTCTTGACCGACTTTGCATTTTGGTCCTCATCCATTACTTTTTGACCCTCAACTTTTGAAACCCTCGCATTTTGGCCCCTAATTCTTCATCATTTTTGCATTTGGGTCCTCCCTGCAAAACCCTGAGCAGCGCCATGCTCCGGCGAGGCATGGCGCCGCGTAGGGTGAGGGCGACCCCCTGCCAGTTGAACGGGGTGTTCCCTGTGACGTCTGCTGTCGCAGGGACACCTCCACGATCTCTACCTTCGCCCACACCTTCCGTGCGAACGCGCGGAAGGTATGGGTCGCAAACCGGCCATCCTCCGGCGAGGGAGGTACGTCGTCTCCCTCCGCCCTCCTCTCTGATTTCGCCTCTATAAAAACCGCCACCGTCTGCCGCATTCAATAGCTCGATTCTGACGGAGAACCACCCACAACTTTCTTCTCTTCCCACTCCGGCAGACACCCAGCTAGCTCCGGCAAGCTCCCTTTCCCTTCCTCTTCGCTCTGCCACAAAACCAATGGCAAAGACTTCTTCCTGATTCTCCTCCGCGTTGCGCAATACCCGCGCGCGCTGCTTCAGCCCCGTCATCGCCGCCGTCCTCCCCCACTGGGTACCTTCTTCTCCGGCGACAGTCGACACGACTGCCACCCTGCTCCTCCCCCTTCGTCCCTGCAAGTAGGTAACAGTTACTTCTCTTCCTCCCCTCTTTCTTTTCCCTATTTTAATTTGCTCAATCAAACCCTCGACTGACCCGACCACCATCATCTTCCACACCTCCGGCCCACCTCCGGCGAGTCGCTCCCATTATTCCGCCACTCCACACGACTCGCCGACCGACCCAAAACCTCCGCCTCGCCCCACTGAACCGTTTCCGCCCCTTGACTGCCACCTCTCACCTCCACATCACTCCCCCGAACAAACCCATTCCCCCGGCCACAGTCCGACCTAGGGCAACCCCTACACGCCGCCCTACGCCTCACCACCACCCGCACGAGCTTCGCCGCACTCCGGCGAAGCTCCTTGCACCTTCTGACTAGGCCGAGAGGCCGTATCTCAGTGAACAGGTTACCCGTCCTTCGCCGCCATTGCCGAACAGGTGAAGCTGCTTCAACCTGCAGCTACAGTTGCGCTTCCGCCCAAGCCTGCGCTCCAGGACGCGCGGATTGCGACCACGCAGCTGCCCAGGCGTTCAGCTGAAGAGAAGACCTAGCAACAGCCGCGAATGCCTGCAGCTTTCTCAGTTGTAGACGCCGAATTGGGGTGGGACATTTAGTCCCACCTCGGAAGATCCTGAAGCCGCGCACCCCTTTAAATTGTTTTTGTGAAATTACCTTATCGCCTCCGAACGCACCGGGGTGAGGTCCCACGCCCATTCACCCGCCCGGTCCGCGAGCTCACCACGTGGATCCGGCGAATCCGACCCGAACCTATCCTGAGCACTCCTCGCGCATCACCCACCTACCGGTGCGCCTGGTCTCGGGTGCGAAGCCTGACCCGATTACTCGGCGGCTCTGGGAGAGCGATCCTACGAGCGAAGTCTTGAGAGAGAGAGAGACGTGCGGGTAGAGGGAAAAGGGTAGGTTTTGCTCTGTGCAGGCCGAGGCAGAGAAGAAGAGAACAGGGTGCAGTGCAGAGAAGAAGAAGAAGCAGAGGAACAAGAACAGATCGCAAGATGAAGAAGACCAAAGGAAGAACAAGGTGGAGCACTGTAGCAGCGGCGATTTAAGTCGTCTGATTGGAAAATCAGACGACGCTCTGCAGAAGGACTGCATAGAAAGAAGGAGAACGAAGAAGCCGTGCAGCTGAGCAAGGCAGGGGACCACAAGAAGAAAAGCTCTGCAGCTGAGGTAGAAAGAAGAAAGAAGAAAAGAGAAGCTGAAGAAAGATAGAGCTGAAAGAAGAGAAGACGAGAAGCTCTGAAGAAGAGAAGAAATAAGAAGAACTGAAGGCAGAAGACTGAAGGCAGAAGATCAAGGAAAAAGATCCGAGAAAAGAAGAAGAAGATGAGCTGAGAGAGAGAAGAGAAGCCACAAGACTAAGATTTATTTCTCCCTCTCTCTCTTTTATTTTTGTAATAAAGAAACATTGTATCTCTAGAATACAGCCTGCTCCCTGAGTTCGACCTCGGGAACTCTTTTATTTCCAAGTAACAAATTTTATTTGATAACTGTAGCCGTGTTGCCTTATACTATAACGACTGTACTACAATATACATAAAACGGCAATAGCAGCCCAGGACGGCTCTATCAGTAGGACCACCATGGGGGACTCTCCCGGCCAGGAGAGCACCACGTGTTACTTCTACTTTTCGGAAAAGACTGCAATCAAGATCGTTCCCACGAGGAACATTCGAGATCAAGTGAAGGATCTGAGAAATAAATCAATCCTGAAATAATAGAAAGACGTAAATAAAGAAAGTAAAAATATTACTGCTACTGTACACTCTACTGCTTCCTTAGCTTTTAGTTGCCACTCTACTCAGTGTTTCGCTGATGTGTTACCCTCGTTACTTTTCAGGACCAGGTGTTGAGCAGCTAGGGTTAGCGGCTGCAGAGGACGCTGGGCCTAGTAGGGTCCAGTAGAGTTACCTGTAGTACCTTCTATACTTTTCTTCCACTGTAGTGAATAGCTTTCTTGTTTACCCCTGTACTTCTTTATTGTAAGCTTCATGTTATGTACATATTTGCTGATCTATTGTTGTGGTGGTGTATACTGTAGTATTTCCTTTTCTTACTGCTGTATTTTGCTACTGCTAGTTGTATTCATGTTGAATGTGGTTCATTTTGCTGCTCTTTTAGTTACTTTCTCGTCAGACGACTTGGTCTTGGGATTAGTCGAGTCGGTCCGATTCTCGTGTCTCGTAGGGATTCGGGAATCGGGTTGTTACATTAACCCTTCCCTCTACCCGCACGTTTCTCTCCCTCTCTGTAAACTGCTCATAGGAAGCTCTCCCAAAGCCGGGTTATCGGGTCGGGTAGCGTACCCGTGACCAGGCGCACCGGCGTGGGTGGTGCACGAGGAGTGCCGGGTAAATGGGTCGACCAGGTTCGCGTGGCATGGGTCGCGGACGAGGCGGGCGAGTGGGTGAGGAGACCTCACCCCGTGTTTTAAGGGCGCTTAAGTGAAAACACAAAATCAACTTAAATGGGTGCGGCGCTTCGAAATCCCACGATGTGGGACTAAACTTTGTCCCTCGCTCGCGCGCACCCGCAGGAAGGCGCAACCTGGCCTCAGCAGCAATGCCCTCGTTTCTCTTCGCAGACCCGCTCCTTGCCTTCGCCCAAGTCCCTCCAGTTCGCCTCAGCTGGAATCCTGCTGCTTCAGGGCCTAGAGCTCGCTTGGAAGCTCCTCACCTTGTCGCCAATGGCGGCCAGGGCTGCAGATCTGCCAAACACAAGCAGGGCCTCTCGGCCTAATTAGACCACAGGGGGACCTTCACCATTGCACGGCGAAGGTAATGCGGGGTGTAGCAGGTTGCGGGGTGGTGCCTGGCGGCAGCCCTAGGAATAACTGCAACCGAAAAAATGGGTTTGATCGGGGAAGTGTTGTGGAGGTGTGGAGTGGCAGTGGTGGGGCGAGGGGTGTCGGGTGAGGTGAGGTGGAGCTTTTGGGGTAGGTGGCGAGTTGTGTGGAGCGGTGGATTGACGGGGGCAACTCACCGAAGAGTGGCCGGAGATGGAGAAGGTGAGGGCGGTCAGGCGCGGTCGAGGGGTAATTGAGCAAATTAAGTTGGGGAAAAGAAAGAGGGGAGGAAGGGAAATAACTGTTACTTACCTATAGGGATGAAGGGGGCCAGAGCAGGGCGATAGTCGTACCGATTGTCGCCGGAGAAGAAACACCTAGAGGGGGAGAGCGGCGGCGAGGAAGAGAGCAGGAGGGCGTGCGCTGGGTACGGCACGACGCGGGAAGATCAGGCGAAGGTGGCTCTGCTGCTGGTATTGCAGCAGAGCAACGAGACGGAGGAGGAGGGGCCGCCGGAGCTGGTGGGTTTCTGCCGGAGTGGGAAGAGAGGAAGGGTTAGGGTTTCCTCTGTCAGGACCAAGCTGGGAGAATCGGCTGGCGATGCTGGCCTTTATAAAGGCGGTGGCGGAGGGGTGGGCGCAGGGAGGCGACGTGCCTCCCTCGCCGGAGAATGGCCGGAAGTGTGACCCATACATTCCGCGCGTTCGCACGGAAGGTGTGGTTGTCGACAGATGGCATGGTGGTGTCCTTGCAGCAGCAGACGTCGCAGGGAACACCGGGTTCAATCTGCAGGACACCTCCCCACCCTGTGCGGCGCCATGCTTCGTGCAAAGTCGCCGGAGCATGGCGCTGCGCAGAGACTTGCAGGAGGGACCTGAATGCAAAGAACGATGAAGAAATTAGGGGCCAAAATGTAAGGGTTTCGAAAGTTGAGGTTAGTTTGACCCATGTTTGGACCCTGAGTTACCTTGTTTGCAGATTGTGTTCGTGAAATTACATTTTTACCCCTTATGACTTGTTTTCTTCTTAGACTCAGAATTCTCCGTGTCAAGCCTTTCTTTGAGTTATGTAGGAGCTTTTTCTCGCATATCTAGGTTAGATTGTGCTAGTTAGGGTTCATGATGAGGTTCTCATCATACCCCCATGCGTAGCTTTTGCTAGTCCCTTAGCAAAAACTTAAGGTTTAACCTTTGTTCTAGACCATGATATTTTTAATAATTTCAGATAAGTGCTTTTTCATTTGAACTTAGATTAGGTTAGAATGCTGACCATAGGCCTAAAAGGTACTCTAGTACCAACCAAAATCCAGATCTGTCTAGCCTCAACCTCAGTCCATAGCAAAGGTTTTTAAGGCCCACAAGAACTAACCTAAGGTCTATTGGACTTTGTGATTAAAGCACCCGTGCTTGAAGTGATTTTAGCCCTGGCTTAGTTCGCAGTGCGTTTTGTAAGAGAGAGATAGAAGATTTTTTTGTTTGGAGAGTTTTCTCTCTTTTTCTTTTTAATTCTAACTTAGGATTGGCTTTTCAACACGGTCTGTATCAGATTCCTCGTTCCCATCATCAATCCTCAAGGGTTCCTGGCAATCGATGCTTTAAGATAACACCGCCCATGGAAACCCCCGAAACCCTGGCTATTGAGATTTCGAGATAATCCCATCCATGGTGTTCCGTGGCCGAATCCAGACCCTGGCAATTGACACTTCGTAATAATGCCATCAATGGAATCTGAACCAGCAGAGTGTTTACATGCCCCCGGTAGGATATGAAAATATCCTAAGAGACAAGCACCGAGGAGATGATATTTTGTTACGCATCTTTAAGGGGAATTTCCCACCTCTCCGCGCTGGGAACTCGTCCAAATCAACTTGTGTTGATCGGCCGCTCCTACTCTAGGTGTACTTTTCAGAATTTTGCGACGCTTCTGCGTGATTTTGATTTTTACACTTACTGAACCAAGCTATGTGTGAGGTTAGGGTGCTTTGGTTACTGAGTCCCGTAAACCAAAAGTTAGTTAATGAGGCCAAATACTCCCTAAGCCTTGGACCTAATACTTAAGCTTTTCATTTTTCTCAACCTCTTGAGGAGTGTCCAGATTTTAATGGGTACTAAGAGTCTATCCAAGAATGCCTAGGGTTTGCGTTCTTACTAATCTCACCATGCACTTTTCATCTCTTTTCTTGAATGAGATCTAGAACTTAGGTCAATTCCTTAGTTTCTTACTAATGACTATCACTCTTTTCTTTCATTTTTGCGCTCCTTGTTTCTTTTCCTTCTCCCACAAAATTTCCTTTCTCCTCTTATTCTTTTATTCCTTTTTTTTTATTTTTTTTTTAAATTTTTATGGTGTTTTTGGCATATGTGAATTTTTTTGTTTAAAACCTTTTCTTACAAGTTTTGCACTTTTATACCTCCCATGCCTAAGGTTTGCAATGTCCTCGTTGTGACTTAGGGGGTTTTTATTTACTTAGTTCATTTCTTAAGACAGATGTTTTGATGAGTGAATGGGTCGGGATGATTGTTGCGGACGATTTCTAATCCCAGATGCAAGCATCTGAGGTGGAGTCGGCTGTCTATAAGGGCGGACCTTAAGTGCACAAAGGTGTCAAAAAGGTTTTAGGTTTTCAAGGAAAATGACGGGTTGCCTCCCGTTAAGCGCTGAGTTTTACGCCATCGGCTGGGCGCAATAAGCTCAAGGGGAATGGAGGATATAAGATGATTCAGCCAAATCAGTAGAAGTTACATCAATGAACGGCTTGAGTCTCTGACCGTTCACGATGAAAGGTTCGGAATCGTGGCTGAGCGGACTGATTTCGATGGCTCCATTTCGAAAAATCTGTCGGACCAAGTATGGTCCGACCCACTTGGAACGCAACTTTCCAGGGAAAAGTTTGAGTTGGGCATCAAAGAGTAGGACCTTCTGACCAGGATGAAAGATCTTTCTCGAGATATGCTTGTCATGGAAGGCTTTAACCTGCTCCATGTAGATTTGCGAGTTCTCATACGCGTCTAGGCGTAATTCATCGATCTCGCTAATTTGAAGTTTTCTGTGGGTTCCAGGCTTCGAAAGATCTAGATTACAGTTCCGTACTGCCTAATAGGCTTTATACTCCAGTTTGACGGGAAGGTGACACGCCTTCCCGTACACTAGTCTAAAGGGCCTAATTGGGTTTTGTGGGCAGTCCTATAGGCCCACAAGGCTTCCGGAAGTCGGGACGACCAGTTCTTCCTGTCAGGTCGAATAGTGACCTGCAGGATTTTCTTGATCTCCCGATTTGACAGCTTAGCTAGACCATTAGTTTGGGGGTGGTAAGGAGTAGAGATTCGGTGAGACACCCCGTATTTGGTCATCAGTGACCTAAACTGAGCGTTTGTGAAATGGGTCCCCCCATCAGAGATTATAGCGGGAGGAATCCCGAACCTTGAGAAAATGTTTTGATGAATGAATTTGAGAACGATTTTGTGATCACAGGTTCGGGTCAGTATGGCTTCGATCCATTTGGACACGTAGTCCACAGCCAGCAGAATGTATTCGAAACCATCCGAAACAGGAAAGAGGCCCATAAAATCAATTCCCCAAACATCAAAGATTTCGCATACGAGAATTGGCTGCAAAGGCATCATGTCGCGATGGCTCATGTTGCCCAAGGTCTGGCAATGACTGCATGCCTTGCAGTGTTTGTATGCTTCTTTGAACAGTGTGGGCCAGTAAAAGCCGCACTGAAGGACTTTTGATGCGGGTTTATGCCCAGAGAAATGGCCACCGCATGCCTGGTCATGGCAAAAAGAGAGAATATTGTTGATTTCCTCTTCCGGGACACATCTCCGGATGATTTGATCAGCACCTATGCGGAAAAGGTACGGGTCTTCCCAGAAGTAATACTTGGCATCAGAACGCAATTTGTCTTTCTTGGCCTTCGGCCAATCAGACGGGATCTGATGAGATGCCAAGTAGTTTACTATATCAGCAAACCATGGAAGTCTAGTACCAATAGTCAGCAGGTGCTCATCAGGAAAATGTTCCGTGATGGGTCCGGAAGGGTTGATAATTTCAGAAGGAAGACGGGACAAATGGTCAGCAACCACATTCTGTCTTCCCGCCTTGTCGCGAATCTTGAGATCGAATTCTTGCAACAGCAAGATCCATCGGATTAGTCGGGGCTTCGCGTCCTTCTTGGCAAGGAGATGCCTTACAGCCGTGTGATCCGAGTAGATGATGACGTGGGAACCCAGGAGATACAATCGAAATTTTTCAAGGGCAAATACTACAGCTAGCAGCTCTTTCTCCGTAACCGTGTAGTTACGTTGAGCCTCGTCAAGTGTCTTGCTAGCGTAGTAGATGACCACGGGTTTCCTTCAGCTTTCTGCCCCAGGACCGCTCCTACAGGGAAATCAAACGCATCGCACATGTCTCAAAGGGTTGAGACCAGTCAGGGGATTGTAGGATAGGTGCTTGAGTGACTCGGTCACGAAGGTTTTCAAAGGCTAGTGTGCATTCCTTGGAGATTTCAAAGGGTACATCCTTAGAGAGAAGAGAAGTCAAGGGGTGCACAATTTTCGAGAAATCAGGAATGAAACAACGGTATAAACCGACGTGCCCCAGAAAAGAACGGATGTCCCTGATCGAGCTAGGCATATGAAGGCGAGAGATCATATCAACCTTAGCTCGATCCACTTGGATGCCCTTCTCCGAAATTAAATGTCGCAGGACAATTCCCTCAGGCACCATGAAATGGCTCTTTTCCCAGGAAAGAACCAAATTTACATCGATGCACCGCCTGAGTATTTGGACCAAGTGTTGGAGGCAATCGTCAAATGATGCTCCAAAAACTGAAAAGTCATCCATGAAGACTTCCAGATAGTCACCTACCGTATCTGAGAATATGGCAAGCATGCATCGCTGAAAAGTAGCGGGTGCATTGCAAAGACCGAAAGGCATCCTTCGAAATGCGTAAGTTCCGAAGGGGCAGGTGAACGTGGTCTTTTCTTGGTCCTCAGGATGGATTGCCACCTGGTTGTAACTGGAGTACCCGTCAAGAAAGCAGAAGAACCTATTTCTCGCTAGTTTCTCAAGGATCTGATCAATGAAAGGTAGTGGGAAATGATCCTTCTTCGTGGAGGAATTGAGTCAGCGGTAATCTATACAGACTCTCCACGAGTTGGCTAATCGGGTAGGAATGACTTCTCCGATTTCAGTCGTTATAGTGGTAGTCCTGCCTTTTTAGGCACGACCTGAATTGGGCTCACCCAACGACTTTCGGAGATCGGGTAGATGATCCCGGCATCTAACCACTTGATGATCTCATTTTTCACGACCTCCTGCAGATTGGGGTTTAAGCGTCTCTGCATTTCACGAGAAGGTCGTGCGCCCTCTTCTGAATAGATATGATGAGTGCAATAAGAGGGACTTATTCCAGTCAAATTATCGAGAGTCCACCCGATGGCTCTGCGATGTTGCTGGAGGACAGCAATCAGACGGGATTCCTGTTCGGGATTGAGCTTGGAATTGATAATCACAGGAAGGGTCTGATTAGAACACAAAAAGATGTATTTCAAGTGAGCAAGAAGGGGCTTTAATTCGAGGATGGGGTTATCAGCAGTGGCGGGTGGTTCAGAATAGACGTGAGGTTCAAGGGTAGGAGCTACTGGGTTGTCCAAATCTGGATTTGACTCCTCTGTTGGCGGGTCAAGATCTTTCTGTAGTTGATGAGGTATAATCAGGTCATTCTGGAAGTGTGTTTCATCAACCAAAGCTCTAATGTCACAAATCTGTTCGATAACACCTCAATTGATTCCTTGTTGGGCCTTAAATATATCAATTTTTAGGGTTTGATTCCCAAATTTGAGCTCTATCTGGCCCTCCTCGTAGCTAATGTTGGCTCTACCAGTAGCCAAGAAAGGTCTCCCTAGAATGATTGGTGTATTCCTAGGGTTCTCAGGTGCGTCCATGTCTAAGACTATAAAGTTTACAGGAAAGTAGAAATCCCGCACTCTCACAATAACATCCTCGAGAATCCCTTTTGGTGACTTTATAGATCGATCTGCTAATTGTAATGTCACCTCAGTTGGTTTTAGCTCAGATTCTTTTAGATGGTTAAGTAAGGATGTGGGTATCAGATTTATGGATGCACCCAAGTCTAGCAATGCTCTATCAAATTGGATATCACCGATCTTGCAGGAAATCAGGGGAGTACCAGGATCTTTAGCCTTGGGTGGGAGTCTGCTTAGGATTACAGAGCTGACTTGCTCTGACAGAACAATTGGACTCCCACTCTTGGTTCGCGGCTTACGCTGGAGTGTACACACATTCTTTAAGAATCGTGCGTAAGCCGGTACGTGGCGGATTGCATCCATCAAGGGGATGCTTATGTGGACCTGCTCAAAGAGCTTGACCAGGTCCTCCTCAGGTGCCACGGGCTTGGTAGTCTTCTTTCCCTTGGTCAAGGCCTCGGGAAATGGAACCTTGGTTGGTTCTTCTAAGATAGGTCCAGGTCTTTGATCTGGGATAGGGATAGGAACGTCCTGGATTACCATCCTAGGTTTAGGATTACTACCAGGCTTGGAGTGGTTTGGATAAGGTGGATCTTGGGTTTCCTTACCACTACGGGTTGTCACGGAATTAAGTCTTGCCTGGTTTTGGTTGGGATTGGGTAATATGGGTTGCTGCTGATAGCCCGCAAAAGAAGTGGAAGCCTCCATCCCGTCGGGTGAAGGAACAGAGGGGGCCTGATAAATCATATGGGCTTGGCCCGGGTTTGGGTTCATAACGCGCCGCTGTGTTGGCACGCTATTTGGGTTAGGAAGAGGTTGGGAAGGAAGTGTGCCTGGCTGGCGAGAATTTGCCAACTAGGCCAGTTGATTTCGGACCTCTGTAAGCTCGTCCTTGTGTTGTTTTTGGATAGCCGCATTCGTTCTTTGAATGTCAGCCAGAGTCTGAAGGATAAGGGACATTTGATCCTGATTTGGCCCTGATGGATAAGTAGGGTTGGGCAGAGGCTGAGGCGGCTGGTAAGGACGAGGGGGTTGTGGGCGTGGCTGAAAGGGTGGTCTTTGGGTTTGGGAATTTCCCGCCCACTGAAAGTTGGGATGGTTTCGCCATCCAGGATTATAGGTATTGGAGAATGGGTCGTTCTGGATGGCGTTGAGGTCCTCGCAGGTCTGAAGAACCTCCAGAGAGTCAGAGAAGGGGGGAATGGAATTCCCTGGGCTGGCATAGAGAGGATCGGATGGTGGATATGGATCCATCCCAGGAGAAGATCGATGGAGAATGTTTTGCACAGTCTCCCACGTGGAAGGAGGCTGTGCAAAAGAGCTATGCACAGAGGTGGCTCGCTGCAGGTGCTGAGTCAGCTCATCCACCTTCTTTTCAATGATTGAGACCTTGTCCAACCGACTGGCCATTAATTCTAGGTCGACTGATGCGGACAGGCCCTACGTCTCATGTGCTCCCCTAAGATTCGTCGATGCGTGGGTATTCGTCCTGTTGAATAATCCCATGGAGTCATTGTTGATGGAGTTCTCGCACATGTTTTTGAGAATCTCCCACACGGTGTCCTTATGTTGACCCATGATATTCCCTCCGCAGGTTGCATTGACGAAAAGACGGATGTCTTCACGGAGTCCCTAGTAAAAAGATTGGACTTGTTTTCATTTAGGAACTCCGTGATGGGGGCACTTTCTCATGAGATCCTGAAAGTGATCCCATGCCTCATGGAGAGGTTCCCCTGTTTGCTAAGTGAAGTGAGTAATCTGATGGCAAGGCATTGGTCCGACCAACGAGAAAGAACTTTTTTAAAAAATTCAGACTGATGTTCTTCCCAAGTGTTGATCGGCCGGGTCTGGGTTTGATACCAATGAGCGGCCTTGTCCATAAGAGAGAAGGAGAACATCTTCATGAGAAGAATATCACGATTTTGTGCATCTGACCCAAAAGTTTGGGCCAGATGCTTTAGCTGCTTGATGTGCTGGAAGGGATCTTCGGAATTAAGCCCATGGAATTTACTTATAGCATGAATCATATTGGGCTTCAATTCGGAATCAGGTCCTCCAGTCGGGATTTTGACTCGAGGCTCAATGGCCACCGTAGCAAGATTATAATGGTCCCGCATCATAGGATGCTGCGGTGGGTGCACAAACTTTTGGAAGAGGTCATTGAGTCGCTGGAGCTGGTGCTCCAGATTGTTTTCTTCCTCAACTGGCTGAGCCATGATGGGGGAAGAAGAAGAGCTTGGTTCAGAATCAAATGAGAGAATAATGGGGTGAGGTTGCTGGCCTTTACGAGAGTGAATTCCTAAAGGAGGTCTTAAGGGTGGTCTTGAGGACCTCCTACCGTACATGCACTGTTAGAATAGAAGAGTTTAGAAGGTGCTGGACCCAATCGAGACACCCAAAAATTGTTGGGTGACTATAGAGGTGCGGGGCAGATGGACCCCTTGATTAAGAAGATCGTTCACTTGAGAATTACTTGGGCAGCCAGAGAGGGTGAGTCCCGCGAAAACCCCTACATGGTAGAGCATCCCCACGGTTTACAGGGTTTCCCCCACCCGACCTCTCTTGTCACTGCGGTTCCAGGTAGGCCAGAATGGGGATCTTGACCTCTTAAGTCTACCTCTTTTACTTTAAGAACAAGGTGCTTAAGGTTCCACTTGAACTTTTAAGTATTTTGAGTGAAAAAGTGACCTAACTTTAAGGTTGATTGACCCTAAGGGTCAACTTCACCTTTTGTTCCTTTGAGAGCTTTTGGGTCCTTTCTTTTAAGGTTCAAGTGTTTAGAAAGCCAATTGTTTAGGGTTTTTCTCAATAGGTATTTTCAACCAATGGCTTAGGCACACCTCTTTTGGATTTTCTCACTTCTTGATTAAGGGGTGTGTCTCTGAAACCCTAATGTTAAATCCTATGTTGGCACTACTTGGTCCAATTTAGTTGCCTCAAAATTTTGTATCTAGGGCTCAATCAAGAAGGTTTTAGCCCTAGGTACCTTAGTTGGATGAATAGTTAAGCATGTGTTGAAATGAAAAATTAGGCAACTTTGATGAATTACTAGGTATAACACAGGTAGACCTAAGTTGATTTTTCTTTTTGTTTCCTTTTCAGATTTTAAGGGAGTTAAGAAAGGGCTAATAGAGATTACTTATTTGTTGGAGTGTTTGTTGTGCTGCTGCTCCTCATTCTTTTACCTGCACACAAGAGAGAGAAAAAGATTAGCAATCTTTTAAAAGAAATTTAAAGCTTCTAGAATAGCCGTTGCTCCCTGGCAACGACGCCAAGATGTTAACGGTCTACCGCGGCGCTGTTTTTGCGTTTCTTTATGTTTATTATAATACAATCATTGTAGTATAAGATAAGACAGCTGCGGTTGTCGTTACCATAAAAAATTTGTTACTCGGAAATGGTTTCCCAAGGTCGAACTCAGGGAGCTACTGGAATTCTAGAAGTACAAAGTTTCTTTGTTATAAAAATAAGAGAGAGAGAGGGAGAGAGAGAGAGAGAGAGAGATATTTTGTCTTTTGGCTTTTTCTTCTTCTCTTCTTTCTCTTTACGGGTCTTCTTCCTTGGCTTTGATTGCCTTCAGTTCTTCTGCTTGTCTTCCATTTCCTTTCTTCTTCAGTTCTTCTTCTTCTTTTCTTTATCTTCTTTCTTTTCTTTGTCTCCTTTGAAGCTCCATCCGTCGTCTGATATCTCAGTCAGACGACTTAAATGGCGGTCTGCTACAGTGCTTCCCTCTCTTTTCTTCTTCTTCTTCTTCTCGCTTCTTCTTCTTTGGCCTTCTGCCTTACTCAGCTGCAAGGCTTCTTCTTCTTCTTTCGCTCCACTTCTTCTTCTTCCTGCGGCCAAGTGTGAACCTTCTTCCCTCGCACCCTGTTCCTGCACAAACCACAGCAAAACCTAACCCATCCCTCTGCCCGCACATCTCTCTCTCTCTGTAAACCGCTCATAGGAAGCTCTCCCAGAGCTGGGTTATCGGGTCGGGTAGCGTACCCGTGACCAGGCACACTGGCGTGGGTGGTGCGCGAGGAGTGCTGGGTAAACGGGTCGGCCAGGTCCGCATGGCGTGGGTCGCGGACGAGGCGGGCGAGTGGGCTAGGGGACCTCACCCCGTGTTCTGAGGCGCTTAAGTGAAAACACAAAATCAACTTAAATGGGTGCGGCGCTTCGAAATCCCACGATGTGGGACTAAACTTTGTCCCTCGCTCGCGCGCACCCGCAGGAAGGCGCAACCTGGCCTCAGCAGCAACGCCCTCGTTTCTCTTCGCAGACCCGCTCCTTGCCTTCGCCCAAGTCCCTCCAGTTCGCCTCAGCTGGAATCCTGCTGCTTCAGGGCCTGGAGCTCGCTTGGAAGCTCCTCACCTTGTCGCCAATGGCGGCCAGGGCTGCAGATCTGCCGAACACAAGCAGGGCCTCTCGACCTAATCAGACCACAGGGGGACCTTCGCCGTGGCACGGCGAAGGTAATGCGGGGTGTAGTAGGTTGCGGGGCAGTGCCTGGCGGCAGCCCTAGGTCGGACTGCAACCGAAAAAATGGGTTTGATCGGGGGAGTGTTGTGGAGGTGTGGAGTGGCAGTGGAGGGGCGAGGGGTGTCGGGTGAGGTGAGGTGGAGCTTTTGGGGTAGGTGGCGAGTTGTGTGGAGCGGTGGATTGATGGGGGCAACTCACCGGAGAGTGGCCGGAGATGGAGAAGGTGAGGGCGGTCAGGCGCGGTCGAGGGGTAATTGAGCAAATTAAGTTGGGGAAAAGAAAGAGGGGAGGAAGGGAAATAACTGTTACCTATAGGGACGAAGGGGGCCGGAGCAGGGCGGCAGTCGTACAGACTGTCGCTGGAAAAGAAACACCCAGAGGGGGAGAGCGGCGGCGAGGAAGAGAGCAGGAGGGCGCGCGCTGGGTACGGCGCGACGCGGGAAGATCAGACGAAGGTGGCTCTGCTACTGGTATTGCAGCAGAGCAACGAGACGGAGGAGGAGGGGCTGCCGGAGCTGGTGGGTTTCTGCCGGAGTGGGAAGAGAGGAAGGGTTAGGGTTTTCTCCGTCAGGACCAAGCTGGGAGAATCAGCTGACGACGCTAGCCTTTATAAAGGCGGTGGCGGAGGGGTGGGTGTAGGGAGGCGACGTGCCTCCCTCGCCGGAGAATGGCCGGAAGTGTGACCCATACCTTCCGCGCGTTCGCACGGAAGGTGTGGGTGTCGACAGATGGCATGGTGGTGTCGCTGCGACAGCAGACGTCGCAAGGAACACCGGGTTCAATCTACAGGACACCTCCCTCACCCTGTGCGGCGCCATGCTCCGCGCAAAGTCGCCGGAGCATGGCGCTACACAGAGACTTGCAGGAGGGACCTGAACGCAAAAAATGATGAAGAAACTAGGGGCCAAAATCCAAGGGTTTCGAAAGTTGAGGGTCAAAAAGTAATAGATGAGAACCAAATTGCAAAGTCGGTCAAGAAGGTTTCTTTTTAGGCTCAAGTTTTTATGCATGACTAAATCGGACCTAAGGATTTTAATGGTGAATTTTATTTCTAGGTCAGACCTTGTTTGACTGGTCAATTTACGTAAAAACCCAAATTAAATCATTAATTGGGCATGGTTCTTAATGTAGGTCAAAATGGGTTTCTAAGGCCAAATTGAAGGTTTTAAACCCTAGAGATTATTTTTCTATGAATTTTAGAGGGTTTAGTCGATTTTTACCTTGCATCGAACCTCGTGAATTGAAGTGGATTTGTTTTAGGTTACAGAATGTCATTTAATTCCTTGGAGTTGCTGTAGCCCTTGTTGGATCAGATCATCCCACTTTCCTTCTTATTAGGTTAGTTTGACCCATGTTTGGACCCTGAGTTACCCTATTTGCAGATTGTGTTGGTGAAATTGCATTTTTACCCCTTATGACTTGTTTTCTTCTTAGACTCAGAATTCTCTGAGTCAAGCCTTTCTTTGAGTTATGTAGGAGCTTTTTCTCGCATATATAGGTTAGATTGTGCTAGTTAGGGTTCATGATGAGGTTCTCATCAGAGCCTAACCAGCAAGTTTGGTTGTTTGATGCACGCCTAAAACTCTTCCCAGGGAAACTCAGGTCGAAATGGAGAAGACCATTTCAGGTGGTTAAGCCATATTCTAATGGGGCGGTTGAAATCGCTGGTCTTAACACTGGGCACACTTTTACAGTTAATGGTCAAAGATTGAAGCATTTCCTGGCCCAGGTACCCCCCAAGGAAAGTGTCACCCTCGTTGAGGGCTGACATCGAGCACCGCCCAACTGGAGGCGTTAAACTCAGCGCTTCCTGGGAGGCAACTTAGAGGATTCAGACTGATCTGGTAGTTTACGTCACTCAGGTACTATCTTTTTGAACCCTTCTGCATCCATGAATCTACCAATGAGGACATTGCCCAACTTAAGCATGGGGGGGTGATAAATTGCATAATCCTGAGTTCAATTAATCAGTCTGAATGAATAAATTAATAAAAAAAATTGAATTTAGGAAGAAAACTTAGGCATTAGAAACTTGTCAATAGTGGGAAATAATACAAAAAGAACTTAAACACTTAGACTTTTCAGGCCTTCAGGCTTAATCAGCCCTGGTGTCCGTTAAAATATGGACTTAGCGGTGAATCCTTGCTACCTTAAGCTATTCTAATCCACCAACTAAATAAGGTAATAAGTATACGACTTATAAACTCACCCTCTAACTTAGAAAAACTTTGAGTCTAAGCATCTATACACATTTTTGCACAGACTCACTTCTTGGAGATTTTGACAGAAATTGGGTAGCTAATGAACTCTCTAGGGTGGTGTGGCTGGCAAGTTGTCGTGGGTAATAGCACATTGGCAGGTTGTCCAGAACCCAGTCACAGGCCATTTCTTCTTCATTGCCTCTCGGTACATTTGAGATCAGGGAAGCCACTTACGAAAAAAAAAGAAGAAGAAGAAGAAAAGAAAATAAACCACACTTCACCGCACAAGTATGGCTGGCAAGTGACCATGGGTAACATCCCATTGGTCGGTTGTCCAGAGCCCAGCTCAATAATTGCACAAAAAAGACCAAAACACCTAAGGAAGAAGCGGGGAAGTAGTACAAGCCAGGGAGATATACACTGGAAAAATCCTTGTGTTGACCCCAATTAAAACAAACGTAGGGAGAAAGCTACCAATCGAACAAATACACCTTCTGGCAAATTTGTTTCCTTTTCCGATCACTTAGAGGCGTAGAAACTCGAAGTCTGTCTCAATTACCGTTAAGTGAGTCTATCGCAACATTCACACCAAGATGCTTAGTGTTGGTGCTAGAGCACCACGATCATTTATTTTGATGATAACAAAACACGTGTTATTTAACATTTGCAATTTGAGTCCTAGATTTCAGGTCAATTGCAAATGAAGACGTGTTTAGACGGAACTCGAGCTCGCATCCAGGACGGATTGGAGGAGCTTGACGGAAAACAGAGGAGGTTCACGTGGAGCGAAAGATTGCAGATGGAAGGAAATGAAGAATAGGATAGATTTCCTTCTTTTGTACTTGTTGTATTTTTCATTTCTTTTGTTGCTCTTTATTTCCTTAGATATTTCATGTTAAAGAGCCTCAAAGAACCCTAACAGTAGTCCTAGGAACACCGGCACAACCCTAGGATACTTAGGTTTTCTGTAGAATACTTAGAAAACCAATATAGGGTTCAAACAGCACGTACAGACGTCTAATTCCCAAATCAGACGTCTGATAAAGAATTTTAAGACGTCTGACTGTTGTTTCAGACGTCTGATAACTGTTAGGTTGGACATAGTTAGTTCTGTCTGATGAAATCAGACGTCCAGACCTTAGACCAGACGTCTTAGGAGACGTCTGATGACTTTGCCAGACGTCCAATTAGTGGACCGTTGGCTGGCTTAGAAAACACTCAAGATTATGACCGTTAGAGCCTTATCAGACGTCCATAGGACTTTACAGACGTCTGATAAATGACCGTTTTGCCTCGGCTGACCCAAAATCTCTTCTCAGAGATTTTCTAGCCGTTGCAACGTTTGGAAATCAATTCCCACAGTAAAAGTAGGTTTCCAGACGTCCAGGCATAGTTGCAGACGTCCTGTATGTCGTCTGATCGACTTGCACAAGAACCCTGTTTAGATCAGATTCAAGTCAGGAGGAAACCCGCACAGAATCAGACGTCTGACCTTGAAATCAGACGTCTTAAAGTGGCCTTCCAGACGTCTGATGCCATAATTAGACGTCTGATGACCCTGTCAAATGCAATCATTGTCCTGATTTCGGCCTGATTCTCTTGGGCTTTGCACCCAACGGCTATGGAAGCTTTTCCAAGCCTTCCAAAGCCTTCCTAAGGCCTCTATAAATAGAGGGGAACCTTTGTAACACATATACACACTAAGACACACACCTTGCAATACACTTTCAAACCTTTTGTGTCCAAAGAAAAGACTCTCTTGCTCTCCAAGCTCAAACTCCATTCTCTTGAGAGCATCAAGCGTTGCGCACCCGCTCTCCCGGCGTTGTTAACGAGAGCGACGTAGCGCCATCGCGTGGCACACGCACCGCGTCATCATCGACGCACTCCTTGCAAAGGGGAGTTTCCTATTTCCTATAGAAGCTAGGTTTAATTATTTTGTTGGCTCATAGGACTATTGTTTATTTTATCTTTGTCTTTTGGTTGGGTATTCGCTTTGCGAATTCCCGTCTCCTTCGTGGGACAAAATCCTTCTTGTGGAGAGAAGGGGTTGAGGAACGCTACCCTCGTACTTGTAGCGTGGTTGTACTGAGGTTGAATCACCCTCGTTTAAAGTGATTCGTTTAGTGGATTTTGATCAACTTGGTTGATCGGAAAATCCTAACTCGAGAGGGTTAGGTGGTGGTTTTCACCCGATTTGGGTTTCCACCTAAAAATACCTGTGTACATTGTGCGATTGATTTTTGTGAGATTGCTTTATATTTCAATTCCGCATTTTTTACATCACACTGATCTCACCCCCTCCAAGTAGGGAACCTTCAATTGGTATCAGAGCAGGTCTTGCGAGATCGGAGTAACACCCGGCAAGAGATCAAATGGAGGGAAGCACATCAGCGATCAAAATTTCCGAGGGGCAGTCCACAACCCGTCCGCCCTACTTTGACGGGAACAACTACAGCTACTGGAAGCTGAGGATGAAGACGTGGCTCCAAGCCATTGAATTCGAGGTATGGGGATGTTGCGAAACCCCATACGAGATCCCGAAGCGACCCCAAGGAGGGTACTCGCAGGTGCAGATTCTAGAGCTCTCACTCAACGCAAAGGCAATGAATGCCTTGTACTGCGCATTGAGTCTGAAGGAATTCGAACGAATCCAAGAGTGCACCACCGCCCACGAGATATGGAGGAGATTGGAAGGCACTCATGAGGATTCCAGCTCGAAGGAAGAAGAAGAAGAAAAAGAAGAAGAAACCACTTGCTTTGGTTTCATGGCCAGAGGAACCAACAGCGACAACGAGGTAAATATCGATCTTCAAGAAGCATTTAATGAACTTTTTGAGATTAGTAAATCACTTAGGATAGAAAATAAAAGCATTAAAAAGAACCTTAGTTTTCTTAAAAATGAAAATGATAGGTTAGAAAAACAACTTAAGGACATAGAAACTAGTCCTAAGGATAATAACCTGCTTTTAGAAAATAAAAACCTCATCAATGAAAATAATAAGTTGATTGAGGAAAATGATAGTCTTAAGTTAGAAATTTCTGATTTAAAGACTAAGATGAATACTATAGAAAAAGAAATTGCATGTCTTAGGGAAAACTCTAACAAACTAATCAATAAAGTAGATGATTTTTATAGCCCTAAGGTTGAGAAAGGATCTCCATCAAGGAGACCTTCTAACAAATCCGGATCCAAGCCCACTTGGATACCGAAAAAAGAATTAGAATCTTGTTTTGTAGGGTTCAGGGATAATTACAACATAAAGGACTGGACCTACAAGCTCAAAGCTGGTCAACTCAAGTTGGGAGAACCAAGGAGTAGACCAAGGAGGAGAACAAGAAGACTGACGAGACGGCGAACAAACGACGGACCCGCCGCACGTCGACCACCAGATTGGAGACCGGCACCGATGCCCGGGCCTCCAAGCTACGGATGGGAGCCCCATCCAATGTGGCATCCACCACCACCATTCGGGCCATTTTATTGGCCATGGTAGGTGAGGTAAAATTCTTAACCCTATCCTTTTATCATAAGCATTTAGATAGGGGGAGTTAAAAATGATGAGCTTATTGTCAATTTTTAAGGGGGAGATACAAGTTAGCTAAATTTCCTTTAGTAAGGGGGAGAAAAATAATAGCTATCTTGTTGTTATAAAGAGGGGGAGGACATTACCTTTGTTAAAATAAATAGAAGAGAATGTTTTAAGGGGGAGTAATAGGAAATTTAAAATCAATCAAACCTTTTTGATAATGTCAAAAAGGGGGAGGATTTTTATGCATTATTATTTACGATTTTGTCATCATCAAAAAGGGGGAGATTGTTGGTGCTAGACCACCACGATCATTTGTTTTGATGATAACAAAACACGTGTTATTTAACATTTGCAATTTGAGTCCTAGATTTCAGGTCAATTGCAAATGAAGACGTGTTTAGACGGAACTCGAGCTCGCATCCAGGACGGATTGGAGGAGCTTGACGGAAAACAGAGGAGGTTCACGTGGAGCGAAAGATTGAAGATGGAAGGAAATGAAGAATAGGATAGATTTCCTTCTTTTGTACTTGTTGTATTTTTCATTTCTTTTGTTGCTCTTTATTTCCTTAGATATTTCATGTTAAATAGCCTCAAAGAACCCTAACAGTAGTCCTAGGAACACCGGCACAACCCTAGGATACTTAGGTTTTCTGTAGAATACTTAGAAAACCAATATAGGGTTCAAACAGCACGTACAGACGTCTAATTCCCAAATCAGACGTCTGATAAAGAATTTTAAGACGTCTGACTGTTGTTTCAGACGTCTGATAACTGTTAGGTTGGACATAGTTAGTTCTGTCTGATGAAATCAGACGTCCAGACCTTAGACCAGACGTCTTAGGAGACGTCTGATGACTTTGCCAGACGTCCAATTAGTGGACCGTTGGCTGGCTTAGAAAACACTCAAGATTATGACCGTTAGAGCCTTATCAGACGTCCATAGGACTTTACAGACGTCTGATAAATGACCGTTTTGCCTCGGCTGACCCAAAATCTCTTCTCAGAGATTTTCTAGCCGTTGCAACGTTTGGAAATCAATTCCCACAGTAAAAGTAGGTTTCCAGACGTCCAGGCATAGTTGCAGACGTCCTGTATGTCGTCTGATCGACTTGCACAAGAACCCTGTTTAGATCAGATTCAAGTCAGGAGGAAACCCGCACAGAATCAGACGTCTGACCTTGAAATCAGACGTCTTAAAGTGGCCTTCCAGACGTCTGATGCCATAATTAGACGTCTGATGACCCTGTCAAATGCAATCATTGTCCTGATTTCGGCCTGATTCTCTTGGGCTTTGCACCCAACGGCTATGGAAGCTTTTCCAAGCCTTCCAAAGCCTTCCTAAGGCCTCTATAAATAGAGGGGAACCTTTGTAACACATATACACACTAAGACACACACCTTGCAATACACTTTCAAACCTTTTGTGTCCAAAGAAAAGACTCTCTTGCTCTCCAAGCTCAAACTCCATTCTCTTGAGAGCATCAAGCGTTGCGCACCCGCTCTCCCAGCGTTGTTAACGAGAGCGACGTAGCGCCATCGCGTGGCACACGCACCGCGTCATCATCGACGCACTCCTTGCAAAGGGGAGTTTCCTATTTCCTATAGAAGCTAGGTTTAATTATTTTGTTGGCTCATAGGACTATTGTTTATTTTATCTTTGTCTTTTGGTTGGGTATTCGCTTTGCGAATTCCCGTCTCCTTCGTGGGACAAAATCCTTCTTGTGGAGAGAAGGGGTTGAGGAACGCTACCCTCGTACTTGTAGCGTGGTTGTACTGAGGTTGAATCACCCTCGTTTAAAGTGATTCGTTTAGTGGATTTTGATCAACTTGGTTGATCGGAAAATCCTAACTCGAGAGGGTTAGGTGGTGGTTTTCACCCGGTTTGGGTTTCCACCTAAAAATACCTGTGTACATTGTGCGATTGATTTTTGTGAGATTGCTTTATATTTCAATTCCGCATTTTTTACATCACACTGATCTCACCCCCTCCAAGTAGGGAACCTTCACTTAGCACTTAGGGTTTTGACCGAGTTTTGGGTGGGTTGGGTAGCCGTAAAAAGTTACCAACCCACACTGAATTCCGAAAAAAATTCTAAAAAAAAATATATATACGTATGTATAGTTATATATACATTAAAGCAAGGATTCGGGCGATCCGTATTTTGGCAGACACCCGAGTGCTGCTTAGTCTATGTAGATTAAGATCTGCCTATATTTCCTCTTATTGACAAGTAACAAAGTGCCTAAGCAATTACTTCTTGAATTCTGCAAGGAAATAAAGACTAGAATAAACCTTGCTAGGGACTAGCAAGGAGTAAGCATGGGGCTACGATAACACTACACAAGGGGGTGATAATTATGTTGAATATGGCCCATCTTTAGAATAAAAGGCACAACATAAGTAGAATAGGAGCATTGCATGCATCATGTACCAAGATTGCTTATAGACTGCATTAATGGTCATTTGTGTAAGCATTTGTCAAAACAGGCCTCAGATGAGCAATCGGACTGCACAGATGGATTCAGAATGACGAACGGAGTCCAACGGACTCAAGATCGGCCAAATCCGACATCCGAAGCTCCTACAATGGGCCCAAGAAGTTCTAACCGTTGATCTGGAGATCAACGGCCTAGATTGCGCCACGTCAGCCCCGCCCCTGCACTCGCCGCGCCTTCATCCAGCCAAGATTAAATCTCGGCCATCGATCTTCGATCGAACGGTCGAGATTCGCACGCCCGCTGGTGGTCGCTGCGACAAAGTGCGGGCGTGGCGCAACGGTGAGCGCGCACGCCCGCACCCATGAGACGTGGGTTCGAGTCGTGCGGAGTGGGATTTGAGGACGGGCGCGGAGAAATTGGGCTGCCCGATCAGCAGCGAGCGGCTAGGATCTTGCCACGTGGCGCAACCGTAGCTTACGAGTGTCAACGCGCGCGCGTCGGGCGGAGATGCGTGCGCACACGCGTGCCCGAGGCTCGATCCCAGCGCAGGCGAGGAAGACTCTCAACCGTCCGATCTTTGATCAGACGGCTCTCATTCAGTGGCTGCGGATTGCACGAGGAGAAGGAACAAGGCGGGCGACTGACTAGCGGCGAGAGGGCTTCATCGACGCTTTTGGAAACGATTTTAGCGACGCTCTGGATGTCACTAAAGCCCCTTCTTCTTTTAGGAAGCCCTTAACTCTATTTAAACCCCCTCCAACAACCATTCAAGGCATTCACTCCCCCTTGCAACGACTCTACCCCTCTCTTAGCTAGCTTTAGGCATTCTTGTAATCGTCGGAGACGACGAGCCGCCGACGGAGCCTCCTCCACCGCCGTGGCTGGCTCGTCGCTCTCCACACACACACACACACACACACACTCTCTCTCTTTTAAGCTTTTTATTATTTTTGTTGAAGCATGTATTTAATGTTGTAAGTCATGAACTACAAATGCATGTTTAATAAAGTTATTTTCCATTCAATTGCCATTTTAATTTATGTTCAAGTTGCATGATCAAAACAAAGAGCTTTCGAACCCTAAACCTTCTCTCTCTTTATCTCTCTCTCTCTTGCTTTTCAAAATCGCATCTTTCGCAAGCAAAACTCCGCACTTTCCATGACAACAAGTGATAAGCAAAAATCAAATTTCCACGCCTCCCTGAGACCGACACTCGGATTCACCTCCGTTTAATTATTTTAAAACCGACGTTGCAAGTGCGACTATAACGACACTCCTTAACACACACGCACAACAGCACGTCTGTCAGCGAGGTGCAAGGGTGTCTGTTGACGTGAGATGGTCTCGTCGGAGGGGGTGATCGGAGGTGGAGAGGATGGTCTGGACAGTGGCGGTCGGGTAGTCGACAGGGCAGTTTAAAAGGGGGGAAATGCAAGGGAAATGGAGAGGAAGCTATTTACCTTAGTATTAGACGAAGTGGGAGAGCAGAGCAGCCGGCTCGTATCTACCAGAGCTGGAGAAGAAGAAGCCCTGGAGGAGTGCGGTGACGAGGAAGTAGGCGGAGGGCACCGGCGGGTACAGCCCGGCGCGGACGATGGAGCAAGGCAAACCCTGCTGCAGGTAGGGCAGTAGAGCGACGAGGAGGAAGAGGAGGAAGTCGGTGGAAGCTTCGGGCCTTCTGACGGAGGGGAAGGGATGAAAGGGAGGGGGTTTCTCCGTAAAAAAAAAAGCTTGCCGAAGCCGGCAGGGTGTGCTGCTTCTTATAAAGGGGTTGGCGCAGAGGGAGGGGCGAGCTGGCGTCGTGCCAGCCTCGCCGGAGTAAGGTCGGAGATGACACCCATACCTTCCGCGTGTTCGCAAGAAAGGTATGGTGGTTGGCAGAGGGCATGGGCGAGTCCCTGCGACAGAGGACATCGCAAGGAACCCTACTTCTGCTTTGCAGGACGGTAACCCTGCTCTGCACGGCGCCATGCTCCGCGCAAGGTCGCCGAAGTATGGCACTACGTTGAAGTTGCAGGGAGGATCGTACTGCAAAGAACGATGAAAAGTTGAGGGCCTAAATGCAAGGGTTTCAAAAGATAAGGGTCAAAAAGTAAATGAAGAGGACCAAATTGTAAAGTCGGCCAAGGAGGTCTCTTCTTAGGCTCAAGTTTTTATACAAGACCAATTTGAACCTAAGGATTTTAATGACGAATTTTAATTCTAGGTTGGACCATGTTTGACTGGCTAATTTGCGTAAAAACCCAAATTAAGTTATTAATTGGGCATGATTCTCTTTTTAGGTCAAAATAGGTTTCTGAGGCCAAATTGAAGGTTTTAAACCCTAGAGAATATTTTTCTATGAATTTTAAAGGGTTTAGTTGATTTTTATCCTGCCTCAAACCTCGTGAATTGAAGTGGATTTGTTTTAGGATTGCAGAATGTCATTTAATTCCTGGAAGTTGCAATAACCCTTATTTAGATTAGATCATCCCACTTTCTTTCTTGTTAAGCTTGTTTGACCTGTGTTTGGACCCTTAATTACCCTGTTTGCAAATTGCATTAGTGAAATTGCAGTTTTACCCCTTATGATTTGTTTTAATCTTAAACTCAGAATTCTCTTAGTTAAGCCTTTCTTTGGGTCATGTAGGAGCTTTTTTCTCGCATATTTGGGTTAGAATGTGCTAGTTAGGGTTTATGATGAGGTTCTCATCATACAGCTAGCAGCTCTTTCTCTGTAACTGTGTAGTTACGCTGAGCCTCCTCAAGTGTCTTGCTAACGTAGTAGATGACCACGGGTTTCCCGTCAACTTTCTGCCCCAGAATCGCTCCTACAGCAAAATCAGATGCATTGCACATGATCTCAAAGGGTTGAGACCAATCAGGGGATTGTAGGATCGAGGCCTGGGTGACTCGGTCATGGAGGTTTTCAAAGGCTTGAGTGCATTCCTTGGAGATCTCAAAGGGTACATCCTTAAAGAGAAAGGTAGTCAGGGGGCACGCGATTTTCTAAAAATCAAGAATGAAACGACGGTAAAAACCGATGTGCCCCAGAAAAGAACAGATGTCCCTGATCGAGCTAGGCATAGGAAGGCGAGAAATTAGATCAACCTTGGCTCGATCCACTTGGATGCCTTTCTCAGAAATAAGATGTCCTAGGACGATCCCCTCAGGCACCATAAAATGGCTCTTTTCCTAGGAAAGAACCAAATTAACATCGATGCAGCGCCTGAGTATATGAACCAAGTGCTAGAGGCAATCATCAAATGATGCCCCGAAAACTGAGAAGTCATCCATGAAGATTTCCAGATAATCACTTACCATATCAGAAAATATGGCAAGCATGCACCGCTGAAAAGTCGCGAGTGCGTTGCAGAGACCGAAAGGCATCCTTCGGAATGCGTAAGTTCCGAAGGGGCAGGTGAACGTGGTCTTCTCTTGGTCCTCAGGAAGAATAGCCACTTGGTTATAACCGGAGTACCCGTCAAGAAAGCAGAAGAATCGATTTCCTGCTAATTTCTCGAGAATCTGATCAATGAAAGGCAGTGGGAAATGATCCTTCTTCATGGAGGAATTGAGTCGTCGGTAATCTATGCAGACTCTCCATGAGTTGGCTATACGGGTAGGTATGAGTTCTCCGATTTTAGTCGTAATGGTGGTGAGCCCTGCCTTTTTAGGCACGACCTGAATTGAGCTCACCCAACAACTGTCAGAGATTGGGTAGATGATCCCTGCATCTAACCACTTAATGATCTCCTTTTTCACGACCTCCTGCAGATTGGGGTTTAAACGTCTCTGCATCTCACGGGAAGGTCGTGCGCCCTCTTCTGAATAAATATGATGTGTGCAATAAGAGGGACTTATTCCAGTCAAGTCATCGAGAGTCCAACCAATGGCTCTGTGATGTTGCTGGAGAACAGCAATCAGATGGGATTCCTGATCAGGAGTAAGCTTGGAATTTATAATCACATTAAAAGTCTGATTAGAACCCAAAAAGATGTATTTCAAATGATCGGGAAGGGGTTTTAGTTCAAGGATGGGGTTATCAGCAGCAGCGGGCGAGTCAGGGCAAGTGTGAAGTTCAAGGATAGGAGTTATGGGTTTGTCCAAATCAGGGTCTGACTCCTCTAATTGCGGTTCAAGATCTTTCTGTGGTTGATGAGGTATAATCAGGTTATTCTCAAAATGTGTTTCATCAACCAAAGCCTTAATATCACAGATTTGTTCGATGACACCGCAATTGATTCCTTGTTGAGCCTTAAAGATATCAATTTTGAGGGTTTGATTTCCAAATTTCAGCTCTATTTGGCCTTCCTCAGAACTGATGTTGGCTCTAGCAGTAACCAGGAAAGGTCTCCTTAGAATGATCGGTGTATCCCTAGGGTTCTCAGGTGCATCCATGTCTAAGACTATAAAGTCTACAGGGAAATAGAAATCCTGCACTCTTACAATAACATCCTCAAGAATCCCTTTAGGTGACTTTATAGATCGATCTGCCAATTGTAGTGTCACCTCAGTTGGTTTTAGCTCAGATTCTTCTAGGTGGCAAAGTAAGGATGTGGGTATCAGATTTATGGAAGCACCCAAGTCTAGCAATGCTCTGTCAAACTAGGTTTCACCTATTTTGCAGGAAATCAGGGGAGTACCTGGATCTTTTGCCTTGGGTGGGAGTCTGCTTAGGATTACAGAGCTGGCTTGCTCTGACAGTACAATTGGACTCCCACTCTTGGTTCGCGGCTTACGCTGAGGTGTACATACACTCTTCAAGAATCGTGCGTAAGCCGGTACGTGGCGAATCGCATCCATCAAGGGGATGTTTATTGGGACCTACTTAAAGAGCTTGACCAGGTCCTCCTCAGGAGCCACGGATTTGGTTGTCTTCTTTCCCTTGGTCAATGCCTCGGGAAATGGGACCTTGGTTGGTTCTTCTAAGACAGGTCCAGGTCTGTGATCTAGGACAGGGATAGGAACGTCCTGGATTACTATCCTAGGGTTTGGATCACGACCAGGCTTGAAGTGGTCTGGATAAGGTGGATCTTGGGTCTCCTTACCACTACGGGTGGTTACAAAATTTAGTCCTGCCTGGTTTTGGTTAGGGTTTGATAAGATGGGTTGCTGCTGATAACCTGCATAAGAAGAGGAAGCCTCCATCCCATCAGGTGAAGGAATAGAGGGGGTTTGATAAATCATGTGTGCTTGGCCTGGGTTTGAGTTCATAACGCACTGCTGGGTTGACACGTTATTCGGGTTAGGAAGAGGTTGAGAAGGAAGTGTGCCTGGTTTGCGAGAATTTGCCAACTGGGCCAGTTAGTTTCGAACATCTGTAAGTTCGTCCTTGTGTTGTTTTTGAATAGCCGCATTCGTTCTTTGAATGTCAGCCAGAGTCTGAAGGATGAGGGACATTTGGTCTTGGTTTGGCCCTGATGGATAAGTTGGGTTAGGCCGAGGTTGAGGCGGCTGGTAAGGACGAAATGGTTGTGGATGGGACTGAAAGAGTGGTCTTTGTGTTTGGGAATTTCCATCCCACTGGAAGTTGGGATGGTTTCGCCATCCAGGATTGTAGGTATTAGAAAATGGATCATTCTGGATGGCATTGAGGTCCTTGCAGGTCTGAGGAACCTCCAAAGCATTAGGGAATGGGGGAGTGGAATTCCCCTGGCTAGTATAGAAAGGATCAGAGGATCCTCCGATCCGAGAATCAGACGGGGGTGGATACGGATCCATCCCAGGAGAAGGTCGGTGGAGAATGTTTTGCACAGTCTCCCGTGTTGAAGGAGGCTGTGCAAAAGAATTTTGCGTAGAGGTAGCTCGCTGCAAGTGCTGAGTCAACTCATCCACCTTCTTCTCAATGATAGAGACCTTGTCCAATCGACTGGCCATCAATTTCAGGTCGACTGATGTAGACAGGCCCTGCGTCTCGTGTGCTCCCCTAAGGTTCGTCGATGCGCAGGTATTCGTCCTGTCGAATAATCCCATGGAGTCATTATTGATGGAATTCTCGCACATGTTTTCGAGAATCTCCCACACGGTGTCCTCATGCTGACCTATGATATTTCCTCCTCAAGTTGCATTGACGAAAAGCCTAATATCTTCACGGAGTCCCTGGTAAAAAGACTAGACTTGTTCCCATTTAGGAACTCCGTGATGGGGGCACTTTCTCATGAGATCCTGAAAGCGATCCCATGCCTCATGGAGAGGTTCTCCCGTTTGTTGCGTGAAGTAGGTAATCTGATGGCGCAAGGCATTGGTCCGACCAACAGGAAAGAACTTCTTCAAAAACTCGGAATGAAGTTCCTCCCAATTGTTGATCGGCCAGGTCTGTGTTTGGTACCAATGAGCGGCCTTGTCCATAAGGGAGAAGGAGAACATCTTCATAAGGAGAATATCCCGATTTTGTGCATCTAACCCAAAAGTTTGGGCCAGATGCTTTAGCTATTTTATTTGCTGGAAGGGGTCTTCAGAATTAAGCCCATGAAATTTAGGTATGGCATGAATCATATTGGACTTTAGTTCAGAATTAGGTCCTCCAGTTGGGATTCTGACTCGAGGTTCAATAGCCACCGCAGAAGGATTATAATGGTCCCGCATCATAGGACGCTGCGGTGGGTGCATGAAGTTCTGAAAAAGGTCATTGAGTCGCTGGAGCTGGTGCTCCAGATTGTTCTCTTCCTCAACTGGTTGAGCCATTGTGGAAGAAGAAGGTGAGTTGGTTTCGAAGTCGGAGGAGAGGCCTATGTGAAGTGTTGTTTGCTCAAACAAGGGCACTGAGGCTCGGCCTCGAGGAGAGTGAATTTCTAAAGGAGGTTTCAAGGACCTCCTACCAAACATACACTGATGGAGAAGATGAGTTTAGCAGGTGCTGGACCCAATCAAGACACCCAGAATGTTGGGTGACTATAGAGGTTCAGGGCAGATGGACCCCTTGATCAAAAGATCATCCACCTGAGAATTACCTCGACAGCCAGAGAGGGTGAGTGTTGTGAAGACCCCTACACGGTAGAGCGTCCCCATGGGTTACAGGATTTCCCCACTCGACCTCTCTTGTCACTGAGATTCCAGGTAGACCAGAATGGGGACCTTGACCTCTTAAGTCTACCACTTTTAGTTAGGATCAAGGTGCTTAGGTCTTCACTTGAACTTTAGCCTTTTGAGTGCAAAGAGTGACCTGAGTTGAAGGTTGGTTGACCCAAGGGGTCAACTTCACCTGTTAGTTCCTTTGAGAGCTTATTAGGTCTTGTCTTTTAGGGTTCAAGTGTTTTTAAGAGCCAAATTGCTTAGGGTTTGTAACGACCCGGTTCCCGAGTCCCTACGAGACACGAGAACCGGACCGACTCGACTAATCCCAAGACTCAGTCGTCCAACGAGGAAGTAACCAAAAGACAGTAAAATAAACCACATTCAGTATGAATATAACTAACAGTAAGAAACTACTACAGTAGGCACCACCACAACAGTAAAACAACATTTATCATATAACAAAAACTGCAGGTAAAGAAGGTACAGCGGAAACAAAACTACTCACTAGAACAGAAACAAAAAGAAGGTACAAAGCTGTGGTAACTCTACTGGACCCTACTCGGCCCAGCGTCCTCTGCAGCCGCCGACCCTGGCTGCTCAACACCTGGTCCTGAAAAAGGTAACGAGTGTAACACGTCAGCAAAACGCTGAGTAGAGTGGCAAACTAACTAAAGGCAACAGTAGAGTGTACAGTAGCTGTTATGTTCTATTACTTCCTTTATTTACATCTTTCAATTTTTCTCACTATTTCATTTACTTCTCAGATCCTTTACTTGATCTCGGATGTCCTCGTGGGACGATCTTGATTGCAGTCTTTTCCAAAAGTAGAAGTAGCACGTGGTGCTCTCCTGGCCGGGAGAGTCCCCCGTGGTGATCCTACCCTCAGTCAACCACCCCAAGGTCACTGACAGACGTAACGGTGACTACGGCACGCGCGATAAATGCACAGGTAGCTAGCCCGTACTGGCACGCGGCCAATCGTTTCCGTTAACGGGTGCGCCCAAAGCACAGCACGGAACCAGGGCAGAGCCCTCTCAGTAACAGAGGTCCAACCCCTCCACAGTAACCAAACCGGGGCCTTGCCCCTCCACAGTCCGCGCACCCTCGCCTGACTACCCTGGTTTGCCCTAGTGGGCCTAACAAGTCGGTGAAGGAGGCTAGCAGAACCCCGGGGCCCGTGGGGTAGCTAGTACTCTCCTAACACTACTAGCTCTCCTCGGTACTACGTACACGAGGGCCAACAAGTCGGTACAGAGCGGCCAAGCCTAACCCCGGGTCCCTGGGGCGGCTGTCCCCACTCTGCACTAAAACAGGTACAGGTACTTCCCTTGGTACTGCGTACCCAAGAGACAGTACAAACTACATCTCAGTTCCATTCCTTTTTCTTTCCAGGAGTTCCACTCCTAATTTCCCGTAGGGTTCCAGCTCTTTATTTCAGAACATCATATGTTTCACTTTCCAGATTCACGTTCTCAATTTCCATGATCTCAAACATGTTTCTTTGTTCATAACAGGCAGCTGTTAATTAATTTCACAGGCAGCTTATATATTCCTTTCCATTTTTCCAAGACTGCAGTAATATACATTCCACTAGTTTTTCCATCCTAGGATTCATGCCATATCCTAGGATCTATCATACAATCTAGTTTTCCGGCCCTAAGATTCATGCAACACCTAGGAGCTATCATTCCATATATTTCTCATTCCTAGGATTCATGCAATGCCCTAGGTTCTAGTTATGGTTCCATACTTTAACAGATTTTATTAATACTTAAAACCACTCCACCAGGTACAACGGGAGTAATGGGGGCGTGATCGGGAATCCCGCGCGCCTCCGCGACTCTCAAGACTGCAACCGAACGAGGTCCTATCACAAGGGTCAAACACAAGGAGTGTCTCAAAACAGTGTATAGCTACTGTAGGCGGGTAGAGGAATAAATTCTGAAACGAACGCAACTCGAATCGCGGAAAACGGAGCCCAAACGGGCCCTAAACGGGTCGAGAAAGACGATACTGTGCAAAATCAGACGTCTGGAACTTCCTCCAGACGTCTTAAACGGTGGATCAGAGAATTACCTGCTCAGCGTGGTTTCCCAGACGTCCAGAAGTCTGCAGGGACGTCTTTCCTAGATCCCAGACGTCCGATGGTCACTCCGGACGTCTGGAGGTCACTCCCGCCGTCTGGTACAACTTCCAGACGTCTGATTCGCAAAGGATGACGAATCAGACAACCTGCGCACAGCCAACCCCCCTCCCTCAGTACGGTCAGTCGACAAAAAGGAAGAAGAAAGCGGAAACTCACCTTTCAGACGTCTGTATGATCTCACAGACGTCGACCTTACCGTCTGTATATCAATCCAGACGTCTGATTCTGGAAATTTTTCCAGAATCAGAGCCCTGCTCGGCCTCCGCTCGCGACGCCGCCCGCGTCGCACCTCGCGCGTCCGCTGCTCCGCCCGCAGCAGGTCCCTCTCCGCGACGCTCTGCGCCCCCTGCGCCCTCCGCCGGCCGGCCAAGCCGCTCCCGGCGAGCTCGCCCTCACGGCAGAGCCCCGCCCTCGCACGCCGCAGCTCCTCCGCGCCTACTGCGGCTGCCGCTGCCGCTGCGCCCTCGCGTCCGCTCGCTCTCGCGCACAGGCAGGAGAAGAAGGAGGAAGATGGTGGAGACGGGAGGGGAGGCGCGCCCCCCCTTTTTAACGCCGCGCGGAGAGGAGAGAGAGACGGTCGCAGCCGCCTGCAGCCGCAGAGAAAGAGGGCAGAACGCAGGTCTGCGCACACAGGCGCGCAGACGAATATCCCGTGCGAGCATAACTGTTCGCCAGACGTCTGTAAACTATCCCGGACGTCTGGTCAGACGTCTGGATGTGATCCCAGACGTCTTTACAGACGTCTGGGCCACCTCCCAGACGTCTTAAAAGACGTCTGGGGCACGCGCTCGTTACAATATAACAAACTCAAAGGAAGTTTCGTCCCCGAAACTTGCGCCAACTAGGGTGCGGGAAGAAGGTGTCCAAATAA
Source organism: Thalassia testudinum (assembly GCA_037157565.1). Lineage (NCBI taxonomy): Eukaryota > Viridiplantae > Streptophyta > Magnoliopsida > Alismatales > Hydrocharitaceae > Thalassia > Thalassia testudinum. The sequence continues at coordinate 59,037,023 of JAZHRO010000030.1, forward strand.
CCATAACAAACTCAAAGAGGACCGAAGCCGGTCCGAAAAGACGTACCCGCGAAAAGCTCCGGGTACCGCTCCCGCATTGCCGCCTCAGGCTCCCAGGTAGCCTCCTCGTACCGTTGGCTCCTCCACAAAACCTTTACCAGGGGTACTTGCTTTCGTCTCAACCTGCGGACGGCTCGGTCTAGGATCTGCACTGGCCGCTCGGGGTAGGTCAGGTCGTCGCTCACCTCGACGCTCTCGTGACTCAGTACGTGGCTGGGATCGGCTACGTACTTCCTGAGGTTGGACACGTGGAACACGTCGTGCACACCAGAAAGCTGCGGGGGAAGGGCAAGTCTGTAAGCAACGGGTCCAACCCGCTCCAGGACCTCGAAGGGCCCCACGAACCTCGGCGCGAGCTTCCCTCTCACCCCAAACCGCTGTAAGCCCTTCATGGGTGAAACACGAAGAAAGACGTGGTCCCCAACCTCGAACTGCACCTCTCTGCGTCTGCGATCTGCGTAGCTCTTCTGTCTGCTCCTGACAGTGCGGAGTCGTCTGTGGATCTGCTCAACTACCTCCTGACTCTGCCGGATCAACCTGGGGCCAACCTCCCACTTGGTCCCCACCTCAACCCAACTCAAGGGTGCCGTGCATTTCCGTCCGTACGGAGCCTCGTAGGGAGCCATGCCGATGCTCGAGTGATAACTGTTGTTTTATGCAAACTCTGCCAGGGGCAGGTGCTCCTCCCAAGAGCCCCTCCAGTCTAGTACACAGGCACGCAAAAGATCCTCAAGTGTCTGTATCGTGCGTTCCGACTGTCCGTCCGTCTGGGGGTGGTAAGCCGTGCTAAACCTCAACCTCGTCCCCAAAGCCTGCTGAAACTCAGCCCAAAACTGGGACGTAAAGCGGGTATCCCAGTCGGATACGATCTCCCGCGGAACTCCGTGTAGTCGCACCACATCACGGATATACCTCTCTGCCAACTGTGCTGGTCCCAAAGTGACTCGGATCGGCAAGAATCGTGCCGTCTTCGTCAATCTATCCACTATTACCCAGACCGCGTCGTGTCCTCGCTGGGTAACAGGTAAGCCCACCACCAAGTCCATGGTGATGCTCTCCCACTTCCACTCTGGCACTGGAAGTGGCTGAAGCGGCCCTGCAGGCCTCTGATGCTCGGCTTTCACCTGCTGGCACACTAAGCACTGCTGCACGAACTCACCCACATCCCGCTTCATCCCTCTCCACCAGAACTCGCGTCTCAAGTCATGGTACATTTTCGTGTTTCTGGGATGTATGGTGAATCTGGAACCGTGTGCCTCAGTCAGGAGCTCTCTCAACAGCTCCTCGTCTCTGGGGATGCACAGCCGTCCCCTCAAGCGCAACACCTGGTCTGTGAAAGAGAAGTCCCCTGGGTCCCCTGACAGTACTCTGTCGCGCAAAGACTGCACGTACGGATCGGCCATCTGTCCCGTGATGATGCGATCTATCAACTCTGGTCTGGTCTGCCGTGTCACCGTCACTGCCCCACCGTACCCTCGTAACTCTAGAGGTCGCCAACTGCCCACCTCCTCCAAAAGGCTCCAACTCTGTAACTGTAGACTGGCCAAGCGTGCGGGCGCCTTACGGCTTAAGGCGTCAGCCACCACATTGGCCTTTCCCGGGTGGTAGGAGATGCTGCAGTCGTAGTCCTTCAGGAGCTCCAACCAACGTCTCTGTCTCATGTTGAGCTCCTTCTGGTCAAAAAGATATCTGAGGCTCTTGTGATCTGTAAAAATCTCGAAGGTCTCACCGTACAAGTAGTGCCTCCATGTCTTCAGCGCGAAGACAACAGCTGCCAACTCTAGATCGTGGGTAGGGTAGGTATGCTCATGGGGCTTCAGTTGCCGCGAAGCGTAAGCGACCACGTGACCCCTCTGCATGAGCACACCTCCTAACCCTTGCAAGGAAGCGTCCGTGTACACAACGAACCCGCCACTACTGTCAGGGATGGTGAGCACGGGAGCCGAGGTCAACCTCTCCTTCAGCTCCAGAAAACACGCCTCACAGGCGTCTGTCCAAGCGAAAGGCACATCCTTCCGAGTCGACTGTGTCATAGGACGTGCAATCTGCGAAAACCCTCTGATGAACCGTCTGTAGTAACCTGCCAGTCCCAGGAAACTGCGAATCTCAGTGACTGAACGCGGTCTCTCCCACCTGAGCACTGCCTCGACCTTGGTGGGATCCACCGCCAGGCCGTCTCCAGAGATCACATGACCCAAAAAGGTCACCTCCCTCAACCAGAACTCGCACTTGCTGTATTTGGCGTACAGCTTGCGTCGTCTCAGAGTGTCCAGAACCATCCGCAAGTGCTGTCCGTGCTGCGTCCGATCTCTAGAATAGATGAGTACATCATCTATGAAAACCACCACAAACTGGTCCAAGTATGGTCTGAACACCCGGTTCATCAGGTCCATGAAAGCAGCGGGGGCATTGGTCAGCCCAAACGGCATGACCAAAAACTCGTAGTGTCCGTACCGGGTGCGGAAAGCTGTCTTGGAGACATCGGTCTCCCTGATCCTCAACTGGTGGTATCCAGACCTCAAGTCGATCTTGGAAAACACCGTGGCACCCCGCAACTGGTCAAACAAATCGTCAATCCTCGGCAGCGGATATCTGTTCTTGATGGTGACCCTATTCAGCTGTCGGTAGTCCACACAAAGGCGTAGGGTCCCATCCTTCTTCTTCATAAACAGTACCGGGGCTCCCCAGGGAGACGCACTGGGCCTCACGAAACCTTTCTCCAAAAGGTCCTGTAACTGAGACTTGAGCTCTCGCAGCTCAAGCGGTGCCATCCTGTATGGCGCGGTGGAGATGGGGCTAGTCCCTGGTACTAGTGAGATCTCAAACTCGATCTTACGCTAGGGCGGTAGTCCTGGTAACTCGTCTGGAAACATGTCGGGGTACTTTCTGACCACCGGGATGCTCTGGAAGTCTGCCACGGGGCTGTGCTCTGCCACCACAGAAGCTAAGAAGCCCTCACACCCCTGGCTCAAAAGTCTCGCCGCCCGAAGTGCCGAAATGCACCTGAAACCTCCGTCCACTGGCTGCCCGTGAAACTCGAAGGAAGGCAACTCCGGAATGGAGAAGACAATCTTCCTCTCAAAGCAGTCTACCAAGGCGTGGTAAGCGGACAGCCAATCCATCCCCAGGATCACCCCAAAGTCCTCCATCTGTATCATAATCAGGTCAGCTGGCAGGCTGTGTCCCCCGATGCTGACCCCGCAACCCGTGTACACCTCCTCAGCTACAAACAGCTGACCACTCGGACCTCTGATTACGAACGGGTTCTCTAACAATGTATAATCCTGGTCCAAACTAACTGCGAAACTGTCTGCGACAAACGAGTGCGTAGCGCCGGAATGGAAAAGCGTGTAAACGAGTCTGCCAGAAACTGAAACCATACCTGCTACCACGGATCCCGAAGCTCTGGCGTCCCTGTGTGTTAGGGCGTTGATACGCCCCTCAGCTCTAGGTGCGGACGAAGCAGCCACACTCTGCGTCGGACGGGTAGGTGCTGGCCAGTACCCTCCTCGCGACTGCGGTCCTCCTCCTCGCGCCTGGAAACCGCGGCCTCCTGCGCGCCCTCCAGTGCTCTGCGCGGGAAGTATCTGCTGACCTCCTGCTCTAGATGGGCAGTCCCTCCTGACGTGGCCCGGCTGGCCACACTGGTAGCAGAGGGGAACCCGACTCCCGCCCTCAGTGAGTCCCTGCTGTCGGCTAGGCGGGGGTTCGATGCTGGCGACTGGCCCCTGTCGAGGGCCCCCAAAGGCCACTGATGGCCCTGCACAACGTGACGGCTCTCCTGCGGACGCCACGTGTCTCCGCTCTCGCCGGCCCTGTGAGAAGTCTGGCTGAAAGGGCCTCTTCCGCCCGCCGTCGGTCTCTCGCGCGGACGGGTTGGTCTCCTCGTAAGTCATGGCTGCCTCTACCACCCTCGAAAACGTCGGCAGCTTCAGGGGTTTGACATACCCCCGGATCGCAGGCCGGAGCCCCTCGGTGAACCTCCAAAGGCGCTCCTCCTCAGTGGCTACCGCTGTCGCTGCAAAGCGGGACAGCTCCAAGAAACGCGTGCGGTACGCGCTCACGGTCATCGTCCCTTGGCGGAGAGTGTGGAACTCCCGCCTCCTCTGGTCCTGCCACGTCTGGGGAAAGTACTGCTCGCAGAAGAGGGTGACGAACTGGTCCCACGTCGGCTCGTCCCTCTCCTGTCCCCGGACCGCCCTCCACCACCGGTGTGCCGCACTCTCCAGCTGGTACGTGGCAAAGGCCACGCGGCACTCCACCGGGGGGCGAAGGGTGTCGAAGATCTTCTCCAGCTGCTCAAGCCAGTCCTCTGCCTCGGTCGGGTCCTCATCCCCCTTGAAGGAGGGGGGCTTCAGCTTCCGGAACTGTCCGAAAAGCTCGAAGTGGTGCTGTAGGGGAGGTGCTGGTGCACCTCCAGGCGAAGGTGCCTCGTGTACAGAAGTGTCGGAGGAAGGTGGGGGCGGCAGGGGCCCATCCCCTCCCTCGTGTCTGGCGCCGCGTCCGTCGCGTGGTCCCACAGAGGACTCCCCCTCTGCAACCCCAGGAGGAGGTGCTCGGGGCGGTGGGTGGAGCTCCTCTCGTACAATATCCCGTATCAGTCTGGCGAGGTCCTGGGCCTGGATGCCAGGGAGTGGTGGCTGGTCCACCGAGACGTCAACGACAGCACGTCCACCTTGCCGACCTCGCCCTCGGCCGCGCCCGCGGCCAGTTTCGCCAGTCCCACGACGAGGCATCTCCTGCAAGGAGACGCGAAACAAAACGGAAACGTCAAAACAGACGGTACCTAACAACACTTCTAAGAGCTCATGTCAAGAGATATGTTGTGGTGGCTACTCTAGCTATAAACATGTGAATTGGTTATTTTCCAGTCAGTTGATTCACTTCTCGGGACGACCTTGCTCTGATACCATCTTATAACGACCCGGTTCTCGAGTCCCTACGAGACACGAGAACCGGACCGACTCGACTAATCCCAAGACCCAGTCGTCCAACGAGGAAGTAACCAAAAGACAGTAAAATAAACCACATTCATTATGAATATAACTAACAGTAAGAAAGTACAGCAGTAAGGAAAGAAACTACTACAGTAGGCACCACCACAACAGTAAAACAACATTTATCATATAACAAAAACTGCAGGTAAAGAAGGTACAGCGGAAACAAAACTACTCACTAGAACAGAAACAAAAAGAAGGTACAAAGCTGTGGTAACTCTACTGGACCCTACTCGGCCCAGCGTCCTCTGCAGCCGCCGACCCTGGCTGCTCAACACCTGGTCCTGAAAAACGTAACGAGTGTAACACGTCAGCAAAAAGCTGAGTAGAGTGGCAAACTAACTAAAGGCAACAGTAGAGTGTACAGTAGCTGTTATGTTCTATTACTTCCTTTATTTACATCTTTCAATTTTTCTCACTATTTCATTTACTTCTCAGATCCTTTACTTGATCTCGGATGTCCTCGTGGGACGATCTTGATTGCAGTCTTTTCCAAAAGTAGAAGTAGCACATGGTGCTCTCCTGGCCGGGAGAGTCCCCCGTGGTGATCCTACCCTCAGTCAACCACCCCAAGGTCACTGACAGACGTAACGGTGACTACGGCACGCGCGATAAACGCACAGGTAGCTAGCCCGTACTGGCACGCGGTCAGTCGTTTCCGTTAACGGGTGCGCCCAAAGCACAGCACGGAACCAGGGCAGAGCCCTCTCAGTAACAGGGGTCCAACCCCTCCACAGTAACCAAACCGGGGCCTTACCCCTCCACAGTCCGCGCACCCTCGCCTGACTACCCTGGTTTGCCCTAGTGGGCCTAACAAGTCGGTGAAGGAGGCTAGCAGAACCCCGGGGCCCGTGGGGTAGCTAGTACTCTCCTAACACTACTAGCTCTCCTCGGTACTACGTACACGAGGGCCAACAAGTCGGTACAGAGCGGCCAAGCCTAACCCCGGGTCCCTGGGGCGGCTGGCCCCACTCTGCACTAAAACAGGTACAGGTACTTCCCTTGGTACTGCGTACCCAAGAGACAGTACAAACTACATCTCAGTTCCATTCCTTTTTCTTTCCAGGAGTTCCACTCCTAATTTCCCGTAGGGTTCCAGCTCTTTATTTCAGAACATCATATGTTTCACTTTCCAGATTCACGTTCTCAATTTCCATGATCTCAAACATGTTTCTTTGTTCATAACAGGCAGCTGTTAATTAATTTCACAGGCAGCTTATATATTCCTTTCCATTTTTCCAAGACTGCAGTAATATACATTCCACTAGTTTTTCCATCCTAGGATTCATGCCATATCCTAGGATCTATCATACAATCTAGTTTTCCGGCCCTAGGATTCATGCAACACCTAGGAGCTATCATTCCATATATTTCTCATTCCTAGGATTCATGCAATGCCCTAGGTTCTAGTTATGGTTCCATACTTTAACAGATTTTATTAATACTTAAAACCACTCTACCAGGTACAACGGGAGTAATGGGGGCGTGATCGGGAATCCCGCGCGCCTCCGCGACTCTCAAGACTGCAACCGAACGAGGTCCTATCACAAGGGTCAAACACAAGGACTGTCTCAAAACAGTGTATAGCTACTGTAGGCGGGTAGAGGAATAAATTCTGAAACGAACGCAACTCGAATCGCGGAAAACGGAGCCCAAACGGGCCCTAAACGGGTCGAGAAAGACGATACTGTGCAAAATCAGACGTCTGGAACTTCCTCCAGACGTCTTAAACGGTGGATCAGAGAATTACCTGCTCAGCGTGGTTTCCCAGACGTCCAGAAGTCTGCAGGGACGTCTTTCCTAGATCCCAGACGTCCGATGGTCACTCCGGACGTCTGGAGGTCACTCCCGCCGTCTGGTACAACTTCCAGACGTCTGATTCGCAAAGGATGACGAATCAGACAACCTGCGCACAGCCAACCCCCCTCCCTCAGTACGGTCAGTCGACAAAAAGGAAGAAGAAAGCGGAAACTCACCTTTCAGACGTCTGTATGATCTCACAGACGTCGACCTTGCCGTCTGTATATCAATCCAGACGTCTGATTCTGGAAATTTTTCCAGAATCAGAGCCCTGCTCGGCCTCCGCTCGCGACGCCGCCCGCGTCGCACCTCGCGCGTCTGCTGCTCCGCCCGCAACAGGTCCCTCTCCGCGACGCTCTGCGCCCCCAGCGCCCTCCGTCGGCCGGCCAAGCCGCTCCCGGCGAGCTCGCCCTCACGGCAGAGCCCTGCCCTCGCACGCCGCAGCTCCTCCGCGCCTACTGCGGCTGCCGCTGCCGCTGCGCCCTCGCGTCCGCTCGCTCTCGCGCACAGGCAGGAGAAGAAGGAGGAAGATGGTGGAGACGGGAGGGGAGGCGCGCCCCCCCCTTTTTAACGCCACGCGGAGAGGAGAGAGAGACGGTCGCAGCCGCCTGCAGCCGCAGAGAAAGAGGGCAGAACGCAGGTCTGCCCGCACAGGCGCGCAGACGAATATCCCGTGCGAGCATAACTGTTCGCCAGACGTCTGTAAACTATCCCGGACGTCTGGTCAGACGTCTGGATGTGATCCCAGACGTCTTTACAGATGTCTGGGCCACCTCCCAGACGTCTTAAAAGACGTCTGGGGCACGCGCTCGTTACAGGGTTTCTTTGAATAGATATTTTCAGACAATGGCTTGGGCACACTTCTTTTGGGAATTCTCAATTCTTGCTTAAGAAGTGTGTCTCTAAAACCCTAATTTTGAATCTTATGTTGGCTCCACTTGGTCCAGTTAGCTTCCTTTTGATCTGGTAATTAGGGCTCAGGCAAGAAGGTGTTAGCCCTAAATACCCTTAATGGATGTGCAAAAATAGTGAGTTGAAACTGAAAATATGCAGCTTTGCTGATTTACTAGATATAGAAGACAGGTTATGCCTAAGTTGCTTTTTCTTTCTTTTTCCTCCTCTTTAGAATTTAGGGGTTAAAATGAGAGGATAGAAAATTACCTGTCCTCGGTGTGGTTGTTGTGCGGCTGCTTGTTGTTCTCTAGATTTCCTGTGCCTGCACAAAAAGAGAAGAGATTAGTAGAAACTCAGAAATAGAGAATTTATGGCTTCTAGAATAGCCGTTGCTCCCCGGCAACGGCGCCAAGAATAATGCCGGTTTCACGTGTTTTGTCTTTATGTTTATTTATATTCGTTGTAGTATATGACAAAATAGTTACCAGATTACTACAAAAAAGATTTTACTCGGAATAACAAGTTTTCCCAAGGTCGAACTCAGGGAGCAACTATGATTCTAGAAGCATAAATGTTCACAATTATGTTACAAAAATAATAAGAGAGAGAGAGAGGGAGAGAGAAAAGTCCTCTTTTGTTGGCTTCTTCTTCTCTCTTCCTCTTCTCTTTTTCTTCTTCTTCTTCTTCTTCTTCTTCTGCTTTGGCCGTTCCTCTCTTCGTTTTTTTCTTTCTCTTCTGCTCTGCTTCTTCTTCTTTCTTCTTTAACCTGCGGCTGTGGTGATCTTCTTCTTCTTTCTCTTCTCTTTCTCAGCCTGCCTTCTTTCTTCTTCTTCTTCTTTTATTTTCCTCCTCTTTCTGCTCTGGCCGCTGACCTTCCTTCCTCTTTTCTTCTTTTGGCTGTTGCCCTTCCGACATCAAATGCAGTGCTCAGACGGCTTATCTGCACGTTTGCTACAGTTCCTTTCCTTCCTTCTTCAGCTCCTCTCCTTCCTTTCTTCTTCAACTGCTTAGTGCGGCTAAGTCTTCGGCCGCTCCTCCTTTCTTCTTCTTTCTTTCTTCCCTGCGCGGATACACACCCATCAGTGCAAAACCTACCCCTACCCCTTCCCCGCGTCTCTCTTTCTCTCTAAATCTCTCTTAGGAATACTCTCCCAGAGTAGGGTAATCGGGTTCGGGTAGCGCGCCCAGGACCAGGCCCACCGACGTGCGGTGGTGGGCGAGGAGTGCTTGGTCGGGTAGTCGGATCCGACCCAGACCCGCAGGGCGTGAGCGCGGGAGAGGGCGAGCGAGCGCGTGGTGCGCCGCGTGCATGTGAGGGACCTGACCCCTATGTATCGAAGGCAAACAGCCCGATACACTTTTTGAATTTAAGTGTGGGCGCGCGGCTGCACACTTACGAGGTGGGACTAAAGTCCCACCTCCAGATTACGCACCCGCGGCTGAGGAAGCCGCTACCAATTGGGGCAGCTGCGAGGTTCGCGACCCAAATTGCAAGCCTGGGCGCCTTCGCAGAGTCAGTCCACACAGCCTGGGACAGGTGCCTGGGCTAGAGATGGCCTGGAGCTGCGAGCGAAGGAGCTGCAGCAACTCAACAATGGCAGCGAGGGGGCTCTGACCTGAAAACACAATGACGGCCTCTCAGCCACATCAGATAACGTGGGAAGCTCCGCCGGAGTGTGGTGAAGGCAGTGTGGGGGTCGGCGAGGCGCGAGAGCATCTGTGGCGGTGGACCTAGGTCAGAATGTGTGTGCGGAAATGGGTCTGTTCGGGGGGTGGACGGGCGGTGAGTGGAAGTGTATGGAGTAGGGGAAATGGTTGAGTGGAGTGAGGGGGAGCTTTTGGGCTTGTCGGCGAGGGTTGAGGTGATCTGTGGAAGTGGAATGGCCTCGCTGGAGAAGGTGATCGGAGATGGGGAAGGTGGTGATGGATAGTGGCGGTCGGGTGGTTGAAATGGCAAATTAGGAGGGGGTAAATACAAGAGAGAGAGAGAGGAAAACTCCTACCTATTTAGTCGACGAAGAGGGGGAGAAAAGTGTCCGGCTCGTGCTTGCAGGAGCTGGGGACGAAGGTGCCCAAGAGGAGGTTATCGGCGATGAAGAAGGGATCTGAGGACACCAGCTGGTACGGCCTGGCGTGGGGAAGATGGGGCGGAGTAGACTCTGCTGCAGGTAGGGCAGCAGAGCGATGAGGAGGAGGAGAAGATCGCTGGAAGCTCGGGTGCTCTGACCGGAGAGGGAAGGGATGAAAAGTAGGGTTTTCCTCCGCCAGAGGAAGCTTGAAGGAGACGGCAGACCTTGCCGCTCCTTATAAAGGCCTTGGCGAGGAGAGGGGACCGAGGAGGCGACGTGCCTGCCTCGTCGGAGTATGGCCGGAAAGGATGCCTGTTATAACCAGGACATCAAACGTCATTTAAGACGTCTGGGAAGTGGTCCAGATGTCTGGAATTTTATTTTTTCGGCGTACGGGTTCACGTCTGCGCACATGCGCGCACAGACTGCACCGCCGCCCACCTTTTTTTTCCTCCCTCCCTGTAGACGCAGCCTTTTTCTCTCTCTCTCTCTCCCTCCCTACGGCTGCCTTCAAATACACCCCTCTCTCTCCCTCACCCTTACTCCACTGACTTCTTCATCTTCTTCTTCCTATCAGCAAGAGAGTGAGCGGGTGAGGCGGCAGCAGCGGCTGCTGCGAGTGTGTGGGGAGGAAGGGCCGCTGCGAGAGGAAGAGAGAGCTTGACCGCGAGGGTGCGAGCTCGTCGGAGCAACCAAAGCCGACCAGCGGGTGTGCAGCAAGTGTGTGGTGTTGGGGAGGAGCTGCTGCAACTCAGGCAACAGGCCAGTGCGACGTGGCACGGCCGTGCGCTGCGGGCGAAGAGCGAGGAGGTCCTGATTCTGGGAAAATTTCCCAAAATCAGACGTCTGGACATACGTCCAGACGACGCAGGAGACGTATGGAGGAAGGTCCAGACGTATGAAAGGTACGCTATTTTACCTTTCTTCTCCTTTCGCGCGTACGGCCATGCAGCCGTTCCGCCGAAGGTTTCTGCATCACTTCATGTTGAGGACGGCCACGTATATGTGCAGGACTTGTTCGGGAAGGCGCAAGGGCACGCCATCCCACACAGATCGGACGTTTGGGCACAGCACCGGACGATGGGGAGGGTCTCCAGACGTCCGGAGTGACAGTCGGACATTTGGAAACCAAGTCCAGACGGTTCAGCGGGCTTCTGGACGTCTGAAGGACCACGTAGATCAAGGTATGACCTGAGCTATCATTTAAGACGTTTGATTTTGGGCAGACTTGTCGTGTTTGACCTGTTTAGGGTCCATTCGGAGTCCGTTTTCTGCGTTTCAAGTCTCGTTCTTCTCAGATTTAGTTCCTCTACCTGTTTACAGAAATTGTATACCGTTCTGAGTAGCTCCTTGTATTTGATCCTTGTGTTAGGACCCCGTTCCGTTGCGGCTCTAGGAGTTGCGGAGGCGCGCAGGCTTGCCGATTATGCCCCCAGTACTCCCGATTTTGCAGGTAGAGTGGCCCTTTAATTTATTTATCAAAAAATTATGCACTTGTGAAATAATTAATAGAGTCTAGGGCATTGCATGAACCTTAGGACTGAAAATTTAGATTGAATGATAGATCTTAAGGTATTGCATGAATCATATGACTGGAAAACTAGATTGAATGATAGATCCTAGGGTATGGCATGAATCTTAGGACTGGAAAACTAGATTGAATATATATACATTGCAGTCTTGGAAAAGTAGAAAGGAAACGATAACTGCCTGTAATTGGTTAACAGCTGCCTGTTTATGAATGAATAATTACTGTTGAGAACATGGGCTATATGAATATAAAGCTGAAACGACGAAACCTAAATGGGCTGAGTTGAAAGAGTATAAACCCTACGCGGAATTAGGAGTAGAACTCCTGGAAAGTGAATGGAATGGAATTGGGGAAGTGAGCTGACCCTTGAGTATGGAGTACCAAGGAGAGCGACTGTCCCCCTGTTTAGTGCAGAGCGGAGCTAGCCGCCCCAGGGACAAGGGGTTAGGTCTGGCCACTTTGTACCAACTTTTGGCCCTCGTGTACATAGTACCGAGGAGAGCTACTAGTGTAAGGAGAGACTAGCTACCCGACGGGCCCCGGGGTTCTGCTAGCCCTCCTACACCGACTTGTTAGGCCCATTGGGCAAACCAGGGTAGTCAGGCGAGGGTGCGCGGACTGTGGAGGGGTAAGACCCCTGTTTGGTTACTATGGAGGGGCTAGACCCCTGTTACTGAGAGGGCTCTACCCTATACAGGTTTCGTGCTGTGCTTTGGGCGCACCCGTTAACGGAAACGACTGACCGCGTGCCAGTGCGGGGTAGCTACCCGTGCGTTTATCGCGTGTGCCGTAGTCACCGTTACGTCTGTCAGCGACCTTGGGGTGGTTGACTGAGGGTAGGACCACCACGGGGGACTCTCTAGGCCAGGAGAGCACCACGTGTTACTTCTACTTTTCGGAAAAGACTGCAATCAAGATCGTTCCCATGAGGAACATTCAAGATCAAGAGAAAGATCTGAGAAATAATTCAATAGTGAATAAATGGAAAAATTAAAGAAAGAAATTAAAAATATAACAGCTACTGTCCACCTTACTGTTTTTCTTAGCATTTGGTTGCCACTCTACTCAGCGTTTCGCTGACATGTCACCTTTGTTACCTTTCAGGACCAGGTGTTGAGCAACCAGAGTCGGCGACTGCAGAGGGTGCTGGGCCTAGAAAAGCCCAGTAGTGTTACTTGTGTAGTACCCACTGTACTTTTCCTTCTGTTGTAGTGAGTAGTTTCTGTTACCTTGTACTCTTTTTTTGTAAGAATCATGTTTATGTACATGTTTATTTCTTTACTATTGTGGTGGTGTATACTGTAGTAGTTCTTTCCTTTACTGCTATATTTTGTTACTGCTAGTTATATGCATGGTGAATGTGATTTATTTTACTGCTCTTTTGGTTACTTTATCATTGGATGACTGGGTCTTGGGATCAGTCGAGTTGGTCCGATTCTCGTGTCTCGTAGGGATTTGGGAATCGGGTTGTAACAAGATGGTATCAGAGCAAGGTCATCCTGAAAAGTGAACCAACTAACAGGAAAATAACCGATTCACGTGTCTGTAACTAGAGTAGCCACCACAACGTTTCTTTTGACATATGTTCTTAGACTTCTTCGTTAGATAACGTTCTATATCGACGTGTTTCCGTTCTATTTCCTCATCTCCTTGTAGGAGATGCCTCGACGAGGGATTAGCGAGGCGGGCCGCGGGCGAAGCCGAGGACGAGGTCGAAGGGGTGGGCGTGTTGAGGTCGACGTTTCAGTGGACTAGCCACTGCTCCCGGGCATTCAGGCCCAGGACCTCGCCCAACTGATACGGGACATAATGCGAGAGGAGCTCCACCCGCCGCCACGAGCGCCTCTCCCTGGGGCTGCGGAGGGGGAGTCCTCTGTGGGACCACGCGACGGACGTGACACTGGACGTGGGGGAGGGGATGGGCAGCCACCGCCCCCACCTTCTTCCGACACTTCTGTGCACGAGGCTTCCTTACTTAGAGCTGCACCAGCATCTCCACTGCAGCGCCACTTCGAGCTTTTCGGACAGTTCCGGAAGCTGAAGCCCCCCTCCTTCAAGGGGGATGAGGACCCGACCGAGGCGGAGGACTGGCTCGAGCATATCGAGAAGGTTTTTGACACCCTTCGCCCCCCGGTGGAGTGCCGCGTGGCCTTTGCCACGTACCAACTAGAGAGCGCGGCACACAGGTGGTGGAGGGCGGTCAGGGGATAGGAGAGGGACGAGCCGACCTGGGACCGGTTTGTCACCCTCTTCTATGAGTAATACTTTCCCCATACGTGGCAGGACCAGAGGAGGCGAGAGTTCCATACTCTCCGCCAGGGGATGATGACAGTGAGCGCGTACTGCACGCGTTTTCTTGAGCTGTCTCGCTTCGTTGCGATAGCAGTGGCCATTGAAAAGGAGCGCCTTTAGACGTTCACCGAGGGGCTTTGGCCTGCGATTCGGGGGTATGTCAAACCCTGAAGCTGCCCACGTTCTCGAGGGTGGTGGAGGCAGCCATGACATACGAAGAGACCAACCTGTCCGCGCGAGATACTGACAGCGGACGGAAGAGGTCCTATCAGCCAGACTTCTCACAGGGCCGGCGAGAGAGGAGACACGTGGCGCCCGCAGGAGAGCCGTCACGTTTTGCAGGGCCATCAGTGGCCATTGGGGGCCCTCGACAGGGGCCAGCTGCTCGCACCGGACCCCCGCCCAGCCGACAGCAGGGACCCACTGAGGGCGGGAGTTGGGTTCCCCACTGCGACCAGTGTGGCCAACCGGGCCACATCAGGAGGGACTGCCCATCTAGGGCAGGAGGTCAGCAGATACTTCCCGCGTCGAGCACTGGAGGGCGAGCAGGAGGCTGCAGGTTCCAGTCACGAGGAAGAGGACAACAGTCACGCGGAGGGTACCGGCCATAAGCTACCCGTCCGGCACGGAGTGTGGCTGCTTCGTCTGCTCCTAAGGCTGAGAGGCGTATCAACGCCCTGACACACAGGGATGCCAGAGCTTCGGGATCAGTGGTGGCAGGTATGGTTTCAGTTTCCGACAGACTCGTTTACACACTTTTCGATTCCGGCGCTACACACTTGTTTGTCGCCACCAGTTTCGCGGTTAGTTTGGGGCAGGATTGTTTGCTGTTAGAGGATCCGTTCGTGATCAGAGGTCTGAGTGGTCAGTTGTTTGTAGCTGAGGAGGTATACACCGGTTGTGAGGTCAGTACTGGGGGACACAACCTTCCCACTGACCAGATTATGATACAGATGGAGGACTTTGGTGTAATTCTGGGGATGGACTGGCTGTCCGCTTACCACGCCTTGGTGGACTGTTTTGAGAGAAAGATCGTCTTCTCCATACCGGAGTTGCCTTCTTTAGAGTTCCACGGTCAGCTAGTGGACGTTGGCTTCAGGTGCATTTTTGCATTTCGGGCGGCGAGACTTTTGAGCCAGGGGTGTGAGGGCTTCCTAGCTTATGTGGTGGCAAAGCCCAGCCCTGTGGCAGACTTCCAGAGTATCCTAGCGGTCAGAGAGTACCCCGACGTGTTTCCAGACGAGTTGCCAGGACTATCGCCCGAGCGTGAGATCGAGTTTGAGATCTCACTAGTACTAGGGACCAGCCCCATCTCCACAGCACCGTACAGGATGGCACCACTTGTGCTGCAAGAGCTCAAGTCTCAGTTGCAGGATCTTTTAGAGAAGGGCTTTATGAGGCCCAGCACGTCTCCCTAGGGAGCCCCAGTACTGTTTGTAAAGAAGAAGGATGGTACCCTACGCCTTTGTGTGGACTACCGACAGCTGAATAGGGTCACCATCAAGAACAGATCCGCTGCCGAGGATCGATGACTAGTTTGACCAGCTGCGAGGTGCCACGGTATTCTCCAAGATCGACTTGAGGTCTGGATACCACCAGTTGAGGATCAAGGAGGCAGACGTCTCCAAGGCAGCTTTCCGCACCCAGTACAGACACTACGAGTTTCTGGTCATGTCATTTAGGCAGCATTTCCTACCACCCAGGAAAGGCCAACGTGGTGGCTGACGCCTTGAGCCAGAAGGCGCCCGCACACTTGGCCAGTTTACAGGTGCAGAGTTGGAGCCTCTTGGAGGAGATGGGCAGTTGGCGACCCCTAGAGTTATGGGGGCACTGTGGAGCAGTGACTGTGACGCGATAGATGAGGCCAGAGTCGATAGATCGTATCATCATAGGACATATGGCCGACCCGTACTTGCAGTCCTTGCGTGACAGAGTACTATCAGGAGACCTGGGGGACTTCTCTTTTACAGACCAGGAGCTGTGCATGAGGGGACGGTTGTGCGTTCCTAGAGACGAGGAGCTGTTGAGAGAGCTCCTGACTGAGGCACACGGTTCCAGATTTACCATACATCCCAGAAACACAAAGATGTACCATGACTTGAGACACGAGTTTTGGTGGAGGGGGATGAAGCGGGATGTGGGTGAATTCGTGCAGCAGTGTTTAGTGTGCCAGTAGGTGAAAGCCGAGCATCAGAGACCTGCAGGACCGCTACAGCCACTTCGAGAGCCAGAGTGGAAGTGGGAGAGCATCACCATGGACTTGGTGGTGGGTTTACCTGTTACCCAACAAGGGCACGACGCAGTCTGGGTAATTGTTGACAGATTGACGAAGACGGCACATTTCTTGCCGATCCGAGTCACCTTGGGACCAGCATAGTTGGCAGAGAGGTATATCCGCGATGTGGTACATCTACACGGAGTCCCGCGGGAGATCTTATCCGACCGGGATGCCCACTTTATGTCCTAGTTTTGGGCTGAGTTTCAGCAGGCCCTAGGGACGCAGTTAAGGTTTAGTACAGCTTACCACCCCCAGACGGACGGACCTTTTGTGTGCTTGTGTACTGGACTGGAGGGCTCTTGGGATGAGCACTTGCCCCTGGCGGAGTTTGCATACAATAACAGTTATCACTCGAGCATCGGCATGGCACCCTACGAGGCTCTGTACGGATGGAGGTGTACGGCATACTTGAGTTGGGTTGAGGTGGGGACCAAGTGGGAGGTTGGCCCAGGCTGATCCGGCAGAGTCAAGAGGTAGTCGAGCAGATTCACAGGCGACTCCACACTGTCAGGAGCAGGCAGAAGAGCTATGCATATCGGAAATGCAGCGAGGTGCAGTTTGAGGTTGGGGACCACGTCTTCCTTCGCGTTTCGCCCATGAAGGGCCTGCTGCGGTTTGGGGTGAGAGGGAAGCTCGTGTCGAGGTTCGTGGGGCCCTTTGAGGTCCTGGAGAGGGTTGGACCCGTTGCTTATAGGCTTGCCCTTCCTCCCCAGCTTTCTGATGTGCACGACATATTCTACGTGTCCAACCTCAGGAAGTACGTCGTCGATCGCAGTCACGTCCTGAGTCACGAGAGCGTCGAGGTGGGCGACAACCTGACCTACCCCGGGCAGCCAGTGCAGATTCTCGACAGAGCGGTCCGCAGTTTGAGACGGAAGCAAGTACCCCTAGTGAAGGTTTTGTGGAGGAGCCAGCGATACGAGGAGGCTACCTGGGAGCCTGAGGCGACGATGCGGGAGCGGTACCCAGAGCTTTTCGCGGGTACATCTTTTCGGACCGGCTTCGGTTCTCCTTGAGTTTGTTATGCATATATCGTTCTTTCCCGCACCCTAGTTAGTGCAAGTTTCGGAGATGAAACTTCCTTTGAGTTTGTTATATTGTTATAACAAGGACATCAAACGTCATTTAAGACGTTTGGAAAGTGGTCCAGACGTCTGGTCAGACGTCTGGAATTTAATTTTTTCGGCGTACGAGCTCGCGTCTGCGCGCATGCGCACGCAGACTGAACCGCCGCCCTCCTTCTTCTCTTTCCTTCCTCCCTGCAGACGCAGCCACCTTTTTCTCTCTCTCCCCACGACAGCCTTCAAATACCCCCTCTCCTCTCCCTCACCCTCACTCCACCGCCTTCTTCTTCTTCCTGTCAGCGAGAGAGTGAGCGGGTGAGGGCGGCAACAGCGGCTGCTGCGACTGTGTGGGGAGGAGGGGCCGCTGCGAAAGGAAGAGAGAGCTTGACCGCGAGGGTGCGAGCTCACGGAAGCAACCAGAACCGACCGGCGGGTGTGCAGCAAGTGTGTGGTGCTGGGGAGGAGCTGCTGCAGCTCAGGCAGCAGGCCAGCGCGGCGCGGCACGGCCGTGCGCCGCGGGCGGAGAGCGAGGAGGTCCTGATTCTGGGAAAATTTCCCAGAATCAGAAGTCTGGACATACGTCCAGACGACGTAGGAGACGTATGGAGGAAGGTCCATACGTCTGAAAGGTACGATATTTTACCTTTCTTCTCCTTTCGCGTATACGGCCATGCAGCCGTTCCGCCGAAGGTTTTTGCATCGCTTCGTGTTGAGGACAGCCGCGTATATGTGTAGGACTTGTTTGGGAAGGCGCAAGGGCACGCCATCCCACACAGATCGGACGTCTGGGCACAGCACCAGACGACAGGGAGGGTCTCCAGACGTCTGGAGTGACAGTAGGACGTCCGGAAACCAAGTCCAGACGGTTCAGCGGGCTTCTGGACGTCTGAAGGATCACGCAGATCAAGGTATGACCTGAGCTATCATTTAAGACATCTGGAAGAAGTTCAAGACGTCTGATTTTGGGCAGACTTGTCGTGTTTGACCCGTTTAGGGTCTGTTTGGAGTCCATTTTCCGTGTTTCAAGTCTCGTTCTTCTCAGATTTAGCTCCTTTACTTGTTTACAGAAATTGTATACTGTTCTGAGTAGCTCCTTGTATTTGATCCTTGTGTTAGGACCCCGTCCCTTTGTGGCTCTAAGGGTTGCGGAGGCGCGTGGGCTTGCCAATTACGCCCCCAATACTCCCGATTTTACGGGTAGAGTGACCCTTTAATTTATTTATCAAAAATTATGCACTTGTGAAATAATTAATAGAGTCTAGGGCATTGCATGAACCCTAGGATTGAAAAATTAGATTGAATGATAGATCCTAGGGTATTGCATGAATCCTAGGACTGGAAAACTAGATTGAATGATAGATCCTAGGGTATGGCATGAATCCTAGGACTGGAAAACTAGATTGAATATATATACATTGCAGTCTTCGAAAAGTAGAAATGAAACAATAATTGCCTGTAATTGGTTAACAGTTGCCTGTTTATGAATGAATAATTACTGTTGAGAACATGGGCTATATGAATATAAAGCTGAAACGACGAAACCTAAATGGGCTGAGTTAAAAGAGCATGAACCCTACGGGGAATTAGGAGTAGAACTCCTGGAAAGTGAATGGAATGGAATTGGGGAAGTGAGCTGACCCTTGAGTACGGAGTACCAAGGAGAGCAACTGTCCCCCTGTTTAGTGCAGAGCGGAGCTAGCCGCCCCAGGGACCCAAGGTTTGGTCTGGCCACTTTGTACCGACTTTTGACCCTCGTATACATAGTACCGAGGAGAGCTACTAGTGTAAGGAGTCGCTCTCCTTGGTACTCCGTGCTCAAGGGTCAGCTCACTTCCCTAATTCCATTCCATTCAATTTCCAGGAGTTCTACTCCTAATTCCCCGTAGGGTTCATGCTCTTTTAACTCAGCCCATTTAGGTTTCGTCGTTTCAGCTTTATATTCATATAGCCCATGTTCTCAACAGTAATTATTCATTCATAAACAGGCAGCTCTTAACCAATTACAGGCAGTTATTGTTTCATTTCTACTTTTCCAAGACTGCAATGTATATATATTCAATTTAGTTTTTCAGTCCTAGGATTCATGCCATACCCTAGGATCTATCATTCAATCTAGTTTTCCAGACCTAGGATTCATGCAATACCCTAGGATCTATCATTCAATCTAGTTTTTCAGTCTTAGGATTCATGCAATACCCTAGAATCTACTAATTATTTCACAAGTGCATAATTTGTGATAATTAATTAAAGGGGCCACTCTACCCGAAAAATCGGGAGTACTGGGAGCGTGATCGGCAAGCCTGCGTGCCTCTGCAACCTCTAGAGTCGCAACGGAACGGAGTCCTAACACAAGGATCAATTACAATGAGCTACTCAGAATAGGATACAATTACTGTAAATAGGTAGAGGATCTAAATCTGAGAAGAACGAAACTTGAAATGCGGAAAACGAACTTCGAACGGACCCTAAACGGGTCAAAAACGACAAGTCTGCCCAAAATCAAAAGTCTGGAACATCTTCCAGACGTCTTAAACGGTGACTCAGGTCATACCTTGATCTGCGCGGCCCTTCAGACGTCCGGAATCCCACTGGACCGTCTGGACTTAGTTTCCAGACGTTCGACTGTCACTCCGGACGTCTGGAGGCCCTCTCCGTCGTCTGGTGCTGTGCCCAGACGTCCGATCTGTGTGGGATGGCGTGCCCTTGAGCCTTCCCGACCGAGTCCTGCACACATACGCGGCCGTCCTCAACACGAAACGATGCAGAAGCCTTCGGCGGAACGGCTGCATGGCCGTACACGCGAAAGAAGAAGGAAGGTAAAAATTTCGTACCTTTCAGACGTCTGGACCTTCCTCCAGACGTCTCCTGCGTCGTTTGGATGTATGTGCAGACGTCTGATTCTGGGGCCGTGCGCTGCAGGCGAAGGGCGAGGAGCTCCTGATTCTGGGAAAATTTCCCAGAATCAGGACCTCCTCGCCCTCCACCTGCAGCGGACGGTCATGCTGCGCCGCGCTCGCCTGCTGCCTGAGCTGCAGCAGCTCCTCCCTAACACCACGCTTCCGCTGCACACCCGCCAGTCGGCCCTGGCTGCTCTGGCAAGCTGGCACCCTCGCGGTCTAGCTTTCTCCCCCTCGCAGTAGCCCCTCCTCCCCACGCACTCACAGCAGCAGCTGCTGCTGCCCTCGCTTGCTTACTCTCTTTCGCTGACAGGAAGAAGAAGAAGGTGGTGGCGTGAGGGTGAGGGAGAGGAGAGGGGGTATTTGAAGGCTACCGTGGGGAGAGAGAGAGAGAAAAAGGTGGCTGCATCTGCAAGGAGGAAGGAAAGAGAAGAAGGAGGGCGGCGGTTCAGTCTGCGTGCGCATGCGCGCAGACGTGAACCCGTACACCAAAAAAATTAAATTCCAGACGTCTGGGAAGGCTTCCAAACATCTGACCAGACGTCTGCACCAACTCCCAGACGTCTTAAACAACGTTTGATGTCGGGTCATAATAACATAACAAACTCAAAGGAAGTTTCATCCCCGAAACTTGCGCTAACTAGGGTGTGGAAAAGAACGATATATGCATAACAAAATCAAAGAGGACCGAAGCTGGTCCAAAAAGACGTACCCGCAAAATGCTCCGGGTACCGCTCCCGCATCGCCGCCTCAGGCTCCCAGGTAGCCTCCTTGTACCGCTGGCTCCACAAAACCTTCACCAGGGGTACTTGCTTCCGTCTCAGACTGCGGACGGCTCTGTCGAGAATCTGCGCTGGCCTCTCGGGGTAGGTCAGGTCGTTGCCCACCTCGACGCTCTCGTGACTTAGGACGTGACTGGGATCGGCGACGTACTTCCTGAGGTTGGACACGTGGAACACGTCGTGCACACCAGAAAGTTGGGGAGGAAGGGCAAGCCTATAAGCAACGGGTCCAACCTGCTCCAGGACCTCAAAGGGCCCCACGAACCTCGGCGCGAGCTTCCCCCTCACCCCAAACCGCTGCAGGCCCTTCACGGGCGAAACGCGAAGGAAGACGTGATCCCCAACCTCAAACTGCACCTCTCTGCGTTTCCGATCTGCATAGCTCTTCTGTCTGCTCCTGACAGTGCGGAGTCGCTTGTGAATCTGCTCGACCATCTCCTGACTCTGCCGGATTAGACTGGGGCCAACCTCCCACTTGGTCCCCACCTCAACCCAACTCAAGGGTGCCGTACATCTCCACCCGTACAGAGCCTCGTAGGGTGCCATGCCGATGCTCGAGTGATAACTGTTATTATATGCAAACTCCGCCAGGGCAAGTGCTCCTCCCAAGAGCCCCTCCAGTCCAGTAACAAGCACGCAAAAGGTCCTCAAGTGTCTGTATCGTGCGCTCAAACTGTCCGTCCGTCTGGGGGTGGTAAGCTATACTCAACCTCAACTGCGTCCCTAGGGCCTGATGAAACTCAGCCCAAAACTGGGATGTAAAGCGGGCATCCCAGTCAGATAATATCTCCCGCGAGACTCCGTGTAGACGTACCACGTCGTGGATATACCTCTCTACCAACTGTGTTGGTCTTAAGGTGACTCGGATCGGCAAGAAACGCGCCGTCTTCGTCAATCTGTCAACGATTACCCAGACTGTGTCGTGTCCTCGCTGGGTAACAGGTAAGCCCACCACCAAGTCCATGGTGATGCTCCCCCACTTCCACTCTGGCACTGGAAGTGGCTGTAGCGGCCTTGCAGGCCTCTGATGCTCGGCTTTCACCTGCTGGTACACTAAACACTTCTGCACGAATTCACCCACATCCCGCTTCATCCCCCTCCACCAAAAGCCATGTCTCAAGTCATGGTACATTTTTGTGTTTCTGGGATGCATGGTGAATCTGGAACCGTGTGCCTCAGTTAGGAGCTCTCTCAATAGCTCCTTGTCTCTGGGAACGCACAGACGTCCCCTCATGCGCAGCACTTGGTCTGTAAAAGAGAAGTCCCCAGGGTCTCCTGACAGTACTCTGTCACGCAAGGACTGCAAGTAGGGGTCGGCCATCTGTCCTGTGATGATGCGATCTATCAGCTCTGGCCTCGACTGTCGCATCACAGTCACTGCTCCACAGTGCCCCCGTAACTCTAGGGGTTGCAACTGCCCATCTCCTCCAAGAGGCTCCAACTCTGCACCTATAAACTGGCCAAGTGTGCGGGCGCCTTCCGGCTCAAGGCGTCAGCCACCACGCTGGCCTTTCCTAGGTGGTAGGAAATGCTGCAGTCATCGTCCTTCAGGAGCTCCAACCAACGTCTCTGTCTCATGTTGAGCTCCTTCTGATCAAATAGGTATCTGAGGCTCTTGTGATCTGTGAAAATCTCGAAGGTCTCACCGTACAAGTAGTGTCTCCAGGTCTTTAGCGCGAAGACGACAGCTGCCAGCTCCAGGTCGTGGGTAGGGTAGCTATGCTCATGGGGCTTCAGTTGCCGCGAAGTGTAGGCGACAACATGACCCCTCTGCATGAGCACACCCCCTAACCCTTGCAAAGAGGCATCCGTGTATACAACGAACCCGCCACTACTATCTGGGATGGTGAGCACGGGAGCCGAAGTCAGCTCTCCTTCAGCTCTTGAAAACACGCCTCACAGGCGTCTGTCCAAGTAAAGGGCACGTCCTTCCAGGTCAACTGTGTCATAGGATGTGCAATATGTGAAAAGCCCTTGATAAATCGCCTGTAGTAGCCTTCCAGTCCCAAGAAACTACGAATCTCAGTAACCGTACGCGGTCTCTCCCACCTGAGCACTGCCTCGACCTTGGCTGGGTCCACAGCCAAGCCATCCCCAGAGATCACATGACCTAAGAAGGTCACCTCCCTCAACCAGAACTCGCACTTGTTGTATTTGGCATACAACCTACGTCGTCTCAGTGTGTCCAGAATCATCCGCAAGTGCTGTCCATGCTGCGTCTGATCTCGAGAATAGATGAGCACATCATCAATGAATACCACCATGAACTGGTCCAAGTACGGTTTAAACACCCGGTTCATCAAGTCCATGAAGGCAGGGGGACATTGGTCAGCCCAAACAGCATGACCAGAAACTCGCAGCGTCCATACCGGGTGCGGAAAGCTGTCTTGGAGACATCTGCCTCCTTGATCCTCAACTGGTGGTATCCAGACCTCAAGTCGATCTTGGAGAATACCATGGCACCTCGCAGTTGGTCAAACAAGTCATCAATCCTCGGCAGCGGATACCTGTTCTTGATGGTGACCCTATTCAGCTGTCAGTAGTCCACACAAAGGCATAGGGTATCATCCTTCTTCTTTACAAATAGTACCGGGGCTCCCTAGGGAGACGCGCTGGGCCTCACAAAGCCCTTCTCCAAAAGATCCTGCAACTGAGACCTAAGCTCTCGCAGCTCAAGTGGTGCCATCCTGTGTGGTGCTGTGGAGATGGGGCTGGTCCCCGGTACCAGTGAGATCTCAAACTCGATCTCACGCTGGGGCGGTAGTCCTGCCAACTCGTCTGGGAACACGTCAGGCTACTCTCTGACCACCAGGATACTCTGGAAGTCTGCCACAGGGCTGGGCTCTGCCACCACACAAGCTAGGAAGCCCTCACATCCCTGGCTCAAAAGTCTCACCGCCCGAAGTGCAGAAATGCACCTGAAGCCTCCGTCCACTGGCTGCCCGTTGAACTCGAAAGAAGGCAACTCCGGTATGGAGAAGATGATCTTTCTCTCAAAGCAGTCCACCAAGGCGTGGTAAGCGGACAGTCAGTCCATCCCCAGAATTACGCCAAAGTCCTCCATCTGTATCATAATCAGGTTAGCGGGAAGGCTGTGTCCCCCAACACTGACCTCGCAACCCGTGTATACCTCCTTAGCTACAAACAGCTGACCACTCGGACCTCTGATTACGAACGGATCCTCTAACAGCATACATTCCTGGCTCAAACTAACCGTGAAACTGGCAGCGACAGACTAGTGCGTAGCGTCGGAATTGAAAAGCGTGAAAACGAGTCTGCCGGAAACTGAAACCATACCTGCCACCACTGATCCCGAAGCTCTGGCATCTCTATGTGTCAGGGCATTGATACGCCCCTCAGCCCTAGGTGAGGACGAAGCAGCCACACTCTGCGTCGGACGGGTAGCTGTTGGCCGGTACCCTCCCTGTGACTGTTGTCCTCCTCCTCGCGCCTAGAAACTGTGACCTCCTGCTCGCCCTCTAGTGCTCGACGCGGGAAGCATCTGCTGACCTCCTACCCTAGACGGGCAATCCCTCCTGATGTGGCTCGGCTGGCCACACTGGAAGCAGAGGGGAACCCGACTCCCGCCCTCAGTGGGCCCCTGTTGTCAGCTGGGCGGGGGTCCGATGCTAGCAGCTGGCCCCTGTCGAGGACCCCCAAAGGCCACTAATGGCCCCGCAAAACATGACGGCTCTCCTGCGGGAGCCACATGTCTCCTCTCTCGTTGGCCCTGTGAGAAGTCTGGCTGATAGGGCCTCTTCCACCCGCTGTAAGCATCTCGTGCGGACGGGTTGGTCTCTTCGTATGTCATGGCTGCCTCCACCACCCTCGAGAACGTAGGCAGCTTCAGGGGTTTGACATACCCCCAAATCGCAGGCCGGAGCCCCTCGGTGAACCTCCAAAGGCGCTCCTCCTCAGTGGCCACTGCTGTCGCTGCGAAGCGAGACAGCTCCAGAAAACGTATGCGGTACGCGCTCACGGTCATCGTCCCCTGGAGGAGAGTGTGGAACTCCCGCCTCCTCTGGTCCTGCCACGTCTGGAGAAAGTACTGCTCGCAAAAGAGGGTGACGAACCAATCCCAAGTCGGCTCGTCCCTCTCCTGTCCCCTGACCGCCCTCCACCACCTGTGTGCCACGCTCTCCAGCTGGTACGTGGCAAAGGCCACGTGGCACTCCACCCGGGGGTGAAGGGTGTTGAAAACCTTCTCGATCTACTCGAGCCAGTCCTCCGCCTTGGTCGGGTCCTCGTCCCCCTTGAAGGAAGGGGGCTTCAGCTTCCGGAACTGTCCGAAAAGCTCAAAGTGGCGCTGCAGTGGAGATGCTGGTGCACCTTTAGGTAAAGAAGCCTCGTGCACAGAAGTGTCGGAGGAAGGTGGGGGCGGTGGCGACCCATCCCCTCCCCCGCGTCCAGCGCCACGTCCGTCGCGTGGTCCCACAAAGGACCCCCCCTCCGCAGCCCCAGGGAGAGGCGCTCGTGGCGGCGGGTAGAGCTCCTCTTGCACTATGTCCCGTATCAGCTAGGCGAGGTCCTGGGCCTGAATGCCCAGGAGCAGTGGCTGGTCCACTGAAACGTCGACCTCAACGCGCCCACCCCTTCGACCTCGTCCTCGGCCGCACCCGCGGCCCTCGCTAGTCCCGCGTCGAGGCATCTCCTGCAAGGAGACGCGAAAACAGAACGGAAACACGTCAATATTAAACGATATATAACGAAGAAGTCCAAGAGCTTATGTCAAAAGAAATGTTGTGGTGACTACTATAGTTACAAACACGTGAATTGGTTATTTTCCAGTAAGTTGGTTCACTTCTCGGGACGACCTTACTCTGATACCATCTTGTTACGACCCGATTCCCGAATCCCTACGAGAAACGAGAATTGGACCGACTCGACTGATCCCAAGACCCAGTTGTCTAACGAGAAAATAACCAAAAGAGCAGTAAAATGAACCACATTCACCATGTATATAACTAGCGGTAACAAAATACAGCAGTAAGAAAAGAAACTACTACAGTATATACCACTACAACAGTAAAGAAATAAAAAGGTACATAAACATGATGCTTACAATACAAGAGTACAGTGGTAACAGAATCTACTCACTGCAACAGAAGGAAAGATACAGTGGGTACTACACAAGTAAAAACTACTGGGCTCTACTAGTCCCAACACCCTCTACAGCCGCCGGCTCTGGCTGCTCAACACCTGGTCCTGAAAAGGTGACAAAGGTGACACGTTAGCGAAACGTTGAGTAGAGTAGCAACCAAAAGCTAAGAAAAATAGTAAGGTGGATAGTGGCTGTTATATTTTTAATCTCTTTCTTTATTTTTCCATTTACTCGTTATTGAGTTATTCCTCCGATCTTTTTCTTGATCTTGAATGTTCCTCATGGGAACGATCTTGATTGCAGTCTTTTCCGAAAAGTAGAAGTAACACGTGATGTTCCCTTGGCCGGGAGTGTCCCCCGTGGTGGTCTTACCCTCAGTCAACCACCCCAAGGTCGCTAACAGACGTAACGGTGACTACGGCATGCGCGATAAATGCACGGGTAGCTGCCTCGCACTGGCACGCGGTCAGTCATTTCCGTTAACAGGTGCGCCCAAAGTACAGCACGGAACCAGTATAGGGCAGAGCCCTCTCAGTAATAGGGGTCCAGCCCCTCCACAGTAACTAAACAGGGGTCTTGCCCCTCCACAGTCCGCGCACCCTCGCCTGACTACCCTGGTTTGCCCAGTGGGCCTAACAAGTTAGTGTAGGAGGCTAGTAGAACCCCGGGGCCCGTGGGGTGGCTAGTGCTCTTCCTACACTAGTAGCTCTCCTCAGTATTGTGTACACGAGGGCTAAAAGTCGGTACAAAGTGGCCAGACCTAATCCCGGGTCCCTAGGGCAGCTAGCTCCGCTCTGCACTAAACAGGGGGACAGTCGCTCTCCTTGGTACTCCGTACTCAAGGGCCAACTCACTTCCCCAGCTCTATTCCATTCACTTCTCAGGAGCTCTACTCCTAATTCCTCGTTGGGTTCATGCTCATTTTTCTTTAACCCAGCCAATTTTAGGTTTCATCATTTCAGCTTTATATTCATATAGCCCATGTTCTCAACAGTAATTATCCATTCATAAACAGGCAACTGTTAACCAATTACAGGCAGTTATCGTTTTCCTTTCTACTTTTCCAAGACTGCAATATATATATATATTCAATCTAGTTTTCTAGTCCTAGGATTCATTCCATATCATAGGATCTATAATTCAATCTAGTTTTCTTTTCAGTCCTAGGATTCATGCCATACCCTAGGATCTATCA
Organism: Thalassia testudinum; assembly: GCA_037157565.1. Lineage (NCBI taxonomy): Eukaryota > Viridiplantae > Streptophyta > Magnoliopsida > Alismatales > Hydrocharitaceae > Thalassia > Thalassia testudinum. The sequence goes on from JAZHRO010000030.1 coordinate 59,063,962, forward strand.
TTCAATCTAGTTTTTCAGTCCTCGGATTCATGCAATACCGTAGAATCTACTAATTATTTCACAAGTGCATAATTTGTGATAATTAATTAAAGGGGCCACTCTATCCAAAAAATCGAGAGTACTGGGGGCGTGATCGGCAAGCCTGCGCGCCTCTGCAACCCCTAGAGTTGCAACGGAACGGAGTCCTAACACAAGGATCAATTACAATGAGCTACTCAAAACAGGATACAATTACTGTAAATAGGTAAAGGATCTAAATCTGAGAAGAACGAAACTTGAAATGCGGAAAACAAACTTCGAATGGACCCTAAACGGGTCAAAAACGACAAGTCTGCCCAAAATCAAAAGTCTAGAACATCTTCCAGACGTCTTAAACGGTGACTTAGGTCATACCTTGATCTGCGCGGCCCTTCAAACGTCCGGAATCCCGCTGGACCGTCTGGACTTAGTTTCCAGACGTCCGACTGTCACTCCAGATGTCTGGAGGCCCTCTCCGTCGTCTGGTGCTGTGCCCAGACGTCCGATCTGTGTGGGATGGCATGCCCTTGCGCCTTCCAGACCGAGTCCTGCACACATACGCGGCCGTCCTCAACACGAAATGATGCAGAAGCCTTTGGCGGAACGGCTGCATGGCCGTACACGCGAAAGAAGAAGGAAGGTAAAAATTTCGTACCTTTCAGACGTCTGGACCTTCCTCCAGACGTCTCTTGCGTCGTCTGGACGTATGTCCAGATGTCTGGTTCTGGGAAATTTTTCCAAAATCAGGACCTCCTCGCCCTCCACCTACAGCGCACGGCCGTGCCGCGCTGCGCTCGCCTGCTGTCTGAGCTGTAGCTGCTCCTCCCCAACACCACGCTTCCGCTGCGCACCTGCCGGTCAGCCCTGGCTGCTCCAGCGAGCTCGCACTCTCGCGGTCTAGCTTTCTCCCTCTCGCAGCAGCCCCTCCTCCCCACGCACTCACAGCAGCAGCTGCTGCTGCACTCGCCGCTCGCTCTCTCTCTCTGACAGGAAGAAGAAGAAGGCGGTGGAGTGAGGGTGAGGGGGTATTTGAAGGCTATCGTGGGGAGAGAGAGAGAAAAAGATGGCTGCGTCTGCAGGGAGGAAGGAAAGAGAAGAAGGAGGGCGGCGGTTCAGTCTGCGCGCGCATGCACGCAAACGCGAACCCGTACGCCGAAAAAATTAAATTCTAGACGTCTAGGAAGGCTTCCAGACATCTGGACCAACTCCTAGACGTCTTAAATGACGTTTGATGTCGGGTCATAACATTCACAGCTAGCTCATGTTTCCAACATTCACCTTTTTTCCATTTCCAAATTATATACATGCAGCTCATATTATGTCATTTCACATGTGCGACAGCAAAGTTACATACAACAGTTAATTAGCACAAGTACTACATATTTCGCAGGCAACTGTTATTCATTTACAGGCAATTGTTATCATTCATCTACTCATTCAAGACTGCAATCTATTCATTCAATACAGACATTCCAGTGTTTCTAGTCCTAGGATTCATGCCGGTAACGACCCGATTCCCGAGTCTCTACGAGACACGAGAATCGGACCGACTCGACTAATCCCAAGACCTGGTCGTCCAACGAGAAAGTAACCAAAAGAGCAGTAAAATAAACCACATTCAACATGAATATAACTAACAGTAAGAAAATACAGCAGTAAGGAAAGAAACCACTACAGTATATACCACCACAACGGTAGAACAACATTCATAACATAAAATGAATTGCAGGTAAAGAAAAGTACAGCGTAACAAGAACTACTCACTACAGTGGAACCAAAAAGAGGTACAAGAGAACAGTGGTAACTCTACTGGACCCTACTCGGCCCAGCGTCCTCTGCAGCCGCTGACCTTGGCTGCTCAACACCTGGTCCTGAAAGGTAACGAGTGTAACACGTCAGCAAAACGCTGAGTAGAGTGCCAGCTAAACTAAAGAAATAGTAAAGTGTACAGTAGCTGTTTTAATTTTCTTTCTTCCTTTATTTACGTCTTTCTATTGTTTCAAAATTTATCTATTTCTCAGATCCTTCACTTGATCTCTAATGTTCCTCGTGGGAACGATCTTGATTGCAGTCTTTTCTGAACAGTAGAAGTAGCACGTGGTGCTCTCCTGGCCGGGAGAGTCCCCCGTGGTGATCCTACTCTCAGTCAACCACCCCAAGGTCACGGACAGGCGTAACGGTGACTACGGCACGCGCGATAAACGCACAGGTAGCTAACCCGCACTGACACGCGGTCAGTTGTTTCCGTTAACGGGTGTGCCCAAAGCACAGCACGGAATCAATACAGGGCAGAGCCCTCTCAGTAACAGGGGTCCAACCCCTCCACAGTAACCAAACAGGGGCCTTGCCCCTCCACAGTCCGCGCACCCTCGCTTGACTACCCTGGTTTGCCCAGTGGGCCTAACAAGTCGGTGTAGGAGGCTAGTAGAACCCCGGGGCCCGTGGGGTAGCTAGTACCTCCCTACACTAGTAGCTCTCCTCGATACTACATACACAAGGGCCAGCAAGTCGGTACAAAGTGGCCAGTCCTGACCCCGGGTCCCTGGGGCGGCTGGCTCCGCTTTGCACTAAACAGGTACAGGTACTTCCCTTGGTACTACATACCCAAGAGACAGCACACTACCACGTCTTTCTTTCTCAGTTCCATTCCTTTCTCTTTCCAGGAGTTCCACTCCTAATTCCCCGTAGGGTTCCAGTTCTTTTAACTCAGCACATTCAGGTTTCACCTTTCCAGTTTCACGTTCATACATCCCATATTCTCATGACATGCTCATTTATTCATAACAGGCAGCTGTTAAACCAATTTACAGGTAGCTATTATTTCCTTTCCACATTTTCCAAAACTGCAGTATTCATGTATTCCACTAGTTCTTCCCATCCTAGGATTCATGCCATACCCTAGGATCTATCATACAATCTAGTTTTCCAACCCTAGGATTCATGCAACACTCTAAGATCTACCATTCATTCTAGTTTCTCATTCCTAGGATTCATGCAATGTCCTAGGTTCTATTTATGGTTCCATAATTTAACAGATTATACTAATAAACTTAAATGCCACTCTACTGGTTACAACAGGTGTACTGGGGGCGTGGTCGGGAATCCCGCGTACCTCCGCAACCCCCGAGACTGCAACGGAACGGGGTCCTATCACAAGGATCAAACACAAGGAGTATCTCAAAATAGTATACAACTACTATAGACGGGTAGAGGATTTAATTCCGAAAAGCACGCAACTCGAAACGCGGAAAACGGACTCCGAACGGGCCCTAAACGGGTCGAAAACGACGAAACAGTGTAAAATCAGACGTCTGGAACCTCTTCCAGACGTCTTAAAAAGTGGATCAGAGGTTACCTTTGTTCTACGTGGTCTCTCAGATCTCCAGAAGCCTACAGGGGCATCTGGACTAGTTCCCAGACGTCCGATGGTCACCCAGGACGTCTGGAAGTCGCTCTCGTCGTCTGGCACCACTGCCAGACGTCTGATTCGCGTTGGATGCGAATCCAGAACCTGCACGTACCCATTTCCTCTCTCTCTTAGTACGGTCAGTCGAAGAAGAGGAAGAAAGATGGAAATAACTCACCTTTCGAATGTTTGGACAGTCCTCCAGACGTCCTCCCAGCCATCTGGTTGGAAACCCAGACGTCTGATTCTGGAGAAAATTCCAGAATCAGGGCGCGACTCGCCCTCCGCTCGCGACGCTCAGCCGCGCTGTGACTCGTCCGCCTGCTGCTTGAGCTGCAGCAGGCCTCCCGCGTCACCCCGCGTCTGCTGCTCCCCCTCGCCGGCCGGCCCTAGCAGCCCCGACAAGCTCGCCCTCCGGCCGAGCGCCTCCTCCCTCGCGCAACACCTCCTCACACGCTCACCGTGGTTGTCGCTGCCGCCGCTCACTTGCGCTCGCTCTTGTGCACCAGTTGGAAGGAGAAGAGGAAGGGGGCGGAGGTGATGAGAGTGAGGGAGAGGGCGTGGCGTTTTAAAGCCACGCGGGGAGGAGAGAGAGCAGACAGAGGGCGCAGCCTGCAGTCGCAGGAGAGAGGGAAAAAGAGAGAGAGAGATGCACTCGCAGGTCTGCGCGCTCAGGCGTGCAGACAAAACCGCTCGTGTCGAAAAAAATCGAATCCTAGACGTCTGGTTCGACGTCTGGGACACCTCCCAGACGTCTTAAAAGACGCCTGAAGCAGCGCGTTCGTAACAATGCCATACCCTAGGTTTTAGTCATTCATTCCACACATGCATTTAGGTTTGTATTTAAATTAGGGGAAGCCACTCTACCAGTAAACCCAGGAGTAGTGGGGGCTTGAACGGCAGGTTCATGTGCCTCAGCAAGTCCCGAACCCGCAACGGAACGAAGTCTTATTACAAGGATCAATCATAAGAGAATACTCAGAACAGTATAGAAAGTCTTCTAACAAGTAGAGGAATTCATACGAAAAACATCTGTATCTTATTTGCGGAAAACGAGCCTCAAATGGACCTAAAACGGGTCAAAAACAGTGCTTATGGCTTAAATCAGACGTCTGGAACATCTTCCATACGTCTTAAAAGGGTCCAGTAACGTACCTAAGTCTCTGCGCCAATCCTCAGACGTCCAGGAACTCTTCTGGACCGTCCAGACCCAGCTCTAGATGTTCGACCAACTCTCCGGACGTCTAGAAGCGTTCCCGTCGTCTAGTATGTTGCCCAGACGTTTGAAATGTGTGGGAGGGCATGTCCCACGCCTTCCCGAAGCGAATCCTGCACGCAGAACCAAATCTTCTCAAAAAGGGGCATGCAAAGAGGGATCAGCGAAGCGGCCTGCATGGCCGTATCCGCAAAGAGAACGTACCTTCGCGAAGTCTACTCCTCAGACGTCTGGAACCACCTCCAAATGTCTGCACCGTCGTTTGGACGTCTCTCTAGACGTCTAATTCTGGGAAAAGCCCAGAACTAGAACATGCTTCCACTGCTCTCTTGCAGCGCGTGGCCGCGCCGCGCCCTCTAGCCTGCTGCTCCAGCTGCAGTAGTGTCGGAGAGGACCTCCCCAATGCATTCCTCCGCCTCGCACACGTGGCACTCCGACCGTGCGCTCACCGATGATCTCCCATGCAAGCTCACGAGCTTGCTCTCCTCTCCTTCTCACACCGCTCCTTGCGCTCTCGCTTGCTCTGCCTCCCTCGCTGGAGTGGAGAAGAAGAGGGGAAGGGGCAGGTGGCTTAAGAAGTGAGGGGAACGAGAGAGGAGGGGGCTTTATAAGGGTGAGGGTTTTGTTGGGGGCGGAAAGAGAGAGGAGGAAAACGAGGGGGTACTGTTTGCGTGCAGCACGCGTGCAGGCATGAGCTCATACTCAAAATTTTCAATTTCCAAACGTCTGGGAAGGTGTTTAGACGTCTGACCAAACATCTGACCCACAGTCCAGACGTCTTAAAAGGCTCAAATAGCACGGGTCTTAACACCCTCGCTCGCCCTCCACTCGCCTCTCTCGTCTGCCCTCGCCACTGCTGCACTAGAGATCTGAAGGTGGTGGTGGCTGGTGGTGTGAGGAGAGGAGGGGAAGGGAGGGGTTTATATAGGAGGGTGTGGGGATTAGGGTTTAGGGGAGATGAGGAAGAGAGAGAGAGAGAAACGGTCTCTACGCGCAAAATGCAAAGCACAGTACAAAAATTCCACTTTCAGACGTCCGGGAACGAGTCCAGACGTCTAACTGAAATTCCAGACGTCTTAAATGGCGAAAAGTGTAACGGGACATTACACGTAATCAGCTAACACTGAGTAGAGTAGTAATTAAGCCATTTAAATGCAAGTAAAACAAGCAACTAATTAATTTTCATTCTCATTTAGCTCAACCAAGTAGTTCTAATTTGTTTGTTCTTTTATTTATCTGGTCATCTCTCGATCTTATCTGTTCCTCAAGGGAACGATCTTGATTGCAGTCTTTCCCGTAATGTAGGATGTACACGTGGTGCTTTCCTAGCTGGGAGAGTTCCTTGTGGTAATCCTACATCCAATTAACCACCTCGAGGTCACGATCGCGACGTAGCAGTGACTACGACACATGCGATAAGCGCATGTGTAGCTATCCTGCACTGGTACGCGGTCAGTCGTTTCCGTTAGCAGGTATGCCTAAAGGTACAGCATGGAACAGCACAGGGCCTTGCCCTCTCAGAACAGGGGTCTCGTCCCTCTACAGTCCGCGTACCCTCATCCAACTATCCCGGTTTGTCTAGTGGACCTAAAAGGAGTCAATGTAGATGTTGATTCCAAAGTAATGATGATGATGGAGTATGTTTTTATGGATTGGTTATGGTAATGAAAATATCATTAAGTGTCGTTGTAGTGGATTGTAGGAAATACCAACTATCATTACGACCATTATTATTTAATTAACTAATTTTTACTGGTTTTATTCTAAGTCGTTCACTGGGAGGCAGTTATTGATTTACATCACTCTCTAAGTCCAAAATTATCCTTTAATTCCAAAAAGAAGTTTTATGTCTAACAAAGAAAGAAAAATACTTAGTTTAATTGTGTACAAAGAATCGATTAAAATGCTTGCAAAAATTAATTATAAACAAGCACCAAATATTTCATCACTATACTCTAAACTATCTCTTTATAAGTTATATTACTAATACTTACATAAATATACACTACCAACTAAGATTACATAGCATACTAATTTAACTTACTATGCTGACATATATAGTAACACATATAATAGCTATAGTGACAGATGCAAACGTCGCTAGACCCGAGAAAAAACTATATACAAACTAAAAGAGGGAAACCAGAGTTTGTAGCAACGGTTATTTCACATACAGCGACATCTTATTCTGTTAGTAAAGGTATGAAGTTATATATATATAAAAGTAAATGGTTGTACTACGTATACATATATATATAGTATAATTATTTTATATAGTTTCAATTCTGTCTTTACTTTGTATCTGTACTCTCACTCTCTCTTTCTTCACTATATGTATTTATACCCTCACTCTCTCTCTTTCCACGTTACTCCTCTTCTGCCTTTCTTCTTCTTCTTCCTAGTCTTATTCTGTGTAAGTCTTAGCAACACTAAGGGATAATAGGTGATAAACTGCTGTCATTACCCCTCTTAATTAATCAAAAATTTATTTAATTTTCGGACACGCTTTTCGAGAGATACACAGCACCCAGAGGGTGGGACTAGACCTCTAATAAGCGTGCCCTAATTTGTCATTAGGGCGCTTAATTATGTATTGTCATGCTCAGATCAGTGGGCCTCACAGCCTGCACACACACACACCCCCAGGCCCTCGCACCCCACACAAATGCTCATGCTCAGATCAGATTTAAGGTTCAGTTGTATCGGGCGCCCGGCGCCTGTGACGACTGCGCCTTATGTTAACAAAAATAATATAAAGTGCAGCGCACGCTCTTCAGCGAACGATGTGGCGCTATTCGAGTGCTGCATCTGCACTAAAATTGAGCTGCGGCTGCACAACATAGGGAATTTTGGCCCTCAATTCGAGGGCCATAATTTATTTTAAAATAAAAATAGATTATGGGAAAATAAAGTATTTGTATAATACTATACAATTGTATACTTGATTTGAAATTTTAATTATATTTACTATATAAATAAATTAACTAAAGTATACAATTTATACATACTGATTTTGATATTTAATTCTTTAATTACATATATATTAGTTATTATATGGTCTAATTGACCTTATACAGAGTTAGTATACATGTATAATTATTTTATAGACATTTTTATTATATTTTACTAATTTGATTTCCGTTTTATTTACATTTAAATAGCAGATTTTGAAGTGTTTTATTTATAAATTAAGTTTAAATAATATAATAAGATATAAATATACTTTAATTAGCTTAAATTACTTAAAGTACATTAATCTAAATATACAGAATCAGTTGACTTAATTCTAACTCTAAATTACTAATTTATTTAATTTAATCTAATAACTTAACTATTAACTTAATAAATTAATTATTTATTGTGTATAAAGAATTAAATTAAGGTACATGATTTAATTTGTTTATAATCTACATATAAATATGTATATACAGTATTATAGCTTAATATTGTTATTTATACTATTTATTGATTTATATAGTCTAAGAGTGCATATAAGTTAGTTTAATTAATAAATAGTTATATAATTAAGATATATACAGTATAATCTAACTCAAATATCCAATTTATAGTATACAATATATACATAAGTTATTTGTACAGTTTATATACATATGTTACTTATTTACATATATAACTTAGTATAAAGCTTATATTTACAAGAATATACTTAATATACAAAGTACTTTTTGGGTATTTTTGGAGTTTTTCCCTTTTTATGATTTTTACACATGTTATAGAGATAGGAGATGAGAGGGAAAGAATTGGATGAGGAGAAAGAGATGCTTTTGGTGTTTTTAGATGTAACTTCTATTATTAAGTTCCATGGTATACAGATCCGTCGACTGGCAAATTATACCAAGTCGGGGGTTCTGCATACCATGCAACTTGGTATGTTGTTAGAAAACTATTTGATCTTCAATCAGACAGTTTTATTTTATTTTTTCAGAATTCTTTACTGATTTTTATTGAATTCCCAATCTCATCCATCCTAAGCCTTTCAAAAGATTTCTAAGGATTCCTAAAGGCTTAAGATGGAACTTAAAGGGATCTAAAAAGGCATTGACTACCTTAAATACATTTAGTATGAAATATGGAAAGAATTTACCCATTTTAGTACATTCTTCAATTTAGATCTCATGTAATTCATGTACTTGGACAGTTAGACTGAAAATTAACTAGCTGATAAACGTTTAGAAGAATATTTTAAAGTTATAACATGAGTGTTCGAGCCACCTAGGAGTTGGCTCAATGATAAAGTCTTCCATTGACATCCAAGAGGTTATAGGATAAAATCTCGTGATCCACATACTTATCTTCTAAAAAAAGGAGAGTTCGATGGTTGATATAATATGCTAAATATATGATAATGGATATATTATGTTAGAGTAGTATATTTTAACATTCATTAATGTTGATGTGATGTAATGTGATAGTTTAAGAGCATGTATATTTTAATAGATGTTGGTATTGATTCAATTGAGCAGAATAAATTTTAACCATTCAACTTTAAAGTTAATCTTTTAGATATCTTTTTGATTTTGAGATATTCCCTAACTATTCTTCGAACAAAAGTTACCTTGGGACTCATTTGGAGTCAGGATAAAATATTATAGGGATAAGTTAAAATGTAATAAATAGAGATGAGTGTTTATTTAAGTGATAGAATAAAAGTAGAGTTAAGTGAGGAGATAAAATGATTGGTGTAATAATGTAATGTTAATGAATATTTATTTAATAATATAAGTGAAAGTGAAAAATATTAATAGGTATTTATTTTATATTAAAAGTGAAAATAGAAGATGTAGTAGTTATTTATTTAATAATAAAAGTGAAAATAAAAATTATCGCAATTTAATTAAAATAATTAAAAACAATTATTTTAAAATTTATATTAAAATAATTAAAAAGTCTCAACAAAAATCTCACAGCGAAAAAAAATCCTCGAAATTTCACCACTAAACAGAGCCTCAGCTCTCCATAATTCCTTCGCTTACTTCAACCACAATCAATACCTTGTTTTTACCTCCCCTTCCTCTTCTGCCTATTTCCCACCACTTCCCTTCTCCCCTGCACTTCCCCTCCCGCACAAAAAAAAGAAAAAAAGAAAAAGATCCACACACCTCGACTCCTCTTCTCCTCTCCTCGCCCATGGCGGCCGCCCCCTCCCCCGAAACCCTAATCCCCAAATCCTCCACCCCACCTCCCCCCTCGTCCTCCACGACCACCCCCGAACCCCTTTCCTCCACCCCTCCCCCAGCCTCCTCCTCCTCCTCCTCCTCCACCACCACCACCACCACCACCACCACCCCCGACCCAAACCCTAACCCTAACCCTAACCCTAACCCCTCTCCCACCCCAACCCCCACTCCCGCCATCACCCCCCCTCTCCCACAGTTTCCCCCCTCCTTCCGCCCCGTCGGCGCCCCCCCTCAGTTCCCCCCTCCCCCCGCCCCCTCCTCATTCCAACCCCCTCAAAACCCCGCCTTGCAGCCCCCCGGCGTCCCCACTCAACCCTACTATGCCGCCCCGGGGCAGCCCCCCAGGCACCCCTACTGGCAGCAGCAGCAGCCCAACGGCTACGTCGCCGCCCCCCCGCCCGGCCAGGCCCCCCCCGCCATGATCGCTCCTCCTGGTGGGTCCCTTCTCCTCTCAACTCTCAAAGATCGAATCTTTTCGCGAAATTGGGTCGGTGGTCATCTTTTTGCCTAGTTGCATGCTGCCATTCGCCTCCCAGTGGTTCTTTAAAAAGCGTCCCTTTTCTGGTTCGGTGGCGTTCTGTTTGTATGGTTGTATGCAGCAATTCGCCTGCTCGGAGTGGTTAAATGGCGTCAAAGGTGTCATTTTTTTTTCTTCGCACGACATGTTGATTAGCCTTTGTGCGTCTCATATCTCCCCGTCTCTCCTCAAAGATTGAATCTTTTTGGAAGATTGGGTCGGTGGTCGTCTGTTTGTGTAGTTGTATGCTGCAATTTGCCTGATAGGAGTTTAAGAATAGTGTCAAAATGTGTTCTTTTTTGTTGTCTAATGGCATGTTGATCAGTCTTTGTCTCTTTGAATAGTTGTATGCTGCAATTTTCCTGCTAGGAGTGCATCAAAAAAGCATCAATTTTTGTTTCATGGCATGCTGATTAGCATTTGCATCTCATATCACCCCTTTGCCTCCTCAAAGATCATCTCTTTGGAAAATTGGGTTGGTGGTCATCTGTTTGTATGGTCGTATGCTGTGATTTGCTTGCTAGGAGTACTTAAATGACATCCAAAGGACTCCCTTTTTGTTGCATGGCATGTTGATTAGTCTTTGTGTGTGTCATATTCCCCCTTCCCCTCTACAAAGGTCGGGTCTTTTTGCAAAATTACGTCGGTGGTCATCTGTTTGTGTAGTTGTATGCTACATTTCACCTGCGGGGAGTGGTTAAATGACTTAAAAGTGCCCTTTTTTGTTGCGTGTCATGTTGATTAGTGTCTCTGTGTCTCATATCCCTCCTCACCTCAAACATTGGATCTTTTCAGAAAATCAGGTTTGGTGGTCATCTGTTTGTGTAGTTGTATGCTGCAATTCACCCGCTAGGATTGCTTAAATGTGGTAAAGAAGTGTTATTTTTGTTGTATGGCATGTTTATTAGTGATTGAATGTGTAGTAGTAGTTGGATATGTGATGGGATGTGCTGTTGGTTGGTTTGGTTGAAGGAATGGGAATTTAGTGCATTGGATGTTTTATCCTACAGTGCCTTTGTTTGGGCCATGGTGAAAGATCAAGATTTTGCAGCTTCTGGTGGGGGAGGACATATACGTCGGTATGGATTATTATGAGTTAGTGTTTTGATTGGATTTCTGCACATTATAGTGCGAAAGTTATCTCATTTTCAGAAATTAGCTGAATGTTGGGGTTTGTATTAGATGCTATTTTAATAATTATGCTGGATTCATAGGTTGGTCATTCTGTTTGTATTCTACCATTGGCCTGCTTTTTCATTTGAGTGCAAAATGCATGGTTTTTTTTTCTCTTGCATGAAATGTTAATTACTCTCAAGGGGATCATACAGTGTGCTTTGATTTCGTAGTATTGGTTACGATGGGATGTCCTGTTGGTTGGTTGGTGAAGGGATGGAATTTAGTACATTGGATGTCTTCTCCTACAGTGTCTTTGTTTGGGTCATGGTGAAAGATCAGATATCTTGCAGCTTCTGGTGCGGTACAACGTGTATGTTGGTATGTATTACTCTATTTTGTGTTTCAATTGGATTTATGTGTATTGTATTGAGAATGCTATATTATCTTTGGAAATTGGATGGATGTTGGGGTTTGGATTAGATATAGTTTTAGTAATTATGCTGGAATTATGAGGTTTAACTAAAACAATGTTTTCTTTTGGTATCACTTTCATGGTTTCCTAATTTGGCCGCAAGTGACCATGTTCAGCAACTAAGTATTGACTGCTGGTGTGTTTCAAGGTATCATGTTCTCTCTTACAGCTTTACTGCAATTTTCACACTGTCTCAGACTTCATTTATCATGTGGTGCTCTTTTTAAACCTATCAGAAATTAAAATTTTAGAATGTAAAAGATCAATGGGCTCAATATCTGGTATAGTACATGTTTCACAAGATCAAATCACAGCATAGTAGCTGGGATACTTTCGAAGATATTCCATTTTTCACCATTGAAGGCAAGGTAAGATTGTATTTATGCTTATAAGATTACATGAAATTAGCTTCTACTTTGCTAAGTTACTCCTCCAGGTTGTCTGTTATGGTGGTGATAGTTCTGCTGGGCTTCTCTTGTATGCTTTTATTGTGTGGTAAAAAAATTTCATTGCCGCATTTTTTTTATTCATTACGATGCAAATTGGTTTGGTAATTATTCTTTATACCTGTTACATCAAAATATTATTGACAAGTTGGCATAGATGCTGCTTTCTTTTGCAGGCATTCCTCGTTATCCTACTCCTTATCCAGCCATTGTTCACCCTGGATTTCCTCCCCGACCACCCATGCCCATCAATGTTATTCCTACCATTTCAAGACCACCAGCACCCAGTGGCTCTGGAACTCCTGTTGTCCCTCCACTGGTGAGACCGGTTGTTCCTATCATTGCACCGACAGAGAAGCCGCAAACAACAGTTTATGTTGGCAAAATTGCATCCACTGTTGAGAATAGCTTTATTCAATCTCTTCTCGAGGTAGGTACTCAAAAGTTTTGTTTGTCAATAAGAAAATAAATCTTATTTATTACAGCTGACTTCCTTTTTCCAATTTTTGTGAAGCTTTGTGGTCCAGTCAAAAGCTGGAAGCCAGCCCAAAATCCCAGTGATGGTAGTTTAAGGGGCTTTGGATTTTGCGAGTTTGAGTCTGCTGAAGGTGTATTACGTGCATTGCGCTTGCTTTCGAAACTCAACCTTGATGGACAAGAGCTAGTGGTATGCATAGTACTTGTATTCTTAATGTTTGTCCTTTGACTGATTGGTTGTTTATAAAAACCAATGTGACATATTTGCTTGCTTGTGAATGATCTGTGATATGTTTCAGAGGGTGGAGACCCTAGCTTCACTTCATTCTTAGGCAGCAAAATTACATTTCACTTTTTCTTAAATCTAGATTATTATTATTGACTAGTTAAAACTCCAGAAGCTAGCTTAAATGCTTCTTTTGCTGAGAATGAGTGTTAATCTGGGTTGGATCCAATAGGGATGTTTATATGTGACTTTATAAAAGCAGGTTGCTGAGGTGGATTCACAAATAAGTACTGACATCCATGTATAGTGAATCCAAGGATCAGATGATGTTTTCGGCCTCACAGTATTGGCTGAAATAGCAGTCCAGATTGGAATTTTATTTAACAAGAGATTTAGAAGTATGGACTATTGGTGTAGAAATAGATAATTGGTCTTTGCGGAGCTTGCTTTTTCGTTTCTTTTTTAATTTTTATGAAGAAATTGGCTGCATATTTTTATCTGCAGGTCAGTTTGAATTAAAGAAAGAAAATATATTGGTGTTAAACTAGAATTTTTAAATATGTTTCAATTGCCAGTGATTTCCTCTTTCTTGTTTTTTAGCCATGAGTCATATTTTACTCGCTGGAGTTCATTATCTGGTTTTTCATTTTTCAGTATTGGCTTCATTCAGGATGGTCACCTGTCTCGTGTCTCCAACCTCTTTCCTTTTTAGGAAAAAGAAGGTTTTCTCCCAAAGACAATTGTGATCTTGGATCGTTATCAGTTCTATAGCAAGAAGTATATAGGTTTTCATATTTCTCAATTAGATGGTGGCATGACACTTGATTGTGCAGGTTTCTTTATAATCATGATCAACTAAGCTCTGCTTTGTTTGGACCACAAAAATTTACTTTGAAGAAATTACTGGGTATGCGATTTTACTCACATTCCCAGTAAAAAAAGAGAGGATAGACTATTAATTGGGATTTTGACGTATATGTCTTTGTGAACTGTTGATTTTGCACTAGACCCTTGAGTTCTTCATATTTACATGTATACCCCTACTTCAATCCTGTCATTGATGCAATTATACCACTACCTTAAACAATATTATTCATTGGCACGGTCATGTGGCTGTATACACAAAAGGGTTAATGTTGGAGGTAGAAGGTTACCATAGTATGGTTAGTGTTTTACTTTTCAAAATAGAAAGAAGTCTCTTGTATGCTAAAAATTTCTTCATGGCTATTCACTAACCAGAAGATTATAGGGTTCAAGAGATTGAATATGTCCCTGAAGAATCCTGAGCTCACTCAAGTGGTAATTGTGACCTAAGAAGTTGGAATAATAATATGCCCCTTTTCTCTTTATTTGATAGACATTGCATGGTTACTATATAGGTAAATTATTGCAAACTACATTTAAGGAATCGTGAATGGCATGAGAGTCTAATCTAGGATGGTTTCAAGTTTGGCTAGTTTAAATGTTGCTTATCAACTTATTTTGAAATTAATCTTGGTATGAGTCATGATGTCTTTGTAAATTGCATTTTGCAATATTTCTAGTTTTCCTTTCGGTATATGATTCGAAAAAGTCATAAAAAATGTGAAACTTCAAGCTTTTTTGTTTAAGCTACCCATTCTGAACTCTGAAGAGCTGTATGAAGCTTATTTTGATACTTCATTGAAAAAGACACAGGTGGTTGGGTGCTGATACATTTTCCTTCTACGACCTTTTTTTTCCCTGAAACGGGATTTTCTTTATACTTTTCTTCTTTTTGGTTTTTTAAATTTGTGCACCAGAGTAATTCAACGGTAACAATCTTGAAGGATGTTTTTACAAACTGGAGTTGATAAATCAAGGAATTAAGGGCAATCTTTGTTGAATTTATTAATACATTGAACTAAAAGTGCAATAAAGGAAGTTTGGCATCAGATTCATGATAGAATGTTTTCTATTCCTTTATATCAACAGCTCCGTTTTTGGACATGTTCTTTACAATTGTTATTTTTGAATTGTCTTGGTGCACAAATGTAGCAAAGTTTTTCTTTAAAAAAAGTAGTGAAATGTAGAAAGGAAAAGAAGCAAAGGAAAAGGAAAATATATCGGCATCCAACGACAAGTGTCTTCATCACATGTATGCATTTGCAGGTATGGGTGTGGTTTTGTGTGATTGATGCCTAGGAAACTCCTGACATCCCAAAAACAGGTGGATTGTTTGAGGAGAAATCACAGATGCTCCTGACTTTCTTTCATCAATTCTGCGTATGCTTTTGTGTTCTTGCGTGCATGTCTCCATTTCTTTCCATGGGCCTTCATTTTAGGCTTTATAATTTGCAGCTTCAAAATGCAAGTTCTTGTGTGTGCCCACTTTTGGTTTTTTTGGCACACTTTCCCATGAGTCTTCATATGTTTTCTGCCTCATATACATATGATTGCGTTCTTTCAGATTGGTCATACATATGTGTCTTATTTGCATAGTCTATAATTGTGCACAATATTTCTTTCGTATTATTGACCTTTCCTGCCAAAGCCATATGGTCGTTGACTCCATGAAACAAGATGTAGTTACGTAATGCTTACTAATGGTAACATTGAAGGATAATACTAATGACATCAAGGTTTTGACATTGTGGGTATTTATCGTTAGGGCTAGTTTGGGGGGAGGGGACTAAAAAATTTGGGTTTGAAATTTGCAAACAGGAGATATCCTTTGTTGATGTTCACTTCGAACTTGGGTTGATCCCCTAGTGGTGTTTACTTAAGGAGGGGATAACCTGCAGATGGGTGAGGAATGAAAACGTGGCATCCCCTCATCTCGACCTCATACACGGGATTGTCGAAACTGAGGTTTTGGGCCAAACCTGGATCCAGTAATGCTGTGTAGAAAATGGGGGGATATCCCCTCAATCTAAATGGGCCCCTAGTTGTGAAAGAAATATTCTTTGTTATCACACTTCTATTCTTTCAAACGATGCTGGTCATTCTTACAACATTTATATGGCTTTTCATGTACCTTTTGTTTTGTCTTATAGATACCTGTATAGGTTCTTTCTTGCTTGATTCATGTTCCTCCCATCATGGATCCCATGTGTAGCTGATTTTTTTTTTTTTTTTGTGATATAAAAATTCTAAGGGAAAACAGGGTCTTTACATTCCAGGATAAATGAATATTTTCCTTGAATGTTCTCTTTGATGTTTCTTTGATGTTTATATATGCTATACAAGATGGAGCGTGTTTATCCTTTATTTAGAGGAAATTCATTGGTGCACTCTCTTTGACCGTCTATTAGGGATTTCTTTTTCTGCTTATATCTTCTAATATAGATATGTACCTGATTGATGAGTAGGTAATGTATACCCTTGAATTTGTGCAGCTTAATGTTAATCAAGCAACTAGGGAGTACCTGGAGCGCTATGTTCAGAAGAAGACAGAGAGAGAAAAGCTTAAAGAGGCTGAGGCTGATCCTACAAACAAGGAGAATGAAAGTTCTTCAGCTGAGAAGCAAGAAAACCAAAAAGAAGAAGAGTCAGGAAAGGATTCTGATAAAGCTGAAGGTAAAGATAAACAGGTCGACATACACAAATTTGGCATAGTGACAGAGGAGGACAAGCAGACTGATAGACAGGCATTGGAGAGGCTTAAAAATATGATCGAGGAGAGATTGAAGGCCAAGCCTCTGCCTCCTCCCCCACCGCTTAGTCAGGATGGTTCCGCCAGGAATTCTGAGATTTCTACAAAATCGAGGGATGGTGATGCAGCAACTGTTGCGAAGGGTGGTAAGCCATGTATCCCCTTTCATCAAGGAAGCACTCCAGTAGAATTGGCCTTTTACCTTGCCTTTCTCCACATCATCAATGTTCTACTTCCAAAATTCTTGTTTTTACTTCTACTTTTGCTTCTTGACATATTTGTGAATAGCTTACTTAATTATGTGCTAATTGACATAAACAGCTGAAGACAAGGAAGAAGATAGCACAAGTGATAACAAGGCAATCTCTGAAAATGACAAGGCAGAGGGGAATTCAGCTGATAGAGCAAGGAGACGAGATAGGAGTAGGGAGAGGGATAGGAGTATGGAAAGGGACAGGGAGCGTGATTTGAAAAGGGAGAAAGAGAGAGAACTAGAAAGATATGAAAGGGAGCGTGAAAGGGAGAGGATCAGGAGGGAGAGAGAACGAGAGTTAAAAACACGGGAGGCAGAACGGTTATACAGGGATCGCCTCAAAGAATGGGAAGCTCGAGAGAGGGAAAAAGAACATCAAAGACATTATGAAAGGGAGAAAGAGAAGGAAAGGCAGAGTAAACGCCGCAGAGAAATTTTGGATCAAGAAGATGAAAGTGATGATGATGATATAAGAAAACGGAGGCGTAGGAGTAGCATGATTGAGGAGAAGAGGAGAAAGAGACAATGGGAGAAAGAGGATGACCTAGTTGATAGGCAGAAAGAAGAGGAGGAGATCGCCGAGGCAAAGAAGAGAGCAGCTGAGGAAGAAGAACTCAAGCAAAAACTCAAGGATGAATCTGAACTTGTGCCTGTTGAGATTGTTAATGCAGATGGCAGGACTGATATGTTTGAGGACAAGGTGGATGTTGTCTATAATGAAAATATTTCTGACAAGGCTAATGATGTTGATGTTGCTGCTCCTGGTATTCCTGGTGTGTTATTTTATCTGTGAGTTGTTTTCATTTTTCCCTAATGTATGCCTCTTCTAGATCTTAAACTGGATATAATTGTGCAGGTGACACTATTCCAAAAACTGGTGGTGGTGACGAGTCTAATACATTACCTGAAGCCAAACAGAATAGCATTACATCCCGGAAACTTGGATTTGTTGTAGCTTCAGGGAAAAAAACAAGTGTCCCTTCAATCTTCAATGAAGAGGATGAAGAAGATGCAGAGGACAAAAAGATGCGGCCTTTTCTTCCCATTGACTATACTGAGGAATCAGAGGCAGCACAGAACACATCAGAAACACCATCAAATCTGGTGGCAGCTGCAGAATATGCTAAGCGTATCTCTGGAGGGAACTCAAAAGATGAGAAGGTTGCCTCAGACAAAGATCGAAGCAGGCGATCTACCGAAAGGCACAAAGACAGAGTTCGAAATGATGATAACCACAAGCATATGAGGGATGAGAGCAGAGAGCAGGTTCGCGAAAGAAATCCTGAACGGGATCGTGATAACAAAAAGCTTTTGGATGCAAAGCAACTGATTGATACGATTCCAAAAACCAAGGAAGAACTTTTTTCCTATGATATCAACTGGGCAGTGTATGACAAGGTGAATATTCTTCCTATTGTCTTTATAAGAGACGTGACTTATTTCTCTTGCATTTGTGCACAATGAACTTTATTATTTTCTGCTTCTTTATATTCTTTTCAGTTGCTTTGCCAAAATGTTGCTTGCTTATATGATTGCTATAAGGATAATGAACAAGAGTTTTTGTTTGAGAAAAATAACATGTATTGCAATAGCAACATATTTTTCAGATTATCATTTGGGTCTTGCGATTGCAATTTATCATGTCCCATCCTATCCTTAATCAGGTTTTCTTGTCTCATATATTAATGAAAATTAAAGCAACACTATTGCTTATTACTCTATTTGAATTGCTGTAGGGGCAAAGTTTCTAACTTGAACAATTTGTGGGACGTTTTCTAAGAATCATTTTCAAAAAGCTGTGTTTGGATGAAAGGTATGAGACAAAAGCTGAAAAGTAGTGGAGAGAGTGATAGAAGGAAAAGAAATGGAAGAACAAATATTCTATCTTTAGATAGATAAGTGAAGGAAAAGGGAAGGAAGTGATTTCGAGATGACTTTGATGATCTTGCTTATATGCCTTTCCCTTTTATCCCATCTTATCTTAAATTTGATAGCACAAGGGGTAAAACAATAAATTGACAAGAAATTATTTTCCTTCTGTCTCCAATTTTACAATATGTCAGCAAGGGGTGATGCAGTGCTTTCCACTTCTGTATTGTTCATCCCTCTTATTTGAGCCTTTGTTTTCCTTTCCCTCCATCTGAATCAACTCCATTACGTCCTATGGGCTATAATTCTGTCCCCTCGGTTGCTAAACTGTTCATACAAACGTCCTAAAAGTTGAGCACCTCATCTTGTGGTGTGATTTCACCAAGGAGCTTTTTGGGCGACTGCAGCTCCCTGACATAGCAGGTTGAACTCTCGATGATTTCTGAAGTTCCTTTTGTAGTGGATTTATTTGTGGAGACTTAGGTTGACATGAAGGTGGCTGCAGGCTTTTGGTCACTGTGATTGCAAAGGAACAGGGGTGTTTTCAAGGGGATAGGGTTTGCATGGAGAATGTAGTAAGGGAAGCACTTTCGCATTATGCTTTTAGGACGCAATATATGTAATGTCCCATTTTCTTTTTAGAGAGTAATCGAGCAGTCCAGACTTCCCTTTTCGAAAGAAAAGGTTGATATGCGTGTTTTTCATCCACATGACCTGGCTACCATTATTAACTGCTTCTATTTGCGAGTGGTGACCTTGGACAGAAGAAATATATCTTTCTTTTGCATGACCTACCATAGGCAAGCCGTAGTCCAATTCATGATTTGCATACTCTGAGAATTGCAGACATTATCTTTATCCACGAGTCATGGAGAACTGCATGTTGTTGCTCGAAATTTTGCTATGCCTGTGCTTTGTTTTGGCTGTAGGTTGAAACTGCAAGTGTTTACTAAAAGTTGTGAGTGGAAGAGTTGACCTGATGATGATGCCTGTGAGTTTGAATAAAAACTGATAAGCCTATTATCCTGATGGGCCACTAGGCTGCTTATATTTCATAAATTTGATTTTGTGGTTGCACATGAAATGCCAGATATCTCTGTAACTAGTTGTTGTTTGAATCAACTCAAAACGGGTCTAGTTGAAATCCTTCAAGCAAGTTAAAGTTTTAAGCAATGGTGGGAAAAAAGTTTCGTGCTATCTTATTTTAATGCAATCATTTTCTTGGGATATTTTGCTGTTGCCATTAATCATAGCCATTTCTGTAGCATGAATTGCATGAGAGGATGAGGCCGTGGATAACTAAGAAGATCACAGAATTCCTTGGGGAAGAGGAAACCAGCTTGGTCGATTACATTGTCTCAAGTACCAATAATCATGTCAAAGCCTCTGATATGTTGGAATTGCTTCAGTCCATATTGGATGAGGAGGCGGAAATGTTTGTCCTGAAAATGTGGAGGATGCTTATTTTTGAAATCAAGAAAGTTGAAACTGGCCTCTCTTTGAAGTCCAAAGCTTGACTTGCCAGGTTTACATTCGTACTCTTTGTTAGTCAGAATTACTTATTGATGCAATTTCAATGCATCTTGGGAAGCAGAATAACAGTTGTGGTAGATTATACTTTAATGTAGATGTATTCTTTTCCCTTTGTTTCCTTTCCTTTTATTTTCCTTTTAATTCTTCCTGTGCAAATGTGCCTCTTTGAATCTTGCTGCATGCTGTGTTGTGATGGGCAATTTAATATCTAATTGTCCTTTGCTTCTTCCATCTTCTCCGATGCAGAAGGGTACATGCTTACATGATGCGTTGATGCATTTTTCACCTTTTGCTGATTGATTGCTTTATTTTCACAATTTTTGGGGTCATATGCAACAATGTGTCTGCGTGTGCGCATATGGGTATGTCTGTGCATGCATGTGCGTGCATTCATGTTGAAATATAAGAACAATACGATGTAACCGTTTGCACTGCCTGTGTAAACTAAGTTTCATCCATCCATCCATCACACCCCCACCTGATGTGGCATCCCCCATTGCAAGCAGTAAG
The DNA here is from genome assembly GCA_037157565.1 of Thalassia testudinum. Taxonomy (NCBI): domain Eukaryota; kingdom Viridiplantae; phylum Streptophyta; class Magnoliopsida; order Alismatales; family Hydrocharitaceae; genus Thalassia; species Thalassia testudinum. The sequence continues at coordinate 59,084,832 of JAZHRO010000030.1, forward strand.
GTCTTGGTGCCCGTCTTTACAAGGTGCCATCGACCACAACAACCACAAGGGTTATCCTCTGGTGGGTGGGGGGGGTGGTGTGTGGTGCAACAGGACAAGTGAGCGAGAGGGTGGGGAGGAGATGAGGGTTGGGTCAAGGTGAGGTCTCAATATCAAAGTTCGAGTGAGGATTGTTTTCAGCATCCCACTGATCAACACTCATCAGGAGGAAGCTCAGGGGTTTGCACACTTTGCCAAGGAGTGCCAAGGGCTTGGGCTGAGACTGGTCAGAGATCTGGAAGTTGTTGCACCACCGATGTGGGAGCTGCTGGAAGCTGTTAACTGTGTATTGGCAAAGAAGACTCTGCTCAAACTGTCTATGGTAGTGGATGACAAATTCCTCTTTCTTGGGTCTTCAGATGCTGATTTGGAAGAACCTTCTCTTCTTCAGTATGGCCTGCAAGGGGAGGTCTATTTGCTAGCAGTGTGCGACGAAGTTCGTCGAAGCGATAGGGGAGTGATGGAAGCCTCTTCCTCTGTTCCAAACTTGGGCAAGTGGATTCCTCATCTGACTTCAATTCCAAGAGGTTTTGAACGTGATTCTGGTTCTTTCAGCCAGCTCTGGAACCATGACATCAACTTGCAGATTTTTGATCTCCAGTGCATTAATCTGTGATTCAAGGTAGCCTTTGAGGACGTTGTCCCATGAGAAATGGTTTTACAAGGTGATTCTGGTTATTTGGGCCAGCTCTGGAACCATGACTTCAACTTGCAGGTGTTTGATCTCCAGTGCGTTAATCTGTGATTTGAGGTAGTTTTTGAGGAGGTTGTCCCATGAGAAATGGTTTTACATTGGGGCTGTAGGTGTTTTCGTCACTGTTGAGTCCAGATGCCGAAAAGTCAGTAGTGGAAGACAGAGGGTCCCAGGATTGTAGGGATTGCAGCAGCAGTTTCGGATTTCATTCTGAGACTCGAGTGTCATTTCAACACTTGTGTGCACGATTCAAGTGATGTAAATGCTGAGTGCACTAGCCTAACCGCATCACTTGAAGCAGGGTATTTTGATCTAGCTGTGTATGAATTCAAAGGGGAATCTTGGGATTTTGATTTTGCTGGAACCAGATATGTCTTTTTTACTCCTTTGATCCTTATTTGACATCTGAGGGGAGAGGTGAAGCAGGACAAGCAGCCGCCTGTTGAGATGAGGGCTGGGGTGGTGATGGTTGTTGTCCAAGTAGAGGGCCTCCACCGGTACTGGGCAGTTGATGTTTGCGACGGGGGCTTGTAGGTTGATGGTGGGCAACTGATGTGATGTTGAGGTGGGCAATTAAGCTGAGCAGTGAGATGAAGTGTCCGCTTTCTCAAGATCAAACTTGGGTGACAGGTCCTATACTTGGCTTATGCTTCAGCTGGTCCTTGCTTAAGCAAAGAGGACTGTCTGGCGTAGGTGGTAGGGGCCAACCATGAACCGGGAGGTGGTTTCTTAGGGTGGTGGTGGTGGGGCGGGATGGTATGGGTTATACAGCTCTGGGTAAATGAAGATCTTGTGTTGGAATATCTGATGCCTTGGGTCCTCGAAGTGGAGGGGGACCTTAGGCTGGTACTGGCTGAATGGGGTGTTGATTTCATCTTGCTTCTAGAAACTAAGTTGGATATGTGCGAACAGGGATTACAACAGCAGTTTGGGAAATAGAAATTGGATCAATTTTGTATGGTGAATACATAAGGTCGACCTGGGGGCATTCTTTTGCCCTGGGATAATCGACCTTTGAGGTTAGAGGAAGATTGGTTTAGGCATCATTTGATTGCGGTGACTTTGTTGTGTAGGTTGGACGGCCTAAGATTTGGGCTTATTTATGCGTATGGGCCTCGTAATGTGGACTTAAGAAGTTAACTGTGAAGATTTCCAATGTGCCATTGGACTATTCAGAGGTTTACCTTTCCTAGCGGATTGAGATTCCAATGTGACTGTGTGCTGATGACAAACCAGATAGTGGAGGAGTCTGTAATGTTGGTTAAATGGACTTTTTAGACCTCGTGTTTGAGTTCAGTCTGGGGGATTTCAACCTTGCTAATTATGCTTACACATTGATGAATATAGTGATTCCAGTAATGAAAAAAAGAAAGAGAAAAATATAGAGCATCCAAATCAATGGACAGATTCCTAGGCTTTGGGATTTGTTGAGGCCTTCTTCCTTTGTTCTGTAGAAGGGATCCTCGGCCTTTCTCTCACTATGCACCATTTTTATGGAACTCAAATGAGGTTCTTTGCCTATCCTCCTTTAACTTGGTGGGTGATTGGATCATTGAGGCGGACTTTAAGGGGATGGTGGAAGATTGTTTGCGGGAGTCCTCTTAGAATGGTTCAGTGATGGTTACTCGGCAAGGGGATTGCAGGACCAGTGAGCCCAACTCATTTCACACAACAGAAGGGTGAAGGAGGAAAGAAGGCAAAGGTAACAGCGTTGAAGAAAATTGGTGAGTTAGATAAATTAGAAAACACAAGGCCATTGTCAAACCTAAGATACAGAAGGGGAGAATGTGGAGCAGTATTTTAGGAAATGTTAGGTGGAGGGTAGAGATCCTGACAACTTTGGATTTAGGAAGGGGATGCAAATGCATATCTTCACAAGCCACTTTAGAACCTTTACAAAGCTAGGGCAGTGTGGAAGTTGGAGATGGATGGGAAGTGGGCTACCACCATTTCTATGGATCAAGCTGATTTTTTGTGCTTCTGTTCACAGAGACTGAGACGGAGGCCACATTCAACAAGAGTGGTTTTGACCGAATTTTCAGGACCGTGCATCCTAATTAGCAGTGGACAGAGTTCTCTTAGTTACTGTAGATGACCTTAACAGAAATATGTTGGAGGAGGATGATGAAGGAGAGTGGGGAAGAGGAGGGGTGGGCCTCTGTTGGGGTTATTTGGGATAGGGGAAAAACAAGTGATGTTTACATGTAGAATTTTGTAAATTTTCTGAAGCTCATTTGTTGTGGCTGCATCACCATGCATCCATGCCTGCTTTGGTCTTTCATGGTTTATTGAATGGGGCATTTGTTGAGTATTTCTCATCTTTCTACGCCCATTTCTACTTATAAAGATTGTCTTTAGGTAGCATGAATATTGTGAAGAAATGTGGAGTTTTAGTATTATTGAAATTCAAAGAGTAACCATGGGATTTTATCTCTTTATATAGAAAGATCAATCCAACTTTCCAATCCAAATTTCATCTTCTAAAATAAGTAAAACATATCTCTAACTAAATTAAATCACATCAAATCCTAAACATATTTCCTCAAGAGATAATCCCAAAATAGAAGGCAGAAAATATGGAAAGAGGATAACATAGCAAGAGGATTTGTTTTTCTCCTCAACATGGAGAATCTCAATGTGGAGATCAGGAGAATCCCCAACACTCCCTAGCAAGTTGGACGTGCACGATCCAACTTGAGGAAGAACTTCAGAATTTGGCACGTGTATAGTAATTGAAAATTTTTCACTTTTGCAAATAATAGCAAGAAAATATCGTAATTCACGTGGTGGAAAAATCCCGAACAAAAATATTTATCAGTGAAAATTAACCAAGGTCGTATCCATAAGGAAGAACATACTAATAAATTCACAAATATTTTCAATGCATTATGCAAGTACCTTGTGTGAGGCTAATAAGATGCAAAATAGATTCGGAGATATTTTGTAGCAACAAATGAGAGAGAGCATGCGTGAGAATAAAGTGGAAAAGGGAGTGTCAGCAAATTCACCATATAAAATAAATCATCAAATCCATCAATAGCATTCGGTAAGGGCATGCGATGTAAATATTAATACATGCTTTACTGTAGAGAAACAGGGGAGGTTCTTCGGCCTGCGTGCGTGCGTGGGGGTGCTTTGGCGGCAGGCGACTATGCGGAGGGCTTGGCTGGATCATGGCTGTTGCGTTGAGGGTGGTGACGTGAACGACGGTGGCCAGAGGTGGCGGCGATGGGTGTCTTTATGCTCGCGCGCGGGTTGTGGGAGGAGCAGTTGGGGGTGTAGATGTGCACGTGGTGTTGAGGTGAGGCTGATGTGTCGACGGAGCGGAGAACGGAGGTTGGTGGTGGCTGCTGCATGGTGATGGTGTTGGGTTCTTGGGTGGGTGTAGTTGCAGCCGGTGGGGATGGAGTCACGCAGTTACGGTGGTGGAGATCGGTTGTGGTTGCGGTGAGGAAGCGTTAGAGGAGTTCGGAGGTCATGTGGTGGTAGTGCAAGTTGCAGCGAGGGTGCAGATGTGGTCGGGGACGTTGGAGTTGTCCCCTCTGACCATGGTGGTGGTTGTCGGTGCAAGGTCAAGGGAGGCTCACGGTTGTGAACTTTGGAGGTTGAGGAGGAAGGTCGCGGTGGCGTGGTTGCTGCTATCGAGGGAGCGAGTGGAGCCAAGAGGCGTGCATGTGTTGTCGTGAGGAGAGATGAGTCTTGTTGGATGCGAAGGTGGTGGCTCGCGGTTTGTTGGGTGAAGGGAGGAGCGGTCTGAAGGGGGGGAATCTCAGGAAGAAGAACCAAGGGGCTGGGGGGGGGTCTTTCTTCTTGGACGTCCATGGGAGGGGTCAGACGGCTTAAGGTGAGGAGGTGGTCGAGGATGGAGGCTCACGGTGTGGGTGCTCCTCCTGTGCGTGGAGAGAGGATGTGGAGGAGGGAGAGGGGAGGGGGTTGGATGGCCTTTTAGTGTTTAGAGAGGGAAGTGATCGAGAGTGGTGTTGGGTTTGTGCATATGGAAAGAAAATCGAAGAGGGACTGGGAGCTATCTTTGATTGAGGGTCTCCTCAATTTTTGAGGAGAGGGCATCTGCTAATTGGAAAGAGCCATCTCCTGCCAAAAAGCGACGGTGGATATTCCACGAAAATGACGATCGTGAGGGGAAAGAACTTGATGCCAAGAAATTAGAGTGGCTCTTTCCTTTCTTTCATAGTAAAAATTAAACCTTCGAAGATGGTCCTCTAAATTGAGGTATGATGTAAAACCATCAAGATTACCCATTCCATAATGACTTTGCATCAAAAATGAAATATAAGCAATTCATCAGTTAAGATGTAAAAATTGATGAAATGCATGGAATAATAATTTTGCAGATTTGTTAATTTTATCCATGTAATGCATGATTCATCTTATATTTTCATTCTAAAAATGACGTACTTAGGCTCCCATTTAGTTCACTAACATAGACTTATCATATAGGCCTTGCATGCATGAATGAGATACGAACTTTGAACTTAATCACAACTTGGATCACGGACTTGGAGACTTAAATTGAACTTCAATTAAGACACGTTCCCAAGCACTAAGTGGTCACCCATCTCCAACAAAAAAATCTTCACGCTAAGAGAAGCATAAAAACTGGATTTTGGGCATCCATAGAGGAGGCTAGTAGATACGCGTGAACGTTTGGTCACGCACAGACTTTAGCATGCAGATAGACTTGTTGTTCAGGCATGCAGATGAAGGTTTCTTCATCAACGAACATCCAAAACCCACGGAGTTGGAGCAAAAAATTTACTTGGAGACTTTAGTTGGAAGAAGATCCCAAGCCATTGATATGAAGTACGGGATATTCCTAAGCACAGGTGCTCGCCCTTCACCAGAGAAAACAATTAACCCAGGAGAAGATGAAAAATTGGCTTCAGGCATTTATAGGTGGGGTTGAGCTTGTGGCTTAATTGTCTCACCACTCATCATTGTTTGTGATGACACGACCCAAGGCTTTAGGAATGTTCTTCTAGGCAGGGATTTGTTGGGCAAATAGTACGACAACCATAGCAAGACTTTTCTCTGCCTTGCACAAAGCACTAGCAATCGTCATGATCACTTCAACAACACCAATAGGAAGAACTGCAACAGTAGCATTGACACGAACAACCACAATGGTAGCAAGAACTGTGGCAGCAGTAACACCATTGGCAGTAACAATGGTTGTTGTAGCAACAATAGCCGCAACGGCCGCCAACAACAGCTGTGGCACTAACAAAGGGGGTATAGCTCACACCCCAAGGTAGAGGGGGTGCCACCTACTTGGATCAAGAGATTGATTTTGATCTCCACATAGAGAAGAGGGTTTCATGGCCTCTTAGACACGGTAGAGGAAGCGTGGCTCTCTAGACTGAACCTACTCTAATATCATGCAAAGAAACATGAAATTTATTATTATTGAAATTTGGTTTCTTTTTCTAGAGAGACTAATCCTACTTTCCAATCTTGATATAATCTTCTAAAATAAGTAAATCATATCTCTAACCAAAGCAAATTAAATCCTAAACATATTTCTTAAAAGGGATAATCTCAAAATAGAGAACATAAGATATGGAAAAAGGATATCATGGCAAGATGATTTGTTTCTTCTTTTCTACTCAACATGGAGAATCTTGGAAGATCTCCAACGCGGAGATCATGGGAATCTCCAACAAATACTATGGAGGTGGGACTAGGCCCATTCAACCACCATTGTTCCATATGGGAGAACTATAACTTTGTAGCTGACTCACTGTTGGGATGTTTATTTGTGATTACCATATGTGAAGATGGCCAGATAAGTGTGAGTTCATTGGTCAATGTCTATGGTCTCCTGCTTAAATCAGATGCATTCCCAAACATTGTAGTCAATGACCTTTTTTGGTTAGACGGACAAACATATACTCAAATAGAATTAAGATTGGGGTACCATTCCTTTTCAAAAAGAAAAAGAAATGGATTGGGTACCACTAATTGAAGATAGAGATATTCCCTCCTTTAGCAGGTATGGACCCTTTGAGTTCTTCGTGATGCTTTCTTGATTGAAGAATCAACTTTGTTTAGATCAACTTTTTTTTTCCCTAAATGGGGAACATGTAGTGTAAAGTATAGGAGGACTTTTTTTTTGATGACCTAGAATCCCATTTTGGTGAACTGGGGAGGACTTGGTTGTCCTCCACACACCAACCCTTCAAGTAATGCAAGGATGGAGACTTGAATGTGGGTCTCTCTTGCTGAAGTCGAGAACAATATCTTGGTGGGCAAAGCAGGAAAACTTTATGGGGGTATGCATATACATATAAAAAAAGATTTTTACATATATGTTCCTATAAAGTTTAGGAAAACAAATATACCTCCATTTATTTCATATATACATATATACCCCTAAAAATATATATTTGCTTGTTCAGAAACTCTTATAAACTTTGTGGATTGAAAACTAAAGAGATTTTTATAGAATTCTTTTTTATTTCTTCCTCTTTCACCAAGAAGCCCTCCACCTCCTCTCCTCGTCCTCCCCCTTTGCACCCACCTCTCTTCTCCCTTGCACCTCTCCTCCTCCTCCAGCTACCCTTCCCTCCAACACTTGCTGCACCTCGCCCAACTCCGTCTCCTCTGGCTCCTCTGTCCTCGGAGCTCTTGCCTCCTCTTGCCCCTTCACCTGCTCTTGCCTCCCACGGCTCCTCCAGCCCCTCTGCCTCCTCCTGCTCCTCCTCCCTCCTTGCACCTCCTGCCCCTTCGCCTTCTCCTGCTTCCTCCTCCCATGCCCCTTCTTTCTCCTCCCTTGATGTACCAACCTCCTCTGCCTCCTCCAGCCCCTCTTCCTTCTACTCCTACTCCTCCCTCCTTGCACCGCCCACCCCTCTGCCTCCTCCTGCTCCTCCCTTCTTGCACCTCCTGCCCCTCCATTTCGTGCTTCCTCCTCCCACACCTCCTGCTACTTCACCTCCTGCTGCTTCTGCTCACATCATCGGGGTTACCGTTGCAGGGAAAGATGAGTGATGGGAGGTGGATTGTCTTAGGAAAAAAAAACAACTTAGGGGCCTTTCTAAAAAAATCTTTAATTTATTACTAGGTTTTTGTAAGGCTATGTACCTTAATAAATTGAATTTTATGGGGGCATATATGTCAATACAATTGATATTTGCCAACAAAATAAGTTGGGGTATATATGTCTTCTCATGTAGAAACCCCTAAAAAAATGTTAGGTTATGCTCGTAGCTACAAATGTTTGCAGGGTGAGAACCCCTCTTTGCCTTGCAATTCCTTGTTAAGTGATTCTTGTTTGTTGATCCTCTCGATAAAATTCAGTGTGGGAAGTGTTTTTATGTTAGCTTTTTTTGTGGCGCCTTGTGCTACCATCTGATTTTAGTTTCCTGTTTGAAACCTACTAGGGACCAACTTGGTTTTTTTCTTTATTCTTTTTTCTCGTATGCTCTCAGCTATGAGCCGTTTCACGGTCTTGTGTCCAGCTAATGTCTACGGTAATTTCCCTCGTCTCGTGGAACAATTTCCTTCAACACTCGTCTCCATCATTCTCCATCATCCAAAGAAGCTGCACAAAGGATGTCACATTTGTTGCTTGCACAGTATCCATCTGGTAGATTATAAAAAGCCTTTGTACCTTAGTTTGCTATTGCTACGAGAAATCTTGGAATTATTTGGTGCTAAGCGTTCATGTATCACCATGTGTGAGCTGCTCGATTCTAAAAGCTCTTCATACATCTTATCTTGTACCCCATAACTTTTTGTTAAAATGAAGTTGTGGAATGGTAATGATGTCTTTCAAAGTTTTTTCTTGGTTTTCTGGGGTGGTAACTTAAACTACTTTGTATCTGGGGGCGCCTTCTGCAATATAAATTTTCCATAAATCGGTGCGAGTTGCTCTTGATTTTGAGCACAGTGCACACTGAGGTTATGTTCCTCTGTCCTTGGGCAGTTCATCACTAATGGAGATTATTTTTAAGGAAAATTATATATTTTTTCTTTTTTTCCTATACACGAGGAAACAATCGAACTAGAAAAAGCAGACTTCTGCATATCAGGTACGTATTCTTATCCTGCCATATCCGAGGAGTCGAATCTTTCAACTCAGAAGTTTCCTGGATAGATTGCCCAACGACTGCTCGCTTCTAGCATACGCTTGTGGAGTTTCTTGGCCCCCCCGTTCTGTCAAAGTTGTAACGTGCATCCATATCGATGTTTCATGATTGTGGTTGATCTAGTGTCTTTGCTAATCAGGATTAATGTTGATTTATCTGAGGTTAATTGTTTGACATTGTTCATTTGGTTTAAAATTGCTTGTTTATCCAGTTAGTTATTTGAGTGATGAATAAAACACATTTATTAAATGTATAGGTTTTGTAATAAAATGAACTCTGCTTTTTAGAAAGCAAGAGTTCCTCATTCTCCCTTGACACCCAAGGAGGAAAAAGCTTTAGAATTTGTATTATCGTGGGTTTTGTAGCTCTTTTTTCCGTTGGAAAAAGCAAATGCGTCTGTATTTCCTTTGATACGGATGTTGTTTCGATGATGAATATCAGAAATTATCCAAAAGCTTGGAATTTAGTTTGCCAAGATTGTTGTGTTCCGTGTACCTGCAGTTTGACTGTGAGCCTCCCATTTACTGACTCAACCGAGTGAGGGTATTCTGCATGAGACTTGGTTGTGGTTGAATAAGGTTTATTATTTTTAGAGCAGCAAGTTCTGTCATACACACGGAGGGAGTAGTACAGGCCATCCACTCTTGGAGAGAGGGACCAAACTCGTGCTTGAGTCTCTCTTCTTTTGTTCCCCTTGCGTCTATGGGTACAGCTCTTTAAGCTTTGCCCTATATAGAATATCATAAGAGTACGTAAATCATTATTATTGTTGAATTGATTCAGCATCTCGTGAATCAAAGGGGGCCGCTGTTTGGTAGGATCCAACATCTTCTGTGTAGGTTGTCTAGAGTAACTAGTTTATTGGACCATAGAATAGAGGGTTTAACTGTTACAAACTTGTTTCAGAATATTTTACAGATGGATTATTCTGCAGTTGGGGAGTGAGGTGTAGGTGTGGATTTGGTATGTGAAGATTGTAGAATAACGGGTGTTCTTTGGTATTTCCAAGCTTTTGGTGCTGCCCTATGGTTCTAGACTCAAATGGCTGTGAAGACTAGTGATTAAATCTTCCTTGCAGGCTTCCTAGCAATCTTTTTGGTATTCAACTTGTAAGCCGTTCTGAGGTAACTTTTTTGGTTTGGAGGGACGGCAGTGTTCTTGATTTCATCAAATCAAGAAATTGGTGGAATAAAGTTGAGCTTGCTATGCATGGATACATAAAAAGAGTGATGGGCGAGCTTGTTTGTCTCACGAGACAACCTGAGCTCAAATAAGCTAAATTAAAGACTTGTTCAAGTTTTAGAATTAGTGAGGTTGTTTGGCTCACAAGCCAACTCAGGTCCAAACAAGGTCAGCCTGAGTCAACTCATTGAGCTCGACCAAGCTTGAGCCATGCATGTTCCAGCTCGTTTGACTCACATCTAGGCTTCATTTGAAGGCTCAGCAGGCTTTGTTCCCTCCCATATATTACCAGCTGACATTCTTTGAGGTTTCATCTGTTTAGAGGTAAAAGTCCTATAAACATTTGCTTGATAGAAATATCCTACTTTAACTTGTGATTTGACTCTAATCTGCATTTATCTAATCCATGTTGTAATCTAAAATATGATTTTGCGATACCTTTAGATTTTTCAATTCTTCAAACTGATCCATTTAAATTTTTCAGTTTGACCTTAATCCTATCCAAACGAAAAATGCTGTTCGGAATTAATTTTCTTTCATTTGAGTTATTCTTCCACAATCAAATTAATTTTCTTTAAATTGTTAGATAACTCTCTCAGGGAGTACCTTTTGCATCGATGCGCCCAATGAGCTTTTACACTGGCACGTTGTGAAAAATGGCCTTTCCTGCATCAGTTTAAGGCAAATATTCTCAAAAAAGGAGGCAAAAAAAAAAAAAAAAAAAAATTTAGGGTAACATATGAACAACTTGACCATGGCAAATTCCCTTTTTGTTTGATGAGATCCATGTTATTTTTTATTTCTTTTTTCGTAGGATAAAAAACCATGTGACCAATAGAATTTCTCCTCTTAACAATATGAGGTCATGGCACATGCTGCGAAGGAACCAATTAACTCGGACTCATTTGACTAAGATGCATTGATGTGCTCGCGATATGCACCATCATAAAGAACCCCACGATGTGCCACATGCTGCCTGCGGCTATTTGAGGTGGGGGATGATTGCCAAAGGTCTAATGGACACAATGTTCCCTCCTCTACCCCATTCACATTTATTTGTTTTTGTCCCCTCCAATGTGCTCGATCTATGGAAAGGCCACAGCATGTGCTGTAATGTGACATCTAAATTTTGAGACTGTCATGCATGGTTGGGTGCACATTCCTTCACTGTGGGAGATAGCATCCAATGCTTGCAATGTACCACCATTTCTAGCATCTTCTCCCAATCACCTTTAAGGTGCATTTGCTTAAGTGATAACCTTTTGAATTATTTTATTGAAGATGATTATGTGGAGGATGTATTGGTGAGAAATAATTTTTCCAACTTTCCAATGGCGTAAGCTCTACTACATTTTTCCCCAAGTTTCATTATAAGGTGGTTTTTTTTAAAATCAAATGCAATACTTATCTCACTATATGACCAAAAATCACAACCCATGTATCCCACTTTTAGCTTACCCCAGCTATAAGTTATCTCGTGATCAAATGCAACCTTACTGAAGACCTCTATATCCCATGTTAAGTTAGCTTAATGGCAAGTGGCGTCGTGGTGGGAATCGCTAAATTCTTGTGGGTTGCGGCTATGAGTACTAATGTCGAGATTGCCTTTAGGGTGTGTTTGGGAGGGATGACCTAAGGGATATGCTTTGCCTTGGAATGTTTGGATGGAATAGGTTCATATAGGTGGAGTGGTACGGTTAAATTTATCCCTCACACTTACTCCTTGAGGAGATATGACATATTATACTAAGAACTTGATTTGAGTTACAGGTGCCTCTATGAACATCATAATTGTCTCTATTACCATATTTTAAATTTATTCCTTGCCCACCGAATTACCAAAAATGGAATATCCCATATGGTCCTTCCTCATCAATCTTCTTTGGTTTCTACTCCACTCTCCACTTTATAAATCCATTGGTGCCAGAATTGAGCCCCTAATAATTATGGATGAGCGAACATGGGAGATGGAAGAAGATTGGAATAACACATCATTCCATTGAATTTTCACTTTTCTTATTAGGATGAAGAAATGTGTACCTTCATGGAGTAAGGTAGCTATATCATGAAATAAAAATTGTTATTTATTTACTTAAATGTGAAGGAGGTGGCTTAGGTGGATAGTTAAGAAAAATGCAAAATAACTTTTTTCTGGTGTAAGGGTTAGCTTATGTCGTAGGATGTATTTCATGGAATAAAAACTTATGAACAAGGGATCTCATGTTGATGTTTACACGTAACCTAAGATAATTCTGTGGAAGTATTTAAGTGAATACAGGGTAATCCGAGGTTGAGAAAGTGAGATGTTCACTTGAAAGTGGAGGATGACAGTAGTTACAAGTTGTTAAAAGATAATTTCATCTATGAATTGGTTGTTACGTTAATTAGTTAATTTTATTTTTTGAAATTAGAATTATTTTCTAATATGATGATGATTGTTTATATATTTTATATTATTTGTAAGATTTTGATTATTCAAATAATTGAGATGATTAGAAACGATATTATTTCTAATATAAATTTCATGATTTGCATTATTCAAGTAAAACGACATATTATTTATAATATTTGCATTACAAGAATGATTACATATGTAAAAGAATACATGTTTATTAATTAAAGGAGAGAATCTAGCTGTAGGGAGGGCAATGGGCATTTGGTGGGGTAGGAGGGGGCGATTGGGTGAGTGAGGGGTGCAGACGAGGGCAAAAGGGTCAAGGAGGCGTGGGCGTGCAGGAGTACGGAGTTGGAAGACTGTCGGACGACATAACCCATCCTGAGCTCATACTTGGGTGTGTGGAAACTCGGATTTTTTTTTTTTTTCGGAAAGGGTCTGTATATATATATATATTGTGGGATATGTTATATTTTTTATAGGATATCACATGTTTACGATGGAGAATAAATAAATTCATATTTTATCTTAAATTTAGAAGTCTTTAAACTTAGGTACGAGTGAAAGATAAATTATCCTATATTTAAAGTTTTTAATGATCTCAACTTATTTTTACTTTATTCCCTATTCACATAAATAACTTTACATAATTATCTCAAATTTCATGTAAATACCACCATAGGATATCCTCAATTTACAAATTTTTATCCCATAAAAATACATCCCATAGCGGAAACTGATCTTGAGCGGAAAAAAAATTCTTAGTTTATCACCAAAGTATCTATTCATCGTAGAACATCTATAAGCAACTTGGAATAACTCTTCTGCTTGGAAAATCCAACCCAAAACATGAACCTAGAAAAATATCATTGCAAAAAATTCGTTATGCCCCCCACACTTTTTTTTAATCTTCATAACGGTTTGACTTGGGGAGTGGTTCATACCACCTACTTGGTTGGATCCAATCCTGTTTTTTTAGTCGACAAAATATGACATACCGTTCAATACATGGAGATCCTCAATCCGATACAACGGATGACTTTGGATTGGATTGAATTGTTGGATGGGGTATGTACTTGCGTGTAAAGGAGCCCACAATGGAAGCAGCGACGTGGTATGTGTGTGTCGTTGTTGAAAGAAACACCATTCAACGTTTTCAACATCAGATGGGAACTGCTGATGTGACATTACGTACGTCACCACTTATGCTCCTTTTATTATTGGGTCTTCTCCCTTTTTAGTTTCTGCCCTTTGGTTTTCATTTTCTTAACCCGAAAGCTGCGGTTTAGTTTGGAAGAGTTATGTGATGTAGTTTGGTTCAGTCAAATAGAAAAAGAAGCGAAATAAATTGATTGATTAAGTGGGTTATGATGTTTGTGGGGGGGGGGGGGGGGGGGGGAGTTGTTACGATCATGGATGTCAAAAGTAGTTTAAGATGTCTAAGAAAGTGTCCTAAACGTTTGGTAATAAATTTTTTCGACGTACGGTTTCACGTTTGCGCGCGTGCACGCGCAGACTGAACCCGCAGCCTTGATTTTCTCTCCCTGCAGGCGCCGCTTTCCTTTTCTCTCTTCCTGCGGCTACCTTATAAGACACCCTCGCCCTCTCCCTCACCCTCATCTCCTCTGCCTTCCTCTTCTCCTTCTCCCTGCCAGTGCGAGAGCGCGAGTGAGCAGCGGTAGCAGCGGCCGCGACGAGCGTGCGGGAAGGAGTGTTGCGAGAGGAAGAAGAAGCTCGACCACGGAGGTGCGAGCTTGCCGGGGGAGCTAGAGCCGGCTGGCTGGGGAGTGGTAGGCGTGGGGTGTCGCGGAGGGGCTGCTGCGGCTCGGACAGCAGGCGGACGTGGCGCGGTCGTGCGTCGCGGGCGGAGAGTGAATCGGGGCCTGGTTCTGGAAATTTTTCCAGAATCAGACGTCTAGACGACGTCGAAGACGTCTGGAGGACTGTCCAGACGTCTGACAGGTAAGATATTTCATATCTTCTCCTTTTTGCGAGTGTACGGCCATGCAGCCGTCCGCCGCGACTTCTTCTGCGTTCCGTCGTGCTGAGAGCGGGTGTTTGTGTGCGCAGGTCCTGCTCGGGAGGGCGCGAGGGTCGCCATCCCACGTGAATCAGACGTCTGGCCGCAGTGCCAGACGACAGAGAGAACCTCCAGACGTCCGGGGTGACGATCGGATGTTTGGAAACTAAGCCAGACGTCCCAGCAGGCTTCTGGACGTCTGAAGGACTATACAGAACTAAGGTACGACCTGACCCACCTTTTAAGACGTCTGGAAGAGGTTCCAAACGTCTGATCTTGGACAGTTTCGTCGTTTTTGACCCGTTTAGGGCCCGTTTGGAGTCCGTTTTCCGCGTTTCGAGTTGCGTTCTTTCCAGAATAAATTCCTCTACCCGTTTACAATAATTGTATACCGTTCTGAGAAACTACTTGTGATTGATCTGTGTTAGGACCCCGTTTCGTTGCAGTCTTGGGGGTTGCGGAGGCGCGCGGGATTGCCGACCACGCCCCTGTACTCCCGTTTTCGCTGGTAGAGTGGCTTTTTAATTTACTTAACAAAATTTGTTACAATTGTGGAATAATTAATAGAGTCTAGGGCATTGCATGAACCCTATGACTGAGAAACTAGATTGAATAATAGAACCTAGGGTATTGCATGAATCCTAGGATTGGAAAACTAGAATGAATGATAGATCCTAGGGTACGGCATGAATCATAGGACTGTAAAACTAGTGGAATATATAAATATAACAGTCTTGGAAAAGTGGAAAGGAAATAATAACTGCCTGTAAATTGATTTAACAGCTGCCTGTTATGAATGAGGAAATATGATGAAGAACATGAGTTGTATGAACGTAAAACTGGAACGGTGAAACCTAAAATGGACAAACCAAAAAGAACATGAACCCTATGGGGAATTAGGAGTAGAACTCTTGGAAAGAGAACAGAATGGAACTGAGAAAGTGAAACGTGGAAGTGTGTTGTTTCTTGGGTACGTGGTACCAGAGAGGGCACACATTACCTCTTAGTGTAGAGGGGAGCTTGCCGCCCTCAGGTTGAGACCGGGGTAGGTTTGGCTACTGTACACCGACTTGCTGGCCCTCGCGTACACAGTGCCGAGGTGAGCTACTAGTGTAGGGAGAGCACTAGCTACCCCACCGGCCCTGGGGTTCTGCTAGCCTCCTACACCGACTTGTTAGGCCCACTAGGCAAATCAGGATAGTTAAGCGAGGGTGCGCGGACTGTGGAGGGGTTGGACCCCTGTTACTGAGAGGGCTCTGCCCTATACTAGCTCCGTGCTGTGCTTTGGGCGCACCCGTTAAAGGAAACGACTGACCGTGTGCCAGTGCGGGGTAGCTACCCGTGCGCTTATTGCGCATGCCGTAGTTACCGTTACGTCTGTCAGCGACCTTGGGGTGGTTGACTGGGGGTAGGACCACCACGGGGGACTCTCCCGGCGAGGGGAGCACCACGTGTTACTTTTACTTTTCGGAAAAGACTGTAATCAAGATCGTTCTCACGAGGAACATTCGAGATCAAGAGAAGGATCTGAGAAATAAATCAATAGTAATTTAATAGAAAGACGTAAATAACGAAAGTAAAAATATACCAGCTACTGTGCACCCTTCTGCTTCTTTAGCTTTTAATTGCCACTCTACTCAGTATTTCGCTGACGTGTTACACTCGTTACTTTTCAGGATCAGGTCAGCGGCTGCAGAGGATGCTGGGCCTAGTAGGGTTTAGCAGAGTTACCTGTAATACTTTTTGTATTTTTCTTCCACTGTAGTGAGTAGTTTCTTTGTTACTCCTTGTACTTTCTTTGTCGAAACTTTATGTTATGTACATGTTTATTTCCCTTTTGCTGTGGTGGTGTATACTGTAGTATTTCCTTTTCTTACTGCTATATTTTGTTACTGCTAGTTATATTCATGCTGAATGTGGTTTATTTTACTGCTCTTTTGGTTACTTCTTTGTTGGACGACTAGGTTTTGGGATTAGTCGAGTCGGTCTGATTCTCGTGTCTCGTAGAGATTTGGGAATTGGGTCGTTACAGAAGTGAAATAAGCATAGGAATAAAGTGAGGTTATTTTAATTGAGGTGTTTAGTTAGCATTGTGAATTTGTGTATGTTTCAATACAAGTAATACAAATTTTTTGATTTTAAGGAGAATATGTAAATTTTTATTTACTTTTACTACATGGAAATTTAGTAATATGGTAGATCCTTTATTAACAATTGGAAATTGTAAATCCATGCCACATGGACGGTCCTTGGTAAGGCCACATGAACCAAGGAATTAGAAGCCTTAATCCTCATAGTGAAAATAAAAAACCCTAATGCAAACCATACCCAAACAAACCTATATCGAAAAGGCCAACACAAAAAAACCCTAAATATAAATGACATGCATGGAAACCCTAATCCCAAATTTTGATAAAAAAAGCCCAACAATTCACATCCACCCACAAAACGAAGATTGAAATATGAACAACTATCTAATATAGATAGAAAATCATAATAATCGATTAACAAATTTTAAAATAACACATATCTCAGACAAAACAATGACATCGATGTCATCACATGAATCCTCCACATCAACATAGAGTAGAACACACCTCAAATAAGGTTTGAGTGGAGCAACATAGCGCAGATGAGGAGGAGGTCACGGGGAAGAACTGAGGCATTAAGATTAGGGATATTATGATAATTGTGGGAACAAAGAAGAGGGAGAAGCACACATCACAAATGTGTTTTAATTTCATCATTTCATCCCTTTAATCCCTAACCTATATTAACACACAAGTATACATGTATTTAGGTTGATGACAATGTTCTCTTTAACACCCATGCTTTCCTTGAGCCTAAATTGGTTGCTTTAATGATCCATATTCACCCTCCACAATCATCTACCAACTTTATTTTTATAAAATATCCATCGATGATCCTTGTCAAAAGTCTTCAAGCATCATTTTTGTTTTGCTTTGGGTATCATCATATTTCCTTAGATTGCATTCAGAAGAATTAATTATTACAATGAGATATATGTATTCTAAAATGATATTATGTAGGTTCTAATCTTTTGCAATCGGATGCTCTTAAAAAGTTTAGAGATCATGTTGAAGTTGTTTGCAAAAATAGGGGAACTTTGTTTAAATTAATTGTTGTAGCTAAACTTGACTGCAACCTATGAGATGTCAATCCTTCACGAATGTAGGAATGATTCATCCTCCATTTATTCTCTCCTTTTCCTTAAAAAAAAAAAAAGACGCTAATTAAATTAAGGGAGGGAATTGGTCGCCTGTTGTTCCCGAGCATCCGACATTGTAAATTAGTTAAATTTTTTACCTTAATATTTTAAAAATTAGATCTATCATTAAATTAATTAGGTGTTGACTTAAATTTTTAATGATTTAATTGATATTTTGTATTGGTTGAATCGATAATGATGTTAATATATGAAAAAGTAAGAAAATATTAAATTATAAGATTTTTTGATTTAATTTCTATTAGTTTAACCAAGTACAGTATGATTGAACTAGTATTTAATAAAAAATTAATAAAGATATATAAGAGGAAAATTTATTTTGCAACTCTAATTATATTAAAATTAAGATACTTTTAGTAAATAATAAACAAAAATAAAAGAATCAAGTTTTTTAAATATTATAAAATTGACATGCAGAGGTTTAATTTACATGTATTTTTCTTTATTTTTAAAAAATTAACACTTATAAGAGAATGATATCATCAAAATCGACTCAATTCTTCATATTTTGATTGATTCACATTAATTTTAACTTTTATTGATTGATTTAAGAGGTATGACATCGATTTTTGATTGGATCATTAATTTGATTTAATTTTTAAAATATTACTTTACCTCCATTACAAGTGGATCGGTTTCACCATTTGGTCGCACCTCTCGTGAAGGACATTATATGTTAATGATGTTTTGACCAATGTCTTTTGAGTTCTTCTTGGAGTTTTATGTGGAACCTTTGTGGAGTTTTGCACTTTTTGTTTTCTTTTTTAATTCACCATCAAATTTCTTTTCACATAGAAGAAACATTTTCTAAAGAACAATAAAAGCGCATCAACTTCTATCGAGTGGCTAAAACTCAATGGAAAAGACAAAAAATAAGAAAAATAGACATTTATTTCAAATAAAGGAATGTGGTTGTAAATTTTCAATTATTTATTAATTTTGTACAATTTATTCTTTCTTCCTTATCTTAAGAAAAAGGGCCTGTAAGTTGCCATCACAAATTCACAAGGATGATAGTTTGAATATGTACCATATGTAGCAACTATTTATTCTTTTCCGACCCCTTTGCCAAACATCAAATAATCATCAAGTTGGCATTTGGTAAGCACGATATATTTGTGAAATAAGTAGAGAGATAAAAAATGAGTGGAATAAGTTGATTTTAACATTTGAAAGTTTAGATGGGTTAAACTTATTTCATAGAGGAGGTGAAATAAGTTTGAGTCGTGTTAAGTTATCTTAACTCGATGCAAATGGGTGACGATTTAAGTGGTTAACAAATGTAGATCAAGTACCTTAACCTGTCTACCAAACATGACATAGAAACTGGCAATTGATGGTTAAAAGGCTAATTAAAAGTTTAGTTGTTGACATCTCCGTTCAGGAAATCAATCGCTTTAGCCACATAAGTGTAACCGGCTGCTCTCTCGAATCACATATCATTAGCATATTCTTTATGTGGTAACCTGATGGATTGAACAACGCATGCCTGACTTTTGAACCTTGTTTGAAATGTAACCTCAATTATATCTAGATGTGGCCGCATCAAGCGGATGTGTACCTCCAACCCATTATTATTGTAGAGGCAACTTATGCTTCTCTTTTAAATTTACTTTGGACTTCCATCGAATATATTATTGACATTGTTAGAAATTATGGGGATGCTTTTCGAAAAAGAAATCACCAGGATTTCAAACATAGAATGATCTAGATTCTTTTCACATGGTGTGTGTGTGGGGGGGGGGGGGGGGACATTAAATAGGTACATGCCAATGTCATATGCAACCCTAAAAAATTGATACGTTTCACATAAACACCACTAGGATTTTGATAGGAACATCAAGAAATGAGTACATTTCGAGAAAAATTCAAAAACCCAATGCTTTATATTCAACCTAATTTCATTTTTGTCTTTCATTACCTTAAACATGGCAAAACCATGACTCGAAACTTGTGCAACTTCTAGTATCTTGACCGGATTTTTTTTCGATTAATAATATTTGTGAACAATTTGATTCTCAACCTCTGGACAAAATCCAGTATCAATTCATAATGATGGAGGGATATAGCCATGAGACCTGTTAACGGGGACAATCACGACGCGTTTCTTATAGTAGAGTTATTGTAGTATAGGATAAGATGGCTCTACGGTTGCGGTTACAATTAAAAATTTATTACTTGGAAATAAAAGAGTTCCCGAGGTCGAACTCAGGGAGCAAGTTATATTCTAGAAGTACAGTATTTCTTATTACAAAAATAAAGAGAGAGAGAGATATGGAAATTTGGCTTCTTCTTCTCTTCTTTCTTCCTCTTTGTCTTCTCTTCTCTTTGGCGCTCTTGAATCTTCTTTCTTTTGTTCTTCCTGTGTTCTTCTTGTCTTCTTTCTTCTTTGCTGCGGTCCTGTTTCTTCTTTTCTTCTTCTTCTTCTTTGCCTTCAGGACGTCGTCTGATTTTCCAATCAGACGACTTAAACTGCTGCTGCTACAGTGTCTTTTCTTCTTTCCTCTGTGGCTTTCTTCTTCTTCTTCCTGCCTTCTCTTCTTCTTCTTCTTCACCTGTGCCTGCACACTCAAAGTTCTATCAGAGGGCAAAACCTACTCTACCCTTCCCCGCGTCTCTCTCTCTCAGAATTCGCTCTTAGGAAAGCTCTCCCAGAGCAACCGGGTAATCGGGTACGCGGGTCGCGCCCGGGTCCAGGCCCACCGGCGTGCGGTGGCGGGTGAGGAGTGCAGGTCGGGCTAATCGGGTCGGGCTAGGTCCGCGGGGCGTGAGCGCGGACGAGGCCGGATAATCGGGCGGGTGAAGGGGACCTCACCCTGTGATCTGAGGCGAACAGCTTAAGGCACTTTTTGCCTTTAAGCGCCCGCTCGCCTCAGTGGGTTTCCGAGGTGGGACTAAATGTCCTACCCCAATTTGACGCCCGCGCGGAGGAGGTAGCGGGCAGTCGAGGCTTCACGAGAGGGCTTCGCCTCAACTGCAGCCTGACACTTCGCGAAGACACCCCACGCAGTCTGGGAGCCTGATCTGGGCATGGCATGCCTGGAGCAGCAGGTCGAAGGAGCTTCTTCACCTCAGCAATGGCGGTGGCGAGTGAAGTTCCTGTTTACAGAGAAAGGGCCTCTCGGCCTAATTAGATACGCGGAGGACCTTCGCTGTGGCACGGCGAAGGTGGTCGGAGGGTCTGCAGGTGGCGGGGCGGAGCCTAAGGGCCGCCCTAGGTCAAACTGCGGGTTGGGAAATGGGTGTGTTCGGTGGAGTTGCAGAGGGCGATTTGGGGGAAGTGGAAGGGCGGAGGATGATCAGGGTGAGGAGGCGAAGGTTCTGCGGTGGTCGGCGAGCCGTGTGGGTTGCTGGAGTGATGGGAGCGGGTCGCCGGAGTGTGGCCGGAGGTGGAGAAGGTTAGGGTGATTAGGCGCGGTCGAGGGGTAATTAGATAAAAATAGCAGGGGGAAAAGAGAGAGAGGAGGCAGGGAAGTAGTTCTAACCTAACTAAAGGGACGAAGGGGGCGAGGAGGCGGATGGCTGTACCTGCTGTCGTCGGAGAAGAAGGTGCCCAGTGGGGGAGGACGGCGGCGACGACGGGGCAGAGGCAGCGCGCGCTGGTATTGCGGGACGCGGAGGAAGATCAGGGAGGTGGCTCTGCTGCTGGTATTGCAGCAGAGCGACGAGGAGGAGGAGAAACCGCCGGAGCAAGGGGGCGTCTGTCGGAGTGGGAAGAGAGGAAGTGAGGGGGTATCTCCGTCAGATCCGAGCTGGGAAGAACGGCGGAGCGACGGGGGTATTTATAGTGGCAGAACCAAAGAGGAGGGCGGAGGGAGACGACGTGTCTCCCTCGCTGGAGGACGCCGGAGGAAGGAGACCCATACCGTCCGTGCGTTCGTACGGCCGGTATGGGTGGTTGCAGCACTCAGGGGGGTGCTCCTGCGACGGCTGACGACGCAGGGCACCCCCATTTGACTTGGCAGGCCCCCCCTTACCCTGCGCGGCGCCATGCTCCGCGCAAGGTCGCCGTAGTATGGTGCTGCTCAGGTTTTGCAGGAGGGACCTAAACGTAAAGAACGAAGGAGAGTTAGGGGCCAAAATGTGAGGGTTCAAAAGTTGAGGGCCAGAAAGTAAATATATGAGGACCAAAGTGTAAAGTTGGTCAAGAAGGTTTCTTCTTAGGCTCAAGTTTTTATACATGACTAATTAGGACCTAAGGATTCGGATGGTAAATTTTATTTCTAGATTAAACCTTGTTTGACTGATCAAATTACGCAAAAACTCAAATTAAGTTGTTAATTGGGCATGGTTCTCAATGTAAGTCAAAATGGGTTTCTAAGGCCAAATTGAAGGTTCTAAATCCTAGAGATTATTTTTCTATGAATTTTAGAGGATTTAGTTGATTTTTTCTCTGCCTCGAACCTCGTGTATTTAAGTGAATTTATTTTTAGGGTTACAGGATGTCATTTAATTCTTCAGAGTTGCTGTATCCCTTGTTGAGTCATTTCATCCTACTTTTCTTCTTATTAGGTTGTTTTGACCTATGTTTGGACCCTGAGTTATCCTGTTTTCATATTGGATTGGTTAAATTGCATTTTTACCCCTCAGTTTCTGTTTTCTTTGCAAACTCAGAATCTCTCTGAGCCAAGCCTTTCTAAGGTTATGTAGGAGATTTTTCTTGCAAATTAGGGTTAAATGGTGCTAGTTTAGGATTTGTGACGAGGTTCTCATCAAGACCAAACAACTTTATATGTGAGCATGAGTACCGTGCTCAAAGATCATATATATATATATATATATATATATAAAAGGAAAAGAGTGTGTAGGAGATCTACATGTAAGTTATTTATAGGTGCAGTAATATTTTTTACAACGACTAATGTTTTGCATTGAAAATTTAGGGATTGAGATCATTTCACATGAACATATTATGTATCAAATTTAAAGTTAATTCGACACTTCTAATACATACATCCAACATGGTCGAATTTCGTGATACTTAGGCCGTAAGAAATGAGTCTCCTTTGATGTATGATTAGCTTCAAATTTGATGTATAACATGTTCATATGAAGTGATCTCAATTCCTAAATTTTCAATCCAAAACATTACTTTTGGTGAAAGATATTATTACATCTGCACGTAACTTACGTGCATGTCACTTGCATGCTCAAAACACACACACACACACACCTTATGTGCCATGGGTGACATTGCTCTTAAAAAATGAGGACCCACAAAATCCTAAACAAATGTGAAAAATCAATGAAAATCCCGTCTATAAATGTGCTAACTTGTGATTGGACCAACATTTTAAGTCCCTTAGCTCCTTAATTGAAAGGGACAAGTAGACTTAAAAGTCAAACCTTGTCTGCGATTTGGAAAAATCTAAATCTTACCTTGCCTTACATGTTATTGGTTAGAAGACATCTCGATGGAAAGTCTCAGGTTAATACGGATTCAGACTTATCTGAATCCTTTAGTTTACTTGGTGGTTAGAAAATTAGTGTTAAGAAATATAAAATTAATGTTAACCTTTATTTCTATTTACTTGTAAAGTATTGTTAACATCAATTTTTATTAATTTATGATGTTAATCTTTGTAGTGTTTACTTGAGTTAGTATTAATACCAATTTATTAGTAGGATTTAGGTGTTAGCAAAATCGATGTTAAGGTCCCTCAGTCCAAATTTTCATCATACGGGTTTAACCTCTCAAGTAAATAGAGGATAAACTTTCTTTTAGAGGGTCAACCTGCCAAGCAAACTAACCCTAAATTTGTCCTTGATCCTTTTGGATGATGCCTTTTTGGTGTCCTATCCTTGAAAATATTTACATGCATGATCCTTCAAACTTCTTAAGGAAGTGAGCTTTGTGCTTCTTAGTAATGAATTTTGTGTGTTAAGCAAATCTATATGCAAATGAAAATACTAGAAATATACTTTCTTTTACATATGTTGAGAAATGTGTTAACGCCACTGCAATGGCATTAGCTTGGCAAGGAATTTGTGGAATCATTATTTTTGAAAGAACTTTAATGTAATTTGTGAGGTTTTGCAAGGGTGCCTATGTGATATATTTTTTCTTTTTTGAGGGGATATTTGCTTAGTAGATTAAATAGGTATGCGTCGAGTTAAGTATTTAATTTGTTACTTAATTTACTTTTCATTTGCATCGGGTTAAATAAGTTTAACTTAAGATAAAATGTTTTCACTGTTGCTGTAGAATAACTTTAATTTATCAAAACATTAATTAATTTACTTAACATGATAGTTTTACACAATGCAATCACATATTTTTGACATTAAGTAATTGATATTATAATTTACATATTTATAAAGTTGCCACTGTAGAGTTGATTAATTACTTCACAAATGCTATGGTATTTTCACCTAAAAAAATATTTAAGAATTGGCTCTCTTTGCACCCAGATTGTATCATAAACGCTAAAAAAAAAAAAAAAGTTATTGCATCATTGTTCTCTATTCTCACTCATTTCTTCACCCCCTCTAACTTCACCGATCATTCTTTTGTTTTTACTTCCTTCAACTTGATATCATGGGACAAAAAGATATTGATTAACCTATCCATCACCCTCTCTGAAGCCTCTTTACAACCCTTTTGCTTCCCATTATTTTTTTTCTCCTTTTATTTCATGGCTACTTGAATGTTAACAACATCTAACCTCACATTAATTTAATGTGCAATTGATACATATATAACTTTTTTTTTTGCATGTATGTGTATAATGACTTGAAATCTCATTTGAATAGCTTAGGAAGGAATTAACCATTCACGTACATCAATTCCTTATATCTCTCCTATTCATACCATTCAACCATACCAGGTAGAGTTTACGGTAACAATTTATGTGATAACAGAATTTCTCAATTGCATTCACGTAAGAATCACTTCTTTCCTTTTTTTTTTTTTAATGTTTTTTTTTTTTATGCTTTCTTTTTTGAGAAGGACGAGGACAATAATTGGTATCATAAAAGCAACGGCTGTGATCAAAGTGGCTCATGCATGGTTTCATGGACCACATCCAGAAGTCAACCGATGAAATTGACGGCCACGATTTTGGCAGTTGGATGTTGGATGCCAAATGAAGTAGTGCTTTATGACATTGTGTTATTGCTTCCTCAATTGAATTGAGACCAATGAGGTGTTCCTTCAGATGTGTGGTCATGTGGGTTTGGTTCAGATGCGACGTATTTTATGGAAGAGTTCAGAAATTGAAATAAGGTCCACTTTATGTCTAGTTTGGAATGGCATATAGTTTACTTTTGACTACAAAGTAGGTTTTTTTTTTCTTTATCTCTTTCTTTTCTACTTCATCTTTTGGCTTTTTTTTTTTTTTTTCCCTTGCTTTCCACGTTTCATAAAAATTGCATGTAATCATCCGAATTCATTTTGAGCGTGTAACTTAACATACATGATGGAAGAGAATGAACTTAGAAGTTAGAACTAGAATAATTAGCATAATAGCATAGATATGTATATTGCAAGCAGAAAGCTATACACACAAACGCACATGGACACAGATGTGCACGGTACATATAAATTATGAATACACACAATATATGCATATGTAAAACTTGCATATAATATTGCTCCACTAAGTTAATTATGATCTTCCGAGAAATTAACTTTTGAAAGAAGCTAAGAAATTTTTTATGTGGAAACTATTTCTGAAATTCAACGTTTGAATTTTGAAGAATATCATTCATATAAGATAGCCACTCAAATGGAATGTGTATAAGATGGGTGTGCAAATGAATCAGGTTCAATTCAGTACAATCCAATAATATATAAATTCTTGTGGCCAACAAACGACCATAAGGTCAAGATTTTTTTTTTTTTAATTAATGTAATAAAATGCATTTAAAATCATCTTCAAGAATGCTGGGTATTTTAAGAAACAGAAAATTTAATTCTTATGGCCAAACAAACAATCATGTAGTCTATATTTCTTGTTTGTCACTGTAATTAATAAAATGATGTAGGTTAAAAAAATTGAAAAAAATAGATGGATGATATTGTGAATGTGATTTTATTTAATATATTTTTTATGTAAAAAAAATATTTATATACGATGGGATCCATCATTATTAAAATTAATAATAAATTAATTTTATACAAATATAAATTACTTAAATTATTTTTAAAATTACTTTACATCGATATAAAATCACTTTGTACCAGTAAAATTTTATTTTATATCGGTGTAAAATCATTTTTCATCTTCGAAATGATTTTTTATTGGTATAAAGTAAAATTGCACTAGTACAAAATTAAATTCAAAGTATTTGTTCACCTACGACAAGTGATTTTACACTTGAAAAGTGATTTTTCACGTTAAGGCTTAGGATTTAGGGTTCCTAAATCCTAGACCCTAAACCCTAGGGTGAAAAATCACCTTTTAAATGAAAAATCGCTTTCCATAGGTCTTAAACTCATTTCACCTCTCATACGTAAAATCACTTTCCATAAACCTAAATCCTAAATCCTAAGTCTTAAACCCATAGGCCAAAATCACATTGCATGGGTGCAACCACTCTTAGAATAATTTTGCTTCGTTGTAAAATGAGATTGTACCGGTACAAAGATACCTTAGAATAATGTATTATTGGTGCAAAATGACCGATGCAAAATCACTCAAAATAACTTATCATCCATGTAAAGTAATTTATCATCAATGTAAAGTAATTTATCACCTGCATGTTTTAAGTTAAAGTGGTGTGTTGATTTTTTTTTTTTAATGTGGTCGAACCTATCATGTAACAAACTTTATATTTTTTTATTTCTTTACATTAAATATCAATTATCAAGTAGATCCACGTTAACAAAATTATGTGAATCACAAGAATAAAACCTACAAATTCCTCATCATAATTTTTTACATCACTATTTATGTTTCTCCACCTTTTAGCTTGATAAAATGCATTTAAACCCATCTTCAAGAATGCTTGATATTTTAACAAAAAAAAAAAATTATGTTCTTACGTCCAACAAACAATCCTGAAATCTTTTATTAATATATCTTCACCTTGCAATGAAACGCTTTAAAAGTTGAGCTTATAACCTGAATAACGTGCCATGGAAAATACAAAATGATTACTGCAGTAACATCTACGGTTTGCACTTCCAAAGATAAATTTACATCGACATTCCATTGAAGTGAATCGAGGAACTTTTGTGGCTGTCTTATGGGCCCAAATCCAACTACCCTTCACTGTTTTCCATTGCATGAAAGATGGGATCCCCACAGGCCAATTTTTCTCTTTCCCAATAAATGCATATCCTCGAAGAAAATCGATACCTCACGGAACATACCAGAAAATGTGGTCACGTAAATTTCAGAACAATTTACAGAGAGATTCTCGAGGTTTAACCTCAAGTTAAATGCCATCCACGAACTTCGAAAAAGCACTAAATTTGGTGCTCATACTTTACGATGACACCATGGACCCCGTTGTCTCCCATTTTCTGCGTGAGGTGGACGCCTCTGATTAATCACGAAGGTGACGTTGAGTCCTTGAATAAGTGGATTAATTATTTGAAGGATTTAACAATGTTAAAGCTATTTCCTAGATGTAGAATAAATTTAACTCAAATGACGTCTTCCTTACGTGACGTAAGTGGTAGATGGATTAATTGGAATCAAATTATCCACTTAATCTTCCCTTAACCTGCCCATCAAACGTCGACAAGTCTATTCACGTGAAAAGTGAACGATGTCCTCGCTTGCTCTCCTCTACAACTTCCCTTAAATTACCCGCGACGACTTCCCCAGGTCCATCCCAAAATCGGGGGTCATTAATGCAATTTACCACCTTCAAACCTAGATAAATCCATCCCCATAATTGGGGGCCCATAAATGCAATTTACCACCCTCCCCACGTTCGAAAGGAGAGCTCTATAAAAAAAAAACCCCCCCCTCCACCGAGCTCTTCCCACACGCAAACATACGCCCACCCCACCCTTCAGACCTCTTCAAGTGACCCCCACTCTGTATACCGACCTGAATCCCGTCCAGATACCAAGTGGATTTGGACGCAACATGGGGCTCTCCCTCATCCCCATGAAGATGTCCACCCGCCTCCTCTGGTGCTCGAGTTTCTTCCGCCACAAGTCCCCTTTCTAGAACCTTCCACTACTCCTTTCTAGAACCTCTCGCCTACTCTTTCCTTCGATCTTGTTCTCCTCCTTGCCCTTGTCCTTGTCCTTGATGTCGAAGAAGCACGCGTGGCCAACTCACGAGGCTCCCGTGTTGACTCGTGACATTGGCGAGTTTGATTTCCAAGGTACCTAACTTTTTTTTTTTTATAATTTTATTTATAATTCTTTGATCTTCGCCTTCGCAGATGTATCACAAGAATAAGTTAGTGGAATAAATTAAAACTTATACCATCCTCCTTGAAGTCATCATGGACGCTGGAGAAGCTATTTTCATTAATTTGTACAACTAATGAAGATCCCAAGTAAATATGAAAAGATGGAACCATGAACCAAAAGTAATTTAACTTAGTGAAAATAAAAAGTGATTTATGATGCTAAAATAAGAGGCTTTCAGACGCACACACATGCATATATTGGCAATACCTTAGCCCTTAATGTTTAAATTTGTACACAATACCACTACAAAATTAATATCTCTTGCCTAAATGCTTACTAAGTTGTTCTCTAACTAAAAATAAGCTATTATTGATGGATTGGGCCAAAAATAGATAGTTAATCTTTTTCTTCTTCGCATCTCAGCATTCAAATCAATGTTATTTCAACTTTAAAATCGGCTCAACTAGATTTATCATGGACTTGAGCTCTTGTGATATTTAGATATTGATGATGAGATTCTTCCTTTTCCGATAATCTCTTTTTGATATTTTGGTTGGATACTGGCCTTTGGGTTGAAATTGAGACTTCAGTTTAGGTCAACGCAGGATCATTCGTTCATACGCCGTTAGTTTTGAACGCTTATTTTGATGCAAATAATTTGGTTCCAAATTTCGAAATCCTTCCCATGTGCGGGAATAATTTGGCTTTCTGAGTATATATTGGTCATTTTTCATCCCTTAGTCAATTTTTGAAAGAGAGGTATTTAAAATATCCCAAAACCTTCCCCCTCTCTTACCAAGAAAAAAAAAAAAAAGAAAAAGAAAAAGATGCATAACCTCATGAGTAACATCGATTCATCTCCTATTTTCATCCCATTCTTTCCCATAAACAACCAGGATCTAATAAGTGAGATCTGAGTTTCCAAGGAAAAACTCAGAAATTCTGTTGAAAAATTACTTCTAAACGTTCATAAGCAGGAAATCTCTATTTATTTCTGAAATGTTCGTGTACGATCAATCTCTGCGGCCCACTTTTAAATGATTGCTGGGGCTTTCATCCTCTTTACCCCTTAATTTCTTAATTTTGGATATGAGAACCAAAAGGTGGCAGCTTGCTGGGGTTCTTCAGCACGAAGGAAATGGGCAGCAAAGACCTCGGCATGCAGGAAATGCTGAGTTCAAACTTGCTCGAAGACTACTTGGCCGACGACGACCTCTTCAACGAACAGATTTTACCCAAGAAGCAGCGTCGCCTCACCCCCGAGCAGGTATTCATTACCTTGGCTTCTCTTCGTAAGCGAAGATGTAGCTATTGGACCAAACCCGTCATACACGCATCTCTCTCGGAACTGTATAAATAAAAAGCACCGGTAATTTTTAATTATACAACGAAATATTATTGGTAATTTTTAATATATAATCAAAAGTTACACGTAATTTTTAATTTTTTCGGATGTATTGAACAGGTGTATGAATGAGAGGATATTAATAGCGTAAGCCCTTTTCTGAATTATTGATTCGAAGTAAATTTGAGATGTCCTTAACATCAATATCATACCTTCGTCGTAGGAGTGCTTGGCATTGGGTTTACGTCTGTTTCTTCGCTACTTAAGCAGGAGATTGTATTCGGGGTGGTATGATAGATAGTTGGTGTAATATCACCATCCCACTTTCTATTACTCACCTTGTTGAGAGATAAATGATACCTGTGAGTGCCTTTGTTAAGTAAAAAAAAGAACACACTCTTACATAGGAAAGGATACGCTGACATTTTGATAGAGAAATGATGAAAAAAATATGTCAAGATGTGAATATGAAGATGACCTGAGATATTGGCATAAATTAGTAGCATACCCATTTGTTTACTTTTTTTTTCCTGATTATTTAACAAAAATTACAGGGGGATATCGCTTATTACACGTGAAGACCACATTTGCACCCCAAGGTCACAATGTGACGCCCATCTCTGAGTTTCTTCTCTCCCGACCGTTAATTTTACTAATGCAATAAACACATAGGCGCTGTTTTGATGCAGAAACGTGAAAAAAAAAAAAAAAAAAAAAAAAAATTATAAGAGGAATTAAGAAAACAAAAATTAAGAGAGACAGTAAAATTTTTTTATTTTAGAGAATTAAAGATCTCCTTGAATGAAATAATTCCACCTCTGACACGAAAGTATTTTCTTATAAAATTAAATACTAAATTTTGAAATTTCCTAAACAAGAAATTTTGTTGTGAATTGTTTATTCCAAACAGCCCCTTAAACCACAATGTACCATCACCATATTTCAAGGGTCATAGATGTAAATTTTCAGTTATTGCAAAAGAAAAAAAGTTTAACTTTTTCCTTACCACGCATGTACGCACGTAAGACTATCGTACGGGTTCAAATTAGAAAAAAGTTATCATATGTTCTTTAGAATGTTTCACATATTAAAAAATCAGAATAATAATCACTGTTAGCTACATTTAATCTGTGTTAACAACGACATCAATATCTCAAATGCCTATTGAGATTAACATAAAAGTATAAAAATCCGTACCAAATAGACAAGTGTGCTTTCATTAGGATTATCTAATCGGGACCCTACACAAGAATTAAACATTAAACCCCCATTAAATGCTATCCAATCCCCCATTGCAATTGGTGTTAACAAGTAATCAAAAGCAGCTTCATTGTTTCTCAAAAATTTAATTTATGGGCAACTATAGTCCTTTTATTCACATAGACCAGCGAAATTTTCGCCACTTCTATATGTGATAACATCCGAGAAATTAGTTTGTCCTTTAATTGGATACTTTGTTACCTAATAAATATTTTAATATCTGACGGTGGCGACGGCGGTGGCAAACAACGGGAATCCTCAAAGGTAAGTCTTCTCGAGAAGAGCTTCGAAGAGAAAAACAAGCTTTTACCGGAAAGGAAGAGTGAACTAGCAAGAAACCTAGGTCTCAACCCGCGCCAAATCGCAATCTGGTTTCAGAACCGCAAAGCAAGATGGAAGACTAAGCAACTAGAACGTGATTACGAACAACTCAAGGCTTCGTATGATAAGCTACTCGCCGACCACGACTCCCTTCGAGCTAATCACGATTCGATTCTGAACGACAACCAACAACTACGTCACAAGGTAATAAGCTATGTCAATCACTTTAGGTTGTAATTCAACCTGAGATTATAGATAGGAGTTAATTCGAAGGTTCCATATTAATTCTTCATTAATTGTTTAAAAGAGTAAGTTCAAACCTACCCTCAAATTAAGGCATGCATGTGGATTTTGAGTTAGAACTTTTCCTGATTCATAAATGGAAGAGAAGATCATATATCTTTAATTATTTTGGATCGAAGCTATACCTGAACGTAGTATAGAAATATATTTTGTAACATTTAATGTATATAAAAGTGGGAATCACTTTTTATGTCTCCCTCAACACTTCCTCTTCTTGGGTGGACCAATCAACCAAATGTGTTAATGAATTCAAAATATTCTAAAAATATCAAGTAGTAATGTCACAACCGCGACCGATCTAAACAATTCTCTATCAGTGTAAAATCAATTCTATACTAAATTTTGACGGTGTAAAATCAAATTACGTTAAAAAAAAAGGTTACTCTAACATTTGAATCGAATTGTATCGGTGGAAAATTCTTTTGCATCTGTGTATTTTAATTCAGAATCAAATTGCATCGATATAAATCCAAAAATCATCGGTGATTTTTTCACTCACAAGTCATGGTAGTTATTTACATTGTTTTTTATGTGTGAGATTTATGCAACAAATTTATACATTAAATGTCAACATGTATGATGAATAAAATGTATTATATATTTTTTAAGTTTTTGTGAATTTTCGCATTCTGAAATAGTTCCGTGATCACCTGCCATTTTGCTTGAGGCAATTTTTTAATCTACTATCAATTAAGCATGCAGCCTCATCTGTGCACTTCCAATATTAGTTTCTAATTAAGCTTTCGACATCACTGGGCATTCTAAGAGCAGGTAGCATTCTTAACCGAAAAGCTCCAAGCAAAAGAGATCCACAGCCAGTGGGCACCAATAACGATGGAAGCAATAATGACCACTGCAATCGAACCCACCAATAAGGCCGGAAGAGTTGATCAGTTGACGGAGGCTGATGGTGCCTCCTGTGCCAATAAGCTGGAAGATCGTCTTAGCAACAGATTAAGCAACGTCACCAACGTGGCCGGAGACGGGGAACTGCGATTTGCCCTCGAGGATGAGAGCAATTACCAGGGTGGTCACAGCCACGTGATCTTCTCCGAGGAGGATGGTGCATGGGGAGGCAATGGTAGTGTTATTAACGGAGTTTACTTTTCCGACGTCTACGCAAACGACGTCGGTGCTGTTCTGGCAGAGCATCAACCGTCGCCGCACGAGGAGGCCGAAGGTGGCATGGGTTGGTGGATCTGGCATTGACCCGAAGAGCCCTATCTTTGCTCGATCCCAATTCGATCTCAATGTTTGAGAATAATCTTAGGCGTATATGGATTTATATATCCGCATTTATATCTAAGATTAGAGCTCGTTTGCGCATGAATGCGCCCTCCTCACATGTTGGGAAGCCAAGCTGGTGTTTATGGGTGCATGCGTCATACGAATATCATAAACCGAAATTGTGTATCCTTAAAATTTGACGTTTGCAGAGGTGTTCGTATAAACGTTACGTGTTATATATTGGTAGAGGTGTTTACAAATGTTATATATGATATAATGATATTAGAGCAATCCAAGGGTGTAGGGCCCTCTGATTGGCGGAGAATTAGTCTCGCTATTGCGAGGACTACACCTCGTGAAATATCCATGGTTTCCCTTGATTTGCTTGCGAAATTCTACACTCTAGTTTCTCAACTTGTCTTACCTAAATCATCTAATCTTTCCGTTAATAAGTTATATGGAATCACCTCAGGTGTTGTTTTAGACGTAACCACTTTTTTTCTTTTTCCTCCTTCTTTTCCTCATATGCAGCGGATTCCAAGTGCCAATTATCCAAATTGATTTTTTTTCACCTCAGCTAACAAGTGGCTGACGGCCTCCTGACCATTTTAAGCGTCACGACATCTGACCTTCTGCCAAAGTAATTTGCAATTGGTGCTACCCACGCGCTTTTCCAGTCTGTTCTGGGGAATGGAATGGTCTCCTAAATCTATGTGCAATGTGCTCGTGGCCACATCTTTGTATTCACCTATCAATTGCACTCACTGTTGCTAAATAGGAAGTAGTTAGTGATGTCTGTCTCCTATTTTACACCCTATAGGGAATGTTTACGAGCTTACCCGTTGGGATACAACTCTCAGCTGCTGATAATCATTGATTATGGCAAAAAGGATCTTAAGTTTGAACTCCGACTCTCCTAAAGTTTGGTGTTGTGGATCCTCAATTTCCTTAATTTACCCTCAAAAGAATTCTGGGTCACCAAAAAGAAAAAAAAGAAGACAAAATGTTTATGAGCTCCCAGGAATGCAACCTAATTTGTAGTTTATACAATTTAATATTTACGAGCAATTGATAGAGGCATAGTACTTATCTATATGAACGTGTTCAACAATTGAAACTCTTGACTTCGACGGAGAGATTTGAAGCTAACTTATTAAAGTGTTATCCCAAATTTATAGGAAGGGCTATCCCTCGTGTTAGAACTTCAACGTTTGCTCATCTAGAGTTGAGTTATGCTGACACCAATTAGGAAGGGTGTTAAACAAAATATAAATTTCATAACAGGTAAATAAAAGCTAATATAATCTCCAAACAAAAATTGAGGGTAACGCAAAGTTGCATTTTTCAAATGTGGCCAATTTCTCCTCATTTTATCCTGTGTGGGATTGTGGATCATCAGTTAACCATCCTTTTTTGTACTTTGTGCACTGCCACATCCCATTGTTTTTTTTTTTTTTCTTTTTTCTTTTTCGGCAAAGTGGAAATTCCATTGACCTTAAAGAAGATTACAGGGAAAGTAGGCAGAATTCCAGCACCCGTGTACCTCAGACCTCAGACAGAATCGAGCCAATTTGTGCGCCAGCTGAAGTTGAGATCCAGGAACTTTGAGCAAGGAAATACCTTGGTTCTTCTCCAGCATGGATGATATATCTGAATTTCTAACATGGAGCGCACTCATGGATGATAATATATATCTGAATTTCCAAGGAGATAGCATTTGACCAAGTATCTGCTTTACCTGATTCACAGCATCGGATAATATCTGCAAATCTGGAAAACCAGCAGCCAAGAGCCATCCGCATACCAAGGAGAATAGCCCTCGATACAGCTTCATCAGAAGAAGAAGTATCACATGAAACAGCCTCCGCAGTCACAATATTGCCATTCTCATCAACCAGCACAGCCGCAGCTTTGGATTTGGAGGCGACAGCAGCATCAACCAACACAGTCATTCGATTAGAATCAATAGCATTTCCATAGTTATTTCCATAGAGCTCATCTCGTTTAATTGATTTCAGGCCCTCTGATACCTGTCAAAAGCTCGTTTCAGAGTAACAACAGTTCCGATCGTATCACTAAAATTCACCCAGAAGTAGAAGATATACACCCGACAGAATATGATAGCTTTTATTCCCACCAGAACAAAAAAAAAAAAAGTACCGAAAATTGCAAAAAAAAAAAAAAAAAAAAAAAAAAAAGCTGATACTTCTCGATATTTCAGAACAAGCATGGATTTTTCCTCACAACCATGCCGGTCTATCCAGAGGAGTCACCACGGACTTCACTTGCAGGTAGTTCTTGAGGCTGTCCATCCCTTTCTCCCTGCCTTGCCCGCTCATCTTCACCCCGCCGAACGGGATCGCCGCGTCGAACACGTAGTAGCAGTTCACCCACACGGAGCCGCAACGCAAGGACCGCACCAGCTTGTTCGCCGTGTCTATGCTCCGCGTGAAAACCCCCGCTGCGAGCCCGTAACGGCTCGCGTTCGCCCGTCGGATCACTTCATCTACGTCCCTGGCCAAACCGCGGGGAAAATCATACATGGTCCTCTCCGATTCAAAAATTTAACGCGAAGAAAGAATGACCCCCATCGAATCGGCTAACTCACTTGAACTTCAAGATGGACTGCACGGGCCCGAAGATCTCCTCCTTCGCGATCACCATGTCATCCTACTCCATCGAAACATAGCTCTACTTATTTCCGAATTTGGAACATCAAGATCGCAAGAAGAGGATGCCGAGTGAGGTTTCGCTACCTTGACGTCCGAGAAGACCGTAGGTTGGATGAAGTAGCCCTTGTCCCCAACCCGTTCGCCTCCCGATTCGAGGGCTGCCCCCGCCTCGACTCCGCCCCTTATGTAATGCATTATCTTGCTGAACTGTCCCTCATCTATCTGCGTAAAACTCCCACAAACAAGAACCGGTTGTGAGCACCAAAGCAGAGTGGGAGCGAGCACATATACGTACTTGTAGCTCTAAATTTACCTGGGGGCCCTGTTCCACACCCTCCTTGAATGGATCCCCTACCACGCGTGCTAGAGCGTGCGCTTTCGCCTTCTCCACGAACTCATCGTGTATGCTCTCGTGCACGAACGTGCGAGATCCGGCGCAGCAGCATTGACCCTGTAGGATCCACCGATTGAGGCCTTCCATGTTGCGCAATTCCATGTTAAAGAACACCGGGCCCTCACCTGGTTAAAGAACACCGCACGGTGAGCTTGCTTGACTGCGTGGTCAACGTCCGCATCCTCGCACACGATGAAAGGCGACTTGCCACCGAGCTCTAGGGTCACTCGTTTGAGGTTGCTCCTCGCGGCCAATTCGAGCACGATCTTGCCGGTGCCGGTGGATCCTGTGAATGCTAGCTGGGCAAGCCGGGATTTGAGAGGGCAAAAACATCTGTTATCTTACGATAGAACAGTATTGATGGAAATTGATGAGGTGCTCTGCGAAATTTCCAAATAAGAAGATAATAGAGACACTTTTTCTTTTTTTTTTCTTTTTGGTTTTTTTTTGTTAAATTTTAGAACACAAACCTGAAGATGATCTTGATTCTTATTACTTAATGGCTACTTACTTTCATCTTCTAATGGACCTTTTTCCACATTGAGTTATCCTTGCCTTTGACCTACTGGGTCATAGCTGTATTTAGATGTCATTAGCAAACATCGTTCTTAATCCTTCCTCCCAGGCACTTCTTCTAGCATCTCGTGATTCTTAACTTGAAATGTCCGAACCATCTCAAACGAATTTTCCTTCTGTTCTAAATTCTATTGACACCCAAGAAATCTTATCATTGTAACTGGGAGAAACAATGATATATATATAAATATATATAACCTTAAACCCTTCGAATTTGAATTTGAAGACAAGTGCTCCTCAGATCACAAAACCAATGGATAAGTGTAAGACAAGATTTGAACTTGCAACAAAAAAGTACTGATTACCTTGTCGACGTCCATGTGACTAGCTAGGGCAGCACCGGTGGTTGGACCAAAACCCGAGATGACATTTAGAACACCAGGAGGAAGGCCAGCCTGCAAATTGTGCCATAGGCCCATTAGTATGGTTATTAGCCCAGCTGAGAATAAAGCTAATGAAATTGCTAGATATACCTCTGCAAGACTCTTAACACCAAATTACTCTAGTAATCATTCCGTACAAGGTTTTGTTTGGGAACTAAGCAAATAATTGAAATAAATAAATTTAGCACAAATGTACTTCAATGTGAAAATTCACGTAAAAATTTATGTATCTCTTCACAAATTAAATTTCATACGTGACATTTAATTATAAAATAATAAATCAAAATACATCGACGATATTTAAGTGCAATGGTGATTCTTTAATTGTGAATTAAATTACACTTACGATGTTAGCTACGTACCAAATATCATCTGGAGACTACATCCGCGATTGTTTGATTCTAAATGATCTAATATAACGAACATTATCGGGGATATCTTTGTGTTTATTTACTTTAGCTAAGAACTAATTGCCTATCTAGACTACGATTAAAATGGTGTGTTTCCCTGAGCAGTTAAGTAACATGTAAAATGGTCGTAGGAATGTATCATGCAAAGCAAATATCATGCTCATCCAATTTTCACATACATGTTATTAGGGAATTTTCATAGTTACGCTCTAAATAATTGATATTACATATATGACCCCCAATAAACCGTCATATCAGTCCGTGAACTCCTTTGCTAGAAAAGCTATGCTTCAAAACCCGAGGGCTCAGACGGAGAAGGAAAGAAAGTTTAGGTGTCTATGTTTTGATTTTGATCTAATCTCATGAAGCAGACATCACTTTAGTCGTAGAATCTAACAATCACCTGCAGAAAATGTAACACCATCCCGATACATAATTTCTTTTTTTAACAAGAAAGAGTCATATGTGTCAAATTTCGTGTACACTCCAACGCACACGAAGCTTCTCCCAAACAGAAAGTCTCTTGCCTGAGCTACGTGCAATTTCAGAAATAATACATGTGCTAAATCTTCCATCATCTGAACTTAATCAGTTTGGTCTCCTCTCTCCATTCCAAATACCAACCAACCAAAATTTCAACTGTCCACTTCCGATGGAAATTTTCAGTTAAAAGTGCCTCAACATTTTTTTTTTTTGCACCGCAAAGAAACAAGCGAAAAGAGGGTGGTAAAAACTCACGGTACACCCTCCGAAAACAAACAAAATCCCACTGACATGAGCAGGAGAGAGAGAGACGACCGGTTCCCAGTGTCATTACCTCAAGGGAGAGCTTGGCCACGTACAGGGCGGACAGAGGGGTCTGCTCCGCTGTCTTCAGCACCACGGTGTTGCCGCAGGCCAGCGCGGGGCCGACCTTCCACGCGAACATCATCAGCGGGAAGTTCCACGGTATGATCTGCCCCGCCACCCCGACCGGCTCGTGCAGCACCTGCACGTGGTGCGGCCCGTCGGCGGGCACCACCATGCCGTGGATCTTGTCCGCCCATCCTGCAAATACCGATACGGATACGGATACGGATGGTAATTAACTGGCTGTGACTCTTATAACATAGACTCTCCTTCTTCTTCTTCTTCTTCTTCTTTTTTTTTTCCTTCCTTTCGCATGTACCTGCATAGTAACGTATGGTTCGCGCGAGCAACGGGACCTCCCACCCGGCGGATTGATCGACGGGCTTCCCGTTATCCCACGTCTCCAGGGCCGCGATCTCGTCGTTGTGCTTCTCGATCAGATCGGCGAACCTGTACATAACCCGTGCTCTCTCCTGAAAGACAATGCAAATCAAAGCACTGGCGTGATTTGCTTCGAATCGCGTTTGCGTCCTGTGTGTGCAATTTGACTTCTATTGAGGGCATGCTTGCAAATTTCCCAGATTGCGGGAAATTTTATACCCAATAACCAGGAATTGCATCCACAGATTCTAAATTTTATACCTTTAGAATCGATAAGATTTTTTTTTTTTTTTTTTAATTTTAGAACCGATAAGATTTACGACCTCGATTCTCGATTGGAAACCAAGTTCCAATCTGATGAATGCATCGAATCGACCCATCCTGATGGGTTCGGTCGAAATATTGCATTGATAGGAATCTAATTGGATCAAACGATTGACACCCTCTAATCTTAAATGCAGAGACATAAACAAGTCGATGTTATAGTTAATTACATAGGCAGTCATCTTGGGCCAAGGGCCTCCATCAAAGGCCTTGCGAGCTGCCGCCACCGCGCGGTTGACATCCCCGACGTCGGCCTCGGCGACGTGGGCGATCACCTCTCCAGTCCTTGGGTCAAAAGTTGGGAACGTCTTCCCTGGTTTAATAAAAAAAAAAAAAAAAAAAAAAGCAAGAAAACATCAATAGCACAATAATCTCAAACCTTCAAATGTTTTATTAGTAAGATCCTCAATCTTATTCTACCGAAGCCACTTAAGTATGTTTGGAACAACTTCTACAATTGATAGGGCGATCCGGGACCACCGACAATGGGTTCTACTCAGGTTTAGAAGTAAGAGTAGGTTCATAGGTCCGTTCAAATCAATCAATCCCACACAAGAAACATTATAGTTGACAACCCAATTCTACGAAGAATGGTGTATGCCTTGGAAAAGTAAGTGGACTCTCAAATTTTACTAACTACTCAGGTACGTGAACAAATATATTCTTACTCTCCATGCGCACTTGACTTTTTCCCTCAACAACTTTGATATTTATGAGTTATAAGTATGTTCCGTGTTGCAAGAACCCTAGGAAGTGGAGATTGTGGCCAAGCGAGTGTGTGGTTTTCAATAAGTACCCACATCTCCATGATTCTTAGCAAGTATAAAGATAATTGCCATCATTCAGGGAATTTTTGTGCAAAAAAAATCGTTCGATAGTCCAAACGAGTAGGATCAATCTTTCCTCTAACTGGCCTCATTAGGCAGGGTGCAATCCATTGGATGAAATTCTATTGGTTCGACTATGCTTGCTGGGTGACTCATTTAATTGGATCGACTAGTCTCGTTGGATAACTTATTTTGATAGACTAGCTACTCTTGCTAGTCGAGGATAGTCAAATGTATGCAAGGCTCATAGGTTAGCAAATCCTGCCAGATAGGCTTTTTCTTTTACCAACCAGGATTTAGATGGGTTTGACATTTTACCTATTTATCCATTGGACCTTAAGGTTGTGTTTGGTTGGCGGATTAAGTATTTAACCCGTCACTTGACATGCTTCTTATTTACATCGGGTTAAATAGATTTAGTCTAGGGTAAAATTATTGCATCCTCTATGTAGAATTACTTTAATTCGTCAAAATATTCAAATAGATTAACTCACTTATTCCATCATTTATTTCAATTTATTCTACAAACTTATTCCTCTTAACAAACGAAACCTAAAAGATCTTATTACAAGGTAAGCTCCTGTTCTTGACCCTGTGTGCTCCACCTCCCCTAACCTTCTCTTTTCCATGTGGGTTTAAGGGAAAAAAGAAAAGAAAGAGAGGTGCTACTGTAGCTGTTGTTGTTGTGAAGGAGGAGGACCGTAGGAGGAGTAATCACGGCAAGGAATAAAAATCCAAGGCAGGGACCTCTCTTTCCTTCGAATTGCATTTCCTTGGATTCTTGTGAATGGATCAGTAGAAAGGGCATAGATTTCTGTCCTATGTTTATGCATGTGTAGATATGGATGCACGTAAAGATGTTTCGTTGTGTGAGCATGTTGGGAGTAACACCGGCATACACACTTGTTAGATTTGTTAGTAATATTTGTTAATGGG
The DNA here is from genome assembly GCA_037157565.1 of Thalassia testudinum. Taxonomy (NCBI): domain Eukaryota; kingdom Viridiplantae; phylum Streptophyta; class Magnoliopsida; order Alismatales; family Hydrocharitaceae; genus Thalassia; species Thalassia testudinum. Next base: position 59,125,043 of record JAZHRO010000030.1, read on the forward strand.
ATTTTAAGTATTTCCCCCTTGTTCCATACATGGATAAGAATCGGTAACTATGATTTATGGATGTTTGGAGTGGGTAGGTTTTGAGTTGAGAGCCAAAATCCCCAACTTCACGCTCATTCTGAATTCTAAAGCATCCAGCAGACATCTAGTTATAAAATCAAAGGACCTATTATGCAATATGGGTCGTCCAATTCTAAAATCAACCATTCGGTGCAGAGGGAGGGACCTAAATCAAGAGGTGAATCCTTTTTGCTAAGTGATGCATGATCATTGGGTCATTAAACATTTGATGAACCTCCCAAATGTCTAATGATGCCCTTTAGGTGTCTGACAAATGAAGATAAAGGGCGGGCTTTGGCTCCCCTCTAGGGGAGTTAGACTTGAAAGCTAATGCATATGTAGTCTTTTTTGAATTCCAAAGATCTAAATAGGGAATAAAAGTGATTTGAATTGGTTAATTCTTGGTCTACTTAATGACGTAATTGATTCTATCTAGAGTCTAAAAGAGAATTATTAGATCATAAGGTCTCAAGTGAAATCCACGGAGATCTAGTAGGTTCGTAGGATTATATAATCTTGGTATTGTACAAGAAATTGAATAAAATAGGATGATTAGGTCATGATAAGTGGATCCATAAAGTTGGGCACCTCAACCTCGTGAACGAAAGGTCCACTGTTGTAGATTAAACGTTCGCAGATATGGGGTTGCTAGCGACTACCATTGGTCAACTTGCCTTAGTCCAATGGTGGATTGTGAGAGGGTGCACCCGAAGTACATGCTCCTAACAGAAGCATTTGTGTGGCCTGCCAACATTTGGCCGATTCCATCGGTAAGAGTATTTGGTCATGACCTCCAGAAGGGACATTGAGAGGGTGCACCTAGATTATATGCTTTTGTGAGATTATTGGTGTAACTCGTAAACATCTGACCAACCCTGCTATCAATGATCTGAATGATCATTGACCAGACATCAATGGATCCAAGTTGAACTTGCTTCTCATGATTTCGAGACATTAGATTAGATAGCTTCCAAGAGACCCATCTCTCTTGACTGACATCAGCAATGTTCTCGTATGACGACAACTATGCCTCACTCGAAAATCATCAGTGTTGCTAATCTCTCCCTTATCAAGGAGAGACTATCAAGCTATGATTAAAGGGGAGAATATGTCTCCATCACCTCTACTGAAGAGAGTTGATTCCTAAATCAAACCATTGAGACGAGTAAAAGAATTGAATAGTGATAATAAACCCTGAAATGACGGTTGGGGTGAAATGTGTTAGCTTGTTGGTTGCCTATAATATAAATATCCATACGCTATCCGCTTTCGCTTGTTGGTACACAGTTTTATTCCAATTGGGTTACGTTGTTCATTCTACACTTGTGAGATATCTTCAAGACTTAATGACGTAAGGTTGTACCTTGGTGGTAAGTAGGTCGAAGTGGGTCTACTTAATACAGGTGAGGTGATGCTTGTATAGGGTTCTTTAGTACTCGGAGGACCTGATTGTGGAGTTTCAACTTCCCAAACAGCCATTGGACCCTTTCCATTGACGACATGTGGGAGGCCTTGACCAATTTTGTTACCCCTTCTTGCCTCCTACATTATGACATTTGTCGGACAGGTTATACTTTGAAAGTTCTAGGCACATCTGCAGTCTGTTAGTTGTTGGATACTATTGTTTTGTACCCCTATCCGTGTGTATGTGTGTACGCAAGGTAAAATATGGCTACCTAAATGGAGGAGTCAATTAACAACCCCCAAACACTTTGAGCTTTGTCTATCACCATGAAGCTATGGAGATCTTACCATCCCACTATAATTAAAAATTGTATAAAATTTTAACTCGACCATAAATCACATCTTTCTTCTATTAATTAATTTTAATCTCCAAAATTTTACAGCAATGTATGATTCATAGACAAAATTAAAGATATCGAAGGCAACCAATTAGCTTTCTTCTCGAGTAGCCACATTTTATCCTCTCTATATATTTATTCTTTTATATATATATATATATATATATATATATATATATATATATATATATATATATATATATATATATATATATATAATGAAGAGATGAGTAGGAAAATATTAATTACCAGAAACTGAATCGATGAAGTTGCCATCGATAAGTAGTTGGGTGTGCTCCGCTTGGACAGGAGGGTGGATTGGCTCTTCCAGTGCTGCTGCTGTGGTGAACCCACCGGATCCATACGAGGATGGCTTGGATGTTCTCCCTGACATAAGAAAAAAGAATTTGACATTGAGATGCATAAAATATTTAACAATTTACATCAGAGAGAGCACATTTGGAGTAGTGGTCGTAACTTAGTAAGAATGGATGCAGGATAAAGCTCAGAGCCGTTGGGGGTTGGGGAATTTGGATATATATTCCCTTGGAGGGTTAATTTGGGCTTCCTGATATTTTGGGTAAAGATTAGATATTTATGGAGGGGAGGGTGATTCGGAGTCTTACACTTCATTTGCCATAATTATATAAATCAGCGTCAACGTCAATTTATCCTGTTACTTTACATTAACACTATTATATATTAAAATATATCTATTTTAATATAGTATACTCGTTAAAATATATTCATTATATAAATTAAATCTATTCACACCTATATTATAACATTAAAAACGCTGCATCAACCCATCAATTTGTTTTATCCCATCACTCATTTTATCAATCAAATAAATACTTTATTATACTTATCTTTGCAATATATTTTTTTTAGATAACTCTTACCCCGCTGAGAAATGCACTTTTATCCCGTGATTAAACTCCAAGCTTATGGGGAAATTTGATTATATATTCACTTTGAAGGTATTTGATTGTCGGATTAAATGAATTTATATTGAATTAAATATTTAATTTATTATTTAATTAATTTCTTATTTATGTTGAGTTAAGTAAACTTAATTTAAAATAAAATTATTTTATCTTTTGTATAGAATAATTTTAACTTATCAAAATATCCAAATAAATTAATTCATTTATTTCATCGTTTATTCTACTTTTTATTTATTTATTTATTTATTTCTTGGAGGGTTAATTTAGGCTTCATGATATCTTGGGGAAACATTATTTTAGATATTTATTGACGGCAGGGTGATTTGGAGTCTTCAATTCAGTCTGAAAATGGAACTTAAATGGAAGGTAAAAAAAAAAAAAAAGGTATATATCCAAGCTTGAATGGTGACAGCAAAAAATTTGAGAGATATTTTGGGTTCCAAAGATAACGCACAAATTCCACTTTATTTTTTTCATTTTCCTTTTTTTTCGGTGTTAACCGTGTAACATTTTCACAATGCTTAAAAGAAAGTAAGCATTATACTTAAAATTTGGCGTTAGAAAAAAACAGTGGATGACCCGAAAAGAAAGCAACTAAATTTCAAAACAGAATCGACTAAAATTCAAAGACAAATTTTCTTTTTTTTTTCCCCCTTTAAGCTTAAGCATCCAAAAAGAACAGAAAGTTCTCTCTTCTTTCGAAGATCACAACGCCCACATAAGACAACGTAAAAAAAATCCTGCTTTCCTTTCTTAAAATCTTACAAGAAAGCCAATAATCAGCAAAATAAATAACACTCTACTCATATTTAAATAAAATAAAAAAAGGAAAAATAAAGCAAACAAGCAAAGAAAACGACATTCTCTTTTCCTTTTCACAGGCATGCAAACATCCAGTGACGAAAAAAAACCATACAAACACAAGTCAAAGACAGAATCAACGCATCACATCATATATCAACACAGAGATCACCACCAAAAATCACAAGTTCCTAAGAGAGAACACACACGCAACCCAACAACAACAACAACAACAACCAACCAATTACGCTCAAACCCAAGGACCAAACACATCACACATTGCAGATCCAAAGCCAAACCCAAATACCCAAATCGGAAAACACTCCCAAAATCTCGAAAAACCATCCAAAATCACATCTTTTTCCACAGACAACAGCACCCTCTGCTCCCACTGAAGCACTTAACAGTGAGGGCGTCTCGGAGTACACCCACCAAGTTGAGACGCGGATTCCGAGGAGGAAGGCGAAGAGAAGGAGCGCGAGAGGAGAGAAGTGATCCTTCTTGCTGCGGAGAGCTTCATCTCGATCGATCAGATCCCACTGCTTACTGTGAGTGAGCTCCCTCCTTCTCTCTCTTCCCCCCTCACACCTCTCCTCTGTTATCTCACAGGTGGCAGTCGCGCATTTATAGCGAAGAGGGAAAGTTTGGTGAGTGCGATGGGAAGAAAGATCTCACCCGTTGGATTTGTATTGGAGGGTTGGGATCTGACGAAGCCGAGGGAGGTGGGGACAAGTTTCATCTGGATCGTCCGTCTGGGATCAGAAGGCTAGGAGAGGTTGCGTTCCTTTTCTTCTGATGGTACACGTCATCATGCATATCCTCAAGCCATTTCACTTGATTTGGTAGTCTTCTCTGGGGAGTTTTTACTTGGAACATAAACCCGGAAAGAGGGGGAGATTAACCTCGGTTTACTTTGAGGGTGTTATGTCGGTGGGTTATTGGAGATTAATCTTGATTTGATCTTACTTAATTTATTTAATACTTACGTTAGGTTAAGGTGTTCAATTTTTTAAAAATAATTTTAACATGTCAAATTTTTTAAATATGCTAACTCACCTATTCTATCATTTCATTTCACTCGTTTGGTAGTCTTCTACTTATTTCACAAATCTACCCCCCTCACCAAACACCACCTGTGTTAGGAGTCTAGTTTATTAAAGGGGATATCCCCTCAAGAAATGGGATATTTCGTATTCATACTAGGATGTTGTTCGGTGAAAGGAATGGATTTAGAGGAATAACTATAACTAGGCTGAGAAATATAACAGGATAAGTGAAAAATAAGTGCATTAGTGTTTGGTGGTAAAAAGAAAGGGAGATAACTGTATCTCACTTCTCCGGTAAAATTAATGTATTTCAAGATTAACCGACAAAATCATGAAATTTTCTATACTAGGATGTTAAGATGCCAAATGTAGGATGAAAATGGGGTATTTACTTGAGAATGGAGGTTAGAATATGGAATAAGGTGACAAAAGATTTATTAGGAATGAAGGGTTAGAATGCTAAGAATTAACTTGAGGATAAGTTAACTCCCACACCAACCTGGGTTAACTTATTTTAGGATAAGAAGGCCAATAAGGGTTGAGTTATCCCATGATACAAGCGGAGGTTGTCCCTTAAAAAGAAAAGATAACCTTCATGTTAAACCGACACTAGAGGTTATTCCTCCTTTTTATTGGACACAAACACATTAATGTCGTTTCTTAAGGAGTAAATGCAAATCCAAGAGCTTCGAAATCCACAGAGTAAACTAGATCAATGTTCTCAAAACCCATGCTTTGGATGGAACACCTATTTTTCACCTTTCCTACATCGAGGTTAAAAACCCATGTTTTAGGTACGAGGCGGTGTAAAGTTGCAAATGGTGTCAGTCTACTTGTTTTTCACCTTTCCTTCTGTTAGCATCTCATACTGACACCTAATTGAATTAAAGAGAAGCGTTGGTTAATTCCCATATTGATAAAGGTAAATAGAAAAGGGTATGGATTACCATCTCCATATTCAAAGAGCTGGATTTTCTAACACCTAAAATAAAGCAGGCATGCAAGATAAATATTTGGTTGCTTGATAATATGGTTAACAGGTTGGATATTATGCATAGAAATCTGCAAAAATGGTACATTTTGAATTATTTGAAGATTTTTCATTTTATTTAACGATTATGGTCAAATATTAAGTAGAAAATTGGGAGGGGAAAGTTCCACAAAAGCTCTTGAAAGTGGGGGAAACACGGGTGATTGTCCTCGATCTTCCCCCAATATTTTATCCTCTTTTCCAGGCACCCAACTAAGAATAAAATGAGAAAATCCTGACCCTCCTGAACCAATGCACACAAACTGTAAACAAGAAACTTCCAAGTATGATCACTACTGCACAAAATGTTTTTGAAAGGGAAGCATTTTCAAAAGAAGGAACTGGTTAGGTGTTACTTCTTCTTGCAGATGACAAATAACCCCATAAAAGAAGATTACTTTGTAATAATTGCAGTTGCATGAGCAAGGAGGTTAGTTGGCACCCTTTGGTAAAAGGAAAGTGGATGCGAGGGAATAGATGGCATTCAGTTTCCTGCATGGATTTCTAAATACTTCTCTAATTTAAATGTTGACAATGAAGTTAGATAGTTGTTATATTTTTGTTATGACCCAGAATTCCACTTTGGATAAATTGAGAAAAATTCGGCGATCCCCCAATAGTTGATATTTTTTTTTGCATAAAATATAAACCACTGTAATTATTTTATAAGATTGGATGAGGAAACACGAAAAATTCATTTTGCTCCTGAAGGATCAAAAGATGCTTCTTTCCAAAAAAAAAAAAGATAAATTATTTTGTCATTTGTTTCAGGACATGTTTGTCCCCTCACCAAGTTGGAGAAAGAACTCGATAAAGTCAAATCCAGTTTGAATTCCCTTCCATTTCTTTGGAGATACCCTATAATCTAAAGATGAACAGGGCATATGGAGGCACTCTCCAGATATATGTTTCATCTAAGCCTTACCATTTAATTTGGCTTGCGAATTTTGAATAATTCTATTCAATCTTTTAAAGTTTTTTTGATCGATTCCATCGTATATGTGTTTGAGTGAGGCTTGTTTAAGCTGATTTGGATATCTAGAAAAAGGTAATTCCATGTCCCATCATAAAGGTGCAAGAAGATCTACATCTAGCCTTGAAAGTCCACTTTAAGGTTGTCAGCAAAAAAAAGGTAACATTAGAAGTTTGTAATTGGGTCAAAGACAACAACCCAAGCAATTCTTACGGTATGTACGACTTACTATGGTTGTCATCTTCATAAAATACATTATTACTAAGTACAATAATTGTTATGTAGATAATAAGAAGTAAGAGAAGAAATATGAATTAGTTTATTAGAATTTCTTGGGTCATATTTCACTTTTTTAAAATTTTGGTTCTAGTTCACGATTGACGAATAATACATAATTAAATAACTTGTCCGATTAGTTGTCCCATACCCCCACTTAACATAGTAAATGGATGATTATCGTTGCCAATGCCATTTGGGTGGAGCTAAGGTTGCATGTATATATGTATATGGATGATTATCCTATGATACTATCCTTGTATCCTCCCTTTGAACATTTCTTCGTTCACCCAAGTGTCACAAGTTGTTTCCAATTTTGCTACTCCTTTGTAGAGTACTCTAACTTAGGGTCGTTAAACATGTTGGTTAGATCGGATCCAACCTGTTTAGATCAAATTTGTTTATAAACAGGTCAGGTTAGGCTCAACCAATTTATTAAATGAGTCTATATATTTCAACCTGAATTTGACTGATTTACACTCGCTAAACCAAATCCAACCCATTTAATAGCACGTTAAATGGGTTAAATGGATAAACGAGAAGGTTACATGGGTTAAATAGGTTAAATGTGGAGATTTCTTTTTCATTAGTCGAGTTTATCAAGTTGAGTGGGTTTGTAGGGATAAATTGGCATCTTATTCTTCCATTGTCGATGCTAACGACCTAAGAATCATCCTCCCTCTTGGCAACTATAATGATCTTTTAGAACCGTGAACGTGAATTTTACTTGAAACAATATATTGCCTCCTTCAACACTCCTCCAGCAAACTCCAAATTCATGTTGTTGTTGCATATATATTCAATTTCTCATCTTGCACGTGGCATTTTGTTGGATCAGGGGCATGTATAGCATATTGTAGCAAAATGAGGATAGATTAAAGGAGGTAGTAATGGTCAAATTCATGTATTTGACTCTAAGAAGCAAAGTTTGAATGGAAGAACCTTCACACGATTAAGACAGATGAAGGTAATGGAGAGGAAACGGAACATCCGATATAACTGATTAATTAAAGGACAGCAATGGGCATATCATGTGAAGCAGATCTCATTCCTACCAAAATAAACGAACGCGTAATGGGAGTGCTGATTGTGTGAGCTTAATTTGCTTCCCAATTATTTCCACTCTTGTCAAGTGTTCCTTAAGTTTAGGACTTAATTAGGGTAGACGTTGTTTGCTTTGACCTTCCTTGCTTCATGTCAATACGAAATAATAAAATTATAGTTTTGATTTTAATCAATTTAAATCTTAAACCCCTGAAACACTAAATCAAATTATACTCATCAAGCACTTAGTCGAACCTAACTGAAATTGCAACTACTCAAACTTAATTGAAAAAAATCTACCTTCACAACTTGTTAGATATGAACGCAATGGAGCTTTATCAGTCATCTAAAAGGGTTAGTATGGAGTTATCAAGAGAAAATTTATTTTTTATATATTTTATTACTCAATTTCGTAAATTTTTCATGCAAAATTCTCTAAATTTTGTGGTGTTACCATTTGCTCCACTAACGTCTGTAACATCCCTGCTTTTCGAAGAACAAGACTTACAGTATTCTCATTGTGATTTTAACAATATACTTCCAATAATAATGATGAGGTTATCTCATAATATCCTTTTCTCTCGTTAAAAAGAGTCTAACTCATCATTGACAGCTTATCTTTTCAAATCAGTAGATACACATCAATCACCTAAGATGCTCCGACCTAAGTCATTATATAATAGTGCTCGATTCTTTATCTTACGTCACTCTTTTCATCGGTTTCCCATGTAAGACTACCTGTGACATGTTACCATAATAACTCAAATCTAATTTTGAGTCTAATCCAATAGTGATTCGAATGGATTAGAGGCAATCACCCGAGACACATAAACACATACTACAATTTTTGATCTTTTATAATCCAATACTTGATTTCCTGAGTATATAATGTGATACTATTTTAGAGGATGTTATATTAACATAAAATGAAATTAATCTTGCTTAAGGATCATGTAAGATGAAATGGAATTGAACCAAGGAAAGGAATTAATATGAATCAAATGGTGGCCTAACCCGCTCAAGCATAACAACCTTATAAACATTTATCTCAAGGTCAATGAAAATATATTACGTGGCGGTTTAATTTTCTAGTTGCATGCTAGTAAATTTCTTAAATGGTTAATGCTAAACTTCATTAGGCTCTCTATTGAGTTCTTCTTAGAAACGGCCATCGCATTAAGCAAAGCAATTAATTAAAAGATTTTTACATTCATATCCATAGAAATATATTTAATTACATCTATAATTTTATAAACTTTCACCCATGACCTTGAGAGAATATTTTCTAATGATCGTTAAAGATAATAGAGTAAAATTTAAAAATTATACTAGCACCCCTATCAATGTTTAAGATAACAAAGTAAATTTTCAAAATTACATCGACATCCCTATCAATATTTTAAAATTATATTAATATGTCTATCCTTTTTTTCTCCTCTTTCTTCATCCCCCTCTCCTCTCTATCTCCCTTTGTCTCAACTTTAAAGTACACCTCTCTCCACCCACCACCCCCTCGTAGCTCCTCCTCCCTAACCATCGTTGCTCCACCTCCTCCCTCCTCTTCGTCATTGCCCCTTCCTCCTTTCATTCTCTCAACTTTTATTTTTCGGAAAATTTAGATATATTCAGGAAAGTTTCAGAGTTATGTAAAAATCTCAACTTTTTTGTACGGTAAACTACCGCAGAGAGTCACACGTTATTTATAATTACCATCATATACCTATACACACACACACACACACACATATATATATATATATATATATATATATATATATATATATATATATATATATATATATATATATATATAAGTAACGGTGTAAATTTCTAAACGTACAAATATAATAATAAAGTATAGGATATAGGTTGAGGAGTATAAAAGTTGATGTAAAAATTGACTTACAGTGATATGAATGTGATTTTCATTTGATATATTTCTTTTTTAGATACAAAAATACTCAAACATGATGTGATCCATCACTGTTGAAATCAGCAATAAATCACTTTTATACAGGTGCAAACTACTCAAATCACCTTTAGAACAACTTTACATCTGTGCAGTCTTATTTTGCACCGATACTGTTGGTGCTAGAGCACCACGATCATTTGTTTTGATGATAACAAAACACGTGTTATTTAACATTTGCAATTTGAGTCCTAGATTTCAGGTCAATTGCAAATGTGGACGTGTTTAGACGGAGTTCGAGCTCGCATCCAGGACGGATTGGAGGAGCTTGACGGAAAACAGAGGAGGTTCGCGTAGAGCGAAAGATTGAAGATGGAAGGAAAAGAAGAATATGATAGATTCTTTCTTTTGTACTTGTTGTATTTTTCATTTCTTTTGTTGCTCTTTATTTCCTTAGATATTTCATGTTAAAGAGTATCAAAGAACCCTAACAGTAGTCCTAGGAACACCGGCACAACCCTAGGATACTTAGGTTTTCTGTAGAATACCTAGAAAATCAATATAGGGTTCAAACAGACTTTCCAGACGTCTAATCCCAAAATCAGACGTCTGATAAAGTATTTTAAGACGTCTGACTGTTGTTTCAGATGTCTGATAACCTTTTAGGCTGGACTTAGTTTTCTGTCTGATGAAATCAGACGTCCAGACCTTAGTCCAGACGTCTTAGAGGACGTCTGATGGACTTGCCAGACGTCCAGATAGTGGACCGTTGGCTAACTTAGCAAGCACGGCAGTATATGACCGTTAGAGCCTTATCAGACGTCCATAGGTCTTCCCAGACGTCTGATAATTGACCGTTTTGCCTCGGCTGACCCAAAATCTCTTCTCAGAGATTTTCTAGCCGTTGCAACGTTTGGAAATCAATTCCCACAATAAAAGTAGGTTTCCAGACGTCCAGACATAGTGCCAGACGTCCTGTATGTCGTCTGATGGACTTGCACAAAAACCCTGTTTAGATCTGATTCAAGTCAGGGAGAAACCCGCATAGAATCAGACGTCTGACCTTGAAATCAGACGTCTTAAAGTGGCCTTCCAGACGTCTGATGCCAGAGTTAGACGTCTGATAACCTTGTCAAATGTAATCATTGTCCTGATTTCGGCCTGATTCTCTTGGACTTTGTTCCCAACGGCTATAGAACCCTTTCTAAGCCTTCCAAAGCCTTCCTAAGGCCTCTATAAATAGAGGGGAGCCTTTGCAACACAAAAATACATAAGAGACACTTAGAAATACACTTGGATACACTTAGCTACACACTTTCACACTCTTGTGTCCAAGAAGTTCTTGCTCTCCAAGCTCAAGTTCTACATCTTGAGAGCATCAAACAGTTTGCGCGCCCGCTCTCCCGCTGTTGTTCACGAGAGCTACGTAGCGCCATCGCGTGGCACACGCACCGCGTCATCGTCGACGCACTCCTTGCAAAGGGGAGTTTCCTATTTCCTATAGAAGCTAGGTTTAATTATTTTGTTGGCTCTATAGGACTATTGCTTATTTTATCTTTGTTATTTGGTTGGGTATTCACTTTGCGAATTCCCGTCTCCTTCGTTGGACAAAATCCTTCTCGTGGAGAGAAGGGGTTGAGGAACGCTACCCTCGTACTTGTAGCGTGGTTGTATTGAGGTTGAATCACCCTCGTTTTAAGTGATTCGATTTAGTTGATTTTGATCAACTAGGTTGATCGGAAAATCCTAACTCGAGAGGGTTAGGTGGTGGTTTTCACCCGGTTTGGGTTTCCACCTAAAATCACTTGTGTACTTTGTGTGATTGACTATTTGTGAGATTGTTTATATTTCAATTACGCATTTTTTTTGTCACGCTGATCTCACCCCTCCAATTAGGGAACTTTCAATTGGTATCAGAGCAGGTCTTGCGAGATCGGAGTAACACCCGGCAAGAGATCAAATGGAGGGAAGCACATCAGCAATCAGGATCTCCGAGGGGCAGTCCACAACCCGTCCGCCGTTCTTCGACGGGAGCAACTACCCCTACTGGAAGTTGCGGATGAAGACGTGGCTTCAAGCCACCGACTTCACAGTCTGGGCCAGGTGCGAGACCCCCTTCGACATCCCAGAAAAATCCGCCGGCGGCTACTCGCAGCAACAAATCCGTGAGCTCTCTTTAAACGCAAAGACCATGAACGCCCTTTACTGCGCGCTCAGCTCGGAAGAATTCAACAGAATCTCGCAGTGCGCCACCGCATACGAGATTTGGCACACACTCGAGGTAACTCATGAAGGTACCTCTAAGGTAAAAACCTCAAAAATTAATTTACATTCTCAAGAATTTGAATCTTTTTCAATGAAATCTAACGAGTCTTTAAGTGAGATGAACACTAGGTTCACTCTCATTGTAAATAACTTGAAAGTTTTAGGAAAGACTTTCATCAAGGGGGAGCTTCAAGGGAAGCTTCTTCGTTCCCTTGGACCGGAGTGGGAACAGAAAGTCACCGCCATCGAGGAGGTGAACGAAATGGAGGAGCTCAACATGGAAGATCTCCTAGGCAATCTGATGGCCTACGAGACTAAGTTGAAGCAGAAGAAGAAGGATACACCGGAGCCTAAACCAAAGAAGACTCTCGCCTTCAGAGCCGCGTCGGATAGCGAGGTAAGTTCCGACGACGAAGACTTTAGAATTTTACTTTAAAATTTTTCCAAGTTTTGTAGGGAATTAAAGAAAGAGAAAAAGGAGAAGAAGGAAATCCCGAGACGTTGCTACCACTGCAACGGGAAAGGGCATCTGCGACCAAAATGCCCTCTTCTCAAAAAGGAGAAGAAGAAGGCGTTCCAAGCCACTTGGAACGATTCTAGCTCGGAGGAAGAAGAAGAAAAGACCATAGAAGAAGAAACCGCTTGCTTCGGCTTCATGGCCAGAGGAAGCGACAGCGAAAGCGACTCAGACAACGAGGTAAATCTCGATCTTCAAGAAGCATTTAATGAACTTTTTGAGATTAGTAAATCACTTAGGATAGAAAATAAAAGCATTAAAAAGAACCTTAGTTTTCTTAAAAATGAAAATGATAGGTTAGAAAAACAACTTAAGGACATAGAAACTAGTCCTAAGGGTAATAACCTGCTTTTAGAAAATAAAAATTTAATCAATGAAAATACTAAATTGATTGAGGAAAATGATAGTCTAAAGTTAGAAATTTCTAATTTAAAGACTAAGATGCAAACTATAGAAAAAGAAATTGCATGACTTAGGGAAAATTCTAACAAATTAATCAACAAAGTAGACAAGTTTTATAGCCCTAAGGTTGAGATAGGATCTCCGTCAAGGAGACCCACTAACAAATCCGGATCCAAGCTTACTTGGATACCGAAGAAAAATCTGGAATCTTGTTTTGTAGGATTTAGGGATAACTACAATACACAGGACTGGACCTACAAACTCAAGGCTGGTCAACTCAAGTTAGGAGAACTAAGGGGTAGACCAAGGAGGAGAACAAGAAGACCGACGAGACGGCGAACAAACGACGGACCCGCCGCACGTCGACCGCCAGATTGGAGACCGGCGCCAATGCCCGGGCCTCCAAGCTACGGATGGGAGCCCCATCCGATGTGGCATCCACCACCACCATTCGGGCCATTTTATTGGCCATGGTAGGTCAGGTAAAATTCTTAACCCTATCTTTTTATAAGCTTTTAGATAGGGGGAGTTAAAAAATGATGAGCTAATTGTCAATTTTTAAGGGGGAGATGTAAGGTAGCTAAATTTCCTTTAGTAAGGGGGAGAAAAATAATAGCTATCTTGTTGTTACAAAAAGGGGGAGAATATTACCTTTGTCAAAAGAAACTCATAGAAGAGCATGTTTTAAGAGGGAGTTATAGGAAATGTAAAACCAATCAAACCTTTTTGATAATGTCAAAAAGGGGGAGATTGTTGGTGCTAGAGCACCACGATCATTTGTTTTGATGATAACAAAACACGTGTTATTTAACATTTGCAATTTGAGTCCTAGATTTCAGGTCAATTGCAAATGTGGACGTGTTTAGACGGAGTTCGAGCTCGCATCCAAGACGGATTGGAGGAGCTTGACGGAAAACAGAGGAGGTTCGCGTGGAGCGAAAGATTGAAGATGGAAGGAAAAGAAGAATAGGATAGATTCTTTCTTTTGTACTTGTTGTATTTTTCATTTCTTTTGTTGCTCTTTATTTCCTTAGATATTTCATGTTAAAGAGCCTCAAAGAACCCTAACAGTAGTCCTAGGAACACCGGCACAACCCTAGGATACTTAGGTTTTCTGTAGAATACCTAGAAAACCAATATAGGGTTCAAACAGACTTTCCAGACGTCTAATCCCAAAATCAGACGTCTGATAAAGTATTTTAAGACGTCTGACTGTTGTTTCAGACGTCTGATAACCTTTTAGGCTGGACTTAGTTTTCTGTCTGATGAAATCAGACGTCCAGACCTTAGTCCAGACGTCTTAGAGGACGTCTGATGGACTTGCCAGACGTCCAGATAGTGGACCGTTGGCTAACTTAGCAAGCACGGCAGTATATGACCGTTAGAGCCTTATCAGACGTCCATAGGTCTTCCCAGACGTCTGATAATTGACCGTTTTGCCTCGGCTGACCCAAAATCTCTTCTCAGAGATTTTCTAGCCGTTGCAACGTTTGGAAATCAATTCCCACAGTAAAAGTATGTTTCCAGACGTCCAGACATAGTGCCAGACGTCCTGTATGTCGTCTGATGGACTTGCACAAAAACCCTGTTTAGATCTGATTCAAGTCAGGGAGAAACCCGCATAGAATCAGACGTCTGACCTTGAAATCAGACGTCTTAAAGTGGCCTTCCAGACGTCTGATGCCAGAGTTAGACGTCTGATAACCCTGTCAAATGTAATCATTGTCCTGATTTCGGCCTGATTCTCTTGGACTTTGTTCCCAACGGCTATAGAACCCTTTCTAAGCCTTCCAAAGCCTTCCTAAGGCCTCTATAAATAGAGGGGAGCCTTTGCAACACAAAAATACATAAGGGACACTTAGAAATACACTTGGATACACTTAGCTACACACTTTCACACTCTTGTGTCCAAGAAGTTCTTGCTCTCCAAGCTCAAGTTCTACATCTTGAGAGCATCAAACAGTTTGCGCGCCCGCTCTCCCGCTGTTGTTCACGAGAGCTACGTAGCGCCATCGCGTGGCACACGCACCGCGTCATCGTCGACGCACTCCTTGCAAAGGGGAGTTTCCTATTTCCTATAGAAGCTAGGTTTAATTATTTTGTTGGCTCTATAGGACTATTGCTTATTTTATCTTTGTTATTTGGTTGGGTATTCGCTTTGCGAATTCCCGTCTCCTTCGTGGGACAAAATCCTTCTCGTGGAGAGAAGGGGTTGAGGAACGCTACCCTCGTACTTGTAGCGTGGTTGTATTGAGGTTGAATCACCCTCGTTTTAAGTGATTCGATTTAGTGGATTTTGATCAACTAGGTTGATCGGAAAATCCTAACTCAAGAGGGTTAGGTGGTGGTTTTCACCCGGTTTGGGTTTCCACCTAAAATCACTTGTGTACTTTGTGTGATTGACTATTTGTGAGATTGTTTATATTTCAATTACGCATTTTTTTTGTCACGCTGATCTCACCCCTCCAATTAGGGAACTTTTTATACAGGTGCAAACTACTCAAATCACCTTTAGAACAACTTTACATCTGTGCAGTCTTATTTTGCACCGATACAACACCACTTTGCACCTTTAAAATAATTTTGCATAGGTGCAAATGCAATCTTACTTTGAATTACTTTGCACCGGCACAATCTTATTTTACTTTGCACCGGTGTAAAATTAAATTCCAAGTATTTCTTCACCTATGACAAGCGATTTTACATTTGAAAAGTGATTTTTCCATTTTAAGATTTAGGTTTAATCTTTAGTGAAAAAACCTAAACCCTAAGGTGAAAAATCACTTTTCATACGTAAATTCATTTTCTATAAACCTAAACCCTAAATACTAAACCTATAAGTCGAAATCACTTTACATGGATGCAAAATCAATTTGGACAGGTGAAACCACCATTGGAATAATTTTTTATTGATGCAAAATGAGATTGCATCGGTACAAAAACACTTAGAATAATTTTATTACTGGTGCAAAATCATCAATAATAGTTTATTACCAGTGCAAAGTTATTTATCACACATGCATTTTAGGTTAAAGTGATGTGGTTGTTTTTTTAAACGTGATGGGGCCTACCATGAACAAAGCTTACGTTCTTTTATTTTTTTATATTAAATATCAATTATCAAGTGAACCTGCGTTCACAACATTTTGTGAAGCACGAGAATAGCACACCACAAATTCCCTTCCGTCATTTTTTATGTCAATACCTACGCTTCTCTAATTTTTGGCTAAACTATACACACACACACACTAAAATGAGGTCTCCCCATACCCATATCTCAGCCCCTCCCCCTTCATCCCCTTCCCTTTCCACGAAGCCCTTGGCAATAGTGGACCTCCTCGCATCCCCTCCCCTTTCCCTCCTCCCCTCTCTATCAACCCACTCTCCCCTCCTGCGAAGCCCTTGACAACAATAGCCCTCCTCGCGTCTCCTCCCCTCTCCCTCCTCCTCTCTCCTTTAAGCCCTTGCTCCCCTCACAGTACGGTCGGCAACAACAGCCATCCTCGATTCCCCTCCCCTTTCCATGGAGATCGTCACCCCCTTACTCCCCTCTGACGAAGCCCTCAGCAACAACAGTCGTCCAATCAACCCATTGAGCCGCAGCTATCCAATCCTTCTTCCTTTTCCTTTCCTTCTCCTCCTTTGTTCTTTCTCTTCCCCTTATTCTCCCTTGGTTTGAACCCAAACAACCCCCACCTCCACCTCACCATTGAATCACCTCTAGTCGCCATCCTCCTCGCCGACGTCACCCACACGCTCGCTGTGACCTCACCGTCCTTCCCACATCAACCACACGAATGTTGAGCTCCATCTGAGCCCGCCTTCACTGGACTTTCCACCGCCATGCACGTCGCCTCTAACCACCTCAGGCCGCACCATCACCGCCAACGCACTCCTCTTTGACGGAACTCCTTCGACCCAACCACACTGCCGCTTGAGCCTCCTGAGTGTGTCGTGTCGATCGCCTTTCGCGGTGTTTTAAAAATATGTTTGTTGAAGTATATTACGAAAAATGATGATCAGTTTATTTTAATTTATTACTCGAAAGTTAGAATGTTCCGAGGTCGAACGCAGGGAGCAAACTTAATTCTAGAAGCATACAAATTCACAATTAACTATATACTACTTTACAAAAAATTAAAGAGAGAGAGTGAAAAAAAATCCTTTTCTCTTTTTCTTTCTTTCTCTTTCTTCTCTTCTCGCTTCCTTCTCTTCTTCCTCTGTCCTTTTCTTTCTCAGATGCTTTGTCTGCCTCTTGCTACAGTGCCTTTGCAGCTTCTTCTACTCTTGGCTTCTTCTTTTTCTCTTTTCTGCTCGGCCTTCTTCTTCTTCTTATTGCACTGTGCCTTCTTCTTCTTCTTCTTCTTCTTGCACTGTGCCTTCTCCTTCTGCAGTTGGCTTCTCTCCTTCCTATCTTCTTCCTCTTTCTTCTTCAGATCCTTCTTCTGTTGCAGCTCTTGATTGCTTCTTCTCTTTCTTTTCTCAACTGCGCTAACTCCTCTTTCTTCTTCTTCTTCAAATTCTGCTGCTCTGTGTGGCTAAGTGTCCTTAGCTGCTCCTCCTCCTTTCTTCTTCTCCTACTTCCCTGCACATTACAAGGTTAGGCAAAACCTAACCCCTACCCGCCCCACGTCTCTCTCTCTATTTCTCTCTCAAAGGATCGCTCCCAGAGCATTCGCGGGTATACGGGTTGGGTAACGTGCCCGAGACTAGGCCCACTGGAGTGGGGTGGTAGGCGAGGAGTGCTTGGTCGAGTAATCGGGTTCGGCTCAAGCCTGCGGGGCGTGAGCGCGAGGGAGGGCGGGTGCGAGAGCGTGGCGCGTTGCGTGCGTAGGCGAGGGACCTGACCCCTGTGTATTGACGGCGATAAGCCCAATACACCTTTTCAATTTATTCGGCTATGGCGCATTAAGGATTTCCGAGGTGGGACTAAACATCCCACCCGTTTCTGCGTTTGCGTTCGCAGGAGACCTGCCCCAATTGCCACAACCTCGGTCGCCTGCTGAGCCAATTGCTTGGCTGTGTGAGTTTGCGACGCCAATCCGCTCCTCCTGGGACTCTAACGCCTGGAGCGCACGACCTGGAGCTCACGAGCAAACTTCTTCATGCCTGCATCAATGGCGGAAGAGGGTCGAACCTGCACTTCATGAATACGGCCTTGCGGCCTTATCAAATCACTTGGTGAGCTTCGCCGTGTTACGGCGAAGGTGAAACGGTGACTGGCTGGCCACAGGGTGGCCTAGGCAAGCGTGCCTAGGTCGCTCTGTGGTCGTGTTTGTGGGGTTGTTCGGTGGAGGTATGGAGTGTGTGTGGCGGGCAGTGAGTGGGTTGAAAGTGGTCGGTGGACGTAGGCGCAGCTTCTGAGGTGTTTGGTGAGGTGGATGGGTGAGTGGAATGACGGAAGCACCTTGCCGGAGGTATGGCCGGATGTGGAGAAGGTGGAGATGGACAGTGGATGTCAAGGGGTTGAAACAACAAATTAACAGGGGGAAAATAAAGGAGAGAGTAAGAGAAACTTAGCTATGAGTCCAGAGTGAAGGGGGAGGTGCTGAAGTGGCGAGCGGCCGGTGCTACCATCGCCGGAGACGAAGGTGCTAGGGGAGAGAACGGTGACGAGGAGAAGGGGTCGGAGAGTGCCCACTGGTATGGCGCGGTGTTGCAGAGGATGGCGGAGTTAACCCTGCCACTGGTTTGGTGGCAGGGCGACGAAAGAGGAGAGGAAGAGTCGCCGGAAGCTTCGGGATGTTGGCTGAAGTGAGGAGGGGCGAATTTGGGGGAGTTCTCTGGCCAAATCGAGCTTGTCAGAAATGGCAGCCCCTGCCGCTCCTTAAACAAGTGTTGGCGAGGAGGGAAACATGAGGAGGAGGCGTGGGTAGGCTGCCGGAGCTATGGTTGGAAAAGAGACCCATGCCTCTCGCACGTTCGCACGAGAGGTATGGGTACTGGCAGGGCATGGGAGGGGGTCCATGCGGAAGACAACGAAGGGGACCCTACTCTCGTTTCTGGGGCTGGTCCCCATACCCTGCGCGGCGCCATCCTTCGTGCAAAGTCGCCGGAGGCATGGGTTGCTACTGCGGGTGGCAGAGGGACTGGTTTGAAAAGAATGAAGGGAAAGTTGAGGGGTTAAGTGCAAGGGTTCAAAAAGTTAAGAGTCAAAAAGTAATTCTTGAGGACCAATTTGTAAAGTAGGTCAAGGCAAACTTTTCTTAGGTCCAAATTTTGATAACCATAATTTGGACCTAAGGAATCCAATGGTGAAGTTGGATTTTAGGTTTGACCACGTTTGACCTGTCAATTTGCATAAAAACCCAAATTAGGTCAGAAATTGGGTATGGTTCTCAATCTAGGTCAAGATAGGTTCCAATGGCTAAATTGAAGGTTTTAAACCCTAGGGGTTATTTTTTCATGAATTTTAGGTGGTTTAATTGATTTTTATCTTGCCTGAAATTTCGTGAATTAAAGCAGGTTTGTTTTAGGGTTACAGAATGTCATTTAATTCCTAGAAGCTGCTATAACCCTTTTTAGATCAAATCATCTCACTTTCTCTCTTATTAAGCTCATTTGACCTGTGTTTAGAGCCTTCGAAATCCCGTTTGTGTACTGCATTGGTAAAATTATAGTTTTACCCCTTGTGAATTGCTTTATACTCAAATTTATAGTTCTCTGATTTAGACTTTCCCTTAGGATTTGTAGGAGCTTTTATATACTTATTTAGGTCAAAATGTGCTAGTTAGGGTTCATGATGAGGTTCTCATCATACCCCCATGCCTAGTTTTTGCTAGTCCCTTAGCAAAAAATTAAGGTTTTAACCTTTGTTCTAGACCATGAATTTCTTCTATTAAATTTTGATAAGTGCTTTTCCTCTTGTATCCTTGATTAGGTCAAAATGCCAACCATAGTCCTAAAAGGTACTCTAGTACCAACAAAGATCCAGATATGTTTAGCTTTAGCCTTAGTCTTTAGCAAAGGTTTTTAAGGCCTACAGGAACTATCCTAAAGGTTATTGGACTTTGTGGTTAAAGCACCCGTGCTTGAGATATTTTTAGCCTTGGTTCAGTTTGCAGTGCGTTTTGCAAGAGAGAGACAGAAGATTTATTTGTTTGGAGAGTTTTCTCTCTCTTTTTTTTTTAATTCTAGCTTAGGATTGGCTTCACAACACGATCTGTATTGGATTCCTTGTCCCCATCATCAATCCTCAAGGGTCCCTGGCAGTTGATGCTTTGAGATAGCAACGCCCATGGTAACCCCCAGAACCCTGGCTTTCAAGATTTCGAGATAATCCCGTCCATGGTGTTCCGTGGTCAAATTCAGACCCTGGCAATTGACACTTCGTGATAATGCCATCTATGGAATCTAAACCAGCAGAGTGCTTATATGCCCCTGGTAGGATATGTAAATATCCTAGGAGACAAGCACCGAGGAACTGATCCTCGCTGGGAACTCGTCCAAATCAACTTGTGTTGATCGACTGCTCTTAATCTAGGTGACATTTTCAGAATATTTGAAACGCTTTTGCGTGATTTTGATATTTATGCTCACTGAACCAGACTGTGTGTGTGAATTTGGGTGCTTAGGTTACTGAGTCCCGTAAACCGAAAGTCAGTTAACGAGGCCGAATACTCCCTAAGCCTTGGACCTAATACTTAAGCTTTTCATTTTCCTCAACCTCTTAAGGAATATCTAGATTTTAAGGGTACTAAGAGTCTAACCAAGAATGGCTAGGGTTCGCGTTATTACTAATCTTGTTGTGCACTTTTATTTTTCTTTTCCTTAATGTGGTCTAGAACTTTGGTTAATTCCTTAATTTCTTACTAATGACTATCTCTTTTTTCTTTCATTTTGTGCTCCTTTTTATCATTCTGCTCTTTTTCCCTCCTCTTTCTGTAAAGTTTTCCGGCATTTTCTTCCTCCTTCAAAGTTTTTTTTTGTATATTAGGATTTTTTTTTTGTTGAAATCTTTTCTTGTTATGTCATTTCATTGCACTTTCATACCCCCCCATGCCTAAGATTTGCAATGTCCTCAATGTACATTAGGTGGATTTTTATTTAGCCTGGTTCATGCATTAGGACAGGTATTTGGTGAGTGGATGGGTCGAGGTGACTGTTGCGGAGGATTTCTAATCTCAGGTATGAGTACTTGAGGTAAAGTTGGCTGTCCTAAAGGATGAACTTAAAGTGCAAAGAAATGTCAGAAAAGGTTTCGGGTTTTTCAAAAAGAACGACGGGCTGCCTCCAATTAAGCACTGAGTTTTACACCATTGGCTGGGCATAATAAGCTCAGGGAAAATGGAGGATAAATGATGACTCAGCCAAATCTATACTGGTTACGTCAATGAACGGTTTGAGTCTCTGACCGTTCACAACGAAAGGTTCGGAATCGTGGCTGAGAGGACTGATCTCGACGGCTCCATTTCCAAAAGTCTATCGGATAAGATATCGTCTGACCTATTTGGATCGCAGTTTCCAAGGGAAGAGTTTGAGTCGAGCATTGAAGAGTAGGACCTTTTAACCAGGGTGGAAGATCTTTCTAGATATGTGCTTGTCATGAAAGGCTTTATCCCGCTCTTTGTAGATTCGTGAGTTCTCATACGCATCAAGGCATAATTCATCAATCTCGCTTATCTGAAGCTTTCTGTGTGTTCCAGCCTTAGAAAGATCTAAGTTGCAGCTTCGTACTGCCTAATAGGCTTTGTGCTCTAGTTCGACGGGAAGGTGACATATCTTCCCGTACACCAGTCTGAGAGGAGACATGCCTAATTGGGTATTGTGGGTGATCCTATAAGCCCACAAAGCTTCCGGAAGTCGGGACAACCGGTCCTTCCTGTTAGGTTGAACAGTAACCTGTAGGATTTTCTTGATCTCCCGATTTGATAGCTCAGCTAGACCATTAGTCTAGGGGTGGTAAGGAGTAGAGATTCGGTGAGACACCCCATTTTTGGTCATCAGTGACCTGAACTGAACATTGGTAAAATGGGTCCCTCCATCAGAGATGATTGCACGAGGAATCCCGAACCGTGAGAAGATATTCTGATGAATGAATTTAATGACGATCTTGTGATCGCAGGTTGGGGTCGGAATGGCTTCGATCCATTTGGACACGTAGTCTACAGTGAGTAAAATGTACTCGAAGCCGTCTGAAATAGGAAAGGGGCCCAAAAAATCAATCCCCCAAATATCGAAAATCTCGCATATGAGAATCGGCTGTAAAGGCATCATGTCACGGTGGCTCATGTTGGCCAAAGTTTGGCAACGACTGCATGCCTTACAGTGACTGTATGCATCCTTGAAGATAGTCGGCCAGTAAAAGCCACACTGGAGGATTTTTGATGCAGTTTTGTGCCCCGAAAAGTGGCCACCGCATGCCTGGTCATGGCAGAAGGAGAGAATGTTATTGATTTCGCCCTCCGGGACACATCGTCAGATGATTAGGTCAGTACCTACGCAGAATAGGTACGGGTCTTCCCAGATGTAGTACTTAGCATCGGAGCGCAATTTGTCTTTCTTGGCCTTCGGCCAATCAGACGGGATCTGGTGTAATGCCAAGTAGTTTACTATATCAGCAAACCAAGGAAGCCTAGTACCAATAGCCAAGAGGTGCTCATCAGGAAAATGCTCCATGATGGGCCCAAATGGGTCGATGATCTCAGAAGGAAGGCTGGACAAGTGGTCAGCTACCACGCTCTGTCTTCCTGCCTTGTTGCGAATCTCAAGGTCAAACTCTTGCAACAGCAAGATCCATCGGATTAATCGAGGCTTCGCATCATTCTTTGCAAGGAGATGCCTCACAGCTGTGTGATCCGAGTAGATTATGACGTGGGAACCCAGGAGATAAGATCTGAATTTTTCCAAGGCAAATACTACCGCTAGCAGCTTTCTCTCCGTAACCGTGTAGTTACGTTGAGCCTCGTTAAGTGTCTTGCTAGAGTAGTAGATGACCACGGGTTTCCCGTCAACTTTCTACCCCAGAACTGCTCCTACAGCGAAGTCAGATGCATCGCACATGATCTCAAAGGATTGTGACAAATCAGGGGACTGTAGGATCAGGGCTTGGGTGACTCGATCACGAAGGTTCTCAAAAGCTTGAGTGCATTGCTTGGAAATCTCAAAGGGTACATCCTTGGAGAGAAGAGTAGTCAGGGGGCGCACGATTTTCGAGAAATCAGGGATGAAACGACGGTAAAAACCGACGTGCCCCAGAAAAGATTGGATGTCCCTGATCGAGCTTGGCATAGGAAGTCTAGAAATCAGATTAACCTTGGCTCGATCCACCTGGATACCTCTTTCAGAAATTAAGTGTCCCAAGACGATCCCCTCAGGCACCATAAAGTGGCTCTTTTCTCAGGAAAGAACCAAATTTACGTCAATGCAATGCTTGAGTATGTGAACCAAGTACCGGAAGCAATCATCAAATGATGCCCCGAAAACTGAGAAGTCATCCATGAAGACTTCCAGATAATCACCTACCATATCAGAGAATATGTTAAGCATGCACCGCTGAAAAGTTACGGGTGCATTGCAGAGACCGAAAGGCATCCTTCGGAATGCGTACGTCCCGAAGGGGCAGGTGAATGTGATCTTCTCTTGGTCCTCTGGATGAATTTCCACTTGGTTGTAACCGGAGTACCCATCAAAAAAGCAGAAGAATCAATTTCCTGCTAACTTCTCGAGAATCTGATCAATAAATGGTAGTGGGAAATGATCCTTCTTCATGGAGGAATTGAGTCTTCGGTAATCTATGCAGACTCTCCACGAGTTGGCTATACGGGTAGGTATGACCTCTCCGATTTTAGTCATGATGGTGGTGAGCCATGCCTTCCTAGGCACAACCTGGATTGGGCTTACCCAACGACTATCGGAGATCGGGTAGATGATCCCTGCATCTAACCACTTAATGATCTCCTTCACGACCTCCTGTAGATTGGGATTCAAACGTCTCTACATTTCACGTGAAGGTCGTGTACCCTCTTCAGAATAAATACGGTGTGTGCAATAATAGGGACTTATTCCAGTCAAATCATCGAGAGTCCAACCAATGGCTCTGCGATGTTGCTGGAGAATAGCAATCAGACGGGATTTCTGATCTGGTGTGAGTTTGGAGTTTATAATCACAGGAAATGTCTGATTAGAACCTAAAAAGACATATTTTAAATGATCGGGAAGGGGTTTGAGTTCAAGAATGGGGTTATCAGCAGCAGCGGGTGGCTCAGAGTGAGTGTGGGGTACAAGGGTAGGAGTTACAAGTTTGTCTAACTCAAGGTCTGACTCCTCTAATTGCGGTTTAAGATCTTGTGGTTGATGAGGAATAATCATGTTGTCCTCAAGTTGTGGTTCATCAACCACAGCTCTAATATCACAGATTTGTTCAATGACACCGCAATTGATCCCTTGTTGGGCCTTAAAGATGTCAATTTTGAGAGTCTGATTCCCAAATTTTAGTTCTATTTGGCCCTTTTCACAACTTATATTGGCCCTTACAGTGGCCAGAGAAGGTCTCCCTAGTATGATTGGTGTATCCCTTGGGTTTTCAGGTGCGTCCATATCTAAAATTATGAAATCTACGGGAAAGTAGAAATTCCGCACCCTCACAATAACATCCTCAAGAATTCCCTTAGGTGACTTAATAGATCGATCTGCTAACTGCAATGTCACCTCGGTCGATTTTAGCTCAGATTCTTCTAGATGGTTAAGTAGGGATGTGGGTATCAAGTTTATGGAGGCACCTAGGTCCAATAATGCTCTATCAAACTGGGTTTCACCGATCTTACATGAAATCAGGGGAGTGCCTAGGTCTTTTGCCTTGGGTGGGAGTCTTCTCAGGATTACAGAGCTGGCTTGCTCTGACAGTATAATTAGACTCTCACTCTTGGTTCGCGGCTTACACTGAGGTGTACACACGTTTTTCAGGAATCAGGCGTAAGTCGGTACGTGGCGGATTGCATCCATCAAGGAGATGTTTATTTAGACTTGCTCAAAGAGCTTGATCAGGTCCTCCTCAGGGGCCACTAGTTTGGTTGTCCTCTTTCCCTTGGTCAAGGCCTCGGGAAATGAAACCTTGGTTGGTTCCTCTAGGATAGGTCCAGGTTTTTGATTTGGGACAGGGATTGGAACATCCTGGATGACTGCCCTAGGGTTTGGGTCGCTACTAGGCTTGGATTGGTCTGGATAAGGTGGATCTTGTGTTGCCTTACCACTACGGGTTGTTACAGAATTTATTCCTGCTTGGTTCTGGTTAGGGGTTGGTAGGATGGGCTGCTACTATTGGAAACCCGCATAGGAGGTTGAAGCTTCCATCCTGTCTGATGAAGGAATAGAAAGGGCTTGATAGACCAAGTGTGCTTGGCCCGGGTTTGGGTTCATAATGCGCCGTTGGGTCGGCATGCTATTCGGGTTAGGAAGAGGTTGAGAAGGAAGCGTGCCTGGTTGGCGAGAATTTGCCAACGAGGCAAGTTGGTTGCGGACCTCTATGATTTCATCCTTATGTTGCTTTTGGATAGCCGCATTCGTTCTCTGAATGTCAGCCAGAGTCTGGAGGATGAGGGACATTTGATCTTGATTGGGCCCAGATGAATAGGTGGGGTTGGGCCGAGGCTGAGGCGGCTGATAAGGACGAGGGGCTTGTAGACGGGGCTGAAAAGGTGGTCTCGGATTCTGAGAATTTCCCGCCCACTGGAAATTGGGAGGTTTCGCCATCCAGGATTGTAGGTGTTGAAAATGGGTCATTCTGGATAGCGTTGAGGTCCTCGCAGGTCTGAGGAGCCTCAGAAAAGTCGGAGAATGGGGGAGTAGGGCTCCCCCAGTAAGAATAGAAAGGATCAGAGGTCCCTCCGATCCTGGAGTCAGATGGGGGTGTATACGAGTCCATCCCAGGAGAAGGTTGGTGGAAAATGTGCTGCACAGTTTTCCGTGCGGGAGGAGGCTGTGCGAAGGAGTTGTGCGCAGAGGTGGCTCGTTGCAAATGCTAAGTTAGCTCATCCACCTTCTTCTCAATGATAGAGATCTTGTCCAATCGCCTGGCCATTAATTCCAGGTCGATTGATGCGGATAGGCCCTGCGTCTCGTGTGCTCCTCTTAGGGTCATCGCTGCGTGGGTATTTGTCCGGTCGAATAGTCCCATGGAGTCATTGTTGATGGAGTTCTCACACATATTCTCGAGAATCTCCCACACGGTGTCTTCATGTTGACCCATGATATTCCCTCCGCAAGTTGCATTGACGAACAGTCTAATACCTTTACGGAGTCCTTGGTAAAAAGACTGGACTTGTTCCCATTTAGGAACTCCGTGATGGGGGCACTTTCTCATGAGATCCTGGAAACGATCCCATGCCTCATGAAGAGGTTCTCCCGTTTGTTGCATGAAGTGAGTAATCTGATGGTGCAAGGCATTGGTCCGACCAACGGGGAAGAACTTCTTCAAGAACTCGGACTGAAGTTCCTCCCAAGTGTTGATAGGGCGGGTCTGTGTTTGATACCAATGGGCCGCCTTGTCCATAAGAGAGAAAGAGAACATCTTCATAAGTAAGATATCCCGATTCTGTGCATCTGACCAGAAAGTCTAGGCTAGATGCTTAAGCTATTTGATGTGCTGGAAGGGGTCTTCACAGTTAAGCCCATAGAATTCAGGTATGGCATGAATCATGTTGGGCTTCAATTCGGAATCAGGTCCTCTAATCGGGATTCTGACTCGAGGCTCAATTGCCACCGCAGCGGGATTATAGTGATCCCGCATCATGGGGTGCTGCGGTGGGTTCATGAAGTTTTGGAAGAGATCATTGAGTCGCTGGAGCTGGTGCTCAAGATTATTCTCTTCTTCAACAGGCTGAGCCACTGTGGAAGAAGAAGGGGAATTGAGTTCAGAATCAGAAGAGAGGTCTATGTGAAGAGGTTGTTGCACAAACAAGGGTACCGAGGCTTAGCCACGGGGAGAGTGAATTTCTAGAGGAGGTTTTTGATGAGAGCCTCATCATAAACCCTAACTAGCACAATTTAATCCAAATAAGTGTGAAAAAGCTCCTACAAAACCTAAAGAGAGGCTTAAGTCAGAAAATTCTGAGTTAAAGAATAAAACAAATCATAAGGGGTAAAACTGTAATTTCACCAATGCAGTGTGCAAACAGGGTAATTAAGGGTCCAAACACAGGTAAAACAAGCTTAATAAGGAGGGAAGTGGGATAGTCTGATCTGAAAAGGGTTATAGCAACTTCTAGGAATTAAATGACATTCTGTAACCCTAAAACAAACTTACCTTATTTCACGAGGTTCGAGGTAGGATAAAAATCAACTAAATCCTCTGAAATTCATGGAAAAATATTCCCTAGGGTTTAGAACCTTCAATTTGGCCTTTGCAACCTATTTTGACTTAAAATGAAAACCATGCCCAATTTATGACTTAATTTAGGTTTTTGTGCAAATTGACCGGTCAAACATGGTCCAACCTAAAATCAAGTTTCACCATTAAAATCCTTAGGTTCAAATTAGTCTGGTATAAAAATTTTGGCCTAAGTAAGACCATCTTGACCGACTTTACAAATCGGTCCTCTTAATTTACTTTATGACCCTTATCTTTTGAAACCCTTGCGTTTAGCCCCTTATCTTCTCATCGTTCTTTGCAGAAAGGTCCCCCCTGCCATTTCTGCACAGCACCATACCTCCGACGACCTTGCGCGGAGGATGGCGCTGCACAGGGCAGGGCGCCCGTCCTCAGGAACAAGCGGGGGGTGCCCTGCGTCGTCCTCTGTCGCAGGGACCCTCTCCTGACCTCTGCAACTGACCATGCCTCTTGTGCGAATGCACAAAAGGCATGGGTATCCATTTCTGGCCACCTCCGGTGAGCGCGACACGTCGCCTCCTCAATCTCCTCTCCTCGCCAGTGCCTATTTAAGGAGCGGCAAGGTCTGCCGTCTCCTTCAAGCTCCTTCTGGCGGAGAAACACCCTAGATTTCGTCCTTCCCCTCTTCGGTCAGAACGCCCGAGCTTCCGGCGATCCTCCCTCCTCCTCCTCGTCTCTCTGCTTCCCTACCTGCAGTAGAGTCCACTCTGCCCCGTTGTCCTGCGCCAGGCCGCACCAGCTAGCGCCCTCAGATCTCCTCCTCATCGCCGATAACCACCTCCTAGGCATCTTCATCCTCAGCTCCGGCAGGCACGAGTCGGACGCCTCCCTCTCCCCCTTCGTCGACTAAGTAGGTAGGAATTTTGCTCTCTCTCTCCCTTATATTTTCCCCTTCCTAATTTACCACTTTAACCCACCAACCGCCACTTCCACCCACATCTGCTCCATCTTTGGTCACCATCTCCGGCGAGGTCACTCCACCTCCACAGACCACCTCACCCCTCGCCGACAAGCCCAAAAGCTCCCCCTCACTCCACTCAATCGTTTCCCCCACTCCATACACCGCCATTCATTGCCCGACCACCACCCGAACAAACCCACTTCCACACACACAGTCTGCCCTAGGCGCACCTCCACAGACACATTTGCACCTCGCCGACCCTCGCACTGCCTTCGCCACCCTCTGGCGAAGCTCCCTACGTTATCTGATGTGGCTGAGAGGCCGTCCTTGTGTTTTCAGGTCTACGCCTCCTCGCCACCATTGAAGAGCTACTGAAGCTCCTTCGCAAGCAGCTCCAGGACGTCTCTAGCCCAGGCACGCGCTCCAGGCAGCGCGGGTTGGTTTCGCGAGCATGCCCAGACTTGCAGTTGGGGTTGCGAACTTCGCTGCTGCCCCAATTGGCAGCATCTTCTCGCCTGCGGGCACGCAGATTGGAGGTGGGACTTTAGTCCCACCTCGTAAGTGTGTGGCCTCACGCCCACACTTAAATTGATTTTGTGTATTGGGCTGTTTGCCTTCGATACACGGGGGTCAGGTCCCTCGCCCACGCCGCAACGCGCCACGCGCTCGCCCGCCCTCGCCCCGCGGGTCTGGGCTGAATCCGACTACCCGTCCAAGCACTCCTCGCCCACCACCGCACGCCGGTGGGCCTGGTCCCGGGCACGCAACCTGAACCCGATTACCCGGCTCTGGGAGAGCATTCCTAAAGAGAGATTCAGAGAGATAGAGAGACGTGGGGAAGGGGTAGGTTTTGCACTAATAGTTGTCTGTGCGCGCAGGGAAGAAGGAAAAAGAAAGAAGAAGAAGAAGGAAGAAGAAGAAGAGAAGAAGAGGAGCGGTTGAAGACTCAGCAGCCAAAGCAGAAGAAGGCAAGCTGAAGAAGAAAGGAAGGAGAGGAGCTGAAGGAGAAGAAAAGAGGCTGCACTGTAGCAAACGCATAGTTAAGTCATCCGAGCACTGGGTCAGACGACGGAAGGTCAGCAACCAGAGCAGGAAAGAAGGCAGGCTGAAAAAGTAAGAAAGAAGAGGAACGGCCAGAGCAGAAAAAGAAGAAGAAGAAGAAGAAGAAAAGAAGGAAGAAGAAAGGAAGACCTAGCAGCTGAAAGAGAGAGAGGGCGGAAGCTCTGCAGCCGCAAGGAAGAGAAGAAGAAAATCAGAAAGGAAGAAAGGAAAAAGAGAAAGGGTCACTAATGGTTATAATGGTAATAGTGGAGGTAATGTATTGATGGATGAAAATACCATTAGTGTCATTGTAGTAAATTGTATGGGATACCAGTCATTATTACGACCATTATTATATACTTATCTAATTTTTACGGGTTTTATTCCAGGTCATTCACTGGGAGACAATTATTAATTTACATCGCTCTTTAATCTCAAAATTATCCTTTAATTCCAAAAAGAAGTTTTACATCTAATAAGGAATGAATGAATGAAGACTCGGTTTGCTTACTCACAAAGAATGAATCAAAATGCTTACAAAAACTAACTATGAACAAGCACCAAACACCTCATCACCATATTATAAACTATCTCTTTACAAGTTATAGTATTAATACTTACATGAAAGTACACTATCAACTAAGATTACATAGTATATTAATTTAACTTACTAATCTGACACCTACAGTAACACATACAATAGCTATAGTGATAGATGTGAGCGTCGCTAGATCCCAGAAAATACTATATACAAACCTAAAGAGGAAAACCAAGGTCTGTAGCGACGATTATGGCGACGTTTTATTCTGTTAGTAAATGTATGAATTTATTTTCATAAAAGTAATTGGCTATACTACATATATATATATATATATACTTCGTATCTGTATTCACTTTCGTATTTACATCTTCTCTCTCTCTCATTCCACACTACTCTTCTTCTGTTATTATTCTTCTTTGTTTTAATTCTATGTTAACAGTCTTCACAAATTGCGGCGTAGGGTGCTTAGCTATTGTCATTAGTTCTCTTTAATTAATAAAAAATGTATTTAATTTGCGAGTACGCTTTTCGAGGGATACACAGCACCCAGAGGGTGGGACCAAACCTCTACTAAGTGCGCCCTAATTGTCATTAGGCCGCTTAATTCCATTTTATCAAGCTCAGAACACGGGCATTCTTAGCCCGCGCACACACACCCCTCACCGGGCCCCCGGCCCCACACAATGCTCAATCAGATGCTTAGAATATGCTTAGATAGTAATAGTGTGGATTGTTTCGGGCGCCCGGCGCCCGTGACGACTGCACTATGAATTAACGAAAATAATTTATACCACCGCGCGCATTTTGCAGCGCACGATGTGGCGGTATTCGAGCGTCGCATCTGCGTTGAAAATGTGCGCGGCTGCTCGCTAAAGGAGATTTTGGCCCTCAATTCGAGGGCCATAATTTATTTAAAAATAAAAATAAATTATGGGAAAGTGAAGTATTTACATAATACTATACAATTGTACACTTAATTTGAAATTTTAATTATATTTACTATATAAAAAAATTCACTAAAGCATACAGTTTTACACACTGATTTTGGTGTTTTATTCTTTAATTACTTATAAATTAGCTACTATATGGTCTAATTGACCTTATACAGAGTCAGTATACATGTATAAGTATTTTATAAACATTTTGATTTTATTTTTCAGAATTAATTTCTATTCTATTTACATTTAAATAGCATATTTGACTGTTTTACTTATAAATTAAGTCAAAGTAATATAATAAGGTATAAACATACTTCAACTAGTTTAAATTACTTAAGGTATATTAGTCTAAGTATACAAATTCAATTAACTTAATTATAACTCTAAATTACTAATTTATCTAATTTAATTTAACAACTTAGCTATTAACTTAATAAATTCATTATTTATTATGTATAAAGAATTAAATTAAGGTACAGGATTTTATTTACTTATAATGTACATATGCATAGATATATACAGTTTTATAGTTTAATACTGTTATTTATACTATCTATTGATTTATTTAGTCTAAGAATATATATAAGTTAGTTTAATTTATAGATAGTTATATAATTAATGTATATACTGTCTGATCTAAATTAGATATCCAATTTACAGTATGCAATATATTTACATAGTTATTTATACAGTTTATGTACATATACTACCTATTTACATATATATCCTAGTATAAAGCTTATGTTTACAAGTGTATATTTAATATACAAAGTAATTTTTTAGGTCTTTTTGGAGTTTTTCACTTTTTATGATTTTTATAAATATTATAGAAATAAGAGATGAGAAGGGAAGAATTGGTTGAGGAGAAGAGGTGATGAGAACCTCATCATGAACCCTAACTAGCACAATCTAACCCAGATATGTGAGAAAAAGCTCCTACATGACCCAAAGAAAGGCTTAACTCAGAGAATTCTGAGTTTAAGAAGAAAACAAATCATAAGGGGTAAAAATTACAATTTCACCAATGCAGTTGGCGAACAGGGTAATGAAGGATCCAAACACAGGCCACGCAAGCCTAATAAGAAGGAAAGTGGGATGATCTGATCTAAAAAGGGTTATAGCAACTTTAAGAAATTAAATGACATTCTGTAACCTTGGTGAACAGGGTAATGAATGCAGTGCGAACGTGCGGAAGGTATGGGTGCCCCTTCCGGCCATGCTCCAGCAAGGCTGGCACGTCGCCAACTCGCTCCTCCCTCTGCGGCAACCCCTTTATAAGGACCGGCACCCCCTGCCAGCCCCTGCAAGCTCTTCTTTGACAGAGAAAACCCCCCACTCCATCCCTTCCTCCTCCGTCAGAAGGCTCGAAGCTTCTGGCGACTTCCTCTTCTTCCTCCTCGTCGCTCTGCTGCCTTACCTGCAGCAGGGTTCTCCTTGCCCCATCGTCCGTGCCGTGCTGTACCCGCCGGCGCCCTCCGCCTGCTTCCTCGTCGCCGCATTCCTCCTCCAGGGCTCCTTCTCCAGCTCCGACAGATACGAGCCGGCTGCCATGCCCTCCCCCTTCGTCTAAAACTTAGGTAAATAGCTTCCTCTCCTCCTCCCTTACATTTTCCCTCTCTTAATTTACCTTTTTACTCCACTGCACGCGACTTCCACCTCTACCTGCTCCGTCTCCAACCACTTTCTCTGGCGAGTCCATTCCACCTCCACAGACCTCCTCACCCCTCGCCGACTACCCCAGAAGCTTCCCCTCACTCCACTCAACCGATCCCCCCTTTCCATTCACTGCCAAACGCCACCCGACCACCCCCCGAACAAACCCATCTTCTCGCGCACAGTTCGACCTAGGGCTACCTCCACCCGCGACCTCAAGCCTTACCACCACCCGCACTGCCTTCGCCGCACTCCGGTGAAGCTCTCTGCGTCTTCTGATTGGGTCGAGAGGCCGTATTCTTGTTTTCAGGTCGGAGCCCCTTCGCCGCCATTACTGAGCTACTGCAGCTCCTTCACCTGCAGCTGCAGGCGCTCTCCAGCCCAGGTGCACACCCCAGGTCGCGTGGGTTGCCTCTGCGAAGACGCCCAGGTCTGCAGCTGAGGCGAAGACCCCGCGAGCTGCTGCAATTGCCTGCGGCTTCCTCAGCTGCAGGCGCTAATTTGGGAGGTGGGACTTTAGTCCCACCTCGGAAGTGCGTGGTCGAGCACCCGCAGTTAAATTGGAAAAGTGTCCAAGGCTATTCGCCTTCGAATACAGGGGTCAGGTTCCTCTCCCGCACGCTGCACGCCTCGCGCTCGCTCGCCCTCGCCCGCGCTCACGCCCCGCGGGTCTGGGCAAGATCCGATTACCCTAACCGCGCACTCCTCGCCCACCTCTGCACGCCGGTGGGCCTGGTCTCGGGGGCGATACCCGCACCCGATTACCCAGCTCTGGGAGAGTGATCCTAAGAGAGAAATCTGAGAAAGAGAGAGACGCGGGGAAGGGTAGGGGTAGGTTTTGCTCTCTAATCCTTGTGTGAGGATGCAGGAACAGAAGGAGAAGAAGGAAGGAAGGAAAAGAAGAAGAAGGGAAGCGACCGAAGCCTCAGCCGCTCAGGGCAGCCGAAGAAGAAGAAGAAACGAAGGAGAGAAGGAAGGCACTGTAGCAAACCTACAGTTAAGTCATCTGACCACTGCACCAGACGACGGATGTGCAGCGACCAGAACAGAAAGAAGAGAAAAGAAGAGGAGCTGTAAAGCAAGAAAAGAAAGAAGGAAGCGAAGAAGAAAAAGAAGAAGAAAAGAGAAAGAAGAAAGAAAGAGAAGAAGAGAAGAAAAGAAGTAGAAAAAAAGAAGGCTGAAGAAGAAGTCAGAGAAGAAGAAGAAGATTACCACAGCCACAGAAGAAGAAAAGAAAAGAAAGAAGAGAGGACGACTCTGCAGGAAAAAGAAGAGGAGAGCAGCTGAAAGAAGAAGAAGGATAGAAAGAAAAGGAGGAGAGAAGAAGAAGAAGCCAAGACAAACTCTAGCTCTCTCTCTCTCTCTCTTATTTTTGTAATCTAATAGAGAACTTTTATATTTCTAGAATTCCAGTAGCTCCCTGAGTTCGACCTCGGGAAAATATGTTCCGAGTAAAAAAAAAGTGTAATGATCTAGTAGTTGTCTTATTACATACTATAACGACTATAATTTAAAGTATAATAAACGTAAACAAGCTAGAAGGTCACTATTATTGGTGCCGTTGCCAGGGAGCAGCGGCTATTCTAGAAGCTATAAATTCGCTATTTATAAGTTTTTAATAATCTATTCTCTCTTTTGTGCAGGTACAGGAAAATCAAGAAGCAGTCGCACAAACAACCACTCCAAGGACAGGTAACGTCTATCTTCTCACTATTAACCCCTAAATTCTAAAGAGGAAGAAAAAGGAAAAAATAATATAGGTATAACCTGTCTTTCATACCTAGTAACAGCTACATATTTTCAAATCACTATTCCTACACACACTATTAAGGGTAATTAAGGGCTAACATCCTCTTGCCTGAGCCCTAATTACCCAACAAGGAGTTAACTGGACCAAGTAGAGCCAACATAGGAGTTAACATTAGGGTTTTAGAGATACACTCCTTAATCAAGAATTAAAAAATCCCCAAAAACCATTAATTGAAAATACCTATTCAGAAAAACCCTAAGCAATTGGCTCTCTAAAAACACTTGAACCCTGAAAGATAAGACCTAATAACTTCTCAAAGGAATCAATAGGTGAAGTTGACCCCTTAGGGTTAACCAACCTTCAACTTAGGTCACTCTTCGCACTCAAAAAGCTAAAAGTTCAAGTGAAAACTTAAGCACCTTGATCTTAAACTAAAATTGGTAGACTTAAGAGGTCAAGATCTCCATTCTGGTCTACCTGGAATCTCAGTGATAAGAGAGGTCGGGTGGGGGAAACCCTATAACTCGTGGAAACGCTCTACCGTGTAGGGGTCTTTGCGGGACTCACCCTCTCTGGCTGCCCAGGTAATTCTCAGGTGGTCGATCTTTTGATCAAGGGGTCCATCTACCCCGCACCTCTATAGTCACCCAACATTTTGGGTGTCTCGATTGGGTCCAGCACCTGCTAAACTCATCTCTTCCAACAGTGTATGTTTGGTAGGAGGTCCTTGAAACCTCCTTTAGAACTTCACTCTCCTCGAGGCCAAGCCACAGTACCCTTGTTTGAGAAAACAACACCTCACATCAACCTCTCCTCCGACTCCGAACCCAACTCACCTTCTTCTTCCACAATGGCTCAACTAGTTGAGGAAGAGAACAATCTGGAGCACCAGCTCCAGCGACTCAATGACCTTTTCCAGAACTTTGTGCACCCACTGCAGCGTCTTATGATGCGGGACCATTATAATCCTGCTGCGGTGGCTATTGAGCCTCGAGTCAGAATCCCTACTGGAGGACCTGATTCTGAATTAAAGCCCAATATTATTCATGCCATACCCAAATTCCATGGGCTTAATTCTGAAGACCCCTTCCAGCACATCAAACAACTAAAGCATCTGGCCCAGACTTTTGGGTCAGATGCACAAAATTGGAACATTCTCCTCATGAAGATGTTCTCCTTCTCCCTTATGGGCAAGGTCGCTCATTGGTACCAAACTCAGACCCGGCCGATCAACAATTGGGAAGAACTTCAGTCTGAATTTTTGAAGAAGTTTTTTCCCGTTGGTCGGACCAATGCCTTGCGCCATCAGATTACCCACTTCACTCAGCAAACGGGAGAACATCTCCATGAGGCATGGGATCGCTTTCACGATCTCATGAAAAAGTGCCCCCATCACGGAGTTACTAAATGGGAACAAGTCAAATCTTTTTACCAAGGACTCCGTGAGGATATCAAGTTTTTCGTCAATGCAACTTGCGGAGGGAATATCATGGGTCAACATGAGGACACAGTGTGGGAGATTCTCGAAAACATGTGCGAGAACTCCATCAACAATGACTCCATCGGATTATTCGACAGGATGAATACCCACGCATCGACGAACCTTAGGCGATCACACAAGACGCATGGCCTATCCGCACCAGTCGACTTGGAACTAATGGCCAGTCGATTGGACAAGGTCTCCATCATTGAGAAGAAGGTGGACGAGCTGACTTAGCACTTGCAGCGAGCCACCTCTGCGCATAGCTCCTTTGCACAACTTCCTTCCACACGGGAAATTGTGCAAAACATTCTCCACTGATCTTCTCCTGGGATGGATCCATATCCACCCCCATCTGATTCTCGGATCGGAGGGTCACCCGATCCTTTCTATACCAGCCAGGGGAATTCCATTCCCCCATTCTCTGATTCTTTGGAGGTTCCTCAGACCTGCGAGGACCTCAACGCCATCCGGAATGTTCCATTCTCCAACACCTACAACCCTGGATGGCGCAACCATCCCAACTTTCAGTGGGCGGGAAACTCCCAAACTCAGAGACCACCCTTTCAGCCCCGTCCACAACCATCTCGTCCTTACCAGCCGCCTCAGCCTCAGCCCAACACTCCTTATCTATCAGGGCCAAACCAGGATCAAATGTCCCTTATCCTTCAGACTCTGGCTGACATTCAAAGAACGAATGCTACTATTCAGAAACAACACAAGGACGAACTTACAGAGGTTTGAAATCCACTGGCCCAGTTGG
This sequence comes from Thalassia testudinum, assembly GCA_037157565.1. Lineage (NCBI taxonomy): Eukaryota > Viridiplantae > Streptophyta > Magnoliopsida > Alismatales > Hydrocharitaceae > Thalassia > Thalassia testudinum. The sequence continues at coordinate 59,161,508 of JAZHRO010000030.1, forward strand.
CAAATTCTCGCCAGCCGGGTACACTTCCTTCCCAACCTCTTCCTAACCCCAATAACGTGCCGACCCAGCGGCGCGTTATGAACCCAAACCCAGGCCAAGCACACATGATTTATCAGGCCCCCTTTGTTCCTTCGCCCGACGTGATGGAGGCTTCCACTTCCTATGCGAGCTATCAGCAGCAACCCATCTTATCCAACCCTAACCAAAACCAGGCAGGACTAAATTCTATAACAACCCGTAGTGGTAAGGAAACCCGAAGATCCACCCTATCCAAACCACTCCAAGCCTGGTAGTGATCCCAACCCTAGGACAGTAATCCAAGACGTTCCTATCCCTGTCCCAGATCAAAAACCTGGACCTATCCTAGAAGAACCAACCAAGGTTCCGTTTCCCGAGGCCTTGACCAAGGGAAAGAAGTCAACCAAGCCCGTGGCACCTGAGGAGGACCTGGTCAAGCTCTTTGAGCGGGTCGAAACAAACATCCCCTTGATGGATGCGATTCGCCACGTACCGGCTTACGTACGATTCTTAAAGAATGTGTGTACACCTTAGCGTAAGCCGCGAACCAAGAGTGGGAGTCCAATTGTACTATCAGAGCAAGCCAGCTTTGTAATCCTAAGCAGACTCCCACCCAAGGCTAAAGATCCTGGTACTCCCTTGATTTCTTGCAAAATAGGTGATACCCAATTTGACAGAGCATTGCTAGACTTAGGTGCTTCCATAAATCTGATACCCACATCCTTACTTAACCACCTAAAAGAATCTGAGCGAAAACCAACTGAGGTGACAATACAGTTAGCAGATCAATCTATAAAGTCACCGAAAGGGATTCTCGAGGATGTTATCGTAAGAGTGCGGGATTTCTATTTCCCAGTAGACTTTATAGTCTTGGACAAGGACGCCCCTGAAAACCCTAGGGATACACCGATCATTCTAGGGAGACCTTTCTTGGCTACTGCTAGAGCCAACATCAGTTGTGAGGAGGGCCAAATAGAGCTCAAATTTGGAAATCAGACCCTAAAAATTGATATATTTAAGGTCTAACAAGGAATCAATTGCGGTGTCATCGAACAGATTTGTGATATCAGGGTTTTGGTTGATGAAACGCATTTTGAGAATGACTTGATTATACCTCATCAACCACAGAAAGATCTTGAACCGCAATTAGAGGAGTCAAATCCAGATTTAGACAGACCCATAACTCCTACCCTTGAACCTCACATCTACCCAGAACCACCCGATGCTGCTGATAACCCCGTCCTTGAACTAAAACCCCTTCCCAATCATTTGAAATACATCTTTCTGAGTTCTAATTAGACCCTTCCTGTGATTATAAATTCCAAGCTTACTCCCGAACAGGAATCCCGTCTGATTACTGTTCTCCACCAACATCGCAAAGCCATTGGATGGACTCTTGATGATTTGACTAGAATAAGTCCCTCTTATTGCACACATCATATTTATTTAGAAGAGGGCGCACGACCTTCTCGCGAGATGCAGAGACGTTTAAACCCTAATCTGCAGGAGGTCGTGAAAAAGGAGATCATCAAGTGGTTAGATGCAGGGATCATCTACCTGATCTACGACAGTCGTTGGGTGAGCCCCATTCAGGTTGTGCCTAAAAAGGCAAGGCTCACCACCATCACAACTGAAACCGGAGAAGTCATACCTACCCGATTAGCCAACTCGTGGAGAGTCTGCATAGATTACCGACGACTCAATTCCTCCACGAAGAAGGATCATTTCCTACTACCTTTCATTGACCAGATTCTCGAGAAATTAGCGGGAAATCGATTCTTCTGCTTTCTTGACGGGTACTTCGGTTATAACCAGGTAGCTATTCATCCCGAGGACCAAGAGAAGACCATGTTCACCTGCCCCTTCGGAACGTTTGCATTCCGAAGGATGCCGTTCGATCTCTACAATGCACCTACAACTTTTCAGCGATGCATGCTTGCCATATTCTCTGATATGGTAGGTGATTATCTGGAAGTCTTCATGGATGACTTTTTAGTTTTCGGGGCATCATTTGATGATTGCCTCTAGCACTTGGTTCACATACTCAGGCGCTACATCGACCTTAATTTGGTTCTTTCCTGGGAAAGGACCCATTTTGTGGTGCCTGAAGGGATCATCGTAGGACATCTGATTTCTGAGAAGGGCATCCAAGTGGATCGAGCCAAGGTTGATCTAATTTCTCGCCTTCCTATGCCTAGCTCGATCAGGGACATCCGTTCTTTTCTGGGGCACGTCGATTTTTACCTTTGTTTCATTCCTGATTTCTTGAAAATCGTACACCCCCTAACGACTCTTATCTCTAAGGATGTACCCTTTGAAATCTCCAAGGAACGCACTCAGGCCTTTGAGAACCTCTGTGACCGAGTCACCCAGGCCCCGATCCTACAATCCCCTGATTGATCTCAACCCTTTGAGATCATGTGCGCTACTTCTGACTTCGCTGTAGGAGCGGTTTTGGGGCAGAAAGTTGATAGGAAGCCCGTGGTCATCTACTACACTAGCAAGACACTTGACGAGGCTCAGCGTAACTATACAGTTACGGAGAAAGAACTGCTAGCAATAGTATTTGCCCTTGAAAATTTTCGATCTTATCTCCTAGGTTCCCACGTCATCATCTACTCGGATCACATAGCTGTGAGGCATCTCCTTGCCAGGAAGGACGCGAAGCCCCGACTAATCTGGTGGATCTTGCTGTTGCAAGAATTTGATCTCGAGATTCGCGACAAGGTGGGGAGACAAAATGTGGTAGCTGACCATTTGTCCCGCCTTCCTTCTGAGATTATCAACCCTTCCGGACCCATTACGGAGCATTTCCCTGATAAGAACCTGTTGACTATTAGTACTAGACTTCCATGGTTTGCTGATATAGTAAACTACTTGGCATCTCATCAGATCCTATCTGATTGGCCGAAGGCCAAGAAAGACAAATTGCGCTCTGATGCCAAGTATTACATTTGGGAAGATCCGTACCTCTTTCGCATAGGTGCTGACCAAATCATCCGAAGATGTGTCCCGGAAGGTGAAGTCAATGATATTCTTTCCTTCTACCATGACCAGGCATGCGGTGGCCATTTCTCTGAGCACAAAACCGCATCGAAAATCCTCCAGTGTGACTTTTATTGGCCCACTCTGTTCAAGGACGCATACAGTCACTGCAAGGCATGCAGTCATTGCCAAACTTTAGGCAACATGAGCTATCACGACATGATGCCTTTGTAGCCGATTCTCGTATGCGAAATCTTTAATGTTTAGGGGATTGATTTTATGGGCCCCTTTCCTGTTTCGGATGGTTTCGAATACATTCTGCTGGCTGTGGACTACGTGTTCAAATGGATCGAAGCCATACCGACCCGAACCTGTGATCACAAAATCGTTCTCAAATTCATTCATCACAATATCTTCTCACAATTCGGGATTCCTTGTGCTATCATCTCAGACGGGGGGACCCATTTTACGAATGCTCAGTTCAGGTCACTGATGACCAAATACGGGATGTCTCATCAAATCTCTACTCCTTATCACCCCCAGACTAATGGTCTAGCTGAGCTATCAAATTAGGAGATCAAGAAAATCCTGCAGGTCACTGTTCGGCCTGACAGGAAGGACTGGTCGTCCCGACTTCCAGAAGCCTTGTGGGCCTATAGGACCGCCCACAAAACCCAATTAGGCATGTCTCCCTTTAGACTGGTGTACGGGAAGGCGTGTCACCTTCCCGTCGAACTGGAGCACAAAGCCTATTGGGTAGTATGGAATTGTAATCTAGATCTTTCTAAGGCTGGAACCCACAGAAAGCTTCAAATCAGCGAGATCGATGAGCTACATCTTGATGCATACGAGAACTCGCGAATCTACAAGGAGCAGGTTAAAGCCTTCCATGACAAGCATATCTCTAGAAAGATCTTTCATTCTGGTCAGAAGGTCCTACTCTTCAATGCCCGACTCAAACTTTTCCCTAGAAAGCTGCGATCCAAGTGGGTCGGACCATACTTGGTCCGACAGATTTTTGGAAATGGAGCCATCGAGATCAGTCCACTCAGCCATGATTCCGAACCTTTCATCGTGAATGGTCAGAGACTCAAACCGTTCATTGATGTAACCTCTACTGATTTGGCTGAATCATCTTCTATCCTCCATTCCCCATGAGCTTATTGCGCCCAACCGATGGCATAAAACTCAGCGCTCAACGGGAGGCAGCTCGTCATTCTCTTTGAAAATCTGAAACCTTTTCTGACACCTTTGTGCACTTGAGGTTCGCCCTTTAGGACAGCCGACTCCACCTTAGGTGCTTACATCTGAGATTAGAAATCGTCCGCAACAGTCACCCCGACCCATTCACTCACTAAAACATCCGTCCTAAGGAATGAACTAAGTTGAATAAAAATCCCCCTAAGTCACAATGAGGACATTGCAAAATCTTAGGCATTGGGGGGGTATGAAAGCGCAAAAACTTGTAAGAAAAGGTTTTAAACAACAAAATTCACATATCCCAAAAACACCATAAAAATTAAAAATTTTTTTGAAAACAAAAGAATAATAAAATAAGAGGAGGAAAGAAAATTTTGAGGACTCTACAAAGGAGGAGGAGAAAGGAACAAAATGGAAAGAAGGAGCACAAAATGAGAGAAAAAAGTGATAGTCATTAGTAAGAAACTAAGGAATTAACCTAAGTTCTAGACCTCATTCAAGAAAAGAAATGAAAAGTGCACAGTGAGATTAGTAAGAATGCGAACCTTAGGCATTCTTGGATAGACTCTTAGTACCCATTAAGATCTAGACATTCCTCAAGAGGTTGAGGAAAATGAAAAGCTTAAGTATTAGGTCCAAGGCTTGGGAAGTATTTGACCTCGTTAACTCACTTTTGATTTACGGGACTCAATAACCTAAGTACCCTAACCTCACACACAGCCTGGTTCAGTAAGCATAAAAATCAAAATCACGCAGAAGCGTCAAAAAAATTCTGAAAAAGACACCTAGAGTAGGAGCGGCCAATCAACACAAGTTGATTTGGACGAGTTCCCAGTGCGGAGAGGTGGGAAATTCCCCTCAAAGATGCGTAACAAAATATCATCTCCTCGGTGCTTGTCTCTTAGGATATTTACATATCCTACCGGAGGCATGTAAGCACTCTGCTGGTTTAGATTCCATGGATGACATTATCACGAAATGTCAATTGCCAGGGTCTGAATTTGGCCACGGAACACCATGGATGGGATTATCTCGAAATCTCAATAGCCAGGGTTCCGGGGGTTACCATGGGCGGTGCTATCTCGAAGCATCGACTGCCAGGAACCCTTGAGGATTGATGATGGGAACAAGGAATCTGATACAGACCGTGTTGAAAAGCCAATCCTAAGCTAGAATTAAAAAGAAAAAGAGAGAGAAAACTCTCTAAACAGATAAATCTTCTATCTCTCATTCTTACAAAACGCACTGCGAACAGAGCCAGGGCTAAAATTATATCAAGCACGGGTGCTTTAACCACAAAGTCCAATAAACCTTAGGTTAGTTCTTGTAGGCCTTAAAAACCTTTGCTAAGGACTGAAGCTGAGGCTAGACAGATCTGGATCTTGGTTGGTACTAGAGTACCTTTTAAGCCTATGGTAGGCATTCTGACCTAATCTAGTTTGCAAAAGAAAAAGCATTTATCTGAAATCATTAAGAAATTCATGGTCTAGAACAAGGGTTGAAACCTTAATATTTTACTAAGGGACTAGCAAAAGCTAGGCTTGGGGGTATGATGAAAACCTCATCATGAACCCTAACTAGCACAATCTAACCTAGATATGTGAGAAAAAGCTCCTACATGACCCAAAGAAAGGCTTAACTCAAAGAATTCTGAGTTTAAGAAGAAAACAAATCATAAGGGTAACGAAGGGTCCAAACACAGGTCAAACATGCCTAATAAGAAGGAAAGTGGGATGATCTGATCTAAAAAGGGTTATAGCAACTTCAAGAAATTAAATGACATTCTGTAACCCTAAAACAAATCCACTTCAATTTACGAGGTTCGAGGTAGGATAAAAATCAACTAAAGCCTCTAAAATTTATAGAAAAATAATCTCTAGGGTTTAGAACCTTCAATTTGACCTTAGAAATCTATTTTGACTTAAAAAGAGAACCATGCCCAATTAATGATTTAATTTGGGTTTTTACGCAAATTGGCTGATCAAACTTGGTCCAACCTAGAATTAAAATTCACCATTAAAATCCTTAGGTTTAGATTAGTCTTGTATAAAAACTTGAGCCTAAGAAGAGACCTCCTTGGCCGACTTTACAATTTGGTCCTCTTCATTTACTTTTTGACCCTTATCTTTCGAAACCCTTGCATTTTGACCCCCATATTTTCGTCATTCTTTGCATAATGGTCCCCCATGCAAACTCTGCGCAGCACCATGCTCCGGCGACCTTGCGCGGAGCATGGCGCCGCGTAGAGAAGGGTTACCGCCCTACAAAGCAGAAGCGGGGTTTCCTGCGACGTCCTCTGTCGTAGGGACCCGGTTCGCGCGGAAGGTATGGGTGTCCCTTCCGGCCGTGCACTGGCGAGGCTGGCACGTCGCCAACCCACTCCCTCTGCGCCAACCCCTTTATAAGGACCATCACCCCCTGCCGGCCCCTGTAAGCTCTTCTTTGACGGAGAAAACCCCCCACTTCATCCCTTCCACCTCCGTCAGAAGGCCCGAAGCTTCCGACGACTTCCTCCTCTTCCTCCTCGTCGCTCTGCTGCGTTACCTGCAGCAGGGTTCTCCGTGCCCCATCGTCCGTGCCGTGCTGTACCTGCCGGCGACCTCCGCCTGCTTCCTCGTCGCCGCATTCCTCCTCCAGGGCTCCTTCTTCTCTAGCTCCGACAGATACGAACTGGCTGCCACGCCCTCCCCCTTCGCCTAAAACTTAGGTAAATAGCTTCCTCTCCTCCTCCCTTACATTTTCCCTCTCTTAATTTACCTTTTTACTCCACTGCACGCGACTTCCATCTCCACCTGCTTCGTTTCCGACCACTTTCTCCGGCGAGTCCATTCCACCTCCACAGACCTCCTCACCCCTCGCTGACTACCCCAGAAGCTTCCCCTCACTCCACTCAACCGATCCCCCCTTTCGATTCACTGCTAAATGCCACCGGACCACCCCCCGAACAAACCCATCTTCTCGCACACAGTCCGACCAAGGGCTACCTCCACCCACGGCCTCAAGCCTCGCCACCACCCGCACTGTCTTCGCCGCACTCCGACGAAGCTCTCTGCGTCTTCCGATTGGGCCGAGAGGCCGTATTCCTGTTTTCAGGTCGGAGCCCCTTCGCCGCCATTACTGAGCTGCTGCAGCTCCTTCACCTGCAGCTGCAGGCACTCTCCAGCCCAGGTGCACACCCCAGGTCGTGTGGGTTGCCCCTGCGAAGATGCCCAAGTCTGCAGCTGAGGCGAAGACCCCGTGAGCTGCTGCAATTGCTTGCGGCTTCCTCAGCTGCAGGCACTAATTTGGGAGGTGGGACTTTAGTCCCACCTCGGAAGTGCGTGGACGAGCGCCCGCAGTTAAATTGGAAAAGTGTCTAAGGCTATTCACCTTCAAACACATGGGTCAGGTCCCTCTCCCGCACACTGCACGCCACGCGCTCGCTCGCCCTCGCCCGCGCTCACGCCCCGCAGGTCTGGGCAGGATCCGATTACCCTAACCGCGCACTCCTTGCCCACCACCGCACGCCGGTGGGCCTGGTCCCGGGCGCGATACCTGCACCCGATTACCCGGCTCTGGGAGAGCGGTCCTAAGAGAGAAATCTGAGAAAGAGAGAGACGCGGGGAAGGGTAGGGGTAGGTTTTGCTCTCTAATCCTTGTGTAAGCGTGCAGGAACAGAAGGAGAAGAAGGAAGGAAGGAAAAGAAGAAGAAGGGAAGCTGCCGAAGCCTCAGCCGCAGAAGAAGAAGAAAAGAAGGAGAGAAGGAAGGCACTGTAGCAAACCTACAGTTAAGTAGTCTGACCACTGCACCAGACGACGGATGAGCAGCGGCCAGAACAGAAAGAAGAGAAAAGAAGAGGAGCTGTAAAGCAAGAAAAGAAAGAAGGAAGAGATGAAGAAAAAGAAGAAGAAAAGAGAAAGAAGAAAGAAGACTGAAGCCGCAAGCAAGGAAATAAAGAAAGAGAAGAAGAGAAGAAAAGAAGCAGAAAAAAAGAAGGCTGAAGAAGAAGAAGAAGTCAGAGAAGAAGAAGAAATTTACCACAGCCATAGAAGAAGAAAAGAAAAGAAAGAAGAAGAGAGGAGACTCTGTAGGAAAAAGAAGGAGAGCAGCTGAAAGAAGAAGGATAGAAAGAAAAGGAGGAGAGAAGAAGAAGAAGTCAAGACAAACTCTAGCTCTCTCTCTCTCTCTCTCTTATTTTTGTAATCTAAGAGAGAACTTTTATATTTCTCGAATTCCAGTAGCTCCTTGAGTTCAACCTCGGGAAAATTTGTTCCGAGTAAAAAAAAATGTGTAGTGATCTAGTAGCTGTCTTATTACATACTATAACGACTGTAATTTAAAGTGTAATAAACGTAAACAAGCTAGAAGGGTCACTAAGAGGTGTGTTTGATGTTTTTTTTAGATATGACTTTTATTATTATGCTTCATGGTATACAAATCCATCGACTGGCAAATTCTACCAAGTCAAGGGTTTTGCATGCCATGAAACTTGGTATATGGATAGGAAACTTTCTGATCTTTGATCAGACAGTTTTATTTTAATTTTTTAGAATTTTTACTGATTTTTATTGAAATTTATGTCTCACCCAACCTAAGCCTTTCAAAAGATTTCTAAGGGATTCTAAAGGCTTAGGATGGGTCTTAAAAGGTGTGAAAAGGCAGTGACTGCCTTATTTTCATTCAGCATGAAATCTGGGAAGTGTTTACCAATTTTAATACATTCCTTAGTTTAGATTCCCTTTAAATCATGTGTTGGACAGTTAGTTTTAACTAAACTAGCTGACAACATTTGAAAAAGATAAAACAAGCATTCACAGAAATTAAAGTTCAATTATTTAAACAGGGGAGCTTGTATACACAAGGAAAGCAATACATCTATATGTTAGCTACATTCAACATACATTCTACAGGGTTTTACATCAGATTCTATCTGCTACAAATTAAGACAGTCAGACAGCAGCAGCAACATGGATTTTACAGACCAACCCTGCAGCAACTCAGATCAGATTCCAGATGGTCTAACTGCTGCTGCAGTTAGTCCATTTGGGATGAAATCTGAGTTAGGAGAGAAGGAAAATGTAGCTGCAAAGTCCAGCAACTTGCTGTGACCACTGAGATGAAAATGATAAATTAAGATTAAAGAAAAGAAATACTCTCTCAATTCCTCATCTGACAAGGGTTTCACTTCTCATTAAAATCACTGAATACCCCAATTCAAATGCAAAAACCTTTATCAATAAATTCACATCAGATTAAATCAACAAAGCACTGATTTAACTCTTCCTAATGCTATAGACAGCATGTAGAAAGAGTTAAATTAGTTAATTAAAATCCATAATTCAAATCCCAGTTTCTGAAACCTTAAGGAGTATTGAGAACACCTTAGGTTAGGAAATCATCAATGCTTTCATCCAAAACAAACTCATGGATGCAAGATAAAACTTCAAATCACCACAATGATTTTCCTTAGTTCTATCTTGCATTCAATACATTAAAACCTTCATCAAACTCAGATCTGAATATGGCTCTTCTAAGATGAATTCTGAAATCAGAAACATCTCAGATTCCTTGCCAACAATGAACACAAATAAGAATTTATTCAATTTGTTAGATCAAAACAGTTAAAACCAAATTGAATGAAAAATCCTTGAAATCCAAGTTAAAGAAAAATCCGACAAACTGATAACTTCAAGCTTAGACCAGGGGCTTTTGTGAACAAGAGTGAGGTGAATGGGAAGCCCCTTAAGTGCTTTTTGACGCCAATTTCAGATCTGAGGTTAAAAACCAATCAGATATGAAATTAGGTCTGAATGTATGGGTGGGATGCGAGAAACAGGTCGTGGAAATCAGAAGTGAATATGAAAATATGGAGAGAAAGAGAATTTGTGATCATGACTGTGTGAAACCTTCCCCTCTGATCTGGAATGATCCGAGGAGGTGAGGAGGGAATTATCGTCTAAATCTACTGCTACAGCTACTTTATCCTAACAGCAAAATTAAACACTACAAATTACATTAATTCTCCTCTAAACCTACTTAACTACAGCTACAACTAATATGCAGAATGATAAATCTACTCTAACAGGAAGAATGGGACCTATGGGTCCTTAGCCGGTGGCTAAGGAGGAAGAAGGGAGGAAGATGACTCCAGTGGAGGGAAGAGTCAGCTAGTGAGGCTCCAGGGTCATCCTCAGGTGCTATGAGGTCCTTAGCGACGAGGAGGTCGAGAGAAGGTGACAATTTCACAGCCGGTGGCTGTGAAATCAGAGGATTGATGGGGAGGAGGAACTGGAGTGGACGAACGATCGCTAAGAGATGTAGGAGAGAGCGATCCCTTGCGCGCGCAACCATTGAGGTGCTTAAGTAGCAAACTCAGTGGCTAAGATCATCGCGTGGGTGAGGATAATCGAAGAGGTAACCGGCGGTGGGGATGAGAGGAGAGGAGCGCATGGCGAGCCAATCTCAAAATTTGACCATCAGATGGGATCTGGGGAGAGGGGTGAGCGCACGCGCCGATTCGCGCGAAGCTTCTATTCAAATCCGACCGCAGATCGAAATCGTGAGAAGCAACGGACGGCCAAGATCTGCCGTGTTCTTCGCGCGCTACAGTGCGTGCGAAGAGTAGCAGGCCGACCTTTGAAGTGTTGGGAAAATTGCAGGGAAGACCCCTGCACGAAGGGGTAGAAAATTTGCGTATAGGCCCATAAGTGAAGAGAATTGCAACAGGATGGACCCTGCAACCTTTCAAAGGGGTCCCTGCGGTTTACAAGTAGGTCCAAAAAGGAATTCTAAAGGCAAGAATGTAATGCATGAAGGACCTAAGTGTAAACTACATATTACATCGTCTAAATGATGTCCAAATGCCTTCAAATTTTTATATGTGCTTAATTGAATATTTAAGACATTAATTATGCTTTTGATTTGGCTTTTCAAACTTATTTATGTGTTCAATTAACGTATGGATCACCATTTTTTCTTTACTTTCAAAATATCTCATTTTGTGACCTAATTATGAAATTTTAACACAGAGTAAAGGTTTTAGGTCTTTTTCTTTGATTCCTACACTTAACCCTTTTTATCTGTTAATTTGATGTTGTTTTTACTCAGTGTCTAGCTTAACTTTAGCTTTTTAGCTATGATGAGTAGCCACTCATCAGTCACCACAGCCGAAGAAAGAAAAGAAGAGAGAAGAAGGCAAGGCAGATTGAAGAAAGAGAAGAATCAGAAGAAGTAGAAGAAGAAAAGAGAAGAGGAAGAGAGAAGAAGAAGCCAACAAAACTTTTGCTCTCTCTCTCTCTTATTATTTGTGTAACATTATTGTGAACCTCTATGCTTTTAGGATTATAGTTGCTCCCTGAGTTCGACCTCGGGAATCTTGTTCCGAGTAATAAATTGTATTAAACTGGTAACTGTTTTGTCATATACTACAACGAATATAAATAAAGACAGAAGACACGCGACCAGTTTCAAGGACCACCTACCGAACATGCACCAATGGATTGGACAAGGTTAGCAGGTGCTGGACCCAATCAAGACACCCAAAATGTTGGGTAACTATAGAGGTTCGGGGCGGATGATACCCCTTGATCAGAAGGTCGTCCACTTGAGAATTACCTAGGCAGACAGAGAGGGTGAGTCCAGCGAAGACCCCTACACGGTAGAGCGCCCCCACGAGTTACAGGGTTTCCCCCACCCGACCTCTCTTGTCACTAAGATTCCAGGTAGACCAGAATGAGGACCTTGACCTCTTAAGTCTACCACTTTTAATTAGGATCAATGTGCTTAGGGTTTCACTTTGAACTTTATCCTTTTGTGTACAAAAAGAGACCTGATTTAAAGGTTGGTTGATCTAACGGATCAACTTCACCTATTAGTTCCTGTGAGAACTTATTAGGTCCTATCTTTTAAGGTTCAAGTGACTTAAGAGCCGGATTGCTTAGGGTTTCTCTTAATAGATTTTTTCAAGCAATGGCTTAGGCACACTTCTCTTGGGAATTTTCAGTTTTTGATTAGGTGTGTCTCTAAAACCCTAGCTTTGAGTCTTAGGTTGGCTCTAATTGGTCCAGTTAGTTGCCTCAGGATTAGGTAACTAGGGCTCAAGTAAGAAGGTTTTAGCCCTAATTACTTTTAGTGGATATACAGATAGAATGTGTTGAAGAAAAACAGGCAACTCTTGTGATTTACTATGTATGAAAGACAGGTAACCCCTAGATTGCTTTTCTTTTTCTTCCTCTTTAGAATTTTAGGGGCTTAAAGAGAGGATAGATAATTACCTGTCCCTTGGTTGTTGTGCGGCTGCTTGTTCCTTCTTGTTTTCTTGTGCCTGCACAACAAAAGAGAAGAGATTAAGTCAGCAGTAAATCAGAAATTGTGAATTAATAACTTCTAGAAAACTGTCGATCGCCTTTTGCGGTGTATTAAAGATATGTTCATTGAAGTATGTTGCGAAAAACGATTATCATTTTATTTTAATTTATTACTCAAAAGTTAGAATGTTCCGAGGTCGAACTCAGGGAGCAAACTTAATTCTAGAAGTATACAAATTCACAATTAACTATATACTACTTTACAAATTTATTACTTTCTCTTTTTCTTTCTTCTCTTCTCTCTTCCTTCTCTTCTTCCTCTATCATTTTCTTTCTCAAACGCTTTGTCTGCCTCTTGCTACAGTGTCTTTGCAGGTTCTACTCTTGGCTTCTTCTCTTCTCTGCTCGGCCTTCTTCTTCTTCTTCTTCTTCTTCTTCTTGCACTGTGCCTTCTCCTTCTGTAGTTGGCTTCTCTCCTTCCTGCCTTCTTCCTCTTTCTTCTTCAGATCCTTCTTCTATTGCAGCTCTTGACTGCTTCTTCTCTTTCTTTTCTCTGTTGCGCTCCCTCCTCTTTCTTCTTCAACTTCTGCTGCTCTGTGCGGCAAAGTGTCCTAAGCCGCTCTTGCTCCTTTCTTCTTCTCCTGCTTCCCTACACATTACAAGGTTAGGCAAAACCTAACCCCTACCCGCCCCACATCTCTCTCTCTATTTCTCTCCCAAAGGTTCACTCCCAGAGCATTCACGGGTATATGGGTCGGGTAACGTGCCCGGGACCAGGCCCACCAGCGTGCGGTGGTGGGCGAGGAGTGCTTGGTCGGGTAATCGAGTTCGGCCCAGGCCCGAGGGGCGTGAGAGCGGGCGAGGGCGGGTGCGAGCGAGTGGCGCGCTGCATGCGTAGGCAAGGGACTTGACTCCTGTGTATCGAAGGCGATAAGCCCAATACACTTTTTCAATTTATTCGGCTGCGACGCTTCAAGGATTTCTGAGGTGGGGCTAAATGTCCTACTTGCTTCTGCATTCGCGTTCGTAGGAGACCTACCCAAATTGCCACAGCCTCGGTAGCCTGCTGAGCCAATTGCTTGGCTGTGTGAGTTTGCGACGCCAATACGCTCCTCTTGGGACTCTGATGCCTGGAGCGCACAACCTGGAGCTCGCAAGCAAGCTTCTTCACACTCGCATAAATGGAGGAAGAGGGTCGAACCTGCACTTCATGAATACAGCCTTGCAGCCTTATCAAATCACTTGGTGAGCTTCGCCGTGTTACGGCGAAGGTGAAACGGTGACTGGCTGGCCGCGGGACGGCCTAGGCGTGCATGCCTAGGTCGCTCTGTGGCCATGTTTGTGGGGTTGTTCGGTGGAGGTATGGAGTGTGTGTGGTGGGCAGTGAGTGGGCGGAAAGTGGTCGGTGGACGGAGGCACAGCTTCTGAGGTGTTTGGCGAGGTGGATGGGTGAGTAGAATGACGGAAGCACCTCGCCGAAGGTTTGGCCGAAGGTGGAGATGGACAGTGGATGTCAAGGGGTTGAAACAACAAATTAATAGGGGGAAATAAAGGAAAGAGTAAGAGAAACTTAGCTATGAGTCCAGAGTGAAGGGGGAGGTGCGAAAGTGGCGAGCGGCCGGTGCTGTCGTCGCTGGAGACGAAGGTGCCAGGGGGGAGAATGGCGACGAGGAGGAGTGGTATGGTGCGGCACTGTAGAGGATGGCAGAGTTAACCCTGCCACTGGTATGGTGACTGGGCGACGAAAGAGGAGAGGAAGAGTTGCCAAAAGCTTCGGGCTATTGGCCGGAGTGAGGAGGGGACGAATTTGGGGGAGTTCTTTGGCCAAATTGAGCTTGTCAGAAATGGCAGCCCCTACCGCTCCTTAAATAGGTGTTGGCGAGGAGGGAAACATGAGGAGGAGCCGTGGGCAAGCCGCCGGAGATATGGTCGGAAAAGAGACCCATGTCTCTCGCGCGTTCGCACGAGAGGTATGGGTGTCAACAAGGCATGGGAGGGGGTCCATGCGGAAGAAGACAACGCAGGGGACCCTCCTCTCGTTTTTGGGGCTGGTCCCCATACCCTGTGCGACGCCATCCTCCACGCAAAGTCGCCGAAGGCATGGGTTGCTGCTGCGGGTGGCAGAGGGACCGATTTGAAAAGAACGAAGGGAAAGTTGAGGGGTAAAGTGCAAGGGTTCAAAAAGTTAAGGGTCAAAAAGTAATTCTTGAGGACCAATTTGTAAAGTAGGTCAAGGTAAACTTTTCTTAGGTACAAATTTTGATATAACCCTAATTTGGACCTAAGGAATCTAATGGTGAAGTTGGATTTTATGCTTGACCACGTTTGACCAGATAATTTACACAAAAACCTAAATTAGGTCAAAAATTGGATATGGTTCTCAATCTAGGTCAAGATAAGTTCCAATGGCCAAATTGAAAGTTCTAAATCCTAGGGGATATTTTTTCATGAATTTTATAGGGTTTAATTGATTTTTATCTTTCCTAAACCTTCGTGAATTGAAGCGGTTTGTTTTAGGGTTACAGAATGTCATTTAATTCTTAAAAGCTGCTATAACTCTTTTCAGATCAAATCATTTCACTTTCTCTCTTATTAAGCCCATTTGAATTGTGTTTAGACCCTTAGAAATCCCATTTGTGTACTGCATTGGTAAACTTGCAGTTTTACCCCTTGTGAATTGCTTTATACTCAAATTTATAGTTCTCTGATTTAGGCTTTCCCTTAGGTTTTGTAGGAGCTTTTGTATACTTATTTAGGTCAAAATGTACTAGTTAGGGTTCATGATGAGGTTCTCATCATGTCGCAATCAACACCCTTATTTTGCTACAGTAAACCTCACAATAGTTTTTCTTGATTTCTTTCCATTGAAGCAACTACTTATTTATTTTCTCATTTATATTATTTTATTTTGTCCACCTCCCTAAAATGGCAAAAGCTCCCTCCCTTTCTATGATTAAGGGGACACATATGCTATTTTTATTGGTCCACATCACTACATTGGGATCTGTGTCCCGGTGCTCTTAATCCATCTATTCATTTATGTCGTGTCCCACCATTTCACTCACCCATTAAGAGAGAGGGCTTCCTTCTACAAGCCCTCTGCCATGTCCCTCATTGTTCTCCGCATCTTCAATGTGGAGAAGGCGCAGGCCAACCCCCCTACCTTGCCAACCCCTCCAGCATCTCCCTCACTGAGCACCACATCTTCGGCAAGAAGCCCCTAACATTGATCGAGAGGTCAAATGTTTCTTCTTTAGTTTTTGAACTTCATTTTTTCAGTGATATTTGTTTTCGTTTGTTATTTTCATGAGTTCATGCTTCTTCTCCATTTTCATCGTTTCTTTTGTTACTTGATCATTTTACATCTACTTAGGACCAAACAAGTTATATATCTACCATCATTGTGGTAATGATTGATGAGAACACCATCATAAGCCCTAACTAGCTTATTTTGACCCAATGAAGAGAATAAAAGCTCCTACATAACCAACTGGAGGTCTTAAGTCGCTGAATAACCTTTCTAAGAGAAAAGCAAGAAACAAGAGGTAAAACTGTAATTTTACCATTGCAGTACGACAATGGATTTTCTCAAGGCTAAACACAGGTCAAAAGGTCTTAACAAGATAAAAAGTGGGTTGGATTTGACAAAAAAGGGTTTGTGTGTACCCTGTGAATTAAATGACTTCTTGAAATCCTAAAACAGACCCGCTTGATTAACCAAGGTTATGGTCAGGATAAAATTCACCTAAATCCTTTAAAAATCATAGAAAAGTATTCTCTAGGATTTAGAACTTTCAATTTGGCCATTAGAACCCATGTTGACCTAGAATGGGGTCTTAGACAAATATTTACCCTAAATTAAATTTTTTCATAAATTACCCAGTCAAACGTGATCAAACCCAAAATACAACTTCACCATTATATTCCTTAGGTCTAAATTAGGGTTGTACAAAAATTTGGACCTAAGGGGAACTCATCTTGACCCACTTTGCAAATAGGTCCAACCTGATTACATTTCTACCCCTATCTTTAGAAAACCTTACAATCAGCCCCCTATCTTTCTTAACATCTTCACAGATAGGTCCCTCCACCATTATAGCAGAGGAATCCTACTCCGATGAGCTTTAGAAGGTGATTTCTCCTTGATTACTCAGAGAATCCCTCCCAAAATTATAAGGGAGATTCTTTGAGTAATCTTCTCCAGTCTAAACCCATCGGTGATCCATAATTCCTACTCAGTCTCTCATGCGAACGCATGAGAGATTTGGGTCTTTTGAAGATTCCAACTCCGGCGACCTTACCTTGCTTGGAATCTTGGCTTCCAAGCACAAATCCTCCTCCAGAGGTCTATTTAAGGAGTGCCAGATCCAACCAACTCCTCCAAGCTTGAAATTGACCGAGAAACCTCCTCAAATTTGTCTCTCCTCCTTTGACCGATTCGCTCATCAAGCTCCAGCAACTTTCCCTGATCTCTCTCATCGCCTAACCACAATACCAGTGGCAGGTTCCTCTTCCTCGTGTTCGTCCGCATCGCGTAGCACCCGCCGACGCCCCCGTCTCCCCTTCCTCCTTGCCGACCATCCCTCCCTGAGCATCTTTGTCTTCGGCGTCGGCAATACGCGCCCGACGCCATCCTCGTCTTCCCTTCATCCAATATCACCCTAGATAAGTCCCTTTCACCCTCTACTTTCTTTCCTCCTCTTTATTTCCCTAAAACGACTACTGCCGCACTCCACCACCATCATCTCCTCCACCCTCGGCAATACCTCCGGCGAAGTGCTCCCGTTGCTCCACACCTCCATCCACCTCGCCAACCACCCTACGACCTCCACCTCGACTCCTTGATCACAACCCCTCACTTCATTCACTCCGCCACTCACCCAAAAGCACCCCCGAACACACCCACACATACGCACACAGTGTGCCCTAGGCACGCTTTCATAGGTGTCCCCACGACCCGTCAACCACCGCTGCATATTCACTGTGCCTTGGTGAAGCTCCCTGAGTGTTTTAACGTGGCCGTGAGGTCGTCTTGGTGATTTCATGTGGTAGGCGTCCTCCGCCATTGACGCAAAACTTGAAGCAAGCTCCAGGCCTAAGTACCAGGTGGTGTGGACTTGAGGCATGCACACACCCAGGCCTTTGATTGAAGTAGAGAGCAGCTGCAGCCTCGCGATTTGAAGGATCACCTATGGTGCTGCAACATGCAAGGGTGGTGGGACAGATAGTCCCACCTCGGAACTGGACAAGCGGCCGTGTGCGCAAAAATTGAATTCTTGCCAGTAGTTGTTCGCCTCCGAATCATGGGGTGAGGTCCCCCTTACCCAACCGACCCGGCCTCTTCCGTGACCACGCCCCGCAGACTTAGTCTTAACCTGACCTGACTTTCACTCCTCGCCCACCACCACACACCAGTGGGCCTGGTCCCAGGTACGTACACGACCCGATTACCGGATAGTGTGTGGCTCTGGGAGAGCGAAACCTAAGAGAGAAAAGAGATAAGAGTGTGCGCGGGTAGGGGGTAGGTTTTACTGCAGGCTGAAGAGGAGGAGAAGCGAAGCTGAAGAAGAAGAAGGAGAAGACAAGGACGTAGAGAAGCTAAGACAGAGGAAGAGAAGGAAGAAGCTGAAGAAGAGAAAATTAAAGACAGAAGAAAGGAGAAGACAGAGAAAGGCAAAAGAGAGGCAGAAAAAGATCGTAGAAGAAGACTGAAGCCAAAGGCAGCCGACAGAGAAAGAGAGAAGAAAAGGAGTAGAAGCAAAAGAAAGAAGAAGTTTGAGCTTTGTAGCATCATTTTAAGGCGTCTGATTTATAAATCAGATGTCCAATTTTGAATTTAATTCATATACATTGAGTTTCTTTAGTTTTTTGTGCTCTACATTTACTCCTATATTTTTACACTGTGATATTGATATTATTGCATTCTAAATTGTGATCTTGATTTCTAAACCCCAATTTGCTCCTTGTGTTCGATCTGGACTTTAAATTCGAGTAATAAAATTTTATTTGTTTTGAACGCTTTTTCGACTATATTACAACGCGATATTCTTAAAACCCAATTTAACGATCTAAACAATGATCATCGTTGACGTTGTCTTTAGCACGATCATCAATATTACTACCATCATGTATCAAGGTTACATGACTTGATAGCAAAGGAAAGAGCGATTGTTTTTAAAAAAATGAGCAAATGGAAGAGTAATCGGTTGAGGTTGAAGCTGGATGGAAGGTCTGGGTAGCACATAAAGGCAGAAGTGCTGGGGAAGTTGGAGTTAAAGTGATGCTCTCGCAAGACGAAGTACAAGAAAAGGGCTTTCAAGTTAGCATCAACAGTTGATGTTGCATGTTGTAACGGCTAAGATTTACGTGCAGACAAGTTCAACATAACAAGGAAGGTGTTTTAAATTAAGATATTCAAGTTAGAAGGCGTTAATGCCAACTTATAACTTCTCATGCATAACAATTTTTGAATTAAATGACTTGCCATCTCATAAAATAAAATCAAAATTACCTACTAAATATTTACATATGTCTTAAACTAATTTTCCAACTTTTGCAACAAACTAAAATCATGTCTTTTTTCCAACAACTATGGCACAATTAAAAAAATGTGATGGGAGGGGAAGGGCGTACATAACCCAAAAACTACACTAATTTCACTTATTACCATCATGTAAAGGCACATCATGACATGCATCATGGAGCCACAACGGGGCATGGTGGTGGTGGACAAAGGAGGATTACGGAGGAGAGGAGGATGGAGGGATCATCAAAGAAGTTGGTGAAATGAGAAGAAGAGAGGTTTTTTGGAATGATTCTATGGTGCAACAAGAATTATAATGCAAGTGCCATATAGATGATATTGTATTTAAAATTTAATTAACCTTTTATCTTATAAAGTTAAGATGAGATATTGTTAATTGGTATAAAATCTAAATTATCTTTTTGGGCATGTGTAGGGTGAAGACAAGAAGTTAATTTTGTTTGATAATTAGAGGTTAGTAAGAAATATAGATATTTTATACTTTTAGTTTTTTATTTAGAATGACTTTGGAGATTTTTTAACTTTAAGGATGGATTACTTTCTTTTTTGTTTTTTAGCTTCAACTATGTGTCATATTTGATATCATTATTTTCCTCCAATGCAAAGGGGTATGATCTAAAATGGATCTTCACAAAGGCATTGTATTATGTATGTTATGTGGGGATTACTATAACTTTACCTTTATCAATTAAAAGAAGAAAATACACACATCGAGAAATGTTAAATAAATTATAAGTTCAACTTCTTTTGTATTGAAATGATATTTGATATTTATCTTTATCCTTCTTTCGAATGTTACTTGATTTTCTGTACGTATATTAAATTAACATAATTGTTGAAAATTAATATTTTTTAATACATATTTCTTCCTCTTTTTTATATATATTCACTCAATCATCATGGATAATGTACAAAAGTTTATAGAAAATAGATGAAACAAAAAGTTATACATGATAATTAATGATGACACATTCAACTTAATAATTTTATAGCTACAAATGAATTGATCGGAAATGTTAACAAACATGCATCTCTATCGACTTTCATCCAAGCATATAGAAGAAAATGAATTTACCATGGAAATAGTAGCAACATGAGGACCTACCACAAGGAAATAAATCTAAACAATCGTGAAATTAACAACAATGAAGATATGGAGGATAATGATGTTGGTTTGCTAGACAATTTCTCACCAATTGGAGGTAATATGAAGGAGTTTCCTATGTAAAAGTGTTGCATTTTAGGCTCTTTCAATTAGATTTAAAAGTGTGATTTCTTCTATGCAGTTACACAGTGATAGGCGTTCGAAAATCCAATGCCACCCTTGACGGTATGGAATAATTGATGTTTTCCATTTGCCCTTTTTAGGCAGGTGATAGGTTAGTTAGATTATAATAGTGGTTTCATGTGTTTGTTGTATTCAAATGTGGATAACTTGATATTGGACTTTTGTTCTCCACAATATAATTATGAATATTGTGGTGTAATGTTTTGGAGGAAAGAATAATTTAACAAAAAGAATAGCAAACTTTCATATTTTTCATAATATTGTCAAGGGGGTAAAATTGTGTTATCACCGTTACCACGTGCTTCGTCATATTTGAAAATGCTGTTGGATTGTGAAAATGTCACATTGAGCAAAAAGTTTTGAGAGAAAATTATGATATACGATTCAATGTTTGCATTTACATCAATGGAAGCTAGAATTGATCATAATATTAATTTCAAATCAGTCCCTCATGTCTTTCGCATATTTTGTCAGAATTATCACCGAATTGAATCTTTATTACGTATGCCTGAAAGTATACCCAAATTTACACAATTCTACATTTTTGATACAAGAAATGAAATCTTTAATAAGATCAAGAGAATAATTTGAATAAAGATTACTCTATTATTGCAAATTTAATTGAAATGCTTAACCAACAGAATAAGATCATGAAAATATTTAGAATGGTGAGAGATCACATGAAAGAGATGTCAAGTAATTTAATTAGATTAAGGCTAGTATATATATATATATATATATATATATATATATATATATATATATATATATATATATATATATATATATATATATATATAGAGGTATAGATGTGATTAATTAGCTATGTTTCCGATGATATAGACGTAAAAATCCCTTTAAGTTAGACATACATATCCATACGAAACTACCGATTTATTAATTTCAGAAACTTGCGGAAAATTAAATCAAGGCAAAACCTCCCATGCAAAATTAAACGGTTCTCGGAAATCAAAATGACAGAGGCGTTTGCATGCATGTATATAATAACCCTTTGCATCCTCTCACCATAGTACACCGATATCGATCCCAACATATTAATTTAGCCTTCTTTTTCAAAAAAAAAAAAAACACCTTAATTTAGTTTTATCAACATTAATTAATTAAGAGGCAATGGCCCATGCCATTGGAAACGAGAGGAATGCTCGCACGATGACGACGATGATGACGATGATGCTGGTGCTCCCACTGCTACTCTCATCGCTTGGCCACGCCCCGTCGTCGACCATGATGATCACCATGGTCGAAGGGGTTCGACCCGACAAGGCCGCCACCGCCACCGCCGCCACCGCCACCGCCGCCGCCACCACCATCTCAACCCAATCCACCCACCTCTCATCCTCCGTCGACGATCAGAAGTGGTCGCTCAAGCCCACTTGGTCATGGGTCGAATACGTGGTCTCCAGGGCGTTCGGCAAGCTCGACAACCTGTTCTCGGGGAACTCCGGTTCCACCTTCTTCAAGATAGCCCGGTTCGTGTTCAGCTACGTCGGAAGCTTCTTCAAGGACACCGACGCGCTGGTCCGCAAGTTCATAAGCTGGTTCCTGAACTCGGCGATCAACCCTTTGAAGGGGAGGTTCAGGTCCTTCGATCAGTACCTTAGATTCTCCAGGTTTCTCCTCGACCTGGAGAAGTACCTCGAGAGAAGGGGGGGGATCGTGAGGAACACCAAGGTGGTGAAGTGCTACCGCAGGGTCTTCCCGCCGTGCATCCGCACGAAGCCGCGCGGTAAGTTCGGCGCTACGGTTGGGCTCATGTACTGCACCTTTCGGTTCGTCCGCGAGTGTGGCGCTGACGCTGTCGACATCATCGGCGAGCTCATCCCACCTCCACCTCCGCCTCCTCCACCACAAAACTAAATCACGCTTTTCAGTTTTTTTTCTTTCTTTTTTTTTTTTTTTTTTTTTTCTTTCTTTTTCCTTTTAGTGGGGGTGGGGGGTGTTGGAGGTGGAAGGGGGCGAGTAGTTAAAATTTTGTGGCTGACGAATAAGGATATGTGAAGTGAGTGGCACACATAAGTATCTTTTATCCTTATCTATGGGGTTTGGATATATGAATTGCAACTTTTGCACAACCTTCTCAGTCTCCTTATCGAGGAGAAAAGATGCATTTTAATATGTTCTTTTATTATTCAACAATATAGTAATTATGTAAGCTTTCAATAAGAAATTAGATTATTGTTAGGTTATTAGGTGGGAGTTCTAGTTACCGTCATACCACTAAACTTATGAAAAGTCTTTCTCATATTTTGCAAAGTAAAGAGAATGGCAAGCATTTAAAATAATTCTAATACCACCTTACACATCTATAGTTTTTTCAAAAAGAAGTAGCCTATTTTCATTTTTGATATCTTTTACCTTCTTTTCTTTGATCATCATAAAATAATAATGCACTATCAAATCAATCTCTTTTACATCTGCACATCCAATCCTATATTTGATCCATGTAACACGAGATCCTATATTTGAGATCACATCCTTTCATTTATCCACTGACACAATCAAGATACGATTCTCCTCCCTCGATCCTATCCTACTTAGATCACTCTTTATCCTCTATACCTAAAGAGTTTTCTTTTACTTGGATGTTAGTTGTTAACTCAAAATGAAAGTTACCACATGCTTATAGAAGAGGATTACTCCCGATTACTTTACAAAGGATATTCTTGTAATCGAGTAAATCCACATTCACTTTTAATTTTTACATGACGTTGAATATGTGAGAGTTAATGTTACATCAAGTTTATTAATCTTTTATCTTTTATTATCTTTTCAGTAAAATTATGATTTCAAAAATTCATAAAATCATTGATAGATATTTTGAAAATGGGCACATGTGGATGACACCAAGAGCAAGTGTGGATGGGAATTAAAAAAAAAAAAAAACACTCCATAAATACTTTGGGAATCTCCTCAAAACCCTCTCGCTCCTCTCCTCGTCTGCTCACGCGCCGCCCCACGGGAAAGGGGACTCCCCCTCACCTCCAAAGATCGAATCTTTGGGAAGCTTTTGCCTTGTGGGTAGCGAGGAGATGGAGCCACAGCCCTCCGCGGAGCTCCCAAACGACCTCCCCGGCATGTCCGCCATCGTACCCGGCTGGTTCTCCGAGATCAGCCCCATGTGGCCCGGTGGGTTACCCCTTAGAAAGATGCCATCTTTTGATCTTTTGTTGCTTCTCTGGGCTGTTTCTGATGTGTTTGGGGCAGTTGGGGATGTGGGTATTGCCTGGATTGCGAGTTCGTCAGGGATTTTTTGAGGTTTTGGATGTGGGTCTTTGTCCAAGTCTGGATTTTGGTGGTATGCAAGGAGAAAAATAATGTAGATTTTTTGTTTTTTTATGGAAAAATTTAATATTGGTTTCATATGGTTTACAATTTAGTTAGTTTTGCAGGCGGATTATTTGACCTGTGGTGGAGTTTGATAAGTTTGAGATGTGGAACTGCTATGATGGATATTGTGGTGGAAAGGTAACCATGTGCTGATGTTGTTGGAGGTTTTAGTTGAGAATATGGTTGTGAAAGAATGTGGTCATTTGAGAAAATTGTAAAGGAGGGGAATGGATTGGGCTAATGGTTTGTGGTGAAGGAAACACTGTCCAATTCATTTTACCATCAGCAGTAGTTGCTATCTGTTTCTCAATGTTTCTGTTTCTACAAGATTTCCAGTTCTAACGAATAGTCTCTGAGCTTGATACTTCTGACTTTAGTATTTTAGGCTATGTTTGGATGTAGATTTATACACAGGTTTAGTCCTATGTGGTGGGTTAAGATGAACATGCATGAATAGTAGCATGGGTTTGATGGAATTTACAAAAAAAGTCATCACACATTTATATTATTAGACATCAACTCGCACGATACATCCAACCACCACTTACTCCACCTTTTTCACAAAATAATAACAAAAAAAGCCTAACATCAAATATAAAATAAATAAATTATAATTATTTCTCTACATCTCTATTTGTAATTCAAATAAGAAAAATACAATATACAACCTATTAACTTACCTAGTACATTTATCCCACAACTTATTTCATCACTTAGATAACTTAGCGCTTCCTAAACTTTATTTCAGGCTAAACACAAACACTCTTCCAAATGCAGCCTTAGTCTAATTGAATATGCTTGGCAATCTTTCTGTTCAAGAGGGAAGTGTAATTGATTTCCCTCCATGTTTCCCTATGAAAGCATAAGGATAGGATCTTTTTCCCCCTTATGCTTATACTGCCACTGCCTATTTTAAGTTGTAAAGTTATACAGTTACCCCTGTTACAATGTGCCTATGGGCACCTCTCTTCAAAAAAAAATATGCATATGGGTACCAATATCCGAGTAAGCAACATGTATTTTGTTCTGATGTTGTGAACTTTCACCTTCAATAATTCACTTTTTTCCAATTAGCTCGGTGTTGTATCGCATGCAAAGTTCTTATCATCCAGACCATTCTTTACAAGATAATATAGTGGCAGCAATTTTATATGTAGTTTTGTATTATTTTTCTGGAAAGTCCTTATGTACATGTCCTGCAGGGGAGGCACACTCTTTGAAGGTAGAAAAGAGCTCGGTATTATATTGCATGTAAAGTTCGTATCATCCAGACAGTTCTTTACAAGATAATATAGCGGCAGCAATTTTATACGTAGTTTTGTATTATTTTTCCGGAAAGTTCTTATGTACATGTCCTACAGGGGAGGCACACTCGTTGAAGGTAGAAAAGGTTCTATTTCATGGGAAATCTGATTACCAAGATGTCATGGTCTTTCAGGTATAGTAATGTTAAAATGCATAATTCTGCGCTACCCTTTGTGTAGTTTGTTATTATGTTATGGCTGGTTGCTGCATCCTAAAGAAGATTTTCTTTTTTAGTCATCCACATATGGGAAGGTTCTTGTACTAGATGGAGTTATTCAAGTCACTGAACGAGATGAGTGTGCATATCAGGAGATGATTACTCATCTTCCCCTTTGCTCCATCCCAAATCCTAGAAAGGTTGTTATTTTCAGGGGCAATGTATCCTTTTTCTTTTTTCTTTGTAGTGTTATATCTTGATTTGCATCTTAGATTCTGATTTTAATTATTCTCTGTACTGCTTGCTGGTTCTGGTTTTCTTATGTCAGTGCTGTAAGTGGTGCTTTCTTGCTTTAATATTTTTTGAGAAGGGTAAATATGGTTGGCGTGGGATGTGATCCCACGAACCCTAGGTGCCCACGGGGAGGCCTTACCACTTTACTAACCCCTTGGTGGCATTTCTTGCTTTAATATTCTCTTAAACAAGCTTGACATTTTTGGTTGTGAATTACATTGTTGTCTAAAAATATTTTAGATACAGTGTATTTCTCTGCACTTGCTTTTTTATACTTACCTGTATCTGAACTACTATTTTTTTTTCATGTTATGATTGTTGAATGGGCTCATTCTTTAATTGTAATTTCTAGTTAATAAATCAAGTATTACCTGCTTCCTTGCAAAATGACTTTGCTTTTTGCTCAGGTTTTGGTTATTGGAGGAGGAGATGGTGGTGTTTTGCGTGAAGTGGCTCGCCATACTTCTGTGGAGCACATTGATATTTGTGAAATTGATGGGATGGTTGTGGATGTGAGTGGTTTTAGCCTATCGCTTCTTCATTTTGGAAATATCATCAGAGCTAACAGTTTTCATCATTAAATGTGTGATTTTGCTTAAACAGTTTCTTGGACTGAGTTTCTATGCTGATCATGCACATTCAATTGCTTTTTTTACTTGATATTAATGTGAAGAAAAGTGTCTAACCTGCAAATTATGACAATGATGGAAAACAGTACTTTGCATCATTATACTAAGATCGTTTTCTATCTTCTTCAGGCAAGTAATGATGTTTTTCAAGGCTGATTTTAGTCCATTTATTGAACATCAAAATGAAGTTGAGTTTTGTTATAATAATTTGCTGATTCAAAACATGGCAGTCTCATCGACCCTTTCCTGTGGGGTCTTTTTCTGCTTGCTTTTTAAAAATTGCTAGAGTTTTTCTAGCCTTCACCGTTTTCCTTTTCTGTTTACGGTCAATAATGTAAATTCTAAATAGACAATGCCCTATCATGGTGAATATTCTTGCACTGCAATTTCCGATTCTTTTAATGCTGGATCTTACCCTATGGTATATTCTATGTTTTTACTTGCACTTGTTATTTGCTAATGTAAGTGAAAGTGAAACTTATAAACTTGATCTTCACATATTGGTGTTAACTTATCTTTGAAAATGAGGCCTTGGATTTCATGATATTGATGAACCTTTGTCTGGGAAAATTTGAACCCTTGGGCTTAGGAAGACATCCTTGCTTTTCACTTTGTGCCAAATCCTACCACATGAGGAAATGCAGAGAGTAACTACTCTTCCTATGCATAGAGAGATTCCATCATAGCAGTCATCAATGGAATCTTAATTTAGGTAATCTTGGTTATAATAATATGCATATTTTCAGAGCATCAGTAAATAGTTTGCTCTTGTCCCCTCCGTGTGACCAGATTAGGAATTTTTGCTTCTCATTTACCTGTTACCGTGGAGCTTGCTCCCATTTGGTGCATTGAACTATAACCAAGTCCATCAATTGCTAGTTGTTTGGTTCTTTGTATATCTGAAAGTAGAATGACAATCAAAATTGAGGCCACATTGATTGCCAAATGTTAATCCTTTCCCTGAGGCCACATTGATTGTCCTTTGGTTTTTTCATCATGTGGTTTGAACAATCTTGACCAATTCCATTTACCATCTTCAATTGTTACAAAAGAAGCCTTTTCTTTTACCATTCCTGGATGTGTGTTACAATCTGGCACCTGCCAAGATAATAGATCCAAGAAACATTCCTGCAGTTGGGTTTCCTGTTACCTGTATTTTGTAGATATAAGTCGTCGTGCTTTCAGGAAGTTCATTGTTGCTGAATGGGAACTTTACAAAGAACCTCTTATCTGATAATTGGCGACTGTGGTGAAGCCTTTATTGTGGGGAGTGTAAATAGTTGAACGAGTTTGTTGCCAATGATCATCACCAAACAGAAGCTGTGGGGATCACAGATCCTTTTTTGTTTGATTATCTTCTCTGTCTCTCTGTTGAGTTTGCCTGTGTCAGTGACCTTTCTTCATTTGAGGTTACCTTGTATGAACATTTTGTGGAAGGGTTTTTTTTTTTTTTTTTGAGAAGGTAACTATGGTATTCATGGAGTTTGATCTCATAACTTCTTGGATGCCAGTGGGGAGGTCTATTACTAAGCCAACCCCTTGGTGGCTGTGGAAGTATGTTTTCAATTATATGATGAAAGGGATATCCAAGTTGTTAGAACAACCTGTTCTTGGGTCCCAAAAACTAAACGGTGCAGTAGTAAGAGAAAGGTGATGTGAGACGAAAGTTAATCAAAGCTGGTTGGTATTTTAGAATTCTACCAGAAACTAAATTAAAAAGAACAATCTATAAGTTTCATAACTAAAACCAGATTTCTTTAAATTGTAATCTTGTATTCCCTCCTCCTTGAATGTGCTTATAGTTTGTACAGGTTTATTATAGGTTGATTAAACCATTCCAAGGTCATAACGTCATCTTTTTTTCTACAAAGTTTATTCAGATATGCCTTCTCTATTCCCAACTGTGATGAAGGGTGAAGATGATTTCCAACAGCTGTTGGAAGATGGTGACTAGGAACAGTAGTCTTTGTATTACTGTCTTAGTTGCTTGGGAGAGGCAAAGATTGTGAATTCTCTTGAAAAGAATCCGTACCTGGCTGATAGAGTGGTGGCCATGAGTGATAGCTGATTGCAATTTGATAGTAACAGTACATCTCATCGGTTTTGGAGGATAGTTAGGTTCCGAAGAATGTTGGTGTATAGCTGCATAAAGATTGAATACAATCCCTTCTCTTTGATTACATATGCATGCTATTCCTTTTGAAAAATCATCTCATGAACAGCATAATGAAAATAGTGATATTATAAATAAATGAGAACTTTCAAGTTAATATATGAAATGATAATATTATCACCTAGTTAATCATTGAACTTATAGTGAGAACTTGCGTACAAAGTCAAAGCATGTTCTTTGTTTATATATCTGTTTACACGTTCCACCAGATGACCACATTTATTTCATTTTATTTTTGTTGGGGAGTATCCACTGATCAAATTTGACGGTTATATTTATTGCCTGGATATGTATTTCCACCTTTTACACAAAATTGGTCTCTGAGATACCTTAGACCCTTGAGGGCACCTTAGTGTTGTATATATTCTTGATGATATACCAAGGAACACAATTTGTTGATATCTGAACCATCTGATATTGCTTTACCTTTTTTTTCCCTGGAGGGATCAATTTAACTTATTACCATACATACCTCTTTCCTTTCAAAAAGGGGAAAAAGAAAAATAAAATCTACCATCTGATGTATGGACCTGTCTGTGTTGTGGATCGCTTTTGTCTCCCTACATGATTTCAACCATGTTTAGTTGCTTAAGTGATGATTGATATTCTGTAGCAGAACACCATGTTGAGTTTTTATGTTAGGGAGTTAGTCAGTAGCAAGGGTTGTAAGGGTGAAAAAGACAGCTGCATGGTTCAGATTCCAATTTTCATACAACAAGGCCAGTCTTCCGGAATGTTTGTACTGTTCTGAATGACCTTAATACAGCTTTTGTTGAGTATTGTCTTTGTCTTGTAGTCTAGTAGCACACTTAACTTTTTCATATTACGAATTTCCTTATTTCAGTAGAGTTTTGTCAACTTGAACAGATTATTAGACTGCCATTTTAAATTTAGTTGATATGCATGCATTAGCATTAGGTTATGTGGAATCATCAAAATGAAATTTAAAGAAACTAGACTAGTTATTTTATATATTTCGAGTGCCTTACTGTTCAACAGGGGAAAAAGCTAAAATTTTCAATACTTGCAGGTTGCAAAGAAATTCTTTCCTGACTTGGCTGTTGGTTTTGAGGACCCTCGTGTAACTCTTCATGTTGGTGATGGTGAGTAGTATGTGCATACAGTATATGCTTCGGTCTTACTGTATCTTTTTTTTTTTTTTTTTGCTTAAGTTCACAAGATTCAAATGAATCTATTTGCATCAGTCTCGTCTGTGTTCACCTCATAATTCTTCAGAATAAATTAGGAAGATTATTTTCCTTTCATTCATACTGTTGATTTGTACCCCAAGATATAGAAATTGCCCTATAAACATCTTCATACATGCTTCTTATTTCTAAGGATGAGTAGTTATTTTGTACTTTTTCTTGATGCCAATTGAGTCATACTATAGCTGTGCCATATGCATGATAATGAATAGCCTATTCTGTTGACCGAATTTCTGTAGTTGTGATTGTGAGATCGGAACCAGCTTAGGCGTAATTTTAGCTATACAAGCTTTTCGAGTATAACCTTTATGCCACATTCCCCAAAAATCCTTAAAACCTCAATTAGGTATTATTTTTCTGCTTTTCTAGAAACCATTGTTTTTATGTTTAGTTGTTTCTCAAGTTCTTCGGGTATGCTAAAATTTTTATGACCCTTTAGGCACTGTTTAGTTAGAGGTACAGGAAAATGAAGGATAAATGAGATAAAAGGAATAAGTAGCTTATTTCTCTTGGATTAGGAGAGGTGTCAAATCAAGGAATGAGTTTAAGGTGGTATTTTATTTAAGAGATAAGATATAAATATGATTTGGTTGATTGAATTTAATTTCTCATTGGATGAGAAAAAAAAGGTGTAGTTAGATTCACATCAAAGGACATCTTTATTCCACCTATGAGGTGCATTAACTTTAACCCAGTGAATGTGCTTATTCTGGTTACTTTTAACTCAGATAATCTTGCCAAATGTGGGTTAAATTGAAGCGTTCCTGCATCCAACCGGTCCCTTAGAGGCTAGGGCTCGGTATCCATCAATGTATCACTAATTATTATTAAAGAAAATCAGCGATCATCACTCAGTATCAACAGATAATATTCGCTGTTGATGTTTAGTCTCCTTCCAATTGTGAAATCTGAGATGTGGATTCGTCTATGTTGCATGTGCATAAAACAGTGCATCTATCTTGCATGGCAATGGGAAGTGAGGGAAGGAACACCTAGGAGCAGTTGCAGCTACAGTGTTGTTAACTTTAATTGAAATGTCTGCAAACGTCGAATCTATACAATAAATTATGAATTTTGGTAGAGCCGATGATCTAAAATGCCCCTTTCACTCGTTACGGGATAACAGGTGTAGCTTTTCTGAAGAATTCTGCTGCGGGTACATACGATGCAATCATAGTGGACTCATCTGATCCAATTGGTAAGACCTTATTAAACCTCCTCAGTCTTTTATGAATGCTTTCGTCTCTTTCTTTTGCTAATTAACCTCTTGGGTCATGTATGAATTCTCTCGTCTCTTTCTTTCACCAATCTTCACTTTCTTTGAGAAACCAAGTAGGCCCTGCCCAAGAGTTGTTTGAGAAGCCTTTCTTTGAATCGGTTGCGAAAGCCCTTCGCCCGGGTGGAGTTGTGTGCACCCAGGCCGAGAGCATATGGCTGCATATGCATATCATTGAAGATATTGTCACTAACTGCCGTCAGATCTTTAAGGGCTCTGTTAATTATGCATGGACGACTGTTCCAACATACCCGAGGTAAATGCATTGCCTTCGTGACTCCAGTTTGTATATTTCTAAGCACATTCCTTGCTCGGGGGGAGGTCTCATTTCTAGTCTTGAACTCACAGTGGCGTCATTGGATTCATGCTTTGCTCCACTGAGGGTCCAGTAGTCGACTTCAAGCATCCTGTGAATCCAATTGATGCAATTGCAGAGAAATCTGCCCGCCCACTGAAATTCTATAATGCAGAGGTAAATATTCCGGCAATAAAATTTTTGCACATCACCTTATGATGTACGCTCCTACGACAAACAACTCTTTAGAGTCGTTTTCCTTATTGTGCCAAATCTTTTTGTCAGATCCACACAGCAGCATTCTGCTTACCATCATTTGCGAGAAGGGTCATCGACGCAAAGTAATTCGAAGTTCTTTTCTCCCACGAGTAGATGATCCCAGTTCCCATCGGCTGTCATATTATGGGCATCTGTTGCGTATGATTACTTACTCCCTGCTGAATTCCTTGTTCCTGGTGGTGAAAACAGTTCAGCGTGAGCCACCTTAGGGAAACAATGTTTTATTTAAGTTCTGGCATTTTTTGCTTGGAATCCAATTAACATCCAGGAAGAGTCTGCTCAGTTTTTACTCTCTCTGTTGGAATCACAGGGATCCCTCAAGTGGGGATATTAGCAATAAGAGAACTAGAAAGATCTGTAGTTGGTTTCTGATGGCAATGGAGGATACACCTTGAATCTTTTACTTCTTTAATGCTACCTGGGAAAGCATCTAAGATGGGTTTGTAAAGTATGTTCCATCAGGCCTTCTGGGGTTAGTTATATCCTGTTTGTTACATCCAACGGTTTATCTTTGCATCCAACTTCCAACAATTGATGAGTTTTAGCTTCAATGCGAGATGAGTTAAAAATATTATTCTAAGAATCCTCCCTTTCAACAAACAATAAGATACCGGGAGTCCTTTTGGCAGATTCTAGATGTCCAGGGACTCATGTGTAAAACATATTTTTTAATGATGATCTACTACGGAATTATTTGCATTTGTTCTTCAGTATTTAAACCATCACGCTCAACTCTACACTATATGGTGCTTTTCTTAGATCATCTATGGTGTGAAGCAAATTGGTTTTTTTGGACATTTGTAGAGTTTCTACATAAGATGAGCCTCCCCGAATGGCAATTCTCTATATGGTTTCTCAATCTCCTATTGCAATTTAAGGGCACTTTTTGATAGCACCATTTCTAAATGAAGATCTTTTCACCTTTGGATCCTTACATGTGGACAGGGTTGGGTGTTTGGGTTCCTCAAGGTTTTTAGAGATGGTATTGAGTCAGCCTCCCAAGTTTTGAACTCACCACTTGAGTTACTCACATAGGGAAAGGAGTGGTTGATCGATCAACGAAATTGAATAGGAAATGTTCTTTGAACCGAACATGAAAGCAAATTTCCATCAAACAATTGTTTTCATAACTCCTCTTGTTTTAGATTGTATATCCAAAGGAGTTTGTTCTCGACCACTTCTGCATGGATGCTCTCTTTCATTTACTAGCTCCCACTTTTTGTTTGCTTAGGCTTTGTTAATAATGTTCATCAAGGCATCTTCTGACTTGGTTGTCGATCTGTGCAATTGGATTTTTATTCACCGCCCACTTGTGTGGGGATGTAGAGAGGTTTAAAGAGAGGACTCGACCTATTATTAGTCTTAACTAGTTGGATTGGGGATCAGCCTTGCACTACCTGGTTCAACTGGTACATTGATTTGGAAAGAATGCCACCACGGATCCAATAGATCAATGGTCTAATTAGGGATGTAAGTTTTAGTTAACTTAGTTTGACTCAAAAAAAATGATTGAAACTTGACATGTTTGAATTTAAGTTAAAATTTTGGTTTTATCAGAAAAAGTCCAATCAGATTAGTACATAGATCCATACACAATAACCAACCTAATAATGTAACCCATATCCCAAATTTATATCATGTATACATTCTTAACTTTTATTATTGTGCAGGACATGTTACTTTTTATTGACGGATGTATATTAGAAATGGTATGATTTTGAATTTTATCGTAAGGTAGCAGTGAATCGTGTTACTGATTTTTTTTTTTTATTTATTTTTATATTATGTGCATAATTTAATTGTAGGGTTCACTTTTAAATGGATATAGATGGACATAAATATGAATCTGAATTTTTGTACTCAATGGATAAATAGATAGAGTATAGGCATAGATTTAGCCTAACTCACTTGTTTGCATCCCCTAGGACTGACTGTCCTAACATGGTTGGATGTTGTCTAATTAAACCATCCGATGAAACCCTGCCCCAACTCACATATACCTTCTAGGAGAATGAACAGTTAATCCCCCTCCTTTACGACATTGTCCAGACATTCCTGGATGAGACAGAGACTTTACGATCAATTTTTTTTAGCTGTAACATTAATGCTTTAGCATGGGACGAGCAATGAATTTGTAATCAGCAAAGGTTCAATTCACTCAAATCCAGCTTGGGGCCATCCAAACAGCTTACCAACCAGCGATTTACTTATTTAAATATGGTTTATTTTTCTTAGAAAGTGATCCCCTCGCACGCTGTGGCTGCTTGGTCTCAAGTCTCATTTACGAGGCACTTTTTCGGAGTTTACCACGGGATGCAAGTTGGTAGATCATTGATTTGGGCTTTCAAAGTATCTTTGATGTTAACTGGGCAAGCAGTTTAATGGTTTGGATCGTGTGAGGCCTCACACTGGAGATCATCAACAAGTAAAATCCTCAGATTGTCACACATCCCTCACGCGCACCTAAGTACCAAATTGTCTCAGATTCTAGTAGTACTGCTAGTGAAGGCACAGGTCGGTGGAAATCGCACAAGCTTGCATCATTACAGTGTGAGAATAACCCATAGGTTGATTGTTGAATTACACGACGTAATCATGCTTCATCGATAGCATAAGCAGATTCTTTAGCAGCAGATCAGTTCCCTTCTGTTTCTTCTAACATGGATTCTAATAGCGATTCTTGACAAGCACGAGGAGGAGAGGAATGAACTTCGAGAAAATAAGTAATTGCTGCAAAGCACCAAAGACTGATCATGCAACAAAATGGACCTGGAAGAGTGCACAGCCCTCTGGAAAACCAAGCACCCAAGACATTTGATAACCACCACGGTTACCTTAACCACAAGCAACTTACCAATGATGGACAAGCCATGCAGCTGAACATGTCACCATCTGCAAATTATCCACACGGACAAGTTTAGCTTAACGTATCACTCTCTATGATAAAACTTCATGCACCTTACAGTGCACCTGTCCCAAACCCAAAGTCAAGCTAAATATCATATAAACTCAAGACAAATCGAGAAACATTGCCGATAACATGCAATCTTTAGACCCAACAAGCTTTCCCCCAAAGTACATCACACACCACCTCTGCCCTCTGCCACCACACAGTGTTGGCAGATAGCGAACCATTGTCACATTTGAAACATGAGCAGAGCCAATATCTGTCACCTTACATGCATTCTTGATGCATGGCTTATTCTAATTTGTCCCACTCAAAACATGCCAGATATTAAGTCAGATGCACGTGAATGTTGCAATGAGAA
Source organism: Thalassia testudinum (assembly GCA_037157565.1). Classification (NCBI taxonomy): domain Eukaryota; kingdom Viridiplantae; phylum Streptophyta; class Magnoliopsida; order Alismatales; family Hydrocharitaceae; genus Thalassia; species Thalassia testudinum. Next base: position 59,196,062 of record JAZHRO010000030.1, read on the forward strand.
AGAAGACAAGTCTGGAATCTGGATCATCTTCTCATTTCATGGCAACTACAGTATTGGTATCTTGCCAGCTTATCATCACTTGTCACCACAAATCAGAAAATCTTAAAAGAAAGTTTGAACGGGTAGAGGGTCATTAAAAGCTTAAAACACACGAATGAAATCTTTTTTTGTTTCCCATCTAGCTCAGTACCAAGAGTAATTTCGTCAGTTGTCGAACAGATCAAGGCAGCCATAGAAAAACGAGAACCACTTGTCACAAGGAACAGACGTGTCAATAAATCTTCAGGTTTCTCAGAATGAACTAACCCCGAATGTATGAAATGCAATACAAAGGGAAGAAAGTAAAAGCATTATTAGCAACTATATCAAAGATATGACAGTAGAAATCTGTCAAGGCATCTCTAAAAACAGGCCCGCATGTCTTAGGGTTAAAAAAAATGTAGAGCCCCAGTTTGACGAGATGTATGCACGAGCAACTGCCCTCGTAGATCAATCAGAGCTCTTGCCTATGACCACTTAAAAATCACAGCAAGCAGGCAGATGACGTTGGGACAGACTATACTCTTTCTTTTCCCTTTCTCTTTCGAAGTCCAAACTCCAGGGTGGAGGCTGAACCTTGTGAAGAAGGCTAGTAATTCTGTCCAATACCCTATTTTCCAAGAATGACGCTTATCTTATAATAAGTTTCTGGGCACATATTTTTTGCAGAGAAGGGCAGGATGGTGCCACATGGAGCCCGCGTGATGGAGCTGACTAAAATGTGCAGAGACGAGGTCAAAGTGAAGGCCTCTATTTCCATGGGTTGTGCTTATCCAAAAGGAGAGGTCACAACACTGATCCAAACAGCATTTAGCACCTTAAGATGGATGAGGTCAACTAGGCAGCCCGTGAACTATCTGCTTCAGGACAAATTCGGAGATGCAGCACAGAGAAGAATTTGGAGCAGAAGGTTGTTGAAGTCTCACTTAAAACGAAGTTTATGAAGAGTAATGCACACTTTGATGACTTGTAGAAGATGCAATATATCTTGCTGAAGGTGCAATTCAAAAAGATGACGCAAAAATGCAGAACGTCTTGTTCGTTAAGAGTGGTTCCTAGAAGGCAGCCTGTTGCCAAGGGCCATGAAAACGTAAAACAGGGTGAAAGAATTTTTATAATTTTGTGAAGATGTGATTATGCATTTTACCCAAGATGCTATAGAAACAGTCACATAGACATGTACGCACCCGATCTTATTGGTTTAAAGCACCTTTAATAACATATATCTAGGAAAGGACTAGGCAAGGAAAATAGTACCCTTGCAGAAGATCCCACAGACGATCTGGTACCCATGCCAAGAGCACATAGAGCAGCCTCCACTTCATGGACCCAGAAGCTAAAGATGTCGGACCTAAAAGTAACTTAAGCTTTCTCATGCAGGGACGCGAGAAATAAGATGGTCGGCATCCGAAGATTTCATTTCCAAGAAGTTCAAACGAAGATCAGTAAGCCACCGAGTAGAGAAGAACAACGCAGAAATGCCATTTCACTAAATGCAGGAGTTCCACAGAGTAATGTTGCAGAACCGCACCTCAGGCAAAGACAAACAGCACAATTTGAGTATTTAAGGAAAGGTCAAAGGTACTAAGTCACAAGCAACTAAACTGTGTTATATAGCTGCAAATGCCAAAACAAATGAAAGAGTAACCTCTCCAATTGCCAGACAGCCGAGGAGAGTTGTTGCCAAACTAGATCCGACAATTACTGTAATATACTGAACAGACACATCAGTCAACCATCGACCTTCCAACCAGCAGGATATAATAGCTCTTAGATTTGTGGTGCATATGAATGAAATTCAGCTCCTGCTATAACGACGGTACCTGCCCACACAAAGTCTCAGTTAGGACTATGCAAATTGAAGACAGTGCCCATAATGCAACAGCACGCAAAATGAAGTATCTCAATCTGTACCCATTGGCATAAGGAGATGGAGATCGACTGTAGCTCTGTTCACGGCGTGGTGACCAAGATCGACTATAGCTCCGGCCACGACGTGGAGAATAGCTTCGTCTGCGGGGAGATCTTCCTCTTGGACTGTAACTTCTGCAGATCAAAGTAAATAACTTATAGATGACCTAAGGCAATACCAACTTACCCTTGGCTGTCAACATGTGAAACTTTAGTGTGATGCACCCAAACAACTGCATTTTCATATCCAACTGTGCAAGATACTTTCCTGGATCCCTACCAAAAAGCTACTACCAGCAGTTAAAACATGCAAGTTGAAAAACTTTAGCAGTCCTGAGGTTCAATAGGTTTACAGAATGACTGATGCTTAGATGAAAAAAGCGGAAGAAATGGCAATAAGATGAAATATCCTCATCTGATGGAAAGAATATCTTTCCTCCATCTGTTGGGCTAGTAATTCAGGATTTCTCCGAAATTGAAGAAATGACCTATTTTGTTTCCCGAAAAAAGGCACTTTTCTCAGCACCCACTTATTCTACATGTCATGAGTTCAAACCACCAAAACAGTTTCATCATCAAAGATCACCATTAGGGATGTCCAAACAGTGTTATAAAGGCTGAATTTTTGTTCATAAACAGTGTATAGCATCCCTCTTCTTTCACAGATTAGGGGCAGGTGAAGAGACGAATCCTAAAAAAAAAAAAAGGAAAAAGAGTTGTATTCCCATTAATTTAATATGTTGTATTGTACTGATTTCAACACTTAAGGGATGACCATGCTGGGATCATGTCAAAGAAATTTTTAAGAAATCGAGGAAAGAACGCTTAAGGAATTGTAACATTTTCTATTTAAATGTTGGATAATTGATGGAGGAGAGGAAGTTAAGTCCACCGGTAACCGGCCCATGAAGCAAGTGGACCAAAGTGAAGCACACAAAGAGAGCCAACCCAATCCAAAAGCAAAATAAGCTCTCTACTGGCCGAGTTGGGGGACCACCATCTCAGGCAGACCACCCAAAACCGGCTGGCTGATTCACTCGCCTGAAGTGTCCAAGTGCATCCAGCCAGCCCAACCGCCTGAACCTCGGACGACAGGGAATCACCCTGTGGACCAAAGCCCCTTAGTCTACCATCATGTCAATTCTGATAATGCCAAGCATGAGGCACAGATGGTACAAGAGCTAAGGGAGTGACACAAGAATCGAAGTAACAGTGCGAAAGCCGAGGCTACAACACAAGGAGCAAGGCAGCGGAATGGAAGACCATGCAACTCCAAGGACGATTGCACTCCACAAGGAGTTAATGATGACCAACCTCGGCTACGATGAGTAACCCCTTATAAAAAGGGAAACATGTACCCAAAGAGAGGGGGTCCCTTTGTAACACTCTAGAGAGATCATTAGTGGATAATTGAGGGTTATAGATCCCCTCCCCAAACATATACTAATTAAGCGGAACTGGGTTACCAAACAAGTCCTCTCTCTCTCTCTCTTCACCACTCTTTCTTTCTCTCTTTACACTCATGCTTCAGCAATACTCCCTTTTCCCCATTTTCCTATCAAGCTCCGTTAAGCTCGATCAATAATGAATTGATAGATATGAAAATTCATAACCCAACTCTTCCAAAACTTCCCATTATATTTTTAACACAAAGGCATTTACCATTTAAATTTACTTATTCATATTAAATTCTCACTGGGGTGAAAATTTATCATCAAATACGCTGTAGAAATCAAGGACTTTGGTGGTCTAGGAACCATGGAAATGACCTCGTTGGGAAATTCTCCCAATTTTGATGTCTCCTACTTGCAATATGTATGTCATGAGAGCATGCTGCATGTCCATAATATGTCGAAAACTTTTCTGATAAGTGTAAATAAGTGGAAATTGACAGTTTGGATACTATCAGATCCATATATTGGTATATTTCCAAAGATTTTCTTTATTATAACCAATAGGTATCAATTCAAAGATTATACCACTAACCCACAAAACTAGCAACAATCGACTTGTTTCATATAAATAGCAGTTAACCAAATTAAAGGTCCCTATAAAATTAAATGACACCTGAAAAGCTTAATGTGGAGCAAGCTCCTATTTTCATGGGAGATTCAGAAGAAAATGTTACCAGATCCATATAATTGTAATTTTGCAAAGATTTTTCTTAATTCCAATCAAGAACTGTCAATGAAAGATTATATTATCATCAGCCCACAAGTCTTAAGACACTGAAATTATTCATAAGAAATAGCAATCAACCAAAAAGATAATCATCAACTTAAAGCAGAAATATGCACTCCAAAAACTGACAAGTAAAGCTTTCAAGTAGGAAGAAGCAAACAGAATATGCATTTCCAAAAAAAGGAAAAGACCAATACCTGCGTCCATAGCTTGGGCTTCTCCTATAACGAGGGCTAGGGCTTCTACGTCTCCCACTTCCCAAACCCCCAGGACCGATGCGCAAACGACATTCACGTGCAAAATGCCCAGGTTCCCCACATTCATAGCACCTCATGTCATCACCACCACGGCCCCGATAACCACCTCGCCCTCCCTTGTTGCTATGAGAAAGTTCCACGCGCCATCCATTCTTTCCTGTCATAAACAGTAAACAGATAATATGTAACATGAATTTAGAGCAGCTAAGAACATAAAACAAAAGAATATGCAACTATCTCAGCCAACAAATTGACAGTCAGAGATGAAATCCACACCAGTTCAACTTCAAGATGAACAATGGAACAAACAAAACATATTTTTGTAAAAAACAAAAAAAAAATGTCAAAGCAAATAAATAGAAGGAAAAAAGTAGAGAATCAACTTTCATTGCAAAAAGCAGACGCCAGTAGTAAGTTGCCAATTTCATTAGCAGGGCATCATATTCAAAGGACAAAACTGTCTTTCAAGAAAAATTCCATCTGAAGCCAAATTCTAGATGCACCTACTCTCAAAAAGATAAATTGCCAAATTCTACCAACTTAGGCCTAATCACAGAGAAAAAAAGTATAAACCAGTATCATAAACGAATACTGAACCAATATTGGAATTTTCAGAATGAGTGCTATGCAAACTGCAAATAGTTTCATAAAAAGTTAGGTATTAACTAAAAAATCATATGATGAAGGAAAAAAAACCTAGAAAATTGATACATCAACCTGCAAAGTATCTATTGCATGTAACTTAAAACCAACAAGGCAATCCCCAATTGCTGACTGCAGAGGCACTTCCATTGATACAGTGAACATAGTTGTTCACAATATTCCCAACGAACAGGAAACAACTATAAAATTTTACATTGGTGAAAGTTGAAATGCAAAAGGAACTACTGAAACCCTATTGGTTATCAGGGGAATACTTAATAGGACACAAGTTTCACCCTATTTATACAAAGAATCATATAAAGTGTGAACTAGCAAGAAATAGACAGATACACATCATAACTAGACAAGGTTTTAAATGCCAATTTCAGTGATGTTCCAACAATCCAGAAAATGTGCATTGTAGAGGTATCCGGAACTTCAATGTTGGATTTCAACACCCTAAACAACAAGCATTTCAGAGGCTACCAAAGACATGACAGAGGACATTGAGGAAATCCCGAAGTTTCAGTAAAATTATTGAAATGACTTCCATTTCTAATCACAAGTCCATGTTTCTGATAGTTTAAAGGTGGCTAAATAAATAGAAATCTAATTAGTAATGCTTTGTAATAAAATGAATAGCTGTAGAGCAGATATATGTTCTGTATAAGACACTGATGCTTACATTACAAAAGAAATACAAGTTGTGAGCAGCATCCATACTACTATCATCAATGTCTTTGCCACCTCTGACCTGCCTATTGCTAAATGAATTTCCTCCTAGGCTCTTAGCAGTCTCTGACATCATGTACCAGTATGAATATATGATACAGTAGTCAAAGACATTTTATCTATACAGTAGCCAATATATAGACAAATGCTAACAGGCATTATGTTATTAATAAGAGTAGAAGCCATCAACTAATGAAATTAACTAAAATAATCTATGCAAATTTCTTTATGGAGCTTGAACCTATGCTTTAATAGCTAAGTAGAGCTTCAACCTACCCAATTAAAGTGTAAGTCCAAGCATCTAGCCAATTAAATCAGGGTATGTGCAGCTAATTCTAGCTCAGATCTAGCTAAGTAAGACTAAACCCACTGGAAGGCTCAGACTAGCTATATGTGGATTAGATTTTAACCTAAAAACAAGAACTTAGAATAATAGATAAACAACACCAAAATCAACAACTAAGCCTTTTCCCACAAGTGGTGCTCGGCGCTTACTACATGGGCTTTTTGCTTCCACATCAAATCTATCCTAAGCAATACCCATAGTTAGATCCAACTTCCAAGTAAATGCAAATTACACCAAAATGATGGGAGCTTATTAGAGTGGAAAAATATCAACATGGGATTGAAAAAAAGTCAAAATTCCTTCAAAAATGTGTTGAGATTTCATCATGATGTGTCAACATCCCACAATTTTGACAATTGACACTAGCCATTTTGAAATGGTCCACCAATCAAAATAAGGCATTTCCGTAAAATTCCACTACCACACACACAATATTTAAAATCATAAATTAGACATGGGCAATTTGATGCTGAAATGTCATGAGATCATAAGGAGAGAGAAATACAAGTAAAGATGCTTTAACATACTTGCATGCAAGTGTCAGATCTATGCAGCATGTCTAGTCAATTCATGGCACCTTAACAAGCAATCAGATATGAATATGAGCAATGACTATGGCACACATTTAATCAACCAAGCAGCATGTTAGCAGATTTTAGTACATCATCCAAAGTTATGACATGAAAATATTGTACTTTCAACACTAATACTGCACCACCCCCACCTACCCCCAACACCCCCTCGGCAAAAAAAAAAAAAAAAATCAATACTAAAGAACTATGGCCTGTCAAAAAAATAAATACTGCATAATTACATAATTTACCATCCAATGCACGAATTGCATCAATAGCATCTCTGTCATCATCGAATTCAATAAAAGCATAACCTGGAGGCCTTCGAGCAACCCAGACACTGAAAATATTGTTGAAAATGTAATGTGGTATCAGCAAAGAAGAACCAGAACCATAAAAGGTAAAAACATATTGTATCATTACTTGATATTATTGTTTTCACCTATAGAAATGCCACTTAATCTAAATAGTCTAATGTCTGAACCTTCAAAGACAATTTGCAAAAAAGGAAAAAAATATAGCAACCCCAGAACTAACCATCAGGCAAATTCTCCTTTGCAAACCGAAAGGTCAACACAGATAAGATTATAATTGAACCATAGAAACAATCCATTTAATGCATAGGTTCCCAAGCTGTGAGATCTTCAGTAACTTCTAACAACTCACATAATCCTCAAGAACAAAAATGAAATGGAATATCATGAAATTCAGTGGTTAGGATAATGTATAACTCCTTTCATATTAATGCCTTTAAAAAAATGCCTTCTGAAGCTATACGACATTAATTACCCTAAAAACATCATTCAATTCGATTAAAGAAAAATCCGAGACTTCACAAATACTGATAACAAAAATTATGGTCAAACATACGCTGGTAATCTCCTTTCTCCCATTTCCTAGTAACAGATTCCAATATCATTTGAAAGGGATAAAAATCCAGCCAAATTTTCCAATAAATGGACCAGACAAGCTTTTTTTTCAAATCCAAAATTGGTTGAAATCTATGTCAACAAAGTTGTGATTCCAATGAATATTAACAGACATGCAACTGTCAATTTCAGCGCAACTTTTCTTTCCATAATTCAGGAAATTTCCCACAAAGGAATAGCTCAACAAAAGTAAATTTTAATAAAATATTACAAAAAGATATCTTTTCATGACTTAAATTCAGGTTTATGGTAAGAGTAGTGACAGCAAATGAGACTGTTGCACGTTCACAATTTATCATATATCAAACCATTCCAACAAGAAAAATAACAACATCATCAAGATAAACTAGCTGGACTTACCTACGAAGAACTCCATATACTCGAAATTCATCTTCGAGATCTCGTTCTGTGATGCGTGAATCCAAATTCCCAACATAAACGCGAGTCATTTTTGTGTGTGCCTTCAGCAACCAATACAAAATATTACACAAAAGGGACACCGGATAAAAAGCAAAGGCATTGAGTTGAATGAGTTAACATCAAATGTTATGCGTTAGAAAAGAAGCATTATACTAAAACAAGTCTATCCACAAAACCAAATGCATGTATAAACCATGATTATCCTGTCAGAATTCACAACAGGCATCAAAAGGCACAGCTTATATCACTCATTTGGAAGAAAAAAAAAGGATGCACAGAGGCATCGTAAAACTCCAACAATCCATTGCACCAGATAAACATACAGCTTTTACATATCAACAGGAAGCATCAAAATAGCCACAGAAGAGCCAACAATTAAAGTTACAATTTGCACCATTGGTCAACCCTAAAAGACACATTTCCCGAATTCAGAGGAAGAAAATCCACACAGGCCAAGGGTTCATAAAAGTACTCCCCCAGCAGTTACCAAAGTTCAAACGAAAGACAAATGCATAGGCTCCTGTAAGGATCTGGTACATCTACTTAGGCTAATACGGCCAAGCAAGCCACTCCAAAAGCACATTATGCATATTAATTAAACTGATTCATCCAAAGCTAACCGGCCAATTAACTTCTGTCATTCCATAACCATCTCGGGGAACAAAATAATTGTAATCAAGAATCGAAGGGGCCATTTTGACATTAGACTACGATCCCAACATAGGCAGATACTTTTCGATAAGAAATCAAACTACGAAACTACCACCCAAACTGAAGAACAAAATTCAGGAGAATCTCCGGCTGTTGTTCCATACGTACCAAGAAGGTGATGCAGCTTATGGGACACCACAAACGCAGAAAGGCCCAAAAGAAACTCAAGACACACGTAATCTCACGAATCAGACAAGGAGATCGCAACAAGGACGGATCAACCAGCCAGAAACCCCTCCCCTCGCGAGGTGTTACGGCAAAGGCGTGACCTTTCCCTATAGAACTCGCAGGTTTCGCACCAAATATGAGGAGCGCAGAGACGAGAACCGCTAATCCTCGCCTTATCGATGGAAAGATCGAATTTTTCGTGGTACCCAAAATCCCAAAATGAGCGATGGCATGTGCTGATCGACGAAGGAAGGGATCGAACTCGAGGAGTTGGAGAGAAAGATCGGTTTTTTCCACGAGAATACAACTACCGACGAAGAAAGTGGGTAGGAAGGGGTCGGAATTACCTGATCTCCGCTGCGATTTCTCAGGAGAAGATCGAGAGGAGGGGCGAAATATTGGCGGTTTTGGAGGTGGGGGTAGTCGAGATTTTAGGGTTAGGGTCACGAGGACTTCCCTCTTTATTGGGTCGTCCATTTTATGTTCATAAACAATGGTGGTTAGTTCAATTGTAACTTAACCCGCGTTTTAGGTGTAAAATCGGATTTGTACAAACCGATCTTCTCATGTCTCTTTACATAAGGGATCTGACCAGCCATTTTATTCTAACGATACAATTGTAATCGTAGTAGCCACGTGAAGACATAGGATTGATAACAAGTGGAGTGATTACGGGAGCAATTTAGAGTTAGATATTATTTTAGGTATATTAATAAACATTCATTTGAGTGGTTCCAATTAATATCATTGCAGTTGTATATTTAAAAGTTCAATTCTTAATCACATCCTCTGTATGAAACTAACCACCATCTCTTCAATTTCCCCCGAGACTAAAATTGTGGATTCTAAGGTTTTTTTTTAGGGATTTTAACATATATACCTCTTGTAATGTATGCAAATATATATATACCCCACTTAATTTATAATTACATATATACCTCCATTAATACCTAACTAGAGTAGGTCATGCCCCTCAATTAACCTCTATTATTGCCTGAGGTTAACGATCGTTAATTCTCAGCCGCAACTGCCAACCCTTATATGGTATCATAAGCCCACAAACTAAATATGTTTGGATTTGGCACCTCATCCTCTAGGTAATCCATCCCAAATTTTTCTATCCACCTTAGGGTTCATTCATTGAGCACCTCACGAGCATCCACATGGGGCTTCAAGCCCAACACACCCTCCATCAACATGGGGGGCCTCCATTTTGGTCACGAGGTCAGAGACGAAGACAGCTTGGGAGGAGCTCTGTGTGCTAGTGAGGGTGTCCATGTTCTTCAAGAGGTCCATCACCCAGTATCGAGGGTGATGGGCAATGTGGTCTTGCTCTCCATCAATGACGAGGTGCTCCTCATCAACAACGCCAGGACGAGGACTATCGATGAGGGGGGCCTCCACTTTGGCCGCAAGGTCGAAGACAAAGACAGCTTAGGAGGAGCTCTACGTGCCAGTGAGGGCATCCATGTTCTTCAAGAGGTCCATCACCCGCTGCTGAGGGTGATCAGCAACGTGGTCTTGCTCCCCATCGATGATGAGGTGCTCCTCGTTAACGACATCGAGACGAGATTGCCAACGAGGGGGGCCTCCACTTTGGCCGCCATCGCTTCCTTTGCTCCGACAAGGATCCTCTGTTTCCACCAAAAACCTCTGTTTCTGCCATGGGGGCCAAGATGGTCATTGGCCGTGCTGAAGAAGAAGGCTGGAGGGAGGAGTCCTTCTCTAGAGTGCAAGTACAAGTCTGAGCTTCAACCCAACTTCCGCAAGATGCTCTATGTGCAATTCCAACGCTTAGCAAGGTCGGAGAAGCTCGTAAGGGTCAACAACTCCTACAAGGTCTCCTGACCCAGTGCTCTCCCATGTCGTTTACAGGACCAATGTGCCTCTGATCCATCATCGCTTCAATAAGGACAAGAGGAGCAATCGATTGGAAATGGAGTTGGATTGCTTGGATAAGAAAGGGTGATGGAGAGGAAAAAAGAAGGGCGATGGAAACGAAAGCCTTTGCTTGGATCGCACGTGACTTCGTTTGAAAAACAAATCTCAACCCTTCGATTGACACCTCGAGATGATACTAACTGTGTTAGGTCAAGTTAACTCACCTTGGATTCCTAAACCAAATCGAGGGTGACGGAAGGATATTACCTCTAATGGTACTTAATTAATGAGGATATATATGTAATTATAAATTAAGTGGGTGTATATATATATTTACATATATTACCAGAAACATATATGTCAAAACTCCTTTTTCTAAATGCGACGAGGGAGATTATAACATCTTGCCTTCCTACTCCTTGCTTACGCAAGATTTAGGTAAATAGGTAGGTGTCAATATTATAATTGACATCATATATTATCCTTATACAAATTTGAACCTATACATGACACGAGTATATTTTGATGTCTATATAAACAACTTCCTATGACAAATATAAAAAAATGCATGTATGCACAAGATAAGAGTATACCTTACTTCAAAGTATAGTGGAATGAGCGACGTATTGCTTAAGCTACAACACGTTAGTTTTGTTATTACAATATTTTTGTAATGAAACGTATTTATAATCCACTCATCCCCACAACTAGCACACCAAGCTATTTCCTCCTTTCCACTGCTTCTCTTTTCAGAATTCTTGTTTTACTTCGTTTGATGACAATTCTTGTAACACAATCAACATTTTGGAAATGCTCTTAATTGCCTTCACTCCTAATTTCTTGTAATACAGTTGTTTCTTTTAATAATACATACTATTGTATTCTTTACATGGAATTTTTTCAATGACCTTTGTTTCTAATTTGGCAAGCTTTCATATATTGCATGCTTTGATTCTCTTTTTTTTTTCATGGAAGGTGTGTGATATGCATTTCGTATCACTAATATATGGGAAGCTCTATATTAATTGCCCTGTCAAAATCAAATCACATAATATGAGTGATTTTATTTGATCACTAGGTTGCAGATCCGTTTGTCAGTGCATGTTTCTTTGACTTTTTATGAATATATATATATATATATATATATATAAAACGAAGTTTTGATAAATTGATTGTATCATTCATGTAGTTGTATTAATAGGGACAAGAAATAGGAAGATGTTGAACTCTAATAAGAGAGGTCAACTGTCTAGTTGATAACCATTGAATAGTTTAGGCTAAGTCAGTTAGGGGAAACAACTCGGGGTCAAGGCTACCCTTAGGAAAGCCTGGAACTAGATTGATCGTGGAATCATTGGGTTTGCTTGCTAAAGGTTGCATTAACCCCAAACAAGTAATCTATACTAGTATATTTCATGGTGAGATGCTATAGATTAATCCTGAGGTGGAAAACCTTAGGTAGTGAATGGACTCAAGGGTAATCGCTTTAAATACGCACGTCAAACTACGGTTTGCATGTTGTGTAGACGAATGCTTTCTGGTGATATAGTCAAATTATGGATATTGGATGTCATATCGATACAGTGCTGTTGCATTGAAATGAAAGTAGATTCATCATTTTGAGTTGGAAGCCGTAGTAGAGGCAAAATTCAGGCCCCCATGTAGTGTCTCCTCCACTCTAATCTTTCTTCTAGGTTTTCATGAAGCCTATGGAAGTTTGGCATCACGAAGCATCTTACTTGAGATCTTTCCATCAGTTCATATCTTTATTTTGCAACACTTCCAAATCTTTTCCAACCATAGATGAACCTTTTTATTATTGGTGTGCAAGAGCACTGGCATTTTGTTTATCTTTTTAATCATAAAGCATTGTAGGATCATTATGTCCTATCTCTTTAGATTGGAGGAAACTTAGGCAATCTGCCTTATATTCACACACACACACACACACACACACGCAAACACAGATCCACACTAATTTCCACAAATCTTTCCCTACAATTATCAAAATATTTTACAGCATCCATGATATACTATTTCCTCCAAAACAAATCTAGCAAATTCAACGTCAGAGCTCAGATTTATATTTATCAACTTAAGTGGAATGGGCAGTGGACTCTCTGCACATTTCCAGAGCAAAAGACTTTTAACAGTGGGGTCTGCTACTGAGAAGCAAGATAGAAATAGGAACCTTGGGCCAAATTTTGCATCACAGTGAGCAAGCAAGAACGTGAACCCCGAGTCGAACGCCTCACAAAGAGCAGAAAGCTCATATTCCAAGTTATCTAAGAGATGTCTAAGAGAAACATATATAGGATACAACTAAATAATTTCATTTATTTAAGTAAAAAATGGTGACTAAAAAGAGCGATCTTTGCACATGGAGCATCTTCTGAGATGGTGATTGAATCACATGCCATCACATGTTTGTAACAGCATGCATGTAAAAAAGAAAAAAAATTTTGATAACCCTAAACCATTGGTGCACTCCATAGCAACCTGGGGTGACCCTGTCACCCTAACGTAAGCCCCAACGGCCAAACCGGGTGACACAATTTGCACCACAATCTATGTTAAAGTTTCAAAGAGATGACACTTTCATTTGTTAATATGGTTTCGCCCGCATCTATCAACATATCATGCATAAGAAGTGGCTTACAGCATCTACACTCCAAATTAAAACGAAGTTCATCTCTGGCAGCTGTTGCCATTTGGATCCTTTGCTGTTCTCAAAATTAAGTTACTCTTACCAACTTTTCCTTTCTCTTTGTATTAGACCCTTTGAACATCTCTCTCTCCATCACCTTCTCTCCATACACGTGCTGCAGACCCGTCATACGAGTACTAATTTTGGATCGAGGCAATTCACATAAAGTTGATTGTTGGATCAATTAGGTCATGAAGGATATCATCTTCCATGGTTTCCTTTTTTAACAAGAGTTATGATGTTTGGTAGTGATTTATGTAAATTGTTGGGATTGATTAGTTACTTTTTTCCTTTTTTTTTAAGTTTTATTTACATTTTTGTTTTGAGTATAATCTTTCCAAAATAATAAGAAAAAATCCTCCCTATTTTCTAACATTAATTTTGTCATGACGTGATCAGTTCACTAGCCATTTTCCATTCTTAATAACTTTCAATTAGTTAAACTTTTGCCTAGCTTTTAGATTTTTTTTTATGATGAGGAGAGGCAATTCGATTGAGAACTGAAGTAGCCGTCAGCTATGCAATGACTTTGTAAGGGCTGTTGGTAAGACTTCTAGGTTTGAATTCTCAATGCTTCCTGGAGTTTTTGTTATTGAGGATAGGAACCACACGAGTGGAGTTTTAAATCCTTTTAGAACAGATCCTGAATCAAATGTGTCCCTTACTCTATTTAAATGACATCGTTTGATATAAAGTACTCCAATTCTGTTGAAAGAATAAAGATGCTGAAAAGCCATCCAGCCCTGGCTAATTGAGGGGCTCATGCTGAAAAGAGTCTCCAATCAAATGTGTCCATTATTTCCGTGCATGTGTATTAATAGATTTTTTAATCAAGGTGAGAAGAAAATTTCATTCATCTAGCAAGAGCCTAAAGGCCCACCATACATCAAGAGGCGAAATTCAAATAGTACATCCAGATGATATCCCAAGTTTCCTGCACTTCTGTTGAAAAAGGACAAAAAAGACAAAAGAACAATGGAGAGGCGTTGGAAATAAAAACCCAGAATTGATGAATCTCTTAGCACAGGATGTTAAAATTTTTACATGAGCTTTTTACATAAATGCTCTTGTAATATCTTGAAATTACACACATACCTCTATCTTTTCCATACTTAACCTACAAAAACATCAATTAATTACCTATTGTAATCCCCTGTGAACAAATCTGTTAACTAAAATAGACCCAGATTAAAATATATATATTTTTATAAAGAGGCCCACGTATTTTTTATTTATTCTCTTAATTCTTCTTTTTTTTTTTTGTTCCTCTTCAACCTCCTTTCTCCACCATCCATGCCCTCCACATCCTTTGGGGCCTCTCTTGGATAGTTGGACCAGTGCCTCCCTCTAGATCTCCACCTATGCCGACGGGTTCATATCCCTCAACTACATTGACTCCATAGTGAGGTTGAGAAGAGGGAGAGAGGGTGGAAGGAGGTGGGTTGGAGGAGGAAGGAGAAAGGAAGCAAATAAGAAAAATTAAAAAATTGCAAGGGTCACTTCATAAAAAATACATATTTTGATTTAAATCCATTAAAGTTAATGGATTTGTTGATAGAGGGGTACAACATGTAAATTTTCCAATGTTTTTTGTGGCACCTACATAAATGTGGAAAAGACAAGGATATAGGTGTAATTTTGAAAGATTATAAGGACATTTATGTAACCCCTTAACTACCGACTCCTCACTTATTAAGCATATAACTAATTTACCCGTAACAAATATCTACAACAAAGTAACAACAAAATTAGTTTAGAGCTAAGAAAAATACTTTGAGATTGCCAAACCAGTCAAGTCTTGACCTTCCACTTACTATTTATCATCACACTAATGGTTCACAGCCACCATTAAGCAGCAAAGAAAGCTCACCTGAACATGCTAAATATACAAGTCAACAGAAAATCAGAGATCAGAAACTACCCCTGTTCGCTTTTTCAGACCAAGGCCATTGACGTGGGATTGCCAGTTCATCAAAGTCTGAAACATGTGCCATCATCATTGCATCAATCTTTGGGATGCTCCCAACTGCGGAAGCCTTCCCATAGTCCTCTATAAGGGGGTGAGATTCTGAACTACCCGACTCTCCATCGAAGGAGATCATGTCCTTAAGTTGGTCAACAAAATCTAGTGATGGCCTAGTTGCATGGTTAGCAACTACAGCAGAATCAAGCAAAGAAACAGGCTCTCTAGGAGGATAGTTTTCTTGTTTGCTAACACAAAACATAGATAATAGATAAGAAAACAGTAAACTGGTTATTTTGTAAGCAAGGAGGTACAGCCCAGCGGATTTAGCAGTTGCGCTTCTGATGACGGAGAAGGGAGTCGTTGACATCAACCCCAGATTGACTTGGAAGTGCTTCCATATCGTGCCTAGTCTGTAGCTGAGTGTTCCCTGTCTACAAGATTAAGCTGAGGCTGTTAGGAGATATTGTGATTCATGTTGGTACAAAAAAGATGCTTAAACAGGAATTGCTTACACAAGAAACAAGGTATGGGCATGCTACCATTCCAATCGCAAAGCCCACGACTGCACACACAATTGCTATCAGGAATACAGAGGTCCCTCCCAGCCCTGAAAGAAGTGGTGACAAAGAAAACTGTCAGCAAGCAAGATCAACAAAAAATGTAGCACCTATGAGAATATGTAGGATGATGAAGAAAAGAGGAAACGTTTGATAAATAAAAAAGCAGCAGCTAGAAGGCGTGGGCCTCTTTGTAGATAGTAAATTTACATAACCATTAAATGCTCATGTTATGGGAAAGAAACAGGTAAAATTCAGTTCCTCGACAACAAGCTATGCAGCAGTAGAAACTAAAGTTCTCTCTCTAACAGAAAGGATAAGTATTCCAATTTTCATAACTTCCTGAAAAGAAAAATTCTTGGGCATTGGCCGAAGTTGATTCTCAGAAGAATGGTGGTACTTTACATATGTGCAATAAACAGAACTATAAGCCAAATTGATTAAAAAGAAAGGTTTCATTTCAATAACAACAAGAGTACTATTATCAGCTACAAGCAACCAATTGGACCTCAAACCACAAAATATTTCCTTGCAGATTAAGGAGTTGATGAGAAAGACTTGAGAAGAAATAGAAACTATTGACAGTTGAGGTGGCTGTCCATGTTGAGTCATGAAAGCTATACAAGTATTTGACCAAGCAGCAACCAAAAAAAAAAAATCAACTGAGGTGACTGGGTAGTTGTGGTTGTGTAAAACATAAAAATATTTGATCAGGCAGTAGAACCAAATGAATTCCGGTATATAGAAGTAGAAATCATTAGCATACAAGTGAATCAGGATCATAACATATGGAATGAATAGAAAAGTATTCTTGCAGGAGGGAGGCCATGAGATCATACCCTTTTGGGAGTTGTAAGTGCAGTCCTCTTGTTTTAGATTCATTTGACGTATTAATGAATTTCCACGATCAGAGATAAGCAATGCACACATCTCAGGGATGTATGCCAGCTCGAAATCATCCGAGAAAGAAGCATTTTGAGCTGGTCCATCGGTTTTTCCAGGTTTTCTAGAATAGCCTCCAGCAACTGTGGTGGTTTCACCTGTTGAGCCATAGCCAGAACAACTAAGGTCAGAATCATATATAGCAGCATAACTAACAATGTTGAGGCATTGATTTGGTATAACAATAATAAAAAATGTCTCGAGAGAGCTACTATAGGGGAAAAAAAATTGTATTTGAGGAAGAAATGACAGAATTCTGCACCATGAAGAGATTTTTATAAAAGAAATTTGAGAGGTGGAAGTGTATTTTGCAGCTCACTAATTATAAAAGGTCTTTAGGTAAATGGAAGTAACTTAAAGCACAAACTAAAATTGACATATTTCAGGTTGTTTTCTGCCCATTTGATGGTAGAAGGCTGACGTAGAGGTGACATATGCCCTGACATGATATGTTCTAGTAAACAATAGCCATCAATTATCTATCTAAAAAACATGTTATAATCATTGGTGAATTTTCTATTACAACTACGGTTGTGAAAATTGGTACTTGGTATTTAGTAGGCAAGATAGTTGGCTAAGGAATATACTGTATTCAGGGGAGTAATCAGTGCATTTTTCTACATTTAAATAAATTATTTAATATATGAGCATATTAATAAACATAGTCCTAAAATTATACGACATACTTTGACATGTGAACCTCATATACTTTACAAGTAATATCTGAAATGAAGAAATAAAAATAAGCATATTGTTCTACTAAAAAAGATAAATGTCATAAAAATCTCCATGCAAAAATTGATTGATTAATTGGCCAAATAACCTATTAACCATCCCAATTACTTGGGTTGGCTGAGTATCCATATTCATTTTTATTAGGTGGATTGGTATAATTGATTAGCCGAGTAAGTCAACTTTGACAAGCCTGATTAGAACATAATACCAAATAAACGTAAGTTACAAGAATGCCGACTAAATATTCTAATAATGCAGCATTCTCCACACGCACACGCACACAAAATAAGTATAACCAACTCATCACTCAACAGTAGAGCACATCCATCTCTCCTCTACTTAATTGACTGAGTGAGAAAATGTAGAAGAACGAAAGTTCAGAAATGCAAAACATAGGCGGTATAGAAACATCAGCTGGAGTTAAATAACATCTGCTAATTCCCTTCCAATAGAGAGAACCATATTTAAACCTATGAAAAGATGTCCTTCTCTCTTCGCCAGAGATGATGAAAACCATGCATCAAATTGCATGCACCTCAGATTGTCGATCATCACTTATCAAACCTACTCTTAGTGCTGACAAGGAGTAAAGAATAGCCTTGAGGAAGAAGGAATCAGTGGCTTCCTCTCTTTTTGGGGTGAAGGATTCATTGGTGGAAAAGGAATTGGTTGGATTTTGTCTGGATGGAGCATTCGTTCCATAGGAGAGGAACAATGAACAAGTATGAGAAGTAGCTCTGGTTTTGGCAAAAGCAACAGTGGTAACAGATTCCTTAACTCGTAAACAAAGCGCATCATTCCCAGTGAAATAACACGGTGAAGAAGTGCACGAGAAATCTTTTACATCAACAGCAAGGTTTGGCACCAAAAACACTTCTGCTTTGCACAAATAAATAGATTTTAGTTCTCACTTATCAAAACAGATTTCCTCAGAGATGATGAAACCAGCTATCGAATCACATGTACCTCCAATTGTCAATCATCAGTTATCAGAAGAATTTCTCTTAAGATGGGGGACAACAAGCAAAGAGTAGCATCTAGGAAGAAGGAATAAGTGGCCTACTTCCTTTTTTCAGAGGGGAAGATGTCTAGGTAGAAAACGAATAGACTGGAAGAATAACTTGGATTTAATGATGAAGGGGCACTCATTGGACAAGTACGGGAAGTAACTCTAGCGCTGGAGAAAAAATGAAGCACTAATTCCAGACTTCTCGAAACTTTGCAGCGAGCACATCATTCAAAGCAGAATAAAATGGCAAACAAGACATGAGAGAAATCTTCTTCGTCAAGAACAAGGTTGGCATCAACAAACAGTTCGCACAACTAAACAGAATTTAACTCCCAATTCTGCTTCTTGACATAGCATGGTACCGGTGAGCTAAATATATTAAGCAACTCTTCATGTACGAGACCAATAACAATTTTTTTACTTACCCAACACCAACATAATTTGAAGGCAAAAATCATCAAACACATCCTACTTAAAATCACCAACAATTAGGAATATCACCATAACAAATGGAAGGCACGATCGCAAGTTGCCTCCCAAGCAACACCTCAAGCAGAACAAAGGAGAGTGCAACTAAAAATGATCACTGATCGCCACCTTCTGCATTGATCTTCCTGATCACATGGGAGCTCCTATCAGCAACATACACATTCCCCTTCCCATCCACTGCGAAGCTCCGCGGGTGCAAGAAACTGCTCACATCTCTTCCCCCATCGCTATACCCCAACTCCCCAGTCCCCGCGAACCGCCTGACCTCTCCATCTGCACAACAACCAAAATTAACAGATACCCAATTCGCGAAATCGCCAAATCTACACCCCCCCCTCCCTAAAGGTCCCACCTTGCGACAGGGGGAGCGGTAGGGCGAAGAAGGATGAACCCACGGAGTCGAGGACGAGGAGGTTCGAACGGAGGGGGTGGAGGGAGTAGGGGCGGAGGGGCACCAGAAGATTGTTGCCGTCGAAGACGGTGGAGATCGCGTAGCCTTCCTCGAGGACCTGTGATGGGGATGCTGCAAAGGGGAAAGGTGGGAGCTTTGTGGGTAGGGGGGGAAGGGGAACGGAGAAGGGAGTTGGGTTTTGGTTGGGATGACCTGCGGAGGCGGAGAAAGGGAGGAGGAAGAGGAGGGAGAGAAGGAGGAGCGGCGACGTTGACGCCATGGCCACGGCCGTTGCCGGTCGGAGGAGAACAGGAGAACTTTACGAGTGGCAGCTTTGAGGGGAAGCAATGTGGGCAGTGGCCTGTGGGCATGCACTGATTGGTTACCCTACTATTCGCACATTCCAGAAAAGTTTGGAAAATCCCAACTTGCTTGTGACGTGCAACGCAGATGATGTCTCTAACTAGTGTTTGTGCTGACTTTGACAACCTTTTTAAACGTTTCTACCATAGAGAATCTTACGTAAGAATTTAGGATATTAGAATAATCTTGAATGACACAGTTTGATTTATCGATAAAATGATATTAGAGGGAATAATTACCTCTATTAAATTAACGTTAAGGTTAAGTTGAGGTCCAGAAAGATTATCTTAATTTCAGAATTATCATTACATGAGGTGTCATATTTGAAGGTTATATTGTAAATAAAATTACTAGAAATATCATTTAAAATGGCTGCAGCAATAAAGTACGTTTTACTAACTGTGACATCAACAAGGATTGAGACTTTGTCCTTTAAGGAGCTTTCAAATGAGGTTATCTACCACTGTTGAGATAGAAGATCTCGCGAAGTGGCATGATTCCCACCATGAAGACTAACATCCAAAAAAAATTAGCCATGCTGATAACCCTCCTAATCATGATAGAGGGATCAAGAGATAAACCTTCCATAACTACCTTACATCTATGAAGTCAAAGGAAGTGCATCAAGTAGAAACCAATTTTTGTGGGTATCTAGCATATGCAAAATGATCATTCAAAAGGAAGCCAAAATCCCACTAGGAATCACTAACGTCGTCCACTCTCACCCCACAAGAAAACCACACAACTTTCATAAGCGCGCAACCAGCAATTAGATGCTTCCAATCCTCCATTTTCCATTAGGTGTTAGCCACTACAAACATGTAAGTGAAGTGTAAATGCTAAACACATGAAATGCAAGTGAAATATACTTGTAATTAACCCTTCCTTCCTATGAGACTATAAATAGTCATGTAATAAATTTCCTATGAAGTAATGAAGTCATACTTTCTCCTTCATCATTTCTTATTTTGTGTACTCTGTCTACATGGTATTAGAACCACTCGAGAGGAGTTTGAATAGATTAAGATTGATCTAATCTTTGTTATCACTTGCAAAATCACTTGCCAATTCAAATGTTGGAGGCAATCTTTCATCAAATTTCAAGTCAAGCGCATCAAATTATTGTGCTTCTTCGTCAAATGGTGGTTCTTTTGAAAGATGGAGCTTTGGTGCTTCATGTTGCTTCATTTCATAACATATATAGGAAATACTAATGGAGCAAAAATTGTTTCTCATTGGCTCGTAAAAGCTTGGTAAAGTTGATTGGTGTGACATTGCATGCAATTATGTTGCTTCATTCGAAAATCAAATGATACAATCAGGAAGAGAAGATTTAGCTTCTTTGACATGGTTCCTATATAGCTTGCATTCATATCTACCGAGTAACTACTTTAAATTACTACTTATTCTATTATTGTTCAATCAATTAAAGGGATTTGGTATTTAAGATGGGTCTAGTTTCCATTCTAATTTTAGAGTCTTGATTGTAATACGTGCCTATTTTTTTATTCTTTAATGCATAAGCAAAATACCCATTTGGTGGTAGCAGAATTTGCTGAATCATGGCATGTAATTTAGTACCACCCTTCCAAACTACTTACATTATGTATCTAGTATATGGTCTGACATCAATCCTTAGGTTGAGATTGTTCCTTTTTTAACCTGATAGATATTTAATATATAAATTAATTCACTTAAAATATGTCAATGGAAAGGTCTCTCCTTGTTTTTATTCAATTATGTCGGAGATAAGGATACCTACCAAAGTTTGTTGCCTGATTTGATCAAAAGCGTGAATGATTTTCCAATTATAATCCATGCATTGTTAAAGTCAAGGAAAAACAATATGTGACTTTCATCGAAGGTGAATGAAGATTGTGCACATATTCAAAAGTAACTAGTTTTCAGCCTACAACTTACGGTAGGAGTAAAAAAATTAAAATTGTATCAAAACTCTACCATTCAAAAAATTAATGCATTACGTGATATATTTTACTTTTCAATTGACGTATTTTTACTTTTGAACAGTGAAAAATAAGAAAATATCAATTAGATATTAAAATATATAATATATCGTAAAATATATTACCTAGGTATATCTTAATTTTCGATCGATGAAAAATAAAAAATATCGATTCGAAATCAAAATACACCACCATAAATTACAAAATGCATTATCCAGTATATTTTGATTTTCAATTATATTGTAAAATATATTGCTCGATATATTTTAATTTTTAATTGATATATTTTATTCTTTCATTAATAAAAAAATAAAAAAATATTTAATAAAAATCAAAATAGATGGTACATTAAACAATAATTGTCTAAAAAATAATTCGAAAAGGAGATTTTTTATTTACCTATCCTCTCCGGCCGTTGCCGATAAGATTTCAAAAAAAAAAAAAAAAAAAACCACAAAGTCAACAGGCTGTTGCTACTGTCGAAAAGATTTTTAAATAAAAAGTAAACGGTATGAGCTACGGTGATTAATCCGCTGCTGCCGTCGGAAAAAATAAGCAAAATATAAACACGAAGAGCTACCGTGATCACAGGAATTATTTCCACACACGACGTAATAGTTATATATAGATACGTGCTCCCATTCCTTTGAAGTTTTTTTTTACTTTTTGGGAGGCCATCCACGATAGGGAGAGCAAATGCAGGATCATGAAGGTGGATGAGGGAAAAATTTTGGTATCACTAAAATTTGTTATGTTTTCATTAGATTTACTTTGAAAGTGTTTTTGTGGATGATATGTGATTGTCGTTCGATACTGATCTTAATGTTTTTTGTATTCTTTTTACTTTATTTATTTTCTATTTATGTGATTATTAGGTTTTTTTTCCCTTTTTTGATTTTTGACATTTGTTAGATAAACTTTGACCTTTCTTTTTGCTATTCTGAGATAGAAGCTTACAGTGAAATTTATCTAATTAGTGAATAATTATCTCGATCAGAAGTGTGTGTATCACTGTTTGACAACCATTGTTCTTTGCGATGATTCTTTGTATTTAGGTACCAATTATAAGGTTTTTTTTTTCAGGAAATACTATATTTGATTGGATCTTATAAATCAATTTTGGTGGAGATTCTCTAAGTACTTGTCTTCATCAATCACTTCTCATCTGAATAATTTTTTATATGGTTTGATTTCCTCTTTATAAGAAAAACTTTGTTCTATTTGCATTCACAAAATGAATTTCAACAAACATGTTGTAAACTATTTGTCACCAAGCTTTATTTATAATTGTTGATTGAGTAAACCCAATACCATTAAGTGCTAGTTACAAAAATTTTAATGTGCAAAACAATGGGTGTGTGTAGCATATACTCTTTTTACCTATGTGCTTAACACATTTTAATAATTTTTTATATGCAAAAGTGCTTGGGGGTTATATACGTTTTCGTTAGAAATAAGATTATTAACTAATTTTCTTTCTTTATGTAATTTTATTCTAACTTTGAATGACCTAAAAATATTGGGCATTATTAATAACATATACAAGAGAAGAATCTTCGATGTAATTAGTCGTGCAAAGTATGGAGGTACAAAGTTAGAATTCCTCTCAACATATGCTTTCAAAGCCATCATGAGTCTTTGATGTATGTTTATTTTTAATTTTTTTAAGTTTATTATATTTTTTATTATTTATAAAATTTTTAATGACCTTCCTAGACATCAACTACCAGTAATTTCTAGGCTCGTCACTTGTAAGGCTTGCTTGTTACTTGAAATATAATAATTTATCTCATGTTTTGCAAGCTATATCTCAGGATAAAGTTATTCGAAAGAAAGTTTTAAAACTTGAGATAAATTTATTAAATGGAAGGGGTGAGATAAATTTATCTCTCCTCTTGTGAGACATCTTCCCCACCTACCTCCACTGATGTGGGACGAAAATTGACTTTACGAAATATGTCTAGTCAGCTCATGAATAGACCAATGGAACCCACTTGGACTCGATCCACGCAGGAAGGCAAGGAGGCGCGATTCACGAAGTGCTTACAATTCAACATTATATCTATTAACAACTCCCCATTATCTCTTAACAACCTTCCTCTCATATATTTTATAAATAACTCCTGCCTACACATGGGAGGGAACTCGACCGAAGGGGAGCAAGATAAAGCTTTCAGCCTACCACCTGATATGTATTTTTCTCACTGATAGTGAACATTGTGGGTTAGATCTCCTCCACAGATGTTCACCCCTTGAGGTGAAACTAGGTCAACAATCATCGTGTGCATGTAATTGCTTATTTATTTTTATTCTCTTGTGGATATGTTACGTTTTCTATACAAATAAATTCTTTGATGGCCTTCCGAGATCCATTAAATGACGCCGCATGTGAAAAACGCCAAAAAAAATGCTATGTTCTTCTCGTGGGTAGGTGGCATTTGTCCTTACTATGGATCCATGGCAAATCTCTTTTCTTGTTATCCATCTTTTCACCTACAAGATGTATTAGGGATGGCAAAGAGCATGAACTGCCACCATAAGGGGAAATGCATGGTTGCCATTTTCCCCCCCATTCTATCTACTAGAAGTGGCCTCCCTTGTGCTCGCTAAGATGGTCTCAGCCCTTCCTCCTCTCCCTTACAAGTGGCAGGAAGGCCAGCAAAAGCCTTTACCGGTTCCCAAACTCGCCTTTAAGCTCCGTCCGTTCATCCGCCCTCCAACAGAGGCTTCTTCCTGATCTGTCAGCCACTCCCATCTACCAAAGGCCTCCTTTCCATAAGGGATGCTGACCTCTTAAGCCTTTGAGCATCGAACACTAAAGTCCTCCTCCCTGCTTGAGAGATGGCCGCCTAAGGCCCCCACCTAGGAGGCCCTGCCTGACCAACTTTAAGGCATGGAGGAGGCACCCCAAGAGGGGCTCCTGAGCCTGGAGAACCTCCTCTCCCTCTTCCTTGATCATCGGACCACCCGGCCAAGGATGGGTCCTAACTCCCCTGCTGTGTTCACTCTCGGCCAAAGTTCCTCGGTGTTACAACCAGGTTCCCGAATCCCTACAGGATCCGAGACCGGCTCGACTCGACTAATCCCAAGACCCAGTTGTCCAACGAGAAATAACCAAAAAACAGGAAAGTAAACCACATTCACTATGCTAAGCAACTAACAGTAAAAGAGTACAACAGTAAAGAAGTAAAAGCTGTTACAGTACATATCACCACCACAACAATAGAACAGTAACAAGGTACAGGAACATAAAGGTACAGAAACGTAAAAGTACAGAACAAAAAGTACAGGAGGTAAAAGTACAAAAGTCTAAACTCACTACTACAAAGAGGTACTACAAAAGAAAGCTACTGCTACTGGGCTCTACTGGGCCCAGCACCCTCTGCAGCCGTAGACTCGGGCTACTCAACACCTAGACCTGAAAAGGGTTATGAGTACACAAAATCAGCAAACGCTAAGTAGAGTGGCAACCAACTAACTAGGCAGTAAAGCTAAAGGTATCTAGCTATTCCAATTTCTTTAACTTACAATTTATTCCTTTCCATCCATTGGTTTATATATTTTCAAATCTCTTTCTTGATCTCAAATGTTACTCGTGGGAACGATCTTGATTGCAGTATTTTCCGAAGAGTAGAAGGCACACGTGGTGCTCTCCTGGTCGAGAGAGTCCCCCGTGATAATCCTACACTCAGTCAACCACCCCGGGGTCACTGTCTAGACGTAGCAGTGACTACGGCATGCGTGATAAGTGCACGGGTAGCTACCCCGCAGTGGCACGTGGTCAGTCATTTCCGCTAGCGGGTATGCCAAAAGTACAGCACGGAACAGTATAGGGCCTAGCCCTCTCAGTAACAGGAGTCTAGCCCTTAAGAACCAAACAGGGGTCTCGCCCCTCCACAATTAGCGCACCCTTGTCTTACTACCCCGGTTTGCCCAGAGGGCCAAGAAAAGTCGGTGTAGGTTGGCTAGCTTAACCCCGGGTCCTGTGGGGTGGCTAGCTCCCTCCTTACACTAATAGCTCTCCCCGGTACAATGTACGTGAGGGCTAACAGAAGTCGGTGTAAAGTGGCCAAACCCACCCCGGGTCTCAACCCGAAGGGCGGCAAGCTCCCCCTTACACTAATAGGGAACATGCGCTCCCCTTGGTACCACATACTCAAGGGCCAGCACACTCCCCGTCACATTTCCAAATCCATTTATTTATTTCCAGGAGCTCTACTCCTAATTTCCCCATAGGGTTTTGGCTCATATTCCTCATGTCATTCCATACCAGGGTTCATCATTCTCATTTCCATTCTCAGGTTCTACACACGCAGCTCGTATTTCTATCATTCACATTTCCATTCTCAGGTTATACACATGCAGCTCGTATTTCTATCATTCACATTTCTATTCTCAGGCACATGCAGCTCGTATTATGTCTTCACATTTCCGTTCTCAGGTTATACACATGCAGCTCGTATTATATCATTTAACGGATATAACAGGTAAGGTCACATGTAAATGTTAACTAGCATAATTACTTCATAATTCACAGGCAGCTTTTGTTCATTAACAGGCAGTTGTTAATATTTCTATCTACTCATTCAAGACTGCAATTCAATCACGCATACAGACATTTCAAGTACTTCTCATCCTACGATTCATGCCATATCTTAGTGATGAGAACCTCATTATGAACCTTAACTAGCACATTCTAACATAATAAAGTGAACAAAAGCTCCTACATAACCTAAGGGAAGGCCTAATTCAGGGAATTGTTAATTTGAGAATAAAACATGATACAAGGGGTAAAACTGTAATTTTACCATTACAGTGCATGAACAGGATTATGTAAAAGTGAACCTAATAAGTGAAAAAGTGGGATGGTTTGGTCAAAAAAGGGTTATGACAAAATCTGGGAATAAATGACATTCTGTAACCCTAAAACAAATCTACTTTAATTCATATGGTTCTAGGTAAGATAAAAATCAAATAAATCCTCTAAAATTCATGGAAAAATATCCCCTAGGGTTTAGAACCTTCAATTTGACCTTTGGAACCTGTTTTGACCTAGATTGAGGTCCATACCCAATTTTTGACATAATTTGAATTTTTATGCAAAATGTCCAGTCAAACGTGGTCAAACCTAAAATCCAACTTCACCATTGGATTCCTTAAGTCCAAATTAAGTTTATACCAAAATTTGGTCTTAAGGAAAAGTCGTCTTGACCCACTTTGCAAATTGGTCCTTAAAATTACATTCTGACGCTCAACTTTTTGAAACCCTTCCGTTTACCCCCTCAACTTCCTCGTCTTTTTCTTCACTTCGGTCCCTCTGCCACCTGCGGGAGAAGGTTATACCTCCGGCGACTTTGCGCGAAGGATGGCGCTTGATCTGCATGGGGAGCCGGCCCTAGATTTGAAAGGGGAGCTCCCTACGAAGCCCCCTACCGCATGGGCTACTCCCCATGCCCTAAAGCCCGCCATACCTCTCGTGTGAACGCGCGAGAGGTATGGGTCTCCGGTCTACCATACCTCCGACGTGATTTTCCCGCCACTCTCGCGCGCCTCCCGACCGGCCTTTACCTATTTAAGGAGTGGCACACTCCGCTGCATCTTTCATGCTCAATTTGGCCTGAGATCTCCCCTCCAATTCATCTCCTCCCAACTCTGGCCAACTGCCAGAGCTTCCGGCGACTCCTCCTCTTCCTTGTCGCTCTGCCACCATACCAGTGGCAGAGCTACCTCCGCCATCCTCTGCCGCGTTGCACCGTACCAGCGCATGCTCTCCTCCCCCTCTTCCTCGTTGCCGTCCTCTCCCCCTGGCACCTTCGTCTCCGGCGACGGCATTACCAGCTGCTCACCATCAGCCTTCCCCCTTAACTCTGGACTCGACTAGATAAGCTTCCTTTACTCCCCCTCTTTATTTCCCCTCTATTAATTTAATCTTTCGACCCTTCAACACCACTGTCCATCATCACCATCTCCACCTCCGACCACCAACTCCGGCGAGGCCATTCCACCACCACAGACAGTTCCACCCCTCGCTGACCAGTCCCTGAGCTTCACCACCTTCCACTGATCACCTCTCGCCCTTCCACTCACCGCACCACCAACTGAAACCTCCCTCCGAACACACCCACCTGTACGCACACAGTGTGCCCTAAGCACACACGCACAGGCGTCTTCACGCCACGCCGACCCCCGAGCCACCTTCACCGTGCTCTGGCGAAGCCTGCCGAGCGTTCTGACAGGGCCGCAAGGCCATATTCGTGTTTTCAGGGTTGCAACCACCTTCGCCATTGAAGCCGAGCTTGGAGTTAGCTTGCAAGCAGCCCTAGGACACGAGCCTAGGTCGTGCAAAATACTTCCGCGTACAGCTCCAGGCAGACAATTGGCCTCGAAGGCCTCAGCTGCAGCTGCAATTGCTCGCGCTTTCTGCTGCCAGGCACGCGACAAGAAGGTGGGACTTTAGTCCCACCTCGTGAGTTTTCGAGCAGGCACAGGTGCTTAAATTAAAAAACTGTATATGGCTTATCGCCTCAAAACCATAGGGTGAGGTCCCACTCACCTTCACCCACCTCGTCCATGACCTGACCTCCGTGGACCTTGCGTGACCCGTTTACCTAACCCTGCACTCCTCGCCCACCACCGCACGCCGGTGGGCTTGGTCCCAAGCGCGTATACTCAACCCGATAACCCAGCTGGCTCTAGGAGAGCGGTGACCTGAGAGAGAAATAGAGAGAGAGAGAGAGATGCGGGGAGGGTAGGGGTAGGTTTTTGCCTAATCGTGCCTGTGCAGGGAAGAAGAAGGAGGAGGAAGAGGAAGCAGCAGAAGAAGAAGAGGCAGAGGCTGAGGACTTAGCCGTGCCAAGTAGCAGGAGTTGAAGAAGAGGAAGAAGCACAGTGCAGAAGGCAGAAGCAGGAACTGAAGAGGAAGAAAGAGCCAGAGAAGAAAAGAGAAGGAGGGAGTTGCAGCCAAAGAGAAGAGAAGAAGAAAAAGCCAAGGAGAAGAATAAGCAGTAGCAGTAGCAAAAAGAAAGAAAGGAAGAAGAAGAAGAAGATGTGCACTATAGCAGTTGCTACTTAAGGCATCTGATTCCTAGAATCAGACGTCTGAAGATAGAGAAAAGAGAAGAGAGAGAAAGCAAAAAAGGAGAGAAAAGAAGAAAAAGAGAAAGACAAATTCTACTCTTATTCTCTACAATTCCTTTTGTAAAACATTTCAGTATTGTGACTTGTGATCTTTTTGCTTCTAAAGTCAAGTTTGCTTCCTGAGTTCGACCTCGGAACATTTTAAAAATTTCGAGTGATAAAATGAATTAAACTGATGATCCTCAAAGGAACCACACCACCCAGGTTCTAATCATTCATTCCACACATGCATTTAGGTTTATAATTAAATTAGGGGAAGCCACTCTACCAGTCAACCCAGGACTATTGGGGGCTCGAATGGCAGACTCATGTGCCTCAGCAAGCCCCGAACCCGCAATGGAACGAAGTCCTATAACAAGGAACAATCACAATGGAACATTCAGAACAGTATAGAAAGCCTTCTAACAAGTAGAGGAACTCGTAAGGAAAACACTGATATCTTGTTTACGTAGAACGGACCTCAAATAGACCCTAAACAGGCCAAAAACAAGGTTACAGACTCAAATCAGACGTCTGGAACAACTTCCAGATGTCTTAAAAGTGTCCAAAAATGCACCTCAGGCTTTGCGTCGACCCCAGACGTCTAGGACCTCTTCTAGACCGTCTGGACCCTGCTCCAGACGTCCGACCTCCTCTCCATACGTCTGGAAGTGCTTCCATCCGTTTGGTAAGCTGCCCAGACATCTGAAATGCATGGGAGGGCGTGCCCCGCGCCTTCCTCGAAGCAAATCCTGCATGCGACAGCACAATCTTCTCAAAATAGCCACGCAAAGTGTAGCTGCAGAGCGACCTGCATGGCCGTATCCGCAAAGGGAACATACCTTCGGGAAGATCTCTCTTCAGACGTTTGGAACCACCTCTAGACGTTTGCTCCGTCATCTGGACGTCACTCTAGACGTCTGATTCTGGGAAAAACCCAGAACCAGAACCTGCTCCCGCTCGCTTTTGCCGCGTGTGGTCGCGACTCACCTCCTCGCCTGCAGCTCCGGCTGCAGCAGTGTCGGGGATGACTCCCCTGATGCACTCCTCCCGCACGCGTCGCTCCGGCCGTGTGCCCTCCGGTGAGCTCTCACACGAGCTCGCGAGCTCAACTCCTCTCCTCACGTCGCTCCTCCTCGTCGCTGCTCTTGCGCTCTCTCGCTCGCACTAGATATCTCGCTGGGGTGGAGAGGAAGAGAGGAAGGTGCTGTGGAGTGGGGAGAATGAGAAGGGAAGAGGGGTTTATAAAGACGGTGGGTTAGGGTTCGCTGGAGGGGGGAGAGAGAGAAGAAGGGAAGAAAAAGAGAGGGTACTATCTACGCGTAGCTCGTTCGCAGACACGAGCTCGTACCCAAAAATTTTGATTTCCAGACATCTGGGAAGGTGTCCAGACATCTGACCGACGATCCAGACGTCTTAAAAGGCTCAGAACAGCATGAGTCTTTACACTCGGCAAGAGCCTTCTAATTGATCATGAGCTCCTCGTTGGAGGGGCTCCACCCGCTTGAAGTTGCCGACTCATCACCCACCCTACGATCTTCCCATCTGTAGGCCCTCTCCATACACGAGCCACTCTGCCTGATCCGCACGCGTGAGGCACCCTCAGTTGTAGGTCCTCCTCCATGTCTATGCTCCCTCCCACCTGAGAGCCCTTCCACTTAAGGTCACGTAGACAAGTGCTGTTGAAGGCCTCCATTGCCTAAGCTCCGACACCGGCCTCTCGTGCGGAATCCCCATTCCCGCATGAGGCCGCTTGAGGCCCCGCCTACCTAATCTCTCCCTCACCCGCCAAAACGTTAGGCTGCGAGGACCCCCAACAAAGTCCCCTACCTAGGTTCTTGTTACTACCCGAACTCGGCCCCTTGTGGAACTCGGAAACGGCTCACCTCGACTAACCCCAAAATCCAGTCGTCCAACGAGAAACAAACTAAATGCAAAGATAAACATTTTCACAACCACACATGCAATGTAACTAAGCAAATAAGAGAAAGACAGCAACGAAAAGTAGAACAAAGTTCAAAAAGAACCACACTCTACAGGCAAAAAAATTAAAGTTTGCTAGCTAACCATCATAACTAAAGTAGAAAGGACATTAACAATAACAAGTTCCAACATACTAAAAGTACTCACTACAGTAAATAGGATTTTGAAACAAAAACTGAAAAAGGACCGGACTATTGCTGGGCTCGGCTTGGCCCAGCACTCTCTACAGCTGGTGGTGTTGGTTGCTCAACTCCCTGACCTGAACAGATATACATATATATTTTGTCAGCTAATGCTGAGTAGAGTGGCGCACAAGACATTTAATGCATAGAAAGAAAGCAATAAACCGTTCATGCATCTTACAGTTACTCATTGTCATCTAGTTTCCTGCATATTATGTGTTTAATTATTCGTGTATTCTATTAAAGGTCCATATCATCATTTAATCCACGTGTTCCCTAAGGGAATGATTTTGATGTAGTTTTCCCGTGATGCAGGATACACACGTGGTACTCTTCTAGCTTGAGACCAACCTCCCACTTGGTTCCCACCTCGACCCAACTTAAGGGAGCCGCACACTTCCTCCTGTACAACACCTCATAAGGTGTTATACCAATACTCGAGTGGTAACTGTTATTGTATGCAAACTTTACCAAGGGTAAATGCTCCTCCCAGGAGTCTCTCCAGTCTAGTACACAAGCGTGTAGCAGGTTCTCAAGGGTCTGGATGCTGCGCTCCAACTGTCCGTCAGTCTAGGGGTAGTAGGCAGTGCTGAACCTCAGACGAGTCCCCAAGGCCTGCTGAAACTCTGCACAGAACTGGGAAGTGAAACGAGTGTCTCGATCTGATATAATCTCACGAAAAACTCCATGAAGGTGCACCACATCTCTGATGTAGCGCTTTGCTAATTGTGTTGGCCCAAAGGTGACTCGGATCGGCAGAAACCGTGCCGTCTTCGTCAATCTGTCCACTATCACGCAGATTGCATCGTGTCTCTGCTGTGTGACCGGTAACCCCATTACCATATTCATAGTGACACTCTTCCACTTCCACTCTGGCACAGGAAGTGGCTGTAGCGGCCCTGCAGGCCTCTGGTGCTTGGCTTTCACCTGCTAACATACCAAACACTGCGGAACAAACTCACCAACATCCCGCTTCATCCCCCTGGACTAGAAGTCACGTCGTAGATCATGGTACATCTTGGTGTTCCCGGGATGTATGGTGAATCGAGATCTGTGTACTTCAGCCAAGAGCTTCCTCGGCAACTTCTCATCTCTAGGAACGCACAAATGCCCCCTCATGCGCAGGACCTCGTCAGCAAAAGTGAAGTCTCCTGGGTCCCCTATCTCGCAGTGTTTGCAAATACGAGTCAGCCATCTGTCCAATAATGTTACAGACTATAATCTCTGGTCGTGTCTATGTCGTCACTGTCACAGCCCCGTAGTACCCTCGTGACTCTAGTGGTCGCCAACTGCCTAGCTCCTCCATAAGTCTCTAACTCAGTGCCTGTAAATTAACCAAGTGGGCAGGCGCTTTTCAGCTCAAGGCGTCAGGTACCACATTGGCCTTCCCTGGGTGGTAGGAGATGCTGCAATCGTAGTCCTTCAGGAGCTCTAATCAACGTCTTTGCCTCATGTTGAGCTCTTTCTGATCAAACAGGTACTTGAGGCTCTTTTGGTCCGTGAAGATATCAAAGTCTCACTATACAGGTAGTGCCTCCATGTCTTTAGCCCGAAGACAACTGCTACTAGCTTAAGTCATGGGTGAGGTAGTTATGCTCATGGGGCTTTAGTTGCAGCGAAGTGTAAGCGACAATGTGGCCTTGTTGCATGAGCACACCCCCAACCCCTGAACGAGGCGTCGGTGGAAACTACAAACCCGCCACTGCTGTCTAGAATGGTGAGTATAGGAGCTAAAGTCAGTCTCTCCTTTAGCTCCTGAAAGCACGACTCACACTCGTCTGTCTAGGTGAAGGTCACATCCTTCCTAGTCAACTGAGTCATGGGATGCGTAATCTGAGAGAATCCTCTGATAAACTGCCAGTAGTAACTTGCTAGCCCTAAGAAGCTACGTATCTCTGTTACTGTACGTGGCCTCTCCCATTAAAGCATGGCATCAACCTTGGCTGGATCCACAACAATCCCATCTCCTGAGACCACATGGCCCAAGAAGGCAACCTGTCTCAACCAAAACTCGCACTTGCTGTACTTGGCATACAACCTGTACCGTCTCAACGTGTCCAGTACCATGCATAAATGCTGTCTATGCTGTGACTGATCCTGGGAGTAAACCAGCACGTCATCAATAAATACCATCACAAACTAGTCCAAGTATGGCCTGAAGATGCGGTTCATCAGATCCATGAAAGCTACGAGGGGGTAGAGCAGGTATAGGACTACCACGGGGTACTCTCCCAGCTAGGAGACTGCCACGTGTGCATCCTGCATCGCGGGAAAACTACATCAAGATCATTCCCTTAGGGAATATGTGGATTAAATGACGATATGGACCTTTACTAAAATACACGAATAATTAAATACATAATATGCAGGAAACTAGATGGCAATGAGTAAATGTAAGATGTATGAATGGTTTATTGCTTTCTTTCTATGCATTGAATGTTTTGTGCACCACTCTACTCAGTGTTAGCTGACAAAATATATATATCTATTTAGGTCAGGGAGTTAGCAGCTGATGAGAACCTCATCATAAACCTCATCATAACCTCATCATAAATCCTAACTAGCACAATCTAACCCTGATATGTGAGAAAAAGCTCCTACATGACCCAAAGAAAGGCTTAACTCAAATAATTCTGAGTTTAAGAATAAAACAAATCATAAGGGATAAAATTGAAATTTCACCAACGCAGTTTGCAAATAGGGTAATTAAGGATCCAAACACAGGTCAAACAAGCTTAATAAGAAAGAAAGTAGGATGATCTGATCTAAATAAGGGTTATTGCAACTCTCAGGAATTAAATGACATTCTGTAACCCTAAAACAAATCCACTTCAATTCACGAGGGTCGAGGCAGGATAAAAATCAACTAAACCCTTTAAAATTCATAGAAAAATGTTCTCTAAGGTTTAGAACCTTCAATTTGGCCTTAGAAACCTATTTTGACCTAAAAAGATAATCATGCCAAATTAATAACTTAATTTGGGTTTTTACGCAAATTGCTGGTCAAACATGGTCCAACCTAGGATTAAAATTCACCATTAAAATCCTTAGGTTCAAATTGGTCTTTTATAAAAACTTGAGCCTAAGTAGAGACCTCCTTGACTGACTTTACAATTTGGTCCTCTTCATTTACCTTTTGACCCTTATCTTTTGAAACCCTTACATTTAGGCTCCCAGCTTTTCATCGTTCTTTGCAGAACGGTCCCCCTGCAAACTCTGCGCAGCACCATGCTCCGGCGACCT
Organism: Thalassia testudinum; assembly: GCA_037157565.1. Taxonomy (NCBI): domain Eukaryota; kingdom Viridiplantae; phylum Streptophyta; class Magnoliopsida; order Alismatales; family Hydrocharitaceae; genus Thalassia; species Thalassia testudinum. The sequence continues at coordinate 59,230,498 of JAZHRO010000030.1, forward strand.
TGCGCGGAGCATGGCGTCGCGCAGAGAAGGGTTACCGCCCTGCAAAGCAGAAGCGGGGTTCCCTGCGACATCCTCTGTTGTAGGGACCCGGCCATACTCTCTGCCGACCACCATACCTTCCGTGCGAACGTGTGGAAGGTATGGGTGTCCCTCCCGACCATGCTCCGGCGAGGCTGGCACGTCGCCAGCCCGCTCCTCCCTCTGCGCCAACCCCTTTATAAGGACCGGCACCCCCTGCCGGCTCCAGCAAGCTCTTCTTTGACGGAAAAAAAACCCCCCACTTCATCCCTTCCTCCTCCATCAGAAGGCCCGAAGCTTCCGGCGACTTCCTCCTCTTCCTCCTCGTCGCTCTGCTGCCTTACCTGCAGCAGGGTTCTCCGTGCCCCATCGTCCGTGCCGTGCTGTACCCACCGGCGCCCTCCTCCTGCTTCCTTGCCGCCGCATTCCTCCTCCAGGGCTCCTTCTTCTCCAGCTCCGACAGATACGAGTCGGATGCTACGCCCTCCCCCTTCGTCTAAAACTTAGGTAAATAGCTTCCTCTCCTCCTCCCTTACATTTACCCTCTCTCAATTTACCTTTTTACTCCACCGCACGCGACTTCCACCTCCGCCTGCTCCATGTCCGACCACCTTCTCCGGCGAGCCCATCCCACCTCCACAGACCTCCTCACCCCTTGCCGACTACCCCAGAAGCTTCCCCTCACTCCACTCAATCGATCCCCCCTCTCCATTCACTGCCAAACGCCACCCGACCACCCCCGAACAAACCCATCTTCTCACACACAGTCCGACCTAGGGCTACCTCCACTCGCACTGCCTTGGCCACACTCCAGCGAAGATCCCTGCGTCTTCTGATTGGGCCGAGAGGCCGTATTCCTATTTTCAGGTCGGAGCCCCTTCGTCGCCATTACTAAGCTGCTGCAGCTCCACCTGCAGCTGCAGGCGCTCTCCAGCCCAGGTGCACACCCCAGGTCGCGTGGGTTGCCTCCACGAACATGCCCAGGTCTGCAGCTGAGGCGAAGACCCCGCGAGCTGCTGCAATTGCCTGCGGCTTCCTCAGCTATAGGCGCTAATTTGGGAGGTGGGACTTTAGTCCCACCTCGGAAGTGCGTAGCCGAGTGCCCACACTTAAATTGGAAAAGTGTCTAAGGCTATTCACCTTCGAACACAGGGGTCAGGTCCCTCTCCCGCACGCTGCGCACCACGAGCTCGCTTGCCCTCGCCCGCGCTCATGCCCCACGGGTCTGGGCAGGATCCGATTACCCTAACCGCGCACTCCTCACCCACCACCGCACGCCGGTGGGCCTGGTCCCGGGCGCGATACCCGCACCCGATTACCCGGCTCTGGGAGAGCGGTCCTAAGAGAGAAATCTGAGAAAGAGAGAGACGCGGGGAAGGGTAAGGGTAGGTTTTGCTCTCTAATCCTTGTGTGAGCATGCAGGAACAGAAGGAAGGAAGGAAAAGAAGAAGAAGGGAAGCGGTCGAAACCTCAGCCGCTCAGGGCAGCCGAAGAAGAAGAAGAAACGAAGGAGAGAAACAGAAGAAAAGAAGAGAAGGAAGGCACTGTAGCAAACCTACAGTTAAGTCATCTGACCACTACACCAGACGACGGGTGAGCAGCGGCCAGAACAGAAAGAAGAGAAAAGAAGAGGAGCTGTAAAGTAAGAAAAGAAAGAAGACAAAGAAGAAGAAAAGAGAGAAGAAAGAAGACTGAAGCCGCAAGCAAGGAAAGAAAGAAAGAGAAGAACAGAAGAAAAGAAGTAGAAAAAAGAAGGTTGAAGAAGAAGAAGAAGTCAGAGAAGAAGAAGAAGATTACCACAGCCACAAAAGAAGAAAAGAAAGAAAGAAGAAGAGAGGAAGACTCTGCAGGAAAAAGAAGAGAAGGAGAGCAGCTGAAAGAAGAAGAAGAAGGATAGAAAGAAAAGGAGGAGAGAAGAAGAAGAAGACAAGACAAACTCTCTCTCTTATTTTTGTAAACTAATAGAGAACTTTTATATTTCTAGAATTCCAGTAGCTCCCTGAGTTCGACCTCGGGAAAACTGTTTCCGAGTAAAAATTTGCAATAGTAATCTGGTAGCTGTCTTATTACATACTATAACGACTGTAATTTAAAGTATAATAAACGTAAACAAGCTGACCGGCCACTAGCAGCCAACACCACCGGCTGCAGAGGGTGTTGGGTCCAACTGATGAGAACCTCATCATGAACCCTAACTAGCACAATCTAATCAAAATATGTGTGAAAAAGCTCCTACAAAACCCAAAGAGAGGCTTAACTCAGAGAATTCTGAGTTAAAGAATAAAACAAATCATCAGGGGTAAAACTGTAATTTTACCAATGCAGTTTGTGAACAAGGTTATTAAGGATCCAAACACAGGTCAAACAAGCTTAACAATAAGGGAAGTGGGATGATCTGATCTGAAAAGAGTTATAGTAACTTCTAGGAATTAAATGACATTCTGTAACCTTAAAAACAAATCCACTTCAATTCGCGAGGTTTGAGGTAGGATAAAAATCAACTAAACCTTCTAAAAATCATATAAAAATATTTCCTAGGATTTAGAACCTTCAATTTGACCTTTGGAACCTATTTTGACCTAAAATGAGAATCATGTCCAATTAATGACTTAATTTGGGTTTTTACGCAAATTGGCTAGTCAAACATGGTCCAACCTAGTATTAAAATTCTCCATTAAAATCCTTAGGTTCAAATTGGTCTGGTATAAAAACTTGAGCCTATGAAAAGGCCTCCTTGACCGACTTTACAATTTGGTCCTCTTTTTTTACTTTTTGACCCTTATCTTTTGAAACCCTTGCATTTAGGCCCACAACTTCTCATCGTTCTTTACAGAACGGTCCTCCCTGCCACTTCTGCGTAGCGCCATGCCTCCAGTGACCTTGCGCGGAGGATGGCGCCGCGCAGGACAAGACTGTCGTCCTCTAGAATAGAAGGGGGGTTCCCTGCGACGTCCTCTGTCGCAGGGACCCGCCCACGACCTCTGCTGTCAACCATGCCTTCATTGCGAACGCACGGAAGGTATGGGTATCCCTTCCGACCATACTCCGACGAGGCTGGCACAATGCCACCTCGTCCCTCTCTCCGCGCCAAGCCCTTTATAAGAAGCGGCAGACCTTGCCGACTCCTTCAAGATTTCTTTCACGGAGAAACACCTCTTCATCCCTTCCCCCTCCGGTCAAAGAGCTCGAAGCTTCCGGCGATCTTCTCCTCCTCTTCCTCGTCGCTTTGCTGCCCTACCTGTAGCAGGGTTTACTCTGCCATGTCGTCCGCGCTAGGCTGTACCCGCTGGCACCTTCCGACTGCTTCCTCGTCGCCAAAACCCTCCTCCAAGGGATCTTCGTCTCTAGCTCCGGCAGTCACGAGCCGGATGCTCCTCCCTCCCCCTTCATCAAGTAAATAGGTAAATAGTCTCTACTCTCTCTCCCTTGTATTTTCCCTCTTCCAATTTGTCATTTCGACCACCCGATTGCCACTGTCCAGACCCATCTTCCCCATCTCCGATCACCCTCTCCGGCGAGTCCATCCCACGTCCACAGACCTCTTCACCCCTCGCCGACCAGCCCAGAAGCTCCCCCACACTCCACTCCACCGATCCCCCCTCTCCATTCACTGCTAAGCACCGCCCAACCATCCCCCGAACAAACCCATCTTTCCGCCCACAGTCTAACTTAGGTCGACCTCTACACGCACTCCCGCGCCTCACCGACCATCACACAGGCTTCGCCACACTCCGGCGAAGCTTTCCACGTGTTCTGACTTGGCCGAGAGGCCGTCACTGTGATTTCAGGTTCACACCCTCTCGCCGCCATTGTTGACCTGCTGCAGCAGCTCCACCTGCAGCTCCAGGTCTTCCCCTGCCCAGGCGCACGTTCCAGGTTGTGCGGGCAGTCTCCGCGAAGGCATCCAGGCTTGCGATTTGGTTCGCAAGTCTCGCAACTGCTTCAATTGGCCGCGGACTCCTCGCCTGCAGATGCAAAATCAGGAGGTGGGACTTTAGTCCCACCTCGTAAGTGTGCGGCCGAGCGCCCACACTTAAATTGCAAAAGTGCATAGGGCTTACTGCCTTCGAACACAGGGGTCAAGTCCCTCTCACCCGCATGCAGCGTGCCTCGCGCTCGCTCGCCCTCGCCCGCGCTCACGCCCCGCGGGTCTGGGCCAGATCCGACTACCTGAACCACGCACTCCTCGCCCACCACCGCACGCGCGGTGGGCCTGGTCCCGAGCGTGCTACCCGAACCCGAATATCCGGCTCTGGGAGAGCAGTCCTAAGAGAGATTCTGAGAAAGAGAGAAACGCGGGGAAGGGGTAGGGGTAGGTTTTGCTCTGACCTTTGTGTGAGTGTGCAAGAAGAAGAGGAAAAAGAGAAGCGGCCGAAGCCTTAGCTGCTCAGCAGAAGCTAAAGAAGGAGAGAAACAGAAGAAGAAAAGAAGCCACACTGGGCAGCTGAAGAAAGAAGGAAGGCACTGTAGCAAAGGCAGAGATAAGTCGTCTAAGCATTGCATCAGACGTCGGAATCACCACAGCCGCAAGCAAGGAAGAAAAGAAGAAGAAGAAAGAGGAAGAAAGGCCAGCGGCCAGAACACAAAGAAGAAGAAAAGAAGGAGAGTCAGCGGCCAGAGAAGAAAAGAAAGAGGAAAAGAAGAAAAGAGGAAGGAAAGTTAGCGGCCAAGAAGAAGGAAGAGGAAGATCACCACTACCGCAGAGAAGAAAAAGAGAAAAGAGAAGGCAAGACTGAAGAAGAGCAAGGAAAGCAAAGAGAGGAAGAAAAGAAAGAAAAAGAAGAGAGAAGAAGAAGAAGCCAACAAAACTCTCTCTCTCTCTTATATTTTTGTAACATAATTGAGAACTTATGCATACTTCTAGAAACATAATTGCTCCCTTAGTTCGACCTCGGGAAAATCTTGTTATTCCGAGTAAAAAAATCTTGTAGTAATCTGGTAGCTGTTTTGTCACATACTATAACGACTGATTGTAAATCATAATAAACATAAAGACACAACAAGACAGAACACGCGAACCAGTGCGTTACTACCAGCCGAGCACAGCAGTAATCCGATCCTTTTTTTGTTTTTGTTTCAGAGGCCCTATTTACTGTAGTGAATACTTTTAGTATCTTGGAACTTGTTATTGTTAATGTCCTTTCTACTTTAATTGTGATGATGGGCTAGCAAACTTTAATTTTTTTGCCTGTAGAGTGTGGTTCTTTTTGAACTCTGTTCTACTTTCCGTTGTTGCATTTCTCTTATTTATTTAGTTACATTGTATGTGTTGTTGTGAAAATGTTTATTCTTGCATTTGGTTTGTTTCTCGTTGAACGACTGAGTTTTGGGGTTAGTCGAGTCGAGCCGTTTCCAGGTTCCACGAGGGACCGGGTTCGGGTCGTAACAGTTCCTATCGCTCAGTGCTGCCCACCATTCAGCCGACCTCGTTGAGGGGCACCTCGCTTGAGCTCTCCATAGACTTGTTAAAGGAGTGGCCCACTTGAATGAGCTGACTTGTCCTTTTTCTCTGCCTGTTGTGGCTGTCATTCGGCTCCTTTGCTTTGCCTAAGGGCACCACCTAAGCTGTAAGGCAACCGATTCCCAACCTTTTTTCCACCTATTGTGGCGGGTTATGAGGCCGACGAGGATGGACTCCAGTGGAATCTTCATCAAGACATTTTTAAGGGTATGCTTGATCGCTTTCCCTCATTGGTGTAGATGGTAAAATGGCCCTCAATCCCGCTCCATCACAAGTGTTACTTAAGTTCACTCTCTTGGTGAATATTTATGGAGGAGCAGTTGGGATAATTGAAAAAAAAAATGTATAATAATGAGATGGGAGATTTTTCATATCATGTGGACCTTCCAACTTTACAGTGGACACTGACACCATCAGTTGGCTACCCCTCCTCTTCCAACTCATAATGCTAGGCTCTAAATGAGGCACAGATAGCCTCTCAATTAATTTTACTGTTAAAGCCACTACTTGCTGTAAGGAAAACACTTATGGAGTCCTCTTTCCTCACCAATTCCCACTTGAATGTTTGGCAAACCGCTAGTAGAGAGGTGAACCGCTGTCCACCCCACTTGGTGCTTCGCTAAGATTATTATAAGATGTAAGTGAGGGGCATCATAAGAAGAAAATAGAATATGAAGGGAAATTTTACGAGGAACCCATCAACAGCGAAACAATGGTCATTACATTCCTTCTCACGTTTAAAGATAAGTAAAATTTTTTTATTTTTTTAAAATAGATATTTATCTTTAAAAATTTTATATTATCTCTAGATCACTTATTTCTCCCACCTGCCTATGAATTAGTACACGGTGGGATTGAAAAACCTCCTTACATTTCCAACAAGTACACGTCACCCACACGGGACAAGCTCTCAGTGGATACCTCAACTAGAGCAGACCTTGGGCCTCCTACGAGCATCGACAACATGCGAGGAATCTTAGCATCTTACCATGGGCTACCTCTTAAGAACATGGGGAGTGCCTAGATACTCCAATTTCGCTAGTGCAAATACTGGGTCAAGATCAAATTCAAAGTCGGGAACTGAATTCTCACACTTATATTACGATTTATATTTTATTAATCAACTTTTTTTTTAAGAAACGATTCGCGAACAAACTCCCCGACCCTCTCTCAAGAAGCGAGCGGGCTAGCGATAACGATAAAGCACCTATCTCCCAGCAATATCGAGCAATAACTATTGGGGGCAAGGGTGACCTCTGTGCGAGGGCAAAAAGGAGAAAGAAGTTTACTCTCGCAGTCGACACAACCAGACTATGAGAATGGGGGCATCTGATGTGGAATGCAAATTGCCCTCTCGAAATCATCCAATCGACTCGTAAATAAACCGGTCAAACTCGCTTGAACTCGACCCACGCAGGAAGGCGAGGAGGTGCGATCTACGAAGTAGTTGCAAGTCAACATAATATCTTTTAACAACTCCTCATAATATCTCTCAACAACTCCCTATTATCTCTTAGCAACCTTCCTCTCATGTATTCTATAAATAGCTCCTACCTACACATAATAAGGGGAGACCCCACCGAAGGAGAGCAAGCCTAAGCTTTCAACCTGCCACCTTATATTTATTTTTCTCACAGATAGTGGAGATTGAGAGTTAAATCCCCTCCCCACCTTATATGTATGTCTTTTGAGATGAAACTGGATCAACAATTGTAACGAGCATGTGATTACTTGTTTCTTTTTTTTATTCTTATAACTATATTATATTTCCTATACAAATAAATTCTTTAATTACCTTCGGAAACACATCACCCACAAACATCCCTATTTAACTCATAATTTAACTCATACATTTCCCAAAGAACAAAAATCAAATTATCTCAAATTTATCCGTTACTTTTATCACGTACAAAATTTATCTCGTAAGCCAAACATGTCCGTCTTGTCCTGTGGTACAGATGGAAGGAACACATACTCACATGGGTGCCAAAAGATGGATGCGCGTCCCTGTAGATGTCAGCCGTTGGGCCTTTAGTCCTGGTCCTGTGGTAGTCCCCGCATCGATATGTAGGAATTTTTCTGTGAGGAGGGTCTGTTTTGGCATCGATTTCAGTGGTCATTTACCTTTTTCTTCCTTTCACTTACATCAATGAAATAAGTTTCTACTTGTCCCAAACAATTATTGGTGTCATTAGCCACAATATTCTTGTAAATCTCTAGTCCTTGTTGTATGATCTTTGATTTACGTCTTCTTTCCCCAAATTAGGCAATTAACTGCTGGTGGTAAAGAATGCTGTCGCTCAACTCCTTTTAAGTGATTTTTGGATTCACGTGTAATCACACAGAAAAATCACGATATCTGTCTTGTTTGTTTTCACCCCTCCCCACACACACCCCCACCCCCGATCTCGACCAAACAATCATGCCATAGCATGCGTACGTGATTCGATCATGATCGGGATTCCAGTGGATGTGGGCACCATGGACGCGAAAGGAATCCCAATTCTCACCTCCTCGGAATCCCTACATTATTAAATTGCAAAAATGACATAAGCCTTAAACGTTATTGAATGTACATATGATTGTCTTTGGATTTGTTCGGTTGGTGGAACAGAGAGTTAAATTTCATATTTGATGATTTTTTCTTTCAATGTCCGTGAATTCTGATATTAAGGGATAGATTTGGAAATAGATGAATTTTTTATGAAATTCATTTATTTCACTTGTCTATCTTTTCTTCTCAATTTTACCATATAAAATTTCTTTATATCTCATGCCGAAAATATCATATGAAATAAATATTTTTAATTCTTTGATATGATAACAAACACAATCAAATACTTAAATGTAATAAAAATTTTTAATTTCTCCTACTTTTTTACATCTTTTTATCCCTCTTAATTATTCCTTCGACCAAAGAGATAATATAAGCATGATATATTGTATTTTACTATTTTATATAGAGATTATTATGTATATATTTGATAAATATAGTGGCAGTGTGCCATAATCTAATATATATATATAGCAAAGTTTAGTTAATATCATTTTATCTACGAGTAATATTTTTAAGTGAAACTTTAAAAGTTGAGATGATTTCATATAAGTATGTCCTTTATAATATTTCAAATCAATCTAACACCTTTATCTCTTATATTAAAGGGGGATTAATTTCAAGACCTAATAGGTATTATGAAATTTGAAGGTACTTTATTTTCAAATAAAATGATTTTAATGTCCAAATTTTTATTTTTAAATATTATTTATGGACAAGAGCATTAAGCTTAACCTGCATACATCCTACCCTTTATTATATTATATATGTGCATATATATTTTACATTTTATAGGATTATAATCAAATGGAAGCAATTTGTAATTTATTTCCGAAAATATATTACGGTAACATATCTTTTCCAATTTCACGGTGAGTATAGAAGGCCCTTTTGTCACAGTTATGATATTAGTATCATGTAAGAGATGCCTAAAGACGAAGGGCCAAATCCGATTTACGGAAAGAGAAAAGTTTTGTCAAAGATGAAATTGAATTTGATTTCGAGCATCCCCTCCCCTCCCTTAGCTTGAAGAAAAAAAATTTTAGCCACATTAAGACATAAGATAGAACCTCCAACTCTCTTGTTGAGAAATGAAGCACAAATTTTGAAATATCGGAAGAAAAAATGGATATAAAAAATTTAAAGGTACAGGAAAAAAAAAAAAGTGACTTCTTACTTGTCTCTTCTTTGAAGGAGGAATATTAAATTTAAGTCAAAATATAAGCTCCAATCAACTTTCAAAAAAATTGACACAAATAGCATTTCGTGCTTGAAAAATAACATAAATTTCTACGTGAGGAAACCACTATCCTATCTTAAAGAAAGAAAAAAAAGGAGATCTACGGTGGAAATTAATGTGGGCAGAGCATGTGGATCACACCGCACTCACGCACAATGCGTGCATGAAAAACAGCGTGCAGCACACGCGTGAGAAAACCATCCATCTCTAGAGAAGGTGACGTGGCAAGTAAATAAATAGACACCTGGCTTAACGCTCACGGCTCGCCTCCCATTTCCCCACGGGAAAAAAAAAAGTCAAAATGCGACAATATTTTTTAATGACCCCGAAGGGGCATTGATTTGATTTAGAACTAAAAAAAATGGTAACTTCCTCCATGCGCTGCCTTCAATTCGTAATTATTTTTTTTTTTTTAATCTTTTTTTCACTGATGGAAAGATTCTTCAACTCCCCAGACGCACCACACAAATTCCAGCCCAGCAACAGCGACTCCTTCCCATCCCTCGAACCCCCATATTTATAAACTACATTCACAGTGCACAGTTGCTCCCAGTCAAACCCCACACATGGAAGCAGTGATCCATCTCAATTCTCCCCTCCTCCTCCTCCTTTTGCTTCTTCTTCAAACACAATATAGCACGAAATCTCCGGCTTCGTTCTTCATCGGAGATCAGATCGACGAGGCATCCGATGGCGGTTCGACCGTTGGTCCTTCGCCTCATCTTCCTATCCGCCGTCCTCTCCGTGCTCTTCAGCATCCCCCATCTCCTCCTCGGATCCTCCAAAACCATCCCATTGACCTGTATTTTTCGAACTCCTGCTTCTCGATCTTCGTTTCGAATCATGTTTTTATCATTTTGTTTAGATCTTAATCTTGGAAGTTTTTAATTTCGCAGCGATCAACTACGGTAGCCCAAACACATCTACACCAACCACGACGACAAAGGAAGGCAATGCAAATCGTAGCGAGAGAAGGAGCCCTCGACCTCCCCAATCAAGATGGCAACGTGACCCGAATACGAGTAAGTTCGCGAACCAATGCGACGTGTGGTCGCTCAACGACAACACCATGTGTTGCGATCGCTCGAATTTCAGGACCGACATATGCGCCATCCGAGGCGATGTGAGGATGCACTCCCCCTCGTCCACCTTGTACCTCCTCAACTCCGCCGTCTCCTTCGCCGACGAGAGCATCAAGCCTTACCCCCGCAAATGGGAGACCCCCATCATGTCCACCGTCGACCCCCTCCACCTCGTCGCCCTCCCGCCGGCCGACGCACCCTCGGCACCCACCTGCGACGTCCGCCACGACGCGCCGGCTCTCGTCTTCTACGCAGGCGGCTACACCGGCAACCTCTACCACGAGTTCCTCGACGGTATTGCTCAATTGCCAAATGGATCTTCTTAATTCCACTTTTGAAACCACCCAACCCACTTAATATCGTTAAGTGGGTGGTGGGGGCCTCCTTTGGTTGAACGATTATTTGGAATATGTCAACAATTATCTGGAATGAATAGGGATAGTCCCTCTCTATATCTCGTCGGCACACTTCGAGAAGCATGTCGTCTTCGTGGTCGTGAAATACCGCAAGTGGTGGGCCTCCAAGTATCGGGACATCCTCTCCGCCCTGTCCGCATCCCCCCCCGTGGACTTCCACGGGGATGGGAGGGTGCATTGCTTCCCAGGGGCGGTCGTGGGGCTCCTGGTCCATGAGGAGCTCTCGATCGACCCTGGGAAGATGCGCGACAACCGTTCGATCGCCGACTTTAGGGCGATGCTAGGGGAGGCTTATGGGCCACGAGCGGCGAAAATCGAAGGGGATGGGAGATTGAGGAGGGGTCCCAGGCTTACGATTATTGCGAGGAACGGAGCGAGGGGTTTGGAGAACGAGGGGGAAGCGGTGAAGGCGGGGAGGGAGGTGGGGTTCGAGGTGGAGGTGGTAAGGCCAGGTCCGACGATGGACCTGGCCGTGATGTACGGGAGGATGAATGGCACAGATGTGGTGGTGGGAGTGCACGGTGCGGCACTGACGCACTTTCTTTTCATGAGGCCCGGGAAGGTTGTGGCGCAAATAGTGCCGCTTGGGTTGGCATGGGCAGCGGAAACATGCTTCGGGAACGGCGCGCGGAGGATGGGACTTAGGTAAGAACATGCGCTGTGGATGGTATTGTGCCCGTTTCTTTGGATGCTATTTCTTATTTTTTATTCTATTTTCAGTTTGGGAGAATGTTAATTGGGTTTTATTTATTTTTGTCGTTTTATTTTGGTGACGATCCTGACGAGGGTAATTAGAGGTGAATAAGTGGCTGATAGGATCGGATTTAATTAGTTGGATCATATTCCAATAAGGTATTAATTAAGGGGTTTGAATGTCTAATTTGTTGATTGGTTAAAGATTGGGTTGGATATTTAAAATTGCATTCAACTTAATTAGCTTGGTTGGAATGATCAATCTGTGGCAAGGATTGGACGGATACTTAGGATTGTTGAAATTAATTAGCTTGCTTCTCGAGTTTTGCCTGCTGTTGGCTGCAAGCTTTATGAGGCCTGAGATACGACAAATTGGAGCCAAAGCGCAAAGGGTCAGCTTATCTTATGTGGATAAACAAAAGATCAGGGGTTATCTCCCAACCCAAATATGCACACAAACATGCACACATCAATTCTCTTACAAAGCAAATGCTAATTGAGGATAATTAATTAATTGTGTCAGTACAAACCAGAGTTTTCTGATGGAGGAGGGGGGTGTGTGGAGTGGCAATTGTTTCGTCAAATTTTACTTGCACAGAACAATTCTCGTAAATTATCTCATATCCTCATTTATTTAATTTACTTCAGTTATAAAAAATTATCCTGGTGTTTGCCCGTACGGTATTCTGGGTTATAAAAAAAAATCATTGTAAACTGCAGCCTAAAAATTACCCTTAATTTTTTGTGATAACATGATGAGTCCTCTGAAAGAAGTACCGGCTATATTTCTCCTTTTAAGTTTCATCTATACTTGTAGAATAAAATAGAAGAATTAACTATAGTCCATAGATTTGGTTTGCAGATTGATTCTTCTTATTGAAGTTTCCAGCTCTGTGTAAGTCAAGGTGAATGCAAGCTGATGAATGGTATAGTTAGGGACCGAATTAAGTAGTTACGAATTAGATCGGACCGACCACTTATTTGGACTGGATTTCCACTAACATACGATTCATTCCATTCTACTAAGGCTTGAATTACAGTTCAATTTTAAAGAACAGCCTCGGATTAGATTGAATGCCCTGAAGGAGCATGTATGAAAAGAACTTTCTAATTAGCTTTTTACATGACTGGTCATTTGAAATAAGGGAAATATGCTAATTAATTTTGGAGTTTCTCCACGTATTTCATCTGGATGATATTGGGAATTAATTCAGATATGCAGTTTTGAGAATAAAGACTGATGAAGGTTGGATTTCTACCCAAAATAAAAAAAGAAAAAAAAAAAATGAAAGCAATGGAGTGGATCGAAGGAAGAAAATCAAAATTGTAGTACGTAATTGGTAGATATATGGGATAAAAAATATTCCAGGGATGGTTTTGCATATGCGCCATGCGCATGTTACACTCACGTATTCAATGATATGTCGCTATATATTCTAACGTTCCTCACATTTTGCAAAGCATGCGTGCACGTAGGCATTTTTATTTACAGCAATAATCACGTGATGGTACTGACTTGTTTCAGGTACATGAAATACGAGATCCTCCCACATGAGAGCTCCTTGTACAAGATGTATCCGAAGGATGACCCAATCCTGACAGACCCTGCAAAGATGTCGGCAAAGGGATGGGAGGTTACCAAAGATCTCTACTTAGAACAAACCATTAAGTTGGACATAGATAGGTTTAGGAAACAGATACTGGTAGAGGCATATGAATATGTCAAGTCAATGAAGTCATTACCCTCAGAGTGACGTAAAGATCAGACTCAGTTTTCCTTTTTGTATTACAATTAATATTTGATAAGGCTAATGAGTGTATAATCTCTGCCATTTACCCAATGGTATTTTCTTCTAGTTAAACTCATGATTCTTTTTTGCACGCATATTTCTGGTAGCTTTTGGTCTGTACACATATATGTCTCGTGTCGTATCTCATGCATTAACATCTTTGCTGGTTGTTTATTCAAGTTAGCTTATCTTGGCCTATTTCATGCTCATGAAAGCTCCATTACCAATGTTTAAGTTGAAAGATAAATCTGCTTACAAATACACACTGAATAAATTTTCTATTTCTGCAAAGAGGCTCTTGTGTTCCTAAATCAAGCTTTTTTATTCTCTCCTTTTCTTTCTCCATGCCTCTTCTGTTCTTCTTCTTCTACTTTTCTCACATTTCCTTCTTTTTTCTTCCCTGAGGAAGGGAGGATAGCATGGGGATGCTCAAAATAGTGTTGGATTTGTGGTGTTGATGAGTGATAGGGTATGGGAATGCAGAGAGTGAAGAGATCTACTCAAGTGAAGTGCACAGAACACAACGAAAATGGAGAAGAAAAGAGCAAATGATTTTTCATCCCCTTTCCTTCTCCCTTCCAATACTGAATCGTTGTTAAAGACATATGTGCCTATGTCACATAATCCTCTTATGTGCCAAGCGTTCTTGTGGTAATTTCGCAACCATGACTTCCATTCTTATCAAAATTTCATAGCAATGCTATTTCCACTTTATGTTGCGTGCAGACTTCCTTACTTTACTGATACTCTCTCACTTTTTCTTCCTTGGATCAATGTCCCTCATCTATTTTCCTTTTAACTTTTATTCCTTTTCATGAAACTTCTTAACCAATACTAGTTTGTTTAATTAATTTCCACCCAGTTCTCTTAGGTAAATTCGGTATTTACATAAGTGAAGTTGGCAAATTGTAGGGTGTTACGCATGATTGACTCTCAAATAATGAAATTGGACCCTTGGAATCATTGGACTTAAAATTTGACTCATTGGACTATATTAGGTCAAGTCCAATCGTAATGTAGAGAGTCTAGACACTGGACTTGTCTAATACATGAGTTTTACCCAATCCAATTAGTTGAACCACAACTCCAATAGATGTACAGCACCCAAAGTTAGCGTAAGGTAAGCCAAAGAAAGGAGGGTGACTCAAAGTTTGGGAAGCAATTTCGACATCAATGGCATTAAAAGTTAGAATATTGTATGTTAATTTGGTCAGACATAAACCATTTTACACAATTTAACTATGGCAAGTATTTCATGAATGTTAGAAGTATTTATGTTGTTGAAGAACTCATTTATAATGTTGATTGCTAAGGAATTGGTACTGTTGATGACTTGTTTATATTAGTTGTTTGCTCCTAGCATGGGGTTTCTTTTCTAAATTATAGACCATCTTATTTGTAATCATTTTATAAAGGTTAGGATAAGTTATAGAAAGAGGAAGTTGAGTTTTAAGTTTGCATTGCTAGAACACATGGAGTTTTCAAATGTCAGTGAAGTAGGAAATTTGAAAGAAATCCTAGACTATCAAAAAGAGAAGACATTATAAGGCTTTTAAGAGGAATGGTAACTAAATAATTTATTAGATTAGAAACTTGCTCCAAGTATCTTACATTGCCTTGTCTGTTTATTATTTTAGACTCACCACATATTTCTAAGGCAAGGTTGATGACGTGCAAGTCGTTGATACCCCAACCATTGTTAATTTTTGACTAGTAGATGGCATCCCAACTATTGACAATATATTTGAATTCATAATGGTATATGTCCATAAGAAATTCCTCGAAAGGGCATCAACTCACTTTTAAATGGATTCAAGAGATTTGAAAGTTTATGACAGTTTAGGATATTATTATTATTTCTTGTAGGAAATTAAGACCTTTCTAGAATAAGTTAAAGCCGATGTAAGGAAGACAAAAACCAATGCTCTTGCATGGGGTAGACCTGTGTGGTTCTTAGATAGGGATGGTGCTCCCTCTGAATCATGGAGAAAGGTTGGTGTATTATCGTTCACTGCTGTCTTCTATGCAATATGATTTTATGGATGCGAGTTTATAAATGTAAGAAATGGTGCAAATTCGATGCATGCACTTTGGATGCAAGTTAGAGTTCACACAAATACCTATTAAAAAGTAATTTTTAAGTTTCTTTCACTCCTAAACACACTCCTCCCCCCGCAATGTTCTCACTTCTTTCGACATCTTCCATCGCTGCAGCGGCAGCATCAAGCCCTACTACATTCACTCGAAGAAACTCCATCAATATTAAAAAAGCTCTGCAATGGAAGAAGGCAACAATATGAGAAAAAGAAGCAGATCAAAGAGATACGCCTCTAAAACATCCGAAGCAAAGGAGGTGTATATCATCGGAGATATTTCACTCCTGTGATATCTCGTAAACTCCAGTAAGAAAAAACACATGTGATTTCTTATTTTGCACATGTACTTTATCATAAGTAATATTTCTCTGAAGTAAAGGATGTGTTTATCATTTGAGATATTTCACGTAATATCATCGGAGATATTTCACTCCGGTGATATCTCATCGAAAAATGAGAAAAATCACCTTTATATAAGTAAAAATATTACTTATATAAGTAATATTATATAAGTAATATAATCGGAGATAAGTAATATTACTACAAATTTTCATTTTACATCGGTGCAAAATAAAATTTTATAATAATATGCAAAATAAAATTCCCACTTTATTAATATTATACACCGGTGCAAAGTTGTATTCCTACTTTATTAATTTTATTTTGTACCGCTGCAAAGTTAGGCAAAGTTACCGATGCAAAGTTGCATTCCCACTTTATTAATTTTATTTTGCACCAATCCAAAGTTACATTGCACCGGTGCAAAGTTGTATTCCCACTTTATTAATTTTATTTTACACTGGTGCAAAGTTGCACTACACCGGTGTAAAGTTACATTCCCACTTTATTAATTTTATTTTGCACAGGTACAAAGTTGCATTGCACCTGTGCAATATGTTATTGTTGAACACTTCCTTTATTTTTTTTTCCTAGACATGAGATCAACTTTAAATGCACGATCTACACTATAAGAAAAGCCTGGAAAACGGCTAAAGAAGATGTGAAGGAGGAGTTTCGAATGACTCTTTTTGGCATCCTAGTTGGTGCATGGTAGAAAAATGTGCCCCAACTACAATGACAAAGACTTGTGTTTTTAATTAATGCATGCATATAATCAAAAAACAAGGGAGTTTCACCTAGAAAACTTAACATTAACTCTCACTCCAAATCACATAGAGGGAATACTTGGATTGAAGAATGAGGGAAAGAAAATCATCATATAAGTGATGGAAAAAAAATTGCAAATGATAGACCTGCGATTTAGAGTAAGAACTTCACATTTATATAGCCTAAGGCGAGAAAGATAGCAGAGAAGATTCAAGAATACAATGAAAAAAGCGAGAAAGAAGGAAAGGAAAAAAAGAAACACAAGAAATACGGGGCTCAAGAAATGAGAAACCAAGTAGAGAAAGAAACAAAGATATTAGTTCTCTTAACTCTATGATCATTTCTTCTACCATATGAAGACCAAGCGATTGTAACTTCATTCACTACAATAAGTTCCACTTTTGCCGTCGATTGAAAACTGACGGCAAATCCCTTTTAACCGGCGCCAAAAAGCGACGGCATAAGTAGCGTCGCTGTTTCTTTTTCCCATCGGTTACAAGGAACATCCGACGTCGAAGTATTGTTCATCTAGCGGATGGATTGGATCTTTTGACGTCGATTCGTAATCGACGGTAATTAGATTTGCCATCGCTTATCCAAAAAGCGACGGCATTGTTACGCTTCTTTTTCCCGCGTTAACATGCCATTTTTTGAGTTTTGTTGTTGTTTAAAAGAAAATGCCGTCGCTTATACAAGTGACGGCAAAAATATCTGTAATAAGCGACAAAAAAAAATCTTTCATTCGCAAAAGAACTTACCTTTTTTTGCTGTCGCTTTCTATAATAATCGACGACAAAAAAAGGTAAGTTTTTTTTGCAAATGAAAGGTTTTTGTCGTCAATTATTATAGAAAGCGATGGGAAAAAATATTTTTGCCGTCGCTTTCTGTAATAACCGACATCAAATAGTCACCTTTATTAAAAAAAAAATTACCTTCTACTACCATCGATTATTGCAAGAACTGATGACAAAGGTAAAGGTTTTTTTTTTTTAATTCTTAAAATTGGGATCCTTATGCAATCTTTAAAAAAATATGACTTTCTGAAAATTTTATACATAAAGGAATTACATACGAAAGCAAGGAGTTCAAAAAAGTAACAAACCTTAACTACATGGTGGATCTCAAAAGTACAATATATAATTAAATGTTGAAAGGGTAATCAAACATTGTAGTTGACTATAACAGGTTGGTTCCTTCTAGCATTCACACAATAAAAGGCCTAACATACACCAAAACTGATACAAGCAAATGATCCTAACGATCCTTCAAAAGATGCAACATCCCAAGCCTCCTTTCTTTTGAAAAGTCAAATCCTAATAGGTGGCCAGGTTGTATAGCAATTTTCACAAAGAGAGGAGACAATTAGAACATTGGAAATGAAATAAACTTGGATTACTCCACTATATATAACTATTAGAACAAAGTCACGCATCTCAACTCCTACGTATATATATTCTGAGAATATAAATAGATATGTAGAAGCTTGTAAGATGAAGCTTTTCTTTATAAAACAGATAAGAAATGAAAAGAAACGAAAAACAAAGAAGAAGAAGAAACAAGATTGCTACTTGCCTGCCACGAAGCTCGAAAGAAAAAGTTCACTGAAGCAAAAGTAAGCGTCTGGGGGAAAATAGTAAAATATGATGAGTAATCACATTTAGAAAATGATAACAATTGACCTAGCCTGTGGTATGACCATTGATAGATTATTCATCACATCCATAACCATGTTTGGATCATAAAATATTTGTGCTTGGGGATTCTGGCCCTACCCTTTGGGGACATGAAGGAGACCACTTTCCTACCAAAAGCAATCAAAATGAAATTATCAATATTACAAGAAAAAATAACAAGGTGTAAATTACAAGCTAATATTCACGTGAATCAAATGCAACACATTTTATAGAAAGCAAAAGGGATAACTAGTTGCCACCAAGGGATGGCTCGATGGTAGAGTCCATCGTTAATATCTAAGTATGAACGGTAACAAATCAGTTGGTTAGCCCATAAAAGTGACGTTTCCATTCTTAATAAACACCATGCTCCCCAAACAAGCCAGAATGAATTATTTTATAGTCATAATAAGTTTTCAACATGCCTCGCGGGACCCCAAAAAACACAAGCCACTCCAAGGTTTTCAGCTTTCCAAGGCTCAGCACCACTCCACCTCCCATTGCAAATAAGATTGATGGCCAGTCATCCTATGTCAGAGAAACTAAGGGTACAAGAGGGAAAACGCATAAAATTAAGGGACCAAAACCTAACGACAATATGACAGAGTTTCCCCTTTTCTCTCAATATTTTCCAAAATCCTGTACCTAAAATGAAGACTTGTGCATTCATACCACAACAATTAGTTGGTACACCCTACTTTCCAAACATACGAAGCAAAAAACTCGATGCTCTTAACTCACCTTAACACATGCATTTGGTTCTCGTACCCACCATCTCCGAGGCCCATGATAATTACAAGAATATTCCATATCACTAAGTGGAAATAAACACTTAAGAAAAGAAATGAACTCAGATATTTAATATTCTTGATAAAGATTTATTTAATTCAACACATTCCATGTTTGTGAAGAAACATTACCAAAAAAATGGAATAGAGATTTATTTACAAGAACAGCTTTAGGGGCCTTAGTTTATACTAAAAAAACATCTACCTCAAAGAAAAACCTTTTGAAGTAGGCCCTTTCAATGTTGCTAGATACTTTTGCATTAAACCTTTTGCATGATTGGCATACAAGAAGCTTACATTACATATGTACAGTGCATACAAAGAATCATCTACCTAAAAGATTTTCTCTGGGTTTTCATGAGGGTTAATTAATTTCAGCTATTTGTGTTTGGGATTCTCTAAAGGTAATGTGACGCAATACATGAATTCAATAAGATCCTTATTTATATTTTGAAGGCCAAACAATATCACGAGATCAGTATGATCAGATTCTTAGGAAAAATGAGTAGATGCATGCCTTGTTGGCTATTTGTTTGTCACTGTGCCCTCACTCTAAACTGGTTGATGAGAATGTAAATAATTAGCTAAGAGAGAAGTATAATGACAAGATGATAAGAGTGCATAGGTATGACAAAGAATGACTAAAAAAGTCCGAATTTGCAATTTGAATTTGGGTTAATACCAACTTCAAAATTTGTTGTGCTATCTTGACCAACTTCAAATGTTACTATTATAACACCGAAAGGATGACCTTGATAGAATTACAGAGATTAGGGACAATGTTGAAACATTCTACAGTTTGGGGATCGTATTGAGATATGAGCATATGCTTAGGGACTTTTATGTAAATAGATTTCAATGGTATGAACTTAAAATAGGATGACATGGTTGGTGGTGAAATCTATTGGATCTAAAATACTTCAATCCTTTTTCAATTTTTGGCTGTAGAAACTTAGCATTTTTTTTTTCGTAAGCTTTTAGAGAACAGAAGGGAAAAGAAAAAAAAAGGAACCAAAACACACATCTCTCTCTCCCTCACATGGTGGATAAATAGGTTTGGATAAACTATTTCCTCGTTGTAAGGTTGAAAGTTTGAAACCACAGGATTTCAACTTTCTTCTTGTGGGCAAACAACCAAGGAAACAACATTTTCAATTTTATAGAAATTAAAGCAAAATATAGAACCCAACAACATAATATCTCTAAATTATTGTCAATGTAGTATAAAACATACAATATGGAAAATAAGAAGCATTCCACATAGATAGGTAGAACTTACATTGGCAGGTGCTTCTCTTCTGCAAGCATATCATTGTTCAACTTTATGTCATACCTACACAAAAGAAGCCATAAGATAAAGCAAGAAAATAATGAACAACATTCTAAATAATGAACAACATTCATACATGATTGTATATTCTACTAAGAAATATGACATTTTTAAAGTTTGGTAAAAAAAATTGAAATCTACCTATACTCTTGCGCTCTCCTCTAAACTTCTTGCAATGAAGTTACCATCCCCCTACAACATCACCAGAGAGATCATATCACAAAGCTATGCATATCATCCAGTAGTTTGAATCATGCTGCATGATATCAGATCATCATATTCAGCAAGGTAAGTCTAATAGTTGCATTACCATTAAAGAAGGCTCAGAAAAATAGTCAAATATTACTTGACATTGGTGGGGTCCAAGTTGGATGACTAGATTGGTATTCATCCAAGGGCCATATCTGCAAGACATGGAGCCTCTAGGAACATCACAAAAGTGGTCGCCAAACCTTGATTATCTAACAAATGTATTAACATGTTATGGCCATACGAAGATAGATTGTATAATCATTGATTAATTTTGCATAATCTGTACATATAGTTTAAAGATATCCATCTTGTGACCATCCAATGACAACAAAAATTGGAGAAGGGCGAGCACACTATGTCATGTGGCATGATTTTTGTTGGAGAAAGTGTATGAGATTATTTAGAAATTCAAACCTAGATGTCAACAAAAATTGGAGAAAGTGCACATTATGTCATATGGCCTATTCCTGCTAAAGTTTGTAACTTTAGTTTTCCCTTTGATCTTGGAATTTACAAAGACCAAGTGTCAACAATAATATCACAAAAGGTATTGGTGACATGGGCCTTGAATCAACTTTAAGCATGAAAATTTCCTGATCAATTTAAATAGATGCTCTCGTGCTATGAAGACTAAATGCATATAGCTTTGCAATTCCTAAAGCTAAATTTGTTGTACTAGTCAAAGCCACTAAAATAAAATCCAAATAAAGAGGTAAAGCTTCAGATATCAAATTCAAAATAATACAAAGTGTGATAATACATTTACCTTAAGGAACATTGTTGGCTAGGAGGAGGGTAGCAAGAGACGAGGAGGAGAGGAGTTGGTGGTGAGGAGGTGTTGACGCAACAAGAGGAGGAGGAGGGGTGGGGTGGCGAGGCAAAGGAGACCTATCCTACATAGCATATCTACAAATTCATTCAAAAACAACCATATCCTGGGTTTCATTGAAGGCATTCTACAAATCCAACCATATCCTACATAGCATACCTACAGATTCATTCAAAAACAACAACAATCTACATTCAGCAACCTTCTCTAGCTTAGCCAACAATGCTCAATATCCATTTTTGTCATTAACACAACCACACACCCATAAACATATCACTTTGCAGCAACATTCTCTGCAGGGGGCGGGGAGGAGGAGGGGGGGTAGGGAGGAGGAGGTGGGGGCCGGTCAGGAGGAGGAGGGGGAGGGGGGCTAGCGAAGGGGGGTAGGGAGGAGGATCGGAGGAGGAGGAGAGGCGGAGGGGGGCAGGAGGAGGACGAGGAGGTGGAGTAGCTGAGGGGGGTGGTGGTGGTGGGTGATGCTGGAAGATAGGTGGTGGTGGTCGAGGGGTTGACAGGAGGGGGGTAGGGAGGAGGAGGAGGAGGGCGGCGACGAAGAAGAGGAGTAGCAGGGAGGCAAGGAGGAAGAGGATGGCGGCGAGGACGAGGAGGAGGAGTAGGAAGAGGCGAGGGGCAAGGAGGAGGAGGAAGATGAGGGGGAGGAGGGCTACGGGGAGGAGGAAGAGGAGGGGGGTGTGGACGAGGAGGAGGAAGACGACGACGAGGAGGACTGCAGGGAGGAGGAAGAGGAGGGGTCGTGGACAAGGAGGAGGAAGACGATGAGGAGGAGGGAAGTGAGGAGTTAGTTGGAGAGGAGGACAACGAGGGACGATCGATGACAACAGTCGGTGATCAAGGAGGGGCGGCGACAAGGAGAGGCAGCGATTGAGGAGGGGCTATGGGTTGACGAGGAGGGTTTGCGCAATGTGTGGGGGGAGGAGGGGGCTCTGTGAGGTGATAGATTGATCGACATTTGCCGTCAGTTTTATTATAAAGCGATGGCAAATGTCTAACTTTATCTCAATCCTCGTGCCCAAATTTTGGTGGCCTCCGCAGGTAAATTTTATCGACATTTTTGCTATCACTTCTTACAATAAACGATGACAAATATTTATTACATATTGCTTCTTTGCAAGAGTGGAGGGGGTTAGTTTTAATAATGTTTTCATTGTCGCTTATATAAATAAGCGATGACAAAAACATTTTTGCCATCGCTTGGAAAACCGATGGCAAGTAACCGACGGTAAAACAGCTTTTTCTAGTAGTGATTATTTGACACAATAGAAGATTTAGAGTCCTTAAGCAATTACAATTGGGCTGAATTGGTGTATGATTATATTCATGAGGACTTGAACGAAAAGGAGAAGGAGAAGCAAGCATATATCAAAGATTATACCATTGCATTGCACCTATATGCAATTGAGATGTTTAACATCTTGGAGCCCAATAATAATGAGGCAGTAATAGTTGTTGAAAGGTACAGTCACGGATTCTCCTTCACAAACCACACAACGACAATGGGTCTAAACATTAGAGAAGCAACTAAGAACTTGAGGAAAGACCCATTTAGAGGAGTTGATCCCTAAAACACTAAAAAGAAGAGAAAGGAGGTGGAAGAGAGAAGAAACTCCAAAACAAAGAAGAAAGCATGAACAAAAGGAGAAAGGAGGAGAAGAAGAAGAGAAAAAGAAAGGAGAAGAAGAAGAGAAACCAATGGTTAAAGTTGGAGAGATCTATTTAAACTGTTACAACCCGATCCCGGCTCCCTACGAAACCCGAGAACGGCCCGCCTTGACTAAATCCTAAGACTTAGTCGTCCAACAAGAAATAACCAAATGCACAATTCATTCCACAACCACACATACAATGTAACTAAGCAGGAATAGATAATAGGCAGTACTGGAAATTGGCACAGAGTTCTCAAAAGTATAACATGCCACAAGTGGAATAGAATTTTTCACTGATATAGCCATCACACTAAAACAGAGAGAAATGTAACAGAAACATGTACTATATGCTAAAAGTACTCACTACTAATAAAAACCCTCTGCAACAGAAAAGAGAAAGAACAACTACAACTGGGCTCGACTGGGCCCAGTATCCTCTACAACCGGTGACGCTGGCTGCTCAACTCCTTAACCTAAACATGGTTATATAAATCCGTGGTCAGCTAACGTTGAGTAGAGTAGTGGATAAGTCATTTACACGCAATTAAACATAAAGGAAATAAGCAACTAACTAAGCATCAAATTTCCAGTTATGCATTATTATTTGTTTTCGTTTAAACTTCTATGTGTTTCTGATTCAGTTTCTAGTAAGGGTCCACAACATTTCTCAAATCCACTTGTTCCCTAAAGAAACGATCTTGATGCAGTTTTCCCATGATGCAGGATGTACACGTGGCACTCTCTTAGTCGGGAGAGCACCTCATGGTAGTCCTACACCCGGTTTACCACCCCAGGATCATGGCTGCGACGTAGCGGTGATTACGGCATACGTGATAAGCGCATGGGTAGCTATCCTGCATTGGCACGTAATCAGTCATTTCCATTAATGGGTATGCCCAAACGTACAGCACAGAATAGAATAGGACTCACACCCCTCAATAGTTTGCGTACCCTTGCCCGGCTATCCCGGTTTGCCCAGTGGGCCTAACAGGAGTTGGTGTAGGGATGCCACTCCTAACCTCATGTCTCAACCCAAGGGTGGCTAGCACTCTCCCTATATAAAAGTAACCATAGCTCTCCTCGGTACCATGTTCGCGAGAGTCAGCTGATTCTTTTTACACCAATGGTGAATAGCTTTCCTCAGTACGTGCGTACACGAGGGCCAGCATATCTTCTAAAGAAGAGTAATTAGCCATCCTCGGTACGTGCGTACACGAGGGCCAGCTTACGCCCAAGTTAAAGCTCAACTAACCGTCATCCCTTACAGTGTTACGACCCGATCCCATATCCTTACAGGACCTGAGACCGGCTCACCTCGGCTAATCCCATGACCTAGTCATCCAACGAGAAATGACCAAAAGCAGAAAATATTCCACAACCACAAGTACAATGTAACTAAGCAGAAAATAATACAGAGACAGTAAATGAAACATAACGAAATGTCTCATCATATTACAGGCCATCACAACTACAGCAGCGGAAAGTAAAGCAAAAAATATAACAGAAAAGTATCACATATAACAAATACTCACTACCACAACAAAAGAACGTGCTGGAACAGAAAGCGTCAACAGCTAAGGCTGGGCTCAACTGAGCCCATCTCCATCTGTAGCCGGTGGTGCTGGCTACTCAACTCCCTGACCTGAACAAGGTTATAAAGTTCCATAGTCAGCTAACGCTAAGTAAAGTGGTACTAAACCATTTACGTGTAATTATCTTAAGACAAGTAACTAATTTATTATTCGATTCCATTTAGCTTAACTAAGTGGTTATAATTTGTTTATTTTCTTAAGAATCTGGTCATTTCTTAATCTTGACTGTCCTTTGAGGGGACGATCTTGATTGTAGTCTTTCCGGTGATGTAGGATATACACGTGGTGCTCTCCTGGCTAGGAGAGTCCCCCGTGGTAGTCCTACACCCAGTCAACCACCTCGAGGTCACGGTCGCGATGTTGTGGTGACTACGGCACGCGCGATAAGTGCATGAGTAGCTACCCCGCACTAGCACGTGGTCAGTCGTTTCCACTAATGAGTACACCTAAAGGTACAGTACCGAACAACACATGGCCTTACCCTCTCAAAACAGGGGTCTCGCCCCTCCACAGTCTGCGTATCCTCGTCTGACTATCCCGGTTTGCCCTGTGGGCCTAACAAGAGTCAGTGTAGGGTGGCTAGTCCTAACCCCGAGCCCCATGGGGCAACTAGCTCCCTCCCTACACTAAGTAGCTCACCTCGGTACCATGTACATGAGGACCAAATAGAAGTCGGTGTAGAGTAATTAGTCCTAACCCCGGGTCTCAACCCAAAGGAGCGGCTAGCTCCCCTCTACACTAAAGGGACAGTTACTCTCCTTGGTACCCTGTACACAAGGGCCAGCTCACTTCCCATCTACTTACAAGGTTCTTTTCGTATACAGGAGTTCTACTCCTAGTTCCCCGTAGGGTTCATGCTCGTATTTGTTTCATTTCATTTCTCGACATGCATAATTCGTTATTCATCTTCTGATTCTCACTCATATAACAGGCAGCTCGTATTTTTACAACTGAAGGAGCATCACGTCAAGTATTTAACAATTGCTAGCAATTAAGGTTAACATGCATCTCAAGCAAATAGTTTAGCTCAAGCAATATTCGTTCATTTCTACCCTAAGGTTCATTCCACATCTTATGATTCAAACAAGTTGTTCTAACATGCACTTCATTATTTAAATCTTTATATTGAAGTAACCACTCTATTGGGAAACACGGGAGGAATGAGGGCTAGAATCGTAGGTCCTATCGTCTCCGCGAGCCCCAAACATGCTACAGGCTGGTCACCTATACCGGTGATTAAGTCACATCAAACGAGTTCAAAACAGTATATACTCAATACTAACACGTAGAGAAACTTAAGCAGAAAACAATGGTACTTCGTTCGTGAAAATTCCATTTCGTTTGGGTCCTAAACGGCTTAAAAATGCACATACTGTCTAAAATCAGACGTCTGGGACTAGACCCAAACGTCTTAAACAAGCTCAGAACCTTACCTTGCTTCTCTGCGGCTTTCTCAGACGTCTGAACCCTTCTGCAACCATTTGAGGGTGTTCCCAGTCGTCGGGTACTCCCTCTGGTCGTCTAGGGGTGCCGTCAGACGTTTGGTACCATCTCTAAACGTCCTAAGGTACCTCGAAGGGTGTGCTTGCGTGACTTTCCGAGGCTTGTACCTGTAAATCCCTACTTAGAAGGGGTGAGATCAGCGTGACATAAAAATGTGGAATTAAAATATAGAACAATCTCACAAAAAGGCAAAGTACACAATTATTTTTAGGTGGAAACCCAACCCGGGTGAAAACCACCACCTAACCCTCTCGAGTTAGGATTTTCCGATCAACCAAGTTGATTAAATCCACTAACGTACTACTTAAACGAGGGTAGTAAAACCTCAATTACAACCACGCTACTTTATACGATGGTAGCGTACCTCAAACCTCTTCTCTTCACGAGAAGGATTTTGTCTCACGAAGGAGACGGGAATTCGCAAAGCGAATAACCAACCAAAGTAACAAAGATAAATAACAACAATCCTATAGAGCCAACAATGATGATCTTAACCTAAGCTTCTATCGAAATTAGGAAGCTCCCTTTTGATGGAAGTGCGTTGAATCGATGACGCAGGTGCGTGAGCCATGCGACGGCGCAACAGTGCTCTTGTGAACTACGGTGGGAAAGCGGGTGCGCGAATGAGTGATGCTCTCTAGATGAAGAACTTAAGCTCGAAGATCAAGAGCTTTTCTTGGACACAAGAGAGTGGAAATGCTTGTTCTTGGTGTGTCTATGTGTGTGTTTGAGTGGCAAAGGTTCCCCTCTATTTATAGAGGCCTTAAGAAGGCTTTGGAAGGCTTTGGAAAGCTTCCATAGCCGTTGGGTGCAAGGTCCAAGAAAATCAGGCCGAAATCAGGGTTAATCATTACACTGACAGGGTTATCAGACGTCTAATTATGGCATCGGACATCTGGAAAACCAGTATAAGACATCTGGGAACAAAGTCAGACGTCTGATTTTAGGCGGGTTTCCTTCCTGACTTGAATTAGATCTAAACAGGGTTCTAGTGCATTATTATCAGACGACACACCAGACGTCTGGCACTAAGTCTGAACGTCTGGAAACCTACGTTTCTGTAGGAAATGATTTCCAAGAGAGTGCAACGGGTATAAAATCTCTGAGAAGAGATTTTGGGTCACCCGAGGCAAAACGGTCATTTATCAGACGTATGGGAACACTTACGGACGTCTGATAAGGCTCTAACGGTCATTTCGTTCAGTGTCTTGCAAGGCAGCCAACGGTCCACTAATTGGACGTCTGGCAAAATCCTCAGACGTCTCCTAAGACATCTGGACTAAGGTCTGGACGTCTGATTTCATCAGACAGAACTAACTAAGTTCAGCCTAAACATAATCGGATGTCTGAGTCAACAGTCAGACGTCTTAAAAGTATTTATCAGACGTCTGATTTTCAGACTAAACGTCTGAAAAGGTTGTTTGAACCCTATTTTGGTTTTCTAAGTTCTCTACAGAAATCCTAAGTATCCTAGGGTGATGCCAGTGTTCCTAGGACTGCTGTTAGGGTTCTTTGAGTCTCTTTAACATGAATCTAAGTAGCAAAAATAAAGAGCAACAAAAGAAACGAAAAATACATAGAGTACAAGAGAAGGAAATATATCATATTTTTCATCTCCTTCCTTCTTCAAGCCATTGCTCCTTGCGAAGCTCCTCTGTTCTCCGTCAAGCTCCTCCAATCCGTCCTAGATGCGAGCTCGAACTCCATCTAACCACGTCTTCATTTGCGATTGATCTGAAATCTAAGACTTCAAGTGCAAATGTTAAATGACACGTGTTTTGTTATCATCAAAATAAACGATCGCGGTGCTCTAGCACCAACAGTACCTGCATACGCACTCGTGGGTTAAAACCTCCGACAGCGCAACATTACGTACGTAACGTACGCGCATGCATGCGCGTTCGGGACGCTTACCTCGGCACTCTGCGAGTTTCCAGACGTCCAACGCCAACCTCAGGCGTCTGATGATGCTCTAGATGTCTGGTAGATGCTCCGAACGTCTGATACTGGAAAAATCCAGTATCCAAGAACTCGTACGATCCTGCTTCTCGCGGGCCTCCGCCCGCAGCGTCGCAACAGTAGCCTCAACAGCTGCAGGAGATTGAGGACCCTCCTCTGGCGTCCTCTTTCTCATGAGCTCCTTCTCGAGTTCCTACGGAAGCACTCCAGCCGCAGCTCCTCCCTCTCACACGAGCACCCTCGAGTGAGTGAGCTCTCTCCTCTCTCACGCCCTCGCTCTTGAGCTCCTTCGAGCTCGTGCAGCTCCCGGCTGCACTCCTCTCTCCCTCGTCCACACTCCCTCTTTCCCACGCTCAC
Source organism: Thalassia testudinum (assembly GCA_037157565.1). Taxonomy (NCBI): domain Eukaryota; kingdom Viridiplantae; phylum Streptophyta; class Magnoliopsida; order Alismatales; family Hydrocharitaceae; genus Thalassia; species Thalassia testudinum. Next base: position 59,258,902 of record JAZHRO010000030.1, read on the forward strand.
ACTCTTACCCTCTCTCCTCCTCCTTGTCCCGTCCCTCTCCTTCCTCTCCACTCGTTGTGGCAGGGGGGCGGGGAAGAAGATGGCTGCCGACAGAGGAGAAGGAGATGAAGGTGGTGGTGTGGAGAAGAAATGGAGAGGGTGGAAGGGAGGGTTTAAAGAGTGGGTTAGGGTTTGGAGGGGAGTGTGTGTGCATGTGTGCATCAATGTGTGTGTGGGTGAGGAGAGAGAGGGAAAAAATAGCGCGACTCCTCGCATTCCCCTCCTTTCCCGCAAAGCCCACACACTCAACTCAAAGAGCAAAAAATTACGTGTTTACATCCCTAACTTTCCGGAAAACTCCCGACGATCCTTGAAAGGATCATTTTACACAGTAAGCGAAAGATTCCGTAACCATTAGAGTTTCCATGTCGTAGTGCTTAAGCTATCTTTCTAGTTCCCCATAGGGTTCGTTCATAATACTTATCTCATTTCATTACACGGTGTGTATTTCTATTCGCATTCTAGTTCTTAATCGTATAATAGGTAGCTCGTGATTTAATAAATTAAGCAATCACCACATCACTTAACTATTCAGTTGCTAACAGTAAAGACTTTAATATGCATTTCAGAGTATAACAGCGTGATTCAAGTAATGTACATTCATCCTTCTCAGCCCTAGAGTTCATTTCATATCCTACGGTTCAATCAGATCATTCTAATATAACATGTACTTTAATAGTTTAAATCACAGTATTAGAGAGGACCACTCTACCAGGGTATTTGGGTGGAATGGGAGCTCGTACGGTAGATCCCGACGTCTCCGTGGGTCCCGTGTATACTACAAATTGGAGACTTATACCATTGACCAATCATGTCAAACGAGTTTAAAATAGCATAAGTGTGACACTAACAAATAGAGAATTCCGAACGGAAACCATTGATAATTCGTTTGCCTAAAACAGACTTCGTTTGGGCCCTAAATCGGCCAAAAACACGCACTCTGACCAGAATCAGATGTCTGGGGAGAGTCTCAGACGTCTTAAACGATCGCAGAAGCTCACCTTGCTTTCCTGTGTTTTTTTTAGACGTCTGAACCCCTTCGCAGCAATCTGAGGGAGCTTTCAAACGTCTGACACTGCTCTCGGTCATCTGGAAGAGCAGTCAGACGTCTGACACAATCTCCAGACGTTTGACACTGTTCTCGACTGTCTGGAAGGTCGCACCATGTGCCTTTCTGACGCCTCGTACTTGCGCATGCACGCCAGCTTAAAATACGACACATAAATATAACCGTACACACATGCAGGCTCGTGCATGGTACGTACCTCAGTACCCTACATGTTGTTAAATGTCCTGAGGCCTCTCCGGACGTCCGACGACACCTCCAGACGTCTGACAGAGGTTGCAGACGTTTGATAATGCGGAAATGTTCGTGCGTAGAGCTTCCTTGCAAAGCTCCTCTTCTCGCGAACTCCTCTTCTCCACCTGGCTGCTCTCCCTCCTTCACACTCTCTCCTTCAGCTCCTCCGGCCGCACTCGCCGCCCCCTCTCCCGAGCTCCTCTCCTCTCCTCCTCGCACCTCCTGCTCCCCTCTCCTCCTTTCCCACGCACGGTCGCGAGGGGGGAAGAGACAGGAAGGTAACGGACGGCGGTGGTGAGGCGAATGGAGGGCATCCTCTGTGCTCCTCTCTTCTCCTCCTCCACGCTCCTTCCCTCGCCCACGCTCTCTCTCTCTCCCCCTCTCCTCCGTGCTCCTCCCCTCTCCTCTTCCTCGCATGGCTGCAAGGGGATGGGGGAGAAGATGGTCGTCGACGACAAGGTGGTGGAGTAGAGGTGGAGGTGTGGAGAGGGTGGAGAGATGGGGGGGGGGGGGGAGGGGGGTTTAAAGAAGAGGGTTAGAGTTTTGGGTGGGTGTGTGCGTGAGATGTGTGAAATGTGAGGGGAAAAATTGCAAGGTTGTCCCCACAGAAGCCTCCTTTTCCCACAGAGCCCACAAACTAAAATCCAGGGGATTTAAAATTGCGTCAACACCCCTAAAATTCCGGAAAATTTTCGAAAAATGCTGCTTTGAATAATCAAATTGAAGAGTTAAAGGAAAATTTGACTGCTTTCCTTCTTCAAATACAAAGTAGTCAAAGTTTTGAAACCCAACAAACTCAGCAACAACAACATGAAAAGGTGGAGAGACCAATGGGAGAAGAAATAATGGTAGAACAAGAGGATGAGTAGTAGCATCAACATCAAAAAAATGATGATGGAATGGAGGGACTTGAGAGCCAAGAGAAGTAGCGACATCAACATTGGATGAGAGAGGCAGTAGCAGCAATGGAGACCAGGAAGCAACATGAAACTGTGCAACAGGAGTAGCTGCACGGAGGAGAATAGCAGCACCACCACCACCAACAAGGACACGATTAGCAGCAGCAACATGAGGGACACGGCCAGCAGCAGCAGCAAAATTAAGGTTTTATTTACATATCGCCGATGCAATTATAGGTTATCACTAGTGATATGTCACTTATCACCCATGATAAATATGTTATCACCGGTGATAAGTGACACTAATACCATTTCACTTAAATATCATTGGTGATAACATATTTATCACCAGTGATAAGTGACACTGGTACTGTTTCACTTAAATATCATCGGTAATAAATGTCTTATCACTGGTGCAAATATACGTTATCACTGGTGATAATACATTTTTCATCGATACATTTCAGTTAAAAGAAATACATTTTTTTTGTACAAAATAGAAAGAAGGAAACAAGGAAGACAAAAAAAAAGATAAGAGCGAAGAAGAGCAAAAAAAAATCAAAAGGCCTTCAGCGAGAGAGTGATGTTAAGAAGAATAAAAAATTTGAATCCAAATCTCTTCAAATGCGTCGAAGACTTACAAATAACACTTCTTTTAAGATTAACGGAGATAAGAAAGGAAAAACACCAAAATTTGTGGAGAAAAGGAAAATATTTTGTTGAAATGCAAGAAGTTTTCAAATAGGTGGATTCACAAAGAGCCATGTAAACTAAAAAGCGCATCTAATATATATATCATACATTTGTCTTAATTTATAACGCTGACATGTAACAAAATTACAGGTCATTGATGTGGTTTTTGAAATAGTTAATGAGAAATAAAAAATGAAAGGGTATTTTCAACAAACTTCGCATTCCACACAATTTTTTTTGCATTTATAAGATTCAATAACATGGAAGAAGTAAATACATACTTTGATAGAGCCATTGCATTTTTGAGTAATTGTACAAAAATACTTATACCAATAAATATTGAGGATAACACTTGTGGCTGTCAACAATGAAGACAAAAGAATGATAAAATACGATAGCTATATTGGATACTACCCAGAGTGTACCAATAGAGATTTCAACAAACGGGTAAGAACCATTTTTTATCACTGGTGCTAATTTAAGAACCATTTTATTCATTTGTTGAGGTGTAAAGTAAGATTGCACCGGTGTAACATCATTTTTCACCGGTGAAATGAACAATTTTAGCCTTTTGTCTTTCTCTATATTTTTGCCCTTTTAGAAACTAACTTGAGGAAAAAAAAATTTTCTCTTTTAGTTTGAAGTGATAAAAGAACAACTTTACAACAGATTTGTTATTAACAAAGAAGGATAGAAAGAAGAAGTCGAACTTGATGTACCACAACAAGGAATGATGACTAATGACCGTGGCATCTTTGTAATAAGATTGATGGAGTGCTTGCTTTGTGGGTTAGATTCAGTTGAAATCACAAGGAACGGAGACGTTCATAAGTTCCAGGCATGTTACATAACAATGATTCTAATGGATACAAATGCATATCAAGATCTGATATATATAAGTTTGAGGAACTACATTTCTTTTTTTCTTTTAAGGGACTACTTTCATTTTGTGTAAAATATTTTTTGAGAAAATGTATGTTCTATAATATGAATAGTCTTTTACTCTATAATTTGTGTTCCTTTTGTGTTTCTTTTATGTTTTTTTTCTATATGATTTTTGTTATCAACGGTGCAAAATGTACTTAAACTTACCTTTTATTCACATAGCAACTGTAGGAAATAAATATCACCGATGCAACGTCTATTTATCATAGGTGCAAAATATGTTATCACTGATGTAATTTATGTTATCACGACGTAATATTTAATATCACTGGTGCAAACCTAAAAACATCTCTGATCACCGATGTAATATTTAAATATCACCAGTGCAATCTATGTTATCGTCGATGCAAACCCAAAAACACCTCTGATCACCAGAGCAATATTTAATATCGCCAGTGCAATTTATGTTATCACCGATGTAATATTTAATATCACTGGTACAGACCCAAAAACACCTTTGATCACTAAAGCAGTATTTAAATATTACCTGTGCAATTTATGTTATCATCGGTGTAATATTTAGTATCACCAGTGCAACACACAAAAACACCTTTAGTCACTGGAGCAATATTTGATATTACCGGTGCAATCTATGTTATCACCAGTGCAATATGTTGGTGCTAGAGCACCACGATCATTTGTTTTGATGATAACAAAACACGTGTTATTTAACATTTGCACTTGGAGTCTTAGATTTCAGGTCTATTGCAAATGTAGACGTGACCAGATGGAGTTTGAGCTCGCATCCAGGATGAATTGGAGGAGCTTGATGGAAAACAGAGGAGATTTGCGAGGAGCAATATATTGAAGAAGGAAGGAGATGAAGAATAGGATAGATTTCCTTCTCTTGTACTCGTTGTATTTTTTCGTTTCTTTTGTTGCTCTTTATTTTTGTTACTTAGATTCATCTTAAAGAGCCTCAAAGTATCCTAACAGTAGTCCTAGGAACACCGGCACAACCCTAGGATACTTAGGTTTTCTGTAGAGAACTTAGAAAACCAATATAGGATTTAAACAGCATTTCCAGACATCTAATTCCCAAATCAGACGTCTGATAAAGTGTTTTAAGACGTCTGACTGTTGATTCAGACGTCTGATGACATTTAGGCTGGACATAGTAAGTTCTGTCTGATGAAATCAGACGTCCAGACCTTAGACCAGACGTCTTAGGAGACGTCTGATGACTTTGCCAGACGTCCAATTAGTGGACCGTTGGCTCTCTTAGTATACACTCAAGGATATGACCGTTAGAGCCTTATCAGACGTCCTTAAGCCCTTCCAGACGTCTGATAATTGACCGTTTTGCCTCGACTAACCCGAAAATCTCTTCTCAGAGATTTTCTAGCCGTTGCAAATCCATTCCCACGAAAAAGTAGGTTTCCGGACGTCCAGACATAGTGCCAGACGTCCTGTATGTCGTCTGATGGACTTACACAAGAACCCTGTTTAGATCTGATTCAAGTCAGGAAGGAACCCGCACGAAATCAGACGTCTGACCTTGAAATCAGACGTCTTAAAGTGGTCTTTCAGACGTCTGATAACCCTGTCAGTGCAATGATTGTTCTTGATTTTGGGTTGATTCACTTGGGCTTTGCACCCATCGGCTATGGAAGCTTTTCTAAGCCTTCCAAAACCTTCCTAAGGCCTCTATAAATAGAGGGGAGCCTTTACACACCAAAATACACCAAGAGAAACCTAGACACACCTAAGCAACATAGTTCCACTCTTTTGTGTCCAAGAAAACAAGCTCTTGCTCTCCAAGCTCAAGCTCTACATCTTGAGAGCATCAAGCTTTGCGCACCCGCTCTCCCGCTGTAGTTCACGAGAGCGACGTAGCGCCGTCGTGTTGTTCACACATCCGCGTCGCTGACGCACTCCTTGCAAAGAGAAATTTCTTAATTCCTATAGAAGCTTAGGTTTAAAATTACTTTGTTGGCTCTATAGGATTGTTGTTTATTTTAATCTTTGTTATTTGGTTGGGTATTCTCTTTGCGAATTCCCGTCTCCTTCGTGGGACAAAATCCTTCTCGTGGAGAGAAAGGGTTGAGGAACGCTACCCTCGCACTTGTAGCGTGGTTGTAATTGAGGTTGAATCACCCTTGTTTAAAGTGATTCGGTTTAGTGGCTTTGATCAACTTGGTTGATCGGAAAATCCTAACTCGAGAGGGTTAGGTGGTGGTTTTCACCCGGTTTGGGTTTCCACCTAAAAATCTTTGTGCCTTTTGTGCGATTGAATTTTTGTTGAGATTGTTTATATTTTATTTCTGCATTTTTTATGTCATGCTGATCTCACCCCCTCCGAGTAGGGAATTACCCAATACACATATAATTAAGTTGGTATTATTACTGGTGCAAAGTCTTTTACTACCTAAATATTTTAAAAATCAGCACATATAAGAAAATTAATGTATCACAATGAACAATTTTTTATGTATCCTAATATATAATCAAAGCTAAAACTACAATACAAAAAACCCTACGGATAAAGATAGGCAACCATTTGTCGTGTTCTTTTTCTTCCTCCTCTTTACAAGTGAAACCTCGTATGGTTTCTTGAATCTCTTCTCACGAGACCTACCACAATATCTTGTTTGTTTTGGATCATGAATGTTTGGAGAATTTGATGCACCCTAAAAAACTAAAAAATAAGAAAACATCTCTTACAAAAAAAACATAAAAATAATAAAGAAGACATAAGAAACAACTATATCTGCTCGTCGAACGCTATCAAAGACACTAATTGCTTGAATGCATCATCAAGCACCTTTAAGCATATATCATGGTTGGAAGAAGATGTTACACTAATATCAGCAAATTTTACCATCCTTGAGCATATATTTTATATTTATCCGTAGGATCATTAAAAGAGAGAATAGTCTCAAAATTACTTGTCATAGAGGGAAGCTTCACATCTTTTCTCCAACGATCAATACTGTATTTAGATGGAAGATCTTATATGCCAAATTCCATTAAAACAAAAATGCAATCCCTGCATAGGATTCCTTCAGTTTTAAACAGACAACATGAACATGATAATGATCTTAAAGACTTCTCAAATAGAACAGAAAAAGGCAAAGAGCTTAGTGAATCAAACTCCTCAACAATAATGGAATAATTATTGCTATTTCCATGCTCAAAAGCCAAAGTTTTTTTACAATAGATGATGTTCTGCAACTCCTTTTGAAATTAAAGAAACTTTGTAATAGTATAGGCATCCCTTACTTGAGCCTCCATAGGAAACTTAGAATATAAAATAGAAGACTTAAACTGAGAATCAAAATTTGCTTTACAAGTCTTCTCTTATTTTGCTTGAAGACTAAGCTCATATTGCCTCACAAATTACTTCAAAGTAACATATCCATTAAAAATGCATTGATCCCCTCACTTCTTTGAGTACTAGACATGCCAGCCCAAAACATGTCGTTAAAAAGACAAAGGATCCACATATGTCGAATCTCAAATGCATGTCTCTAATTATTACAGCACACTTCTCCTTAAAATTTTCCTTTGATTTCGAATTATGAACAACTTGATTAAAAGCTTCCCTAGTATGCTCATCTTGAGGAAACTTTTGAGAAAGCTTATCTTTGATGTGCCAAATACAAAGCCGATGACGAATACCGTGGAATACAGGTAATACAACATTAATAATAGTTTAACACTGATATGTAATGATACTTTTGGGATATATAGCCCACATGCAAGACAAAAATGTCTGAAATAACCACGTAAAATTTCCTGTTGTCTCATCTCCTAATAGAGCACAACCAAATAAAATCGTATGACCGTGATTATTTACTTCAACAAAAGGAGTAAAAGGCTTGTCATATCGATTAGTCAAGAATGTTGTATCGAATGAGACTACATCACCAAAAAACTTATAGCCCAACCAGCTATTAAAAGCAGACCAAAAAAGTTATGGATGCAACCATCATCATCAAAATCTATAGAATAAAAGTTGTACTTTGATTGCATCCTAACGAAATAACTTTGAACAGCCTTTGCATCACTACACCAAGCCTCAAATTTCTTTGCATTCCTTACATCTTAAGTGGTAAATGTCAAATTCTTAAATCCATTGTCCTCAATAGCAAAGGAAATAACTGACTTTGACAAACTAATGCTTGATCATTTAACACCATCTGACATTTCCTTCCCAATGGTATTTTCTTGTTTGATCAAAAATACTTCATCATAGTTGAATTACAAAACTCATGGTTGTGGCCATTACAATAAGAAACAACAATATACTTGCTAGAGGCATCACAAAATCGAAAGTGAATATGGGCCTTACATCCAACTTTAGATGTAAAAATATTTGAATAATAAAGATTGCATGACTTTTTTATGAGGTTCACCTCCTCTTAAACAAATAAGCTTCGCTCTACGTATAAAATTCTTATCAACCTCATCATAATTTGTGCTCTTTAAAGAATACTCAAAACAACTACGATAAGCCAAATCTTGACAAAAAGAAACACCAGCCTCAAAAGACTTAAATTCCATCCCAATTTCAATATTTTGTTCACCTAAAAGCATGCTAAAGCAACATATATAGATGAGTTAAATAATTGCAAAGTTAAATTGCATCAGTGTAAAGTATACTTGCATCGGTGCAAAATAATACAAAACAGAAATGCTCCGATACAAAACAAAATTACATCGATGCAAAATGTAAATTGCAAAGTTAAATTACACTGGTGCAAAGTGTAATTGCACCGGTGTAAAATAATACAAAATGGAAACGCTCCGATACAAAACAAAATTGCACCGGTGTAAAATAATACAAAATGGAAACGCTCCGATGCAAAACGAAATTGCACCGATGCAAAATAATTGCACCGATGCAAAAATATAAAATTCTACCTAAAACCAAAAATAGAATTGCACCAATGAAAAATATTTGAAAAATAGGTAGAAAAATCAAAGATAACATATGCACCTTCATCTATATTAGTAGTAGAGTTGTTTTAATCATTCAGATGAGAAGATAAAGAGTCAAAGGGAGGTTTACGATTGTTTCTATCAAAGGAATCCAAATCACACTCAATATTTAAATCTATAACAACACTATCAAAAATAAAAAATGAAATCATGATGCTGATCGCAAATAAAAACATAAATAGAACTTAAAATAAATCGAATAAGAAACCTCGACATACCAGCAAATCGCACCCAAAGGACGAAGGCAGGGAGCGGAGCCGCTGCAAACGAAGACAAGAGTTGGAAAGAAACAAATGAGATTAGTGGAAGGAGGAGAAGAGGAAATGATTTATATAGTGTGTTGCGTGGGGACCATCTATAACAACCCTCACGCAGTGGGGCCCACGAACCCTCCCGTGCACAAGGGCCAAAGCACATCGACTTTTGTGTCACTCTACGCATTTACCTACGTTTTGGGTTATTTTATATACATTAGCCAGTGAGAAGATTGATTTGTTATAATTTATATAGAGATTTGAGATATGTAATAAGATCACGATATTTTTTAGAAAGTAATGACTTTTTTCTAAAAAAGGCATATGCAAAAACACTAATAGTGAATTTGGAAAGACACCCTTAATTTCTCAAAATTTGGCAGGATCTTGTTTGTCTCTCGATGCACTTCAATTCCTAATAGATTCCATCCCTTAAGATTGTTTGGAAGTGTGTTTAACAAATACATAAAAGAAGACAAGCATAGTGTTACATCATTCTTATCATTAAAAATGTTAGCAACCTCTAAGTTAACAATTTGAAAATTCTTTTCCTCGCTAATATAATTGACTTAACCATTTGTTTTAAAGGATTTAGTATTTGTCATGACATTATGTGTATATGAAAGTTAGGGTAAAACATAAGTTGATCCCTTGCAGCAAAATTTTTTGTGATTATTTTAAATACTTACCAACTTTTATATCTTCATATTGTGTCATATATATATATGGGACTTGCATATTCAAATCCTATAATCTTAATATAGTAATTTTTGCTCATTCGACATTGATATACGAGCATTTACAACAAATGATGCTTGCTTGAGATTTTTTGTTGCAAAAGAAAGGAATGTAATGTAGGAAATATCCTTTCATTCAATTCCTCGTACTACCAATTAAATTGGAATTTATAAGCAAATCATTCAAAATTACAGGGAATCAATTACATTCTTAATGGAGCGATCTCTTCAGAAGGGTAATACAATTTTTGTAAATAAGTTAGGAAGGTCAAAACCAACCACTTAAAAAAGATATTATAATCCTCTAAATTACAATTTTTCACATGTGAAAAAAATCAATTACTAAGTTCCTCCTCTACATGAATCCCCTATATCTCAACCATCTAACTAAACGATTGTCTATTTCTAAGTTCAAGTATATCAAAACAATACCTTAATCCATCTTTGCATAGTTGAGATTTCAAACATAAAACACCTCAAGTGACTGACAAGAACTATTGAGTTAAAAAAAAAAGAAAACTTGATACTTGTATTTGATTCAAATAACTTATTGCTTACTTTCTTGGGTTTCATAGATTAGTTTGATGAAAGTATGTAAAATATTTATACATATAGAAACTACTTAGCACTTTAGCAATATAATATGTCATTTTTTAGTAAAATCTAATACTATACACTCACTACTATAGACTTATTCATTGGATAATGATATAAGTACATTACAATATACATCATATTGTACATAAATTGTATGTGACGCATGACATGTCATGTTTCACATAAGAAATCATGTATGACCCTTACACAACTTCTCATGTCTATGCATCGGATTAATGTTTGACATGACAAAAAAAGATTGTAATATGATGGAAGAAGTTTGAATTTCAAAATTCAAATGACTAATATAAAAGAGTTCAAATTTATAGAGAATGAGACATTTCCAAATAAGGAAGATCAAAATCACTCATTTGGATCTTTCATCTGATGGAGATGTTTTCCTATTTTATTATCTTACTAACAAACCTATCTTAACCTTGTGTGTAATTAAATATTTATCAAATTTATATACCTCTTATTTTATATGCTTGTCAATGAATAAAAGACACTCCACAATCTTTGAATTTAAAAATTATTTGAAATAAATAAGACTTGTAAATATACGTAACCTAATAAAATAAACCTCAACCAAGAGCCTAATTGAGACAACGTCGTCAAGAAAGAGCATAGCAAGGAATCACTACACTTGCATAATCAAGGATTTAGCAATTGGAATAATTGCCAAATAAGTCCAGAAAAAAAGTAGAAAAAAGAAAGAGGGAAAAAGGTAACCAATGCGGAGCAACACCACGCTATTTTCTCTCTCTTTCTCTGCTTTCTCTACCTCCTCCTCCTCCTCCTCCTCCTCCCTTTCTTCCCCCCCTTCCTCCTCCCTCCCCTCACAGATCCACCACTCCGTCAGTGACCCCCCAACAGAAAGACACAAACGGACACCTCTCCTTAGATCTCTCTCCCTCACTCCCCTCAGCTCCGATCTCCCTCTAATCGATCCATCCATCGAGCTCCGATCCACCCGCCACCGCCAGAGATCGTCGCGGGAGCGCGAGATCCGGCGCCGGATCCAGCCATGAACCCCTTCTCCTCCGGTACCCGTTTGAGGTGCGCCCCAAATCTCTCGCTCCTTTTTTGCTTCTTTCTTCGATCTCTTCCTCCTGTCCGCCTCGCGAAACGGACGATTCGAATGCAAAGATCGCGTCTTTTTGGGCGTCCGAGGTCGGGGTCGTCGGAAGGGTGGCAAATTGCTGCGGGAGGATGCGAGATCTGGGTGCGGTTGCAGCCAAGCAACGGTCGTTTTGGGGTTTAGAGGTGGCGAGAGGTGCAATTCGATCGTTTTCTGGTGGTGGAACTTGTGGGAGATCTGTCGGATTCCATTGCGGCTCTGCTGCAGTATCACTCGTCGTGGTTTTGGGGTGATGTGATTGGGTTGTTATTGGAAAAAGTGTTGAATTGTGTCCTAATGCTTGGGAAGCAATGCGTGGTATTGTGCTCCTTGGAAAGGGTTGGCTATGGGTTTTAGAAGTTCCGAATTCCTTGTAGTTTGGGCGATGTACGAGGACGTGGAATCTAGTTGAGCCATTAAGTGTGCTTGGCCTATTTGTAAGATTTCTGTTGTTTTAGCTTGGAGTGTATGTTCCCTTCAATGGTTTCGCTTTACCGAGCCTGATGGTGATATGGGCAGCTTTTGGCGATCCATGTAATTGCAACTGAACCTCGGTTTCCGATTTTCCATATGCTTTTGATTCTTCCATTGTTCGAAGCTGGATGTCTGTCAAACAATGGACTATTGCTTGGACCGAGTTCTCACATTCTCACTTTGTGAAATGGTCTCTTCTTGCAAAAGCTCCCACACCAGAAGCTAAAACTAGAATAATGCCTGCTCTTGAACTATCGAAAGTCGTCTATTTCTGGCATGGGTTTTCCTGGTTTTGCGGGGCAAAGCTTCGGGAGAACAAGATGGGTCCTTTGTCATTTCCTTGCAATATATTTCGAGCTTGGTTGACATCTTTTGCAAGGATCACTGTTGTGCTTTTTCATGGAAGAATTATTTAGTGACATCTCTCCAAGTATCTTGTTGAAAAATGGATCCCAAGTACTTAAAAATGCCTCTCATTGGAGGTGTTACACATAGAATTAATGTAGGGTGATTGAAATGGAGGGGAGCATCCGATGTTCTCTGTGATAAGAGGGTTCCTTTAAAAGTTAAAGGAAAGTACTATCGAGTAGCTATAAGACCTGTCATGCTATATGGTTCTAAATGTTAGGCTGTTAACTACAGACATGTGCAAAAGATGTATGTGGTGGAAATGAAGATGTTAAGGTAGATGCGTGGTCATGCAAGGAAGGACCGCGTGACAAATAAGATTATTCGAAAAAAGGTTGGGGTGGCATGATAGATGATAAAATGAGAGAGACATGTCTTAGGTGGTTTAGACATTTACAAAGAAGGCCACTAAATGCCTTAGTTAGGAGATGCTAGGGGTTAGGGGTTGAACTTGCTAAGAGGGGGTGAGGAAGATCAAAGAAGTGTTGGAATAAAATTATTAAGTATAATATCAATTATTTCTATTTAAATTCAGAAATGGCTCAAAATAGATTTGAGTGGAGGCAAATAATCCATATAGCCGACCCCACTTAGCATGGGGGAAGGCTTGGTTGTAGTTGTTGTTATATCTCTCCAAGTATCTAATCCTTGTTAAAGGGTTAAATGCATCCTTTGCTTTACCTCCTACTAGTGTGCCGTTGATGTCTTTTGCAAGGATCATTGCTGAGCTTTGTGTACTTTTGCAGGGAAGAATTATTTAGTGACATCTCCCCAAGAATCTAAACCATGTTAAAGGGTTAAATGCATCCTTTGCTTTACCTTCTACTAGTGCATCATTGACTTTACAAATCAGACTTTCTTCCCACTACATCTAATTATTATATGATTTTAACCTGATCTCCGGGCTTGAAAAATTACTGTTTGGAACATGATTGTCAGGCATGTGTAATATTCATGACATATTGTGATCTACCTAGGCGAAATTCGTTGAGGCATAATAGTCATTGCATTATTACAGTTGAGATACATCGAAGTGAGGGCTTGAGTAGGGAAATTCAAAACTAAATGAATTGAGGCAAAGTTTGAATACTGATCTGACTATAACCCAAAGAATGAAGAGATCACAGATGGTTACCAAAATGCTGAGGCCTAGCAGTTTGTGTAATGGGAAGAAGCCAATTGGTAGGTTTTTTATGGCCATCTTGATTTTGTTAAATAGCAAATATTAGTACCAGCTTCAAGAAATGTGGGCACTTGTTGAAATATGTAAATTACTTGAAATTGGGATACTTAGAATGGAAGTTGGTGACAACTCAGTGAATGTTAGATGCCGCCATGTCGTCCTATGCATTTTAGATGCTCTTAGAGGTGACGTGTTTGGATGCATCTAGATGGACTGAATGGTTGCAACAACATGGTTGGCATGTCTGTGATGGAATAGAATGACTTTTAAATCAGAGAGGCTGTGGATAGAAAATGTTGTGGGAGATGTTTTGTACTTATTAAATCATGGGATGGAAACCTTTTAATCTCTGGTTGAGCGGAAATGAATGAATTGGATGGTAACTAACCTAGCAACCATCCTTTTCCTTCTCAGGAAAGAAAAAAGGAATTGATTATTAGTTTATTCAGGAAAAAAAAGAAATTTATGGTCAATTTTGAATTTTTGATTTAGGATGCACAGAAAATGTCGCTGTTTATCCACGAAAAATGCTAGAAAAATTTTTCTTTCAAAAAAAAGAGTACTACAAAAACTCTGCTGGAATAGATCAGACTGGAAAAATGTATTTATTCGTGAATGTGTGACGCCTTAAGCAATTTTAGATAAATGAACTGACAGCTGGCAACATCGATTTAAGTGCCTGTGTATATTTATTTATGTTTATTTTATTTGTTTCTATGCCCTATTAGAAGAACAAACATTGTAGTAAAACCTGTGCTTATCAGGTTGCTTGACTTTGTTTGAGGTTTATAGTGCCTTATATCTTTATTGAGAATACATATTAACGGATAAGACTTGAAAGGTAGCACAGCAAGACAAGTGATGTTTTATTGGTTGGCTTGTTATGCATATATGTATGTCGACTTCTTTTGAAGAACATATGCAGAGATTGTTTATAACTAGAAATGAAGATCTAGGTGAATTTTTTGGCGTGAAAGGAAAAAAACCGTTCTTGTTGTCATAGAAAAATTGTCATGTCATTGAAAGAGAAGAAGATGAAAGAGGCTAATGTAAAGCAGTGTGAGCACCTAATGGATTTTCCAAAAGTCAAAGCAATATTGTTAATGCCGAGCAAGGAAGAATGGCCTATCTTTCAAATTCTACATGAAAAATGAATACAATGTGCTCTTCTTCATTGCCTTTTAGGAATAGTCATGATCTTGTAGACACTACTAAAACTCTAGTAGGTGAATATGTTCATTGAATGTGGAAAAGACCATAGATTCATATCCGCACTTAAAAAGCTGAGTACTTTACCATTGAGTTAGCAACCAAAGAAATGTGAAAATACAGGTAGATATATGATCAAAATCCAAATAATAATGAGAAATGGGGGGAATTGTGCAATCCTGGCAAAAACTCATTGAAATGGAACTAGTAACAAAACAAGTTCAAAAACAAAGGTTTTCTAATCCATTCCATTATATAATACAAGCAAAACAAAAAGATGAATCAAATAAAAACAAAGGAGATTTTCAAAGATTTTTTTTTTTTAATTGGCTGTCTCTGAAGAGAAATTGTCAAAAAAATGAAAATGTCAGAATGGAAAGATTGCCTCGATTTCGTCCTCTTTTCTTTTCATTGGAAATTTCATAAATCAATCACTTGAGTGACAAAAAACCAATCAACATGGGACAAAAACGCATCTAGGGACCTATTTATCCATTATCAAGTTATATTTGTTTAACACATCATTGTAGGAATGGAATGCTGATAGACCAAATCAAACTAAATAAAAGAAATAGAGGAAAAGGTTTATGTTGGAATATTTGTTTTATTTCAAAGATGTAATAATTTGCATGCTCATTTGCTTGAAGACTAGGCTAGTGTTTTTCTTTTCCCAAATAGAACTTCATTAACAAGGAAAGAACTAATGCAAAGGGATGCAACCCTAAGAGGGCAAGGGAAGATGAGACTTTGCCTCCTTACAAGGAGGGGAACTCTTTCACCCATGCAGGGGGGGATTGAACCCCCATAGGGGAAGAACAAAGACAATAAAGGAGAAAAAGAAAGTGTTCGCAATGCAAGATTCCTAGTAGTACATTGGATCTCTTTAGATGCTGCTTCTGCTTATAGATGATGACTGCATGATGAGAAGAAAGTCTCGACGATCCGCCTGACTTATGCAAATGAGAAATTTGGCATACGGTAGAAGTTGGAGCGAGCCAAGCTATATCTCAGTTGTGTGGAGCTGCTTTATGACGTGTAGTCCCCAACAATAGAAAGGAAAAAGAAAGAGAGCCCATGTTGTGGCAAGTGGAACTGAAAACACCTCAGATCTCAGTACTTCACTTAATCTGACACTCCAATGTCAACCTTGGCTAGAGTAACACCTACAAAGCTTCCTTCAACATTGAGATCTATCTAACCTCATGGTAAGGGAAGGCTACAATGCCAAACTCAATCCATACCGAACAAAAACCAGCGAACATGGCAACCTCCCATCAACACCTTGCGTCATGCAACACACTAAAGGATATGAACATAACAAATCACACAGACAGGTTGATGGAGGTGAAGTTGATCTAGACAAAGATCATCAACTGTAGATAACTCCATGTGACATGCAATGAAATAGAAAAGGAAGAAACGATCTACTCGAAAGACTAGGGCTACCATATCATAGAAGAATAATCAAAGGAGTAAGAAGAGCCAACATCGGATTGAGCTCCCACTATTTTTGCACAACCAAGGAGAGGCATGGAAGTAGATCGAGCAAGGGATATTGAGAAGAGGAGTTGATGTAGATGGAGTTCATGGATGATTGGAAATGGAAGCTCTCTCCCATGAAGGAGGCAAAGATCTTTTGCCTGAAGAAAGCTGAGGGTAGGAATGTCATCAATATGAATGACAGTAAACATCATGCATCACCTTGTGCCATCTCAGAGGGTTCAGCTCCATGTTGTCGTGGATAGGAACAAGATTTGATGCATAGATTTGGCGAGTGTTCATTGCAACTAGATCTGAGCACTCCACCAAGTGTGCCTAATGCATCCTACAGACAATGTCCCGTTCGGGCCATAACTCCACCATGTGCAATGGAAGATAGCTGCTTCGAGCAGTAGAAAACGAGGAGCCCAAACTCAACAAGTCATCTTCTGGGGTGGAAAGAGATCTCTTAAATGTGTGGGAGAGATTAGGGGGAGAAGAAGAGGTGGCAAGGGGGGAGCATTGGGTCCTTGGTTGGCTCATGATGGCCAGCACTAGGGGCCTAGTGGCAATGGAGGGAGTTGAGAGTTAGGGTTTCAGGAGGGAGGGGGAGGGAGCGGTCTTGAGAGGAAAGAAGTCTGTTGAGAAGACTGGGCTAGTATTAACAAGGAAAGAACACTGTGAGTTTTGTTTCTATTTGGAGTTGATTCTAGGTATGACCGTGGGTAAGATTAGAATGGTGGAAAGGAATCCATATGGCCAACCAAACTTGACGTTTGAAAAGGCTTCCTTTGGGTTTAGATTATTTATTTATTTCATAAAGCAGGCATGGATCTTGAAATTGTTGTACTTTGGAAATACCAAAAAGTTCTATTAAATGCATGAACCTGGCTTAGAATCCTTTTAACCAGGTTTTATCAGCCTCAACTTCATCTAAGATGATGTATTTAGTTGGAACGTAATGGCATAAGTTTTAGAAGGGAGAGGTCATCAATGGACAGTGTAATATATCATTTTAAATTCTTTTGTAATTATTGGTATGATTAGCTTTGCTTTTAATGAATCTCAGGGATTTTTTTTTTTAACAAACCTGAAAGATAGGGGCTTGGGTCACCCCTTTTATTGAATTTCAGGGAATTAACATCCTTTGTTAGTCCCTCCTTTTCTTTTCTTTTTTTAAAAAAGAACATCTAACTTGGTGGTTTGCAAGCTTGTGTGGAATATCATATGCCTATGATGCTGCAATCCTTCTGTCAAAAGTGAACTAGGTTCTAGAAACGCAATGTACTCAATTTCCTTTCATAAAATATCAGGTCACATAGAGTTTGATGGGCAATTGTTCTTCTTTTATAACTTCAATTTTCTGAACTCAACGGCTACTGGTGTAGCATTAGGGTAAAATTGGAATTTTGTCAGGTCACTGGATGCTACTGGAGCTTTCTTGGCATAAGATTGGAAGTGAAGAATTTTCATAGTGTGGAGATTTAGAAAATTGGAAAACTTTATTATGAAATCTTAAGAATAAAACAGAGCTTGGTCCCTTTATACAGAGAGGGAGCCAATCCTAATTCTGTCATAAAGAAAACAAATCATATCTCTAAATCAAATTAAATTTCTAATAAACCTAACACATATCTCTAACAAAATAGGAAAAATTAAAATAGGAAGTGGATAATTCCACATCTAATGAGATTTTCTCTAATACTCTCCCCCCAAGTTGGAGTGTGTACACCCAACTTGAAGTAGTACTGGTAGACACATCCCCCATCTGATATAGTTGAGGTTGCAACACACATGAGCACGCACATACTTTGTCTTCAACATGAGTCGATTTGAAGCACAGATATGAAAACTGTAGCAGTAGTGGCCTCATAATGGTCATAGAACTAGCAGTAGTAGCAACCACACATTGGGAAGCATTCCCAAGCATAGATGGGATTGAGCTTGTAGCTTAGATTTCCCATCACTTATCGACGTCTTTTGCATCGATGACATGGCCTGAAGCTTCAACACATTCTTTTGCGCCAGGCAAAGGCTGCACATACAACACTTTGGCAACTTCTTTAGTGCTTGCAATGGCAATGATAGACAATGAGGGTTCTTCACACTTAAACATATTGCACAAGCACTTAATCTGAGCTTGCGTGAACGACTATGACTCAAGTGGTGTAGGCATGGATTTAACGTGCGACAATGGTGTGCATAGAGAAGAACATGCATAAGAGGTTGCATGCAGGAGAGAGAGGGCCAGCGGTCCAGGAGAGTTCCCTAAGACCATTCCTACTCTGATATCATATGAAGATTTGGAGAATTGGAAAACTTTATTATGAATTCTCAAGGATAAAATATAGCGTTTGGTCCTTTTATATAGAGAGGGAATTGATCCTAATTCTATCACAAAGGAAACAAATCATATCTTTCTAAATCTAATGAAATATTTAATAAACCTAAAACATATCTTTATACTCTAACAAATCCCTAAAAACAAAATAGGAAAAACTAAAATAGAAAGTGAATAATTCCACTCCCAACGAGATTGTCTCTAAAACATAATATTTTTATTTGTAGTCAATGTAGGTAATTCCCTTGTTCAAATACATGTGTGATCTCTGACCTCAAAGTAGTCATCCTCTTTTCTCTAAAAAAAGTATTATTTGTAATCCATGAGAAAACATTGACATTAGGCCGTTGAAGTCAGCAGATAATACCCTTTCTGAAAAAAGATAAGAGAATAATGGCTTTGGAGATTTTTCTTAATGAATTTGGGTGGTTATCACATGGATAACCGTCCTTTCTTCGCTTTTCAAAAAAAAAAAAAAGAAAAGGCCTCTGGAGAACATTGCTTCAAAAAAGGAGTTTGGTTAACAGTTTAGTCAAGATGAAGGTAAGTTCTCTTGCCTAATTTTGGGATACTGTCTTTCATATTGTTATCAACTTGTTCTAGTGGTGATATTTTAAAGGAAAATCTTCATTGCTAAAAGAGGAATGTGGTTTTTTTTATATGAACTGTGACCTTGTAATTTTGGCAGCTATCTTGTGATTGACCATTTAAGCAAAGGAAAACACATTTCAAATCTTAGTGACATTTATCAATATTGAGGCTATATTAATTTTTGGGAAAAAAGGATTGTGGCTATATCTGCAATGATAACAAGAAAAAATGAGGTTTAATTCCTAGATTGGAAGGTGGTGTGAATGGTATCTCAATTATGCATTATGCCAAGGTTTTTAATATCAATATCGATGCTCCAAGAGATATTGATAGCCTTTGCCATATCTTTTTCCATGATGTTGATCGATATGTTACCAATATCGAGGGATATCGGTGACAAATTGTTAAAATTGGACTCCCTAAGTATAAAATTTCTATATCATATCAACAACATATAGCTGATTTGTCGCTGACATGTCTTCCATTTAAAAAAAAATATTTCCTTATATGTGTGAGTGATTCTTAATTTACAAAGATTTTGAGGAGTTGTCATCATGAAGCAATGTTGTAGGCAGTGAGCCTATGGGCAATAACATGCCATATATCTAAAATCACATGTCTCAGATCTTCTAATTTGACTGATGATGGTGATACAAAGTAGAAGTAAAAGCCTATACATCAAGTCTCAAGATCCTTCTCCCTGATGTGATTTGTGGATATCATGATAAACAGAGATTACAAATATCTATGGTGATGCAACCTACCCAAATACTCTCTTGTCCTCCAAAAAAATTGACGAATGAAACATTTTAAGGCTGCAACTATATTGATGGCATCTTGGAAATTTAAAGGCTATAACCTTGTGTCTTTGTTATCTACTTCTGCATTATATTGAGATCTTTAATATAGGGGATTCTTCTTTGATATGGAAGGGTATGAAGAAGGTGAAAGTACATATACCACATGAACTTTAAAATTGTGTACGGTTACTTTGTGTCTTTTCTTTTGAATGTTATAACTCTATTGATATGCCAGTAGCTATGTCAGTAACACGTTTCTATTATGTTTTTATTCAGAATATATGAGTTTGATCTTTTAGGCATTTTTTAATATATTTATTAGTGATTAAAATGTTAATTTTTATCAAATTCTTAACATTTTAAGACATTTTATACCTTTTTTTTTGAGTGATTTCCTCAAAATTTACTGATATATTTGACATATCCTCAACATATCCCCTTTTTGATTTGTCGATACAACATCGATATCGACATTTAGAATCTTGCATTATGCCCATACTAGTTTATTTCCTTTTTTGTTAAAGTAAGTTGTTTCTAGTTCTAGGTAAGCCAAATGCATATCCAGATTCAGTTGTTTTTGAGTGGTGAATAAAATAAATCTGTTGTTGGGGGTGCTCATTCATGAATAAAAATTGCATGTCTATAGCATGATGCCTATATGCCAGTCTATTTGTCGACTAGTCTGGTTCTATGTTGACGTGTATGAGATGTCATGCATATTTTACAAGTTTTGACATACATGAGAAATCTATATAGCCAAAAACTTTTTCCCCTAGAAATATAGCCTCATATTAATTTGAGGTGTTGACTTTTACATAAAAATTGTGAGCTCTTGCCACTGAGGGGTTGGTAGAATGGTAGAGCCTTCCTATTGGCATCTAGAGGTCATGAGATCAAATCTCATGCCCAACATATTTATCCTTCCCAGAAGAAAAAAAGTGCACTCTTGAGGTAATCTTCTTACTGAAGAATGCAAATAATTCACACCACCGGTCACAATGGAGGAACCAAGAATGCAAATAAATGGCACCACTGGTCTAGAATCCAAGTGAAAATTCTTAATATCTCTAGGCTTGTCATAATGCTTCTTTTTTTCATGCAAGATGGTCAGCTGTGGTATTTATTTTTAGTCAGGTGGATTCTTATGTTGGCTGTTGATGAGAAGTCCTTGTTTCTTACACTTTTGAAGCAGGAGTCTTTATTGTGGGCCATAATAAGGAAATACGGTGAACGTTTTCCTGTTATTTGCTAAATGATGCCGGCAGCTCTTTTGTCATAATTGTTTTGAGATAAATTTGTTAACCTGGTTCTTACCGTTTCTTTTCAGGGATATGATACGGGCTATACGGGCTTGTAAAACTGCTGCTGAAGAACGTGCTGTTGTCCGGAAAGAGTGTGCTGCCATACGTGCCGCTATAAGTGAAAATGATCAAGATTTTAGGCATCGTAATCTTGCAAAGCTCATGTTCATTCACATGCTCGGATACCCTACTCATTTTGGACAAATGGAATGCCTAAAGCTGATTGCTTCTGCTGGTTTCCCTGAGAAAAGGATAGGATACCTAGGTTTAATGCTGTTGCTTGATGAAAGACAAGAAGTTCTTATGCTTGTTACAAATTCCTTAAAACAGTATCCTATATCTCAGTTTTCCGTGCTCATTTTACCCGCTTTAGTTGCCACTTCCATCTGCGCTTTAGGCTGAAGTAAGAATAATCTGGGCTATTTTTTTGTGCAAGTGGAATAACCAGTTAATCACATTTCTTGATTCTTTGAGTTTGGGGTTCAAATGTGGAATAAGTAATGGCTAGTCTGAGGAGAGAAATGAGAGGGGGTGATATGAGCTATTCTTTGTTCCCACTCAAAGCCAGAATTATAATTCCTGAACAGTAACAAATCCATAGGATATCCTCCCTAATCAAAACAGGTTATTCCCTTCAGAATATCTGCCTACCGAACTGGGATATTCTTTCATTTTTGGTGATATCCTTGTAAAACTAACCAAAGGATAAATATTAGCACTTCTGGGCCCCCCTAGTTACAGAAGATGATATAAATGCACTTGTAACACTTGACACCTATGCAGAGATCTTAATCATTTGAATCAGTATATTGTAGGTCTTGCGCTTTGTGCTTTAGGAAATATTTGTTCAGCAGAAATGGCTCGAGATCTTGCTCCAGAGGTGGAAAGATTGCTTCTGGGAAGGGATCCAAATATTCGGAAGAAGGTATCTTGTTATTGACTTGTACAAATTGGGAAAATGTGATTGACAGAATAGATTTCTTCAACCTGAATGAAAAAGCTGCTTTAACATCTACTCGTTCATTAAGAAAATTATTTTCACTAACAACATCTCTTTCTCGTTGTGGTTTATTGTTTGATGCACCATACCTAATATAGAGGGAAAGATAAAGTTGTTTTTCACCATTTTTGGTAATTGTTCCATCGAAAAGAAAACCTTTTAGCAATTGTTTTATTCAGATCTCTTCTTCAGGTTAGAATTGTTTTGGATTTTTCTTGAGTCTTGACCACATTTTATAGTCTATTTCCTGATACTTGATCCTTAGAGTCTCCTTCATTTTCTTGTCTTCTGAAATGTTGCGTCAGGAATATTTTCCTTCTCCTTTATCCTTATTGGGCAAGAGATGTACTTAGTCCTGTCTTAGCATTAAAGATGGATAAACACCTTTAAATCAGTTATTAATTAGTGATATGGGTATCCCTTTCCAAAAAAGTGAAATATTGATATGGGTATGTTTTGTTACTTAAGAATCGGTGGAAAGCTGAGACAGCCAAGAGCTTCGAGATGATGGGGGAAGAAATTCAGGAAGGAGAGGAAATGGTTGGAGAGAGTGAGTACACAGGAAGATGTTCTTTATTACAAGTATTGAGGGGCCATTTTACATGTTACCGACTTTCTGCAGAGTGCCTTCTGCTCCTCATTTCTGTTATTGATTGGAAACCTACTGGTTGGTGTTTTGTATGAATGGGACAAGCCTGCAATCATCATATTGAAACATTCGGATAATATTCTTATGGATTGGAGTTGATCACCTCATTGTGTATTCGCTAACTATGGATGGGGACAGGTTGAGGGGAAGTAGGTGCTGTCAATCTGCAATCCAAAAATAAGTAGCTTAAATATTGTATTAAGAGTTGAGTCTTTTTTATTAATGGTGAAAGGATGAGCACTCAAAACCTAATAGTCATCTGCTATATTCATTGTAATAACCAAAGTTATGAGCAGAATTGCAAGGTAAAATAGTCTACAAATGTATGGCCTGCAATCTCATTGAAGATCGAGCACCCTGAAGGACATAATCAGCACACTTTCACCCCTAAATGAGACAGATTCTCTTTAGCTGGTTGGACCATAAGGGAAATAGGAAAACAGCTTTTTATCTGGAAAGCAAAAGTTTAAAAAGGAAGCAGTAGCATTCATTGTAGAATTAATTACTGAAAAAAAGCTGTGCAATCATTATGCTGGAATCCTTAGAGCGTGTTTTTTCTCTATCCAGTCTATTTTCAAATATGCAACTTTCTTCCTTCCAGCCCTTTAATCCTAGGCTCGCGTTATGCCTCATCATTGTGGTGCCTGCTTTACCTGCCTATGACCTTTAATACCTCTTCTGCCTGCTTTTGTTTCTCTAGAGGAGTGATTTTTGTGTCCACAACTTTGTGAATTATTAGAGTATCACTTATTTGTTTTCTAGAGCTTATAATCTTTACTAAGTCTTTATGGTAGTTATGAAAAATGCAAGAAAGAAACTCATCATGTAAAATAGAAATCTGAAACCGTACAGGATGCATTATGTTGGGGTAGGCATTAGGATGGATGGATTGGATTGGGATAAATTCAACCTTGAAGATTCATCAAGATTGTGGTTTAGGTCAAGTTTGTTCACCCCCACCCCCCGAAATCCACCCACCCACACCCACACATACCATTCCATGTTCACACCACCCACTAGGGAAGAGTTTCCTCTTTGATGCAAAGTTTTTATATAGTTTGACAGGATAAAGGGATTTGTTGGTTTGCTGATGGAAAGGGAGGTGGGATGGTCATGTTTGATGGCTAGTTGCATTATTTCATCAGATCCAGTCAGCACTTACTTGCAAAAAAAACACTTTGCAGTTTGCGTATTGCTTCAGCCATCCTTTTTAGGTTAACCTAATTGGGATTTTGCTATACCTTTTCTTCCAAAAAAAAGTTTTGATGACTGTTAAGAGGTCTGCAGGCATTGCTACAAGGCTGTCATATAGATTTCTATTATGATATATGTAGGACATGTGATCAAGATGTGTTGGATCGAGGGCCATTTTCTAAATAAGATCGTTGAAATTTAGACCATGGAAAGACAATAGGTTTGCACATTGTGAGCTTGTGGCTTATGGTGTTTCTATTTCTGCATTTCATGACCTAGCAAGTTGTTCACCAGTATTTCTCCATTTTTTTTGGGGATTCTAGATGGACTTTTCTTACATTAGCTATTGGGCAGCTATAGTGGCATCTTCTTTTGGCATTGTCAATGCCTATTACCGTTGCATGCATGGACAGGAGGTAGCTGAACTGTCTTCTCATCTTTTAGATAGATTGGTGATGCCTCCATCCCTGAAACCATGTTTGCAAATTCAGCAAAATGAGTTTTTGCTGTGGTGCAACATGATTGATGAGCAAAATTTTGCCAAATGGTGACACAGGAGGACACTTTGATGGAAAGCTTTGACGTGGTTTCTAGAGTTTACGGAGGGGTTCTTTGCATGGGTTGAGGGTAGTCAGTTTCATGCTTTCCTTGCATGTACTGATGGTGCTTAGTTTGATGTTTCCTGACCATGGTTTCAAACTAGTGGTTTCCAAGGTGTTATTTGGGGAGTTCTCTTTCCTGAAATCCTATTTGCTCTTGAAGCTGGAAATGAAAAGATTAGAAGGCTTTTGAGAAAAGGGAGGTAGTGGTTTGCAGCTGTCCCTGGCATTGCCTATTATTGAGAAAGCATTTGATTGTGTAAATTGCTGCATCCTGAATTTCACGGAATTTGCCTTATGTTGAGTTGCTTGCATGGGCTGATGGTGCTTTGTTTCATGCTTCTTGACAGTGGTTTTGAACTAGCAATCACCTTGGGAGATTTGGTTCCTGAAGTACCGTTGGTTCTTGAAGTCAAATGTAAAGGTGGAAGGTGCATGGCATGCTTTCTAGTTCAGAAAGTTTCTGAGAGGAGAGTTGATGGTTTGTGGCAGTCTCTGGATTCTTATTATCAAGAAAGTGGCTCTTTGTGTAATTCACCTCACTGTTAAAAAAAAGTGCTGCACGTCAATTTTTCAGAGAGTATTGTTGAAGATAAGGAGAGCATCTTGGTCCCATTATTGTCTTTTCAAAAGAGTTATTGTCTCTTTTAGAACTTGGTGTAAATTCTGTTAGTCTAATTGGATTGGAGCAGATAGATTATTTACTAATCTCTCGAGTGGAAATATTCAATGCCAGTTCAAATATATGGCATAAATATCTGGAGTTTTCAGTGGTCTGATGATGAGTTGAGGCTATATTGGAGGACATGGGGCTTAAGGACATGTGGAACTCCTCACAGAAGGGTAAATGGAAATATCATGATTAGAATTTTTCTTTTTCTGGCTATTCATATTTTAGTTCTGAGTGGGATAATGGCAACACCAAGGATTTTTCACTTTGGAGATCAGGGTTGCTTCATTGGTTTGGTCGACCTGGTGTTTGGCTTTAATGTTTAAAAGGGCAACGGGGTTTTGGGGTGGGTGGGGTGGGGCGGGGGGGGGGGGGGGGGGGGGGGGGGGGGGGGTGTGTGAAGAGATCTAAAGGCCTTTCTAGTGTTTCTTGGGAAAAATTAAGGATGAGTATCCTTGGGAGTAGTCATATAATCCTCTGTCTTTGCAAACTTGTACTTCTTATCATTCTAATTTTATTGTGTTTTACATTTTCACCTCGAATGTATCTGTGCTTCTGGTTTAAAAGAAGATTTTAGAATTTATCATTCATGTCCCATCCTTTTATGATTTCTACAAGGCTACAACCTTATTGGCTATCCCTTTTTTTTCTTCTTTCATCAATAGCAAAACGTAGAAATATATACTTTTTTGAAAGGGAACATCAGAAACATTTTTTTTCCTTGAAACATAACATGAGAAATATTTGAATGCCTGTGAGATGGATTCTTCAAAAAAAAAAAAATCAGAGTTTGAAATGTTTTAATCTTCAGGTCCTTTTTTTGAAAGCTAGTTTTCTCTTTAGGTCATCATCATGGAATGCCAAATTTTCCTCGACAGATGGTTGTTCCTTCTGCTTTCAAAAAGTGCTCTGCAATGTGCTGCATAGAATTGTGCAACTAGATGAATATTCTGAAGTTGAAACTTGATTCGCTCTTTAATGGATGATTCTGTAGGTGAATATTGATATATAAAAGATCTCGTA
The DNA here is from genome assembly GCA_037157565.1 of Thalassia testudinum. Lineage (NCBI taxonomy): Eukaryota > Viridiplantae > Streptophyta > Magnoliopsida > Alismatales > Hydrocharitaceae > Thalassia > Thalassia testudinum. Next base: position 59,285,351 of record JAZHRO010000030.1, read on the forward strand.
GCCTAGCACCATTGGTTGGCTTAAGTATTATTTGCCTGCGAACTTGCTGAGGGTCATGATTTCTAGGTTTAGCAATGTTACCTTTTTAACTACTTCAAAATTAGACATGTAAAGATTTTTACCCAGTCATGTATTTCTGTCCAGCCACTAGAGAAGAATTTCAAGTGCCTATTGGTCATTTAATATAGATGGTCTTGTTCATTTTGGACTAAAAACAGACTGCTGAGTTTGTATGTTTGTATTGAAAATTGAACTTTGAACTCTTAAAATATTTTCTTTTTTTTTGATACGTATCTGTTGGTATAAGTTTGTCACGTTTCTTTGGTATTTCTTACCTAATTTTATTTGGTGAATTTATTTATTTTTTATTGCAGGCTGCATTATGCTCTATAAGAATCATTAGAAAAGTTCCAGATTTAGCTGAAAATTTTATGACTCATGCTGCTAGCTTGCTGAAGGAAAAACATCATGGAGTTTTAATAGCTGGAGTTCAGCTTTGCACGGATCTTTGTAAAGCTAGTCTTGAGGCACTTGAATACTTGAGAAAGGTAGGGTGGTTGGTCTAACACGTAGCTAAAATTTTCTTTCTTTCTTTTTTTTGTTTTGACTCATTCTGCTTTATATAGCTTGTTCTGCTTCTTAACACATCTATGCATTAGCTTCTACTTTTGTTGACAAGGGCAAATCTCGTTTTCTATGCCATCTTGGAATTGTGTCAGACTGACATCTTAATTTGTGCTTTAATACATCTACAACGTGCTTTTCAATGGACTGTTTGAAGCTGGAGGAAGCCCTTTTTATTTCTCCATTTGTTTTTCCAGAAAAGGTTGAACTGGAAAGCATAATATAAAAAGTTGTTGTTGGCTGTTTGGAATAAATATGCAAAGTCCAATGTGAAAATTTGTTTTTCTCAATTGACATATCCACTTTTGGTTTTGGTACGACGTTGATGGAAATGTGTATCTACCCGACAGATTTTATTAAAATTACTGTGGAACTGCCCTACTTAAGGACTGGAATATCAATAGAGCAAATTTGTAAACCATTATCAGGTTCTATGTCAAATTTTACCAAATTTTTCCTTAAAAAAACCCAGATTTTGACATTACTTTGAAAATCTGATTTTCTTGAAGGAAATTAATTAGAAATTTCAGATGATGCACGGACGTTCAACTTTTGGGAGCCAAAATTCTTAACAAAATTGAATACTTGGAACTTTTTTTTTTTTTGTAGAAGTGTGAATTATTCATAATAGATCCAAAGGGAATTGGTTCCAAATGCCAACTATGAGTCTTATCTGGAAGGGCAAGAATAGATAGAATGAATGTATCTCTGACAGAGTACCGAATGAAATTCGAACCCTCTGTGTTTGCAGAATTTCATACTTACTTTTCCTATTTCTTCACTCCCTCCCGCTTATGTTACTTTATGGGGCCCATCTAACTGAAATACACCGTACAAAGTTCATGATACAAAACCCTTCACCGTCTCTGTTTGCCTGAAATGTTTATAATATTTTACAAATTGGGAAATAGGAATGAAACCCCTTCTTGTAATTTGAAAATATGATTTCCTTGAAGAAAATTAATTAGAAATTTCAGATGATGCACTAACGTTCAACTTCTAGGAGCCAAAATTCTTAATAAAATTGAATACTTGAACAATAACAAAAAAGTAATAGTGGAGCCTTAACCAATTATTTTTCTAGGAAAATGGTAACAGGAAATGACCCTTAATGATGACACTCTCGATCAACTTGATGGAAATCTGATTGCAAATTTGATTTTAGAATGTTGACTTAAATTAGTTACAAGGAGCAAATTTCCTTCTTTAAGTGCAACTTTTATTATACCAGCTTCTTATTATATGGGAATATTTGAGGATATGGCTCTGTGAAGCTGAAAAAAATCATTCTTTCATAAGTTTAGGATGTAGATACGCATTCTGATATACCGATGTCTTTCTCATTGACTGTTCAAAATAAAAATAGGTTCTTTGTTTTTCCGTGTTTTGTTCAGAAAGACCAAGACCCTCTATATCATGATGAATCATGATTAATAGCAAACTATAGCACAACAAGCACAAACTGTGTAACAACCACACTTTTTTAAGGGGAATTTAATTGAAGGCTAGACTCCATAAATGCGTAGACTAACAAGGTTCAGTCCCTTGATTGACCAATCTTTTGGGTTGAAACGTTTTAAATGCTATTGCCTTGAACATAGCTCTTGGGCAATCCTTGGTCTTATTTGGCATGAGTGCAGATCCAATTTATTTGAATAACCATCCAATATTCTTTTTATTAGCAGGTAAAATTCACATAATATGTACAGATTATTAATTGTTGTTTAACAGATAATGCATTAGAATTTTGGTCTCTTTCGTAATTCTAAACTTCCTGCTGTCATATCAATCTTGGTTTCCTCCATGAGAAATATTAGTTGCAGAAAAATTTAGTCCAGGTAGAATCTGCTTTGGAAAAACACCCATTTCTCTTTCTCTTTCTATACCCTGTCACAATATTCCAATCTTTTTTGGATATTGATGGGTTCTGTAATCTGTCTTAATCCTGAAGATAGATATGGAGTCAGAATATTAGCATTTTAATTGATTGGAAACTTCTTGTCTTCTTTTATGACACCTTTTGGTTGATGTCAGAGCTGCCCGGGAGCAGCATCTTAAGCCTCTAGTTGTCACTTATTCACTTTGCTACAGTTACTATTCTACTTTGCGATAATAGTTATTGGCAATCAAGCACTCTCAACTCTAACCTCTTCATAAATTCAGCAAACATCACCAATCTATTTATCTTTCATGCCATTATAGGGTAATCTTTCATTGAATTTGTCATGTTTTCATTTCATCTATATATTTTTTTCTTAATTGGATTTGCATATTGTTGATATCTGTGAATGACTTACCTCCATTTGCATCCGTATCTGATATCCATGCTCTGAGATGTGTTCTTGATTTAGATGTACTTTGCTTGCTGTTTTGACATTTGACATGCAAATTCCTTTTAATGGTTCTAGAACTGCACAGAGAGTGCTGTGAGGATCCTGAAAGATGTCTCAAATAGTCCATATGCTCCTGAATATGATATTGGTGGAACAACGGATCCATTCCTGCATATTCGTGTGCTCAAGCTCTTGCGGATGCTTGGACAGGGAGATGCAGATTCCAGCGAATATATGAATGACATTCTTGCTCAGGTTAGATACCTCTTAGTATATTTCCATAGGTTGATAATTCCTTGAAATAATAAAGGTTGAATTTGTATTTTTTGTAAGTGGTGTAAGTTTTGTATTTTGCCATAGAGGTGTACGTTTTTGCATTTAGTTTTTATTTGATATTTGCTCATATGATGCGAATCCTCCGTGTGAGCCTAATATTGTCATTTTTTATTTGGATGACTGCTACTCTTGAGTGATCATTCAAGAAAAAAGCTTTAGAAGTATTTGAAAATTCATGAAGGTTTTATCTTGAAACTTCTTGGTGTGCCTCATGTTATTTCAATCAGTTAAATGCTTTTATGAGTCCTGCTATAGTCATGCATACTGGCGCATACATGTCTGTACATTGTGTCAGGCATTATTTCATCACATAGATTTTCCATGGTTATCACAAGTAAGCCAAGAGGGTGCTTTCTGGGATGAGTAGCCTGAAGCAGGGACACTTGGTCTTCTACCTAGGAGTACATCATGATGGATTTTGTTAGGTAGAGTTGTAGTCACCTCAAAATAGATCTAAATGGAGGTAAAGAATCCATGTAGCTGACTCCAAAGAGTTGGAAAAGGCTTTGTTGCCGTTGTAGAGTGGTAGTCACCTTCTTGATTGAAATTGTTGCGTAAAATCAATGTCTATGACCAAATTCTTGAAGTCAGTCATAACAGAGATGGGATGATATTATAGAACCGGTGTTCTGATGAGCCTAATATCCTCCATCTTGAGAATGTGATTATATATACATAACACATACATATATATTTACATATGCGTGTATGTATGTGTTTTTGAATATGTATGTATGTATGCATTTGCTTTTGTATATTAGGCTAAACGGCGAAACAGGTTTCAGATGAAGATTCACATGTATGTGTGTATTTGATTTTGTCTATTGGGCTAAATAGTGAACCAAGTTTTGCATGAAGATTCACATGTATTGTATAAGAAGTGGTATTGATGTCTATTCCCAGGTTGGTTTGATTTGGGGTGGATATGAGGGACTATGCCTGTATACTGCCTTATAAAATGTTTGAAGACGAAGCTTTTCGAAAAAAAAAAGGGGGCGTTGAAGGTGAAAATAAAAATTGTAAAGCCTGGGGGAGTTCCTGTTGGCTAGTGCCATGGATTAGTAAGATATTCCTGAGCGATGCTGAACCATTTCTTCATCTTTTTTATTTTATGCTCCTTTGTTTTGTTTTAATTGGTTAGATTGCAACAGTTGTATTGAAATTTGGTTGTCAGACTTAATAGTGTGTTATTACTTGATGTTTTGATTATGATTGTGAATCATAGAAGTTTATTATGGAATTCCTTCAGGTTGCCACTAAAACTGAATCCAACAAGAATGCTGGAAATGCCATTCTTTATGAGTGTGTTGAAACCATCATGGGCATTGAAGCTACAAGTGGTTTACGTGTTCTTGGTATTAACATTCTCGGAAGATTCTTATCCAATCGTGACAATAATATCAGGTCAGTTTTCACGTAAAAAAAAATCAGATCAATGTTATTTAAGAAAGTGAATTTTTAAGTCTCATTATAAGCTGCATAATTCTGCTAGTGATTCCATTTTATCCCTTTTGATCTATTTCACCCTAGTGAGCCAATAAACAGTCTATGGTTGAGAGAGCAACTTTTCATATTTTGCACTTATGGTGCAGTACCTTTAAAATAGACTAAGGGGTTGACCCTTCTATGTATTCAGCTGTCTCATTTCCGATTACAGGGAATACGGATTGTTTTTTTTTGAAATTCTTGAATTGTAATGCTAAAGTATCTTAGCCACTATTTCTGTCCCCATAGAAAGCATGTTCATTGCATCCCTATTAGCATTGTGGAGATTTGAGAGAAAAAATGAACTTGGTTGACATAAAAAAAGTCCTTGACCCTCTTTTTATAGATAAAGGGCGATGACAAACAAGGAAATCCCAATTACACTTTACTAAAAATAACTATGACTAAAAATAGAAAAGTTAACTAAATGTCATCTTTAATTTATTTCCTAACACTCCCTTGCAAGTCGAGACGCGGGAGACGGCGAAGACTTGGATCCTGTAGATATTCATGATGGCGCAGACCAACGGTAGTTGAAGGTAGTAGAAGATAGAATAATTAGCTTTGGCATCCACTTCAACTTGTCGTCTTTCTACTTGTACGTCTTCGTCTTTCTACTTGTATGTCTCGCGTAAGGCACTGGGTACGTGAGAAATCACGACTATAACTTGGGTGTTGCTGCTTCCACGTCCAAGAGTCTGAAAATGATGAGGCTTGGTCTTCTTGAGTGCGCATAATGTCACATAGGTGCCATTGCTCCTACACCTCATGAACCAGCGTACCATGCTTGGTTTCTCCAGGAGTGCATAAGGTCACCTCATTGCCATTGCTCCTACGCCCCAACTGAAATACTCTAGGTGCGTGAGAGTGCATCCTGTCTATGTGACGATGCAAAGGTCGATGATGATCTAAGTAGTGGTTAGTGGTGGTGGTGGTGATCTTTGGTTGTCATTACAACTACTGTTGGTGGGTTCCAATGTTGAGAAATGAGAGAAGGAGATCAGTGGAAGAGAAGAGAGGAGGAGATTGACATGGAGAGGAGGGGCCTCCCTGGTGGCTTGCCGAAGGCTGACGGCGCTGCCATAGACCCCCTTCCCTCTTTAGGACTTCTTCTCTCCTAACCCTAAGCCACAGAGATCGATGGTTCTGATACCATGTGGAGTTTCTAGGGAGAAAAATGAACTTGGTTGATATAAAAAAGGAATCCTTGGCCTTCTTTTTATAGATAGAGGGTAAGGGAAAGTAAGGAAACCACATTACACTTTACTAAAAATAACTATAACTAAAAATAGAAAAAATAACTAAATGTCATCTCTGATTTATTTCCTAACAAGCATGAGCAAAAAAATGGGTCATAGGTGAGGGTGTGGTTTTGTCAAGAAAATTTGCGTTAAATAATATAGAGGGGGTGCATGATGGCATTTGGCCAGGTCAAATATGATTGTTATTTGTTACTTTACCTATACATAACATTAGAATATAATTTTAGAGGAGAAAGTGGAGTACATGTCGCTGTTGTGTTGATGAGAAAGAGGGAGGAGCAAAACTGGTTGGAGGAACACAGCCATGAAAGTTGATGAAGACCTCTCTCTTTTAACAAGCGACGGATGGTAGCAGGATGCCATTGAGGACTAAGGAGCGACTCCACCCATAAGATGTGGGATAAGAATTATTGCAATGACAAAGAATACTCAAACTGTCTTAGTTTCAACCTAATACGAACATTATATATTCACATGGTCTAACCAGCCTTCAGTAATGGGAAAGAATGATTGTACTCGAATTAACAGATGCAATGCTAGAAGTTGACACATGTTTTTTGGAGTCTTTTGAAGCATTTGACCAAAACCTGCTTTCTTATATATGCAGATGTTCACATGACCTAAAATTTCATGTATCAAATGCTTTCTTCTGGTCAGTCTGCAAGGGCTTCATGCTGACTGACTGTGTTATCATTGTGTAAAGCGTAGGAGACTTTTGTTTTTTGAGTGGGAAGGAGAAAAGTATCATCATCATTATCATATGAGAGCTGTTCTTAGTACTGTACATTTTCTTCAATTAAAATATAAGGACAATAGCAGCACCAAGTACTGATGGGTAATTTGCAGATAGTCAAGAAGGATGCTAGTGCTAGCTGCCTTTTTGAAGCCATAGCTTTTTCTCTCTTAGAAAAATGAAGCTATAGCTCTTTCGATCAATATTTCTGTACATGAATTCTTCGATACCTTGCTACTCTATGATGTGCTCACTTGTCAATTCGATTCTATACCTGTCTTATGGAATGCAATTCCATTGTGATGTATGTGAGAATTTTATCGACTGGCAAGGAGTAGTCGAGCCAAATCTTAACGAGTTGCTCATATTACATTTTTTGTTGGCAATTTATGTTGGTTTTATATCCAACCCCTTGTTCTACTATTTCAGCAGTCTACCTCCCCATTGTTGTTGATAGAAAAGCAGTGCTATCGTTTTAATTACTTGATTTTATGCCTAAGAAGTTGGTTATAATGCTTTTGTCTCATCTAGATATGTTGCATTGAATATGCTAATGAAGGCGGTAGCAGTAGACTTTCAAGCTGTTCAACGGCATAGATCAACAATTCTCGAGTGCGTGAAGGTACCTCTCAAATTAAAGAGTCCAATTGGCATAGTTTTGTGTATTTGTTTCTTTCAAGTATGTTAGATTGCATATTTTTTTTCTTCAGAAGAGGAAATACTCAATTGCTAATTGTTACATGGTGTATGTACAAAATGTATGTTTAAAAGCTCAAGTTCATCCCTTCCATAAAAAAAATCAAAATTTCAGTAAAACACCATACCATGTACAGCTAAGTACGCTTGTTGTAGAAAATGAAAGACAAAAGCCCACAAGATCCAAAAACTAGGAGAGAAAATTTACCTAACGTAATTGGGATGTTGGCTGTGATTTTTTATTGTATAGCCTGATCTGTCATTGGATTGTGAGGCCTTTGTGTTTTTTTCTTTTTAAGTGGCCATGATTTTTCATGAGAAAGATTATAGTTATTCGGCTGATAGTCCATGAGATTTTTTTTTGAATGGTCATCATGCCTCTTCAACCTTAAAACTGCAATCCCTAGAAAACACTTCCCTTTAGAACTGAAAGCTCATTTATCAAGTCTTGTCATCACTATTTCACATGAACGAAACTAAGAGAAAGTCAACTTCTGAAGGTTGCCCTTTGGAAACCAGCTCTTTATTTTTTGCACAACAAAGAGGATGGCTATTGGAGGTCGATAACCATCCATATCATTTCATTAATAAAAGGAATGGACTTACAGAGAGTATAACCACGGATTGGATAAAAAAATTTCCTCCCTTACAACATTTTCCACCTAAGCCCTTACCCCTCTGAATGTAGTTACGCTAAAGCCAAATAGACTAGAGGGTTGCCACAACCTTTGTCCACTCCATAGTGTTTGTTTGGACACTACTTCTAAAGCTTCTCCACAAACTCTCAATAAAGGAGACATCAATCCCCGGAATCTGTACAGTCACCCAAACATTAGTTGAAAAACTGCACGAACTGGAGAGATGAGAGATGTCGTCATCCTCTAGACCACACAAAGGGTAAGAAACATCTGAATCATCCGACCACGCCCTTTTGAACACCTTCGTAACCACCCTCTCCTTTCTCATAAGCCACAAAAAAATCATGACCTTCAAAGGGATTCTCAACTTTCGAAGAAGTCTACAATCAATCGCAAGCTCATTATATGCAACCATGGTACCTTGCAGCAGCTTATATGCCTTGGCCACCTAAAACCATCCTTCAACCCAAACCAAATGATCTGGTCTCAACACATCTGGGCACAACTCAAAAAGCATTGTAATGAGAACTTGAAAATCTTGGAACCTCGCCTCAGACAAGCTTGTCCTCATAAGCTTTAACAATGACTACCCAGGTGCCCATGAGTCATGGCGGAGAGAAAGGTCCCAAACCCCCACGAACTGAAATGTGCTTCCCAACCACTACATTGCAAAGACAGGAGTAGATTCGATAACTTCCCATTCTCCGACCAATCATCATTTCAGAATCTGAAGCATTCTCCAATGTCTTCATTACCCAACATTGGGACAAAAGATGTGGCAAATCTTCGCAAAACTGCCACCAAAGATCTCTAGAAGGTTGAGTCACCATGATGTGTAACAACCCTCTCCTCAATGGACAACATTGTGTTGTATGAATCCCTCATTATCATATGATTCATATCCCATAGATTGTTCCCATTATTGAAAAGTTGCACAATCCATTTCACCAACAAACCATCAGAAAAGTCAGGAAAGGAGACGAATGCCAAGCCCACTGGCTCTCTTAGGCTTATAGATGTCAATCCATGGCACTAGTTGCAAAAGTTGGAAGAAGTGCTTATGCATAAGCTCCAGCATTTGGAGGGTATTCTTTGGAAGTTTGAAAACTAATAAGTAGAAGACCAGCATGGCGAATAAGACAACCTTGAGAAGAACAAATCTTCCCCTTTTAGAAACTAGATTCCCGCTCCAATAATTTAACCTCTTACCTATGCGCTCCACCAAAGGGTTCCAATCCCTGAATGTAAGGTGCTTGCCCTTTAGTGGGAGGCCGAAATAAGTAAGCGGCAGTTGCACCACAGAAGTGGCAAGATACTGCAACGCAGTCATCACCTCATCTCCATTCATTTTAAATGGAACAAAAGCAGACTTTCTATGATTAATAGTCAAACCAGAAATCTAACCCAAAATTCTCACCAAAGAAGCCAAATGCTAGCTTCCTTACTAACCCCTTCGATGAAAAACGTGATATCATCTACATATTATAAAATGGGTGTAGGGAGGGAGCCACCAGATCTCAACCAGCTCTTGAAACTGCTTTGCTGCATGATGCTCTTGGTGCCTGTTGCCATACACACAAAGCTTTCATTGAGTGGAGGGATGAAAAGGATCCTCAAAACCACTTCCCTTCTACCCATTCATGGTAGGTCATCAGCATCAATGTTGAAATTGGTGGAGTGTGGGAACTGACTAGCTTTTGAATGAGTGGGAGGAGGGTCATATTGTTTTTAAGAAGTCTTCAATGCCATCATTAATGGTTGGCAGTATTGCTCTTTTTAGTATGTCTTGTGAATATTTCTTTTGAACATTGATATCTCCATCTCCTCAAAAGAAAAAAAAAATGATATCTCCATCCTATGTGCACGAGAACAACAGCCAAACTTGGTTTGTTTCAGTAAACACATCTGCTGCATAAACTAGATCCTTGGAAGCCATTTCATTTTGTCAAGTGCCCGAAATTCTATTCTGAATCCATGTTGTTTACACTGCTTTCAATGTGTGAAGGATGGGCTGCCGCAAGGCATGCTCCTTGCTTGGTGGAAAGAGATCACTTTCTCTATCAAACCTTCCATCAGTTATAATGTACCACTATTTCTCTCTACCCTTAAGTTGAAACAAGCATCTTCTTATGGGCTCTAAGATGGTTGCAGTAATTTGAATGGGAGAAGGTGGTTTCTGCCCTGTATGCTTGCTCAGTTTGAGGCATTCTAGAGGTGCTTTTCCCATCGTCTGAGCTTGACATTTTGTGCAGTGGTTTTGGATTCCCTGTGGGAGACCTTTAGCCACTACTGCCATCTCTCTCTACATATTATTGTGTACCTACTTGCAAACATTAGTCTCTTATACAAACTACATGACACTATTTCCACCACTATAATATGCTTTCTGAAGCTATTTTGGACCTTGTTTGCACTAATCAGAATGGTACTTTTTCTTTTTTTTGCCCTTATTCTAGGCTGTGTTTTTCACCCTTGTTTCTACTTTGCTATTCCTTTGTACAATTGCTTTTGAAAAATATTTTATTGTCAATTTGTTATCTACCTTCTTGTAGTTCTTCCTTCCTTATGGGCTATTATGTAATTTCACGTTTCCACTATACAAAGAAGATTGCTACATAGTGATGAAACAAGTAATCATTTTTCAACTCTACATGGTATTATAGCTCTAGGCTCTCCACCTCACTACCACTATTGCCCACCTTGCCTTCTCCTCTCACTGCTCCCCTTGGCGTTGGTCTCATCCTTCCAACCTGCCATCGGCTAGCCATTTAACTCCATCCAGTAGGTAGTCACTGTTAAAGCTTAACTACTTTGCTGCCAGAGCCAGCTTCCTTTCTGTCAGTCATTAGGTGTGTCCTCTAACAGGCCCCATACGATTGCAGCTACCACCTGGCTTCTCTCTACTCCAGTTAGAGCCCATCTTCATCTGACAACCAATAGCTCTCTAGTGTTGCCCACCCAACTTGCCACTTCACTACTTGACCGCCACCTAGCATGTGGTTAAGACTTGTTCTCAGGGCACACACCTATTTTGTGTGCGTCCCATGACAAAGGAGGTGATCTTAAGATGGAGTTGTTCAAGTCAGAAATCAATATTACTTGTCAAATAAACCAGAAATCAATTTTGGTAGGTGGTTTTATCATGTCAACATCAAGGTATCATTTAGATAGTGGAACACGAAAGGATGGATAAGTGGAGGAATAGGAATTTATCTTGAGATTAGCTACTCTTTTATCTGGGTGATGGTTGGTCATATAAAAAATAAGTTTAAATTTGTCTTGGTCAGAGTCTTGTCAAAGGTTTATGTTGTAATTGTTACGACATTAACAATAGTTTAAGTCCCATCCAAAGATAAAGAGAGATGATTTTGGACATGTCCAATCATAACCTGAATTTACTTGTTATGAGAAAGTATTTCCATGAATAGAGGATATTAGGACTTGTCCCACAGAACAAATGATGCCTTGAAATTGTGTGTTAGGTGATTATTGTATAGATTACTTGTATATAATGGACGTGATTAATGGTTTTATTCCAATACCAAAATTAAGTTCCTTTGTTATTAGTTCTTAGTCACAGAAAAATGGTAGAAGTTTGTGCACTACCATTGCCTTTTTATCTTCAAGTTTTTTCTTTTTTGAAACAATTTGTATCTTCAAGTTGCAAGGACATTATCGTATTTGTGCTGTGCAAGGTCTTCACCTGGGATCTAATTTTAGGTTTTATGTCCAGCCTGTGCATTCCATTGCTAAAAGAGAAAAAAAAAGAATGATATAGTTGCAATCATCCTTGTTGGTCATAATGGATGCAACTTGCAGGATTCTGATGCATCTATTAGGAAAAGGGCACTTGAATTGATCTTCCTTCTGGTTACTGAATCAAATGTGAAGTCCTTGACAAAAGAGCTTATTGAATATCTTGAAGTGAGTGATCAAGATTTCAAGGGAGACCTTGCTTCAAAAATATGCTCGATTGTGGAGAAGTAAGTGGGAGTATGTTATTACGCATTAATTATTTCTGTTATCTGTATTCTCTGTAATATTTGCCTTTTGACATTTCTTTTTTGTTAGCAGCATGGATTTAAAAATTTATTGCAACTTACACTGAAGCTGGAGGGTTTCTAGAGTAACCCTCCTCCTACTTTTCAAAAAAAAAAAGCAACAGATGTAATAGGATTGTGCCCAAGAATTGGAAGGCCTTGCTCATATAGATCTAGAAATTTCAGAATTAAGGTTCTGGAACTGTTTAACTGCTCAACCATCAATACACCAGAACTTTTCCTGCTAATGGTTGGTTGACTAGAGTTTTGCAGTACCTAACTGTTTGGACAGTTCAATTTGATTTTCGTGGAATGTTCCAATATATTGCTTGAATTTGGTATCATAGGCTGCATATCATAAGAGGCTTGTAGAACCCTTCACAGTGTTTCTTATATACAAAGGCATCGTGATATAACTGAAGTATTTGGAGTTGGAGTTTTTTCCAACGTCGTGACAACCTCACTCAAATTACAAGAACCTACACATGTTAATACAGTAATCAGGATCGGACCAATAGTGACCACTTGAGCTGCAGATTGTAATGCTCTTGAATACTTATCCTTAATGCTTCAAGTCTAAATGCTTAAGAATTCAAAATTTACACCCTAGCATCAATTGTTTACTTGTCTATTCCTTTTCAGTAAAGCTTTTAAAAATATTATTTTATTACCATCAAAATCCTATAAGGTCAATGTACGCAATAAATATTTTCGTCATTTGCCCTGTAGTTTTCCATTCTGGTTCAGTTATTACAGCTAGTCATACTTGTGTGTCCAGTTTACATTAATAAATTTTCCTAAAATTGTACGATAACCTTGTCATAGTTGACTTTGAGGAAGATGGTGCTTCTCAGGTGGGAGCAAAGTTGTTTCTTTGGGAAAGTGGACATCTGGAAGCTGGAGGAAGGTGTTGTCCATCTGTTGGGGAGAGTGGCTGTGGTTCCATAGAGGTGGTCTCTGCCATTTGGAAGTGAGATAGGAGTGGGCAAAAAAGGTCTTGCTCCAGTCTTTGGAGGAAAGTGGTTTCCACACTATTGAGTGCATTGTGTACCTGTGCAGATTGTCTAAAGGTGAAAAAGGCAGCGAAGGAGGGTGCTTTGTTCTGTGGACAGGGGTGTGGACCTAGACCCTTGGTTCTAGTGGATGAATGATGAGGGCTGTCGGGCCATGTCATGTAGTTGGTGGAGCTGTTGGCTTTGTCTTGCATGTTTTAAGTTTTTTGTTGAACATATGAGACCTTGGGAATGATGGTGGCATCCTTTGGAGCTATTTGGTGTAGTGGAAGGTGGATGCAGTATTGCTGCAGGAGTGCAATTTGTCAAGCTTGGATGTCAGTATATTGATGGAGGTTGGTGAATATTTCAAATATTTGTAAGTTAAAGAAAAAGTATAAACTTAAAGTTATCTGCTTAGGGTTGGTGATATGGTGGTGATGGAAAGCTGCATGCGTGCTGCATTACAAGGAGCTTATGAGGAAGTAGCTTAGTCTATGGAAGTGGACAGGATAGGCTATTTGGTGGTTGTTGAGGTTCTGGTGGTGGAGTTGGTGCAGGATTTTACAGAGGTGAAAATGCTGATTGAAGTACATGATTCAAGGTGGACTTCTAGGTCCTGATGACTTCCTAGCATTTTTTTGAATGGGATTCTTGGATCTGATCAAGGGGATTACAAAGTTGGTTAGGGAGTTTGCAATTGTTAATCATGGCTTTGAGAGGTTAACTAGGTATTTGATGTTGATGTCCAAGAAGGCAGTTGTGGGGGTTGTGGAAGATTATCCTCCTATTGCCCTATCATGCACTCTATCTTATTATATCTGAAGATATAAATGAAATACAAAGGGGGTGGTGCTGCATAGTTTGCTTGGGCATGTGCAGTTAACTTTTATTGGGGGTTGGATTTTTGCAGGAGTCTTAGGTTGTTACTTCAGCATTTATGCCAGTTTGGAAGCAATCGGCTTGGCAGGGCTTCTTGTGGAAGATTGACTTGAAAATGTCCACAACTTGGTCCCTTGATGGTATTTTTGGTAGGCTTTAAGGTGGAGTGGTTTGCAGACAATTGAATTGGTGAATCAAGGATGAGGAGTTGAATAAACCCAATTGGCTTTTCCATTTTGATAAATGGGCATCTAACAAGAGGATGGAACAACCACAATTGCCTGTGAGGCAGGGTGTCCCCTGGCACTACTTTTTGTTGTTGCATTAGATGCATTGGCAATAACTACTTACCATGCATGTGATGCAGAACTTTTTCTCTTATTTTCACTCTCACAAGCACATACTTGGCTCTCGTAGAAATAGTGGAGGATGCTTGCTCCAGGAATCATTGGCTCAGGGTGGTCCCTACTAAAGCCAACTGATGTGGGAGTATCTAATTGAACTGTTACATAAATATTGTAAGGCTGTGTTCTAGTTAATATTTTTAGGAGTACTTTTATCTTATAAGGTATCTACTAATCTCAAGACCTTTAGCAAAAACCTAGTAGCCTTTTTCAAAAAATAAGTCCCAAGATCGTCAATCACTGAAACTCCTTTATGAAAAAGCAACCTTTGTTCTTTAACAAAGAACAAACCCAAAGGTGAGAAAATGGTCTGTGGAGAATGACGCAATACAGGAGCTTGGAGGTTCTCCCATGAGGGAGAATATGTGCAGAAGATAGGTGCTTTTGTTGGCCCTAGTCACACATAGGAAGAACAGAGAGAGAGGGCAGCAGTCCACGTTTGAGAAGAAAGAGAGGAGAGGGAGTTGTATTGTTGGAAGAATTATTGCTTCAACTCAAATTAGAAAGTAGTACATGTGTTCTCCTTTATAGAGAGAACATATCCCTAATTAATTAAAACATATCTCCTAAAACAGGAAACAAAACGTATCCCAATCAATCACAAATCAAATCCTAATTTACCAAACTAATTGACACTTAAGACCTTTTAAAAATAGAAAACTTGCACCTAAAGCAAAAGGACCCAAAATCGATGCCCACTTGGGCCCTCTGACCGATTGCCATGTGGCCTGACCGACTGCCACGTGACACTGTCACGTGACACTTTATTCCCAACACTCTCCCTCAAGTCGAGGCCGGGAGGACGATGCATGTGGCACTTTATTTCCAACACTCTCCCTCGAGTCGAGGTCGGGAGGATGATGACTTGCTCTACTTGTCTAGTTATGGTGCGGCCAGATGCTCCACCATTTTTTTTTTGATGTAACTGCGAATTCTCTTGCCACCTTCGTAGTCGTTGCTTTTCTGGCAACTTTTGTAGTTGTGGCTATCGGAGCAGTCGTCTCTTTTTTGCATAACTTGATGGGCTCTCTTCTCCAACTTCTTCCTCCAGGCTACATCTTTTGTCTCAGGTGCTTTCTCAAGTAGCATGAATCTCTAAATTTGCCATTGCTTCATTTTAAAAGGTTGAGAGGAGTCTCTGTGCCTCTTTTTTTACACCCGAGATTCAGACATTTGAACTTGGCATTCCCTGGTGTTCTAGAGGGTTCCACTCACCCCCTCAATGTGAGTTAGTGCCTTGCTCCTGCACCCTGTGAGCCAACGTAAGGCGGTCGGTTTTTCCAGGTGTGCATAAGGTCACCAAAGAAGGTGAAGTCGATGGACCTCCAGGAAAAATCATGCATAATGTGGCCTTTTCTTTTCTTCTTCTCCTTCCCATGCGTGTAGATAATCCCCCATGTGGAGAATGGCGCAATACGGGAGTGCAGAGGCTCTCCCACGAGGGAGAATATGTGCAGTAGTTAGGTGCTGCAGTTGGTCCAGTTCACACGTAGGAAGAACAGAGAGAGAGAGTAGCAATCCACGTTGGAGAAGAAAGGGAGGAGAGGGAGTTGTATTGTTGGAAGAATTATTACTTCAACTCAAATTAGAAAGTGGTACATGTGCTATCTTTTATGGAGAGAACATATCCCCAATTAATTAAAACATATCTCCTAAACTAGGAAACAAAACATATCCCAATCAATCATAAATTAAATCCTAATTTACAAAACTAATGGACACTCAAGACTTTCTAAAAATAGAAAACTTGCACTCAAAAGCAAACCTAAAGATTAGGACCCAAAACCGGCGCCCACTTGGGCCCTCTAACCGACTGCCACGTGGCACTTTATTCCCAACATGGTCTTTTCACCTAAATGATCTTTTGACCTTCCATTAAAAGTAGAAACCTTTTGAATAATTGTTATGAGCCATTTTTTAATCATAAAGAGTTTCTAGAAAATATGATACCTAGGCTTCTGCACTTCTGAGACTTTTGAATCTTTCTTAGGCAGTATGAATCTTAACTGCTGAAGTTTTATAGCCTTTTTCTTCATGGCAACGGAAATTTTACTTTCAGTATGTCTGTTATTGTTTTTCCTTTTCCCATTTGACTGATGGTTATTGCATTTTCACATGCTAACGAAGTCTCAATATTTATATAGGTTCTCAAATGATAAACTATGGTATATTGATCAGATGCTCAAGGTTCTCTTGGAGGTAGAATCTGAAGACCATAATTGGCTCTGCTTTCATGGTTTCTTTTTTCGTTATTTATATTTGGATACGATGATTGGAGAATTTGCTCCATTTATTTTTCCTGGAAGTCACTACTTTTCTTTACAAAGCTATGCATAATATGTCATCATTCGCTCCTGAAGCTTTTATATAATGGTCATAATATTCTAGTGTTGTGGCACATATACCGCTTGTGTATCCTTTTGGTCCATTTTGCTGTTCTCTGTACCCGACTGTCCATTGCAGCTGCAACCCTCATGGCCATTGACAACCAACAAGTTGGAGATTCATAGTGTGAAGCAGCAACAACCATTGCAACACCCTCACAGTTTTCCTGAAGTAGATTGAAGCAACAAGATTTAGTGAAGCACCATGAATTATCTCTGGAGGATGGAGAGGAGGTTGTGGCCACACAGATATCACCAAGAGGAGTAGGTTCAACAGGGGATAATGCAGAGGTAGAGTCACAGCTAACTTCAGGAGTAGGTTGGTGGCTAGGCCTGAGCTCCAAGATAGTGCTCGAATACTGGGTATCCAAAATTTGGGCAGAGTGGCGGGGGTGGTGGTGGTGTCGAACTGATGAGGAGGTTTAGAGTTTGACAGCTTGTTCTTCTGGAGTTTGGGGACTGGTCATGACACTATTATGCTTGAAATTAGGACCCAAAAGAAAATTTTCAATGGGACACTTGTAAACTGCTCTTAATCATATAGACTGGAACTATTTTCTAGTTCCAATTTGGTGTAGACTGCAATATGAAGCTTTGGGAGAGAGTAATTGAAATTGTAACAAAACATTAGTTTGGCTTCATGGTTAGTAGGTTGCTTGAGCATTGCATCTTTCGAGGCATTTAATGGAAATTCTTAGACCTAAGAAGAAAGATTTGAATATTGCTTATCATGTGGGGTGAATTTTTGAGAGTGCTAGTTTTATATACGAACCTCATATAGGACATGCTTGATGGAGCTATAGTGTAAGGACTTAGAGTGAGTTGACTGATTGTTTAAAATTAACACTGGTCTGCAGCAAGGTTTAGCTTTAAATTCTTATGTTTTCACTTTGGTAATGGATGAGTTGCTGAGGCATATCTAGCATGTGGTGCAATGGTGCATGCTTTTTGCAAATGACAGGTATGGTTGTGGATGAGAGAAGGATTGGAATAAATAGTGAAGTGGAGTAGTGGCCCCTTGAATATGAAGGCTTTCAATTAAGTAAGGCAATGTCTGGATATATGGAGTGCAAGTTTGATATAGGAGGACATGTTGATGAATTGGAGGTGAAAGTCAGAACATGTTCCATTCTGAAGAAAGAGGTCTTCAAATACAGAGAATAAACTTCTAAACAAGATTACCTTTCAAAAAAGGAAAATCTTAACAAGATGGAAGAATCGATGTTGATAGCACGTAGAATCAATACAGGTTGCTTGAAGCAGAGAGGAACATCAGGTGTCTCTTGAAACAAGAAGATTCCTTTAAAAGTTACAGGCAAGAATTTGTAGGGCAATGGCAAGACCTACCATGCTGTACAGATCTGAATCTCAGCCTGTCAGTTGTAGGCATGTGCAGAGGCCTTCTGGGGCAAAAGTGAATATATTGAGGTAAATGTGTGGCCATACAAGGAAAAATTAGATCTAAAACAAGATAATGTAGGAAATGTTTGGTGTGGCACTATTAGAAGATAAGATAAAGAGACTTTTTACTGGGTCAGACATCAGGAGATAAGGACTTGTGATGTGGCAGTCTGAAGATGTGGGAAATTAGATATTGAACCTGAAAAGAGAAGCAGAGTTGGAATGAAACCATCATCTGATTTTGTGGATATAAGCCTTGGGATGACCTAGAATAGATATGAAGGCAACGAATCCATGTGGCAGGTTCCACATGCTGTTGAAAAAGACTTGAAATTGCAACCTTGCCAAACTGCTAAATACTCTCAAAAGTTGCATTTTTGTTGCCCTGCATCTTGGTGCTCAAGCAGCTTGGCACATTTTTTGTTGGCGATGCTCGGTTACCTGAGAACCTTTTTGTGATTCTATTTTAGTAGTGATTAGTGTTTTATTTATGCTCAAAACTTCTTGAAATTAAAATTAAATAGTTTTAACAGATGTGTTTTTGTCAGTTGTGAAGTTTGGCTCCCGTAAGTCCCGTTTAGATTAACGACCCAATCCTTAAAAGAAAAATCTTCTGGCTCCTATTGGATCATTGAGATGCTTGCCCTCTCTGGTTGACATAGGAATCAAAGCTTGTTTTTTGTTCTGTGTCTCCAAAGTGCTTTTTGCAGATTCTCAAAACCTAGGGCTTGGAATGCCTAGTATGTGGTTCTGAATTTTTTTCCCCTTTTTGTAATTTCTCATTGTAGGCAGGTAACTATGTAAAGGATGAAGTATGGTATGCGCTGATAGTTGTAATAAGTAATGCCACAGACCTTCATGGCTATACTGTAAGGTCCCTTTACAAGGCATTCCAAATATCATGTGAGCAGGTAATAAATTCTGGCGAATCAATTATTTGTCTATGTTATTATTCTTATCTCTGATATTACGTTCTGTCATCCAGAAAAGTCTTGTACGAGTGGCAGTGTGGTGTATTGGTGAGTATGGTGATATGCTGCTCAACAATACTGGAATGCTTGATGTGGAAGAACCAATCAGTGTAATTATCTGATCTTTTGCAGTTTAATCATGGTGAAATTATTTGAATAATGTGCCTGAATGACATGCTAATTTTTTATGAAAACATAAAATGATGTTTTTTTTTCTGTTCAAAAAAGGATAAGATGGTGGTTTTTTCTTCTTTCTCTTTTTTAAATGAGAATAAGATGGTGGAAATTGTATGCTTTTTAATCCAAATAATCCACACCAATCGTTGTTTCTTCTCCAAAATCAAGGCTTTTTCTGGTAGAAAAAACAAAGGTCAGGAGATGGATTCTGTAGATTAGGGTTCTACAGGCTTGTTGATTATCAGAGTGTGGCCAGCATCTGTTCTTTGGCTGCATAGGCTGCAGATGCAGCCAGATGGTAAACCACTCTTCATGTTTTGGTTTCAAGATCCCTGTAGTACATGATGGTATAGTTGTGAAGTGAGAACGGAACCAACAGTCTTGAATCTAGGTCCATCAATGAAACCAAATCCTAGGACAGACAATGATGACTTTGCCATTTGGTCCTTTATAGTTTGAATTGTAATCTGGGTTCTCAAATTTGTTTGTGTCTGGTCATTTTACTTGAAAAAAAAGGCATAATGCAGGACTAGGATCCTAGCTTGCTGCCCGACCATAGAATGTGATTCTGTTCTTGTATTGACCTTGCGAGATGAAATAACTCAATGGCATGTGACAAACTTGTACCTACCAGTGCTTTATCACAACTTTCTCCAGCTACTTCTGCTGCTTCTCTATTTGCTTGACAACAAATAATTAAGAAAGAATCCTTTTCTCCCCTCCAAATCTTTTTCCCAAGTACAGTCAAGAAGGTGGACATTTGTTGCTCAACATGTTGCTTCAAACGTAGGTATAGCTAAAATTCAAATTAGAAGAAATATTCCTCTACCATTTTGTGAGTCTTTTCCTTTTATTGTATAAGGCCTTGATGTCTCGGGTAGTTAAGAAAAAGTGGGATGCTGTCCGTCAGGCCCAAATTCTGCATGTCTGTCTAGTTGTTATACCTCAGAAAATCCCTTTTAAAAAAGAAATTGTACTTAAAAAAAAAGCTTAGCCATAGCTTTTTACTCTATTCTCATTTCTCACTTTTTGCATTTATTGTTTACAAGAACCTCTAAGTTTGGATGCCTTTTGCTCTGCTGACGGTATTTGTATCTCCTATCTGTTTCTGGCTCTTTTATCCTCTCAAATACATCCTACATTAGAATGCCAAATTATTTGCAATAGTAACTTCTTGATACTATATGTATGCATATTCTGAACCACTCACTATTTTTGAAAATTAGGTCACTGAAAATGAAGCTATTGAACTAGTGGAGCTTTCCTTGAAACATTATTCATCTGATATAACTACTCGATCTATGTCACTCATTGCTCTTCTCAAGATCTCCTCACGCATCCCAACATGCTCTGAGTAAGGCTTCAAGTATTTTGCATGTTATAACTGTCAATTGGTATTTGCCATCTATTTTGTTTTGCCTGTCATCAAGCTGATTAATACCTGTTATCCTTTGTAGGTTCCTTTATTTTGTGCTCGTGCCTTTGGTATTTTCCTCAATTATCACCAATTAATGTTTTTTTGATGATTTTCTTGAAAGAGCAACCTTCAAAGTTGTTATTGGAAGCTATTTGGAAATTGATAACCTGTAGCAAACACTTGGCTACTCCTCAAGCCAGCTAGTTTTGATTTTCTGGATAACAAACAATTTCTTTTTTGTTTGAAAAGGATAAAAAACAAATTATGACCTTTCTATTGGAATTAAGTCTGGCAATAGCCGAAGACAAACAGGAAAGGCATCAAAGAACCCATTTAGCTACTCCCCTTTATAAAGGAAAAGGCTTAGTTTTTCTGGTTAAAGAGATTTTATTGAGAAACAAAGGGTTCTTGGTTTAATGATGTGTGCTGATTACAGTATGAAACATTTAGAAACCTTATAATTATATTACGTTGTGTCTGGGTGTGTTCTTGTAGATAAGGATATGCTTTTTCTGAAAGTCATTTCCCCTTTTCTGCCTATATTTAATGATAATATTACAGGAGAATTCGAGAAATAATTTCTAAGGAAAAGGGGAGTCTTGTGTTGGAGTTGCAGCAAAGATCACTTGAGTTCAGCTCTATCATCCAGAAACATCAGAACCTCAAGTAACCTTTTAGAGCTTCCTCGTATTTTGTAAACATGCTGTTGAAAAAGTTGAAGATGTGGTACATGACCTCTTTTAAACTTCTTTCTGTGTGTAATTTGCAAACAGAACTTCCCTTGTAGAGCGGATGCCTGTTTTAGATGAGTTGGCTTACTTTGGAAAACGAGCTGGAACTACTGCACAAACAATTACCGCAGATAAATCCAGCAATCCAGCATCTGGAAAATCTCTTAAACTTCCTAATGGAGTGGCCAAGGCCCCTGCAGCTCCTCTTGTTGATCTGCTTGATTTAAGTTCAGATGATGCTCCACAGCCAACTACATCCGCTGCAGACTTTCTGCATGACCTACTTGGAGGTGACTTGACAACACCAGTACCAGGTACTTGGTTCTTTTCTATTATCTAGGTCTCCTCTTGCTCTTATTTGCACCAATTCATTCTCTTCATATGCAAAAGCAGTTTGTTCTTCAGAGGCTTTGCGCATGCTTTTATTGGTTTGTATAAACCTTATTTCAACACCCTCAACAACTCTAATATCCGTTCTTCTGATCTTTGGAAAAGGTTGTTTTCAGGAAACAATGCTATTTTTTTTCCTTGCAGTTATTCTAATATCTGTTTTTCTGATCTTTCGAGAAGCTTATCTCCCAACGAATTTTCAAGGGGCAACATTAATCTTCTATTTTTCTTGCAGCAAATTGTTCTGATTTACAGTGACGATCAATTGAAAATTTACAAGTTAATGATTACTAAACTTGAGTTTTTCTTTTCTTTTTGTGATACTTGAAAAGGGTCATTGCTCAAATCTCTCTTTTTTTCCCCCAGTTAATAACCTTTGCTTGTGGCTATAAAAAAAAAAGAGAGTGATCTTTGCTCGAATAACATGATTAAGAGATTTTTGCTGCTTGTATGTGATAAGCACGTCACTGTGATAATCAAGTGAACATGCTTAGTCATAAGTAGCTCTTTTTGGGTATTCTGCATAGAATATTCGTGTATGCATCTGCTACTTGGATAACACCATGCTGTTTATGTTTTTTTGCCATTCATCCACAGGGGCTTCTGCTTCACCCACACAAAACTCAGATATTCTCATGGATCTTTTGTCTATTGGAACATCTCCTACGCAAAATGATATGCTGACACCTAATGTGGCTTCCACTGCCCAAAATAACACGTCATCAATTTTCCAATTGGAGAAAATATCCTCACCTATGCCATCGAATTCTGTTTCATCTCAGATATCTCCATTGGATACTCTAAAAATCAGCACACCAGAAACAAAACCTACTTCAGTTGCTTCTCCAGTAGCGGACCTGTTGGATGGGTTGTCCTTGAGCTCACCAGTCTCAGGTGACTATTGGAAGGGGATTTTTTTCCCCCTCCTGAAGGGGACTACTGGGATGAGTTATAAAACTATGCAATCCTGTTATAAAACAGAATTTTATGTTTGCTTTGTATGATGCAGAACAAAAGGCTCCAGATTATCCGTCTATTGCCGCATTCCAGAGCAGTACATTGAAGATAGAATTTAGCTTTTCTAAGCCAGTAGGGAAACCACAGACAACATCGATCAAGGCCGTTTTCACAAATTTGTCAAATGACAATTATACAAACTTTGTGTTTCAGGCTGCTGTTCCTAAGGTAGGCATCATTTTCTTTTCCATCAGCAGTTCTCATTTGTTACACTAAACTTTTTATTGCAGTAGTAGGGATTGCCATGGCTTGATTCATGCTGTCACTTGCTTTAAGGTTTGCTGTTTCATATTTAATGTATAAAAAATGCCTCTTCCAAGTACCTTAAAGAAAAAGAAGAATGCTGAATGTCTATACCTTCCTCTCTGTTTTTAGTTCTGGGCATTTTTTCTGTTTAATGATTTAGTATTGTTCTACTGCTGGATGCAAAGAATATTTTGTGTCATTGGTTGTAAAAGAAAGCTCCAAGCATCACCACTGACATATGTATCCTTCTCAAGAATAAAAGGGCTCAATTTCAAAAAAGTCTGTTTAGTAGATATTGTTAATCTACTTTACTAAATGTAGTAAATTAAAAAGATCAAGAATCCCTTTATTATTAATTTATATGTTTAGCTGGAAAATATCTATATACTTTTCTTTCAAATCCAGAATGTCTATTCTCAAGTCAAATGCAACAATCATGATCACTAAGCGCCACTTGAAATCATGCAGTCCATTTACCTGCTTAAAAACCAATTTGTGAATGTTCTTGTGCAATAGATTGTCCAAACACCGTAACACGTTTTTAAGAAAGATCGCTTGTTTGTTTGTAAATGGCATTGCAGTTGGTTATCCACCAACTTGCTCTGAATAAAAAAACATACAGAAGGAAATTTGGAGAATTCTCTCATTCAATATCCAGCCCGAATAAACATCATGAAAATGTGGAAGGGAATGACAATGCTATTTGTGATTTCGCAGTTTGTCCAGTTACACATGGAATCTGCTAGTAGCAACATTCTTCCTGCTGGTGGTAGTGGGTCCATTACCCAAAATCTAAGTGTTACTAACAGTCAACATGGGCAGGTAATTTAGTCTCATAAAACATCGTTGCTTTATTATGATTTTTTTATCAGAGTATGAGCACTGACAGATCTTTTAATTGCCTGTCCAAGATGTTTATGTCACTGGTTTTCTTTTCTATATATATATATATATTTTTTTTTTTTTTTTTTTGAGAAGGGAAATATGATGGGATTTGATCTCATGACTTCTTGGTTGCCAATGGGGGACTTTACCATTGAGCCAACCCCTTGGTGGCTTCTTTATTGATATTTGCTAATTTCTACCTGTTGACTTCATCCCTTGGTGGTTGCTTCATCCCAATTTGAAGAGTAACCTGCTTGGCAACGTAGTTCTGTAGTTTGTTGCATATGCATTTAATCATGAAGTGTTTGCTGTGTTCAACATGAAGCAATGCACCTCTTCCAAAAAACATGAAGCAATGCATGTGTTATAATTGTTACTCATATTTGAGATTATTATAAATATTTGGGAATGACGAAGCAGTCCTTGTGAATGGCTTACTAAGGTAAGTTGCTTTTTAGCAGATGCACCCACCTTGTTAAATTACAACTTGACATGACTATTTTGTTATTTCTCAAGGGGAGCCAATTTATTGTCTCTCATTTCTGTTCTCTTTTTTCAGTTTAAATTTGATCACTAAACTGGAACTTCAGCTGCATATTTTCTGTTACCATCTTAGATACCCTTGCCAATATCCAAATTTTTGTAAATATCCCTAATATGCTACCAATTTTGCACATGCTAGTGATATCATTTCATGTTAATTATGCCCTTATATGGTCAATCTCTATGCCGCAGGCAGCTTACACTTAATTACTGTTGGTAAAAATTACAGAAACCGCTAGCTATGCGCATTCGGATAGCTTACAAAGTAAACAATCAAGATATGCTGGAGCAAGCGCAGATTAGCAACTTCCCTCCAGGATTGTAATGGAAATGCAGCGCTGAATTCTATGTATGTATCCAATGGAAATTCCTTCATGTCGAGGAATATGCAGATCAAATTGATCTTTTCCAAGTATCCTGGCATTAAATGAAAAGCGGCACATCCCCTAGGCACTTCAACTAAATGGATTGTACATTGCCTCAAATTTCATCGATCACACTTAAGGAGGCATGCTTTTGACAGGAAGGTCATTCTTTGACCATGTTGGTGTTGCATTGTTATCTTCCTGTTCATTTACGGGTTTTTGTTTAGTTGTATCATCCCATCTTCCCTGTTACCACATCCCCTTCTCAGCACCTCAAGTGATTTGCACATCCTTTTTGTGATAGCGAGTCCTTTATAGGGGTCTTCGATTGATGTTTGTTTCCTAGAAAAAAAATGTGCAACTTGCTCAGATTTTGATTTGGAGAACTGTTGAAACCCTTTGGTGGTGAGGATGTTAGTGAATACGCCAGGTGTCAGCCAGCATATTCTTGGGAAGGCCTCCCCTTCCCTTAATTAATAACCATCTTCTTTGCATTTTTTCACCACAATATATATGATTATCCAGAATGTTCTTGTATTCATTTAGATACTGCTTTTACAGCTGTGTCAACTTCTCTTTTGTGTGTTTCTTCCCCCCCTGATATTTTTTGACTACAGAAATGAGTCTGATTTTTCCCTTGAGTAACAAAGTAGATGGTTGCTGAAATCTTGATTGGTGCAAATGATGTGCGGATGGCTATGTTTATGAATATTCTTCCATAAATTTAGATGACAAAGATAAATCACTAGAAAATGGGAAGAGCTCTTTTGATGAATAGGGATGCAAATAGTTGAATGTGGATGTGGATAGATGTGCTATAGTATTGTTAATCCATTTAAGTGCAGTTATAGATGTAGATACCAATATTGGTGGATATAGGCATGCTTGCTTTGATAATCCACGGAAACACATAATAGGTATGGATGGGATATAAATGTTTACTTGTGGTTTCTGGGTAATCTCATACATTTGATGAATGGATTGTAAGTTTGCATATCTATAATGTATTTATTGTTAATTACATTTAGTATTCATATCTTCTCAAAGATCATTACCATGGGTATGGATAATTCATAACCTTGCATCCTTTTATTGTTAGTCACATTCAGTATTGCATTCCTACTGCTGTGGTTGATCTATCTTCGGATGATGTCTGCGATGCTGCTTATGTTTCTGATCTGGTGGTCAATGACTCCTTTAGACTTAGTTTGGTGAGGGGGATAATCCATTAAAATAGAGATTAATCTTATTTAGTGGGAATGATATTTTGACTCAGGTTAAGATGATTTAACCTGAGATAAGTTATTTCAAGGTTGATGTGAGATAAGTTTTTTTTGTTGATTATTTCATGTGTTTTTACAGGTTAACCTAGAAACTTTCCAAACAATTACAGGTTAACCTACTAAGATAACCTTTATGACTTTCAGATAAAATTGGAGGATAACCCAATTTTGCGGACTGCTCCGTTGCATCCTATAATTGTGACCTTATTCATTTCGACTACTGTTTAGCTGACTTTGTGGCCCCTAGTATATGGTGCTTTTGGAAGAAATCGGCAAATGCTAACCTTTGAAGTGTTTGGGGAAAACCTTTTGTTATATGACTGTCTATGCTGCTTATGACTCTAAAGTTAGGAATCAATTGTGGTCCCACCTTTTATCCTTTCGATATTGTGGGGGTGTGTGTGTTATACTTCAACTGAGCTTCTGAGAAAATTTGGGGCCTCCCGGAAAGCGACGCCTTTATTCGTACCATCGATGCCCTTGCTTTGCTTGATCTTCCTATGGGTGGTAGGCAGTTCTCCTAGTGCAATGGGCGTCAGGGAAGTTCTAGGATTTACCTAAAATTGGATCATTTTCCAGTGAATTCGAATGATTTTGATGTTTTACCTTCCGGGAAATTCCCCTCCCGTCGTAACTCGTTTGTGCTCCCACGGTACTTTCTTTTGAAGGTCTTCCCCCCTCGTGTCCGAGACCTTCTAGACACCAGAATATGTGGCTCTGAGATGAGTCCTTCAAAGCTCCGGTTACGTCGGTTTAGCTTTAGCTTTCGAGGACTTTGCCCTCTGATCCAATATCCAAGTTTTATTCTAAACCCTCTATCCTGAAAGGGGTTCTTAAATCCTGGAATAAGAACACTTTTGGTGATATTCAAAAGTTAGGGAAGAACATGGAGAGCCAATATGAGGACTTAGGGCATGAGATTATCGTCTCAATCGGATGATTCTATTTCCGCTGCTAAACGTATTAGGTCCTCTTTGATCTCATCCATTTGTTGTGGGGAGGGGATGTCGCGACATTTACGGCTTTCAATTATTTTCATTCCCTTGTACCTTCAGCCGACCCCTCCAATATCTCTAATTTTATGGATGTGATTATTACTTTGGCTTTTGAGGATGAGATCACTATGTTGGTCTCTCCTCCATCTGAGCATCATATTTTTTATGTTCTCTCGAGCATTCCTCCGAACAAAACTAAAACCTCGGGTCCGGATGATTTTAACTCTGGATTCTTTTTAAATTTTTGGGATCTCATCAAAATTGAATTTACTGCCGCCATTGCTTATTTCTTTACTTCTAAAGTCACCCCAAGATCATTTTATTCCACTTTCATCTCCCTGGTACCTAAAAAGTCAGACATTAATGGCATCTCGGATTATAAGCTTATTAGTCTTTGTAATATCGCCTATAGGATTGCATTTGGTCTTTTGGCTAAGAGATAAAGCTCTATTCTGCCTAGGATTATTTCCATGAACAAGTAGGATTTATGAAAGATCGGTCTATTTATGATAACATTGTTACAACCTTTGAACTCATCTAGCTCCTTGATTGCAAAGATTTTGGCTAACATTACTATGCAACTTGATCTTGAGAAAGCCTATGATAGAGTCGAGTGGGATGCTCTATGTATGATTCCCTCTTCATTTCGTTTTTCTAGTGATGTTGTTGCTTTGCTTTGATTAAAGCCCTCATTCACCGTGAGGGATCTTCCATTCTTGTCGATGGGAGCTCCTCTTCATTCTTTTTGATTTCACGTTGCCTTCTGTAGGGTGAATCTCTTTCCCCTTTCCTTTTTAATATGTTCATGGAACCTTTTATTCGTGATCTTAAAAAGTTGGTGTTGTGTTAGATGATTAGGTCTTATTCCATTAAACACAATGTTAATTCGCTAATTTATCTTCTTTATGCTGATGATATCATTTTGTTTCTTAACGGGAGTCTCAATTCTATTAGACACGTCGTCAAGTTTTTACATTTGTTTGAGGGTGGCCTTTTCCCAAAAGGTGAGCCTTCCTAAAAGTTTTTGTTTCGTGGGTCGAAATTTTCCTCTTGGTAGACTTTCTAGACCCCTTGGTAATCAACATGAGCCTCTCCCTTTTACTTACATTGTTTGCCCCATCTTTCTTGGGAGAACTAAGATCACCTATTTCTCTCCTTTATTGGATAAAATCCGATCCAAGCTCGCTTTTTGGAACACTAACCTTCTTTCTTTTGGGGCAAGGTTACTTTTGATCAAACACGTTCTTGCTTCTATTTTGATATATATTCTTTCGGTGATTGAGGTCCCTAAGAGGGTTATCCGGAAAATCCAATTTGTATTTGCAAACTTCTCTTGGGGTTCTGCTCATGATAGTCATCGATATCATTGGATTTCCTGGGGTAAGATGACTAAACCTTTTGAGCATGGCGGGCTCGGAATTCATAACCTTTATGGTTTCATTAAAGCCCTTAGGATAAAGAGAGCTTGGAATGTTAGGTCTGAGGATTTCCCTTATAAGAACCTTATTCAGTGCCATTTTGGGTTCTTTTTCATCCAGCCTCTCTTCCCTCCCGTCTCAAGATACTCTACGACAACTACATTGAAATGAAACCTTTTATCAGGTGGGATGTTCATCGAGGAAGTATCGATTTCTGGGTTGATGTTTGGATCGCGAATTGGCCTCCATCAGATTTTCTTTCGACCAACGGCGTTCCCAACGTCCTTAAAGTTGAAGAGGCCTCACCTTCTCCTCCTAACCTTTCGCGTTTCCCCATCTCTATCCAGGAGGAGCTTCGGGGTATCATTCTTCACGATCAATCGGATGCTCTAGTTTGGTCTCCTTCTCCTTATGTTAACTTGGCTTGTCACACTAATTGCACTCACTTTCAGAGGATTCTATTTTTTGAAAGATCATCGGCACCTTCGCCTTCCTCTCCGTATCTCGTTGCACGTTAGGCGCATTCTAAACTTAATTTAGACTTCCACCGACGACAATATTATCAAATTTGATATCAATTCGATTTCTAAATGTTCCTGTTGCACCCGTGCTCCTTCCGACGAATCGATTAGGCACCTGTTCTCCTCCAGCGAGCTTGCCGGTACCGACGGCCATTGGGTTTTCCGTAAGAATTCTTTAAAGGTTGTCAGTACTCCTTCATCCCTTCTCCTCGATCATGGATAATTCACTTCGTATACCTAATGCTAATCGAGTTAGCATTCCATTATTAGCAAACCATTCCATTGCAAGTTTAAATGGAGTACTCAACTTCATTATATATTGGGAGTCGGAGGTTAAAAGAAAGGCAGGGAAATTAATTAAATAAAAAATCTGGCATTTTTACACAGGAAGGAAAAATCAAAATAGACCACGACTCCTGACTCATCAAGAAAAAATACGAAGAAAGCAAACAGAATTATATAATACGCAGACATAGGTCATCCATTTAGATAAAATTGACGAGATAACACTCTGTTACTAATTCAATCTGTTGACATGCACGATGGTAACCCAAGAGCCGGCGGTACCACGCAACAGCTTCAACGCACACCTCGGTGTAATGACTAAACAGGAACATATTAACTGAAAGCGAAGTCTTCAGAGTCTCTCTCTCCCTCTCTCTTTGTTTGGTTCTTTCGAAGTAGCTCGAGTGGTTGAACCCATTTAATTACACGAACTCCATTTCCGGGTCCTTCCAGATGCCCTCGGTTTCCCCGAGCACCTCCGCCGCCAATCTCACGGCCGACTCTCTCGAGCCGAAGCTCCCACGAGAGCACTGATGGAAGATGGCTTCCGGTAGCTTGGCGAGACACTCCGTTAGAACGATCGCCAACGCCTCCTTACACTGCTCGAACTGGAAAGACCAATCCCCATCGTCGAACTTCTCCAGCATGGCCGTCGCGACGGTGTGCATGCTCTTCGCGGCGATCGCCTCCACCGGCAACTCGCATGCATGACTCCTCAGACCTCTGTACTTCTTCATAATCTCCAAAGACTCTTCTCTCAAGCGGTCGATCCTTGCCTTCTTGGTGGAACCGACGCAGACGATCGATCTCAGGCTTCGATTGACCCACCTGTTTCGATATCTCAAGTTCTGCTCCACCGTCTCAGCCGCACCAAGCGCCTCGTCCGATGGCTTCGTAACGTTTTCGTCGACGAACTTGGCGTACCGGAAGCCCTCGTGTACCCCTTTCGTCAGCTCCTCCATCTCAACGTCGCCGGAATGTTCTCGGAAGACGACTTTCACGATGCATGCGATCGTCATCAGATGAAGGGACCAGCAATCCTTGAGCACCTCGTGGGATGAGGCCACCGTTTGGAAGCTACCAACGAAGTGCTGCCCGATGCTACTTCCCAGGTGACTAGGCCAAGGGCAATACTGGTCCAAGACCAAGTGCAGGTAAACCGGCCGCCTCCCCCTGCCTCTCTGGATCCACTCCTCCGGTTCGTCCTTCCATTTCTTCACAACAGATTGCTCATGCCCGTCCGCCCAATCTAGATTCAAGACGTAGGAACGTAGATCGTCTTCATCGCTCGACGCCGTAGGTAAGATAGTACGACTACTACTGCCGGCTCCTCCTTCCTCTTGGTTATTATCACCATCATCATCTTTGTTGCGACATAGACAGACCAAGAAGACTAACGGAAAGAACAAAAGTAGACCCACGAGCTGGTTGAGAAGAACGACCAGCCAGCTGATACACACCAACGTGACGTGGATCACCATCAACAAGGTAGCACCAACGTTCCTTGCGTGGAATAACAACCCCCCAAATTTCATGTAGTCCGGAGACAGGGGTTGGTTCTTCCAATCCCTCGGCGTCAGCATCACATGGCGTCCGTATTTCACGAAGGTGTCCTTGAAATTATGACGACCAACGATCAAGGATGCGGAATAAGATCGAGATATAGCTATCACCAAACCTAGAACTATCCCCGTAACTTGAACGAAGAAGATGGCCGTGGTGGACCACAGGTAACCCGACATCGATAGGCAGTTCCATTGACGCAACTGACGAGGAGAAGGGAGGATATGGAGGAAGAAGGAGCACAAGAAGATGGTTAAGAGCGACACGGCTTGGGACACACCGGAGGCTCGCAAGGAGTAGTTTGGGCTGCAGGTGAGTGCCATCAACCAATACTTCTGGATGTACATCTTGAGCTTCCAAGTGGTAAACTTGGGAGCAGAAGCAGCAGCAGCAGCAGCAGCAGCAGTACTACTACTACTATCATTCTGCTGCATCCCCCTCAGGATCTCCCTGTGCTTGAGGTAAAATTGGGACTCGAGGCGTTTCTTGGTGGTGGGAACGATGAAGCTGTGTGAGATCAACAAGGCATAGATGGTAGCCATAACTATGGTGCTGACCTTAAGGTGAAGAACAAATTTGGTAACCAGTCCGGTTCTGCATTGGGCCCACACCTTGTAGATGGCGTTTACTACGAACATGCCAAGGGGAATCAGATTGGTGGAGATGATGGACAACTCACCCATTTGGCCCAGAGAGGGCATGGCGTGGTTCATGGAGACGCAGACGAAGACGACGCCGGCGACCTTGGCGAGCTGGTCCAGGTGCCCTGGCATGGGTTCCTGATCCTCCAAGGACACCGACGAGGAGAAATCCAAGAGTTCGAGCATCAACGCATCGAAGACGAAGAACCTGCAGGTGATCGTTGTCATGTTCCATCTGTACCAGCTTCTCGTTACGTCGACTGCCATGAGGAGAACGCAAAACACGGAGCACACTAAGGCAAGAACCCCACTCCACAACGCACTTCTATCCACGGGGTCTTCTAGACCTCCGTACACCGTGCAACTCCCCGCCATCGATCTCCCTCCCCACCCCCCACCCCCCTCTCTATCTCTCTCTCAACTTAATTCCTTTGCTACAATTCAGATCCTATCCATCTCTTTTATATATATATATATATATATATATGAGGGCAGGGAGCAGGTAGATGATCTGCACACAACTTATATGTATGTATAACAATATTTTCTACCACGAATAATATTTTTGATCAAAATTTGAGAATTGAGATCACTTCATAGAAACATGTTATGTATCAAATTTGAAATCAATATAACATTCCTAGCACATACATCAAAGGGTACTCATTTTACAACCTAAGTATCACGAAATTCGACAATGTTGGATGTATATGCTAGGAATGTTGGATTAATTGATTTCAAGTTTGGTGGATAATATGTTTATATGAAGTGATCTCAATTCACAAATTTTTAATTCAAAATATTATTCGTGGTGAGAGATATTGCAGCACCTACACGTAAATTACATGCAGATCACCTGCACACTCCTTTTTCCATATATATATAAGGTTGAGAGCGTATAGATGACCTACATATAAGTTACATGCAGGTGTGATAATATCTTACACCACAAGTAATATTTTAGATTGAAGATTTGGAAATTAAAATCACTCTATATAAACGTGTTATATACAAAATTTGAAGCTAATTTGACCCTCCTAGCACATTTATCTAACATAGTTGAATTTCGTGATATTTAGGTTGTTAAAAGTAAATTTCCTTTGATGTATGTGCTAAAAGTGTTATAGAGAGAGAGAAGGGAGTATGTAGCTTACCTGTATATAATTTAAGAGAATCTTAACTAATTATATATATCTTCCGATATGAGTAATATTTTAGAGTGTAAATAGAAAAATTAATTAAAATTATTTAATATAAATATATTATGTATAAAATTTTAAACTAATTTAATGTTTCTATCCCTTATATTCAAGGTGACTTAATTTTAACCATTTAAGTGTTTCGAAATATGATCATACTTGATAGAAGTACTCAGATGGATATCTCATTCTAATGAAATTTTATGTATTGTATATTTTTATTAAATAATTTTAATTTTTTAATTTTAATTTTAAAATATTAATTATGTATAAAAATATATTTGCATACCACTAAATAAATGTAGTAAATTCAATCGAAAAATAACAACGAATCTCTTAAATATCGCTATGATTAATTAATTTCTGCTGTTGCGATATATGCATACCCCTACACACACACATATATAACCTTAATTCCTGATCCGTACGGTAGCAACCAGGGACAAAGTCAGGGCTTTTATGTCGGTGGAGGGAGAAAATCAAATGTATGACCACGTATTAACAGCTTTCTTCAAAAAACCCTGATTTTGGACAATCAACTGACCAAATAAAGGGATGGGTGCTTCGTAATGTTTTTGGACAACTCATTATGGCTACCTCTGGAAGAACTCCTCCCCTTTTAAAAGAAATTTTGATCGTTGATGTTATTCTCCATGAATGCTCTTCATTTCTACAAGGATTACACTTTTCAACCACACATGGGAACATAATCTCATCTCCTCAATCATGGATGGTATATATGGAACACTACCAGTGGCTTGGAACGCCAAATTAAGTACGTCGGTCCAATTTGCTTTTCTTAAAAAAAAAAAAAACCTCATTTTGTCTTTTCATTAATTTTATGCGAATATATACCTTGTCCAAGGCACTTTTCGAGTTGACCTGATCCTTGGGGGGGAATTCGTGGAAAGGCGCACTTCCTCTTCCTTCACTTCTCCCTCGAAGATCCAAAGGACTACTCCACTTGGATTCACTACGATTTCCTTATATTAATTTACCTATGGTTGGTTGTGGTTTTCCTTTTGGCTCTGGCATTGAGGGGGCATAGCCACGTCATTTAATGTCGAACTCCCTCATTATACTAACATGGATGACAACTAAATAGCAGATTCAGAAGACTTTGGGTTCTTGTAAACATATATCTTTGTTTTTTTAGGGGATTTTGGGTTCTTGTATTTTTATTTTTCCTTTTTGCTATGTACCTTGCAGGTTTAGTCTATGCCTCCTGCCCTCTGGTGAAATGAAATTAGCCCTTGATTTTCTTTTTTCCTTAAAAAAGAAGAAAAAGAAAAAGCCGACTAACCAAATTAATTAACTAATTGGATAGAAAAATGTTTAGTGTTAGTCACGTTGAGTTAATTGAACATTAAGTGAGCTAATGACTGTTAAATAATGTTCATAATTGAAAAAGTAATTTCCGACAGAGCAACAAATCAAGACTACGCGCGGAACGTTCGAAAAGGAAATTGACTTGTTTAATTTAAATGAAATGGGGACGTGGACCAGAAATTGAGACAGCCGTTGCCATTTGTTGAGACTTTCCTTTTCTTATATATTAAATTGATAAGCACAGCTATACAACATCGTGCGTATTACATGTTTATTTTAAATAAAATTTTGTGCAACACATCAAGCTTTTTTCTTCTTTGGATAATAATTTGTATCAAATGTAAAACATCACTTTTTTTCTTAAATATAATTTAAGAAAACTTGATCCAAATGTTTATGATTTCCAAACTATTATTGAGTTGCACGTTACAAAAGAAGAGCTTTTAGAAATATAATTCACGTTTTTCCTAAATTTTTCTTAGTACTCGTGTGTCCGAGGGTTAGTTCACCTTTAAAGGCCAAGACCTCAACTCAAGCCAGTCATCCTTGTCGCCTAAATATTCATGTTTCCACTTCATTAGTTTTCTCATATGTATTGCATACTCACATGCATTTTCTAGTTTTCTTTAGGATTCAAGTATGTCGACCCTAATATTGTTGCTAACAAGCTCATTCAACATTAGCTCTAGGCATTTGTGAAATAAGAGTCATTTAGGTGTTTAGGATTTATTGTATCATTCATGGTCCATAATAACATACATGTAGTTGGAAAGCCCACCCTTAGGACATATTGTCATTCTTAATTTCAACCACCACTATCCTGTGCTAGAGAATGAATAGCAAGACTATTTATTTAGTAAGCATGTACTCAGCAAGGATTAGTGATAGCATCATCATCATCCTCTATAACTAACTTAATTTAGGAAAGTTCTAAGGTTAAATTTACCTAATTAATACATCAAAAGGGCATATAACTCAATCAGGGTCGAAGAGAGAGAAATTAATAGAAAAGGGGTTAATTATGTAATTTTCATAAATAATTATAAATGCAGAATAACTGGAGGGTAAAATTTTGGTTAATTAAAGGTCAATTAACCTTAAATGTCCTAAAAGTGGGTTGATACTGAGTAATTTAGGATTTTCATTCAAATCGAGTGTTAATCCTTAATTAGACTGGCTAATTTCAACCCCGCTTTAATTAAAATAGTTATGATGAAAATAAATGTAATATAAATCTTTTAAAAATTAATTAAAAATATTTTATAAGGTTTAGCACTGTTACGACTCGGTTCCCAAGTCCATACGAGATACGAGAATCGGATCGACTTGACTGATCCCAAGACCCAGTCGTCCAACGAGAAAGTAACGAAAAGAGCAGTAAAATAAATCACATTTACCATGTATATAACTAGTAGTAACAAAATACAGCAGTAAAGGAAGAAAAACTACAGTATACACCACCACAACAGTAAAGAGAATAAACATGTACATAAACATGAAGCTTACAATAAAAGAGTACAGGGGTAACAGAATTACTCACTACAACGGAAAGAAAGGTACAGTGGGTACTACACAAGTAACACTACTGGGCTCTACTAGGCCCAGTACCCTCTGCAGCCGCCGACTCTGGCTGCTCAACACCTGGTCCTCAAAAGGTAACAAGGGTGACACGTCAGCGAAACGCTGAGTAGAGTGGCAACTAAAAGCTAAGAAGTAGTAAGGTGGACAGTAGCTGTTATATTTTTAATTTCTTTCTTTATATTTTTCCCCTTTTATTCATTATTGATTTATTTCTCAGATCCTTCTCTTGATCTTGAATGTTCCTCGTGGGAACGATCTTGATTGCAGTCTTTTCCGAAAAGTAGAACATGTGGTGCTCTCCTGGTCGGAAGAGTCCCCCGTGGTGGTCCTACCCTCAGTCAACCACCCGAAGGTCGCTGACAGACGTAACGGTGACTACGGCACGCGCGATAAACGCACGGGTAGCTACACTGCACTGACACGCGGTCAGTCGTTTCCGTTAACGGGTGCGCTCAAAGCACAACACGGAACCAGTATAGGGTAGAGCCCTCTCAGTAACAGGGGTCCAACCCTTCCACAGCAACCAAACAGGGGTCTTGCCCCTCCACAGTCTGCGCATCCTCGCTTGACTACCCTGGTTTGCCCAGTGGGCCTAACAAGTCGGTGTAGGAGGGCTAGCAGAACCCCGGGGCCCATGGGGTAGCTAGTGCCCTCCCTACACTAGTAGCTCTCTTTGGTACTGTGTACACGAGGGCCAAAAGTCGGTACAAAGTGGCCAGACCTAACCTCGGGTCCCTGGGGCGGCTAGCTTAGCTCTGCACTAAACATGGGGACAGTTGCTCTCCTTGGTACTCCGTACTCAAGGGCCAACTCACTTCCCCACTTCTATTGCATTCACTTTCCAGGAGTTCTACTCCTAATTCCCCGTAGGGTTCATGCTCTTTCAAGTCAGCCAATTAGGTTTCACCGTTCCAGCTTTATATCCATATAACCCATGTTCTTAACAGTAATTATTCATTCATAAACAGGCAGCTGTTAATTGGTGAGACGCCAATCCTCTGTAGTTCTAATATTTCGTCATAGTATAGTATAGAGAAGCGGTTACCAGTTTAATATAATTTGTTACTCGGAAATGAAAGTTTTCCTGAGGTCGAACTCAGGGAGCAAATTATATTCTAGAAGTACAAAGTTTCTATTACAAAAATGTAAGAGAGAGAGAGAGATTTGTCTTGTTGGCTTTTTCTTCTTCTCTTCTTTCTCTTGTCTTTGTCTTCTTCTTTTCTCTTCTTTTGGTTCTTCAGTCTTCTTCCTTCTTCTTCTTCTTTTTCTTCAGGGCTTCTTCTCTTTCTCCTCGTGTTCTTCTCTCTTCTTTGTCTTCTTCCTTCTGCTCTTCTTCTTTCTTTCTTGCTTGCGGTGCCTGTTCTTCTTTTCTTCTTCTTCAAGGCGTCGTTTGATTTTTCAATCAGACGACTTAAGTGGCTTCTGCTACAGTGCGTCCTCCTTCCTTCTTTCTTCTGTGTCTTTCTTCTTCTTCTCGCAGTCCTTCTTCTTCTTCTTCTTCTTCTGTGCTTCAAGCAGCCACGGCTCTAGCTGCTCCTTCCTTCTTTCTCTTCTCCTTCTTCCTCTGCGGTCTGCTTTCTCTTCTTCTTCTTCTGTGCTTGCACGCTCACAGTTTGGTCCGGGCAAAAACCTACTCTACCCTCCCCCGCGTCTCTCTCTCTCAGAATTCACTCGTAGGATAGCTCTCCCAGAGCCGCCGGGTATTCGAATACGGGTCACGCCCGGGTCCAGGCCCACCGGCGTGCGGTGGTGGGCGAGGAGTGTAGGTCGGGTAAACGGGTCGGGCCAGGTCCACGGGGGGTGGTCGCGGATGAGGCCGGGTGAGCGGGTAAGAGGGACCTCACCCCGTGTGCTGAGGTGATAAGCCTATAGCACTTTTTTATTTATGCGGGCGCGCGGCTTCAGAATCCACCGAGGTGGGACTAAATGTCTCACTCCAATTTGGCGCCTGCAGCTGAGAAAGCTGCAGGCAATCACGGCTGTGTGCGAAGCCTTCACCCCAGCTGCAGGCCTGGGCAGCTGCGTAAGGGTGAACCGCGCGTCCTTGTGAGTCAAACCTGGGCGAAGCGAGGCTGCAGCTGCAGGCGGAAGAAGCTCCACCTGCTCAGCAATGGCGGCGGAGGGCGGGTGACCTGTTCATAGCAATACGGCCTCTCGGCCTAGTCAGAAGGTGCAGGGAGCTTCGCCAGAGTGTGGCGAAGCTCGTGCAGGTGGTGGCGAGGCATGGGGCGGCGTGCAAGGGCTGCCCTAGGTCGGACTGTGGCTGGGGGAATGGGTTTGTTCGGGGGGTCTTTAGGCAGCGAACGACAGGGAGTGAAGGGGTGAAAGTGGTTCAGCATGAAGAGGCGGAGGTTTTGGGTCGGTCGGCGAGTCGTGTGGGGTGGTGGAATGATGGGAGCGAGTCACCGGAGGTTGGCCGGAGATGGAGAAGGTGAGGGCGATCAGGCTCGGTCGAAGGGTGGTTGAACAAACTGGAGTAGGGAAAAGAAAGAGGGGAGGAAGGGAAAGAACTGTACCTACTTGGAGGGACGAGGGGGACCGGAGCAAGGCGACAGTCGTATTGACTGTCGCCGGAGAAGAAGGTGCCCAGAGAGAGAGGGCGGCGACTAGGAGAGAGCGGGAGAGCGCGCGCTGGGTACGGCGCGACGCGGGAAGAGCGGGTGAAGGCGGCTCTGCTGCTGGTAATGCGGCAGAGCGACGAGGAGGAGGAGGAAGAACCGCCGGAGCAGGGGGGCTTCTGCCAGAGTGGGAAGAGAGGGAAGAAGGGGGGGTTTCTCCGTCAGAACCCAGCTGCCGAGTTCGGTAGACGGGGGCGGCTTTTATAGAGGTGGAATCAGAGAGGTGGGCGGAGGGAGGCGACGTGCCTCCTTCGCTGGAGGACGCCGGAGATGGAGACCCATGCCTTCCGTGCATTCGCACGGGAGGTATGGGTAGCCGCAGAGACCATGAAGGTGTCCCTGCGACAGCAGACGTCGCAGGGAACCTCCGGTTGTCTTGGCAGAGGGTCTCGCTTACCCCGCCCCCCCAGCGTCACTCATGGGTGTTGTCTTCTTTACTGATAGCGTATTAACTCAAAGCAAGAGGTGCTTATTTAGGGCCTCAGTCATTCATCACCAGGTCTCAGCTACTATACTAAACTCAACTCACTGTCATGCCAACCACGTGGGACGTCATTACTTCCACACCACCGCACAGGCACGAGTGAAGGTGGCCTAGCCGCGTTAGTAGCTGAGAGTCCCAGCGGGCAGATTGGGCATAGAGGCTGGAGCGCGGGGTGCTAGGGTTTTGCAGGGAGGACCCAAATGCAAAGAACGAAGAAGAGTTAGGGGCCAAAATGCGGGGGTTTCAAAAATTGAGGGTCAAAAAGTAATAGATGAGGACCAAAATGTAAAGTTGGTCAAGAAGGTCTCTTCTTAGGCTCAAGTTTTTATACATGACTAATTAGGACCTAAGGATTCTGATGGTGAATTTTATTTCTAGATCAGACCTTGTTTGACCGGTCAATTTACGTAAAAACCCAAATTAAGTCATTAATTGGGCATGGTTCTCAATGTAGGTCAAAATGGGTTCCTAAGGCCAAATTGAAGGTTCTAAACCCTAGAGATTATTTTTATATGAATTTTAGTGGGTTTATTGGATTTTTTATTTGCCTCGAACCTTGTGAATTGAAGTGGGGTTATTTTTGGGTTATAGGATGTCATTTAATTCCTTGGAGTTACTGTAGCCTTTATTGGATCAACTCATCCCACTTTTCTTCTTATTAGGTTAGTTTGACCTATGTTTGGACACTGAGTTACCCTATTTTCAGATTGAATTGGTGAAATTGCATTTTTACTCCTTAGTTTCTATTTTTTTCACAAACTCAGAATTTCTCTGAGCCAAGCCTTTCTAGAGTTATGTAGGAGCTTTTTCTTGCAAATCTGGGTTAGGTGATGCTAGTTTAGGGTTTATGACGAGGTTCTCATCATACCCCCATGCCTAGCTTTTGCTAGTCCCTTAGCAAAAACCTAAGGTTTTAACCTTTGTTCTAGACCATGATGATTTTAACAATCTTCAGATAAGTGCTTTTTCATTTGAACCTAGATTAGGTTAGAATGCTGACCATAGGCTTAAAAGGTACTCTAGTACCAACCAAGATCCAGATCTGTCTAGCCTTAGTCTCAATCTTTGGCAAAGGTTTTT
The DNA here is from genome assembly GCA_037157565.1 of Thalassia testudinum. Classification (NCBI taxonomy): domain Eukaryota; kingdom Viridiplantae; phylum Streptophyta; class Magnoliopsida; order Alismatales; family Hydrocharitaceae; genus Thalassia; species Thalassia testudinum. The sequence goes on from JAZHRO010000030.1 coordinate 59,325,300, forward strand.
AAGGCCCACAAGAACTAACCTAAGGTTTATTGTACTTCGTGATTAAAGCACCCCGTGCTTGAAATGATTTTAGCCCTAGTTCAGTTCGCAGTGCGTTTTGTAAGAGAGAGAGGTAGAAAGTTTTTTTGTTTGGAGAGTTTTCTCTCTCTTTTTCTTTTTAGTTCTTGCCTAGGATTGGCTTTTCAACACGGTCTGTATCAGATTCCTTGCTCCCATCATCAATCCTCAAGGGTTCCTGGCAATCGATGCTTCGAGATAGCACTGCCCATGGCAACCCCCGGAACCCTGGCTATTGAGATTTCGAGATAATCCCATCCATGGTTGTTGAACGTGTACGAACCTACGCTAACGTGTTCGATTTTGGAAAACCTGTCGTTGTAGTTCGAAAGCGAAGAATTCGTGTTCAACAAATAAAATTTATACCGAAATTAAAATTCCGGGTCGAACACAGGGAGGCAGACGTTTGATTTAAAAACTACGCGTTTCTTTTTATTTGTTACAGAATAATTAAATTTAGAACCGTCTAATTATTTACAATAAATAGAAGAGAGAGAGAGTAAGAGAGAAAGAGAATATTACACAGAGAAATCAAAATGAGATGTAGAATAAACAAGGAATTTTTGTATTGAAGAGATTGTTCATTACAACTAGAAAGCATAAAACAATTACTCTAGAAAGCGATAAATTTACTCTAGAAAGCACTAAAAGAATGGAGAGAGAAATGTCCTCCTCGACGATTTCTTGGAGGACGAGTAGATTAATCTAGAAAGCAGTAAATCTATACTAGAAAGCAGTAAAAAGAATAGGGAGAGAGAAATCCTCCTCGACGGTTGCTTGGAGGACGAGCCGGACGAGACGACGCCTGGACGAAGGAGAACGAAGCGGGACGAAGGAGGACGAAGCAGAAGAACGGGAACGAAGCAGCACGCCGTCGTCGTCGCGGGATCCACTTCCGAAGGGGAACGAAAATTGGACTTTATCTCGCGAGAAGCAGCCCGGGTGTGGGACAAGCTTCTCTTGAGCTTTGGAGGGGTAGAGAGGAGAAAGAAGGGATGAAAATTTCGTATGGAGGGGGTCTCCTTTTATAGTTGCAAGGAGTGGGGGCAAAATGGACATTACATCTTCAAAATAATAAATAAGGGGTCTTTAGTGACGGATAAATCCGTCACTAAAGCCCCGACGTGGCCGTCGCCGCCGCGCCCACGCGCGCCCGCTCGGCTGCCCGCGTGCGTAACGCCTATGCACGTCCGCGAAGTCTCAGCCGTCCGATCGCGAGATCGGACGGCTTAAATCGCGTCCGCGCCTGCTGCAACCCGCCCGCCTGCGCGTGCGATCGCGCGTTACGCGGGGCATGCAATCGCGCGTCGGCGCTATCGGGCGCCCGCGACCGCACGATCCCCATCCGACGCTCCACGCGCCTCAATAACCCGCGCCTCCAATCCACTCGCCGCGGCTCGAACCCGCGCCCCACGCTCGCGTAAGCGCGCTCGACCGCTGTGCTGCGGGGCGCGGATGGTCGAGCGCACGTTTTAAGCGCCGGGCGGCCACAGCTGTTGGATCTCCATCTGACGGTGGAGAGCGATCGGGCGGGGGCCTTCACAAAATGCCAGCGGCCGTATGGGCGGCTGAGATGGTGCCACGTGGCGCCATCTTGGCCGTCCATCTTCTGGAAGTTGTAGATGGTGCCACGGATGTCGGATTGACTCGATTTTTGTGTCGTTTGGCTGCGATCGTCGATACGAATTCATCCGTGTGGTCGGATTTGTCATCTGAAGTGCGGATTTACACCATCATGACCCTTGATCTTCTAGGGTTCCCCGGTCTCTATCTGATGCTACGGATGCCTGATTAGGGCGATCTTGGAGTCGTTGAACTCCAATCGTCGCCCTGATCATATCCATACGGTTGGATCTTTGATCCGAGGCCCCGATAAAATATTTGCCCTGTCCAAGCACATAAAAGGAGACAATTAACCTCCATTTTATTCAAACTACTCTAAATGCAAGATGATGCATGTAATGCAATATTTATATCATGAACGAGTACGAACCTACGCTAACGAGATTGGTTTTGGAAAACCTGTCGTTGTAGTCCGAAAGCGAAGAATTCGTGTTCAACAAATAAAATTTATACCGAAATTAAAATTCCGGGTTGAACACAGGGAGGCGAACGTTTGATTTAAAAACTACGCGTTTCTTTTTATTTGTTACAGAATAATTAAATTTAGAACCATCTAATTATTTACAATAAATAGAAGAGAGAGAGAAAGTAAGAGAGAAAGAGAATATTACACAGAGAAATCAAAATGAGATGTAGAATAAACAAGGAATTTTTGTATTGAAGAGATTGTTCATTACAACTAGAAAGCATAAAACAATTACTCTAGAAAGCGATAAATTTACTCTAGAAAGCATTAAAAGAATGGAGAGAGAAATGTCCTCCTCGACGATTGCTTGGAGGACAAGTAGCTTAATCTAGAAAGCAGTAAATCTATACTACAAAGCGGTAAAAAGAATAGGGAGAGCGAAATCCTCCTCGACGGTTGCTTGGAGGACGAGTCGGACGGGACGACGCCTGGACGAAGGAGAACGAAGCGGGACGAAGGAGGACGAAGCAGAAGAACGGGAACGAAGCAGCACGCCGTCGTCGTCGCGGGATCCACTTCCGAAGGGGAACGAAAATTGGACTTTATCTCGCGAGAAGCATCCCGGGTGTGGACAAGCTTCTCTTGAGCTTTGGAGGGGTAGAGAGGAGAAAGAAGGGATGAAAATTTCGTATGGAGGGGGTCTCCTTTTATAGTTGCAAGGAGTGGGGGCAAAATGGACATTACATCTTCAAAATAATAAATAAGGGGTCTTTAGTGACGGATAAATCCGTCACTAAAGCCCCGATGTGGCCGTCGCCGTCGCGCCCACGCGCGCCCGCTCGGCTGCCCGCGTGCGTAACGCCTAAGCATGTCCGCGAAGTCTCAGCCGTCCGATCGCGAGATCGAACGGCTTAAATCGCGTTCGCGCCTGCTGCAACCCGCTCGCCTGCGCGTGCGATCGCGTGTTATGCGGGGCGTCCAATCGCGCGTCGGTGCTATCGGGTGCCCGCGACCGCACGATCTCCATTCGACGCTCCACACGCCTCAATAACCCGCGCCTCCAATCCACTCGCCGCGGCTCGATCCCGCGCCCCGCGCTCGCGTAAGCGCGCTCGACCGCTACGCTGCGGGGTGCGGATGGTCGAGCGCACGTTTTAAGCGCCGGGCGGCCACAGCTGTTGGATCTCCATCTGACGGTGGAGAGTGATCGGGCGGGGGCCTTCACAAAATGCCTGCCACGTGACGCCATCTTGGCCGTCCATCTTCTGGAAGTTGTAGATGGTGCCACGGATGTCGGATTGACTCGATTTTTGTGTCGTTTGGCTGCGATTGTCGATTTGAATTCATCCGTGTGGTCGGATTTGTCATCTGAAGTGCGGATTTACACCATCCTGGCCCTTGATCTTCTAGGGTTCCCCGGTCTCTATCTGATGCTACGGATGCCTGATTAGGGCGATCTTGGAGTCGTTGAACTCCAATCGTCCCCCTGATCATATCCATACGGTTGGATCTTTGATCCGAGGCCCCGATAAAATATTTGCCCTGTCCAAGCACATAAAAGGAGACAATTAACCTCAATTTTATTTGAACTACTCTAAATGCAAGATGATGCATGTAATGCAATATTTATATCATGAAATGCAATCCTATGCTTAAGAACATGCATAAATAGACATTTTAAGTAGTGTAAATGTGTTTGCATCAGTGGTGTTCCGTGGCTGAATCCAGACCCTGGCAATTGACACTTCGTGATAATGCCATCCATGGAATCTTAACCAACAGAGTGCTTACATGCCCCCAGTAGGATATGTAAATATCCTAAGAGACAAGCACCGAGGAGATGATATTTTGTTACGCATATTTGAGGGGATTTCCCGCCTCTCCGCGCTGGGAACTCGTCCAAATCAACTTGTGTTGATCGGCCTCTCCTATTCTAGGTGTATTTTTCAGAATTTTGCGACGCTTCTGCGTGATTTTGAATTTTTACGCTTACTGAACCGGGCTGTGTGTGGGGTTGGGGTGCTTAGGTTACTGAGTCCCGTAAACCAGAAGTTAGTTAATGAGGTCCAATACTCCCTAAGCCTTGGACCTAATACTTAAGCTTTTCATTTTCCTCAACCTCTTGAGGACTGTCTAGATCTTAATGGGTACTAAGAGTCTATCTAAGAATGCCTAAGGTTTGCGTTCTTACTAATCTCACCATGCACTTTTCATTTCTTTTCTTGAATAAGGTATAGAACTTAGGTCGATTCCTTAGCTTCTTACTAATGACTATCACTCTTTTTCTTCAATTTATGCTCCTTTTTGTTTCTTTTTTCTTCTCCCACAAAATTTCCTTTCTCCTCTTATTCTTTTTTTTTTTTTTAAATTTTTAATTTTTATGGTGTTTTTGTCATATGTGAATTTTTTTATTTTAAAACCCTTTTTACAAGTTTTGCACTTTTATACCCCCCCATGCCTAAGGTTTGCAATGTCCTCATTGTGACTTAGGGGTTTTTATTTACTTAGTTCATTCTTTAAGACAGATATTTTAATGAGTGAATGGGTTGGGATGAATTCTGCGGGCGATTTCTAATCTCAGATGCATGTATCTGAGGTGGAGTCGGCTGTCTATAAGGGTGAACTTTAAGTGCACAAAAGTGTGAAAAGGGTTTAGATTTTCAGAAAATGACGGGTTGCCTCCCGTTAAGCGCTGAGTTTTACGCCATCGGTTGGGCGCAATAAGCTTAAGGGAAATGGAGGATATAAGAAGATTCAGCCAAATCAGTAGAAGTCACATCAATGAACAGCTTGAGTCTCTGACCGTTCACGATGAAAGGTTCGGAATCGTGGCTGAGCGGACTGATTTCGATAGCTCCATTTCCAAAAACCTGCCGGACTAAATATGGTCCGACCCACTTGGATCGCAGCTTTCCCGGGAAAAGTTTGAGTCAGGCATCAAAGAGTAGGACCTTCTGACCAGGATGAAAGATCTTTCTCGAGATGTGCTTGTCATGGAAGGCTTTAACCTGCTCCTTGTAGATTCGTGAGTTCTCATACGTGTCTAGGCGTAATTCATCGATCTCGCTGATTTGGATTTTTCTGTGGGTTCCAGCCTTTGAAAGATCTAGATTACAGTTCCGTACTGCCCAATAGGCTTTATGCTTCAGTTCTACGGGAAGGTGACATGCCTTTCAGTACACCAGTCTAAAGGGAGACATCTAATTGGGTTTTGTGGGCGGTCCTATAGGCCCACAATGCTTTCGGAAGTCGGGACGACCAGTCCTTCCTGTCAGGTCAAACAGTGACCTGCAGGATTTTCTTGATCTCCCGATTTGACAGCTCAGCTAGACCATTAGTTTGGGGGTGGTAAGGAGTAGAGATTCGGTGAGACACCCCGTATTTGGTCATCAGTGACCTAAACTGAGCATATGTAAAATGGGTCCCCCCACCAGAGATTATAGCACGGGGAATCCCGAACCTTGAGAAAATGTTTTGATGAATGAATTTGAGAACAATCTTGTGATCATAGGTTCGGGTCGGTATGGCTTCGATCCGTTTGGACACGTAGTCCACAGCAAGCAGAATGTATTCGAAACCATCCGAGACAGGAAAGGGGCCCATAAAATCAATCCCCCAAACATCAAAGATTTCGCATACGAGAATAGGCTGCAAAGGCATCATATCGCGATGGTTCATGTTGCCCAAAGTCTGGCAACGACTGCATGCCTTGCAGTGACTGTATGCATCTTTGAACAGCGTGGGCCAGTAAAAATCACACTGGAGGACTTTTGATGTGGTTTTATGCCCAGAGAAATGGCCACCGCATGCCTGGTCTTGGCAGAAAGAGAGGATATTGTTGAATTCCTCTTCCGGGATACATCTCCGAATGATTTGATCAGCACCTATGTGGAAAAGGTACTGATCTTCCCAGATGTAATATTGGTATCAGAACACAATTTGTCTTTCTTGGCCTTCGGCCAATCAGACGGGGTCTGATGAGATGCCAAGTAGTTTATTATATCAGCAAACCATGGAAGTCTAGTACCAACAGTAAGCAGGTGCTCATCAGGAAAGTGTTCCGTTGATGGGTCCGGAAGGGTTGATAATCTCAGAAGGAAGACGGGACAGATGGTTGGCTACCACATTCTGCCTTCCCGCCTTGTCGCGAATCTCAAGATCGAATTCTTGCAACAGCAAGATCCAACGGATTAGTCGGGGCTTCGCGTCCTTCTTGGCAAGGAGATGCCTTACAGCCGTGTGATCCGAGTAAATGATGACATGGGAACCCAGAAGATACGATCGGAACTTTTCAAGGGCAAATACTATAGCTAGCAGCTCTTTCTCCGTAACCGTATAGTTACGCTGAGCCTCATCAAGTGTCTTGCTAGCGTAGTAGATGACCACGGGTTTCCCGTTAGCTTTTTGCCCCAGGACCGCTCCTACAGCGAAATTAGATGCATCGCACATGATCTCAATGGGTTGAGACCAGTCAGGGGATTCTAGGATAGGTGCCTGGGTGACTCGGTCACGCAGGTTTTCAAAGGCTAGTGTGCAGTCCTTGGAGATTTCAAAGGGTACATCCTTGGAGAGAAGAGAAGTCAAGGGGCGCGCGATTTTCGAGAAATTCGGAATGAAACGATGGTAAAAACCGACGTGCCCCAGAAAAGAACGGATGTCCCTGATCGAGTTAGGCATAGGAAGGCGAGAGATCAGATCAACCTTAGCTCGATCCACTTGGATGCCTTTTTATGAAATTAAGTGTCTCAGGACAATTCCCTCAGGCACCATGAAATGGCTCTTTTCCCAGGAAAGAACCAAATTTTCCTCGATGCACCGCCTGAGTATTTGGACCAAGTGTTGGAGGCAATTGTCAAAAGATTCTCCAAAAACTGAAAAGTCATCCATGAAGACTTCCAGAAAATCACCTACCATATCTGAGAATATGGCAAGCATGCACCGCTGAAAGGTAGCGGGTGCATTGCAAAGACCGAAAGACATCCTTCGGAAAGCATATGTTCCGAAGGGGCAGGTGAACGTGGTCTTTTCTTGGTCCTCAGGATGGATTGCCACCTAGTTATAACCGGAGTATCCGTCAAGAAAGTAGAAGAACCTATTTCCCGCTAGTTTCTCGAAAATTTGATCAATGAAAGGTAGTGGGAAATGATCCTTCTTCGTGGAGGAATTGAGTCGGCGATAATCTATACAGACTCTCCACGCGTTGGCTAATCGGGTGGGAATGATTTCTCCGGTCTCAGTCGTTATGGTGGTGAGTCCTGCCTTCTTAGGCACAACCTGAATTGGGCTCACCCAACGACTATCGGAGATCGGGTAGATGATTCCGGCATCTAACCACTTGATGATCTCCTTCTTCACGACCTCCTGCAGATTAGGGTTCAAACATCTCTGCATTTCACGAGAAGGTCGTGCGTCCTCTTCTGAATAGATATGATGAGTACAATAAGAGGGATTTATTCCAGTCAAATCATCGAGAGTCCATCCGATGGCTCTGCGATGTTGCTAGAGGACAGTAATCAGACGTGATTCCTGTTCGGGATTGAGGTTGGAATTGATAATCACAGGGAGGGTCTGATTAGAACCCGAAAAGATGTATTTCAAGTGAGCAGGAAGAGGCTTCAGTTCGAGGATAGGGTTATCAGCAGCAGCGGGTGGTTCAGTATAGACGTGAGGTTCAAGGGTAGGAGTTACTGGGTTGTTTATATCTGGATTCAACTCCTCTGTTTGCGGGTCAAGATCCTTCTGTGGTTGATGATGCATAATCAGGTCATTCTGGAAGTGTGTTTCATCAACCAAAGCCCTAATGTCACAAATCTATTCGATGACACCGCAATTAAGTCCTTGTTAGGCCTTGAATATATCAATTTTCAAGGTTTGATCCCCAAATTTGAGCTCTATTTGGCCCTCCTCACAGCTAATGTTGGCTCGAGCAATAGCCAAGAAAGGTCTCCCTAAAATGATTGGTGTATCCCTAGGGTTCTCAGGTGCGTCCATATCTAAGACTATGAAGTCCACGGGGAAATAGAAATCCCGCACTCTTACGATAACATCCTCGAGAATCCCTTTTGGTGAATTTATAGATCGATCTGCTAATTGTAATGTCACCTCAGTTAGTTTTAGCTCAGATTCTTCCAGATGGCCAAGTAAGGATGTGGGTATCAGATTTATGGATGCACCCAAGTCTAGTAAACCTCTATCAAATTGGGTATCACCTATCTTGCAGGAAATCAAGGGGGTACCAGGATCTTTTACCTTGGGTGGGAGTCTACTGAGGATTACAGAGCTGGCTTGCTCTGACAGAACAATTGGACTCCCACCCTTGGTTCGCGGCTTACGCTGGGGTGTACACACATTCTTTAAAAATCGTGCGTAAGCTGGTACGTGGCGGATTGCATCCATCAAGGGGATGTTTATGTGGACCTGCTCAAAGAGCTTAACCAGGTCCTCCTCAGGTGCCACGGGCTTGGTGGTCTTCTTTCCCTTGGTCAAGGCCTCGGGAAATGGGATCTTGGTTGGTTCTTCTAGGATAGGTCCAGGTCTTGGATCTGGGATAGGGGTAGGAACGTCCTAGATTACTATCCTAGGCTTGGGATCACTACCCGGCTTGGAGTGGTTTGGATGAGGTAGGTCTTGGGTTTCCTTACCACTACGGGTTGTTACAGAATTAAGTCCTGCCTGGTTTTGGTTGGGATTGGGTAAGATAGGTTGCTGCTGGTAACTTGCAAAAGAAGTGGAGGCCTCTATCTCGTCGGGTGAAGGAACAGAGGGGGCCTGATAAATCATATGGGCATGGCCTGGGTTTGGGTTCATAACGCACCGCTGGGTTGGCATGTTATTTGGATTGGGAAGAGGTTGGGAAGGAAGAGTGCCTGGCTGGCGAAAGTTTACTAACTGGGCCAATTGGTTTCGGACCTCTGTATGTTTGTCCTTGTGTTGCTTTTGAATAGCCGCATTCGTTCTTTGAATGTCAGCCAAAGTCTGAAGGATAAGGGACATTTGATCCTGATTTGGCCCTGATGGATAAGTAGGGTTGGGCCGAGGCTGAGGAGGCTGGTAAGGACGAGGGGGTTGTTGTGGGCGGGGCTGAAAGGGTGGTCTTTGGGTTTGGGAATTTCCCGTCCACTGAAAATTGGGATGGTTTCGCCATCCAGGGTTATAGGTGTTGGAGAACGGGTCATTTTGGATGGCGTTGAGGTCCTCGCAGGTCTGAGGAACCTCCAGAGAGTCAGAGAAAGAGGGAATCGAATTCCCCGGGCTGGTATAGAGAGGATCGGATGGACCTCTGGTTAGAGAATCAGATAGTGGATATGGATCCATCCTAGGAGAAGATCGATGGAGAATGTTTTGCACAGTTTCCCTTGTGGAAGGGGGCTGTGCGAAGGGGTTATGTGCAGAGGTGGCTCGCTGCAGGTGCTGAGTCAGCTCATCCACCTTCTTTTCAATAATCGAGACCTTGTCCAATCGACTGGCCATTAATTCCAGGTCGACTGATGCGGATAGGCCCTGCGTCTCATGTGCTCCCCTAAGATTCGTCGATGCGCGGGTATTCGTCCTGTCGAATAATCCCATGGAGTCATTGTTGATGGAGTTCTCGCACATGTTTTCGAGAATCTCCCACACGGTGTCCTCATGTTGACCCATGATATTTCCTTCGCAGGTTGCATTGACGAAAAGACGGATGTCCTCACGGAGTCCCTGGTAAAAAGATTGGACCTGTTCCCGTTTAGAAAGTCCGTGATGGGGGCACTTCCTCATGAGATCTTGAAAACGATCCCACGCCTCATGGAGAGGTTCCCCTGTTTGTTGAGTGAAGTGCGTAATCTGATGGCGCAAGGCGTTGGTCCGACCAACGGGGAAGAACTTTTTCAAGAACTCGGACTGAAGTTCTTCCCAAGTGTTGATTGGCCGGGTCTGAGTTTGATACCAATGAGCGGCATTGTCCATAAGAGAAAAGGAGAACATCTTCATGAGAAGAATATCCCGATTTTGCGCATCTGACCCAAAAGTTTGGGCCAGATGCTTTAGCTGTTTGATGTGCTGGAAAGGATCTTCGGAATTAAGCCCATGGAATTTAGGTATAGCATGAATCATGTTGGGCTTTAATTAGGAATCAGGTCCTCCAGTCAGGATTCTGACTCGAGGCTCGATGGCCACCACAGCAGGATTATAATGGTCCCGCATCATAGGACGCTGCGATGGGTGCACAAAGTTTTGGAAGAGGTCATTGAGTCGCTGGAGCTGGTGCTCCAGATTGTTTTCTTCCTCAACTGGCTGAGCCATGATGGGGGAAGAAGAAGAGCTTGATTCAGAATCAGATGAGAGAATGATGGGGTAGGGTTGCTGTTCAAACATGGGCGTCGAGGCTTGGCCTTGACGAGAGTGAATTGCTAAAGGAGATCTTAAGGGTGGTCTTAATGATCTCCTACCGTTCATGCACTATTGGAGTAGAAGAGTTTAGAAGGTGCTGGACGCAATCAAGACACCCAAAAATGTGTTAGGTGACTATAGAGGTGTGGGACAGATGGACCCCTTGATCAGAAAGATCGTCCACCTGAGAATTACCTGGGAAGCCAGAGAGGGTGAGTCCCGCGAAGACCCCTACACGGTAGAGCGTCCCTACGGGTTACAAGGTTTCCCCCACCCGACCTCTCTTGTCACTGCGGTTCCAGGTAGACCAGAATGGGTATCTTGACCTCTTAGGTCTACCTTTTTTACTTTAAGATCAAGGTGCTTAAGGTTTCACTTGAACTCTTAGGTGTTTTTGTGAACAAGGTGGCCTAATTTGAAGGTTGGTTGACCCTAGGGGTCAACTTCACCCAGTGGTTCCTTTGAGAATTTAGGCTTTGTTTTTAGGATTCAAGTGTTTAGAGAGAGCCAATTGTTTAGGATTTTTCTTATTAATTATTTTTAATCAATGGCTTGGGCACACCTCTTTTGGATTTTCTCAATTCTTGATTAAGGGGTGTGTCTCTGAAATCCTAATGTTTGACCTTATGTTGGCTCTACTTGGTCCATTTAACTCTTTGTTTTGGTAATTAGGGCTCAGGCAAGGATGTGTTAGCCCTTAATTACCTTTAAAACTGTGTGCAGGAATAATAGTTTCTGAGAATATGCAGCTATTACTATGTATAAAAGACAGGTTATGCCTATTTCTTTTCTTTGTTTTTCTTTAAAATTTTAGGGTTTTAATAGGAAGTTACCTGTCCTTGGAGTGGCTGTGGTGCGGCTGCGTCTTTTTTTTATGTATCTGCTCAAAAGAGAGGAGAGATTATTAGAAACTTACAAATAGAAATTTTATTACTTCTAGAATAGCCGTTGCTCTCCGACAACGGCGCTAAAAACTGGTGGGATGCCAATCCTCTGTAGTTCTAATATTCCGTCGTAGTATAGTATAGAGAAGCGGTTACCAGTTTAATACAATTTGTTACTCGAAAATAAATGTTTTCCCGAGGTCGAACTCAGGGAGCAAATTGTATTCTAGAAGTACAAAGTTTCTATTACAAAAATGTAAGAGAGAGAGAGATTTGTCTTGTTGGCTTTTCTTCTTCTCTTCTTTCTCTTGTCTTTGTCTTCTTCTTTTCTCTTCTCTTTGGTTCTTCAGTCTTCTTCCTTCTTTTTCTTCAGGGCTTCTTCTCTTTCTCCTCGTGTTCTTCTCTCTTCTTTGTCTTCTTCCTTCTACTCTTCTTCTTTCTTTCTTCCTTGCGGTGCCTGTTCTTCTTTTCTTCTTCTTCAGGGCGTCGTCTGATTTTTCAATCAGACGACTTAAGTGGCTTCTGCTACAGTGCGTCCTCCTTCCTTCTTTCTTCTATGTCTTTCTTCTTCTTCTCGCAGTCCTTCTTCTTCTTCTGTGCTTCAAGCAGCCACGGCTTTAGCTGCTCCTTCCTTCTTTCTCTTCTCCTTCTTCCTCTGTGGTCTGCCTTCTCTTCTTCTTCTTCTTCTTCTTCTGTGCCTGCACGCTCACAGTTTAGTCAGGGCAAAAACCTACTCTACCCTCCCCCGCGTCTCTCTCTCTCAGAATTCACTCGTAGGATAGCTCTCCCAGAGCCGCCGGGTATTCGGATACAGGTCACGCCTGGGTCCAGGCCCACCGGAGTGCGGTGGTGGGCGAGGAGTGCAGGTCGGGTAAACGGGTCGGGCCAAGTCCGCGGGGGGTGGTCGCAGACTAGGCCGGGTGAGCGGGTGAGAGGGACCTCACCCCGTGTGCTGAGGTGATAAGCCTATAGCACTTTTTGCATTTATGCGGGCGCGCGACTTCAGAATCCACCGAGGTGGGACTAAATGTCTCACCCCAATTTGGCGCCTGCAGCTGAGAAAGCTGCAGGCAATCACGGCTGTGTGCGAAGCCTTCATCCCAGCTGCAGGCCTGGGCAGTTGCGTAAGGGTGAACCGCACGTCCTGGCGAGTCAGACCTGGGCGAAGCGAGGCTGCAGCTGCAGGCGGAAGAAGCTCCACCTGCTCAGCAATGGCGGCGGAGGGCGGGTGACCTGTTCACAGCAATACAGCCTCTCGGCCTAGTCAGAAGGTGCAGGGAGCTTCGCCAGAGTGCGGCGAAGCTCGTGCAGGTGGTGGCGAGGCGTGGGGCGACGTGCAAGGGCTACCCTAGGTCGGACTGTGGCTGGGGGAATGGGTTTGTTCGGGGGGTCTTTAGGCAGCGAACGGCAGGGAGTGAAGGGGTGGAAGTGGTTCAGCATGAAGAGGCAGAGGTTTTGGGTCGGTCGGCGAGTCGTGTGGGGTGGTGGAATGATGGGAGCGAGTCGCCGGAGGTTGGCCGGAGATGGAGAAGGTGAGGGCGATCAGGCGCGGTCAAAGGGTGGTTGAACAAACTGGAGTAGGGAAAAGAAAGAGGGGAGGAAGGGAAAGAACTGTACCTACTTGGCGGGACGAGGGGGACCGGAGCAGGGCGACAATCGTATCGACTGTCGCCAGAGAAGAAGGTGCCCAGAGAGAGAGGGCGGCGGCGAGGAGAGAGCGGGAGAGCGCGCGCTGGGTACGACGCGATGCGGGAAGAGCGGGCGAAGGCTGCTCTGCTGCTGGTAATGCGGCAGAGCGACGAGGAGGAGGAGGAAGAACCACCGGAGCAGGGGGGCTTCTGCCGGAGTGGGAAGAGAGGGAAGAAGGGGGGGTTTCTCCGTAAGAACCCAGCTGCCGAGTTCGGTAGACGGGGGCGGCTTTTATAGAGGTGGAATCAGAGAGGAGGGCGGAGGGAGGCGACGTGCCTCCCTCGTCGGAGGACGTCGGAGATGGAGACCCATACCTTCCGTGCGTTCGCACGGGATGTATGGGTAGCCGCAGAGACCATGGAGGTGTCCCTGCGACAACAGACGTTGCAGGGAACCCCCGGTTGTCTTGGCAGAGGGTCTCCCTTACCCTGCGCGGCGCCATGCTCCACGCAAAGTCGCCGGAGCATGGTGCTGCTTAGGGTTTTGCGGGGAGGACCCAAATTCAAAGAACGAAGAAGAGTTAGGGGCCAAAATGCGAGGGTTTCAAAAATTGAGGGCCAAAAAGTAATAGATGAGGACCAAAATGTAAAGTTGGTCAAGAAGGTTTCTTCTTAGGCTCAAGTTTTTATACTTGACTAATTAGGACCTAAGGATTCTGATGGTGAATTTTATTTCTAGATCAGACCTTGTTTGACCGGTCAATTTACGTAAAAACCTAAATTAAGTCATTAATTGGGCATGATTCTCAATGTAGGTCAAAATGGGTTCCTAAGGCCAAATTGAAGATTCTAAACCCTAGAGATTATTTTTCTATGAATTTTAGAGGGGTTAGTTGATTTTTTCTTTGCCTCAAACCTCGTGAATTGAAGTGGGTTTATTTTTAGGGTTACAGGATGTCATTTAATTCCTTGGAGTTACTGTAGCCCTTATTGGATCAACTCATCCCACTTTTCTTCTTATTAGGTTAGTTTGACCTATGTTTGGACCCTGAGTTACCCTGTTTCAGATTGAATTGGTGATATTACATTGTTACCCCTTAGTTTCTGTTTTCTTCACAAACTCAGAATTTCTCTGAGTCAAGCCTTTCTAGAGTTATGTAGGAGCTTTTTCTTGCAAATCTGGGTTAGGTGGTGCTAGTTTAGGGTTTATGACGAGGTTCTCATCATTAACCAATTTACAGACAATTATCATTTCCTTTCTACTTTTCCAAGACTGCAATGTATATATTCAACTAGTTTTCCAGTCCTAGGATTTATGCCATACCTTAGGATCTATCATTCAATCTAGTTTTCTAGTCCTAGGATTCATGCAATACCCTAGGATCTATCACTTAATTTAATTCTTCAGTCCTAGGGTTCATGCAATGCCCTAGACTCTATTAATTGTTTCATAAATGTATAATTTTTTGATAAATAAATTAAGAGGCCACTCTACTCGCAAAATTGGGAGTACTGGGGGCGTGGTCGGCAATCCCGCGTGCCTCTGCAACCCCCAGAGCCGCAAAGGAACGGGGTCCTAACACAAGGATCAACACAAGGAGTTACTCAGAATAGTATACAATTACTGTAAATAGGTAGAGGAATTAAATCTGGGAAGAACGAAACTTGAAACGTGGAAAACGGACTCCGAACGGACCCTAAACGGGTCAAAAACAACCAGTCTGTCCAAAATCAGACGTCTGGAACTTATTCCAGATGTCTTAAAAGGTAGCTCAGGTCATACCTTTGTCTGCGCAGTCCTTTAGACGTCCAGAACCCCGCTGGAACGTCTGGACGTAGTTTCCAGATGTCCGATTGTCACCCCGGACATCTGGAATCCCTCTCCGTTGTCTGGTGCTGTGCCCAGACATCTAATCTGTGTGGAATGGCGAGCCCTAGCGCCCTCCCGAACAAATCCTGCACACACACATGCCCACTCTCATCGCAAAAAGGCGCAGAAGAACTCGGCGGAACGGCTGCATGGCCGTACACGCAAAAGAAGGAGAGGATAACAAATATTGTACCTGTCAAACGTTGGGACCTTCCTCCAGACGTCTTATGCATCGTCTGGACATAAGTCCAGACATCTGATTCTGGGAAATTTTTCCAGAATTAGGACCCTTTTCGCTCTCCGCCAGCCATGCACGGACGTGCTACGCCGCGCCCGCCTGCTGCCTGAGCTGCAGCAGCTCCTCCGCGGCACCACACGCTCGCTGCTCTCCTGCCGGCCGCCTCTAGCTGCCCCGGAAAGCTCGCACCCTCGTGGTCGAGCTTCTTCTTCCCCTCGCAACAGCTTCTCCTCCCCACACGTCCGCAGCAGGCTACTGCCGCTCTCGCTCGTTTGCTCTCTCTCGCTGACAGGGAGAAGGAGAAGAAGAAGATGGTGGGGTGAGGGAGGCGCTAGTTGAAG
Source organism: Thalassia testudinum (assembly GCA_037157565.1). Lineage (NCBI taxonomy): Eukaryota > Viridiplantae > Streptophyta > Magnoliopsida > Alismatales > Hydrocharitaceae > Thalassia > Thalassia testudinum. Next base: position 59,340,711 of record JAZHRO010000030.1, read on the forward strand.
GCAGCACGGGGAGAGATAAAAAGAGGAAGGCGGCGTCTATAGGGTGGGAGAGGAAAGAGAAGGAGGGTGGCGGGTTCAGTCTGCGTGCGCAGGCGCGCAGACGCGAACCCGTACGTCGAAAAAATTTAATACCAGACGTCTGGGAAGGCTTCCAGACGTCGGGACACTTCCCAGACGTCTTAAACGACGCTTGATGCCCTGTTCGTAACAAGCACAGTCGATTTGACAATCGAAACTCGTTTCGACCTAAAACAGAATTGTAGGCGGGTATTTGGTATATTTAGGGATCTAAACGTAAATTAACCTTGCGAACGACATTAAAATTCAAAATTCAAGTTACCATCAACTACCTTATGTCCAAATTAGGCTACCATAAAAATTTGGGCTCATTTGAACTTCATCTTAGTCAACCTTTCAATTTGTCCCTCAATTCTTGATTTCCTTACAAATACCCCCTTATCTTTTGATTTTCTTGCATATATGCCCCCACCAGCACCTTCACCTTTCATCTCCGCATCCGTCGACCACGCAACTTCGGCGAGCCATTCCCGCAACCTCCAACCCTCTCCTCGCGTGCCAAGGAGCTTTAAACCTCCTCCATCATACGTCGCTTCTTTTCGTCGCATTTTGGCATGTCATCTCCACTTCTTTTTTCTTCCCCGACGTCGCCGTCGACGAAGACCTTGGAGCTTCTTCTGTTCTTCCTCGTTGCCACACCTCGCCATCAAGTGGGGCTACGGTTGTCTCCCTCGTTTCGTCGCTGTTTTTCCCCTCAAAGAGGACGGTTTCTCTGACCCCATCTGTTGAACGTGTTACGAACCTACGCTAACGTGTTCGGTTCTGGAAAACCCGTCGTTGTAGTTCGAAAGCGAAGGATTCGAGTTCAACAAATAAAATTTATACCGAAAAAAAGAATTCCGGGTCGAACACAGGGAGGCGAACGTTTGATTTAAAAACTTCGCGTTTATTTTTATTTTGTCACGAAGAAATTCAATTTAAACTAAGTATCTACAACAAATAAAAGAGAGAGAGGGAGTAAGAGAGAGAGAAAGAATACTACACATGGAAATCAAAATGAGATGTAGAATAGACAAGGAATTTATCATAAAAGAGTTCATTCGTTACAACTAGAAAATATAAAACAATTACTCTAGAAAGCATTAAAAGAATGGAGGGAGAAATGTCCTCCTCGACGATCGCTCGGAGGACGAATAGACTACTCTAGAAAGCAGTAAATCTATACTAGAAAGCAGTAAAAAGAATAGGGGGAGAGAATCCTCCTCGACGGTCGCTTGGAGGACGAGCCGGACGGGACGACGCCTGGACGAAGGAGAACGAAGCGGGACGAAGGAGGACGAAGCAAAAGAACGGGAACGAAGCAGCACGCCGTCGTCGTCGCGGGATCCACTTCCGAAGGGGGACGAAAATTTGGACTTTATCTCGCGAGAAGCATCCCGGGTGTGGGACAAGCTTCTCTTGAGCTTTGGAGAGGTAGAGAGGAGAAGGAAGGGATGAAAATTTCGTATGGAGGGGGTCTCCTTTTATAGTTGCAAGGAGTGGGGGCAAAATGGACATTACATCTTCAAAATAATAAATAAGGGGTCTTTAGTGACCGATAAAACCGTCGCTAAAGCCCCGACGTCGCCGTCGCCGCCGCGCCCACGCGCGCCCGCTCGGTTGGCCGCGCGCGTAACGCCTACGCACGTCCGCGTAGTCTCAGCCGTCCGATCGCGAGATCGGACGGCTTAGATCGCGTCCGCGCCCGCTGCGTAGCGCGCCCGCCCGCGTGCGATCGCGCGTTACGCCCGGCGTCCAATCGTGCGTCGTCCTGATTGAGCGCGCGCAGCCGTTGGATCTTCATCTGACGCTCGTCCGCGCCCGCTCGCCCGCGCCTTCCACCCCATCACCGCGGCTCGAACCCGCGACCTCCGCTTCGCCCGCAGCTGCGTCACCGCTGCGCTACGCGGACGGAATGGTCGCGCGGACACTTTTAAGCGCGAGCGACCGCAGCCGTTGGATCGAGATCCAACGGCGGAGAGGAGACGGTGCGCGGTCTTCACAAGACGCATGCGGCCGATTGGGCGGCTGAGATGGCGCCACGTGGCGCCATCTTGGCCGTCCATCTTCTGGAAGTTGTAGATGGTGCCACGGATGTCGGATTGACTCGATTTTTGTGTCGTTGGGCTGCGATCGTCGATCTGAATTCATCCGTGTGGTCGGATTTGCCATCTGAAGTGCGAATTTACACCATCCTGGCCCTTGATCTTCTAGGGTTCCCCGGTCTCTATCTGATGCTACGGATGCCTGATTAGGGCGATCTTGGAGTCGTTGAACTCCAATCGTCGCCCTGATCATATCCATACGGTTGGATCTTTGATCCGAGGCTCCGATAAAATATTTGCCCTGTCCAAGCACATAAAAGGAGACAATTAACCTCCATTTTATTCAAACTACTCTAAATGCAAGATGATGCATGTAATGCAATATTTATATCATGAAATGCAATCCTATGCTTAAGAACATGCATAAATAGACATTTTAAGTAGTGTAAATGTGTTTACATCATACCCCCATGCCTATCTTTTGCTAGTCCCTAGCAAAAACTATATGCTATTTATAAAAGAATTAGGTTAGATTATTTGGACCTGAGTTATTTTCAATCATTAAGAAATTGTCTACTTAGGAACTGAACTTTCAAGGACACAACAGTACCCGGGTATCAGCCAAAATGCAGACCGCCTCAAGCCTCGCCTTATTCAAAGAAACATTTCTTTTTCTCTTTTTACTCTTTTCTAATTTTTTTTTTTTTTTGGATTTTCAACTTTTAGGGTTTAAGAGTGGCTTTCTACGGCCATTCAACTCACCCAAGATTTGCTGAGAATCCTAAGTTTTAAGCATCTTATTGTGATTGTGATAGACTCGTTGACCGGCAATTAGAATGGACTTCGGATTTCTACGCTTCTAGGTGACCTCAAAAAGAATTCTGCCTAAAGGTGTATCTTTACAACCGGTAGCTTTCTCCCTACTTTTATTTTTTAACGGGGTCAACACAAGGGTGAATCCAGTGTATATCTCCCCGGTTTATTTTACTTCTCCGCTTCTTCCTAAGTGTTTTGGGAATTTTTAGTGCATTTTCTGAGCTGGGTTCTGGACAACCGGTCGATGAGCTGTTACCACCGACAACTTGCCAGCCATACTCGTGCGGCAAAGTGTGGCTTATTTCTTTTTGTTCTTTTCTCCTTTTTGATTTTTTTTTTTTTCTTTTAAGTAGGTGGCTTCCCTGGTCTAAGATTTACCTAAAGGCAGCAAAAAGAGAAAGGTCCAGTGACTGGGCTCTGGACAACCTACCTATGGGCTGTTACCCACGATAACTTGCCAGCCATATCACCCTAGAAGGTTCATTAGCTACCCAATTTCCGTTAAAATCGCCCAACAACGAGTCAGTGCAAAGAAAGTGTGTAGATGCTTAAAACTCAAAATTCCCTTAAATCAGAGGGCGGGTTGACAAGTCGTGTACTTATCACCCAAACTTATTTACTCCAATTATAATAAAATTCAGGTTGGCGAGAACTCGAAAAATAAATCCACATTTTAGTGGATACATAGGCTGATTAAGTCCAAAGACCTGAAGGGTCTTTGTGTTAAAACCATAATATAGTATTTCTTAAGATCGAAAATTTTCTTAAACCCAAATTCTCTTTCCTAATTTTGATTTATTTATTTATTTATTTATTTTTTTTTATAAAATAAAACAAATCTACGGAGCTGACGAATGAATTCAAAGATAAATATCCACCCCCCTATGCCTATCTAATGCAATGTCCTCATTGTATTAAAAGGACATAAAACAGAGTGGAAAAGCGTAGAAAGCACCTGAATTGCGTGGATATCGGGTCGCTCTGAGATGAAAATGAAAAAGAGCTGTATATGTGCTGAGTTTAGTGCCTTCAGCTAGGCACACTATACAAAGAAAAGAAATGAAGAATTCAGAAGTGCAGGTCAAAATTAGAATAAACAGAAGAATCCTTCGACCTGTCAACAGAGGTCCACAGATGTGGACCAGATTGTGGTGCAGACCCATCCCCCATAATCGAGAATATCTTAGGTTCTGGATAAAAATTACCCAAAACCTAAAATCAGAATGCAAGCGGGGTCGGGCCTGCGATTTGTGAGGATGCAACCCAAGGCCAAAATGTCGGGTTACAGAGAATTGAAGCTCAAAAGGATAATCGTTAAATGTGTGCTTGAGTTTGACATCCTCGAAACAAATGTCGTAAGGGTTCTGATTTGATGGTTTCAGCTTAAAAGGAACCCTTCGACTCAATCTTCCATTTCCTCCAAAATTGACTTCCCAAATCAGAATTTCCTAGCTCCTATCCTCCTCATTCGGCATATCAAATTCCATGACCTCTTGTATATTCATCACCCCGTCTGAAATCTCCAAGTCTAGATGATGTGGCAAAATCAAAATTGACTTGGGTCTAATTATCTCAAAATTAGAATCATCAATAAGCTCAACAGGGTGTAACTGATAATCAGGGCATTGAACTGATTCTTCCAGAAAATGCGATTCTGGATCCGTAATGTGTGCCCTAATAAGATCAGTTTCCTCAGTTATTGGGCTACCAAATGATCTATCAGATTCCTCAGGCCCAATCGTCTCACAAAAATCGTGTTCTGAAAACTCGTGTGAGACTTCGCAACTTGAATCTTCACCATCAAAGAAATCAGGATCCGTATCAATGTATGTCCCAAAATCAGTTGTCACTTTGTGTTCCTAGGAGACATACGTTTTCTCGTAACCTGGCTCAGGGATCTCAGGTGAAGAAATCAGATCATCCTTAATTGGTTGCTTTAATTCAATCTGGTCAGCCTCGTAATACGTGTTCCCCCCAACAGGTGCTTGAGCGGGTTCTGTCTTTGGCTTTCCTGAAGAGGGTTCATCCTGGGAATCATCCCAAGATTGAACCAAAGCAACCACGAACCTCATCCTCAATTTCGCTAATTTCCCAAGTAGAAACTCACCCGGGTTCTTATCATTAACGTCCTGGAGCCAATCCAACAAAGACTTGTTTAAATCATCAATCATTTCAATAAAGGGCTCCAATCTCTCAATGCAAGGTATTGGCTGAACTTCTAAAGATTGTATGATATTTCTCAAGTTAGCCAGAACCTTATCTTGAACCTGATTAACCTGAACCAAATGAGTTGGTTCAGGATTGGGCGGGTTTGACATCAAAGCAGAGGAATTAACGAATTGAGATTCGTTATACCCTTCCTGAAAATAGGTCATTTCAGAATGTTCAAAGGATGGTGATGACCTAAAGGCAGTGAAATCAGAGGATGGGTAAGGATCGGTGTATCCTTCTTGATTGTAGATCGTATTAGGTTGTTCATGAAAGGAGGACGATCTATAATCGATGTAGCTCTGAGAAGGATAGAAATCAGAATCAAACTGTTCAGGGTTAGACCCTAAACATGGAGGTCTGGAATTGTATCCCCAATCCGAATTATCCCAACTAACCGATGGTTGATTACAATACGAGTCGGGATAATCGTCATGTTGCGGATAATTCATGACAGGAGTGAAAGAGCGGGAATGCGTGAAATATGTGGAAGGATTCATGAGACACGGGAGGAAGAAAGGTGCCCTGCAATACAAACAATCAAACCTGTCCTTAAATGGGTTAGCCTACAGACCTACAGACTCCCAAAACCCGTCTTGAGATAAAGGAACGATTTGATCTACTTCTGTCTGTTCAATCCAACCAGTTAGAAGGAGGGACTGGGGAGAAGGTTCTTCCTTCGGCTTGCGCCTCCGGTTCCTAGTGTACCCCCCAGCCGCGATCGTTTGACTCTGCTCCCCTAGCTAGACATCAGATTGAACAGTAGAAACAGACTAATCGAAAATAATCTCATTCTGGGTTCTGAAGAGCGAGTCCAATCCTTAAGGCCAACGTCTACTTTGTTTTATTTAGGGCTAGGTTTGAATGTGCTTTGGAATGTGACGGGCCCTTTAAATGGGTTGTGCCCTTAATAATTGATTGATTTGTGTGTGAGTGCACAACCAGTGATTTTCAAGCAAGATTGTTTTTTGATGTGGTGAATTTTAAGATTCAAATCTTGCTTAGTAGCTTTTAGGATTCAACTTTAGGTGTTTTCAATCAAGTTTCGTTGGCACACCAAGTTTTACAAGCACAGGTGAAGATGTTTTCCTTTAAAGTTTAAAAAGAATGTGGAGTGCCTGGTAAATCCCTAAGAGTTGAACCTAATTGGCAGCTACTTGATGAGTTGATTTTATTTGAAGTGGTGTGGCCCAATCAACTCAAACAATTGGCCTCAAATGCACCACTAAGTTAGGCACACAAAGATGGTTAACTTAGAATGATTTCTACTCTTTTATGTGTTGCTTTATGTGTACTGGTCCCACAGATCAGAACCCAGTTGAGTAGAAACAAATCAATTCGGTTAAGTGCCTTTAAATGTGGGTGTACATTGTGTATTTGTTGAAAATTACCCCACAAAATTATCTTTTTACTTTTTTTTATATAAATGAAGGTGGAATGAATGTGAGTGAGAATCCAAACAACCAAACTATTCCTAGGATTTATGCAAACACTTAGGTTAATTGGAATTTGGATTCAATGTGGTGAATGAAATCTATGGAGGGGGAAAGAATGGGGGATAACTTACAAAACCTTTCACAGAACTTTACTCCAATCTACCGCTTTTGCTTGCCTCAAAAGAGTACCTGCAATTACAATAAGAAAGGAGAAAAGTGAGGTAAATGATTTGTAAGTTACAAAACGTGAAGAGAAATCAAAGATCGTTGCCTCCCCGGCAACGGCGCCAAAATGTTGAACGTGTTACGAACCTACGCTAACGTGTTCGGTTTTGGAAAACCCGTCGTTGTAGTTCGACAGCGAAGGATTCGAGTTCAACAAATAAAATTTATACCGAAAAAAAGAATTCCGGGTCGAACATAGGGAGGCGAACGTTTGATTTAAAAACTTCGCGTTTATTTTTATTTTGTCACGAAGAAATTCAATTTAAACTATCTAAGTATCTACAACAAATAAAAGAGAGAGAGGGAGTAAGAGAGAGAGAAAGAATACTACACATGGAAATCAAAATGAGATGTAGAATAGACAAGGAATTTATCATAAAAGAGTTCATTCGTTACAACTAGAAAATATAAAACAATTACTCTAGAAAGCATTAAAAGAATGGAGGGAGAAATGTCCTCCTCGACGATCGCTCGGAGGACGAATAGACTACTCTAGAAAGCAGTAAATCTATACTAGAAAGCAGTAAAAAGAATAGGGAGAGAGAATCCTCCTCGACGGTCGCTTGGAGGACGAGCCGGACGGGACGACGCCTGGACGAAGGAGAACGAAGCGGGACGAAGGAGGACGAAGCAGAAGAACGGGAACGAAGCAGCACGCCGTCGTCGTCGCGGGATCCACTTCCGAAGGGGGACGAAAATTTGGACTTTATCTCGCGAGAAGCATCCCGGGTGTGGGACAAGCTTCTCTTGAGCTTTGGAGAGGTAGAGAGGAGAAGGAAGGCATGAAAATTTCGTATGGAGGGGGTCTCCTTTTATAGTTGCAAGGAGTGGGGGCAAAATGGACATTACATCTTCAAAATAATAAATAAGGGGTCTTTAGTGACCGATAAAACCGTCGCTAAAGCCCCGACGTCGCCGTCGCCGCCGCGCCCACGCGCGCCCGCTCGGCTGGCCGCGCGCGTAACGCCTACGCACGTCCGCGTAGTCTCAGCCGTCCGATCGCGAGATCGGACGGCTTAGATCGCGTCCGCGCCCGCTGCGTAGAGCGCCCGCTCGCGTGCGATCGCGCGTTACGCCCGGCGTCCAATCGCGCGTCGTCCTGATTGAGCGCGCGCAGCCGTTGGATCTTCATCTGACGCTCGTCCGCGCCCGCTCGCCCGTGCCTTCCACCCCATCACCGTGGCTCGAACCCGCGACCTCCGCTTCGCCCGCAGCTGCGTCACCGCTGCGCTACGCGGACGGAATGGTCGCGCGGACACTTTTAAGCGCGAGCGACCGCAGCCGTTGGATCGAGATCCAACGGCGGAGAGGAGACGGTGCGCGGTCTTCACAAGACGCATGCGGCCGATTGGGCGGCTGAGATGGCGCCACGTGGAGCCATCTTGGCCGTCCATCTTCTGGAAGTTGTAGATGGTGCCACGGATGTCGGATTGACTCGATTTTTGTGTCGTTGGGCTGCGATCGTCGATCCGAATTCATCCGTGTGGTCGGATTTGCCATCTGAAGTGCGGATTTACACCATCCTGGCCCTTGATCTTCTAGGGTTCCCCGGTCTCTATCTGATGCTACGGATGCCTGATTAGGGCGATCTTGGAGTCGTTGAACTCCAATCGTCGCCCTGATCATATCCATACGGTTGGATCTTTGATCCGAGGCCCCGATAAAATATTTGCCCTGTCCAAGCACATAAAAGGAGACAATTAACCTCCATTTTATTCAAACTACTCTAAATGCAAGATGATGCATGTAATGCAATATTTATATCATGAAATGCAATCCTATGCTTAAGAACATGCATAAATAGACATTTTAAGTAGTGTAAATGTGTTTACATCACCATCCTTGCTCCAAACTCCTCACCTTCTTCTTCTTCTTCTCTAAGTTCGGCCATGCGCCGACAACATCCTCCCACGCTCCTCGACCTCCTCTCCTCCTTCTAGGTATTCTATTCTCTTCCCCTCACTCTCTAGAGTAGATTAGGCTAGTTAGCTTTAGGTTTCAACCCCAACTCCCTCCTCTCCATCTTCTTCCACGCTGGCCACGCTCCGACGTGTCTGCGGGGAACACGCCCTCGCCACCTCCCGCATCTACGACCACCCCATGAGAATCACCTCGATAAGAGGAGCAAAAGCCCGCTCCCTATCGAAGGGTTCGAGCACCCCAACTGCCCGCTAAACACACCCACACGCTGTTGGTTTTCGCATGTCGTACGGCCATCCTCCGACCTCCTCACGCCCAATCGAGGCCGCCATCACCTTCACCAACGTTCTATGAAGCTTCTTAACCACTTCGTTGAAGCCGAACCCCTTTCCCACGCTCAGTCGACCTCCTCACCGACGTCGCTTCTACCGAGCTTCTTCGTCAACTGGTAGCCACTGCAGGAGCTCGCAAGCTCCACGGGAAATTTTGAGGAACGCCATTGAAGCTCCCTACCCTTGCCACACACCTTGAGGACCTCTAAAGCTCGCTGGAGCTCCTCGTTAGAGACCCCCCTATAGGTGCATCAATGACTAGCAAGAGGAAGGAGAGGAGGAGGAAGGCTAGGGGCAAATTTGCAAAGGCAAGGACCTACTCGTAGAAGAAGAAAGTAGGAAGGGACTTAGTTGCAAACTTGCTGGGACCTGATTGCATCAATTCATGTAAAGATTTGCAAGGTTGTTGGTTGAGTTATCCTTTGAATAAACTTTTATTGTTATAACCTGTTCAGACATTTCTGTTAATAATTATTCATTGCTTAATCTTGTTAAGACTTGATTATTCCATTTTATTGAGCAATAGTAATTATTTATCTCCGACACTTGAGTTGTTTTTAATATCATTATATGTAGAACTAAGTGTAGAAATTGAACTTGTTTGAATTCCTGGATAATTTGAATATTCGTTGGACTATTATTATTAACTTGATATAGTGCCTGATAACATCATTTCTCAATTATTATGCACCAATTAACATATAGTTTTAGCGAATCCATTATTGAATTGTGAACTTAACCCTTCTGAACTAGATTACATGCATGGAAAATGAATTAATTGTATCTAGTTCCTGAGCCTTAAAATCCAAATAGTGGTGGTCGCGCATTACTTGTTCCCAGAGATGACATCGGGATACTTTTATTTCGAGTTATAAATTTTAAATGTGAACGTGCTTCTATCGTCTATACTACAACGCAAAACAAATTAGGAACTTTGACTTAGCAATTACACGACATGGTATTCACAACATGCAAGATCAATAGTATTCTAAGGTACCTACTTAAATCACATAAAGGGGGAAGATAGGGGACCACTCTACCTTAGTCTTCCGAGAGGATTGGGGGCATACGTAGCTTGTCTAAACCTCCCATAGATGCTGCACGTCGTCCCTCACGAAACATCCAACTCTTGAGTGCGATTCCTAGGCATAAAGTGGGTTAAAGAGTCGCGTTAGAGACTATAAATTTTTTAGTACTCTAAATGTGTCCTAATAGTGCCAAGGATGGTATCAACACATGGAAAATTTAACTAGCTTTCCAACGATACATTTTGTGCAGAAAATCGGCTCCATTTTGACCTTGAATCAATCCAAAAATCGCTGCTAAGCCAAGTAAGCTGGCCTCGGACCGGTTCAGGCTGACTGGTTCATGCGAATCGGTCCTTGTCCCCCCCCCCCCTATTCACACGCATCTCATGCGAGTTTGTGCACACGCTGAGTCGTGGATCGCGTGTAGGGCACGCTTGCTCCACCATCTGATCACAAGCGCACGCGTGGGTCATCGGATCCTTGTTTCTTCGTACATCGTCGACCCTTGTGCCTTACCTACATCGCTGCTCCTTACATCTCACTCCTCATTCCCTCAAGCACGTACGTAGTTTGAAAATCAAACCAACTTCGGTCGCAGCGCATGCATGGAGATCGTGGAGTGGCACTCCCTCTCTATGTCTCTCTCTCTCTTCCTCGCCCTGTCTCGTCTCCCTCCTCCTCACCTTCTCTCTTGCTCTCTCTTCCTTGCCCTCTCTCTTCTCGTGGCTGAGACTAGCGCATCGCTTGAGGTGAGTCTGACCGGATGCTCAAGCACGAAGAACAAGGTGGAGTGACCTTATAGTGCTAGCCTTGGGTTTAAGAAGGGTGGGGTAGGGAAATTTTACGAAATTAGACCCAAGGTTTTGGCTTTTCGGGTGGGGTCCTCAAGATCAAAACATCAAGGGTGTGAAAATTATGTCTAACCCCTTGACAAAGGGGGGAACTACACGGGGATCCATGGTTGCACTCTATTAGTGAGAAACCTGTAGGAACAACCACAAAAATTAGGAAAAAACATAGGATTCCCACGTGGGTTAATTAGTGTGCAAAATTTACAAAAAGATCCTTGAAGTTTAGGGAAACTCCTCAAGACCTTAGGGCATTCTAATGAGCATGCAGAATTTTTGGTAAACCCCCTGGGGTTTGGAAATTCTAAAATGGCCCTAAGGAGCACTATTAACTGCGTAGACATTATGAAAACCACCCTACGGTCCTAAAATATTCCCAGCGACCCCCAAGGGTCAAATTAAAGGTCTTAGATGGGTCATTTCAAGTAGACATTGACGATCCATAAAAAAAACCACCATCCATGATTAAGAGGGTAATCCACATTAGCGAATTTAATCACAAAATCTGTCAAAATTTATCCCTTGATCAACAGGAAAGGTTGATACTTTATATCAAGCTCTACCAATTTCAATGTCCATTTCATTTGTTGGATAGATCCCGTTAATTTATGCAACATTTTACTTAGGGGGTAATTGGATAGAACATGAATGGTGTGAGCTTGGAAGTAAGGGCGAAGGCTTCTGGCTGCCACGACTAGGGCCAAGCCAAGTTTCTCTATTACAGAGTACTTACTTTCTAGTCTTGGTACATCTTGCTAACAAATAAACTGACTTTTGAGTGCCTGCTTGATCCCGTAGGAGGGCAGTACTGACGGCTGGGGCTGATGCTACTACGTAGAGGTACAATGGTTCACCAGGAATAGAGGCGATCAAAATGAGCGGCTATTGCAATGCTTTCTTGACCGCCTCACGTGTGTCCTGGTACTGAGGGGTCTAGTGGGAAAGATTGTAGCCTTTACGCTTTTTAATACATTCAAAGGGAGGTACTTGTCAGAAGATCGAGATAAGAAGCAACTCAAACCCGTGATCTTGCCGACTAATGACTTAATCAATCACAGACATCGCGTTATTTAAGTTGTTGTTGTTGTAGTATATTTGTCATAATGCAAATAGATGTTGTGTTATTTTATTTAATTACAATTTTTACTAGTTAGTTTCCAGGCGTTCACTGGGAGGTAGTTATTGATGTACATCATTCTTTATGTCCAAAAATGTTCTTTTATTCTAAAAATGTTAGTTTTATTTACAAAATGAATCCATCAATCAAAGAGTGATTGAATTGGTTAATTATATATATACAAAAGGGTCAATTGACAAATACTACAATGACTTAAACAAATGTACAATTAAATAGGCATTAAAAACCAATTAATACTACACTAAGTTAGTTATATACAACTACTCTAAGTGGTACCTAAATACAAGTACAAAAATAGCTACTAATATCTATTATACTAAGTTATATTAACATACTAATATCTTTAGTAACATATTATATATATAGTAATATATCATGTGTCGCTATAGCCTTAATAGAGTATATATATAACATAAGGCAAAAATAACTATCTACACTAACATATAACATATCTATAGTGATGGATGTAACTGTCACTAAAGCCTAAGGTTATTTATATACATAACAGGCTCAAACATTACTTACTATACTTTACTTATACATATACAGATTTATACACTACCTATGTATATGTATATGCTATATCACATATCTTATTTACTGTATTTATATACATTTTTTTTTTTGGAAAATCAGGAGTCGATCTTATTCATCCCCTACTCCCTAGGGGCAAGCAAAAAGGTAGGGGGACCACACCTAAACACGCCAAGTACACATAAAAGGAGAGCACGACTCGTGGCCTACTACAAAGCAAAGTAACAACAAAGAAAGCAAAAACAAAACCAATTGCTAGGGATGGACCAGTCTAGAGGAGCGAAAGCATCTCAACTTTAAAATCTTAAAAATATGTAAGGGAATTGAATTCTATCCAACCGAAGGATCCCTTGCAGGCGAATGGGTAGCTGTGAAGGATCATTAATTATATCCCAATCTTCAATGTTGGCCTCAGCAAGCTTTGACACAAAAGCATTGGCAGATGGGTAGATATATATACATTTACTATTATATATATACTTAAACATATTTACATATATACACATACACACACACAACACACACAACGTTGCTCAAACACTTAGTTGCTTAAACAGCTCTTCTCTTTCTTTCTTCATTCTCAACACTTAGCTTTTTTAGGGCCTCTCTTCTTACAAACATGGTTCATTGTTCCTCAACCTAAAAATTTGATTTTTAATGGATAGGCCAGCCCTTTTCGTGGGATACACAACACCTCATAGAGGTGGGATCAGACCACTACTAGGGGCCAGCCCTAGTTCAATTATTGTACATTTTTATCTAATTTGAGGCCCATCACAGGCCAAATATGGGCCCAGCTACAGTGCGTGGTCTTCGGCTTATGCACTGTATAAATTTTTTATTTATCTTAATTTTTTCAGTTGTTACACTTGGATATATCATTCTTTGTCAGCTAACTATATATGCTTAACTGTCCAACTGTGAAATATATGGAAATGAAGATAAAAAGCTTGATCATGATATTGCATATCCTTTAGAACATGTTTAGAACTTACTTGAGGTAGTCTACTGCCTATCTATCCATTAGAACTAGATTTAGGGTCTTAGGTTCTTTTGAAAACTCTTTAAAGACCCTAATATGTGCTAAACTTGTAAAAAAATAAAAATCATATAAAAATTTCAAAAAATAAAATAAAAGTGTATTGATAAAGATTAATTATTTATACATGTGCAAAGTTTTGAGGTCATTTGAACCCTCGGCTTGGTAGAACATTTCAGCCGACGGTTGAGTATACTTCTTAACTTAATAAAAGAGCTTAACCTAAAAAAAGTACAAAAACACACACTCTCTCGCATCTCTTTCTTTTTCTCTCACCTCCTACCTCTATAAAACTCATAAAATCTATAAAAAGAAGAACAATCCCCAAAATACCCAAAAATACCATGTATACTATGTATATACTTGTAAATATAAGGTATATAGTAAGCTATATGTATATATGTTGTAAAATAGGTGTATAATATGTATGAATAGCTCATATATATATTATATAATGTAAATTAAATATTTAAGATTATTTAAACTGTATATAACTTAATTATATAATTATTTATTATTTATACTAACTTATAAGTACTATAACTTAAGTAAATATATAAAACCCTATGAATAACCATGCTTATGAATGATATTGTACATTCGTATTTATATATGTATAATGTACATTAATACACCTGTAACTTAATTTAATCATATATATAAAATAAATAATTAATTTATTAAGTTATCAAGTAAGTTATTAGATTAAATTAGAATAAATTAGTAATTTAAGTTATAATTGAGATAATTTATACTATATAGTTGTATTATAGTTTTTTAAGTAAATTAAACTAATTTAACTATATTTATAATGTATTATACTATTTATACATAAACTATATGAATAACACCCCAAATTCACTTATTTAAATGTAAATAAATCAAATAAACTGTGTAAAATACAATAAAAATGTGTATTAAATATTTTAGTATATATATTAACTCTGTATTAAGTCAATTAGACCATTAATTAACTAATTTATACGTTAATTAAGAAATAAATCGAATAATCAGTATATATAAATTGTAAATTTTAGCTAATTTATTTCTATAGTAAATATAATTAATTTTGTAAATAAATTATATAATCATGCAGGCCTATGTAAATACTTTAATACCATATAATTTAATTTTAAATTATAATAATATATGCCCCTCAAATCGAGGGCCAAAATCACCAAATCAGACATTGGCGCGTAGGAGCAACGGTGCTGAAGAGCACCAGACTTAGTGTCACATCGTGAGTGGCAAGCTTCCCGTAGCGCTATAAGTTGTTTTTCTTCCTTAGCCATTTCAATCGTCAAGCGCTTGGTGCTAAATAACCATTACTCTTCCCCTTACCTCTGAGCACACATTGGTATTTAGCATGAGACTATGGAATGGTGTGGGCCGCGGGCCTGGCACTGTGTGTGGGCTTGTGTGGGCCCAATTATGAGCTTAAATCAGAAATAAATGAGCTAATTAATCATCAGGGTGACCTTAGTAGAGGTCTGGTCCCACCTCTCAAAGGTGCTGTGTATCTCTCGAAAAGGTTGTCTGCCAATAACAAACCTAATTTTTGTCATTAAGAATAGTAACCAGGTCCTAATTACTAAGGGGAAAAGAGAAGAAGAGAAGTGTTTGAGCGGCTAAGTGTTGAGGGCCGCAGAATGGCTAAGTGTAGACGCAGAGAGAGGCTAAGTGAAGAATAAGAAGAGAGTGAAGGACGAAAATACACTAAGTGTTAAAGAAGAAAAGAGAGCCACAGAGAGGGTAAAAGAAGATAGAAGAAGAGGCCCTGTGCTTGTGTGTGCGTATGTATATAGATATAATATAAATATATACTGTATATCTAGTATATGTATATAATATACTGCAAATAATATAATAATATAGAATACGTAGTATGTAGAGTGTTTGAGCTCATATATATATATCAATAACATATGAGCTCTATTGACAGACTTATCCATCATTGTATATAAAATAAATGTCACTATAGACCCTAGTTTGACCTTAGTTTATGTACATAGTTTTTCTTAAGGTTTAGTGATGTTTATATATGTCGCTGTACATACTATTTTTTTTACTATAGATGTTAATATATTAAGTTTAGTTAGTATAGTTTATATTATAGCATACTATTGTATATAGATGTAAGCACTAGTATTATAAGTTATAAATAGATAGTATATAGTATAATTATAGTTTTTGATGCTTGTTTGTAAATAGATGTTTGAAAGCATTGTAGTTCATTCTTTTGTTCATTCATCCATTCATTAATTCATTCATTTATATTTGTACATAAAACCAATATTTTTGGAATTAAAAGAATAATATTGGACTTAGAGAGTGATGTATATCAATAACTGCCTCTCAGTGAACGACCTGGAATAAACTAGTAAAAATTATGTAGATAAATAAAATTGACGCGATAATGGTTTGTATTTGTGACATATACTACAACAACGACATTTTTCATACAAATCGGTAGTCGATGCTATCACATTTTTGGTGCCGTTCCCGGGGATAAAAACCTGACAACAGCCCTTTATTGTGAGTGATTGACTAGACGTCACAAAAAGTCGATTACTTAAGTTACTAATTTAGTTTATATTAAGTTAATAATCTACATAATTAGCTTAGTAACTTAGTTACCTACTGTAATTACCTAATTAAATTAAATTATAGGTACCTTACAGTATATATTAGTTAAATACATATGTACAGTATGAGATATAATTATGTACACATATAGAGGTTTGTATAATTACTTAGGTTGGCATACATTTAGTTAATATAAATTAATATATAATTATAGAATAAAGTTATATATATAATAAATCATTCTAAATATCTAATTAAATATATAGATTACATTTATAAATTATTTATACACATTATTTAGATATTGTGCAATACACACACTTAGCTTAGTTTTAAATTATATTTACAAGTAGATACACACTATATATACAAAGTATTTTTGGGGATTTTTTGATTTTTATAGTTTTTATATGTATAATGAAGGTAGGAGATGAGAGAAAGGATGAGGTGAGAGAGGGAAAGTTCTTTTTGGTGTTTTGAATTAGGTTTCTTTTATTAAGTCTAAGGTATACTAAACCGTCGGCTGGTATGTTCTACCAAACCAGGGATTCGGATTACTTTGAAACTTGACTCACACCTAGAAAAATAATTAATCCTACTCAAGACACATTTATTTTATTTTTTTGTGATTTTTTAATGTATTTTATTCATTTACAAACTAACCCAAGTCGTGGCCTAAATGAGTATTTCACTAGGAACTTAAGGCCTTAGATTTTAGTTTAGGAGTTGGAAAGAGTGTTCACACATTCAGAAATTTCCAACAAAACATATGAAAGATGTTTGAAGCATAGAACATGATTTCGAACATTGGTTTCATCAAAATGACATGTTGGATAGTTAACTCAAACTTAAAGTGTTGACAATGGATTTAAACATAAAATTACAAGTAATGCTAGTTGAATTAAAGTTCAATTCCAGTACATGAATGCTTGTACATTAAATTCTAACACTAGACAACAAGTTAGCTTCATTAATTTACAAAATCCTAGATCAATTCCCTTAAATCCAAACCTCCAACAGTGACTGATCTGCTGCTGTTGCTGTTGTCAAAATGGCAGCAATTGTTGCCCAATTCCAGTAGCTGAGAGTTGTTATTCTTGCTGATCTGAGTAGCAAATTGCTATAGCTGCTTCTAGAAAATTTAGACCTTTGAGGTCTACATTTGAGCTCCAAAAATATACTCTTATATTTGAAAAACATATGATCTGAGAGCTACTAACTCCATCCAAGAAAAATCCATTCTCAATTCCACTGAAAACTAGTTAAAAATCAATGTAAAACATTTCTAAGGATTTGAAAACCATTTCACACAAATTCTTCATCATGATGTTTTGAAACCTTAATTCTATCAATTCTCTTTGTCATAGACAACATAAGAGAATTGGATTGAATTGGACAATAAATTTGCTGCTCAATCAATTCAAAATCCCTATCAGAATCCTTAAAAACCTCAGTTAATCTTCAAATATCAGATTTAAAGCATTTTGAATCAGGAAATTGATGTTGCCCAAATTGGGCTGTTGCTATGGATCTACCAAGTTGATTTAATCATCTAGAAAACATGCACGCCATTAATTAGTGTGTAGGTGTTCTAGGTGATCCTTTAGAATCAAGTAGATCACTGTGAAGACCTCAAATCTGTGCTTGGGTTTTTCACAGGTCTTCACTCCCTTAATGAAGAACAAACAGGACTTGAGCTAAAAGTTAGGCGCAACTAAATCAGGCGATAGAGTTCAGATTAAAGAGCTCTGATCATTCACTTTAAATTCAATCAATCATGATTGTATTTCCTTGAGATCAAACGACAAAGTTAGTGCCATGACTGAATTCCCTCATTAGTGGGTTGGCATGCCATCGTTTGGCGAGTATGTAGTTTATCCACTTACTTGATTTAGTGAAGTGGGTTAAGACTCCTTTAGTGGGATTTGACCATTTACTTTTATAGTTGTGTTTGTACTTGATTGTAAGGCATTTGAGCTGATTGTTAGGCCCATTTAAGGTGCCTTTGTTATTTGGTTTTGGTAGACTTAACAAGCTTAATTAAAGATTTTTCTTTCCTCATCTGTTAGCTCCACTCTCTTTAGTTAGTGTGCTAGCTAACTAAGAGAGTATTTTGGCTAAGTTTGTGTCTTCTTTAATGTTGTCCTCAGCAGGCAGTTCTTTTGTCAACATGAATTGGATGATTGCTCTAGACGAGGAAGAGGGGGATGCGAGTATATGATCAAGCATATTGTCGCTTGGAAATTGAGATTTTGTTAGGCATATCTTGTGGAATTGGCTTTTCTTATGTTATAAACATTCATTTTACTCCATTTCTTCTTTTCGTTCAGAGGTTTTGCGTGCATAGTCTCCTAATTTCTTAGCGACCACTGTTTTGTTCTTCGAGGATGACCATGGGCGAAGTGCATGGTACACAATGGTTGATTGGTACTAGATTTGGGAGTAGCATTAACCTTGTGTGCTAGTATAGTGGAAGGCAATGACTATGTAATTAGAGTGGTTAAATTGTATGGTATAACACAGTATGGTGGAAGGCACATGGTATATATTTTTATATGTGCCACATTGTTTGATCATTGATTTGCAAATCCTTTTTGTGATAGTCCAGAGGGGTCTTCTATTGATGTTTGTTTACTAGGAAAAAATGTGCAACTTGCTCAGATTTTGAATTTTGGAGAACTGTTGAAACCCTTTGGTGGTGAGGATGTTAGTGAATACGCTAAGGTGTCAGCCAGCATATTCTTGGGAAGGCCTCCCCTAACCTTAATTAATAACCATCTTCATTGCATTTTTTTACCACAATATATATGATCATCCAGAATGTTCTTGTAGTGATTTAGATACCGCTTTTGCAGCCGTGTAAGTTCTCTTTTGTGTGTTTCTTCCCCCCTAATTTTTGTTTTTTTTGACTACAGAAATGAGTCTGATTTTTCCCTTGAGTAACAAAGTAGATGGTTGCTGAAATCTTGATTGGAGTAAATGATTGGCGGATGGCTATGTTTATGAATATTCTTCCATAAATTTAGATAATAAAGATAAATCACTAGAAAATGGGAAGAGCTCTAGTGATGTATAGGGATGAAAATAGTTGAATGTGGATGTTGATGGATGTGCTATGGTATTGTCATCCATTTTAATGTAGTTATAGATGTAGATACCAATATTGGTTTGTATACATGAATGCCTGTTTTGATATATAATCCATGGAAACACGTACTAGGTATGGATTGGATGTAAATGTCAACGTGTGGTTTTCGGATAATCTTATACATTTATTGAATGGATTGTATATCTATAATGTATTTATTGTTAATCACATTCAATTGGTATTCATATCTTCTCAAAGAGTACCATTACTGTGGCTTTGTGCAGCCTATGTTTTTTTCAACTTATTTCACGGCATTGTCAGAGAGTCGCGGTCGTTCTTGTTTCGTCTGGAACTTACATGATTGTCTCTGCTTCTGTTCTGTTTGAACATTTAAT
Organism: Thalassia testudinum; assembly: GCA_037157565.1. Taxonomy (NCBI): domain Eukaryota; kingdom Viridiplantae; phylum Streptophyta; class Magnoliopsida; order Alismatales; family Hydrocharitaceae; genus Thalassia; species Thalassia testudinum. The sequence goes on from JAZHRO010000030.1 coordinate 59,360,406, forward strand.
TAATCTTACAGATTCCGACGAAGCAGCCATATCCTTCGCACATGTTGCACCCTCAAACAACAATACAGTGCATCCTAATTGTCGAGCCTTGAAGGATGATGTAGGTAAAAGAATTGGCCTTGATGGTGAATGTGCGAATATGACATGGGGGATTTCTTAATAGGTATATATATATATATATATATATATATATAGGTTCCAGAGTCCGCAATCGACCCAAACTAAATCAATAGACATCCCTTGCTCGATCACATGGCGGGAAAATCGAAGTAGATGAAAGGACTAGAGTAAGGTTGGAAGAATGAGTCATTAAAAGATTGGGAAGTAAATTCGTGGACTTCTCACGGGGATCTTCTTCTACTGACCACAAACATCATTGGATTGCTTGGAATCAAGTTACCAAACCTCTCGCTAGTTGTCGCTTGGGCATTCATGGTCTTCGTTTCTTTGTCTAGGCTCTTAGGATGAAGAGAGTTGGGAATATTCTTTTCTCTGGTTCTCAATATTCTGCTCTGATGAAACAACTTTATGGTAATATTTCCTCTACTTCCCGACCTATCCCTTCTAGAATTCGCCTTCTCTGGGATACTTTCCTCAAGATGAGGCACCTTATCCGTTGGAATGTCTATGAAGGGGCTATTGACTTCTGGGTCGATATTTGGATTGGTGACAATGCTCTCAAAAGTCTCCTTCCGGAGTCGGTCGTTTTGTCGCCTATTCAAGTCAAGGATGTAATTGGTCATCCCCTTGATCTCCCCCATTTCCACTTATTACCTCCACACATCAGAAATCACATCTATGGGATGAGGTTGGATGACTCTCTTGATATTCCAATATGGTCCAATAATTCATCTGGTTCCTCCTCTGTGTCTTCTGCCTATCATTCCAACTTTCATCCCGTTCCGGAGGTTGGACATTTGAAAGAAATTTGGAATCTTAATCTTCCTCTTCCTATCTTTATTTTGGTTTGGTGAGAATTTTGAGATCTAAACTTCCTACTGATGATAACATCTCCAAGCTTGGTTACTGCCTTCCGTCTAAGTGCTGATGCTGTGATTCTTCTTCTTGTGAGGAGACTTTACTCCACCTTTTTTCTGAAAGCCGACTCGTGCATCAGATTTCTAAGTGGGTTTTCTCCAAGAATCTTGTCTGTGCATCCTTCCCATTTCCCTTGCATTATGAGGTCTCTTGTTAAATTTAGAAGGCTACGATTGTTAAGGGTCTTATTGCTTTTATTTGGTTTAATGTCTGGTGGGCTATGAACAAAATTAAAAATGAAGGCTTTAATCACAACATGATTAATTACTTCCTTGACCATAATTGGTATAAGCTTGACATGTTCCTTTGGTTTAGTAGACAGCACCCCTGCAACTTTTGCAGTTTCTTGGCTTCATCCTGTGGAGGGGATTAAAGTCAATATGGCCTCCATTTCTGATCTTCATCATACTCATACTTCTTGGGTGATGTGCGATTATAATGGCGATTTCTTGAAGGCTGCCCATGTCAAGATGGGCCTTACACACATTACCATTGCTCTTCTTGGCACGATCAGGCACTTTTTGTCTGTTACTCCTCAGCATCCACACATTCAGTTAGAAACATATTCAACGTTGTTACATTTTTTGTGGTCTGGTGAAATGCCTATTCACTGGAAGGACTATGCGACCTGCGTTGCTTTAAAGACAGGATTGTTTCTTTTTCATATACTTACCCCCCAGCTAATACTTCAGCTATCAAGTTAGTAGCCTTCGGATCTGATCAGTGTACTCTCATTTCTGGAGTTTCAGAGCTTCTTGCGTGCCTTTAGGGGATCCTGGCATTAGATAAGATTCAGCTGCCTCATGTGATTTCCTAATCTCTTTTTTCTTTTCTTTTTCCTCTTGGTTTCTCTGTAATAGACCACGTGTCATGGTCTGCATCTTTATTTTGTATCAGGTGGGTATTGATTTAGCCCCCCACCTTTTTTTATTGACCTCGAGAGAGTGGGGATGAATAGAAATACTCCTATTTTCTCAACCAAAAAAAAAAAAAAAAAGTTGGAAGAATGAGGAGCGCGAAGAGGAGAGAGCAACGAGAACACGTAATACGAAAGAAGAAAATAGATTATGTGAGGGGAAAGAAACGAAGAGGACAAACAAGTGGGAGGATTGTATTCTGGGGCTTACAGAAAGGAAAAATAGGATGAAGAGGGGCATCTAACAGCGAAAGAGAAGTAAGCTTACCATTCATGAAAGTTTACCATGCTTAGTAGATTTATTAAGTTTTATTTGATATGCAATTAAATAGCTACTTTATTAATTTTGGTTGCATAGTTACTAAGGTAACAATAGAGAAAAACAAAAGCTTGCAGCTAATCTAGTAGGGAAATCGTATCCAGATCAATGGATATGTGACAGTAGGATATGCGGCAACACAACTGCCACTTTGATAAAATGTCATTGATTGTGTCTCAAGTGATCCAATTACAAAAAATAATAATTACACAGAGTAATCACAATCACATGAATGAGAGGAGTTGTTGATCTAATTCCATTGTAACAGTATCCATCCAAGGAGATGATCTAACATTAAGATATCCTCTGTATCAAGTGTCATAGTTGATTGAATCTCTTTTGAATATGAAAACTTTTATTTGTATTCAATTTATTAAGGATTGAAATGTTCATCAAATCTTTATATAATATGTACGTATTTTATTTCATTTGTCAATCATTTTTATATAAGTTTGATTTACATTTCAATAAAGACTTTTCTTTTTCTACATTGGTTACCAATTATAATAATTAACGAATTAATAAAACATAAAAAATGGTATATAATAACGAACTTATCAGAGAAAAATAATTGCATGATAAATTAAATAAGCAATGCAAGTTCCCACCTATGTTCATGTATCAAAAACTACTCATTGTGAAATTCGTAGGCAGCTTTCTTTGTTCGAAGGGGCAGTCGGGGAGAGTAGGAGGAAGGGAGGAACACAGAAGGTACTCAATTTGGTAGAGAAGAGGGATTGGGATAGGGATGTAAGTTTCATTAAATATGATTTGATCTAATTCGGATAAAATTTGATCTGAATCTGATTAGATTTGGATATAGATTTTATCTAAAAGATTCGAACGGGTTTGGATATGGGTATTGATATAAATCTATACCTGATTATCCTATTTGAATATCCAAATAAAATCTCCATTTACCCGATATATATAACAGTTCCATCCTGAGTGCCTTATTCCCCCAACCATAATCTTCTTCATGATTTCCTTCATAATTTTAAAAGTTGGAAATGATTTTGAAGTTTCCATTAAATATTCATTTTGGAGATGATGATTTTTTTATTTGAAAGGTACTTGTATTTAGTCTTTATTTATATTTTTTGTATTTTTATTTTTGATATATTCTCCTTGAAAGGATCTTTTTGTAATAATTTTACTGGAAATCAATAAAATTAGAATAACCCGAGTTCATATGTTGAGAACTTGCTAAAAATAAATAATTAATGAATTGTGTTATAGATTTTTCCTCTTTTTTGACTTTAATTTGACACGATTTGATGGTAAGATCAATTTATAAATGGATACCCGATAGGTAAATGGGTACTCGATTGGTAGATGGGTATGGGTATGTATTTGAATTTTTATATCTAATAAATAAATGGATAGGATATGTATATAAATTTTGTAAATAGATATGGATATAAATTTAGTTAAATCCAATATGAACCAGACTTAAATCCAATATGTACCTGACTCATTTGCATCCTTAGATTGGGGAATGAGATGGGTGCTCGATTTGGGATTTGGGAAGGGAGATGTTTTTGGGGAGCTGGCTGGGTGCTTGATTTAATGAGAGTTTTGGGTACATTCTTGGGACTTGTTGGGGGGTATCATTGTTTGTGTGACTTGAGATTTTTCATCACCTTCTTTTAAATTCTAACCAATATTTTCCGATCATAACACCAAAGGGAGGAGTGGTACCATTCTCTAAGCAAATCCACGTAAGATGATTTATGTGACTTAAGCTTTTCCCTAATCAAACAAAAAGAAAACCAAGAGACTCTCCTTTCGCCTCAGACACGCACATATATGTATACAAATACATATATCAAGTCAAATCGAATCTTTTAAAATATAATCTAGCAAATAAATGATTCAATTCATTGCACTAATGAATATTTGGATTCATAGTTTGATACAATTAGTACAAACGTGTGGTGGTGGGCGAGGAGTGCAGTCGGGCCGGGTTAGGCCAGGTCCGCAGGGTGTGAGCGCGGATGAGGGTGGGTCGGTCGGGTGAGAGGGACCTCACCCCGTGATTCAGAGGCGAACAACTACTGGCAAGAATTCAACTTATGCGGCTTCACTCGTTTCGCAGCCGCCGATGTGGTACTAAACGTGCTCCCTTCTGCTTGTGCACCCGCAGCAGATGTGGTCCTCCAATTGCCTCAACTGCCACAGCCTTTGACTGGAATTGAGCGTCTGGACTCATGCGCGAAGGTATTCCGTGCAGCTTGGGACAGGGGCCTGGAGCTGGCAAAGCCTGGAGCGATGGTGAGCTTGCTTCAAGCTCGGTCACTAATGGCGGATGACGCCTGCTACCTGAAATCACAAAGATGGCCTTGCGACCATGTTAAATCATTCAGGAAGCTTCGCCGAGGCACGACGAATATGCTGTGGTGGTTGGCATGGCGTGGGGACGCCTATGCGAGCGTGCCTAGGTCACACTGTGTGAGAAGGTGTGGGTGTGTTCGGTGAGGTGCGTGAGTGAGTGGAGTGGTGTGTGAAGTGGGGGGAAATGTTCAGTGGAGTGAGGGGATGCTTATGGACTTGTCGACGAGGAGTGGGATGGCCTGTGGAGGTGGAGTGGCCCTGCCGGAGGTGGTGGCTGGAGATGAAGGAGATGAGGGTGTTGGAGGACGACAATGGTCGGTTTAGGGAAATAGAGAGTGGAGAAGTAGAGGGGGAAGGGGACTTAGCTAGGGTGTTAGGGGACGAAGGGAAGACGAAGATGGATAGAGAACCCATGCCGATATGGTCGCCGGACATGGGGAAGACGAAGATCTCCGTAGATGAGGCGATGGCGAAGATGGGGTAGAGGCGACGTCGGCCGGTGTTGCGCGACGTGGATGAATGAGAGGAAGACAACCTGACCATTGGTATTCTGGTTGGGCGATGAGAGAGCGAGGGAGAAGCCGCCGGAGCTTGTGGAGTTGTTGTGGCCGGAGGGAAGAGAAGAATGGGGGGAATTCGATCCAATTTCAAGCTGAGGAGTTCATTGGACCTTGGGGAGTCTTCAAATAGGTCTCTGAGGAGGGTTTTGTGCTTGGAAGCCAAGCTTCCAAGAAAGGCATGCTCATTGGAGATGGAAGATCTCAAGAGACCCAAATCTCTCATGCGTTCGCATGAGAGATTAGGAAAGAATTAGGGCATCAAACTGGGTTCATATTGGAGGGATTTTCTCAGAGAATCTCCCTTCCAATTTTGAAGGGGATTCTCTGAGCAATCAAGGAGAAATCTCCTTTCAAAGCTCGCTAGAGTAGGATTCCTCCACGATAATGGTGGAGGGACCTATTTGTGAAGATAACGAGAAAGATAGGGGGCTAATTGTAAGGGTTTTTGAAAGTTAGGGGTAAAAATGTAATCAGGCTGGACCTTTTTGCAAAGTAGGTCAAGGAAAACTTATCTTGGGTCCAAATTTTGGTACAAACCTAATTTGCACCTAAGGAAACCAATGGTGAAGTTGGTTTTTGGGTACAGGGAAATTTATGCAAAAATCCAATTTATGGCAAATATCTGTTTGAGACCCTATTCTAAGTCAAGATGGGTGTTAATGGCCAAATTTAAGGTTCTAAATCCTAGAGAATAATTTTCTATAATTTTTAGAGGATTTAGGTGAATTTTATCCAGACTAGAGTCTTGGTTAATCAAGTGGGTCTGTATTAGGGTTTCAAGAAGTCATTTCATTCATAGAACACATACAAACCATTTTCTGTCTGATCCAACCCACTTATTATATTATTAAGACCCTTTAACCTTTGTTTAGCCTTTGAGAAAATCTTTTGTTGTATTGCAATGGTAAAATTACAGTTTTAACCCTAGTTTCTTATTTTTCTCTCAGAAAGGTTATGTAGTGAATTAGGACCTTCAGTTGGTTATGTAGGAGATTTTATTCTCTTCATTGGGTCAAAATGAGATAGTTAGGTCTCGTGATGGTGTTCCCAACACTAATCCACGAAATTTGCTCGCTATTTCCCTAATTGAGCTCAGATTCGAGATCTATATAAGCCTAGCGAACTTCCCAACATCTTCTTAGTTGAGTGATGGGAACACCATCATGAGCCCTAACTAGCTCATTTTGATGTAATTAAGTTATTAAATGCTCCTACATAACTTCCAAAGGGTCATATTTCACTGCATAATCATTCTAAGGGAAAAATAGGAAACTAGGGTTAAAATTGTAATTTTACTAGCACATCATGAATGTAGTACAACCATGGGTTTTCCTAAGGGTTCATTAAGGGTAAAATGGTCCTAAAAATCTAATAAGTGGGTTAGAACAGACAGAGAAGGTTTACACGTGTTTTGAGAATTAAATGACTTTTGAAACCCTAAAAATAGACCCATTTAATTAATCGAGATTCTGATCAGGATAAAATTCACATAAATCCTCTAAAATTCATATAAAAATATTCTCTAGGGTTTGATACCTTCAATTTGACCATCAGAATTCGTGTTGACCAAAATAAAGTCTCAGACAGATATTTATCATAATTTAGGGTTTTTGCATAAATTACTTAGTCAAACATAATTAAAACTAAAATCCAACCTCACCATTGAACTCCTTAGGTCAAAATTAGGTTTGTACCAAAATTTGGACCCAAGATGAGCTTGTCTTGACCTAGTTTGCAAATTGATTTTGTCTGATTACATTTATGCACTTAACTTTCAAAATACTTTCAAATAGCCCCCTAAATTCTTCACCATATTCACAATTATGTCCCTAAACCATTTTCGCATAGGAAACCTACTCCGACGATCTTTGACTGGGGAGTTATCCCTTCTAAAATTGGAAGGAAGATTCTTTGAGAAATCCTCTTAAATCTGAACCCATCCATGAGCTTCGAATCTTTCCCAATCTCTCATGCAAACGCATGAGAGTTGTGGGTATCAAGGAACACCCAAATCCGGTGAAGGTTTCCAAGCTTGGAAGCTTGGCTTCCAAGCTTTCCTTGCCTCTGAATCCCTATAAAAGGATCGCCGGATCGTCTCGAACATCTCACGCTCGAAATCGGCCGAGATCCCACTCAATTCCTCTCTCTCTCACTCGGTCGAAGGTTCCTCTACATCCAACGACCTCTTTTGCTTCTCCTCGTCATCCGTCCGCCATACCAGCGGTGGATTCCTCTTCCCCGCTTCTTTCCGCGTTGAGCCATAACAACTGATGCCCTGATTCCCTTCGTCCTCATTGTTTCTCCCCCACCGGAGCCACCTTCGTCTCCAGCATCGGCTGCACCTCAACTGATGCCATCTCTGCCTCGCTTCGTCCACCTACCTCCTAGCTGTTACGACTCGGTTCCCGAAGCCCTATAAGGCCTGAGACCGGCTCAACTCGACTAATCCCAAGATCCAGTCGTCTAGCAAGAAATAACAAAAAAGCAGGAAAGTAAACCACATTCACTATGCTAAGTAACTAACAGTAAAAGAGTGCAAGCAATAAAGGAAGTAAAAACTACTAACAGTACATATCACCACCACAACAGTAAAGCAGAAACAAAGTACAGAAACAGAAACAGTAACAACAGTCTAAACTCACAACAAAAGGAAGTACAACAACAGGAAACTACGGCTGGGCTCGATTTGGCCTAGCACCCTCTGCAGCTGACGACTCGGGCTGCTCAACTCCTGGACCTGTAAAGGGGTACGAGTAAAATGGAGTCAGCAAGTACTGAGTAGAGTGGTAACCAACTAACTAAAGCAGTGAACGCTAACAGGTAATTTATCTTTTCCAATTATTTTATTTTACAAGTTATTCCTTTTCACCGATTGGTTTACTTTTCGTATATCTTTCTTGATCTCGTTGTTCCTCGTGGGAACAATCTTGATTGCAGTCTTTTCCAAAGAGTAGAAGGCACACGTGGTGCTCTCCTGGCTGGAAGAGTCCCCTGTGGTGATTCTACACCTAGTCAACCACCTTGAGGTCACGGACAGACGTAGCAGTAACTACAGCACGCGCGATAAGCGCACGGGTAGCTACCGACACTGGCATGCGGTCAGTCATTTTCGCTAGTGGGTGTGCCCAAAGTACAACACGGAACAGTATAGCGCCTAGCCCTCTGATGAAAACCTCATCATGAACCCTAACTAGCACATTTTGACCTAATAAATTGAACAAAAGCTCCTACATAACCTAAGGGAAGGCCTAAATCAGGGAACTGCTAATTAGAGAATAAAATATTATACAAGGGGTAAAATTATAATTTTACCATTGCAGTGTATGAATGGGATTGCTAAGGGTCTAGACATAGGTCAAGTGGACTTAATAAGAGAAAAAGTGGGATGGTTTGATCAGAAAAGGGTTATGACAAAATCTGGGAATTAAATGACATTCTGTAACCCTAAAACAAATACACTTTAATTCACGAAGTTTTAAGTAAGATAAAAATCAACTAAACCCTCTAAAAATCATGGAAAAATATCCTCTAGGATTTAGAACCTTCAATTTGGCCATCGGAACCTGTTTTGACCTAGATTGAGGACCGTACCCAATTTTTGACCTAATTTGGGTTTTTGTGCAAAATATTCGATCAAACATCGTCAAACCTAAAATACAACTTTTCCATTGGATTCCTTAGGTCCAAATTAGATTTATACCAAAATTTGGACCTAAGGGAAGGTTGTCTTGACCCACTTTACAAAATGATCCTCAATAATTACTTTTTGACCCTTAGCTTTTTGAAACCTTGCAAATGCCCCCTATCTTTCCCATCGTTTTCTTCAATCTAGTCCCTCTGCCACCCGCTGCGCAGGCCATTCCTCCGGCGACTTTGCGCAGAGGATGGCACCTGTTCACGGGCGTTTCGTGCGGATTTAAAGCGTATTATGTTGTAGTATAACCGACAAAACGTTCGAACAAATACAAAGTTTTTATTACTCGAAGACCGGAGTATCCGAGGTCGAACACAGGGAGTAAATGGAACTTACCACTAAATCAAAATGTAATTGAACACTCTAATTTACTCAAAATATCAATTCAGGTATGAATGTATGCGATTAAAAGGAGTTAGGGCAAAAAAATATGAAATTGGACGTCTGATCTTGTGATCAGACGTCTTAAAAGCATTTCTCCTTTTCTTCTTGATTATTCTTCTTCTTCTTCTGCTGCAGTCTTTGCTCTTTCTTTTCTTCTTCTGATCTCTGCAAAGTCTTCACTTGGCTTCTCTGTGCCTTTGCTTCTGGCTTGCTCTTTTCTTTCTTCCCCTGCGAAGGCTTCTTTCTTGCTTCTTCTTCTCTGCCTTGTTTCTTCCTCTTCTATTCTTCTCTGTCGTTCCTTCTTCTTTCTTTCTTTTCCTTCTCGCGGCCAAGTCCTTCTCCTGCGTTCAGCCTGCCTGCACAGGAGCAAAACCTAACCTTTCTCCCTCTACCCGCGCATCTCTCTCTCTCAAGCAATTCACTCGAACCGCTCTCCCAGAGCCACGGTCTTAATCGGGTCGGATCGTACCCGGGACCAGGCGCACCTGCAGGTGTGTGATGCGCGAGGAGTGCGTAGGTCTAGGTCGGGTCGGATCCGCCAGGTCCGCATGGTCAGGCCGCGGACGAGGCGGGTGGGGTCAGTGAGGGACCTCACCCCTGTGCTTACTGAGGCGATAAGAGTAAAACACAAAAACAACTTATATGGTACCTGAGGGTTGCAATCCCACGATGTGGGACTATCTGGTCTCGCCTTCACGCGCGCCTGCAGAAGCCTCGTCGTGCGATTGCCCCGCAGCTGCTGGCTCTGCTAGCGCTCCTTGGCTGGACTCGTTCACCTCGCGACACTTGCGCTAGTATGCAGCACCTGTAGCCTGGAAGACCGGGTGCCTGGAGCTTCGTGGGAGCTTCATCAGAGGTCATCCATGGCGGCAGCGGCTCGAACCTTGTCATACACAAAACGCGCCTCTCGGCAAAATCAGAATAGCTAGAGACCTTCGCCGTGGCACGGCGAAGGCGGTGGGCAGTGCTGCAGGCCGCAGGTCGGCCTAGGCGTGCGTGCCTAGGTCAACCTGTGGCCGGAGATGGTGGGTTGGTCGGGGGGTGATTGTGGAGGGCTGGAGTGGCAGTGGTAGGGTGGAGTGTGTTCCTGGAGGTGAGGCGGAGCTTTCGAGGTGGTTGGCGAGCCGTGTGGATGGCTGGAGTGGTGTGGGCGGCTCGCCGGAGTGCGGTCGGAGGCGAAGACGATGGAGGTGGTTAGCGTCTGTCGAGGGTCGATCAAGGGAGATAACAGGGGGAAAAGAGAGAGGAGAGGATGGAGAGGAGTTCTAACCTAACTGTAAGGACGAAAGAGGACGGAGGGCGAACAACAGTACCTGCTGTCGCCGGAGAAGATGACGCCCAGTGGGGGAGGACGACGGCGACGACGGGGCTGAGGCGGCGTGCGCTGGTACTGCGCGACGCGGAGGAAGATCAGGAAGTTAACTCTGCCACTGGTTTTGTGGCAGAGCGAAGAGGGAGGGGAGGGGGCCTCGCCGGAGCCTGCTGGGAGTTTGGCCGGGCAGGAGGAGAGGAATTGGGGGTGGAACCTCGGCCAAACCAAGCTCAGCCTCTTCGGCCGGAGTTGTGGGTTCTTATATAGGCGTTGGACTTGGTGTGCAGGGCGTGAAGGGCACGTAATTGCCTGAGGTTGGTCGCCGGAGATGGAAAGGAGTTAGGATACCCAAATCTCTCGTGCGTTCGCACGAGAGATTGGGTTCACACCAGGGATCGATATCGGTCTTAAATGGAAGGCAATTCTTCAGAGAATTCTCCTTCCATTTCTGGGAGGGAATCTCTGAGGGATTAGAGAGCAATCCCTCTCCGAACCTCGCCGGAGCTCGGTTCTGCCCTAGCAATGGCGGCAGGACCGGTTTGCAAAGGAGGCGAAGAACCTAGGGGGTTCTCTGCAACGGTATTCAAAAGATAGGGACCAATTTGTGATTTGGGTGTACTAAATTGCAAAGTAGGTCAAGATGACCTCTCCTTAGGTCCAAATTTTGGTATAAACCTAATTTGGACCTAAGGAATCCAATGGAGAACTTAGATTTCAGGTTTGACCTCGTTTGACTGGATATTTTGCGTAAAAACCCAAATTAGGTTAATTGAAGAGCTAGGACCCTAATTTAGGTCAAACTAGGTTCCAAAGGCCAAATTAAGTGTTCTAAACCCTAGAGTATGTTTTTCCATGATTTGTAGAGGGTTTACTTGCTTTTTATTCTGACCGGAACCTTGTTAATTTAAGCGGGTCTGTTTTAGGGTTACCAAGTGTCTTTTAGTTCTTAGATTGCACATGAACCCATTTCTGATTGACTCAACCCACTTTTTATCTCATTTAGACCATTTGACCTATGTTTTGCCTCTGAGAAATCCCGTTTATCTATTGCAATGGTAAAATTGCAGTTTTAACCTTTATTTCATGTTTTCTTCTCAGAGCACTTGTTCCTTCAGTTAGGCCTTCTTCTAGGTTATGTAGGAGCTTTTATCTTCTTTATTGGGTCAAAATGAGCTAGTTATGGCTCATGATGAGGCTCTCATCAGCACCGCACATGCATGGGGAGCTGGCCTCAGATTTGAAAGGGAGACTCTCTGCGGAGCCCCCTATCGCATGGGCCGGCTCCCATGCCCTGTCGACTGCCATACCTCTCGTGCGAACGTGCGAGAGGTATGGGTCTCCGTCTGCCACATCTCCGACGGGGTTTTTCCCACCGCTTTCGCGCGCTTCGCGATCGGCCGACGCCTATTTAAGGAACTGCATCCTCTGCCGCATCCTTCAAGCTCCACTTGGCCTGAGAATCCCCTCAAATTCCTCTCCTCCCAACTCCGACCATTCGCCCAGAGCTTCCGGTGACTCTCCTCCTCCTTTCTCGTCGCCCTGCCACCATACCAATGGCAGGGTTACTTCCGCCGTCTTCCACCGCGCTGCGCCGTACCAGCGGGCGCACTCCAGCCCCTATTCCTCATCACCGTCTCTTCCCCTGGGTGCCTTCGTCTCCGACGATGGCAATACCATCCGCTCGCCACCTCTGCCTCCTCAGTTCACTCCTGACCTACCGGCTAAGTCTCTCTTACCCTTCTCTTTAATTCCCCTCTGTCAATTTGTTGTTTTGACCCCTCTACACCACTGCCCACCTTCACCATCTCCACCTCTGACCACCAACTCTAGTGAGGTCATTTCACCACCACAGACAGATCCACCCCTCGCCAACCGATCCCTGAGCATCACCTCCACCCACTGATCACCTTGCGACCCTTCATTCACCGTGCCAACCACTATCTCCTCCCCCTGAACAAACCCACTCACATGTTCTCAGACTGACCTGGGCACGCACGCCTAGGTCACTCTGAGCCACGCTGACCACTGCAGTAACTTCGCCGTGCTCTGGCGAAGCCTGTCGAACGTTCTGACATGGCCATGAGGCCGTTTTGCTGATTTCAGGTCTCCGACCTTCGCCGCCATTAACGTTGAGCTTGGAGCAAGCTCGCAAGTAGCTCCAGTCCCTTCCAGCTCCAGGAGACACACCCAGGTTGTGCGGAAGACTTCCATGCACAACTCCAAGTCTTCAATTGGCAGCGAAGACCTCGGCTAGAGCGACTATTGCTCGCACTCCCTGCTGCGGACGTGCGAGAGAGGAGGGGCGCAGATAGTCCCACCTCGGGCATTTTCAAGCGCCCTGCGACACATAAAGGGAGAAAGTGACTAAGGCTTATCACCTCAGTCACATGGGGTGAGGTCCCTCTCACCCGCTTACCCGGCCTCGTTCGCGACCACCCCCTGAGGACCTGGCCCGACCCAATTACCCAAGCCTTGCACACCTCGCCCACCACCGCATGCCTGTGGGCCTGGTCCTGAGCGTGTTACCCGACCTGTTTACCCGAACAGGTTCTGGGAGAGCGAACCCTGGAGTGGAATAGAGAGAGAGAGATGCGGGGAGCGTAGGGGTTAGGTTTTGCCTAACCATATGCCTGTGCAGGGAACTGAAGAAGAAGAAGAAAGAAAAGGAAGCAGAAGAAGCAAGGAAGGAGCGGCCGAGGACTTAGCTGCACTAAGGAGGTGAAGCGAGAGAAGAGGAAGAGGAGAAGCAAGCTTAAGAAAGAAGAAGAAGCAGCTCAAGAAAGAAGAAGAAGAAGTCAAGAAGACCAAGCAAGAAGCCGACTGAAGAAGAAGAAGGCAGAGACAGAGTAAAAGGGAAAAGAAGGGAAGGAAGCTGCCGTAGAGAGGAAGGCCAAGCAGCTGAAGAGAAAGAAGAGAAAAAGAAGAAGCCAAGGAGAAGAAGCAACATCAGCAACAGCTAAAAGAAAGAAGAAAGAGAGCACAAGCACTGTAGTAAGTGGCTACTTAAGGCGTCTGATCCATGGAGTCAAATGTCTGAAGATAGAGAGAAAGGAGGACAAAAGAAGAAAGAGAGAAGAAAAGAGAAGAGACAAATTTTTACTTCCTCTCCCTAATCTTTTTGTAAAATAGTATATTATTGTAAATTGTGATTTTCTACGCTTCTAGAATCAAGCTTGCTCCCTAAGTTCAACCTCGGAGAATTTTTGTATTCGAGTAATCAAATAAAATCAAACCGATCGAGGCACGATCACCCTCTCAGTAACAGGGGTCTAGCTCCTCAGAACTAAACAGGGGTCTCACCCCTCCACAGTCCGCGCACCCTCGTCTAACTACCTCGGTTTGCCTAGTGGGCCTAACAAGTCAGTGTAGGGTGGCTAGCTGAACCCCGAGCCCTGTGGGGTGGTTAGGTCTCTCCCTACACTAGTAGCTCTCCCTGGGACAGTGTACATGAGGGCCAAAGAAGTCGATGTAGAGTGGCCAATCCTAACCCTGGGTCCCAACCCAAGGGCGGTTAGCTCCGCTCTACACTAAATAGGGGACAGTCACTCTCTTTGGTACCACGTACTTAAGGGCTAGCACACTTCCCACTCACATTTTCAGATCCATCCCATTTATCCATAGGAGCTCTACTCCTAATTCCCCGTAGGGTTCATGCTCGTATTCCCCATGTCATTCCATAACAGGTTTCGTCATTCACATTTCCATTCTCAGATTATACACTTGCAGCTCGTATTTCCATCATTTAACATATATAATACGTAATGTCACAGGTAACTGTTTAACTAGCATAGGCATTTCCTATTTCACATGCAGCTCTTGTTTATTAACAGGTAGTTGTTCACATTTCTATTCATTCATTTAAGACTGCAATTTCAAACACACATATAAACAGTGCAAGTACTTCTCGTCCTAAGATTCATGCCACATCCTAGGTTTCTAGTTATCCAATTTCACATATGCATTTAGGTTTTATAATTAAAATAGGGGGAAACCACTCTACCAGACATCCCGGGAGTATTGGGGGCTCGAACGACAGGCTCACGTGCCTCAGCATGCCCCAAACCCGCAACCGATCGAAGTCCTATACCAAGGAACATATCACAATGGAATATTTAGAACAGTATAAAAGACCTTCTAACAAGTAGAGGAACTCACAAGGAAAACACCGATATCTTATTTGCGTAAAACGGACCCTAAACGGGTTAAAAACAGGGTTGCAGACTTAAATCAGACGTCTGGCATAAGGTCAAGACGCCTTAAAAGTAACCAGAGTCTCACCTCAGGTTCTACGTCGACCACAGATGTCCAGACCCTCTTCTTGACTATCTGGACCCAGCTTCAGACGTCTGACCTCTCCTCCGGACGTCAAGGAGTGCTTCCGGTCGTCTGGTAAGCTGTCCAGATGTCCGAGAGGTGTGGGAGGGCGTGCCCCGCTGATGAGAACCTCATCATGAACCCTAAACTAGCACAATCTAACCTATATTTACGAGAAAAAGCTCCTACATAACTTATAGAAAGGCTTGACTCAGAGAATTTTGAGTTTGTGAAGAAAATAGGTCATGAGGGGTAAAAATGCAATTTCACCAACACAATCAGTAAACAAGGTAACTCAGGGTCCAAACATAGGTCAAACTAACCTAATAAGAAGGAAAGTGGGATGATTTGATTCAACAAGGGCTACAGCAACTCCAAGGAATTAAATGACATCCTTTAACCCTAAAATAAATTCACTTCAATTCACGAGGTTTGAGGCAAATAAAAAATTGACTAAACCCTCTAAAATTCATAGAAAAATAATCTCTAGGGTTTAGAACCTTCAATTTGGCCTTGGGAACCCATTTTGACCTACATTGAGAACCATGCCCAATTAATGATTTAATTTGGATTTTTACGTAAATTGACCGGTCAAACAAGGTCTGATCTAGAAATAAATTTCACCATTAGAATCCTTAGGTCCCATTTAGTAATGCATAAAAACTTGAGTCTAAGAAGAGACCTTCTTGACCGACTTTGCATTTTGGTCCTCATTTATTACTTTTTGACCCTCAACTTTTGAAACCCTCCCATTTTGGGCCCTAAGTTCTTCGTCGTTCTTTGCACTAAGGTCCTCCCTGCAAAACTCTGAGTAGCACCATGCTCCGGCGACTTTGCACGGATCATGGCGCCGCGCAGGGTGAGGGAGGGAGACCCTCTGCCCATTCAACCGGGTGTTCCCTGCGACGTCTGCTGTTGTAGGGACACCTCCATGATCTCTGCCATCGCCCACACCTTCCGTGCGAACGCGCGGAAGGTATGGGTTGCTGCTCCGGCCATCCTCCGGCGAGGGAGGCACGTCGCCTCCCTGCGCCCACCCCTCCACCTTCGCCTTTATAAAGACCGCTGTCACCAGCAGAAGAGGGTAAGCTGTCTCTGACGGAGAAGACCCCCCCACTTCATCCTCTCTAGCTCCAACAGACGGCCTGCAGCTTCCGGCGACCAACTCCTCCTCCTCGTCGCTCTGCTGCCTTACCTGCAGCAGGGTTCCCCTAACCCTTTCGTCTGTGTCATGCTGCACCCGTCGACACCCTCCGCCTGCCTCCTCGTCGCCGATCTCCCCTTCCAGGGCCTCTTCTTCCTCAGCTCCGGCAGGCACGAGCCGGTGGCTCCGCCCTTCCCCCTTGGTCCAAAACTTAGGTAAAAGCTTCCTCTCCTCCTCTAAATTTCCCCCCTGTCAATTTGTATTTTCGCGCCCCCACACACAACTTCCACCTCCACCTACTCCGTCTCCGACCACCCTCTCCGGCGAGCCCACTCCACCTCCACAGACCCCCTCACTCCTCGCCGATCACCTTAGAAGCTTCCCCTCACTCCACTCCACAGCTTCCCCCATCTCATTTCCTGCCACACGCCACCTAAAGACCCCCCGAACAGACCCATTTTCCTGACCACAATCCGACCTAGGGCTGCCACCGTACACCTCCCCACACCTCGCCACCACCCGCACTAGCTTCGCCGCACTCCAGCGAAGCTCCCTGCATCTTCTGATTAGGCCGAGAGGCCGTATTTCTGTGATTAGGTCACGCCCCCTTCGACGCCATTGCTGTGCAGGTGAAGCTCCTTCACCTGCAGCTGCAGCTTCCATCCCGCCCAGGCACTGGTCCCAGGCTGCACGGAGTGCTTCCGCGAAGGCTCTCAGGACTACAGTTGGGACGAGAGTCCTCCAAGCTGCCGCAATTAGCCGCGAGATCCTTTCCTGCGGGCGCCTGTCTGGGAGGTGGGACTTTAGTCCCACCTCGGAAGTGCGCGGCTCAGCGCCTGCGCATAAATTGAAAAGGTGTTCAAGGCTATTTGCCTTCGTACACAGGGGTCAGGTCCCTTACGCACGAGCGCCCGACGCGCTTGCCCTTGCCCACGCTCACGCCCCGCGGGTTTGGGCCGGATCCGGATACCCGACACTGTGCACACCTCGCCCACCACCGCACGCCAGTGGGCCTGGTCCCGGGCGCGATACCCATACCCGAATACTTGGCTCTGGGAGAGCGATCCTATGAGAGAAATCTAGGAAAGAGATAGACGCAGGGGAGGGTAGGGGTAGGTTTTGCTCTGACCAGCTGTGTGAGTGTGCAGGCAGAAAAGAAGAAGAAGGAAGAAGGTGGTCGAAGCCTTGGTCGCTCAGGGCAAAGAGGAAAGAACAAGAAGACCGCAGGAGAAAGAAGGAAAAAGAAAGAAGATAAGGAAGAAGAAGAACTGAAGAAGATCAAGCAAAGAGAAGAAAGAAGAGAAAATAAAGAAGAAGAAGAAGGAGCACAAAGGAAGCACTGTAGTAGATGCCACTTAAGCCGTCTGAATGAGAAATTAGACGACGGAAGAAGCTCTGCAGACAAAGTAAAGAAGAAGAAGGGAAGAAAAGGTGCCGCAGTTGAAAGCAAAGAGAAGAAGGAAAGAAAAGAAAGAAGGAAAAAGAAAGAAGATAAAGAAGAAGAAGAACTGAAGAAGATCAAGCAAAGAGAAGAAAGAAGAGAAGAGAAAGAAGAGAAGAAGAAAAAGCCAAGAAACCAATCTACCTCTCTCTCTCTCTCTTATTTTTGTAATAAACGCATTGTACTTCTAGAATTCTAGTAGCTCCCTGAGTTCGACCTCGGGAAAATATTTCCGAGTAAAATTGTAATAGTGTCAATGACTATCTGTACTACAACGCCATTTCTATCGCCACTATTTCATTGGCGCCGTTGCCGGGGAGCAACGGCTATTCTAGAATTTATAGAATTTTTATTTGTGAGTTTCTAATAATCTCTTCTCTCTTTTGTGCAGGTACAAAAAGAAAAGGACGCAGCCGCACCACAGCCACTCCAAGGACAGGTAACTTCCTATTAAACTCTAAAATTTTAAAGAAGAAAAAGAAAGAAAAAAAAGAAAAAAAAGGTATAACCTGTCTTTCATACATAGTAATAGCTGCATGTTCTCAAAACTACTATTCCTGTACACAATATTAAAGGTAATTAAGGGCTAACACCTTCTTACCTGAGCCCTAATTACCCAACAAGGAGTTAACTGGACAAAGTAGAGCCAACATAAGATCAAACATTAGGGTTTCAAAGACACACCCCTTAATCAAGAATTGAGAAAATCCAAAAGAGGTGTGCCCAAGCCATTGATTGAAAATACCTATTAAGAAAAATCCTAAACAATTGGCTCTCTAAACATTTGAACCCTAAAAAAAATAAGGCCTAAATTCTCAAAGGAACCACTAGGTGAAGTTGACCCCTAGGGTCAACCAACCTTCAAATTAGGCCACCTTATTCACAAAAATACCTAAGAGTTCAAGTGAAACCTTAAGCACCTTGATCTTAAAGTAAAAAAGGTAGACGTAAGAGGTCAAGATCCCCATTCTGTTCTACCTGGAACCGCAGTGACAAGAGAGGTCGGGTGGGGGAAACCCTGTAACCCGTGGGGACGCTCTACCGTGTAGGGGTCTTCGCGGGACTCACCCTCTCTGGCTGCCCAGGTAATTCTCAGGTGGACGATCTTTCTGATCAAGGGGTCCATCTGCCCTGCACTTCTGTAGTCACCCAACACATTTTTGGGTGTCTTGATTGGGTCCAGCACCTTCTAAACTCATCTATTCCAATAGTGCATGAACGGTAAGAGATCTTTAAGACCACCCTTAAGATCTCCTTTAGGAATTCACTCTCGTCAAGGCCAAGCCTCGACGCCCGTGTTTGCACGGCAACCCTACCCCATCATTCTCTCATCTGATTCTGAACCAAGCTCTTCTTCTTCCCCCATCATGGCTCAGCCAGTTGAGGAAGAAAACAATCTGGAGCACCAGCTCCAGCGACTCAATAACCTCTTCCAAAACTTTGTGCACCCACCGCAACGTCCTATGATGCGGGACCATTATAATCCTGCTGCAGTGGCCATTGAGCCTCGAGTTAGAATTCCGACTGGAGGACCTGATTCCGAATTGAAGCCCAATATGATTCATGCTATACCTAAATTCCATGGGCTTAATTCCGAAGATCCCTTCTAGGACATTAAACAGCTAAAGCATCTGGCCCAAACTTTTGGGTCAGATGCACAAAATCGAGATATTCTTCTCATGAAGATGTTCTCCTTTTCTCTTATGGACAAGGCCGCTCATTGGTATCAAACTCAGACCCGGCAGATCAACACTTGGGAAGAACTTCAGTTCGAGTTTTTGAAAAAGTTCTTTCCCGTTGGTCGGACCAACGCCTTGCGCCATCAGATTACTCACTTCACTCAGCAAACAGGGGAACCTCTCCATGAGGCATGGGATCGCTTTCAGGATCTCATTGTGGGTTCTTCCTACTTGGAGGGGTGAGATCAGTTTGACGTAAAAAAATGCGTAAATGAAATATAAAGCAATCTCAAAAAGACAATCACACAATGTACACAAAAAGTTTTTAGGTGGAAATCCAAACCGGGTGAAAACCACCACCTAACCCTCTCGAGTTAGGATTTTCCGATCAACCTAGTTGATCAAATCCACTAAACGAATCACTTTAAAACGAGGGTGATTCAACCTCAGTACAACCACGCTACAAGTACGAGGGTAGCGTTCCTCAACCCCTTCTCTCCACGAGAAGGATTTTGTCCCACGAAGGAGACGGGAATTCGCAAAGCGAATACCCAACCAAAATAACAAAGATAAAATAAAACAACAAACCTATAGAGCCAACAAAGTAATTAACCTAAGCTTCTATAGGATTTAGGAAACTCCCCTTTGCAAGGAGTGCGTCGACGATGACGCAGGTGCGTGAGCCACGCAACGGCGCAATGTCGCTCTCGTAGACAACGGCGGGAGAGCGGGTGCGCGAAGGGAATGATGCTCTCAAGATGTAGAACTTGAGCTTAGAGAGCAAGAGCTAGCTAGGACACAAGAGAGTGGAAAGTGTAATACAAATTGTTTCTTGTGTATCTTGGTCTCTCTAGGTGTGTATCTTGTGTGTTTTTGGTGTTGCAAAGGCTCCCCTCTATTTATAGAGGCCTTAGGAAGGCTTTGGAAGGCTTAAGAAAGGTTCTATAGCCGTTGGGAACAAAGCCCAAGTGAATTAGCCCGAAATCAGGAACAATCATTGTTCTGACAGGCTTATCAGACGTCTAATTCTAGCATCAGACGTCTGGAAGTTCACTATAAGACGTCTGAGTCAAAGGTCAGACGTCTGATTTTGGGCGGGTCTCTCCCTGACTTGGATCAGATCTAAACAGGGTTTTTACGCAAGTCCATCAGACGACATACAGGACGTCTGGAAACGTACTTTTACTGTGGGAATTGATTTCCAAACGATGCAACGGCTAGAAAATCTCTGAGAAGAGATTTTGGGTCAGCCGAGGCAAAACGGTCATTTATCAGACGTCTGGACAGTCCTATGGACGTCTGATAAGGCTCTAACGGTCATATCTGGATTGTTTGCGAAGCCAGCCAACGGTCCATTAATTGGACGTCTGGCAAAGTCATCAGACATCTTCTAAGACGTCTGGTCTAAGGTCTGGACGTCTGATTTCATCAGACAGAACTAACTATGTCCAGCCTAACAGTTATCAGACGTCTGAAACAACAGTCAGACGTCTTAAAATACATTATCAGACGTCTGATTTGGGAATTAGACGTCTGGAAAGTCTGTTTGAACCCTATATTGGTTTTCTAAGTATTCTACAGAAAACCTAAGTATCCTAGGGTTGTGCCGGTGTTCCTAGGACTACTGTTAGGGTTCTTTGAGGCTCTTTAACATGAAATATCTAAGGAAATAAAGAGCAACAAAAGAAACGAAAAATACAACAAGTACAAAAGAAGGAAATCTATCCTATTCTTCATTTCCTTCC
Source organism: Thalassia testudinum (assembly GCA_037157565.1). Taxonomy (NCBI): domain Eukaryota; kingdom Viridiplantae; phylum Streptophyta; class Magnoliopsida; order Alismatales; family Hydrocharitaceae; genus Thalassia; species Thalassia testudinum. Next base: position 59,381,286 of record JAZHRO010000030.1, read on the forward strand.
ATCTTCAAACTTTCGCTCCACGCGAACCTCCTCTGTTTTCCGTCAAGCTCCTCCAATCCGTCCTGGATGCGAGCTCGAACTCCGTCTAAACACGTCCACATTTGCAATTGACCTGAAATCTAGGACTCAAATTGCAAATGTTAAATAACACGTGTTTTGTTATCATCAAAACAAATGATCGTGGTGCTCTAGCACCAACACTCATGAGAAAGTGCCCCCATCACGGAGTTCCTAAATGGGAACAGGTCCAATCTTTTTACCAGGGACTTCGTGAGGACATCCGTCTTTTCGTTAATGCAACCTGTGGAGGAAATATCATGAGTCAACATGAGGACACCGTGTGGGAGATTCTCGAAAACATGTGCGAGAGCTCCATCAACAATGACTCCATGGGATTATTCGACAGGACGAATACCCGCGCATCGACGAATCTTAGGGGAGCACATGAGACGCAAGGCCTGTCCGCATCAGTCGACCTGGAATTAATGGCCAGTCGATTGGACAAGGTCTCAATCATTGAAAAGAAGGTGGATGAGCTGACTCAGCACCTGCAGCGATCCACCTCTGCGCATAGCCCCTTTGCACAGCCTCCTTCCATGAGGGAAACTGTGCAAAACATTCTCCATCGATCTTCTCCTAGGATGGATCCATATCCATCATCTGAATCTCTGACCGGAGGTCCATCCGATCCTTTCTACACCAGCCCGGGGAATTCCATCCCCCCTTTCTCTGACTCTGTGGAGGTTCCTCAGACCTGCGAGGACCTCAACGCCATCCAGAATGACCCATTCTCCAACACCTATAACCCTGGATGGCGAAACCATCCCAACTTTTAGTGGGCAGGAAATTCCCAAACCCAAAGACCACCCTTTCAGCCCCGCCCACAACCCCCTCGTCCTTACCAGCCGCCTTAGCTTCGGCCCAACCCTACTTATCCATCAGGGCCAAATCAGGATCAAATGTCCCTTATCCTTCAGACTTTGGCTGACATTCAAAGAATGAATGTGGCTATTCAAAAGCAACACAAGGACGAACTTACAGAGGTCCGAAATCAATTGGCCCAGTTGGCAAACTCTCTCCAGCCAGGCACTCTTCCTTCCCAACCTCTTCCTAACCTGAATAACGTGCCAACCTAGCGGCACGTTATGAACCCAAACACGGGCCAAGCCCATATGATTTATCAGGCCCCCTCTGTTCCTTCACCCGACGGGATAGAGGCCTCCAATTCTTTTGCAGGTTACCAGCAGCAACCCATCTTACCCAATCCCAACCAAAACCAGGCAGGACTTAATTTCGTAACAACCCGTAGTGGTAAGGAAACCCAAGATCCACCTCATCCAAACCACTCCAAGCCTGGTAGTGATCCCAAGCCTAGGACGGTAATCCAGGACATTCCTATCCCTGTCCCAGATCCAAGACCTGGACCTATCCTAGAAGAACCAACCAAGATCCCATTTCCCGAGACCTTGACCAAGGGAAAAAAGACCACCAAGCCCGTGGCACCTAAGGAGGACCTGGTCAAGCTCTTTGAGCAGGTCCACATAAACATCCCCTTGATGGATGCAATCCGCCACGTACCGGCTTATGCACGATTCTTAAAGAATGTGTGTACACCCCAGCATAAGCCGCGAACCAAGAGTGGGAGTTCAATTGTTCTGTCAGAATAAGCCAGCTCTGTAATCCTAAGTAGACTCCCACCCAAGGCTAAAGATCCTGGTACTCCCCTGATTTCCTGCAAGATAGGTGATACCCAATTTGATAGAGCCTTGCTAGACTTGGGTGCTTCCATAAATCTGATACCCACATCCTTACTTGACCATCTAGAAGAATCTGAGCTAAAACCAACCGAGGTGACATTACAATTAGCAGATCAATCTATAAAGTCACCAAAAGGGATTCTCGAGGATGTTATTTTGAGGGTACGGGATTTCTACTTTCCTATAGACTTCATAGTCTTAGACATGGACGTACCTGAGAACCCTAGGGATACACCAATCATTTTAGGGAGACCTTTCTTGGCTACTGCTAGAGCCAACATTAGCTGTGAGGAGGGCGAAATAGAGCTCAAATTTCAGAATCAAACCCTGAAAAATTGATATATTTAAGGCCCGACAAGGAATCAATTGCAGTGTCATCGAACAGATTTGTGACATTAGGGCTTTGGTTGATGAAACACACTTCCAGAATGACCTGATTATACCTCATCAACCGCAGAAAGATCTTGACCCGCAAACAGAGGAGTCGAATCCAGATTTGAACAACCCAGTAACTCCTACCCTTGAACCTCACGTCTATACTGAACCACCCGCCGCTGCTGATAACCCCATCCTCGAGCTAAAGCCCCTTCCTGCTCACTTGAAATACATCTTTTTGGGTTCTAATCAGACCCTCCTTGTGATTATCAATTCCAACCTCAATCCCGAACAGGAATCCCGTCTGATTACTGTCCTCCAGCAACATCGCAGAGCCATCGGATGGACTCTCGATGATTTGACTGGAATAAGTCCCTCTTATTGTACTCATCATATCTATTCAGAAGAGGGCGCATGACCTTCTCGTGAAATGTAGAGACGTTTGAACCCTAATCTGCAGGAGGTCGTGAAAAAGGAGATCATCAAGTGATTAGATGCCGGAATCATCTACCTGATCTCCGATAGTCGTTGGGTGGGCCCAATTCAGGTTGTGCCTAAGAAGGCAGGACTCACCACTATAACGACTGAGACCGGAGAAATCATTCCTACTCGATTATCCAACGCGTGGAGAGTCTGTATAGATTACCGCCGACTCAATTCCTCCACGAAGAAGGATCATTTCCCACTACCTTTCATTGATCAAATTCTCGAGAAACTAGCGGGAAATAGGTTCTTCTGCTTTCTTGACGGGTACTCCGGTTACAACCAGGTGGCAATCCATCCTGAGGACCAAGAAAAGACCACGTTCACCTGCCCCTTCGGAACATACGCTTTCCGAAGGATGCCTTTCGGTCTTTGTAATGCACCTGCTACTTTTCAGCGGTGCATGCTTGCCATATTCTCAGATATGGTAGGTGACTATCTGGAAGTCTTCATGGATGACTTTTCAGTCTTTGGAGCATCATTTGACGATTGCCTTCAACACTTGGTCCAGATACTCAGGTGATGCATCGATGTGAATTTGGTTCTTTCCTGGGAAAAGAGCCATTTCATGGTGCCTGAGGGAATTGTCCTGGGACACTTAATTTCGGAAAAAGGCATCCAAGTGGATCGAGCTAAGGTTGATCTGATCTCTCGCCTTCCTATGCCTAGCTCGATCAGGGACATCCGTTCTTTTTTGGGGCACGTCGGTTTTTACCGTCGTTTCATTCAGGATTTCTCGAAAATCGCACGTCCCTTGACTTCTCTTCTTTCTAAGGATGTACCCTTTGAAATCTCTAAGGAATGCACACTAGCCTTTGAAAACCTTCGTGACCAAGTCACCCTGGCACCTATCCTACAATCCCCTGACTGGTCTCAACCCTTTGAGATCATGTGCGATGCATCTGATTTCGCTGTAGGAGTGGTCCTGGGGCAGAAAGCTGACGGGAAACCCGTGGTCATCTACTACGCTAGCAAGACACTTGACGAGGCTCTGCGTAACTATACGGTTACGGAGAAAGAGCTGCTAGCCGTAGTATTTGCCCTTGAAAAGTTCCGATCGTATCTCCTGGGGTCCCATGTCATCATCTACTCGGATCACACGACTGTAAGGCATCTCCTTGCCAAGAAGGATGCGAAGCCCCGACTAATTCGTTGGATCTTGCTGTTGCAAGAATTCGATCTTGAGATTTGCGACAAGGCGGGAAGGCAGAATGTGGTAGCCGACCATCTGTCCTGTCTTCCTTCTAAGATTATCAACCCTTCCGGACCCATCACAGAATATTTTCCTGATGAGCACCTGCTAACTGTCGGTACTAGACTTCCATGGTTTGCTGATATAGTAAACTACTTGGCATCTCATTAAACCCTGTCTGATTGGCCGAAGGCCAAGAAAGACAAATTGCGTTCTGATACCAAGTATTACATCTGGGAAGACCCGTACCTTTTCCGCATAGGTGCTGATCAAGTCATCCGAAGATGTGTCCCGGAAGAGGAAATCAACAATATCCTCTCTTTCTGCCATGACCAGGCATGCGGTGGCCATTTCTCTGGGAATAAAACCGCATCAAATGTCCTCCAGTGTGGCTTTTACTGGCCCACGTTGTTCAAAGACGCATATAGTCACTGCAAGGCATGCAGTCGTTGCCAGACTTTGGGCAACATGAGCCATCGTGACATGATGCCTTTGCAGCCGATTCTCGTATGCGAAATCTTTGATGTTTGGGGGATTGATTTTATGGGCCCCTTTCCTGCTTCGGATGGTTTCGAATACATTCTGCTTGCTGTGGACTACATGTCCAAATGGATCGAAGCCATACCGACCCGAACCTGTAATCACAAAATCATTCTCAAATTCATTCATCAAAACATTTTCTCAAGGTTCGGGATTCCTCGTGCTATAATCTCTGATGGGGGGACCCATTTCACAAACGCTCAGTTTAGGTCACTGATGACCAAATACGGGGTATCTCACCGAATCTATGCTCCTTACCACCCCCAAACTATTGGTCTAGCTGAGCTGTCAAATCGGGAGATCAAGAAAATCCTGCAGGTCACTGTTCGGCCTGACAGGAAGGACTGGTCGTCCCGACTTCCGGAAGCATTGTGGGCCTATAGGACCGCCCACAAAACCCAATTAGGCATGTCTCCCTTTAGACTGGTGTACGGAAAGGCATGTCACCTTCCCGTAGAACTGGAGCATAAAGCCTATTGGGTAGTACGGAACTGTAATCTAGATCTTTCGAAGGCTGGAACCCACAGAAAACTTCAAATCAGCGAGATCGATGAATAACGCCTAGACGTGTATGAGAACTCGCGAATCTACAAGGAGCGGGTTAAAGCCTTCCATGACAAGCATATCTCGAGAAAGATCTTTCATCCTGGTCAGAAAGTCCTACTCTTTGATGCCCGACTCAAACTTTTCCCGGGAAAGTTGCGATCCAAGTGGTTTTTGGAAATGGAACCATCGAAATCAGTCCGCTCAGTCACGATTCCGAACCTTTCATCGTGAACGGTCAGAGACTCAAGCCGTTCATTGATGTGACTTCTACTGATTTGGCTGAATCATCTTATATCCTCCATTCCCCTTGAGCTTATTGCGCTCAATCGATGGCGTAAAACTCAGTGCTTAACGGGAGGCAGCCCGTCATTTTTCTGAAAATCTAAAACCTTTTTCACACCTTTATGCACTTAAGGTTCGCCCTTATAGACAGCTGACTCCACCTCAGATGCTTGCATCTGGGATTAGAAATCGTCCGCAAAATTCATCTCGACCCATTCACTCATTAAAACATCTGTCTTAAGGAATGAACTAAGTAAATAAAAACCCCCTAAGTCACAATGAGGACATTGCAAACCTTTGGCATGGGGGGGTATAAAAGTGCAAAACTTGTAAGAAAAGGTTTTAAAACAAAAAATTCACATATGCCAAAAACACCATAAAAATTAAATTTTTTTTTTATAAAAAGAATAAAAAGAATAAGAGGAGAAAGGAAATTTTGTGAGAGAAGGAAAAGAAACAAAATGAAAAGGAGCACAAAAATGAAAGAAAAGAGTGATAGTCGTTAGTAAGAAACTAAGGAATTGACCTAAGTTCTAGACCTTATTCAAGAAAAGAAATGAAAAGTGCATGGTGAGATTAGTAAGAATGCAAACTTTAGGCATTCTTGGATAGACTCTTAGTACCCATTAAGATTTAGACATACCCCAAGAGGTTGAGGAAAATGAAAAGCATAAGTATTAGGTCCAAGGCTTAGGAAGTATTTGACCTCATTAACTAACTTCTGGGTTACGGGACTCAGTAACCTAAGCACCCTAACCACACACACGGCTTGGTTCAGTAAGAGTAAAAATAAAAAATCACGCAGGAGCGTCAAAAAAAAAATTCTGAAAAGTACACCTAGAATAGGAGCGGCCGATCAACACAAGTTGATTTGGACGAGTTCCCAACGCGGAGAGGCGGGAAATCCCCTCGAAGATGGGTAACAAAATATCATCTCCTCGGTGCTTGTCTCTTAGGATATTTACATATCCTACTGGGGGCATATAAGCACTCTGCTGGTTCAGATTCCATGGATGGCATTATCACGAAGTGTCAATTGCCAACGTCTGGATTCGGCCACGGAACACCATGGATGGGATTATCTCGAAATCTCAATAGCCAGGGTTCCGGGGGTTGCCATGGGCGGTGCTATCTCGAAGCATCGATTTCCAGGAACCCTTGAGGATTGATGATGGGAGCAAGGAATTTGATACAGATCGTGTTGAAAATCCAATCCTAAGCTAGAACTAAAAAAGAAAAAGAGAGAGAAAACTCTCCAAACAGAAAAACTTTCTATCTCTCTCTCTTACAAAATGCACTGCGAACTGAACCAGGGCTAAAATCATTTCAAGCACGAGTGCTTTAACCGCAAAGTCTAATAGACCTTAGGTTAGTTCTTGTGGGCCTTAAAAACCTTTGCCAAAGACTGAGGCTGAGGCTAGACAGATCTGGATCTTGATTGGTACTAGAGTACCTTTTAGGCCTATGGTCAGCATTCTAACCTAATCTAAGTTCAAATGAAAAAGCACTTATCTGAAGTTGTTAAAAACATCATGGTCTAGAACAAAGGTTAAAACCTTAAGTTTTTGCTAAGGGACTAGCAAAAGCTAGGCATGGGGGTATGATGAGAACTTCAACATGAACCTTGAACTAGCACAATCTAACCTAGATTTACGAGAAAAAGATCCTACATAACTTATAGAAAGGCTTGACTCAGAGAATTCTGAGTTTGTGAAGAAAACATGTCATAAGGGGTAAAAATGCAATTTCACCAACACAATCAGTAAACAGGGTAACTAAAGATCCAAACATAGGTCAAACTAACCTAATAAGAAGGAAAGTAGGATGATTTGATCCAACAAGGGCTACAGCAACTCCAAGGAATTAAATGACATCCTATAACCCTAAAATAAATCCACTTTAATTCACGAGTTTCGAGGCAAATAAAAAATCGAATAAATCCTCTAAAATTCATATAAAAATAATCTCTAGGGTTTAGAACCTTCAATTTGGCCTTGGGAACCTATTTTGACCTACATTGAGAACCATGCCCAATTAATGATTTAATTTGGGTTTTTACGTAAATTGATCGGTCAAACAAGGTCTGATCTAGAAATAAATTTCACCATTAGAATCCTTAGGTCCCATTTAGTCATGCATAAAAACTTGAGCCTAAGAAGAGACCTTCTTGACCGACTTTGCATTTTGGTCCTCATCTATTACTTTTTGACCCTCAACTTTCGAAACCCTTGCATTTTGGCCCCTAGGTTCTTCGTCGTTCTTTGCACTAAGGTCCTCCTTGCAAAACTCTGAGTAGCACCATGCTCCGGCGACTTTGCGCGGAGCATGGCGTCGCGCAGGGTGAGGGAGGCCCTCTGCCCATTCAACCGGGTGTTCCCTGCGACGTCTGCTGTCGCAGGGACACCTCCATGATCTCTGCCATCGCCCACACCTTCCGTGCGAACGCGCGGAAGGTATGGGTTGCTGCTCCGGCCATCCTCCGGCGAGGGAGGCACGTCGCTTCCCTGCGTCCACCCCTCCGCCTTCGCCTTTATAAAGACCGCTGTCGCCAGTAGAAGAGGGTAAGCTGTCTCTGATGGAGAATACCCCCCCACTTCATCCTCTCCAGCTTCGACAGATGGCCTGCAGCTTCCGGCGACCAACTCCTCCTCCTCCTCGTCGCTCTGCTGCCTTACCTGCAGCAAGGTTCCCCTAACCCTTTCGTCTGTGTCGTGCTGCACCCGCCGACACCCTCCGCCTGCCTCCTCATCACCGATCTCCCCTTCCAAGGCCTCTTCTTTCTCAGCTCCGGCAGGCACGAGCCGGTGGCTCCGCCCTTCCCCCTTCGTCCAAAACTTAGGTAAAAGCTTCCTCTCCTCCTCCTCTAAATTTCCCCCCTGTCAATTTGTATTTTCGCGCCCCCACACACAACTTCCACCACCACCTGCTCCGTCTCCGACCACCCTCTCCGGCGAGCCCATTCCACCTCCACAAACCCCCTCACTCCTCGCCGATCACCTTAGAAGCTTCCCCTCACTCCACTCCACAGCTTCCCCCGTCTCATTTCCTGCCACACGCCACCTAAAGACCCCCCGAACAGACCCATTTTCCCTACCATAGTCCGACCTAGGGCTGCCACCGTACACCGCCCCACGCCTCGCCACCACCCGCACTAGCTTCGCCGCACTCCGGCGAAGCTCCCTGCATCTTCTGACTAGGCCGAGAGGCCGTATTTCTGTGATCAGGTCACGCCCCCTTCGGCGCCATTGCTGCGCAGGTGAAGCTCCTTCACCTGCAGCTGCAGCTTCCATCCCGCCCAGGCACTGGTCCCAAGCTGCGCGGAGTGCCTCCGCGAAGGCTCTCAGGACTACAGCTGGGACGAGATTCCTCCAGGCTGCCCCAATTAGCCGCGAGATCCTTGCCTGCGGGCGCCTGCTTGGGAGGTGGGACTTTAGTCCCACCTCGTAAGTGCGCGGCTCAGCGCCCGCGCATAAATTGAAAAGGTGTTCAAGGCTATTTGCCTTCGAACACAGGGGTCAGGTCCCTTACGCACGAGCGCCCCACGTGCTTGCCCTCGCCCGCGCTCACGCCCCGTGGGTTTGGGCCGGATCAGGATACCCGACACTACACACAGCTCGCCCACCACCGCACTCCGGTGGGCCTGGTCCCGGGCGCGATACCCATACCCGAATACCCGGCTTTGGGAGAGCGATCCTATGAGAGAAATATGAGAAAGAGAGAGACGTGGGGGAGGGTAGGGGTAGGTTTTGCTCTGACCAGCTGTGTGAGTGTGCAGGCAGAAAAGAAGAAGAAGGTAGCCGAAGCCTTGGCCGCTCAGGGCAAAGAGGAAAGAAGAACACCGCAGGAGAAAGAAGAAGGAAAAAGAAAAAAGATAAAGAAGAAGAAGAACTGAAGAAGATCAAGCAAAGAGAAGAAAGAAGAGAAAAGAAAGAAGAAGAAGAAGGAGCACAAAGGAAGCACTGTAGCAGATGCCACTTAAGCCGTCTGATTAAGAAATCAGACGACGGAAGAAGCTCTGCAGACAAAGTAAAGAAGAAGAAGAGAAGAAAAGGTGCCGTAGCTGAAAGCAAAGAGAAGAAGGAAAGAAAAGAAAGAAGAAGGAAAAAGAAAGAAGATAAAGAAGAAGAAGAACTGAAGAAGATCAAGCAAAGAGAAGAAAGAAGAGAAGAGAAAGAAGAGAAGAAGAAAAAGCCAAGAAACCAATCTACCTCTCTCTCTCTCTCTTATTTTTGTAATAAACGCATTATACTTCTAGAATTCTAGTAGCTCCCTGAGTTCGACCTCAGGAAAAATATTTTCGAGTAAAATTGTAATAGTGGCAATGACTATCTGTACTACAACGCCATTTCTATAACAAACAAAAAAACCTAGCTTCGGTCAAACCGCCACTATTTCACCCGCGCCTTCCCGAAGCTATCCTTGCACGCGACAGACCATATCACCTATCTTTAGCCATGAAGATCGAAGCTGCGGTGCGGTCTGCATGGCTGTATCCGCAAGAGGAACATACCTTCGCAAAACACTGCTTTCAGATGTCCGGTGTCGTCACCAGACGTCCAACCTGTCGTCTGGAAGGCACGCCAGACGTCTGATTCTTGGAAAATCCCAGAACTAGAACTGCCTTCTGCTCCTCCTCGCTACGTGCAGGCCCGGCCTCGCCTCCTCGCCTGCAGCTCCGGCTGCAACAAGTGTCGGGGACATCTCCCCTGACACGCTCCTCTCACACGCGCCTCTCCGGCTGTGTGCCCTCCGGCGAGCTCCCACGAGCTCACGAGCTCAAGCTCTTCCTCCTCTCCTCATGTCGCCTCTCCTCCTCGTCGCTCACTCTCATGCCCTCTCTCGCGCTTGCACCTCTCGTTGTAGTGGAGAGGAAGGAAGGAAGGTGGCTGTGGTGAAGTGGGGAAGAGAGGAAGGGGGAGAGGGGTTTTATAAGGGTGTGCTAGGGTTCGGGTGGAGGAGAGAAGAGGGAAAGAGAAAGGAGCGGTGCTGTCTGCGCGTAGCCCGTGGGCAGACGCGAAGTTACGTACCAAATTTTCAATTTCCAGACGTCTGGGAAGGGGTCCAGACGTCTAACTAGATGTCTGACCGACACTCCAGACGTCTTAAAGGGCTCAGAATAGAACAAGTCTTTACACTAGCTGAGTTCCCTATCCCCTTTACTTTATTTTCGCACTCACCCCACTTCGAATCGACCACTGACGACCCTCTGTGACGTCATCTCTTCCATCTCCAGCCACCCCTCCGGCGAGCCCATCTCACCACCACAGATCACCAAATCCCTCACCGACTACCTCAAAACCTCCGCCACACCTCTCTGCTCACTTCCCCTGTCTTTATTCACCACTGCACTCACTCACACACACCCCCGAACACACCCACTTTCATGCACACAGACCGACCTCGACACGCACGCATGGACCTCCACACGCAACATAACCACCACCATCGCACTCGTTGTAGTCCGGCGATCCTCCTTGATCATTCTAACAGGGCCGAGAGGCTGTTTCATTGATTTCAGGTGTTCGACTTCCCCGCCATGGAAGCAGCAAGCTTTGAGCTTGCTTGAGAGCTATACCAGGTGCCCCTGTCCCAGGTTAATGCCTCAGGCTACGCGGAAGCCTCTCGCGAATGTGCCCAGGTCCTTGATTGCAAACACGAGCCCAACAGCTGCTGCAATTGAGAATACTCTTTGCTGCAGACGTGCGAAGAAGAGGGACGCAGATAGTCCCACATAGTAAGCTGCAGGAGCGAGTAAGGTGCATAAATTGAAAAAGTCACGGTAGCTATTTGCCTTAGTTCATGGGGTGAGGGCCCTCTCACCTGCTCACCCGGCCTCGCCTGCGACCTCTGCCTGTGGACCTGGTTCGACCCGATAACCCGACTTGCACTCCTCGCTCACCACCGCACGTCGGTGAGCCTGGACCCATGTTCGCTAGATCCGATAACCCGATTACCCGTGGCTCTGGGAGAGCGGATCCTAAGAGTGAAGGAGAGAGTACGTGGGGGCAATGGGTTTTGCCCTGAGAAGCTTGGCTTTGACACTTAGCTGATTTCGGAAGAAAAGAAGAAGAAAGTCTGAAGAGGAAAGAAAGAGTTAGAGAAAGAAAGAAAAAGAGGTGAAGGCCTGAGTAGAAGAGTAAAAGAAGAAGAAGAGCCGTAAAAGAAAAGAGAAAGAGAAGGAGCTGCAGCACAAAGAAGAGAATCAGAAGAAGACTTTAAGTCGTCAGATTTGAAAATCAGACGATGGGGTTTGCTTTCACTTCATATATTAGCATTGAGTTCCTTAGCTAATATTGTAAGGAGTATTTGGTGATCTAAATCGCCATTTTACTCCCATATTTTTGCACATTGATACCTGATATTGTTATTATTGCAAATTCTTTTTAGTTCAAATTGTGATCTTGATTTTTGAATTTCATGTTGCTCTCTGTGTTCGACCTCGGAATCTTTTTGAGTAATAAAATTATTTGTTTGAGCGTTATTTTGGTTATACTACAACGCGACACTTTTAAAACACTGATTTAACATGACGAACATTGAGTTTAGCCCCAAAATCACTTGTTCTTCCCTTCTCTGGCTGCCCTCTGGCTCGACTCCAGCGACCTTCATTGTCCTACGGCCAACTAATGGCCAAATTGACCCGGCCATGACCTCCCTCTCTTTCATCCACCTCTCGCTGACTAAAGCAGAGGCCATCTACCCCGTCGTCATCACCACTTCCCCTCAACAGAGCTCTCACTTTCTCCGACGTCGGCTAATCAAAGTCGGTGCCAAATCCTTCCTCTTTCATCCTTTAGCTTAGGCCAATCTCTCCCTTGTCTCCTGCTGAATCTCCATACCTCTTTTCTTTCCTGTTTCGACCACCAACATGCCCTCAACCCGTCATCTTCTTCGGATTTGGCCACGCTCCGGCATGTCCATTCGCACACCACACGCACCTAAACCACTCGCCGCCACTTCCAAAACCTCCGCTTCACCTTTCCACACAAAATCCCTCACCTAATTCCACTAAACACCCACTGAATCGCCCCACCGGACAACCCATCCTCCGTTCACCTCTTCCGTCACCATCTGGCCACCACACGCCTTCCCACACCAAATTCACACTTCCACCACCTTTGTAGGATTTGTAGGGCACAAGCACACTAGAAGGGGGGATGAATACAGTGGTTCACCTCACTCGGGTACTCCACTACCTAAGTCTTTCGACTTAGGATTTTTAACCTGATTCCCTCAACCTGGAGGGAATCAATTTACTAATAACCTGAGGTAATTAACGGGTTACCTCAACCCAATTACAATATAACAAAAAGAATAAGATTACAGGTGTAAGCAAGATACAAAAAAGCTGACAACTAATTCCTAAGTCTGCAACAAGTGTATTTCTTAATAAGAGATTATAAAGATTCTAACGAGAATGCTAAAGTGAAAAATAGACAATTTACGATGAGAACATAATCGCCTTGAGGACTTGTTGCAACCAGAGAATGTCCTTGAGAAGAGAGCAACAAGACAAGCTCCTTTGCAGCTAGAAAATTGAGAAATGAAGGTGTAGGCAAGGAGAGTATTTTTGTTTGTTGGTTGTGTGCAAATGACACTCAAGGAGTGTATATATAGGACACTAAACACCTCCCCTATGAGTACTAGACGTTAGGGGCAAAAAGGGAAGTGTAGGATTAAGATTAATTGCAATATAGCCGTTCGGATTAGGCACAACGGTTAGTTGGTACCGGTACTGAAGTTGTAGTACTGGTATTGACTACTCACAGTCAACCCAACAATGCCTGGGGTATTGGTACTAATCATTGGTACCGATACTCAGTGCATTCTGTTGAGTACCAACAAAGCCACTTGGTACCGATACTTATTACTGGTACCGGCACTTGTGATTCACAGGCCATGGGACTCTAACCTACATGTACCGGTACTTGTAAGGTCCAGGAAAATCCAAGTTCACAAACTATGACCACTTGGTACCGGTACTCATGATGAGTATCGGTACTTGTTGTTCATAGTTTGGGACTTAGGCCTAAACTTGTGCCTAGCATGTACTGGTACTTATGACTAGTACCGGCACTTGCTACAAGAACCTGATTTTATAAGTGTAAATCAATTATTAGGGTTAACCTATCTAAGCTATACGACTAGATTTTGAAGGAATCGATTTTGAGTTGAAAAGCAAACGATTGAGCGTGAACATGAACCCTAATTATCACTACTTTGATTTTAACTCCTAGATTATTTTTTACTTGTTAGGAGACATACAAAGATACTAAAATAAATGAAGCTAAGTCTACAATCTTCTATCTTCATGTCTTCAATACTTTCTTGTTGTTTGCTAGCATCCACAAATTCTATCTCCTGTATTGTCCTGTAATACTTCATAAACGCATTAGATTTTAAAACAGTTTTGTTAACACCAAAACACAAAAGAGAAGTGGAACTAGGTTCCAACAATCTCCCCCCTTTTGGTGTTGACAAAACAAACAAGATACCCATATTTAAAATAAATAGAAACTTTATAAGAGAAGAATAAAAAACTCCACAAGGAGTGAAAACCTCCCCCTCAAACTAAGCTTCCTCTATTTTAAATATGAAGTATCCATACCATTTCTCCCCCTTTTTGTCAAGCAAGCAAAAAGATAAGCAAATAATACATTTTAAACAAGCATCAGACACAAACAAACCACTTCATTCAAATGAGAAAAGTCATACAAATAAAATCAAAGCTTACATGTTCAGCAAAACACAAAAGACAAGAAACTTGCAACATGTCATACAAGTTTAGCAAAGCATAAATGTTATACAAATTGAACTAGCAACAACCTTCACCGTGCTTCAGTGAAGCTTTTGAGCTTTTTAACTGGGGGCTTTTAGCCCGTATTTGTGCTCGCAGGTGTCGTCGTTGCCGACCATCTTTTTCGTCACCGTCCGCTGCCATCAGCCACCTTCCGACCTCGCTTCCACTTCTACGCACTGCGAACAACCACCAAGAAGCTTTGTGCATACTTAATTGAGCCACAGAGCCTCAGTAGCAGCACCAATTCTTCAACGACCTTCCCTACAACTACACGTGAAGAATAGTAGGGACAATAGTCTCACATCACTACTTGATGAAGTGAGGGCCACGTATAAATTATTTTCGTGTTCCTGACCCCTCACCCAATACATGAGGGGTTGGGTCCCTCACACGCACACACCCACGCACACCTCACCTGTGGCCACTAACACACGAGTCTGGTCCCTATGCCCAGATCTGATTACCCATATACCTGATTATAGACCCGGGTTTGAGAGAGAAGGAACTTGTGAGAGGAGGGGGGTGAGTTTTGCTGTGCGTGTAAGCATCTCGGGGTGCATGATGAAGGAGAGAGGTTTTACACTTAGCCTCTGAGAGAGTCGTCCCTGTTCTGTTCCTTGAAGAAGAGAAAGGCTTAGAGAAGCTTGTGCCTTGTGCCTTACTGTGGTGCTGTGCTTAACACCTAAGCCATCTGATGCATTGTCTCGACATTTGATATTGGTTCAAAGGCACCGTGGCAATATTTCACCTGATAGTGTGACTGTGAATTATCTGGTTGAGAATACTATTGAATTACTTAAGTAATTTGATACATGAGATCCTGCTTAATAAGTGGTGATTTAAATTACCATTGTTTTAGCTTCTCTCTTTTTTTTATCCCAATGAGCTTTTGAGATACGTTTGCTTCTTATTAAATATATTTCTAAATAGTTGATTCATTACATATCTTTTATTGCACTTAAATTACTATGCTCATTTATTTTGAATTGAGATTAGTGCGTGAATTCTATATTTGCTTCCTGTGAACGACCTCGGATTCCATTTTTGAATCTGAGTTTACAAATTTAAATGTTTTTGCATGATTTGTCCTATACTACGACGCATTTTTTTAACATTGACGATTTCACGTTAAACAATGGGAAGACTACCATCATGATCGACTATTTGTTAAATTTCGCTAGTTTGGTACGAGAAACTATTGATGCACATGGTTACATCTTTTGTAATGCTTGTTCTTATCTCACTTGTTATCATTGCAAATCAATCCTTGTCTAGTAGTGAATACATGCTTCCTAGAATCCCACCACACGTGCTTCATATTTTCCTCACATTTCAAAACTGAGTTGAGGTCATTCTTTTATCTTGTGGAATTGGCTATTCTAGTGTTATAAACATTCGTTTTACTCCATTTCGTTATTTTGTTTTGAGGTTTTGCGTACATAGCCTCCTAATTACTTAGTGATCTCTGTTTTGATCTTTGAGGATGACTATGGGTGAAGTGCATGGTACACAATAGTAGATGAGTACTAGACCTGGGAGTTGTAATTTTACCAAGAGAGGGGATGAGATTTGCGTAATACAAATAAAATGTGGAATCAATCTCACAAAAATAACAATCACACAAGTACACAAATATTTTTAGGCAAAAACCCAAATCGGGGTAAAAACCACCACCTAAATCACTCGGCTTAGGATTTCCCGATCGACTGAGTCGATTAAATCCACTAAGCAAACTACTTAAATGAGGGTAGTTCAACCTCTTACAACCGATGCTACTTTGAAGGAGGGTAGTGTGCCTCAAACCCTTTCTTTTCACGAGAAGGTTTTTGTCTCGTGAAGGAGATGGGAATTCGCAAAGTGAATACCCGAACAAAAATAATTATAATATATCCTATAGAGCCACAAAGATTAATGGTAAAGCTAGCTACTATAGGAAAAAGGAACTTCCTTGAGTTGGAAGTGCATGGGAGTGATCTCGATAGAGTAATGAAGCTCTCAGATTTGATGAATGGGGATTTGGAGAGCAAGATCACTTCTTGAAACGACCTGTCACCTTTTGGACCTTTAAGATGTCTGGGATGTTCACCTGAAAATGCTTTTTCTTTTCGATGCATACCGTGCGCACGCCAGTCCCTCGCCCACGCCTTATGCCTTACCCTGCGACAGCCATCCCTGTACCTTGCACCACTCCCTGCGATAGCCATCCTCGCATCTCGCACCACTCCCTGCGACGCCACACCTCTCCCTTCACCTTCTCTCCCTTTATAAACCCCCACCTCCTCCTCTCCATCTCACACCACCACAGCCGAGCGAGAGAGAGAGAGAGCAGGGAGCCAGAGAGAGAGAGCAAGAAGAAGGCAAGCGGAGAGCTGATCGCGAGTTTGAGCCGAGAGTGGAGGGCACTGTGTTGCTCTGCTGCTGCGTCTGCGGCGAGGAAAGCCAGAGCGGTTCCATGGAAGTCATTTTTTCGTGGAATTAGACGTTCGGAGAGACATCCAGACGTCTTACCAGACGTCAGAAGGTAGAATGAGATGTCTAGTAGAGATCCATTTTCCGTATTTCTTCTCTGCCAAAATCCTGACTATGCATGTACATGTGTTAGAAGTTGGAAGGCGGATTGAGGTAGTTTCAGACGTCCGAGAGCATCTCCAGACGTTTGACGGAACCCTTGGACGTCGGCACTGCATTTCAGACGTTCAATAGAGGCACCCCGAGAGAGGTATGCCTAAGAGTTGATTTAAGACATCTAGGATCTCTCCGAGATGTCTGATTTCTGTTAGAACTCTTGTTTTTGGGCCCGTTCAAGGCGCAAACGATGTCTATTTTCTATAAACAAAACATCGTTGTTTTTCGTACGAATTTCTTCACATAATGGTAGCTTGTCTATATCTTTTGGAATCCTTTTGACCTGTCCATCCACGTCTTAGGTCTCTAGTTCATCAGAGGTACGGAACCTACGGAGACGTTGAGAGCTGCTGTACGGGCTCCCATTCCACCCGGTTATCTTGGTAGAGTGGTTCTAACTAATTCTCCAAGTTAAATAAAATGCATGCAATTAGTTAAAACCTAGGATGTGAGATGAGTCCTAGGAGGAAATAAACGTATGCTCTAGAATACAGCTATTCAATTGAACCCTAGGTTATGACATGAACACTAGGAATAGAAAAGATGCATGTGTAGAGAGATGGATGATTAAATAAATCATAAGTTGCCTGTACCACCCGAAATGAACTACATTATGGATAGGAAAAATGAACTCGTACTGTGGAAACTAAGATGCCTGTTCCGTATGTAACAAACCATATATGGAATAAAGAAAAGTTCATGTACGAACCCTACGGGGAATGTAGAATGAGATAAGAACACTGCAGTATAGAGAACCAGATGGTTCTGGAAATTGCTGCCCACGAGCGACCGTTAAGGGAAGTGAGCTGACCTTGGTGTACATGGTAGCGAAGAGAGCAATTATCCCTTGTAGTGTAGAGGGGAGCTTGCCACCCTTGGGTTGAGACCCGGGGTGGGTTTGGCCATTCTACGTTGACTCTTGCTGGCCCTCGTGTACGTGGTACCGAGGTGAGCTATTTAGTGTAGGGGGGAGCTAGCTGCCCTAGGGGGCCCGGGGTTAGGCTTGGCCACCCTACACCGACTCTTGTTAGCCCGTTAGGGCAAACCGGGATAGTCGAATGAGGGTATGCGGACTGAGGAGGGGCGAGACCCCTGAGGGGTGAGACCCCTATTCTGTTCTAAGAGGGCAATGCCCTATACTGTTTCGCGCTGTACGTTGAGGCATACCCGTTAGCAGAAATGATTGACCACGTGCCAGTGCGGGGTAGCTACCCACGAGCTTATCACGTGTGCCGTAGTCATCGCTACGTCACGACCGTGACCTCAGGGTGGTAGACCAGGTGTAGGACTACCATGGAGGGACTCTCCCAGCTAGGAGAGTGCCAGTGCCATGTGTGCATCTTGCATCACGGGAAACTGCAAGCAAGATTGTTCCTTTAGGGAACAGGAAGATTAAAGTAATGTAATGGATCCTGATTAGAGATCTCTGTACAGCAACACGTTTTAAGATAATGGGAATTGGGAACTAATATATTAAATGTACTTTATGTTTTTCACCACCACTCTACTCAGTGTTAGTTGACTCTAGTTATATAACTTTGTACAGGTCAGGAATTTTAGCAACCCGAGCTATCGGCTGCTGAGGACGCTGGGCCTAGTCGAGCCCAGCTGTAGTTTCTACTGCTAGTTGTAGTGAGTTCTTGTAATATTTTCAGTACTTTCCGTTATGTTCTCTATCTGTACTAGTTTTGTTGTGATGGCAGTATTCTTGTTCTTGAAGGCATGTAATATTCTAGTATTATTGTTCTTTCGTTGTAAATTTCTTTCTGCTTAGCTACTATACTTGTGTGGTTGTGGATAGATACATGTTATTTGGTTATTTCTCGTTGGATGACTGGGTCTTGGGATTGTCGAGGTGATCCGGTCTCGGGTCCTGTAGGGATCTAGGTTTGGGTCGTGACACTTCTCTTTGTAAGATTAGCTTCTCTATGACACAAATGGATGTGGAAATGGATTCTCAAGATGTGTTTGGTTGAAGAAGTGTGCTCCTCTATTAATAGATGTCCTAAGAAGGCTTTGGAAGGCCTTGGAATGCTTCCATAGCCGTTGGGAGTAAACCCAAGGCAAATCAGGTCAGAATCAGGGTCATTTATGATTTTGACAGGGTTATCAGACATCTGGACTTAAGGTCAGATGTCTGGGTCGTTGTTTGATTCTAAGGTCGGTCGTTTGATCTAGGTGGGTTGATCAACTAGACGGTGTTGGATCAGAACAAACGTCTAAAGATCAATTATAAGACGTCTATGCAACAAATCAGATGTCTACTTCTAAGGTGATTCTCTTCCTGTATTGTCCAGACCTAAACAGGGTTCTAGGTCTAAGTGGTCAGATGATAGGTCAGTCGTCTGGCACATTGTCTGGACGTCTGGAAACATAAAACTCTGTGGGAATTGATTTCCAAGAGGCTTAATGGCTAAACCTCTGAGAAAAGGTGATTTTGGGTTGATCGAGAGCTAACGACTATATATCAGATGTCTGGTATGTACTACCGATGTTTTAAAGTAGATGTAGAGCACATTATAGGTTAATCACAACTATCAGGTTTGACAACGCCGACGGTCCTCTAGTTGGATGTCTGGCAAGGTCATCAGATGTTTTCTAAGACATTTGGACTAAGGCTTGGACGTCTGAAATAGGCAGACAGTGAGTGATTCTCCAGCCTAAGTGTTTTAGACGTCTGATCAAATAGTCAGATGTTTTAAAAGTCAAGATAGACTTTTGAAAACCAGATTAGACGTCTGATTAGGCTATCTAAAGCCTATTTTGGTTCTCTAAGTTAACTACGAAAAGGCCTAAGTATCCTAGGTTTGAGCAAGTGCTCTTAGGACTACTATTTTATTACTTTGAGGCTCTTTAACAAATATTCTAAAGAATAACAGAAAAAACAAGAAATACAAAGAGCAAAACTATAAGATAAGGAAGACATCTATCGCATTCTTCTTGTCTTCAAGCTTTCGCTCCTTACAAAGCTCCTTTTCCTCCAAGCTCCTCCAATACGTCATGGATGCGAGCTTGAGCTCCTTCTCTCATAATTGTAATCATTTGCAATTATCCTGAAATCTTAAACTAAATTGAAAATGTTAAATACAAATGTTGTTATCATCAAAATTAACGATCATGTGCCCTTGTACTAACAATCTCCTCCTTTTTGATGATGACAAAATCATAAGTAATAATAAAAAAAGTTCTCCCCCTTTTTGACATTATCAATAAAAGGTTATATTAATTTTAATTTTCCTAAACTCCCCCTTAAAACATGCTCTTCTAATTTCATCTTTTTCATAAAACAAGATAGCTATTTATTTTATCCATTTACTCCCCATTTCTAATGGAAATATAGCTAATCATATTTTAACTCCCCCTATCTAGATGCTATTTATCAAAAAATGGGGTGAAGGATGTACCTCACTTACCATGGCCAATAAAATGACCAAGATGGAGGTTGCCAAAATGAATGAGGCTCCCATCCAAAGCTTGGAGGTTTGGGCATCGACGCCGATCTCCAATCTTGTGATTGACGTGAGATGGCTTGGTTACTCGTTCTTCGTCTCGTCGGTCTTCTTTTCACCTTCCTCAGTTTACTCCTTGGCCCTCCCAATTCGAGTAGTCCATCCTTCATCTTGTAAGTCCAATCCTTGATATTGAAATCTTCTTTGTGACCTACAAAATAAGATTTTAATTCTTTGTTTGGTACCCAAGTTAATTTGGATCCGATTTTGTTAGTTGGTCTCCTTGATGGAGATCCTTGCTCAGTCTGTTGTTTAATGCTAACTCCATCTAACAACTTATCTGATTTTTCTTTAAGACAAGCAAGATCATTTTCAATAACATGCATTTTGATTTTTAAATCAGAAATTTTCAATTTTAAGCTGATATTCTCCTCAATCAACTTACTATTTTCATTTATTAGTTCATTATTCTATAACAACAAATTTTCATTTTTAGAACTAGAACTACTTTTTAAACCCGTAAGTTGAATCTCTAACTTTTCATTTTTAGATTTTAGAAAGTTAAGGTTTTTTTTCATGCTTTTGTTTTCTACTTTTAATGTCTTACTAAGCTCATAAAGTTCATCAAAAACATCTTGCAATTCAGAGTTTACCTCATCATTAGTGTCGTCGTTTTCGCTATTACTTGCTGTGGCCATGAAGCCCATGTGATGAGCGGCTCATCATGGCTTCTAATTATCCCTAATTAACTAGTTTCCCTAGTTAATTAGCTAAGAATATGTTTATAAAAGGGTTAATTATAGAATAACGGACAAATCAATAAAGGAACTAAAAATAAGTTAAAAATGCTTAATTAAAAGTAAATTAATGTTATTAATAATTTAATTAATAAATGAATTCGAAATATCATTAATCAGTTACCTAATTAATACCTAATTTAGCTTAAGCATAATTTATACTTAAGTATGTAATAACTTAAGTAACTTAACTCAATTAAATAAATTATGCTAAAAAGGTCAAAAATGTAAATTCAAGGTATATATATAATATTTATCTAATTTATAATCATATATAAAAAGTTGAAAAAGAATTAAATTAAAAGAAGCCTTGAAAACCTCGGTTTACGTTTTAGTCCTTAGGTTTCATCACCTTTGAGTCCTTTTCATGCACATAGGTCCTTAACTTTTCTTATGCCCAGGTCCCTGTGAACACCTTTCTTCTTCTTCTTCATTTCTTCTTCCTCACACGAACAGCTGTCAAGCAGCGGTGAAGGCACCACCTGATCATCACACATTCGGCGCCTGTCCTTCCTCGTGAACTCCTGGAGTTTGCTCTCACCTCCTTGTTTGCATCCATCGGTTTGGATCATCTCTAAATCCTATTTAGGGCTCGATGATAAGTTCGCTGGCGTCAGAGAAGATGCCAGTGGTTATCTTGCACCTAGATGCATTCTTGTCCAAATTCACCTGCCTACGTCGCTACCATAACCTATAAATACCCTAGGACCCCTCTGATTTCAAGGGTCGGCCCCCTTCTCTCTTCCCCAATTACGGTCGATGATAGGCTATTCCTCTGCTACCTCTAACGACCTCTCACCCCCTATTGAAGCTCCTCCGCATGAGGGACTCACCTCTCTCACCTCCTCTTCCTCTCCAGATGGTTGTGACAGGGCCAAGGAGAGCCGCATCCCCTATCTCATCGCCTTCAACTTCTTGCTGGTGCTCTATCCCCTACCTCCTGATTTCTTCCTCCATTATGAGCCATTGACGAAGCTTCTCACCTCCTTTCATCCAGGTAAGTAGCCCTAACTCATAGGCATATGTTAGCTGTAGTTAGGAGTAGGATTAGCTTAGTTTTAATGCAATTTAGATTCATCTCCCTCAGCTCCAGCGAGGCCAAGTCCGGCTTCGCCGAGCCTTCTTCCTCACTTTTAAGCACTATTCCACTCTTCTTACCTTTTCACAGTTTATTTCCACTTTCTCTCTTTTACAGATAGCGCTTATATTGCCTAGACCACCTCACTGTCATTGGTGACCTCCGCTGTCCATGGCAGTGGTCTCCGAGTCTAATTCACACTCATTTAGGGTTCTTCATCACCTTAGCACATTCTCAAGGCCCTAATCCACCTTAGAATTCACCTAATTATACATCTAATCACCTAACCACTTCACATGCAACTGGATACTTCACTATCCAGGTGAAGTGTCTAGATCCAGTCTTACGTCCATTTGAGGTTTTCCATCTCTTCCATAACCCTTAAAGACCTCTACGAAGCTTTTAATTGCTCCTATAGAGTAGTTGACAGCAAACGCTCAAATTCCTCCTTTCTTCTAAGCTCGCATTCAATGACAGCTTAGGAGGAGGTTATTCACCTATTAAGTAACCGCATATCGTTGCACACTTATTCTAAGCATTTCCTTTCACTCAATTGAGTGAGAGGAGATGAACTGAGTTCTACTGAACTCAGATTATGAAACTTCTGAATTTTGAGCCTATCTTGTGTTTTGATCATCAATTGAATTAATTGACAAGCTCCTGAGGTTCCTTGTGACCTTAGAAAGTTTTTCAGACCCTTAATGGTCAGTTTTATTGAGATTTGAACTCTGACATCTTATTTCAGGACTCACCGGAGCTCCGGCAAGTCAAATTTGAGCTTCAACCCTTAATAATCTTTGAGGAGCTCCAGAATGATTATTTAAGACCTAAAGATTGCATCTCTATTGTTGAATTAATGTTTTAGCACCTGGAGTTTTCTATAAACCTCTGTCTTCTCCAACTCCAGCGGAGTTGGAGAGATTTCTCCATTAGAATTTAGATTAGTTTTAGAGGTCTAGAAGCAAGAGTACACCATGCTGAATTCATCCTAGCTTCTTTTGTACTCGGAGATTCCCTGTTTTGTTCTGACGAACAAACCCCATTTAGAGTTTAGGCGATGAAGCCTGAAGTCCTAGTGAATGTAATCAAAACTAGGTTTTGAGGCTCTGAATAAGTTTCTGGGTTTGAAACAAGTCGATGTAGGGTTTGAATTGGATTAGAGAAGCTTTATTTAGGAAAGTCAACTCTGAGCTTGAATTTGGTCAACCTTGAGTTGTAATTAAGGAATTAAGGATTAAAATTCTATTTTGATGGGTTGACTTAGCTTTTAGGATGATATAAAGAGTGTACGTTTTGATTGGGATAAGTTTGATTGAGTTTTAAGGAGTTTTGATTAAATGGACAGTATGGGTTCTTTAGAACCCATTACTGTGTTCTTCGAGTTTTTGAAAAAATTTAAACGCTAAATCTGCCCAGAATGGATGCTAACAACCTTCTGAGGTTGTTCAAACTCCTTCCAGAGGTTGTTCTCTCATTATTGAGCAAATTTGAGCTCAAATCTGAGCTTTGGTGCTTCATGTCGAAGCTTTTGAGCTTCTTCTTCTTCCTGAGCCTTTTCCAGACCTCCTTTCTTTACCAGGTGACATAGAATGGTTCACTGAAGGAACATAGGCCTTCAGTCGAATGCTACAGCCTCTCTGCAGGTCATACGACCTGAGATCACTCCTCTGCAGACATTAATGGCCATGCTGTAGCTCAATTTTCTCCCTTTAAATCGAAGGGTAAATCGACACCCGAGCGTCAAATTGATGTGAGTATATTGTAGAGAATTCTAAGAGCTTTCGATCGAGCCTTTGCTCGATTGGATTGATCAACTGAGTCGGTCGGAATTGCCAGGTGAAGTTCAGACTGGAGTGTGGGAACAAAGTCCCACCTCGGAAACCATTGGACACACGCCTTGCTATAATACGATTTTGTGCATAGGCCTCTTCGGTCGTCAGCATAGGGCGCAGCTTATGAACATGGGGTGCGGGTGCGTGCATGCGCACATGCCTGCGCATGGGTGTATGTGTGTGCCTGTGGGTGTGAGTGTGGGCTCGTGAGTGAGCATGTGGGCCTGGGAGGCTAGATGTTGTGCATAGCTTAAACTGAGAAAAATCCACCAATTAAAAACTAGGCTTGAGCTCAAGTAGGGTCTGGTCCCACCCAATTGGGCGCTGTGTATCCCCGAACGAGCTTGACTCGCCCATTAAGAACTAATTTTTATAAGTGAAGAATTAATGGGTTAAGTGTTCGGTGAATTGGCTAAGTGTGGGCATAAGGCATAGTAAAGAAGATGAAGAAAGAAAAGAAGTGTGGGCAAAGACGAGTAAAGAGGATAAGGAAAAGATAAAGGAGAAGAAAGAATGCATAAGGAGAATTAAAAGAAGAAGAGAAGAATGAGAGAAGAGAAAGAGAGGAAGCGAGAGAGAGAGCAACGATAGAGAAGAAAGGAAATAAAAAGGAAGAAGAGAAGGGCTGAAAGAGAAATCAGATATCTCGACTCTGCTTTTAAGACGTCTAATGCTATTATCAGACATTTGATTTGTCTTAATTTTGCATTTTAAATGTTCTTTTATTGTATTTTGAGCTTTTAACTTTGTAAAAGGCAAATATACTTTTTGTATATCATTTTTATTGCCTTAATTTGAAGTACTTGATGTAATAAATATGTTTACTTGTTCCTTAATGACAAATCACATGTGTAAATATGTTCTTTCTTAATGGAATGTTGCATGCTCTTATTTGAATCATTTTTAATGCAACATTCATGCGCTTAAAGTATTTAATTTAATATTTGATTAATTACTTGATTTTTTATTATTCCTTAGAGATTTAATGGTAAATTAGGATTAAGTTATGCCTCCCAGTGAACGACCTGGACTCAACCAGTAAAAATAATACTTCAATTCTAAAATGTTAGGTTAACTCGACCCTATACTACAATTTCAACACTAATTCGAGTTAACTTAAGTTACATTCTGATGTAATTAGTTAAGCCTAAATAAATTAATTAACTGTGTTGAGAATAAACACACCACCATGCAAGCGATTTCTTCTTTGGGATTTTCTTCTTCTTCTGAGCTCAAGTCATCCCAAGTAGCTTGGAACACCTTCTTCTTGTGTTTCTTTTCCTTCTCCTTCTTAAGAAGAGGGCACTCAAGTCGAAGATGCCCTTTTTTGTTGCAATGGTAGCAACATCTTGGGCTACCTTGCTCCTTCTTTTCCTTCTCTTTCTTTGAATCCACACAAAACTTAGAAAATTTCTTAAGTAAAATCCTAAGGTCTTCGTCGTCGGAACTTACCTCGCTATCCGAAGTGGCTTTGAAGGCGAGAGTCTTCCTTGGCTTCAGTTCCGGTATGTCCTTTTTCTGCATCAACTTCGTCTCATAGGCTATAAGATTGCCTAAAAGGTCTTCCATGTTGAGCTCCTCTACTATGTTCGCCTCTTCGATGGCAGTGACCTTCTGTTCCCATTCCGATCTAAGGAAATGGAGTAGTTTTCCTTGAAGCTCCCCCTTGATGAAGGTCTTTCCTAAGGTTTTCAAACCATTCACAATGAGAGTGAACTTAGTGTTCATCTCACTTAAGGTTTCGTTAGTCTTCATAAAAAAGATTCAAATTCTTGATTAAGTAAATTAATTTTAGAGGACTTTACCTTGGAGGTACCTTCATGAGTTACCTCTAATGTGTGCCAAATCTCATGTGCTGTGGCGCATTGCAAGATTCAGTTGAATTCCTCCGGGCTTAACGCGTAATACAATGCGTTCATTGTCTTCGTGTTGAGAGAGTTCCTAAATATGCTGCTGTGAGTAGCCTCCTGCAGGTCTCTTTGGGATGTTGAATGGGGTCTCGCACCTAACCCAAATGGTGAAGTCGCTGGCTTGAAGCCATGTCTTCATCCTAAGCTTCCAATACATGTAGTTGCTCCTGTCGAAGTAGGGAGGATGGGTGGTGGATTGACTTTCGACGTGTCTCGTAGTGGTGATGCTTCCCTCCATGATCGCTTGCCGGTACGTGACGTCGAAAAGCAAGACATGCTCTGATACCAATTGTAATTTTACCTAGAGAGGGGGTGAGATTTGCATGATGCAAATAAAATGTGAAAACAATCTCACAAAAATAGTAATCACACAAGTACACAAATATTTTTAAGTGGAAACCCAAACTTGGGTAAAAACCACCACCTAAGTCTCTTGACTTAGGATTTCCTGATCGACCGAGTCGATTAAATCCGCTAAGCGAACTACTTAAATGAGGGTAGTTAAATCTCTTATAACCGACGCTACTTTAAACGAGGGTAGCATGCCTCAAACCCCTTCTCTTCATGAGAAGGTTTTTGTCTCGCGAAGGAGACAAGAATTTGCAAAGCGAATACCAGAATAGAAATAATTATAATATATCCTATAGAGCCACAAAGATTTATGGTAAAGCTAGCTACTATAGGAAAAATGAACTTCCTTGAGATGGAAGTGCGTAGGTGATGAGAATCTTATCATGAACCCTAACTAGCACAATCTAACCTAGATATGCAAGAAAAAGCTCCTACATAACTCAAAGAAAGGCTTAACTCAGAGAATTCTGAGTTCAAAAAGAAAACAAGTCATAAGGGGTAAAAATGCAATTTCACCAACACAATTTGCAAATAGGGTAATTAAGAGTCCAAACATAGGTCAAACTAACCTAATAAGAAAGAAAGTGGGATGATCTGATCTAACAAGGGTTACAACAACTCCAAGGAATTAAATGACATTCTGTAATCCTAAAACAAACCCACTTCAATTCACGAGGTTCGAGGCATGGTAAAAATCAACCAAACCCTCTAAAATTCATAGAAAAATAATCTCTAGGTTTTAGAACCTTCAATTTGGCCTCAGAAATCCATTTTGACCTACATTGAGAACCATGCCCAATTAATGATTTAATTTGGGTTTTTACGTAAATTGACCGATCAAACATGGTCTGACATAGAAACAAAATTCACCATTAAAATCCTTAGGTTCAATATAGTCATGCATAAAAACTTGAGCCTAAGAAGAGACCTCCTTGACAGACTTTGCAATTTGGTCCTCATCATTTACTTTTTGACCCTTAACTTTCGAAACCCTTGCATTTTGGCCCCCAACTTCCTCGTCGTTCTTTGCATTTTGGTCCCTCCTGCAAGTCTCTGCGCAGCACCATGCTCCGGTGACTTTGCGCGGAGCATGGCACCGCGCAGGGTAAGGGGGACGTCCTGCGAAGTGAACGCGGAGTTCCCTGTGATGTCTGTTGTCGCAGAGACTCGGCCATGTTGCCTGACGACACCCACACCTTCCGTGTGAACGCGCGGAAGGTATGGGTCTTGTTCGTCGCGCTTTTGTGCGGTTTGTTAAAAGATAATATCGCGTTGTAGTATAGCCGCTAAAGCGTTCAAAACAAATAAAGATTTTTATTACTCGAAAATCGGAGTATCCGAGGTCGAACACAGGGAGAAAATGGAATTTACTACTAGTCAAAATGTAATTGAACACTCTAATTTACTCAAAATATCAATTCAAATGTGAATGTATGCAATTAAAAGTAATTAGGCCAAAAATATGAAATTGGACGTCTGATCTTGCGATCAGACGTCTTAAAAGTATTTTCCCTTTTCTTCTTGATTATCCTTCTTCTTTCTGCCTTGCGAAGCCTTTCTTTCCTTCCTTCTTCTTTTGATCTCCCGTGTCTTTTGCTTCTGCCTTGCTCTTTCTTTTCTTCTTCTCTACCTTGCTTCTTACTCTTCTCTTCTGTGGTCTTGCCTTGCTTCTCTCTTCTCTGTTCTTCCTGCCTTTCCTTCTGCTTTCTTTCTTCTTCTTCTGTCTTCTTCTTTGGCTTGCTTTTCCTTCTTCTGCAGCGGCCAAGTCCTTCTCCTGCGATCAGCCTGCCTGCACAGGAGCAAAACCTAACCCTTCTCCCTCTACCCGCACGTCTCTCTCTCTCAAGCAATTCACTCTGAGCTGCTCTCCCAGAGCCACAGGCATAATCGGGTCGGATCGTACCCGGGACCAGGCGCACCTGAAGGTGGTGTGATGCGCGAGGAATGCGTAGGTCTAGGTCGGGTCGGATCCGCCAAGTCCGCGTGGTCAGGCCGCGGACGAGGCGGGTGGGGCCAGTGAGGGACCTCACCCCTGTGCTTACTGAGGCGATAAGAGTATATCACAAAAACAATTTATAGTGTACCTGAGGTTTGTAATCCCACGATGTGGGACTAAAGGTTTCGTCCTTCCCTCACGCGCGCCCGCAGACTCTCGTGTGCAATTGCCCACGCTGAAGGCCCTGCTGGTGCTCCTCGCTGAACTCAGTCACCTCGCGACACTTGCGAGAGTCTGCTGCACCTGCCGCCTGGGAAGCCTGACTCCTGCTGCTGCTCCAAGCTTCCTGCTGCTTCGGCTGTTAATGGCGGCCGGGGCGTTCACCTGAGATTCCACAGAACGGCCTATTGGCCCAATCAGAATAGCTGGAAACCTTCGCCGTAGCACGGCGAAGGCGGTGGGTGATGCTGCAGGTTGCCGGTCGGCCTAGGCGTGCGCGCCTAGGTCAACCTGTGGCTGGAGATGGTGGGTTGGTCGGGGGGTGCTTGTAGAGGTCTGGAGTGGTAGTGATGGGGTGGAATGGGTTCCTGGTGGTGAGGCGAAGCTCACGAGGTGGTTGGCGAGCCGTGTGGAGTGGCGGAGTGGTGTGGGCGGCTCGCCGGAGTGCGGTCGGAGGCGAGGAAGATGGAGGCGGTTAGGTAATGTCGAGGGGTAATCAAGTAAAATAGTTGGGGGAAAAGAGAGAGGAGAGGGTGGAGAAGAGTTCTAACCTAATTGTAAGGACGAAAGGGGACGGAAGGCGGACAGCAGTACCTACTGTCGCCGGAGAAGATGACGCCCAGTGGGGGGAGAACGGCGGCGACGACGGGGCTGAGGCGGCGTGCGCTGGTACTGCGCGACGCGGAGGGAGGTCAGGAAGCTAACTCTGCCACTGGTTTTGTGGAAGAGCGAAGAGGGAGGGGAGGGGGGCTCGTCGGAGCTTGCTGGGGGTTTTTGGCCGGGCAGGAGGAGAGGAATTGAAGGGGGAAACTCGGCCAAATCAACCTGAGCCTCTTCGGCCGGAGTTGTGGGTTCTTATATAGGCGCTGGACTGGGTGTGCAGGGCGTGAAGGGCACGTAATTGCCTGAGGTTGGTCGCCGGAGATGGAAAGGAGTTAGGATACCCAAATCTCTCGTGCGTTCGCACGAGAGATTAGGTTCACACCAGCGATTGTAATTGACTTTATAAGGAAGGGAATTCTTCAGAGAATCCTCCTTCCATTTCTGGGAGGGAATCTCTGAGGGATTAGAGAGCAATCCCTCTCCGAACCTCGCCGGAGCTCGGTTCTGCCCTAGCAATGGCGGCAGGACCGGTTTGCAAAGGAGGCGAAGAACCTAGGGGGTTCTCTGCAACGGTATTCAAAAGATAGGGACCAATTTGTGATTTGGGTGTACTAAATTGCAAAGTAGGTCAAGATGACCTCTCCTTAGGTCCAAATTTTGGTATAAAACTAATTTGGACCTAAGGAATCCAATGGAGAAGTTGGATTTCAGGTTTGATCTCGTTTGACTGAACATTTTGCGTAAAAACCCAAATTAGGTTAATTGAAGAGCTAGGACCCTAATCTAGGTCAAACTAGGTTCCAAAGGCCACATTAAGTGTTCTAAACCCTAGAGTATGTTTTTCCATGATTTGTAGAGGGTTTACTTGCTTTTTGTTCTGACCGGAACCTTGTTAATTTAAGCGGGTCTGTTTTAGGGTTACCAAGTGTCATTTAGTTCTTAGATTGAACATGAACCCATTTCTGATTGACTCAACCCACTTTTTATCTCATTTAGACCATTTGACCTATGTTTTGCCTCTGAGAAATCCCATTTTTTTACTACAATGGTAAAATTACAGTTTTAACCTTTATTTCATGTTTTCTTCTCAGAGCACTTGTTCCTTCAGTTAGGCCTTCTTCTAGGTTATGTAGGAGCTTTTATCTTCTTTATTGGGTCAAAATGAGCTAGTTATGGCTCATGATGAGGCTCTCATCAGGTCTCGTCTCCGACCATACTCCGGCGAGGGACGCATGTCGCCAGCCTGTGTCCGCCCCTCTGCCACCGCCTTTATAAGAACCAGCATCGCCAGCCTGTTCTCGCAGTCTGGTCTTGGAGGAGAAACCCTCAACCCTTCCTCTCTCCCCACTCCGACAGGAAACCCACCAGCTCCGGCGGCCCCTCCTCCTCCTTCTCGTTGCTCTGCTGCAATACCAGCAGCAGAGCCAGCTTCGCCTAATCTTCCTGCGTCGCGCCGTACCAAGCGTGCGCCTCCCTGCCCACTTCTTCGCCGCCGCTCTCTCCCTCTGGGTGCTTCTTCTCCGGCGACAGTCGATACGACTGCCTGTCGCTCCAGCCCCCTTAGTCCCTGTAGGTAGGTTACAGTCACTCCCCTTCTTCCCATCTTTCTTTTCCCCAATCTATTTTGCTTGATTGCCCTATGACCACACCTGACCACCCTCAACTTCCCCGCCTCCGGCCACTCTTCGGCGAGTCGCCCCCGTCATCCCACAACCCCATACGACTCGCCAACTGTCCCAAAAGCTCCGCCTCATCATACTAAACACCCTCCGCCCTTCCACTGCCACTCTACACCTCCACAACACCCCCCCGGTCACACCCACTTTTTCGGCCAAAGAACGACCTAGGCACGCACGCCTAGGCCGTCCCGCGGCCTGCTGCACCTCGCACTACCTTCGCCGTGCCACGGTGAAGGTTCCCCTGTGGTCTGATTAGGCCGAGATGCCCTTTTTGTGCTGGACAGATCTGCTGCCCCGGCCGCCATTGGCGACGACTCAAGGAGCTTCCAAGCGAGCTCCAGGCTTCAGAGCGTTAGGTCCCCAGCTGATGCGAATTGGGGAGACTCAGGTGAAGGCAGGCAGCTAGCAAGCGAGGGGAAACGAGGATGCAGCTGCTGAAGCGAGGTTGCGGTCTTCCTACGAGTGCGCACGAGAAGAAGTAGAAGTTTAGTCCCACATCGTAAGTTCTCGAAGCGCCGCACCCCTTTAAATTGATTTTGTGTTTTTATCTTATCGCCTCAGAACACGGGGTGAGGTCCCCTTGCCCACTTACTCGCCTCGTCCGTGACCCACGCTACGCGGACCTGGACGACCCGTTTACCCTGCACTCCTCGCGCACCACCCACGCCGGTGCGCCTGGTCTTGGGTACGCTATCCGACCTGATAACCCGGCTCTGGGAGAGCTTCCTGTGAGAGGTTTACAGAGGGAGAGAGACATGCAGGTAGTGGGAAGGGCTAGGTTTTGCTGTGCCTTGTGTGCAGGAACAGGGCACAAAGGAGAAAGGCTAAGCACTTAGCCGCAGGCAAGGCAGAGAAGAAGAAGAAGGCTCGCCAAAGAAGAAGAAGCAGCGAAAGAAGGGAAAGAGGAGAAGCACTGTAGCAGACTGCAGTTTAAGTCATCTGACGGTTGTATCAGACGACGGATGAACCTTCAGAGGAGATAAAGCAGAGAAGAAGAAGAAGAAGGAAAGAAGAAGGCTCCGCAGCTGAAGAAAAGAGAAAGAAAAGAGAAGAGGGAAGAAAGAGAAGACCTTGCAGCTGAAGAGCAGAAGATAGAGACGAGAAAAAGAAGAAGAACAGGAAGAGGCGAAGGAAGAAGAAGAAGAATTGAAGAAGAAAAGAAATAGAAGACAAGTAGAAGAAGAAGAGGAATTAAAGGCAAACAGAGCCAAGGAAGAAGAAGACCCATAGAGAGAGATACTGCAGCTGAAGAAAAGAGAAAGAAGAGAAGAAGAAGATAGGAAGAAGAAAGAAGAGGGAAGAAGAGAAGACTCAAAGAGAAGAAGAGAAGAAGAAGAAGCCAAGACAAAAATATCTCTCTCCCTCTCTCTCTCTCTTATTTTTGTAATTCAATAAAGAAACTTTATACTTCTAGAATTCTAGTAGCTCCCTGAGTTCAACCTCGGGAAACAATTTCCGAGTAAATTTCTATAGTAATGACAACCGTAGCTGTCTTATTTTCTACTATAACGACATTACTGTAATAAGCATAAAAATGCACAAAGACGAGCCATGGTTGCTCCTCTACTAGTAGGAGTGATCTCAACTGAGTAATGAAGCTTTCGGATTTGACGAATGGGGCTTTGGAGAACAAGATCACTTCTCTTGTTGAGATTAGCTTCTCTATGACACAAATGGATGTGGAAATTAATTCTTAAGGTGTCTTTGGCATATGAAGTGTGCTCCTCTATTTATAGAGGTCCTAAGAAGGCCTTGGAAGGCCTTAGAAGGCATCCATAGCCGTTGGGAGTAAGCCCAAGGCAAATCAGGTCGAAATCAGGGTCATTTATGATTCTGACAGGGTTATCAGACATTTGGACTTAAGGTTAGATGTCTAGGTCATCGTCTGATTCTAAGGTCGGTCATCTGATTTAGGTGGGTTGATCAACTAGACGGTGTTGGATCAGAATAGACATTTAAAGATCAATTATAAGACGTCTGTGCAACAAATCAGACGTCTAATTCTAAGGTGATTCTCTTCCTATTTTGTGTAGACCTAAACAGGTGATGAGAACCTCATCATGAACCATAAATAGCACATTTTGACTTGATTAATCGTACAAAAGCTCCTACAAAACCTAAGGGAAATCCTAAATCAGGGGATTGCAAATATGAGTATAAAATAATTCACAAGGGGTAAAACTGTAATTTTACCATTGCAGTATATAAATGGGATTTCTAAGGGTCTAGACACAGGTCAAATGGGTTTAATAAGAGAAAAAGTGCGATGATTCGATTAGGAAAGGGTTATGACAAAATCTAAGAATTAAATGATATTTTGTAACCCTAAAATAAATCTGCTTTAATTCACGATGTTTCAGACAAGATAAAAATCAATTAAACCCTCTAAAATTCATGAAAAGATATCCCTTAGGGTTTAGAACCTTCAATTTGGCCATTGGAACCTATCTTGACCTAGATTGATAACCATACCCAATTTTTGACCTAATTTGGGTTTTTGAGCAAAATATCTGGTCAAACATGGTCAAATCTAAAATCCAACCTCACCATTGGATTCCTTAGGTCCAAATTAGGGTTATACCAAAATTTGGACCTAAGGAAATGTCGCTTGACCCACTTTACAAAATGGTCCTCAATAATTACTTTTTAACCCTTAGCTTTTTGGACCCTTGCAGAAACCCCCCCATCTTTCTCATCTTTCTGCAGATAGGTCCTTCTACCCCTGCACTGCGCAGGCCATACCTCCGGTGACTTTGCGCGGAGGATGGTGCTGCACAGACCTGGGGAGCCGGCCCCAGACTTGAAAGGAGGGTTCCCTACGTTATCCTATTCTGCATGGTCCGATTCCCATGCCCTATCGGCCACCATACCTCTCGTGCGAACGCTTGAGAGGTATGGGTCTCTTTTTGGCCATGCCTCCGGCGAGGAGCCCACGTCGCCTCCTTGCAATTCCCTCCCAGTCAGCACCTATTTAAGGAACGGCTACCCCTGTTGCTTCCTTCGAGCTTGTCTTGGCCAAGGAATTCCCTCAAAATTCGTCTCTTCCTCCTCTGGCCATTCGCCTACAGGCTCTGGTGACCTTCCTCCTCTGCTGTTGTCGCCCTGCCACCATACCTGTGGTAGGGTTACCCTCGTCGTTGTCCACTGTGCTTGGCCGTACCAGTAGGCACCTTTCAGCACCTCTTCCTCGTTGCCATCTTCTTCCCTGGGCGCTGTCTTCTTCGACGACGGCAGCACAGCCACTCGCCGCCTCCTCCCTCTTTCGTCTGCTAAGTAGGTAACAACTATTCCCCTTTCCCCCCTTTACCTATTTCCTAAATCAATCATTGCCACACGCCGACCACCATCACCTTCTCCACCTTCGGCAGACCATCTGGCGAGGTGAAATCGTCGCTCCACTCCTTCGCATGCCTCGTCACCTATCTCAGAACCTCCGCCATCACTCATTGATCACCATCCACCCCTTCATCGACCGCCAACACTTTCTTAAACGCCCACCGAACACACCCATAAACACGACCACAGAGCAACCTAGGCATGCACGCCTAGGCCGCCCTACGGCCAACCAACCCTCGCCTCACCTTCGCCGTGATATGGCGAAGGTTTTCCTGTGGTCTGACATGGCCGAAAGGTCGTGCTATTGATTTCAGGGTCAGGCCTCTGTCCACCATTAATGAAGCAAGCAAGCTTTCTTGTTCTCCGCTCCAGGTCACGCTCAGCTCCAGGCGAAGCCCTCAGGTGGTGCGGGTTCGCAGCACACACGCCTCTAGACACCAAGTGGAGTCAAGAGACTCCACGCTTGCTGCAATTGCAAAGCCGTCTGCTGCGGGCGCAAGCGTGGAAGCAGGTGGGACTTTAGTCCCACCTTGGAAGTTCACGAGCAGGCACCCGCGCTTAAATTGAATTTGTGTTTCAGGCTTATCGCCTCGAAACACACTGGGGTGAGGTCCCTCGCACCCCTGCCACGCCTCGTCTGCGACACTTCCCCCGCGAACCTGGCACCTGGATCGACTACCTTGCTTGTGCACACCTCGCGCACCACCCACGCCGGTGCGCTTGGTCCCGGGTGCGTCACCCGACCCGCATACCCAGTTAAGGCTCTGGGAGAGCATACCCTGGAGTGAATTTGAGAGAGAGAGAGATGCGGGGAGGGTAGGGTTAGGTTTTTCCTAACCTTGCACTGTGCAGGAAAGTAGGAGAAGGAGGAGGAGGAGATAGTGCAACAGCAAGAAGAAGAGAAGGAAAGAAGACGAAGTCAGGATAGAAGGCCTCGCACAGCAGAGAAGCAGAGAAGAGAAGAGAAAGAGAAGCAGTAGAGAAGAAGAAAAGAAGTCAGAGGGACTTGGCGTAACAGAAAAGAAGAAGTCAGAGGGACTTGGTGCAGCAGAAAAGAAGAAGAAGAAGCCAAGAGGAAGAAAAACCAGCGGTAGTGGTAGCTAAAGAAGCAGAACATTGTAGCAAGTGGAGTTTAAGTCGTTTGACCCTTGGAGTCAGACGACTGAAAAGAGAAAGAAAGAGGTAGAAGAAGAAGAAAGAGAGAGAGAAGAAAAGAACAAATTTTCCTTTCTTTAATCTTTTTTGTAGAACAATATATATATTTTGTAAATTGTGATTTTGTACGCTTCTAGAATCAGGTGTTGCTCCCTGAGTTCGACCTCAGAGATTTTCTATTTTCGAGTAATAAAATACAAATACAAACTAGTCCTAAGAGCGAGCCAACAGGGTTCTAGGTTTAAGTGGTCAGACGATAGTTTAGTCATCTGACACATTGTTTGGACGTCTGGAAACATAAAACTCTGTGGGAATTGATTTCCAAGAGGCTTAACAGCTAAACCTCTGACAAAAGGTGATTTTGGGTTGATCGAGCTCTATTTCTATATATCAAATGTCTGGTATGTACTACGGACGTCTGAAAGTAGATGTAGAGCACATTATAGGTTAATTACAACTATCAGGTCTGACAACGCTAACGGTCCTCTAGTTGGACGTCTGGCATTGTCATCAGACATCTTCTAAGACGTCTGACTAAGGGCTGGACATTTGAAATGGACAGACAGTGAGTGGTTCTCCAGCCTAAGTGTCAGACGTCTTAAAAGTCAAGATCAGACGTCTAAAAACCAGATTAGGCATCTGATTAGGCTGTCTGAAGCCTATTTTGGGTTTCTAAGTTAACTACGAAAAAGCTTAAGTATCCTAAGTTTGAGCAAGTGTTCCTAGGATTATTGTTTTGTTACTTTAAGGCTTTTAATTAAATATTCTAAGGAATAAAAGAACAAACAAGAAATACAAAGAATAAAACTATAAGACAAGAAAGATATCTATCCTATTCTTCTTGACTTCAAGCTTTCGTTCCTCGTGAAGCTCCTTCTCCTCCATCAAGTTCCTCCAATCCGTCATGGATGCGAGCTTAAGCTCCTTCTCTCGCACTTGTAATCATTTGCAATTATCTTGAAATCTTAAACTAAATTAAAAATGTTAAATACAAATGTTTTGTTATTGTCAAAATTAATGATTGTGGTACTCTTGCACCAACAACAGTATCATGGCACAACCTTGTGCATCAGTGTAGTGGAAGGCATTCACTGTCTAATTAGGGTGCTTGAATTTTATAATATATTTAACTATTCTCTCTTATTTTCATATGTGCCACATTGTTTGATCATTGATTTTTGTGAATAACAGATTCAAAGTTGTGAACAATGGGGTTGCCGATTCAAACCATTCTTTGATCCAATTTTTCTTCAATTTTATTACTTTTCCAAAAAGTCAGGGCAAAGACTTAATCATGATAAATTTTAAGAAGTGCATTGCAACTTTCAAAATGATAAACGTATAAAGGAAATAATGTACTGATGCGCCTTGCTAAATAATTGTAAATAATTGAATACTCAAAATCCTAATATCATTTTTTAAAATTAAAAATTTTCTATAACACTTAGAAAATTATTTCAATAACTGGTTTCAAACAAAATAAGTAAATTAACAAACTTTAAACTCTACATATTACCAGGCGTTGAATATGTACAAAACTTTTATTTTCACATGAACCTTCTCTATAATGTCCTACCAATAATGCATCAAGTGCTTATCATATCGAATATAACGAACAAATAAATCATGTCATTAAGGGACAAAATTAGGAATTTATTGGAAAAGTAATAAAATTGGAGAAAAATTGAACAAAAAATTTAAAGGTCTTGATCGGCACTCCCATTGTTCTCAACTTTGTACCTATTATAATAACTATAAAAACCACCTGTATGGATTGTAATTATTACGAGTCCATGAAATTTAATGTAGTATATATACGGAGAAGCTCAATGTAACGAGCTTAACGTAAAGTACTTAATGTGTAATAAAACGTTTGCTGTGAACGAGTGGTGAGAGAGCACCTCTCCCCTCCACCTTTCCCTCTCCCTTCCCCCCCTCCCTTTTTGGTCCTTTTCCTTTCTCCTCTAGGGTTTTGATTGCTTTTGTTCTAGGTAGGCTACTGATGAGAACCTCATCATGAGCCATAACTAGCTCATTTTGACCTAATACAAAGGATAAAAGCTCCTACATAACTCAAGGAAAGGCTTAACTCAGAGAATTCTGAGTTTAAGGAGAAAACAAGTCATAAGGGGTAAAAATGCAATTTCACCAGTATAATCTGCATACAGGGTAATTCAGGGCCCAAACATAGGTCAAAGCAGCTTAATAAGAATAAAAGTGGGATGAAATGATCTAGCAAGGGCTACAGCAATTCCAAGAAACTAAATGATAAATCTGTAACCCTAAAACAACCCACTTCAATTCACAAGGTTCGAGGCAAAGTAAAAATAGAATAAACCCTCTAAAATTCATAGAAAAATAATCTCTAGGGTTTAGAACCTTCAATTTGGCCTTTAGAACCCATTTTGACCAACATTGAGAACCATGCCCAATTAATAACTTAATTTGGGTTTTTGCGCAAATTGACCGGTCAAACAAGGTTTAATATGAAAATGAAATTCACCATCAGATTCCTTAGGTCCTAATTAGTCATGTATAAAAACTTGAGCCTAAGAAGAAACCTCCTTGACCGACTTTACACTTTGGTCCTCATATATTTACTCTTTGGTCCTCAACTTTTGAACCCTCGCATTGTGGCCCCTAACTCTCCTTCGTTCTTTGCAATCAGGTCCCTCCTGCAAAAACCTGCCAGCACCATGCTCCGGCGACCTTGCGCGGAGCATGGTGCCGCGCAGGGTGAGGTGGGGGACCTGGCAAGTAAACCGGGGGTGCCCTGCGTCGTCGACCGTCGCAGGGACACCCCCCTGGTCGTTGTAGCCCACCATACCGGCCGTGCGAACGCACGGACGGTATGGGTTCTTGTTTCCGACCATCCTCCGGCGAGGGAGACACGTCGTCTCCCTCCGCCTTCCTCCCTGTTTGATCCCTATAAATACCCCCCGCTGCTCCACCGACCAGGGCAGCCTGGATCTGACGGAGAAAATCCCCAACTTTCTTCTCTTCTTCCTCCGGCAGACGCTCACCAGCTCCGGCGGTTTCCTCCCCCTCCACCTCTTCGCTCTGCCGCAATACCAGCAGCAGAGACTTCCTCCCCTGCTCTTCCCGCGCCACGCCGCACCCAGCTGGCGCCTCTCCGGCTCTCTCCTCGCCGCCGCCCCTTTCCCTGAGCATCGTCTTCTCCGGCGACAGTCGATACGACTGTCGCCCTGTTCCTCCCCTTTCGTCCCTGCAAGTAAGCTAGAGCTACTCCCCTTCTTCTCCTCTTTCTTTCCCCGCTTTCAATTTAGTCAATTAAGCCCTCAACCGACCCTGACCACCTTCACCCCCTTCGTCTCCGACCACCCTCCGGCGAGCCGCTCCCATCACCTCAGCGACCCACACGGCTCGCCGACCACCGCAGGACCTCCGCCTCCTCACCCTGATCAATCTCCGCCCTACCACTTCCCCCACATCACCCTCTGCAACTCCACCGAACAGACCCATCCTCCGACCCACAGTCCGACCTAGGGCAGCCCTCGCACGCCGCCCCGCGCCTCACCACCACCCACACGAGCTTCGCCGCACCCTGGCGAAGCTCCTGGCACTCTCTGATTAGGCCGAGAGGCCGTTTTCTTGTGGACAGGCCACCCGACCT
Organism: Thalassia testudinum; assembly: GCA_037157565.1. Lineage (NCBI taxonomy): Eukaryota > Viridiplantae > Streptophyta > Magnoliopsida > Alismatales > Hydrocharitaceae > Thalassia > Thalassia testudinum. The sequence continues at coordinate 59,419,865 of JAZHRO010000030.1, forward strand.
CCGCCGCCATTGCCGTGCAGGAGGACCTGTTTCCGCCTGCAGCTACAGGCGCGCCACGCTCAGCGCCAAGCCCAGATTCACTCCCAGGCCTTGCGAGGAGTTTTGGCAAAACACCAGGTTCGCAGCTGAGGAAGAAAGCTCTGCGTGACGCCGCCAACTCCTGCTGAATTCCCCGCTGCGGGCGCGCAATTGAGGTGGGCCGTTTAGTCCCACCTCGGAAACGCCTGAAGAGCCGCAGCAACATAAGATGCAAAAGTGCAGTAGCCTTACTGCCTCAGTACACGGGGTGAGGTCCCCTTCACCCGCCCGGTTACCCGGTCTCGTCCGCGCTCACGCCCCGCGGACCTGACCCGAACCGACCCGACCCGACTCGACTGACCAGCACTCCTCGCCCACCACGCACGCCGGTGGGCCTGGACCCGGGCCTGATCCGAACCCGGTTACCCGGTAGCTCTGGGAGAGCTTTCCCAAGAGTGGTTTCAGAGAGATAGAGAGACGCGGGGGGGGGGGAGGGTAGAGTAGGTTTTGCCTCTGACGAAAAACTCTGAAGTGTGCAGGCGCAGGCGAAGAAGAAGACCCGCGGAAGAAGAAGGAGCTGCACTGTAGCAAATGCATAGTTAATTCGTCGAAGCACCGGGTCAGACGACGGAAGGTCAGCAGCCAGAGCAGGAAAGAAGGCAGGCTGAAGAAAGAAAGAAAAGAAGAGCAACGGCCAAAGCAGAAGAAGAAGAAAGGAAGACTTAGTAGCTGAAGGTAGAAGCTCTGCAGCCATAAGGAAGAAAAAGAAGGAGATCTGAAGAGGAGCGTCACCTCTGCAGAACGAAGAAGAAGAAGAAGGAGATCTGAAGAAAGAAGGAGGAACATCACCTCTGCAGAATAAAGAAGAAGAAGGAGATCTGAAGAAAAGAAAGAAAGAAGAACATCACGAGGAGAAAATGAAAAGAACAACAAATTCTTTCCCTCTCTCTTTCTTTATTTTGTAAAAGAAACATGTATATCTCTAGAATACGACTTGCTCCCTGAGTTCGACCTCGGGAACTCTTTTATTTTCCGAGTAAAAAAATTTATATTTGAAATGTTGGTAATAATCGGCTTTACTACAACGTTATAACAAACTAAGACCCGGTTGCCGCAAGCAATTTCAGCTACGGTCCCCCCCCCCTTCGGAGGGGGGCTGCTCAGTGAACGAGAATTTTCACTTGCAAAATGATGTCAGAAAAATAATATGTCATCATAATAAATCACGTGATGGAAAAAGTTCTCCAATAAAAAAATTTACCAGTGAAAAATTAATAACAAAGAATTGGATTGTATCCACAGGGAGATATAACCAATAAGAACACAGATATGTAACAGTCATGTTCGCAGAGGTGAGAGATGGTTGCATAGAAATATTTGTCAAATAAATCAATGGATATGTTGCTCTGAATGTAAACCCCAAATTTATGCAGAAGTCAAGGGTTTTTTACGCAAATCCCACTCAATGAATCACATCTCCAAATATGTGTATAGTGCATGTGTAGTATATCATATAATTTTCAATTACATGTGTACTAGAGTGTAAATTTGAATTCCATTTCGATGCAATCATAGGTGATTAGAAAGAGTTGAATAATAATGCAAGGGTATTGCCACAATTTACCTCAATAAAATAATCAAAAATGAAAATAAAAACCCGACAATGGCATTGACTGTAAATTTTAATATACCCTCTACTGTAGCAAAATAGGGGATCTCATTCGAGGAGATCCCACGCATGGTCGGAGGAGTGGTTGCCGATGAGGCCTTCACTAGAGGTTGGTGGGACGGGGCTGCACCCAGCAGTGGTCGCGACGATGGTTGGGACACCCAGAGCTCGCTGAACGGCAAGGAGGAAGGTGGTGCATGTTGCTGTTTGGAGCCGCAGCCCACGGCCTGGTGGTGGTGAGGGCTAGCCGCAGGTGGTTGGAGGCAGTGCGAGGGTGCACACAAGGGTGTGGCGGTGGTGGCGCTTGCGGCTGCATGTGAGTTCTGTGGCGAACGAGGCCTGTGCGCATGGCGCCGGCGGGTGCAGGCGGTGCAGCCTTGAGTTCGCCAGTGTGTGGGTTGCTATCGACATTGTGGGCTAGCGGTGGAGGTGGCGATTATGTTGGTACGTGCGATTGGAGGAAGGGTGGCTGGCGTTGGAGACCGATGGTGTGGGTTGCGAGGGGTAGAGATGGCCATGCACACGGTTGCTGGGCGTAGGAGGATCGTGGAGGTCGTGCATTGATCTCGCGCAGACGTTCAGGCATGGGTGCTCTGTTGGGTCGAGGAGGCTTGCGGTTGAGAAGGTGGAGCAGAGGTGCGGTGGCTCTGTTGGAAAAAGAAGATCGTAGAGGGGAAGGAGGCACGAGTCTGGTGTTGTGGGTTGGCGGATCACGGTGATGATCCTGGAGGCTGAGAATCACAGTGGTGGGAGTGTCGGCCATTGTGGCTGGCACACAATGACGAAGAAGCATGGGAGCACAGTGGTTGATGGGCGGAGTGCGGCGGTGGTGTCGGTGTTGTCACCGCTAACCACGGAGATGTTCGCAGTGATGGAAGTCGTCACGGCTGTGGACGAGACGCGGTTGTGGGCGCACGGTCGTAGAAGATTGATAATAACGTCATCATCAGCTATATCTAGCTTTATTTAGTCATATTCCATTATTAAATGCTCCTACATAACCGTCAGAAGACCGTAATTCATTGCACATCCTTTTTGAGAAGAAGAGAAGAGAGGGTTATTTCTGCAATTTTACAGTCTTATCACAGAAACAGGATAACCATGGGGTATTTCAAGGGTTTACTAAAGGTCAAATATGCTTTAGAGTCTAACAAGAGGGTTCATGCAGAACGAAACAGGTTTTTACGCATTACGAGAATTAACGGACATCTGAAACCCTAAAAACAGACCTGCTTAATTCAATGAGGTTATGGTCAGGATAAAATTCACATAAACCCTCTAAAAATCATAGAGAAATATTCCCTAGGATTTGGTACCTTTGATTTGACCATCAAAACCCATTTTGACCTAAATTAGAGTCGTAGACGGAAAGTTGCCCTAATTTGGGTTCCTGTACAATTTTCCCCAACCAAACATGATCAAAACCAAAATCTAACTTCACAATTAGATTCCTTGGGTCCAAATTAGGTTTTTACCAATATTTGAGCCTAATCAGGGATCATCTTGACCTTATTTGCAATTTAATCCAGTCTGACACTTTTTCTGACATTTATGCCCCTAAGTTTTGAATTATTTGTATTTGGGTCCATAACTTTGTTATCTTTGTTATCTTCACCAAATGGTCCCCGCTGCCTCCATGGTTGCTGAACTCCTAATCCTACTTCTCCAGCGAGATTCAATCAAGGATTTCTCCTTGATTGATTGATAAAACTTTCCCAAATTTGAACCGGAGATTCCCCATGGATTTCTCTTTCAATCAAACCTGGCCTTGGATCCCAAGTCACCCCCAATCTCTCATGCTAATTGTTTGAAGGAGTGGATATCCTACATGTGCGTAAATCCCAAGCTTCCAAGCTTGGACGGACATTCGATCCTAAGGCCAATAAAAGGATCGATGATGCACACTGATCATTTGAAGCTCATTTTCGGACGGAATTACCCTATTTTCCTCTCTCCTCTCTGGCTGAAAAGCTCCGCGAGCTCCGGTGACTTATTCCGACCACCTTCCTTGTTCGTCTCGAAATACCAGCAGCAAATTCTTAATCCCTAGCTTCTCCTGCTCTTGGCTGTACCAGTAGGAGCTCCTTTCACCATTGTTCCTCGCCGCCGTCTCGCTTAGGAGGTCTTCTTCCACGGCGCCGGCCTGCCAACGCCGGTGCCAATTCTACCCCTTTTTCCATTAGATTAGGGTTAGTTTAGTTCGTTTAGCATCTTAGATTAGTTTACACACTCAAAAACCCCAAACGAACCCGACTTGACACCGTTCACCCTCATCTCCTCCATCACTGGCGACCACTTCGGCGAGGTGTTTCCATCACTACGCACCTCCATCCACCTCACCGACAAGTCCCTCACCTCCACCGTGCACCCACGAGTAAAAGCCCTAAACCTACTGGGTCGATTGCTCATCCCTTCACCCATCAAATACCACATCGTTCTCCGGTCATGTCTGTTATCATCTGGCCTCATCCACGCACAGAATGCCTCACAGACGCCTAATGAGTGGCTACTCATCATAGCTAGAAAGCTAAAGTTAAGCTATAAACTGGGTTAAACAATGTCAAATTAACACATAAAAAGGGTCAAGTGTGGGAATCAAAGAAAAAGACCTAAAACATTAATTCTATGTTAAAATTGCATAATTAGGCCATAAAATGAGATATTCTTGAGAAAAAGGACAAATGGTGATCCAAGTGTTAATTGAATACACAAACAAGTTTAAAAGTTCAAATCAAAGGTATAATTGACTTCTTAAAAGTTCAATTAAGATTATATAGAAACTTGAAGGCATTTGGACATCATTAAGGTCTTGGAATCAAAGATTTACATTTAGGTCCTTTATGCATTGCATTTCCTTCATTAGAAAACTTCTTAGGACCTATTTGTTAACCGTAGGGGCCTCTTTATAAGCCTTTAGGGACCATTCTGTTGCATATTCTTTTCACTTATGGACTCTTGTGCAAATTTCATAGCTCTTCGCAGAAGGGTGTCCCTGTAAATTACCCAATAGAACTCAGTTGCATGGAGCCTTTGTGCTCGCATTGTGCGTGTGTAGAACACAGGGCATTTGGATCATCCATTCTCACTTGATTTTGATTTGCGGCTTGATCTGATTCAAAGCTTCATGCGAATTGACACGTGTGCTCACCACTACCCCCAGATCCCATCCTACAGTCAGATTTTGAGTTGGTTGCCACGCGTGCTCGCTCACTCCATCCTCACTGCCCAAGCCCTCGTCGAGTAATTTAACGCACGCAGTGCCTTGATTCACTCTGCAATCTATTTAAGCTGCTCCATGGTTGCGCGCGCAAGGGATCGCTCTCTCCTACCTTCCTAGCGATCGTTCTTCCACTCCAGCTACTCCTCCCCACCAATTCCCAGATTTCACAGCCACCGGCTATGAATTCTCCAACTTCTCCTCGACTCTCCTCGTTGCTAAGGATGACGTACGCCTGAGGATGATCCAGAAGCTTAACTAGAAGGCTTTTCCCTCCACTGGAGCCCATCTCCTTCCATTCTTCCTCCTTAGCCGCCGGCTAAGGACCCATAGGTCCCATCTTCCTGTTAGAATAGTTTTATTGCTTTGTAATTTAGCTGTAATAGTAGTTAGGTAGATTAGCAGTAGAATTAGAGTTAGAATTAGTGATTGATTTGCTGTTCTGTTAGTTTAGCATTAGGAGCATATTTAGATTAGATTTCCCCCCTCACCTCCTCTGATCATTCCAGATCAGACGGGATGGTTTCACACAGTCACTAATCATGAATTTTCTCCCTCTTTATGCTTCCCATATCGCTTCTGATCCCCGTGATTTATTTCTCGCAATTCACCCACTCATTAGACCTAATTTCAGATCTGATTCGTTTCTAACCTCAGATCTGAAATTAGCATCAAAAATCACATTAGGGGCTTCTCATTCATTCCATTTTGCTCACAAAAGCCCCTGATCTGAATGCTGGGTTTGTGTTGAATTTGGATTGTAAAGATTTTTAACTATTTGAGCTTTGAACATTTTGATCTAGCAAACTGAGACATTGTTGATGTGATTCACTGTTTGGCTGGGAATTTGAGGTGATTCTGAACTCAGAATTCACCTCAGATGAGCCATAATCTGATTTGAGTTTTTGTAAGGATTTTAATACCTTTAATGCATGGTAGAGTCAATGAAAAATCAATTTTGTTGATTTGAGGTGCTACCTTGTATTCATTAATTGATTTTGAAGAGTGGTTCTGATTTTTCAACCTAAGGAATTCTCCATATTCCTTAAGGTTTTAGAATTCTGGGATTTGAATTTATATTTTAAATTGACTGATCTAACTCCTTCTACATGCTGTCTATAGCATTAGAAAGAGCCAGATCAGCTCTCTTTCAGATTTGATTTGATAAGATGCTACTGACAAGGGATCTTGATCTTGATTTGTATTCTCGAGTGTTTTTTATATCCTTGTCAGATTGTGTTGTTAGAATTTCTAATTTTTGTTTGTGTCCGAATCCCAGATTTATATCAAAGTGCTGCGAGTGCAGCTACATTCCCACTATTTTCAGTATCTGATTTCTTGACTCAGTCATATTGAATTCCTAATCAGGTTGTCTATAGTTTGATATGGAATTTGATTTTCTGATTTAAGTTATTAGGTAACTGAATTGGAGTTCCTTCCCTGTTGTAGACTTGATTTCCTTCAAGATGGATTAATTATAGCAACAGTTAAGCCGTCTGGGATTCAATTTGCCCTGCTGTAGGGTTGGAGTTCCGCAGCTTCAGCTATTGTCTTTGATTGTTGGACATCAGATCTGCTGATTTCCAGTGGATGAGTTTCAGCAGTTGCTTGCTGCTGCATTGCCTTCTGCCTTGCTGCTGTTGTTGCAGTAGATTCTGTCCTGAGAGCTCAGTGGATAGTAGCCTAGGATGTAGTTGGTTAAATAGCTGATTGATGTATAATGTTGTGTTGAATGTTGTAAACAAGCTTTCATGTATTTTTTTTATGCATGTTTCCATCAATTGAAGGCTTGTAATTTGTTAAATCTTCTTTTGTCAGCTATGCTTTAAGCTTAACTGCCCATTAGGTTAATTAAGTTGAAATCCAAGTTGATTAGCATGCTACATTGCATAGATCCCTTCCATATATTATACTGAATATGTTAGAGGCAGTCCATTGCCTTTTAGACCCTTTAAGTCCCATTATAAGCCTTTAGGACACATTAGAAAACCCTTGAAAGGCTTAGGATGTGTGAAATTTGGAATTAAATAAAAATTATATAAAAAACCCAAAAAAATAAAATAAACCTGTTTAGGTATTTCCCTATATGCCTAACAAGTTTCAAGGTATTCTGAACCTTCGACTTGGTAGAACATACCAGTTAACAATTCTGTATACCATGGCACTTAATAAAGAAACTACATTTAAAAACACTAAAAACATCTCTTTCTCCTCATTTGTTGCTTTCCCTCTCATCTCCTACCTCTATAAAAGATATAAAATCCATAAAAAATTGAAAAAACTCAAAAATGCCTAAAAGTCCTTTGTATACTATGTATATAAGTGTATATATAAACTATATTGTAAGCTTATTTATCTATAGTATAAATTATACATATTTATAATATAAATAACTTATGTATATATTGTATAGCGTAAATTAAGTAATTAGGTTAGATCATACTATATATAACTAAATTATATAACTACTTATTAATTAAACTAACTTATATGTACTATTAGGCTATATAAATTAGTAAACACTATAAATAACCATATTAAGTTATAATACTGTATATACGTATTTATATGTATATTATAAACATATTAAACCCTGCATCACAATTTAATTATATATATAGAATAAATAATTAATTTATTAAGTTACTAGTTAAGTTATTACATTAAATTAAAATAAATTAGTAATTTAAGTTAAAACTAAGTTAATTTATACTGTATATGTATACTACTGTATTTTAAGTAAGTAAACCTAATTTAAGTATATTTATAATGTATACACTATTTAAATTTAATTTACAAATAAAACAGTCCAAAAAGTTGTTATTTAAATGTAAATAAAATAGAAATTAAACCTGTAATATATAATAAAAATGTTTATACAATATTTAGACATGTATACCAACTTAGTATAAGGTCAATTAGACCATTCATTAACTAATTTATACGTAATTAAGGAATAAAACCTAAAATTAGCTATGCATAAACTGTATACTTTACCTATGTAAAATTACCTATGTAAAACCTAAATTAATTGTACGATTGTAAAGCACTATGTAAATACCTTATTATCATATAATTTAATTTAATTTTATAATAAATTATGGCCCTCGAATTGAGGGCTAAAATCATGTAATCAGCGCAGTCGCCTGATTTCCAACACACAGCCGCAGCACAGATATACACACCGTGAGCTGAGAACCGCACTGAGCGGTATAAATTGATTTTGTTATACACACCACTCAGTTGTCACGGGCACCGGGCGCCCGAAACCACTGAGCATTACTTCTGACCTTATATGAGCATTGTGATGATATTTGAGATGTGTGTGGCCGGGGGTCGGTTACTGTGCTAGGGCTTGATTAAGCCCAGTAATGAGTTTAAAACGTGATTAAATCAACCTAATTAAGAAACTAGGGCATACTTAGTAGAGGTATGGTCCCACCTGCCTCGGGTGCTGTGTATCCCTCAAACAGTGTGCCCGCTAATTAAACATATTTTTGTTAAGTTAAGGGCCCTAATGACTCGTTAAGGAAGAAGAAAAGAGAAGAAGAAAGTTAAGTGAAAGAGAGGTATAAAAGACAGAGAGAACATGAGAGAAATGCGGCTAAGTGTTGGAGGAGAAAAGAGAATAGAGAAGAGAGAGTGAGTTGAGAAGAATACAGAAAAAGAGAGAAGACTTAGAGCATAAGGAAGAGTAGAAGAAGAATACGTATATCCGTATGTATAGTATAGATATATATGTATATATAAATGTAAATAAGTATAATGTAAATAATAAGTATACGTATAAGCAGTATAGCTATATATATGTATATAAATAACTACATTGCTTTACTAACAAAATAAACTATCGCTAAAGGTGAAATAAATGTCGCTATAGACCCTAGTTTATGCATTAGAGTTTGTATATAGTTTTCTAGGGTTTAGCAACACTTGTATCTGTCACTGTAGCTACTATATATGTTACTATATATGTTAATATATTAAGTTAAATAAGTATAGTATGTATTATTAGTTAGTATTGTATATATATGTAAGTATTAGTAATATAACTTATAAGTAGATAGTATAGAGTATATTTATGTAGTGTTTGATGCTTGTTTGTAATTAGATTTTTGCAAGCAATTTAATAGATTCTTTTTGTACATAGTCAAACTGTCATTTCATTCATTATTGATTCACTCATTCATTCTATATTGTATATAAAACTGATCTTTTTGGAATTAAAGAATAATATTGGACTTAGAGAGTGATGTATATTAATAACTGCCTCCTAGTGAACGACTTAGAATAAACCAGTAAAAATTATGTAAATTAAATAAAATCGATGCGATAACGGTTTGTATTTGTGACATATACTACAATAACGATGATTTTTGATACGAACCGTGGTCGATTGATCGCTTCATTATTTTTAGCACAGTTGCCAGGGATCAAAACCTAACAACAGTGCTTAGTTGTGAAGCGATTGATTGATTAATATGCAAAAAGATTTCGATTGCCATCACATTCTACGCCCCAAGGCGATCCTTCTGAGCTTTCTAATCAGGGCCTTCAGCTCGTACTTTGCATTTCAGATTTGCCCCCTCGGCCTCCATGAACGAGCTACTTCCAAGCAAGCTCGGAGCACGTTCTTGAGGACCTTGCCCCAGGTGCTTATCCAAGTTGATGCGGAATCGTCCCAGGTGGCTACCTAGGAGACCAATTGGGGCTGTTGACCGCTCCCTTCATTGCAATTGGAGAGGATTGCTATTGTAGCTTCACGTGAGAAGAAGAGGACGGCTCTGCTATGCGCAACAAAGGAAGGGCGAACTTTTAGTTCCACATCGGTAGGAGAAAAGCGGTAGCGCGGGGATAAAATGATTTCGTCGTATAGCCCTATCACCCGAACACGTACGGGGGGTCGGGTCACCCACACGCACTATGCTCTCCATGCCTCGCCCATGCACACGCACACGGGTTTGGCCAAAATTCGTATACCTAGATCCGATTACCCGAATATATGAAATAGAGAGGAAAAGAGAAAGAAGGGAAAGGAGAGAAAGAGCGCGGGGGAGGGGGGGTTTTGCTCTGAAATGCTTTCAACACTTAGTGAAATTCGTAAGCTTTTCTCTTATGCGTGAAGAGAAAAAAGAGAAGGGAAGAGGCTAAGGCATAAGAACAAAAGAGAAAGAAGGAAGAGCCTGAAGAGAAGAGAAAGAGGAAGAAGGAACAGTGTGCACTGTAGTAATTGAACGTTTAAGGCGTTTAATCTACCAAAGAGACGTTTGAGTACTATAGCATTCAAGCTACTGTTGGTTTATTTGAGTGGTTAATTGGTTCAAAGTACTGTTTGAATATTTGACATATTGATTAGCTAATATATGTATGTATCTAGACTAAATAATTGGTGATCTAAATCACTATTATTTTGTCCTAGATTTCTTTTTACCATGGCAAATTCTTGTTATACTCTTGTGCTACATTGATGATCAATTTTTGAGTAGTTATTATTCATTGAAGTATCATTATTGGCTTATTTTCTCATGCTCATGTATATATTAATTGATATTAACACTTGAGCTCCACATTTGCTCCTTGTGTTCGACCTCGGACTTTTTTTCTAGATATTCAAGTAATAAATTTTATTTGTTTTCATGCTATTACAAACCTGCACTACAACGCAATGATCTCTTGAAACCCATTTTAGCGTGCCAACATTTTAGCACTGTTGTCGGGGAGCAACGCGTAATTCATCGCTATTCTCAGTGTTATTTGATTATATTTGAGCACTAACTTACCTTGTTTGATTTCTTATGTTTTTGCAAGGTACATCACAAGGCGATCTTCCACGCAAAATATCCACACCCAGGGTAGGTAACTTCTGTTCTTCCCTAATCAACCTCCTAATGTTGGGAAGATAAAAAGGGAAACAAACAAATTAGGGTTCACCTGCCTTATTTTCATAGAAATCATCATTTTAAAGGCAAGTTTTCCTGATTTACGAACAAATTTCATAGCTGATTGAAGCTGAGATGATTCTGCCAGAGTTCCCTACCTCGATCTTTTGTGTCTATTAGGGACTCATGCGTAATTTCTGATCATCTTGGACTACTCACCTTCTTGTTTGAGTCCAGGGTGTACATCTTGAGATTTAATTGGACTTGGAATAGAGCCAATTTGGGTTAAAAAAAAAATTTAGGGTTTTAGAGTGTTAGTTCACACTTTCTTGCATAAAAGGAAATAAACCCTCTCGCATTTGTGTGCTACCCAAGCCCCTGTTTGAAAAGACCTAATTATTCAAACCCTAAAACCAAGCTCTAATTTCACTTGAAACATCAAGAATCTTGGACCAAATAACTTGAGAGTCTAATCAGGGTGATTTCTGGGTCTTGATCTAGATTTTATTATCCATCCTTTAGGGCAAGTCAGGTGAAATTGACCTACATTGTTGGCCAACCAACCTCCAAATTAGGTTACAAGTCAAAATAACTTCTAATTAAGTGAAATTAAAGGCACAAATTAGGACCTAAAATTTGGTAGACTTAAGGGGTCAGGTCATCCATTCTAGCCTACTTAGACCCGCGGTGACAAGGAAAGTTGGGTGGGGGAAACCCTGTAACCCATGGGGGCGCTCTACCACATAGAGGTCTTCATGGAACTCTCCTTTCCTGGCCGCCCAGGTATTTCTCAGGTGGACGACTTTTTGATCTAGAGGTATCATCCGCCTCGAACCTCTATAGTCATAAAAAAATCTTTGGGTGCCTTGATTGGATCAAATTCATATCTAGTCCCTCATCTTTTCTCTAGAACCCACACACAGGAAGGCCCTTAGGTTTTTCAACCTAAGTGGCCTCATTAGATCTTCTCAAGAGTCTCTTTCAGATCTGATCAATCCTAATCTGAATCTGAATTTGATTCTACATCTTGATTCCATTGATTGATTCGAAAATGCAACCTAACATGTTAGTAGACCCATTTGAGGATATGTAGGTTAATGTGTCAAACACAACAACTTTCATTGCAGAACAAGCACAGTTAATGTTGACACTACTAGAAAATGGTGCAACTTGGGACATGCTCATGCTAAGATACTGGGAAATGGAGAGATGGCATAATGGTGAGTATCTCCTATGTAGATTTGAGCCATCACTATGGAGAATACACCAAGATGCCCTCAAAAGAAGAGATAAGATGATGAAAATGTTGAAACATGCTATCGATTAGAGATATCAGGGCATCCCTAGGACATCTTGGAATAATCAACATAATCTCCCAAATCCCAAGTTGGAGAATCAAGGTTATTATGGACCCCCCACACAAATGGGACTCACCTCAAATTACGTATCGAATAATACGTCTGATCTCGAGATGGGTGGGGAGGATCCGATTGCAGGTGTTCACGATTTCGAGCCAGCCCTAGGAAACTAGGTAGCTGGTCCATCAAGCCTAGATTTCCCAGACACCTGTGATGATGAAATTAAATCAGAACCTCTCGAGGATGTACATTCCGCCCCTTATTCTGATAAAAAAGGTGGTCCTCCAGAGTTATTCTGACAGCCCTCTAGATCCCAGCCTAGATTCTAGTGACCTAATGCCTACCTCTGACCTAATCTAGATCTGAGCCTAAGTGGGATGATTATGAGGCCCCATATGAAGGGATACCAATTTCAAATCTGAAATACAATTCAGGACCTGTATTTAATAAGTATACCTCTTCAAACTCCTCAGAAATATAGAATGATTTTTCAAAAATCAGCTCGATTTTTGATACAGAAATCGAGGAGTTAGAAGAGTTAGGAAATGATTGGGTCTATCCGAGGAGTCAACATGAGCCTATACCTATTAGGGACATCTTTTTGAGCTCAGAATTCGAAAATAGGTTAGACCCCAGTTAGGTTGCTGCTTCTCTACATCTTAATTTACCATATGGTGGAACTTTTGATCTAGAATCTGGTTCAGAACCCGACCTTCGCAAGTTCTCTAACGATTATGAATCCCACTCTACTTTCGGAGAACCTTTGTTTCCTAATAATTCCAAGCAAGTCTACGACCTCAGTGACGATGACCTGTCCTTTGATTCTGACACTGAGGTCAATGATTTGATTCTCAAAGAAGCCACCTCTTCTACAGCACATACAGAACCCACTCAAATCTGATCTCAACCCTGACTTGCAACCAGAATCAATTTCTATTCTGATTCTCCTCTCCATGATCCGGTTGCACCTGATTTCTCTCTACATTTTGATTGGATTTCGGATTTTGATCAGACTAATAATCACACCTCATCTTTCTCCGATCACCCTTGCAGGGATCTCACATCTTCCACTGATCCAGGTCCTTTTGAGGACCCCTACTTTGACCAGGCTGATTGGAATTAGCCAAACCCACAATTCTCACTGCCATATCTATTTGAGCTTCAAATTATCTAGTGGGCATTGCATCTCCTAATCCACATCCATCAAGCCACTAGACTGATTGGGTTTAGGCTGCATCATCAGCCTGTCAATCAGAATAACCACCTGGTTGGACCAATCATGCTTTTGATCAAGGAGCTTGTTCTACAAAATTCGTCTGATCTAACTACTCCTTCTCCATACCATGTTCTGCTCGACTGAAGGCATTGAATTTAGTGCTTAACGGGAGGCAATCCGTCATTCCAAAAACCTGAGACTCTTCTGATTATCCTTTTGAGCTTCACGTCTATTACACTTCGAGTTCAGAGTTAAAATAATGGATCCTACCTCTGGTACACGTACTAGGGCTTGAAATTATCCGCAGCAGTCATCCTGACCCATCCACTCACCTGTTGAACCTGTTCTAGCCCTTGAACCCAAACTGTGTACATACCCTCTATTTACAATGAGGACATTATAAAACTTAGGCATGGGGGGTGATAAAGTGCAGACATATAAAAATCAAAGCTTCTGAAGGGTTCTCACAAAAAAAAAGCACATATTCCAAAAGAAACCAAAAAAATAAAAAAATTGAGAAAAAATAAATAAATGGAGAAAGGGGAGGAAAATTTTGAGAGAATAACTGCATATCATTTTGAGGAGAAAGAGAGGAGGTGATCTTAATATCAAAAAGGAGCGACAAAATTGAAACAAAAGACGGCAGTAGTCGTAGTAAATGACTATGGGATCCACTTAGTTCTAGACCAAATCAAAAGAAGAGGAATAAAAAAATCAAAAAGTGTTATAGAATCACGAAGATTAGTATAAGTGCTGATCTTAGGCCTCTTGGGCTATGTTTAGACTTAAAAATTCACGTATCTGTTAAGATTTGGATAGTTCTCAAGAGGTTGAGGAAAATGCGAAGCTTGCGTATTAAGTCTAAGGCTTAGGGATTATTCAGACTCGTTAATTGCCCTATGGTTTACGGGATTTAGTAACCTAAATCCACACACAAGTCTGGTTCAGTGTGCTTAACTATCAAAATCATGCAAAAACACTTATTCTATTTTGAAAATGCTACCTAGATTAGGAGCAGCTTATAAGCATAAGTTGATTTGGATGAGTTCCTGGCGCGGAGAGGCGAGAAAATTTCCCTTAAGGACGCACAATAATATACCGTCTCCTCGGTGCTTGTCTCCTAAGATATCCAAATATCCTATCGGGGGCATGTAATCACCTTGTGCTAGTTCAGATACCATAGGTGGGATTATCTTGAAATCTCGATCGTTAGGGTTTGAATTTAGATCCAGAACGCTTTGGGTGGCATTATCAGGAACTGTTGAAAGTCAGGGTTCTGGGGGTTGCCATGGGTGGCACTATCCCGAAGTGTTGATTGCTAGGGACCTTGCGAGGATTGATGGTGGAGACTATGAATCCGATATAGAACATGTTTTGAGGCCAATTCAAGGTTAGAAATAAAAATAAAAGAAAAAAGTGAGAGAAAACTCTCCAAAAATACAGAAAAATTCTTTCATCTCTCTCTTACAAAAATGCATTGCATACTGAATTTGGACTAACCTTGTTAAAAGCACGGGTGCTTTAATCATTGGGTCCAACGAACTTTAGGTTAATTTCGTGGGCCTTAGAAACCTTCGGGACGAATTGAGGCTAAAAGTTGGTTAGGTCTGGATCTTGGTTGATACTTGAGTACCTTTAGGCATACTATTGGCATTCTGACCTAATCTTTAGAGAGAAAGCACAAAACAGAAATCTGAGCGTAAAAAGCATGGTCTAGAATCTGAGTTGATTCCGTAAGATTTTGCTAAGGGACTAACAAAACTTAGGCATGGGGTATGATGATAACGTCATCATCAGCCATATCTAGCTTTATTTAGTGATATTCTATCATTAAATGCTTCTGCATAGCTGTCGGAAGACTGTAATTCATTGCACATCCTTTTTGAGAAGAGAGGATTATTTCTGCAATTTTACAGTATTATCACAGAAATAGAATAATCACAGGGTATTTCAGGGGTTTAATAAAGGTCAAATATGCTTTAGAGTCTAACAAGAGGGTCCATTCAGAACGAAACGGGTTTTCACGCATTACGAGAATTAGTGGACATCTGAAATCCTAAAAATCGACTTGCTTAATTCAAAGAGGTTATGGTGAGGATAAAATTCACTTAAACCCTCTAAAAATCATAGAAAAATATTCCCTACGATTTGGTACCTTTGATTTGACCATCAGAATCCATTCTGACCTAAATCAGAGTCGCAAACGGAAAGTTCCTCTAATTTGGGTTTCTATACAATTTTCCCTAACCAAACGTGGTTAAAACCAAAATCTGACTTCACCATTAGATTTCTTGGGTCTAAATTAGGTTTGTACCAATATTTGAGCCTAATCAGAGATAATCTTGACCTTGTTTGAAATTTAATTCAGTCTGACTCTTTTTCTGACATTTATGCCCCTAAGTTTCGAATTATTTGCATTTGGGTCCCTAACTTTGTTATCTTCTTCACCAAATGGCCCTTGCTGCCTCCATGGTTGCTGAACTCCTAATCCTACTTCTCCAGCGAGATTTAATCAAGGATTTCTCCTTGATTGATTAATAAAACTTTCCCAAATTTGAATCGGAGATTCCTCATGGAATTCTCTTGCAATCAAACTCGGCCTTGGATCCCAAGTAGCCCCCAATCTCTCATATGAATCATTTGAAGGAGTGAATATCCTACATTTACACAAATCCCAAGTTTCCAAGCTTGGGCGGACATCTTAAGGCCTATAAAAGGATCCATGATGCACACTGATCATTTGAAGCTCGTTTTTGGTTGAAATTACCCCTTTTTCCTCTCTCCTCTCCCGTCGAAAAGTTCCGCGAGCTTCGGCGACTTATTTCAACCACCTTTCTGGTCGTCTCGCAATACTAGCAGCGAATTCTTAATCCCTAGATGTTAATTGCTCTGAAACGGTGTTTTAAAATCGTAGCATTGCAGTATAGGTCGAATCAGCGCGAAAAACACTTAAATTTATAGCTCAGTAAAGAAATCCGAGGTCGAACATAGGGAGCAATCAACCAATCAATCTCAAGATCACAAATTTAAACAAAAGATATAAGCAATTGCAACCATAACTTATTCAAGAATGATATTTCAATAATTCAAGTATCAATATGCGAAAAGATTAGGGTGAAATGGTGATTTGAATCACCAAATTTCCCTTTGAGTTTAAGCTTCAACTATATCAAATGAATCAACAATCAATCAGTATGAAATAACCCAACAGAACCAAGGTATCAGTAGATATCAGATGATAGAATAGGCACTCAGACACCTTAACCAATTCTCAGTAGATAGAGGCAAAGTCTCTTCCTTCTCAAGCCTCAGGGAGAGACACAGCAGAGCTCAGCACCAACAGAGGCAAAAGCCCCTCAGAATTCGCTAAGTGTCGAGAGGTATGAAGTGGGGCAAAACCCCCTCCCCCTCTCTCTTCTTCCTCTCCCTTTCTTTCTTCTCTCAGAAATATGCTAATCGGATCCAGAGATACGGGTAATCAGTTTAGAGCCCAGACCTGCGTGGCATGACCGCGGGCGAGGGCGTGCGTGTGCACGTGGAGAGGGACCTCATCCCGTGCTCATTGAGGTAATGGGGCTAAGGCACAAATTCCTTTTATATCTGCGCACCGCTTCATTAGCTACCAATGTGGCACTAAAGGCGGTGCCCTTCTACGCGTGTGCTGCTGCTATGATGAGATCTCCAATTGGAGCAGCTGCTGAGGATGACACCTTCAATTGGTGCCCTGGGACCCTTCTTAGAGATGTTTCGCGGTGTTTGGGATGGTTGCCTAGAGATGCAGGTGCTTAAGAAGGCTTCAAGCAAGCTTGAAACTAGCCTGCTAATGGCGGCCGGAGCTCGACACCTGAAACAAGAAAAATGGGCTTTTGGCCCTATCAGAAGCATTCGACCAACAAGTGTGATGGTGGTGGTGATTTGGTGTGTGAGGGTGTGTAGAGGTCGTACGACCTCTGAGCGGAGGTGCGGTGAGTGTTGCGTTCGGGAGGCCCATAGAGAGGCCAATCGAGTGAACAACCAGAGGGCTTTTGCTCTCTGGAAGGTGGCGATGCTAATGGGTGTGATAATGGCGAGATTCGAGTGGTGTGGCGGCGTATAGGCGTTGTCGGAGTGGAGGAAGGTGACGGCGTTGAGGGAGAATCGATGGTCGTGTGTGTGTTGCGAGAGTGGGAGAATAATGTAGAGAGGAAAAGGGAGAGATAGAGGGACTTACGGAAGAGGTAGAGGGGCAGAGGTAGCCGGTGGTGGTAGACCGACGTCGGAGGAGAAGAGATCGACGAGGCGGCGATGTCGACTAAGACAGAGGCACGACCTCTCTTTGATCGGAGAGGTTCATGAGGACGAGGGGAAGCTGGTCGACCGTCCAATTTGACGGTTTGACGGCCGGAGGAGGAAAGCAGGGAGGAGTCACTGGAGCTAAGTTCGAAGGTGGCCAGAGATGGAGTAGAGGAGGATTTCTCAGGCCAAAACTTGCTGAGGAAGAGGGGAATGCCAAGGAGGTCTTTTATAGGCCAAAGGGCGAGCTTCAAAGCTTAGAAACCAGGCTTTGAAAGCTCCAAATTCACGGAAAAGATTTAGGATTTCCAAGAGTTTGCATGAACTCTTGGACGAGATGTGGAAGGCAAGACTTGTCTCAGATTGAAGAGTAACTTCTCAAGAATCTTCCTTCCAAATTTGGAAGGATTTCGTCATGAAATCAGGGAGAATCTCTTGATTAAAGGTTGACGGTTCTTAGGTTCACACAGTAATGGTGGCAAGGGCATTTCTGTGAAGAAGATGAAGAAGTTAGGGGGGTTTTTATAATAATTTCAAAAATTGAGGGGTTATTTGAGAGAAGAAGAATCAGATCTGGACTAAAATGCAAATTAGGTCGAAATAATCTCAGATTGTTCTCAAATTTTGATACAAACCTAATTTGAACCCAAAAAATCCAATGGTGAAGTTAGATTTTGGTTTTGACCTAGTTTGATTGGATAATTTATGCAAAAATCGAAATTAGGCCAATAGTCTATCTGTGACTTTGTTTTAGGTCAAAACGTGTTCTAATGGTCAATTCAAAGATGCTAAACCTTAGAGAATATTTTTCTATGAATTTTAGAGGGTTTATGTGAATTTTATATTGACCAAAACCTTAGTTACTTAAGCAGATCTATTTTTAGGATTTCAGATGTCCATTAATTCTTGAAATGCATGAAAACTCGTTTCTGTTTGCATGGATCCACTTATTAGGTATTAATGACTAAATGCCCTTTAATAAACCCCTGGCATACCCCGTGGTTATTCTGTGTTTGTGATAAGATGGTAAAATTGCATAAATAACCCTCTTTTCATCTTTTCTTCTCAAAACAATTCATCCTGCTCAAGAGACCTTTTGATTGATATGTAGGAGCTTTTATTGGCTTTATAAGACCAAATTGAGCTAGTTATGGCTCATGATGGTGTTCCCATCACTTGCTTCTTCCGCTCTTGGTCGTACCAGCAAAAGCTCCTTTCACCGTCGTTCCTCACCACCGTCCCTCTCAGGAGGTCTTCTTCCACGACGCCGACCTGCCAATGCCGGTGCCAATTCTACCCATTCATCCCTTAGATTTAGGTTAGTTTAGTTCATTTAGCATCTTAGGTTAGTTTACACCCTCAAAAACCCCAAACGAACTTGACTCGACACTGTTCACCCTCATCTCCTCCATCATCGGCGACCACTCCGACGAGGTGTTCCCATCGTTATGCACCTCCATCCACCTTGCCAACAAGTCCCTCACCTCCGCCGTGCACCCACGAGTAAAAGCCTTAAACCTATTGGGCCGATTGCTCATCCCTTCACCCCACCAAACACCACACCATTCTCCAGTCATGTCTGTCACCGTCTGCCCTCATCCACTCACAAAACACCTTACGGATGCCGCCATCACATTCTACGCCCCAAGGCGATCCTTCTGAGCTTTCTAACCAGGGCCTTCACTACTTTGCATTTCGGATTCACCCCTTCGGCTGCCATGAACGAGCTGCTTCCAAGCAAGCTCGGAGTACATTCTTGAGGACCTTGCCTCAGGTGCTTATCCCAGTTGATGCGGAATCGTCCCAGGTGGCTGCCTAGGAGACCAATTGGGGCCGTTGATTGCTCCCTTGACTGCAATTGGAGAGGATTGCTGCTGCAACTTCATGTGAGAAGAAGAGGACGGCTCTGCTATGCTTAACGAAGGAAGGGCAAACTTTTAGTCCTACATCGGTGGGAGAAGAGTGGCAGCACGGGGATAAATTGATTTCGTTGTATAGCCCTATCGCCCGAACACGTACGGGGGGTCGGGTCCCCCACACGCGTTACAACCTCCATGCCTCGCCCGTGCACACGAACGTGGGTCTAGCCAAAATTTGTATACCCGGATCCGATTACCCGAATATATGAAATAGAGAGGAAAAGTGAAAGAAGGGAAACGAGAGAAAGAACGCGGGGGAGGGGGGGTTTTGCTCTGAAATGCTTCAAGCACTTAGTGAAATTCGTAAGCTTCTCCCTTGTGTGTGAAGAGAAAAGAGAGAAGGGAAGAGGCTAAGGCATAAGAACAAAAGAGAAAGAAGGAAGAGCCTGAAGAGAAGAGAAAGAAGAAGGAACAGTGCTTGTGCACTGTGGCAATTAAACGTTTAAGGCATCTGATTTGCCAAAGAGATGTCTGAGTACTGTAGCATTCGAGCTATTGTTGGTTTATTTGAGTGGTTAAGTGGTTCAGAGTACTGTTTGAATATTTGACAAATTGATTAGCTAATATATATATATATGTATCTAGACTAAATAATTGGTGATCTAAATCACCATTATTTTTTCATAGATTTCTTTTTACCATGGCAAATTCTTGTTATACTCGTGCTACATTGATGATCAATTTTTGAGTAGTTATTATTCATTGAAGTATCATTATTGGCTTATTTTCTCATGCTCATATATATATTAATTGAGATTAGCACTTGAACTCCACATTTTCTCCCTGTATTCTACCTCGGACTTCATTTCTAGATATTCGAGTAATAAATTTTATTTGTTTTCGCGCTATTACAACCTGTACTACAATGCAACGATCTCTTAAAATCCATTTTAGTGTGTCAACAAGGAGATGCGTCTAGGTCGAGTGCAGGGGAGCTTGCTGTTGCATGGTGGTTGTCGCGGTGGGGGAAGGCACGTAGTGGCGGATGTTGTGGTGGTGGCATGCAGTGGTAGAGAAGATGAAGGTGGGGAGAAGGCTAGTCTTAAGAAAATTATGCCGTTCATCCGTGGTCTTAAGAAATAGGTTTATTGGGGTAAAATTATGTCGTTCCTTCTTAAAGGGGGTGTCCATAGTCCCATTGCGTTATTATAGGTTGATGATATAATCATTTTCACAAATGGTAATCTCAATTCCATTCATAATCTCTCCCACTTTATCAAAGATTTTGAATCTAAAACTGGTCAAAAGGTCAGTCTCCCCAAAAGCTTTTGTTATGTGGGTAATCACTTCCCTTATGGAAGAATTATGAGACTCCTTAATCTATGGGTTACCACCTTGGCTCCTTCTCGTATACTTACCTTGGTTGTCCTTTTTTCTCTGGTAGAACCAAAGCCAAGTATTTTGATAAGATTCTCAATAAAGTGTGTGTTTGGAAGGCTAGTTTGCTCTCCTCTTTTGCGAGGCTCCTCCTCATTAAACATGTTCTTACCTCAGTTCCTATCCACATCTTATCTGTTCTGGAGGTTCCTAAATCTATCATTCGCAAGTTGGAATCCACCTTTGTTGATTTTTTTTGGGGTTTGTCTACTCAAAACCAGCCTCACCACTGGATTTCTTGGAAAACCATCACGAAACCTCTTGACAGAGGGGGCTTGGGTGTTCGTGATCTCTCTTTGGTGGTTAAGGCTCTTAGAATGAAAAGAGTCCACAACATTCTTGTTGGGGACACTCCCTATGCTAGGATGATCAAGGACCTTTATGGTCATTTCTCCGTCCCTTCTTTGCCTACCCGTTACCGTGTTCTTAAAGCTAAGTATTTGGCCATGAAACCTCTCCTCCGTTGGGAAGTCCTTGAAGGCTTGATTGAGTTTTGGTCTGACATTTGGATTGGTGATACTTCTATTAAAGGTCTCTTACCCACTATTTTTTCGCCAAGTCCTATTTCTATTAAAGACATGATCCAAAACTTCCCACAAGAGGATTTCAGTTCTCTGCTCCTCGATCATATTCTTGACAGCATCCATACCACCTATTTAGATGATGCCAAAGACAAGCCTAATTGGACTCTTAACCCGGTAGCTTCTCAGTCTCCTCTGCTTACAATGCCAATTTCCACTCCAATTCTATTGATAACATTTTCAGAGATCTTTGGAGGCTTCAAAATGCCTCTTTGCATTTCTCTTTGTGTTTGGAGAATGTTAGGGTGGAAAATCGTCGCAAACGAAGTTGAGTTTCGAAAACTTATCATTGTAGTTTGATTTGAGAGGAAAACTGTCAATAGATAAATTTAATCGAAACTTGAAAGAAATTCTACGTTGAACACAGGGAGGCAAACGTTTGATTAAAAACCACATTTGATTTGTTTGTCATGAAGCATATTAGCTGGTGGAATTAAATCAAAACTAGCTATCTAGAATAATAAATAGAAGAGAGAGAGAGAATATTACAAACAAAGACAAAATAGAGGTAGAATCAACATGAATTTCATAATCATCAAGTTCATTACAACTACAACTATTCGCTACACTAGAAAGCAGGAAATCTACGCTAGAAAGCAATAAAGAGAAGGTGGAGAGAAGTTATCCTCTTCGGCGGCTGCTTGGGGGACGAGTCGCGTTGATGGAGCGCCTGGAAGAATGTGCTGAGATGCAGGACAAAGGAGAATGAAGATGGAGGATGGAGGATGGGGCAGGGCGACATTGCAGTGGGATCCGCTTCCCGAATGGCAGTGAGAGGACAACCGCAAAATGCTCCACGACCGGGGTGAGAAGGTGGAAAAATTAAATTTTTAACTCTAATGGAGCATCCCAGGTTTGGGACAAGCTCTTAGAGCTTTGGAGGGGGTGAGAGAAGAGAGGAAGGGATGAAGAAGAAGTGGAGGTCGTAGGGCTATTTATAGGTGTAGAAGTTGGGGGCAAAAAGGTCATTTTAAGTTAAAAATATTAATTTCAATATCTTTAGTGACGTTTATGAGTGTCACTGTAGCTCAATTGTGTGTGAAGGCATGCGCGCCCGCTTCCTCCTCCTCTCCCTGCGCCTCAATGCTTTATCCACGTTCTTGAATCCTCAGCGTTCGGACAGCTTAAAAGAGATCTCGCCCGCGTCTTCTTTAGCACCCGCGTCCAATGGCGCATTAGATCGCACGTCATCGTGCGCGTGAGCGATCCTCGCCCATCCCTCGTGCCATGTCGGTCGCATCTGCGCCGCTCACGCTCCATCTAATGGTCCAATTTTGCGTGCACCCACGATTTGAGGCGCTCGAAATCAAACCCGTGACCTTTGCTTCGAGAGCGTGTGCTCGCCCAATGTGCCACGTAGTCGCTTTGTCGTGCGTTTGATTTCTCTTCCAGCCGATCTTGGTTGTTGGAATTTCATCCAACGGACGAGATCTTTCATCGCGGGGACCTTCATGAGTTGAGTGATGAGGCGCGGCTGGGTTTGGGCGGCTGAGATGGTGCCACATGGTGCCATCTTGGCCGTCCAACTTCTTTATGTTGTAGATGGTGCCACAGATATTGGATTGGGTCGATTTTCGCACCCTTGGACTACGATTGTCGATCCAAACCCATCCGTGCAATCGGATTTGTTATCTGAAGTGTGGATTTACACCATCTTGGTCCTTGATCTCTGATCTTTCTTAGACTGTATCTAATGCTACGAAAGTCCGATCGAGGCAATCTTGGAGTCGTTGAACTCCAATTGTCTCCTTGATCAAATCCGTACAGTTGGATCTTCAATCTAAGGCCCCGATTAAATATTGCCCTTTTTTTTGCCCATAAAAAGAGTATTATCCTAAAATTTATGCACTTAATCTAAATACATGATGATGCATGTTATGCAATATTTATAATGTTTGATGCAACTCTATGCCTAAGAACACGCATAAATTGACAGTTTATGTGATATAAACGCGTTTACATTAGAGAATCTTGAGAGGGTGGCTCCTTACGGGTGATTGCATTCTTAAATTTGGCGTGGCCGTTCCCTCTAAATGTGTTTGCTGTCCTAATGATCCCAAGATTGAGACCTTTTCCCACCTATTTGAGTTTAGCCATTTGGTTAGAGATATCTCTAATTGGACGTTTGATAAGATGCTCCTCCCTTATATTAATCCTGACGATTACTTTTAGATTATGAGAAATGGCTCCTCTTTGAAGGCTAAGCAAAAGATTTATGTCAAGGCTTCAATTAGCTTCATTTGGTTCAATGTGTGGTGGCTTCAGAATCTAGAACATGATGAGCTTCCTGATTGTAAGAAATGCCTTTTTCTTGAGTAGAATTAGAATAATTACCAATTGTCCCATTGGTTTAAATCTCAACGTCCTGCTCATTTTGCTTTATCTTGGACTCGACTTGTTGCTTGTCTTAAACTCAATATTGCCACTACTTGATGTGTTAATTCTCAACACAATTAATTAAGATTATTAGCATTAATTAAATTCATCAAAAGTAACTTAGGTTAACTCGAATTAATGTCATGAGTGTAGTATAGGGTCAAATTAACCTAACATTTTAAATTTTATAAGTTTATTTAACTGGTTGAGTCTAGGTCGTTCACTAGGAGGCATAATAGTACAATTAATTCACCATTAGTTTCTAATATATAATTACTATCTACTTAATCAATCAAATTAATAATTATATTATTTTAAGTATATGAATAATTGCACAAAAGATTTAATAATGAAAGCATGCAATATTCCACTTATTAGAATAAATATACAAGAAAGATTTATTATTAAAATCCAAATAGAACATCTTTATTACAAATTCTTACAATATAAGGCATAAAAGAGACAATTACAAGAACTTAACATGCCTTCTACAATGTTAAAAGTTTGAAAATACTCTAAACAATAGCTTTAGCCCTCAATCAGACGTTTGAGAAAGAAGTTAGATGACTTAAAAATATAAATTAGACTTATGAAAGTTATATTGGACGTCTGATTTCTTTAATTTCTTTCATTCATTTTACTTCTCTTCTTCTTCAGCACTTAATTTCTCTGCCTCCCTAGGCTTCTCTTTCTTTACTTCTCTCTCCCTCGAGCTTAACTCATTCTTGTTTTAATTCTCTTTTCTTTCTCTCAACCCTTAAGCTCTACAACCTTCTTCCTCTTTAAGAATTTTCTTGTCTTCTTCCTTAGCTTCTTTCTTTGTCAAGTTAACCATTAAGCTCACTTAACCCAATCTTTCTTTTTACTTGAATAAAAATTTGTTAATGAGCGACGAGGGCTGTTCAGGGATACACAGCACCCTAGAGGGGTGGGACCTGACCCTACTAGAGCCCTCGTCTAATTTTTTTATTAGGTTGATTTTAATATTTTTCAGCCCAACACTGTACTAGGCTCATTCACAGGCCCAACACACATGTGCACACCCGAGCCAACGCACAGCACGGGCCAACACACACACATGCACGTGCACCGTACGCACTCATTCGGATCATATTTTCTTTTCATGCGCTCTACGTTGACCACCGGGAGGGTCTCAGTGCGATTTCATAATATACTACACTGCGTGCTCAACTCTCAATGTGGGACCTTGTTCATCATTCCAAGCCGAACTTCGACTGATGATTCTGGCTGACTCGCTCAACCAAATCGATTGATTCAAAGCTCACTGGAGAGCTCTTGACTTGTTCTACACGATTGCAACACCAATTTGGTGTTTGGATCATGATTGATCCTTCTATTTCAGAGGTGAACATTGTTTCCTTGCCATGTTAAGAAACGCCTAGGCCCAAGACACTTACGCCCACACCCGGGTGATGAGTGGCTACTCATCATAGCTAAAAAGCTGAAGTTAAGCTAGACACTGGGTTAAACAACATCAAATTAACAGATAAAAAGGGTTAAGTGTGGGAATCAAAGAAAAAGACCTAAAACCTTTATTCTGTGTTAAAATTGCATAATTAGGTCATAAAATGAGATATTTTGAAGGTAAAGGACAAATGGTGATCCATGTATTAATTGAACACATAAATAAGTTTAAAAGGTCAAATCAAACGTACAATTAATTTCTTAAATGTTCAATTGAGCGCATATAAAAATTTGAAGGCATTTGAACATCATTTAGGCCTTGTAACATAGAGTTTACACTTAGGTCCTTCATGCATCACATTCTCGTCTTTAGAAATCCTTTTTGGACCTACTTGTAACCCGCAGGGACCCCTTTGAAAGGCTGCAGGGTCCATCCTGTTACAATTCTCTTCACTTATGAGCCTGCACATAATTTTTCTTCCCCTTCGTGAAGGGGTTTTCCCTGCAATTTTTCCAACATTACGAGATCCACCTGCTGTTCTTCGCACGCACTGTAGCGCGCGAAGAACACGGCAAATCTCAACCGTCTGTTCTCTCGCAATTTTGATTTGCATCTTGATCTGAATTGAAGCTTCATGCGAAGCGGCGTGTGTGCTCACCCTTCTCCTCAGAACCCATCTGACGGTCAGTTTTTGAGTTAGCTCGCCGCGTGCTCCTCTCCTCTCATCCTTGCCGCCAGTTGCTTCATCGACTATCCTCACCTGCGCGGTGATCTGAGCCACTGAGTTTACTACTTAAGCACCTCAGTGGTCACACGCGCAAGGGATCGCTCTCTTCTACATCTCTTAGCGATCATTCGTCCACTCCAGTCTCTCCTCCCCACCAATTCTCTGATTTCAGAGCCATCGGCTGTGAAATCACCGACTTCTTCTCGACCTCCTCGTCACTAAGGACCACGTAACACCTGAGGACGACCCTGGAGCCTCACTAGCAGACTCTTCCCTCCGCTGGAGTCATCTCCCTCCCTTCGTCCTCCTTAGCCACCGGCTAAGGACCCATAGGTCCCATTCTTCCTGTTAGAGTAGATTTACCATTCTACAATTTAGTTGTAGTTGTAGTTAAGTAGGTTAGAAGTAGAATTAAAGTAATTTGTAGTGTTTAATTTCACTGTTCTGATAGTGTAGCTGTAGTAGAAGATTTAGATTAGAATTCCCCCCTCACCTCCTCTGATCATTCCAGATTAGAGGGGATGGTTTCACACAATCCATGATCATGAATTTTCTCCCTTTCCATGTTTTCCATATTTGCTTCTGATTCCCACAATTTGTTTCTCGCAATTCACCCATTCATTTAGACCTAATTTCATATCTGATTGGTTTCTAACCTCAGATCTGAAATTGGCATCAAGAATCACATTAGGGGCTTCCCATTCACCCCATTTTGCTCACAAAAGCCCCTGATCTGAGCTAAAAAGTGATCAGTTTGTTGGATTTTTCATTAACTCTGATTTCAAAGATTTTTACTCAATTGGGTTTTGACTGTTTTGATCTTACAAACTGAAGAATTTTGATTCTTATTCATTGATTGGAAAGGAATCTGAGATGTTTCTGATGTCAAAATTCATCTTAGAAGAGCCATAATCTGATCTAAGTTTTTATGAGGATTTTAATGCATTGAATGCATGATAGAGCTAAGGAAAATCACTATGGTGATTTGAGGTTCTATCTGGTATTCATGAGTTGTTGTTTGCTAAGAGCCGTGATGATTTTTAACCTAAGGAGTTCTCAATACTCCTTAAGGTTCCAGAATCTGGGATTTGAATTGGTGATTTAAGTTGATTGATTTAACTCTTTCTACATGCTGTCTATAGCATTAGGAAGAGTTAGATCAATTTTTCTGCTGATTTAATTTGATGAGATTTTATTGACAAGGGTTCTTGAGTTTGAGTTGGAATATTGAGTGTTTTTTATGAGAATTGAAACCCTTGTCAGATGGGGTTGAGGGAATTTCTAAGTTAGGATTTATGTGTTTTAATCCCAAAGTCATAGCAAGTTGCTGCAATTGCAGCTACATTTCCTTTCTTGCTACAGACCTGATTTCATTCTAGATGGACTAACTGCAGTAGCAGTTAAGCCGTCTGGAATCAGGTCTGGCTTGCTGCAGGGCAGGTGCTTAGAGGCTTTTGCTGCTGCTGTTCCTGTTGTCTTAATTTTGTAGTAGAAAAATTCTGATCTAAAAACCCTGTAGACCATGGACTGAAAATAGCTGACATGTAGTCATGTTGTATTCCTTGTATACAAGCTTTCCTGTATAGTAATTGAATTTCAATCCTTTGAATGCTTGTTATCTTTCTTCTAAACGTTTGTCAGTTAGTTAATTTTAAGTCTAACTGTCCAAGCACATGAATTAAATGATATCTAAACTAAAGAATGTGCTAAAATGGGTAAATTCTTTCCATATTTCATACCAAATGTATTTAAGGCAGTCAATGCATTTTTTTAGATCCCTTTAAGTTCCATCCTAAGCCTTTAGGACTCCTAAGAAATCTTTTGAAAGGCTTAGGATGGATGAGATTGGGAATTCAATCAAAATAAGTAAAAAATTCTAAAAAAAAAAAATAAAACTGTCTGACTGAAGATCAGATAGTTTTCTAACTACATACCAAGTTGCATGGTATGCAGAACCCCTGACTTGGTATAATTTGCCAGTCGATGGATCTATATACCATGAAACTTAATAATAGAAGTTATACCTAGAAACACCAAAAACATCTCTTTCTCCTCATCCAATTCTTTCCCTCTCATCTCTTATCTCTATAACATGTATAAAAATCATAAAAAGTGAAAAACTCCAAAAATACCCAAAAGTACTTTGTATATTAAGTATATTCTTGTAAATATAAGCTTTATACTAAGTTATATATGTAAATAAGTAACATATGTAGATAAACTGTACAAATAACTTATGTATATATTGTATACTGTAAATTGGGTATTTGAGTTAGATTATACTGTACATATCTTAATTAGATAACTACTTATTGATTAAACTAACGTATATATACTCTTAGACCATATAAATCAATAAACAGTATAAATAACAATATTAAGTTATAATACTGTATATACGTATTTATATGTAGATTATAAACAAATTAAACCCTGTACCTTAATTTAATTCTTTATACACAATAAATAATTAATTTATTAAGTTAATAGCTAAGTTATTAGATTAAATTAAATAAATTAGTAATTTAGAGTTAGAATTAAGTTAACTGATTCTGTATATTTAGACTAATGTACTTTAAGTAATTTAAGCTACTTGAAGTATATTTATATCTTATTATATTATTTAAACTTAATTTATAAATAAAACAGTTCAAAATCTGCTATTTAAATGTAAATAGAATGGAAATCAAATATGTAAAATACAATTAAAATGTCTATGAAATAATTATACATGTATACTAACTCTGTATAAGGTCAATTAGACCATATAATAACTAATATATATGTAATTAAAGAATTAAATATCAAAATCAGTATGTATAAACTGTATACTTTAGTTAATTTATTTATATAGTAAATATAATTAAAATTTCAAATCAAGTGTACAATTGTATAGTATTATACAAATACTTTATTTTCCCATAATTTAGTTTTATTTTAAAATAAATTATGGCCCTCGAATTGAGGGCCAAAATTTCCTATGTCGTGCAGTTGCAGCTCAATTTCAGAGCAGATGCGGCACTTGAATAGCGCCACATCGTTCGCTGAAGAGCATGCGCTGCACTTTGTATTGTTTTTGTTAACTTAAGGCATAGTCGTCATGGGCGCTGGGCGCTCGAAACAACCGAACCTTATATCTGATCTGAGCACGAGCATTTGTGTGGGGCTGGGGGCTCGGGTGTGTGTGCGTGCGGGCTGTGAGGCCCACTGATCTGAGTATGACAATACATAATTAAGCGGCCTAATGATAAATTAGGGTGCGCTTAGTAGAGGTCTGGTCCCACCCTCTGGGTGTTGTGTATCCCTCGAAAAGCGTGTCCGCAAATTAAATAAATTTTTGATTAATTAAGAGGGGTAATGACAGCGGTTAATCACTATGCCTTAGTGTCGCTAAGACTTAATGCAGAAGAAGAAAGGCAGAAGAGGAGTAACATGGAAAGAGAGAGAGTGAAGGTATAAATACGTATAGTGAAGAAAGAGAGAGTGAGAATACAGATACAAAGTAAAGACAGATTGAAACTGTATAAAATAATTATAATATATATATATATATACGTAGTACAGCCATTTACTTTTATATATATAACTTCATATCTTTACTATCAGAATAAGATGTCACTGTATGTGAAATAACCGTTGCTACAGACCCTAGTTTCCCTCTTTTAGTTTGTATATAGTTTTTCTGGGGTCTAGCGATGTTTGCATCTGTCACTATAGCTATTATATGTGTTACTGTATATGTCAACATAGTAAGTTAAATTAGTATGCTATGTAATCTTAGTTGGTAGTACATATTTATGTAAGTATTAGTAATATAACTTATAAAGAGATAGTTTAGAGTATAGTGATGAAGTGTTTGGTGCTTGTTTATAATTAATTTTTGTAAGCATTTTAATTGATTCTTTATACACAATTAAACCAAGTATTCACTCATTCATTCTTTGTTAAACATAAAACTTCGTTTTGGAATTAAAGGATAATTTTGGACTTAGAGAGTGATGTAAATCAATAACTGCCTCCCAGTGAACAATCTGAAATAAAAACAGTAAAAATTAGTTAATTAAATAATAATGGTCGTAATGATGGTTGGTATTTCATACAATTCACTACAATGATACTTATGATATTTTCATTACCATAACCAATCCATCAAAACATACTCCATCATACTCCATCATCATCATTACTCAGGAACCATCAACATTATTTTTTTTGGCGCCGTTGCTAGGGAGGCAACTCTCTTTACGCCAAAATTACTCTTTAATTCTTTTTGTATATAGAAAATTTTCATTTCATTCAAATTCATTGATTGTAATTATTTTCCTCCATTAATTAGATCTTTTCTCGGGCACGTTGGTTTTTATCGCCACTTTATAGCGGATTTCTCGAAAGTAGCCCGACCTCTCATTAATCTCCTCTTTAAAGATGTAGACTTCCAGATCTCTGACGATTATGTTCGTGTCTATACGACACTTCGTGATCTGGTCACCAAGGCACCAATACTGCAACCTCCGGATTGGTCTCACCCTTTTGAGATCATGTGTGATGCCTCCGATTATGCAGTAGATGTCCTTGGTAAAAAATTGAACGGGAAACCCACAGTCATCTATTACGCTAGCAAGACCTTAGATGAAGCTCAGAGGAATTACACCGTCACGGAAAAGGAATTGCTAGCTATAGTATTTGCACTGGAGAAATTCAGACCTTATCTTTTAGGTTCCTATATTATAGTCAACACCGACCATACTGCAGTTCGACATCTTCTCTCTAAGAAGGATGCGAAATCTCGTCTGATTAGATGGATCCTACTTTTACAGGAATTTGATTTAGAGATTCGTGATAAGGCTGGAAAATAGAATGTGGTAGCTGACCACTTATCCCGCCTCCCTTCTAAAGCGATTTCTCCTTCTTTACCCATTTTTGACCACTTCCCTAACGAGCAATTGCTAATCATTCATTCTGATCTTCCCTGGTATGCTAACATTGTCAACTACCTGGCTTCTAGAATCCTCCCTACTGATTGGGTTCGAAGACCAAGGAGAAGAGCGATTTCCCCTTCTTTACCCTTCTGAAATCCTCCCATTTTAGCTAAGTTCACAAAAAGCAGAAAATCCCAATTGAATCTCAATCAATTCAGAAGACCAAGCAAGCGAGATAAATCAAATTTTCTTACCTAGAGGTTGCTACGCAAAATTATATTGTACGCAAGCAATTGTTTCAAACAATTATACGTGTCCTAAGATAAACTTAGCGATGTGCAGACCTCTAAAATCCACTGGGAGTCTAGATAAGACTTAGTGTGCGAATCTAGATCCTGTGGTTGCAGAAGGAGATGAGGTAAAAACCCGTGTGTTGTGATCTTAAGTGATCGTGCTATGTGCATGATAGCAATCAACACAAGGCGATAAAATCTCAATCAAGGTTTCACACAAAGTTAATATCTCCTTTTGATTTAGTTCAAGTGATTATGAAGTGATTTCTATGCTGCTTATCTCGCTTTTTACTCCGTTCAATACAAAAGATGGTCATCTTTAATTTTAAGTCAAATGCACTTATGACAGGAGTTGGAGAAAAGTAAAGAATGCGTACCTGGCTCCAGCAATCTTCAATATGCAAATTTGACTTGAATTGAAATCTAGCAGAAAAAGTATGCAACCTAAAATGGATGCCTAAGGATATGCTGTTGCTAGATAAGGATGAGATCTTTTTGATTGATTTTTTTTTTATGCAACAAACAAAAACAAAGAAAGAAATCGATTTGGAAAATCGTAACGGAAAAACCGTATCGATAAGAGATGAGTCTAAGAGGTAGAAGAATGAAGTCCAGAAAGTCCACAGTTATTACAATGAATGTGTGAGAACAGGCTCTCACAACTTATGACTAACAATTGGGCCTAGTTAATATACCTAAATCTAACTAAAGTATACTACACTATTATTATACTACTACAGCTACTCTGAGGACAAACTCCCCCTGGACGTCTGGTTAGGAGTGCAGCGGTTCCACCAGGAAGACGACCTCCACTTGGAAGGTGATACTGGTGTTGGTGCTAGAGCACCACGATCATTTGTTTTGATGATAACAAAACACGTGTTATTTAACATTTGCAATTTGAGTCCTAGATTTCAGGTCAATTGCAAATGAAGACGTGTTTAGACGGAACTCGAGCTCGCATCCAGGACGGATTGGAGGAGCGTGACGGAAAACAGAGGAGGTTCACGTGGAGCGAAAGATTGAAGATGGAAGGAAATGAAGAATAGGATAGATTTCCTTCTTTTGTACTTGTTGTATTTTTCATTTCTTTTGTTGCTCTTTATTTCCTTAGATATTTCATGTTAAAGAGCCTCAAAGAACCCTAACAGTAGTCCTAGGAACACCGGCACAACCCTAGGATACTTAGGTTTTCTGTAGAATACTTAGAAAACCAATATAGGGTTCAAACAGCACGTACAGACGTCTAATTCCCAAATCAGACGTCTGATAATGTATTTTAAGACGTCTGACTGTTGTTTCAGACGTCTGATAACTGTTAGGTTGGACATAGTTAGTTCTGTCTGATGAAATCAGACGTCCAGACCTTAGACCAGACGTCTGATGACTTTGCCAGACGTCCAATTAGTGGACCGTTGGATGGCTTAGAAAACACTCAAGATTATGACCGTTAGAGCCTTATCAGACGTCCATAGGACTTTACAGACGTCTGATAAATGACCGTTTTGCCTCGGCTGACCCAAAATCTCTTCTCAGAGATTTTCTAGCCGTTGCAACGTTTGGAAATCAATTCCCACCGTAAAAGTAGGTTTCCAGACGTCCATACTTAGTTCCAGACGTCCTGTATGTCGTCTGATGGACTTGCACAAAAACCCTGTTTAGATCTGATTCAAGTCAGGGAGAAACCCGCATAGAATCAGACGTCTGACCTTGAAATCAGACGTCTTAAAGTGGCCTTCCAGACGTCTGATGCCAGAGTTAGACGTCTGATAACCCTGTCAAATGTAATCATTGTCCTGATTTCGGCCTGATTCTCTTGGACTTTGTTCCCAACGGCTATAGAACCCTTTCTAAGCCTTCCAAAGCCTTCCTAAAGCCTCTATAAATAGAGGGGAGCCTTTGCAACACAAAAACACATAAGAGACACTTAGAAATACACTTGGATACACTTAGCTACACACTTTCACACTATTGTGTCCAAGAAGTTCTTGCTCTCCAAGCTCAAGTTCTACATCTTGAGAGCATCAAACAGTTTGCGCGCCCGCTCTCCCGCTATTGTTCACGAGAGCTACGTAGCGCCATCACGTGGCACACGCACCGCGTCATCGTCGACGCACTCCTTGCAAAGGGGAGTTTCCTATTTCCTATAGAAGCTAGGTTTAATTATTTTGTTGGCTCTATAGGACTATTGTTTATTTTATCTTTGTTATTTGGTTGGGTATTCGCTTTGCGAATTCCCGTCTCCTTCGTGGGACAAAATCCTTCTCGTGGAGAGAAGGGGTTGAGGAACGCTACCCTCATACTTGTAGCGTGGTTGTACTGAGGTTGAATCACCCTCGTTTAAAGTGATTCGTTTAGTGGATTTTGATCAACTAGGTTGATCGGAAAATCCTAACTCGAGAGGGTTAGGTGGTGGTTTTTACCCGGTTTGGGTTTCCACCTAAAAATTCCTGTGTACATTTTGTGATTGCTTATTTTTGTGAGATTGTTTTATATTTTATTTCCGCATTTTTTTTGTTACGCTAATCTCACCCCCTCCTAGTACAAGGGTAGAACCTTCAACTGGTCCCCCTCCTCCTCAAGTGCTACAGAAAAATAACAAATGATTAGTAAAAGAATAAAAGAATGTATACACAATAACAAATTAATCAATGGAGGAAAATAATTACAATCAATGAATTTGAATGAAATGAAAAATTTCTATATACAAAAAGAATTAAAGAGTAATTTTAGCGTAAAGAGAGTTGCCTCCCAAGCAACGGTGCCAAAAAAAATAATGTTGATGGTTCCAGAGTAATGATGATGATGGAGTATGTTTTGATGGATAGGTTATGGTAATGAAAATATCATAAGTGCCATTGTAGTGAATTATATGAAATACCAACCATCATTACGACCATTATTATTTAATTAACTAATTTTTACTGATTTTATTCCAGGTCGTTCACTGGGAGGCAGTTATTGATTTACATCACTCTCTAAGTCCAAAATTATCCTTTAATTACAAAAAGAAGTTTTATGTTTAACAAAGAATGAATGAATACTTGGTTTAATTGTGTACAAAGAATCAATTAAAATTCTTGTAAAAATTAATTATAAACAAGCACCAAACACTTCATCACTATACTCTAAACTATCTCTTTATAAGTTATATTACTAATACTTACATAAATATATACTACCAACTAAGATTACATAGCATACTAATTTAACTTACTATGCTGACATATACAGTAACACATATAATAGCTATAGTGACAGATGCAAACATCGCTGGTGATGAGAGCCTCATCATGAGCCATAACTAGCTCATTTTGACCCAATAAAAAAGATAAAAGCTCCTACATAACCTAGAAGAAGGCCTAAATAAAGGAATAAGTACTCTGAGAAGAAAACATGAATTAAAGGGTAAAACTGTAATTTTACCATTGCAGTACATAAACGGGATTTCTCAGAAGCAAAACATAGGTCAAATGGTCTAAAGAAGATAAAAAGTGGGTTGAGTCAATCAGAAATGGATTTATGTGCAATATAAGAATTAAATGACATGTGGTAACCCTAAAACAGATCCGCTTAAATTAACAAGGTTCTGGTCAGGATAAAAATCAAGTAAACCCTCTAAAAATCATAGAAAAATACTCCTTATGGTTTAGAACACTCAATGTGGCCTTTGGAACCTAGTTTGACCTAGAGTAGGGTCCTAGCTCTTCAATTAACCTAATTTAGGTTTTTACGTAAAATGTCTAGTCAAACGAGGTCAAAACTAAAATCCAACTTCACCATTGTATTCATTAGGTCCAAATTAGGTTTATACCAAAATTTGGACCTAAGTGGAGGTCATCTTGACCTACCTTGCAATTTAGTACACCCAAATCACAACTTGGTCCCTATCTTTTGAAAATCATTGCAGAGAGCCCCCTAAGTTCCTCGCCACCTTTGCAATCAGGTCCTTCCGCCATTGTTAGGGCAGAACCGATCTTTGGCAAGGTTTAGAGAGGGATTACTCTCTGATTCCTCAGAGATTCCCTCTCAGAAATGGAAGGGAGATTCTCTGAGGAATTCCCTTCCATCTAAAGCCGATCACGATCTCTGGTGTGAACCTAATCTCTCGTGCGAACGCACGAGGGATTTGGGTATTGTAACGACCCGATTTTCGAGTCCCTACGAGATACGAGAACCAGACCGACTCAACTAATCCCAAGACCTAGTCATCCAACGAGGAAGTAACCAAAAGAGCAGTAAAATAAACCACATTTAGCATGAATATAACTAACAGTAAGAAAGTACAGCAGTAAGGAAAGAAACTACCACAGTATGTACCACCACAACAATAGAACAACATTCATAATATAATTTGAACTGCAGGAAACAAGAACTACTCACTACAACGTAACAAAAAGAGGTACAAGAGACAATGGTAACTCTACTGGACCCTACTCGGCCTAGCGTCCTCTGCAACCGCTGACTGTTGTCAACGTTTTGTGCGGGTTTAAAGGATGTCACGTTGTAGTACAACCGACAAAATGTCTAAACATATATAAAGAATTTTATTACTCGAAGACCGGAGTATCCGAGGTCGATTACAGGGAGCAAATGGAATTTAATACTAGTCAAAATGTAATTGAACACTCTAATTTACTCAAAATATCAATTCAACTATGAATGTATGCGATTAAAAGTAGTTAGGACAAAAAGAAATGAAATTGGACGTCTGATCTTGTGATCAGACGTCTTAAAAGTATGTTCCCTTCTCTTCTTGATTATTCTTCTTCCTCAGCAGTCTTCTCTGTTTCTTCTTTTTCTGCTGCTGTGTTTGCTTTCTTTTCTTCTCCTTCTTCTTCTCCTGCGAAGGCTTCTTTCTTTCTTCTTCTTCTCTGCCTTGTTTCTTCCTGCCTTTCCTTTCTTCCTTCTTTCTTTTCCTTGTCGCGACCGAGTCCTTCTTCCTCAACGTTCAGCCTGTGCCTACACAGAACAAAACCTATCCTTTCTCCCTCTACCCACGTGTCTCTCTCTCTCTCAAGCAATTCACTCAGGGACGCTCTCCCAGAGCCAGAGCCACAGCCATAATCGGGTTGGATCGTACCCGGGACCAGGCGCACCTGCAGGTGATGATGCGCGAGGAGTGCGTAGGTCTAGGTCGGGTCGGATCCGCCAGGTCCCCGTGGTCAAGCCGCGGACGAGGCGGGTGTGGGGTCAGTGAGGGACCTCACCCCTGTGCTTACGGAGGCAGTGAGAATGAAGCACGGATTCAATTTATGGTATGCCTGCACCTCGCGATTCCACGATGTGGGACTAAAGGTTCCGCCCTGCCTTTGCGCGCGCCCGCAGACCTGCGTGCAAATGCCACAGCTGCTGGCTCTGCTGGCGCTCCTTGCTGGCCTCACTCACCTCGCGACACTCGCGCGAGTATGCAGCACCTGTAGCCTGGGAGACCGGGTGCCTGGAGCTTCGTTGGAGCTTCATCAGAGGTCGTCCATGGCGGCAGGAGCTCAAACACTGTCATGCACAAAACGAGCCTCTCGGCCTAATCAGATCAGCTAGAGACCTTCACCGTGGCATGGCGAAGGCGGTGGATGATGCTGCAGGCCGCAGGTTGGCCTAGGCGTGCGTGCCTAGGTCAACCTGTGGCCGGAGATGGTGGGTTGTTCGGGGGGTGATTATGGAGGTCTGGAGTGGTAGTTGTGGGGTGGAGCGAGTTCCTGGTGGTGAGGCGGAGCCCTCGAGGTGGTTGGCGAGCCGTGTGGGGGGCTGGAATGGTGGAAGCGGCTCGCCGGAGGTCGGTCGGTGATGTGGAAGATGAGGGTGGTCAGCATCGGTCGAGGGGTAATCAGATGAGATAACAGGGGGAAAAGAGAGAGGAGAGGATGGAGAGGAGAGGATGGAGAGGAGTTCTAACCTAATTGTAAGGACGAAAGGGGACGGAAGGCGGACAGCAGTACCTGCTGTCGCCGGAGAAGATGACGCCCAGTGGGGGAGAACGGCGGCGACGACGGGGCTGAGGCGGCGTGCGCGGGTACTGCACGACGCGGAGGGAAGTCAGGAAGCTAACTCTGCCACTGGTTTTGTGGCAGAGCGAAGAGCGAGGGGAGGGGGGCTCGCCGGAGCTTGCTGGGACTTTTGGCCGGGCAGGAGGAGACAAATTGGGGGTGGACACTCGGCCAAATCAAGCTTGCTTCTGCGGCAGGGTCTGGGGGGTGTTTTATAGGTGCTGGCCGCTCCTGTCAGCGCGTGGAGAGCGTGCAATTAGGTCTGCCGGCTTGCCGGAGTTGGAAGGAAGGTGGATACCCAAATCTCTCGTGCGTTCGCATGAGAGGTTGGGTTCACACCAACGATTGTAATTGGCTTTATAAGGAAGGGAATTCCTCAGAGAATCCCCCTTCCATTTCTGGGAGGGAATCTCTGAGGGATTGGAGAGCAATCCCTCTCCGAACCTCGCCGGAGCTCGGTTCTGCCCTAGCAATGGCGGCAGGACCGGTTTGCAAAGGAGGCAAATAACCTAGGGGGCTCTCTGCAAAGGTATTCAAAAGATAGGGACCAATTTGTGATTTGGGTGTACTAAATTGCAAAGTAGGTCAAGATGACCTCCCCTTAGGTCCAAATTTTGGTACAAACCTAATTTGGACCTAAGGAATCCAATGGTGAAGTTGGATTTTAGGTTTGACCTCGTTTGACTGGACATTTTGCGTAAAAACCCAAATTAGGTTAATTGAGGAGCTAGGACCCTGATCTAGGTTAGACTAGGTTCCAAAGGCTAAATTAAGTGCTCTAAACCCTAGAGGATATTTTTATATGATTTTTAGAGGGTTTACTTTATTTTTATTCTGACCGGAACCTTGTTAATTTAAGCGGGTCTGTTTTAGGGTTACCAAGTGTCATTTAGTTCTTAGATTGCACATAAACCCATTTCTGATTAACTCAACCCACTTTTTATCTTATTTGGACCATTTGACCTATGTTTTGCTTCTGAGAAATCCCGTTTATGTACTGTAATGGTAAAATTACTATTTTAACCTTTATTTCATGTTTTCTTCTCAGAGCACTTGTTCCTTCAGTTAGGCCTTCTTCTAGGTTATGTAGGAGCTTTTATCTTCTTTATTGGGTCAAAATGAGCTAGTTATGGCTCATGATGAGGCTCTCATCACTGACCCTGGCTGCTCAACACCTGGTCCTGAAAAAGGTAACGAGTGTAACACGTCAGCAAAACGCTGAGTAGAGTGGCAACTAAACTAAAGACAACAGTAGAGTGTACAGTAGCCGTTATGTTCGATTACTTTCTTTATTCACATCTTTCAATTGCCTCACTATTTCAGTTATTCCTCAGATCTTTTTCTTGATCTCGAATGTTCCTCGTGGGAACGATCTTGATTGCAGTCTTTTCCAAAAAGTAGAAGTAGCACGTGGTGCTCTCCTGGCCGGGAGAGTCCCCCGTGGTGATCCTACCCTCAGTCAACCACCCCAAGGTCACTGACAGACATAACGGTGACTACGGCACGCGCGGTAAACGCACGGGTAGCTAACCCGCACTGGCACGCGGTCAGTCGTTTCCGTTAACGGGTGCGCCCAAAGCACAGCACAGAACCAGTACAGGGCAGAGCCCTCTCAGAAACAGGGGTCCAACCCCTCCACAGTACCCAAACAGGGGCCTTGCCCCTCCACAGTCCGCGCACCCTCGCCTGACTACCCTGGTTTGCCCCAGCGGGCCTAAAAAGTCAGTGTGGGAGGCTAGCAGAACCCCGGGGCCCGTGGGGTAGCTAGTACCTCCCTACACTAGTAGCTCTCCTCGGTACTACGTACGCGAGGGCCAGCAAGTCGGTACAGAGTGGCCAGTCCTAACCCCGGGTCCCTGGGGCGGCTGGCTCCGCTCTGCACTAAATAGGGGGACAGTCGCTCTCCTTGGTACTCCGTACTCAAGGGCCAGCTCACTTTCCCAATACTATTCCATTCACTTTCCAGGAGTTTTACTCCTACTTCCCCGTAGGGTTCCAGCTTAGAACGTATAAGTTTCGCCTTCCAGTTTCACGTTATCACAATCCATGTTCTCAAACACGTTTATTTATTCAACAGGCAGCTGTTAATTCGATTACAGGAAGCTATTTGTTCCTTTACATTTTTCCAATACTGCAATATTCATCTGTTCCACTAGTTTTCCCGTCCTAGGATTCATGCCGTATCCTAGGATCTATCATACAATCTAGTTTTTCAGCCCTAGGATTCATGCAACACCTAGGATCTATCATTCAATCTGTTTTTATTCCTAGGATTCATGCAATGTCCTAGGTTCTATTTATGATTCCACAATTTAACAGGTTATGCTTAAAAGCCACTCTACCAGGTACGACGGGAGTAATGGGGGCATGATCGGGAATCCCGCGTGCCTCCGCGACCCCCAAGACTGCAACGGA
Source organism: Thalassia testudinum (assembly GCA_037157565.1). Classification (NCBI taxonomy): domain Eukaryota; kingdom Viridiplantae; phylum Streptophyta; class Magnoliopsida; order Alismatales; family Hydrocharitaceae; genus Thalassia; species Thalassia testudinum. Next base: position 59,459,514 of record JAZHRO010000030.1, read on the forward strand.
ACGAGGTCCTATCATAAGGATCAAACACAAGGAGTGTCTCAAAACAGTGTATAGCTACTGTAGACGGGTAGAGGATTTAATTCCGGAAAGAACGCAACTCGAAACGCGGAAAACGGAACCCGAACGGGCCCTCAACGGGTCGAAAACGACGACACTGTGCAAAATCAGACGTCTGGAACTTCTTCCAGACGTCTTAAAAAGTGGATCAGAGAATTACCTTGTTCTGTGTGGTTTCTCAGACGTCCAGAAGCCTGCGGGGACGTCTGGCCTAGTTCCCAGTCGTCCGATGGTCACCCCGGACGTCTGGAGGTCACTCCCGTCGTCTGGTACTACAGCCAGACGTCTGATTCGCGTTGGATGGCGAATCACCGAGCCTGCGCACACCCATCTACCTTCCTCAGTACGGTCAGTCGACAAGAAGGAAGAAGAAGACGGAAAACTCACCTTTCAGACGTCTGGACAATCTTCCAGACGTCGACCTCACCGTCTGGCTATCAGCACAGACGTCTGATTCTGGAAATTTTTCCAGAGCCAGGGTGCGACTCGCCCTCCGCTCGCGACGCCTCGTGCGCCTACTGCTCGAGCCGCAGCAGGCCTCCTGCGTCGTTCCGCGCCCGCTGCGCTCCCCACCGGCCGGCCCTGCCAGCCCCGGCGAGCTCTCCCTCACGGTTGAGCGCCGCTCTCGCACGCAGCACCCCCTTCGTGCTCACTGCGGCCGTCGCCGCCGCAGCAACCCCGCGCCCGCTCTCGCGCTCGCTCTCGCGCACTGGAAGGAGAAGAGGAAAGGGGTGGAGGCGACGGGAGAGAGCGCGTGGCCTTTTAAGGCTGCGCGAGGAGGAGAGAGAGAGACAGCAGCGGTGAGAATCTGCAGCCGCAGGAGCGAATATGCGGTCTGCGCGCTCAGGCGCGCAGATGACCCGCGCGTGTCGAAAATAACCGATTTTCAGACATCTGGAAACGATCCCAGACGTCTGGTCAGACGTCTGTAAGTGACCCCAGACGTCTGGTTTGAAAGACGTCTGGGGCGTGCGTTCGTTACAGGTATCCACCTACTTTCCTTCTCCGGCGAGCCGACGGAGGTGATTGCGCGATCTCCACGCACTAGAAGATTCGGCCAACACCTATAAAAGGATCCTCAGACCCGGTCGCAGATCTTCAGACTTGAATTGGCGGAGATTCCCCCAAACTTTTCTCTCTTCCATCTCCGGCCAAGAGACCCGCAAGCTCCGGCGACCTCCTCCCCTCCTTCTCGTCGCTTTGCTGCCATACCAGCAGCAGAGTCAACTTCGCCTCTTCCTCCCACGTTACGCCGTACCAAGCGCGCGTGCCCTTGACCTCGTCCTCGTTGCCGCTCCCTCCCTCAGGGTTCTTCTCCGACGACGGCAGCTACGCGTCGTCCGCTCCGCTGCCTCCCTCCCTTCCAGAACACTCCAGATACCTTCTCTATCTTTCCCTCTCTCTTTTCCCCCTGTTATTTTAGTTAATTGCCCCCCGACAGTGCCTGACCACCTCCATCCTCCTCGCCTCCGACCGACCTCCGGCGAGCCGCATCCACCATTCCGCCCCTCCACACGGCTCGCCAACGATCTCAGAAGCTCTGCCCCACCACAAGGAACAATCTCCGCCCCTCCACTGCCACTCCACACCTCCATAATAGCCCCCCGAACTCACCCACACTTTCGGCCACAGGTTGACCTAGGCATGCACGCCTAGGCCATCCCACGGCCTGCAGCACCGTTCACCACCTTCGCCGTGTCATGGCGAAGGTGCCTAGCTTGTCTGATTAGGCCAATAGGCCGTTGGCAAACAGCGGCGACAACTAGCTTTTGTTAAATCGTTGTAGTACAGATAGTTATTGCCATCGTTTACTAATATTTGTTAGTCGAAAAATAAAGTTCTCCCGAGGTCGAACTCAGGGAGCAAGTCGTATTCTAGAGATATACATGTTCTATTACAAAAATAAAGAGAGAGAGAGAGAGAGACGAAAGTTTGGCTTCTTTTTCTTCTCTTCTTTCTTCCTCTTTGTCTTCTCTCCTCTTTTGTTCTTCCTGTTCTTCTTCTTTTCTTGCTTCTTGCTTCTCTTCTTCTTCTGCCTTCTGTTTCTTCACTTGGATGCTCCTTCTTTCTTCTTTTCTTCTTTTGCTTTCTGTTTCTTCACTTGGCTGCTCCTTCTCTCTTCTTTTCTTCTTCTTTGTCTTCACCTGTCTCCAGGACGTTGTCTAATTTTCCAATCAGACGACTTAACCCGCGGATGCTACAGTGTCGCTTCAGTTCTTCTTCCGCAATCCTTCTTCTTCTTCACCTGTGCCTGCACGCTCAAGAGTTCATCATCAGAAGGGCAAAAACCTACTCTACCCCCTCCCCCGCGTGTCTCTCTCTCTCAGAATTCGCTCTTAGGATAGCTCTCCGAGAGCAACCGGGGAATCGGGTACGCGGGTCGCGCCCGGGTACGGGCCCACCGGCGTGCGGTGGTGGGTGAGGAGTGCCAGTCAAGTCGGGTCGGGTCGGCCGGATCCGCGTGATTAGCTCGCGGACCGGCCGGGTGAAGCGGTGTGAGAGGGACCTCACCCCGTGTACTGAGGCAGTAAGCCTATAGCACTTTTTCAACTTATATCGGCGCGCCTCTTCAGAGCCTTCCGAGGTGGGACTAAATGTCCCACCCCAATGTGAGTGCCTGCGTAGAGGAAGCAGCGGCAGCCGAACTTCGCGCGAGGGCTTCGGGCGAGGGCTTCGCCTGAGCTGCAGCCTGACACTTCGCGAAGCTACCCCGCGAAGCCTGGGAGTCTGACCTGGGCGTGGTGTGCCTGGAGCAGCAGGTCGAAGGAGCTTCGTCACTCGTCAATGGCGGCGGCGAGCACAGACCTTGTTTACAACAACATGGCCTCTCGGCCTAATCAGATATGCGGAGGACCTTCGCCGTGGCACGGGGAAGGTGGTCGGAGGGTCTGCAGGTGGCGGGGCGGAGCCTAAGGGCCGCCCTAGGTCAAACTGCAGGTGGCGAGATGGGTTTGTTCGGTGGAGTTGCAGAGGGCGATTCAGGGGGAGTGGAAGGGCGGAGGATGATCAGGGTGAGGAGGCGAAGGTTCTGCGGGGGTCGGCGAGTCGTGTGGAGTGGCGGAATGATGGGAGCGACTCGTCGGAGGTTGGCCGAAGGTGGAGAAGGTGACGGTGGTCGGGTCGGTCGAGGGTGTAATTGACTGTAAAATAGGGAGGAAAAGAAAGAGGGAATAGAGAAGACTAATTCTAACCTAGCTAAAGTGACGAAGGGGACGAAGAGGCTGCCAGCTCGTACCTACCGGAGCTGGAGAAGAAATGCCCAGTGGGGGAGGACGGCGGCGACGACGGGGCTGGAACAGCGCGCGCCGGTATTGCGCGACGCGGAGGAGAATCAGGAAGAAGTCTCTGCTGCTGGTATTGCGGCAGAGTGAAGAGGAGGAGGAGGAGGAACCGCCGGAGCTGGTGGGCGTCTGCCGGAGTGAGAAGAGAGGAAAGTTGGGGGTTTTCTCCATAAGATCCAAGCTGGGAAGAACGGCGGAGCGACGGGGGTATTTATAGGGGTAGAACCAGAGAGGAGGGCGGAGGGAGACGACGTGTCTCCCTCGCCGGAGGACGTCGGAGATGGAGACCCATACCGTCCGTGCGTTCGCACGGCCGGTATGGTGGGTTGCAGCGACCAGGGGGGTGTTCCTGCGACGGCTGTCGACGCAGGGCACCCCCTGTTGACTTGGCAGAAGGTCCCCCTCACCCTGCGCGGCGCCATGCTCCGCGCAAGGTCGCCGGAGCATGGTGCTGCTCAGGTTTTGCAGGAGGGACCTGAACGCAAAGAACGAAGGAGAGTTAGGGGCCAAAATGTGAGGGTTCAAGAGTTGAGGGCCAAAACGTAAATATATGAGGGCCAAAGTGTAAAGTTTGTCAAGAAGGTTTCTTCTTAGGCTCAAGTTTTTATACATGATGAATTAGGACCTAAGGATTCTGATGGTGAATTTTATTTCTAGATTAAACCTTGTTTGATCGGTCAATTTACGTAAAAATCCAAATTAAGTTGTTAATTGGGCATGGTTCTCAATGTAGGTCAAAATGGGTTCCTAAAGCCAAATTGAGGGTTCTAAACCCTAGAGATTATTTTTATATGAATTTTAGAGGGTTTATTCCATTTTTACTTTGCCTTGAACCTCGTGAATTGAAGTGGGTTTATTTTAGGGTTACAGAATGTTATTTAATTCTTAAATTGCTCATGAACCCATTTCTGATTGATTCAACCCACTTTTTATCTTATTTAGATCATTTGACCTATGTTTGGTCTCTGAGAAATTCCGTTCATGTGCTGCAATGGTGAAATTGCAGTTTTTAATCTTTATTTCATGTTTTCTTCTCAGAGCACTTATTCCTCAATTAAGCCCTTTGCTAAGTTATGTAGGAGCTTTTATCCTTTGTATTAGGTCAAAATGAGCTAGTTATGGCTCATGATGAGGTTCTCATCAGCCGTGCCTGTGTTGGACAGTGTTTCAGCTCCTGCCGCCATTGACGGTTGAAGTAGCAAGCAGCTTCGCAGCAGCTCCAAGCGTCAAGGCTTCCAGGCTTTAGGCACAGCAGACTCGCGCGAGTAGTGCGAAGCCCTCAGGTCCAATTGGTAGCGCTGCGAAGGCCACAGCTTTGGGCAATTGCACGAAGAAAGCTCTGCGGGCGTGCGAAATTGGGGTAGGCCAGATAGTCCCACATCGGCGAAGCGTAACGTGCAGGTATGGTTTAAAGTGTTTTTGTGTTATCTGCTTATCGCCTTCGAACGCACAGGGGTGTGGTCCCCCACCTGACCCACGCCTGCCTCGTCCGCAGTTTGATCTGGCGGGATCCGACGCGACCCTAACCCGAGCACTCCTCGCGCATCACCCGCTTGACGGCGAGCCTGGTCCCGGGTGCGAGATCCGACACGAATACCCGTGGCTCTGGGAGAGCGTCCATGAGCGAATTGCAGAGAGAGAGAGACGTTCTGGTAGAGGGGAAGGGTTAGGTTTTGCTTCCCTGTGTGCAGGCAGGCCGGGCGGTGAAGAGAGGAGACTTAGCCGCAAAGACAAAAAGGAAGAAGACAGAAGAGAAACAAAGGCAGCAAGAAGAAGCCTTCATAGAGAAGAGAAAGAAGTTCAAGGAAGAAAAAGACTTGTGGATCAGAAGAAAAGAAGAAGAAGAGCCAACGAAGAAGAAGGCAGAAGAGAGAAAGAAGACTTACTTTTAAGACGTCTGATAAAGAAATCAGACGTCCAATTCTGTTTTGTTTTAGCAATTCTTTTTATAACTCTCTCTCTTTGAATCAATTGTTTTCATTTAAAAGTTGTATTCTTTGGTTTTAAAAGTACTGAGATTACTCCCTGTGTTTGACCTCGGATACTCTAGTTTTTCGAGAAATAAAATTCTCTATATTTGTTTGAACGTTTTGTCGGCTATATTACAACGTGTTATCTTTTAAAACCCCACAAAAGCGTACAAACAGCTGGACTCCAGAAAAACTATATACAAACTAAGAGAGGGAAACCAGGGTCTGTAGCGACGGTTATTTCACATACAGCGACATCTTATTCTGTCAGTAAAGGTAAGAAGTTATATATATAAAAGTAAATGGCTGTAGTACGTATATATATATTATAATTATTTTATACAGTTTCAATCTGTCTTTACTTTGTATCTGTATTCTCACTCTCTCTTTCTCTTTCTTCTCTATACGTATTTATACCTTCACTCTCTCTCTTTCCACGTTACTCCTCTTCTGCCTTTCTTCTTCTTCTTCTTAGTCTTATTCTGCATTAAGTCTTAGCGACACTAAGGCATAATAGGTGATTAACCGCTGTCATTACCCCTCTTAATTAATCAAAATTTTATTTAATTTGCGGGCACGCTTTTCGAGAGACACACAGCACCCAGAGGGTGGGACCAGACCTCTACTAAGCGTGCCCTAATTTATCATTAGGCCGCTTAATTATGTATTGTCATGCTCAGATCTGTGGGCCTCACAGCCTGCACACACACACACCTGGGCCTCCAGCCCCACACAAATGCTCGTGCTCAGATCAGATATAAGGTTCGGTTGTTTCGGGCACCCGACGCACGTGACGACTACGCCTTAAGTTAACAAAAACAATATAAAGTGAAGCGCACGCTCTTCAGCGAACGATGTGGCGCTATTCAAGCGTCGCATCTGCGCTGAAATTGAGCTGCAACTGCGCGACATAGGGAATTTTGGTCCTTAATTAGAGGGCCATAATTTATTTTAAAATAAAACTAAATTATGGGAAAATAAAGTATTTGTATAATACTATACAATTGTACACTTGATTTGAAATTTTAATTATATTTACTATATAAATAAATTAACTAAAGTATACAGTTTATACATACTGATTTTGATATTTAATTCTTTAATTACATATATATTAGTTATTATATGGTCTAATTGACCTTATACAGATTTAGTATACATGTATAATTATTTCATAGACATTTTAATTGTATTTTACATATTTGATTTCCATTCTATTTACATTTAAATAGCAGATTTTGAACTATTTTATTTATAAATTAAGTTTAAATAATATAATAAGATATAAATATACTTCAAGTAGCTTAAATTACTTAAAGTACATTAGTCTAAATATACAGAATCAGTTAACTTAATTCTAACTCTAAATTACTAATTTATTTAATTTAATCTAATAACTTAGCTATTAACTTAATAAATTAATTATTTATTGTGTATAAAGAATTAAATTAAGGTACAGGGTTTAATTTGTTTATAATCTACATATAAATACGTATATACAGTATTATAACTTAATATTGTTATTTATACTGTTTATTGATTTATATGGTCTAAGAGTATATATACGTTAGTTTAATCAATAAGTAGTTATCTAATTAAGATATGTACAGTATAATCTAACTCAAATACCCAATTTACAGTATACAATATATACATAAGTTATTTGTACAGTTTATATACATATGTTACTTATTTACATATATAACTTAGTATAAAGCTTATATTTACAAGAATATACTTAATATACAAAGTACTTTTGGGTATTTTTGGAGTTTTTCACTTTTTATGATTTTTATACATGTTATAGAGATAAGAGATGAGAGGGAAAGAATTGGATGAGGAGAAAGAGATGTTTTTGGTGTTTCTAGGTATAACTTCTATTATTAAGTTTCATGGTATATAGATCCATCGACTGGCAAATTATACCAAGTCAGGGGTTCTGCATACCATGCAACTTGGTATGTAGTTAGAAAACTATCTGATCTTCAGTCAGACAGTTTTATTTTTTTTTTTTTAGAATTTTTTACTTATTTTGATTGAATTCCCAATCTCATCCATCCTAAGCCTTTCAAAAGATTTCTAAGGAGTCCTAAAGGCTTAGGATGGAACTTAAAGGGATCTAAAAAAATGCATTGACTGCCTCAAATACATTTGGTATGAAATATGGAAAGAATTTACCCATTTTAGCATGTTCTTTAGTTTAGATATCATTTAATTCATGTGCTTGGACAGTTAGACTTAAAATTAACAAACTGACAAACGTTTAGAAGAAAGATAACAAGCATTCAAAGGATTGAAATTCAATTACTATACAGGAAAGCTTGTATACAAGGAATACAACATGACTACATGTCAGCTATTTTCAGACCATAGTCTACAGGGTTTTTAGATCAGAATTTTTCTACTACAAAATTAAGACAACAGGAACAGCAGCAGCAAAAGCCTCTAAGCACCAGCCTTGCAGCAAGCCAGACCTGATTCCAGACGGCTTAACTGCTGCTGCAGTTAGTCCATCTGGAATGAAATTAGGTCTGTAGCAAGAAAGGAAATGTAGCTGCAATTGCAGCAACTTGCTATGACTCTGGGATTAAAACACATAAATCCTAACTTAGAAATTCCCTCAACCCCATCTGACAAGAGTTTCACTTCTCATAAAAAACACTCAATATTCCAACTCAAACTCAAGAACCCTTGTCCATAAAATCTCATCAAATTAAATCAGCAGAAAAACTGATCTAACTCTTCCTAATGCTATAGACAGCATGTAGAAAGAGTTAAATCAATCAACTTAAATCACCAATTCAAATCCCAGATTCTGGAACCTTAAGGAGTATTGAGAACTCCTTAGGTTAAAAATCATCATGGCTTTTAGCAAACAACTCATGAATACAAGATAGAACCTCAAATCACCACAGTGATTTTCCTTAGCTCTATCATGCATTCAATGCATAAAAATCCTCATAAAAACTCAGGTCAGATTATGGTTCTTCTAAGATGAATTCTGACATCAGAAACATCTCAGATTCCTTGCCAATCAATGAATAAGAATCAAAATAGTCAAAACCCAATTGAGTAAAAATCTTTGTAATCTGAGTTAATGAAAAATTCGATAAACTGATCACTTTTTAGCTCAGATCAGGAGCTTTTGTGAGCAAAATGGGGTGAATGGGAAGCCCCTAATGTGATTCTTGACGCCAATTTCAGATCTGAGGTTAGAAACCAATCAGATATGAAATTAGGTCTAAATGAATGGGTGAATTACGAGAAACAAATCGTGGGAATCAGAAGCGAATATGGAAAACATGGAAAGGGAGAAAATTCATGATCATGGACTGTGTGAAACCATCCCCTCTGATCTGGAATGATCAGAGGAGGTGAGGGGGGAATTCTAATCTAAATCTTCTGCTACAGCTACACTCTCAGAATAGTGAAATTAAACACTACAAATTACTTTAATTCTACTTCTAACCTACTTAACTACAGCTACAACTAAATTGCAGAATGGTAAATCTACTATAACAGGAAGAATGGGACCTATGGGTCCTTAGCCGGTGGCTAAGGAGGACGAAGAGAGGGAGATGACTCCAGTGGAGGGAAGAGTCTGCTAGTGAGGCTCCAGGGTCATCCTCAGGTGCTACATGGTCCATAGTTATGAGGAGGTCGAGAAAAAGTCGGTGATTTCACAGCCGATGGCTCTAAAATCAGAGAATTGGTGGGGAGGAGAGACTGGAGTGGACGAATGATCGCTAAGAGATGTAGGAGAGAGCAATCCCTCGCGCACGCGACCACTGAGGTGCTTAAGTAGCAAACTCAGTGGCTCAGATCACCGCGCGGGTGAGGATAGTCGATGAAGCAACCGACGGCAAGGATGAGAGGAGAGGAGCGCATGGCGAGTTAACTCAAAAACTGACCGTCAGATGGGTTCTGAGGAGAAGGGTGAGTGCACGCGCCGCTTCGTGTGAAGCTTCAATTCAGATCAAGCCGCAAATCAAAATTGTGAGAGAATAGACGGTCGAGATTTGTCGTGTTCTTCGTGCACTACAGTGCGTGCGAAGAACAACAGGTGGATCTCGTAATGTTGGAAAAATTGTAAGGAAAATCCCTTCACGAAGGGTAGAAAAATTGTGTGCAAGCCCATAAGTGAAGAGAATTGTAACAGGATGGACCCTGCAGCCTCTCAAAGGGGCCCCTGCGGGTTACAAGTAGGTCCAAAAAGGATTTCTAAAGACGAGAATGTGATGCATGAAGGACCTAAGTGTAAACTCTATGTTACAAGGCCTAAATGATGTTCAAATGCCTTCAAATTTTTATATGTGCTCAATTGAATATTTAAGAATTAATTGTACTTTTGATTTGGCTTTTTAAACTTATTTATGTGTTCAATTAACGCATGGATCACCATTTGTCGTTTACCTTCAGAATATCTCGTTTTATGACCTAATTATGCAATTTTAACATAGAATAAAGGTTTTAGGTCTTTTTCTTTGATTCCCACACTTAACCCTTTTTATCTGTTAATTTGATGTTGTTTAACCCAGTGTCTAGCTTAACTTCAGCTTTTTAGCTATGATGAGTAGCCACTCATCATACCCCCATGCTTTGGTTTTGCTAGTCCCTTAACAAACAATTCATTGAAAGTGTAGAGCAATTTGAGTATCAGCAAGGCAAGTGTGAAGAGATATCTTTTTCTTCTTTCAATTTTTCTTAAAGTCTTAAGTGTTTGAAGATGATCTTCAAGCTAAGAGATTTTTCCAATAAACCAACTGTGTTTATGTTTGGACATTGTGAAAACCTTATTACTGAGGATAACCTACCAGAACTCAAGACTTAAATGGCATAGACCATCTCTCAACCAATAAAGACTCTTGATATTTAAACCTTAAGTCGAATTCCAGGACTTAGGGGGTTTTACAGAGACTCAGGATGCTATGAGGTTATGGCTGTGCTTTGTGATAAGTCAGGACTAACCAAGTGAATTCTAAAACTCAATCCCGGGGTTTCACCTCTTTTTAAGTCCAGGTTGGTCCTAACTTCAGCTCATGTTTTCGAATGACTCTCAAGAATTGACAAGTACTCAAGCCCAACTCTTATTGCATTTGTGGCTCAAAGAATTTTTGGTGGAAAAACAGGGTATTTGTATTGAACCCTGAAAACATTTTTGGTGGAGCTTTTGTATTTACAGACTTTGGAGAACATACTTGACTTATTCGCAAGAACTTTCTTTTTTTCATCATTTTTTTTTCAGTATATCTCCGGCAACTTTATTTGGTAGAGCGCACTTTATTTGGTGGGTGAACTTTTTGTGGAAAGAGCTTTTCCTAGACACAAGACTAAAGGTTAGGATAAAGAGTCTACCTACATGCACAGGTAACGACTCCACCTTCCTTAATGAACACTAGGGTTGAATTTTAGGTTCAAGTGATTTTTCTTGACATTGTGTAGTGTTAGCCAAGGTTACTTAGACTCCTAAGTCAATGCAAACCAGTGAATCCTGTACTGGTGACTCAAGTACAAGAATACATCCTAAAGTTAGGAGAGACTATGGTCTATCTTGTCAAAGCTCAAAGTGTATTAAGCCCAAGCTTGAATCAAGCTATAGTGGCCCAGCAAATCAAACCAGTAAAGGTTGAATGTTCATAAACACTTATTCTATTTTTGTTCTTAGCTAGAAGATCATAGTTAAACACTTATTTTTCGTCTTTGACAACTTTTTCTCCCTCTCTTCTTAGAAATTAATGTCCTCCCTTGACAATAGAGTGCATGTCCCTTATTGTATTTTTGGAATTTCTGTGTTGTTTTTTTTTTTTTTGGTATTTTTGATAATACTATACTATATGTACTATAGGTGTGTCTACAATTGTATTTCGGTTTAAATGGTTCACCATTTACACCGAGCCCACGCACAGGCACACGCCTACGCACACACATGCTCGTGCGCTATACGTGCTCATTCGGATCAAATTTTCTTTTCATGCACCTTGCCTTAACGACTGGGAGGGTCTCAGCGCGATTTCATAATATACTGCACCGCACGCTCATCAACTCTTGATGTGGGACCTTGTTCATCATTCTAGGCCGAACTTCGACTGATGATTCCAGCTAACTCGCTCAACCAAATCGATTGATTCAAAGCTCGCTGGAGAGCTCTTGATGTGTTCTACACAATTGAAACACCAATTTGGTGTTTGGATCATGTTTGCTCCTATTTCAGAGGTGAACATGGATGCTTTGCCATGTTAAGAAACGCCTACAGAGAAGGTTTCACAGGTCTAATGACCATTAGAGGGAATTTACCCTCGACTGAGGGTTTGAATGCCTTCAGTAAGACATTCCACATCATTTTGAGTAGGAAGGGGGTCTAGAAGGAGCTTCAAGAAGCTTCAGGAGAGGAGAAAGCTCCATTGGAAGCTTTAGAGCTCGATTTGAGCTCAGAAAAGGCTAACAAGTAGATAAAAGCATTAGGAACATATCTGAACGACTTTACGAGATCAAACTCAACATATCTAGTTGAGATTTGAGTTTGAATCTCAATAGAAACCTATAGAACAGTGTGGAGTTTTGCAGACAACCCAAATAATGCAGTGGATGAAAACTTAGTTAATCCTCAATAAAACTTAATGAAATCAGTCTGAACAAACTCTAAATCATTCCAGAAATCATTTTAATCCATTAGATTAGAATTTCAACCATCTAATCCTCAAAATTGCTCTAGGTTTGACTCACTGCCATCAAAAGTTGACTTTCACATTTGGAGCTTCTACAATCAAATTAAGATCTTAATCCCACTCAATTCACTCTCAAGAGTTGGTCTATCATCTCAAACCTATGTTTTGAGCACTCCAACAGTGCTTTTAGGCATCGCCGCCTGAGTTGAAAAGGAGCTTTGTTCGGCAGATCAAAGTAGAAACACTCAATCCAATTCAAGACATATAATAGCTTCCCAAGGTTCTTTTGTTGATTTTGAACCTATTTCCAGAGTCTAAACCCTAGCAGATTTGTCTCTCCAACTCCGTCGAAGTTGGAGAAGACGAAGATCAGGAGATAGCTCTGGTCAATAAAACATAAATCTAAACACTGCTTCATGATCCTGAGGCTAAATAGAAGCAATCTGGAGCTTCTTAGGGTTTTCTAATGGCTGAGGCTAGATTTAGACTCGCTGGAGCTTCGATGAACTCAGAAATGAAATGCTGGAGGTGATTTCTTAACAAAACAGGTCATTAATGATCCTGAGGTTAGAAGAAACCTTAGGAGGACAGTAAAAACATCAGTTGATGAACTTGACACTGAATTCATCAAGAACTCAGCGAAATTATGACATTGAGTTCGTTAGAACTCAAGAACAGGTCTCTCACTCAATTGAGTGAGGGAACACCTATTTAGGGTGTTGCGATGCTGATGAGATGATTAATTAGATGATAAGACTCCTTTGAGCTTGCCATTGAAAGTGGCTCAGAGGTTAAGAAGGAAATTGGGTGTTTATGCTACGGTGGCTTATAGGCCAAATTGAAGGCACGAACGGGGCCCTGATGTGGTGAAAAGATGATAGAGGGCCCCAAATGGAGGTTATTAACACCGTAAACCTTCTCCATGGACAGCGGATGTCATCGGAGAAGGTGAAGTGGAGTAGGTGATTTAGCTGATAAAAATAGGGAGGGAAGAAGTGGAAGATGATTGTGAAGAGTAGAGGAAGGTGAATAGATGATGGATTTAGTGGATCGAAGTCCGGCAAGGTCGGAAATGACCTCACCGGAGTTGAGGAAGAAGACTGAAATTAAACTATTAAACTAAGCTAGATCACCTAACTAACTACGCTAAACTACTCTAACCTAAATCCTAAGCCTAATTGTACCATTACCTGGATGATGGAGGTAGGAGAACTCCGTTGAAGGCTCGTGACGGAGGGGTGATGGGAACACCATCATGAGTCATAAATAGCTCAATTTGACCTGATTAAGTCATTAAATGCTCCTACATAATTGCGAGAGAGCCATAATTCATTGCATAATCATTCTGAGAGAAAGACAGGAAACCTGGGTTAAAATTATAATTTTACCATCATATCTTGAATGCAGAACAACCACAGGTTTTTCTAGGGGATAATTAAGGGTCAAATGATTTTAAATATCCAACAAGTGGGTTAATACAAACAGAAAAGGGTTTTCGCATGTTTTGAGAATTAAATGACTTCTGAAACCCTAAAAACAGACTTTCATGATTAATGGGAATTCTGGTCATGATAAAATTCATCTAAACCCTCTAAAATTCATAGAAAAATATTATCTAGGGTTTGGCATCCATGATTTGACTATTAGAACCTGTTTTGATCCAAAATAGAGTCTTCGACGGAAAGTTACCTAAATATGGGAAACTATGCAATTTACCCAGTCAAACTTGGTCAAAACCTAAATCTAACTTTACCATTGGATTCCTTAGGCTAAAATTAGGTTTGTACCAAAATTTTGGCCCATTTTGAGATCATCTTGACTAAGTTTGCAATTTTTATCCAATCAGACTCTTTTTATCTCATTCAGATCCTTAATTTTTGAATTCCTTACAAATAGCCCCCCAGCTTTATCACCTTCTTCGCAAAAAGGTCCCCATCGCCATGAATCCTATTCTTACAAACTCTGGCAACCTAAATTTGGCAAGTTCTCTTTGATTCCTTGACGAATCTCTCTCAGATTTGAAAGGGAAGCTTGTCAAGGAATTCCCTTCCTTTTAAATCAAATCCCAATCTCTTAAACCTTCCCAATCTCATGTGAACACTATCCAGAGGCCTATTAAAGGACCCCCAGATCAAACCGACGAAAGCACGCTCGAATTTAGCCTAGAACACCCCTAATTCCTCTCTCCTTTCTCGGTCAAATCGCTCCTCGACGTCCGGCGACCTTCTCTGACTCTGTTCTTCCTCTGTTCGCAATACCAGCGACGGAGCTTCATTCCTCACATTCTTCCGCTTCAAGCCATACCAGCTGGAGCCTTCCCCTGGGCCTCGTCGCCATTTTCTACCTACCAGAGCAGCCTTCTTCCCCAACACCGACCATACCACAACCGGCGTCGCCTCTGCCTCTCTTCGTCTGCCAATCACCTAGATAAGTTCCCTAACTTCTCTACATCGTTTACACCTCAACCGCATTTCATTTTTACTGCCGTATTGCTCCGACCACCTTCACCTTCCTCCACTCCGACCAGACCTTCGGCGAGGCTTCTCGCTCATTCCACTACTCCAAACACCTTGCCAACCACCTCATGACCTCCATCGTGCTCCACTCTTCAAGACCCTTATCCTATTTCACCCTATTACGCCTCCAAACCCTCAGCCAAACACACCCACCTCCACGCACCAATTCCGACACTGTCCGGCCACCATAGTCATCTCCATGACATGCCGCACACACCACTGCATCCACCATGCTACGGCGAAGCCTGCTAAACCTTCTGATGAGGTCACAAGGCCATTTTCTTCGTTTTAGGTGTTCACTGCCTCGACCGCCATTAGCAAAGCATCAAGCAAAGCTTGAAGCTCGCTCCAGCATCTGCAGGTCCCAGATGAAGCCCCAGTTGAAACGGAACATCTCTAGGATCGCAACCAAGGAGCCAATTTGGCTCTTTGACTGAGCCCTTGGCCGCAATCACGCGAAGAAGTAGCTGCAGTTGCACGCAGAAGAGGGGAGGTGGGATTAGTCCCACCTCGGAAGTTGACAAGCGTTCGCGCCCGTATAAGTTGATTTTGTTGTATAAGCTCTTTGCCTCCTAGCCACGGGGTGAGGTCCCATACACCTCACGTGCCTCACCCGTGGCACTTCACCCGCGGGCCTAGTGCATCCGATTACCTGCCTAGCCACGCACTCCTCGGCTGCTACCCACTGTAGGCAGCCCTGGTCCTGGGTGCGCGTATACCTGATAACCTGACTATCCGAACTATGGCCCTGGGAGGGTGGATCCTAGTGAGAGAAGAAGAGAGCGTGGGGAAAAAATGGGGGTTTTGCTATGAGGTTCAAACGGCTAACACTTAGCCGTTTGAAGAAGGAACCCTTTCCCTTGTATGAGAAGAAAAGGAAGAAAGAAAGGAAGCCTGAGAAGAAGAAGAAAGGCAGAAGGAAGAATAAGAGAGAACTCAGAGAAGGATCCATAGAAGAAAAGAAGAAAGAAGAGATCCTTGAGTCCCGTGGAAGCACTGTAGCAACCAGCTGTTTAAGCCGTCTGATACAAGCCTCTACCGTCTAATTACATACATTTGAGGCTTTATTTTCTTGATTGATGCTATTGATCTAATTGCTATTATTGTGAGGAGTAATTAGCGATTCAAATCATCATTTTATTCTATTCTTTTTGCATTATTGACATTGAATCTCATTTATATATTGATTACAAATTTTTACATCTTTAATTGTGATCGTGAGTTTTAATTATTATATTGCTCTCTGTGTTCAACCTTGGATTTCATTCGAGTAATAAATTGTATTTGTTTTCAAAGTGATTTCGACTTATACTACAACACAGCTTTTATAAATAACGATTTCGCTCTGTCAACAAGGAGGAAATCAGAGGGGAAGGAGATAGAAGTCCGACAGGAAATCGTGAAGTGCGGAGGGTGTATCCAACGTCGTTACCTTGTCCAGAGATGCGGTGGAGCACGACGGATCTTGGAAGGAGGTGAAGATGAATGGAAGAAGATGGTAGACGTAGAGGGAAGTCGTCGGAGTCGGAGGGAATAGCCTATCGGTCAACTCAGTAGGGGAAGAAGGAAGGGAGCTGACTTTTGCGAAATCGGAGAAGGTAGGTGGTATTTATAAGTGGTCGCCGAGCTCTAGGGGAATGTATCAGGATGGGTTTAGGTCTAGGTTCATTGTACTCACCGGTGTCGGAGAGATGCTAGTCCTAATTAAGATTTGCTGAAGATTCGAGTAGTCGGATGAAGTGGAGGTGGTGAGCGGAAGCTTAGGTGCAGAAATGGTGGCGTTTAGACGAGGGATTGAAGGTGAACAGAAGGTGCGGTGACCGGCGGTTGTTGACCGTCCAATGCGATGAAGAAGAAGAGAAAGAAGAAGACGAAGGTATACATAGGGACCTATTGTCAAGAAAACCTAAGGACCTATAGTAGATAAAAGGATTGAATTGAATAAAAACCTAAGGACCTAAACGTAAATAAAGGTTTTTAAGGCTTATTTTAGTTTATTTCTTTTTCAACATTTCATATGTTATTATAAATTACAAAAATAATATATTTATGCCTTGAATTTATGTTTTGAACTTTTTAGCTTTATTTATTTAAATGACTACATTACTTGAGTTAATTACATACTTAGGTATAAATATTGATAATGTTAATTTAAATATTAAATAACTAGCTAAATGTTTAATGTTTGTGTTTAAATTATTAGTTAAATTATAATTATGATTAATAGATATTTAATTTAGTATTTTTATGTTATTTTAAAGGTCCTTAGCATTTTATTCCTTTTATTATAATTAACCTTAATAATACATATACTTAGCTAATTAACTAGGGAAACTAGTTAATTAGGGGCATTTAAGAGCCATGATGAGTCTCTTATCACTACTCACGACGAGTGTTTCTCTTATTGTGGTTGGTTCATTCGGGACTACAAGTGAGACTTTTGCTACAGTGCTAACTGTAGACTGCCCATTTTGAAGGATGAAATTGCTATTCTTAAATCCATTTTCAATGTTGTTCTCCCAGTTTTATCCTTTCAAGTGGAAGTTGACTCCTCGTTGTACTATTGGTGGAACGGGAAACTTCAGGTGGTGTGGTAAGCTAAAGCAGATTATAAAGCAGCCAGGAATTCCCCTCAAATTGATTCTGTGGCTTTTGTGCACCCCTCGATCAATGCTCTAGCACGTGGTTTGGCGAACCTTGCTGAAGAAGATTGGAAAATTTATCACTCATCCTCAGCTCTCTCTAGACGGCTTCACGGTGTAGCCATTCTGGACAAAATTCAATTCTCTTACATTATCTAGCTACTATTGCTCTCCTGTTTTCTGTTTCTTTCCTTCTTGTTTTGGCTTCTTCTTTTCTTATGTACTAAGCCATGAGTCGGGATCCTTCTCCTTTTTTTGTATGAGGTGGGTATTGGTATGGTCCCCCTTACCTTCTCTTTTCTTGCCTTGTAGGAGTGGGTGATGAATAAAAAAAAAAAAATGTTTGTTGCACTATGAACTATAATCGGTTAGATGGGATCATGTGATTCAATCCGTATATGTATTTACGATTCAAATATTAACAAGTACATGTGAATTCACACAATTAAAGGGGTCTCATCCACGAGATTGCATGACTTCTCTCTCTAATAGTATCAGGAGTCAATATTATTCATCTTTCACTTTCTAGAGGCTAAAAGAAAAAGAGGAATCAAGTCAAAACCTATCAAATACAAGAAAGAAAAATCAAAACAAACCATTACAAGAGATAAAGGAGAAAGCAACCAAAATTAAAAAGATAAAAGAAAAGAAAGCTGAGCCTTGAAGGAACCGCCCAAGTTAATACGTTGGTGTAATGACTAAACGCCAAACACCAACATATTAATGGACTTGCAAACCGAAATATGTATCACATCCGTTTAGAATCAAGCACAAGCAAACGAAAGAGTACATGACAGACTAAGTCCAGGCAACAAGATTAATTAATCACACAGAAAACAAGCAAAGAAAGTTTTTAAAGTTGCACGCTCCCTCTTTGTTTTTTTTCCAAGTAATTCAAGATCTCCTCCGTTTCCCCGAGCACCTCTGCTGCCAATTTCACGGCTGAATCCCTCGAACCGAAGCTCCCACGAGAGCACTGATGGAAGATGGCTTGTGGTAGATAGGCGAGACACTCTGCTAGAACGACTGCCAAGGCCTCTTTCAAGTGGCGAACCTCGAAGGACTGCCAATAGTTATCATCAAACTCCCCGATCAGCATGCCTTGTGTGACGGCCTCCATGCTTCTCGCGGCAATCGCCTCCAGTGGCAGCATGGATGGACTTTTGAGATACTCATACTTGTTGACAATCTTGGAAGACTTGTTTTTTAAACGGGTAATCGTTGCCTTGGACGAACCGACGATTGAACTCAGACTTAGATTGACCCACTTGTTTCGATATCTCAACCTTTCGTTCACCATCTCAGCCGCAAGAAGCACCGCATCCGATGGCTTATTCGTAAGTACATTTTTGTCGACGAGCATTGCATACCGGTAGCCCTCGTGTAGTACTCCTTTCATCAGTGCCTCCATCTGTCCTCCCTCGACGTCGTTGCTACTTCCGATGGCTTTTACGATGCATGCAATTGTCATCAGATGAAGGGACCAGCAATTCTTAAGCACCTCATCGGATGAGACTACTGTTTTGAAGCTATCAAGGAAGTGTTGCCCGAGCCTGCTGCTTCCCAGACGGCTAGGGAGATGCTCCAAGACGGACTTCAAGTTATTCGGCTTCTTCTCTCCACCTTTCCGGATCCATTTCTCCGTGACGCCCTTCCATTTCTTCACAACCGATTGCTCATCCCCGCCCACGCAATCTGGTTTCAAGACATAGGAGTGTAGATGATCGTCTTCATCGTCTTGGTTATCATCATTGTTATTGCAGAAGAAACATGGCAAACGTAGGAGCATGACAAATAGACGGCAGATCGCGTTGTAAAGAACCAATAGCCAGCTGATAATCACTAATACGACGTGGATCAGCATCAGCGCTATAAAACAAACATTCTTTAGATAGAATAACAACCCCCTACATATTCCGTGGTCCGAAGATAGAGATTGGTCGTTCCAATCTCTCGGTGTTTGCATCACATGGCGTATGTATTTCCCGAGGGTGCTCTTAATATTATGACAACCAATAATCAGGGATGTTGACAGGCATCGAGAGAGAGCTACCAAAATACCTAGAAGTATCCCTATAAGTTGAACGAAAAAGATGGCCGCGGTGGACCACTTATAGTCTGACTTCCACCAGCAGTTCCATTGACGCAATTGATGGGGAGAAGGAAGACTACGTAGGAATTCCAAACACATCGCAAAGGTTAAGAGCGGCACGGATTGGGCCACACCGGAGGCTTGCAAGTAGTTCTCCAGGCTACAAGTGAGTGCCATCAACCAGTACTTCTTGACGTACATCTTAAGCTTCTCAGTGGTAAACTTGGGATCGACGGTACCATCACTCTCCACCTCCTTCACGATCTCCTCGTGCTTGGAGTCAAATTGGGACTCCAGGCCTTTCTTGGTGGAGGGAGTTATCAGCCAGTGCGAGATCAACAAGCCAAATATGCTAGCCATAACTATCGTGCATTCCTTGAGGGTGTTTTCAAATTGCAATACCAATTCGGTTCTGCATTGAGCCCACACCTTGTAGAACGTATTTGCTACAAGCAAGCCAAGGGGAAGCACATTGGTGAAGAAGGCGGAGACCTCACCCATCTTGCCTAGAGAGGGCATGGCGTGGTTCATGGAGATGCAGATGAAGACAACACCACTGAACTTCGCGAGCTGGTCCAGGAGCCCTGGCATGGGTTCCTGGGTCTCCACGGACACCGACGTGGCGTAGTTCAAGAGGCCCAACGTCATCGCATTGATGGGGAAGAACTTGCAGCCGATCCATGACTTGTTCCATTGGTACCACCTAGCTCCGATTACATCGGCTGCCATGAGGCCGACGCAAAACAAGGAGCAGGCAGCGGCAAGAATCCCACTCCAAAACATACTTCTATCGGGGGGCTCGCTAGTTCTTCCATACGGTGTGCAAACACCCCACGGGCTTATAGCCGGAGCCCCTCCCGACGGGCTTCTCGCCGGAGCCCCACCCCACCACGGGAGGCTTCCCCACTCCATCTCTCTCTCTCTCTCTCTCTCTCTCTCTCTCTCTCTGCGCGTGCGTGTGCGAATGCTTCAACTTAATTCCTTGCTACAATTCAGATTCTATTCCTCCTTATATATATAATGCACACCTTAATTCCTGATCCCTCCTAATGCAGCAACCATGGAGAAAGGCAATCAAATATTAACAGCTTTCTTTTTTTAAAAAAAAATGTTATTTTATTTTAAAAGATTTTTTTTCTCAATATAATAAGATAAGGTGGAGAAAAAAAAAAAATCTCATACTAAACATGTTTTATGTCAATTGCAATGCTCTTGACCAAGTTGGAGGATATATAGATATTTATGCCTTTCCACCACCAAAACGAAATCTTTTTTAAAAGTTCATATTTACACAAGAAAATGGAGCTAGCATATATATATAAACAAAAATATATAATTAAGGTGCTGACATCTGAGACGTTTTAAATTGATTAGAAATAGCTACATATGCACCAAATAATTCTCAACAAAAGATGAAACGCAATAGGTAAAAGAGATATAGATATGTAACGACCATGAATTTTTAATGGATAAACCAAGCGCGAGCACTAAAGGGATGAGTGCTTCGTGATGGTTCTGGCTAGACAGCTCACTATAGTTGCCTCTACAAGAACTCGATCCTCCCCTTTCGAAAGAAATTTTGATCTGCTCCATTCGTGGTTTGGGAAACTACCGGTGGTTGTTTGGGGCGCCAAGGTACACTGCTCCAATTTTCTTTCTTTGCAAGACCTCATCTTGTCTTTTCATTTGGTACACCGCGCAACGAATGCCTTCGATCCATTATGTCTCCTGCCATTTGGTGAAACGAAATCAACCCTTGGTTTTTTTTTAAAAAAAAGGAAAAAAAAAAAAAAGAAAATATCAACCGACTAAACGAAACGAACCAAATTAATTAGCTAATTAGATAGAGAAATGTTTAGTGTTAGTCACGTTTAGAGAAATGTTTGGCGTTAGTCACGTTGAGCCAAAATTAAATGTTGAATGCGCTAATGGCCGTTAAATAATGTTCATGATTAGAAAAAGAAATTGGCGACGGAAGCTAATTAGATATAGAAATGCTTAGTGTTAGCCACATTGAGCCAATTGAATGTTGAATGCGCTAATGACCATTAAATAATGTTTATGATCAGGAAAGAAATTGTGGATAAGCTAATTAGATAGAGAAATGTTTAGTGTTAGTCACGTTGAGCCAATTGAATGTTGAATGCACTAACTAATGATCGTTAAATAATGTTCTCAATATAATTTATTTATTGAAAATTTAATTATTAATAAAATTAATATCTAAACACATATCAATAATGTGTATATTATTTATTTTCTATAAATATACATATCAAATGTCTCACATGTGTGCCAGAGAGCAGGTGGCGGGGCGGAGAGGTTGCATAGACTTTAATTAGAGTTGGGATAGGTGGGTTTTTTTTTTTTTTGTCTAGGATGATATGGTTGGGTGTTTGCCTTATTTTAGAGAGGAGATAAGGGAGAACGTGTGTGGTCACGTAGTACTCGCTTCATTTTTCTAGTATTGATGATGTTTTGATTTGTGGATTTGGTTCTTTCATTCAATGTGTGTGGGGGGCAAGGTAGGTGGAGATATACATCGATGAGGGATGGGGGACATGCATGAGGTGATGAGTTAATATATAACTTCTTTTAGTTTATATAAATTAAATGTGATAATTATTGTGATGAAAATAATTGTAATTTTATTTTTTTGTTATATCTTAGATAAAATTATGTTTAAGAATACTTTATAAAAAATGATAGACCTAATATTTTTATCTCTCCACTTAAGTTTTTGCACCATAGCCAATCGAGATGTGCCCAAACCATTATCTCTTTAACCATTAAGGCAAATATTCATTGTTCAACTCCTAACCTTATCTTATTCGGAGATTTGCATGCATTATTAGGTTTTCATAGTGTTTTTTCTTATTAATATTCATTGTTTGCTTGTCAAGGATTACAAGACCTGTGTAAACTATCTAAACCCTGGCAAATTAAAAGGAAAGGATGAAACCCTAATCGAAAGAAGAAGATAGAAGCTCCCTCAACCACATTTTAGTTCACTTTAGCTCCCTCTCCAACTCAGTCAACTCTATCCAGCTCTTGCTAGCTCAACTTACTTTTGCTTAGCTACTAGCTCCTAGCTAGCTGGCTAAGCTAAGTTGCTGAGTTTTAACCCAACTCCACTTTAGCTCCTCAGCTACATACCAACTCAACTTAGCTCCTCATGGCTACTAGCTCTCAGCTAGCTAGCTAAAATAAGTTGTGAAGTCCATGGCACCTACACCTCCGCTCTTTCTAGCTACCTTCAGCTTTACCTCAGCTCGAACCAACTTATGCAAGAGTTACTTAGCTACTGGCTCTTAGCTAGCTAGCCAAGCTGAGCTACTAAGCTCTCCTACTGCTGCATGTCTTCCACTTAGCTCCCTATTGTCACGCATCAAAATTGAAACCCTTAAATGAGGGTTGGAGTCCTGAGGGACGGAAAGGAAAGAGGTGCTAGTTTATTTAATTTGAGTTGTACCGAACGCCACTGTCAGTACTAGGCACTAACCACACCTTTCCAAATGATCCAGCCTGTACCAATACTGGGCATCAGTATCGGTACCGGGTGCCCATTGTCATGGCCACTGACTCCATCCAGTATTGGTACAGGTCACTGGTACCCATACTAGATGCCTTCAATACCTGACTTAAGTTCCATCTCTAGCTCATGCTAAGCCAGCTAGTACCGACACAAGTTACCAGTGTTGGTACTAGTTGTCTTTAGCATCAAGTTTCGAACTTTGACCTCCCATTTGATTCCTCATATTTTATCATCACCAAGGTTCTTGACAGAACCCACACTCTATCATCCCAGAGTTATGCTTATTCGCCAATTAGGGTTTGTATACCCTTTCGATGTTTCATATTAAACCTTGTTTAATATCACGCATTTGGCCTCGCGGATATCTTGACAACATGGCCTCATGCATCATACTTAGGTTCACTCCATTTCTCATTAGGACTAATCATTGTAAGTCCCAATTATGCCCAAAATCCAAGTTTCTAACATTAGACGCTAACATGGATTAATACCTTCCATTCCAGGCACTAGACAGGGATTTAACTAATCATTTTAAGTTCCCGACCCACGTGGGGAAATTTTACACACAACAAGACCACATATATCTTATCAGACATGCAACACAGGTGTTAGACATCTAAAAATGCATCATAAGACATCTAACACACAACTCGGAAGTCCGAAGATAAAATACCAAGGAGACCCATCCCAAGATAATAGTATTGGACATCCAAACTATTCCTTAGACGTCCGAAGACTAGTCTGGACGTCTAACTATAAGACCAGACGTCTAATAATGGCTTTACACCAAAAGCTACAAACAATTACAGGCGACCATTTGATTCCTTGTCTAAACGTCCAAATGAGCACATTGGATGTCCTGATCCAATGTCAGATGTCCAATTGCTAAGAGCTTAGTCCCTGGAACTGCAATCGAGTTGCAGGAACATCTAACTAAGAGATTAGACGTCGAGACTAGGGCTATCTGATGTCTAATGAATTTATCAGACATCTGATAACCCCCAAAACTAAATGCCAGGTTCCATCCACTACCGGTACTGGGCACCCATGTTGACGTGCTTCTATTGTGTTTTAAAAAAGTATTGCGTCGTAGTATAGTCGATAAAAGTGAGTCAACACTTAAATTTATAAACTTGAAAACAGAAGTGAGTTTGAGGTCGTTTGGAATTCACACACCAATAATAGTCATAAATAAATGAGCACAATAAAGATATGCAATGAGAACCAGTAATCCAGATATTCAGTTAATAATATACTCGAAAAATGTATTCACTAATAGCAAATATATCTCAGAAATTATTGGGATAAAAAGAATAAGAAAGAACTATAAAAATGGTGATTTAAATCACCAATGATATCCCCACATTAGGCACATAGATCAAAGCATTCAATTTCCAAATTTCTCTACAGTGGTTTTGAACTACTTAACACTAAACATCCTCATCATCCAAGAGCCCAATAAGTCCACATCACCATCTACAAAGCCACAACAGACGCCGGCCCTTAGGTCAGATGACTTAAAGTCACCAAGCACACAAGGCATAAACACAAGGCTCAACATGCTAAGTAAGGAGCGAGGAGAGGAGGGGGAACGAATCCCAATGTCAATAGTGCAAAAACCCCCTCCTCCTTCTCGGATTCTCTCTTTTTAGACCCTAGTTGGACTCGAGTAACCAGGTAAACAGACCTAGCCCAGACCCATGGGCGCGATCGCGGGCGAGGGCACATTAGCAAGCACGTGCAAGCTTGCATGCATAGGGGCGTGTATGGGGACCTCACCCTCATGCTCTCAGATGTGAAGAGCCAATGCAACGAAAGCGTTTTATAGGCTGTTGTGGATTTTGAAGCCCACAATGTGGGACTATTTTGAGAGCTCCTCGCTGCTGCCAATTACATGATGTTGTCCGTCCAATTCGCATTGCTACTGTACTTCGTTTGCAATTGAAGCTCGACGAAGGTTCCTAGAATGGTTCCGCAGCTTCTCGATGTGGTAGCAAGTTCGTTGGTGGTTGAAGAGAGGTGGAGGGAGCTGAAGATGACGATGGCGATGGCGATGCTTCGATGAAGACCTGAAATACATTATATGGCCTTGTGGTCCAATCAAAATAGTTCAAAAGCTCCGTCGAATTGCGTAGAGTGCAATGATTGCGCAGTAATCATAGGCCTTAACTCGCCTGAATTAAGCTAGAACTTAGCTTAACATGAACATTCTGCATGCATACGCATCGTATTCTGTATCGTAGTTGATATATGTGTTTTATGTATTAAACTATGTTATTTGAGAGGTATTAATGATTGCAAGTAATCTAGGGCTGCAGAACTGATCTAACCTTATGGATCTTCTCGGAATAACAACAGGAGTCCAACGCATCCAAGAGTGCATCAATCAGACTCCTATAGCACCCTAAGGAGTCCGTAGAAGAACAAGAGCCACAGGGCGAATTGAAGAAGATCTGGACATCAGATGAGAAATCCAACCACACGGATGTATCCAGATCGACGTTCGCAGTCCGACGGTGTAGAAATCAACTTAATTGGAGGCCTCCATCATCAGATATAAAGAGAAGAAGAATGAACGACCATGATGGTGCCACGTGGCACCATCACAGCCGCCCCTCGCCGCGCCCCCAACTCCTGAAGGTACCTCTCCTCGTAGCGTGGGCTGTTGGATCTTCATCTAATGGCCACGAGCGCGCTACGTCGCCGCCTAGATTGGATAAGTATAAATATAAACTAGCAAGTACATATACCAAAAGGTTTGCGCAGTGCACTGGCTCGTGCACGCGCGCATTAGCGTGGGACGTGGGTTCGAGCCGTGCGCTGTGCGAATTTGATGCGACGTCGGTGTAGCAGGTGCGTGTAGGAGCAATTGCGTGATCGGAGGGCTGAGGCATGCCCACGTGGTGCAATCAGAGCGCACCAAGTGCAGGTGGACACGGGATCGCGCAAGTTTTTCGAAATTAGGAAGGCGTGAGAAGCACGCATAAGATTTCAAAGGCGTGATGAGCGTGCGTTTAAGCCATCTGATCGTAAGATTAAGGCGTTCAGAAGAGGCGAGCGGCGAAGGCGAAAACGCGAAGAGTGCGCGCGGGCGAGTAGCAGCCGTGCGAAGAAAGCTCGATGCTCCAAAGAGTGCCACGTGGTAGCATCAGAGCGAACCGGGGTTAGAAGAAGGATTGGGGGAAGGCTTTGCATAGAAAAAAAAAAACTATAAAAGGACCAAAGGCCCCCCTTGGAAAAACAACTCTCTCATAACTCTCCCTTCATTCTCTTCTTCTTCCTTCTTCTACCTTTCTCTCTTCTTCTTCTTCTTCTCGTCTTCTCTACATTCCCGTCTGAAGCATTTGTTGGGCTACTCTGTCGGATCACCGTTGCTCTCCTCAACCTCTCTAAAAGGCCACCATGGACCACTCATGGTGCCCTCGTTCTATTACAGTAGTAGTTTATTTACTTTATGTTTTATTCAAACGCATGCATGCAATTCATGTTCAAATTCTCTGTGATTTATATATCGTGATTCATTGTGTCTATTACTTAGTAACTAGATTTAGAACAAGTGCATGACATCAAAAGTGTTTTTCTACCTCCCTGTGATTGACTGGGACTCTCAGTTTCGTTAATTTTATTTGTTGAGACATAGTTTGCGCTATACTATGATGTATTCATCTTTTACGCGATCTACGCCTCGAACATGCAACAGCGGTGGTGGCGAGGTGTATTGGAGGAGGTGGTGCGATGGTGGGTTGTTCGTGGTAGAGTTTTAGTGGCCAAAACCCCTAATAAACTTAAGGCTTTTGGTTGTTGGAACTCGTGGATAGTTGTGGTGGTGGCAGAAGGGTGGTTGCGTGTGTGATGTTTAAATAGGTTTCCTATCTCCCTCTCTCTCGCCAGAGCTCGTGTTAGGGAGAATCGAGGTTAGGGAGAAAGAGGAAGATAGGAAACCTATTTATGGATGAAGGGGATGAGAGATCCGCACTGGCTTTGGTTGGCCCGCGTGGGAGGGGATGAAATCTCCGGTGATGAGAAGCGGCAACGACGATAGAGGAAGGAGCTCCTGTTGTAGCTGATGAGGAGCGGAAAAAGAGGAAGAACATGGTAGGATGCCCAATTTGGTCATTGGAGGTCCTGAAGAGAGGGATTGAGAAGGTCGTCGGAGCTAGTGAAGTTCGTGGTTGGAGAGGAGGGAAGAGGGGGAATTCCGATGTAGAATCAACTCCCCTGGACCTAGGAACTTCAGGGAGCTTAAATAAAGCTTGATTTCGAGCTTAATTGGGAAGAATTTGAGATTGTGAAGTAGGAATCAGAGAGTTTCCCTTCTTGCAATTCTTGCACTCGGTGGGTCTTCTCAGCTTTGTTCAGGGAAAGAGATCATGGCCAAACAGTAGGGAATCACTTGATTGTTAATTCCTCCAAATTTGGAGGGATTTCGGGTTAGATTGGAGAAGAAAATCTCGGTCAAAGGCAGCGAGGTTTGGGTTGACTTCTGCATTTAGGAATCAGGCGGAGGGGACCATTTTGTAAAGAAGATGACAGAAGATAGGGACCTGATTGCAAATGACTCGAAAGTTAAGGGGCTAATTGTGAGAAATAGAGATCTTAGGGGCTAAATTGCAAACTAGGTCAAGATGAATTCTGATTGGGCCTAAATTTTGGTGTTAACCTAATTTGGATCCAAGGAATCTAATGGTAAACTTGAATTTGAGTTTTGACTACGTTTGATAGGAAAAATTACACAGAAGGACAAATTAGGGTAAAATCCTGTCTAAAACTCTATTCTTGGTTAAAATGGTTTAGATGGTCCAAAGGTACCAAACCTCTTAGAATATTTTTCTATGAATTTTTGGAGGCTTTATTTGAATTTTATCCTAACCAAAACCTCTTCAATTCAAGTGGGGTTGAGGATTAGGGTTTTGCGTCCTAATTTGATTCTCGAAATGCGTGAAATCCAGTTTCTGTTAGTGTTGACTCACTTTTTGGTCTTTTATGCTTAATTAACTTTTAATTAACCCCTAGGTGATCTCATGGTTACTTTGCATTAATCATTATGTGATGTTAAAACAACAGAATTAACCCTATTTATTGTTTTCTTCTTAAAACAGATTTGAGTGGAATTATAGTCCTTAAGCGATCATTCAGGAGCATTTATCTCTTGATTCTGATTAATTAACGCTAGTTATAATGAATGATGGTGTTACCATCAACCAGTACCGGTACTAAGCCCCATCAGTTATTTATCTTTTAGCCCAACCAGTATCGGTACTAAACATTAATATCGGTATTGGGAACCACCAGCCTATATCATAAATACCCAACTAGTATCGGTACTAAACATCGGTATCGGTAGTAGGCACCACTGGTCTTGTACCAACATAACCCAGCCAGTACTGGTACTGGGCACAATGTTTTGCACTTTAATGTCCCCCCATGCCTACAATTTGTAATGTCCTCATTGTAAATTAGGTGGGTTTGAGTTCAGTTTAGATCGTACATTAGAACAGGTGGGTGGTGAACGGGTCGGGATGACTGTTGCGGATAATTTCTAGCTCTGATACAAGTATCAAAGGTGGAGTCGGTTGTTCTAATAGACGAACCCTGTTTACAAGCAAAATCGATATTTAAAAAGGTGTAATCGTCATAGTAATCCAAAATTGATCAAAAATAGATAAAATTTATAAACTCAGAATCGAAAGTTGAGTCCGAGGTCGCTTGCTGGGAGCAAATATGGAATTCTCACACTAATCTTTAATTGCATATAAATGACACAAGAAATTAAGCACAAAAGAGATATTCAATGAATAAGAACCTGTCACATTAAATATTTAATGAAATCCAATGTAGCTTGAGTCAAAAAGAATAGAGAGAAGCAAAAAGTGGTGATTTAGATCACTAATTAAGTCTCTAGGTAATCATGTACAACTTAAGTAATTTAATCAAATGTTAACTTAGTACTTAAATCATTCAACAGTGTCAGAACTCAAGAACAGATGACAGATGCTTCAATCAGATGCCTTAACAGATTGCTGCATAGGATCCTCAAAGAGCCTTTCTTTTCTCTTCCTCTCCTTAGCTTCATCTTTTCCTTCTTCTTCACAGCACATGGGAGTGAAGTCCTTCAGTGACTAAGTGTTAGCCGCACAACATCAGAGAGAAAGACCCTTCCCCCCTCTCTCACAAATCCTTCTCTGCCTCTCTCAAGACCCAGCATATTGTCGATCCAAATACCGGTAATTGGTTCTAGAATAGTATCCGGGCTTGTAGGCGTGGTGTCGCAAGCGAGGAGTGCAGAGTAGGCAGGTTATGTGGTGTGAGGGGTGTATGGGGACCTGACCCCCAGTGCTTGGGAGAAGAGGCCTCTTCACAAAATTGTATTATACCGCTCAAGTGGTTCCTCACCCACTGATGTGGCACTAAAGTGCTTGCTCTCTTCTTCACGTAAGATCGCAATAGAGGCTTCATCGATTGGGTGTGCTGAAACAACCGAGTCTTCGATTGAAGGCCCTAGAGATGCACTTGGGAGTGTTGCGCACGTCTTGGGAGTGGACTTGAGGGAGATTGCAGTCGGAGAGCAGTGGACGTCATTGGAGATGTTGAGGGTAGCAGCGGAGAACGGCAATGACCTGAAACACAAAATAAGCCCTCAAGGCCACAATAGAACAGCTCAGGAGAACCGCCAAGTGATGGCCAAGGTGGTGGTGGCATTTACGTGGCGTGGGTGTGCGTGTGGCAGTGTGGCGAACTCAGGGTAGGTGTTTGGTGGTGGGTGAGTTCGATGGAGCGTTGAAGTGGGTGGAATGTGGAATGAGGAGAGGGGTTTGGTGTGGGTGAACGAGGCGGAGCTTTTGGAAGTGGAGCGGAGGTGTTTCGTGGTGTGTGGCTTCGGGGAGGCATTGCTGAAGCCTCGCCAGAGTGGAAGAAGATGGCAACGTTGAGGGTGAATCGGCAGTCGATTTAAAATGGGGATGGAGTGGTTCTAACCTAAAGAGGGTGAGAAAGAGTTTGGGATCCTAGCTAACGATTAAAAGGGAGGGAGAGGCGACGGCTTTGATTGGTCGGCGCCAGAGATGAAGAATCCTTTGGTGATGGAGAAGTGGCGAGGAAGATGAGGAAGAAGACACCTGCTGGTATCGCAAGGTGCGGAAGAACTCGAGGAAGTTGAATCAGTCGACTATGGTCTATGGCGCCCGACGAAGAGAGTAGACGGAGAAGCTTGCTGGAGCTAGTGGAAGTTGAGGCCGGGGAGAGGAGAAGGGGTTTCTAACCTCAAAACCAAGCTTAGGAAGATGGTGTAAAGATCCGTTCTATTCTGAGCCTTTTAAGACATCTGGACTATCAGTCAGACGTCTGGTCAGACGTCTGGACCCCTTCCCAAACGTTTGGAAATTGAAAATTTTGTATGCATACTCACGTCTGCGCGTTGGCTGCACGCAAACAGACTCCCACTTTCCTCTCTCTCTTCTCTCCCCCACCAGAACCCTACCACACTCCCTATATAACCCATCTACCCCCTTCCTCTCTCCCCACTCCACCACCGCCACCTTCCTTCCTCTCCATTGTAGTGAGAGGGGCGAGCGCGAGAGAGGGCGCGAGAGTGAGGGGCGAGGAGGAGAAGCGACGTGAAGAGAGAAGGAGGAGCTTGTGCTCGCGAGCTCGTGGGAGCTCATCGGAGGACACACGGCTGGAGCGGTGCGTGCGGGAGGAGGAGTGCGTCGGGGGAGACATCCTCGACACTTTGTTGCAGGCGGAGCTGTAGGCGAGGAAGAGAGGCCACGACTGCGTGCGGCGAGAGGAGCAGGAGGTCGGTTTGGTTCTGGGGTCTTTTCCAGAATCAGACGTCTGGCGTGTTTTCCAGACGATGGGTTGAACGTCTGGTGAAGACACCGGACGTCTGAAAGCAAAGCTTCGCGAAGGTACATTCCTCTTGCAGTTACGGCCATGCAGGTTGCACCGCAGCTTCGATCTGCATGGATAAAAGTGGGTGATTCACCTGTCGCATGCAGGGATAGCTTCAGGAAGGCATGGGGCACGCCCTCCCATGCGTTTCGGATGTCTGGAAAGCTTACCAGACGATCGGAAGCACTCCCAGATGACTGAAGGAGAGGTCGGACGTCTGGAGCTTGGTTTAGACGGTCAAGTAGGGGTTTAGACGTCTGAAGTCGATGCAGGAATCTGAGGTGAGGCCCTAGTGACTTTTAAGACATCTAGACCTTGTGCCAGCCGTCTGATTTAGGTCTGCAGTCCTGTTTTTAACCCGTTAGGGGTCTGTTTGAGGTCCGTTTTACACAAATGAGATATCTATGGATTCCTTGCGAGTTCCTCTACATGTTAGAAGGCCTTTTATACTGTTCTGAACATTTCGTTAAGTTATGTTCCTTGGTACAGGATTTCGATCTGTTGCGTGTTCAGGGCCTATAGAGGCATGTAAGCCTATCGTTCGAGCCCTCAGTACTATCAGATTGTCTGGTAGAGTGGTTTCCTCCTATTTTAATTATAAAACCTGAATGCATATGTGAAATTGGATAACTAGAAACTTAGGATGTGGCATGAATTCTAGGACGAAAAGTATTTGCACTGTTTGTATGCGTGTTTGAGGTTGCAGTCTTAAATGAATGAATAGAAATGTAAACAACTGCCTGTTAATAAACAAGAGCTGCCTGTGAAATATGAAATACCTATGCTAGATACTTGTGACATTTCTTGTTGTATATGCAAATTGTGGAAATACGAGCTGCATGTGTAAAATCTGAGATGGAATTGTGAATGACGAAGCCTGGCATGGGATAACATGGGGAATATGAGCATGAACCCTACGGGGAATTAGGAGTAGAGCTCCTATGGTTAAATGGAAGGGATTTGGAAATGTGAGTGGGAAGTATGCTGGCCCTTGAGTATGTGGTACCAAGGAGAGCGACTGTCCCCTATTTAGTGTAGAGAGGAGCTAGCGCCCTTGGGTTGGGACCCAGGGTTAGGATTGGCCACTCTACACCCACTTCTTTGGCCCTCGCGTATACTGTACCGGGGAGAGCTACTAGTGTACGGAGAGAACTAGCCACCCGACGGGGCCCAGGGTTCAACTAGCCACCCTACGCTGACTTGTTAGGCCCACGAAGCAAACCGGGATAGTCAGACGAGGGTGCGCGGACTGTGGAGGGGCGAGACCCCTGTTTGGTTTTGAGGGACTAGACCCCTGCTATTGAGAGGGCTAGGCCCTATACTGTTCCGTGCTGTACTTTGTGCGTACCTACTAGCGGAAATGACTGACCGCGTGCTAGTGTGGGGTAGCTACCCGTGCGCTTATCGCGCGTGCCGTAGTCACCGCTATGTCTGTTCGTGACCTCAAGGTGTTGACTGGGTGTAGGATCACCAAGGGAGACTCTCCCAGCCAGGAGAGCACCACATGTGCCTTCTACTCTTCGGAAAAGATTGCAATCAAGATCGTTCCCATGAAGAACATGCAAGATCAAGAAAGAGATCTGAAAAGTAAACCAATGGGTGAAAAGGAATAACTTGTAAAATAAAATAATTGGAAAAGATAAATTACCTGTTAGCTTTTACTGCTTTAGTTAATTGGTTACCACTCTACTCAGCGTTCGTTGACTTCATTTACTCATAACCCTTTTCAGGTCCAGGTATTGAGTAGCCCGAGTCACCGGCTGTAGAGGGTGCTGGGCCCAGTCGAGCCCAATAGTAGTTTCCTGTTGTTGTACTTTCTTTTTGTGCCACCATCACCTGGTTCCTAAATGGGAACAAGTCCAGTCTTTTTACTAGGGACTCCGTGAGGATATTAGGTTGTTCGTCAATGCAACTTGCGGAGGGAATATCATGGGTTAGCATGAGGACATCGTGTGGGAGATTCTCGAGAATATGTGCGAGAACTCCATCAATAATGACTCCATGGGATTATTCGATAGGACGAATACCCGCGCATTGACAAACCTTAAGGGAGCACACGAGACGTAGGGCCTGTCCGCATCAGTCGACCTGGAATTGATGGCCAGTCGATTGGACAAGGTCTCTATTATTGAGAAGAAGGTGGATGAGCTGACTCAGCACTTGCAGCGAGCCACCTCTGTGCATAATTCCTTTGCACAGCCTCCTTCCGCACGGGAGACTGTGCAAAACATTTTTCACCGACCTTCTCCTGGGGAGGACCCATATCCACCCCCACCTGACTCTCGGATCGGAGGAACCTCCGACCCTTTCTATACTAGTCGGGGGAATTTCACTCCCTATTTTCTGACTTTTCTAAGGTTGCTCAGACCTGCGATGACCTCAACGCCATCTAGAATGACCCATTTTCCAATATCTACAATCCTGGATGGAGAAACCATCCCAACTTCTAGTGGGCGGGAAATTCCCAAACTCAAAGACCACCCTTTCAACCCTGTCCACAAGCACCTCGTCCTTACCCGTCGCCTCAGCCACGGCCCAACCCTACTTATCCATCCGGGTCAAACCAAGACCAAATGTCCCTCATCCTTCAGACTCTGGCTGACATTCAGAGAACGAATGCAGCTATTTAAAAGAAACACAAGGACGAAATCACAGAGGTTCGAAATCAACTGTCCTAGTTGGCAAATTCTCGCCAACCAAGTACACTTCCTTCTCAACCTCTTCCTAACCCTAATAACGTGCCGACCCAGTGGCGCGTTATGAACCTAAACCCGGGCCAAGAACACATGGTTTATCAGGCCCCCTCTGTTCCTTCACCTGACGGGATGGAGGCCTCAACTTCTTATGCGAGTTATCAGCAGCAACCCATCCTATCAACCCCTAACCAGAATCAGGCATGACTAAATTCTGTGACCACCCGTAGTGGTAAAGAGACGCAAGATCCACCTTATCCAGACCACTCCAAGCCTGGTAGTGACCCAAACCCTAGGACAGTAATCCAGGACGTTCCTATCCCTGTCCCAGATCAAAGACTTAGGCCTATCCTAGAGGAACCAACCAAGGTTCCATTTCCCAAGGCCTTGACCAAGGGAAAGAAGACAACCAAATCCGTGGCTCCTGAGGAGGACCTGGTCAAACTCTTTGAGCAAGTCCAAATAAACATCCCCTTGATGGATGCAATTTGCCACGTACCGGCATATGCACGGTTCTTGAAAAATGTGTATACACCTTAGCGTAAGCCGCGAACTAAGAGTGGGAGTCCAATTGTACTATCAGACTAAGTCAGCTCTGTAATCCTGAGTAGACTCCCACCCAAGGCAAATGACACAGGCACTCCCCTGATTTCATGCAAGATAGGTGAAACCCAGTTCGACAGAGCATTGTTAGACTTGGGTGCTTCCATAAATTTGATACCCACATCCTTACTTAACCACCTAGAAGAATCTAAGCTAAAATCGACTGAGGTGACACTACAGTTAATAGATCGATCCATAAAGTCACCTAAAGGGATTCTTGAGGATGTTATTGTAAGGGTGCGAGATTTCTATTTCCTATAGACTTCATAGTCTTAGACATGGATGCACCAGAAAACCCATGGGACACACCGATCATTCTGGGGAGACCTTTCCTGGCCACTGCTAGGGCCAACATTAGTTGTGAGGAGGGCCAAATAAAACTGAAATTTGGGAATCAAACCCTCAAAATTGATATCTTTAAGGCCCAACAAGGAATTAATTGCGGTGTCATTGAACAAATATGTGATATTAGAGCTATGGTTGCTGAAATGCAATTTGAGAATAACCTGATTATGCCTCATCAACCACAAGAAGATCTTGAACCGCAATTAGAGGAGTCAGACCCTGATTCAAACAAACCCATAACTCCTATCCTTGAACCACACACTCACCCTGAACCACCCGCTGCTGCTGATAACCCCATTCTTGAACTGAAACCCCTTCCCGATCATTTGAAATACATCTTTTTGGCTTCTAATCAGACTTTTCCTGTGATTATAAATTCCAAGCTCACTCCTGATCAGGAATCCTGTCTGATTGTTGTTCTCCAGCAACATCGTGGAGCCATTGGTTGAACTCTCGATGACTTGACTGGAATAAGTCCCTCTTATTGCACACACTGTATCTATTCTGAAGAGGGTGCACGACCCTCCCATGAGATGCAGAGACGTTTGAATCCAAATCTGCAGGAGGTCGTGGAAAAGGAGATCATTAAGTGGTTAGATGCAGGGATCATCTACCCGATCTCCGATAGTCGTTGGGTGAGCCCAATCCAGGTTATGCCTAAAAAGGCAGGGCTCACCACCATTATGACTGAAATCAGAGAGATCATACCTACCCGAATAGCCAACTCGTGGAGAGTCTGCATAGATTACCAAAGACTCAACTCTTCCACGAAGAAGAATCATTTCCCACTACCTTTCATTGATCAGATTCTTGAGAAATTAGCGGGAAATCGATTCTTCTGATTTCTTGACGGGTACTCCAGTTATAACCAAGTGGCTATTCATCCTGAGGACCAAGAGAAGACCACGTTCACTTGCCCCTTCGGGACATACGTATTCCGAAGGATGCCTTTTGGTCTCTGCAATGCACCCGCGACTTTTCAGGGTGCATGCTTGCCATATTCTCTGATATGGTAGGTGATTATTTGGAAGTCTTCATGGATGACTTCTGATGAGAGCCTCATCATGAGTCATAGTTATCTCACTTTGACCCAATAAAGAAGATAAAAGCTCCTACATAACCTAGAAGAAGGCTTAGCGGAAGGAACAAGTGCTCTGAGAAGAAAACATGAAATAAAGGTTAAAACTGCAATTTTACCATTGCAGTACATAAACGGGATTTCTCAGAGGCAAAACATAGGTCAAATGGTCTAAATGAGATAAAAAGTAGGTTGAGTCAATCAGAAATGAGTTTACGTGCAATCTAAGAATTAAATGACACTTGGTAACCCTAAAACAGATCCGCTTAAATTAACAAGGTTCTGGTCAGAATAAAAATCAAGTAAACCCTCTAAAAATCATGGAAAAACATCCTCTAGGGTTTAGAACACTTAATTTGGCCTTTGGAACCTAGTTTGACCTAGATTAGGGTCCTAGCTCTTCAATTAACCTAATTTAGGTTTTTACGTAAAATGTCTAGTCAAACGTGGTCAAACCTAAAATCCAACTTCACCATTAGATTCCCTATTTCCAAATTAGGTTTATACTAAAATTTGGACCTAAGGGGAGGTCATCTTGACCTACTTTGCAATTTAGTACACCTAAATCACAAATTGGTACCTATCTATTGAATATCTTTGTAGAGAGCCCCCTAAGTTCTTCACCCCTTTGCAATCCGGTCCTGCCGCCATTGTTAGGGTAGAACCAAGCTCCGGCGAGGTTTAGAGAGGGCTTGCTCTCTAATCCCTCAGAGATTCCCTCCCAGAAATGGAAGGGGGATTCTCTGAGGAATTCCCTTCCATCTAAAGCAAGTCACGATCCCTGGTGTGAACCCAATCTCTCGTGCGAACACACGAGAGATTTGGGTATCCACCCTCCTTCCATCTCCGGCGAGCCGGCAGAGTTGATTGCGTGGTCTCCACGCGCTAGAAGGTGCGGCCAGCACCTATAAAAGACTCCCCAGACCCTGCCGCAGATCCTAAGCTTGATTTTGACGGAGATCCCCTCAAATTTCCTCTCTCCCATCTCCGGCCAAAAGACCCACAAGCTCCGGCGACCTCCTCCCCTCCTTCTCGTCTCTCTGCTGCCATACCAGCAGCAGAGTCAACTCCGCCACTTCCTCCCACGTCGCGTCATACCAAGCGTGCGTGCCCCTGCCCTCATCCTTGTCGCCACTTCCTCCCTCAGGGTCCTTCTTCCCTGACGACGGCAGTTACGCGCCGTCCACTCCGCTACCTCCCTTCCTTCCAGATCACCCCAGATACCCTCTCCATCCTCTCCTCTCTCTTTTCCCCCTGCTATTTTATCCAATTACCCCCCGACAGTGCCTAACCACCTCCATCGTCCTCGCCTCCGACCGCCCTCCGGCGAGCCGCCCACACCACTCTGCCCCTCCACACGGCTCGCCAACCCTCTCGTGAGCTCCGCCTCACCACCAGGAACTCATTCCACCCCTCCACTGTCACTTCAGGCCTCCACAATCACCCCCCGATCAACCCCACACCTCCGACCACAGGTTGACCTAGGCACGCACGCCTAGGCCAACCTGCGGCCTGCAGCACTGCACATCATCTTCGCCGTGCTACGGTGAAGGTTTCTAGCTAATCTGATTGGGCCAATAGGCCGTTCTTGTGTAGGACAGGTTGCAGCTCTTACCGCCATTGACGGTCAAAGCAGCGAGGAGCTCGTAGCAGCTTCAGGCACCAGGGCTCCCAGGATGCAGGTGCAGCAGACTCACACGAGTGTCGCGAAGCGAGTGAGGCCAGCAAGTCGCACTACGAGGCCAGCAGCTGGGGCAATTGCACGACGGAAGCTCTGCGGGCGTGCATGAAATCGGGACTGATCAGATAGTCCCACATCGTGGAATCGCGAAACACAGGTATAATATAAATTATTTTTGTGTTTTAAGCTCACTGCCTCTGTAAGCACAGGGGTGAGGTCCCTCACCTGCCCTCACACCCGCCTCGTTCGCGGCTTGACCTCGCGAATCTGGCGGGATTCGACCCGACCCTAACCTTGAGCACTCCTCGCGCATCACCACCTGCTAGTGCGCCTGGTCTCGGGTGCGAAGTTGACCCGATTACCCGTGTGGCTCTAGGAGAGCGTCCTTGAGCGAATTGCAGAGAAAGAGAGAGACGTTTGGGTAGAGGGACGGGGGTAGGTTTTGCCTTGGCTGTGGTGTGCGCAGGAAAGAAGAAGCAAAGGAAGAAGCGAATACTTAGCAGCTGCAGAAAAGGAAGAGAAGAAAGAAGAAGAGGCTGTGTAGCAGAAAAAGAAGGAGAAGCTTTCGTAGAGAACCAAAGAGAAGGAAGAAGGAAGGCAAGGCAGAAGAAAGAGAAGAACGAGGAGAGGCCAAGTAAAGACTCTGTAAAGATCAGAAGAAGAAGAAGAAAGAAGGAAGGCAAGGCAGGAGAAGAAATAAGAGACAAGAAGCAAAGGCAGAAAGAGAAAGAAGCAGAAAGGAGAAGAAGAGAGAAAGGGGATTGCATTTAAGACGTCTGATACAGAAATCAGACGTCCAATTCTATTTTCTTTTACAAATCCTTTTTAAAATTCTCTCTTTGAATCACTCATTTTCACTTAACAGTTGTATTCTTTGGTTTTAAAAAGTACTGAGATTGCTCCCCGTGTTCGACCTCGGATACTCTAGTTTTTCGAGTAATAAAATTCTTTATATTTGTTTAAACATTTTGTCGGTTATACTACAACGTGATACACTTTAAACCCGAATCAAAACGTGACAACTTCTCAGTTTTCAGGGCATCATTTGACGATTGCCTCCAGCACTTGGTTCATATACTCAGGCATTGCATCAATGTAAATTTAGTTCTTTCCTGGGAAAAGAGCCACTTTATGGTGCTTGAGTGGATCGTCCTAGGTCATCTAATTTCTGAGAAAGGCATCCAAGTGGATCGAGCCAAGGTTGATCTAATTTCTTGACTTTCTATGCCTAGCTCGATCAGGGACATCCGTTCTTTTCTGGGGCACGTCGATTTTTACCATCGTTTCATTCCTGATTTCTCTAAAATTGCACGTCCCCTGACTACTCTTCTTTCTAAGGATGTACCCTTTGAGATATCTAAGGAATGCACTAAAGCCTTTGAGAACCTTCGTGACCGAGTCACCCAGGCCCTGATCCTACAGTCCCCTGATTGGTCTCAACCCTTTGAGATCATGTGCGATGCATCTAATTTCGCTGTAGGAGCGGTTCTGGGGCAGAAAGTTGACGGGAAACCCGTGGTCATCTACTACGCCAGCAAGACACTTGGCGAGGCTCAGCGTAACTATACGGTTACAGAGAAAGAACTGCTAGCCGTAGTATTTTCCCTTGAAAAATTCCGATCTTATCTCCTGGGTTCCCACGTCATAATCTACTCGGATCACACAGTTGTGAGGCATCTCCTTGCCAAGAAGGATGCGAAGCCTCGACTAATCCGATGGATCTTGCTGTTGCAAGAATTCGACCTCGAGATTCGTGACAAGGCGGGAAGACAGAATGTGGTAGCTGACCACTTGTCTCGCCTTACTTTTGAGATCATCAACCCTTCTAGACCCATCACGGAGCATTTTCCTGATGAGCACCTACTGACTATTGGTACTAGGCTTCCATGGTTTGCTAATATAGTGAACTACTTGGCATCTCATCAGATCCCGTCTGATTGGCCGAAGGCCAAGAAAGACAAATTGCACTCTGATGCCAAGTACTACATCTGGGAAGACCTGTACCTCTTCTGCATAGGTGCTGACCAAATCATTCGGCGATGTGTCTCGGAGGGTGAAATCAATGATATTCTCTCCTTTTGCCATGACCAGGCATGCGGAGGCCACTTCTCTGGGCACAAAATCGCATCAAAAATCCTCCAGTGTGGCTTTTATTGGCCCACTTTATTCAAGGATGCATATAATTACTGCAAGGCATGTAGTCGTTGCCAAACATTGGGCAACATGAGCCATCGCGACATGATGCCTTTGCAGTCGATTCTCGTATGTGAAATCTTTGACATTTGAGGGATTGATTTTATGGGCCCCTTTCCTATTTCGGATGGCTTCGAGTACATTCTACTGGCTGTGGACTACGTGTCCAAATGGATCGAAGCCATACCGACTCGAACCTGTGATCATAAAATCGTTATCAAATTCATTCATCACAATATCTTCTCACGGTTCGGGATTCCTCGTGCAATCATCTCTGAAGGAGGGATCCATTTCACCAATGCTCAGTTCAGGTCACTGATGACCAGATACGGGGTGTCTCACCAAATCTCTACTCCTTACCACCCCCAGACTAATGGTCTAGCTAAGCTATCAAATCGGGAGATCAAGAAAATCCTACTGGTCATTGTTCGACCTGACAGGAAGGACTGGTCGTCCCGACTTCCGGAAGATTTGTGGGCTTATAGGATCGCCCACAAAACCCAATTAGGCATGTCTCTTTTTAGACTGGTGTACGGGAAGGCGTGTCACCTTCCCGTCGAATTGGAGCACAAAGCCTATTAGGCAGTACGGAGCTAATTTAGATCTTTCTAAGGATGGAACCCACAGAAAGCTTCAGATAAGCGAGATCGATGAATTACACCTTGATGCGTACGAGAACTCATGAATCTACAAAGAGCGGGTTAAAGCATTCCATGACAAGCACATATCTAGAAAGATCTTTCATCCTGGTCAGAAGGTCCTACTCTTCAATGCCCGACTCAAACTCTTCCCTGGGAAACTACGATCCAAGTGGGTCGGATCATATCTTGTCCGACAAGTTTTTGGAAATGGATCCGTCGAAATTAGTCCTCTCAGCCATGATTCGGAACCTTTCATCGTGAACTGTCAGAGACTCAAACCGTTCATCGATGTAATCTCTATATATTTGGCTGAGTTATCATTTATCCTCCATTTTCCCTGAGCATATTGCGCCCAGCCGATGGCGTAAAACTCAGCGCTCAACAGGAGGCAGCCCGTCATTTCTTTTTGGAAAAATCCGAAACCTTTTTTGACACCTCTTCACACTTAAGATTCATCCTTTAGGATAGCCAACTCCACCTCAGGTGCCTGCATCTGAGATTAGAAATCGTCCGCAACAATCATCTCGACCCATTCACTCACCAAAACATCTATCCTAATTATGAACTAAGCTAAATAAAAACCCTCCTAGGTTACAATGAGGATATTGCAAATCTTCGGCATGGAGGGGTATGAAAGTGCAAAACTCACAAGAAAAGGTTTTAAACAAAAAAATTCACATATCCCAAAAACACCATAAAAATTAAAAATTTTTTGAAAAAGAATAATAAAATGAGAGAAGAAATTTCTGTGGACTCTACAAAGGAGGAGAAAAAGAATAAAATGATAAAAAGGAGCACAAAATGAAAGAAAAGAGATAGTCATTAGTAAGAAATTAAGGAATTAACCCAAGTTCTAGACCACATTCAGGAAAAGTAATGGAAAGTGCACAGTGAGATTAGTAAGAACGCAAACCTTAGGCATTCTTGGATAGACTCTTAGTACCCATTAAGATCTAGATATTCCTCAAGAGGTTGAGGAAAATGAAAAGCTTAAGTATTAGGTCTAAGGCTTAGGGTGTATTTGGTCTCGTTAACTAACTTTTGGTTTACGGGACTCAGTAACCTAAGCACCCAAATTTCACATACAGCCTTGTTCAGTAAGCATAAAAATCAAAATCACGCAGAAGCGTTTCAAAAATTCTGAAAATGTCACCTAGAGTGGGAGCGGTCGATCAACACAAGTTGATTTGGACGAGTTCCCAGCACGGAGAGGTGGGAAATTCCCCTCGAAGATGCATAATAAAATATCATCTCCTCAGTGCTTGTCTCTTAGGATATTTACATATCATATTGGGGGCATGTAAGCACTCTGCTGGTTCATATTCCATGGATGGCATTATCACGAAGAGTCAATTGCAAGGGTCTGAATTCAGCCACGGAACACCATGGACGGGATTATCTCGAAATCTCGAAAGCCAGGGTTCTGGGGGTTACCATGGGCGGTGCTATCTCAAAGCATCGACTGCCAGGAACCCTTGAGGATTGATGATGGAGACAAGGAATCTGATACATACCATGTTGAAAAGCCAATCCTAAGCTAGAATTAAAAGAGAGAGAAAACTCTCCAAACATATAAATCTTCTACCTCTCTCTCTTACAAAACGCATTGTGAGCTGAACCAGGGCTAAAATTATCCTAAGCACGAGTGCTTTAACCACAAAGTCCAATAAACCTTAGGTTAGTTCCTATAGGCCTTAAAAACCTTTGCTAAGGACTGAGGCTAAAGCTAAACAAATCTGGATCTTAGTTGGTACTAGAGTACCTTTTAGGCCTATGGTTGGCATTCTGACCTAATCAAGGTTACAAGAGAAAAAGCACTTATCTAAACTCAATAAAAAATTCATGGTCTAGAACAAAGGTTAAAACCTTAAAATTTTGCTAAGGGACTAGCAAAAGCTAGGCATGGGGGTATGATGAGAGCCTCATCATGAACCCTAACTATCATAATTTAATCTAAATAAGTGTGAAGAAGCTCCTACAAAACCTAAAGAAAAGCCTAACTTAGAGAAGTCTGAATTGAAGAATAAAACGAGTCATGAGGGGTAAAACTGTAATTTTACCAATGCAGTACACAAACAGGGTATTTAAGGGTCTAAACACAGGTCAGATAAGCTTAATGAGAAAGAAAGTAGGATAATCTGATCCGAAAAGGGTTATAGCAACTTCTAGGAATTAAATGACATTCTGTAACCCTAAAATAAACCCACTTTAATTCACGAGGTTCGAGGTAGGATAAAAATAAACTAACCCCTCTAAAATTCATGGAAAAATATTCCCTAGGGCTTAGAACTATCAATTTGGCCTTTGCAACCTATTTTGACCTAAAATGAGAACCATGCCCAATTTATGACCTAATTTGGATTTTTACGCAAATTGACCAGTCAAACGTGGTCAAACATAAAATCAAATTTCACCATTAAATTCCTTAGGTTCAAATTTGGCTGGTACAAAAAATTGGGCCTAACAGAAGATCATCTTGACCGACTTTACAAATCGATCTTCTTGAATTACTTTTTGACCCTTATCTTTTGAAACCCTTACACATAGCCCCCTATCTTTCCCGTCGTTCTTTGCAGAACGGTCCTCCCTGCCACTCTGCGCAGGAGCCATACCTCTAGCGACCTTGCGCGGAGGATGGCGCCGCGTAGGGTATGGCGCCCGTTCTTAGAAATGAACGGTGGGTTCCCTGCATCGTCCTTTGTCGCAGGGACCCTCCCTTGTGACCTGCGACCACCCATGCCTCTCGTGTGAACACACGAAAGGCAATGGTCTCCATCTCCGGCAAGCTCCGCACGTCGCTCCCTCGGGCCACTCTCCTCGCCCACTACAAGCTATTTCTGGCTGAGAAAATCGCCCTCTTTTGCCTCCTCTCTCTCCAGTCAGACTGCCCTAGCTTTCGACGAACTCTCCTCCTTCTCGTCGCTCTGCTGCCATACCTGCAGCAGAGCCCACTCTGCCGTGTCGTCCCACACCAGGCCGCACCAGCTGGTGTTCTCAGATCTCTTCCTCGTCGCCGTCACTCGTCCTCTGGGCACCTTCGTCCTCAGCTCCGGCAGGCACGCGCCTGGCAGTCTTCCTCTCCCTCTTCGTCGATTAAGTAGGTAGGAACTTTCTCCTCACTCTCCTCTCACTTTTCCCTTCTTGAATTAGTCTTTTAAACCCCTCGACTGCCACGACCACCTTCATCTACTCCGCCTCCAGCCACCATCTCCGGCGAGATTGCCCCACTTCCAAAGACCTTTCCACCCTTCGCCGACAAGCCCAGAAGCTCCCCCTCACTCCACTCTAGCGTTTCCCCTACTCCATTCACCACCCTACACACTCTGAGCACCCCCCGAACACACCCACTTCCACGTACGTAGGTTGCCCTAGGCACACGACCACAGGCACTCTCACAGCACGCTGCCCCTCGCATCGCCTTTGCCACACTCTGGTGAAGCTCCCTGTGTTGTCTGACGTGGCCGTGAGGCCGTCTTCATGATTTCAGGGTTCACCCTCCTCATCGCCATTGATGAGCAGCAGGAGCTGCTTCGCAGGCAGCTCCAGGTCTCTTTGACTCCAGGCGCGGGCTCCAGGCAACACAAGGCACGACCGCGAAGGCACCCAGGTTCTCAATTGGGAGCGCGAAGCCTTCGTTGCTGCCCAATTGTCAGCTGCTTCTCACCTGCAGGTGAGCGGATCTGATGTTGGACTTTTAGTCCCACCTCGTAAGTGTATGGGTGAGCGCCCACACTTAAATTGAAAAAGTGGTATAGATTCTTCACCTCCGATTACACATGGGGTGAGGTCCCTCACCTATCACCGGGTCACGTCCGCGGCTCACCCACGCGGATCTGACCCGACCCAACACCCTCCTGTGCACTCCTCGCGTACCACCCACGCCGGTGTGCCTGGACCCGGGCACGCGACTCGACCCGATTACCCGGCTTTGGGAGAGCTTACCAAAGAGAGATCCAGAGAGAGAGACAGATGCGGGGAAGGGGTAGGGTTGGTTTTGTGCTGATATTTGCATGTGTGCGCAGGAAAGAAGAAAGAAGAAGAGGAGCAGCAACCGGGACTTAGCCGCAAAGAAGAAAAGGAAGAACAAAGAGAAGAAGAAGGAAGAAGCAAGAGAAGGAAGAAGAAAGGAAGGAAAGAAGCTGAAGGAAAAGAGGAGGAGCTGCACTGTAGCAACCGAGCAGTTAAGTCATCTGAGCGCTGAATCAGACGTCAGCGAAAAAGGAGAGTCAGCAGCAAGAGAAGAAGAAAAGAAAGAAGAAGAAGAAAGAAGAAGACAGGCTGAAGAAGAAGAAGAAGAGAAGAAGAAAAGAAAGAAGAATAAGAAAGAAGAAGCAGAGAAAAGAAAAGAAGAAAGAAGAAGAAAACAAGCTGAAGAGAAGAAAGAAGAAGAGAAGAAGAAAAGAAAGAACAAGACAGGCCGAAGAAAAAGAAAGAAGAAGCAGAGAAGAAGAAAATAAGAATGAAGAAGAAAGAGAAGAAGACAGGCTGAAGAGAAGAGCTAGCTGAAGAGAGAGAGAATAAGAAAAAGCCAATTACTCTCTCTCTCTTTCTCCCTCTCTTTTAATTTTTTGTAAAACCTTATATATATTGTGAATTTATATGCTTCTGGAATTTTGGTTTGCTCCCTTAGTTTGACCTCGGGAAACTTTTCATTCCGAGTAATAAATTGTATTAGATTGGTAACCGTTTTTGTTATATACCACAATGACTATAATAACCACATCAACAAAGATGAGCGAGCTAGTCGTCAGTGCAAGGTGCAAATATAACTAGCATATGTGTGCAGGT
Organism: Thalassia testudinum; assembly: GCA_037157565.1. Taxonomy (NCBI): domain Eukaryota; kingdom Viridiplantae; phylum Streptophyta; class Magnoliopsida; order Alismatales; family Hydrocharitaceae; genus Thalassia; species Thalassia testudinum. The sequence continues at coordinate 59,504,184 of JAZHRO010000030.1, forward strand.
GCGTGCGTGTGCACGTGCCTGTGCGTGCATGGGCCTGAGTGGGCATGTGGGCCTAGAATGGGTCAGTACTGTGCTGGGCTGTGAAATGAATTAAAATCCACAATAAATAAACTAGGCATGGGCCTAGTAGGGTTTGGTCCTTATCCTAGTGGGCGCTGTGTATCCTCGAAAAGTCTGTGCTACCCATTAAAAGCCATAATTTTTATAATTGAGAGGGTTAATGGGATTAGTTGGGTGCGAATGCAACTAAGTGTGGAGGATTTAAGAAGGTGCATTAAAGAGAGAATAGTTAAAGAAGAAAGGCTTAGGAAGTAAAAAGAGTTAAGGAAGAGTGAAGTCAAAAAATTAAAGAAGGGAACTAAGGAAGCTTAAGAAGAAAAATATAATAAGGAGAAGAGGCCGAGAAGGAGAGAGAGCTTAAGAGACTAAGGAAAGAAGGTATAAGAGGAAAGAAGAGAGAGAATATAGAGTCTTAAGAAGAGAAGGAAAAGAAAAGGTAAAGAGAGAGAGAGAGAGCACGAATAAGAAGAGAAGAAAAGAAAGGCTGAAGACTAAAGAAGAAAATGAAAGAAAGAAAAGAGAATAAAATCAAACGTCCATGCTTATTATAAGAAGTCTAAGTTCTCTTTTCAAGCCATCTAATCTCCTTTCCAGATGCTTGATTTAAAGTTTAAGTGATCATATATTGAGTATTCAAGTTTTAATGACGTTTTTAAGCTTTCCAATAATGTAATAAGGCATGATAACTCTTGTACTTACTCTTCTTGCCTGATATTCTTGTAAAATGTTGTAATAAACTTGTTTACTTGATTCTAAAAGTTAGATTTCTTGTGTAAACTTGTTTCTCTCTAATGGAACTTTGCATGCTTATACTTGATCAATCTTTTGTGCAAGATTCACATGCTTAAAGTATTATAATTATAATCTAATTAATTAAGTAGCTATTAATTATTCATTAGAAGTTAATGGTGAATTATGATTTAATTATGCCTCCCGGTCAACAACCTGGACTCAACCAGTTAAAAAAGAAAATAAACTCTAAAATGTAGTTAAGAAAAAGTGGGATGCTATCCGTCAAGCCCAAATTCTGCATGTCTGTCTGGTTGTTATACCTCAGAAAATCCCTTTAAAAAAAGAAATTGTACTAAAAAAATGCTTAGCCATAGCTTTTTACTCTATTCTCATTTCTCACTTTTTGCATTTGTTGTTTACAAGAACCTCTATCTAAGTTGTGGATGCCTTTTGCTCTGCTGACCGTATCCGTATCTCCTATCTGTTTCTGGATCTTTTACCCTCTCAAATACATCCTACATTAGAATGACAAATTATTTGCAATAGTAACTTCTTGATACTATATGTATTCATATTCTGAACCACTCACTATTTTGAAAATTAGGTCACTGAAAATGAAGCTATTGAACTAGTGGAGCTTGCCTTGAAACATTATTCATCTGATATAACTACTCGATCTATGTCACTCATTGCTCTTCTCAAGTTCTCCTCACGTATCCCAACATGCTCTGAGTAAGGCTTCAAGTATTTTGCATATTATAACTGTCAATTGGTATTTGTCATCTATTTTATTTTGCCTGTCATCAAGCTGATTAATACCTGTTATCCTTTGTAGGTTCCTTTATTTTGTGCTCATGCCTTTGCAATTTTCCTCAATTATCACCAATTAACGTTTTTTTGATGATTTTCTTGAAAGAACAACCTTCAAAGTTGTTATAGGAAGCTATTTGGAAATTGATAACTAGCTTGTACTTGTAGCAAACACTTGGCTACTCCTCAAGCCAGCTAGTTTTGATTTTCTGGATAACAAACAAATTTTTTTTTGTTTGAAAAGGATCAAAAACAAATTATGACTTGGCTTGGTAACATTTTTGTCGACGAGCTTCGTATACCGGAAGCCCTCATATGCTCCCCTCATCAGCTTCTCCATCTCTTTGCCAGAACAATGTTCATGGAAGAGGGCTTTTATGATGCATGCGATTGTCATCAGATGAAGGGACCAGTAATTCTTAAGAATCTTATCAAATGGGACTACTGTTTGGAAGCTACCAAGGAAGTGTTGCCCAAATCTGCTACTTTCAGGCGGGTGATGTAAACATGTTTACATTACATAAAATGTCTATTTATGCATGTTCTTAAGCATAGAATTACATTACATACTATAAATATTGCATAACATGCATCATCCTACATTTAGATTAGTCAGAATAAAATGGAGGTTAATTATCTCTTTTTTTGGTCAGGGACAAGGCGACTTTTTATCGAGGCTTCGGATCGAAGATCCAACCGTACGAATCTGATCAGGGTGACGATTGGAGTTCAACGATTTCAAGATCGCCGCCCTAATCGGATATTCGTAGCATCAAATAGAGACTGAGGAACCCTAGAAGATCAAGGGCCAAGATGGTGTTAATCCTCACTTTAGTCGACAAATTCGATCGCATGAATAGATTTGGATCGATGATCGCAGCCTAATGGCGTAAAAATCGACTCAATCCGATACCCGTGGCACCATCTACATCACCCAGAAGATGGACGGTTAAGATGGTGCCACGTGGCGCCATCTTGGCCGCCCAACCGGCCGCACGTAACCGCTGAAGCCTTTAGAGCCAACGCCTCTCCGTCGTTGGATCAAGATCCAACGGCTGAGAGTGGATCTCAGACCGGCGCCTTCATCTTCTGAAGCCAAAGGAGGATGTTGCCTTGACCGTTGGATCTCAATCCAACGGCCCAAATCGCGTGCCATGCAAATGCACCACTCGCCCATCCTTGTGCGCAGTGTAGTGGATAAGGCGCTCGGCCGCCTCGACGCGGGATCGAATCCGAGAGGCGCTTCGATTAGGCGTGCATGAGTAGGCGCTATCGACCGCACGATGGAGATCGAGCGGCCATGCGCGCCCAATCAAATCCACTCTCCATCTGACACGGCATGGAAACGTGCCGTTGCACGCAATGAGGCGGGAGGGGATGTGTTCTCAGCCGTTCGATCTCACGATCCAATGACCGAGATTGAGAGATCGTGGACAAGCGTTGAACGAGTGGAGATGAGTGAGCGCGCGCACGCCGCCCACAACGACCACGTTCAGGCCTTTAGTGACGGATTTATCCGTCACTAAAGGTCCTGAATTAATAATTTTCAACATAAAATGACCAAATTCTCTCACTCCTTGCAACTATAAAAGGAGACCTCCTACATATGAAATTCTCATCTCTTCTCTTCTCTCACCCCTTCCAAAGCTCTAAGAGCTTGTCCCAAACCCGGGATGCTCCTCTAGAGTAAAAATCTTAAATTTTCCACCTTCGTCCCCCTTTGTGGAGCATTCTGCGGTTGTCCTCTCTCTGCATTCGAGAAGCGGATCCCGCGACGACGACAATGTGCTGCTTCGTTCCTATTCTTCCTGCTTCTTCTCCTTCTTCCGGCTCCATTCCCCTTCTTCCAGGCGTCGTCCTGTCCGGCTTGTCCTCCAAGTGATCGTTGAGGAGGATATCTCTCTCTCCATTCCTTTTACTGCTTTCTAGAGTAGATTTATTGCTTTCTAGTGTAATCATTTCCCGCTTTCTAGTTGTAATGAGTAGTGTAATGAACAATTTCCGATAATGAAATCCATGTTTATTCTACATCCCTTTTGCTTTTATTTGTAATATTCTCTCTCTCTCTTCTATTTATTCTTTGTTAAATAGTTTTCAACTAGCTATTCTGTTTCGTGACAAATAAAACAAACGCGTATTTTTAATCAAACGTCCGCCTCCCTATGTTCGATCCGGGATTTCTATTTTGGTATAAATTTTATTTGTTGAACACGAGTTCTTCGCTATTCAAACTACAACGACAGATTTTCAAAACCAAACTTGATAGCGTAGTACTTCGTAGCTTCAACAGCGGGCTGCTAGGGAGATGCTCCAAGATAGACTTCAACTCAGTCGGCGGCTTCCCTTTGCCTTTTTGGAACCATTCCTCTGGTTTGCCCTTCCATTTCCACACAACAGATTACCGATCCAGGTCCACCCAATCTAGATTCAAGACGTACTCTTGTAGATCGTCTTCTTCATCGCTGCTCGACGCCATCGCTTCTCCCTCTTGGTTATCATCAATATTATTATTGCAATGTAGCCAGTTGCAGAGTAATAATAGGGGAATTAAAAGTAGACCCAAGATCAGGTTGACAAGAATACCTGGGATCAGGTTGACAAGAATAAGTAGCCAGCTCGTAAGCACTAATATGCCATGGATCCCCATTAACAAAGCACCACCAAGTCTCTTTCCAGTGTATAACAACGACATAACTATTGTGTTGTCAAAAGATGGAGCTTGGTCCATCAAATCCCTTGGCGTTCGCATCACATGGCATCTGTTTTCATGACGATCTCCCCAATATTACGACAACCATTCAAGGATATTGAAGAATTTTGAGATAGAGCTACCCCCAAACCTAGAATTATCCCTGTAACTTGAACGAAAAAGATAGCCATGGTGGACCACCTATAATCAGACCTCTGTTTGATTGACACAACTGACGAAGATAATAAAGACTTGTTAGGAAGAAGGAACACAAGGCAATAGTTAAGAGAGGCACGGATTGGAACTCAATGGAGGCTTGCAATGAGTACTCTGGGCTACAGGCGAGTACCATCAACCAGTACTTCTGGATGTACATCTTATGCTTCTCAGTGGTAAACTTGGGGGCATCAGCTGTACTACTATCATTCTGCATCCCCCTCACGATCTCCTTATGCTTGAAGTCAAATTGGGACTCCAGGCGTTTCTTGGTGGTGGGAACGATCAATCTGTGCGAGAGTAAGAAGGCATAGATGATAATCATAACTATCCTGATGACAGTAAGTTCATGTTCAAATTTGGTAATCAGTCCGGTTCTGCATTGATCCCACACCTTGTAGAAAGTAATTGCTACAATCAAGCCAAGGGCAAACAAATTGGTGATGATGGTGATCCCATCCATTGTGCTTAGAGAGGGCGTCGCGTGGTTCATGGAGATGCAGATGAAGACAACAGCAGTGACCTTCGCAAGCTGGTCCAAGAGCTCTGGCATGGATTTCAAGGTCTCCACGGACACCAACGTGGCGGACTCCAAGAGGCCCAACGTCATCGCATTGAAGGGGAAGAACTTGCATGAAAAACGCAAATCAAGGAGCAGACAAAGGCAAGAAGCCCACTCCACAACTTATTTGTCTCCTTGTGCCCTTCTAAGCCTCCATACGATCCCCAATTGGAAATGTCCGGAGCCCCACCCAATGGGCTTATAGTCGGAGCCCCACCCGACGGGCTCCCCCACCCTGCTGGAATGAATGGGCTCAGACTCGTCGCCATCTCTCTCTATCTCTCTCTCTCTCCCTCTCCCTCTCCCTGTATGCTTCAACTTAATTCCTTGCAACAATTCAGATTCTATATATCCCTCCTTATTACAATATATATATAATGCACACCTTAATTCCTGATCCCTCCTGATGCAGCAACCAGGGAGAAAGTTAGGATTTTAATTATGTCGGCGGGGGAGACAATCAAATTATATAACTATATATTAACTGCTTTCTTTAAAAAAAAAGTTATTTTAAAATATATTTTTCTCAATATAATATCATAAGTAAGGTGGAAAAATTTTTTTCTCATACTAAACACGGTTTATGACAATTGCAATCTTGGCCAAGTTGCAGGATATATAAATTTCAACCACTAACACCAAATTTAGAAAAATTCATATTTACCCAAGAAAATGGACCATCTACACTATTAACCAAAATGAGGTTCCGATCACCTAAAGTTGACTCCTTATCTCAATTGTTTTCTCGCATATTCCCTCACCAACTGACACAACGATGTCATATATATGCTAAAAATTTAAGTTAAAATTCTAAGTCCTAAAAGCTTCCTATGCTAAATTTATGCTAAAACTCTACGTCTTTGCTTATTGATTTGAGTGTTCTTTGTAACCAACGTTAACCACAAAATTTGCATATATTACTAAACATATTTAAGATCAAATAATATTCTTACATTCAGTAATATGATTAGAATATAAATTAGGCAAGAAACAATTTGATCTTATTTAAGCTAAGGTTTATACCACTAAATATGGTATAGGAATGGCGTTGGTTGTTTGGTACATCTTATAAGATTTGTAAAATAGTATGTGAAATAAGGATTTATATTAAAGAATATTTTGAAGTGGTTTGTAACCTATATATAAAAAAATAATTATGAAGGAGATAAGTATACTTTAGATCACATTACATATACAATAAATATGCATTACGTTAAATCTTGAAATTGATCGACGGAGCAATTATATTGTGCACTTGGAAAATTAAGCAACGTAAAGGAAATGAAACTACTTTTCATTTGATCAAAAAGAATTTTTCATCATTTTCTTAGTGTTTGAGAACTTTCCCTCACTTTCCATGTATTCTATCATTTTTCCTCTCACGTACAAATCATTTACCCTAACACGAGGGATGGAATTTAAGGGAAAGTAAGGAAACTGAGTTCCTTCTATTTTCTAACATATGCAAAAATGCAAGAAGTTAGTCAAAATATATATGATTTCATTTTCTTCACTTTCCTCTTGACCCTCAAAATCATTTTCCTACATCTTTTGGTGCACATAAATAAAAAAAATTTGAAAATTTATCACATAACCTATAACAAACAATCTTGAGGTATCTCCAAACCAAGTACATAACTTCTCTATCTACCACATGTGTCAAATTGTAAACCTATAGTATTTATCTATACATATCCAGTGACCATTTGAAAGATAATTTTCAAATGCATAATTACAATTTCAACATAAGATATTCAAATAATAAGTATGTTGGGCGATGCATTAACGAAATATTTACTTTGTTGAATGTACCATTACATAATTATCAAGTTTTGTCATGTACATTAGTATTTTAAAGAGTCCATTCCCAAAACTGAAAATATAGTTAACTTCCACCATGTAATTTATATCTTTTAGATTATATAATTTGGAAATAGAGAAAGTCTTATATTATTTTTATTGATGCATCAGTTGAAAATGATTTTCCAAGTGTTGATTCTAAAGTTTAATGGTTGGGAATTAAAGGAATGGGTGTGGGAAATAAGATAAGCTCGTCCTTCACCCAAAAGTGATGTTATTGGTTGCTAATCGATGACTTGTTTTTCATAGATGGAAAATCAAAATACATCGTTAGAAAATGAAAACACATTACTGTACTTTATTTTTCTACTGGTCGAAAATAAATACACATGGGTGTGTTAGCTTCCATCAGTAGAAAATGATTTTCACTTGGAAAGTTGTTTCTCACATATGGAAAAGTGATTTTTCACCTGAAAAGTAATTTTTCAGGTGTAGAAAGTAATTTTCCATCTGAAAAATCATTTCCACCAACTCAAAGTCAAAAACATTAGTTGAAATGGCCACCTATGGTGTAAAAAACTTAAGGTTGTGAGTGGAAACCCACACATTACAAAATGAATTGCAATGCATGTTTTTTTACTCACGTCTTTTTATTATATATAAAAAATAGATTTATATATTAATTTTGATGTTAAATTTTTTTAATCACTTTAGTAGTAATTTATCAATGGTTGTTAACAATTGCTGAGAATATATCTATACTAAGAGGTATAGATTTACTTTTCTTTTTGTAATTGGCTTGATGCTTTGGTTATTTTTAGTTGTTTTCACTTGCTTTTTTTTGCACCTCTTGAGTTGATTTTCAACATGGTATACCAGGTAGAAAAGTATATTTTACATGACTTAACTAAAATCTATGGTATGTCATTCAAATAAGGTGATTTACGAATATATCAATGGCACCAACCATCAAGGGAAACAAAGTTTAGAAAGGTTTGAGAAGTAAATCTTTTGCATGTTTTACCTTTGAATGCTATCCTTTTATTGCCTTTTCATCTTTCATTTTTTGAACATATAGATGAGGAAAGGATGCTAAACAATCACCTTATATATGCACTTTTAGAAAGTTACAAATCTGCAGTCATAAATTTAACTTAAGCATTATAAGATATTTTCTTAGCTTTTAAGAACAATTTTTTGGCATCTCTCTCCTCAAAAGAATCCCACAAGATTAAGAGAAAGATAAAATAAGCTATAATTATGTAACTTTTTAGAAACTATGTACCTTTAATGTTGATTAACATCAAAAAAAAATTTCTTACAATACACTTGATTTCAAATATCACAAAAAATGCCACTTGATTTCAATTATCAAATTAAATTATTAAGTTTATCCCGGAACAAAGTGTGGGTCGATTTGCTAGTACAAACTAAAATAAAGTGCTGATTTGAGACATTGTTAATTAATTAAAAAGGCAAATATGAATCAAATAATCCTGAACAAATGATAAAACAGAATAGGTAAATAGACGGATGCAAGAACTTTGAATTCTTAATAGATTAACCAATCGAGTAAAGGGAATCAACTAAATTAATTATCTAATTACATGGAGAAATGTTTAGTGTGTACAAAATTCTCACCTAAAAAGCTACCCCTGCACCTTACCCCCACGGTGGCAGTAGCCCTCAACTTTGTCTTACTCCCCCAATCTGGCCTATATTTAATAGCTGAGATGTTGGATGGGATTTTTTTATGCGTGAAATGACACCAAGATAGATATGCTTGCCAATTGATGCAAACTAATCAACCAAATTAAATGGAACTAAAGAATCAATGAATAACTACATCTGGAGTTACGCGAAATAAGGATAAATTTGATTTTTAAATAGCCACAGAAAAACATACAGTGAGTTGTTGGCGCAGATGGAACTTGTAACGACATCCAAGGCTCATCACTTCAAATTCTAAGTAACTAAGGTCTTATTTGGTAAATATTTAAATTTATTTCGCACCTACCACATCTTCTATCACCTGTCATATTTAATTCTCATCAATTATATTTACATCTACTCACTCAATCTTACTAACGGCATATAAATAGTGAAAAAAATTTATTTCTCAACTATCACATCTAATTCTCACCAATGATATCTACCTCCACTAGTTTACTCTTACTTATTACATCCACCTATCACGTCTATCTTACTATCCAATTCCCAATATAATTAAAAGTAAAAACCAATAACTATCGTATTCATATCCATTAACCCTCATCTTACTCATTCACTTATCTATTCTTAAGACTTTCTAAATTTTACTTAGTCATAAACTTTAAACCCTTATCAAGCGGAACCTTCTCCAAGGATAACTTTATCTCGAGATAAAGTTCGCCTCCTACAGAATAAACGGTACCTCAGGGATAGTTTATGGAGAGGGATAACCCTTCCTTTTAGGGGTTATCCGTTATTTACCTTGGGGGGTAATCGAATCCCTCTTGACTTTCTTATCCTATAGGGTTATCCCAACCCGTGTTAGATGAGGGGTTGAGATAACCCGTATTCTAACACCCGTTTGCAACACTCGTGACTTGTGTCCTCTCTCGTTACCTCTTCAAAAGTTGAACCCCTCCCAACCAAGCTACCACTCTGAGGACAAAAGAATCTTTTGCCGACTTATCGTTTATCCTAACCTTCAAATCCAAGTAAATATATTCCTTTCACGTCACAAATTAACCATCATTTCTATCCTTAATTCAATAAATACAAATAGAGATTAACCTTTATTTTAAAATAAATAGAAATCAAGGTTAACCTCCGTTACATCTTAATTAACTAACCAGCACCGTTAATTAAGCCTGAAGGAACACCCTCACACAAGATGATTTAGATTACCAACCACGGATTATAATAACAGTAATCAAAATTGGGTTCGTAGAAAGAGTGAGCGGGAAAGTTATATACCCGAAGGAAGGTTGCATGCAGAGATGCCGGCAGTCCTGGAGTGGTTGCTGCGATAGGGAGGGATGGGTTGGATTGGGAGGTTGGCAGCATATACTTCCCTTTATAAAGCTTTACGAAGTTCGACTCATTCTAGGACCTTCAATTAAAAAAATTTTAAAATCAAACATTATCTTACGTAAGCTGCATTATTTTAGGCAGATATTGGATTGTGACGTGTTTGATATAACTTTTAAAAATTGGCAGTTTTTTGGTTTAAAAATTACATGCATGGTGTCTTACGCACGATACATATACGTGGAGTCGACTTCGTAGATCATTAATTTGCTCGAGCTTCCTCAAACTTTTAAAATATCGGGCTTAGCTTGCAATGTTCGACATCACGTCGATCGGTTTCTTTCTGATATACCTTTGGATTGTCACAATTTTCAACGCTTATTGTTTCTTTTTTTTTTGTTGTAACATCCACTTATTTACTGATTCTCACAATTTTCTGTAACACTTATTGGTTTGAGTGGAATTATAATATTTAAGTGATTATTTTGAAGTATTTATCTTTTGATTCTGATTAATTAATTTTAGTTATAATGAATGATGGTGTTATCATTAATCAGTATCGATATTAAGTCCCATCAGTTATTTATCTTTTAGCCCAGCCAGTACCTGTAGTAAACATCAATATTGATATTAGGAACCACCAGCCTATATCATAAATACCCAACTAGTATTGGTACTAAACATCAGTATCGGTAGTAGGTATCACTGGCCTTGTACCAACACAACCCAGCTAGTACTGGTACTGGGCACAATGTTTTGCACTTTAATGTCCCCCCATGCCTACAATTTGCAATGTCTCCATTGTAAATTAGGTGGGTTCGAGTTTAGTTCAGATCGTACATTAGAACAGGTGGGTGGTAAACGGGTCGGGATAACTGTTGTGGACGATTTCCAGCTCTGATACAAGTATCAAAGGTGGAGTCGACTGTTCTTATAGACGAACCTTGTTTACAAGCGAAATCGATGTTTAAAAAGGTGTAATCATCGTAGTAATCCGAAATCGATCAAAAAATAGATAAAATTTATAAACTCAAAATCGAAAGTGGAGTCCGAGGTCGTTTGCTGGGAGCAAATATGAAATTCTCGCGCTAATCTTTAATTGCATATAAATGACAAGAAATCAAGCACAAAAGAAATATTCAATGAATAATAACCTGTCACATTAAATATTTAATGAAATCCAATGTAGCTTGAGTCAAAAAGAATAGAGAGAAGCAAAAAGTGGTGATTTAGATCACCAATTAAGTCTCTAGGTAATCATGTACAACTTAAGCAATTTAATCAAATGTTAACTTAGTACTTAAATCATTCAACAGTGCAAGAACTCAAGATCATACGACAGATGCTTCAATCAGACGCCTTAACAAAATGCTGCATAGGATCCTCAAAGAGACTTTCTTTTCTCTTCCTCTCCTTAGCTTCGTCTTTTCCTTCTTCACAGCACAAGGGAGCGAAGTCCTTCAATGACTAAGTGTTGGCCGCACAACATTAGAGAGAAAGACCCTTCCCCCTCCCTCACAAATCCTTCTCCTCCTCTCTCATGACCCAGCATATAGTCGATCCAAATACAGGTAATCGGTTCTAGAACAGTATCCAGGCTTGCGGGCGTGGTGTCGCAAGCGAGGAGTGCAGAGTAGGTGGGTTATTGGGTGTGAGGGGTGTATGGGGACCCGACCCCCGGTGCTTGGGTGAAGAGGCCTCTTCACAAAATCGTACTATACCACTGAAGTGGTTCCTCACCCACTAATGTGGCACTAAAGTGCTTGCTCTCTTCTTCATGTAAGATCGCAGCAGAGGCTTCATCGATTGGGTGTGCTGCAGCAACCGAGTCTTCGATTGAAGGACCTGGAGATGCACGTGGAAGTGTTGTGCATGTCCTGGGAGTGGAATTGAGGGAGATTGCAATCGGAGAGCGGCGGATGTCGTTGGAGATGTTGAGGGTAGCAGCGGAGAACGGAGATGACCTGAAACACAAAATAAGGCCTCAAGGCCACAATAGAATATCTCAAGAGAACTGCCAAGTGATGGTGAAGGTGGTGGTGGCATTTGCGTGGCGTGGGTGTGCGTGTGGCGGTGTGGCAAACTCAGGGTAAGTGTTTGGTGGTGGGTGAGTTTGATGGAGCATTGAAGTGGGTGGAATGTGGAATGAGGAGAGGGGTTTGGTGTGGGTGAACGAGGCGGAACTTTTGGAAGTGGAGTAGAGGTGTTTCATGGTGTGTGGCTTCGAGGAAGTGTTGCCGGAGCTTCGCCGGAGTGGAGGAAGATGGCAACGTTGAGGGTGTATCAGCGGTCGATTTAAAGTAGGGATGGAGTGGTTTTAGCCTAAAGAGGGTGAGAAAGAGTTTGGGATCCTAGCTAACGATCAAAAGGGAGGGAGAGGTGTCAACTTTGATTGGTCGGCACCGAAGATGAAGAATCCTCTGGTGAGGGAGAAGTGGCGAGGAAGATGAGGAAGAAGACACCTGCTGGTATCACAAGGCGTGGAAGAACTCGAGGAAGATGAATCAGTTGACTATGGTCCATGGAAGCCGACGAAGAGAGTAGACGTAGAAGCTTGCTGGGGCTCGTGGAAGTTGAGGCCGAGGAGAGGAGAAGGGGTTTCTAACCTCAAAACCAAGCTAAGGAAGACGGCCTTGCATAAGGGGACCTTTTATAGCCCTCAGGGGGGCATTCCAAGCTTGGAAACCAAGCTTGGAAGCTCGGAGCTTTCGCACAAAAGGAACCCCTTAATTTCAAATGGTTCGCATCAAATTTTGGGTAAGAATCAGAGCCCAAGATGCGGCTTAGATTGTAGAGGATTTCTTCAGGAGTTCCCCTTCCAATTTTGGAAGAGATTAGGCGTGAAATTAGGGAGAACTCCTTGATTGAAGTTTGGCGGCAAGCTTGTGTTCATATGGCTATGGCGGCAAGGATGATGAGAGGCTCATTATGGCTTCTAAATACTCCTAATTAACTAGGATCCCTAGTTAAATAGTTAGAAATATACATAATTAGGGTGTAATTATATTATAAGGGACAATATATTAAATGACCATAAAATAAGTTAATAATACTAAATTAAATGTCAATTAATATTATTAGTAATTTAAATAATAATTTAGACTCAAATTATAAATATTTAGCTATCTAATTAATGTTTAATTTAACTTAAGCATTAATTATACCTAAGTATGTAATAACTTAATTAATTAAAATAAATAAAGCTAAATGAATTAAAAAATGTAAATTCAAGGCATTTGTATAATATTTATCTAATTTATAATCATATATAAAAAGTTGAAAAAGAATTAAATTAAATTAAGTTTAAAATGCCTTTGTTTACATTTTGATCCTTAGAAATCATGTCAATCGAGTCATTTTATGCATTTTTAGGTCCTTAAGTTTTATTGCAAACTGGTCCTTGTGTACACAACGTCTTCTTCCTCCTTTCTTCTTCATCTTCATTAGAACGGACGACTCCTGTACGTTAGTGTTATGAACGCGTGCCCCAGACGTCTTTTAAGAAGTCTGGGAGGTGGGCTAGACGTCGGACCAGACGTCTGGAATCACTTCCAGACGTCGTATCAGACGTCTGGGATCGTTGCCAGACGTCTGAAAATCTATTATCTTTGACACACGCGGGTCGTCTGCGCGCTTGAACGCGCAGACCCGCATATTTGCTTATTCCTACCTCCTGCGGCTGCAGATTCCCCTGCCGCGCTCCTTCTCCCTCCTCCTCGCGCGGCCTTAAAAGGCCACGCGCTCTTCCGCCACCATCGCCTCCTTCCTCTTCTCCTTCAGCCAGTGAGCGCGAGAGCGAGTGCGAGGTTGCAGCGGCAACGGTGGCCGCAGTGAGCGCGGAGGAGGTGCTGCGTGCGAGAGTGACGCTCAGCCGTGAGGGCGAGCTAGCCGGGGCTGCCAGGGCCGGCCGGCGGGGAGCGCAGCGGGCGCGGGGCGACGCGGGGGGGGACTGCTGCGGTCCGAGCAGCAGGCGCACGAGGTGCGACGAGGCGCAGCGTCGCGAGCGGAGGGCGAGTCGCGGCCTGATTCTAGAACATTTCCAGAATCAGACGTTTGGGATGATAGCCAGACGGCGGGGGCGACGTCTGGAATACCATCCAGACGTCTGAACGGTGAGTTTTTCCATCTTCTTCCTTCCTGTCGACTGACCGTACTGAGAGAGAGAGTTGGGTGCGCGCAGGCTCGGTGATTTGCCATCCAACGTGAATCAGATGTCTGGCTGTAGTACCAGACGGCGGGAGCGACCTCCAGACGTCCGGGGTGACCATCGGACGTCTGGGAACTAGGCCAGACGTCCTCGCAGGCTTCTGGACGTCTGAGAAACCACGCAGAACAAGGTAATTCTCTGATCCACTTTATAAGACGTCTGGAAGAAGTTCCAGACGTCTGATTTTGCACAGTGTCGTCGTTTTCGACCCGTTGAGGGCCCGTTCGGGTTCCGTTTTCCGCGTTTCGAGTTGCGTTCTTTCCGGAATTAAATCCTCTACCCGTCTACAGTAGCTATACACTGTTTTGAGACACTCCTTGTGTTTGATCCTTGTGATAGGACCTCGTTCCGTTGCAGTCTTGGGGGTCCGGAGGCACGCGGGATTCCCGATCACGCCTCCATTACTCCCGTCGTACCTGGTAGAGTGGCTTTTAAGTATAACCTATTAAATTGTGGAATCATAAATATAACCTAGGACATTGCATGAATCCTAGGAATGAAAAACAGATTGAATGATAGATCCTAGGTGTTGCATGAATCCTAGGGCTGGAAAACTAGATTGTATGATAGATCTTAGGATACGGCATGAATCCTAGGATGGGAAAACTAGTGGAACAGATGAATACTGCAGTCTTGGAAAAATGGAAAGGAACAAATAGCTGCCTGTAATTGAATTAACAGCTGCCTGTTGAATAAATAAACGTGTTTGAGAACATGGATTGTGATAACGTGAAACTGGAAGGTGAAACTTAGACGTTCTGAGCTGGAACCCTACGGGGAAGTAGGAGTAGAACTCCTGGAAAGTGAATGGAATAGAATTGGGGAAGTGAGTTGGCCCTTGAGTACGGAGTACCAAGGAGAGCGACTGTCCCCCTGTTTAGTGCAGAGCTGAGCTAGCCGCCCCAGGGACTCGGGGTTAGGACTGGCCACTCTGTATCGGCTTGCTGGCCCTCGTGTACGTAGTACCGAGGAGAGCTACTAGTGTAGGGAGGTACTAGCTACCCCACGGGCCCCAGGGTTCTGCTAGCCTCCCACACCGACTTGTTAGGTCCACTGGGGCAAACCAGGGTAATCAGGCGAGGGTGCGCGGACTGTGGAGGGGCAAGGCCCCTGTTTGGTTACTGTGGAGGGGTTGGACCCCTGTTACTGAGAGGGCTCTGCCCTGTACTGGTTCCGTGCTGTGCTTTGGGCGCACCCGTTAACGGAAATGACTGACCGCGTGTCAGTGCGGGTTAGCTACCCGTGCGTTTACCGCACGTGCCGTAGTCACCGTTATGTTTGTCAGTGACCTTGGGGTGGTTGACTGAGAGTAGGATCACCACGGGGGACTCTCCCGGCCAGGAGAGCACCACGTGCTACTTCTACTGTTCGGAAAAGACTGCAATCAAGATCGTTCCCACGAGGAACATTCGAGATCAAGTGAAAGATCTGAGAAATAGATAAATCGTGAGATAATTGAAAGACTTAAATAAAGAAAGTAACAGAACTTAACAGTTACTGTACACTCTACTGTTTCTTTAGTTTTAGTTGCCACTCTACTCAGCGTTTTGCTGACGTGTTACACTCGTTACCTTTCAGGACTAGGTGTTGAGCAGCCAGGGTCAGCGGCTGCAGAGGACGCTGGGCCGAGTAGGGTCCAGTAGAGTTACCACTGTTTCTTGTACCTCTTTTTGTTCTGTTATAGTGAGTAGTTCTTGTTTCCGCTGTACTTTTCTTTACCTGCAGTTCATATTTAGTTATGAATGTTGTTCTACTGTTGTGGTGGTATATACTATAGTAGTTTCTTTCCTTGCTGCTGTATTTTCTTACTGTTAGTTATATTCATGTTGAATGTGGTTTATTTTACTGCTCTTTTGGTTACTTCCTCGTTGGACGACTAGGTCTTGGGATTAGTTGAGTCGGTCCGGTTCTCGTGTCTCGTAGGGGCTCGGGAACCGGGTCGTTACAGTCAGTGACAACACCGCTCGATAACCTGCTATCCCACGCCTAACAGCCATCGTCGCTGCTGCCATTGCTCCGCTCACCCCCTTCTTGTCATCAAACGATTCAGATGAACCTCAAATCCTATTTTAGGTCAGTGCATGAGCTCACCGGCGTTGGAGATGACACTGGTGGTTTCTCTGAACCTAGATGCTTTCCCAGTTAGATACAACCCCCTTAACCTCCACCATCACCTATAAATAGCCCGCCATACCTCCGATTCAAGTGGTTAGCTCCCTTCCCTCTTCCGCAAACTATAGCAAACTGATAGGATATTCATTCCCATTCCGGCAACTTATTCCCATTTCCATAGACCATCTCTGATCCCTTCCACCCTCTGCCGAGCTCCGCCATCTTCCGTCGAGTCTCTGGACGAAGAGACGACTCTGGACTCCGCTTCCATGCTGCGAACACTCTCGCCGGACTTCTTTCCCTACACCTCTATTTCCTCCTCTGTTACGACCGTCAACGGAGTTCCCTCTGCCCCCTTCGTCCAGGTAACAGTAGGTTAGGTAAGTAGAGTAGATTAGTGTAATTGATTAGGTAGTTTACTTATTGTAGATGTTAAATTTCTCACAGTCTTCTTCGACTCCGACGAACCCAGTGAGCTCGTCAAGAGCATTCTTTTCTCTTTTTAATTCGCTGTTCATCTTCCTTCCTTTATCATGGTTCCATTTCTCTCATTCTTATCCACTGTTATCAGCTTGATCGCCTAGAACACTGTTACATGCACCGGCGACCTCCGTTGTCTATGGCGGAGGTCCCCGAGCTTAAATCGCATTCACTGGGGCCCTTCACCACCTTAACATCATCTAAGGACCCCATTCAACCTTATAATTTGATCAATTAACGCCTATATCAGAAATGCCCAATTTCACATTTCAACCTCTGAGCTGCTGTCAATGGTGAGCTCAGAGGAGTTTATTCACCTAATTAATCACGTTTTCATCATCGTCATATCCTAATGAGTAATTCCCCTCACTCAATTGAGTGAGAGGAATTGTTCTGAGTTCCAGCGAACTCAAACTTTTGATTTTATTGAATTCATGATTATCCTCTGATTTACTTTTTAATTGAGTCAATTGATGAGCTCTTGAGGTTCCTTGCAACCTTAGGAGACTTTCTATGTTGTTCTTGAGTAAAATCATGTAGCTTTGAGCTCCAACACCTCAATTCTGGACTCACCAAAGCTTTGGCGAGTCCAGACGAGTTGAAATTTGCTTCAGCCCTTAGAAAGCTGAGAGAAGCTCCAGATCACATCCTTTACACCTTAGGATCGTGAATTAGCTGTTTATTTTGTGTTTTGATGAATAGAGGCCTTTCTTGACTGTCATCTTCTCCAACTCCAGCGGAAATGGAGAGCCCAATTCCGTTAGGGTTCTAACAAAATAATGGATCAAGAAGCTTCTATAGAGCCTCAAGAGTCTGTTACAAGAGTTGTTTATACCTTAGAGCTCCTTGGATTCTCTGTCGAACAAAGTAGTTTTTATCTCAGGCAGCGATGCCTGAGAGTGCTTCTAGGAACATTGAAATAAGATTTTAAGGTGTTAGATCAATTCCTGAAGCTGAATTAGACAAGATCAGAGTTTTGATTTGATCTATTAAGCCTTGGATCGGAAAGTCAACTATTGAGTTGGTTAGGTCAAAATTAAGCTAGATTTGATGAATTGTAGCTTAATTTTCTGATTAAATGAGTTAAGTAGGTTCTTGGAACAATTTAGAGTGCAATTGAGATGATTTGGTTGAGTTCTTTTGAGGTTTAATCAAGAATCATTCTTCTAAGCAGTTTGGGTTCAAATTGGAACCCAACATTGTTTACAGTGTTCTTGGCAAATTTCCAACCTAATTCCTGACCAAATTAGCTGTTCTTAGCCTCCAGAACTGGTTTAGATCTTTTCCTATCACTTTTATCTGTCTGATAGCTCTTTCAGAGCTCAATTTGGAGCTCTGAAGCTTCAAATCAAAGCTCCTTTGCTTCTGAGCTTCCAGAACCTCCTTTCTCTACTTAAGTGACCGGAATGATTCATTGAAGCCTTGCAAACTTTCAGCTAAGGGTTATAGCCCTTCGTCAGGTCGTTTGACCTGAGTTCTCCTCTCTGCAGGCCTAAATGGCCGTGTAAAACATCAGATTTCGTCCATCAAATCGATGGACCAATCATGTTCTGAGGATCAAATTGATTCTCGAATCTTGTAGAGAGTCCAACCAACTCTCGATTGATCTTTAGCTCGATCGATTTGAGTCACTGAGTTGATGGGAATCTCTAGTCGAAGTTCGGCCTGGAACGGCTGACTTAGCACCACATCGGGAGTTTGTAAGGCACCTCGCTGCTATAATATGAATTCGCACTGCAACCCTCTCAGTCATCAGTGCAGGGTACAAATATAACTAGCATATGTGTGCAGGTGCATGCATGTGCACGTGTCTGTGCATGCATGGGCCCGAGTGGGCGTGTGGGCCTGGAATGGGTTGATACTGTGCTGTGCTGTGAAATGAATTAAAATCTACGATAAATAAACTAGTCACGGGCCTAGTAGGGTTTGGTCCTACCCTTAGTGGGCTCTGTGTATCCTCGAAAAGCCTGTACTGCCCATTAAAAGCCATAATTTTTATAATTGAGAGGGTTAATGGGCTTAGTTGGGTGCGAATGCGACTAAGGTTGGAGGATTTAAGAAGGTACAGTAAAGAGGGAAGAGTTAAAGAAGAAAGGCTTAAGAAGTAAAAAGAGTTAAGGAAGAGTGAAGGCAAAAAATTAAAGAAGGGAACTAAGGAAGCTTAAGAAGAAAAATATAATAAGGAAGGAGAAGAGGCCGAGAAGGAGAGAGAGCTTAAGAGACTAAGGAAGGTATAAGAGGAAAGAAGAGAGAGAATATAGAGTCTTAAGAAGAGAAGGAAAAGAAAAGGTAAAGAGAGAGAGAGAGAGAGCACGAATAAGAAGAGACGAAAAGAAAGGGCTAAAGACTAAAGAAGAAAATGAAAGAAAGAAAAGTGAATAAAATCAAACGTCCATGCTTATTATAAGAAGTCTAAGTTTTCTTTTCAAGCCATCTAATCTCCTTTCCAGATGCTTGATCTAAAGTTGAAGTGATCATATATTGAGTATTCAAGTTTTAATGACGTTTTTAAGCTTTCCAATGATGTAATAAGGCATGATAACTCTTGTACTTACTCTTCTTGCTTTATATTCTTGTAAAATGTTGTAATAAACTTGTTTACTTGATTCTAAATGTTAAATTTCTTGTGTAAACTTGTTTCTCTCTGATGGAATTTTGCATGCTTATACTTGATCAATCTTTTATGCAAGATTCACATGCTTAAAGTATTATAATTATAATCTAATTAATTAAGTAGCTATTAATTATTCATTAGAAGTTAATGATGAATTAGGATTCAATTATGCCTCCCGGTGAACGACCTAGGCTCAACTAGTTAAAAGAGAAAATCAACTCTAAAATGTAGTTAAGAAAAAGTGGGATGCTATCCGTCAGGCCCAAATTCTGCATGTCTGTCTGGTTGTTATACCTCAGAAAATCCCTTTAAAAAAAGAAATTGTACTAAAAAAATGCTTAGCCATAACTTTTTACTCTATTCTCATTTCTCACTTTTTGCATTTGTTGTTTACAAGAACCTCTATCTAAGTTGTGGATGCCTTTTGCTCTGCTGACCGTATCCGTATCTCCTATCTGTTTCTGGATCTTTTACCCTCTCAAATACATCCTACATTAGAATGCCAAATTATTTGCAATAGTAACTTCTTGATACTATATGTATTCATATTCTGAACCACTCACTATTTTGAAAATTAGGTCAATGAAAATGAAGCTATTGAACTAGTGGAGCTTGCCTTGAAACATTATTCATCTGATATAACTACTCGATCTATGTCACTCATTGCTCTTCTCAAGTTCTCCTCACGTATCCCAACATGCTCTGAGTAAGGCTTCAAGTGTTTTGCATGTTATAACTGTCAATTGGTATTTGTCATCTATTTTGTTTTGCCTGTCATCAAGCTGATTAATACCTATTTTGTGCTCATGCCTTTGCTATTTTCCTCAATTATCACCAATTAACGTTTTTTGGACGATTTTCTTGAAAGAACAACCTTCAAAGTTATTATAGGAAGCTATTTGGAAATTGATAAGTAGCTTGTACTTGTAGCAAACACTTGGCTACTCTTCAAGCCAGCTAGTTTTGATTTTCTGGATAACAAACAAATTTTTTTTTGTTTGAAAAGGATAAAAAACAAATTATGACCTTTCTATTGGAATTAAGTCTGGCAATAGCCCAAGACAAACAGGAAAGGCATCAAAGAACCCATTTAGCTACTACCCTTTATAAGGGAAAAGGCTTAGTTTTTCTGGTTAGAGAGATTTTATTGAGGAACGAAGGGTTCTTGGCTTACTGGTGTGCTGATTACAGTATGAAACATTTAGAAGCCTTATAATTATATTATGTTGTGCCTGGGTGTGTTCTTGTAGATAAGGATATACTTTTTCTGAAAGTCCTTTCCCCTTTTCTGCCTGTATTTAATGATAATATTACAGGAGAATTCGAGAAATAATTTCTAAGGAAAAGGGGAGTCTTGTGTTGGAGTTGCAGCAAAGATCACTTGGGTTCAGCTCTATCATCCAGAAACATCAGAACCTCAAGTAACCTATTAGAGCTTTCTCGTATTTTTGTAAACATGCTGTTGCAAAAGTTGAAGATGTGGTACATGACCTCTTTTAAACTTCTTTCTGTGTATAATTTGCAAACAGAACTTCCCTTGTAGAGCGGATGCCTGTTTTAGATGAGTTGGCTTACTTTGGAAAACGAGCTGGAACTACTGCACAAACAATTACTGCAGATAAATCCAGCAATCCAGCATCTGGAAAATCTCTTAAACTTCCTAATGGAGTGGCCAAGGCCCCTGCAGTTCCTCTTGTTGATCTGCTTGATTTAAGTTCAGATGATGCTCCACAGCCAACTACATCCACTGCAGACTTTCTGCATGACCTACTTGGAGGTGACTTGACAACACCAGTACCAGGTACTTGGTTCTTTTCTATTATCTAGGTCTCCTCTTGCTCTTATTTGCACCAATTCATTCTCTTCATATGCAAAAGCAGTTTGTTCTTCAGAGGCTTTGCGCATGCTTTTATTGGTTTGTATAAACCTTATTTCAACACCCTCAACAATAATATCTGTTCTTCTGATCTTTGGAAAAGGTTGTTTTCAGGAAACAATGCTATTTTTTTTCCTTGCAGTTATTCTAATATCTGTTTTTCTGATCTTTCGAGAAGCTTATCTCCCAACGAATTTTCAAGGGGCAACATTAATCTTCTATTTTTCTTGCAGCAAATTGTTCTGATTTACAGTGACGATCAATTGAAAATTTACAAGTTAATGATTACTAAACTTGAGTTTTTCTTTTCTTTTTGTGATACTTGAAAAGGGTCATTGCTCAAATCTCTCTTTTTTTCCCCCAGTTAATAACCTTTGCTTGTGGCTATAAAAAAAAAAGAGAGTGATCTTTGCTCGAATAACATGATTAAGAGATTTTTGCTGCTTGTATGTGATAAGCACGTCACTGTGATAATCAAGTGAACATGCTTAGTCATAAGTAGCTCTTTTTGGGTATTCTGCATAGAATATTCCTGTATGCATCTGCTACTTGGATAACACCATGCTGTTTATGTTTTTTTGCCATTCATCCACAGGGGCTTCTGCTTCACCCACACAAAACTCAGATATTCTCATGGATCTTTTGTCTATTGGAACATCTCCTACGCAAAATGATATGCTGACACCTAATGTGGCTTCCACTGCCCAAAATAACACGTCATCAATTTTCCAATTGGAGAAAATATCCTCACCTATGCCATCGAATTCTGTTTCATCTCAGATATCTCCATTGGATACTCTAAAAATCAGCACACCAGAAACAAAACCTACTTCAGTTGCTTCTCCAGTAGCGGACCTGTTGGATGGGTTGTCCTTGTGCTCACCAGTCTCAGGTGACTATTGGAAGGGGATTTTTTTCCCCCTCCTGAAGGGGACTACTGGGATGAGTTATAAAACTATGCAATCCTGTTATAAAACAGAATTTTATGTTTGCTTTGTATGATGCAGAACAAAAGGCTCCAGATTATCCGTCTATTGCCGCATTCCAGAGCAGTACATTGAAGATAGAATTTAGCTTTTCTAAACAAGCAGGAAAACCACAGACAACATCGATCAAGGCCGTTTTCACAAATTTGTCAAATGACAATTATACAAACTTTGTGTTTCAGGCTGCTGTTCCTAAGGTAGGCATCGTTTTCTTTTCCATCAGCAGTTCTCATTTGTTACACTAAACTTTTTATTGCGGTAGTAGGGATTGCCATGGCTTGATTCATGCTGTCACTTGCTTTAAGGTTTGCCGTTTCATATTTAATGTATAAAAATGCCTCTTCCAAGTACCTTAAAGAAAAAGAAGAATGCTGAATGTCTATACCTTCCTCTCTGTTTTTAGTTCTGGGTATTTTTTCTGTTTAATGATTTAGTATTGTTCTACTGCTGGATGCAAAGAATATTTTTAGTGTCATTGGTTGTAAAAGAAAGCTCCAAGCATCACCACTGAGATATGTATCCTTCGCAAGAATAAAAGGGCTCAATTTCAAAAAAGTCTGTTTAGTAGATATTGTTAATCTGCTTTACTAAATGTAGTAAATTAAAAAGATCAAGAATCCCTTTATTATTAATTTATATGTTTAGCTGGAAAATATCTATATACTTTTCTTTCAAATCCAGAATGTCTATTCTCAAGTCAAATGCAACAATCATGATCACTAAGCCCCACTTGAAATCATGCAGTCCATTTACCTGCTTAAAAACCAATTTGTGAATGTTCTTGTGCAATAGATTGTCCAAACACCATAACACGTTTTTAAGAAAGATCGCTTGTTTGTTTGTAAATGGCATTGCAGTTGGTTATCCACCAACTTGCTCTGAATAAAAAAACATACAGAAGGAAATTTGGAGAATTCTCTCATTCAATATCCAGCCTGAATAAACATCATGAAAATGTGGAACGGAATGACAATGCTATTTGTGATTTCGCAGTTTATCCAGTTACACATGGAATCTGCGAGTAGCAACATTCTTCCTGCTGGTGGTAGTGGGTCCATTACCCAAAATCTAAGTGTTACTAACTGTCAACATGGGCAGGTAATTTAGACTCATAAAACATGGTTGCTTTATTATGATTTTTTTATCATTGAGTATGAGCACTGACAGATCTTTTAATTGCCTGTCCAAGATGCTTATGTCACTGGTTTTCTTTTCTATATATATATATATTTTTTGAGAAGGTAAATGTGATGGGATTTGATCTCATGACTTCTTGGTTGCCAATGGGGGACTTTATAAAACAACCCACCACCCCTTTGGCCATTTAAGATGTCTGGGATGTTCACCAAATGTTTGTCCGGACGTCTGGGATATTCACCAGACATTTGAAAATGCTTTTAGCGCGCAATGTATGAGCGCCATGCTTCCTCCCTCACCGCACCTTCTCCTGCGACGCCACTCCTCGCCATGCTCCGCCTTTCCGTCCCCTTCACCTCCTCTCTCTTTATAAACCTCTCCCCCTCCTCTTCGTTGCCCACCCGCAGCCGAGAGCAGAGTGAAGGCAAGAACGAGTGAAGAGCGGAGAGCCAAGAGAGAGGAAGCGCAAGGGCGGAGGGTGCAGCACCGTTCTGTTGCAGCACCTGCAGGCAAGGGAAGCCAGAGCGGTTCCGCGGAAGTCATTTTTCCGCGGAATTAGACAGCCGGAAAGACACCCATACGTCTTACTGGACGTCCGAAGGTAGAGAAAGGCGTCTGGTAGAGATCTACTTTCCGTACCTTTTCTCTCTGACAAGTCCTGATAGTGTACGGGTATGTGTCAGAGGGCGAGAGCGTAGCCAAGGCAGTTTCAGACGTCGGCATTGAGTTCCAGACGTCTAATAGCAGAACACCGAGAGATGTATCCCTGAGAACTGTTTTAAGACTTTTGGGATCTTTCCCAGATGTCTAATTTCTGTCTGATAGCGTGTTTTGGGTCGTGTAAGGCCCTATTTTTATCGCTTTTCCGCAAACAAACCATCTCTATTTTCCGTACGAGTTTCTCTGTATAGTGATACATTGTTTATATCTTTCTGAACCTTTTGGCCATCAATCCATGTTTTAGGTCTCCAGCCCGTCGAGTGTACGGGACCTGTGGAGACGTTGGGAGCCACTGTACGAACCCCCATTCCACCCGGTTACCCAGGTAGAGTGGTTACAACTTTACATCTCTAATTTAATACATGCTAGTAAGTAATTCTAAGACTTGAGATGAACCCTAGGAAGGAATAAACGTGTACTCAAAAATAAATTTTCGAACCCTAGGTCTTGACATGAACACTAGGGTTAGAAGAAACTACATGTGCATGATTGAGTAATCAAAAGCTGCCTATTTTTAGCTAAAATGGACCCCTACTGTAATAAAATGGAAATTGAACTGTTGTTCCGAACATTCCAACCTAGATGTGATAAAGAAACTCCTGTACGAACCCTACAGGGAATGTAAACAAGAACATCGCACCTCGAAGAACCAGATGGTTCTGCGATTTTGCTGCCTATGGACAGCTATTAAGGGAGGTAAGCTGACCTTCGTGTACGTGGTACCGAAGAGAGAAAATATCCCTTGTAGTGTAGAGGGGAGCTTGCCGCCCTTGGGTTGGGACCCGGGGTGGGTTTGGCCACTCTACGACGACTCTTACTGGCCCTCGTGTACGTGGTACCGAGGTAAACTACTTAGTGTAGGGGGGAGTTGTCTGCCCCAATGGGCCTGGGGCTAGGTATGGCCACCCTACACCGACTCTCGTCAGCTCGTTGGGCAAACCAGGGTAGTCGGATGAGGGTACGTGAATCGAGGAGGGGCAATACCCTTGAGGGGCAAGACCCCTGTTCTGTTCTGAGAGGGCAAGGCCCTATATTGTTCCGCACTATACGTTGAGGCGTACCCGCTAGCAGAAACGACTGACCACGTGCTAGTGCGAGGTAGCTACCTGCAAGCTTATCACGTGTGCCGTAGTCACCGCTACGTCACGATCGTGACCTTGGGGTGGTAGACTGAGTATAGGACTACCACGGTGGGACTCCCCCGTCCAGGAGAGTGTCACGTGGGCATCCTATATCACAGGAAGGTGCAAGCAAAATCGTTCCTATAGGGAATCAGAAGATTAATTAACAAATCATAATTAGAGATCTCTACGCACCCACATGTATAATATAATTAGAAAATGAAAAATTTTATGTTAAATACATGTTACTTCTTAGCCACCACTATACTAAGCGTTAGCTGACTCTAGTTAAATAAATTTTGTATAGGTCAGGGATTTGAGCAGCACGAGCAATCGGCTGTTGAGGATGTTGGGCCTAGTCGAGCCTAGCCTTAGTTCTACTGCTTGATAGTGAGTTTTATAGCTTTGTATTCTGTTACATGTACTCTTTGATCTGATGGCTGTAATATTACTGTTCTCTTTCTCCCTATTGAAATTTTCTTTTTGCTTAGTTATTATACTTGTGTGATTGTGGTTTGTTGAATGTTACTTGATTATTTCTTGTTGGACGACTAGATCTTGGGATACACCGAAGCGAGCCAGTCTTAGATCCTGTAGGGATTTGGGATCGGGTCGTGACACTTTACCATTGAGCCAACCCCTTGGTGGCTTCTTTACTGATATTTGCTAATTTCTACTTGCTGACTTGTTATAACCCGGGGCATCAAGCATCGTTTAAGATGTCTGGGAAGTGGTCCAGACGTCTAGAAGCCTTCCCAGACGTCTGGAAATTTATTTTTTTCGACGTACGGGTTCGCGTCTGCGCGCATGCGCTGGCAGACTGAACCCGTCGCCCTCCTTCTTCTCTTTCCTCCCTCCCTGCAGACAGCTTCTTCTCTCTCTCTCTCTCTCCCCACGGTAGCTTACAAATACCCCTCTCCTCTCCCTCACCCTCACTCCACCGCCTTCTTCTTCTTCCTCCTGTCAGCAAGAGCGTGAGCGGGCGAGGGCAGCCGCAGCGGTTGCTGTGAGTGCATGGGAGGGGCTGCTGCGAGAGGGAAAGAGAGCTCGATCGCGAGGTTGCAAGCTCGCCGGGGCAGCCAGGGCCGGCCGGCAGTTGCGCAGCAGGCACGTGGTGCTGGGGAGGAGCTGCTGCAGCTCAGGCAGTAGGCGGGCGCGGTGCAGCATGGTCGTGCGCTGCGGGCGGAGGGCGAGGAGGTCTTGATTCTGGGAAAATTTCCCAGAATAAGACGTCTGGACTTACGTCCAGACGACGCAGGAGACGTCTGGAGGAAGGTCCAGAAGTCTGAAAGGTACGTTATTTTAACCTTATTCTTCTTTCGCGTGTATGGCCATGCAACCGTTCCGCCGAAGTCTTCTGCATCTTTTCGTGCTGAGAACGGGCGCGTGTGTGTGTAGGACTTGTTCGGGAAGGCGCAAGGGCACGCCATCCCACACAGATTGGACGTCTGGGCACAGCACCAGAAGACGGAGAGGGTCTCCAGACGTCTGGAGTGATAGTCGGACGTCTGGAAACTAAGTCCAGACGGTCCAGCGGGCTTCTGGACATCTGAAGGTCCGTGCAAATCAAGGTATGACCTGAGCTATCTTTTAAGACGTCTGGAAGAAGTTCCAGACGTCTGATTTTGGGCAGACTTGTCATTTTTGACCCGTTTAGGGTCCGTTCAGAGTCCGTTTTCCGCATTTCAAGTCTCGTTCTTCTCAGATTTAGTTCCTCTACCTGTTTACAGTAATTGTATACTGTTTTGAGTAGCTCCTTGTAATTGATCCTTGTGTTAGGACCCCGTTCCGTTGCAGCTCTAGGGGTTGCGGAGGCGCATGGGCTTGCCGGTTACACTTCCAGTACTCCCGGTTTTGCGGGTAGAGTGGCCCTTTCAATTATTTATCAAAAATTATGCATTTGTGAAATAATTACTAGAGTTTAGGGTATTGCATGAACCCTAGGATTGAAAAACTAGATTGAATGATAGATCTTAGGATATTGCATGAATCATAGGACTGGAAAACTAGATTGAATGATAGATCCTAGGGTATGGCATGAACCCTAGGACTGAAAAACTAGCTTGAATGCATATACATTGCAGTCTTGGAAAAGTAGAAAGGAAACGATAACTGCCTGTAATTGGTTAACAGTTGCCTGATTATGAATGAAAAATTACGGTTGGGAACATGGGCTATATAAATATAAAGCTGAAATGATGAAACCTAAATTGACTGAGTTGAAAGAGCACGAACCATACGGGGAATTAGGAGTAGAACTCCTGGAAAGTGAATGGAATAGAATTGGGGAAGTGAGCTGGCCGTTGAGTACGGAGTACCAAGGAGAGCGACTGTCCCCCCTGTTTAGTGCAGAGCAGAGGTAGCCGCCCCAGGGACCCGGGGTTAGGTCTAGCCACTTTGTACCGACTTTTGGCCCTCGTGTATACAGTACCGAGGAGAGCTACTAGTGTAGGGAGAACACTAGCTACCCCATGGGCCCCAGGGTTCTGCTAGCCCTCCTACACCGACTTATTAGGCCCACTGGGCAAACCAGGGTAGTCAGGCGAGGGTGCGCGGACTGTGGAGGGGCAAGACCCCTGTTTGGCTACTGTGGAGGGGTTGGACCCCTGTTACTGAGAGGGCTCTACCCTATATTGGTTCCGTGTTGTGCTTTGGGCACACCCGTTAACGGAAACAACTGACCGCGTGCCAGTGCGGGGTAGCTACTCGTGCGTTTATTGCGCGTGCCGTAGTCACCGTTACGTCTGTCAGCGACCTTGGGGTGGTTGATTGAGGGTAGGATCACCATGGAGGACTCTTCTGGCCAGGAGAGCACCACGTGTTTCTTCTACTTTTCGGAAAATACTGCAATCAAGATCGTTCCCATGAGGAACATTCAAGATCAAGAGAAGATTTTGAGGGATAATTCAATAACGAGTAAACGAAAAATATAAAGAAGGAAATTAAAAATATGACAGCTACTGTCCGCCTTAATGTTTCTTAGCTTTTAGTTGCCACTCTACTCACCATTTCGCTGATGTGTCACCTTTGTCACCTTTTTAGGACCAGGTGTTGAGCAGCCAGAGCCGGCGGCTGCAGAGGGTGCTGGGCCTAGTAGAGCCCAGTAGTGTTACTTGTGTAGTACCCACTGTACTTTTCCTTCTATTATAGTGAGTAGTTTCTGTTACCCCTGTACTCTTTTATTGTAAGCTTCATGTTTATGTACATGTTTATTTCTTTACTGTTGTGGTGGTGTATACTGTAGTAGTTCTTTTCTTTACTGCTGTATTTTGCTACTGCTAGTTATATACATGGTGAATGTGGTTTATTTTACTGCTCTTTTGGTTACTTTCTCGTTGGACGACTGGGTCTTGGGATCAGTCGAGTCGGCCCGATTCTCGTGTCTCGTAGGGATTCGGGAATCGGGTCGTAACAAGATGGTATCAGAGAAGGTCGTCCCGAGAAGTGAACCAACTAACTGGAAAATGACCAATTCACGTGTCTGTAACTAGAGTAGCCACCACAACGTTTCTTTTGACATAAGCTCTTAGACTTCTTTGTTAGATATCGTTTTATATTGACGTGTTTCTGTTCTGCTTTCGCGTCTCCTTGCAGGAGATGCCTCGACACTGGTCGCAGGTGCAACCGGGGACGTGGTCGGAGGGGTGGGCGTGTTGAGGTCGACGTCTCAGTGGATCAGCCACTGCTCCCGAGCATTCAGGCCTAGGACCTCGCCCAGCTGATACGGGACATAGTGCGAGAGGAGTTCCACCCGCCGCCACGAGTGCCTCTCCCTGGGGCTGCGGAGAGGGAGTCCTCTGTGGGACCACGAGACGAACGTGGCACTGGACGCGGGGGAGGGGATGGGCCGCCACTGCCCCCACCTTCCTCCGACACTTCTGTGCACGAGGCTTCTTTACCTGGAGGTGCACCAGCATCTCCACTGCAGCATAACTTCGAGCTTTTCGAGCAGTTTCGGAAGCTGAAGCCCCCCACCTTCAAGGGGGATGAAGACCCGACCAAGGCGGAGGACTGGCTCGAGCAGATCGAGAAGGTTTTTGACACCCTTCGTCCCAAGGTGGAGTGCCACGTGGCCTTTGCAACGTACCAGCTGGAGAGCGTGGCACACAGGTGGTGGAGGGCGGTCAGGGGACAGGAGAGGGACGAGCCGACCTGGGACCGGTTCGTCACCCTCTTCTACGAGCAGAACTTTCCCCATACGTGGTAGGACCAGAGGAGGCGAGAGTTCCACACTCTCCGCCAGGGGATGATGACCGTGAGCGCGTACCGCACGCATTTTCTGGAGCTGCCTCGCTTCGCAGCGACAGTAGTGGCCACTGAGGAGGAGCGCCTTTGGTGGTTCACCGAGGGGCTCCGGCCTACGATTCGGGGGTATATCAAACCCTTGAAGCTGCCTACGTTCTCGAGGGTGGTGGAGGCAGCCATGACATTCGAGGAGACCAACCCGTCCGCGCGAGATACTGACAGCGGGCGGAAGAGGCCCTATCAGCCAGACTTCTCACATGGCCGATGAGAGAGGAGACACCTGGCACCTGCAGGAGAGCTGTCACGTTTTGCAGGGCCATCAGTGGCCTTTGGGGGCTCTCGACAGGGGCCAGCTGCTAGCATCGGACCCCCGCCCAGCGATAGCAGGGACCCACTGAGGGCGGGAGTCGGTTCCCCTCTGCTACCAGTGTGGCCAGCCGTGCCACATCAGGAGGGACTGCCCGTCTAGGGCAGGAGGTCAGCAGATGCTTCCCAAGCCGAGCACTAGAGAGCGAGCAGGAGGCCGCGGTTTCCAGGAGTGAGGAGGAGGACAGCTGTAACGACCCGGTTCCCGAATCCCTACGAGACACGAGAACCGGACCGACTCAACTAATCCCAAGACCTAGTCGTCCAATGAGGAAGTAACCAAAAAGAGCAGTAAAATAAACCACATTCAGCATGAATATAACTAATAGTAAGAAAGTACAGCAGTAAGGAAAGAAACTACCATAGTACATACCACCACAACAGTAGAACAACATTCATCATATAATTCAAACTGCAGGTAAAGAAAAGTACAGCGGAAACAAGAACTACTCACTATAACGTAACAAAAGAGGTCCAAGAGACAGTGGTAACTCTACTGGACCCTCTTGATACACGTCGGTTCGACCGGTTTCAGTGTTATGTCGTTGTAGTAAAGCCGGTCGTTACCAACGTATCATATAAAATTTTTTACTCGGAAAAATAAAAGAGTTCCCGAGGTCGAACTCAGGGAGCAAGTTGTATTCTAGAGATATACAAGTTCTATTACAAAAATAAAGAGAGAGAGAGAGAGATGAGAATTTGGCTTCTTCTTCTTTTCTTCTTTCTTCCTCTCTGTCTTTGGTTCTTCCTGTTCTTCTTCTTCTTCTTCTTCTTCTTCTGCTTTCTTCAGATTTTCCCCTCTGTCTCTGGTTCTTCCTGTTCTTCTTCTTCTTCTTCTTCTTCTTTTTCTTCTGCTTTCTTCAGATCTTCCCCTCGTGCTCTTCTTCTTCTGTTCTTCCTTGTTTCCTTTCTTTCTTTTTCGTCAGATCGTCTTCTTCTTTTCTTGCTTCTTGCTTCTCTTCATACCTTCTTCTTCTTTGTCTTCACCTGCCTTGACCTCTCTTTTTCTTCTTTTGCTATGGCCGCTGCTCTTCCTTCTTCTTCAGCGGGTCTTCTTCTTCTTTGGCTGCTGACCTTCCGTCGTCTGCCCCGGTGCTGAGACGACTTAACAATGCCTTCGCTACAGTGCAGCAGCTCCTTCTTCTTCAGCGGGTCTGCTTCTTCTTCTTTGGCCTGCACACTTCAGAGTTTATTCGTCAAGGCAAAAACCTACTCTACCCCCCTCCCCCGCGTATCTCTCTCTCTGAAATCACTCTTCGGAAGCTCTCCCAGAGCGCTACCGGGTAATCGGGTTCGGGTCAGGCCCGGGTCCAGGCCCACCGGCGTGCGTGGTGGGCGAGGAGTGCAGGTCAGTCTAATCGGGTCGGGCCAGGTCCGCGGAGCGTGGTCACGGACGAGGCCGAGTCGGGTCGGGTCGGGTGAGAGGGACCTCACCCCGTGGTAACTGAGGCAAACAGCATAAGGCAGTTTTTGCCTTTATGCATCCGCGCGCCTTCGAGAGATTCCGAGGTGGGACTAAATGTCCCACCCCAATTCTCTCACGCCTGCAGCAGGGATGGTGCTCCCAATTGCATCGGCTGTTGAGGCGCACAGCTCCAATTGAGGGCCAGGGTGTGTGCGCGAGACTCTTCCGCGCTGGCCGTGGCTTTTCAACCTGGGATATCTCGGCTTGAAGCAACCTTGAGCAGGCTTCGAGCTTCCTCGCCAATGGCGGTCAAGGCCTGGAACCTGAAACCAATGGCACGGCCTCTCGGCCAGATCAGACAGGCGGGGGACCTTCGCCGTGGCACGGCGAAGGTGGTCAGGGGGTCTGCAGGGGGCGAGATGGGGCTGTCTGGTCGTCCTAGGTCAAACTGTGAGCGAGGGAGTGGGTGTGTTCGGTGGGTCTGCAGAGGGTGTTTGGTGGGAAGTGGAGGGGCGGAAGAGGATCAGGGTGAGGAGGCGGAGGTTCTGCGGTAGTTGGCGAGCCGTGTGGGTCGCTGAGGTGATGGGAGCGGCTCGCCGGAGGGTGGTCGGAGGCGGAGAGGATGAGGGTGAACAGGGTCGGTAGAGGGCTTAATTGACTAAATCGAAAGCGGGGAAAGAAAGAGGAGGAGAAGGGGAGTAAGTCTAACTTAACTGCAGGGACGAAGGGGGAGGAATAGGGCGACAGTCGTATCGACTGTCGCCGGAGAAGACGGTGCCCAGTGGGGGAAGGACGGCGGTGACGACGGGGCAGAGGCAGCGCGCGCCGGTATTGCGCGACGCGGAAAGAGCAGGGGAAGAAATCTCTGCTGCTGGTATTGCGGCAGAGCGAAGAGGAGGAGGAGGAAGAACCGCCGGAGCTGGTGGGCGTCTGCCGGAGTGAGAAGAGAGGAAAATTGGGGGTTTTCTCCGTCAGATCCAGGCTGCTTTGGTCGGTGGAGCGGCGGGGGGTATTTATAGGGTTGAAGCAGGGAGGAAGGCGGAGGGAGACGACGTGTCTCCCTCGCCGGAGCATGGTCGGAATACGAACCCATACCGTCCGTGCGTTCGCACGGCCGGTATGGGGGGCTGCAATGACCATGGGGGTGCTCCTGCGACGGCTGACGACGCAGGGCACCCCCGGTACACATGCCAGGTCCTCCACCTCACCCTGCGCGGCGCCATGCTCCGCGCAAGGTCGCCGGAGCATGGTGCTGGCAGGGTTTTGCAGGAGGGACCTGTTTGCAAAGAACGAAGGAGAGTTAGGGGCCTAAATGCGAGGGTTCAAAAGTTGAGGGCCAAAGAGTAAATATATGAGGACCAAAGTGTAAAGTCGGTCAAGGAGGTTTCTTCTTAGGCTCAAGTTTTTATACATGACTAATTAGAACCTAAGGAATCTGATGGTAAATTTCATTTTCATATTAAACCTTGTTTGACCGGTCAATTTGCGTAAAGACCCAAATTAAGTTATTAATTGGGCATGGTTCTCAATGTAGGTCAAAATGGGTTCTAAAGGCCAAATTGAAGGTTCTAAACCCTAGAGATTATTTTTCTATGAATTTTAGAGGGTTTATTCTATTTTTACTTTGCCTCGAACCTTGTGAATTGAAGTGGGTTGTTTTAGGGTTACAGATTATCATTTGGTTCCTTGGAAGTGCTGTAGCCCTTGCTAGATCATCTCATCCCACTTTTATTCTTATTAAGCTGTTTTGACCTATGTTTGGGCCCTGAATTACCCTGTATGCAGATTATACTGGTAAAATTGCACTTTTACCCCTTATGACTGGTTTTCTTCTCAAACTCAGAATTCTCTGAGTTAAGCCTTTCCTTGAGATATGTAGGAGCTTTTATCCTTTGTATTGGGTCAAAATGAGCTAGTTATGGCTCATGATGAGGTTCTCATCATACCCCCATGCCTAGCTTTTGCTAGTCCCTTAGCAAAAAACTTAAGGTTTCAACCCTTGTTCTAGACCATGAAGTTTTCAATGGTTTTAGATAAGTGCCTTTTTATTTGAGCATAGATTAGGTTAGAATGCTGACCATAGGCCTAAAAGATACTCTAGTACCAATCAAGATCCAAATCTGTCTAGCCTTAGCCTCAGTCTTTTAGCAAAGGTTTTTAAGGCCCGCAAGAACTAACCTAAGGTTTATTGGACTTCGTGGTTAAAGCACCCGTGCTTGAAATGATTTTAGCCCTGGCTCAGTTCGCAGTGCGTTTTGTAAGAGAGAGATAGAAAGTTTTTTCTGTTTGGAGAGTTTTCTCT
Organism: Thalassia testudinum; assembly: GCA_037157565.1. NCBI lineage: Eukaryota > Viridiplantae > Streptophyta > Magnoliopsida > Alismatales > Hydrocharitaceae > Thalassia > Thalassia testudinum. The sequence goes on from JAZHRO010000030.1 coordinate 59,537,639, forward strand.
CTCTTTTTCTTTTTAGTTCTAGCCTAGGATTAGCTTTTCAACACGGTCTGTATCAGATTCCTTGCTCCCATCATCAATCCTCAAGGGTTCCTGGCGATCGATGCTTCGAGATAGCACCGCCCATGGCAACCCCCGGAACCCTGGCTATTGAGATTTCGAGATAATCCCATCCATGGTATTCCGTGGCCGAATCCAGACCCTGGCAATTGACACTTCGAGATAATGCCATCCATGGAATCTGAACCAGCAGAGTGCTTACATGCCCCCCGTAGGATATGTAAATATCCTAGGAGACAAGCACCGAGGAGATGATATTTTGTTACGCATCTTCGAGGGGATTTCCCGCCTCTCCGCGCTGGGAACTCGTCCAAATCAACTTGTGTTGATCGGCCATTCCTATTCTAGGTGTTCTTTTCAGATTTTTGCGACGCTTCTGCGTGATTCTGATTTTTACGCTTACTGAACCAGGCTGTGTGTGAGATTAGGGTGCTTAGGTTACTGAGTCCCGTAAACCAAAAATTAGTTAACGAGGCCGAATACTCCCTAAGCCTTAGACCTAATACTTCAGCTTTTCATTTTCCTCAACCTCTTGAGGAGTGTCCAGATCTTAATGAGTACTAAGAGTCTATTCAAGAATGCCTAAGGTTTGCATTCTTACTAATCTTATTGTGCACTTTTCAGTTATTTTCTTGAATGAGGTCTAGAACTTAGGTTAATTCCTTAGTTCCTTACTAATGACTATCAACTTTTCTTATAATTTTGTGCTCCTTTTTCATTTTGTTTCTTCTCTCCTTCACAAAATTCTCTTCTTTTCCTCTTATTCTTTTTCGAAAAATTTTTTAATTTTTATGGTATTTTTGGCATATGTGAATTTTTTGTTTGAAACCTTTTCTTACGAGTTTTTGCACTTTCGTACCCCCCCATGCCTAAGATTTGCAATGTCCTCATTGTAACCTAGGGGTTTCTATTCGACTAAGTTCATACATTAGGATAGCTGTTTTGATGAGTGAATGGGTCGGGTTGAATTTTTGCGGACGATTTCAAATCCCAGATGCAAGCACCTGAGGTGGAGTCGGCTGTCCTAAAGTGTGAACTTCAAGTGCAAAAAGCTGTCAGAACAAGTTTCAGGTTTTCAAAGAGAATGACGGGCTGCCTCCCGTTGAGCGCTAAATTTGATGCCTTCAGCCAAGCGGGAAATGCGATGGAGAGGGGATGGTCAAATCAGCAGAGTTTTGTAAGACAAGCACCTTGATTAAGAGCCTGGTTGGTCCAACCAGGTGCTTGTTCAGATCAACAGGCTGATGATGCAGCCCAAACCCAATCAATCTGGTGGGTTGATAGATGTGGATAAAAAGGTGTGGAGCCCACCAGAAATTATGAAGCTCAGATGGATGTGGAAGTGTAAACGCAGGGTTTGGCTGTGCCGAATCAGCCTGGTTAGAGTAGGGACCCGTAGGATAATCAGTGGTTGATGCAGGAACCCTACAGGGGTGATCAGAGAATGATAGAGCATGGTATGTAGTCTGATCAATGTTCGAAACCCGATGTGGAAATGCAATCGGCTCGGTGAGAGGTGAATCAGCATAGAAATTGAGTCCGGTTGCGGGTCGGGGTTTGGAAGAGGTTTTGATCCGTTCTGTGTGTGCGGATGAGGTGGCCATTGTGTACGAGGGCTCTTCTAGAAACAGATGATAGGTGATTTTCTGTAGAGAGTCCTCTGGGTAACTATCAAATGCCGGAAGAGTGTTTGTAGGATGAAAGAAATCGGATTCGAGAAAAAATTTGGATTCTGGGTTGCAATCACTCTTGGCATTTTCTGTTTTTGGTTCCTGAGGATCGAAAAGGAATGATTCTGTGTTATCGGTGATCTCGGGAATCAGGACCTCAGAGTCAGAGTCAGAATCATGTGAACTGAGGTCGTAGATAGGCCTGGCACGTTCAGGAAGGGGAATCTCTCCGCAATTATAGTCAGATCTGAAATTGTCGGAGAGTTGGCGAAAATGATCATGAATTCCACCACAGCAGAAATCATCAGATGTGGAATCAGCAGCCTGATTGGGTTCTAGCCTATATATCACTTCTGGGCTCAAAAAGATGTTCTGTTCAAGCTCTAAGCTGGTAGGATAGACCCTATTAAAACCTTGCTCATCCAACTCCTCAGTTTCTGTATCATAAATTGGCATGTTTTCTGAGAAATCGATCAGATTTCCTGAGGATGTTGGAGAGGGATACTCATTAAATAGAGGCCCGGAATCATATCCTGTAAAAATTTGATCTTCCTCATAAAGGGCCTCATAATCTTCCCAATAAGTTTCAGATCTAGGTTCTAGGCTTAGGATGTGGGTAGAATTATTAGAACCTAAGTCCGAATAACCTTCGAGGGTCACCTTATCAAAACAAGGGGTGGAATTTATACCCTCCAGAGGTTCAATTCTAATCTTGTTATTGCAGGAGTCTTGGAGTTCTAAGCTTGGTGATTTATGGCCTAGGGTTGGCTCAGCATTGTGTTCTCCTGCAATATCCCAACCTAATTCAACATTGTCTTCTATCTGGGTTGGGATTTTACAACCACTTTGTGCCTCAATCCCGAGATCTGGGAAACTGAATTGTTCCTTAATACTGTTCCAAGATGGTTCATCCTCTGTTTCTGGTTTATACGGGTATTTCTGGTTGATAATTTGTTCTACTGATTTCATCATTTCTACCCGTTTTATAAGGGCATCTTGGTGTTGTTCCCAAAGTACAGGATTTGTCAAGCATTGAAGGTATTCAGATTGGTGTAATTTTTCCATCTCAATGTATCCTGTCATGAGCATATCTCGGGTTGATCCTTTTGAAATTCCAGTTAATAGAATTTGGGCACAGTTTATGATGAAGGATGTGGTTGTTGGGACATCAACCTGAATATCTCCTATTGGTGTTGAGGTTTTTTCTTCTTTTTCATAGAATCTTATGGCATCCTCGATCATTTTATCTTTCATAGATCTCCGATATTCAGGTTTCTTGAATGGTAGTCTTGCTAGGTAATTAGGCTGCATAATTGGATCTGGTGGTGGAATAGAATCAAAGTTTGAATCAAGATGGAAGAAGGGGATTTTGTTCAGAATCAGAGGAAAGAGGGGCTATATGAATGATTTCTGCAAAAACAAAGGAGCCGAGGCTTAGCCTCGGGGAGAGTGAATTTCTATAGGAGGTTTCAAGGACCTCCTGAAAAATACTGAAGGGCTGGATGAGATAAGCAGGTGCTGGACCCAATCAAGACACCCAAAAATTGTTGGGTGACTATAGAGGTTCGGGGCAGATGGACCCCTTGATCAGAAAGATCGTCCACCTGAGAATTACCTGGGCAGCCAGAGAGGGAGAGTCCCGCGAAGACCCCTACACGGTAGAGCGTCCCCACGGGTTACAGGGTTTCCCCCACCCGACCTCTCTTGTCACTGCGGTTCCAGGTAGACCAGAATGGGGATCTTGACCTCTTAAGTCTACCAATTTTAAGATCAGGGTGCTTAAGGTTTCACTTGAACTTTAGTCTTTTAAGTGCAAAGAGTGACCTAATTTAAGGTTGGTTGACCCAAGGGGTCAACTTTACCTCTTGTTTTCTTTGAGAGCTTTTAGGTCCTGTCTTTTAGGGTTCAAGTGTTTAGAGAGAGCCAATTGTTTTAGATTTTCTTTGAATAGGTATTTTCAGACAAGGGCTTGGGCACACTTCATTTGGTTTTCTCAATTCTTGCTTAAGGAGTGTGTCTCTAAATCCCTAGTGTTGGATCCTAGGTTGGCTCTACTTGGTCCAGTTAATTCTTTGTTGGGTAATTAGGGCTCAAGCAAGAATGTGTTAGCCCTTAAATACCCTTAACAGTGTGCAGAAATAATGAGTTGAAAACATGCAACTTTTATGTTTACTAAATATGGAAGACAGGTTAGCCCTATATTGCTTGTTCTTTTTCTTTTCTTCCTCTTTAGAGCTTAGGGGTTAATAGTGAGAGGAAAAATTTACCTGTCTTTGGTGTGGTTGCTTGTCTTCTTGAGTTCCTGTAGCTGCACAAAAGAGAGGAGATTGTCAGAACTTAAAAGAAACAGGAATGTTTACCTCTAGAATAGCCGTTGCTCCCCGGCAGCGGCGCCAAAATGATACACGTTAAGGTTTTCGACCGGTTTCGGGTGTTATGTCGTTGTAGTAAAGCCGGTCGTTACCAACGTATCATATAAAATTTTTTACTCGGAAAAATAAAAGAGTTCCCGAGGTCGAACTCAGGGAGCAAGTTGTATTCTAGAGATATACAAGTTCTATTACAAAAATAAAGAGAGAGAGAGAGAGATGAGAATTTGGCTTCTTCTTCTTTTCTTCTTTCTTCCTCTCTGTCTTTGGTTCTTCCTGTTCTTCTTCTTCTTCTTCTTCTTCTGCTTTCTTCAGATTTTCCCCTCTGTCTCTGGTTCTTCCTGTTCTTCTTCTTCTTCTTCTTCTTCTTTTTCTTCTGCTTTCTTCAGATCTTCCCCTCGTGCTCTTCTTCTTCTGTTCTTCCTTGTTTCCTTTCTTTCTTTTTCGTCAGATCGTCTTCTTCTTTTCTTGCTTCTTGCTTCTCTTCATACCTTCTTCTTCTTTGTCTTCACCTGCCTTGACCTCTCTTTTTCTTCTTTTGCTATGGCCGCTGCTCTTCCTTCTTCTTCAGCGGGTCTTCTTCTTCTTTGGCTGCTGACCTTCCGTCGTCTGCCCCGGTGCTGAGACGACTTAACAATGCCTTCGCTACAGTGCAGCAGCTCCTTCTTCTTCAGCGGGTCTGCTTCTTCTTCTTTGGCCTGCACACTTCAGAGTTTATTCGTCAAGGCAAAAACCTACTCTACCCCCCTCCCCCGCGTATCTCTCTCTCTGAAATCACTCTTCGGAAGCTCTCCCAGAGCGCTACCGGGTAATCGGGTTCGGGTCAGGCCCGGGTCCAGGCCCACCGGCGTGCGTGGTGGGCGAGGAGTGCAGGTCAGTCTAATCGGGTCGGGCCAGGTCCGCGGAGCGTGGTCACGGACGAGGCCGAGTCGGGTCGGGTCGGGTGAGAGGGACCTCACCCCGTGGTAACTGAGGCAAACAGCATAAGGCAGTTTTTGCCTTTATGCATCCGCGCGCCTTCGAGAGATTCCGAGGTGGGACTAAATGTCCCACCCCAATTCTCTCACGCCTGCAGCAGGGATGGTGCTCCCAATTGCATCGGCTGTTGAGGCGCACAGCTCCAATTGAGGGCCAGGGTGTGTGCGCGAGACTCTTCCGCGCTGGCCGTGGCTTTTCAACCTGGGATATCTCGGCTTGAAGCAACCTTGAGCAGGCTTCGAGCTTCCTCGCCAATGGCGGTCAAGGCCTGGAACCTGAAACCAATGGCACGGCCTCTCGGCCAGATCAGACAGGTAGGGGACCTTCGCCGTGGCACGGCGAAGGTGGTCAGGGGGTCTGCAGGGGGCGAGATGGGGCTGTCTGGTCGTCCTAGGTCAAACTGTGAGCGAGGGAGTGGGTGTGTTCGGTGGGTCTGCAGAGGGTGTTTGGTGGGAAGTGGAGGGGCGGAAGAGGATCAGGGTGAGGAGGCGGAGGTTCTGCGGTAGTTGGCGAGCCGTGTGGGTCGCTGAGGTGATGGGAGCGGCTCGCCGGAGGGTGGTCGGAGGCGGAGAGGATGAGGGTGAACAGGGTCGGTAGAGGGCTTAATTGACTAAATCGAAAGCGGGGAAAGAAAGAGGAGGAGAAGGGGAGTAAGTCTAACTTAACTGCAGGGACGAAGGGGGAGGAATAGGGCGACAGTCGTATCGACTGTCGCCGGAGAAGACGGTGCCCAGTGGGGGAAGGACGGCGGTGACGACGGGGCAGAGGCAGCGCGCGCCGGTATTGCGCGACGCGGAAAGAGCAGGGGAAGAAATCTCTGCTGCTGGTATTGCGGCAGAGCGAAGAGGAGGAGGAGGAAGAACCGCCGGAGTTGGTGGGCGTCTGCCGGAGTGAGAAGAGAGGAAAATTGGGGGTTTTCTCCGTCAGATCCAGGCTGCTTTGGTCGGTGGAGCGGCGGGGGGTATTTATAGGGTTGAAGCAGGGAGGAAGGCGGAGGGAGACGACGTGTCTCCCTCGCCGGAGCATGGTCGGAATACGAACCCATACCGTCCGTGCGTTCGCACGGCCGGTATGGGGGGCTGCAATGACCATGGGGGTGCTCCTGCGACGGCTGACGACGCAGGGCACCCCCGGTACACATGCCAGGTCCTCCACCTCACCCTGCGCGGCGCCATGCTCCGCGCAAGGTCGCCGGAGCATGGTGCTGGCAGGGTTTTGCAGGAGGGACCTGTTTGCAAAGAACGAAGGAGAGTTAGGGGCCTAAATGCGAGGGTTCAAAAGTTGAGGGCCAAAGAGTAAATATATGAGGACCAAAGTGTAAAGTCGGTCAAGGAGGTTTCTTCTTAGGCTCAAGTTTTTATACATGACTAATTAGAACCTAAGGAATCTGATGGTAAATTTCATTTTCATATTAAACCTTGTTTGACCGGTCAATTTGCGTAAAGACCCAAATTAAGTTATTAATTGGGCATGGTTCTCAATGTAGGTCAAAATGGGTTCTAAAGGCCAAATTGAAGGTTCTAAACCCTAGAGATTATTTTTCTATGAATTTTAGAGGGTTTATTCTATTTTTACTTTGCCTCGAACCTTGTGAATTGAAGTGGGTTGTTTTAGGGTTACAGATTATCATTTGGTTCCTTGGAAGTGCTGTAGCCCTTGCTAGATCATCTCATCCCACTTTTATTCTTATTAAGCTGTTTTGACCTATGTTTGGGCCCTGAATTACCCTGTATGCAGATTATACTGGTAAAATTGCACTTTTACCCCTTATGACTGGTTTTCTTCTCAAACTCAGAATTCTCTGAGTTAAGCCTTTCCTTGAGATATGTAGGAGCTTTTATCCTTTGTATTGGGTCAAAATGAGCTAGTTATGGCTCATGATGAGGTTCTCATCACCTCTCGTCCCAGCGTCCTCTGCAGCCGCTGACCCTGGCTGCTCAACACCTGGTCCTGAAAAAGGTAACGAGTGCAACACGTCAGCAAAACACTGAGTAGAGTAGCAACTAAAACTAAAGACAACAGTAGAGTGTACAGTAACTGTTATGTTCCATTACTTTCTTTATTCACATCTTTCAATTGTCTCACTATTTCATTTATTCCTCAGATCTTTTTCTTGATCTCGAATGTTCCTCGTGGGAACGATCTTGATTGTAGTCTTTTCCAAAAAGTAGAAGTAGCACGTGGTGCTCTCCTGGCCGGGAGAGTCCCCCGTGGTGATCCTACCCTCAGTCAACCACCCCAAGGTCACTGACAGACGTAACGGTGACTACGGCACACGCGATAAACGCACAGGTAGCTAACCCGTACTGGCACGCGGTCAGTCGTTTCCGTTAACGGGTGCGCCCAAAGCACAGCACGGAACCAGTCCAGGGCAGAGCCCTCTCAGTAACAGGGGTCCAACCCCTCCACAGTAACCAAACCGGGGCCTTGCCCCTCCACAGTCCGTGCACCCTGGCCTGACTACCCTGGTTTGCCCCAGTGGGCCTAAACAAGTCGGTGTAGGAGGCTAGCAGAACCCCGGGGTCCGTGGGGTAGCTAGTGCCCTCCTAACACTAGTAGCTCTCCTCGGTACTACGTACACGAGGGCCAGTAAGTCGATATAGAGCAGCCGATCCTAACCCCGGTTCCCTGGGGTGGCTGGCCCCACTCTGCACTAAACAGGTACATGTACTTCCCTTGGTACTACGTACCCAAGAGACAGTACACAACTACATCTTTCCATTCCTTTCTCTTTCCAGGAGTTCCACTCCTAATTCCCCCGTAGGGTTCCATCCTTTTTACTCAAACAACCAGGTTTCACTTTCCAGTTTCACATTCTTACAATCTATGTTCTCAACCATGTTATTTATTCACAACAGGCAGCTGTTAATTCAAATTACAGGTAGCTTTATATCTCTTTCCATTTTCCAAGACTGCAGTATTATACATTCCACTAGTTTTCCCATCCTAGGATTCATGCCATATCCTAGGATCTATCAAACAATCTAGTTTTCCAGCCCTAGGATTCATGCAACACCTAGGAGCTATCATTCCATCTATTTCTCATTCCTAGGATTCATGCAATGTCCTAGGTTCTATTTATGGTTCCATAATTTAACAGATTTTATTAATAACTTAAAGCCACTCTACCAGGTACAACGGGAGTAATGGGGGCGTGATCGGGAATCCCGCGTGCCTCCGCGACCTCCGAGACTGCAACAGAACGGGGTCCTATCACAAGGATCAAACACAAGGAGTGTCTCAAAACAGTGTATAGCTACTGTAGACGGGTAGAGGAATTAATTCCGAAAAGAACGCAACTCGAAACGTGGAAAACGGAACCCGAACGGGCCCTAGACGGGTCGAAAACGACGAAACTGTGTAAAATCAGACGTCTGGAACTTCTTCCAGACGTCTTAAAAAGTGGATCAGAGGATTACCTTATTCTGCATGGTTTCCCAAATGTCCAGAAGCCTGCGGGGACGTCTGGCCTAGTTCCCAGTCGTCCGATGGTCACCCCGGACGTCTGGAGGTCTCTCCCGCCGTCTGGTACTACAGCCAGACGTCTGATTCGCGTTGGATGGCGAATCACCGAGCCTGCGCACACCCATCTCTCTCCCTCAGTACGGTCAGTCGACAAGAAGGAAGAAGAAGACGGAAAACTCACCTTTCAGACGTCTGGACAGTCTTCCAGACGTTGACCTCGCCGTCTGGCTATCAGCACAGACGTCTGATTCTGGAAATTTTTCCAGAACCAGGGCGCGACTCGCCCTCCTCTCGCGACGCCGCCCGCGTCACACCTCGTGCGCCTGCTGCTCAAGCTGCAGCAGGCCTCCCACGTCGTTCCACGCCTGCTGCGCTCCCCGCCGGCCGGCCCTGGCAGCCCCGGCGAGCTCGCCCTCACGGCTGAGAGCCGCTCTCGCACGCAGCACCCCCTCCGCGCTCACTGCGGCCGTCGCCGCCGCAGCAACCCCGCGCCCGCTCTCGCGCTCGCTCTCGCGCACTGGAAGGAGAAGAGGAAAGGGGTGGAGGTGACGGGAGAGAGCGCGTGGCCTTTTAAGGCCGCGCGAGGAGGAGAGAGAGAGACTGCAACGGCGAGAATCTGCAGCCGCAAGAGCGAACATGCGGTCTGCGTGCTCAGGCGCGCAGACGACCGGCGCATGTCGAAAATAACTGATTTCCAGATGTCTGGAAATGATCCCAGACGTCTGGTCCGACGTCTGGATGTGATCCCAGACGTCTGGTCCGATGTCTGGGCCACCTCCCAGACGTCTTAAAAGACGTCTGGGACATGCGTTCGTAACAATATAACAAACTCAAAGGAAGTTTCGTCCCCGAAACTTGCGCCAACTAGGGTGCGGAAAAAGATGTCCAAATAACCATAACAAACTCAAAGAGGACCGAAGCCGGTCCGAAAAGACATACCCGCGAAAAGCTCCGGGTACCGCTCCCGCATTACCGCCTCAGGCTCCCAGGTAGCCTCCTCGTACCGCTGGCTCCTCCACAAAACCTTTACCAGGGGTACTTGCTTTCGTCTCAAACTGCGGACGGCTCGGTCTAGGATCTGCACTGGCCGCTCGGGGTAGGTCAGGTCATCGCCCACCTCGACGCTCTCGTGACTCAGTACGTGACTGGAGTCGGCTACATACTTCCTGAGGTTGGACACGTGGAACACGTCGTGCACACCAGAAAGCTGCGGGGGAAGGGCAAGTCTGTAAGCAACGGGTCCAACCCGCTCCAGGACCTCAAAGGGCCCCACGAACCTCGGCGCGAGCTTCCCTCTCACCCCAAATCGCTGTAAGCCCTTCATGGGCGAAACACGAAGGAAGACGTGGTCCCCAACCTCAAACTACACCTCTCTGCGTCTCCGATCCGCGTAGCTCTTCTGTCTGCTCCTGACAGTGCGGAGTCGTCTGTGGATCTGCTCGACTACCTCCTGACTCTTCCGGATCAACCTGGGGCCAACCTCCCACTTGGTCCCCACCTCAACCCAACTCAGGGGTGCCGTACACTTCCATTCGTACAGAGCCTCGTAGGGAGCCATGCCGATGCTCGAGTGATAACTGTTGTTGTATGCAAACTCTGCCAGGGGCAGGTGCTCCTCCCAAGAGCCCCTCCAGTCCAGTACACAGGCACACAAAAGGTCCTCAAGTGTCTGTATCGTGCGCTCAGACTGTCCATCCGTCTGGGGGTGGTATGCCGTGCTAAACCCCAACCTCGTCCCCAAGGCCTGCTGAAACTCAGCCCAAAGCTGGGACGTAAAGCGGGTATCCCGGTCGGATACGATCTCTCGCGGAACTCCGTGTAGTCGTACCACATCACGGATATACCTCTCTGCCAATTGTGCTGGCCCCAAAGTGACTCGGATAGGCAAGAATCGCGCCGTCTTCGTCAATCTATCCACTATTACCCAGACTGCGTCGTATCCCCGCTGGGTAATGATGAGAACCTCATCATGAGCCATAACTAGCTCATTTTGACCCAATACAAAGGATAAAAGCTCCTACATAACTCAAGGAAAGGCTTAACTCAGAGAATTCTGAGTTTAAGGAGAAAACAAGTCGCAAGGGGTAAAAATGCAATTTTACCAGTATAATCTGCATACAGGGTAATTCAGGGCCCAAACACAGGTCAAAGCAACTTAATAAGAATAAAAGTGGGATGAAATGATCTAGCAAGGGCTACAGCAATCCCAAGAAACTAAATGATAATCTGTAACCCTAAAACAACCCACTTCAATTCACGAGGTTCGAGGCAAAGTAAAAATAGAATAAACCCTCTAAAATTCATAGAAAAATAATCTCTAGGGTTTAGAACCTTCAATTCAGCCTTCAGAACCCATTTTGACCTACATTGAGAACCATGCCCAATTAATAACTTAATTTGGGTTTTCGCATAAATTGACCGGTCAAACAAGGTTTAATATAGAAATGAAATTCACCATCAAATTCCTTAGGTCCTAATCAGTCATGTATAAAAACTTGAGCCTAAGAAGAAACCTCCTTGACCAACTTTACACTTTGGTCCTCATATATTTACTCTTTGGCCCTCAACTTTTGAACCCTCGCATTTTGGCCCCTAACTCTCCTTCGTTCTTTGCGATCAGGTCCCCCCTGCAAAACCTGCCAGCACCATGCTCCGGCGACCTTGCGCGGAGCATGGCGCCGCGCAGGGTGAGGGGGGGAACCTGGCAAGTAAACCGGGGGTGCCCTGCGTCGTCAGCCGTCGCAGGGACACCCCCCTGGTCGTTGTAACCCACCATACCGGCCGTGCGAACGCACGGACGGTATGGGTCTCCATCTCCGGCGTCCTCCGGCGAGGGAGACACGTCGTCTCCCTCCGCCTTCCTCCCTGTTTTGATCCCTATAAATACCCCCTGTTGCTCCACCGACCGGGGCAGCTCGGGTCTGACGGAGAAAACCCCCAACTTTCCTCTCTTCTCTCTCCGGCAGACGCTCACCAGCTCCGGCGGTTCCTCCCCCTTCTCCTCTTCGTTCTGCCGCAATACCAGCAGCAGAGACTTCCTCCCCTGCTCTTCCCGCGCCACGCCGCACCCAGCTGGCGCCTCTCCGGCTCTCTGCTCGCCGCCGCTCCTTTCCCTGAGCATCTTCTTCTCCGGCGACAGTCGGTACGACTGTCGCCCTGCTGCTCCCCCTTCGTCCCTGCAAGTAAGCTAGAACTACTCTCCTTCTTCTCCTCTTTCTTTCCCCGATTTCAATTTGTTCAATTAAGCCCTCGACCGACCCTGACCATCGTCACCCCCTTCGTCTCCGGCCACCCTCCGACGAGATGCTCTCATCGCTCCACAGCCTCACACACCTCGCCGACCCTCACCGAACCTCCGCCTCATCACACTGAGCACCCCCCACCCCTCCACTGCCACTCCACACCTCCGTAACGCTCCCCCGAACAAACCCATTCCTCCGGTTGCAGTCCAACCTAGGGCTGCCGCCAGACACCACCTTGCGGCTTGCCGTGCAGCTCCACACCTTCGCCGTGCCACGGCGAAGGTTCCCCAGTGGTTTGATCAGGCCGAGAGGCCATATTCGTGTCCGACAGGTTTTGAGGTTCGACCGCCATTAACGCACATCGAAACAGCTTCTCCCGCGCTCCAGGCTTGAGGACTCCAGGTCTCCAGCTCCTGCAGATTACAGGGAGTCTTGCGAAGGCAGCCAGCTAGCAACCGACACAAATCGAAGCCGCAGCTGCAGAAGCTAGGCCGCGGTCTCCCAGCAGGCGCACGCGAGGAGAGGCCTCCGTTTAGTCCCACATCGGTAAGCCTCACAACCTCTTCACCGTTTAAATTGATTTTGTGCATTAGCCTTACTGCCTCAGCACATGGGGTGAGGTCCCCTTCACCCGCCCGGTTACCCGGTCTCGTCCGCGCTCACGCCCCGCGGACCTGACCCGACCCGACTTAAGACTGACCTGCACTCCTTGCCCACCACGCACGCCGGTGGGCCTGGACCCGAACCTGACCCATACCCGACTACCCGGCAGCTCTGGGAGAGCTTTCCCAAGAGTGGTTTCAGAGAGAGAGAGACGCGGGGGGAGAGGGTAGAGTAGGTTTTGTCCCTCTGACGTAAGCTCTGAAGTGTGCAGGCACAGGTGAAGAAGAAGGACCGCGGAAGAAGAAGGAAGCTGAGAGAGACACTGTAGCAACAGGCAGTTTAAGTCGTCTGATTTGGAAATCAGACGACGTCCTGAAGGGAAAAGAAGAAAGAAGGAGGGGCGACGTCCTGACTGGAAAAAGAAAAGAAGAAAGAAGGAGATCTGAAGAACAACAGAAGAAGGCGAGGCAGAGGAGAACACAAAAGAACAAGGGAAGAACTGAAAGAAGAAAAACAAAGAAGAAAGAAGAAGATCTGAAGAAAGACAGAAGAAAAAGGAAGAGCAGGAACAGCTGGAAAAAGAAGAAGAGCATCACCACTGCAGAAGAAGAAGATCACCTCTGCAGACAAAGAAGAAGAAGATCTGAGACGAGGACAAAACAAAGAGAAAACAACAAATCCTTTCTCTCTTTATTTTTTTTGTAAAAGAAACATGTATATCTCTAGAATACAACTTGCTCCCTGAGTTCGACCTCGGGAACTCTTTTCCGAGTAAAAAAATTTATATATTTGAAATGATGGCAACAACTGGCTATACTACGATGCTATAACCCTGCTGTTGGAGCCACCAGGTAACAGGTAAGCCCACCACCAAGTCCATGGTGATTCTCTCACACTTCCACTCTGGCACTGGAAGCGGCTGGAGCGGCCCTGCAGGCCTCTGATGCTCGGCTTTCACCTGCTGGCACACTAAACACTACTGCACGAACTCACCCACATCCCGCTTCATCCGTCTCCACCAAAACTCGCGTCTCAAGTCGTGGTACATTTTCGTGTTTCCAGGATGTATGGTGAATCTGGAACCATGTGCCTCAGTCAGGAGCTCTCTCAACAGCTCCTCGTCTCTGGGAACGCACAACCGTCCCCTCAAGCGTAGCACCTGGTCTGTGAAAGAGAAGTCCCCTGGGTCTCCTGACAGTACTCTGTCGCGCAAAGACTGCAAGTACGGATCGACCATCTGTCCTGTGATGATGCGATCTATCAGCCCTGGCCTAGTCTGCCGTGTCACCGTCACTGCCCCACAGTACCCTCGTAACTCTAGAGATCGCCAACTGCCTACCTCCTCCAAAAGGCTCCAACTCTGTAACTGTAGACTGGCCAAGCGTGCGGGCGCCTTACGGCTCAAGGCATCAGCCACCACATTGGCCTTTCCCGGGTGGTAGGAGATGCTGCAGTCGTAGTCCTTCAGGAGCTCCAACCAACGTCTCTGTCTCATGTTGAGCTCCTTCTGGTCAAAAAGATACCTGAGGCTCTTCTGATCAGTAAAAATCTCGAAGGTCTCACCGTACAAGTAGTGCCTCCAGGTCTTCAGCGTGAAGACAACAACTGCCAACTCTAGGTCGCGGGTAGGGTAGGTATGCTCATGGGGCTTCAGTTGCCGCGAAGCGTAAGCGACAACGTGACCCCTCTGCATGAGCACACCTCCTAACCCCTGCAAGGAGGCGTCCGTGTACACAACGAACCCACCACTACTGTCAAGGATGGTGAGCACGGGAGCCGAGGTCAACCTCTCCTTCAGCTCCAAAAAACACGCCTCACAGGCATCTGTCCAAGCGAAAGGCATGTCCTTCCGGGTCAACTGTGTCATAGGACGCGCAATCTGTGAAAATCCTCTGATGAATCGTCTGTAGTAGCCTGCCAGTCCCAGGAAACTGCGAATCTCAATAACTGAACGCGGTCTCTCCCACCTGAGCACTGCCTCGACCTTGGTTGGGTCCACCGCCAAGCCGTCTCTAGAGATCACATGACCTAGGAAGGTCACCTCCCTCAACCAGAACTCGCACTTGCTGTATTTGGCATACAGCCGGTGTCGTCTCAGAGTGTCCAGAACCATCCGCAAGTGCTGTCCGTGCTACGTCCGACCTCTAGAATAGATGAGTACATCATCTATGAAAACCACCACGAACTGGTCCAAGTACGGTCTAAACACCCGGTTCATCAGGTCCATGAAAGCAGCGGGGGCATTGGTCAGCCCAAACGGCATGACCAAAAACTCGTAGTGTCCGTACCGGGTGCGGAAAGCTGTCTTGGAGACGTCGGTCTCCCTGATCCTCAACTGGTGGTATCCAGACCTCAAGTTGATCTTGGAAAACACCATGGCACCCCGCAACTGGTCAAACAAGTCGTCGATCCTCGGCAGCGGATATCTGTTCTTGATGGTGACCCTATTCAGCTGTCGGTAGTCCACACAAAGGTGTAAGGTCCCATCCTTCTTCTTCACAAACAGTACCGGGGCTCCCCACGGAGACGCACTGGGCCTCACAAAACCCTTCTCCAGAAGGTCCTGCAATGGAGACTTGAGCTCTCGCAGCTCAAGCGGTGCCATCCTGTATGGCGCGGTGGAGATGGGGCTGGTCCCTGGTACTAGTGAGATCTCAAACTCGATCTCACGCTCGGGCGGTAGTCCTGGTAACTCGTCTGGAAACACGTCAGGGTACTCTCTGACCACCGGGATGCTCTGGAAGTCTGCCACAGGGCTGGGCTCTGCCACCACACAAGCTAGGAAGCCCTCACACCCCTGGCTCAAAAGTCTCGCCGCCCGAAGTGCCGAAATGCACCTGAAACCTCCGTCCACTGGCTGTCCATGAAACTCGAAAGAAGGCAACTCCGGAATGGAGAAGACAATCTTCCTCTCAAAACAGTCCACCAAGGCGTGGTAAGCAGACAACCAATCCATCCCCAGAATCACTCCAAAGTCCTCCATCTGTATCATAATCAGGTCAGTTGGCAGGCTATGTCCCCCGACGCTGACCTCGCAATCCGTGTACACCTCCTCAGCTACAAATAGCTGACCAATCGGACCTCTGATTACGAACGGATTCTCTAACAGTGTATAATCCCGGTCCAAACTAACTGCGAAACTGGCTGCGATAAACGAGTGCGTAGCGTCGGAATCGAAAAGCATGTAAACAAGTCTGCCGGAAACTGAAACCATACCTGCTACCACCGATCCCGAAGCTCTGGCGTCCCTGTGTGTCAAGGCGTTGATACGCCCTTCAGCTCTAGGTGCGGACGAAGCAGCCACACTCTGCGTCGGACGGGTAGGTGCTGGCCGGTACCCTCCTCGCGACTACTGTCCTCCTCGCGCCTAGGAACCGCAGCCTCCTGCGCACCCTCCAGTACTCTACGCGGGGAGTATCTGTTGACCTCCTGCCCTAGACGGGCAGTCCCTCCTGATGTGGCCCGGCTGGCCACACTGGTAACAGAGGGGAACCCGACTCCCGCCCTCAGTGGGTCCCTGCTGTCGGCTAGACGGGGGTCCAGTGCTGGCGACTGGCCCCTGTCGAGGGCCCCCAAAGGCCACTGATGGCCCTGCAAAACGTGACGGCTCTCCTGCAGACGCCACGTGTCTCCTTTGAGTTCTCCTAACACGCCTAGTGTGACGGCAGAAATCTCGTTCCACCACCAACTCCCCTGTCGTACGCTCGGAAGGGGGAGGAGGAGGTGGCGATGTGGATGGAAGCTGAAATTCTTCACGAACCACCTCTCTAATTAGTTGGACGAGGTCCGGAGACGGTATGCTCAGGAGAAGAGGAGGGGTAGTATGTACTCCAAGCCGGACACATCTGTCCCTCGGGCCCCGACCTCGGCCGCGGCCGCGGCCCACCCTCCTAGTTTCACGACGAGGCATCTCCTACAAGGAGACACAAAACAACGAAATACGTCAGTACGGAACAGTACCTAACGAAAACGTCTAAGAGTTCATGTCAAGAGATATGTTGTGGTGGCTACTCTAGTTATAGACATGTGAATTGGTTATTTTCCAGTCAGTTGATTCACTTCTCGGGACGACCTTGCTCTAATACCATCTTGTAACGACCCGGTTCCCGAGTCCCTACGAGACACGAGAACCAGACCGACTCAACTAATCCCAAGACCTAGTCGTCCAACGAGGAAGTAACCAAAAGAGCAGTAAAATAAATCACATTCAGCATGAATATAACTAACAGTAAGAAAGTACAGCAGTAAGGAAAGAAACTACCACAGTATATACCACCACAACAGTAGAACAACATTCATCATATAATTTGAACTGCAGGTAAAGAAAAGTACAGCGGAAATAAGAACTACTCACTATAACGTAACAAAAGAGGTACAAGAGACAGTGGTAACTCTACTGGACCCTACTCGGCCCAGCGTCCTCTGCAGCCGCTGACCCTGGCTACTCAACACCTGGTCCTGAAAAAGGTAACGAGTGCAACACGTCAGCAAAACACTGAGTAGAGTTGCAACTAAAACTAAAGACAACAGTAGAGTGTACAGTAGCTGTTATGTTCCATTACTTTCTTTATTCACATCTTTCAATTGTCTCACTATTTCATTTATTCCTCAGATCTTTTTCTTGATCTCGATTGTTCCTCGTGGGAACGATCTTGATTGTAGTCTTTTCCAAAAAGTAGAAGTAGCACGTGGTGCCCTCCTGGCCGGGAGAGTCCCCCGTGGTGATCCTACCCTCAGTCAACCACCCCAAGGTCACTGACAGACGTAACGGTGACTACGGCACACGCGATAAACGCACAGGTAGCTAACCCATACTGGCACGTGGTCAGTCGTTTCCGTTAACGGGTGCGCCCAAAGCACAGCACGGAACCAGTCCAGGGCAGAGCCCTCTCAGTAACAGGGGTCCAACCCCTCCACAGTAACCAAACCGGGGCCTTGCCCCTCCACAGTCCGTGCACCCTGGCCTGACTACCCTGGTTTGCCCCAGTGGGCCTAAACAAGTCGGTGTAGGAGGCTAGCAGAACCCCGGGGCCCGTGGGGTAGCTAGTGCCCTCCTAACACTAGTAGCTCTCCTCGGTACTACGTACACGAGGGCCAGCAAGTCGGTACAGAGCGGCCGGTCCTAACCCCGGGTCCCTGGGGTGGCTGGCCCCACTCTGCACTAAACAGGTACAGGTACTTCCCTTGGTACTACGTACCCAAGAGACAGTACACAACTACATCTCAGTTCCATTCCTTTCTCTTTCCAGGAGTTCCACTCCTAATTCCCCCGTAGGGTTCCATCCTTTTTACTCAAACATCCAGGTTTCACTTTACAGTTTCACATTCTTACAATCCATGTTCTCAACCACGTTATTTATTCACAACAGGCAGCTGTTAATTCAAATTACAGGCAACTTTATATCTCTTTCCATTTTCCAAGACTGCAGTATTATACATTCCACTAGTTTTCCCATCCTAGGATTCATGCCATATCCTAGGATCTATCATACAATCTAGTTTTCCAGCCCTAGGATTCATGCAACACCTAGGAGTTATCATTCCATCTATTTCTCATTCCTAGGATTCATGCATTGTCCTAGGTTCTATTTATGGTTCCATAATTTAACAGATTTTATTAATAACTTAAAGCCACTCTACCAGGTACAACGGGAGTAATGGGGGCGTGATCGGGAATCCCGTGTGCCTCCGCGACCCCCGAGACTGCAACAGAACGGGGTCCTATCACAAGGATCAAACACAAGGAGTGTCTCAAAACAGTGTATATCTACTGTAGACGGGTAGAGGAATTAATTCCGAAAAGAACGCAACTCGAAATGCAGAAAACGGAACCCGAACGGGCCCTAGACGGGTAGAAAACGACGAAACTGTGTAAAATCAGACGTCTGGAACTTCTTCCAGACATCTTAAAAAGTGGATCAGAGGATTACCTTATTCTGCGTGGTTTCCCAGACGTCCAGAAGCCTGCGGGGACATCTGGCCTAGTTCCCAGTCGTCTGATGGTCACCCCAGACGTCTAGAGGTCACTCCCACCGTCTGGTACTACAGCCAGACGTCTGATTCACGTTGGATGGCGAATCACCGAGCCTGCGCACACCCATCTCCCTCCCTCAGTACAGTTAGTCGACAAGAAGGAAGAAGACGGAAAACTCACCTTTCAGACGTTTGGACAGTCTTCCAGACGTCGACCTCGCCATCTGGCTATCAGCACAGACGTCTGATTCTGGAAATTTTTCCAGAACCAGGGTGCGACTCGCCCTCCGCTCGCGACGCCGCCCGCGTCGCACCTCGTGCGCCTGCTGCGCTCCCCACTGGCCGACCCTGGCAGCCCCGGCGAGCTCGCCCTCACGGCTGAGCGTCGCTCTCGCACGCAGCACCCCCTCCGCGCTCACTGCGGCCGTCGCCGCCGCAGCAACCCCGCGCCCGCTCTCGCGCTCGCTCTCGCGCACTGGAAGGAGAAGAGGAAAGGGGTGGAGGCGACGGGAGAGAGCGCGTGGCCTTTTAAGGCCGCGCGAGGAGGAGAGAGAGAGACTGCAGCGGCGAGAATCTACAGCCGCAGGAGCAAATATGCGGTCTGCGCGCTCAGGCGTGCAGACGACCTGCGCGTGTCGAAAATAACTGATTTCCAGACGTCTGGAAATGATCCCAGACGTCTGGTCCGATGTCTGGGCCACCTCCCAGACGTTTTAAAAGACGTCTGGGACACGCGTTCGTAACAACAGCAGTCACGAGGAGGGTACCGGCCAGCAGCTACCCGTCCGACGCAGAGTATGGCTGCTTCGTCCGCACCTAGGGCTGAGGGGCGTATCAACGCCCTGACACACAGGGATGCCAGAGCTTCGGGATCAGTGGTGGCAGGTATGGTTTCAGTTTCTGGCAGACTCGTTTACACGCTTTTCGATTCCGACGCTACGCATTCGTTTGTCGCTGCCAGTTTCGCGATTAATTTGGGCCAGGATTATATGCTGTTAGAGGATCCATTCGTGATCAGAGGTCTGAGTGTTCAGCTGTTTGTAGCTGAGGAGGTATACACGGGTTACGAGGTCAGTATTGGGGGAGACCGCCTTCCCGCTGACATGATTATGATACAGATGGAGGACTTTGGCGTAATTCTGGGGATGGACTGGCTGTCCGCTTACCACATCTTGGTGGACTGTTTTAAGAGAAAGATCGTCTTCTCCATACCGGAGTTGCCTTCTTTCGAGTTCCACGGTCAGCCAGTGGACGGAGGCTTCAGATGCATTTTTGCACTTCGGGCGGCGAGACTTTTGAGCTAGGGGTGTGAAGGCTTCCTAACTTGTGTGGTGGCAGAGCCCAGCCCTGTGGCAGACTTCCAAAGTATCCCGGTGGTCAGAGAGTACCCCGACGTGTTCCCAGATGAGTTGCCAGGACTACCGCCCGAGCGTGAGATCGAGTTTGAGATCTCACTAGTACTAGGGACCAGCCCCATCTTCACAGCACCATACAGGATGGCACCACTTATGTTGCGAGAGCTAAAGTCTCAGATGCAGGATCTTTTGGAGAAAGTCTTTGTGAGGCCCAGTGCGTCTCCCTGGGGAGCCCCGATACTGTTTGTAAAGAAGAAGGATGGTACCCTACGTCTTTGTGTGGACTACCGTCAGCTGAATAGGGTCATCATCAAGAACAGATATCCGCTGCCGATGATCGATGACTTATTTAACCAGCTGCGAGGTGCCATGGTATTCTCCATGATCTACCTGAGGTCTGGATACTACCAGTTGAGGATCAAGGAGGCAGACGTCCCCAAGACAGCTTTCCGCACCCGGTACGGACACTACGAGTTTTTGGTCATGCCGTTTGGGCTGACCAATGCCTTCATTGCCGTCATGGACTTGATGAACCAGGTGTTTAGATCGTACTTGGACCAGTTTGTGGTGGTATTAATTGATGATGTACTCATCTATTCTCGAGATCAGACGCAGCACAAACAACACTTACGGATGGTTCTGGACACACTGAGACGACGTGGGCTGTACACCAAATACAGCAAGTGCGAGTTCTGGTTGAGGGAGGTGACCTTCTTAGGTCATGTGATCTCTGGGGATGGCTTGGCTGTGGACCCAGCCAAGGTCGAGGCAGTGCTCAGATGGGAGAGACCGCGCACGGTTACTGAGATTAGCAGTTTCTTGGGACTGGCAGGCTACTACAGGCAGTTTATCAGGGGCGTTTCACAGATTGCACTTCCTATGACACAGTTGACCCGGAAGGAAGTGCCCTTCACTTGGACAGATGTCTGTGAGGCGTGTTTTCAGGAGCTAAAGGTGAGGCTGACTTCGGCTCCCGTGCTCACCATCTCAGACAGTAGTGGCGGGTTCGTTGTGTATACGGATGCCTCTTTGCAGGGGTTAGGGGGTGTGCTCATGCAGAGGGGTCACGTTGTCGCTTACGCTTCGCGGAAACTAAAGCCCCACGAGCATAGCTACCCTACCCAAGACCTGGAGCTGGCAGCTGTCGTCTTCGCGCTGAAGACCAGGAGACACTACTTGTGCGGTGAGACCTTCGAGATTTTCACAGATCACAAGAGCCTCAGTTACCTGTTTGATTAGAAGGAGCTCAACATGAGACAGAGGCATTGGTTGGAGCTCCTGAAGGACTATGACTGCAACATTTCCTACCACCCGGGAAAGGTTAACGTGGTAGCTGACGCCTTGAGCAGGAAGGCGCCCACACACTTGACCAGTTTACAGGTGCAGAGTTGGAGCCTCTTGGAGGAGATGGGCAGTTGGTGACCCCTAGAGTTACGGGGGCACTGTGGGGCAGTGACTGTGACACGACAGACGAGGCCAGAGCTGATAGATCGCATCATCACAGGACAGATGGCCGACTCGTACTTACAGTCCTTGCGTGACAGAGTACTGTCAGGAGACCTGGGGGACTTCTCTTTTACCGACCAGGTGCTACGCCTGAGGGGACGTTTGTGCGTTCCTAGAGACGAGGAGTTGTTGAGAGAGCTCCTGACTGAGGCACACGGTTCCAGATTCACCATACATCCCGGGAACACGAAGATGTACCATGACTTGAGACGCGAGTTTTGGTGGAGGGGGATGAAGCGGGATGTGGGTGAATTCGTGCAGCAGTGTTTAGTGTGCCAGCAGGTGAAAGCCGAGCATCAGAGGCCTGCAGAGCCGCTACAGCCACTTCCAGTGCCAGAGTGGAAGTGGGAGAGCATTACCATGGACTTGGTGGTGGGCGTACCTATAACCCAGCGAGGACACGACGTAGTCTGGGTAATCATTGATAGATTGACGAAGACGGTGCGTTTCTTGCCGATCCGAGTCACCTTGGGACCAACACAATTGGCAGAGAGGTATATCCGCGACGTGGTACATCTACACGGAGATCCGCAGGAGATCGTATCTAACCAAGATACCCATTTTACGTCCCAATTTTGGGTTGAGTTTCAGCAGGCCCTAGGGACGGGGTTGAGGTTTAGTACAGCTTACCACCCCCAGATGGACGGACAATTTGAGTGCACGATACAAACACTTGAGGACCTTTTGCGTGCCTGTGTACTGGACTGGAGGGGCTCTTGGGAGGAGCACTTGCCCCTGGCGGAGTTTGCATACAATAACAGTTATCACTCGAACATCGGCATGGCACCCTATGAGGCTCTGTATGGACGGAGGTGTATGGCACCCTTGAGTTGGGTTGAGGTGGGGACCAAGTGGGAGGTTGGTCCCAGGCTGATCGGGCAGAGTCAGGAGGTAGTCGAGCAGATTCACAGGCGACTCCGCACTGTCAGGAGCAGGCAGAAGAGCTATGCAGATCGGAAACGCAGAGAGGTGTAGTTTGAGGTTGGGGACCACGTCTTCCTTCGCGTTTCGCCCATGAAGGGCCTGCAGCGGTTTGGGGTGAGAGGGAAGCTCGCGCCGAGGTTCGTGGGGTCCTTTAAGGTCCTGGAGCAAGTTGGACCGTTGCTTACAGGCTTGCCCTTCCTCCACAGCTTTCTGGTGTGCACAACGTGTTCCACGTGTCCAACCTCAGGAAGTACGTCGCCGATCCTAGTCACGTCCTGTGTCACGAGAGCGTTGAGGTGGGCGACGACTTGACCTACCCCGAGCGGCCAGTGCAGATTCTTGATAGAGCCGTTCGCAGTCTGAGACGGAAGCAAGTACCCCTAGTAAAGGTTTTGTGGAGGAGCCAACGGTACGAGGAGGCTACCTGGGAGCCTGAGGCGGCGATGCAGGAGCGGTACCTGGAGAATTTTGCGGGTACGTCTTTTCGGATCGGCTTCAGTCCTCTTTTAGTTTGTTATGCATATATCGTTCTTTCTCGCACCCTAGTTAGCACAAGTTTCGGGGACGAAACTTCCTTTGAGTTTGTTATATTGTTATAACCCGGGGCATCAAACATTGTTTAAGATGTCTAGGAAGTGGTCTAGACGTCTTGTTAGACATCTGGAAGCCTTCCCAAATGTCTGGAAATTTATTTTTTTCGACGTACGAGTTCGCGTCTGCGCGCATGCACGTGCAGACTGAACCCGCCGCCCTCCTTCTTCTCTTTCCTCCCTCCCTGCAGATAGCTTTTTCTCTCTCTCTCTCTCCCCTCGGCAGCTTACAAATACCCCTCTCCTCTCCCTCACCCTCACTCCACCGCCTTCTTCTTCTTCCTCCTGTCAGCGAGAGCGTGAGCAGGCGAGGGCAGCCGCAGCTGTTGTTGTGAGTGCATGGGTGTAGGGGCTGCTGCGAGAGGGAAAGAGAGCTCGATCGCGAGGTTGCGAGCTCGCCGGGGCAGCCAAGGCCGGCCGGCGGTTGCGCAGCAGGCGCGTGGTGCTGGGGAGGAGCTGCTGCAGCTCAGGCAGCAGGCGGGCGTGGCGCAGCATGGCCGTGCGCTGCGGGCGGAGGGCGAGGAGGTCTTGATTCTGGGAAAATTTCCCAGAATAAGACGTCTGGACTTACGTCCAGACGACGCAGGAGACGTCTGGAGGAAGGTCCAGACGTCTGAAAGGTACGTTATTTTAACCTCGTAATTGATCCTTGTGTTAGGACCCCGTTCCGTTGCAGCTCTAGGGGTTGCGGAGGCGCGCGGGCTTGCCGGTTACGCCCCCAGTACTCCCGGTTTTACGGGTAGAGTGGCCCTTTCAATTATTTATCAAAAATTATGCATTTGTGAAATAATTACTAGAGTTTAGGGTATTGCATGAACCCTAGGATTGAAAAACTAGATTAAATGATAGATCTTAGGGTATTGTATGAATCCTAGGACTGGAAAACTAGATTGAATGATAGATCTTAGGGTATGGCATGAACCCTAGGACTGAAAAACTAGCTTGAATGCATATACATTGCAGTCTTGGAAAAGTAGAAAGGAAACGATAACTGCCTGTAATTGGTTAACAGTTGCCTGATTATGAATGAAAAATTACGGTTGGGAACATGGGCTATATAAATATAAAGTTGAAATGATGAAACCTAAATTGACTGAGTTGAAAGAGCACGAATCATACGGGGAATTAGGAGTAGAACTCCTGGAAAGTGAATGGAATATAATTGGGGAAGTGAGCTGGCCCTTGAGTACGGAGTACCAAGAAAAGCGACTGTCCCCCCTATTTAGTGCAGAGCGGAGGTAGCCCCCTAGGGACCCGGGGTTAGGTCTGGCCACTTTGTACCGACTTTTGGCCCTCGTGTACACAGTACCGAGGAGAGCTACTAGTGTAGGGAGAGTACTAGCTACCCCACGAGCCTCGGGGTTCTGCTAGCCCTGATACACTGACTTGTTAGATCCACTGGGCAAACCAGGGTAGTCAGGCGAGGGTGCGCGGACTGTGGAGGGGAAAGACCCCTGTTTGGTTACTGTGGAGGGGCTGGACCCCTGTTACTGAGAAGGCTTTGCCCTATACTGGTTCCGTGCTGTGCTTTGGGCGCACCCGTTAACGGAAACGACTGACCGCGTGTCAGTGTGGGGTAGCTACCTGTACGTTTATTGCGCGAGCCGTAGTCATCGTTACGTCTGTTAACGACCTTGGGGTGGTTGACTGAGGGTAGGATCACCACGGGGGACTCTCCTGGCCAGGAAAGCACCATGTGTTACTTCTACTTTTTGGAAAAGACTGCAATCAAGGTCGTTCTCACGAGGAACATTCAAGATCAAGAGAAGATTTTGAGGGATAATTCAATAACAAGTAAACGGAAAATATAAAGAAGGAAATTAAAAATATAACAGCTACCGTCCACCTTACTGTTTCTTAGCTTTTAGTTGCCACTCTACTCAACGTTTCGCTGACGTGTCACCTTTGTCACCTTTTCAGGACCAAGTGTTGAACAGCCAGAGCCGACGATTGCAGAGGGTGCTGGGCCTAGTAGAGCCCAGTAGTGTTACTTGTGTAGTACCCACTGTACTTTTCCTTCTGTTGTAGTGATTAATTTCTGTTATCCTTATATTCTTTTATTGTAAACTTCATATTTATGTACATATTTATTTCTTTACTGTTGTGGTGGTGTATACTGTAATAGTTTTTTTCTTTACTGCTATATTTTGTTACTGCTAGTTATATACATGGTGAATGTGGTTTATTTTCCTGCTCTTTTGGTTACTTTCTCGTTGGACGACTGAGTCTTGGGATCAGTCGAGTCGGTCCGATTCTCGTATCTCGTAGGAATTTGAAAATCAGATCGTAACATGACTTCACCTCTTGGTGGTTGCTTCATCCCAATTTGAAGAGTAATTTGCTTGGCAACGTAGTTCTGTAATTTGTTGCATATGCATTTAATCATGAAGTGTTTGGGAATGACAAAGCAGTCCTTTTGAATGGCTTACTAAGGTAAGTTGACTTTTAGCATATGCACCCACCTTGTTAAATTACAACCGGACATGACTATTTTGTTATTTCTCAAGGGGAGCCAATTTATTGTCTCTCATTTCTATTCTCTTTTTTCAGTTTAAATTTGATCACTAAACTGGAACTTCAGTTGCATATTTTCTGTTACCATCTTAGATACCCTTGCCAACATCCAAATTTTTGCACATGCTAGTGATATCGTTTCATGTTAGTTACGCCCCTGTACGGTCAATCTCTTTGCCGCGGGCAGCTTACACTTAATTACTGTTGGTAAAAATTACAGCAACCGCTAGCTATGCGCATTCGGATAGCTTACAAAGTAAACCCTTTGGTGGTGAGGATGTTAGTGAATACGCCAGGTGTCAACCAGCATATTCTTGGGAAGGCCTCCCCTTCCCTTAATTAATAACCATCTTCTTTGCATTAATTTTTTACCACAATATATATGATTATCCAGAATGTTCTTGTATTTATTTAGGTACTGCTCTTACATCCGTGTCAAGTTCTCTTTTGTGTGTTTCTTCCCCCCATAATATTTTTTTGACTACAGAAATGAGTCTGATTTTTCCCTTGAGTAACAAAGTAGTTGGTTGCTGAAACCTTGATCGGAGGAAATGATGTGCGGATGGCTATGTTTATGAATATTCTTCCATAAATTTAGATGATAAAGATAAATCACTAGAAAATGGGAAGAGCTCTTGTCATGAATAGGGATGCAAATAGTTGAACGTGGATGTGGATGGATGCGCTATAGTATCGTCATCCATTTAGATGCAGTTATAGATGTAGATACCAATATTGGTCTGTATGAATGCTTGTTTAGATAATCCATGGAAACACATAATAGGAATGGTTTGGATGTAACTGCCAACGTGTGGTGTCCGGATAATTTCACACATTTATTGAATGGATTATAACATTGCATATCTATAATGTATTTATTGCTAATCACATTTAATTAGTATTCATATCTTCTCAAAGACCATTACATTGGCTTTGTGCAGCCTATGTTTTTTTCAACTAATTTGGCATCATTGTGGCTGGTTCAGAGCACGATGCTCGCACGACTTGCTGCACATACCGGAAGGTGTTCATCGGAGAAGTACTTGATCAGGGGCAGAGATGCGAACCTAAGAGCTTGCTGCAAGCGACGAGCCAATTGACCACATAGGAGATCGAGCCTACAACCCAAAGTTAGAGTCGAGCTCGACCAATCAGGAAGGAGATGAAGACTTGAACCTACACCCTCCAAGAGAGAGGCACTTATGAGGGAGAGGATGCACCAACTCTGCCACTACGTCTGGAACTTAACATGCGTTATTCTCTCTGCTTCTGTTCTGTTTTAACATTTAATTAGTCTTATAGATTCCGACGAAGCAGCCATATCCTTCGCGCACGTTGCACCTTGAAGGATGTGGCATACTCTAATAAGAGCTTTTCAGGTCAATCTTTACTTGCATGTAATCTTTTCAACCAGTCGATGGTAGCAACAGTGGGCAACAATTATCTCTCTTCCCACATTAAATATTAAGTTTCCATGATGTCAGAAGATAAGATAGGTCTTTTAAACTTTGTTTACGGTCTTAGGATTATTAATTAAATGATAACCAAATGCTATAAATTTCAATGTTGATGCATACATTGTTAAATGGGTAAACAAGTAAGGATCCGGTAAATAGGATAGGTAAACAAAGTGAATAAACATGAGTACTTGACAGAAAAATGAAATTGGGCAAATGGAGACCTGTGATGAGGTAATAGATTTGATTACGTACCTAGAATTGGCTTTGATGGTGAATGTGGGAATATGACATGGGTGATTTCTTAATAGGTATATATATATATAGGTTCCAGAGTCTGCAATCAACCCAAACTAAATCAATAGGCATCCCTTGCTCAATTACATGGAGGGAAGATCGAAGTACGTACGTAGATGAAAGGACTGGAGTAAGGTTGTTCGGAGGGAATTGATGTGGAAGAATGAGGAGAAAGCAAAAGGGAACAGGTAGTACGAAAGAAGTAAATAGATTATGTGAGGGGAAAGAAACGAAGAGGACAAACAAGTGGGAGGATTGTATTCTGGGGCTTACAAGGAAGGAAAAATAGGATGGAGAGGGGCATCTAAGAGCAAAAGAGAAGCAAGCTTACCATTCATGAGAGTTTACCATGCTTAGTATAGATTTATTAAATTTTAGTTGATATGCAAATAGCTACTTTATTAATTTTGGTTGCATGGTTAATTACTGAGGTAGCAATAGAGAGAAACAATAGCTTGTAGCTAATCTAGCAGGGAAGTCGTATCCAGATCAATGGATATGTGAGAGTAGGATTATGCGGCAACTCAAATGTCCTGATATGGACTGTGATAAAATGTCATTGATTGTGTCCCGAGTGATCCAATACGAAAAATAATAATTACACACAGGATAATTACAATCGAATGAATGAGAGGAGTTGTTGTTCCAATTTCACTGCAACGGTGTACGTCTAAGGAGATAACTAATACTCATTTATTAAGGATTCAATATTCATCAAATCCTTATATAATACGTAAATGTATAAAATCTGGTAATTGTTTCTTTTTTTTTTCTATCATTTTTATACAAGTTTGATTTATATTTTAATAAAGAATTTTCTTTTTACCCATTATAATAATCAATGAGTTAATAAAACATAAAAAAATGATATATAATAACAAAATTATTAGATGACAATAATTGCATGATAAATTAAATAAACAACGTAAGATACCACCCAAGTTCATATATCAAAAACTACTCTTTGTGGAATTTGTAGGCAGCTTTCTTTGTTCGAACGGGCAATCAGGGAGACGAGGGGAAAGGAGGAACCCAGAAGGCGCTCAATCTGAGAGGGAAGAGGGATTCGGGTATGAGATGGGTGCTCGATTTGGGATTTGGGAGGGGAGATGTTTTGATATACTCTCTATTAGACTTTTCTTGCAACAAGCATATCCCATATTTAGGTTAAATATTCATGAAATCCTAGTATTCTTGGATTGTTTATGGCCTATGCTTGACTTGAGAGAGTGGGTTAGGGCTAATCATGGTGCCCCCCTTACGCTTAATTGCATGAAACCTCCTAACGGGCTCCAGTTAATTGTTGCCATCCCCCAGATCGAATGATAGTGTTATGTGTTTGGGTTGGGTCCTCAGGGATAGTGAGGGAACACTTGTGCATGCTGCCAATGCCATGTCCGATCCTCATCCCAAGGAGTTCCTTGTCATTAAAACTATTCTTCATGCAGTTACAAATTGCGGCAAGCTTCGGACCCACTTTCATATTGAAATTGATTCCTCTCTTCTAACTTACTAGTGGCTAGGTAAGATCCTAGTCCCATGGCACTCTAAGGTCTGCTTTGCTAGGCTTAAGGAGTTTTCTACACTAATCTCATCTGTTAAGATAGTTCATCTATTAAGATAGTTTATAGGTTAGTGAATTGTCTAGCTACCTGAATTCCGAAGCTGGCGTCGGGCTTTGCTGCATTCTTTTGTTTGTTTTCTTTTTGATTTTCTTGTATTAGGTCATGGGTCATGATCCTTTTACTTTCTCTTTATACTTGGTAGGTTTTAGTTTGATACCCTTACCTTTTTTTGCTTCTTGAAAGTGGGGATAAATAAGATTGACTCTTATCTTTCTAATTAAAAAAAAAAAAAGCATCCTAGATTTAGGAATATCATTAGAGCTACATCAGCTCCACTTCATGATCTTTAATTTTCTCCATTCCTGTTGCCTCCATTTCGTTTTCCTCAACTTCTTGGTTAATTGATGGGCTCTTCCTTTCAAATTCTTTCTTTCAAGTTAGGGTTTTGAAAAGGTTTTATGTTGCAGGAGATGTTGAGAAGGCGAAGAAGACGATAATAGTTGGTCTTTGAGTACATGCTTTTGCCAAATAGTATTGTATTTATAATTAGGTGACTTTTTAATTTCCAAGAGAAATGTACATCATTTGTGAACAAGAAGACTACTGTCACAATCGTTTATTTGTTGTGAACGGGAAAACTACTATCATGATCGACTATTTGTTAAATTTCGCTAGTTTGGCACGAGAAAACTATTGATGCACATGGTTACATCTTTTGTAATGCTTGTTCTTATCTGGCTTGATATCATTGCAAATCAATCCTTGTCTAGTAGTGAATACATGCTTCCTGGAATCCCACCACATGTGCTTCCTATTTTCCTTACATTTCATAACCAAGTTAAGGTCATCCTTTTATCTTGTGGAATTGGCTATAAACATTTCTTTTACTCCATTTTGTTATTTTGTTTTGAAGTTTTGCGTACATAATCTCCTAATTACTTAGTGATTTCTATTTTTATCTTCAAGGATGACTATGGGTAAAGCGCATGGTACACAACAGTAGACGAGTACTAGATCTTGGAAGTATCATGGCACAACCTTGTGCACTAGTGTAGTGGAAGGCATCGACTGTCTAATTAGGGCACTTCAATTGTATAATTTATTTAACTATTCTCTCTTATTTTCATATGTGTAAAATTGTTTAATCATTTATTTTTTTGAATATTAGGTACAAAGTTGTGAACAATGGGAGTGCCCATTCAACCCTTTCTTTGGTCCAATTTTTCTTCAATTTTATTACTTTTCCAAAAAATCGGGGCAAAAACTTGATCATGATAAATCTTAAGAAGTGCATTGCAACTTTCAAAATGATAAACAAATAAAGGAAATAATGCATTGATGTGTCTAACAAAAATCAAAAATTTTCTATAACACTTAGAAAAATATTTAGGTAACTAATTTCAAACAAAATAAGTAAATTAACAAATTTTGAACTCTGCATATTACCAGGAGTTTAATATACAAAACTTTTATTTTCACATGAACCTTCTCTATACTACCATACCAATAATGCATTAAGTGCTTATTATATCGAATATAACGGACAAATAAATTATGTGATCAAGGGACAAAATTAGGAATTTATTGGAAAAGTAATAAAATTGAATAAAAAATTTAAAGGTCTTGATCGACGCTCCCATTGTTCTGGACTTTGTACCTACTATAATAATTATAAAAGCCACCTGCATGCATTGTAATTATTACGACTCCAAGAACTTTAATGTGGTATATATCCGGATAAGGTCAATGGAACGAGCTTAACGTAAAGTGCTTATAATGTACAATAAAACATTTGTTGTATTATGGACTACGATCGGTTAGATGGGATCATTTGATTCAATCCATATATGTATTTACGGTTCAATTATTAACAAGTACGTATGAATTCATACAATTAAAGGACCTCATTCATGAAATTGCATGATTTTTTCTTCCTTTATTTTCTTTAGTAGAATTAAGAGTTAAATATTATTCATCCTTCACTTTCCAACCGTCGAAAGAAAATCACAAAAATTATATCAAACTTATCTAATACAAAAGAAGAAAATCAAAACAAACCACCAGAGCTTGTGACTTATTACAAATATAAGGAGAAAGCAACCAAAATTAAAAAGATAAAGAAGAGAAGGACCAACCTTGAAGGAGCCACCCATGTTAATACGTTGGTGTAATGACTAAACACCAAACACCAACATATTAATGGGCTTGCAAATCGAAATATGCATCACATCCGTTTAGAATCAGGCACAAGCAAACTAAAGAGTACATGACAGACTAAGAACAGGCAACAAGATATTAATTAATCACACAGAAAACAGACAAACAACGTTTTCAAAGTTGCACGCTCCCTCTTTGTCTTATTTCCAAGTAATTCAGGATCTCCTCCGTTTCCCCGAGCACCTCCGCTGCCAATCTCACGGCTGACTCCCTCGAACCGAAGCTCCCACGAGAGCACTGATGGAAGATGGCCTCCGGTAGCTTGGTGAGACACTCTGCTAGAACGATCCGCAAGGCCTCTTTCAAGTGGTGAAACTCGAAGGACCAACATTCCTCATCATCATCAAACTCCTCCAGCAGGGCTGTTGTGATGACCTTCATGCTTTTCGCGGCAATCGCCTCCAGTGGCAACCCAGATGGACTTTTGTGATGGTCTTCATACTTCCTGAGAATGTCGGAAGATTGTTTTTTTAAATCGTCAATCCTTGCTTTGGGGGAACCCATGCAGATGGTTGTTGCCAGACTTCTTCGATCGACCCACTTGCTTCGATATCTCAACGTTTCCATCACCTTCCCAGCCGCACTAAGCGTCTTGTCCGATGGCTTGGTAACATTTTCGTCGACAAGCTTCGCATACCGAAAGCCCTCGTATGCTCCCCTCATCAGCTTCTCCATCTCTCTGCCAGAATGTTGTTCATGGAAGAGGGCTTTTATGATGCATGCGATTGTCATCAGATGAAGGGACCAGCAATTCTTAAGAATCTTATCGGATGAGACTACTGTTTGGAAGCTACCAAGGAAGTGTTGTCCAAATCTGCTACTTTCAGGTGGGCTGCTAGGGAGATGCTCCAAGACGGACTTCAACTCAGCCGGCGGCTTCCCTTTGCCTTTTTGGAACCATTCCTCTGGTTTGTCCTTCCATTTCCACACAACAGATTGCCGATCCAGGTCCACCCAATCTAGATTCAAGACGTACTCTTGTAGATCGTCTTCTTCATCTCTGCTCGGTGCCATCGCTTCTTCCTCTTGGTTATCATCAATATTATTATTGCAACGTAGCCAGTTGCAGAGTAATGATAGGGGAGTTAAAAGTAGAGCCAAGACCAAGGTGACAAGAATACCTGGGATCACGTTGACAAGAATAACTAGCCAGCTCGTAAGCACTAATATGCCATGGATCCCCATCAACAAAGCACCACCAAGTCTCTTTCCAGGGTATAACAACGACATAACTATTGCGTTGTCAAAAGATGGAGCTTGGTCCATCAGATCCCTTGGCGTTTGCATCACATGGCGTCTGTATTTCTTGGCAGTCTCCCAAATATTACAACAACAATTCAAGGATATTGAAGATCGAAATAGAGCTACCCCCAAACCTAGAATTATCCCTGTAACTTGAACGAAAAAGATAGCCACGGTGGAACACCTATAATCTGACCTACACCAGCATTTCGGTTGACGCAACTGAGGAAGATAATAAAGACTTGTTAGGAAGAAGGAACACAAGGCAACAGTTAAGAGCGGCACGGATTGGAACTCAATGGAGGCTCGCAAGGAGTACTCTGGGCTACAGGTGAGTGCCATCAACCAGTACTTCTGGATGTACATCTTAAGCTTCTCAATGGTAAACTTGGGGGGATTAGCTGTACTACTATCATTCTGCATCCCCCTCACGATCTCCTTGTGCTTGAAGTCAAATTGGGACTCCAGGCGTTTCTTGGTGGCGGGAACGATCAATCCGTGCGAGACTAAGAAGGCATAGATGATAATCATAACTATCCTGATGACAGTAAGTTCATTTTCAAATTTGGTAACCAGTCCGGTTCTGCATTGATTCCACACCTTGTAGAAAGTAATTGCTACAGTCAAGCCAAGGGCAAACAAATTGGTGATGATAGCGATCCCATCCATTGTGCTTAGAGAGGGCGCCGCGTGGTTCATGGAGATGCAGATGAAGACAACACCAGTGACCTTCGCAAGCTGGTCCAGGAGCCCTGGCATGGGTTTCAAGGTCTCCACGGACACCAACGTGGCGTAGTCCAAGAGGCCCAACGTCGTCGCATTGAAGGGGAAGAACTTGCAGCCGATCCATGACTTCTTCCATCTTATCCGGCTTCTAAATGCATCGGCTACCATTAGAATAACGCAAATCAAGGAGCAGACAAAGGCAAGAAGCCCACTCCCCAACTTATTTGTCTCCTCGTGCCCTTCTAAGCCTCCATACGATCCGCAATTGGAAATGTCCGGAGCCCCACCCGACGGGGTTATAGCCGGAGCCCCACCCGACGGGCTCCCCCACCCTGCTGGAATGAATGGGCTCGGACTCGTCGCCATCTCTCTCTATCTCTCTCCCTCTCCCTGTATGCTTCAACTTAATTCCTTGCAACAATTCAGATTCTATATATCCCTCCTTATTATAATATATATATATAATGCACGCCTTAATTCCTGATCCCTCCTGATGCAGCAACCAGGGAGAAAGTTAGGATTTTAATTATGTCGGATGGGTAGACAATCAAATTATATAACTCTATATTAACTGCTTTCTTAAAAAAAAAAAGTTATTTTAAAATATTTTTTTCTCAATATAATATCATAAGTAAGGTGGAAAAAAAATTTTCTCATACTAAACACGGTTTATGACAATTGCAATCTTGGCCAAGTTGCAGGATATATAAATTTCAACCACTAACACCAAATTTAGAAAAATTCATATTTACCCAAGAAAATGGACCATCTACACTATTAACCAAAATAAGGTGACGATCACCTAAAGTTGACTCCTTATCTCAATTGTATTCTCGCATATTCCCTCACCAACTGACACAACGGTGTCATATATATGCTAAAAATTTAAGTTAAAATTCTAAGTCCTAAAAGCTTCCTATGCTAAATTTATGCTAAAACTCTACGTCTTTGCTTATTGATTTGAGTGTTCTTTGTAACCAACGTTAACCACAAAATTTGCATATATTACTAAACATATTTAAGATCAAATAATATTCTTACATTCAGTAATATGATTAGAATATAAATTAGGCAAGAAACAATTTGATCTTATTTAAGCTATGGTTTATACCACTAAATATGGTATAGGAATGGCATTGGTTGTTTGGTACATCTTATAAGATTTGTAAAATAGTATGTGAAATAAGGATTTATATTAAAGAATATCTTGAAGTGATTTGTAACCTACATAAAAAGAAATAATTATGAAGGAGATAAGTATACTTTAGATCACATTACATATAAAATAAATATGTATTACACCAAATTTTGAAATTGGTCGTCGGAGCAACTATATTGTGCACTTGGAAAATTAAGCAACCTAAATGAAATGAAACTAATTTTCATTTGATCAAGAAGAATTTTTCATCATTTTCTTAATGTTTGAGAACTTTCCCTCACTTTCCATGGATTCAATCATTTTTTCTCTCACATACAAATCACTTACCCTAACACGAGGGATGGAATTTAAGGGAAAGTAAGGAAACTGAGTTCCTTGTATTTTCTAACATATGCAAAAATGCAAGAAATTAGCCAAAATATATATGATTTCATTTTCTTTGCTTTCCTCTTGACCTTCAAAATCATTTTCCTACATCTTTTGGTGCACATAAATAAAAAAAATTTGAAAATTTATCATATAACCTATAACAAACAATCTTGAGGTTTCTCCAGACCAAGTACGTAACTTCTCTATCTACCTCATGTGTCAAATTGTAAGCCTATAGTATTTATCTATAAATATCGAGTGACCATTGGAAAGATAATTTCCAAATGCATAATTACAATTTCAACATAAGATATTCAAATAATAAGTATGTTGGGCGATGCATTAACGAAATGTTTACTTTGTTGAATGTATCATTCCATAATTATCAAGTTTTGTCATGTACATTAGTATTTTAAAGAGTATATTTGCAAAACTGAAAATATAGTTAACTTCCACCATGTAATTTATATCTTTTAGATTATATAATTTAGAAATAGAGAAAGTCTTATACTTTTTTATTGATGTATCAGTTGAAAATGATTTTCCAAGTGTTGATTCCAAAGTTCACTGGTTGAGAATTAAAGGAATGGGTGTGGGAAATAAGATAAGCTCGTCCTTCACCCAAAAGTGATGTTCTTGGTTGCTAATCGATGACTTATTTTTCATATGTGGAAAATCAAAATACATTGTTGGAAAATGAAAACATATCGTTGTACTTTACTTTTTCACTGGTTGAAAATAAATACACATAGGTGTGTTAGCTTCAATCAGTAGAAAATGGTTTCCACTTGGAAAGTTGTTTCTCACTTATGGAAAAGTGATTTTCCATATGAAAAGTAATTTTTCAGGTGTGGAAAGTAATTTTCTATTTGAAAAATCATTTTCACCAACTAAAATCAAAAACATCAGTTGAAATGACCACCTATGGTGCAAAAAACTTGAGTAAGGTTGTGAGTAGAGACCCACACATTACAAAATGAATTGCAATGCATGTTATTTTACTCATGTCTTTTTATTATATATAAAATATAGATTTATATATTAATTTTGATGTTAAATTTTTTTAATCACTTTCGTAGTAATTTATCAATGGTTGTTAACGATTGCTGAGAATATGTATATACTAAAAGGTATAGATTTACTTTTCTTTTTGTAATTGGCTTGATGCTTTGGTTATTTTTAGTTGTTTTCACTTGCTTTTTCTGTTGCACCTCTTGAGTTGACTTTCAACATGGTATACCAGGTAGAAAAGTATATTTTACATGACTTAACTAAAATCTATGGTATGCCATTCAAATAAGGTGATTTAAGAATAAATCAACGGCACCAACCATCAAGGGAAACAAAGTTTAGAAAGGTTTGAGAAGTAAATCTTTTGCATGTTTTACCTTTGAATGCTATTCTTTTATTACCTTTTTATCATTTATTTTTTGAACATATAGATGGGGGAAAGAACGTTAAACAATCACCTTATATGTATGCACTTTTGGAAAGTTACAAATCTGCAGCCACAAAATTAACTTAAGCATTATAAGATATTTTTAGGCAATTTGTTTTTTTTTAAGAACATTTTTTTGGCATCTCCCTCATCAAAAGGATCCCACAAGATTAAGAGAAAGATAAAATAAGCTATAATTCTAAGTTTTTAGAAACTATATACCTTTAATGTTGATTAACATCAAAAAAAAATTTCTTACAATACACTTGATTTCAAATATCACAAAAAATGCCACTTGATTTTAAATACCAAATTAAATGATTAAGTTTATCCCGTAACAGAGTGTGGGTCGATTTGCAAGTACAAACTAAAATAAGGTGATGATTTGAGACATTGTTAATTAATTAAAGAGGCAAATATGAATCAAATAATCCTGAACAAATGACAAAACAGAATAGGTAAATAGACGGATGTAAGAACTTTGAATTCTTAATAGATAAACCAATCGAGTAAAGGGAATCAATTAAATTAATTATCTAATTACATGGAGAAATGTTTAGTGTGTACAAAAATCTCACCTAAAAAGCTACCCCTGCACCTTACCCCCACGGTGGCAGTAGCCCTCAACTTTGTCTTACTCCCTCCATCTGGCCTATATTTAATAGGTGAGATGTTGGATGGAATTTTTTTATGCGTGAAATGACACCAAGATAGATATGCTTGCCAATTGATGCAAACTAATCAACCAAATTAATGGAACTAAAGAATCAATGAATAACTACATCTGGAGTTACGCGAAATAAGGATAAATTTGATTTTTAAATAGCCACAAAAAAACATGTAGTGAGTTGTTGGTGCATATGGAACTTGTAACGACATGCAAGGCTCGTCACTTCAAATTCTAAGTAATAAGGTTTTGCCTGGTAAAGATTTAAATTTACTTTTTATTTATCACATTTTCTATCATCTATCACATTTAATTTTCACCAATCATATTTATATCTACTAACTCACTCTTACTAATAGTATATGAATAGTGAAAAAAATTTATTTGTCACCTATCACATCTCCTATCATTTATCACATCTAATTCTCACCAATCATATCTATCTCCATTAACTCGCTCTTACTAACAGTATATGAATAGTAAACAAAATTTATTTCTTAACTATCACATCTCCTATCATCTATCACATCTAATTCTCACCAATGATGCCTACCTCCACTAGCTTACTCTTACTTATTACATCCACCTATCACGTCTATCTTACTATCCAATTCCCAATACAAATAAAAACAAAAACCAATAACTATCGTATCCATATCCATTAACCCTCCTTTTATTCATTCACTTATCTATTCTTAAGACTTTCTAAATTTTACCTAGTCATAAACGGAACCTTCTCCAAGGATAACTTTATCCCAAGATAAAGTTCACCTCCTATAGAATAAATGGTACCTTAGGGATAGTTTATGGAGAGGGATAACCTTTCTTTTTAGGGGTTATCCGCTATTTACCTTGGGGGGTAATCAAACCCCTCTTGGCTTTCTTATCCTCTAGGGTTATCTCAACCCGTGTTAGATAAGGGGTTGAGATAACCCGTA
Source organism: Thalassia testudinum (assembly GCA_037157565.1). NCBI lineage: Eukaryota > Viridiplantae > Streptophyta > Magnoliopsida > Alismatales > Hydrocharitaceae > Thalassia > Thalassia testudinum. The sequence goes on from JAZHRO010000030.1 coordinate 59,574,960, forward strand.
TTCTAACACCCATTTGCAACACTCAGTGACTTGTGTCCTCTCTCGTTACCTCTTCAGAAGTTGAACCCCTCCCAACCAAGCTACCACTCTAAGGACAAAAAAATCTTTTTCCGACTTATCATTTATCTTAACCTTCAAATTCAAGTAAACACATTCCCTTCACATCACAAATTAACCATCATTTCAATCATTCATTAAGTAAATACAAAAAGAGATTAACCCTTATTTTAAAATAAATAGAAACCAATGTTAACCTTTGTTGCATCATAATTAACTAACCAGCACCGTTAATTAAGCCTGAAGGAGCACCCTCACACAAGAAGATTTAGATTTGCAACCACGGATTATAATAACAGTGATCAAAATTGGGTTCGTAGCAAGAGTTAGCGGGAAAGTTATATACCCAAAGGAAGGTTGCATGCAGAGATGCCGGCAGTCCTGGAGTGGTTGCTGCGATAGGGAGGGATGGGTTGGATTGGGAGGTTGGCAGCATATACTTCCCTTTATAAAGCTTTACGAAGTTCGACTCATTCTTGGACCTTCAATTAAAAAAATTTTAAAATCAAACATTATCTTACGTAAGCTACATTATTTTAGGCAGGTATTGGATTGTGACGTATTTGATATAACTTTTAAAAATTGACAGTTTTTTGTTTAAAAATTAAATGCATGGTGTCTTACGTACGATACATATACGTGGAGTCGACTGCGTAGATCATTAATTTACTCGAGCTTCCTCAAACTTTTGAAATATCGGGCTTAGCTTGCAATGTTCGACATCACGTCGATCGGTTTCTTTCTAATATAACTTTGGATTGGCACAATTTTCAACGCTTATTGTTTCTTTTTTGTTGTAACATCCACTTTTTTACCGTAATTGTATTATGGTCAAAACAACTAGCCTTTTCTAGCTTCATATCTTGCAGTATGAAAATCGCAAGAGGCGTTAGCATGCATATATGCTTTGTTAATGTTTTCTCTCAGACACATGCATGCATGGATTCTTAGCAATGCGAGGATCTTCAGGGATCATTTCGTCAAATCCCAAAGTTAATTTGTAAATCTTTTTGAAATCACGTGAAAGGTTGGCCCAAATTACTATAAATTCGTTTTGTCCTTTACATGAATAAACGTTTACGTGCATACGATCGATGGATCGAGAAAGCTAACATGGAAATGAAATATCCATGTATAGAAATGTTTTGCTATATAATTATCTTTCGAAACTATCCTTTTTTTTCTCTAGCATGGGTCAAAAAACTGCGAACGTCCAGAGGTTTTGGTTGAGCCAATGTTGATAGATTTTGGTTTTCGTCCGCAACATATAAAAATATTGATCTGTTGTTTAACTTATATGATATATCTCAAGGATTCGATGGATGATGTAGTCATTTCTAGTTACAACTGTTGCACTAATATCCTAGATTGTACCGTTAATTTATTGTTTCGGTTTGCGTAGGGATGGTACGTCAGAATATCTGGTCGGGAGAGTAGTCAAATTAAATGAGGTTAGGTGGGAAATTTATTTATGAATTCGAGATGAAATTAACTAGCATGTGACGAAAAGAGAAAAATTACTTTACGAGTTGGGTTGCGTGAAGGATTTAGTCGCCCGACAAATAGTAAAAATTTGACACCTTAAGGTAAACTCATTTTCTCAGGTCCATGTATTCGACAGATCGGCAAGTCATCCTAGATTTGAAAAACCAACGAGCGATAACCTTGTCACTGCTACCGAGAAGATATCATGTGAAGTACGGCATCAACTTATAATCGCCTATCGATTACTACATGACATACTATTCTTAGCAGAATCCTAACATTGTGAAAATAGAAAAAGAGACCAGCAATCAAGAGAAGCCCACACTATAAATATTAGGAGTGAATTATCTTTTGTTTTTTATGCAATGAGAAAGAGAGAGATATAAAGAGTTTGTACTACTCAAATATTAGTATATATTGAGAGTATCATCCTCTCTACAGACGTACACCTTTTCTCTGGTGAAACTGACTTATCAAATCTCATCCGTGCATTTATTTATGATCATTTGTTGATTCAAAGTTCCTAACCCTAGGACCTTGATCAGTATATACCCATCTTTCGCCGTTTAGTTTACTATGTTCTTTCTCTACTTTGGGATCATACACTTTTGCAAGTTACCCTTGGATATACAAAAGTTAATCTTTATTGATCAACTAAGTAACTCAAAGTATTGTTAATATGGGAAAGGGGGAAAACCTTTGAAAATTGATGACTATTGGTTTAATTCTCAACACAGTTAATTAAGATTATTAAGCTTAATTAATCATGTAAAGAATAGACTTAGGTTAACTTGATTGGTTAAATTGTTGTATTTAATCATAGTATATGGTCAAGCTAACCTACATTTTAGATTTTAAATTCATTTAACTAGTTATTGAATTCAAGTCGTTCACTGGGAGGCATATAAACTTAATCAATTCACCATTCTTATTCCAAGTTAACAAATAACTAATTACTATGCTAATTAAATTTATAATTACAATACAAGTTAAGCTCATGAACAATTGCATACAAAATTAAACTTAAAGCATGGCAATTATTCCATTAAGAAAAGAAAAGTACATAAATGATTACACATTGAATAACAAAAATTACAACAAGTGTTTACAATATAAAAGGCATTAAAAAGAATGATTATTCACTAATTACAATTGCCTTACATTAAGCTCACTCCAACACTTAGAATCTTTCTCATCCTTCTTACTTCAGGCATCTCTCTTTATAACCCTTCATTTTCAAACCTATCTTTGTTAACCTCAGCCTTAATCTCATATCTCTCTTTACACTTTAACACTTAACTATATCTCAACTTAATTCCCTCTCTCATACTCTCTTTTAATCCTCCAACACTTAGCCATTTTTAGGTTCAAACCCTCTCCTTTCTCCACTAAACCAAAAATTGGTTTACTAGGCAGACCCGATCCATTCGCAAGATCAACGGTCTATCACTAGACCAGATCGATCACTTCTAGTGACTAGACCCTGGTTTATTTAGTTATGAATTTTAGTGCATTTTTGGGCATAATATTGGGCCATATCTGGCCCGCTAATTTACGCTCACGGCCACCCAGGCTCATGCACATGCACGTGCGCTCAAGCATGCAAGGGTACCTATATGCTCAGAAAGTGCGCCCAGCGCATGACGACTAGCGAGGCATCACACACGATTAGTTTTGTTCAGCTTACGGTGTCAATCAGTTTCCGGGGTGGGACAAACAAAGCTGCTCTCTTCTTCACAAATACGTCTTCGACTGGCCATCTTCGAATGATGATTAGTGGAGACTTGGAGCTCCAATCAGGGTGAAACAAAACTCGATCGAGAGCTCTAGAGTTCCTCTATCCAATTTTATACTCAATTTGAGGATTGGATCAAAAGTGATCCACAGTTTAGAAAGATGAACATAGCATTGTTCACTGTGAATTCTATGTGCTTCAGAGAAGACATTCAGGTCAAAGGACCTGAAGCTTGAGTTAATGCTCTCAATTGGGAGTCTTGGAATGCTCAGCAATGCATTCTGCAAGGAATGGAACTAGAGAAAGGGGGTCAAAAGAGCTCCAGAAGCTCATGAAGCTTCTGAGCTTCAAGCTTAACTTACAGAACATGGAATTCAAAATGAAACAACTCGAAAGGGAGATTAAAGTGTATAGAAGATATCTGGGCTAATTCAAGAAGTGAAATATGAACAGTCTGGGTGAGATTTGTGAGCAAAAGTCAACAAAAACACCAATAACAGTGTTGGGTTTCAGATTGAACCCAACACACACAAAAATTGGAATCACTATGGAAACTCAATAAAATTTGTTCAAATCTACTCTAAATGATTCTAAACCATCACACAGACTTAATTCCACCTTCAATAACACGATTTAGATCTTAATTTCTCAATAACAACTCGAGGTTGAATTCCAGAGGTTGAAATTTGACTTTCTAAATTAGTTCAATTCCAATCAAATCAAAGGTCTAAATAGAATAAATTCGATCTAAGGATTCTACTGCACACCTCAAAATCATGTTTTGAATGCCATAGAGTAAGTTCTGAACTCATCGCCAAAGCTTTGAGATGAGTTTGTTTGATGGAACAATTTGGAGTTTGTTAGGCTCAAAAATCATGTGTAACAAACTCAAAATTCCTTCTCTTGCTTCTTGAGTTGAAAAATAGCTCTAAACCACAATGAATTTGCTTCTTTAACTTTGCCGGAGTTGGAGAAGACAAAAGTCATTCAAAGCTTCAAATCATCAAAACTGAAATCTAGCGAATAGATTTTAATCCTCTAATCAGTATAAGTCAATCTAGAGCTTCAAAGGAAATTTCGAAGGTTGGGGTGTATTAGTGATGAGGTGTGGCTCATCATAACTAAAATGCTCAAGTTAGATTAGAAACTAGGTTAAACACTACATAATTAACACATGAAGTGGGTTAAGTGTGGGAAATAACAAAAATGAACTAAAACATCCAATTTGTGTTAAAAATGTAAAATTAGGTCATAAAATGAGATATTCTATTCATTGATGCAAATTGATGATCCAATTGCAAATTAAACACACAATTGGATTCAAAACTTCAAATCAAAAATGAAGTCAACTTCTTGAATGTTCAATTGGGCTTTAATAAAAACTTGGTTGCATTTGGACAGCACCAAAACCTTGCATTTAAAGTTTTACATATAGGTCCGCAGGTCATAATATTCTATTTACATTTAACTTCTCAAGGACCATTCTGAAGGCTGCCAGGGACCACTTTGAAAACCTTAAGGGCAATACTGTGTTAAAACTTGTCACTAATAGGTTTAAGTGCAACTCTTTTATTGCTTCACATGTTTGGACCTCCATGTAAAAACACCATCATACCTACAGGTGTGAGGACCACTGTTCATACCAAAGAACATGGGTGATCTCAACTGTCGCTCCCTTGATCTTTTGATCCAATGGCCGATCTCTAATCGAACCTTTGCGCAACTTTGCGCGTGTAATCATCATTCCCTCCAAATCTCATCCAACGACTGATATTTGGATTTGAACTTCGCGCGCTCCCTTCTTCATCCCCACCGTCGGTGACCTAGGAGCTTAATCGCACCTCCACAGTGATCACAATCACTTCCTCAGCTACTTAAGCAATTCCAAGGCTCCCTGCATGCATACCCAGCTCCCTATTTACACCTCTCAAGCTGAGCATTTGTCCACTCTGGTTCTCCTCCTTATAGTCCCTGTTTCACTGCCTTGGCAGTGGAACACCACATTCCTCTCTAACTCTCAACACCGCTAAGGACATCGTAGCACCTGAGGGTGACCCAGAATCCTTGTTACGAACGTGGGCATCAGACGTAGTTTAAGACATCTGGAACCCTTCCCAAACGTCTGGTAATAAATTTTTTCAGCGTACAGGTTCGCATTTACGCACCTGCGCGCGCAGACTGAACCCACCGCCTTCGTCTTCGCTTTCCCTCCTTGCAGGCACCGCTTTTCCCTCTCTCTCTCTCCCCGCGGCTGCCTTATAAAACACTCCCCTCTCCCTTACCCTCACTCCACCGCCTTCATCTTCTCCTTCTCCCTACGAGCGAGTGAGCGAGTGCGTAGTAGCGGCAGCAGCGGGCATGTGGGAAGGAGTGTTGCGAGAGGAAGAAAGCTCGACCGCAGAGGTGCGAACTTGCCAGGGCAGCTAGAGCCGGCCGACAGGAGAGCCGCGGGCGTGGGGTGTCACGGAGGAGATGCTGCAGCTCGGGCAACAGGCGGACGCGGCGCAGCGCGGCCGTGCGTCGTGGGCAGAGGACTAACCGGGTCCTGATTCTGGGAAAATTTCCTAGAATCAGACGTCTGGACTTACGTCCAGACGACGCGTAGGACGTCTAGAGGAAGTTCCAGACGTCTGACAAGTACAATATTTTCCTACTTCTTCCTTTTACGCGTGTACGGCCATGCAGCCGTCCGCCGCGTTCTTCTGCGCCTCTTCGTGATGAGAGCGGGTGTGTGTGTGCGTAGGTTCTATTCGGGAGGGCGCGAGGGCTCGCCATCCCACATGGATCAAACGTCTGGTCACAGTACCAGACAACGGAAAGGACCTCCAGACATTCGAGGTGACAATCGGACGTCTGGAAATCAAGTACAGATGATCCAGCGAGCTTCTGGACGTCTGAGGGACTGCGCAGACCGAGGTATTGCCTGATCGACATTTTTAGACATCTGGAAGAAGTTCCAGACGTCTGATTTTGGCAGACTCGTCATTTTTGGCCCGTTTAGGGTCCGTTCGGAGTCCATTTTCCGCATTTCAAGTTTCGTTCTTTCCGGATTTATTTCATCTACTTGTTTACAGTAATTGTATACTGTTCTGAGAAGCTCCTTGCGTTGATCCTTGTGTTAGGACCCCATTCCGTTGCGGCTCTGGGGGTTGCGGAGGCACGTGGGATTGCCGACTACGCCCCCAGTACTCCCGATTTTGCAGGTAGAGTGGCCCTTTAAATTATTTAACAAAAATTGTACAATTACGAAACAATTAATAGGGTCTAGGGCATTGCATGAACCCTAGGACTGAGAAATTAGATTAAATGATAGATCTTAGGGAATTACATGAATCCTAGGACTGGAAAACTAGATTGAATGATAGATCCTAGGGTATGGCATGAATCCTAGGACTGGAAAACTAGTGAAATATATAAACATTGCAGTCTTGGAAAAGTGGAAAGGAAATGATAACTGCCTGTAAATTGGTTAATAGCTGCCTATTATAAATGGATAATTACGGTTGAGAACATGAATTGTATGGACATAAAGCTGGAACGGTGAAACCTGAATTGGCTGAGTTAAAAGAGCTTGAACCCTATGGGGAATGAGGAGTAGAACTCCTGGAAAGGGAATGGAATAGAATTGGGGAGGTGAGCTGGCCCTTGAGTACGGAGTACCAAGGAGAGCGACTGTCCCCCTGTTTAGTTCAGAGCGGAGCTAGCCGCCCTAGGGACCCGGGGTTAGGACTGGTCACTTTGTACCGACTTTTGGCCCTCGTGTACACAGTACCGAGGAGAGCTACTAGTGTAGGGAGAGCACTAGCTACCCCACGGGCCCCGGGGTTCTGCTAGCTCTCCTACACCGACTTGTTAAGCCCACTGGGCAAACCAAGGTAGTCAGGCGAGGGTGCGCGGACTGTGGAGGGGCAAGACCCCTGTTTGGTTAATGTGGAGGGGCTGGACCTCTGTTACTGAGAGGGCTCTACCCTATACTGGTTCCGTCCTGTGCTTTGGGCGCACCTGCTAACGGAAACGACTGACCGCGTGCCAGTGCAGGGTAGCTACCCATGCGTCTATCACGCATGCCGTAGTCACTGTTACGTCTGTGAGCGACCTTGGGGTGGTTGACTGAGGGTAGGACCACCACGGGGGACTCTCCCGGCCAGAAGAGCACCACGTGTTACTTCTACTTTTTAGAAAAGACTGCAATCAAGATCGTTCCCACGAGGAACATTCAAGATCAAGAGAAGGATCTGAGAAATAAATCAATAGTGTATAAATGGAAAAGTATAAAGGAAGAAAGTAAAAATATAACAGTTACTGTCCACACTACTACTTCTTCTAGCTTTTAGTTGCCACTCTACTCAGCGTTTCACTGACGTGTCACCCTTGTTACCTTTTCAGGACCAGGTGTTGAGCAGCCAGAGTCAGCGGCTGCGGAGGGCGCTGGGCCTATTAGAGACCAGTAGGGTTACCTGTAGTACCTTCTGTACTTTTCTTTCCGCTATAGTGAATAGTTTTCTATTACTCCCTGTACTCTATTTATTGTAAGCTTCATGTTTATGTATATGTTTATTTCTCTACTGTTGTGGTGGTGTATACTATAGTATTTCTTTTCCCTGCTGCTGTATTTTGTTACTGCTAGTTCTATACGTGTTGAATGTGGTTTACTTTACTGCTCTTTTGGTTACTTTATCGTTGGACGACTGGGTCTTGGGATTAGTCGAGTCGGTCCAATTCTCGTGTCTCGTAGGGATTTGAGAATCAGGTCATTACAATCCCTCTAGTGGATTTTCACTCCGTCGGAGCTCCTCCCTCTCTTCTTCCTCTCCATCCATCAAGTGGAGATCCAAAGGTCCCATTCTTATGTTAGATTAAGATTTTAATCGCTTTCTAGATTAGTATAATATCTGTTAGTATAGTTTAGATTAGCTTAGGAGTAGATTAGATGATGGAATTCACTGATTTGTTATATTAGCTCGGAGTAGAGTAGCCTAGATCCAATCTTTCCCTCTCTGATCAATTCATATCAGATAAGTGTTTTTTCCATAACCATTTCGATCCATGCATCTCTCTCTTCACCTCATTATCCATGTTCACTGATTTCCTCGCTTATTCATCTGCAATTCACTTCGCCCATTAGAGTTGAGTGGATTTGAAGTTTACTAACTTCTAGGCCCAACTCACGCTCAAATCCATTTAGGGGTCCTCTCATCCACTTTAGATGTTCATAAGGACCCTTGATCTGATTTTGAAATAACCTAGTTTATTTGATTAACTAAAATTTGGATTTCACACACAATCGCAAGATTTTGAATCAATTTGGATTTAAATGGTTTTAATCAAACAAATTGAAGTATCTTCATGCAATTGGATTATTTGTAATGAATCTGAGCTGATTTGATATAATTTTCTTCCTCATATGAGCTGTACCTGATTTGAGAATCAGTTACTGATTTCTGAAATTTTTGGCTTTTGAATGAGATGTTAGAGCCAATGAGAATCATAGTTTTGATTTGAGGCTCTGGCACTATTTTGAATCTGATTCTGTCGTTAAGTTGGATTTATGATTGTGTTTTTAGAGTTTGAAGGATTTCTTTGTATGTTGTGATCTGGTGTTGCGAAGTTGCATCTTCATCTTGAGATTCCTAAGAGTCTGATCTTTTAGATTTTCAAAGTGTAACGGTGTTTATGATTTCAACTCATGAATCAACTTAGATCTGAATTTTAAGATGGATAAATTAAAAGGACTGATCTAAGTGTATCTGTCCAACATGGAGGCAAATTCTCAACCCTGATCAAATCTATGAGATCTGATTAGAGATGTAGTTCTGACAATCGCAACTCATTTCTAGCTGCTGAATTTTTGGTTGAGCAGCTGATACAGCTATAGAAGTTGTAGAATTTGTGTTTTTAAGCCGTCTGAGTATCTGTTCCAATGCCTGATCTGAAGTGCAGCAACTGTTGCGGCCATTATTTTGGCTAGATAAAGACCTGAGCTAAGGTATGGAACTAGGTTTTTGAGTGTTAAGTGAGCCAACATTGTTGTATAATGTTATAATTTCAAATGGAAAGCATTCATGTACTTGGAATGCATTTTGATTTAGTTTGAAATGCTTGTTGTAAACATTGGCAACTAGTGTTCATGATACACTAACTGTTCATATGAGAATTTAATGCAAATCATGATGAAATTCATGTTTAAATGTTCAAGTATCCTCTATGTGTTATACTAAATATTTGTGAATGCTTAACTAGTTGCTCAACTCATTAGAACCCCTTTTTAGGCCTTAGGATTCACTTAAAACACCTTTCAAGGCTACATTTTGGATCAACTTGTAATATAAATAAAAATCTTAAAGAATCTTAAAAAAATAAAATAAAGGTGTCTACTTGAGTAAAATTGAGTATATTTTTAGGTGTATGTAAAGTTTCAAGATAATCTGAACCCCCGACTTGGTAAACTATACTATCCGACGATTCAATATACCTTAGAACTTAATAAACGACAAGAACTTGAAAATCACCAAAAACAACTCTCTCTTATCTCACTCTTTCTCTCTCATTTCTTACCTCCCCTAAACCTTTAAAAACCATAAAAAATAGAAAACCCCAAAAATACTCAAAAATACCCTATATACTATATATATACTTGTATTTATATATTTAAGCTAAGCTAAGTGTCTAAATTGTATCATATGTACATAATAAGTGTAAATAACTTATAGATGTATCCTATATTTTAAACTAACTCTGTAAATGATTTATTGTATTTATAACTTTATTATATAATTATCTACTAATTTATAATAACTTAAATATATAATAAACTAAGTAATTATATACACCTATCTGTATGTATATGATCGTACCTAACACTGTACATATGTATTTAACTATATAATATAAATTATATAATACCCATAATTTTATTTAATTATATATTTACAGTAAATAATTAAGTTATTAAGTTAACTAAGTATATTATTAATTTAAATTAAAATAAATTAGTAATTTAACCTAATACTGAAGTAAGTCATAGTGTATACTTGTATTGTTTTATATTAAATATTTTCAACGTATTTATATTGTATTTATTCTGTATTATAGTATTTATAGATTATTTATATGTAAAACTATCTAAAATGTATATTTAATTGTAAATAAATTAAAATAAAGTTCCTAAAATATAATAAATATATGTAATAAATAATTTATTATGTATATTAACTTTGTATAAATTCAATTTTATAATTAAGTCACTAATTTATACATTAATTAACAAATTAAACTTTAATTTAACTTTTACAATCAGCCAACTTCACCCAATTATATTATATATGTAAATAACTTATTTATGTAAACTAATTACATAATTATGCAGCCTTATATAAGGGCTTTACAATGATACAATTTAATTTAAATTCAGATTTAATTTCGACCCTCAATTCGAGGGCTAAACACAACAAATTAGGATGCTGCACAATGCACAATAGCACAATAGCACCATTCAGTGGTCCAGTTTAATCCCACATCGTACGCTGAGAAGTGTGCGATGCGGCTTAAGAGGAAATTGTGTCCTCGCCTCTTCGATCATCAGGTCCCGGGCACCAAGCATGAACATTGCATACTAATTCTCGATTTGTGTGCCGCATGCACATACGAGCTTACGTGGGTGTGTGCGTGTACGCTTGAGTGCGTAGGTGTGTGCAAGTGTGTGGGCATGTTGCTAGACCTATGTGGGCCCAATAATGAGCATGAAACCGGATATTAAAACACCAAATTAAACATTAGGGCGGTCCTAGTAGAGGTCTGGTCCCACCCCAACTAGAGTGTTGTGTATCACTCGAAAAGGTTGTCCACTTCTTAAAACCTAATTTTTGGGTTGAGTGGTTGAATCGATCCGATCTAAAAGTGTTGAAGGCCCTAAAATTATCAAGTTTTGAAGTGAAAAGAGGAAGAAAGGAGAAGCTGCTGAGCGACTAAGTGTTGTAGTGTGAGTGCCTGTGGTGCCTGTGTTGTGCGTGCGTATGTGTATATGTATGTATAAAAACATATATGTATAGAATATATATATTATAAGTATGTAAATAAATAAGTATACTAATGTATAGTATATATATAGTTTGTATATATATGTATATAGTAATAGTAAAAGTAATGTAGAGAGATTGTTTGAGCTTTTATATGTATATAAATAACTAGAACTTTAGTGATAGATATATCTATCACTGTACATAGATATATATGTCAGTATAAGTAGTTATTTTACCTATTGTTATATGTATAATTTTTTTTAAAGCTTTAGCAACACTTATTTATGCTACTGTATATATAATATATGTTACTATAGATATTAATATGTTAGTCTAATTTAGTATAGTATATATTAGTAACTATTTTTGTACATATACTTAGGTATTACCTATATTAGTTGTAAATAATTAACATGGAGTAGTTTTAGCTAGTTTTTTATGTTTGTTTGTATATATATATATTTTCAAGCATTTTGATACATATTAACTGATTCTTTTGTGAATAATTAACTCATTCTTTCATTATTTGATTGATTTATTCATTAATTTTGTAAATAAAATTAACATTTTTGGACTTAGAGAGTGATGTATATCAATATCTGCCTCCTAGTGAACGACCTGGAAACAAACCAGTAAAAATAGTAAATAAAGAAAATTGATGTGATATCGGTTTGCATTTCGTGATGTCTTTACTATAACAACATTTAAACACCATTTTTATTGCAAATCAAAAGTCGATGATCAATTGGGCTCGCTGGAGCTCTGGTGAACACCGATTTAGCACGCTGGAATAAAAATCTTCATGAAATATTAAAAGAAAGGCATCAAATGGTGAAGCATATGAATGATTCGCGAAACACACTAAAAACGCATCTTGAGTTCGAGCGAACTCTAGCTAGATCTACCCTCTCACTCAATTGTGTGAGGGGAAATACTTATATGAGCAAGGCGAAAGTGAATATGTTACTAATTAGATGTATAAACTCCTTTTGAGTCACCATAGACAGCGAGCTCAAAAGATTAAAGTGGAATTGGGAGTTTGAAATATGATGAGTAGTTGATCAAATTAAAAATGAGAGCGGGGCCCTTAAGTGATGGCTAAGTGACGGAGAGCCCCAATTGAGTGTGAAAACTACCTGAGACCTCCACCATGGACAACGGAGGTGCTCAGTTGTGTGTGAAATGATTTAGGCGATTAGGTGATAGAGTTAGTGATTGAGAAGGTGGAGTGAATTTGTGGGGAGATAGAGGTGTACAGGTGATTAGATCAGTGAAAGAAGGTCCAGCGAGCTAGGATTAGCTTGTGGAGCTGTGGAAGATGAAGTAGAGACCAAGCATTAGACTAATATATCTACCTAATTAACTAGCTAAAACTAAGCTGCACTAAATTCTAAGCTATTCTACAATTACCTGAACGAAAGAGGTGAGGGAATCCACCGTTGGTAGGGTAAAAACGAGATCGAAATGTAGACTTTGGTGAGAAGAGAAACTCTGATTGATCGAAGCGGGAGAATCAAACCGTGGCGTGCTCCAACATTGGTGGCAAGGCAAAGGAGAGGAAGAGGAGGTGAGAGAGGCAGTGCTCCTTGGCGATAGTGCTCGAGAACGGAGTTGAGAAGATGTCAAAGCTGAGAAGAAAAACTACTTGAACGACCTCAGTAGAAGGGGGAAGGGGATCGCTTACGGAGATCGGAGGATGGAAGGTCTATTTATAAGTGGAGAGAGAGGTAGAGGGGGAGGTATTGAGGCGGAAATGAGGCTAGGTGCAAGGTAACCACCAGCGTAATCTCCGACACCGGTGAGGTTAAACACTTAGTCTAATTAAGATTAAATGAAGATCTGATCCATTGGTTGTATTGGCGAAGGTGAGCAGAGTAACGGCATCAAGTTTGGTGAGTTTCATCATCGGATGGAAGGTGATCAAAAGGTACGGACACTGAAGCTCTAGGACCATCTGAGGTTGAAGAATAAGAGGAAGAAGATGAAGTGTTCACAGGGGTATAAATGCAAATATAAAAAGACTTGATAGATATAAAAAGGACTCAATCGAATTAAAACATAAGAGTATAAATGTAAACAACGAGTTTTAAGGCTTATTTTAGTTTATTTCTTTTTCAATATTTTATATATAATCATAAATAATGTAAATAACATATTTATGCCTTGAAACTATATTTTTACCTTTTTTAGCTATATTTATTAAATGATTATGTTAATTAACTTAATTAAGTATTTATGTTCTTAATTTAATTAAGCAAATACTTATTATATAGCTAGTTAGTATTGATTTGAGTCCAAATTATTAATTAAATTTATGCTAATATTAATTGAACTTTAATTATGTTATTTTAACTTATTTTTACAAGTCCTTACTATTTTAACCCTATGTTATAATTAACCCTGTATTTAGTATATTCTTAGTTAATTAGTTAAGTAAACTAACTAATTTGTGTTAATTAAGAGATATGCTGAGTCTCTCATCAACAACTTAAATGTCTTGCATTAGATGTCTTGGGAGAAAAAGGCAGAGTAGTGCATGTTCTATGGTCAAATTTATATGATGCAGGTACATAACCGTAAAAGGTGATGTAAAATATAATGTTCGGGCGAAATTGTTGTTGTTTAGAAAATGCGTTGTAGTATAGGACAAAATCGCTCAAATCATTTAAATTTATAAACTCAGATTCAGAAAGGAGCCTGAGATTGTTCGTAGGGAGCAAAGATGCAATTTTAATTCACCAATCATAAGAAATATATATGCAATTGAAACCAATGATATTCAAAATGATATTTCAATAAAATCAGAATAATAGTGGAAAAAGATTGAGTTAAAATGGTGATTTGAATCACCAAATTAACCCTTAATGTTATGCTTACAACCATTTAAATATCTCAATAGTAAATCACAGCTATTAATCCACGTTAATCAAGTTATTCAAATAATGCCACAGTAAGCTCAGATGTCGGCCTTATGTATCAAATGGCTTAAGTGTTAAGCCTCAACAAGCACAGCACCACAAGAGGTACCAAGAGCACAAGGTTCTCTCTCTCTTAAGAGACTCAGAACCTTCCCTTTCTTTCCTTCACGCCTCAAGAGAGGCTCGGCACAGGCTCAAGGAATTTCGCTAAGTACTGATAGTAGAGGAAGTGCATTAGAGCAAAACCCACCCCCCTCTCTTCTCTCTCAGACCCAGGGGTCAATCGGATATACAGTTGGGTATTCGGATCTGGGCAAGGGACCAGACTCACATGGCAGTGACCGCAGGTGAGGAGTGTTTAGATGCGTGCGTGGAGGGACCCTACCCCTCGTGTACTGGGTGAGGGGTCGTCTTCACCTTTTTCTTATATGTGTAGCTAAAGGCCCTGCTCTTCACAATGTGGGACTATCCCACAGAAATTCTTCGCACAGCAGCTGAGGAAGTTGAAGGTGTCAATTGGAGCAACAACTGCTGTCGAAATCTTCGATCGAGGACCTGGGAAGAGAGCTGGAGTTAGGCCGCGTTGATTGCAACCTGCAGTTGGATAAGTTGGGGGCTAGAGATGATGAACGTGACTGGAGAAGACGAGGGCGGCGACGGAGTGACAGTGACCTCACGGCCACGTCAGAGCAGCTCAGAAGGATCGCCGGATGTCGACGAGTGCGATGGTGGTTGTGGCGTTGCGTGAGGGTGTGTGTGAAGGTCTGGCGACGTCGGGAAGGTGGTGCAATGAGGGTGGTGTCGGGTGGAGGCGTTGAGTGGCCAATCCCCTCAATTACTTGAGGGGTTTTGGTGAGCAAGGAACGGCGAAGGTGTAGGGACCAGTGGTGGGCGGTTTGGTGCAGTGGAGCGAGCAGAGGGCTTCACCAGAGCTTGGCCGGAACGGAGGGAGACGATGGTGCTTGTGGCTGTGTTGGTGGTCGAACCTAAGAGCTAAGGCATTGGAGAGGATTAGTAAGGGAAGAGGAAGAGATAGAGGGATTCAGAGAGAGATGGCTAGCGGAGGGCTCTGGTTGTGATAGACCAAAGCCAAAGAAGATGAGGTCAACAACAATATAGCAGTGAGGAAGGAAAGGGAGAGGGCGATCGTGCTTTGGTGGGCGACGATTGCGAGGATGAGGGGAAGATAATGGGTCGGCCAATGGTCGATGAAGAGGATGAAGAAGCTCGTCGGAGACGAAGGTGCGGATGACCAGAGGAGAAGATGAGGGATTTTCGACGTTAAACTTTGCTAAAGAGCTCGGAGTCGCGAGAGGAGCCTATTTAAAGACCTTAGGGAGGCTTCCAAGCTTGGAAATAATCTCTGCGAACTCTAAAACTTAGGGATGAAAAAATCCCTAATCTATGACAAATCAAGATCCAATACATGGTACAATCGGTAGAGAATCTCTCAAGGATTCTCCCTTTTAATTTTAAAAAGTTTTAATTGAGAATCGAGTGAGAAATCTTCGCTCGAATCTGAATGGAGCTACTGTGTTCACACCAATGGTGGTAGGGACCATTTTGCAATAAATGATAACAAAGTTAGGGACCTGATTGCAAATATTTGAAAAGTTAGGGGTTTAAATGAGAGAAATAGAGTTCAAGTAGACTAAAAAGCCAACTACGTCAAGATGGATTCTGATTGAGCCCAAAATTTGGTACAAACCTAATTTGAACCAAGGTATCAAATAATGAAGTCGGATTTTAGTTTTAACTAAGTTTGACAGGACAATTTATGCAAAAAACTCAAATTAAGGTAGAATTCCGTGTGAGACTCTATTTAAGGTCAGAATAGGTTCCAAAGGTCAAATCAAGGATACCAAACCTCAAGGAATATTTTTCTATAAATTTTAGGAGATTTAAATAAATTTAATCCTGACCAGAACCTTTGTAATTTAAGTGGGTCAGAAATTAGGATTTTGGGTATTGTATTAGTTCTCAAAATACGTGAAACCCTGTTTCTGTTTGCATGCATAGATTCACTTATTAGTCTTTAATACTCAATTGACCTTTAGTTAACCCCTATAAAATCCCGTGGTTATTCTGTGTTCATGATATGCTGTTAAAATTATAGAATTAACCATACTTTCTTGTTCTCTTCTCAAAATAAAATAATGTGGAGTTGTAACCCTCAGATGGTTATGTAAGAGCATTTATTTTTCAATGCTGACTAAATGTGGCCAGTTAGGACCTGTGATGGTGTTCCCATCATGTAACGTATGAAGATGTAAACTTGATACTTTTTTGATGTATCTCTCTTTTACTTAAAAAAATAGTGACATGAAGTGGGATTCACTATTGTTCAAACTAATAACAACCATTTTGCACGAATGTAAACCACTGAAATAACCTTCGGAATCACTTTACACATGTGCAAAAGCCATTTTTCACCTGTGTAAAACTACCAGATCACCTTCAGAATCACTTTACACCTTTAGAATAATTTTGCACTGGTGTAAAATGACATTGTACTAGTGTAAAATCACCCAGGACAATTAATTACTGGTGTAAAATTATTTTTCACTTATGGAAAATCACTTAGAATAATTTATCACCAATATAAAATAATTTATCACTGATACAAAATAACTTATCACCCATATATTTTAGTTTAAAGTGATGTAATAATTTTTTTTTCAATATTATAAAACTCACCACATAATAAATTTTACGTTCTTTTATTTTTATATTAAATATCAATTATCAAATAAAAATTATATTTATACTATCTTCCATTACAAAATACTTCACTTCTTATATTTCCCTACGTTATGACTTCGGGTGATATCTTCGGCAGTGAGACTTACCGACAATAACGAATCGTAGGATTTAAGTAATAAAAGATACGCATCCAGAATCCGGCAGTGCGTGTAAACTACGAATTATACGTCAATGAAAAGCAATAAGATGGCCAAGAAATGGGTTTTAATTTCCACCTTATTATTTTAGTTTCTCAATTGTTGTTAAGTGCAAGCTACCGATTAAATTTCATATAATATAATATAAAATGCTGATAAGATTTCAACATAAAAGTGAGATCATGCATTACATATGGGTGTCCGAAACTCACCAGTAAAAATATGATAACACGGATTTTAGGTGGACGGGGGTAAGGGGGATGACAACAACTATGCAAAACCGTGCAAAAAATATATATATTTCAAAATACAATTTCACAAAACACATATATCAACTTTTTTTTTTTAAGATGATAAAAAATGCTATCGGAGATGGTAGCAGACTGGATATATACCAAATATTCTTACTTTCTTTCTTTTTAATAATTATTTCCATCGTCTGTAAAACATCAAATTTTTTTTCAATAACCGATCAAGACAGATTTCCTTTTTCTTGAACCTAAAAACACCAAACAAATGTTGATAATTTCTAAATCTTAGCCCCATTTGTCCGGGATAATTTAAGGCTTATCCTCCAATTAAAGGATTAAAATAAGTTCAAAGAATTATTTTGAAAGTTGAAAAATATAATTTATTTCACCTTATTAATCAATATCAACATCAAACTATCTTATTACATCAAATGAACATCAATATATAATAAAATATATATATTTCAATATAATATATACATTAAAATATATTTATTATATCACATTAATTTACTCACACTTCTATTATTATTAAAAAATTATCTACAAACATCACATCACACTAACAATCATTTTATCTAACTACTTATTCTTATACCACAAACCAAACACCCCTCAACTTATCCCTACATTACTTTATCCTGATATAAACATTATCCTCCTGTCAAATGCAACCTTAATAAGTCACACTTCGTGAAAAAAAGAGCTTCCGCAAATGCAACCCTAATACCTAAGCTCTTGGATACTTGGGTTTGTGCACCTCCGAGAGAGGAGCTTCTATTTCCCCATGTATTCTTAGGTGCTTAAATAACCAAAATGGTGAGAGTTAATGTGCTAAATGATGTTCTTAATGGTTATGATATGTCCTTCCTCAAAAGTTATCATCAATGGTCATACAAAAGCATGATTATATTGGTGAGTTTGAATATGTTGCTGATCATCAAGCTAGTAAGATTTTTGTTGAATTGAGTGATCAAGTGAACAGATGTGCTATAATTAACCCTTGTTTTGATATTGGTGTCAGAGAGACTGGACCATCGACCGCCAAGTTGCTGCCTTCCTGTGAGTATAGCTACATTATGCTAACAACATCTGAAAACCTTATGCAATAAATCAAGACACCTACACCTAATAGGACATGAATACAATGAATAAAACTCATTTGAAGGAACAAAAAGTGCACTTTCCTAGTTTGCTCTAGATCCATCATCACCATGCACATTTATAAGTTTTTTTTTTCTTTTCTAAAAAAAAAGAGAGTAAATCTTATTCATTCCCCACTCCATGCGTAAGCTAAGAAAAGCACGGGAACTGATCCAAAAACCTACACATTACAAGCCAAAAGAGCAAATGGACTACAACTCATGACCTATACATTAGAGCAAAAACAAATAGCAAGGAAACAACTAATAAAATCGGCTAGGGTAAAGAAATCAAGCGCCAGAAGAGTGATCAAGTAACAACATATGGGAATTGAATTTTTTCTAATAACATTCCCTGCACGTGCTTAGAAAGCTAAGCAGCAAAATAGAAGAGCTTCCATCCCAGGACATCGGAATCTACTATCCTACAGGCAAGTAGATTTGCTGTAGGAAGAATGAAAGAGAATGATTCGACTCTGGCTGAGCTCTTCCAGACATCTTCAAAAACCCACTTAGTCGGCCAAGCCACTTGAATCTTGCCATTCCACCAATAGAAGAGAAGGGTGGAATCGACTTCAACCTGAAAATCAAAAGAAGCCAGTGCAAAGATAGAAAAAGCATGCAAATAGAATTTAAGCGGAGCAAGTTTATGCACCATTCTCTCCTGTTTGGAAGTGGTAGCAAATACTAAGTTCCAGACATTATACCGAGCCACCCATCCCAAAAACGAATGCAAGCTATTGGAAGTAGACGCAATGTTAAGTTTATAACCTCTGATCGGACGAACCCAAGACAAAACGAGGGAGGAAGGACGTTGATATTTGGTCCAAATGGTCATTTGAAAGCTATTCCAGTTGTGTATAAGATGATTAGGGACCTGATTTAAATGAAAATCCTTATTTTTTATCTTGTTCCTGATCCACCCAAACATTGTGTCAGATAAGACACATCATGCATTTAATAATGCTACCATTCGAAGATTGACTTTAAGAGAGCGTAATAGCAATGAAAGAGTGCGGATCCAACGGAGCAGGGACAGATCCACTTACTAGTTTGGTGGGGCCATGGCCCTTTCTTGATCGTTGTATCCCTTTCTTTAATATGTTAGTTAATTACGTGATGGCCCTTCGCTTGTATTTTGATCCAAGACATTTTATTCTTTTTTTAAAGAAGTATTGCCTCAGTGTCAAGAACATTGTACATAATGAAGCTGTAAGAGGAGGACGAGAGGAGAAGGGCGGCCGGGGAAGGAGGAGGAGGACAAGGAGCAACATGGAGGAGGATAGGAGGACGAGGGGTGGTGACGAAGGAAGAGGATGGGACGGTTTTGGGTGGAAGGGGAAGGGGGTTAGGCGTGTGGGGCTTGTAAGCCACCTTTCAGCGACAATTGGAAGTACAACCGTCACCGAAATTTTTTTTTTTTTTTTTTAACAAAAATCAGGAGCAAAATTGTTTTCATCTCCTCTCAGGAGGTGCAAAAATTTAGGTGGGGAGATCAGATCAAAACCTACCTAATACATTAAAAAAGCGATCACGACTAGTGACTTAGTACATCAGCAGAAACAAAAAGAAAAAAACCACAAAAAAAGGCGCAACGGGCACAGGAGCGAGCTCAGTTAGTCACACAAGGGAATTGAATTTGATCAAGTCTGAGCAACCCACGACATCTAGGAGGCAGGAGGGAATCCTTAGTCACTACATGCCAAGGACCTTCTGTAGCGGAGGCGAGTGTGCTCGCACAAGAATTTGCAGTAGGAAGAGTGTAGCTCATGAGGATAGGACGACCTGCAGTGTTCTGAATGTCCCGAAGCAGGTGGCGAATATACCAAGGAGCCGCAACTTTACCATGCCACCAATGGTAGAGGAGAGCAGAATCCACCTCAAACGTGGACTCCAACATGCGAGGCGAACCATGCCCGATGAAATGGTCGATGGCGGTGAGGAACGGCAGTTCTGGCCTTAGCCCCTTTCACGAAAGCACCCTGGGAGTTTCTAAGCACCCAAGCAATAGCTATGTTACCGCAAGCACTATGGTGAGCAAAGTTTGACCTTGTAGTCCTGAGTCGGACGAACCCAAGAGACAGTAATAAGCTTAGGAGGACGGTTGTGAACCCAATTGTCCATCTTAAAGAATCTCCAGCTTCTGCTCAAAAAGTGGTCGATACGGGAGAAACTGAAGTTGTCATGCCTAAATTTATTCCGGATCCACCAGGTGTTGTGCCAAATAAACACAGCGAAGCCCCGAATTCTGTCGGAGAGGTTCCTAGTAGGGTTAAGGAGGCCATGAGACAGGATATCAGAAGTGATAGGGGTAAGAGAGCATTTCTTGAAGGTCCAAGATGAGACCTCAAGGGCAAGATTACCGTAGTAGAACAGGTGGGCGTTGGTTTCCGCAGAATGGTGGTTAAGACAGCATGCACAGTTGGAAGGGAGATGAAACCCCAGATTTTGGATATTCTCGTCCGTGGGCATTTTATTAAGGATGATCTTCCATGCGGAGATACGCATTCTAATCGGAAGCTTCAGGTTGTTGACGTAGTGGTAATAAGCTGAAGCAATAGAAAACTCCCCATCGTTGGATAAGGACCAGATGGGAGAATCTTTGGCATTGGAAATGTTATTACTTGTTAAAATATTATTACTTTTCCTTGTTAAAACTTCCCATCGTCACCGAATTCCTTGTTAAAATATCATTACTTCATGTATTCAGTGTTGGTTATACCACTAAAAGATTCAATGACGTTTAACATCATAACGAGGCCAATATATTCAGGCACGTCGATTGGATTAACCATCGTAGATAGGTGGGACCGATAGCCATTTAATGTAACCACTTAACCCTCATTTTTAGCGACGATTACTTGGGAAATCGACGATGAAATACAATCGATAACGGTTATTAACCCGTCACCAATGAAGTCCTTGTCTTGCCGTTCCAAGGAATGACAGTCAACATATTAGCGACAAGTGACAGTTATGTGTAAAATCGACACTATTATATACATGTAATGATGGTGATAAAACCATCACCATTTAACTGTTGCCAAAGGTAATTTTTCTAGTAGCTTGTGATTGTAGCTTTGGCCTTGAAAAGTGGGAGCATACCTAAAGGCTAAATTTATCAACAGAGGAGGCAGGCAGATGTTTTAAAATTTGATGCAATAGATCAAATCAAGCAAGTAAAAAATGAGAGAACAACATCAATTAGATTATAGATGTTTCTCTTTAAGGTGCGAACTAACAAAGAAAATGATGTCCCTGGATGTTACAGTACTTTACTTTTCCTTTTTCGGGAGAGAAAATAGGATGGCTACTGTAAAATGCATCTTTTACTTCTCTTCGTAAATAAATAAAATAAAATAAAATATCGATTACTGAGACCAGAAAGGAAAAAAGTTAGATTTTCGCCAAAAACATCTGAATACGAAGCTTTTAGATGATCGAATTCAATTGGATTCCAGAAAGGTAAGGCATGATCACCTTCCCAAGAAATACATGATTACCGTTTTGACTTTTCGTCTCATGGGCTTTGTTGCGTTCGTCGGTTTGTTTTGCTTTTTGTTGCTATTTGTGGTGTTTGTTTCTTTTTCTTTTAATTTTCTTGGATTAAGTCACATGCGGTGGTTCTTCTACTTTTTATTATTATTATTATTTTACTTGACAGGTTTTCATTTGATCTGCTGGGAGTGGAATTGAATAAAATTGACTCCAATCATTTAGAAAGAAAAATCATCCTAGATTTAGGAAGAATGTCATTAGCGCTACATTAGCTCCTCTACTACATGATCTTTAGTTGTCTCCAATCTTGTTGCCTACATTTCTTTTCCACCAGCTTGTTGGTTAATTGATGGGATCCTCCTTTCAGATTCCTTCTTTCAAGCGAGTGGTTTGAAAAGGTTTTACGTTGCCAAACAATATTGTCTTTTTAATTAGGTGTGACTTTTTAATTTCCAAGAGAAATGTACATATCATTTGTGAATAAGAAGACTACTATCACAATCGTTTATTTGTCGTGAATGGGAAGACTACCATCATGATGGACTATTTGTTAAATTCAGCCAGGTTGGTAGGAGAAAACTATTGATGCACTTGGTTAGGTCTATGCTCCCTTGCGACAGATGCAACACATATAGAACCCTAGCATACCTCCCTTGCGACCGATGGACTTGGAGGCCCCACTCTGGAGCCCTGCCTGATCCTTGCTCTTCATTAGTCCGGATTCTTCTCCCCAAAGGATGGGGAGGGTTTGCTTAAGCTTGATAACTCGACATATATAACTTCTTTCCCTATTTCTTTTGGGAGGGCTTCTCGTAAACATCCTCCGAGGAAGAAAGGGAAGCTCCGTCGACTTCACTGACGTACCAGAAGGTCGGTGCGCTCATTAGCTAACTTGGGGAAGGAGATCGTAGGGGTTGACCCTGGATCCTCCTTCCCCTCAAAGGTGATAAGTTCCTGTCTCGCCCCTTCGTCAATTTCCACCTTTGATTCCACTTTGTTTGATTGTGATGCTCTGTTTTCTACCGCTAAAGATCGGTAGTTTTCTAACGAACCCTCTCGTTCGCCACATTTTCCCGATAGCTCTATGGCTAAATCAAAAAACTCTCATCAATATATTTCTTCCAGGTTGCTCCCTTCTGAGCATAACAAACCGCTTTTGCTGCATGATTTCGTTAACCACCAGTGCTTTTCCGACAAAATTACTTAAAAGGATGTCTTTTCTGAGGTGCAGGATGAGGTTAACATACATATGCTCCAATGTGGTCCTTTAAATGAAAATGTTGGCTTGTCTTGGGGTATCTGCCTTCCGTTACCGTCTTCTCCTCCTCCCCCTAACCTTGACCCCCCTTTCATCTCCGAGGTTGGGGGGCTGGAGGAGGGACTACGCAATGATGCCAAACAATTAGATCTAGCATCTGAGGTTGACTCTCAACGTCTGTTGGATTATTTCGATGCTGAGCCCCTTTTCCTCCAGGACAAGGTATATGAGGCACACTCCCCTCTCAAGGTCGGAGGAGCCGGTGGTGGTTAGCTCCTAGAAGAAACGGGGAGAATCACCCGAAGTCGATCTAAATCTCTCCTTAAAACCATTTCCTTATGAATTTCATGTTTTGGAATTGTAGGGGGATCCTCAATGACCCTACCATGTCTCGCCTTAAAGAGCTCACCCATAATTACTGCCTTAAGATTATTTTCTTATTTGAACCTTTTGCTGACTTTTCTACCATTGATTCTACCATGCGAAACGTTGCCTTCCACCACCATTTGGCCATCCCTAAAGCCCCGAAGATCTAGGCCTTTTGGAAGAATCCCATTAAAGTCAATCTATTGGCTGGCTACTCTCAAGCCCTTACGATCGATTGTTCCTTGGGCAGCACTTCCCTCAGACTCTCTGCGGTATACACTTCCTGTGATGCTGCTCAGCGTGACTTACTTTGGGATTTCCTCGCCTAGGTTTCTGATTTCCGTCCCATTCCTTGGGTCATTGGTGAGGACTTCAATTGTATCCTTCGTTCCTCTGAGAAGTCTAGTGGGCTCCCTTTCTCCCATTCTCAAGCAGAACCTATGCTCTCCTATATTCATAACCTTGCCCTCATCGAAATGCCTTTGTCTGGTTTGCAATACTCCTAGTGCAATGGTCGTAGTGGCAGTTCCCGTATCTATCAAAAGCTTGACTATGTTCTTCTCAATTCTAAAGCCTTACCCCACTTCTCCGGATTGTATGCCTCTAGAACTAACTCCAGCCATTCTCCTATCTTCCTACTTAGTCCGGAGAGCTCTCCCATTCGTCCCCACCCTTTTCATTTTCAAACCATGTGGTTTAGAGCTCCCCTCTTTAAACAATTGGTTGTGAACGTTTGGAATGGAGCCCTCGTTGATCCTAATCTCGACCCTATCTCTAGATTTTACTCCAAACTCCATATTCTCAAAAAAACTCTTAAAGATTGGAATAGATCGACTTTCAGGGATGTTATGAGGTGCTTAAAGACCTTGAGACTCGCTTTGAAGATGTGGATTCTAGAGTTTCATCCCTCTGGGATGATAACCTAGATGTTAAGCTCAGTGACATTCAAATCCAACTTAATGATGCCTTGATTAAACTTAATGACTTCCTGGTTGAAAAAGCCAAGATTGATTGAATGAGAGAGGGAGAGAGGAACACTAAATTCTTTCACTCCACTATCCATAAGAGATTTGTCAAAAGAAATAGACCTTCCATCACTAACTCCATCGGTAGGGGAAACTGGGACTTGGCTTCTTCCATCACCGTCGACTACTTCACCACTCTTCTTAAATCTGATTCTCCCCCAGGTCCTTTCCCCCTCCTAGATGTCATTCCCCCCATCATGTCAGAGGACGATTTTGACTCTCTTATCCATCCTCCTGACTCTACTGAGATTCATCAGATCTTATCCAAAATGCCACCTAATCATACTCCCAAGTCTGGATGGATTCAATGTGGAGTTCTACTCCTAATTTTGGGATCTACTCAAGGATGAGATGGTTCTTGCTATTGCATACTTCTTCACCCATTGCTATGCTCCCCAGGCTTTCAACAATACTTTTATCACTCTGATCCCCAAAAAACCCATCATCCACGACATTTCTAAGTTCCGTCCTATCAGTC
Source organism: Thalassia testudinum (assembly GCA_037157565.1). Classification (NCBI taxonomy): domain Eukaryota; kingdom Viridiplantae; phylum Streptophyta; class Magnoliopsida; order Alismatales; family Hydrocharitaceae; genus Thalassia; species Thalassia testudinum. The sequence continues at coordinate 59,600,091 of JAZHRO010000030.1, forward strand.
TTTGTAATGTGCTTTACAAGATCGACTCTAGCATCTTTGCTAATAGGCTTTCCTCCTTCCTTCCTAAGCTTATTTCCCCTGAGCAAGCAGGCTTCGTCAAGGGTAGATCCATTCTTGATCACATTACGACTACCTTCGAACTCACCCAACGCCTTGATCGGAAGGTCTTCGGTTCTAACATCATTGTGCAACTCGATTTACAAAAAGCCTTTGATAAGGTGGAGTGGATTGTCCTTTACCAAATTCTCCAGAGATCTGGTTTCTCAACTTCAGCTATCTCCCTCATCTCCTCTTTCATTGAGCATGAGGGTTCCTCAGCCCTCGTTGACGGGATTTCGGGCCCTTTCTTTAGGGTCTCTCGTGGCCTACATCAAGGAGACCCTGTCACTCCTCTGCTTTTCAACATCTTTATGGAACCTTTCATCCACGGCATTAAAGAGCTTGCCTTTCAAAGCAAAATTCTCCCCTTCTCGGTCAAAAGTGGTATATCTCCTCCTTTGGTCCTTTGGTACGTGGATGACATTATCCTCTTCCTCAACAGAACTTGCACTCTATCTCTAATCTCTCTAGGTTCTTTCGCACCGTTGAGAAGTTCTCAGGACAGAGAATTAGCCATTCTAAGAGCCAATGCTACATTGGTAAACATTTTCCCTCTAGCATAATCATGCGTATTCTCCAGCTTATGGGCATCCAAATTGCCTCTCTCCCTTTCCAATACTTGGGTTGTCCTATCTTCTTTGGCAGAGCTAAAGCAACTTATTTCAACTTGATCATCGACAAGATTCAATCCAAATTAGCGAGTTGGAAAGCGTCCATGATCTCCTTTGCCTCTAGGCTTTTGCTTATCAAGCATGTTCTTTCTTCAATCCCCATTCATATATTGTCAGTTCTCGAATGTCCCCAAATCTATCATCCATAAACTCGAGTCTATTTTGGTTGCCCTTTTCTGAGGCAATGAGGAGGTGGACAAGAGGCACCACTGGATCTCTTGGAAATTTATTGCTAAACCTACCAACTATGGCAGGTTGGGGATCCACGACCTGAACCTCTTTGTCTCTGCTTGTAGGATGAAGAGGGTGTGGAACATTCTTTTCATGGACTCCCCTTACTCCTCCCTTATGATCCAACTCTTTGGGCAACTCTCTTCCAACTCTCCTAATTTACCTTCCAGGATCAAAAACTTTTGTGAGACTTACACTATCATGAAGCCATTGATTAGATGGGAGGTTCATGAGGTTCGTATTGACTTTTGGGCTGGCCTGTGGATCGAGAACTCCATCCTCTGAGACTTTCGCCCACCAACGTGTTCCCCTTATCCCATTCCTGTTAATTCTGTCGTTGAGAACCTTAGCTCCAATCCTTTCTTCGCATACCTTCCTACTCATATCATTGCCAAAATCACAGCTACTGTCTTTGACAACAACCGTGACACTTCGATCTGGACCCCCAATCATTCGGGCTTTTTCTCTATGGCTTCAGCGTATTCCAACTTCTTCAAAGAGCATCCTATCAACCCTATCCACAGAAACCTTTGGTCCCTCAAGATTCCTCTTAGATTATCCATCCTTGCATGGAAGGTCCTCCTTGCCAAGCTCCCCACGGATGATAACATCTCCAAGCTTGGCTTACCTCTCCCTTCTATTTGCTCTTGTTGCCCGGACTCCCTACAGATTGAGACCAATACTCACCTCTTCTCCACTAGCCAGATGGTTCGTCTCATTTATGATTGGACCTTCTCTAGGGCTCATCTTCGCCCTATCTCCCCGTCCAACTTCTTTCCTCTTATGCAATCTTCGATCAGAAACTGCAAAGAGCGTATGTATAGGGGCCTCATCTGCTTTATTTGGTCTAACGTCTGGAATGCTAGAAATAAAATTAGACATGACCAGCTTTCGTTTACTAACATTTTCCTATTGTTGCATAAAAATTGGTTTCAATTCGACTTTGATTCGTGGCTTAAGGAGACTCACCCCTTTACTTCTGCAATCAACTAGATCTACCCTGCTTATGGCTTTAAAGTTAATGTTGCTGCTTTCTCTTGCGGGTCTTCCTCTATGATGGGATGGGTCATGAGGAATCATCATGGCGATTTTGTTAGAGCTGCCACGTGCAGAACTCCCCTGGTGAATACCAACATGGCTCACTTGCTCTCTTTCTTGCATGCACTTTAGCACGTTGACGGAGCCAATTCTCTCCATTTTGAATCAGACTCTACCCCTCTACAGTTTTGGTGGAATGGCATGCTAGCCATTCCTCGGGCCCTTAAAGCTCACTTCAGGCCCCTTCTGGACAGTAAGAGCCACATTACTTCTCTACAGTACATCGCCCCAACAGCCAACACTCTTGCTTTCCATTTTGCTTCCGATGCCAAAGAAGGATGGGAAATCTTTAGCGATCTCTCCCATCTCTCCCTTAAGGCTAAAGGTCTTGTTAGGCTTGACAAGATCCAGTTTCCCTATGTTTTCTCTTCTTTTTGAGTGGTTTGCTTCTGGTTCTTGTTGTACTCGGCCACAAGTCGCGGTCACTTTTTCATATACTCGATAGGTTTAGATTTGGTCCCCCTTCCTTTTGCATGCCCCTTGGGAGCAAGGGATCAATAAGATCAACTCTTGTCTTGTTGAAAAGACAAAAAGGGTCTTACACTGGGAATAGGAGATGAAAGGACCAGTGACAACTAAATCAAGATGGAATAAACTTAAATCAAAGGAAACCTTGCTATTTAAATGCAGTCCAACATGCTTTGAAGCAAATAAAAATCAGCCAAGTTCAGATAAATTGCAAGCCTGGTTGATTGTATTACACAGTATCCATGTTATTCATGCATAAAAAAAGAAGTAAAAAAAACAACAAAAGAATTTCATTACCTTTTATTTTATCCTTACATTCGAGAGTACAATGATTAAAAAGAAGGGGGAAGAACAAAACTGCAGGTTGACATACATAAAAGATTTCATGTAATAGGGACAAAGTAGATGCATATAAAGAACATAAATATTGTTTATTTACAAAATAGGGGAAAAAATTCAAAACTGTCGCGTCCAGCAGAATCCTTCTTGCAAATATCGATAAAAAGTTGACTATTTTTGATACATGATTAGCCAAAATAAACAAATACCCTCACCAAAATGCAAAAATCCTACTTTGTTTTCAAAATTAGTGGACGTCTCCAGCTATTCAAAAATACCTTGGTTTTGAACACGATAAAACCTTCTCTCTCCATGATTGTGGAGGGAAGGAGTCGAAGAAATGGGTGGTGGTTTTGATGCCTACACTTATAGGCTTGGGATAGATTTTATAGCTAGAGGATTAGTAAGGGGGGAGCAGAGGGAAGCTCGGTTAGTACCTGAGGAAGATGGGTTACCTGAGGAAAGCTCAGTTGTCATCCACAATGTAGTGATGGGGCAGCGAAGGGAGATCGAGCGAGGAGCAGCGGCGGAAGAGATTGAATAACATGGGGGTTAAGGGCATCGAAGGGGAAACTCTAGTTGGATATCTGCCATGGTGGTGTGGAACTGGCAGTCCGGGATGAGATTGAGAAGGGCAACTCTCCTACACATGGTGGTGGATATCAAAAGGAGGAAGAAAGCAAACCGAAGGAGGGTGGGTTGATGTGAGGCAAGGTGTTGGGGGGAAGCTTGGGGAGAAAGGGGGAGGTAGTGCTACGTGGAGGGGAGGAGAGAGGGAAGAGGTGGGGTTGGAGGTGAGGGATGGAGTAGGGTAGACAGCAGTGAGATCACAATATAAAAAGGGGACGACATAGGGGAGAGTAACATAGATGCACGGTGGCATCGCGACCGTCAAGGCCATCGCTAGAGCAGCAGGGCCTCGCCATCGCCGCCAGTGGTGGTCGTGGCGGTCCTGATCGCGATCGGAGGTGTCCCCCTCCTCCCAGAGGGTGCACCTCTTCTCCTTGACCTCGAGATCGATCTGGCATGGCAGAGAAGATGGGATGGGAAATCCCTGGAGAGAAGGTGGGTTGAGAGGGAGAGAGTGGCATGCGAGATTGGAGGAGGTTCGATGAGAAAGAGAGCCACGTTTTACTCGATAATTACATGTAATGACATTGTAAAAGGTGCTACAGTAGTGTGAGCAATAACAAGAAGCCCGGTTGGGACACACGCTATAATAGATAGAGTAATAGTATATACAAGAAAAAACTCATACTCTATTCCACGATATCACCCCTCTATAAAAGTCCATTTAGGATATCGGATTTTATTTCCACCCACGGCTACGAGTGAGCGTGTGTTGGAAGTGTTAGTGAACAACCTCCAAAGCACACAGCACACAATGGGCATAGACGACTCACAGCAAGACAAAGCACATGCAGTGTCGCAGCACATCAAAGCACGCAGGCACCTCATCACCACCTTCCTCGACTCGCAGCACCGGAAGCACGAGGAACCTCGACGCGTCGCACCCGTTGCACGCCCTTGATGCCATGTTGCACATCGGTGGTGGAGTAGACGTGGCACAGAGCACAGCTTGCAAAGTACATAGCACCTCATATGGCATGACGAAGGCGACAAGGTGCACAGCACAAGCTTCAGGTGCTCCTAAAGCGGTAGCTGCGAGCACATAGCTTGCGGAGGGCGGTGAGCTGGTCGACCTTAGGTGAGATGCGACCGTCAAGGGCCTTGAAGGGGAGCTGGATGGCGATGTTGTCCCACACACCTTGAAGGGGAGCTAGATGCCACCGAGGGCCTTGGAGCATGTGTGCTATGGTTTTCCATGTGTATGGGAAGTTCAAAATTCTCCCTTAATTCATTTCAAACTGACGTGAGTCCGCAGCACACTAAAGCTATGTGGGATCACCACTAAAAGAAGTCATCATTGTAAAGCATGGAGGATGTAGCTGTTTGTGTTTCTGTTGGACCCATGCGATTTGGATGCTTAGGTTTATTTTGAGTAAATATTTACCCTTTAACCCAAAAAGAAAAAGACAAACAAAAGGCACATGCAGAACAGAAAGGTTGACCATATATTTGACCTTTTGGGGATGAACGAGTAAAAGAAATTTACAACCGAGCTGTGCAATCTCATCTCCAATTCAGAGTAGCATCTGGTAGCAAGGAGCCCAAGCTCCAACGCACACGTTACTGCACATATTGGCACGAGTAACAACACAAGCAGCCACCTACTCCATGCACCATGCACCACCACCACCACCACCATCTCCTCCATCTTCATCTTTTTCATCTCTTGCTACAAATGAAAACAACCCATCACCACCTTCATCGCAAACCATGCTCCAACAGGCAGCCACCAGCCCCCTCCCATGCCACAAGCGACTATCGACCAGCGGCCACTGCAGCCATTGCCACCTGCGAGTGCCTCCCACAGCCACGTGCACGTCGTCGCTTCCTCACCGCGCGTGCCACCCACGTGCAGCACTAGTCGCACGTGCCCTCACGTGCACTCACACACAGCCTAGCACACCCCTTGCCACTGCCAAGGTCTTGGGCAACTGCTCCTTGCAGCAGCACCCACCATCTTCGTCCTTGCTGTTCGATGAGCTTCAGGCATCCTACTTCTTGTCGAGATCACCGTCAAGTGTGGCTCAGTCCCATCAAACTCCCCCGAGCTCCTCACCATAGGCCGTCCCTCCCGCGTGTGGGAGCTCCTCGAAGAATCTCCTTTGTTTTACTACAGTGAAAATTCTATTAAAAATTACAATACATATCATTGTCAATTATTATTTTTTATATTTCATTATTAAGATGAAATTACAATAGCTTACAATGAAAATAACGGGCCTATGAGAGCTTCCTAAACAGCACATCACGAAATTCAAGAAGCTCAATTTAAAAAATATCACATATATTCAGCTGGCGAGAACGACGTGCTCCCCATCATGCACGTGATGCACACCTTGGAAACGTGCCCGTGTGAAAAAAGTCATCGACAAATGCAATCAATTTCTCTAATAAATATTATGAATTGGCTAGAAGGGATCATGTGATTCAAATATTAGGAGGTACGTACACGCGCGCGTACACACACACATATATATATATATAAAGGAGCGTTATCCATTAGATCACACGACTTCTTTTATTTTAAGTAGAATTTGGAGTCCATGTTATTTATCCTCCATTTATTGGAGGTCAAAAGAAAGGCAGGAGTATTAAATCAAAACAAAACGTATTGGTATAATGATTATTACAGGAAGATAAGGAGAAAGTTAAAAAAGATAACAGATAAGGAAAATCAGGCCAGCCTTCAACGAACCGGCCATGTTAATATATTGGTGTAATGATTAAACACTAAACACAACATATTAATGGGTTTGCAAATCGAAATATATATCACATACGTTTAGAAACAGACAGAAGCAAATGAAAGAGTACATGACAAACAAGACCGAGCAACAAGAATGACACAGAGAAAAATAAAAACAAACCACGCGACAAGAAGAAAGCTATAAAAGTGAAAAAAAACAGATAAGAAAAAGCAGGCCAGCCTTGAAGGAACCCAGTCATGTTAATATGTTGGTGTAATGATTAAACACCAAACCCAACATATTATTGGGCTTCCAAATCGAAATATGTATCGCATCCATTTAGAAACGGACACAACCAAACGAAATAGTACATGGCACACAAGACCAAGCAACAAGACTGACACACAGAAAACAAAGAAAGTTTTCAAAGTTTCTCGCTCTGATCTCTCTTTGTTTTTTCTTTTTACCTTGGAGTAGCGCAAGTGGTTGAACTCATTTAATTACACGGGCTCCATTTCCATGGCCTTCAGGATGCCCTTCGTTTCACCGAGCACCTGCGCTGCCAATTTCACGGCTGACTCCCTCGAACCGAAGCTCCCACGAGAGCACTGATGGAAGATGGCTTCCGGTAGCTTGGTGAGACACTCTGCTAGAACGATCCGCAAGGCCTCTTTCAAGTGGTTAACCTCGAAGGACTGCCAATCGTTATCATCAAACATCTCCGACATGGCTCTTGTGAAGGCATGCATGCTTTTCGCGGCAATCCGCTTTTCGAGATCTTCGTTCCCTCTGTCAATCTCTGAAGCATGATGATTTAAACGGCCAATCTTTTCCTTGAAGGAACCGCTGCCGGCGATTGATGTCGGATCTTTATCGACCCACTTTCCTAGATATCTCAAATTTTGCTTCACCATCTCAGCCGCAACAAGCGTCGCATCCGATGGCTTGGTAACATTTTCGTCGACGACCTTAGCATACTTGAAGCCCTGGTGTACTCCTTCCACCAGATTCTCCATCTCAACATTGCAAGAATGATCATGGAAGAGGGCTTTTATGATGCATTCGATTGTCAGCAGAACAAGGGACCAGCAATTCTTAAGCACCTCATCGGATGAGACTACTGTTCTGAAGGTACCAAGGAAGTCTTGCCCGATTCTGCTACTTTCAGGCGGCCGGTGCTCCAAGATGGACTGCAACTCAGCCGGCAGCTTGCCGTTCTGGATCCATTTCTCCGGCACGCCCTTCCATTTCCTCACAACAGATCGCCTATCCAGGTCCACCCAATCTAGATTCAAGACGTACTCTTGTAGACCGTCTTTATCGCCGCTCAGCAAAGATGGTAAGCTTGCAATTACGTCTTCTGGACCGTCTTCAGACGCTTCATCGGTACGCCGTCCTGTCGAAAGAAAATCCCTACATAGATCGGCGATGAAGATTGAGAGCAATACTGCGATAACTAATGGGGCAGCTACTAGGACAAGTAATGTTAGAACTAAAATTTGAACCATTCTTATGATGATGAGACCAGCTAGCGAGCCGATAAGCCCTATTATCATGTTGATCACCATCAACCCAGCACCACCAACACTCTTTGCTCGAAAGAACAATCCCTTACATATTGCGTAGTCCGAAGATAGAGGTTGATTCCTCCAATCCTTCGGCGTTTGGATCGAATACTTGATGTATTTCTTGAGGGAGCTCATAATATTAGCACGAGGACTAAAGAGCAAGATCTTTACTGCTGAGAAAGATCGAATTAGAGCTATCACCAAACCAACAAGTATCCCTGTACCATGAACAAGAAAGATGCCCTTGGTGGACACGGCATAATCTGACATTGATAAGCAGTTCCATTGAGGCAACGGACGACGGAGGATAAGAGTTACCAGGAACAAGCAACACGAGACAATGGTTGAGACCGCCACGGGTAGGAACAAAGGAGAGGTCTGACAAACAGTGTCGGGGCTACAAATGACTGCCATCAACCAGTACTTCTTGATGTACATCTCAAGCTTCTCAGTGGTAAACTTGGGATCAGTATCATTCTCCATCTCCCCCACGATCCTCTTGTGCTTGGACTCAAATTGGGACTCGAGACGTTTCCTGATGGCGGAAACGAACAAACTGTACGAGAACAACAAGGCATATATGATAGCCATAACTATCGTGCAGTGTTTAAGGGGAAAGCCAAATTCGGTAACCAATCCGGTTTTGAATTGATCCCACACGTTGTAGGACGTATTTACTACAAGCAAGCCAAGGGGAATCAAATTGGTCAAGATGGTGATCTCACCCAATTGGCCTAGCGAGGGCATGGCGTGGTTCATGGAGATGCCGATGAAGGCAACACCACTGACCTTCGCGAGCTGGTCCAGGAACCCTGGCATGGGTTCCTCGGTCTCCAGGGACACCGACGTGGCGTACCCCAAGAGACCCAGCGTCATCGCATTGAAGGTGAAGAACTTACAGAGGATCCATGACTTGCTCCATCCGTGCCACCAGGTTGTGATTACATCAGCTGCCATGAGGACAACGCAAATCAAGGAGCAGAATACGGCAAGCAGCCCACTCCACAACTTACTTCTCTCGATGGGCTCTTCTCCTCCAAACAATGTGCAATTTGACGCCATCTTCCTCCCTCTCTCTCTCTGTATGCTTCAACTTAATTCCTTTGCCACAATTCAGATTCTATGCCTCCCTTACATTTGTGTGTGTCTATATATATATATATATATATCTATATATATATATATATATAATGCACACCTTAATTCCTGATCCATCCGGCAGCAACCAGCGAGAAAGTCAGAATTTTTTAGGTCCGAGGAGGGAGACAAATCAAATATGTAACTACTTGTATTAACAGCTTTCTTAGAAAAAACTATGTTATTTTAAAAGATATTTTTCTCAATATAATATGATAAGGTGGAAAATAAAAAATTTCTCAGGGTAGAAATGATTTCTGTCCATTGCAATTGTGCCAAAGTTGGAGGATATATAATTAAAGGATGCAGGTTGAAAAATATAAAAGTTGATGCGTATCAATGTGAATGTGATCTTAATCTACATTCTTTTCTTTTACGTAAAAAAAGTATTACCACATGGTGGGGTTCACAACTAATGAGATAAATAACAAACCACTTTCGTACGGAATTAAATCACTCAAATCACCTTTGGAATCAATTTACATTGGTGTAAAATCACTTTACTCGAGTGTAATTTTATTTTACACCTATGCAAAATCACTTTGTATCTTAAAAATAATTTTACATGGTTGCAAAGTAAGATTACGTTACTTTGAACTACTTTACACCAATGCAATCTTACTCTACACCGATGCAAAATTAAATTCAAAGTGTTTCTTCACCTATGACAAGTGATTTTACATTTGAAATGTGATTTTTTTATCTTAAGATTTAGGGTTTAGTCTTTAGTATTTAGGATTTAGCTTCGTTTAGGGTTTCCGCTAAACCCTAAACTTTAAATTCTAAAGCTTAAACTCTAAGGTGAAAAATCAACATTCAAGTGAAAAAATTACCTTTTCAGTGAAAAATTACTTCTCATACGTGAAATCACTTTCTATAAACCTAAACCCTAAATTCTAAATCATAAAATAATAAGTCAAAACCACTTTACACGGATGCAAAATCACTTTGGATAGGTGAAACCACCCTTAGAATAATTTCACATTGATGCAAAATGAGATTGTATCAGTGCAAAGACACCTTAGAATAATTTATCACAGGTGCAAAGTTATTTATCACCTATGCGTTTTAGGTTAAAGTGATATGATGATTTTTTTGAATGTATTGGGGACTACCACGTAACAAACCTTACGTTCTTTTGTTTCTGTACATTAAATATTAATTATCAAGTGAGCCCACGTTCTCAATGCGGTGTGAAGTACGAAAATAGCATCCACACATTTTTTTGCGCCACTTTTTGCATCAGTACATGTGTTTTCCTACTTTTTAGCTATTTGAGTTTAGGGTTGACCCTAAAGTAAGATTACACTGGTGTAAAATTAAATTCCAAGTGATTCTTCACTTATGACAAGTGATTTTACATTTGAAAGGTGATTTTTCCACCTTAAGGTTTAGGGTTTACTCTTTAGTATTTAGGGTTTCTAAATTCTAAACCTTAAGGTGAAAAATCACTTTTTAAGTGAAAAAATACTTTTCATACGTAAAATCACTTTTCATAAACCTATATCTTAAACCTTAAATCTTAAACCCTAAATCATAAACTCACATGTCAAAATCACTTTGGACAAAGGAAATTACCATTGGAATAATTTTGCATCAATGCAAAATGAGATTGCACCAGTGCAAAGATATCTTAGAATAATTTATCACCAGTGTAAAGTAATTTATCACCGTTGGAAAGTTATTTATCACCGGTGCAAAGTTATTTATTACTTATATATTTTAAGTTAAAGTAGTGTGATGATTTTTTTGAATGTGATGAGAATCACCACGTAACAAACCTTACGTCCTTTTGTTTCTTTACATTAAATACCAATTATCAAGTGAGCTCATATTCTCAACACTATGTGAAATACGAAAATAACATCCATAAATTTTCCTATATCATTTTTTACATCAACACATGTATTTCTCTATTTTTTGAAGTAATTAAATTTTAACCTTTCAAGCACACACAAAACCTTGAAAATTTCGTATTTGCACGAGAAAAGGGACCATATAAACTAAAATAAGGGGATGATCTGAGATGTGCCGCCTGATTAGAAAGCCACATATGTACCAAATAATTCTCAACAAAAATAAAATAGAATAGGTAAATGGATGGATGCAGAATTATGAATTCTTAATGGATAAATCAACCGACTAAACGGATGGGTGCTTTGCAGTGATTGTGGACAACTCATTGTGGCTGCCTCTGGAAGAATTCCTCTCCTTTTGAAATAAATTTTGATCCTTGGCGTTATTCTTCATGCTCTTCATTTATGCAAGGATCACACTTACCACATATGGAAACAAATTCCCGCCTCCACCATTGGTGGTCTAGAAAACTACCAATGGCGTAGCATGTCAAGTTTTTTTTCAAAAAATAAACATCGAAAGTAAATCTTATTCATCCCGAAGCTTATAAAATAAGCATAGGATCAAATTAAAATTTATCTAGTAAATCAAAAGAGAAACTACAACTTGTAGCTCAGTACAATAAAAGAAAATAGGGCTCCATAAGAGCCAAAACATAGAAAATAGATAAGGCTCCATGAGAGTCAAAATACGAAAGGATAAAATCCAAAATTAGCGAACAATCTAGGGCATTTGGATCTTATCGATCTTGAAGATCCCATCATTACACAGAAATTGGAATCACTATGGAAACTCAATAAAATTCGTTCAAATCTACTCTAAATGATTCTAAATCGTCACACAGACTTAATTCCACCTTCAATAACATGATTTAGATCTTAATTTCTCAAGAACAACTCGAGGTTGAATTCCAGAGGTTGAAATTTGACCTTCTAAATTAGTTCAATTCCAATCAAATCAAAGGTCTAAATAGACTCAATTCGACCTAAGGATTCTACTGCACACCTCAAAATCATGTTTTGAATGCCCTAGAGTAAGTTCTGAACTAATCGCTAAAGCTTTGAGATGAGTTTGTTTGATGGAACAATTTGGAGTTTGTTAGGCTCAAAGATCATGTGTAACAAACTCAAAATTCCTTCTCTTGCGACTCGAGTTGAAAAATAGCTCTAAACCACAATGAATTTGCTTCTTTAACTTTGCCCGAGTTGGAGAAGACAAAGGTCATTCTAAGCTTCAAATCATCAAAACTGAAATCTAGTGAATAGATTTTAATCCTCTAATCAGTATAAGTCAATCTACAACTTCATAGGAAATTTCAAAGGTTGTGGTTCATGATTAGTGATGAGGTGTGACTCATCATAACTAAAATACTCAAGTTAGGCTAGAAACTAGGTTAAACACTACATAATTAACACATGAAGTGGGTTAAGTGTGGGAAATAACAGAAATGAACTAAAACATCCAATTTGTGTTAAAAATGTAAAATTAGGTCATAAAATGAGATATTCTATTCATTAATATAAATTGATGATCCAATTGCAAATTTAACACACAATTGGGTTCAAAACTTCAAATCAAAAGTGAAATCAACTTCTTAAATGTTCAATTAGGTTTTAATAAAAATTTGGTTGCATTTGGACATCACCAGGACCTTGCATTTAGAGTTTTACATATAAGTCCTCAAGTCATAACATTCTATTTACATTTAACTTCTCAAGGACCATTCTGAAGGCTGCCAGGGACCTCTTTGAAAACCTTAAGGGCAGTACCGCGTTAAAACTTGTCACTAATGGGCTTAAGTGCAATTCTTCTATCGCTTCACATGTTTGGACCTCCGTGTAAAAATACCATCATACCTACCGGAGTAAGGACCACTGTTCATACCAAAGAACATGGGTGATGTCAACCGTCGCTCCCTTGATCTCTTGATCCAATGGCCGATCTCTAATCGAACCTTTGCACGACGTTGCACGTGTAATCATCATTCCCTCCAGATCTCATCCAACGACTGATATTTGGATTTGAACTTCGCGTGCTCCCTTCTTCATCCCCATCGTCGGTGACCTAGGAGCTTAATCGCACCTCCACAGTGATCACAATCACTTCCTCAGCTACTTAAGCAATTCCAGGGCACCCTGCGTGCATACCCAGCTCCCTACACCTCTCAAGCTAAGCATTTGTCCACTCTGGTTCTCCTCCTCATAGTCCCTGTTTCACTACCTTGGCGGTGGAACACCACATTCCTCTCTAACTCTCATCACTGCTAAGGACATTGTAGCACCTGAGGGTGACCTAGAATCACTCTAGTGGATTTTCACTCCGTCGGAGCTCCTCCCTCTCTTCTTCCTCTCCATCCATCAGGTGGAGATCCAAAGGTCCCATTCTTCTGTTAGATTAAGATTTTAATCACTTTCTAGATTAGTGTAGTATCTGTTAGTATAGTTTAGATTAGCTTAGGAGTAGATAAGATGATGGAATTCACTGATTTGTTATATTAGCTCGGAGTAGAGTAGCCTAGATCCAATCTTGTCCTCTCTGATCAATTCAGATCAGAGAAGTGTTTTTTCCATAACCATTTCGATCCATGCATCTCTCTCTTCACCTCATTATCCATGTTCACTGATTTCCTCACTTATTCATCCGCAATTCACTTCGCCCATTAGAGTTGAGTGGATTTGAAGTTTACTAACTTCTAGACCCAACTCATGCTCAAATCCATTTAGGGGTCCTCTCATCCACTTTAGATGTTCATAAGGACCCTTGATCTGATTTTGAAATGAACTAGTTCATTTGATTAACTAAAATTTGGATTTCATGCACAATCGCAAGATTGTGAATCAGTTTGGATTTAAATGGTTTTAATCAAACAAATTGAAGTATCTTCATGCAATTGGATTATTTGTAATGAATCTGAGCTAATTTGATATAATTCTCTTCCTTATATGAGCTGTACCTGATTTGAGCATCAGTTACTGATTTCTAAAATTTTTGGCTTTTGAATGAGATGTTAGAGCCAATGTGAATCATAGCTTTAATTTGAGGCTATGGCACTATTTTGAATCTGATTCTGTCATTGAGTTGGATTATGATTGAGTTTTTAGAGTTTGAAGGATTTCTTTGTATGTTGGGAATGAGTGATTTGGTGTTGCGAAGTTGCATCTTCATCTTGAGATTCCTAAGAGTTTGATCTTTCAGATTTTCAAAGTGCAACAGTGTTTATGATTTCAACGCATGAATCGAGTTAGATTTGAATTTTAAGATGGATAAATTAAAAGGACTGATCTAAGTGTATCTGTCCAACATGGAGGCAAATTCTCAACCCTGATCAAATCTATGAGATCTGATTAGAGCTGCAGTTCTGACAATAGTAGCTCATTTCTAGCTGCTGAATTTTTGGTTGAGCAGCTGATACAGCTATAGAAGTTGTAGAATTTGTGTTTTTAAATCGTCTGAGCATCTGCTCCAATGCCTGATCTGAAGTGCAGCAACTACTGCAGCCATTATTTTGGCTAGATAAAGACCTGAGCTAAGGTATGGAACCAGGTTTTCGAGTGTTAAGTGAGCCAACATTGTTGTATAATGTTATAATTTCAAATGGAAAGCATTCATGTACTTGGAATGCATTTTACTTTAGTTTGAAATGCTTGTTGTAATCACTGGCAGCTAGTGTTCATGATACCCTAACTGTTCATATGAGAATTTAATGCAAATCATGATGAAACTCATGTTTAAATGTTTAAGCATCCTCTATGTGCTATACTGAATATTTGTGAATGCTTAACTAGTTTCTCAACCCATTAGAACCCCTTTTTAGGCCTTAGGATTCACTTAAAACACCTTTCAAGGCCACATTTTGGATCAACTTGTACTATAAATAAAAATCTTAAAGAATCTTAAAAAAATAAAATAAAGGTGTCTACTTGAGTAAGATTGGGTATATTTTTAGGTGTATGTAAAGTTTCAAGATAATCTGTACCCCCGACTTGGTAGAATATATTATCTGACGGTTCAATATACCTTGGAACTTAATAAAAGATAAGAACTTGAAAATCACCAAAAACAACTCTCTCTCTTATCTCACTCTTTCTCTCTCATCTCTTACCTCCCCTAAACCTTTAAAAATCATAAAAAATAGAAAACCCCAAAAATACTCAAAAATACCTATATACTATATATATACTTGTATTTATATATTTAAACTAAGCTAAGTGTCTAAATTGTATCATATGTACAGAATAAGTGTAAATAACTTATAGATGTATTCTATATATTAAACTAAGTCTGTAAAATGATTTATTGTATTTATAACTTTATTATATAATTATCTATTAATTTATAATAACTTAAATATATAATAAACTAAGCAATTATATAAACCTATCTATATGTATATAATCGTACCTAACACTATACATATGTATTTAACTATATAATATAAATTATATAATACCCATAATTTCATTTAATTATATATTTACAGTAAATAATTAAGTTATTAAGTTAACTAAGTATATTATTAACTTAAAATAAAATAAATTAGTAATTTAACCTAATACTGAAGTAAGTTATAGTGTATACTTGTATTGCTTTATATTAAATATTTGCAATGTATTTATATTGTATTTATACTGTATTATAGTATTTATAGATTATTTATATGTAAAACTATCTAAAATGTATATTTAATTGTAAATAAATTAAAATAAAGTTCCTAAAATATAATAAAAATATGTAATAAATAATTTATTATGTATATTAACTTTATATGGAGTCAATTTTATAATTAAGTCACTAATTTATACATTAATTAACAAATTAAACTTCAATTTAACTTTACAATCAGCCAACTTCACCCAATTTTATTATATATGTAAATAAATTATTTATGTAAACTAATTACATAATTATGTAGCCTTATATAAGGGCTTTACAATGATACAATTTAATTTAAATTCAGATTTAATTTGGGCAGTCAATTCGAGGGCTAAACACAGCAAATCAAGACGCTGCGCAATGCACAACAGCACCATTCAGCTGTCCAGTTTAATCCCTCATCGTACGCTGAGAAGCGTACGATGCGGCTTAAAAGGAAATTGTGTCCTCACCTCTTCGGTCGTCAGGTGCTGGTCACCAAGCATGAACATTGCATACTAATTCTCGATTTGTGTGTCACATGCACATGCAGGCTTACGTGGTTGCGTGCATGTACGCTTGAGCGCACAGGTGTGTGCAAGTGTGTGGGCATGTTGCTGGACCTATGTGGGCCCAATAATGAGCATGAAATCGGATATTAAAATACCTAATTAAACATTAGGCCGGCCCTAGTAGAGGTCTGGTCTCACCCCAACCAGGGTGTTGTGTATCCCTCGAAAAGGCTGCCCGCTTATTAAAACCCAATTTTTGGGTTAAGTGGTTGAATCGATCCAATCTGAAAGTGTTGTAGGCCCTAAAATTACTAAGTGTTGAAGTGAAAAGAGGAAGAAAGGAGAAGCTGCTGAGCGGCTAAGTGTTGTAATGTGAGTGCCTGTGGTGCCTGTGCTGTGCGTGCATATGTGTATATGTATGTATAAAAATATATATGTATAGAATATATATATTATAAGTATGTAAATAAATAAGTATATTAATGTATAGTATATATATAGTTTGTATATATATGTATATAGTAATAGTAAAAGTAATGTAGAGAGATTGTTTGAGCTTTTATATGTATATAAATAACTTGAGCTTTAATGATAGATATATCTGTACATAGATATATATGTCAGTATAAATAGTTATTTTGCCTATTGTTATGTGTATAATTTTTTCTAAGGCTTTAGCAATACTTATTTATGTTACTGTATATATATATGTTACTATAGATATTAATATGTTAGAATAATTTAGTATAGTATATATTAGTAACTATTTTTGTACATATACTTAGGTATTACCTATATTAGTTGTAAATAATTAACATAGACTAGTTTTAGCTAGTTTTTTATGTTTGTTTGTATGTATATATTTTCAATCATTGTGATGCATATTAACTGATTCTTTTGTGAATAATTAACTCATTCTTTCATTATTTGATTGATTTATTCATTAAGTTTGTAATAAAATTAACATTTTTGGACTTGAGAGTGATGTATATCAATATCTGCCTCCTAGTGAACGACCTGGAAACAAACCAGTAAAAATAGTAAATAATGAAAATTGTTGCGATATCGGTTTGCATTTCGTGACGTATTTACTATAACAACATTTAAACACCATTTTTATTGCAAATCAAAAGTCGACGATCAATTGGGCTCGCTAGAGCTTTGGTGAACACCGATTTAGCATGCTGCAATAAAAATCTTCATGAAATATTAAAAGAAAGGCATCAAATGATGAAGCATATGAATAATTCGAGAAACACACTAAAAATGCATTTTGAGTTCGAGCGAACTCTAGCTAGAAATGCCCTCTCACTCAATTGTGTGAGGGGAAATACTTATATGAGCAAGGGGAAAGTAAATGTGTTACTAATTAGATGTATAAACCCCTTTTGAGTCGCCATAGACAGCGAGCTCAAAAGGTTGAAGTGGAATTGGGAGTTTGAAATATGATGAGTAGTTGATCAAATTAAAAATGAGAATGGGGCCCTTAAGTGATGACTAAGTGACGGAGAGCCCCAATTGAGTGTGAAAACTACCCTGAGACCTCCACTATGGACAGCGAAGGTGCTCAGTGGTGTGTGAAATGATTTAGGCGATTAGGTGATAGAGTTAGTGATTGAGAAGGTGGAGTGAATTTGTGGGGAGATAGAGGTGTACAGGTGATTAGATCAGTGAAAGAAGGTCCGGCGAGCTAGAATTAGCTTGTTGGAGCTGTGGAAGATGAAGTAGAAACCAAGCATTAGACTAATATATATATCTACCTAATTAACTAGCTAAAACTAAGCTACACTAAATTCTAAGCTATTCTACGATTACCTGGACTAAAGAGGTGAGGGAATCCATCGTTGGTAGGGTAAAAACAAAATCGAAATCTAGACTTTAGTGAGAAGAGAAACTCTGATCGATCGAAGCGGGAGAATCAAACCGTGGCGCGCTCCAACAATGGTGGCAGGGTGAAGGAGAGGAAGAGGAGGTGAGAGAGGCAGTGCTCCTTGGCGATAGTGCTCGAGAACGGAGTTGAGAAGACGTCAGAGCTGAGAAGAAAAACTACTTGAACGACATCAGTAGGAGAAGGGGGCCGCTTACGGAGATCGGAGGATGGAAGGTCTATTTATAAGTGGAGAGAGAGGTAGAGGGGGAGGTATCGAGGCGGGAATGAGGCTAGGTGCAAGGTAACCACCAGCGTTGTCTCCGACACCGGTGAGGTTAAACACTTAGTCTAATTAAGAATAAATGAAGATCTAATCCGTTGGATGTATTGGCGAAGGTGAGCAGAGTAATGGCGTCAAGTTTGGTGAGTTTCATCACCGAATGGAAGGTGATCGAAAGGTACAGACACCAAAGCTCTAGGACCATCCGAGGTTGAAGAATAAGAGGAAGAAGATGAAGTGTTCACAGGGGTATAAATGCAAATATAAAAAGACCTGATAGATATAAAAAGGACTCAATCAAATTAAAACATAAGAGTATAAATGTAAACAACGAGTTTTAAGGTTTATTTTAATTTATTTCTTTTTCAACATTTTATATATAATCATAAATAATGTAAATAACATATTTATGCCTTGAAACTATATTTTTACCTTTTTTAGCTATATTTATTAAATGATTATGTTAATTAACTTAATAAGTACTTATGTTCTTAATTCATTTAAGTTAAGCTAAATACTTATTATATAGCTAGTTAGTATTGATTTGAGTCCAAATTATTAATTAAATTTATGCTAATATTAATTGAGCTTTAATTATGTTATTTTAACTTATTTTTACAAGTCCGTACTATTTTAACCCTATGTTATAATTATCCTCATATTTAGTGTATTCTTAGTTAATTAGTTAAGTAAACTAGATAATTTGTGTTAATTAAGAGATATGCTGAGTCTCTCATCAACGACTTAAATGTCTTGCATTAGATGTCTTGGGAGAAAAAGGTAGAGTAGTGCATGCTCTGTGGTCAAATTTATATGATCTTACAATAAGGATGCAGGTACATAGTCGTAAAAGGTGATGTAAAGTGTAATGTTTGGGCGAAATCGTCGTTGTTTAGGAAATGCATTGTAGTATAGGATAAAATCGCTCAAATCATTTAAATTTATAAACTCAGATTCAAAAAGGAGTCCGAGATTATTCGTAGAAAGCAAAGATGCAATTTTAATTCACCAATCATAAGAAATATATATGCAATTGAAATCAATGATATTCAAAATGATATCTCACTAAAATCAGAATAATAGTACAAAAAGATTGTGTTAAAATGGTGATTTAAATCACCAAATTAACCCTCAATGTTATGCTCACAACCACTTAAATATCTCAATAGTAAATCACAACTATTAATCCACGTTAATCAAGTTATTCAAATAATGCTACAGTAAGCTCAGACGTCGGCCTTATGTATCAGATGGCTTAAGTGTTAAGCTTCAACAAGTACAACACAGGAGGTACCAAGAGCACAAGGTTCTCCCTCTCTTAAGAGCCTTAGAACCTTCCCTTTCTTTCCTTCACACCTCAAGAGAGGCTCAACATAAGCTCAAGGAATTTTGCTAAGTACTGAGAGTAGAGGAAATGCATGGGAGCAAAACCCACCCACCCCTCTTCTTTCTCTCAAACCCAGGGATCAATCGGATATATAGTTGAGTATTCGGATCCGGGAAGGGGACCAGACCGGTGTGGCAGTGACCGCGGGTGAGGAGTGTATGGATGCGTGCGTGGAGGGACCTGACCCCTCGTGTACTAGGTGAGGGGTCGTCTTCACTTTTTCCTTATATGTGTATCTAGAGGCCCTACTCTTCATGATGTGGGACTATCCCACAGAAGTTCTTCGCGTAGTAGTTGAGGAAGTCGAAGGTGTCAATTGGAGCAGCAACTGCGGTCGAAATCTTCGATTGAAAACTTGGGAAGCAACCTGGAGTTGGGCCGCTTCGATTGCAACCTACAGTTGGATGAGTTGGGGGCTAGAGATGATGAACGTGATCGAAGAAGACGAGGGCGGTGGCGGAGTGACGGCAAGCACCTGAAATAGAGAATGCGGCCTCACGGCCACGTCAGAGCAGCTCAAAAGGATCCTCGGACGTCGACAAGTGTGATGGTGGTTGTGGCATTGCATGAGGGTGCGTGTGGAGGTCTGGCGACCTCAGGAAGGTGGTGCGATGAGGGTGGTATCAGGTGGACGCGTTGAGTGGCCAATCCCCTCAATTACTTGAGGGGTTTTGATGAGCAAGGAATGACGAAGGTGTAGGGACTGGTGGCGAGCGGTTTGGTGCAGTGGAGCGAGCGGAGGGCTTCGCCGAAGCTTGGCCGGAACAGTGGGAGACGATGGTGGTTGTGGTTGTGTTGGTGGTCGAACCTAAGAGCTAAGGCGTTGAAGCGAATTAGTAAGGGAAGAGGAAGAGATAGAGGGATTTAGAGAGAGATGGCTGGCGGAGGGCTCTGGTTGTGATAGACCAGAGCCAGAGAAGATGAGGTCGACAATGACACGGTGGCGAGGAAGGAAAGGGAGAGGGCGGTCGTGCTTTGTCGAGCGATGATTGTGAGGATGAGGGGAAGATAATGGGTCGGCCAATTTGACCGTTGGCCAGCTCGATGAAGAGCACGGAGAAGCCCGTTGGAGACGAAGGTGCAAACGACCGGAGGAGGAGAAGATGAGGGATTTTCGACGTTAAACTTCACTAATGAACTCAGAGTCGCGAGATGAGCTTATTTTAAAGGCCTTAAGGAGGGTTCCAAGCTTGGAAATAATCTCTATGAGCTCAAAAACTTAGGGATCAAAAAATCCCTAATTTTGCGAGCGTTCACATGAGGATTCTAAGGCAAATCAAGATCCAATACATGGTCCAATCGGTAGAGAATCTCTTAAGAATTCTCCCTTTTAATTTTGGAATGTTTTGATTGAGAATCAAGCGAGAAATCCTCGCTCAAATCTGAACGAAGCTGCTGCATTCACACCAATGGCGATAGGGACCATTTTTCAAGAAATGATAACAAAGATAGGGACCTGATTGCAAATTTTTTGAAAAGTTAGGGGCTTAATTGAGAGAAATAAAGTTTAAATGGACTAAATGTAAACTAGGTTAAGATAGACTCTGATTGAACCCAAAATTTGGTACAAACCTAATTTAGACCTAAGAAATCTGATGGTGAAGTCAGATTTCAGTTTTGACTAAGTTTTACAGGATAATTTGCGTAAAAAACCTAAATTAGTGCAAAATTCAGTATGAGACTCTGTTTAAGGTCAGAATAGGTTTCAAAGGTCAAATCAAGGGAATCAAGCCTCAAGAAATATTTTTCTATAAATTTTAGAAGATTTAAATGAATTTTATCCTGAGCAGAACCTTTGTAATTTAAGAGAGTCTAAAATTAGGATTTTGGGTGCTGTATTGGTTCTCGAAATGCGTGAAACCTTGTTTCTGTCTGTATGCATGGATTCACTTATTAGTCTTTAATGCTCAATTGACCTTCGGTTAACCCTTATAAAATCCCATGATTATTCTGTGTTCATGATATACTGTTAAAATTACATAATTAACAATACTTTCTTGTTCTCTTCTCAAAATAGAATAATGTGGAGTTGTAACCCTCAGATGATTATGTATGAACATTTATCTTTCAATGCTGACTAAAAGTAGCCAGTTAGGGCATGTGATGGTGTTCCCATCATGTAGTGTATGAAGGTGTAAATGTGATCCTTTTTTGATGTATCTCTCTTTTACTTAAAAAAATAGTGACAAGAAGTGGGATTCACTATTGTTCAAACTAATAACAACCATTTTGCTTGAGTGTAAACCACTGAAATAACTTTCAAAATCAGTTTGCACTTGTGCAAAAGCTATTTTTCATCTGTGTAAAACCACCAGATCACCTTCGGAATCACTTTGTACCTTTAGAATAATTTTGCACTGATGCAAAATAACATTGCACTAGTGCAAAATCACCCAAGATAATTTATTATTAGTGTAAAATTATTTATGAAAAATCACTTAGAATAATTTATCACCGATGTAAAATGATTTATCACCAATACAAAATGACTTATCACTTATGTATTTTAGTTTAAAGTAATGTAATAATTTATTTCAATGTTGTGAAACTTACCACATAATAAATTTTACATTCTTTTATTTCTTTACATTAAATATCAATTATCAAGTTAACATCATATTTATACTATCTTTTGTTACAAAATACATTACTTCTTATATTTCCCTGCATTTTGACTTACAGTGATATCTTCGGCAATGAGACTTACCGACGACAACGAATCTTAGGATTTAAGTAATAAGAGATACGCATCCAGAATCCGGCAGTGCGTGTAAACTACGAATTATACGTCAATGAAAAGCAATAAGATGGCCAAGAAATGGGTTTTAATTTCCACCTTATTATTTTAGTTTCTCAATTGTTGTTAAGTGCAAGCAACCAATTAAATTTTATATAATATAATATAAAATGTTGATAAGATTGCAACATAAAAGTGAGATCATGCATTACATATGGGTGTCCGAAACTCACTAATAAAAAATATGATGACACGTATTTTAGGTGGGCGGGGGTTAAGGGGGATGACCACAACTATACAAAACCGTGCAAAATATATATATATTTTTTAAAATAAGATTTCACAGAACACAAATATCAAGTATTCTTACTTTCTTTCTTTTTAATAACTATTTCCATCGTACTTAAAACATCACATTTTTTTGAACAACCAATCAAGACAGATGTCCTTTTTCTCGAACCTAAAATCACCATCCAAATGTTGATGATTTCTAAATCTTAGGTCCCGTTTGACGGTGGGATAATTTAAGAGTTATCCCTCGATCAATGGATTACAAAAGTAAGTTAAAGAAATTATTTTCGAAGTCAATGAATACAATTTATTTTACTTTATCAATTAACATCAACATCAAATTATAATATTACATATCATCAACATCAATATATAATAAAATATATCTATTTCAATATAATATATACATTAAAAGATATTTATTATATCACATCAACAAACTCACATCTCTATCATAATATTAAAAAATTATCTACAAACATCACAACACACTACTAATCATTTTATCTCATTACTTATTCTTATACCACCAACCAAACACTCCTCCACTTATCCCTATAGTATTTTATCCCGATATAAACATTATTCTCCTGCTAAATACAGCCTTAATGAGTCACAATTCATAAAATACAGCTTCCGCCAATGCAACCCACGTGCCTAATCTCTCCGATGCTTGTGTTTGTGCGCCGTCACCTTCCCTGTTTCTGTTTGCATGCATAGATTCACTTATTAGTCTTTAATACTCAATTGACCTTTAGTTAACCCCTATAAAATCCCGTGGTTATTCTGTGTTCATGATATGCTGTTAAAATTATAGAATTAACCATACTTTCTTGTTCTCTTCTCAAAATAAAATAATGTGGAGTTGTAACCCTCAGATGGTTATGTAAGAGCATTTATTTTTCAATGCTGACTAAATGTGGCCAGTTAGGACCTGTGATGGTGTTCCCATCATGTAACGTATGAAGATGTAAACTTGATACTTTTTTTATGTATCTCTCTTTTACTTAAAAAAATAGTGACATGAAGTGGGATTCACTATTGTTCAAACTAATAACAACCATTTTGCACGAATGTAAACCACTGAAATAACCTTCGGAATCACTTTACACATGTGCAAAAGCCATTTTTCACCTGTGTAAAACTACCAGATCACCTTCAGAATCACTTTACACCTTTAGAATAATTTTGCACTGGTGTAAAATGACATTGTACTAGTGTAAAATCACCCAGGACAATTAATTACTGGTGTAAAATTATTTTTCACTTATGGAAAATCACTTAGAATAATTTATCACCAATATAAAATAATTTATCACTGATACAAAATAACTTATCACCTATATATTTTAGTTTAAAGTGATGTAATAATTTTTTTTTCAATATTATAAAACTCACCACATAATAAATTTTACGTTCTTTTATTTTTATATTAAATATCAATTATCAAATAAAAATTATATTTATACTATCTTCCATTACAAAATACTTCACTTCTTATATTTCCCTACGTTATGACTTCCGGTGATATCTTCGGCAGTGAGACTTACCGACAATAACGAATCGTAGGATTTAAGTAATAAAAGATACGCATCCAGAATCCGGCAGTGCGTGTAAACTACGAATTATACGTCAATGAAAAGCAATAAGATGGCCAAGAAATGGGTTTTAATTTCCACCTTATTATTTTAGTTTCTCAATTGTTGTTAAGTGCAAGCTACCGATTAAATTTCATATAATATAATATAAAATGCTGATAAGATTTCAACATAAAAGTGAGATCATGCATTACATATGGGTGTCCGAAACTCACCAGTAAAAATATGATAACACGGATTTTAGGTGGACGGGGGTAAGGGGGATGACAACAACTATGCAAAACCGTGCAAAAAATATATATATTTCAAAATACAATTTCACAAAACACATATATCAACTATTTTTTTTTAAGATGATAAAAAATGCTATCGGAGATGGTAGCAGACTGGATATATACCAAATATTCTTACTTTCTTTCTTTTTAATAATTATTTCCATCGTCTGTAAAACATCAAATTTTTTTTCAATAACCGATCAAGACAGATTTCCTTTTTCTTGAACCTAAAAACACCAAACAAATGTTGATAATTTCTAAATCTTAGCCCCATTTGTCCGGGATAATTTAAGGCTTATCCTCCAATTAAAGGATTAAAATAAGTTCAAAGAATTATTTTGAAAGTTGAAAAATATAATTTATTTCACCTTATTAATCAATATCAACATCAAACTATCTTATTACATCAAATGAACATCAATATATAATAAAATATATATATTTCAATATAATATATACATTAAAATATATTTATTATATCACATTAATTTACTCACACTTCTATTATTATTAAAAAATTATCTACAAACATCACATCACACTAACAATCATTTTATCTAACTACTTATTCTTATACCACAAACCAAACACCCCTCAACTTATCCCTACATTACTTTATCCTGATATAAACATTATCCTCCTGTCAAATGCAACCTTAATAAGTCACACTTCGTGAAAAAAAGAGCTTCCACAAATGCAACCCTAATACCTAAGCTCTTGGATACTTGGGTTTGTGCGCCTCCGAGAGAGGAGCTTCTATTTCCCCATGTATTCTTAGGTGCTTAAATAACCAAAATGGTGAGAGTTAATGTGCTAAATGATGTTCTTAATGGTTATGATATGTCCTTCCTCAAAAGTTATCATCAATGGTCATACAAAAGCATGATTATATTGGTGAGTTTGAATATGTTGCTGATCATCAAGCTAGTAAGATTTTTGTTGAATTGAGTGATCAAGTGAACAGATGTGCTATAATTAACCCTTGTTTTGATATTGGTGTCAGAGAGACTGGACCATCGACCGCCAAGTTGCTGCCTTCCTGTGAGTATAGCTACATTATGCTAACAACATCTGAAAACCTTATGCAATAAATCAAGACACCTACACCTAATAGGACATGAATACAATGAATAAAACTCATTTGAAGGAACAAAAAGTGCACTTTCCTAGTTTGCTCTAGATCCATCATCACCATGCACATTTATAAGTTTTTTTTTTCTTTTCTAAAAAAAAAGAGAGTAAATCTTATTCATTCCCCACTCCATGCGTAAGCTAAGAAAAGCACGGGAACTGATCCAAAAACCTACACATTACAAGCCAAAAGAGCAAATGGACTACAACTCATGACCTATACATTAGAGCAAAAACAAATAGCAAGGAAACAACTAATAAAATCGGCTAGGGTAAAGAAATCAAGCGCCAGAAGAGTGATCAAGTAACAACATATGGGAATTGAATTTTTTCTAATAACATTCCCTGCACGTGCTTAGAAAGCTAAGCAGCAAAATAGAAGAGCTTCCATCCCAGGACATCGGAATCTACTATCCTACAGGCAAGTAGATTTGCTGTAGGAAGAATGAAAGAGAATGATTCGACTCTGGCTGAGCTCTTCCAGACATCTTCAAAAACCCACTTAGTCGGCCAAGCCACTTGAATCTTGCCATTCCACCAATAGAAGAGAAGGGTGGAATCGACTTCAACCTGAAAATCAAAAGAAGCCAGTGCAAAGATAGAAAAAGCATGCAAATAGAATTTAAGCGGAGCAAGTTTATGCACCATTCTCTCCTGTTTGGAAGTGGTAGCAAATACTAAGTTCCAGACATTATACCGAGCCACCCATCCCAAAAACGAATGCAAGCTATTGGAAGTAGACGCAATGTTAAGTTTATAACCTCTGATCGGACGAACCCAAGACAAAACGAGGGAGGAAGGACGTTGATATTTGGTCCAAATGGTCATTTGAAAGCTATTCCAGTTGTGTATAAGATGATTAGGGACCTGATTTAAATGAAAATCCTTATTTTTTATCTTGTTCCTGATCCACCCAAACATTGTGTCAGATAAGACACATCATGCATTTAATAATGCTACCATTCGAAGATTGACTTTAAGAGAGCGTAATAGCAATGAAAGAGTGCGGATCCAACGGAGCAGGGACAGATCCACTTACTAGTTTGGTGGGGCCATGGCCCTTTCTTGATCGTTGTATCCCTTTCTTTAATATGTTAGTTAATTACGTGATGGCCCTTCGCTTGTATTTTGATCCAAGACATTTTATTCTTTTTTTAAAGAAGTATTGCCTCAGTGTCAAGAACATTGTACATAATGAAGCTGTAAGAGGAGGACGAGAGGAGAAGGGCGGCCGGGGAAGGAGGAGGAGGACAAGGAGCAACATGGAGGAGGATAGGAGGACGAGGGGTGGTGACGAAGGAAGAGGATGGGACGGTTTTGGGTGGAAGGGGAAGGGGGTTAGGCGTGTGGGGCTTGTAAGCCACCTTTCAGCGACAATTGGAAGTACAACCGTCACCGAAATTTTTTTTTTTTTTTTTTAACAAAAATCAGGAGCAAAATTGTTTTCATCTCCTCTCAGGAGGTGCAAAAATTTAGGTGGGGAGATCAGATCAAAACCTACCTAATACATTAAAAAAGCGATCACGACTAGTGACTTAGTACATCAGCAGAAACAAAAAGAAAAAAACCACAAAAAAAGGCGCAACGGGCACAGGAGCGAGCTCAGTTAGTCACACAAGGGAATTGAATTTGATCAAGTCTGAGCAACCCACGACATCTAGGAGGCAGGAGGGAATCCTTAGTCACTACATGCCAAGGACCTTCTGTAGCGGAGGCGAGTGTGCTCGCACAAGAATTTGCAGTAGGAAGAGTGTAGCTCATGAGGATAGGACGACCTGCAGTGTTCTGAATGTCCCGAAGCAGGTGGCGAATATACCAAGGAGCCGCAACTTTACCATGCCACCAATGGTAGAGGAGAGCAGAATCCACCTCAAACGTGGACTCCAACATGCGAGGCGAACCATGCCCGATGAAATGGTC
Source organism: Thalassia testudinum (assembly GCA_037157565.1). NCBI lineage: Eukaryota > Viridiplantae > Streptophyta > Magnoliopsida > Alismatales > Hydrocharitaceae > Thalassia > Thalassia testudinum. The sequence continues at coordinate 59,627,509 of JAZHRO010000030.1, forward strand.
GATGGCGGTGAGGAACGGCAGTTCTGGCCTTAGCCCCTTTCACGAAAGCACCCTGGGAGTTTCTAAGCACCCAAGCAATAGCTATGTTACCGCAAGCACTATGGTGAGCAAAGTTTGACCTTGTAGTCCTGAGTCGGACGAACCCAAGAGACAGTAATAAGCTTAGGAGGACGGTTGTGAACCCAATTGTCCATCTTAAAGAATCTCCAGCTTCTGCTCAAAAAGTGGTCGATACGGGAGAAACTGAAGTTGTCATGCCTAAATTTATTCCGGATCCACCAGGTGTTGTGCCAAATAAACACAGCGAAGCCCCGAATTCTGTCGGAGAGGTTCCTAGTAGGGTTAAGGAGGCCATGAGACAGGATATCAGAAGTGATAGGGGTAAGAGAGCATTTCTTGAAGGTCCAAGATGAGACCTCAAGGGCAAGATTACCGTAGTAGAACAGGTGGGCGTTGGTTTCCGCAGAATGGTGGTTAAGACAGCATGCACAGTTGGAAGGGAGATGAAACCCCAGATTTTGGATATTCTCGTCCGTGGGCATTTTATTAAGGATGATCTTCCATGCGGAGATACGCATTCTAATCGGAAGCTTCAGGTTGTTGACGTAGTGGTAATAAGCTGAAGCAATAGAAAACTCCCCATCGTTGGATAAGGACCAGATGGGAGAATCTTTGGCATTGGAAATGTTATTACTTGTTAAAATATTATTACTTTTCCTTGTTAAAACTTCCCATCGTCACCGAATTCCTTGTTAAAATATCATTACTTCATGTATTCAGTGTTGGTTATACCACTAAAAGATTCAATGACGTTTAACATCATAACGAGGCCAATATATTCAGGCACGTCGATTGGATTAACCATCGTAGATAGGTGGGACCGATAGCCATTTAATGTAACCACTTAACCCTCATTTTTAGCGACGATTACTTGGGAAATCGACGATGAAATACAATCGATAACGGTTATTAACCCGTCACCAATGAAGTCCTTGTCTTGCCGTTCCAAGGAATGACAGTCAACATATTAGCGACAAGTGACAGTTATGTGTAAAATCGACACTATTATATACATGTAATGATGGTGATAAAACCATCACCATTTAACTGTTGCCAAAGGTAATTTTTCTAGTAGCTTGTGATTGTAGCTTTGGCCTTGAAAAGTGGGAGCATACCTAAAGGTTAATTTTATCAACAGAGGAGGCAGGCAGATGTTTTAAAATTTGATGCAATAGATCAAATCAAGCAAGTAAAAAATGAGAGAACAACATCAATTAGATTGTAGATGTTTCTCTTTAAGGTGCAAAGTAACAAAGAAAATGATGTCCTGGATGTTACAGTACTTTACTTTTCCTTTTTCTCGAGAGAAAACAGGATGGCCACTGTAAAATGCATCTTTTAATTCTCTTCATAAACGAAAAAAAAAAAAAAATCGAGTACTAAGCGCAAGAAAGAAAAAGTTGATTTTCACCAAAAGCATCTGAATTTGAAGGAATTCAATTGGATTCCAGAAAGGTAAGGCATGATCACCTTCCCAAGAAATACATGATTACCGTTTTGACCTTTCATCTCATGCATGGTATTAGTTTCCATTTGGCATGATTTCATTTGAAATCTAAAATAAAGTGGAAGCATAAATATCAAAATATAATATATCAAAGAATACTTGGATTTACGTGGAAACCTCACTCACGAGGTGCGGGGAGAAAATCACGGAAGAAGCCCCGATAGGGCATGTTTCTCTTTGTCTTTTCAAAGGTAAATGAGAGAAGTACATATCTATTTATAGACCACCACACACACACAAGATACATACTTTTCAATGTGACACTAAATAAACACACAACACTCTCAACAATTTCTCTACCACAAACTTATCTAATTTGCATTATATAAGATCATCACATCATTCCAGAAAATATAGCCATTATCTTTCCACATTCGTTGGATTGACGATACCTCGTAGGACTACATCTAGAGCTCTATTTATGTGAGACGTATCATTTTAAGAAAAAAGCTAGCATGTAGCCAAATATTTTCAATATAATCTATTATTAATACTATTTGTAAAGGGTCATAGCTAATAGTTTCTACTTTATGACTGTACAATTGTACATTTGTCAATGGTCTATCTCATTGATTCTTGATGATCACTACACCAAGTTTGTACTTATTTGGAGCTGAGATTGAATAAGAGAAGACAAAAGCAAAGAAAAAGAGTTTTGAATGATATAAAGAAAAGGAGTTTTCAGATTCCAATGCTTGCTTGATAATTTTTGCTCGGCTGCAGTGATGGCAAATGCATAAAGTAGGAGGCCGAATAGCACGTGCCACGACAATGCATCGCGTCGAAATGGCAGGCGTGCACTGGGATAGAAGAAGGTGGCTAGCCCAAATAGCCACTGCATGACAGTCAACAAGGTTTGTTGAGAATATTGGACTTGAACTCAGATCCTGCAATTGTATTTAAAAGATCATATTATGCTCCATCCAGAAAATTTTTGGAATTTTAACCTGAATTTGTATCTCCTATGACCAGATTCAATTGGCTCTTTTTAAAATGAATTTGATGAAGTTTCAATATTGGATTACAAGCACTATAGAAATAACAATGCGATATCTGGCGGTAAACAGTCTGAGTGGATCCAATTTAAAATTGAATTGAGTGGAGAAGCCCAATCCTTAATACATGCCACCTTTCATTTTGAATGTCTCACTGTCTTTCAACATGTCCCCTTCTGGAGCCTACATATATATGTCCTATGGACAAATTGATGAGTCACATTGGATCTTCTCTTGACCATTAGACCAGTGTGGCTCCTATACCATGTGAGTATATCCAAATCAAAATTGCTTGGCTTGAGTGGAGAGGTCCAATTTTCAATCGATCTATCTATTAATTATCAACTTCCACATCGATCTTTAGATGCTGTAGATTAATTTCTAAACAGAGGGAGAGTAGGTTTTCCAAGCCTTCTACCAGGGGTGGTCATATTCTTGCTTGGGAAGATGGACATCCAACAAGGAATCTAACCATGCATGTGGACGGGTGGGTGTCTTCACTTTTGCCTTATCTTACTAGATTGTTTCCAGAATATTGTAAGAAAACTGGAAAATTTTGTTCAGATTATTTCTCATAGCAATCATTAATTGCAGTTCCAATATTATTTAGGAATGGCATTCCTATATATACTGTATGGAGAAAATGTTCAACAGAATTCTATTAGACGTACTGTCCAACTTGGTCCTAATATATATAGTGTGATTGTTATGGATTTATTGACAGTGCATATATGTATGTGAACAAGTATGACAGATTGTTCATACGGTACATGCAAGAGGAAAAATAGTTTGGTTATTCATTCTATATTTGCTTTGTTTTTCTTTCCTTTTTTCTTTTTTCTAGGAACATATATAGTCTTGCAAGCTGGATTGAAGTGTGTCTTTTAAACAGTAACATACAAAGATACTCATTTGGAAGTGCTTATTTTATTGAAGTGAAGAGACATCAAGATCAATGTGTTAATTACTGAGTTATGCAACTGGACTTCCTCTCTATATATTGTCAGTAGTTGCTTGCAACATCCATTGATCACTCCTCCTTCCCTCTCGAAAAAAAGAAATGCCTTGCTCTCTCTAGGGGGTTTTGACAGGTATTTACTTGCAAAAGGTTGATCTATACAGAAAACATTAAGTAAAGATAAATTTAAATGGAAATTCCTTTTTTTTTTCTTGCTTATTTACACTTTCTAAATTGCAAGTTCTATTATATGATTTTGATGCATTGTATTCAGTTTTTATTTGTGAAATTATATGCATAAGCTGACCGATCGGTTGCTTTGTAAAGTTCTATCTCCATGTTTTCGATGGCTATTGCTATCAAGTCATTCTCTACGTAAACTTTCAAAAGCAATGAAGTCCAATAAACTTATTGCTGTGGATTGTGAGATGGTCCTTTGGGAAGATGCCACAAAGGAAGTAGTGCAAGATTAATTGGTCATAGATCAGAATCTGGAGGTACAATTGTGATATCCACTAGCCTTCCTAACATTTTCTTTTGTAAGGGATCTTCCTAACACGTTGAAAACAAACATATTTCCATATAGATTTGTTTTGGTAGTCATACGTAGCAATCTGTTGAGGCATTCAGGTGAAAGTTGACATGCTTGTCAAGCAAAAGAACGCAATTATTGACTTTCTTTTTTATTATTATTTCTTGCTGTTCGTCTCTCTCAATCTCGTGGTTTGCAAACTCAATACCCTTTCTTTAAAGGATCCTTACACGGTAAGCTCAATAATAGATTATTTCTTCTTTTCCTTGATAGTTTTGAGCATAATTTTCGACAAGGAATATCTATCACCTTTTGGCAACATTATGTTATAGCATGTAGGATTAGATGTGTTAGGTGGCAGCGTAAAGATACAGGACAAATTAGGAAACAAATAGTAGTTACTGCACTAGACGATCCCCAACTCATTCGCGTCTAATCCTAAATGTAAGATTAGGAGATCAACAGTAGTTACTTTTCGGTAACATTATGTTAGCACGTAGGTGGCAGTGTACAGTTCTAGGCCAAATTACGAAATGAATAGTAGTTACTACACTATATACGTAGATGATCCCCAACTCATTCGCTGATCCTAGCCGTTCATGTGCTGTTAACCTAATTTCTTGTCAGGGAATGTTTCTCACGTATCTCCTTGTGCTCCATGTAGGAAAAAAAAATTGTTCCTACGATATGATTTCTTGATATTGGAATTGGAAAGGGCATGAGTAGACATGTAAACCAGGTGTCTCTTATCTGAAGCGTGGCTTGAGGAATTGTTGAGATCAGGAATTGTATACTGTCGATGTACGATATATATCTATTTCAGTAATCTCGGTATTTTCACCGACGCTTCTAGCGACGGATAATTTGTCGGCGTAACCCACTGTCAACATACGTGCCGGTTTATGACATGACCGATCGATCTTGACACCATAAAGGGGCTTCTTCCAATTAAGCACAAACAATGAAGGCTTGACTCGATTGTGCCAACCCTTAAGTAAAAAATTGTACCATAATCCCTCAAGATGGATAAGACCGGCAAAGATGGAGATTTGATCATGTCCAGCATATATGATAAAATCGGCAATTACACGAGGCTTTTGGAGCATAGAGCAAGGGAGGTGAACCTTCACTACTGTAAACAACAAAGATAGATCCTCCGAAAAGAGGGATAAGAATATTGTAGCTATAACTATATGTGTAGATACTCTAGTTATCATTAACCTCCATCTGCATGCCCCCTCCTGCTGTGTACACTTCCAACCCATAAAAATGTCGGTGCTTTGTCTGTCATATGTGCAACTGATTAATCATCGCTATGTTCGCTTGCATGATGCCTCGAGTATGTGTACGTACTCCATCCAACAATCATCCTGCATGAATCGTAAAACAATCTAAACTTGAGTTAACCTCCATCCAATAGTAATTAATCCTTTCGTTTGCCTAAGCTCCCTTTGCCCCCTCCCCCTTAGGGTTTCGGAGCGCTTCCCCCCTCACTTCTCTTTTCCCCCTCTCCGTCGCTCTCCCCTCCCCCTCCCCCTTGTTTTCTTTCTTCCGCTCCTCTGGTGCACTTTGTTTCCTTCCCTCCCTTGGGGGGGAGGGGCCTTGCTCCCCCTCTTATGGCGTTAGTCGTTTGGACTTTGGGGAACTAAGGGCACAATGGAGGTGTTTTCGTTGCTACTTTGCTTTTTTCCTCTTCTTTCGTCTTTGTGCTTGCATGTCGCAGGTCTCGCTTCTTCTTGGCTAATCAGTGGTTTTATGTGTGTTTTGGTTTCTGCCTTTTCAGATCTCTCATTTTTTGTGCTTGTGTGTGCCTTGATCGCCTCTGGGGTGTGGTTTCTTTGGCGATGGCCTCTTCTGCGCCTCTCTCTTCCTCCTCGTCTACTGACGATCGAACTTCGCCACAGAAGAAATCCTTTGCTTCTGTGCTGGCTGGCTCCAGCTCATCTGAGCCTTCCTTTGTGGAGCTGGACTTCAAGGCTCGACGTCTTGAGATGAGGAATGGTGTTTGGGGGATGCCTTTTTCCTGTGCCGAGGTTGAGGATCTTGGTCGTTCGTTTTCCTTGTCTGTTGTGGTGCGCTCATGGGATCCTAAGCCTCCTATGAGCAAGCTTCAATCTATTTTTGCTAAGCACCTTCAACTCTCTGCAGGGTACACTTTGGTGCCTTTAGATTTTCGACACTGGCTTATTCGATGTGATACCTATTGGGACTTTTGCAAGATTTACTCGCTTGGCTTTGTGGTTGTGGATGGTACTTAGTTGCAGTTCGTCCGGTGGACCCTTGCCTTTCAGACGGACTTCGCTATTGTTACCATCCCTCTCTGGGTTGGTTTTCCTGATCTCAACTTACATCTTTTACATCCCAATGCCTTATTGTCTTTGGCTTATCAACTTGGGCATCCCATTTGTTTGGACCAAAGGACGGTCCAAAGGCTGAAGCCTGGCTACCCCAGGGTTTGTGTTGAAGTGGATCTATCGAAACCGCGCCTTGATTCGGTTATGATTTTTAACGGAGATCTTTGTATTTCTCAACGTATGGTTTTCAAGAAGGTTCTCCCTTTCTGCTCGAGATGCTTTAAGCTTGGTCACACTTTTCTTGGCTGCCCTTTTGCTACTTCCATTGCAGGTTTCTAGGACTCAGGTGTGGGAAAGTGCCCTGCTTTGGGGATGGTTGCTACGAAGGAATTAGAGCAGGAGGTTTTGAGGACGTTTGAAGGTCCGAAGGAGGTCTGGGTGAATTATGGACGATCTTCCCTTGGTGGTTGTGGACGAGACTCTGATTCCTAGGGGAAGGGTTAACATGTGTAATGATCCGGCATGTATAATTCCTATCCCTTCTCCTTCTAGGGGGGTTTTTTCTTCTCCTACCTCCTCTTCGCTCCCCAAGGACGAAAGGAAGAAGTGCTCCATCCATCTCCAGCGCCGAGCGAAGCGGATCGCTACCCGTGCTAAGGGGAAGGAGAGTGAGGCTGCCAAGCCTTGCTCTGATCCTTCCCCCAAGGTGATATCTCCTAAACTCCCTTTGCCTTCGGTTTCTTCTGTTGTGGTGCATGACCAGGATTTTCCGTCTTCAATTCTTCATCATGATGTCCATGATCAGGCTTTTCCATCCTCGGTTTTGGATGATTCTGTGCATGCCCGGGACTTTTCATCTTCTTTGACACATCCGATTAAAGTTACTGCTATATTTGTCGTTCAATAGTGGTCGATTGAACTTGTTGGATTTCCGTAAAGACGATGTTTCCCCCCTCTATCCTTCTAACCACCTTGTTAGGGTTCGAAATCGTTATCTGACTTGCTGGATTATGAAAATGATCTTAATAGTTGTTTTTCGATATGTAAAAGTGAACCTGAAATGGAAAAGATTGATAGAACGCATTTGGAATTAGCTTTGGCTAAAGATGGTTTTTCAAATGGGAATCCTAAACTTTCTTGAGGTATTTGTCTTCCTATCTCTTCTTGTTCGCTGGATCTTGAACTGGATCCTGGCCCCTCTCCCCTCGAGGAGCTGCCGGATGGGGGGACTTCCCTAGATTTTTGCCCGGATGCGGAGCCTCCAGGTGGATCAGTTTTCTATGATGCAGAGCCCTTGCTCCTCCAGGACTCAGCATTTGAGGCACACTCTCCTCTTGTAGCTAGAGGAGCTCGTGGTGGTTGTTTGTTGGAGGACTCAGGTAGGATTACCCGAAGTCGTGCCAAGTCTCTTTGCAAAACCCTTTCATTATGAATTGCCTCTTTTGGAACTGTAGGGGCATCTTGAACATTCCTTTTATGAATCACCTTAAGATGATTATCCAAGATCATAGGATTAACCTTATCTTTTTGATGGAACCTTTGGCTACCTCCTCCGACTTAGATTCTATTAGGGATTCCATTGCTTTCTCTCATGCCTTCTCTTCCCCTACTGCTCCTAAGATCTGGTGCTTGTGGAATGATCCTATCAACATCTCGACTTTATCCTTCATGGATCAAGTTGTCATGCTGGCGGCCTCCTATGCTGGTAACACCTTCAAATTTATGGTGGTGTATGCCTTGACTGATGCAGATATTAGAGAGAACCTTTAGAGTTACCAATCCACTGTTGCCCAGATTGCCCCCTCTCCCTGTATCATCAGTGGTGATTTTAATTGTATTATCCATGCTACTGAGAAATCGGGGGGTGTGCCTTTTGTAGATTCTCAGGCTGTCCCCTTTAGAACTACCATTCATAATCTTGGTGTTATGGAAATGCCGCTTTCAGGTTCTCAGCTTTCTTGGTGCAATGGGAGGCGGGGAAATCAATGCATCTACCAAAAGTAAGACCATATCTTGTTGAACCCTGCAGCTTTTCAAAATTATGATTGTGGTTCTTACCTTACCAAACGTTCCTTAAATCATGCACCTATGACCTTGATTTCGAATCTCTGTACCTTTAATCATCCACATCCCTTCCAGTTTCAAAATATGTGGATTAGGAATGCCTCCTTTCGTGTCCTAGTGGAGAACTATGGCATCAGGCGTATTTTGACCCCTCTCATGACCCTATAACGGCCTTTTATTCCAAATTGGCGACCATTAAGAGGATTTTGAGACATTGGAATAAGACGACTTTCGGGAATATTCATGATATAGTGAGGAATCTAGAGGCCCGTTATGATGAGCTGAATGGGAAATCCATTGGGATGATGGTGTTGCGACTGAGCTTACGGATGTGCACAATCAGTTGGAAGATGTCCAAACTAAATATCATGATTTTCTCCTCCAAAAGTCTAAAATTGATTGACTCAATAATGGAGAAACGAATTCTAAATTTTTTTGCTCGGTTATCAAAAGATGCTTTGCCAAACGTAATAGGGCCAGGCTCACGGATGTTGTTGGGAAGGGTTCTTGGAGTGAAGCTAATGATCTTACGGTCGATTTTTACCAAATAACAAGGATTCTGACTTTGGAAGCGCCCCATCTCTCCTCCCCTTTTCTAGATGTTATCCCCCCTATTCTGAACCAGCATGACTCTTCCTTGTTGACGGCCCCTCCTTCCCAGGAGGAAATCTTCTTTGTCCTTTTGCACATGCTTAGGAATCGAACCCTAGGTCTTGATGGTTTCAACATTGAATTTTACTTGGAATTTTGGGATCTAATCAAAGGTGACCTCACGTCGGCCATTATTCATTTTCTTGCTACGCATAAGGGCCCGTGCTCCTTTAACAATACCTTTATATCCCTTATCCCTAAGAAACCTGATGCTATGAATCTCACTTATTTCCATCCTATCAACCTTTGCAACGTTTCTTATAAAGTTGCCTCAGTTATTTTGACTGAAAGAATGTCCAAAATTATGCCTAAGCTGATCTCTGCTGAGCAGGCTGGATTCGTTCAAGGCCACTCAATTCTTGTTCATGTTGCAACATCCTTTGAGCTTACTCAGCGTATGTTACGATCTGATTCCCGAATCCCTACAAGACCCAAGACCGACTCAACTCGACTAATCCCAAGATCCAGTCGTCCAACAAGAAATAACCAAAAAGCAGGAAAGTAAATCATATTCACTATGCTAAGTAACTAACAGTAAAAGAGTACAGCACTAAAAGAAGTAAAAGCTGCTAACAGTACATATCACCACCACAACAGTAAAGCGTAAATAAGGTACAGAAACGTAAACGGTAACAAGAGTCTGAACTCACTAACAAAAGAAAGTACAACAACAGCAATACTACTGTTGGGTGCAACTGGGCCCAGCACCCTCTGCAGCCGGTGACTCGGGCTGCTCAACACCTTGACCTGAAAAGGGTTATGGTAAAAACGGAGTCAACGAACGCTGAGTAGAGTGGTAACCAACTAACTAAAGCAGTAAAAGCTAATAGGTAGTTTATCTTTTCCAATTACTCTATTTTACAAGTCATTCCTTTATACCCACTGGTTTACTTTTCAGATCTCTTTCTTGATCTCGCCTGTTCCTCGTGGGAACGATCTTAATTGCAATTTTTTTCGAAGAGTAAAAGGCACATGTGGTGCTCTCCTGGCCGGGAGAGTCCCCCGTGGTGATCTTACACCCAGTCAAGCACCCCGAGGTCACAGACAGACGTAGCGTTGACTACGGCACGCGCGATAAGCGCACGGGTAGCTACCCCGCACTAGTAAGCGGTCAGTTGTTTCTGCTAGCAGGTACGTCCAAAGTACAGCACGGAACAGTATAGGACCTAGCCCTCTCAGTAATAAGGGTCTAGTCCTTCAGAACCAAACAGGGGTCTCGCCCCTTCACAGTCCGCGTACCCTCGTCTGACTAGCCTGATTTGTCCAGTGGGCCTAACAAATCTGTGTAGGGTGACTAGCTAAACCCCGAGCCCCGTAGGGTGGCTAGCTCTCCCCCTACACTAGTAGCTTTCCCCGGTACAATGTATGCGAGGGCCAAAGAAGTCGGTGTAGAGTGGCCAATCCTAATCCCGGGTCCCAACCCAAGGGCGGCTAGCTCCGCTCTACACTAAACAGGGGACAGTCAATCTCCTTAGTACCACGTACTCAAGGGCCAACATACTTCCCACTCACATTTCCAAATATATTTCATTTCTTCACAGGAGCTCTACTCCTAATTTCCCATAGGGTTCATGCTCGTATTTCCCATGTTATTCCATACCAGGTTTTCTCATTCACATTTCTATTTTCAGATTTTACACATGTATCTCGTATTTCCACAATTTGCATATACAACAAGAAATGTCACAGGTATCTGTCTATCTAGCATAGGCATTTCATATTTCACAGGCAGTTCTTGTTTATTAACAGGCAGATGTTCATATTTCTATTCATTCATTTAAGACTGCAATCTCAAACACGCATACAATAGTGCAAGTACTTCTCGTCCTAGGATTCATGCCACATCCTAGGTTTCTAGTTATCCAATATCACATAAGCATCCATGTTTAGTAGTTAAATAAAGGGGAAACCACTCTACCAGACGACCCGGGAGTATTGGAGGCTCGAACGGCAGGTTCACGTGCCTCAGTAAGCCCCGAACCCGCAATAGAACAAAGTCCTATACCAAAGAACATAATACAATGGAATGTTCAGAACAATATAAGAGGCCTTCTAACAAGTAGAGGAACTCACAAAGAAAACACCAATATCTTGTTTGTGTAAAACGGACCTCAAACGGATTCTAAATGGGTCAAAAACAGAGCTGCAAACTTAAATCAGACGTTTGGCACAAGGTCCAGACGTCTTAAAAGTAACTAGAGTCTCACCTCAGGTTCTGTGTTGACCTCAGACGTCCAGAACCTCTTCGTGACCGTCTGGATCCAGCTCCAGATGTCCGACTTCTCCTCTGGACGTTTGGGAGTGCTTTCGGTCGTCTGGTAAGCTGTCCAGACGTCCGAAATGCGTGGGAGGGTGTACCCCGCGCTTTCCCAAAGCTATCTCTGCATGCGACAGGCAAATCAACCACTTTTAGCCATGTAGATCGAAGCTGCGGTGCGGCCTGCATAGCCGTAACTGTAAAAGGAACATACCTTCACGCAACACTGCTTTCAGATGTCCGGTATTGTCACCAGACATCCAATTTGTCATCTGGATTCATGCCAGACGTTTGATCCTGGGAAAATCCCAGAACCAGAACCACCTCCTGCTCCTCCTCGCCGCGTGTAGCCATGGCCTCACCTCCTCGCCTGCAGCTCCAGCTGCAGCAAGTGTCGGGGATGGCTCCCCTGACGCACTCCTCCCACACGCGTAGCTCCGACCGTGCACCCTCCGGCGAGCTCCCATGAGCTCGCGAGCTCAAGCTCTTCCTCTTCTCCTCACGCCGCCTCTCCTTGTCACACGCTCTCGCGCTCTCTCGTGCTCGCCCCTCTCGCTGTAGTGGAGAGGAAGGAGGGAAGGTGGCTATGGTGAAGTGGGGAAGAAAGGAATGGGGGAAGAGGGGTTTTATAAGGGTGCGCTAGGGTTCGAGTGGAGGAGAGAAGAGGGAAAGAGAGAGGAGAACGGTACTATCTGCACGCAGCCTGCGCGCAGACGTGAAGTTACGTACCAAAATTTCAATTTCCAGATGTCTGGGAAGGAGTCCATACGTCTGACCGACAGTCCAGACGTCTAAAAGGGCTCAGAACAGAATAGGTCTTTACATCATAACAAACTTAAAGGAAGTTTCATCCCTGATACTTGAGCTAGCTAGGGTGCGGAAAAGGAAATATATACGCATAACAAACTTAAAGAGGACCGAAGTCGGTCTGAAAAGATGTATCCTCAAAAAGCTTCAGGTATCGCTCTCGCATCGTCGCCTCAGGCTCCTAGGTAGCCTTCTCATACCTCTGGCTCCTCCACAAGACCTTCACCAGGGGTACTTGCTTCAGTCTCAGACTCCAAATAGCTCTGTCTAGTATCTGCACTGGTCTCTCGGGGTAGGTCAAGTCATCACCCACCTCGACACTCTCGTGGCTCAAAACGTGACTGGGATCAGCGACGTACTTCCTGAGGTTGGACACATGGAACATGTCATGCACACCAGAAAGCTGGGGAGGAAGGGCAAGCCTATAAGCAACGGGTCATACTCGCTCCAGAACCTCAAAAGGCCCCACAAACCTCGGCACAAGCTTCCCTTTCACCACAAAACACTGCATGCCCTTCATGGGCGAAACGCAAAGGAAGATGTGATCCTTAACGTCAAACTGCACCTCTATACGCTTCCGATCAGCATAACTCTTCTATCTGCTCCTGACAGTGAGAAGTCGTCTGTGAATCTGCTCTATCACCTCCTGACTCTGCCGGATCAGCCTGGAGCCAACCTCCCACTTGGTCCTCACCTCAACCCAACTCAAGGGCGCAGTACACCTCCGTCGATAAAGAGCCTCGTAGGATGCCATGCCGATACTCGAATGATAACTGCTATTATATGCAAACTCTGCCAGGGGTAAGTGCTCCTCCCAAGAGTCCTTCCAGTCCAGTACACAGGCATGCAAAAGGCCCTCAAGTGTCTGTATCGTGCGCTCTGACTATCCATCCGTCTAGGGGTGGTACGTCATACTGAACCTCAACCGTGTCCCCAAGGCCTGCTGAAACTCAACCCAAAACTGGAAAGTAAAACGGGTATCCCGGTCGGATATAATCTCATGCGGAACTCTGTGCAGACGTACTACGTCACGAATATACCTCTCTGCCAACTACGCTGGTCCCAAGGTGACTCGGATCAGCAAGAAACGTGCCGTCGTCGTCAATCTGTCTACAATCACCCAGACTGCGTCGTGACCTCGCTGGGTAACGGGTAAGCCCACCACCAAGTCCATGGTGACGTTCTCCGACTTCCACTCTGGCACAGGAAGTGGCTGCAACGGCCCTGCAAGCCTCTGATGCTCGGCCTTCACTTGCTGGCACACAAAACACTACTGCACGAACTCACCTACATCCCGCTTCATCCCTCTACACCAAAAGTCACGTCTCAAATCATGATACATCTTTGTGTTCCCGAGATGTATGGTGATCCCAGACCCGTGTGCCTTAGTCAGGAGCTCTCTCAACAGCTCGTCCCTGGGAACGCACAAATGTCCCCTCATGCACAGCACCTCGTCTGTAAAAGAGAAGTCTCTTGGGTCCTCTAACAGTACTCTATCTCGCAACGACTACAGCTATGGATCTGTCATCCATCCTATGATGATGCGGTTTATCAGCTCTGGCCTCGTCTGTCGTGTCACTGTCACTGCCCCACAATGCCTCTGTAACTTTAAGGCTCACCAACTGCCCAACGCCTCCATCAGTCTCCAACTCTGTGCCTGTAAACTGGCCAAGTGGGCGGGCGCCTTCCGGCTCAAGGCATCAGCCACCACGTTGGCCTTCCCCGGATGGTAGGAGATGCTGCAGTCATAGTCCTTCAGGAGTTCTAACCAACGTCTCTATCTCATGTTAAGCTTTTAATCGAACAAATACCTGAGGCTCTTATGATCCGTAAGAATCTCAAAGGTCTCACCGTAAAGGTAGTGCCTCCATGTCTTCAGCGCGAAGACAACAGCTGCTAGCTCTAAGTCGTGTGTAACGATCCGATTCCCGAGTCCCTACGAGACACGAGAACCAGACCGACTCGACTAATCCCAAGACCTAGTCGTCCAACGAGGAAGTAACCAAAAGAGCAGTAAAATAAACCACATTCAACATGAATATAACTAACAGTAAGAAAATACAGCAGTAAGGAAAGAAATTACTACAGTTGATACCACCACAACAGTAGAACAACATTTATCATATAATATGAACTGCAGGTAAAGAAAGTACAGCGGAAATAAGAACTACTTACTATAACGGAAACAAAAGAGGTACAAAAGACAGTGGTAACTCTACTGGATCCTACTCGGCCTAGCGTCCTCTGCAGCCGCTAACCCTAGCTGCTCAACACCTGGTCCTGAAAGGTAACGAGTGTAACACGTCAGCAAAACGCTGAGTAGAGTGGCAAACTAACTAAAGACAGCAATAGAGTGTACAGTAGCTGTTATGTCCTATTACTTTCTTTATTCACATCATTCAATTTTCTCACTAATTCATTTATTTCTCAGATCCTTTACTTGATCTCGAATGTTCCTCGTGGGAACGATCTTGATTGCAGTCTTTTCCAAAAGGTAGAAGTAGCACGTGGTGCTCTCCTGGCCGGGAAAGTCCCCCGTGGTGATCCTACCCTTAGTCAACTACCCCAAGGTCACTGAACAGACGTAACGGTGACTACAGCATGCACGATAAACGTACAGGTAGCTAACGGGTGCATCCAAAGCACAGCACGGAACTAGTCCAGGGCAGAGCCCTCTCAGAAACAGGGGTCCAACCCCTCCACAGTAACCAAACTGGGGCCTTGCCCCTCCACAGTCCGCGCACCCTCGCCTGACTACCCTGGTTTGCCCCAGTGGGCCTAACAAGTCGGTGAAAGAGGCTAGCAGAACCCCGGGGCCCGTGGGGTAGCTAGTGCTCTCCTAACACTAGTAGCTCTCCTCGGTACTACGTACACGAGGGCCAGCAAGTCGGTACAGAGTGGCCAGTCCTAACCCCAGGTCCCTGGGGCGGCTAGCTCAGCTCTGCACTAAACAGGGGGACAGTCGCTCTCCTTGGTACTCCGTACTCAAGGGCCAGCTCACTTCCCCAATTCTATTCCATCCGCTTTCCAGGAGTTCTACTCCTACTTCCCCGTAGGGTTCCAGAACATCTTATGTCTCACTTTCCAGTTTCACGTTCTTACAAACCATGATCTCAATCATGTTTCTTTATTCATAACAGGCAGCTGTTAATTCAATTTACAGGCAGCTTTATATTCCTTTCCATTTTTCCAAGACTGCAGTATTATACATTCCACTAGTTTCTTCCATCCTAGGATTCATGCCATATCCTAGGATCTATCATACAATCTAGTTCTCCAGCTCTAGGATTCATGCAACACCTAGGAGCTATCATTTAATCTATTTCTTATTCCTAGGATTCATGCAATGTCCTAGGTTCTAGTTATGGTTTCATACTTTAACAGATTTATTAATAACTTAAAGCCACTCTACCAGGTACAACGGGAGTAATGGGGGCGTGATCGGGAATCCCGCGTGCCTCCGCGACTCCCAAGACTGCAACTGAACGAGGTCCTATCACAAGGATCAACACAAGGAGTGTCTCAAAACAGTGTATAGCTACTGTAGACGGGTAGAGGAATTAATTCTGAAAAGAACGCAACTTGAATCGCGGAAAACGGAACCCGAACAGGCCCTAAACGGTCGAAAACGACGACACTGTGCAAAATCAGACGTCTGGAACTTCTTCCAGACGTCTTAAAAAGTGGATCAGAGAATTACCTTGTTCTGCGAGGTTTCTCAGACGTCCAGAAGTCTGCGGGGACATCTGGCCTAGCTCCCAGACGTCCGATGGTCACCCCGGACGTCTGGAGGTCGCTCCCGCCGTCTGGTACAACAGCTAGACGTCTGATTCGCAAAGGATGGCAAATCACCGAGCCTGCGCACACCCAACTCCCTCCCTCAGTATGGTCAGTCGACAGGAAGGAAGAAGAAGACGGAAAACTCACCTTTCAGACGTCTGTATGGTCCTCCAGACGTCTCCATCGCCGTCTGTATATCAACCCAGACATCTGATTCTGGAAATTTTTCCAGAATCAGGGCGCCACTCGGCCTCCGCTCGCGACGCCGCCCGCGTCGCACCTCGTCCGCCTGCTGCTCGAGCCGCAGCAGACCTCCCGCGTCGTTCCGCGCCCGCTGCGCTTCCCACCGGCCGGCCCTTGCAGCCCCGGCGAGCTCGCCCTCACGGCTGAGCGCCGCTCTCGCACGCAGCACCTCCTCCGCGCTCACTGCGGCCGCCGCCGCCGCCCTCGCGCTCACTCTCGCACTCACTCTCGTGCACTAATTGAAGGAGAAGAGGGAGGAGACAGTGGTGACGGAAGTGAGGGGAGGCGTGGCCTTTTAAGGCCACGCGAGGAGGAGAGAGGACGCGGCAGGCGTCTGCAGCCGCAGAGAATAAGCGAATATCCAGTCTGCGTGCTTAGGCGCGCAGACGACCCGCGCGTGTCGAAAATAACTGATTTACAGACGTCTGGAAACGATCCCAGACGTCTTGTCAGACGTTTGGATGTGATCCCAGACGTCTGATCCGACGTCTGGGCCACCTCCCAGATGTCTTAAAAGACGTCTAGGGCACGCGTTCGTTACATCGTGGGTAGGGTAGCTATGCTCATGGAGCTTCAGTTGCCATGAAGCTTAAGCGACAACGTGACCCCGCTGCATGAGCACACCCCCTAACCCCTGCAACGAAGCGTCCGTGTAGACAACAAAACCTTCACTGCTATCTGGGATGGTAAGCACATGAGTCGAAGTCAGCCTCTCCTTTAACTCCTGAAAACACGCCTCACAAGCATCTATCCAAGCAAAGGCACGTCCTTCCAGGTCAACTGAGTCATAGGACATGCAATTTGCGAGAAACCCCTGATAAATTGCCGGTAGTAACCTGCCAGTCCCAAGAAACTGCGTATCTCTGTCACTATACGTGGCCTCTCCCACCTAAGTACTGCCTCTACCTTGGCTGGATCCACAGCCAAGCCATTCCTTAAAATCGCATGACCCAAAAAGGTCACCTGCCTCAACCAAAATTCGCACTTGCTGTATTTGGCATATAGCCTGCGCCGTCTCAAAGTGTCTAGAGCCATCCATAAGTGTTGTTCGTGCTGTGCCTGATCTTGTGAGTAAACGAGCACGTCATCAATAAATACCACCACAAACTGATCCAGATACGGTCTGAACACCCGGTTCATCAAATCCATGAAGGCAGCAGGGGCGTTAGTCAGCCTAAATGGCATGACCGAAAACTCGTAGTGTCTGTACCGGGTGTAGAAAGCTGTCTTGGAGACATCGGTCTCCCTAATCCTCAACTGGTAGTAACCTGATCTCAGATCTATCTTGGAGAATACCGTGGCACCTCGTAACTGGTCAAACAAATCATCAATCCTCGACAGCGAATATTTGTTCTTGATGGTGGCCCTATTCAACTGTCTATAGTCAACACAAAGGCGCAGGGTACCATCCTTCTTCTTCACAAATAACACCGGGGCTCCCCACGGGGACGCACTGGGCCTCACAAAGCCCTTCTTCAACAGGTCCTGCAACTGTGACTTGAGCTCTCGCAGCTCAAGTGGTGCCATCCTGTATGGTGCCGTGGAAATGGAGCTGGTCCCCGGTACCAGTGAGATCTCAAAGAGATCTCAAACTCGATCTCACGCTCAGGTAGTAGTCCTGGCAGCTCCTCTGGAAACACGTCGGGGTACTCTCTGACCACCGGGATGCTTTGAAAGTCTGCCACGGGGCTGGACTCTGTCACTACACAAGCTAGAAAGCCCTCACACCCCTGGCCTAAAAGTCTCGCTGCCCGAAGTGCAGAAATGCACCTGAAACCTCCGTCCACCGGCTGTCCGTGAAACTTAAAAGAAGGCATCTCCGGTATGGAGAAAACGATCTTCCTCTCAAAACAGTCTACCAATGCGTGGTAAGCGGACAGCCAATCCATCCCCAGAATCACGCCAAAATCCTCTATCGGTATCACAATCAGGTCAGCGGGGAGGCTATGTTCTCCGATACTGACCCCACAGTCTGTGTAGACCTCCTCAGCTACAAACAACTGACCACCCGGACCTCTGATCACAAATGGATCCTCTAACAACACACAGTCCTATCCCAAACTGACAGCAAAACTCGCAGCAACAAATGAGTGAGTGGCACCGGAATCAAAAAGTACATAAACTAATCTGTCGGAAACTGTAACCATACCTGCCACCACTGGACCTGATGCCCTGGCGTCTCTGTGTGTCAGGGCGTTGATACACCCCTCAGCTCTCGATGCAGAAAAAGCAGCCACACTCTGCGTCGGACGGGTAACCGCTGGCTGGTACCCTCCCCGCGACTGCTGTCCTCCCCCACGCGCTTGGGAACCACGACCACCTGCTCGGCCTCCAGCACGTGGTGCAGGGAGCATCTGCTACGCTTCAGCCCTAGACGGACAGTCCCTCCTAATGTGGCCCGGCTGGTCACATTGATAGCAGAGGGGTACTCAACTCCCTCTCTCGGTAGGTCCCTTCTGACGGCTAGGTGGGGTAACAGTGCTGACAGCTGGCCCCTGTCAGGGGACCCCAAAGGCCACTGACAACCCTGCAAACCGAGACGGCTCTCCTGCGGGTGCCATGTACCTCCTCTCTCATCGTCCTTGTGAGTACTCTAGCTGGTAAGGCCTCTTTCATCCGCTGTCGGTGTCTCGTGCGGGCGGGTTGGTCTCCTCATACGTCATAGCTGCCTCCACCACTCTCGAGAAGGTGGGCAGCTTCAGGGGTTTGACGTACCCCCAAATGGCAGGCCAGAGCCCCTCAGTGAACCTCCACAGGCGCTCCTCCTCAGTAGCCACAGCTGTCGCAGCAAAACATGACAGCTCCAAGAAGCGTGTGCGGTACGCTCTAACAATCATCGTCCCCTTGCGGAGAGTGTGGAACTCCCGCATCCTCTGGTCCTGCCAAGTCTGCGGGAAGTACTGCTCACAGAAGAGGGTCACGAACTGATCCCACGTCAGCTCTGCCCTCTCTTGTCCTCTGATTGCCCCCCACCACCTGTGTGCCGCACTCTCCAGCTGGTACGTGTTAAAGGCCACGCGGCACTCCACAGGGGGGTGAAGGGTGTCAAACACCTTCTCAATCTGTTCCAGCCAGTCCTCTACCTCAGACGGGTCCTCATCCCCCCTGAAAGCGGGGGGCTTCAGCTTCCGAAACTGTCTGAAAAGCTCATAGTGCAACTATAGTGGGGGAATGGGCACGCCTCCAGGCAGAGAGGGCTCGTGCTCAGAAGTGTCAAAGTGTGGTGGGGGCGGTGGAGGACCACCCCCTCCCCCTCGTCCAGTGCTACGACGGTCTAGTGGTCCCACAGAGGACTCCCCCTCCACGTCCCCAGGGAAAGGCGCCTGTGGAGGCAGGTGGAGCTCCTCTCGTACTATGTCTCGTATCAACTGAGCGAGGTCATGGGCCTGAACGTCCGGGAGAAGTGGTTGGTCAACTGACACCTCGTCCCCAGCACGTCCGCCCCTCCGACCTCGTCCACAGCCACGTCCGCGGCCCGCCTCAAGGACTCTACGTCGAGGCATCTCCTACAAGGAGACACGTAAAACAGGACAAAAAGAAGTCAACTCTAACGGACTTCAGCAAAAGAACCTTAGAACAGATGTCAAACGGTACGTTGTGGTGGTTACTCTAGTTATATGAACATGAATTGGTTATTCTCAAGCTAGTTGGCTCATTTCTCGGGACAACCTTGCTCTGATACCATCTTATTACGACCCAGTTCCCGAATCCCTACAGGACCCGAGACCGGCTCGACTCGACTAATCCCAAGACCCAATCGTCCAACAAGAAATAACCAAAAGGTAGGAAAGTAAACCATATTCACTATGCTAAGTAACTAACAGTAAAAGAGTACAGCACTAAAAGAAGTAAAAGCTGCTAACAGTACATATCACCACCACAACAGTAAAGCGTAAATAAGGTACAGAAACGTAAACGGTAACAAGAGTCTGAATTCACTAACAAAAGAAAGTACAACAACACTAAGACTACTGCTGGACGCAACTGGGCGTAGTACCCTCCGCAGCCGGTGACTCGAGCTGCTCAACACCTGGACCTGAAAAGGGTTACGGTAAAAACGGAGTCAGCAAATGCTAGTAGAGTGGTAACCAACTAACTAAAGCAGTAAAAGCTAACAAGTAGTTTATCTTTTCCAATTACTTTATTTTACAAGTCATTCCTTTTTACCCATTGGTTTACTTTTCAAATCTCATTCTTGATCTCGCCTGTTCCTCGTGGGAACGATCTTGATTGCAGTATTTTCCGAAGAGTAGAAGGCACATGTGGTGCTCTCTTGGCCGAGAGAGTCCCCCGTGGTGATCCTACACCCAGTCAACCACCCCAAGGTCACGGACAGACATAGCGGTGACTACAGCATGCGCGATAAGCGCACGAGTAGCTACCCCGCACTGGTACGCAGTTAGTCATTTCCGTTAGCGGGTATGCCCAAAGTACAGCACGGAACAGTATAGCGCCTAGCCCTCTCAGTAACAGGGGTCTAGCCCTTCAGAACTAAATAAGGGTCTCGCCCCTCCACAGTCCACGCACCCTCGTCTAATTACCCCGGTTTGCTCAGTGGGCCTAACAAGTCGGTGTAGGGTGGCTAGCTGAACCCCGAGCCCCATGGGGTGGCTAGCTCTCCCCCTACACTAGTAGCTCTCCTCGGTACAGTGTACGCGAGAGCCAAAGAAGTCGGTGTAGAGTGGCCAATCCTAACCCTGAGTCCCAACCCAAGGGTGGCTAGCTCTACTCTACACTAAACAGGGGACAGTCGCTCTCCTTGGTACCGTGTACTCAAGGGCCAGCACACTTCCCACTCACATTTCCAAATCTATTCCATTTATCCACAGGAGCTCTACTCCTAATTCCCTATAGGGTTCATTCTCGTATTTCCCATGTTATTCCATACCAGGTTTCCTTATTCATATTTCCATTTTCAGATTTTACACATGCAGCTTGTATTTCGAAAATTTGCATATACAACAAGAAATTTCACAGGTATCTGTCTAATTAGCACAGGCATTTTATATTTCACAGGAGACTCTTGTTTATTAACAGGCAGATGTTCATATTTCTATTCATTCATTTAAGACTGCAATCTCAAACACGCATACAACAGTGCATGTACTTCTCGTCTTAGGATTCATGTCACATCCTAGGTTTCTAGTTATCCAATATCACATAAGCATTCATGTTTAATAGTTAAATAAAGGGGAAACCACTCTACCAGACGACCCGGGAGTATTGGGAGCTCGAACGGCAGGCTCACGTGCCTCAGCATGTCCCGAACCCGCAACAGAACGAAGTCTTATACCAAAAAACATAATACAACGGAATGTTCAGAATAATATAAAAGGCCTTCTAACAAGTAGAGGAACTCACAAGGAAAACACCGATATCTTGTTTGCATAAAATGGACCTCAAACGGATCCTAAATGGATCAAAAACAGGGCTGCAGACCTAAATCAGACGTCTGGCACAAGGTCTAGATGTCTTAAAAGTAATCAGAGTCTCACCTCAGGTTCTGCGTCGACCTCAGATGTCCAGAACCTCTTCGTGACCGTCTGGACCCAACTCTAGATGTCCAACTTATCCTCCGGACGTCTGGGAGTGCTTTTAGTCGTCTGGTAAGCTGTCCAGACGTTCGAAACGTGTGGGAGGGCGTGCCTCACACCTTCCCGAAGCTATCTCTGCACGCGACAGGAAAATCAACCAATTTTAGCCATGCAGATCGAAGCTGTGATGCGGCCTGCATGGTCGTAACCGCAAAAGGAACATACCTTCGTGCAACACTGCTTTCAGACATCCAGTATCGTCACCAGACTTCTAATATGTCATCTGGATGACACGCCAGACGTCTGATTCTGGGAAAATCCCAACACCAGAACCACCTCCTGCTCCTCGCCGCGCGTAGCTGCGGCTTCGCCTCCTCGCCTGTAGCTCCAGCTGTAGCAAGTGTCGAGGACAGCTCCCCCGATGCACTCCTCCTGCATGCGCTGCTTCGGTCATGTGCCCTCCGGCGAGCTCCTACGAGCTCGCAAGCTCAAGTTCTTCCTCTTCTCCTCACGCCGCCTCTCCTCCTCGTCGCTCGCTCTCGCGCTCTCTCTCGCACTCGCCCCTCTCGCTGCAGTGGAGAGGAAGGAGGGAAGGTGGCTGTGGTGGAGTGGGGAAGAAAGGAAGGGGGGAAGAGGGGTTTTATAAGGGTGAGCTAGGGTTCAGGTGGAGGAGAGAAGAGGGAAAGAGAGATGAGAACGGTACTGTCTGCGCGCAGCCCGCGTGCAGACGCGAAGTTACGTACCAAAATTTCAATTTCCAGACGTCTGACCGATAGTCCAAACGTCTTAAAGGGCTTAGAACAGAACGGGTCTTTACAGCGTATTATTCGGAAAGTGTTTGGCTCCAAAATCATCATTCAGCTTGATCTCCAAAAGGCCTATGATAGTGGAGTAGGAGATCCTTTATGTTCTGTTTAAATTCAAATTTTCTCCCGGTGCTATCTCTCTGATATCGACTTTTGTTGAGCACCATGGTTCCTCCATTCTCATTGATGGCATCTCCTCCAACTTTTTCACTCCTACTTGTGGTCTTAGGCAAGGTGACCCCCTCTCTCCATTCCTTTTTGATCTTTTTATGGAACCTTTCATTCGGGGGCTTAAAGAGTTGGCCTTTCAGGAAAAAATCCTCCCTTATTCTGTTAAGCGTGGAATTAACATCCCGCTTGCTCTTCTTTACACGGATGATGTGGTCCTTTTCTTGAATGGGGGCTCTCAGACTATCTCCAATCTTGCTGCTTTCCTCCGTGATTTTCAGGACTCTACGGGGTAGCGCATTAACGCATCCAAAAGCTTTTGCTACTTGGGAAAATACTTTCCTGTTGATAGGAAGTCCCATATTCTCCAAACTCTAAGGATCCAACATGGCTCGTTCCCGTTTATATATTTAGGTTGTCCTATTTTTCCAGGGCATACGAAAACGTCTTATTTCTATCCTGTCATTGAAAAGACTCAATCCAAGGTTGCAAGGTGGAAAGCTACATTGCTCTCGTTTGCCTCCTGAATATTACTTATCAAGCATGTTCTCTCCTCCATCCCCATATATACTCTCTCGGTTATGGAGGTCCCCATGGCCATTATCACTAAAGTTGAGTCTATCTTTTCCAACTTTTTCCAGGGATCTACTTCTTTGGAGAAAAAGCATCATTGGATTTCTTGGCAGAATATCTCCCAACCTTTTAACAATGGAGGCCTTGGTATTCTCAATCTTCACCTTTTTATCAAGGCCCTTAGAATGAAAAGAATATGGAATATTCTTTTTCAAGACTCCCCTTATTCTTGCCTTATGAGAGGCCTTTATGGTTGCACCCTTTCTGGCTCTGCCCCTATTCCATTGAGGGTTAAGAAGATGAGGGAGTCGTATGTTAAGATGAAGCATTACATTCGGTGGGATATTCATGAAGGAGCTATGGATTTTTGGAATGATACCTGGATTGGAGACTTGGCGCTGAAAGCCTTTCTCCTCGACTTCTTTTCTCCCTCTCCCATCTAGGTCGGGGATGTCATTGCTAATGACATTGATCCTCCAGGTCTTGCTTATACTCCTCAGAATCTTAGGAATCAGATTTCTCTTACCCACTTGGATGGAGACAAGGATCTGCCTATTTAGGCTCTTACTTTCGTTGGGTATTTCTCCGTGTCCTCAGCTTACGCCTTCTACTTTAGATCCTCGCCTATCGACCGTGTCACTAAAGGTCTTTGGAATCTAAAGGTGCCTCTTCGCTTGAGTCCCTTGACTTGGATGATTCTTCTCTCAAAGATGCCTACTGACGATAACATTTCCAAGCTAGGTATCCCTTTGGCTTCTAAATGCTCTTGCTGTCATAGCATCCCCCATCAGGAGTCCATTATTCATGTCTTCACGCAAAGCAAACTCGTTAGGCAGATTTCTAATGAGGTCTTTAGGACGAGCCATCTTGATCCCATCGCTCTAGCTTCATCTATGCAGATCATGAATTCCCCGATTTGCAATTCTGATTATAAGCATCGTAAAGGCTTGACAGTGTTTATCTGGTTCAATGTTTGGTGGATGCATAATAAAATTAAACATGATAACATCTCTTGGAAAAGATTAAATATTATTCTGGAGCATAATTGGCCTAAATTCTCTATGCAAATGTGGCTTCGTAATTGTAAACGAAAAGACCTTGCTGTTTGAAAATGGCGGCCAAAAATAACTAGGTTTTATTATAGCGTTGTAGTATAGCCAGTTATTGCCATCATTTCAAATATATAATTTTTTACTCGGAAAATAAAAGAGTTCCCGAGGTCGAACTCAGGGAACAAGTTGTATTCTAGGGGTACAAATTCTTATTACAAAAATAAAGAGAGATGAAAATTTGGCTTCTTCTTCTTCTCTTCTTTCTTCCTCTTTGTTTTCTCTTCTCTTTGGCTTTTGGTTTCTTCTTCTTTGTTTATCTCCTTGTGGTCTTCTTCTTCTACCTTCTGTTCTTCAGATCTTATTCTCGTGCTCTTCTTCTGCTTTTGCTGTCAGGACGTCATCTCTCCTTCTTTCTTCTTTTTCTTTCTGTCTTCTTTCTTCTTCTTTATCTGCAGCAGTGGTGATGTTCTTCTTCTTTCTTTTCTGCCTTCAGAGCGTCGTCTGATTTTTCACTCAGACGACTTAAGTCGCCGCTGCTACAGTGCCGCTCGGTGCTCCTCCTTCCTTCAGTCTTCGTCGGCCTTCTTCTTCTTTTCTTGCTTCTCTTCTTCTTCTCGCAGTCCCTTCCCTCTTTGCTTCGACCTGGCTGCTCTTCTTCCTTCAGTCTTCTTCTTCTCTTCAGCCCTTCCGCAGTCCCTTCACCTGTGCCTGCACACTCAAAGTTCTAATCAGAGACAGCAAAACCTACTCTACCCTCCCCCCGCGTTTCTCTCTCACAGAAGCTGCTCTTAGGAAAGCTCTCCCAGAGCTGCCGGGTAGTCGGGTATGGGTCGCACCCGGGTCCAGGCCCACCGGCGTGCGTGGTGGGCGAGGAGTGCCAGACAAGTCGGGTCGGGTCGGCCGGATCCGCGTGATGAGCTCGCGGATGGGCCGAGTGAGACGGTGTGAGAGGGACCTCACCCCATGTGCTGAGGCGATAAGCCTCCAGCACATTTTCAATTTGTATCGCTGCGCCGCTCCAGAGCCTTCCGAGGTGGGACTAAATGTCCCACCCCAATTTGACGCCTGCGCGGAAGAAGCAGCTGGTAATTGCGGCTTCACGCGAGGCCTTTGCCCCTGCTACGAACCTGGGCCTCTTCGCGGAGATGCCCCGCGCAGCTTGGGAGTTGAATCTGGGCGTGGCGCGCCTGCAGTTGCAGGCGGAAGCAGCTCCTTCTGCACAGCAATGGCGACGGAGGACGGGTGACCTGTTCACAGCAAAACGGCCTCGCGGCCTAATCAGAAGGTGTCGGGAGCTTCGCCAGAGTGTGGCGAAGCTCGTGCGGGTGGTGGCGAGGCGTGGGGCGGCGTGCAAGGGCTGCCCTAGGTCGGACTGTGGCTGGGGGAATGGGTTTGTTCGGGGGGTCTGCAGAGGGCGATTGGTGGGAAGTGGAAGGGCGGAAGTTGGTCGGTGTGATGAGGCGGAGGTTATATGCAGGTCGGCGAGCCGTGTGGGATGCTGGAGTGATGGGAGCGGGTCGCCGGAGTGTGGCTGGAGGTGGAGAAGGTGAGGGCAATTGGTCGGAATCGAGGGCGACAGTAAAGGTTTAAAGTGAGGAAAAGGAAGAGGGGAGAAAGGTGAGAAGTTACACCTACTTAGTAGGACGAGGAGGGGCCGGAGCAGGCGACAGTCGTATCGACTATCGCCGGAGAAGAAGCTGCCCAGAGGAAGGAGCGACGGCGAGGAGAGGGCTGGAGAGGCGCGTGCTGGGTGTGGCGCGGCACGGGAAGAGCAGGGGAAGGCAGCCCTACTGCTAGTAGTGCGGCAGAACGACGAGGAGGAGGAGGGAAAAACCGCCGGAGCTGGAGGGCTTCCTGTCGGAGTGGGAATAGAGTGAAAAGTGGGTGTTTCTCCGTCAGGACCGAGCTGAGAAGAACGGTGGAGCGACGGGGGTATTTATAGGGGCCGAACCAGAGAGGAGGGTGGAGGGAGACGACGTGTCTCCCTCGCCGGAGGACACCGGAGGAAGGAGACCCGTACCGTTCGTGCGTTCGCACGGCCGGTATGGTGGGTTGCAGCGACCAGGGGGGTGTTCCTGCGACGGCTGATGACGCAGGGCACCCCCATTTGACCTGGCAGGCCCTCCCCCTTACCCTGCGCGGCGCCATGCTCCGCGCAAGGTCGCCGGAGCATGGTGCTGGCAGGTTTTGCAGGGAGGACCTGAATGTAAAGAACAAAGAAGAGTTAGGGGCCAAAATGCGAGGGTTCAAAAGTTGAGGGCCAAAAAGTAAATAGATGAGGACCAAAATGTAAAGTTGGTCAAGAAGGTTTCTTCTTAGGCTCAAGTTTTTATACTGACTAATTAGGACCTAAGGATTCTGATGGTGAATTTTATTTATAGATAAAATCTTGTTTGACCGGTCAATTTACGTAAAACCCCAAATTAAGTTATTAATTGGGCATGGTTCTCAATGTAGGTCAAAATGGGTTCCGAAGGCCAAATTGAAGGTTCTAAACCCTAGAGATTATTTTTCTATGAATTTTAGAGGGTTTATTCTATTTTTATTTTGCCTCGAACCTCGTGAATTGAAGTGGGTTTGTTTTAAGGTTACAGATTATCATTTAGTTCCTTGGAATTGCTGTAGCCCTTATCAGATCATCCCACTTTCCTTCTTATTCGGTTTGTTTGACCTATGTTTGGACCTGTATGCAGATTATACTGGTAAAATTGCATTTTTACCCCTTATGACTTGTTTTCTCCTTAAACTCAGAATTCTCTGAGTTAAGTCTTTCCTTGAGTTATGTAGGAGCTTTTATCCTTTGTATTAGGTCAAAATGAGCTAGTTATGGCTCATGATGAGGTTCTCATCATACCCCCATGCCTAGATTTTGCTAGTCCCTTAGCAAAAACTTAAGGTTTCAACCCTTGTTCTAGACCATGAAGTTCTTAATAGCTTCAGATAAGTGCTTTTTTCATTTAAACTTAGATTAGGTTAGAATGCTGACCATAGGCTTAAAAGGTACTCTAGTACCAATCAAGATCCAAATCTGTCTAGCCTTAGCCTCAGTCCTTAGCAAAGGTTTTTAAGGCCCACAAGAACTAACCTAAGGTTTATTGGACTTTGTGGTTAAAGCACCCGTGCTTGAAATGATTTTAGCCCTGGCTCAGTTCGCAGTGCGTTTTGTAAGAGAGAGAGATAGAAAATTTATCTGTTTGGAGAGTTCTCTCTCTTTTTCTTTTTAATTCTAGCTTAGGATTGGCTTTTCAACACGGTCTGTATCAGATTCATTGCTCCCATCATCAATCCTCAAGAGTTCCTGGCAGTCGATGCTTCGAGATAGCACCGCCCATGGCAACCCTCGGAACCCTGGCTATTGAGATTTCGAGATAATCCCATCCATGGTGTTCCGTGGCCGAGTCCAGACCCTGGTAATTGACACTTCGAGATAATGCCATCCATGGAATCTGAACCAGCAGAGTGCTTACATGCCCCCAGTAGGATATGTAAATATCCTAAGAGACAAGCACCGAGGAGATGATATTTTGTTACGCATCTTCGAGGGTATTTCCCGCCTCTCCGCGCTGGGAACTCGTCCAAATCAACTTGTGTTGATCGGCCACTCCTACTCTAGGTGTTCTTTTCAGAATTTTGCGACGCTTCTGCGTGATTTTGATTTTTACGCTTACTAAACCAGGCTGTGTGTGAGGTTAGGGTGCTTAGGTTACTAAGTCCCGTAAACCAAAAATTAGTTAACGAGGCCAAATACTCCCTAAGCCTTAGACCTAATACTTCAGCTTTTCATTTTCCTCAACCTCTTGAGGAATGTCCAGATCTTAATGGGTACTAAGAGTCTATCCAAGAATGCCTAAGGTTTGCGTTCTTACTAATCTCATTGTGCACTTTTCAGTTATTTTCTTGAATGAGGTCTAGAACTTAGGTTAATTCCTTAGTTCCTTACTAATGACTATTACTTTTTTCTCATATTTTGTGCTCCTTTTATCCTTTTGTTTCTTTTCTCCTTCTCCTTCACAAAATTTCCTTCTCCTCTTTTCCACTTATTCTTTTTCGAAAATTTTTTTAATTTTTATGGTATTTTTGGCATATGTGAATTTTTTGTTTGAAACCTTTTCTTACAAGTTTTGCACTTTCATACCCCCCCATGCCTAAGATTTGCAATGTCCTCATTGTAACCTAGGGGGTTTTTATTCAACTAAGTTCATACATTAGGACAAATGTTTGGATGAGTGAATGGGTCGCGGTGGCTATTGCGAACGATTTTTAATCTCAGATGCAAGCACCTGAGGTGGAGTCGGCTGTCCTAAAGTGTGAACTTCAAGTGCAAAAAGGTGTCAGAACAAGTTTCAGGTTTTCAAAGAGAATGACGGGCTGCCTCCTGTTAAGCGCTGAGTTTTACGCCATCGGCTGGGCGCAATAAGCTCAAGGGGAATGGAGGATATAAGATGCTTCAGCCAAATCAGTAGAAGTCACATCAATGAACGGCTTGAGTCTTTAACCGTTCACGATGAAAGGTTCGGAATTGTGGCTGAGCGGACTGATTTCGATAGCTCCATTTCTAAAAACTTGTGGGACTAAATATGGTCCGACCCACTTGGATCGCAGCTTTCCCGGGAAAAGTTTGAGTCGGGCATCAAAGAGTAGGACCTTCTGACCAGGATGAAAGATTTTTCTCGAGATATGCTTGTCGTGGAAGGCTTTAACCCGCTCCTTGTACATTCGCGAGCTCTCATACGCATCTAGGCGTAATTCATCGATCTCGCTGATTTGACGTTTTCTGTGGGTTCCAGCCTTTGAAAAATCTAGATTACAGTTCCGTACTGCCCAATAGGCTTTATGCTCCAGTTCTACGGGAAGGTGACACGCCTTTCCGTACACCAGTCTAAAGGGAGACATGACTAATTGGGTTTTGTGGGCGGTCCTATAGGCCCACAATGCTTCCGGAAGTCGGGACGACCAGTCCTTCCTGTCAGGCCGAACAGTGACTTGCAGGATTTTCTTGATCTCCCGATTAGACAGCTCAGCTAGACCATTAGTTTGGGGGTAATAAGGAGTAGAGATTCGGTGAGACACCCCGTATTTGGTCATCAGTGACCTAAACTGAGCATTTGTGAAATGGGTCCCCCCATCAGAGATTATTGCACGAGGAATCCCGAACCTTGAGAAAATGTTTTGATGAATGAATTTGAGAACGATTTTGTGATCACAGGTTCGGGTCGGTATGGCTTCGATCCATTTGGACACGTAGTCCACAGCCAACAGAATGTATTCGAAATCATCCGAAACAGGAAAGGGGCCCATAAAATCAATCCCCCAAACATCAAAGATTTCGCATACTAGAATCGGTTGCATAGGCATCATGTCGCGATGGCTCATGTTGCCCAAAGTCTGGCAACGACTGCATGCCTTGCAGTGACTGTACGCGTCTTTGAACAGTGTGGGCCAGTAAAAGCCGCACTGGAGGACTTTTGATGAGGTTTTATGCCCGGCGAAATGGCCACCGCATGCCTGGTCATGGCAGAAAGAGAGGACATTGCTGATTTCCTCTTCCGGGACACATCTCCGGATGATCTGATCAGCACCTATGCGGAAGAGGTACGGGTCTTCCCAAATGTAATACTTGGCATCGGAGCGTAATTTGTCCTTCTTGGCCTTCGGCCAATCGGACGGGATCTGATGAGATGCCAAGTAATTTACTACATTAGCAAACCATGGAAGGCTAGTACCGATAGTCAGCAGGTGCTCATCGGGAAAATGCTCAGTGATGGGTCCGGAAGGGTTAATTATTTCAGAAGGAAGACGGGACAAGTGATCAGCTACCACATTTTGCTTTCCCGCTTTGTCGCGAATCTCAAGGTCAAATTCTTGCAACAGCAAGATCCATCGGATTAATCGAGGTTTCGCGTCCTTCTTTGCAAGGAGATGCCTTACAGCTGTGTGATCTGAGTATATGATGACACGGGAACCCAGAAGGTACGATCTGAATTTTTCTAGGGCAAATACTACAGCTAGCAGCTCTTTCTCAGTAACCGTATAGTTACGCTAAGCCTCATCGAGTGTTTTGCTGGCGTAGTAAATGACCACAGGTTTCCCGTCAATTTTCTGCCCCAAAACCGCTCCTACAGCGAAGTCGGATGCATCGCACATGATCTCAAAGGGTTGAGACCAATCAGGGGACTGTAGGATCGGGGCTTGGGTGACCCGGTCATGCAGGATTTCAAATGTTTGAGTGCATTCCTTGGAAATTTCGAAAGGTACATCCTTGGAGAGAAGAGTGGTCAAGGGGCGCGCGATTTTTGAAAAATCAGGGATAAATCGTCGATAAAAACCGACATGCCCCAAAAAAGATCGGATGTCCTTGATCGAGCTAGGCATAGGAAGGTGAGAAATCAGATCAACCTTAGCTCGGTCCACTTGGATGCCTTTTTCCGAAATTGAGTGCCCCAGGACAATTCCCTCAGGCACCATGAAATGGCTCTTTTCCCAGGAAAGAACCAAATTCACATCGATGCACCGCCTGAGTATCTGGACCAAGTGTTGGAGGCAATCGTCGAATGATGCTCCGAAAACTGAAAAGTCATCCATGAAGACTTCCAGATAATCACCTACCATATCTGAGAATATGGCAAGCATGCATCGCTGAAAAGTAGCGGTGCATTGCAAAGACCGAAAGGCATCCTTCGGAAAGCGTATGTTCCGAAGGGGCAGGTGAATGTGGTCTTTTCTTGGTCCTCAGGATGGATTGCCACCTGGTTGTAACCGGAGTACCCGTCAAGAAAGCAGAAGAACCTATTTCCCGCAAGTTTTTCGAGAATTTGATCAATGAAAGGTAGTGGGAAGTGATCCTTCTTCGTGGAGGAATTGAGTCGGCGGTAATCTATACAGACTCTCCACGAGTTGGCTAATCGGATAGGAATGATTTCTCCGGTCTCAGTCGTTATAGTGGTGAGTCCTGCCTTCTTGGGCACGACCTGAATTGGGCTCACCCAACGACTATCGAAGATCGGGTAGATGATTCCGGCATCTAACCACTTGATGATCTCCTTTTTCACGACCTCCTGCAGATTGGGGTTTAAGCGTCTCCGCATTTCACGAGAAGGTCGTGTGCCCTCTTCTGAATAGATATGATGAGTACAATAAGAGGGACTTATTCCAGTCAAATCATCGAGAGTCCACCCGATGGCTCTGCGATGTTGCTGGAGGACAACAATCAGACGAGATTCCTGTTCAGGACTGAGGTTGGAATTGATAATCACAGGAAGGGTCTGATTAGAACCCAAAAAGATGTATTTCAAGTGAGCAGGAAGGGGTTTCAGTTCGAGGATGGGGTTATCAGCAGCAGTGGGTGGTTCAGTATAGATGTGAGGTTCAAGGGTGGGAGTTACTGGGTTGTTCATATCTGGATTCGACTCCTCAGTTTGCGGATCAAGATCTTTCTGCGGTTGATGAGGTATAATTAGATCATTCTGGAAGTGTGTTTCATCAACCAAAGTCCTAATGTCACAAATCTGTTCGATGACACCGCAATTGATTCCTTGTTGGGCCTTAAATATATCAATTTTCAGTGTTTGATTCCCAAATTTGAGCTCTATTTGGCCCTCCTCACAGCTAATGTTGGCTCTAGCAGTAGCCAAGAAAGGTCTCCCTAAAATGATTGGTGTATCCCTAGGGTTCTCAGGTGCGTCCATATCTAAGACTATGAAGTCTACAGGAAAGTAGAAATCCCGCACTCTCACAATAACATCCTCGAGAATCCCTTTTAGTGACTTTATAGATCGATCTGCTAATTGTAATGTCACCTCAGTTGGTTTCAGCTCAGATTCTTCTAGATGGTTAAGTAAGGATGTGGGTATCAGATTTATGGAAGCACCCAAATCTAGCAATGCTCTATCAAATTGTGTATCACCTATCCTGCAGGAAATCAGGGGAGTACCAGGATCTTTAGCCTTGGGTGGGAGTCTGCTTAGGATTACAGAGCTGGCTTGCTCTGACGGAACAATTGGACTCCCACTCTTGGTTCGCGGCTTACGCTGGGGTGTACACACATTCTTTAAAAATCGTGCATAAGCCGGTACGTGGTGGATTGCATCCATCAAGGGGATGTTTATGTGGACCTGCTCAAAGAGCTTGACCAGGTCCTCCTCAGGTGCCACGGGCTTGGTTCTTCTCTTCCCTTTGGTTAAGGCTTCAGGGAATGGGACCTTGGTTGGTTCTTCTAGGATAGGTCCGGGTTCTTGATCTGGGACAGTGGTATCTTGGATAACTATCCTAGGGTCATGGTTATCAGGCTTGGAGTGGTTCGGATAATGCGGGTCTTGAGTTGTTTTACCACTACGTGTTGTTACAGAATTTAATCCGGCCTGATTTTGGTTTGGGTTTGGTAAGAGGGGTGGCTACTGCTGAAATCCCGCATAAGAAGTTGAAGCTTCCATCTCGTCTGGAGATGGAGCAGTAGGGGCTTGATAAATCCATTGTGCGTGGCCTAAATTTGGATTCATAACGCGCTTCTGGGTCGGCACGTTATTCGGGTTAGGAAGAGGTTGGGAAGGGAGTGTGCCTGGCTGGCGAGAATTTGCCAACAGGGCCAGTTGAGTTCTAACCTCTGTAAGTCCGTCCTTGTGTTGTTTTTGAATAGTCGCATTCGTTCTTTGAATGTCAGCTAGAGTCTGAAGGATTAGGGACATTTGATCCTGATTTGGCCCTGATGGATAAGTAGGGTTGGGCCGAGGCTGAGGCGGCTGGTAATGACGAGAGGGCTGTGGGCGGAACTGAAAAGGTGGTCTTTGGGTTTGGGAATTTCCCACCCACTGAAAATTGGGATGGTTTCTCCATCTAGGGTTGTAGGTGTTGGAGAATGGGTCGTTCTGGATGGCGTTGAGGTCCTCGCAGGTTTGAGGAACCTCTTGAGAATCAGGGAAAGGGGGAATGGAATTCCCCGGGCTGGTGTAGAAAGGATCGGATGATCCTCCGATCCGAGAATCAGATGGGGATGGATATGGATCCATCCTAGGGGAAGATCGGTGGAGAATGTTTTGCACAGTCTCCTATGTGGAAGGAGGTTGTGCAAAGGAGTTACGCGCAGAGGTGGCTCGCTGCAAGTGCTGAGTCAGCTCATCCACCTTCTTCTCAATGATTGAAACTTTGTCCAATCGACTGGCCATTAATTCCAGGTCGACTGATGCGGACAGGCCCTGCGTCTCATGTGCTCCCCTAAGATTCGTCGCTGCGCGGGTATTCGTCCTGTCGAATAATCCCATGGAGTCATTGTTGATGGAGTTCTCGCACATGTTTTCGAGAATCTCCCACACGGTGTCTTCATGTTGACCCATGATATTTCCTCCGCAAGTTGCATTGACGAAAAGGCGGATGTCCTCACGGAGTCCCTGGTAAAAAGATTGGACCTGTTCCCATTTAGGAACTTCGTGATGGGGGCACTTTCTCATGAGATCCTGAAAACGATCCCATGCCTCATGGAGAGGTTCTCCTGATTGTTGAGTGAAGTGCGTAATCTGATGGCGCAAGGCGTTGGTCCGACCAACGGGAAAAAACTTTTTCAAAAACTCGGATTGAAGTTCTTCCCAAGTGTTGATCGGCTGGGTCTGAGTTTGATACCAATGGGCGACCTTGTCCATAAGAGAAAAGGAGAACATCTTCATGAGAAGAATATCCCGATTTTGCGCATCTGACCCAAAAGTTTGGGCCAGATGCTTTAACTGTTTGATGTGCTGGAAGGGATCTTCAGAATTAAGCCCATGGAATTTAGGTATAGCATGAATCATGTTGGGCTTCAATTCGGAATCAGGTCCTCCAGTCGGGATTCTGACTCGAGGCTCAATAGCCACCGCAGCAGGATTGTAGTGGTCCCGCATCATAAGACGCTGTGGTGGGTGCACGAAGTTTTGGAAGAGGTCATTGAGTCACTGGAGCTGGTGTTCCAGATTGTTTTCTTCCTCAACTGGCTGAGCCATGATGGGGGAAGAACTTGGTTCTGAATCAGAAGAGAGAATAATGTGAGGGGGTTGCTGCACAAACACGGGCGTCGAGGCTTGGCCTTGACGAGAGTGAATTTCTAAAGGAGGTCTTAAGGGTGGTCTTAAGGACCTCCTACCGTACATGCACTGTTGGCAGAGATGAGTTTAGAAGGTGCTGGACCCAATCAAGACACCCAAAAATGTGTTGGGTGACTATAGAGGTGCGGGGCAGATGGACCCCTTGATCAGAAAGATCGTCCACCTGAGAATTACCTAGGCAGCCAGAGAGGGAGAGTCCCGCAAAGACCCCTACACGGTAGAGCGTCCCCACGGGTTACAGGGTTTCCCCCACCCGACCTCTCTTGTCACTGCGGTTCCAGGTAGACCAGAATGGGGATCTTTACCTCTTAAGTCTACCAATTTTTACTTTAAGATCAGGGTGCTTAAGGTTTCACTTGAACTTTTAGTCTTTTAAGTGCAAAGAGTGACCTAATTTAAGGTTGGTTGACCCAAGGGGTCAACTTTATCTCTTGTTTCCTTTGAGAGTTTTTGGGTCTTGTCTTTTAGGGTTCAAGTGTTTAGAGAGCCAATTGTTTTAGGTTTTCTTTGAATAGATATTTTCAGACAAGGGCTTGGGCACACTTCATTTGGTTTTCTCAATTCTTGCTTAAGGAGTGTGTCTCTAAATCCCTAGTGTTGGATCCTAGGTTGGCTCTACTTGGTCCAGTTAGCTCTTTGTTGGGTAATCAGGGCTCAGGCAAGAACGTGTTAGCCCTTAAATACCCTTAATAGTGTGCAGGAATAATGGGTTGAAAACATGCAACTTTTTATGGTTTACTAAGTATAGAAGACAGGTTAGCCCTATATTGCTTGTTCTTTTCTTTTCTTCCTCTTTAGAGTTTGGGGGTTAATAGCGAGAGGAAAAAATTACCTGTCCTCGGAGTGGTTGTCGTGCGGTTGCTTGTCTTCTTGATTTCCTGTAGCTGCACAAAAGAGAGGAGATTATCAGAAACTAAAAAGAAACAGGAATGTTTACCTCTAGAATAGCCGTTGCTCCCCGGCAACGGCGCCAATGAAAATGGTGGCCAGAGATAACTAGGTTTTATTATAGCGTTGTAGTATAGCCAGTTATTGCCATCATTTCAAATATATAATTTTTTACTCGGAAAATAAAAGAGTTCCCGAGGTCGAACTCAGGGAGCAAGTTGTATTCTAGGGGTACAAATTCTTATTACAAAAATAAAGAAAGATGAAAATTTGGCTTCTTCTTCTTCTCTTCTTTCTTCCTCTTTGTTTTCTCTTCTCTTTGGCTTTTGGTTTCTTCTTCTTTGTTTATCTCCTTGTGGTCTTCTTCTTCTGCCTTCTGTTCTTCAGATCTTCTTCTCGTGCTCTTCTTCTGCTTTTGCTGTCAGGACGTCGTCTCTCCTTTCTTCTTTTTCTTTCTGTCTTCTTTCTTCTTCTTTATCTACATCAGTGGTGATGTTCTTCTTCTTTCTTTTCTGCCTTCAGAGCGTCGTCTGATTTTCCACTCAGACGACTTAAGTCGCCGTTGCTACAGTGCCGCTCGGTGCTCCTCCTTCCTTCAATCTTCGTCGGCCTTCTTCTTCTTTTCTTGCTTCTCTTCTTCTTCTCGCAGTCCCTTCCCTCTTTGCTTCGACCTGGCTGCTCTTCTTCCTTCAGTCTTCTTCTTCTCTTCAGTCCTTCCGCAATCCCTTCACCTGTGCCTGCACACTCAAAGTTCTAATCAGAGACGGCAAAACCTACTCTACCCTCCCCCCGCGTTTCTCTCTCACAGAAGCCGCTCTTAGGAAAGCTCTCCCAGAGCTGCCGGGTAGTCGGGTACGGGTCGCACCCGGGTCCAGGCCCACCGGCGTGCGTGGTGGGCGAGGAGTGCCAGACAAGTCGGGTCGGGTCGGCCGGATCCGCGTGATGAGCTCGCGGATGGGCCGGGTGAGACGGTGTGAGAGGGACCTCACCCCATGTGCTGAGGCGATAAGCCTCCAGCACGTTTTCAATTTGTATCGCTGCGCCGCTCCAGAGCCTTCCGAGGTGGGACTAAATGTCCCACCCCAATTTGACGCCTGTGCGGAAGAAGCAGCTGGTAATTGCGGCTTCACGCGAGGCCTTCGCCCCTGCTGCGAACCTGGGCCACTTCGCGGAGATGCCTCGCACAGCCTGGGAGTTGAATCTGGGTGTGGCGCGCCTGCAGCTGCAGGCGGAAGCAGCTCCTTCTGCATAGCAATGGCGGCGGAGGACGGGTGACCTGTTCACAGCAAAACGGCCTCGCGGCCTAATCAGAAGGTGCCGGGAGCTTCGCCAGAGTGTGGCGAAGCTCGTGCGGGTGGTGGCGAGGCGTGGGGCGGCGTGCAAGGGCTGCCCTAGGTCGGACTGTGGCTGGGGGAATGGGTTTGTTCGGGGGGTCTGCAGAGGGCGATTGGTGGGAAGTGGAAGGGCAGAAGTTGGTCGGTGTGATGAGGCGGAGGTTATATGCAGGTCGGCGAGCCGTGTGGGATGCTGGAGTGATGGGAGCGGGTCGCCGGAGTGTGGCCGGAGGTGGAGAAGGTGAGGGCGATTGGTCGGAATCGAGGGCGACAGTAAAGGTTTAAAGTGAGGAAAAGGAAGAGGGGAGAAAGGTGAGAAGTTACACCTACTTAGCAGGACGAGGAGGGGCCGGAGCAGGCGACAGTCGTATCGACTGTCGCTGGAGAAGAAGCTGCCCAGAGGAAGGAGCGACGGCGAGGAGAGGGCTGGAGAGGCACGCGCTGGGTGCGGCGCGGCACGGGAAGAGCAGGGGAAGGCAACCCTACTGCTAGTAGTGCGGCAGAACAACGAGGAGGAGGGAAAAACCGCCGGAGCTGGAGGGCTTCCTGTCGGAGTGGGAAGAGAGTGAAAAGTGGGTGTTTCTACGTCAGGACCGAGCTGGGAAGAACGGTGGAGCGACGGGGGTATTTATAGGGGCCGAACCAGAGAGGAGGGTGGAGGGAGACGACGTGTCTCCCTCGCCGGAGGACACCGGAGGAAGGAGACCCGTACCGTCCGTGCGTTCGCACGGCCGGTATGGTGGGTTGCAGCGACCAGGGGGGTGTTCCTGCGACGGCTGACGACGCAGGGCACCCCCATTTGACCTGGCAGGCCCTCCCCCTTACCCTGCACGGCGCCATGCTCCGCGCAAGGTCGCCGGAGCATGGTGCTGGCAGGTTTTGCAGGTAGGACCTGAATGTAAAGAACGAAGAAGAGTTAGGGGCCAAAATGCGAGGGTTCAAAAGTTGAGGGCCAAAAAGTAAATAGATGAGGACCAAAATGTAAAGTTGGTCAAGAAGGTTTCTTCTTAGGCTCAAGTTTTTATACGTGACTAATTAGGACCTAAGGATTCTGATGGTGAATTTTATTTATAGATAAAACCTTGTTTGATCGGTCAATTTACGTAAAAACCTAAATTAAGTTATTAATTGGGCATGGTTCTCAATGTTGGTCAAAATGGGTTCCGAAGGCCAAATTGAAGGTTCTAAACCCTAGAGATTATTTTTCTATGAATTTTAGATGATTTATTCTATTTTTACTTTGCCTCGAACCTCGTGAATTGAAGTGGGTTTGTTTTAAGGTTACAGATTATCATTTAGTTCCTTGGAATTACTGTAGCCCTTATCAGATCATCCTACTTTCCTTCTTATTCGGTTTGTTTGACCTATGTTTGGACCTGTATGCAGATTATACTGGTAAAATTGCATTTTTACCCCTTATGACTTATTTTCTCCTTAAACTCAGAATTCTCTGAGTTAAGCCTTTCCTTGAGTTATGTAGGAGCTTTTATCCTTTGTATTAGGTTAAAATGAGTTAGTTATGGCTCATGATGAGGTTCTCGTCACTGTTACTTGGGTTCATCCGACTTTTGGGGTTAAAATTAATATTGTTGCAATTCCTAATGGTTCTTTTTACAAGGTCGGTTGGGTTGCACGTGATATTAGGGGGGATTTTATCATTTGCGGGTCCAGTAGGAGTGACATGAGAATCAAAGAAATAGCCATTATCAAGGCCATCATCTACGCTACCAGCTTCCTGCCTCGTGACTCTACCTTTCATATTGATACAGACTCCTCACTACTTTATAATTGGTGGAACGGAAAGATCCCTGTTTCATGGCAGGTTCTGAAGGAGTACTTCGATCTTCAGCGGTGCAGACTTAATATCAATTCCTTCAACTTCTTATGGTATGAGGCTAACAAACTCCCACTCCATCTGGCTAAAATGGATGTCTCTTGTCGTATCTACCATTACTCTGACCTTCCTCACCGCAGTCGGAGCATCATCATTTTGGACAAACTTCAATTCCCTTATGCCTTGCTTTAGTTGCCTTTTTTTGCTTCCTTTTGTTTTGATGTAAGGTCACAAGTCGTGATCCATTTTAATTTCCCTTGTACTGGCAGGTCGTGGCCTAGTACTCTTACCTTTTTCTTATCTTGAGGGAGTGAAGGATGAATAAAGCAACTCCTATTTTCTTTTTTTTCAAAAAAAGAAACCTCCATTCAATAATAAACCTATCCTATTCATATTCCTTTCTTTTTACGACAGCATATCTCAAACAAATCTAAATGAAATGTGACTCGTTAGGACCCGTTCGGCAGGAGGATGTGACTTATCACGGGATAAAATACCTTACGGATAAAATGATTAATAATATTGATATCATGTTAATAGATATATTTTGTTTGATATTAAAATATAGATGTGAATAAATTGATGTAATATTATAAATATATTTTAATAAATATATTATATTATAATTGATATTTTTAAATATATATTAATATTGATATGATATAATAAAATAATATATAAAAATATTGATTGAGATTACTTACTCCTATTCTACCTGGACCGGACAGTCCTGGAAGCTGATAAACTTTTGAGACCCCTAACCATTGCCAAAAAAAACCAACAACAAGGTTACATCTACAGCAGTTTCCCAAATAGATGCACAAGGAGGGTATTTACGCAATTGTCCCACCACTCTTTTATTGGATGGTGCCACAGGACCACCCCGTTTGATAGAAAGGAAAGTGAGGCCAAGCGTACACTCTCCCAAAAATTTTCCTTATTTATTCTCTTCTTTCTCTCCCCCTCCATCTCTCTCTCTCTCTCTCTTTCTCCGTCTCTCCTCCTTCCACCTATCTCCCCTCACCCAACAATTAACGTCACCATCACCATCCCCATCCCCCATGTCTGCACCTCCAAACAACAGCACCACCGCCAGGCACTGCTGCTTCATCCCCTCGTGGTGGCAACGCATCACGCCGTCGGAGGATGAGGAGGGCAACCCGTCCCCCACCGCCAACTGGCTGCAGCAGAGGAGCTCGACGGCCCTCGAATGCGCCAAGCAATACTTCTGCTGCCTCGCGGCGAGGGACGGCCGGCGCACCAAGCCGACCTCGGCCGCGACCTACAGCTACGACCCGTTCAGCTACTCGCTCAACTTCGACGACGGGGCCGTCGGGGACGACCCCGATGGGGAGTACTACGGCTCCTTCCGCAGCTTCTCCGCACGCTACGCGCCGCCTCTCACGGCGGGGAGGTCTGCGGCGACGAGGGGCTGATTGTTGAATTCGTAAAAGTTGGAGAGCCCGTGTGTAAAGATGTTGGTCTCTTTTGCGACGAAAGGAACGGCATGAATGATGAAGCGAAAGCGTACGTGAGGTTGACCTTCGTGATTGCGAAGTGTTTGATGTAACTTTTGAATTTTTGGCAAATTTTTTTATTATTAAATGCATTGTGTCTTATGCACGTTACATTACGTGGAGTCCACCACATGGAGCATTTGCTTGCGCTTCCGTAAGATTAAATTTTAAAATATCGGGCTTAGCTTCCCATGTTCCACATCGCGTCGGTTTCTTTCCAATGCCTTTCGATCGTCACAATTTTCAGCAGTTATTGTTTCTCTTTGTTGTAACATTCACTTATTTACTGACATTGTATTATGGTCAAAACAAGTAACCCTTTCGAGCTTAATTTCTTACAGTATTAAAATCGCAAGAGGCGTTAGCAAGTGTATATCTATATATATATATATATATATATATATATGCTGGTTACTGTTTTTTCTCACGCACATGCATGCATGGATTCTTAACGATGTGAGAAAATCTTCACGGACCATTTCGTGAAATCCCAAACTTTGTGAATCGTTTTCAAATCACGTAAAAGGTTGGCGCAAATTTATATAAATTCGCTTTGTCCTTGACATAAATAAACGTTGACAAGCATACGAAGGATCGACAGAGCTAACATGGAAATGAAATATGCATATATGGGACTCAATAAAAATGGTTTTGCCATATAATTATCTTTCGAAATTATCCCTGTTTTTTTCTCTAACATGGATCGCAAGACAGCAACAGCCAGAGGCTGCCAATGTTCATAAATATTGATATATGTGTAGTCATTTCTACTTGGATGCGAATCGAAAAATATAAAAGGTGATGTAAAATTTGATGTATAGTAATTTAAATATGATCCTAACTTATGTCTTTTTTTTATGCAAAAATAATGATATACATGGTGGAGTCTACCACTGTTAAAATTAATAACAAATCACTTAAAGAGTTATTCACAATAGGCTTCCTACAGATGATCAAATCCAACTTTGGGGTATTCCCTTGGCTTCTAAGTGTATCTGTTGTCCCAACAACCCCAAAGTTGAAACCTTGTTCCATCTTTTTTACTCCAGTGACATCTCCTCGCGCATTTCTTTTCGGATCTTCTATCTTGCGCATCTTCATCCTATTCCCCCTGACCTTTACCTGGACATTCATAAAGGAGACTGCCCTCAATATAGTTCCAAAGGTATCAAGGGCATCATCTTATTCATTTGGTACCACATTTGGTGGGTGAGGAATAAATGTAGAAATGAAGGTTTTGTCTTTAAGGAAATCTCTTACTTTCTTGAACATAATTGGAGGAGGTTCAATATGATCTCCTGGTTCCATCTCTTCCGTCCAACTCGTTTTTCTCTCTCTTGGGTTCGTCCCTCCCTGGGGTTTAAGGTTAATTTTTCCGCCTTTCAATCCAGTTCTTACTCCTTTATAGCTTGGGTTGCTCGTGACTCTTTAGGTAACTTCTCTAAGGCGGTCGCGTCTAAAATTCCCACTCTCAACACCAATTTAGCTATTCTCAGCTCCATCCACCAGTTTTTGGCCCCATAAAAGTATCCCTGTTATCTTAGAGGTTGATTCTTGTATGATTTACTTCTAGTGGAAAGGCAAGCTGAAAGTTCCTTGGAGGGTTCGATGGCATTACAACCATGCTCTTCACCTTATGAACCACCACATGTCGCTGCAATTCATTCACCCCTACGTGAACAGCTTGGCTAATCTACTTGCTATTGCGGTGAACGGACCTTGGAGCTTCATCAATTTGGATCACTGCTGGTCCGAATCGCTTCGTTGGTTTGGTTATTTATTACAGTTGCTGTGGTATATAACAAAGTGATTACCAGTTTAATATAATTTTTTTTACTCGAAATGACAACTTTTCCGAGGTCGAACTAAGGGAGCAACTATAATTCTAGAAACATAAAGGTTCACAATTATGTTACAAAAATAATAAGAGAGAGAGAGGGAGGGAGCAAAGGTTTTCTTCTTTTTGGCTTTTTCTTCTTCTCTCTTCCTCTTCTCTTTTCTTTCAGCTAATTCTGCCTTCTTCTCTCTTCTTTTCTCTGCTGTGGCTGTGCCTTTCTCTTTCTTCCTCTCTGATTTTCTTCTCTTCTTCCTTGCGGCTGCAGAGGCTTCTGCCTTCTCTTTCTTTCAGCTGCTAAGTCTTCCTTTCTTCTTCCTTCTCTTCTTTTTATTCTACTCTGGTCGTTCCTCTTCTTTCTTTCTTTTTCTTCTTTCTTCTGCTCTGGCCGTTGTGCTTCCGTCGTCTGACTTGGTACTCAGACGGCTTAACCGTGAGGTTGCTACAGTGCAAACTCCTTTTCTTCTTCTTCTTCTCCTCTCCTTCCTTTCTTCTTCA
This sequence comes from Thalassia testudinum, assembly GCA_037157565.1. Lineage (NCBI taxonomy): Eukaryota > Viridiplantae > Streptophyta > Magnoliopsida > Alismatales > Hydrocharitaceae > Thalassia > Thalassia testudinum. The sequence continues at coordinate 59,669,762 of JAZHRO010000030.1, forward strand.
GCAGCTACTCAGTGCGGCTAAGTCTTCAGCTGCTCCTCCTCTCTTCTTCTTCCTTCGCCTGGTTCTTCTTCTTTTTCCTTCTTCCCTACGTGCACACACAACTATCAGTGCAAAACCTACCCCTACCCCTTCCCCGCGTCTCTCTCTCTCTGAATCTCTCTTTGTGAAAGCTCTCCCAGAGCCGGGTAATCGGGTTTGGGTTGCGCGCCCGGGACCAGGCCCACCGGCGTGCGGTGGTGGGCGAGGAGTGCTTAGTCGGGTAGTCGAGTTCGGCCCAGACCCGCGGGGCGTGAGAGCGAGTGAGGGCAGGTGCGAGCGCGTGGCGCGCGGCGTGTGGGTGAGGGACCTGACCCTTGTGTATCGAAGGCAAACAGCCTAATTCACAAATTCAATTTAAGTGTGGGCGCGAGGCCACACACTTACGAGGTGAGACTAAAGTCCCACCTCCAGTCTGCGCGCCCACAGGCGAGAAGGCGCTGCCAATTGGGGCAGCTGCGAAAGCTCGCGACCCCAATCTCAAACCTGGGCATGCTCGCGGAATCACCCCGCGCTACCTGGGGCTCACACTTGGGTTGGAGGCGTCTTGGAGCTGCTTGCGAAGGAGTTTCAGTAGCTTGTCAATGGCGGCAAGGAGGTGGAGACCTGAAATCACAAGGACAGCCTCTCGGCCACATCAGATAACGCAAGGAGCTTCGCCAGAGGGCGGCGAAGGTGGTGCGAGGGTTGGCGAGGTGCGGGGACGCCTATGGAGGTGTGCCTAGGGCAGACTGTGTGTGCGGAAGTGGGTTTGTTTGGGGGGTAGTCGGGGGGTGAAGGGCGGTGAATGGAGTGGGGGAGACGGTTGAGTGGAGTGAGGGGGAGCTTCTAGGCTTGTCGGCGAGGGGTGAGGTGGTCTGTGGAGGTGGAGCGACCTCGCCGGAGAAGGCAACCAGAGGTGAAGCAGATGGGGGTGGAAGTGGCAGTTGGTGGGTTAAAATGGTAAATTAGGAAGGGGAAAATATAAGGGAGAGAGAGAGGAAGATTCCTACCTACTCAGTCGACGAAGGGGCAGAGGAAGGTGTCCGGCTCGTACCTGCCGGAGCTGGGGACGAAGATGCCCAGGAGGGGGTTATCAGCGATGAGGAGGAGATCTGAGGGCGCCAGCTGGTGCGGCCTGGCGCGGGAGGATGGGGCAGAGTGGGCTCTGCTGCAGGTATGGCAGCAGAGCAACGAAGAAGAAGAGGGAGGATCGCCGAAAGCTTGCGTTGCCTGACCAGAGAGGGGAGACACAAAATCTAGGGTTTCTCTCGGCCAAAACTAGCTTGAAGGAGACGGCAGACCCTGTTACTCCTTATATAGGCACTGGCGAGGAGAGGAGATCGAGGAGGCGACGTGCCGTGCTTGCCGGAGTGTGGCCGGAAATGGACACCCATGCCTTTCGTGCGTTCGCACGAGAGGCATGGTCGGTTGCAGAGGTCAGGGGAGGGTCCCTGTGACAGAGGACGACACAGGGAACCCCCCGCTTGTTCCTGAGGACGGGCGCTCTGCCCTGCGCAGTGCCATCCTCCGCACAAGGTCGTCGGAGTTATGGTGCTGCGCAAAAATGGCAGGGGGGACTGTTCTACAAAGAACGATGAGAAGATAGGGGGCTAATCGCAAGGGTTTCAAAAGATAAGGGTCAAAAAGTAAATTAAGAGGACCAATTTGTAAAGTCGGTCAAGATGGTCTTTTCTTAGGCCCAAATTTTTATACCAGACTAATTTGAACCTAAGGATTTTAATGGTGAAATTTGATTTTAGGTTGAATCATGTTTGACCGATCAATTTGTTCAAAAACCCAAATTAAGTTATAAATTGGCCATTATTCTCATTTTAAGTCAAAATAGGTTACAAAGGTCAAATTAAAGGTTCTAAACCCTAGGGAATATTTTTCCATGAATTTTAGAGTATTTAGTTGATTTTTATCCTACCTCGAACCTCGTGAATTAAAGTGGATTTGTTTTAGGGTTACAGAATGTCATTTAATTCCCAAAAGTTGCTATAACCCTTTTCAGTTCAGATCTTCTCACTTCCCTCCTAATTGAGCTCATTTGACCTTCATTTAGACCCTTAATTACCCTGTTTGCACACTGCATTGGTGAAATTGCAGTTTTACCCCTTATGATTTGCTTTATTCTTTAACTCAGAATTCTCTGAGTTAAGCCTCTCTTTTGGTCTTGTAGGAGCTTTTTCACACTCATTTGGATTAAATTATGCTAGTTAGGGTTCATGATGAGGTTCTCATTATACCCCCATGCCTAGCTTTTGCTAGTCCCTTAGCAAAATTTTAAGGTTTCAACCCTTGTTCTAGACCATGAAGTTCTTAATGAGTTTAGATAAGTGCTTTTTCTTTTGTAACATTGATTAGGTCAGAATGCCAACCATAGGCCTAAAAGGTACTCTAGTACCAATCAAGATCTAAATCTGTCTAGCCTTAGCCTCAGTCCTTAGCAAAGGTTTTTAAGGCCTACAAGAACTAACCTAAGGCTTATTGGACTTTGTGGTTAAAGCACCCGTGCTTGAGATAATTTTAGCCCTGGCTCAGTTCGCAGTGCTTTTTGTAAGAAAGAGTGGTAGAAGATTTATATGTTTGGAGAGTTTTCTCTCTTTTTTTTTCTTTTTAATTCTAGCTTAGGATTGGCTTCTCAACACGGTCTGTATCAGATTCCTTGTCCCCATCATCAATCCTCAAGGGTTCCTATTGAACGGGTTTGCGAATCGCTACGCTTACGTATTTGGTTTTGGAAAACCTGTCGTTGTAGTTCGAAAGCGAAGAATTCGTGTTCAACAAATAAAATTTATACCGAAAAGAATTCCGGGTCGAACACAGGGAGGCTACGTTGATCTATATTCTCAATTATATTTTTTTTTAGGATTTTTGTTAAGCAAGGCGATATAATTACAATGGAGCTATCAAACTAAGAGAGAGAGAGAGAAAGAGAACATGCATTCAATATTTCAATTGTTTATAAAAGTTACACTAGAATGCAGAAAATCAATTACACTATGAAGCAAGAAAATTCTACACTAGAAAAGTTGTAAATAAGAATGGGAGAGAGAAGTTATCCTCCTCGACGATTGCTTGGAGGATGAGCCGGACGGGACGACGCCTGGACGAAGGAGAACGAAGCAGGACGAAGCAGAAGAACGGGAACGGAGCAGCACGCCGTCGTCGTCGAGGGATCCACTTCCGAAGGGGAACGAAAATTGGATTTTATCTCGCAAGAAGCATCCCGGGTATGGGACAAGCTTCTTTTGAGCTTTGGAGGGGTAGAGAGGAAAAAGAAAGGTTGAGAATTTTGTATGGAGGGGCTCTCCTTTTATAGTTGCAAGGAGTGGGGGCAAAATGGGCATTACAACTTCAAAACAATAAATAAGGGGTCTTTAGTGACGGATAAATCTGTCACTAAAGCCCCAACGTGAGCGTAGCTTCCGCACCCAAGCGCGCCTCCTCGGCTGCCCGCTCATCAATGTCCACGCACGTCCAGCGCTTTTCAGCCGTCCGATCGCGAGATCGGACGGCTTAAAATGCGTCCGCACCCGCTGCGTTGCGCGCCCCTCGCGCGTCGGATTGCGTGTCCGATTGCACGTCCAATCGCGCGTCGACGCTATCGGGCGCGCGCGGCCGTCCGATCTCCATCTGACGCTCCACCCGCGCCTAAACGCCGCGCCTTCCAACCCCCTCTCCACGGCTCGAACTCGCGCCCGGCGCTCGCGATAGCGCGCTCGACCACTGCGCTATGGGGTGCGGATGGTCGAGCGGACGCTTTTAAAAGCGAGCGCCCATAGCCGTTGGATTAAGATCCAACGGCGGAGAGCGATCAGGAGCGGGGCCTTCACAAGATGAAGCGGCCGCTTGGGCGGCTTAGATGGAGCCATGTGGCGCTATCTTGGCCGTCCATCTTCTGGAAGTTGTAGATGGTGCCACGGATGTCGGATTGACTCGATTTTTGTGTCGTTGGGCTGCGATCGTCAATCCGAATTCATCCGTGCGGTCAGATTTATCATCTGAAGTGGGGATTTACACCATCCTGGCCCTTGATCTTCTAAGGTTCCCGGGTCACTATCTGATGCTACGGATGCCTGATTAGGGCGATCTTGGAGTCGTTGAACTCCAATCGTCGCCCTGATCACATCCATACGGTTGGATCTTTGATCCGAGGCTTTGATAAAATATTTACCCTGTCCAAGCACATAAAAGGAGACAATTAACCTCCATTTTATTTAAACTATTCTAAATGAAAGATGATGCATGTAATGCAATATTTATATCATGAAATGCAATCCTATGCTTAAGAACATGTATAAATAGACATCTTAAGTAGTGTAAATGTGTTTACATCATACCCCCATGCCTATCTTTTGCTAGTCCCTAGCAAAAACTATATGCTATTTATAAAAGAATTAGATTAGATTATTTGGACTTGAGTTATTTTTCAATCATTAAGAAATTGTCTACTTAGGAACTGAACTTTCAAAGACACAACAGTGCCCGGGTATCAGCCAAAATGCAGACCGCTTCAAGCCCTCGCCTTATTAAAAGAAAATTTTCTTCTTTTTCTCTTTTCTAATTTTTTTGATTTTCAAATTTTCGGGTTTAAGAGTGGCTTTTTACGGCCATTCAACTCACCCAAAATTTGATGAGAACCCTAAGCTTTAAGCATCTTATTGTGATTATGATAGACTCGTTGACCGACAATTAGAACGGACTTCGAATTTCTATGCCTCTAGGTGACCTAACCAGAATTCTACCTAAAAGCGTATCTTTACAACCGGTAGCTTTCTCCCTACTTTTATTTTTTTTACGGGGTCAACACAAGGGTGAATCCAGTGTATATCTCCCCGGTTTATTCTACTTCTCCGCTTCTTCCTAAGTGTTTTGGGAATTTTTAGTGCATTTTCTGAGCTGGATTCTGGACAACCGGTAAATGAGCTGTTACCACCGACAACTTGCCAGCCATACTCATGCGGTGAAGTGTGGCTTATTTCTTTTTGTTCTTTTCTCCTTTTTTTTTTTTTAAAGTAGATGGCTTCCCTAGTCTAAGATTTACCTAAAGGCAGCAAACTAAGAAAGGTCCAGTGACTGGGCTCTGGACAACCTACCTATGGGCTGTTACCCACGATAACTTGCCAGCCATATCACCCTAGAAGGTTCATTAGCTACCCAATTTCCGTTAGAATCGCCGAACAACGAGTCAGTGCAAAGAAAGTGTGTAGATGCTTAAGACTTAAAATTCCCTCAAATCAGAGGGCGGGTTGATAAGTCGTGTACTTATCACCCAAACTTATTTACTCCAATTACGAAAGAATTAAGATGGCGAGGACTCAAAAATAAATCCACATTTTAGTGGATACACAGGCTAATTAAGTCCAAAGACCTGAGGGGTCTTTGTGTTCAGATCCTAATGTAAAATTTCTTAGGATTGAAAAGTCCTAATGTCCAACTAATCCTTCCTAATTTTTTTTTTTATTTTTTTTAAATAAGAAGAGAGACAATTTACATGGATTTCACAAGGCTGACCAAATAATTCAAGAATGAATCCACCCCCCCATGCCTAGCTGATGCAATGTCCTCATTGAAAAAGAGACATGAAAGAAAGGGTAGAATATGCAAGATGTCACCTGGATATGAAGCTTGTATCAACCTTGTGTCATATGTACAATTGCTAAGTTTAATGCCATCAGCTAGGCGAAGTCCAGCCAAAGAAGTCATAGAATGGCTAGAGCAACAGAGTCTGAGACGGGTTCTGGAAGATTACGGTCAACAACAGGCTTCAAACGTTGACCGTTGACTTTAAAGGTGTTACCCATCTTTGGGTCAGAAATCTGAATGGCACCATTAGGAAAATATGATCAATTATGAATGGGTCATTCCATTTAGATCTAAGTTTACCAGGAAAGAGCTTAAGTTTAGAATCAAATAACCAGACCTTCTGGTTTGGCTCAAAGCTCTTGCGGGAAATCAATTGATCATGTAGAGCTTTGGTCCGAGCCCTGTAGATCTTGGCATTCTCATAAGCATCATTTCTAAGCTCCTCCAACTCAGATAGTTGGAGTTTCCTGGTCTTTCCAGCTAGATTCATATCTAAATTGCATTGTTTGATTGCCCAGAATGCCCTGTGTTCAATCTCTACGGGTAGATGGCATGCCTTTCCATACACCAAACGGAATGGAGACATGCCGATGGGCATTTTATACGCCGTACGGTAGGCCCAAAGAGCGTCCTCAAGCTTTTGAGTTCAATCCTTGCGATCAGGCCTAACCATTTTTTGCAGAATATTCTTGATCTCTCGATTGGAGATCTCGGCTTGTCCATTCGTTTGGGGATGGTAAGGTGTGGAAATTCGATGATTAACCCCATATTTGGCCAATCCGAAATTGGGCATTAGTAAAATGAGTGCCACCATCACTGATGATAGCCCTCGGAATCTCGAACCTACTGAAGATATTTTTCTTGACAAAATTGATGACCACCTTGTGGTCATTGGTTCGGGTGGGAATTGCCTCAATCCATTTGGACACATAATCAACAACAACAAGAATGTACTGATGTCCAAATGAAGGGATAAAGGGTCCCATGAAATCGATGCCCCAAACATCGAAAATTTCTACAGGAAGAATAGGGTTTAGGGGCATCATGTCTCTCTTAGTTATGTTCCCGAGTGACTGACATCGAGAACATGACATTAAGAAGTCCTGGGCATCCTTGAATAAAGACGGCTAATAGAAGCCAGATTGCAAGATTTTTGCAGCCGCCTTTCTTCCGGAGAAATGTCCACCACACCCAGATGCATGGCAGAACTCGAGTATACTGTTGAATTCATTCTTCGGTATGCATCGGCAAATAATCTGATCAGAGCCGATGCAATACAGTTCAGGGTCCTCCCAAAAGTAGTATTTGGCCTCAGATTTGAGTCTATCCCGTTGTTCTTGGTCCAATCCTGGGGGATTTGACCAACGGCCAAATAGTTAACAATGTCAGCAAACAATGGGGAGTGGACACCTAAAACTGTAAGAATGGTTTCGTCCGGAAAAGTGTCAGCAATCAGAATGTGCGGACAAGAAGAATCACCTAGGAGTCTTGACAAATGATCCGCTACCACATTTTGCACCTGTTGTCAACGTTTCGTGCGGATTTAAAGCGTATTATGTTGTAGTATAACCGACAAAACGTTCGAACAAATACAAAGTTTTTATTACTCGAACAACTAGAGTATCCGAGGTCGAACACAGGGAGCAAATGGAACTTACCACTAAATCAAAATGTAATTGAACACTCTAATTTACTCAAAATGTCAATTCAGGTATGAATGTATGCGATTAAAAGGAGTTAGGGCAAGAAAATATGAAATTGGACGTCTGATCACAAGATCAGACGTCTTAAAAGCATTTCTCCTTTTCTTCTTGATTATTCTTCTTCTTCTGCTGCAGTCTTTGCTCTTTCTTTTCTTCTTCTGATCTCTGCAAAGTCTCCACTTGGCTTCTCTATGCCTTTTGCTTCTGGCTTGCTCTTTTCTTTCTTCTCCTGCGAAGGCTTCTTTCTTGCTTCTTCTTCTCTGCCTTGTTTCTTCCTCTTCTATTCTTCTCTGCCGTTCCTTCTTCTTTCTTTCTTTTCCTTCTCGCGGCCAAGTCCTTCTCCTGCGTTCAGCCTGCCTGCACAGGAGCAAAACCTAACCCTTCTCCCTCTACCCGCGCATCTCTCTCTCTCAAGCAATTCACTCAAACCGCTCTCCCAGAGCCACAGCCATAATCGGGTCGCGGATCGTACCCGGGACCAGGCGCACCTGCAGGTGTGTGATGCGCGAGGAGTGCGTAGGTCTAGGTCGGGTCGGATCCGCCAGGTCCGCGTGGTCAGGCCGCGGACGAGGCGGGTGGGGTCAGTGAGGGACCTCACCCCTGTGCTTTCGAGGCAGTAAACGTATATCACAAAAAACCTTTATACCATACCTGTGCCTTGAGATTCCACGATGTGGGACTAAACGTTCCGCCCTTCCTTTGCGTGCGCCCGCAGACTCTCGTGTGCAATTGCCCACGCTGAAGGCCCTGCTGCTGATCCTTGCTGAACTCAGTCACCTCGCAACACTTGCGAGAGTCTGCTGCACCTGCCGCCTGGGAAGCCTGACGCCTGCTGCTGCTCCAAGCTTCCTGCTGCTTCGACTGTTAATGGCGGCCGGAGCGTTTACCTGAACTTCCACAGAACGGCCTATTGGCCCAACTAGAATAGTTGGAAACCTTCGCCGTAGCACGGCGAAGGCGGTGGGTGATGCTGCAGGTTGCCGGTCGGCCTAGGCGTGCCCGCCTAGGTTAACCTGTGGCCGGAGATGGTGGGTTGTTCGGGGGGTGGTTATGGAGGTCTGGAGTGGCAGTTGTGGGGTGGAGCGAGTTCCTGGTGGTGAGGCGGAGCTCACGAGGTGGTTGGCGAGCCGTGTGGAGTGGCGGAGTGGTGTGGGCGGCTCGCCGGAGTTCGGTCGGTGATGTGGAAGATGAGGGTGGTCAGCGTCGGTCGAGGGGTAATCAGATGAGATAACAGGGGGAAAAGAGAGAGGACAGGATGGAGAGGAGTTCTAACCTAATTGTAAGGACGAAAGGGGACAGAAGGCGGACAGCAGTACTTGCTGTCGCCGGAGAAGATGACGCCCAGTGGGGGAGAACGGCGGCGACGACGGGGCTGAGGCGGCGTGCGCTGGTACTGCGCGACGCGGAGGGAGGTCAGGAAGCTAACTCTGCCACTGGTTTTGTGGCAGAGCGAAGAGGGAGGGGAGGGGGGCTCGCCGGAGCTAGCTGGGGTATTTGGCCGAGCAGGAGGAGAGGAATTGAAGGGGGAAACTCGGCCAAATCAAGCTCAGCCTCTTCGGCCGGAGTTGTGGGTTCTTATATAGGCGTTGGACTTGGTGTGCAGGGCGTGAAGGGCACGTAATTGCCTGAGGTTGGTCGCCGGAGATGGAAAGGAGTTAGGATACCCAAATCTCTCGTGCGTTCGCACGAGAGATTGGGTTCACACCAACGATTGTAATTGACTTTATGAGGAAGGGAATTCCTCAGAGAATCCTCCTTCCATTTCTGGGAGGGAATCTCTGAGGGATTAGAGAGCAATCCCTCTCCGAACCTCGCCGGAGTTCGGTTCTGCCCTAGCAATGGCGGCAGGACCGGTTTGCAAAGAAGGCGAGGAACCTAGGGGGCTCTCTGCAAGGATATTCAAAAGATAGGGACCTCTTTGTGATTTGGGTGTACTAACTTGCAAAGTAGGTCAAGATGGCCTCCCCTTAGGTCCAAATTTTGGTACAAACCTAATTTGGCCCTAAAGAATCCAATGGTGAAGTTGGATTTTAGGTTTGACCTCTTTTGACTGGACATTTTGCGTAAAAACCCAAATTAGGTTAATTGAAGAGCTAAGACCCTAATCTAGGTCAAACTAGGTTCCAAAGGCCAAATTAAGTGTTCTAAATCCCAGAGGATGTTTTTCTATGATTTTTAGAGGGTTTGCTTGATTTTTATTCTGACTGGAACCTTGTTAATTTAAGCGGGTCTGTTTTAGGGTTACCAAGTGTCTTTTAGTTCTTAGATTGCATATGAACCCATTTCTGATTGACTCAACCCACTTTTTATCTCATTTAGACCATTTGACCTATGTTTTGCCTCTGAGAAATCCCGTTTATCTACTGCAATGGTAAAATTGCAGTTTTAACCTTTATTTCATGTTTTCTTCTCAGAGCACTTGTTCCTTCAGTTAGGCCTTGTTCTAGGTTATGTAGGAGCTTTTATCTTCTTTATTGGGTCAAAATGAGCTAGTTATGGCTCATGATGAGGCTCTCATCAGCACCCCAGCTTTATCCTTGATTTCAAGATCAAATTCTTGAAGAAGAAGAAGAACCCAACGAATAAGCCGGGGTTTAGCATCCTTTTTAGCCAAGAGATGTCTCAAGGCCGAGTGGTCGGTATAAACAATAACATGAGACCCCAAGAGATAAGCCCTGAATTTTTCCAACGCAAATACTACAGCTAGTAATTCTTTTTCAGTAACAGTGTAATTCCTCTGGGCTTCATCCAGAGTTTTACTAGCGTAGTAAATGACAGAGGGCTTTCGGTCAATTTTCTGACCCAAGACAGCCTCGACCGCGTAATCAGAAGCGTCAGTCATGATCTCAAAAGGGGCTGTCCAAATTGGTGGTTGCAAAATTGGAGCACAGGTGACTGCCATTTTCAGAAAATCAAATGCCTTTCGGCATGATTCGTCAAAAACAAATGGCGTTTCTTTGGTAAGAAGATTGCTCAAAGGACGAGCAACCTTCGAGAAATCCTTGATGAATCTTCGATAAAATCCCACATGGCCAAGAAATGATCTGATTTGTTTAACAGATGTGGGAGGAGGAAGTTTAACGATAGCATTAACCTTAGCTTTATCTACTTCAATTCCCCATTCAGAGATTACATGACCCAAAACGATGCCTTCTTGGGTCATGAAATGACTCTTTTCCCAGCTAAGGACCAATCGTGTCTTGATACATCGCTTAAGAATCATTTCCAAATTAGCCAAACAAGAGTCAAATGATTCTCCGAAAATAGAGAAATCATCCATGAAGACTTCCATAAACTCTCCCACCATGTCGGAAAATATGGCTAGCATACACCTTTGAAAAGTTGCAGGTGCATTGCATAACCCAAAAGGCATCCTACGAAAAGCAAAGGTTCCGTAGGGACAGGTGAAAGTAATTTTTTCCTGATCCTCGGGATGTATAGGAACTTGGTTGTATCCCGAGTAGCCATCAAGAAAATAAAAGTACTTCTGCCCAGCTAATTTTTCCAAGATTTGATCAATGAAGGGCAAGGGAAAATGATCCTTTTTAGTGGCTGTGTTCAGCTTCCTATAATCAATACAAACTCTCCAAGAGGAAGCTGAACGAGTTGTGATAGATTCACCTCTCTCATTAGTCACAACAGTAATCCCGACTTTCTTTGGAACAATCTGAACGGGACTTACCCAAGGACTGTCAGAGATTGGATAAATAATTTTTGCATCAAGCCACTTGATGATTTCCTTTTTGACCACTTCTCGCATATTTGGATTCAATCTCCTCTGCATCTGGCGAGAAGGGCAGGATCCATCTTCCAAAAATATTCTATGATTATAGTAAGATGGCTCAATCCCCCTAAGGTCATGAATGGTCCAACCAATTGCCTCCTTATGATCCTTTAGGACCTTAATCAATTTAATCTCTTGCTCCTTTGTCAATTTAGCACTAATAATCATAGGGAGCGTATTCTGCGGTCCTAAGAATTGATATTTTAAATTCTCAAGCAATGGTTTCAATTCAAGATGGGGTGGGGTAATGATTGATGGTAGGGTAGATGCTGAAGATTCAACAAGAGGAAGAGGTTTTGAGTGAACAAAATCAGTAACTTCTTCCGAAGATGTTAGGTCAGAGGGTTGCGGGTCAAATTCATCAACCAAAGAGGAACTTTCAATTGAAGAAACTGTCAAACAAGTTTCAATATTAACATAATCCTCATCAAGTTCCTCAATAAATCCACAATCCTTAAATTTGTTGATCGCCTTAAAAATATCCAATTTCATTCGTTAGTCCCCAAAGGCGATTTCCATGCTACCACTTTCACAATCAATGTTGGCCTTTGCGGTAGCCAGGAACGGACTCCCCAGAATGATGGGCGTGTTCCTCAGATTATCTGGTACATCCATGTCAAGGACAAGGAAATCTACAGGAAAATAGAAATCCTTGACCTTAACTATAACATCTTCAATAACGCCTCGCGGGTTTGTGACCGAACGGTCCGCTAACTGTAGCATTACTGAAGTTGGCCGAAGTTCACCTAACCCAAACTTCTCGTAGAGAGAAGTAGGAATTAGGTTGATGGATGCACCGAGATCCAAAAGTGCTCTATCAAATGTGTAATCTCCGATAACGCAAGAAATCAAAGGAGCACCAGGATCTCTCTTTTTCTGAGGGAGGTAGTGCAGGATAACAGAGCTAGCCTGCTCGGAGAGTACCACCTTCCTCGAAACAGATTCTCTCGACTTACGCTTTTGTGTACATAATTCCTTTAAAAATTTTGCATAAGCCGGTATGTGCTTGATAGCATCAAGGAGTGGAATATTGATCTCGACATTCTTAAATAAATTCAGAAGCTCCTCATTGTTATCAACAGACTTCTTCTTCTTTGCTTTGGCTAAGGCTTCAGGAAAAGGAACATGAGTCAGATCTTTGGAATCAGGTTCCTGAGCCTTGATTTCTCCTCTAGAATTCTCCTCTCTCTCCTCAGATTCTTCAGGATTCAAAAGATCATATAGTGTGGTTGTGGATCCTGAGTCTTCTTACCACTCCTCAAAGTGACAGAATTTGCAGAAACGTAAGAATTTTGGTCTTGGGGAGGGTTAGGAAAGATTGGAGGGGCTTGATTGACCATGAATTGTTGATTAGCAGAAGAAGAAGACGAGGAACCCTGCTCAACCACCTGAGCATGTGCGTGCGGGTCCCTCTGATTTCCGTACCCTTGGGCTTGATTGCCCGAATTTATAATGTTTCGCAGGTTTGGTACGGGTTGGGATGGTAGAGATCCGGGTTGACGAGAGTTAGCAATGAGCCCGGATTGCAAGTTGTCCAGCGAGTTTTTCATTTGCTGCATGAGCCGGAGCATAGATCCTTGCATCTCTACCATTTGACGGTTCAAATCAGCCTGCCCTGCAGGTTGACGGGCATTCCAAGCTGGCTGATTGACCTGATTCGGAGGCAACTGAGTATATACTTGACCCTGACCCATTGGTTGTTGCGGAGCATAGTTGCCGAGTCGGAATTGGGTCTGTTGCCCCGGATTTTTCCAAGAGAAGTTAGGGTGGTTTCTCCAACCTGGATTATAGGCATTCAAGTAGGGGTTGGATTTAACATTCTCTTGTACAGCACAGATATCCTCATAGGGTGAGGATGGAGAGAAAGAAAGGGAACGATCAGAAAAACTAGGATCAAAGGCCCCAGTTGGGAACCCATGGGGTTCCGAGAAATGCTGACTCATAGGTTGAGTCGCATCGAGTTGATTCACGAACTCCCGTCCAGAAGGAGCTCGTGAGGAATGGAATCCCGAATTTTGGGATTGAGTGGATTGAGAGTTGTTCATAGAATTGCCAGCCATCCACTCTTCCATTCTTTTAGCAATCAAGTCCACCTTATCAAGTTTATTACAAATCAATTCCATATCAAATGAATGAGAGTCATGGACTTCATTGACATTTGATCTGGGTTGCTGGGACCGGTTAAAAGTATCCATGGAGGCATGATTAATTGAATTCTCACTCATTTGCTCAAATAAATCATGTGCACTATCTGCATCTTTATTGAGGAAATTGCCTCCGCAAGAAGCATCCACATGATTTCTGAGTTGCTCATTCAACCCATGATAGAAGATCTGCACGAGTTGTCATTTCGGCACCTCGTGGTGTGGACACCTCCGCAATAACTCCTGGAATCGCTCCCAGGCCACATGAAACTGCTCCCCCAGCCGCTGGGTAAAAGTAGCAATTGCCCGTCTCAAAGTATTGGTACGACCGACTAGGAAGAATTTCTTCAGAAAGGCCGATTTCAACTCATTCCAAGTTGTAATTGGTCTTCCTATTGTCCTATACCAATGCGCGGCTTTATCCCTAAGAGAGTGGGGGAAGAGCCTCATGATCATTTGCTCCTCGTTAACGTTTCGAGCCTTGGTGGTCTGGACCAAAGTGGTCAAATCCTCAAAGTGCTGAAACGGATCTTCGGAGCCAAGCCCATGATAATGTTTAATCAGGCTTAACACCTGGGGCTTGATTTCTACATCACCGGCTGGAATCTGGACGTCGGGACGTTCCCCGTAATTCGAAGGATCATAAAAATCCTTCAAGGGTTGAGCGCCATGCATTCTCTGGAACCATTCCAGCATTCTCTGCATTTATTCCAGCTGCCTTCGAAATTCTTCATGTGGATTTTCAAGCAGAGGAGGCTGTTGTTCGGTCATGGGATCAAATTGGCCAAAATCTAACTTGCGCCTCCTAGAATGTTCTAACGATCCTTCCAATCGGGGATTCAATGACCGTCTTCCCAGCATAAACTAGGAGAAGGTCGGAAGGACTGGGGATAGGGACCCTGCAGCACAACAAACAAGGTTGTCCTTAAGTAGGGTAGCCTAAGGATCTACTGACTCCCAAAACCAGCCTTAAGACTGTAAGTGATTTACTCTACTTGCATCTGTTTAATCCAACCAGTTAGAAGGAGAGACTGGGGAGAAGGTTCTTCCTTTGGCTTTCGCCTCCGGTTCCTACTGTACCCCCCAGCCGCGATCGTTTGACTCTGGTCCCCTAGCTAGACATCAGATTAATCAGTACAAGTAGATTAATCAAAAATAATCTCAGATTAGGCCCTGAAGAGCGAATCAAACCTTAAGGCCAACGTCTACTCAATTTTATTAAGGCCTGGGATTGTGGTGCTTATGGAATGTGATGGGCCCTTACAATGGGTTGTACCCTTAATGATTGATTGAGATTTGTGTAAGTGCGTGCACAACTAGGGTTTTCAAGCAAGATTATTAATAATGTGTGAATTTTAGTGTTCAAATCTTGCTTAAGTAGCTTTTAGGGCTTCAAATTAGGTGAATTGTAATCAAGTTTCTAGGAAAACCAAGTTGTAAAACGCGAGTGAAGATTGTTTTACTTTAAAATCAGAAAGAAAGTGGAGTGCCTGGAATATACCTAGATTGAAAACCCTAAGGAGGAGCTACTTGATGAGTTGGTTTTAAAATAAAGTGGTGCGGCCCAAACAACTCAAACAACTGGCCACAAATGCACCACTAAGTTAGGCACTCAAAGATGATTAACCTAGAATGATTTCTACTCTGTTATGTGTTGCTTTGTGTGTGCTGGTTCCACAGATCAAAACCCGGTTGAGTAGAAAAAAAATCAAGTTGATCAAGTGCCTTGAATGTGGGTGTGTGTTGTGCGTTTGTTGAAAATTACCCCACAAGATTATCTTTTTTTTTTTTATGAATGAGGGTGGAATGAATGTGAGTGAAAATTCAAACAACCAAACTATTCCTAGGATTTATGCAAACACCTAGGTTAATTGGGATTTGGATTTAATGTGGCGAATGAAATCTATGGAGGGGGAATGAATGGGGGAACACTTACAGTTGTCTTCAACTGCACTTTACTCTAGTCTACCGCTTGTTGATTCCTTGATGGAGGTCTCTGCAAAACAATAGACACAAGAGAAAGCTAGTTAAAAAACAAATAAAGTGCAAGAAATGCGAAGAAAAGATCGGAAATCGTTGCCTCCCCGGCAACGGCGCCAAAATGTTGAACGTGTTTTTCGAATCGCTACGCTTACGTATTTGCTTTTGGAAAACCTGTCGTTGTAGTTCGAAAGCGAAGAATTCGTGTTCAACAAATAAAATTTATACCGAAAAGAATTCCGGGTCGAACACAGGGAGGCTACGTTGATCTATATTCGCAATTATATTTTTTTTAGGATTTTTGTTAAGCAAGGCGATATAATTACAATGGAGCTATCAAACTAAGAGAGAGAGAGAAAGAGAACATGCATTCAATATTTCAATTGTTTATAAAAGTTACACTAGAATGCGGAAAATCAATTACACTATAAAGCAGAAAAATTCTACACTAGAAAAGCTGTAAATAAGAATGGGAGAGAGAAGTTATCCTCCTCGACGATTGCTTGGAGGACGAGCCGAACGGGACGACGCCTGGACGAAGGAGAACGAAGCAGGACGAAGCAGAAGAACGGGAACGGAGCAGCACGCCATCGTCGTCGCGGGATCCACTTCCGAAGGGGAACGAAAATTGGACTTTATCTCGCAAGAAGCATCCCGGGTGTGGGACAAGCTTCTTTTGAGCTTTGGAGGGGTAGAGAGGAGAAAGAAGGGATGAGAATTTCGTATGGAGAGGGTCTCTTTTATAGTTGCAAGGAGTGGGGGCAAAATGGACATTACAACTTCAAAACAATAAATAAGGGGTCTTTAGTGACGGATAAATCCGTCACTAAAGCCCCAATGTGGGCGTAGCTTCCGCGCCCACGCGCGCCTCCTCGGCTGCCCGCTCATCAACGTCCACGCACGTCCAGCGCTTTTCAGCCGTCCGATCGCGAGATCAGACGGCTTAAAATGCGTCCGCGCCCGCTGCGTTGCGCGCCCCCCGCGTGTCTGATTGCGCATCCGATTGCGCGTCCAATCGCGCATCGACGCTATCGGGCGCGCGCAGCCGTCCGATTTACATCTGACGCACCACCCACGCCCAAACGCCGCGCCTTCCAGCCCCCTCTCCACGGCTCAAACTCGCGCCCGGCGCTCGCGATAGCGCGCTCGACCACTGCGCTATGGGGTGCGGATGGTCGAGCGGAAGTGAGCGCCCACAGCCATTGGATTAAGATCCAACGGCGGAGAGCGATCAGGCACAAGGCCTTCACAAGATGAAGCGGCCGCTTGGGCGGCTGAGATGGCGCCACGTGGCGCTATCTTGGCCGTCCATCTTCTGAAAGTTGTAGATGGTGCCATGGATGTCGGATTGACTCGATTTTTGTGTTGTTAGGCTGCGATCGTCGATCCGAATTCATCCGTGCGGTCAGATTTATCATCTAAAGTGGGGATTTACACCATCCTGGCCCTTGATCTTCTAGGGTTCCCGGGTCACTATCTGATGCTACGGATGCCTGATTAGCCCGATCTTGGAGTCGTTGAACTCCAATCGTTGCCCTGATCACATCCATACGGTTGGATCTTTGATCCGAGGCCCTGATAAAATATTTGCCATGTCCAAGCACATAAAAGGAGACAATTAACCTCCATTTTATTCAAACTATTCTAAATGCAAGATGATGCACGTAATGCAATATTTATATCATGAAATGCAATCCTATGCTTAAGAACATGCATAAATAGACATCTTAAGTAGTGTAAATGTGTTTACATCAGTTCCTAGCAGTCAATGCTTCGAGATAGCACCGCCCATGGTAAACCCCAGAACCCTGGCTTTTGAGATTTCGAGATAATCCCATCCATGGTGTTCTGTGGCTGAATTCAGACCCTGGCAATTGACACTTCGTGATAATGCCATCCATGGAATCTGAACCAGCAGAGTGCTTACATGCTCCCAGTAAGATATGTAAATATCCTAAGAGACAAGCACTAAGGATATGATATTTTTTTACGCATCTTCGAGGGGAATTTCCCACCTCTCCACATTGGGAACTCGTCCAAATCATCTTGTGTTGCTCGGCCATTCCTACTCTAGGTGTCATTTTCAGAATTTTTGCAATGTTTCTGCGTAATTTTGATTTTTATGCTTACTGAGCCAGGCTGTGTGTGAAGTTTGGGTGCTTAGGTTACTGAGTTTCGTAAACCAAAACTTAGTTAACGAGGTCAAATGCTCCTTAAGCCTTGGACCTAATACTTAAGCTTTCATTTTCCTCAACCTCTTAAGGAATGTCTAGATCTTAATGGGTACTAAGAGTCTATCCAGGAATGCCTAAGGTTCGCGTTCTTACTAATCTCACTGTGTACTTTCCATTTCTTTTCCAGAATGAGGTCTAGAACTTAGGTTAACTCCTTAATTTCTTACTAATGACTATCACTTTTCTTTCATTTTTGTGCTCCTTCTTTTCATTTTGTTCTTTTTCTCCTCCTCCTTTGTAGAGTCCACAAAATTTTTTTCCTCCTCTTATTTTATTATTCTTTTTCAAAAATTTTTTTTAATTTTTATGGTATTTTTGGCATATGTGAATTTTTTGTTTAAAACCTTTTCTTACAAGTTTTGCACTTTCATATCCCCCCATGCCTAAGATTTGTAATGTCCTCATTGTAACTTAGGGGATTTTTATTTAACTTAGTTCATACAATAGGACAGATGTTTTGATGAGTCAATGGGTCGGGGTGACTGTTGCGGACGATTTCTAATCTCAGATGCGGACGATGAAAGGCTCGGAATCATGGCTGAGCGGACTGATTTCGACAGCTCCATTTCCAAAAACCTATCGGACAAGGTATGGTCTGACCTAGTTGGATCGCAGTTTCCCAGGGAAGAGTTTGAGTCGGGCATCAAAGAGTAGGACCTTCTGACTAGGATGAAAGATCTTTCTAGATATGTGCTTGTCATGGAAGGCTTTAACCTACTCTTTGTAGATTCGCGAGTTCTCGTACGCATCAAGGCGTAACTCATCAATCTCGCTTATCTGGAGTTTCTGTGGGTTCCAGCCTTAGAAAGATCTAAATTACAGCTCTGTATTGCCCAATAGGCTTTGTGCTCCTGTTCGACGGGAAGGTGACATGCCTTCCCGTACACCAGTCTAAAAGGAGACATGCCTAACTAGGTTTTGTGGGAAGTCCTATAAGCCCACAAAGCTTCTGGAAGTCGAGACGACCAGCCCTTCCTGTCAGGCCGAACAGTGACCTACAGAAT
Source organism: Thalassia testudinum (assembly GCA_037157565.1). NCBI lineage: Eukaryota > Viridiplantae > Streptophyta > Magnoliopsida > Alismatales > Hydrocharitaceae > Thalassia > Thalassia testudinum. The sequence goes on from JAZHRO010000030.1 coordinate 59,688,221, forward strand.
TTTCTTGATCTCCCGATTTGATAGCTTAGCTAGACCATTAGTCTGGGGGTGATAAGGAGTGGAGATTCAGTGAGACACCCTGTATTTGGTCATCGGTGACCTGAACTGAGCATTCGTGAAATGGGTCCCCTCGTCAGAGATGATTGCACGAGGAATCCCGAACCATGAGAAGATATTGTGATGAATGAATTTGATAAAGATTTTATGATCACAGGATCGGGTCGGTATGGCTTCAATCCATTTAGACACGTAGTCCATAGCCAGCAGAATGTACTCGAAGCCATCTGAAACAGGAAAGGGGCCCATAAAATCAATCCCCCAAATATCGAAGATTTCGCATACGAGAATCGGCTGCAAAGGCATCATGTCGCGATGACTCATGTTGCCCAAAGTTTGGCAACGACTGCATGCCTTGCAGAGATTGTATGCGTCCTTGAATAAAGTGGGTCAATAAAAGCCACACTAGAGGATTTTTGATGCGGTTTTGTGCCCAGAGAAGTGGCCACCGCATGCCTGGTCATGGAAGGAGAGAATATCATTGATTTCACCTTCCGGGACATATCACCGGATGATTTGGTTGGCACCTATGCAGAAAAGGTACGAATCTTCCCAGATGTAATACTTGGCATCAGAGCGCAATTTGTCTTTCTTGGCCTTCAGCCAATCAAACGGAATCTGATGAGATGCCAAGTAGTTTACTATGTTAGCAAACCATGGAAGTCTAGTACCAATAGTCAGTAGGTGCTCATCAGGGAAATGCTCCGTGATGGGTCTAGAAGGGTTGATGATCTCAGAAGGAAGGCGAGACAAATGGTCAGCTACCACGTTTTGTCTTCCCGCCTTGTCGCGAATCTCGAGGTCGAATTCTTGCAACAGTAAGATCCATCGGATTAGTCGGGGGTTCGCGTCCTTCTTGGCAAGGAGATGCCTTACAGTCGTGTGATCCGAGTAGATGATGACGTGGGAACCTAGGAGATAAGATCGAAATTTTTTAAGGGCAAATACTGCGGCTAGCAGCTCTTTCTCCGTAACTGTATAGTTACCCTAAGCCTCATCAAGTGTCTTGCTAGCGTAGTAGAAGACCGCGGGTTTCCCGTCAACTTTCTACCCCAGAACCGCTCCTACAGCGAAATCAGATGCATCGCACATGATCTCAAAGGGTTGAGACCAATCAGGAGATTGTAAGATCGAGGCCTAGGTGACGCAGTCACGAAGGTTTTCAAAGGCTTGGGTGCATTCCTTGGAGATTTCAAAGGGTACATCCTTAAAGAGAAGAGTAGTCAGGGAGCACGCGATTTTCGAAAAATCAGGAATGAAACGACGGTAAAAACCAACATGCCCTAGAAAAGAACGAATGTCCCTGATCGAGGTAGGCATAGGAAGCCGAGAATTAGATCAACCTTGGCTCGATCCACTTGGATGCCTTTCTTAGAAATTAGATGTCCTAGGACGATCCCCTCAGGCACCATAAAATGGCTCTTTTCCCATGAAAGAACCAAATTCACATCGATGCAACTCCTGAGTATATGAACCAAGTGCTGGAGGCAATCATCAAATGATGCCCCGAAAACTGAGAAGTCATCCATGAAGACTTCCAGATAATCACCTACCATATCAGAGAATATGGCAAGCATGCACCGCTGGAAAGTCACGGGTGCATTGCAGAGATCGAAAGGCATCCTTCGGAATGCGTAAGTCCCGAAGGGGCAGGTGAACGTGGTCTTCTCTTGGTCCTCAGGATGAATAGCCACTTGGTTATAACCGAAGTACCCGTCAAGAAAGCAGAAGAATCGATTTCCTGCTAATTTCTCGAGAATCTGATCAATGAAAGGTAGTGGGAAATTATCCTTCTTTGTGGAGGAATTGAGTCGTCGGTAATCTATGCAGACTCTCCACGAGTTGGCTATTCGGGTAGGTATGATTTCTCCGGTTTCAGTCGTAATGGTGGTGAGCCCTGCCTTTTTAGGCACGACCTGGATTGGGCTCACCCAATGATTGTCGGAGATCGAGTAGATGATCCCTGCATTTAACCACTTAATGATCCCCTTTTTCACGACCTCCAGCAGATTGGGATTCAAACGCCTTTGCATCGCACGGGAAGGTCGTGCGCCCTCTTCAGAATAAATATGGTGTGTGCAATAAGAGGGACTTATTCCAGTCAAGTCATCGAGAGTCCAACCAATGGCTCTGCGATGTTGCTGGAGAACAACAATCAGACGGGATTCCTTATCAGGAGTAAGCTTGGAGTTTATAATCACAGGAAAAGTATAATTAGAACCCAAAAAGATGTATTTCAAATGATCGGGAAGGGCTTTTAGTTCAAGGATGGGGTTATCAGTAGCAGCGGGTGGTTCAAGGTAAGTGTGAGGTTCAAGGATAGGAGTTATGGGTTTGTCTAAATCAGGGTCTGACTCCTCTAATTGCGGTTCACGTCCTTTCTGCGGTCGATGAGGCATAATCAGGTTATTCTCAAAATGTGTTTCATCAACCAAAGCCCTAATATCACAGATTTGTTCAATGACACTGCAATTGATTCCTTGTTGGGCCTTAAAGATATCAATTTTGAGAGTCTAATTCCCAAATTTCAGGTCTATTTAGCCTTCCTCACAACTGATGTTGGCTCTAGCAGTAGCCAGGAAAGGTCTCCCTAGAATGATCGGTGTATCCCTAGGGTTTTCAGGTGCGTCCATGTCTAAGACTATGAAGTCTACAGGGAAATAGAAATCCCGCACTCTTACAATAATATCCTCAAGAATCCCTTTAGGTGACTTTATAGATCTATCTGCTAATTGGAGTGTCACCTCAGTCGATTTAAGCTCAGATTCTTCTAGGTGGTCAAGTAAGGATGTGGGTATCAGATTTATGGAAGCACCCAAGTCTAGCAATGCTTTGTCGAACTGGGTTTCACCTATTTTGCATGAAATCAGGGGAGTACCTGGGTCTTTTGCCTTGGGTGGGAGTCTGCTCAGGATTACAAAGCTGGCTTATTCTAACAGTGCAATTGGACTCCCACTCTTGGTTCGCGGCTTACGCTGAGGTGTACATACATTCTTCAAGAATCGTGCGTAAGCCAGTACATGGCGAATCGCATCCATCAAGGGGATGTTTATTTAGACCTGCTCAAAAAGCTTGACCAGGTCCTCCTCAGGTGCCACGAGTTTGGTTGTCTTCTTTCCCTTGGTCAAGGCCTCGGGAAATGGAACCTTAGTTGGTTCTTCTAGGATAGGTCCAGGTCTTTGATCTGGGACAGGGATAGGAACGTCCTGGATTACTGTCCTAGGGTTGGGATCACTACCAGGCTTGGAGTGGTCTGGATAAGGTGGATCTTGGGTCTCCTTGCCACTACCGGTGGTTACAGAATTCAGTCCTGCCTATTTTTGGTTTGGGTTTGATAGGATGGGTTGCTACTGATAACTCGCATAAGAAGTGGAAGTCTCCATCTCGTCAGGTGAAGGAACAGAGGGGTCTGATAAATCATGTGAGTTTGGCCCGGGTTTGGGTTCATAACGCACCGCTGGGTCAGCACGTTATTAGGATTAGGAAGAGGTTGAGAAGGAAGTGTGCTTGGTTGCGAGAATTTGCCAACTGGGCCAGTTGGTTTCGAACCTCTGTGATTTCGTCCTTATGTTACTTCTGAATAGTCGCATTCGTTCTTTGAATGTCAGCCAGAGTCTGAAGGATGAGGAACATTTAGTCTTGGTTTGGCCCTGATGGATAAGTAGGGTTGGGACGAGGCTGAGGCGGCTGGTAAGGACGAGGTGGTTGTGGACGGGGCTGAAAGGGTGGTCTTTGAGTTTGGGAATTTCCTGTCCTCTGGAAGTTGGGATGGTTTCGCCATCCAGGATTGTAGGTATTGGAAAATGGGTCATTCTGGATGGTGTTGAGGTCCTTGCAGGTCTGAGGAACCTCCAAAGAGTCAGAGAATGGGGGAGTGGAATTCCCCTGGCTGGTATAGAAAGGATCGGAGGATCCTCCGATCTGAGAATCAGATGGGGGTGGATATGGTTCCATCCCAAGAGAAGGTCGGTGGAGAATGTTTTGCACAGTCTCTCGTGTGGAAGGAGGCTGTGCAAAGGAATTATGCGCAAAAGTGGCTCGCTGCAAATGCTGAGTCAGCTCATCCACCTTCTTCTCAATGATAGAGACCTTGTCCAATCGACTGGTCATCAATTCCAGGTTGACTGATGTGGACAGGCCCTGCATCTCATGTGCTCCCCTAAGGTTCGTCGATGCGCGGGTATTCGTCCTGTCGAATAATCCCATTGAGTCATTATTGATGGAGTTCTCGCACATATTTTCGAGAATCTCCCACACGATGTCCTCATGCTAACCCATGATATTTCCTCCGCAAGTTGCATTGACGAAAAGCCTAATATCTTCACAGAGTCCCTGGTAAAAAGACTGGACTTGTTCCCATTTAGGAACTCCGTGATGGGGGCACTTCCTCATGAGATCCTGAAAGCGATCCCATGCCTCATGGAGAGGTTCTTCTGTTTGTTGCGTGAAGCGGGTAATCTGATGGTGCAAGGCATTGGTTCGACCAACGGGGAAGAACTTTTTCAAGAACTCAAACTGAAGTTCCTCCCAATTGTTGATCGGCCGAGTCTGTGTTTGGTACCAATGAGCAGCCTTGTCCATAAGGGAGAAAAAGAACATCTTCATGAGGAGAATATCCCGATTTTGTGCATCTAACCCAAATGTCTGGGCCAGATGCTTTAGTTGTTTAATGTGCTGGAAAGGGTCTTCAGAATTAAGCTCATGAAATTTAGGTATGGCATGAATTATGTTGGGCCTTAGTTCGGAATCAGGTCCTCCAGTCGGGATTCTGACTCGAGGCTCAATAGCCACCGCAGCAGAATTATAATGGTCCCACATCATGGGACGCTGCGGTGGGTGCATGAAGTTCTAGAAGAGGTCATTGAGGCGCTGGAGCTGATGCTCCAAATTGTTCTCTTCCTCAACTGACTGAGCCATTGTGGAAGAAGAAGGTGAGTTGGGTTCGGAGTCGGAGGAGAGGTCTATGTGAAGTGTTGGTTGCATAAACAAGGGCACCGAGGCTCGGCCTTGAGGAGAGTGAATTTCTAAAGGAGGTTTCAAGGACCTCCTACCAAACATACATCGATGGAGAGGATGAGTTTAGCAGGTGCTGGACCCAATCAAGACACCCAGAATGTTGGGTGACTATAGAGGTTCGGGGCAGATGGACCCCTTGATCAAAAGATCGTCCACCTGAGAATTACCTGGGCAGCCAGAGAGGGTGAGTCCCGTGAAGACCCCTACACGGTAGAGCGTCCCCACGGGTTACAGGGTTTCCCCCACCCGACCTCTCTTGTCACTAAGATTCCAGGTAGACTGGAATGGGGACCTTGACCTCTTAAGTCTACCACTTTTAGTTAGGATCAAGGTGCTTAGGTTTTCACTTGAACTTTAGCCTTTTGAGTGCAAAGAGTGACCTAAGTTTAAGGCTGGTTGACACAAGGGGTCAACTTCTCCTGCTAGTTCCTTTGAGAGCTTATTAGGTCTTTGTCTTTTAGGGTTCAAGTGTTTTTAAGAGCCAAATTTCTTAGGGTTTCTCTAAATAGGTACTTTCAAACAATGGCTTGGGCACACTTCTTTTGGGAATTCTCAATTCTTGCTTAGAAAGTGTGTCTCTAAAACCCTAATTTTGAATCTTATATTGGCTCTACTTGGTCTAGTTAACTTCCTTTAGATTGGGTAATTAGGGCTCAAGCAAGGTGTTAACCCTAAATACCCTTAATGGATGTACAGAAATAGTGTGTCGAAATTGAAAACAGGCAGCTTCGATGATTTACTAAGTATGGAGGACAGGTTATGCCTAAATTGCTTTTTCTTTCTTTTTCTTCCTCTCTAGAATTTAGGGGTTAAAATGAGAGGATAGAAAATTACTTGTCCTAGGTGTGGTTGTTGTGCGGCTGCTTGTTGTCCTCTTGATTTCCTGTGCCTGCACAACAAAAGAGAAGAGATCAATAGAAACTCAAAAATTGTGAATTAACAGCTTCTAAAATAGCCGTTGCTCCCCGGCAACGGCGCCAAAATGTTGGTCCGAATCGCTTCGTTGATCTGGTTATTTATTATAGTCGTTGTGGTATATAACAAAGCGATTACCAGTTTAATATAATTTTTTTTACTCGGAATGACAAGTTTCCCAAGGTCGAACTAAGGGAGCAACTATAATTCTAGAAACATAAAGGTTCACAATTATGTTACAAAAATAATAAGAGAGAGAGAGAGAGAGAGGGAGCAAAGGTTTTCTTCTTTTTCGCTTTTTATTCTTCTCTCTTCCTCTTCTCTTTTCTTTCAGCTGATTCTTCCTTCTTCTCTCTTCTTTTCTCTGCTGCGGCTGTGCCTTTATCTTTCTTCCTCTCTGATTTTCTTCTCTTATTCCTTGCAGCTGCAGAGGCTTCTGCCTTCTTTTTCTTTCAGCTGCTAAGTCTTCCTTTCTTCTTCCTTCTGCTCTTCTTCTTCCTTTTATTCTGCTCTGGCCATTCCTCTTCTTTCTTTCTTTTTCTTCTTTCTTCTGCTCTGGCCACTGTGCTTCCGTCGTCTGACTTGATACTTAGACGACTTAACCGTGAGGTTGCTACAGTGCGACTCCTTTTCTTCTTCTTCTTCTCCTCTCCTTCCTTTGTTCTTCAGCAGCTGCTCAGTGCGGCTATGTCTTCAGCTGCTCCTCCTCTCTTCTTCTCCCTTCGCCTGGTTCTTCTTCTTTTTCCTTCTTCCCTGCCCGCACACACAACTATCAATGCAAAACCTACCCCTTCCCCGCGTCTCTCTCTCTCTGAATCTCTCTTTGTGAAAGCTCTCCAAAAGCCAGGTAATCGGGTTCGGGTTGCACGCCTAGGACCAGGCCCACCGACATACGGTGGTGGGCAAGGAGTGCTTAGTCGGGTTCAGCCAAGACCCGCGAGGCGTGAGCGCGGGCGAGGGCTGGTGAGAGCGCGTGGCGCATGGCATGTGGGTGAGGGACCTGACTGTAGGTTTCCCTTCGAAGGAGGGGTGATGTAATAAAATGCGGAAATAAAACAATATCACAGAATAAACAAACAATCGCACAAGTACACAAGTAATTTTTAGGTGGAAACCCAAACCGGGTGAAAACCACCACCTAACCCTCTCGAGTTAGGATTTTCCGATCAACCTAGTTGATCAAATCCACTAACCGAATCACTTTAAAACGAGGGTGATTCAACCTCAGTACAACCACGCTACAAGTACGAGGGTAGCGTTCCTCAACCCCTTCTCTCCATGAGAAGGATTTTGTCCCACGAAGGAGACGGGAATTCGCAAAGCGAATACCCAACCAAAAGACAAAGATAAAATAAACAATAAACTTATAGAGCCAACAAAGTAATAAACCTAAGCTTCTATAGGATTTAGGAAACTTCCCTTTGCAAGGAGTGCGTCGACGATGACGTGGGTGCGTGAGCCATGCAACGGCGCAATGTCGCTCTCGTGAACAACGGCGGGAGAGTGGGTGCGCAACGGTTTGATGCTCTCAAGATGTAGAACTTGAGCTTAGAGAGCAAGAGCTTCTTGGACACAAGAGTGTGAGAGTGTATAGCTAAGTGTGTCTTATGTCTTTCTTAGTGTTTCTCTTGTATCTCTAGGTGTGAAAAGGCTCCCCTCTATTTATAGAGGCCTTAGGAAGGCTTTGGAAGGCTTAGAAAAGCTTCCATAGCCGTTGGGTACAAAGCCCAAGTGAATCAGCCTGAAATCAGGAACAATCATTGTTCTGACAGGCTTATCAGACGTCTAATTCTAGCCTCAGACGTCTGGAAGTTCACTTTAAGACGTCTGATTCCAAGGTCAGACGTCTGATTTTGGGCGGGTCTCTCCCTGACTTGGATCAGATCTAAACAGGGTTTTTGCGCAAGTCCATCAGACGACATACAGGACATCTGGCACTATGTATGGACGTCTGGAAACCTACTTTTACTGTGGGAATTGATTTCCAAATGTTGCAACGGCTAGAAAATCTCTGAGAAGAGATTTTGGGTCAGCCGAGGCAAAACGGTCATTTATCAGACGTCTGGAAAGGCCTAAGGACGTCTGATAAGGCTCTAACGGTCATATTCTTGACTATTTGCTAAGCCAGCCAACGGTCCACTAATTGGACGTCTGGCAAAGTCATCAGATGTCTTCTAAGACGTCTGGACTAAGGTCTGGACGTCTGATTTCATCAGACAGAATACTAACTCCAGCCTAACAGTGATCAGACGTCTGAAACAACAGTCAGACGTCTTAAAATGCTTTATCAGACGTATGATTTGGGAATTAGACGTCTGGAAGTGCTGTTTGAACCCTATATTGGTTTTCTAAGTATTCTACAGAAAACCTAAGTATCCTAGGGTTGTGCCGGTGTTCCTAGGACTACTGTTAGGGTTCTTTGAGGCTCTTTAACATAATTTTCTAAGTTAAAAAAGAGCAACAAAAGAAACGAAAAATACAACAAGTACAAAAGAAGGAAATCTATCCTATTCTTCATTTCCTTCCATCTTCAATCTTTTGCTCCACGCGAACCTCCTCTGTTTTCCGTCAAGCTCCTCCAATCCGTCCTGGATGCGAGCTCGAACTCCGTCTAAACACGTCCACATTTGCAATTGACCTGAAATCTAGGACTCAAATTGCAAATGTTAAATAACACGTGTTTTGTTATCATCAAAACAAATGATCGTGGTGTTCTAGCACCAACACTGACCCCTGTGTATCTAAGGCAAACAACCTAATTCACAAATTCAATTTAAGTGTGGGCGCGAGGCCACACACTTACAAGGTGGGACTAAAGTCCCACCTCCAGTCTGTGCACCCGCAGGCGAGAAGGCGCTGCCAATTGGGGCAGCCGCGAAAGCTCGCAACCCCAATCGCAAACTTAGGCGTGCTCGCGGAATCACCCCGCGCTGCCTGGGGCTCACACCTAGCTGGAGGCGTCCTGGAGCTGCTTGCGAAGGAGCTTCAGCAGCTCGTCAATGGCGGCGAGGAGGCGGAGACCTGAAATCACAAGGACAGCCTCTCGGCCACATCAGATAATGCAGGGAGCTTCGCCAGAGGGCGGCGAAGGTGGTGCGAGGGTCGGCGAGGTGCGGGGGCGCCTGTGGAGGTGTGCCTAGGGCAGACTGTGTGTGCAGAAGTGGGTTTGTTCGGGGGGTAGTCGGGAGGTGAAGGGCGGTGAATGGAGTGGGGGAGACGGTTGAGTGGAGTGAGGGGGAGCTTCTGGGCTTGTCGACGAGGGGTGAGGTGGTCTGTGGAGGTGGAGCGACCTCGCCGAAGAAGGCGACCGGAGGTGAAGCAGATGAGGGTGGAAGTGGCAGTCGGTGGGTTAAAATGGTAAATTAGGAAGGGGAAAATATAAGGGACAGAGAGAGGAAGATTCCTGCCTACTCAGTCGACGAAGGGGCAGAGGAAGGCATTCGGCTCGTGCCTGCCGACGCTAGCGACGAAGATGTCCAGGAGGGGGTTATCAGCGACGAGGAGGAGATCTGAGAACGCCAGCTGGTGCGGCCTGGCGCGGGAGGACGGAGCAGAGTGGGCTCTACTGCAGGTATGGCAGTAGAGCGACGAAGAGGAGGGAGGATCGCCGGAAGCTTGGGCTGCCTGACCGGAGGGGAGAGACGAAATCTAGGGTTTCTCTCTGCCAAAACTAGCTTGAAGGAAACGGCAGACCTTGCCGCTCCTTATATAGGCACTGGCGAGGAGAGGAGATCGAGGAGGCGATGTGCCGTGCTTGCCAGAGTGTGGCCGGAAATGGACACCCATGCCTTTCGTGTGTTCGCACGAGAGGCATGGTCGGTTGCAGAGGTCAGGGGAGTATCCCTGCGACAGAGGACGACGCAGGGAACCCCCCGCTTGTACTTGAGGATGGGCGCCCTGCCCTGCGCGGCACCATCCTCCGCGCAAGGTCGTCGGAGGTATGGTGCTGCGTAGAAATTGCAGGGGGGACTGTTCTGCAAAGAACGATGAGAAGATAGGGGGCTAATCGCAAAGGTTTCAAAAGATAAGGGTTAAAAAGTAAATTAAGAAGACCAATTTGTAAAGTCGGTCAAGATGGTCTTTTCCTAGGCCCAAATTTTTATACCAGACTAATTTGAATCTAAGGATTTTAATAGTGAAATTTTATTTTAAGTTGGACCATGTTTGACCGGTCAATTTGCTCAAAAACCCAAATTAAGTTATAAATTGACCATGGTTCTCATTTTAGGTCAAAATAGGTTACAAAAGTCAAATTGAAGGTTCTAAATCCTAGGGAATATTTTTCCATGAATTTTAGAGGGTTTAGTTGATTTTTATCCTGCCTCAAACCTCATGAATTAAAGTGGGTTTGTTTTAGGGTTACAGAATTTTATTTAATTCCTAAAAGTTACTATAACCTTTTTCAGATCAGATCTTCCCACCTCCCTCCTTATTGAGCTCATTTGACTTTCATTTAGACCCTTAATTACCCTGTTTGCGCACGGCATTGGTGAAATTACAATTTTATCCCTTATGATTTATTTTATTCTTTAACTCAGAATTCTCTTAGTTAAGCCTCTCTTTAGGTCTTGTAAGAGTTTTTTCACACTCATTTGGATTAAATTGTGCTAGTTAGAGTTCATGATGAGGTTCTCATCAATCACCTTGACCCCAGATCCAAAGGTCTCATCAAGTTGGACAAAATCCATTTCCCTACGTCATCAGCTAAGGTTTGGCATGCTTTGTTCTGCTTTCCCCTTTTTATTTGATGGTATTTTTTGTATTAGGCCACAAGTCGTGGTCCTCTTTCTTTGTATTAGGTAGGTTTTGGTCTAGTTCCCCTACCTCCTTTTTGCTGCCTCCAGGGAGTCGAGGATGAATAATATTGACTCCTGCTTTTCTTAATAATAATAATAATAAATAACAAATCACTTTAGTACGGGTGCAAACCACTTAAATCACCTTCGGAATCACTTTGCACGTGTACAATCTTATTTTACACCTGTGCAAAACCACTTTGCACCTTCAAAATAATTTTGCACGGGTGCAAAGTAAGATTGCACGGGTGCAAAATTAAATTTCAAGTATTTCCTCACTTATGATAAGTTATTTTACATTTGAAAAGTGATTTTTCACCTTAGGGTTTAGTCTTTAGGGTTTTGTTAAACCCTAAACCTTAAAGTAAAAATCACTTCTCATACGTGAAATCACTTTACATAAACCTAAACTCTAAACCTTAAATCATAATCTCATAGGTCAAAATCACATTGCACAGGTGTAAAATCACTTTGGATAAGTGAAACTATCATTAGAATAATTTATCACGAGTGCAAAATGAGATTACACCGGTGCAAGAACCCTTTAAAATAATTTATCACCGGTGCAAAGTTATTTATCACCTGTGTGTTTTAGGTTAAAGTGGTGTGGTGATTTTTTTAAATGTGGTGGGGATCACTATGTAACAAAATCACTTTGCACGGGTGCAATCTTAATTTGCACTTGTACAAAATTACTTTGCACCTTCAAAATAATTTTACACGAGTGCAAAATAAGATTACACCGATGCAAAAGTAAATTTCAAGTATTTCTTCGCCTATGACAATTGATTTTACACTTGAAAGGTGATTTTTCACCTTAAGATTTAGGGTTTAGTCTTTAGTGTGAAGCTGTAACGAGTGCGTGCCCCAGACGTCTTCTAAGACGTCTGGGAGGTGGCCCAGACGTCTGTAAAGACGTCTGGGATCACATCCGGATGTCTGACCAGACGTCCGGGATAGTTTACAGACGTCTGGCGAACAGTTATGCTCGCACGGGATATTCGTCTGCGCGCCTGTGCGCGCAGACCTGCGATCCCGCATCTTCTCTGCGGCTGCAGGCGACTGCGACCGTCTCTCCCTCCTCTCCGCGCGGCGTTAAAAGGGGGAGGGGGCGCGCCTCCCCTCCCGTCTCCACCATCTTCCTCCTTCTCTCCTGCCTGTGCGCGAGAGCGAGCGGACGCGCGGGCGCAGCGGCAGCGGCGGCCGCAGTAGGCGCGGAGGAGCTGCAGCGTGCGAGGGCGGGGCTCTGCCGTGAGGGCGAGCTCGCCGGGAGCGGCTTGGCCGACCAGCGGAGGGCGCAGGGGGCGCAGAGCGTCGCGGAGAGGGACCTGCTGCGGGCGGAGCAGCGGACGCGCGAGGTGCGACGCGGGCGGCGTCGCGATTCTGGAAAAATCTCCAGAATCAGACGTCTGGACTGATATCCAGACGACAAGGTCGACGTCTGTGAGATCATACAGACGTCTGAAAGGTGAGTTCCGCTTTCTCCTTCTTTTTGTCGACTGACCGTACTGAGGGAGGAGGGTTGGCTGTGCGCAGGTGCTCGGATTCGTCATCCTTTGCGAATCAGACGTCTGGAAGTTGTACCAGACGGCGGGAGTGACCTCCAGACGTCCGGAGAGACCATCGGACGTCTGGGATCTAGGAGAGACGTCCCCACAGACTTCTGGACGTCCGGAGATCCAAGCCGAACAGGTAATTCTCTGATCCACCGTTTAAGACGTCTGGAAGGAGTTCCAGACGTCTGATTTTGCACAGTATTGTCTTTCTCGACCCGTTAGGGCCCGTTTGGGCTCCGTTTTCCGCGATTCGAGTTGCGTTCGTTTCAGAATTTATTCCTCTACCCGCCTACAGTAGCTATACACTGTTTTGAGACTCTCCTTGTGTTTGATCCTTGTGACAGGATCTCGTTCAGTTGCAGTCTTGAGAGTCGCGGAGGCGCGCGGGATTCCCGATCACGCCCCCATTACTCCCGTTGTACCTGGTAGAGTGGCTTTAAGTATTAATAAAATCTGTTAAAGTATGGAACCATAACTAGAACCTAGGGCATTGCATGAATCCTAGGAATGAGAAATATATGGAATGATAGCTCCTAGGTGTTGCATGAATCCTAGGGCCGGAAAACTAGATTGTATGATAGATCCTAGGATATGGCATGAATCCTAGGATGGAAAAACTAGTGGAATGTATATTACTGCAGTCTTGGAAAAATGGAAAGGAATATATATAAAGCTGCCTGTAAATTTAATTAACAGCTGCCTGTTATGCATAAAGAATCATGTTTGAGATCATGGAATGTGAGAACGTGAATCTGGAAAGTGAAACATATGATGTTCTGAGATAAAGAGCTGGAACCCTACGGGGAATTAGGAGTGGAACTCCTGGAAAGAAAAGGAATGGAACTGAGATGTAGTTTGTACTGTCTCTTGGGTACGCAGTACCAAGGGAAGTACCTGTACCTGTTTTAGTGCAGAGTGGGGCCAGCCGCCCCAGGGACCCGGGGTTAGGCTTGGCCGCTCTGTACCGACTTGTTGGCCCTCGTGTACGTAGTACCGAGGAGAGCTAGTAGTGTTAGGAGAGTACTAGCTACCCCACGGGCCCCGGGGTTCTGCTAGCCTCCTTCACCGACTTGTTAGGCCCACTAGGGCAAACCAGGGTAGTCAGACGAGGGTGCGCGGACTGTGGAGGGGCAAGGCCCCGGTTTGGTTACTGTGGAGGGGTTGGACCCCTGTTACTGAGAGGGCTCTGCCCTGGTTCCGTGTTGTGCTTTGGGCGCACCCGTTAACGGAAACGACTGACCGCGTGCCAGTACGGGCTAGTTACCTGTGCGTTTATCGCGCGTGCCGTAGTCACCGTTACGTCTGTCAGTGACCTTGGGGTGGTTGACTGAGGGTAGGATCACCACGGGGGACTCTCCCGGCCAGGAGAGCACCACGTGCTACTTCTACTTTTGGAAAAGACTGCAATCAAGATCGTCCCACGAGGACATCCGAGATCAAGTAAAGGATCTGAGAAGTAAATGAAATAGTGAGAAAAATTGAAAGATGTAAATAAAAGAAAGTAATAGAACATAACAGCTACTGTACACTCTACTGTTGCCTTTAGTTAGTTTGCCACTCTACTCAGCGTTTTGCTGACGTGTTACACTCGTTACCTTTTTCAGGACCAGGTGTTGAGCAGCCAGGGTCGGCGGCTGCAGAGGACGCTGGGCCGAGTAGGGTCCAATAGAGTTGCCACAGCTTTGTACCTTCTTTTGTTTCTGTTCTAGTGAGTAGTTTTGTTTCCGCTGTACCTTCTTTACCTGCAGTTTTGTTATATGATAAATGTTGTTTTACTGTTGTGGTGGTGCCTACTGTAGTAGTTTCTTTCCTTACTGCTGTACTTTCTTACTGTTAGTTATATTCATGCTGAATGTGGTTTATTTTACTGTCTTTTGGTTACTTCCTCGTTGGACGACTGGGTCTTGGGGTTAGTCGAGTCGGTCCGGTTCTCGTGTCTCGTAGGGACTCGGGAACCGGGTCGTTACAAGATGGTATCAGAGCAACGTCGTCCCGAGAAGTGAATCAACTGACTGGAAAATAACCAATTCACATGTTTATAGCTAGAGTAGCCACCACAACATATCTCTTGACATGAGCTCTTAGAAGTGTTGTTAGGTACCGTCTGTTTTGACGTTCCGTTTTGTTTCGCGTCTCGATTGTAGGAGATGCCGCGTCGTGGAGCTAGGAGGGTGAGCCGCAGGCGCGGCCGAGGTCAGGGCCCGGGGGACAGATATGTCGGGCTTGGAATACATACTACCCCTCCTCTTCTCCTGAGTATACCGTCTCGGGACCTCGTCCAACTGATTCGAGAGGTGGTTCGAGAAGAATTTCAGCTTCCACCCACGTCGCCACCCCCTCCCCCTTCTGAGCGTACGACAGGGGAGTTAGTGGTGGAACGAGATTTCCGCCGCCACACCAGGCGTGTTAGGAGAACTCAACGGAGACACGTGGCGTCCGCAGGAGAGCCGTCACGTTGTGCAGGGCCATCAGTGGCCTTTAGGGGCCCTCGACAGGGGCCAGTCGCCAGCACCAGACCCCCGCCTAGCCGACAGCAGGGACTCACTGAGGGCGGGAGTCGGGTTCCCCTCTGCTACCAGTGTGGCCAGCCGGGCCACGTCAGGAGGGACTGCCCATCTAGGGCAGGAGGTCAACAGATACTTCCCGCGCCGAGCACTGGAGGGCGCGCAGGAGGCCGCGGTTTCCAGGCGCGAGGAGGAGGACCGCAGTCGCGAGGAGGGTACCGGCCAGCACTACCCGTCCGACGCAGAGTGTGGCTGCTTCGTCCGCACCTAGAGCTGAGGGGCGTATCAACGCCCTAACACACAGGGACGCCAGAGCTTCGGGATCCGTGGTAGCAGGTATGGTTTCAGTTTCTGGCAGACTCGTTTACACGCTTTTCGATTCCGGCGCTACGCACTCGTTTGTCGCAGACAGTTTCGCAGTTAGTTTGGACCAGGATTATACATTGTTAGAGAACCCGTTCGTAATCAGAGGTCCGAGTGGTCAGCTGTTTGTAGCTGAGGAGGTGTACACGGGTTGCGGGGTCAGCATCGGGGGACACAGCCTGCCAGCTGACCTGATTATGATACAGATGGAGGACTTTGGGGTGATCCTGGGGATGGATTGGCTGTCCGCTTACCACGCATTGGTAGACTGCTTTGAGAGGAAGATTGTCTTCTCCATTCCGGAGTTGCCTTCCTTCGAGTTTCACGGGCAGCCAGTGGACGGAGGTTTCAGGTGCATTTCGGCACTTCGGGCGGCGAGACTTTTGAGCCAGGGGTGTGAGGGCTTCTTAGCTTGTGTGGTGGCAGAGCACAGCCCCGTGGCAGACTTCCAGAGCATCCCGGTGGTCAAAGAGTACCCCGACGTGTTTCCAGACGAGTTACCAGGACTACCGCCCGAGCGTGAGATCGAGTTTGAGATCTCACTAGTACCAGGGACCAGCCCCATCTCCACCGCGCCATACAGGATGGCACCGCTTGAGCTGCGAGAGCTCAAGTCTCAGTTGCAGGACCTTTTGGAGAAGGGTTTCGTGAGGCCCAGTGCGTCTCCCTGGGGAGCCCCGGTACTGTTTGTAAAGAAGAAGGATGGGACCCTACGCCTTTGTGTGGACTACCGACAGCTGAATAGGGTCACCATCAAGAACAGATATCCGCTGCCGAGGATTGACGATTTGTTTGACCAGTTGCGGGGTGCCACGGTGTTTTCCAAGATCGACTTGAGGTCTGGATACCACCAGTTGAGGATCAGGGAGACCGACGTCTCCAAGACAGCTTTCCGCACCCGGTACGGACACTACGAGTTTTTGGTCATGCCGTTTGGGCTGACCAATGCCCCCGCTGCTTTCATGGACCTGATGAACCGGGTGTTCAGACCGTACTTGGACCAGTTTGTGGTGGTTTTCATAGATGATGTACTCATCTATTCTAGAGATCGGACGCAGCACGGACAGCACTTGCGGATGGTTCTGGACACTCTGAGACGACGCAGGCTGTACGCCAAATACAGCAAGTGCGAGTTCTGGTTGAGGGAGGTGACCTTTTTGGGTCATGTGATCTCTGGAGACGGCCTGGCGGTGGATCCCGCCAAGGTCGAGGCAGTGCTCAGGTGGGAGAGACCGCGTTCAGTCACTGAGATTCGCAGTTTCCTGGGACTGGCAGGTTACTACAGACGGTTCATCAGAGGGTTTTCGCAGATTGCACGTCCTATGACACAGTTGACTCGGAAGGATGTGCCTTTCACTTGGACAGACGCCTGTGAGGCGTGTTTTCTGGAGCTGAAGGAGAGGTTGACCTCGGCTCCCGTGCTCACCATTCCTGACAGTAGTGGCGGGTTCGTTGTGTACACGGACGCTTCCTTGCAGGGGTTAGGAGGTGTGCTCATGCAGAGGGGTCACGTGGTCGCTTACGCTTCGCGGCAACTGAAGCCCCATGAGCATACCTACCCTACCCACGACCTAGAGTTGGCAGCTGTTGTCTTCGCGCTGAAGACATGGAGGCACTACTTGTACGGTGAGACCTTCGAGATTTTTAAAGATCACAAGAGCCTCAGATATCTTTTTGACCAGAAGGAGCTCAACATGAGACAGAGACGTTGGTTGGAGCTCCTGAAGGACTACGACTGCAGCATCTCCTACCACCCGGGAAAGGCCAATGTGGTGGCTGACGCCTTGAGCCGTAAGGCGCCCGCACGCTTGGCCAGTCTACAGTTACAGAGTTGGAGCCTTTTGGAGGAGGTGGGCAGTTGGCGACCTCTAGAGTTACGAGGGTACTGTGGGGCAATGACGGTGACACGGCAGACCAGACCAGAGTTGATAGACCGCATCATCACGGGACAGATGGCCGATCCGTACTTGCAGTCTTTGCGCGACAGAGTACTGTCAGGGGACCCAGGGGACTTCTCTTTCACAGACCAGGTGTTACGCTTGAGGGGACGGCTGTGCGTCCCCAGAGACGAGGAGCTGTTGAGAGAGCTCCTGACGGAGGCACACGGTTCCAGATTCACCATACATCCCGGAAACACGAAAATGTACCATGACTTGAGACGCGAGTTCTGGTGGAGAGGGATGAAGCGGGATGTGGGTGAGTTCGTGCAGCAGTGCTTAGTGTGCCAGCAGGTGAAAGCCGAGCATCAGAGGCCTGCAGGGCCGCTTCAGCCGCTTCCAGTGCCAGAGTGGAAGTGGGAGAGCATCACCATGGACTTAGTGGTGGGCTTACCTGTTACCCAGCGAGGACACGACGCGGTCTGGGTAATAGTGGATAGATTGACAAAGACGGCACGATTCTTGCCGATCCGAGTCACTTTGGGACCAGCACAGTTGGCAGAGAGGTATATCCGTGATGTGGTGCGACTACACGGAGTTCCGCGGGAGATCGTATCCGACCGGGATACCCGCTTTACGTCCCAGTTTTGGGCTGAGTTTCAGCAGGCTTTGGGGACGAGGTTGAGGTTTATCACGGCTTACCACCCCCAGACGGACGGACAGTCGGAACGCACGATACAGACACTTGAGGATCTTTTGCGTGCCTGTGTACTAGACTGGAGGGGCTCTTGGGAGGAGCACCTGCCCCTGGCAGAGTTTGCATACAACAACAGTTATCACTCGAGCATCGGCATGGCTCCCTACGAGGCTCTGTACGGACGGAAATGCACGGCACCCTTGAGTTGGGTTGAGGTGGGGACCAAGTGGGAGGTTGGCCCCAGGTTGATCCGGCAGAGTCAGGAGGTAGTTGAGCAGATCCACAGACGACTCCGCACTGTCAGGAGCAGACAGAAGAGCTACGCAGATCGCAGACGCAGAGAGGTGCAGTTCGAGGTTGGGGACCACGTCTTTCTTCGTGTTTCGCCCATGAAGGGCTTACAGCGGTTTGGGGTGAGAGGGAAGCTCGCGCCGAGGTTCGTGGGGCCCTTCGAGGTCCTGGAGCGGGTTGGACCCGTTGCTTACAGACTTGCCCTTCCCCCGCAGCTTTCTGGTGTGCACGACGTGTTCCACGTGTCCAACCTCAGGAAGTACGTAGCCGATCCCAGCCACGTACTGAGTCACGAGAGCGTCGAGGTGAGCGACGACCTGACCTACCCCGAGCGGCCAGTGCAGATCCTAGACCGAGCCGTCCGCAGGTTGAGACGAAAGCAAGTACCCCTGGTAAAGGTTTTGTGGAGGAGCCAGCGGTACGAGGAGGCTACCTGGGAGCCTGAGGCGGCAATGCGGGAGCGGTACCCAGAGCTTTTCGCGGGTACGTCTTTTCGGACCGGCTTCGGTCCTCTTTGAGTTTGTTATGGTTATTTGGACATCCTTTTTCCGCACCCTAGTTGGCGCAAGTTTCGGGGACGAAACTTCCTTTGAGTTTGTTATATTGTAACGAGCGCGTGCCCCAGACGTCTTTTAAGACGTCTGGGAGGTGGCCCAGACGTCTGTAAAGACGTCTGGGATCACATCCGGACGTCTGACCAGACGTCCGGGATAGTTTACAGACGTCTGGCGAACAGTTATGCTCGCACGGGATATTCGTCTGCGCGCCTGTGCGCGCAGACCTGCGATCCCGCATCTTCTCTGCGGCTGCAGGCGACTGCGACCGTCTCTCCCTCCTCTCCGCGCGGCGTTAAAAGGGGGAGGGGGCGCGCCTCCCCTCCCGTCTCCACCATCTTCCTCCTTCTCTCCTGCCTGTGCGCGAGAGCGAGCGGACGCGCGGGCGCAGCGGCAGCGGCGGCCGCAGTAGGCGCGGAGGAGCTGCAGCGTGCGAGGGCGGGGCTCTGCCGTGAGGGCGAGCTCGCCGGGAGCGGCTTGGCCGGCCGGCGGAGGGCGCAGGGGGCGCAGAGCGTCGCGGAAAGGGACCTGCTGCGGGCGGAGCAACGGACGCGCGAGGTGCGACGCGGGCGGTGTCGCGATTCTGGAAAAATCTCCAGAATCAGACGTCTGGACTGATATCCAGACGACAAGGTCGACGTCTGTGAGATCATACAGACGTCTGAAAGGTGAGTTCCGCTTTCTCCTTCTTTTTGTCGACTGACCGTACTGAGGGAGGAGGGTTGGCTGTGCGCAGGTGCTCGGATTCGTCATCCTTTGCGAATCAGACGTCTGGAAGTTGTACCAGACGGCGGGAGTGACCTCCAGACGTCCGGAGAGACCATCGGACGTCTGGGATCTAGGAGAGACGTCCCCACAGACTTCTGGACGTCCGGAGAACCAAGCCGAACAGGTAATTCTCTGATCCACCGTTTAAGACGTCTGGAAGGAGTTCCAGACGTCTGATTTTGCACAGTATTGTCTTTCTCGACCCGTTAGGGCCCGTTTGGGCTCCGTTTTCCGCGATTCGAGTTGCGTTCGTTTCAGAATTTATTCCTCTACCCGCCTACAGTAGCTATACACTGTTTTGAGACTCTCCTTGTGTTTGATCCTTGTGACAGGATCTCGTTCAGTTGCAATCTTGAGAGTCGCGGAGGCGCGCGGGATTCCCGATCACGCCCCCATTACTCCCGTTGTACCTGGTAGAGTGGCTTTAAGTATTAATAAAATCTGTTAAAGTATGGAACCATAACTAGAACCTAGGGCATTGCATGAATCCTAGGAATGAGAAATATATGGAATGATAGCTCCTAGGTGTTGCATGAATCCTAGGGCCGGAAAACTAGATTGTATGATAGATCCTAGGATATGGCATGAATCCTAGGATGGAAAAACTAGTGGAATGTATATTACTGCAGTCTTGGAAAAATGGAAAGGAATATATATAAAGCTGCCTGTAAATTTAATTAACAGCTGCCTGTTATGCATAAAGAATCATGTTTGAGATCATGGAATGTGAGAACGTGAATCTGGAAAGTGAAACATATGATGTTCTGAGATAAAGAGCTGGAACCCTACGGGGAATTAGGAGTGGAACTCCTGGAAAGAAAAGGAATGGAACTGAGATGTAGTTTGTACTGTCTCTTGGGTACGCAGTACCAAGGGAAGTACCTGTACCTGTTTTAGTGCAGAGTGGGGCCAGCCGCCCCAGGGACCCGGGGTTAGGCTTGGCCGCTCTGTACCGACTTGTTGGCCCTCGTGTACGTAGTACCGAGGAGAGCTAGTAGTGTTAGGAGAGTACTAGCTACCCCACGGGCCCCGGGGTTCTGCTAGCCTCCTTCACCGACTTGTTAGGCCCACTAGGGCAAACCAGGGTAGTCAGACGAGGGTGCGCGGACTGTGGAGGGGCAAGGCCCCGGTTTGGTTACTGTGGAGGGGTTGGACCCCTGTTACTGAGAGGGCTCTGCCCTGGTTCCGTGTTGTGCTTTGGGCGCACCCGTTAACGGAAACGACTGACCGCGTGCCAGTACGGGCTAGTTACCTGTGCGTTTATCGCGCGTGCCGTAGTCACCGTTACGTCTGTCAGTGACCTTGGGGTGGTTGACTGAGGGTAGGATCACCACGGGGGACTCTCCCGGCCAGGAGAGCACCACGTGCTACTTCTACTTTTGGAAAAGACTGCAATCAAGATCGTCCCACGAGGACATCCGAGATCAAGTAAAGGATCTGAGAAGTAAATGAAATAGTGAGAAAAATTGAAAGATGTAAATAAAAGAAAGTAATAGAACATAACAGCTACTGTACACTCTACTGTTGCCTTTAGTTAGTTTGCCACTCTACTCAGCGTTTTGCTGACGTGTTACACTCATTACCTTTTTCAGGACCAGGTGTTGAGCAGCCAGGGTCGGCGGCTGCAGAGGACGCTGGGCCGAGTAGGGTCCAGTAGAGTTGCCACAGCTTTGTACCTTCTTTTGTTTCTGTTCTAGTGAGTAGTTTTGTTTCCGCTGTACCTTCTTTACCTGCAGTTTTGTTATATGATAAATGTTGTTTTACTGTTGTGGTGGTGCCTACTGTAGTAGTTTCTTTCCTTACTGCTGTACTTTCTTACTGTTAGTTATATTCATGCTGAATGTGGTTTATTTTACTGTCTTTTGGTTACTTCCTCGTTGGACGACTGGGTCTTGGGGTTAGTCGAGTCGGTCCGGTTCTCGTGTCTCGTAGGGACTCGGGAACCGGGTCGTTACAGAAGCTAAACCCTAAATCTTAAACCCTAAACCTTAAACTAAAAAATCGCTTCTCATACGTGGAATCACTTTTCATAAACCTAAACTCTAAACCTTAAATTCTAAACTCATAGGTCAAAATCACATTGCACGGGTGTAAAATCACTTTGGACAAGTGAAAATATCCTTGAAATAATTTATCACAGGTGTAAAATAAAATTACATCTGTGTAAGGATATCTTAAAATAATTTATCCCCGATGTAAAGTTATTTATCATCTGTGATAATTTTTTTAAATATTATGAAAATCACTCTACAACAAATCTTAGTTCTTTTATTTAATATTATGTTAAATACATAAATAACAACCTTCGTCACTTTTTACGTCTGATTATGTGATTTTTGACTTTCTACTTGTGACGTATTGTTACACTAATATCCTAAATTCTACGGTTAGTTTGTTTTTGTTTGTGTAGAGAACCAAAACAGCTCCTGGGATGCTAAATCTCTTCCCTTGCCAAGCAGCTAACTAGTCTAAGTTGCAAAAATTACCATATCTAGGAACAAATAGAAGCGTCAGTTACATGATCAGGGGAACGAAACAAAAAATAACCGACGAAAATTGACATCTTACGATCAATGAAGCTTCAGGAATTTCCAAATTCCTCTCATGTTTTATGCCATAAGCTTTCTTGCCCTCCCATCTGTCTCTTGCTTTGTTTATTTGAAGAATACGCTACCAAGTTAATAAAGCTTAACTCTCATGTTTCATGACTTCTAGACTTTCTTAGATACGGGAGGAGCAAAGAGCGGTTTGTTTTATAATTGGGGCTCCCCTCATAACATAGGACCCTAACCAGGAAAGGAATTTTAATAGGACCCTTTTCACCGATGTGCCTATAATCGAGCATTTTTTATAAATTGCTCAAGATTGAGATATCTTTGATGGAACTGGGTATGCACGGATAGGCATTATCCAAGGAAGGTATTAAGCTAGTAATTGAACTCCTTTTTCCAAAATAATAATAATAATAATAATCGTGGGAAGGTAAGTATTAGCAATGCATTAAAAAGTGGAAGATTGAGGAGGAAAATCAAGAATGAAAGGGAAAGAAAATAAAGAGAGGAGACCATAAGGATTGGTGGAGGATCCTTCAAGTATTTCAAGTATTTTAATTTTGAACATTGTGACAGCCAACAAAATGAGGAAAGCAAAGATGAAGTGAAAGTATCTCCACAATCTCAAAATTCCCAACAAAGGTACATTCTACAAAATATTCAGTACTTACGAAGTTTCGGAATTCTTGAAATACATGTATTGCTTGGATCTATGGGAATTTTTAGTCTTCTTGCATTAATTATGTAGCCAATCATTTTTAAAAAATCTCAAATATGTGACACCTAATTCTTCAATTAAATTGACAAATAAAAAAATTTAATACTTATATATGATGAGAGAAGAAAATCATGCTCAACACAAACAACCGTCAAAGCCTAAACCATCCAGAACCAAGGTAAGGAAAACCCATGACGATAACCCTAGTCGCATCACTGTCATCTCAGGCGAACTACTTGGTTCGCCTAAGTCGACCAGCTCAATTGTCTGCTAGAGTCGCTCAAGGTGATCGGCTTGCACTTCCACCTGAATCGTCAAGACCTCAAGTGGAAAAGTTTACCAAAAAACATGTGATCAGCTAGTGCAACACGAAGGAACCACATACCTCAATTAGATGACGTTGAGCTAGGAGGCAAAGCAATGGTGTAGAAGACGAGGCAAAATATCAAAAGTCAAGGCAATGCATGGAACGATTAAGCTTTCCAAGGAGTAAATAATTACTTGTCTTAATTATGATCCAAAAACTCTTATGTAAAAAGACCATGTACATGAAAAAGGGGTAATCACTCTTATTGTACTTAAAAAAAAAAAAAAATTCGTAGTGCAATATTGAAGATTAGATCTCTTTAAATGTACACCATCCAGGTGGAACTGAATCATCAACTCTCTTTATCTTTCCTCATCTTTTGCATGCAATTAATTTACGATCTCCTTGACCGTGTCTTTACGACTCAATCACCTTACTTTTAAGTCACAAACATAAGACCAAAAATATTACTCCTAGCATCCCAATTACCTCTAGACTTAGGATCTTTTAAATATCTTTTACTTGATAAAAAAAAAAGTAAGTAACACATGTTTTTAAGTTCTGGATAAGCTTTATCGAGTAATGTTAACTAAGTAGATGAGAAATGTTGAGCAATTACATGAAGCACAACTACAACAAACAAAGAATGCAAGGCACTCACAAATAAATGAGCACTACTACAAAACAAGCCTCGATGGTAATGATTTCTTTATGACACTTGTTAAATACTAATGAGATTATACATCTTGCTTGAGAAAGAACTATAATCTATCTTTCCGACGTCAACAAGAGTAAAAATCAAACTTATTCTACAAAATGTTTGACCACATTGAGTATGGCTGCACAAGAGTCCAAAGTCGTATGGTCCGATGGAAAACTATAAATAGCGGAGTGGAGCTATGAAATGATATCTCTAAGTCATGCTTGTTTACTTCCATTCTTGTGTTTGCTCTCAATTATAGAGCAAACTTTTAGAATCATTTTTCCACCAACCAAGCTTGCTTTTCCTTTGTTTCTTCTCGTGCAATTGCTTTGATTTGAGTGAAAGAACTTTGGGATATTCTTTTAAATCCTCGAACTTCTTTCACCTTTATATACCATGTGAATGTAGAGAGGAGAATCATTTTGGTTTTTCAACTTGAACTTTTGAATTACTTGTAAATCAATTTCGAGTTTTGAGCCCTATGAAACCTTGGGCACAATAATTTCTATGTTGTATTGTTTTTAAGGATGATGGTTTTGGAATAGACTGTCATTTTGAATGGTGTAAGTTCAATGCCTACCGTAGATGGGCTTGGTAGAAAGCCCACCACGGCCCACTATTCTTCACCGTGTGAATCCTGACCCATGGCCCAAACAGAATGGACAAATTTGGAGCCCCAACCAATTCCGATTAATAATTTTTCCCATATACTAAATTGGATCATATTAAAAAATTTACAATCTCTTAAAATATAAACTACTTGGATGAGATTTGGACTCCATTTTGATTCGATCCGATCTGCAATGTGTAAAGTTGCTCTCTTATAATAATGCTCACAATTTTTGGAGTGAATTCCTCTATTATTATATGTTTGGATTTAGTATTGATTTTCGAAATTTTTAGTATATCTTTCTTAACAATTAAGAGAAACACACACGAAATGAGTAATGAAATTTACACTCCAAAGTTAAGATATCTTAATCATTCAAAATTTTACAATAATCGATCATTAGAAAAACGTAGAAAATATCTGTATCTTTTAAAAGTACAAATTACCGGGAAATTATCCTGGGAATCCTGATGCCTTTCGTGAATTTAATCGTATCATGGAAATCTCAATGCGAGTCTCGCTGTATTGATTTGGAAGAGCATTAGAATAACAGTTTAACAAATATTGATATTTATTTTTTAGGATGCAGGATAAGATTTATATCGGGATAAAGTATTTGTTAGGATAAATTGAGAGGTATTTGATTGGTGGTATAAGAATAAGTAGTAGGATAAAATGATGGGGAATGTAAAGTAATATTGGTGGATGATTTTTTAATATTATGATATAGGTGTTAGTATGTTGATATGATATAATAAATATATTTTAATAGAAATATTATATTAAAATAGATATATTTTATTATATAGTGATGTAGTGAGATAATTTAATATTGATATTAGTTAATAGAGTTGATGAAATTATATTTCTTAACTGCCAAATTAATTTCATTAGTTTTCTCTTATAATCCTTTAGTTGAATTAGATCATATCGTGGGAATCTCGATGCGAGTCTTGCTGTATTGATTTGGAAGAGCATTAGAATAACAGTCTCACAAATATTTATATTTCATTCTTTTAATGTGAATTCTGATCCCAAATGATGCTCATTAAATTCAATTAAATCTAATCTGTCCCCACCTCTACCTCAACTTATAATTAACTAACTTTTAGATTTCGCCTCGCTGTGGAAATAAAAAAATTAAAATTATATCAAAATTTAACGACCCAACACATTGCTACAATAAAAAATTAAAAAAACGTACAATACAATATATAATTATTTTAATCCATATTTTCTAATCTTCTTCCACCTGAAAATCAAACTACTACCTGACCAAGTTGTTATCCATAGCCAATTACAATGCCATCTACTTCGATGCTAAATACTTTTGACGATTACCTAACTTTGGTGGCAATGTTATATATATATATATATATATATATATATATATTAGGTGATGTATAGTCTTTGTGACGCTAAACGAATACTTACTATTCCTGGATTGATTATAAAATGCAGGGAATTGTGGACATTAGTGCAAAATTTTATTGCCGTATTATATACATTTTGACCAGATAAAAAAGAAAAAAAAAAAGCATAGTTGTTTGTTCAAATTTTAATAATCTTATACTTGTTGATTGTTTGATTGATGTTCACTACGAAATATTAGAGTTATATACAATAGAATATTACATGAAGGTCTGAATATTTCAATATGTAAATACTACTACATAAATATTCTTACTGTAATACACGGGGTTATAATTACTGGTGATTGTTACGTGAAAAAGCCAAACGGAAAACTTTACCTCAATGTAAATACCGTGGACAGGTATGGCTTTTGATGCATTAACTTCCATAAGCATGTGGGAAATTCAATTGGAGGAACAGTAAAGATGCATTTCTCATATATACACGTGTGTATATATAGACAAATTCTTGCGTTTAAAACTTCTACCGTACGTATGAAGTAACGAAGAAATCCCTACGGTGACTGTGATGTAATCACCCAAGGAAGTTAGACGGCTATAGTTGGATTTTTCCTCATGAACGCTTGCTATGAGTTGAATGTATACAGTGTGGATGATTTTGCCTCAAGTTGTTTGCTAATGAGATTTTTTGTGCTCCTCTCTCTCTCTCTCTCTCTCTCTCTCTCTATATATATATATATATATATATATATATATATATATATATATATATATATATAGACCGCAAATGCCATCAATATCAGAGAATTACGTATCCTGTTCACTTCCATACAATCGATAAAACCATTTCGTATTTTTGTTACATATAGCGTCCCCAAGGTATCATTTACAATAATAAATTACCGTGGACCTCTTGCTACGTACATGGATGATGCAGGTATAAAAATGTAAATTAAAAGGTGATGCGTTCATAAGAGTAAATTCAACAGTGACAATCATGTCATATCTATCTTTTATGTAAAATAAATCGATACAAGTATTGTGGTATAATGAAATCAAAGATAATTTAAAAAAGATATTATCACTTTTAAATAAAAGAAAATATTTTTTATAAATAAAAAATTATACAAAATTATTAAAATTCTCTTTAAAATTATTTTATATCGATGTACTTTAATACAAAATAAAAAAATCACCCTTCTAACTACCAAAGTAGTGTAACTTTTTCGAATTGGGTCAGACCCACCACGTAATCCAGCTTACGTTTCCTTTTTAATTTCTTTATATTGGATACGATCCTTACGGTGGGAACCACGTTAACTCGTTACTCATTGACTTCTAAAGAGTAGGAGTGATTGAACTTATTCTTGAGTGATTGAACTTATTCTTGAAAATACCTTATTTTTCTATTCAATGGATTGCTTTTATTTGTTTTTTACTCTTATCTAAATACAGGAGCTATTTTTTTTTTTTTCTAAATCAGGAGTCGATTTTATTCATGCCTCACTCCCTTGGGGTTAGCAAAAAGGTTGGGAGATAGGTACACATAAAAGGAGATCACGACTCGTGACCTATTACAAAACAAAGTAGTAACAAAGAAAGTAAAAACAAAACCAACTACAAGGGATGAACCAAACTTTAAGGTCCCAAAAATATGTAAGGAAATTAAATTCTGTCCAACTGGAGGATCCCTTGCAGACGAGTGGGTAGCTATGAAGGATCATTAATTATATCCCAGCCTTCAGTGGCAAACTCGACAAGCTTCGGCACAAAAGCATTAGCAGATGGGAAAATGTATGAAACAGAATTGATGCATGAATGCGTGGATTTAATCTGGGCAAAATCCTTACGAAGGGCCCATGGCAGGGGAACTTTGCCATTCCACCAATATTGTAGTAAGGTGGACTCCGATTCCAGCAGAAGGGGGACCAATCTTGAGGAATTGGGAAACACGTGACTAATGATATTAATAGGACCTTTTCCTTTGGCCATGGGGTTGGTCCTGCAAGAGGCAGCTCTGATGAAATTCCCATTATAGTCATGAAGAACCTAAGCCATATTAACATAGCAAATGTTAAAGTGAACAGCAATATTAATTTTATACCCCACCAAAGGCCTAACCCAAGTGAATGCAAAGGCGACAGGCCAAGTACTACGAAGCCAATGATAAAAATCAAACTTGTGCAAGGTAGATTGAAGGTGGTGATCAATATATTGATGGGAGAACGGATCGTTTCTAAGCTTATGTCTAATCCACCACACATTAAACCAAATAAAGGTAATAAGACCTTTCAGAGCACGCCCTCGCTCATTTTTAGCATAGGATCTCATGATTTGAAATAACCTATCGAGGCTAAAAGAATATATGAGGCGCTTGGCAAAGACCCAATTGGAGACTTGATTAACAAGCTGACTATGAGCAAAAATATGAAGAATGTTCTCTTCAACTGGTCTAATGGGGCAACATGCACATTTAGAAGCTATGGGGAAGCCAAGCCTATCAATAAGATCATCAATAGGGAGCTTGAGATGCAAGACCTTCCAAATATGGATAGTTATTCTAAGGGGAAGCCTAAGTCTCCATATGTCCTTAAACTTGGGAATCTGAGCAAAATTCTTAAATTGATCATGATAGGCAGACACAATGAAGAAGCTACCAAAGGAGTTGGGGGTTCAGATTGGCTGATCGTTACCACTGTCAAAGGTGATTCAAGTAATTTGATCACGGATTCCCGAAGGGATATGAGCTGAGAGTGGTTGCTGAGAATAGCTTCTCATAAAATCCTTCACAAAAATAGGAGCCAAGAGAATGACCTCAGGGAGAAATTTTTTTAACGAAGAATTCCCAACCTAGATGTCCAACCAAAAATCTACGGTGCCCTCATTGATCTCCCATCGAATCAAGGATTTTACCTTATTGTAAGATTCCCAAAGGGTTCTAATCCTAGATGGGAGTTGAACAGATTGAATGTGAGGTCCATAAAGTGGATGCATGAGACTAGCATAGGGGGACTCTTGAAAGAGAATGCTCCAAGCTTGTTTCATTCTAAGAGCATTAACAAAAAGAGTAAGATCGTGGATTCCTATCACCCCAAGATTATAAGGTTTAACAATCTGCTTTCAAGATATCCAGTGATGCCTGGGCTCGACTTCAGAACTACCCCAGAAGAAATTAGCAAATATAGATTCCAATTTTCTGATTATGGATTTAGGGACAGCCATCACAGAGAGAATATGTATGGGAATCAAAGATAGGACATGTTTGATAAGGAGGAGTCTAGCAACAAAGGAGAGAAGGCCTACTTTCCACCCAGCAAGCTTGTTTTGCACTTTCTCCACAATTGGGTAAAAATATTTAATCTTGGCTTTACCAGGAAAGATAGGACAAGGGAAGGTGCCCAATTGAATACCAAGAGTTTGCAGAATGCGAGAAATTCTGGTAGAGTGAAGATGTTTACTAGTGTAACAAAAACTCTTGGAGGGACTGATGAGTTGGCCCGACGATTTTTGAAAGATCTCCAAGAAGTTAGCAAGATTGGAGACAATATGAGTATTCCCATTAACGAATAACACAATATCATCTACGTATAGGAGAGCAATGGGAGGAGCTATTCCACGCTTCACGGAATAAGGAATAATTTTATTAAAATGAACAAGCTCCTTGAGACCACGTATGAAAGGTTCCATAAAAATGTCAAATAGCAAAGGAGATAGGGGATCTCCCTGGCGAAGGCCTCTAGAGACCTTGAAAAAAGGAGAGGAGGTCCCGTCTGCAAGGATAAAGGACCCCTCATGCTAGATAAAGGCCTTAAAAAAGAGAAATGACCCTATCAGAGAAGCCAAATTTTTAGAAGATGTCATATAGAACATTTCACTCAACACAATCATAAGCCTTTTGAAGGTCAAGTTGGATAATAATATTGGACCCAAATACTTTACGGTCGATTCTTTGAGCATGTTCAAAAGCAGTTGCAATATGATCCAACGTAGACCTGCCTTTGACAAAACTAGCCTGTTATTGCAAGATCAGCTTAGGGAGGAGTAAAGATAATCTGTTAGACATAATTCCATAGGCGACTTTGTATAAGACATTACATAGACTTATAGGGAGAAAATTCACGAGCTCCTCCGTAGAATTTTTCTTGGGGATCAAAGATATGAACGTGTTATTAAAACTTCTAGGGCTTTGATGGGAACTAAAGAAATAGGCAATAGCCTGAACAAGGTCATCATTGATAATGTCCCAAAACTTGATATAGAACTCAGCATTAAAACCATCAGGGCCAGGGGTGCGATTTGGAGGCATCTGAGATAAAGCATTAAAAACTTCATTTTGATAAGGGATACAAACGAGGGCTTCGAACTCACTAGCAGAGACAATATGTGGAATCGCATCAAGTAGTGGATTGTCAGTCTGATGGTGATCCGAAGTGAGAAGGCTTTTAAAGTAGTTTGTTGCTTTCTCAGAGGCAACATCCTAAGACCCACCAGGAATAGTATTGGTGAGATTAGATTTGTTGTGTTTGGCAAATCTTTTCTTGATGACAAAGTAAAAGAAACTATTATTAGCTTCCCCACTTTTAATCCATTCAACCTTGGTTTTTTGAAGAAGAAAGTCACTAAGATTGGCATTGGCATCATCTAATTGACTTTGAACCCCACTGAGCTTAGCGACGAGAGTATCATCCCAGTGAGACATTAACTCTCTATCTAATTTCTCAAATCGATTCTCAAGGCTTTTAACTAAAGAATGAATGTCCCCAAAGACGCATTTATTCCATGATTTGAGAGCCCTTTTGAGAGTATACAACTTGGCATAGATTTTGGAAATAGGGTCTAAATTCTGATCAATAGTCGCATTAAGCCAGACATTTTCAACCAAGTGACGGAAGGAAGGGTCTCTGAACCACATGTTTTGAAAACCAAAAGGGTGTGGCCCACGATTGATTTCGGTGGTAGATTTGAAGACCATAGGTGCATGATCAGAATTCCTACGGGGGGCAAAGATAGTAGAAGAAAATAGATTCATGGCCTCCGAATTGAGGAGGATACGATCAAGCTTCTGGTAAATCCTAGAGCTACCATGACGCCCATTGCACCAAGAGAATTGAGACCCAGCAATAGGCATTTCAAACAGAGCAAGAGAGTGGATACAAGAACTAAATTGTTTAACTTGGGCGTCAATAAAGGGAGCACCCCAACTTTTCTCAGAAGCACGAAGAATACAATTAAAATCCCCACCAATAACCTAAGGAACAGGGTCCACAAAAAAGGTATCGTATAAATAGTTCAAGAGGAACAGGCGTTGTTCAGAATTGCATGAAGCATAAACGGCAATGATCTTGAAAGAATTGTTATCCAGTAAACATTGAACCAACATCGCCTGGGAAATAGAAGGGAGGGGGAAAACATAAATACCATTCCTCCAAAAACACCAAATTTTAAGGGACTGTGGGAGAACCAAAGATGAATTAAAGGCAATCGTATTCATGATAGAATCAACCGTTGAGGCCTGAGTAAAAGGCTCCAGAAGGAAGATTATATTAATGCTATGTTGATGAATAAGATCCTTAAGGCAATTAACAATAGGATCATTAAGGATGCCCCTACAATTCCATGTAAGACAATTCAGAGAGACAAAGTTTTGTGTAAGGATCTAGCCTTACTTTGGGTCATTCTACCCATATCCTCACCAAACAGACCTCCATGGATTCTAGCCATAACTAGAGAGTGTGCCTCATGTGCCATGTTATGGAGGAATAAGGGCTCGGCATCATAAAAATCAAACAAGCCTTGAGAATCAACTTCGGAATGTGTATCATTGAATTTAGCATCATGCTCAGTAAGAGTTCATCCCCATCCTCTTGAATCTCAACAATCAGGGGGGGTCTAGGTCAAGGGAACGGGGAGGTGAAGGCATAGGTAAGTATATTCCCCAATCAAGGCCACAAGCTTCTTTAAGTTTACCATCACATTCCACACAATCTAAGGGAGGAAAATCTTATTTTTTAGCATTATTTAAATTATTAATCTCTCTAGCTAAATCTTCCGAATGAGCATGGATTTACGTCCCTAGACCAACAGAAGAACTCGGAAAACTCTCAAAACAATTAGCTGGAAAGCTTTTGGGTTCGTTAGGAATATACAAGTTACGAACAACCAAAGCCCCTAAATTGCTGATACTAGCAAGACAAGTAACTTTACATGGTGGATCTTTAAAACTCACAGTCGTCTTTTGAAAAACCGTAGCATCAACATGCAAAACCTCATCAGGAGTAAAAGCATCAAACACAGAAGTAGGGTTGGAACTTTTCACCTTTGCGAGGGAGGAGGATCGTGGAGCATGTCTGATGAGAGACTCATCATGGCTCTTAAATACCCCTAATTAAGTAGTTTCCCTAGTTAATTAGCTAAGAATATGTCTAATTAAGGTTTAATTATAATATAAGGGACAAAATAATAAGGACCATAAAAATAAGCTAAAAATACTAAATTAAACATCAAATTATATTATTAATAATTTAACTATTAATTTGGA
Organism: Thalassia testudinum; assembly: GCA_037157565.1. Classification (NCBI taxonomy): domain Eukaryota; kingdom Viridiplantae; phylum Streptophyta; class Magnoliopsida; order Alismatales; family Hydrocharitaceae; genus Thalassia; species Thalassia testudinum. The sequence goes on from JAZHRO010000030.1 coordinate 59,720,416, forward strand.
CTCAAATTATACAAATTTAGCAATCTAATTAATATATAAATTAACTTAAGCATTATTTATACCTAAGTATGTAATTAACTTAAGTAATTTAATCAATTAAATAAATAAAGCTAAAAAGGTCAAAAACGTAAATTCAAGGCATATATATATAATGTTTATCTAATTTATAATTATAAATAAAAATTTGAAAAAGAATTAAATTAAAATAAGCCTTGAAAACCCTAGTTTACATTTTAGTCCTTAGGTTTCTATTCCAATTGAGTCCTTTTATTCACTTTTAGGTCCTTAAGTTTATTTGCAAATGGGTCCCTATGAACACAGCTCTTCTTCTTATTCGTATTCTTCAGTGTACTGAACGACTGAGGGCAGCCGGTGACTGCACCGCCCGATCACCCATCATCCCTCATCACATCTCTTTTGCTGCTGCCACCATTGTTCAGCTCACCACCTCCTTCACATTTGACGGTCTGAATGCCCCTCTAATCCTAATTAGGTTAGGTGAATAACTTCACTAGCATCGGAGACAACGCCAGTGGTTATCATGAACCTAGACCCTCTTTCCGTCCAAGTACAAGCTCCCTAACCTCTGGCTAAACCTATAAATAGCACCCCCTAACCTTCGATTTCAAGGGTCGACTCCCTTCCCTCTTCCCCCACCGCAGTCGATGATAGGCTATTCTTCTTCAACCTCCGACGACCTCTCACCTCTCATTCGAAGAGTCTCCGCCAGAGGTGTTCGCCTCCCTCACCTCCTCTTCCTCTCCCGCGGCTGTGACAGGGCTTGAGAGCGCACCGCCCCTCCTTCCTCTCCATTTCCTTTCTCGCCGGAGCTCTATCCCAAATCCTCTAATTTCCTCCTCCGTTACGTGACTTTCGACGGAGATCTCCTCCCTACCTCGTCCAGGTAACAGTAGATAGCTGGGCATTAGTTTAGATTAGTTAGGTAGTTAGTTAGTGTAATGTTAGTTAAGCTTTTAGATCGTCTTCCCAGATTTCGACAAGGTCAAGTCTGACCTTGGCAGACTTTATTTCACTATTTCATGCACCTGATCACCTTCCTCTTCTCCTCACAATCCTCCTACGCTTCTCTCCTCACTGATTTATCAGCAAAATCGCCTAGTTCATTTTCACCTTCACCGGCAACCTCTGCTATCCATGGCGGAGGTCTCCGAGCTAATTCACCTCCAGTTGGGGCCCTTCACCACTTCTCCATCATTACAGGGTCCCGTTCTCACTTTTAATTTGAGTAATAACCACCTAAATATAAAACACCAAATTTCACCTCTCTTCCTGAACTCACTATCAATGGCGACTCAGGAGGAGTATTTCCATTTAATTACACATCTCTATATCATCGCTCCACTACACTGATCATTTCCCTTGAGTGAGGGAGCTGCTAATGAGTTCAGAAGAGCTCAAGAAGCAATTCACCTGAGTTCTTGATCACTTAATGATCAAGAGCTTCAATCGCACCAATTGAAGAGCTCCTAAGGTTCCTTGTGATCTCAAGGATCCTTGAGGCCATTCACGACTTATTTTGTGGAGTATTGAACTCCAAAACTTCATTTCTGAACTCACCGAAGCTCCGACAAGTCGATCCTGAGCTTCAGCTAAAGACAGACCTTGTAGTGCTCCAAATCACTTCTCTTGGACCTCAGGATCAAGAATCCAAGTTCTTAAATCTATTTTATTGAATCAAGCTCTAGTTTGATCTTTGTCTTCTCCAACTCCGGCGAAGTTGGAGGAGCGAGTCTGTTAGGGTTTTGACCCTGAGATTAGGTCCATTAACATCAGAAGAATCTTTAGAACCTATCTAGATCTTCAGATAGGACTGAGAACCTCTAGGACCTTCTGCCAAACACCTCTACTTCTCAGCTCAGGCGACAATGTCTGAGAGCACTGTTTGATTGCTCAAAACCTAGTTTTAAGATGCTAGATCATTTCCTGATGTTGAGTTAGGTTAAACTAGGTGTTTAATTTGATCGAAGAAGCTGAAGACATGAAAGTCAACTCTCGAGCATGTTAGGTCAAACTTGAGCCTTAATCACTGTTAGAATGATTGAAACTCTAAGTTAATGGATTGATTAGGTTCCTGGAGCAGATTAGAATTCATCTAAAGTGATTTAATTGTGTTTTATCGAGGATTAAGTGAGATTTAGTTTACTGTGTGATTTAGGTTCAAAAAGGTATCCATCACTGTTCTTCATGAGTTTGTTGAGATTTGAACCCAATTTTTAGCCAATTCTGTTGCAATTGATCTCTTTAATTGATTCAGATTCTTTCCTGATTGTTTAATCTCTCTACACAACAAATTGGAGCTCAAATTCAAGCTCTGAGCTCTTTCACGAAGCACATCAGCTTTTGCTGCTTCCTGAACCTAGTCCAGTCTCCCTTTCCTTCTCCATTTGTTGTGGAATACCTCGCTGAAGGCATTCAAGCCTTCAGTTGAGGGCAACAGCCCCTCTATAGGTCATTTGACATGTTTTCTTCTCTTTGTAGGCACTAACAACCATGGCAGACAGCTATGTTACATCTCTAAAACAGATGGATCAATCAAGATCCAAGCATCAAAATGATGCTGAAATTGGATAGAGCCCATCTACAGCTCTCGATCAAGCCTTTGCTCGACTGATTTGGCCCAGTGAGTCACTGGGATTCTGCAAGTGAAGATTGGCCTAGAGTGAAGCATATAGTCCCACATCGGGAATTATGGAGCACCGGCCTTAGTATAAGTTGTTTCCCTGCATTGGACCGCCTGGTCGTTAGCACAGGGTGAAACTAATGAGCAATGGTTACAAGGGTGCATGTGTGGACATGCCCGAGTGTCTCTGTGTGCATGTGGGCCCGTATGGGTGTAAATGTGAGCGAGCCTAATTGGGCCTAGTACTGTGCATGATCTAAAAATACGAATAATCCATCTAATAAAAACCAGGCATGGGCCTAGTAGGGTTTGGTCCCACCCGTGAGGGTACTATGTATCCTCGAAAAGCCCGTGTCACCCATTAAACAAATTTTTGATTAAGTAAAGGATTAATGGGTTAAGTGAGATCTAAAATCAGCTAAGTGTGGAGGACTAAAGTGCATAGTAAGAGAAGAAAGGCTAAGTAAGAGAGGGAATTAAGAGAACTTAAGAGGACTAAGAGAGAAGAAAGGAAAGACAGAGGAGAAATAAAAGGCTAAAAAGCTAAGAAGATATGAAGAGAGAGAGCTCGTAAGCTTATGTAAAGGAAGAAGAAGAGGTAAAAGATAAGGGCTAAGAAAAGAGAGAAGATAAAGAAGATAAAGAAGATAAGTCAGAAAGATGAGAAATAAGAGAGAATAAATGAATAGAGATCAAACGTCCAAAGCCTTAATTAGAAGTCTAATTTTGATTTTTAAGTCGTCTATTCTTTTTCTCAGACGTCTAATTAAGAGCTGAAGCTGCTGATTAGTGTATTTTCAAGCTTTTGAATGTTGTTAAAGGCATGTAAACTCTTATAATTGTCTCTTACGCCTTATATTTTGTGAGATCATGTGTATAAGCATTCTTCTATATGGTTCACATTGTAAACCTTTCTTGTAAACTTGTTTCTTATTAATGGAATATTGCATGTTTTCATTATTAAAATTTCTTATGCAATTATTCATGTGCTTAAAGTATTGTTAATTATTAATCTGATTGATTAAGTATATAGTAATTATGCTTTAGGAATTAATGGTGAATTAAGCTTACGATTATGCCTCCCAGTGAATGACCTAGACTCAACCGGTTAGAAAAGAACTCTAAATATAAAATATTAGGTTAACTTAACCCTATACTACATATCCGACTTTAATTCGAGTTAACCTAAGTTACTTTTTGATACACTTAATTAAGTCTGATAAGCTTAATTAACTATGTTGAGAATTAACACATCAATGTCCAACGATCTCCTTCCCTTGTGACGAAGAGAACATAGATGGTCGTTTGAGGCATCGACGCAAGCGAATGCATCTCTTCTTCTTCCCCTCCGGAGGATCACAACTCCCAGGAATCCACCCAGAAGAAAAGGATTAGAAGTTATACATGCCAGATTAGAATGAATAGTTTCCCCATCCTTGTCCTCCAGAGGGGGAAGGTCCTCAACCCGTGTATCAGATCTCTCCAAATGCTCCCTCCAACTCTCAAGCTCGGCATCAACCTCTTTGCTCAAATGCAAAAAAGCATGAGTGTAAAGAACACGAAGGGCAAGAAGACATAGAATGGCCAAATTTCATACATGAAGAACAAAATATAGGGATCTTTTCAAACACCACACTCTGAGAAATTTCCTCATCACCACTGAAAATGCAAACAGTATCCCAGCGAGATTCCAACAAATCGATTTCCACACATACCCAAGGATACCCTGGCCTTAGGCCTTGAATCGTACATTGATCCACACAAATGGGGTTACCCAGCTAATAAGCGATGGAAATCAGATTGATACCCGGGAAACCAACCCAAACCAGAGCTGAGGAAATCGACGATTCAATACGAAAAGAAGAGGTCCATCTAATAAACTGTAACTGAATCCAATCCCAAACAGCAGAGCCAGCAGAGTAAATCATAGAGAAATCAAGGTAGGTGTCGCAAGTAACAAGGCAGTGCCTAAACTCAAGGGGAGACAGCTTGAAACACAATCGTAGGTTAAAACGAGAAGCAAACAGATCTTTCGATCTCGCTGCCGAGGGTTTTGGACCCCACGCCCACACAATGAGCGAAGAAGAAAAGCCATGACAAATATCACGAACCTCATCAGTCGAAAAGGAAGTACCCAGGACACCATTCTTGACCTCCGGATGGCGGACCTCCAACCCTAACTCCGAAAAAGTAGGGGGCGCGAAAGGCCCAGATCCCACTAGAACCAAAGCAAAGGGGTGCTTGGGAGAGGAATGGTCCGCTGAGGAGGTGGAATGAGCTGAAAGTCGAGGATTTGACTGGGAAGACATCCCAGCAGGAGCCCCAAGAAAGAAGGAAGCCACAAAGCTAGCCACACAAAAAGGAAAACCCAAACGTGAGACAGAAGAAAAAAGAAAGCATAGCAACAAGGACAGTGGGGAGAAAGGATCAGAGCGCCAAAGCCACCCGGGAAAGGATCTCAACAAGGAGATCAAGGCTACACAGATCCAACCACAGCAACAACAAAACAAAACGGAGAAACAAAACAAATTAAAGGCGATGCAAGAAACAAGGCAAAACAAAAGAAACGAAAAGAAAATGGAGAAACCAGAAACAAACCACCACAACTAAGCAAGTTCTGATGCAATTCTCTGCGATGCCCTACAACGGGCGATCGCAAAGACAAGGGACTTGGCAGGCCCCCTCCAGTGGAGGGATGAACGAAGGCCTCACTAGGAGGAGAGGAGAGGCAACAGCGGGGGAAAAGGAGAAAGCAGAAGGAAAATAGACAGGGAAGGGAAGAAAAGGGGAGAGGGGAGGGGGAACGAGGGGGAGCGAGGGGAGAGGGGACGACTCTATGTCAATTCACCTTCAGAGCTAATCTTATTCATCTCTCACTCCCTGGAGGCCAAGAAAAGAGGGGGCAAGGGGACTAGATCAAAACCTGCCCCTTAGAAGAAAAGAAGGATCACAACTCATGGCCTAGTACAATGAAAAGCAAAAAGTATAAAAAGATCTACAAAACACCATCAACCTAGAGAATAAAAGGAAATTGAATCTTATCCATGGTAGCAATACCACGGAGCCGTCTAGGAACATCCACCAAAGATTGATAAATTATCCACTCATCTTCAACACAATTTACCAATCCATAAGCAAGCGCATTCACCGAAGGGTGGACAAAGCTCAAAGAGATAATTTGAGGGGAATTTCTGATGCTAGAAAAGTCTGATTAAGCATTCCATGTAACCTGAAGTTTACCATTCCACCAATAGTATAGTAGAAAGGAATCTATTTCAACCTGAAAAGAAAAATCCAGTGCCACAGTAGTTATATGGGAAATAGTTTTAAGAATAGCAAATTCATTTTTCACAATGGGCATTTTGCAATTTGTACCATAGCAGAAATCACCCTTATGGTTCTAAATGACCCAACCACAATAAGAGAAATTGCTATCATAAGTGGTAGCAACATTGAGCTTGAAACCATTCAATGACCAAATTCAAGATAAAGCAAAGGTGACAAGGCGTTGAGATTTGAACCAAAGAGATATTTGAAAATTATTCCATTTATGATCAAGGAGAAGGTACTTTTTGTTATCAGAAAACTTAACATGTTTAAGCAAATTACGAAATCATTGAACGTTGAACCAAATAAAGCAAATAAGAATCTTAACTTTATTTTTGTGACGACCCAAGGGGGGGGGGGGGGGAACTTACTCCTCATGATCTGCAAGAAATTGTCAAGATTGATGAAAGAAAAGAACATTTTATTAAAAGTCCATTTGAAAATATCCCCGACCAACTGACTCAGCTCAAAAAGATGGGAGAGAGATTCAACCTTAAGGTCATTAGGACAGCACACACATTTGGAAGGGGGAGCCACACCGAACTTAAGAATGCAATCATCAGTAGGGAGCCTCCCTTTCAAGATACACCAAACATAGAGAGAGATGCGAAGGGAAATTTTGAGCCTCCAAAGATCTCTAGATGCGTAATCAGCAGGACAAGAGTGAAAATTAGCTTTGTAGACAGAAGAAATAGTGAAAGCATCTGTCACGACCCGATCCCAGATCCCTACAGGATCCGAGACCGGCTCGCCTCGACTAATCTCAAGACCTAGTCATCCAACGAAAAATAACCAAATAACATGCATCAAACCACAACCACACAAATAACGTAACTAAGCAGAAAGAAGTTTACAACAATAGCAGAAAAAGAACAGTAATGCTACAATATTACATGCCCTCAAGAACAGAGATACAGCCATCACAACAAAACTAGTACAGAATAGAGAACATAATGAAAATGTACTGAAAATATAATTACAGGAACTCACTATAACTAGCAATAGAAACTATAGCTGGGCTCAACTAGGCCCAGCATCCTTAGCAGCCCGTGGCTCGGGCTACTCAAATCCCTGACCTGTACAAAGTTATATATCTAGAGTCAGCTAACGCTGAGTAGAGTGGTGGCTAAAACATAAAATGCATTTAACAAGTAGCTTAACATATTACTTTCCCATCCCAATTATCTTATAATAGTTTGCTGTGAAGAGATCTCTAATCAGGATCCATTACATTACTTAATCTTCTTGTTCCTTAGAGGAACGACCTTGCTTACAGTTTTCCCGTGATGTAGGATGCACACGTGGCACTCTTCTGGCCGGGAGAGTCCCTCCGTGATTGTGACGTAGCGGTGACTACTGCACACGTAATAAGCACGTGGGTAGCTACCCCGCACTGGCACGCAGTCAATCGTTTCCACTAGCGGGTACGCCCAAACGTACAGTACGAAACAGCACAGGGCCTTGCCCTCTCAGAATAGAACAGAGGTCTCGCCCCTCCACAATCCGCGTACCCTGGTCTGACTATCCCGGTTTGCCCAATGGGTTAACAAGAGTCGGTGGAAGGTGGCCATGCCTAACCTCGGGCCCCCTCGGGCGGCTAGCTCCCCCCTACACTAAGTAGCTCGCCTCGATACCACGTATGAGAGGGTCGACAGGAGTCGACATAGAGTGGCCAAACTCACCTCGGGGCTCAACCCAAGGGCGACAAGCTCCCCTCTACACTACAAGGGATAGTTGCTCTCTTCGATACTATGTACACGAAGGTCAGCTTACTTCCCTTAATGGCCACCCGTGGGTGGCAATTCCAGAACCATCCGGTTCTCCGTGCTACGGTATTCTTTTCTCGTTCCATATTCCCCGTAGGGTTTATACATGACTTTCCCTTTATCTAGTTTGATATATATAGAACGGCAGTTAAATCATAGTACAAGCTTGTTCATAATGTAGTCCATTGCAAATAATACAGACAGCTCATGATTTACTCAATTATTCACATGCATTTTTCTCTAGCCCTAGCGTTCATATCACAACTTAGGGTTCAATTGAATAGGTGTATTCTAGAGCATATGTTTATTTCATCCTAGGATTCATCTCACATCTTAGGTTTTAACTAATTGCATGCATTTTATTAACGTGGAGATTTATAGTTAGAACCACTCTACCAGGGTAATCAGGTGAAATGGGGGCTCGTACAGCTGCTCCCGACGTCTCCGTAGGTCCCGTACGCTCGACGGATTTGAGACCTAAGACGTGGATGGACAGGTCAAAAAGGATTCCAAAAGATACAGACAAGGTACCATTACGTGAAGAAATTTGTACGAAAAACAACGATGTTTCGTTTACGGAAAACTAACATCGTTTGGGCCATGTATGGGCCTAAAACATGAGGTCTGACAGAAATCAGACATCTGGGAAAGGGGGCCAGACATCTTAAATGACTCGCAGGCATGCGTTTCACAGGGCACTGATGAGAACCTCATCATGAGTCATAACTAGCTCATTTTGACCTAATACAAAGGATAAAAGCTCCTACATAACTTAGCAAAGGGCTTAAATTGAGGAATAAGTGTTCTGAGAAGAAAACATGAAATAAAGGTTAAAAACTGTCATTTCACCATTACAGTACATAAACGGAATTTCTCAGAAACCGAACATAGGTCAAATGATCTAAATAAGATAAAAGTGGGTTGAATCAATCAGAAATGGGTTCATGTGCAATTTAAGAATCAAATGACAATCTGTAACCCTAAAAAAAATCCACTTCAATTCACGTGGTTCGAGGTAAGGTAAAAATCAACTAAACCCTCTAAAATTCATAGAAAAATAATCTCTAGGGTATAGGACTTTCAATTTGGCCTTAGGAACTCATTTTGACCTACATTGAGAACCATGCCCAATTAATAACTTAATTTGGGTTTTTACGTAAATTGACCGGTCAAACAAGGTCTGACCTAGAAATAAATTTCACCATTAAAATCCTTAGGACACATTAAGTCATGCATAAAAACTTGAGCCTAAGAAGAGACCTTCTTGACCGACTTTACGTTTTAGTCCTCATCTTTTGAAACCCTCACATTTTGGCCCCTAACTCTCCTTCGTTCTTTATGTTTAGGTCCCTCCTGCAAAAACCTGAGCAGCACCATGCTCCGGCGACCTTGCGCGGAGCATGGCGCCGCGCAGGGTAAGGGGGGGCCTGCCAAGTCAAATGGGGGTGCCCTCCGTCGTCAGCCACCGCAGGAGCACCCCCCTAAGTGCTGCGACCACCCATACCGCCCATGCGAACGCACGGACGGTATGAGTCTCCTTCCTCCGGCATCCTCCGGCGAGGGAGACACGTCGTCTCCCTCCGCCCTCCTCTCTGGCTCTTCCCCTATAAATACCCCCGTCGCTCCGCCGTTCTTCCCAGCTCGGTTCTGACGGAGAAAACCCCCACAACTTTCCTCTCTTCCCACTCCGGCAGACGCCCACCAGCTCTGGCGGTTCCTCCTCCTCCACTTCGCTCTGCCGGAATACCAGCAGCAGAGACTTCTTCCTGATTCTCCTCCGCGTTGCGCAATACCGGCGCGCGCTGCTCCAGCCACGTCGTCGCCGCCGTCCTCCCCCACTGGGCATTTCTTCTCCAGCTCCGGTAGGTACGAGCCGGCAGCCTCTTCGTCCCCTTCGTCACTTTAGCTAGGTTAGAATTAGTCTTCTCTATTCCCTCTTTCTTTTCCTCCCTATTTTACAGTCAATTACACCCTCGACCGACCCAAACACCGTCACCTTCTCCACCTCCGGCCAACCTCCGGCGAGTCGCTCCCAACATTCCGCCACTCCACACGACTCGCCGACCCTCACAGAACCTCCGCCTCCTCACCCTGATCAACCTCCGCCCCTCCATTTCCTGCCACTCGCCACCTGCAGACCCCCCGAACAAACCCATTCCCCCAGCCACAGTCCGACCTAGGGCAGCCCTTGCACGCCGCCCCAAGCCTCGCCACCACCCGCACGAGCTTCGCCGCACTCTGGCGAAGCTCCCGGCACCTTCTGATTAGGTCGAGAGGCCGTTTTGCTGTGAACAGGTCACCCGTCCTCCGCCGCCATTGCTGTGCAGAAGGAGCTGCTTCCGCCTGCAGCTGCAGCCTCGCTTCACCCAGGTCAGACTCCCCAGGACGCAAGGCAGCCCTCGCGCACCTGTCCAGGCTCGCAGCAGGGGAGAAAGCTCCGCAAAAGCCGCAACTGCCTGCAGCTTTCTCAGCTGCAGGAGCCAAACCTCGGAAGGCTCTAAAGCGGCGTGCCGATATAAATTGAAAAGGTGTTGTAGGCTTATCGCCTCAACACACGGGGTGAGGTCCCTCTCACACCGCTTCACCCGGCCCGTTCGCGAGCTCATCACGCGGATCCAGCCGACCAGACCCGACTTGACTGGCACTCCTCGCCCACCACCGCACGCCGGTGGGCCTGGACCCGGGCGCAACCCGCGTACCCGATTACCCGGTTGCTCTGGGAGAGCTGTCCTAAGAGCGAAGTCTGAGAGAGAGAGACGTGGGGGGGGGGGGATAGAGTAGGTTTTTACCCTCTGATGCTGAACTCTTGAGCGTGCAGGCACAGGTGAAGAAGAAGGACTGCGGAAGAAGAAGAACTGAAGCGACACTGTAGCATCCGCGGGTTAAGTCGTCTGATTGGAAAATTAGACGACGTCCTGAAGACAGGTGAAGACAAAGAAGAAGAAGAAAAGAAGAGAGAAGGAGCAGCCAAGTGAAGAAACAGAAAGCAGAAGAAGAAGAGAAGCAAGAAGCAAGAAGAAAAGAAGAAGAGCACGGGAGGAAGATCTGAAGCAAGAAAAGAAGAAACAAAGAAAATAAAAAGAAGAAAAAGACAGGATCGTCCAACCAAGAAATAGAGGAAGTAAGAAAAGAAGAAGAAGAACAGGAAGAACAAAAGCCAAAGAGGAGAGAAGATAAAGAGGAAGAAAGAAGAGAAGAAGAAGAAGCCAAACTTTCATCTCTCTCTCTCTCTCTCTCTTTATTTTTGTAATAGAATATGTATATCTCTAGAATACGACTTGCTCCCTGAGTTCGACCTCGGGAACTCTTTTATTTTTCGAGTAAAAAAAATATATATATGTAATGATGGCAATAACTAGCTGTACTACAACGCTATTTCTATAACAAAAGCTAGTCGTAAAAGCCGCCATCAACCTCTATCGGACGTCTGGAACGTAGTGCTGACATCCGAGGGTTATGTCAGACGTCTGAAGATACTTCCGGACGTCTGAAATTGTTTCGGTTCGCCTCCCAACCACTAACACATGTACGTGCATTGTCAGGACTTTGGCAGAGAAAAAAATATGGAAAAATAGATCTCTACCAGATGTCTCATTCTACCTTTGGACATCCGGTAAGACGTCTGAATGTTGCTCCGGACGTCTGATTCCACAAAAAAATAACTTCCGCGGAACTGCTCTGGCTTTCTTCACTGTAGACGCTGCAGCAGAGCAGCACGACGCCCTCCGCTCCCGCACTCAGACCCGCTCTCCACTCACCTCTTGCTCTCTCTCCGGTTCCCTGCTCTCCTCTCACTCGGCTGTGATGGTGTGAGACGAAGAGGAGGAGGAGGGGGTTTATAAAGGGAGAGGAGGTGAGGGGAAAGGCGTGGACATAGCATGGAGTGGTGCGGGGTGCAGGTGATGGCTGTCGCAGGGGAAGGAGCGGTAAGGCGAAAGGTGTGGGCGTCGCAGGGAGTGGCATGTGCATGGTACGCGTTGAAAAGGAAAGGTATTTTCAGACATCTGGCTTTCTCTCCAGACATCTGGACAGACATCTGGTGAACATTCCAGACGTCTTAAGCTACCAAAAAGGCGACGAGTCATTTCAACATAACAAACTTAAAGAAAGTTTCATCCCCGAAACTTGAACTAACTCGGGTGTGGAAAATAATGTAGCAGCGTATAACAAACTTAAAGAGGACTGAAGAAGGTCCGAAGAGACATACCCTCGAAAAGCTTCGGGTACTGCTCTCGCATTGCCGCCTCAAGCTCCCAAGTCACGTCCTCATACCGCTAGCTCCTCCACAAGACTTTCACCAGGGGTACCTCCTTCCGTCTCAGACTCCGGACGGCTCTGTCTAGTATCTGTACCGGCTTCTCGGGATAGGTCAGGTCATCTCCCACCTTGATGCTCTCGTGGATAAGGACATGGCTGGGATCGGCGATATATCTCCTGAGGTTGGACACGTGAAACACGTCGTGCACTCCAGAGAGCTGGGGAGGAAGGGCAAGTCGATAAGCAACAAGTCCCATCCACTCCAAAACCTCGAAAGACCCCACAAATCTCGGTGCAAGCTTCCCTCTCACCTTAAACCGCTGCAAGCCCTTCATGGGCGAAACACGGAGGAAGACGTGATCCCCAACCTCAAATTGTACCTCCCTACGCTTTAGATCAACGTAACTCTTCTGCCTGCTCCGAACAGTACATAGTCGTCGATGGATCTACTTGATCACCTCCTGACTCTGGCGTATCAACCAGGGACCAACCTTTCACTTTGTCCCCACCTCAACCCAACTCAAGGGAGCCGTACACTTCCTCCCGTACAGAGCTTCATATGATGCCATGCCGATGCTCGAGTGTTAACTATTGTTATATGCAAATTCTGGCAGGGGCAAATGCTCCTCCCAGGAGCCCCTCCAGTCCAGTATGCAGGCGCGTAGAAGATCCTCAAAGGTCTAAATGGTGCCTTCCGACTGCCCGTCTGTCTGGGGGTGATAAGCTGTACTAAACCTCAGACGAGTCCCCAAAGCCCGCTGAAGCTCTACCTAGAATTGGGAAGTGAAACGAGTGTCTCTGTCTGAAATAATCTCGTGGGGGACCTTGTGAAGGCGCACCATGTCTCTGATGTATCGCTCCACCAACTATGCTGGTCCGAAAGTGACTCGGATTGGCAGAAACCATGCTGTCTTTGTCAATCTATCTACAACCACCCAGACTGCATTGTGTCCCCACTGTGTCATAGGTAATCCCACTACTAGGTCCATAGTGACACTCTCCCATTTCCATTCTGGCACGGGAAGTGGCTGCAATGGCCCTATAGGCCTCTGGTGCTCGGCCTTCACCTGCTAGCATATCAGAAATTGCTGAACGAAAAGACCCACATCCTGCTTCATGCCCCTCCACCAGAAATCACGTCGTAGGTCGTAATACATCTTCGTGTTCCTGGGATGTATGGTAAATCTAGATCCGTGTGCCTCAGTCAGTAGCTCCCTCAACAGCTCATCGTCTCTAGGAACGCACAAGCGTCCCCTCATACGCAGGACTCCGTTAGTGAACGAGAACTCTCCTGGGCTCCCTGCCAATACTCAGTCTCGCTGTGCCCGTAGGTATGGGTCCGTCATCTATCCAATCACTATGCGATCCATCAGCTCTGGTTGTGTCTGCCTCACCACTGTCACTGCCCCGCAGTACCCCTATGACTCCTGGGGTCGTCAGCCGCTCAACTCCTCCATGAGTCTCCAACTCTGTGCTTGTAAGCAAGCCAAGTGGGCGGGCACCTTCCGGCTCAAGGCGTCAGCTACCACATTGGCCTTCCTTGAGTGGTAGGAGATGCTGCAATCATAGTCCTTCAGGAGCTCCAACCAACATCTCTGCCTCATGTTGATCTCCTTCTGGTCAAACAGATATCTGAGGCTCTTATGGTCAATGAAAATCTCGAATGTCTCTCCGTACAAGTAGTGCCTCCAGGTCTTCAGTGCTAGAACAACTGCCGCCAACTCCAAGTCATGGGTGGGGTAGTTATGCTCATGGGGCTTCAATTGTCTCGAAACATAGGCGACAACTTGACCCCACTGCATGAGCACACCCCTCAACCCCTGCAACGAGGCGTTTGTGTAAACGACGAATCCACCACCGTTGTCAGGGATGGTGAGTACAGGAGCTAAGGTCAGCCTCCCCTTCAGCTTTTGAAAGCAAGACTCACAATTGTCTGTCCAAGCGAAGGGTACGTCCTTTCGAGTCAACCAAGTCAGAGGATGTACAATCTATGAGAATCCTCGAATAAACCGTCTGTAGTAACCAGCCAGTCTCAGAAAACTGCGAATCTCTGTCACCGTACGTGGTCTTTCCCACCTGAGCACTGCCTCCACTTTGGTTGGATCCACAGCCAATCCATCCTCTAAGATCACATGGCCTAGGAAGGTGATCTATCTCAACCAGAACTCGCGCTTGCTGTACTTGGCGTACAACCTATGCCGTCGCAAAGTATCTAGGACCATGTGAAGATGCTGCTCATGCTGTGTCTGATCTCGAGAGTAAATGAGTACGTCATCATTAAATACTACCACGAACTGATCCAGGTACGGCCAGAAGATGCGGTTTATCAGGTCCATGAAAGTGGCAGAGGCGTTGGTCAGTCCAAACAGCATGACCAAGAACCGGTAGTGACCATACCGCATATGAAAGGCTGTCTTGGAGACATCGGTCTCCCTAATCCTCAGCTGATGGTAGCCCGACCTTAAATCTATCTTGAAGAATACCGTGGCATCTCTCAGCTGGTCGAAGAGATCATCTATGTGCGGCAATGGGTACTTGTTCTTGACAGTAACCCGATTCAGCTGTCTGTAGTCGATGCACAGCCGAAAAGTACCGTCCTTCTTCTTCACAAACAGAACGGGGGCTCCCCATGGGGAGGCATTGGGCCTCACGAAGCCGTTCTCTAGCAGGTCCTGTAGCTGTGACTTGAGCTCTCGCAGCTCAAGTGGGGCCATCCGGTACGGTGCTGTAGAAATGCGACCAGTCTTCGGTACCAATGAGATCTCAAACTCGACCTCACACTCAGGTGGCAGTCCTGGCAGCTCCTTTGGAAAGACGTCGGGGTACTCACGAACCACCGGAATACTTTGTAAGTTGACAACGGGGCCAGGCTCTGCTAGGACACAAGCAAAGAAGCCCTCGCACCCCTGGCTCAGCAGCTTCGTTGCCCGAAGCATGGAGATGCACTTGAATCCTTCATCTACTGGCTGGCCATGGAACTCAAATGGAGGCAACCGTGGTATGAAGAAAACAATCTTTCTTCCGAAACAGTCTACAAGGGCATGATACGCAGCTAACCAGTCCATCCCCAAGATCACACCAAAATCCTCCATCGGGATCATGATCAGGTGTATCGAAAGACTGTGTCCCCCTATCATGACCTCACAATCAGTAAAAACCTCCTCTGCAATAAACACCTGCCCATCCGATCCTCTAATCAGGAAGGGCTCCTCTAAAAGTACACTGCCCGACTCCAAGCTGACAGCAAAATCCGCAGAAATAAATGAGTGTATGGCACCAAAATCGAAAAGCGTGTAAACGAGCCTACCGGAAACAGTAACCATACCTGCAACTATGGAGCCTAAAGCTCTAGCATCTCCGTGAGTCAGGGCGTTAACATGTCCCTCAGCCCTCGGGGCAGAAGAAGCAGCCGTGCTTTGAGTCGGGCGGGAAGCAGCGGGCCAGTACCCTCCTCGTGATTGCTGTCTTCCTCCTCGGCCCTAGTAATCGCGGTCGCCAGATCGGCCTCCAATGCTCGGTGCTGGGAGTGTCGGCTGCGCTCTGGCCCTAGATGGACAATTCCTCCGTATGTGGCCCGGCTGGCCACACTGATAGCAAAGGGGTATGCGGCCTCCTCCCTCTGTCTGTTGTCCCTGCTGGTGACTGGGCGGAGGTTTGCTACAGTCGGTTGGTCCCTGTCGGGGACCCCCAAAGGTCCCTGGTGGACCCACAAAACAGGATGGCTCCACTGCTGGTACCTGGTGTCTCCTCTCCCGACGGCCTTGTGAGTGCTCCTACGAGTAGGGCCTCTTCCATCCTCCTCCCTCGGTGTCTTGCATGGATGGGTTGGTCTCCTCGTAAGTCATAGCAGCCTCGACTACGCGGGAGAAGGTAGGCAGCTTCAGGGGCTTTACATACCCCCGAATGGCAGGTCGGAGACCCTCGGTGAACCTCCACGAGCGCTCCTCCTCAGTAGATGCAGCTGTCGGGGCAAAACGTGATAGCTCCAGGAAACGCATATTGTACGCGCTAACCGTCATCGCCCCCTGGAGGAGAGTGTGGAACTCCCGCCTCCTCTGATCCTGCCAAGTCTATGGGAAGTACTGCTCACAGAAGAGCACCACAAACCGATCCCACGTCAGCTCTCCCTCCCCCTGTCCTCTGACCGCCTCCACCACCTGTGCGCTGCACTCTCCAGCTGATACGTGGCGAAGGCCACGCGGCACTCCGCAGGAGTACAGAGGGTGTCAAAGATCTTCTCCATCTGTTCCAACCAACCCTCTGCCTCAGATGGGCTCTCCTCCCCCTTGAAAGAGGGGGGCTTCAGCTTCCTGAACTGACTGAAGACCTCGTGGTGCAGCCGCAATGGGGGAATGGGTGCACCTCCAGGCAAGGAGGACTCGTGCCCCGAAGTGTGTGAAGGAGGTGGGGGCGGTGGAGGATCACCCCCTCCCCCTCCAGCTCGTCCAGCGTCGTGGCGACTTGCCTGCCCCACGGAAGACTCCCCCTCCGCATCCCCAAGAAGAGGAGGTTGAGGAGGAGGCTGATAGAGCTCCTCCTGGATGAGATCCCGGATCAACTGGGCAAGGTCCAAAGCTTGAATGCCCGGAAAGAGAGGTAGAGTGACCCCGTCCTCAGCCATCGTTTGCCCTCCCCTACGACCACGCCCTCGGCCATGACCACATCTGCGGCCTGCCTCAAGAGCTCCCTGGCGTGGCATCTCTTGCACGGAGATCGAAAAGAAACGGGATTGTCGGTGATTGTTTGATTACAAAGGAGACGTAAGACTCGAAAATGACAATCAAGATAAAACGTTGTGATGGCTATCCTAGCTACATGTACAAGTGTGATGATTTTCAAACTATTTGGTTCATTTCTCGGGACGACCTTGCTCTGATACCATCTTGTCACGACCCAATCCCAAATCCCTACAGGACCCGAGATCGGCTCGCCTCGACTAATCCCAAGACCTAGTCGCCCAACGAGAAATAACCAAATAACATGCATCAAACCACAACCACACAACTAATGTAACTAAGTAGAAAGAAGTTTACAACAACAGCAGAAAAAAGAACAGTAATACTACAATATTACATGCCCTCAAGAACAGAGATACAGCCATCACAACAAAACTAGTACATAATAGAGAACATAATGGAAATGTACTGAAAATATAATTACAAGAACTCACTACAATTAGTAGTAGAAACTATAGCTGGGCTCGACTAGGCCCAGCATCCTCAGCTGCCCGTGGCTCGGGCTGCTCAAATCCCTGACTTGTACAAAGTTATACATCTAGAGTCAACTAACGCTGAGTAGAGTGGTGGCTAAAACATAAAATACATTTAACAAGTAGCTTAACATATTACTTTCCAATCCCAATTATCTTATAACGGTTTGCTGTGAAGAGATCTCTAATCAGGATCTATTACATTACTTAATCTTCTTGTTCCCTAGAGGAACGACCTTGCTTACGATTTTCCAGTGATGTAGGATGCACACGTGGCACTCTCCTGGCCGGGAGAGTCCCTCCGTGGTAGTCCTACACCCGGTCTACCACCCCAAGGTCATGATAGTGACATAGCGGTGACTACGGCACACGTGATAAGCGTGTAAGTAGCTACCCCGCACTAGTACTCGGTCAGTCGTTTCCACTAGCGGGTACGTCCAAACGTACAGTACGGAACAGCACAGGGCCTTGCCCTCTCAGAACAGAACTGGGGTCTCGCCCCTCTACAATCCACGTACCCTCTTCCGACTACCCCGGTTTGCCCAACGAGATAACAAGAGTTGGTGCAGGGTGCCATGCCTAACCCCGGGCCCCCTGGGGCGGCTAGCTCCCCCCTACACTAAGTAGCTCACCTCGATACCACGTACACAAGGGCCGACAGGAGTCGACGTACAGTGGCCAAACTCACCCCAGGGCTTAACCCAAGGGCGGCAAGCTTCCCTCTACACTACAAGGGATAGTTACTCTCTTCGGTACTATGTACACGAAGGTCAGCTTATTTCCCTTAACGGCCGCCTGTGGGCGGCAATTCCAGAACCATCCGGTTCTCTGTGCTACAGTATTCTTGTCTCATTCCATATTCCCTATAGGGTTTGTACATGACTTTCCCTTTATCCAGTTTTATATATACAAAACGACAGTTCAATCATAGTACAGATTTGTTCATAACGTGGTCCATTATAAATAATACAGACAGCTCATGATTTACTTAATTATTCACATGCATTTTTCTCTAACCCTAGCATTCATATCACAACCTAAGGTTCAATTGAATAGCTGTATTCTAGAGCATACATTTATTTCTTCCTAGAATTCATCTCACATCCTAGGTTTTAACTAATTGCATGCATTTTATTAACTTGGGGATTTATAGTTAGAACCACTATACCAGGGTAACCGGGTGGAATGGAGGCTCGTACAGCAGCTCCTAACTTCTTCGCAGGTCCCGTACACTTGACAGATTTGAGACCTAAGATGTGGATGGACAGGTCAAAAAGGATTCTAAAAGATACAGACAAGGTACCATTACGTGAAGAAATTCGTACAAAAAACAACAATGTTTCATTTGTGAAAAACCGACATCGTTTGGGCCTTGTATAGGACTAAAACATGAGATCTGACAGAAATCAGACGTCTGGGAAAGGGGGCCAGACATCTTAAATGACTCGCAGGCATACCTTTCCTGAGGCGCCTCTATCGGATATCTGGAACATAGTGTTTTGCAGGCACTACATTCCAGACGTCCGAGGGTTACATCAGACGTTTGGAGATACTTCCAAACGTCTAAAACTATTTCGATCCGCCTCCCAACTGCTGACACATGTACATGCATTGTCAGGACTTTGGCAGAGAAAAAAATATGGAAAAATAGATCTCTACCAGATGTCTCATTCTACCTTTGGACGTCCGGTAAGACGTCTGGATGTCACTCCGGACGTCTGATTCCGTGAAAAAATGACTACTGCGGAACCGCTCTGGCTTTCCTTGCCGCAGATGCTGCAACAGAGCAGCACGGCGCCCTCCACTCTCGCACTCAGACCCGCTCTCCACTCACCGCTTGCTCTCTCTCCGACTCCCTGCTCTCCTCTCGCTCGGCTATGATGGTGTGAGACGAAGAGGAGGAGGGGGTTTATAAAGGGAGAGGAGGTGAGGGGAAAGGCGTGGGCATCGTAGGGAGTGGTGCGAGGTGCGGGTGATGGCTGTCGCAGGGGAAGGAGCAGTGAGGCGTGAGGCATGGGCGTCGCAGGGAGTGGCATGCGCACGGTACGTGCCGAAAAGGAAAGTTATTTTCAGATGTCTGGTGAACATTCCACACATCTTAAGCTACCAAAAAGGCGGCGAGTCATTTCAACACCCGAATTGGAAATGGTCCAAAGAGGCTTGTTAGGGGTATCCTCAATAGTGGCATTCTGAATTTTATATACAAAATGATCAGGGAACAAATCAAAGAGGACAACATTGGATGAGTTAAGGATCATGTCTTTCACAGTAATAAGACTAGGGGAGTAGGACATAGGCAAAATATCTCTCAAAGGAGAATCACCAATCCAAAGGTTAACCAAAAATCAATCAAGCCCTCATGAACATCCCAACGGATGAAAGGTTTCATGGCCAAATATTCAACTTTGAGTTTTTGAAAGCGGCTAGGCATCGAAGAGGCAGAGAAATGACCATAGAGACTTTTGATCAAATAAGCATAGGGGGAGTTTCCAACAAGGATAGTCCAGACTCTTTTTATTCTAAGAGCTTTGATCACCAAAGTGAGTTTGCAGACACCCAAACCTCCTTTGTCAAGAGGTATGGTAATGGAGTTCCAAGAAATCCAATGATGGGGGTGGATGTGCTCCAAAGAACCCCAAAAGAAACCAGCAAAGATAGATTCCAACTTTTTGATAATTGATTTAGGGACTTCAAGCACAAAAAGGATAAGAATAGAGATCGACGTAAGAACATATTTTATGAGAAGAAGACTCACAGGTGGAGAGAGTAAATTTGCTTTCCAGGGACTTAATTTGAAACGGATTTTGTCAACCAACTCAACAAAATATTTGGCTTACCAAGATACTTGAAAGGGAGGGAGCCAAGAAGATAGCTCGTGGTATCAAGGAGTCTAGAAATTTTGCTAGAAGGGAAGTAATTGCCCATAAAACACGAGCTTTTCAAGAGACTGACCTTCTGGCCAGAGTTTATTTCAAAATCTTTAATGAACCGAGAAAGATTTTGAATGGAAGTAAGGTTACCAAAGATGATAACGTCATCGGCATATAATGAGGTGATCGGACAATGAACACCCCTTTTAATATTGAAGGGTAAGATTTTCCCCCATAAAACTTGCTCCTTAATGTCAAAGATAAAAGGTTTCTTGAAAATATTGAAAAGGAAAGGAGATAAGGATCCCCTTTCCTCATACCCTGGGTCACATCAAACAAAAGATGAGGAGGCCCCCATCAATCAAAATGGAGGAGCCACCATGCTTAACACAACGCCTGATCAAATTTATGGCCCCAGAGTTGAAACCAAAATGTCACATAATATCAAAAAAAATATTTCATTCGACTCTATCATAGGCTTTCTCCAAACCTAACTGAATGATGACATTAGAGCCATAGACTCTACAATCAATGTGTTTAGTAATCTCAAAAGCGGTCGCAATGGTGTCAAGCATGGAGCAATCTTTAACAAATCATACTTGTTCAAGAGAGATGATTTTGTGAACAAAAGTAGAAAGGTCAGTTACGATAATAGGAGACACAATTTTGTAAGTGACATTACATAAACTAATGGATCAAAAATCATCCAAATCATTAACCACTTTCTTCTTAGGAATTAAGGAGACGAAGGTGTATTGTTAAAACCGCGGGGGAAAGAATCGAAAGTAAAAAAGCAATTGACGGCAGCAATCAGATCATTCTTAATAACATCCCAGAAATGATGATAAAATTTTACATTAAAATCATCAAGGCCAGAGGTCCGGTTGGAATCAATCCATTTGCCAAATAATATCCAGAATTTCATTTTCATGGGAAGTAGAAGTATTCATATCAGAATCCTCAGAAGATTTGATTCTAGGAATGATATGGAGGAACGAGTTGGATACAGCAGGAGCTCTTGCAAAAAATTAATAGTTTTTGACTCAGCTTCCCTCCAAGAACCATGACCAATCACAGAAACCATTGACGCGTGGGAGCATTTGGCAAAACGACATTTGATAGTAGCAAAAAAGAATTTGTTACAACCTAATTAATCCAACCAATTTTAGCACGTTGAAGGTAGGAATCATTAAGTTTAATTAAAGCATCATCCGGGTTGTTTTTAACCGAATAAACCATCGTCCCACGAGGAAGAAAGCTTCCCATCAAGGTCATCGTATCTAGACTCCATGTCTTTAATCAACCTGTGAATGTCACCAAAAGTCGAACGATTCCAGTATTGAAGCACCTTTTAAAGGTGAATTAATTTAGAGCAAAAAAGAGCCAAAGGATTCGGAGCGTAGAAGGAAGGAGGTTAGTTCTAGTTATCATAAACAAAGTCTTTGAAGTTAGGATCAGGAAGCCACATGTTCTGAAAACGAAACAGATGAGGACAAGAAGGGGAAGAGGAATTAAGAGAGATCGAAATTGCAGAATGATAAGAATCCATGAAGGAAAGATACTTCCCAAAGGGAGATAAACACAAGGCATCCACATTAACAAATACACAGTCCAACTTTTGGTAAATTCGAGCACAACCCATAAGATCATTGCACCAAGACATTTGATTTCAACCTAAAGGGAAATCAATCAGCGCCAAGGGAGGAGACAAAATTTTGGAAAGCCACAGATTGAGAGTCCCTCACAGGAGCTCCCCCCCACTTTTATCCTTGACATTAAGGATAGTGTTGAAATCCCCACCTATCAACGGGGGATCACAAATGGAAGAATTCAAAGAGAAGAGATGGGATCACAAATGATCGTAGGAAGCATAGATCCCAAAAATAGTGAGAGGCCTGACATCAAAGAAGCAAGTAAACGAGATCACCTTATTATGAACATCAAGAGTAGAAATTGCAATATTATTTTCTTCAAAAGCATCGAATATTAGAGGTAGCAGGGACAGCCAAATCATGACTTAATTAACAGTAATGGAACGATAACAAGTTGTTCAGAGCAACCACCAATTCTTGCTCTCAATGGTGGAATGGTAACAAGGCCCTAGTCTCTTAGATCAGATATGGTAAATTGGATCTTGGGGCTATCTGGTGAGGGGAATCGGATGGTACAATAAGTAAAGTAATAGAAAAGGTGGGGTGAAATAACTAAATTTTGATATTTAGATTATAGATAAGTTAAAATTATTTTACAAAAAAAAAGGTAAAATAATTTTAGGTCAGATTAATTTTTCTAAAGCTAATGCAAATAACAAGCGAGCTAATTGATATAAAGTAATGTAGATTAGTATACTTGACTCACTTACCAAACAAAGTCCTAACAAATTGCTTGATGGAGAGGCAGTGCACACTCTAAACTAGAACAACTTCTGGGATAGCCATGCTCATTTGATCGACGACGCATGAATTTAAGGTTATGTGCATAAAAATCTCCTTTTATTTGAGAAAAAGCTTCGTGTGTATCAGAATGGAGGTAGGTTGGAAAATATAAAAATTGACGTAAAAGTTGGTATATAGTTGTAAATGCGGTCCCAACTCGTATCCCTCTTTTTTATGTAAAAAATGAGCTAACACATTCCGGGGTCTACTACTGTTGAAACCAACAACAAATCACTTTTGTAGAGGTAGTGATTGTGTAAAATCACTTTACACCTTTAAAATAATTTTACATGGATAAAAAGTAAGAATGTACCGATACATTCTTACTTTAAATTACTTTGCACCAGTGCAATATTATTTTACACGGGTGTAATATTTTTTTACATGGATGCAAAGTAAGATTGCACCTTACTTTAAATTATTTTACACCAATGCAATATTATTTTGCACAAGTGCAATATTTTTTTGTATGGATGCAAAGTAATATTGCACCGGTGCAAACTTAAATTCCAAGTGTTTCTTTACATATGACAAACTTAGGGTTTAGTCTTTAGTATTTAGGGTTTAGCTAAACCCTAAATCCTAAACCGTAAGGTAAAAAATTACTTCTCATATGTAAAATCACTTTAATAAACCTAAACCTTAAATCTATAGGTCAAAATCACTTTGCACAGATATAAAATCACTTTGGATATGTGAAACTACCCTTTAAATAATTTTATACCAATGTAAAATGAAATTATACTAATATAAAGGTACCTTACAATAATTTATCACCAATACAAAGTAATTTATCACCAATATAAAATTTTTAATCACCTCAATGTTTCATATTAAAGTGAAGTAATAATTTTTTTAAATATGGTAAAAATTATCGCATAATAAATCTTACATATTTTTTAAATTAAATATTAATTATCAAATGAATCACTATTCTTGACATTAATGTGTAAAATATAAAAATAATATTCCACGGGATATCGTTCTATATTTAGCAATCGAAATGTACATAATGTACAAATCCTTGTACTTATATCATCATTCTTCCATTTGAAAAAAACTAATTGTGGGTGGGCGGTGGACGTAACCACGGGACATGATCAACCGGCACATATTGATTGCTTTGACCTTTAGCTTTTTCTGTCATCATCGGTGATTCCAACTTCCGTGCACGCACCAACTTGCCTGACCCCTCTGCCACCATAGGCAATTTGTTATACCTTATTAGGTCGTAGAAGGGGAGGTGTGGTTTCTTGATATCCCTTTAACCCTCTAAACTATTGATCAACAGCGCCTTCTTAAATCGGCGACTGTCGAGCCCACAATATTTGTGCCCACTTGTCCTCTTCCATGCGCGGCCCCTGATTGGTGCAATCGATTAGAACCGCCGAAGATGTTACTTTTGCTGAGAGGGTAATCTAATTTGATGTTTCGTTGGATGCTCAAATGATTTTGGAATGTGACCATAAAAATTACACTCAATTTTGATGAAATAAATAAAATTTGATGTTTTGATTATTTGGACGTATTAAATTTAATTACACTCAATTAACTTCTTTTAATCTGATGTGAATGGAAGACAGGTTAGATGATACACAAATGAGGATTAGCTCGCTTAACTCAATCTATCGAACATCACATCGGAGTATTTCCATAAAGCTCCTCCGGGCACATCCTGGTTGTTGGACGTCACATTAGGAGGAGAAAGACATGGGGTTGAGGTCCGAAAGGATGCATTTTCTTGACGATTTCGAGGAGATCTTTGTGAAAAAGGAGGAATAACGGCTGACTCACTTGGTAAGATTCCATTGTTACTTTAACCTTACGTTGATTGGAGTTAGCATGTTGGCTTCGTCAGCTTTTCCTTCGTAGCACCGGATGCCTCTGGTTACAAAGTGAGTGGGTGTCCAGAGATTTGGGTTTATAAAAGGATATTTTCATAATATGGGTCCATCTAATTTGATCGAGAACAGGGTGAAACCAAGATACAATGAAGGGAGTCTGATTAGTCACCTGTGATTGTCAAATTGAGATAAGCATTAATGTATATATTTCTAATGTGACCCGAGATCGCGTTAGACTTGTACAGCTTGCTTTCAGTTATGAGATTTTTTTTTTTTTTTGTCCAAGGGTAGAGAAATGTATGTTATAAATTAAAAAGTGATGTGAGGTGTTATTTTTGTATTTCATACAACGTTGAGAATGTGGATTCAATTGATATTGACATTTAATGTAAAGAAATAAAAGAACGTGAGATTTGTTACGTAGTAGTCCCTATCACATTCAAAAAAATCACCACATCACTTTAACTTAAAATACATAGATGATAAATAACTTTGCATCGGTGATAAACTACTTTACACCGGTGATTAATTATTCTAAGGTATCTTTGCACCGGTGCAATCTCATTTTATACTCATGATAAATTATTCTAATAATAGTTTTACTTGTCCAAAGTGATTTTGCACCTGTGCAAAGTGACTTTGATATATGAGTTTACGATTTAAGGTTTAGGGTTCAGGTTTATGGAAAATGATTTCACGTATGAAAAGTGATTCTTCACTTCCAATGTGATTTTTCACCTTACGATTTAGGGTTTAGCAAAGCCCTAAACACTAAAGACTAAACTCTAAACTCTAAAGTGAAAAATCACCTTTCAAATGTAAAATCACTTGTCCTAGGTGAAAAAACACTTAGAATTTAATTTTGCACCGATGTAATCTTATTTACACCCGTGCAAAATAAGATTACACCGATACAAAGTAGTTCAAAATAATATTACACCGATGTAATGTTACTTTGTACTCGTGCAAATTATTTTAAAGGTGCAAAGTAGTTTTGTATAGTTGCAAAATAAGATTACACCAGTGCAAAGTGATTTCGAAGGTAATTTAAATGACTTATACCTGTACCAAAGTGATTTGTTGTTGATTTTAACAGTGATACATCACTATATGTAACACTTTTTTTACATTAAAAAAAATGATACAGATTAAAATTACATTTACACTATTATACGTTAACTATTATATTAATTTTTTTATTTTTCAACCTACATTTTTTTAATTTAAAATTTATTACAGGCAAATTAAGAAAATTAACTAACCCCACGACATCAACCCCTAACTAATACATGAACGAGACTCAAACTCAGACCTCCTATATCACAATCACCAATAGTTACCATCCATCGAAACGTACCTGACCGATTGGGGAGACCGATGTAATGTTACTTTGTATTCGTGCAAATTATTTTAAAGGTGCAAAGTAGTTTTGTATAGTTACAAAATAAGATTACACCAGTGTAAAGTGATTTCGAAGGTAATTTAAATGACTTATACCTGTACCAAAATGATTTGTTGTTGATTTTAACAGTGATACATCACTATATGTAACACTTTTTTTACATTAAAAAAAATGATACAGATTAAAATTACATTTACACTATTATACGTCAACTATTATATTAATTTTTTTATTTTTCAACCTACATTTTTTTAATTTAAAATTTATTACAGGCAAATTAAGAAAATTAACTAACCCCACGACATCAACCCCTAACTAATACATGAACGAGACTCAAACTCATACCTCCTATATCACAATCACCAATAGTTACCATCCATCGAAACGTACCTGACCGATTGGGGAGACCGATGTAATGTTACTTTGTACTCGTGCAAATTATTTTAAAGGTGCAAAGTAGTTTTGTATAGTTACAAAATAAGATTACACCAGTGCAAAGTGATTTCGAAGGTAATTTAAATGACTTATACCTGTACCAAAGTGATTTGTTGTTGATTTTAACAGTGATACATCACTATATGTAACACTTTTTTTACATTAAAAAAAATGATACAGATTAAAATTACATTTACACTATTATACGTTAACTATTATATTAATTTTTTTATTTTTCAACCTACATTTTTTTAATTTAAAATTTATTACAGGCAAATTAAGAAAATTAACTAACCCCACGACATCAACCCCTAACTAATACATGAACGAGACTCAAACTCAGACCTCCTATATCACAATCACCAATAGTTACCATCCATCGAAACGTACCTGACCGATTGGGGAGACCGATGTAATGTTACTTTGTATTCGTGCAAATTATTTTAAAGGTGCAAAGTAGTTTTGTATAGTTACAAAATAAGATTACACCAGTGTAAAGTGATTTCGAAGGTAATTTAAATGACTTATACCTGTACCAAAATGATTTGTTGTTGATTTTAACAGTGATACATCACTATATGTAACACTTTTTTTACATTAAAAAAAATGATACAGATTAAAATTACATTTACACTATTATACGTCAACTATTATATTAATTTTTTTATTTTTCAACCTACATTTTTTTAATTTAAAATTTATTACAGGCAAATTAAGAAAATTAACTAACCCCACGACATCAACCCCTAACTAATACATGAACGAGACTCAAACTCATACCTCCTATATCACAATCACCAATAGTTACCATCCATCGAAACGTACCTGACCGATTGGGGAGACCGATGTAATGTTACTTTGTACTCGTGCAAATTATTTTAAAGGTGCAAAGTAGTTTTGTATAGTTACAAAATAAGATTACACCAGTGCAAAGTGATTTCGAAGGTAATTTAAATGACTTATACCTGTACCAAAATGATTTGTTGTTGATTTTAACAGTGATACATCACTATATGTAACACTTTTTTTACATTAAAAAAAATGATACAGATTAAAATTACATTTACACTATTATACGTCAACTATTATATTAATTTTTTTATTTTTCAACCTACATTTTTTTAATTTAAAATTTATTACAGGCAAATTAAGAAAATTAACTAACCCCACGACATCAACCCCTAACTAATACATGAACGAGACTCAAACTCAGACCTCCTATATCACAATCACCAATAGTTACCATCCATCGAAACGTACCTGACCGATTGGGGAGTTCCTTCTGCGTAACAAAAAAAGGTGATGCCTTAATTATATTCTTGTTGGCATGTGAGGCTGCACCTCTTTTTGCTATTCTGACATGGTTGGACGTATCCGAAGGCCATTTATATGGCTGAAGTGTTACCCACTCCACAGGAGTCTGTTTTTTTTTATCTGCGAGTTCAGATGCATCAGACTAACAGCTTTCATTGATTTCTCTCACAGTGAAGTTTTTCCCCCCAAGTAGTTAAATTCAAAGAAGCCCCGTTTTTACATCTGTGAAAAATCTCCACAATTCTTCTGAAATTGATTTCGGAATAGTGAAAGTATGATCATCTTGTCGGTGCTTGGTTGTGTAGAAGTAGGTATGTATGTGCAGATGCCAGCTAATTAGGTGAAAGTTTGACCAAATAGGAAAATATTAGACTAACAATGAGATTAAGGGAGAAAGGGTTAAGGGTAAGAGATCGATCAAAGAAGTCAAACAAAGTGCTGGGAGAAAATTATTGGACACGATCTTGATTATTTTAATTTCTACCCTTGAGCAAAGTCAAAGAATTCATGTAGTTGGCTTCACTTAGTTTGAAAAAGTTTTACTATTGTGACTGTTGTGGTTGATTGGTTGTATTTTTATTATATGTATGTATTATTTTTTCTAACTAAATTTTACCACTACAGGAAAAAAAAGTAGGGAACATGACTTATACCTTCTAAATACGAAAGAGGGAAGGAGAATCATGACTCATGGTCTAGTGTAAAATGATTAAGTATGTGTACCAAAATTTATATAGTTAGTCCATGTCAAAAAGTCCAAAAAGATATGTTTTAAGTATATATAGTTATGAGGGAGGATTGGGGGTTAGAAGTTGGATGACAATCAAAGATTACCGAAGTTGTCTCTTGGATAAATGATTCAGTAAACAAATTACTATCTTTGGAGAAGCAAAAATAATTCAAGTTCCAGAGGTCTTATGTACTTGGTTTTTTTTTTTCTTCTTAATGATATATGATAAGGCAATGTTTTTTATTTATTTATTTTAATTCACAATCAGACCTTCATTCAATATACTAAAAAGCAACAAAAGAGCCAATAGAGACATGGCTTATCGAAACATTGTGTGCTGATAACATCCCCTCATAAAGAAAGAAAACAAATACTCCAAGGCAAAGTATCAAACTGCACACACAACATCACCAAAGACATCTAGGAAATTAGAACATTTTAAAAATATGCTTTATCTGTCATTGTGAGGAAACTATAAGAAAAAAGAGTAGAAATTAGGAATATGACTTATCGATGAATATGGTAACTTTGAATTCAAAGAGATAGGAGTATTGAGATTTACAACTATGCAACATTTTCTTACATCTATTTGTTTTTTAGTAGTTCAATTTATTTCACACAAAATTTCTCAATATTATCCTTTTGTTTAACAAAGTATGAAAATCAATATTATTTATCCCTCACTCCTTACAAATTGACATCATTTACATAAAATACCACGATCTCAATATTATCTTCACCGTGTATATATACATATATCAAAAGTTCTCAACCAATTAGGAGTGCAACTCTATCCATCTCAATGCTCTTGCGTCATGCATGGTCCTCACCTTTAACTATAAATTAAGCCATTTACTCTTCTACGTTTCATAATATATCCAGTTCACAACATCTACAAACTTTTAACCATTTGATAATATATATTTATATATAGCGAAGAGAACAGAAGAAGATTCAAGTCTTGTACTTCCCTCAATGATGACAGAATGATGAGACAGTACGTTCATAATTCTGAATAAGCATGTGTACGTGGATGCCTGTGTACGTCCATACATGGCTCCTCTAAACGATATCATGCATGTGTGTAACTTACTAGAATTAGCCTCAATTTAAGTCTAACCCATCGATGGATGGAAAAATATGCTAAATGGAAGCTATTTGTTGCCCAGATGAATATACAAGAAGCTGGGAGTACGTTAACAATTATTCTTTGTTGAGAAGATAGTGACATGTCTCTGCTCGCAAAAATATGAGTTTTTTCTTCTCTTTTGTGTGTGGGAGCAAAAATATATGAGTTACCATACTTTGCGCACGTATACATATTAATATTAGTGCATGCATATTGGAACATAATACATATATTATTCATTCATTGACAGAGACGTGCATACACATTTCTACCTTCTCTCATAGCATTGCCAACTTTAGCCAGAAACGGAAGGTGATTTAGGGCTAAGATTTCCAACTAGAACCCCCCACTTGTTTTGCTTATATAGCTACCATAGTAATCGGCATCATGCATGTCCAAGGATATATTACCACTGTCCCATCCACTCCCATCTCTATACCTTTCCTCCTCCCTCGTCTCCTCCTTTGCCACCACCATGGTCTCGCCCACCGTGGTGGGCGCTTCGTAGAACCTTGGAGACGACCCCGAGGGCGGTGGAATGGGTGGGACGATGGCCGGTAGCTTCGACAACAGCACCTCGAGGCTGTTCATGGATGGCATGATCGTCCTGCCAGGTGGGGAGAGCTGGCCGAAGGGGTCCAGAGGTTGCATGGGATGGTGAGGGTAAGCCCAATTGTCCATCGCAGAGGCACCTGCGGCGGCCGCGGTCGACGGGTGAGGCAGGAACACACCCGGGATGCTCTCCAGGTAGGTGAACTTCTTTCTTAGCAACACCACATAGTTCAAGTCCTCGTTCACCTTCAGTGTAGGTACAGTCGTCAAAAAAAAGTTGCAACATAATTAACTAAATAGAATGTATGGTTAACTTACAATTAAAGTTTGTAAAGAGTGATTATATACTCCACGCACTTATAGATTTAGCACACATGCATACCTAGACTCACCCATGTATGTCGAAGTGAACTTGCATGAATAGTGAGAAAAATCTCACCTAAATGATTATAGGTAATTTATCACACACACACACACACACATATATATATGTGTGATGTTAAAAACAATCTAATTATTTTCTTGCCACCGAGTTGCAATTATTGATAGTAATGGCATTAGGAAGCTTATGTCGTTAACATAAATACCAATTTGTAATCTCTAGAGTAGTCTACTAACCAAGGTCAAGGAAAAGTTGATTCAAGTTGAGTTAAAGATGCATATCTTCAAAGGAAATGGATAATGGTGATTTAATCCATCTTTGTGGATGAATTAGATGCTTGGAATTCGTTTCCTTCTCCTTCCTCTCAACCTCTCCATTACAGATGTCATCCAATCCCAAAAGAATGTTATCCAGGCCCTCCTTAGCGACGATGCCAAGCTCATCCTCCAGGTCCATCACCTCCTCCTTCAACCACAACCACTACAACTCCTCCATGTCCTCCCCTCTCCCCCACCATCACCTCCTCCTCCAACTAGATCTCCACCTTTGACCACCACCACCCACCCATTGCTCGTCCCTCCCTCCTACCCACCCTTGCCCTGTCAAAGGTCCTGTCAACGTCCACCACAATCACCACCTTCCCACTCTTCGTCCTCCCTCCACAGCTTCTTCTTGTTGTTGTTCTTGTTATTGTTGCTACTATTGCTATTGCTCTTATTGTTGCTTTTGCTACTGCTGCTATTATTGTTGCTTTGGCAGTGGTGGTGGTAATGGTGTCAAGAGGAGGGTGGAGAAGGAGGAGGGGGAGGAAGGAGGGAGAGGGAGACTTATGTTTGTTGACTCAAATTAGACGAACATTAACCTAAGAGACATTTCTACAAAAGGGTCATACCTTTTAATGACATTAATAGAAATAGTTACAATTCGATGGTAGAAAAATAATTTCGATGACTTTCAATGACATACGTGTAGAAACCTCTTCAAAAATATGTTACAAAGATTTTAGTTAACAAGGCAATAACATATCAATTGTGTATAAAGAAAATTAAATATATATGAGAGTTTTTATATAAATGCCAATAAAAAAGTTTGACTTAAAATAAATGGTACAATGAACTTTTTTTTAGTGCCACAATGAACTTCATATTATATGTATTTTACCATGTACATGCCTCATTTTACAACAATGTCATTATGTTAATGTAAGATTATACTTTACCACTATTCAAGAAGACAGGAAGGTAAAAGAATTATGGAGGGCAAAAGGTAGTGAAGGCTTTCTGCCGAGAGTGTTGGATGTATTTATCGAGGTATTTTGGTGCCATGATCCCAACCTGAAAGGAATAATAACAGGGGGCGAATGGCAAAGCTAGCGATCGAGATGAAGAGAGGGGAGTGGATCAAGAGGAGAAAAGTAATGGCATCTTTTCGATGTTTACCATATTATCTAGGGATATAAACAACTATTTCTTTGCATTTTTAGGAGAAAATAAGGTATCATCGTACAGAGGTATAATCTAGTGGAGAAGGGTTCTCGTCTCCAGGTCTTGTTGCTCCCTCGAGTGGGTCTAACACCCTTCGGCCCGTTCCACATCCTTAATTTTTGGAATCTATCGGTATCGATGAAGCTCGTCAGGTTTTCGATGAAGCTGAACAACGAGACCATCTCGATTGAACTGAAGAACAGCATCGTAGTCCACAGAACCATCACAGGTGTAGATATAACTATGAACATTCGCTTGAAGACTGTAAAACTGACATTGAAGGGTCAGAATCCGGTGACCCTTGATCATCTTAGTGTAAGAGGAGAACAATATTTGATATTACATTCTTCCCAACAGCTTGAACCTTGAGACATTATTGGTTGAGGGAACTCCCAAGGTTAAACCAAAGAAGCCAACTGCAGGGAGGCCTTTGGGATGTGGTAGAGATCGTGGCCGTAGCCATGGCCGTGGAAGAGATCGTTAATCAAACTTTTCCTCACAGGCCTACACATGTGGGCTATCTTTTCAAGATATTAAAGCATCTGTTTTGGGTGCCTGATTGGTCCATTGATAATTTCAAGATGAATTATTGAAAAGTGAGATGAATGTATTTCAAATGGTTTCATCACTTAATTAGAATTTTCTCATGTAATTTTCTTTGAAATCCATCAAAATCTTTTTGTTAAAAAAAAGAAAGGGTATCAACGTAACTGCATTTAGATTAAGTCTTAGAATTATATACGTCCAATACTCTATAAATTATAGTTAACAAGCAAGTACCATACATCTACTTAAAGCCATGCATGGGCAAATATATGCCCTGCAATATTAGACACACGCGCGCGCATACATGAGAGAGGGAGAGAGAGAGAGAGACCTTGTTGACCGCTCCAAGCTGGACCACTCCTTCTCTGACTGCAACCAAAGCAATGGTCTGCATGGGGTCACATTACGTATACCTCAAGTGTCTTGATAAAGGACAGATGTACATAAATCTCAAAAAAAAACAAAAAAAAAAGGTTGAAATGGCGTAGAGTCTGGATTGAAACCTCGATTCCTGCTTGGAACTGCGCCTCCCACGTCCTTGGATGCTAAATCAACAAATCAAAAACACAAACCCCTTCAGATAGGTACGTAGAATTATTGATGGATGGATATATATATCGAAGGATAGATGGATATGCACGCTCTATCAAGGTGCCTTTTGCGTCTAACCACACGTGCAGGCTCGTATATATACCTGTTTGTGTGCATGCTTTCGTGCATGCAATCATACGTAGAAAAGTGCATACGCAATTAGATGTATTAATTAACAAACACACATATATATATATAAGCATGAGTGAGTATATACATGTATATATACACATATGTATATGTATGCATGTACATGTGTACGTGCGTGTGTGCGTGCATATATATATATATATATAGAGAGAGAGAGAGAGAGAGAGAGAGATTAATACGGAATCAGAAGGATTTTGCCAAGGGTTGGCTTCCTGATCACGAGGCTCCTTGAAGATCCACTTGTGACTATGGTCAGCTGCTACTTTCCCTATCAATCTGCTCATGGATGTACAAAAAGATATCCAATCTTTTTCCACTCCCAAACAAATTACAAAAAAGGACCTTACCAGTCTAATTAAGATGTATATATCCATACCCTTCATCAAAGTTGTATATTTCATGTGACATCTTGAAGAAAAGATCCGGTTGCAGACCCCTGATCTCACTTTTATCTGATGCTGCTGCTGCTGTTGACGACGACGACGAGGATGATGATGGTGGGTTCTCCCCACATGAAGCTGCAAAGTTGCAAAAGCCATCTTCCCATGCCAAAATCCTACATAAAAGTGCATTTTTAAAGTAAAAGCAAAAGGTATGGCATACTAATTATCACCACTATATATTTACCTTAGTTTACATAAAATATATAAGACATGGAAACTTCCCAAGCTACTACACATTTTTTTTCTTGTCCCTACATGGCTAGAAACTATACATATATGTGGTGCTATCTATCTTTTGTACAATCATGAATAAGATCCATCTACAAGCCCATCTCCCGTAAAAATATTAATCTTCTTTGGTACTATGTGGTTCGATAGATAGGAATGGTGCCCCAGGGTGGTTGGTTCGCGGGAATCAACGGTGTTGTTCAATAGGATTAGATTCCTGATATAACACAAGTACTTTCATATTCTATAACCATATGTTTTCATCTCCATCTACATAAATAACGCATGCCATTGGTGATTAAGACGTGCTTTACACACGTACTTTAGTTTTTTTTTTTTTTTGTCAAATACTTTAGTACTTTGAACATGTATATATGAACATGTAGATTTTGCTTTTTTCTGGAATTTATTGGCATAACACATATTATATCTCAAGAACACACAAAAGTGCAAACTTTTCAAGTAAAAATAAGGTAAAAAAATTACCAGTTTCTCCTGTTGCTCCTTGACCTATCATAGATGCTCCTCGGGAGATCCCACCTAAAAAAAAAATTACCAGAAAGAGAAAAATTGTAGGAGGAGGAAAGAAGAGGAGAAAGAACAAGAAGAAGAAATATATATCATGCTTAATTAATTACTTACTTGGGAGGTGGGTAGTTTCTTGGGAGGATCCTCCAGAAGACAGCATAGACCCACTGGGAGTTAGGAGTGGTGCAGAGGCTCCTCAAGGTGTGCTGCAAGAGGTGGGTTGCAGCCAACTGGTGTAGCTGTTGCTCCTGATCCATGTGGTGCTCTAACCTGCGGGATCTCTTGCTCTTCAGATTTTGAGCAACCCACCTAAACCAAGGCAGCCCCCTTTCTTGGACTTCTTGGAGTATGGCAAAAATGCTCAACTGGCACCCTCTCCTATCCCTATCTTTCTGAGCAATATTGGGAGTACCACCTATTTCTTATATATATCTATGTGCGATCCCCACCACTCCCACACCCTCCCGCAGTGTTTTAATCATGAGGTGTATAATATTTTTATTTCCATGCTCATGTGCGGCCTTGTGTACATATACGGCAATCTAACAATTCAGTAGTTTATAGAAGCTTATACCTCCATTTACTTTAACCCTAGTGGATAGGAGACTGTTTGAGCTCTGCCCAACTAAAGCACTCTTTTTTTTCACGGGTTCGGAGGTGGAGGAACTCGATCGCTCTGCAACTCTTGTTACTGCAGATATATGATGCAAACCCTCGTATTTGAGTCAATTCTCTAACCATATTTTAAAATAACAATCATTAATTAACTAATACTTGAAGAACATTAATCTGATTTTGTAGCTTATTTCGCCGTCTAACTCTCCTCTTTAAAAGAAATTGCCACCACGAGAGTACGCATAGGTAAACCCCATCTCCCCCACCGATATATATAGCCCATCATGCAAGTAAACTAATTAATTAACCTTGAAAGTACATGCTCATCTTGTTGCTACGAAATAATATGCCAAAGAAATGAAGTTAGAGTGGTATAGGAATTAGGTCAGCCTAGCTACAAATTAAAAGTATGAGTTAATTAACGTAGTTTAGATCTTCCCTTTGAGATTTTTGATTGTTGAGCGAGCCAGCCTGGTAGTGGTTCAAAGGGAAATGTCGGCTGACCATTTTAATATTTTTGTGCAGCTGGAGAATTTTATAGTTTTTAATGATTGAGCCAAACGCTCTCGTTAGGGGTTATGGTTTTGGAAGTGTTTGTGCTGCCTTTATTTGTAATCTTGTTCATAATGTATAGAATCACATGCAGTATGCTTACTATTAAAATACATTATGCATGTCATATCATAGGATATCGTCTCTACATATGTATGATATTAAGTCCAACAGAAGCTTGCCTACAAAATTTGACCTGTTTTTCCAAACCAAGCCTTAGGCCTCGCATGAATTTTTTGTAATTTTATCCCTCAAGTCCAAGACCCACATTGTCCCCAGTCCCCAACTGTCCCTCCACCCCCACTCCTTGACGAGGAAACCATACTGTTCATCAGTGGACTAATTGGGATTTCGGTGAGGAGCCCACACCTCTCAAATAATTCAAATCCTCCCACTATCTAACTTTGGAATGGTACATATTTCACTTTCATTCATTGCCCACATCTCACTCCTCCTCTGCCTTTTTTTTTCCCCTTCTTCATCACCCCTCTGACACAAAGGAGGAATTTGCACTTATTCCTGTTCCAGGGAAAAAGATTCCTCCCAACACAGCTCCCTGCACATCCTTTTAACCATGATGGAGACCTTTTCCCCTCCAATCAGTAGTGTAAATACACATCACAGTAGCGGTGGATACATCGACAAGTACCCACAATGATTGAGAGCAAAAGTTTAGGTTTAGTACTGTTTTATGTCGACCGCATGTCCCTTTTAGATTGGAATGGCAATTTTCCCATCCCCACCAACAAATCACATGCAAACTTAGCTAGGCATCCCGATCAAACCTCTTCGACTTAGTGATCAAAGATAATATATATATATATCAGTTCTGAAGATAGGACTATTTTTCTCAATGCTAGACCCAAACAATGAATTTTTATCTGTAAAATAATGTCTTTATTTGATATCATCTAAATTATATTTTTCTGTATTTAAGTCAACCTCAAACTTCCCTCTCTTGCCAAGGAACTCCATCAAAGGCAGATGCCATAGTAATAGGTGGAGATCAAATTGGTTATTTTCTCACCTGCTACAAATCTCATTCCAGCCCCAATAAGATTAGATTGGCTTAATTTTCATCTAACATAAAGATAAGGAAATGAAATCAAAATTAGCGGTATAGCCACAAAAACAATAATAAATGTTCAAAATTTTACACAAGATAGAGAGCATCCACTTATGAATCAATTCACACTAATAAGCAATCAAACAAAAGTATAGAAATCAATTTTGCAACCAAGAGAATAGAGCAATATATGTAGAAAGATCATTAAAGAGAGAGAATTCCACTACAAATGAAAAAGAGATAAACCTCCCAAAAAGTAAACATAAGATGATCCCAATTACATGAATGCAAACCCGAATTTCCTAACTAGTGGTATAAGCTAAGCCTAAGAGAGACAAAATTAGATCAATTATAATGGGAATAACGAAGATAGATCATCATCTAACCCTATAACAACACACTTGCACACACATAAATGCAAACCCTATAGATCAATTATAGGATTTCCCTATAATCTTTTGATATTATGTATATATCCCTTAGTTTTTGGATAATTTTTGGATATTATATAAATATCCCTGAAATCTTATCTTCGTTAACAAATATGCCCTTCCATTAATTTTAGCATTAACGCATGTTGATTGTGGGTAAACGTTTTTACATAAATACCTCTGTAATCTTTTAATATTACATACATATCCCTAGGTTTTTGGATATTGCATAAATGCCCCTAAAATCTTATTCTCATTTACATGAGATACCCTTGAGTGAACTTCTATTAGTTTTACCCTTAACGACTATTAACTGCATGTGACTTAGATATTATATAAATACCCCTTAATTCTTGTCTCCATTAATAGATATGACCATCCGTCAATGTGTCGCTAGAAACTTAATTGAAGTTTGTCTAAACTTAATTGTAGTATCATGACCTCTGGTTAACTTCAATGATCAATGCATCATTAGGAAATGCAGGAAAAATCTAAGTTATCCACTAACTCTGAATACGTTTCAAGCCACAGTACCACCCATACCTCCTACCATCGCCTCTCAATGCCCTTTTCATAGCCCTAATTGAGTAAAACAAACCCTAACCCTCTATCTTATTAGTCGTCACTCACCTTCCATAGTCAACGACTCCTCCATCACACCACTACACATCATGTCATCAGTGATCAAGTAGTCACCAGCATCACCTCATCACATTACCACACATTGCATCAATAGAGCTCCCTCTAACCACACTATTATGCATTGCCCTTTATGAACAAAAATGTTAATTTGACTCAAAGTTAGCAACCATTAAAATTAAAACGGAAGTTAACTCAAGAGTATCTCATGTAAATGGGAACAAGATTTCAGGGGCATTTATATAATATCAAAAAACCAAGCAGTATGTATGTAATATCAAAATATTATAGGGATATTTATGTAAAAACTTTCACCCATAATTAACGGCTGTTAAATTTAAAACTAATAGAAGAGCATATCTGTTAACGGAGATAAGATTTCAAGGGTATTTACTATAATATCCAAAAATCCAAAAATATATATATGTAATATCAAAAAATTATAAAAATATTTATGTAGAAACCCTAACAAATTAACCTATTTATTTCAACATTCTATTTTACTCTTTCCACATTCCTCTACTTATTCTGCAAATCTAATTCTCTTGCCAAACACTGCTTAAATGTCTGCTTTTGTTGTCTTTTTTTAACTAAGTACTATTTCTATAAGTTTGATGTTTGGCAAAAGACTTTCCGAAGGAGACAAATCAATGAGATGATTGAGTGACGTTGTAGGACGTGTTTTTCTCCGCTATCTTTTCCAACAGATGAGGCTTTAAAGGCTTGAAAATATAATAAGCTATAGGACACAGGTTAAATATGTGAGTCGTAACTTTTTTTTTTTAAGAATACGGGAGTAACTTTTATTCATCCCCCACTCCCTTGGAGCAATCAAAAGGTGGGGGGACTAGAACAAAATCCGTCGAGTACAAGGAAAAGAAGAGTCACGACTCGTGACTTAGTATAGAGCAGAACAGAAACAGATCAACCAAACAAACGCACCCAAAACAAACAACCAAAGACCAGGATCAGATGATATAAGGCATTTGAATCTTGTCCAACCTGAAGGTGCCCGCAATGTTCTGAGGGAGCTGCTGCACCGAATCAAAAATGTGCCAATTTGATTGTTGGAGAGAAACCACACATCAAGCTGTAGCGTTAGCCAGTGGATGAATAAACTCCAAAGAGAGAATACAGTCTTCTTAGGCTCTAACAGCATTGAACTGGGACTTCACCATCCAAGGAACAGCTATCTTCCCTTTCCACCAGTAATACAACATTCTTGAGTCTACTTCAATCTACAAGGAGTGAGAGAAGCCAGAGAAAGAAAGGAGATGTATAGCTGTCAAAAGTAAACATTTCTCATAGCTATTTTCCTTTAAAGTAGAAGTACCAAGAACAAAATCCCCTTGATTATCCCTCACAACCTAGGCCACAGCAAAAGAGTTGGCCATAGAGAAAGCCACAAGATTTGCCTTGAGTCCCTGGGAGGGACGAACCCAAGAGACGACAATTTGTTTCGGCCTAAAAGTTCTGATCCAATCACTTAATTGAAGGTCATTCCAATAATACTCAAGATTGAAGGAGATTTTAGCAAAAGTGGTCCCTTCATGTTTAATACAATTTCTAAACCTCCAAAAATGATGCCAGATGAAACAAATTAGGCCCTTTAAAGTTTTGCCTTTATAGGAATGAGAATTACTATACAAAATGGTTGTAAAGGTATCAGGATCCAAGATGGACTAACAAGATTTTGCAGAAACCCAAGAGACAATATAGTGGACGAGTTCACCATCCTCAAAAAGGTGCTTAAAGGTTTCAGACTGAGGAGTTGAAGGATAACAAGTACATTTAGACGGCATGGCTATACCCATCTTAGAGATGAGATCATCAGTAGGTAGATGCCTAAGCATCGTGCGCCAAGTAGTGAGGGTAATTCTAAGAGGGGGTTTGAGATTC
Source organism: Thalassia testudinum (assembly GCA_037157565.1). Classification (NCBI taxonomy): domain Eukaryota; kingdom Viridiplantae; phylum Streptophyta; class Magnoliopsida; order Alismatales; family Hydrocharitaceae; genus Thalassia; species Thalassia testudinum. Next base: position 59,759,881 of record JAZHRO010000030.1, read on the forward strand.
CAGAGCTCTTGGAAATGAACTTGCTTGGGGATACCAGTAAACAGAAGATCATAGGCCGAGGCAGTAGAGAAGTTTCTAGAAGGAGTGAGGGACCAAGAGGGCTCATCTTTCTAGATGTCAAGATTTAGAGTATTAATCTCAGCCCAAATGTGAGGAGGAAGCAAGAGGAAAGCATTTTCCATAGGATTGGAGATGATATCTTTAATCATAATCTGACCAGGGCTAATACCTTCAGGAAGAAAGTCTTTGAGGGGGTTGTCGTCAATCCAGATATCCATTTAGAAATCTATATTACCTTCGTGGACATCCCAGTGAATATAAGGCCGTAACTAAATGAAGGCATCCTGAAGGATATAAATTCTACGAGGGATGGCCGAATGTTGAGAAGGAGCATAAAGATTTTTGATGAGATTGCTTAACAAAGACTCCCCGACCATGATATTTCAGGCTCTTTTCATCCTAAGAGCTTTGATAAAATAAATTAAGATCACGGATACCCAGGCCCCCAAGGCTAGTAGGTTTAGCAATGGTCTTCGAAGCGACCCCATGTTTATAGGAATTTTCACCATAAGATCCCCAGAAAAAGTTGGGGAATAGGGACTCCAATCTACGAAGATAACCTTCGAGACCTCCAAAATGGAGAGAACATGTATAGGAACAGAGGACAACACATGCTTGATTGGAATCAGATGCACCGAAGCAGCAAGTACATTAGCTCTCCAAGCCAATAACATAGATTGGATTTCTCCATGAGTCCATTGAAATAATTGACCTTAGATCTACCGGGGTAGATATGGCAGATCAGATAGGTAACAGGGAAAGATCCCATCAGATACCTAATGGTCTGAACAAATTTGGAAGCCCTCCTAGGAGGAAAATTTTCCCAACAAAATAGAAACTTTTGGAGGCATTAACCTTCTAATTGAAGGTGCTTTCAAAGTTCTTAGTGAAGTTAGCCAAATTAGAAATAGAGTTGGACTTCCCATTAACAAAACTAATGATATCATCAGCATAGAGTAAGGCTAAAGGAGTGTGAATGCCACGTTTAATAGTATAAGGAGAAATTTTATCCAAATAGCCAAGCTTCATGAGACCACTTATAAAAGGTTCCATAAACACATCAAAAAGAAAAGGGGAGATGGGGTGTAACGTCCCAAAATCTAGGTTGTAAGTCATTTCAAGGTAGTCGAGGTCAATTCGAACCCGAAAACCCAGTTGTGATTCGATGCTAGTGTCTAATGATAACATCATCATGAGTCATAACTAGATTTAATTATTCACGATCAAGTGACAAATGCTCCTATATAATTGCTTGAGAGTCGTAATTCCCTACACATCTATTCCAAGAATAATACATTAAATCATGGTTAATTCTATAGTTTTAACAGCACATTATGAAAGTAGAATAATCACGAGATTTCCCTAGGATTTATCTAAGGTCTAATGAGTATTAAACTCTAATAAGAGGGTCCACACAGACAGAAACAGGATTTCACGCATTCCGAGAGCTGATACAGCACCCAAAATCCTAATTTCAGATCCGCTTAAATTACTAAGGTTATGGTCAAGATAAAATTCATCTAAACCTTCCAAAAACCATAGAAAAATATTCCATGAGGTTTAGTATTGTCACGGCCCGTTCCCGACTCCTTACAGAACCCAAGAACGGCTCGCCTCGATGAACCCAATGACCTAGTCGTCCAACGAGAAATAACCAAACGTATACTCATTCCAAAACCACACGAATAATGTAACTAAGTAGAAAATATATAACTGATAATAAAAGAAAGAGAACAGCAAACCACTATATTTTTATAGAATACAGTGGAAAAGTATAGTTACCAATTTAGCCATCGCAACCGGGAACTAGTAAAAATATAACTGAGGATAACAACAAGCTACAAGTACTCACTACAACAAAACTCTTTGCAGTGAAACTAAAGAAAGGACATGAATAGTAAAAATATGGTTGGGCTCGACTGGACCCAGCGCCTTCAGCAGCTGATGGCTATGGCTATTCGAATCTTTGACCTGAACCTAATTACAAAATATGGAGTCAGCTAACACTGCGTAGAGTGGTGGTTAAGTTAATTACATGCAACATAATGAAAACAGTAATCAGCCAAACATTCAATTGTCGGTTATTAATAGGTCAGTTCCTCAACACAATTAATTAAGTCATTTAGGCTTAATTAATTGAATGAGAAAGTAATTTAGGTTAACTCGAATTAATGTCGTGAGTGTAGTATAGGGTCAAGTTAACCTAACATTTTAGATTTTTATTTCTTTTTAACTGGTTGAGTACAGGTTGTTCATTAGGAGACATAATAGTAAGCTTAATTCACCATTAATTCCTAAGCATAAATTACTAATCAATTAATCAATCAAATTATAATTAAAATACTTTAAGTACATGAATAATTACACAAAAGATAGATAGCACATGCAACATTCCATTAGAAAGAAACACATTTACAAATGAAATCTAACATTAAAAATCATGTAAACATGTTTATTACATCATTTATTTTATTTTACAAAAGTATAAGCAAGAAAGTAATATACAAGGAATACATTTTCCTTTTACAACATTTAATGCTCAAAACAACAATAAAAGAACATGAAATTGAAATATAAGGGAAAACTAGACGTCTGATTATAATATTGGACGTCTTAAATGTAGGAATTAGATGGCTAAAAATATGGCAAGACGTCTGATTTCTCCTTCATTTTTCTTCTTTCTTCTTAAGCTCTTAATCTTCAGCCCTCTCTTCTTCTTCTCTTTTGTTTCTTAACTGTTCTGTCATCACTCTCTCTTTCTCACTCTCTTTTTCTTCTCTCATCTTTTTCTCTTCTTCCTCTTCTGAACCCTCTCTATTCTCTTCACTTAGCTTTCTCCTTAGGTTCTCTCTCTTCTAAGTTTCCCTTAGTACTGTGCATATACGTTCCCACACTTAACCAATTACACAAGCACTTAAGGTCATTTAGCCTTCAATTATAAAAATTTAGTTTTCTTATTAGCAGCACAGACATGTCGAGGATACGCAGCACCCCCAAGAGGGTGGGACCAAACCCTACTGGGTCCGAGCCTAATTTTTCTTAGGTGGTTTAATTTCCATTTCAAACTCATGCACAGTAACTAGCCTCCCAAGGCCACGCCCACAGGCACACACATGCACAGACACACGCAACGCACACACCCGCACCCATTAGCCCAGTTTCTTTACGCCCTACGCTGACGACTGAAGCATCATCTTCACTTTTTTGTATTATACTAAGGCCAGTTCTCCAGAATACCCGAGGTGGGATTATCTTTCCCAGCTTCTGTCTGATATTGGCCGGACTTCGACCGATGATTCCCAGCGATTGGCTGGGCAAATTTGATTGAGCAAGGGCTCGATGGAGACCTGTTCAGATGCTCCACCAGAATTGAGCACTAATTTGGTGTTCAGATCTGAATTAGCCCTTCGATTTGAAGGGCGAAGATAAGGCTGTTTCATAGCCATTCATGGCCTGCAGAAGGTGAATCCAGGTCTTTTGACCTGCGGAAGAGTTTCTAACCTCCAGATGAGGTCCTGGGAAGATATAGTAGATGATTCTGCACTTAATGAAGGATAGAAGAAGCTTTGGGAAGCTGCAGAGAGAGAGAAAAGCTTCTGAGCTTCGCACAGGAGCTTCAAAACTCGGATTTGAGTTCTGAGATGCTTAATAGATGGATAACAGACTCTAGAAGGGAGTTAAACAACCTTTGCAAGTTATTATAAATCGATCTGGGTCGATTTGGTGATCAAAACTCGCCAAGAACTTGAAGAACTCAATATTGGGTTTTAAATAACCTAAACTGACCAGAAACATGAATTGCACTAAATCCTTAATAAACTTGAATTAAATCAACTCTAAAACACTCCAGGTCATCCCAGAATTCCATTGCACCCCTTAAAACACAGAATTAATCCTTAAATCCTCAAATTGGACTTGGAGTTGACCAAAACCAGCTCGGAATTGACTTTTTGTTCTAGACTTCTTCAAATCAAATTGAAATCCTAAATTGACTCAATTCCTCCTTAAGAAGTTGTTGCATAACTCAAATCTTTGTTTTGAACTCCTCTGAAGTGATCTCAGGCATTGTCGCCTAGAACCAAGATGACTTGAGTTCGGTGGAATAAACTAAGGGATTTTAGAGCAATCGAAGATCAAAAATAACCTCTAAAGGTTTTGCTCATGCTTTTTAACCCGATTCTAGAAGCCTAACACTAACTGAGTAGCTTCTCCAACTCCGACGGAGTTGGAGAAGATAGAGATCAAACGAGAACTCCATACAATAAAACCTAGATTTAATCATTGATTTGTAATCCTTACACTCCAAATAGACAATCTGGAGCTCCTTAAAGCAGCTTATCAAGGGTTAAAGCTCAGGATCATCTCGCTGGAACTTGCCGGAGCTCCAATAAGTTCTGTTCTGATGTACGAAGGTGAAATCTTCAATAAAACAGGCCATTAATGACCTGTAGAGCTTCTTAAGACCTAGACAGATCTTAAGAACTCATCAATTGACTCAAGGAATGATCAGAACAAAGGATTCATCATAGAATTCAGAAATTTAACATTCTGAGTTCAAAAAAATCAGAATGCCTCCTCTCACTCAATTGAGTGAGGGAAAGTATTCTAAGGGGTGAAGCGATGCTAGTGGACTAGGTAATTAGGTGGTTAACTCATCTCTGAGCTACCATTGACAGTGAGCTCAAAAGAGAGAGGGAATTTGGGCACTTGTTATCAACTGCTCTATAGGATCAATTAAAAGCTTCGTAGAGGTCTTTGAGGGGTATGGAAGAGATGGAAAACCTCAAATGGACGTGAGATTGACTCTGGACATTCACCATGGACAGTGAAGTATCCAGGTATGTGTGAAGTGGTTTAAGTGGTTAGATGGATAATTAGGTTAATTCTTAGGTGGGTTAAGGCCTTAAGAATGTGCTAAGGTGATGAAGGACCCTAGATGAGTGTGAATTAGACTCGGGGACCTCAGCAATGGACAGCGGAGGTCGCCAGTGACAGTGAGATGATCTAGTCGATTCAGCTGATAAAATAGGGAGAAAAGAAGTGGAGGATGATTGTGAAAAGTAGAGATAAGTGACAGGATGGAAGCAAGGGTGAATCGATGTCCAGTGAGATCGGATTTGACCTCGCTGAAGTCGGAGAAGAAACTACTAAAGCTAACTAAACTAAGCTAATTCTATCTAATTACCTAGCTAAACCTACTCCTAAGAGTTAAGACTACTTAACTGACGAAGGAGGTGAGGGATCTCGCCGTTGACAGGGCGAGAACGGGATCGAAATCTAGATTGGGTAAGAAGAGAAGCTCCAGCCGATCAAAGCGGAGATCAGAGAGAGAGTGGAGCACTCAATCGCCGTTGGCAAGGCAATAGAGAGGAAGAGGAGGTGAGAGAGGCAGCAAGTCCTCGGCGGCCGCGCTTGAGAAGGAGAACGAAGACGTCGGAGTTGCGGAAGAACCTACTAACCAGCTACAGTGAGGTGGAGAGGGGAAGGGAGCTGATCAAGCTCAAATCGTAGGGGTTCAAGCCTATTTATATGGTTCAGCGGCAGTGAAGGGGGAAGAATCCGAACGAATGGATGTCTAGGTACAGCTTAACCTCTGGTGTCATCTCCAACGTCGGTGAAGTTAACGCCATGACCTAATTAGGATTTAGGACAAATTCGGATTGGTGGATGGAGTTGAAGTGGTGAGCGCAAGCTCCAGGAGCTTACAAAGGAAGGAATGACATCAGATGGACGGTCATCAAAGAGTAGCATCACCGTCGAATGTCAGCCGTTCAAACGGCTGAGGAAGAAGAAGACGGTGTACACAGGAACCTATGTGCAAGGAAAGATAAGGACCTATATGAAAGGAAAAGGACTCGATTGTAATAAATTATAGGGACTAAAATGCAAACAGAGGCTTTTAAGGTTAATTTAAATTATTTTCTTTTCTAACTTTTTATATTTATTTATAAATTAGCTAAATATTATATTACAACCATGTATTCACATTTTTGACCCATTTATTTATATTTATTAAATTTATTTACTTACTTAAGTTATTAAAGACTTAGGTCTTAAGTTATACTTAAGTTAAATAAGATATTAATTAGGTAACTAATTACTAGTATTTCGAGCCCATTTATTAATTAAGTTATTAATAATATTAATTGACTTATAATTTAGCATTTTTAACTTATTTTAAGGTCCTTTATTACTTTGCCCCTTATTCCATAATTAACCTTTATATATGCATATTCCTAGCTAATTAACTAGGGAAACTAGTTAATTAGGGGTAATTAAAAGCCATGATGGCCTCTCATCAGTTATTTATTTTCATCCATTTACAATTCTCTGCTTTATGTGTTTCCAAGTCGAGTACGCTAATCAGGTTCCATGATATTGCTCAATCTTCTTGTTCCCCAAGGGAACGATCTTGCTTATAGTTTTCCCATGATGCAGGATGTACACGGCACTCTCCTGGCCAGGAGAGTTCCCCATGGTAGTCCTACACCCGATCTACTACCCGAAGTCACAGTCGCGACGTAGCGGTGACTACAACACCCGCGACAAGCGAACAGATAGCTACCCCGCACTGGCACGCAGTCAGTCATTTCTGCTAGCGAGTACACCCAAACATACAACATGGAACAATATAAGGCTTTGCCCTCTCAGAACAGGGGTCTCGCCCCTCAGAACAGAACAGGGATCTCACCCCTTCACAATCCGCATTCCCTCGTCCGACTATCATAGTTTACCCAGCGGGCCTAACAAGAGTCGATGTAGGGTGGCCAAACCTAACCCCGAGCCCCATGGGGCGGCAAGCTCCCCCTACACTAAGTAGCTCACCTCGGTACCACATAAGCGAGGGCCAAACAGAAGTTGATGTAGAGTGGCCAAACCTAATCCCGAGTCTCAACCCAAGGGGTGGCAAGCTCCCCTCTACTCTGAAGTGATAGTTGCTCTCCTCAATACTACATACATGAGGGCCAGCTCACTTCCCTTAACCAAGTCCGAACAACCGTCCATAAGCAACATGTTCCAAAACCATCGGTTTTCCGTACTATAGTATTCTTGGTTTCTTCCTAAATTCCTCGTAGGGTTCGTACATAGACTTTCTCATTTCCATATCTAATTCATTAAATGCATAGTAGGAAGTTCAAGATTTCGCAATTGATTATTCAATACAGGTATGTATTCATGACATGGTTCATTACAGGTAGTACAGGCAGCTTATGATTTATCACGGTAACTCATTCAGTCATTAGCTACACATGCATTTCTTCCAGCCCTAATGTTCATTTCATAACCTAGGGTTCAATCGGATATATCTAAAGTATCATGCATTCATCTCTTTCGACCCTAGGGTTCATCTCACAACCTAGGGTTAAATCGAATAATTCTAAGGCATGCAATTCAATTATTAATTCTGGGATTAGAGAAAATCATACTACCGGTTAACCAGGTGAAATGGGCGCTTGTACGGTAATTCCCAATGTTTCCGCAAGTCTCATATACTCTACAAACTGGAGACCTACAACATGGACCGACAGGTCAAACAAGCTCAAAACTTCATAGACACTATATCATTACGTAGAGAAATTCGAACAGAATCCAACAATGTTTCGTTTGGACATCTTAAACGAACTCAGAGACTCACCTTGCTCGGGGGCCATTTTCGAACGTCTGGAACCCCGTGCAGATGTCTGAGGGTGTCTTCAGGCATCTGGAGATACTCTCAGACGTCTGAAACCACCGCAATCTTCACACCGATGCGCCTCCCCAACTTTGACACATGCATATGAGGTTAGAACTCGACAGGGAGAAAAATAATTAAAAGAAAATGTGCTATCAGACGTCTGGTAATACCTCTGGACATCTGGACTGACGTCTAATGGTCTCTCTAGACGTCTGATTTTGCGGAAAAATAACTTCGCAGAATCGTTTGTGAGCTCTCTCTCTCCCCTACGTCCGCTGCAACAACAACAACCCCTGTAGTAGTTGCTTCTCCTGTCGCTTCCCCCCTCCTCTCCCGCACGCACTCCTCTCCTCCAGGCTCCTATGGTCTCCCTCTCCTTCTCCTCTCACTCGGCTATTGTGTGGGAATGAATGGAGGAGGAGAGGGGTTTTTATGGAGTTCGGGGCATGGGGGAGGGAATGACATGGAGTATGGGTGGAATATAGAGGAGTGGGGAGGAATGGGGGAGATGGTGTGAGGTACGGTGTGGGGGTGAGGTGTCGTCGGTGAGGGATGGGGTGGCGTGAGGGGTGAGGGGGTGGTGTATGGCAACTTAACTGCGGGTTGCTACAGTGCGGCTTCTTCTCTTCTTCTTCAGCTCCTCGCCTTCCTTTCTTCTTCAGCTACTCAGTGTGGCTAAGGCTTCGGCCGCTCCTCCTCCCTTCCTTAGCTTGCTTCTTCTTCTTCTTTCTTTCTTTCCTGCGTGCACACACAGTGGTCAATGCAAAACCTACCCCTACCCCTTCCCCGCGTCTCTCTCTTTCTCAGAATCTCTCTTAAGAATGCTCTCCCAGAGCCAGGTAATCGGGTTCGGGTAGCGCGCCCGAGACCAGGCCCACCGGCGTGCGGTGGTAGGCGAGGAGTGCTTGGTCGGGTAGTCGGATCCGGCCCAGACCCGCGGGGCATGAGCGCAGGCAAGGGCGAGTGAGCGCATGGCGCACTGCGTGCGCATGAGAGGGACCTGACCCCTGTGTATCGAAGGCAAATAGCCTGATACACTTTTTCAATATAAGTGTGGGCGCGCGGCTGCACACTTACGAGGTGGGACTAAAATCCCACCTCCAAATCTCGCGCCCGCAGCTGAGGAAGCTGCTACCAATTGGGGCAGCTGCAAGGCTCGCGACCCAAATCGAAAGCCTGGGCGTATTCGCAGCAGCTTTCCGCACTGCCTGGGACTCACGCCTGGGCTGTAGAACGCCTGGAGCTGCGAGCGAAGGAGCTACAACAGCTCAACAATGGCGGCAAGGGGCTGCTGACCTAAATACACAGAGACGGCCTCTCGGCCAAGTCAGACAACGTGGGAAGCTTCACCAGAGTGTGGCGAAGCCAGTGTGGGGGTCGGAGAGGCGCGAGAACACCTGTGGCGGTGGACCTAGGTCAAAATGTGTGCGGGAAGATGGGTTTGTTCGAGGAGTGGTCGGGCGGTGAGTGGCGGTGTATGGAGTGGGGGGAATGGTCGAGTGGAGTGAGGGGGAGCCTCTAGGCTGGTCGGCGAGGGGTGAGGAGGTCCGTGGAAGTGGGATGGCCTCACCGGAGAAGGCTACTGGAGATGGGGGAGATGGAGTTTGACAGTGGCGGTCAGGTGGTTGAAATGGCAAATTAGAAGGGGGAAAATAGAAGGGAGAGAGAGAGAAAACTTTGTACCTATTTACTCGACGAAGGGGGAGAGAGCAGTGCCCAGCTCATGCCTACCGGAGCTGAGGATGAAGATGCCCAGGAGGAGGGTATTGACGACAAGGAGGCGATCGGAGGGCACCAGCTGGTACAGCCTGGCGCGGACGACAAGGCAGAGTAAACTCTGCTGCAAGTAGGGCAGCAGAGCGACGAGGAGGAGGGGGAGGAGATCGTCGGAAGCTCGGGCGCTCTAACCGGAGGAGGAAGAGATGAAGTGCGAGGTATTTCTCCGCTAAAGGAAGCTTGAAGGAGTCGGCAGACCTTGCTGCTCCTTATAAAGGCCTTGGCACGGAGCGGGGACCGAGGTGGCGACGTGCCAGCCTCGCCAGAGAGTGGCCAGAGAGGATACCCATGCCTTTCGTGCATTCGCACGAGAGGCATGGTTGATGGCAGAGGGAAGGGGAGGGTCCCTGCGACAGAGGACGTCGCAGGGAACCCCCCATCTGCTCTAGAGGACGGCCGCCCTGTCCTGCTCAGCGTCATCCTCCGCGCAAGGTCGTCGGAGGCATGGCGCTGCACAGAAGTGGCAGGGAGGACCGTTCTACAAAGAATGATGAGAAGTTGGGGACCTAAATGCAAGGGTTTCAAAAGATAAGGGTCAAAAAGTAAATTAAGAGAATCAATTTGTAAAGTTGGTCAAGATGGTCTTTTCTTAGGCCCAAGTGTTTATACTATACTAATTTGAACCAAAGGATTTTAATGGTGAATTTTGATTTTAGGTTGGACCATGTTTGACCGATCAATTTGCGTAAAAACCCAAATTAAGTCATTAATTGGGCATGGTTCTCATTTTAGGTAAAAATAGGTTTCAAAGGCAAAATTGAAGGTTCTAAACCCTAGGGGATATTTTTCTATGAATTTTAGAGGGCTTAGTTTATTTTTATCCTGCCTCGAACCTCATGAATTAAAATAGGTTTGTTTTAGGGTTACATAATGTCATTTAATTCCTAAAAGTTGCTATAACCCTTTTCAGATCAAATCATCCCACTTCCCTTCTTATTAAGCTTATTTGACCTATGTTTGGACCCTTAATTACCCTATTTGCATATTGCATTGGTGAAATTACAGTTTTACCCCTGATGATTTGTTTTATCCTTTAACTCAGAATTCTCTAAGTTGAGCCTCTCTTTGGGTTTTGTAGGAGCTTTTTCACGCATATTTGGATTAGATTGTGCTAGTTAAGATTCATGATAAGGTTCTCATCAGTGGAGATGAGAAAATTGCAATGGCATCCCCTGTAAGTTCTCTTTTTCCTCGCACATCCACCAATAAAAACCCGGGGGGTTAAAATTAAACCAAAAACCCCTAAAAATTTTGGAAACGCCAAACGACCCTTAGGAAGGGTCATTTCAGGTATCCTTGATTTGACCTTTAGAACCCACTTTGACCTTAAACAAAGTCACATACACAATTCTGCCCTAATTTAGGTTTTTACATAAATTTTCCAATCAAACTTGGTCAAAAATCAAATCCTACTTTGCCAATAGATTCCTTGGATCCAAATTAGGTTTGTACCAAAATTTGAGCATAATCAGAGTCTATCTTGACCTAATTTGCATTTCAATCCAGTCAAACTCTTTTCTTTTCAATCAGACTCTTAGCTTTTAAATTATTTACAGATTGGTCCCTAACTTTATCATTATTCTTTGCAAATTGGTCCCTGCTGCCATTGGTGTGAACGCAGGAGCTCCGTCGAGATTCAAGCGAGGATTTCTCGCTCAATTCTCAATCAAACTCTTCTAAATTTGAACGAGAAATTCCTTGAGTGGTTCCCTACCAAATGAACCCAATCTTGGACCTTGATTCTTCCCCAAAAGTTCATGCAAACGGTTTGAAGAGAAGGGTATCCAGTTTGCACGAAATAACCGAAGTTCGCAAGCTTGTTTCCAAGCTTGGAAGTCCTTTCTTAGGCCTATAAAAGGACCCAAGACACAAAGGAGCTAGACACAAGGGCAGCTTCTTGCAGCCTCTCAAATGGGATCAAATATGCTATCCTAAGGAGCTGGGTGGTCTTGGGATCAAGTCCTTGCAGCACTTTAATGATGCCTTGCTGCTCAAATGGGCTATTAAGCTGCTGCAAGGTGATCTGAAACCGTGGTCTGATCTGATCAGAGATAGATATGGAGCTTCCAACAGCAGATTTTCCAGACTTCAGCTAAACTGTCCATCATCTTTCGGGAAATCAGTAACTAAGGCTTTGGCTGATCACTTCCATCTGCTGCAACCATCACTTGGAGATGGCAAGTCTTTCAGATTCTGGAAGGAGGAATGGTCTGAATTGGGGGTCTTGAGGGAGCTCTATCCGAGAGCTTTTGATGCAGCAGCTGACAAGAATGCTACGGTCAGCAAGATCTGGTCTTGCAGCAGCAGCAGTTGGATTCTAGATGATATGGAATCCAGCAGCAGCAGAAGAACAACCCGGTTATGGGATGAGAAGAGAAGGCTTTTATTAGACCTTGAAAATTTCAGACCTAGGCCTGGAACGGAGGATAAATATCTGTGGGATGGGATCTATAGTGTCAAATCTGGGTATAACAGAATGCTAAATTTTGAAGAGGGATGGAGACATGATTCCATTGATAAGAAGATATGGTTGTTAAAAATTCCTCTCAAGGTGTAAATCTTCCTTTGGCTGTGCAGGAGGGGTGGATTAATCACAAGTGATCTACGCCACAGAAGATTGGGTACTGATCATCATGTGTGTTTTTTATGTGAGATGAGCACTGATAATGTAAATCACCTCTTCTCTTCTTGCCTTATCACTGATGTCATTTGGAGAAAAATTTGTCAGGAGCCTTTACCAGAGTGGGATTCTATGTGGCATGGGTTTGAGGTGAGAGGGAAACCACATGTCCACATGGCTGCTTCTATTTGGTGTGTATGGAAGGCAAGGAATGAGAGACTTTTTCAGGAGAGGCCGGTATGTTGTGAAAATATTGTAAGAGAGTGCTGGTCCCTCAAACAGTCTTGGGGATCCTTTTTGTAATCTCCCTTCTTTGCACATAATATACTACTCCGGACTACTATCGCAGGACGATAGCTCTCCTTTCTGTTTCAAAAAAAAAAGGACCCAAGACAAGAATCCTTCCTCCTTAGCTAGTTTGACTTGGAAAATCCTCTTCTCTTCCTTGTCTGACCATGTCAAAACGCTGCTCCGGTGACCCTCTCTGCTCTCTTCTTCCAGCCGTCCAACCATCAAATTGGATGACCCTCTACCTTCCCCTTTCAACTCCGCTCCTCGCCAGCCATAGCAGGGGTCTCACTCCTCCTCATCACCACTCCAACTCGCCGACCTCATCTTGGTCTCCGGCTTTGGTCAGACACAACCGACGCTCTCTATCCATCTCTTTCCCCTCTAAGCCTCTCTATCCCTTCCTCTCTCCCTCTACTTTCCTTCCCCACCCTCACAACGTACTCATGACCACCGTATTACCCTCAACACCACCATCGTTCTTGATGAGAACCTCATCATGAACCCTAACTAGCACAATCTAACCTAGATATGCAAGGAAAAGCTTCTACATTACTCAAAGAAAGGCTTAACTCAGAGAATTCTGAGTTCAAAAAGAAAATAAGTCATAAGGGGTAAAAATGCAATTTCACCAACACAATTTGCAAACAGGGTAATTAAGGGTCCAAACACAGGTCAAACTAACCTAATAAGAAGGAAAGTGGGATGATCTGACCTAACAAGGGCTACAGCAACTCCAAGGAATTAAATGACATTCTGTAACCCTAAAACAAACCCACTTCAATTCATGAGGTTCGAGGTAGGGTAAAAATCAACTAAACCCTCTAAAATTCATAGAAAAATAATCTCTAGGGTTTATAACCTTCAATTTGGCCTTAGAAATCCATTTTGACCTACATTGAGAACCATGCTCAATTAATGATTTAATTTGGGTTTTTACATAAATTGGCCAGTCAAACATGATCTGACCTAGAAATAAAATTTACCATTAAAATCCTTAGGTTCAACATAGTCATGCATAAAAACTTAAGCCTAAGAAGAGACCTCCTTGACCAACTTTGCAATTTGGTCCTCATCATTTACTTTTTGACCCTTAACTTTCGAAACCCTTGCATTTTGGCCCCATATTTCCTCGTCGTTCTTTGCATTTTGGTCCCTCCTGCAAGTCTCTGCGCAGCACCATGCTCCGGCGACTTTGCACGGAGCATGGCGCCGGGCAGGGTAAGGGGGACATCCTGCAAAGTGAACGTGGAGTTCCCTGCGACGTCTGCTGTTGCAGGGACTCAGCCATGCTACCTGACGACCCCCACACCTTCCGTGCAAACGCGCGGAAGGTATGGGTCTTGTCTCCGACCATACTCCGGTGAGGGGCGCACGTCGCCAGCCTGCATCCACCCTCCGCCACCGCCTTTATAAGAACCAGCATCGCCAGTCGGTTCTCGCAGTATGGTCTTAGCGGAGAAACCCTCAACCCTTCCTCTCTCCCCACTCCGACAGGAAACCCACCAGCTCCGGCGGCCCCTCCTCCTTCTCGTCGCTCTGCTGCAATAACAGCAACAGAGCCAGCTTCGCCTAATCTTCCCGCGTCGCACCGTACCAAGCGCGCGCCTCCCTGCCCACTTCCTCACCGCCGCTCTCTCCCTCTAGGTGCTTCTTCTCCGACGACAGTCGGTACGACTGCCCGCCGCTCCGACCCCCTTCGTCCCTGTAGGTAGGTTGCAGTTACTCCCCTTCTTCCCCTCTTTCTTTTCCCCAATCTATTTTGCTTGATTGCCTCATGACCACGCCTAATCACCCTCACCTTCCCCGCCTCCGGCCACTCTCTGGCCAGTCGCCCCCGTCATCCCACAACCCCATACGACTCACCAACTGTCCCAAAAGCTCCGCCTCATCATACTAAACACCCTCCGCCCCTCCACTGCCACTCTACACCTCCACAACTCACCCCCGATCAAACCCACTTTTCCAGCCATAGGACGATCTAGTCACGCACACCTAGGCCGTCCCACAGCCTGCTGCACCTCGCACCACCTTCGCCGTGCCACGGCGAAGGTTCCCTTGTGGTCTGATTAGGCCGAGAGGCCCTTTTTGTGTTGGACAGATCTGCTGCCCCGACCGCCATTGGCGACGACTCAAGGAGCTTCCAAGCGAGCTCCAGGCTTCAGAGCGTCAGGTCTCCAGCTGATGCGAATTGGGGAGACTTGGGTGAAGGCAGGCAGCTGGCACGCGAAGGGAAACAAGGATGCAGCTGCTGAAGTGAGGTCGCGGTCTTCCTGCGGGCGCGCGCGAGAAAAAGCAGAAGTTTAGTTCCACATCGTAAGTTCTCGAAGCACCGCACCCATTTAAATTGATTTTGTGTTTTTACCTTATCGCCTCCAATATACCTGGGGTGAGGTCCCGCGTCCCATCACACGCCCGTCCGCGGTTTCACCACCCGAACCCGGCGGATCCGACCCGACACTACCCATGCACACCTCGCGCACCAAATCACGCCGGTGCGCCTGGTCTCGGTACGCAACCCGACCCGTTAACCCGTGGCTCTGGGAGAGCTTTCTGCGAGCGGTTTGTAGAGAGAGAGATACGCGCGGGTAGAGGGAGGGGATAGGTTTTGCTTCCCCCTTATGTGCAGGATAGGAGCGCTGAAGGAGAAGGGCTCAGCACTTAGCCGCAGGAAGGAGAAGAGAAGAAGCAGAAGAAGAAGAAGAAGGCTCGCCAAAGAAGAAGAAGCAGCGAAGGAAGGAAAAGAGGAGAATCACTGTAGCAGACCGCAGTTTAAGTCGTCTGACGGCTGTATCAGATGACGGATGAACCTTCAGAGGAGATAAAGCAGAGAAGAAGAAGAAGAAGGAAAGAAAAAGGCTCCATAGCTGAAGAAAAGAGAAGAAGGAAGAAAGAGAAGACTTTGCAGCTGAAGAGCAGAAGACAGAGACGAGAAAAAGAAGAACTGAAGAAGAAAAGAAATAGAAGACAAGCAGAAGAAGAAGAAGAGGAATTGAAGGCAAACAGAGCCAAGGAAGAAGAAGACCCGTAGAGAGAGAGATACTGCAGCTGAAGAAACGAGAAAGAAGAAAAGAAGAAGACAGGAACAGCAGCAGAAGAAAGAAGAGGGAAGAAGACAAGCACAAAGAGAAGAAGAGAAGAAGAAGAAGCCAAAAACACAAATCTATCTCTCTTTCTCTCTCTCTCTTATTTTTGTAATAAAGAAACTTTATACTTCTAGAATTTCAGTAGCTCCCTGAGTTTGACCTCGGGAAACTATTTCCGAGTAAATTTCTATGGTAATGACAACCGTAGCTGTCTTATTTTATACTATAACGACATTACTGTAATAAGCATAAAAACGCACAAAAGCAGCACCGCGGTTGGCAACATCGCCATTATTTTGGCACCGTTGCCGAGGAGCAACAGCTATTTTAGAAGCTTTGAACTCTTTATTTAAGAATTACTAATCTTTTCCCTCTTGTGTGCAGGTAAAGGAAAAGAATTAGAAGAGCAGATGCACAACGAACACTCCAAGGAACAGGTAATCTTCATTAGCCCTCTCTTAAACTCCCCTAAAATCTGAAAAGAAACAAAACGAAAAATCAATTTAGGGCTACCTGTGTTATACTTAGTAATTCATCAAAGTTGCATAATTTTTCATTTCAACACATTTTTAACTATTCATCCAACTAAGGTAACTAGGGCTAAAACCCTCTTGATTGAGCCTTAGATACTAAATTTTGAGGCAACTAAAATGGACCAACTAGAGCCAACTCAAGGATTGAAGAGCTAGGATTTTTAGAGACACACCTTCTTCTAACAAAGAAAAAATCTTCCCAAAAAGAGGTGTGCCTAAACCTTGTCTGAAAAGATCTATAAGGAACCCTAAGCAAATCAGGCTCTTAAATCCATTTGAACCTTAAAAGAAAGGACCCAAAGCTTTCAAAGGAACAAGAGGTGAAGTTGACCCCTTGGGTCAACCAACCTTAAAATTAGGTCACTTTTTCACTCAAAATACCTAAGAGTTCAAGTGGAACCTTAAGCACCTTGATCTTAAAGTAAAAGAGGTAGACTTAAGAGGTCAAGGTCCCCATTCTGGTCTACCTGGAACCGCAGTGACAAGAGAGGTCGGGTGGGGGAAACCCTGTAACCCGTGGGGACGCTCTACCGTGTAGGGGTCTTTGCGAGACTCACCCTCTCTGGCTGCCCAGGTAATTCTCAGGTGGACGATCTTTTTGATCAAGGGGTCCATCTGCCCCGCACCTCTATAGTCACCCAACAATTTTTGGGTGTCTCGATTGGGTCCAGCACCTTCTAATCTCATCATCACATCCTTCGGTGCATGTACGGTAGGAGGTCCTTAAGACCTCCTTTAGAAATTCACTCCCGTCAAGGCCAAGCCTCGACGCCCGTATTTGTGCAGCAACCCCACCACATTATTCTCTCATTAGATTCAGAACCAAGCTCTTCTTCTTCCCCCATCATGGCTCAGCCAGTTGAGGAAGAAAATAATCTGGAGCATCAGCTCCAGCGACTCAATGACCTCTTCCAAAACTTTGTGCACCCACCGCAGCGGCCTATGATGCGGGACCATTATAATCCTGCCACGGTGGCTATTAAGCCTCGAGTCAGAATCCCGACTAGAGGACCTGATTCCGAATTAAAGCCCAATATGATTCATGCTATACCTAAATTCCATGGGCTTAATTCCGAAGATCCCTTCCAGCACATCAAATAGCTGAAGCATCTGGCCCAAACTTTTGGGTCATATGCACAAAATCGGGACGTTCTCCTCATGAAGATGTTCTCCTTCTCTCTTATGGACAAGGTCCCTCATTGGTATCAAACTCAGACCCGGCCGATCAACACTTGGGAAGAACTTCAGTCCGAATTTTTGAAGAAGTTCTTTCCCGTTGGTCGGACCAATGTCTTGCGCCATCAGATTACTCACTTCACTCAGCAAACAGGGGAACCTCTCTATGAGGCATGGGATCGCTTTCAGGATCTCATGAGAAAGTGCCCCCATCACGGAGTTCCTAAATGGGAACAAGTCCAATCTTTTTACCAGGGACTCCGTGAAGACATCCGTCTTTTCGTCAATGCAACCTGCAGAGGGAATATCATGGGTCAACATGAGGACACTGTGTGGGAGATTCTAGAAAACATGTGCGAGAACTCCATCAACAATGACTCCATGAGATTATTCGACAGGACGAATACCGATGCATCGACGAACCTTAGGGGAGCACATGAGACGCAGGGCCTATCCGTATCAGTCAACCTGGAACTAATGGCCAGTCGATTGGATAAGGTCTCAATCATGGACAAGAAGGTGGATGAGCTGACTCAGCACTTGCAGCGAGCCACCTCTGCGCATAGCTCCTTTGCACAGCCTCCTTCCACATGGGAGACTATGCAAAACATTCTCCACCGATCTTCTCCTGGGATGGATCCATATCCATCCCCTTCTAATTCTCGGATCGGAGGGTCATCCGATCCTTTCTATACCAGCTCGGGGAATTCCATTCCCCCTTTCTCTGATTCTCTGGAGGTTCCTCAGACCTGTGAGGACCTCAACGCCATCCAGAACGACCCATTCTCCAACACCTACAACCCTGGATGGCGAAACCATACCAACTTTCAGTGGGCGGGAAATGCCCAAACCCAAAGACCACCCTTTCAACCCCGCCCACAACCCCCTCGTCCTTACCAGCCGCCTCAGCCTCGGCCCAACCCTACTTATCCATCAAGGCCAAATCAGGATCAAATGTCCCTTATCCTTCAGACTCTGGCTACCATTCAAAGAATGAATGCGGCTATCCAAAAACAACACAAGGACAAACTTACAGAGGTCCGAAATCAACTGGCCCAGTTGGCAAATTCTCGCCAGCCAGGCACACTTCCTTCCCAACCTCTTCCTAACCCGAATAACGTGCCAACACAGCGGCGCGTTATAAACCCAAACCCGGGCCAAGCCCACATGATTTATCAAGCCCCCTCTATTCCTTTACCCGACGAGATGGAGGCTTCCACTTCTTTTGCAGGCAGCAGCAACCCATCTTACCCAATCCCAACCAAAACCAGGCAGGACTTAATTCCGTAACAACCCGTAGTGGTAAGGAAACCCAAGATCCATGATGAGAACCTCATCATGAGCCATAACTAGCTCATTTTGACCCAATATAAAGGATAAAAGCTCCTACATATCTCAAGGAAAGGCTTAACTCAGAGAATTCTGAGTTTGAGAAGAAAACCAGTCATAAGGGGTAAAAGTGCAATTTTACCAGTATAATCTGCATACAGGGTAATTCAGGGCCCAAACACAGGTCAAAACAGCTTAATAAGAATAAAAGTGGGATGAGATGATCTAGCAAGGGCTACAGCACTTCCAAGGAACCAAATGATAATCTGTAACCCTAAAACAACCCACTTCAATTCACAAGGTTCGAGGCAAAGTAAAAATAGAATAAACCCTCTAAAATTCATAGAAAAATAATCTCTAGGGTTTAGAACCTTCAATTTGGCCTTTAGAACCCATTTTGACCTACATTGAGAACCATGCCCAATTAATAACTTAATTTGGGTCTTTACGCAAATTGACCGGTCAAACAAGGTTTAATATGAAAATGAAATTTACCATCAGATTCCTTAGGTTCTAATTAGTCATGTATAAAAACTTGAGCCTAAGAAGAAACCTCCTTGACCGACTTTACACTTTGGTCCTCATATATTTACTCTTTGGCCCTCAACTTTTGAACCCTCGCATTTAGGCCCCTAACTCTCCTTCGTTCTTTGCAAACAGGTCCCTCCTGCAAAACCCTGCCAGCACCATGCTCCGGCGACCTTGCGCGGAGCATGGCGCCGCGCAGGGTGAGGTGGAGGACCTGGCAAGTGTACCGGGGGTGCCCTGCGTCGTCAGCCGTCGCAGGAGCACCCCCATGATCATTGCAGCCCCCCATACCGGCCGTGCGAACGCACGGACGGTATGGGTTCGTATTCCGACCATGCTCCGGCGAGGGAGACACGTCGTCTCCCTCCGCCTTCCTCCTTGCTTCAACCCTATAAATACCCCCCGCCGCTCCACCGACCAAAGCAGCCTGGATCTGACGGAGAAAACCCCCAGCTTTCGTCTCTTCTTTCTCCGGCAGACGCTCACCAGCTCCGGCGACTTCCTCTCCCTCCACCTCTTCGCTCTGCCGCACTACCAGCAGCAGAGACCTCCTCCCCTGCTCTTCCCGCGCCACGCCGCACCCAGCTGGCGCCTCTCCAGCCCTCTGCTCGCCGCCGCCCCTCTCTCTGAGCATCATCTTCTCCGGCGACAGTCGATACGACTGTCGCCCTGTTCCTCCCCCTTCGTCCCTGCAGTTAAGTTAGACTTACTCCCCGTCTCCTCCTCTTTCTTTCCCCGCTTTCGATTTAGTCAATTAAGCCCTCTACCGACCCTGTTCACCCTCATCCTCTCCGCCTCCGACCACCCTCCGGCGAGCCGCTCCCATCACCTCAGCGACCCACACGGCTCGCCGACCACCGCAGAACTTCCGCCTCCTCACCCTGATCCTCTTCCGCCCCTCCACTTCCCACCAAACACCCTCTGCAGACCCACCGAACACACCCACTCCCTCGCTCACAGTTTGACCTAGGACGACCCGACAGCTCCATCTCGCCCCCTGCAGACCCCCTGACCACCTTCGCCGTGCCACGGCGAAGGTCCCCCGCCTGTCTGATTTGGCCGAGAGGCCGTGCTATTGATTTCAGGTTACAGGCCTTGACCGCCATTGGCGAGGAAGCTCGAAGCTTGCTCGAGGTTGCTCCAAGCCTAGATATCCCAGGTTGAAGAGCCACGGCCAGCGCGAAAGAGCCTTGCGCACACACCCTGGCCCTCAATTGGAGTTGCGCGCCTCAACAGCTGTTGCAATTGGAAGCACCATCCCTGCTGCAGGCGTGAGAGAAGCGGGGTGCGCGGATAGTCCCACCTCGGGAGTTTCTGGAGCGACACACTCACATAAATTGCAAAACTGCCACCATCTGTTTGCCTCAGTTACCACGGGGTGAGGTCCCTCTCACCCGACCCGACCCGACTCGGCCTCGTCCGTGACCACGCTCCGCGGACCTGGCCCGACCCGATTAGACTGACCTGCACTCCTCGCCCACCACGCACGCCGGTGGGCCTGGACCCGGGCTTGACCCGAACCCGATTACCCGGTAGCGCTCTGGGAGAGCTTCCGAAGAGTGATTTCAGAGAGAGAGATACGCGGGGGAGGGGGGTAGAATAGGTTTTTGCCTCTTGACGAATAAACTCTGAAGTGTGCAGGCCAAAAAAAAAGAAGAAGCAGACCCGCTGAAGAAGAAGGAGCTCCTGCACTGTAGCGAAGGCATTGTTAAGTCGTCTCAGCACCGGGGCAGACGACGGAAGGTCAGCAGCCAAAGAAGAAGAAGACCCGCTGAAGAAGAAGGAAGAGCAACGGCCATCGCGAAAGAAGAAAAAGAGAGGTCAAGGCAGGTGAAGACAAAGAAGAAGAAGGAATGAAGAGAAGCAAGAAGCAAGAAAAGAAGAAGACGATCTGACGAAAAAAGAAAGAAAGGAAACAAGGAAGAACAGAAGAAGAAGAGCACGAGGGGAAGATCTGAAGAAAGCAGAAGAAGAAGAAGAAGAAGAAGAAGAACAGGAAGAACCAAAGACAAAGAGGAAGAAAGAAGAAAAGAAGAAGAAGCCAAATTTTCATCTCTCTCTCTCTCTCTTTATTTTTGTAATAGAACTTGTATATCTCTAGAATACAACTTGCTCCCTGAGTTCGACCTCGGGAACTCTTTTATTTTTCCGAGTAAAAAATTTTTTATGAAACGTTGGTAACAACCGGCTTTACTACAACGACATAACTCAACCCGGTCGAACCGACGTCTCATCAATCCACCATACCCAAACCACTCCAAGCCTGGTAGTGATCCCAAGCCTAGGACAATAATCCAGGACGTTCCTATCCCCGTCCCAGATCAAAGACCTGGACCTATCCTAGAAGAACCAACCAAGGTTCTGTTTCCCGAGGCCTTGACCAAGGGAAAGAAGACTACCAAGCCCGTGGCACCTGAGGAGGACCTGGTCAAGCTCTTTGAGCAGGTCCACATAAACATCCCCTTGATGGATGCAATCCGCCACGTACCGGCTTACGCACAATTCTTAACGAATGTGTGTACACCCCAGCGTAAGCCGCGAACTAAGAGTGGGAGTCCAATTGTACTGTCAAAGCAAGCCAGCTCTGTAATCCTAAGCAGACTCCCACCCAAGGCTAAAGATCCTGGTACTCCCCTGATTTCCTGCAAGATAGGTGATACCCAATTTGATAGAGCATTGCTAGACTTGGGTGCTTCCATAAATCTGATACCCACATCCTTACTTAACCATCTAGAAGAAGCTGAGCTAAAACCAACTAAGGTGACATTACAATTAGCAGATCGATCTATAAAGTCACCAAAAGGGATTCTCGAGGATGTTATTGTAAGAGTGCGAGATTTCTACTTTCCTGTAGACCTTATAGTCTTAGACATGGACGCACCTGAAAACCCTAGGGATACACCGATCATTCTAGGGAGACCTTTCTTGGCTATTGCTAGAGCCAACATCAGCTGTGAGGAGGGCCAAATAGAGCTCAAATTTGGAAATCAAACCCTGAAAATTGATATATTTAAGGCCCAACAAGGAATCAATTGCGATGTCATCGAACAAATTTGTAACATTAGGGCTTTGGTAGATGAAACGCACTTTAAAAATAACCTGATTATACCTCATCAACCGCAGAAAGATCTTGACCCACAAACAGAGGAGTCAAATCCAGATTTAGACAAACCAATAACTCCTACCCTTGAACCTCACATCTATTCTGAACCACCCGCAGCTGCTGATAACCCCATCCTTGAACTAAAGCCCCTTCCTGATCACTTGAAATACATCTTTCTGGGTTCTAATCAGACCCTTCCAGTGATTATTAATTCCAAGCTCAATCCCGAACAGGAATCCCGTCTGATTGCTGTCCTCCAGCAACATCGCAGAGCCATCGGGTGGACTCTCGATGATATGACTGGAATAAGTCCCTCTTATTGCACGCATCATATTTATTCTGAAGAGGGCGCACGACCTTCTCGTGAAATACAGAGACGCTTGAACCCAAATCTGCAGGAGGTCGTGAAAAAGGAGATCATCAAGTGGTTAGATGCAGGGATCATCTACCCGATCTCCGATAGTCGTTGGGTGAGCCCAATTCAGGTTGTGCCTAAAAAGGCAGGGCTCACCACCATAACAACTGAAACCGGAGAAGTCATTCCTACCCGATTAGCCAACTCGTGGAGAGTCTGTATAGATTACTGACGACTCAATTCCTCCACGAAGAAGGATCATTTCCCACTACCTTTCATTGATCAGATCCTAGAGAAACTAGCGGGAAATATGTTCTTCTGCTTTCTTGACGGGTACTCCGGTTACAACCAGGTGGTAATCCATCCTGAGGACCAAGAGAAGGACACGTTCACCTGCCCCTTCGGAACGTACGCATTTCGAAGGATGCCTTTCGGTCTCTGCAATGCACCCGCGACTTTTCAGCGGTGCATGCTTGCCATATTCTCAGATATGGTAAGTGACTATCTGGAAGTCTTCATGGATGACTTTTCAGTTTTTGGAGCATCATTTGACGATTGCCTCCAACACTTGGTCCAAATACTCAAGGGGTGCATCGATGTGAATTTGGTTCTTTCCTGGGAAAAGAGCCATTTCATGGTGCCTGAGGGAATTGTCCTGGGACATTTAATCTCGAACAAAGGCATCCAAGTGGATCGAGCTAAGGTTGATCTAATCTCTCGCCTTCCTATGCCTAGCTCAATCAGGGACATCCGTTCTTTTCTGGGGCACGTCGATTTTTACCGTCGTTTCATTCCTGATTTCTCGAAAATCGTGCACCCCTTGACTACTCTTCTCTTTAAGGATGTACCCTTTGAAATCTCCAAGGAATGCACATAGCCTTTGAAAACCTTCGTGACCGAGTCACCCAGGCACCTATCCTACAATCCCCTGACTGGTCTCAACCCTTTGAGATCATGTGCAATGCGTCTGATTTCGCTGTAGGAGCGGCCCTGGGGCAGAAAACTGACGGGAAACCCGTGGTCATCTACTACGCTAGCAAGACACTTGATGAGGCTCAGTGTAACTACACGGTTACAGAGAAAGAGCTGCTAGCCATAGTATTTGCCCTTGAAAAATTCCGATCTTATCTCCTGGGTTCCCACGTCATCATCTACTTGGATCACACGACTGTGAGGCATCTCCTTACCAAGAAGGACGCAAAGCCCCGACTAATCCGATGGATCTTTCTATTGCAAGAATTCGATCTCGAGATTCGTGACAAGGCAGGAAGACAGAATGTGGTAACTGACCATTTGTCCCACCTTCCTTCTGAGATTATCAACCCTTCCGGACCCATCACGGAACATTTTCCTGATGAGCACCTGCTGACTATTGGTACTAGACTTCCATGTTTTGCTGATATAGTAAACTACTTGACATCACATCAGATCCAATCTGATTGATCGAAGGCCAAGAAAGATAAATTGCGCTCTGATGCCAAGTATTACATCTGGGAAGATCCGTACCTCTTCCGCGTAGGTGCTGACCAAATCATCCGGAGATGTGCTCCGAAGAGGAAGTCAATAATATTCTCTCTTTCTGCCATGACCAGGCATGCTGTAGCCATTTCTCTGGGCATAAAACCGCATCAAAAGTCCTTCAGTGCAGCTTTTACTGGCCCACACTATTCAAAGGCGCATACAGTCACTGCAAGGCATGCAGTCGTTGCCAAACTTTGGGCAACATGAGCCATCGTGACATGATGCCTTTGCAGCCGATTCTCGTATGCGAAATTTTTGATGTTTGGGGGATTGATTTTATGGGCCCCTTTCCTGTTTCAGATGGTTTCGAATACATTCTGCTAGCTGTGGACTACGTGTCCAAATGGATCGAAGACATACCGACCCGAACCTGTGATCACAAAATCATTCTTAAATTCATTCATCAAAACATTTTCTCAAGGTTCGAGATTCCACAAGCAATCATCTCTGATGGGGGGACCCATTTCACAAACGCTCAGTTCAGGTCACTGATGACCAAATACGGGGTGTCTCACCGAATCTCTACTCCTTATCACCCCCAGACTAATGGTCTAGCTGAGCTATCAAATCGGGAGATCAAGAAAATCCTACAGGTCGCTGCTCGGCCTAACAGGAAGGACTGGTCGTCCCGACTTCCGGAAGCCTTGTGGGCCTATAGGACCACCCACAAAATCCAATTAGGCATGTCTCCCTTTAGACTGGTGTATGGGAAGGCGTGTCACCTTCCCGTCGAGCTGGAGCACAAAGCCTATTGGGCAGTATGGAACTGTAATCTAGATCTTTTGAAGGCTGGAACCCACAGAAAGCTTCAAATCAGCGAGATCGATGAATTACGCCTAGACGCATATGAGAACTCGTGAATCTACAAGGAGTGGGTTAAAGCTTTCCATGACAAGCATATCTCGAGAAAGATCTTTCATCCTGGTCAGAAGGTCCTACTCTTTGATGCCCGACTCAAACTTTTCCCTTGGAAGTTGTGATCCAAGTGGGTCGGACCATACTTGGTCCAACAAATTTTTAGAAATGGAGCCATCGAAATTAGTCCGCTCAGCCATGATTCTGAACCTTTTATCGTGAACGGTCAGAGACTCAAGCCGTTCATTGATATAACTTTTACTGATTTGGCTGAATCATCTTATATCCTCCATTCCCCTTGAGCTTATTGCGCCCAGCCGATGGCGTAAAACTCAGCGCTTAACGGGAGGCAGCCTGTCATTTTCTTTGAAGACCTAAAACCTTTTTGACACCTTTGTGCACTTAAGGTTCACCCTTTAAGACAGCTGACTCCACCTCAGATGCTTGCATTTGGGATTAGAAATCGTCCGCCACAGTCACCTCGACCCATTCACTCATCAAAACTTCTGTCCTAAGGAATGAACTAAGTTGAATAAAAATCCCCTAAGTCACAATGAGGGCATTGCAAACCTTAGGCATGGGGGGTATAAAAATGCAAAACTTGTAAGAAAAGGTTTTAAATAAAAAAAATTCACATATGACAAAAGCACCACAAAAATTTAAAAAAAAAATTCAAAAAAAGAATAATAGAATAAGAGGAGAAAGGAAATTTTGTGGGAGAAGAAAAAGAAACAAAAGGAAAAAAGGAGCACAAAATGAAAAAAAAAAAAAAAAGGTGTTAGTCATTAGTAAGAAACTAAGGAATTAACCTAAGTTCTAGACCTCATTTAAGAAAAGAAAGGAAAAGTGCATGGTGAGATTAGTAAGAACGCAAACCTTAGGCATTCTTGGATAGACTCTTATACCCATTAAGATCTAGACATTCCTCAAGAGGTTGAGGAAAATGAAAAGCTTAAATATTAAGTCCAAGGCTTAGGGAGTATTTGGCCTCATTAACTAACTTTAGGTTTACGGGACTCAGTAACCTAAGCACCCTAACCTCACACACAACCTGGTTCAGTAAGCGTAAAAATCAAAATCACGCAGAAGCATCGCAAAATTCTGAAAAAAACACCTAGAGTAGGAGCGGCCGATCAACACAAGTTGATTTAGACGAGTTCCCAGTGCAGAGAGGTGGGAAACCCCCCTCGAACATGCGTAACAAAATATCATCTCCTCGGTGCTTGTCTCTTAGAATATTTACATATCCTACTAGGGGCATGTAAGCATTCTGCTGGTTCAGATTCCATGGATGGCATTATCGCGAAGTGTCAATTGCCAGGGTCTGGATTCGGTCACAGACACCATGAATGGGATTATCTCGAAATCTCAATAGCCAGGGTTCCAGGGTTGCCATGGGCAGTGCTATCTCGAAGTATCGATTGCCAGGAACCCTTGAGGATTGATGATGGGAACAAGGAATCTGATACAGACCGTGTTGAAAAGCCAATCCTAAGCTAGAATTAAAAAGAAAAAGAGAGAGAAAACTCTCCAAACAGAAAAATCTTCTATCTCTCTTTCTTACAAAAAGCACTGCGAACTGAGCCAGGGTTAAAATCATCTCAAGCACGGGTGCTTTAACCACAAAGTCCAATAGACCTTAGGTTAGTTCTTGCGGGCCTTAAAAATATTTGCTAAGGACTGAGGCTGAGGCTAGGCAGATCTGGATCTTGGTTGGTATTAGAGTACCTTTTAGGCCTATAGTCAGCATTCTAACCTAATCTAGGTTCAAATGAAAAAAGCACTTATCTGAAACCATTAAAAACTTCATGGTCTAGAATAAAGGTTGAAACTTTAAGTTTCTACTAAGGGACTAGCAAAAGTTAGGCATGGGGGGTATGATGAGAGCCTCATCATGAACCCTAACTAGCACAATCTAACCTAGATATACAAGAAAAAGCTCCTACATTACTCAAAGAAAGGCTTAACTCAGAGAATTCTGAGTTCAAAAAGAAAACAAGTCATAAGGAGTAAAAATGCAATTTCACCAACATAATTTGCAAACAGGGTAATTAAGGGTCCAAACACAGGTCAAACTAACCTAACAAGAAGGAAAGTGGGATGATCTGACCTAATAAGGGCTACAGCAACTCCAAGGAATTAAATAACATTCTGTAATCCTAAAATAAATTCACTTCAATTCACGAGGTTTGAGGTAGGGTAAAAATCAACTAAACCCTCTAAAATTCATAGAAAAATAATCTCTAGGGTTTAGAACCTTCAATTTGACCTTAGAAATCCATTTTGACCTACATTGAGAACCATGCCCAATTAATAATTTAATTTGGATTTTTACGTAAATTGATCAGTCAAACATGGTCTGACCTAGAAAAAAAATTCACCATTAAAATCCTTAGGTTCAACATAATCATGCATAAAAACTTGAGCCTAAAAAGAGACCTCCTTGACCGACTTTGCAATTTGATCCTCATCATTTACTTTTTGACCCTTAACTTTCGAAACTCTTGCATTTTGGCCTCCAATTTCCTCATCGTTCTTTGCATTTTGGTCCCTCCTGCAAGTCTCTACGCAGCACCATGCTCCGGCGACTTTGCACGGAGCATGGCGCCGCACAGGATAAGGGGGACGTCCTGCAAAGTGAACGCGAAGTTCCCTGCGACGTCTGCTGTCGCAGGGACTCAGCCATGATGCCTGACGACCCCTGATCGAGTCGATCCTTCGCTTTTAAGTCGTTTGTAGTTTAATGTGGTGGAAAAATCGACTAATCAATTTTTAATAAGAAATAACCACTCGCAGAGGAGCGGGTCGTTTCCACAGGGAGGCAATAACGTATTAAAATTCGCGCCACTTAAAAATGTTTGTTCGGAGTCAATTTGGACAAGAACCAAGCCAAGATTGCCTTTAGATTAAGGTTTAAGCAAGAAATAATGCTGAAATGGCAATTATGATAAACTACAGGATATTTTCCGCAATGCAGAGTGAATAGAATATGAATAAAATCTGGCAATGGCAGAAAATGTAAATTTTAATCAATGCTTTACTGTAGCAAAACAGGGGAATTCTTCCCCGTTGTCTTGCGCGACGAGGAGCCGATGGCTGGGCGCGGGAAGCTCGGCGGAGGTCCCTTGGATCAAGGGCTTCGAATCGGTGGTGACGGCGAGTCGCGCGGCGGCCGGAGGTGGCCGGACGAGCTCCGGCGGAGGTGCTGCAGGCGGCTGTGCGTGGGCGCGCGGAAGGTCTGCGGAGGGCGCTGGCGCGCGGTGGTCTGCAGGCGGGCGTCTGCAGGCGGGCGCTGGCGTGTGCGGTGGAAGCTGCAGAGGGGGCGCTTGGGCGCTTGCGCGGTGGTCTGCAGGCGGGCGTCTGCAGGCGGTTGGCGTGTGCGCGGGCTGATCTGCAGGCGGGCGCTGGCGTGTGCGGTGGAAGCTGCAGAGGGGGCGCTTGGGCGCTTGCGCGGTGGTCTGCAGGCGGGCGTCTGCAGGCGGTTGGCGTGTGCGCGGGCTGATCTGCAGGCGGGCGCTGGCGTGTGCGGTGGAAGCTGCAGAGGGGGCGCTTGCGCGGTGGAAGCTGCAGACGGCTGTTGGAGGATGCTGCAGGCTGGTCTGCAGGCGTTGGAGGAGAGCGCGGGCTGATCTGCAGGCGTGCGCAGGTCAGCAGCCGGTGAGCGGTGGAGGGCGCAGAGGTCGGTTGCTGGCGGTTCTGCAGGCACAGTGGTGAACGGCGTGGACTGCAGGCGGTTGTGCGTGTTTGAGCTGAAGGTTGACGGACGTGGGTGCGCTGAAGGTTCTGCAGGTGCGGGAAGGGATCTGCAGGCGACTTCAGGCGTGTGCGGTGAAGTGAGCGGGTAACTTCAGACGTCTGGGAAATTTCCCAGACGTCTTAAGTTACTGAGAGGGTGGCTGATCAGTAGGTTGGTGACGGTGGTCGGCGACGACGGCGAGGGAGTTGCACGCTAAGGTGCTCACGGTAATGCGGGCGAGCTCCGGATGGCGGTGTGGCCTGTCACACCACACGCCCACGGTGGTGGAGACTCGCCGCCACGGTAGAGGCCGGCAGTGTGGAGTGGAAGAGAGAGGATCTCTCTGCACAGTGGTGGGTCGGTGGCGGAGGCCTGCTGCAGCCGGCAGCTTCCGTGCTCCTTTTATAGTGTCTTGAACAATTTTGAAATCAGTCGCCGACCAGATCCACCACATCCGCTCCCCCTTGAATGGCTTCATCACTGCAGCAGCCGGGCGTTGGAGCGGCAGCCAGCCGTTCTGAAAGAAGACGAATAAAGCAAATATTATTAAAATATTAGGGTTATTTATGTATAGACCCTCAACTTCTATGTTAATAAAAACAATATACCTAATTGGTTATCTAATTAAATGAATGCTATTCTAAGCTAATTCTAAATGCACTTAAGATATGAATGCAATGTATGGATTATGTAATTAGATTAAAACTATGAATTAATCTATTTACATCCTAATTTATACTAAATAAATGTTAGAATTAACCTAATCTGTAGGCACTTAAGTACTTAAATAACCCACAACTATGGGCTAATCAAATACCCCCATGCCTAGTTTTTGCTAGTCCCTAGCAAAATTAAGCGAAACCTAGCACTCTAAGTAGACTAGTCAACTCACTTAGTCTTCCTTCAGAAGCATATTAAGTTCAGGTTCTAAACCCAAGGTTCCTAAGTAGTTGCTAAGTTACAGACTAGGTCGGCTAAAGACGAGTTGCCAGCACAAGTTTCCCTGATTTCTGACTCTACCCTAAAGTTTATTGATCCCTGAGATTAAAGCATCCGTGCTTGTGCATTGGTCCGAGTTATTTGAGTTAAAGGAATTTTTTTTTTTTTTTTTTTTTTGTTTGATTCTTCTAAGTCTAACCTCAGATCAGCTATCAACACAGCCTGTGTCGGATTCATTGTCCCCATTACCATACCTCGAAGGGTGCCTGGCTTTCGATGCTTCGAGATAGCACCGCCCATAACGACCCCAAGAACTCCTGGCAATCGACACTTCGAGATAGTATCGCCCATGGATTTCTTAAGCGAATTCAGGCCTATGGCAATCGGCACTTCGAGATAGGGCCGCCCATGGTACCTGAACCGCGCAATGCGCTTACATGCCCCCAGTAGGATGGATATCCTAAGAGACAAGCGCCGAGGAGGTAATATGTTACCATCGCATCCTCAAGGTGAGTATATACTCGACCTCTCCTGCGGCGGGAACTCTTCCAATCAAAATATGTTTTCAAGCCTTTCTTAAGTCAAAACTAAGAGAACCAAATCTCTTTTCAAAAATTAAGTTAATTACCAGACCAAGTGTGAACAATTTGGATGCTTGGGTTACAAGGACCTGTAAACCAAAAGGTAGAATAAGACTCCAGGTACTACCCCACCTTTTAACTCAAACCCTAGCTTCCCTTCCTCAACCTCTTGAAGAATGGTCCGCAACTTAACTCCTACTTAAGTTTTTAAGTCCACAAAGGACCCTAAAGGTCTAAAGCTAGTAGCTTATTTAGCTTCTAAAGTTTGACCCTAGAATTAACTTAGTCTACCCTAGAGTTCTGATTTGCTTAAGACGGCAAGATCTAGCCAGTTAAGCTCAAAACCTTTTTTTTTTTTTTTTTTTTTTTTTTTTTTTTTTTTTTTTATAAATGCATGCTATAAACAAAATGCCTCAGGTCCTCTCCCCCATGCCTGGTTCAAACAATGTCCTCATTGAAAATCAAAAATAGCTAAAGGAAGATATTACCTGAGGCGGAGAATGGTAGGAGCTAAGGCTCCTCAAGAGTGACTTCGTCAACAAGATGGCCATCTAAAGTTATGTACGGTTTTAACCGTTGACCGTTGACGATAAAGGGAGTTGCTGAAGAGGAAGGATTTTTGATCTCCACAGCTCCATGGGGGAATACTTTGGTGATTATGTAAGGCCCATCCCAACGAGATTTTAATTTCCCAGGAAAAAGCTTAAGTCTGGAATTGAAAAGCCAGACTTGTTGGTTGGGTTCAAAGGTCTTTCGAAGAATAAACTTGTCATGCAAGACCTTAGTTCTTTCTTTATAAGCTTGAGAGTTGTCATAAGCATCATTCCTCAGCTCCTCAAGCTCACTTAATTCTAGAAATCGTGCCTTACCTGCCTTCTCTAAATCCATGTTAACACTTCGAATAGCCCAAAGTGCTTTATGTTCCAACTCAACAGGTAAATGGCACGCTTTTCCATACACAATCCGAAAGGGAGAAGTACCCAAAGGGGTCTTATAGGCCGTTCGATAAGCCCACAAAGCATCATCGAGCTTTTGGGACCAATCTTTCCTATCAGGTCTAACGGTCTTTTCCAAAATATTTTTTATCTCCCTATTTGATACTTCAACCTGACCACTTGTCTGAGGGTGGTAAGGGGTAGCAACCTTGTGAGTCACTCCCAAACTCTTAATTAACCGATTGAAGTGGTGGTTTCGGAAATGAGGTCCCCCATCACTTATAATAGTCTTGGGGCAGCCGAAACGGGATATGATATTGGCCTTCACAAATTTCAAAACCACAGAGTGGTCATTTGTGCGCGTCGGAATGGCCTCTATCCATTTAGAGACATAATCAACTGCCACCAAGATATATTCAAAACCATGGGACGACGGGAAGGGGCCCATAAAGTCAATTCCCCACACATCAAAAATTTCAACAGATTGAATATGATGTTGAGGCATTTCATTCTTCTTCCCAATCGTTCCAGTCCGTTGACATCTAATACAGGCCTTAACAAAATTATGAGAATCCTTAAATAAGGAAGGCCACCAAAAACCAGACTGGAGAACCTTAAAAGCAGTTTTCTTAGCACCAAAGTGTCCTCCACAATGAAGTGCATGGCAAAATGTCAGCACACTTTGTTGTTCCTCTTCAGGCACACAACGTCTCAAAACTTGGTCTTGTCCAATTCTAAATAATTCTGGCTCTTCCCAATGAAAATATCTTGCTTGAGAAATGAATCTCTTTCTTTTCTGCTTATCCCAAGAGCCAGGAGTTTGTCCAGTGACCAAGTAATTTACAATGTCTGCATACCAAGGTAAAGTTGGTGTTACCGCCATTAGAGTTTCATCGGGGAATGTCTCGCGAATGTCTTCAGAAATAGAGTCGTTAAGAGGAAGACGAGACAGGTGGTCAGCCACAACATTTTCTACTCCTTTCTTTTCACGTATTTCCAAGTCAAATTCTTGAAGGAGTAAGATCCACCTAATTAGACGTGGCTTAGAATCTTTCTTAGCAATGAGATGTTTCACTGCTGCATGATCAGTAAAAATAACCACCTTAGACCCAAGTAAATAAGACCTAAACTTCTCTAGAGCAAAAACTACAGCAAGTAATTCTTTTTCAGTGACGGTGTAGTTTTGCTGAGGTTCAGTTAAAGTCTTGCTTGCATAATGCAGCACATGAGGTCTTCCCTCAACCCTTTGTCCAAGGACTGCTCCCACTGCATAATCCGAAGCATCACACATAAGCTCAAAGGGGAGTGCCCAATCAGGAGCTTGGAGAACAGGCGCAATAGCTTCCTTATGCCTAGACAGGCATTCAATCAAGGCTCCCTCCTGTGCCTCAGACAGCACAGCCGAAATGATAACTGGGAGCGTATCATTGGCACCTAGGAAAACATACTTGAGAGTGTCAGGGAGGGGTTTCAACTCAAGGTTGGGGGCTTGTATGGTTGAGGGTTTCATAATAGATGTCCCCATCTCAGGTAGCAAATCTGCCTTCGGCGGAAGTGATGGGGGAAGAGACTCAGCAGAAACTCCTAGCAATTCCTCTAGTTCTAGTATATCCCCTTCACATTCCTCCAAGAGATGGGAATGCTCATTTAGCATGACATGCTGAAGGGGGTCATCACATAACATTGCAGGAGTTGCCTCTTCAATCAGGTCATCTATCACCTCAACTTGAGAACAATCCTCAAGTCCAGCTTGTTTGTAAGCATCAAACACATTAAGCCGGATTTTCCTATTCCCAAAGCCCATTTTCAATGCCCCAGTATTGCAATTAATTGAAGCATGGGAAGTTGCAAGGAAGGGGCGGCCCAAAATGATGGAGGGTTTGGTTGGCTTGTTGGTAGGGTCAGTGTCCAAAACTAAGAAGTCAACGGGAAAAAAGAAATCCTCCACTCTTACGAGGACATCTTCCAAAATTCCCCGTGGTGTCTTAAGTGATCGATCAGCAACTTGAAGGACTACAGGGCTAGGCTTCAGATTGCCTCCCCCAAGTTGTTCATATACATAGCTCGGAAGGATGTTCACCCCCGCACCCAGATCAAGCAGAGCCTCATCAATTTGTAAGTCACCAATAACTACAGAGATATATGGGGCCCCTGGGTCCTTAAGTTTCGGAGGTGTGCCATGTTGAACAATTGAGCTAACAGAATCAGGCAGGACAACTTTAGACTGGACCTGTTTTCTAGATTGCCGCTTTTTCGTGCACAAGTCCTTTAAGAAGCGGGCATAAGACGGAATCTGCCTGATAGCTTCAAGCAAAGGCAGGTTAATCTGCACTTGCTTGAAAGTTTCCATAATCTCATCCGTCTTATCTTTGGCTCCAGATGAGCCAGCAGAAGTCTGCCCAGAGGTGGATAAGCGCTCTGGAAATGGCACTCTCGATCTCTGGGTGGAAGGGTTGTCATGTCGAGTAAGGGGTGGAACGGGGGCAACTTCTTCCGGTGAGGTGATTTCAAGCGGAGGAGATTTGGGCAAATCTTCTTCGGTGGGGGTGAAAGTCGGGGTGGATGTTTTTTTAGGGGGTGAGACTATAGGAGCATCGGGTTTGAAAATTTCTTTCCCACTCCTCAGAATAGTCACCGCCTGAGCATGCTCCCTAAAGACAATCCCTTTTCCTTTAGGATTTTCCTCAGCAGCACTTGGAAACTTCCCAGTCTCCCTCTGTCTAACGGCCTCAACAAGGTGTCCAATTTGTGATTTCATCTCATGTATAGCCTTGTCATGAGATTGGATGATGGCACTTTGACTTTCTTGCATAGTTTTCAATATCGCCTTCAATTCATCCATCTCAGAGGTTTTAGGTTGGGCAAAGGTCTGAGGTTGGTTCATTTGATGGTTTTGAAAGGATTGCGGTTTGTAATTCCCTGAATTTGAGACATTTCCTTGTCTCCATGAAAAGTTTGGGTGGTTCCTCCATCCCTCATTATAAGTGTTGGAGAAAGGATCATTACGAGGTCTTGGACGGAACCCTTGAGCGGCATTCAAATCTGCTTGTACAAGCTCAGGGAATTGGGAGGCTAAGTGGCAATCCACAGTGGCGTGTGTATTGCCTTGACAAATTACACATTCGGAAGCTTGGGATGTGGAGGTGTTAGGTGTGAATGAACTCGGGTTCGACATAAGCCTTTCCATGTTTTGATTCAGTAATTGAATTTGATAAGCTAAATTCTGGGTGTCCCTTGCTTCATTCGCCTCCAACTTTCTTTGCATGAGAGTGGGCTTTCTATCCATGTAGGCAGAATTCAAGTGAATAGAATTCTCACTCAAAGTATCAAATAAGTTCCAAGCTTCATCCTCAGTCTTAGATAGAAAGGTTCCTGCACAGGCACCATCCACAGTTTGCCTATGCGAATCATTAAGTCCGGTGTAGAACCTTTCAACCAGTTGCCATTTAGGCACCTGGTGATGTGGGCAAAGTCTCAGCAAATCGTTAAAGCGCTCCCACGCATCATGGAAAGCTTCCCCATCCTTTTGAGCAAAACTCATGATTTCCCTCCTAAAGTGATTTGTTTTGCTCATGGGGAAGTACTTCTTCAAAAACTCCTTTTTAAGGGCATCCCAAGTATTTAAATTATCAAGGGTGTGATACCAATACTTGGCTTTGTCCTTTAGGGAGAAGGGAAAAAGGGTCCGCATTTGAGCGTCATCAGTAACGCCCTGCAGCTTCACCGTGGAACAGACCTCGGTGAATTCCTCAATATGCCTGTAAGGATCTTCCCTAGTAGTACCATAAAAGGAGGGTAGCAAGGATATGGTACTACTTTTGATCTCATATGGATTATCCCCTCCAGGTCTACGTAGTGCTGGGCCAGCTTGGTTGGTTGGGATGAAATATTCCTTAAGGCTCCTTTGACCGGCCATTTCTACCCTTGGGAGGTCTTTTCTTAGGATTCTTTCTAGTTCAGGATCAAATACAAGTTGTCTCCTAAGAGAACGCCTACCAAGCATGCACTACAAACACAATTCAAACGGACTTGTTTGGTCTTTACAGATTTAGGCTTTTGAATTTAATTCAAATTGTAGGTGACAAAACAAGTTACCCAATCAATTACGCGCCTATTGTCAACCTACGGCTCGCCTAAAAAGACCTAGTTGGAACTTAGGTAATCTTCCCTAAATCTCAAATGGTCAAGTAAATCCAAAGACGGAAGATCGAGGGATGCAAGTAGGCCTAAGCCTTCCTTTGAAGCTGTGCTTTCGCGGTGCTCCTCAACTACCCCCAAAAATCCGTGACAGGGTATCCCCCTCTTTGGATTTACAAAACCTTTGATCTCAAGTTCCGAACACTTCAGAATCCAACGAAAGGAGGGCTCTTGTCCTAGTATTTCCAAACCTAAGGAGTGTCTAGAAGCGTGTCGTGGTGCAAGTGAAATAAGTGTGCATACACCGTAAAAGATTTTAAACTTTGAATCGCACGCCAAGTTTGAAAATGAAATCCTTGGTTTTTAAAATGTCCTTCCTTTAATTAGTCCTTTTTCTAAAAAAAAAAATGTGACCACTTGTTAGATTTATTCAGTACAGATTAGGTGGTCTTTGCATTAAATCCCAAATGCAATGCGTGATCAAAAATAGGATGCAAAGTAAGAGAATGCGTACCTTGCCTCCAGCGATCTTCGATGCAAAAATGCACGCAATGCAGAAAAGCAAATCTAGAGGCTGCTCATACAGACCTAAATGGTTCGTCCTAGGGCAGGCAGCTTCTAGCAGGCAGCTCGTTTTTTTTTTTTTTTAGAACTACTTATGCACAAGCAAATAAAAGAAATAATAAAAAAAATAAACCTAAATCTAAAGAAAAGGGAACAGGCTCCCAAAAATTACCCAACACGGGTCCAAAATAAAATCAGGGAACAAACCCTCAAAATATGCCCCAGAACAAGGGTTTCAAACTAACTGTAATGAAAAAATTAAGTCTTCAGTCTTAATTCTATTTTAATTAAATTAGCGATTAAATACAGTGGTGTCCGTCGCGTCCTCGTCCTTCTCCTCCTTTCAAAATTGCTTGTCCACTTCTCGTCTGGCGACGTCAAGGGTCGCCTCTCACAGTGGCTGATTCTTGCACAAAATTTCTCGCACAGAAAAGAAAATAATGAATGGTCAAATCTCTGTGCAATTGACAAATAATCAAAATAAAATTAGGCGAAATTATTGTGTCTGTTGCCTCCCCGGCAACGGCGCCATTTGATCGAGTCGATCCTTCGCTTTTAAGTCGTTTGTAGTTTAATGTGGTGGAAAAATCGACTAATCAATTTTTAATAAGAAATAACCACTCGCAGAGGAGCGGGTCGTTTCCACAGGGAGGCAATAACGTATTAAAATTCGCGCCACTTAAAAATGTTTGTTCGGAGTCAATTTGGACAAGAACCAAGCCAAGATTGCCTTTAGATTAAGGTTTAAGCAAGAAATAATGCTGAAATGGCAATTATGATAAACTACAGGATATTTTCCGCAATGCAGAGTGAATAGAATATGAATAAAATCTGGCAATGGCAGAAAATGTAAATTTTAATCAATGCTTTACTGTAGCAAAACAGGGGAATTCTTCCCCGTTGTCTTGCGCGACGAGGAGCCGATGGCTGGGCGCGGGAAGCTCGGCGGAGGTCCCTTGGATCAAGGGCTTCGAATCGGTGGTGACGGCGAGTCGCGCGGCGGGCGGAGGTGGCCGGACGAGCTCCGGCGGAGGTGCTGCAGGCGGCTGTGCGTGGGCGCGCGGAAGGTCTGCGGAGGGCGCTGGCGCGCGGTGGTCTGCAGGCGGGCGTCTGCAGGCGGGCGCTGGCGTGTGCGGTGGAAGCTGCAGAGGGGGCGCTTGGGCGCTTGCGCGGTGGTCTGCAGGCGGGCGTCTGCAGGCGGTTGGCGTGTGCGCGGGCTGATCTGCAGGCGGGCGCTGGCGTGTGCGGTGGAAGCTGCAGAGGGGGCGCTTGCGCGGTGGAAGCTGCAGACGGCTGTTGGAGGATGCTGCAGGCTGGTCTGCAGGCGTTGGAGGAGAGCGCGGGCTGATCTGCAGGCGTGCGCAGGTCAGCAGCCGGTGAGCGGTGGAGGGCGCAGAGGTCGGTTGCTGGCGGTTCTGCAGGCACAGTGGTGAACGGCGTGGACTGCAGGCGGTTGTGCGTGTTTGAGCTGAAGGTTGACGGACGTGGGTGCGTTGAAGGTTCTGCAGGTGCGGGAAGGGATCTGCAGGCGACTTCAGGCGTGTGCGGTGAAGTGAGCGGGTAACTTCAGACGTCTGGGAAATTTCCCAGACGTCTTAAGTTACTGAGAGGGTGGCTGATCAGTAGGTTGGTGACGGTGGTCGGCGACGACGGCGAGGGAGTTGCACGCTAAGGTGCTCACGGTAATGCGGGCGAGCTCCGGATGGCGGTGTGGCCTGTCACACCACACGCCCACGGTGGTGGAGACTCGCCGCCACGGTAGAGGCCGGCAGTGTGGAGTGGAAGAGAGAGGATCTCTCTGCACAGTGGTGGGTCGGTGGCGGAGGCCTGCTGCAGCCGGCAGCTTCCGTGCTCCTTTTATAGTGTCTTGAACAATTTTGAAATCAGTCGCCGACCAGATCCACCACATCCGCTCCCCCTTGAATGGCTTCATCACTGCAGCAGCCGGGCGTTGGAGCGGCAGCCAGCCGTTCTGAAAGAAGACGAATAAAGCAAATATTATTAAAATATTAGGGTTATTTATGTATAGACCCTCAACTTCTATGTTAATAAAAACAATATACCTAATTGGTTATCTAATTAAATGAATGTTATTCTAAGCTAATTCTAAATGCACTTAAGATATGAATGCAATGTATGGATTATGTAATTAGATTAAAACTATGAATTAATCTATTTACATCCTAATTTATACTAAATAAATGTTAGAATTAACCTAATCTGTAGGCACTTAAGTACTTAAATAACCCACAACTATGGGCTAATCAACCCCCACACCTTCCGTACGAATGCGTGGAAGGTATGGGTCTCGTCTCCAACCATACTCCGGCGAGGGGCGCACGTCGCCAGCCTGCATCCGCCTTTCCGCCACCGCCTTTATAAGAACCAGCATCGCCAGCCGGTTCTCACAGTCTGGTCGTAGCGAAGAAAACCTCAACCCTTCCTCTCTCCCCACTCCGATCGGAAACCCACCAGTTCCAGCGGCCCCTCCTCCTCCTTCTCGTCGCTCTGCTGCAATACCAGCAGCAGAGCCAGCTTCGCCTACTCTTCCCGCGTCGCGCCGTACCAAGCGCGCACCTCCCTGCCCACTTCCTCGCCGACACTCTCTCCCTCCGGGTGCTTCTTCCCCGGCAACAGTCGGTACGACTGCCCGCCGCTCCGGCCCCCTTCGTCCCTGTAGGTAGGTTGCAGTTACTCCCCTTCTTCCCCTCTTTCTTTTCCCCAATCTATTTTGCTTGATTGCCCCATGACCACGCCTGATCACCCTCACCTTCCCCGCCTCCGACCACTCTCCGGCGAGTCGCCCCCGTCATCCCACAACCCCATATGACTCACCAACTCTCCCAAAAGCTCCGCCTCATCATACTAAACACCCTCCGCCCCTCCACTGCCACTCTACACCTCCATAACTCACCCCCGATCAAACCCACTTTTCTGGCCACAGGACGACCTAGGCACGCACGCCTAGGCCGACCCGCGGCCTGCTGCACCTCGCACCACCTTCGCCATGCCACGACGAAGGTTCCCCTGTGGTCTGATTAGGCCGAGAGGCCCTTTTTGTGTTGGACAGATCTGCTGCCTCGGCCGCCATTGGCGACGACTCAAGGAGCTTCCAAGCGAGCTCCAGGCTTCAGAGCGTCAGGTCTCCAGCTGATGCGAATTGGGGAGACTCGGGTGAAGGCAGGCAGCTGGAATGCGAAGGGAAACAAGGATGCAGCTACTGAAGTGAGGTCGCGGTCTTCCTGCGGGTGCACGCGAGAAGAAGCAGAAGCTTAGTCCCACATCGTAAGTTCTCGAAGCACCGCACCCATTTAAATTGATTTTGTGTTTTTACCTTATCGCCTCCGATACACCTGGGGTGAGGTCCCGCGTCCCATCACACGCCCCGTCCGCGGTTTCACCACCCGGACCCGGCGGATCCGACCCGACACTACCCACGCACACCTCGCGCACCAAATCACGCCAATGCTCCTGGTCCCGGTACGCAACCCGACCTGTTAACCCGCGGCTCTGGGAGAGCTTCCTGTGAGCGGTTTGTAGAGAGAGATACGCGCGGGTAGAGGGAGGGGATAGGTTTTGCTTCCCCCTTGTGTGCAGGATAGGAGCGCTGAAGAAGAAGGGCTCAGCATCTAGCCGCAGGAAGGAGAAGAGAAGAAGCAGAAGAAGAAGAAGAAGAAGAAGAAGAAGAAGGCTCGCCAAAGAAGAAGAGCAGCGAAGGAAGGAAAAGAGGAGAATCATTGTAGCAGACCGCAGTTGAAGTCGTCTGACGGCTGTATTAGACGACGGATGAACCTTCAGAGGAGATAAAGCAGAGAAGAAGAAGAAGAAGGAAAGAAGGCTCCGCAGTTGAAGAAAAGAGAAGAAGGAAGAAAGAGAAGACTTTGCAGCTGAAGAGCAGAAGACAGAGACGAGAAAAAGAAGAACTGAAGAAGAAAATAAATAGAAGACAAGCAGAAGAAGAAGAGGAATTGAAGGCAAACAGAGCCAAGGAAGAAGAAGACCCGTAGAGAGAGAGATACTGCAACTGAAGAAAAGAGAAAGAAGAAAAGAAGAAGACAGGAAGAGCAGCAGAAGAAAGAAGAGGGAAGAAGACAAGCACAAAGAGAAGAAGAGAAGAAGAAGAAGCCAAAAATAGAAATCTATCTCTCTCTTTCTCTCTCTCTCTCTCTCTCTCTCTCTCTCTTATTTTTGTAATAAAGAAACTTTGTACTTCTAGAATTCTAGTAGCTCCCTGAGTTCGACCTCGGGAAACTATTTCCGAGTAAATTTCTATGGTAATGACAACCGTAGCTGTCTTATTTTATACTATAACAACATTACTGTAATAAGCATAAAAATGCACAAAAGCAACACCGCGGTTAGCAACATCACCATTAGTTCTCCACTTTGGTGACGCTCCAACGAAGCCTCCAGCACAACACACACCTCCAAACACCCTTGCTCCATGTCCACAAGCTCCGCCTTGAGTCCCTCTACAAAAGCCCTCTCTTAATTTGAGGGTTCGCACGCTCACTCACCCCACCAAGCACCGTCACCTGCACGCACCCTCACCGACCTCGCCAGACCTCCACACATCACCCCAAGCCACACCACTGCTACCAACACACTCGACGCACACCAACGAAGCTTTTGAGAGCATTTGATGTGGCCGAAATGTCGTATTCGTGGGTGCAGATAGTAGGCCGGACGACCGCCACCGTCGCCATCTTCTTCGGCCCCAGTAACTCTTCTCCAACCATGTTCATCTTTGCTTCCACACACAGGTGAAGCGTCCCAACTCCAAGTGCATTCCCAGGTTCTTAATTGATGCTGCCAGCGCCTCATTCATCATTGATTGGAAGCTCCATCTACTGAAGCTGCCACGCGAAGGAAGCCAGTGGGAATAATCCCATATCATATGCGAAGAAAGCGCCTGCAACGAATAAATTGATTTTGCTCTCTTAGCTTATAGCCTCGAACACACAGGGGGTGAGGTCCCCTACACACGCCCTCGCCTGCAGTCACGCCACGTGGGTCTGTGCTTTGATCGGATTACCCAGTTACCCGAGTCCAATTCGTCTATTCTGAGAGAGAAAAGAAGAAAGAGAGAGAGGGGGGAGGGTTTTGCCTTGCGTCCCTAACTCTCTACACTTAACCGATTCTGAGGCCTTCGCCTCTGTGCTCTACTCTGTGCTTGAAGGCCTTGACAAGGAAGGCTTTGAAGAAGAAGAAGAAAAGAAGGCTTAGAGGAGAAAAGCCTTGTCCCTTCTGTGAGGCACTGTGCTCTGTTGACACTTAAGTCGTCTGATGCTGCATTCCTAATGTCTGATATGATTTGGTTCTGGTTACTGTTGAATAATTTAAGTACTATAGTTAACATTGAATACTGATCGAGAATTACTGTTGAATAATTGAATGCATGCTTAATTAAAGAGAATAAGTGGTGATTCAAATCACCATTGTTTTTATTCTCTTTCCTCTTTGATTCCACGATCTTTTGAGCTTCTTTAAATAACAATTTGATCATATTTATTCATTGCATATTTATTATTATTGTGCTCAGTGATTATGAATGAAGATTAATGTGTGAGTTCCATATTTGTTCCCTGCGAATGACCTAGGACTCCCTTTAGATTCTAAGTTTATAAATTTAAATGTTTGTTGTAAGATTTTATCGATTATACTACGACGCATATATTTCTTAACACTCGACGAAACCCTAGCAACAGTGTCAGCAGCTCCTTAAATTGTCAAAAAATGCATATTTCAAGTCAACCTCTATCCAACTGTTGTCAAAATGGTGCCATATATGATACCGTTGGATTCCTCTCATCGCAATCTTTTCGGCGACTATTGTTTCGTGCAAATCCGAGGTGTATAGCTCTAGTTATAGCCAAAAAAACTCAACAAGGACTGAAATGTAAGGTGGAGTATTTTGGGTATTTCACCCTACTAAATCTATTTGCAGCAACCTTTGGGCCTATATAAGGACCCCTTGAGTCCTTGGGTCGTTATTAAGCTCTAAACCTCTTAATTAAGAGAGGAAAAGAGAGGAAAAACCTTAAGACTTTCCTTTTCAAAATTTCAAAAACTTTTCTTGGGACCCGTTTGCGAATCCGCAAAACACGAGCTTCCCGCAACAAAAGTTGCAGCGGCGATGGAAGTAGGTGATGAGGAGCGTCGGATCCGGCGGCATGCGCCCGATTAGCGATTCATGACAGGTGGATGAAGCACGCAGGAAGGCAAGCGCAAGCGCGTGAAGGAGGACACGAAAGATCGCGACGCGTGGCACGATCAGTAGCTACGGCACTGCGGTGAGCGCAATCCGCGGGCGAGCGCACGAATGATTCAGTGAGCAATGCGTGTTGGTTGCATGCATGGGTGGGTCAACGCGACAAGTTAACCGGTCTGGTTGAACCGGTTTGGTTCAGGACCCCCTCGTACTATTTCAAATGGTTCGAGACCTTTTTGACCTTGCTTTTCGACAAACAAGATATCGTTGGTATAATATCGACATGTACTACGTGTTCTCATATTTTATTTTCACTTTTAAACCCTTTTTCTTTGGTGAAACATCAGAAATGTAACTAGATATTCCCGACCCTATTTATGGTTCGTGTAAACCAGGTCTTATCCTTGATGCATGCACAGATGCCGAGGCAAGCGTGGATGGCTCAAGCCTCATGCGTACAATTCAGAGCCATCGTAACCCTCTGGTGACATTAGGTAGAGTAGTCTACCCCTCCTCTCGACCCTGATTGGTTTTCAAGTACCTATGGACCTACTAGGTGTGATTCCTCGCATGTACCGCTTGATTTGGCTATGTCGTTCTTCTTGCTGAGTTTGGTATCCCTCTAGTACTTTCCTTATGGGCACCTTAGAGGAAAATTAATCTTTTTTTATGCAAAATAATAAAGGTTAATGGCCACATGTACCCTTGTCATTATATGCATAAAACGGACCTCGATTTTCATGAAACAAGTTTCGTGATGTTCGTTAATAGATAAATGATAGGGGACCACTGTCATAAATTGAAACTACTTGTAAAAGGATAAGTTGGAGGATAATGTGAATATTTGTTAATCTTGGAATTATTAAAGAGGGTTTGATTTGATGAAAATAAGAGATACAATTATCTAGAATGAATTTGATACGACTAGTTAGTCGGAAATAAAAGGATAAGATAATTAGTTTTAGCCCCGCTACTCATTGGAGTTTAGCTGTAGCTTTGGTCTTTCAGATCGATTTTAGGGGCTAATTTAGGTAGTTGCTGGCCTCCCTACGACTCTTTGGTTAGGCTCAGCAGCCAACTGGGATAGCCGGATGCAGGGCTTAAGGTTTGGTTCTTTCTCGACCGAAGAGTGGGTCATTCGTTGTCTGCGGTTCAGCGTACGTAGTGCTTATACATGTTCACGTTACAAGATGTAGCTACCACCCCTTTCCGCAATAACCCCAAAGTGATGGATTGTAGCGACTTGATGAGTATAAGCAATCTTCCCAGCCAAGAGGATGGCTTATACAGATCTTGCACCACAGGAAGTTACGCGAGATCATCTCATGCCCCGAGATGTCAATTTATGGATTGTAAACTATAAGAACATGGGCAAGGTACATGAATGGAATTAGCTAAGAAATAAACTATAAATGGATGAATTGTTGATATAGTACCCTTTTTCTGTACTCTTGTTGCTGTTACCACTTGTTTAGTTGTCTACTTTACTCAATTTTCTCTGACATATAGATTTGGGCTCCGTACTCAAGTGCTGCTAAGCAGTCGGGTGAAACAGTTGCCGTCGGTCAGGCTTCTATGGAACTAGGTCCTACCTGAGAAGACGGTTCGTACCAAGCCAATGGCTCATAGTAATAGCTTTCTTTCTGCTATTA
The DNA here is from genome assembly GCA_037157565.1 of Thalassia testudinum. Classification (NCBI taxonomy): domain Eukaryota; kingdom Viridiplantae; phylum Streptophyta; class Magnoliopsida; order Alismatales; family Hydrocharitaceae; genus Thalassia; species Thalassia testudinum. Next base: position 59,803,541 of record JAZHRO010000030.1, read on the forward strand.
GATTTTATTTTCCTGTATTTTTTTATTACAGGAGACTCTCCTTACTTTTTGTTTTATGGTGAATTTTAATTATATTGTCAACACTTTAGTTTTCTTTCATTTAATGCATCATGAATGAATGTTGGCTATTGATGTTTATGGTTATGTGTTTGTGACTGCGATCTTATGGGTGTTCATGCTAGTTGGTAACACACGGCAACTCGGGTTCTGTCACTTGGCGAGACTCGGGTCGTCACTTGTGGTCACCTTGATGGAGGCCACGAGAAGGCTTGAAAAAGAGAGATCGAAGACCCCATCCACTAGAATAGAAGAGCCTTCACGCTCCACATAGGTCCTAATCAAGTCAATATCCTCAGAAGAGAATCCAAATCGGGATAAGATATCATAGAGGGCTTTCCATTTAACACGATCATACACCTTTTGAAGATCATGTTGAAATGTGATGTTGGAACCATGAACCTTTGGATTGATACGTTGAATAAGTTCAAAGGTTGTATCTATGTGGTCATAAATGGACCTCCCTTTAATGAATCCTGCCTATTCATGACAACCGATTCTAGGAAGGATGTGGGATAAGTGAGAAGCAAAAATTCCTAAAGCAATCTTATAGCACATGTTACACAGGCTAATAGGTCTGAAATCCGAGAGGTCAGAAGCATTAGGATTTTTAACAATAAGGGATATGAAAGTGTTGTTAAAAGCACGAGGACCTTGATGGGATATGAAGAAATGTTTAATAGCATTGACAAGATCCTCTTTGATGATATCCCAAAACAAGGTGAAGAACTCAGCATTAAATTCGTCAGGACCAAGAGAGCAGTTAGGGGGCATCTGAGACAAAATTTGGAAAATCTCCAACTCAGTAGTAGATATCAAGGCAACATAATCATCAGAGGATAGGATAGAAGGAATGGTGTTGAGAAATTGATCATTCGAGGAATAATCCTCAGAGGAAAGAAGATCCTCGAAATATGATATAGAATTATCAACAACCATTTTCCTAGAACCATTACCAATCATAGAAGATAAGGAATTACGAATATTTTTGGCAAACCTTCTCTTAATCATAGCATTGAAGAATTTGTTATTACCATCCCCTTCCTTAATCCATTTGACCTTAGCTTTTTGTTGGAAAAAATCCTATAATTTTAATCTGGCATCGTCAAGATCATGTTGCACTTCCATGAGCTCAGCAGCTAAGTCATTGACCCACTGAGAGGACAGACTTTTATCAAAATCATCATATCTGGCTTCCAACTTGGCAACCACTGAATTGATGCCACCAAAAATCGACCAATTCCACACCTTAAGAGCCCTTTTGAGAATAGTCACTTTAGAACAAAGGATTGAAAGAGGATCCATGGCCAGTTGAGAGATAGGTTGCAACCAAACAGAAGCAACCAAATCCCGAAGTGATGGGTCTCTAAACCACCTATTTTGAAAACGAAAGGGATGCTTTCGATGGTTAGAGTTAGGGGATAAAGAAATAAGGATAGGTTCATAGTCTAAATTACATCTAGGTAGATAGGATCCCAAAGGTGAATAAGAAAGGATGTTCGTGTTAACAAGAATCCTATTCAACTTCTAATATATTCTAGCACAACCATGACGACCGTTACACAAAGAAAATTGATTACCTCCCAAAGGAAAGTCAATAAGGGAGCAAACATTGATACAAGATCGAAATTGCGAGCCTTGAGATTCTCTAAAAGGTGCACCACTAAGAATACAATTGAAACCGTTGTCGCTAGACTCTAATATATACAACTGTTATAACAAAAACTATCGCTAAAAAAGCGTCGCGAAAGGCCATTTTTCTAGTAGTGAGAGGAGGATTGAATCTATGTCAAGTATTTCCACAGGTGTTCCCAAGTGGAGGGGTCATAAGAAGCATAAATGGCAGATATAAAGGAAGATTCCTAGTCAAAAGAGTAGCAACCTGGTTCATGGAGTCAACTAACGAAATCTCCACCGGATATTTCCAAAAACACCAAATATTCAGAGACGTGGGAACAACCAAGATGTTATCAAATTGGATGGCCTCTCTAACCAACTGGGTATCAAATATATCAGTAGAAGGTTCTAAGATGAAAAAGAGATTAAGGTGATTATTCGAAATCAAAGCATTTAGGCGATTTAAGGTAGGAGCATTTAAGATGCCCTGACAATTCCAGAAAAGGATCTTCATAAGGAAAGGGCAGTGGAGAGAGATTTCGATCAACTTCTAGTCATCCTTCCCACATCTAAGAAGGGTTGACCTCCACGGGCTCCACTAGCCTTGGAAGGAGAGTGTGGCCCATGTGCCAAAACTCTAGATGAGGGACCATCATCCAAAACTTCCCTAATTTCGAAGGAATCCAATTCAGATCTAGAATCATGAAAAGTTGCATCCTCGCTCATATTAACTTCAAGGTCTTTGGTGGGGTTAACCATGATGGGACGGGGATCAAGATCAAGAGGATGGGAATGAATAGGTAAGTATATTCCCTAAGAAAAATCATTACTAGCCTTATCTGTAGAATTAATCTCAAGTTTGTCTTGTATTTTGAAATTGTTGAGTGTTCGAAAATCAAATCATATTCTTCTTGTTAAGATTCACGTTATTTTGAGAATCGTCACTTTCAGTATCTTTTGAAGAGAAAGAAAGTTTACGATTGGTCAATACGTTAAAATCTGGCATATGATCCTCTTGAAAAATCAATTGCGAAAAATAGCTGATGGAGAACGGACGATAAGGAATAATAGCATGTTGGGCAAGGCCATCATAAGGATCATGAGTAAAAGGAGAGTGATTCACCTAAGCAGCTTCCAAAGAAGCTAAGGAAGCTTCGCCCTTAGCTGTTGTGTTAGTACTAGTGTTATTCCGTTGAAAATGAAGTTTCCAATGACGAGGTCGGAGGCGATGACGGGTTTTCTTCTTCAGTGGATCAAACGAGCCCTCAACCCCCCCAGAAGTGAAGAACGAAAGATTATTACAATCCAGAGTTACAATATTAATATCCCGATCCATCGAAGATGAAGGATCAGATTGCGAAAGTGTTACGACCCGGTTGCCGAATCCCTACAGGACACGAGAATCGAACCGACTCGACTAATCCCAAGACCCAGTCGTCCAACGAGAAAGTAACCAAAAAGCATGTAAAATAAACCACATTCACCATGCATGTAACTAACAGTAACAAAAGTACAGCAGTAAAGAAAAGAACTACTACAGTATATACCACCACAACAGTAGAGAATTAAAAACATGTACAAAATAGGAAGTTTACAATAAAGAGTACAAGGTGAAACAGAAATACTCACTACTATATAAATACGATACAACAAAAGTACAACTACTGCGCTCTACTAGGCCCAGCACCCTCCGCAACCGCAGGCTCTGGCTGCTCAACACCTGGTCCTGAAAAGGTGACAAAAGTGACACGTCAGCAAAACGCTGAGTAGAGTGGCAACCAGCTAGCTAAGAAAACAGTAAAGGTGGACACGTAGCTGTTATTTTTAATTCCTTTCTTTATTTCTCTATTTACTCTTTCTTGATTCATTTCTCAGGTCTTTCTCTTGATCTCGAATGTTCCTCGTGAGAACGATCTTGATTGCAGTCTTTTCCAAAAAGTAGAAGTAGCACGTGGTGCTCTCCTGACCGAGAGAGTCCCCCGTGATGGTCCTACCCTCAGTCAACCACCCCAAGGTCACTGACAGACATAACGATGACTACGGCACGCTCGATAAACGCACGAGTAGCTACCCCGCACTGGCACGCAGTCAGTCATTTCCGTTAACGGGTGCGCCCCAAAGCACAGCACGGAACCAGTATAGGGCAGAGCCCTCTCAGTAACAGGGGTCCAGCCCCTCCACAGTAACCAAACAGGGGTCTTGCCGGTCCACAGTCCGCGCACCCTCTCCTGACTACCCTGGTTTGCCCAGTGGGCCTAATAAGTCAGTGTAGGACGGCTAGCTGAACCCCGGGGCTGGTGGGGTGGCTAGCTCTCCCCGGTACTGTGTATGCGAGGGCCAAAAGTCGGCATAAAGTGGCCAGACCTAACCCCGAGTCCCTGGGGTGGCTAGCTCTGCTCTCCACTAAACAGGGGGGACAGTCGATCTCCTTGGTACTTTGTACTCAAGGGCCAGCTCACTTCCCCAATTCCATTCTATTTATCTTCCAGGAGCTCTACTCCTAATTCCCCGTAAGGTTCATGCTCATGTTTCTCTGGCCAAGCCATTTAAGGTTTCATCATTTCAGTTTTATTCTCATATAGCCCGTGTTTCCAACATTTAATATCAATTTATAAGCAGCTCAAATTTAGTTTTCAACAACAGAAATCACATGTAGCAATTACTAGCAACAGTACTCTATATTTCACAGGCAGCTGTTATCGCATTACAGGCAATTATCATTATTCTATCTACTTTTCCAAGACTGCAATTCATGTATTCACAACATTCGTTTCAGTGTTTCTGTTCCTAGGATTCATGCCACACCCTAGGATCTATCATTCAATCTAGTTTTCAAGTCCTAGGATTCATGCCATACCCTACGATCTATCATTCAATCTAGTTTTCAAGTCCTAGGATTCATGCCATACCCTAGAATCTAGCATTCAATTTAGTTTTCAGATCTTAGGATTCATGTCATACCCTAGCATCTATTATCCATCTCAAAGATGCATTAATGTTGGTAAATAACTAAGGGGAGCCACTCCACCCGCAAAACTAGGAGTATTGGGGGCGTGATCGGCAGGTCCACGTGCCTCCGCAACCCCCAGAGCCGCAATAGAACGAGGTCCTAACACAAGGATCAATCACAAGGAACCACTCAGAATAGGATAAAAGTATTTTAAACAAGTAGAGGAACAAATTCTGAGAAGAACGAAATCTCAAACGTGGAAATCGAACTTCGAACGGACCCTAAACGGGTCAAAAATGATAACTCTGACTCAAATCAGACGTCTGGAACACCTTCCAGACGTCTTAAAAGGTGGTCCAGGTCATACCTCACTTTGCGCTACTCCTCAGACGGCCAAGGATCCTGTTGGATCGTCTGGACCCAGTTCCAGACGTCCGACAACCTCTCCAGACGTCTGGAGATGCTCTCCGCCGTCTGGTGCTATGCCCAGACGTCTGATCTGCGTGGGAGGGCGTGTCCTCGCGCCTTCCCGAAACAAAACCTGCACGCACGATGAAAACCTCCTCATTACGACACGTCTCAACCTTCGGCGGATTGGCCTGCATGGCCGTATCCGCAAAAAGGAGGAAGATGAGAAATATCGTACCTTTCAGACATCTGGAACTCTCTCCAGACGTCGCCCGCGTCGTCTGGACGTAGGTCCAGACGTCTGATTTTGGGAAAATTTCCCAAAATTAGGACCTCCTTGCCTTCTTCCCGCTGCGCACGGCTGCGCCGTGCTTGCCTGCCTGCTGCCTGAGCTGTAGCAGCACCGGGGTAACCTCCCCAGCACCACGCTCCCGCTGCGCGCCCGTCGGTCGACCCTGGGCTTCTCCGGTGAGCTCGCTCTCTCTTCCTCATGCGCTCTCCCTCTCCTCCCCTCTCGCTGCACCTCCTCTGCGCACGCAACCAGCAGCAGCTGCTGCCCACTCTCACTTCCGCTCTCACGCTCGCACTAGAGGAAGAGGAAGACGGTAGGGTGGTGAACGAGGGAGAGGGGAGAGGCGAGAGGGACATTTGAAGCCGCGGGGGGGGAAGGTGTTCGCAGGACTGTGAGGGAAGAGAGAGAAGAAAAGAGGGCGGCGGGTTCAATCTACGTGCGCAGACTCGCAATCGTACGCACGCAAAAATTTATTTTCAGACATCTAGGAAGGCGTCCAGACATCTGACCAGACGTCTAGACCAACTCCCAGACATCTTAAAAGTGTTTGATGTCTCGGTCTTAACAGAAAGCCGAGACACTTCCTCTGAAACTGGACTCGACGAACGATCATCACTCGTAGAGTGCTTTTTGAATGGGGGTCCTTCCTCTATTCAAGGAGGAGGAGGAGGATATGGTCCCTTAGGAGAGGGAGTCCCATGTTCCAGCACAACAGACAAAGAGGCTTCCTAGGCCTAATCATCAAGATTCGCAGTAGCTATCTTGGTACCTACATCCACTAAAAGAGAGAAAGATGTACGAACATGACCAATTTTAAAGCAGTACGAACAACAAGCAGGAACACAACCTTCTGTTTGATAAGCTCAACATCACTGTAAACCCTGACAAAATCCAGTCTGGGAGTAAGAAGATCAATCTCAACACAAACATGTGGGAACCCTAGCCATAAACCATGCACCGTGTTAGTATCAACACAAATCGGAGGGCCCAAATGGTAATCTATAGATAGAAGGGCATTCGAGTGCACCAAGTGGAGATTAAGGCCAAGGAAACCAACCCACATAGGGGCACAGGTAACCGACCCATCAGTTCTAAAAGAAGGCATCCATCTCACAAACTGAATCCAAATACAATCGAGAGCAACCGACTCCCTCGAGAACACTTTGCAAAAGTCAACATAAGGGGCACAGTTGATCAGCCAATGTCTTGAATCCAAGGGGGTCAATGAAAAACCCAGGGAAATCCGAACCTTTAAGGAAAGAAACTCCTTGAAGCATAGAGTGGAAGGCTTGGGACCCTAGCAAAGAGCCACAATCGAAGAAGTGATGAGAACCTCATCATGAACCCTAACTAACACACTCTAACCTAGATACTCGAGAAAAAGCTCCTACATAACTCATAGAAAGGCTTGACTCAGAGAATTCTGAGTTTAAGAAAGAAAATAAGTCATAAGGGGTAAAAATGTAATTTCACCAACACAATCTGTAAATAGGGTAACTCAGGGTCCAAACATAGGTCAAACTAACCTAATAAGAAGGAAAGTGGGATGATCAGATCCAACAAGGGCTACAGCAACTCCAAGAAATTAAATGACATTTTGTAACCCTAAAATAAATCCACTTCAATTCACGAGGTTCGAGGTAGGGTAAAAATTGAATAAACCCTCTAAAATTCATAGAAAAATAATCTCTAGGGTTTGGAACCTTCAATTTGGCCTTGGGAACCCATTTTGACCTACATTGAGAACCATGCCCAATTAATGATTTAATTTAGGTTTTTACGTAAATTGGCCAGTCAAACAAGGTCTGACCTAGAAATAAAATTCACCATTAGAATCCTTAGGTCCCATTTAGTCATGCATAAAAAATTGAGCCTAAGAAGAAACCTTCTTGACCGACTTTGCAATTTGGTCCTCATCTATTATTTTTGACCCTCAACTTGCCAAACCCTTGCATTTTGGCCCCTAGGTTCTCCGTCGTTCTTTTCATACAGGTCCCTCCTGCAAGTCTCTACGCAGCACCATGCTCCAGCGACTTTGCGCGAAGCATGGCGCCGCGCAGGGTGAGGGAGGCGTCCTGCAGGATGAACCCGATGTTCCCTGCGACGTCTGCTGTCGCAGGGACACCGCCATGCCGTCTGTCCTCTCCCACACCTTCCGTGAGAACATGCGGAAGGTATGGGTCAAAATCCCGACCATTCTCCGACGAGGGAGGCACGTCGCCTCCCTGCGCCCACCCCTCCGCCACCGCCTTTATAAGGACCAGCATCGCCAGCCGACTCTAGTAGCTTGGTCTTGACGGAGAAAACCCCTACCATTCCTCTCTTCCCACTCCGGCAAAAACCCACCATCTCTGGCGGCTCCTCCTCCTCCGTCTCATCGCTCTGCTGCAATACCAGCAGCAGAGCCACCTTCGCCTGCTCTTCCCACGTCGCGCCGTACCCAGCACGCACCCTCCTACTCTCTTCCTCGCTGCCGCCCTCCCCCTCTAGGTATTTCTTCTCCGGCGATAGTCGGTACGAATGCCGCCCTGCTCTGGCCCCCCTCATCCCTATTAGTAGGTAACAGTTATCTCCCTTCCTCCCCTCTTTCTTTTCCCCAACTCAATTTGTTCAACCGCCCCTCGACAAAGCCTGACCACCCTCGTCTTCCACGCCTCCGGCCAACCTCCGGCGAGTCGCCCCCATCATTCCGCCATTCCACACGACTCGCCGACCAACCCAAAACCTCCGCCTCATCACGCTGAACCACTTCCACCCCTTCACTGCCACTCCACACCCACACAAAGCCCCACCGAACACACCCACTTTTCCGATCACAGGTCGACCTAGGCACGCACGCCTAGGCTATCCTGCAACCTGCTACACCCCGCATCACCTTCGCCGTGCCACGACGAAGGTCACCCTATAGTATGATTAGGCCGAGAGGCCGTGTTTCTGCCTGACAGGGTCGGAGCCCCAGCAGCCATTGATGACGACTGAAGGAGCTTCTACGCGAGCTCCAAGCCCTGCAGCAGCAGGATCCTAGCTGAGGTGAGCTGCAGGGACTTGGGCGAAGGCAACGAGTAGGTCTGCGAAGAGAGGCGAGGACGCAGCTGCTGAGGCCAGGTCGTGGCTCTCCTGCGGGCGAGCAGAATAGTCCCACATCGTAAGTTTTCGAAACGCCGCGCTGATTTAAATTGATTTTGTGTTTTCTCTTAATCACCTCGAGACACCTGAAGTGAGGTCCCGCACCCCACTCACCCGCCCGATCCATGAGTTCACCACGCGGATCCGGCCGACCCGACCCGACACGACCTGCGCACTCCTCGCGTACCATACACGCCGGTACGCCTGGTCCCGGGTACGCTACCCGACCCGATAACCCGTCTCTGGGAGAGCTTCCTATGAGCGGTTTGCAGAGAAAGAGAGAGACGTGCGAGTAGAGGGAAGGGTTAGGTTTTGCTTTGTGCAGGGACAGGGTGCGAGGAAAAAGATTCACACTTGGCCGCAAGAAGAAGAAGAAGAGGAGCAGAAGAAGAAGAAGCCTTGCAGCTAAGCAAGGTAGAAGGCCAAGGAAGAAGAAGAAGAAACCTTGCAGCTGAGCAAGGCAGAAGGCCATGGAAGAAGAAGAAGAAGAAGAGAAGAAGGAGAAGCAGCAAAGGAAGAAAGGGGAAGCATTGTAGCAGACCGCCGTTTAAGCCGTCTGACTGAGATATCAGACGACGGATGAAGCTCCAAAGAAGATAGAAAGAAAATAAAGAGAAGAAAGAAGAAGACCCGTAAAGAAGAAAAGAGAAAGAAGAGAAGAAGAAAAAGCCAAGAGACAGAAATCTACTTCTCCCTCTTGAAAGTTCCCTTACTTGGAGGGGTGAGATCAGCGTGACAAAGAAAATGTGGAATTGAAAGCAATATAAGCAATCACAAAATGTGCACAAGTAATTTTTAGGTGGAAACCCAAACCGAGTGAAAACCACCACCTAACCCTCTCGAGTTAGGATTTTCCGATCAACCTAGTTGATCAAATCCACTAAACCGAATCACTTAAAACGAGGGTGATTCAACCTCAATACAACCACGCTACAAGTACGAGGGTAGTGTTCCTCAACCCCTTCTCTCCACGAGAAGGATTTTGTCCCACGAAGGAGACGGGAATTCGCAAAGCGAATACCCAACCAAAAGACAAAGATAAAATAAACAATAGTCCTATAGAGCCAACAAAGTAATAAAACTAAGCTTCTATAGGAAATAGGAAACTCCCCTTTGCAAGGAGTGCGTCGACGATGACGCGGGTGCGTGAGCCACGCAACGGCGCAATGTCGCTCTCGTAGACAACGGCGGGAGAGCGGGTGCGCGAAGACTTGATGCTCTCAAGAAAATAAAACTAGAGCTTGGAGAGCAAGGGCCTCAATTGGACACAAGAGAGTGGAAGTATGTTGCTTAAGTGTGTCTTGTGTTTTTCTAAGTGTATATCTTGTGTGTCTAAGTGTATCCAAGTGTGTTTTTGTGTTGCAAAGGCTCCCCTCTATTTATAGAGGCCTTAGGAAGGCTTTGGAAGGCTTAAGAAAGGTTCTATAGCCGTTGGGTGCAAAGCCCAAGAGAATCAGGTCGAAATCAGGACAATGATTGCATTTGACAGGGTTATCAAGCGTCTAACTATGGCATCAGACGTCTGGAAGGCCACTTTAAGACGTCTGATTCCAAGGTCAGACGTCTGATTCTATGCGGGTTTCTCCCTGACTTGAATCAGATCTAAACAGGGTTTTTGTGCAAGTCCATCAGACGACATACAAGACGTCTGGCACTATGTCTGGACGTCTGGAAACCTACTTTTACTGTGGTGAGATTGGCATTTGCTTCACAAGATAACCGGGTTTTATTGTTATAGCGTTGTAGTATAGCCAGTTATTGCCATCATTTCAAATATATAAAAATTTTTTTACTCGGAAAAATAAAAGAGAGTTCCCGAGGTCGAACTCAGGGAGCAAGTTGTATTCTAGAGATATACATGTTCTATTGCAAAAAAAAAATAAAGAGAGGGAGAGAGAGGGAGAGAGATGAAAGTTTGAGTTCTTCTTCTTTTCTTCTTTTCTTTCTCTTTGTCTTTCTCCTCTTTAGCTTTTGTTCTTCCTGTTCTTCTTTTGTGTTTATCTCCTTGTGGTCCTCTTCTTCACCTGTGTTGTTCTTCCTTGTTCTTTCGTTCTTCTTCTTCTGCTGTTCTTCCTTGTTCTTCAGATCTTCTTCTTTCTTCTTTTCTTTTACCTGTCAGGACGTCGTCTCTCCTTCCTTCTTCTCTTCCCTTCAGGACGTCGTCTGATTTTTCAATCAGACGACTTAAACCGCTTGTTGCTACAGTGTCTCCCTTAGCTTTCTTCTTCTTCCGCGATCCTTCTTCTTCACCTGTGCCTGCACACTTCAGAGTTTACGTCAGAGGACAAAACCTACTCTACCCTCCCCCCGCGTCTCTCTCTCTCACAGAAGCCACTCTTGGGAAAGCTCTCCCAGAGCTGCCGGGTAGTCGGGTACGGGTCGCGCCCGGGTCCAGGCCCACCGGCGTGCGTGGTGGGCGAGGAGTGCAGGTCAGTCTAAGTCGGGTCGGGTCAGGTCCGCGGGGCGTGAGCGCGGACGAGACCGGGTAACCGGGCGGGTGAAGGGGACCTCACCCCGTGTGCTGAGGCAGTAAGCCTCCAGCACTTTTTCGCTTTATACCGCTGCGCCTCTTCAGAGTTTTCCGAGGTGGGACTAAATGTCCCACCCTAATTGAGCGCCCGCAGCGGAGAAAGCAGCGGGCGATCGCGGCTTCATGCGAGGCCTTCGCCCCAGCTGCGAGCCTGATGCTTTGTCGAAATACCTCGCAAGGCCTGGGAGTCGAATCTGGGCGTGGCACGCCTGCAGCTGCAGGCGGAAGCAGCTCCTTCTGCACGGCAATGGCGGCGGAGGTCGGGTGACCTGTTCACAGCAAAGCGGCCTCTCGGCCTAATCAGAAGGTGCCGGGAGCTTCTCCAGAGTGCGGCGAAGCTCGTGTGGGTGGTGGCGAGGCGTGGGGCGGCGTGCAAGGGCTGCCCTAGGTCGGACTGTGGGTCGGAAGATGGGTTTGTTCGGTGGGGTTGCAGAGGGTGATGTGGGGGAAGTGGAAGGGCGGGGGTTGATCAGGGTGAGGAGGCGGAGGTTCTGCGGTGGTCGGCGAGCCGTGTGGGTTGCTGGGGTGATGGGAGCGGCTCACCGGAGGATGGAAACCCATACCGTCCGTGCGTTCGCACGGCCGGTATGGTGGGTTACAGCGACCAGGGGGTGTTTATAGGGACCGAATCAGGGAGGAAGGCGGAGGGAGACGACGTGTCTCCCTCGCCGGAGGACGCCGGAGATGGAAAGTTGGGGGTTTTCTCCGTCAGATCCGAGCTGGGAAGAACGGTGGAGCGACGGGGGTATTTATAAGGACCGAATCAGGGAGGAAGGCGGAGGGAGACGACGTGTCTCCCTCGCCGGAGGACGCCGGAGATGGAAACCCATACCGTCCGTGCGTTCGCACGGCCGGTATGGTGGGTTACAGCGACCAGGGGGGTGTCCCTGCGACGGCTGACGACGCAGGGCACCGCCGGTTTACTTGCCAGGCTCTCCCCCTCACCCTGCGCGGCGCCATGCTCCACGCAAGGTCGCCGGAGCATGGTGCTGGCAGGTTTTGCAGGGGGGACCTGAACGCAAAGAACGAAGGAGAGTTAGGGGCCAAAATGCGAGGGTTCAAAAGTTGAGGGCCAAAAAGTAAATATATGAGGACCAAAGTGTAAAGTTGGTCAAGAAGGTTTCTTCTTAGGCTCAAGTTTTTATACATGACTAATTAGGACCTAAGGAATTTGATGGTGAATTTTATTTCTAGATTAAGCCTTGTTTGACTGGTCAATTTATGCAAAAACCCAAATTAAGTTATTAATTGGGTATGGTTCTCAACGTAGGTCAAGATGGGTTCCTAAGGTCAAATTGAAGGTTCTAAACCCTAGAGATTATTTTTCTATGAATTTTAGAAGGTTTATTCCATTTTTTCTTTGCCTTGAACCTCGTGAATTGAAGTGGGTTTGTTTTAGGGTTACATATTATCATTTAGTTCCTTGGAATTGCTGTAGCCCTTGCTAGATCATCTCATCCCACTTTTATTCTTATTAAGTTGCTTTGACCTATGTTTGGATCCTGAATTACCCTGAATGTAGATTATACTGGTAAAATTGCATCTTTACCCTTATGACTATTTTTCTCCTTAAACTCAGAATTCTCTGAGTTAAGCCTTTCCTTGAGTTATGTAGGAGCTTTTATCCTTTGTATTGGGTCAAAATGAGCTAGTTATGGCTCATGATGAGGTTCTCATCATACCCCCATGACTAGCTTTTGCTAGTCCCTTAGCAAAAAAAACTTATGGTTTCAACCCTTGTTCTAGACCATTAAGTTCTTAATAGCTTCAGATAGGTGCTTTTTCATTTGAGCTTAGATTAGGTTAGAATGCTGACCATAGGCCTAAAAGGTACTCTAGTACCAATCAAGATCCAAATCTGTCTAGCTTTAGCCTCAGTCTTTAGCAAAGGTTTTTAAGGCCCACAAGAACTAACCTAAGGTTTATTGGACTTTATGGTTAAAGCACCTGTGCTTGAAATGATTTTAGCCCTGGCTCAGTTCGCAGTGCGTTTTGTAAGAGAGAGAGATAGAAGATTTTTCTGTCTGGAGAGTTTTCTCTCTCTTTTTCTTTTTAGTTCTAGCCTAGGATTGGCTTTTCAACAAGTCTGTATCAGATTCCTTGCTCCCATCATCAATCCTCAAGGGTTCCTGGCAATCGATGCTTCGAGATAGCACCGCCCATGGCAACCCCCGGAACCCTGGCTATTGAGATTTTGAGATAATCCCATCCATGGTGTTCCGTGGCCGAATCCAGACCCTGGCAATTGACACTTCGAGATAATGCCATCCATGGAATCTGAATCAGCAGAGTGCTTACATGCCCCCAGTAGGATATGTAAATATCCTAAGAGACAGGCACCGAGGAGATGATATTTTGTTACGCATCTTCGAGGGGATTTCCCGCCTCTCCGCGCTGGGAACTCGTCCAAATCAACTTGTGTCGATCGGCCGCTCCTATTCTAGGTGTTCTTTTCAGAATTTTGCGATGCTTCTGCGTGATTTTGATTTTTACGCTTACTGAACCAGGCTGTGTGTGAGGTTAGGGTGCTTAGGTTACTGAATCCCGTAAACCAAAAATTAGTTAACGAGGCCAAATACTCCCTAAGCCTTAGACCTAATACTTTAGCTTTTCATTTTCCTCAACCTCTTGAGGAGTGTCTAGATCTTAATGGGTACTAAGAGTCTATTCAAGAATGCCTAAGGTTTGCGTTCTTACTAATCTCATTATGCACTTTTCAGTTATTTTCTTGAATGAGGTCTAGAACTTAGGTTAATTCCTTAGTTCCTTACTAATGACTATCACCTTTTCTTATAATTTTGTGCTCCTTTTTTCATTTTGTTTCTCTTCTCCTTCTCCTTCACAAAATTTCCTTCTCCTTTTATTCTTTTTTGAAAAAATTTTTAATTTTTATGGTGTTTTTGGCATATGTGAATTTTTTTGTTTGAAACCTTTTCTTACAAGTTTTGCACTTTCATACCCCCCCCATGCCTAAGATTTGCAATGTCCTCATTGTAACCTAGGGGGTTTTTATTTAACTTAGTTCATTCCTTAAGACAGAAATTTGGAAGAGTGGATGGGTCGGGTTGAATTTTTGCGGACGATTTCTAATCCCAGATGCAAGCATCTGAGGTAGGGTCGGCTGTCTACAAGGGTGAACCTCAAGTGCAAAAAGGTGTCAGAACAAGTTTCAGGTTTTCAAAGAGAATGACGGGCTGCCTCCCGTTAAGCGCTGAGTTTTACGCCATCGGCTGGGCGCAATAAGCTCAAGGGGAAAGGAGGATATAAGATGTTTCAGCCAAATCAGTAGAAGTTACATCAATGAACGGCTTGAGTCTCTGACCGTTCACGATGAAAGGTTCAGAATCGTGGCTGAGTGGACTGATTTCGATTGCTCCATTTCCAAAAACCTGTCGGACCAAATATGGTCCGACCCACTTGGATCTCAGTTTTCCTGGGAAGAGTTTTAGTCTGGCATCAAAGAGTAGGACCTTTTGACCAGGATGAAATATCTTTCTCGAGATGTGTTTGTCGTGGAAGGCTTTAACCCGCTCCTTGTAGATTTGCGAGTTCTCGTACGCGTCTAGGCGTAATTCATCGATCTCGCTGATTTGGAGTTTTCTGTGGGTCCCAGCCTTGGAAAGATCTAGATTACAGTTTCGTACTGCCCAATAGGCTTTGTGCTCCAGTTCTACGGGAAGGTGGCATGCCTTTCCGTACACCAGCCTAAAGGGAGACATGCCCAATTGGGTCTTGTGGGCGGTCCTATAGGCCCACAATGTTTCCGGAAGTCGGGACGACCAGTCCTTCCTGTCAGGTCGAACAGTGACTTGCAGGATTTTCTTGATCTCCCGATTAGACAGCTCAGCTAGACCATTAGTTTGGGGGTGGTAAGGAGTAGAGATTCGGTGAGACACCCTGTATTTGGTCATCAGTGACCTAAACTGAGCATTTGTGAAATGGGTCCCCCCATCAGAGATTATTGCACGAGGAATCCCGAACCTTGAGAAAATGTGTTGATGAATGAATTTGAGAACGATTTTGTGATCACAGGTTCGGGTCGGTATGGCTTCAATCCATTTGGACACGTAGTCCACAGCCAACAGAATGTATTCGAAACCATCCGAAACAGGAAAGGGGCCCATAAAATCAATCCCCCAAACATCAAAGATTTCGCATACTAGAATCGGTTGCATAGGCATCATGTCGCGATGGCTCATGTTGCCCAAAGTCTGGCAACGACTGCATGCCTTGCAGTGATTGTATGCGTCTTTGAACAGTGTGGGCCAGTAAAAGCCGCACTGGAGGACTTTTGATGCGGTTTTATGCCCGGCGAAATGGCCACCGCATGCCTGGTCATGGCAGAAAGAGAGGATATTGTTGAATTCCCCTTCCGGGACACATCTCCGGATGATCTGATCGGCACCTATGCGGAAGAGGTACGGGTCTTCCCAAATGTAATACTTGGCATCGGAGCGTAATTTGTCTTTCTTGGCCTTCGGCCAATCGGACGGGATCTGATGAGATGCCAAGTAATTTACTACATTAGCAAACCATGGAAGGCTAGTACCAATAGTCAGCAGGTGCTCATCGGGAAAATGCTCAGTGATGGGTCCGGGAGGGTCAATTATTTCAGAAGGAAGACGGGACAAGTGATCAGCAACCACATTTTGCTTTCCCGCTTTGTCGCGAATCTCAAGGTCAAATTCTTGCAACAGCAAGATCCATCGGATTAATCGAGGTTTCGCGTCCTTCTTTGCAAGGAGATGCCTCACAGCTGTGTGATCCGAGTATATGATGACACGGGAACCCAGAAGGTACGATCTGAACTTTTCTAGGGCAAATACTACAGCTAGCAGCTCTTTCTCAGTAACCGTATAGTTACGCTGAGCCTCATCGAGTGTTTTGCTGGCGTAGTAAATGACCACAGGTTTCCTGTCAATTTTCTGCCCCAAAACCGCTCCTACAGCGAAGTCGGATGCATCGCACATGATCTCAAAGGGTTGAGACCAATCAGGGGACTGTAGGATCGGGGCTTGGGTGACTCGGTCATGCAGGATTTCAAATGCTTGAGTGCATTCCTTGGAAATTTCGAAAGGAACATCCTTGGAGAGAAGAGTGGTCAGGGGGCGTGCGATTTTTGAAAAATCAGGGATAAATCGTCGATAAAAACCGACATGCCCTAAAAAGGAACGGATGTCCCTGATCGAGCTAGGCATAGGAAGGTGAGAAATCAGATTAACCTTAGCTCGATCCACTTGGATACCTTTCTCCGAAATTGAGTGTCCCAGGACAATTCCCTCAGGCACCATGAAATGGCTCTTTTCCCAGGAAAGAACCAAATTCACATCGATGCACCGCCTGAGTATCTGGACCAAGTGTTGGAGGCAATCGTCGAATGATGCTCCGAAAACTGAAAAGTCATCCATGAAGACTTCCAGATAATCACCTACCATATCTGAGAATATGGCAAGCATGCATCGCTGAAAAGTAGCGGGTGCATTGCAAAGACCGAAAGGCATCCTTCGGAAAGCGTATGTTCCGAAGGGGCAGGTGAACGTGGTCTTTTCTTGGTCCTCAGGATGGATTGCCACCTGGTTATAACCGGAGTACCCGTCAAGAAAGCAGAAGAACCTATTTCCCGCAAGTTTTTCGAGAATTTGATCAATGAAGGGTAGTGGGAAATGGTCCTTCTTCGTGGAGGAATTGAGTCGGCGGTAATCTATACAGACTCTCCACGAGTTGGCTAATCGGGTAGGAATGATTTCTCCGGTCTCAGTTGTTATAGTGGTGAGTCCTGCCTTCTTGGGCACGACCTGAATTGGGCTCACCCAACGACTATCGGAGATCGGGTAGATGATTCCGGCATCTAACCACTTGATGATCTCCTTTTTCACGACCTCCTGCAGATTGGGGTTTAAGCGTCTCTGCATTTCACGAGAAGGTCGTGTGCCCTCTTCCGAATAGATATGATGAGTACAATAAGAGGGACTTATTCCAGTCAAATCGTCGAGAGTCCACCCGATGGCTCTGCGATGTTGCAGGAGGACAACAATCAGACGGGATTCCTGTTCAGGACTGAGGTTGGAATTGATAATCACAGGAAGGGTCTGATTAGAACCCAAAAAGATGTATTTCAAGTGAGCAAGAAGGGGTTTCAGTTCGAGGATGGGGTTATCAGCAGCAGCGGGTGGTTCAGTATAGATGTGAGGTTCGAGGGTGGGAGTTACTGGGTTATTCATATCTGTACTCGACTCCTCTGTTTGCGGGTCAAGATCCTTCTGTGGTTGATGAGGCATAATCGTGACATCCTGGAAGTGTGATTCATCAACCAAGGTCCTGATGTCACAAATTTGTTCGATGACGCCGCAATTAATTCCTTGTTGGGCCTTAAATATATCAATTTTCAGTGTTTGATCTCCAAACTTAAGCTCTATTTGGCCCTCCTCACAGCTGATGTTGGCTCTAGCAGTAGCCAAGAAAGGTCTCCCTAGAATGATTGGTGTATCCCTAGGGTTCTCAGGTGCATCCATATCTAAGACTATAAAGTCCACTGGAAAATAGAAATCCCGCACTCTTACGATAACATCCTCGAGAATCCCTTTTGGTGACTTTATAGATCGATCTGCTAATTGTAATGTCACCTCGGTTGGTTTTAGCTCAGATTCTTCTAGATGGTCAAGTAAGGATGTGGGTATCAGGTTTATGGATGCACCCAAGTCTAACAATGCTCTATCAAATTGGGTACCACCTATCTTGCAGGAAATCAGGGGAGTACCAGGATCTTTTGCCTTGGGTGGGAGTCTACTGAGGATTACAGAGCTGGCTTGCTCTGACAGAATAATTGGGCTCCCTCCCTTGGTTCGCGGCTTACGCTGGGGTGTACATATATTCTTTAGAAATCGTGCGTAAGCTGGTACGTGGCGGATTGCATCCATCAAGGGGATGTTTATGTGGACCTGCTCAAAGAGCTTGACCAGGTCCTCCTCAGGGGCCACGGGTTTGGTGGTTTTCTTTCCCTTGGTCAAGGCCTCGGGAAACGGGATCTTGGTTGGTTCTTCTAGGATAGGTCCAGGTTGTGGATCTGGGACAATGGTATCTTGGATAACTATCCTAGGGTCATGGTTATCAGGCTTGGAGTGGTTTGGATAATGCGGGTCTTGAGTTGTTTTACCACTACGTGTTGTTACAGAATTTAATCCGGCCTGATTTTGGTTTGGGTTTGGTAAGAGGGGTGGCTGCTGCTGAAATCCCGCATAAGAAGTTGAAGCTTCCATCTCGTCTGGAGATGGAGCAGTAGGGGCCTGATAAATCCATTGTGCGTGGCCTAAATTTGGATTCATAACGCGCTTCTGGGTTGGCACGTTATTTGGGTTAGGAAGAGGTTGGGAAGGGAGTGTGCCTGGCTGGCGAGAATTTGCCAACTGGGCCAGTTGAGTTTTAACTTCTGTAAGTTCGTCCTTGTGCTGTTTTTGAATAGCCGCATTCGTTTTTTGAATGTCAGCCAGAGTCTGAAGGATTAGGGACATTTGATCCTGATTTGTCCCTGATGGATAAGTAGGGTTGGGCCGAGGCTGAGGCGGCTGGTAATGACGAGAGGGCTGTGGGCGGGACTGAAAAGGTGGTCTTTGGGTTTGGGAATTTCCCACCCACTAAAAATTGGGATGGTTTCGACATCCAGGGTTGTAAGTGTTGGAGAATGGGTCGTTCTGGATGGCGTTGAGGTCCTCGCAGGTCTGAGGAACCTCCTGAGAATCAGGGAAAGGGGGGATGGAGTTCCCCCAGCTGGTGTAGAAAGGATCGGATGATCCTCCGATCCAAGAATCAGATGGGGATGGATATGGATCCATCCTAGGGGAAGATCGGTGGAGGATGTTTTGCACAGTCTCCTGTGTGGAAGGAGGTTGTGCAAAGGAGTTACGCGCGGAGGTGGCTCGCTGCAAGTGCTGAGTCAGCTCATCCACCTTCTTTTCAATGATTGAGACCTTGTCCAATCGACTGGCCATTAATTCCAGGTCGACTGATGCGGACAGGCCCTACGTCTCATGTGCTCCCTTAAGATTCGTCGTTGCGCGGGTATTCGTCCTGTCGAATAATCCCATGGAGTCATTGTTGATGGAGTTCTCGCACATGTTTTCGAGAATCTTCCATACGGTGTCTTCATGTTGACCCATGATGTTTCCTCCGCAAGTTGCATTGACGAAAAGGCGGATGTCCTCACGGAGTCCCTGGTAAAAAGATTGGACTTGTTCCCATTTAGGAACTCCGTGATGGGGGCACTTTCTCATGAGATCCTGAAAACGATCCCATGCCTCATGGAGAGGTTCTCCTGATTGTTGAGTGAAGTGTGTAATCTGATGGCGCAAGGCGTTGGTCCGACCAACGGGAAAAAACTTTTTCAAAAACTCGGATTGAAGTTCCTCCTAAGTGTTGATCGGCCGGGTCTGAGTTTGATACCAATGGGCGGCCTTGTCCATAAGAGAAAAGGAGAACATCTTCATGAGAAGAATATCCCGATTTTGCGCATCTGATCCAAAAGTGTGGGCCAGATGCTTTAGCTGTTTGATGTGCTGGAAGGGATCTTCAGAATTAAGCCCATGGAATTTAGGTATAGCATGAATCATGTTGGGCTTTAATTCGGAATCAGGTCCTCCAGTCGGGATTCTGACTCGAGGCTCAATGGCCACCGCAGCAGGATTGTAGTGGTCCCGCATCATAGGCCGCTGTGGTGGGTGCACGAAGTTTTGGAAGAGGTCATTGAGTCGCTGGAGCTGGTGTTCCAGATTATTTTCTTCCTCAACTGGCTGAGCCATGATGGGGGAAGAAGAAGAACTTGGTTCTGAATCAGAAGAGAGAATAATGTGAGGGTGTTGCTGCACAAACACGGGCGTCGAGGCTTGGCCTTGACGAGAGCGAATTTCTAAAGGAGGTCTTAAGGGTGGTCCTAAGGACCTCCTTCCGTACATGCACTGTTGGAAGAGGTAAGTTTAGAAGGTGCTGGACCCAATCAAGACACCCAAAAATGTATTGGGTGACTATAGAGGTGCGGGGCAGATGGACCTCTTGATCAGAAAGATCGTCCACCTGAGAATTACCTGGGCAGCCAGAGAGGGAGAGTCCCGCGAAGACCCCTACACGGTAGAGCGTCCCCACGGGTTACAGGGTTTCCCCCACCCGACCTCTCTTGTCACTGCGGTTCCAGGTAGACCAAAATGGGGATCTTGACCTCTTAAGTCTACCAATTTTAAGATCAGGGTGCTTAAGGTTTCACTTGAACTTTAGTCTTTTAAGTGCAAAGAGTGACCTAATTTAAGGTTGGTTGACCCAAGGGGTTAACTTTACCTCTTGTTTTCTTTGAGAGCTTTTAGGTCTTGTCTTTTAGGGTTCAAGTGTTTAGAGAGCCAATTGTTTTAGGTTTTCTTTTGAATAGGTATTTTCAATCAATGGTTTAGGCACACTTCTTTTGGATTTTCTCCATTCTTGATTTAAGTAGTGTGTCTTTAAAATCCTAAGGTTGAATCTTATGTTGGCTCTACTTGGTCCAGTTAGTTCTTTGTTGGGTAATTAGGGCTCAAGCAAGAATGTGTTAGCCCTTAAATACCCTAAATAGTGTGCAGGACTGAGTTGAAAACGTGCAACTCTTTATGGTTACTAAGTATGGAAGACAGGTTAGCCCTATATTGCTTGTTCTTTTCTTTTCTTCCTCTTTAGAGTTTAGGGGTTAATAGCGAGAGGAAAAATTTACCTGTCCTCGGAGTGGTTGAGGTGCGGTTGCTTGTCTTCTTGATTTCCTGTAGCTGCACAAAAGAGGGGAGATTATCAGAAATTAAAAAGAGAAACAGGAATGTTTACCTCTAGAATAGCCGTTGCTCCCCGGCAACGGCGCCAAAATGAGATTGGCATTTGCTTCGCAAGATAACCGGGTTTTATTGTTATAGCGTTGTAGTATAGCCAGTTATTGCCATCATTTCAAATATATAAAAATTTTTTTACTCGGAAAAATAAAAGAGAGTTCCCGAGGTCGAACTCAGGGAGCAAGTTATATTCTAGAGATATACATGTTCTATTGCAAAAAAAAAATAAAGAGAGGGAGAGAGAGGGAGAGAGATGAAAGTTTGAGTTCTTCTTTTCTTCTTTTCTTTCTCTTTGTCTTTCTCCTCTTTAGCTTTTGTTCTTCCTGTTCTTCTTTTGTGTCTATCTCCTTGTGGTCCTCTTCTTCACCTGTGTTGTTCTTCCTTGTTCTTTCGTTCTTCTTCTTCTGCTGTTCTTCCTTGTTCTTCAGATCTTCTTCTTTCTTCTTTTCTTTTACCTGTCAGGACGTCGTCTCTCCTTCCTTCTCTTCCCTTCAGGACGTCGTCTGATTTTTCAATCAGACGACTTAAACCGCTTGTTGCTACAGTGTCTCCCTTAGCTTTCTTCTTCTTCCGCGGTCCTTCTTCTTCACCTGTGCCTGCACACTTCAGAGTTTACGTCAGAGGACAAAACCTACTCTACCCTCCCCCCGCGTCTCTCTCTCTCACAGAAGCCACTCTTGGGAAAGCTCTCCCAGAGCTGCCGGGTAGTCGGGTACGGGTCGCGCCCAGGTCCAGGCCCACCGGCGTGCGTGGTGGGCGAGGAGTGCAGGTCAGTCTAAGTCGGGTCGGGTCGGGTCCGCGGGGCGTGAGCGCGGACGAGACCGAGTAACCGGGCGGGTGAAGGGGACCTCACCCCGTGTGCTGAGGCAGTAAGCCTCGAGCACTTTTTCGCTTTATACCGCTGCGCCTCTTCAGAGTTTTCCGAGGTGGGACATTCCTAATTGAGCGCCCGCAGCGGAGAAAGCAGCGGGCGATCGCGGCTTCATGCAAGGCCTTCGCCCCAGCTGCGAGCCTGATGCTTTGTCGAAATGCCTCGCAAGGCCTGGGAGTCGAATCTGGGCGTGGCACGCCTGCAGCTGCAGGCGGAAGCAGCTCCTTCTGCACGGCAATGGCGGCGGAGGTCGGGTGACCTGTTCACAGCAAAGCGGCCTCTCGACCTAATCAGAAGGTGCCGGGAGCTTCGCCAGAGTGCGGCGAAGCTCGTGTGGGTGGTGGCGAGGCGTGGGGCGGCGTGCAAGGGCTGCCCTAGGTCGGACTGTGGGTCGGAAGATGGGTTTGTTCGGTGGGGTTGCAGAGGGTGATGTGGGGGAAGTGGAAGGGCGGGGGTTGATCAGGGTGAGGAGGCGGAGGTTCTGCGGTGGTCGGCGAGCCGTGTGGGTTGCTGGGGTGATGGGAGCGGCTCGCCGGAGGATGGAAACCCATACCGTCCGTATGGTGGGTTACAGCGACCAGGGGGTGTTTATAGGGACCGAATCAGGGAGGAAGGCGGAGGGAGACGACGTGTCTCCCTCGCCGGAGGACGCCGGAGATGGAAAGTTGGGGGTTTTCTCCGTCAGATCCGAGCTGGGAAGAACGGTGGAGCGACGGGGGTATTTATAAGGACCGAATCAGGGAGGAAGGCGGAGGGAGACGACGTGTCTCCCTCGCCGGAGGACGCCGGTATGGTGGGTTACAGCGACCAGGGGGTGTCCCTGCGACGGCTGACGACGCAGGGCACCCCCGGTTTACTTGCCAGGCTCTCCCCCTCACCCTGCGCGGCGCCATGCTCCGCGCAAGGTCGCCGGAGCATGGTGCTGGCAGGTTTTGCAGGGGGGACCTAAACGCAAAGAACAAAGGAGAGTTAGGGGCCAAAATGCGAGGGTTCAAAAGTTGAGGGCCAAAAAGTAAATATATGAGGACCAAAGTGTAAAGTTGGTCAAGAAGGTTTCTTCTTAGGCTCAAGTTTTTATACATGACTAATTATGACCTAAGGAATTTGATGGTGAATTTTATTTCTAGATTAAACCTTGTTTGACTGGTCAATTTACGTAAAAACCCAAATTAAGTTATTAATTGGGTATGGTTCTCAATGTAGGTCAAGATGGGTTCCTAAGGTCAAATTGAAGGTTCTAAACCCTAGAGATTATTTTTCTATGAATTTTAGAGGGTTTATTCCATTTTTGCTTTGCCTTGAACCTCGTGAATTGAAGTGGATTTGTTTTAGGGTTACATATTATCATTTAGTTCCTTGGAATTGCTGTAGCCCTTGCTAGATCATCTCATCCCACTTTTATTCTTATTAAGTTGCTTTGACCTATGTTTGGACCCTGAATTACCCTGAATGCAGATTATACTGGTAAAATTGCATCTTTACCCCTTATGACTTGTTTTCTCCTTAAACTCAGAATTCTCTGAGTTAAGCCTTTCCTTGAGTTATGTAGGAGCTTTTATCCTTTGTATAGGGTCAAAATGAGCTAGTTATGGCTCATGATGAGGTTCTCATCATGTGGGAATTGATTTCCAAACGTTGCAATGGCTAGAAAATCTCTGAGAAGAGATTTTGGGTCAGCCGAGGCAAAACGGTCATTTATCAGACGTCTGTAAAGTCCTATGGACGTCTGATAAGGCTCTAACGGTCATAATCTTGAGTGTTTTCTAAGCCAGCCAACGGTCCACTAATTGGACGTCTGGCAAAGTCATCAGACGTCTCCTAAGACGTCTGGTCTAAGGTCTGGACGTCTGATTTCATCAGACAGAACTAACTATGTCCAGCCTAACAGTTATCAGACGTCTGAAACAACATTCAGACGTCTTAAAATTCTTTATCAGACGTCTGATTTGGGAATTAGACGTCTGGAAGTGCTGTTTGAACCCTATATTGGTTTTCTAAGTATTCTACAGAAAACCTAAGTATCCTAGGGTTGTGCCGGTGTTCTTAGGACTACTGTTAGGGTTCTTTGAGGCTCTTTAACATGAAATATCTAAGGAAATAAAGAGCAACAAAAGAAATGAAAAATACAACAAGTACAAAAGAAAGAATCTATCATATTCTTCTTTTCCTTCCATCTTCAATCTTTCGCTCCACGTGAACCTCCTCTGTTTTCCGTCAAGCTCCTCCAATCCGTCCTGGATGCGAGCTCGAGTTCCGTCTAAACACGTCTTCATTTGCAATTGACCTGAAATCTAGGACTCAAATTGCAAATGTTAAATAACACGTGTTTTGTTATCATCAAAACAAATGATCGTGGTGCTCTAGCACCAACAATCTCCCCATTTTTGATGATGACAAAACCATAATGCAAAAAAAAAACCTCCCCCTTTTTGACATTATCAAAAAGGTTTAATTGGTTTTACATTTCCTATAACTCCCCCTTAAAACATGCTCTTCTATGAGTTTCTTTTGACAAAGGTAATGTCCTCCCCCTTTTTGTAACAATGAGATAGCTATTATTTTTCTCCCCCTTTCTAAAGGAAATTTAGCTACCTTATATCTCCCCCTTAAAAATTGACAATTAGCTCATTAATTTTTAACTCCCCCTATCTAAATGCTTATAAAAAGATAGGGTTAAGAATTTTACCTCACCTACCATGGCCAATAAAATGGCCCGAATGGTGGTGGTGGATGCCACATCGGATGGGGCTCCCATCCGTAGCTTGGAGGCCCGGGCATTGGCGCCGGTCTCCAATCTGGTGGTCGACGTGCGGCGGGTCCGTCGTTCGTTCGCCGTCTCGTCGGTCTTCTTGTTCTCCTTCTTGGTCTACTCCTTGGTTCTCCCAACTTGAGTTGACCAGCTTTGAGCTTGTAGGTCCAGTCCTTTATGTTGTAATTATCCCTGAACCCTACAAAACAAGATTCTAATTCTTTTTTCGGTATCCAAGTGGGCTTGGATCCGGATTTGTTTGAAGGTCTCCTTGATAGAGATCCTTTCTCAACCTTAGGGCTATAAAAATCATCTACTTTATTGATTAGTTTGTTAGAGTTTTCCCTAAGACATGCAATTTCTTTTTCTATAGTATTCATCTTAGTCTTTAAATCAGAAATTTCTAACTTAAGACTATCATTTTCCTCAATCAACTTATTATTTTCATTGATGAGGTTATGATTTTCTAATAACAGGTTATTATCCTTAGCACTAGTTTCTATGTCCTTAAGTTATTTTTCTAACCTATCATTTTCAGATTTAAGAAAACTAAGGTTCTTTTTAATACTTTTATTTTCTATTTTAAGTGATTTACTAATCTCAAAAAGTTCATTAAATGCTTCTTGAAGATCGAGATTTACCTCGTTGTCTGAGTCGCTTTCGCTTTTACTTTCTCCAATTGCCATGAAACCAAGGCACGTGGTTTCCTTCTCCCCGAGATCTTCTTCCGAGCTCGTCTCCTCATGAGTGTCTTGCAACCTCCTCCATATCTCGTGGGCGGTGGTGCACTCTTGGATTCGTTCGAATTCTTTTAGACTCAATGCGCAATACAAGGCATTCATTGCCTTTGCGTTGAGTGAGAGCTCTAGAATCTGCACCTGCGAGTAGCCTCCTTGGGGTCGCTTCGGGATCTCGTATGGGGTTTCGCAACATCCCCATACCTCGAATTCAGTGGCTTGGAGCCACGTCTTCATCCTCAGCTTCCAGTAGTTGTAGTTGTTCCCGTCAAAGTAGGGCGGACGGGTTGTGGACTGCCCCTCGGAAAATTTGATCGCTGATGTGCTTCCCTCCATTTGATCTCTTGCCGGGTGTTACTCCGATCTCGCAAGACCTGCTCTGATACCAATTGAAAGTTCCCTTACTTGGAGGGGTGAGATCAGCGTGACAAAGAAAATGTGGAATTGAAAGCAATATAAGCAATCACAAAATGTGCACAAGTAATTTTTAGGTGGAAACCCAAACCGGGTGAAAACCACCACCTAACCCTCTCGAGTTAGGATTTTCCGATCAACCTAGTTGATCAAATCCACTAAATCGAATCACTTAAAACGAGGGTGATTCAACCTCAATACAACCACGCTACAAGTACGAGGGTAGCGTTCCTCAACCCCTTTTCTCCACGAGAAGGATTTTATCCCACGAAGGAGACGGGAATTCACAAAGCGAATACCCAACCAAAAGACAAAGATAAAATAAACAATAGTCCTATAGAGCCAACAAAGTAATAAACCTAAGCTTCTATAGGAAATAGGAAACTCCCTTTGCAAGGAGTGCGTCGACGATGACGCGGGTGCGTGAGCCACGCAACGGCGCAATGTCGCTCTCGTAGACAACGGCGGGAGAGCGGGTGCGCGAAGACTTGATGCTCTCAAGAGAATGAAACTAGAGCTTGGAGAGCAAGGGCCTCAATTGGACACAAGAGAGTGGAAGTATGTTGCTTAAGTGTGTCTTGTGTTTTTCTAAGTGTATATCTTGTGTGTCTAAGTGTATCCAAGTGTGTTTTTGTGTTGCAAAGGCTCCCCTCTATTTATAGAGGCCTTAGGAAGGCTTTGGAAGGCTTAAGAAAGGTTCTATAGCCGTTGGGTGCAAAGCTCAAGAGAATCAGGCCGAAATCAGGACAATGATTGCATTTGATAGGGTTATCAGGCGTCTAACTATGGCATCAGACGTCTGGAAGGCCACTTTAAGACGTCTGATTCCAAGGTCAGACGTCTGATTCTATGCGGGTTTCTCCCTGACTTGAATCAGATCTAAACAGGATTTTTGTGCAAGTCCATCAGACGACATACAGGACGTCTGGCACTATGTCTGGGCGTCTGGAAACCTACTTTTACTGTGGGAATTGATTTCCAAACGTTGCAACGGCTAGAAAATCTCTGAGAAGAGATTTTGGGTCAGCCGAGGCAAAACGGTCATTTATCAGACGTCTGTAAAGTCCTATGGACGTCTGATAAGGCTCTAACGGTCATAATCTTGAGTGTTTTCTAAGCCAGCCAACGGTCCACTAATTGGACGTCTGGCAAAGTCATCAGACGTCTCCTAAGACGTCTGGTCTAAGGTCTGGACGTCTGATTTCATCAGACAGAACTAACTATGTCCAGCCTAACAGTTATCAGACGTCTGAAACAACAGTCAGACGTCTTAAAATTCTTTATCAGACGTCTGATTTGGGAATTAGACGTCTGGAAGTGCTGTTTGAACCCTATATTGGTTTTCTAAGTATTCTACAGAAAATCTAAGTATCCTAGGGTTGTGCCGGTGTTCCTAGGACTACTGTTAGGGTTCTTTGAGGCTCTTTAACATGAAATATCTAAGGAAATAAAGAGCAACAAAAGAAATGAAAAATACAACAAGTACAAAAGAAAGAATCTATCATATTCTTCTTTTCCTTCCATCTTCAATCTTTCGCTCCACGTGAACCTCCTCTGTTTTCCGTCAAGCTCCTCCAATCCGTCCTGGATGCGAGCTCGAGTTCCGTCTAAACACGTCTTCATTTGCAATTGACCTGAAATCTAGGACTCAAATTGCAAATGTTAAATAACACGTGTTTTGTTATCATCAAAACAAATGATCGTGGTGCTCTAGCACCAACACCTCTCTCTCTCTCTCTCTTATTTTTGTAATAAAAAAACATTATACTTCTAAAATTCCAGTAGCTCCCTGAGTTCGACCTCGGGAAACTATTTCCGAGTAAAAAAATTGTAATGGCAACGACAACCATAGCTATTTTATCTATACCACAACGGTACTTCTGTAATAAGCATTAAAACAAACTAAGACTAGCCACGGTTCTGTCGGGACCTCCGCCATTAAGAAGCGAACGAGGAACAAAGATCGGAGACCTCCTCAGTAGAAAAGTAAGTAGACAAATGGCCCTCACACAACTTCAGTAACCGCACTTTCAAGGATAACTCAATATATGATGTGGGTGAGGAGTCAGGATTTGTGACAACCAAAGCAAAAGATCCCTTTGGCATCGAAGGGCCTAACACATCAGCAGGAGAATCCTCCACCTCTACAACCATCATCCAAGAAAGAGAAACCCTAGGGCGCCACCAAGCCGAGAAGACAAAGCAAAGGCAAAACCACACAGCACACAAGTAAACCCAAAAGAAAAAGTTAAGCAAAGTAAGAGGAGCACAGTAGAGGAAACAACCAAGCGCACGAGAAAAGAAAAGCGAAGAACATCGCTCCCTGAACACCCAAGAGAGGCAAAGAACCCTCCTCAGGAGGATCTATGCCACAAGACGGGGGGAGACCACAAAACTACAAAGGGGCAAAAGGAGAACATCAAAAGGCGAGCAAACACAAAGACAAACCAACGAGAAAATGCTACCCAACTACTCAAGAACAAGCACAAGAAGAGGATCCTCAACAGAAGATCTACGCCGAAGAGTAAGGGAGGGATGCGAACCTCGAAAAGCTCGAAGGAAAACCATAACAGCAAAAGAGGAAAAGAGAAAATCAAAACTAGAAAGCTAAAAGCCACCAGGCAGAACCATCCCCGTGGCCTCAAGGAAGAGGACACGCAATAGGAGAAAGGACTCTCAGCCCCCCTTCAAAGAAGGGAGAAGAGAGAGATTCACCAGAGCAGGGGGAAGGGGTCAACGCAAACAGGGGACAAAAAATTGCGGGGGGAGAGGGGGGAGCGAAGAGGAAAAAGGGGAAGGGAGAGGAAGGAGGGGGGGAGAGGGGCCGAAGAGGAAAAAGGGGAAAACGAGTTGTAACATATTATTTTGTAACATTCGTGTCTCTACCGACGCCAATATTTAATTAAAAAAATATAAATTTACACAAGTCTTTGCTCAATAAAAAAAATATAAAATACATCAATTCACTTCAAAGAAATTTTATTCACTATAAAATAAAGTAAACATAAGGTCTGCTATCCTTCAAACAAAGTAACAAGTGAAAGAATTATAAAATATATCAGTTGAAAATCAAAATATATCGGTTGAAATTAAAATACATCGATTGAAAATAAATTTTCACTAGTTGAAAACTAAACACATCGGTTGAAAATCGAATCACACCAGTTGAAAATGAAAACACACTGGTATATTTTATCTTTTTACTGATGAAAAATGGTTCTTCACTTGAAAAGTGATTTTTTACATATGAAAAATGATTTTTCACTTGGGAAGTAATTTTTCGCATATGTAAAATTATACATTAGTCCACCACATTCTCTCACTACAAGCATTATGCAACGAATTACAACGTACATTTATTTATTTTTCATTTTCTTTTTAAACCCCAAAATAGCTAGCCAAATTTCTGTAAGGATGTGTGTGATACATGTAATTAGCACATATTTAATTATTTGTTTGGTGTATGCTAGTCGACTCTGTGAAAGGGACAAGTCACTGAGATAAATTGAGTAACCTTGAGGGACATGTTTTCTTTTCCCCATTACCTTTTTAGTGGATAAAAAGGCAATGCCAATTTCTATGCAATCGCGGAATAAATTTAGAGAGATAAATTATGTTGTGTAAGGGATAGGGGATTTATCTTAGGATAAATAATTTTTGATGTTATCATGTCAAGGGATAAATTTATGGTATCCTACATTTGGAGGATTATGGGTGTTTGGTAAGGGGATAGTGTTGGGGATAAATTGATAGCTGATGGGAACACCATCATGGATCCTAACTAACCACATTTAGTGAGATTTTATTGATTAAAGCTCCTACATAATCATCTTGGGGTCGTAATCCTGCATTATCCTGAATTGAGAAAAGAACGGGAAATCAGGGTTAATTCTGTAATTTTAACAGCATATCACAGACATAGATTAACCACGGGGTCACTTAGGGGTTAAATAAAGGTCAAATGAGCTCAAAGGTCCAAAAAGTGTGCCAGCACTAGCGGAAATAGGATTTTACGTGTTTCGAGAACCAAAGCAGCACACCAAAACCCTAATTTCAAACCCACTTAAATTAAAGAGGTTCTAGTCAGGATAAAATTTATATAAACCTTCTAAAATTCATATAAAAATATTCTAATGGATTTGGTACCCTTGTTTTGACCATCTAAACCTATTTTGACCTAAAACAGAGTTTCAGATGGAATTTTACCTTAATATTAGGCTTTTTGTGCAAATTGCCCATTCAAACATGATCAAAAATGAAATCTAACTCCATCATTAAATTCCTTGGGTCTAAATTTGGTTAGGACCAAAATTTTGTCCCAATCAGAGTCCATCTTGACCCTGTTTGCATTTCAGTCCCTTAAATCTCTATTTCTTTCAATTAAACCCCTAACTTTTGATTTTATTACATATAGGTCCCTAACTTTTCATCATTCTTCTTAGAACGGTCCCTATCGCCATGAGAGTCTGAAAAGGATCTTCAGAACTTCCCCACCGGCATTTAATCAAAGATTTAGTTCTAGAAATCTCATCGTAAAATCCTAAAACATGGCAGAATTGATCCTCAAATCAATCTGCATCGATCAAGGTCCTTTTCAAGGCCAATTACGGCTGGAATTCATGTCAGTGAGCATGATAAACTCGAGCTTTTCAGGCGACAAAGGGACCTGCTTAAAATGCCAAACTTGCCTTGACTAAAGCTTGAACCTAGTCTTATTTAAAGACCTGCTCGTCGTGCCGTTTTCCCTCGTGCAATCTTTGTCAAATCTCCCTCAAATTCTTCCTCCTCACCGGTGTCAAGGACCACCACCAGAGCCCTTCGAAACACCATTGTCGTCCTTTGCCACATACGATAGGCAGAGGGTTCCTCTTCCTCCTTCATCTGCGAAGCTTCTCACAAAGCTTCAACCTCTCCAGCCCCCTCTTTCGCTCCGATTACTCCGTCTCCTTCCTCTGCTCCGACGTACCCCCGATAGCATCCTCCTTGCCCCCTTCCTCTCGATTAGCTTAGGGCTTCAACTCTTCTCTCCTCCAATTTCATATCTGGAGCTTCTCAGGTCCTAATTCCCTCTCTGTCATCATCTCTAATGCTGGCTGCTTCACCTCCGACCACCTTCACCGTCAGCATACCTCCACCCATCGCACACCCTATAACCACCACCAACAGCATCACCTCAGCTTTACAGAGCTCCCCAGCTCCTCAATTTCACTGCTTGTCACCTCCAACATCCCTCCCCATCATCGCCGACCGGAGCTCATCAGAGCTCCTCCACCACACACCTTCGACCACTTGCACTACCAATCACCTTAGGGTTTTTGTCCAGTGAGACTCTTGTGTCTCTTCTTTGGCGCTTTGCCTTGGTTCTCTGAGGTGTTGAGTTAAGTCGTCTGAAGCCTAAACCTGGCGTCTAATTTGGCTCTGTTTGTGTTGATTCTGATATTGAATACTCATTTGATTACAGATACTGTTAGTTTATTCAGCTTAATTAGAACTTGATTATTAAGTTAAATTGGTAGTTCAAATCACCATTTTAACATAATCTTTTTACCCTCACTCTTAAGTTTATTGAAATATTATTTGGATTACATTGAGCATTATTCTTGCATATCTCTTTTAATATTGTGATTAGTTGATTGAAATTACTAATTTGCTCATGCAAACAATTTCAGACTCAATTTCTTATTTTCGAGTACTCTTATAAATTTAAGTGTCGTCATAATTGTTACCTTATACTACGATGCATATTAATAAAAGATGATTCTCGTGCGGCAACAATAGATATGTGATAGAATTGAAGGGAGAGTTAATTACAAATTTAAAAATAAATCGTTATACATTTACGTTTGAGTTGAAAATTTATGATAAATATTATAATATAATAATAAATTATTAATATTGAGAAAGGACATACATGTAAAGATATAATATGTATGATTAAATTATCTATGTCCGTAAGTGAATGAATAATTATTTTTAATATATTTTATATAATATAATTTGAGTAACAGGAAAGAAAGATATAAATGAAAATGTTATTGTAACAATTATTCTACATGAAAATCCTATCAATAGCTATTTTAAAAAGGTTAGCGTAAGAAATTCGAACGTCATCATAACTTCTAGACGACATAAAAAGTTAGGTGAGTACACTATTTTTCCAAGACAGAAAGACAAGTAGAAATTAACTAATGCACGATCCTTGTCGGTAGCATGCAACATTCACAGTCATACTCTCCAGCGATCTCCCGCCCATTTCTCCTCACATGGGATATGACCCGTGGGATAAACTAAGATCCAAACAGGGGATAAATCCTTATATCCTACAATCCAAACGAGCACTTGGGGAAGATATGAAAGATATATAGCCGATGCATCACGTGAATCATCTTTCCTTTTCCCCGATCTTACTCACAAATTATCTTGGGATTTTGCCGTTTATGCATTTCTATAGACTATCGATACTGCATGCATGTGTAATTACCCGTAATTTTTTTTTTAATTTTATGAATATATGCCAATGTTTTACTATAATTTACATAGAACCCTAGAATTAATCTCCAAAGAAAGACATTTTCCATGCTTGATCTTGATGGAATGGGATCAAAAAATTACCTTCCACACGCACAACCCCCGCACATATACCAACACGGGAACTAATTTTAATATATATTGCCATTTGATCAACTCAATCACGAATCTATTGAGGCTTCGATCTCGTGTGGTCATCGAAATCCCAATGATTGAGTTGGCCTTTTTTATTGCTTTTATAATGTTTGATTTAATCTCAATTTCTTTAAATACCAAATGTTAAGGATGGCATTTGGGTGCACCATCTCCTCATTACTAAATTGATGGAGTAGAAGTCCATATCACATTTAGTATACGTGTATGATTGTGGTGGAAAAGAGGTGCAAAGATGGAGGACTAGAGATGATAACATTACTTGAGAATTGGAAGAACAACATATATGGTTAAACTTCTAATACTTCGGATTGAACATTGCTTGTCGTTTTTACAAAGTTTTTAACTTAATTAAGCATAATTTCGTAAAATTAAATAATTACGTGATGATTGATGCTTGTGTAAAATGATGCCAAGGTTGCGAGGGATGCTATACGATATTGGAAGTTGAAAGTGGCATTCACATAAAAGTCCAAGGGTGAGACAAACCAACGGGGCATATCTAACATATATATCTTTTATCATGCCATAAGGACTAGGGCCCTACTCTTGACCGATGGCATCCTTCATGGCAAACTACACACGTATACTTCCAAGTACATATATTTGGAATTGGAATCTTTCCACCGACCATAGACGAGAGATTGATTGAATTCCCAAAGGGTCTACAAGATTGAGCCTCCTTTTACATTAATGGCATCCCCTTAAGAAATAAGAGCATAGCCCAAATGCTAACATGTGATGATATACCTCCTAGAAGGGTTGAAGGATTTCAAGCACCAAAAAGGCATGAGATGTCATGTTTCTTAGACGTGCAACATACTAGAAAAAGAATCTAAACTTTGTAGACTTTATAAACTTTAGAATCTAATGGCTAGTCGCACATGAATACCTCTGTTTGAGTCCTTATCCCTATATTCATGAGAGATAATCACCTTTCTTCTAATTAATGTCATGTGAGTGATGAACTTCATTAATTTTGACAAAACATTTGAAGTAATTAAAAATAAAGGTCTAACTTGAAGCAACTTTTAGTGACATCTATGAGAATGTTAAGAAAGCAGAGATGCACATGTGTGGTTTCAAATGATTCTAATCCCAAGAAGATCTCATTGGCATTTTGATTTATAACTTTAGATTTCCAAGAAAACTCCAAGTTTGAAACATCTGCACTCTTATTTCAATACAATTACTTTGTAAAGCTTTCAAAGCTAATTTACTTGGAGGATTAGGAATCCAGGGTTGCAAAGTGGAAGTTGGGTTAGCCTCATTTTGTTTAATTTGCAAATAATAGTTAACACCAGTTTCTATTTATTTGAAATCAATGTCAAAAACATGCCAGTGCATTAATTCATGTTTTTGCTTAACTCCCCTCCCAACTAGTATTAACATAACATGGGTTTAGATGGACAAAACCTTGGTTTTTGGCTAGGGGGTTAAGTGGAATAATAAACAGAGGTTAACTCTCCTTTGAAAGGATTAAGTAGGCAAGTAAAGTAACCTGTAAGTTCTGAGCTCAATAAGATAATGACTTTGTAAAGATGCTTCTGATGAGTGCACCCTTGTGGTTGATGAATTTGCCTTCCTTGCTTTTGATAGGTCGGTGAAATGAGACCATAATTTTCTAAACAAAGCTTGCCTTCAGAGGAGAAAAGGAGAGTTGGATTTCTTTTGTTGTTGCATCGAAAAAATCCAAAGGGCAACATTGCCAACCTTTAATGTTTCACAATGTTCATATGCAATGCAAGGCAATAAATGCCAACTTGGTGGACCTAACTTCTCTTTTTTTTTCCTCCCTCTTTTTATATCTTTTTTGAAAGCTAAAGATTTCATTTCAAGGAGTGGGATAAAAGAGTACAACCCTCCAAAGGAGAAGTTACATCTACAAACACAAAATATAAAGCTAACTTAGTTAAGTCTAAGAAAGCTGCAACCTCTTGCAAATCCCTAGATAAAGCCATGCTTAGAAGACCCAAGAGGTCAAGAAAATGTCATTAGATAGAGAATTAAATTTACTCAGAGATGTCGAAACATAAAAAGGTCAAGTGACATGCAATATGTACACGTGCAACTCTAATGACAAAATAGAGATGACCACAAATCCTATAGACTAACCATAACATCATGACCACAAACAAACTATATAAATAGACAAGAAACACGTTACGAAAAACATAACCAACAATTAATGGTGAACAAAAAGTCAAGGATAATAAGGGTGAGGTGAATTCACAACCATAATAGATGGAAATAACTCCTCCACATCAACTATCGTTGAATGATGGAGAAGGAGGTGCATGCCCAACAACCACCAACCACACCAGACCAAGTGACCAAGTGAGCGTCCTAACCCCTCCCAGGACAGCAATCGCCAACTAACTGAAGTAAACAATGAAGCACAACGAGGCAAGGATTGGGGAAGACCAAACCATCCCAACCATTGGAGCCCAAAGTGACCATCATCGAAGCACAGCCTAGGAGGAGTCCATGATGGCCACAAAACAATGCACAACGATGGAGATCGATCAACCCAAAGGACGAAGCCCCAAATAGAGCCTCACACTACACCATTAGAAGGAAAGAAGGACCACACCAATGGAGAGGAGGGTGGAAAGGAGGTGAGGGGGGCACAATCAGCATAGGTGAGGGCCTTAACTGATAGCCCAAGACGATGACCAAGTTCTAGGTTTTCTTGGTGACAAGATGTCTCTTGAAACCCTATCAAAGCATTGTGTGAAAAGGAAAGCACTTGCAACTAGGTAATGTAACAACTTCTCTTTTTCCCTTGGACGTACTCCTTGGTGGTTCAATTATTGAATTCTAATTAAAGCATCCCAACGATGAGAGGTTTTTCGAAGATTAATTTACTTTAAGAGAATATTGTTAGCACTCTTAACCCAAAGTTCATAACTTTGGGACCGTTTGGCATGAAAAAACTTGATGGAACTATAGCAATTGCATTGAAGACTCACAAGAAATTACTTCCAAAATATTATGGTGGAATGGTGGGGACCCGTAAATTTGATAGAAGAGATATAGGCTTAAGTCTCTATGTATTACTTGGAGGATTGGTTTATGCAGGATGGCCAATTTCTCTCCAATTTACCAAAGGTTTAGTTTACGTTGCGGGATGTATTCGAGGGAATAAAAATTTGCAAATATGGGATATCTCATGTTGGTGTGTACGTATAACATAGGATAATTATGTGACAGTGTTTACATGAATAAGGGATAATGTGAGAATAAGCTAAGATTGCAAGAAATTTGGACATGGGATAACTCATCCCTCACTCATACACAAGTTTGAGAAAACCTAAGTTTAAGGTAAAACACAAGTTCACTTATTCCCCTTTGTAAACACGGGATATCCCACAAAAACATGAGATATCCCACGACGTAAACGGATCCTAAATAGATTTTGGGTCATAAAAAAAATCACTAGACTCGGAATGAGGTTTTTGTTTTTTTTTTTTTTAGAAGATAAATATATTGAACATGAAATTTAATCCCATAATCACTTAGATGCCAGTGAGGTAGTCTCCCACTGAGCCAACCCCTGGATGACACTTGGAATGAGGTTATCCCATCACTTACTCCATATGACATGACATAACACAGCCTTATTAATGACTATTCTAATTCAAACTACATTTATTCATCGTAATGGCCTTTGTTATATTAAACAAAATATAATTTCAACGCAATTATTTTAATAACTTTACTTTGAGATGGGACGAAAGCTAATCATAAAATGACGTACAGGATTTTCCTTCCTCAGATTTATTCCAAGTTTCTTATTACCCCTTCCAAACAGACTCTTTGGAAAAGTATTAGATGCCAAAAAAATTAGCTCTTGATGGATTCTACTACTAGTACCAGATGACATTTTTGTCAAAATACGATGTTTGAAAACGTAGCAAGTTTAATATCTCCACATGGTCATGACCGATACTTGAAATGAGCAACCTAAGGCATTGATGATGAGTCACTATCATGTGTCCTTACATCTAGAGAAGGCTATACCTATTGGTCAGGTGTTATTTCTTCCATCCTTGCTTTGAAGTTAGCTTGTGAAAAGTTGAACCGTATGTTATATTCTATAGATTCACAGTAAGTGATTTTGTCATATTCGTCAAATATGCATGCTTTGGCCTATGTATGGCTATATACGTGGCAGGAAGGCATAGCCTAGCCCATGGTTTTGTCAGCAAGTATCTTAATCAAGGGCTAAGCTCCTAAGAGCTAATTTAGTCACCTCCTTAACCACCCTTCTAGGGAATTAACCCCTCATATAGCCATATGAGATGCTAACACCTAAGGTGTTAACACCTAAGGTGGATTTTGCTCATTTAAACCAATGAGATGCTAACAGCAATTAAAAGGGGTGTTGAGCAAAACACATGTTTAGTAATCCTCTAACATGTCTGTAGCTTCAATTTCAAGTAAAAACAATAAGTGTCAACCCTTATTTATAGAGTAAAAAAGAGATGAGGGTTAACTCAAGATTTACTTTGCAAAATCCAAATTTCCTAATCTTCAAGTAAACTAGCCCCACTTGCCTAGTTAACCCCTATCTTAGTGGGCTAGTAGCTCCCTTAAACCCCTAGTCCAAAACTTGGGTTTACCTATCCAAACCCACGTTATTCTCTTACATATCTTTGACATTGCTTTAAGTGAACAAATATCGATGTTCGAGCCTATCTACAAAGTAAACAAAAATAGGAGTTAACCTAAATTCCACTATGCAAAACCTAGGTTCCTTAATCCTCCTATTAAACTAACCCTAGAGTTATAATAGGACACTCAAATCACAAGTTTCCCCAAATCAAGAACTCATGCACCAAAGAGTTTTTAAAGATATGATAAATCACACGTTTTGCAAAATCAAGGACTCAATCACCAAAGTGTTCGTAAAGGTTTGATAAGGCACTCAAATGCCTAAGTATTTGATCCTAGCTAGAGTCTCTTGGAGAAATGATAGGACACTCAAATCATAAATTTTGCCTAATTCCAAACCAAGGGCATCTGAAGCGTCGGAAATCCTTAGCTGAGCAACATGGAAAAAGGTGAAAGTAGAAAGCCTTGGATACCTAACATGAATAAATTTTCCACCTTAAAATTCCAATCATAAGGTCTACTAGCCAAGCAATTCACCTTTCAAAAAATAAAACCACCTTTCATCTCAAACAAAACCACCTTTGCTTAGTTTTAGTTGCATAAATTCCATGCATCCATCCTTATCCTACCACATTATTATGTATGCTAAATGGGCATTAACAAGAAACCATACCTTTGGTAGTTTGGTGCTATGTGCAACCCTCAAGGGTTAGTATAAATTATTTCAGCTAATCTCATATCCTCATATCTCAGTTCAGTTTAAGCAATGAGCTTTCCTTGCAAGAAGAGATGGTGTACATATATGGAGCAATGCTCTAACAAAACCTTAGGCCCAACCAAAATGAGCCCGAGCCCATATGGAGATCCAGTTAATACACCTATACAAACTCCTCCGTGGGCCAATTCACACGGCCCAAGACTCGTCGTATTGATTATTTGGTAAAATCGACTTATATGGCTACTAAATCACAAGATGCCCACCGTTTGTGAATTTTATATATTGACGACGAAACTCTTATCTTCTTCTTCAGCAATGTACCACTTGCTTCTGCGCAACGACAAACATACTTCCTTAGTATTTTTGTGGGGTATTTGTGCAATTTTTCGTTACTCAAAAGACTGTAGATCGCTTCATCAACGTTAAACGAAAACTCCAATTTCCAAATTTCCGAGTAACTTGTAATGATCTCGGTTTTCTCTCAACTTATTATGAGGCTTACCATTCATTCATGTATCTACCACATCTTTATTTATTGCACCCCAAACATAATAAAAGGTTTCAATCCCTACCATCTGTTTAGGTTAATTATTTCTTTAACATGTAAGACGATACCATGGCAAAGAATCTCATTGCAGGGATCTTTCCAAAAAATTGCTACAAAGTGTGTTAAAATGTTGAAAGGATATCAAACAGGCGTTGTTTCACATAGGTAAATTTCACATGCTCATGAATCTCGTCAATATGATCACATTATCGACGAACACCGTAGTTGTTTAATGATGCCACATTGTATGGACTAAACATGGAATAATGTATAACTTGTCTTTCTTACGAAGGGTTTTTACATGTATGACAGTAAAAATAATTGAAATTATGTTTTGTTACTAAATTGCAAATATTATTATTAATATTATTGAAAAATATAATTCATTTTACATAAATATTACTTGGGTTAACATCAATTTAATTTGAATTAATAGGTATTAAGTTTTCTTTTTCCTCCTTCCTTCCCCTCCTCCTGCTCCTCTACCCCCCTCTTAACACCATGACCACCACCATTGCCAAAGTATCAGCAATAATAGCAGTAGCAACAACAACAATAGCAACAACACCAACAGTAGCAATAGCAACAGCAGCAACTTCCATCGACATCCTCCTTCGCAACTGCACCCCCATTGGCGATGCCACGCGAACACTCAAGTGGGAGGAGATAGAGGACATGGAGGTAGGGGCGCAAGTGGGAGGAGCCAGAGGACATGGATGGGAGTGCAAGTAGAGGAAAGGAGGAAGAAGTGGACGTGAGGGGGAGTAGGCAAGAGGAGGAGCTCGAGGAGGGGAGGGTAGTTGGGAGAAGTTGAAGTAGGTGAACAGGGTAGGGAGGGGGAGGGTGCGTAGGTGGTAGAAGCTGGAGGAGGTGGAGTGGGAGCACATTTGAGAGGAGGAAGGAAGAAGAGGAAGGAGGATGGCCAAGTCGGAGGAGGATGTTAGAGGAAGAGGAAAAAGGAGCAGCTAGCAGATGTGAATGTCATTGCCAAATATGGAGAGGTCGAGAGGAAGGAGGAAGAGGCTTGCATCTTGATCAGTCTCATTAGCAAAAGGAGAATCCAATTCAATAATAAAAGCAATGCAATCACAGAAAGTAGACACGAGAGTTAGCAACCCAGTTTTACCAGAAGGGTTGTACGTCTTAGGGGAGGACAGTGCTCCCAAACTTCCACTAGAATTAATGAGTTGTACAAAATCTCTAGTTTTCACTCACGTAGATTGTGTGACAACAACCCCAGAGGACCTCTATTCACTATTTATAGTATAAAAAATGTTCCAATAATATTAATACCTTATAACAGTTCTCGTGAATTCTCTGACACATCCGTTATTTGGCTATTAATAGTACAGGTAACAGCATCGTTAATGCCGACGTAGGCACCATAGGTGTTAACTCCTCTTCGACTCCGATTAATCCGGGTCCTTTGGCAGGCCGGTCCTATCTGAATCTGCTCGAATGAAGGTGAGTTCAGATCCATCTGAGTGTAGGTGGGTCGGGCAAAGCCAAATCCGCCTGTTTACTTGATATTCGGGTAGCTGGATCCTTCTTTGGGATTCATGTAAAGTTTTGAATCCAAGGGTGCTTTTTGCCCATCATCACATCCCTAATAAATTCTAGTTGTTCAATCCATCCCCAAAAATTGAATTAAATCACCACTATTCATTTCCATTCAAGATTATCATTTTTAACTTAACTTGAGTCAAGTTTTTCCTAACCCTAGTTAGTGGTGACATTTACATTAACAGCGTTAGTTTATCAATGACATTAATAGCAATAGTTGCAACTCGTTGATACAAATAATTTCAATGATTTTCAATGGCATACATGCAAAGATCCCTTCTTAATAATCCCTACAATTAGACTATACTGACTCACCATACAACCAAAAATTGACTCATTAGTCATTTGGTTGCAATATGTATCTTCTATTATTCCTCTCTTGTTGACACCATAAAGTCACATGATAAACTAGCGGGTCCATCTTCCTCTACTAATCATAGAACAATTGCCATGCATAATAATGATGATGTCGACCATGATAATTATTGTTGTTGTTGTGATAGAGCTATCATTACCCACAAATCCCAAGAAGCAACCTCAAAATTTCAAGAAATCTAGATGAAACTTCCTTGATCCTAACAGTTGCCCTTCTCAAGATCAAATCTCCCCAACCTTTGTTGGGTCCCCTCTTACCGTACACTAATCACCACACCCTCAACACCACATTCAAATAGCTAGTCCAAATCAAGCATTACCCTGCTTATGAAACTATAAGGGTCTCTCCAAGGATTCCCTAACCGATGTTCAAATACTTTAAGAGGTCCTTCTGTGACAAGCAATTCAATATTGTTCACCATTCCTATCTTCATGTCTCTCTAAAATGAGAAATTTTGACTTACTAACATGGATTATATCACATGAGGATGTTTTTGGTTGGTTAAGTGTACTCCCCCTTTCCTCATTGAAAATCGTTATATACTATTTGGAGGACGTTTTTAACTTCAAAGAAAATAGAATAGGAACTCTTAAGATTTGAAAAAAAAAAATGCTAACATCCTTGCAAGAAAAAAAATGTTAACATTTTTTCACATTCAATAAAGTACCATAATTTAGAGGTGAAATCAAAATATTTAGAGTCGACTCTCTTAATTCCCCTTGTATCTTCTTTATAAACTAATTGCAATCACACAAGTATCCTTGACGTACCTTGAAAGGTTACTTGTTTTCGGAATGTATACTCCTTTATCAAGTACTTTGTCAAAGCTAATTGAAATTTATTAAAAAGTAAGCTTTCTAACACTCAAACCCTCATAAAATTTGTCTCTCACCAATTTTCAATTTGGCTATGCAAACTCTTCAATACGAAAATAGCCTTACTTCAATTAGTCCAACTCATTTAATTTTGGGGTCCGAGTACAACGCTCTAACATGAAGTAGCTTTTAAATGTATCTATGTAAATGATAAGAAGTCAATGGCATTTTATGATTGCTAAGGATTTGAAGGATACATATGTAAAAGTATCGAAAAACCTCAGGATCCTAGAACTCATGTAAAAATACCCAAAAAAAAGGAAAGACACTAAACAAATTGATCCCATCATTGACTTTAATTCAAGGCAATGCTTGTTGAAACATCACCATTCTATGTGCTATTTGTATGTGAACTTTTCCATTAGCAAAACTTCAACAACTAATCTCCTCTCCACTTTACACATACTCATGGATAGAAACTAGAACTTTCCCTCACAAGATCAATCCTATCTTTCTCTCACTAACATCCTCCTCTCTTCAACGCCAATTCTTCCCTTCCTCTACTTGTCCCATACACAATTCTCCCTCCTCACCACCACCCTCCTATCCACCAATCACTATGCAATCATATCTGCTTGGTCGTCGTTCCTAGCCTTCTTTCTCCCTCTCCTCTCTAACAACACTCCCACCCCTAATCATCATCAATGAAAAACCTACTGCCTTATGGATATCTTTCAAAGCTAGGGAATTCAAGATCATTCTTGGGTACCACGCCTTCACCGTCCTCCTCTCAATCATCATGTGCATATCTCTTAAGTGTGTCTCACTCTTAGTCCTCCCCAACACCATTCTCATACTTGTCGTCATCACCCACATGGTTGGACTATTCTACGCCTCTAAGGAGGTCTATGGTGACTCAAATGAGAAGAGGGGACAGACCGAGTATGTATTTTTTCTTGTTTTGCATGTGGCGTTTGTGGTGATAGAGCTATGTAACTCGCATTTCCGAGGATTGTTAGATGGTTTTGATTCTAGTGTGACACATTAGCTAGCTAGAGTCTAAGTGTGAGATGCAATATATGAATCACTTATCATGGATCCTCCCTTTGCAATTGATTATTGTATCATTGGGATTGCTTGTGCATGTGGCAATCAATCTCAAGGAGTTAGATCATCCTAATGAAGTCTTTAACATTGCTTGATTTAGATTGAATCAGATAGAGGTAAAAGCCTAAAATTAGCATATGTGATCTATTAGAACAAGAGAGAATAAAGAAATGTTCTAAGGGCTCCTAAGTGATGTATTTGGTCATGTTGCATATTTGATCAAGATGAAGCTACTTCTAGCCATAATAGCAATAAAGTCAATTACAAGCAATAAGTACAATCGATACACATTGTTTGCTTGGAAGCATGAGGTATATGAGATGCATGCCACATGTTCATAGAAGAAATTTTTTTATATTGGATATATATCTATTGATTAGTTATTACCTTAGACCTGGATTTGGGTTCCTATTTGCATCTTTATGTTTTCTCCCAATCAAAATAATTTAATCAAGTTTTTCTCACAATAAATAAATTAGTAAAATGACCAATCTCATAGTATACATTATAATTAAAAATGAATCGACAAGTTTATTAGGTAATGAGAGAGAAAAAGATAAGTGAGTAGTTGATTTCAAGATGCAAAGGCAAGAATAAGGTTCACATTCATTCATGACTCTCTACACCACAATTTATGGGGTTGAGTTGGTTTGAGAGGTTAGGATTTTAGAACAAGAAAAGTATCTTATTGCATAAGAGTGCCTCTGGAATTCATGATTGACATGTGATGGTAACACCATTATCCTTTATATCTAGTCTAATTTGACTAAGTTTTAAGGTTAAATTCACTTTATTAACCAACAAAATAATATAACTTAATAATATCAAGAATTAGGATGAATGACATCAAAAATTGGTTACGATTTTAATAGAAAAATACAAATGCAGATTAACCCAGGGGTAAACATATACTTAATTAAAGATCAACTAAGCTCAAATTTTCAATAAGTGAGCTCACACTGATTTATTTAAGGGTTTTATGAAACAAAAGCTAAATTATAATTAATAAAATCCTAATTTCGGGTCCACTTTAATTTAAATGTTTCTAATAGAAATAAATGTAATATAAACTATCTAAAATTCATTGAAAAATATTTTATAAGGTTTTTAACATTCAATTTTACAAAATAAGCTCAAATTGACCTAGAATAGAGACCAAGGTGAGTAATTGATATATTTTGGGTTAAATCGT
This sequence comes from Thalassia testudinum, assembly GCA_037157565.1. NCBI lineage: Eukaryota > Viridiplantae > Streptophyta > Magnoliopsida > Alismatales > Hydrocharitaceae > Thalassia > Thalassia testudinum. The sequence continues at coordinate 59,846,741 of JAZHRO010000030.1, forward strand.
AAATTGACTAATCAAATTTCATTAAAATCCAAAATTAAAGTCACTAATAGATTTCTTGTGTCTAACTTAGGTTACCCTAAAAATTTGAGATCAATTGGGCTTCATCTTAACCTATTTTGCAAAACAGGCCTCAACTTTTGAATTCCTTACATCTAGGTCCAAAATCCTCTCATTATAGTCCTTGACTGATGTCATGCTAGCGTCAGCCTCCTCTAAAGCTGGGAATGAGCAGCAAGCTCCCTTGCATGGAGCTCAATTCTTGCAATGGCCATTGGTCATGTTTCTCGCAACCAAATCCCACAAAACTTGGTGGGATTACTCTCTAGACCATGACAAACTCGGTAAGCTCTCTACGGGTGTTTTTCTTAGCAAGAATAGCCACTAATTTGGCCACGAAAGTGGGGATTTAATCTCTCTAAAACCACACTCTTAGATGTCTATTTTGACTCAATTGGATCTGCCATCGAGTTCTATATAAACCCAAGAGCATTTCTATGCATGGGTGTGAAAAAATTGGCGTGGGCATCTTCCTCTTCTTCTTTCTTGTTGCACCATTCAAGCAACTTGGAGCTTCTTTGATTCCCTTCCTCACCAATCCTCGTTGTCAACTGAGGGCACGGTTGCCTTCCTTGATTCCTCACCATGCTCCCAGCCAACGAATGCAACCTATTTCCCCTTCATCAACTCCAACCACCTTCCCACCGTCGTCGTCTTCTTCGCATCCAGCCAGACAACATCGGATGCAACCTCTCCCTCTCGTCGTCCATTAGGTAGTCCTCTATCTTCGTCTCCTTCTATAGGATAGTTTAGACCCTTTAGATCTAGGAATCAACCTCCCCAACTCCTCCATTCTCCTCATCGTCTTCTTCAGGTCCGACGAGTCACCAGTGGATCTCTCCGCCCCTCTTCTTGCATCATCATCGACTGCTGACCACCTCAATGTCTTCGCCGAGCTCCAATGAGCAAAAAGCCTCAATCTATTGAGGACTTCAAAGCCTCAAAACCCTCACCAACCTCCGCCCACGACCGCCATCCTCCTTGCGCTCGGCAACCGTCCACCGCCACAACCTTCGTCGAACTTTAGCAAAGGTATTTGGATATTTAACAAGGACCAAGAGCCTGTATTCGTGCATACAGGTAGACGCATGAGTGTCTTACTTCTTCCATTACCACAAAGATATCAAGAATAAGGTGTCTCCCATGCTTACATGCCAAATGAGTCAATTCATCTTTGGATATAGAAATTGTTACGAACGCGGTTTCAAGACGTCTTTTTAAGACGTCTGGGAGGTGGCCCAGACGTCTGAAATCCCTTCCAGACGTCTGGGATTTAATTTCTGCGGCACGCAGGATTGCATCTGCGCGCCTGCTCGCACAGACCTGCGAACACCACTCTTTTTCCCTCTCTCCTCCTGCAAGCGCAGTGCTGCGCTCTCTCTCTCTCTCTCCCCGCGCGGCCTTATAAGGCCCTCGCCCTCTCCCTCACTCTCATCTCCTTCTTCCAGCCGATGCGAGAGCGAGTGAGCGGCGGTAGCGGCAGCCGCGGCGAGTTGCGGGAGGAGGTGTTGCGCGAGGGAGGAGACGCTCGACCGTGAGGGCTCGAGCTTACCGAGGCGGCTAGAGCCGGCCGGCGGGGGAGCAGCGGGCGTGGAGTGTCACAGGAGGGCTGCTGCAGCTCGAGCAGCAGGCGGACGAGGTGCGGTGCGGCCGTGCGTCACGGGCGGAGAGTGAGTCGAGCTCTGATTCTGGAAGTTTTTCCAGAATCAGACGTCTGGGCTTCCAACCAGACGATGGTGAAGACGTCTGGAGGACTGTCCAGACGTCTGGCAAGTAAGTTATTTTCGTCCTTCTTCCTTTTCTGTGACCCATCGTACTGAGAGCGAGGAGTGGATACGTGCAGGTTCTGAGACTCGCCATCCAACGTGAATCGGACGTCTAGCCGCAGTGCCAGACGACGGAGAGGACTTCCAGACGTCCAGGGTGACCATCGGACGTCTGGGAACTAAGCCAGATGCCCCCGTAGGCTTCTGGACGTCTGAGGGACTACACAGAGTGAAGGTATCCTCTGAACCACCTTTTAAGACGTCTGGAAGAGGTTCCAGACGTCTGATTTTGGACTGTTTCGTCGTTTTCGACCCGTTTAGGACCCGTTCGGAGTCCGTTTTCCGCGTTTCGAGTTGCGTTCTTTTCGGAATAAAATCCTCTACCCGTTTACAGTAATTATATACTGTTCTGAGAAACTCCTTGTGTTTGATCCTTGTGTTAGGACCCCGTTCCATTGCAGTCTCGGGGGTTGCAGAGGCGCGCAGGATTTCCGACCACGTCCCCAGTACTTCCGTTGTAGCTGGTAGAGTGGCTTTAAAAATTATTAACATAATTTGTTACAATTATGGAACAATTAATAGAACCTAGGGCATTGCATGAATCCTAGGAATGAGAAACCAGATTGAATGATAGATCATAGGGTATTGCATGAATCCTAGGGCTGAAAAACTAGATTAAATGATAGATCCTAGGGTACAGCATGAATCCTAGGACTGGAAAACTAGTGATATGAATATAGATATTGCAGTCTTAGAAAATGTGGAAAGGAAATAATAGCTGCCTGTTATGAATAAATGAACATGATTGAGAATATAGGTTGTATGAACGTGAAACTGAAAGGGGTGAAACTTGAATGTGCTGAGTTAAAAGAGCTGGAACCCTACGGGGAATTAGGAGTAGAACTCCTGGAAAGAGAATGAAATGGAACTGAGAAGGAAAGATGTGGAGGTGTGTTGTCTCTTGGGTACGTAATGCCAGGGGAAGCACCTATTACCTGTTTAGTGCAGAGCGGAGCCAGCCGCCCCAAGGACCAGAGGTTAGGTCTGGCCACTTTGTACCGACTTTTGGACCTCATGTACACAGTACCGAGGAGAGCTACTAGTGTAGAGCGAGTACTAGCTACCCCACGGGCCCCGGGGTGCTGCTAGCTCACCTACACCGACTTGTTAGGCCCACTGGGCGAACCAGGGTAGTCAGGCGAGGGTGCGCGGACTGTGGAGGGGCAAGACCCCTGTTTGGTTACTGTGGAGGGGTTGGACCCCTGTTACTGAGAGGGCTCTGCCCTATACTGGTTCCGTGCTGTGCTTTGGGCGCACCCGTTAACGGAAACGACTGACCGCGTGCCAGTGCGGGGTAGCTACCCGTGTGTTTATCGCACGTGCCGTAGTCACCGTTACATCTGTCAGCGACCTTGGGGTGGTTGACTGAGAGTAGGATCACCATGGGGGACTCTCTCGGCCAGGAGAGCACCACGTGTTACTTCTACTTTTCGGAAAAGACTGCAATCAAGATCGTTCCCATGAGGAACATTCGAGATCAAGTGAAGGATCTGAGAAATAGATAAATTGTGAAACAATAGAAAGACGTAAATAAAGGAAGAAAGAAAATAAAACAGCTACTGTACACTTTACTGCTTCTTTAGTTTTAGCTGCCACTCTACTCAGCGTTTCGCTGACGTGTTACACTCGTTACTTTTCAGGACCAGGTGTTGAGCAGCCAGGGTCAGCGGCTGTAGAGGACGTTGGGCCGAGTAGGGTCCAGTAGAGTTACCATTGTTCTTTTATGCCCTTTTTGTTCCACTGTAGTGAGTAGTTCTTGTTACTCTCTGTACTTTTCTTTACTTGTAGTTCATGTTATGTTATAAATGTTGTTCTACTATTGTTGTGGTATATACTGTAGTGGTTCCTTTTCTTACTGCTGTATTTTTTGTTACTGCTAGTTATATTCATGCTGAATGTGGTTTATTTTACTGTTCTTTTGGTTACTTCCTCGTTGGACGACTAGGTCTTGGGATTAGTCGAGTCGATCCGATTCTCGTGTCTCGTAGGGACTCGGGAATCGGGTCGTTACAGAAATCATTGTTCATGACCTAGTGTGCTTGTGGTCCTTTTATAGTACTTTGTAAGCCTTCTTATAATCCACTTTGTTTGTTGATTTTTATAGTTAAATATGTTATCCCCTCATAGAATACCTAAGGAAAGCTATAAAGTACTTTTCATAACCAGTGAAAATTCAAACCATCTAGGTCATCATACCATTAGGTAATAATATCCCAAGATTTGCATGACCCCATTCTAAGCTCAGAAGTCGTTGATTCTTCTTTAGTAGGCTGTTGCATTCTAATACACATTAATCTATACTACACATTATTTATTTTCTAACTTAAATGTAGGCATACATATATACACCTCATGTCATCAAGGCAAGTTACACTATACTCAAGCTAAGGCTCACACTACATGATAAAGATCTATTGAGAAAGATTGGGACAAGCAATGTTTGACTATAAAGCAAACTCTCTTCAAATAAAGCAAGTGCATCATTGGTATACCTATGAATAAGAAGGGGGACCTTCATGCAAAAAATTTAAAAGAAACAAATAGAGAAGAAAACAAATTTACAAGAAGAAAATAATTTTTTAAATGACCCAAACTTCTTACAAATAAATTAAAAAAATTGACAGTCTCACAATATCAACTCTCGAGGGATACAAGAATGAAACTTTTTTTTTTTTAGATATTTTCATAAAAATGGGAAGAACCCGTAACAAATTGATGCAATAAAAGATAGGAAATTCTCACTCACAAAGGAGGAAAATGTCATGTAGAAATAAGAGAATGTAAAACATAAAAATCAAGACACGAAATAAAGAAAAAACGAAAAGAAACAAGTCACAAAAATGAGAATTGGACGACCTCCCAAAGAAAGGTAGCTAAATGCTCGTAGAAATAGCAACACACTACCAAAATAAATCTCGAAGATTATACCTACAAATTAAACATAAATCAACCAAGAGATAAAAATTAACTTGGAACTCGATCGAAATCATATCAGGTCACAAATAATCCCAACAAAACGAGACCACAAAAAAGAAGAGAGAGAGAGAGAGAGAGAGAGAGAGAGAGAGAGAACACACATACGGGGTCGAAGCTCGAACTCGGATTCTAAACCGTAATTAGTGCTTACGTCCCTCTCTCCTCTCAATTTTTTACGGGTTTTATGGCACCACGTCGCCTGTGTCTCCCTCTCATATTCCCGCGCTTCCACCTCCGATCCAATCCTCCCAAATTCGAAACCGTAGAATCGATTCCCCTACCAATCCACCCCCCTCCTCCCTTCCATGGCCTCCCTGAGATCCCCCCTTCTCGCAGGAGGCCGCGGGGCCCTCCACCGCCTTGCGTCATCGGCTCCCGCGCCCCGTTCCTCGATAAAGATCACCGGTTCGACACAAAGGCCGATGGGTAATCCTCAATCTTGCAACTTTTTGCCATATCTAAGGAGAATTTGGATCTGGGGCTTTTGGGTAACCCGAAAGTTCTCACCTTTGCTTCGATCTGAAGTGGTTCTGGTGGGGAGAGGTGGTTGAAATGGTATGGTCTGGTTTGTCATGTGTAGTTTGTATGCTGTTTTGGGTATGCCTTTGGGTTGTTTGGGCACTTTGATAATTTGTCATTTAGAGTTGATTTCTTTGGTGAAGATTTTGAACTTCCACGACGTCTAGCGTTGTTTGGATGTGATTCCCATAGGGGCTGTAAGCATGAAGATTTGACAGGTCGAAGAATTCAGATGTTGCCTATTTATTCTAGTTCAGTGGGAAAGATCCACGAGAAGGAACCCGTAGCACGATCGATGCAATCGGCTGAATCCAAGGAGGGTCACCCTCTAGGATTCAAATTGATCGAATCCGAATGCTTCCTTAGCCTTGATTAAAATCATCAATATCATAGCTTTTTCTGTTATCTGGTTGGTGGTGTATATCACTTCTCTCCCTTGCAGAAATGCCAATTGCCTTAGATTTAAGATTTTGATTTAACTCCAGAACATTGTTGCCATATTTCTGGTAAATTTTCGGGCTGAAGTGGTACAAATCATCATTGAGATTTCCTAAGCATCTCTTATTGAGTACCAAACATGGCTAAGAATGATCTATTAATAGCCACACATGGATTTATATAATTCAGTCAATCTCTAGACGTAGACCATTAATGGCATTATTTGACACAGTGGAGGCGAGCTTCGATTTCCTGAGCCTTTTGAACAGACAGCATAGGTTCATCCTCCTAGAAATTTAATAGTAAGATGCATATGGCTAAAAATGAGGCCTCAGCTGGTGGCTTATATCTGGGAAAATGAATGTGGAGCACATAAGCAAAACTAGAATTCGCTCTCTTTTGTATTCGTTTGCATATCATGTTTCTTCTTGTTCAAAATAGATTGGGATAGGTTCTCTTCTTTGTTCTTTTTAGCCATTTCGCCCTTACCTCAAAAAGGATCAAAATGGTTGCTTTTCCTTAATATGGAACAAATACTTGGAATGATTTTGGCATTTAAACCTAAAATTAACACTGAAGATGGGGCTTAGGAGGGTTGAACATATCCAAAACTGAGATGACTTTCTTGCCAGAGCAGTTATTGCACCTCTTAGATGCCTTCTGTGACTGGTTGCTATTCTCTTCGCCATTCTTAACTTTGCTTGCTCTTGTCTTGCAGCATTGAAGTTTAGCTTTTGTGCTCTACATCAACAGTCAGAGGTGGATATAATGCCTTCATCTACAAATGATGATTATTCTGAAAGGTGGAAGATCAAAATGCTTTATGATGGGGATTGCCCACTTTGTATGCGTGAGGTCTAGCTTTTCGAATTAGTACTTTTTCCTTCATGGCCTTTCCTCATCATTCACAGCATGTGATTAAGGAAGTCACTTTGTCATAGCAAGAAGATGCTCTGGGTTTAAGATGCTCAATCACTAGATGTTTCTCTAACAACAAATCAAATGTCAAGAAATAATTTCATGCTTAAGAAAACTCGTCAGTGTATTCACAGTGACATTTTTGGAAAGGTATCCCTTGTTATTTCTGGTGGAATTTCACTATCGAGGAAATCTTGAAGTTATCTCTTGTTTATCCTGACATTTGAAATGCAAAAAGATCCCATCCTATATGTTACACAACCTACAATAAGTTCCCCAAGTTCTGGTTCAACTGACTGATGAATAATTACCATGAATGGCTTTCTCAACTGATTTCCACCTTTCTTTTTGCTCTCAGCAAACAATTTTATCCAAATACTTCTTATTGGCAGAGCTCAGGACTGCTTGTGATAGGGAGAGGAGGAGGGGAGGAGGGGAAAAGTGGTACTTCTAAGTACCTTCTTTTCCAATCCCACTTAATAAGAGAAGCTTCGTGGTTGACACTCAATTCACATATGTTCCCCATCTTCTTTTGCCGACCCCACTTAATAAGGAAAAAGGCTTGTGTTTATACTTTCAAACATGCCAACCTTAAATACAAAAAACAGAAATTGTGGCTTCCTTTATAGTGCCATCATTTGAGTGTGGAAGTGTGCATGATAAATGGATTGTGGTGCACAAATGTGCTAATGATATCTGCTAGAAAAAGCAAATAACCTTGGTTTAGAGTTTTTTTTTGAGGGGAGAGGGGCATTTAGTTGTTCGAAAAATTAGAACTCAATGTTTCAACTCAATTAGAGAGCTTTTAGTGCCACATTTGAAAATTGGGAATGCTTGGAACATGTACAAGTTTGAGTTTTTCTACACTTTTATGGCCAAGGGATAAAGGGAGGTTGGGGATCACACGTGTGCCTTGCCAAGCTGAGTTGAGATCCGCTCAAGCTCAATTGAGAAGTAATTTGGAACTAGAACTAATTTCATTGCCATGCTTTTGAGTTATGATTTTTCTAGCAACGGACTTTTTTGTCTTCCCATATTCCTCCTCATTTCTCTTTGTCTTGTAACGAATAGATGGCATTCTTTTATCCTGTGTACATTGTTTGGTGAGGTTATGTGAACATAAGATTCTACCTATTTCTTCTTCCTTCCCCTTTTGCACTCTACTCTTTATACACGAGGACGATTGGCATTGGCTCTTGGCCTCATTCCTCCAAGGTGATTTTCGAGGATGGCCAAAGGTTAGAGTTTGATCTTCAATGGTAGATTGCTATATCCTAGGAAAGGCTCATTGGACCTGTTTCACCTGTATTTGGAGGAGAAAATCCTCTAAGTCCTAGGTTTGCCCGTTCAATAATGTCATGTTTTAGCTTTATCTCTTTATGTTTTAATATCTTGTTGCATGTCTGTTCCTTGTTCTAATTTAGATGATGCCTTATTCCGTCGATGCATGTGAAAATTGATATGCTGATGTATTCAATTCACCTAGTTCTGCCAACGACAAGTGATTGTTCATGCCTATTGATACCCATGATTTACTTCGCTTATGCATATCTATTGCATTGTGATATGATTGTGAATTGCATGTGACATATGTCAGTATTCTACTATTGTTTCATGCATCATTTTAATGCCAATTGCATCCAACTTCTCTTGGGTACAAACCATCTTCTATGGACGCTATCTAGAATGAGTCAACACCCTTTTGCCCTACCTGCATGTTATTCTTAACAGCTTTTTTTTGTCTGCCAGGTCAACTTCCTTAGGAGGAGGAATGAGACTTATGGAAATATCAAATTTGTTGACATAAGTTCAACTGATTACTCTCCTGAAGGCAATCAAGGACTTGATTACAAAACAGTATGTTTCCACATTTTTTAATAGATCTTCCCTAGGTAGTTTTTTTATGAGTTAATCATGTCGAGACAATGCCATAAATATTTATATATTTAGTAAGGCATCGATGGAGTGTATTGGAGATCATTGACGATTCCAACTGGATATTGGAAACTTGCAAATCCAGTAATTTTATTCATATAAAAGTGTTACGAGTCGATTTTTGAATCCTTGCAAGACACGAAATCGAATCGATTCGACTGATCTCAATATCCAGTCGTCTAACAAGAAAGTAATCAAAAAGTAGGAAAGAAAATCACATTCACTATGCTAAGTAACTAACAGTAATAAAAGTACAACAGTAAAGAATTAAAACTACTATAGTACACACCACTACAATAGTAGAAAAGTAAACAGGTACAAAAATATAATGTGCAGAACGAAAGAGTACTGAATATAAAGGTACAAAAAATTACTCACTACTACAATGAGTACAAAAAGAGCTACAACTACTGGGCTCTACTTGACCCAGCACCCTCTGCAGTCATAGGCTCTGGCTGCTCAACACCTGAACCTGAAAAGGGTTATGAGTACACGAAATCAACGAACGCTGAGTAGAGTGGCAACCAACTAACTAAACAGTAAATGTGGACAGGTAGCTGTTGTTTTTCAATTACTTTCTTTAGCTAATTTTTTTTTTCACCATTTAGTTTATTTATCAGGTTTCTTTCTTAATCTCGGATGTTTCTCGTGGGAACGATCTTAATTGCAGTTTTTTTCCTGGAGAGTAGAAGGTACACGTGGTGCTCTCCAGGTCGGGAGAGTCCCACGTGGTGATCTTACACCCAATCAACCACCCCAAGGTCACGAACAGACGTAACGGTGATTACGGCACGCGCGATAAACTCACGAGTGGCTACCCCGCACTAGCATTCGGTCAGTCGTTTCCATTAGCGAGTGCGCCCAAAGCACAGCACGGAACCAGTATTGGACTTAGCCCTCTCAGTAACCAAACAGGGGTCTCACCCTTGTAACGACCCGATTCCCGAGTCCCTACGAGACACGAGAGCCGGACCGACTCAACTAATCCCAAGACCTAGTCGTCCAACGAGGAAGTAACCAAAAGAATAGTAAAATAAACCACATTCAACATAAAATATAACTAGCAGTAACAAAATACAGTAGTAAGAAAAAGAACTACTACAGCATGCACCACCACAACAGTAGAACAACATTTATAATATAACAAGAATTACAAGTAAAGAAAAGTGCGAGAGTAACAAAAACTACTCACTACAGTGGAACAAAAAGGGCACAAAAGAACAGGTGTAACTCTACTGGACCCTACTCAGCCCAGCGTCCTCTGCAGCCGCTGACCCTTGCTGCTCAACACCTAGTCCTAAAAAGTAACGAGTGTAACATGTCAGCGAAACGCTGAGTAGAGTGGCAGCTAAATTAAAGAAGCAGTAAAGTGTACAGTAGCTGTTTTATTTTCTTTCTTCCTTTATTTACGTCTTTTTATTGTTTCACAATTTATCTACTTCTCAGATCCTTCACTTGATCTCGAATGTTCCTCGTGGGAACGATCTTGATTGTAGTCTTTTCCGAACAGTAGAAGTAACACGTGGTGCTCTCCTGGCTGGGAGTCCCCCGTGGTGATCCTACTCTCAGTCAATCACCCCAAGGTCACGGACAGACGTAACGGTGACTACGGCACGCGCGATAAACGCACAGGTAGCTAACCTGCACTGACATGCGGTCAGTCGTTTTCGTTAACGGGTGCGTCCAAAACACAGCACGGAACTAGTACAGGGCAGAGCCCTCTCAATAACAGGTGTCCAACCCCTCCACAGTAACCAAGCAGGGGCCTTGCCCCTCCACAGTCCGCGCATCCTCGCCTGACTACCCTGGTTTGCTCTAGTGGGCCTAACAAGTCGGTGTAGGAGGCTAGCAGAACCCCGGGGCCCGTGGGGTAGCTAGTGCTCTCCCTACACTAGTAGCTCTCCTCGGTACTACGTACACGAGAGCCAGCAAGTCGGTACAAAGTGGCCAGACCTAACCCCGAGTCCCTGGGGCGGCTGGCTCCGCTCTGCACTAAATAGGTAACAGGTGCTTCCCCTGGTACTACGTACCCAAGAGACAGCACACTACCACGTCTTTCTTTCTCAGTTCCATTCCTTTCTCTTTCCAGGAGTTCGACTCCTAATTCCCCGTAGGGTTCCAGCTCTTTTAACTCAGAACATCTAGGTTTCACCTTCCAGTTTCACGTTCTTACAATCCATATTCTCAATCACGTTTATTTATTCATAACAGACAGCTGTTAAATCAAATTACAGGCAGCTATTTATTCCTTTCCACTTTTCCAAGACTGCAGTATTCATATATTCCACTAGTTTTCCCATCCTAGGATTCATGCCATACCCTAGGATCTATCATACAATCTAGTTTTCCAGCCCTAAGATTCATGCAACACCCTAGGATCTATCATTCAATCTAGTTTCTCATTCCTAGGATTCATGCAATGTCCTAGGTTCTATTTATGGTTCCATAGTTTAACAAATTATGCTAATAAATTTAAAAGCCACTCTACCAGTTACAACGAGAGTACTGGAGGCGTGGTCGGGAATCCCGCGTGCCTCCGCAACCCCCGAGACTACAATGGAACGGGGTCCTATCACAAGGATCAACACAAGGAGTTTCTCAAAACAGTATATAACTACTATAGACGGGTAAAGGATTTAATTCCGAAAAGAACGCAACTCGAAACGCGGAGAACGGACTCCGAACGGGCCCTAAACGGGTCGAAAATGACGAAACAGTGCAAAATCAGACGTCTGGAATGAGGATCAGATGGTACCTTCGCTCTGTATAGTCTTTCAAACGTCCAGAAGCCTGCGGGGGCATCTGGCCTAGTTCCCAGACGTCCGATGGTCACCCCGGACGTCTGGAAGTCTTTCCCGTCATCTGGCATTGCAGCCAGACGTCTGATTCGTGTTGGATGGCGAATCTTAGAACCTGCGCGTACCCATTCTTCGCTCTCAGTACGGACGGTCGAAGAAAAGGAGGAAGTACGAAAATAACTTACCTATCAGACGTCTGGACAGTCCTCCAGACGTCTTCCCCGTCGTCTGGTTGGAAACTCAGACGTCTGATTCTGGAAAAAACTTCCAGAATCAGAGCGCTACTCGCCCTCCGCCCGCGACGCATGGCCGCGCCGCGCCTTGTCCGCCTGCTACTCGAGCTACAACAGACCTCCCGCGTCACTCCGTGCCCGCTGCTCCCCCCGCCGACCGGCTCTCGTTGCCCCGGCAAGCTCGAGCCCTCACGGCCGAGCATCTCCTCCCTCGCGCAGCACCTCCTCCCGCACTCACCGCGACTGTCGCTGCTACCGCTCGCTCGCGCTCGCACTCGCTGGAAGAAGAAAAAGGAGGAGCAGAGGTGATGAGAGTGAGGGAGAGGGCGAGGCTTTTTAAAGTCGCGTCGGGAGAGGGAGAGAGAGAGAACGCAGAGTGCGGTCTCAGGAGGAAAGAGGGAAAAAGAGAGAGGTGCGGCGTTGCAAGTCTACGTGCGCCTGCGCGCAGACGCAGCCTCGCGTGCCACCCAAATAAAATCCCAAACGTCTGGAAGGGGTTCCAGACGTCTGTTCAAACGTCTGGGCCACCTCCCAGACGTCTTAAAAAAAACGTCTTGGAATGCGTTCGTAACACCCCTCAACAGTCCGCGCACCCTCGCCTGACTACCCTGATTTGCCCAGTGGGCCTAACAAGTCGGTGTAGGGCTGCTAGCTGAACTCCGGGTCCCGTTGGGTGGCTAGCTCTCTCCTTACACTAGTAGCTCTCTCCGGTATTGTGTACACGAGGACCACAGAGTCAATGCAAAGTGGTCAAATCCACCCCGGATCTCAACCCGAAGGCAGCAAGCACCCCTCTATACTAAGAGGTAACATGCATTCCCCTTAGTACCATGTACTCAGGAGGAAGCACATTTCCCGTTGCATTTCCATATCCATTCCATGTATTTCCAGGAGCTCAACTCCTATTCCCTCGTAGGGTTCATGCTCACATTCCTCATGTCATATCATACTAGGTTTCATCATTTCTATTTCCATTTTCATGTTATACATATGCAACTTGTATTTCTATCGTTCACATTTCCGTACACGGGTTATACACAGGTAGCTCGTATTTCCATCGTTACCATTCTCAATTTATATATATGCAGATCGTATTATCTCGTTTAACTTATACAACAGGAATTTACATGTAATAGTTTGCTAGTACAAGTACTTTATATTTCACAGGCAACTGTTATCTATTTACAGGCAATTGTCACTATTCTATCTACTCATTCAAGACTGTAATTCAATCATCCATTACAAACATTTCAAGTATTTCTCGTCTTAGGATTCATGTCATATCTTAGGTTTTAATCATCCATTACAGATATTTCAAATATTTCTCGTCGTAGGATTCATGCCATATTTTAGGTTCTAATCATCCATTATAGACATTTCGAGTGTTTCTCGCCATATGATTCATGCCATATCCTACGTTCTAATCATCCATTACAGACATTTCAAGTGTTTCTTGCCTTAGGATTCATGTCATTTCTTATGTTCTAATCCTCCATTCCACACATGCATTTAGGTTTTTAATTAAATTAAGGGGAAGCTACTTTACCAGTAAACCCAGGAGTAGTGGGGGCTTGAACGGTAGGCTCGCGTGCCTCAGCAAGCCCCAAACCCGCAACAGAAACAAGTCCTATCACAAGGATCAATCACAAGAGAACACTCAGAACAGTATAGAAAGTAGTCCAACAAGTAGAGGAATTCATACGGGAAACAACGGTATCTTAATTGCGGAAATCAGATCTCAAACGGATCCTGAACGGGTCAAAAACAGTGATTCTGACTTAAATCAGACGTCTGGAACACCTTCCAAATATCTTAAAAGAGTCCAGAGCCATACCTCAAGTCTTGCGCTACTCCTCAGATGTCCAGGAACTTCGTTGGATCATCTGGACCCAGTTCCAGACGTCTGACCACCTCTCCGGACGTCTGGAAACGCTTCCCATCGTTTGGTGCCTCACCCAGACGTCCAAAGTGCGTAGGAGGGTGTGTCCCGCGCTTTCCCTAAGCAACGCCTGCGCGAATCAACCGAATCTCCTTAAAAAGGCATGAAACAATGCCTCAGCGGAGCGGCCTGCATGGCCGTATCCACAAGGAAGACGTACCTTCGAGAAGTTTACTTCTCAGTCATCTGGAACCTCCTTCATACGTCGGCTACGTCGTTTGGACGTTGCTCCAGACGTCTGATTCTGGGAAAAACCCAAAACCAGAGCCTACTTCCGCCCTCTCGCGCCGCGCCCTCTTGCCTGTTGCTCCGGCTGCAGCAGTGTCGAGGAAGACCTCCCTGACGCACTCCTCCGCCTTGCACACGTGCCACTCCGACCGTGAGCTCATCGGCGAGCTCCCCCGCGAGCTCGCAAGCTTCTCTCCCTCTCACATTGCTCCTCTCCTTCTCGCGTCACCCCCGTGCTCTCTCCGATCTGCTGCTCTTGCTGGAGGGAAGGAGGGAGGTGGCTAGGAAGTGGGGGGGTGGAACGAGGGAAAGGAGAGGGCCTTATATAAGGGTGTGGGGTTAGGGTTTTCGTCGAGCGGAAGGAGAGAGAAGAAGTAGAAAATGAGGGAAGTGTACTGTCTACGCGCAGACGCGAACTCGTGCTCAAAATTTTTGATTTCCAGACGTCTGGGAAGGTGTTCAGACGTCTAACTCAAATTTCAGACATCTTAAAAGGCTCAAACAGTACAGGTCTTAACAAAAAGCCTATTCATTGCTGACTGCATACTGCCCAACTGAGTCTGGTTGGATCAACTCTGCAATAGCATTCCCCAACAAAGTCTATTCCACATACTTTTAAGCTGACAAACTCAATTTTATGGATAAGCAAAAGTTGAGAGTTCTTAGGGAAATCAAGATCACAGGTGAGATCCCTTCCATGGTCCTACAGCTACCAGGTGCAAATAGAATTCGTAGTAACAAATATTACAAGATAGTTTGGAAAAGAAAGCATAGATTGTGGCTCCGTGGAAAGTTATGAATTGTGACGTGCAACTAACTTAGACCATAAAAGTTTTGTCATAGAATAATAAATACAATTTTTAATCTTGTCAACATTTGGGGATTGGTAATTCCACTTGGCAAATTGGTATTACCTGGAGTCTTGTGCCCATCAGTGTGGTCAGAAGAAGGTGTTTGATGTTTCAGAGAAGCAATGGCTGACACCCACTTTTCTTCCTTATATATTATGCAACTGAGATTTGCAAAAGCCAACTCTCTCAAAGTTCAGGAGTCATTTGAGAACCTCATCTCAGCAGCTGGACAGCAGACACAAATCTAACTAGAGTGCACGCCAAAAACCTGTGTCGCTATTTCTACTTCCAAAGATTCTTATTACTGAATGAAGACACTCAAGTTTCAGCAAGTTGCTTATACACCAGTGAGCATAGGCCTGAGGCTCTAACTGGTCATCACACCTCAAGTGATCAGAGTTTATATATATGTCTGTCGCATCCTGGTGTAATCAAGATTAATCAGGACAGATTAACAATAAGCAATGATTCCATAATGTTTCTTTTCATTCTGCAGCCGTAGCTGGATGTCACAAAATGGATAGGGCTCTATCAGTGGATACATACAATGCCATAGTTCATAGTGATACCATCCTTCTGATTATGCTTTCTTGGAGCGGCTACCATGAAGAAAGAGAACACCAGTGATTAGTGATAGTGGAGTAACTGCATCTAGAGCTAATAACTAGGCAAGACATCAGCAAGAACCATCCAGGAGAGCTAAATTGGGTAAAAAGCGGACAAATTTTCAAGAAATGGAAAATGGTGGGTGGGTTCCCAGCCAGCCTAGCCACTACTCAAACAGTGGGAGTGTTGGAGGCTATAAACTAGTGAATCCTTTCAGAACATAGAACATATTTCAAGTATTTCTATATAGAAAACTCATAGTTGGACAAAGACTTGCTTTCTTGTAAAATAAGTAGAGTCACGAAACATGATGATATTCTTTAAACAATAGATCCATTCGATCTTTGGATTTAGGATCTCAACGTGAAGTGTTCTATACGTTGTAAAGGTTACCTTCATCAGAGCTGAATAGTTTTAATATTCCTCAAAGTGTTATGCATATCATGCACTGTCAGTATTTCATAGTACATCCCACTGAAAGAGAATCAAACCGAACATAGATAGCTGTGATTTCAAACATGGTATGCCCTGAATATTTATTCCCACTGCAAGGGAATCACAACTGTCATCACGTATGCTATGCTCTAAAGACGAAAGGTGGTATTCTTTTGAAATTTAGTTCATACTATTAGGAATAAACTCGATGGACCCTTCCATGGCCTTAAACATGCTCTACAAGAAAAGTGCATACGACATTTGGGCGACCCTTGAGAAAGGATACGTCCAAACAACAAGCAACGCTCGTATTATTGATTTATTATTCATATATGGATAGCGAGTCAGGGAAATCACTCCTTGACCAAGTATTACGAGAAGATGGAGGCCTTGTTCAAGGAGTTGAAGATCTTCAAGCCACTATGTTGCGACAAGCAGGGGAGACACAGATGATTTAGTAATCCGGTAAGTTTTTATCGAGGTTGCATCCCTATTATCGAGCCACTCGTGATCAAATTCTCACCTCCAACGGGAAGATGGACCTCGAGACCATCTTTTGCCATCTCTTGAAGAAGTCACACCGAAGGACGAGAACTCCGCACTTGCTATTCCAGAAGCAAGTGTAGGGCGTAGAAGAGAACACGGCCGAGGCCCTGGTCGCATCTATCTGAAGTGCCAACATTGTGGACATACCAATCATCCATAAGATAAGTGCTAGGACAAGTTAGGGAGACCTCCACGTGAGGCTATTAGCACCTCACATGTAGAGTCCTTGACTCCTGAGGATCTCGAGAAGCTACAGCCCATGCTTTGTGAAGACAAGTCAACGATGGTTGTTGCGACAACTATTCAAGTTGCTACAAACGCAATGACTTAGGAGGTCGCAAAAGGCTACACCGTTGACTCATCCAAAGAGAAGACCGAGAGCAAGACTATCAAGGAAGAAGAGTGGTGGGGCGTCTAGCCTTACA
Source organism: Thalassia testudinum (assembly GCA_037157565.1). NCBI lineage: Eukaryota > Viridiplantae > Streptophyta > Magnoliopsida > Alismatales > Hydrocharitaceae > Thalassia > Thalassia testudinum. Next base: position 59,863,471 of record JAZHRO010000030.1, read on the forward strand.
AGTTGAAGACCAAGTTATCGGCCTCCTAGCCTTTAACTTGAGGGGGAGTGTTAGGAATAAAGTGGCCATGTGGGACTACCACGTGGCAACCAGACAGACCACATGGCAGCATCAGAGGGGCCCTCAGGGTCGACGATTTGGAGGACCGAATGTCCAAATTTGGCTTTGCTTAGATGCCAAGTTTTCTATTTTGTTATATTTGGTTTTTAGGAAAAGTTTTTTTAAGAATTAGTTTAGGATTTGTTCTTCTTATTTAAAGATAATATTTGTTTCCTATTTTATTCGAATATGTTCTCTTTATACAAAGAGAGTCTTCCCATTGTATTTGGTTCTTGAGTCCAATAATAATATTTCCAATGATTCCAAGAGTCCTTTCCTTTCTCTTCTTCTCTCCAAGCAGCCAGCCATCACCATTGTAGAGAATTTTAAGGGGAAAATAATCTTTGTTATTAATAAAAGGAGAGGTCTAAAACCTCTTTATATAAAGAGAGGCAAGAGCAAACATAGAAACCTAATTAAACACTTACTAAAAATAATAAAGGCTAAATATGGAGGTAGAATCCCTAATTTTATTTCCTAACACTCCCTCACAAGTCGAGACGCAAGAAACAGCAAAGGCTTGGATCCTTAAGGTAGTGAAGATCCATTCTTATCGACGTGGTAGTCCGTTCTTTGTATCTTCAACCCTTGGTGCCCCTTCTTATACGCCCTTATAGAGCCAGTCAGTGCTTGGTTTCTCTTAAGGTGCGTGAGAGAGAGTGTGCCTGAATTTGACATCTTGAGATGACTTTGATCTTCAATTCTTGTCTTCCACTCAACATATAAGGACCCAAATAAAAATAAACTTAGAACTTGAGGGCTACACACAAAGGCCCCAAAGACAAGACACTAAAAACATAAACTTGAATAAAAAATAGCTAGACTTAATCACGTCGCCATGGGAGCATCCCCCCCCCCCCCCCCCCCCGTGGCGGCGGTAGAAGCGAGCCTGTGGTCGACGGCGATGGTTCTCTCTTCCGCAGCCCCATCGTTGTCCTCCTCCCCAGCATCGCCACAATGACCTCTGCGAGGATTCGGCGGACCCCTTCGAGGGTGCTGACCTGCGCAGCGAGGTGGTCGGTGTCCTTGTGTTGCTAGTGGAGATCCATTGACGACGGGCACAAGGAGATAGAGGCAGAGGTGGCTGCCATGTGATCGGTGACTCGGCACTGGTTGACAGAGGCAAAAGAGAAGAGGACGAAGGAGGATAGGTTCCAATGGCTCACCGGAGGGCCTCTCCCCTCTAGGGTTTACTTCCTCTCCCTTTTCTTCTCTTTTTCTCAACGGGATCAAACCTACTCTAATACCATGTAGAGAATTTTGAGGGGGAAATAATAGTTGTTATTCATAAAAGGAGAGGTCCTAGCCTTCTTATATAGAAAGAGGCAAGGACAAACATAGAAACCTAATTAAACACTTAGTAAAAATAGTAAAAGCTAAATATGGAGATAAAATCCCTAATTTTATTTCCTAACAACCACCATTGCCAACCACCTTCACCGGCAACCAAGTGCAGTCGGTGGCTGCTCCTCGTCTCCCTGATTTCTTACGTGGACCGTCCCCACATGGACTGTTTTCCCACACCCAAGAGAGCCTCCACTCTCCAAGCACGCGATTCATAACACATACAATAGGGTCGCAACTATCATTATAGATGTCAAACATTGTCTCTTTGGAGATTGCTGGTCGAACTACAATATTCATAAATATTCAGCTATTTCACTCAAGTGTAGAAGCCAAAAAGTTGCCCCTAGCTTCTCTCAAAAGAATACCACCTTAACTACAGTGCAGACAACCACTCTTATTTAACTGGATATGCCTTTTTCAGTAGTTTACAATTTCCACAAGGTAATGACTTTGATCCTGATAGGACTTTGAAATTTGGTTTCATATCAGAAGTGATTGCAACAATCTAATACCCCAAAGACCACATGTTTTTTTTATATTGGTATCTTTCCCCACTTTTGAGAGGATAAGAGAATAGTCACACAAAGTAGGTGACTACCCCTGTCCATAGTGGCATCTTAACTGAGTATCTTCTCACTTCCACATCATTTCAACACAATTCCTTTTTCTGATAGATTCTCTTTGCCTTTTTACCTTAGGTGATGGGAAGAATTCATGCAATCCTTTCTGATGGAACAGTGGTCAAAGATGTGGAGGTATGTGTGCCTTTGATCATTATGTTCATTCTTCTGGGTAGTCCAGTCAATAACAGTTTCTATCTATTTTGTTTTCCTCAAACAATGTAATGAAATGTAGATGGCCAAGGTGTTATTGATAGCTTTTCTATGGGTCTACGTACCCCTTACCCTCCAGCATGGAAACCAGTCATGATTAACCTATTAGCATAGCAGCTGGTTGAGATTGGCAATTATTTTATCTACTTATAGAGAATCCTCTCACATGAAATAATAACTCATTGTGTATGTATCACTTCGAGCTTCCCTTTATACTTCAATCATTTTATTGTACAAACAAGAAATAATTAGAACTTATGGAAATACAGGACATTTGTGCTTCTAGTTATGTTGATGCTTGTTGCCCGTTTTATATTCCTTCCAATAGCGTGGCAATTATAACATTTTCGTTTTACGTTTTGTTAAAAATAGAAATAATGGATAATATACTAATGATAAGCAAATGCCCCAGGCTTTTCGAAGATTGTATGAGGAGGTTGGTCTTGGATGGGTATACGCTATCACAAAATATGAGCCAGTAAGTGCTTGCTTAAATATCTTCTGGTGATAAGGAGGCCGTAAATGTATTATGTATAATTTATGGGAAAATGAATATTCTCTTTACATGAATAGTTCTTACTTTGTTTGTCAGGGTTTATCTCGTATTTCTTACAAAAGAATTCATTATAAAAAGAAAACAGAATAACCCTATAACTTTCTTGTTAGTGATGATCAGTTTATATTGTCACCTGATGTACTATATGCAAGGAAAAAACAAAACTAAGTAGTGACTGATAACAGAAGCATTTAAACCTTCTGAGTTGGGTTTTGTAATTGTAATTTGTACTTGTGGAGGATTAATGTCATTAGAATAAATGTCTAAGATCCATTTTTTAATCAAAATAAGGTGCTGGTGTTATCTGTATCGCAGCTACAATGAGCAATTTTCCTGGATGTTTCTTTGCCCCCATGACATCTAGATTCAGTTATTCTCCTTTTTTATGTTTACTTAGAAATTTTATTTGTAATTAAAATACGAAGATACTTATTCACTTTATTGTGAAATAAAATCAATGTTGATGCAAAATACATGACCTGAATTTACATGGAAGCTGCATGCCCATTTTGCTAGAGGCAAACGAGGCACGTGCAGTGCAAATCATCACATCACTTTCTGATTAAGATGTTGATGTATTACTTATATATAATTAGCTTCTGGAACTTTAGATATGAAAATGTCCTAGTTGCCTTTTAAAGTGGTACCATTGCCATGTTGTCATACGGTGTTAAACCAACATTACTACTGGCATCAACGAATAGAAGTTGATGAAAAAATGATACCTTTGTTTTCTTTGCTTAATACATTAATAGCAAGTTGATTAATCAGTTAGGAGGGCAGAAAATATAATTTGTCTTTTTGCATGTTTGAAGATTGCTAATGACAGAAATCAGACTAATTGCTTCACAAACTGTGGCTTCTCAGTTTTTGGTCACATGATTTTTGAAAATTGACATTGCATAATTTTCAAAGCTTTTGTTCTTGGTAAGGCCTGATTTTATGGGTATGATAGTGAGGAAGTCAGTTCTTTTGGTTCTTTCAGAAACTGATTCTTACAACTCTCATGATAAGCTTCCTTGAACTTCTAAACATAGATTAAGCATAAAGCTTCTTTGGCCTCCATTTTGACTTATGCAATAGTTCTATGTATGTGAAAATTGCCTTCCTAAAAGATAGGTCCTCGTTCTATGGATTTGACCTTACATGAAAATATGTTACTACTTTATACTTGCAAATAACCATTCAAGAATTCCTTAGAGGCATTTTATTTACACTTTGTTCTAGCTCATTTATTCAAGAAACCTACAGGTTGCAACAATTGCGGGGACTATATATGCTGTTTGGGCAAAATACCGTCTCCAGTTAACTGGTACATATGTTTCTTTCAAATTCATATATACTTTTCACTCGAATCTTGTCCAGTCAGCACTATTCCGTTTTTGTTAAGGGCATTCTGCATTGAATTTTTCCATGCTGTTGGATATTCATGGTTAATTCATGTCCTTTTGTAGGTCGTCCTCCGATGGATGAAATTTTGGAGTTAAGAAAGAAATCGGTAAGATACCATTTCTTGTCCACTGGGAGAATTTTCTTCTCTACCCTTTCTCGCATCAAATAGGGCATGCCATTTTATGATAAGGAATGAGAGAAGTGTTGGTACATCTTGATTAAGATAAAAATGCCAAAGACTAAATTTGTGGATGCCAATCAAATGGTGGAACGAAAACAATGGGAATTACACTTAGTCCACCAATTAAATGGTAGGTAGATTTCTTTATCATTCATTGGCGGGTGCAGTTTGAGAAGAAGTGGGTAATTACATGGGACAGGGATGATCATATTGTCACTATTTTCACAACGTTTGCTTCTCAAACTTCTGATTCTCTTAATTTTTGAACTTAGTTTTTTTCCTTTCCACTCTATCATTCGATTCCAGGGCAAATTTTGCGGTGATGGGGAAAGCTGTAGTTTGTGAATGCCTTCTTAAGCAATCTTGCCAATGCCTTCACAACAGTCACATTCAACGTAGCACCACAATTTGCAGAAGGCCCAATGGGGTTGTTGAGCGAATGAGATTTGATTAACTAACGCGAGTTCGCTGGATGTGGCATACACATTTCTTCGCGTACATAACACACCAAGGTTACAGATAGATCGATCATAGGTGAAAATTTGTAATATAATGATCTTTAGCAGACCCGTAAGATATTTGTCTAGCAAATGAGCATGAATAAGCTTATGTATGGCGTGCACAATTGAAGACACATTTGTGTGAGAAAAGCTGTACCTTAGAGTGAGCTTCTTAATTGTTGGAATAGGCAAGCAGTTGCACAGCCGTTGGAAACCAAAATGTTTTGATCTTTGTTTGGAGTTTTGTTTCCGAAATGTGAAGAAGTGCTTTGGATTTGACGAACAACAGGTTTAACTTAATCTTCATTTGTATGTATATGATTTAAATGCATTCAAGATGCTATGGAAACACATACATGTAAAATTTTACGTGAAAATATCCAATTTAAAATCAATTGAGTTGAGTGGAGAGTCTTGACCATTAATGTAATAAAGCACATTTCAATTTTCACATTAGATGTTGCACTTTTCTTTGAGCACGCCTCTTGCACTTGTGGCCCGAATAGATTGACTAATGGGTGAGATGAGAACAAGTCTTTTTTTGAAACTGACATGAGAACTCGATAACACATGATACCATCTAAGTCAAAACTAACTGACTGGAGTAACTCGAGTGGAGAAGTCCAACCCTTAATATCAGTTACTTCGATTTTCATCTCGTTATCATATGACTATCTTCTCCCGACATTATATATCGATACGTGTCTGTGGGCAGCAATCCAATTAAAGGTTTCAACTGACCAACGTTTGCTTACATGAATTCCCTTCTTTTACGTGACTGCTTACATGGAACAATTTCTTTTTTCGAAAATGTCTATCTTAATCGAACGACACATGTTATCCCCCCATCGATACAAAATTGCTCGCATGAATGTTAGAGATAAACCCTTTATATAACTTTTCCGTATATAAATACTTGCGATAAAATGAAACGATCCATCCTCTTCTCTTCTAGATTTGGTTCATCATGTTAACAGAGGTCTTAGTTGCAAGTTTGATCTGACTGTCTACTTGTCTTGAAACGGTTTTCTGAAGAAATGCTATATCTGATTCAGGGATGGATGGATTACAATCTCGGCACCATAAGAGCCAGCAATCACCACAAAGGGCAAGATCAAATATGTAAATTAGCTTACTGCAATGTAGTTTTTGGCTCTGTAAAAAGGAAACAATGTGTCTTGATGTATCAATTAAAAAAACTTTTGAGATGGCAACCAAGTCTGCCATGAAATACAGGGTAAGCTCACAAATGAAAAGAGAAAAAATCAGCCTATTAATTCAACATATTATCCTCCAACCCATAACTCAATAACCTATCCCTTGTAACAGAAAAGATAATTAAGTAAACCAAAGAGCAATATTAGCTTTCCCCTAGTATTACAAGGAGAGACATACTCAGTGGTACGAACCATCAAGTTGGGATATTTACCCTCTTTTCTACTAAAAGAAGTCAGAATTTTTCTCTTGAAATAAATACAATACTCGATCCGTAGACATAACTCGGAACATCTTAAGCCTTATCATGCAATTAAGCCCACAACAGATCGAGCTAAGTCAGTGTACGTGCATGCTGCATGCACGTGCGTGTGTGTGTGTGTGTAAGCATGTTTGTATGCACGTGCACAACAGATCGATATGATTGTAACATCAAGCAACTTCACGAGGCCTCAGTATAAGGCATCTGTGTAAATATGAAAAACAGCCACCTACGTAGATTGGAAGGTTATAAGATCATATAAATAGAACTCTCTAAAATTGACAAATATGTATTCTTTACAATTAATAACTACACCAAATTTTGAACATTGCTGTGAGATATAATCTGGATAAAGCCCACATTGAAGCATATTTCTGCAGAAGTTCTGGGTACTAAATTCATCTGCTAAGGAGTAGCAGTTACCGGTTCACGCAACAATCTTTTAGCCCGAGAAAACAGTGTATATGCAGGCAAATTATAGATTGACGTCCTTCCCATGGTAAGAAAGGATTAATATAATCGTCCAATTATATCACAAACCAACCAAAAAGCAGAACAGATAATATGATGGAGCATGTAAGATCTTATCTCGAATTATGCAAGCTATTCTCCACCTCAAGTTAAATCCAAAAGCCTTAAACCAAACATGGTCAGTTTTTTTACAAATGCAATTGCAGGAGCTAAAAAGTTTTTGAGATTTTACTAAAAAGTTATGCATTCATTATTGTTGAAGAAGTCATGCATAAAATTTTACCAAGGGTAAGTTCATAGACAAGCACGCCAAAAATCAGGTGCCAGCAATTACAATACATCATATCTAATCAAATATACAAATTAAGATACATGGAAAAATCAGCATCCAAGCCTACAACCCGATTGGGTATGTCACCATAAGTCCAAATTGGGCAGTGGGAATGAGATCCCATCAGGCTCAAAATGCCTCTTGGAGATGGCAAGTATCATACATACCTTCAATATCTGAGGCCAAAGGAGCTCCTCACATAGATGGGAAGTATCTGTTGAGCCGAAGAGGCAGTGAGTAGAATTCTTCGCTCCGTGTATCTCCTTTGAAGGTGCGGAACCTCTTCCACCAGATATATCCCCGGTCCCTCTTCGAGCCCTCGCCGTGCTTGTCCAACGTGTTGTCCAAGAAGAATGCAACGAAACCCGCGACAAGGACCTCCGAGGAGAATATTACGTTCACAATGTCATTAAACTGCCAAAAGAAACACCAATCAAGTAAGTAATGAAAATTAATACCCCTTTTAGTTTTGTGGACTGGTTTGTTATTTACCCATTTCGCATGCGTGTGCACAGGGCCATAACCCGCAACAGCAGTGTATTCGTTGAAGTACTGAGGGATTGAGAGACCCAAGAACACGGAGAAGCCCAAAATAAACTTCGTTCTGAAGCTGTTTAGGTTACAGAACTGGAGAAGACTGAGGCCTGCAACACCTGTTCTTTTAAGCAGCCAATGAATTATGGTGAACTCCACTTGGAATTTATGGAGAAATAGCATCATGAATTTGATTTATTTCTTATGTCACGATGCATACCAACATATGCAAAGAAGAGGCAGTAAAGAGCTGCAAATATAGGTAGAGGAATGGAAGCGAAAACTGCTCCAAATTTACCTGCAATTGACAAGAAATATATAGGAAGTGAATCTGTTGTCACAAAGAATTCTTGATTTAACTAAAATTCATTTTTACCGGCTCAAAGGCTATCACGAAACTCTTAAAAGATACGTAACTAATGGGTTGAAAAACCGAAGAATGGCAAAGACCACTTAAGAAAGAAACCACAGATCCACTTGTGTTAGGTCCAAATACTCCCTGACAGCGCACTTAATTGCATGGGTAAGATAGTGTCCTTGTGATTTCGAACAATGGTTGACTGATGCACCGTTATAACATAACAGCAACATTAGTAAAAAGTAACAACCAATCCTCTTCTCACATCAAGTGGAATGTCTACATGGATTCTTTACCTCCATTTAGATCCATTCTAGGTCATTCTAATATTTAAATCCAACCAAGACTATGCTTGAAAATTTCCTTTCAGCACTTCATTCTTTCCTTGCACCTCTTCCAAGGCACAGAATCCAATTTGTCACACTGTGTCTGGCACATCGAAAGACTTCTCAGAGGTCCAAACCACCTCAAATAATTCTCTCATTTTATACACTATGAAAATCGCGCCAACCGTTTCTTTGATAAACGCATTTTGGATCCAACCCTTCCTTGTATAGCTAGACATTTCATTTTTTGGCACACATGTATTACTACTAACCAACATTCAGAATGGCATTGCAAGTTTTGTTGTTGTTAATGATACTCATCCTTTACTTGCAGAGACCTTGTCGTTGAGTTACTTGAGTAAAATGTTGAAGCTCCTCTCCATTACAACCTCTCCATTACAACCAACATGCATAGAGGACAAGAACCTCCATTTTCTAACCTTCAGCTATGGTTTACTACTGCAAAATGGCATTCCAAAATTGTCACCAAGTTGCGATCCTTTGTAATGCATTGAGTGGCATAAATAATGATCGCTAAAGATGAAGCATAGGTTGCATCACAAATCCCTCCATCTAGTCGAAAATTGATCCCAGGTACTTCAAACTTCCTTTAATATGGAATATGTCTCAATTATCACCTTTGAACTATCTACATATCCTTCAACACTGAACTTGCATTCCGTATACTTAATGTTTCAAATATATAAAATTATAATTTAAGTGGCTTTTGCAAGACAAATACAAATTGTAATAGGTATAGCTAGTGGTTTATTTATAATCAACGTTGCTTGTACGAATGCTGTAGCCTAGAACCCATTTTGATTTTCCCATGGCCAAGATGGGACCTGCACACATTTAATACAACAGTAGATGTCAGTATTCAGCACGGAATTCAACTTTGTGGAAGCAAATCAATGTAGATTGAGACGTTGCCTATGCCATTAAATTTTTGGGGGCCTTGGAGTGACTATTAGTTCAATTTCAGTGAGGGGAACAAAACTGAAACTATATAAGCAAAACATGCAACAATCAAGGGTGTGCTCTGAGTTCAGAACCTCCAAAACTATTACAGTTTGACGAAGCCGAATTTTCTAATCAAATTGGCCATGAGTTGAGTCAGACCTAAGTTAAGGATATCCGCTTGATGCCTCCAAACTCAAGCTAAAGACTTCTTTGAAAAGCCGCAGTGAATCATCTGCGGTGCATCTGAATCCTTGCCATGGGTCACAATCATCTGCGGAAGGGTCAGATATCTCAAGAAGTATCAAACTCCATCTTCCCAGGGGTTAAAATTACCAATGGAAAAGTTGAATGGATGAAAAATGTGTGAATCCATCTTAGGGTTAGAAAGGACCATTTAAGGATCAAAAGCATCTCCTTGTATCTGAAGGCTAAGATACTCCTGGCCATTTTCTTAGAGAGCATTTAACCACAGGGATTGTGGAGGCTGATCGAGAATAGAATTCAATTGTAACCCCCCATTTAGAATACAGGAGGGAAATCAATGGGTGGGCATGCAAACTCATCCTTAATGCATGCAATCACGTATCCTCTTTACATGTTGCATTCAGAGTCTACAATGCTCCCCACAATGTAGCATCTCATTGAGGGGATGATCCTGGAAAAAAACCTGAAGTCCTTCAATCTTGCTGTCCATCCTCTTACATTAATATTCAGCAAGTAAAATTTACTCCCTTTGTGCATCATTCTTTGTTCCTTACACCAAAAATTCCTTTAATAACCACTTCTTTGTTCCTTAGGGAAAAAATAAAAGGTAACTGTCTGTTTGTTTGTTACTTGTATTTAACAATTATGTTACTTGTACAATTCTCAGTTTTGACCCAACAGCAGCAGCACATGGAAGTATGTTTTTTCTTTGCTTGCAATGGCCATAATTTATAAAGAATAAAAGATCCCGGGCCATTTTTTGATTTTCTCAAAAGAAAAGGTCAATTAGGAGTATAATGAGGCAAGCAAGGACTCCACTCCTCAAACACCAAAACACAACAAATGATTCAAAATTGTGACAGCAGAAAATAAATTGCAATCATCTTACCAAGAATGGAAAAGAAAATCATGAAGCCTGCGGCTATCTGAGCAACCCTTCTGCTACCAATCCTTGTCAAGGCCAATAGACCAGCATTTTCACTGATGAAAAATGAAGTCAGAGGGGGTGATCATAGACAAATGCAGAGCCCATTACTTTAGCATTCTTTTCGAGAGCTTACATAGAGACTGTTGTTCCATTGGCTGTTCCAAAAAGCCCATCCAACAAAATCCCAATTCCCTGGAAAGAAAGGTATCTCATTTGAATATTGTATAAAATCCATGCAGCTCAGTATCTGCTAGTTATGAGAAAGGTCGCGTACCTGCCAACCTATTCCACGACTAAGAATAGAAGGGGGAACATGTGTAGCACTTGCATACCGAGCAACTGCAAAGAATCCGCCTGTAGACTGCAATCAAATCAAGAAGATAAGTAAGGAAATCACCCCCATAATCAATGAGAAAGATACATAATTGAATAGAAGTGCATCATCTATGGAGGCAAAGAAACATGGTTGAGGTGGAATGCATCATGCAATACAAGACATGCCGAGAAGTTAATCAACCTCAACTAGAGCCACAAAGGAAGCAGCCATCATGGCAAAGGCTTCGCCCGCATCAAATGTAGGTGATCCCCATTGAAATGGATATGGAACTCTTATCCTGCAAAATATGCATGATTTGATTGTAATGCACAAATTGGTGGAAAAGAAGATAAATGTCAAGTGCTTCCAAGAGATGCTCAACAATCTGACCAGTCCAGAGCCAAACAAAAGGGGTATGTATTCATGATCCACAAAACAATACAAAGCTTCCAACCAATGTTTTTGAAAACAACCCAGATGTTAAACCAAGCCCAGCAGGATTTTAGTTTGGACTGAGGTTTAACTGTTTTGAACGAGTATAAATGCAATATTTAAAACTAGACTACATTCACCACATGCTTTAAATAAGAGTAAGAAAAATAACTAAATATCTATAAGCATCCAGTTCAGGGAAAATTTCTTTATATAAAATGTAGAATTTGACAAGGTTATATTGGGGATTAGTTTAAAGTCATTACAAATCTAGGTTTCCTAATCAATTGAATTTAAAACAGACTATATATAGAATATCCCCACGTGTAAGAAAGGCCAAAACTGGTTCAACCACAGATCAAATGTCTGGTTCAACAGGTCAACTTGGGTGAACTGGCAATTCACTGATTCATGCAGTTCAACGATCCCACCAATTTTTTAAGTGAAGAAACCATTGACCAGCGGCTCAACCACCCAATTTGGTTTGGTTTTCAAGGCATCGCTTCCAACATATAGACTCACCAAGGTGAACCACCAACAAGCCCCGAACGGTCGGTTCTGCAGTGCAGTTGAGTTTTCGGTGGTGAATTCTTATAGGCCCCACCAATAGTGAGAAAGTATGCATAAAGCCAGACAATCGCAACTGATAGAAGAACAGAAAACCGGCCAAAGACATGCCTCCCATGCTCAAATACATGTGGCAAGTACTGTGAAAATAAGTCGATGCAGAAAAGTTAGTGACATAATAGGAAGATGTTTTTGAAAACAAATGAAAGCATCCTCTCGAGTAAATTTAGCATGACTTACCTGTGAAAAGGCTATTAACAAGATGAGCTGTGGAAGACCAATCTCGACACATTTTGCAAGCTGTTAATCACCAGTATCCCATAGATGAGAAGACAACAGAACAATTTGATGATAGAAAATCTTGATAAAAGTATCCAAATTTTTTAGGAAACCACAACAAGATAATTTCCTTGCAGACTGTGTAGGCTAGAATGACAAGGCTTATATTCTTCTGTAAATAGCAAAGTATTATCTTACTCCTGGGAATCCAAACTCGTACAGCCCAAAGCCAGTCAGAGCAACCAATGGAGCTGCTGAAAGTGGACTCGCAAATCTGAATTATGACAGGTGATCAGAACTCACAAACTAACCTAATACATGATATCTGCACCTATACACAAAATAAAAATAAAAAAAAGTAGACCTTGCCACATTGCGCCAAAGCCCACTAAACCCCAGGACAATCGGTAGAGTAGATGCAACAATAAGGGCACCTTGAGTTCCACGAATGATGCGGCGGAATTTCTACAATGACAAAGCCTTAGTTCTCAGATTAGTGCAAATAAACGAGTAACGGTATTTTGAGCTATGGCAACAGCTGCAATATGGAAGTGGATATAACCTCATGGGGGTTGACAGTGTCGCTGTATCGTCCTGCCAATATTATGGAAATTGTTGGCAAGACAAATGAATATGAACCTCCCATAATTGCTGGCAAGCGGGTTCCGAAGGTGGATTGTGTCAAAGTATTGATACCAGCAACAAAGAGGAGTGTCTGAATCACCTGTGCCTTGTCCTCCTATAAGAAAGAACAATTCAAATCCCCGAATTGTAAGTGCAAAAACACTCTAAAGCTAAAGCTCAGTGGAGATCATTTCTTCATGCTTACATTAGTACCACCCATTTGAGGAACAAGAGCAGTAGGGATAATAACAGTGGTGCCAAGCATCACTATGAAGTGTTGGAAACCCAGTAGAACAGCCTCAGCTGCATTAGAAATCAGATGGCAAGATGAAAAAAGAAAGCCTTGAAGAAACAAAAATAAATGGAAAAGAAAAAATAAAAATAAAAATAAAAAAGCAGCAGTCTCATGAGTTAGACAGTGTAATAAATATAGAACATAAAGAAAAGGGGAATCTGGAAATAAATGCGGAAGGGACAGGAAGAGATGTGAATCTGTAAATCAGATCTAACAACTTAGAGCAAAATAAATCCAACCGTGCTTCCTTATTCAGTAGCCCAAAACACCAAGCAGCCACAGAATATTCACGTTAAAGTCAGATCCACATTGAAGCATACATCAAAAGACCAGCGGAAAAGCTCGAATCTTTCAAGGTACTCATGAAAGCACTCTCCTTAAAAAAGGTGACCCAAAACAAGAAGGTTGCATACTTTCAAGAAAACCAGCAAGAGTGCAAATTTTTTAGGAAAAAAAAAAAAAAAGTTGCATCTTTTTGCGATGGAAAGTACACAACAGCAAAATTGCATGTTTCTGAGAATGCCCAGGAAGAAAAAAAAAAGTTCGCATTTTTTTTTGCAGTGGAAACTACACAACAGCAAGACTGCATGTTTATGAGAAAACCAAACAAAAAGTTGCATCTTTTTGCCCGAGAAACCATGAAACAAAGCGGGAAAAGACAACCCAAGATAGACAATGGGGGGTAGAACACTAACGCCAAGGAGGAGGGCTTGTGAGGCAGTAGGCAATATTTGGGAGCTGATCCTTCACGGCATGTGGGTTGAAGTCCTCCTGCTTGGGTGCAGCCGCAGCACCACCTGCCATCTCTCTCCCCCTTCTCCCAACGAAGAAAAGTTTAGATCTTTCCTCCCAAAACCCCAAGAACACTGAAGAAAGAGATGGGTAACTCCAAAGAGATGTAAAGGGTCACTCCAAAATCCTCAGCATTCCCTCCCAAACATCCCAGAAAACGATCTTTATGAGAGCAATGATGGAGCACCAAGTGTAGAGACACTGGACTGCAAGCGACACCCCTCCAGATGTTCCTCAGAAATCTATTCCACCACCGAGAGAGACGAGCCGTAGATGACGAGTCCCACCAGAAATGATTCTTTTTCTTGGGGAAGAAACTATTGCTCCATCGAAGATGCAAACAACCAAAAATCTATCAACCCAAAAGGAATCTCCTCTTCCCTCACTTATTTCTTGTTAACTCTCTTTTCTCCCTCCCCCTCTCTCTACAGACGTACCCTTTGTGGGGAGGAGCTTAAAAGGTAAAGGTGGGTGGGAGGAAGAAAAGCCACCACCTCTTTCTCCACCACAGCAGCCTCCAAACGGCTCGAATTTTCACTGGCTGGTAACCGGAAAAAGGGAAAAATGTGCCTCCGGAGGGGAGGAAAAATATTAAAGGTCGTCAGAGCGATGCGAGATTTTGTTCTGTTCCGATTTCTCCATTATTTGGCAATGAAAAAACAAAAATTTATATCTTGGGAATGCAACTGGGGGATTCAGATTTTCAGATGGCTTTGTTGCGACGTGTGTGCAGTTGCTGTTGCAATGACTTTGCTAAATTCTAGAGATGGGTGTGGACTTGATGGTGAGATTATTAAATGATGAGAGAGGGGGAGGAGCAATCGAGAGACAGCAACAATGGGGTTTGCAACTTTTTTTTCTTTGTGGACAGAAGAGTGCCAGGAGGATTTAATTTCTGTCAAGCTGACTGATTACCGGTTAGGTGAAATCGGCAGTGATAAATTACACCGGGGATCAACTTCATTTATAACATTGAAATCATTTATCTAATTGTCATTTAAATAGATATAAACGAGGAGTATGGATGTTTCCATTTTGTTTGATACCATTTTTATTATTGGATCAAATTGTTCACCTCTGTGGATCTAAATCCAAGTCTTAAGTCCCAAATCTATGTTAGGGAGGTAAATTGTAGGATAAACGAGATTGGATGGCCATTAAAGTTTAGTTAAGATCAAAGGCTCAAGGAGGAAACACCCTAATTTCTTGGAATGCACCATTAAGGATTTTGTTAAGATCCGAGACATCAAACACACTTTAAGGCGTCTGGGAGTTGGTTCAAATGTCTGGTCAGACGTCTGGAAATAAATTTTGGTGTGCGTACGATCGCGAGTCTGCGCACGTACCGCGCACAGACTGAAACCCGCCGCCCTCTTCTTTTTCTCTCTGCCCTCGCCGACCTGCAGACGCCTTCCCCCAGGCCTTCAAATACCCCCTCCCCTCTCCCTCGTTCACCACCCCACCATCTCCTCCTTCCTCCAGCATGAGCGCGAGAGCGAGAGTGATGGCAGCAGCTGTTGCCGGGTGTAGTGCGGAGAGGAGAGGTGCAGCAAGAGGGAAGAAGAGGGAGAGCGCGCGAGAAAGAGAGAGAGCCCACCGGAGCAGCTCGAGGCCACCCGGCGTGCACGCGGAGGAGCGTCGTGCTAGGGGGATCTCCCCTGGTGCTGCTGCAGCTCGAGCAACGGATGAGCGGCTGCATGGCGAGCTCGCGCGCAGCGGGAAGAAGACGAGGAGGTCCTGATTCTGGGAATTTTTCCCAGAATCAGACGTCTGGACCTACATCCAGACGACACAAGCGACATCTGGAGGGAGCTTCAGACGACTGAGAGGTACGAAATTTCTCATGTACCTCCTTTTGCGGATACGGCCATGCAGGCCGTTTCGCCGAGGTTCTGAGACGTGTCGTGTTGAGGAGGTTTTCGTCATGCGTGCAAGTTTCGCTTCGGGAAGGCGTGGGGATATGCCCTTCCATGCAGTTCAGACGTCCGGGCACAGCACCAGACGGCGGAAAGCGTCTCCAGACGTCCGGAGAAGTGGTCGGACGTCTAGAACTGAGTCCAGACGGTTCAGCAGGATCCCTGGACGTCTGAGGAGCAGCGCAGAGTAAGATATCACCTGGGCCACTTTTTAAGATGTCTGGAAGGTATTCCAGACGTCTGATTTGAGTCAAAGTTGTCGTTTTTGACCCATTTAGGCTCCGTTCGAGGTCCGATTTCCGTGTTTAAGATTTCGTTCTTCTCTGAATTAGTTCCTCTACTTATTTGAAATACTTGTATCCTATTCTGAATGGTTCCTTGTGATTGATCCTTGTGTTAGGACCTCGTTCTGTTGCGGCTTTGGGGGTTGCGGAGGCACGTGGACCTGCCGATCACGCCCCCATTACTCTCGATTTTGCGGGTAGAGTGGCTCCCCTTAGTTATTTACAAACATTAATGCATCTCTGAAATAAATGATAGATCCTAGGTTATGGCATGAATCCTAGGACCTGAAAACTAGATTGAATGATAGATCCTAGGGTATGGCATGAATCCTAGGACCTGAAAAATAGATTGAATGATAGATCCTGAGGTGTGGCATGAATCCTAGGAACAGAAACACTAAAACGAATGTCTTGAATACCTGAATTACAGTCTTAGATAAGTAGATAGAATAATGATAATTGTCTGTAATTGGATAACAGCTGCCTGTGAAATGTAGAGTATTGTTGCTAGTAACTGCTACGTGTAATTCCTGTTGTTGGGACACTAAATTTGAGCTGCTTGTATATAAATTGAGATTAAAAGTTAGAAACACGGGCTATATGCGAATAAAACTGAAATGATGAAGCCTAGTATGGCTTGGCCTAAGAAATATGAGCATGAACCCTACGGGGAATTAGGAGTAGAGCTCCTGCAAAATAAATAGAATGGAACTAGGAAAGTGGATGGGGAAGTGAGCTGGTCCTTGAGTACGGAGTACCAAGGAGAGCGACTGTCCCCCCCTGTTTAGTGCAGAGCGGGGCTAGCTGCCCCAGGGACCCAGGGTTAAGTCTGGCCACTTTGTAACGAATTTTGGCCGTCGCGTACACAGTACCGGGGAGAGCTACTAGTGTAGGGAGAGAACTAGCCACCCCACGGGTCCTGGGGTTCGGCTAGCCATCCTACACCGACTTGTTAGGCCCACTAGGCAAACCAGGGTAGTCAGGCAAGGATGCGCGGACTGTGGAGGGGCAAGACCCATGTTTGGTTACTGTGGAGGGGCTGGACCCCTGTTACTGAAAGGGCTCTACCCTATACTGGTTTCGTGCTGTGCTTTAGGCGCACCCGTTAACGGAAACGACCGACCGCGTGCCAGTGCGGGGTAGCTACCCGTGCATTTATCGCGTATGCTATAGTCACCGTTACGTCTGTCAGCGACCTTGTGGTGGTTGACTGAGGGTAGGACCACCACGGGGGACTCTCCCGACCAGGAGAGAACAACGTGCTACTTCTACTTTTCGAAAAAGACTGCAATCAAGATCGTTCCCACGAGGAACATTCGAGATCAAGAGAAAGACCTGAGAAATAAATCAAGAAAGAGTAAATAGAGAAATAAAGAAAGAAATTAAAAACAACAGCTACTTGTCCACCTTTACTGTTTTTCTTAGCTAGCTGGTTGCCACTCTACTCAGCGTTTCGCTGACGTGTCATATTTGTCACCATTTTCAGGACCAGGTGTTGAGCATCCAGAGCCTATGGCTGCGGAGGGTGTTAGACCTAGTAGAACCTAGTAGTTGTACTTTTATTGTACCTATTTTATGTAGTAGTGACTATTTCTGTTACACCTTGTACTTTTTTATTGTAAACTTCATATTTCTGTACCTGTTTTTAATTCTCTACTGTTGTGGTGGTATGTACTGTAGTAATTCTTTTCTTTACTGCTGTACTTTTGTTACTGTTAGTTATTTGCATGGTGAATGTGGTTTATTTTACTACTTTTTGGTTACTTTCTCTTTGGACGACTAGATCTTAGGATCAGTCGAGTCGGTCCGATTCTCGAGTCCTGTAGGGATTCGGGAACCGGGTCGTAACAGGTTTCAACCATAAGATCAAAGTTCAAATCTTATCACAGCGAAGAAAAAAAAATTATTGCATATCAAGTATGAAAACTAAGTTCCTAAGTTAATTCCTTCTTACGAGTAAATCAGGTGGAATGCATCCACTTATATAGAGCACCAATATCTTTCATTAAGAGTAATATTTTGAATTGAAAATTTAAAGATTGACATCACTCCATATGAACATATTATGTACCAAATTTGAAGTTAATCCCACACTCCTAACATCTTGAAATGACCCGTTGCCTTTTTAGTCGGATAAGACATCTGGATTGTTAGTCAAACGTCCAAAAGTAGGAGAATATCTCATATTCTTTTTGCCTTGCTCGCGAGCGACGCACAGAATCCCGCTCTCTCTCCTTCACCCCCCTTACCCGAACCCTAAACCCAATCTATATAAACCACCCCCTTCTCTTCTTCTCACCCCCTCACACCACTCAAGCCACCGCCACCTCCACCTTCTCCTTGCGATGGCCACGCCCCCTCCCATCTCTGCTACAGCCGCGACGAGGAAGAAGAGGAGCCGGCGAGGGAAAACGAGGAGGAGCGAGAACGAGAGAGTGTGAGGGAGTGAGAGCAGGGGAGGAGGACGACGGCTGCGGGAGCTCGGTGGAGCTCGAGGAGTCGTGGGAGAGAGAAGGACGCCGACGAGGAGCTTCTCAAACTCCTGTAGCTACTGGAGCTACCGCTGCGAGCGAAGGGCGAGCGGGGCGAGCTGCGTGAAGGAGTTCTGATACTGGAAGTTTCCAATATCAGATGTTTGGAGTGACATCCAGACAGCTGGCGAGGCATCAGGACGTCCGGAGCTGAAGCCGGACATTTGGAAACACATATCGCACAAGGTACGTATCTTCCTGCACTACTTTGCCGCCATGCATATTGTAGCGTAGGGGATGTCGGCTGATTTTTGTGCCTGCATTGTTCATACGCAGGTGAAGGCTTTGGGAAGGCACGCGGTGCGCTTTCCCAAGTACTTTTGGACTTCTAATCTCGTTGCCAGATGTCCGAAAGTACTTCTAGACGACCAAAGACCTTGTCCGACGTCTAAAGTTGCCCCCAGACAGTCGCAGAGGGAGTCTGGACGTCTGAAGCAGCCATAGGGAGTGTAAGGTGAGTTTTGACATCTTTTAAGACGTCTGGGACTAGTCCCAGACATTTGATTTTGGCCAGTAACCGCGTTTTTGGCTTATTTAAGACCCAAACGAAATCGGATTTCCACAAACGAAGTACCGCTATTTTCCACTCGAGTTCCTTTACATGATCATGTTGAGTATCTACTGTTTTGACCTCGTCTAATGTAATTAGTCGCTGTTACAGATTACCAGCGGGTGACGTGTTCGGGACCTGCGGAGACGACGAGATTTGCGGCACAGGCCCCCATTCCTCCCGTGATACCCGGTAAAGTGGTTTATTGCAATTATTAAGATATGAATAAAGAATACGTCTACTTAGATTAAGTTGATTAAAACTCTATAATGTGGAATGAACCCTAGGATAGAAATGTATAAGCATAATATGGAACTACTCTAGTTTACTTGAGATGCATGTTACAATACGAGCTTCCTGTATGTAATGAGAAATTGAACTGTGAAACCATAAGTTGCATGTTTATGATTGGGAACTGAATTATGAAAACATGAGCTACCTGTATATGGATGATGAACGAGTTATGAAACATGATATCTGAATCTGGATAAATAAGATTAATATGAGCATGAACCCTACGGGGAATTAGGAGTAGAACTCTTGTGTATGAAAGGAATCTGGAATGTAGACGAAAAGTGTGCTGACCCTTGTGTACGTGGTACCAAGGAGAGCAACTGTCCCTTTTTAGTGTAGAGCGGAGTTAGCGTCTCTTGGGTTGAGACTCGTGGTTAGGATTGGTCATTCTACACCGACTCATGTTGGTCCTCGCGTGCGTAGTACTGAGGCGTGCTACTAGTATAGAAAGGGAGCTAGCCACCCCATGGGGCCCAGGGTTCAGCTAGTCACCCTACACCGATTTTGTTAGGCCCTTTGGGCAAACCGGGGTAATCGAATAAGGGTACGTGGACTGTGGAGGGGCGAGATCCCTGTTTGGTTTTGAGGTGCGAGACCCCTGTTCTGAGAGGGCAAGGTCCTATACTGTTTCGTGCTGTTCTTTAGGCGTACCCACTAGCAGAAACGACTGACCGCATATCAGTGTGGGGTAGCTACCCATGCTCTTATCACTCGTGCCGAAGTCGCCACTACGTCTCGACAGTGACCTTGGAGTGGTTGACTGAGTGTAAGACTACCAGGGGGACTCTCCCGACTAGGAGAGCACCACGTGCACCTTCTACTTTATGGAAAAGACTACAATCAAGATCATTTCCACGATGAACATGCAAGATCAAGAAATACTTGGATACTTTGGGAAATAAATAAATCAGAAATATATAAATGAGATAAATAGAAATGAGAATAAAACCTGCTTGTTGTTTTTACTTTACTTGTACATAGATAAAATAAACACAACTCTACTCAGCGTTCGCTGACCCCATCTTTTCGTAACACTGTTCAGGACCAAGAGTTGAGCAGCTCAAGTTTTCGGCTGCAGAGGGAGCTGGGCCCAACCGAGCCCAGCCGTAGTGGTTTCTTTTACAGTCCTTTGTTTCTGCTGTAGTTGTGAATACTAGACTTTAAATTACTGTTCTCGTACTTCCTGTTTTCTGTTGTTGTTGTTGTGGCATGTACTATTTTGAGACAGTTGTTCTACTTTTATTTACTACTTCGTTCTTTCCTTCTACTTAGTTATATTGCAGGTGTGAATGTGGTTTATTTCCCTACTTTTGGTTATTTCTCGTTAGATGACTAGGTCTTGGGATTAGTCGAGGCGAGCCAGTCTTGGATCCTGTAGGAATTTGGGAACCGGATCGTAACACATCTACATCAAAGTTAGCTCACTTTTTACGCCCTAAGTATTATAAAATTGACTTGAAATTTTGTTTATAGCATGTTCGTATGAAGTGATTATAATCTCCAAATTTTCATTTAAAAACATTACTTATAGTGAAATATATTAACTAAGTTTCACGTAAGTTATGTACAAACGTTCTCTTTTCTCATATATTATATACATATAATGTGTGTGTGCTCTCATGCACATGGGCAGACCAGTCAAGTTGTATCAAGTTAAAAATTAAGTTAAGTTGGTTAAAGTTCAAATCTAATCCAACCAAATTAAATTAGGTTAAGTTTAGATTGAACTCAACTTATGTACACCCTTGTAAGAAACATCGACATTGTCCCTTTGATTGCTTTCCATGGTTTCCGAGAAACATCACTTCTATAAGATCCTAGTAGGGATTCTGCTGACTCATTGTCTTGCTCTTGATCTTGGAAAAATTGAAACCTAGGGAGAGGACATAGGTCCTTGAAGGGACGTTTTTAGTCAAATCTTAAAACAAGGATTCAACCTACGAGCATCGTGCAAAACAGCACACCACTCACACCGATCAAACAACGGCAACGCACATCATGTAGAGAAGTCCGTTTAGAAGGGAACAGCAGACAACAATAACCTTTACCCTCGATCATGACAGTCTGCTTCTCTATTTCCATGCGAAGAAAGATTTAGTCCACCTCTAGTAAAAATTTCACCCAATCTTAATACAAGTCAAACCAAACAAGGAAAGGTCTGAGGTAGCGAAAGCTGATGCCATTAAGGCTCAACCGTTCTCCACTTCTCTGGACGTTAATCCAAAGATCATAAAAAGAAAGTCGATACAATTACTACTAACATTTGGTTCAAGAGGAGTACCGTTGTTACTCCCAGAATGCTTGTGGACTAAATAGAAACCATGGCCAGAATTTGAGGATGGCTTTAGAAATTACCCTGTTTGAACGGTGGAGATGACCGATGGGTGAGTTTAACCCTGGGCCCCCTATCTTTCTCCATAATGCTACTTCTGCACACCTACCCACACGGCATCATTACTCGCCCTGTCTGCCCCTTTTTATTGTCTTTGTAACGTATCATTCTCATGTGAATGGAGGGAAAAAAAAATAAAAAAAAGGATGGAACAAACAAAAGGCGCCAATCTAAAGGCGGGAAACCTTTTCCCTGTGACCCCTTTTCTTCTCCGTCGAAAGTATTCTCCTCCATCCCACTTTGCTCTCTTTCTCCCATTAAGCTAATTTTTCTTGGTTCATAGGTTGTGGTGGGCATACTCCTTGCATCCCCAATTTTTTTTTTGGAGATTTATTTCGATGGGAAATTGTTTCACGTTGAAGGAAGAATTCTTCAGTTGGGAAGTCTTTCTGGGTAATCTTGTTCTCTGCATTTTCTATATCTCGTTTGAATTTTAATAAAGCAACAGCAAGATCCCTTTTTCTTACTAAAAATGAGGTCAGTTATAGGCATTCTCTGCTTCTGTTTAATTACAGAATGCATAAGTTTTATGGCAGCTTTGAAACTAATGTCTCATATTATTTTTTTTCAAGATATATTTAAATGAAGAATTTCATGGTGCACCAAGATTTTGAAAGTTTGCATTTTGAGTGATTTTGTGATAATTTGAGCCAAAAGTCCTATATGTTTTAACTTAGGAAGTATCGAAAAAAAATAGAAAAAAAATTATAGAAGGAAAGTTTTACGGGATACAAAAGTATACACAAAAATGGACGCTTCTCCTACTAAATAAGCGAGATCCTTTCCTAGGTGGAGTCCCGTTTGTTATCCTGTGGGGCCCACCTGTTTACAAGAGGGAGGATGTATACAAATTCGTTTAAATTAAGAGTCCATTTACGTTGCAAGACATCTTATATTTTTACAGGGTATCTTATATTTAAATCTTGATTTTTTCAAATTCAAATTTAAGTGAGAAATAAATTATTCTATACTTAAATCTTTTATAATCATAATTTATTCACAACTTATTCCTTATTCACGTAAACATCTCCAAAAAAAATTATCTTCGATTATACATAAACACCCACATAAAATATCCTATTTACGGAATTTTATCCCATAAAATATTTCCCACGACCTAAACCAACTCCTAGTGTTTTCCACACGAGAAATATTCCTTGCTGTACCTGCGATGTAATAGCCCTCCTAGGACATTTTGCTAATCGCCCTCTGAAATTTGCGTGTTTTGCAAAAAAATTCTATTCCACGTGACAACTCTTGGTCAAATCAAAAGGCGCGTTTTTTGACCAAAAGGACGACGCCATGCGTCGGTCCGCAAACATGAGTGAAAGACGTAAATAACCTGATGGGAAAATCCCACTTAATGAGCTTTTTATCATAAAGACGCAAATATTCCTTTTTTTTTTTTCCTTTACTTTGTGAAATGATTCCAATTTTTTTGCTGACAAAATAGGACTTGTAGAATCAATTGGAATCATTACCTTATTAACAATTGTAAATTCGTTGATTGATGCCTTTTAGTTAAAATACCAATCGTATTGGAATTTGATATTTTTATTCCTGCAATTGTATGCTTAGAAAGCTACAAGACCACGTGTAGCGTTTGTTGCCGACATGCCCATTCAAACACAAACCCATATATTCCGGTTTACCAAACCAATAATTAGGTGGCGTGCCCTCGTCGCCTCCACACGTGACCTTGAGTTAGAAATCCAAACCAGCTTGGGCAAGCAGACGCGATTTTTCCGGTTCCGTTTTGAAGTAATCCAAACTGATTAGTATTCTGCAATAACTAATTTCAAGTTGCTTTTCCTATGTATTATTAATACAGTTGATAATGGTCCGGCATTCAGCGATAAGAGTTCTGGCTACCATTTAGAATTGTCTATTGTATATCTTACTTAATTAATAGGATGTTAGTCGGGAAAGGTAAATAGTGACATAAAAGTTAACGTATATTACTGTGAATGTCATCTATATTTGATTTTGTTTTTTAATGTAAAAAAATGATTATATGTGGTGAGGTCAATTACTGTTGAAATTAACAATAAATTATTTTTGTACGGGTGTAAGCTATTCAAATCACTTTCGTAACTACTTTACATCGGTACGAAACTACTTTTCACCTTTGAAATAATTTTGGACTGGTGCAAAATCAAATTTTAAGTGTTTCTTCACCTATGCCAAGTAATTTTACACTTGAAAAGTGATTTTTCACCTTTAGGTTTAGGACTTAGTCTTTAATGTTTAGGGTTTAGCGACTAAATCCTAAACCCTGAAGTGAAAAATCACTTCTTATACGTGAAATCACTTTTGAGGAACCTAAACCGTAAATCATAAATCCTAAACTCATTAGTCAAAATCACTTTGTAAGGGTGAAAGCACCCATGGAATAATTTTACATCGGTGCAAAATGAGATTACACTGATGCAAAGACACTTTAGAATAATTTATTACCAGTGTAAAATAATTTTACACCGATGCAAAATCACTCAGAATAATTTATCACTAATGCAAAGTTATTTATCACATGTGCATTTTAGTTTAAAGTGATGCGGTGATTTTTCTGAATGTAGTGGGACCCACGACGTAACAAACTTTACATTCTTATGATTCTTTACATTAAATATCAATTATCAATTGGACTCACGTTTACAACGCTGTGTGAACCACGAGAACAGAGCTTACAAAGTTCCCGTGTCACTTTACGTTACTGTTTGCATTTCCTTACTTTTTGACTAATTAATATTACACTAGTTTTGAGCGCCACTTGATGCATAAGTACAAAAGTCAATCGTAAATAAAAATAAAAAAGTTAAAATGTAAGGAAACGCATGATGTAGTATATTTTATAACGTAAGATGGTGTAAACGTGATCTCCACTTGATATTTAATATAAATAATTAAAAGAACTAAAGATTTATTACATGATAGGCCCTACCACATTAAAAAAATCACCACATTAAAAAAAATACCACACCACATTGCATTAAAATAAATATGTGATAAATAACTTTACACCAGTGATAAATTGTTCTAAGTGATTTTGCACTGATGGTAAATTTTCTAAGGTGACTTTGTTGAATTTGAGAGCCTAATTACATCAATCGAGATATAATTATTAAATGGTAATGTGAGGATTAATGTTGAAATCAGTGAGATTTATGAGAAGTTTTTAGTCTCATACTGAAAATAAATAAACCTCTTGGTGGGTGTAAAATGACTCTGTCTCACATGGTTTATGTAGCAAAGAGTGGGAGGTGGGGCTGGAGGCCATGCATGCATGCACACGCCCCCCAGTCGGCTCAGGCTCGAACTCGGGTGAGAATCAATTTGGAACTTTGAACTTCAACTATTTTGTTACAGATTCTAATCTCACGATTTTGAATTGTTTTGGTCGATCAAAATGTAAAATTGATCGACCAATTATTTTGGTCGATCAATAAATTTAATTTGGTCAATCAATTGGTTTGATCAACCAAATAGTGAAGTTTGATCGACCAATTGTTTTGGTCCATCAATGAACTTAATTAGTCGATTAATTGCCGTATTTCCATAAAACGTTGATTTCCATAAATGTCTAGTTGTAAGCTCTATATAAGGGATACGGGGGGGCTCTTATTTGACACAAAACAAGAGCAGAAAAGCTCTATCCACTCTCTTCTCATCTCTCGTTCTTGTCTCTTTCTTAGTGCATTCGTTCGACATGAGATTGAAAGAAAAATTTTTGATCACTTTTATCGATCTTGCACAAGAATATTGAGAGATCCACGATAAGTTTTTGGTTGATCAAACCATTAAATTGGTAAATCAATTAGGAATTTGGTTGGAAATCAAATTGCCTCAACTTCATTCTCCTAAGGTGGTTTTCGAGGACGCCTAAGATCGGAATGCACCGAATCTTGGTGGTGAATCGTCTTATCCTGGGAGGAGTTCTTCTAACCCTGACGTACCAGTGTTATGGGGGGTGATACCTTCTCTAAGGGAATTCTTCAATGCGCGCTTCGATCGGAATAAAATCTAATCAATTCTCATTTTGTTTATTTGTGTTATTACATGTTATTTGTTCTTTATTTTATTTTGGATCTTGACAAATCATGTTTGACTTACTTGATTAAATATTTTTTATCTATTCGAAATGTTGGAAATACATATATTTTTATTTATTTATTTCCTATATACATTTATTTCAATAGACTTTGCACCGGTGCCAAATTATTTCAAAGGTTATTTAATAGTTTTGTACTGGTGTAAAGTGATTTTGACTTATAAGTTTAAGATTTTTTCTTTAGGGTTTATATTTATGGAAAGTGGTTTTACCTATGAGTTTCACCTATGAGAAATAATTTTTCACCTTAGGGTTTAGGATTTAGTCTTTAGGATTTAGGTCCCCTACCTAAATCATAATGTGAAAAATCACTTTTCAAGTAAAAAATCACTTGTCGTAGGTGAAGAAACACTTTGAATTTAATTTTGCACCGGTACAAATTAAGATTGCATTGGTGCAAAATTATTTTGAAGGTGATATGATGGTTTTACAACGGTGCAAAGTGATTCTAAAAGTGATTTGAGTGATTTGCACCCATACGAAAGTAGTTTATTATTGATTTCAATAGTAGTGTACCCCACCACATGTGAGTATTTTTTTGTATAAAAAGAAGATACATCAAGTAAAGACCACGTTAATAACTCTCTATGTCACTTTTTTTGTCAACTTTTGAGTTTCCTAACCCACGTCAAATAAAAAATGTCACATTGCTTTCACAAACCATAACAAACGAAAGTTAAAAAAAAAAAAGAATTATTCAATGACCATCGTGATACTTTCATGCAACAAACCAAAGTTTCAAAAAAAGAAATAAAATGAACATTTGGAGTGTTTTTCTTTTCACCAATGTCAATGGGTGTATTTTGATTTTCCATGTATTTGAATTTTTTATCAGTGTTAATCGATATATTTTAATTTTTTACATGAAAAGTCAAAACACATCGCATCAACTAAAATTCAACTAATGTGTTTTGATTTCTCGCTTTTCCACAGCAAACAAAAGTTAAAATTTTTATTGGGAAAAAAAGAATGATCGGAAATCAAAACACAATGCGCATTTGTTGGTATCACTTCAATTATTTTTCAAAATCGTGCATCGTAGTATAGATGATTAAAGCGAATTAACATATAAATTTTTAATACCCAAATTAACAGAAGAATCTGAAGGGGGCAACTAATTGCGCAAATAGTACTATCCAATTATTTATAAGCATTGAGGCTTGGGAACCGATTATAATTAATTTGATTTTCTACGCATGCAACCTAGTTCAAGAGGATTAATTATGGAATTCAATAATGTAATTGAGGAAATTCTATTTTAAAGAGTGCTTAATTAAAAATAATCAAGAAATCATTTAATTAAGTACTAAAAATATCAGGTCACTAATATGTAGATATAATATCTCAATAGGAGTCTCAAATATTCAGAAATTGAAGCAAACCCTTAATAGAACAAAATGATTTTCAAATTAGTCCCTGAGACTATCAATCCTCCTGCTATCCGATCCTTGGAAGTTCACTTTTAGGTCCTTAGGAACTCCTGCAAATGAGTCCCTAGCTTTTTATTCTACTGCATTCAGGTCCCTACCCCAAGTTCTAAAGAAGCAGGAGCTCCTTTGTCTTCTTCGGTAGGGTCACCGGAAGCCCGCTAGTGTTGAGCGTTGGAGGTGGAAACTTGCGACATTCGGTGGAGGAGGGTTGTCAAAGTGCTGCAGACCTAATGGCGGTGTTGGTCGATCGGATGAGCGAGGGAGACAAATGATGACAGAGAAAATGGCAGTTGACAGTGGGGTTCGGTGTGTGTTGACTCGCATCGAAATCCTTGATCAATGGGTCGAAGAGCTGACCCATTGGCTCAGTGGCTGATGGCGGGGGTCGAAGAGCCAAATGGCTAATGGCGGGGTCGATGGAGTGTTGAAGGTGGTCTCAGTCTCATGTAAGGGGTCAAAGAGCCTCGCCTGACCTTGGCAAAAATTGTTGTGAGGGAGATTTCTTGCGTGGATGCCCGAAGAGAGCCACTAGGCTTGAAGATGGTTGTAGCAGCGAGAGTCCGGTGAAACTTCAGAGGCATGGAACTCCCAAATTTGTTGAGGGGTTTTGATGCTCGCGTCGAGGCGATGCTTCGTGAGTGGTTGGCGGAGGGCGAATCGGTGCGGAGCGTCGTGGGTGAGTACGCCGAAGTGGTGGCCGGCGGTTGCCGTCCATGAGGAAGATGACGGCGAGGGAGATGTAGTTGAGCTTGAAACCTAGATCTAAAGATCTAAACTTAATCTAGAAGGAGAGGGGAAGAAAGAGATCTACCTAGAAGATGATGAGGATGAGAAGGTGGCTGGCGTGACTGCTGGTCATGAGGAAGAAGAAGTCTGGGAGGTGACTGGCGGCGAGGAAAAGGAAGGAAGAGAGGCCATGCTTTGACCGACGATGACCGGAGGAAGGTGAGGAAGGTAGTGGCGCTGCTCTTGAGGTTGGAGTGTGCGTAGAGGAAGAGAATGGAGTGGCCACCGGGGTCAGAGACGAAGAGGTGGTCGCGGCTAAGGAGAAGGGTAGGAAACTCAACTGAATCTCGACAATGAGAAGCGTCATGTGATTGCGAAGGTTTATAGCTCATTTGCACACTAAGAAAGTGGAAGTAGGTGCGCAAACAACCTCGTCGAAGTTTGCGATCGGAGGTTGCGGAGGTGGAAGGTGGAGGCGATGCTGGCAAGGGTGTGTTTATAATAGAAATTCAAAAGTTAGGAGGCCATGTGCAAAGAAAGTAGGAATTAAGAGTCAAATTACAAAGTTGACTAAGATGAAGTCCAAATGAGTTCAAACTTTTATGGTAGCCTAATTTGGATATAAGGAAGTTGATGGTGACTTCAATTTTGGCTTTTGATGTCGTTTTCAAGGTCAATTTACGATTTCACCCAAAATGTACCAAATACCCGCCTACAGTTCTGTTTTAGGTCAAAACGAGTTCTGATTATCAAATTGATTGTGTCAAACCTTATAAAATATTGTTAATTGATTTTTAGAAAGTTTAGATTATATTTATTTCCATCAAAATTGCTTAAATTAAAGTGGAGTCGAAATTAACCAATTTAATTAAAGATTAACACTCAATTTGAATGAAAATCCTAAATTACTTAGTAACAACCCACTTTTAAGACATTTAAGCTCAATTGACCTTTGATTAATCATAATTTTTCCCTTCAGCTATTCTGCATTTATTTGTTCGTGAAAATTACAGAATTAATCCCTTTTTCTATTAATTCCTCTCTCTTCAGCCTTAATTGAGTTATACTATTTTAATGTGTTAATTAGGTGAATTTAACCTTAAAACATAGCCAAATTAAGTTAGTTATAGAGGATGACGGCGATGTCATTAATGTTGCAAAATGTATTATCTAATATATTTTGATTTTAAATCAATGTTTTAAATTATATTTACACTGTCTTTTTTTATATGTATTATTTTATGCTCTCATAGAAATATACTCAATATTGATCTTTAATAAAAAAATACAAGATAAAGAAGCAGAGATTGAATTTGAATTGAACATTCATACTAAAAAAAATATGTAAGAAAAATAAATTAAAAGAAAAAAATATGAAAGAACACGGGAGGGAGATACAAGTTATTATCGGAGTCGCAGAAAAAATAATAATAATAAATAAATATTACACAACTTTTGTGTTGTTATCTGCATATTCACACGTGTATTTATGTATTTATTTTCGACCTTCAATCACCTCATTCATGGATCTAACGTGGCATTAAGTTCTTGCAACATTTAAATTGATCTTGTCTACGGGTTTTTCTTTCTTTTTCCAGCTTGATTTTTTTATGATTGGATTGGATTTGGACTTTTAAATGAACATTAAGATCTTACTTAACTCTACTCCTTGATAAAAATAAGTCATTAATGATTAAGTTGGAAGTTCATACGGACGGAAGATAATTAATAAACATGAGATCAGGAACTTTTATAAGGAAATTTGTGTAAATACGATAGATCTAAGTGTATATAAGTAATTAATTATTTATTTGGATATATGCAGGTAACAAAAACTTGGTAACAAAGTAATATATAAATCTCTAGTCTTTCAATCTCTTTTTCCATCTTTGTTTAAGCATACATTATAAGACTTGAACCCTAATTCTTTGTGACATATCCAATGTTGTAAGAAGTATTGATTGAGTCACAAAAATATAGGAGATTGTTGATCCAATCTCACATTAAAGGATCTACTTTCGAGGAGAGATGTTACCTCTCAAATTTTACTATTTGAATATCAAATACAAAAAACTTACAATTCCTCTCTTATCTCAAATTGCTTAACCCCTCTCTCTCTCTCTCGTGCATCTCAAATATATATAGGTTGCATAGTGTTGAATCGTGGGCACTACAAATTCACCCATGATCCCACGACTTAATTATTAGGAAGGAGATGACTCATAACCATCAAGTCAACTAACGTAACCAAACTTGTTGATGGGTAATCGAATCCATTATTTGATAACTGGATCCATTAAAATGGCAAGTAATTGAATTCATTAGGTCAGGTAAATTGCTTACATGGGATAATGAGACTTTCTAGGTTATTAAAAAGGGTTAAGGATTAATTATGTATTGTGGACTAGGGGTCGTTTGGTTATAAGCATTAAGATCTTAATTCTTTATTTGACCTTGTTAATTTTGAAATTATTTTATTTTCAAATTAAGTATTTAGTTGTGGAAGAAAATAATTTTACCTTAGAGGTAAATTATTTTTTTCTTTTTTTTTAATCTCTTATTATTCCATGATGTAATACACGTTTCTCCAAAATACCTAATTTAATCCCAACTTTTCATCCAAAGCAAAAAAAATTTATTAAACTCCTCTCCTAATTTCATTTACTTCTTAATTTTTCTTATCATTCCCTTTTTCTTTTTATATTTCTCTATCCAAATTACCCCCGGTAAATATGCAATTGTACAATTGGTGTCCATTTGTTTCTTCTTATTTATAAAGGTAGCACATATATAGATGGGAATTAAAAATCTCTCCGTTTGATATTTTCATGATGTGATCATCTAAGATAGGTTTTGTTATGCAAGGATCCTTAATACTAGTCCTATTTAAGATTCATGTCCCCTAAGCGACTTTACCCAATTATTTCTTGCTTGAATTGTTATCATCTCATCATGCAGTTTTTTTTTTTTGTTAGCCAGTAAATAAAAGTTCGAGCAATCCATCTTTAGAAGCATATGATTATTTATTACAATTTCCTAAAGAAGTATGTTTTTACAATTCTAGGTGTAGTTCGCATGTTATTTTGTACCATTTGGGTATTGCGTGTTAAGTCCCTCCAAAATTATAATGTCTGCCTCTAACGATATTTGTCAAAACGTGGAGTTTTTCATCATCGATGTTAAGGGCGTGTTTGATTTGTGAGATAAAATTAAGTGAAATTGTATAAAGAATTACTATAATGTGAAATAACCAGAGAAATAGGACTCTTTTATCGTTTGGGGTTAATTTTGGACTCGGAGAAAACTAAAGTGCAGAAGTTTTGTATTTTGAGAAATGGAAGAGTCAAATACAATTATTGGATTCTTTTGGATTAACTTTATGCCTATCTAAGTGGATCTAATTTGATATAATTTATTTTTTTTTTCATTGGTAGGGTCTATTATTTTGCCCACAACCCAACCGACAAGGGTGCTTAGCTTTTTCTCTTTAATGCAGGTATAAAAATGTTAAAAAGGTGACGTATTTTAATTAGGATAAAAAAAAATAAGGATAATAAAAAAAATAAATTTAAAAAAAGAGATAACGTGATGCTTTTTTTCTCCGCACAAGAGAAATAATATAAATATTATCTACCGTCTCATTAAAAAGTCACAGTCATTTCCTAAGAAACGTATATACAACGTAAACTCATTTCAAATTACCTGAAAATTATTTTATATGGATATAAAATTATTAAAATTATCTTTAAAATTATTTTATATCGATACATTATAAATAAAAAAAATACTTTTCCTCTAACTCACATAGCGGTAATCCTTTCTATCGAACGACAAAATTTACGGTACTTTTAAATTTATTTTACATTAAACATTGATTATAGGATAGAAATGGATGTTAGGGGCATTTTAGTTGAATTTCTTTTATCTCCATGAGATTTTTCTTGAGTGGGGTATACGATTCTAAATTTGACGTTTGCCCACACGTTGATAAGAATCAGATGATAATGTTACCTACTAAGTTACTCTTACTCTGTCCAACACCTTTCCAATGGGTGGGTAAAGTGGGACCGAAGGTTCTCCATTATTAAAATTAAAAAAATTGTAGGATAAAAATCATGTCTATCACATCAGCACGCTGCAAAATATCTTTAACTCTGACATCAGTAAGGTGCATCTTTTTTGTGTTCTTCCGTCCCAGATTTCGTCGGCTCCAAGAAATTTCCTTATGCGTAGGGAAAGGAGACGAGAGGAAAGGACAGAGGAGGGTAGAGGTGGATGTAAAGTAGCTTTCTCTCTCTCTCTCTCTCTCTTTCTTTCTTTCTTTCTTTCTTTCTCTCTCCCATCCCAAAGGAAGGAAGGAAGGAGCCTCACGCTCGCTCACACTCCCGTACAGATACGATGCACACATATCCAGATACATCCCACATGCTCCTCCCTAATCACCAGCTGATCCCCTTCCTTATTCCTCGATCGGCACGGAATATTGCGATCAAGTACTTGCGAAATTTGTGCGTAAGAATGTTCCCTCAATTATGCCAATTGCAATTATCTCAGATCTTATCTTAATCTTGGGCACTAATATTTAGGATGTGAGTTGTGAAAACTGTGTTGTGATGCATTTTACGTTCACGTCTCTCCTCAGCCAAATATGCTAATTAAAACGTATATATATATATAAAAAAAAAGTAAAATACATTGATCCAAATAAGTAAGGACCTTTATTTTATAAAATCCATTGATATATTTTATTTTTTAATCGATATATTTTCATTTTGTATCGAAATACATCGATTTAAAATCAAAATACACCGGTACAGTTTAGCTCTCCATCGAAATATGCCGATTGAAAATTAAAATACACTGATTGAAAAGTAAATAAACGTTAAACTCAACAAAATACATCGATGTATTTTTATTTTTAACTAGTGCATTTGAAATTAAAACATACCGCACGTTACGAAATGTATTGCACAGTGTATTTTGATTTTCAATCGATGTATTAGATTTAGTTTATATAATCTGATTTTATGTATGTATTATTTCATACTCTTACAGAAAACATATTCAATGTTGATAACTAATAAAAAAGTACAAGACAAGGAGGTCGACAGCGAAGATAAAATTAAAAAATGATGTACATGATATAAAACATACAAGAAAAATGAAATAATAAAAAAATAAATAAAAGAGATAGAAGAGAGAGCAATAGAAGGACAGAAAAGGAAATAAAAAGAAGTAAAGAGCGTTTAATGTAGCAAGCAAAAATTTTTTAAAAAAAAGAAACTAATAGCATCTAGACTATTTACTTCATTGTCATCTCGATGATGGTTAATATACATAAAGATCAATGGATTTTGATATTCAATCAATGTGTTTTAATTTTCAATCTGTTCAAAATTAAAATATATCGATTAAAAATAAAAATACATTTGTATATTTTGATTTTTAATCGAATTTCATCTATATAAAGTTATTTCACCTATGAAAAATGATTTTTCACTTGAAAAGTGAATTTTCACCTTTGTATTTAAGGTTTAGTTCCTAAATGCTAAAGACTAAATCCTAAATCCAAATGTGAAAAAATATTTTCCAAGTGAAAGATCACTTTCTATAAAGCTAAATCCTAAATTCTTATTACGACTCGATCTCGGCTCCCTACAGAACCTGAGAACCGCCCACCTCGACTAAATCCCATTACCCAGTCATCCAACGAGAAACAATAAAATGCACAAAATAATTCCACAACCACCCATACAATGTAACTAAGGAGAAAATAGATATTAGGCAGTAATGAAAAATAAAATAGAAATCTCAAAGGTACTACATGCCACAAGTGGAAAATACGAATATAGACATAGCCATCACACTGAAATAGAGATAAATATAACAAAAACATGTAGTACATGCTAAAGATACCCATTGCTACAAAAAGGGCCTCTACAACAAAAGAATAAAAGTATAACTATGACTGGGCTTGGCTGGGCCCAGCACCCTCTGCACCCGGAAGTGCTGGTTGCTCAACTCCTTGACCTGAACATGGTTATATATTTTTGTGGTCAGCTAACGCTGAGTAAAGTGGTGTATATGTCATTTCATGCAATTAAACATAAAGGAATGAGTAACTAACTAATCATACAATTTCCAATTATGTATTAATATTTGTTTCCGTTTAATCATCTATATATTTTTTATTCGATTTTTAGTATGAGATCCACAACATTTCTTAATCCACTTTTTCCCTAAGGGAACGATTTTGATGCAGTTTTCCAACGATGCACGATGTACACGTGACACTCTCCTGGCCAGGAGAGCACCCTGTGGTAGTCTTACACCCGGTCTACCACCCCGAGGTCATGGTCGCGACGTAGCAGTGACTACGGTACGCGCGATAAGCGCACGGGTAACTACCTCGCACTGACACACGGTAAGTCGTTTCTGCTAGCGGGTACGCCCAAACATGCAGCACATAACAGAACAGAGGCCACACAGCTCAATAGTCTGCATACCCTCGCCCGGCTATCCCAGTTTGCCCAGTGGGCCTAACAGAGTCGATGTAGGGTGGCTGTAAAGACTCGTTCTGTTCTGATCCTTTTAAGACGTCTGGACTGTCGGTCAGACATCTGGTCAGACGTTTGGACCCCTTCCCAGATGTCTGGAAATTGAAAATTTTGTACGTAACTTCATGTCTGCGCGCGGGCTGTGCGCAGACAGTATCGCTCTTTTCTCTCTCCCTCTTCTCTCCTCCACCCGAACCCTAGCCACTCCCTTATAAAACCCCTCTCCCCCTTCCTCTCTTCCCCACTTCACCACAGCCACCTTCCTTCCTTCCTCTCCACTGCAGCGAGAAGGGTGAGCGCGAGAGAGGGCGCGGGAGCGAGAGACGAGGAGAGGCAGCATGAGGAGAGGAGGAAGAAGAGCTTGTGTTCGTGAGATCGTGGGAGCTCGCTGGAGGACGCACGGTCGGAGTGGCGCATGCTGGAGGAGGAGTGCATTGGGGGAGATGTCCCCGACACTTGCTGCAGCCGGAGCTGCAGGCGAGGAGGAGAGGCCGCAGCTACGCGAGGCGAACGTCTGGCGTGCCATCCAGATGACGGATTGGACGTCTGGTGACAACACCGGACGTCTGAAAGCAATGTTCCGCGAAGGTATGTTCCTTTTGCGGTTACGGCCAAGCAGGTCTCATTGCAGCTTCGATCTGCATGGCTAAAAGTGGATGATTCGCCTGTCACGTGCAAAGATAGCTTTGGGAAGACGTGGGGCACGCCCTTCCATGCATTTCGGACGTTTGGACAGATTACCAGATGATCGGAAACACTTCCAGACGACTGGAGGAGAGGTCGGACGTCTGGAGCTGGGTCCAGACGATCAAGAAGGGGTTCTGGACATCTGAAGTCGACGCAGGAACCTAATGTGAGACTCTAGTTACTTTTAAGATGTCTGGACCTTGTGCCAGATGTCTGATTTAGGTCTGCAGTCCTATTTTTGACCCGTTTATGGTCCGTTTGAGGTCCATTTTTCGCAAACGAGATATCTGTGGGTTCCTTGTGAGTTCCTCTACATGTTAGAAATCCTTATATACTGTTCTGAACATTCCGTTGTGGTATGTCCTTTGGTATAAGACTTCGATCTGTTGCGTGTTTAAGGCCTGCAGAGGCACGTGAGCCTGCCGTTCGAGCCCCCAGTACTCCCGGATTGTCTGGTAGAGTGATTTTCCCTTATTTTAATTATAAAACCTGAATGCATATGTGAAATTGGATACTAGAAACCTAGAATGTGGCATGAATCCTAAGACGAGAAGTACTTGCATTATTTGTATGCGTATTTGATATTGCAGTCTTAAATGAATGAATATAGATGTGAACAACTGCCTGTTAATAAACAAGAGTTGCCTGTGAAATATGAAATGCCTGTACTAGTTAAACAGATACCTGTGACATTTCTTGTTGTATATGCGAATTGTGGAAATACGAGCTGCATGTATAAAATCTGAGAATGGAAATGTGACTGATGAAACCTGGTATGGAATAACATGGGGAATACGAGCATGAACCTTACAGGGAATTAGGAGTAGAGCTCTTGTGGATAAATGGAATGGATTTGGAAATGTGAGTGGGAAGTGTGTTGGCCTTTGAGTACGTGGTATCAAGGAGAGCGACTGTGAAAGCGTGTAACGACCCGATTCCCGAGTCCCTACAAGACACGAGAACCGGACCGACTAGACTAATCCCAAGACCTAGTCGTCCAACTAGGAAGTAACCAAAAGAGTAGTAAAATAAACCACATTCAGCATGAATATAACTAGCAGTAACAAAAATATAGCAATAAGAAAAGGAACTACTACAGCATGTACCACCACAACAGTAGAATAACATTTATAACATAACATGAACTACAAGTAAAGAAAAGTACAGAGAGTAACAAGAACTACTCACTACAGTGGAAACAAAAGGGGTACAAAAGAACTGCGGTAACTCTACTGGACCTTACTCGGTCCAGCGTCCTCTGCAGCCGCTGACCCTGGTTGCCCAGCACCTGGTCCTGAAAGTAACGAGTGTAACACGTTAGCGAAACGCTGAGTAGAGTGACAACTAAAACTAAGAAACAATAAAGTGTACAGTAGCTGTTATATTTTGTTACTTTCTTTATTTACGTCCTTCTATCATCTCACGATTTATTTATTTCTCAGATCCTTCACTTGATCTCGGATGTTCCTCGTGGGAACGATCTTGATTGTAGTCTTTTCCAAAAAGTAGAAGTAACACGTGGTGCTCTCCTGGCCGGGAGAGTCCCCCGTGGTGATCCTACTCTCAGTCAACCACCCCAAGGTTACTGACAGACGTAACGGTGACTACGGCACGCACGGGTAGCTACCCCGCACTGGCACGTGGTCAGTCGTTTCCGTTAACGGGTGCGCCCCAAAGCACAGCACGGAACCAATATAGAGTAGAGCCCTCTCATTTACAGGGGTCCAACCCCTCCACAGTAACCAACAGGGGCCTTGCCCCTCCACAGTCCGCGCACCCTCGCCTGACTACCCTGGTTTGCCCAGTGGGCCTAGCAAGTCGGTGTAGGTGAGCTAGCAGAACCCCGGGGCCCGTGTGGTAGTTAGTACTCGCTCTACACTAGTAGCTCCCCTCGGTACTATGTACACGAGGGCCAAAAAGTCGGTACAAAGTGGCCAGACCTAACCCCGGGTCCCTAGGGCGGCTGGCTCCGCTATGCACTAAGCAGGTAACATGTGCTTCCCCTGGTACTACGTACCCAAGAGACAACACACTTCCACGCCTTTCTTTCTCAGTTCCATTTCATTCTCTTTCCAGGAGTTCTACTCCTAATTCCCCGTAGGGTTCCAGCTCTTTTAACTCAGCACATTTAGGTTTCACCCCTTTCAGTTTCACGCTCATACAACCCATATTCTCAATTATGTTCATTTATTCATAACAGGCAGCTGTTAAATCAATTTACAGGCAGCTATTATTTCCTTTCCACATTTTCCAAGACTGCAATATCTATATTCATATCACTAGTTTTCCAGTCCTAGGATTCATGCCGTACCCAAGGATCTATCATTCAATATAGTTTTCCAGCCCTAGGATTCATCCAATACGCTAGGATCTATCATTCAATCTGGTTTCTCATTCCTAGGATTCATGCAATGCTCTAGGTTCTACTAATTGTTCTAGAATTGTAACAAATTATGTTAATAATTTTTAAAGCCACTCTACCAGCTACAACGGAAGTACTGGGGGCGTGGTCGGAAATTCCGCGCGCCTCCGCAACCCCCGAGACTGCAATGGAACGGGATCCTAACACAAGGATCAAACACAAGGAGTTTCTCATAACAGTACATAATTACTGTAAACGGGTAGAGGATTTTATTCCGAAAAGAACGCAACTCGAAACGTGGAAAACGAACTCCGAACGGGCTCTAAACGGGTTGAAAACGACGAAACAGTACAAAATTAGACATCTGGAACCTCTTCCAGACGTCTTAAAAGGTGGTTCAGAGGATACCTTCGCTCTGTGTAATCCCTCAGACGTCCAGAAGCTTGCGGGGGCGTCTGTCTTAGTTCCCAGACGTCCGATGGTCAACCCGGACGTCTGGAACTCCTCTCCTTCGTATGGCACTGCAGCCAGATGTCCGATTCGCGTTGGATGGCGAGTCTCAGAACCTGCACGTATCCATTCCTCGCTCTCAGTACGACAGGTCGCAGAAAAGGAAGAAGGACGAAAATAACTTACTTGCCAGACGTCTGGACAGTCCTCCAGATGTCTTCACCATCGTCTGGTTGGAAGGCTAGACGTCTGATTCTGGAAAATCTTCCAGAATCAGAGCTCGACTCGCTCTTCGGACCGCGACAAACGGCCGCGCCGCGCCTCGTCCGCCTGTTGCTCGAGCTGTAGCAGCCCTCCCGCGTCACTCCACGCTCGCTGCTCCCCCGCCGACCGGCTCTAGCTACCCCGGCAAGCTCGAGCCCTCACGGTCGAGCGTCTCCTCCCTCGCGCAACACCTCCTCCCACAACTCGCCGCGGCTGCCGCTGACGTCGCTCGCTCGCTCTCGCACCGGATGGAAGAAGGAGAAGAAGGGAGCGGAGGAGATGAGAGTGAGGGAGAGGGCCTTATAAGGCCGCGCGGGGAGAGAGAGAGCACAGCACTGCGCCTGCAGGAGGAGAGAGGGAAAAAGAGGGCGTTCACAGGTCTGCGCGCGCAGGCGCGCAGACGCAATCCTGCGTGCCGCAGAAATTAAAATCCCAGATGTCTGGAAGGGGTTCCAGACATCTGGTCAGACGTCTGGGCCACCTCCCAGACGTCTTAAAAAGACGTCTTGAAACCGCGTTCGTAACAATATAACAAACTGAAAGGAAGTTTTGTCCCCGAAACTTGCGCTAACTAGGGTGCGGGAAAAACGCCATATAAGAACATAACAAGCTCAAAGAGGACCGAAGTCGGTCCGAAAGACGTACCCACGAAGAGCTCCGGGTACCGCTCCCGCATTGCCGCCTCAGGCTCCCAGGTAGCCTCCTCGTACCGCTGGCTCCTCCACAAAACCTTCACCAAAGGTACTTGCTTTCGTCTCAAACTGCGGACGGCTCGATCAAGAATCTGCACTGGCCGCTCGGGGTAGGTCAGGTCGTCACCCACCTCGACGCTTTCGTGACTCAGTACGTGACTGGGATCGGCTACGTACTTTCGGAGGTTGGACACGTGGAACACGTCGTGCACACCAGAAAGCTGAGGAGGGAGGGCAAGTCTGTAAGAAACGGGTCCAACCCGCTCCAGGACCTCAAAGGGCCCCACGAACCTCGGCGCGAGCTTCCCTCTCACCCCAAACCGCTGCAGGCCCTTCATGGGTGAAACACGAAGAAAGACGTGGTCCCCAACCTCGAACTGCACCTCTCTGCATCTCCGATCCGCGTAGCTCTTCTGTCTGCTCCTGACAGTGTGGAGTCGCCTGTGGTTCTGCTCGACTACCTCCTGACTCTGCCGGATCAACCTGGGGCCAACCTCCCACTTGGTCCCCACCTCAACCCAACTCAAGGGTGCCATACACCTCCGTCCGTACAGAGCCTCGTAGGGAGCCATGCCGATGCCCGAGTGATAGCTGTTGTTGTATGCAAACTCCGCCAGGGGCAGGTGCTCCTCCCAAGAGCCTCTCCAGTCCAGTACACAGGCACGCAAAAGGTCCTCAAGTGTCTATATCGTGTGCTCAGATTGTCCGTCCGTCTGGGGGTGGTAAGCTGTACTAAACCTCAACTGCGTCCCCAGG
Organism: Thalassia testudinum; assembly: GCA_037157565.1. Lineage (NCBI taxonomy): Eukaryota > Viridiplantae > Streptophyta > Magnoliopsida > Alismatales > Hydrocharitaceae > Thalassia > Thalassia testudinum. The sequence continues at coordinate 59,903,275 of JAZHRO010000030.1, forward strand.
GCCTGCTGAAACTCAGCCCAAAACTGGGACGTAAAGCGGGTATCCCGGTCGAATACGATTTCCCGCGGAACTCCGTGTAGTCGTACCACGTCGTGGATATACCTCTCTGCCAACTGTGCCGGTCCCAAAGTGACTCGGATCGGCAAGAATCGTGCCGTCTTGGTCAGTCTATCCACAATTACCCAGACTGCGCCGTGTCCTCGCTGGGTAACAGGTAAGCCCACCACCAAGTCCATGGTGATGCTCTCTCACTTTCACTCTGGCACTGGAAGCGGCTGTAGCGGCCCTGTAGGCCTCTAATGCTCGGCTTTCACCTGCTGACACACTAAGCACTGCTGCACGAATTCACCCACATCCCGCTTCATCCCCCTCCACCAAAACTCGCGTCTCAAGTCGTGGTACGTCTTCGTGTTTCCGGGATGTATGGTGAATCTGGAACCGTGTGCCTCAGTCAGGAGCTCTCTCAACAGCTCCTCATCCCTGGGAACGCACAACCGTCCCCTCAGGCGCAGCACCTGGTCTGTGAAAGAGAAGTCCCCTGGGTCTCTTGACAGTACTCTGTCGCGCAAGGACTGCAAGTACGGATTGGCCATCTGTCCTGTGATGATGCGGTCTATCAACACTGGCCTAGTCTGTCGTGTCACAGTCACTGCCCCACAGTGCCCCCGTAACTCTAGGGGTCGCCAACTGCCCACCTCCTCCAAAAGGCTCCAACTCTGTAACTGTAAGCTGGCCAAGTGTGCGGGCGCCTTCCGGCTCAAGGCGTCAGCCACCACATTGGCCTTTCCAGGGTGGTAGGAGATGCTGCAGTCGTAGTCCTTCAGGAGCTCCAACCAACGTCTCTGTCTCATGTTGAGCTCCTTCTGATCAAAAAGGTATCTGAGGCTCTTGTGATTTGTGAAAATCTCGAAGGTCTCACCGTATAAGTAGTGCCTCCAGGTCTTCAGCGCGAAGACGACAGCTGCCAACTCCAGGTCGTGGGTAGGGTAGGTATGCTCATGGGGCTTCAGTTGCCGCGAAGCGTAAGCGACAACGTAACCCCTTTGCATGAGCACACCTCTTAACCCCTGCAAGGAGGCGTCTGTGTACACAACGAACCCGCCACTACTGTCAGGGATGGTGAGCACGGGAGCCGAGGTCAACCTCTCCTTCAGCTCCTGAAAACACGCCTCACAGGCGTCTGTCCAAGTGAAGGGCATGTCCTTCTGGGTCAATTGTGTCATGGGACGCGCAATCTGTGAAAAACCTCTGATGAATCGTCTGTAGTAGCCTGCCAGTCCCAGGAAACTACGAATCTCGGTGACTGAACGCGGTCTCTCCCACCTGAGCACTGCCTTGACCTTGGCTGGGTCCACCGCCAAGCCGTCTCCAGAGATCACATGACCTAGGAAGGTCACCTCCCTCAACCAGAACTCGCACTTGCTGTATTTGGCGTACAGCCTACGTCGTCTCAGTGTGTCCAGAACCATCCGCAAGTGCTGTTCGTGCTGCGTCCGATCTCGAGAATAGATGAGTACATCATCAATGAATACCACCACGAACTGGTCCAAGTACAGTCTAAACACCTGGTTCATCAGGTCCATGAAAGCAGCGGGGGCATTGGTCAGACCAAACGGCATGACCAAAAACTCGTAGTGTCCGTACCGGGTGCGGAAAGCTGTCTTGGAGACGTTTGCCTCCCGAAGTGCCGAGATGCACCTGAAGCCTCCGTCCACTGGCTGTCCGTGAAACTCGAAAGAAGGTAACTCTGGCATGGAGAAGACAATCTTCCTCTCAAAACAGTCCACCAAGGCGTGGTAAGCGGACAGCCAGTCCATCCCCAGAATTACGCCAAAGTCCTCCATCTGTATCATAATCAGGTCAGCTGGCAGGCTATGTCCCCCGACGCTGACCTCGCAATCCGTGTACACCTCATCAGCTACAAACAGCTGACCACTCGGACCTCTGATTACGAACGGATTCTCTAACAGTGTATAGTCCTGGCCCAAACTAACTGTGAAACTGGCTGCGACAAACGAGTGCGTAGCGCCGGAATCGAAGTGTGTAAACGAGTTTGCCAGAAACTGAAACCATACCTGCCACCACCGATCCCGAAGCTCTGGCATCCCTGTGTGTCAGGGCGTTGATACGCCCCTCAGCTCTAAGTGCGGACGAAGAAGCCACACTCTGCGTCGGACGGGTAGGTGCTGGCCGGTACCCTCCTCGTGACTGCTGTCTTGCTCCTCGCACTTGGGAACCGCGGCCTCCTGCGCGCCCTCCAGTGCTCTGCGTGGGAAGTATGTGCTGACCTCCTGCCTTAGACGGGCAATCCCTCCTGATGTGGCCCGGTTAGCCACACTGGTAACAGAGGGGAACCCGACTCCCGCCCTCAGTGGGTCCCTGCTGTCGGTTGGGCGGGGATCCGGTGCTGGCGACTGGCCCCTGTCGAGGACCCCCAAAGGCCACGGATGGCCCCGCAAAATGTGACGGCTCTCCTGCGGACGCCACGTGTCTCCTCTCTCGCCGGCCCTGTGAAAAGTCTGGCCGAAAGGGCCTCTTCCGCCCGCCGTCAGTGTCTCGTGCGGACGGGTTGGTCTCCTCGTAAGTCATGGCTGCCTCCACCACCCTCGAAAACGTAGGCAGCTTCAGGGGTTTGACATACCCCCAAATCGCAGGTCGGAGCCCCTCGGTGAACCTCCAAAGGCACTCCTCCTCAGTGGCTACTGCTGTCGTTGCAAAGCGGGATAGCTCCAGGAAACGCATGCGGTACGCGCTCACAGTCATCGTCCCTTGGCGGAGAGTGTGGAACTCTGCCTCCTCTGGTCCTGCCACGTCTGGGGAAAGTACTGCTCGCAGAAGAGGGTGACGAACCGATCCCAGGTCGGCTCGTCCCTTTCCTGTCCCCGGACCGCCCTCCACCACCTGTGTGCCGCACTCTCCAACTGGTACGTGGCAAAGGCCACGCGGCACTCCACCGGGGGGCGAAGGGTGTCGAAAATCTTCTCGAGCTGCTCGAGCCAGTCCTCTGCCTCGGTCGGGTCCTCATCCCCCTTGAAGGAGGGGGGCTTCAGCTTCCGGAACTACCCGAAGAGCTCGAAGTGGCGCTGCAGTGGAGATGCTGGTGCACCTCCAGGCAAAGGTGCCTCGTGCACAGAAGTGTCGGAGGAAGGTAGGGGCGGCGGCGGCCCATCCCCTCCCCCGTGTCCATCACCGCGTCCGTCATGTGGTTCCACAGAGGACTCCCCCTCTGCAGCCCCAGGGTGAGGCGCTCAGGGCGGTGGGTGGAGCTCCTCTCACACAATGTCCCGTATCAGCTGGGCGGGTCCTGGGCCTAGACGCCCGGGAGCAGTGGCTGGTCCACGGGGGCGTCGGCAACGGCACGCCCACCTCGCCGACCTCGTCCTCAGCCGTGCCCGCGGCCCATCTCGCCAGTCAATATAGAACGATACCCAACAAAACGTCTAGGAGCTCATGTCAAAAGATACGTTGAGGTGGCTACTCTAGTTATAGACATGTGAATTGATTATTTTCCAGTCAGTTGATTCACTTCTCGGGATGACCTTGCTCTGATACCATCTTGTAATGACCCGATTCCTGAGTCCCTACGAGACACGAGAACCGGACCGACTCGACTAATCCCAAGACCTAGTCGTCCAACGAGGAAGTAACCAAAAGAGCAGTAAAATAAACCACATTCAGCATGAATATAACTAGCAGTAACAAAAATACAGCAGTAAGAAAAGGAACTACTACAGTATGTACCACCACAACAGTAGAACAACATTTATAACATAACATGAACTACAAGTAAAGAAAAGTACAGAGAGTAACAAGAACTACTCACTACAGTGGAAATAAAAGGGGTACAAAAGAACTGCGGTAACTCTACTGGACCCTACTCGGCCCAGCGTCCTCTGCAACCGATGACCCTGACTGCTCAGCACCTGGTCCTGAAAGTAACGAGTGTAACACGTCAGCGAAACGCTGAGTAGAGTGGAAACTAAAACTAAGAAACAGTAGAGTGTACAGTAGCTGTTATATTTTGTTACTTTCTTTATTTACGTCCTTCTATCATCTCACGATTTATTTATTTCTCAGATCCTTCACTTGATCTCGGATGTTCCTCGTAGGAACGATCTTGATTGTAGTCTTTTCCAAAAAGTAGAAGTAACACGTGGTGCTCTCCTGGCCGGGAGAGTCCCCCGTGGTGATTCTACTCTCAGTCAACCACCCCAAGGTCACTGACAGACGTAACGGTGACTACGGCACGCACGGGTAGCTACCCCGCACTGGCACGCTCTCAGTCGTTTCCGTTAACGGGTGCGCCCCAAAGCACAGCACAGAACCAGTATAGGGCAGAGCCCTCTCAGTAACAGGGGTCTAACCCCTCCACAGTAACCAAACAGGGGCCTTGCCCCTCCACAGTCCGCGCACCCTCGCCTGACTACCCTGGTTTGCCCAGTGGGCCGAACAAGTCTGTGTATGTGAGCTAGCAGAACCCCGAGGCCCGTGGGGTAGCTAGTACTCGCTCTACACTAGTAGCTCTCCTCGGTACTGTGTACACGAGGGCCAAAAAGTCGGTATAAAGTGGCCAGACCTAACCCCGGGTCCCTTGGGCGGCTGGCTCCGCTCTGTACTAAGCAGGTAACAGGTGCTTCCCCTGGTACTACGTACCCAAGAGAAACACACTTCCACGCCTTTCTTTCTCAGTTCCATTTCATTCTCTTTCCAGGAGTTCTACTCCTAATTCCCCGTAGAGTTCCAGCACTTTTAACTCAGCACATTCAGGTTTCACCCCTTTTAGTTTCACGTTCATACAACCCATATTCTCAATCATGTTCATTTATTCATAATAAGCAGCTGTTAAATCAATTTACAGGCAGCTATTATTTCCTTTCCACATTTTCCAAGACTGCAATATCTATATTCATATCACTAGTTTTCCAGTCCTAGGATTCATGCCGTACCCTAGGATCTATCATTCAATCTAGTTTTCCAGCCCTAAGATTCATGCAATACCGTATGATCTATCATTCAATCTGGTTTCTCATTCCTACGATTCATGAAATGCCCTAAGTTCTATTAATTGTTCCAGAATTGTAACAAATTATGTTAATAATTTTTAAAGCCACTCTACCAGCTACAACGGAAGAACTGGGGGCGTGGTCGGAAATCCTGCGCGCCTCCGTAACCCCCGAGACTGTAATGGAACGGGGTCCTAACACAAGGATCAAACGCAAGGAGTTTCTCAAAACAGTATATAATTACTGTAAACGGGTAGATGATTTTATTCCGAAAAGAACGCAACTCGAAACGCGGAAAACAGACTCCGAACGGGTCGAAAACGACGAAACAGTCCAAAATCAAACGTCTGGAACCTCTTCCAGACGTCTTAAAAGGTGGTTCAGAGGATACCTTCGCTCTGTGTAATCTCTCAGACGTCTAGAAGCCTGCGGGGGCGTCTGGCTTAGTTCCCAGACGTTCGGACGTCTGGAACTCCTCTCCGTCGTCTGGCACTGCGGCCAGACGTTCGATTCGCGTTGGATGGTGAGTCTCAGAACTTGCACGTATCCATTCCTTGCTCTCAGTACGACGGGTCGTAGAAAAGGAAGAAGGACGAAAATAACTTACTTGCCAGACTTCTGGACAGTCCTCCAAACGTCTTCACCGTCGTCTGGTTGGAAGGCCAGTCGTCTGATTCTGGAAAAACTTCCAGAATCAGACCTCGACTCGCTCTCCGCCCGCGATGCACGGCCGCGTCGGGCCTCGTCCGCCTGCTGCTCAAGCTGCAGCAGCCCTCCCGCGTCACTCCACGCCCGCTGCTCCCCCGCCGGCCGGCTCTAGCTGCCCCGGCAAGCTCAAGCCCTCACGGTCGAGCGTCTCCTCCCTCATGCAACACCTCCTCCCGCAACTCTCCGCGGCTGCCGCTGCCGCCGCTCGCTCGCTCTCGCACCGGCTGGAAGAAGGAGAAGAAGGGAGCGGAGGAGATGAGAGTGAGGGAGAGGGCGAGGGCCTTATAAGGCCGCGCGGGGAGAGAGAGAGAGAGCGCAGCACTGCGCCTGCAGGAGGAGAGAGGGAAAAAGAGGGCGTTCGCAGGTCTGCGCACGCAGGCGCGCAGACGCAATCCTACGTGCCGCAGAAATTAAAATCCCAGACATCTGGAAGGGGTTCCAGACGTCTGGTCAGACGTCTAGGCCACCTCCCAAACATCTTAAAAAGACGTCTTGAAACCGCGTTCGTAACAGAGCGACTGTCCCCTGTTTAGTGTAGAGCGGAGCTAGTCGCTGTAACGAGCGCGTGCCCCAGACGCCTTTTAAGACGTATGGGAGGTGGCCCAGACGTCTGACCAGACGTCTGGGATCACATCCAGATGTCTGACCAGACGTCCGGGATCGTTTACAGACGTCTGGAGAACAGTTATGTTCGCACGGGAGATTCGTCTGCGCGCCTGTGCGCGCAGACCTGCGATTCCTCTCTCTCTCTCTGCGGCTGCAGGCGCGCTGCGACCACCTTCTCTCTCCTCCTCGCGCGGCCTTAAAAGGGCGCGCCTCCCCTCCCGTCTCCACCGTCTCCTCCTTCTTCTCCTTCCTGTGCGCGAGAGCGAGCAGACGCGAGGGCGGCAGCGGCAGCGGCAGCCGCAGTGAGCACGGAGGAGGTGCGGCGTGCGAGGGCGGGGCTCTGCCGTGAGGGCGAGCTTGCCGGAGCGGCTTGGCCGGCCGGCGGAGGGCGCAGGGAGCGCGGAGCGACGCGGAGAGGGACCTGCTGCGGGCTGAGCAGCAGACGCGCGAGGTGCGGCGTGCGAGGGCGGGGCTCTGCCGTGAGGGCGAGCTCGCCGGAGCGGCTTGGCCGGCCGGCGGAGGGCGCAGGGAGCGCGGAGCGACGCGGAGAGGGACCTGCTGCGGGCTGAGCAGCAGACGCGCGAGGTGCGACGCGGGCGGCGTCGCGAGCGGAGGCCGAGCAGGGTTCTGATTCTGGAAAAATTTCCAGAATCAGACGTCTGGGTTGATAGCCAGACGGAAAGGTCGACGTCTGTAAGATCATACAGACGTCTGAAAGGTGAGTTTCCGCTTTCTTCTTCCTTCTTGTCGACTGACCGTACTGAGGGAGGGGGGTTGGCTGTGCGCAGGTTCGCTGATTCGCCATCCTTTGCGAATCAGACGTCTGGAAGTTGTACCAGACGGTGGGAGTGATCTACAGACGTCCGTGTGGACCATCGGACGTCTGGGGTATAGGACAGAAGTCCCCGCAGACTTCTGGACGTCCGGGGAACCAAGCTGAACAGGTAATTCTCTGATCCACCGTTTAAGACGTCTGGAAGGAGTTCCAGACGTCTGATTTTGCATAGTATCGTCTTTTTCGACCCGTTTAGGGTCCGTTCGGGCTCCGTTTTCCGCGATTCGAGTTGCGTTCTCTTCAGAATTAATTCCTCTACTCATCTACGGTAGCTATACACTGTTTTGAGACACTCCTTGTGTTTGATCCTTGTGACAGGATCTCGTTCAGTTGCAGTCTTGAGAGTCGCGGAGGCACGCGGGATTCCCGATCACGCCCCCACTACTCCCGTTGTACCTGGTAGAGTGGCTTTAAGTATTAATAAAATCTGTTAAAGTATGGAACCATAACTAGAACCTAGGGCATTGCATGAATCCTAGGAATGAGAAATATATGGAATGATAGCTCCTAGGTGTTGCATGAATCCTAGGGTCGGAAAACTAGATTGTATGATAAATCCTAGGATATGGCATGAATCCTAGGGTGGAAAAACTAGTGGAATGTATATTACTGCAGTCTTGGAAAAATTGGAAAGGAATATATAAAGCTGCCTGTAATTTGAATTAACAGCTGCCTGTTATGAATAAAGAAACATGTTGAGATCATGGATTTTGAGAACGTGAATCTGGAAAGTGAAACATATGATGTTCTGAGATAAAGAGCTGGAACCCTACGGGGAATTAGGAGTGGAACTCCTGGAAAGAAAAAGGAATGGAACTGAGATGTAGTTTGTACTGTCTCTTGGGTACGCAGTACCAAGGGAAGTACCTGTACCTGTTTAGTGCAGAGTGGGGCCAGCCGCCCCAGGGACCCGGGGTTAGGATTGGCCGCTCTGTACCGACTTGTTGGCCCTCGTGTACGTAGTACCGAGGAGAGCTAGTAGTGTTAGGAGAGTACTAGCTACCCCACGGGCCCCGGGGTTCTGCTAGCCTCCTTCACCGACTTGTTAGGCCCACTAGGGCAAACCAGGGTAGTCAGGCGAGGGTGCGCGGACTGTGGAGGGGCAAGGCCCCGGTTTGGTTACTGTGGAGGGGTTGGACCCCTGTTACTGAGAGGGCTCTGCCCTGGTTCCGTGCTGTGCTTTGGGCGCACCCGTTAACGGAAACGACTGACCGCGTGCCAGTGCGGGCTAGCTACCTGTGCGTTTATCGCGCGTGCCGCAGTCACCGTTACGTCTGTCAGTGACCTTGGGGTGGTTGACTGAGGGTAGGATCACCACGGGGGACTCTCCCGGCCAGGAGAGCACCACGTGCTACTTCTACTTTTGGAAAAGACTGCAATCAAGATCGTTCCCACGAGGACATTCGAGATCAAGTAAAGGATATGAGAAATAACTGAAATAGTGAGAAAAATTGAAAGATGTGAATAAAGGAAGTAATAGAACATAACAGCTACGGTACACTCTACTGTTGCCTTTAGTTAGTTTGCCACTCTACTCAGCGTTTTGCTGACGTGTTACACTCGTTACCTTTTTCAGGACCAGGTGTTGAGCAGCCAGGGTCGGCGGCTGCAGAGGACGCTGGGCCGAGTAGGGTCCAGTAGAGTTACCACAGCCTTTTGTACCTCTTTTGTTTCTGTTCTAGTGAGTAGTTTTTGTTTCCGCTGTACCTTCTTTACCTGCAGTTCTTGTTATATGATAAATGCTGTTTTACTGTTGTGGTGGTACCTACTGTAGTAGTTTCTTTCCTTACTGCTGTACTTTCTTACTGTTAGTTATATTCTTGCTGAATGTGGTTTATTTTACTGTCTTTTGGTTACTTCCTCGTTGGACGACTAGGTCTTGGGATTAGTCGAGTCGGTCTGGTTCTCGTGTCTCGTAGGGACTCGGGAACCGGGTCGTTACAGTCGCCCTTGGGTTGGGACCCATGGTTAAGATTGGCCACTCTACGCAGACTTCTTTGGCCCTCGCGTACACTGTACCGAGGAGAGCTACTAGTGTAGGGAGAGAGCTAGCCACCTTACATCGACTTGTTAGGCCCGCTGGGCAAATCGGGGTAGTCAAACGTGGGTGCGCGGATTGTGGAGGGACGAGACCCCTGTTTGTTCTGAGGGGCTAGACCCTGATACTGAGAGGGCTAGGCCCTGTACTATTCCGTGCTGTACTTTGGGCGTACCCACTAGCGGAAATGACTGACCACGTGCCAGTGCGGGGTAACTACCCGTGCGCTTATCGCGCGTGCCGTAGTTACCGTTACGTTTGTCCGTGACCTCGAGGTGGTTGACTGGGTGTAGGATCACCACGGGGGACTCTCCCGGCCAGGAGAGCACCACGTGTGCCTTCTACTCTTCGGAAAAGACTGCAATCAAGATCGTTCCCAAGTGAAACATGCGAGATCAAGAAAGAAATCTGAGAAGTAAACCAATGGTTGAAAATGAATGACTTGTAAAATAAATAATTGGAAAAGATAAACTATCTGTTAGCTTTTACTACTTTAATTAGTTTGGTTACCACTCTATTCAACTTTCGCTGACTTTGTTTTTCCCGTACCCCTTTACAGGTCCAGGAGTTGAGCAGCCCAAGCCGTCGACTGTAGAGGGTGCTGGGCCCAGTCGAGCCCAGCAGTAGTTCCTACTGTTTTACTTCCTTTTTGTTAGTGAGTTCAGACTCTTGTTACCGTTTACGTTTCTGTACTTTTTTCCGTTTTATTGTTGTGGTGGTGATATGTACTAATAGCAGCTTTTACTTCCTTTACTGCTGTACTCTTTTACTGTTAGTTACTTAACATAGTGAATGTAGTTAACTTTCCTGCTTTTTGGTTATTTCTTGTTGGACGACTAGGTTTTGGGATTAGTCAAGTCGAGCCGGTTTCGTGTCCTATAGGGATTTGGGAACCGGGTCATAACAGTGTCCAATACATCGGATTTTCATATCACAGTATTTGATTTCCTTTTATAGTTCCCCGTAGAGTTCGTGCATCAACATTCGTCTTATTTCATGATACGACATTTATCTCCTTTCACATTTTGGTTCTTAATTGCATAACAGGCAGCTCATGACTCAACAAATTAAGCAATGACCACATCAATTAACTATTCAGTTGCTTGCAGTAAAGACTTTAGCATGCATTTTAGAGTATAACAGCGTGGTTCAAGTAATGTACATTTATCCTCGTCAACCCTAGGGTTCATTTCATATCCTAGGGTTCAATCGGATATTTCTGATATAACATGCAGTTTAATCATTTAAATCGCAGTATTAAAGAAGACCACTCTACCTGGGTATACGGGTGGAATGTGGCTCGTACGGTAGATCCCGATGTCTCCGTGGGTCCCATGTACACTACGGACTGGAAACATATATCATTGACCAACATGTCAAACGAGCTTAAAATAGCATAGATATGACACTAACACGTAGGGAATTCCAAAAGGAAACCAACGATACTTTGTTTGCGTAAAATCGACCTCATTTGGGTCCTAAATCGGCCTAAAAACATGAACTCTGAGCAAAATCAGACGTCTGGGGCAAGTCCCAGACGTCTTAAATGATCGAAAAAGCTCACCTTACTTTCCTGCGACTTTTTCAGACATCTAAACCCCTTCGCAGATGTCTGAGAGAGCTCCCAGACATCTGACACCGCTCTTGATTGTTTGGAAGAGCAATTAGTCGTCTAACACGGCCTCCAGACATCCTAAAGTGCCTCAAAGGTTGCACCACACACCTTTCCAATGCCCTTGTACCTGCGCATACACGTGTAGCCTAAATAATGATAGCTCAACACAACCATATACGCATGCATGTCGAGTAGGGTTTGTGTAGAGGACGTACCTTGGCACTCTACGTATTATCGGATGTCCAGAGCTCTCTTTGGACGTCTGACGACCCCTCCAGACGTCTAACAGAGGTTGCAGACGTCTGATAATGTGGAAAAATGACTCCGTAGGATGCTTCGCGAAGCTCCTTGTGATCTCGAACTGCTACAACTGCAGCAACGTCGCCCTCCTCACGCAGCTCATCCTCCTACGCGGTTTCTCCTCCCTCTTGAGCTCTTCCAGTTTCTCCCCTCGCACGCTCCACCCCTCCCTCTGCGTGTGCCTCCGATTCCCCTCTTCTTCTCCTCCACACACCTCCTGCTCCCCTCCTTTCCTTCGCTTGCTCTCCTCTCTCCTCCGTGCTCCTCCTATTCCTCTCCTCTCCTCCCCCATGCACGATGGCAAGAGGATGGGGGAAAAGGGGATGGCCGACTGCAAGGTGGGTGGAGGAGTGGAGGTGGCGAGAGTGGAGAATGGGAAATGGTGTTGGCTGCAAGGGGGTTGGTGGTGGTGGTGTTGGAGATGTGGGTATGGGGTTTTATAGAGGGAAGGGTTTAGGGTTTTGGGTGTGTGTGTGTGGGTTGAGGGTGGAGGGGTGGGAAAATTGCGAGGTTGACCCCGCAAGGTTTCCTTTTTCCCTGCACAGCCCACAACTAAAACCCAAGGAGGTTTAAAATCGCATTCATACCCCTACCATTCCGGGAAATTCCCAAACGACTATTGAGAATGGTCATTTCAATTCTAAATCTTAAATCCTAAACGTAGACCATAAACCTTAAATCATAAACCCAAAACCCATATGTTAAAATCAATTACCACTTTCTAAGTGAAGACCTATTTTTCATCAATTAAAATTTAAAATACATCGGTGTGTTTTTATTTTCAATCGATATATTTTGATTTTTATTCAGTGTGTTCCAGTCAAAAACTAAAACAATCGATTGAGAAGTAAAATATACCAATATGTTTTGTTAAACAAAAAATGTATATTACAAATACATTACAATATATATTTTTTTACTTTTTTTTTCATAATATTTATCTAATAATTTAGAGCCCAATTTAATTGGGTTGAGTTAATCCTTATTTATTTAGATAGTTAATCATAGCTTTTAAAACTCTCATATTTTGGAAAGAAAAATAAAAAAATTTGGTAAAATATAAGTTCATGCAGGTGTTAAGTCCAAAGTGATGTTAATTCTTTTGTTTAACTTGCTTCTCCTTGACACCAAAAATTAACATATGTTTCAACTAAGAGGAACAACTCCTATCTCCAAGTTAATGTTCTTGCAAATCAAGCAAGAAAAAAAGTTAAAAGTCCTTACACATTTGAAAACTTAGATTTTCTAACGCATCACGCAAATTGGTTGGGAAAGTTCATCGAGTAGCTGGCATTATAATAGCTATTATAGGTATAGGAAGTACCATCATTTAAGGTGCTTTTGAGACGATGGAGATCCTATGTTAGTAATTAAAATCAACCAAAGGTGTATGTTTCCAAAAATTAGTTTTATATGAAAATTGTCATCCTATCCTTTACAGCTTAGAAATAATATAGATATCTAGGTTTTACCTGTGGTCTAACATTAAACGGGCAACTTATAGTTACTACTTTAGGAGGTATGATTTGCAGGTATTTCCGATAAATTAAATGAGATCAAATTGTCTTTGGATTAACTATTTTGCTTCGAACCTACACTTTGAAAGATGTTGCATCCTTGCCATTTCAAGATTTTAATTAAGAAACTTATATAAAATATATAGAGAATGATTTATTATAATAGTTTATTATTGCTTTAGAGACAATTAGATTAATGCATCTTCAATCAATTTGAGCATGCTATAGAATTCAACATAGCATTTAGAATATGGATTCTAACGGGATGCCTCAATTAGACTCCCATAAAGGAGATAATGAGAAGAGAAAGTATAAACATAGGGAAAATGAGAAACTTTTTGCCATGCTATATCTCACCAAGGTATATATCTTTAGGTGATGCGTAACCTCTAAATACACCATGTATTAAAAAGTGGAAATTACCTCTCAATGTTGAGTGAAATTCACTTTGTAAGAGTGAAATGGGAATACCTTCTTTGTGGTCCTCCTATACAAATGACCACAAGAGGTTAATATAAGAAACATCTTTCGATGCCTTCAATGAAACCTTGGAAATCAAGATTTGGTTTAAAGATTTGGAGCCAACCTCATCTAATGTTTGTTTAGAGCTTGTCATTGTCTAATTATAGACATATGTCCACCCAAATGCACATTTGCACATCAATGTCCATGCAATGTTCCCTACTTTTTCCCAATCAGGGCAAGGAGGATAGTGCATATTAAATTTTTGCCACGATTGAAGAGTATATAATGTTTTTCTCCTCAATCCATGGGTGTAGTGCTAGCACAGAGAGATTATGCTAAGAGCTTGGGCATTCTAAAGGAGTATGGGCAATAAATACTTTGTCTACTACAGTGACAAAGTAAGAATGGAGATGGAAACTTATGTTTGTCAATAAGATGGCATTTTGATAAATGATGATGCCAATCCCTAAAGTTATATTCGATAGTTTCCAAGATAGTGAAGGTTGGGGATAAACACCAATTTTGATGATGCATTACCTTCCTTTGCCAAGCATCCCAGGCAATCTTATTAATTAGAATTGCATTCATGCATGCAGTTAACTTATTTTGCATCTAACTAGCTTTGCATAGATTTTTGTAATAAAATGATGCTATGATACTTTTGCTTAGCTTGTGCATCCATTAACGTAAGAGATGGAGCTCAAAATTCCTTGTGGACATATGAGATCAACTCACCAAGCAACAATCTGGAGCACTTCATTCATGAAGCTCCTCCACTTCATTTAATAGGCTCCAGTCCTCCTCCTGAGCTCCCCTATGTTCCCCCTTGCTTCATTAATGGTTCTCTCCCAATTCCAACACCAAATAAAAGCCTCAACTCTATTTCCAAAACCCTCATTATTATATACACACCCACCTATGTAGCCTCCACCCCCATTATTGCATCACAGTTCACAAAGCATAGGAACCCCCAACCTTTGTTGGCTAGAAGTCCACCTTAGAAATTCCACAACCATTTCACTCCAAGAAGACCTTAGAGAGGAGAGAGATTCAAGAGGAGCACGCCACCACCTCTTGGAGTTCTTCCTTTACTTCAAGCTTCATGCCAAGCTCAAGGAGGGGAAGCAAGCCATCATCACCCATTGAAGCATGCTAGCATAAGCATTCCTTATTTCTACTTTTAGTATTTTTTTTGTAATCTTAGCTTGGTTGTAAGCAAACATTTTTTTAATTGAAGTTTAGTAGATTTGATTTCATTACTTCACTCCTTTTTCTTTTCCATTTTCTTATTTGTCCTCCCTCTTGATTTCCTTAGCACATTCGCGCTTTGGAGAGCTTAAGTGGAAGGATTTGCATGCTTGTTACCATATATAGTTTAAGTAACTTGTATCCGTTTTGTCTCTACTCGCATTTCATTTTCAATATATAAAAAGCCAAAAAACAAAAAAAAAAAGCATAAAGCAAGACTTCATGAGCAATCTCTTAAACATTATCTTTGTCTCTATGGACGACCCTAGATACTTCGCTATCTAGGCTTATAAATATTAAAAGATGAATAGGTGAACGCATTGCAACAATATATTTCACATTAATTTCAAAATCGTGTTTGTCTGCTTCAGATGGTTATTTGCGAACAATCATCAAGTTAACTAGACCATGAGATTAACCCAACAAGATTTCACGAAGAGGCATTAAACCCTTAGGCCCCTATTTTTTAAATCTAACTTTCTTGGAAAGACAGCCTAACAAGGATAAACTTTCCGGACAGAGGCCTAACCAATTTAGTGCAATTCTAGGAAAAAAACATCCTAAGCTTGTACCATTTAGCATAACCCATATGACCATGATTCCCTTGAGTGTTCACATCATTATTGGGTCTTGATTGGCTTGAATAGAATGCTTAAACATTGGGATTGAATGGGATTAAATGGATATCACATGGACTTTGGTTGGGGATTGGATGCCTATCTATTTGGCACACTAATTGTAAGGGTTTGAATTTTATTAAGACAAATTAAGCTAATTAAACCCTAATTGGACTGCTAATTAATGGTTAAGAGGGTAGTTGAGGCCCAACTATTTTATTTATAGTTTAAAGAATAAAGCTACACGTTACTATCATTAACAAATTAACAAATGCTGAGTTGAGGGGCAAATTGGAAAATCCTTAGAATTGTAGGACCATATCTTAACACAAGTTATTGGGTGGGATGGCCAAAGTATAAATTTTCCAACCCATATATAAGGATTTTATGAAGGCATGAGGCCTCATTTTGTTTCAACAAAAGCCATTTCACACATCTTTCCCCCTTTCCATTGACCTCTCTCCTCTCACTTTCATCATCCCCTTGGCTACAGCAAACAAGAAGTTAAAGCCCCATTGAGGTCCTTATTAGGCTCTAGACTCCAATTTCTTCACCTTGTTTTGGGTTTTAAGGGGAGCCAAGGAGAAGAAGAGAGGAAAGAAGGCATTGTAGTTGTTGCTAGAGCATGTTGGAGAGAAGGTGGAGCACACCCACTTGGAGCTTGGATGAAGAGGAGAAGGGCCGAGGAAGGAGTTGGCTATTGTTCAAGAGGATTCTTCAAGAGCAAGAGTATCTTTTTAAAAAAATAGAGAAGGAGAATATTAAGAAGAGATCTTGGTGGATAAAGTTCAGTTTAAGGTAGGGACCTTCCTTACCCTTTCTCCTGTGATTCTCTTACTAAACTAGGGTTTACATATTGGATTAGAAGCTAAATAAGATGGCATTATTGTTACATGAGTTATGTTTGCGTATATGTGCAAGATATAAGCATGCATGTTGATGGGTAATGGTGGGTTGAAGAAATGTGTATCATAATCTCATGGTTTGGATGCATGTTTAGGGCTTAAGTTATGTTTTAAAAAGGCGTTCATAATGTGATATTATGATACCCTAGATGTGCTTATGAGTAAGGTGAAAAATGAGTTCAAATTCAGGAGAAATTGGGGCCAAGTTGGACCCAAACGAAGCTTTTGATCTGACGCCTAGCAAGCTATGAGTATTGGTACTAAACTTTAATATTAGTATTGCCCCCAGATTAGGACTTGTAAGGGCTTCAATTGGGTGCCCATTGTTGATTCGTTTTAAGGAAATTTAGGAGGAATGCCCATGAGTTTTTTCTTGAAGTTTTCATGGATAAATTGATTAGTCATTTGGCCTTGAAGCCTTTATCTTACATGCTTATGTTTAAGTAGGAGTTTGGGCTTTATGCAAGAATTTTTAATGCTATAACTCCATGAGTGAATCATGGGTAATTTGAGGCCTAATACACCTTATTTCATCGTTGAGCACTTGATCTTGCAAATGGGTGTATAGTTGGTTAGGCCAAATGTTTGCTAGAAGGTGATGCAATCAGCCATGAAAATAATAAAGGATTGATTAACTACTTTAATGACATGAGAGGCAAGTGAGCGAATCACTTGTTAATAAAATGTATACAGGTTAAAGTATTAGCTTTAATCAATGTGATTGATTAATAAGCCTAAACCAATGAGAATTGATGAGGTAAATGGTTAATCCTAAACTATGGGGACTTGGTTGGGCTAAACCAGGTTTTGGGGAATAAAACCTGAGGTTAGGAATAGTTAAAGACCCAACCAACTAGAGAAATAGTACACCACCTTGTTTATTGTTATAATAGTAGTTTATTTGTCTCTACTAAGTCGATTGGTTCATCCTTATATTGTGACCCATTTTCAGAAAGTAATGTCGAGCTGAGCAACAACAGCCTACAGAACCCATCGCCAAGTCAAATACCTCAGGGAAACTCATAACAAATACGCTTGTATGTGGGAAGCAATTATAATGAGAAGGATCCACATTTAGCTATTAAGGCTATTATTTCCTCTAAGCATCGTCGACTACATGATTGACGAGGTGATGATGACAAACTTACTAGATCTCTTTTAAGTAATGGAAGAGTTTGATGTGCTACATAGGAAGTGATAAATTTGTAATAGAAGTTGTATTTTTGTTGGGTATTCTCCTATGTATTGATAATGTGGCTACCAATTACCTACTCCTGTATATTAAAAACTATTATATATATTGGTAGACCACGATTGACCCACTTTTTATTTGGCTGTGATAATTGCAATATGTAAATGTTTGCTAGTTAACCTTTTGTAATGGTCTTGCAATATTATGAAATTTTAATCTTTGTGACATTATAATTGTTGAAATTGCCATTTAAATTGCTTGATGGAAACCAATTTTTGGTAGCTCAACTTTATTATGTTAAACAACCTAATTAAAAAGACCAATACTATTAACTTTTCACACCTAGTAACCCAACTCTTAATTGAGTAAGGGCTTTTGGTGCATGACACTAATCAAGATAGATTATGGTTGGAGTTATTGCAATTTGGATGGTATCTAGTTGGAGGAGGTTGAAGAGAATCTCTACAAATAGCCATAGAAGTTGCGATCACGGAAATCGCATCCAATTATAGTGATTTAAATGAAAAATCTTTGAGGCGACAATCAAGTGTTGGTGAAGAATAAGGATACTTGAAAGCAAAACGTTAAATTCTTGATGTTGTTGGAGAGCTAGCAACACTCTCACTTCACTCAACCTCTTCTTTAGTGGATGGTGATTATAGGTAAGAATAAATTACCATTTGAAGCTTTAATTTCATAATTAAACATGTTTGGATTTTACCTCCTCAATCAATCGCATATAAGACATTTTTAGGAGTTTCCTTGCGATTAAGGACCTTTGTCAAAGTCAAGGAGATGATTGCTTGACAACTTTCTTTGCTTTTTGTTAAATGAATCTTGCATGAAGTGCTTTGATAAATCGGCCTTGAATTCTCACTGGTTGCTTAAGCAAAATTCAAGCTCTAAGAAATTGTAGAAACCATTCCTATTATTGGGAAGAAGATTAACACTCAATCATGGATGAAAATGATTGTGGAATTCGTGATAGGATAATATCAATGGTTGTTGTAGAGTGCTTTAAATCTCTCACTAAATTTTGATTTTCTCCATGAATGGATTAGAAAGTAGGTGAAAGATGGTGAGATAGCATAAGGAGAAAAGGAAACGAAAGAAAACTAAATGTACATTAGTTACCGCTTTTGTTTAGTTGCACAGCTTTGTTTTCTTGCTAAGCTACTTGGTTGTTTCCTTGTTTTCAACACATTTGGTTGTCCATTCAAGAGACAATAATAGAAAACGTATATCCTGCCAATGATCGCAAGAGAAGGTATAATGTTAAGTCTTGACAGAAGAACTATGGTTGTTGTTTCCAAGGATGATCGCTAGGGTAGTCCTGCCTTTCTTTCTAATTATTATAGTTTTACTTATCGTACACTTGTTTTTCTAGCTACATTACATAATATGTATCGAAATCATGTTGCATTTGCTATAATAGTTCAATGCATACTTTGGTTTTTTCAGTGGTTTTCTTAAATGCTGAACATGCTATTGAAAAGTAATTAAGAAAAGTTTGAGATCATGGTTGATGAATGATCCATTTTTTTTCTAGGAAATTAGATCATAACAAAGATAATGAGAAGAGGATAGGAGTAGTCCTGTAAACACAAGAAAAATGGGAAACTCTTGTCATGTTCCATCTCAAGGAGATATATTTCTTGATGTGGTACATAACCTTTGAGCACACCATGTACTAGAGAGTAAAGCAAGTGGAAAAAAAAAAAAAAAAAAGAGATCAATCATTGAAGCGAGCAAGTAACATAGAACGATAATGAAAAGCAGTGGGTCAGAACTCAAGCATAGACTAATAAGTGCTTGGGAGCCCTCTATCCCCCTTAGCCAAGGTTCAAGGGATCTCATAACCTTCAATCAGTATTTGACAACCTTCCTCCTACACCATGGCATAGGTTTCTTAAAAAAATCATAATCTTCGAGTTATGCTTGATTCAATCTACATGTTTTCATGTTTAAATAAAATCTAATGAAAATAGAAGCAAATATAATTTAATACCCCATCCCATTTAATTGATCATTCTTTTTGGATCGGTATCTATGATGTACTCTTTCACAAGAATTAGGAGCCTATATATCATATATAGCAACCAATCTGGACGTTTGTGTGAATTTTTCTAGCATTACATTTGGAGATAGGGTGTTCAATCCCAACTCTAATGATTGTTATGTAGTCCATAGGTTTGACATCCAGCCTCTCGCCCCCAACTGTTTCCTTCCATCAAGCATATGCCCCCAAATCCAACCATCGATCCAAATCTCATCTGTCGTCAAACCCCTTCTTCAAATTTTTCCACTACCTTCCAAGAATGATGCACGTTCATCTTTCCAGCAGATTAAGCAATGGTTATATAAACCTCGATATCTTATCAAAAGAAGGGAAGTAGGTAAAGGAGGTAACCTTGTGACCCCTCATAGGCATTAAGAAATCGGCAAGTTGTTGGATCTTGATGTGATATTTAAACAGCCAATGGAACGTGCATTAGGGTCAGACTCATCTCTCGCTTGGGCTTTCACATCTTTTGACAAACCCTTTTCTAAGCTTTCCGTTGTGATGCAAAGATGTTAACAACTACATTTGTATTCGCATACTGAACAAAAGTGATAAAAGGTTTTCTCACCGTGCACTCACCACTACACTACAGATCAAGTGATGATTCTTTTCTTTTGCTTTTTTTTATTTATGCGATGGAAGGCCGAAAGCAAAGTTTCACTGGACGAGGACATCCACACAAGCACCAGTAGAGTAAACCAATGGCAATAGCAACCTAAAATTCCCAAGGTAATTGGACTTCGAAAATGGAGAAGTGCAAACTACCCAACCTTTTTTTTTTTTTTTACACCCCTACGAAAATAAGAAGCTTAAAAATTTAGATTGTTTGACTAAAATAATAGTCAAAGTGTTACATTTGTTTAGTTGGATTTTGTCAAAAGTTATGGCGCATAATTGAGGCACCTTAATTTAGGAAATAAGGAGACTTGCTTGTCCAGCAATCTACCTATTTATGTATGTCACAGGAATTAATGGGTTTGACGCATTGTAGATATTAATTAAAGGTCATGTGGACATTTAATCACAAGAAGAAGGAGGAGGAGGACTCATATGGAGGTAAGAAGTATTAGCTAATTAAACCATCCTATTGTGTTTCACACACACACAAAAGAAGGCTTCATAGACTTTCAAATTCCTAAATTATGCAAGAAAAAAGATGTAAAAAAAGGAGAGAGAAAATGACGGTTTAGAAAACTATATATACATCAAGACTTGAGCATGGAGATCTTAAAGTGTGATCCTTCTTAATTTTAATAAGAAATTGCAAAACCCATTAAATCATGTCTTGAAGTCAAGCTAGGTAGTTTTCTCCTCAGAAGTGATTGAACTCAACACGCCTTCCCCACAAGGAAGAAAACATAGAAAGCTCAAAGCTGATTGCATCTTCCTTTTCTTCACCTTTACGGACAAGCGAGGTGAGAAATATCTGAAATAAATTTAGGGCCTCAATGGAAATATTAGATCCAACTTGGTTATCTTGGTGAAAGAAAGTCATCTACCTTCTTCAACCTAGACGATAGAAATATAATTGGTTAATTCAAAAGAATGAGGAGGAAAGTAAAAATTGCGCATCCTATCATCATGAAAAGATGAAATTACCCTTAATTTGATACGATTAAGAAAAAAATGCCACTTTATTGGCACACATGGAGATTAGCTGTACTTGATTAATTAATGATTAAGTAGGATCATTTTTCTTGGTTGTAATTTACTTTATACGATCCCAAGCTTGAGTGGTGTTAGGAAACTTTCATTTGAAGACTCAAATTTTACTTCCCAAAATTATATATGTCAAATCTAGTATAGGAACGATAATTAATTCCTAATTTCACCCTCCTACAAAGTAAAAATAAATAAGATTTAACCCCATTATTGCAAACTTTGACGTTCAAATCCTCATCACTTTCATGAAAACGACCTTTGATCTATCTAGGAACTCTTTTGGATAGACTTTGGGAATGAGGACAGATTGACTTTTTGGTACATGGATTTGCAATTCATGCACATGCATCGATAAGTTTGCATCTTACTTCTCCCACACAAAGAGTTCAAATGTACCCACATGTTGAGAAAAAATAAGCCCATCGTCCAAATGATAATTTTCCTCATTCCAATTAATGTTAATCAGGTTAGTTCTTCAAATAAGCTCAAGTCTCGTAAATAAGGAAATATCAATCACTTAGTTTAGCACATGGAAGTTCGCAATGGACTCATTAAGAGGAAATGTAGCAAATTAAGTCACAAGAACCTCAACTTGCGAACCCATTAATGAAATGGAGTGGCTTTGAGTTTGACTCGTTTGTATCATGCGACCACCATGCCAATGGTGGACCCTCGGTGACCAGCCTTTTAAATTCCTTCTTTATTGGTGTGTTAATTATTTATCATATCACTTAATACGTTTGAAATTTATGGTGAATTAAGTAGATATAATACAAACTAAACTTATTCATTTTTCATATAAAATAATTTTAATACATCAAATTATCTAAATATATTAACTTATTTATTTTATTATTTATTTTATTTTTTTCTTAATTTTTATTTACTTTATAAATTTATTTTTCTTATAAAAAAAAAAGACCTTAATCATTTCCATTGACTTGACCCTTATCATTAATGAGCTTTCGACATGACCATGTCGACACTTAATTTAATAGTCTACATGTTACTTTGATCTCAATTAATTTTCAATTTCTTCTACTTTCTTGAAACGATAAATAAGATGCCGCTATTTAATTAGTTTTTAATTTATATATTTTTAAAATAATTTCACCAATTTCAAAAGAATTTCCAACCAACCAAATCATCTTATTCGATTTCCCTTCTCAAATTTCTTTAAATAACTCCACCTACAATAACAACAACAATAATCAAGTTTTTTCCCATACTAAGTGTGGTCGATTATATGGATTCTTTACCTCAACACAGAACGATTTTCAGCCATTTCAGGACTTAAATTAAAGTAATTGAGGTTATACTTAATAGTTTCTGTAACAACCCGATTTCCGAATCCCTACGAGACACGAGAATCGGACCGACTCGACTAATCCCAAGACCTAGTCGTCCAACAAGAAAGTAACCAAAAGAGCAGTAAAATAAACCACATTCACCATATATATAACTAGCAGTAACAAAATACAGCAGTAAAGAAAAGAAATACTACAGCATACACCACCACAACAGTAGAGAAATAAACATATACATAACATGAAGCTTATATTAAAGAGAGTACAAGGAGCAACAGAAAAAAACTACTCACTACAGTGGAAGAAAAGTACAGAAAGTACTACAGGTAACCCTACTAGACCCTACTAGGCCTAGTGTCCTCTGCAGCCGCTGACTCTGGCTGCTCAACACCTGGTCCTGAAAAAGTAAAGAGGGTGACACGTTAGCGAAACGTTGAGTAGAGTGGCAACTAAAAGCTAAAGAAGCAGTAGAGTGTACAGTAGCCGTTATATTTTACTTTCTTTATTTATGTCTTTCTATTTATTCACTATTGATTTATTTCTCAGATCCTTCTCTTGATCTTGAATGTTCCTCGTGGGAACGATCTTGATTGCAGACTTTTCCGAAAAGTAGAAGTAACACGTGGTGCTCTCCTGGCTGGGAGTGTCCCCCATGGTGGCCCTACCCTCAGTCAACCACCCCAAGGTCGCTGACAGACTTAACGATGACAACGGCGCGCGCGATAAGCGCACGGGTAGCTACCCCGCACTGGCACGCTGTCAATCGTTTCCGTTAACGGGTGCGCCCAAAGCACAGCACGGAACCAGTATAGGCCAGAGACCTCTCAGTAACAGGGGTCCAACCCCTCCACAGTCCACGCACCCTTGCTTGACTACCCTGGTTTGCCCAGTGGGCCTAACAAGTCGGCGTAGGAGAGCTAGCAGAACCCCGGGGCCCGTGGGGCAGCTAGTGCTCTCCCTATAGTAGTAGCTCTCCTCGGTACTGCGTACGCGAGGGCCAGCAAGTCGGTGTAAAGTGGCCAAACCCACCCCGGTCTCAACCTGAGGGCGGCAAGCTCCCCTTACACTAAGAGGTAATACGTGCTCTCTTTGGTTTCACGTACCCAAGAGACAACACATTTCCGCATTTACTTTCTCAGTTCCATTCCATTCTCTTTCCAGGAGTTCTACTCCTAATTCCCCGTAGGGTTTATGTTCTTTTTGTTTGGCCATTTTGGGTTTCACCGTTCCAGCTTTATATTTATATAACCCATGTTCTTAATCGTATTTATTCATTCATAACAGGCAGCTGTTAATCAATTTACAGGTAGTTATCATTTCCTTTCTACCTTTCCAAGACTGCAATATTTATATATTCAACTAGTTTTCCCGTCCTAAGATTCATGCCGTACCCTACGATCTATCATTCAAATCTAGTTTTCCAATCCTAGGATTCGTGCAATACCCTAGGATCTATCATTCAATCTTATTTCTCAGTCCTAGGGTTCATGCAATGCTCTAGACTCTATTAATTGTTTCATAATTGTAACAAATTTTGTTAAATAAATTAGAAAGCCACTCTACCAGCGAAACCGGGAGTACTGGGGGCATGGTCGGCAATTCCGCGTGCCTCCGCAACCCCCAAGACTGTAACGGAACGGGATCCTAACACAAGGATCAATCACAAGGAGTTTCTCAGAACAGTATACAATTACTGTAAACGGATAGAAGAATTAATTCTGGAAAGAACGCAACTCGAAACACGGAAAACAGACTCCGAACGGACCCTAAACTGGTCAAAAACGACGAATCTATCCAAAATCAGACGTCTGGGACCTATTCCAGACGTCTTAAAAGGTCGATCATGCCATACCTTATTCTGCGCAGTCCTTCAGACGCCCAGAAGCTTGCTAGATCGTCTAGAAGCTCGCTAGATCGTCTAAAGTCAGTTTCTAGACGTCTAATTGTCACTTCGGACGTCTGGAGGTCCTCTCCGTCGTCTGGTACTGTGGCCAGACGTCTGATTCGTGTGGGATGGCGAGCCCTCGCGTCCTCCCGAACAACACCTGCGCTCACATGCAACCGCTCTCATCACGAAAAGGCACAGAAGAAGCGGCGGACGGCTGCATGGCCGTACACGCGTAAAAAGGAAGAAGTAGGAAAATAGTGTACCTGTCAGACGTCTGGATCTTCCTACAGACGTCTGATTATGGGAAATTTTCCCAGAATCAGGACTCGGTTCATCCTCCGCCCGCGACGCATGGCCGCGCCGCATCCGCCTGCTGCCTGAGCTGCAGCAGCTCCTTCGCGACAACCCACGCCCGCTGCTCCTCCACCGGCCGGCTCTAGCTGCCCCGGCAAGCTCGCACCTCCGCGGTCGAGCTTTCTTCTTCCTCTCGCAACACTCCTTCCCGCACGCTCGCCGCGGCTGCAGCTGCCGCAGTCGCTCGCTCACGCTCTCGCTTGCTCGCAGGGAGAAGGTGTAACGACCCGGTTCCCGAGTCCCTACGAGACACGAGAACCGGACCGACTCGACTAATCCCAAGACCTAGTCGTCCAACGAGGAAGTAACCAAAAGACAGTAAAATAAACCACATTCAGCATGAATATAACTAACAGTAAGAAAGTACAGCAGTAAGGAAAGAAACTACTACAGTAGGTAACACCACAACAGTAAAACAACATTTATCATATAACAAGAACTGCAGGTAAAGAAAGTACAGCGGAAACAAAAAAAAAAAACTACTCAATAAAACAGAAACAAAAGAGGTACAAGGACTGTGGTAAACTCTACTGGACCCTACTTGGCCCAGCGTCCTCTGCAGCCGCCGACCCTGGCTGCTCAACACCTGGTCCTGAAAAAGGTAACGAGTGTAACACGTCAGCAAAACGCTGAGTAGAGTGGCAAACTAACTAAAGGCAACAGTAGAGTGTACAGTAGCTGTTATGTTCTATTACTTCCTTTATTCACATCTTTCAATTTTTCTCACTATTTCATTTATTTCTCAGATCCTTTACTTGATCTCGAATGTCCTCGTGGGAACGATCTTGATTGCAGTCTTTTCCAAAAGTAGAAGTAGCACGTGGTGCTCTCCTGGCCGGGAGAGTCCCCCGTGGTGATCCTACCCTCAGTCAACCACCCCAAGGTCACTGACAGACGTAACGGTGACTACGGCACGCGCGATAAACGCACAGGTAGCTAGCCCGCACTGGCACGCGGTCAGTCGTTTCCGTTAACGGGTGCGCCCAAAGCACAGCACGGAACCAGGGCAGAGCCCTCTCAGTAACAGGGGTCCAACCCCTCCACAGTAACCAAACCGGGGCCTTGCCCCTCCACAGTCCGCGCACCCTCGCCTGACTACCCTGGTTTGCCCTAGTGGGCCTAACAAGTCGGTGAAGGAGGCTAGCAGAACCTCGGGACCCGTGGGGTAGTGATGAGAACCTCATCATGAGCCATAACTAGCTCATTTTGACCCAATACAAAGGATAAAAGCTCCTACATATCTCAAGGAAAGGCTTAACTCAGAGAATTCTGAGTTTGAGAAGAAAACCAGTCATAAGGGGTAAAAGTGCAATTTTACCAGTATAAACTGCATGCAGGGTAATTCAGGGACCAAACACAGGTCAAAACAGCTTAACAAGAATAAAAGTGGGATGAGATGATCTAGCAAGGGCTACAGCAATTCCAAGAGACTAAATCTGTAACCCTAAAACAACCCACTTCAATTCACAAGGTTCGAGGCAAAGTAAAAATAGAATAAACCCTCTAAAATTCATAGAAAAATAATCTCTAGGGTTTAGAACCTTCAATTTGGCCTTTAGAACCCATTTTGACCTACATTGAGAACCATGCCCAATTAATAACTTAATTTGGGTTTTTGCGCAAATTGACCGGTAGAACAAGGTTTAAGATGAAAATAAAATTCACCATCAGATTCCTTAGGTCCTAATTAGTCATGTATAAAAACTTGAGCCTAAGAAGAAACCCCCTTGACCGACTTTACACTTTGGTCCTCATATATTTACTCTTTGGCCCTCAACTTTTGAACCCTCGCATTTTGGCCCCTAACTCTCCTTCGTTCTTTGCAATCAGGTCCCTCCTGCAAAACCCTGCCAGCACCATGCTCCGGCGACCTTGCGCGGAGCATGGCGCCGCGCAGGGTGAGGTAGGGGACCTGGCAAGTAAACCGGGGGTGCCCTGCGTCGTCAGCCGTCGCAGGAGCACCCCCCTGGTCATTGTAGGCCACCATACCGGCCGTGCGAACGCACGGACGGTATGGGTTCATGTTCCGACCATTCTCCGGCGAGGGAGACACGTCGTCTCCCTCCGCCTTCCTCCCTGCTTCATCCCTATAAATACCCCCCGCCGCTCCACCGACGAGGGCAGCTTGGATCTGACGGAGAAATCCCCAACTTCCTTCTCTTCTTTCTCCGGCAGAAGCTCACCAGCTCCGGCGGCTTCCTCCCCCTCCACCTCTTCGCTCTGCCGCAATACCAGCAGCAGAGACTTCCTCCCCTGCTCTTCCCGCGCCACGCCGCACCCAGCTGGCGCCTCTCCGGCTCTCTGCTCGCCGCCGCCCCTCTCCCTGAGCATCGTCTTCTCCGGCGACAGTCGATACGACTGTCGCCCTGTTCCTCCCCCTTCGTCCCTGCAAGTAAGCTAGAGTTACTCCCCTTCTCCTCCTCTTTCTTTCCCCGCTTTCAATTTAGTCAATTAAGCCCTCTACCGACCCTGTTCACCCTCACCCTCTTCGCCTCCGACCACCCTCCGGCGAGCCGCTCCCATCACCTCAGCGACCCACACGGCTCGCCGACCACCGCAGAACCTCCGCCTCCTCACCCTGATCCTCTTCCGCCCCTCCACTTTCCACCAAACACCCTCTGCAGATCCACCGAACACACCCACTTCTTCGCTCACAGTTTGACCTAGGACGACCTGTTGGCTCCATCACGCCCCCTGCAGACCCCCTGACCACCTTCGCCGTGCCACGGCGAAGGTCCCCCGCCTGTCTGATTTGGCCGAGAGGCCGTTCTTCTGTGACCAGGTGACTCGCCCGCCGTCGCCATTACTGCGCAGGCAGAGCTGCTTCACCTGCAGGTGCAGGCACGCCTTCGCCCAGGTTTGACTCCCAGGTTGCGCAGGGACCCTCCGCGAAACGTCCCAAGTTCACAGATGGGGCGAAGGCCGCGCGGGAAGCCACGATCGCCCACTGCTCCATCCGCGACGCGCGCTCAATTGGGGTGGGACATTTAGTCCCACCTCGGAACTTTTCGGAGGCGCGCGGACGCATAAAGGCAAAAAGTGCCTTATGCTGTCTGCCTCCTGACCACGGGGTGAGGTCCCTCTCACCCGACCCGGCCTCGTCCGTGACCACGCTCCGCGGACCTGGCCCGACCCGATTAGACCGACCTGCACTCCTCGCCCACCACCGCACGCCGGTGGGCCTGGACCCGGGCCTGACCCGAACCCGATTACCCGGTAGCTCTGGGAGAGCTGTCCCAAGAGCGGTTTCAGAGAGAAAGAGAGACGCGGGGGGGGGAGGGTAGAGTAGGTTTTGCCTCTTGACGAAAAAACTCTGAACTGTGCAGGCCAAAGAAGAAGAAGAAGACCCGCGGAAGAAGAAGTGCAGGCGAAGAAGAAAGAGCTGCACTGTAGCAAATGCTCAGTTAAGTCGTCGAAGCACCGGGCCAGACGACGGAAAGTCAGCAGCCAGAGCAACACAGAAGGCAGGCTGAGGAAGAAGGAAGGGAGACTTAGTAGCTGAAGGCAGAAGCACCACGATTGCAGAAGAAGAAGAAGAGAGGTCAAGGCAGAAAACCAAAGAAGAAGAACAAGGAACTCTGAAGAAAGAAAAACATCACCAACGCAGGAACAGCAGGAAGAAGAAGAGCATCACCATTGCAGAAGAAGATTATCACCATAGCAGAAACCAAGGAAGAAGAAGAAGGAGATCTGAAGAAAGAGAAAGAAAGAAGAACATCACAACAAATTCTTTCCCTCTCTCTTTATTTTGTAAAAGAAACATGTATATCTCTAGAATACGACTTGCTCCCTGAGTTCGACCTCGGGAACTCTTTTATTTTCCGAGTAAAAAAAAATTTTATATTTGAAATGTTGGCAATAACCGGCCTTACTACAACGTTATAACAAACCCGGTGAAACCCCACGTTTCATTTTGGCGCCGTTGCCGGGGAGCAACGGTCATTCTAGAGGTAAACATTCCTGTATCTTTTAATTTCTGATAATCTCCTTTCTTTTGTGCAGCTACAGGAACTCAAGAAGACAAGCAACCACACAACCACTCCGAAGACAGGTAAATCTTTTCTCTCACTATTAACCCCTACACTCTAAAGAGGAAGAAAAGAAAAGAACAAAGCAATATAGGGCTAACCTGACTTCCATACTTAGTAACCATAAAAAGTTGCATGTTTTCAACTCATCACTCCTGCACACTATTAAGGGTATTTAAGGGCTAACACATTCTTGCTTGAGTCCTAATTGCCCAACAAAGAGTTAAATGGACCAAGTAGAGCCAACATAAGGTCAAACATTAGGATTTCAGTAGAGACACACCCCTTAACCAAGAATTGAGGAAATCCAAAAGAGGTGTGCCCAAGCCATTGATTGAAAATAATTAACAAGAAAAATCCTAAACAATTGGCTCTCTCTAAACACTTGAACCCTAAAAGACAGGACCTAAAAGCTCTTAAAGAAAACAATAGGTAAAGTTGACCCCTTTGGGTTAACCAACCTTAAATTAGGTCACTCTTTGCACTTAAAAAGACTAAAGTTCAAGTGAAACCTTAAGCACCCTGATCTTAAAATTGGTAGACTTAAGAGGTCAAGATCCCCATTCTGGTCTACCTGGAACCGCAGTGACAAGAGAGGTCGGGTGGGGGAAACCCTGTAACCCGTGGGGACGCTCTACCGTGTAGGGGTCTTCGCGGGACTCTCCCTCTCTGGCTGCCCAGGTAATTCTCAGGTGGACGATCTTTCTGATCAAGGGGTCCATCTGCCCTGCACCTCTATAGTCACCCAACACATTTTTTGGGTGTCTTGATTGGGTCCAGCACCTTCTAAACTTACCTCTCCCAACTGTGCATGTACGGAAGGAGGTCTCTAAGACCACCCTTAAGACCTCCATTAGAAATTCGCTCTCGTCAAGGCCAAGCCTCGACGCCCGTATTTGTGCAGCAACACCCTCACATTATTCTCTCTTCTGATTCAGAACCAAGTTCTTCTTCTTCCCCCATCATGGCTCAGCCAGTTGAGGAAGAAAATAATCTGGAACACCAGCTCCAGCGACTCAATGACCTCTTCCAAAACTTCGTGCACCCACCGCAGCGTCCTATGATGCGGGACCACTACAATCCTGCTGCGGTGGCCATTGAGCCTCGAGTCAGAATCCCGATTGGAGGACCTGATTCCGAACTAAAGCCCAACATGATTCATGCTATACCTAAATTCCATGGGCTTAATTCTGAAGATCCCTTCCAGCACATCAAACAGCTTAAGCATCTGGCCCACACTTTTGGATCAGATGCGCAAAATCGGGATATTCTTCTCATGAAGATGTTCTCCTTTTCTCTTATGGACAAGGCCGCCCATTGGTATCAAACTCAGACCCGGCCGATCAACACTTGGGAAGAACTTCAATCCGAGTTTTTGAAAAAGTTCTTTCCCGTTGGTCGAACCAACGCCTTGCGCCATCAGATTACACACTTCACTCAACAATCAGGAGAACCTCTCCATGAGGCATGGGATCGTTTTCAGGATCTCATGAGGAAGTGCCCCCATCACGGAGTTCCTAAATGGGAACAAGTCCAATCTTTTTACCAGGGACTCCGTGAGGACATCCGCCTTTTCGTCAATGCAACCTGCGGAGGAAACATCATGGGTCAACATGAAGACACCGTATGGGAGATTCTCGAAAACATGTGCGAGAACTCCATCAACAATGACTCCATGGGATTATTCGACAGGACGAATACCCGCGCAGCGACGAATCTTAAGGGAGCACATGAGACGCAGGGCCTGTCCGCATCAGTCGACCTGGAATTAATGGCCAGTCGATTGGACAAGGTCTCAATCATTGAAAAGAAGGTGGATGAGCTGACTCAGCACTTGCAGCGAGCCACCTCTGCGCGTAACTCCTTTGCACAACCTCCTTCCACACAGGAGACTGTGCAAAACATCCTACACCGATCCTCCCCTGGGATGGATCCATATCCATCCCCATCTGATTCTTGGACTGGAAGATCATCCGATCCTTTCTTCACCAGCCGGGGGAACTCCATTCCTCCTTCTCAGGAGGTTCCTCAGACCTGCGAGGACCTCAACGCCATCCAGAACGACCCATTCTCCAACAATTACAACCCTGGATGGCGAAACCATCCCAATTTTCAGTGGGCGGGAAATTCCCAAACCCAAAGACCACCTTTTCAGTCCCGCCCACAGCCCTCTCATCACTACCAGCCGCCTCAGCCTCGGCCCAACCCTACTTATCCATCAGGGCCAAATCAAGATCAAATGTCCTTAATCCTTCAGACTCTGGCTGACATTCAAAAATCGAATGCGGCCATTCAAAAACAGCACAAGGACGAGCTTACTGAAGTTAAAACTCAGCTGGCCCAGTTGGCAAATTCTCGCCAGCCAGGCACACTCCCTTCCCAACCTCTTCCTAACCCAAATAACGTGCCAACCCAGAAGCGCGTTATGAATCCAAATTTAGGCCACGCTCAATGGATTTATCAGGCCCCTACTGCTCCATCTCCAGACGAGATAGAAGCCTCTACTTCTCGTGCGGGATTTCAGCAGCAGCCACCCCTCCTACCTAACCTAAGCCAAAATCAGGCCGGATTAAATTCTGTAACAACACGTAGTGGTAAGACAACTCAGGACCCGCATTATCCAAACCACTCCCAGCCTGATAACCATGACCCTAGGATAGTTAGCCAAGGTACCGCTGTTCCAGACCCACAACCTGGACCTATCCTAGAGGAACCAACCAAGATCCCGTTTCCCGAGGCCCTGACCAAGGGAAAGAAGACCACCAAACCCGTGGCCCCTGAGGAGGACCTGGTCAAGCTCTTTGAGCAGGTCCACATAAACATCCCCTTGATGGATGCAATCCGCCACGTACCAGCTTACGCACGATTTCTAAAGAATATATGTACACCCCAGCGTAAGCCGCGAACCAAGGGAGGGAGCCCAATTGTTCTGTCAGAGCAAGCCAGCTCTGTAATCCTTAGTAGACTCCCACCCAAGGCAAAAGATCCTGGAACTCCCCTGATCTCCTGTAAGATAGGTGGTACCCAATTTGATAGAGCATTGTTAGACTTAGGTGCATCTATAAATCTGATACCCACATCCTTACTTGACCATCTAGAAGAATCTGAGCTGAAACCAACCAAGGTGACATTACAATTAGCAGATCGATCTATAAAATCACCAAAAGGGATTCTCGAGGATGTTATCGTGAGAGTGCGGGATTTCTATTTTCCAGTGGACTTTATAGTCTTAGACATGGATGCACCTGAGAACCCTAGGGATACACCAATCATCCTAGGGAGACCTTTCTTGGCTACTGCTAGAGCCAACATCAGCTGTGAGGAGGGCCAAATAGAGCTTAAGTTTGGAGATCAAACACTGAAGATTGATATATTTAAGGCCCAACAAGGAATTAATTGCGGCGTCATCGAGCAAATTTGTGACATCAAGACTTTGGTTGATGAATCACACCTCCAGAATGACTTGAGTATGCCTCATCAACCACAAAAGGATCTTGACCCGCAAACAGAGGAGTCAAATCCAGATGCGAACAACCCAGTAACTCCCACCCTTGAACCTCACATCTATACTGAACCACCCGCTGCTGCTGAAAACCCCATCCTTGAACTGAAACCCCTTCCTGCTCATTTGAAATACATCTTTTTGGGTTCTAATCAGACCCTTCCTGTGATCATCAATTCCAACCTCAGTCCTGAACAGGAATCCCGTCTGAT
Organism: Thalassia testudinum; assembly: GCA_037157565.1. Classification (NCBI taxonomy): domain Eukaryota; kingdom Viridiplantae; phylum Streptophyta; class Magnoliopsida; order Alismatales; family Hydrocharitaceae; genus Thalassia; species Thalassia testudinum. The sequence continues at coordinate 59,935,339 of JAZHRO010000030.1, forward strand.
TGTTGTCCTCCAGCAACATCGCAGAGCCATCGGATGGACTCTCGATGATTTGACTGGGATAAGTCCCTCTTATTGTACTCATCATATCTATTCAGAAGAGGGCACACGACCTTCTCGTGAAATGCAGAGACGCTTAAACCCCAATCTGCAGGAGGTCGTGAAAAAGGAGATCATCAAGTGGTTAGATGCCGGGATCATCTACCCGATCTCCGATAGTCGTTGGGTGAGCCCAATTCAGGTCGTGCCTAAGAAGGCAGGACTCACCACTATAACGACTGAGACCGGAGAAATCATTCCTACCCGATTAGCCAACTCGTGGAGAGTCTGTATAGACTACCGTCGACTCAATTCCTCCACGAAGAAGGATCATTTCCCACTACCCTTCATTGATCAAATTCTCGAAAAACTTGCGGGAAATAGGTTCTTCTGCTTTCTTGACGGGTACTCCGGTTATAACCAGGTGGCAATCCATCCTGAGGACCAAGAAAAGACCACGTTCACCTGCCCCTTCGGAACATACGCTTTCCGAAGGATGCCTTTCGGTCTTTGCAATGCACCCGCTACTTTTCAGCGATGCATGCTTGCCATATTCTCAGATATGGTAGGTGATTATCTGGAAGTCTTCATGGATGACTTTTCAGTTTTCGGAGCATCATTCGACGATTGCCTCCAACACTTGGTCCAGATACTCAGGCGGTGCATCGACGTGAATTTGGTTCTTTCCTGGGAAAAGAGCCATTTCATGGTGCCTGAGGGAATTGTCCTGGGACACTCAATTTCGGAGAAAGGTATCCAAGTGGATCGAGCTAAGGTTAATCTGATTTCTCACCTTCCTATGCCTAGCTCGATCAGGGACATCCGATCCTTTTTAGGGCATGTCGGTTTTTATCGACGATTTATCCCTGATTTTTCAAAAATCGCACGCCCCCTGACCACTCTTCTCTCCAAGGATGTTCCCTTCGAAATCTCCAAGGAATGCACTCAAGCATTTGAAATCCTGCGTGACCGAGTCACCCAAGCCCCGATCCTACAGTCCCCTGATTGGTCTCAACCTTTTGAGATCATGTGTGATGCATCCGACTTCGCTGTAGGAGCGGTTTTGGGGCAGAAAAATGACAAGAAACCTGTGGTCATTTACTACGCCAGCAAAACACTCGATGAGGCTCAGCGTAACTATACAGTTACTGAGAAAGAGCTGCTAGCTGTAGTATTTGCCCTAGAGAAGTTCAGATCGTACCTTCTGGGTTCCCATGTCATCATATACTCGGATCACACGGCTGTGAGGCATCTCCTTGCAAAGAAGGACGCGAAGCCTCGATTGATCCGATGGATCTTGCTGTTGCAAGAATTTGACCTCGAGATTCGCGATAAAGCGGGAAAACAAAACGTGGTAGCTGATCACTTGTCCCGTCTTCCTTCTGAAATGATAGACCCTTCCGGACCCATCACTGAGCATTTTCCCGATGAGCACCTGCTGACTATTGGTACTAGCCTTCCATGGTTCGCTAATATTGTAAATTACTTGGCATCTCATCAGACCCCGTCCGATTGGCCGAAGGCCAAGAAAGACAAATTACGCTCCGATGCCAAGTATTACATTTGGGAAGACCCGTACCTCTTCCGCATAGGTGCCGATCAGATCATCCGGAGATGTGTCCCGGAAGGGGAAATCAACAATATCCTCTCTTTCTGCCATGACCAGGCATGCGGTGGCCATTTTGCCGGGCATAAAACCGCATCAAAAGTCCTCCAGTGCGGCTTTTACTGGCCCACACTGTTCAAAGACGCATACAGTCATTGCAAGGCATGCAGTCGTTGCCAGACTTTGGGCAACATGAGCCATCGCGACATGATGCCTATGCAACCGATTCTAGTATGCGAAATCTTTGATGTTTGGGGGATTGATTTTATGGGCCCCTTTCCTGTTTCGGATGGTTTCGAATACATTCTGTTGGCTGTGGACTACGTGTCCAAATGGATCGAAGCCATACCGACCCGAACCTGTGATCACAAAATCGTTCTCAAATTTATTCATCAACACATTTTCTCAAGGTTCGGGATTCCTCGTGCAATAATCTCTGATGGGGGGACCCATTTCACAAATGCTCAGTTTAGGTCACTGATGACCAAATACGGGGTGTCTCACCGAATCTCTACTCCTTACCACCCCCAAACTAATGGTCTAGCTGAGCTATCTAATCGGGAGATCAAGAAAATCCTGCAAGTCACTGTTCGACCTGACAGGAAGGACTGGTCGTCCCGACTTCCGGAAGCATTGTGGGCCTATAGGACCGCCCACAAGACCCAATTGGGCATGTCTCCCTTTAGATTGGTGTACGGAAAGGCATGCCACCTTCCCGTCGAACTGGAGCATAAAGCCTATTGGGCAGTACGGAACTGTAATCTAGATCTTTCTAAGGCTGGGACCCACAGAAAACTCCAAATCAGCGAGATCGATGAATTGCGCATAGACGCGTACGAGAACTCGCAAATCTACAAGGAGCGGGTTAAAGCCTTCCACGACAAACACATCTCGAGAAAGATCTTTCATCCTGGTCAAAAGGTCCTACTCTTTGATGCCCGACTCAAACTCTTCCCAGGAAAACTGAGATCTAAGTGGGTCGGACCATATTTGGTCCGACAGGTTTTTGGAAATGGAGCAATCGAAATCAGTCCACTCAGCCACGATTCTGAACCTTTCATCGTGAACGGTCAGAGACTCAAGCCGTTCATTGATGTAACTTCTACTGATTTGGCTGAGGCATCTTATATCCTCCTTTCCCCTTGAGCTTATTGCGCCCAGCCGATGGCGTAAAACTCAGCACTTAACGGGAGGCAGCCCGTCATTCTCTTTGAAAATCTGAAACTTGTTCTGACACCTTTCAGCACTTGAAGTTCACCCTTGTAGACAGCCGACCCCAACTCAGATGTTCGCATCTGAGATTTGAAATCGTCCGCAAAAATTCAACCCGACCCATCCACTCACCCAAATTTCTGTCTTAAGGAATGAACTAAGACCCCCTAGGTTACAATGAGGACATTGCAAATCTTAGGCATGGGGGGGTAGGAAAGTGCAAAAACTTGTAAGAAAATGTTTCAAACAAAAAATTCACATATGCCAAAAATACCATAAAAATTAAAAATTTTTTCGAAAAAGAATAAGAGGAAAAGAGGAGAAGGAAAATTTTGTGAAGGAGAAAAGAAACAAAATGAAAAAGGAGCATAAAATTATGAGAAAAAGTGATAGTCATTAGTAAGGAACTAAGGAATTAACCTAAGTTCTAGACCTCATTCAAAAAAATAACTGAAAAGTGCACAATGAGATTAGTAAGAATGCAAACCTTAGGCATTCTTGAATAGACTCTTAGTACCCATTAAGATCTGGACACTCCTCAAGAGGTTGAGGAAAATGAAAAGCTGAAGTATTAGGTCCAAGGCTTAGGAAGTATTCGGCCTCGTTAACTAATTTTTGGTTTACGGGACTCAGTAACCTAAGCACCCTAATCTCACACACAGCCTGGTTCAGTAAGCGTAAAAATCAGAATCACGCAGAAGCGTCGCAAAAATCTGAAAAGAACACCTAGAATAGGAGCGGCCGATCAACACAAGTTGATTTGGACGAGTTCCCAGCGCAGAGAGGCGGGAAATCCCCTCGAAGACGCGTAACAAAATATCATCTCCTCGGTGCTTGTCTCTTAGGATATTTACATATCCTACGGGGGGCATGTAAGCACTCTGCTGGTTCAGATTCCATGGATGGCATTATCTCGAAGTGTCAATTGCCAGGGTCTGGATTCGGCCACGGAATACCATGGATGGGATTATCTCGAAATCTCAATAGCCAGGGTTCCGGGGGTTGCCATGGGCGGTGCTATCTCGAAGCATCGATCGCCAGGAACCCTTGAGGATTGATGATGGGAGCAAGGAATCTGATACAGACCGTGTTGAAAAGCCAATCCTAGGCTAGAACTAAAAAGAAAAAGAGAGAGAAAACTCTCCAAACAGAAAAACTTTCTATCTCTCTCTTACAAAACGCACTGCGAACTGAGCCAGGGCTAAAATCATTTCAAGCACGGGTGCTTTAACCACGAAGTCCAATAAACCTTAGGTTAGTTCTTGTGGGCCTTAAAAACCTTTGCTAAAAGACTGAGGCTAAGGCTAGACAGATTTGGATCTTGACTGGTACTAGAGTACCTTTTAGGCCTATGATCAGCATTCTAACCTAATCTATGAAGGCACTTATCTAAAACTATTGAAAACTTCATGGTCTAGAACAAGGGTTGAAACCTTAAGTTTTTGCTAAGGGACTAGCAAAAGCTAGGCATGGGGGTATGATGAGAACCTCATCATGAGCCATAACTAGCTCATTTTGACCCAATACAAAGGATAAAAGCTCCTACATATCTCAAGGAAAGGCTTAACTCAGAGAATTCTGAGTTTGAGAAGAAAACCAGTCATAAGGGGTAAAAGTGCAATTTTACCAGTATAAACTGCATGCAGGGTAATTCAGGGACCAAACACAGGTCAAAACAGCTTAACAAGAATAAAAGTGGGATGAGATGATCTAGCAAGGGCTACAGCAATTCCAAGAGACTAAATCTGTAACCCTAAAACAACCCACTTCAATTCACAAGGTTCGAGGCAAAGTAAAAATAGAATAAACCCTCTAAAATTCATAGAAAAATAATCTCTAGGGTTTAGAACCTTCAATTTGGCCTTTAGAACCCATTTTGACCTACATTGAGAACCATGCCCAATTAATAACTTAATTTGGGTTTTTGCGCAAATTGACCGGTCGAACAAGGTTTAAGATGAAAATAAAATTCACCATCAGATTCCTTAGGTCCTAATTAGTCATGTATAAAAACTTGAGCCTAAGAAGAAACCCCCTTGACCGACTTGACACTTTGGTCCTCATATATTTACTCTTTGGCCCTCAACTTTTGAACCCTCGCATTTTGGCCCCTAACTCTCCTTCGTTCTTTGCAATCAGGTCCCTCCTGCAAAACCCTGCCAGCACCATGCTCCGGCGACCTTGCGCGGAGCATGGCGCCGCGCAGGGTGAGGTAGGGGACCTGGCAAGTAAACCGGGGGTGCCCTACGTCGTCAGCCGTCGCAGGAGCACCCCCCTGGTCATTGTAGGCCACCATACCGGCCGTGCGAACGCACGGACGGTATGGGTTCATGTTCCGACCATTCTCCGGCGAGGGAGACACGTCGTCTCCCTCCGCCTTCCTCCCTGCTTCATCCCTATAAATACCCCCCGCCGCTCCACCGACGAGGGCAGCTTGGATCTGACGGAGAAATCCCCAACTTCCTTCTCTTCTTTCTCCGGCAGAAGCTCACCAGCTCCGGCGGCTTCCTCCCCCTCCACCTCTTCGCTCTGCCGCAATACCAGCAGCAGAGACTTCCTCCCCTGCTCTTCCCGCGCCACGCCGCACCCAGCTGGCGCCTCTCCGGCTCTCTGCTCGCCGCCGCCCCTCTCCCTGAGCATCGTCTTCTCCGGCGACAGTCGATACGACTGTCGCCCTGTTCCTCCCCCTTCGTCCCTGCAAGTAAGCTAGAGTTACTCCCCTTCTCCTCCTCTTTCTTTCCCCGCTTTCAATTTAGTCAATTAAGCCCTCTACCGACCCTGTTCACCCTCACCCTCTTCGCCTCCGACCACCCTCCGGCGAGCCGCTCCCATCACCTCAGCGACCCACACGGCTCGCCGACCACCGCAGAACCTCCGCCTCCTCACCCTGATCCTCTTCCGCCCCTCCACTTTCCACCAAACACCCTCTGCAGATCCACCGAACACACCCACTTCTTCGCTCACAGTTTGACCTAGGACGACCTGTTGGCTCCATCACGCCCCCTGCAGACCCCCTGACCACCTTCGCCGTGCCACAGCGAAGGTCCCCCGCCTGTCTGATTTGGCCGAGAGGCCGTTCTTCTGTGACCAGGTGACTCGCCCGCCGTCGCCATTACTGCGCAGGCAGAGCTGCTTCACCTGCAGGTGCAGGCACGCCTTCGCCCAGGTTTGACTCCCAGGTTGCGCAGGGACCCTCCGCGAAACGTCCCAGGTTCACAGATGGGGCGAAGGCCGCGCGGGAAGCCACGATCGCCCACTGCTCCATCCGCGACGCGCGCTCAATTGGGGTGGGACATTTAGTCCCACCTCGGAACTTTTCGGAGGCGCGCGGACGCATAAAGGCAAAAGGTGCCTTATGCTGTCTGCCTCCTGACCACGGGGTGAGGTCCCTCTCACCCGACCCGGCCTCGTCCGTGACCACGCTCCGCGGACCTGGCCCGACCCGATTAGACCGACCTGCACTCCTCGCCCACCACCGCACGCCGGTGGGCCTGGACCCGGGCCTGACCCGAACCCGATTACCCGGTAGCTTTGGGAGAGCTGTCCCAAGAGCGGTTTCAGAGAGAAAGAGAGATGCGGGGGGGGGAGGGTAGAGTAGGTTTTGCCTCTTGACGAAAAAACTCTGAACTGTGCAGGCCAAAGAAGAAGAAGAAGACCCGCGGAAGAAGAAGTGCAGGCGAAGAAGAAAGAGCTGCACTGTAGCAAATGCTCAGTTAAGTCGTCGAAGCACCGGGCCAGACGACGGAAAGTCAGCAGCCAGAGCAACACAGAAGGCAGGCTGAGGAAGAAGGAAGGGAGACTTAGTAGCTGAAGGCAGAAGCACCACGATTGCAGAAGAAGAAGAAGAGAGGTCAAGGCAGAAAACCAAAGAAGAAGAACAAGGAACTCTGAAGAAAGAAAAACATCACCAACGCAGGAACAGCAGGAAGAAGAAGAGCATCACCATTGCAGAAGAAGATTATCACCATAGCAGAAACCAAGGAAGAAGAAGAAGGAGATCTGAAGAAAGAGAAAGAAAGAAGAACATCACAACAAATTCTTTCCCTCTCTCTTTATTTTGTAAAAGAAACATGTATATCTCTAGAATACGACTTGCTCCCTGAGTTCGACCTCGGGAACTCTTTTATTTTCCGAGTAAAAAAAAATTTTATATTTGAAATGTTGGCAATAACCGGCCTTACTACAACGTTATAACAAACCCGGTGAAACCCCACGTTTCAGGTAGCTAGTACTCTCCTAACACTACTAGCTCTCCTCGGTACTACGTACACGAGGGCCAACAAGTCGGTACAGAGTGGCCAGTCCTAGCCCCCGGGTCCCTGGGGTGGCTAGCTCAGCTCTGCACTAAACAGGGGGACAGTCGCTCTCCTTGGTACTCCGTACTCAAGGGCCAGCTCACTTCCCCAATTCTATTCCATTCGCTTTCCAGGAGTTCTACTCCTACTTCCCCGTAGGGTTCCAGAACATCTTATGTCTTACTTTCCAGTTTCACGTTCTTACCAACCATGATCCCAATAATGTTTCTTTATTCATAACAGGCAGCTGTGAATTCAATTTACAGGCAGCTTCATATATTCCTTTCCATTTTTCCAAGACTGCATTATTATATATTCCACTAGTTTTTCCATCCTAGGATTCATGCCATATCCTAGGGTCTATCATACAATCTAGTTTTCCGATCCTAGGATTCATGCAACACCTAGGAACTATCATTCCATATATTTCTCATTCCTAGGATTCATGCAATGTCCTAGGTTCTAGTTATGGTTCCATACTTTAACAAATTTTTATTAATACTTAAAGCCACTCTACTATGTACAACGGGAGTAACGGGGGCGTGATCGGGAATCCCGCGTGCCTCCGCGACTCTCAAGACTGCAACCGAACGAGGTCCTATCACAAGGATCAAACATAAGGAGTGTCTCAAAACAGTGTATAGCTACTGTAGACGGGTAGAGGAATTAATTCTGAAACGAACGCAACTCGAATCGCCGAAAACGGAGCCCGAACGGGCCCTAAACGGGTCGAAAAAGACGATACTGTGCAAAATCAGACGTCTGGAACTCCTTCTAGACGTCTTAAACGGTGGATCAGAGAATTACCTGTTCAGCGTGGTTTCCCAGACGTCCAGAAGTCTGCGGGGACGTCTGTCCTATACCCCAGACGTCCGATGGTCCATACGGACGTCTGTAGGTCACTCCCGCCGTCTGGTACAACCTCCAGACGTCTGATTCGCAAAGGATGGCGAATCAGCGAACCTGCGCACAGCCAACCCCCCTCCCTCAGTACGGTCAATCGACAAGAAGGAAGAAGAAGGCGGAAAACTCACCTTTCAGACGTCTGTATGATCTTACAGACGTCGACCTTGCCGTCTGGCTATCAACCCAGACGTCTGATTCTGGAAATTTTTTCAGAATCAGAACCCTGCTCGGCCTCCGCTCGCGACGCCGCCCGCGTTGCACCTCGCGCTCCTGCTGCTCAGACCGCAGCAGGTCCCTCTCCGCGTCGCTCCGCGCCCCCTGCACCCTCCGCCAGCCGGCCAAGCCGCTCCGGCGAGCTCGCCCTCACGGCAGAGCTCCGCCCTCGCACGCCGCACCTCCGCGCTCACTGCGGCCGTCGCTGCCGCCCTCGCGTCCGCTCGCTCTCGCGCACAGGAAGGAGAAGAAGGAGGAGACTGTGGAGACGGGAGGGGAGGCGTGGCCCTTTTAAGGCCGCGCGAGGAGGAGAGAGGAGGTGGCAGGCCGCCTGCAGCCGCAGAGAGAAAAAGGAGGGAATATGCGGTCTGCGCGCTCAGGCGCGCAGGCGACTCGCGTGTGTCGAAAATAACAGATTTCCAGACGTCTGTAAACGATCCCAGACGTCTTATCAGACGTCTGGTTGTGATCCCAGACGTCTGGTCCGACGTCTGGGCCACCTCCCAGACGTCTTAAAAGACGTCTGGGGCACACATTCGTTACAGAAGGAGAAGATGAAGGCGGATGGAGTGAGGGTGAGGGAGAGGGGAGCGTTTTATAAGGCAGCCACTGGGAGAGAGAGAAGGAAAGCGGCGCTGCAGGGAGAGAAAACGAAGGCTGCGGGTTCAGTTTGCGCACACAAGCACGCAGACGTAAATCGGTGCGCCGTAAAAATTTATTACCAGACGTCTGGGACACTTTCCAGACGTCTTAAACTGCTTCTGACGCCCATGATCGTAACAGTTTCCTTCTAACACTTGTTTGGTCTTCCCCGCCTTCTCTTAGTGGGTTTACCCTCTAACTTGTCGCATCTCCTAACTAAAGCAACTAGTGGCCTTCTTTGTAAATGTCCAAACCACCTTAGATGTACCTCTCTCATTTTATCCTCTATCAGCGCCATCCTAACCTTTTTTCTAATAATCTCATTTGAAATACGATCTTTTTTTATATGACCAGACATTCATCCCTTCAGTAATGATAAAACTTATTTTAATAAATGAATTTTTCTTAGCCAAACTATAAGTAGTATATCTAGGTGGGGTCCATATTCATTCATTTTTTCAAGCCAAATTAAATTACCTGGCAACCTTATCAAGCTCCAGATGATTTGACTTTAGCTTGCTAGCTTAATGAATTGTGCAATAATGAGCTTGACCAATTCGTGTCCATTAAGCTCAAGCTTTCTCAAGAATCTTGACACAAGGAAGTGATTTGAAACATAGGTTCTAAGCATGGTTCGTTTAATTGTTGTAGCCTCCCATATCCAATGGAAAAATGAATCAAGTGACAAATATATATATATATATATATATATATATATATGAAAAGGTATCATTAAGTATTATACTTATAAATCCACAAAAAAAACTTATTCTTGTGATTGCTGGATGATATTTTTTGTTGATGAAAACCATTGTACATGTTAAAAGGTAATTTAGAAAATCACTCTTTGTATATGAAATCCAATCAATCAATCGTGATATTATTTCTGAAAAATACCTTTCTATATTAAAGTCGAGTTGTATTATACCTTTATCTATAAATCGTATTTGGAATACAATTAATGAAATATTATGTTATTATTGGAAAGTAACCATATTACCTTAATATTTAATAGTATCATAACTCTTTTCTTAACTAAAACGAATTTGTATTACAATATTTCCTATGTATTACAATTCGATTTTCCACTTGTATAATATAAATTCTTACATTTTCATTAAAATAAATAATTGTAATACAAGTTCATTGTATATGTACAGATATGTTTTCACTTGTAATACAAGTTTTTACACTTTTCTTATGATAAATATTTGTAATACAAGATCTATTTGTAATACAATTCGTATTAAATGCCATTACTTGTACTACAAGTATAATACATTTTGATGAGAACCTCATCATGAACCCTAACTAGCACAATCTAACCTAAATATGCGAGAAAAAGCTCCTACATAACTCAAAGAAAGGCTTGACTCAGAGAATTCTAAGTTTAACGTGAAAACAAGTCATAAGGAGTAAAAATGCAATTTCACCAACACAATCAGTAAACAGGGTAACTCAAGGTTCAAACATAGGTCAAACTAACCTAATAAGAAGGAAAGTGAGATGATCTGATCCAACAAGGGCTACAGCAACTCCAAGGAATTAAATGACATTCTGTAACCCTAAAACAAACCCACTTCAATTCATGAGGTTCGAGGCAGGGTAAAAATTAACTAAACCCTCTAAAATTCATAGAAAAATAATCTCTAGGGTTTAGAACCTTCAATTTGGCCTTGGAAATCCATTTTGACCTACATTGAGAACCATGCCCAATTAATGATTTAATTTGGGTTTTTACGTAAATTGGCCAGTCAAACAAGGTCTGACATAGAAATAAAATTCACCATTAGAATCCTTAGGTCCCATTTAGTCATGCATAAAAACTTGAGCCTAAGAAGAGACCTTCTTGATCGACTTTGCAATTTGATCATCATCTATTACTTTTTGACCCTCAACTTTCAAAATCCTTGCATTTTGGCCCCTAGGTTCTTCGTCGTTCTTTGCATACAAGTCCCTCCTGCAAGTCTCTGAGCAGCGCCATGCTCCGGCGACTTTGGGCGGAGCATGGCGCCGCGCAGGGTGAGGGAGGCGACCTGCAATTTGAACCGGGTGTTCCCCGCGACGTCAGCTGTCGTAGGGACACCGCCATACCTCTTGTCCTCGCCCACACCTTCCATGCGAACGCGCGGAAGGTGTGGGTCGCAATTCCGACAATTCTCCGGCGAGGGAGGCACGTCGCCTCCCTGCGCCCACCCCTCCGCTACCGCCTTTTTAAGGACCGGCGTTGCCAGCCTACTCTGGTAGCTCAGTCCTGACGGAGAAAACCCCTATCATTCCTCTCTCCCCACTCCGACAGAAACCCACCAACTCCGGCGGTTCCTCCTCCGTCTCGTTGCTCTGCTGCAATACCAGCAGCAGAGCCACCTTCACCTACTCTTCCCGCGTCGCGTCGTACCCAGCGCGCCCTCCGGCTCTCTTCCTTGCTGCCGCCCTCCCTCTCTGGGTATTTCTTCTCCGGCGACAGTCGGCACGACTGCCACCCTGCTCCAGCCCCCCTCGTCCCTATAAGTAGGTAACAGTTGTCTCCCTTCCTCCCCTCTTTCTTTTCCCCAACTCAATTTGTTCAACTACCCCTCGACAGCTCCTGATCGCCCTCACCTTTTCCATCTCCGGCCACTCTTCGGCGAGATTGCCCCCGTCAATCCACCACTCCACACAACTCGCCACCTACCACAAAAGCTCCACCTCACCTCACCCAACACCCCCCGCCCCTTCACTGCCACTCCTCACCCCCACAACACTCCCGCGATCAGACCCATTTTTCCGGTCGTTGTTCGACCTAGCCTTGCCGCCAGACACCGCCCCACAACTTGCTACACCCCGCATCACCTTCGCCATGCCACGACGAAGGTCACCCTGTAGTCTGATTAGGCCGAGAGGCCGTGTTTCTGTCTGACAGGGTCGGAGCCCTAGCCGCCATTGACGACGACTGAAGGAGCTTCCACGCGAGCTCCAGGCCCTGCAGCAGCAGGATCCCATTTGAGGCGAACTGCAGGGGCTTGGGCGAAGGCAGCGAGCAGGTCCGCGAAGAGAGGCGAGGACGTAGCTGCTGAGGCCAGGTCGTGGCTCTCCTGCGGGTGCACGCGAGCAAGGGGCAGAATTTAGTCCCACATCGTGGGATTTTGAAACGCCGCGTTGCGTTAAATTGATTTTGTGTTTTCCCTTAATCACCTCGAGACACCTGGGGTGAGGTCCTGCACCCACTCACCCGCCCGGTCCACGAGCTCACCACGCGGATCTGGTGGACCCGACCTGACACCACCTGCGCACTCCTCGCGTATCATACACGCCGGTATGCCTGGTCTCGGGTGCGCTACCCGACCCGATAACCCGGCTCTGGGAGAGCTTCCTATGAGCGGTTTACAGAGAGAGAGAGATGCGCGGGTAGAGGGAAGGGTTAGGTTTTGCTGTGGTTTGTGCAGGGACAAGGTGCGTAGGAAGAAGAGCAAAAAAGAAGACCGTAGGAAGAAGACCAAAGAAGAAGAAGAAGGAGAAGCAACAAAGGAAGAAAGGGGAAGCACTGTAGCAGACACCATTTAAGCCGTCTGACTAAGGAATCAGACGACGGATGAAGCTCTGCAGACAAAGCAAAGAAGAAGAAAAAGAAAAGAGAAGGTTCCGCAGCTGAAAGAAGATAAGAAGATCAAGAACTGTGAAGAAGAGAAGGGAAAGAAGAGAAAAAGAAGACAAGCAAAGAGAGAGAAGAGAAGAAGAAAAAAGCCAAGAAACAGAAATCTACTTCTCCCTCTCTCTCTCTCTCTTTTATTTTTGTAATAAAGAAACATTGTACTTCTAGAATTCCAGTAGCTCCTTGAGTTCGACCTCGGAAAAAAATATTTCTGAGTAAAATTGTAATGGTGGCGATGACGACAAACCGTAGCTATTTTATCTATACCACAACGACATTACTGTAATAAGTACTAAAACAAATAAAGACTAGACACGGTTCGACAGAGCTCCACCATTACATTTGTATTACAAATTTAGTCATTTTTTTATTTTCATTATACTATCATGTGTAATGTAAATTCAATACTCGTTATTAACATATTTACTATTTTATTACAAAATACCTAACATTTATTATAACCTACACTCTTATGTAATACAAACATATTTATGTCACATTAAAATGATTATTATTAGTTGTCACAATATTTTTCATTAATTTGAACATCTAAATGTAGAAATTATTTGGATATTTTTAATATTTTTAAAATATATAACATTTAAGTTTGATAATAAATAATTACCACATATTATTTTTATATTACCAACTATATCATAAAGTTACTACTTACCAACTATATCATAAAGTTACTACTTAATTTACTATCCATTTTTAGAATATTTGTTTCGTTTAACTATAATCGTATCCAATTTTTTATGAATATTTTATTATATGAAAATTTGTGAAATTTTTTTTTACAATTATCATTAATATTGATGTATTATAAAGTAACCTTCGATACTTTAATTTATATTAATTTTGATGATAAAATCTTTATTTAATGATTCTAATATAATGTTCATGTACTAATTTTTAGACATTGTATTCAAATGATAAGATCCATGTATATATATATATGTGTGTGTGTGTGTGTGTTGGTGAAATGATTAAGGGATCGATACGCCGAAATCGAGCTGAAAGAATCCATATCGTCTGGATTCTCTATTTTATTCTCGTAGACAGTGAGCTTACCATATAAAGTCTCATGATGTTGATTCAGCAACAATAAGGAAAGAAAGAAAAAGACGTCCATTGTCGGATAGATCCACTTTGGACGGTTTCGATGTCATTTGTTTAACCACAAAATATATATCCGTGTTGGAGATTTTTGGTGATGATTAATTTTTTTTTTTAAATAAATATCTTATTAAAGGGAAAAAAACTTTGATTGAAGAGGATGTATCTCATGAGATAAGGGACAGATGGAGAATCGGGAATATAACGAAGGGGAAATACGTTCTCCATAACGAAGAAACATAAAATATAAAAAATAAGATGAAAAATAAAGGAAAATAAAAGAAAGTATTTTGAGATTGGGAGTGGAATGAATTCTTAAAAGAAGAAAGACTCCATATTTATAGATAGTGTAAGTGTCAAGAAGAAAAATCTTAAAGATCATGTTTAACAAAAAAAAAAAATTAAAATAAAATGATCTAAAAGTCAAATTCAACCACCTTACTCACATTAAGATCTCAATAGTAAAAATTTGAGATTATATGTGACCCTAACAAAATAATCTAAATTAAAAAAAAAACAAAAAGGATTACAAAGAACAAGAACACTAAGTTCTGTAACATGCAATTAGCACGTAAAATGAGACAATGCCTTTGATGAAATGCACACATGACCGCCTCAAACCTTGACCTCCGCATGTGACAAATCGGAGAACGCACTCTGACAAAACCATCACCGACACCAAGGGTCCTTCCGTCGAGGGCCCATCCAATGTTGCATCACGCTGTCCAACCGCGACGAGCTCCGCAGCGCTCGATCGGAGGTCGGAGAAGCATGACCGCTGAGCCCTCGACCAAGTTACATTGGAGGAGTTCTCATCGTCTGGAGCTCACGCCAAGCGGAGGAGAAACACTAGCCACAACGCTTGCTGATGCGTCGCCCTATCTTGACCGTTGTAGGCCACCAGAGCCCATGCATGTCAAGTCGATGCAATAGGAGGGATCCTGTGGTAGGGGGTAGAAGATCCAGCGGGAAGGGGGGCTCCGATAATCTCTTCTAAGTGTTCTCAGTAGGATTTTTGCGAGAGATACCCCAAAAAAGGAGTTCTATGAAGTTCCAGCTTGGTTCAAATTTATTAAATGTTTATAATTTATCTTAGAGTTCAATTCAATAATAAAAAATCGAACATTCTTATTTGGTTCATTAATAGTTTGTTAACACAGACATATACGGTAATAGTTCGATTACAAGTTTGATATTCAAATTTCACAGTAGTTCAATATCCAAGTTCAGTAGATGTGTACTTAACCACAATTCAATAATGATGTAATTAGAAACATTTTATTATATATATATATATTTTGAACTTTAACTTTAACGAACAAACATATCTTAAGTTTATATTTTATCTGTTAACCTGACGAACCTAACCATAAAGTTCACTTTCAATTCATTGTCAATTGAACAAATTTTCTTGGAACTACTGTCGTATGAATGCATATCAGATTCAAACATGCATGTTCACTTTGATCAACAACGTTACATCGACTCCTTCCATGTTATCTAGGATTGTCAAAGGGGTTGAGTCAAACCTAATCCTACCAAACCCATCAAACAACCCAACTCATAGATAATCGAGGTCAAATTTGTTTAGTAAATAGATATTGTCAAATGAGCCCATTACTTTAAACCCGTTTCTAACTACCAAGCTATCCAAATCAACCCGTTAGTCAAGGCTGTACAACATCCTCCTCAACATCTAATATCCCCCTCCCACCCCAAAAAAAAGAACACACACACACACACACACACAAAGGTATCCTTCGAGAAAAATGGAAAGTTTTTATGGTAGAACTGACTTTATTCTGGCATGGAAATGCTTTTTCATACAACTCAAAACTCTCGGACTTTCAACAATAAATATTTGTGATCTGAAGCATCAAATAAACTGGGGGAGTAACCAACAAAGCCTACATATATTTTAGTACCTTAGCTAATGCACTTCTTCCCCAATCGGTATAATAATTTTCAAGGCAAGAAGCCCATGGTAATAATTCTGCTCTTCCCTAGGACTCCTCCATTGAATTTAATTGGCATGCACCTTTTTGTTCAAGGTTAAACCTGCAAATTTGCCAGGGAACCACTCCTGAAAATTATAATCTAAGCACCTTCGCTACCTAAGTTTCGAAACCTTGGGATCCCTTACTCCCTTTAGTACCATCTCTCCAACTAGAATATTCCCTGATGATGGGTAGAATAGAAATGTTGTTTGTGACACCATTATATATACTACTACAGCAAAAATATGCAAGTGTACATTGAAATATCATACAACCCTGGAACATGATCATCAATCTTGAGTTAGGACATTTGAGCTATATTTTTCTCTTGTATGAGTTCTACTTGTATGTTTATTTTTGTATTATTTATTGTCAATTCACTTGGCCCAACAAAGAGGCCCAACATAGGCCCAATTTTCCATTCCATTTCCAAGTTTTATTCTTATAACTCTTATGGCCCTTTTAAATTGTGGAAGAGATAAGATTAGTCAAATAGCTTATAACAGGTGAAATTTCTTAATTATATGTTGGGCATGGAGTAGAGAATCATGCAACAGGAAAGAAAGAAAAAATAAAAAAAGGGATCAAATGCTCATTAGAGATGGAAATGTAGGTGAAAAGCTCTTCATCCGGAGTTGCAAGAAATTTGCTTGCTTAAACTCTCAACCTCGATGAGAGTATTTGTAAATCTATGGAATCACCTTCGCAAGTACATGTCTATTAGATTGAATCCCTATTATTTTGGAACTTTAGAGAATCCCAATTATGGTGGATTGTACTTCAATCCTATTGTAATTGCCTTTAGGTTGGTGCCACACAATCAATGCTAAGCAAACCCTCATGAACTTGAACCTCTACTTGTTGAGCTTAGACTCTTGGAGACTTCTTGCATCGAAATGAGTTAAGTAAGGTCAATTAGCGATCTAGCTCTATCTAATTGGCACTCAGAACTTTATTTGGCTGATGTGGACTTTAATTTTAAAGGTCTTAACATGTTTAAGATAAGTTCTATCTATAGGGTGTATGTTAATAAGCTTGATGATCCAAGCCAACTTGAGTCATTGCTAAAGCCCATTGAGCTCAAGCTTAAGGGCCATTATCAAGCTTATTAATGGAAAATGTAAATATCACTAGTAATTTTTTTATAACGTACTAAAAATGTATTGATAACTTTTAGTATATAACTAAAGTGCATCATAGATAGGGCTAAAGTTTGCATCTAATAATTATTATGGACAAGATATTATCTATTATGCTAGAATTTATTAGAAAAAATATACATTGCATATACATATTTTTAGCTCATAAGTGGCTCTTTTTATTGAGCATGCCAATGAGCCCACTTTTTATTGAGAACTTGTATTGTAGGCAAAACTCAAACTCATGCCTACTGGTTATAATAAACAAGACCTAAACAATTATGATAAAGTTCGTTAATGATTGGCAAGTTCATATTACATATTTTATGTTTATAAGAAACGTATCTATATTTATATGTACTAGAATCAAGGTCGAGTCCTTATCAAGACAAGCATAGCTTGATGATGGTGACATCAAGCTAGAAATTTGGCTTAGCCTCAGCTAGTTAACTTATTGGATTGGATTTGCAAGCCCTTGTAAAGTCCAACTCAAATCAAGTTTGGTTGAGCTTCTTTGATAGCCCTATCTTTCTGTGTATCTACTTAATCACCTCAATCATACAAAGTTAGACTTTGTCTCAAGCTATTAGAGTTAGTTGGAGAGTGTCTATGTTCAAACATTATCATCCAAAGTATTAGCCTTTGTTCAATCTAGAAGACCCGGAGATCAAACATAGTTCAAGACATGACCAAGAAGACT
Source organism: Thalassia testudinum (assembly GCA_037157565.1). Taxonomy (NCBI): domain Eukaryota; kingdom Viridiplantae; phylum Streptophyta; class Magnoliopsida; order Alismatales; family Hydrocharitaceae; genus Thalassia; species Thalassia testudinum. Next base: position 59,952,835 of record JAZHRO010000030.1, read on the forward strand.
TGGACTTGACTTGAACTCCAAATAATTCCACCTGTATCTTGAACTATTTGACCAACGCAAGCATTGAACATAACTTGTTAAAGGCTCAATTATGTCTACAATATTTTCTATGTGGCAATTTTTTGTATTAAAATCTCACTTTCAACAATCATTTCTTGCATGATATTGAACATTAATGTGCTCGAATCCTTTTATGATACATTCGATCCTTTGTCAAGTATATAGCTCTCTGACTATCATTAATAAGTCTATATTTTGTTTGCATTTTATAACTTCTTCTTGCTATTCTCGAGTTAGATTAATTAGATGCAATTATGTTCTGATACAATTGTACTTAGTATATCACAAACAAAAAACTTCCTCTAGTTTATAGGATAAAGAAAATAGAACTTGAGATGCTTAAAAGATAAAGATATGAAGTCGTTAAAAGTGAAGGAGTGCAGAGAGAATTTTTCTACAGATGAAGAGGTGATTGATTGGGCTAAAGATAGGAAGCTAAACCGTTGCTTTCATTTAGTATTAATGTGCGATTGGCCCATGAGATAGGCCCACTAAGGCCCTTAAATAACTTAAGAAACCTTAATCCTAGTTTCAATATCTTCATAGCCCCTCCTAGGCCTCCCATTCTATCCCTTGTGGTCGTACACTTGGAAAATACAAGAGGAGAATGTGCCCACCTTGAAGGCTTGGACATGTTTCATTCACTGATTCTTTCTCTTAGAGACTTTGTTGAACCACAAGTAGTTCTTAGATTTGTGGATTGTCCTCATAGAGTAGAAGTGGTGTAGCTAATTTGTGGATTGTGGGGGTGGAGCACATGGAAAGACATCTACTTTCATCTCACACACCTCATTCAGCCAAAGAGGGCTCACAAGCCATCCCATGTTGATGGTTGTGGCATCGGAATCCATTATTTGATTGGGAATTAGTTTTGCCGTTACAAATTAGGGGTCCTTTGTCTACAATTGAGTGCATCATGATGTCATGGATTCCCCCACAAAAATTATTCAAAAGATTGATTGATTTATTCCATTAATTTAAATGCTGAAATTTTGGAGGCCACTTCCTATCCTCATTTTCTAACTATTATGAAGGGCTCTTTAATCTTTTTTGTTGGATCTCTTGTGTCCTTATACAAACAATTGTCTTTTCAATTCGATATGTAAGCAAAGCGAGGGAGTGAGGAAAAGAGTACATAACAATGAAGATCTATTTTACTCAACTTCTCGCTTCTAAACAACTTCCTTGTGTGCTACATATGTTTGATGTACTTTCTTTCTTTTTTCAAAGGATTTTTCTCGAGTTGCAATTTTACTGGTTGACTCTCCTTGTACCTCAATCTACATTGTTTGAGGTGACTTCTATTGTCTTTAAAGGAAGTGCTTTACTTTCGAGAAGTTACTCTTTCAATTTAACTATGACTTGGTTCAAATTTTATTAACAAATTATTTTTCACTTGATTCAAGTTTTAAGAATAATATACTTTTAAATTTTATTCCTATCCTTTTTGCCTCTCAAAACCTAACAACAATTATATAATATAAACTTAATTTCATAGAGTAGGATAAACAAGATATTCATAGATAGTATACAAGCCAATCAAATTCAAATTGGATGAACCCATAGACTACAATCCTCAATTCCAACCCAATCGCATAGTTGATCATACTATTACCATTCAATGGAAAAGCTCCACCCAAAGATAGGTAGCCCTCAAAAGGGATGCAAACATTTCTTTATCAAATCCTATCCACATTCCATATTTACATCCAACCATGTACGTGTGTGTGTCTACATATATATATATATATATATATATATATATATATATATATATATATATATATATATATATATATATATATATATGGATGCACGTACAAAAACATAAAAATTAATGCACTTTGCAATGTAAGTATGTACAGAATTATTTTACACCGATGCACCTCGTTTGTGTGTATTGCAAAATACATCACATGATGATTTTTTCATTAAACAACAACCATCGATCCTCCCTGCCAACTCCACTTGTCATCATCTACCTGATAAACCCATAACAAACCTTCAAAAACAAACATGAGTAACTGCTCTCTCTCTATCTCTCTCTTTCCATCAACTCACCTTCTCCATCAACCTTCGTACGTGTGGACTCTCCAGTTCAAAGATCGATCGCAATGTCCCCACGTGCCCGTGGGACGAGGAGGAGGAGGAGGATGAAGAACAAGATAACATGGACTCAAGTGTTGCAGGTGAGAGGGGGAAATTATTTTGATCTGTTTCTGTTAAATGCTGTTCTCTGCGTTAATGTTGATTTCGGGTCTGAGATGATGCAATTCTGATCGCTGCAAATTGTGCCAGGTGGGTTTCATCTCTTTGGTTTGGTGCTCATTAATTAATTTGTTGGATCTTAATTTGATGGTGGTGTTTGGAGATCGAAGATGTGATTCTCCGTACTTCGTATAGGATTCTTATATGATTGTTTGCTTGTTAGTTGATGGTGTACATGCAGGAATGTAGATTAATTTCCAACCTGAAAGGCTCAAGTCTGGGTTTCAAATTATGCTTTTGGGTTGCGGTGTTCATAGGCTTTGTTCTTTGGTGCTCTTTTTTTACTGGATATTTGATGATGCGGTGGTGGTTTGAGAGGTTGAAAGTTTGCAACTTGGGGTACGTGTTCATGGAAGTGGTTTTTGGAAAATGGATGCTTTCAAAGTCAAAGTTTTTTTTGGCAACTAACTGGATTTTGAGAGGATCTTGGGAAGATATGGAAATCTGTTCAGAAAATGGGATTCTTTTTGCAGGATGTTTTAGAGAAACAATTTCTGTTTGCTCATTAGTTAATATTTTTTTGAAAAATAGATGTACGTTAACACGAAAGTTTATATAAAAGTTCACATGACTCCTCTTAAATTAAATTGTACCATTGATATTTTAATTTTAAACAAAATGCCATTGATGATATATATTTGAATATCAACGGTGGTATTTAATTTTTGAAGGGTGTGCAAACTTTTGTATGAGCCTTCTCGTTTCTAAACTGTGATCCTAAGGTAAAATGGCTAGGAAATTATTGAAACTTTGATGATTTAAAAGTCCTATTTTTGGTGGAAAAAAAAAAAAAAAATCTCTAAACAACACTTTGGAGCATATCAAGTGAAAAGTGTCATATTTCAACTTGAGGGTAATAAATCAAATGCCAAACTAGCTTAAGCTTTCCGGGTGTGCATTTTATTCTTGTATGATTTCATTAAAAAAAAAAAAAAGTAGACAAGATTTCTTTTAACAAAATTTTGAAAGACTTTGTTTCCATGTTAGCATGCATGTACTTTTTATGTTTTCACGCTACCATGTGAGTTGTATGACTGTGAACTCAAGGCTCCCAAAATCAGCAGAAAAATTGACCTATGACAATTGAAAAATATTACGCCACTATGAATTGGCTCTTAAAATTAACATGAAATACCCCTAAATGTTTTGAAAGCTTAGAGGTGCCTGAAGCTCTGAGTGCTCAACAAAATGATCGCTCATCACAAGAAGTGGATCACAACTGCGACCAGGAAGTTCTAAGCTTATAGATTGGGATGGGTGGCACAATTTCAGAAACAAAAAGATAATTATTGATGATTTCGAATGGCTTTAGTTACCGGAGAAGCACTAACGATCCTTCGGTAAGGTTAACTCATAACAAATGTTCTTGCTTTTTGATGGGCTTGGAAGACCAAATATTCTTCATATGAATTGGTTTCTTTTTACTGGAAAGTTTTGTGGATTAGGCAGCTATGCCTGCATGCTATGTGGAGGAATTTTAACAAATAATAGGTAAATTAATGTATCTTTGGTTGAGTTAACATTTAAGCTATAAGCCAATTTAGAGCCTTTCGAGTCCATCGGATGGCTCAGTTGTTAAGCAAGCTCATACCATCTTAATGGGAATCGCAAATTTCGAGGGATAGGTTTGCGGGTTAATTATCCCTTCCACCTAAAATAAGCATCCAATTTAGAGCCTCTCCCCATGAATTTTCATGTGTAGATGATATCATTACGACTCTTCACCTAAATTCTCATCGGAAGATGACATCTGTGAAAATAAGAACCTTCTTCAAGTTTCAACATATTTACTTTTTATGAGAATACAATTTCTTTTTGAAGCCATTGAAAGATTAATATCGTAACTTTTATCCTTGTAAAAGATGCACAATGTTATCATGAACGTAACAATAACAAGCATTGTACATTATTAGTCAAATTCATACTGCAACAAAAATTTGCAATCAATTCCTTTTCCCGTCTGAAAATTCAGAATGCCCATCTGGATGTTTAAAATTTGTCTAAAGTTGAATTTTTTCTATACATTTGACATATATTGATTAGTATTGAAGGGCACTGCCAAATCAGTTTGGTCTTTGGATGGTTATTGGTCAGGTTAGCTTATTTCGATCTCTACGTGGATCAAAATATTGATTGACATAGAAACTTTATATGTATGTTGACATCAACACAGTCAACCAACTTTCGAGTTTCAGGTAAATACTTCCCAGAAATCTGATATGTATACTACTTGAGTTGAATCCATACCTATCTTTCTAAACATTATGCCAAACCACTTACTCTAGAGTGTTTTCGAAAACATAGCTTGATGATGCTGCAAGATCCCATCTTTTTCTCATGGAAACCTGTTTGCATATGTCGAAAAAAATTGTAAAAGAAATTGACCCACCCCCGATGGAAATTCTTATGCAAAATTCTTGATCTACCGATCTAAAGAACTCTAGCATGCTGGAATTGAATCCAACCACCTATCAAGGGTTTTCAAAGCCTACTAACTCCTCAAACATTAAATTTCTTGATAACAAAATAAATTGCAACAGTCTGTATTTCAACTTTGCATTCATTGTATATTTTCTGTTTCATTTTTTTCTTCCTACAGTTCATTATTGCTTTTCCAATGAGGTCCTCTTGAAAGAATGTCACTGTCTAATACTTCATCTTGCTGATTCAGGTGCAAAATCTTATCGAGCATTGTTTGCTGCAGTACAAGAACATGGAGGGAACAACTTGCATTATTTGTGCTGAGGCTAGAATTGATCCTCCTATCATTAAAGAAGGTAATCTTTGCTTTTCATTCCAGTAATGAATTCTTATAGTGTTTTATGTTAATGGTTCTTTGAAGATTTGGGGTTATAGTTTTCCTTATGTGTAGTTATTACCTGATCCCTATGGTTAGAGGTGGTTGCATTACATCCATTATTGGTTGCATAACCCTTGTCATGTCTAGCCAATGTTAACCCTAAACACTAAAAAACCTAAGACATGACTATTATAAAAGATAAGTCGATGCCATTGCTTTAGATAGTAAATTTGTTGCATGGATTAAGAGCTAGACATACCACAAATAGCTAAAATAAATTCTTTTAATTATTCAAAGATATTGTTAGGGTTTTTTCAAATTTGTTCATTTCTGGTGAAATTTTTACTTTTTAGTTTGGAAGACCCCTAATTAACAAAACGTAGAGTTTTTCGTGATGTATTACACGAGGTGCCAATTGATTGGCCAAATCAATACGTTTAATAAGCTTCTACAGCAACATGTTGAGCTCACGAATGGGCTCATGAATGCGGAAAGGCCACCTTCAACTCATCGTCCATTGTGTTCCAGTGAATCATCATGTTTGCTCTTCCACTTTTGGCTATATATCTCTATTTTAAAATTTGATTCCCACTAATATTTGAACTTTTTTTCTTCATCTTCTTGTCTGTATGGATCCTTGATATTTCTTGTTTGTTCTAAAGATGATGCATCTTTAAATACTCTTTTCAATGATTTTATTGAGTACCATTCACAAAACTAGTTAGTCCTTTGACTTGATTGGAAATGCCACTTGCTAAATTCTGACATCTTTATATGTGGGACTATTCACTCAACACTCGCCTTTGTTTCTTACATACGGACCAACTTAATGGGTGAAATGAAGTTCCAATCTTAGAGCAAGGTAGCTCCAATACCCTTCCATAGATACTAAGGTATTTTCCTTTTTCGTATCATGTAGTTGCATCCTTATTTGTAGTTGGTGAGTGGTAGATGGAGCTCCGTGAGCTTTCCTTAATGCTCTTCAAACCCCAAGACTCATGTTCAACAACTACAAGGATGACCTTTTCTAAGAGAGAAGTGACCAACCAACTAAGCCAAGTAATCTCTTGGATGTTACATGGACTATCATATTTCAAATGAAGGTACTTAATTTTTTTAGGTAGATGTTACCTATACTTCTATTCATACCATCTCAAAAATCCAATTCTATTGGGACATTTTAGGGCAAGAAGTTTGATGGATAAAAGACCAAAAGTGGTAAAGAACTCTCAAAGAGAGTTATTAGCAAGTTCCAAACTAGTATCAAAACAAAAAAGTGAATTGTAGCAACAAAATACAAATTGAAGATAATTTGGACAAGTGATTGTAGTTTGATGATTGATCAAAATAAGGGAATAACAAATCTCACGTGGACTAATTGCATTTGTAGGACTCCATAACTCTTCTTGAATTAACATAAGGGGAGTTTATTCTGATTTATTAATTTTAGAACTAAAAGCAAATTTGTGATGTTTCCCAAAGTTGACAATCTTGACGCTTTAAGGACTTTATCTACTACAACTTGGGAAATTGACCACAAGAACATGTAAATTAGAGTGCCCTAAATGGCAACAAATGGAACTTGCAGTGTCAAGGCAATGCGTATATGAGATGTATATAGTTGGACTACCGTGTTTTATTTGTGATTAGGTATTGAAGTCTCTCTATCAAGTTAAGATCCTATGAAAGGATGATCAAGTTTATATCATGATAAAATCTCCATTTATGAAACAAAAAAAGTGCATTTGCTCCTCCTTTCATTTACATGCTCTACAAGCTAATGCTTGGGGAATAATTAATTTGTTTAGGTGGGGGATGTTAAGAATCACAAAAGGTAACAAATTAATGACCCAGCTCTAAACTTGGGTCAAATGAGAAGTTTAATTAACTCTAGAATTGTTGGACATGGATTCAATGATCCAATCAATTACAAAAAATATTTAAGCTTAAGTTGTCAAATAATAAGTTTCAACCTTTTATATCTCACTAGTCATTTTTATGAATTTTCCACATGGGAGCATTTTTGAGGCATAATCTCTCTTATGTGAAATCTTGATGTTCTTGTCATGATTCATATAATTCAATTAATATATTTTTGATAGTAGTGGTCTCCAGACTTGTTAGCTTGCAGCTTTTGTTGCTGCATCATTAAGGTCATCAACTCCACAAACCATCCCTACAAATCCATGGCAATTTCATTAGTTGAAGACTTGGTTAGGTCTCCATTGGTCTCGTGCATGCAAAGGGGAGGCATTTGGTTCAAAGGAAGACCTCATTAGACATTGTCAACAACCTAATTTGTCTATACTATCAAAATGGCTCAAAGTCTATTTTGGATATCTTATGCATAGAGGAACTCCTACTTTGATACTGATGGTGGCGTTGTGACTAGCTTTTGTTGTAGAAATTGCGTTGTAGTACAGCTAGTCATTGCCATCATTACATTTTTTTTTTTTTTACTCGGAAAATAAAAGAGTTCCCGAGGTCGAACTCAGGGAGCAAGTCGTATTCTAGAAGTACAAAAGTTCTTATTACAAAAATAAAGAGAGAGAGAGAGATGAAAATTTGGTGGCTTCTTCTTCTTCTCTTTTTTCTTCCTCTTTGTCTCTTCTTTCTTCTCTTCCTGTTCTTCTTGTCTTCTCTCTTCTTGGCTCTTGAATCTTTCTTTCTTTTGCTTGCTTCCTTCAGATCTTCTTCTCGTGTTCTTCTTCTTTTCTTGCTTCTTCTCTTCTTTCTTCTTCTTCAGAGCTTCTTCTTCTCTTTTTTTTTCTTCCTCTTGTTTTGCTTTTCTTCTTTGTCTTCTTCTTTTTTGTTCTTCTTTTCTTCTCCTTCTTCCTCGTTGCGGTCCTGCTCATCTTTTCTTCTCCTTCTTCTTCGTCCTCAGAGCGTCGTCTGATTGTTCAATCAGACGACTTAAGTAACCCGCTGCTACAGTGCGTCCTTGGTGCTCCTCCTTCTTCCTTCAGTCTTTCTTTGTCGATCTTCTTCTTCTCTGCCTCGGCCTGTTCCTGCACACACCACAGCCAACGCAAAACCTACCCCTTTCCCTCTACCCGCACGTCTCTCTCTTTCTCAGACTTCGCTCGTAGCATAGCTCTCCCAGAGCCGCCAGATAATCGGGTCGGGCTTCGTACCCGTGACTAGGTGTACCGGTGTGAGTGGTACACGAGGAGTGCGTAGGTGGGGTGTCAAGTCGGGTCCGCCGGATCCGCGTGGTGAGCTCGCATATCGGGCGGGTGAGTGGGCGCGGGACCTCACCCCGGTGCTTTCGAAGGCGATAAGGCTTATTCACAAAAACAATTTAAACGGTGAAAGCATTGCGAGGCTTACCGATGTGGGACTAAACTGACGCCTCTCCTCGCGTGCGCCTGCTGGAAGACCGCGGCCTTGCTTCTACAGCTGCAGCTTCGATTTTCGTCGGTTGCTGGTTGGCTGCCTTCGCAGGAGTCTCCTTAATCCGCAGCAGCTGGAAACCTGGAGTCCTCAAGCCTGGAGCGCGGGAGAAGCTGCTTCAATGTGGCGTCAATGGCGGTCGAGCCTCAGAACCTGTCGGACACGAATATGGCCTCTCGGCCTAATCAAACTACTGGGGAACCTTCGCCGTGGCACGGCGAAGGTGTTGAGCTGTGCGGCAAGCCGCGAGGCGGTGTCTGGCGGCAGCCCTAGGTCGGACTGCAACCGGAGAAATGGGTTTGTTTGGGGGAGCGTTATGGAGGTGTGGAGTGGTAGTGGAGGGGTGGGGGGTGTTCAGTGTGATGAGGCGGAGGTTCGGTGAGGGTCGGCGAGGCGTGTGAGGCTGTGGAGCGATGGGGGCGTCTCGCCGGAGGGTAGCCGGAGACGAAGGGGGTGACGGTGGTCAGGGTCGGTCGAGGGCTTAATTGAACAAATTGAAATAGGGAAAAGAAAGAGGAGAGGAAGGGAAGTAGTTCTAACTTACTTGCAGGGACGAAGGGGGAGGAGCAAGGCGACAGTCGTATCGATTGTCGCCGCAGAAGAAACTGCCCAGAGGAAGGGGCGACGGCGAGGACGGGGCAGAGGCAGCGCGCGGCGGTATTGCGCGACGCGGAGGAGAATTAGGAAGAAATCTCTGCTGCTGGTATTGCGGCAGAGCGGCGCAAGAGGAGGGCGGAGGGAGACGACGTGTCTCCCTTGCCGAGGACGCCGGAGGAAGGAGACCCATGCCATCCGTGCGTTCGCACGGGCGGTATGGGTGGTCGCAGCACTTAGGGGGGTCTCCTGCGGTGGCTGACGACGCAGGGCACCCCCATTTGACTTGGCAGGCCCCCCCCTTACCCTGCGCGGCGCCAAGCTCCGCGCAAGGTCGCCGGAGCATGGTGCTGCTCAGGTTTTGCAGGAGGGACCTAAACGTAAAGAACGAAGGAGAGTTAGGGGTCAAAATGTGAGGGTTTCAAAAGATGAGGACCAAAACGTAAAGTCGGTCAAGAAGGTCTCTTCTTAGGCTCAAGTTTTTATGCATGACTAAATGTGACGTAAGGATTTTAATGGTAAAATTTATTTCTAGGTCAGATCTTGTTTGATTGGCTAATTTACGTAAAAACTCAAATTAAGTTATTAATTGGGCATGGTTCTCAATGGGTTCCTAAGGCCAAATTGAAAGTCCTAAACCCTAGAGATTATTTTTCTATGAATTTTAGAGGGTTTAGTTGATTTTTACCTTGCCTCGAACCACGTGAATTGAAGTGGATTTGTTTTAAAGTTACATATTGTCATTTGATTCTTAAATTGCACATGAACCCATTTCTGATTGATTCAACCCACTTTTATCTTATTTAGATCATTGACCTATGTTCGGTTTCTGAGAAATTCCGTTTATGTACTGCAATGGTGAAATTACAATTTTTAACCTTTATTTCATGTTTTCTTCTCAGAACACTTATTCCTCAATGTAAGCCCTTTGCTAAGTTATGTAGGAGCTTTTATCCTTTGTATTAGGTCAAAATGAGCTAGTTATGGCTCATGATGAGGTTCTCATCAGATACCATCCAATCAACAATATGACTTTGGATAAAACAAACTTCGAGGGCACAACAACCATGATTATTTTATTTTTTCTATTTTCTTATATTATTTAGATGTAATAAAAATCATCCATTATCTTTATAGTTTCCTATTATTGATGGATAAGAGAGGCACCCTCTCACGATCCGATCCCAAATACCTACGGGATCTGAGACTCGCTTGCTTCGGTTTATCTCAAGATCCAGTCGTCCAACAAGAAATAATCAAGTAACATTCAACAAACCACAATCACACAAGTACAGTAACTAAGCAAAAAGAAAATTTTTAATAGAGGGAAAAAGGAACAGTAATATTACAACCATCGCATCAAAGAGTACATGTAATAGAAGACAAAGCTATAAAGAAACTCACTATCAAGTAGTAGAACTAAAACTAAGCTCGATTAAGCCCAGCGTCCTCAGCAGCCGGTGGCTCAGACTGCTCAAATCCCTAACCTGTACAAAATTTATTTAACTGGAGTCAGCTAACGCTGAGTAGAGTGGTGGCTAAGAAGTAACATGCATTTAGCAAATAGTTAACATAAAATTTTCCATTTTTTTCCAATTATATTATACATGTGGGTGCGTAGAGATCTCTAGTTAGGATTTGTTAATGAATCTTCTTGTTCCCTATAGGAACGATTTTGCTTGCAGCTTCCCGTGATATAGGATGCCCACGTGGCACTCTCCTTGCTGGGGGAGCCCCACCGTGGTAGTCCTATACTCGGTCTACCACCCTGAGGTCACGGTCGTGACGTAGTGGTGACTACGGCACACGTGATAAGCGCGTGGGTAGTTACCCTGCACTGGCACGCGGTCAGTCGTTTCAGCTAGCGGGTACACCTCAACGTACAGTGCAAAACAGTATAGCTCCTTGCCCTCTCAGAACAGAACAGGGGTCTTGCCCCTCCTCAGTCCGCGTACCTTCATCCGACTACCCCAGTTTACCCAACGGGCTGACGAGAGTCGGTGTAGGGTGGCCATACCTAGCCCCGGGCCCCCTGGAGCGGATAGCACCCTCCTACATTAAGTAGCTCACCTCGGTACCACGTACACGAGGGCCAGTAAGAGTCGTCGTAGAGTGGCCAAACCTACCCCAGGTTCCAACCCAAGGGTGGCAAGCTCCCCTTTACACTACAAGGGATAGTTGCTCTCTTCAGTGCCACGTACACGAAGGTCAGCTTACCTCCCTTAACAGCTGCCTATAGGCAACAAATTTTCAGAACCATCCGGTTCTCCATAGTACAGTGTTCTTGTTTACATTCCCCGTGGGGGTCGTATAGGAGTTTCTTTTTCACATCTGGGTTGGAATGTTAGGAACAACAATTCAATTTCCATTTTATTACAGTAGGGGTCCATTTTGGATACAATAGGCAGCTTTTGATTACTTACTCATTCACATGCAGTTTTTTCTAACCCTAGTGTTCATGCCAAGACCTAGGGTTCAAGAATTTATTTTCGAGTATACGTTTATTCCTTCATAGGGTTCATCTCAAGTCCTAGGATTACTTACTTGCATGTATTAAATTAAGGTTGTAACCACTCTACCTCGGTAACCGGGTGGAATGGGGGCTCGTACAGTCGCTCATGATGTCTCCACAGGTCCCGTACATCCGACGGATTGGAGACCTAAGACATGGATGTTGGTGCTTGTAACGACCCGATTCCCGAGTCCCTGCGAGACACGAGAACCGGACCGACTCGACTAATCCCAAGACCCAGTCGTCCAACGAGGAAGTAACCAAAAGACAGTAAAATAAACCACATTCAGCATGAATATAACTAACAGTAAGAAAGTACAGCAGTAAGGAAAGAAACTACTACAGTAGGCACCACCACAACAGTAAAACAACATTTATCATATAACAAAAACTGCAGGTAAAGAAGGTACAGCGGAAACATAAACTACTCACTAGAACAGAAACAAAAAGGGTACAAAGCTGTGGTAACTCTACTGGACCCTACTCGGCCCAGCGTCCTCTGCAGCCGCCGACCCTGGCTGCTCAACACCTGGTCCTGAAAAAGGTAACGAGTGTAACACGTCAGCAAAATGCTGAGTAGAGTGGCAAACTAACTAAAGGCAACAGTAGAGTGTGCAGGAGCTATTATGTTCTATTACTTCCTTTATTTACATCTTTCAATTTTTCTTACTATTTCATTTATTTCTCAGATCCTTTACTTGATCTCGAATGTCCTCATGGGACGATCTTGATTGCAGTCTTTTCCAAAAGTAGAAGTAGCACGTGGTGCTCTCCTGGCCGGGAGAGTCCCCCGTGGTGATCCTACCCTCAGTCAACCACCCCAAGGTCACTGACAGACGTAACGGTGACTACGGCACGCGCGATAAACGCACAGGTAGCTAGCCCGTACTGGCACGCGGTCAGTCGTTTCCGTTAACGGGTGCGCCCAAAGCACAGCACGGAACCAGGGCAGAGCCCTCTCAGTAACAGGGGTCCAACCCCTCCACAGTAACCAAACCGGGGCCTTGCCCCTCCACAGTCCGCGCACCCTCGCCTGACTACCCTGGTTTGCCCTAGTGGGCCTAACAAGTCGGTGAAGGAGGCTAGCAGAACCCCGGGGCCCGTGGGGTAGCTAGTACTCTCCTAACACTACTAGCTCTCCTCGGTACTACGTACACGAAGGCCAACAAGTCGGTACAGAGCGGCTAATCCTAACCCCGGGTCCCTGGGGCGGCTGGCCCCACTCTGCACTAAACAGGTACAGGTACTTCCCTTGGTACTACGTACCCAAGAGACAGTACAAACTACATCTCAGTTCCATTCCTTTTTCTTTCCAGGAGTTCCACTCCTAATTTCCCATAGGGTTCCAGCTCTTTATTTCAGAACATCATATGTTTCACTTTCCAGATTCACGTTCTCAAATTCCATGATCTCAAACATGTTTCTTTGTTCATAACAGGCAGCTGTTAATTAAATTTACAGGCAGCTTTATATATTCCTTTCCATTTTTCCAAGACTGCAGTGATATACATTCCACTAGTTTTTCCATCCTAGGATTCATGCCATATCCTAGGATCTATCACACAATCTAGTTTCCGGCCCTAGGATTCATGCAACACCTAGGAGCTATCATTCCATATATTTCTCATTCCTAGGATTCATGCAATGCCCTAGGTTCTAGTTATGGTTCCATACTTTAACATATTTTATTAATACTTAAAGACACTCTACCAGGTACAACGGGAGTAATGGGGGCGTGATCGGGAATCCCGCGCGCCTCCGCGACTCTCAAGACTGCAACCGAACGAGGTCCTATCACAAGGATCAAACACAAGGAGTGTCTCAAAACAGTGTATAGCTACTGTAGGCGGGTAGAGGAATAAATTCTGAAACGAACGCAACTCGAATCGCGGAAAACGGAGCCCAAACGGGCCCTAAACGGGTCGAGAAAGACAATACTGTGCAAAATCAGACGTCTGGAACTCCTTCCAGACGTCTTAAACGGTGGATCAGAGAGTTACCTGTTCGGCTTGGTTCCCCGGACGTCCAGAAGTCTGTGGGGACCTCTTTCCTAGATCCCAGACGTCCGATGGTCACTCCGGACGTCTGGAGGTCACTCCCGCCGTCTGGTACAATTTCCAGACGTCTGATTCGCAAAGATGACGAATCAGAGCACCTGCGCACAGCCAACCCCCCTCCCTCAGTACGGTCAGTCGACAAAAAGAAGAAGAAAGCGGAAACTCACCTTTCAAACGTCTGTATGATCTCACAGACGTCGACCTTGCCGTCTGGATATCAATCCAGACGTCTGATTCTGGAAATTTTTCCGGAATCAGAGCCCTGCTCGGCCTCCGCTCGCGACGCCGCCCGCGTCGCACCTCGCGCGTACGCTGCTCCACCCGCAGCAGGTCCCTCTCCGCGACGCTCTGCACCCCCTGCGCCCTCCGCCGGCCGGCCAAGCCGCTCCTGGCGAGCTCGCCCTCACGGCAGAGCCCCGCCTTCGCACGCCGCAGCTCCTCTGCGCTCACTGCGGCTGCCGCTGCCGCTGCGCCCTCGCGTCCGCTCGCTCTCGCGCACAGGCAGGAGAAGAAGGAGGAAGATGGTGGAGACGGGAGGGGAGGCGCGCCCCCCCCCCCCCTTTTAACGCCGCGCGGAGAGGAGAGAGAAGGCGGTCGCAGCCGCCTGCAGCCGCAGAGAAAGAGGGCAGAAACGCAGGTCTGCACGCACAGGCGCGCAGACGAATATCCCGTGCGAGCATAACTGTTCGCCAGACGTCTGTAAACTATCCCGGACGTCTGGTCAGACGTCTGGATGTGATCCCAGACGTCTTTACAGACGTCTGGGCCACCTCCCAGACGTCTTAAAAGGCGTCTGGGGCACGCGCTCGTTACAGTGCTAGAGCACCACGATCATTTGTTTTGATGATAACAAAACACGTGTTATTTAACATTTGCACTTGGAGTTTTAGATTTCAGGTCAATTGCAAATGTAGACGTGTTTAGACAGAATTCGAGCTCGCATCCAGGATGGATTGGAGGAGCTTGACGGAGAGCAGAGAAGATTCGCGAGTAACGATAGATTGAAGATGGAAGGACAAGAAGAATATGATAGAATTCTGTTTATCTCTTTCTTGTACTCTTGTCTTTATTTTTTCTTACTCTTTATTTCCTTAGAAAATTATGTTAAAGAGCCTGAAAGTACCCTAACAGTAGTTCTAGGAACATCGGCACAACCCTAGGATACTTAGGTTTTCTGTAGAGAACTTAGAAAACCAATATAGGGTTTAAACAGCATTTCCAGACGTCTAATTCCAAAATCAGACGTCTGATAAAGTATTTTAAGACGTCTGACTGTTGATTCAGACGTCTGATAACATTTACGCTGGACATGTTAGTTCTGTTTGATGAAATCAGACGTCCATACCTTAAACCAGACGTCTTAGGAGACGTCTGATGACTTTGCAAGACGTCTAATTAGTGGACCGTTGGCTGGCTTAGCGAACACTCAAGAATGTGACCGTTAGAGCCTTATCAGACGTCCATAGGACTTTCCAGACATCTGATAATTGACCGTTTTACCTCGGCTGACCCAAAATCTCTTCTCAGAGATTTTGTAGCCATTGCAACGTTTGGAAATCCATTCCCACAGTAAAAGTAGGTTTCCAGACGTCCAGACATAGTGCCAGACGTCCTATATGTCGTCTGATGGATTTGCACAAAAACCCTGTTTAGATCTGATTCAAGTCAGGAAGGAACCAGCCCAAAATCAGACGTCTGACCTTGAAATCAGACGTCTTAAAGTGAACTTCCAGACGTCTGATGACATAATTAGACGTCTGATAAGCCTGTCAGAATAATGATTGTTCCTGATTTCGGGCTGATTCACTTGGGCTTTGCACCCAACGGCTATAGAACCTTTCCTAAGCCTTCCTAAGGCCTCTATAAATAGAGGGGAACCTTTGCAACACAAAAATACACCAAGAGACACCTAGCTACACACTTTCACACTCTTTTGTGTCCAAAAAGACTCTCTTGCTCTCCAAGCGCTAGTTCTTCATCTTGAGAGCATCAAGCCTTCGCGCACCCGCTCTCCCGTCGTAGTTCACGAGAGCGAAGTTGCGTCGTCGCGTGGTGTTACGAACGCATCCTTCAGACGTCTTTTAAGACGTCTGGGAGATGGCCCAGACGTCTGACCAGACGTCTGGAACCACTTCCAGACGTCTGGGAATTGGTTATTTCTGGCACGCGTGAATCGTTTGCGTGCCTGAGCGCGCAAACCTGCGTACGCTCTCTCTCCCTCTCTCCTGCGACCGCAGACCACCCTGTCCCGCTCTCTCTCTCTCCTCCTCGCGTGGCCTTAAAAGGCCACGCCCTCCCCCTCACTCCCGTCACCTTCGCCCCCTTCCTCTTCTCCTTCCAGTCAGTGAGCGAGAGCAAGCGCGAGTGAGCGGCGGCGGCGACAGCCGCGGCGGGTGCGGGAGGAGGTGCTGCGTGGGGGAGGAGGCGTCGGCCGTGAGGGCTCGAGCCTGCCGGGGCAGCGGGAGCCGGCCGGCGGGGGCGCAGCAGACGCGGGGTGGCGCGGGAGGCCTGCTGCAGCTCAAGCAGCAGGAGGAGCACTCGCAGCGCGGCCGTGCGTCGCGAGCGGAGGGCGAGTGGCGCCCTGATTCTGGAAAATTTTCCAGAATCAGACGTCTGTGATTCCAACCAGACGACGGGGAAGACGTTTGGAATACTGTCCAGACGTCTGAAAGGTGAGTTATTTCCGCTTCTTTGTTTTCTTCGACTGACCGTACTAAGAGAGAGAGGAAATGGGTACGCGCAAGTTCTGAGATTCGCATCCAACGCGAATCAAACGTCTGGCTGCAATGCCAGACGACGGGAACGACTTCCAGACGTCTTGGGTGAATATCGGATGTCTGGGAACTAGGCTAGACGCCCCCGCAGGCTTCTGGACGTCTGAGAGACCACGCAGAGCAAGGTAACCCCTGATCCACTTTTTAAGACGTCTGGAATAAGTTCCAGACGTCTGATTTTGCACTGTTCCGTCGTTTTCGACCCGTTTAGGGCCCGTTCGGGTTCCGTTTTCCGCGTTTCGAGTTGCGTTCTTTTCGGAATTAAATCCTCTACCTGTCTACAGTAGCTGTATACTGTTTTGAGAAATTCCTTGTGTTTGATCCTTGTGATAGGACCCCGTTCCGTTGCAGTCTCGGGGGTTGAGGAGGCACGCGGGATTCCCGACCACGCCCCCAGTTCGCCTGTTGTAACCGATAGAGTGGCTTTAAGTATAATCTGTTAAATTATGAAACCATAAATAGAACCTAGGACATTGCATGAATCCTAGGAATGAGAAATTGTTACGAACGGGCGCTCCAGACATCTTTTAAGACGTCTGGGAGGTGGCCCAGACGTTGTACCAGACGTCTGGAATCACTTACAGACGTCGGACCAGACGTCTGGGATCATTTCCAGACGTCTGAAAATCGGTTATTTTGGTACGCTACTGTTCGTCTGCGCGCCTGAGCGCGCAGACCTGCTTTTTCTCTCTCTCCTGCAGCCGCAGACGCCTCTGCCGCGTTCTCTCTCTCCTCCTCGCGCGGCCTTAAAAGGGCCATGCCTCTCCCTCACTCCCGTCACCTCCGCCTCCTTCCTCTTCTCCTTCAGCCAGTGCGCGAGAGCGAGCGCGAGGGTGCAGCGGCATCGACAGCCGCGGTGCGTGGGAGGAGGTGCTGCGCGTGGGAGAGGCGCTCGGCCGTGAGGGCGAGCTCACCGGGGCTGCTAGGGCTGGCCGGCGGGGGGTGCAGCGGGAGCGAGGCGACGCGGGGGGGGGGACTGCTGCGGCTTGAGCAGCAGGCACACGAGGCGCGACGCGGCCGGGCGTCCTGAGTGGAGGGCGAGTCGCGCCCTGGTTCTGGAAAATTTTCCAGAATCAGACGTCTAAAAGGTAAGATTTTCCATCTTCTTCCTTCCCTTCGATTGACCGTACTAAGAGAGAGAGAAAATGGGTACGCGCAGGGTTTGAGATTCGCATCCAACGCGAATCAGACGTCTGGCTGCAGTGCCAGACGACTGTAGCGACATCCAGACGTTTGGGGTAACCATCGGACGTCTGGGAACTAGGCCAGACGCCCCCGCAGGCTTCTGGATGTCTGAGAGACCACGCAGAGCAAGGTAAACCCTGTTTCACTTTTTAAGACGTCTGGAATAAGTTCCAGACGTCTGATTTTGCATTGTTTCATCGTTTTCGACCCATTTAGGGCCCGTTTGGGTTCCGTTTTCCGCGTTTCGAGTTGCGTTCTTTTCGGAATTACATCCTCTACCCGTCTACAGTAGTTGTACACTATTTTGAGACACTCCTTGTGTTTGATCCTTGTGATAGGACCCCGTTCCGTTGCAGTCTCGGTGGTCGCGGAGGCACGTGGGATTCCCGACCACGCCCGGCTGATACGCGACATTGTACGAGAGGAGCTCCACCCACCGCCCCGAGCGCCTCACCCTGGGGCTGCGGAGGGGGAGTCCTCTGTGGGATCACTCGACGGACGCGGCGCTGGACACGGGGGAGGGGATGGGCCGCCGCAGCCCCCACCTTCCTCCGATACTTCTGTGCACGAGGCACCGTTGCCTGGGGGTGGACCAGCATCCCCATTGCAGCGCCACTCTGAGCTCTTCGGGCAGTTCCGGAAGCTGAAGCCCCCCTCCTTCAAGGGGGATGAGGACCCGACCGAGGCAGAGGACTGGCTTGAGCAGCTGGAGAAGATTTTCGACACCCTTCGCCCCCCGGTGGAGTGTCGCGTGGCCTTTTCCACGTACCAGTTGGAGAGTGCGGCACACAGGTGGTGGAGGGCGGTCCGGGGACAGGAGAGGGACGAGCCAACCTGGGACCGGTTCGTCGCCCTCTTCTGCGAGCAGTACTTTCCCCAGACGTGGCAGGACCAGAGGAGGCGGGAGTTCCATACTCTCCACCAAGGGACGATGACCGTGAGCGCGTACCGCACGCGTTTCCTAGAGCTGTCCCGCTTTGCAGCGACAGCGGTAGCTACTGAGGAGGAGCGCCTTTGGAGGTTCACCGAGGGGCTCCGACCTGCGATTCGGGGGTATGTCAAACCCCTGGAGCTGCCTATGTTTTCGAGGGTAGTAGAGGCAGCGATGACTTACGAGGAGACCAACCTGTTCGCGCGAAACACTGACGGCGGGCGGAAGAGGCACTTTTAGCCAGACTTTTCACAGGGCCGGCGAGAGAGGAGACACGTGGCATCTGCAGGAGAGACGTCACGTTTTACAGGGCCATCAGTGGCCTTTGGGGGCCCTCGACAGGGGCCAGTCGCCAGCACCGGACCCCCGCCCAGCCGACAGCAGGGACCCACTGAGGGCAGGAGTCGGGTTCCCCTCTGTTACCTGTGTGGCCAGCCGGGCCACATCAGGAGGGACTGGCCGTCTAGGGCAGGAGGTCAGCAGATACTTCCCGCGCAAAGCACTGGAGGGCGCGGTTCCCAGGCGCGAGGAGGAGGACAGCAGTCGCGAGGAGGGTACCGGCCAGCACCTACCCGTCCGACGCAGAGTGTGGCTGCTTCGTCCGTACCTAGAGCTGAGGGGCGTATCAACGCCCTAACACACAGGGACGCCAGAGCTTCGGGATCGGTGGTAGCAGGTATGGTTCCAGTTTCCGGTAGACTCGTTTACACGCTTTTCGATTACAGCGCTACGCACTCATTTGTCGCAGCCAGTTTCGCAGTTAGTTTGGACCAGGATTATACAGCATTAGAAAATCCGTTCGTAATCAGAGGTCCGAGTGGTCAGCTGTTTGTAGCTGAGGAGGTGTACACGGATTGCGAGGTCAGCGTCGGGGGACATAGCCTGCCAGCTGACCTAATTATGATACAGATGGAGAACTTTGGAGTGATTCTGGGGATGGATTGGTTGTCCGCTTACCACGCCTTGGTGGACCGTTTTGAGAGGAAGATTGTCTTCTCCATTCCGGAGTTGCCTTCTTTCGAGTTTCACGGATAGCCAGTGGACGGAGGTTTCAGGTGCATTTCGGCACTTCGGGCGGCGAGACTTTTGAGCCAGGGGTGTGAAGGTTTCCTAGCTTGTGTGGTGGCATGGCCCAGCCCTGTGGCAGACTTCCAGAGCATCCCGGTGGTCAGAGAGTACCTTGACGTGTTTCCAGACGAGTTACCAGGACTACCGCCCGAGCTTGAGATCGAGTTTGAGATCTCACTATTACTAGGGACCAGCCCCATCTCCACCGCGACATACAGGATGGCACTGCTTGAGCTGCGAGAGCTCAAGTCCCAATTATAGGGCCTTTTGGAGAAAGGTTTCATGAGGCCCAGTGCGTCTCCCTGGGGAGCCCCAGTACTGTTTGTGAAGAAGAAGGATGGGACCTTACGCCTTTGTGTGGACTACCGACAGCTGAATAGGGTCACCATCAAGAACAGATATCCGCTGCCGAGGATCGACGACTTGTTTGACCAGTTGCGGGGTGCCACGGTGTTTTCCAAGATCGACTTGAGGTCTGGATACCACCAGTTGAGGATCAGGGAGACCGACGTCTCCAAGACAGCTTTCCGCACCCGGTACGGACACTACGAGTTTTTGGTCATGCCGTTTGGGCTGACCAATGCCCCCGCTGCTTTCATGGATCTGATGAACCGGGTGTTTAGACCGTACTTGGACCAGTTCGTGGTGGTTTTCATAGACGATGTACTCGTCTATTCTAGAGATCGGACGCAGCACAGACAGCATTTGCGGATGGTTCTGGACACTCTGAGACGATGCAGGATGTATGCAAAGTACAGCAAGTGCGAGTTCTGGTTGAGGGAGGTGACCTTCTTAGGTCATGTGATCTCTAGAGACGGCTTGGCGGTGGACCCAGCCAAGGTCGAGGCAGTACTCAGGTGGGAGAGACCGCATTCAGTCACTGAGATTCGTAGTTTCCTGGGACTGGCAGGCTACTACAGACGATTCATCAGAGGTTTTTCACAGATTGCGCGTCCTATGACACAGTTGACCCGGAAGGACGTGCCCTTCGCTTGGACAGACACCTGTGAGGCGTGTTTTCTGGAGCTGAAGGAGAGGTTGACCTCGGCTCCCGTGCTCACCATCCCTGACAGTAGTGGCGGGTTCGTTATGTACACGGACGCCTCCTTGCAGGGGTTAGGAGGTGTGCTCATGCAGAGGGGTCACATTGTCGCTTACGCTTCGCGGCAACTGAAGCCCCATGAGCATACCTACCCTACCCACGACTTAGAGTTGGCAGCTGTTGTTTTCGCGCTGAAGATTTGGAGGCACTACTTGTACGATGAGACCTTCGAGATTTTCATAGATCACAAGAGCCTCAGATACCTTTTTGATCAGAAGGAGCTCAACATGAGACAGAGACGTTGGTTGGAGCTCCTGAAGGACTACGACTGCAGCATCTCCTACCACCCGGGAAAGGCCAATGTGGTGGCTGACGCCTTGAGCCGTAAGGCGCCTGCACACTTGGCCAGTCTACAGTTACAGAGTTGGAGCCTTTTGGAGGAGGTGGGCAGTTGGCGACCTCTAGAGTTGCGAGGGTACTGTGGGGCAGTGACGGTGACATGACAGACCAGGCCAGAGCTGATAGACCGCATCACAACAGGACAGATGGCCGATCCGTACTTGCAGTCCTTGCGCGACAGAGTACTGTTGGGAGACCCGGGGGACTTCTCTTTTACAGACCAGGTGCTGCGCTTGAGGGGACGGTTGTGCGTTCCCAAAGATGAGGAGCTGTTGAGAGAGCTCCTGACTGAGGCACACGGTTCCAGATTCACCATACATCCTGGAAACACGAAAATGTACCACGACTTGAGATGCAAGTTTTGGTGGAGAGGGATGAAGCGGGATGTGGGTGAGTTCGTGCAGCAGTGCTTAGTGTGCCAGCAGGTGAAAGCCGAGCATCAGAGGCCTGCAGGGCCGCTACAGCCGCTTTCAGTGCGAGAGTGGAAGTGGGAGAGCATCACCATGGACTTGGTGGTGGGCTTACCTGTTACCCATCGGAGACACGACGCAGTCTGGGTAATAGTGGATAGACTGACGAAGACGGCATGATTCTTGCCGATCCGAGTTACTTTGGGACCAGCACAGTTGGCAAAGAGGTATATCCGGGATGTGGTACGACTACATGGAGTTTCGCGGGAGATCGTATCCGACCGGGATACTCGCTTTACGTCCTAGTTTTGGGCTGAGTTTCAGCAGGCCTTGGGGACGCGGTTGAGGTTTAGTACAGCTTACCACCCCAGACGGACGGACAGTCTGAGCGCACGATACAGACACTTGAGGATCTTTTGCGTGCCTGTGTACTGGACTGGAGGGGCTCTTGGGAGGAGCACCTGCCCCTGGCGGAGTTTGCATACAATAATAGTTATCACTCGAGCATCGGCATGGCTCCCTATGAGGCTCTGTACGGACGGAAGTGTACGGCACCCTTGAGTTGGGTTGAGGTGGGGACCAAGTGGGAGGTTGGCCCGAGGTTGATCCGGCAGAGTCACGAGGTAGTCGAGTAGATCCACAGGCGACTCCGCACTGTCAGGAGCAGACAGAAGTGCTACGCAGATCGGAGATGCAGAGAGGTGTAGTTTGAGGTTGGGGACCACGTCTTCCTTCGTGTTTCGCCCATGAAGGGCCTGCAGCAGTTTGGGGTGAGGGGGAAGCTCGCGCCGAGGTTTGTGGGGCCCTTTGAGGTCCTGGAGCGGGTTGGACCCGTTGCTTACAGGCTTGCCCTCCCCCCGCAGCTTTCTGGTGTGCACGGCGTGTTCCACGTGTCCAACCTCAGGAAGTACGTAGCCGATCCCAGTCATGTACTGAGTCACAAGAGCGTCGAGGTGGGCGACGACCTGACCTACCCTGAGTAGCCAGTGCAGATTCTAGACCGTGCCGTCCGCAGTTTGAGACGAAAGCAAGTACCCCTGGTAAAGGTTTTGTGGAGGAGCCAACGATATGAGGAGGCTACCTGGGAGCCTGAGGTGGCAATGCGGGAGCAGTACCCGGAACTCTTTGCGGGTACGTCTTTTCGGACCGACTTTGGTCCTCTTTGAGTTTGTTATGGTTTTTATGACGTTTTCCCGCACCCTAGTTAGCGCAAGTTTCGGGGACAAAACTTCCTTTGAGTTTGTTATATTGTTATGAACGGGCGCTCCAGAAGTCCTTTAAGACGTCTGGGAGGTGGCCCAGACGTCGTTCCAGACGTCTGGAATCACTTACAGACGTCGGACCAGACGTCTGGGATCATTTCCAGACGTCCGGAAATCGGCTATTTTGGCACACTACTGTTCATCTGCGTGCCTGAGCGCGCAGACCTGTTTTTTCTCTCTCTCCCTCTTTTTCCCTCTCTCCTGCAACCGCAGACGCCTCTGCCGCATTCTCTCTCTCCTCCTCACGCGGCCTTAAAAGGGTCACGCCTCTCCCTCACTCCCGTCACCTCCGCCTCCTTCCTTTTCTCCTTCAGCCAGTGCGCAAGAGCGAGCGCGAGGGTGCAGCGGTAGCGACAGTCGCGATGATCGTGGGAGGTGCTGCGCGTGGGAGAGGCGCTCAGCCGTGAGGGCGAGCTCGCCGGGGCTGCTAGGGCCGGCCGGCGAGGGTCGCAGCGGGCGCGAGGCGACCCGGGGGGGGACTGCTGCGGCTCGAGCAGCAAGCACACGAGGTGCGACACGGCCGGGCGTCGCGAGCGGAGGGCGAGTCGCGCCCTGGTTCTGGAAAATTTTCCAGAATCAGATGTCTGTGCTTCTAAACAGATGACGGGCACGACGTCTGGAAGACTGTCCAGACGTCTGAAAGGTGAGATTTTCCGTCTTCTTCCTTCCCTTCGATTGACCGTACTAAGAGAGAGAGGAAATGGGTACACGCAGGGTTTGAGACTCGCATCCAACGCGAATCAGACGTCTGGCTGCAGTGCCAGACGACTGTAGCGACATCCAGACGTCCGGGGTAACCATCAGACGTCTGGGAACTAGGCCAGACGCCCCCGCAGGCTTCTGGATGTCTGAGAGACCACGCAGAGCAAGGTAAACCCTGTTTCACTTTTTAAGACGTCTGGAATAAGTTCCAGACGTCTGATTTTGCACTGTTTCATCGTTTTCGACCCATTTAGGGCCCATTCGGGTTCCGTTTTCCGCGTTTCGAGTTGCATTCTTTTCGGAATTACATCCTCTACCCGTCTACAGTAGTTGTACACTGTTTTGAGACACTCCTTGTGTTTGATCCTTGTGATAGGACCCCGTTCCGTTGCAGTCTCGGTGGTCGCGGAGGCACGCGGGATTCCCGACCACGCCCCCATTACTCTCGTTGTACCTGGTAGAGTGGCTTTAAGTATAATCTGTTAAATTATGAAACCATAAATAGAACCTAGGACATTGCATGAATCCTAGGAATGAGAAATAGATTGAATGGTAGATTCCTAGGGTGTTGCATGAATCCTAGGCTGGAAAACTAGATTGTATGATAGATCCTAGAATATGGCATGAATCCTAAGATGGGAAAACTAGTGGAATGTATGAATACTGCAGTCTTGGAAAATGTGGAAAGGAAATACTAGCTGCCTGTGAATTGAATTAACAGCTGCCTGTTATGAATAAATAAACGTGATTGAGAATATGAATTGTAAGAACGTGAAACTGGAAAGTGAAACCTGGATGTTTTGAGTTAAAAGAGCTGGAACCCTACGGGGAATTAGGAGTAGAACTCCTGGAAAGTGAATGGAATAGAATTGGGGAAGTGAGCTGGCCCTTGAGTACGGAGTACCAAGGAGGGCGACTGTCTCCCTGTTTAGTGCAGAGCGGAGCCAGCCGCCCCAGGGACCCGGGGTTAGGACTGACCACTCTGTACCGACTTGCTGGCCCTCGTGTACGTAGTACCGAGGAGAGCTACTAGTGTAGGGAGGTACTAGCTACCCCACGGGCCCCGGGGTTCTGCTAGCCTCCCACGCCGACTTGTTAGGCCCACTGGGGCAAACTAGGGTAGTCAGGCGAGGGTGCGCGGACTGTGGAGGGGCAAGGCCCCTGTTTGGTTACTGTGGAGGGGTTGGACCCCTGTTACTGAGAGGGCTCTGATCTGTACTGGTTCCGTGCTGTGCTTTGGGCGCATCCGTTAACGGAAACGACTGACCGCGTGCCCTTGCGGGTTAGCTACCCGTGCGTTTACCGCGCGTGCCGTAGTCACCGTTACGTCTGTCAGTGACCTTGGGGTGGTTGACTGAGAGTAGGATCACCACGGGAGACTCTCCCGGCTAGGAAAGCACCACGTGCTACTTCTACTGTTCGGAAAAGATTGCAATCAAGATCGTTCCCACGAGGAACATTCGAGATCAAGTGAAGGATCTGAGAAATAGATAAATTGTGAAATAATAGAAAGACGTAGATAAAGGAAGAAAGAAAATTTAAAACAACTACTGTACACTTTACTATTTCTTTAGTTTAGCTGCCACTATACTCAGCGTTTTGCTGACGTGTTACACTCGTTACCTTTCAGGACCAGGTGTTGAGCAGCCAGGGTCAGCGGCTGCAGAGGACGCGGGGCCGAGTAGGGTCCAGTAGAGTTACCGCTGTTCTCTTGTACCTCTTTTTGTTCCGTTATAGTGAGTAGTTCTTGTTTCCGCTGTACTTTTCTTTACCTGCAGTTCATATTATGTTATGAATGTTGTTCTACTGTTGTGGTGGTATATACTGTAGTGGTTTCTTTCCTTACTGCTGTATTTCCTTACTGTTAGTTATATTCATGCTGAATGTGGTTTATTTTACTGCTCTTTTGGTTACTTCCTCGTTGGACGACTAGGTCTTGGGATTAGTCGAGTCAGTCCGGTTCTCGTGTCTCGTAGGGACTTGGGAATCGGGTTGTTACAGAAATAGATTGAATGGTAGATCCTAGGGTGTTGCATGAATCTTAGGGTTGGAAAACTAGATTGTATGATAGATCCTAGGATATAACATTAATCCTAGGACGGGAAAACTAGTGGAATGTATGAATAATGCAGTATTGGAAAATGTGGAAAGGGATTAATAGCTGCCTGTGAATTGAATTAACAGCTGCCTGTTATGAATAAATAAACGTGATTGAGAACATGGATTGTATGAACGTGAAACTGAAAAGGTGAAACCTGATTGTGTTGAGTTAAAAGAGCTAGAACCCTACGGGGAATTAGGAATAGAACCCCTGGAAGTGAATGGAATAGAATTGGGAAAGTGAGCTGGCCCTTGAGTACGGAGTACCAAGGAGGGCGACTGTCTCCCTGTTTAGTGCAGAGCGGAGCCAGCCGCCCCAGGGACCCGGGGTTAGGACTGACCACTCTGTACCGACTTGCTGGCCCTCGTGTACGTAGTACCGAGGAGAGCTACTAGTGTAGGGAGGTACTAGCTACCCCACGGGCCCCGGGGTTCTGCTAGCCTCCCACGCCGACTTGTTAGGCCCACTGGGGCAAACTAGGGTAGTCAGGCGAGGGTGCGCGGACTGTGGAGGGGCAAGGCCCCTGTTTGGTTACTGTGGAGGGGTTGGACCCCTGTTACTGAGAGGGCTCTGATCTGTACTGGTTCCGTGCTGTGCTTTGGGCGCATCCGTTAACGGAAACGACTGACCGCGTGCCCTTGCGGGTTAGCTACCCGTGCGTTTACCGCGCGTGCCGTAGTCACCGTTACGTCTGTCAGTGACCTTGGGGTGGTTGACCGAGAGTAGGATCACCACGGGAGACTCTCCCGGCTAGGAAAGCACCACGTGCTACTTCTACTGTTCGGAAAAGATTGCAATCAAGATCGTTCCCACGAGGAACATTCGAGATCAAGTGAAGGATCTGAGAAATAGATAAATTGTGAAACAATAGAAAGACGTAGATAAAGGAAGAAAGAAAATTTAAAACAACTACTGTACACTTTACTATTTCTTTAGTTTAGCTGCCACTATACTCAGCGTTTTGCTGACGTGTTACACTCGTTACCTTTCAGGACCAGGTGTTGAGCAGCCAGGGTCAGCGGCTGCAGAGGACGCGGGGCCGAGTAGGGTCCAGTAGAGTTACCGCTGTTCTCTTGTACCTCTTTTTGTTCCGTTATAGTGAGTAGTTCTTGTTTCCGCTGTACTTTTCTTTACCTGCATTTCATATTATGTTATGAATGTTGTTCTACTGTTGTGGTGGTATATACTGTAGTGGTTTCTTTCCTTACTGCTGTATTTCCTTACTGTTAGTTATATTCATGCTGAATGTGATTTATTTTACTGCTCTTTTGGTTACTTCCTCGTTGGACGACTAGGTCTTGGGATTAGTCGAGTCAGTCCGGTTCTCGTGTCTCGTAGGGACTTGGGAATCGGGTTGTTACAGAAATAGATTGAATGGTAGATCCTAGGGTGTTGCATGAATCTTAGGGTTGGAAAACTAGATTGTATGATAGATCCTAGGATATAACATTAATCCTAGGACGGGAAAACTAGTGGAATGTATGAATAATGCAGTATTGGAAAATGTGGAAAGGGATTAATAGCTGCCTGTGAATTGAATTAACAGCTGCCTGTTATGAATAAATAAACGTGATTGAGAACATGGATTGTATGAACGTGAAACTGAAAAGGTGAAACCTGATTGTGTTGAGTTAAAAGAGCTAGAACCCTACGGGGAATTAGGAATAGAACTCCTGGAAGTGAATGGAATAGAATTGGGAAAGTGAGCTGGCCCTTGAGTACGGAGTACCAAGGAGGGCGACTGTCTCCCTGTTTAGTGCAGAGCGGAGCCAGCCGCCCCAGGGACCCGGGGTTAGGACTGACCACTCTGTACCGACTTGCTGGCCCTCGTGTACGTAGTACCGAGGAGAGCTACTAGTGTAGGGAGGTACTAGCTACCCCACGGGCCCCGGGGTTCTGCTAGCCTCCCACGCCGACTTGTTAGGCCCACTGGGGCAAACTAGGGTAGTCAGGCGAGGGTGCGCGGACTGTGGAGGGGCAAGGCCCCTGTTTGGTTACTGTGGAGGGGTTGGACCCCTGTTACTGAGAGGGCTCTGCTCTGTACTGGTTCCGTGCTGTGCTTTCGGCTCACCCGTTAACGGAAACGACTGACCGCGTGCCAGTGTGGGTTAGCTACCCGTGCGTTTACCGCGCGTGCCGTAGTCACCGTTACGTCTGTCAGTGACCTTGGGGTGGTTGACTGAGAGTAGGATCACCACGGGGGACTCTCCCGGCCAGGAGAGCAGCACGTGCTACTTCTACTGTTCGGAAAAGACTGCAATCAAGATCGTTCCCACGAGGAACATTTGAGATCAAGTGAAGGATCTGAGAAATAGATAAATTGTGAAACAATAGAAAGACGTAAATAAAGGAAGAAAGAAAATTAAAACAGCTACTGTACACTTTACTATTTCTTTAGTTAGCTGCCACTCTACTCAGCGTTTTGCTGACGTGTTACACTCGTTACCTTTCAGGACCAGGTGTTGAGCAGCCAGGGTTAGCGGCTGCAGAGGACGCTGGGCCGAGTAGGGTCCAGTAGAGTTACCATTGTTCTTTGTACCCCTTTTGTTTTCCATTGTAGTGAGTAGTTCTTGTTACCGTTGTACTTTTTCTTTACCTGCAGTTTCATATTATGTTATGAATGTTGTTCTACTATTGTGGTGGTATATACTGTAGTGGTTTCTTTCCTTACTGCTGTATTTTCTTACTGTTAGTTATATTCATGCTGAATGTGGTTTATTTTACGGCTCTTTTGGTTACTTCCTCGTTGGACGATTAGGTCTTGGGATTAGTCGAGTCGGTCCGGTTCTCGTGTCTCGTAGGGACTCGGGAATCGGGTCGTTACACGTGGCACACGCATCTGCGTCGTCGACGCACTCCTTTCAAAGGGAAGCATCCTATTTCCTATAGAAGCTTAGGTTAAATATTACTTTGTTGGCTCTATAGGATTACTTGTTTTATCTTTGTTATTTGATTGGGTATTCGCTTTGCGAATTCCCATCTCCTTCGCGAGACAAAATCCTTCTCGTGAAGAGAAGGGGTTGAGGTATGCTACCCCCGTCTAAGTAGCGTGGTTGTATTGAGGTTGAATCACCCTCGTTTTAAAGTGATTCGGTTTAGTGGATTTGATCAACTTGGTTGATCGGAAAATCTTAACTCGAGAGGGTTAGGTGGTGGTTTTCACCCGGTTTGAGTTTCCACCTAAAAATCTTTGTGTACTTTGTGCGATTGTGATTTAGTGAGATTGTTTATTATTTATTTCCGCAATTATTACGTCAACCCCTCCTGGTAGGGAAACTACAATGGATTGATGTGCCAAAAGGTTCAGAAAGATATAAACAAGGTATCATATACAGAGAAACTCGTACGGAAAGCAGAGACGATTTGTTTTCGGAAAAGCGATAATAATAGGGCCTTACATGGCCCAAAACACGCTATCAGACAGAAATTAGATATCTGGGAAAGGTTCCAGACGTCTTAAAACAGTTCTTAGTGATACCTCTCTCAGTGTTCCGCTATTAGACGTCCGGAGCTCAATGCCGACGTCCAAGGACTCTGTCAGACGCCTGGGGGTGCTTCCGGATGTCTGAAACTGCCTCGGCTATGCTCCCGCCCTTTGACACATACACGTACGCTGTCAGGACTTGTCAGAGAGGAAAAGTACGGAATGTAAATCTCTACCAGACGTCTTGCTCTACCTTCGGACATCCGGTGAGACGTCTGGGTGTCTCTCCGGCCGTCTGATTCCACGGAAAAAATGACTTTCGCGGAATTGCTCTAGCTCCCCTTGCCTGCAGGTGCTGCAGCAGAACGACGCCGTACCCTCCGCCGTCGCGCTTCCTCTCGCTCGGCTCTCCACTCTTCACTCGCTCTCGCCTTCGCTCTGCTCTCGGCTACGAGTGGGCAACGAAGAGGAGGGGGAGAGATTTATAAAGGGAGAGGAGGTGAGGGGGGTGGAAAGGCGAAGCATGGCGCGAAGTGGCGTCACAGGAGAAGGCGCGGTGAGGCGCGGTGAGAGAGGAAGTATGGCGCTCGTACGTTTCGCACTAAAAGCATTTTCAGACGTTTGGTAAACATCCCAAACATCCGGACAGACGTCTAGTGAACATCTCAGACGTCTTAAATGACCAAAAGGGTGGTGGGTCGTTTCACACCCCATCTATGTGTGCCAAGATTAGCAAATCTCTTCTTCCAATATTGTTTCTCATATTGGATATGCAAATCATGATTATCACTAGTTAATGGTAAATGTACATTTCATAGGCTCACCATGTGAAGTAATTATACTAGATCATTTAATCTCTAGATCAAGTTGTTTAATATGTATCCTTTACTAGCCATAGCCACGGTGCACGTTTTCTTCACCAAATTTTGTTGTGGATCAATACCTTGAAAGTACGGAAAAATTATGCAAAAATGGATTGACAAAGAAGCCATTTGATCTTAACCAGGAATTATATATTTTGCCATTATGCAAGAAAACGGGCTCATGCTCCCATACTATATGAAGGCAAGCCTAGGGGCATGCATGTCTAGTCTGACCCTTGTGATCTATATGGTTCAAGAGCAATTCCTTTCATTCACTATGGTTCTCAGATATTCAAATTAATTAATCTTCCAAACTCCTAATTATCCGGTGATGGTTCCAACCTTCCATATGAAAGTAACTTAGTCTGGTTGAAGTTCCTCCAAGTTTGGATAAGCAAACATTTCTTGGAAACTTTCCTTTTTCAAAGGGCATTGGAACAGAGGGTGGTTTGTGTGTTCCCCAACATTGTGCAAAAAGAATAGGCCAACTAAGAGCCACATGGAATAAACAAAACATCACAGGGTGCTTTTGCCATCCAAGGAAGTCCTATTATTCTTTTCTGACCAAGAACCTCTTGAACTCTGGGCCAACCTAAGAATATACATGTGTTGATCTAATGTGGGAACAACGAATTGGACCCCAAGGTTCCCTGGAAACATCACAAGGACCAATCAAATGACTCGCCATTGGTGCTATTATTCTTTTCTGACCAAGAACCTCTTGAACTCTGGGCCAACCTAAGAATATACATGTGTTGAACTAATGTGGGAACAACGAATTCGACCCCAAGGTTCCCTGGAAACATCACAAGGACCAATCAAATGACTCGCCATTGGTGCATGTTGATTCTCCACTAGCACAAAAAGGCCACCATAATGGGATCCAAGCGTGACCTGCTCCATGGCATTTTATTAAACATACTGGTTCAAGAAGATAGGTTGCCATCCATGTGTTACGATACTATTTAGTTATGTTCTCTTGATTTCTTGTGTTAATAAATATTTGATAAGTACCAATTTGAGTTCAGAGGCTTAGTCTTCTATGTACTGTAATAGTTATCAGTTAACTGCATCTAAAGCTTAATTGTTTTGCGAAAATCGTGTCTTGCAGGTTCAAGAGGACCCGAGTCTTGATGTGACATCTTGAGCAAACCGTGTCTTGCAGGCCTATTTCTTTGAATCACAACCTTGAAAAATACCAGCCAATTTTTGATGAAAATGTTGATATATATAATGTCATCTTTCCCTCTTGGAAGTAGAGGAAGTAAGAGGGTAAACAGATTTCTGAATGTTGCAGCCTTCATTTCAGGAGTATTATAGGTATTGGATGCCCCGAGGAGTATCAGTGCTATTGGACTTACTTTGCTTTGATATATAATAATGTTTCCAAGGCTTGGATAAGACATGTTGCCGCAGCGATTATATATATATATATATATATATATATATATATATATATATATACCCCTTTTTATTTATTTATTTATTTCTTATCTTTTGTTTGTGTGTGCTGTAATTTTTTTATTTTTACGGGACGTATCCTTAGACGTCTCCTTCCCCTCTCGGGTAGGCCCTTATGGATTGGGTATTTTCCTTTTTAATAGAATGTTTTATTTCTTTAAAAAAAAAAAAAGGTTACTTTTGCAATGTTGCCACTGATACTATGAACCCACTTCTAGTTCGAGGTAATTGAGCAGCCTAGACAGGAGCAGTCAAATCCATTGCCATGACCAGGACGCATAAGAGAACACCCTCCTATAATTCAAAAAAAAAAAGGAAAAACTATTTTTTCTAGGGATTTTTCCATATGCACGTGTAAATGTACGAAATTACATCCATATCCATGCATATCTCGATATTAAACTATACCCCTACAAACTTGTTAACTAGATATGGCTACACTTGCCGGTCATGTCTCCATTAGATTTGAAGGAATCTTTCTTGACGACAGTTAACTTTAACGATTCAAAGTTTGAAATTTATGTCAATTTCTGCATTCCCTTGTTAATGTAAAAGTCCCTTTATTTTTTTTGTCAATCTTCATCCTCCTCTGACCATTACAACTCCTTGTTAGAGACCACAATGGTGACGGTGATGGCTTTGAGATCCTTTGCTGAAGACCTTCCTCCTTCCTTGTGCACCCACCTATAGGGGCCCTCCCTCCTCCTCCTTCGTACCCTTGCTGCCCCCCTTCCACCTTTCCTCCACAACTGACTACAGCCACCCCTTCCTAACCCTCCCCCCCTAACCCCTCCACTTTCATCCCAACAACTAACCACCCCATCCTTCCCCTTCCCCTTTCCCTCCTCCTTCTTTG
The DNA here is from genome assembly GCA_037157565.1 of Thalassia testudinum. Classification (NCBI taxonomy): domain Eukaryota; kingdom Viridiplantae; phylum Streptophyta; class Magnoliopsida; order Alismatales; family Hydrocharitaceae; genus Thalassia; species Thalassia testudinum. The sequence goes on from JAZHRO010000030.1 coordinate 59,984,997, forward strand.
CCTAGCTCGGAGCTCATCGAGGGAGTGGAAGGGTCCTTCTCTCTCTCTCTCTCTCTCTCTCATGCACACACAGGTGAGGGGTAGGAAACATGGTTTAGATTTTTTTTTTCATTTTTTTAAGCTTAACTATGGTATGGAGTTACATAATAACCCTACTTAGATGCAATGGAAGGACATATATGGGCAATGGCACAAGTTTGTAAGAGCATAGTAGTAATACTAAGACATACAAAGGTAGGAATGTAATTATATATGTTTACAAGGACATGGATGTAAAATTTCCATTTTCTATTTATACCTTAGGTTTGCACATGTGTTAGGTTGGCACCTAACTGATGACCTCATGCTAAGATCTCGATCTATAGGTTTGAATTTTTTTAAACTCAACCTAACTCATCCTACTATCCAATCAAGTCCAACCTAAGCCTTAAAATTAGGTCAAGTTGGGTTGGGTGGATTTGTTGAGTAATCAAACTTTACCGATCTTTCTTATATAGTTTCTATTTAATAACAAAAAATTATAAATTCATACCACAACACAACTTAAGCTATGGGCATATGACTTCATGTGACATGAGGCAAAAAATTTGACAATTGAGATGGTCTGAATCAAATGGAGTAACATGCTCTCACTATCTTAAAAAGATTTCCCTCAGAAAGTAATCTCACAACTCTTTGATGTTATACATACATATATACATCCATACATATATTATGTATGTATTAATGTTATTTGGAAAGCTATGAGTTAAGGGATTGATTGCTCCTCTAACCCATATTTTAATATGTTGAGATTTTTCCATCCTAACTCAACCCACAATCCATATCTCCTTTTGTCTCTCTTTTTTGGGATATCACTTGTCGTCAAGTTTGTTGTGTATTTATTTTACCTAAATTCCATAAACTCGTCCTTCTTAAATGGTTTGCTATAGATTTTCTTTTTTTAGACACATAATTAAGGACTGATCGCTATATATTTATGATTCTACATGGATTTAATTATTTTATGTGCGTATAAGAGGAGATGAAGCAAAATAGTTTGAGATTGCTCCATCATAACATAATCATTAACTTATTATATGCAAATTCATTCTTGACATTTTTTGGAAACATCCACATGTCAATACATAGGAATTCATTTTTAACTTTTTTTTTTGGTAGGTGCAATTCCTTCTTAACTTGATCATTTGAAATAGTGGAATATGTTTTTACTAAAATTTCTTGAAAAATTCTTGCCCAAACTATCTATTAAAATGTATGAATCGAGTATAATGTCTATCCTCAAAGGTGATTACATTATCAAATATATTAGAATTTGATCCATAGGGGTCTAAATCAAAGCTATGGTCACCTTCAAGATCATTTTTCCCTTTCTAGAAAATGGAAGAATACGTCGTCTTCTTTCCCATCAAAGAATATATGCCATCAAGCCTTTTTCAAGCACATCAACATACACTTTATTTTGTTCTCCTTCCTTCTTATTATTTTTTTCTCATAATTTTTATATGGCTAATTGTTAGAAGTCAAAGGACCTGATTAAGCCAACTATCTCAAGTATGAAAAGAAGTACAAAATATACAAATATGAAGATATTGGTAACTCAATTGCACCATGAAGGGTGTATGTCTTGGGGAGGGTTGTAACTCTTGAAATTTGTAATATGTCAATATTTTGCGGGAGATTTTTTAAGTACAAGGTAACTAGATGGCCTTCTCAATGCCTCTACAATGGGACATGAGGATCATCCAAAAAGGTTGAGGGATTGGTCATTAGCTTTTTCAAGCTTGCTTCATTACCGAAAGTATAGTTTACGCAGTGGTGGCACAAGATTGGTTGTACGATATACTTGAGAACCAATCCAAAAAAAAAAAAGGACAAAGGTGTGTGGTCTAGCGAGTCTTGCACTGTCGCTTTGGTTCTTCAGTTGTTGCTTTGCTTTGCTGCTTCTATTGGTCCTACTGCTTAGGCGCTTGGAGGGCTAGGTAGGAAGACCATAGGTAAGCCAACTGAGTGACTTGAGTGGGAACACCACTGGTAGGCTTTAACTCCAACCTAGGAGATTTGAGCAGAGCTGCTTGCAGAGTCCCACTAAGATGGCATCTCCTAGCAAGAAGCTGTTTGTCGCTAGTCAGTCTAACAATCATGCCAACTGCTCACACTTGGCTTATATGACTGGGGTTCTTTTGCAAGGTTTTAAGCTTTGACTCTATCTCTACCTGAGTCAAAGGCTTCGTGAGCCTTTACTTGACGGATTAAAATTTTTTTTCTCTCATCACTAATATGTTTGGAAGAATAGTGGATTTCCTTTTATAAAATATCCTTTTGCAAGTAAGAAGGAAATCACAGCAAGAAGTAAAAAAATAGTTATGGTAGAGTTTTTCATTCAAATTTGATCCATTTATGAGCATGCACTTAAATTTTATTTTAAGGTATGACTCATTAAATTTCACATCATATTTGAAATAGATCCAAGTGAAATCACAAAAATAATGAACTACAGGTGATAAAATGCAATCCATAAAAAGATGGAAGAGAGGAAAATTATTCAAACTTGCAGATATACAATCATCGTAATTTACGATCATAGCTTTCCAACTATGGAAATATATAAGTAGATAGAAGGTCTTCGTCAAATTGAACTCGAGTGAGCCGCCTCGAACAAAGTAGCCCAAATTAAATTTTTAACGAACCGAACCGGTGTATTCCACCTGACCTGACCCCACATTAACTTGAAAGCAGCCAAGCTGCCCGAGGGGACCTGCCCGAGCTGCCCGTTCCCTCCCCATCTCCCATTTTCTGCGCGCACCAAACAACATCTATCTGATACAAACACCGATCGTGATCACATCGAAATCCCTCGCTTCCCCAATCGATCTCCCGCACCTCGATTCGATCCCTCTCGAACCCCACGCCCTTCCACGCAGGAAAGATCGCACCTTTCTCGCTCACCGGGGGCGGGGGGGTGGGGGGGCCGCGCGCGATCGCCATGTCCAGTGGGGATATCCGGCGCGTGTCGCGGCAGGACATACAGCTGGTGAGAGAAGAGAAAGATGGCACCTTTAGAGGTCACTTGATGTCCTCGATGTGCCCTTTTGGGCGAAAGGTCGATTTTGAGGGGTTTGGGTTGGGTGGTCGGTTGATTCGGATGGGTTTTGGGTGGGAAAGAGCTGGAAATGAGGGGAAAGGCGCCGCCTTTTTTCGGTTAGAGGAGACGTGGGAGTTGTTGTGAAGGAGAGAGGGGATTTGGGTGGGAAATGCGTGAAAAAAGTTGCCTTGAATTGGTTGGTTTAGTGTTTTTTGTTTGTTTGTTTGCTTTAGTTACGCGGGCTGTCGCAGGTGGAGGTATTGAAATGCTGTGGAAAATTGGAATCTTGGTAGTATGGTTAGTTGGCGTTTGCTTTTTGTTGGTGATTTTTGATTTGCATGTCTTGGTATTGGCCTTGGATTTCCGAAAGCTATGTTCTTTTTTTGTTTTTTCAATGGTTGTGATCATATGTTGCGGTTTTTCGTTCTCTTGTTTATGGTGCAAATGCTATAAAATGACTGTTTTTTGGGCATTCTATCATTGATCTGTATGCCAATGGGAACTAAATGAGCCGCCTTTGTTTGTCTCTCTTTATATTGTTTGGAATTTCGCTACTTTTAATGAAGGCTCTAGATTTAGTTTTTGTTGGATCAAGCTGGATTGATGTCAAAATTACGAATCTTGAAATCTGTTGGTTTGATGTTGGGCGGTTGTTTAGTTTGCAGCAAGGAACTCCTTTTCTGCTCTGTTCTTATTGAACGACCTTTTTTCCCCATTTTCTGTTGCCTTTCTTTTTCTTTATCAATCCCTTTGCTTGAATTTAGTGATTTCCTATTGTTCCATGATCCATTCAAGTTTTCGACGTCGTAAGCTTTATGTTGCTCTTGTAGGTGCAAAATCTTATTGAACGTTGTCTGCAGCTTTACATGAACGAGAAAGAAGTGGTTCAAACTCTTCTCACTCAAGCAAAAATCGAACCTGGTTTCACCGAGCTTGGTAATTTTTTCTTGTGCTTGATTCCGAATCTTGTAGTTCTATTCCATCACTTGGTAGCATGCCATGCTAGAAACAATTTGTATGCAATATTTGGATTAGCTTGTCGATGCTTCTCTCTCGCTCTCTGTTTTTTGCCCTTTTCCAGATAATGCTTTCAATGAGTATCTGTGGATATTTATGTTTAACAAACTAGAGATATTAATATTTTCTTGGAAGAGCTAGAGATACTTGTGTTACCTTGCAATGGATTCAAGAAAAAGTAATATGAGAATATGAATGGTCATGGTTCATATGAAAATGATACAGTTGCACCCATTCCATATCAAACATACTAGCATCTCGTTGTGAGGATGATCACAAATGCCATGAACGGGCTGGTGGTGGGATGATGAGTCCTTGTGTCACTCTAGTGTTTGTCATCATTGAGGAGATAAGATGCTATTGGAATAGCACCGGATGGAGGTGCAATGTTATATTATGTGGATGCCATTTAGCATGACATCAACCAGGTGTTGCTTATGCATTGACAATGCTCTTTGATAGGTGACAGAAGGTGCTGTTCTAGTGGGACAATGACAAGAAGAGACAATATGATTGAATTAATATTTAAACATGGAACTTGTCATAGGAAATGTAGAGATTAGATTTATAACAAAGGCTTCAAAACCTGATTGCTTCCTGTTCAAGTCAGATGCCATGATACTCAAATTTCTCATCAACCAACTTGATTCTATACCCCAAATAGATCCCCGGTCCAACTTTCCCATTTTTATCTCCAGAATCCTGCCAATTGTTGTCTCTTCTTTAATCCCATCATCATTTTTTCTTTCCTCTATCCTCACCTCTCTGCTTTCACCTCACTCAGTTTCCCCTTTCCTCCCCTCCTTGTGGTTTAACATGAACATGATAAGAGGAGGTTATCGAATGTTTAATCATGGTTCTTCACTGGTATTTTTTTCAAGGTTTAATCTCTATTCTCTTAGACTTGATTTCAGGGTTCTTGGTGTCTAATTTTTATGGGTTTTTTTTACTTTGGCACCAGGGTGGGGGGGAGTTTAGAGGTTAGGAAAGTCATCGTTTACAACCTTGTGAATTATTTTGTTTCTTCCAGTGGTTTTAAAGAATCTATTTTTGGGTGTTATATATGGTTTGGACTTTGGGTTTCTAGATGTTATTGGGGTTTCTTTTATAAGAGAGTAGTCTTAAGTTCCTGCATATCCCTATTAGTATATTACATTTAAAGTTTTGCTTGAAATCAAAGGATGTGAAAAAAGAGGCATACAGTTTCCCTTGGATTGTGGAAGTACCTACAGGAAAGCCTGTATTCTGTGATCTATAAAAATTTTAAAGTCTCCATCCTACATTAGAAAATACATAAGTGCTTTTCAAAAAAAAAGAAAAAAAACACATAGCTGGTTGGATGGATTAGTGCAGTATTTCATTTATCTGACTTAGATTTCAATAAGCATGAAAACTTTGTCTAGTCCAGTTTGATTGTTCGTTTTCTAATTAAATCACACTTTCCAGTTTGGCAGAAGCTTGAGGAACAAAATCAAGAATTTTTCAAGGCATATCATGTTAGGCTGATGCTGAAGAATCAAATCATCCTGTTTAATCAGCTTTTGGAAAAACAGGTTCAGCTCATGCATGAAACAAAACCAACTGGGATTGCAGCGACACCTCAAAATGGTTCTAGTGCTTCATCCTGTATGTTTATTCTACTTTTTGGTTGTACTGCCTGCTTTTAGATTGTAATTTCGTGTCCTTGCTCCCATGGTACTTATATTATTTGGAGTCATAAATGCTCTGTCCCACTCACTGCAAAAGAAAAAATAATGGCACAAATGTGTATAGGTATATGTGCATTGTTGCATTGTTTACCTTTTCGATTTTACCTTTTTGTACTTTTGTATATGGTGTTTTTGAGCAACATCAACAAGAATGATTTGCTGTTTTCTTGAGAAGATCATTGGTAGGTTGCCCCCTATCTAGGACTGTACTACATAATTAAGACTGCTGTCGGTCTTGATAGCATCCAATTCTATGGTTCAATTTTCTAGCTGACAGGGTACATTCTTGTATGGAAACTTTTGGACCGCTGGCTTCCATTGACCAGTGATGGCTGCTTTTCAGTTTTTTCTTCCCATTTGCTGACCAAGGTTTTTCTAAACTGAAAGGCTGATAGGTCAAAATATCAGGACCAGAAATGTTATATAGGATAACTGTAATCATCAACTTGTACATAGAATGGCTGTAACACAAATGAACTTGGTGAATTAGATGTGTATGCTCTCAAGGAAAGATGCAACTCTAAGGAGATAATTAAAAAAATTTATATTGTGTTAACTTTAAAAGATGAACAGAGAGACACACTTTAGGTGGTCAACTGTGCACCAAAACAAAGTTAAATCGATGAACATTATAATGAAAGCATGGGAAGGCCAAAATGTCGTGGAAATGAAGATTAAGTTCACAAATATTAGAAAACTGTCAAGCATGTTCTTGCTTGTCCATGGAACTTATGCGGATAATCACATGATAACCTATAAGCTCAGTCAAAGATTGGATAATGACTAGGGAACATTGATATTTATATAATACATGAATGTGATTATGAACCAAACAATTCTTATGTACTCGATATACTTGAATTTCCTGGAGTTCTTGTAGAAGACTATGCTCAAACAAATGAAAGGACAAGGAATTTAGAAGGCAGCTAAGTGTAGTGTGATACCTTTATACCATAACTTACGCATGAAAGTTAATGAAATAAATTAATTAGTAGTAATGTTGTAATGTGGTAGTGAAGCTTCCGAATCTTGTGATCTGTTTAACAAGAATGTTTTTCTGGGTATAAGTAGCATGTGTGCTCAAGTCTTTTGAATGTTGTCCAAAAAGCACTATACATATACACCAATGACCCATATGGATATGCTTCACAGTCATCTGTCCTTTAGCTGAAATCCTGTGAGAGTTCAAAGCCAAATTTCCACACTCGAGTTAGGTTCCACTCCCTACAAGGAATCCAATGCCTCTCGTTTCACGTTAATCGTAGCACCACAGCCACGTTGCAGGAAATTTTGCGAGAAAATCCATGTAGTTTGAAACAGACTCCGATGTTTGATCGAAAAATAATTTTGAAGTCTTTGCAAAAATTCGGAAATAATGAGTGGTTTCGTGCAAATCGCACGTTGTAGACCCCCTTTTCAAAGTTACATGTGTTTCACTTTTTACAAGGTTACAACACATTTTAAATATGTTTGTTTTTTTAAAAAGAATTTCCTAATTATCTAATTAGAACCCTAACCCTACCCATCCCACTTCCTTAAATGCCCCTCCCTCCCTCGATAAGTGCACCATCCACCCACACACACACCCCTTCCACCAGTGCAGCCTCTACCTCCCTCACTCTCCCGATCCCTCGCTCTCAACACTCACGCCACACCCTCGAAGCTATGACGACCACCCGCTCCCCTTCACAATCTCGGTGAGCATTCGTCCTCTTTTTTTTTTATGATGTGAGCCCTTTCTTCATGTTTTTCTTTTCTCTTTCGTTGTGCTTACATGGCTGTGTAGGCATGTGTGTGTGTGTGTGTGGGGGGGGGGGGGGGGGAGTGGCATGGTGACTTTGAATGTGTGGGGGAGGGTGAATGAGGGTCTGGCTGTGTTGGTGTTGGGTGTGGGAGAGGGTCTGTGTCGAGGAGGTGGTTGAGTGGCCGATTGTGTTAATGGTGGTGGCGATGGCTAAGGTAGTGTATGGCCGTAGAGATAAGTGATGGTGGTAGTATGTGTTTTCTGTTTCGTGCATGTGAATAAAGGATAAAGGAAGGAGGAGGATAAGAGGAAGAAAGGGGTGGTGCGGCCATGGTGATTGTGGCTGCGTGTGTGTGAAGAAGCAAAGAGATGAGTGGGCGTGCATCAGTGGCCGGAGGGGTGAGTACTCATGCGAGTGGAGGTAGAGGCGAGGTAGACGAGAGGATGATGGCATGTTGGTCGTGGTGGTGCTGTGAGCAGCGTGAGGAGCGAATGGAGGAGGTGGGGATGTGGTGGTTGTTGTGCACAAGGGTGGGTAACAATGGGTGCATGTGTATGGAGCTTTGTGTGTGTGTCTTACAGGTGGATGACACGAAGAGGAAGAAGGCAGCAGTGGTTGCTCAGTGTTGGCTGATGGTGGTGGATGATCGTGAAAAGAAAGAAGAGGAGGAGGAAGGAATAGAGGATGAAGAGGAAGAATAGGGGATGGAGGAAGTCGTTATGGAGGGAGAGATGTTGAGAGTGGAATTGAAGGTGTATAAGGTGCAATCAAGTGAATCGAGTAGATGAGGAGGTAGAGAGGAGTTGAATGGGAGTGATTTAGGTCAAGAGACGAGGTTGGCTGGTTGTATTTGATGAGGATGCGGCTGATGGTATGTTGGGTTCATGGTGATGGAAGGAGAGGGAGAAGAAGCAGTACGTGGAGATTTTTGTTACGTTAGTTAGTGGTTGTGCTAGTAAAAGAAGGTGGGCACTTGTAAAAATAAAGAGAAAGAGAGACGGGGGGATTCTTGGTTACGATGCTTAGTGGTTGTGCTGGAGAGAGAGAGAGAGAGAGAGAGAGAGAGAGAGAGAGAGAGAGAGATGGGGGAAAGGTGGTGCGCATAGGTGAAGAGAGTGGAGGTTTTGTTTTTCTTTTTTTTGTTGAGAGGGTAAGTTGACTTCTTGTGTTGAAGTATATATATATACACAGGCACGAATGTGAATGTAGCAAATGGGTGATTGTAGTATTTATGGTTGTACCCACACACACACACATACTTATGTAGGTATGCCAGGATGTATAATATCTATGATGTGAGGTAACTATATACGAGCATACGTTTATTACTAGGTGTGTAGATGGTTTTGCATATGTGCATTATGTGTGTGTGTGTCAAGAGTTGACACATATTTAAGTTGTAAACGTATACCTATGTATGTTTATTTTCACTATATAAGTATCTGAGTATAGTCAGCTTATAAATATATGGATATGTACGTATAAAGATATGAGTCTAATAAGTGTATGGGTAATGTGTGTGTGTGTTTTCGGAAATTAGTAGTGATGTCACGATTTTCGTACCAAATAGGTGACGGAGCACAGAGTGTCCCAGGATCATCGGGACACGCACCTTAGCCCGTTTCCCATGACCAACAAGGGACTTAGTATGAGGGTATGCCATCAACCGAGCAGACCCTAGTACATGCACGGTGGCAGGTAAAGTGTCCTCCATCTTACTTTTATACATACTAGGTCGTTTGATTTTCACCATCTCTTGCTGGTCTAGAAGTTAGCCAATACCTGTTTAATCGGATAACCTCATAAATGTTCCTAATTAATAAATTAAAAAGACTATTAAATTTAATTGTGACAAACTGCTGATGCAAAATAAATTCCTTGTCCTTTGAAACTGAAAAAATAAATATGAAAATTCCTGCTTATCTTGATCAAAGTGACGAAAAATTTCTGCTTATGAATGGACAAGTTGCATGAAAGAAAACAATCTGTTTTGAATTCACAAGTTGGTAATTATACTCTGTACACCCAATGAATAATTTGTAATTGGGAAACTTTATACGGAAAATGCCTAGAAAAAACGAAACAAATGTCGACTGGGAACTGTTGCAATGCTATTTTTTGGTATTAGAAAGAGATAAATGTGGGGAATAAAACAAAGGTGTCGGAGAAGTCTAAAAATAAAATACACTATGTTGAGGAGTTGCATGCCTCCTCGACACCTCGGTCAAGACATGTAGCACCTTGTGTATCGTTGGGGCTAGTGTGTGGTTGGAAACATTTAAGATGATGGTGGATTAGCGAGTGGGGAGGATCCGACTCCGTGGATGTGGAGATCGTTCCCGAGTACGGACTCTCTTCTGTAGGTAGCTACATGTTGCGTCATGACTAAGACAGGGAACAGTGGGGCATGCTAGGTTGGCCACCCAGTGTGCCTCATCGAATCCCGCCTCAAGATCCAGGTTAAGAAAAAATTTCCAAGAAATAAATCTAATTACAGAAAACAAGAAAAGTATAAGGGAATGGGAATAAACCTTTTTCATAAATAATTATGGGGTTGTCTTTTCCTTATACTATACTGAGTAGCTACCGTTGTCATTGTTCCTGGCACTTTACTAAGCTTTTTAGCTCATGTTGTTTTTCCTGTTGACTTCCTACCAGGGGCTGACAGGTCCGCAGGTCTGGGCTAGTGTTACCATAGTTTTAGCTACAGTTACTTTGCAGTTCTTTCATGTTTTCAGACCTTTCTTTTCGGTCGGGTGATGAGTTTCCGTTCCTTACGGTTATCACTCCAACTTGTACTGCGCTATACTTTACTTTTTTTCCTGCACTGTGGTTCTGTTTCGTGCTCTAGATGACGATAGGAAATAACAAATTTAACTATTTCCCTTATTTTTGCGATACTATTGCTCAAGTTTTGTGCTCATACTTTTTGTTGGGCAACGATAAACTGTTCCGGGTTAGTCTGGAACGGACCAGCTCGGTCCCGAGGGGTTGTTACAACTCCTCTTTCAGGTATGAAGTTTATAAGCTTTTACATGTGCAAGCAATTTAATCAACCACATATAACATCTCTCAACAAACCTTTTGTGCCATAGAATCACCACAAGAAGATATAATGTGTGTTGGTTCCATCAAGTCTGTTTCAGATACAAGACAATGTTATCTTATTTTTATACTGATTTGTTATGGGTCTGTTTGGATTTGTCATCCTAGAATACAGCTAAGAATGAGAAAAGTTGAATGGGCTTGAACAAAGGAGTTAATTTGCATTGGACAGAGCAAATGACAGAAACTGAGGGAATAGCATGCTTGTAAATTTTATTATCATTCTATTAGGACCATGTGGAGAAAGGAAGCTAGTTTGAACTTCACCAAAGCTTCTTGTTCTAAGGATACCATCTTATCTAAAGCTTGTGAACATGCCCCCTCACCGCCACCAGAAAAAAGCCATTGATGGTTTAGGTTCAAATCAGGTTCTAAATTAGTTGGCACCGGCAGTTATGGTCAAGGTTGACTGATCAATGAGGGTTTTCTCTGTGTTTCAATACTTTTTTTTAATGGTAAGCTTATGAATTGTTCCTGGGACTGCTATTTGATCCATGCATATAAACTTAAATGAATGGAATGGACCGCAAAGATGGAGGACTGGTCAAGACAAGTACAAGATCAATTGATCAAAGGACTAAGAGTGCAGAAGAGAATGTATGGCTGTATGTAAATTGTCAATGCTGTTATTTTAAGCAAGCTTAAGGCAAACAAGAATAGAAGGAAAGAAGAGTGTTGAGAAGTGACTAGCTTATTTGCAGCACCAAGACCTTGAGAATGTAAAGCTTCATTTGGATCCAAGGATCCTGAGTGGGCCAAATTAATTTCTGTATGGGCAAGAGATGGTGGTGAATAATGGAACTTGTTGGTCTCTGTTAGATTTGTTGGTTTTGCTCAAAGATACTGGTGTGAACTGGTTACGCAGCAGTCTGCACTCCAAGTAATTGTGAGAAAGTCATTGAAGAAAAGTAAAGACTGTCATATGAAGTCTGACTAGGCTTTAACACTATGCATCTCATACCACAAATCAACCTGGAGGTGTTTCCAATGGTCTAAAGCTTCACTGAAAATGAAGCCATTTCAGTCAAATGTGCGAGCAGAATAGCCTGTTCAAGGTGGCATGCAATGCATCAATCTCAGTATTCATGGTGTCTCAAGCAGAAAAGAAACATGCAAGTGAATTCTTTGCTGCAAGAATTATTTGAAGGTTGATACTCCAGTCCATGTATGAGTGAGAATCCGAGGCTCTGGTATTGGTCCTTTGCTAATATTCCCATTCAAAAAATCATTTTATACCCTAATCACCAAACTTTCTCTATCTTAAATCAAAGAGTAATTTGGGCATGGACTTGCTATGTGAGTTGAATCTTGCAGGGATGTGTCTTATGTGTCAAGTATCATTCCAAGAGAAGAAAAACCTGTGCAAACTGTCAGACTGGTGGTAATCACTTTGCACAATTTAAGTGAACAGTGTTCCTATGAATGTAGGTTTCCAAATTATCTAGATGTCGGATGTTGAGAAATGAAGGTGCCAACTTGGATGGCTGGCCATAGGGAGAAAGGTCTTGGTTCCTAATGACATTTTTGTAGAAAATTTTGATTTTGCTCTAGTAGATGATTTCTAATGGCACATTCAAGGTGATTTGGGCATCACGAGAGGAGGCCAATTAATGCACCAATCAAAGGTGTATGGAGTTGGATATTGGGCCTCACATGAGGAATTTCAAGGAAAGCCAAAGAAGTATTAAGGGTACCATTGAGTATGATCTTCAAGCTTGTTTGGAATTGTATTATCAGTAAGTAAATAGATCATTCGAATATGGATTGTTTCTGGTATTCCTTCATAAAAGGTTGTTATGATCAAGGAGCTGCCATTTCAGATCAAAGATGGAATGACAAAGATCCTTAATGTAAGCACCTCAATGCCCCCCAAAGATAGTACCACATGGAAAATTCAAGAGAGTTTCAAGTGGCATGTAAAGGTTGAGGCATGCTACTAGTTGGCATGGGTTTAAGTATTTTGAACTAGTTGATGGCAAGTCCATCGAGACTTGTGCTTTGACGATGTTAACTAGGTAATATCCAGGTGGCATACTTAGAGTGAGACCTAACGACGTCACAGAATGGTATTAGAGCGCAACTCTCCCCTAATAGTTGGAAAGTGCAATCCAAGAGGTGGAGCCACCACTAACAGGGATGGCTAGTAAGAAAGAGCTATCCTTGAGGTAGAGTCACCAAGTCTAGACTAGTGGTAGTGAGGATTTTGCCAATCTAAAAGTGGAAGAGGATATAAGCATCTCAATGTCTAACCATCTCAATGTCCTCCAAAGAAAGTACCACATGGAAAATTCAAGAGAGTTTAAAGTGGAAGCATGCTACTAGTAAACATGGGTTTAAGCATTTTGAACCAATTGGTGGTAGGTCCATTGAGGTTTGTGGCTCAACAGCGTTAACTAGGTAGTAATCAGGTGGTGTGCTTGAGGTGGGACCCTAGGATGTCTCACTTGAGATTACACTTACAGTCCTTAGGAATACATGAGGGAGGGGAGCGATGTTCTGTTCAAGGGGGGAAATCGTTATGCAAAGTCCTACTATCTGTGCCCGCATTGGCATTGAGTTTAATTGGTATTGTGTAATTTCATACTGTTTGTACTGTAGTATCCCTAACTTTTTTGGAGGAAATGAAGCGGATGACTATCAGCCTCCAATAGTCATCCTTTACTTCTTCAAAAAAAAAAAGAGATACTACTTGTACATCTATCCTGACATTCTTCGGTGAAGTGGACGACAAGTTATAATAGGTAGTCATCCTCCACCTTCTCACAAAAAAAGGGATATTCAAGCTTTCATATTTCTCAATGTACTTGTGGTCTTCCTCTATTTGTGCGATCAGGGCTTTTTGTTTTTTTGGATCTATTCAATTATTCATTGTCGCTTATCTTGTGGTGTATTGTTGATTTGTTTTGCCAGAGATCAGTAGGTACGTGTTAAAAATTGGGCACTCATTAGTATGGTGTGTCAACAGTAAGTGACATGCACGTGTGATTTAGAAGAGCCAATTACTTATTTAACTAGATATCAATCCTTAAGAAACTGGTTGTTTTTGGTTGATGTGGTCTGAAGGTTATGTTTGCTTCCTCTAAACTGGAACTAGTAAAGTTAATAAATTTTTCTTGTGACAAATACAAACTTCTGGTGCTGTGGAAATGTTCTTTTTAAGAGAGTTATTTCAGCAAGTGAAAAATTTATAACTAATTACTTTATTAAAATAATTAAAATAATATCCATTTTCAGTAAAAAATAAAAACAATAGGTATGAGACACAACCAAAGCAGCCTTTCACACGTCGAAATGGTTAAAATGGTTGGTTGGTGGCGCTACTTTTGGCCCTTCACAATTCCTCTGACTCTTTTGATACCCCTCCTCTACCCCTTTGTGATTACTCTCCTCTATGGATAAAAGGTGCCATTGCTTCCTATCTTTCAAGAAGATTCTAAAAATCCCAACCTCTTATGTTTTTTTCACCCATGCCTCCATGAACTCCATCCAAAGACTTACCATTTAGTTCATGATGCCCATCCAATCCAGCTTTGATGGCGCAAGCTTCCTTCCCCCCTATAGGGCACAACCTTATCCCATCATTGCTTTTCATGCTCCCCTTCAAGCAAACATTTGTCTATGGTTTAACTTCCTGAACACCAAATTGTGCTACTTCAACAACTACAACCTCTTTCAACTATGCCACTACCATCTCATTTGTGTTGTTGGTACCATAATTAGTGGCTACATCCTTTCCAACACCTCCATCAATGGTTTTCTTTTTTCTTTGTCTAAAAAAAGGAAACTCCCACATTAATGGTGACTATTATAACCACTACCTACATGTGTCCCGGCACTATGGCATTCATCCTCTAGAGACCCATTCACACACAGCAGCCCACCTATGCGATCTTGCTGTTGATGCCACCCTAGAGCCCTCATGGGAACACTACTTGTTCCTTTGTGAAATGCCAGGAACATCATGATGGTGATGGGCGTTAGTAAGTATGGTTAGAGTTTAGCAGTCTTTAGGTGTGGCTTCCATAAGTCACCATCAAGGATAGTGAGAGCCAAAGGAAGGAGGGAGGCGGACAGAGAGCCAGAAAGAAGGTGGCTGGAGAGGCACTGCACCAAGAAGGGTTGGGGGAGGGGGTGTAAGATAGAGGAAGGGGCCGGAAAAGGAAGCTGAGGAGGGGAGAGAGAATGGATAGAAAGAGGATGGAAGATTTTTCTTTTCCTTTTTCAAAACATGAAAGAGGGTGGAAGAGAGCTATAGTGAGAGATTGGGCTGCCATTTCTACTGTTTTGGCTTATTGAATGTTGATTTGGTCATATGCCATATTTAATTGGATGGGTCACCACATAGCAAGTGTGCAGTATGTGTGAGCAAGTATACAGTTTGGTATTTTTATTTGATATTTCTTCAGTTTGATAAAATTTATGTCATATATATGTCCAAAACATAAATCAAAATTATTAACATGAAGACTATAAGGTTAGAATTAACACAAGATCAAAATAAATCAAATATTATAATGGGAGAGGGTCTCTTCAAAAAAACAAAAAACCATAATGGAAGAGCATCGTATTGGGATGGGAAGTGTGTTATGTTTTTTATTTTGCCTAAATGGCTTATGCAGGTATATGTTTTACTTGACATTCAAAGTTGGCTGATTATGCAACCCCACAGACATATGGGTCTGCCTGAAAATGCTCACTTCAGAGTTATGGCTGCATAGGCATGTGCCAACATGTGCTATCAATAAAAATTTTCCTTGGTGGTCTTATCGTCTGAGATTTAGTATGAGACAAATTGATATGATGGGAGTCTGTTAATTGGGGGAAAAATATTAGATATATGAAAGGTCTGCTGAGGAAACTGCTAAGAATTCCTTTGACTTTCTTTATTTTAAACTGATAGAATCAGAAAATATTGAAGCTTGGAAGATAATGTTTTTTTTGTGTTTAAATTGGGGAACTGCACATGCTTTTCAGGTGCAGGGCCATATTCATTGTTACACTTTTGCTTCTGTTGCATTGTCTGTCAGATACAAGTGTTCTTATTGACTATTTTGCATATTTGTTGTGTTGACTTGTGCTTTGGGTGTGCAGTGAACCAACTACCATTTCGATATTCATCGACTGCCAGAGCAGATTACAGTAACGGCTCAGTTCACCCACCAAATATCGTAAATGGAGGACCTCTATTGCATCAAGGAATGCAAATTCCAGCACATGCGCATGTTACCTCAATTAATACCGGAAGAGGTGACATTCCGACGAATGTGTTGCCTACTGAGGGTCAGAACATGCACATGGTGAATGGGATAAAGGGAATGGCTATGAAGTTGGAACCTAATTACTTGCCTACTTCGGAGTTTGCATTTTGTTCTGATGGCACCTTTTTAAGTGAGCAACAGCCACAAATAGATGATAGAAGTGGTGCATCCTTTAGTGGTGGAGAGCTGAGTCCCGATCATATAGCTGAACCTCTTGTGGATACTGAAACATTTGGATTCTTAAGTCAGATCCCCCGAAATGTTAGTTTTTCTGATTTAGCAGATCAGTTCAATCTAGGTATGTGCACGTTAGTATTTATGCCCGTGAATAAGTTTTGAAATTTAAGTAATAGTTCTGAGCTCATTTTCTCCCAGATGTATTGGAGGGCTTTGGAAAATCACCTTTTTGTGCATCCGAACAGAACAACTTCCCCGGCTCTCCTACCGGGAAATGCGAAGGTAATCTTGTGTCTCTGTTGAGTGATTCCACCGCATAGGGTTTACTTCTCACCATCTTTACTTGGGTAAGCAGGAGAAAACAAAAGATTAGACACCATAGCCGAAGGTGCAACATACAATTGATGTCAGGAGAGGCTTGTCAGTTAGTTCCCGGTATGTCTGTTTTTCCGGGTCATGTGATTGATGCTAGTCATATGACTGCTACCTGTTGCTTCCTGCCATGTTCTATTTTTCAGGATAACTTGGATGCTTAAATATTTAGAATAGCAGAACCATGAAAAATGCTCAAGTCTTGTACTTTGCCTTTGCATTCTCATTTAATCTAAGCATTCGTGAAGCTATGTCGTGCGTAACTGATTACTGTAACAACTTGACATGGGCAACGCATAATTTGGTGGATGATAACCAATTATTTTCTTTTTCCTACTAACTGGTTACTCTTGTCTAGCTTTGCAACCTTGTATGCGATGCCAGTCAACCCTTCTTCGTTACATCTTTGGTAAATGGATGCCCTCGCCATTCTGCAGCTTACAAAATGCTATCTTTCCTTCCTCTAGCGTTAGTCTGGAAAATTTAGAGTTCGCGTTGACTGCTGGAAAATTTATAATTAATTCATATTGACTGCCCATGAAGATTAATTTTTGTTGTACCTGCTGCAGGGCAACTTTTCGGAAGCAAAACCTTTTGTACATAAATAGTGTGCTTTGGTATGCGACGGAGGCACTTTCCTGAATCAAAATAGCAGACCTCTGCTTTGGGACGATGATGGTAACGATCTGTGATTTCTAACAACAAAATCGGCTAGGAACAATGAGGAGCCCTCCTTGAGAGTTGAACCTTACATGTGGTGCAATGCCAAATGTGTTTCAGGAATTATAGTACTTTAAATCTAACCAGGTTGCTGGCATTGCCATTTATTTTTGTGTTTTGTTGTAGATAATAATGGAACCTAAATGCTGTTTTTGTTTGTCTATTTTGGGCTTGGTGAATGATTTCAGTTTATTTTCTCAAATCCTCCTGTTTAGCTTGTGGAATGCAACATTTCTTGTGCTGAAAAGTGGGATTTATGAGTAGGTAATAATCGAATGGCCATTCGTTGTGGCGTAGATGATAAAATGAGTAGTGCCCATGATCGCAATTTATGATTATTCCTATGATCAGTTTATAATTATGTCCAAGGTGGGGGTGAATGTGCATCCTAAGCCTCGAGTAATGGACAGAAAAAGCTGTCTCCTGGAGTTGTGTGCACGCCTGAAATTTCATAAGCTATGGCAGTCGCTTTTCACCTGATATATTTTTGGGTCGGTAAGCAAATCTTTTATCCCGATATCTTTGGTCTGGGCTTATTTCATCTTTTTGTTACAATGAGATGCGAATGATTAATAAGTCCTCGTAAGGAATGTGGAAAGCAACGAGAATCAGATGTTTGAATTTAATCAGAATCAGATGTTTGAATTTAATCTTCCATGCTAAATCAGAATAATGGTGCCTCCTTTAAAGGAGTGGGAAAAGTTAAGGAAGTAATTTGTAAATACGATTTAAATGATGAAATGGGGAGTGACTTTTAGCAATTAAACATTAGACAACTTAGTACATGCCTGGTTCAAGCTTTCCCTTCAAGAGGGTCCTGGTGCGTTGTATTCCTATAAATACATTATTATGACATATTGCCATATTATAACATGATTACCGAGTATATCACATCTCATGGCTCACCTATAAACTTTCGAGATGAGACTCTCATCATGTTATCGATTTTGGTCAATCTCAATATAGCAAGGGGGTGATGGGTTCATCAGAGTAAAAAATCAATGATGTAAATGAAGATGGAAACCTCCATTTCTCCATTTTCCATATTGGTGTAAATCTCATTGTGCTTCAGGGGGAAAACATGATTCAAGAGTGATGAGCTTTAGGTTTCAATCGTAGGAAAAAGTAATTAATGAAACTACACAGAGCAAGTTTCCATGTTAGGCCCTTAAGTCCGATTTGATTTGATTAGGAAATTCCAATCCAATAAGGTCAGAAGGGATTATGGATTTGACCAGATCCAACGAACATGAATCTAATGGAGTTTATGGGCACCTGTCGTATATGCAACTTCATCAAATTCAACAAGTCTCGGTGGATGCACAGAGGGATCCCCACTACACTATAGCTCGACACTTGGATGAAGATCCAAGAAGATCAAAACCCTCTCTCCCTGTTAAAAAAAGAAGAGAAAAAGGAGGAAATTCTTAACAAGTAACAGGCATATTTGATCTAAGGGCCTTGTTAGATTACAAGGATGTGTACATGATAGAGGATTTAAACCCTTGCTAGACACTCAAATGTCCAAAGTCCTTGTTGACGAAGAAACCTTACCTTCCAAAGGCACAGGGTAGAAAAGCCGAAGGGCTAATCAAATTGAAGGGCATCCAAGAACTTGCACTCGGTCAAATTTTCAAGTTTTTGCCCTTCCACAGACAGGGAAATGGGTGTCAGACGGAAGGTGGATAAGAGCCATGTGCAAGTTTATTATTTTAAAATTTTTATCTTTTCATATTTACATATCTTTTGTCTGTGGCAAGAGGTGAGGGTGGGGAAGCAGATACGCAATTTGCATCTCTAACGAGAGGAGAGGTATGATATGACATAAAAATTAAGAGTCGAGAATCAACAAAGCAAATTTGAAACAAGATAACACGGAACCAAAAATCCGACTTGTCGTAGAAACTAAGAAAGAAATCCTTTAATAAGATCATTAAGGGTCAGTTTACTTCGGAGAATAGGAATTTGATGTTAAAGAAATATGAAATTGATATTAACTCTTATTTTTGTTTACTTACAGAGTGATATTAACAGTATTTTTATTTATTTAAATTGGTGTTAAGTTGTAGTGTTAACTCTTACGATATTTACTTGAACTGGTGCTAACATCAGTTTTTGAAGGGTGGAATTTGAATGTGGGGGAGTTACGAAATTAACATATATTTTGCTAATACCTCTTAAAATTGATGTTAGTAAAGCATGTGTTAACCCCTAAAATAAATGTTAAGATTATAAGGGTTAACTCCTCAAGTAAATAGAGGTTAACTCCGGAGATGGCTCTTCTCTTATAGGAGGGTTAGGACTATATGTCTTAGGTATAACCACTTCACCCCAAGGGGTGGTGGTTAACTCTACTGAACGGAAACCTAACCCTCCTATTGGCACATGCTGAGGCATGCTAGTTGAAGGATGCATGCTAAGGCATGCTAGTGGGCTCCCTCATGCTACCTGGCCAGGGTAACCCTAAGGCCTAATTTACCCTAGGGGATATCCCCTCTTTTTAAGAGATGTCCTCCGTTTATTATAGGGGATAAGTTAACCCCCGATGCCCCATTTATTCCGAAATAGGCAAACCCATGTTTGCTCAAGGGATAAGTTATCCCCTAAGTTATCCCACGATTGCTTGTGGGGTCCCATGCGGGTTAAAACCCGATCTTGCCCTTTTCCCCTCCCCCTTAACCCCCACTCCTCCCTACCCCCACAATGGCCTTCACCTGCGGTGCCCCCTCGCTGGGATGGAGGTGGTATTGGACATGGCCTGGTTGAAGGACACGACCATCCTCTGTTCCTTCTGTGACGCTGTTCTACCTTCATCTTTTCCCCTCCTTCGTCAATGCTCCCCTCTCCCATTATTCCAATGTGTGCATCTTTTTTTCTTGGATCCAAAGAAATGGTTTTTCCTAAAAATTTATTTGACATTTCGTGTGTCTTAGTCCTTTGCATGCTAGGATCATGCACCTCTTTTATTTGTCGCAATGCATCATGCACCCGTTCGTTGTAGCACCATTGGTGCACAAAGGAAAAAGGTATTGCTCGCTTCTTCATCCATGTTGAAGAAAATTTATAATTATATATCCTATTTCCTTTGTCTCTATTTCAAGGCTTTTTCTTTTGGGTTTCTCTCCATCGATCAATTCTAAAGGGCCATTAGATGTAGGTTCATAGTATGGCTATTTTGTTTTATCGATTGGGATTTGATGATTTTTTTGTTTATATGAAGTTCTCCCTTGTTGCTTCCTTTTCTTATGCGAGTGGATGTGTCTATAATCCTTGTAACGGTGGAAAACAATGTAAGTCAATTATTGTGACAATAAAAATTGTGGTTTAGAAGGTACCTGTCAACCTTTACTTGTTAAAAGATTATGATGGGTTTTGAGTCTCTTCTTACAGAGACTACTTTTCTATTTGATTTTTTAAAAGATAATTTCTATTTTCCAGTAAGAATTTTTTTTTAAGTTCTTGTGCTAGCTAAAGTAATTAGAGGTGAATTAGATAGTAAAATATGGTTGAGCTAAGTTTATATTATCTTATGGGAAGAGGAGCTATACAGTATACCTACTTCATTAATTTACTTATAACTTAATTTTGGTAGGTTATCTTTTGTTGCCAAAAACAATAAGAAATCCAACTTTTTTATGCTTCAACTTTTGAACTCTTTTTCAAACTCATTAGATGAGACAAGCGATAATAGATGCATCTAATTTAAGATGATTTAAATAAATAATACGATAATTTGAATCCATTTTCCAAATAAAAATAATCACCAAAATCACAATTGTAATTAAGAGTAATAATTTTCAATGTCAATTACCAAATGTATATTTATTGTTAATAATAATTACACCCTCCTTTATAATATTCACATATTATGTCAATTCTATTGATAAATAAAAAAAATTAAAATATCATTTCTCCTCCCAATTAGTTAATTTTTATGAAAAATAATACCATAAACAACTTACCTACCACCATAATTGATAAAGTAGTCATTTCCCATCTTATTCCTCATTTTAACCCTCATTCTCAAGTAAATACCCACTGTCACATCATAGGATAGCCCCCCTTTAGTAAACACAAACATGGGTTATTCCCTCTTTTCAAGTAAATAGAAAGGAGGGTTATCCCCTATTGCAAACAACTTATCTCGAATTAGCTATTCCCTGTAGTAAACTAACTCTAAGGCATTAGGCCTAGTTTACTTGGGGGGTTAATCCCTCAAAAGGAGAGTTAACCCCCATTTACTTGACTACTTAACCTTTAATTTGCTAACCCGGGTTTAACCACTTTAATATGGGTTTGTTTAACACCAATTTTAATTGGTGTTAGTCAAAATCATATTAAAATCGTATACCACTCGTGCCTTTAATACCCCTCATGTTTTATATACCTAATACCACTACTAGGTAAATGTCACAAGGGTTAATACCATAATTGAACACCAATTTAAGTAAATACAAATTGGTGTTAACACCACTTTGCATGTAAACACAATTGAGAGTTAACATTAGTTTCACATTTCTTAAGACCATTTTCCTAACTGCTCAAGGAACAGGTTAATTTATTTGGGTGTTAAGAAATATGAAACTAGTATTAATTCTCATTTCTATTTACTGACAAAGTGATATTAACATCAATTTCTATTTACTTAAAATGATGTTAAGTCGTGATATTTACTTAAACTTCCGTTAACATTGGAGTGGGGATTTGGGTGTAGAAGAGATACAAAGTTAACATCAATTTCACTAATACCTCTCGAAACAATGTTAGCAAGATAGTTTTTAAGGATTCCAAAACTTAAGTTATTACCATACCAATTAATCCCTCAAGTAAATAAAAATTAACCCCTCAAATACGATGGGAAGAGGGTGGGGGGGGGGGGGTGTTTAACCTCCCAAATAAACTAATTCTCGTAAAAGTCTTCCTGTTGACATAGAAAAGTCACGGTCAAATCCAAGTTGTCTTAAAAAAGAAAAAAAATCGTATATAAAGAACAAATTTGCCCTCAAGAAGTTGCCCCAGGAAGAGGGAAAAAGACCTACAACTCTTTACATCCTACAATTGACTCATTTCACTTGAACCACAGTCTCTCTTGCCTTTGGAAGACAAAATGAAACCACCCCGTCCCCTAAGGAAAAGAGCAAATCTCATATCTAACTCGTGATATGTTTCCTATTTTTGGAATAAATTAATTGCAGGTTGGAATGGGGAAAGGTAGATTCCCACGGGCTGCTTGCCTTAGATTACGACGACAGTGAGCTAAAAGAGATGTGTAGGGAGAGCAGACACCATGAAGAACGAATTGCATGGACGACAACCCGAAAACGCCTCCAACTTTTTGTCTTCGTAAAGGTGTGGGCGAGATAAAAGGGTAGTGAATGGGAACAAGTTGTTGCCATCGATCAAAGTACCTATTCCAAATTAAATTAGATACTATACTTTACTACCCCACGTGCACACGGAACCCTCCTCCCATCCTGAGTTCAGCACTCTGCCCAATGACCCTTTTTGGGTAGAAGGTGGCTCCCCACATGCATCCGTTGCATTCACTCACCTGCCCACCTCATCCGAATATTTATATATGGTTTATGCATATAAGAATAGGTTAGCTTACAAAAGATCTTGGTTATGGGGATGAAGTCAATGAGGTCCCTTGCAATGTCAGGTGCTCATTCTTCCCGTTAAGGTTTTGCCACCATGTGTTTTATGGGAAAAAAAATAAAAGACAGAAGGTTTTGCTACCTTAGGTTTTGTTTCCCGAAAGAGTTTGTTACTGCATTCACATTTATTATATGCATTCATGTGGAATCATTAGACCAAAGACATAGTTTACCTTTTTCAAAGGTGCTGTTTCTAGTAGGAGAAATACATCTACAAATAAAAAGGAAGTAATTTTACATTAAATTTTTGGGGCATCTTTGTAGAGATTCAGAGAGTGGAGAGAAAAAAAAGAAGGAAAATTAAAGGAAGGGAATGAGTGAGACCTGGTTATGTTACGCATTTT
This sequence comes from Thalassia testudinum, assembly GCA_037157565.1. NCBI lineage: Eukaryota > Viridiplantae > Streptophyta > Magnoliopsida > Alismatales > Hydrocharitaceae > Thalassia > Thalassia testudinum. Next base: position 60,008,186 of record JAZHRO010000030.1, read on the forward strand.
AATGGAAAAAATAAAATGACACTTTAATAAAGGCAAAGCTAGGAATTTAGATCAAAAGCGTAGGCAATGAAAACCTAACAAGCACGGAAGTTTTCGTTTAAGGATACCATAGCCAAATAGGCAAGATAAGCATATTAGGTAAATCTGTCTCACACTTTTACCCTTACAAGTCAGCTTACTTAAGGGATTAAGAATCTTGGGTTTTGCGAAGTAAACCTTTGGATTAATCTATATTTCTATTTACCCTGATAGGGGTTGATATCAATTTTTGTTTACTTAAAACTACTATCAAAGACATGTTGGAGGGTATACAAGCAAATGTTTTACTTCACAAGACCACCACAACAAACCACCCACACCCCCACCAACCTCTACTAATGTTAGCATTACACCGGTTTTGACGAGAACCCAAATTTTCAACTAGAGGCTAAGGAAAATAGAAAACAAAGATTTAACTTTCCCCGAAAAAAAAGAGAGACTAAGCAAGCAAGAAACTAACCCTGGATCTTTTTCTAATTTCATCGAAAATATTCCCTCCAGCCATTATTTTCATTGCCGTATCTTACACCCAACGAATATCATTAGAATGAAGGGCAGATCTCTTTAACACAAAGATATACACAACCCGAACTAAATAGTACAACTCCGTGTAAAATCAGTAAGGCTGCATTTTGGATGGGGTACGTCACATGGGGGGCACGGAACAGCAGCATCAACACATTAATCCCCTATCACGACGTACCTTTCAACATTGTATGAACAAAAATAAATAACTCGCATTCCTACTCACAGCGTCTCATACAACCAACCACCTTTCTACCGAACCAGAATAACAGCAACTCAACATTAAAAATAAGAAAAAAGTAACCCTCGATCTCCAGTTAAACCACATCAACTCACATGGCACGCTATTTATTTCACCACTCAACCAAAAACACTTTCTAGAGGGCCAAAGCATACCGTGAAGATGCAGCCTAGAACACCAAAACACACCATGAAACCTAATTAATCCAAATGGGGAGCAGTTCCATTTTTCATCAACAAAATGGAGTCGGTGTCAGAGGACAATCGATACCCGTGAAAATTTAACAGCTACGTAATTAAAACTTAGCAAAATCTGATCAATTCTTGCTGCATCAACAGGAAACATCAGTGAGCATTTCTTTCCCATATCATGAGCTATCCCTCAAACAGCAGACTGCATGACTTTGAACATAAATTCATCATCCAAGCAGTAAACATGGAGCATCGCACCATCGTGCTAACGAGAACAAACATTGATTTCTCATGTTTATGCTGGTCGATAAGTCAAACACGGCGAGCAGTACAGGACAAGTAGACAAGTACGCAGCTACACAAGTGCTTTGAGCGTAACTGGTTTTCATGCTTCTACAACAATAGAGCAAGAAAAGCATATTGCACCTCCAATGATATTGAAAACACATCCAAAATCCAATCCATTTGAAAGATCCAGCAACGCCAAGGGGCAAATTATGTGGAAGCTCCCTGGTCAGCGAGCCGTAAAATTTGCCCAAGGTTTAGGTTATCCATCACAGAAAGCGGTTAGGATCCAACAACAATCATGATTCAGAAACTGACCTATACAGAAGGGGGAAAACAAAATCTGCAGAATGATTCTAGTGAGTGCTCGGTCTACTAATTACAATAAATTCAGAGAGAAGGCAACAGCTGATGATGAAAGAAAACAAGCTTACTTATCGTTGATCCCACGGTGGTGCAGACTGAATGAATTTTCCTCCTGGGATTGTCTTTTTTTTTGTTTTTGTTAAAAAAAACTGGCCTACACACCAGATGGAACATGGGGGAGAACATCTAAAAGGGGTGCAATGTAACATCTTAAAGCATGAAAATCTTGAACATTTACAAGAATTACAGCAAAAGCAAGAATTCCTATGAAAGAGTTATCTCACATTCCTAAGGAAATACACCAAGGTGGGGTGAATATGCATCCTGAGCCTTGAGCAATGGACAGAAAAAGCTGTCTCCTGGAGTTCTGTGCACGCCAGAAATCAAAGGCATGACTCATCCACATGCAAATGCGACAGATATGTTACTACAAACACCACCTGCTGCGTCATGCTTTCATTAATCAAAATGATAAGAGGACCTGTAGGAATGATAGAGGACAAATATGTTACCTGTCATGGATGCTAGAAAATCGCTCTGGCTCAGATGTTCAGATGTTTTCTTGCGAGCTCCCTCTATGGCCGTGAAGGTTGCTTGTAAGTGAATCTGTCGGAATCCCACCGTCCTTCAGGTTCTTTCCTCTTCAGGCCTGCACCTGCCATCTGGAACAGACGGGAGGGATCATCTGCAAATGGCTGGGAACTGGCAACAAAATGTTGCCTTGTTGCCACTGACAGCCTTTCATCTCTCCCTTCCATGTCAGCACCCATAGGTCCTGCATTTAGATCAAGGCTTTGCCTACCCCATTTTCGACTGTCAGAACCAGAAGCACTGGGAGTATTCTCGGGAATGCTGATCAAAATGGGCCTCACATAAGCTGGGGAAGCAGCTGTTCCTGGCCCTGTGAGCTGTGAGGGAACTGGTGAGAAGCATGCCCCTCCACCTTGTGAAGAATCCACATAAGCTGCAGATACCCCTGAGAATGATGTTGAAGGAAGAGGGAAACTGGGTCCAAAAGTGTAGTTTGCATATGGAGAGAAGGCCATCGCTGGGGAGGAAGAGAGGACAGGCCCCCTGTAAAGGTCGTTGCTGAAGGAGCCACCACCTGTGGCGGAGACCAGATTTCTAGGAGCACCCGGAGCTGCCACAATGGGATAAGGATGATCACTCCTATCAGGCAAAAATGGTGGAATGGCAACTGCAGAATAAGGATTTCCTGGAGGAAACCATGACAAATTACCCAACTCATTGCCACTCATTCTGACACTTGCCACTGGAGGTAGAAATGGACCAGCATTGCTTTTTGGATATTGGTTTCTCGATGCAGGTTCAACGCCTACTTCATCCAATACAGGGCCATTGTTCAAATCAAATCCTCTTGAAGTAGCATCGGCATTGGGAAATCCCCCAGAAGCAGGCTTTCCTAGCAAGTTAGGCACTTCTGCTCTCCGACCTGTGCTCGCTGACATCGGCCCGCACTCAGCATCTTCCTCTACCCTATTTAAATCCAGATCCAAGCCTCCATTTCTTCCTTGTGCATCACGATTCTCAACAATAGCAGGTCTAGATGTAGGTTCGGCAGCAGAGTTGTGGGAAGCGATATCCTGCAAAACCATCTCATCAGGTACATTTAGGTCAAACTCCAGTAAAGGACGGCTTTGCTTCAATGCAGCAGAATCTGACAAGGCTTCAGAAGCATTTAGTGGCATCTCCAAAATCTTTCGTGGTTCTGCAGGACGAAAGGCACTTGTGGCAGCAGAACCCTTCCAGCCAGGTTCTCCTTTACTCTTTAACAGGTTTTCTGGAGGAACAAAAGGACCTTTAGCTGGAGCAGCAACTGTTATCGGTACAGGAGAACCACTTGATACAGGGGAGACTGAGAATGGCAAAAAACTGGGTAGGCAGACGGCAGATGGAGCTCCAATGGAAGCCTCTCCTACATTCCCATCATCACTGTTGATTCCTTCATTCAGATCAAAGACACACTTGACAGAACCAGTTGACCCTGCAGGCTTCTGCAAAGGAACTGCTTCGGCAGATGATGCCAATTCTCCATTATTATCCGTTCTGGTTCTACAGCTTGCATGCTGCTCAATGTCCTTAGAAGGAACTATTGAAGGAACATTAGCCTGGCGACTGCCAGCTTCCCTGTTCTGATCCAGATCATTCAGTGTGGATTCTGGAACTGAATTAGGAGCCATAATGCTAGTATTTCCTTTCGAGGTACTTTCAGTTGTTCCTGGTCATGGAGCAAAATTGTCATAAAACAGATGAACCTGCATCAACAAAAATTGAAATCATTGTCACCAGGAGCTAGAGAATTACCTGCAGCAGGAGCTGCATGTCTTCCAATTGGAGGACTACTTAAATCTTCACTCTTTTTATCAATTTTATCCACATCCATGTTCACAGCAGCACATGATTGTGATTCTTCAACATGATTCTTTTCAACCATTTTAGCAGGAGCACCAACAACGCTGTCACCAGCCTCAACAAGAGAGCCACAAACAAGCTCAGATGTTGGCATGGTAGTCTCCGATACATTTCCATTAGCAGAATCTATAGGTCTATTTTCATCTAAAGGACTTTGTATTCGATGTCTACTTTTTACGGCACTATCATGCATTCCACTAATTCCCTTCCTTTTCCCTGAAACTTGATTGGTTCTATCAACCTCAAGAGACATTTTCTCTGCATCTGGAGAAGCTAGACTAGCCTCACTGATTCCTTCACTAGATTTCTCGTCTTGTTTTACACTTGCCTCCTCATGACCTGCTACTGATTTGGGAGCCTCTGCTTTCTTTCCATCACCTGGAATATCCACTGAAGTTTGTGCTGCATGTGCTTCCTCAGCTACGGGCACACCAGCATTGTTTACATGCCTTTCACCCTCTGCTCCTTTTCTATGACCATGATGGAGGGGCTCCGAACCAGCAGAGGTGCAATGATCATGAGCTGATGAGCTTCTTACAGGAGAAGCAGGAGATAGACATTCAGATTTCGGCATCTCTCCAGTAGCCACACTTGCCAACAAATTCATTCCGAGGTCATCTCCAGCCAACAAAGAACCAGAGATTTCCGGGCAATGTGCACAACTTTCAATGAGAGCATTGATGGAGACAAGAGCGGCATCACGTGAGCTGCCGGACTTGTGTTCTGCTGAAACATGATCCTTATTATTGACAAATGAGGAAGGCCTTGGAGCATTATCCACAGTCCCATTGTCTTCAGAATTCCTGAAATCTTCCTCTCGAGAACCAGGTGACTGGCCAATATCCTCTGCAGCAGCAGACTTTTTATAATTTGTGTGAAATGTGTCAGCATTAACATCAGAAGGATTGCCCCTGCCACTGTCCACTTTCGCCTTAATTTTACGATCACTGTGGTCATGCTTCTCAGAAGAAACAGGAGACGATGCCCTACTACCTACCACAGAGGCTTCCTCCAGAGAGACACTTGTACACCGTGCAGGACTGCGACCAGGATTCGGAAGCCTAACTATCAATCTTTGGCTGTTCCCACTGTCCACTGCTGGAGCATCAGGCAGCCGGTCACTTTGTGTTCCAGATGGAGATACCCTATCATAGGACATGCTCCGATTCTGATGAGAGGCTGACTTTCCAAAAGAAGCTTCTTTATGAGCTCCAGTTGAAGCAGTTCCCAGGAACCCATTGCTAGATTTTCTATGGCGGGACACACTACCAGAACCCTTACCACTAACAATGGACCCAGCAGTGGAGCTTCTTGCATCTTCTCTCCATGAGGTGCCTCCATTTTTTGCATGGTCACTGGAACATGATTGGCTATTGTTCTGTGATTGGCTAGATCCACTGCTTTTCTCCTCCCTTATAGCAGTCAACTGCATCTCAGGAGGTCCACTAGCACCTGCAGGTTTGCATTGTACATCTTTTGAACCTATAGCCACAGATGATGTCAATTTTGAAGGTCCTGAGGATCCCAGAGTTGGTCTACCGGCATCAACATGACCTGCTTTAGCAGACAAACCCTTGCATATGGAAGTTTGAGTGTTGGATGTTTTTAGTGCTATCTCAGATGATCCAGTACGCCTACCAACTCCATGAGAAGTATCTGATGCACCGGACTTCCCAGACCATGACATAGTTTGGCCAGATCCAGAAGACTTTGTGTCAATTGACTTGTTAATTTCAGCATCAACACGTTTTTTCCATGTGTCAACTAAATGCCTTGCTTTCTTCTGGACTTCTGAGTTCTTCTGCTGACGCAAATTGTTGACAGATTTCCCAATATTAGACGTCTGCAGAGCATGAAGGTTGACAGGTAACTTATCAAGAGCCCTAAGTAGAGCCAGCAGAAGCTCATCAACAGACTTGTCACTCTCCTTGGGGCTACTTCCATCACCTATCTTTCCTTTGTGTGCTTCCTGGACCCAGTCATCAAGCACAAGCACACCTTTGAGCTGTACAAATCTTACAAGGCAATCAAACCTATCAGTCGAGGCAATCACATCAGCAAGCAATACCCGGGAAGCTGAATCTATTTTTTTCTCACCCCTGTCAAGCTGCATGAGGTTAAGCAATTTCTCAACCCCTTCCGTATCTATCAAACCACCTCTATCGGTAATTTTAGAAATCTCAGCCTTTATCATGCTGTCAGATCTAAAATTACCAGAATCCCCATCTTCAGGCTTGGGAGCCCTGTCTCGCTTGATGGAATCAAAGCTCTGTTCTGCCTTTTCCCTTTTCCTCCCCTTCCCATGAGAAGGGGCTGACGAACCACTATTCTGTACACCATCAGGCCCAGACCTTAGTTGCTGAGCTGAAGAAGGGCCATTAAGTTGTTTAGGAGAGCGGCCTCCTGACTGCACTGCTGCATGCATTTCTAGTTGTGTCTTATCTAGTAGTTGATCAACTTCTTCCTGATGCTCCTGAGAAGGGAGAGATAAATTATCATGCATAGATAAATGTTCAAGGAAGCATTTGACAAAATGAAGGAGGTCTAGGTAAAAAACTCACATTGATATAATCCTGATCAGTTAACCACCATAAACACTTGTTTGTGATATCATACACTCTCCTACAGACAAATGATGATATTCCTGATGGAAGCTCAACACCTTTTCGTAGAAACGCAACTTTGCATGGATGTAATAGTGATTCAGCAGATATTTCATCCTTATGAAAGGAATAAAAGACTTCGTTTGGTGCCGCTTCAAGCGGAACACCTTTGGCGAGCTTTAAATCCGAAGGTCGATACAACCAATTAACAATTAATTTTAAATAGTCTTCCTTGTTCGATGAGAACCAACGAATTATTCCAATGAAGGGGGGAGCATTTCCAGACTGAAAAAGCGCACAATCACCTATATGGATCTTGCGCCCATCCTGTAACAAAATAGAATAATAAGAAACACCAGTTTAAAAGATGAAGCGGCTGACAAGATGGTTAAATAGCAACGAAAAATGCAAGATAAGTACGACTTTTTTTTTAGTAAGGTAAGATTTGAACCTTAGTCTTTTGGAGGGGAATTCACTTGCTCAACCACCAGATCACTCAACCCGGTTAAGAAATGTAAGACTTGCAGCATGTATAATCACAAACAAATAAACACCAAATTCTCTGGAACAGTTGGCATTGAGGATGGCAAACAACATAATGCTTAATAAGAAAACTCATATGATTTCAGGTATTAAGGAAATATTAAGAAAAGATTGCCATCTGCTTTTGCATCATCAGGCAGCCAATGCTTTTCGTAGTATAAGCTGAGGGAAAAAGCAATGACCCTGAAAGTAAACCCCTGACCATCTTCCAAGTACTTCAAACAACTTCAATTGACAAGGGGTCATTCTACCTCATCCATCTTAAAGAGGATCAAGTCAACATGTGTGAAGGCCATCAAATTTTCGCAGAAGTGGTTTTAAAAAGGAAAAAGACCCGAAAAAGAAAAACAAAGGAGATAATCTATGACCAGTAGTAGCATTCTTATATGCTCATAACAGAATTAAAGAGAGAGAAAACTCAAAGGATAGAAAGAAAATCCATTACTTTCTACTTCTTCCCAAGTTTTCCTTTTTGAGTAGAAGACTTTTTCAAGATACACATGGGAGAGGAAGAATATTCGTCTATCATTCAAATGCATCCCTCATCAAAAGAGGGGTAAAAATATTCAAACACATAAATAAAAGGAGAATAAATTCCCTATGCAATCACTTCCATTTTTAACCACATAAATATCAATCCCACCCCACCCCATCCCAATGCAAATGCAAAGAAAATAACAAGCCTATCTACATAAATACAATGAGTTAGCTTCTACGTTTGAAATTCGGATGCAAAAATAGAGAGAGATCCACGTGGAAAAATCGGATGTCCTTTTTAACTAGAATGTTATCAAGTTATCACCAAATATAGTAAATGACTTCTACTGGCATGGCTCAATTCACATCTCCTTCCGAAACCTTGAATAATGCCACATAGGAAAGGTACTACCAAAATTGCTGGAATAGTAAAAACCCCAATAATGCCACCTGAAAACAATAAAACTAAAGATGCTATAAAGTTCGACCTAAAACAGCAAACCTAAAGACACCATGAAACTTTGTGGTGTTAACAAGTAAAGATTAGCAAGCAGTATGTAATAAATAGAATGCATCAATCTGTACACCATCCTCTGATTAATGCAATTGAAAGCTAACCGACCTATCTCACAACATAAAAAACAGAGAAAGGTAGGCTAATCATTGAAGGTAGTGGATTTCACAATAAATATGAGTTGGGAGGCACAAATTGATAAAGAAAGGTAGATTGATTAGCAGAAATGGAATGTGAAATGGATTGTCCCTTTCAACACATTGGACTCCAGTAGTCCAAACCGTCAAATTCACAAACAAAACAAACCCATTAGAAACAGGGGTGAATTACAGATCAATATACAGCCCATTTCCTCAAGTGTTCCCATACACCCTCTGGATAACTACCCTTTCCTCTTTCAAAAAAAAAAAAAGTGTTCCCATACACCAATCATCCCAAAACAACAAATTTTCAAACTAAACAAACCCATTCGAAACAGGGGTGAGTTACAGACAACCAGCCTAATATCTCTGCTTAATCAAGGCTGTTGGCATTTTCACCACTGAAACAGTGGTCAGACAAAGTTTGTAGGTTTGATTGCTAAGAAACAACTACCATTGGCATAACATTAACAACCAATCAAAGCAAAACATATTGACCATCGAGCCCCTCACCCCAACTCTATACCATCCCAACCAACCTCCTATGCCATGATCGTCCAAGTCAACCAAAGACATATTTCACAAAATCTACTTCCATCCCTCCAATTCACTAACCATCACAAAATCTAATCACAACAGTCAACACAATATGTCAGCTTATTGAAGACATCTGTGCCTATGAAAAATGGCCCAAGCAAACTCTCTAGTTCCATTAAAAGCAACAAAAATCTATAGACCTTAAATTCACATCCTAAAAAGAAATTCACAGCCTACGAATCAATAAGCACATCCAAGTGTGGCAACACCCACTTGCTAATCGAAAAAAACTCGCCGTCAACCCATCTCCTCCCGTTGCTCCAACATGCCAAATTGGGCCTGCAAGCAACATATGGCCGCATCCTGTTTCGTCTAATTGCCCCCTCTGCAGCCTGAATCAAACAGAGCCACCAATGGAAAAACACACCAAGCCCATCCTGCAGCATCGCTGCGACAACACAGATGCCCGACCATGCGAAACACCACAGCAAGCATCCATCCCCATCCCAAAAGCTTCAACTTTTCACCAAGTAAACGGGCCCTCGCAACTCCATCCGTCCCCTCCAACAACCCGTTGACCTCAAATTCCCACCTTTCCAAGTCGAGCCACCACTCCAAACCCGCAGAACCCAATCACCCCAAACCCTCCAACGACCCCCCCGACCACCACAAGCAGCGGCAACCAAACCCGACACGAAACCACCAAACGTCTCACCTTTAGGAAGAATCCAGACCGGGGATCCTCTGGGGGGGCCTTCTTCACCACCCGCGGTGGAGGAGGCAGAGGAGCCGAGACCCCGTCGTCGTCCTCGTCGTCGTCGGAAGCTTTCCCCTGACCATGGACCGGCCACATGCCCCGCCTCCCCCACCCGCCCTCCTCCTCACCTCCCCGCCCATGCGGCAGTAGCATCTCCCCCGACTCTTCGCTCCATCGCAGCCTTCCCCGGGGGCCCCCTCCCTTCCTCCTCTCCTCATCAAAAGAACCCACCAAACCCTAACCCTAGATCCGCCCCACCATCGCCACAGCCCTCGAAGCCCCACCAACCAGAAGAACGTCACCGGGTGGAACCCCCAATCGCTCCTCGAAGGTCGAATTCGAAGGGAGCGAGCCCTAATCGAAGGGGGAGCGGTGGCGTCGGGGGCGGAACCGATGGACGATCGGGGGGGAATTGGCGGGGAGAGGGTAGAGATCGAGGGATTTGATTCGGGATTTGAGGGGAGAATTCGGGATCTGAGAGAGTTCGCAGGGATCGAAATCGAGAGAGAGAGAGAGGCGGGGGGTTGGGGGAAGAGAGAGAGAGAGAGCGTGAGAGAAAGGAAGGAGGCGAGCGGATGGGGGAGGGGGTGGTACTTCTTTGGTGGTGGGAGGAGGAGCGGGCAGCTCGGGCAGAGCGGGCAGCGGGGGAGGGGAGGTGTGCCCGTGTGTGTGGGTGTTCGACGACGTGCGGGTCGGATACCGGGCGATATCCGGGTCGGCTCGGAGTATGTGGTGCAACGAGCCAAGAACTAATTAAAGGATAAAAAAAAAAAAAAAGAAAAGAAAACGCGAATTTGATATGCGAAGATGTTTGTGTTTGAAATTTATTTAGATTTGGTTAGAGTAAATATATGTGATGTTGATGAGAGGTAAAAATAGTTTTTGGATTTAAAATTCTGTAAATGATTTAATAAAGAATTTGATTGTCTGAATCACAAGGTGTACAGATGAAATCAGCTTAACCTGTTCCAGCCTCATATCAACTGGACTCCAACCAGAATCTGTCAAGTCTGTCGAAAGATTAGCATAGTAGGAGCAGAAGATAGATCAGATAGACCTGATCTCCTACGTCTTGACAGTTACCATGTAGCCTAGAAACTAAGGGTACTAGGGCTATCGAGTAAGGTTCCCCCCTCTTTTTGAGAGTATAAATAAAGAGGGGGACCCCTTAGAAAACGTCTCTCCCCACCAAGAGAGCAAGGGAGATCATGTAATCCTCAAAATTATAGTGTATAGTTAGGAGACTTTCCTCCCCCCAAACGTACACCCCTTATGGTGGAACTAGGCCACCAAACCTCCCTTTTTTTTCTTTGTGTATGCTTGTAGTTGTTGCTTTATCTCTGTCTGCAATGGATGATTAATGGCTAAGTAGTACCTCCTATACTAACAAATCTCTTGGTGGCCTTCTGAGGCTCATCAAATGACGTCGTCTGTAGGAAGCGTCAACAAAAGAGTTATCACTCTTTAGAGCATCTGATCGCTTGGAGGAGGGGCCCCTCGAGCGCTCTGCCTTAGCCCCTGAAATGACCCGTCGCTCTTGGGTTGGATAAGACGTCTGGAGTATTCATCAGACGTCTGTCCATACGTCTGGATTGATGGTCGGACGTTTGAAAGTGGGGAAAATCATACGTGCTTGTGCCTCTCGTGCACATGCATTTTCTCTCTCTTTCGGCCTCCTCACCCAAAACCCTAAACACCTTCTATTTAAACCCAACCCCCTCCTCCCTCTCAATCACTACAGCCTCCACCTTCATCCCTTATCGTCTGTTCCTCCTCGTCCCTTGCAGCCACGAGGGGAGGAAAGAAGCTCGCGAGCGGAGGAGAGGGAGAGAGTGTGTGAGTGTGAGCGAAGAAGGTGAGAGCTCGGGGGAGCTCGAGCGTGCACGGCCAAGAGCTCGTGCGAGGAAAGGAGGCGTGCGAGGCGGAGGAGCTCGCGAAGGGGAGCTTCGCAACCTCCTAAGGCTACTGGCATAGCAACTGCAGGCAACGCAGATGAGTCCCTCGCAGGAGGGTTCTGCGTACTAGATATTTTCCAGTATCAGACGTATGGAGCATCTCCCAGACGTATGGAGTAGCAAAGGGATGTCTGGAGTTGAAGCTAAACGTCTGAAAGCATGCTTAGTGCCAAGGTACGTGTTTCTGCATGGTTTCCAGCCATGCAGGCCTTACCGCAGGAGGCTTTTAGTTGTTTTTGGCTCTACGCGTGCGTACGCAGGTGCAGAGTGTTAGAAAGGTGCATGGTGCGTCCTTCGAGGTACTTTTGGATGTTTGGGCACATCGCCAGATGTCTAACCGTACTTCCAGATGATCAGGAGAGTTCGATGTCTGGGACTTCCCTCAGATGTCTGAAGAAATCGCAGGAAACAAAGGATGAGTTCTGACGTCTTTTAAGATGTCTGGGCCTAGTCCCAGACGTCTGATTTTGGACAGTATGCCTGTTTTTGGCCTGTTTAGGGCCCAAACGAAATCTGATTTCCGCAAATGAAGTACCATTATTTTCTGCTTTAGTTTCTCTACGAGTTAGTGTCACTTGTATATAGTTTTGGACTCATTTGACGCGGTTGGTCAATTGTATAGGTCTTCAGCCAGTTGAGCATGTGGGACTCGTGGAGGCGACAGGACCTACGGTTCTAGCCCCCATTCCCCCCATGTTTCTCAGTAGAGCGGTTTGCATTAATATCAAGATTTAATAAAACTAAGTGCATGTTTAGAATAACTTAATTAAACCCTAGGATGTGAAAAGAACTTGAGGGTTGAAATGAACGAATCTTGCTCAAGCTACACTGTATTCCCTGAGATGTATGTTAAACCAATTTGTTAGCAAATGTATTATTCTATTGATGTGATGCTTTCTTTAGAAAAACACGAGTTGCCTGATATACGAATGAAACTCGTAATGTGAATAGTGAGATCTGAATGATAGAAAATGGAATGAAAGAAATACAAGCATGAACCCTAAAGGGAATTAGGAGAACTCCTGTACATAGAAAGAACTTAGTAAGTAGACAGGAAGTGAGCTTGCCCTTGTGTACGCGATATCAAGGAAAGCAATCGTCCCTTTAGTGTAGAGGGAAGCTAACCGCCTCTTTGGTTGAGACCCAGGGTTAAGTCTAATCACTCTACATCGACTTCTGTTTGGCCCTTGTGTGCGTGGTACCAAGGTGAGTTACTTAGTGTAGGGAAGGAGCTAGTCGCCCCACAGGGCTCGGGGTTAGGACTAGCCGCCCTACACCGACTCTTGTTAGCCCCACTGGGCAAACCGAGATAGTCGGACGAGGGTATATGGACTGTGGAGGGGCATGACCTCTATTCTGAGAGGGTAAGGCCCTGTGTTGTTCCATACTATACCTTTAGGCGTACCCGCTAGCGGAAACAACTGACCGCGTGCCAGTGCGGGATAGCTACCCATATGCTTATTGCGCATGTCGTAGTCACTGCTACGTCGCGACCGTGACCTCGAGGTGGTTGACTGGGTGTAGGATTACCACGGGGGACTCTCTCGGCCAAGAGAGCACCACGTGTACATCCTACATCATGGAAAAGATTGCAATCAAGATCGTTCTCGTGAGAAACAGGTCAGATCAAGAAATGATTAGATTAATAAAGGAGCAAACAAATTAGAACTACTTGGTTGAGCTAAATGAAAATGAGTAATTAATTAATTGATTGTTTTAATTACATGTAATTGGCTGAATTACCAATCTACTCAGTGTTCGTTGACTTCGAAATTTTATAACCTTGTTTAGGTTAGGGAGTTGAGCAGCCAGCACCACCAGCTGCAGAGGGAGCTGGGCCCAGTCGAGCCCAACCTTAGCTGTTGGCATTTTCTGTTCCTACACATTTCTTTCTGTAGTAGTGAGTTTTTTTGTTATATGCAATACTGTTTCAGTTATTTTTCCGCTGTACTTTCCGCTGATGTTGTTGTGATGGCCTGTAACATTGTGAGACTGTTCGTTCTATTTCCCTTACTGTCTCTTATTATTTTCTGCTTAGTTACAATGCATGTGTGATGGTGGAGTATTATCTGCTTTTAGTTATTTCTCGTTGGACGACTAGGTCATGGGATTAGTTGAGGCAGGCCAGTCTCAGGTCCTGTAGGGATCAGGGATCGGGTTGTAACAACCCCCCTAAGCGAAAACTGTTGCTGTGGTCGTAACCACCCATGGTCCTACTCACGGCCTTCTCTTCGGAGGGGCTCGAACGGGACATGGCATGTACACACCCTAGCGACCTTGGCTCGTTACTGGAGGTCCCCAAGCTAGACCCTCCTTCCCGGAGGGATGACCCAGTTAAGAGGAACTAGGAGCCAAGTCTGGTGGTCCTAGATACACACCCCTGCACATACCGCCTGCCCACTCAGGGAAGAGAAGATGGAGGTCTCCCGTTGGAAGCGCCTAGAGCGCCAACCAAGGCCCGACACGAAGAAGCGGGTGGACTCTACTTTATGCACCACTCCCTTAAGAGTTATCCTCAGGATAAGCTAACACTCAACTGTCCCAAGAGGAGTTCCCACCAAGCTTCCCTAGCGATGCCCGCCTAGTGAGGGCTCGCGTATGGATCTCCGCTTGGTCAGCAAGACAGCCCCTCCGAGGTCCCATTAACACTTTGCTAAGCACTCAGGGGCTGGGGGCAGCCTTAAGAGGTTATCGGGAGTCGGGCAGCAGAGGACTGAGCTCGCCCGCTCTCGCCCGAGTTAGCTCGAGGTTTGGCACTATGACGAGAGAGGCCCCATGAGGCAGCGAACCCTCGGCACCCCAAGCTGGGCCATCCAGTTTGCAAACACGGGAGCAATGCCCTCGACCGTGCCCTGGAATACCCAATGAGAGACCATGGAGTGAGTTAACTCCTCCCGTGAGTCGGCCTAAAGGTGCAGCAGCAACCACGGCCCTGCCGGGGGCAGAGAGAATACTCCCAGATAGGCGTGACCCCGTGCCCGACTGCGAATAAGGTTCCTTCCACAAGTGAAGGACCGCCCTTCCCAAGGCAGCAGTCGACCCCGGAGGGTCACAATTGCAGGGCTTGTTGCACAAAGGAGTTATTCCAGGAATGCACCCCCTCGGCCACGCACCGAGTGAGCGTGCTTGAGGGGAATCAACCCACTGAAAGTCGTAAGGGCGGACCTTGCTGAGGAAGAACCCTTGGGAGAACACACCCCCTTGGTTGTTGATCAGGAGGGCATGCTACGAGGGGGCCAGCTTGTGAACGGGGACTCATTACCCTAAGGCTCCATCGAGCGAGAGGATGGAAGGCTTGTGAAGCGCCTGGTGGACCACCCTAAGGGGCCCCAACGACTGCGGACGACCGACGTAGCCTCCCAGGAAAAACTGAGAGCCAGGCAGGTTAGCACCCTATCCCAACAGCCAGATAGAGTCACCCTGACTCCCCCACCTGACAGATATCGCCACCAAGCCCTTACGCCGCCCGAGGTCCCCTCCTACTGGTGCCTGAGCACGTCAGCACAGAGGAAGAGGTAACCTCGGGATGACGTCTCCCCAGGCATCTGAGTCCCTCCTTCAGAGTTGACTCTTTCTAGGTACCTCCTTCTCGACCTTTGTCCGGGCAAAGAAGATACGACCAAGTCTCCCTGCAGAGTTTGGTGAAGCATCTAGGATTGTCACGGCAAGAGTCTCCCCCCTTCGGGGTAGCAACAAGCCCTTCGAAAAATGAGCCCCTTGGTGATGGACCAGGAGGAAGTCAACGCCCTAGTACCTGCAACGATGCCAGGCCTCCGCTTACGATATCCCGGGCACATTAACACACAGACCGAGGCAACCCCCTGGAGCAGCGACGCCTAAAAACAGGTCGACAGCCCACTTAACCAACTTCCAGTGAAAATGCCCACAGCACTCCAAGATGCTCGGGTCGGGCGACTTTCCAAGCTACCCTTTCCAGGTCGGCGTGCCCGTGGTGCATCCACCACTTCGGTGAAAAAGCCTCCCTCTCCTCCCGACAGCCATTTCAGTCACTGACCTTTGGCAGTCAAGGAAAAGGGGAGAAGAGAACGGCCCCCCTCCGACAAATTTGGATGAAGACGAGCACCTCGACCCAGTTGCCATACCTAAGGCGACCAGGTTGACAGTAGAATTAAGTGGCCCGGCCAGCTAATCACTAACACGCGCTAGCCGCCAGGACCTCCCATTACGTACCTGACTCCCTTAGAAGAGGAGCATCGGACACGAAGAAGCCGTGACCCAGCATAAGCCCCCCAAAGTCGGAGCGAAGCAACCTGAGAAGCCCTCACGCATAAGACAACGGGGAACCAAGTCCATGAAATCCAACAAGGGTTTAACCTGGCTGACTTGTTAAGCGACTTCGGGATCATAGCTAGATTCTTCAATCATGACTTCCCCGCCTTGTCTTGTTTCCTCACGACTCCAACCAAGCTCGTCGAGGTCAGGGGAAATCTCACTCTCTCCGAGGGTCTAGGAGCAATAACTCCTCGAAGGGGCCGACACACCCAAAAGCAGCCCTGTAAGGCTGTCAGGGGCCGTGGCATCTACCAAAGTCCCTGCAATAGCGGACTCACCCGTTGAGGGTTACCATCAGTGGGTACCCCCTACAGGTGCGGTACCTGCCATACCAGGAGCTGCCCCACAACCACCAAACTTGATGTTTAGGGCCTCCGCCTTACCGCAACGGTGGTAAGAGGACCGACCTGTCCTACCTCTTGCAATAGTTAGCCACCGTCAGCAACGGCTGGCGCTCGCCTTGCACCCTCGCCTGGTGATTTGCCTTGAGGAGACGGCAAGGAATGGGCACCAACTTGACAAGCCACCTCCTATGGTGGGCGAGAACTCGGACGAACGCATTCGACGTTCCTTCTATCACCACCTCTTCAAGTCGGCAAGCCACCTCTTAGGGTTGGCGAGAACTCGGACAGATGCATCCGGCGTTCCCTCTACCGCTGCCTCTTCAGGACAGCAAGCCACCTCTTAAGGTAGGCGAGAACTTGGATGAACGGGTCCGAAACTCCCTCTATCGCCACATCTTTAGTCGGGCCAGTCACCTCTTAAGGTGGGCGAGAACTCGTACGGACGTGTTTGGTGTTCCCTATGTTGCCGCCTCTTCAAGCTAACCAGCCATCTCTTAAGGTGGGCGAGAACTTGAACGAACGCGTCCGACATATTTCCGCTTTGTCAAGATGGCCCAAACTCAGACAAATGCTTGCGATGTTCTTTATCTTGCCACCTCACAAGGTTGACGAAAATTCGAGCGAACCCATCAAATGCTCTCTTATACCGCCACTTATCCAAGCTGGCAGGTAGTGGCAATGAAACCGAAGCTAGGTCATTTGTTTGTTATAGTAATGTCGTTGTGGTACAGATAAAATAGTTACAGTTTGTCGTCATTGCCACTATTACAATTTTACTCAGAAACATTTTTCTTTCGAAGTCGAACTCAGGGAGCTACTAGAATTCTAGAAGTACAATGCTTTTATTACAAAAATAAGAGAGAGAGAGAGAGAGGTAGATTTTGTTTCTTGGCTTTTCCTTCTTCTCTTTTTTCTCTCTTTGCTTGTCTTCTTCTCTTCTTTATCTTCTTTATCTTCTTTTCTTTTCTTCTTCTTTCTTCCTTCTTCTTTCTGCTTTCAGCTACGGCACCTTTTCTTTTCTTTTTCTTCTTCTTTGCTTTGTCTGCAGAGCTTCATCTGTCGTCTGATTTCTCAATCAGACGGCTTAAGTGGTGTCTGCTACAGTGCTTCCTTTGTGCTTCTTCTTCTTCCTTCTTCTCTCAGTCTTCTCCTTCTTTCTTCCTTGGCCTTCTCCTTCTTCCTTCTTCCTTGGTCTTCTCCTTCTCGCACCCTGTCCCTGCACAAAGAGCAAAACCTACCCTGTCCCTCTACCCGCACGTCTCTCTCTCTCTGTAAAGCACTCACAGGACGCTCTCCCAGAGCTGCAGGTAATCGGGTCGGGTTTCGTGCCCGTGACCAGGCGCACCGGTGTGTGGGTGATGCGCGAGGTGTGCTCAGATTGGGTCGGGTAGGATCCGCCGGATCCGCGTGATGAGCTCGCGTACTGGGCGGGTGAGTGGGTGCGGGACCTCACCCCAGTGCTTTCGGAGGCGACCAGTAGAAAGCACAAAATCAATTTATACTACTGCGGGGTTTAGTAAACTCACGATGTGGGACTATCTTCAGCGCTCTTCTCACGCGCGCCCACAGCAGACCGCAGCTTCGCTTCCTCAGCTGCAGGCTCTATTCGCGTCGATTGCTGGGTTAGCTGCCTTCGCACTATCCTCCCGACCTCGCAGCACCTGGAGCCCTGGAGTTCTGAAGCCTGGAGCGTGCGTGGAGCTGCTTCAATGCAGCGTCAATGGCGGCCGGGTGTCGAAACTGCCAGACACGAAGGCGGCCTTCAATGCAGCGGTCAGATCAGCGGGGGACCTTCGTCGTGGCACGGCGAAGGCGGTGCGAGGTGTAGCAGGTCGTGGGGTGGCCTAGGCGTGCGTGCCTAGGTCGTCCTGTGACCGGAAGTGTGGGTGTGTTCGGGGGAGCGATGAGTGGGTGTAGAGCGGCAGTGGGTGGGCGGAGGTTGTTCAGCGTGATGAGGCGGAGGTTATGTGAGGGTCGGCGAGGCGTGTGGGGCTGCAGAGCGATGGGAGCGTCTCGCCGGTGGGTGGCCGGAGATGAGGAAGGTGACGGTGGATAGGAGCGGTCGAGGGTTTAATCGAATGAAAGACAGTGAGGAAAAGAAAGAGGGGGAGATGGGGAGTAGTTCTGACTTAGTTATAGGGACGAAGTAGCCGGAGCAGGGCAGCAGTCGATGGAGAAGAAGATACCCAGAGGGAGGGGGCGGCGACGAGGAAGAGAGCGGGAGGGCGCGCGCTGGGTACGGCGCGACGCGGGAAGAGCGGACGAAGGTGGCTCTGCTGCTGGTATTGCAGCAAAGCGACGAGACGGAGGAGGAGGAGCCGCCGGAGCTGGTGGGTTTCTGCCGGAGTGGGAAGAGAGGAAAAATGGGGGTTTTTCTCCGTCAGGACCGAGCTCCCCCTGTCGGCTGGCGACGGCGGTCCTTATAAAGGCGAAGGCGGAGGGGTGGGCGCAGGGAGGCGACGTTCCTCCCTCGCCGGAGAATGGTCGGAGTTGCAACCCATACCTTCCGCGCGTTCGCACGGAAGGTGTGGGCGATGGCAGAGGTCATGGTGGTGTCCCTGCGACAGCAGACGTCGCAGGGAACACTCGGTTCAACTGGTAGAGGGCCTCCCTCACCCTGCGCGGCGCCATGCTCCGCGCGAAGTCGCTGCAGCATGGCGCTGCTCAGAGATTTGCAGGGGGACCTAAGTGCAAAGAACGACGAAGAACCTAGGGGTCAAAATGCGAGGGTTTCGAAAGTTGAGGGTCAAAAAGTAATAGATGAGGACCAAAATGTAAAGTCGGTCAAGAAGGTCTCTTCTTAGGCTCAAGTTTTTATGCATGACTAAATGGGACCTAAGGATTCTAATGGTGAATTTTATTTGTAGGTCAGACCTTGATTGATCAGCTAATTTACGTAAAAACCCAAATTAAATCATTAATTGGGCATGGTTCTCAATGTAGGTCAAAATGGGTTCCCAAGGCCAAATTGAAGGTTCTAAACCCTAGAGATTATTTTTCTATGAATTTTAAAGGGTTTAGTCAATTTTTACTTTGCCTCGAACCTCGTGAATTGAAGTGGATTTGTTTTAGGGTTATAGAATGTCATTTAATTCCGTAGAGTTGCTGTAGCCCTTGTTGGATCAAATCATCCCACTTTCCTTCTTATTAGGTTAGTTTGACCTATGTTTGGATCCTGAGTTACCCTGTTTACTGATTGTGTTGGTGAAATTGCATTTTTTACTCCTTATGACCTGTTTTCTTTACAAACGCAGAATTATCTGAGTCAAGCCTTTCTATGAGTTATGTAGAAGCTTTTTCTCGCATATCTAGGTTAGATTGTGCTAGTTAGGGTTCATGATGAGGTTCTCATCAGCAGGTCATCTCTCCGGGTTGACCGGGGGTCAGGTGAACCCACCTCCTGAACCCGGGAATAGCCGCCTCTTACAGCCGGCACAGCCACCCTTAATGGCTGGCGTGAACCCAGATGGAGGCATTCGCGCCCCGTTTACCGGCTAGTAGAAGGTCGTCTACAAGAATTGACGAAATTAGGCTTTCACGCCCCACGATTCCAACGACTAAGATACCAACTCCCTGGATCGGTAAGGACTCGGGCCATGCACCACGAAGTTCCACACACCACTTAAGGGCTGGACCCTGACCACTCCACCTGTAGAGGCATCTACCCACTTGTGCAAATGGCGAGGGTTCGGGCTATCTTGCCCAATGGCAACCATGCTAGCCGCTAAAAGCCGAATCAGAACCCTAGGGTCCCGTGTCACGCAACGCCCATAATGCAGGCTTGGACCCCCGCGCTCCAAGCCCTGCCTAATGTGCTTCTGGACCTCCACCAGAGAGAGTTTGAGCACCTACTTTTGGCTCTCATTGCCACCTTCCAAGGATAGCCCCACTTCATGGCCACCCTCTGCGGAAGACTCTAGGCGATGGTCACCTTCAAGGGTCGACTCATGCAAAAATCCCGTTGCGCTTGCCTAACCTACGGGTACAACCGGGCGGGCAAATGCCCGACGGTGTCACACCCTGCTGCTATGACCACGGAGTTGCTCCTCGCAAGAGCGGGCACAGTGGCAGAATAGTCATGTCCAGAAAATGGTCGGGCCACTCACCCCCCTCCCTCGCGGATATGGTGGGCCCCCTGACGGCTAGCTCCCACCTCCTCGCCTATGTAAAGAGGCTGAGGTGACGGACAACGGTTCAACAATCGGGTCCTCATGAGATTTTTTTCAGGCTCTTCAGCCTTGGCTACTCGATCCTACCCTGATGACGCTGCCTAGCTCATCCGGGCAAGGGATACACCCACTTAGGAAACAGTTATCCAGGCACGATAAGAGGCCAAGGCCAAGGTTCGGGGAACTCTCAAAGTCGACTCCCCTAGACATTTGGAGTAGGCACGACTTTGGAAGGAAGTGACTGCCTTAAAATAGTGCACGCCTGTAAGCCCCTTTGGCACACACTACCTTAGGACCCTCTCATCAAGGATAGGTGCCCTTGCATCGGACACTCCTGCTAAATCCCCACAAGGGACATGCAGCGAGCACTGTCGAAGACAAACCTATCCTAGTCAAGGGGTCTCTCAGGAGACCCGACTAAACATTCCTTAGATAAAGGAGCATGCCTTAAGAAGAGGAGCCTTGACTCCCCATGGTACTCAATAAAAGGATAGAGGGACAACATTGCCAAAGCGGCCAAAGCTCCTTGGCCCTTGGCCACCTGGACAGAAGGGCCCAGGCAACACAGACAGAGCTAGAGCACCCTCCTATCCCAGTCCTAGGCCAACCCTGTCAAGCGGCGACTGATTCCAAGGGATGCATGACGGTCGCTCTTTTGTCGTGTTTTAAAGATATGTTCGTTGCAGTATGTTGCAAAAAGCGATTATCAGTTTATTTCAATTTGTTACTCGAAATTTAAAATATCCCGAGGTCGAACTTAGGGAGCAAACGTAATTCTAGAAGCATACAAACTCACAATTCACTATGATATACTATTTTACAAAAATTAAAGAGAGAGAATGAACAAAAAATCCTTTTCTTCTTTTCTTTCTTTCTTCTCTTCTTCTTTTCTCTTCCTTCTCTTCTTTCTCTGCCTTTCCTTTCTCAGACGTCTGATTCTTTGAATCAGATGCCTTATCAGCCCCTTTGCTACAGTGCCTCGCAGCTTCTTCTCCTCTTGGCTTCTTTTTCTTCTCTTCTCTGTTCGGCTTCCTTCTTCTTCTTCCTTCTTCTTCAGCTGCTGTGGCTCTTCTTCTTTTCTTTCTTTTCTCTGTAGCTTCCTCCTTCCTGTCTTCTTCTTCAGTTGCTGCAGCTCTTCTTCTTCTCCTTCTTTTTCTCTGCAGCTTCCTTCTTCCTGTCTTCTTCTTCTTCTTTCAGTTGCTGCCCTGTGCAGGTAAGTCTTCAGCCGTTCCTCCTCCTTTCTTCTTCTCCTGCTTTCTTGCACATTACACGATTAGGCAAAACCTAACCCCTACCCGCACCACATCTTTCTCTCTCTCTCTCTCTATTTCTTTCTCAAAGGTTCGCTCCCAGAGCATTCGCGGGTATACGGGTCGGGTAACGCGCCCGGGACCAGGCCCACCGGCATGTGGTGGTGGGTGAGGAGTACACGGTAGGGTAATCGGGTTCGAACCCAGGCCCACAAGGCGTGAGCGCGGGCAAGGGCGGGTGCGAGCGTGTGGCGCGCTGTGTGCGTGGGCGAGGGACCTGACCCCTGTGTATCGAAGGCGATAAGCCTAATACATAAATTCAATTTATTTCGCACACCTCACTCACAGGTTCATGAGGTGGGACTAATGTTCCACCTGTTGTTGCTCACGCGCCCGCAGGAGATCTTCCGTCCAATTGCAGCAACTGCAGGTCTCGCAGTGCCAATTGCTTGGACAGCTGGATGCGCGAGACTTTCCCCGAACCTGCTGGACCTGGAACCCTGTAGCACTTCAGCCTGGAGCGAGCTTTCAACCTCCTCAAGCCGTCGCTAATGGCGGCTGGGGCTCAGAACCTGCACAGCACAAAAAGAAGCTTGCAGCTCTATCAGACCACAGGAGGACCTTCGCCGTGTCATGGCGACAGTGAGGCTGTAGGTGGCAGGCTGTGGGGTGGCCTAGGCGTGTGTGCCTAGGTCTCTCTATGGCCGGATGGATGGGTTAGGTCAGGGGGCGGTTGTGGTGGTGTAGGCAGTCTGTGGACGAGTGGAGGATGTTCAGTGGAGTGTGGCGGAGGTTGTGAGGTGGGTGGCGAGACGTGTGGGGTTTCGGAGTGACGGAAGCATCTCGCTGGAGGGCGGCCAGAGATGGAGAAGGTGGCGATGGACAGTGGTGGTCGAAGGGTAGAAACAACAAATTAACAGGAGGGAAATAAAGGAGAGAGTAAGGGGAAGAGTTTTCACCTAGCTAAGCAGACGAAAGGGAGGAGATGGCGATTGGCGCATCTTTGTCGTCGCTGGAGACGAAGGTGCCAGAGGAGGGGGCGGCGACGAAGAGAAGGGGTCGGAGAGTGCCAGCTGGTATGGCCTGGCACGGAGGAGAATGGCGGAGCTGGCTTTACCACTGGTATGGTGGCAGAGAGACGAGAAGAGGGAGGAAGAGTTTCCAGAAGCGTCGGGCTATTGGTTGGAGTGAGGAGGGGACGAATTTGGGGGAGTTCTCTGGCCAAATCGAGCTTGCCGCAACCAGCAGCCCTTGTCGCTCCTTAAATAGATGTTGGCGAGGAGGAGATCTCGAGGAGGAAGCGTGGGCAGGTTGCCGGAGAATGGTCGGAGAAGATACCCATGCCTCTTGCGCATTCGCACGAGAGGTATGGGCATCAGCAGAGCATGGGAGGGGGTCCATGCGGAAAAAGACAACGTAGGGGACCCCTCCCTCGTTTTTGGGGCCGGTCCCCATACCCTGCGCGGGCGCCATCCTCCACGCAAGGTCGCCGGAGCATGGGCAGCTGTTGTGGGTGGCAGAGGGACCGGCTTGCAAAGAACTAAGGGAAAGTTGAGGGGCTAAGTGCAAGGGTTCAAAAAGTTAAAGGTCAAAAAGTAATTTTTGAGGACCAATTTGTAAAGTAGGTCAAAATGGACTTCCCTTAGGTCCAAATTTTGGTACAAACCTAATTTGGACCTAAGGAATCCAATGGTGAAGTTTGATTTTAGGTTTGACCATGTTTGATTGGTAAATTTTCATAAAAACCTAAATTATGTAAAAAATTGGATATGGTTCTCAATCTAGGTCAAGATAGGTTCCAATGGCCAAATTGAAGGTTATAAACCCTAGGGGATATTTTTTCATGAATTTTAGAGGGTTTAATTGATTTTTATCTTACCTGAAACTTCATGAATTAAAGCAGGTTTGTTTTAGGGTTACAGAATGTCATTTAATTCCTAAAAGCTGCTATAACCCTTTTCAGATCAAATCATCCCACTTTCTCTCTTATTAAGCCCATTTGACCTGTGTTTAGATCTTTAGAGATCCCGTTTGTGTATTGCATTGGTAAAATTACAGTTTTACCCCTTGTGAGTTGCTTTATACTCAAATTTATAGATAAATTTATAGTTCTTTGATTTAGGCTTTCCCTTAGGTTTTGTAGGAGCTTTTGTATACTTATTTAGGTCAAAATGTGCTAGTTAGGGTTCATGATGAGGTTCTCATCAATGCACAAAGGATCGGGGCGTCCCGCCCTAAAGCCACCAAGGCAGGCAGGGACCCTCCACCCCTTCCTTCTACCACCCCGAAAGGAAAGTCATCCCAAGAGAACTGCGGAACCAGGGCTCCTGCGCTCCATGATTATGACGCCAGCCCCTTGGACCGGTAAGAACTTAGGCCCATGCATTCTGAAGTTCAAGACACCACCCACTGGCAAAAGTCTTGGGCACCTCACCCTTGGAGGCATCTGTCCACCAAAATGAATGGCAAGGGTCCGAGTTGACTCGACCAATGATCGCCATATTGGAAAAGGGGCAAGGTAGCAGGGCCTTAGTGCCCCACCTGGGCGACGCAATGCCGCAAGAGGGCACAAGCTTGGCTTCCCACGCCCCGAAGCCACCATTCCCTTTGGGCCACCTCCCAAGGTCAGCCCCCTTCTTGGCCACCCTTCAAGGAAGGCCCTCGTGAGCAACCGACCCCCGGAGAAATGCGCAATGGACCAGGGCGTCTCACTTAAAAGTCCACAAAGCAAGTTGGGACTCTTTGCCCCCTCCTATCTCCATCTCACAAGGAGAGTCAATTAAAGGCAAGGCATTCATAACGAACGCCCTTAGCCCAACTATCCTACGGAGATAGACGCTACATACAAGTAGCCTCGATGCAACCCGCCTACTAAGGGAAGCACGCATGCCCGCTCCCTTTGGTACACGGGGCGTGGTCAGGGCACTGACCCCACCACAGCCGATACGGGCAGAGAAGCCAAGCGACGGGCAAGAAATCGGCCCATGGAGGTCGTAAGGGGATCCTCAAGAGTAACTTGCCTGCGCCTTCATGACGCAAGCTATAGGCACCCAGCCACTACCGTGGATGGCCCTCTTCATGGGCATCCTAATACGCCTCGCCAACGACAAGCCAGAAAGAAGTAACAGGAGAAACCTCTGTGCAAGATTGTTCGAGAAAGAAAAAGGGATCAAGCCAAGTCTCCTAAAATGCAGTGCACGAAACCCGTGCAAGCAAAATCCATGCAGAGAGTACATTCTCACACTTGACATATGAGCAGTCCATACAGTGAATTTTTTTTTATTTCTTTTGCAAAAGACATCGATTGTTACACCCTCAGATTATTGCCTCTAGCTCAATTATAGTTGGCAAAAAGCAAATTAATACAAGGGAAAAGTCGACACCAGTCGTCACGACTCAACAGCCTCGCCCCTGGTCTTCAATCCCACTTACTTTCGACAACATGGGTGATAGTGCGACATCAAGACTAGCGGACCCTGCAGCGTGAACCGGCTCCCCAACGAAGGTCCATCTTTTCCCATACAACACCGCACCCCTAAGACAGATCCCCTGACTAGGCAGGATTGTTAAGACCCGGTTCCCGAATTCCTACAGGACCCGAGACCGGCTCGACTAATCGCAAGACCCAGTCATCCAACAAGAAATAACCAAAAAGTAGGAAAGTAAACCACATTCACTATGCTAAGTAACTAACAGTAAAAGAGTACAAGCAGTAAAGGAAATAAAAGCTGCTAACAGTACCAATCACCACCACAACAGTAAAGTAGAACAAAGTACAGAAACAGAAACGGTAACGACAGTCTAACTCACTAGCAAAAAGGAAGAACAACAACAACAGGAACTACTGCTGGGCTCGATTGGGCCCAGCACCCTCTGCAGCCGGTGACTCGGGCTGCTCAACTCCTGGACCTGAAAAGGGTTATCAGTAACGGAGTCAGCGAATGCTGAGTAGAGTGGTAACCAACCAACTAAAGCAGTAAAGGCTAACAAGTAAATTTATCTTTTCCAGTTATTTTATTTTACAAGTCATTTCCTTTCACCTATTGGTTTACTTTCAGATCTCTTTCTTGATCTCGAATGTTCCTCTTGAGAACGATCTTGATTACAGTCTTTTCCGAAGAGTAGAAGGCACACGTGGTGCTCTTGGTTCGGTGCCAATCCTCTATGGTTTTAATATCTCGTTGTAGTATAGTATAGAGGAGTAGTTACCAGTTTAATATAATTTGTTACTCGGAAAATAAAAGTTTTCCCAGGTCGAACTCAGGGAGCAAATTGTATTCTAGAAGTACAAAGTTTCTATTACAAAAGTGAAGAGAGAGAGAGAGATTTATTTTGTTGGCTTTTTCTTCTTCTCTCTTCTTTCTCGTCTTTGTCTTCTTCTCTTCTGTGCTCTTCTCTTGGGTTCTTCAGTCTTCTTCCTTCTGTTCTTCTTATTCCTCTTCTGTTCTTCTTCTTTCTTTCTTCTTCTTCTTGTCTTCTCTTTTCTCTTCTGTGCCTGCACACTCACAGTTTGGTCAGAAGGCAAAAACCTACTCTACCCTCCCCTGCGTCTCTCTCTCTCTCTGAATTCACTCGTAGGATAGCTCTCCCAGAGCTGCCGGGTATTCGGGTATTGGTCGCGCCCGGGTCCAGGCCCACCGGCGTGCGTGGTGGGCGAGGAGTGTTCGAGTCAAGTCGGGTCGGCCGGATCCGCGTGATGAGCTCGCGGACCGAGCGGGTGAAGCGGGTGAGAGGGACCTCACCATGTGTGTTGAGGCGATAAGCATACAACACTTTTACAATTTATGCAGGCGTGCCGCTTCAGAGTCTTCCGAGGTGGGACTAAATGTCCCACCCCAATTGGGCACCTGCAGCTGAGAAAGCTGCAGGCAATCGCGGTTGTGCGCAGAGCTTTCTCCCCAGCTGCGGGCCTGGGCAGGTGCGCAAGGGCAAACCTCGCGTCCTGGGGAGTCTGGCCTCGGCGAAGCGAGGCTGCAGCTGCAGGCGGAAGAAGCTTCACCTGCTCAGCAATGGCGGCGGAGGACGGGTGACCTGTTCACAGCAAACGGCCTCTCGGCCTAATCAGAAGGTGCAGGGAGCTTTGCCGGAGTGCGGCGAAGCTCGTGCGGGTGGTGGCGAGGCGTGGGGTGGCGTGTAGGGGTTGCCCTAGGTCGGACTGTGGCCGGGGGAATGGGTTTGCTCGGGGGAGTGATGTGGAGGTGAGGAGTGGCAGTGAAGGGGTGGAAATGGTTCAGCGTGATGAGGCGGAGGTTTTGGGTCGGGTGGCGAGTCGTGTGGGGTGGTGGAATGATGGGAGCGAGCCGGAGGTTGGCAGGAGATGGAGGAGGTGAGGGCGATTTGGCGCGGTTGAAGGGTGGTTGAACAAATTGAAGTAGGGAAAAGAAAGAGGGGAGGAAGAGAAAGAACTGTACCTACTTGGAGGGACGAGGGCGACCGAAGTAGGGCGACAGTTGTATCGACTGTCGCCGGAGAAGAAGATGCCCAGTTAGAAGGGGGCGGCGGCGAGGAGAGAGCGGGAGAGCGCGCGCTGGGTACGGCGCGACGCGGGAAGAGCGGGCGAAGGCGGCTCTGCTGCTGGTAATGCGGCAGAGCGACGAGGAGGAGGAGGAAGAATCACCGGAGTAGGGGGGCTTCTGCCGGAGTGGGAAGAGAGGAAAGGGGGGGAGGTTTCTCCGTCAGAACCGAGTTGTTGAGTTCGGTGGACGGGGGCGATTTTTATAGAGGTGGAATTAGAGAGGAGGACAGAGGGAGGCGACGTGCCTCCCTCGCCGGAGGACGCCGGAGATGGAGACCCATACCTTCCGCGCGTTCGCACGGGAGGTATGGGTGGTTGCAGATACCATGGAGGTGTCCCTGCGACGGCAGACGTCGCAGGGAACCCCCGGTTGACTTGGCAGAGGGTCTCCCTTACCCTGCGCGGCGCCATGCTCCGTGCAAAGTCGTCGGAGCATGGCGCTGCTCAGGGTTTTGCAGGGAGGACCCAAATGCAAAGAACGAAGAAGAGTTAGGGGCCAAAATGTGAGGGTTTCAAAAGTTGAGGGTCAAAAAGTAATAGATGAGGACCAAAATGCAAAGTCGGTCAAGAAGGTCTCTTCTTAGGCTCAAGTTTTTATGCATGACTAAATGGGGCCTAAGGATTCTAATGGTGAATTTTATTTCTAGATCAGACCTTGTTTGACCGATCAATTTACGTAAAAACCCAAATTAAGTCATTAATTGGGCATGGTTCTCAATGTAGGTCAAAATGGGTTCCTAAGGCCAAATTGACGGTTTTAAACCCTAGAGATTATTTTTCTACGAATTGTAGAGGATTTATTCGATTTTTTCTTTGCCTCGAACCTCCCGAATTGAAGTGGGTTTGTTTTTAGGGTTACAGGATGTCATTTAATTCCTTGGAGTTGCTGTAGCCCTTATTGGATCAACTCATCCCACTTTTCTTCTTATTAGGTTAGTTTGACCTATGTTTGGACCCTGGGTTACCCTGTTTTCAGATTGGATTGGTGAAATTGCATTTTTACCCCTTAGTTTCTGTTTTCTTTACAAACTCAGAATTTCTCTGAGTCAAGCCTTTCTATAGTTATGTAGGAGCTTTTTCTTGCAAATCTGGGTTAGATGTTGCTAGTTTAGGATTTATGACGAGGTTCTCATCATACCCCCATGCTTAGCTTTTGCTAGTCCCTTAGCAAAAATCTAAGGTTTTAACCTTTTTCTCATAATTTTGTACTCCTTTTTCATTTTGTTTCTTTTCCTTTTCCCACAAAATTTCCTTCTCCTCTTATTCTCTTTTTCTTTTTTTGAATTTTTTTTTAATTTTTATGGTGTTTTTGGCATATGTGAATTTTTTTTTTTAAAACATTTTCTTACAAGTTTTGCACTTTTATACCCCCCCATGCCTAAGGTTTGCAATGTCCTCATTGTGACTAGGGGATTTTTATGTACTTAGTTCATTCCTTAAGACAGAAATTTGGATGAGTGAATGGGTCAGGATGAATTTTGCGGACGATTTCTAATCCCAGATGCAAGCATCTGAGGTGGGGTCGGCTGTCTATAAGGGTGAACGTTAAGTGCACAAAAGTGTGAAAAAGGTTTTGGATTTTTAGGAAAATGACGGGTTGCCTCCCGTTAAGCGCTGAGTTTTACGCCATCGGCTGGGCGCAATAAGCTCAATGGGAATGGAGGATATAAGATGATTCAGCCAAATCAGTAGAAGTCACATCAATGAACGGCTTGAGTCTCTGACCGTTCACGATGAAAGGTTCGGAATCATGGCTGAGTTGACTGATTTCGATAGCTCCATTTCCAAAAACCTGTCGGATTAAATATGGTCCGACCCACTTGAATCGCAGCTTTCCTGGGAAAAGTTTGAGTCAGGCATCAAAGAGTAGGACCTTCTGACCAGGATGAAAGATCTTTCTCGAGATATGCTTGTCATGGAAGGCTTTAACCCGCTCCTTGTAGATTCGCGAGTTCTCATACGCGTCTAGGCGTAATTCATCGATCTCGCTGATTTGGAGTTTTCTGTGGGTTCCAGCCTTTGAAAGATCTAGATTACAATTCTGTACTGCCCAATAGGCTTTATGCTCCAGTTCTACGGGAAGGTGACACGCCTTCCCGTATACCAGTCTAAAGGGAGACATGCCTAATTGGGTTTTGTGGGCGGTCCTATAGGCCCACAATGCTTCCGGAAGTCGGGACGACCAGTCCTTCCTATCAGGCCGAACAATGACCTGCAGGATTTTCTTGATCTCCCGATTTGATAGCTCAGCTAGACCATTAGTTTGGGGGTGGTAAGGAGTAGAGATTCGGTGAGACACCCCGTATTTGGTCATCAGTGACCTAAACTGAGCATTCGTAAAGTGGGTCCCTCCATCAGAGATTACGGCACGGGGAATCCCGAACCTTGAGAAAATGTTTTGATGAATGAATTTGAGAACAATTTTGTGATCACAGGTTCGGGTCGGTATGGCTTCGATCCATTTGGACACGTAGTCCACAGTAAGCAGAATGTATTCGAAACCATCCGAAACAGGAAAGGGGCCCATAAAATCAATCCCCCAAACATCAAAGATTTCGCATACAAGAATTGGCTGCAAATGCATCATGTCGCGACGGTTCATGTTGCCTAAGGTCTGGCAACGACTGCATGCCTTGCAGTGACTGTATGCGTCTTTGAATAGTGTAGGCCAGTAAAAGCCACACTGGAGGACTTTTGATGCAGTTTTATGCCCAGAGAAATGGCCACCGCATGCCTGGTCATGGCAGAAAGAGAGGATATTGCTGAATTCCTCTTCCGAGACACATCTCCGAATAATTTGATCGGCACCTATGCGGAAAAGGTACGGATCTTCCCAGATGTAATACTTGGTATCAGAACGCAATTTTTCTTTCTTGGCCTTCGGCCAATCAAACGGGGTCTGATGAGATGCCAAGTAGTTTACTATATCAGCAAACCATGGAAGTCTAGTACTAACAGTAAGTAGGTGCTCATTAGGAAAATGTTCCGTGATGGGTCCGGAAGGGTTGATAATCTCAGAAGGAAGACGGGACAGATGGTCGGCTACCACATTCTGTCTTCCCGCCTTGTCGCGAATCTTGAGATCGAATTCTTGCAACAGTAAGATCCATCGGATTAGTCGGGGCTTCGCGTCCTTCTTGGCAAGGAGATGCCTTACAGCCGTGTGATCTGAGTAAATGATGACATGGGAACCCAGAAGATACGATCGAAACTTTTCAAGGGCAAATACTACGGCTAGCAGCTCTTTCTCCGTAACTGTATAGTTATGCTGAGACTCGTCAAGTGTCTTGCTAGCGTAGTATATGACCACGGGTTTCCCGTCAGCTTTTTGCCCTAGGACTGCTCCTACAGCGAAGTCAGATGCATCGCACATGATCTCAAAGGGTTGAGACCAATCAGGGGATTGTAGGATCGGGGCTTGGGTGACTCGGTCACGCAAGTTTTCAAAGGCTAGTGTGCATTCCTTGGAGAGCAGGGAAGTCAAGGGGCGCGCGATTTTCGAAAAATATGGAATGAAACAACGGTAAAAATCGACGTGCCCCAAAAAAGAACGGATGTCCCTGATCGAGCTAGGCATAGGAAGGCGAGAGATCAGATCAACCTTAGCTCGATCCACTTGGATGCCTTTTTCTGAAATCAAATGTCCCAAGACAATTCCCTCAGGCACCATGAAATGGCTCTTTTCCCAGGAAAGAACCAAATTCACATCGATGCACCGCCTAAGTATCTCGACCAAGTGTTGGAGGCAATCGTTGAATGATGCTCCAAAAATTGAAAAGTCATCCATGAAGACTTCCAGATAATCACCTACCATATCTGAGAATATGGCAAGCATGCACCGCTGAAAAGTAGCGGGTGCATTGCAAAGACCGAAAGGCATCCTTCGGAAAGCATATGTTCCGAAGGGGCAGGTGAACGTGGTCTTTTCTTGGTCTTCAGGATGGATTGCCACCTGGTTATAACCGGAGTACCCGTCAAGAAAGAAGAAGAACCTATTTCCCGCTAGTTTTTCGAGAATCTGATCAATGAAGGGTAGTGGGAAATGATCCTTCTTCGTGGAGGAATTGAGTCGGCGGTAATCTATACAGACTCTCCACGCATTGGCTAATCGGGTAGGAATGATTTCTCCAGTCTCAGTCGTTATGGTGGTGAGTCCTGCCTTCTTAGGCACAACCTGAATTGGGCTCACCCAACGACTATCGGAGATCGGGTAGATGATCCCGGCATCTAACCACTTGATGATCTCCTTTTTCACGACCTCCTGCAGATTGGGGTTCAAGCGTCTCTGCATTTCACGAGAAGGTCGTGCGCCCTCTTCTGAATAGATATGATGAGTGCAATAAGAGGGACTTATTCCAGTCAAGTCATCGAGAGTCCACCCGATGGCTCTGCGATGTTGCTGGAGGACAGCAATCAGACGGGATTCCTGTTCAGGATTGAGGTTGGAATTGATAATCACAGGAAGGGTCTGATTAGAACCCAAAAAGATGTATTTCAAGTGAGCAGGAAGGGGCTTCAGTTCGAGGATGGGGTTATCAGCAGCAGTGGGTGGTTCAGTATAGACATGAGGTTCAAGGGTATGAGTTACTGGGTTGTTCATATCTGGATTTGACTCCTCAGTTTGCGGGTCAAGATCTTTCTGCGGTTGATGAGGTATAATTAGGTCATTCTGGAAGTGTGTTTCATCAACCAAAGCCCTAACGTCACAAATCTGTTCGATGACACCGCAATTGATTCCTTGTTGGGCCTTAAATATATCAATTTTCAGGGTTTGATTCCCAAATTTGAGCTCTATTTGGCCCTCCTCACAGCTAATGTTGGCTCTAGCAGTAGCCAAGAAAGGTCTCCCTAAAATGATTGGTGTATCCCTAGGGTTCTCAGGTGCGTCCATGTCTAAGACTATAAAGTCTATAGGAAAGTAGAAATCTCGCACTCTCACAATAACATCCTCGAGAATCCCTTTTGGTGACTTTATAGATCGATCTGCTAATTGTAATGTCACCTCGGTTGGTTTTCGCTCAGATTCTTCTAGACGGTCAAGTAAGGATGTGGGTATCAGGTTTATGGATGCACCCAAGTCTAGCAAGGCTCTATCAAATTGGGTATCACCTATCTTGCAGGAAATCAGGGGAGTACCAGGATCTTTTGCCTTGGGTGGGAGTCTACTGAGGATTACAGAGCTGGCTTGCTCTGACAGAACAATTGGACTCCCACTCTTGGTTCGCGGCTTACGCTGGGGTGTACACACATTCTTTAAGAATCGTGCGTAAGTCGATACGTGGCGGATGGCATCCATCAAAGGGATGTTTATGTGGACCTGCTCAAAGAGCTTGACCAGGTCCTCCTCAGGTGCCACGGGCTTGGTGGTCTTCTTTCCCTTGGTCAAAGCCTCGGGAAACGGGATCTTGGTTGGTTCTTCTAGGATAGGTCCAGGTTGTGGATCTGGGATAGGGGTGGGAATGTCTTGGATTACTGCCCTAGGCTTGGGATCACTATCATGCCTGGAGTGGTTTGGATGAGGTGGGTCTTGGGTTTCCTTACCACTACGGGTTGTTACGGAATTAAGTCTTGCCTGGTTTTGGTTGGGACTGGGTAAGATAGGTTGCTGCTGGTAACCCGCAAAAGAAGTGGAGGCCTCTATCCCGTCTGGTGAAGGAATAGAGGGGGCCTGATAAATCATATGGGCTTGGCCCGGGTTTGGGTTCATAATGCGCCGCTGGGTTGGCACGTTATTCGGGTTAGGAAGAGGTTGGGAAGGAAGAGTGCCTGGCTGGCGAGAATTTGCCAACTGGGCCAATTGGTTTCGGACCTCTGTGATTTCGTCCTTGTGTTGCTTTTGAATAGCCGCATTCGTTCTTTGAATGTCAGCTAGAGTCTGAAGGATAAGGGACATTTGATCCTGATTTGGCCCTGATGGATAAGTAGGGTTGGGCCGAGGCTGAGGCGGCTGGTAAGGACGAGGGAGTTGTGGGCGGGGCTGAAAGGGTGGTCTTTGGGTTTGGGAATTTCCCGCCCACTGAAAGTTGGGATGGTTTCGCCATCCAGGGTTATAGGTGTTGGAGAACGGGTCGTTCTGGGTGGCGTTGAGGTCCTCGCAGGTCTGAGGAACCTCTAGAGAATCAGAGAAAGGGGGAATGGAATTCCCCGGGCTGGTGTAGAAAGGATCAAATGATCCTCCGACCCGAGAATCAGATGGGGATGGATATGGATCCATCCTAGGGGAAGGTCGGTGGAGAATGCTTTGCACAGTCTCCTGTGTGAAAGGAGGTTGTGCAAAGGAGTTACGCGCAGAGGTGGCTCGCTGCAAGTGCTGAGTCAGCTCATCCACCTTCTTCTCGATGATTGAGACCTTGTCCAATCGACTGGCCATTAACTCCAGGTCGACTGATGCGGACAGGCCCTGCGTCTCATGTGCTCCCCTAAGATTCGTCGATGCGCGGGTATTCGTCCTATCGAATAATCCCATGGAGTCATTGTTGATGGAGTTCTCACACATGTTTTCGAGAATCTCCCACACGGTGTCTTCATGTTGACCCATGATATTTCCTCCACAAGTTGCATTGACGAAAAGACGAATGTCCTCACGGAGTCCCTGGTAAAAAGATTGGACCTGTTCCCATTTAGGAACTCCGTGATGGGGGCACTTTCTCATGAGATCCTGAAATCGATCCCATGCCTCATGGAGAGGCTCCCCTATTTGTTGAGTGAAGTGTGTAATCTGATGACGCAAGGCGTTGGTCCGACCAACGGGGAATAACTTTTTCAAAAACTCGGACTGAAGTTCTTCCCAAGTGTTGATCGGCCGGGTCTGAGTTTGATACCAATGAGCGGCCTTGTCCATAAGAGAAAAGGAGAACATCTTCATGAGAAGACTATCCTGATTTTGCGCGTCTGACCCAAAAGTTTGGGCCAGATGCTTTAGCTGTTTGATGTGCTGGAAGGGATCTTCGAAATTAAGCCCATGGAATTTAGGTATAGCATGAATCATGTTGGGCTTCAACTCGGAATCAGGTCCTCCAGTCGGGATTCTGACTCGAGGCTCAATGGCCACCGCAGCAGGATTATAATGGTCCTGCATCATAGGACGCTGCGGTGGGTGCACAAAGTTTTGGAAGAGGTCATTAAGTCGCTGGAGCTGGTGCTCCAAATTGTTTTCTTCCTCAACAGGCTGAGCCATGATAGGGGAAGAAGAAGAGCTTGATTCAGAATCAGATGAGAGAATGATGGGGTAAGGTTGCTGTTCAAACACGGGAGTCAAGGCTGGGCCTTGACGAGAGTGAATTCCTAAAGGAGATCTTAAGGGTGGTCTTAAGGATCTCCTACCGTTCATGCACTGTTGGAGTGGAAGAGTTTAGAAGGTGCTGGACCCAATCAAGTCACCCAAAAATGTGTTGGGTGACTATAGAGGTGCGGGGCAGATGGATCCCTTGATCAGAAAGATCGTCCACCTGAGAATTACCTGGGCAGCCAGAGAGGGTGAGTCCCGCGAAGACCCCTACACGGTAGAGCGTCCCCACGGGTTACAGGGTTTCCCCCACCCGACCTCTCTTGTCACTGCAGTTCCAGGTAGACCAGAATGGGGATCTTGACCTCTTAAGTCTACCTCTTTTACTTTAAGATCAGGGTGCTTAAGGTTTCACTTGAACTTTTAGGTATTTTGAGTGAAGAAGTGACCTAATTTTAAGGTTGGTTGACCCAAGGGGTCAACTTCACCTCTTGTTCTTTTGAGAGCTTTTGGGTCCTTTCATTTAGGGTTCAAGTGTTTAGAGAGCCAATTGTTTAG
Source organism: Thalassia testudinum (assembly GCA_037157565.1). NCBI lineage: Eukaryota > Viridiplantae > Streptophyta > Magnoliopsida > Alismatales > Hydrocharitaceae > Thalassia > Thalassia testudinum. The sequence continues at coordinate 60,043,146 of JAZHRO010000030.1, forward strand.
GGTTTCTCTTGTATAGATCTTTTCAAACAAGGTTTAGGCACACCTCTTTTTGGGAAGATCTTTTCTTTGTTAATAGAAGGTGTGTTTCTAAAAACCCTAGCTTTTTAATTCCTGAGTTGGCTCTAGTTGGTCCATTTCAGTTGCCTCAAAAATGTAGTATCTAGGGCTCAATCAAGAAGGTTTTAGCTGTAGTTACTTTAGTTGGATGGACAGTTCAAATGTGTTGAAATGAAAAATTTAGGCAACTTTGAGGAATTACTACGTATGATGCAGGTAGCCCTAAGTTGATTTTTCTTTTCGTTCCTTTTTAGATTTTAAGGGAGTTAAGAAAGGGCTGATGAAGATTACCTGTTTTGTTGGAGTGTTTGTTGTGCGGCTGTTCTTCCAATTTTTACCCGCACATAAGAGAGAGAAAAAGATTAGCAATCTCTTAAAAGAAATTCAAAGCTTCTAGAATAGCTGTTGCTCCTCTGCAACGGCGCCAAAAACTGGTTGACTTGGTAGAGGGTCTCCCTTACCCTGCGCGGCGCCATGCTCCGTGCAAAGTCGTCGGAGCATGGCGCTGCTCAGGGTTTTGCAGGGAGGACCCAAATGCAAAGAACGAAGAAGAGTTAGGGGCCAAAATGTGAGGGTTTCAAAAGTTGAGGGTCAAAAAGTAATAGATGAGGACCAAAATGCAAAGTCGGTCAAGAAGGTCTCTTCTTAGGCTCAAGTTTTTATGCATGACTAAATGGGGCCTAAGGATTCTAATGGTGAATTTTATTTCTAGATCAGACCTTGTTTGACCGATCAATTTACGTAAAAACCCAAATTAAGTCATTAATTGGGCATGGTTCTCAATGTAGGTCAAAATGGGTTCCTAAGGCCAAATTGAAGGTTTTAAACCCTAGAGATTATTTTTCTACGAATTGTAGAGGGTTTATTCAATTTTTTCTTTGCCTCGAATCTCGCAAATTGAAGTGGGTTTGTTTTTAGGGTTACAGGATGTCATTTAATTCCTTGGAGTTGCTGTAGCCCTTATTGGATCAACTCATCCCACTTTTCTTCTTATTAGGTTAGTTTGACCTATGTTTGGATGCTGGGTTACCCTGTTTTCAGATTGGATTGGTGAAATTGCATTTTTACCCCTTAGTTTTTATTTTCTTTACAAACTCAGAATTTCTCTGAGTCAAGCCTTTCTATAGTTATGTAGGAGCTTTTTCTTGCAAATATGGGTTAGATGGTGCTAGTTTAGGGTTTATGACGAGGTTCTCATCAGCTCTCATGGCCGGGAAAGTCCCCCGTGGTGATCCTACACCCAGTCAACCACCTCGAGATCACGGACAGACGTAGCGGTGACTACGGCATGCGCGATAAGTGCACGGGTAGCTACTCCACACTAGCACGCGGTGAGTCGTTTCCGCTAACGGGTACACCCAAAGTATAGCACGGAACAGTATAAGGCCTAGCCCTCTCAGTAACAAGTGTCTAGCCCCTTAGAACCAAACAGGGGTCTCACCCCTCCACAGTCCTCGCACCCTCGTCTGACTACCCCGGTTTGCCCAATGGGCCTAATAAATCGGTGTAGGGTGGCTAGCTGAACCCCAGGCCCCGTGGGGTAGCTAGCTCTCTCCCTACATTGGTAGCTCTCCCCGGTAAAGTGTACGCGAGGGCCAACAGAAGTTGGTGTAGAGTGGTCAATCCTAACCCCAGGTCCCAACCCAAGGGTGGCTAGCTCTACTCTACACTAAACAGGGGACAGTCGCTCTCCTTGGTACCACGTACTCAAGGGCCAGCACACTTCCTACTCACATTTCCTGATCCATTCCATTTATCCATAGGAGCTCTACTCCTAATTCCCTGTAGGGTTCATGATCGTATTCACCATGTTCCATACCACGTGTCATCATTCACCTTTCCATTCTCATATTATACACATGCAGCTCGTATTTCCATAATTTAACATATACAACAAGTAATGTCACAGGTAACTGTTTAACTAGCACATGCATTTCATATTTCATAGGCAGCTCATATTTATTAACAGGTAGTTGTTTACACTTTTATTCATTCATTTATGATTGTAATATCAAACACGCATACAAACAGTGCAAGTACTTTTCATCCTAGGATTCATGCCACATCTTAGGTTTCTAGTTACCCTATTTCACAATGCATTCATGTTTTATAATTAAAACAGGGGAAACCACTCTACCAGACAATCCAGGAGTACTGGGGGCTAGAACGACAGACTCACGTGCCTCAGCAAGCCCCGAACATGCAACAGATCGAAGTCCTATACCAAGGAACATACCACAATGGAACATTCAGAACAGCATATAAGATTTCTAACATGTAGAGGAACTCACAAGGAAACCACAGGTATCTTGTTTACGTAAAACAGACCTCAAATGGACCCTAAACCGATCAAAAACAGAACTGCAGACCTAAATCAGACGTCTGCCACAAGGTCCAGACGTCTTAAAATTCACCAAGGTCTCACCTCAAGTTCCTGCATCAACTTCAGATGTCCAGAACCCCTACTTGACCATCTGGACCCAGCTCCAGACGTCCGACCTCTCCTCTAGTCGTCTGGGGTACTTTCGATCGTCTGGTAAGCTGTCCAGACGTCCGAAATGTGTGGGAGGGCGTGTCCCGCGCCTTCTCGAAGCTATCCCTACACACGACAGACCTAATCGCCCATTTTTTGCCATACAGATTGGCGCTGCGGTGCTGCCTGCATGGCTGTAACCGCAAGAGGAACGTACCTTCGCGAAACTCTACTTTCAGACGTCCGGTGTTGTCACCAGACGTCCAACCCGTCGTCTGGACGACACGCCAGATGTTTGATTCTGGGAAAAACCCAGAACCAGATCGACCTCCCGCTCCCCTCGCCGCGCGCAGCCGAGACCTTTCCTCCTCGTCTGCAGCTCCGGCTGCAGCAGGGTGTTGGGGACGTCTCCCCCGATGCACTCCTCCTCCCGCACATGCCGCTCCGACCGTGCATCCTCCGATGAGCTCCCATGAGCTCGCGAGCTCAAGCTCCTCCTCTCTTCATGCCACTCCTCCTCGCTCTCGCGCCCTCTCTCTCACTCGTCCCTCTCGTTGCAATGGAGAGGAAGGAAGGTGGTGGTGGAGTGGAGAAGAGAGGAAGGGGGAGAGTGGTTATATAGAGGGAGCGGCTAGGGTTCTGGGGAGAAGAAAAGAAGAGAGAGAAAAGGGAGGAAGGCTGTCTGAGCGCAGCCAGCACACAGATGCAACGCTGCATATAAAATTTTCAATTTCCAGACGTTTTTGAAGGGGTCCAGATGTTTGACTGATAGTTTAGACGTTTGACTGATAGTTTAGACGTCTTAAAAGGCTCAGAATAGAACAGGTCTTTACAAGGATGAACTCCCCTTAATCCCATTTGTAGAGGAATGAGGACTGACTGAGGAACTTTGCAAGAGGAGCGGCAAGTCTTGGCCAGCCAGGGCATCGGGGCAAGGCAAGCGTAGCGGCCCAGCCATGCAAGCTACCCTCCCATACGTTAGTGAGGCACCCCATGTGGTCGAAGCCATAAGGCCTTCAGTAGGCCGTCCATGCGGCAATAGCCAGTTGAGCTCAACTGCCTAAGTAGTGTTGGTGCAAGGGCACCGCGATCGTTAATTTTGATGATAACAAAACACTTGTTATTTAACATTTACATTGAGTTTAAGTTCTTAGGATAATTGCAAATGGGCACAAGTGTGAAGGAGCTCAAGCTCGCATCCATGGCAGATTGGAGGAGCTTGATGAAGGAGGAGCTTCACTTGGAGCGAGAGCTTGGAGAACAATGTTGATGAAGGATATGATAGAAGTTCTTTCTATTTTTGTTTTATGTATTTGTCTTTTTATTATTTTCTTTTTATTTGCTTAGATCTTTTGTTAAAGAGCCCCAAAGGACCCTACAGCAGTCCTAGCATCACATACTCAGCCCTAGGATAATTAGACAAACTCTTAGAGAACTTAGAAAACCAAAGTAAGCATCAGACAACCTGATTAGACGTCCAATCTGGACATTAGATATCTGATCTTAGACTTTATGACACATCCAAAACACTTAGGCTGGAAACCCACTCTCTGTCTGCCAATTTCAGATGTCCAGCCCTTAGTCTAGACGTCTTAGAAGACGTCTGAGGAGCTTGCCAGATGTTTAACTAAAGGACCGTTGGCTTGTCTCGGATGATTAACCCTTAGTATAATTTACATCTACCTTTAGACGTCCATAGAGTATTCCAGACATCTGATAAATAGACGTTAGGCTAAGATCTGACCCTAATTACTTTTTATTAGACCTTATAGCCATTTGAACCTCGGGAAATCCATTTCCATAGTGATTTATGTTTCCAGACGTTCAAACCTATTGTCAGACGTCTGATCTGTTGTCTGTGCAACTTAACACTAGAATCATGTTTCGATCTTAATAAAACAGGAAGGAAACCTGTTTAAAATAAGACGTCTGATTAATTTCCCAGATGTCTTAAAACATTTCCTTAAACGTCTGTCTTGATTTAACCCAGTCCAAATCTTCTACCCTTCTAGATTAGACGACCAAACCCTAGATCAGATGATGACCTAGACGTTTGACCTTAGAACCGACATATGATAACCCTGTTAGAATCATAAATGACCCTGATTTCGACTTGATTTGCCTTAGGATTATTTCCAACGGTTATAGAAGCCTTCCAATGGCTAGAAGAGGCTTCTAAACCCTTCTTAGGGCCTCTATAAATAGAGGAGGACCCTTGCTTTGTTTCATACACCTTGATACACTACTTCCACATTATATTGTGTCAAATTGATTTTGAGAAGTGATCTTGCTTTCCAAGACTTAGTTTACATCTTGAGAGCATTTTCCTAGCTATGCACTCGCTCTCCCACCTACAAATACGAGAGCGCCGTAGTGCCATCGCGTTGTTCACGCACCTATGTTGGTAGGCAGCACACATTCATCAAAGGGAAGTTTACTTTGCCTATAGCAACTAATTTTACTTACATACTTTGGGCTCTATAGGATATTGTTATGTTGTCATTGTTGGGTATTCGCTTTGCGAATTCCTGTCTCCCTCGCGAGACAAAATACTTCTCATGAAGAAGAGGAGTTTTGAGGAATGCTACCCTCGTACATAGTAGCATAGTTGTAAGAGGTTGAGTCACCATCATTTTAAGTGACTTGGTTAGTAGATTTGATCGACTAGGTTGATTGAGAAATCTTAAGTCGAAAGGCTTAGGTAGTGATTTTTACTCGATTTTGGGTTTCCACCTAAAAATTCTTGTGTATTTGTGTGATTGCTATTTTCTGTGAGATTGTTATTTTATTTCTGCATTTTATTTCATATCATGCAAATCTTACTGCCCTCGTCAGAACCTACAGATAGATGCCTACCCAACGAGCCCCGCCCCACTTCTGCCTGGGAAAAGTACTCTCCCATCAGTGGGGGTACTGGCAGAGGCAGCCTCTGCTCCACCCTCATGGAGTCACCAAGGGACTTGAGGGAAGCAGTGGAAGCGTTGGGCCTCCGTAAAGGCACAACCTTCACCCAGGCCCAGGGCGGCACCTCAGCAACCCAACGTTTGGTGGGTTCTCCACACGCGATCGAAGGGGACAGCACCCCTAGTGGAACGTCCCCCGCCTGGCCCCCACCTGGGTCCAAAAGGACGGACGTGGCTGACTCCCTCACAACGGCCATCCCGCCAGACTTACCCCGCAGGCACCTGAAGAGGGCCTGCTCCGGCCCTTCTTGGCACAGCACCCACTCCCCATTGAGCTCCTCGAGAGCAAGAGGTCCGCTTCTTCGCACCTCGCCGAGCATGCTTCCCCCACGAGGGATGGACGCTTGGCCGGGGCAAGCCGCTGCGACACCTGACATCGCCCGACAAAGAAAACCCCCAGAAGCTTGCACCAAGAAGACAAGGCAAGTTAACTGTGGAGGAGGAAAGAAAAGCCACATCAAAAGATGGAAGTCCTTACCTTAACCTGTGCGTTGAGAGGGGGCACTAAATGGGGCTTGCCCCCATTCGAAGAGCTGCACATAACCACTCTTCGGTCATTCCGCCGAACACGCACAAGTTAGGTGATAGAACTCTACTCAAGGAACGAGCGACACAAATATGTTCCTCCCTACGACTCTTAACTCCCTTAGGTGCATCCAAAGACGGTGAAAGGCGATGAAACAACACCCACACCGAGACTCTATTTATAGCCCCCTCTCATGGGCTCCTAAGGGCGTTAACGTCTTGCCACCCCCCTACGGGTCGTTAATTCCTAAGGAACCGAATCCCCTAAGCTTTGGCACGAATTCCACAATTGCATAAACGCATTGAAAAAATTGCTAGTCAAGGACCCCCTGCATGTTATTACACAACGGACATCCAAAAAGCCTCTCATGCTTTTTTCAGAAAGGCCCGACGCTTCAGGCCACGTCCTTTCACAGCAATAACAGTTAATGCCAGTCTCAGTGTCTCAATCAAGGCGAATTGTCGCCTCCTAAGGCAGGCAAAGGCTTGAGCTCACACGCCCTTCGCCAAAATTCTGTTGCCTCCTAAGCCAGGCAAAGCCTCGGGCTCACATGCTGTTACGACCTGGTTCCCGAATCCCTACAGGACCTGAGACCGGCTCTACTCGATTAATCCCAAGACCCAATCGTCCAACAAGAAATAACCAAAAAGCAAGAAAGTAAACCGCATTCACTATGCTAAGTAACTAACAGTAAAAGAGTACAACAGTAAAAGAAGTAAAAGTTGCTAACAGTACATTTCACCACCACAACAGTAAAACGGTAACAAGGTACAGAAACATAAAGGTACAAGAGTCTGAAACTCACTAACAACAGAAAGTACTACAGTAAGAAGACTACTGCTACTGGGCTCTACTGGGCCTAGCACCCTCTGCAACCGGTGACTCAGGTTGCTCAACACATGGACCTGAAAAGGGTTATGAGTAACAAAGTCAACGAACACTGAGTAGAGTGGTAACCAACTAACTAAAACAGTAAAAGCTAACAGGTAAAGTATTTATTCAATTACTTTATTTTACAAGTTATTCCTTTTCACCCATTGGTTTATTTTTCAGATCTCTTTCTTGATCTCGAATGTTCCCCGTGGGAACAATCTTGATTGCAGTCTTTTTCGAAAAATAGAAGGCACACGTGGTGCTCTCCTAACCGAGAGAGTCCCCCGTGGTGATCCTACACCCAGTCAACCACCCTAAGGTCACAGATAGACGTAATGGTGACTACGGCACACGCGATAAGCGTACAGGTAGCTAACCCGCATTGGTACGCGGTCGGTCATTTCCGCTAACGGGTACGCCCAAAGTACAACACGGAACAGTATAGGGCCTAGCCCTCTCAGTAACAGGCGTTTAGCCCCTCAGAACCAAACAGGGGTCTCGCCCCTCCACAGTCCACGCACCCTCGTCTGACTACCCTGGTTTGCCCAGTGGGCCTAACAAGTCAGTGTAAGGTGGCTAGTTGAACCTCGAGGCCCGTAGGGTGGCTAGCTCTCTCCCTACACTAGTAGCTCTCCCCGGTACAGTGTACGCGAGGGCCAAGAAGTTGGTGTAGAGTGGCCAATCCTAACCCCGGATCCCAATCCAAGGGTGGCTAGCTCCGCTCTACACTAAACAGAGGACAGTCGCTCTCCTTGGTACTACCGACTCAAGGGCCAGCACACTTCCCACTCACATTTCCAGATCCATTCCATTTATTCACAGGAGCTCTACTCCTAATTTCCCGTAGGGTTCATGCTTGTATTTCTCAGGCCATTCCATACCAGGTTTCATCATTCACATTTTCATTCTCAGGTTATACACATGTAGCTCGTATTTCCATCATTTAACATATACAACAGGTACTATCACATGTAATCGTTTAACTAACACAGGCATTTCATATTTCACAGGTAGCTCTTGTTTATTAATAGGCAGTTGTCCACATCTCTACTCATTCAGTTAAGACTACAATTTCAAACACGCATACAAATAATACAAGTACTTCTCGTCCTAGGATTCATGCCACATCCTAGGTTTTATACTTATTTAATTTCATATATGCAATCAGGTTTAATAATTAAGAATAGGGGGAAACCACTCTACCAGACAACCTAGGAGTATTGGGGGCTTGAACGGCAGGCTCACGTGCCTCAGCAAGCCCTGAACCCGAAACAGAATGAAGTCTTATACCAAGGAACAATCAAAATGGAACATTCAGAACAGTATAGAAAGCCTTCTAAAAAGTAGAGGAACTGTTACGACCCGATTCCCGAATCCCTACGAGACACGAGAATCGAACCGACTCGACTGATCCCAAGACCCAATCGTCCAACGAGAAAGTAACCAAAAGAACAGTAAAATAAACCACATTCATCATGCATGTAACTAACAGTAACAAAAGTACAGTAGTAAAGAAAAGAACTACTACAGTACACACCACCACAACAGTAGAGAATTTAAACAGGTACATAATTATGATGCTTACAATAAAAGAGTACAAGTGTAACAGAATATACTCACAACAACAGAAAAATGGTACAGCAAGTACAACACAAGTAGAACTACTGGGCTCTACTAGGCCCAGCACCCTTCGCAGCCGCAGGCTCTGGCTGCTCAACACCTGATCCTAAAAAGGTGACAAAGGGTGACACATCAGCAAAACGCTGAGTAGAGTGGCAACCGGCTGGCTAAGAAAACAGTAAAGGTAACAGTAGCTATTGTTTTAATTTCTTTCTTTATTTTACTCTTTCTTGGTTTATTGCTCAGGTCTTTCTCTTGATCTCGAATGTTCCTCGTGGGAACGATCTTGATTGCAGTCTTTTCCGAAAAGTAGAAGTAGCACGTGGTGCTCTCCTGGCCGGGAGAGTCCCCCGTGGTGGTCCTACCCTCAGTCAACCACCCCAAGGTCACTGACATATGAAACGGTGACTACGGCACGTACGATAAGCGCACGGGTAGCTACCTTGCACTGGCACGCGGTCAGTCGTTTCCATTAACGGGTGCACCCCAAAGCATGGCACGGAACCAGTATAGGGCAGAGCCCTCTCAGTAACAGGGGTCTAGCCCCTCCACAGTAACCAAACAGCGGTCTTGCCCCTCCACAGTCCACGCACCCTCTCCTTACTTCCCTGGTTTGCCCAGTGGGCCTAACAAGTCTGTGTAGGATGGCTAGCAGAACCCTGGGGCCCATGGGGTGGCTAGCGCTCTCCCTACACTAGTAGCTCTCCCCAGTACTGTGTACGCAAGGGCCAAAAGTCGGTACAAAGTGGCCAGATCTAACCCTGGGTCCCTGGGGCGGCTAGCTTTGCTCTGCACTAAACAGGGGGACAGTCGCTCTCCTTGGTACTCTGTGCTCAAGGGCCAACATACTTCCCCATCCACTTTCCCAGTTCCATTCTGTTTATCTTCTAGGAGCTCTACTCCTAATTCCCTGTGGGGTTCATGCTCATATTCTCTAGCCAAGCCATTTTAGGTTTCATCATTTCAGTTTTATTCTCATATAGCTCGTGTTTCCAATATTTAATATACATTCATATACAAGCCGCTGTTATCCAATCACAAGCAATTATCACTATTCTTTCTACTTTTCCAAGACTACAATTCATGTATTCACGACATTTGTTTCAGTGTTTCTATTCCTAGGTTTCATGCCACACCCTAGGATCTATCAATCAATCTAGTTTTCCAGTCCTAGGATTCATGCCGTGCCCTAGAATCTAGCATTCAATCTAGTTTTCCAGTCCTAGGATTCATGCCATACCCTAGGATTTATCATTCAATCTAGTTTTCCAATCCTAGGATTCATGCCATACCCTAGGATCTATTATTTATCTCAAAGATGCATTAATGTTGGTAATTAACCAAGGGAAGCCACTCTACCCGCAAAATCGGGAGTAATGGGGGCATGATCGGCAGGTCCGCGTGCCTCCTCAACCCCCAACGGGATGAGGTCCTAACACAAGGATCAAACACAAGGAACCACTCAGAACATGATACAAGTATTTTAAACAAGTAGAGGAACAAATTCTGAGAAGAACGAAATTTTAAACGCGGAAATCGGATCTCGAATGGACCCTAAACAGGTCAAAAATAACAACTCTGACCCAAATCAAACGTCTAGAACATCTTCCAGACGCCTTAAAAGATGGTCCAGGTCATACCTTAGTTCTGCACTACTCTTCAGACATCCAGGATCCTGCTGAACTGTCTGGGCCTAGTTCCAGACGTCCGTCTATCCCTCAGGACGTCTAGAGACGCTCTCTGCCGTCTGGTGACTTACCCAGACGTCTGATCTGTGTGGGAGGGCGTGTCCTCGCGCCTTCTCGAACGAAACCTGCACGCGTACGCAACCACTCTCAACACGACACGTCTCAGGGCTTTCGGCGGAATGGCCTGCATGGCGTACCTTTCAGACGTCTGGATCTCACTCCAGAAGTCCCCCGCGCCGTCTGGATGTAGGTCCAGGCGTCTGATTCTGGGAAAATTTCCCAGAATCAGGACCTCCTCTCCTTCCGCTTGCTGCGCACGGTCGCGCCGCACCGCGCTCGCCCGCCTGCTGCCTGAGCTGCAGCAGCACCGGGGTAACTTCCCCAGCACCACGCTCCTGCTGCGCACCCGTCGGCTGGCCCTGGGCAGCTCCGGCGAGTTCGCTCTCTCTTCCTCATGCGCTTTGCCTCTTCTCCCTCTTGTTGCACCTCCTCCTCCCCGCATGTGCCTGGCAGCAGCTGCTGCCCTCGCTCTCTCACTCTCACGCCAACACTGGAGAAGAAGGAGGAGACGGTAGAGTGGTGGGTGAGGGAGAGGGTATTTGAAGGCGTCGGGGAGAGAGAGAAAAGAGAAGGAGATGCCTGCAGGTTAGTGGGCGCAGTCTGCGCGCGCACGCGCGCAAACTCGCAATTGTACGCTGCAAAAATTAAATGCCAAACGTCTGAGAAGGCGTCCAGACGTCTGACCAGACGTCTGGACCAACTCCCAGACGTCTTAAAAATGTTTGATTTCGTGGGCCTTAACAGGAACTCACAAGGGAAATACCGATATCTTGTTTGTGTAAAACAGACCTCAAACGGACCCTAACGGGCCAAAAAGAGAGCTACATACCCAAATCAAATGTCTAACACAAGGTCTTGACGTCTTAAAAGTAGACAGAAACTCACCTCAGGCTCTGCGTCGACCTCAGATGTCCAGAAACCCTTCTAGACCGTCTGGACCCAGCTTCAGACTTTTGACCTCCTTTTCGGACGTCTAGGAGTGCTTCCAATCATCTGGTAAGCTGTCCGGACGTCTGAAACGCGTGGGAGGGTGATGAGAACCTCATCATGAGCCATAACTAGCACCATCTAACCCAGATTTGCAAGAAAAAAGCTCCTACATAACCATAGAAAGGCTTGACTCAGAGAAATTCTGAGTTTGTAAAGAAAATAGAAACTAATGGGTAAAAATGCAATTTCACCAATCCAATCTGAAAACAGGGTAACCCAGGGTCCAAACATAGGTCAAACTAACCTAATAAGAAGAAAAGTGGGATGAGTTGATCCAATAAGGGCTACAACAACTCCAAAGAATTAAATGACATCCTGTAACCCTAAAAACAAACCCACTTCAATTCACGAGGTTCGAGGCAAATAAAAAATCGACTAAACCCTCTACAATTCATAGAAAAATAATCTCTAGGGTTTAGAACCTTCAATTTAGCCTAAGGAACCCATTTTGACCTACATTGAGAACCATGCCCAATTAATGACTTAATTTGGGTTTTTACGTAAATTGACTGGTCAAACAAGGTCTGATCTAGAAATAAAATTCACCATTAGAATCCTTAGGCCCCATTTAGTCATGCATAAAAACTTGAGCCTAAGAAGAGACCTTCTTGACCGACTTTGCATTTTGGTCCTCATCGATTACTTTTTGACCCTCAACTTTTGAAACCCTCGCATTTTGGCCCCTAACTCTTCTTCGTTCTTTGCATTTTGGTCCTCCCTGCAAAACCCTGAGCAGCGCCATACTCCGGCGACTTTGCGCGGAGCATGACGCTGCTCAGGGTAAGGGGGACCCTTTGCCAAGTCAACCAGGGGTTCCCTGCGACGTCTCCTGTCGCAGGGACACCTCCATGGTCTCTGCAACCACCCATACCTCCCGTGCGAACGCGCGGAAGGTATGGGTCTCCATCTCCGGCGTCCTCCGGCAAGGGAGGCACGTCGCCTCCCTCCGTCCTCCTCTCTGATTCCACCTCTATAAAAACCGCCCCCGTCCACCGAACTCAACAGCTCGGTTCTGACGGAGAAACCTCCCCCCCTTTCCTCTCTTCCCACTCCAGCAGAAGCCCCTCTGCTCCGGCGGTTCTTCCTCCTCCTCCTCCTCGTCGCTCTGCCGCATTACAGCAGCGGAGCCGCCTTCGCCCACTCTTCCCGCGTCGCGCCGTACCCAGCGCGCGCTCTCCTGCTCTCTCCTCGCCGCCGCTCCTTCTCTCTGGGCACTTTCTTCTCCGGCGACAGTCGATACGACTGTCGCCCTGCTCCGGTCCCCCTCGTCCCTCCAAGTAGGTAACAGTTACTTCTCTTCCTCCCCTCTTTCTTTTCCCTATTTTAATTTGCTCAATCAAACCCTCGACCGACCCGACCACCATCATCTTCCACTCCTCCGGCCCACCTCCAGTGAGTCACTCCCATCATTCCGCCACTCCACACGACTCACCGACCGACCTAAAACCTCCACCTCATCCCACTGAACCGTTTCCGTCCCTTCACTGCCACTCCTCACCTCCACATCACTCCCCCGAACAAACCCATTCCCCCGACCACAGTCCGACCTAGGGCAGCCCCTACACGCCGCCCCACGCCTCGCCACCACCCGCACGAGCTTCGCCGCACTCCGGCGAAGCTCCCTGCACCTTCTGACTAGGCCGAGAGGCCGTATCTCTGTGATCAGGTTACCCGTCCTTCGCCGCCATTGCCGAACAGGTGAAGCTGCTTCAACCTGCAGCTGCGCTTCCGCCCAGGCCTGCGCTCCAGGACGCGCGGATTGCGACCTCGCAGCTGCCCAGGCCTTCAGCTGAAGAGAAGACCTAGCAACAGTCGCGAATGCCTGCAGCTTTCTCAACTGCAAGCGCCCAATTGGGGTGGGACATTTAGTCCCACCTCGGAAGACTCTGAGGCGGCACGCCTGCATAAATTGTAAAAGTGCATGGGGTGAGGTCCCTCTCACCCGCTTCACCCGCCCGGTCCGCGAGCTCATCACGCGGATCCGGCCGACCCGACCCGACTTGACTCGAACACTTGCCCACCACGCACGCCGGTGGGCCTGGACCCGGGCGCGACCCGTACCCGAATACCCGGCAGCTCTGGGAGAGCTATCCTACGAGTGAATTCTGAGAGAGAGAGATGCGGGGGAGGGTAGAGTAGGTTTTTGCCTTCTGACCAAACTGTGAGTGTGCAGGCACAGAAGAGAAAAGAGAAGACAAGAAGAAGAAGAAGGCCACAGAGGAAAGAAAGGAAGAAGACGCACTGTAGCAAAAGCTACTTAAGTCGTCTGATTGAAAAATCAGACGACGCCCTGAAGAAAGAAAAAGAAGGGGAGGATCACTACTGCCGCAGAAAAGAAAAGACAAGAAGAAGAAAGAAGAAGCCGTGCAGCTGAGCAAGGCAAAGGACCGCAAGAAGAAGAGCTCTGCAGCTGAGGCAGAAAGAAGAGAAGATAAAGAGAAGAAGACGAGAAGCTCTGAAGAAGAAAAGAAATAAGAAGCAGAAGAAGAACTGAAGGCAGAGAAGAGAAAGAAGATAAGCTAAGAAAGAGAAGAGAAGCCACAAGACTCAGATTTATTTCTCCCTCTCTCCCTCTTATTTTTGTAATAGAAACATTGTACTTCTAGAATACAACTTGCTCCGTGAGTTCGACCTCGAGAACTTTTTTCCGAGTAACAAATTGTATTAAATTGGTAACCACTTCTCTATACTATACTATGACGAAATAATAAGAAAACTGTAGGGGATTTCGTGCGTGCGTTGACCAGTTTTTGACGCCGTTGCCGGGGAGCAACGGCTATTCTAGAAGCTTTGAATTTCTTTTAAGAGATTGCTAATCTTTTTCTCTCTCTTATGTGCAGGTAAAAATTGGAAGAACAGCTGCACAACAAACACTCCAACAAAATAGGTAATCTTCATCAGCCCTTTCTTAACTGCCTTAAAATCTAAAAAGGAACGAAAAGAAAAATCAACTTAGGGCTACCTGCATCATACATAATAATTCCTCAAAGTTGCCTAAATTTTTCACTTCAACACATTTTAACTGTCCATCCAATTAAGGTAACTAGGGCTAAAACCTTCTTGATTGAGCCCTAGATACTACATTTTCGAGGCAACTGAAATGGACCAAGTAGAGCCAACTCAGGAATTAAAAAGCTAGGGTTTTTAGAGACACACCTTCTATTAACAAAGAAAAGATCTTCCCAAAAAGAGGTGTGCCTAAACCTTGTTTGAAAAGATCTATACAAGAAAAACCCTAAACAATTGGCTCTCTAAACACTTGAACCCTAAAAGAAAGGACCCAAAAGCTCTCAAAAGAACAAGAGGTGAAGTTGACCCCTTGGGTCAACCAACCTTAAAATTAGGTCACTTCTTCACTCAAAGTACCTAAAAGTTCAAGTGAAACCTTAAGCACCCTGATCTTCAAGTAAAAGAGGTAGACTTAAGAGGTCAAGATCCCCATTCTGGTCTACCTGGAACCGCAGTGACAAGAGAGGTCGGGTGGGGGAAACCCTGTAACTCGTGGGGACGCTCTACCGTGTAGGGGTCTTCGCGGGACTCACCCTCTCCGGCTGCCCAGGTAATTCTCAGGTGGATGATCTTTCTGATCAAGGGGTCCATCTGCCCCGCATCTCTATAGTCACCCAACACATTTTTGGGTGACTTGATTGGGTCCAGCACCTTCTAAACTCTTCCACTCCAACAGTGCATGAACGGTAGGAGATCCTTAAGACCACCCTTAAGATCTCCTTTAGGAATTCACTCTCGTCAAGGCCCAGCCTTGACTCCCGTGTTTGAACAGCAACCTTACCCCATCATTCTCTCATCTGATTCTGAATCAAGCTCTTCTTCTTCCCCTATCATGGCTCAGCCTGTTGAGGAAGAAAACAATTTGGAGTATCAGCTCCAGCGACTTAATGACCTCTTCCAAAACTTTGTGCACCCACCGCAGCGTCCTATGATGCAGGACCATTATAATCCTGCTGCGGTGGCCATTGAGCCTCGAGTCAGAATCCCGACTGGAGGACCTGATTCCGAATTGAAGCCCAACATGATTCATGCTATACCTAAATTCCATGGGCTTAATTTCGAAGATCCCTTCCAGCACATCAAACAGCTAAAGCATCTGGCCCAAACTTTTGGGTCAGACGCGCAAAATCAGGATAGTCTTCTCATGAAGATGTTCTCCTTTTCTCTTATGGACAAGGCCGCTCATTGGTATCAAACTCAGACCCGGCCGATCAACACTTGGGAAGAACTTCAGTCCGAGTTTTTGAAAAAGTTCTTCCCCGTTGGTCGGACCAACGCCTTGCGTCATCAGATTACACACTTCACTCAACAAATAGGGGAGCCTCTCCATGAGGCATGGGATCGATTTCAGGATCTCATGAGAAAGTGCCCCCATCACGGAGTTCCTAAATGGGAACAGGTCCAATCTTTTTACCAGGGACTCCGTGAGGACATTTGTCTTTTCGTCAATGCAACTTGCAGAGGAAATATCATGGGTCAACATGAAGACACCGTGTGGGAGATTTTCGAAAACATGTGCGAGAACTCCATCAACAATGACTCCATGGGATTATTCGACAGGACGAATACCCGCGCATCGACGAATCTTAGGGGAGCACATGAGACGCAGGGCCTGTTCGCATCAGTCGACCTGGAGTTAATGGCCAGTCGATTGGACAAGGTCTCAATCATTGAGAAGAAGGTGGATGAGCTGACTCAGCACTTGCAGCGAGCCACCTCTGCGCGTAACTCCTTTGCACAACCTCCTTCCACACAGGAGACTGTACAAAGCATTCTCCACCGATCTTCCCCTAGGATGGATCCATATCCATCCCCACCTGATTCTCGGATCGGAGGATCATTCGATCCCTTTTACACCAGCCCGGGGAATTCCATTCCCCCTTTCTCTGATTCTCTAGAGGTTCCTCAGACCTGCGAGGACCTCAACGCCATCGAGAACGACCCATTCTCCAACACCTATAACCCTGGATGGCGAAACCATCCCAACTTTCAGTGGGCAGGAAATTCCCAAACCCAAAGACCACCCTTTCAGCCTCGCCCACAACTCCCTCGTCCTTACCAGCCGCCTCAGCCTCGGCCCAACCCTACTTATCCATCAGGGCCAAATCAAGACCAAATGTCCCTTATCCTTCAGACTCTGGCTGACATTCAAAGAACGAATGCGGCTATTCAAAAGCAACACAAGGATGAAATCACAGAGGTTCGAAACCAATTGGCCCAGTTGGCAAATTCTCGCCAGCCAGGCACTCTTCCTTCCCAACCTCTCCCTAACCCGAATAACGTGCCAACCCAGCGGCGCGCTATGAGCCCAAACCCGGGCCAAGCCCATATGATTTATCAGGCCCCCTCTGTTCCTTCACCAGACGGGATAGAGGTCTCCACTTCTTTTGCGAGTTACCAGCAGCAACCTATCTTACCTAGTCCCAACCAAAACCAGGCAGGACCTAATTCCGTAACAACCCGTAGTGGTAAGGAAACCCAAGACCCACCTCATCCAAACCACTCCAGGCCTGATAGCGATCCCAAGCCTAGGGCAGTAATCCAGGACATTCCCACCCCTATCCCAGATCCACAACCTGGACCTATCCTAGAAGAACCAACCAAGATCCCATTTCCCGAGGCTTTGACCAAGGGAAAGAAGACCACCAAGCCCGTGGCACCTGAGGAGGACCTGGTCAAGCTCTTTGAGCAGGTCCACATAAACATCCCTTTGATGGATGCCATCCGCCACGTACCGGCTTACGCACGATTCTTAAAGAATGTGTGTACACCCCAGCGTAAGCCGCGAACCAAGAGTGGGAGTCCAATTGTTCTGTCAGAGCAAGCCAGCTCTGTAATCCTAAGCAGACTCCCACCCAAGGCTAAAGACCCTGGTACTCCCCTGATTTCCTGCAAGATAGGTGAGACCCAATTTGATAGAGCCTTGCTAGACTTGGGTGCATCCATAAACCTGATACCCACATCCTTACTTGACCATCTAGAAAAATCTGAGCTAAAACCAACCGAGGTGACATTACAATTAGCAGATCGTTCTATAAAGTCACCAAAAGGGATTCTCGAGGATGTTATTGTGAGAGTGCGGGATTTCTACTTTCCTGTAGACTTTATAGTCTTAGACATGGACGCACCTGAGAACCCTAGGGATACACCAATCATTTTAGGGAGACCTTTCTTGGCTACTGTTAGAGCCAACATTAGCTGTGAGGAGGGCCAAATAGAGCTCAAATTTGGGAATCAAACCTTGAAAATTGATATATTTAAGACCCAACAAGGAATCAATTACGGTGTCATCGAACATATTTGTGACGTTAGGGCTTTGGTTGATGAAACACACTTCCAGAATGACCTAATTATACCTCATCAACCGCAGAAAGATCTTGACCTGCAAACTGAGGAGTCAAACCCAGATATGAACAACCCAGTAACTCCTACCCTTGAACCTCACGTCTATATTGAACCACCCGCTGCTGCTGATAACCCCATCCTCGAACTGAAGCCCCTTCCTGCTCACTTGAAATACATCTTTTTGGGTTCTAATCAGACCCTTCTTGTGATTATCAATTCCAACCTCAATCCTGACGTGGCGACAACTAGATTTTGTTATAGCGTTGTAGTACAGTTAGTTATTGCCATCATTCACTAATATTTATTACTCGGAAAATAAAGTTCTCCCGAGATCGAACTCAGGGAGCAAGTCGTATTCTAGAGATATACATGTTCTATTACAAAAATAAAGAGAGAGAGAGGGATAGAGATGAAAGTTTGGGTTCTTCTTCTTTTCTTCTTTCTTTCTCTTTGTCTTCTCCTCTTTAGCTTTTGTTCTTCCTGTTCTTCTGCTTCTTTTTTTCTTGTTTCAGATCTTCTTCTTTCTTCTCTTCTTCTTCTGCGGTCCTTCTTCTTCTTCTTCTTCTTCTGCTTGGCTGCTCCGCCTCTCTTCTTTTCTTCTTCTTCTTTGTCTTCACCTGTCTTCAGGACGTCGTCTGATTTTCCAATCAGACGACTTAACCCGCGGATGCTACAGTGTCTCCTAAGTTCTTCTTCTTCTTCCGCAGTCCTTCTTCTTCTTTTTCACCTGTGCCCCGTGAACTGAGGCGAACAGCTTAAGGCACCTTTTGCCTTTAAGCGCCTGCGCGCCTCTGTAAAGTTCTGAGGTGGGACTAAATGTCCCACCCCAATTGAGCGCCCGCAGCGGAGGAAGCAGCGGGCAATCGCGGCTTCACGCGAGGCCTTCGCCCCAGCTCGAGCCTAGGACTCTTCGCGGAGATGCCCCGCGCAGCCTGGGAGTCGGACCTGGGCGAAGCGCACCTGGAGCTGCAGGTTGAAGGTGCTCCTTCCACGCAGCAATGGCGACGACGGTCGAGATACCTGTCCACAGAGGAACGGCCTCTCGACCTAATCAGATACGCGGAGAACCTTCGCCGTGGCACGACGAAGGTGGTGGGGGGTCTGGCAGGCGGCGGGGCGGAGCGTGAGGGTCGCCCTAGGTCAAACTGCGGGCGGAGAAGTGGGTTTGTTCGGGGGGTCTGCAGAGGGCGAGTGGCGGGAAGTGGAAGGGCGGAGGTTGATCAGGGTGAGGAGGCGGAGGTTCTGTGAGGGTCGGCGAGGCGTATGGGGTTGTGGAGCGATGGGGGCGTCTCGCCGGAGTTTGGCCGGAGACGAAGGGGGTGACGGTGGACAGGGGCGGTCGAGGGTTTAATCAAATAAAAGACAGTGAGGAAAAGAAAGAGGGGGAGATGGGGAGAAGTTCTGACCTAGCTACGGAGACGAAAGGGGTTGGAGCAAGGCGGCAGTCGTATCGACTGTCGCCGGAGAAGATGCCCAGGGGAAGGGACGGCGGCGAGGAGAGGGCCGGAGAGGCGCCAGCTGGGTGCGGCGTGGCGCGGGAAGAGAGAGGGAGGGCAACCCTGCAGCTGGTAGTGCGGCAGAGCGACGAGGAGGAAGAGGAGAGGCCGCCGGAGCAAGGGGGGCGCCTGTCGGAGTGGGAAGAGAGGAAGTGGGGGTCTTTCTCCATCAGGACCGAGCTCCGAAGAACGGTGGAGCGACGGGGGATATTTATAGGGGCCGAAACAGAGAGGAGGGCGGAGGGAGACGACGTGTCTCCCTCGCTGGAGGACACCGGAGAGAACATACCCATACCGTCCGTGCGTTCGCACGGCCGGTATGGGTGGGTACAGTGCACAGGGGGGTGTCCCTGCAGTGGCTGACGACGCAGGGCACCCCCCATTGACTTGCCAGAGTCCCTCCCTCACCCTACGCGGCGCCATACTCCGCGCAAGGTCGCCGGAGTATGGTGCCGTGTAGGTTTTGGCAGGAGGGACCTAAATGCAAAGAACGAAGGAGAGTTAGGGGCAGAAATGTGAGGGTTCAAAAGTTGAGGGCCAAAAAGTAAATAAATGAGGACCAAAGTGTAAAGTTGGTCAAGAAGGTTTCCTCTTAGGCTCAAGTTTTTATACATGAGTAATTGGGACCTAAGGATTATGATGGTGAATTTTATTTCCAGATTAAACCTTGTTTGATCGATCAATTTACGCAAAAACCCAAATTAAGTTGTTAATTGGGCATGGTTCTCAATGTAGGTCAAAATGGGTTCCTAAGGCCAAATTGAAGGTTCTAAATCCTAGAGATTATTTTTCTATGAATTTTAGAGGGTTTAGTTGATTTTTTCTCTGCCTCGAACCTCGTGTTTTTAAGTGGGTTTGTTTTTAGGGTTACAGGATGCCATTTAATTCCTTGGAGTTGCTGTAGCCCTTATTGAATCATCTCATCCCACTTTTCTTCTTATTTGGTTGCTTTGACCTATGTTTTGACCCTGAGTTACCCTATTTTCAGATTGGATTGGTGAAATTGCATTTTTACCCCTTAGTTTCTATTTTCTTTGCGAACTCAGAATCTCTCTGAGCCAAGCCTTTCTAGGGTTATGTAGGAGCTTTTTCTTGCATATTAGGGTTAAATGGTGCTAGTTTAGGGTTTGTGGCGAGGTTCTCATCACACCCCCATGCTTAGCTTTTGCTAGTCCCTTAGCAAAAACCTAAGGTTTTAACCTTTGGTCTAGACCATGATATTCTTAACAATTTCAGATAAGTGCCTTTTCATTTGAACCTAGATTAGGTTAGAATGCTGACCATAGGCTTAAAAGGTACTTCTAGTACCAACCAAGATCCAGATCTGTCTAGCCTTAGCCTCAGTCTTTGGCAGAGGTTTTTAAGACCCACAAGAACTAACCTAAGGTTTATTGGACTTTGTGCTTAAAGCACCCCGTGCTTGAAATGATTTTTGCCGTGGTTCAGTTCACAGTGCGTTTTGCAAGAGAGAGAGAAGTAGAAAGTATTTTTGTTTGGAGAGTTTTTTTCTCTCTCTTTTCTTTTTAGTTCTAGCCTAGGATTGGCTTTTCAACATGGTCTGTATCAGATTCATTGCTCCCATCATCAATCCTCAAGGGTTCCTGGCGATCGATGCTTCGGGATAGCATCGCCCATGGCAACCCCCAGAACCCTGGCTATTGAGATTTCGAGATAATCCCATCCATGGTGTTCCGTGGCCGAGTTCAGACCCTGGCAGTTGACACTTCGTGATAATGCTATCCATGGAATCTGAACCAGCAGGGTGCTTTCATGCCCCCAGTAGGATATGTGAATATCCTAAGAGATAAGCACCGAGGAGATGATATTTTGTTACGCATCTTTGAGGGGATGTCCCGCCTCTCTATGCTGGGAACTCGTCCAAATCAACTTGTGTTGATCGGCCGCTCCTATTCTAGGTGTATTTTCAGAATTTTTTGCGACGCTTCTGTATGATTTTGAATTTTTATGCTTACTGAACCAGGCTGTGTGTGGGGTTGGGGTGTTTAGGTTACTGAGCCCCGTAAACCAGAAGTTAGTTAGCGAGGTCAAATACTCCCTAAGCCTTGGACCTAGTACTTAAGCTTTTCATTTTCCTCAACCTCTTGAGGATTGTTTAGATCTTAATGGGTACTAAGAGTCTATCAAGAATGCCTAAGGTTTGCGTTCTTACTAATCTTACCATGCACTTTTCATTTCTTTTCTTGAAAAAAATGGTCTAGAGCTTAGGTCAATTCCTTAGCTTCTTACTAATGACTATTACTTTTTTCTTTAATCTTTTTGTGCTCCTTTTCATTTTGTTTCTTTTTCCTCTCCACAAAATTTCCTTTCTCCTCTTATTCTTCTTTTCGTTTTGAAAAATTTTTAATTTTTATGGTGTTTTTGGCATATGTGAATTTTTTTTTGTTTAAAACCTTTTCTTACAAGTTTTGCACTTATACCCCTCCATGCCTAAGATTTGCAATGTCCTCATTGTGATTTAGGGGTTTTACTTAGTTTATTCCTTAAGACAGATGTATGAGTGAACGGGTCGGGATGAATTTTGCAGACGATTTCTAATCCCGGATGCACGCATCTGAGGTGGAGTCGGTTGTCTTAAAGGGTGAACTTAACTGCATAAAAGTGTAAAAAGGGTTTTAGATTTCAAGAAAAATGACGGGCTGCCTCCCGTTAAGCGCTGAGTTTTACGCCATCGGCCGGGCGCAGTAAGCTCAAGGGGAATGGAGGATGAGAGATGATTCAGCCAAATCAGTAGAAGTCACATCAATGAACGGTTTGAGTCTCTGACCGTTCACGATGAAAGGTTCGGAATCGTGGCTGAGTGGATTGATTTCGATTGCTCCATTTCCAAAAACCTGTCGGACCAAATATGGTCCGACCCACTTGGATCTCAGTTTTCCTGGGAAGAGTTTTAGTCGGGCATCAAAGAGTAGGACCTTTTGACCAGGATGAAAGATCTTTCTTGAGATATGCTTTTGACCAGGTGTTTTTGGCATATGTGAATTTTTTTTTTTTAAACCTTTTCTTACAAGTTTTGCACTTTTATACCCCCCCATGCCTAAGGTTTGCAATGTCCTCATTGTGACTAGGGGGTTTTTATGTACTTAGTTCATTCCTTAAGACAGAAATTTGGATGAGTGAATGGGTCAGGATGAATTTTGCGGACGATT
Source organism: Thalassia testudinum (assembly GCA_037157565.1). Classification (NCBI taxonomy): domain Eukaryota; kingdom Viridiplantae; phylum Streptophyta; class Magnoliopsida; order Alismatales; family Hydrocharitaceae; genus Thalassia; species Thalassia testudinum. Next base: position 60,065,413 of record JAZHRO010000030.1, read on the forward strand.
TCTAATCCCAGATGCAAGCATCTGAGGTGGGGTCGGCTGTCTATAAGGGTGAACGTTAAGTGCACAAAAGTGTGAAAAAGGTTTTGGATTTTTAGGAAAATGACGGGTTGCCTCCCGTTAAGCGCTGAGTTTTACGCCATCGGCTGGGCGCAATAAGCTCAATGGGAATGGAGGATATAAGATGATTCAGCCAAATCAGTAGAAGTCACATCAATGAACGGCTTGAGTCTCTGACCGTTCACGATGAAAGGTTCGGAATCATGGCTGAGTGGACTGATTTCGATAGCTCCATTTCCAAAAACCTGTCGGATTAAATATGGTCCGACCCACTTGAATCGCAGCTTTCCTGGGAAAAGTTTGAGTCAAGCATCAAAGAGTAGGACCTTCTGACCAGGATGAAAGATCTTTCTCGAGATATGCTTGTCATGGAAGGCTTTAACCCGCTCCTTGTAGATTCGCGAGTTCTCATACGCGTCTAGGCGTAATTCATCGATCTCGCTGATTTGGAGTTTTCTGTGGGTTCCAGCCTTTGAAAGATCTAGATTACAATTCTGTACTGCCCAATAGGCTTTATGCTCCAGTTCTACGGGAAGGTGACACGCCTTCCCGTATACCAGTCTAAAGGGAGACATGCCTAATTGGGTTTTGTGGGCGGTCCTATAGGCCCACAATGCTTCCGGAAGTCGGGACGACCAGTCCTTCCTATCAGGCCGAACAGTGACCTGCAGGATTTTCTTGATCTCCCGATTTGATAGCTCAGCTAGACCATTAGTTTGGGGGTGGTAAGGAGTAGAGATTCGGTGAGACACCCCGTATTTGGTCATCAGTGACCTAAACTGAGCATTCGTAAAGTGGGTCCCTCCATCAGAGATTACGGCACGGGGAATCCCGAACCTTGAGAAAATGTTTTGATGAATGAATTTGAGAACAATTTTGTGATCACAGGTTCGGGTCGATATGGCTTCGATCCATTTGGACACGTAGTCCACAGTAAGCAGAATGTATTCGAAACCATCCGAAACAGGAAAGGGGCCCATAAAATCAATCCCCCAGACATCGAAGATTTCGCATACGAGAATCGGCTGTAAAGGCATCATGTCGCGACGGTTCATGTTGCCCAAAGTCTGGCAACGACTGCATGCCTTACAGTGGCTGTATGCGTCCTTGAATAGTGTAGGCCAGTAGAAGCCACACTGGAGGACTTTGGATGCGATTTTATGCCCTGAGAAATGGCCACCGCATGCCTGGTCATGGCAGAAGGATAGGATATTGCTGATTTCCTCTTCCGGGACACATCTCCGAATAATTTGATCAGCACCTATGCGGAAGAGGTACGGGTCTTCCCAAATGTAATACTTGGCATCGGAGCGTAATTTGTCCTTCTTGGCCTTCGGCCAATCGGACGGGATCTGATGAGATGCCAAGTAATTTACTACATTAGCAAACCATGGAAGGCTAGTACCGATAGTCAGCAGGTGCTCATCGGGAAAATGCTCAGTGATGGGTCCGGAAGGGTTAATAATCTTAGAAGGAAGACGGGACAGGTGGTCGGCTACCACATTCTGCCTTCCCGCCTTGTCGCGAATCTCAAGATCGAATTCTTGCAACAGCAAGATCCAACGGATTAGTCGAGGCTTCGCGTCCTTCTTGGCAAGGAGATGCCTTACAGCCGTGTGATCCGAGTAAATGATGATGTGGGAACCCAGAAGGTACGATCAAAATTTTTCAAGGGCAAATACTACGGCTAGCAGCTCTTTCTCCGTAACCGTATAGTTACGCTGAGCATCGTCAAGTGTCTTGCTAGCGTAGTAGATAACCACGGGTTTCCCGTCAGCTTTCTGCCCCAGGACTGCTCCTACAGCGAAATCAGATGCATCGCACATGATCTCAAAGGGTTGAGACCAATCAGGGGATTGTAGGATAGGTGCCTGGGTGACTCGGTCACGTAGGTTTTCAAAGGCGATAGTGCATTCCCTGGAGATTTCGAAGGGTACATCTTTAAAGAGAAGAGAAGTCAAGGGGCGCGCGATTTTCGAGAAATCTGGAATGAAACGGCGGTAAAAACCGACGTGCCCTAAAAAAGAACGGATGTCCCTGATCGAGCCAGGCATAGGAAGGCGAGAGATCAGATCTGCCTTAGCTCGATCTACCTGGATGCCCTTTTCTGAAATTAAGTGTCCCAGGACAATTCCCTCAGGCACCATGAAATGGCTCTTTTCCCAGGAAAGAACCAAATTCACCTCAATGCATCGCCTGAGTATCAGGACCAAGTGTTGGAGGCAATCATCAAAAGATTCTCCAAAGACTGAAAAGTCATCCATGAAGACTTTCAGAAAATCACCTACCATATCTGAGAATATGGCAAGCATGCACCGCTGAAAGGTAGCGGGTGCGTTGCAAAGACCGAAAGGCATCCTTCGGAAAGCGTATGTTCCGAAGGGGCAGGTGAACGTGGTCTTTTCTTGGTCCTCAGGATGGGTTGCCACCTGGTTATAACCGGAGTACCTGTCGAGAAAGCAGAAGAACCTATTTCCCGCTAGTTTCTCGAGAATTTGATCAATGAAAGGTAGTGGGAAATGATCCTTCTTTGTGGAGGAATTTAGTCGGCGGTAATCTATACAGACTCTCCACGCATTGGCTAATCGGGTAGGAATGATTTCCCCGATTTCAGTCGTTATGGTGGTGAGTCCTGCCTTCTTAGGCACAACCTGAATTGGGCTCACCCAACGACTATCGGAGATCGGGTAGATGATCCCGGCATCTAACCACTTGATGATCTCCTTTTTCACGACCTCCTGCAGATTAGGGTTTAAATGTCTCTGCATTTCACGAGAAGGTCGTGCACCCTCTTCTGAATAGATATGATGAGTACAATAAGAGGGACTTATTCCAGTCAAATCATCGAGAGTCCATCCGATGACTCTGCGATGTTGCTGGAGAACAGTAATCAAACGGGATTCCTGTTCGGGATTGAGGTTGGAATTGATAATCACAGGAAGGGTCTGATCAGAACCCAAAAAGATGTATTTCAAGTGAGCAGGAAGAGGCTTTAACTCGAGGACAGGGTTTTCAGCAGCAGCGGGTGGTTCAATGTAGACGTGAGGTTCAAGGTTAGGAGTTACTGGGTTATGTATGTCTGGATTCGACTCCTCTGTTTGCGGGTCAAGATCCTTCTGTGGTTGATGAGGCATAATCGAGTCATTTTGGAAGTGTGATTCATCAACCAAAGTCCTGACGTCACAAATTTGTTCGATGACACCGTAATTAATTCCTTGTTGGGCCTTAAATATATCAATTTTTAGGGTTTGATCTCCAAACTTAAGCTCTATTTGGCCCTCCTCATAGCTGATGTTGGCTCTAGCAGTAGCCAAGAAAGGTCTCCCTAGAATGATTGGTGTATCCCTAGGGTTCTCAGGTGCGTCCATATCTAAGACTATAAAGTCCACTGGGAAATAGAAATCCCGCACTCTTACGATAACATCCTCGAGAATCCCTTTTGGTGACTTTATAGATCGATCTGCTAATTGTAATGTCACCTCAGTTGGTTTTAGCTCAGATTCTTCTAGATGGTCAAGTAAGGATGTGGGTATCAGGTTTATGGATGCACCCAAGTCTAGCAATGCTCTATCAAATTGGGTACCACCTATCTTGCAGGAAATCAGGGGAGTACCAGGATCTTTTTCCTTGGGTGGGAGTCTACTGAGGATTACAGAGCTGGCTTGCTCTGACAGAACAATTGGGCTCCCTCCCTTGGTTCGCGGCTTACGCTGGGGTGTACATATATTCTTTAGAAATCGTGCGTAAGCCGGTACGTGGCGGATTGCATCCATCAAGGGGATGTTTATGTGGACCTGCTCAAAGAGCTTGACCAGGTCCTCCTCAGGGGCCACGGGTTTGGTAGTCTTCTTTCCCTTGGTCAAGGCCTCGGGAAATGGGACCTTGGGTGGTTCTTCTAGGATAGGTCCAGGTTGTGGATTTGGGGTAGGGGTGGGGACGTCCTGGATTGCTGTCCTAAGCTTGGGATCACTACCAGGCTTGGAGTGGTTCGGATGCGGTGGGTCTTGGGTTTCCTTACCACTACGGGTCGTTACGGAATTAAGGCCTGCCTGGTTTTGCTTGGGATTGGGTAAAATAGGTTGCTGCTGGTATCCTGCAAAGGAAGTGGAGGCCTCTATCCCGTCGGGTGAAGGAACAGAGGGGGCCTGATAAATCATATGGGCATGGCCTGGGTTTGGGTTCATAACGCGCCGCTGGGTTGGCACGTTATTAGGATTAGGCAGAGGTTGGGAGGGAAGAGTACCTGGCTGGCGAGAGTTTGCCAACTGGGTCAATTGGTTACGGACCTCTGTGAGTTCGTCCTTGTGTTGTTTTTGGATAGCCGCATTCGTTCTTTGAATGTCAGCCAGGGTCTGAAGGATAAGGGACATTTGATCCTGATTCGGCCCAGATGGGTAAGTAGGGTTGGGCCGAGGCTGAGGCGGCTGGTAAGGACGAGGAGGTTGTGGGCGGGGTTGGAAGGATGATCTTTGGGTTTGGGAATTTCCCGCCCACTGAAAGTTAGGATGGTTTCGCCATCCAAGGTTATAGGTGTTGGAGAATGGGTCGTTCTGGATGGCGTGGAGGTCTTCGCAGGTCTGAGGAACCTCCAGAGAGTCAGAGAAAGAGGGAATGGAATTCCCCTGGTAGGTGTAGAAGGAATCGGAAGGACCACCGGGCAAAGATTCGGATGATGGGTCCATCCTAGGAGAAGGTCGATGGAGAATGTTTTGCACAGTTTCCCTTGTGGAAGGAGGCTGTGCGAAAGGGTTATGCGTAGAGGTGGCTCGCTGCAAATGCTGAGTCAGCTCGTCCACCTTCTTTTCGATAATTGAGACCTTGTCCAATCGACTGGCCATTAATTCCAGGTCGACTGATGCGGACAGGCCCTGCGTCTCATGTGCTCCCCTAAGATTCGTCGATGCGCGGGTATTCGTCCTGTCGAATAATCCCATGGAGTCGTTGTTGATGGAGTTCTCGCACATGTTTTCGAGAATCTCCCACACGGTGTCTTCATGTTGACCCATGATATTTCCTCCGCAGGTTGCATTGACGAAAAGACGGATGTCCTCACGGAGTCCTTGGTAAAAAGACTGGACCTGTTCCCATTTAGGAACTCCGTGATGGGGGCACTTTCTCATGAGATCCTGGAAACGATCCCATGCCTCATGGAGAGGTTCTCCTGATTGTTGAGTGAAGTGCGTAATCTGATGGCGCAAGGCGTTGGTCTGACCAACGGGAAAAAACTTCTTCAAAAACTCGGATTGAAGTTCTTCCCAAGTGTTGATCGGCCGGGTCTGAGTTTGATACCAATGGGCGGCCTTGTCCATAAGAGAAAAGGAGAACATCTTCATGAGAAGAATATCCCGATTTTGCGCATCTGACCCAAAAGTTTGGGCCAGATGCTTTAGCTGTTTGATGTGCTGGAAGGGATCTTCGGAATTAAGCCCATGGAATTTAGGTATAGCATGAATCATGTTAGGCTTCAATTCGGAATCAGGTCCTCCAGTCGGGATTCTGACTCGAGGCTCAATAGCCACCGCAGCAGGATTGTAGTGGTCCCGCATCATAGGACGCTGTGGTGGGTGCACGAAGTTTTGGAAGAGGTCATTGAGTCGCTGGAGCTGGTGCTCCAGATTATTTTCTTCCTCAACTGGCTGAGCCATGATGGGGGAAGAAGAAGAACTTGGTTCTGAATCAGAAGAGAGAATAATGTGAGGGGGTTGCTGCACAAACACGGGCGTCGAGGCTTGGCCTTGACGAGAGTGAATTTCTAAAGGAGGTCTTAAGGGTGGTCTTAAGGACCTCCTACCGTACATGCACTGTTGGAAGAGATGAGTTTAGAAGGTGCTGGACCTAATCAAGACACCCAAAAATGTGTTGGGTGACTATAGAGGTGCGGGGCAGATGGACCCCTTGATCAGAAAGATCGTCCACCTGAGAATTACCTGGGCAGCCAGAGAGGGAGAGTCCCGCAAAGACCCCTACACGGTAGAGCGTCCCCACGGGTTACAGGGTTTCCCCCACCCGACCTCTCTTGTCACTGCGGTTCCAGGTAGACCAGAATGGGGATCTTGACCTCTTAAGTCTACCAATTTTAGGTTAAGATTAGGATGCTTAAAGTTACACTTGAACTTTAGTTCTTTGAGTGCAAAGAGTGACCTAATTTAAGATTGGTTGACCCAAGGGGGCAACTTTACCTCTTGTTTCCTTTAAGAGTTTTTTTGGGTCTTGTCTTTTAGGGTTCAAGTGTTTTAGAGAGCCAATTGTTTTAGGTTTTCTTTGAATAGGTATTTTCAGACAAGGGCTTGGGCACACTTCATTTGGTTTTCTCAATTCTTGCTTAAAGAGTGTGTCTCTAAATCCCTAGTGTTGAATCTTAGGTTGGCTCTACTTGGTCCAGTTAGCTCTTTGTTGGGTAATTAGGGCTTAGTCAAGAAGGTGTTAGCCCTTAGGTACCCTTAATAGTGTGCAGGAATATTGGGTTTAAAACATGCAACTTTTGATGGTTTACTAAGTATAGAAGACAGGTTAGACCTATATTGCTTGTTCTTTTATTTTCTTCCTCTTTAGAATTTAGGGATTGAGAGGATAGAATTTTACCTGTCCTTGGAGTGGTTGTCGTGCGGTTGCTTGTCTTCTCGATTTTCTTGTATCTGCACAACAAAGGAGAGATTGTTAGCAATGTAAAAGTAGGAATTTGATTATCTCTAGAATAGCCGTTGCTCCCCGACAACGGCGCCAAGAAAATGACGTGGCGACAACTAGATTTTGTTATAGCGTTGTAGTACAGTTAGTTATTGCCATCATTCACTAATATTTATTACTCGGAAAATAAAGTTCTCCCGAGATCGAACTCAGGGAGCAAGTCGTATTCTAGAGATATACATGTTCTATTACAAAAATAAAGAGAGAGAGAGGGATAGAGATGAAAGTTTGGGTTCTTCTTCTTTTCTTCTTTCTTTCTCTTTGTCTTCTCCTCTTTAGCTTTTGTTCTTCCTGTTCTTCTTCTTTTTTTCTTATTTCAGATCTTCTTCTTTCTTCTCTTCTTCTTCTGCGGTCCTTCTTCTTCTTCTTCTGCTTGGCTGCTCCGCCTCTCTTCTTTTCTTCTTCTTTGTCTTCACCTGTCTTCAGGACGTCGTCTGATTTTCCAATCAGACGACTTAACCTGAGGATGCTACAGTGTCTCCTAAGTTCTTCTTCTTCTTCCGCAGTCCTTCTTCTTCTTTTTCACCTGTGCCCCGTGAACTGAGGCGAACAGCTTAAGGCACTTTTTGCCTTTAAGCGCCTGCGCGCCTCTGCAAAGTTCCGAGGTGGGACTAAATGTCCCACCCCAATTGAGCGCCCTCAGCGGAGGAAGCAGCGGGCAATCGCGGCTTCACGCGAGGCCTTCGCCCCAGCTGCGAGCCTGGGACTCTTTGCGGAGATGCCCCGTGCAGCCTGGGAGTCGGACCTGGGCAAAGCGCACATGGAGCTGCAGGTTGAAGGTGCTCCTTCCACGCAGCAATGGCGACGGCGGTCGAGATACCTGTCCACAGAGGAACGGCCTCTCGGCCTAATCAGATACGCGGAGAACCTTCGCCGTGGCACGGCGAAGGTGGTGGGGGGTCTGGCAGGTGGCGGGGCGGAGCGTGAGGGTCACCCTAGGTCAAACTGCGGGCGGAGAAGTGGGTTTGTTCGGGGGGTCTGCAGAGGGCGAGTGGCGGGAAGTGGAAGGGCGGAGGTTGATCAGGGTGAGGAGGCGGAGGTTCTGTGAGGGTCGGCGAGGCGTATGGGGTTGTGGAGCGATGGGGGCGTCTCGCCGGAGTTTGGTCGGAGACGAAGGGGGTGACGGTGGACAGGAGCGGTCGAGGGTTTAATCAAATAAAAGACAGTGAGGAAAAGAAAGAGGGGGAGATGGGGAGAAGTTCTGACCTAGCTACGGAGACGAAAGGGGCTGGAGCAAGGTGGTAGTCGTATCGACTGTCGCCGGGGAAGAAGATGCCCAGGGGAAGGGACGTCGGCGAGGAGAGGGCCGGAGAGGCGCCAGCTGGGTGCGGCGTGGCGCGGGAAGAGCGAGGGAGGGCAACCCTGCAGCTGGTAGTGCGGCAGAGCGACGAAGAGGAAGAGGAGAGGCCGCCGGAGAAAGGGGGGGCGCCTGTCGGAGTGGGAAGAGAGGAAGTGGGGGTCTTTCTCCGTCAGGACCGAGCTCCGAAGAACGGTGGAGCGACGGGGGATATTTATAGGGGCCGAAACAGAGAGGAGGGCGGAGGGAGACGACGTGTCTCCCTCGCCGGAGGACGCCGGAGAGAACATACCCATACCGTCCGTGCATTCGCACAGCCGGTATGGGTGGGTACAGTGCACAGGGGGGTGTCCCTGCAGTGGCTGACGACGCAGGGCACCCCCCATTGACTTGCCAGAGTCCCTCCCTCACCCTGCGCGGCGCCATACTCCGCGCAAGGTCGCCGGAGTATGGTGCCGTGCAGGTTTTGGCAGGAGGGACCTGAATGCAAAGAATGAAGGAGAGTTAGGGGTATAAATGTGAGGGTTCAAAAGTTGAGGGCCAAAAAGTAAATAAATGAGGACCAAAGTGTAAAGTTGGTCAAGAAGGTTTCCTCTTAGGCTCAAGTTTTTATACATGACTAATTAGGACCTAAGGATTATGATGGTGAATTTTATTTCCATATTAAACCCTATTTTGACCGGTCAATTTACGTAAAAACCTAAATTATGTTGTTAATTGGGCATGGTTCTCAATGTAGGTCAAAATGGGTTCCTAAGGCTAAATTGAAGGTTTTAAACCCTAGAGATTATTTTTTTATGAATTTTAGAGGGTTTATTTGATTTTTTCTCTGCCTCGAACCTCGTATTTTTAAGTAGGTTTATTTTTAGGGTTACAGGATGTCATTTAATTCCTTAGAGTTGCTGTAGCCCTTATTGAATCATCTCATCCCACTTTTCTTCTTATTAGGTTGCTTTAACCTATGTTTGGACCCTGAGTTACCCTGTTTTCAGATTGGATTGGTGAAATTACATTTTTACCCCTTAGTTTCTATTTTCTTTGCGAACTCAGAATCTCTCTGAGCCAAGCCTTTTTAGGGTTATGTAGGAGCTTTTTCTTGCATATTAGGGTTAAATGGTGCTAGTTTAGGGTTTGTGACGAGGTTCTCATCAAATCCTGAACAGGAATCCCGTCTGATTGCTATCCTCCAGCAACATCGCAGAGCCATCGGGTGGACTCTCGATGATTTGACTGGAATAAGCCCCTCTTATTGTACTCATCATATCTATTCAGAAGAGGGCGCACGACCTTCTCGTGAAATGCAGAGACGCTTGAACCCCAATCTACAGGAGGTCGTGAAAAAGGAGATCATCAAGTGGTTAGATGCCGGGATCATCTACCCGATCTCCGATAGTCGTTGGGTGAGCCCAATTCAGGTTGTGCCTAAGAAGGCAGGACTCACCACCATAACGACTGAGACCGAAGAAATCATTCCTACCTGATGAGAACCTCATCATGAGCCATAACTAGCTCATTTTGACCTAATGCGGAGAATAAAAGCTCCTACATAACCTTAGAAAGGCTTAGCTCAGAGAGATTCTGAGTTTGCAAAGAAAACATAAACTGAGGGGTAAAAATGCAATTTCATCAATCCGATCTGAAAATAGGGTAACTAGGATCCAAACATAGGTCAAAACAACCTAATAAGAAGAAAAGTGGGGTGAGATGACTCAATAAGGGCTACAGCAACTCCAAGGAATTAAATGACATCCTGTAACCCTAAAAATAAATCCACTTCAATTCACGTGGTTCGAGGTAAGGTAAAAATTAACTAAACCCTCTAAAATTCATATAAAAATAATCTCTAGGGTTTAGGACTTTCAATTTGGCCTTAGGAACCCATTTTGACCTACATTGAGAACCATGCCCAATTAACAACTTAATTTGGGTTTTTGCGTAAATTAACCTGTCAAACAAGGTTTAATCTAGAAATAAAATTTACCATCAGAATCGTTAGGTCCTAATTAGTCATGTATAAAAAATTGGGCCTAAGAAGAAACCTTCTTGACCAACTTTACTCTTTGGTCCTCATATATTTACTTTTTGGTCCTCAACTTTTGAACCCTCACATTTTGACCCCTAACTCTCCTTCGTTCTTTGCATTTAGGTCCCTCCTGCAAAACCTGAGCAGCGCCATGCTCCGGCGACCTTGCGCGGAGCATGGCGCCGCGCAGGGTGAGGGAGGGGCCCTCGCAAGTCAATGGGGGGTACCCTGCGTCATCAGCCACCGCAGGGACACCCCCCTGAGTGCTGCGACCGCCCATACCGCCCGTGCGAACGCACGGACGGTATGGGTCTCCTTCCTCCGGCATCCTCCGGCGAGGGAGACACGTCGTCTCCCTCCGCCCTCCTCTCTGATTCTGCCCCTATAAATACCCCCGTCGCTCCGTCGTTCTGGGCAGCTCGGATCTGACGGAGACACCCCCTCAATTCCTCCCTTCCCACTTCGACAGACGCCCCCTTGCTCCGGCGGCCTCTCCTCCTCCTCCTCGTCGCCCTGCCGCACTACCAGCAGCAGGGTTACCTTCCCTCGATCTTTCCGCGTCACGCCGCACCCAGCTGGCGCCTCTCCGGTCCCTTCCTCGCCGCCGCCCCTTCCTCTGGGCAGTTTCTTCTCCGGCGACAGTCGATACGACTGTCGCCTGCGCCAACCCCTCTTCGTCCAGCTTAATAGGTAAAACTTCTCTTCTTCCTCCCCTCTTTCTTTTCCATACTGAAAACCCTTACTGTCGGCCCCGATTTCCCACCGATCACCCTCACCTTCCCCACCTCCGGCCAAACTCCGGCGAACCGCTCCCATCGCTCCAGCACCCCACACGGCTCGTCGACCTGTGCATAACCTCTGCCTCCTCACCCTGACCCTCTTCCACCCCTCCACTTCCCACCAAACGCCCTCTGCAGATCCACCGAACACACCCACTTCTCCACCCGCAGTTTGACCTAGGGCGACCCTTTTGCTCCACCATGCCCACTGCAGACCCTCCGGCCACCTTCGCCGTGCCACGGCGAAGGTTCTCCGCATATCTGATTAGGCCGAGAGGCCGTGCTTCTGTGAGCAGGTGTCGCGCCCGCCATCGCCATTGCTGAGCAGCGGAGCTCCTTCGACCTGCTGCTCCAGGCAACACCACGCCCAGGTTAGACTCCCAGGCTTCGCGGGGTAGCTTCGCGAAGTGTCAGGCTGCAGTGCGGGCGAAGTCCTCGCCCGAAGCCCTCACGCGAAGTTCTCGCTGCCGCTGCTTCCTCCGCGCAGGCGCTCACATTGGGGTGGGACATTTAGTCCCACCTCGGAAGACTTCGAAGAGGAGCGCCAATATAAGTTGAAAAAGTGCTGTAGGCTTATCGCCTCAGCACACGGGGTGAGGTCCCTCTCACACCGCTTCACCCAGCCCGTCCGCGAGCTCATCACGTGGATCCGGCCGACCCGACCCGACTTGACTACCACTCCTCGCCCACCACCGCACGCCGGTGGGCCTGGACCCGGGCGCGACTCGTACCCGATTACCCGGTTGCTCTGGGAGAGCTGTCCTAAGAGCAAATTCTAAGAGAGAAAGAGACGCGCTAGGGAGGGGGGTAGCATAGGTTTTTGCCCTCTGATGCTGAACTCTTAAGCGTGCAGGCACAGGTGAAGAAGAAGAAGGACTGCGGAAGAAGAACTGAATCGACACTGTAGCATCCGCGGGTTAAGTCGTCTGATTGAGAAATCAGATGATGTCCTGAAGACAGGTGAAGGCAAAGAAAAAGAAGGAAGGTGAGGCAGAGGAAAGAGAGGAACACAGAGAAGCCAAGTGAAGACTTTGCAGAGATCAGAAGACAAAGAAGAAGAAGAAAAGAAGAGAGAAGGAGCAGCCAAGTGAAGAAACAGAAAGCAGAAGAAGAAGAGAAGCAAGAAGAAAAGAAGAAGAAGAGCACAGGAGGAAGATCTGAAGCAAGAAAAGAAGAAACAAAGAAAATAAAAAGAAGAAAAAGACAAGATCGTCCAACCAAGAAATAGAGGAAGAACACGAAGAACAAAAGCCAAAGAGGAGAGAAGACAAAGAAGAAGAGAAGAAGAGAAGAAGAAGAAGCCAAACTTTCATCTCTCTCTCTCTCTTTATTTTTTTAATAGAACATGTATATCTCTAGAATACGACTTGCTCCCTGAGTTCGACCTCGGGAGAGCTGTATTTTCCGAGTAACAAATATTAGCAAATGATGGCAATAACTATCTGTACTACAACGACTTAAGAAAAGCTAGTTGCTGCCACCGTTAGCCAGTTGGCGCCGTTGCCGGGGAGCAACGGCTATTCTAGAGGTAAACATTCCTGTTTTTTTTAGTTCTGATAATCTCCTCTCTTTTGTGCAGCTACAGGAAATCAAGAAGACAAGCAACCGCACGACAACCACTCCGAGGACAGGTAAATTTTTTTTTTTTTTCCTCTCGCTATTAACCCTGAAACTCTAAAGAGGAAGAAAAGAAAAGAACAAGCAATATAGGGCTAACCTGTCTTCTATACTTAGTAAACCATAAGAAGTTGCATGTTTTCAACCCATTATTCCTGTACACTATTAAGGGTATTTAGGGGCTAACACATTCTTGCTTGAGCCCTAATTACCCACCAAAGAACTAACTGGACCAAATAGAGCCAACATAAGATTCAACATTAGGAATTTAGAGACACACTTCTTAAACAAGAATTGAGAAACCTTAAAAGAAGTGTGCCCAAGCCATTATCTGAAAATACCTATCCAAAGAAACCCTAAAATAAGATTGGCTCTTTAAACACTTGAACCCTAAAAGACAAGACCTAATAAGCAAAACTGGCAGGTAAAGTTGACCATTTGGGTCAATTAACCTTCAAATTAGGTCACTCTTTGCACTTAAAAGACTAAAGTTCAAGTGGAACCTTAAGCACCTTGCTCTTGAACTAAAATTGGTAGACTTAAGAGGTCAAGATCCCCATTCTGGTCTACCTGGAACCGCAGTGACAAGAGAGGTCGGGTGGGGGAAACCCTGTAACCCGTGGGGACGCTCTACCGTGTAGGGGTCTTTGCGGGACTCACCCTCTCTGGCTGCCTAGGTAATTCTCAGGTGGTCGATCTTTTTGATCAAGGGGTCCATCTGCCCCGCACCTCTATAGTCACCCAACACATTTTTGGGTGTCTTGATTGGGTCCAGCACCTTCTAAACTCATCTCTTCCAACAGTGCATGTACGGTAGGAGGTCCTTAAGACCACCCTTAAGACCTCCTTTAGAAATTCACTCTCGTCAAGGCCAAGCCTCGACGCCAGTGTTTGTGCAGCAACCCCCTCACATTATTCTCTCTTCTGATTCAGAACCAAGTTCTTCTTCTTCCCCCATCATGGCTCAGCCAGTTGAGGAAGAAAACAATCTGGAGCACCAGCTCCAGCGACTCAACGACCTCTTCCAAAACTTTGTGCACCCACCGCAGCGTCCCATGATGCGGGACCATTATAATCCTGCTGCGGTGGCCATCGAGCCTCGAGTCAGAATCCCGACAAGAGGACCTGATTCTGAATTAAAGCCCAATATGGTTCATGCTATACCTAAATTCCATGGGCTTAATTCTGAAGATCCCTTCCAGCACATCAAACAGCTAAAGCATCTGGCCCAAACTTTCGGGTCAGATGCACAAAATCGGGATATTCTTCTCATGAAGATGTTCTCCTTTTCTCTTATGGACAAGGCCGCCCATTGGTATCAAACTCAGACCCGGCCGATCAACAATTGGGAAGAACTTCAGTCCAAGTTCCTGAAAAAGTTCTTCCCTATTGGACGGACCAACGCCTTGCGCCATCAGATTACACATTTCACCCAACAAACAGGGGAACCTCTCCATGAGGCATGGGATCGTTTTCAGGATCTCATGAGAAAGTGCCCCCATCACGGAGTTCCTAAATGGGAACAGGTCCAATCTTTTTACTAGGGACTCCATGAGGACATCCGTCTTTTCGTCAATGCAACCTGCGGAGGAAATATCATGGGTCAACATGAAGACATCGTGTGGGAGATTCTCGAAAACATGTGCGAGAACTCCATCAACAATGACTCCATGGGATTATTCGACAGGACGAATACCCGCGCAGCGACGAATCTCAGGGAAGCACACGAGACGCAGGGCCTGTCCGCATCAGTCGACTTGGAGTTAATGGCCAGTCGATTGGACGAGGTCTCGATTATCGAAAAGAAGGTGGATGAGCTGACTCAGCATTTGCAGCGAGCCACCTCTGCGCATAACCCTTTCGCACAGCCTCCTTCCACAAGGGAAACTGTGCAAAACATTCTCCATCGATCTTCTCCTAGGATGGACCCATCATCCGAATCTTTGCCCGAAGGTCCTTCCGATTCCTTCTACACCTGCCAAGGGAATTCCATTCCCTCTTTCTCTAACTCTCTGGAGGTTTCGCAGACCTGTGAGGACCTCAACACCATCCAGAACGACCCGTTCTCCAACACCTATAATCCTGGATGGCGTAACCATCCTAACTTTCAGCGGACGGGAAATTCCCAAACCCAAAGACCATCCTTCCAACCCCGCCCACAACCTCCTCGTCCTTACCAGCCGCCTCAGCCTCGACCCAACCCTACTTATCCATCTGGGCCAAATCAAGATCAAATGTCTCTTATCCTTCAGACCCTGGTTGACATTCAAAGAACGAATGCGGCTATCCAGAAACAACACAAGGACGAACTTACAGAGGTCCAAAACCAATTGACCCAGTTGGCAAACTCTCGCCAGCCAGGTACTCTGCCTTCCCAACCTCTGCCTAATCCCAATAACGTGCCCACCCAACGGCGCGTTATCAACCCAAACCCGGGCTATGCCCATATGATTTATCAGGCCCCCTCTGTTCCTTCACCTGACGGGATAGAGGCCTCCACTTCTTTTGCAGATTACCAGCAGCAAGCTATCTTACCCAATCCCAACCAAAACCAGGCAGGACTTAATTCTGTAACAACCTGTAGTGGTAAGGAAACCCAAGACCCACCTCATCCAAACCACTCCAAGCTTGGTAGTGATCCCAAGCCTAGGACAGTAATCCAGGACGTCCCCACCCCTATCCCAGATCCACAACCTGGACCTATCCTAGAAGAACCACCCAAGATCCTGTTTCCCGAGGCCTTGACCAAGGGAAAGAAGACCACCAAGCCCGTGGCACCTGAGGAGGACCTGGTCAAGCTCTTTGAGCAGGTCCACATAAACATCCCCTTGATGGATGCAATCCGCCACGTACCAGCTTACGCACGATTTTTAAAGAATGTGTGTACACCCCAGCGTAAGCCGCGAACCAAGGGTGGGAGCCCAATTGTTCTGTCAGAGCAAGCCAGCTCTGTAATCCTCAGTAAACTCCCACCCAAGGCAAAAGATCCTGGTACTCCCCTGATCTCCTGCAAGATAGGTGATACCCAATTTGATAGAGCTCTGCTAGACTTGGGTGCATCCATAAACCTGATACCCACATCCTTACTTGACCATCTAGAAGAATCTGAGCTAAAACCAACTGAGGTGACATTACAATTAGCAGATCAATCTATAAAGTCACCAAAAGGGATTCTCGAGGATGTTATCGTAAGAGTGCGGGATTTCTATTTCCCAGTGGACTTTATAGTCTTAGATATGGATGCAACTAAAAACCCTAGGGATACACCAATCATTCTAGGGAGACCTTTCTTGGCTACTGCTAGAGCCAACATCTCCTGTGAGGAGGGCCAAATAGAGCTTAAATTTGGAGATCAAACCTTAAAAATTGATATCTTTAAGGCCCAACAAGGAATTAATTGCGGTGTCATCAAACAGATTTGTGACGTTAGGATTTTGGTTGATGAGTCACACCTCCAGAATGACTCGATTATGCCTCATCAACCACAGAAGGATCTTGACCCGCAAACAGAAGAGTCGAATCCAGACATACTCAACCCAGTAACTCCTACCCTTAAACCTCACATCTACACTGAACCACCCGCTGCTGCTGATAACCCTATCCTCGAGTTAAAGCCTCTTCCTGCTCACTTGAAATGCATCTTTTTGGGTTCCAATCAGACCCTTCCTGTGATTATAAATTCCACCCTCAATTCCGAACAGGAATCCCGTCTGATTGCTGTCCTCCAGCAACATCGCAGAGCCATCGGGTGGACTCTCGATGATTTGACTGGAATAAGCCCCTCTTATTGTACTCATCATATCTATTCAGAAGAGGGCGCACGACCTTCTCGTGAAATGCAGAGACGTTTAAACCCTAATCTGCAGGAGGTCGTGAAAAAGGAGATCATCAAGTGGTTAGATGCCGGGATCATCTACCCGATCTCCGATAGTCGTTGGGTAAGCCCAATTCAGGTTGTGCCTAAGAAGGCAGGACTCACCACCATAACGACTGAAATCGGAGAAGTCATTCCTACTCGATTAGCCAATGCGTGGAGAGTCTGTATAGATTACCGCCAACTTAATTCCTCCACGAAGAAGGATCATTTCCCACTGCCCTTCATTGATCAAATTCTCCAGAAACTAGCGGGAAATAGGTTCTTCTGCTTTCTTGACGGGTACTCCGGTTATAACCAGGTGGCAATCCATCCTGAGGACCAAGAAAAGACCACGTTCACCTGCCCCTTCGGAACGTACGCTTTCCGAAGGATGCCTTTCGGTCTTTGCAATGCACCCGCTACTTTTCAGCGGTGCATGCTTGCCATATTCTCAGATATGGTAGGTGATTTCCTGGAAGTCTTCATGGATGACTTTTCAGTCTTTGGAGAATCTTTTGATGATTTCCTCCAACACTTGGTCCAGATAGTCAGGCGATGCATTGAGGTGAACTTGGTTCTTTCCTGGGAAAAGAGCCATTTCATGGTGCCTGAGGGAATTGTTCTGGGACACTCAATTTCGGAAAAAGGCATCCAGGTGGATCGAGCCAAGGTTGATCTGATTTCTCGCCTTCCCGTACCTAGCTCGATCAGGGACATCTGCTCCTTTTTAGGGCACGTCGGTTTTTACCGCCGTTTCATTCCAGATTTCTCGAAAATCGTGCGCCCCTTGACCTCTCTTCTCTCTAAGGATGTACCTTTTGAAATCTCCAAGGAATGCACGCTAGACTTTGAAAACCTACGTGACCGAGTCACCCAGGCACCTATCCTACAATCCCCTGACTGGTCTCAACCCTTTGAGATCATGTGCGATGCGTCTGACTTCACTGTAGGAGTGGTCCTGGGACAGAAAGCTGATGGGAAACCCGTGGTCATCTACTACGCTAGCAAGACACTTGATGAGGCTCAGTGTAACTATACGGTTACGGAAAAAGAGCTGCTAGCCGTAGTATTTGCCCTTGAAAAATTCCGATCGTATCTTCTGGGTTCCCATGTCATCATTTACTCGGATCACACGGCTGTAAGGCATCTCCTTGCCAAGAAGGACGCGAAGCCCCGACTAATCCGTTGGATCTTGCTGTTGCAAGAATTCGATCTTAAGATTCGCGACAAGGTGGGAAGGTAGAATGTGGTAGCCGACCATCTGTCCCGTCTTCCTTCTGAGATCATCGACCCTTCCGGACCCATCACGGAACATTTTCCTGATGAGCACCTGCTTTCTGTTGGTACTAGACTTCCATGGTTTGCTGATATAGTAAACTACTTGGCATCTCATCAGACACCGTCTGATTGGCCGAAGGCCAAGAAAGACAAATTGCGTTCTGATTCCAAGTATTACATTTGGGAAGACCCGTACCTTTTCCGCACAGGTGTTGATCAAATTATTCGGAGATGCATACCGGAAGAGGAAATCAGCAATATCCTATCTTTCTGCCATGACCAGGCATGCGGTGGCCATTTCTCAGGGCATAAAACCGCATCCAAAGTCCTCCAGTGTGGCTTCTACTGGCCTACACTTTTCAAAGATGCATACAGTCACTGCAAGGCATGCAGTCGTTACCAGACTTTGGGCAACATGAACCATCGTGACATGATGCCTTTGCAGCCGATTCTCGTATGCGAAATCTTCGATGTATGGGGGATTGATTTTATGGGCCCCTTTCCTGTTTCGGATGGTTTCGAGTACATTCTGTTTGCGGTGGAATACGTGTCCAAATGGATCGAAGCCATACCGACCCGAACCTGCAATCACAAGATTGTTCTTAAGTTCATACATCAAAACATTTTCTCAAGGTTCGGGATTCCCCGTGCTATTATTTCTGATGGGGGGACCCATTTTACAAATGCTCAGTTCAGGTCACTGATGGCCAAATATGGGGTGTCTCACCGAATCTCTACTCCTTACCACCCCCAAACAAATGGTCTAGCTGAGCTATCAAATCGGGAGATCAAGAAAATCCTGCAAGTCACTGTTCGGCCTGACAGGAAGGACTGGTCGTCCCGACTTCCGGAAGCATTGTGGGCCTATAGGACCGCCCACAAGACCCAATTGGGCATGTCTCCCTTTAGACTGGTGTACGGAAAGGCATGTCACCTTCCCGTAGAACTGGAGCATAAAGCCTATTGGGCAGTACGGAACTGTAATCTAGATCTTTCCAAGGCTGGAACCCACAGAAAACTCCAAATCAGCGAGATCGATGAATTACCCCTAGACGCGTACGAGAACTCGCGAATATACAAGGAGCGGGTTAAAGCCTTCCACGACAAGCACATCTCGAGAAAGATCTTTCATCCTGGTAAAAAGGTCCTACTCTTTGATGCCCGACTCAAACTTTTCCCGGGGAAACTGAGGTCCAAGTGGGTCGGACCGTATTTAGTCCGACAGGTTTTTGGAAATGGAGCAATTGAAATCAGTCCACTCAGCCATGATTCCGAACCTTTCATCGTGAACGGTCAGAGACTCAAACTGTTCATTGATGTGACTTCTACTGATTCGGCTGAATCATCCCTCACCCTCCATTACCCTTAAACATACTGCGCCCGGCCGATGGCGTAAAACTCAGCGCTTAACGGGAGGCAGCCCGTCATTTCTTGAAAATCTAAAACCTTTTTTTTCTGACACCATTGTGCACTTAAGGTTCACCCTTTAAGACAGCCGACTCCACCTCAGATGCTTGCATCTGAGATTAGAAATCGTCCGCAGAATTCATCCCGACCCATTCACTCACAAAAATATCTGTCTTAAGGAATAAATTAACTAAATAAAAACCCCTAAATCACAATGAGGACATTGCAAGTTTTAGGCATGGGGGGGTATAAGTGCAAAACTTGTAGAAAAAAGGTTTTAAACAAAAAATTCACATATACCAAAAACACCATAAAAATTAAAAATTTTTCAAAATAAAAAGAATAAGAGGAGAAAGGAAATTTTGAGGAGAAGGAAAAGAAACAAAATGAAAAGGAGCACAAATAGATGAAAGAAAAGAGTAATAGTCATTAGTAAGAAGCTAAGGAATTAACCTTAGTTTAGACCATTTTTTCAAGAAAACAAATGAAAAGTGCTTGGTAAGATTAGTAAGAACGCAAACCGTAGGCATTCTTGATAGACTCTTAGTACCCATTAAGATCTAGACAATTCTCAAGAGGTTGAGGAAAATGAAAAGCTTAAGTACTAGGTCCAAGGCTTTGGGAGTATTTGACCTCGCTAACTAACTTCTGGTTTACGGGACTCAGTAACCTAAGCACCCTAACCTCACACACAGCCTGGTTCAGCAAGCGTAAAAATCAAAATCACGCAGAAGCGTCGAAAAAATTCTGAAAAGTACACCTAGAATAGGAGCGGCCAATTAACACAAGTTGATTTGGACGAGTTCCCAGCGCAGAGAGGCGGGAAATCCCCTCAAAGATGCGTAACAAAATATCATCTCCTCGGTGCTTGTCTCTTAGGATATTCACATATCTTATTGGGGGCATGTAAGAACCCTGCTGGTTCAGATTCCATGGATGGCATTATCACGAAGTGTCAACTGCCAGGGTTTGAATGCGGCCACGGAACACCATGGATGGGATTATCTCGAAATCTCAATAGCCAGGGTTCTGGGGGTTGCCATGGGCGGTGCTATCTCGAAGCATCGATCGCCAGGAACCCTTGAGGATTGATGATGGGGGCAAGGAATCTGATACAGACCGTGTTGAAAAGCCAATCCTAAGCTAGAATTAAAAAGAAAAAGAGAGAGAAAACTCTCCAAAATAGAAAAATTTTCTACCTCTCTCTCTTACAAAACGCACTGCGAACTGAACCAGGGCTAAAATCATTGCAAGCACGGGTGCTTTAACTACAAAGTCCAATAAACCTTAGGTTAGTTCTTGTGGGTCTTAAAAACCTTTGCTAAGGACTGAGGCTGAGGCTAGACAGATTTTGATCTTGATTGGTACTAGAGTACCTTTTAAGCCTATGGTCAGCATTCTAACCTAATCTAAGTTTAAATGAAAAAGCACTTATCTGAAGTTATTAAAGAACTTCATGGTCTAGAACAAGGGTTGAAACCTTAAGTTTTTGCTAAGGACTAGCAAAAGCTAGGCATGGGGGTATGATGAGAACCTCATCATGAGCCATAACTAGCTCATTTTGACCTAATGCAGAGAATAAAAGCTCCTACATAACCTTAGAAAGGCTTGGCTCAGAGAGATTCTGAGTTTGCAAAGAAAACATAAACTGAGGGGTAAAAATGCAATTTCACCAATCCGATCTGAAAATAGGGTAACTCAGGGTCCAAACATAGGTCAAAACAACCTAATAAGAAGAAAAGTGGGATGAAATGACTCAATAAGGGCTACAACAACTCCAAGGAATTAAATGACAGCCTGTAACCCTAAAAACAAACCCACTTCAATTCACGTGGTTCGAGGCAAGGTAAAAATCAAATAAACCCTCTAAAACTCATATAAAAATAATTTCTAGGGTTTAGGACTTTCAATGTGGCCTTAGGAACCCATTTTGACCTACATTGAGAACCATGCCCAATTAACAACTTAATTTGGGTTTTTACGTAAATTGATCAGTCAAACAAGGTTTAATCTAGAAATAAAATTCACCATCAGAATCCTTAGGTCCTAATTAGTCATATATAAAAATTTGGGCCTAAGAAGAAACCTTCTTGACCAACTTTACACTTTGGTCCTCATATATTTACGTTTTGACCCTCAACTTTTGAACCCTCACATTTTGGCCCCTAACTCTCCTTTGTTCTTTGCATTTAGGTCCCTCCTGCAAAACCTGAGCAACTCCATGCTCCGACGACCTTGCGCGGAGCATGGCGCCGCACAGGGTGAGGGAGGGGCCCTGGCAAGTCAATGGGGGGTACCCTACGTCGTCAGCCACCGTAGGGACACCCCCCTGAGTGCTACGACCGCCCATACCGCCCGTGCGAACGCACGGACGGTATGGGTCTCCTTCCTCCGGCGTCCTCCGGCGAGGGAGACACGTCGTCTCCCTCCGCCCTCCTCTCTGATTCTGCCCCTATAAATACCCCCGTCGCTCCGTCGTTCTGGGCAGCTCGGATCTGACGGAGACACCCCCTCAATTCCTCCCTTCCCACTCTGACAGACGCCCCCTTGCTCCGGCGGCCTCTCCTCCTCCTCCTCGTCGCCCTGCCGCACTACCAGCAGCAGGGTTACCTTCCCTCGATCTTTCCGTGTCACGCCGCACCCAGCTGGAGCCTCTCCGGTCCCTTCCTCGCCGCCGCCCCTTCCTCTGGGCAGTTTCTTCTCCGGCAACAGTCGATACGACTGTTGCTTGCGCCAACCCCTCTTCGTCCAGCTTAATAGGTAAAACTTCCCTTCTTCCTCCCCTCTTTCTTTTCCATACTGAAAACCCTTACTGTCGGCCCCGATTTCCCACCGATCACCTTCACCTTGCCCACCTCCGGCCAAACTCCGGCGAACCGCTCCCATCGCTCCAACACCCCACACGGCTCGCCGACCTGTGCATAACCTCCGCCTCCTCACCCTGACCCTCTTCCACCCCTCCACTTCCCACCAAACGCCCTCTGCAGATCCATCGAACACACCCACTTCTCCGCCCGCAGTTTGACCTAGGGCGACCCTTTTGCTCCACCACGCCCACTGCAGACCCTCCGGCCACCTTCGCCGTGCCACGGCGAAGGTTCTCCGCATATCTGATTAGGCCGAGAGGCCGTGCTTCTGTGAGCAGGTGTCGTGCCCACCATCGCCATTGCTGAGCAGCGGAGCTCCTTCGACCTGCTGCTCCAGGCAACACCACGCCCAGGTCAGACTCCCAGGCTTCGCGGGGTAGCTTCGCGAAGTGTCAGGCTGCAGTGCGGGTGAAGTCCTCGCCCGAAGCCCTCACGCGAAGTTCTCGCTGCCGCTGCTTCCTCCGCGCAGGCGCTCACATTAGGGTGGGACGTTTAGTCCCACCTCGGAAGACTTCGAAGAGGAGCGCCGATATAAGTTGAAAAAGTGTTGTAGGCTTATCGCCTCAGCACACGGGGTGAGGTCCCTCTCACACCGCTTCACCCGGCCCGTCCGCGAGCTCATCACGCGGATCCGGCCGACCCGACCCGACTTGACTACCACTCCTCGCCCACCACCGCACACCGGTGGTCCTGGACCCAGGCGCGACTCGTACCCGATTGCTTTGGGAGAGCTGTCCTAAGAGCGAATTCTGAGAGAGAAAGAGACGCGTGGGGGAGGGGGGTAGCATAGGTTTTTTCCCTCTGATGCTGAACTCTTAAGCGTGTAGGCACAGGTGAAGAAGAAGAAGGACTGCGAAAGAAGAACTGAATCGACACTGTAGCATCCGCGGGTTAAGTCGTCTGATTGAGAAATCAGACGACGTCCTGAAGACAGGTGAAGGCAAAGAAAAAGAAGGAAGGCGAGGCAGAGGAAAGAGAGGAACACAGAGAAGCCAAGTGAAGACTTTGCAGAGATCAGAAGACAAAGAATAAGAAGAAAAGAAGAGAGAAGGAGCAGCCAAGTGAAGAAACAGAAAGCAGAAGAAGAAGAGAAGCAAGAAGAAAAGAAGAAGAAGAGCACAGGAGGAAGATCTGAAGCAAGAAAAGAAGAAACAAAGAAAATAAAAAGAAGAAAAAGACAGGATCGTCCAACCAAGAAATAGAGGAAGAACACGAAGAACAAAAGCCAAAGAGGAGAGAAGACAAAGAAGAAGAGAAGAAGAGAAGAAGAAGAAGCCAAACTTTCATCTCTCTCTCTCTCTCTTTATTTTTGTAATAGAACATGTATATCTCTAGAATACGACTTGCTCCCTGAGTTCGACCTCGGGAGAACTGTATTTTCCGAGTAACAAATATTAGCAAATGATGGCAATAACTATCTGTACTACAACGACTTAAGAAAAGCTAGTTGCTGCCACCGTTAGCCACTACCCGATTAGCCAATGCGTGGAGAGTCTGTATAGATTACCGCCGACTCAATTCCTCCATGAAGAAGGATCATTTCCCACTACCTTTCATTGATCAGATTCTCGAGAAACTAGCGGGAAATAGGTTCTTCTGCTTTCTTGACGGGTACTCCGGTTATAACCAGGTGGCAATTCATCCTGAAGACCAAGAAAAGACCACGTTCACCTGCCCCTTCGGAACATATGCTTTCCGAAGGATGCCTTTCGGTCTTTGCAATGCACCCGCTACCTTTCAGCGATGCATGCTTGCCATATTCTCAGATATGGTAGGTGATTATCTGGAAGTCTTTATGGATGACTTTTCAGTTTTTGGAGCATCATTCGACGATTGCCTCCAACACTTGGTCCAGATACTCAGGCGGTACATCGATGTGAATTTGGTTCTTTCTTGGGAAAAGAGCCATTTCATGGTGTCTGAGGGAATTGTCTTGGGACATTTGATTTCAGAAAAAGGCATCCAAGTGGATCGAGCTAAGGTTGATCTGATCTCTCGCCTTCCTATGCCTAGCTCGATCAGGGACATCCGTTCTTTTTTGGGCACGTCGGTTTTTACCGTCGTTTCATTCCGGATTTTTCGAAAATCGCACGCCCCTTGACTTCCCTGCTCTCCAAGGATGTACCCTTTGAAATCTCCAAGGAATGCACACTAGCTTTTGAAAACCTGCGTGACCGAGTCACCCATGCCCCGATCCTACAATCCCCTGATTGGTCTTAACCCTTTGAGATCATGTGCGATGCATCTGACTTTGCTGTAGGAGCGGTCCTGGGGCAAAAAGCTGACGGGAAACCCGTGGTCATATACTACGCTAGCAAGACACTTGACAAGGCTCAGCGTAATTATACAGTTACGAAGAAAGAGCTGCTAGCCGTAGTATTTGCCCTTGAAAAGTTCCGATCATATCTTCTGGGTTCCCATGTCATCATTTACTCGGATCACACGGCTGTAAGGCATCTCCTTGCCAAGAAGGACGCGAAGCCTCGACTAATCCGATGGATCCTGCTGTTGCAAGAATTCGATCTCGAGATTCCCGACAAGGCGGGAAGACAGAATGTGGTAGCCGACCATCTGTCCCGTCTTCCTTCTGAGATTATCAACCCTTCCGGACCCATCACGGAACATTTTCCTGATGAGCACCTGCTTACTGTTGGTACTAGACTTCCATGGTTTGCTGATATAGTAAACTACTTGGCATCTCATCAGACCCCGTCTGATTGGCCGAAGGCCAAGAAAGACAAATTGCGTTCTGATACCAAGTATTACATCTGGGAAGATCCGTACCTTTTCTGCATAGGTGCTGATCAAATTATTCGGAGATGTGTCCCGGAAGAGGAATTCAGCAATATCCTCTCTTTCTGCCATGACCAGGCATGCGGTGGCCATTTCTCTGGGCATAAAACCGCATCGAAAGTCCTCCAGTGCGGCTTTTACTGGCCCACACTGTTTAAAGATGCATACAGTCACTGCAAGGCATGCAGTCGTTGCCAAAATTTGGGCAACATGAGCCATCGCGACATGATGCCTTTGCAGCCGATTCTCGTATGCGAAATCTTTGATGTTTGGGGGATTGATTTTATGGGCCCCTTTCCTGTTTCGGATGGTTTCGAATACATTCTGCTGGCTGTGGACTATGTGTCCAAATGGATCGAAGCCATAGCAACCCAAACCTGTGATCACAAAATCGTTCTCAAATTCATTCATCAAAACATTTTCTCAAGGTTCGGGATTCCTCGTGCTATAATCTCTGATGGGGGGACCCATTTCACAAACGCTCAGTTTAGGTCACTAATGACCAAATACGGGGTGTCTCACCGAATTTCTACTCCTTACCACCCCCAAACTAATGTTCTAGCTGAGCTGTCAAATCGGGAGATCAAGAAAATCCTGTAAGTCACTGTTCGGCCTGACAGGAAGGACTGGTTGTCCCGACTTCCGGAAGCATTGTGGGCCTATAGGACCGCCCACAAGACCCAATTGGGCATGTCTCCCTTTAGACTGGTGTACGGAAAGGCATGTCACCTTCCCGTAGAACTGGAGCATAAAGCCTATTGGGCAGTACGGAACTGTAATCTAGATCTTTCCAAGGCTGGAACCCACAGAAAACTCCAAATCAGCAAGATCGATGAATTACGCCTAGACGCGTATGAGAACTCGCGAATTTACAAGGAGCGAGTTAAATCCTTCCATGACAAGCATATCTCAAGAAAAATCTTTCATCCTGGTCAGAAGGTCCTACTCTTTGATGCCCGATTCAAACTTTTCCCAGGAAAGCTGCGATCCAAGTGGGTCGGACCATATTTAGTCCGACAGGTTTTTGGAAATGGAGCTATCGAAATCAGTACGCTCAGCCACGATTCTGAACCTTTCATCGTGAACAGTTAGAGACTCAAGCCGTTCATTGATGTGACTTCTACTGATTTGGCTGAATCATCTTATATCCTCCATTCCCCTTGAGCTTATTGCGCCCAGCCGATGGCATAAAACTCAGCACTTAACGGGAGGCAACCCGTCATTTTCCTAAAAATCCAAAACCTTTTGTGCACTTAACGATCACCCTTATAGACAGCCAACCCCACCTCAGATGCTTGCATCTGGGATTAGAAATCGTCCGCAAAATTCATCCTGATCCATTCACTCATCCAAATTTCTGTCTTAAGGAATAAACTAAGTAAATAAAAAACCCCTTAGTCACAATGAGGACATTGCAAACCTTAGGCATGGGGGGGTATAAAAGTGCAAAACTTGTAAGAAAAGGTTTTAAACAAAAAAATTCACATATGCCAAAAACACCATAAAAATTAAAAAAATTTTCGAAAAAAGAAAAAGAGAATAAGAGGAGAAGGAAATTTTGTGGGAAAAGGAAAAGAAACAAAATGAAAAAGGAGCACAAAATTATGAGAAAAAGGTAGTCATTAATAAGAAACTAAGGAATTAACCTAAGTTCTAGACCCCATTCAAGAAAAAAATTGAAAAGTGCACAATGGGATTAGTAAGAATGCAAACCTTAGGCATTCTTGGATAGATTCTTAGCACCCATTAAGATCTAGACACTCCTCAAGAGGTTGAGGAAAATGAAAAGCTTAAGCATTAGGTTTAAGGCTTAGGGAGTATTTGACCTCATTAACTAACTTTTGGTCTACGGGACTCAGTAAACTAAGCACCCTAACCTCACACACAGCCTGGTTTAGTAAGCGTAAAAATCAAAAGCATCACAAAATTCTGAAAAGTACACCTAGAGTAGGAGCGGCCGATCAACACAAGTTGATTTGGACGAGTTCCCAGTGCTGAGAGGCGGGAAATCCCCTCGAAGATGCGTAACAAAATATCATCTCCTCGATGCTTGTCTCTTAGGATATTTACATATCCTACTGGGGGCATGTAAGCACTCTGCTGGTTTAGATTCCATGGATGGCATTATCACGAAGTGTCAATTGCTAGGGTCTGGATTCGGCCACGGAACACCATGGATGGGATTATCTCGAAATCTCAATAGCCAGGGTTTCGGGGGTTACCATGGGCGGTGCTATCTCGAAGCACCGATTGCCAGGAACCCTTGAGGATTGATGATGGGAGCAAGGAATCTGATACAGACCGTGTTGAGAAGCCAATCCTAAGATAGAATTAAAAAGAAAAAGAGAGAAAACTCTCCAAACAGAAAAAATTTTCTATCTCTATCTCTTACAAAATGCACTGCGAACTGAGCCAGGGCTAAAATCATTCCAAGCACGGGTGCTTTAACCACAAAGTCCAATAGACCTTAGGTTAGTTCTTGTAGGCCTTAAAAACCTTTGCTAAGGACTGAGGCTAAGGCTAGACAGAGCTGGATCTTGATTGGTACTAGAGTACCTTTTAGGCCTATGGTCAGCATTCTAACCTAATCTAAGCTCAAATGAAAAAACACTTATATGAAGCTATTAAAAACTTCATGGTCTAGAACAAAGGGTGAAACCTTAAGTTTTTGCTAAGGGACTAGCAAAAGCTAGGCATGGGGGTATGATGAGAACCTCATCATGAGCCATAACTAGCACCATCTAACCCAGATTTGCAAGAAAAAAGCTCCTACATAACCATAGAAAGGCTTGACTCAGAGAAATTCTGAGTTTGTAAAGAAAATAGAAACTAAGGGGTAAAAATGCAATTTCACCAATCCAATCTGAAAATAGGGTAACTCAGGGTCCAAACATAGGTCAAACTAACCTAATAAGAAGAAAAGTGGGATGAGTTGATCCAATAAGGACTATAGCAACTTCAAGGAATTAAATGACATCCTGTAACCCTACAAACAAACCCACTTCAATTCACGAGGTTTGAGGCAAATAAAAAATTGACTAAATCCTCTACAATTCGTAGAAAAATAATCTCTAGGGTTTAGAACCTTCAATTTGGCCTTAGGAACCCATTTTGACCTACATTGAGAACCATGCCCAATTAATGACTTAATTTGGGTTTTTACGTAAATTGACCAGTCAAACAAGGTATGATCTAGAAATAAAATTCTCCATTAGAATCCTTAGGCCCCATTTAGTCATGCATAAAAACTTGAGCCTAAGAAGAGACCTTCTTGACCGACTTTGCATTTTGGTCCTCATCGATTACTTTTTGACCCTCAACTTTTGAAACCCTCGCATTTTGCCCCCTAACTCTTCTTCATTCTTTGCATTTGGGTCCTCCCTGCAAAACCCTGAGCAGCACCATGCTCCGGCGACTTTGCGCGGAGCATGGCGCCGCGCAGGGTAAGGGGGACCCTCTGCCAAGTCAACCGGGGGTTCCCTACGACGTCTGTCGTCGCAGGGACACCTCCATGGTCTCTGCAACCACCCATACCTCCCGTGCGAATGCGTGGAAGGTATGGGTCTCCATCTCCGGCATCCTCCGGCGAGGGAGGCACGTCGCCTCCCTCCATCCTCCTCTCTAATTCCACCTCTATAAAAACCGCCCCCGTCCACCGAACTCAACATCTCGGTTCTGACGGAGAAACCTCCCCCCCTTTCCTCTCTTCCCACTCCGGCAGAAGCCCCCCTGCTCCGGCTGTTCTTCCTCCTCCTCCTCATCTCTCTGCCGCATTACCAGCAGCAGAGCCGCCTTCGCCCGCTCTTCCCGCGTCGCGCCGTACCCAGCGCGCGCTCTCCTGCTCTCTCCTCGCCGCTGCTCCTTCTCTCTGGGCACTTTCTTCTCCGGCGATAGTCGATACGACTGTCGCCCTGCTCCGGTCCCCCTCGTCCCTCCAAGTAGGTAACAGTTACTTCTCTTCCTCCCCTCTTTCTTTTCCCTATTTTAATTTGCTCAATCAAACCCTCGACCGACCCGACCACCATCATCTTCCACGCCTCCGGCCCACCTCCGGCGAGTCGCTCCCATCATTCCGCCACTCCACACGACTCGCCGACCGACCTAAAACCTCCACCTCGTCCCACTGAACCGTTTCCGCCCCTTCACTGCCACTCCTCACCTCCACATCACTCCCCCGAACAAACCCATTCCCCCGACCACAGTCCGACCTAGGGCAGCCCCTACATGCCGCCCCACGCCTCGCCACCACCTGCACGAGCTTCGCCGCACTCCGGTGAAGCTCCCTGCACCTTCTGACTAGGCCGAGAGGCCGTATCTCTGTGATCAGGTTACCCGTCCTTCGCCGCCATTGCCGAACAGGTGAAGCTGCTTCAACCTGCAGCTGCAGCTGCGCTTCCGCCCAGGCCTGCGCTCCAGGACGCGCGGATTGCGACCTCGCAGCTGCCCAGGCCTTCAGCTGAAGAGAAGACCTAGCAACAGCCGCGAATGCCTGCAGCTTTCTCAGCTGCAGGCGACCAATTGGGGTGGGACATTTAGTCCCACCTCGGAAGACTCTGAAGCGGCACGCCTGCATAAATTGTAAAAGTGCTGTAGGCTTATCGCCTCAGCGCACGGGGTGAGGTCCCTCTCACCCGCTTCACCCGCCCGGTCCGTGAGCTCATCACACGGATCCGGCCGACCCGACCCGACTTGACTCGAACACTTGCCCACCACGCACGCCGGTGGGCCTGGACCCGAGCGCGACCCGTACCCGAATACCCGGTAGCTCTGGGAGAGCTATCCTACGAGTGAATTCTGAGAGAGAGAGACGTGGGGGAGGGTAGAGTAGGTTTTTGCCTTCTGACCAAACTGTGAGTGTGCAGGCACAGAAGAGAAAAGAGAAGACAAGAAGAAGAAGGCCACAGAGGAAAGAAAGGAAGAAGACGCACTGTAGCAAAAGCTACTTAAGTCGTCTGATTGAAAAATCAGACGACGCCCTGAAGAAAGAAAAAGAAGGGGAGGATCACTACTGCCGCAGAAAAGAAAAGACAAGAAGAAGAAAGAAGAAGCCGTGCAGCTGAGCAAGGCAAAGGACCGCAAGAAGAAGAGCTCTGCAGCTGAGGCAGAAAGAAGAGAAGATAAAGAGAAGAAGACGAGAAGCTCTGAAGAAGAAAAGAAATAAGAAGCAGAAGAAGAACTGAAGGCAGAGAAGAGAAAGAAGATAAGCTAAGAAAGAGAAGAGAAGCCACAAGACTCAGATTTATTTCTCCCTCTCTCCCTCTTATTTTTGTAATAGAAACATTGTACTTCTAGAATACAACTTGCTCCCTGAGTTCGACCTCGAGAACTTTTTTTTCGAGTAACAAATTGTATTAAACTGGTAACCACTTCTCTATACTATACTATGACGAAATAATAAGAAAACTGTAGGGGATTCATGCATGCGTTGACCAGAGGGCGTGTCCCGCGCCTTCCCGAAGCAATCCCTACACGTGACAGCCAAATCTCCTAAAATTAGCCATGCAAAACGTAGCTGCGGAGCGGCCCACATGGCCGTATCCGCAAAAGGAACGTGCCTTCAGGTTAAGCTGCCTTTAGATGTCTGGTGTAGTCACCAGACGTCCGCCCCGTCGTTTGGACATCATGCCAGATGTCTCATTCTGGAAAAATTTCAGAACCAAAACCGCTTCCTGCTTTCCCTCGCCGCGTGTAGCCGCGGCCTCGCCTCCTCGCCTGCAGCTCCCACTGCAGCAAGTGTCGGGGATGTCTCCCCCGACGCACTCCTCTCGCACGTGCTGCTCTGACCGTGCACTCTCCGGCGAGCCCCCCCCCACGAGCTCGCGAGCTCGAGCTCCTCCTCCTCCCCTCATGCCGCCTCTCCTCCTCGTCGCCGCTCTCACACTCGCTCCTCTCATTGTGGTGGAGAGGAAGGGAAAAAGGTGGCTAGCTGTGGAGTGGTGAGAACGGGAGAGGAGAAGAGGGGTTTATAAAGGGGTGTGTTAGGGTTTGGATGGAGGAGAGAGGAGGGAAAAAGAGAGAAGAGAGGTACTGTCTGCGCGTAACCCGCACGCAGACACGAAGGCTCGTACCAAAATTTTGATTTCCAGACCTCTAGGAAGGGGTCTAAATGTCTGACTAGATGTCTGACTGACAGCCCAGACGTCTTAAAAGGCTTAGGACAGAACATGTCTTTACATCATAACAAACTTAAAGGAAGTTTCGTCCCCGAAACTTGAGCTAGCTAGGGTGCGAAAAAAGAACTATATACGCATAACAAACTTAAAGAGGACCGAAGCTGATCCGAAAAGTTGTACCCTCAAAAAGCTCTTGGTACCACTCTCACATCGCCGCCTCAGGCTCCCAGGTAGCCTCCTCGTACCTCTGGCTCCTCCACAAAACCTTCACCAGGGGTACCTGCTTTCGTCTCAAACTTCGGACGGCTCTGTCTAGTATCTGTACTTGTCGCTCGGGGTAGGTCAGGTCGTCACCCACCTCGACACTCTCGTGGCTCAGGACGTGATTGGGATCGGCGACGTACTTCCTGAGGTTGGACACGTGGAACATGTCGTGCACACCAAAAAGCTGGGGAGGAAGGGCAAGCCTGTAAGCAACGGGTCCTACCCGCTTCAAGAACTCAAAGGGCCTCACAAACCTCGACGCGAGCTTCCCTTTCACCCCAAAATGCTGCAGGCCCTTCATGGGCGAAACATGAAGAAAGACATGATCCCCAACCTCGAACTGCACCTCTCTACGCTTCCGATCGGCATAACTCTTCTGTCTACTCCTGACAATGCGAAGTCGTCTGTGAATTTGTTTTATCACCTCCTGACTCTGTCGGATTAGCCTGGGGCCAACCTCCCACTTGGTCCCCACCTCTACCCAACTCAAGGGCGCAGTACACCTCCGTCCGTACAGAGCCTCGTAGGGTGCCATGCCGATACTCGAGTGTTACGACCCAGTTCCCGAATCCCTACTGGACATGAGATCGGACCGACTCGACTGATCCCAAGACCCAGTCATCCAAAGAGAAAGTAACCAAAAAGTAGTAAAATAAACCACATTCACCATGCTAGCAACTAACGGTAACAAAAGTACAGCAGTAAAGAAGTAAACTACTACAGTACACACCACCACAACAGTAGAAAAGTAAACAGGTACAGGAATATAAAAGTACAAGAAGTTACTCACTATTACAAACGAGTACAAAAGAACTACAACTACTGAGCTCTACTAGGCCCAGCACCCTCTGCACCCGTGTGCTCTGACTGCTCAACACCTGGACCTAAAAAAGGTTATGAGTACAAAATATCAGCGAACGCTGAATAGAGTGGCAACCAACTACTAAAGCAGTAAAGGTGGACAAGTAGCTATTGTTTTTCAATTTCTTTCTTTAACTAATTATTCTTTCTTTCACCACTTAATTTAATTATCAGGTCTATATCTTGATCTCGAATGTTCCTCGTGGGAACGATCTTGATTGCAGTCTTTTCTGAAGAGTAGAAGTCGCACGTGGTGCTCCCCTGGCTGTGAGAGTCCCCTGTGGTGGTACTACACCCAGTCAATCACCCCAAGGTCACGGACAGATGTAACGGTGACTACGGCATGTGCGATAAATGCACGGGGAGTTACCCCGCACTGGCACGCGGTCAATCATTTCTGTTAGCGGGTGCGCCCAAAGCACAACACAAAACCAGAATAGGGCATAGCCCTTTCAGTAATAGGGGTCTAGCCCCTTAGAACCAAATAGGGGTCTCGCCCCTCCACAGTCCACGCACTCTCGCCTGACTACCTTGGCTTGCCTAGTGGGCCTAATAAGTCGGTGTAGGGCAGCTAGCTGAACCCCGGGCCCCGTGGGGTGGCTAGCTCTCTCCCTACACTAGTAGCTCTCCCCAGTACAGTGTACACGAGGGCCAAGAAGTCGGTACAGAGTGGCCAATCCTAATCCGGGGTTCCAACCCAAGGGCGACTAGCTCCGCTCTGCACTAAACAGGGGGACAGTCGCTCTCCTTGGTACTCCGTACTCAAGGGTCAGCTCACTTCCCCACTCACATTCCTAGTTCCATTCCATTTATTTCCAGGAGCTCTACTCCTAATTCCCCGTAGGGTTCATGCTCATATTTCTCAAGCCAAGTCATACCAGGTTTCATCATTTCTATTTCCATTCTCAGGTTATGCACATGCAATTTGTAACTTTATTCCATATTCATTTTATTCACAGATAGCTCGTGTTTCCAACATTCACCTTTCCATTTTTCAAATTATATACATGCAGCTCATATTACGTCATTTCACGGGCACAACAGGAAGGTTACATTCAACAGTTAACTAACACACATACTACTTATTTCGTAGGCAATTGTTTTTCCTTTACAGGCAATTGTTATCATTCTATCTACTCATTCAAGACTGCAATTCATTCATTCAATACAGACAATCTAGTATTTCTAGTCCTAGGATTCATGCCATATCCTAGGTTCTAATCATTCATTCCACACATGCAATTAGGTTGTAATTAAATTAAGGGGAAGCCACTCTACTAGTAATCCCAGGAGTAATGGGGCTTGAATGGCAGGCTCACATGCCTCAGCAAGCCTTGAACCCGCAACGGAAACCAGTCCTTGATTGCGAAATACGCGTGATTTGTAAAAGCGGGTTTTTAACGTCGTTGTAACACGCGAATCCGCTTTCGCTTTTAAATTTATATCCTAGATAGGGGAGTATCTAGGGTCGTCCAAGGAGGCAAAAATTGCAAAATTAATCCTCTTACTTATAGATAGATCTCAACTTTCTTTTTGATATTTTTCAATATGTAATTTTTTTGTATTTTGAAAAGACGAGAGCAAACTGCAGATTGTAGCTAAAAGAACTAACACCTACAAATGATTAACTAAAATCTAAAAGATAGAAATATCTTCTTCCTAAGCTAACTCTAAGCAAGTGGAGGCCTAGGGTAATTAGGAAGAAGAGGTGAAACAAGTGCTAGAACCAAAACAAACAACTGCAATAAAAAGCTAAAAGAAGGCAATTTTGATTGAGTAGAATGAGTGTTCTAGTCAAGGACAAGTAGAGGAATGCTTCTACTAGAATTAAACAATCTAAAAGCAAGAAAAGAAACACAAATCCTCTTGTAACAATGGTGAAGAAGGTTTTCTTCTTGCTCCAAGCCTAGCTGCTCCTTGGCTTGAAAAGAGGGCTTCCTTCTCCTCCTTCCTTGAGAGCTCCTTCAAGGTGGAAGCTACCACCTTTAATGCTCTCTCCAAAGGGGTGGGCGTGCACCACCCTCAAAAACTCCTCCAAGGTGGCATGATCACCTTCAAGATCTCCTCCAAGATCTTCCTTGCCTGGCTTCTCCTTTGGCTGGCGTGACCCAAGAGAGAAGGGAAGAGGGGAAGGCACCAAGAGGACAGAATATCCCCTTAATCTTCTTCTTCTTCTTCTCTCTTGGACGTGGGCTTCTTGGTGGAATATGAGAGTGAAATTGCTATCCAAGGATGACTTGAATGGTGGTGGGTAGTGGTCTTTTTATAGGGTAGGATGGGGGGTTAAGGTGCCCCTTGAAATGGAGGGCTAGGATGGAAGGGTGAGGGTGGTTGGTGATCCTATGGCTAGGGTGAGTTGGCGCCAACCCAAGGGGTGTTAAAGGGGGTGGTTATGGTGGTGTTGGTGTCTTTTGGTGGTGGAGAGACACCCCCATGTTGAAACCAACATGGGGTCTTCTAGAAGGGGGTTTAGGTGGATGGTGGAGATGGGTTCAAGGGGGATTGTGTGGTGGAGATGAGGGGAGATTTTGGAGGGAAAAGTGGCGCCATTAAGGGGTGGTTATAGGTAGTTTTTGGCACCACTTTTAGGTGTCTTTTGGAGGTGGTGGGTAGGTTAGGTTGGTGCCAAGTAGGTTAGCTTATGTGGAGCTTAGGTGGAGCTAGTTGGGTGGAGTTGCTAGGTGGGTTTTTGGGGTGGTACAAGCCAAGGAAGTTGGAGCATAGCTAAGCTAAGCTAAGCTAAGCTAGCTTAGCTAATGGAGGAGTAGAGGAGAAGGTGTTGGAGCTAGGGTTTGGAGGGAAGAGTTGAGGAGGAGAAGTCTGGAGCTGAAATTGGAGCTGGCTGTTGCTGAAGAGGCTGGCATGGAGCTACTCTAGCTGGCTTAGCTTGCTAGTTCTTTGCTAGCTACTAAGCCAAGCTAAAGTAAGCTAGATTCTACCAAAATGAGTTGAGGTGAGCTAGGTTTGGTGCTCCCGGGGAGAATCAAGCTGGTTGAGGCAGCTAAGGTAGCTTAGCTCAACTGAGTTGAGCTAAGCTGAGTCCCCGGGAGCTGGACTTGAGCTTCCTGAGCTAGGATGAGTTCTTCTTCAGCTGGCTAGAGTTGAGTGGAGCTGGATGTAGCTGGATCTGAGCTGGGGTGAACTCCTGCCAACTTAGCTGAGCTAGCTAGAGCTCCCTGTGGACTAGTGGGAGCTGAGATGAGCTAGACTCAACTAAGTTGAGCTGGATCTGAGCTAACTTGAGCTAGGGTGAGCTAAGGTGAACTCTCTTGAGCTGCCATTTAGCTGAGATTAGCTGAATGGAGCTGGGATGAGCTAACCCTAGTTCAAGTAAGCTAGGTTCCAGCTGCGGTGAGCTGGATCAAGCTGAGTTCCAGCTAGTCTGGGCTTTTCCTTCACCATTTGCCTTCTTGAGTGCTAGGGTTTTAGGGATCTATATATCTGTACATCCCTAACACTCACAAAAACATATTAAAAAGACAATAAAAGATGCAATGCATGCCTAACCTATTTTATGCCTAAATGCAGCCCAAAAACCCATTTACGGAGTAAAATCCTATGAGCTAGGTTTGTTTTAATGCATAAGAATGATGATAAACTAGCGTTTATCAGTCCTATCATAAGGATCAATCACAGGAGAATACTCAGAACAGCATAAAAAGTATTCCAACAAGTAGGGGAAATCAGACGAGAAATATTGGTATCTTAATTGCGAAAATCGGACCTCAAATGGACCCTAAGCGGGTCAAAAACAGTGATTCTGACTCAAATCAGACGTTTGGAACACCTTCCAGACGCCTTAAAAGAGTCCAGAGCCATACCTCAAGTCCTGCGCCACTCCTCAGACATACAGGAACTCCGCTGGACCGTTTGGACCCAATTCCAGACGTCCGACCACCTCTCTGGACGTCTGGAAACTCTTCCCCTCGTCTGGTGCCTCGCCCAGACGTCCGAACTGCGTGGGAGGGTGTGTCCTGCACCTTCCCGAAGCAACCTCTACGCAAATCAACCGAAATCTTCTCAATAAGGCACGAAATAGCGCCTCGGCGGAACAACCTGCATGGCCGTATCCGCAAGGAGATGTACCTTCGCGAAGCCTCCTCCTCAGACATCTGGCACCACCTCCAGACGTCTGCACCATCGTCTGGCGGTCTCTCTGGACGTCTGATTCTGGGAAAATCCCAGAACCAGAACCTGCTTCCGCCTTTTCGCGCCGTGCCTGCTCGCTTGCTGCTCTGGCTGCAGAAGTGTCGGGGAGGATCTCCCCGACGCACTTGTCCGCCTTACACATGCGTCGATCAGCCGTAAGCTCACCGGTGAGCTCCCACGCAAGCTCGTAAGCCTTCTCTCCTCTCCTTCTCACGCTACTCTTCCTCTCCTCTCACGCCACTCCTCTCCGTTGCTCTTAATGGAGGGTAGAGGAAGGTGGCTGGGAAGTGGGGTGAAACGAGGGAGAGGAGGGGGGTTTATATAAGGTGTGGGGTTTGGGTTTTCATCGGACGGAAGGAGAGAGAAGACGAAACGAGGGACGTGTACTGTCTGCGTGCAGCACGCGTGCAGACGCGAGCTCGTACACAAAAATTTTGATTTTCAGACGTCTGGGAATGAGTCCAGACGTCTTGCAAGACGTCTGGCCCTTAGTCGAGATGTCTTACCAGATGTCTGACCTAAAGTGCGGACGTCTTAAAAAGGCTTAACAACATGGGTCTTAACATCATAACAAACTCAAAGGAAGTTTCGTCCCTGAAACTTTAGCTAGCTAGGGTGCGGAAAAAGAACAACATACGTATAACAAACTCAAAGAGGATCGAAGCCGGTCCGAAAAGATGTACCCTCAAAGAGCTCCAGGTACAGGTCTCGCATCGTCGCCTCAGGCTCTCAGGTAGCCTCCTCGTACCTCTGGTTCCTCCACAAGACCTTCACCAGGGGTACCTGCTTCCGTCTCAAACTCCGGACGGCTCTGTCTAGTATATGCACTGGCTTCTCGGGGTAGGTCAGGTCGTCACCTACCTCGACGCTCTCGTGGCTCAGAACGTGACTGAGATCGACGACGTACTTCCTGAGGTTGGACACGTGGAACACGTCGTGCACACCAGAAAGCTGGGGAGTGTTAATGGCTAACCGCGGCGCTGTTTTTGGCGTCTTTATGTTTATTATCGTATAGTCGTTATAGTATAAGACAAGACAGCTACGGTTGTCATTACAATAGAAATTTTTTTACTCGGAAATAGTTTTCCCAAGGTCGAACTCAGGGAGCTACTGGAATTCTAGAAGTACAAAGTTTCTCTATTGAATTACAAAAATAAGAGAGAGAGAGGGAGAGAGATAGATTTTTGTCTTGGCTTCTTCTTCTTCTCTTTGTGCTTTCTCCCTGATCCTGTCCTCTTCCCTCTTCTTTCTTCTTCTGCTCTTCCTGTCTTCTTCTTCTCTTCTTTCTCTTTTCTTCCTTTGCCTTTCTCTCTTTCTTTCTGGCGGCCAAGTCTTCTTCTTTCTTTTTCTTCCTGGTTGCTTGTCTTCTTCTTCTGCTCTTCAGCTGCAGAGTCTTCTCTTCTTCCTTCTTCTCTTTTCTTTCTATTTTCTTCAGCTGCAGAGCCTTCTTCTTTCCTTCTTCTCTGCTTTATCTCCTCTGAAGGCTACTATTCCATCGTCTAATATAGCAGTCAGACGACTTAACTGCAGTCTGCTACAGTGCTTCTCCTCTTTTCCTTCCTTCTCTTTTCTTCTGCACGACCTCTCCTCTTCTGCTTCTCCTCTCCTTCCTGCGGCTAAGTACTTAGCCTTTCTCCTTTGCGCTCTGTTCCTGAACACAAGGCACAGCAAAACCTAACCCTTCCCTCTACCTTCACGTCTCTCTCTCTCTGTAAACCGCTCATAGGAAGCTCTCCCAGAGCCGGGTTAGTGGGTCGGATAGCGTACCCGTGACTAGGCGCACCGGCATGGGTGGTGCGCAAGGAGTGCAAGGTAAATGGGTCGGCCAGGTCCGCTTACGAGGAAGGTGAGTGGGCGAGGGGACCTTACCCCGTGTTCTGAGGCGGTAAACAAGAAACACAAAAACAATTTAAACCGGTGCGGCGCTTCGTAATCTTACGATGTGGGACTATTTGGTTGCTTCTCCTCGTGCGCACCCGTAGGAAGACCTCGGCCTTGCTTCTGCAGCTGCAGCCTTGATCCCCTTCGCTTGCCAGCTACCTGCCTTCACACAGCTCGCCCGTCTTCGCAGCAACTGATAACCTGGAGCTCTGAAGCCTGGAGCGTGCTTGGGAGCTTCTCGAGTCGTCGTCAATGGCGGCCGGGGCAGCAGACTTGTCAAGCACTAAAAGGGCCTCTCGGCCTAATCAAACCACTGGGGAACCTTCGCCGTGGCACGACGAAGGTGGTGCGAAGTGCAGTAGGCTGCGGGATGGCATAGGCGTGCGTGCCTAGGTCGTCCTGTGGCTGGAAAAGTGGGTGTGACCGGGGGTGAGTTGTGGAGGTGTAGAGTGGAAGTGGAGGGGTGGAGGGCGTTTAGTGTGATGAGGCGGAGCTCTTGCGACGGTTGGCGAGTCGTATGGAGTTGCGAAGTGACGGGGGCGACTCGCCGGAGGTTGGCCGGAGGCGAGGAAGGTGATGGTGGGCAGGCGTGGTCGTGGGGCAATCAAGTGAAATAGAGTGGGGAAAAGAAAGAGGGGAAGAAGGGGAGTAAATGCAACCTACCTGCAGGGACGAAGGGGGCCGGAGAGGTGGGCAATCGTATCGACTGTCGCCGGAGAAGAAATACCCGGAGGGAGAGAGCGGCGACGAGGAAGTGGGCAGGGAGGCATGCGCTTGGTGCGGCGTGACCCAGGAAGATGAGACGAAGCTGGCTCTGCTGCAGAGCGACGAGAAGGAGGAGGAGCGGTCGCTGGAGCTGGTGGGTTTCCTGCCGGAGTGGGGAGAGAGGAATTTTTTAGGGTTTCTCCGCTAAGACCAGTCTGCTCGAATCGGCAGGGAGTGCTGGTTCTTAAAAAGGGGGTGGCGGAGAGGCGGACACAGGCTGGTGACGTGCGCACCTCGCTGGAGTGTGGTCGGAGACGAGACCCATACCTTCCGCGTGTTCACACAGAAGGTGTGGGGGTCGTCAGGCATCATGGCTGAGTCACTGCGACAGCAAATGTCGCAGGGAACTCCGCGTACATTTTGCAGGACGATCCCCTCTCCCTGCGTGGCGCCATGCTTCACGCAAAGTTGCCGGAGCATGGTGCTGCGCAGAGACTTGCAGGAGGAATCGTTATGCAAAGAACGAAGAGAAAGTTGGGGGCCAAAATGCAAGGGTTTCGAAAGCTAAGGGTCAAAAAGTAAATGAAGAGGACCAAATTGCAGAGTCGGTCAAGGAGGTCTCTTCTTAGGCTCAAGTTTTTATGCATGACTATATTGAACCTAAGGATTTTAATGGTGAATTTTGTTTCTAGGTTAGACCATGTTTGACTAGCCAATTTACATAAAAACCCAAATTAAATCATTAATTGGGCATGGTTCTCAATGTAGGTCAAAATGGGATTCTCAGGCCAAATTGAAGGTTCTAAACCCTAGAGATTATTTTTCTATAAATTTTAGAGGGTTTAGTTGATTTTTACTCTCCCTCAAACCTCGTGAATTGAAGTGGGTTTGTTTTAGGGTTACAGAATGTCATTTAATTTCTTGAAGTTGCTGCAACCCTCGTTAGATCAGGTCATCCCACTTTCCTTTTTATTAGGTTAGTTTGACCTGTGTTTGGACCCTTAATTACCCTGTTTGCAAATTATGTTGGTGAAATTGCATTTTTACCCCTTATGACTTATTTTCTTCTTGAACTCAGAATTCTCTGAGTTAAGCCTTTCTTTGAGCTATGTAGGAGCTTTTTCTTGCATATCTAGGTTAGATTGTGCTAGTTAGGGTTCATGATGAGGTTCTCATCAGGGAGGAAGGGCAAGCCTGTAAGAAACAAGTGCAACCCGCTCCAAGACCTCAAAGGGCCCCACAAACCTTGGCGCTAGCTTCCCTTTCACCCCAAAATGCTGTAGGCCCTTCATGGGCGAAATGCGAAGGAAGACGTGACCCCTAACCTCAAACTGCACCTCTCTCCACTTCCGATCGGCATAGCTCTTCTGTCTGCTCCTGATAGTGCGGAGTCGCCTGTGAATCTGCTCAATCACCTCCTGACTCTGCCGGATTAGCCTGGGGCCAACCTCCCACTTGGTCCCCACTTCAACCTAACTTAAGGGTGCAGTACACCTCCGTCCGTACATAGCCTCGTTGGGTGCCATGCCGATGCTCGAGTGATAGCTGTTATTATATGCAAACTCCGCCAGGGGCAAGTGCTCCTCCCAAGAGCCCCTCCAGTCCAGTACAAAGGCACACAAAAGGTCCTCAAGCGTCTGTATCGTGCGCTCCGACTGTCTATCCGTCTGGGGGTGGTATGCCGTACTGAACCTCAACCGTGTCCCCAAAGCTTGCTGAAACTCGGCCCAAAATTGGGACGTAAAACGGGTATCCCGGTTGGATACAATCTCACACGGAACTCCGTGCAGACGTACCACGTCATGGATATACCTCTCTGCCAACTGTGCTGGTCTCAAAGTGACTCAGATCGGCAAGAAACATGCCGTCTTCGTCAATCTTTCTACAATCACCCAAACTGTGTCGTGTCCTCGCTGGGTAACGGGCAAGCCCACCACCAAGTCCATGGTGATGCTCTCCCACTTCCACTCTGGCACTGGAAGTGGCTGCAACGGCCTTGTAGGCTTCTGATGCTTGACCTTCACCTGCGGGCACACCAAACACTACTGTACAAATTCACATACATCTTACTTCATTCCCCTCCACCAAAAGTCACGTCTCAGATCATGATACATCTTTGTGTTCCCAGGATGTATGGTGAACCTGGAACTGTGTGCCTCGTCAGGAGCTTGACACCGATTTTACACGGTTTGTAAAATACATCGTTGTAACGCGCAAAACCGATCAACTCTTAAATTTATAAACCTAGATAGTGGGGTATCTAGGGTCATCCAAGGAGGTAATATGTTTGCAAAATTAATTCTCTTGCTTACAAAATAGATCTCAACTTTCTTTTTGGTCTTTTCAATTATATCATTTTTTTTTAAGGTTTTGAAATAACAAGAGAAAACACGAGTTGTTGGCGAAAAAGTAAATAACAACTACGATTACTAAGCTAACATCTAAGTGACAAGTAATTTCTCTTCCTAAGCTCACTCTAGGCATGTGGATGCCTAGAGTAATTAGGGAGAGGGAGTGAAGAGTGCTAGAATCACAACAATCAAAATGCAACTAAGAGAAATTGCAAAAGAAGGCAACTAGATTAATGAGAAAGTGTTTACAGAAAAACCTAGTAGATGAATGCTTCTACTACTAGAGAATTGCAATAAATAAAATAAAACACAAATCTTCTAGATGGATGGTGAAGAAGAGGGCTTCTTTCTCTAAGCTTGGTAGCTCCCGAGCTTGAAAAGAGTCCTCTAACTTCTTCCTTGCTATGCTCCGCCAAGGTGATGTCCTCCAAAGCAAGCCCTAAGGGGGCGTGCCCTAAGCTTTTCTCCAAGGGTGGACGTCCACCCTAGATTCTTCTCCTTTGCCTGGCCGTCCTCCTTGAAGTAGAAAAGTCCTCCTCCTTGGCGTGGCCCAAGTTGAAGAGAGTGGGGAGAAGAAAGCACCAAAGGGGCTGGTGATGTGCCCCCTTAATCTTCTTCTCTACTCCTTCTCCTTGGCCATAGGTATAGGTGGATGTAGGTGGAATAATACACTAATGGAGGATGGGAATTATGTGGTGGTAGGGTAGGGTATTTATAGGATGGGAAGGGGGTGGTTATGGTTTTTTTTGGAGGGAAATGAAGGGGTGCTTGGATATTTTTGGAGGGAAAAATGGGAGGGAAATGAAGAGGTGCCTTGGTTTTCCCTCCAAAAAAAACTTTTAGAAGGGAATTTTGGAGAGAAAAAATGGAGGGTGGAGATGGGTTTTGATGGTGGATGTAGGGTAGTGATGGATGGGATAGTTGGCACCAAAATAAAGTAGGAGTAGGTGGTCTTTTTGCTGGAGCTTAGGTAGTAGGGTAGTAGGTTTTGGTGCCATGGAGGTGGACTAGCTAAGTTAAGCAGCTTAGCTAGCTTGGCTAGTAGGGAGTAGAGTTGGAGGCATTTGG
This sequence comes from Thalassia testudinum, assembly GCA_037157565.1. NCBI lineage: Eukaryota > Viridiplantae > Streptophyta > Magnoliopsida > Alismatales > Hydrocharitaceae > Thalassia > Thalassia testudinum. The sequence goes on from JAZHRO010000030.1 coordinate 60,107,466, forward strand.
AGCTAGGGTTTTCAGGGAGAAGTGCTGGAGGTAGTCATCTTGAGCTACACTAGAGCTGGTGGCTACTGAAGAGAGCTGCAAGGAGCTACCTTAGCTGGCTTGGCTTGCTAGTTCTTTGCTAGCTACTGAGCCAAGCTAAAGCAAGCTGGCTTCTGCTGAAAGGAGTTGAGGTAAGCTGGGTCTAATGCTCCCGGGGCGGATCAAGCTGGGTGAGGCAGCTAAGGTAGCTTAGCTCAACTGAGTTGAGCTAAGCTAAGTCCCCGGGAGTTGGACTTGAGCTTCCTAAGCTGGAATGAAGTCATCTTCAGCTGGCCGGAGTTGAGTGGAGCTAGATGTAGCTGGACCTGAGTTGGGGTGAACTCCAGTCAACTTAGCTGAGCTAGCTAGAGCTCCCTGTGGACTAATGGGAGTTGAGATGAGCTAGACTCACCAAAGTAGAGCTGGATTTGAGCTGACCTGAGCTAGGGTGAGCTAAGATGAGCTCTCTTGAGCTGCTATTTAGCTGAGGTGAGCTGAATGGAGCTAAGATGAGCTAACCCTAGTTCAAGTGAGTTGGAATCCAGCTATGGTGAGCTGGATCAAGCTGATTTCCAGCTAGTTTGAGATTTTCCTTCACCGTTTACCTTCTTGAGTGCTAGGGTTTTAGGGATCTGTATATTTGTTCATCCCTAACACTCACAAAAACATATTAAAAAGACAATAAAAAATGCAATGCATTCCTAACCTAATTTATGCCTAAATGCAGCCCAAAAACCTGTTTGCGGAGTAAAATCCTAAGTGCTAGGTTTGTTTTAATACATAAGAATGATGATAAACTGGTGTTTATCAGAGCTCTCTCAACAGCTCTTCGTCCTGGGGAACGCACAAACATCCCCTCATACGAATCACCTCGTCGGTAAAGGAGAAGTCTCCAGGGTCCCCTGGCAGTACTTTGTCACGCAACAACTGCAGGTATGGGTCTGCCTTCTATCCTGTGATGATGCGATCTATCAACTCTGGCCTCATCTGTTGTGTAACAGTCACTGCCCCACAGTGTCCTAGTAACTCTAGTGGTCGCCAAATATCCATCTCCTCCATGAGTCTCCAACTCTGTGCTTGTAAACTAGCCAAGTGGGCGGGCGTCTTTCGGCTTAAGGCGTCAGCCACCACATTGGCCTTCCCTGGATGGTAGGAAATGCTGCAGTCATAGTCCTTCAGGAGCTCTAACCAACGTCTCTGTCTCATGTTGAGCTCCTTCTGATCAAATAAGTACCTGAGACTCTTATGATTTGTGAAAATCTCAAAAGTCTCACCATACAGGTAGTGCCTCCAAATCTTTAGTGTGAAGACGACAGTTGCCAGCTCTAGGTCGTGGGTTCGGTAGCTATGCTCATGGGGCTTCAGTTGCCGCGAAGCGTAAGCGACAACATGACCCCGCTGCATGAGCACACCCCCTAACCCCTGCAAAAAGGCGTCGTGTACACATCGAAGCCGCCATTGCTGTCTAGGATGGTAAGCACGGGAGCCGAAGTCAGCCTCTCCTTCAGCTCCTGAAAACACACCTCACTAGCGCCCGTCCAAGAAAAGGGCACGTCCTTCCGGGTCAACTGTGTCATTGGATGTGCAATCTGTGAGAAACCCCTGATAAACCATTGGTAGTAGCCTGCCAGTCCCAAGAAACTACGGATCTCTGTCACTGTACATGGTCTCTCCCATCTGAGTACTGCCTCAACCTTGGCTGGATCCGTAGCCAAGCCATCCCCTGATATCACTTGACCTAGAAAGGTCACCTCCCTCAACAAGAACTCGCACTTGCTGTATTTGGCGTACAACCTACGTCGTCTCAATGTGTCCAAAACCATCCGCAAGTGCTGTCCGTGCTGCGCCTGATCCCGAGACTAGATGAGCACATCATCGATAAATACCACCACGAACTGATCCAGATATGGTCTGAATACCTGGTTCATCAAACCCATGAAAGCAGCGGGGGCGTTGGTCAGCCCAAACGGCATGACCAAAAACTCGTAGTGTCCGTACCGGGTGCTAAAAGCTGTCTTGGAGACGTCGGTCTCCTTGATCCTCAATTGGTGGTAGCCAGACCTCAAGTCTATCTTGGAGAATATCGTGGCACCTCGCAACTGGTCAAACAAGTCATCGATCCTCGACAGCGGATACCTGTTCTTGATGGTAACCCTATTCAGTTGTTTGTAGTCCACACAAAGGCGTAGGGTACTGGTGGTCGCGCCCACCGTGGGGCAACCAACAGGTATGCTTGTTTTTATTACTCGAAAAATAGGAAATTTTCGAGGTCGAACTCAGGGAGCAACACTTAATTTTAGAAGCGTACAAAATCACAATTTACAATATGGGTATATACTACTTTACAAAAAAAATTAGAGAAAGGGAAACTTGTTCTTCTTTTCTTCTCTCTTTCTGCTTCCTCTGTCTTTCTCGCTCCAGACGTCTGACTCCAATGTCAGACAACTTAAACTGCCACTTGCTACAGTGCTTCTTCTGGTACTTCTTCCTCTTGGCTTCTTCTTCTCTTCTTCTCTGCGGCTTCTTTTTCTTTAGCTTTTGCTCCTGTCTTCTTTGCCTTGCACCTACAGCTTCTTCCTTGGTCTCTCTCTGCTCAGCCTTTTGGACTTCTTCTTCTTTCTTTTTCTTCAGTCGTGTCTCTTCTTCTTCTCTACTGCACTCCCTCCTCCTTCAGCTTCAGCTCCTGTTCTTTGTTACGACTAGGTCCTTCGCTGCTTCCTCTTCTTTCCTTCTCTTCTCTACTGTTGCACTATCTCCTCCTCCTTCTCCTTCTTCTCCTCTGTGCGGCTAAGTGTTCAGTCACTCCTTCTCTTTTCTTCTTCTCCTGCTTCCCTGCATAGTGTAAGGTTAGGCAAAACCTGACCCCTACCCTCCCCGCGTCTCTCTCTCTCTACTTCTCTCTCAGGTTCGCTCTCCCAGAGCCTTTGCGGGTATATGGGTCAGGCCAGGTCCGCGGGGGGTGGTCGCGGACGAGGTCGGGTGAAGCGGGTGAGAGGGACCTCACCCCAGTGTTTCGAGGCAAATAACCTGAAACACAAAATCAATTTATGTGCGGGCTTCCGCCCGCACACTTCTGAGGTTGGACTAAAAGTCCCACCTGCTTCCGCGCCTTCGCCCGCAGCCGAAGTCCTCACAATTGCAGCGACACGCGAGGCTTGCGTCTTCAATTGGGGGCCTAGGATCGTGCCTGAGTCTCTTCCGCGCGGTTTGGGACTCCAACCTGGGACTGTAGAGGCCTGAAGCTGCTAGCACGCTTGCTCCAAGCTCGGCAGCAATGAAGGTGAGTGCACAAAACCTGAAAGCAAGAATACTGCCTCGCGGCTCTATCAGACCATCAGAAAACCTTTGCCGTATCACGACGAAGGTGAGGCGGGGGTTGGCTGGCCGCGGGGTGGCCTAGGCGTGCGTGCCTAGGTCGCTCTGTGGCCGTGAGGATGGGTTTGTTCGGGGGAAGGCGACAGGGGTTGGTGCAGTCAGTGGAGGGTTGTAGGGTGATCTGTGGGTGGTGGTGATGCTCAGGGATCGGTTGGCGAGGTGGATGGAGGTGTGGAGCGGTGGGGACGCCTCGCCGGAGGTCTGGCCGGAGGTGGAGGTGGCGACGGTGAACAGTAGCAGTTGAGGGATAATTCGTGAAATAGATTAAGGGGAATTGAAGAGGGGATAGAGAGGAGTGTTTCTAACCTGTTTCAGTGGACGAAGGGGGAGAGATGGAAACTGGCAGTACCTGCTGTCGCCGGAGAAGACGATGTCCAGTGGAGGGAGACCGCGGCGACGACGGGGCGAGAGGTGCTCGCGCGGGTGCTGCGCGAAGCGGAGGAAGAGGGTGAGGACAGCTCTGCCACTGGTATTGTGGCAAAGCGATGAGAAGGAGGAGGGCAGCTCGCCGGAGCTTGCTGGACCACTTGGCCGGAGGAGAAGAAGATGAACTTGGGGTGGAACTCTAGCCAAGACAAGCTTCAAGGAAGCAGCAGCCCCTGCCGTTCCTTAGATAGGTGCTTGCAGGGAGGGAAACACGAGGAGGAGGAGTGGGCTGGTCGCCGGAGACGTGGCCGGAAAAGAGACCCATACCTCTCGCGCGTTTGCACGAGAGGTATGGGTGCTAGCAGGGCATGGGAGGTGGTCCATATGGAAGAGGACAACACGGGGGACCCTCCTCTCGTTTCTGGGGCAAGCTCCCATGCCCTACGCGGCGCCATCCTTTGCGCGAAGTTGCTGGAGGTATGGCCTGCTGCTGCGGGTGGCAGAGGGACAGGTCTAAAGAGAATGATGGGAAAGTTGAGGGGGTAAGTGCAAGGGTTCAAAAAGTTAAGGATCAAAAAGTAATTATTGAGGACCAATTTGTAAAGTAGGTCAAGGCAACCTTTCCTTAGGTCCAAATTTTGGCATAACCCTAATTTGGACCTAAGGAATCTAATGGTGAAGTTGGATTTTAGGTTTGATCACATTTGACTGGACATTTTGCATAAAAATCGAAATTAGGTCAAAAATTGGGTATCGTTCTCAATCTAGGTCAAGATAGGTTCTAATGGCCAAATTGAAGGTTCTAAACCCTTGGGGATGTTTTTTCATGAAGTTTAGAGGATTTAATTGATTTTTATCTTTCCTGAAACTTCGTGAATTAACGTAGGTTTGTTTTAGGGTTGTAGAATGTCATTTAATTCGTAAATGTCGTTATAACCCTTTTCAGACCAAATTATCCCACTTTCTCTCTTATTAAGCCCATTTGACCTGTGTCTATACCCTTAGAAATCCCATTTATGTACTGCATTGGTAAAATTATAGTTTTACCCCTTGTGAATTATTTTATACTCAAATTTATAATTCTCTGATTTAGGCTTTCCCTTAGGTTTTGTAGGAGCTTTTGTACACTTATTTAGGTCAAAAATGTGCTAGTTAGGGTTCATGATGAGGTTCTCATCATACCCCCATGCTTAACTTTTGCTAGTCCCTTAGCAAAATTTTAAGGTTTTAACCTTTGTTCTAGACCATGAATTTTTTTCATCAATTTTGATGAGTGCTTTCCTTCTTGTATCCTTGATTAGGTCAGAATGTCAATCATAGGACATTAAGGAACTCTAGTACCAATTAAGATCTAGATCTGTCTAGCTTTAGCCGCAGTCTTTAGCAAAGGTTTTTAAGGCCTACAGGAACTAACCTAAAGTTTATTGGACTCCGTGGTTAAAGCACCCATGCTTGAGATATTTTTAGCCTTGGTTCAGTTTGCAGTGCATTTTGTAAGAGAGAGACAGAGGGTTTATTTGTTTGGAGAGTTTTCTCTCTCTTTTCTTTTTAATTCTAGCTTAGGATTGGCTTCACAACACGATTTGTATCGGATTCCTTGTCCCCATCATCAATCCTCAAGGGTCCCTGGCAGTCGATGCTTCGAGATAGCACCGCCCATGGTAACCCCCAGAACCCTGACTTTCGAGATTTCGAGATAATCCCATCCATGGTGTTTCGTGGTCGAATTCAAACCCTAGCAATTGACACTTCGTGATAATGCCATCCATGGAATCTGAACCAGCAGAGTGCTTACATGCCCTCGGTAGGATATGTAAATATCCTAGGAGACAAGCACCGAGGAGATGATATGTTGTTATGCATCTTCGAGGGGAATTTCCCACCTCTCCACGTTTGGAACTCGTCTAAATCAACTTATGTTGATTGGCCGCTCCTAATCTAGGTGACATTTTCAGAATATTTGAAACACTTCTGCGTGATTTTGATATTTATGCTTGCTGAACCAGACTGTGTGTGTGAATTTGGGTGCTTAGGTTACTGAGTCCCGTAAATCGAAGATCAGTTAACGAGGCTGAATACTCCCTAAGCCTTGGACCTAATACTTAAGCTTTTCATTTTCCTCAACCTCTTGAGGAATATCTAGATCTTAACAGGTATTAAGAGTCTAGCCAAGAATGCCTAAGGTTCGTGCTCTTACTAATCTTGTTGTGCACTTTCGCTTTACTTTTTCTTAATGTGGTCTAGAACTTTGGTTAATTCCTTAATTTCTTACTAATGACTATCCCTTTTCTTTTCTTTTTTTTTTTAATTTTGTGAGCCTTTTTACCATTTAGCTCTTTTTCTCCTCCTTTTACAAAGTTTACCAGCACTTTCTTCCTCCTTCAAAGTTTTTTTTTTCCGTATATGCAGATTTTTTTGTTGAAACCTTTTCTTGTTATGTCATTTCATTGCACTTTCATACCCCCCCATGCCTAAGATTTGCAGTGTCCTCATTGTACATTAGGTGGGGTCTTTTATTTAGCTTGGTTCATGCATTAGGACAGGTATTTAGTGAGTGGATGGGTCGAGGTGATTGTGGTAGATGATTTCTAATCTCAGGTATGAGTACCTGAGGTGAAGTTGGCTGTCCTAAGGAATGAACCTAAAGTGCAAAGAAATGTCAGAAAGGGTTTTGATTTTTCAAAAGGAATGACGGGCTACCTCCCGTTAAGCGCTAAGTTTTACGCCATCGGCTGGGCGCGATAAGCTCAGGAAGAATGGAGGATAAATGATGACTCAACCAATTCTGTAATGGTTACGTCAATGAACGGTTTGAGTCTCTGACCATTCACGACGAAAGGTTCGGAATTGTGGTTGAGTGGACTGATCTCGACGGCTCCATTTCCAAAAATCTGTCGGACAAGATATGGTCCGACCCACTTGGATCGCAGTTTCCCAAGGAAGAGTTTGAGTTGGGCATTGAAGAGTAGGACCTTCTGACCAGGGTGGAAGACCTTTCAAGATAAGTGCTTGTCATGAAAGGTTTTAACCCGCTCTTTGCAGATTCGCGAGTTCTCATACGCATTAAAGCGTAATTCATCAATCTCGCTTATCTGAAGCTTTCTGTAGGTTCCAGCCTTAGAAAGATCTAAGTTGCAGCTCTGTATTGCCCAATAGGCTTTGTGCTCTAGTTCAACGGGAAGGTGACACGCCTTCCCGTAAATCAGTCTAAAAGGAGACATGCCTAATTGGGTCTTGTGGGCGGTCCTATAAGCCCACAAAGCTTCCGGAAGTCGGGACGACCAGTCTTTCCTGTCAGGTTGAACAGTGACCTGCAAGATTTTCTTGATCTCCCGATTTGATAGCTCAGCTAGACCATTAGTCTGGGGGTGGTAAGGAGTAGAGATTCGGTGAGACACCCCGTATTTGGTCATCAGTGACCTGAATTGAGCATTGGTAAAATGGGTCCCTCCATCAGAGATGTTCGCACGAGGAATCCCGAACAGTGAGAAGATATTCTGATGAATGAATTTGATGACGATCTTGTGATCACAGGTTCGGGTCGAAATGGCTTCGATCCATTTGGACACATAGTCCACAGCGAGTAAAATGTACTCGAAGCCGTCCGAAATAGGGAAGGGGCCCATAAAATTAATCTCCCAAATATCGAAAATCTTGCATACAAGAATCGGCTGTAAAGGCATCATGTCGCGATGGCTCATGTTGCCCAAAGTTTGGCAACGGCTGCATGTCTTACAGTGACTGTATGCATCCTTGAAGATAGTGGGCCAGTAAAAGCCACACTAGAGGATTTTTGATGCGGTTTTGTGCCCAGAAAAATGGCCACCGCATGCCTGGTCATGGCAGAAAGAGAGAATGTCACTGATTTCGCCCTCTGGGACACATCGTCGGATGATTTGGTCAGAACCTATGCGGAATAGGTACTGGTCTTCCCAAATGTAATACTTGGCATCGGAGTGCAACTTATCTTTCTTGGCCTTCGGCCAAGAAGACGGGATTTGGTGTGATGCTAAGTAGTTTACTATATCAGCAAACCATGGAAGCCTGGTACCAATAGTCAAGAGGTGCTAATCAGGAATATGCTCCGTGATGGGTCCCGAAGGGTCGATGATCTCAGAAGGAAGGCAAGACAAGTGGTCAGCTATTCCTGTCTCTGTCTCATGTTAGGAGATGCTGGATGGTAGGAGATGCTGCAGTCACAGTCCTTCAGGAGCTCTAACCAACTTCTCCGTCTCACGTTAAGCTCCTTCTGATCAAACAAATACTTGAGGCTCTTATGATCCATGAATATCTCAAAAGTCTCACCGTAAAGGTAGTGCCTCCATGTCTTCAGCGCGAAGACAACAGCTGCCAGCTTTAAGTCATGGGTAGGGTAGCTATGCTCATGGGGCTTCAGTTGCCATGAAGCGTAAGTGACAATGTGACCCTGCTGCATGAGCACACCCCCTAACCCCTACAACGAAGCGATCGTGTAGACAACAAAATCGCCACTACTATTTGGGATGGTAAGCACAGGAGCCAAAGTCAGCCTCACCTTCAACTCCTGAAAACACGCCTCACAAGTGTCTGTCCAAGCAAAGGGCACGTCCTTCCAGGTCAACTGAGTCATAGGACGCGCAATCTGCGAGAAACCCCTGATAAATCGTTGTTGAACGTGTACGAACCTACGCTAACGAGATTGGTTTTGGAAAACCTGTCGTTGTAATTCGAAAGCGAAGAATTCGTGTTCAACAAATAAAATTTATACCGAAAATAATTCCGGGTCGAACACAGGGAGGCAGACATTTGATTTAAAAACTACGTGTTTCTTTTTATTTGTTACAGAATAATTCAATTTAGAACCATCTAATTATTTACAATAAATAGAAGAGAGAGAGAGAGAGTAAGAGAGAAAGAGAATATTACACAGAGAAATTAAAATGAGATGTAGAATAAACAAGGAATTTTTGTATTGAAGAGATTGTTCATTACAACTAGAAAGCATAAAACAATTACTCTAGAAAGCGATAAATTTACTCTAGAAAGCATTAAAAGAATGGAGAGAGAAATGTCTCCTCGACGATTGCTTGGAGGACGAGTAGATTAATCCAGAAAGCAGTAAATCTATACTAGAAAGCGGTAAAAAGAATAGGGGAGAGAAATCCTCCTCGACTGTTGCTTGGAGGACGAGCCGGACGGGACGACGCCTGGACGAAGGAGAACGAAGCAGGACGAAGGAGGACGAATCAGAAGAACGGGAATGAAGCAGCACGTCGTCGTCGTCGCGGGATCCACTTCCGAAGGGGAACGAAAATTGGACTTTATCTCGCGAGGAGCATCCCGGGTGTGGGACAATCTTCTCTTGAGCTTTGGAGGGGTAGAGAGGAGAAAGAAGGGATGAGAATTTCGTATGGAGGGGGTCTCCTTTTATAGTTGCAAGGAGTGGGGGCAAAATGGACATTACATCTTCAAAATAATAAATAAGGGGTCTTTAGTGACGGATAAATCTGTCACTAAAGCCCTGACGTGGCCGTCGCCGCCGCGCCCACGCGCGCCTCCTCGGCTTCCCATGTGCGTAACGCCTACACACGTCCGCGAAGTCTCACGATCGGACGGCTTAAGATGCATCTTCGCCCGCTGCGCTGCGCGCCCACCCACGTGCGATCGCGCGTTACGCGCGGGCGTCCAATCGTGCGTCGTCCTGATTGAGCGTGCACGGCCGTTGGATCGCGATCGTGTGGTCGATCGGAGGCGCGCCACCGCTCCAAATTCTGCGTGGCGAGGCTCGAACGCGCATCCCTACTTCGCGTTAGAGCGCTCAACCAACGCGCTGGGGTTGCGTTTGTGTCGAGCGCCTGACTTCAGCGCGGGCGCGTCGCAACCGTTGGATCTTAATCCAACAGCCGGGAAAGGCGGATGCGGAGACTGCTGAGGTTGCGTGCGGCCGTTTGGGCGGCCGAGATGGCACCACGTGGCGGCATCTTGGTCGTCCATCTTCTGGAAGTTGTAGATGGTGCCACGGATGTCGGATTTACTCAATTTTTGTGTCGTTGGGCTGAGATCGTCGATTCGAATTCATCCGTGCAGTCGGATTTGTCATCTGAAGTGCGGATTTACACCATCCTGGCCCTTGATTTTCTAGGGTTCCCCGATCTCTATCTGATGCTACGGATGCCTGATTAGGGCGATCTTGGAGTCGTTGAACTCCAATCGTCGCCCTGATCATATTCATACGGTTGGATCTTTGATCCGAGGCCCCGATAAAATGTTTGCCCTGTCCAAGCACATAAAAGGAGATAATTAACCTCCATTTTATTCAAACTACTCTAAATGCGAGATGATGCATGTTATGGAATATTTATATCATGAAATGCAATCCTATGCTTAAGAACATGCATAAATAGACATTTTAAGTAGTGTAAATGTGTTTACATCATACCCCCATTCCTATCTTTTGCTAGTCCCTAGCAAAAACTATATGCTATTTATAAAAGAATTAGGTTAGATTATTTGGACCTGAGTTATTTTCAATCATTAAGAAATTGTCTACTTAGGAACTGAACTTCCAAAGACACAACAGTACCCAGGTATTAGCCAAAATGCATACCGCCTCAAGCCCTCGCCTTATTCAAAGAAAAATTTCTTTTTCTCTTTTTACTCTTTTCTAATTTTTTTTTGGATTTTCAAATTTTAGGGTTTAAGAGTGGCTTTCTACGGCCATTCAACTCACCCAAGATTTGATGAGAACCCTAAGTTTTAAGCATCTTATTGTGATTGTGATAGACTCGTTGACCGGCAATTAGAACGGACTTCGGATTTCTACGCCTCTAGGTGACCTCAAAAAGAATTCTGCCTAAAGGTGTATCTTTACAACCAGTAGCTTTCTCCCTACTTTTATTTTTTAACGGGGTCAACACAAGGGTGAATCCAATGTATATCTCCCCGGTTTATTCTACTTCTCCGCTTCTTCCTAAGTGTTTTGGGAATTTTTAGTGCATTTTCTGAGCTGGGTTCTGGACAACCGGTCGATGAGCTGTTACCACCGACAACTTGCCAGCTATACTCGTGCGGCGAAGTGTGGCTTATTTCTTTTTGTTCTTTTCTCCTTTTTGATTTTTTTTTTCTTTTTTTAAGTAGGTGGCTTCCCTGGTCTAAGATTTACCTAAAGGCAGCAAAAAGAGAAAGGTCCAGTGACTGGGCTCTGGACAACCTACTTATGGCTGTTACCCACGATAACTTGCCAGCCATATCACCCTAGAAGGTTCATTAGCTATCCAATTTCCGTAAAAATCGCCGAACAACGGTCAGTGCAAAGAAAGTGTGTAGATGCTTAAGACTTGAAATTCCCTCAAATCAGAGGGCGGGTTGATAAGTCGTGTACTTATCACCCAAACTTATTTACTCCAATTAAAATAAAATTCAAGTTGGCAAGAACTCGAAAAACAAATCCACATTTTAGTGGATACACGGGCTGATTAAGTTCATCGACCTGAAGGGACTTTGTGTTCAGATCTTAATATAGTTTTTCCTAAGATTGAAAATTTTCTTAAACCCAAATTCTCTTTCCTAATTTCGATTTTCTTTTTTAATCAAAATAAAACAAATCTACGGAGCTGACGAATAAATTCAGAGATAAATATCCACCCCCCATGCCTATCTAATGCAATGTCCTCATTGTATTAAAAAGACATAAAACAGAGTGGAAAAGCGAAGAAAGCACCTGAATTGCGTGAATATCAGGTCTGCTCCAAGATGAAAATGAAAAAGAACTGTATAAGTGCTGAGTTTAGTACCTTCAGCTAGGCACACTATACAAAGAAAAGAAATGAAGAATTCACAAGTGCAGGTCAGAATTAATATAAACAGAAGAATCCTCTGACCTATCAACAACGGTCCACAGATGTGGACCAGATTGTGGTGCAGACCCATCCCTCATAATCGAGAATATCTTAGGTTCTGGATAAAAATTACCCAAAACCTAAAATCAGAATGCAAGCGGGGTCGGGCCTGCAATTTATGAGGATGCAACCCAAGACCAAAAAGTCGGGTTACAGAGAATTGAAGCTCAAAAGGATAATCGTTGAATGTGTGCTTGGGTTTGACATCCTCGAAACAAATGTCGTAAGGGTTCTGATTTAAAATTTCAGCTTAAAAGGAACCCTTCAACTCAATCTTCCATTTCCTCCAAAATTAACTTCCCAAATCAGAACTTCCCCCCTCCTATCCTCCTCATTCAGCATATCAAATTCTAGGACCTCTTGTATATTCATCACCCCGTCTGAAATCTCCAAGTCTAAATGATGTGGCAGAATAAAAATTGACTTGGGTCTAATTATCTCAGAATTAAAATCATCAATAAGCTCAACAGGGTGTAACTGATAATCAGGGCATTGAATTGATTCTTCCAGAAAATGCGATTATGGATTCGTAATGTGTGCCCTAATAAGATCAGTGTTCTTAGTTATTGGGCTATCAATTGATCTATCAGATTCCTCAGGCCCAATCGTCTCACAGAAATCGTGTTCAGAAAACTCGCGTGAGACTTCGCAACTTGAATCTTCACCATCAGGATCCGTATCAATGTATGTCCCAAAATCATTTGTCACTTTGTGTTCCAAGGAGACATACGTTTCCTCGTAACCCGGCTCAGGGATCTCAGGTGAAGAAATCAGATCATCCTTAATTGGTTGTTTTAATTCAATCTGGTCAGCCTCGTAACACGTGTCCCCCCCAACAGGTGCCTGAGCGGGTTCTGTCATTGGCTTTCCTGAAGAGAGTTCATCCTGGGAATTATTCCAAGATTGAATCAAAGCAACCACGAATCTCATCCTCAATTTCGCTAATTTCCCAAGTAGAAACTCACCCAGGTTCTTATCCTTAACATCCTAGAGCCAATCCAACAAAGACTTGTTTAAATCATCAATCATTTCAATCAGGGGCTCCAATCTCTCAATGCAAGGTATTGGCTGAACTTCTAAAGATTGAATGATATTCCTCAAGTTAGCCAGAACCTTATCTTGAACCTGATTAACCTGAACCAAATGAGTTGGTTCAGGGTTGGGCGGGTTTGGGCTCAATGCAGGCGAATTAACGAATTGAGATTCGTTATACCCTTCCTGATAATAGGTCATTTCAGATTATTGAAAAGATGGTGATGACCTAAAGGCAGTGAAATCAGAGGATGGGTAAGGATCGGTGTATCCTTCTTGATTATAGATCGTATTATGCTGTTCATGAAAGGAAGACGATCTATAATCGATGTAGCTCTGAGAAGGATAAAAATCAGAATCAAAGTGTTCAGAGTAAGACCCTAAACACGGGGGTCCGGAATTGTATCCCCAATCCGAATTATCCCAACTAACTGATGGTCGATTACAATACGAGTTGGGATAATCGTCATGTTGAGGATAATTTACAACAGGAGGGAAAGAGCGGGAATGCGTGAAATATGTGGAAGGATTCATGATACACGAGAGGAAGAAAGGTGCCCTACAATACAAACAATCAAACCTATCCTTAAATAGGTTAGCCTAAAGACCTACAGACTCTCAAAACCCGTCTTGAGATAAAGGAACGATTTGATCTACTTCCGTCTGTTCAATTCAACCAGTTAGAAGGAGGAACTGGGGAGAAGGTTCTTCCTTCGGCTTGCGCCTCCGGTTCCTAGTGTACCCCCCAGCTGCGATCGTTTGACTCTACTCCCCTAGCTAGACATCAGATTGAACAGTAGAAACAGACTAATCGAAAATAATCTCGTTCTGGGTTCTGAAGAGCGAGTCCAATCCTTAAGGCCAACGTCTACTTTGTTTTATTTAGGGCTAGGTTTGAATGTGCTTTGGAATGTGATGGGCCCTTTAAATGGGTTGTGCCCTTAATGATTGATTGATTTGTGTGTGAGTGCACAACCAATGGTTTTCAAGCAAGATTGTTTTTGATGTGGTGAATTTTAAGATTCAAATCTTGCTTAGTAGCTTTTAGGATTCAACTTTAGGTGTTTTCAATCAAGTTTCGTTGGCACACCAAGTTTTACAAGCACAGGTGAAGATGTTTTCCTTTAAAGTTTAAAAAGAATGTGGAGTGCCTGGTAAATCCCTAAGAGTTGAACCTAAATGGCAGCCCAATCAACTCAAACAATTGGCCTGTTGCACCACTTAATTAGGCACACAAATGATTACCTAATCTGATTTCTACTCAATTATGTGTTTGGATGTGTGTACCAGCTCCTAAGATTGGATTACCGGTTGAGTTTGAAAATCAGATGAGGTTGTGTACCTCTGTGAGATTTTTTTTTTTCTTTTTAATGTGGGGGTTAGGGTGAGTATGGGTGTCAAACAACAAACAATCTAACCTTAGAGTTTATAAAAACACCCAGGTTGATTGATGTTTGAGTTATTATGTGATGAAATGAAATCTAATGGGTGGGAGGTGGGGGATAACTTACAAAACCTTCCACAGCACTTTACTCAGATCTACCGCTTTTGCCTATCTCGAAAGAGTACCTGCAATTACAATAAGAAAGGAGAAAAGTGAGGTAAATGATTTATAAGTTACAAAACGCGAAGAGAAATCAAAGATTGTTGCCTCCTCGGCAACGGCGCCAAAATGTTGAACGTTTACGAACCTACGCTAACGAGATTGGTTTTGGAAAACCTGTCGTTGTAGTTCGAAAGCGAAGAATTCGTGTTCAACAAATAAAATTTATATCGAAAATAATTCCGGGTCGAACACAGGGAGGCAGACGTTTGATTTAAAAACTACGCGTTTCTTTTTATTTGTTACAGAATAATTAAATTTAGAACCATCTAATTATTTACAATAAATAGAAGAGAGAGAGAGAGTAAGAGAGAAAGAGAATATTACACATAGAAATTAAAATGAGATGTAGAATAAACAAGGAATTTTTATATTGAAGAGATTGTTCATTACAACTAGAAAGCATAAAACAATTACTCTAGAAAGCGATAAATTTACTCTAGAAAGCATTAAAAGAATGGAGAGAGAAATGTCCTCCTCGATGATTGCTTGGAGGACGAGTAGATTAATCTAGAAAGCAGTAAATCTATACTAGAAAGCGGTAAAAAGAATAGGGAGAGAGAAATCCTCCTCGACGGTTGCTTGGAGGACGAGCCGGACGGGACGACGCCTGGACGAAGGAGAATGAAGCGGGACGAAGGAGGACGAATCAGAAGAACGGGAACGAAGCAGCACGTCGTCGTCGTCGCGGGATCCACTTCCGAAGGGGAACGAAAATTGGACTTTATCTCGCGAGAAGCATCTCGGGTGTGGGACAAGCTTCTCTTGAGCTTTGGAGGGGTAGAGAGGAGAAAGAAGGGATGAGAATTTCGTATGGAGGGGGTCTCCTTTTATAGTTGCAAGGAGTGGGGGCAAAATGGACATTACATCTTCAAAATAATAAATAAGGGGTCTTTAGTGACGGATAAATCCGTCACTAAAGCCCCGATGTGGCCGTCGCCGCCGCGCCCACGCGCGCCTCCTCGGCTTCCCACGTGCGTAACGCCTACGCACGTCCGCGAAGTCTTAGCCGTCCGATCGCGAGATCGGACGGCTTAAGACGCATCTTCGCCCGCTGCGCTGCGCGCCCACCCGCGTGCGATCGCGGGTTACGCGCGGGCGTCCAATCGCGCGTTGTCCTGATTGAGCGCGCACGGCCGTTGGATCGTGATCGTGTGGTCGATCGGAGGCGCGCCACCGCTCCAAATTCTGCGTGGCGAGGCTCGAACGCGCGTCCCTACTTCGCGTTAGAGCACTCGACCAACGCGCTGGGGTCGCGTTTGTGTCGAGCACCTGACTTCAGCGCGGGCGCGTCGCAACCATTGGATCTTAATCCAACGGCGGGGAAAGGCGGATGTGGAAACTGCTGAGGTTGCGTGCGGCCGTTTGGGCGGCCGAGATGGCGCCACGTGGCGGCATCTTGGCCGTCCATCTTCTGGAAGTTGTAGATGGTGCCACGGATGTCGGATTGACTCAATTTTTGTGTCATTGGGCTGCGATCGTCGATCCGAATTCATCCGTGCGGTCGGATTTGTCATCTGAAGTGCGGATTTACACCATCCTGGCCCTTGATTTTCTAGGGTTCCCCGGTCTCTATCTGATGCTACGGATGCCTGATTAGGGCGATCTTGGAGTCGTTGAACTCCAATCGTCGCCCTGATCATATCCATACGGTTGGATCTTTGATCCGAGACTCCGATAAAATATTTTTCCTATCTAAGCACATAAAAGGAGACAATTAACCTCCATTTTATTCAAACTACTCTAAATGCGAGATGATGCATGTTATGCAATATTTATATCATGAAATGCAATCCTATGCTTAAGAACATGCATAAATAGACATTTTAAGTAGTGTAAATGTGTTTACATCAATCGTCGGTAGTAACCTGCCAGTCCCAAGAAACTGTGGATCTCTGTCACTGTACGTGGCCTCTCCCACCTGAGTACTGCCTCTACCTTGGCTGGGTCCACAGCCAAGCCATCCCCTGAAATCACATGATCCAAGAAGGTCACTTGCCTCAACCAAAACTCGCACTTGCTATATTTGGCATACAGCCTACGTCGTCTCAACGTGTCCAGAACCATCCGCAGGTGTTGTCGTGCTGTGCCTAATCTCGCGAATAAATGACCACATCATCAATAAATACCACCACAAACTAATCCAGATACAGTTTGAACACCCAGTTCATCAAATCCATGAAGGCAACGGGGCATTGGTCAGCCCAAACAGCATGACCAAAAACTCGTAGTGTCCGTACCGGGTGCGGAAAGCTGTCTTGGAGACGTTGGTCTCCCTGATCCTCAACTGGTGGTAGCTCGATCTCAGATCTATCTTGGAGAATACCGTGGCACATCGCAACTGGTCAAACAAATCATCAATCCTCGGCAGCAGATACCTGTTCTTGATGATGACCCTATTCAGCTATGTGTAGTCAACACAAAGGCGTAGGGTACCATCCTTCTTCACAAATAGTACTCGGGCTCCCCACAGGGACGCACTGGGCCTCACAAGGCCCTTATCCAATAAGTCCTGCAGCTATGACTTGAGCTCTCACAGCTCAAGAGGTGCGATCCTGTACGGTGCCGTAGAAATGGGGTTGGTCCTCGGTACCAGTGAGATCTCAAATTCGATCTCACGCTCAGGCGATAGTCCTGGTAGCTCCTTTGGAAACACGTCAGGGTACTCTCTGACCATCGGGATGCTCTGAAAGTTTTCCACGGGGCTGGGCTCTGCCACTACACAAGCCAGAAAGCCCTCACACCCTTGGCCCAAAAGTCTCGCCGCCTGAAGTGCAAAAATGCACCTAAAACCTCCGTCCAGCAGCTATCTGTGAAACTCAAAGGAAGGCATCTCCGGTATGGAGAAGACGATCTTCCTCTCAAAACAGTCCACCAAGGCGTGGTAAGTGGACAGCCAATCCATCCCTAGAATCACGCCAAAATCCACCATCGGTATCGCGATCAGGTCAACGGGGAGGCTGTGTCCCCCAACACTGACCTCACAGTCTATGTAGACCTCCTCAGCTACAAACAGCTGACCACTCGGATCTCTGATCACAAACAGATCCTCTAACAACACATAGCCCTGTCCCAAACTGACAGCAAAACTCGCAGCAACAAACGAGTGCGTGCCACCGGAATCAAAAAGTACGTAAACTAATCTGCCAGAAACTGTAATCATACTTGCCACCACCGAACCTGATGCCCTAGCGTCTTTGTGTGTCAGGGCGTTGATACGCCCCTCAGCTCTCGGTGCAGAAGAAGCAGCCATACTCTGTGTCGGACGGGTAGCTGCTGGCCAGTACCCTCCCCGCGACTGCTGTCCTCCCCCACGTGCTTGGGAACCACGACCACCTGCTCGGCCTCTAGTGCTTGGTGCAGGGAGCATCTGCTGTGCTCCAGCCCTAGACTGGTAGTCCCTCCTGATGTGGTCTGGCTGGCCACACTGGTAACAGAGGGGGACTCGACTCCCTCCCTCGGAAGGTCCCTGCTGACGGCTGGGTGGGGGTCCAGTGCTGGCAGCTGGCCCCTGTCGGGGTTCCCCAAAGGTCATTGATGGCCCTACAAAACGAGATGGCTCTCCTGCGGGCACCGCGTGCCTCCTCTCTCATTGGCCCTATGAGTACTCTGGCTGGTAGGGCCTCTTCCATCCGCTGTCAGTGTCTCGTGCGGTCGGGTTGGTCTCCTCGTACGTCATAGCTACCTCCACCACTCTTGGGAAGGTGGGCAGCTTCAGGGGTTTGACATACCCCCGAATGGCAGGCCAGAGCCCCTCAGTGAACCTCCACAGGAGCTCCTCCTCAGTAGCCACAGCTGTCGTAACAAAACGGGACAGCTCTAGAAAACGCGTACGATAAACACTAACAGTCATCGTCCCCTGGCGGAGAGTGTGGAACTCCCTCCTCCTCTGATCCTGCCACGTCTGTGGGAAGTACTGCTCATAGAAGAGGGTCACAAACTGGTCCCATGTCGACTCTGCCCTCTGCTGGCCTCTGACTGCCCTCCACCACCTGTGTGCCACACTCTCCAACTGGTACGTGGCAAAGGCCACGCGGCACTCCGCAGGGGGGCGAAGGGTGTCAAACACCTTCTTGATCTGCTCCAACCAATCCTCTGCCTCAGACAGGTCCTCATCCCCCTTGAAGGAGTGGGGCCTCAGCTTCCGAAACTGTCCAAAAAGCTCGCAGTGTTGCTGTAATGGGGAAACGGGCACGCCTCCAAGCAGAGAGGGCTCGTGCTCGGAAGTGTCAGAGTGCGGTGGGGGTGGTGGAGGACCACCCCCTCCCCCTCGTCCAGCGCTGCGACGATCTCGCGGTCCCATAGAGGACTCCCCCTCCATGTCCCCAAGGAGAGACGCCTGTGGAGGCAGGTGGAGCTCCTCTCATACTATATCCCATATCAACTGGCGAGGTCCTGGGCCTGAATGCCCGGGAGAAGTGGCTGGTCAACTGACACCTCAGGCCCAGCACGTCCACCCCTCCAACCTCGTTCAAGGCAGCGTCTGTGGCCCACCTCAAGGACTCTACGTCGAGGCATCTTCTACAAGGAGATGCGAAAAACAGAACAAAAGAAGTCAACTCTAATGGACATTCAGCAAGAACCTCAGAACATATGTCAAAAGGTATGTTGTGGTGGTAACTCTACTTACATGCACGTGAATTGGTTATTCTCAAGATAGTTGGTTCATTTCTTGAGACGACCTTGCTCTGATACCATCTTGTTACGACCCGATTCCTGAATCCCTACAGGACCCAAGACCAGCTCGACTTGACTAATCCCAAGACCCAGTCGTCCAACATGAAATAACCAAAAAGTAGGAAAGTAAACCACATTTACTATGCTAAGTAACTAACAGTAAAAGAGTACAGCAGTAAAAGAAGTAAAAGCTACTAATAGTACATTTAACCACCACAACAGTAAAACGGTAACAAGGTACAGAAACGTAAAGGTACAAGAGTCTGAAACTCACTAACAACAGAAAGTACTACAATAAGAAGGCTACTGCTACTGGGCTCTACTGGGCCCAGCACCCTCTGCAGCCGGTAACTCGGGCTGTTCAACACATGGACCTAAAAAGGGTTATGAGTAACAAAGTCAGCGAACGCTGAGTAGAGTGGTAACCAACTAACTAAAGCAGTAAAAGCTAACAGGTAAAGTATCTATTCCAATTACTTTATTTTACAAGTTATTCCTTTTCACCCATTGGTTTATTTTTTAGATCTCTTTCTTGATCTCGAATGTTCCTCGTGGGAACGATCTTGATTGCAGTATTTTCCGAAGAGTAGAAGGCACACGTGGTGCTCTCCTGGCCGGAAGAGTCCCCCGTGGTGATTCTACACCCAGTCAACCACCCCAAGGTCACGGACAAACGTAACGGTGACTATGGCACGCGCGATAAGTACACGGGTAGCTAACCCGCACTAGCACACAGTCAGTCGTTTCCGCTAATAGGTACGCCCAAAGTACAACACGGAACAGTATAGGGCCTAGCCCTCTCAGTAACAGGGGTCTAGCCCCTCAGAACCAAATAGGGGTCTCGCCCCACCACAGTCCACGCACCCTCGTTTGACTGCCCTGGTTTGCCCAGTGGGCCTAACAAGTCGGTGTAAGGTGGCTAGTTGAACCACGGGCCCCGTGGGGTGGCTAGCTCTCTCCCTACACTAGTTGCTCTCCCCGGTACAGTGCACGCGAGGGCCAGGAAGTCGGTGTAGAGTGGCCAATCCTAACCCCGGGTTCCAACCCAAGGGTGGCTAGCTTCGCTCTAAACTAAACATGGAATAGTCGCTCTCCTTGGTACTATGTACTCAAGGGCCAGCACACTTCCCACTCACATTTCCAGATACATTCCATTTATTCACAGGAGCTCTACTCCTAATTCCCCGTAGGGTTCATGCTCGTATTTCTCAGGCCATTCCATACCAGGTTTCATCATTCACATTTCCATTCTCAGGTTATACAAATGCAGCTCGTATTTCCATCATTTAACATATACAACTGGTACTGTCACATGTAATCGTTTAACTAACACAGGCAGCTCTTGTTTATTAACAGGTAGTTGTCCACATTTCTACTCATTTAGTTAACACTACATTTTCAAACATGCATACAAACAGTGAAAGTACTTCTTGTCCTTGGATTCATGCCACATCCTAGGTTTTCTACTTATTCAATTTCATATATGCAATCAGGTTTTATAATTAAAAATAGGGGGAAACCACTCTACCAGACAACTCAGGAGTATTGGGGGCTTGAATGGCAAGCTCACGTGCCTCAGCAAGCCTCGAACCCGCAACAGAACGAAGTCCTATACCAAGGAACAATCAAAATGGAACATTCAGAATAGTATAAAAAGCCTTATAACAAGTAGAGGAACTCACAAGGGAAATACCGATATCTTGTTTGCGCAAAACAGACCTCAAATGGACCCTAACGGGTCAAAAAGAGAGCTACAGACCCAAATCAGACATTTGGCACAAGATTCAGATGTCTTAAAAGTAGACAGAAACTCACCTTAGGCTCTGCGTTGACCTCAGATGTCCAGAAACCCTTCTATACTGTCTGGACCCAGCTTCAGACTTTCGACCTCCTTTTCGGACATCCAGGAGTGCTTCCAGTCGTCTGGTAAGCTGTCCGGACGTCTGAAACACATGGGAGGGCATGTCCCGCGCCTTCCCAAAGTAATCCCTGCACGCGACAGCCAAATCGCCTAAAATAAGCCATGCAAAACGTAGATGCGAAGCGGCCTGCATGGCCGTATCCACAAAAGGAATGTACCTTCGCGGTAAGCTGCCTTTAGACGTCTGGTGTAGTCACTAGACGTCCATGTAGATTCCTCTACTTGGAGGGGGGAGATCAGCGTGACGTAAAAAATACGGAATTGAAAATAAACAATCTCACAAAAAAATCAATCACACAATGTACACAATTATTTTTAGGTGGAAACCCAAACCGGGTGAAAACCATCACCTAACCCTCTCAAGTTAGGATTTTCCGATCAACCAAGTTGATCAAATCCACTAAACGAATCACTTAAACGAGGGTGATTCAACCTCAATTACAACCACGCTACTTTATACGAGGGTAGCGTACCTCAAACCCCTTCTCTTCACGAGAATGATTTTGTCCCATGAAGGAGATGGGAATTCGCAAAGCAAATACCCAACTAAATAACAAAGTAAAATAACAAAGATAGTCCTATAGAGTCAACAAAGATTTAAACCTAGATTCTATAGGAATTAGGAAACTCCCCTTTGAAAGGAGTGCGTCGAATCGATGATGCGGGTGCGTGAGCCACGCGATGGCGCAACGTCGCTCTCGTGAACTACGACGGGAGAGCGGGTGCGCAACAGCTTGATGCTCTCTAGATGTAGAACTTGAGCTTGGAGAGCAAGAGCTTTTCTTGGACACAAAAGAGTGTGAAAGTGTATTACTAGGTGTGTCTTGTGTATCTAGGTGTGCAAGAGGTTCCCCTCTATTTATAGAGGCTTTAGGAAGGCTTTGGAAGGCTTAGGAAAGCTTCCATAGCCGTTGGGTGCAAAGCCCAAGAGAATCAGCCTGAAATCAGGAACAATGATTGCACTGATAGGGTTATCAGACGTCTGATCCTTGCATCAGACGTCTGGAAGATCAGTTTAAGACGTCTGGGATCAAAGTCAGACGTCTAATTTTAGGCGGGTTTCTTCCTGACTTGGATCAGATCTAAACAGGGTTCTAGTGCAAGTCCATCAGACGACATACAAGACGTTTGGCACTATGTCTGGACGTCTGGAAACCTACTTTTCTGTGGGAATGGATTTCCAAGATAGAGCAACGGCTAGAAAATCTCTAAGAAGAGATTTTCGGGTCAGCCGAGGCAAAACGGTCATTTATCAGACGTTTGGAAAGGCTTAAGGACGTATGATAAGGCTCTAATGGTCATATTGTTCAACGATTGTTAAGTAGCCAACGGTCCACTAATTGGACGTCTGGCAAGTCCATCAGACATCTTCTAAGATGTCTGGTCTAAGGTCTGGACATCTGATTTCATCAGACAGAACTAACAAGTCTAGCCTAAATGTTATTAGACGACTGAATCAACATTCAGACGTCTTAAAATATATTATCAGACGTCTGATTTTGGAATTGGACGTCTGAAAAGGCTGTTTGAACCCTATATTGGTTTTCTAAGTAATCTACAGAAAACCTAAGTGTCCTAGAGTTGTGCAGGTGTTCCTAGGACTACTATTAGGATACTTTGAGGCTCTTTAACATGGTATTCTAAGGAACAAAAAAGAGCAAGAAAATAAAGACAAGAGTACATGAAAGAAATAAACAGAATTCTATCCTATTTTTCTTGTCCTTCCATCTTCAATATATCGCTCCTCGTGAATCTCCTCTGTTCTCCATCAAGCTCCTCCAATCCATCCTGGATGCGAGCTCGAACTCCGTCTAATCACGTCTCCATTTGCAATTTGACCTGAAATCTAAGACTCCAAGTGCAAATGTTAAATGACACATGTTTTGTTATCATCAAAACAAATGATCGTGGTGGTCTAGCACCAACAGTCCGCCCCATCGTCTAGACGTCACGCCAGATGTCTGATTCTGGAAAAATTTCAGAACCAGAACAGCTTCCTGCTTTCCCCCGCTGCGTGCAGCCGCGGCCTCGCCTCCTCGCCTGCAGCTCCGGCTGCAGCAAGTGTCAGGGACGTATCCCCCGACGCACTCCTCCTGCACGTGTCGCTCCGATCGTGCGCTCTCCGGCGAGCCCCCCTACGAGCTCGCGAGCCCGAGCTCCTCCTCCTCTCCTCACGCTGCCTCTCCTCCTCGTCGTCGCTCTTGTGCTCTCTCTCGCGCTTGCTCCTCTCATTGTGGTGGAGAGGAAGGGAAGAAGGTGGCTAGCTGTGGAGTGGGGAGAATGGGATAGGAGAAGAGGGGTTTATAAAGGGGTGCGTTAGGGTTTGGATGGAAGAGAGAGGAGGGAAAAAGAGAGAAGAGAGGTACTATCTGCGCTCAGCCCGTGCGTAGACGTGAAGGCTCATACCGAAATTTTGATTTCCAGACGTCTGACCGACAGTCCAGACATCTTAAAAGGCTCAGGACAGAATGGGTCTTTACACATGCTCTTCGCCAAAATTTTGCCGCCTCCCAAGGCAAGCAGCAGCTTGGGCTCACACGCCCATCGCCAAAATTTTGCCGCCTCTTAAGGCAGGCAAAGGCTCAAGCTCACACGTCCTTCGCCAAACCTCTGCAACCTCCTAAGGTCAGCATTGGCTCGGGCTTGTACACTGATGAGAACCTCATCATGAGCCCTAACTAGCTTATTTTGACCTAATAAAGTGAACAAAAGCTCTTACATAACCTAAATGAAGGCCTAACTCAAGAGATTATAGATTTGAAAAGAATACATGAAACAAAGGGTAAAACTGTAATTTTACCATTGCAGTGCAACAACAGGATTTCTCAAGGTCTAGATATAGGTCAATTGGACTTAATAAGAGAAAAAGTGGGATGGTTCAGTCAGAAAAGGGTTATTGTGAAATTTAAGAATTAAATGACATTCTCTAACCCTAAAACAAACCCACTTAAATTCACAAGATTTCAGACAGGATAAAAATAAACTAAATCCTCTAAAATTCATGAAAAAATATCCCATAGGGTTTAGAACCTTCAATTTGGCCTTTGGAACCTGTTTTGACCTAGATTGGGGTCCAAGCCTAATATTTGACCTGATTTGGGTTTTTATGCAAAATATCTAGTCAAAAGAGGTCAAACTTAAAATCCAACTTCACCATTGGATTCCTTAGGTCAAAATTAGGTTTATACCAAAATTTGGACCTAAGGGAAGGTCATCTTGACCTATTTTGCAAAATGGTCCACCCAATTACATTTTGACCCCTAACTTTTGAAAACCCTTGCAAAAACCCCCTCAACTTTCTCGTCACTTTCTACATTCAGGTCCCTCTGCCATTCCGGCAGAGACCCATACCTTCGTCGAGGTTTCAAGGAGGATTTCTCCTCGTTTCCCCAGGGAGCTGCTCCCAGATTTGAAAGGGGAGTCCTCTGCGAAACCCCCTACTGCCTGAGCAGCTCTCCATGTCTTGAATCGATCCATACCTCTCGTGCGAATGCTCGAGAGGTATGGGTATCACCTAAGGCCATGCCTCCGGTGAGGACTTTTGGTCGCCACCTTGCGCCTGACCTTCTTCCCGTGCCTTTATAAGCAAGCCCAGATCCCTCCGCATGGAGCAAGCTCGACTTTGCCGAAGACTTACCCCAATTTCGTCTCCTTCTCCTCCGGTCAAGAGTCCAACAAGCTCTGGTGAGCCCTCCTCTTTTTCATCGCTTTGACACAATACCAGTGGCAGAGCCGCCTTCACCACCTTCCTCCACGTCGTGCAACACCCGTGCACGCGCCTCTAGCCAGTCGTCGTCGCCGTCACCCCTCCCCTGGACATCTTCGCCTCCAGCGACGGCAGATTCGTGCCATCCACCTCCTCCCTAATTTCGTCTGTTAAGTAGGTTAGAACTCTTCTCCTCTCTCCCCTCTTCATTTCCCCTCTCTTAATTTGTATTTTCGACCCCTCGACACCGCAGACCACCACCATCTTCTCCATCTCCAGCCACCCACCGGTGAGGCGCTTCCATCGTTCTGCACCTCCACATGCCTCGCCAAACACCTCACCACTTCTGCCACAGTCCACTGATCACCTTCCGCCCATCCATCAACCACCATCACTTCCCTAAACGTCCCTCGACCAAACCCATAAGCACGGCCACAGGGTGACCTAGGCATGCACTCGTAGGTCATCCCACGGCCTGCCACCTACCGTCCCACCTTCGCAAGGCACGATGAAGCTCCTCAGGTGTTTTAATGGGGCCGCAAGGCTGTATTAAGTGATTTCAAGTTTAGCCCTAGGCCACCATTGACGACCGCAAGCAGCTTGCTTGCAAGCTCCCTCCAGGTCTCCCTGCTCCAGGCTAAGAGTCCTAGGTTGCGCGGATTGGTCTGGTGTTAAACCAACCGGTTTGATTATGTTTTATTACTTGAAAACAAAAATTCTCCGAGGTCGAACTCAGGGAGCAAAACTTGATTCTAGAAGCATAGGAAATCACAATTTACAATATATTGTTTTACAAAAGATTAAAGAAAGGAAAGAAAATGTATCTTGTCTTCTCTCTTTCTTCTTTTGTCTTCCTTTTTCTCTCTTTTCAGACGTCTGACTCCAAGGGTCCGACGCCTTAAATGCCACTTGCTACAGTGCTTCTCCTTTTCTTTTCAGCTGCTGCTGCTGGTTCTTCTTCTTCTCTTTGGCTTCTTCTTCTTTCTTCTCTAGACTTCTTCCGCTTTTTTCTTCTCTGCTGCGTGCCCTTTTCTTCAGACTTCTCCTTCTGCCTCAGCTTCTCTGCAGCTACAGTGCCGTCTTCTTCCTCCTTTGCTTCCTCTGATGATCCAAGTCCTTCTTCCTTTCTCTCTAGCCACAGCTGTCTTCCTGCGGCTAAGTCCTCGCCGCTCCTCCTTTTCTTCCTCTTCTGTTCCCCGCCGCACTCTTGCATTCACGAGGTGGGACTAAATGTCCCACCCGCTTCTGCTGGCACCTGCAGGCGAATGTCTTCGCACGATTGATGTAGCTGAAGGGTTCGCAGCAGCTGCTCTCAAGCTGGACTCACGCACACACTCAATCTGCGTAGCCTGGGAACTTGAAACCTGAAGCGCGTAGCTTGGAGCTGGAGAACAAGCAAGCTTGTTTGCTTGTTAATGGCGAACAAGGGCTCGACCCTGCGCGTCTCAAAAGTAGCCTTGCGGCTCTATCAGACAACAGGAGAACCTTCGTCGTGTCACGGCGAAGGTGAGGCGAGTGTTGGCGTGGCTCAGACCAGCCTAGGCGTGCATGCCTAGGTCTATCTGTGACCGTGTGAGTGGGTTCGTTCGGTGGAAGCGTGGAGTGCGTGTGGCGGTCTGTGAGTGGGTGGAAAGTGTTCAGTGGTCGATGGCGGAGGTGAAGAGGTTGGTGGCGAGCCGTGTGGAGGTGTGGAGTGATGGGTGCATCTCGCCGGAGGTTGGCCGGAGGTGTAGAAGATGGAGGTGGTGTGTGAGCAGTGAGGTGGAATAACAGAAATAAATGAGGGAAAAATAAAGAGTAGAGAGAGAGAACTTAACTAAGAGTCTTTGGACGAATGGGGAGGGGGCGGAGGTGGCGAGCGGCTGTGCTGCCGTCGTCAGAGACAAAGGTGCCTAGGGGAAGGGATGGCGATAAGGATGAGGGGTTGGAGAGCGCCTACTGGTACGGCAAGGATGAGCGGCTGTGCGCTTGTGTCGCCGGAGCAGCTTAGAGCCGGCTGACGGGCAAGCAGCGGGAGCGTGGTGCTGAGGGGGTTACCCCGGTGCTACTGCAGCTTAGGAAGCAGGCGGGCGAGCACGGCGCAGCCTTGCACAGCAGGAGGAAGGCGAGGAGGTTCTGATTCTGGGAAATTTTCCCAGAATCAGACGTCTGGACCTACGTCCAGACGACGCGGGCGACGTCTGGAGGGAGATCCAGACATCCGAAAGGTACGATATTTCTCATCTTCTTCCTTTTGCGGATACGGCCATGCAGCCTGTTCCGCCGAAAGTTCTGTCTCGTGCCGTGTTGAGAGTGTGTTTGTGTACGCTTGTAGGTTTCACTTCAGGAAGGCGCAGGGCACGCCCTCCCACGTGATTTAGATGTCTGGGCATAGCACCAGACGGCGGAGAGAGTCTCCAGACATCCGGAGTGATAGTCGGACGTCTGGAGCTAGGTCCAGACGGTTCAGCGAGATCCTGGACGTCTGAAGAACAGCTGAGAGTGAGGTGTGACCTGGACCACCTTTTAAGACATCTGGAAGGTGTTCCAGACGTTTGATTTGAGTCAGAGTTGTCATTTTTGACCCTTTTAGGGTCCGTTTGAGGTCCGATTTCAGCGTTTTAAATTCCATTCTTCTCAGAATTAGTTCCTCTACTGTTTAAAATACTTGTACCCTGTTCTAAGTGGTTCCTTGTGGTTGATCCTTGTATTAGGATCTCGTTCCGTTGCGGCTCTGGGGTTGCTGAGGCACGCGGACCTACCGATCACGCCCCCATTACTCCCGATTTTGGGGGTAGAGTGGCTCCCCTTAGTTATTTACTAACATTAATGCATCCTTGAGATAAATAATAGATTCTAGGATATGGCATGAATCCTAGTATCTGAAAACTAGATTGAATGATAGATCCTAGGGTATGGCATGAATCCTAGGACTTGAAAACCAGATTGAATAATAGATCCTAGGGTGTGGCATGAATCCTAGGAACAGAAACACTGAAATGAATGACATGAATTACAGTCTTGGAAAAGTAGATAGAATAATGATAAATGCCTGTAATTGGATAACAGCTGCCTATGAAATATAGAGTACTGTTGTTAGTAATTGCTACATGTGATTCCTGTTGCTGAAAAATAAATTTGAGCTGCTTGTATATAAATTGATATTAAATGTTGGAAACACGGGCTATATGAGAATAAAATTGAAATGATGAAACCTAAAATGGCTTGGCCAGAGAAATATGAGCAAGAACCCTACGGGGAATTAGGAGTAGAGCTCCTGAAAGATAAATAGAATGGAA
Organism: Thalassia testudinum; assembly: GCA_037157565.1. Taxonomy (NCBI): domain Eukaryota; kingdom Viridiplantae; phylum Streptophyta; class Magnoliopsida; order Alismatales; family Hydrocharitaceae; genus Thalassia; species Thalassia testudinum. The sequence goes on from JAZHRO010000030.1 coordinate 60,135,319, forward strand.
TTGGGGAAGTGAGCTGGCCCTTGAGTACGGAGTACTAAGGAGAGCGACTATCCCCCCTATTTAGTGCAGAGCGGAGCTAGCCGCCCCAGGGACCCGGGGTTAGGTCTGGCCACTTTGTACCGACTTCTGGCCCTCGCGTACACAGTACCGAGGAGAGCTACTAGTGTAGGGAGACAGCTAGCTACCCCACGGGCCCCGAGGTTCAGCTAACCGTCCTACACCGACTTATTAGGCCCACTGGGCAAACCAAGGTAGTCAGGCGAGGGTGCGCAGACTGTGGAGGGGCAAGACCCTTGTTTGGTTACTGTGGAGGGGCTGGACCCCTGTTACTGAGAGAGCTTTGCCCTATACTGGTTCCGTGTTGTGCTTTGGGGTGCACCCGTAAACGGAAACGACTGACTGCGTGCCAGTGCGTGGTAGCTACCCGTGCGTTTACCACGCGTGCCGTAGTCACTGTTACGTTTGTCAGTGACCTTGGGGTGGTTGACTGAGGGTAGGACCACCACGGGGGACTCTTCCGGTCATGAGAGTACCACGTGCTACTTCTACTTTTCGGAAAAGACTGGAATTAAGATCGTTCCCACGAGGAACATTCGAGATCAAGAGAAAGATCTGAGAAATAATTCAAGAAAGAGTAAATAGAGAAATAAAGAAAGAAATTAAAAATAACAGCTACTTGTCCACCTTAGTTATTTTCTTAGCACGCTGGTTGCCACTCTACTCAGCGTTTCACTGACGTGTCACTTTTGTCACCTTTTTAGGACCAGGTGTTGAGTAGCTAGAGCATACGGCTGCGGAGGGTGCTGGGCCTAGTAGAGCCCAGTAGTTGCACTTTGTTGTACCATTTTTCTATTGTAGTGAGTATTTTCGTTACACTTGTACTCTTTTATTGCAAACTTCATATTTCTGTACATGGTTTAATTCTCTACTGTTGTGGTGGTATGTACTGTAGTAGTTCTTTTCTTTACTGCTGTACTTTTGTTACTGTTAGTTACTTGCATGGTGAATGTGGTTTATTTTACTGCTTTTTGGTTACTTTCTTGTTGGATGACTGGGTCTTGGGATCAGTCGAGTCGGTCCGATTCTCGTGTCCTGCAGGGATTCGGGACTCGGGTTGTAACAAGATGGTATCAGAGCAAGGTTGTCCCGAGAAGTGAACCAACTGGCTGGAAAATAACCAATTCACGTGCCTGTAACTAGAGTAGCCACCACAACGTACCTTTTGACATCAGTTTTGAGACTTCTTCGTTGAATATCGAGTCGTATTGACGTCTTTTCTGTTCCGTGTTTGCGTCTCCTTGCAGGAGATGCCTCGAAGAGGAGGTAGCGAGGCAAGTCGTGAATGCGGCCAAGGACGAGGTCGGAGGGGCGGACGCATTGAGCCCGACACCTCAGTGGACCAGCCACTACTTCCGGGCATTCAGGCCCAGGACCTCGCCCAGCTGATATGGGACATCATGCGAGAGGAACTTCACCCGCCACCACAAGCGCCTCTCCCTGGGGCTGCGGAGGGAGAGTCCTCTGTGGGACCACGCGACGGACATGGTGCTGGACGTGGGGGAGGGGATGGGCCTCCACCGCCCCCACATTCCTCCGGCACTTCCTAGCACGAGGCTTCTTTACCTGGAGGCGCACCAGCATCTTCACTTCAGCGCCACTTTGAGCTTTTCGGATAGTTCCGGAAGCTGAAGCCCCCCTCCTTCAAGGGGGATGAGGACCTGATCGAGGCGGAGGACTAGCTCGAGCAGATTGAGAAGGTTTTTGACACCCTTCGCCCCCCTGTGGAGTGCCGCGTGGCCTTTGCCACGTACCAGCTGGAGAGCACGACACACAGGTGGTGGAAGGCTGTCAGGGCTCAAAAGAGGGACGAGCCGACTTGGGACCAGTTCGTCACCCTCTTCTGCGAGCAGTACTTCCCCCAGACGTGGCAGGACCAGAGGAGGCGTGAGTTCCACACTCTCCGCTAGGGGATGATGACCGTGAGCAAGTACCGCACGCGTTTCCTTGAGCTGTCTCGTTTCGCAGCGACAGCCGTGGCTACTGAGGAGCACCTTTGGAGGTTCACCGAGGAGCTCCGACCTGCTATTCGGGGGTATGTCAAACCCCTGAAGCTACCTACGTTCTCGAGGGTGGTGGAGGCAGCTATGACGTACGAAGAGACCAACCCGTCCGCACACGACACTAACAGTGGGCGGAAAAGGCCCTATCAGCCAGACTTCTCATAGGGCCGATGAGAGAGGAGGCACGTGGCACCCGTAGGAGAGCCGTCACGTTTTGTGGGGCCATCAGTGGCCTTTGGGGGCTCCCGACAGGGGCCAGCTGCTTGCACCGGACCCCCGCCCAGCCATCAGCAGGGACCCACTGAGGGCGGGAGTCGAGTCCCCCTTTGCTACCAGTGTCCAGCCAGGACACATCAGGAAGGACTGCCCGTCTAGGGCAGGAGGTCAGCAGATGCTTCCCGCGTCGAGCACTGGAGGGCAAGCAGGAGGCCGCGGTTTCCAGGCACGAGGAGGAGGACAGTAGTCACGGGGAGGGTACCGGCCAATGGCTACCCGACCGACTCAGAGTGTGGCTGCTTCGTCTGCACCTAGGGCTGAGGGGCGTATCAACGCCTTGACACACAGGGATGCCAGAGCTTCGGGATCAGTGGTGGCAGGTATGGTTTCAGTTTCCGGCAGACTTGTTTACACACTTTTCGATTCCGACGCTACGCACTCGTTTGTCGTTGACAGTTTTGCGGTTAGCTTGGGACAGGACTGTTTGTTGTTAGAGGATTAGTTCGTGATCAGAGGTCTGAGTGGTCAGCTGTTTGTAGCTGAGGAGGTGTACATAGGTTGTGAGGTCAGTGTTAGGGGACACAGCCTTCCCGCTGACCTGATTATGATACAAATGGAGGACTTTGGCATAATTCTGGGGATGGACTGGCTTTCCGCTTACCACGCCTTGGTGGACTGCTTTGAGAGGAAGATCGTCTTCTCCATATCGGAGTTGCCTTCTTTTGAGTTCCACGGACAGCCAGTGGACGGAGGCTTTAGGTGCATTTCTGCACTTCGGGCGGTGAGACTTTTGAGCCAGGGGTGTAAGGGCTTCCTAGCTTGTGTGGTGCCAGAGCCCAGCCCTGTGACAGACTTCCAGAGTATCCTAGTGGTCAAAGAGTACTCGACGTGTTCCCAGACGAGTTTCCAGGACTACCGCTCGAGCGTGAGATCGAGTTTGAGATTTCACTGGTACTGGGGACCAGCCCCATCTCCATAGCACCATACAGGATGGCACCACTTGAGCTGCGAGAGCTCAAGTCTCAGTTGCAGGATCTTCTGGAGAAGGGCTTTGTGAGGCCCAGTGCGTCTCCATGGGGAGCCCCGGTATTGTTCGTAAAGAAGGATGGTACCCTATGCCTTCGTGTGGACTACAGATAGCTGAATAAGGTCACCATCAAGAACAGGTATCCGTTGCCAAGGATTGATGACTTGTTTGACCAGCTGCGAGGTGCCATGGTATTCTCCAAGATCGACTTAAGGTCTGGATACCACCAGTTGAGGATCAAGGAGGCAGACGTCTCCAAGACAACTTTCCTCACCCGGTATGGACACTACGAGTTTCTGGTCATGCCATTTGGGCTGACCAATGCCCCCACTACCTTCATGGATTCGATGAACCGGGTGTTTAGACCGTACTTGGACCAGTTCATGGTGGTATTTATTGATGATGTGCTCATCTATTCTAGAGATCAGATGCAGTACGGACAACACTTGCGGATGGTTTTGGACACACTGAGACGACGTAGGCTGTATGCCAAATACAGCAAGTGCAAGTTCTGGTTGAGGGAGGTGACCTTCCTCGGTCATGTGATCTCCGGGGATGGCTTGGCTGTGGACCCAGCCAAGGTTGAGGCAGTGCTCAGATGGGAGAGACCGCGTACTGTTATTGAGATCCGTAGTTTCTTGGGACTGGTAGGTTACTACAGGCGGTTTATCAGGGGCTTCTCGCAGATTGCACGTCCTATGACACAGCTGACCTGGAAGGACGTGCCCTTCACTTGAACAGATGCTTGTGAGGCGTGTTTTCAGGAGCTGAAGGAGAGGTTGACTTCGGCTCCCGTGCTCACCGTACCAGACAGTAGTGGCGGGTTCGTTGTGTACACGGATGCCTCTTTGCAGGGGTTAGGGGGTGTGCTCATGCAGAGGGGACACGTTGTCGCTTACGCTTCGCGGCAACTGAAGCCCTATGAGCATAGCTACCCTACCCACGACCTGGAGCTGGCAGCTGTCGTCTTCCCGCTGAAGACTTGGAGGCATTACTTGTACGGTGAGACCTTTGGGATTTTCACAGATCACAAGAGCCTCAGATACTTGTTTGATCGGAAGGAGCTCAACATGAGATAGAGACGTTGGTTGGAGCTCCTGAAGGATTATGACTGCAGCATTTCCTACCACCCGGGAAAGGCCAACGTGGTGGCTGATGCCTTGAGCCGGAAGGTGCTCACCCACTTGGCTAGTTTACAGGCGCAGAGTTGGAGCCTCATGGAGGAGATGGGTAGTTGGCTGCCCCTCGAGTTATTGGGGCACTGTGGGGCAGTGACTGTGACACGACAGACGAGGCCAAAGCTGATAGACCACATCATCACAGGGTAGATGGCCGACTCATACTTACAGTCATTGCGTGACAGAGTGCTGTCAGGAGACCCTGGGGACTTCTCTTTTACAGACCAGGTACTGCGCATGAGGGGACGTTTGTACATTCCCAGAGACGACGAGCTGTTGAGAGAGCTCCTGACTGAGGCACACGGTTCCAGGTTCACCATACATCCCTGAAACACAAAGATGTACCATGATTTGAGACGCGACTTTTGGTGGAGAGGGATGAAGCGGGATGTAGGTGAATTCGTACAGCAGTGTTTAGTGTGCCAGCAGGTGAAGGCCGAGCATCAGAGGCCTGTAGGGCCGTTACAACCACTTCCAGTGCCAGAGTGGAAGTGGGAGAGCATCACCATAGACTTGGTGGTGGCTTGCCCATTACCCAGTGAGGACACGACTCAGTCTGGGTGATCATTGACAGATTGATGAAGACGGCACGTTTCTTGCCGATCCGAGTCACCTTGGGACCAGCACAGTTGGCAGAGAGGTATATCCGCGACGTGGTACAGCTACAAGGAGTTCTGCGGGAGATCGTATCTGACCGAGATACCCGTTTTACATCCCAATTTTGGGCTGAGTTTCAGCAGGCTCTGGGGACGCGGTAGAGGTTTAGTACAGCATACCACCACTAGACGGACGGACAGTCTGAGCGCACGATACAGACACTTGAGGACCTTTTGCGTGCTTGTGTACTAGACTGGAAGGGCTCTTGGGAGGAGCACTTGCCCTTGGTGGAGTTTGCATATAATAACAGTTATCACTCGAGCATCGGCATGGCACCCTACGAGGCTCTGTACAGACGGAGGTGTACGGCACCCTTGAGTTGGGTTGAGGTGGGGACCAAGTGGGAGGTTGGCCTAGGCTGATCCGGCAGAGTCAGGAGGTGATTAAGCAGATTCACAGGTGACTCCGCACTATTAGGAGCTGATAGAAGAGCTATGCAGATCGGAAACACAGGGAGGTGCTGTTTGAGGTTGGGGACCACGTCTTCCTTCGTGTTTCGCCCATGAAGGGCCTGCAGCAGTTTGGGGTGAGAGGGAAGCTCGCACCAAGATTCGTGGGACCCTTTGAGGTCCTGGAGCGGGTTGGGCCCGTTGCTTACAAGCTTGCCCTCCCTCCCCAGCTTTCTGGTGTGCACGACGTGTTCCACGTGTCCAACCTCAGGAAATACGTCGTCGATCCCAGTCACGTCCTGAGCCACGCGAGCGTTGAGGTGGGTGACGACCTGACCTACCCCAAGCGGCCAGTGCAGATTCTCGACAGAGCCGTCCGGAGTCTGAGACGGAAGCAAGTACCCCTGGTGAAAGTTTTGTGGAGGAGCCAGCAGTACGAGGAGGCTACCTAGGAGCCTGAGGTGGTGATGTGGGAGCAGTACCCGGAGCTCTTTGAGGGTACGTCTTTTCGGACCGGCTTCGGTCCTCTTTGAGTTTGTTATGCGTATATCGTTCTTTTTCCGCACCCTAGTTAGCGCAAGTTTCAGGGGCGAAACTTCCTTTGAGTTTGTTATGTTGTTAAGACCTAAGACATCAAACGCTTTTTATGACATCTAGGAGTTGGTTCAGACGTCTGGAAATAAATTTTTGTGACTTGCTCCCTGAGTTCGACCTCGGGAACTCTTTTATTTTCCGAGTAAAAAATATATCTGTAATGATGGCAATAACTAGCTGTACTACAACGTAATTTCTACAACAAAAGCTAGTCACAACGCCGTTATCACACACCAAAGGTGATGCTGCCTCATATGGCTAGCTTGGACTCGGGCTTACACACCCGTGTTATGCCTCGAAACATGTCACCCCCTAAAATCGACACGAGCTTAGGCTCATACGCCCTAACAAAGAACCTCTTCTGAGCAACCAGAAGCAGGCGAAGGCCACTCAACTCCATTTTAGATGTTCTCCCGACTGCAACACAGTAGGCAGAATATCTAGGGGCATCATTTACAGTGGAGTTTTGGCCATTGTTACTACTCTCTTAGCAGTTTTCACTAGCTAGAGAGTGGGGACATATGATGAGGGGAAAAAATCGCCCTCTGAAATGGCCCATCACTTTTTGGTAGCTTAAGACGTCTGGAGTGTTCACCAGACATCTGGAAAGAGAGCCAGACGTCTGAAAGTACCTTTCTTTTCCGCATGTACTGTACGCACGCCACGCCTTCTCCCTCACTGCCTCTCCCCTCCCTGCGACGCCCACTTCGTACCACTCCCTCGCCCATGCCCTTCCCCTCACCTCCTCTCCCTTTATAAGCCTCCCCTCCTCCTCTTCGTCTCATACCATCGCAGCTGAGCCAAAGAGGGAGAGAGCGAGTGGAGAAAGGAGAGTAGATTGTGGGTCTGAGCACGAGAGCGGAGGGCACCGTGCTGCTCTGCTACAGTTTCTGCGGTGAGGGAAGCTCAGAGCGGTTCCGCAGAAGTCATTTTTCGCGGAATCAGACGTCCGGAGTGACCTCTAGACGTCGGGGCGGACGTCCGAAGGTGGGATGAGACATCTGGTAGATATTTATTTTTCCCGTAATTTCTCTGCCAAGTCTTGACGATGCATGCGCATGTGTCAGAGATTGGGAGGCGCATTGGCGAGAGGAGCAAGGCAGTTTCGGACATTCGAGATCATCTCCAAGCGTCTGATGGAACCCTCGGATGTCAGCACTGCGTTCCAGATGTCCGATAAAGGCACCCCGAGAGAGGTATGCTTACGAGTTAGTTTAAGACGTCTGGGACCTCTCCCAGACGTCTCATTTCTGTCAAACCTCGTGTTTTTAGGCCCGTACAAGGCCTAAACGATGTCGGTTTTCCGTAAATGAAACATCTTTGTTTTCCTCACGAATTTCTTCACATAATGGTACCCTGTTTGTATTATCTAAAACCCTTTTGACCTGTCAATCCATGTTTTAGGTCTTCAATTCGTTAGGTGTACGGGACCTGCGGAGACGTCAGGAGCTACTGTACGAGCCCCCATTCCACTCGGTTATCTTGGTAGAGTGGTTCTAACTATAAATCTCCAAGTTAATAAAATGTACGGAATTAGTTAAAACCTAGGATGTGAGATGAATCCTAGGAAGAAATAAACGTATGCTCTAGAATACATCTATTCAATTGAACCCTAGGTTGTGACATGAACACTAGGGCTAGAGAAAAATGCATGTGAATGATTGAGTAAATCATGAGCTGTTTGTAATGGACCACATTATGAACAAACCTGTATTATGATTGAGCTGCATGTTCTGTATATATCAAACTGGATATAGAGAAATTCCTGTACAAACCCTATGGGGAATGTAGAACGAGACAAGAATATCGTAGCACGGAGAATCGGATGGTTTTGGAATTGCCGCCCATGGGCGGCCGTTAAGAGAAGTGAGTTGACCTTCGTGTACATAGTATCGAAGAGAGCAACTATCCCTTGTAGTGTAGAGGACTAGTACTAGAGTACAAGATCTCTAAAAATGGACTTGAGGTCAATCGAGCTAAATCGGAGATTATTTCCCACTTACCGCCACCTAGCTCGGTCAAGCAAATCAAATCATTCTTGGGTCACGTCAGCTTCTATCAGAGATTTATACGCGATTTCTCAAAAATTGCACGACCTTTGACGAATCTCCTTGTTGCCGATGCCCCATTTGAATTCAACACCTCGTGTCTCAGCGCCTTTGAGACTTTACGAAGCGCTGTCTTTGATTCCCCGATTCTCCAACCACCCGACTGGTCGCTTGATTTCTAGATGATGTGCGACTCTTTTGACTTTGCTGTCTGTGCTATTTTAGGCCAACGTCGGGAAAAATAACCTTTTGTCATATACTATGCTAGCAAGACACTGAATGAGGGTTAGCGCAATTATAATGTCACCGAAAAAGAGCTGCTAGCAGTAGTATTCGAGTTGGAGAAATTCAGATCTTATTTATTAGGGTCAAAAGTTATCATCTTCATTGACACTCTGCCCTCCAGCATTTGTTGGCAAAGAAGGATGCCAAACCCCGGCTCATTAGATGGATCCTTCTATTGCAAGAATTTGATATTGAAATCCATGACAAAGCCAGAAAGCAGAATGTTGTGGCGGATCACCTATCCAGACTGGACCCAGGCCACATTCCTTATTCCCTGCCTATCCACGAACAATTTCTGGATGAATCCCTTTTGGCAGTTCACTCTGTTGAGTTCCTCGAGTACACGGACATCGCAAACTATCTTGCCGCAGGCAAGATTCCCACGAACCTATCTAAGGACCAGAAACTCAAATTCACTGCGGAGGCCAAATCTACCTCTGGGATGACCCACTGCTCTTCCTCATTAGAGCGGATCAGATTATTCGAAGATGCATCCCAGATTTTGAGATCCCCAATGTGTTGTCTTTTTGCCACAATGATGCTTGTGGTGGTCATTTCTCGGGACGGAAAACCACTGCAAAAATTTTGCAGTCGGGATTTTTCTAGCCAACTATTTTCAGAGATACACACGAATACGCCCAACACTGCAAACGATGCCAGTCGGTCGGTTCTATGACCAGGAGAGACATGATGCCACTCCAACCCATCATGGTTGTAGAAGTGTTCGACGTCTGGGGCATCAATTTTATGGGCCCTTTTCTGAACTTTCATGGCTTCGAGTACATATTACTAGCCGTTGACTAAGTCTCGAAGTGGGTCGAGGCCATCCCGGTGAGACGGGCTGATCATAAGAACGTCATTTCTTTCATACGGCATTACATCTTCACGAGATTTGGAATACCCCGCGCTCTGATTAGCGACGGGGGAAGCCACTTCATCCACGCCCACTTCAAGTCATTATTAGAGAATATAGGGTACATCACCGTATAGCCACCCCGTATCACCCGCAGACCAATGGGCAAGCTGAAGTGTCTAACCATCAGATCAAGCTGATTCTCCAGAAGATGGTTAGACCAGACAGGAAGGACTGGTCCGATAAATTACTTGATGCACTTTGGGCATATCGGACCGCGTACAAGGTCCCACTCGGAATGTCACCATATCATATGGTATATGGTAAGGCCTGTCACCTTCCTGTAGTGCTGGCCCACTGCGCCTTTTGGGCGGTGCAAAAATGTAACCTTGACCTCGATGTAGAAGGTCAAGAATGGAAACTCTAGCTCAGCGAATTAGAAGAGATCAGACGGGAGGCCTATGAGAACGCATTGATATACAAGGACAGGACCAAGGCCTTTCATGACCGCCACATCCGGAGAAAAACATTCATGCCCAACCAGCAAGTCTGGTTGTTTGATTCGCAACTAAAATTCTTTTCAGGGAATCTCAAGTCTAAATGGATTGGCCCATATGTTGTAATTCACCCATATCCTAATGGGGTTGTCCAGATCAGGGACCCAAAATCTGGGCATATATCTACAGTAAGTGGCTAGCGCCTCAAGCCATTTTTGGCCCAGGAACCTCCTCCAACTGACGAGATCATTCATCTTATTGAGGACGTGTGATTGAATTCTCGCCTAGCTGGAGGCGTTAAACTCAGCATCTACTCCACATCCATCACCCTATACATATTCATTTTTATATATAGCATATTTTTCTTTAAGCATATTTTCTTTCTGCATATTACATACTGTCAGGTTGGTCGATGCTGAATGTATAATTTCAGGAGCAATTACAGGTGATTTCTACCCATTTACTCCTTGTTGTATTTATTTTATACTCATACATGAGGACGTGCAAGAACCTAGGCATGGGGGGTGATGAGAACCTCATCATGAACCCTAACTAGCACATTTTGCCTTAATAAAATGAACAAAAGCTCCAACATAACTTAAAGGAAGGCCTAATTCAGGGAATTACTAATCTGAGAAGAAAACATGAAACAAGGGGTAAAATTGTAATTTTACCATTGTAGTGCATCAATGACATTTCTAAGGGTCTCTACATAGGTCAAGTGAACTTAATAAGAGAAAAAGTGGGATGGTTTGGTCAGAAAAGGTTATGACAAAATCTAGAAATTAAATGACATTCTGTAACCTCAAAACAAACCCACTTTAATTCACAAAGTTTTAGGAAAGATAAAAATCAACTAAACCCTCTAAAATTCATGGAAAAATATCCCCTAGGGTTTACCACCATCAATTTGGCATTTGGAATCTGTTTTGACCTAGATTGGGGTCCATACCCAATTTTTGACCTAATTTGGATTTTTGTGCAATATGTCCAGTCAAACATGGTCAAACCTAAAATACAACTTCACCATTGGATTCCTTAGGTCTAAATTAGGTTTATACCAAAATTTGGACCTAAAGGAAAGTTGTCTTGACCTACTTTGCAATTTGGTCCTCAAAATTACTTTCTAACCCTCAACTTTTTAAAACCCTTACGATTACCCCCTCAAATTCCTCGTCGTTTCCTTCACTTTGGTCCCTTTTCCATCTGCAGCAGAGGTCATACCTCCGACGACTTTGCATGGAGGATGGCGCCTCATCTGCATGGGGAGCCGTCCCCAGATTTGAAAGGGGAGCTCCCTGCGGAGCCCCCTACTGCATGGGCTGCTCCCCATGCCCTGAAGCCCGCCATATCTCTCGCATGAACGCTTGAGAGGTATGGGTCTCCGGTCTGCCATACCTCCGCCGTGGCCTCCCTGCCACTCTCGCGCGCCTCCTGGCTGGCCTTTGCCTATTTAAGGAACAACAGATCACGCCGCATCCTTCAAGCTCAATTTGGCTTAAGATCCCCCACCAATTCGTCTCCTCCCAAATCCGGCCAACTGCCCAGAGCTTCCGATGACTCCTCCTCCCCTTTCTCATCGCTCTGCCACCGTACCAGTGGCAGAGCTAGCTCTGCCGTCCTCCACAACGTTGTGCCGTACCAGCGGGCGCCCTCTGACCCCCTTCCTCGTCGCCGCCTTCTTCCCCTTGGGCACCTTCATCTCCGACGATGGCAGGCACCAGCCGCTCGCCCTCCGCCTCCCCCTTTCACTCCAAACCTACTAGATAAGTTCTCCTTTCTCCCCTCTCTATTTTCCCTTTATCAATTGTTATTTTCAACCCCTCGACAGTAGGCAACCACCACGATCATCCACACCTCCAGCAGACCACCAGCAAGGTGACCTTGCCATTCCACTCCTCCATACACCTCGCCAAACCCCTCATAAGCTCCACCATCACTCCCTGATCATTTCCCCCCTCTTCAATGACCGCGCCACCCACTGGAACCCCCCCCCCCCCCGAACACACCCACCTACGCACACACATTTGCCCTAAGCACGAACACTCCGGCAGCCCCATGCCACGTCGACCCCTGCAGTACACTCGTCGTGCCTCAACGAAGCCTCCTAAGCATTCTGACGTGGCCGCAAGGCTGTTTGTGTGATTACAGGTTTGGAGGGCCACCACCATTGACGACAGTAAGAAGCTTGCTTGTGAGCTCGCTTCAGGTTCTCCCGCTCCAGGCCCGTAGTCTCAGGTGGTGCGGAATACTTCCGCGTACAGCTCCAGGCAGCTAATTGGCACTGAAGGCCATTGCTGCAGCTGCATTTGGAAGCGACTCCTGCTGCTAGGCGCATAACAGAAAGGTGGGAAGTTTAGTCCCACCTCAAGCGTTTTTGAGCGAGCACAGGTACATAAATTGATTTTGTGCATTGGGCTTATCGCCTCCAACTACACAGGGTGAGGTCCCTCGCCTACTCACGGCCTCGTCCACGACCCCACACTACGTGGACCTGATCTTGACCCGACTACTCGTGCACACCTCGCCTACCACCACATGCCAGTGGGCCTGGTCTCGGGAGCGTATACCTGACCCGATAACCCGGCTAGCTCTGGGAGAGCTGTGACCTGAGAAAGAAATAGAAAGAGAGAGAGACGCAGGGAGGGTAGGGGTAGGTTTTGCATAACCATGCCTGTGCAGGGAAGAAGAAGAAGGAGAAAGAGGAAGCAGAAGAAGAAGAAGAAGAAGAGAAGAGGAAGAGACTAAGGACTTAGCCGCGCCAACGAAGGAGTAGGAGCTGAAGAAGAAGAAGAAGGCAGAGGAAGAAGCACAGTGCAGAAGGAAAGGAAGAAAAAGAAGGCAGAAGTAGGAGCTGAAGAGGAAGAAAGAGCCAAAGAAGAAGAGAAGAAAAAAGGAGGAAGCTGCCGCAAAGAGGAAGACCAAGAAAAAGAAGAGAAGAAGAAAAAGCCAAGGAAGAAAAAGAAGAAGCAACAGCAGCAGCAGCTAAAGAGAAGAAAGGAAGAAGAAGAAGACGTGCACTGTAGCAGTTGCCACCTAAGGCGTCTGATTCATAGAATCAGACGTCTGAAGATAGAGAGAAGAGCAAAGAAGAAAGAGAGAAGAGAAGAAAAAGAGAAGAAAAATTCTATTTCCTTTCTCTCTAGTTTTTTTGTTAAACAGTACATTATTAAGAATTGTGAGTTTTCTGTTTCTAAAGACTGAATTGCTCCTTGAGTTTGACCTCAGAATATTTTTGAAATCTCAAGTAATAAATAAGTTAAATTGATGATAAAACCTACACCAGGGGGGTAGATACAACAAACTGAAAATTTTTATGCCAACATTTAGGAAAACTTCAGAGTTGCATGTAAAACGTACTTTAGGATCCTAAATAAAAGAACAACCGACTCCACCTCCAGTGCTCGCATTGGAGCTACAAATCGTCCGCAACAACCATTTCCGACTCACCCGCTTATCTTTTGTTCTAAATTTAGGGTCAAGTTAAATGTAACCCGAAAGGGAAAATTTCATGAAGTACGAATATAAGAGGTTACTTGTTTATAGCATATATATATAGTGCATCCATGAATAAGATTATTTTATTAAGAGAATGCTTTAGGGATTTTATCCTCTAGTTAATTCCTGTAATCTACAATCTAGCACAACTTTTCACACACATGTAGAATTTGCAATGGATTCACGGTGAAGGCTGATAAACATCTTTAGTCTGTCGAGAAGAAGCAGTGCTTCTTCTCCTGAACCCCTGGACAGTGTTTTAGGAGTTAGGCAGATTTTCCTCCAAAAATCCACCAAATAGTGTGAGATGAGAGTAGAGTGTACTAGCGCTCTAAGATTAGTGCAAGGAATCCAGAATCCTAGATAATTAGGTGATGATACTCTGAGATTAGACATAGTTTTCGCTCTCAGTCCCTGCGTATACATTTTACATGAAATTTTGAGAGCCACCAAATAAAGCAAATATGTGGAGAGCGAGTTTTCATAAAACTAGAGCTGAGGTGGATGGTTACGACCATTCCTTACGAAATCCTCGACTGAAGGAGGGTATTAATGTCAAGGTCAGAAATACTCCGTCCTATCCATCTCTCCCAGTGCTGTAAGTAGGCACTTCCACCAAATAAGTCACCCAATGTCTCTTGAGTACCACCAATCCCTAATAATGTCTCCTCAATAAAGTTCATGGATGTGTGCTAGTTGTGTATATGTTGAGAAAATATATATATATGATGAAAAAAAAAAGAAAAAAAAAGAAGAATTGAAAAAGAGAAAGAAAATTAGAAAAAGAAGGAAAAGCAAAGAAAAAAAGAGTGAATATTTAGTGTTTATTTTAGTTGCATTGAGGCAATACCACTAAATAAATTTGAGATCCACCAAATATGGCTTTAACCTACTTTCTTGTGTTTCTGACCACTCGAATACTGGCTGAGGAATTCTGACTTAGTGTTAGAGTTATGGGAACTTAATTAAAGTGTTAATGCCAAGTGAGACCACCAAATACAGATCATGCATGAGAATTTGGCTAGATTGTGAGCTCTAAGAAAAAGAAAAGAAAAAGAAAAAGAGAGAATGAGTACAAAGGAACCAGAAGAGAGCATAGTTTTTCTCGTCTTTCTCTGAGTTGAGTTACTTGATATTCCGGGAATCTAGATTCTGTAGCACTAATCTCTATGTAGCACCAAGTGAGAGTGAGCCACCAAATAAACACCCATACCCCTAAAAGATTCTCTACCTAAGCCTTAAAGCTGGGGTGGAATTCATAGAATATCTTGAACACCTCGAGGGAAGAAGTCCGCCTATTCCGCTAGAATTTTTACTAGAGGTCAAGTAAAGGCTTTAGAGGTGAATTAGTTTTTCACTCAAATCCATTGCAAAAGCTACATAGCTGCACTTTCACATTTGTTTGGATTTCTAGAGCATAGGATGAAAACAAAAAGGAGAAAAATCTCTAGGCATACACTTGATAAAATAATCAATCTCTTAGGGACCCTTCTGTGAATAATTTAGTCTCGCATTTGCTAGGGATTAACAAGATTTAGAAATGGGGCTATGTTTGCGCAGCAATCATAGGTCTTAATTGACCTAAATTAGGCTAGGATTTAGCATAAGTTACGGTAATTCATGCATGCATAAGCATTACTAGCACCTTTACTGCTTTCTTTTAGCTATGCATAAAATAATACTAAAATGTACTAATTAGATGCATTATATCAATTACAGGTAATAAGCTGGATCTGAAGCTGGATCTGAAGAATAGAAGAATAACTGGTGTTGCAACAGAGCTGGAGCAGAAGACTTAGATTAGATGTAGTAGATAATAATATGAGGGAGTTAAGGTATGCTATTCTATTCAGTATGAATAAAGCAGTAAAATGTGAAGAACTTAGGACCATCCTAGCCCTAGGATAGCTCTGAAGCTTCCCCAAGCCTTAGCCACCCTTAGATTAGGTCACCACACCCTAGGAAACCTTAAAACCCTAATTTCAACCTTTATCTGCACGTCCAGATGAATTATAGGACATCCAAAACCCTTAGCCAACTCCCGCACACCTGAAATCCACTTCTACAGTGTTATTGGACGTCCAGACACTTGGTCAGACATCCAATTTCTGCAGAATAGTCAAGACAGAACCTAGAATCCTTCCTGACTCTGATTAGACGCCCAGACAACAAGTCTGAACTTCTAATTTTTGAGTATAAGTCGTCTGATGATATTATTGGGCGTCTGGAACTGTTCTCCAGTTCCTGTTTTAAGATTCAAGCCTTGATCTTGGATCTCTAGTCCCCTAAACCCAATTCCAACCCCATAGGAACCTAAATTAAGATACCCTAACCCTAGTACATCACCTCTAGACCTCTTTAAGGACCTAATTAGGTCTTCACTAAACCTAATTGACTTAGATCATAGTCAATTGGACTCATAGGGTCCAATTGAGCTTAGATCTTAACCCACACAAGTCCAATTGGACTCAGTGAGAGTCCAATTGACCTAAGCCCAACCTAATTGAGTTATTTCACTCTCAATTAGGTTCACACTTATTCAATTAAACTTGTGTTAAGTTTAATTGCAATTCTCCCTTAGCAATTAGGGTTGGCAACCCTAATTTAAGGCCTACACCAACCTAAACCCCTTAGGACCTAACCTATATCATTTAGACACCTAGGGCATGACCACACACACACACACACACACCCATTCACACACTCCCACACAACCTAGAGTATTCTAGGCTCTTCCAAAGGTGGTGCCACTCTTGGTTGCCAAAATTAGCAACCAAGAGCCATTCAAATTGAGATCCACTTTTTATGGATCTAAGAACAACCTCTCTCTCACCATGGCCGGCCACTCTTGGGGCTCTCTCTAGAGAGTCTCCCTTAGGTCTATAAAAAGACCTAAGGGGTGGCCATTTGCACCCATCCCATTCTTGGCACTCATTCACACTTAGGTTAGCTACATTCACCTCCATTCCACCTACACGAGTTGTTCACCATGGCTGCCACCATCTCCACACTAGGATGCTGGATCACCTCTCCAACCTCTCTCCAAGGGCTGGCCTAGGCACCATTGGCCGCCCCTCTTTCTCCTCTCAACCATTCAAAGGCCATCGGAGCCACCTCCGAATGCCCTTTTTTTCTGCTAGATTAGTAGCTAGTTCTTCATATTTACATGCTTTTATTTATTGCTTAGTAGTGTAGCTCTTTATTCACCCCCAATGATGCATGCAAAATCCCCCCATAGATTCATGTATGCAATCGTTTGTTGTTAGCTAAATTGATGTTTTTAAGCTATCCTCTATAAGCTTTCCTCTAGTTCCATGTTGCAAACACTCTCTTGATGAATGAAAGAAATTTTTCTATATATATATGCCTATGTGTTGAGAATCACCATGAACTTATTGCAATATATTTTGTGTGATTAAAGTTGCCTGCTTTTAATTCCTGATATTCTTGCAACTAAGCATGTCGTGCTTAAATACGTAATAACCATAAACCACCATGCGATTTTAAGAAAGTAGAGCGAAAAAGGGATCGATTTCAGATTTACATAAATGCCTCCCAGAGACGAACGACCGGGACTCAAGTCTTGTTATTTTTACAAAATCATTTTTTGACGAACGTTTTTGCGCAACTATACTACGATTTTCGACCACTTTAAAACGCGTGAAAATGGGACTGTCACTCCTCCTCAGCCTCCTCTTCCTGGGGATGCGGAGGGGGAGTCCTCCATAAGGTAGGTGAGCCGCCACGACGCTGGACGGGCTGGAGGGGGAGGGGGTGATCCTCCACCGCCGCCACCTCCTTCAGACACTTTGGGGCATGATGAGAACCTCATCATGAACCCTAAATAGCACATTTTGACCTAAATAAATATACAAAAGCTCCAACAAAACCTAAGGGAAAACATAAATCAGAGAACTATAAAATTGAGTATAAAGCAAATCACAAGGGGTAAAACTGTAATTTTACCAATGTAGTACACAAACGGGATTTCTAAGGGTCTAAACACAGGTCAAATGGGCTTAATAAGAGACAAAGTGGGATGATTTGATCTGAAAAGGGTTATAGCAGCTTCTAGGAATTAAATGACATTCTGTAACCCTAAAACAAACCCGCTTTAATTCATGAAGTTTCAGGAAAGATAAAAATCAATTAAACCCTCTAAAATTCATGAAAAAACACCCCTTAAGGTTTAGAACTTTCAATTTGGCCATTGGAACCTATCTTGACCTAGATTGAGAATCATACCCAATTTTTTGCCTAATTTGGGTTTTTGTGCAAATTGACCGGTCAAATGTGGTCAAACCTAAAATCCAACTTCACCATTGGATTTCTTAGGTCAAAATTATGGTTATATCAAAATTTGGACCTAAGGGAAGTTTGCCTTGACCTACTTTACAAATTGATCCTCAACAATTACTTTTTGACCCTTAACTTTTTGAAGCCTTGCAAAAACCCCCTCAACTTTCTCGTCACTTTCTTCATTCAAGTCCCTATACCATTGCAGCAGGGACCCATACCGCCGGCGACGTCGCGAGGCATTTTTCTCTGTACTTGCCTGGGGAGTTGCTCCCAGACTTGAAAGGGGAGCTCTCTGCAAAATCCCCTACCGCATGAGCAGCTCCCCATACCCTAAATCGCCCCATACCTCTCGTGCGAACGCTCGAGAGGCATGGGTATCCTCTCCGACCATGCCTCCGATGTCGACTTCTGGTCGCCTCAGTGCGATGAACTGCCTGCTAGTGCCTATTTAAGCAAGCCCAGATCATTCCCCACCGGGCAGACTTGTTTTGGCTGCAAAATCCCCCAGATTTCATCTCCCCTCTCTCCGTCCAAGTAGCTCGCAAGCTTCGGCGATTCTTCCTCCTCCCTCTCATCGCTCTACTGCCATACCTGCAGCAGGGTTCACTCTGCCTCGTCCTCCTGCGTCGCGCCGTACGAGCGCATGCCTTCCTGTCCTCCTCCTCATCACCGTTATCTCCCTCAGGGCCGTCTTCTCCGACGACGGCACAAACGAGCCATCCGTCTCTGCTGCCCCCCTTCACTCCAAATAATCCAGATAAGCTCCCCGTCTTCCACTCTTTCATTTCCCTCATTCTATTTCACACAACACCCCTCGACCGCCACTGTCCTCCCGCATCTTCCCCATCTCCGGCCACCCTCCGGTGAGACGCCTCCGTCACTCTGCACCCCCACACGTCTCGCCACCCACCTCACAACCTCCGCCACACTCCACTGAACACCTTCCACCCATCCATAGAACGCCACACGCAGTCCATGCTTCCCCCGACCTAACCCATAACTCCGGCCACATAGCGACCTAGGCACGCACGCCTAGGTCTCCCTACATCCTGCCACCAATCGCCTCACCTTTGCCGTGACACGGCGAAGGTCCTCCTGTGGTCTGATAGAGCTGCAAGCTCCCTTTTGTGTCGCGCAAGATCTGAGCACCAGCCGCCATTAACGACAGCTCGAGGAGGTCGAAGGCTTGCTCCAGGTTGAAATGCTTCAAGGTCCCAGGTCTAGCAGGTGCGGGGAAGCCTCGCGTAGTCAGTTGTCCCAGCAATTGGCGCTGCGAGGCCTGCAGCTACTGCAATTGGAAGGAAGATCTCCTGTGGGCGTGCGAGCAACAGCGGGCGGGACATTAGTCCCACCTCGAAAACGGTTGGGCACAGCGCTTCAAATAAATTGAACAAGTGTATTAGGCTTATCACCTTCGATACACAGGGGTCAGGTCCCTCGCCCATGCACGTAGCGTGCCACGCACTCACACCCGCCCTTGCCCACGCTCACGCCTCGCGGGCCTGGGTTCGAACTCGGTTACCCGACCAAGCACTCCTTGACCACCACTGCATATCGGTGGGCCTGGTCCCGGGAGCGTTACCCGACTCGTAAACCCGCGAATGCTCTGGGAGCGAACCTTTGAGAGAGAAATAGAGAGAAAGAGACGTGGGGCAAGTAGGGGTTAGGTTTTTCCTAACTGTGTAACGTGCAAGGAAGTAGGAGAAGAAGAAAGGAGGAGGAACGACTGAAGACTTAGCCGCACAAGGCAGCAGCTGAAGAAAGAAGAAGAAGACAGGAAGGAGGAAGCTGCAGAGAAAAGAAAGAGAAGAAGAAGCCAAGAGCTGTAATAGAAGAAGAAAGAAGACAGGAAGGTAGAGAAGCCAACTGAAGAAGGAGAAGGCACAGTGCAAGAAGAAGAAGAAGAAGGAAGCCGAACAGAGAAGAGAAGAAAAAGAAGCCAAGAGGAGAAGAAGCTGTGAGGCACTATAGCAATGGGGTAGATAAGGCGTCTGATTCAAAGAATCAGACATCCGAAAAAGGAAAGGCAGAGAAAGAAGAGACGGAAGAGAGAAGAGGAGAAGAAAGAAAGAAAAGAAGAAAAAGATTTTTTTGTTCACTCTCTCTCTTTAATTTTTGTAAAATAGTATATAGTTAATTGTGAATTTGTATGCTTCTAAATCAAAGTTTGTTCCCTGAGTTCGATCTCGGGATATTTTAAATTTCGAGTAATAAATTGAAATAAACTGGTAATCGCTTTTCATAGTAGTACTATAATGAAGATATCTTTAAAACACCGCGAAAGGTGACTCATCAGGGCATGAGTCCTCCTTGCTTGGAGGTGCACCCATTCCCCCGTTGCGGCTGCACCACAAGGTCTTCAGCTAATCCAGGAAGCTGAAGCCCCCTTCCTTCAAGAGAGAGGAGAGCCCGTTTGAGGCAGAGGATTGGCTGGAGGAGATGGAGAAGATCTTTGACACCCTCTGCCCTCCTGCGGAGTGCTGCATGGCCTTCGCCACGTATTAGCTGGAGAGTGCAGCTTACAGGTGGTGAAGGGTAGTTAGAGGACAGAAGGAGGGAGGGCTGGCGTGGGATCGGTTTGTGGCACTCTTCTGTGAGTAGTACTTCCCACAGACTTGGCAGAATCAGAGGAGGCGGGAGTTTCACACTCTCCACCAGGGGTCGATGACGGTTAGCGCGTACCGTACGTGTTTCCTGGAGCTGTCACGCTTCGCCCCGACAGCCGTGTCTACCGAGGAGGAGCACCTATGGAGGTTCACCGAGGGCCTCCACCTTGCCATTCCGGGGTATGTAAAGCCCTTGAAACTGCCTACCTTCTCTCGTGTAGTTGAGGCTGCCATGACCTACGAAGAGACCGACCCGTCAGTACAACACATCGATGGAGGAGGACAGAAGAGACCCTACCCACAGGAGCACTCACAGGGCCATCGAGAGAGGAGGCACTAGGCACCAGCAAGGGAGCTGTCCCATTCTATGCGTCCACCAGGGACCTTTGGGGGTCCCCGATAGGGACCAATCGACTGCAGCAGACTCCTGCCCAATCACCAGCAGGGACAGCAGACAAAGGGAGGATGTCGCATACCCCTCTACAATCAGTATGGCCAGCTGGGCCACATACAGAGGAATTGTCCATCTAGGACCGGAGCGCAGCCGACGCTCCCAGCACCAAGCACTGGAGGTCGATCTAGCAGCCGCGGTTACCAGGCCCGAGGAGGAGAACAACGGTCATGAGGAGGGTACCGGCCTGCTGCCTCCCACCCGACCTAGAGCACGGTTGCTTCTTTTGCACCGAGGGTTGAGGGACGTGTTAACGCCCTGACTCACAGAGATGCTAGAGCTACAAGCTCAGTAGTGGTAGGTATGGTTACTGTTTTCGATAGACTCGTTTACACACTTTTCAATTCCGGTGCCACACATTTGTTTGTTTATGCAAACTTTGCTGTCAGCATGGGGTCGAGCAGTGTACTTTTAGAGGAGCCCTTCCTGATTAGAGGACCAAGTGGGCAGGTGTTTGTTGTCGAGGAGGTTTTCACTAACTGTGAGGTCACGATAGGGGGACACAATCTTCCGATAAACCTGATCATGATCCCAATGGAGGATTTTGGTGTGATCTTGGGAATGGACTGGTTAGCCGCATATCATGCCCTTGTAGACTGCTTCAGGAGAAAGATTGTTTTCTCCATACCACGGTTACCTCCCTTCAAGTTCCATGGCCAGGCAGTAGACGGAGGATTCGAATGCATCTCCGCGCTTCAGGCAGCGAAGCTACTGAGCCAGGGGTGCGAGGGCTTCCTTGCTTGTGTCCTAGCGGAGCCCGGCTCCGTGGTCAGCTTACAGAGTATTCCGGTGGTCCGAGAGTACCCCGATGTCTTTCCATAGGAGCTGCCAGGACTGCTACTTGAGTGGGAGATCGAGTTTGAGATCTCACTGGTACAGGGGACCGGCCCCATTTCTATTGCACTGTACCAGATGGCCCCGCATGAGCTAGAGAGCTCAAGTCACACCTACTGGACCTGTTAGAGAAGGGCTACGTGAGGCCAAGTGCCTCCCCGTGTGGAGCCCCTGTTCTGTTTGTGAGGAAGAAGGACGATACTCTTTGGCTGTGCATCGACTACAGACACCTAAACTGAGTCACCGTTAAGAATAAGTACCCGTTGCCGCGCATAGATGACCTCTTCGACTAGCTGAGAGATGCCACGGTATTCTCCAAGATAGATCTGAGGTCAGGCTACCATCAGTTGAGGATTAGGGAGACTGACTTTTCATGTAAACACATTTACACTACTTAAGATGTCTATTTATGCATGTTCTTAAGCATAGGATTGCATTGCATGCTATAAATATTGCATAACATGCACCATCTTGCATTTAGAGTAGTTTGAATAAAATGGAGGTTAATTATCTCCTTTTATGTTCATGGACAGGGCAAACATTTTATCGGGGCCTCGGATCGAAAATCCAACCGTACAGATGTGATTAGGGCGACGATTGGGGTTCAACGACTCCAAGATCGCCCTAATCAGACATTTGTAGCACCAGATAGTGACCAGGGAACCCTAGAAGATCAAGGGCCAAGATGGTGTGAATCCGCACTTCAAACAACAAATCCGACCCACGGATGGATTCGGATCGACAATCGTAGCCTAACGGCGCGAAAATCGACTCAATTCGACAACCGTAGCACCATCTACATCATCCAGAAAATGGACGGCCAAGATAGCGCCACGTGGCACCATCTCAGCCGTCCAATCGGCCCTCAAGACTGTCGTTGCCTCTCCAAAGGAATTCCAACGCATGATTTGGGCCGTTGGATCTTCATCCAACGGCTGTGGATGCGTGCGCCTTAAAACGTCCTCGCGACCAACTCCCCTCCACAGCGCAGCGGAGACGACACTGCGGGCGAAGCAGAGGTCGCGGGGTCGAGCCCCCGCAAGCCTCAAATCAGGTGCGGGCGAGCAGGCGCGAGGGGCGTCGAATCATGATAGAACGGTCGTGTGCGCTCGATAGCGCCCACGCATTATTTCACGCGCGGCGAAGACGTAGCATCGTACGTGGGCAGGGCGAGTGCTGAGGAGGCAGGCGTAGCGCAATCTAAGCCGTTCGATCTCGCGATCGGACAGCTAAGGATGGCCGGACGTGCGCGTGCGTTGTGCGCGCAGACAAGCGAGTGGGCGCGCACGCGTTGGCCACTACGCCCATGTTCAGACCTTTAGCGACGATTTTATCCGTCACTAAAAGTCCTGAATTAATTTTTTAAAATTGGAATGACCAAAATGCCCCCACTCCTTGCAACTATAAAAGGAGACCCCCTCCACACGAAATTCTCATCCCTTCCTTCTCTTCTCTAAGACTCCAAAGCTCAAGAGAAGCTTGTCCCACACTCGGGATGCTCCTCGCGAGATAAAGTCAAATTTTCGTCCCCTTTCAGAAGCGGATCCCGCGACAACGACGACGTGCTACCCCGTTCCCATTCTTCTGCTTCGTCTTGCTCCGTCCTTCATCCAGGCATCGTCCCGTCCGACTTGTCCTCCAAGCAATCGTCGAGGAGGATAACTTCTCTCTCCCATTCTTCTATACAGCTTTCTAGTGTAGAATTTTCCTGCTTTATAGTGTAGTTGATTTCCCGCTTTCTAGTGTAATTCTTATTTGGTTTTATTGTATAAACATTTTGAATTATTGAATGCATGTTCTCTCTCTCTCTCCCTTTTTAGTCTGATTGTTGTTATGGCTTCATTGTAATTACATCGCCTCTCTTTTCAAAAAAAAAAATCCTAAAAAAAAATATAATTGCGAGTATAGATCGACGTAGCCTCCCTGTGTTCGACCCGGAATTTTCATTTCGGTATAAATTTTATTTGTTGAACACAAGTTCTTCGCTTTCAAACTACAACAACATGTTTTTCAAAACTGAACACGTTAGCATAGCAACTCGCTTGTTCAACAATTTGGTGCCATTGCCAGGGGGCAACGATTTCTGATCTTCTTTTCACATTTCTTGCACTTTATTATTTTCTGACTTGCTTTCTCTTGTGTCTATTGTTTTGCAGAGACCTCCATCAGGGAATCATCAAGTGGTAGACTGGAGTAAAGTGCAGTTGAAGACAACTGTAAGCGCTCCCCATTCTTCCCCCCCTCCATAGTTTCATTCGCCACATTAAATCCAAATTCCAATTAACCTAGGTGTTTGCATAAATCCTAGGAATAGTTTGGTTGTTTGGATTCTCACTCACATTCATTCCACCCTCATTTATATAAAAAAATAAAAAGATAATCTTGTGGGGCAATTTTCAACAAACACACAACGTACACCCAAATTCAAGGCACTTAACCGAATTGATTTGTTTCTACTCAATCAGGTTCTGATCTGTGGAACCGGTACACACAAAACAACACATAAAAGAGTAGAAATCATTCTAGGTTAATCATCTTTGAGTGCCTAACTTAGTAGTGCATTTGTGGCCAGTTGTTTGAATTGTTTGGGCCGCACCACTTTACTTAAAATCAACTCATCAAGTAGCTCCTCCTTAGGGTATTCAATCTATGTCTATTCCAAGCACTCCACTTTCTTTCTGGTTTTAAAGGAAAACAATCTTCACCCGTGTTTGACAACTTGGTTTGCCTAGAAACTTGATTGCAATCCACCTAATTTAAAACCCTAAAAGCTACTTAGCAAGATTTGAACATTAAAATCCATGCATCACAAATATTCTTGCTTGAAAACCCTGGTTGTGCACGCACTTACACAAATCTCAATCAATCATTAAGGGCACAACCCATTTTAAGGAACCATCACATTCCATAAGCACCACAATCCCAAGCCTTAATAAAATTGAGTAGACGTTGGCCTTAAGGTCTGATTTGCTCTTCAGGGCCTAGTCTGAGATTGTCTTTGATTAACCTACTTGTACTGATTAATCTGATGTCTAGCTAGGGGAGTAGCGTCAAACGACCGTGGCTGGGGGTTACACTAGGAACCAGAGGCGAAAGTCGAAGGAAGAACCTTCTCCCCAGTCCCTCCTTCTAACTGGTTGGATTGAACAGACGCAAGTAGAGTAAATCATTTACAGTCTTAAGGCAGGTTTTGGGAGTCAGTAGATCCTTAGGCTACCCCACTTAAAGACAGCCTTGTTTTGTTGTGCTGCAGGATCCCTATCCCCAGTCCTTCCGACCTTCTCCTAGTTTATGCTGGGAAGACGGTCATTGAATTCCCAATTGGAAGGACCATTAGAGTATTCTAGGAGGCGCAAATTGGATTTTGGTCAAATTGATCCCATGGCCAACCAACAGCCTCCTCTGCTTGGAAATCCAAAGGAAGAATTTTGAAGGCAGCTGGAACAAATGCAAAGAATGCAGGAATGGTTCCAGAGAATGCAGGGTGCTCAGCCCTTGAAGGATTTTTATGATCCTTCAAATTACGGGGAACGTCCCGGTGTCCAGATTTCAGCTGGTGATGTAGAAATCAAGCCCCAGGTGTTAAGCCTGATTAAACATTATCATGGGCTTAGCTCCGAAGATTCGTTTCAACACTTGGAGGACTTGACCACTTTGGTCCAGACCACCAAGGCACGAAACGTAAACGAGGAGCAAACAATCATGAGGCTCTTCTCCCACTGTCTTAGGGATAAGGCCGCGTATTGGTATAGGACAATAGGAAGACCAATTACAACTTGGAATGAGTTGAAATCGGCCTTTCTGAGGAAATTCTTCCCAGTCGGACGTACCAATGCTTTGAGGCGGGCAATCACTACCTTTACCCAGCGGCTGGGGGAGCAGTTTCATGTGGCCTGGGAGAGATTCCAAGACTTATTGCGGAGGTGTTCACACCACGAAGTGCCGAAATGACAACTCATGCAGATCTTCTATCATGGGTTGACTGAGCAACTCAGAAATCATGTGGATGCTTCTTGCGAAGGCAATTTCCTCAATAAAGATGCAGATAGTGCACATGATTTATT
The DNA here is from genome assembly GCA_037157565.1 of Thalassia testudinum. Classification (NCBI taxonomy): domain Eukaryota; kingdom Viridiplantae; phylum Streptophyta; class Magnoliopsida; order Alismatales; family Hydrocharitaceae; genus Thalassia; species Thalassia testudinum. The sequence continues at coordinate 60,160,875 of JAZHRO010000030.1, forward strand.
TGAGGAAATGAGTGAGAATTTAATCAATCATGCCTCCATGGATACATTTAACCAGTCCCAGTAGCCCAGATCAAATGTCAATGAAGTCCATGCCTCTCATTCATTTGATATGGAATTGATTGGTAACAAACTTGATAAGGTGGACTTGGTTGTTAAGAGAATGGAAGAGTGGATGGCTAGCAATTCTATGAATAACTCTCGATCTACTCAATCCCAAAATTCAGGATTCCATTCTTCAGGAGCTCCTTCTGGACGGGAGTTCGTGAATCAACTCGATGCAGCTCAACCTGTGAGTCAACATTTTTCGGAACCCCACGGGTTCCAAACTGGGGCCTTTGATCCCAGTTTTTCTTATCCTTCCCTTTCTTTCTCTCCATCCTCACCCTATGAGGATGTCTGTGCTGTACAAGAGAATGTTAGATCCAACCCTTACTCTAATGCCTATAATCCAGGTTGGAAAAATCACCCTAACTTCTCTTAGAAAAATCTAGGGCAACAGACCCAATTCCGACCCGGAAACTATGCTCCACAACGACCAATGGGTCAGGGTCATGTATATACTCAGTTGCCTCCGAATCAGGTCAATCATCCAGCTTGGAATGCCCGTCAACCCGCAGGGCAAGCTGATTTGAACCAACAAATGGTAGAGATGCAAGGATCCATGCTCCAACTCATGCAGCAAATGAAAACCTCGTTGGACAACTTGCAGTCCGGGCTCATTGCTAATTCTCGTCAACCCGGATCTCTATCATCCCAACCAGTACCAAACCCACGAAATATTATGAATTCGGGCAACCAAACCCATGGGTACGGAAATCAGAGGGACCCACATGCACATGCTCAGGTGGTTGAGCAGGGTTCCTCGTCCTCTTCTTCTTCTTCAAATCAATAATTCATGGTTAATCAAGCCCCTCCAATCTTTCCTAACCCTCCCCAAGACCCAATTTCTTATGCATCTGCAAATTATGTCACTTTGAGGAGCGGTAAGCAGACTCAGGATTCACAACCACACTATTCTGATCTTTTGAATCCTGAAGAACCTGAGGAGAGAGAGGATAATTCCGGAGGAGAAATCAAGGCTCAGGAACCTGATTCCAAAGATCTGACTCATGTTCCTTTTCCTGAAGCCTTAATCAAATCCAAGAAGAAGAAGTCTGTTGATAGCAATGAGGAGCTTCTGAATCTATTTAAGAATGTTGAGATTAATATCCTGCTCCTTGATGCTATCAAGCACATACCAGCTTACGCAAGATTTTTAAAGGAATTATACACACAAAAACGTAAGTCGAGAGAATCTGTTCCGAGGAAGGTGATACTCTCCGAGCAGGCTAGTTCTGTTATCCTGCACCACCTCCCTCAGAAAAAGAGAGATCCAGGTGCTCCGTTGATTTCTTGCGTCATCAGATATTACACATTTGATAGGGCACTTTTGGATCTGGGTGCATCCATCAACCTAATTCCGACTTCTCTTTACGAGAAGTTTGGATTAGGTGAACTTCGGCCAACTTCAGTAACGCTACAGTTAGCGGACAGCTCAGTCACAAATCCGCGAGGTGTTATTGAAGATGTTATAGTCAAGGTCAAGGATTTCTATTTTTCTGTAGATTTCCTTGTCCTTGACATGGATGTACCTGATATCTGAGGAACACGACCATCATTCTGGGGCGTCCGTTCCTGGCTACCGCTAAGGCCAACATTAATTGTGAAAGCGGTAGCATGGAAATCGCCTTTGGGGATCAACGAATGAAATTGGATATTTTTAAGGCGATCAACAAATTTGAGGATTGTGAATTTATTGAGGAACTTGATGAGGATAATGAAAACATTGAAACTTGTTTGATGGTTTCTTCAATCGAAAGTTCCTCCTTGGATGACGAATTTGACCCGCAACCCTCTATGGCTGACCTGCCATCTTCTGAAGAGGTTATTGATTTTGTTCACTCACAACCTCTTCCTCTTGTTGAATCTTCAGCATCTACCCTACCATCAATCATCAACCCACCCTAGCTTGAATTGAAACCATTGCCTGAGAATTTGAAATATCAATTTTTAGGACCTCAGACGACGCTCCCTGTGATTATCAGTGCTAAATTGACAAAGGAGCAAGAGATTAAATTGATCAAGGTCCTGAAGGAACATAAGGAGGCAATTGGTCGGATCATTCATGACCTCAGGGGGATCGAGCCATCTTACTGTAATCATAGAATATTCTTGGAAGATGGATCCCACCCTTCTCGACAGATGCAGAGGAGATTGAATCCAAATATGCGAGAAGTGGTAGAAAAGGAAATCATTAAGTGGCTTGATGTAGGAATTATTTATCCAATCTCTGATAGTCCTTGGATAAGTCCCGTACAGATTGTTCCGAAGAAAGCCGGGATTACCGTTGTGACTAACGAGAGAGGAGAATCTATCACAACTCGTTCAGCTTCCTCTTGGAGGGTTTGTATTGATTATAGGAAGTTGAACGCAGCCACTAAAAAGGATCATTTTCCCTTGCCTTTCATCGATCAAATTTTGGAAAGATTAGCCGGGCAGAAGTACTTCTGTTTTTTTGATGGCTATTCGGGATACAACCAAGTTCCTATCCATCTCGAAGATCAGGAAAAAACTACTTTCACCTATCCCTACGGAACCTTTTCTTTTCGTAGGATGCCTTTCGGGTTATGCCTTTTCAAAGGTGTATGCTAGCCATATTTTCTAACATGGTGGGAGAGTTTATGGAAGTCTTCATGGATGATTTCTCTATTTTCGGAGAATCATTTGACTCTTGTTTGGTTAATCTGGAAATGATTCTTAAGCGATGTATCAAAACACGATTGGTCCTTAGCTGGGAAAAGCGTCATTTCATGACCCAAGAAGTCATCGTTTTGGGTCATGTAATCTCTGAACAGGAAATTGAAGTGGATAAAGCTAAGATTGATGCTATCGCTAAACTTTCTCCTCCCACATCTGTTAAACAAATCCAATCATTTCTTGGTCATGTGGGATTCTATCGAAGATTCATCAAGGATTTCTCGAAGGTTGTTTGTTTTTGACGAATCATGTCGAAAGGCATTTGATTTCCTGAAAACGGCAGTCACCTGTACTCCAGTTTTGCAACCACCAATTTGGACAGCCCCTTTTGAGATCATGACCGACGCTTATGATTACGCAATCGGGGCTGTCTTGGGTCAGAAAATTGATAGAAAGCCCTCTGTCATCTACTACGTTAGTAAAACTTTGGATGAAGCCCAGAGGAATTACACTATTACTGAAAAGGAATTACTAGCTGTAGTGTTCGCTTTGAAAAAATTAAGGACTTATCTCTTAGGGTCTCACGTTATCATCTATACCGACCACTCAGCCTTGAGACATCTCTTGGCCAAAAAGGATGCTAAACCCCAGCTTATTCGTTGGATTCTTCTGCTTCAAGAATTTGATCTTGAAATCTAGGATAAAATCAGGGTACAAAATGTGGTAGTGGATCATTTGTCGAGACTCCTAGGTGATTCTTCTCGTCCAGACATTCCGATTGTTGACACTTTTTTGGATGAAACTATTCTTACAGTTTTAGGTGTCCGCACCCCATGGTTTGCTGACATTGTTAATTATTTGGTCGTTGGTCAAATCCCCCAGGATTGGACCAAGCAACAATGGGATAGACTCAAATCTGAGGCCAAATACTACTTCTGGGAGGACCCTGAGCTGTACCGCATCGGCTCTGATCAGATTATTCGCCGATGTATACCGGAGAATGAATTCAACAGTATACTCGAGTTCTGCCATGCATCTGAGTGTGGTGGACATTTCTCCGAGAAAAAGACGGCTCCAAAAATCTTACAATTTGGCTTCTATTGGCCGTCTTTATTCAAGGATGCCCAGGATTTCTCAAGGTCATGTTCTCGATGTCAGGCACTTGGGAGCATAACTAAGAGAGATATGATGCCCCTAAACCCAATTCTTCCTGTCGAAATTTTTGCTGTTTGGGGCATCGATTTCATGGGACCCTTTCTCCCTTCATTTGGACATCAATACATTCTTGTTGGTGTTGATTATGTGTCCAAATGGATTAAGGCGATTCCCACCCGAACCAATGACCATAAGGTGGTCATCGATTTTGTTAAGAAAAATATCTTCAATAGGTTCGAGATTCCGAGGGCTATCATCAGTGATGGTGGCACTCATTTTACTAATGCCCAATTCCAGAATTTATTGGCCAAATACGGGGTTAATCACCGAATTTCCACACCTTACCATCCCTAGACAAATGGACAAGCCGAGATCTCCAATCAAGAGATCAAGAACATTCTGCAGAAAACGGTTAGGTCTGATCGCAAGGATTGGACTCAAAAGCTTGAGGACGCTCTTTGGGCCTACTGTACGACGTATAAAACGCCCATCGGCATGTCTCCATTCCATTTGGTGTATGGAAAGGCATGCCATCTACCCGTAAAGATTGAACACAGGACATTCTGGGTGATCAAACAATGCAATTTAGATCTGAATTTAGTTGGGAAGACTAGGAAACTCCAACTATCTGAGTTGGAGGAGCTTAGAAATGATGCATATGAGAATGCAAGATCTACAAGGCTCGGACCAAAACTCTACATGATCAACTGATTTCCCGCAAGAGCTTTGAGCCAAACCAAAAGGTCTGGTTATTCGATTCTAAACTTAAGCTCTTTCCTAGCAAACTTAGATCTAAATGGAATGGCCCATTCATAATTGACCAAAATTTTCCAAATGGAGCCGTTCAGATTTTTGACCCAAAGACGAGTAACACATTTAAAGTTAACGGTCAACGTCTGAAGCCTGTTATTGACCGTATTTTTCCAGAACCCGTCTCAGACACAGTTGCTCTAGCCATTCTGTGACTTCTTTGGCTGGACTTTGCCTAGCTGACGGCATTAAACTTAGCAGTTGTACATATGACACAAGGCTGAAACAAGCTTCATATTCAGGTGACATCTTTTATATTCTACCCTTTCTTTCATGTCTCTTTTTCAATGAGGACATTGCATTAGCTAGGCATGGGGGGGTGGATTCATTCTTGAATCATTTGGTCAGCTTTGTGAAATTCATGTAAATTATTTTTCTCTTCCTATTTATACATAAAAAAAAAATTAGGAAGGAATAGTTGGACATTAGGACTTTCCAATCTTACGAAATTTTACATTAGGATCTAAATACAAAGACCCTTCAGGTCTTTGGACTTAATCAGCCCGTGTATCCACTAAAATGTGGATTTTTCTTTCGAGTCCTCGACATCATAATTCTATTGTAATTGGAATAAATAAGTTTAGGTGATAAGTACACGACTTATCAACCCACCCTTTGATTTGAGGGAATTTTTGAGTTTTAAGCATCTACACACTTTCTTTGCACTGACTCATTGTTCGGAGATTCTAACGGAAATTGGGTAGCTAATGAACCTTCTAGGGTGATATGACTGGCAAGTTATCGTGGGTAACAACCCATAGGTAGGTTGTCCAGAGCCCAGTCACTAGACCTTTCTCTTTTTGCTGCCTTTAGGTAAATCTTAGACCAGGGAAGCCACCTACTTAAAAAAAAAAAAATCAAAAAGAAAAGGAGAAAAGAAAAAAAGAAATAAGCCACACTTCGTCGCACGAGTATGGCTGGCAAGTTGTTGGTGGTAACAGCTCATCGACCGATTGTCCAGAACCCAGCTCAATAAATGCACTGAAAATTTCCAAAACACTTAGGAAGAAGCGGAGAAGTAGAATAAACCGGGGAGATATACACTGGATTCACCCTTGTGTTGACCCCGTAAAAAAATAAAAGTAGGGAGAAAGCTACCGGTTGTAAAGATATACCTTTAGGTAGAATTCTTTTTAGGTCACCTAGAGGCATAGAAATCCAAAGTCCGTTTTAACTGTCGGTCAATGAGTCTATCACATTCACAATAAGATGCTTAGAATTTAGGGTTCTCATCAAATCTTGGGTGAGTTGAGTGGCCGTAGAAAGCCACTCTTAAACCCTAAAACTTGAAAATTCAAAAAAATTAGAAAAGAGGAAAAAGAGAAAAAGAAAATTTTCTTTGAATAAGGCGAGGACTTGAGGCGGTCTGCATTTTGGCAGATACTCGGGCACTGTTGTATCTTTGAAAGTTCAGATCCTAAGTAGATAATTTCTTAATGATTGAAAATAACTTATGCCCAAATAATCCAACCTAATTCTTTTATAAATAACATATAGTTTTTGCTAAGGACTAACAAAAGATAGGCATGGGGGTATGATGTAAACACATTTACACTACTTAAGATGAATATTTATGCATGTTCTTAAGCATAGGATTGCATTACATGCTATAAATATTGCATAACATGCACCATCTTGCATTTAGAGTAGTTTGAATAAAATGGAGGTTAATTTCTCCTTTTATGTTCATGGACAGGGCAAACTTTTTATCAGGGCCTCAGATCGAAGATCCAACCGTACAGATGTGATCAGGGCGACGATTGGAGTTCAACGACTCCAAGATCACCCTAATCAGACATTTGTAGCATCAGATAGTGATCGGGGAACCCTAGAAGATCAAGGGCCAAGATGGTGTGAATCCGCACCTCAAACAACAAATCCAACCACACGGATGGACTCGGATCGACGATCGCAGCCTAACGGCGTGAAAATCGACTCAATCCGATAACCGTAGCACCATCTACATCATCCAGAAGATGGACGGCCAAGATGGCGCCACGTAGCGCCATCTTAGCCGTCCAAACGGCCCTCAAGACTGTCGCTGCTTCTCCAAAGGAATTCCAGCGCACGATCTGGGCCGTTGGATCTTCATCCAACGGCTGTGGATACGTGCGCCTTAAAACGTCCCCGCGACCAACTCCCCTCCACAGCGCAGTAGAGACGATGCTGTGGGCGAAGCTGAGGTCGCGGGGTCGAGCCCCTGCGAGCCTCAAATCAGGCGCTGGTGAGCGGGCGCGAGGGGCCTCGGATCGCGATTGAACGGTCGCGCACGCCCGATAGCGCCCACGCACTATTTCACGCGCGGCAAAGATGCAGCATCGTACGCGGGCGGGGCGCGTGCTGAGGAAGCGGGCGGGGCTCGTGTTGAGCCTTTCGATCTCGCGATCGGACGGCTTAGGATGGCTGGACGTGCGCGTGCATTGCGCGCGCGGGCAAGCGAGCGAGCATGCGCGCGCCACCCACTATGCCCACGTTCAAACCTTTAGCGACGGTTTTATCCATCACTAAAGGTCCTGAATTAATGTTTTTAAAACTGGAATGACCAAAATGCCCCCACTCCTTGCAACTATAAAAGGAGACCCCCTCCACACGAAATCTCATCCCTTCCTTCTCTTCTCTACCTCTCCAAAGCTCAAGAGAAGCTTGTCCCACACCCGGGATGCTCCTCGTAAGATAAAGTCAAATTTTCGTCCCCTTTCGGAAGCGGATCCCGCGACGACGACGACGTGTTGCCCCGTTCCCATTCTTCCGCTTCGTCCTCCTTCGTCCTGCTCCGTCCTCCTTCGTCCAGGCGTCATCCCGTTGATGAGAGCCTCATCATGAACCCTAAATAGCATAATTTAATCTAAATAAGTGAGAAGAAGCTCCTACAAAACCTAAAGAAAAGCCTAACTCAGAGAAGTCTGAATTGAAGAATAAAATAAGTCATGAGGGGTAAAACTGTAATTTTACCAAGGCAATACACAAACAGGGTATCTAAGGGTCTAAACACAGGTCAAATGAGCTTAATAAGTAAGGAAGTGGGATGATCTGATCTGAAAAGGGTTATAGCAACTTCTAGGAATTAAATGACATTCTGTAACCTTAAAAACATACCTACTTTAATTCACAAGGTTCTAGGCAGAGTAAAAATCAACTAAACCCTCTAAAAATCATATAAAAATACTCCCTAGGGTTTAGAACCTTCAATTTGGCCTTTGCAACCTATTTTGACCTAATTTGAGAACCATGCCTAAATTTTAACCTAATTTGGGTTTTTACGCAAATTGACCAGTCAAACGTGGTCAAACCCAAAATCAAATTACACCATTAAATTCATTAGGTTTAAATTAGGTTGGTACAAAAATTTTGGCCTAAGTGAAGATCATCTTGACCGACTTTACAAATTAGTCCTCTTGAATTACTTTTTGACCTTATCTTTTCAAAACCTTGCATTTAGCCCCCTATCTTTCCCTTCATCCTTTGCAGAACGATCCTCCCTGCCACCCTCCGCAGGCACCATACCTCTGGCGACCTTGTGCGGAGGATGACATCGCGCAAGGTAAGGCAGCCGCTCTCAGGAACGAGCGGGGGGTTCCCTACGTCGTCCTCTGTCGCAGGGAACCTCCCCTGTGACCTGCGGCTGCCCATGACTACAGAGAGAACGCACGAAAGGCATGGGTCTCCATCTCCAGCCATCTCTAGCGAGTCCCCCACGTCGCTCTCTCGAGACCCTCTCCTCGCCAGCGCCTTTATAAGGAGCGGCAGGGGCTGCCGTCTCCTTCAAGCCTGATTTGGCCGAGGATCCCTCCTCGATTTCGTCTCCTCCTTCCTCGGTCAAAACGCCTGCAGGCTCCGGTGGCCCTTCCTTCTCCTTTCGTCGCTCTGCTGCCACACCTGCAGAAGAGCCCACTCCGCCTCGTCTTCCCATGCCAGGCCGCACCAGCTGGCGCTTTCCCAACCTCTTCTTCACCGCAGTTACTCATCTCTGGGCTCCTTCGTCTTCGGCGCCGGTAGGTATGCGTCGAGCGCCGCCTCCCTCCCTCTTCGTCAATTAGGTAGGTAAAAACTTTCCCCTCTCTCTCTCTATTATTTCCCCCTTCCTAATTTACTATTTCAACCCACCGACCACCACTGTCCATCACCACCTTCTCCATCTCCAGCTGCCCTCCGGCGAGGCGTACTCGCCACTCCACGCCTCCATCCCCCTCGCCAGCTACCCCTTAAGCTCTGCGCCACCTCACTGACACCAAATCCACCCTCCATTCACCACCTAGCACCTCCAGACCACTCCCCAAACACACCCACTCTCACGCACACAGAGTGCCCTAGGCGCACGGCCGCAGGCACTCCCGCGTCTCGACGACCCCCGTACCGCACTCGCCGTGCTCTAGCGAACCTCCCTGAACCTTTTTGATGTGGCCACGAGGCCGTTTGCGTGTTTCAGGTTTCGCCCTCCTCACCGCCATTGACGAGCAGCAGGAGCTGCTTGGCAGGCAGTTCCAGGCTTCTTCAGCTCCAGGCGTGAGCTCCAAGCGTGAGCCCCAGGCGACGCGGAAGGAAGTCGCGCACACACCCAAGACTTCAATTGGGGTCGCAAGCCTCGGCTGCTGCCCCAATTGCTCGAAGCCTTCTCCCACAGGCGCTCGAGATTGGAGGTGGGACTTTAGTCCCACCTCGGAAGTGTATGGGCGCACGCCCATACATAAATTGAAAAAGTGTTATCGGCTGGTTGCCTCCGATAGCACTGGGGTGAGGTCCCTCACCTACTCACCGCGTCTCGTCCGTGACACGCCCACGCGGATCTGATCCGACCTGACTTCCCACTCCTATGCACTCCTCGCGCACCACCCACGCCAGTGCGCTTGGACCCGGGCACGCGACCCGACCCAATTACCCGGCTCTGGGAGAGCTTACCAAAGAGAGATTCAGAGAGAGAGAGACGCGGGGAAGGGGTAGGGTAGGTTTTGCACCGACGTTTGTGTGTCGGCACAGGAAGGAAGAAAGGAGAAGAGGAGTAGTGGCCGGGACTTAGCAACGTAGGGAAGAAGGAAGCAGGGAAGAAGGAAGAAGGAAGGAGAAGAGAGGAGAAGAGGAAGCCAAGAAAGGAAAGGAGAAGGAGAGGCTGATCAGTTAAGGCGTCTGATTTCTGAATCAGACGTCGACAAAAAAGAAGGACCAGAGCAAAGAAAAAAAAAAGAGAGAGAAGAAGAGGCAGCAGCAGAAAAGAAAAGAAAAGAAGAAGAAGCCAAGAGAAAGAGAGAGATTGCCGCACAAGAAATCATAGAAGAAAAGAAGAAAGGAAGAAGAAGCAGAGAAGTCCTTCAGAGAAGGAAGAAAGGAAAGGAAAAGAAAAGAAAAGAAGAAAAGAAGAGCTTGCCGAAGAGAAGAAGAAAGAAGAGAAGGAAAAGGGAAAAAGAAAGAAAGGAGCAATTTTTACTCTCTCTCTCTCTCTTTTTCTTAATTTTTGTAAAACATTATATATTGTGAATTTATATGCTTCTGGAATTATAGTTTGCTCCCTAAGTTCGACCTCGGGAAACTTTTTATTTCCGAATAACAAATTGTATTAAACTGGTGACCATTTCTTTATAATATACTATGACGAAACCCTAGAGAGGGAACGCAACCACCCGTCCGGCTCGTCCTCCAAGCAATCGTCGAGGAGGATAACTTCTCTCTCCCATTCTTCTTTACAGATTTCTAGTGTAGAATTTTCCTGCTTTATAGTGTATCTGATTTCCCGCTTTCTAGTATAATTCTTATTTAGTTTTATTGTATAAACATTTTGAATTATTGAATGCATGTTTTCTCTCTCTCTCCCTTTTTAGTCTGATTATTGTTATGGCTTCATTGTAATTACATCGCCTCGTTTTTCAAAAAAAAAAGAATTTCTAAAAAAAATATAATTACGAATATAGATCGACGTAGCCTCCCTGTGTTCGACCCGGAATTTCCATTTCGATATAAATTTTATTTGTTGAACACGAGTTCTTCGCTTTCAAACTACGACAGGTTTTTCAAAATCGAACACGTTAGCATAGCAACTCGCTCATTCAACAACGTCTCCAAGACAGCCTTTCGTACGCGGTATGGTCACTACGAGTTCTTGGTCATGCTGTTTGGGCCGACCAACACCCCTGCTGCTTTCATGGATCTAATGAACCACGTCTTCTAGCCATATTTAGATCAATTCATAGCGATTTTCATTCACGACGTACTCATTTACTCTCGAGATCAGACACAACATGAGTAGCATCTCCACATGGTCTTGGATACTTTGCGACAGCACAGGCTGTACGCCAAGTATAGCAAGTGCGAGTTCTGGTTGAGACAGGTCACCTTCTTAGGGCATGTGATCTCAGAGGATGGATTGGTTGTGAATCCAACCAAAGTAGAGGCAGTACTCAAGTAGGAGAGGCCACGTACGGTGATAAAGATTCACAGTTTCCTAAGACTGGCTGGTTACTACAAATGGTTTATCCGAGGATTCTCACAGATTGCATGTCCTCTGACTCAGTTGACCCGAAAAGATGTACCCTTCGCTTGGACAGACGAGTGTGAGTCTTGCTTTCAAGAGCTGAAGGGGAGGCTGACCTCAGCTCCTGTACTCACCATCCCTGACAGCAGTGACGGATTTATCATCTACACAGACACCTCATTGCAAGGGTTGGGGGGTGTGCTCATGCAGCAGGGTCACGTTGTCGCCTATGTTTCGCGACAACTGAAGCCCTATGAGCATAGCTACCCCACCCATGACTTGGAGTTGGCAGCAATTGTCCTCGCACTGAAGACCTGGAGGCACTACTTATACAGAGAGACGTTCGAGATTTTCATTGACCATGAGAGCCTTAGATATCTGTTTGACCAAAAGGAGCTCAACATGAGGCAAAGACGTTGGTTGGAACTCTTGAAGGACTATGATTGCAGCATCTCCCTACCACCCAGGGAAGGCCAATGTGGTGACTGATGCCTTGAGCTGGAAAGCGCTCGCCTACTTGGCTTTCTTACGAGCACAAAGTTGGAGACTCATGGAGGAGTTGAGTAGCTGGTGACCCTATGAGTCACAGGGTTACTGCAGGGCAGTGACAGTGGCGAGGCGGACACGACCAAAGCTAATGGATCTCATCATGTTTGGGTAGATGACGAACCCATACCTACGAACATAGCGAGACCCAGTATTGGCAGGGAGCCCAAGAGAGTTCTCGTTCATTGATGGAGTCCTACATATGAGGGGACGCTTATGCGTTCCTAGAGACAAGGAGTTGTTGAGGGAGCTCTTGACTGAAGCACATGGATCCAGATTTACCATACATCCCGGGAACACGAAGATGTATCACGACCTACGACGTGATTTCTGGTGGAGGGGCATGAAGTGGGATGTTGGTCTTTTCATTATGCTAGCAGGTGAAGGCCGAGCACTAGAGGCCTGCAGGGCTATTACAACCACTTCCCGTGCCAGAATGGAAGTGAGAGAGTGTCACTATGGACCTGGTAGTGGGGTTACCTGTGACACAGTGAGGACACTATGCAGTTTGGGAAATTGTAGATAGATTGACAAAGACGGCACTGTTTCTGCCGATCCGAGTCACTTTTGGACCAGAACAGTTGGCGGAGCGATACATCAGAGACGTGGTGCACCTTCACGGGGTCCCCCACGAGATTATTTCAGACAGAGACACTCGTTTCACTTTCCAGTTCTGGACGGAGTTTTAGCAGGCTTTGGAGACTGGTTTGAGATTTAGTACAACTTATCACCCCTAGATAGAAGGACAGTCGAAGCGCACCATTGAGACCCTTGAGGACCTTCTACGCGCCTACGTACTGGACTGGAGGGTCTTCTAAGAGGAGCATTTTCCCCTGGTAGAGTTTGCATACAGTAATAGTTATCACTCGAGCATCGGCATGGCACCATATGAGGCTCTGTACAGGAGGAAGTGTACGGCTCCCTTGAGTTGGGTTGAGGTGGGGACCAAGTGGGAGGTTGGTCCCTGGCTGATACATCAGAGTCAGAAGGTGATCGAGCAGATCCATCGAAGACTACGTACTGTCAGGAGCAGGCAGAAGAGCTACACTGATCCGAAGCATAGAGAGGTACAATTTGAGGTTGGGGATCACGTCTTCCTCCATGTTTTGCCCATGAAGGGCTTGCAGTGGTTTGGGGTGAGAGGGAAGCTTGCACCAAGATTTGTGGGGTCTTTTGAGGTCTTAGAACGGGTAGGACCTGTCGCTTATCGGCTTGCCCTTCCTCCCCAGCTCTCTGGAGTGCATGACGTATTTCACATTTCCAACCTCAGGAGATATATCACCGATCCTAGCCATATCCTTAGCCGCAGGAGCATCGAGGTGGGAGATGACCTAACCTATCCCGAGAAGCCGGCACAGATACTAGACAAAGTCGTCCGAAGTCTAAGACAAAAGGCGGTACCCCTAGTAAAAGTCCTGTGGAGAAGCCAGTGGTATGAGGAGGTGACTTAGGAGCCTGAGGCGACAATGCGAGAGCAGTACTTGGAGCTTTTCGAGGGTATGTCTTTTTGGACCTACTTCGATCCTCTTTAAGTTTGTTATACGCTACTATGTTATTTTCCACACCTTAGTTAACTCAAGTTTCGGGGACGAAACTTCCTTTAAGTTTATTATGTTGAAATGACCCATCACCTTTTGGTAGCTCAAGACGTCTGGAGTGTTCACCAGATGTCTGGAGAGAGAGCCAGACGTCTGAAAGTACCTTTCTTTTCCACACGTACCATACTTACACCACACCTTCCCCCTCACCACCTCTCCCCTCCCTGCGACGCCTGCTCCGTACCACTCCCTCGCCCATGCCTTTCCCTTCACCTCCTCTCCCTTTATAAGCCTCCCCTCCTCCTCCCCTTCGTCTCATACCATCACAGCTGAGCCAGAGAGGGAGAGAGTGAGCGGAGAGCGGAGAGCAGATCGTGGGTCTAAGCACGAGAGTGGAGGGCGCCGTTGGTAACGCTGGTAAGGCTAGAGCTGTTCTGTGTTTTTATGTTATTATAGTTTAAGTACAGTCGTTATAGTATAAGACAACACTACTACCAGATTACTATGACAAATTTTTTACTCGGAACAAGGTTTTCCCGAGGTCGAACTCAAGGAGAACCTATGCTTCTAGAAGTCTAATTAAGTTCTCTATTATGTTACAAAAATAAGAGAGAGAGTGAGGGAGATCTTGGCTTCTTCTTCTTCTCTTTCTCTTTTCTTCTTCTTCCTTGACCGTTTCTCTTCTTCTCTTCTTCTTCTTTCTTTCTTTGTTATTTCTTCTTTCCTCCTTGTTCTTCTTCTGTTCTTTCCTTCTTTCTGGCGGTGATGTCTTCTTCCTTCTTTTTCTTCTTGCCTTCTTCTTTCTTCTTTTCTTGGCCTCTTCTTCTGTTCTTTTCTTTCCTTCTTTTCTTTAGCCGGCAGCTGTGGTGATCTTCTTCTTTCTCTTCTTTTCCATCCTGCCTTCTGCGGCTACGGGGATTCCGACGTCTGATACTGCGTTCAGACGACTTATCTGTGGCTCTGCTACAGTTCTTTTCTTCTTCCTTTCTTCTTCTTCTGTTTCTCTCCTTCACTTCTTCTTCAGCTACCCTAAGCAGCTAAGGCTTCGCCCGCTTCCCTTCTTCTTCTTTTCCTTCCTACCTTCTTCTTTCTTTCTTCCTGCACACTCACACAAGGGTCAGAGCAAAACCTACCCCTACCCTTCCCCGCGTCTCTCTCTTTCTCAGATTTCTCTCTGAGGACTGCTCTCCCAAAGCCAGGTAATCAGGTACGGGTATTGCACCCGGGACCAGGCCCACCGACGTGCGATGGTGGGCGAGGAGTGCACGGTTTGGGTAATCGGATCCTGCGTAGACACGCAGGGCGTGAGCGCAGGCGAGGGCGAGTGAGCGCGTGGCACACAGCGTGCGGGAGAGGGGCCTGACCCCTGTGTTCGAAGGCGATTAGCCTTAGGCACTTTTTCAATTTAAGTGCGGGCGCTTGGCCACACACTTCCGAGGTGGGACTAAAGTCCCACCTCCCAAATTGGCGCCCGCAGGTGAGCGACCTGCGGCCAATTGAAGCAGCCTGCAACGCCTTTGCCCCACCTGTAGGCCTGGGTGCTGTTACGAATGCAGCTTCAAAACGTCATTTAAGATGTCTGGGAGCTGGCCCAGACGTCTGACCAGACGTCTGGTTCCCTACTAGGAGGGGGTGACGTAATAATTGCGGAAATAAAATATATAAAGCAATCTCACAAAATAAGCAATCACAAAATGTGCACAAGTAATTTTTAGGTGGAAACCCAAACCGGGTAAAAACCACCACCTAACCCTCTCGAGTTAGGATTTTCCGATCAACCTAGTTGATCAAATCCACTAAACCGAATCACTTAAAACGAGGGTGATTCAACCTCAATACAACCACGCTACAAGTACGAGGGTAGTGTTCCTCAACCCCTTCTCTCCACGAGAAGGATTTTGTCCCACGAAGGAGACGGGAATTCGCAAAGCGAATACCCAACCAAAATACAAAGATAAAATAAACAATAGGCCTATAGAGCCAACAAAATAATAAACCTAAGCTTCTATAGGAATAAGGAAACTCCCCTTTGCAAGGAGTGCGTCGACGATGACGCGGGTGCGTGAGCCACGCAACGGCGCAATGTCGCTCTCGTAGACAACGGCGGGAGAGCGGGTGCGCGAAGGGAATGATGCTCTCAAGATGATGGAGCTTGAGCTTAGAGAGCAAGAGCTTCTTGGACACAAGAGAGTGGAAATACGTTGCTTAAGTGTGTCTTGTGTTTCTAAGTGTATATCTTGTGTGTCTAGGTGTGTATTTGTGTTGCAAGGGTTCCCCTCTATTTATAGAGGCCTTAGGAAGGCTTTGGAAGGCTTAGAAAAGGTTCTATAGCCGTTGGGAACAAAGCCCAAGAGAATCAGGCCGAAATCAGGACAATGATTACATTTGACAGGGTTATCAGACGTCTAACTCTGGCATCAGATGTCTGGAAGGACACTTTAAGACGTCTGATTTCAAGGTCAGACGTCTGATTCTATGCGGGTTTCTCCCTAACTTGAATCAGATCTAAACAGGGTTCTTGTGCAAGTCGATCAGACGACATACAGGACGTCTGGAACTAAGTATGGACGTCTGGAAACCTACTTTTACTGTGGGAATTGATTTCCAAACGTTGCAACGGCTAGAAAATCTCTGAGAAGAGATTTTGGGTCAGCCGAGGCAAAACGGTCATTTATCAGACGTCTGTAAAGTCCTATGGACGTCTGATAAGGCTCTAACGGTCATAATCTTGAGTGTTTTCTAAGCCAGCCAACGGTCCACTAATTGGACGTCTGGCAAAGTCATCAGACGTCTCCTAAGACGTCTGGTCTAATGTCTGGACGTCTGAATTCATCAGACAGAACTAACTATGTCCAGCCTAACAGTTATCAGACGTCTGAAACAACAGTCAGACGTCTTAAAATTCCTTATCAGACGTCTGATTTGGGAATTAGACGTCTGGAAGTGCTGTTTGAACCCTATATTGGTTTTCTAAGTATTCTACAGAAAACCTACGTATCCTAGGGTTGTGCCGGTGTTCCTAGGACTACTGTTAGGGTTCTTTGAGGCTCTTTAACATGAAATATCTAAGGAAATAAAGAGCAACAAAAGAAACAAAAAAATACAACAAGTACAAAAGAAGGAAATCTATCCTATTCTTCATTTCCTTCCATCTTCAATCTTTCGCTCCATGCGAACCTCCTCTGTTTTCCGTCAAGCTCCTCCAATCCGTCCTGGATGCGAGCTCGAACTCCGTTCTAAACACGTCCACATTTGCAATTGACCTGAAATCTAGGACTCAAATTGCAAATGTTAAATAACACGTGTTTTGTTATCATCAAAACAAATGATCGTGGTGCTCTAGCACCAACAGTCTGGAACCCCTTCCAGACGTCTGGGATTTAATTTCCGCGGCACGGTGGATTTTGTCTACGCGCCTGCACGCGCAGACCTGCAGATGCCCTTTTTTCCCCTCTCACCTCCGCAGGCGCTGCTCTCTCTCTCTCCCCACGCGGCTTTAAAAAGAGCCCTCGCCCTCTCCCTCACTCTCATCTCCTCTGCTCCCTTCTTCTTCCTCTTCCAGCCAGAGTGCGAGTGCGAGTGCGAGCGCGAGCGAGCGGCGGCAGCGGCAGCCGTGGCAAGTCGCAGGAGGAGGTGTTGCGCGAGGGAGGAGACGCTCGGCCGTGAGGGCTCGAGCTCGCCGGGGAAGCTAGAGCCGGCCGACGGGGGAGCCGCGGGCGTGGAGCGTCCCTAGAGGGCTGCTGCAACTTGAGCAGCAGGCGGACGAGGCGCGGCACGACCATGCGTTGCGGGCGGAGGGCGAGTCGAGCTCTGATTCTAGAAATTTTTCCAGAATCAGACGTCTGGGTTTCCAACCAGACGACGGTGAAGACGTCTGGAGGACTGTCCAAACGTCTGGTAAGTAAGTTATTTTTCGTCCTTCGTCCTTTTCTGTGACCGTCCGTACTGAGCACGAGGAGTGGGTACGTGCAGGTTCTGAGATTCGCATCCAACGCGAATCAGACGTCTGGCCGCAGTGCTAGACGACTAGAAGGACTTCCAGACATCCGGGGTGACCATCGGACGTCTGGGAACTATGCCAGACGCCCCCGCAGGCTTCTGGACGTCTGAGAGTCTACACAGAGTGAAGGTATCCTCTGAACCACTTTTTAAGACGTCTGGAAGAGGTTACAGACGTCTGATTTTGGACTGTTTCGTCGTTTTCGACCCATTTAGGGCCCGTTCGGAGTCTGTTTTTCGCGTTTCGAGTTGCGTTCTTTTCGGGATAAAATCCTCTACCCGTTTACAGTAATTATATACTGTTCTGAGAAACTCCTTGTGTTTGATCCTTGTGTTAGGATCACATTCCATTGTAGTCTCGGGGGTTGTGGAAGCGTGCGGGATTTCCGACCACGCCCCCATTACTTCCGTTGTAGCTGGTAGAGTGGCTTTAGAAATTATTAACATAATTTGTTACAATTATGGAACAATTAATAGAACCTAGGGCATTGCATGAATCCTAGGAATGAGAAACCAGATTGAATGATAGATCCTAGGATACAGCATGAATCCTAGGACTGGAAAACTAGTGAAATGAATATACATATTGCAGTCTTGGAAAATGCGGAAAGGAAATAATAGCTGCCTGTAAATTGATTTAACAGCTGCTTGTTATGAATAAATGAACATGATTGAGAATATGGGTTGTAAGAACGTGAAACTGAAATGGTGAAACCTGAATGTGCTGAGTTAAAAGAGCTGGAAACCCTACGGGGAATTAGGAGTAGAACTCCTGGAAAGTGAATGGAATAGAATTGGGGAAGTGAGCTGGCCCTTGAGTACGGAGTACCAAGGAGAGCGACTGTCCCCCTGTTTAGTGCAGAGCGGAGCTAGCCGCCCCAGGGACCCGGGGTTAGGTCTGGCCACTTTGTACCAACTTGCTGGCCCTCGTGTACGCAGTACCGAGGAGAGCTACTAGTGTAGGGCGAGTACTAGCTACCCCACGGGCCCCAGGGTTCTACTAGCTCACCTACACTGACTTGTTAGGCCCACTGGGAAAACCAGGGTAGTCAGGCGAGGGTGCGCGGACTGTGGAGGGGTTGGACCCTTGCTACTGAGAGGGCTCTACCCTATACTGGTTCCGTGTTGTGCTTTGGGCACACCCGTTAACGGAAACGACTGACCGGGTGCCAGTGCGGGTTAGCTAGCCATGCGTTGACCGCGCGTGCCGTAGTCACCATTACGTCTGTCAGTGACCTTGGGGTGGTTGATTGAGAGTAGGATCACCACGGGGGACTCTCCTGGCCAGGAGAGCACCACGTGTTACTTCTACTGTTCGGAAAAGACTGCAACCAAGATCGTTCCCACGAGGAACATTCGAGATCAAATGAAGGATCTGAGAAATAGATAAATTGTGAAACAATAGAAAGACGTAAATAAAGGAAGAAAGAAAATAAAATAGCTACTGTACACTTTACTGCTTCTTTAGTTTAGCTGCCACTCTACTCAGCGTTTCGCTAACGTGTTACACTCGTTACTTTTCCAGACCAGGTGTTGAGCAGCCAGGGTCAGCAGCTGCAGAGGACGCTGGGCCGAGTAGGGTCCAGTAGAATTACCACTGTTCTCTTGTGCCCTTTTTGTTCAATTGTAGTGAGTAGTTTTTGTTACTCCCGCACTTTTCTTTACGTGTAGTTCTTGTTATGTTATAAATGTTGTTCTACTGTTGTGGTGGTACATGCTGTAATAGTTCTTTTCTTACTGTTGTATTTTGTTACTGCTAGTTATATTTCATGTTGAATGTGGTTTATTTTACCGCTCTTTTGGTTACTTCCTTGTTGGATGACTAGGTATTAGGATTAGTCGAGTCGGTCCGGTTCCTGTGTCTCGTAGGGACTCGGGAATCGGGTCGTTACAGGTGCCTTTGTAGAGACAATCCGCGCGACCTAGGACGCGCACCTGGGCCGGAGGGCGCCTGCAGCTGCAAGTGAAGCTGCTGCAGCTCGTCGACAATGGCGGCGAGGGGCGCGCACCTGAAATCACAACAATGGCCTCTCGGCCCAGTCAAAATACGCAGGAAGCTTCGCCGGAGTGAGGTGAAGCTTGTGCGGTGGTCGGCGGGGTACAGGAGTGCGTGAAGAGGCTAACCTAGGTCAGACTGTGGCCGGAGAGGTGGGTTTGTTCGGGGGGTGGTTGGGTGGCGTTTGGCAGTGAATGGAGATGGGGAATCGATAGAGTGGAGTGTAAGGGAGCTTGTGGGATGGTCGGCAAGGTGCGGGAGTGTCTGTGGTCTTGAGATGGTCTCACCGGCGGGGGTGATCGGAGGTGGAGTGGGTGGTCTGGACAGTGGCGGTCGGGTGGTCGAAAGGGCAGTTTAAAAGGAGGAAAATGAAAGGGAAATAGAGAGGAAGCTATCTACCTAAGTATTCGACGAAGGGGGAGGGCAGAGCAGCCGGCCCGTATCTGCCGGAGCTGGAGACGAAGACGCCCTGGAGGAGGGTTTCGGCGACGAGGAAGCAGGCGGAGGGCGTCAGCGGGTACAGCCCGGCGCGGACGATGGAGCAAGGTAAACCCTGCTGCAAGTAAGGCAGCAGAGCGACGAGGAGGAAGAGGAGGAGTTCGCCGGAAGCTTCGGGCTCTCTGACCGGAGGAGGAAGGGATGAAGAGGGGGGTGATTCTCCGTCAAAGGAAGCTTGAAGGAGCCGGCAGGGTCCGCCAGTCCTTATAAAGGGCTTGGCGCGCAGAGAGGGGCGAGTTGCGAAGGGGTCTGCCTCACTAGAGTATGGCCGGAAGGGACACCCATACCTTCCGCGCGTTCTCATGGAAGGTATGGTGGTCGGCAGAGGGCATGGGTGGGTCCCTGCGCCAGAGGACGTCGCAGGGAACCCCGCTTCTGTTCTGCAGGACGGCAGCCCTGCCCTGCCCGACGCCATGCTCCGCGCAAGGTCGTCGGAGTATGGCACTGTGCAGACGTTGCAAGGAGGACCGTTCTGCAAAGAACGATGAATAGTTGGGACCTAAATGCAAGAGTTTCAAAAGATGAGGGTCAAAAAGTAAATAAAGAGGACCAAATTGTGAAGTCGGTCAAGGAGGTCTCTTCTTAGGCTCAAGTTTTTCTACAAGACCAATTTGAACCTAAGGATTTTAATAGTGAATTTTAATTCTAGGTTGGATCATGTTTGACTGACCAATTTACGTAAAAATTCAAATTAAGTTATTAATTGGGCATGATTCTCTTTTTAGGTCAAAATAGGTTTATAAGGCCAAATTGAAAGCTCTAAACCCTAGAGAGTATTTTTCTATGAATTTTAGAGGGTTTAGTTGATTTTTATCCTGCCTCGAACCTTGTGAATTGAAGTGGGTATGTTTTAGGATTACAGAATGTCATTTAATTCCTGGAAGTTGCTACAACCCTTTTCTAGATCAGATCATCCCACTTTTCTTCTTGTTAAGCTTGTTTGACCTGTGTTTTAATTACCCTATTTGCAAACTGCATTGGTGAAATTGAAGTTTTACCCCATATGATTTGTTTTATTCTTAAACTCAGAATTCTCTGAGTTAAGCCTTTCTTTAGGTCATGTAGGAGCTTTTTCTTACATATCTGGGTTAGATTGTGCTAATTAGGGTTTATGATGAGGTTCTCATCAGCCGTGCTGCTCTACTACAGTTTCTGCGGCGAGGGAAGCCCAGAGCGGTTCCGTGGAAGTCATTTTTCGCGGAATCAGACGTCTGGAGTGACCTCCAGACGTCGGGGCGAACGTCCGAAGGTGGGATGAGACATCTAGTAGAGATTAATTTTTCCCGTAATTTCTCTGCCAAGTCTTGACAATGCACGCGCATGTGTCAGAGGTTGGGAGGCGCCTCGACGAGAGGACCAAGGCAATTTCGGACGTCCGAGGTCATCTCCAGGCATCTGATGGAACCCTCGGATGTCGGCACTGCGTTCCAGACGTCTGATAGAGGCACCCCAGGAGAGGTATGCCTGCGAGTTAGTTTAAGACGTCTAGGACCTCTCCCAGATGTTTGATTTCTGTCAGACCTTGTGTTTTTAGGCCCGTACAAGGCCCAAACAATGCCGATTTTCCGTAAATGAAACGTCTTTGTTTTCCTTACAAATTTCTTCACGTAATGGTACCTTGTCTATATTATCTGAAACCCTTTTGACCTGTCAACCCATGTTTTAGGTCTCCAGTTCGTCAGGTGTACGAGACCTGCAAAGACGTCAGGAGCTACTGTACGAGCCTCCCATTCCACCCAGTTATCCTAGTAGAGTGGTTCTGACTATAAATCTCCAAGTTAATAAAATGTATGCAATTAGTTAAAACCTAGGATGTGAGATGAATCCTAGGAAGAAATAAACGTATGCTCTAGAATACAATTATTCAATTGAACCCTAGGTTGTGACATGAACACTAAGGCTAGAGAAAAATGCATGTGAATGATTGAGTAAATCATGAGCTGTTTGTAATGGACCACATTATGAACAGGTCTGTACTATGATTGAGCTGCCTGTTCTGTATATATCAAATCGGATATAGAGAAATTCATGTACAAAACCTACGAGGAATGTAGAACGAGACAAGAATACCGTAGCACAGAGAACCGGATGGTTCTCGAATTGCCACCCACGGGCGACCGTTAAGGGAACTGAGCTGACCTTCGTGTACGTAGTACCGAAGAGAGCAACTATCCCTTGTAGTGTAGAGGGGAGCTTGCCGCCCTTAGGTTGAGACCCGGGGTGAGTTTGGCCACTCTATATCGACTCCTATTGGCCCTCCCATATGTGGTACCGAGGTGAGCTACTTAGTGTAGGGGGAGCTAGCTGCCCCAGGGGGCCCAAGGTTACGCATGACCACCCTACACCGACTCTTGTTAGCCCGTTGGGCAAACTGGGATAGTCGGACGAGGGTACGTAGACTGTGGAGGGACGGGACCCCTGTTCTATTATGAGAAGGCAAGGTCCTGTGCTATTCCGTACTATACGTTTAGGCGTACCCACTAGCGGAAATGACTGACCGTGTGCCAGTGCAGGGTAGCTACCCGCGCGTTTATCACGTGTGCCGTAGTCACCGCTACGTCGCGACCATGACCTCAGGGTGGTAGACCAAGTGTAGGACTACCACGGAGGGACTCTCCCGACCAGGGTAGAGCCACGTGTGCATCCTACATCACGGGAAAACTGCAAGCAAGATCGTTCCTTTAGGGAACAAGAAAACTAAGTAATGTAATGGATCCTGATTAGAGATCTCTACACAGCAAACCAGTATAAGATAATTGGAATCGAAAAGTAATATGTTAAGCTACTTGCTAAGTGCATTTTATGTTTCAGCCACCACTTTACTCAGCGTTACCTGACTCCAGATGTATAACCTTGTACAGGTCAGGGATTTGAGCAACCCAAGTCACCGACTGCTGAGGACGCTAAGCCTAGTCAAGCCCAGTTGTAATCTCTGCTACTAGTGAGTTTCTATAGTTACACTTTCTAATACTTTTCCGTTGTATTCTCTATCATCTATGTACTAGTTTTTAGTTGTGACGGCTATATTTCTATTCTTGAAGGCATGTAATATTTTAGTGTTACTGTTCTGTTTCACCTTTGTTGCCAATTTCTTTCTGCTTAGTTACATTACTTGTGTGGTTGTGGATTGTTACGAACGCGGCTTCAATATGTATTTTAAGACGTCTGACCAGACGTCTGGAACCCCTTCCAGACGTCTGGGATTCGTTTTCTGCGGCACACGCGATTTCGTCTGCTCGCCCGCAGACCTGCGACATCTTTTTCCCTCTCCTCCTGCGGGTGCAGGCTGCGCCCCTCTCTCTCGCTCTCTCTCCCCACGCGGCTTTAAAAGGGCCCTCGCCCTCTCCCTCACTCTCATCACCTCCGCTCCTCCTTCTTCTTCCAGTGAGTGCGAGCGCGAGCGAGCGGCGGTGGCGGCAGCCGCGGTGAGTGCGGGAGGAGGTGCTGCGCGAGGGAGGAGGCGCTCGGCCATGAGGGCGAGCTTGCCGGGGCTGCTAGAGCCGGCCGGCGGGGGAGTAGCAGACGCGGGGGACACGAGAGGCCTGCTGCAGCTCGAGCAGCAGGCGGATGAGGTGCGGCGCGGCCGTGCGTCGCGGGCGGAGCACGCGTCGAGCTCTGATTCTGGAAGTTTTTCCAGAATCAGACGTCTGGGAATCCAACCAGACAACAAGGAAGACGTCTGGAGGACTGTCCAGACGTCTGGTAAGTAAGTTATTTTTCGTCTTCTCCCTTTTCTGCGGCCGTCCGTTCTGAGAGCGAGGAATGGGTACGCGCAGGTTCTGACATTCGCATCCAACGTGAATCAGACGTCCGACTGCAGTGCCAGACGACGGGAAAGACTTCCAGACGTCCGGGGTGACCATCGGACGTCTGGGAACTAGGTCAGACGCCCCCGCAGGCTTCTGGACGTCTGAGAGACTATACAGAGCAAAGGTACCATCTGACCCTCATTTTAAGACGTCTGGAAGAGGTTCCAGACGTCTAATTTTGCACTGTTTCGTCATTTTCGACCTGTTTAGAGCCTGTTCGGAGTCCGTTTCCCGCATTTTGAGTTGCGTTCTTTTCGGAATAACATCCTCTACCCGTTTCCAGTATTTATATACTGTTTTGAGAAACTCCTTGTGTTTGATCCTTGTGATAGGACCCTGTTCCATTTCAGTCTTGGGGATTGCGGAGGCGCACAAGATTCCCGACCATGCCCTAGTACTCCTGTTGTAACTGGTAGAGTGGCTTTTAAGTTATTAGTATAATCTATAAATTATGGAACCATAATTAGAACCTAGTACATTGCATGAATCCTAGGAATGAGAAACTAGAATGAATGGTAGATCCTAGGGTGTTGCATGAATCCTAGGACTGGAAAACTAGATTGTATGATAGATCCTAGGGTATGGCATGAATCCTAGGATGGGAAAACTAGTGGAATATACGAATATTGCAGTCTTGGAAAAATGGAAAGGAACAAATAGCTGCCTATAAATTGGTTTAACAGCTGCCTGTTATGAATAAATGAACATGATTGAGAATATGGGATGTATGAACGTGAAACTGGAAAGGTGAAACCTGAATGTGCTGAGTTAAAAGAGTTGGAACCCTACGGGGAATTAGGAGTAGAACTCCTGGAAAGTGAATAGAATAGAATTGGGGAAGTGAGCTGGCCCTTGAGTACGGAGTATCAAAGAGAGCGACTGTCCCCCTGTTTATTGCAGAGCGGAGCTAGCCGCCCCAGGGACCCGGGGTTAGGTCTGGCCACTTTATACTGACTTGCTGGCCCTCGTGTACGCAGTACCGAGGAGAGCTACTAGTGTAGGGCGAGTACTAGCTACCCCACGGGCCCCGGGGTTCTGCTAGCTCACCTACACCGACTTGTTAGGCCCACTGGGCAAACCAGGGTAGTCAGGCGAGGGTGCGCGGACTGTGGAGGGGCAAGGCCCCTGTTTGGTTACTGTGGAGGGGTTGGACCCCTGTTACTGAGAGAGCTCTGCCCTGTACTGGTTCCGTGCTGTGCTTTGGGCGCACCCGTTAACGGAAACGACTGACCGCGTGCCAGTGCGGGTTAGCTACCTGTGCGTTTATCGCGCGTGCCGTAGTCACCGTTACGTCTGTCGGTGACCTTGGGGTGGTTGACTGAGAGTAGGATCACCACGGGGGACTCTCCTGGCCAGGAGAACACCACGTACTACTTTTACTGTTCAGAAAAGACTGCAATCAAGATCATTCCCACGAGGAACATTCGAGATCAAGTGAAGGATCTGAGAAATAGATAAATTGTGAAACAATAGAAAGACGTAAATAAAGGAAGAAAGAAAATAAAATAGCTACTGTACACCTTACTGCTTCTTTAGTTTAGCTGCCACTCTACTCAGCATTTCGCTGACGTGTTACACTCGTTACTTTTTAGGACTAGGTGTTGAGCAGTCAGGGTCAGCGGCTGCAGAGGACGCTGGGCCGAGTAGGGTCCAGTAGAGTTACCACTGCTCTTTTGTGCCCTTTTTGTTTCCACTGTAGTGAGTAGTTTTTGTTACTCTCTGTACTTTTCTTTAGCCGCAGTTCTTGTTATGTTATAAATGTTGTTCTACTGTTGTGGTGGTACATGCTGTAGTAGTTCTTTTTCTTACTGCTATATTTTGTTACTACTAGTTATATTTCATGTTGAATGTGGTTTATTTTACTGCTCTTTTGGTTACTTCCTCATTGGACGACTAGGTCTTGGGATTAGTCGAGTCGGTCCGGTTCTCGTGTCTCGTAGGGACTCGGGAATCGGGTCGTTACATGGATTGATGCATGTTATTTGGTTATTTCTCGTTGGACGACTGGGTCTTGGGATTAGTCAAGGCAAGCCGGTCTTGGATCCTGTAGGGATCTGGGATCGAGTCATGACACCCTCGAATTCAAAACTTCGCACATGACCCGATAAAGGATTCGGTTGCCCGAACCACAGGGTGTGCAGGCGGAATCGGCCCAGCCCATCTCGCCTCATATCAGTCGGATTCCAACCAAAACCTACCCAGCATGTCAAAAGATTCAGCGCAACAGGAGCAGAAGATACGATAAGATGGGCCAGACCCCTTACACTCTGACAGCTACCATGTAGCCTGACAACTAGGGGTACTAAAGCTATCAAGTAAGGTTCCTCCTATTTTTGAGAGTATAAATAGAGAGGGAGACCCCTCAGAAAAGGGTGTCCCTCCCCCCCAGGAGAGCGAGGGAGATCATGTAATTCTCAAAATTATAGTGTATAGTCGGGAGCTTTGTCCTCCCCCAGACGTACACCCCTTGTAATGGAATCGAATCACCTAACCCTCCTTTTCTCCTCTGTGTATGCTTGTGGTTGTCGCTTTACCTCCCTGCGTGATGAATAATTAATGGCTAAGTAACACTTCTTACACTAATAAATTTCTTGGTATCTTTCTAAAACTCATCATGTGCTGTTAGATTTATTTTGTCTCAAGATCGTACAAGAAATTGTAAAATAAGGTAGAAATCATAAATGAATCTAGTTAAAGGTATTTTAAATCAAATTTGGATTTCGTAGACTGTGAAGCCTTTAAATAAGGTATTGTAGTTTTAAGTATGTATAGTTATTTATATCTCTAAAAGTGCAAGTTTCAAGAAAAAATTAAGAGAAAGCATAGTAAATAAAAAGAAAGAGAAGAAAGGGTAGAGAGGAAAGAGATGAAGTAAAGTTATTTCATACAAACAAAATGTGATGGTATATTGTTATGTGAGGATCTGACAATGGGACACATATAGTGACATATAATGTGATTACATGGGTTGACGAACATGAATCAACGCTCTATGTCAAGGTATTGGATCTAAGAAAAAGATGCATTGATTGACAAATGATGGTAGGCATAGAAGCTGTTATATGACATATAGTGGAATTGGTATCTAAAATAGCATGAGTGCAGCACCATGTACAATCTGGAGCTAATTCAAATTAATTCTAAGCTTTTATAGGCTGGTCCAAACCTATTTAATTTGAGATCCTTTTAACTAGTTCAAGTGAAATAAAATGGCTTCACTGAAGAAACTAGTACATCATGGAAATATTAGTGATCATTTGAAATAATATCATGCAAAATATGATCCCAAAGTCGGATAAAATCAATGCAAAAATAAGTAAAATGGTAGAAAATTAATACTAATTACATGATATAATATTCAAACTAAAAAGTAAGCATTAATTATTATAAAGTAAGGAAAGAAAATTTACGATTACGAGTTGTTTTCAATTAGACTAGTTTATAAACATCATCCTACTTCATCCAACTTTGATATTAAGTGTTTGTTCAAAGTTCTAAAGTCAGTGGTGGCAACTAACGTGAGTTATATACTTATTTTAGGACATATCCAACAACTCACATAATGAACTAAAAACAACCATATATTATCGGCGTTCATATTTCCAAAGGAACTCCACTTTTATTGAGCAGATTCATAGCATGCTAAGCTTTGGGTAATTTATTTGTTTTATGGATAAAAAAGTAAGGACTTTAAGAGGTTGGCTTAATTGAATTTCGTTGTATTCTAAGGTACATTTGGCTTTTGTCCCTAATATTTGTCAAAAAAAAAAAAAAAGTGAAATAAATCTTTTTGAAGCATACTATTTCAAAAGAAATCATTTCTTTTGTTGTTAGAAGTACTAAGCAAATAGTTAGTACCTACTTCTTATGATATGCAACTAAAGAGCTATAAAAATACAATATAAGATTGGAGGATGTTTAAGATTGTAAAATTTTTAATAGATAAGATAAAATATGGGAATTAGATTAGAGGATATTTTTCCTCCTATTTTTGAACCACTTCCTCCAAATCTTATAAAGGTTTAGAAATTTATCTGTCTTTGTCAAAAAAAACAAGTTAAAGAAAAACTCCTAAACAGCCTTGTAAGAGCACAAAGAAAAGGTGAAAAGTAGGAAATTTTTTATCACACAAGTACGTAAATAAAGAAGTTACTCGAGCATCGAGTGGAAGAAGATTAGTAAACATGTAGAAACAACAAACCACCACCATGCATCCAACCTATTATTAGTGATTGAAGGTCCTCCCTACGTTAATGTGAGTCTCCTTGTAAATGATGAGATTTCCCGTAGGTTCGATCTAAGAGAAGCTTAGTTAAGTAATATAACAAACGAATTCAAGAGTTTGAAACCAGGGAATGAAATCCTTAATGAAGAGTAGAGAATTTTTTTGACTAGGATCTACCAAACTGTTTACATGTCTTTTTAGAGGAGATTTAACCTCAATTTACTATGCAATGGAAGGTGATCTCATTAATTACATCCTTACTCTTAGTGCAACAGGAATATATGGGAATTCTTCAATCCAGAACCCTTGAGCTCAAGGAATGTTTATGGTAGTGCAACGGGAAGAGATACTCCTAATTTGATTTGGCAATTAGAATAGCAATGCTTCAAGTTCTCCATGAATAAATTTGATTTGATCTCCGTATCGTGATTGATGATCTAGGGTTGATTCATTCGTACAATATCATTGCATAATCGTTGGAAGGTGCACAGACCAATAAGTAATAAATTCATAATAGGATGGAAAGTTTATAAGTTTGAGAGATAATTAGGTCAAACAAAATCAATGAAAATGGTTGATCAAGCTAATATCTAATAGACTAAATAGGTCATACTCCACTCTCATCGAGTCCATCTTTATCTTGTCTCTTAGTCCCTTTTGAGTGAAGTCATATACTATAACTTATTTGAGTATTGATTGAACCTCAAAGTGTTCAATTAAAATTTCCAATAAAAATCACACAAATGATATAGGAATGGTGATTCAGTTTCACTTATATAATGTACGTTTGGAGAGATTCACTAAAATCTCTCTTAAGCACCACAAGAGTGATTACCCCTTTTCCCTATATACGTAGGTTTTTTTTACAGGGGATTTAAGATCTTAATTATTACATATAATTATTTGCTCTTCCAGGAACATAATCATTTTCTCTATTTCTCAAGGGCCAGCCTTGTCTTTGCATCGTTTTGCCTTCTCGATTAGTTCTACATGGACATCATGCTCCACTTGCATTGGTTATCGAGCCTGATTCTCACCAAACGGCTCGAGTAAACCTATGTTGCTCTACCCAGGTTCCATAAGGGCTTTTCACTTATGGATTGCAATTTTTCACTTGTAAAATAATTTTTCACCTTAGGAGGAGAGAAATCACGTCGCATAAGTCAAGAATCCCTTAGAATTAGTGAAAACTGGTTGGCAATAACATTCATTGGTATTTTTTCATTTTCAATTGATGTATTTTGATTTTCAACCGGTGAAGAATCGAAATATACTATTTGAATATTAAAACACATCGATGTACTTTATCTGACTAGGATGCGCACATTTCCCTATTCTTATCATAATAAATATCGACCAACATTATATCAATACACCAATCATCCTACCCTAACATTTATCTTTCGTTGCTTAAACAAACACTCCACTCTCTCTCTCTCTCTCGATCTCGACAATGATTTTAGACGAGGTAGGGGGGAGAATTGTTCGTTGATCTGATGTTTGCCGAAATGGATAA
Organism: Thalassia testudinum; assembly: GCA_037157565.1. Classification (NCBI taxonomy): domain Eukaryota; kingdom Viridiplantae; phylum Streptophyta; class Magnoliopsida; order Alismatales; family Hydrocharitaceae; genus Thalassia; species Thalassia testudinum. Next base: position 60,190,163 of record JAZHRO010000030.1, read on the forward strand.
CCAGAAAAATACACATATATAATTACATGTGATTTGAACAGGGATGACGTAATCGGGGACTTCTCGAGAATCTCAATTGGTCATGTGGTTTAAATTTCGGAGAAAGTTACGCTTTTGTTCGTTCCTCTGGATCTAATTTGGATCGACAGCATCACTTTCACCGTGATTATTCGATATATATATATATATATATATATATATATATATATATATAAATGATAAAATGGCGCAAGTAGCGATTTAATTTAGCCGTCAATTGCCATCACCATGTTTAAAAATATCGTGTGTGTGTCAGGGAACATCGAGGATCCCACTCATGCCACGCAAATCCACGTCCACAAATGGTTGCGTCTTTACGTCATTTTCGCGTGATACGTGTGGAACTCCAAACAGATCTTAAAATATGAGGGGAGTCTATAGAAAAACGCCAACCGTGCGAACGAATGGGAAACGAGAATTAATTTTCCAATTTTTTAAAAATTTTCTCATTGACTTCTTCAAATTATCCGAGTTTCTTGAAACAACGTAGGCATGACGTAAACGTATTCTATCTAAATTTGTGAATACATTTTTTTAATTTTATTTTTTTATTTGTGAGCTATGCAATACACAGGAAAGTGTGATGCGATGTACGTGCTGAAGAAAATTCAACTTCGAGCCCCGTTAGAATCGAGATTTCGCAATCCGTAGGATGTCACCTAGAATGCAGCTGCCCATCACATCTCACCGATGGAGTTCGAGCATGGATGTCTTAGGATACATTTGTCGGTGGGGTTTAACCTACCTCAAATTTTTTTAAATTTTTTTTTATTATTTTAACATAAACATCATATTAATATATTAATCACTTTTTATTTTTACTTTTATTATTAAAAAAATATTCACTGTATCATCTACTCTCGATTATAAACATATGATCACTGACATTCTTCACTTAATCGTAAATAAACATCTACTAATATTCTTTACTCTCACTTATGTCATTAAACAAATATTCACTGATACCATATCGATACACCAATCATTTTAATTTTATACTTAACCCTATCCTTATTCCATCATCCAAACAAATACTAATTCCACTTATTCTATTTTAATCCTACCACCAAACACATCCTTAGGTTATGTTTGATTCATGGGATAAATTTTAAAAGATAAATTTTACAAGTAGTGAAATTGAAGGATACCTGAGAGATAAGTAAATTTTTATATTTAAATAAAATGTGAATCAAATGATAGATAAATCATAAGATATGTGAAAATTTTATCTCGAAGAAGGAAGAGATAAATCTATCCCATATCTCCCACCGAAATACATTAATTCTAGGATATCTCTTCTTCTCTCGGGACAAATCTATCCTGTGATAAAATCCACCAAAGAGGCACTTCTCCGGAGGTACCTGGAGGGCTGATTTTTACAAGGTAAATTTCCCGTATCCTCTCCGTCCGATACGGGATCTGCCCATCACATCTCACCGATAAGAGTTCGAGCATGGATCTTTTACGAAGGGCCCACTGTGGGTAAGGGAAGAGTAATGAAATTTGTCATGATTTTGGTTTGTATGAAATATTTTTAAATCTTTTAACAGTCACAGGACTTTGCCGTATACTTTTAATTAAGCTAATTTTTAACCCACTTCTTGCTGTATATTTATAATTAAATTAATTTTTAACTCACATATTATGTGAAAATATAAAAATTAAACTCATATCAAAATTCAGCTATAATTTCAATTAGAGAAAAATTTTAAAAAGAAAGTAACGTATGGGAGCTTATTTTCTAAATTAGAGTTAATATATCATGATTTTTAACAAGTAAAAATTAAAAAATTTAGATTGAACACCAAAATATATCATATATTATAAAATATATTATCTAATATATTTTTATTTTTAATTATATTTTAGATTAATCTAATTTTATATTAATTAAATATCAATATAATCACATATTATTTCATATTCTTGTAGAGATACATTCAATATTGATCTCTAATAAAAGAACACAACAAAAAGATTGATGACGAAGATAAAATTTAACACAGACTTACCAATCCAACATTGTATAAAATAATTAAAATAAACCAAAAAAAAAAAGGGAGAGAGTCTAACAAATAAAAAATAATAATAAGTCACCAAAACCTATTTCTACTGATAGGATACAAAATCTCAAACCCACGTCCCCTCAGATAACGTTACCGATCAACTGTGCTGACAATTAATATAATTATTTTTATTTAATAATTATTTAAATAATAACCTATCATTTATAAAAAATAAATAAACAATGCAAATTACCGTATTAGCGGTTACCGACACCCTCTTTCATTATATATCTGTGTGTGTGTGTGTGTGTGTGTGGATCAGGAAGGAGGGATGATAAAATGTCTAAAAATTAGAAAACATGGCAAGCAAATGTCCAAAGTCCAGCCTACAGATAGGTGGTCTCGCAACTTGATGTGGCCTTCAAAGATGTGCTTAACATGTCGATGTCAAGTCCTCGACAAAAAGGTGCTCTCGGGCTTCCATGACTTCTCAATGAGACAAAATTATACCCCAAACGAGACCATTTGATGCCTTTCAAGTACACTGACGCGAATGGTAGGATAAAAATTATCTTTTGTTTTTCGTTAGGTCAAGACGACCCTCAATAACACCTTTCCCTACATAGGAATGATTACGTGGCTTTACATCAAAAAAGAGTGTACACGTTGGGCGCAAGTTAATGATTAATTCACTTGGCAAGTTAACTCCTGAAAAGATGAATTAACCTACATTTACTTGAACATATGATAAAAATTTAAGCTAAGAATTATCAACATCAATTTTCAAAATTATTAATTTCGTAACTCTCTCATGAAATCTTATTATAATCTTAATTTAAATAAATATTATAAAAATTAACATTATAATTGAGTAAATAAAAATTAATATTAACATCAAAAAAATAAAAATAAAAAATATTATTAATTTTATATTTCTTAATATTAATTTCCTAACCCTTCTAATAAATTAAACTTAAAATTTCAAACCAAATATTTGAATTTGACACCGATGTGATTTTCATGTTTGCCTGAATTTTTCGGCATACACTCATGGAGTATAAAATAAGAATTTCATTATGTAAGAGGATGAGAGTACAGATCACTTGCCACAAGTCCCATTTGCCAAGAACCAGATCCAATCAAATTGAATTGTGACCATGTGATTACGTAAGTGAATAGGGTTATAATACACCCAGATTGTCACTTCTAAGGACGGTTGCTGCTCATGACTTGCTTTTAATTCCTATTCTACTAAGGTTTTTGATAGAAGGTTATGTGCAAGAATGATGCAATTTATGTAAGAGTTCAATTGTTATCATTTTCTTTTACCCAATTAGGACGAAGTGCCTTGGCGTAAGATTTCTAATGCACATAGACGTGAATTGAACAGTAGCAACCCAATCTTTGCTTTTGACATTTAAGTGAAATATTAGCTGGAGAATAGTGTCACACGGCTTACCACATATCATTGCAATAGAAAGGCATTAGCAATGGATCTACTTAGAGTTGCAATCAGTTTGTTTTTGCTATATACATGGAAGATGATTTCAACAGGTGATCATCCTAAAACCACTCAAGTAACTGAATATTCACTTTCCTTGATAAATCTGGCAAATGACAGACATTAAACTTGAACTGATGGTTGAGCAATTTGCTTTCTATATCAAACCTCACATGTCTCTAACAGCAGCAAAATAAATAAACCAAAAAAAAAAATCCCTAACCCTAAGTGCTCCCTTTACCCATGCTTCGACACTACTTGCAAAGCAACGAGTAGGAACAAGATCATTTCCATCCAGGTCTAGATCAGATAATAAATAGAAATCTATTTAGCTTCAATGTCATTACCATTCACTGGATTGCACATGACTTGAGGAAAAACTCAACAGCATAATCATGATAACATTGTCTCACTTATCATTGGAATGCTGTTCCCTTGAGTGCAAAGACATCAGAAAGATCCCTTGAGATATGGATTAGGCTCTACTTTTAATGTGAGATGCATCTAAAGATACGTGATACTAAAGGTAAGTCTAGCAAAGGAGATAATATGGCAGCAAATTCATTTTCCATTAAACAAATATAGGGCGTAAGTAGTTGAAACGTTACACACATCAGTCATCGATAAAACCAACTAGCCTTTGGAGAGCCACATACAGACATTTTGTCTAGTCAAAATATATCTTTTGTGCAACTTGGAATTCAGTGACTCAGACATGGTTGTGCCTGCAAGCAAATCTTGCTGAATGAGACTGGCAAGCAAGGCTGCATTTGTAAATCACGGCTAGAATGAGTCTAAATCATTCTTTACGTCCCATAAGATCTTCAGGATATAATTATATTAGGAGTGACAGTGAAAAAAATGCAAACTACCTGATAACGTGTGCATATATGGGAAGCAAATTGCCAAGAAAACTAATTAGTCTTTCATTTCGGACACACAAAAAAAAAAAAAAAATCCTCCTTCAACATTAGAAGAGGCAACACCAAGATCACTTCTGATGCAGCCATCATCTGGATCTGCAATCTCAAATAAGAGCCAGAACCGTATCATGGCGCACAACCACCAGATTTATCTATGCCCTTGCGTTTTAAGTGTGGAGATTTGACAATGTTGTCAAAATGTAATCAGAAGTACACCTAGAGACAACCACACAACGATACAAGGCATAGCAAAGAGATGGGGGAAGAGAGAATGAGAGGCATACATTTTACCCTCATCAAGAAGCGATGATGCTGCGCACCTGACTACTACAACTCTATGGAAGAGAAATGCCAATGCTGCCCGAGGAAGGCACCTTTTTCGGCTGTTAGAATACCATGACAAAGAAGCTTGTCTTGCTGTCAAGAACCAATCTGTGAAAAGATTGAAGTTCATCTGTTAAGGTTGAAAAGACAGAAATAAGGTAAAAAACTTTTTCTTGGTTCTTGCTATTTGCATGTGTTAGAGCAAATATGTACATGTCCAAAGATTATTATCTTCAGCATCCATGATAAAGAAAACTGAAAAATAGCATGCATCATATAGGTTATAAATAATATTCACCAAGAAAAGTGCATGTACTAGATGCCATAAGGCGTGTAGTTCAGTTAACATGGTTAATTCTAATATCTAAATGTGCCTAATCTTAACAACAAAAATGAGAATCATGGCAGGAAACCCACATCAGTTTTTTACTCAAAAACTAAGACACAAATGCTGTTTAAAAATTAAATTAAAAGAATGATAAATTCTAGCAGCCAAAGAAATCAATATTCCAACGAACTATACACACCAAATTCCATGATTCCCTAGTAGGCCTTCCAGAATACATTCCATCTTGTGAACAACTTGGTCTTGCATCCTTGGCTGTAGAGGAGATAAATAAGTTACGGACATTGCAAAGATTTTCAGCTAAATTTCAGGGTTCGAGGACACCGAGGCTAGGCTACCAAACAAGATCTTGAGCATTCATGGTATAGGACTGACAAAGGTCCACATACACCAAGTGATAATTTGGACACAAAAACCCACTCCCGAGGTTAGTACAGTTGTCCACTACCCTGCACAGAGGCAAACTTAAATAATTAGCATCAATATTCACCATTATGTGACACTAAGGTTGGTCCATTAATACCATAGTTTTAAATTTTGTGACATCCATGCCATGGATGTAATGGGGAAACTGATAGTGACAATGGGCACATTTAAACTCTTTTGAGTTTGTGAGTCATTTGAGCTATCTCTTCTTATAATCTCATTTCTCTTCTTCCTCTTCTCTCTTTGAAATTGACTTAGCAACATCTCCTTCAAAGGCTCCCTCCAAGCTTGCTAGCTAGTAGATAGCTCATACATCTCCCTCTCATGCATCTCCAAGTCTCCTACTTTCATTGGTTCTCAATTGTGTAGGAGTGTAGATGAAACCTCGCTGCAGGAATTTAGAGTTAGTTTGTGTAGAAGTAGTCTTAACTTATATAAAATTTATAAGATTGTATAGGCCTAGTTTAGGCACACTTAAGCTCTATTACGGTTATATAAGAGTGTTAGGTTAAGTCTTACCTTAGCTACATAATGGTCATACATAATTAATTTACCATCAACATGCTTTATTACTTAGGCTATCAAAGTGTTCATTCATAGGAAACTAACACCTTTCAATTGCTATGTATGCATGTATATGTAAAGAAGAGATCGAATCGTACTATGGCATTGCGGAAGCATGAAATTGAGCATTTTAAAATTTTAAATGCAAACCGATCTGATACCCAATACCAATCATGCAAATAAACCAAAAATCTTAGAACTGAAATCACATGAGAAGAACTAATTTTTTTCTCATTTTGAGGTCCAACAAGATGAGAAATTTTACCTTCATGGGTGGCGTAGTTCAGCACCACACAAGCAATGCCTCTTACAATAAGTCTTGACGCAACCCAAGATCCTCCTCCTCGACGATGGATGAAGTCCCTTCATGTCGAGGACAATCAACCACTATGCGTCGCAAACTCCTTCATGATTTCTAAGAACAACATTCATTCTCTTCCTTGAATCGCCCACTCCTTTTGACGATTAGAAGGCTCCAACGAGTACCTCCAGAAATTAGACATCCAAGGTATATGCTGGACATCTTATCTCCTTCAATCTGGACTTCTAAAGGAAGCGTTGGGCATCTAGAGGGCCAATCAGACCTCTCTTGATTGCTCTAGGGATCCAACCTTGAGAAATAGGAAGTGACGATGCTCGTCCTTTCTCTCCTATTGCTGGCAATGGAAATAATTGTGGTTGATTCAGATCTTAGGGTCTGCCTTGGGAGATATTTATAGGGATCCTTGAAATCCTAATATGATGGAAAATCATTGGATCTTAATCCAATAGTTGGTATCTATTCCTAGTTGAAAATTGCATGATTGGCCCATAACTAATTAAGGCCAATTTGAATTTGGTATTCAAAGTTCATTTAATTGCCATCCAAACATTTTAGATGAAGACCCACTCAAATTAGGCCCAATTAAATGTTCAATCAAATGTTATTTAACTCTTTAAACAACATTTGATTCATTTACAAATAGGAACACATCACAATCATTATTGGTTTCATCACGCCAATAATGAAGTGTCTAGGATGCATAGATTATGACACTATGCCTCCGTCAGATATTCCAAATATTTATGGATCTTTCACACTAGAGGACAATATTAACCCAAGGTCTAAAATCCTATTAGGCAACTATCATCTCTCCATGGATTATATTATTTATGGCGTCTCTTCATATCATTGGGACGAGATCGAAGACTGGTTCCTTTCCCAAAGGATTGTCTTCTTCTCTTCATGCTTGAGTATGATCAATACCCCACAAGCACCTGTAAAATTTGCCTTTCGCAATATACTCAAAGCGAGCTCTTTCCTCCAATTTCCCACATATATCTATGAAGCAGATTTGTGTGATCCCTTCAAGATATCATGTGTCTCATGTTCCCTCCCACATGCACCAGCTTTGGGGAGACATTCCCTTAGATAAGAAAATCTCATGTCTAATCGAGAGAAAACCTTTCTTTGAGTTATCCATGCGAAATTTCTCCAAGATCTTGGTGATTTATCTTTGCTACGATAATCTCTATATCCTCCTCTTTGTTTCTAAACACTTTTAGACCCAAGATATAAGAGGCTTCGAGACCCTTCATCTTGAACTTCCGAGATAACCAGAGCTTCACACTAGATAACATTCCTACATCTTTCTCAACGAGTAGGATGTCGTTCATATATAGCACTAGAAATGTAATAGCACTCACACTGGCCTTATAGTCATAAGGTTCATCTAGATTCTGATGAAATCTATAACCCTTTATGGTCACATCGAATTGGATGTTCCAACTATGAGAAACTTACTTGAGTTTATATATGAATCTCTTTAGCTTGCATATGTTTCTTTCACCACCATCTACTTGAAAACCCTTAGGTTGCTCCATATAGATGTCCTCTTCAAGAAATCCATTGAGGAAAGCTGTCTTGACATCCATCTACCAGATGTCATAATCATAGAATGCAACTATGGCCAGCAATATCCAAATAGATTTAAGCATGACAACAGGAGAGAAGGTTTCCTTATAATCAACCCCTTCCTTTTAGATGTAGCCACTAGCCAGAAGTGGTGTTTTAAAGGTCTCTACCTTCCCATGTGGACTTAGTTTCCTCTCGAAGATCCATATACACTCAATGAATTTTATTCCATTAGAAGGATCTATCAAGATCCATACATCATTCGTATGCATAGACACCCAATGAATTTTATTCCATTAGGAAGATCTATCAAGATCCATACATCATTCCTATGCATGGAATCTATCTCAGACTTATTTGATCTAGCTAAGTATGTCACATTATTCATACCAAGGGATCCAATTTTAATACACTAAAAATAATGTAATTCTTTTATTCAGATGAAATGTAACCTATTACATTGCTCGAATGACTCACATAGGGCATACAAAGTCGAATAGTATAAAGTTTGACATTATAGCTTGTTGGACATTTAAATATTTATTTTCTATATTTCTTTGATGAAAATATTGATTTTCTATATTGGTAGTGTATTTTTCCTAACTTCACCTATGGCAAGCTTTTTGTCTTTGCATTGCTAATACCAAGCCTCTACAAAGGAGGGTTGAGTTAGGCAAGCAACAACCAGCCTAAAACTACTTGAATCTTCCAAACACCAATCAGATCATCCATATTTACACAGGCGTCAAGTATCTTCAACATTCAAAAGATAAATACAACTTGGCCAAAAAAACGAATTTAATGGGTACTTGCATGATTCTAGAACACTTGTATCTGAGAAGTCAAAATCTAAACAACACCCGCAGCAATCAGATTCAAGCTTTCTACACTAACAAATTAGCATGATTCTTTTTAAAGGGGAATGCCTATAATCTGCTTGTTTGACCTTGAACTGCAACACCTGAATAATGATTGACAATGGGATTTCATTTTTTTTCATTGGAGAGAGCAAATTACAGGAAATGTCGTAAGTCCTTCAAGCTTAAAATACAGTAAGAGTGCATTTTTTCAAGCCTCGTTGGCACCTATTTAGCATATGTGTTATGTTCATATTTTTCCAAGTAAAAAGGAACCCTTAATACATTCCAAACTTCTCTAACAAGATGCTTTATTCCTTCACAATTATTTCGGAATGCATAATTATCACTTATCAGCTAAACAACATGGTGCAGATTTAGAAGAGAAAAGCTTGTACATCAGCACCGCCATGTCAAGAAATTAATAGCATCAAGAAATCTTCACAAACCAGAAATTGGAGTCTTTGTATATCCCATTATCGGGATACAATGTGGAAATTGCACTCTTGGTAACACCCACAAAAAAAATGGAACACTTGATAATACCCACACAAATTTTGCACCAATTTGAGAAAAACTAACCCTCCCAGAATATTCTGTTATACCCAAAAAGAGTTGTCTATGTTTTTTTTTTCTTGCGAAGTTATTTATGTTAAGGGACTCTTATGTACTTTTCCTTTCTTGTCATCTTGCCCTCATGATATAAGGGGCTAGGACATCATCAACGAGAATGAGTCACCAATTCTTCCTTCTTTATAATGTATCAGAGCTCTAGGTATCCTCGAGTCAATGACTATCACCACCACTAGCATTTATCATCAATCTCACCTACCAGCAGAAGCACGTTTAGCTCCACCTCGCAGCAGTTGCAGCAGCACAGTAGGCAGGTAGTAAGCATCTCACCTTCCCTTACAGCAAGTCTATGGAGATGAGGTTGACAGTGTTATCATTGTGGTTGTTTTTGTTGTTGCTGCTACTAATTTTGTTGTTGACGATATCTCTTGCAGTTAGCCACGTCATTGTCAAAGCCAATGCAACCAGTGGAGGTAATTTAAAATCTGACAAAGCTGGCAACACAAATGGACCTTATAGTTGCTTGATATAAGCATCTCAATTAGCCAACTTACAGCATATGAATGGCTGAGCAATGCCTACAGATTCACCAATCAAGTTGACATTGGACTGTGCAGTCAGAAGATGCAAGATCTTCACCCTTTTGCATGTCAGGGAGATGTCCACGTATCTTCCATGCTGCAGATATCTAGGACTCCTAATGCTCACAAGCTTCCCATGAATGTCATGACTCAGTTATATTCTGAGGAGCTTAACCATAGAGTGATATATGATATGTTCCAAGATCTGCTGACTTGCGAGAGAATCGGAGATTGTTGTGCAGAGGTCTCTATTATCTCCTTAAGTCATCAATTATGCTGAAATCCATTCTTTGGCTTGGACACGTCACTGCAAAAGCTTTGTCATCTCTTGCCTCATATATTGTCATTGGCCACTTTTGACTATGAAACATGGCAACTAGAAAGAAGTTGGACTTCATTTCCCTAAGGTAAGGGCTATTCTAGGATGATGATATTTAATTGGCTCACGTTGATATGTGGAGGCCTCTTTGTGTTCCAACTAAAAGAGGTCATGAATATTACATGGTCATTGTTGATGTATCCACTTACTTTTCTTGGACATTCTTGGCAAAGGATAAATCAACTTAGGTCCCGTTTGGTGCAGTTTTAAATAGACTTTTTATCCTATGTGGTAGTCATAACTACTACAATGCAAAAGTTTTATTTTCACCCATCATATCTACCACCATCCATCGTATCCATCCCTCACCAATCATATATACTTCCACTAACTCACTCACACTCATCACATCTATCTCCCACCAACTCAGTCTTCAACTTTAAACCTTTAACAAGCTGGGCCTTAAAGCATCTATTGCGAAGGTGAAGTCACAATTTTTATATACAATAAAGGTTGTTTGCACTGAGAATGCCCTCAACTCTTACAGTAGCCTTGTAGTTCTCCAGCATCCATGGAATAGTTCATAAAACTATCTATTACCAACTTCATAGCAAAATTTTGTGGCAAAGAGGAAATGTAGACATCTCATTAATACTACCCATAACCTAATGGCACATGCTTGTATGACCTCATCTTATTAGCCTTATGTAGTATCACATCTTATTATGTCATCTACACCAGGCCCCCTTCTTTTCCAAGACATGCCATTATGCTCTATGCTGCCAGAGGATTTTTGGTTTGTCTACTTTGTCCACAACCTGGGAGCAATTAGAGACGGACTCATTTGCTTGGTGAAGTATGTATCCTTGGGCTACTCCAAGACTCAAGAAGAGTACAAATGTTTTTTGAAAAGAAAAAGAGTATCTGATGTAACTCTTTTTGTGGCATGAAATGACTTTGAGTGGTTATCATTTAGATAATTATCCTTTGGCTTTTCAAAAAAAAAAAACAAATGTTACAATCCAACTCATAAAAGGGAATATGCTAGCGCATATGTGACCTTCAAGTTTGTGCCTTACTTTTCTAGTGTGATTTGATGTGCTTCTAATGAGGAGCTCAAGATGCAATCCATTGCCTATACCACCACCACCTCTTGACTTTTCTTCCTTAGGGCAGAGCACTGGGTTGGAGTAGCTCAGCCTGACTACCATGGAGCAAGCCCGAATCCACAATTGCATTGGGCTAAACTTGGCTGAGTTGGAAACATTTGTTAAATGGGTTGGGCTCCAGTCATAAGTAGCCCAAACACGACCGAGCTCCCTTAAGCTTGAACAATTATGTTAAATAATATATACATATTTCTACACAGACATCCACTCCTCCCTTTCTAGAGCATCAATATGTTACATTCATCATCCATGCAAGTCCTAATTGTTATAATGCCATCTAGACCATCAATATGTTAATGTTCCTAATTAAGATGGAGGTATTTTATTTTCTATATTTTTCATTTTCTTCTTGATAGTTTGCTGAATATGAGATTGGAAAAATTAGAATTGGAGTCTCACATAAATTTTTGGTTAAATCCTATCCGGAGATGGAGATGATAAAGAGATGACATTTTGGGTGTCATCCATGTTAAGTGCATAAGCCTGGCCCAAGCCATCTATACTCACTCCAGCTTAGGCTTTGGCCAATAATTTAGACAATTATAGGGTCTTGACCTGACCCGCCAAGCTGATTAACTATATGTCATTTGGTTGAATAGGGCTTGACTTTCAAAGGTTCAACCGAATGATCACACGTGATCCTTATTTACCGTGTCTCCACCACCGGACTTATCCCTAAGCTAATTCTACAGACTTCTCCAAAGCCATAATAAAACTAGTGTTATAGCACCTTATACCCCTAAAAAATAGTACCAAATCATAAACTCAAGAGAATTGTCTTACTTAACATAAGCTTAAGTATTTTGGGCCAGTCGATGATAAGTCCATTAAGGCTTGTGGCTCAACAATGTTAACTAGGTGGTAACCTTGTAGCATGTTTAGTGTGGAAGCCAAGATGTCATAGAATGATATCAAAGCACAACTCTCACTTTGTGGGAGAAAAATGTTAACCCAAAAGGTGAATCTATTGCTAGTAAGATGGCTACTAGAAAAGACTTCAGTTATCATTTGATGTGGAGCCACCACTATTACTGGGGAGTCTAGGTGAGCTGCATTGAGGATGTTCAATTATAATGTAGGAAAGAATGTACCACTCCATATCCCTAGAAAACGGTACCACATCGAGAACTCATGAGAGTTACAAGTACCATACATATGTAAAGGCATGCTACTAGTTAACATAGGCTTAAACATTTTGGGTCAACTGATGATAGGTCCATTGAGGGTTTGTGGCTCAACAAAGTAGTAGCCTGATAGCATGCTTGATGTGAAAATTGGGAAATCACACAAGTGTAGCTCCTATAGGATGAAGATGACAAGGGGGCTGGTGACCAGAGCTACAAACAAATCCAAACATATTTAAGGATGCAAGTACAGTTGGTAGAAAAATGCTTTGGTCATAAAACACAAGAAAGATGGCACAATGGACAAGTAAAGGCCCTCTTTGTGATGGAGCATAGTTAGACCTATAATATTTACTACTTTGATACTTTTGTTGTTACTTATTAGTCACCATGATTGGCTCCTATTTCAAATTTATGTTAAAAATGCATTCGGGAATTTGTTAGAATAGGTTATGTAATGACCTAGTTTTGAGATCCAAGACAAGAGTACCAAAATCTATAGGCTAAAAAAGATTATTTATGGTCTCAAGCAAAGTCCATATGATTGGTCCAAAGTACTATTGGAGATGGTTGAGAAGTATGGCTTTAAGAAATCCTCCTTGGATCAGTTGCCATTTGTCGAAAGGACCATCTATGGATGTGGTCTTTTTTTTTTTTTTTTGAGAGGGTCCATGGATGTGTAATTGTGGTACTCTGTGGATGACAGTATCCTTATCGGAGATGACATATAGGGTATATTTGCAAGAAAGTCACAGGACTATGCCTTGCTCCATGGAAAAGAGATCTAACCTAGACAATCCCTTGATGACACTGTTTTCCTTCACCACAGAATATCAACAGGTTAAATCTACAAGGGAGAACCTTTTTTTTGTAAACATCTGCAGGGAATAACTTATATGGACCCTAAGAAAATATTCCACAGAAAAGATTGTACAAATATTGGACAGGAACCTATCTACGTGTAGTAAAGAGAACATTATATAGACTTGACTGACACGTAAGGAAGAAAGCAGCTGGCAATAGTAACCTGCTTTGAAGCAGTGATAATGTTGAAGAGAACTATCAAATGATACCACTGCACAAGGCCAAGTTCATGTCTTCTTTAAAAGAAATTGGTAAGTGATGAGTTCCTCGAACAACATTGAAAAAATATTAACTTACACAGCACCTTGCTTTTCTCATTTGACAAATCAAACATCCAGAACCTCTAAACTTCACCAAGCCCTTCAATCATTACTCCAAAAAACTTACAAACCTAAGGCCTCATTTGGTTGCAAGATAACCTAGGAGATAATCCGTTGGAGGGATAAAGTCAGGCTTGCAATTTTTAATGCAATATTCTTCAATTTCTAACATTATGAAAAAGGTCTGCAGGGAATAACTTATATGGACCTTAAGAAAATATTCCACAGAAAAGATTGTACAAATATTGGACAGGAACCTATCTACGTGTAGTAAAGAGAACATTATATAGACTTGACTGATACGTAAGGAAGAAAGCAACTGGCAATAGTAACCTGCTTTGAAGCAGTGATAATGTTGAAGAGAACTATCAAATGATACCACTGCACAAGGTCAAGTTCATGTCTTCTTTAAAAGAAATTGGTAAGTGATGAGTTCCTCGAACAACATTGGAAAAATATTAACTTACACAGCACCTTGCTTTTCTCATTTGACAAATCAAACATCCAGAACCTCTAAACTTCACCAAGCCCTTCAATCATTACTCCAAAAAACTTACAAACCTAAGGCCTCATTTGGTTGCAAGATAACCTAGGAGATAATCCGTTGGAGGGATAAAGTCAGGTTTGCAATTTTTAATGCAATATTCTTCAATTTCTAACATTAAAAAATAAATTAACAACCTTCCACTACAATAACTATCACATCAAACTCACCACTTATCTCACCATACAGCCAACAACTTAGCCTCAGTAACCTCACCTACCAATTTATCCCGGTCACATATTATGCCTGCTGCCAAATACAGCCTAGAGTTCTTAAATGGCACAGGTAAATAAGAACTACACACTTTTATCCGAGTTTCAGACCATATAGGGAAAAATCAATTTCAAAGGTATTGCTGCATGGAAGCAGTCAGAAGCAACTCCAGCAATGTCTTGTCAAAGAAAAAAGAAATGACGATTATTAACTCATGACATGTTCAGCCGCTTAATGCAAATTACACAAAAAAACTTACAAACTCCAAAAGAAAAAAGCTTCTAAGCATAAATTACGACAACCATCTGAACACACTCAAAAGCAACAACCAACCCATAGCATCAAACAACAAAAATTCCCAAAAAGGTCAAGCATTCCTCACATCTTTGCCTTACATCAAACCAACCAAAAAAAATCACAACACAAAATGCCGAGCAACCACCAATACAGACACCTGAAACAGTTCACATCCAAACAGTACAATCAGCATCTCCACTCCGCACACCCCCCCCCACAAAAAAAAAAAATCTCAAACCAACATGCACATGCATGCATGCACAAGCAAAGAAGGGAAAAAAATACAAACAAACAAAAAAACTCAGACATTTCCAATTTGGATTTACAGCAAACCCTAGCATGCATTACATCCAGACAGCAAAACCAAACAAGAAGACCAACTACTTACACACGTCTCCTGCATTGCATCTAAGCACAGAAACCCAACGAGGCAGTCATTCCCCACTATGAGCAACCAGCAAGTAAAAAAAAACACAAAAAACACAGGAAAGATCCAAACTTTGAAACTGATCAACCATATTGCTTCAAACAACAGACACCAAACAAAATGATCACTTCTCCTTTGCTACAAGTACCCAGCAAAATAAAAAAGCACAAAATCACATGAAAGGATTCCACCTTTATCAGGATAAGAAAACCAACCACTTTCAATCTGACATCTCCCCCATTGCCATCAAAATTATTTCCTCATCACTACAAGAGTACCCAACAAAGCCAAAGCACAAGAGACAAAATAATAGATCCAAACTTTGAGAACAAATCACAGGAAAGAGACCAACATGTCACAACAAGAAGACCAGCCACTCAAAATATGGCATCTCCCACATCACATCAAACCACACAAACCCAATAAAATGATCATCCCCCCTACACTACAAGTGCCCAAAAAAATCAAAGAACACAAAAGACAAAAAAAGATCTAAACTTTATCGCAAGAAAGATCCCAACTTTGTCATGAGACAAGGAAGAAGAAGAACATCCCACCTACTCCTCCACTCAAGGTTTTACAAAACGCAAGGTAGCACCGAGGCGGTTTGTCTTCATCAAGGTGAGATGTAAGCCTTTGAGGCGCTCAAGCCGTTGGATGGAAAATAGGAAAAAATGACAAATATATATACCGTTAAGTGCTAATAATAAAAAACAACGTAAAAATACAATTACATGCTATTTTTGCTCTACCGCAACATTTAAATGTCCATTATGAAATATTATCACTGCATGGTACACGCATAATATTTACATATAAACTAATACAACAAAATTTAAATGCACATAAGTATCGTACAACATGTGAACTCTTCAAAAAATCAAAATATTAGTTACATAATAGTACTAAAAAAAATCAAAACAATAACAAGAAATATATTTTTTTGATAGAATAATAATAAGCATGTAACAAAAAGATTTAAGTAAACAAGCACTAAAAAAAATCAAAACAATAATAACATTTTTTTTTTGATAGAATAATAGTAAACATGTAACCACAATATGTAAGTAAACAAGCACCACATAGCCTCTTAAAAAAAAATCAATTCAGTAATCACATAATATGTAAATTAACCATATAAAACATTCAAACATACTTTAACGTAACTAAATAGTAAAATAAAGGTATGAGTAATAAGAAAAAAATGTAATGTGTAACTCAAGAGAGGTCGAGACTCTTACCAACAACAACAACAAGTGAGGTTGAGACTTGAAGGGGGAAAGAGGTAACGATGGGCAATGGAGAAGGGACAAACTGGTAAGGGGTGATACGTAGGGAAGGTGACTAGCAACTGGAGATGCAGGAATAGCTATCAGCAATGGTAATGGAAGAGTTCAAAGATGGAGAATGACTTGCAACAACTAAGGGCAACGGGTTTTTAGGACTTGAGAGGTTAGGGCCATTGTTTGGGGTTGGGTGATGGCTATAGGATTTTAGAAAAGAATTTTATTTGCTCTATTATGTCATATGTAACCCACATGACCTTCAAATGTAAAATTTCGATTGAGGCTATAACCTTGGTTTCGCCTCGTCGCCTCAGCTCCACCTCAACACTCGAGTGCCTCGAGACTAATTTTTTAAAACCAAGCTCCCACTTTAACTATGATATCTAACACAAATGCAACAAAACGAGTATTCCTCCTTCACTAGAAGTACCCAAAAAGCCCAGAGCATGAAGCACACCAAAAATTCCATCCTTACCAATACAACAAGACTGGCCACTCTAAATACGATATATCCCACATTGCATTGAAGCACAAAAACCCAACAAAATGATCTTCGCTACAAGCACCCAACAAACAAAAAGGCACGAAACACACAGGAAAGATCCATATTTTGAGGCAAAATCACATGAAAACTTCCAACTTTGTCACAATAACAAGACCAACTACTCTAAATGCATCACCACCCACAATGATTGAAGCACACAAACCCAACAAAAATTATCACTCACCCTGCATCACAAGTACCCAACAAACAAAAGACACAATGAGCAAAGATCGATCCAAACTTTGAGGCAAAATCACACGAAATTTTCCAAGTTTGTCATAACCAGAAGACCACCAATTTGAATACAGCATCTCGTACATTGCATCAAGCAAGCACCCAACAAGATGATCACTCCCCACACCACAAGTACCCAACAAATCAAAAAGCACCGAATGCAAAGAAGAATTCATTCTTTGAGGCAAAATCACATGAAAAATTCCAACTTTTCCCCCAAAAAAAATACCAACCACTCTACATACAACATCTCCCACATTGATCGAACCCCACAAGCCCAACGTAATCACAACCCCCCTTCACCACAAGCACCCTACAGATCAAAAGGCCAGTCTTTGAGGCAAAATCGCAGGAAAAATTCCAACTTTGTCGCAACAATAAGACCACCAGTTTGAATACAACACCTCTCCAATTGCATCATTGGGCCTCAGAAACCCAACAAAATGATCACTTCCCCTCCACCACAAACACCAAACAAATCAAAAGGTACTAAAAGCAAAGAAAAACCCAATCTTCTTCGAGGGCGAGATCACAGGGAATTAAGATTCCACCTTCATCACAACCAACAACAAGACTAACAACCACTATAAATACGACATCTCCTGCGCCGATGGAACCCAACAAACTGATAATTCTCCCTTCACTACAAGTACACAACAAGTCAAAGGAGCACCCAATCCAAACTTTGAGGTGTGCAAAACGGGAGGAAAGGTCCCAACTTTTTATCGCTCAACTCAACCAGGGAGAAGAAGCTAACCTCGAACTCCGGTGTTGGTCTCTCATTGGTCGGCGGAGTTGCCGAGGGTGACGACGCCGACCTCCCTGGCCCCCTCGAGGACGCCGACCTCGACGGCGTAGCCACTGACGGGCAGCCTCATCTCCCTGAGCACCTGCACGCCCTCGGCGAGCCTCCCGCGTGGGACCTCCCTGGCGACGTCGCAGCGCGGGACCCACGCGTCGGGCCTCCACTCGTCGGGGAGGTCGACGACCGCCACCTCCTTGCGGGCGAGGTCGGCGAGCTGGGAGTGGAGATGGAGGAGCGGGAGGGTCGGGGTGGGGGAGAGGAAGAGGGTGGGCTCGTTGGGGAGGGCGGAGACGGAGGAGAGGGTGAGCGGGAGGGGGTCGAGGCGGGAGGCGAGGGAGCGGAGAGGCGGGAGGAGCTTCGATGGGTCGGCGAGGGAGGCGGAGGTGAAGGTGAGGAGGTTGAGGTGGGGGCGGGAGGAGGCGTCGATGAGGGTGGTGGAGATGTGGCGGCGGGCGAGGGAGTTCCAGGACTTGAGGACTTGGTTCTCCAAAGATGGGTCGAAGTAGAGCTGGATGGAGATGGGTGGTGTCGTTGGCGGCGGCGGCGGCGGTGGTGGTGGTGGTGGTGATGGGGAGGAGGGTGGAGGTGGGTTTGTTTGGTGGGTCATGTCTTCTACAGTTTCACTTCTTCTGGCGGGGGTGGATGACCCTTCTGTTACTGGTGGTACAGCTTCTAGCGGCGGCGGTGGTGATGGTGGAGGGGGAGATTGGTTTGGTTCTTGGGAGGTGGGTAGAGGAGGAGATCCAGAGAGAGAGGTGGTTCTTGTGTGTTTGTCTCTCGACTCGACTCGACTCGACTCGACTCGACTGCCCTGTTCTGACGGAGAAGCTGATCTCTTTGGGTGGGAGATTGCCTTTGGAGATCCTGTCTGTTTTCTCGATGGAGATTCCTTGTATTGTCAAAGGGTTCGGTTGGTGTGTAAGAGGGTTAGGGTTGGGTGTTGCAAGTCAAGGTTCACCTTGGGTGTGTCTTTTGAATCTTGATTATTTTGATTTTGACAATAATGCTACCGTAGTTGGTCTCTCTCTCTCTAGAGGGGGGGTTAGTTGCAAGGAGGAGAAGAATATGGAGTTTGGTATTCATGTCTAATGGGGAGATTGCTTAAACTGATCTCTTCCTCTTTCCAACTCCTTCTCTCTTGGATGATGAGGGTAGCCAAAAGATAATAATTATGTCTTAAACATTGGGGACCATAACCCCCTTTAATCAAATTAGTAACCACCAATTTGCAATTGGCCATTTTCATTTATACTCATCAAAGAATTGAAAATGATCACATAGGTCTTTACACATATGTGTAGATCCTACAACGCAGGGGGTGAGATTTACGTGATATGAAAAGTAATGCAGAAAATATAATACAAATCATACAAAAAGATGCAATCACAAGTACACAAATATTTTTAGGTGGAAATCCAAATCCGGGTAAAATTCACCACCTAAATCTCTCGGTTTAGAATTTCTCGATCGACCGAATCGATTAAATTTACTAACCAAGTCACTTAAACGAGGGTGACTTAACCTCTTACAATAACGATACTTAGATGAAGGTAGTGTATCTCAAACCCTTCTCTTCACAAGGAGTATTTTGTCCCTCCTAAGTATTTACTTATAAGTTTTCTACAAAAAACCTAAGTATCTTAGGTTTGAGTAAGCGTTCCTACGACTATAGTTTAGTTACTTTGAGGCTCTTTAACATATAATCTAGTCAAAAAATAAAGAGCAAAATAAGAACAAAAGAATACATGAATAGAATATCTATTATATTCTCCATCTCTTTCTTTCTTCAAACTTTCACTCCGAGCGAAGCTCCTTCTCCTCCATTAAGCTCCTCCAATCTATCATAGATGCGAGATTGAGCTTCTTCACACTTGATATCCATTTACATTTTCTTGAAACTTATAAATTCAAAGCAAATGTTAAATAACAAGTGCTTTGTTATCATCAAAATTAATGATTGTAGTGCCCTTACACCAACAATATAAAGTCCACATCTTTAATAATATATTAATTCCCATAATAAACCATAGTTCCTTATTTGATCACTTTTTGTTAAGACCCGTGACATCAAAATACTTTAAGACGTCTGGGAGTTCGTCCAGACGTTTGAACACTTTCCCAGACATCTGAAAATTAATTTTTGCGTGCGTACGATCGCGAGTTTGCGAGCGTGCCGCGCGTAGACTAAACCCCAGCAACCTTCTCCTCTTTCTCTCCCATCACCAACTGCAGGACCTTTCCCCCCTCACACCTACAAATACTCCCCTCCTCTCCCTCACGCCACCCCACCCCATCCGTCTCCTCCTTCCTCCAACACGAGAGCGAGAGTGAGAGCAAGCAGCAGCTGCAGCCGAGTGCAGCAGCGGAGAGGAGAGGAGCAGCGAGAGGGAAGAGAAGAGAGATCGTGAGCCATGAGAGAGAGAGCTCACCGGAGCAGTTCGAGGCTGGTCGGCGTGCGCGCGTAGGAGCGTTGTGCTGGGGAGGTTTCCCCCGGTGCTGCTGCAGCTCGAGCAACGGACGGACGAGCACCGCGCATCCGTGCGCAGCAGGAAGAAGACAAAGGAGCTTCTGATTCTGAGATTTTTCCCATAATCAGACGTCTGGACCTATATCCAGACAACACGGACGACATCTGGAGGAGGCTCCAGACAACTGAGAGGTACATACTGTTACGACCCGATTCTCGAATCCCTACAGGACACGAGAATCGGACCGACTCGACTGATTCCAAGACCCAGTCATCCAACGAGAAAGTAACCAAAAAGTAGTAAAATAAACCACATTCACTATACAAGTAACTAACAGTAACAAAAGTACAGCAGTAAAGAAAAGAACTACTACAGTACATACTACCACAACAGTAGAGAATTAAAAACAGGTACAGAAATATGAAGTTTACAATAAAAGAGTACAAGGTGTAACAGAAATACTCACTACTACAGAAAATGGGTACACAAAAGTACAACTACTGGGCTCTACTAAGCCCAGCACCCTCCGCAGCTGTAGGCTCTGGCTGCTCAACACCTGGTCCTGAAAAAGGTGACAAATATGACACGTCAATGAAATGCTGAGTAGAGTGGCAACCAGCTAGCTAAGAAAACAGTAAAAGTGGACAAGTAGCTGTTGTTTTTAATTTCTTTCTTTATTTCTTTATTTACTCTTTCTTGATTTATTTCTCAGGTCTTTCTCTTGATCTCGAATGTTCCTCGTGGGAACGATCTTGATTGCAGTCTTTTCCGAAAAGTAGAAGTAGCACGTGGTGCTCTCCTAGCCGGGAGAGTCCCCCATGGTGGTTCTACCCTCAGTCAACCACCCTAAGGTCACTGACAGACGTAACAGTGACTACGGCACGCGTGATGAACACACAAGTAGCTACCCTTCATTGGCACGCGGTCAGTTGTTTCCGTTAACGGGTGCACCCAAAGCACAGCACGGAACCAGTATAGGGCAGAGCCTGAAATTCCCTACTATGAGGGGGTGACGTAATAATTGCGGAATTAAATATAAACAATCTTACAAAATAGACAATCACACAAGAACACAAGTATTTTTAGGTGAAAACCCAAACCGGGTGAAAACCACCACCTAACCCTCTCGAGTTAGGATTTTTCGATCAACCAAGTTGATCAAAATCCACTAAACGAATCACTTTAAACGAGGGTGATTAAACCTCAAATACAACCACGCTACAAGTGCGAGGTAGCGTTCCTCAACCCCTTCTCTCCACGAGAAGGATTTTGTCCCACGAAGGAGACGGGAATTCGCAAAGCGAATACCCAACCAAATAACAAAGATAAAATAACAATAATCCTATAGAGCCAACAAAGTAATATTAAACCTAGGCTTCTATAAGAAATATGATGCTTCCCTTTGAAAGGAGTGCGTCGGCGACATGGATGCGTGAACAACACGACGGCGCAACGTCGCTCTCGTGAACTACGGTGGGAGAGCGGGTGCGCGAAGCTTGATTGCTCTCAAGATGAAGAATTTGAGCTTGAAGAGCAAGAGAGTCTTTTTGGACACAAAAGAGTGTGAAAGTGTGTAGCTAGGTGTGTCTTGGTGTGTGTTGGTGTGTAAAGGCTCCCCTCTATTTATAGAGGCCTTAGGAAGGCTTTGGAAGGCTTAGAAAAGTTTCCATAGCCGTTGGGTACAAAGTTCAAGTGAATCAACCGGAAATCAGGAACAATCATTGCACTGACAGGGTAATCAGACGTCTAATTCTGGCATCAGACGTCTGGAAGACCACTTTAAGACGTTTGATTTCAAGGTCAGATGTCTGATTTCGTGCGGGTTCCTTCCTGACTTGAATCAGATCTAAACAGAGTTCTTGTGCAAGTCCATCAGACGACATACAGGATGTCTGGCACTATGTCTGAACGTCTGGAAACCTACTTTTTCGTGGGAATGGATTTGCAACGGTTAGAAAATCTCTGAGAAGAGATTTTTGGGTCAGTCGAGGCAAAACGGTCAATTATCAGACGTCTGGAAGGGCTTAAGGACGTCTGATAAGGCTCTAACGGTCATATCCTTGAGTGTTTGCAAAAGCGAGCCAACGGTCCACTAATTGGACGTCTGGCAAAGTCATCAGACGTCTGGTCTAAGGTCTGAACGTCTGATTTCATCAGACAGAACTAACTATGTCCAGCCTAAATGTTATCAAACGTCTGAATCAACAGTCAGACGTCTTAAAACACATTATTAGACGTCTGATTTGGGAATTAGACGTCTGGAAACTCTGTTTGAACCCTACATTGGTTTTCTAAGTTCTCTACAGAAAACCTAAGTATCCTAGGATTGTGCCGGTGTTCCTAGGACTACTGTTAGGGTACTTTGAGGCTCTTTAACATAATTTTCTAAGGAAATAAAGAGCAAGAAAATAACGACAAATGTACATGAAAGGAATAAAAAGAATTCTATCCTATTCTTCTTGTCCTTCCATCTTCAATCTATCGCTCCTCGCGAATCTCCTCTGTTCTCCATCAAGCTCCTCCAATCCGTCCTGGATACGAGCTCGAATTCCGTTTAATCACGTCTACATTTGCAATTGACCTGAAATCTAAGACTCCAAGTGTAAATGTTAAATAACACGTGTTTTGTTATCATCTAAACAAATGATCGTGGTGCTCTAGCACCAACAAAGCCCTCTTAGTAACAGGGGTCCAACCCCTCCACAGTAATCAAACAAGGGTCTTGCCTCTCCACAGTTTGCGCACCCTTGCTTGACTACCCTTGTTTGCCCAGTGGGCCTAACAAGTCGGTGTAGGACGGCTAGCTAAACCCCGGGCCCTGTGGGGTGGCTAGCTCTCTCCCTACATTAGTAGCTCTCCTCGGTACTGTGTACACCAGGGCCAAAAGTCAATACAAAGTGGCCAGACCTAACCCCGGGTCCTTAGGGTGCCTAGCTCCGCTTTGCACTAAACAGGGGGACAGTCGCTCTCCTTGGTACTCCATACTCAAGGGCCAGCTCACTTCCCCACCCACTTTCCCAGTTCCATTCTATTTATTTTCTAGGAGCTCTACTCCTAATTCCCCGTAGGGTTCATACTCATATTTCTCAAGCCAAGCCATACTAGGTTTCATCATTCGGTTTCATTCGCATATAGCCCGTGTTTCCAACATTTAATATCAATTTATATACAAGCAGCTCAAATTTAGTTTCCAAACAACAGGAATTATATGTAGCAGTTACTAGCAATAGTACTCTACATTTCATAGGCAGCTGTTATCCAATTACAGGCAATTATCATTATTCTGTCTACTTATCCAAGATTGCAATTTAGGTATTCAAGACATTCGTTTCAGTGTTTCTGTTCCTAAGATTCATGCCACACCCTAAGATCTATCATTCAATCTAGTTTTCAGGTCCCAGGATTTATGCCATACCCTAGGATCTATCATTCAATCTAGTTTTCAAGTCCTAGGATTCATGCCTACCCTAGGATCTATCATTTATTTCAGAGATGTATTAATGTTTGTAATTAACTATGGGGAGCCACTCTACCCGCAAAATCGAGAGTAATGGGGGCGTGATCGGCAAGTCACGTGCCTCTGAAACCCCTAAAGCCGCAATAGAATGAGGTCCTAACACAAGGATCAATCACAAGGAAACACTCAAAACAGGATAAAAGTATTTCATACAAGTAGAGGAACTAATTCTGAGAAGAATGGAATCTTAAACGCGAAAATCGGACCTCGAACGGACCCTAAACGGGTCAAAAATGACAACTCTAACTCAAATCAGACGTCTGGAACATTTTCCAGACGTCTTAAAAAGTGGTCCAAGTCATACCTCACTCCGCGCTGCTCCTCAGACGTCCAGGGATCCTGCTGAATCGTCTGGATCCAGTTCTAGACATTCGACCACCTCTCCGGACGTCTGGAGACGCTCTCCGCCATCTGGTGCCGTGCCCAGACATTTAAACTGCGTGGGAGGGCATGTCCCCATGCCTTCTTGAAACGAAACCTACACGCACGACGAAAACCTCCTCAACACGACACGTCTTAGAACTTCGGTGGAACGGCCTGCATGGCCGTATCCGCAAAAGGAGGTATAGGAGGAAATACGTACCTCTCAGTCGTCTGGAACTCCCTCCAGACGTCTCCCGCGTTGTCTGGACCTAGGTCCAGATGTCTGATTCTGGGAAAAATTCCCAGAATCAGAACCTCCTCGCCTTCTTCCTGCTGCTCACGGCCGTGTTGCGCAGCTGCTCGTTCGCTACTCGAGCAGCAGCACCAGGGGAGATCTCCCCAGCATGATGCTCCTCCGCACGCACGCCGTCCGGTCTCGAGCTGCTCCGTCGGGCTCTCTCTCTCTTTCTCACGTGCTCTCCCTCTTCTTTCCTCTTGCTGCACCTCTTCCTCTCCGCACCGCACCGGCAGCAACCACTGCCCTCTCTCTCGCTCTCGTGCTCACACTAGAAGGAGGAGACGATGGGGTGGTGAATGAGGGAGAGGGGGTATTTGAAGGCGTGGGGGAGGCGTCTGCAGGTCAACGAGGGGAGAGAGAAAAAGAAGAGGGCAGCGGGTTTCAGTCTGCGCGCGGCACGCGCGTAGACTCGCGATCGTACGCACGCCAAAATTTATTTCCAGACGTCTGACCAGACGTCTGGATCAACTCCCAGACGTCTTAAAGTGTGTTTGATATCTCGGGTCTTAACACATACTGTGCATATACATCCCTTTTGCGGATACGGCCATGCAGGCCGTTCTGCCGATGCTCTGTTGTGTGCCATGTTTAAGAATTTTTGCATGCGCGTGTAGGATTCACTTCGGGAAGGCACAAGACATGCCCTCCCACGCTGTTCAGACGTTTGGGCAAGTCACCAGACGGCGGAGAGCATCTCCAGACGTCCAGAGAGGTGGTCAGATGTCTGGAACTAGGTCCAGATGGTTCAGTAGAATCTCTGGACGTCTGAGGAGCAGCACAGAGTGAGGTATGGATCTGGACTCCTTTTAAGATGTCTGGAAGATGTTCTAGATGTCTGATTTGAGTCAAAATTGTCATTTTTGATCCGTTTAGGGTCCGTTTGAGGTTCGATTTCCGCATTTTAGATTCCGTTCTTCTCCGTGCAAGTTCCTCTACTCGTTTGAAATACTTTTATCCTATTATGAGTGGTTTCTTGTGGTTGATCCTTGTGTTAGGACCTCATTCTGTTGCGGATTTGGGAGTTGAGGAGGCACGCAGACCTGCCGATCAAGCCCCCATTACTCCCAGTTTTGCGAGTAGAGTGGCTTCCCTTAATTAATTACAAACATAAATGCATATCTGGAATAAATGATAGATCCTAGGGTATGGCATGAATCCTAGGACTAGAAACACTGGAATAATTGTATTAAATGCCTGAAATGCAGTCTTGCAATGAGTAGATGGAATAATAATTGCCTGTAATTGGATAATAGCTGCATGTGAAATGTAGAATACTGTTGTTAGTAACTGCTACATGTAATTTCTGTTGGTTGAAATTACATACGAGCTGCTTGTATATAAATTGGAAAAGAAAGATTGAATGCTGTAAACACATACTATATGCGAATAAACCTGAATGATGAAACCTAGTATGGCTTGGCCTGAGGAACATGAGCATGAACCCTGCGGGAATTAAGAGTAGAGCTCCTGGAAATAAATAGAATGGAACTGGAAAAGTGAATGGGAAAGTGTGTTGTCTCTTGGGTACGTGGTACCAAGGGAAGCACATGTTACCTCTTAGTGTAGAGGGGTGGTTGCCGCCCTCAGGTCGAGACCGGGGTGAGTTTGGCCACTTTGCATCAACTTTCTAGCCCTCGTGCACACAGTACCGGGGAGAGCTACTAGTGTATGGAGAGAGCTAGCCACCCCATGGGACCCGGGGTTCAGCTAGCCGTCCTACACCGACTTATTAGGCCCACTGGGCAAACCAGGGTAGTCAGGTGAGAGTGCGCGGACTGTGGAGGGGTGAGTCCCCTGTTTGGTTACTGTGGAGGGCTAAACCCCTATTACTGAGAGGGCTCTGCCCTATACTGGTTCCGTGCTGTGCTTTGGGCACACCCGTTAACGGAAACGACTAACCGCGTGCCAGTGCGGGGTAGCTACCTATGCGTTTATCACGTGTGCCGTAGTCATCGTTACGTCTGTCAACGACCTTGGGGTGGTTAACTGAGGGTAGGATCACCACGGGGGACTCTCTCGGCCAGGAGAGCACCATGTGCTACTTCTACTCTTTGGCAAAGACTGCAATCAAGATCGTTCCCACGAGGAACAGTCGAGATCAAGAAAAAGACCTGATAAATAAACCAAGTGATGAAAGAAAGAATAATTAGTTAAATAAAGAAAGAAATTGAAAACAACAGCTTCCTGTCCACCTTTACTGTTTCTCTTAGTTAGCTGGTTGCCACTCTACTCAGTGTTTCGCTAATGCGTTGTACTTACCACCTTTTTTAGGTCCAGGTGTTGAGCAGCCAGAGCCTACGGCTGCGGAGGGTGATGGGCCTAGTAGAGCCCAGTAGTTGTACTTTTGTTGTACCCATTTTCTGTAGTAGTGAGTATTTTGTTACACTTTTGTACTCTTTTATTGTAAACTTCATATTTCTGTACCTATTTTTAATTCTATACTGTTGTGGTGGTGTGTACTATAGTAGTTTATTTCTTTACTGTTGTACTTTTGTTACTTTTAATTGCTTGCATGGTGAATGTGATTTATTTTACTATTTTTTGGTTACTTTCTCGTTGGACGACTGGGTCTTGGGATCAGTCGAGTCGGTCCGATTCTCGTGTCTCATAGGGATTCGGGAATCGGGCCGTAACAGCTAGTGTAGGGAGAGAGCTAGCCACCCCACGGGGCCTGAGGTTCAGCTAGCTGTCCTACACCGACTTGTTAGGCCCACTAGGCAAACCAGGGTAGTTAGGCGAGGGTGCGCGGACTGTGGAGGGGCGAGTCCCCTGTTTGGTTACTGTGGAGGGGCTAGACCCCTATTACTGAGAGGGCTCTACCCTATACTGGTTCCGTGCTGTGCTTTGGGCGCACCCGTTAACAGAAACGGCTGACCGCGTGCCAGTGTGGGGTAGCTACCCGTGCGTTTATCGCGCGTGTTGTAGTCACCGTTACGTCTGTCAACGACTTTGGGGTGGTTGACTGAGGGTAGGACCACCACGGGGGACTCTCTCGGCCAGGAGAGCACCACGTGCTACTTCTACTCTTCGGAAAAGACTGCAATCAAGATCGTTCCTACGAGGAACAGTCGAGATCAAGAAAATGACCTGATAAATAAACCAAGAGATGAAAGAAAGAATAATTTGTTAAATAAAGAAAGAAATTGAAAACAACAACTACTGTCAACCTTTACTGTTTCTCTTAGTTAGCTGGTTGCCACTCTACTCAGCGTTTCGCTGATGTGTCGTACTTCCCACCTTTTTCAGGTCCAGGTGTTGAGCAGCCAGAGCTTACGGCTGCGAAGGGTGCTGGGTCTAGTAGAGCCCAGTAGTTGTACTTTTGTTGTACCCGTTTTCTGTAGTAGTGAGTATTTTGTTACACCTTTGTACTTTTTTATTGTAAACTTCATATTTCTGTACCTGTTTTTAATTTTATACTGTTGTGGTGGTGTGTACTATAGTAGTTTATTTCTTTACTGTTGTACTTTTGTTACTTCTAGTTGCTTGCATGGTGAATGTAGTTGATTTTACTGTTTTTTTGTTACTTTCTCGTTGGATGACGGGATCTTGGGATCTGTCGAGTCGGTCCGATTCTCGTATCTCGTAGGGATTCGAAAATCGGATCGTAACACTTTTGGTATGGAGCCAAATTACTTTGACAATTACCAATGTGATTATACACACATGTAAGTCCATCCATTGGACACTTGGTCCAACAACTCATATTAGGTTCTCACCTTGCAATGTCTCTACTCAAATCAAACTTGCATATAGAAATCCTTTGAGGTGTTATTAAAATTCCAACATATTATTCCTTAATCCACTTGTAGCCGATTAATATCTTAATTCATTCCTAAATCGGCTTTAAATAAACTAAATAGGAAATCTCCAAACTTGAGACAGAGCAAATGAGTTTCTACCATTGATTTTGGCTTTAAAAATTCACATTCTCCCTTTATTACGGTTCACTAAGAAACCTCATGGATACCTCGAATAGAACTAGGCCTAGGCCCTACCTACATCCTTGCATTGTCAGCAGTAAAAGCCTACGACAGACCATAATAGTAAGCATTTAAATTTGATTAAGGGTCAAAATTGACTTGCTTTCACCATGGATTGATTCCTAATTTGTCCACTCGTGGAAAACTTATTTTTATGGATTCTCAGAGCTTGAATTTCACAAAAATCAAATAAAAGATAATGATTCACATCCAAAACTAAAGTTTTACGTTATTTTCACAAAAAAACCAATGATCCATGCTAAGAACTGTTGTCCAACAAAAGCTAGAGACAATGGTCACGAGACTAGTTTCCCATCTCACATCAAACATGAAGAATCTTACCAAGAAACTACATACGGGGTAAATTTCAAATTGAAGCAAGATCTCAAAACACACTCATTTCTTGTTATAATAAAAAAGAATGATCTAATTTTCCTTACCTAGCCTTGTTACCTAGTAAGGACAAAAAAAGTGTTTTATCAATTTTCAAATAACACCAAAATTGCAACACTCTCACCTTGTACCTCACTTAACCATTGAAATCACAAAATTTAAGTTAGATTAGACTTTCAAAATGCCCTTGGCTATTTATAAGAGGTACTCCTCAACCTCCATGCCAAACCAAAAGCAAATTGGTGGCCAATCTAGCTACAATTAACATTCAATTATCTAATAAATCATGCAAAATTATCATTTGACGTAATTCACACGGTGATTTCATAAATTCCTACGATTCATTCACATTTTTACCCCTAAATCCCATCCAATCAAGCATGGGGTTCTAAGTGTTAACACAAGTAAAATTCATGATTTTATAAGTCATGGCGTTAATGGTGCAAAATTTAATATGAAAAGAAAATTCTCACTGTACAAATTGATAGCCATAGTCTTTTGCCAATTATTTAAGCACATAATTAACAATTTAATTTTTGAAAGGTCATTTCATGCTCAACTAAGCATTTTGTATGGCCGGCCAAGAATGCATGAAATAGAGGATTTCAACTTTTTTTTTTTTTTTTGTTAAAAAGTAAATAAATATATGTTTGCAATATGTTTTACAACATATAAAGAGAGTGGTGATTTCAACCATTGTATTTTAATTTTTCATTGGTTAAAACTACTCTCCATAAATGAAAAATCATTTCATATAGGTGAAAAATTATTTTTTAAGTGAAAAATCATTTATCACCAATAGAAAGTCAAAATACATCACTATACTTTCATTTTCAACCGGTGTGTTTTGATTTTCAACTGGTATATTTTGATTTTTAACTGGTTGAAAACTATTTCTGATCAGTGTGTTTTGATTGAAAATCATTTCCAACTAGTGTATTTTGATTTTTAACTAGTTAAAAATTATTTTCAAACGATGTATTTTAGTTGAAAATCATTTTCCACCGATGTATTTTAGTTTACTTGATTTTCAACCGATTGATTCCGACCATGGTTGTAATGCGTATTTCCGTAGTTGTGCCCTTTTTTTTTAGCTTGTCATTGGTTTGGGTGAACCCTACTTATATCATTTCAAAAAGGCTAAATTGTTTCTTGAGACTTGAAAATTAAGGGTATTGCAAGAACCAAGTAACTTTATTAGTTTAGTATATGTATTGCTGGTAGATTGTTACACTAAGGATAGTTTATGGAGGGAGATAGCCCATCTTCTTGGAGGTTATCCCCTATTTACCTTGGGAGGTAATTAACCCCCCCTTGATTTTTTTATCCTGGATTATCCCAACCTGTGTTAAAAGAGGAGTTGAGATAACTCGTTTTCCAACATCCATTTGCAACTCTCGCAACTCACACCATCTCTAGAAGTTTCTTGTGGCCGTGTTTGACTTCGTTTGCCAAGTGCTATTGCGAATGGATCCCTTATTTCGTGGCTCAGCAGTTGTTGACTCGGGGACTTGATGTTTGGTTGTTATGCTTAATACCCTATTCTTCTACATATGCACTATTGTCTTTATAAGCACCAAGTCAGACCATTCTAGTCCTATCACGCGTATAGCTCATGTTGCCTTAGCATTACTCTTTGCCTTGTTAGTTTAGTTCATCTACAACCTCCTTTTACCATAGGGATATGGGTGGTCGTGATAGTGATGCCAATGGTGACAGTGGTTGTTGGCTTACCAACTCCGTTGGACCCTGTCGAAAGGAACAAATTTATAAATATAATTTCTATAGGAATGATCAAAATGGAATGACTTCTTGGGGTTGTATTATGTAAATATCAAAAACTCAAGGGCACTCTCACAATATCGCATTTACTGAAGTGTCTATATACAAATCGCAGTTATCAGTAGCATTGGCATGAGGTGTGAGTGTTGAACCAAGCCTTTATGGGCCAAGCAAGGTCGGCCCAATCTCATTGAGTTAAATAGGCTAAAATGCCGAGCCAAGGCCTGATAATTTTGCAAAATATTGTCCCAAGCCCAAATCTTGCTCAAGATCAAAAGGGCCCAGGCCAAGTAAGGCTAAGCCCATGTACTCTTATGGCTTTTTAGATTCACATTTTACATTTACTTTCAAAATGAAAATACTTCGGATTATACTCCTAAAATTGAATCGAAATTGAAATATAATATTCTATTACTTATCCAATTGAACACAAAGATGACAAATTAGTTCAAATGATTGCCAATCAATATCCATATGTGCGAAATGAATATGCTCTTGCTAAGGTCGAGGCAAGTAATTAAGGAAGAATGAAGAGCGTAGTTAATTATTTGTAAATTATGATACGATGGAGTTTAGAAAATTTTACCTTAAAAGTATTTAAAACATGTTATATATATATATATATACTTTTTAATTTTTTAGCTAATAGGTCTCGTAGGCAAGTCAGACTTGGGTCTATCTCAACCTGACCTGATCCATTTATTAAATGGGTGAAAATCTTTGTCTGAGCTTCACCTAAAATAATTGTAGGCTCGAACTCGTACCTCTGCAGACATGCATTTGGAATAAGTGACGCGAATTTGAATCTCCCTAATTCTGCATCTTAGTCTTCCAAATGGAAATTGAGCCACAATTTCTCACGCACGAAATTGCCAAAACAGCATCGGATGCACCTTTGTGGACGCATAAACAAATGGTGGAACAAAGAGTTTATTCCCTGGAAAATCTTACCACAGAAGTCTATTTTAAAAATCTCGTCATAAAAGTTGGCCTTTCAATTCATGACAAAGTCGTTCAACTTGAATGAGTTTCTCCTCACAGGCACCTTTATACGTGCAAAGAGGTCATCTATTCCTCCAAGCTATTCCTCATTCCCTGCTCCCTCACCAAACAATACCGTTCGTCATTTGGGTCAAAGAATAATGAGTAAATTGTTCTTTTGTCCCTTTAATTTCTCTGGGTTCGCTTCTCAATGGCTAATGTAAAGGACAATTTAGAAGAGGTTATGTCTCATCTTGATGGAGGAAACGGTCGAAAAATTGTGTTTATGGTAGGATTACTCTTTTCACGAAAGTTGCCATGTCGATCCAAGGTTTACAGGTTAGGATGATCTCCATTCCCTATTGCATGGCAGTAGAGAAGATTAAATCATCGACTATGGTAGAGGAGATTCGATTACCTTCGATTAAACCCTTTCCTGTTCTGGCTACTCGGATTTGGCTCTAGCCATCACCGTCACTTCTTCTCGGTGCCACCCATCTCATATTCCTTCTTCCGATCTGAACCCAACATATAATTGGTATAGAAAATTTTCCTTTCTTCTTTTAACTTAATCCTTAACGTTCTTCACTAGTTACATATATACGTACTACATGCAAGATCTCCATTATTTGTTCCCGATTACCGCCAAGAACAAGTTCGATTGAGCTGATAAGGCACTAAATGTATCTAGACTAAACCTAAGTGAACATTTTATCCACAATGGCAAGAACTAGTAAGATATTTAAGGTGCGCCAACGACAATCGATGGCCAAAAACGTAGATTTGTCTGACCATCAAATTAAGTTAATTTCAGCTGCTTCATATTACCTAAGCTGCAAAGTCATCAAGAAAATAAATCCCTGGATTGCTAGTATATAAAACGAATATTCTATCCCATCTTCAATCATCACTTACCCCGATAATAGTTTTTATTACACGTGACGTTTTCAAGAGTTAGCCGTAGTTAATTTTAAAGGGATCCATATGCAAATCGGAATCCTTGTTAGGCCACTAATGTAAAATACCCAACATAACCACCAAAGTCCAACTACCTTTTAGATCCTTCCCGCCCTCCCGAACCTTACACTTCATTCCCTCACCTTCCCAACGTCCACCACCGTCACCATTTCCCTCCGATGTCACCCTCCATCCCCCACCACCATTACCACCACTTCTTCCACATATCCAAATGCTCCTCCACCACTCCTTCACCTCCGCCCACCCCCGAGCCCCCTCCGGCACACCCTCCCGACGTCGCCAAGATGCTCGAAATCCTCCACTCCTTCCTCTACACCCGCGCTTCCGATCACGAGTCCCTCGAGATCCGCATAATGGATGATAAGGACCTTGTGCCCGCCACCAGGCTCCTTGCCCAATCCTTCATGGACTCCACGTGGATGCCTGAGAGGTACCACACCGACGTGGAATACTGTGTGATGGAGTACTTCAAGGAGAAGTCCACCGTGCTCCCGCATGCCGCCACGCTTGTTGGGTTCTACAAGGAGAAATGGGGAGGCGACGACGAGGTCTTTGCGGGCATCGTGGACCTGTCTTTTGATAAACAAGGGTTGGTAGGGCCCTTGCCGACACCAGACCCACCGAGGGATTGCCCCTATGTATGTAATTTGACCGTGAAGAAGGAGTTTAGAAGGTGAGGCCTTCCTTTTTTTTTCTTGTGTGTGTGCAGTGGCATCTTAATTGGTTGCTATTAATTTGTTATCTTGAATGTGTTGAACCAGGGAGTCCCGGTTGAAGACTCTGTACAATCGATAATATGCTATTGAAATGTGATACTAGTTTTGGGGTCAAAGCGGCCAGATAAGGAGACGAATAGTTGCGATGTTTGAAAGGCCATCTAAGTCTAAATGATATCCACATTTTATTTTGTGTGGGCATGGCTCCTAAGATGTATGACAACTTGGGTCAAAACCTAGGTTAATTGGAGTCATCTGGCCTATAGAAACCTTCTATGATGTGCATCCTATAGGATGCAAGGAAATGAACTGATGAAAAATGCATTGATCTGTCTAGGGATTCTCTAGATCAGAAATTCTTCGATTAACACTGTGAGACTAGTCCAGAGCGGAATAGAACTTACTCAGAATGCATGTTGGAAATGTTTTCCTCTTGTGGAAAATGTCTAGTCCAGCTCACAAATTTCTTTCAGCAGAGAGGTTATATTCTTGAAACATTCACTTGCCTAATTACTTAAATCATAGGGCCCAAGATATGTTTAAAAAGCTGATAAAGATGTATTCATCTTGACGATTTACTTTGGCTTGGCATGATTTGAAAGAAGTTTTTTGAAATATTACCATCTTGAGTTAAAGAGTGAAACGATATTATTAACAGACAGATATTCCATGATTGTGTTAAACCCTTGCTCAGATTCTTGCTTGGATTCTCAGCAATGATCTGGCTAGGCATGGAAAGGAGGTTATTCATTTGGAAAGGAGAACAAGAAAGGAATCCGAAGATCAAAGGAATCCAACCATCGCTTTATCTGGTGTTCGAGTGGTGAAAAATTTAAATGACAACAACTACATCCCTACAAAGATCAGACCTCTTCCCAAGTTGAATGGTTGGGGGGCGTGTGGCAAATTTGATTTTACTTGGAAAAGGTTTTTTTTCTTAATGATTTCAGCTGTTGACTTGACTAAATTCCAATTCTCATTGCAATCATTTGTTTAAAAATGGGTTAGTATATTAATCCATGGCTACATACTAGCATCTATGCCTCTCTTATTCTCTGGATATTGATATTTGCACACCTCAAATGAACTTACCCTTCTCGATTAGTATGAGAACCTCATACATTAAAAAGGGGCCCATTGATGGGCCCTCAAACATCCAGTCCTGACGCCTGTTAGAAATTTTCACTTCCATGATCTTGCAGGAAAAAAAGAAGGCATTGCTGAAATTTTTTCACTTTCCACTTTGCTACTTTGCATGTTAGTTTTAACCTCGGATTCACATCTTACCGGACACCATATTTCCTGACCCAGCAACAAATCGGATTAGATTCTGAGTTGGCATTCTAGGAAGCTATTGCATGGCATGATTTGATATCACTTCATTCGCGGACTATCTGAGGCTTGTGGGGAATGTGATTCTTTCATAGAGTGAACTCCATTCTTTTCCATGTGGTTACATATTTCCTCCTGCTGCTTGTGCATTTATCCTAATTTCCTTCATCTAGATCACTTAGTTGTTGTATCTCTAATTAAAATCTCAGTTATCATTTGGCACTAACTCAGTATCAAAAGGACAAACTAACCACGAGCACACCCTTCTACACTCCACATAACTTTAAATTTAAAACCAATGAGCATCACTCGAGTGTTCCAACTCCATGGCCTACTTATCTTGGATATTTCATTGTTTGATACATAAGCTTTCACAGCATGTCTTGGGATAATTTAGATACACTGAAAGTTCACTCATGCTTCATTGCGCATCTCCTCGAATCCATTCGTATTATTGGTCTTGAATCTTGAGAAGCTTGATTCACCCCTTTTCCTTGTACGCCAAGGTGCACTTTGTATCTACCATTCTAATCGATGTTTCATGATTGTTTAAATGTCCTTAGTTACAGATATATCGCCTGTTACAGAATCTTCAGCCAATAATTTTTTTCCCTCTACTCTCAGGAAGGGGATAGGTTGGCATCTCATCAAGGCATGTGAGAAGCTGGTAAGGCAGATGGGCCTATCACAAAGAGTGTACCTTCACTGCAGGGTAGCGGATAAGGGCCCATTGGCCTTATACAAGAAGGCCGGATACCAAATCAGAAAGACAGATAGTAAGCTCTTGTGGTTGACGTTCCAGCGGCGCAAGCACTTGTTGCGAAAGGATCTCTCTCTTGGTCTTGGAGGCTCCCCCAGCCTTGAATTTCGCTCGAAACTCTGAATTAAGATGATGGGTGAAATCTATGTTGTGCTTTGATCTATGGTGTAAAAAATTTGTTTGGATTGGATTGCAACAAAGCATTATTTTTACCCATTCTTTTTTTTTTTTTAACTTGTGGGAAAGAAATATTGTTGCAGGCAGCTGCCTTGAGATGGCTGCTTCCAAGTTTATATATGTTCATTCCACCCTCTGCTTTATAGAGGATGATTCTCTTCTTTCCAGTCATGTATGAATGCAAATTTTTTTCAGTTTTTTTTTTTTTTTTTTTAAACCACCTTGACAATCACAAATCATCTTATCATAGTGATGTCTACTCAATATTCTTTGTTGTAATCAGAAATGAATGCAAGTATTAAAATGACTAGCTGAGAGTCCAAATAGATAATGCCTACTGATGTGCCTTGAATTCATGTGGAGCTCATTATATGTTTGCCATCCTGAATACAAGTTGCATGGATCCCAAAAAGTACTCTGGGTGCTTTGCATTTGGATCCTCCAAAGAATAATGTATAATTCTTTCTCTACCATGAAGAGAACCCTGCCATTGTAAACAAATCTAAGCAATCTATTACCTGATTCATGTGAACTTTTGCCTTGTGGACATCAGCAAGAATCTTTCTTTGAAATGACTGAGCTGGGTCCCCTGCCTTTCTTTAGTTTGTCTACAGTTTATCTTGGTTTTCGTGTGATTGCCATCACTGCCATATGCTGACCAGATTCTGAAGAATAGTGTGATTTCTTTTCTCCTTTCTTGCCCTCAAAGTGTACGATCATCTCCAAACAGACTTGTCATTGTTTCAGCAAAATAATTAATGATAAATTGGTGCAAATTACAGCAATTTTAGTCAATAATTCATTGAGAGTTTTGAATTTATATAAACCTAAAACCATGCTTTAAAAATTTTGAAATGCCATACAGGTAAGTTACAAATGGAATGCATAACAGTTCATGATGTTCGAAGTAGATTATCTGTCTTGCCCTGTGAATTGGCCTGATCAAGTTTTTAGTCCTTTTTTCTTTTTTCTTTTTAAAAACTGAGTAGTGGGTCATAAATAATTGAGGAATGCTATTTGATAACTTAACTTTAAGCATTTTGGTTAGGTGATTCAAGTCTATTTGGCCCATGATTATAAGTCATTGATGCCACTTTTTTTCAATAAGGATTAGATTTAGACCCAAGTCATTACATTGGTATTAGAGAAAACTCCCTTTGATAGGAGGAAGGGGCTACTTAGGGCTAGTTTATATTGTGAGATGTATTTCACGAGATAAAAACTTGCAAACAAAGGATATCCCATGTTCGTGTTTACGTGTAACCCAAGATAATTCTGTGAGGGTGTTTACGTAAATAGGAGATAAGATGGGAATAAGTTGGGATTGTAAGAGATTTGAGAATGGGATAACTCATCCCTCACTTAAACCCGGGTTTGAGGAAACCCAAGTTTAAGGCAAAACACGAGTTCACTTATTTCCTTTTGTAAACACAAGATATTCTACAAAAACATGAGATATCCCACAACGTAAACGGGCCCTTAGGAGGTGGAGCTACTATTATCAAAAAACTGGGCCATGTCGTAATGAGGACATTGCGAACTTAAGTGAAGGGGATTTTAATTTTCCCTAAAAAGGTACCATATCGGAAACTTAGGAAACTAAGTAGTGTGTAATAAACGTTTGAGAATTACTGCTTAATAACCTAACTCTTAGCTTCTTAGATGATCAAATAGGAGTCCATAGGAACATACCCAATAAGTCAATTAAGCTCAAGTTTAGACCTGGATTGTTATACAAATTATACCCCAACTGTTGGCCTTTTAAGTTTGCTAGCTACGTTGGATTCAAATTCTGAATCACACTGTTGTCTAAGATTAGTAGTGTAACCAAGAATGATGTACATTCTCCTCATCCTTGTGTAAAAAAACAATGTGTGGTAGATGATACATAAGATACATTTCTTATCATACATGACATATTCCACAACTGTCAAACACATGAGAAAGCATTAGAATTCTCAGGACGCGAGAGAGCCATTTTGAATGCATCAATCTTTTTTCCCCCCCAATTTTCAGAAGCTGAAGCTCAGGCGGGCATTTGATGCTTTGGCATTCGCATAGAGCACAAGCACAAGATCCCTCACACATTCAGACATCATGGGCCTCCCACTGCTTTCTTTACGCACACAACGGGAAGCCAGGCAAGCGAACAAGGAAACACTATCCATTGTGTATGAGCTCTTGGGCATCTCAGGATCAACCACCTTGCGCAACCTCTTGCGATCATTGAGTAGGTGTTGGGCCTAAAAATGTTCATTATAATGAATGGATCAATTTCCAGTGGCTAGCATTGTTAATTGTGAGTTACTTAAGGAATAAGGATCAGATCCTCTCCTTTGTCGATCTCATCCATTTCCTTCAGTGTCCCATCATCAGTTGGATTTTTGAAGGCAAATTAAAAGATATTACGGTTAGAGTACTTGATGGGAAATGGATGGGATCTCCAAAGAATAGGATCCAAATCCATGTCATGTTAAAGGTGCAGTAGATGCCTGTAATATCAAGTTCTGGTCTCTAGGTCCCTGGCAAAGCTCTACCACCTGCCGGCCGGTTAATAGCTCTAGCAGCACTACACCGAATGCATAGACATCACTTTGCAATGTAAGTTTCCCCGTCTGCAAAGACCAAACCAGGTAAGATATGTGTCACTAGAAAGATATACGACTATGAAATTCAAAGTTTGTATGATGTTTTAGGACGTGAATTGTGTGGTTGGGAAATGAAAAAACAAAGGCCTATAAATTAAAGAAACAATGTCAGATTATGTTTGGATGTGAAATGTATATTCTTGTGCCATTGTTTTAGATTGGGAACATGTTTAACATTGGCCTCCTTTTAAAATTATCGACCAATTTCAATGGTAATAGCTCATAAGAAGTTGGTACTCTTTTGTTAGATCTCAATCAGAATGCTAAGTAAGTCACCATATTGGCAGTTGGATTGGGAAGTGCATACACATACGGATGTGTATTCAGGATCAAAGTAACCAAAAGTCCCAAGCGCTTCAGTGGTTTCATAGGTATCCTCGCCCTCCGGCATCAACTTAGCAAGCCCAAAATCAGATATCTGCAAACAAGCAGTGGTCCATATTCAGAATTCTGGTTGACTAAATGTGTGGTTTTAGATTTCTTTTGCCTCTATAAAGTGTACACACTATTCTTAAGCAGCATTGGGTATTGCGTTCCTTTTGCATCTCACCTGGCAGTGCTAATGCAACAAATGATTGAATTTCTTGGAAAGTTTCTGAATTTCAACTAAGCTGACTGAAAGTTATTTGTGCAATGGAGTTTGGAATTTCAACGGAATTTCTAGTAATGACTTACTCTTGTTTGTTTAAGTAACCAGAATTTGCATTGAGATTAAAAGGAAAATTGCTACCCTCTTCATTGCTAACCAATTAAAGATTGCTAATTACCTTTGCATCATAATTATCGGAGAGAAGTATGTTTGAGGATTTGAAGTCCCTGTGAACAATAGGAATCCCTATAGCATCATTGCGATGGAGATAAGCTAGGCCTCTAGCTGCCCCAAGGGCTATCTTGAGCCTTATGTTCCAGTCCAACTTCATAACACTAATTCCTGCAATTACGTAAAATTATCAGAACTTGGATTTTCTTCTTCCAGATAAATTGACTCAGACTGCGTAAAGAGTAACGACGTTTCAAACCATTTAGACGATCTTGCAAGTTTCCATTGCGCATGTACTCATAAACTAAAAACCGTTGCTTCCCATCTGCGCAGTAGCCCACCAGTGAGACTAAATTGGGGTGATTTAGTCTGCTCAAGATGTCGACTTCTACTCGGAATTCGCGCTCCCCATCAGCTTCCCTGAATGATGGCAGCTCCATTTTCTTGATAGCCACAGCCTTCATAAATAATCAAAGAGAGTTAGTAATCTTAAATTTGCATAAAAACTGAATCTTTCGATTGCCATGGAGAGTATGGAATAACATACAAAAAGCCAGTTGAACAACAAGGATGTTCCAACAAACACGGACCTCGCCATAGCGCAGAATTCCTCTGTAAACTTTCCCAAATCCTCCTTTCCCCAGGAAGTTCTCTTCACTGAATGAGAATGTTGCCTCCATCATCTCCTTGAGAGTAAAGACTGCCGAGAAATTGTGTCGTTTCGACGGGGTAAAATGGTCTGTGAGCTGCCAACACTCCACTGGTCTATATATCCCTGAAATGAAGCAAATTGCAGCTTCATGCTCAAATTTGACATTTCATAATTCAAAGGACTCAAATGAGTAGCAAATTAAACACAAGAACTGCGCTTGAGGAGCACGTACATTGATCGAGTTGGCTGCCTGATTTTCTCCTTCGCCTTCGATTCCACGAGGATACCAACTCGAATAGCATCCTGAATTTCACTCACTGAAGTCTCAAGAGATTTAACTCTTTCAAGAAATGCGAGGAACGGCAGTGAAAGTTCAATCCGAAACTTATATCACAACTGGATTAATTGCCTCAAGAACAGATGTGAGTGGGGAGGCAAAAATACAACATAAAAAGACGGGCAAAATCAATCTCTTCTATCATAATAGGAGGATAATTTAGAGAAACTGGTGAATGCCCAATATCCAAAAATCTTCCTGAACCTGAGAACTGGGACAGGAAAAGATCATGGAAACTTTTAAGATGGAACAGAAATGATTGCTTCCAAGTAAGAAAAGAGAGCAATAAAAAGAAGAAGGAAACCGTTGCGAAACTGATGGATGGAAGGGATGAGTTTACAAGAAAGGAAACGCATCAAGTGGGAGGGGGATGGGAGATGAGGGTGACCCAAGTGCCCATCTCGAGGTTAGATCACATGTATGGTTCAACACAACCCTGTCAGCAGGTTAGATGTGCAATAGCAGTATTCTAACCACTAGAAAAAAGATGCCACCCCACCAAAAAAAAAAAAAAAAAAAAAAACCAATATCCAAGAAACAAGAGGCTACCAGTGGAGGACGAGGGTGGGATCCCCACACCATAAAAGGGGAAGAGGTCAGAGGAGCATCCCTTGTAACACAAGAAAGTGGGTGTGGGTTCTGTATCGAGGAAGATGGTGGGGGAAGAACTTAAGCTCTCTCATCTGTTGTTCCCCGTTTTTTGAAGGGAGCACCTAACAGCAATCACTTTGAGAGGTTGAATTTAAAAACCATGAAAATTTGCACCTACACCCAAGAATAAAAAAAGCCTCGCCAACACGAAGTGCGGTTGGGTACGTGGATTCTATGCCTTGTTGTGGGATCTATCCTTGAGTTCTATCCCTTGTGATCTCATGCTCACTTAAAGGCATTGGTGTGACAACGAGCAACTTTACGGATTAGTTTACTTTGAAGGTTAAGGAGGTGATGTTAAAAATTGTAAAATTGATGTTAACTCTTAATTGTGTTTGTTTGTAGAATAGTGTTAACATCAATTTGTATTTATTTGAATTGGTGTTAAGTTGAAATGTTAACCCTTGTGATATTTACTTGTTAGTGGTGTTAAGAATTTAAATCAGAGATCGTGAGAGCACAAAAAAAATCATGGAACTTACATGAGTTTGCCTAACACCAGCAGTAGCTGGTATTAGATAAATCAATATTAAGAGCTCCTAACCCATGTTAACCAAATAGAGGTTGACCCTTCAAATAAACAAGAGTTAACCTCTCAAAACAAAGGTTAACCCCCTACTTGAGGGCATCGGGAGCATCCAATATAATATCAAATATTTAGAAGAGCATTACATAAATCCCAAAAGAAGAATAACACAAGATTTAGAAGGAGGAAAAGACTTGGGGCTCCTCTCTAGGGATGGGTTCCATAGAGCTATATAAGAATTTCACCCGTCCATCTGCTTTCCTATTGTAATGTTCCCTTTTGATTTCCATCATTTCCAACTATTTTTCTTCCATTTTTGTTTCTCAATACCGTTCGATTGTTTCTTTGAATTTATTTCTCAACTAGAAGTCTAAAACGAGAGGATTTCGTAACCAACTAACCACGTGGGTCATTTATGGTAACACCAATAAGAGGAGTTACCGATTGCGAAGGGTGGCATTGTGGACCTAAATATCAGATTTGGGTCACTATAACTACTTCACAAACCTACCGAGAACAATTTAGTCATTCAAAAATAGAAAAGAAGCCTAAAGATTTGGTACTTGCTTGGGACTAAATGCATTATACCTTGGCTTTGTCCTTAATGCTTATGTGGAGAGAAGTATCTTAGCTCATCCCACCTCTGCGGAATGGAATTTTTTGATTTCACCACTTGCTAAATGATGATATTCCTTGGATGGCTCCTTTTAATCTTGGGGTTGGCTACAAGGTCCATCCATATAACCATACAGGAACTTTGTTGGGAACCTACTGGTTAAAAACTATTCAGGAGAACAAAAAAAAAAAACAAAAGAAAGGGAGAGAGAGAAAGCTTTGTTGGCAACTTGTCATGTTCATGTTAGATACCCAGAAAGGCACAGTTGTCTTGTCTCCTGTTGCTATGCCTTTATTGCCGTTTGTTTTATTTTGTTGCCATCTGAAGAGCCTTGTTCCTTTCTGCGTTTGAACTGGAATTAAAATCAAGATCTGCCCGGGAAAAGGGAAGTTTGAATGAGTTCTTGCTTTCCCTCTCCGAGAAGATTTGGTTAATGATGGTTCCATGTGGATTTACCCAAACAAAGAGATTACTTTCCAATGTTTGAAGAAAGCGGGAGAAATCTGAGTCAAGGGATGTCCTTAGAATGCGAAAAATCGAGAGGAAGTCTGGGAGGTGTGACGACTTTCTCTTAAATCCTTGCATTGAGATCAGATATCTAAGGCTACGTTCGATTTTTGGAATATGTCTTAAGCTTAACTCAGTATTAATATAGAAGGAGGCATTTGATTAGGTGGTGGAATAAGTAGAAAGATATTGCGTGACATTTGATCTAGGATGGAAAAAATATACTACTTGGAATGTATTAGTAGATGATGTCCTTCTTGGTACTGCTTATAGTCCCAATAAGTAAACTATTTTAGTACTAATAAGTTTACCATTTACCTAGTAAAAATAACTATCTTCAAGCTTTGCATACTTTTTGTTGCTATGGGTACCATTGAGGAGTATAGTCCATTCCTCTGGAAGAAGTATGATCTATCTCTACGTTTGTTAAAGAGAGATGTCGAGATAGACCACCAATCTTAAAGACCATCTCATCTGTCTTCCTGTTAAAATAAGGAGGAATGGATAATTAATTTACTTAGGCAACGGGTGTGGATGCATGTAGGGGGGACCAGCAGCAGCAGCAGCAGCAGCAGCACAGCAAACAAAAAGAAGTCCGAACGCCTTTAAAATATTGGACCAATCATCTAAGAACCAAACAGATAATAGCCATAGATGCTATTATTTATCCTCACAAGATCATGCCTTGCCTCTACTTCTCTAGGCAAACAATCTCAACAACGCCCATAAATTAAAGAGATCTGCTATTGTTGGAGAAAGGTTGAAATTATAAATGTGTGTGGTAAAATTTCTAGTTAAGCCTCTCTTTATTCTCATGGACATCCCAAACATTTTTAAGAAGATTTGGATGCACACCATTTAAGGTGTAGGGCCGGAGGTATCCATTGGGGGCACTAAAGCATTTAGTAGAGGGATAGCCACACAGGAAGAAAAGCACATAAAATTTGTAGCCAAGCATGGCATGAAGCACACGAGCATGTTGGCACCAGCACTCAGGCACGAGACCATACATGTGCCAGTGCCCATGCCGCACTGTGCGAGGCATTCACCTAGGGCAACGAAGGCCTAGAGTGCTAGAGGCAATGGGCCCTCCACGGTGAGGCATGTGAGGAGGAGAAAGAGAAGAAGGGTAGCACACTCCACTTGCTTGGCCATTTGTAGGTGGAAGACATAGATGTTAGAGATGGGCTTGGTAGGGTTTTATGTACGTGTAGATGCATGTTGGATATGGAAAGAGAGCACTCTTAACATGACATCCTAAGAATGGGCTTATTTGTAGTCCTCACGCTTTGTATATGATGCAACTAAAATTCAACCCCCCCGGGAGGAAGAAAGAAAGAAAATCAACCAAGATTGTGAAAGGTGTTTTAGCATCAAAAAATGTGTCCAATATACCGATGGATCTTCTTTTACGTAAAATCCACGGTCAATCAATTATGTGTTGTATGAAAATAAAATTCCATGATATATACTCAAATTGTTAAGGGGTATGAAAAAAAACATCTAGGTAGGGTAAGCCAAAGACAGTAGATCTATGATTTTTGTATGTTTCTTTTTAGGAATGAAAAAATTAAGGGTACATCATAAAATTTGAGTAGAGAGAAATATGATATTGCATCCCTTTTTCATTAAAGAAAGAGACCTTAAGCCCTGGTTTGTGGGTTGTAGTCGAACTCTATGGCCATCAACTATCTTGTGTGTACTTTCCATCTTTCTCTTCCACCATACAATAATATGTATGCATTATTATAATAGCCGAGATGAGCTTGGCTCTATTTTGGCCAAAGGTTTGCTCCATTTATTAAATGAGATGAAACATTTGTATGAGCCTAATTGAAGAAGATTTCAGGGTCAGGCTTGGATTGGGATACACGGGTTGGTTTTCTGCTAAGATTGACTACAGCTTAATGTTCACCCCTATTTGTCAGATCGATTTCACACTTAGTAGGATGAACTTTTCAACAACTTTATATAGAAAAGTGCAACGTTT
This sequence comes from Thalassia testudinum, assembly GCA_037157565.1. Classification (NCBI taxonomy): domain Eukaryota; kingdom Viridiplantae; phylum Streptophyta; class Magnoliopsida; order Alismatales; family Hydrocharitaceae; genus Thalassia; species Thalassia testudinum. The sequence continues at coordinate 60,234,775 of JAZHRO010000030.1, forward strand.
TCATGTAGGATATGAATTATTCTCTTGGAGAATTTTTTTTATGAAAAAAACTTTATTTAAAGGGGAATTTGTATATATCTCTGTAAATTTTGAAAAAAAAATGTATGTATCTTTACTTTTTTTCGTATATATGTCTAAATTATTTGGATTAAATAATAAAAAGACTTTTATATGAAAGTCATTTTACTTTATTTTTTACGCACCTACAAGTCTTCTACCTCCTTTCCTCTTTCTGCCCCTCCACCTCTCCTCCCTATCTCCTCCTCCAGCCACTCCATGACCATCATTGATCAGCTACCTCCATTGCTCACCATCTTTGACAATAATTCTTGCGATCACATTGTTTGTGGCAACTTCTTCGCATAACCCCCCCCCAGCAACCTCCCTAACCCAGCTCCTTGCCAACCCTGATCTTCCTCCAACTCACTCCATCTTCTCCTACCTCTTCCTATTGCTCCTCCCATGCCATCACTGTTGTTGTCGTCATCTTAGCCATGGTTGTATAAAGGGGGAGGAGATGAGGGATGGGAGTTGGAGGATTAATTTGAAAAAAGGATAAAAAAATTAGGGGTCTTTTCATATTACTCCTCCCATGCCATCACTGTTGTCGTCGTCGTCTTAGCCATGGTTGTATAAAGGGGGAGGAGATGAGGGATGGGAGTTGGAGGATTAATTTGAAAAAAGGATAAAAAAATTAGGGATCTTTTTGAAAAGACCTTTAAATTTTATTTCAAACTTTTTCAAAAGAATATGCAACTTAATAAATTGAAGATCATGAGAGTATATATGTCATTACAAAGAGATATATGCACGTACATAAAAAGTAAGGGTATATGCATCTTTTTCAAAATTACATGAATACATTAGTAAGAATCACTTAAAAAAGAAAAATTAACATTATTTTTGCTTTTTCTCAATCATGCAAATAAGAAACGATGCATTGCATATATGACATGGAAGGTCCAAGTTCTTTTCTTTTTTTTCCTACTTATGTGCGAAAACTTTTGCATGCATTTATACATGCTCCCATAAGTAAGCTTTAACATAAAATTTTATATTTTTAATAGAAGTTGTTAAGAGAAGTTCATTTTTCCTCTTGTAGATTCTAAATTCAAACCAATATTAATTTCGCATACCAACTTGCATCATAACTCTATAATAAGTTTCACCTAAACATTGGGGTAATTTCACATTAGAAATCTTTCTTAGTTTCAAGCTCTTGTGACCTATAGGGTTTAGGCAACGAGATACCAATTTTTATCTTCTTCTTTTTCCAAACACTTTGATCGAATGTCAATCTTTAGATTGACTTTAAAATCTTATTTAACTTCAACTTTCTTGTAAATTAGTTTGTATATGTTTAATTTATTAGCTGATATCTATAAAGACACAACAAAATTTAGTGACTTATGAGAGTAGCTGTGCAAATGCGATAAACATTGGGGTGTACATTGAATATGCATACATCTAAGGCCATATACATATATGTATGCCCTTTCCTTGTTAGATATGGGGATCTTTGGGAAAAAAGAAACTCTCAAGAACTATTTGATATTTAGAAAAGCCAAGGGTTCTAGTGACCACCTTATTTTGAATCCTATCTTTTTGCAGACTTATCATCGATGTTGCCAAGATTATTGGATAATGCCATGGTTGTGCTTCTCAAGTGATTTCCATCTAAGTAGACATCTTTGTGGCCTGGTATATTAAACTTTGCCTCGACAATTTGGACCCCTCAACAGATGCTTAAGGTGATCTTCTTGTGATAAAGTTAATCACACACTGGTATTCTTAACTCCTTACTTACCCATGTCGAAAGCAATAGCCATTCATCTAAGCGTGGTTTTAGTTATGGATCTCAACATCATATATAATCATTGAAAAAGACTTGAAAATGGTCTTGCACAAGGATCCACGGACTAAGCTTATCACAATGGAGAGATTAAATTGATCACACTTAGTAACACCTAATAATTTTCTCCATTGAATCCTCCCCTCCAACCAACTGATATTGCAATGTCCTGCAAGTGTAGAATGAACTTGAGCTTAATCTTACCTTATAATAAAAAAGGAGTTCCATCAGCCGACCTTTCAAAATTCAAAGTCAAAAGAACCCCATGCCTGACTTTCTAACTTCAATCCAACGTAATATTGATTGCGGCCATCATTTTTCTATTCCTATCACCCAAAATCGTCAAAATTGGAAGTCCTAATCATTCAACCATGCCTTGATGGACAAGTACGAGCATCTTGGTGGAGAGTCTTGAACCGATAGAAAAGGTCTCACACAAGAAAAATTATGATCAAGATGCCTCCATCTCTTTGCAATCATTTATTTCAAAAAGTTCTTTAATTAAGATGATTTTAGATCTTTCTAATGTTATTTGTCATGTGTACAACTTTAATTAGAAGGGCAACTTTTACCTTCAAGTACCGTATGCATGCACCTCTTTCCAACTAAATCAGGTAGCCCTGGCAGTAACTATTACCCTCAACGAAATAAGCCATAAATATTGTTTCATGACTATATATTTAGCAAGTCCCTGATAATATTCGTCAAATTTGTGCAAAAGAAATGGGCAACTTTTTTTTTTTTTATATGAAGAGTACTTACTTTGGCCAGTTGATATGTTGTTTCTAAATGAAGATGAGCTTTTGGATGAAGAAAATTGTGTACACCATTTCATGTATTAGGGGAGGAAAAAGCCAAGATGAGAGTTGGCGAGAATTTGGTGATCGAGTGAGGAAGAGACCTCAGTTTTGCAGAGAGGGTTGGCTAATTGCATTAATGGCAGCTAACAATTTGATTACATATCAAATAAGCCACAACCGTTAATTAATTTGCTTTCCCGTAATTAAATCGACTTGTATGGTATTTCAAAAACTTCTTTGTGTTGACGTGCATTAGTTGCGAAAATTCTTGCACCGAGTGAAGGAATTTTGCACCATGTAATATATACTTTATTAGGAGGCATTGTTAACGACCATGCTTAGGTAATTGGATCGTCAAATGGGAATATCCACTAACTTTTGAAATTTGGAGAAATCGGTTATTTGTTACTTTTGCAGAACTTAATCTCACATTAAATAATCAAAACAAAAACATTGAAATCATAGTCTACTCATCCCAAAGTAGATGATCTTATGCATATGATCACTGGTATACATAGGAAAAGTTTTACAATATCCTATAAGATCACGTACTTGATAAGATTTTCCTCCTGAAGTAACTTATTCTCTCATGTCTCTCACATATGATAAATGCTCCTATTATGACAACCAAAGGCAAGGAATATTAGATACGAAGGTCCATTCTACTTCCATCTCCTAGTTCTGGTGCAAGTATGCACCAAATTCTTGGAAGTGTTTCTTTGCCTTCTCACCAACATCTTGTGCCGTTGGGGGTTCCTCGTTTGCCTTCTCGTACTCTAGAGACCACTTCAAGAGGCATCCATCCCCTTTCGACATCACCATAAATGTAGGGTTGAACACCTTGAAAACATGTTTCAAGTCGCCATCAATCACAGAGTATGAGAGCGTCTTGCTAGCATCATCGACGACGGTGATCTTCTCAACGACAAAGGTGGCGTTGGGGTTCCCTGCAAGAGTGCATGTTAAGCAATAAATCAAGAATGAAGATCAATTACATATGTGTACACATATTACTCTAACATTGGGAACTCATGATGTTAAATAAATGGAATTGGGCTCATTTCCAATAAATTGTCAAGGATGGTTGGGGGCTTTCTTGATCAAATTTAAGTGCACTTCTATTATTGCGACAAGTGCCGGTAGGTACCTTCGCCAAAGTTTATCTTCCTTACAGATCCAACACACTTTCCATCTCCTTCAATTGCCTCTATGCTCTTAATTTCTTTTGGTGAGAACTTGGGTAAGAGTTCAAAAGAGTTCTTGAGACCTCCCCAGAGCTTCTCTGAGGTGCATACGATGGGGATCTCCATCTCGTACTTCCCACTCAAGGATGCCATCTCTACAAGCAAAACTAGGGAAAGAGCTCTTCTGTGTGGTAGTCTTTCCTGTGGGCTGTGGTGTGGAGATTTGAGATGTAGCATAGAGGTATTTATAGACATATGATTGTGTTTTTCATCTCAGGAAGGTACATAGTATTGCAGAGAGATATGATTCTTTAATGAATTTCTTTTCTTTTATCCGATATTTTTTGTGGACAACAAAAAGAGGTCAAGATAGGCTGCTGAGTAGTTGGTGAGACTTCTCTTTCCAAAAAGTCGTTGGTGAGACTACAGTGATTAATTGATATGATATGTACACTATAGAACACTCAGCTACGTTTGTCGATGGACTCTGTCATAAGGATTCGATTAAATAATCATGGAAGGAAGTTAACGAATTAATTTGAAATTAAAATATTATAATTTATTTTTTATTAATTAATATGAATATTAAATTATCCTATTATATTATATTAATATCAATATATAATAAAATATATTTACTTTAATATAATATATCTATTAAAATATATTTATTATATTACATCAACCTACTTAAACTTATATCAAAATATTAAAAATTCATTTTCAAACATCACATCACACTCTCAATCATATTATCTCACTATTTATTCTTATACCACTAATCAAACATCCTTCAACTTATCCCTACAATATTTTATCCTAATATAAATCTTATCCTCCTACCAATATCCTCAACCTTTTCCGATGCATGTATGAATTTTTCTCGGGATGGACTGCCAAATATAAACAACGTGCATATGTATACATTGATGGGCCCTTCCAAAGAAATAAAATATATACAAAAAAAAAAAGAGAGAATGAATGCCTTGCAAGGACTTTTGAGGTTTTGCCGTAGATGCCTATATTTGAAAGGCATTGGAAGTAGAAATCTAATTAAATTTGAGTCCCCATTCTTTCATCATCTGCGGAATATCGATAAATATAGGATAGCAAATTCTCCATGGTTTTCCTATATGAAATTCTAGGTCATAATTCAACCTACATCGTACGCTTATCGTTATCATTCTTGCACATTCTTGCACAAATGCCCTCGGCTCAATTTTGCACTCAAGATCTTTTTCAAAAAAAAAAAAATAAAGGAAAAGAATGTTGCACGGTAAGAAACATTTTCTTAATCTACGATAGGTCGGAGGTGGCTGATCGGACTCCCCTTAGTTCCTTTGGATCTCCCTGACCTCTTTCGATCTCTTTCGACCTAGATTGAAGTGCATCTTGACATGCAAAGTACATGGAGCTCGCACTCCTCGACACTTCGGTTGTGGTTGGCCTCCCTTGTCTTCGACGTCGTCGTCGTGGGGAGGATGGATGCAGCTCTTGCAGTGTCCGTTGTTTTGCTGGAGTCGTGTGGGGGGACTGTGGTCTCCGTTCGGTCAACGTTGGTGGTGTTGTTGCAGTTGTCGGATCGCCATCGTCGAGTGACCGACTTGTCATTTCGACTAGCGGGATTGTCGACTTCCGCCTCATTGTCGGACATGTAGTTGTGCAGAGTCTCCTCGCCGGTGCTCTCGCTTCGACTGCAGCTGCGGGGGAGCTAGCGAGTGAGCAGGTGTTTGTGTTGTTCTAATGTTGTTGTGGTTGCTTCTTTGTGTCGTGGTAGAGCTTGATCTTCTTTTTTCTTATCTTTTTTAGTGTAGCTTTATTTTGTTTAGGGACCACGTGTGATCCTGTGTTTATATAGTCAAGTTTCTTGACATTTTGTCAGTTGTTGATTTCAGCCTTTTGGTCGTTCTATATTGACTTACTCATTGCGTGATCTTCGAGATGTTCTTGTTGACACTTGTCGTTCTACAAGCGTCGAGTCGTACTCCTTTGAGAGGTCGACTAGTTCCTGGTCACGGGATGTATTTTCTTTTTCTTTTTCATTTTTTTTCTATCTTTTTTCTAAGTTTTAACCTTCCCCCATTTCCAGGGGACGTCACCTTCCCCTATTGAGAGCATTTAGGCTTCTCTGTCTCTCTCTTCCCCTCAAGAGTGCATCCTCATGTAACATATTCTTCCCTTTAATGAAAATCTTTTTCAAAAAAAAAAGTTGCTTAATTTTACACTCATACCCCTACATTAATTTGAGCATAAAAATTACATATGCATGACCTTATCTCTGTGAAGGTTAAGGTTCGTTAAGATCTAACTATCTAAAGATTGACTTATAATCTAATTTTTAAAAGATAAAAAATAGCTTTACCCATACTCTTGTTGTCCAACCATAGTTGAAAACATAATAAATTCATAATAGAGGTAACAAAAGGTAAAAATGATATTTATATATTTAGCATATGAGAAAGAGGAAAAGATATTTACTTCTTGATTTTTTTTCTTTTGTCAAAAATATTATTTTCTTTTTAAAACTTAATTCTAGTTGTATTTATGTAATGATTATCTATTTTGTAGAGATATGTAAATTTGTAAATATGAGATTAAGTAATATCAATAATATATAAAAATTTAAGGATAGTATTATATATATACTATTATATATTTTATAATATATCTCAATTATAGGTAAAATTCTACTAGGATTTCATGTGTAATCTCTCTCCTCTTAACTCCCTCTCCTATGAGATCCACTAATTTTGAATTCAAATTTTTCCTATAAAAGAAGCATCCCACTAACAACCACCCCACCTCCTGCCACACTACCCACCCACCCACAACCTCCTTCAATGAGCTCCCCCTCATGCGACCCCGACCTCCGGTAGCCCCAACCTCCTCCGACGAATTCATCGGAGTTTCTCTTCCTCCAACTTCGAGCTCAACCAAGCTCCTCCACAGGCTCTGGCTCCAACAATCTCCTCCGACCTCATGCCGACCCCGACAAAGCTCCTCCTGTCGACTTTGATTGAGCTCCTCCTCCAGTCCCATCCCATCTCGACCATGACCCTCCATACCTGACTTTCTAACTTCCATCCAACGTAATATTGATTGCGGCCATCATTTTTCTATTCCTGTGAGTCAAAATTGTCAAAATTAGAAGTCCTCGTCATTCAACTATACTTTGATGGAGAACTACAGCATCTTGTTGGAAAGTCTTGCACCATAGAAACTGTCTCACGGTGGAAAAATTATGATCAAGATGCCTCCATCTTTTTGCAATCATTTATTTCGAAAAGTTCTTTAATTTAGATGGTTAAAGATCTTTCTAATGTTATTCCTCATGAGTGCAACTTTAATTAAAAGGGCAACTTTTACCTTCAAGTACCGTATGCATGCACCTCTTTCCAACTAAATCAAGTAGCCCTGGCAGTAACTATTACACTCAACGAAATAAACCATAAATATTGTTTCATGGCTACATATTTAGCAAGTCCCTGATAATATTCGTCAAATTTGTGCAAAAGAAATATGCAACTTTTTTTTTTTATATGAAGAGTACTTATATTGGCCAGGTGATATGTTGTTTCTAAATGAAGATGAGCTTTTGGAGGAAGAAAATTGTCTACACCATTTCACGTATTAGGGGAGGAAAAAGCCAAGATGAGAGTTGGCGAGAATTTGGTGATCGAGTGAGGAAGAGACCTCAGTTATGCAGAGACGGTTGGCTAATTGCATTAATGGCAGCTAACAATTTGATTACATATCAAATAAGCCACAACCGTTAATTAATTTGCTTTCCCGTAATTAAATCGACTTGTATGGTATTTCAAAAACTTCTTTGTGTTGACGTGCATTAGTTGCGAAAATTCTTGCACCGAGTGAAGGAATTTTGCACCATGTAATATATACTTTATTAGGAGGCATTGTTAACGACCATGCTTAGGAAATTGGATCGTCAAATGGGAATATCCACTAACTTTTGAAATTTGGAGAAATCGGTTATTTGTTATTGTTGCAGAACTTAATCTCACATTAAATAATCAAAACAAAAACATTGAAATTATAATCTGCTCATCCCAAAGTAGATAATCTTATGCATATGATCACTGGTATACATAGGAAAAGTTTTACAATATCCTATAAGATCATGTACTTGATAAGATTTTCCTCCTGAAGTAACTTATTCTCTCATGTCTCTCACATATGATAAATGCTCCTATTATGACAACCAAAGGCGAGGAATATTAGATACGAAGGTCCATTCTACTCCCATCTCCTAGTTCTCGTGCAAGTATGCACCAAATTCTTGGAAGTGTTTCTTTGCCTTCTCACCGTAATCTTGCGCCGTTGGGGGTTCCTTGTTCGCCTTCTCGTACTCCAGAGACCACTTCAAGAGGCATCCATCCCCTTTCGACATCACCACGAATGTAGCGTTGAACACCTTGAAAACATGTTTCAAGTCGCCATCAATCACAGAGTATGAGAGTGTCTTGCTAGCATCATCGACGACAGTGATCTTCTCAACGACAAAGGTGGCGTTGGGGTTCCCTGCAAGAGTGCATGTTAAGCAATGAATCAGAAACGAAGATCAATTAAGTACGTGTACACATATTACTCTAATGTTGGGAACTCATGATATTAAATAAATGGAATTGGGTTCATTTCCAATAAATTGTCAAGGATGGTTGGGGGGTTTTTCTTGATCAAATTTAGGTGCACTTCTATTATTGCAACAAGTGCCGGTAGGTACCTTCGCCAAAGTTGATCTTCCTTACAGATCCAACACACTTTCCATCTCCTTCGATCGCCTCTATGCTCTTAATTTCTTTAGGTGAGAATTTGGGTAAGAGTTCAAAAGAGTTCTTGAGACCTCCCCAGAACTTCTCGGAGGAGCATACGATGGGGACCTCCATCTCGTACTTCCCACTCAAGGACGCCATCTCTACAAGCAAAACTAGGGAAAGACCTCTTCTGTATGGTAGTCTTTCTTGTGGGCTGTGGTGTGGAGATTTGAGATGTAGCATAGAGGTATTTATAGACATATGGTTGTGTTCTTCATCTTAGTTAGGTACATGGTATTGCAGAGAGATATGATTTTTTAACGAATCTCTTTTCTTTTATCCGATATTTTTTGTGGACAACACAAAAAGGTCAAGATACGCTGCCCAGTGGTTGGTGGGTCTTCTCTTTCCAGAAAGTCGTTGGTGAGACTATAGTGATTAATTTATATGATACGTACACGGTAGAACACTCAGCTCCATTTCTCGATAGACTCTTCATGGAATAAGGATCAGATAAGAGAAAGTTAACGAAATTAATCTAGAAGTTAAAGATTATAATTTATTTTATTTTTTAATTAAAATGAACGTCAAATTATCTTATTATATTACATCAATATGATTATATAATAAAATATATCTACTTTAATATAATATATTCATTAAAATATATTTATTATATCACATTAACACACTTAAACTTATATCAAAATATTAAAAGATTATCTACAATATTACATCACAATTTCAATCATATTATCCTACTATTTATTCTTATATCACTAAACAAATACTTCTTTTCCGATGCGTGTATGAATTTTTATCGAGATGGCTCCTCCAGGTATAAACATCGCGCATGTGTATACGTTGGTGGGCCCTTCCAAAGAAATAAAATATATACCAAAAAGGAGAAAATAAACGCCTTCCGACGACTTTTGAGGTTTTTGCGTAGATGCCTATATTTGAAAGGCATTTGAAGTAGAAACCTAATTACATTTGAGTCCCCATTCTTTCATCATCTGGGGAATATCGATAAATGTAGGATAGAAAATTTCCCATGATTTTACTATATGAAATTCTAGGTCATAATTCAACTTACACGCTTATCACTATCATTCTTGCACAGATGCCATTTTGCACTCAAAATTATTTTAAAAAAATAATAATAAAGGAAAAGAATGTTTCACGGTAAGAAACATTTTCTTAATCTCCGATAGGTCGGAGGTGACTGATCGGACTCCCCTTAGCTCCTTTGGATCTCCCTGACCTATCTCGATTTCTTTCTACCTAGATTGAAGTGTATCTTGACATGCAAAGTACATGGAATTCGCACTCCTCGACACTTTGGCCGTGGTCGGCCTTCCTTGTCTCTGATATTGTCGTCGTGGGGAGGATGGATGCAGCTCTTGCAGTGTCCACTATTCTGCTGGAGTGCATGTGGGGGCATTGTGGTCTCCGTTCGGTCAACGTTGGTGGCGCTGTTGCGGTGGTTGGATCACCATTTCGGCTAGCGAGATTGTCGACTTCCACCTCATCGTCGGATGTGTGGCTGTGCGAAGTCTCCTCACCGGTGCTCTCGCTTCGGCTGCAGCTGCGGGGGAGCTAGCGAGTGAGCAGGTGTTTGTATTGTTCTGATGTTGTTGTGGTTGCTTCTTTGTGTCGTGGTAGAGCTTGGTCTTCTTTTTTCTTATCTTTTATAGTGTTGCTTTATTTTGTCTAGGGATCACGTGTGACCCCGTGTTTATACGATCGAGTTTCTTGACATTTTGTTAGTTGTTGATTTCAACCTTTTGGTCGTTCTACGTTGACTTACTCATTGCGTGATCTTCGAGACCTTCTTGTTGACGGTTGTCGTTCTACAAGCGTGGAGTCGTACTACTTTAAGAGGTCGGTTGGTTCCTGATCACGGGATGCATTTTCTTTTTCTTTTTCATTTTTTTTCTATCTTTTTTTTGAGTTTTGACCTTCCCCCATTTCCACGGGACGTCACCTTCCCCTATTGAGAGCATTTAGGCTTCTCTGTCTCTCTCTTCCCCTCTGGAGTGCATTCTCTTGTAACATATTCTTCCCTTTAATGAAAATCTTTTTCAAAATAAAAAAGTTGCTTAATTTTGCACTCATGCCCCAGCATTAATTTGAGCATAAAAATTACATATGTATGACCTTATCTCTGTGAAGGTTAAGGTTCGTTAAGATCTAACTATCTAAAAATTGAGTTATAAGCTAACTGTTAAAAGATAAAAAGTAGCTTTACCCATACTCTTGTTGTCCAACCACAGTTGAAAACGTAATAAATTCATAATAGAGGTAACAAAAGGTAAAAATGACATTTATATATTTAGCATATAAGAAAGAGGAAAAGATATTTACTTCTTGATTTTTTTTCTTTTGTCAAGAATAATATTTTCTTTTTAAAACTTAATTCTAGTTGTATTTATGTAAAGATTATCTATTTTGTAGAGATATATAAATTTCTAAATATGAGAGTACGTAATATCAATAATATATAAAAATTTAAGGATAGTATTATATATACATTATTATATATTTTATAATTTATCTCAATTTTAGGTGAAATCCTATTAGGATTTCATGTGTAACCTTTCTCTTACCTCCCTCCTCTATGAGATCCACTAATTTTGAATTCAAATTTTCCCTATAAAAGAAGCATCCCACTAACAACCCCCCACCTCCTGCCACACCACCCACCCACCCACAACTTCTTTCGACGAGCTCCCCCTCATGCGGCCCTGACCTCTCGTAGTCCCAACCTCCTCTGACAAACTCATCGGAGCTTCTCCTCCTCTAACTTCGAGCTCGACCAAGCTCCTCCATAGACTCCGGCTCCAACGAGCTCCTCCGACCTCATCCCAACCTCGACAAAGCTCCTCCAGTTGACTCCGACTGAGCTCCTCCTCCGGTCCCATCCCATCTCGACCATGGTCCTCCAGCTGACCCTAATCTCGATCGAGTTCCTTCGACCTCATCCCAACCTCGACCCCAGTCCCATCCCAACCTTGACCGAGCTCCTTTGACCTCATGCCGACCTCGACCCCAACCCCATCCCGACCCTGACTGAACTCCTCCAACCAACGTCGACGTCCCAAGTATATCTTGCAGATCACCATGGTCGTTGTGGACTACAAGTATTCCCTGTGGGATTTCCATGCCACCTCCAGCAGATACCTCCCCAAATTGTTGGAGGTTAGACGGTTTTACAAAGTGGGTTCTTGTCGCTTTGCGATTAATGTTAATGGCTTTGAGAAAGATGATGCATTCTTTGTTGAAATTTGGGGAGTGGTGACGTTGCGTGGAGGGTTAAAATTTTGATTTCTAAAGTTGGGGATGCTCAAGTCGAGGTCGCCAGATGATATATTCTATTGTTATGGATAATGTAATTAGTTTTGCTATCATTATTATTTTTCTCGATAAAAGTTGCCATTCCCTTGATGGAATAAGAATGTTAGAGTAAACTTTTTAAAATTATTCGCTTGGGTTTAATTCCCTTGACATAATGAAATAAAATGATAATCCCTTCTCACCTATTATTTAATTGCCTTTAAGCATTCAGTATTCTTTCTTGTTTTAAGTGGCTATTTTAAGAGCGTATCTAATATAAGCTTTGAAGTAGTCATATTTAGTTACATCAATTACTTGAGCAGTATAGAATTTAATAAATAAGTATCAAGAGCATCGACATAAAAATACACATGGTAACAGTGCTATCTAAACTTATGTTAATGTGGTTCATTTCTTTTTTACTTGAGGTGTTGTTGACATTTCAACGCATCTGGTGGTGATGTCATTAGCACCAATTGTAATACCGTTAGCACCTATGGTGGTGCCATCTGCACCACAATAGGTGTTTATAGAATTAATGCCAACAACAAGAAGATAGGTGATAAGTAATTGATGTCAAAAATATCAAGATAAGTGATAAGTATTTGCAATAAATACTTGAGCACTATAAAAGTTACTGAATAGGTGCCAGGGGCACTAACATGAAAATGCACGTCGTGACATTGGTATCTAAACTTACGCAACTGATGATGATGCCATTAGCACCTATGGTGGTGCCGTCAACACCACAATAGGTATTTATATAATTGATGGAAACAATAACAAGATAACTAATAAGTAATTAATGACAACGATGTCAAGATAAGTGATAAGTATTTGCAATAGATACTTAAACATTATAAAAGTTACTGAATAGGTTCTTCTAAAAAAAAAAAGTTACTAAATAGGTGGAAGGGGCACCAACATAAAAATGTACGTGATGACATTAGTATCTAAACTTACGCGACTTATGGTAATGCCATTAGTACCAATGGTGATCTCGTTAGTACCTATAGTGCTGCCGTCTGCACCACAATAGGTGTTTACATAATTGATGCCAACAACAACAAAATAAATGATAAGTAATTGATGTCAACAATACCAAGATAAGTGATAAGTGTTTGTAATAGATACTTGAACACTTTAAAAGTTACTGAATAGGTGCCAGGAACACCAATATGAAAATGTACGTGGTGACATTGGTATCAAAACTTACACGACTGGTGGTGATGCCATTAGCACCTATGGTGGTGCCTTCAACACCATAATAGCTGTCTACATGAGTCGAACACTTTTTCCATTTAGGAAAGTGTGGCAGCCAAGACCAAAAAAGGTACTTGGCACCCATGTGACAAAAGAGAGATGCATTTCTCACATGTGACTCCACCCACCAACATCTCCTCCAATCCTCTCATGTGACTTCACTCACCAACGACAAAGGCCTACCCCAACCAACTCTTCTATATTCGCACCAATGGTGATACTATTAACACCTATGGTGGTGCCAAAAGCACCTATGTTATCCCACATCAGTTTTGAAAATGCCATTAGCATCTATTATGTGTCGACAACATCTATTGGAGACTGAATTTTCCTCTTCCTCCACCGAAATTTGAATTTGAAGATAAGGGACACATGCGACTCTATGTGACTCTCATTTCTCTTAACTAAAAATGATAGTAGTACTTTTAGGATTTAAAAAGGTGGTCAACCTTTTATATCCATAATCACATGTGACTCTCGCCCACCAATAATAATGCTGATAGCACCAATGGTGATGCTATTAGCACCGTTGGCATCTTAATACAACTGGTGGTAATGCCATTAGTACCAATGGTGATACCATTAACACTTATGGTGATGCCAACTCGTCAGCACCACAATAAGTGTTTACATAATAGGTCAATTACTGACATTATTGTTACTTCTAATAAATGTGCTTCAAAAGTAACCTTTGTTAGTACCATAGTATGTTTATTCATTACTACTGTTTGTAGGTTATGTTTTCATATGTTTTTTTTTCTTTTACGCCACATGTGTGTCATGTCACTACATTTAAAGTGTTCATAGCATTTATGATAGTACTATTAGCATCTATTGTAGTGCTAACTGTACCTATTGGAGACAGAGTTTCCTTCTCCCTCCACTGAAATTTGAATTTGAATGTGACAGACACATGTGACTCTCCTTTCTCCTAGTTAAAAATCGTAATAGTACTTTTGAAATCTAAAAGTGTGGTCTAACCTTTTATATCCATGATCACATGTGACTCTCACCCACCAATAGTAATGCCGATAGCACTAATGGTGATGCTATTACCATCATTGGCATCTTAACGTGACTTGTGGTAATGCCATTAGCACCAATGGTGATACTGTTAACACTTATAGTGGTGCTGCCAGCACCACAATAGAATAGGTCAATTACTAACATTATTGTTATTTCTAATAAATGTGCTTCAAAAGTAACCTTTGTTGGTGTTATAGTATGTTTACTCATTACTACTGGTTGTAGGTTATGTTTTCATATGTTTTTTTTTTCTTTTACGTTACATGTGTGTCATGTCACTACATTTAAAGTGTTCATAGCATCTATGAGAGTACTATTAGCATTTATTGTAGTGCTAACGGCACTTATTGGAGATAGAGTTTCATTCTCCCTCCACCGAAATTTAAATTTGAATGTAACGGATACATGCGACTTCATGTGACTTTCCTTTCTCCTAGTTAAAAATCATAATAGTACTTTTTAAATCTAAAAATATGGTATAACATTTTATATCCATGATCACATGTGACTCTCTTATGTGACTCCACCTCATACACATAGCATCCACCTCAATATGTCATGTGAGATAGGTATAATAATAGATATATAATAGAGTAATACATTGTAAAATCTAGAAGATCTATGAATTTCCAATTTTAATATTCATGAATTATATCATGACCCATATTGTTGGATATTATAAAAAGAAAAAAAAGAAAAATCCCTTGGTTATTAATCGGGTCAAATTACCACAGAGTAACAGGGGTGTTCATTTTCTAAAAATTTCACCTCTCCAAATATCATAATCATTCTTAGGTTTCAAAATGGCGTACCCTCACGTAGCGTTTGGTGAGTGAGGTGGAAAGGATGGTATAAGTTTTGTTTGGATGGTGGGAGAAGTTAAAATGGTGGCATTAGGGCACCTTTTCTATTTGGATGGAACGAGTGTCTTTTCAAAGGATTAAATGGGGTCATCTCATGTGGTGTTTGTCAAGAGCTTGTGAGAAGCCATGGGTTTGTGGAAGTGGGAGAAAAAGTATCCATCAATTCTAATCCCAAGGGAGAGGTGGGATTGCCAATACGTGGGAGAAGCGGAGTAATCCCGAGATTACCCAATCCTGAGATTAGATCCATTCAAACGTGGGATTACTGGACTTATCCCAAAAAAAGAAACGAAGCCTTATCATCCTCGTGCAAATGCCCTCATCTTCAAGTTTAATTACTCAATTTGACGCATGCCCCTCCGTTGGTATGAATTTAAAGATTGTTTGCCGATTCTAACCGCAATCCCTTACTCTTGATTGGCTCATAAGATATGACATAAATAAAGTTAAATTCTGTACAAAATTGATTCTCTAAAAGTTCAAAGAATGCATCATTTGATCGATAGCGGTTAGTATGCATACAGCTATCATTGTAAATTTTTGACAGGATATATATATTTTATGTATTATATATTTTTACAAAATTAATTCATTATATATATATATATATATATATATATATATATATATATATATATATATATATATATATATATATGATCAAATATCTCTATCTTGTTAAACTCAACGGAAAATATTTTTAATAATTTTAAAAATATGAAAATTTATATTTATTTTTCTATAATTTTTTCACGTTTTTTTACTCCTAAAAAAATAAAATTTTATATATATACTCATATAAATTTTCTATATCTATGCACCCTTCCGTACTTTATATATATATATATAAAATTTTTCCATTAGCAATAAGTAACTATAACATTATCTAAACAATCAAATAACCACAGCATTATCAAAACAATGAAGAGCTAAGAGGAAGAAGAAATGACAGCGGGTATGGAAGTTCATTCAAACAACGTATAGACATGTTAATTAGATCTTAATTCGACCAATGGTGCAGTAGGGAATGTATGTCCTAAGTAGATTCGCATGTTCTTGCCCATAAATGCTTTGGAAAATAACTTCATGATGGGAAAGGGGAGGACAATTCTTTGATTGATCGTCTGTACAGTTGGAATTTACGGTTTTGATGGAGAAATGATGCGTGTGATGGTTAGTGGACTTTTACTGGTCCAAGGAATAATAACTTGTTAGAAAGGATGTAATTAATGATATTGTAATTGGAAGATCGAATAACTTCTGGACAGTTTATTAAACAAACGATATTGTTCAATTGATTATACAATTTAGGGCACTCGATGCCGTCTTGGTGAGTGGTAGATAGCTCGAGAATGTGACTTAAGGAGTAATTAGATTCTTGGGTGGTTCGATCGAGGGATTAAAGTAATCTTATAAATGGTGTAATAGTTGATTACCTAGTTCTACTGTGAGGAATGTGCTTCTAAAGGGATGATATGATTTTCAACTATGTATTAAAATTATACAAGATTACAAAATATATAATCTCTTGATTTTTCTCGGATTGCTTAGGGGAAGACTTGAGTGCCTTCCCACCTATTTATAGTGTAGGGATAGAGTTCCGAGTGGTATCTTCTGAACGGATCGAGTTCGGGCTCCTAATAGGATTTCTTGAGCGAATCACATTTCTAACAAGATTTTCTGGGCAAATACACTATTAGGTTATTAATGGTAGATGTCACTGTCAGCATTTATTTAATGTGCATGTTTACTGTACTCTCGCTGAACCTCCAACGAATAGGGCCTCCCATGTTCCTGCCTACTTGTACGCAGGTCAGTTAGACGGTTAGATTTGTTTGCACAAGAGATTCTCTTAGATGTAGACGGATTAGATCTCCAAATCTACCTGTATTGAAACTTCTTCAAATTAAATCCTTCTTTTCAATCCTGTCACAAATTTGTAATCACATATATATCTTAATAGTTTTTGACAGGCCTAGTAAAAGAAAATAAATTTAGTCAAATTGAGAACTAAAGCATGCACACCTTGATTGATGCATTGGCATCGAGAGACAAAATTAAAATTTGAACATTCAACTTTTCTTAAAATCTTTCTATTCAATGTGACTAATGACCTTACGTCATGCAAGCGACTAGTCAATAACTTGAAATTAGGATGCACGGGTTGGTCTTTGTAATTTTTAAAGGATAAATATGATAACGATGGGGATGCTGTCGATATCAATGGTAAAGCTCTACTACTCTACCAACACCTTGTTGGATTCCTTGAGATGTTAATCTCATTTTTTTAGGATTAATTTATTTGAGAGATTAGGAAAATGATATTAAGTAATATCATATTCGTGTTTGCTTGTTGAGTGACATTAATATCAGTTTATATTTATATGAATTAGTATTAAATTATGATGTTAACCTTTGTGATATTTCTTTAATAGTGTTGTTAGGAATATGAAATGTAAAAGGTGTCAAAGGCTCAAATATTGTACTATTTTAATATGAATTTGACTAATACCAACAGAAATCGATGTTAAACAAATTTATATTAAAGTAACCCAACCTAAGCTACTACATAAAAGATTAAGTAATTAAGTAAATAGATCTTAGGCATTTCCTCCACCCTTGGCAATGCTCAGTGAGTTAGTTGTTTAAGTAATTGTTATGATACTTCAAGATTCAGTACTTACAAGTCCGACATATGGTGTAATATCTTGCGTCTAAGTTTTAATTTAATTGAAAGCAACTAACCTAAAATATTTATCTATTTGAAATTGATAAATCCAAGTCAATCACTTAAAATGAGTTTTTAAGCTTAAACATTAATTCTCAACTCTTATAACTTGAAAACTTAGGAATCTCATATTTCACAAAGTCTCCTACTCATCCTCGCGTTATTGATTTTGATTCCTCTTTGTTTTTTTTCCATTGGTGGGTTTGTACCATGGAACTTCAAAGAGAGGCCGATAAGTTGGATGATCTTAAAGAACTAATGCATGTCTAACTTTATTTTCAATATATAGCGATGCAAATGTAGTGACCAAGGAGTTTGCCTTAAAGGACTACAAGCAGCAAACTCTTAGGACCTCTTAACTTTTCCAAGTAGAATTCATGGTCTTCTAAGGCTTGGCAACACTACATAGTTTACACTAGATGTTGTATATATTGCGCAATAGGTTTAACTTGGGGGGGGGGTTGACTTTCTTTTGTATATATGGGACACTATGCTCTCGGTTTCTACTTTGTCCCATTTCTTTTGGTTTTCGGACTTCTTGTGCTTGATGGGTTAAGTTAGGTGTAAGTAGTAGAATTGGGGGACAAGTAGAGGAGAAGTTAATTTTGATGCTTTAGCTGAGCATGAGTCAAATCATGGGATAAACAAGAGCATTTAGAGGGATAAATGGGGATATTATCTTACAAGAAAGAGGGATAAGTTTATCCCCCCCTCCCCCCTCATGGAATAACTTATCCTTCAGATACCTCCTCTCATCCTGGATAAAGCTCACTAACAAGGGATACATGGACATATCCCGTGATATAAACGTTGCCTTAAAGAGAGCAGGAAAAAAAATCTCAACCCTTATGCCATGTCTCACTATTGCAACCTCTCCCACCCAAAATCCTATCAATTTCTTCAACATTCTTAAGATCAATCAAAGACTCAATTAAAAGAAGGGTGGAAAACTTAGAGAGAAATAGAGGAATTGGGAGATTTTGCTATTTGGTTAGATTTGTTGTCTTGCAAAAGAAATTAGAGATTTTTATTCCTCTTAGGGTACTTGTTTGGTAGAATATTTTAGTAGAATAATGAGAAAATTAGTTAAAAAGAGAGGTCAAGTAGAATTAACAAGTGAAATTAGATAATTTCATTAGAGGGAGAGGTGGAATTGTAAAACCTCGGAATTAAGGACTCAATTTCGACACCTATGAATTCCAGAATTAGGTGCCCCAAATAAAAAATTAAAAGCCTAATTCTGCCAACTAAGATCTAGAAGTGATTTATAAAGGTTCGAACGATGATTCCCAACATCATTTTGGCAACATAGCACTTGACTATTTACAACACTTAGTTTTCATACTCCAAATAAATCATGACTTTGATGTCATTTATAAGAGGTCGTACAATGACCTATTCAATTTTGATCTAGTACAATCACACAAAGTAGTTAATTAGCTTAAATCATTACATAGTTATTCTTACTTCGATGGTGTTTACATCTCAACAATGCATTAATTTCCAACTCAATCACATTTCAGCCACAAGAAATCTTGCATGGTCAGAAGGTCTATGGTCATTTAATTGGAATGCCTAAAATATCCTGAACAAGGGCTTTTAGAGCCACTCATGCCCCGGTCAAGTTTGACTCTATCCAAAAGAGTGTAACATGACGATGGAATTTAGTTTGCTAACTCCAACTTTGACTGGATCAAATCTTTATGTAATTCCAACTTAAGAAGCTTTTGAAAACCTTGCTACTAAAACCAATCAACGAGAAAATCCTCATTGAATCTTGTGGGGACTTTTAGTAGGTAATGGTGGAATAAGACCACCATAGTTGACTAGTTTAGGTGTTTTTGTGTATATTTTATTATTAGTGCGAAGGATTTTTATTTTATTTTATTTTGCTAAAATTCTCAACATAAGAAAGACCATTTCTTCATAACAACTAATGATTCATAGAGTTTGTCACATTTGCTACAAGAAAAAGGCACATATGTAAATGGCGAAGACAATGGAAGGGTTGGAAGTATGACAAATTTAAGTAAGCATGAACACATGCCACTAGTGGCCTTCGAGAAATTTGGCGTAAGACTTTGATGTTGCAACTCAAATAACCAAATCTATATGCATCTTCATTTGATGATCATCCATGTCTATTTAACATATGGAAATCCCAACAATCTCATAGGCTTTGGATGCTTATAACACATTAAGGACTAGCATCCCCAAAATTAAGGTATTAGTGCTTGGTCTACTTAGGTTTTGAGTAATGTATGAAATTAAGAAGAGTAGTTGACAAACTTGAAAAAGACAAGCTTAACTTTTATCATAACACAAGAAAATTGATCACAATAACATAAGTGCATCACTTCACAATCTTCTTCCAACCTCAACCTCTAGCCCATATGGCTCTTATTCTTACATGATATATATATATATAGTGTTGGAGCTAGCTAGCCAACAACAAGGAAATTGTGTGTGTGTGTCTGTGATGTGCTCTCCATCTGATTTCTAGCTCTGAAGCATGTACGTGCTTAAGGCCTCAAAGTTTTTCTTTGCCTTTACACCGAATACCTCTGGTGCCGGTGGCTCTTCCTTCACCTTCTCGTACATGAGGGTCCACTTTGCAATACAACCATGTCCTTTGGGGACCACCACGAGTGTGGGCTTGAAGACCTTGAAGTACTTCGTCAAGTCACCATCAATCAATGAGTATGTGAACGTCTTGCTACCCTTGTCGATGAAATCAATCTTCTCGATCACCGTGGCGATGTGGGAGATTGCTGCACCAGTTCAATATTAATTTAGCAAGTAAAAAATGCATGATATATTCGTCGATGATCACATTACATAGGGAGTCGATGTTAATTCTCGTTTCTGTTTACTTGTAGGATGATGTTAATGTCAATTCTTGTTTACTTGAGCTGATGTTAATTGTGGTGTTAATCATTTTCGTGTTTACTTAAATTGATGCTCACACCACCAGTTTCTAGGGAATGGGATCTAGGTGTCAGGGAGATGCGAAGTTAACACCAATCTTACTAACATTACCTCTTAGAATCGATGTTAGGAAAATTGACATTAATGACCTCAAAACTTGAGTTATATATAATTATACGGATTTACCTCTCTAGTGAACGAAAGTTAACCTCCAAAATAAATTAACCCTATTGTTTCCTATCGTGGAGTACATATATATACCTGTGACAAGAACTAGTAAACCACCTTCACCGAAGACAACCTTTCTAACGGAGCCTACGCTCTTCCCGTCACCTTCAATCATCTCTATGCTCTTGACATCTTTGGAGAATATCTTGGGATAAATTTCATTGGAACACATGATGCCCTCCCAGAACTTATCAGCTGAGCAACCGAGCCACTGATAAGACATCTGGACAAGTGCCCGGACGTCTGAAAGTGAGATTTTCGTACTGCACTTTGCGCTCTACGCGCAGTCGACGTGTAGAGGCCACTCCCTCTCTCTCTCCTTCATCGCCCAAACCCTAACTTCCCTCTATATAAACCCCCTCCCTTCTCCTCTCCTCTCCTCCTCACACCACTCAAGGCACCGCCACCTCCATCTTCTCCGTGACAACCACGTTCCCCTCCCATCCCTGTTGCTGCAACCGCAGCGAGGAAGAGAGGAGCCGGTGAAGGGAGAGTGGGGAGGAGCAAGAGTGAGAGAGTGAGAGGGAGTGAGAGCAGGGGAGGAGGAAGACGACCGCGGGAGCTCGGTGGAGCTCAAGGAGGAGTTTGCGAGAGATAGGAGGAGTCGGTGTGGAGTTGCTCAAGCTCTTGCAGCTGCCGAAGCCGTCGTTGCGGGCGGAGGTGCAAGAGGGGCGAGCTGCGAGGTGGTTCTGGTATTGGAAATTTTCCAGTATCAGACGTCTAGAGTGAAGTCCAGACGACTGTCGAGGCACCTGGACGTCTGGAGCTGAGGCTGGACGTCTGAAAGCACGTATCGCATGAGGTACGTACGTTCCTGCGCTGATTTCCGCCATGCAGAAGATCTCAGTGCAAGAGTTGTTGGGCTAAAATCGTACCTGCATTTTCGTACGCAGGGCAGGCTTTGGGAAGGCGTGCAATGCGCTTTCCGAAGTACTTTTGCACGTTTGATCACGTCGCCAGACATCCGAAGGTGCTTCCAGATGACCAGAGACCTTGTCTGACGTTTGGAGCTGCCCGTAGACTGTCGCAGAGGGAGTCTGGACGTTTGATCAGCCGTAG
The DNA here is from genome assembly GCA_037157565.1 of Thalassia testudinum. Classification (NCBI taxonomy): domain Eukaryota; kingdom Viridiplantae; phylum Streptophyta; class Magnoliopsida; order Alismatales; family Hydrocharitaceae; genus Thalassia; species Thalassia testudinum. The sequence goes on from JAZHRO010000030.1 coordinate 60,256,814, forward strand.
GGAACACAAGGTGAGTTCTGACGTCTGGGATTAGTCCCAGACGTCTGATTTTAATCAGTAACCATGTTTTTCACCTGTTTAAGGTCTAAACGGAATCAGATTTCCTCAAACGAAGTACCATTATTTTCCACTTGAGTTCCTCTACGTATTCGTGTTGAGTATCTACTGTTTTGAGCTTATCTAATGTACATTGGTCGCTGGTATAGGTTACTAGCCAGTGATGTGTTAGAGACCAACGGAGACGACGAGATCTGCGACATAGGCCCCCATTCCTCCCGTGATATCCGGTAGAGTGGTTTAACTCAGTTGTTAATATTTAAATAAGAATGTAATTGGTGAGAATAGTCAGATTGAACTCTAGGATATGGAATGAATCCTAGGATAGAAATGAATGAGCCTGCTTGAGCTGTACTGTTTACTTGAATGCATGGTTAAGATAAATTGCTAGCAAATGCCTTTAATATAATTATGAGATGCATATTAAAATATGAGCTACCTGTATGTAATTGAGAAATTGCTTGTGAAACCACAAGTTGCATGTTATTGAGAATCGAATTATAAACACACGAGCTGCCTATATACGGATGAGGAACGAAATATGAGACATGAGATCTGGACCTGGATAAATGAGATGAATATGAGCATGAACCCTACGGGGAATTAGGAGTAGAACTCCTGTGGATGAAAGGAAATCTGGAATGCAGATGAGAAGTGAGCTGACCCTTGTGTATGCGGTACCAGGGAGAGCAACTGTCCCTTTTTAGTGTAGAGCGGAGCTAGCCTCCCTTGTGTTGAGACTTGGGGTTAGGATTGGCCACTCTACACCGACTCCTGTTCGCCCTCGCGTACGTGGTACCGAGGTGTGCTACTAATGTAGGGAGGGAGCTAGCCACCCCATGTGTTACGACCCGATTCCTGAATCCCTACGAGACACGAGAATCAGATCGACTCGACTGATCCCAAGACCCAGTCGTCCAACGAGAAAGTAACCAAAAAGAGCAGTAAAATAAGCCATATTCATCATACATATAATTAACAGTAACAATAGTACAGCAGTAAAGAAAAGAACTACTACAGTACACACCACCACAACAGTAGAGAATTTAAACAGGTACATAAACATGATGCTTACAATAAAATAGTACAATTGTAACAGAAAATACTCACTACAACAGAAGAAACTGTATAGTAGGTACAACACAAGTAAAACTACTGGGCTCTACTAGGCCCAACGCCCTCTGCAGCCGCAGGCTCTAGTTGCTCAACACCTGGTCCTGAAAAGGTGACAAAGGTGACACGTCAGCGAAACGCTGAATAGAGTGGCAACCAACTAGCTAAGAAAAATAGTAAGGTGGACAAGTAGCTGTTATTTTTAATCTCTTTCTTTATTTTTCTATTTACTCATTCTTGAATTATTCCTCAGATCTTTCTCTTGATCTCGAATGTTCCTCGTGGGAACAATCTTGATTGCAGTCTTTTCCGAAATGTAGAAGTAGCACGTGGTGCTCTCCTGGCTAGGAGAGTCCCCCATGGTGGTCCTACCTTCAGTCAACCACCCCAAGGTCACTGACAGATGTAACGGTGACTATGGCATACGCGATAAACGCACGGGTAGCTACCTCGCACTAGCACGCGGTCAGTCGTTTCTGTTAACGGGTGCGCCCCAAAGCACAGCACGGAACGAGTATAGGGCAGAGCCCTCTCAGTAACAGAGGTCTAGCCTCTCCACAGTAACCAAACAGGGGTCTTGCCCCTCCACAGTCCGTGCACCCTCGCCTGACTACCTTGGTTTGCCCAGTGGGCCTAACAAGTCGGTGTAGGAAGGTTAGCAGAACCCCGGGACCCGTGGGGTGGCTAGTGCTCTCCCTACACTAGTAGCTCTCCCCAGTACTGTGTACACGAGGGCCAAAAGTCGATATAAACTGGCCAGACCTAACCCCGGGTCCCTGGGGTGGCTAGCTCCGCTCTGCACTAAACAGGAGGGACAGTCGCTCTCCTTGGTACTCCGTCTCAAGAGCCAGCTCACTTCCCCAATTCCAATCCATTCACCTCTCAGGAGCTCTACTCTTAATTCCCCGTAGGGTTCATGCTCATATTTCTTTAACTAAGACAATTTAGGTTTCATCATTTGAGCTTTATTTTCATATATCCCATGTTCTCAACAGTTAATATCCATTCATAAACAAGCAACTGTTATCCAATTACAGGTAATTATCATTTTTCTTTCTACTTTTCTAAGACTGCAATTCATATATTCACGACATTCATTTCGGTATTTCTGTTCCTAAGATTCATGCCACACCCTAGGATCTATCATTCAATCTAATTTTCCAGTCCTAGGATTCATGCCATACCCTAGGATCTATCATTCAATCTAGTTTTCCAATCCTAGGGTTCATGCCATACCTTAGAATCTATTAATTATCTCAAAAGTGCATAAATGTTGATAAATGATTAAAGGGAGCCACTCTACCCACAAAATCGGGAGTACTGGGGGCTTGATCGGTAGGTCCACGTGCCTCCGCAACCCCTAGAGCCGCAACGGGGCGAGGTCCTAACATGAGGATCAAACACAAGGAACCACTCAGAATAGGATACAAGTACTTTAAACAAGTAGAGGAACAATTTCTGAGAAGAACGGAATTTCAAACGCGGAAATCGGACTTCGAACGGACCCTAAACGGGTCAAAAACGACAATACTGCCCTAAATCAGATGTCTGGAACATCTTCCAGACGTCTTAAACAATGGTTCAGATTATACCTCATTTCTGCGCTATTCTTCAGATGTCCAGAATCCCGCTGAACCATCTGGACCTAGTTCCGGACGTCCGACTGTCACTTTGGACGTTTGGAGACTCTCTCCACCGTCTTGTGCTGTGCCCAGACATTCGATCTGTATGTGAGGGCGTGCCCTTGCGCCTTCCCGAACGAAACCTACATACGTACGCAATCGACCTCAACATGGCAAGGGGCAGAATCCTTCGGCGGAACGGCCTGCATGGCCGTACTCGCGAAAGGTAGAAGAAAAGAGATATTGTACCTTTCAGACGTCTGGGTCTCACTCCAGACGTTAGCCGCGCCGTCTGGACGTAGGTGCAGACGTCTGATTTTGGGAAAATTTCCTAGAATCAGGATTTCCTCGACCTTCGCTTGCTGCGCACGGCCGTGCCGCGCCACGCTCGCTGCTGCCTCAACTACAGCAGCACCGGGGCAACTTCCCCAGCACCGCGCTCCCGCTGTGCACCTGCCGGCCAGCCCTGGCTGCTCCGGCGAGCTTGCCCTCTCTTCCTTACGCGCTCCGCCTCTTCTCCCTCTCGCTGCACCTCCTCCCCGCGCACACCCGGCAACAGCTGCTGCCCTCGCCCTCTCACTCTCACGCTGTCACTGGAAGAAGAAGGAGGAGACGGTGGAGTGGTGGTGAGGGAGAGGAGAGGGGGAGATATTAGAAGGCGCCGTGGGGAGAGAGAGAGGAAGAAAAAGATGGCACCTACAGGATGGGGAGGGAAGAGAGAGAAGAAGAGAGGGCGGCGGATTCAGTTTGCGCGCGCATGCGCGCAAACTCGCAATTGTACGCCGCAAAAATTAATTTCCAGACATCTGGAAAGGCTTCCAGACGTCTAACCAGATGTCTGGACCAACTCCTAGACGTCTTAAAAGATGTTTGATGCCGTGGTCTTAACAACATAACAAACTCAAAGGAAGTTTCATCCCCGAAACTTACGCTAACTAGAGTGCGGAAAAGAATGATATATGCATAACAAACTCAAAGAGGACCGAAGCCGTTCCGAAAAGACGTACCCTCAAAAAGCTCCGGGTACTGCTCCTGCATCGCCGCCTTAGGCTCCTAGGTAGCCTCCTCGTACCACTGGCTCCTCCACAAAACCCTTCACCAGGGGTACTTGCTTCCGTCTCAGGATGCGCACGGCTCTGTCAAGAATCTGCACTGGCCGCTCAGGGTAGGTCAGGTCGTCACCCACCTCGACGCTCTCGTGACTCAGGACGTGACTGGGATCGGTGACTTACTTCCTAAGGTTGGACACGTGGAACACGTCGTGTACTGATGACTTGGTTGTTATGTTTGTTATACGTCAAGTTATAGTCGTTATAGTAATAAGACAACTACCAGGTTATCATTACAAAATTTTTTACTCGGAAATGGTTTTCCCGAGGTCGAACTCAGGGAGCTACTGGAATTCTAGAAATACAAAGTTTCTCCATTAGATTAAAAAAATAAGGGAGAGAGAGAGAAAGAGAGAGAGAGGGAGCTTGTCTTGGCTTCTTCTTCTTCTCTTCTCCTTTTCCTTCTCCTTCTTCCAGCTGCTCTTCTTTTCTTCTTCTTTCTCTTCTCTACTCACGGCTGCGTCTTCTCTCTTCTTTTCTTATGCAGAGTTCTTCTTCTTCTTATGTTCTTTCTTTGTTCTTCTCTTTCTTTCTTTTTCTTCTCTTCTTCTGACTTCTTTTTCTTCCGCCTTCTTCTTCTTTCTTCTCTTGCTTTATCTCCTCTGGCCACTGCTCAACCGTTGTCTGATGCAGTGGTCAGACGACTTAACTGTAGGTTTGTTACAGTGCTTCTCTTCTTTTGTTTCTTCTCTCTTTCTTCTTCTTCTTCTTCTTCTTCTTTGCTTCTTCATCTTCTCTTCTCCTTTTCTTGAGCAGCTAAGGCTTCGACCGCCTTCCTTCCTTCTCCTTCTGCTCCTGCACGCTGGCACAAGGATCAGAAAGCAAAACCTACCCCTACCCTTCCCCGCGTCTCTCTCTTTCTCAGATTTCTCTCATAGGATCGCTCTCCCAGAGCCGGGTATTTGGGTACGGGTATCGCGCCCGGGACCAGGCCCACCGACGTGCGGTGGTGGGTGAGGAGTGCGCAGGTTAGGATAGTTGGATCCATCCCAGACCCGCGGGGCGTGAGCACGGGTGAGGGCAAGCGCGTGGTGCGCGGCGTGCGTGAGGGACCTAACCCCTGTGTTCGAAGGCGATAAGCCTACAACACTTTTTCCTTTTATTTGGCTGCGGCACTTCCAGAACTTCCGAGGTGGGACTAAATGTCCCACCCCAATTGGCGCCCGCAGCTGAGGAAGCTGCAGGCGATTACTGCAGCGTGCGAGGCCTTCGCCCCAGCTACGGGCCTGGGACGCTTCGCGGAGACAAGTTGCGTGTCCTGGGGCGTGAGCCTGGGTAAGAGAGCACCTGAAGCTTCAGAAGCTTGGTAATGGCGGTGAAGGGTCATCGACCTGAAAGCAAGAATACGGCCTCTCAGCCTAATCAGAGGATGTAGGGAGCTTCACCGGAGTGCGGCGAAGGCAGTGCGGGTGGTGTCGAGGCGTGAGGCAGCGTGTGGTGGTAGCCCTAGGTCGGACTGTGGCTAGAGAGATGGGTCTGTTCAGGGGGTCGTCGGGTGGCGTCTGGCAGTGGTTGGAAAGTGGGGATTTGTTGAGTGGAGTGAGGGGAAGCCTTTAGGGTAGCCGGCGAGGGGTGAGAAGGTCTGTGGAGGTGGGATGAGCTCGCCGGAGGGGGTGGTCGGAGACGGAGCAGGCGGAGGTGGGAGTCGTGTGCGGTGAGGCAAAAAGACAAATTGAGAGAGGGAAAATGTAGAGGAGGAGAGGAAGCTATTTACCTAGGTTTTGGACGAAGGGGGAGGGTGGAGCCACTGGCTCGTACTTTTTGGAGCTGGGGAAGAAAGGGCCCTAAAGGAGAAGTGCGACGACGAGGAAGCAGGTGGAGGGTGCCGGCGGGTGTAGCACGACATAGGCGAGAGGGCTAGGAGAACCCTGCTACAAGTAAGGCAGCAGAGCGACGAGGAGGAAGAGGAGGGAGTCACCGGAAGCTGCGGGCCGTTTGACGGAGGAGGAGGGGACAAAGTGGGGGGTTGTTCTCCGTCAAAGAGAGCTTGGGGGAACCGACAGGGGCTGACGGTCCTTATAAAGGGGCTGGCGCAGAGGGAGACGCGGGCTGGCGACTTGCCAGCCTCGCCGGAGCGTGACCGGAGAGGGGACCCATACCTTTCATGCGTTCGCATAGAAGGTATGGGGGCCGGTAGAGAGCATGGCCAGGTCCCTACGACAGAGGACGTCGCAGGGAACCCTGCGTCTGCTTTGCATGGCGGTCACCCCTCTCTACGCGGCGCCATGCTCCGCATAAAGTCACCGGAGCATGGTGCTGCGCAGAGTTTTGCAGGAGGGACCGTTCTGCAAAGAACGATGAAAAAGTTGGGGGCCAAAATTCAGGGGTTTCGAAAGATAAGGGTCAAAAAGTAAATGAAGAGGACCAAATTGCAAAGTCGGTCAAGGAGGTCTCCTCTTAGGCTCAAGTTTTTATACAAGACTAATCTGAACCTAAGGATTTTAATGGTGAATTTTATTTCTAGGTTGGACCGTGTTTGACCGGCCAATTTACGTAAAAACCCAGATTAAGTCATTATTTGGGCAATGTTCTCTTTGTAGGTCAAAATGGGTTTCTAAGGCCAAATTGAAAGTTCTAAGCCCTAGAGATTATTTTTATATGAATTTTAGAGGATTTAGTTAATTTTTATCCTACCTCGAACCTCGTGAATTGAAGTGTGTTTGTTTTAGGGTTACAGAATATCATTTAATTTCCTAAAGTTGCTATAACCCTTTTTAGATCTGACCATCCCACTTTCCTTCTTATTAGGCTTGTTTGACCTGTATTTGAACCCTTAATTACCCTGTTTGCAAACTGTGTTGGTGAAATTATAGTTTTACCCCTTATGATTTATTTTCTTCTCAAACTCAGAATTCTTTGAGTTAAGCTTTTCTTTGGGTTATGTAGGAGCTTTTTCTTATATATCTGGGTTAGATTGTGCTAGTTAGGGTTCATGATGAGGTTCTCATCATACCCCCAAGCCTAGCTTTTGCTAGTCCCTTAGCAAAAACTTAAGGTTTCAACCTTTGTTCTAGACCATGAAGTTCTTAATGATTTCAGATAAGTGCTTTTTCATTTGAAACCTAGATTAGGTTAGAATGCTCACCATAGGCCTAAAAGGTACTTTAGTACCAACCAAGATCCGGATCTGTCTAGCCTCAGCCTCAGTCCTTAGCAAAGGTTTTTAAGGCCTATAAGAACTAACCTAAGGTTTATTGGACTTTGTGGTTAAAGCACCCGTGCTTGAAATGATTTTAGCTCTGGCTCAGTTCGCAGTGCCTTTTGTAAGAGAGATAGAAGATTTATTTGTTTGGAGAGTTTTCTCTCTCTTTTTCTTTTTAATTCTAGCTTAGGATTGGCTTTTCAACATGGTCTGTATCAGATTCCTTGTCCCCATCATCAATCCTCAAGGGTTCCTGGCAGTCGATGCTTCGAGATAGCACCGCCCATGGTAACCCCCGGAACCCTGGCTATTGAGATTTCGAGATAATCCCATCCATGGTGTTCCGAGGCCGAATTCAGACCGTGGCAATTGACATTTCGTGATAATGCCATCCATGGAATTTGAACCAGCAGAGTGCTTACATGCCCCCAATAGGATATGTAAATATCCTAAGAGACAAGCACCAAGGAGATGATATTTTGTTACGCATCTTCGAGGGGAATTTCCCACCTCTCCGAGCTGGGAACTCGTCCGAATCAACTTGTGTTGATCGGCCGCTCCTACTCTAGGTGTTATTTTCAGAATTTTGCAACAGTTTTACGTGATTTTGATTTTTACGCTTACTGAACCAGGCTGTGTGTGTGGTTAGGGTGCTTAGGTTACTGAGTCCCGTAAACCAAAAGTTAGTTAATAAGGCCAAATACTTCCTAAGCCTTGGACCTAATACTTAAGCTTTTCATTTTCCTCAACCTCTTGAGGAATGTCTAGATCTTAATGGGTACCAGGAGTCTATCCAAGAATGCCTAAGGTTTGCGTTCTTACTAATCTCACTGTGCACTTTTCAGATCTTTTCTTGAATGAGGTCTAGAACTTAGGTTAATTCCTTAGTTTCTTACTAATGACTATCACTTTTCTTTCATTTTTATGCTCCTTTTTCATTTTATTTCTTTTTCCTTCCTCCACAAAATTTCTTTCCTCCTCTTATTATGATGATTTTTTTTTTCGATTTTTATGGTGTTTTTGGCATATGTGAATTTTTTGTTTAAAACCTTTTCTTACAAGTTTTGCACCTTCATACGCCCCATGCCTAAGATTTGCAATGTCCTCATTGTGACTTAAGGGGTTTTTATTCAACTTAGTTCATTCCTTAGGACAGATATTTTGGTGAGTGAATGGGTCGGAATGGCTGTTGCAGATGATTTCTAATCTCAGATGCAAGCACCTGAGGTGGAGTCGACTGTCTTAAAGGGTGAACCTTAAGTGCACAAAGGTGTCAAAAAAAAGGTTTCAGGTTTTCCAAGAGAATGACGGGCTACCTCTCGTTGAGCGTTGAGTTTTACGCCATCGGCTGGGCGCACTAAGCTCATGGGGAATGGAGGATATAAGATGATTCAGCCAAATCAGTAGAAGTTACATCAATGAACGGTTTGAGTCTCTGACCGTTCACGATGAAAGGTTCAGAATCATGGCTGAGTGGACTGATCTCGACGGCTCCATTTCCAAAAACCTGTCGGACCAAGTATGGTCTGACCCACTTGGATCGTAGCTTCCGAGGGAAAAGTTTGAGTCGGGCATCAAAAAGTAGGACCTTTTGACCAGGATAAAAGATCTTTCTAGAGATATGCTTGTCATGGAAGGCTTTAACCCGCTCCTTGTAGATTCGTGAGTTCTCATACGCATCAAGACGTAGCTCTTCGATCTCGCTGATTTGAAGCTTTCTGTGGGTTCCAACCTTCGAAAGATCTAGATTACAGTTCCGTACTGCCCAATAGGCTTTGTGCTCCAGTTCGACAGGAAGGTGACACGCCATCCCGTACACCAGTCTAAAGGGAGACATGCCTAATTGGGTTTTGTGGGCGGTCCTATGGGCCCACAAGGCTTCCGGAAGTCGGGACGACCAGTCCTTCCTGTCAGGCCGAACAGTGACCTGCAGGATTTTCTTGATCTCCCGATTTGACAGCTCAGCTAGACCATTAGTCTGGGGGTGATAAGGAGTAGAGATTCGGTGAGACACCCCGTACTTGGTCATCAGTGATCTAAACTGAGCATTCGTGAAATGGGCCCCCCCATCTGAGATGATAGCATGAGGAATCCCGAACCGTGAGAAAATATTGTGATGAATGAACTTGAGAACGATTTTGTGATCACAGGTTCGGGTTGGTATGGCTTCGATCCATTTGGACATGTATTCCACGTCCAGTAGAATATATTCGAAACCATCCGAAATAGGAAAGGGGCCCATAAAATCAATCCCCCAAACATCAAAGATTTCGCATATGAGAATCGGCTGCAGAGGCATCATGTCGCGATGGCTCATGTTGCCCAAAGTTTGGCAATGACTGCATGCCTTGCAGTGACTGTATGCGTCTTTGAATAGTATGGGCCAGTAGAAACCACACTAGAGGATTTTCGATGCGATTTTGTGCCCAGAGAAATGGCCACCGCTTGCCTGGTCATGGAGGAAGGAAAGAATATCATTGACTTCATCTTCCGGGACACATCTCCGGGTGATTTGGTCATCACCTATGCGGAAGAGGTACGGATCTTCCTAAATGTAATACTTGGCATCAGAGCGTAATTTGTCTTTCTTGGCCTTCGGCCAATCAGACGGGATCTGATGGGATGGCAAGTAGTTTACTATATCAGCAAACCATGGAAGTCTAGTACCAATAGTCAGCAGGTGCTCATCAGGGAAATGCTCCGTGATGGGCCTAGAAGGGTTGATAATCTCAGAAGGAAGGCGGGACAAATGGTCAGCTACCACATTTTGTTTTCTTGCCTTGTCACGAATCTCGAGATCGAATTCTTGCAACAGCAAGATCCATCGGATTAGTCGGGGCTTCGCGTCCTTCTTGGCAAGGAGATGCCTCACAGCCGTGTGATCCGAGTAGATGATGACGTGGAAACCCAGGAGATAAGATCGAAAATTTTCAAGGGCAAATACTACGGCTAGCAGCTCTTTCTCTGTAACTGTATAGTTACGCTGAGCCTTGTCAAGTGTCTTGCTAGCGTAGTAGATGACCACAGGTTTCCCGTCAGCTTTCTGTCCCAGAACTGCTCCTACAGTGAAATCAGACGCATTGCACATGATCTCAAAGGGTTGAGACCAGTCAGGGGATTGTAGGATTGGTGCCTGGGTGACTCGTTCACGAAGGTTTTCAAAGGCTGGAGTGCATTCCTTGAAGATTTCAAAGGGTACATCCTTAGAGCGGAGAGTCGTCAGGGAGCACGCGATTTTCGAGAAATCAGGAATGAAACGACGGTAAAAATCGATGTGTCCCAGAAAAGAACGGATGTCCCTGATCGAGCTAGGCATAGGAAGGCGAGAGATTAGATCAACCTTAGCTCGATCCACCTGGATGCCTGTTGAACTTATTTACGAAGCTACGCTAACGTGTTTGGTTTTGGAAAACCTGTCGTTGTAGTTCGGAAGCGATCGTCGATTCGAATTCATCCGTGTGGTCGGATTTTCCATCTGAAGTGCGGATTTACACCATCCTGGCCCTTGATCTTCTAGGGTTCCCCGGTCTCTATCTGATGCTACGGATGTCTGATTAGGGCGATCTTGGAGTCGTTGAACTCCAATCGTCGCCCTGATCATATCCATACGGTTGGATCTTTGATCCGAGGCCCCGATAAAATATTTGCCCTGTCCAAGCACATAAAAGGAGACAATTAACCTCCATTTTATTCAAACTACTCTAAATGCAAGATGATGCATGTAATGCAATATTTATATCATGAAATGCAATCCTATGCTTAAGAACATGCATAAATAGACATTTTAAGTAGTGTAAATGTGTTTACATCATACCCCCATGCCTATCTTTTGCTAGTCCCTAGCAAAAACTATATGCTATTTATAAAAGAATTAGGTTAGATTATTTGGACCTGAGTTATTTTCAATCATTAAGAAATTGTCTTCTTAAGAACTGAACTTTCAAAGACACAACAGTGCCCGGGTATCAGCCAAAATGCAGACCGCCTCAAGCCTCGCCTTATTCAAAGAAAAATTTCTTTTTCTGTTTTTACTCTCTTTTTTTTTTTTTTGGATTTTCAAATTTTAGGGTTTAAGAGTGGCTTTCTACGGCCATTCAACTCACCCAAGATTTGATGAGAACCCTAAGTTTTAAGCATCTTATTGTGATTGTGATAGACTCGTTGACTGGCAATTAAAACGGACTTCGGATTTCTACGCCTCTAGGTGACCTCAAAAAGAATTCTGCCTAAAGGTGTATCTTTACAACCGGTAGCTTTCTCCCTACTTTTATTTTTTTTAACGGGGTCAACACAAGGGTGAATCCAGTGTATATCTCCCCGGTTTATTCTACTTCTCTGCTTCTTCCTAAGTGTTTCGGGAATTTTTAGTGCATTTTCTGAGCTGAGTTCTGGACAACCGGTCGATGAGCTGTTACCACCGACAACTTGCCAGTCATACTCGTGCGGCGAAGTGTGGCTTATTTCTTTTTGTTCTTTTCTCCTTTTTGATTTTTTTTTTTTTTAAGTAGGTGGCTTCCCTGGTCTAAGATTTACCTAAAGGCAGCAAAAAGATAAAGGTCCAGTGACTGGGCTCTGGACAACCTACCTATGGGCTGTTACCCACGATAACTTGCCAGCCATATCACCCTAGAAGGTTCATTAGCTACCCAATTTCCGTTAAAATCGCTAAATAACGAGTCAGTGCAAAGAAAGTATGTAGATGCTTAAGACTCAAAATTCCCTCACATCAGAGGGCGGGTTGATAAGTCGTGTACTTATCACCCAAACTTATTTACTCCAATTAAAATAAAATTCAAGTTGGCGAGAACTTGAAAAAATAAATCCACATTTTAGTGGATATACGGGCTGATTAAGTCCAAAGACCTGAAGGGTCTTTATGTTCAGAACATAATATAGTATTTCTTAAGATCGAAAATTTTCTTAAACCTAAATTCTCTTTCCTAATTTGATTTTTTTGTTTTTTTTTATATAAAATAAAACAAATCTACGGAGCTGACGAATGAATTCAAAGATAAATATCCACCCCCCCATGCCTATCTAATGCAATGTCCTCATTGTATTAAAAAGACATAAAACAGAGTGGAAAAGCGTAGAAAGCACCTGAATTGCGTGGATATCGGGTCCGCTCCGAGATGAAAATGAAAAAGAACTGTATATGTGCTGAGTTTAGTGCCTTCAGCTAGGCACACTATACAAAGAAAAGAAATGAAGAATTCAGAAGTGCAGGTCAAAATTAGAATAAACAGAAGAATCCTTCGACCTGTCAACAGAGGTCCACAGATGTGGACCAGATTGTGGTGCAGACCCACACCCCATAATCGAGAATATCTTAGGCTCTGGATAAAAATTACCCAAAACCTAAAATCAGAATGCAAGCGGGGTCGGGCCTGCGATTTGTGAGGATGCAACCTAAGGCCAAAATGTCGGGTTACAGAGAATTGAAGCTCGAAAGGATAATCGTTAAATGTGTGCTTGAGTTTGACATCCTCGAAACAAATGTCGTAAGGGTTCTGATTTGATGGTTTCAGCTTAAAAGGAACCCTTCGACTCAATCTTCCATTTCCTCCAAAATTGACTTCCCAAATCAGAATTTCCCAGCTCCTATCCTCCTCATTCGGCATATCAAATTCCATGACCTCTTGTATATTTGTCACCCCGTCTGAAATCTCCAAGTCTAGATGATGTGGCAAAATCAAGATTGACTTGGGTCTAATTATCTCAGAATTAGAATCATCAATAAGCTCAACAGGGTGTAACTGATAATCAGGGCATTGAATTAATTCCTCCAGAAAATGCGATTCTGGATCTGTATCGTGTGCCCTAATAAGATCAGTTTCCTCAGTTATTGGGCTATCAAATGATCTATCAGATTCCTCAGGCCCAATCGTCTCACAAAAATCGTGATTTGAAAACTCGTGTGAGACTTCGCAACTTGGATCTTCACCATCAAAGAAATCAGGATCCGTATCAATGTATGTCCCAAAATCAGTTGTCACTTTGTGTTCCCAGGAGACATACGTTTTCTCGTAACCCGGCTCAGGGATCTCAGGTGAAGAAATCAGATCATCCTTAATTGGTTGCTTTAATTCAATCTGATCAGCTTCGTAACACGTGTCCCCCCCAACAGGTGCCTGAGCGGGTTCTGTCATTGGCTTTCCTGAAGAGAGTTCATCCTGGGAATTATTCCAAGATTGAATCAAAGCAACCACGAATCTCATCCTCAATTTCGCTAATTTCCCAAGTAGAAACTCACCCGGGTTCTTATCCTTAACATCCTGGAGCCAATCCAACAAAGACTTATTTAAATCATCAATCATTTCAATCAGGGGCTCCAATCTCTCAATGCAAGGTATTGGCTGAACTTCTAAAGATTGAATGATATTCCTCAAGTTAGCCAGAACCCTATCTTGAACCTGATTAACCTGAACCAAATGAGTTGGTTCAGGGTTGGGCGGGTTTGACATCAATGTAGAGGAATTAACGAATTGAGATTCGTTATACCCATCCTGATAATAGGTCATTTCAGATTGTTCAAAAGATGGAGATGACCTAAAGGCAGTGAAATCAGAGGATGGGTAAGGATCAGTGTATCCTTCTTGGTTGTAGATCGTATTAGGTTGTTCATGAAAGGAGGACGATCTATAATCGATGCAACTCTGAGAAGGATAGAATTGAGAATCAAAGTGTTCAGGGTTAGACCCTAAACACGGGGGTCCGGAATTGTATCCCCAATCCGAATTATCCCAACTAACTGATGGTCGATTACAATACGAGTTGGGATAATTGTCATGTTGAGGATAATTTACAACAGGAGGAAAGAGCGGGAATGCGTGAAATATGTGGAAGGATTCATGAGACACTGGAGGAAGAAAGGTGCCCTGCAATACAAACAATCAAACCTGTCCTTAAATGGGTTAGCCTACAGACCTACAGACTCCCAAAACCCGTCTTGAGATAAAGGAACGATTTGATCTACTTCTGTTTGTTCAATCCAACCAGTTAGATGGAGGGACTGGGGAGAAGGTTCTTCCTTCGGCTTGCGCCTCCGGTTCCTAGTGTACCCCCCAGCCGCGATCGTTTGACTCTGCTCCCCTAGCTAGACATCAGATTGAACAGTAGAAACAGACTAATCGAAAATAATCTCGTTCTGAGTTCTGAAGAGCGAGTCCAATCCTTAAGGCCAACGTCTACTCTGTTTTATTTAGGGCTAGGTTTGAATGTGCTTTGGAATGTGATGGGCCCTTTAAATGGGTTGTGCCCTTAATGATTGATTGCTTTGTGTGTGCGTGCACAAACCAAGTGGTTTTCAAGCAAGATTATTTTGATGTGATGAATTTTAAGGTTCAAATCTTGCTTAGTAGCTTTTAGGATTCAACTTTAGGGTGTTTTCAATCAAGTTTCATTGGCACACCAGGTTTTGCAAGCACAGGTGAAGATATTTTCCTTTAAAGTTTAAAAAGAATGTGGAGTGCCTGTAGATCCCTAAGAGTTGAACCTAATTGGCAGCTACTTGATGAGTTGATTTTATTTGAAGTGGTGCGGCCCAAACAACTCAAACAACTGGCCTGATGCACCACCTAATTAGGCACACAAATGATTACCCAATCTGATTTCTACTCGATTATGTGTTTGGATGTGTGTACCGGCTCCTAAGATTGGTTTACCGGTTGAGTTAGAAAATCAGATGAGGTTGTGTACCTCTGTGAGATTTTTTTATTATTATTATTTTTTTAATGTGGGGGTTGGAGTGAGTATGGATGTCAAACAACAAACAATCTAACCTTAGAGTTTATAAGAACACCTAGGTTGATTGATGTTTGAATTATTATGTGATGAAATGAAATCTAATGGGTGGGAGGTGGGGGATAACTTACAAAACCTTCCACAGCACTTTACTCCGATCTACCGCTTTTGCCTGTCTCAAAAGAGTACCTGCAATTACAATAAGAAAGGAAAAAAAAAGTGAGGTAAATGATTTGTAAGTTACAAAATGCGAAGAGAAATCAAAGAGCGTTGCCTCCCCGGAAGCGGCGCCAAAATGTTGAACTTTTTTTTTACGAAGCTACGCTAACGTGTTTGGTTTTGGAAAACCTGTCGTTGTAGTTCGGAAGCGATCGTCGATCCGAATTCATCCGTGTGGTCGGATTTTCCATCTGAAGTGCGGATTTACATCATCCTGGCCCTTGATCTTCTAGGGTTCCCCGGTCTCTATCTGATGCTACGGATGCCTGATTAGGGCGATCTTGGAGTCGTTGAACTCCAATCGTCGCCCTGATCATATCCATACGGTTGGATCTTTGATCCGAGGCCCCGATAAAATATTTGCCCTGTCCAAGCACATAAAAGGAGACAATTAACCTCCATTTTATTCAAACTACTCTAAATGCAAGATGATGCATGTAATGTAATATTTATATCATGAAATGCAATCCTATGCTTAAGAACATGCATAAATAGACATTTTAAGTAGTGTAAATGTGTTTACATCAATGCCCTTCTCAGAAATCAGATGTCCTAGGACGATCCCCTCAGGCACCATAAAGTGGCTCTTTTCCCAGGAAAGAACCAGATTAACGTCGATGCAGCGCCTGAGTATATGAACCAAGTGCTGGAGGCAATCATCAAATGATGCCCCGAAAACTGAAAAGTCATCCATGAAGACTTCCAGATAATCACCTACCATATCAGAGAATATGGCAAGCATGCACCGCTGAAAAGTCACAGGTGCATTGCAGAGACCGAACGGCATCCTTCGGAATGCGTACGTTCCGAAGGGGCAGGTGAACGTGGTCTTCTCTTGGTCCTCAGGATGAATAGTTACTTGGTTATAACCGGAGTACCCGTCAAGGAAGCAGAAGAATCGATTTCCCGCTAATTTCTCGAGAATCTGATCAATGAAAGGTAGTGGGAAATGATCCTTCTTCGTGGAGGAATTGAGTCATTGGTAATCTATGCAGACTCTCCACGAGTTGGCTAATCGGGTAGGTGTGACTTCTCCGGTTTCAATCGTTATGGTGGTGAGCCCTGCCTTTTTAATCACAACCTGGATTGGGCTCACCCAACGACTATCGGAGATCGGGTAGATGATCCATGCATCTAACCACTTGATGATCTCCTTTTTCACGACCTCTTGCAGATTGGGGTTCAAACATCTCTGTAGCTCACGAGAAGGTTGGGTGCCCTCTTCTGAGTAAATATGGTGTGTGCAATAGGAGGGACTTATTCCAGTCAAATCATTGAGAGTCCAGCCAATGTCTTTGCGATGTTGCTGGAGAACAGCAATCAGACGGGTTTCCTGTTCGGGATTAAGCTTGGAATTAATAATCACAGCAAGGGTCTTATTAGAACCCAGAAAGATGTATTTCAAATGATCGGGAAGGGGTTTCAATTCAAGGATGGGGTTATCAGCAGCAGCGGGTGGTTCAGGGTAGATGTGAGGTTCAAGGGTTGGAGTTATGGGTCTGTCTAAATCTGGTTTTGACTCCTCTGATTGCGGTTCAAAATCTTTTTGTGGTTGATGAGGTATAATCAGGTCATTCTCAAAATGCGTTTCATCAACCAAAGTCCTGATATCACAAATCTGTTCGATGACACCGCAATTGATTCCTTGTTGGGCCTTAAATATATCAATTTTTAGGGTTTGATTTCCAAATTTGAGCTCTATTTGGCCCTCCTCACAGCTTATGTTGGCTCTAGCAGTAGCCAAGAAAGGTCTCCCTAGAATGATCGGTGTATCCCTAGGGTTTTCAGGTGCGTCTATGTCTAAGACTATAAAGTCTACAGGAAAGTAGAAATCCCGCGCTCTTACAATAACATCCTCGAGAATCACTTTAGGTGACTTTATAGATCGATCTGCTAATTGCAATGTCACCTCAGTTGGTTTTAGCTCAGATTCTTCTAGGTGGTTAAGTAAGGATGTGGGTATCAGATTTATGGAAGCACCTAAGTCTAGCAATGCTCTGTCGAATTGGGTATCACCTATCTTGCAGGAAATCAGGGGAGTACCAGGATCTTTAGCCTTGGGTGGGAGTCTGCTTAGGATTACAGAGCTGGATTGCTCTGATAATACAATTGGACTCCCACTCTTGGTTCGCGGCTTACACTGGGGTGTACACACATTCTTTAGGAATTGTGCGTAAGCGGGTACATGGCGAATCGCATCCATCAAGGGATGTTTATTTGGACCTGCTCAAAGAGCTTGACCAGGTCCTCCTCAGGTGCCATGGGCTTGGTGGTCTTCTTTCCCTTGGTCAAGGCCTCGGGAAACGGAACCTTGGTTGGTTTTTCTAGGATAGGTCCAGGTCTTTGATCTGGGACAGGGATAGGAACGTCTTGGATTACTGTCCTAGGGTTGGGATTACAACCAGGCTCGGAGTGGTTTGGTTAGGGTGGATCTTGGGTTTCCTTACCACTACGGGTTGTTACAGAGTTTAGCCTTGCCTGGTTTTGGTTAGGGTTGGGTAAGATGGGTTGTTGCTGATAGCTCGCATAGGAAGTGGAAGCCTCCATCCCGTTGGGTGAAGGAATAGAGGGGGCCTGATAAATCATGTGTGCTTGGCCCGGGTTTGGGTTCATAACGCGCTGCTGGGTCGATACGTTATTCGGGTTAGGAAGAGGTTGGGAAGGAAGTGTGCCTGGCTGGCGAGAATTTGCCAACTGGGCCAGTTGATTTTGAACCTCTGTAAGTTCGTCCTTGTGTTGCTTTTGAATAGCCGCATTTGTTCTTTGAATGTCAGCCAAAGTCTGAAGGATGAGAGACATTTGGTCCTGATTTGCCCTGATGGATAGGTAGGGTTGGGCCGAGGCTGAGGCGGCTGGTAAGGATGAGATGGTTGTGAACGGGGCTGAAAGGGTGGTCTCTGGGTTTGGGAATTTCCTGCCCACTGGAAGTTGGGATGGTTTCGACATCCAGGGTTATAGGTGTTGGAGAATGGGTCATTCTGGATGGTGTTGAGGTCCTCGCAGATCTGAGGAACCTCCAAAGAATCAGAAAAAGGGGGAATGGAATTCCCCGGACTGGTATAGAAAGGATCGGATGACCCTCTGATCCGAGAATCAGATGGGGGCGGATATGGATCCATCCCAGGAGAAGATCGGTGGAGAATGTTTTGCATAGTTTCCCGTGTAGAAAGAGGCTGTGGAAAGGAGCTATGCGCAAAGGTGGCTCGCTGCAAGTGCTGAGTCAGCTCATCCACCTTCTTCTCAATGATGGTGACCTTATCCAATCGACTGGCCATTAGTTCCAGGTTGATTGATGCGAACAGGCCCTGCGTCTCGTGTGCTCCCCTAAGGTTTGTCGATGAGCGGGTATTCGTCTTGTCGAATAAACCCATGGAGTCATTGTTGATGGAGTTCTCGCACATGTTTTCGAGAATCTCCCACACGGTGTCCTCATGTTGACTTATGATATTCCCTCCGCAAGTTGCATTGACGAAAAGCCTGATATCCTCACGGAGTCCCTGGTAAAAAGACTGGACTTGTTCCCATTTAGGAACTCCGTGATGGGGGCACTTTCTCATGAGATCCTGAAAGCGATCCCATGCCTCATGGAGAGGTTCTCCTGTTTGCTGCGTGAAGTGAGTAATTTGATGGCGCAAGGCATTGGTCCGACCAACGGGAAAGAACTTCTTCAAAAATTTGGACTAAAGTTCTTCCCAATTGTTGATCGGCCGGGTCTGAGTCTGGTACCAATGAGCGGCCTTGTCCATAAGGGAGAAGGAGAACATTTTCATGAGGAGAATGCCTCGGTTTTGTGCATCTGACCCAAAAGTTTGGGCCAGATGCTTCAGCTGTTTGATGTGCTGGAAGGGGTCTTCAAAATTAAGCCATGGAATTTGGGTATGGCATAAATCATATTGGGCTTTAATTCAGAATCAGGTCCTCCAGTCGGGATTCTGACTCGAGGCTCAATAGCCATCGTAGCAGGATTATAATGGTCCCGCATCATAGGACGCTGCGGTGGGTGCAAAAAGTTCTAGAAGAGGTCATTGAGTCACTGGAGCTGGTGCTCCAGATTATTTTCTTCCTCAACTGGCTGAGCCATTGTGGAAGAAGAAGGTGAGTTGGGTTCAGAGTCGGAGGAGGGGTCGATGTGTGGTGTTGTTTTCTCAAACAAGGGCACTGAGGCTCGGCCTCGAGGAGAGTGAAGTTCTAAAGGAGGTTTTAAGGACCTCCTACCAAACATACAATGTTGGAAGAGATGAGTTTAGCAGGTGCTGAACCCAATCAAGGCACCCAAAAAGTTGGGTGACTATAGAGGTGCGGGGCAGATGGACCCCTTGATTAAAAGATCGGCCACCTGAGAATTACCTGGGCAGCCAGAGAGGGTGAGTCCTGCGAAGACCCCTACACGGTAGAGCGTCCCCACGGGTTACAGGGTTTCCCCCACCCAACCTCTCTTGTCACTGAGATTCCAGGTAGACCAGAATGGGGATCTTGACCTCTTAAGTCTACCAATTTTAGTTTAAGATTAGGGTGCTTAAGTTTTCACTTGAACTTTTAGCTTTTTGAGTGTGAAGAGTGACCTAAGTTGAAGGTTGGTTGACCCTAAGGGGTCAACTTCACCTATTGATTCCTTTGAGAACTTATTAGGTCTTGTCTTTTAGGGTTCAAGTATTTTTAGAGAGCCAATTGCCTAGGGTTTTTCTGAATAGGTATATTCAATCAATGGCTTAGGCACACTTCTTTTGGGATTTCTCAATTCTTGATTAAGTAGTGTGTCTCTAAAACCCTAGTGTTAATTCCTATGTTGGCTCTACTTGGTCCAGTTAACTCCTTGTTGGGTAATTAGGGCTTCAGGCAAGAAGATGCTAGCCCTTAATTACCCTTAATACTGTGTGCAGGAATAGTGGTTTTGAAAGCATGCAGCTGTTACTAAGTATGAAAGACAGGTTATACCTATATTATTATTATTTTTTTTTATTCCTCTTTAGAATTTAGGGGTTAATAGTGGGAGGATAGAAGTTACCTGTCCTTGGAGTGGTTGTTGTGTGGCTGCTTCTTAATTTTTCCTGTACCTGCACATAAGAGAGAAGAGATTATTAGAAAATTCCAAAATAGAGAATTTATAGCTTCTAGAATAGCCGTTGCTCCCCAGCAACGGGGCCAAGAAATGATGACTTGGTTGTTGTGTTTGTTATATGTCAAGTTATAGTCGTTATAGTAATAAGACAGCTACCAGGTTATCATTACAAAATTTTTTACTCGGAAATGGTTTTCCCGAGGTTGAATTCAGGGAGCTACTGGAATTCTAGAAATACAAAGTTTCTCCATTAGATTACAAAAATAAGGGAGAGAGAGAGAGAAAGAGAGAGAGAGGGAGCTTGTCTTGGCTTCTTCTTCTTCTCTTCTCCTTTTCCTTCTCCTTCTTTCAGTTGCTCTTCTTTTCTTCTTCTTTCTCTTCTCTGCTCACGGTTGCATCTTCTCTCTTCTTTCCTTCTGCAGAGTTCTTCTTCTTCTTCTTCTTCTGCTCTTTCTTTGTTCTTCTCTTTCTTTCTTTTTCTTCTCTTCTTCTGACTTCTTCTTTTTCTTCCGCCTTCTTCTTCTTTCTTCTCTTGCTTTATCTCCTCTAGCCGCTGCTCAACCGTCGTCTGATGCAGTGGTCAGAAGACTTAACTGTAGGTTTGCTACAGTGCTTCTCTTCTTCTGTTTCTTCTCTGTTTCTTCTTCTTCTTCTTCTTTGCTTCTTCATCTTCTCTTCTCCTTTTCTTGAGCAGCTAAGGCTTCGGCCGCCTTCCTTCCTTCTCCTTCTGCTCCTGCACGCTCGCACAAGGATCAGAAAGCAAAACCTACCCCTACCCTTCCCCGCGTCTCTCTCTTTCTCAGATTTCTCTCATAGGATCGCTCTCCCAGAGCCGGGTATTCGGGTACGGGTATTGCACCCAGGACCAGGCCCACCGGCGTGCGGTGGTGGGCGAGGAGTGCGCTGGTTAGGATAGTCGAATTCGGCCCAGACCCGCAGGGTGTGAGCGCGGGCGAGGGCGAGTGCATGGTGCGCGGCGTGCGTGAGGGACCTGACCCCTGTGTTCGAAGGCGATAAGCCTACAACACTTTTTCCTTTTATTTGGCTGCGGCGCTTCCAGAACTTCCGAGGTGGGACTAAATGTCCCACCCCAATTGGTGCCCACAGCTGAGGAAGCTGTAGGCGATTGCTACAGCGTGCGAGGCCTTCGCCCCAACTGCAGGCCTAGGACGCTTCGCGGAGACAAGCTGCGCATCCTGGGGCGTGAGCCTGGGTGAGAGAGCACCTGCAGTTGCAGGTGCTGAAGCTTCAGAAGCTTGGTAATGGCGGTGAAGGGTCATCGACCTGAAAGCAAGAATACGGCCTCTCGGCCCAATCAGAGGATGTAGGGAGCTTCACCGGAGTGCGGCGAAGGCAGTGCGGGTGGTGGCGAGGCGTGAGGCGGCGTGTGGTGGTAGCCCTAGGTCGGACTATGGCCGGAGAGATGGGTCTGTTCAGGGGGTCGTCGGGTGGAGTCTGGCAGTGGTTGGAAAGGGGGGATTTGTTGAGTGGAGTGAGGAGAAGCTTTTAGGGTAGCCGGCGAGGGGTGAGAAGGTCTGTGGAGGTGGGATGAGCTCACCGGAGGGGGTGGTCGGAGATGGAGCAGGCGGAGGTGGGAGTCGTGTGCGGTGAGGCAAAAAGACAAATTGAGAGAGGGAAAATGTAAAGGAGGGGGAGAGGAAGCTATTTACCTAGGTTTTGGACGAAGGGGGAGGGCGGAGCCACCGGCTCGTACCTGTCGGAGTTGGGGAAGAAAGGGCCCTGAAGGAGAAGTGCGGTGACGAGGAAGCAGGCGGAGGGTGCCGGCGGGTGCAGCACGGCATAGACGAGAAGGCTAGGAGAACCCTGCTGCAGGTAAGGCGGCAGAGCGATGAGGAGGAAGAGAAGGGAGTCGCTGGAAGCTGCGGGCTGTCTGACGGAGGAGGAGGGGACGAAGTGGGGGGTTGTTCTCCGTCAAAGAGAGCTTGGGGGAATCGATTGGGGGTGCTGGTCCTTATAAAGGGGCTGGCGTAGAGGGAGACGTAGGCTGGTGACGTGCTAGCCTCGCCGGAGTGTGATCGGAGAGGGGACCCATACCTTCCGCGCGTTCGCACGGAAGGTATGGGGGCCGGCAGAGAGCATGGCCGGGTCCCTGCGATAAAGGATGTCGCAGGGAATCCCGCGTCTGCTTTGCAGGGTGGTCACCCCTCTCTGTGCGGCGCCATGCTCCGCGCAAAGTCGTCGGAGCATGGTGCTGCGCAGAGTTTTGCAGGAGGGACCGTTCTGCAAAGAACGATGAAAAAGTTGGGGGCCAAAATGCAAGGATTTTGAAAGATAAGGGTCAAAAAGTAAATGAAGAGGACCAAATTGCAAAGTCGGTCAAGGAGGTCTCCTCTTAGGCTCAAGTTTTTATACAAGACTAATTTGAACATAAGGATTTTAATGGTAAATTTTATTTCTAGGTTGGACCATGTTTGACCATCCAATTTACGTAAAAACCTAGATTAAGTCATTATTTGGGCAAGGTTCTCTTTGTAGATCAAAATGGGTTTCTAAGGACAAATTGAAGGTTCTAAACCCTAGAGATTATTTTTCTATGAATTTTAGAGGCTTTAGTTGATTTTTATTCTGCCTCAAACCTCGTGAATTGAAGTAGGTTTGTTTTAGGATTATAGAATACCATTTAATTTCCTAAAGTTGCTATAACCCTTTTTAGATTCGACCATCCCACTTTCCTTCTTATTAGGCTTGTTTGACCTGTGTTTGGACCCTTAATTATCCTGTTTGCAAACTGCGTTGGTGAAATTGCTGTTTTACCCCTTATGATTTGTTTTCTTCTCAAACTCAGAATTCTCTGAGTTAAGCTTTTCTTTGGGTTATGTAGGAGCTTTTTCTTACATATCTGGGTTAGATTGTGCTAGTTAGGGTTCATGATGAGGTTCTCATCATGCACACCAGAAAGCTGGGGAGGAAGGGCAAGCCTGTAAGCAACGGATCCAACCCGCTCTAGGACCTCAAAGGGTCCCACGAACCTCGACGCGAGCTTCCCTCTCACCCTAAACCGCTGCAGGCCCTTCATTGGCGAAACGTGAAGGAAGACGTGGTCCCCAACCTCAAACTGTACCTCTTTGCGTTTCCGATCTGCATAGCTCTTCTGTCTGCTCCTGACAGTGCGGAGTTGCTGGTGAATCTGCTCGACTACCTCCTGACTCTGACGGATCAGCCTGGGGACAACCTCCCACTTGGTCCCTACCTCAACCCAACTCAAGGGTGCCGTACACCTCCGTCCGTATAGAGCCTCATAAGGTGCCATGCCGATGCTCGAGTGATAACTGATATGCAAACTCCGCCAGGGGCAAGTGCTCGTCCCAAAAGCCCCTCCAGTCCAGTACATAAGCACGCAAAAGGTCCTTAAGTGTCTGTATCGTGCTCTCAAACTATCCATCTGTCTGGGGGTGGTATGCTGTACTGAACCTCAATCGCGTCCCCAGGGCCTGCTGAAACTCAGCCCAAAATTGGGATGTAAAGCAGATATCCCAGTCGGATACCATCTCCCGCGGAACTCCGTGCAAACGTACCACGTCGCGGATATACCTCTCTGCCAATTGCGCTGGTCCCAAGGTGACTCGGATCAGCAAGAAACGTGTCGTCTTCGTCAATCTGTCATCGATCACCCAGACTGCATCATGTCCTCGCTGGGTAACAGGTAAGCCCACCACCAAGTCCATGGTGATGCTCTCCCACTTCCACTCTGGCACTAGAAGTGGCTGTAACGGCCCTGCAGGCCTCTGATGCTCGGCCTTCACCTACTGGCACACTAAACATTGCTTTATGAATTCACCTACATCTCGCTTCATTCCCCTCCACCAAAAGTCACGCCTCAAATCATGGTACATCTTTGTGTTTCCAGGATGTATGGTGAATCTGGAACCGTGTGCCTCAGTCAGGAGCTCTCTCAACAGCTCCTCATCTCTGGGAACGCACAAACATCCCCTCATGTGCAGCACCTGGTCTGTAAAAGAGAAGTCTCCAGGGTCTCCTGACAGTACTCTGTCACGCAATGACTGTAAGTACGGGTCGACCATCTGCCCTGTGATGATGCGGTCTATCAGCTCTGGCCTCGTCTGTCGTGTCACAGTCACTGCCCCATAGTGTCCCAGTAACTCTAGGGGTCGCCAATTGCCCATCTCCTCTAAGAGGCTCCAACTCTGCTCCTGTAAGCTGGCCAAGTGGGCGGGCGCCTTCTGGCTCAAAGCTTCAGCCACTACGTTGGCCTTCCCCGGGTGGTAGGAAATGCTGTAGTCATAGTCCTTCAGGAGCTCCAACCAATGTCTTTGTCTCATGTTGAGCTCCTTATGATCAAACAGGTATCTGAGGCTCTTGTGATCTGTGAAAATCTCAAAGGTCTCACCGTATAAGTAGTGCCTCCAAGTCTTTAGCGTGAAGACGACAGCTGCCAGCTCCAGGTCGTGGGTAGGGTAGCTATGCTCATGGGGCTTCAGTTGTCGCGAAGCGTACGCGACAACGTGACCCCTCTTCATGAGCACACCCCCTAACCTATGCAAAGAGGCATCCGTGTACACAACGAACCCGTCACTACTGTCTGGGATGGTGAGCACGGGAGCTGAAGTCAACCTCTCCTTCAGCTCCTGAAAACATGCCTCACAGGCGACTGTCCAAGAAAAGGGCACGTCCTTCCAGGTTAGCTGTGTTATAGGACGTGCGATCTGCGAGAAGCCCCTGATAAACCACCTGTAGTAGCCTGCCAGTCCCAAGAAACTGCGGATCTCAGTAACCGTACGCGGTCTCTCCCACCTGAGCACTGCCTCGACCTTGGCTGGGTCCACAGCCAAGCCATCCACGGAGATCACATGACCTAAGAAGGTCACTTCCCTTAACCAGAACTTGCACTTAATGTATTTGGCGTACAGCCTACGTTGTCTTAGTGTGTTCAAAACCATCCGCAAGTGTTGTCCGTGCTACGTCTGATCTCGAGAATAGATGAGCACATCATCAATGAATACCACCACGAACTGGTCCAAGTATAGTCTAAACACCCGGTTCATCAAATCCATGAAGGCAGCGGGGGCATTGGTCAGCCCAAATGGCATGACCAGAAACTCGTAGTATCCATACCGGGTGCAGAAAGCTGTTTTGGAGATGTCTGCCTCCTTGATCCTCAACTGGTGGCATCCAGACCTCAAGTCAATCTTGGAGAATACCGTGGCACCTCGCAGCTGGTCAAACAAGTCATCAATCCTCGGCAGTGGATATCTATTCTTGATGGTGACCCTATTCAACTGCTTGTAGTCCACACAAAGGCGTAGCGTACCATCCTTCTTCTTTACGAACAATACCGGGGCTCCCCAGGGAGACGCACTGGGCCTCACAAAGTCCTTTTCCAAAGGATCCTGCAACTAAGACTTGAGCTCTTGCAACTCAAGTGGTGCCATCCTGTACGGTGCTGTGGAGATGGGGCTGGTCCCCGGTACCAGTGAGATCTCAAACTTGATCTCACGCTCGGGCGGTAGTCCTGGCAGCTCATTTGGGAACACGTTGGGGTACTCTCTGACCACCGGAATACTCTGGAAGTCTACCACAGGGCTGGGCTCCGCCACCACACAAGCTAGGAAGCCCTCACACCCCTGGCTCAAAAGTCTCACCGCATGAAGTGCGGAAATACACCTGAAGCCTCCATCCACTGGCTGCCCGTGGAACTCGAAAGAAGGCAACTCCGGTATGGAGAAGACGATCTTCCTATCAAAGTAGTCCACCAAGGCGTGGTAAGTGGACAGCCAGTCCATCCCCAGAATTACTCCAAAGTCCTCCATCTGTATCATAATCAGGTCAGCGAGAAGGCTGTATCCCTCAACACTGACCTCGCAACCTATGTACACCTCCTCAGCTACAAACAGCTGACCACTCGGACCTCTGATCACGAACGGATCCTCTAACAACATACAGTCCTGCCCCAAACTAACCGCAAAACTGGCTATGACGAACGAGTGCGTAGCACCAGAATCGAAAAGCGTATAAACAAGTCTGCCGGAAACTGAAACCATACCTGCCACCACTGATCCCGAAGCTCTGGCATCCCTGTGTGTCAGGGCGTTGATATGCCCCTCAGCCCTAGGTGCGGACGAAGCAGCCACGTTCTGCGTCAGACGGGTAGCTGCTGGCCAGTACCCTCCCCGTGACTGCTGTCCTCCTCCTCGCGCCTGGAAACCGCGGCCTCCTACTCACCCTCCAGTGCTCGACGCGGGAAGTATCTGCTGACTTCCTGCCCTAGACGGGCAGTCCCTCCTGATGTGGCCCGGCTGGCCACACTGGTAGCAAAGGGGGACTCGACTCCCGCCCTCAGTGGGTCCCTGCTGCCGGCTGGGCGAGGGTCCGATGCTAGCAGCTGGCCTCTGTCGGGGGCCCCCAAAGGCCACTTATGGCCCCGCAAAACGTGACGGCTCTCCTGCGGGCGTCACGTGTCACCTCTCTCGTCGGCCCTGTGAGAAGTCTGGCTGATAGGGCCTCTTCCACCAGCTGTCAGTGTTGCGTGCGGACGGGTTGGTCTCTTCGTATGTCATAGCTGCCTCTACCACCCTCGAGAACGTAGGCAGCTTCAGGGGTTTAACATACCCCCGAATCGTCGGCCGGGGCCCCTCGGTGAACCTCCAAAGGCGCTCCTCCTCAGTGGCCACTACTGTCGCTGCGAAGCGAGACAGCTCCAGGAAACGCGTGCGATACTCGCTCACGGTCATCGTCCCCTGGTGGAGAGTGTGGAACTCCTACCTCCTCTGGTCCTGCCACGTCTGGGGAAAGTATTGCTCGCAGAGGAGGGTGATGAACCGGTCCCAAGTTGGCTCGTCCCTCTCCTGACCCCTGACCGCCCTCCACCACCTGTGTGCTGCGCTCTCCAATTGGTATGTGGCAAAGGTCACGTGGCACTCCACAGGGGGGCGAAGGGTGTCAAAACCTTCTCGATTTGCTCGAGCCAGTCCTCCGCCTCGATCGGGTCCTCATCCCCTTTGAAGGAGGGGGGCTTCAGCTTCTGGAACTATCCGAAAAGCTCAAAGTGGCACTGAAGGGGAGATGCTGGCGCGCCTCCGGGTAAAGAAGCCTC
This sequence comes from Thalassia testudinum, assembly GCA_037157565.1. Classification (NCBI taxonomy): domain Eukaryota; kingdom Viridiplantae; phylum Streptophyta; class Magnoliopsida; order Alismatales; family Hydrocharitaceae; genus Thalassia; species Thalassia testudinum. The sequence continues at coordinate 60,283,950 of JAZHRO010000030.1, forward strand.
ATGGTCAGAAGTGCCGGAGGAAGGTGGGGTCGGTGGAGGCCCATCCTCTCCCCCTGGTCCAGTGCAATGTCCGTCGCGTGGTCCCACAGAGGACTCTCCCTCCGCAGCCCCAGGGAGAGGCGCTCGTGGTGGCGGGTGGAGCTCCTCTCGCACGATGTCCTGTATCAGCTAGGCGAGGTCCTGGGCCTGAATGCCCGGAAGTAGTGGCTGGTCCACTGAGGCGTCGGGCTCAATGCGCCCACCCCTCCGACCTCGTCCTCTGCCGCATCCGCGGCCCACCTCGCTAGTCCCGCGTCGAGGCATCTCCTGCAAGGGGACGCGAATACAGAATGGAGAAAAATCAATATGAATTGATATCTAATGGAGAAATCTAATAACAGATGTCAAAAGATACGTTGTGGTGGCTACTCTAGTTACAGACACGTGAATTGGTCATGCAGGTAGACGTACTCGCGAAAGGTAGAAGAAAAGAAATATTGTACCTTTCAGACGTTTGGGTCTCACTCCAGACGTCTGCCGCGCCGTCTGGACGTAGGTCCAGACGTCTGATTCTGGGAAAATTTCCCAGAATCAGGACCTCCTCGCCCTCTGCCTGCTGCGCACGGCCATGCCGCGCCGCGCTCGCCTGCTGCCTCAGCTGCAGCAGCACCGGGGCAAGTTCCCCAGCACCGCGCTCTTGCTGCGCACCCGCCGGCCGGCCCTGGCTGCTCCGGTGAGCTCGCCCTCTCTTCCTTACACGCTCCGCCTCTTCTCCCTCTCACTGCACCTCCTCCTCCCCGCTCATACCCAGCAGCAACTGTTGCCCTCGCCCTCTCACTCTCACGCTGTCACTGGAAGAAGAAGGAGGAGACGGTGGAGTGGTGGTGAGGGAGAGGAGAGGGGGAGATATTTGAAGGCACCGTGGGGAGAGAGAGAGGAAGAAAAAGATGGCACCTACAGTATGGGGAGGGAAGAGAGAGAAGAAAAGAGGGCGGCGGATTCAGTCTACGCCCGCATGAGTGTAGACTCGTAATCGTACGTCGTAAAAATTAATTTCCAGACGTCTGGACCAACTCCCCGACTCTTAAAAGACGTTTGATGCCGTGGTCTTAATACCATGGGATCTGGGGTTTAGCTAGCCATCCTATGCCGACTTTGTTAGGTCCTCTGGGCAAACTGGGGTAGTCAGACGAGGCTACGCGAATTGTGGAGGGGTGAGACCCCTGTTTGGTTCTGAAGGGCGAGTTCCCTATTCTGAGAGGGCAACGCCCTATACTGTTCCGTGCTGTACTTTGTATGTACCCGCTAGCGGAAACGACTGACCGTATGTCAGTGCGGAGTAGCTACCAGTGCGCTTATCACGCGTGCCATAGTAACCGCTACGTCTCGATAGTGACCTCGGGGTGGTTGACTGGGTGTAGGACTACCACGAGGGACTCTCCCAGCCAGGAGAGCACCACGTGTACCTTCTACTATACGAAAAGGACTGCAATCAAGATCGTTCTCACGAGGAACATGCAAGATCAAGAAATACCTGGATACTTGAGGAATAAATGAACCAGAAACACATAAATGAGACAAATAGAAATGAGAAATAAACATGCTGTTGTTTTACTGTACTTGCACTTAAATAATGTAAACACCACTCTACTCAGTGTTCACTAACTCTGTCTTTTTGTAACCCTGTTCAGGATCAAAAGTTGAGCAGCCCGAGTTTCCGACAGCAGAGGGTGCTGGGCCAAGTCGAGCCCAGCTGTAGTGGTTTTTTCAGCTATTTCGTTTTCTACTATTGTAGTGAGTAATTGACACATGCTTTACTCTTCCTCTTACTTCCTATTCCTTTATGCTTTCTGTTGTTGTGTGGTGGCATGTACTATATTTTGAGATAATTATTTTACTTTCTTTACTGCTTCACACTTTTCTTCTACTTAGTTATATTGCATATGTGAATGTGGTTTACTTTCATGCTTTTGGTTATTTCTTATTGGACGACTGGGTCTTGGGATTAGTCGAGATAAGTCGATCTCAGATTCTGTAAGGATCCAGGAACCGAGTCGTAACAAGTATATACGTACGAATTACTTAAAAAAGAAAAAGTAACATTATTTTTGCTGCTTATATGACATGGAAGGTCCAAGTTCCTTTTTTTTTCCTGCTTATATGCGAAAACTTTTGCATACATTTATACATGCTCCCATAACTAAGCTTTAACATAAAATTTTATATTTTTAATAGAAGTTGTCAAGAGAAGTTCATTTTTCCTCTTGTAGATTCTAAATTCAATCCAATATTAATTTTGCATACCAACTTGAATCTTAACTCTATAATAAGTTTGACCTAGGCGTTGGGGTAATTTCACATTAGAAATCTTTCTTAGTTTCAAGCTCTCGTGACCTATAGGGTTTAGGCAACGAGATACCAATTTTTATCTTCTTTTTCCAAACACTTTAATTGAATGTCAATCTTTAGATTGACTTTAAAATCTTGTTTAACTCCAACTTTCTTGTAAATTAGCTTGTATATGTTTAATTTCTTAGCTGATATCGATAAAGACAACAAAATTTAGTGACTTATGAGAGTAGCTGTGCAAATGCGATAAACATTGGGGTGTACATTGAATATGCATACATCTAAGGCCATATACATATATGTATACCCTTTCCTCGTTAGATATGGGGGATCTTTGGGAAAATAGAAACTCTCAAGAACTATTTGATATTTAGAAAAGCCAAGGGTTCTAGTGACCACTTTATTTTAAATCCTACCTTTTTGTAGAATTATCATCGATGTTGCCAAGATTATTGGATAATGCCATGGTTGTGCTTCTCAAGTGATTTCCATATGAGTAGACATCTTTGTGTCCTGGCATATTAAACTTTGCCTCGACAATTTGGACCCCTCAACAGATGCTTAATGTGACCTTCTTGTGATAAAGTTAATCACACATTGGCATTCTTAACTCCTTACTTACCCATGGAGAAAGCAATAACCATTCGTCAAGCATGGTTTGAGTTATGGATCTCAACATCATATATAATCATTGAAAAAGACTTGAAAATTATCTTGCACAAGGGTCCACAGACTGAGCTTATCACAATGGAAAGATTAAACTGATCACACTTAGTAACACCTAATAATTTTCTCCATTGAATCCTCCCCTCCAACCAACTGATATTGCAATATCCTCCAAGTGAAGAATGAAATTGAGCTTAATCTTACCTTATAATAAAAAAGGAGTTCCATCAGCCGAAACAGGGAAGAGACCTTTCAAAATTCAAAGTCAAAAGAACCCCATACCTGACTTTCTAACTTCCATCCAACGTAATATTGATTGCGGCCATCATTTTTCTATTCCTATGACCCAAAATCGTCAAAATTGAAAGTCCTCATCATTCAACCATGCCTTGATGGACAAGTACGAGCATCTTGGTGGAGAGTCTTGAACCGATAGAAAAGGTCTCACACAAGAAAAATTATGATCAAGATGCCACCATCTCTTTGCAATCATTTATTTCAAAAAGTTCTTTAATTAAGATGGTTTAAGATCTTTCTAATGTTATTCGTCGTGAGTGCAACTTTAATTAAAAGGGTAACTTTTACCTTCAAGCACCGTATGCGTGCACCTCTTTCCAACTAAATCAGGTAGCCCTGGCAGTAACTATTACCCTCAACGAAATAAGCCACAAATATTGTTTCATGACTATATATTTAGCAAGTCCCTGATAATATTCGTCAAATTTGTGCAAAAGAAATGGACAACTTTTTTTTTTTTATATGAAGAGTACTTATATTGGCCAGTTGATATGTTGTTTCTAAATGAAGATGAGCTTTTGGATGAAGAAAATTGTCTACACCATTTCATGTATTAGGGGAGGAAAAAGCCAAGATGAGAGTTGGCGAGAATTTGGTGATCGAGTGAGGAAGAGACCTCAGTTATGCAGAGAGGGTTGGCCAATTGCATTAATGGCAGCTAACAATTTGATTACATATCAAATAAGCCACAACCGTTAATTAATTTGCTTTCCAGTAATTAAATCGACTTGTATGGTATTTCAAAAACTACTTTGCGTTGACGTGCATTAGTTGCGAAAATTCTTGCACCGAGTGAAGGAATTTTGCACCATGTAATATATGCTTTATTGAAAAGTCGACGTCAACATCAAGTACGGGAAGCTAACTAAACACTATTACATCATTAGGAGGCATTGTTAACGACCATGATTAAGTAATTGGATCGTCAAATGGGAATATCCACTAACTTTTGAAATTTGGAGAAATCGGTTATTTGTTACTTTTGCAAAACTTAATCTCACATTAAATAATCAAAACAAAAACATTGAAATCATAATCTACTCATCCCAAAGTAGATAATCTTATGCATATGATCACTGATATACATAGGAAAAGTTTTACAATATCCTATAAGATCACGTACTTGATAAGATTTTCCTCCTGAAGTAACTTATTCTCTCATGTCTCTCACATATGATAAATGCTCCTATTATGGCAACCAAAGGCAAGGAATATTAGATACGAAGGTCCATTCTACTTCCATCTCTAGTTATGGTGCAAGTATGCACCAAATTCTTGAAAGTGTTTCTTTGCCTTCTCACCGACATCTTGCGCCGTTGGGGGTTCCTCGTTCACCTTCTCGTACTCTAGAGACCACTTCAAGAGGCATCCATCCCCTTTCGACATCACCACGAATGTAGGGTTGAACACCTTGAAAACATGTTTCAAGTCGCCATCGATCACAGAGTATGAGAGCGTCTTGCTAGCATCATCGACAACAGTGATCTTCTCAACGACAAAGGTGGCGTTGGGGTTCCCTGCAAGAGTGCATGTCAAGCAATGAATTAGGAACGAAGATCAATTACATACGCATACTCATATTACTCTTACATTGGGAACTCATGATATTAAATAATGGAATTGGGATCATTTCCAATAAATTGTCAAGGATGGTTGGGGGTTTTTTTGAATAAATTTAGGTGCAGTTCTATTATTGCGACAAGTGTTGGTAGGTACCTTCACCAAAGTTGATCTTCCTTACAGACCCAACACACTTTCCATCTCCTTCGATCGCCTCTACGCTCTTAACTTCTTTAGGTGAGAACTTGGGTAAGAGTTCAAAGGAGTTCTTGAGACCTCCCCAGAGCTTCTCTGAGGAGCATACGATGGGGATCTCCATCTCGTACTTCCCACTCAAGGATGCCATCTCTACAAGCGAAACTCGGGAAAGAGCTCTTCTGTATGGTAGTCTTTCTTGTGGGCTGTGGTGTGGAGATTTAAGATGTAGCATAGAGATATTTATAGACATATGCTTGTGTTCTTCATCTTACGTAGGTACATAGTATTGCAGAGAGAGAGATGATTTTTTAACGATTTTCTTTTCTTTTATCCGATATTTTTTGTGGACAACATAAAAGGGTCAAGATAGGCTGCTGGGTGGTTGGTGAGACTTCTCTTTCCAAGAAGTCTTTGGTGAGACCATAGTGATTAATTGATATGATATGTACACCATAGAACATTCAACTCCATTTATCTACAGGCTCTGTCACGAAGTAAGGGTTCGTTCAAAGAATTATACGAGGAAGTTAACGAAATTAATTTAGAAGTCAAAGGTTATAATTTATTTTATTTTTTAATTAATATCAATATTGTTATATAATAAAATATATCTACTTAAATATAATATATCTATTAAAATATATTTATTATATCACATCAATCCATTTAAATTTATATCAAAATATTAAAAAAAATCACAGCGTCACATCACAAAATATGTCTACAGGCTCAACTTTTCCGATGCGTGTATGAATTTTTCTTGAGATGGACTCTTCCAAATATAGACAACGCGTATATGTATACATTGATGGGCCCTTCCAAAGAAATAAAATATATATCAAAAAAAGAAAATAAACGCCTTGCAAGGACTTTTGAGATTTTCACGTAGATGCCTACATTTGAAAGGCATTGGAAGTAGAAACCTAATTAAATTTGAGTCCCCATTCTTTCATCATCAGGGGAATATCGATAAATGTAGGATAGCAAATTCCCCATGGTTGTCCTATATGAAATTCTAGGTCATAATTCAACATATATCGATAAATGCCCTCTGCTCAATTTTGCACTTAAAATTGTTTTCAAAGAAAAATAATAAAGGAAAAGAATGTTGCACAGTAAGAAACATTTTATGGTGAGAGTTTAATAGGTTTTTTCTTTTATGGTTTAAGTAATTTAAGAGTCAGATTACTTAAGGTTTCTTTTTATTAGGTCTTTTCAATTAATGGCTTAGGCACATTTCTTTTGGAAATTTTCAATTCTTGATTAGAAGGTGTGTCTTTAAAACCCTAGCCAAGAATCCTAGGTTAGCTCTAATTAGTCCAGTTAGTTGCCTCAGGATTAGGTAACTAGCGCTCAAGCAAGAAAGTTTTAGCCCTAATTACCTTTAGTGGATATGCATATAGAATGTGTTGAAATTAAAAGCAGGCAACTCTTGTGATTTACCATGTATAAAAGACAAGTAATTCTTAGATTGCTTTTCTTTTTTTTTTTTTTCCTCTTTAGAATTTAAGGGGCTTAAAAAAGAGGATAGAAGATTATCTGCCCCTTGGTGTGGTTGTTGTGTGGCTGCTTGTTCCTTCTTGCCTTCATGTGCCTGCACAACAAAAGAGAGATTAAGTCAGTAGTCCATTAGAAATTGTGATTTAATAGCTTCTAGAATGCCCGTTGCTCCTCGGCAACGGCGCCAAAAATGCTGGTCTGCGTTTTTGTTTGAAGCCAGTATTTATATTTGTTTTTATTACTCGAAAAATAGAAAATTTTCAAGGTTAAACTCATGGAGCAACACTTGATTTTAAAAGCGTACAAAATCACAATTTACAATATGGATATATACTGCTTTACAAAAAATTAGAGAAAGAGAATAAAATTTTTCTTCTTTTCTTCTCTCTTTTTCTGTCTTCAGACGTCTGATTCGTGGAATCAGACGTCTTAAGTAGTGGTTGCTACAGTACTCATTTCCTTCTTCTTCTTCCTTTCTCTTTGGCTGTTGCTGCCTCTTCTCCTTGGCTTTTTCTTCTTCTCTTCCCTGCTTGGCCTTCTTGGCTTCTTCCTTGCCTCAAGCTTTGGCTGCGGCACCTTTCTTCTTCTTCTTCTTCTTCTTCTTCTGTTCTTCTCTGTTGCGCCGCCTCCTCTTCTTCCTTGGTTCCTTCCTCTGCCTTCTTCTTCATCTTTCCGTGGCTAAGTCCTTCCTTCGGTTACTCTCTGCTGCGCCTTCTCTTCTTCAGCTTCTGCTCCTGTCTTCTTTTTCTTCCTTTCCTTCTTCCTTAGCTCCTGCTCTTTGATGCGGCTAAGTGTCAACCGCTCCTTCTCTTTTCTTCTTCTCCTACTTCCCTGCATAGTGTAAGGTTAGGCAAAACCTAGCCCTCTACCCACACCCGCGTCTCTCTCTCTCTGTGTATCACTCTTCGGTACGCTCTCCCAGAGCCTTAATCGGGTAAGCGGGTCGGGTGACGCGCCCATGACCAGGCCCACCAGCGTGCGGTGGTGGGCGAGGAGTGCAGGTCGCATATACGGGTCAGGCCAGGTCCGCGGGGGGTGGTCGCGAACGAGGCGTGGCAGGGGTGCGAGGGACCTCACCCCAGTGTGTTTCGAGGCGAATAGCCTGAAACACAAAATCAATTTATGTGCGGGTGCCCGCACGCACACTTCTGAGGTGGGACTAAAAGTCCCACCTGCTTCCGTGCCTTTGCCTGCAGCAGGAGTCCTTGCAATTGCAGCGATACGCGAGGCTCGCGCCTGCAATTGGGGACCTGGGACCGTGTGTGAGTTTCTTCCGCGCGGCTTGGGACTCCAACCTGGGACTGCAGAGTCCTGGAGCTGCTAGCAAGCTTGCTCCAAGCTCGGCAGCAATGGTGGCGAGCCTCTAAACCTGCAGTCACGCAAACGGCCTCATGGCCACATCAGAATGCTCAGCTAGGTTCGCCGAAGCACGGCGAAGGTAGCTCGGGGGTCAGCGAGGCGTGAAGATGCCTGTACGCGTGTGCCTAGGGCACACTGTGTGCGTGCAGATGGGTTTGTTCGGGGGACAGTTTCAGTGGGTGGCGCGGTGAGTGAAAGGGCGAGAGGTGATCAGTGGGAGGTGTTGAAGCTCAAGGATCGGTTGGCGAGGTGGATGGAGGTGTGGAGTGGCAGGGACGCCTCGCCGGAGGTCTGGCCGGAGGTGGAGATGGTGATGGTGGACAGTGGCAGTCGAGGGATAATTCGTGAAATAGATTGAGGGGAATTGAGGAGGGGATAGAGAGGAGTGAGTCTAACCTGATTAAGTGGACGAATGGGGAGAGATGGCGACTGGCAGTACCTGCTGTCTCCGGAGAAGACGACGTCCAGTGGAGGGAGACGGCGGCGATGACGGGGCTAGAGATGCTCGCGCGGGTGTTGTGTGAAGCGAAGGAAGATGGTGAGAACAGCTCTGCCACTGGTATTGTGGCAGAGCGATGAGAAGGAGGACGGAGGCTCGCCGGAGCTTGCTGGACCACTTGGCCGGAGGAGAAGAGGATGAAATTGGGGAGGAACTCTGGCCAAGACAAGCTTGAAGGAAGTGGCAGCCCCTGTCGTTCCTTAAGTAGGTGCTGGCAGGGAGGGAAACACAAGGAGGCGTGGGCTGATCGTCGAAGACGTGGTCGGGAAAGAGACCCATTCCTCTCGTGCGTTCGCATGAGAGGTATGGGTGCCGGCAGGGCATGGGAGGTGGTCAATGCGGAAGAGGACAATGCAGGGGACCCTCCTCTCGTTTCTGGGGCCAGCTCCCATGCCCTGCACGGCGCCATCCTCTGCGTAAAGTCACCGGAGGTATGGTCTACTACTGCGGGTGGTAGAGGGACCGGTTCGCAGAAGATGAAGGAAAAGTTGAGGGGGTATTCGCAAGGCTTCAAAAAGTTAAGGGTTAGAAAGTAATTGTTGAGGATCAATTTGTAAAGTAGGTCAAAATGGCCTTCCATTAGGTCCAAATTTTAGTATAAACCTAATTTTGACATAAGGAATCCAATGGTAAAGTTTTCTTTTAGGTTTGACCTCTTTTGACTGGACATTTCGCATAAAAACCCAAATTAGGTCAAAAATTGGGTATGGACCTCAATCTAGGTCAAATCAGGTTCCAAAGGTCAAATTGAAGGTTCTAAATCCTAGGGGATTTTTTTTCATGAATTTTAGAGGGTTTAGTTTATTTTTATCTTGCCTGAAACTTCGTGAATTAAAGTAGGTTTGTTTTAGGGTTGTAGAATGTCATTTAATTGCTGGATGTCGCCATAACCCTTTTCAAACCAAATCATCCTAATTTTTCTCTTATTAGGTTTACTTGACCCATGTATAGACCCTTAGAATTCCCATTGATGCACTGCAATGGTAAAATTGCAGTTTTTCCCCTTATGAATTATTTTATACTCAAATTTGTAATTCTCTGATTTAGGCCTTCCCTTAGGTTTTGTAGGAGCTTTTGTACACTTATTTAAGTCAAAATGTGCTAGTTAGGGTTCATGATGAGGTTCTCATCACCTAGGATGTGGCATGAATCCTAGGACGAGAAATAGTTACACTGTTTGTATGCGTGTTTGAGATTACAGTCATAAATAATGAGCTGAATTGTAAACAACTGTCTGCTAATAAATACGAACTGCCTGTTACAATATGAAATGCCTGAGATAACTAAACATGTACTGTGATATCACTTGTTGCATATGTTAATTGTGGAAATACGAGCTGCATGTGTATAATACAAGAATGGAATTGTGAATGATGAAACATGGTATGGAATAATATGGTGAATATGAGCATGAACCCTACGAGGTGTTAGGAGTAGAGCTCCTGTGGATGAATGGAAAGGTCTGGAAATGTGAGTGGGAAGTGTGCTGGCCCTTAAGTACGTGGTACCAAGGAAAGCGACTGTCCCCTCTTAGTGTAGAGCGGAGCTAGCCACCTTTGAGTTGGGACCCGGGGTTAGGATTGGTCACTCTACACCGACTTCTGTTGGCTCTCGCGTACACTGTACCGGGGAGATCTACTAGTGTAGGGAGGGAGTTAGCCACCCTACGGGGCCTAGAGTTCAGCTAGCCGCCTTACACCGACTTGTTAGGCCCATTGGGCAAACCGGGGTAGTCAGACAAGGGTGTGCTCACTGTGGAGGGGCGAGACTCCTGTTTGGTTCTGAGGGGTGAGACCCTTGTTTCTGAGAGGGCTAGGCCCTATATTGTTCCTTGTTGTACTTTGGGCGTACCCACTAGCAGAAACGACTGACCACGTACCAGTGCGGAGTAGCTACTCATGCGCTTATCGCGCGTGCCATAGTCACCGCTATGTCTGTCTATGACCTCGGGGTGGTTGACTGGATGTAGGATTATCGTGGGGGACTCTCCCGGCCAGGAGAGCACCACGTGTTCCTTCTACTCTTCGGAAAAGACTGCAATCAAGATCGTTCCCACGAGGAATATGAAAGAAATCTGAAAGTAAACCAATGGGCAAAAAGGAATTACTTGTAAAATAAGATAATTGGAAAAGATAAATTTACCTATTAGCTTTTACTCCTTTAGATAGTTTGGTTACCACTCTACTCAGCGTTCACTGACTCCGTTTTCTCATAACCCTTTACAGGTCCAGGAGTTGAGCAGCCCGAGTTACCGACTACAGAGTTTGCTGGGCCCAATCGAGCCCAGTAGTAGTCTTACTGTTGTTGTACTTCCTTTCTGTTAGTGAATTTCAAACTTTGTTACTGATGAGAGCCTCATCATGAACCCTAACTAGCATAATTTAATCTAAATAAGTGTGAAGAAGCTCCTACAAAACCTAAAGAGAAGCTTAACTCAGAGATTCTGAATTAAAGAACAAGATAAATCATAAGGGGTAAAACTGTAATTTTACCAATGCAGTACACAAACAAAGTAATTAAGGGTCTAAACACAGGTCAAATAACCTTAATAAGGAAGAAAGTGGGATGATCTGATCTGAAAAGGGTTATAGCAACTTCTAGGAATTAAATGACATTCTGTAACTCTAAAACAAACCTACTTTAATTCACGAGGTTCGAGGCAGGATAAAAATCAAAAAAATCCTCTAAAATTCATGAAAAAATATTTCCGTGGGTTTAGAACCTTCAATTTGTCCTTTGCAACCTATTTTGACCTAAAATGAGAACCATGCCCAATTTATAATCTAATTTGGGTTTTTGTGCAAATTGACTAGTCAAACGTGGTCAAACCTAAAATAAAATTTCCCCATTAAAATCCTTAGGTTCAAATTAGGCTGATATAAAAATTTAGGCCTAAGAAAAGACCATCTTGACTGACTTTACAAATTAGTCCTCTTAAATTATTTTTTGACCCTTATCTTTTGAAATCCTTATACATTTCCCCCTATCTTTCTCGTCGTTCTTTGCAGAACGGTCCTCCCTGCCATTCTAAGTAGCGCCATACCTCCGGCGACCTTGCGCGGAAGATGGCACCGCGCAGGGCATGGCGCCCGTTCTCAGGAACGAACGGTAGGTTCCCTGCGTCGTCCTCTGTTGCAGGGACCCTCCCCTGTGTCCTGCAACCGCCCATGCCTCTCGTGCGAACGCACGAAAGGCATGGGTCTCCTTCTCCAGCCATCTCCGATGTGCTCTGCACGACATTCCCTCGGGCCACTTTCCTTGCCAACGCCTTTATAATGAGCGGCAGGGGCTACTGTCCAAGGCAAGCTACTTTTGGCGGAGAAAAACCCTCTATTTTGTCTCCCCTCTCTCCAGTCAGAGTGCCCTAGCTTCCGACGAACTCTCCTCCTCCTCCTCGTCGCTCTGCTGCCATACCTACAGCAGAGCCCACTCTACCTCTTCGACCCACGCCAGGTCGCACCAGCTGGCGCCCTCAGACCTCTTCCTCGTCGCCGTCACTCCTCCCTTGGGCTCCTTCGTCTATGGCGCCGGCAGGTATGTGTCGAGCGCCACCTCCCTCCCTCTTCGTCAATTAGGCAGGTAGAAACCTTCCCTTCTCTCTCCCTGTTATTTCCCCCTTAATTTACCATTTTAACCCACCGACCGCCACTGCCATCACCACCTTCCCCATCTCCGGCCACTCTCCAGCGAGGCATTCTCGCCACTCCACGCCTCCATTCGCCTCGCCAGCTACCCCTTAAGGATCGCGACATCTCACTGACACCGAATCAACCCTCCATTCACTTCTTAGCACCTCCACACCACCCCCCGAACACATCCACTCCCACGCACGCAGTGTGCCCTAGGCGCACGGCCACAGGCACGCTCGCATCTCGCCGACCCCCGCACTGCCTTCTCCATCTTCTGGCGAAGCTCCCTGCATTGTCTGACGTGGCCGTAAGGCCATCTTCGTGATTTCAGGGTTCACCCTCCTCGCCGCCATTGACAGCCAACAGGAGCTGCTTCGCAGGCAGCTCCAGACTTCTTCGGCCCCAGGCAGCGTAAGGCACTTCCGCAGAGTCCTGAGGCCTTAGGTTAGCTCCTGTAGGCCTTAAAAACCTTTGCTAAGGACTGAGGCTAAGGCTAGACAGATCTGGATCTTGGTTGGTACTAGAGCACCTTTTAGGCCTATGGATGACATTCTGACCTAATCAAGGTTACAAAAGAAAAAGTACTTATCTAAACTCAATAAGAACTTCATGGTCAAGAACAAGGGTTGAAACCTTAAAATTTTGTTAAGGGACTAGCAAAAGCTAGGCATGGGGCATGATGAGAGCCTCATCATGAACTCTAACTAGCACAATTTAGTCTAAATAAGTGTGAAGAAGGTCCTACAAAACCTAAAGAGAAGCTTAACTCAGAGAATTCTGAATTAAAGAACAAGACAAATCATAAGCGGTAAAATTGTAATTTTACCAATGCAGTACATAAACAGGGTAATTAAGAGTCTAAACACAGGTCAAAAGGCTTAATAAGGAAGGAAGTGAGATGATCTAATCTGAAAAGGGTTATAGCAACTTTTAGGAATTAAATAACATTCTGTAACCCTAAAATAAATCCACTTTAATTCACGAGGTTTGAGGTAGGATAAAAATCAACTAAACCCTCTAAAATTCATGGAAAAATATTTCCTAGTGTTTAGAACCTTCAATTTGGCCTTTGCAACCTATTTTGACCTAAAATGAGAACCATGCCCAATTTTTAACCTAATTTGGGTTTTTACGCAAATTGATCGGTCAAACGTGGTCAAACCTAAAATCAAATTTCACCATTAAAATCCTTAGGTTCAAATTAGGCTGGTATAAAAATTTTGGCCTAAGAAAAGACCATCTTGACCGACTTTACAAATTGATCATCTTAAATTACTTTTTGACCCTTATCTTTTGAAACCCTTATACATTGCCCCCTATCTTTCTAGTCATTCTTTGTAGAACGGTCCTCCCTGCCATTCTAAGCAGTGCCATACCTCCGATGACCTTGCGCGGAAGATGGCGCCGCGTAGGGCATGGCACCCGTTCTCAAGAACGAAAGGTAGGTTCCCTGTGTCGTCCTCTGTCGCAGGGACCCTCCCCTGTGTCTTGCAACCGCCCATGCCTCTCGTGCGAACGCACGAAAGGCGTGGGTCTCCTTCTCCGACCATCTCCGGTGTGCTCTGCATGTCGTTCCCTCGGGCCACTCTCCTCGCCAGCGCCTTTATAAGGAGCGGCAGGGGTATTGTCCAAGGCAAGCTACTTTTGGCGGAGAAAAACCCTCTATTTCGTCTCCCCTCTCTCCTGTCAAAGTGCCCTAGCTTCCGGCGAACTCTCCTCCTCCTCCTTGTCGCTCTGCTGCCATACCTACAGCAGAGCCCACCCTGCCTCTTCGACCCATGCCAGGCCGCACCAGCTGGCGTCCTTAGACCTCTTCCTTGTCGTCGTCACTCCTCCCCTGGGCTCCTTCGTCACTGACAGGTATGCATCGAGCGCCACCTCCCTCCCTCTTCGTCAATTAGGCAGGTAGAAACCTTCCCTTCTCTCTCCCTGTTATTTCCCCCTTCTTAATTTACCATTTTAACCCACCGACCGCCACTGTCCATCACCACCTTCCCCATCTCCGGCCGCTCTCCGGCGAGGCGTTCTCGCCACTCCACACCTCCATCCACCTCGCCAGCTACCCCTTAAGCTCCATGACATCTCACTGACACTGAATTTGCCCTCCATTCACTTCCTAGCACCTCCAGACCACCCCCCGAACATACCCACTCCCATGCACGCAGTGTACCCTAGGTGCACGACCACAGTCACGCTCGCGTCTCGCCGACCCCCGCATAGCCTTCGCCATCTTTTGGTGAAGCTCCCTGCATTGTTTGACGTGGCTGTGAGGCCGTCTTCGTGATTTCAGGGTTCACCGTCCTCGCCACCATTGACGGGCAGCAGGAGCTACTTCGTAGGCAGCTCCAGACTTCTTCGGCCCCAAGCACAGGCCCCAGGCAGCGCGAGGCACTTCCCAATTGCGCGAAGCCTTCTCCCACCGGCGCCCGAGATCGGAGGTGGGACTTTAGTCCCACCTCGTAAGTGTGTGGCCTCACGTCCACACTTAAATTGTTTTTGTGATATGAGCCGATTGCCTCCGATACACATGGGGTGAGGTCCGTTACCTATTCACACGCCTCGTCCGCGGCATTGCCCACGCGGACCTGGTGACCCGACCCGACTACCTTGCCTGTGCACTCCTTACGCACCACCCACGCAGGTGCACCTGGACCCGGGCACGAGACCCGACCCAATTACTTGGCTCTGGGAGAGCTTCCCAAAGAGAGATTCAGAGAGAGAGAGACGCGGGGAAGGGGTAGGGTAGGTTTTGCGCTGATGTTTGCGTGTGTGTGCAGGAAAGAAGGAAGAAGAAAGGAAGGAAAGAAGCTGAAGGAAAAGAAGAGGAGCCGCACTGTAGCAATTGAGTAGTTAAGTCGTCTGAGCACTGAATCAGACATCGGCGAGAAAGAAGGAGAGTCAGTAGCAAGAGAGGAAAGAAGAAGGAGGGCCAAAGCAAATGAAAACAGGGAGAAGAAAAAAAAAGAAGAAGAAGAAAGAGGAACCACTGAAGAAGAGAAAGAAAGGAGAAGAAGAAGAAGAGGAAGAAAGAAAAGAGAAGAAAGAAGAAGAGGAAGGGCCAGAACAGAAGAAAAGAAGGAAAAAGAAGAAGAAAGGAGAGAAGAAAATCAGAGATGAAGAAAGGAGAAAGACTTAGCAGCTGAAGAAAAAAAGAGAAGGCAGAAGCCTCTGCAGTCGCAAGGAAGAAGAAGACGCAAAAGAAAAAAAAAAAAAGAAAATCAGAGAGAAGAAAAGAGGAAGAGGAACCACAGAAGTAGAGAAGAAAAGAAGAAAGAAGAAGAAAGAAGAGAGCCAGCTGAAGAAAGAGAAGAAGCCAATCACCCCTTCTTTTTCTCTCTCTCTTAATTTTTTGTAAAACCTTATATATTGTGAATTTATAGGCTTCTAGAATTATGGTTTGCTCCCTGAGTTCGACCTCGGAAAACTTTTCATTCCGAGTAATAAATGATATTAGACTGGTAACCGTTTTTGTTATATACCACAACGACTGTAATAACTATAAAGACGAACAAAGCGGCACACCTGTTACTATTTCTGTTACTGTACTATTGTTCTACTTTCCAGTTGTTGTGGTGGTATGTACTTGTTAGTAGCTTTTACTTTCCTTACTGCTTGTACGCTTTTACTATTAGTTACATTGCATAGTGAATATGGTTTATTTTCCTGCTTTTTAGTTATTTCTTGTTGGACGACTGGGTCTTGGGATTAGTCGAGTCGAGCCGGTCTCGTGTCCTGTAGGAATTCGGGAACTGGGTCGTAACAAGATGGTATCAGAACAAGGTCGTCCCGAGAAATGAACCAACTAGCTTGAGAATAACCAATTCACGTGCATGTAGCTAGAGTAACCACCACAACGTACCGCTTGATATCTGTTCTGAGTTCCTTTCACTGAAGTCCGATAGAGTTGACTTCTTTGTTCTGTCTTCCGCGTCTCCTTGCAGCAGATGCCTTGTCATGGAGTTCTTGAGGCGGGTTGCGGATGCGGCCGTGGACGAGGTCGAAGAGGTAGATGTGCTGGGCTCGAGGTGCTAGTTGACTTGCCACTTCTCCCCGACGTTCAAGCCTAGGACCTCGCTCAGCTGATCAGGGATATAGTACGAGAGGAGCTCCACCCGCCTCCACGAGCACCTCTCCTTGAGGAGGTGGAGGGGGAGTCCTCTGTGGGACTGAGAGATCGCCGCAGCGCTGGATGAACAGGAGGGGGAGGGGGTGGTCCTCCGCCGCCCCCACCGCACTCTGACACTTCTGAGCACGTGCCCTCCCTTCCTGGAGGTGTGCCCGTTCCCCCACTGCAGCTGCACTACGAGCTTTTCGGACAGTTCCAGAAGCAGAAGCCCCCCTCCTTCAAGAGGAATGAGGACCTGTATGAGGCAGAGGACTGGATGGAGCAGATAGAGAAGGTGTTTGACACCCTTCACCCCCTGCAGAGTGCCGCGTGGCCTTTGCCACGTACCAGCTGGAGAGTACGGCACACAGGTGGTGGAGGGCAGTCAGAGGCCAAGAGAGGGGAGAGTCGACGTGGGACCAGTTTGTGACCCTCTTCTGCGAGCAATACTTCCCGTTGTCTTGGCAGGACCAGAGGAAGCGGGAGTTCCACACTCTCCGCCAGGGGACGTTGACTGTTAGCGCGTATCACACGCGCTTCCTGGAGCTGTCACGTTTTGCTGTGACATTCATAGCTACGGAGGAGGAGCGCCTGTGGAGGTTCACTGAGGGGCTCCGACCTACCATTCGGGGGTATGTCAAGGACCTGAAGCTTTCGACCTTCTCGAGAGTGGTGGAGGCAACCATGACATACGAGGAGACCAACCCGATCGCGTGAGACACCGACAGCGGACGAAAAAGGCCCTACCAGCCAGAGTATTCTCAGGGTCGACGAGAGAGGAGTCACGTGGCACCCATGGGAGAGTCGTCTCGTTTTGCGGGGCCGTCAGTGGCCTTTGGGGGACCTTGACAAGGGCCAGCCGTCAACACTGGACCCCCGCCCAGCCGTCAGCAGGGACCTATCGAGGAAGGGAGCCGAGTCCCCCTTTGCTACTAGTGTGGTCAGCCGGGCCACATCAAGAGGGACTGCCCGTCTAAGGCTGGAGCACAGCAGATGCTCCCCGCACCGAGCGCTGGAGGCCGAGCAGGTGGTTGTGGTTCCCAGGCGCGTAGGGGAGGATAGTAGTCATGGGGAAGGTACCGACCAGCGGCTACTCACCTGACTCAGAGTGTCGCTGCTTCTTCTGCATCGAGAGTTGAGGGGCGTATCAACGCCCTGACACACATAGACGCCAGAGCATCCGATTCAGTGGTGGCAGGTATGGTTATAGTTTCCGGCAGATTAGTTTACTGTTCATCGCGCTTTTGTGCGGTTTGTTAAAAGATAATATCACGTTGTAATATAGCCGCTAAAGCGTTCAAAACAAATAAAGATTTTTATTACTCGAAAATCGGAGTATCCGAGGTCGAACACAGGGAGCAAATGGAATTTACTAGTCAAAATGTAATTGAACACTCTAATTTACTCAAAATATAAATTCAAATGTGAATGTATGCAATTAAAAATAATTAGGACAAAAATATGAAATTGGACATCTGATCACAAGATCAGACGTCTTAAAAGTATTTCTCCTTTTCTTCTTCTTCTGCAGTCTCTCATTTTCTTCTTCGTTTTGCTTCTCTCTGCTTTCTTTCTTGTCTTGCGAAGCCTTCTTCTTCTTCTTTTGATCTTCTAATCTTTTCTTTGCCTCTCTTCTTCTCTGTGTCTTGCTCTTTCTTTTCTTCTTCTCTACCTTGCTTCTTACTCTTCTCTTCTGTGGTCTTGCCTTGCTTCTCTCTTCTGCAGCGGCCAAGTCCTTCTGCGATCAGCCTGCCTGTACAAGAGCAAAACCTAACCCTTCTCCCTCTACCCGCGCATCTCTCACTCCCAAGCAATTCACTCTGAGCTGCTCTCCCAGAGCCACATGCATAATCGGGTCGGATCGTACCTGGGACCAGGCGCACCTGAAGGTGGTGTGATGCGCGAGGAGTGCGTAGGTCAAGGTCGGGTCGGATCCACCATGTCCGCGTGGTCAGGTCGCGGACGAGGCGGGTGTGGGGTCAGTGAGGGACCTCACCCCTGTCCTTTCAAGGCAGTAAAGCTATATCACAAAAACTCTTTATAACATACCTGTGCCTTGAGATTCCACGATGTGGGACTAAACGTTCCGCCCTTCCTTTGCGCGCGCCCGCAGACTCTCGTGTGCAATTGCCCACGCTGAAGGCCCTGCTAGTGCTCCTCGCTGAACTCAGTCACCTCGCGATACTTGCGAGAGTCTGCTACACCTGCCGCCTGGGAAGCCTGACGCCTGCTGCTGCTCCAAGCTTCCTGCTGCTTCGGCTGTTAATGGCGGCCGGGGCGTTCACCTGAGATTCCAAAGAACGGCCTATTGGCCCAATCAGAATAGCTGGAAACCTTCGCCGTAGCACGGCGAAGGTGGTGGGTGATGCTGCAGGTTGTCGGTCAGCCTAGGTGTGCGCGCCTAGGTCAACCTGTGGCCGGAGATGGTGGGTTGTTCGGGGGGTGGTTATGGAGGTCTGGAGTGGCAGTTGTGGGGTGGAGCGAGTTCCTGGTGGTGAGGCGGAGCTCACGAGGTGGTTGGCGAGCCATGTGGAGTGGCTGAGTGGTGTGGGCGGCTCGCCGGAGTGCGGTCGGAGGCGAGGAAGATGGAGGCGGTTAGGTAATGTCGAGGGGTAATCAAGTAAAATAGTTGGGGGAAAAGAGAGAGGAGAGGGTGGAGAAGAGTTCTAACCTAATTGTAAGGACGAAAGGGGACGGAAGGCGGACAGCAGTACCTGCTGTCGCTGGAGAAGATGACGCCCAGTGGGGGAGAACGGCGGCGACGACGGGGCTGAGGCGGCGTGCGCTGGTACTGCGCGACGCGGAGGGAGGTCAGGAAGCTAACTCTGCCACTGGTTTTGTGGCAGAGCGAAGAGGGAGGGGAGGGGGGCTCGCCAGAGCTAGCTGGGACATTGGCCGGGCAGGAGGAGAGGAATTGAAGGGGGAAACTCGGCCAAATCAAGCTCAGCCTCTTCGGCCGGAGTTGTGGGTTCTTATATAGGCGCTGGACTGGGTGTGCAGGGCGTGAAGGGCACGTAATTGCCTGAGGTTGGTCGCCGGAGATGGAAAGGAGTTAGGATACCCAAATCTCTCGTGCGTTCGCACGAGAGATTGGGTTCACACCAGGGATCGAGATCGGTCTTAAATGGAAGGGAATTCCTCAGAGAATCCTCCTTCCATTTCTAGGAGGGAATCTTTGAGGGATTAGAGAGCAATCCCTCTCCGAACCTCGCCGGAGCTCGGTTCTGCCCTAGCAATGGCGGCAGGACCGGTTTGCAAAGGAGGCGAAGAACCTAGGGGGTTCTCTGCAACGGTATTCAAAAGATAGGGACCAATTTGTGATTTGGGTGTACTAAATTGCAAAGTAGGTCAAGATGACCTCTCCTTAGGTCCAAATTTTGGTATAAACCTAATTTGGACCTAAGGAATCCAATGGAGAAGTTGGATTTTAGGTTTGACCTCGTTTGTTTGGACATTTTGCGTAAAAACCCAAATTAGGTTAATTGAAGAGCTAGGACCCTAATCTAGGTCAAACTAGGTTCCAAAGGCCAAATTAAGTGTTCTAAACCCTAGAGTATGTTTTTCCATGATTTTTAGAGGGTTTACTTGCTTTTTGTTCTGACCGGAACCTTGTTAATTTAAGCGGGTCTGTTTTAGGGTTACCAAGTGTCATTTAGTTCATAGATTGCACATGAACCCATTTCTGATTGACTCAACCCTCTTTTTATCTCATTTATCAAAGAAAAGTAGGGCAAGTTAGTGTTCAATATGATAAAAAGAATGTAGAGACTAGTGGTAAATTGTGCATTGCTCCCCGGCAACGGCGCCAAAATGTTCGTCGCACTTTTGTGCGGTTTGTTAAAAGATAATATCGCGTTGTAATATAGCCGCTAAAGCGTTCAAAACAAATAAAGATTTTTATTACTCGAAAACCGGAGTATCCGAGGTCGAACACAGGGAGCAAATGGAATTTACTAGTCAAAATGTAATTGAACACTCTAATTTACTCAAAATATCAATTCAAATGTGAATGTATGCAATTAAAAATAATTAGGACAAAAATATGAAATTGGACGTCTGATCACAAGATCAGACGTCTTAAAAGTATTTCTCCTTTTCTTCTTCTTCTGCAGTCTCTCATTTTCTTCTTCGTTTTGCTTCTCTCTGCTTTCTTTCTTGTCTTGCGAAGCCTTCTTCTTCTTCTTTTGATCTTCTAATCTTTTCTTTGCCTCGCTTCTTCTCTGTGTCTTGCTCTTTCTTTTCTTCTTCTCTACCTTGCTTCTTACTCTTCTCTTCTGTGGTCTTGCCTTGCTTCTCTCTTCTGCAGCGGCCAAGTCCTTCTTCTGCGATCAGCCTGCCTGTACAAGAGCAAAACCTAACCCTTCTCCCTCTACCCGCGCCTCTCACTCCCAAGCAATTCACTCTGAGCTGCTCTCCCAGAGCCACATGCATAATCGGGTCGGATCGTACCCGGGACCAGGTGCACCTGAAGGTGGTGTGATGCGCGAGGAGTGCGTAGGTCAAGGTCGGGTCGGATCCGCCATGTCCGCGTGGTCAGGTCGCAGACGAGGCGGGTGTGGGGTCAATGAGGGACCTCACCCCTGTCCTTTCGAGGCAGTAAAGCTATATCACAAAAACTCTTTATACCATACCTGTGCCTTGAGATTCCACGATGTGGGACTAAACGTTCCGCCCTTCCTTTGCGCGTGCCCGCAGACTCTCGTGTGCAATTGCCCACGCTGAAGGCCCTGCTGGTGCTCCTCGCTGAACTCAGTCACCTCGCGATACTTGCGAGAGTCTGCTACACCTGCCGCCTGGGAAGCCTGACGCCTGCTGCTGCTCCAAGCTTCCTGCTGCTTCGGCTGTTAATGGCGGCCGGGGCGTTCACCTGAGATTCCACAGAACGGCCTATTGGCCCAATCAGAATAGCTGGAAACCTTCGCCGTAGCACGGCGAAGGCGGTGGGTGATGCTGCAGGTTGCCGGTCAGCCTAGGCATGCGCACCTAGGTCAACCTGTGGCCGGAGATGGTGGGTTGTTCGGGGGGTGGTTATGGAGGTCTGGAGTGGCAGTTGTGGGGTGGAGCGAGTTCCTGGTGGTGAGGCGGAGCTCACGAGGTGGTTGGCGAGCCGTGTGGAGTGGCAGAGTGGTGTGGGCGGCTCGCCGGAGTGCGGTCAGAGGCGAGGAAGATGGAGGCGGTTAGGTAATGTCGAGGGGTAATCAAGTAAAATAGTTGGGGGAAAAGAGAGAGGAGAGGGTGGAGAAGAGTTCTAACCTAATTGTAAGGACGAAAGGGGACGGAAGGCGGACAACAGTACCTGCTGTCGCCGGAGAAGATGACGCCCAGTGGGGGAGAACGGCGGCGACGACGGGGCTGAGGCGGCGTGCGCTGGTACTGCGCGACGCGGAGGGAGGTCAGGAAGCTAACTCTGCCACTGGTTTTGTGGCAGAGCGAAGAGGGAGGGGAGGGGGGCTCGCCGGAGCTAGCTGGGACATTGGCCGGGCAGGAGGAGAGGAATTGAAGGGGGAAACTCGGCCAAATCAAGCTCAGCCTCTTCGGCCGGAGTTGTGGGTTCTTATATAGGCGCTGGACTGGGTGTGCAGGGCGTGAAGGGCACGTAATTGCCTGAGGTTGGTCGCCGGAGATGGAAAGGAGTTAGGATACCCAAATCTCTCGTGCGTTCGCACGAGAGATTGGGTTCACACCAGGGATCGAGATCGGTCTTAAATGGAAGGGAATTCCTCAGAGAATCCTCCTTCCATTTCTGGGAGGGAATCTCTGAGGGATTAGAGAGCAATCCCTCTCCGAACCTCGCCGGAGCTCGGTTCTGCCCTAGCAATGGCGGCAGGACCGGTTTGCAAAGGAGGCGAAGAACCTAGGGGGTTCTCTGCAACGGTATTCAAAAGATAGGGACCAATTTGTGATTTGGGTGTACTAAATTGCAAAGTAGGTCAAGATGACCTCTCCTTAGGTCCAAATTTTGGTATAAACCTAATTTGGACCTAAGGAATCCAATGGAGAAGTTGGATTTTAGGTTTGACCTCGTTTGACTGGACATTTTGCGTAAAAACCCAAATTAGGTTAATTGAAGAGCTAGGACCCTAATCTAGGTCAAACTAGGTTCCAAAGGCCAAATTAAGTGTTCTAAACCCTAGAGTATGTTTTTCCATGATTTTTAGAGGGTTTACTTACTTTTTGTTCTGACCGGAACCTTGTTAATTTAAGCGGGTCTGTTTTAGGGTTACCAAGTGTCATTTAGTTCTTAGATTGCACATGAACCCATTTCTGATTGACTCAACCCTCTTTTTATCTCATTTATACCATTTGACCTATGTTTTGCCTCTGAGAAATCCCTTTTAGGTACTGCAATGGTAAAATTACAGTTTTAACCTTTATTTCATGTTTTCTTCTCAGAGCACTTGTTCCTTCAGTTAGGCCTTCTTCTAGGTTATGTAGGAGCTTTTATCTTCTTTATTGGGTCAAAATGAGCTAGTTATGGCTCATGATGAGGCTCTCATCATTTACGTGCTTTTTGATTCCGACGCCACTTACTCTTTTGTCGTTGTGAGTTTTGCTGTCAGTTTGGGATAGGACTGCGTGTTGTTAGGGGATTCGTTTGTGATCAAAGGCCCAGGTGGCCAGCTGTTTGTAGCTGAGGAGGTCTACACAGACTGTGAGATCAGTATTGGGGGACACAGCCTCCCTACTGACCTGATTGTTATACCGATGGAGGATTTTGGCGTGATTCTGGGGATGGATTGCCTGTCCGCTTACCATGCCTTGGTGAACTATTTCGGGAGGGAGATCGTCTTCTCCATACCGGAGATGCCTTCCTTTGAGTTTCATGGACAGTCAGTGGATGGAGGTTTCAGGTGCATATCTACGCTTCGGGCAGCGAGACTTTTTAGCCAGGGGTGTGAGGGCTTTCTAGCTTGTGTGGTGGTAGAGCCCAGCCCTGTGGCCAACTTTCAAAGCATTTCGGTGGTTAGTGAGTACCCCGACGTGTTCCTATAGGAGCTGCCAGGACTACCGCCCGAGCGTGAGATCGAGTTTGAGATCTCACTGGTACCGGGGATGATGAGAACCTCATCATAAACCCTAATTAGCACATTTTGACCTAATAAATTAAACAAAAGCTCCTACAAAACCTAAGGGAAGGCCTAAATCAGGGAATTGCAAATTTGAGAATAAAATAATACACAAGGGGTAAAACTGTAATTTTACCATTGCAGTACATAAATGGGATTTATAAGGGTCTAGACATAGGTCAAATGGGCTTAATAAGAGAAAAAGTGGGATGGTTTGATCAGGAAGAGGTTATGACAAAATCTGGGAATTACATGACATTCTATAACCCTAAAACAAACCCACTTTAATTCACAAAGTTTCAGGAAAGATAAAAATCAATTAAATCCTCTAAAATTCATGAAAAAATATCCCCTAGGGTTTAGAACTTTCAATTTGGCCATTGGAACCTATCTTGACCTAGATTGAGAACCATACCCAATTTTTGACCTAATTTAGGTTTTTGAGCAAAATGTCTGGTCAAACATGATCAAACCTAAAATATAACCTCACAATTGGATTCCTTAGTCCAAATTAGATTTATACCAAAATTTGGACCTAGAAAAAGGTTGCCTAGACCCATTTTACAAAATGATCCTCAACAATTACATTTTGACCCTTAGCTTTTTGAAGCCTTGCGGGGACCCCCCTACCTTTCTCGTCATCTTCTTCAAACAGGTCCCTCTATCACCCGCCTGTGCAGGCCATACCTCCGACGACTTTGTGTGAAGGATGGCGCCGCGCACGCATGGGGAGCCGGCCTTAGATTTGAAAGGGAGACTCCCTACGTTCTCCTTTGTAGCATGGGCCGGCTCCTATGCCCTGTCGGCCACCATACCTCTCGTGCGAATGCTCGAGAGGTATGTCTCTCATTCCGGCCATACCTCCGGCGAGGTATCCCCACCTCCCCCTCGCGTTTCTTTCTCGGCCGACACCTATTTAAGGAACGACAACCCCTGCCGCTTCCTTCAAGCCTGATTTGGCCGAAGAAATCCCTCCAATTCTGTCTCCTCCTCCTCCGGCCATTCACCCGCAGGCTCCAGCGACCGTCCTCCTCCTCTCTCGTCACCCTGCCACCATACCAGTGGCAGGAGTACCTCCACTGTCGTCCATCGCGCCTTGCCTTACCAGCAGGTGCCCTCCAATCCCTCTTCTTCGTCGCCGTATCTTCCCCTGGGTATCTTCGTCTTCGACATCGGCAGATATGCGCCAACCGCCTCCTCCCTTCTTCCGTCTGTTAAGTAGGTGACAACTCTTCTCCTCTCTCCCCTCTTCGTTTCCCCTCTCTTATTTTGCATTTTCGACCCCTCAACATCACACACCAGCGCCACCTTCTCCACCTCTGGCAAACCACCGGCGAGGTGCGGCCACCGCGTCACACCTCCACACGTCTCGCCAGACACCCCACAAGCTCCGCCAAGACTCACTGATCATAACCCCTCTTCCCATTCACCGCCACACACTCCCAACACGTCCCCCGAACACACCCACCTGCACCGCCACAGGGTGACCTAGGCACGCACGCCCAGGCCACCCTGTGCCACGCCGACCACCAGGCCACCTTCGCCGTGTCACGGCGAAGCTTCCTGAGTGATTTGATAAGGCCGTGAGGCCGTCTTTCTTGTCGATCGGTATAGGGCCTTGACCGCCATTGGAGCAAGCTTGAAGAAGCTCGCAAGCCTCATCTTTGGCTCCAGGCATTAGGATCCCAGGTCCCCGACGCGCAGGCACCCTTTGTGAACAAATCCCACACATCAATTGGAGGCCAAGGCAGTTGCAGCCTCTGCGATTGGGCGACGACCTGCTGCGGGCACCAGTAGAAGCAGGTGGGACTTTTAGTCCCACCTCGTAAACGCAAGAGAGTAGTGAGTGCCTTAAATTATTTTTCTGCTTTCTTTTGGTTGCCTCAAGACACACAGGGGTGAGGTCCCTAGCCCTCACTCACCCGGCCTTGTCCGTGACCATCCACCGTAGACCTGGCCCGACTTGAATACCCTACCTGTGCACACCTCGCCCATCACCTCACGCCGGTGGGCCTGGTCCCGGGTGTGTCACTCGACCCGCATACCTGAATAGGCTCTGGGAGAGCAAACCCTGGAGTGAAATAGAGAGAGAGACGCGGGGAGGGTAGGGGTTAGGTTTTGCCTAACCATACGCCTGAGCAAGAACATGAGAGGAAGCAAGGAAGGAGCGGCGAGGACTTAGCCGCAAGAAGACAACTGCGGCCAAAGAGAAAGGGAGAAGGACTTGGAGTAGCAGAGGAAGCAAAGGAGGAGGAGGAAGACGGCACTGTAGCTGCAGAGAAGCTGAGGCAGAAGGAGAAGGAAGAGAGAAGAAAGCAAAAAGGCACGCAGCAATGAAGAAAGAAGAAGAAGCCAAGAAGAAGAAGAAGAACCAGCAGCAGCAGCAGCAGCTGAAAAGAAAAGGAGAAGCACTGTAGCAAGTGGCATTTAAGGCGTCTAACCCTTGGAGTCAGACGTGTGAAAAGAGAGAGAGAAAGGAAGACAAAAGAAGAAAGAGAGAAGAAAAGAAGAGACATTTTTATTTTCCTTTCTTTAATCTTTTTGTAAAATAGTATATATTGTAAATTGTGATTTTCTATGCTTCTAGAATCAAGTTTGCTCCCTGAGTTCGACCTCGGAGATTTTCTATATTCGAGTAATAAAATATAATCAAACCGATCGAACCACGATCAGGGGACCAGCCCCATTTCTACTACACCGTACCGGATGAAACCACTTAAGCTGCGAGATCTCAAGTCACAACTATAGGACCTGTTGGAGAAGGGCTTTGTGAGGCCCAATGCATCTCCGTGGGGAGCCCCTATGTTGTTCGTGAAGAAGAAGGATGGTACCCTGCAACTTTGTGTTGACTACAGACAGCTGAATAGGGTCACCATCAAGAATAAGTATCCGCTGTCGAGGATTGATGATCTGTTTGACTTGTTATGAGGTGCCACGGTATTCTCCAAGATAGATCTGAGATCAGGATACCACCAGTTGAGGATCAAGGAGACCGACATCTCCAAGACAGCTTTCCGCACCTGGTACGAACACTACGAGTTTTTGGTCATGCCGTTTGGGCTGACCAACGCCCCCGCTGCCTTTATGGATTTGATGAACCAGGTTTTCAGACCGCATTTGGACCAGTTTGTGGTGGTATTTATCGACGACGTGCTCGTTTACTCGCAGGATTAGGCATAGCACAGACAGCACCTACGGATGATTCTGGACACTTTGAGACGACGCAGGCTATATGCCAAATACAGCAAGTGCGAGTTTTGGTTGAGGCAGGTGACTTTCTTGGGCCATGTGATCTCAGGGGATGGTTTGGCTGTGGATCCAGCCAAGGTTGAGGCCGTACTCAGGTGGGAGAGGCCACGTACAGTGATAGAGATACGCAGCTTCTTGGGACTGGCAGGTTACTACCGGCTGTTTATCAAGGGATTCTCGTAGATTGCACGTCCTATGACCCAGTTGACCCGGAAGGACGTGCCCTTTGCTTGGACAAACGCTTGTGAGACGTGTTTTCAGGAGTTGAAGGAGAGACTGACTTCAGCTCCTGTGCTTACCATCCCAGATAGCAGTGGCGATTTTGTGGTCTACACAGACACTTCGTTGCAGGGGTTAAGGGGTGTACTCATGCAGCAGGGTCACGTTGTCGCTTACGCTTCACGGCAACTGAAGCCCCATGAGCATAGCTACCCTACCCATGACTTAGAGCTGATAGCTGTTGTCTTCGCGTTGAAGACTTGGAGGCACTACCTATACGGTGAGACCTTTGAGATTTTCACGGATCATAAGAGCCTCAAGCACTTGTTTGATCAGAAGGAGCTTAACATGAGACAGAGATGTTGGTTAGAGCTCCTGAAGGACTATGACTGCAACGTCTCCTACCATCTGGGGAAGGCCAACGTGGTGGCTGACGCCTTGAGCCGGAAGGCACCTGCCCACTTGGCCAGTTTACAGGCACAGAGTTGGAGACTTATGGAGAAGTTGGGTAGTTGGCGACCCCGAGAGTCACAGGGGTATTGTGGGGCAGTGACGGTGACACGACAGACGAGACCAGAGCTGATAGACCGCATCATAGCAGGTCAGATGACAGATCCGTACCTACAGTCGTCGCGGGATAGAGTGTTGTCAGAGGACCCAAGAGACTACTCTTTTGCAGATGAGGGGCTACGCATGAGGGGACGTTTGTGCATTCCCAGGGACGAGGAGTTGTTAAGAGAGCTCCTAACGGAGGCGCATGGGTCTAGGTTCACCATACATCCCAGGAACACAAAGATGTATCATGATCTGAGACGTGACTTTTGGTGGAGAAGGATGAAGCAGGATGTGGGTGAGTTCATACAGTAGTGTTTGGTGTGCCAGCAGGTGAAGGCTGAACATCAGAGGCCTGCAGGGCCATTGCAGCCACTTCTTGTGCCAAAGTGGAAGCCGGAGAGCATCACCATGGACTTCATGGTGGGTCCACCCGTTACCCAACACGGACACGGCGCAGTCTAGGTGATAGTGGATAGATTGACAAAGATGGCTCATTTCCTACTGATCCGAGTCACTTTGGGACCAGCGCAGTTGGCAGAGAGGTACATTCGTGATGTGGTATGCCTGCACGGAGTTCCGCGTGAGATTGTATTCGACTAGGATACCCGTTTTACTTCCTAATTTTAGGCTGAGTTTCAGCAGGCTTTGGGGACACGGTTGAGGTTCAACACAACGTACCACCCCCAGACGGATGGTCAGTCAGAGTGCACTATACAGACACTTGAGGACCTTTTGCGTGCCTGTGTACTAGACTGGAGGGGCTCTTATGAGGAGCACTTACCCGTGGCAGAGTTTGCATATAACAATAGTTATCACTCAAGCATTGGCATGGCACCTTACGAGGCTCTGTACGGACGGAAGTGTACTGCGCCCTTGATTTGGGTTAAGGTGGGGACCAAGTGGGAGGTTGGCCCTAGGCTGATCCGACAGAGTCAGGAGGTGATAGAGCAGATCCACAGACGACTCCGCACTGTCAGGAGTAGGTAGAAGAGTTATGCTAACTGGAAACATAGAGAGGTGCAGTTCGAGGTTGAGGATCATGTCTTTCTTTGCATTTCACCCATGAAGGGCCTACAGTGTTTTAGGGTGAAGGGGAAGCTTGCGTCGAGGTTTGTGGGGCCCTTTGAGGTCCTAGAGCGGGTAGGACCCATTGCCTATCGGCTTGCCTTTCCTCCCTAGCTTTCTAGTGTGCATGATGTGTTCCACGTGTCCAACCTCAGGAAGTACGTCGCTGATTCCAGTCACGTTCTGAGCCACGAGAGTGTCGAGGTGGGTGACGACATGGCCTACCCCGAGAGACCAGTGTAGATACTAGACAAAGCCATCCGGAGTCTGAGACGGAAGCAGGTACCCCTGGTAAAGGTCTTGTGGAGGAGCCAGCGGTATGGGGGGGCTACCTGGGAACCTGAGGCGGCGATGTGAGAGCGGTATCCGAAGATTTTTGAGGGTACGTCTTTCGGACTGACTTCGGTCCTTTTTAAGTTTGTTATGCATTTTTTTTTCTTTTCCGCACCTTAGCTAGCTCTAGTTTCAGGGATGAAACTTCCTTTAAGTTTGTTATGATGTAAAGACCCGTTCTATTTTGAGCCTTTTAAGACGTCTGGCCAGACGTTTGGACCCCTTCTCAGACGTCTGGAAATTGAAAAATCTGTACGCAATGTTGGTTCTGCGTGCAGCCAGCGTCTAGACCTTTTCCTTCTCTCTCTTCTTCGTCCCCCCCTCCATCGAACCCTAACCCTCCTTGCCTATATAAGGAGCCCTCTTTCTCTCCTCTCTACTCCACCACCACCACCTTCTTTCCCCCTCCACAATCGTGAGAGAGACGCACGAGCGAGAGGGAGCAAGAGCGAGGAGGAGGAGAGGCATGAAGAGAATGAGGAGGTCGAGCTCGCGAGCTTCATGGGAGCTCGCCGGAGGGTTGCATGACCGCCACGGCGTGTGCAGGAGGAGGAGAGCGTCGGGGCATCATCCCCAACTTCCTACAGCGGTCGGAGCTGCAGCCGAGCAGGAGGAGCCACGACGGAGCGCGGTGAGAGAAGCGGGAGCGCGGTCTGATACTGGAATTTTTCCAGTATCAGACGTCCGGGGTGCTTTCTGGATGATGGGTTGAATGTCTAGTGATCGCATCGGACATCTGAAAGCGGGTTTTCATGAAGGTACGTCTTCCTCGCGGTTACAGCCATGCAGGTCGCACCACAGAGGCGATTTGTCTCGCTAAAAAGGGTTGTGCTGCTCTGTCGTGCGTAGGAGCAGATTTGGTAAGGCGCGCGCAGCATGCCCTCCCACGCTTTTCGGACGTTAGGATAGCTTACCAGACAACCGGAAGCACTCCCAGACGACTGGAAGATAGGTCGGACGTTTAGAGCTGAGTCCAAATGGTCGAGTAGGAGTCTTAGACGTCTGAGATCGATGCAAGGACTTCAGGTGAGACTCTGGTGACTTTTAAGACGTCTGGACTTGGTTCCAGACGTCTAATTTGAGTATGCAAACTTGTTTTTGACCCGTTCAGGATTCAATCGGGGTCCGTTTTATGCAAACGAGATATCTATGTTTTCCTTGTGAGTTCTTCTACATGTTAGAAACCTTTATATACTATTCTGAACATTCCATTGTGACGTGTTCCTTGGCATAGGACTTCGCTCTGTTACGTGTCTGGGGATTGCAGAGGCACGTAAGGCTACAGTTCTAGCCCCCAATACTCTCGGATTGTCTGGTAGAGTGGTTGATGAGAACCACATCATGAACCTTAACTAGCTCTTTTCGACCTAGAAAAGAGAACAAAAGCTCCTACATAACCAAGAGAAAGGCCTAATTCAAGGGATCACTAATCTGGGAAGAAAACATGAAACAAAGGATAAAATTGTAATTTTACCATTGCATTTCATCAATGGGATTTTTCAGGGGCTAAACATAGGTCAATTGGACTTAATAAGAGGAAAAGTGGGATGGTTCAGTCAGAAAAGGGTTATGGTGAGATTTAAGAATTAATTGACATTCTGTAATCCTAAAACAAACCTACTTAATTTCACAAGGTTCCAATCAGGCTAAAAATCAACTAAACCCTCTAAAATTCATGGAAAAATATCCCCTAGGGTTTAGAACCTTCAATTTGGCCTTTGGAACCTATTTTTAATTAGATTGGAGTCTGAGCTCAATATTTGACCTCATTTGGGTTTTTGTTCAAAATATCTAGTCAAACGTAGTCAAACCTAAAATCCAACTTCACCATTGGATTCCTTAGGTTCAAATTAGGTTTGCATCAAAATTTGGACCTAAGGGAAGGTTATCTTGACCTACTTTGCAAAGTAGTCCACCCATTCTAGCCCCTAACTTTTGAAAACCATTGCACAAACCCCCTCAACTTCCTCGTCACTTTTTGCATTCTGGTCCTTCTGCCATTGCAGCGAAAGACTCATACCTCCTGCAAAGTTTCGAGGAGGATTTCTCCTCGCTTCTCCAGGGAGCTGCTCTCAGATTTGAAAGAGGGGTCCTCTGAGAAATCCCCTATCGCCTGAGCAGCTCCCCATGCCCTAAATTGCAGCATACCTCTCGTGCGAATGCTCGAGAGGCATGGGTATCGTACCTGCGGTGACCTCCGGTGAGAGTCTTACTTTCCTTCCAAGCGCTTGACCCTCTGCCTATGCCTATAAAAGAAGCTTCATGACCAGCTGCTTCTTCCAAGCTTGTTTTGGCCTAAGATACCCTATCAATTTCCTCCTTCCTCATCTTCGGTTAGATTCCCGCAAGCTCCGGTGCCCTCTCCTCCCTCCTCTCGTCACTCTGCCACCATACTAGTGGTAGAGTCATCTCCGCCTTGCTCCTCCGCATCGTGCCGTACCCGCACGGGCCTCTCTGATCCCTTCCTCGTTGTCGTCATCTTCACCTTAGGGTTTTCATATCCGACGACGAAAAATACACGTCGCTCGCCCTCCGCCTCCCCCCTTCGTCTAGAGACCCTCAATTAAGTTTCTCTCTCCCTACCTTTCACTTTCCCCTTCTTTATTTCACAAAATCACCCTCAACAGCCACAGACCATCTTCGTATTCTCCATCTCTGGCCGACCACCGGCGAAGGCGCATCCATCATTCCACACACTCACATGCCTTGCCAACTACCGTGGAAGCATCGCCACCTTCCACTGATCATCTTCCACCTCTCCATCCATCGACCACCACATGCACCACACACTACCCCTGAACAACCCCACATTCACAGCCATAGGACGACCTAGGCACGCACGCCTAGGCCATCTTGCACCACACCATCACCTGAGCTACCTTTGCCGTGTCACTGCAAAGCTTCCTGAGCGTTTTGACAAGGCTGTGAGGCCGTATTCGTGTTGATAGGGTCTGACATCTGCAGCCATTGGAGAGGGAGCAAAGCTTGCTCGCAAGCTTGCTCCAGGTCGCCTCGTTCCAGGAGATCGAGTCCTAAGTGCGTGGAAATACCTTGCGATCCCCTTGCACCCAATAATCGAAGCCACAACACATCGCAGCTGTAGCAATCAGAGGAGACCCCCTGCGGATGCACTTTAGTCCCACCTCGGTTGTTTTGGAGTGAGGTGAGCGGTTTAAATTGTTTTTGTGTTTCCTCTTTGTTGCCTCCGAACGCGGGGTGAGGTCCCCTCGTCCACTCACCCGCCTCGTCCGCACTCACTCCACCACGGACTTGGCTGACCTATCCCAATAACCCTGCACTCCTCGCGCATCACCTACGTCGGTGCACCTGGACCCGGGCACGCAAAACCGAACTCGATTACCCGGCTCTAGGAGAGCATTCCTAAGAGCGAAATAGAGAGAAAGAGAGATGCGGGGAGGGTAGGGGGTAGGTTTTGCTACGTGGTGTTGTGCAGGAAAGGAGAGAAGAAGGAGCTAAGGAAGGAAGAGGCGCGGTAGAAGAAGGGAAGGTAGCGGCTGAAGGACTCAGCAAGGAAGACTGTAGCCATAGCAAGGAAGGAAAAAGAAAGAAGAAGAGGAAGCCGAAGGTGCAGCCGTAGCCAAAGCTTAAGGCAGGGAAGAAGAAGAGAAAGAAAGAAGAAGGATTTGAAGGCTAAAGAAGACTGCAGAAGAAGAAGAAGAAGACAGATAGATAGAGGTAGAGGCTGAAGAAGAAAGACAAGGCAGAAGAAAAGAAGAAGAAGACAGACAAGGAAAGACAAAGAAGAAAAGTAGAAGAAGAAGAAGCCAAAGAACAAGGAAAAAGGAAGCACAGCCGTAGAGCAAAGAGAAAGAGAAAGGAAGAAGAAAGAGAAGACAGAGAGCAGAAGAAGAGAGAAGGAAGAAGAAGAAGAAGAAGAAGAAGAAGAAGAAGAAGAAGAAGAAGAAGAAAGAGTGAAAGCACTATAGCAACCGCAAGATAAGGCGTTTGATTCACAAAATCAGACGTCTGATTCACAAGGGAAGAGGACATCAGAGAAAGAGGAGAAGAAGAAAGAAGAGAACATTCAATCTCTTCTCTTTTTGCATATTCTCTCTTTAGCTTTCATAAACATTGAATTGCATTGATATTTTTGAACATCATCTTTTGAGTAAAATTGAGAGTTGTGATTTTAGTTTCTAAAATACCAATTTGCCCCCTGAATTCGACTTCGGATATTTTGGTTTTCGAGTAATAAAATGTTATTTGTTTTCGTGGCGATTTCAACTATACTGCAACGAACATCTTTTTAAAACCATGACTTCGCCTCACAAAACACCAACAATGGTTTCCCCCTGTTCTATTTATAAAACATGAATGCATATATGAAAATTAGATAGCTAGAAACCTAGGATGTGGCATGAATCCTAGAATGAGAAATAGTTTCACTATTTGTATGCGTGTTTGAGATTGCAATCATAAATGAATAAGCTGAATTGTAAACAACTGTCTGCTAATAAATACGAGCTGCCTGTTAGAAAATGAAATGCCTGAGATAACTAAACAATTATTGTGATATCACTTGTTGCATATGTTAATTGTGGAAATACGAGTTGCATGTGTATAATATGAGAATGGAATTGTGAATGATGAAACCTGGTATGAAATAATATGGTGAATATGAGCATGAACCCTACGAGGAGTTAGGAGTAGAGCCCTTGTGGATGAATGGAAAGGTCTAGAAATGTGAGTGGGAAGTGTGCTGGCCCTTGAGTACGTGGTACCAAGGAGAGCAACTGTCCCCTTTTAGTATAGAGTAGAGCTAGCCGCCCTCGGGTTGGGACCCAAGGTTAGGATTGGCCACTCTGCACCGACTTCTGTTGGTGTTACGATCGGGTTCCTGAATCCCTATAGGACCCGAGACCGGTTCAACTCGACTAATCCCAAGACCTAGTCGTCCAACAAGAAACAACCACAAAGCAGAAAAATAAACCATATTCACTGTGCGAGGTAACTAACAGTAAAAGGTACAAGCAATAAAGGAAATAAAAGCTGCTAAACAGTACATACCACCACAACAACTAGAAAATAGAAGCAGAAGTACAGTCTGAACTCACTAACAAAAAGAAGTACTACAACAACAAGAGACTACCACTGCTGGGCTTGATTGGTGTAAAGACCCGTTCTGTCCTGAGCCTTTTAAGACGTCTGGACTGTCAGTTAGACGTCTGGACCCCTTCTCAGACGTCTAGAATTCAAAATTTTAATACGAGCCTTCGCGTCTGTGCACGGGCTGCACACAGATAGTACCCTTCTTCTCTCTCTTCCCTCTTCCACTGAACCCTAACGCACCTTTATATAAACCCCCTCTTCCCCTCTCCCTTTCTCCCCACTTCACCCCAGCACCTCCTTCCCTTCCTCTCTACCCCAGCGATAGGAGCAAGCGCGAGAGAGAGCATGAGAGCGGTGACGAGGAGGAGAGGCGGCGTGAGGAGAGGAGGAGGAGCCTGAGCTCGCGAGCTCATGGGGGCTCACTGGAGAGTGCACGGTCGGAGTGGCGCATGTAGGAGGAGTGCATTGGGGGAACTGTCCCCGACACTTACTGCAGCCGAAGCTACAGGCGAGGAGGCGAGGCCGCGGCTACACGCGGCGAGGGAGAGCAGCAGGTCACTCTGATTTTGGAATTTTTTCAAAATCAGACGTTTGGAGTGACATCCAGACGACGAGGTGGACATTTGGTGTCTACATCGGACGTCTGAAAGTAGATCTCTACAAAGGTACGTTCCCTTTGCGGATACAGCCATGCAGGCCACTCCGCAGCTACGTTTTGCGTGGCTAATTTGAGGCGATTTGCCTGTTGTGTGTAGGGATTGCTACGGGAAGGCGTGGGACACGCCCTCCCACACGTTTCAGACGTCTGGACAGCTTAATAGACGACTGGAAGCACTCCCAGACGTCCGGAGAGGAGGTCGGATGTCTAAAGCTGGGTCCAGATGGTCTAGAAGGGTTTCTGGACATCTAATGTCAACACAGAACCTGAGGTGAGTTCCTGTTTACTTTTAAGACATCTGGACCTTGTGCCAGACGTCTGATTTGGGTCTGTAGCCCTGTTTTTGACCCATTTGGGGTCCGTTTGAGGTTCATTTTTTGCCAACAAGATATCGGTGCTTTCCTTGTGAGTTCCTTTATTTGTTAGAAGGCTTTCTATACTGTTCTGAATGTTCCATTGTGGTTGTTCCTTGGTATAGGACTTCTTTCTATTGCGGGTTCGAGGCTTGCAGAGGCACATGAGCTTGACGTTTGAGCCCCCAATACTCCTGGGTTGTCTGGTAGAGTGGTTTCCCCCTATTTTTAATTATAAAACCTGATTGCATATGTGAAATGGAATATGTAGAAAACCTAAGATGTGGCATGAATCCCAGGCCGAGAAGTACTTACACTGTTTGGAATAGCAGTCTTAAATGAATGAGTAGAAATGTGAACAATTGCCTGTTAATAAATAAGAGCTGCCTGTGAAATATGAAGTGCTTGTGTTAGTTACACAGTTACCTGTAACACTACTTGTTGTACATGTTAAATAATGGAAATACGAGCTGCATGTGAATAATCTGAGAATGGAAATGTGAATGATAAAACCTGGTATGGAATGGCATGAGAAATACGAGCATAAACCCTACGAGGAATTAGGAGTAGAGCTCTTGTGAATAAATGAAATGGATATGGAAATGTGAGTGGGAAATGTGCTGGCCCTTGAGTACGTGGTACCAAGGAGAGAGACTATCCCTTGTTTAGTGTAGAGCGGAGCTAGCTTCCCTTGGGTTGGGACTCGGGGTTAGGATTGGCCACTCTACATCGACTTCTTGGCCCTCGCGTACACTGTACCAGGGAGAGCTATAAGTGTAGGGAGAAAGCTAGCCACCCCACGGGACCCGGGGTTCAGCTAGCCACCCTACATCGACTTGTTAGGCCCACTGGGCAAACCAAGGTAGTCAGACGAGGGTGCGTGGACTGTGGAGGGGCGAGACCCCTGTTTGGTTCTTAGGGGCTAGGCCCTATACTGTTCCGTGCTGTACTTTGGGCGTACCCATTAGCGAAAACGACTGACTGTGTGCCAGTGCGGGGTAACTACCCGTGCACTTATCGCGCGTGCCATAGTCACCGCTACGTCTGTCCGTGACCTTGGGGTGGTTGATTGGGTGTAGGATCACCACGGGGGACTCTCCCGGCCAAAAGAGCACCACGTGTGCCTTCTACTCTTCAGAAAAGACTGCAATTAAGATCGTTCCCACGAGGAACATTCGAGATCAAGAAAGAGATCTGAAAAATAAACCAATGGATGAAAAGGAATAGCTTGTAAAAGAAAGTAATTGGAAAAGATAAATTACCTGTTAGCTTTTACTACTTTAGTTAGTTGGTTACTACTCTACTCATTGTTTGCTGACTTTGTTACTCATAACCCTTTTCAGGTCCAGGTGTTGAGTAGCCCGAGTCTCCGGCTGCAGAGGGTGCTGGGCCTAGTAGAGCCTAGTAGCAGTAGCCTTTTTGTTGTAGTACTTTCTGTTGTAGTGAGATTCAGACTCTTGTTAGCTTTATGTTTCTGCACCTTGTTTCCGTTTTATTGTTGTGGTGGTGATATGTACTGTTAGCAGCTTTTACTTCTTTTACTGTTGTACTCTTTTATTGTTAGTTACTTAGCATAGTGAATGTGGTTTACTTTCCTGCTTTTTGGTTATTTCTTGTTGGACGACTGGGTCTTGGGATTAGTCGAGCCGGTCTCGGGTCCTGTAGGGATTCGGGAACTGGGTCGTAACAACTAGGCCCAGCACCTTCTGCAGCCGGTGACTCAGGCTGCTCAACTCCTGGACCTGTAAAGGGTTATGAGTAAAACGGAGTCAGCGAACGTTGAGTAGAGTGGTAACTAACTAACTAAAGCAGTAAAAGCTAACAGGTAAATTTATCTTTTCCAAATATTTTATTTTACAAGTCATTCCTTTTTGCCCATTGTTTTACTTTCAGGTCTCTTTCTTGATCTCGCCATGTTTCTCGTGGGAACGATCTTGATTGCAGTCTTTTCCAAGAGTAGGAGGCACACGTGGTGCTCTCCTGGCCGGGAGAGTCCCCCGTGGTGATCCTACACCCAGTCAACCACCCCGAGGTCACTGACAGACGTAGCGGTGACTACGGCACGCGCGATAAGCGTACGGGTAGCTACCCCGCACTGGCATGCGGTCAATCGTTTCCGCTAGTGGGTGCACCCAAAGTATAGCACGGAATAGTGTAGGGCCTAGCCCTCTCAGTAACAGGGCTCTCGCCCCTCCATAGTCCACGCACCCTCGTCTGACTACCCCGGTTTGCCCAGCGGGCCTAACAAGTCGGTGTAGGGTGGCTAGCTGAACCCTGAGCCCCATGAGGTAGCTAGCTCCCTCCCAACACTAGTAGCTCTCCCCAGTACAATGTACGTGAGGGCCAACAAACTCGGTGTAGAGTGGCCAATCCTAACCTCGGGTCCCAACCCAAAGGCAGCTAGCTCCGCTCTACACTAAACAAGGGATAGTCGCTCTCCTTGGTACCACGTACTCAAAGGCCAGCACACTTCCCACTCACATTTCTAGATCCTTTCAAGTCATTCACAGGAGCTCTACTCCTAATTCCCCGTAGGGTTCATGCTCATATTCACCACATTGTTCCATACCGAGTTTCATCATTCTCATTTCCATTTTCATATTCACACATGTAGCTCGTATTTATTAACAGATAATTGTTTACAATTCTACTCATTCATTTATGACTGCAATCACAAACACACATGCAACTGTTTCTCGTCCTAGGATTCACGCCACATCGTAGGTTTCTAGTTATCTAATTCACATATGCATTCATATTTTATAGTTAAAACAGGGGAAAACCACTCTACCAGACAATCCGAAAGTACTGGGGGCTCAAACGGCAGACTCACGTGCCTCTGCGAGCCCCAGACACGCAACAGTGCGAGGTCCTATCCCAAGGAACATGCACAATGGAATGTTCAGAACAGTATACAAGGATTTCTAACATGTAGAGGAGCTCACAAGGAAACCATAGATATCTCGTTTGCATAAAACGGACCCCAAACGAACCTTAAACGGGTCAAAAACAGGACTCCAAACGGGTCAAAAACAGCCATGGCACTCCAAACGTCTGATTCTGGGAAAATCCCAGAACCAGAGCGAGCTCCCACTCCTCTCACAACATGCAGCCATGGCTCCTCCCTCTCGTTGCAGCTTCGACTGTAGCAGAAAGTCGGGGACGACTCCCTTGATGTACTCCTCCCGCACGTGCCGCTCCGACTGTGTGCCCTCCGGCGAGTTCCCACGAACTTGCGAGCTCAACCTCCTCTTCTCTTCATGCCACTCCTCCTCCTCGCCCCTCTCTCTCGCTCCCTCTCTCTCGCTCGTCCCTCTCACTGCAGTGGAGAGGAAGGAAGGTGGTGGTGGTGGAGTGGAGAAGAGAGGAAGGGGGTAAGGGCTCTTATATAGAGAGTGGGGGTTAGGGTTCGGCGAGGAAGGAGAAAAGAAGAAGAGAGATAAGGAAGGCTGTCTGCATGCAGCCAGCGTGCAAACCCGACCCTGCGTACAGATTTTTCAATTTCCAGATGTCTGGGAAGGGGTCCAGACGTCTGACCAGACATCTAACTGATAGTCCAGACGTCTTAAAAGGCTCAGAACAGAATGGGTCTTTACAGTTGGCCCTCGCGTACACTGTACTGGGGAGAGCTACTAGTGTAGGGAGGGAACTAGCCACCCCACGGGGCCCGGGGTTCATCTAGCCACCCTACACCGACTTGTTAAGCCCGCTGGGAAAATCGGGGTAGTCGGACGAGGGTGCGTGGACTGTGGAGGGCGAGACCCCTGTTTGGTTCTAAGGGGCGAGACCCCTGTTACTAAGAGGGCTAGGGCCTATACTGTTCCGACCTCATGCCGACCTCGACAAAGCTCCTCTAGTTGACTTCGACTGAGCTCCTCCTCTGGTCCCATCCCATCTCAACCATGATCCTCCAACCGACCCTCATCCCGACTGAGCTCCTCTGACCTCATCCCAACCTCGACCCTAGTCCCATCCCAACCCCGATCGAGCTCCTTCGACCTCATGCCAACCTCAACACCAGCCCTATCCTGACCCCTATTGAACTCCTCCAACCAACCTCGACGTCCCAAGTATATCTTGCAGATCACCATAGTCGTTGTGGACTACATGAAACGACCCACCACCCCTTGGTCATTTAAGCCGTCTGGGATGTTCACCAGATGTCTGTCCGGATGTCTGCGATGTTCAACAGACGTCTGTCAGGATGTCTAGGATGTCCCCCAGACGTATGGAAATACTTTTAGCGCACAGCGTACGAGCGCCATGC
Source organism: Thalassia testudinum (assembly GCA_037157565.1). NCBI lineage: Eukaryota > Viridiplantae > Streptophyta > Magnoliopsida > Alismatales > Hydrocharitaceae > Thalassia > Thalassia testudinum. Next base: position 60,322,927 of record JAZHRO010000030.1, read on the forward strand.
TCCCTCCCTCACCGCGCCTCACCGCACCTCACCGCGACGCCACTCCTCGCCCATGCTCGCCTCTCCGCTCCCCTCACCTCATCTCCCTTTATATACCTCTTCCCCCTCCCCTTCGTTGCCATTCCGCAACCGAGAGCGAGTGAGAGCGGAGTGAAGAGCGGAGGGCTGAGCGAGAGGAAGCGCGAGGGCGAAGGCTACAGCAGCGTTCTGCTACAGCATCTGCAGGCAAGGGGAGCCAGAGCGGTTCCCCGGAAGTCATTTTTCCGCGGAATCAGACGGCCAGAGAGACACCCAGATGTCTCACCAGACGTCCGAAGGTATGGCAAGAGGTCTGGTAGAGATCTACTTTCCGTACTTTTCCTCTCTGACAAGTCCTGACAGCGTACGCATTTGTGTCAGAGGGCAGGAGCGTAGCCGAGGCAGTTTCAGACGTCCGGGAGCACCCCTAGACGTCTAACAAAGCCCTTGGACGTCGGCTTTGAGTTCCAGACGTCTGATAATGGAATACAATAGAGGTATCCCTGAAGAGCTATTTTAAGATGTTTGAGACCTTTCCCAGACGTCTGATTTCCGTCTGGTAGCGTATTTTGGGGCCATGTAAGGCCTTATCATTATCGGTTTTTTGCATACAAATCGTCTCTGTCTTCCATACGAGTTTCTCTATATAATGATATCTCATTTATATCTTTCTGAACCTTTTTTCCCAACAATCCATGATTTAGGTCTCCAATCCGTCGGGTGTACGGGACCTGTGGAGACGTCGGGAGCCACTGTACGAGCCCCCATTCCACCTGGTTACCCAGGTAGAGTGGTTACAGCCTTAATCTCTAATTTAATACATGCGAGTAAGTAATCCTAGGGCTTGAGATGAATCCTAGGAAAGAATAAAAGTATAAATTCTTCAACCCTAGGTCTTAGCATGAACACTAGGGTTAGAAGAAACTGCATGTGAATGACTGTGTAATCAAGAGCTGCCTGTTTTTAGCTAAAATGGATCCCTACTGCATGTGAATAATTGAGTAATCGAGGGCTGCCTGTTTTTAGCTAAATAGACCCCTACTGTAATAAAATGGAAATTGAACTGTTATCCTGAACATTCCAACCCAAATGTGATAAAGAAATTCCTGTACCAACCCCACTGGGAATGTAAACATGAATACCGTAACTCAAAGAACCAAATGGTTCTTGGAAATTGCTGCCTATGGACAACTATTAAGGGAGGTAAGCTGACCTTCGTGTACGTAGTACTGAAGAGAGCAACTATCCCTTGTAGTGTAGAGGGGAGCTTGCCGCCCTTGGGTTGGGACCCAGGGTAGGTTTGGCCACTCTACGACGACTCTTACTGGCCCTCGTGTACGTGGTACCGAGGTGAGCTACTTAGTGTAGAGGGGAGCTATCCGCCCCAGGGGGCTCGGGGCTAGGTATGGCCACCCTACACCGACTCTCGTCAACCCGTTGGGTAAACCGGGGTAGTCGGACGAGGGTACGCGATTTTAGGAGGGGCAAGACCCCTGTTCTGTTCTGAGAGGGCAAGGCCCTACACTGTTCCGCACTGTACGTTGAGGCGTACCCGTTAGCGAAAATGACTGATCGCGTGCCAGTGCTGGGTAGCTACCCGCGCACTTATCACGTGTGCCACAGTCACCGCTACGTCACGACCGTGACCTCGGGGTAGTAGATCGAGTATAGGGCTATGATGAGAACCTCATCATGAACCCTAACTAGCACAATCTAACCCAGATATGTAAGAAAAAGCTCCTACATAAACCAAAGAAAGGCTTAACTCAGAGAATTCTGAGTTTAAGAAGAAAACAAATCATAAGGGGTAAAACTGCAATTTCACCAACGTAGTTTGCAAACAGGGTAATTAAGGGTCCAAACACAGGTCAGATAAGCCTAATAAGAAGGAAAGTGGGATGATCTGATCTAAAAGGGGTTATAGCAACTTCAAGAAATTAAATGACATTCTGTAACCCTAAAACAAACCCACTTCAATTCACAAGGTTCAAGGTAGGATAAAAATCAACTAAACCCTCTAAAATTCATAGAAAAATAATCTCTAGGGTTTAAAACCTTCAATTTGGCCTTAGAAACCCATTTTGACCTACAAAGAGAACCATGCCCAATTAATGACTTAATCTGGGTTTTTACGTAAATTGGCCTGTCAAACATGGTCCAACCTAGAAATAAAATTCACCATTAAAATCCTTAGGTTCAAATTAGTCTTGTATAAAAACTTGAGCCTAAGAAGAGACCTCCTTGACCGACTTTGCAATTTGGTCCTCTTCATTTACTTTTTGACCCTTATCTTTCGAAACCCTTGCATGTTGGCCCCCAAATTTTCCATCGTTCTTTGCAAAATGATCCCTCTTGCAAAACTCTGCGCAACACGATGCTCCGACGACTTTGCGCGGAGCATGGCGCCGCGCAGAGAGGGGTGACCTCCTTGCAAAAGAGACGCGGGGTTCCCTGCAACGTCCTCTGTCGCAGGGACCTGGCCATGCTCTCCTCCGGCACCCATACCTTCCATGCGAACATGCGGAAGGTATGGGTCCCCTTTCCGGCCACACTCCGGCGAGGTTGGCACGTCGCCAGCCCGTGCCTCCCTTTGCGCCAGCCCCTTTATAAGGATCGGCACCCCCTGCCGGTTCCTTCAAACTCTCTTTGACGGAGAACCCCCCCCCCACTTCATCCCCTCCTCCTCCGTTAGACGGCCCGCAGCTTCCGGTGACTCCCTCCTCTTCCTCCTCGTCGCTCTGCCGCCTTACCTGCAGCAAGGTTCTCTTAGCCCTCTCGTCTGTGCCGTGCTGCACCCGCCGATGCCTTATGCCTGCTTCCTCGTCGCCGCACTCCTCCTCCAAGGCCCTTTCTTCCCCAGCTCCGGCAGGTAGAAGCCGGTGGCTCCGCCCTCCCCCTTCGTCCAAAACCTACGTAAATAGCTTCCTCTCCTCCTCCCTTACATTTTCCCTCTCTCAATTTATCTTTTCGCCTCACCGCACACGACTTCCACCTCCGCCTGCTCCGTCTCCGACCACCCTCTCCGGCGAGCTCATCCCACCTCCACAGACCTTCTCACCCCTCGCCGACTACCCTAAAAGCTTCCCCTCACTCCACTCAATAGATCCCCCCTTCCCATCCACTGCCAAACGCCACCCAACGACCCCCCGCACAAACCCACCTCTCCGACCACAGTCCGACCTAGGGTTACCACCATACGCCGCCTCACGCCTCGCCACCACTCGCACTGCCTTCTCCGCACTCCGGCGAAGCTCCTTGCATCCACTGATTGGGCCGAGAGGCCGTATTCTTGTTTTCAGGTTGACGCCCCTTCACTGCCATTACCGAGCTTCTGAAGCTCCTTCACCTGCAGCTGCAGGTGCTCTCTCGCCCAGGCTCACGCCCCAAGATGCGCGGCTTGCCTCCGCAAAGCATCCTAGGCCTGCAGCTAGGGTGAAGGCCTCGCATGCTGCTGCAATTGCCTGCAGCTTCCTCAGCTGCGGGCGCCAATCTGGGAGGTGGAACTTTAGTCCTACCTCGGAAGTGCGTGGCTAAACACCCGCACATAAATTTGAAAAGTATTCTAGGCTATTCACCTTCGAACACAGGGGTCAGGTCCCTCATGCACGCCGCGCGCCATGCGCTCGCCCTCGCCCGCGCTCACGCGCCGCGGGTCTGGGCCGAATCCGATTACCCAAACTCGCGCACTCTTCGCCCACCACCGCACGCCAGTGGGCCTGGTCCTGGGAGAGATACCCGTGCCCAAATACCCCGTTCTGGGAGAGCGATCCTATGAGAGAAATCTGAGAAAGAGAGAGACGTGGGGAAGGGTAGGGGAAGGTTTTGCTTTCTAATCCTTGTGTGAGCGTGCAGGAGAAGGAAGGAAGGCGGCCGAAGCCTTAGCCGCTCAGGGCAGAGAGGAAGAAGAAGAAGTAGAGAAGAAGAAAGAGAATCAAGAGAGGAGAAGAGAAGAAGAAGAGAAGCACTGTAGCAAACCTAAAGTTAAGTCGTCTGACCACTACATCTGACGACGGTTGAGCAGCGGCCAGAGGAGATAAAGCAAGAAAAGAAAGAAAGAAGAAAGCTGAAGAAAGAAGAAGAAGAAGAAGGCTGAAGAAAAAGAAGGCTGAAGAAATAAGAAAAAGAAGAAGGCTGAAGAAAAAGAAGAAAGAGAAGAACAGAAGAAAAGAAGAGAGAAGACACAGCCATAAGAAGAACAGAAGAGAAAGAAGAAGAAAAGGAGAGCAACTGAAGAAGAAAGATAGAAAGAGAAGGAGAAGAGAAGAAGAAGAAGCCAAGACAGACTTTCTCACTCTCTCTCTCTCTCTTATTTTTGTAATCTAGTAGAGAACCTTTGTATTTCTAGAATTCCAGTAGCTCCCTGAGTTCGACCTCGGGAAAACCATTTCAGAGTAAAAATTTTTTGTAATGATAACCTGGTAGCTATCTTATTACTACAATGACTGTAACTTAACATATAACAAATGTAAACAAGGCCTGCCAGACTGTCATCATTTCTTGGCGCCGTTGCCGGGGAGCAACGGCTATTCTAAAAGCTATGAATTCTCTATTTGAGAGTTTATAATAATATCTTCTCTCTTGTGTGCAGGTACAGGAAGCAGCTGCACAAACAACCATTCCAAGGACAGGTAACTTCTATCTTCTCGCTAATAACCCCTAAATTCTAAAGAGGAGGAAAAAGAAAAGAATAAGCAATATAGGTATCACCTGCCTTTCATACCTAGTAACAGCTGCATATTGTCAAAACCACTATTCCTGCACACACTATTAAGGGTAATTAAGGGCTAACATCTTCTTGCCTGAGCCCTAATTACCCAACAAGGAGTCAACTCGACCAAGTAGAGCCAACATAGGAATTAACACTAGGGTTTTAAAGACACGCTACTTAATCAAGAATTGAGAAATCCCAAAAGAAGTGTGCCTAAGCCATTGATTGAATATACCTATTCAGAAAAACCCAAAGCAATTGGCTCTCTAAAACACTTGAACCCTAAAAGACGACCTAATAAGTTCTCAAAGGAATCAATAGGTAAAGTTGACCCCTTAGGGTCAACCAACCTTCAACTTACGTCACTCTTCGCACTCAAAAAGCTAAAAGTCCAAGTGAAAACTTAAGCACCCTGATCTTAAACTAAAATTGGTAGACTTACGAGGTCAAGATCCCCATTCTGGTCTACTTGGAATCTTAGTGACAAGAGAGGTCGGGTGGGGGAAACCTTATAACCCGTGGGGACACTCTACCGTGTAGGGGTCTTCGCGGAACTCACCCACTCTGGCTGCCCAGGTAATTCTCAGGTGGCCGATCTTTTAATCAAGGGGTCCATCTGCCCTGCACCTGTATAGTCACCCAACATTTTGGTTGCCTCGATTGGGTCCAGCACCTGCTAAACTCATCTCTTCCAACAGTGTATGTTTGGTAGGAGGTCCTTGAAACCTCCTTTAGAACCTCACTCTCCTCAAGGCCGAGCCTCAGTGCCCTTGTTTGAGAAAACAACACCACACATCGATCTCTCCTCCGACTTCGAACCCAATTCACCTTCTTCTTCCACAATGGCTCAACCAATTGAGGAAGAAAATAATCTGGAGCACCAGTACAACGACTCAATGACCTCTTCCAGAACTTTATGCACCCACCGTAGCATCCTATGATGCGGGACCATTATAATCCTGCTGCGGTGGCTATTGAACCTCGAGTCGGAATCCCGACTGGAGGACCTGATTCCAAATTAAAGCCCAATATGATTCATGCTATACCTAAATTCCATGGGCTTAATTCTGAAGACCCCTTCCAGCACATCAAACAGCTGAAGCATCTGGCCCAAACTTTTGGGTTAGATGCACAAAATCGGGACATTCTCCTCATGAAGATGTTCTCCTTCTCCCTTATGGACAAGGCCGCTCATTGGTACCAGACTCAGACCCGGTCGATCAACAATTGGGAAGAACTTCAGTCTGAATTTTTGAAGAAATTCTTTCCCGTTGGTCGGACCAATGCCTTGCGCCATCAGATTACTCACTTCACTCAGCAAACGGGAGAACCTCTCCATGAGGTATGAGATCGCTTTCAGGATCTCATGAGAATGTGCCCCCATCACGGAGTTCCTAAATGGGAACAAGTCCAGTCTTTTTACCAGGGACTCCGTGAGGATATCAGGCTTTTCGTCAATGCAACCTGCTGAGGGAATATCATGGGTCAACATGAGGACACCGTGTGGGAGATTCTCGAAAACATGTGTGAGAACTCCATCAACAATGACTCCATGGGATTATTCGACAGGACGAATACCCGCGCATCGACGAACCTTAGGGGAGCACACGAGACGCAGGGCCTGTCCGCATCAGTCGACCTGGAATTAATGGCCTGTCGATTGGACAAGGTCTCCATCATTGAGAAGAAGGTGGACGAGCTGACTTAGCACTTGCAGCGAGACACCTCTGCACATAGCTCCTTTGCACAGCCTCCTTCCACACGGGAAACTGTGCAAAACATTCTCCACCGATCTTCTCCTGGGATGGATCCATATCCACCCCCATCTGATTCTCGGATAGGAGGGTCATCTGATCCTTTCTATACCAGCCCGGGGAATTCCATTCCCCCATTCTTTGATTCTTTGGAGGTTCCTCAGACCTGCGAGGACCACAACGCCATCCAGAACGACCCATTCTCCAACACCTATAACCCTGGATGGTGAAACCATCCCAACTTCCAGTGGGCGGGAAATTCCCAAACCCAAAGACCACCCTTTCAGCCCCGTCCACAACCCCCTCGTCCTTACCAGCCGCCTCAGCCTCGGCCCAACCCTACCTATCCATCAGGGCCAAATCAGGACCAAATGTCCCTTATCCTTCAGACTCTGGCTGACATTAAAAGAACGAATGCGGCTATTCAGAAACAACACAAGGATGAACTTACAGAGGTTCGAAATCAACTGGCGCAGTTGGCTAATTCTCGCCAACCAGGCACACTTCCTTCCCAACCTCTTCCTAACCCAAATAACGTGCCAACACAGCGGCGCATTATGAACCCAAACCCAGGCCAAGCACACATGATTTATCAGGCCCCCTCTGTTCCTTCACCCGACGGGATGGAGGCTTCCACTTCCTATGCGGGCTATCAGCAGCAACCCATCTTACCCAATCCCAACCAAAACCAAGCAGGGCTAAATTCTGTAACAACCCATAGTGGTAAGGAAACCCACGATCCACCCTATCCAAACCACTCCAAGCCTGGTAGTAATCCCAACCCTAGGACAGTAATCCAGGACGTTCCTCTCCCTGTCCCAGACCAAGAACCTGGACCTATCCTAGAAGAACCAACCAAGGTCCCGTTTCCCGAGGCCGTGACTAAGGGAAAGAAGACTACCAAGCCTGTGGCACCTGAGGAGGACCTGGTCAAGCTCTTTGAGTAGGTCCAAATAAACATCCCCTTGATGGATGCGATTCGTCACGTATCGGCTTACGCACGATTCTTAAAGAATGTGTGTACACCCCAGCGTAAGCCGCGAACCAAGAGTGGGAGTCCAATTGTACTGTCAGAGCAAGCCAGCTCTGTAATCCTAAGCAGACTCCCACCCAAGGCTAAAGATCCTAGTACTCCCCTGATTTCCTGCAAGATAGGTGATACCCAATTCGACAGAGCATTGCTAGACTTGGGTGCTTCCATAAATTTGATACCTATATCCTTACTTAACCACCTAGAAGAATCTGAGATAAAACCGACTGAGGTGACATTACAATTAGCAGATCGTTCTATAAAGTCACCAAAAGGGATTCTTGTGGATGTTATTGTAAGAGTGCGGGATTTCTACTTTCCTGTAGACTTTATAGTCTTAGACATGGACGCACCTGAAAATCCTAGGGATACACCGATCATTCTAGGGAGACCTTTCTTGGCTACTGCTAGAGCCAACATCAGCTGTGAGGAGGGCCAAATAGAGCTCAAATTTGGAAATCAAACCCTAAAAATTGATATATTTAAGGCTCAACAAGGAATCAATTGCAGTGTCATCGAACAAATTTGTGACATCAGGGCTTTGGTTGATGAAACGCATTTTGAGAAAGACTTGATTATACCTCATCAACCGCAGAAAGATCTTGAACCGCAATCAAAGGAGTCAATTCCAGATTTAGACGAACCCATAACTCCTACCCTTGAACCTTACATCTACCCTGAACCACCCGCTACTGCTGATAACCCCATCCTTGAACTGAAACCCCTTCCCGATCATTTGAAATACATCTTTTTGGGTTCTAATTAGACCCTTCCTGTGACTATTAATTCCAAGCTTACTCCCGAATAGGAATTTCGTCTGATTACTGTTCTCCAGCAACATCGCAGAGCCATTGGATGGACTCTCGATGATTTGACTGGAATAAGTCCCTCTTATTACATGCATCATATTTATTCAGAAGAGGGCACACGACCTTCTCGTGAGATGCAGAGACGTTTGAACCCCAATCTGTAGGAGGTCGTGAAAAAGGAGATCATCAAGTGGTTTGATGCAGGGATCATCTACCCGATCTCCGATAGTCGTTGGGTGAGCCCAATTCAAGTTATACCTAAAAAGGCAGGGCTCACCACCATAACGACTGAAACCGGAGAAGTCATACCTACCTGATTAGCCAACTCGTGGAGAGTCTGCATAGATTACTGACGACTCAATTCCTCCACAAAGAAGGATCATTTCCCACTACCTTTCATTGATCAAATTCTCGAGAAATTAGCGGAAAATCGATTCTTCTGCTTCCTTGACGGGTACTCCGGTTATAACCAGGTAGCTATTCATCCTGAGGACTAAGAGAAGACCACGTTCACTTGCCCCTTCGGAGCATATGCATTCTGAAGGATGTCGTTCGGTCTCTACAATGCACCTGCAACTTTTCAGCGGTGCATGCTTGCCATATTCTCTGATATGGTAGGTGATTATCTGGAAGTCTTCATGGATGACTTTTTAGTTTTTGGGGCATCATTTGATGATTGCCTCCAGCACTTGGTTCATATACTCAGGCGCTGCATCGACATTAATTTGGTTCTTTCCTGGGAAAAGAGCCACTTTATGGTGCCTGAGGGGATCGTCTTAGGACATCTGATTTCTGAAAAAGGCATCTAAGTGGATCGAGCTAAGGTTGATCTAATCTCTCGCCTTCCTATTCCTAGCTCTATCAGGGACACCTGTTCTTTTCTGGGGCACGTCGATTTTTACCGTCGTTTCATTCCTGATTTCTCGAAAATCGCATGCCCCTTGACGACTCTCCTCTCTAAGGATGTACCCTTTGAAATCTCCAAGGAATGCACTCTAGCCTTTGAAAACCTTCATGAACAAGTCACCCAGGCTCCAATCCTACAATCCCCTGACTGGTCTCAACCCTTTGAGATCATGTGCGATGCGTCTGATTTCGCTGTAGGAGCGGTTCTGGGGCAGAAAGCTGAGGGGAAACCCGTGGTCATCTACTACGCTAGCAAGACACTTGACAAGGCTCAGCATAACTATACAGTTACGGAGAAAGAGCTGCTAGCCATAGTATTTGCCCTTGAAAAATTCCGATCTTATCTCCTAGGTTCCCACGTCATCATCTACTCGGATGACACGGCTGTGAGGCATCTCCTTGCCAAGAAGGACGCAAAGCCCCGAGTAATCCGATGGATCTTGCTGTAGCAAGAATTCGATCTCGAGATTCACGACAAGGCAGGAAGACAAAATGTGGTAGCTGACCATTTGTCCCGCCTTCCTTCTGAGATTATCAACCCTTCCGGACCCATCACGGAGCATTTCCCTGATAAGCACCTGCTGACTGTTGGTACTAGACTCCCATGGTTTGCTGATATAGTAAACTACTTGGCATCTCATCAGATCCTGTCTGATTGGCCGAAGGCCAAGAAAGACAAGTTGCACTCTGATGCCAAGTATTACATTTAATAAGATCCGTACCTCTTCCGCATAGGTGCTGACCAAATCATCTGGAGAAGTGTCCCGGAAGGTGAAGTCAATGATATTCTTTCCTTCTGCCATGACCAGGCATGCAATGCCCATTTCTCCAGGCACAAAATCGCATCGAAAATCCTCCAGTGTAGCTTCTACTGGCCCACACTGTTCAAAGATGCATACAGTCATTGCAAGGCATGCAGTCGTTGCCAAACTTTGGGCAAAATGAGCCATCGCGACATGATGCCTTTGCAGCCGATTCTCGTATGCGAAATCTTTGATGTTTGGGGGAGTGATTTCATGGGCCCCTTTCTTGTTTCGGATGGTTTCGAACACATTCTGCTGGCTGTGGATTACGTGTCCAAATGGATCGAAGCCATACCGACCTGAACCTGTGATCACAAAATCATTCTCAAATTCATTCATCACAATATCTTCTCATGGTTCGGGATTCCTCGTGCTATCATCTCAGATGGGGGAACCCATTTCACAAATGCTTAGTTTAGGTCACTGATGACCAAATACGGGGTGTCTCACCGAATCTCTACTCCTTATCACCCCCAGAATAATGGTCTAGCTGAGCTATCAAATCGGGAGATCAAGAAAATCCTACAGGTCACTGTTCGACCTGACAGGAAGGACTGGTCGTCCTGACTTTCGGAAGCCTTGTGGGCCTATAGGACCTCCCACAAAACCCAATTAGGCATGTCTCCCTTTAGACTGGTGTACAGGAAGGCATGTCACCTTCCCGTCGAACTAGAGCACAAAGCCTATTGAGCAGTACAGAACTGTAATCTAGATCTTTTGAAGGCTGGAACCAACAGAAAGCTTCAAATCAACGAGATCGATGAGCTACGTCTTGATGCGTACGAGAACTCGCGAATCTACAAGGAGCGGGTTAAAGCCTTCCATGACAAGCATATCTCTAGAAAGATCTTTCATCCTGGTCAGAAGGTCCTACTCTTTGATGCCAGACTCAAACTTTTCCCTGTGAAGCTGCGATCCAAGTGGGTCGGACCATACTTGGTCTGACAAATTTTTGGAAATGGAGCCGTCGAAATCAGTTCACTCAGCCATGATTCCGAACCTTTCATCGTGAACGGTCAGAGACTCAAACCGTCCATTGATGTAACTTCTACTGATTTGGCTGAATCATCTTATATCCTCCATTCCCCATGAGCTTATTACGCCCAGCCGATGGCGTAAAACTCAGCGCTCAACGGGAGGCAGGCCGTCATTCTCTTTGAAAACCTGAAACCTTTTTTGACACCTTTGTGCACTTAAGGTTCACCCTTTAAGACAGCCGACTCCACCTCAGGTGCTTGCATCTGAGATTAGAAATCGCCCGCAACAGTCATCCCAACCCATTCGCTCACCAAAATATCTGTCCTAAGGAATGAATTAAGTTGAATAAAAACCCCCTAAGTCACAATGAGGACATTGCAAATCTTAGGCATGGGGGGGTATGAAAGTGCAAAACTTGTAAGAAAAGGTTTTAAACAAAAAATTCACATTTGCCAAAAACACCATAAAAATTAAAAAATTTTTGAAAAAAATAATAAAAGAGGAGGAAAGAAATTTGTGGAGGAAGGAAAAAGAAACAAAATGAAAAAGGAGCACAAAAATGAGAAAAAAAAAGTGATAGTCATTAGTAAGAAACTAAGGAATTAACCTAAGTTCTAGACCTCATTCAAGAAAAAAATTTTGAAAAGTGCACAGTAAGATTAGTAAGAACGCGAACCTTAGGCATTCTTGGATAGACTCTTAGTACCCATTAAGATCTAGACATTCCTCAAGAAGTTGAGGAAAATGAAAAGCTTAAGCATTAGGTCCAAGGCTTAGGAATTATTTGGCCTCGTTAACTAACTTTTGATTTATGGGACTCAGTAACCTAAGCACCCTAACCCCACACACAGCCTGGTTCAATAGGAGTAAAAATCAAAATCACGCAGAAGCGTCGCAAAATTTTGAAAATAACACCTAGAGTAGGAGCGGCCGATCAACACAAGTTGATTTGGACGGGTTCCCAGCATGGAGAGGTGGGAAATTCCCCTCGAAGATGCGAAATAAAATATCATCTCCTCGGTGCTTGTCTCTTAGGATATTTACATATCCTATTGGGGGCATGTAAGAAACCTGCTGGTTCAGATTCCATGGATGGCATTATCACGAAGTGTCAGTTGCTAGGATCTGAATTCGGCCACAGAACACCATGGATGAGATTATCTCGAAATCTCAATAGCTAGGGTTCCGGGGGTTACCATGGGCGGTGCTATCTCGAAGCATCGACTGCCAGGAACCCTTGAGGATTGATGATGGGAACAAGGAATCTGATACAGACCATGTTGAAAAGCCAATCCTAAGCTAGGATTAAAAAAGAAAAGGAGAGAGAAAACTCTCCAAATAGATAAATCTTCTATCTCTCTTTCTTACAAAACGCATTGCGAACTGAGCCAGAGCTAAAATCATTTCAAGCACGGGTGCTTTAACCACAAAGTCCAATAAACTTTAGGTTAGTTCTTGTAGGCCTTAAAAACCTTTGCTAAGGACTGAGGCTGAGGCTAGACAGATCTGGATCTTGGTTGGTACTAGAGTACCTTTTAGGCCTATGGTTAGCATTCTAACCTAATCTAGGTTTCAAATGAAAAAGCACTTATCCGAAATCCTTAAGAACTTCATGGTCTAGAACAAGGGTTGAAACCTTAAGTTTTTGCTAAGGGACTAGCAAAAGCTAGGCATGGGGGTATGATGAGAACCTCATTATGAACCCTAACTAGCACAATCTAACCTAGATATGTAAGAAAAAGCTCCTACATAAACCAACAAAGGCTTAACTCAGAGAATTCTGAGTTTAAGGAGAAAATAAATCATAAGGGGTAAAACTGCAATTTCACCAACGCAGTTTGCAAACAGGGTAATTAAGGGTCCAAACACAGGTCAAACAAGCCTAATAAGAAGGAAAGTGGGATGATCTGATCTAAAAGGGGTTATAGCAACTTGAAGAAATTAAATGACATTCTGTAACCCTAAAACAAACCCACTTCAATTCATAAGGTTCGAGGTAGGATAAAAATCAACTAAACCCTCTAAAATTCATAGAAAAATAATCTCTAGAGTTTAAAACCTTCAATTTGGCCTTAGAAATCCATTTTGACCTACAAAGAGAACCATGCCCAATTAATGACTTAATTTGGGTTTTTACGTAAATTGACCAGTCAAACATGGTCCAACCTAGAAATAAAATTCACCATTAAAATCCTTAGGTTCAAATTAGTCGTGTATAAAAACTTGAGCCTAAGAAGAGACCTCCTTGACCAACTTTGCAATTTGATCCTCTTCATTTACTTTTTGACCCTTATCTTTCGAAACCCTTGCATTTTGGCCCCCAACTTTTTCATCGATTCTTTGCAGAAAGGTCCCTCCTGCAAAACTCTGCGCAGCACCATGCTCCGGCGACTTTACGTGGAGCATGGTGCCGCGCAGAGAGGGGTGACCACCCTGCAAAAGAGACGCGGGGTTCCCTGCGATGTCCTCTGTCGCTGGGACTCAGCCATGCTCTCTGCCGGCCCCCATACCTTCCATGTGAACACACGGAAGGTATGGGTCCCCTTTCCGGCCACACTCAGGCGAGGCTGGCACGTGGCCAGCCTGCGCCTCCCTCTGCGCCAGCCCCTTTATAAGGACCGGCACCCCCTACCGGTTCCTTCAAGCTCTCTTTAACGGAGAACCCCCCCCCCCCCACTTCATCCCCTCCTCCTCCGTCAGACGGCCCGCAGCTTCCGGCGACTCCCTCCTCTTCCTCCTCGTCGCTCTGCCGCCTTACCTGCAGCAGGGTTCTCTTAGCCCTCTCGTCTGTGCCGTGCTGCACCCGCTGGCACCCTCCGCCTGCTTCCTCGTCGCCGCACTCCTCCTCCAGGGCCCTTTCTTCCCCAGCTCTGGCAGGTACGAGTCGGTGGCTCCGCCCTCCCCCTTCGTCCAAAACCTACGTAAATAGCTTCCTCTCCTCCTCCTTACATTTTCCCTCTCTCAATTTATCTTTTCGCCTCATCGCACACGACTTCCACCTTCTCCTGCTCCGTCTCTAACCACCCTCTCCGGCGAGCTCATCCCACCTCCACAGACCTTCTCACCCCTTGTCGACTACCCTAAAAGCTTCCCCTCACTCCACTGAACAGATCCCCCCTTCCCATCCACTGCCAAACGCCACCCGACGACCCCCCGCACAGACCCACCTCTCCGACCACAGTCCGACCTAGGGCTACCACCATACGCCGCCTCACGCCTCGCCACCACCCGCACTGCCTTCGCCGCACTCCAGCGAAGCTCCCTGCATCCTCTGATTGGGCCGAGAGGCCGTATTCTTGTTTTCAGGTTGACGCCCCTTCACCGCCATTACCGAGCTTCTGAAGCTCCTTCACCTGCAGCTGCAGGTGCTCTCTTGCCCGAGCTCACACCCCAGGATGCACGGCTTGCCTCCGCGAAGCATCCCAAGCCTGCAGCTGGGGCGAAGGCCTTGCACGCTGCTACAATTGCCTGCAGCTTCCTCAGCTGCGGGCGCTAATCTGGGAGGTGGGACTTTAGTCCCACCTCGGAAGTGCGTGGCTTAACGCCCGCACATAAATTTGAAAAGTGTTCTAGGCTATTCGCCTTCGAACACCGGGGTCAGGTCCCTCACGCACGCCGCGAGCCACGCGCTCGCCCTCGCCCGTGCTCACGCCCCGCGGGTCTGGGTCGGATCCAATTACCCAAACCAGCGCACTCCTCGCCCACTACCGCACGCCGATGGGCCTGGTCCCGGGCGCGATACCCGTGCCCGAATACCCGGCTCTGGGAGAGCGATCCTATGAGAGAAATCTGAGAAAGAGAGAGACGCGGGGAATGGTAGGGGTAGGTTTTGCTTTCTAATCCTTGTGTGAGCGTGCAGGAGAAGAAGGAAGGAAGGTGGCAGAAGCCTTAGCCGCTCAGGGCAGAGAGGAAGAAGAAGAAGCAGGGAACAAGAAAGAGAAGCAAGAGAGGAGAAGAGAAGAAGAGAAGCACTGTAGCAAACCTACAGTTAAGTCGTCTAACCACTGCATCAGACGACAGTTGAGCAGCGGCCAGAGGAGATAAAGCAAGAAAAGAAAGAAAGAAGAAAGCTAAAGAAAGAAGAAGAAGAAGGCTGAAGAAAAAGAAGGCTGAAGAAAGAAGAAAAAGAAGAAGGCTGAAGAAAAAGAAGAACAGAAGAAAAGAAGAGAGAAGACATAGCCGTAAGAAGAACAGAAGAGAAAGAAGAAGAAAAGGAGAGCAGCTGAAGAAGAAAGATAGAAAGAGACGAAGAGAAGAAGAAGAAGCTAAGACAGACTTTCTCACTCTCTCTCTCTCTCTTATTTTTGTAATCTAGTAGAGAACCTTTGTATTTCTAGAATTCCAGTAGCTCCCTGAGTTTGACCTCGGGAAAATCATTTCCGAGTAAAAAATTTTTGTAATGATAACCTGGTAGCTGTTCTATTACTACAACGACTGTAACTTAACATATAACAAACGTAAACAAGGCCTGTCAGACCGTCATCAGGCTACCATGGTGGGACTCCCCCGGCCAGGAGAGTGCAACGTGGGCATCCTATATCATGGGAAGCTGTAAGCAAAAATTGTTCCTATAGGGAACCATAAGATTAATTAACAAATCCTAATTAGAGATCTCTACGTACCCACCCGTATAATATAATTAGAAAATGGAAAACTTTATGTTAATGCATGCTACTTCTTAGTCGCCACTCTACTCAGCTTTAGCTGACTCCAGTCAAATATATTCTGTACAGGTCAGGGATTTGAGCAGCCTTAGCCACCAGCTGCTGAGGACGCCGCGCTTAGTCGAGCCTAGCCTTTAGTTCTATTACCTGATAGTGAGTTTTATAGTTTGTATTCTGTTACATGTACTCATTGTTATGATGGTTGTAATATCACTGTTCTCTTTCCACCTGTTGAAGTTTTCTCTTGCTTAGTTACTGTACTTGTGTGATTGTGGTTTGTTAAATATTACTTGGTTATTTCTTGTTGGACGACTAGATCTTGGGATAAATCGAAGCGAGCTAGTCTCAGATCCTGTAGGGATTTGAGATCGGGTCGTGACACTGCAAGTGTTCCTTGTGGGGTTTCCATGCCACCTCCAGCAGATACCTCCCCAAATTGTCGGAGGTTAGACGATTTTACGAAGTGGGTTCTTGTTGACTTTGCGATTAGTATTGATGGCATTGAGGAAGGTGATGCGTTCTTGGTTGAAATTTGGGGAGTGGTGATGTTGTTTGGAGGGTTAAATTTTGATTTCTGAAGTTGGGGATGCTCAGGTCGAGGTCGCTAGATGGCATATTCTATTATTATGGATAATGTAATTAGTTTTGCTATCATCATTGTTTTTCTCAATAAGAGTTGCCATGCCCCGGATGGAATAAGAATGTTAGAGTAAACTTTTTAAAATTATCCGCTTGGGTTTAATTCCCTTGACATAATGAAACAAAATGGTAATCTCTTCTCACCTATTATTTACTTGCCTTTAAGCGTTCCGTATTCTTTCTTGTTTTAAGTGGCTATTTTAAGAGCATATCTAATATAAGCTTTGAAATAGTCATTTTTGGTTACATCAATTACTTGAGTAGTATAGAATTTATTAAATAAGTATCAGGGGCATCGACATAAAAATATACGTGGTAACAGTGTTATCTAAACTTATGTTAATGTGGTTCATATCTTTTTTACTTGAGGTGTTGTTGACATTTCAATGCGTCTGGTGGTGATGCCATTGGCACCAATTATAATACCATTAGCAGCTATGGTGGTGCCGTGAGCACCACAATAGGTGTTTATAGAATTAATGCCAACATCGAGAAGATAAGTGATAAGTAATTGATACCAAAAATATCAAGATAAGTGATAAATGTTTGCAATAAATACTTGAGCACTATAAAAGTTATTGAATAGGTGTCAGAGGCACCAACATGTAAATGTACGTCGTGACATTGGTATCTAAACTTACGCAACTAGTGGTGATGCCATTAACACCTATGGTGGTGCCGTCAGCACCACAATAGGTGTTTACATAATTGATGGCAACAACAACAAGATAAGTAATAAGTAATTAATGACAACGATATCAAGATAAGTGATAAGTATTTATAATAGATACTTAAGCACTATAAAAGTTACTGAATAGTTGGAAGGGGCACCAACATAAAAATGTACGTGATGACATTAGTATCTAAACTTACGCGACTTATGATAATGCCATTAGCACCAATGGTGATCTCGTTAGTACCTATGGTGGTGCCGTCAGCACCATAATAGGTGTTTATATAATTGATGCCAACAACAACAAAATAAGTGATAAGTAATTGATGCCAACAATACTAAGATAAGTGATAAGTGTTTGGAATAGATACTTGAACACTTTAAAAGTTACTGAATAGATGCCAGGAATACCAACATGAAAATGTACGTGGTGACATTAGTGTATAAACTTACACAACTTTTGGTGATGCCATTAGCACAAATGGTGATGTCGTTAGCACCTATGGCGGTGCCATCAACACCACAATAGCTGTTTACATGAGTCGAACACTTTTTCCTTTTAGGAAAGTGTGGCAGCCAAGACCAAAT
This sequence comes from Thalassia testudinum, assembly GCA_037157565.1. Lineage (NCBI taxonomy): Eukaryota > Viridiplantae > Streptophyta > Magnoliopsida > Alismatales > Hydrocharitaceae > Thalassia > Thalassia testudinum. Next base: position 60,340,497 of record JAZHRO010000030.1, read on the forward strand.
AAGGTACTTGGCACCCATGTGACAAAAAAGAGATGCAATCCTCACATGTGACTCCACCCACCAACATCTCCTCCAATCCTCTAATGTGACTCCACTCACCAACGGCAAAGACCTACCCCAACCAACTCTTCTATATTCGCACCAATGGTGATACTGTTAGCACCTATGGTGGTGCCAAAAGTACCTATGCTATCCCACATCAGTTTTGATAATGCCATTAGCATCTATTATAGTACTGACAGCATCTATTGGAGACTGAATTTCCCTCTCTCTCCACCGAAATTTGAATTTGAATGTGACGGACACATGTGACTCCATGTGACTCTCCTTTCTCCTAGTTAAAAATCGTAATAGTACTTTTCAAATCTAAAAATGTGATCTAACATTTTATATCCATGATCACATCTGACTCTCACCCACCAATAGTAATGCCGGTAGCACCAATGGTGATGCTATTAGCATCATTGGCATCTTAACACGACTTATGGTAATTCCATTAGCACCGATGGTGATATCGTTAACACCTATGGTGGTGCCGTCAGCACCACAATAGGTGTTTATACAATACGTTAATATTGACATTATTGTTACTTCTAATAAATGTGCTTCAAAAGTAACCTTTGTTGGTGTTATACTATATTTACTTATTACTACTAGTTGTAGGTTATGTTTTCATTTTTTTTTTTTTTTTACATTACATGTGTATCATGTCACTACATTTAAAGTGTTCATCGCATCTATGATAGTACTATTAGCATCTATTGTAGTGCTAACAGTATCTATTGGAGACAGAGTTTCATTCTCCCTCCACCGAAATTTGAATTTGAATGTGACGGACACATGTGACTCCATATAACTCTCCTTTCTCCTAGTTAAAAATCGTAATAGTACTTTTCAAATCTAAAAATGTGGTTTAACATTTTATATCTATGATCACATGTGACTCTCTTATGTAATTCCACCTCTTCCACATAGCATCACCTCAATATATCATGTGGAATCGGTATAATGATAGGTATATAATAGAGTAATATATTATAAAATCTATGAATTTTTAATTTTAATATTCATGAATAATATCATGACCCTTATTGTTGAATATTATAAAAAGAAAAAAAAAATCCCATTGATTATTAATCGGGTCAAATTACCGCAACGTAACAGGGGTGTTCATTTTCTAAAAGTTTCACCTCTCCAAATGTCATAACCATTCTTAGGTTTCAAAGTGGCGTACCCACACGTAGCGTTTGGTAAGTGAGGTGGAAAAGATGGTATAAGTTTTATTTGGATGGTGGGAGAAGTTAAAATGGTGGCATTAGGGCACTTTTTCTATTTGGATGGAGCGAATGTCTTTTCAAAGGATTAAATGGGGTCATCTCATGTGGCGTATGTTAAGAACTTGTGAGAAGCCATGGATTTTTGGAAGTGGAGCGAGAGCGAGAGAGTGCGAGGGAGTGAGAGCGGGAGAGGAGGAAGTCGACCGCAGGAGCTCGATGGAGCTCGAGGAGGAGCTCGCAGGAGATAGGAGTCGGTATGGAGTTGCTCAAGCTCTTGCCCCTGTCGGAGCCGCCGCTGCAGGCGGATGTGTGAGCAAGGCGAGCTGCGAAGAGGTTCTGATATTGGAAATTTTTCAGTATTAGACGTCTGGAGTGAAGTCCAGATGACTGTCGAGGCACCTGGATGTCTGGAGCTGAGGCCGGACATCTAAAAGCACGCATCACGCGAGGTACGTACGTTCATGCATTGATTTCCTTCACGCAGAAGATCTCAACGTAGGAGTTGTTGGGCTAAAATCATACCTGTATTTTCGTACGCAGGGCAGGCTTTGGGAAGGCACGCGGTGTGCTTTCCCAAGTACTTTTGGACGTCTGATCACGTCGCCAGACTTTCGGAGGTGCTTCCAGACGACCGGAGACCTTGTCCGACGTTTGGAGCTGCCCTCAGACGGTCGCAGAGGGAGTCTGGACATTTGATCAACAGCAGGGAACACAAGGTGAGTTCTGATGTCTTTTAAGACGTCTGGGATTAGTCCCACACGTCTAATTTTGATCAGTAACTACGTTTTTGGCTTGTTTAAGGCTCAAACGGAATCAGATTTTCACAAACGAAGTACCATTGTTTTCCACTCGAATTCCTGTATGTATTCGTGTTGAGTATCTACTGTTTTGAACTTGTCTAATGTACATTAGTCGCTGGTACAAGTTACTAGCCAGTGACGTGTTCTGAGCCTGCGAAGACGACGAGATCTGCGGCACAGGCTCCATTTCTCCCATGATACCCGATAAAGTGGTTTAACTCAGTTGTTAAAAATATAAAAATTTATATTTAATTTTCTATAATTTTTTCACATTTTTTTGACTCCTAAAAGAATAAAATTATCTATATATATATATATACTCATATAAATTTACGATATCTATACATCCTTACGTACTTAATATATATATATATATATATATATATATATATATTCCATTAGCAATAAGTAACTATAACATTATCTAAACAATCAAATAACTACAGCATTATCAAAACAATGAAGAGCCAAGAGGAAGAAGACGTGACAGTGGGTACGGAAGTTCATTCAAACAACGTATAGATAAGTTAATTAGAGCTTAATTCGACCAATGGTGCATATTCGCATGTTCTTGCCCATAAATGCTTTGGAAGATAACTTCAAGATGGGAAAGGGGAAGACAATTCATTGATTGATCGTCTGTACAGTTGGAATTAATGGTTTTGATGGAGAAATGATGCGTGGGATGGTTAGTGGACTTTTACTAGTCCAAGGAATAATAACTTGTTAGAAAGGATGTAATTAATGATGTTATAATCGGAAGATCGGATAACTTCTGGACAGTCTATTAAACAAACAATATTGTTCAATTGACTATAAAATTTAGGGCACTCGATGCCGTCTTGGTGAGTGGTCGACAGCTTGAGAATGTGACTCAAGGAGTAATTAGATTGTTGGGTGGTTCGACCATGGAATCAAAGTAATCTTATAAATGATGTAGTGATTAATTACCTAGTTTTACTGCGAGGAATGTATTTCTGGAGGAAGGATGAGATTTTCAACTGTGTATTAAAATTTTGTAAGATTACAAAATATATAATTTCTTGATTTTTCTCAGATTGCTTGATGGACTTGAGTGTCTTCCCACTTATTTATAGTGCAGGGATAGAGCTCCCAACGGTATCTTCTGAATGGATCGAGCTTGGACTCCTAACAAGATTTCCTGCGCGGATCGTATTTCTAGCAAGATTTTCTGGACAGATACGCTACCACGTTATTAATGGTGGTTGCCACTGTCAGCATTTATTGGAGTTACATGACTACTGTACTCTCGCAGAACCTCTAACGAATAGGGTCTCCCAGGTCTGACTATGTCCCACCTGCTTGTACGTAGGCTGGTTACACTGTTAAATTCGTTTGTATAGGAGATTCTCTTGGATGTAAATGAGTTAGATCTTCAAATCTACCTATACTCAAACTTCTTCCAATTAAATCCTTAAATCCTCCTTTTCAACCCTATGACGAAATTTCAAATTCGATGACATCTTTTATCCTTCATCAGTCAAGTCGTGGCACTCTTCAAAGTCTTAATTGTGACAAGAAAAGTTCACGCAATCGCATATATTTCTTAATAGATTCCAACAGATCTATTAAAATAAAATAAATTTAATCAAATTGAGAACTAAAGCATACACACCTTGATTAATGCATTGGCATTGAGGGATAAAAGTAAAATTTGAACATTCAACTTTCCTAAAAGTCTTTCTATTCACTGTGACTAATGACCTTACGTCATGCATGCGATTGGTCAATAAGCTGAAATTAATATGCACAGGTTGATCTTTGTAATTTTTAAATGATAAATATAATAGCGATGGGGATGCTGTCGATATCAACGGGAAAGCTCTGCCACTCTACCAATTTTTTGTTGGATTCCTTGGGATATTAATCTCATTCCTTTAGATTAATTTATTTGAGAGATTAGGAGAGTCATATTAAGGAATATCATATTCATGTTATTTAATCTGTAATTATATTTACTTGTTGAGCGATGTTAATATCAGTTTATATTTATTTGAATTAGTATTAAATTATGATGTTAACCCTTGTGATATTTATTTAATAGTGATGTTAGGAATATGAAACACAAAAGGTGTCAAAGGCTCAAATAGTGTATTATTTTAATATGAATTTGACTAATACCAACGGAAATCCATGTTAAACAAACTTATATTAAAGTAACCCAACCTAATCTACTACATAAAAGGTTAAGTAATCAAGTAAATAGATCTTAGGTATTCGTATCGCTTTCTCGTATTTTAAATCAATCTCGTTGCAGTATAGTTGAAAAAGCATATGAATAAATAATAATTTTATTTACTCAAAATTCAAAATATTCCGAGGTCGAATTCAGAGAGCAAGTTAGTATTTTAGAAACTAAATCATAATTTCAAATTACTCAAAAGATGATATAAATGCAATCCAATGTATATAAAAATTAGAGAGAGAAAATGCAAAAATAAATGTCTTTCTTCTTCTCTTTTCTTCCTTCTTCTTTCTCTTCTCTCTTTCTTTTCTTAGACGTCTGATTCTGTGAATCAGACGTCTTAACTGGCGAATGCTACAGTACTTTCTCTTTCTTTCTTCTGCTTCTTCCTTCTACCTTGAGCTTTGGTTGCGGCTCCTTCTTCTGTTCTTCCTTGGTCTTCCCTTATCTTATTCTTTTTCTTCTCTTCTCTGCTGTGCCTCCTTCTTCTTCCTTAGCCTCTACAGTCTTTCTTCTTCTTCTTTTCCTCTCTGTTGCACCTCTGCTACAGTGCTTCGTCTTCACCTTCTTTCTTCTGTCTTCAGCTGCTCCTTCCTCTTCCTTCTCTCTTCTTCGCTGTAGCTACAGTGCCTTCTTCCTTAGTTTAGCTTCTGCCTTCAAGCTTCTGTCTCTGCCTTAGCTTCTTTCGCAGCTTCTTCTTCTGAGCCTTCACAAGTCCTTCTTCAGTAGCTGCCTCTTCCTTCTTCTTTCCCTGCACAGCACAAAGAGCAAAACCTATCCCCTACCCTCCCCACGTCTCTCTCTCTCTCTATTTCTCTCTTCGCTCTCTCAGAGTTAGCCGGGTAAACGGGTCGGGTTACGCGCGCCCGGGTCCAGGTGCACCGACGTGGGTGGTGCGTGAGGAGTGCAGGGTAATTGGGTCAGCCAGGTCTGTGTAGGGGTGACCACGGACGAGGCGAGTAGAGTGGGCAAGGGACCTCACCCCGTGTTACTTGAGGTGAAGAGAAGAAACCACAAAAATAATTTAAAGCACTTGCCTGCGTCGAGAACTTCTGAGGTGGGACTAAAGTCCCACCCGCTTCTGCGTACGCCTGCAGGGAGGAATGGCCTTCCAAATGAGCAGCTGCAGTCGATGAAAGCCCTAATTGCCAGGTGCGTAAGGCCCGTAGAGGGATTCCGCGCACCTGGGATGCGTCTGCCTGAAGTGGGTCATCCTGGAGTGAGCGAGGGAGCTTCTTCACACCTTCGCTAATGGCGGTGGAGGCACGAACCTGAAATGCACGAATACGGCCTCGCGGCCCTATCAGACCACAGGAAAACCTTCGCAGTATCATGGCGAAGGTAAGGCGGGGGTTAGCTGGTCGCGGGGCAGCCTAGGAGTGCATGCCTAGGTCGCTCTGTGGCCGTGTTTATGGGTGTGTTCGGTGGGCGTTTAGGGAGGTGTTGGCAGTCGATGAAGGGGTGGATGGTGATCAGTGAGTGATGGCGGAGGTTCTGAGGTAGGTGGCGAGGCGTGCGGAGGAGTGGAGCGACGGTTTCACCTCGCCGGTGATCTGCCATAGGTGGAGAAGGTGATGGTGGTTTGTGGTGGTCGGTGCGTGATAGTAGAAATTGATAAGGGGAAAATGAAGAGGGGAGAAAGAGAAAGAGTTTTTACCTAGCTAAGTGGACGAAGGGGGCAGGAGGCGGATGGCTCGTTCCTAATGTCATCGGAGATGAAAACCCTGAGGTGAGGATGACGGTGACGAGGAAGGGGTCGGAGGGGCACGCGAGCGGGTACGGCGTGGCGCGAAGGAACACGGCGGAGATGACTCTGCCACTGGTATGGTAGCAGAGTGACGAGAGGAGGGAGGAGAGGTGATGAGAACCTCATCATGAACCCTAACTAGCACATTTTGACCTAAATAAGTATACAAAAGCTCTTACAAAACCTAAGGGAAAGCATAAATCAGAGAACTATAAATTTGAGTATAAAGCAAATCACAAGGGGTAAAACTGTAATTTTACCAATGCAGTACGCAAACGAAATTTCTAAGGGTCTAAACACAGGTAAAATGGGCTTAATAAGAGAGAAAGTGGGATGATTTGATCTGAAAAGGGTTATAGCGGCCTCTAGGAATTAAATGACATTCTATAACCCTAAAACAAACCCGCTTTAATTCACGAAGTTTCAGGCAAGATAAAAATCAATTAAACCCTCTAAACTTCATGAACAAACACCCCTTAAGGTTTAGAACCTTCAATTTGGCCATTGGAACCTATCTTGACCTAGATTGAGAACCATGCTCAAGTTTTGACCTAATTTGGGTTTTTATGCAAAATGTCTGACCAAACAAGGTCAAACCAAAAATCCAATGTCACCATTGGATTCCTTAGGTCCAAATTAGGGTCATACCAAAATTGGACCTAAGAAAAATTTGCCTTGCCTCACTTTACAAATTGGTCCTCAAGAATTACTTTTTGACCATTAACTTTTTGAACCCTTGCACTTAACCCCTCAACTTTCCCTTCGTTCTTTTCAAACCGATCCCTCTGCCACCCGCAGCAGCAACCCATATCTCCGGCGACTTTGCACGGAGGATGGCGCCGCGCAAGGTATGGGGACCGACCCCAGAAACGAAAGGAGGGTCCCCTGCGTTGTCTTCTTCCGCATAGACCCCCTCCCATGCCCTGTCGACACCCATACCTCTCGTGCGACCGCACGAGAGGCATGGGTCTCTTTTCGGACCATGTCTCTGGTGGTTTGCCCATGCCTCCTCCTCGTGTTTCCCTCGTCGCCAACACCGATTTAAGGAGCGGTAGGGGCTGTCGTTTCCTACAAGCTTGATTTGGCTAGAGATTTCCCTCAAATTTCTTCTCTTCTCCTCCGGCCAAGTGACCAGCAAGCTCCAGCGACTTTTCCTCCTCCTTCCAATCGCTCTGCCTCAATACCAGTGGCAGAGCTGTCTTCACCTCCTTCCTTTGCGTCGTGCAACACTCTCATATGCACCCCCAACCCCGTCGTCGTCGCTGCTCTCCCCCCCACTGGTTCCTTCGTCTCCGGCGACGGCAGATACGCGTCGCTCACCATCTCTCCCCCTTCGTCCACTAAACCAGGTTAGAACCACTCCTCTCTACCCCTTCTTCAATTCCCCTCACTTTATTACACAAAAATACACCTCGACATCCACTGTCCATCTCCACCTTCTCCACCTCCGACCAGACCTCCGGCGAGGCATCCACCTCGCCAACCGATCCCTGAGCATCACCACCTTCCATTGATCATCCTCCGCACCTTCACCAACCACCTACACCACCACAAACGCCCCCCGACCTAACCCATAAACCTGGCCACAGAGCAACCTAGGCACGCACGCCTAGGCCACCCCACGGCCAGCCAACCTCCGCTTCACCTTCGCCGCGATACGGCGAAGGTTTTCCTTTGATCTGACAGGGCCGCAAGGCCGTGTTCATGCATTTTAGGTTCCGACGTCCCTCCACCATTGACGAAGAAGCTTGAAGAGAGATTGCTGCAGCTGCAGTCCTCTCCGCTCCTGGTGAAGTCCCCCAGGATGTGCGGAAGCCCTTGCGCACAACCCCAACCAAGTGTTTGGCTGCGAGGACCCCTGCAGCGTCGGCAATTGAACACAGCTCCTGCTGCGAGCGTTAGCGAAATAGAGGTGAAACATTCAGTCCCACCTCGAAAATCCTTGAAGCGCCGCAGCCGAATAAATTATTTTTGTGCCTTACGCTTATCGCCTTCAATACACAGGGGTCAGGTCCCTCCCCTACGCACGCAGCGCGCCACGCGCTTGCACCCACCCTCGCCTGCGCTTACGCCCCGCAGGCCTGGGCCGAACCCGATTACCCGACCAAGCACTCCTCGCCCGCCACCGCACGCCGGTGGGCCTAGTCCTGGGCACGTACACCTGACCCGTATACCCGCGAATGCTCTAGGAGTGAACCTTTGAGAGAGAAAAAGAGAGAGAGACATGGGGCGGGTAGGGGTTAGGTTTTGCCTAACCTTATAATGTGCAGGGAAGCAGGAGAGGAAGAAAGGAGGAAGAGCGGAGCAGAAGAGAAGAAGAAGAGCCGCAACTGAAGAGAAAGAAGAGAAGGAGAAGCAACCAAGAGCTGCAACAGAAGGAGTTGAAGAAGAAAGCCAAAGGAAAAGAAAAGAATAAAAAAAAAGAAGGAAGGAAGCCTGCTGCACATAGGAAAGGAAGTTGAAGAAGAAAGCCAAGCAGAGAAGAAGAAGCCAAGAGGAGAAGAACCTGCAAGGCACTGTAGCAAAGGGGCAGATATGGCGTCTGATTCGAAGAATCAGACTTCCGAGAAAGGAAAGGCAGAGAAAGAAGAGAAGGAAGAGAGAAGAGGAGAAGAAAGAAAGAAAAGAAAAAAAAAAGAGAAGGATTTTTGTTCACTCTCTCTCTCTTTAATTTTTGTAAACTAGTATATTATAGTTAATTGTGAATTTTTGTGCTTTTGAAATTAAGTTTACTTCCTGAGTTCGACCTCGGAATATTCTAAATTTCGAGTAATAAATTGAAATAAACTGATCATCGTTTTTCGTAACAACTACAACGAATATATTTTTAAAATCGGCGAAAGACGACCATCAAGAGGTCACCGAAGCCTGTGGGAAGATGGCCAGAGATGAAGGAGGGATGAATTTTAGGAGATATTTGTGGCCAAAACAGGCTTACCTCCTTCGGCCAAACCTGGTGCTTCATATATAGGCACGAGCAGAGGTTTAGGCACAAGGAGGCAACCAAAATTCCTTGCTAGAGGCATGGCCGGAGGTGATACCCATACCTCTCGAGCGTTCGCATGAGAGGTATGGGGTGATTCAGGGCATGGGGAGCTGCTCAGGCGGTAGGGGGTTTCGTAGAGGGCTCCCCTTTCAAATCTGGGAGCAGCTCTCTTGGGAAACGAGGAGAAATCATCCTCGAAACCTCACCAGAGGTATGGGTCCCTACTACAATGGCAGAGGGACCAGAATGCAGAAAGTGATGAGAAAGTTGAGGGGGTTTTTGCAAGGGTTTTCAAAAGTTAGGGGCCAGAATGTAATTGGGTGGACCATTTTGCAAAATAGGTCAAGATGACCTTCCCTTATATCCAAATTTTGGTACAAACCTAATTTGGACCTAAGGAATCCAATGGTGAAGTTGGATTTTATGTTTAACCACGTTTGATTGGATATTTTGTATAAAAACTCAAATTAGGTTAAATATTGTGATTGGATCCCAATCTAGGTCAAAACAGGTTCCAAAGGTCAAATTAAAGGTTCTAAGCCCTAGGGGATATTTTTCCATGAATTTTAGAGGGTTTAGTTGATTTTTATCCTGCCTATAATCTTGTGAATTTAAGTGGATTTGTTTTAGGATTACAAGATGTCATTTAATTCTTAAATTTCACAATAACACTTTTTTGATTGAACTATCCCATATTTTCTCTTATTAAGTCCCATTGACCTATGTCTAGACCCTGAGAAATCTCGTTGATGCACTGCAATGATAAAATTACAGTTTTTACCCTTTGTTTCATATATTCTTTTTATATCAGTAATCTCTTGAGTTAAGCCTTCCTTTAGGCTATGCAGGAGCTTTTGTTTACTTTATTAGGTCAAAATAAGCTAGTTAGGACTTATGATAAAGTTCTCATCATTAGGCATTTCCTCTACCCTTGCAATGCTTAGTGAGTTAGTTGTTTAAGTAATTATTCTAATACTTCACGATCCAGTACTTGCAAATCTGACATATGATGTAATATCTTGCGTCTAAGCTTTAAGTTAATTGAAAGCAACTAACCTAGAATATTTATCTATTTGGAATTGATGAATCCAAGTCAATCGCTTAAAATGAGTTTTTAAGCTTAAACAGTAATTCTCAACCCTTATAACCTGTAAACTTAGGAATCTCATATTTCACAGAGTCTCCTACTCATCCTCGCGTTATTGATTTTGATTCCTCCTTGATTTTTTCCATTGGTGGGTTTGTACCGTGGAACTTCAGAGAAAGGCCAATCAGTTGGATGATATTAAAGAACTAATTTATGTCTAACTTTATTTTCAATATATAGTGATGCAAATGTAGTGACCAAGGAGTTTGGATGATATTAAAGAACTAATGTATGTCTAACTTTATTTTCAATATATAGTGATGCAAATGTAGTGACCAAGGAGTTTGCCTTAAAGGACTACGAGCAACAAACTCTTAGGACCTCTTAGCTTTTCCAAGTAGAATTCATGGTCTTCTAAGGCTTGGCAACACTACACATTTTACACTAGATGTTGCATATATTACGCAATAGGCTTAACTTGAGAGGGGATTGACTTTCTTTTGCCTATATGGGGCACTATGCTCCCAGTTTCCACTTTGTCCCATTTGTTTTGGTTTTCGGACTTCTTGTGCTTGATGGGTTAAGTTAGGTACTAATTATTTTCTTGGATAAATTTTGTAAGTAGTAGAATTGAGGGACAAGAAGAGAAGTTAATTTTGATGCTTTAGCTAAGCATGAGTCAAATCATGGGATAAACAAGAGCATTCGAAGGGATAAATAGGGATATTATCTCACAAGAAGGAGGGATAAGTTTATCCCCACCCCCCCCCCCCCCCTCATGGAATAACTTATCCTTCAGATATCTCCTCTCGCCCAGGATAAAGCTCAATAAACAAGGGATACATGGACATATCCCGTGATATAAACAATGCCTTAGAAAGAGTCGGAAAAAAAATCTCAACCCTTATGCCATGTCTCGGTATTGCAACCTCTCCCACCCTAAATCCTATCAATTTCTTCAACATTCTTAAGATCAATCAATGACTCAATTAAAAGAAGAGTGGAAAACTTAGAGAGAAACAGAGGAATTGAGAGATTTTGGTGCTTGGTTAGATTTATTATCTTGCAAAAGAAATTAGAGATGTTTTATTCCTCTTAGGGTGTTTGGTTGGTAAAATAGGTTAGTACAATAAGGAGAAAATTAGTTAAAAAAAGAGGTCAAGTAAAATTAACAAGTGAAATTAGATAATTTCATTAGAGGGTGAGATGGAATTGCAAAAACTCGGAATTAAGGACTCAATTTCGACACCTATGAATTCTAGAATTAGGCAACCTAAATAAAAAATTAAAAGCCTAATTCTGCCAACCAACCAAGACCTAGAAGTGATTTATAAAGGTTCGAATGATGATTCCCAATATCATCATTTTGGCAACATAGCACTTGGCTGTCTACAACACTTAGCTTTTATATTCCAAATAAATCATGAATTTGATGTCATTTATAACAAGTTGTACAACGACCTATTCAATTTCGATCTAGTTCAATCATACAAAGTAGTTAACTAGCTTAAATCATTACATAGTTATTCTTACTCCATTGGTGTTTAGATATCAATAGCGCATTAATTTCCAACTCAATCACATTTCAGCCACAAGAAATCTTCCATGGTCAGAGGGTCTATGGTCATTTAATTGGAATGCCCAGAATATCATGAATAAGGGCTTTTAGAGCCATTCATGCCCTGGTCAAGTTTGACTCTATCCAAAAGAGTGAAACATGACGATGGAATTTAGCTTGCTAACTCCAATTTTGACTGGATCAAATCTTTGTGTAATTCCAACTTAAGAAGCTTTTGAAAACCTTGCTACTAAAACCAACCAAGGAGAAAATCCTCATTGAATCTTGTGGGGACTTTTAGTAGGTAATTGTGGGATAAGATCACCATAGTTGACTAGTTTAGGTGTTTTTGTGTGTATTTTATTATTAGTGCGAAGGATTTTTATTTTATTTTATTTTGCTAAAATTCTCAACATAAGAAAGATCATTTCCTCACAACAACTAATAATCCAGAGAGTTTGTCACATTTGCTACAAGAGAAAGGCACATATGTAAATGGCGAAGACAATGGAAGGGTTGGAAGCATGACAAATTTAAGTAAGCAGGAACACATGCCACTAGTGGCCTTTGAGAAATTTGCCGTAAGACTTTGATGTTGCAACTCAAATCACCAAATTTATATGCATCTTCATTTGATGATCATCCCTATCTACTTACCACATGGAAATCCCAACAATCTCATAGGCTTTGGATGCTTATAACACATTAAGGACTAGCATCCCCAAAATTAAGGTATTAGTGCTTGGTCTACTTAGGTTTTGAGTAATGTATGAAATTAAGAAGAGTAGCTAACAAACTTGAAAAGGACAAGCTTAACTTTTATCATAACACAAGAAAATTGATCATAATAACATAAGTGCATCACTTCACAATCTTCCTCCAACCTCAACCTCTAGCCCATATGGCTCTTATTCTCACATGATGTAATCTATATATTTATATATATTGTGTTGGAGCTAGCTAGCCAACAACAAGGAATGTGTGTGTGTGTGTGATGTGCTCTCCATATGATTTCTAGCTCTGAAGCATGTACGCGCTTAAGGCCTCAAAGTTTTTCTTTGCCTTTTCACCGAATACCTGTGGTGCCGGTGGCTCTTCGTTCACCTTCTCGTACACGAGGGTCCACTTTGCAATACAGCCATGTCCTTTAGGGACCACAATGAGTGTAGACTTAAAGACCTTGAAGTACTTCGTCAAGTCACCATCAATCAATGAGTATGTGAACGTCTTGCTAGCCTCGTCGATGAAATCAATCTTCTCGATCATCGTAGTGATGTGGGGGATTGCTGCACCAGTTCAGTATTAATTTAACAAGTAAAAAATGCATGATATATTCTTCAATGATCATATTACCTAGAGAGTCGGTGTTAATTCTCGTTTCTATTTACTTGCAGGATGATGTTAACGTCAATTCGTATTTACTTGAGCTGATGTTAATTGTGGTGTTAATCATTTTCATGTTTACTTAAATTGATGCTCACACCACCAGTTTCTATGGAATGGGATCTAGGTGTCAGGGAGATGCAAAGTTAACACCAATATTACTAATAGTACTCCGTAGAATTGATATTAGCAATTTTGACATTAAAGATCTCAAAACTTGAGTTATATATAATTATATGGATTTACCTCTCTAGTGAACGAAAGTTAACCTCCTAAATAAATTAACCCTATTGTTTCCGAGTGTGGAGTAGAATAAATTAACCCTATTGACATTACCTGGAAATTCGAGCTGCTCAACTCCTGGTCCTGAATAGGGTTACGAAAAGACGGAGTTAGCTAACGTTGAGTAGAGTGGTGTTTACATTATTTATGTGCAAGTAAAGTAAAAACAACATGTAGGTTTTATTCTCATTTCTATTTATCTCATTTATGTGTTTCTAGTTCATCTATTTCTCAAAGTATTCAAGTATTTCTTGATCTTGCTTGTTCCTCGTGTGAACGATCTTGATTGCAGTCTTTTCCGTAGAGTAGAAGGTACACGTGGTGCTCTCCTGGTCGAGAGAGTCCCCTGCTGTAGTCCTACACCCAGTCAATCACCCCGAGGTCACTGTCGAGATGTAACGGTTACTATGGCACGGTGATAAGCACACGGGTAGCTATCCTGCACTGACACGCGATCAGTCGTTTCCGCTAGCGGGTACGTCCAAAGTATTTGGGAAAGCGCACCGCGTGCCTTCCCAAAGCCCTCATCTGCGTACGAACTCGCAGACACAACTTTAGCCCAACATCCCTTACGCTACAATCTGCACGGCGGAAGGTAGTGCAGGAAGATACGTACCTCGCGTGATATTATGCTTTCAGACGTCCGGCTTCAGCTCCGGACGTCCTGGTCCCTTGCCAGCTGTCTGGACGATACTCCAGACATTTGATACTGGAAAACTTCCAGTATCAGAACCTCCTCCACGCAGCTTGTCCCGCTCGCGCCTCCGCCCTCAGACGACACAGCGGCAGCTCCAGCAGCTACAGGAGCTTGAGAAGCTCCGTGTCGGCATCCTCCTCTCTCCCACGAACTCCTCCTCGAGCTCCACCGAGCTCCTGCGATTGTCATCCTCCTCCCTCGCTCTTAGTCCCTCGCACTCTCTCGCTCTCGCTCTTCCCCGTTCTCCTTCGTCGGCTCCTCTCCTTCCTCGTTGCAGCTGCAGCAGAGACGGAAGGTTGGAGGGGCGTGGCCGACGCAAGGAGAAGGTGGAAGTGGCGGTGGCTTGAGTGGTGAGGGGGTGAGAAGAAGAGAAGGGGGGTTTAAATAGGATGGGTTTAGGGTTTAGGAGGTGAGGGTGCGGAGGAGAGAGAGACTCCTGCACGTCGCCTGCACGCAGAGCGCAAAAGGGACGCACGAAGTTTCCCACTTTTAGACGTCCAGGCATGTGCCCAAACATCTAGACAGATGTCTGACTGAAACTCCAGACATCTTATCCAACAAAAAAGGCAATGGGTCATTTCACTTAAGCACTATAAAAGTATTGAATAACTGCTAGGGGCACCAACATAAAAATGTACGTGATGACATTGGTATCTAAACTTACGCGACTGATGGTAATGCCGTTAGTATCTATGGTGGGGCCATCAGCACCATAATATGTGTTTACATAATTGTTGCCAACAACAACAAAATAAGTGATAAGTAATTGATGCCAACAATATCAAGATAAGTGATAAGTGTTTGCAATAGATACTTAAGTACTTTAAAAGTTACTAAATAGGTGCCAGGAGCACCAACATGAAAATGCATGTGGTGACATTGGTATGTATTGGTGCAAAGGCACTATGATCGTCAATTTTGATGATAACAAAACACTTGTGTTTTAACATTTGCATTTGAGTTTAAGATTTCAGGATAATTGCAAATGGATACAAGTGTGAAGGACCTCAAAGCTCGCTTCGATGGTGGATTGGAGGAGCTCGTTGGAGGAGAAGGAGCTTCGCGAGGAGCGAAAGCTTGAAGAAGGAAGGATATGAAGAATAGCATAGATTTTCATTTTTGTTCGTTGTACTTTATTTTTGTTTCTTTTGTCGCTCTTTATTTCTGTCTTAGAATTTTTATTAAAGAGCCTTAAAGTTACCTGACTGTAGTCCTAGGAACACTTGCACAACCCTAGGACACTTAGACAACTCTTAGAGAACTTAGAAAACCAAGATAGGCGTCAGACAACCTTATTAGAAGTCTAATCTGATAATCAGACGTCTGATAGTGAACTGTAAGACGTCTGAATGTTGAAGCCGATGTCCAAGAACACTTAGGCTGGACTTAGTAGGTTTTGCCTATTGAAATCAGATGACCAACTCTTAGTCTAGACATCTTAGCAGACAGCTGATGACTTGGCCAGACGTCTTGGTGCTGTGTAAAACCGTGACCGGTTTGATTATATTTTATTATTTGAAAACAAAAATTCTCCGAGGTCGAACTCAGGGAGAAAAACTTGATTCTAGAAGCGTAAAAAATCACAATTTACAATAGATACTATTTTACAAAAGAAAGACTAAAGAAGGGAAAAAAATGTCTTCTTTTCTTCTCTCTTTTCTTCTTTTGTCTTTCTTTCTCTCTCTTCTCAGACGTCTGACTCCAAGGGTCAGACGCCTTAAATGTCACTTGCTACAGTAGTGCTTCTTCTCTTTTCAGCTGCTGCTGCTAGTTCTTATTTTCTCTGCTGCACTCTGCCTTCTCTTTCTTCTTCTTTGCCTTAGGCTTTAGCTGCGTCTTTAGCTTCTTCTTCCTTGGCCTCTCTCTGCTCTTTTGCTGCAGATCCTCCTTGGCTTCTTCTTCTTTCTTTTCTTCAGCAGCGTCTTTTCTTCTCCTATTCTCTTCCTTTTCTTCTTCTTCTTGCTGCTGCACTCCCTCCTCCTCCTCCTCCTTCTGCTTTCCTGCACAGTGCATGATTAGGCAAAAACCTACCCCTACTCTCCCCGCATCTCTCTCTCTATTTCACTTTAGGGTTCGCTCTCCCAGGGCCTTAATCGGGTATGAGGGTTGGGTGACACGCCTGGGACCAGGCGCACCGGCGTAGGTGGTGCGCAAGGTGTGCACGGATAGGTTAGTCGGATCCAGGTGCTAGGTTCGCGGGGGAGTGTCACGGACGAGGCGTGGCAGGGGGGCGGCGAGGGACCTCACCCCTGTATTCCTTGAGGCAAATAACCCAATTCACAAAATCAATTTAAACTGCCCGCCGCGCTCCTACGTTTACGAGGTGGGACTAAATGTCCCACCTACTTCTGCTAGCGCTCGCAGGAGGTGAGCTCCACCCAATTGGAGCAGCTGTGAGTTGCGTACGGCCTGTTCTCAAGTTGGATGCATGATGAGAACCTCATCATGAGCCATAACTAGCTCATTTTGACCTAATACAAAGGATAAAAGCTCCTACATAACTCAAGGAAAGGCTTAACTAAGAGAGATTATGAGTTCGCAAAGAAAATAGAAACTAAGGGGTAAAAATGCAATTTCACCAATCCAATCTGAAAATAGGGTAACTCAGGATCCAAACATAGGTCAAAGAAACCTAATAAGAGGAAAAGTGGGATGAGATGATTCAATAAGGGCTACAGCAACTCCAAGGAATTAAATGACATTCTGTAACCCTAAAAACAAACCCACTTAAAAACACGAGGTTCAAGGCAGATAAAAAAATCAACTAAATCCTCTAAAATTCATAGAAAAATAATCTCTAGGGTTTAGAACCGTCAATTTGGCCTTAGGAACCCATTTTGACCTACATTGAGAACCATGCCCAATTAACAACTTAATTTGGGTTTTTGCATAAATTGACCGGTCAAACAAGGTTTAATCTGGAAATAAAATTCACCATCATAATCCTTAGGTCCCAATTAGTCATGTATAAAAACTTGAGCCTAAGAGGAAACCTTCTTGACCAACTTTACACTTTGGTCCTCATTTATTTACTTTTTGGCCCTCAACTTTTGAACCCTCACATTTCTACCCCTAACTCTCCTTCGTTATTTGCATTCAGGTCCCTCCTGCCAAAACCTGACCAGCAGGAAGCCTTCCAGCTCCGGCGGCCTCTCCTCTTCCTCCTCGTCGCTCTGCCGCACTACCAGCTGCAGGGTTGTCCTCCCTCGCTCTTCCCGCGCCGCGCCGCACCCAGCGCGCGCCTCTCCGGCCCTCTCCTCGCCGCCGCCCCTTCCCCCGGGCATCTTCTTCTCCGGCGACAGTCGATACGACTGCCGCCTTGCTCCAGCCCCTTTCGTCTCCGTAGCTAGGTCAGAACTTCTCCCCATCTCCCCCTCTTTCTTTTCCTCACTGTCTTTTATTTGATTAAACCCTCGACCGCTCCTGTCCACCGTCACCCCCTTCGTCTCCGGCCAAACTCCAGCGAGACGCCCCCATCGCTCCACAGCCTCACACACCTCGCCGACCCTCACCGAACCTTCGCCTCATCACACTGAGCACCCCCTACCCCTCCACTGCCACTCCACACCTCCGTAACGCTCCCCCAAACAAACCCATTTCTCCGGTTGCAGTCCGACCTAGGGCTACCGCCAGACACCGCCTTGCGGCTTGCCGCACAGCTCAACACCTTCGCTGTGCCACGGTGAAGGTTCCCCAGTAGTTTGATCAGGCCGAGAGGCCATATTCGTGTCCGGCAGGTTCTGAGGCTCGACCGCCATTGACGCCACATTGAAGCAGCTTCTCCCGCGCTCCAGGCTTGAGGACTCCAGGTTTCCAGCTGCTGCGGATTACGGAGACTCCTGCGAAGGCAGCCAGCCAGCAACCGACGAAAATCGAAGCTGCAGCTGCAGAAGCAAGGCCGCGGTCCTCCAGCAGGCGCACGCGAGGAGAGGCCTCAGTTTAGTCCCACATCGGTAAGCCTCGCAACTCTTTCACCGTTTAAATTATTTTTGTGTATAAGCCTTATCGCCTCAGCACACGGGGTGAGGTCCCCTTCACCCGCCCGATTACCCGGCCTCGTCCGCGCTCACGCCCCGCGGACCTGGCTCCGACCCGATTAGCCCGACCTGCACTCCTCGCCCACCACCGCACGTCGGTGGGCCTGGACCCGGGTGCGACCCGCGTACCCGATTTACCCGGTTGCTCAGGGAGAGCTTTCCTAAGAGCGAATTCTGAGAGAGAGTGACGCGGAGGGGGGGGTAGAGTAGGTTTTGCCCACTGATGTAAACTTTGAAGTGTGCAGGCACAGGTAAGCAAAGAAGAAGAACCGTGGAAGAAGAGAAGAAGAAGGCCGACGAAGACTGAAAGAAGGTGGAGCACTGTAGCAGCGGCGATTTAAGTCGTCTGATTGGAAAATCAGACGATGCCCTGCAGTAAAAGGACTGCAGAGAAAGAAGGAGAACGAAGAAGCCGTGCTGCTGAGCAAGGGACCGCAAGAAGAAAAGCTTTACAGCTGAGGCAGAAAGAAGAAAGAAGAAACCAAATTTTTATCTCTCCTTCTCTCTCTCTCTCTTTATTTTTGTAATATTTTTTGTAATAAGAATTTGTATCTCTAGAATACAACTTGCTCCCTGAGTTCAACCTCGGGAACTCTTTTATTTCCGAGTAACAAATTGTATTAAACTGGTAATCACTTCTCTATACTATACTACGACGAAATAATAGAACTATAGAGGAAGGTCGTCACCAGTTTTTGGCGCCGTTGCCGGGGAGCAACGGCTATTCTAGAGGTAAACATTCCTGTTTCTTTTAGTTTCTGATAATCTCCTCTCTTTTGTGCAGCTACAGGAAATCAAGAAGACAAGCAACCGCACGACAACCACTCTGAGGACAGGTAATTTTTTTTTTCCTCTCGCTATTAACCCCTAAACTCTAAAGAGGAGGAAAAGAAAAGAACAAGAAATATAGGGCTAACCTGTCTTCCATACTTAGTAACCATAAAAAGTTGCATGTTTTCAACCCATTATTCCTGCACACTATTAAGGGTATTTAAGGGCTAACACATTCTTGCTTGAGCCCTAATTACCCAACAAAGAGCTAACTGGACCAAGTAGAGCCAACCTAGGATCCAACACTAGGGATTTAGAGACACACTCTTTAAGCAAGAATTGAGAAAACCAAATGAAGTGTGCCCAAGCCCTTGTCTGAAAACACTTATTCAGAGAAACCCTAAACAATTGGCTCTCTAAACACTTGAACCCAGAAAGAAAGGACCCAAAAGCTCTCAAAGGAACAAGAGGTAAAGTTGACCCCTTGGGTCAACCAACCTTAAAATTAGGTCACTTTCTCACTCAAAGAACTAAAGTTCAAGTGTAACTTTAAGCACCCTAATCTTAACCTAAAATTGGTAGACTTAAGAGGTCAAGATCCCCATTCTGGTCTACCTGGAACCGCAGTGACAAGAGAGGTCGGGTGGGGGAAACCCTGTAACCCGTGGGGACGCTCTACCGTGTAGGGGTCTTTGCGGGACTCTCCCTCTCTGGCTGCCTAGGTAATTCTCAGGTGGACGATCTTTCTGATCAAGGGGTCCATCTGCCCCGAACCTCTATAGTCACCCAACATTTTTTGGGTGTCTTGATTAGGTCCAGCACCTGCTTATCTCATCCAGTCCTTCAGTATTTTGCAGGAGGTCCTTGAAACCTCCTATAGAAATTTACTCTCCCCGAGGCTAAGCCTCGGCTCCCTTGTTTTTGCAGAAATCATTCGCATAGCCCCTCTTTCCTCTGATTCTGAACAAAGTCCCCTTCTTCCATTAATTCAAACTTCTGATTCTATATCTTGATTCCACCACCTGATTCGAAGATGCAGCCTAATTACCTAGCAAGACTACCATGTAAAAAACCTGAATATCTGAGATCCATGAAAGATAAGATGATTGAGGATGCCCTTGAATTCTATGAAATCAAATATAAACCCTCAACACCAATAGAAAACATTCAGGTTGATGTCCTAACAACCACAGCTTTCATCATAAACTGTGCCCAAATTCTTTTGACAGAAGTTACAAAAGGATTAACCCGAGATATGCTCATGACAGGATACATTGAGATAGAAAAATTACACCAATCTGAATACCTTCAATGCTTGACAAATCCTGTACTTTGGGAACAACACCAAGATGCCCTTACAAAACGGGTAGAAATGATGAAATCAGTAGAACAAATTATCAACAAAAAATACCCGTATATACCAGAAACAGAGGATGAACCATCTTGGAACAATAGTGAGGAACAATCCAGTTTCCCAAATCTCGGGACTGAGGCACAAAGTGGTTGTGGAATCCCAACCCAGATAGAAGACAATGTTGAATTAGGTTGGAATGTTGCAGGAGAACACAATGATGAGCCAAACGTAGACCATGAATTGCCAAGCCTAGAATTCCAAAACTCCTGCAATAATGAGATCAGAACTGAACCTTTTGAGGGTATAAATTCCGCCCCTTATTTTGATAAGGTGGCCATCGAAGGTTATTCAGACTTAGGTTCTAGTAACTCTACCCACATCCTAAGCCTAGAACCTAGATCTGAAACTTATTGGAAAGATTATGAGGCCCCTTATGAGAAAGATCAAATTTTTACAGAGTATGATTCCGGGCCTCTATTTGATGAATATCCCTCTCCAACATCCTCAGGAAATCTGATCGATTTTTCAGAAAACATGCCAATTTATGATACAGAAGCTGAGGAGTTGGATGAGCAAGGTTTTAATGGGGTCTATCCTACCAGCTTCGAGCTTGAACAAAACACCTTTTTGAGCCCAGAATTGACATATAGGCTAGAACCCAGTCAGGCTGCTGATTTCACATCTGATGATTTTTGCTGTGGTGGAATTCATGATCATGAATCTCATTTTCGCCAACTCTCCGACAATTTCAGATCTGACTATAATTGTGGAGAGACTTTCCTTCCTGAACACGCCAGGCCCATCTACGACCTCAGTTCACATGACTCTGACTCCGACTCTGAGGTCCTGATTCCCGAGATCACTGATAACACAGAATCATTCCTTTTCGATCCTCAGGAACCAAAAATAGAAAATGCCAAGAGTGATTGCAACCCAGAATTCAAATCTTTTCTCAATTCAGATTTCTTTCATCCTACAGACACTCTTCAGGCATTTGATAGTTACCCAGAGGACTCTTTACAGAAAATCACCTGTCATTCCTTTCTAGAAGAGCCCCCACACACAGTTGCCACCTCGTCTGCACACGCAGAACTAATCAAAACCTCTTCCCAACCCCGACCCGCAACCAGACTCAATTTCTATCCAGATTCACCTCTCACCGAGCCGATTGCATTTCCGCATCGGGTTTGGAACACTGATCAGACTACATATCATGCTCCATCATTCTCTGATCGCCCCTGTAGGGTTTCCGCGTCATTCATTGATTATTCTACGGGTCCCTACTCTGACCAGGCTGATTCGACTCAGCCAAACCCTGCGTTTTCACTTCCACATCCATCTGAGCTTCATAGTATATGGTGGGTTCCACACCTTTTTATCCACATCTATCAACCCACCAGATTGATTGGGTTTGGGCTACATCATCAGCCTGTCAATCTGAACAAGCACCTGGTTGGACCAACCAGGCTCTTAATCAAGGTGCTTGTCTTACAAAACTCTGCTGATTTGATCATCCCCTCTCCATCGCATTTCCTGCTTGGCCAATGGCATAAAACTCAGCGCTTAACGGGAGGCAACCCGTCATTTTCCTAAAAATCCAAAACTTTTTCTGACACCTTTTTGCACTTAAGGTTCACCCTTGTAGACAGCCGACCCCACCTCAGATGCTTGCATCTGGGATTAGAAATCGTCCGCAAAAATTCAACCCGACCCATTCACTCATCCAAATTTCTGTCTTAAGGAATGAACTAAGTTAAATAAAAACCCCCTAGGTTACAATGAGGACATTGCAAATCTTAGGCATGGGGGGGGTATGAAAGTGCAAAACTTGTAAGAAAAGGTTTCAAACAAAAAATTCACATATGCCAAAAACACCATAAAAATTAAAAATTTTCGAAAAAGAATAAGAGGAAAAGAGGAGAAGGAAATTTTGTGAAGGAGAAGGAGAAAAGAAACAAAATGAAAAAGGAGCACAAAATTATGAGAAAAGGTGATAGTCATTAGTAAGGAACTAAGGAATTAACCTAAGTTCTAGACCTCATTCAAGAAAATAACTGAAAAGTGCATAATGAGATTAGTAAGAACGCAAACCTTAGGCATTCTTGAATAGACTCTTAGTACCCATTAAGATCCAGACAATCCTCAAGAGGTTGAGGAAAATGAAAAGCTTAAGTACTAGGTCCAAGGCTTAGGGAGTATTTGGCCTCGTTAACTAATTTTTGGTTTACGGGACTTAGCAACCTAAGCACCCTAACCTCACACACAGCCTGGTTTGGTAAGCGTAAAAATCAAAATCACGCAGAAGCGTCGCAAAATTCTGAAAAGAACACCTAGAGTAGAAGCAGCCGATCAACACAAGTTGATTTGGACGAGTTCCCAGCGCGGAGAGGCGGGAAATCCCCTCGAAGATGCGTAACAAAATATCATCTCCTCGGTGCTTGTCTCTTAGGATATTCACATATCCTACTGGGGGCATGTAAGCACTTTTCTGGTTCAGATTCCATGGATGGCATTATCTCGAAGTGTCAATTGCCAGGGTCTGGATTCGGCCACGGAACACCATGGATGGGATTATCTCGAAATCTCAATAGCCAGGGTTCCGGGGGTTGCCATGGGCGGTGCTATCTCGAAGCATCAATCGCCAGGAACCCTTGAGGATCGATGATGGGAGCAATGAATCTGATACAGACCATGTTGAAAAGCCAATCCTAAGCAAGAATTAAAAAGAAAAAGAGAGAGAACTCTCCAAACAGATAAATTTTCTCTCTCTCTCTTACAAAACGCACTGCGAACTAAGCCAGGGCTAAAATCATTTCAAGCACGAGTGCTTTAACCACAAAGTCCAATAAACCTTAGGTTAGTTCTTGTGGGGCTTAAAAACCTTTGCTAAGGACTGAGGCCAAGGCTAGACAGATTTGGATCTTGATTGGTACTAGGGTACCTTTTAGGCCTATGGTCAGCATTCTAACCTAATCTAAGCTCAAATGAAAAAGCACTTATCTGAAGCTATTAAGAACTTCATGGTCTAGAGCAAGGGTTGAAACCTTAAGTTTTTGCTAAGGGACTAGCAAAAGCTAGGCATGGGGGTATGATGAGAACCTCATCATGAGCCATAACTAGCTTATTTTGACCTAATACAAAGGATAAAAGCTCCTACATAACTCAAGGAAAGGCTTAACTCAGAGAGATTCTGAGTTCGCAAAGAAAATAGAAACTAAGGGGTAAAAATGCAATTCCACCAATCCAATCTGAAAACAGGGTAACTCAGGGTCCAAACATAGGTCAAAGAAACCTAATAAGAGGAAAAGTGGGATGAGATGATTCAATAAGGGCTACAGCAACTCGAAGGAATTAAATGACATCCTGTAACCCTAAAAACAAACCCACTTAAAAACGCGAGGTTCGAGGTAGATAAAAAAATCAAATAAACCCTCTAAAATTCATAGAAAAATAATCTCTAGGGATTAGAACCGTCAATTTGGCCTTAGGAACTCATTTTAACCTACATTGAGAACCATGCCCAATTAACAAATTAATTTAGGTTTTTGCGTAAATTGACCGGTCAAACAAGGTTTAATCTGGAAATAAAATTCACCATCATAATCCTTAGGCCCCAATTAGTCATGTATAAAAACTTGAGCCTAAGAGGAAACCTTCTTGACCAACTTTACACTTTGGTCCTCATTTATTTACTTTTTGGCCCTCAACTTTTGAACCCTCACATTTCTGCCCCTAACTCTCCTTCGTTCTTTGCATTCAGGTCCCTCCTGCCAAAACCTGACCAGCACCATGCTCCGGCGACCTTGCGCGGAGCATGGCGCCGCGCAGGGTAAGGGGGAGGGTCTGGCAAGTAAACCGGGGGTGCCCTGCGTCGTCAGCCGTCGCAGGAACACCCCCCTGGTCGCTGCAACCCACCATACCGGCCGTGCGAACGCACGGACGGTATGGGTCCCCATCTCCGGTGTCCTCCGGCGAGGGAGACACGTCGTCTCCCTCCGCCCTCCTCTCTGATTCTACCCTATAAGTACCCCCCGTCGCTCCACCGTTCAAGGGAGCTCGGTCCTGACGGAGAAAGACCCCCACTTCCTCTCTTCCCACTTCGACAGGAAGCCTTCCAGCTCTGGCGGCCTCTCCTCTTCCTCCTCGTCGCTCTGCCGCACTACCAGCTGCAGGGTTGTCCTCCCTCGCTCTTCCCGCGCTGCGCCGCACCCAGCGCGCGCCTCTCCGGCCCTCTCCTCGCCGCCGCCCCTTCCCCCGGGCATCTTCTTCTCCGGCGACAGTCGATACGACTGCCGCCTTGCTCCAGCCCCTTTCGTCTCCGTAGCTAGGTCAGAACTTCTCCCCATCTCCAACTCTTTCTTTTCCTCACTGTCTTTTATTTGATTAAACCCTCGACCGCTCCTGTCCACCGTCACCCCCTTCGTCTCCGGCCAAACTCCGGCGAGACGCCCCCATCGCTCCACAGCCTCACACGCCTCGCCGACCCTCATCGAACCTCCGCCTCATCACACTGAGCACCCCCCACCCCTCCACTGCCACTCCACACCTCCGTAACGCTCCCCCAAACAAACCCATTTCTCCGGTTGCAGTCCGACCTAGGGCTGCCGCCAGACACCGCCTTGCGGCTTGCCGCACAGCTCAACACCTTCGCTGTGCCACGGCGAAGGTTCCCCAGTAGTTTGATCAGGCCGAGAGGCCATATTCGTGTCCGACAGGTTCTGAGGCTCGATCGCCATTGACGCCACATTGAAGCAGCTTCTCCCGCGCTCCAGGCTTGAGGACTCCAGGTTTCCAGCTGCTGCGGATTACGGAGACTCCTGCGAAGGCAGCCAGCCAGCAACCGACGAAAATCAAAGCTGCAGCTGCAGAAGCAAGGCCGCGGTCCTCCAGCAGGCGCACGCGAGGAGAGGCCTCAGTTTAGTCCCACATCGGTAAGCCTCGCAACTCTTTCACCGTTTAAATTATTTTTGTGAATAAGCCTTATCGCCTCAGCACACGGGGTGAGGTCCCATTCACCCGCCCGATTACCCGGCCTCGTCCGCGCTCACGCCCCGCGGACCTGGCTCAGACCCGATTAGCTCGACCTGCACTCCTCGCCCACCACCGCACGCCGGTGGGCCTGGACCCGGGCGCGACCCGCGTACCCGATTTACCCGGTTGGTCAGGGAGAGCTTTCCTAAGAGTGACGCGGAGGGGGGGGTAGAGTAGGTTTTTCCCACTGATGTAAACTTTGAAGTGTGCAGGCACAGGTAAACAAAGAAGAAGAACCGTGGAAGAAGAGAAGAAGAAGAAGGCCGACGAAGACTGAAAGAAGGTGGAGCACTGTAGCAGCGGCGATTTAAGTCATCTGATTGGAAAATCAGACGACGCCCTGCAGTAAAAGGACTGCAGAGAAAGAAGGAGAACGAAGAAGCCGTGCCGCTGAGCAAGGGACCGCAAGAAGAAAAGCTTTACAGCTGAGGCAGAAAGAAGAAAGAAGAAACCAAATTTTTATCTCTCCCTCTCTCTCTCTCTCTTTATTTTTGTAATATTTTTTGTAATAAGAATTTGTATCTCTAGAATACAACTTGCTCCCTGAGTTCGACCTCGGGAACTCTTTTATTTCCGAGTAACAAATTGTATTAAACTGGTAATCACTTCTCTATACTATACTACGACGAAATAATAGAACTATAGAGGAAGGTCGTCACCAATGCACTCGCCCACTCAACGCGCGTCGCTTGGACTCCTGAAGCCTTGAGTGCGCGACTTGGAGCTCGAGAACAAGCAAGCTTGCTTGCTCGTTATGGCGGACGGAGGCTAGGATCTGCAAGACACAAAAACGGCCTTGCGGCCCTGTCAGACCACGGGAAAACCTTCGCTGTATCACGGAGAAGGTGAAGAAGGGGTCAACTGGCCACGGGGTGACCTAGGCGTGCATGCCCAGGTCGCCCTGTGTCTGTGAAAATGGGTGTGTTCAGGGGAAGTGTTGGGAGCGTGTGGTGGTGAATGGGAAGAGGGGTTATGATCAGTGAGTGGTGGCGGAGCTTGTGAGTTGGTTGGTGAGGTGGGTGGATGCGTGGAGCGGTGGATACACCTCGCTGGTGGTCTGCCGGAGGTGAAGGTGATGATGGTCGGCGTGTGGCAGTGCATGATTTAGGAAATAGATAAGGGGGAAATGAAGAGGGGAAAAAGGGAAATAAGTGAAGTTTCCCTTCGAAGAGGGGGTGACGTAATAATTGCGGAAATAAATAATAAACAATCTTCACAAAATAACAATCACACAAAAGGCACAAAGTATTTTTAGGTGGAAACCCAAACCGGGTGAAAACCACCACCTAACCCTCTCGAGTTAGGATTTTCCGATTAACCAAGTTGATCAAAATCTACTAAACCGAATCACTTTAAACGAGGGTGATTCAACCTCAATACAACCACACTACTTAAACGAGGGTAGCGTACCTCGACCCCTTCTCTCCACGAGAAGGATTTTGTCTCGCGAAGGAGACGGGAATTCGCAAAGCGAATACCCAACCAAATAACAAAGATAAAAGAAACAACAAGTCCTATAGAGCCAACAAAGTAATTTTTAACCTAAGCTTCTATAGGAATTAGGAAACTCCCCTTTGCAAGGAGTGCGTCGAGTCGATGACGCGGTGCGTGAGCCACGCGACGGCGCAACTTCACTCTCGTGAACTACGGCAGGAGAGCGGGTGCGCGAAGCTTGATGCTCTCAAGATGAATGGAGCTTGAGCTTGGAGAGCAAGAGCTAGCTAGGACACAAGAGAGTGGAACTATGTTGCTTGGGTGTCTCTAGGTGTGTATCTTAGTGTGTGTTTGTGTTGCAAAGGTTCCCCTCTATTTATAGAGGCCTTAGGAAGGCTTTGGAAGGCTTAGGAAAGGTTCTATAGCCGTTGGGAACAAAGCCTAAGAGAATCAGCCCGAAATCAGGAACAATCATTGTTCGACAGGCTTATCAGACGTCTAATTCTGGCATCAGACGTCTGGAACTTCACTTTAAGACATCTGATTCCAAGGTCAGACATCTGATTTTGGGCGGGTCTCTTCCTGACTTGAATCAGATCTAAACAGGGTTTTTGTGCAAGTCCATCAGACGATATACAGGACGTCTGGCACTATGTCTGGACGTCTGGAAACCTACTTTTACTGTTGGAATGGATTTTCCAAACGTTGCAACGGCTAGAAAATATCTGAGAAGAGATTTTGGGTCAGCCAAGGCAAAACGGTCAATTATCAGACGTCTGGACAGTCCTATGGACGTCTGATAAGGCTCTAACGGTCATATCCTGAGTGTCTGCTAAGCCAGCTAACGGTCCACTAATTGGACGTCTGGCAAATCCATCAGACGTCTCCTAAGACGTCTGGTCTAAGGTCTGGACGTCTAATTTCATTAGACAGAACTAACTATGTCTAGCCTAACAGTTATCAGACGTCTGAAACAACAGTCAGACGTCTTAAAATACTTTATCAGACGTCTTATTTGGGAATTAGACATCTGGAAACTCTGTTTGAACCCTATATTAGTTTTCTAAGTTCTCTACAAAAAACCTAAGTATCCTAGGGTTGTGCGGGTGTTCCTAGGACTACTGTTAGGGTACTTTGAGGCTCTTTAACATAATTTTCTAAGGAAATAAAGAGCAACAAAAGAAACGAAAAATACAACAAGTACAAAAGAAGGAAATCTATCCTATTCTTCATTTCCTTCCATCTTCAATCTAGCGCTCCTCGCGAATCTCCTCTATTCTCCATCAAGCTCCTCCAATCCGTCCTGGATGCAAGCTCGAATTCCGTCTAAACACGTCTACATTTGCAATTGACCTGAAATCTATGACTCCAAGTGCAAATGTTAAATAACACGTGTTTTGTTATCATCAAAACAAATGATCGTGGTGCTCTAGCACCAACAATAAGTCTAACCTAACTAAGTGGACGAAAGGGGGGAGAATCGGTGGCTGGCTGTACCTGTTGTCGTCGAAGAAGATGATGTCCAGGGAGGAGTGACGGTGATGATGACGGGGCTAGAGGTGTGTGCGCGGGTGTTGCATGATGCAGAGGAAGGCGGTGAAGGCGGCTCTACCACTAGTATTGTGGCAGAGCGACGAAAAAGAGGAGGGCTCGCCGGAGCTCGCTGGACTCTTGACCGGAGGAGGAGGAGACGAATTGGGGGAAATCTTCGGCCAAGTCAAGCTAGAAGGAAGCAGCAGGGGTTGTCGTTCCTTAAATTGGTGCTGGTAGAGAGAGAGTAGCACGGACGAGACGGGGATACCTCGCCAGAGGTATGGCCGGAAAAAGACCCATACCTCTCGAGCGTTCGCATGAGAGGTATGGTGGCCAACAGGGCATGGGAGCCGGCCCATGCTGTAGAGGACAACACAAGGAGTCTCCCTTTCAAATCTAGGGCCGGCTCCCCAGGCCTGCACAGGCGGGTGGTAGAGGGACTCGTTTGAAGAAAATGACAGGAAATCTAGGGGGTTATCTACAAGAGTCTAAAAAGTTAAGGGTCAAAAAGTAATTGTTGAGGACTTTTTTGTAAAGTGGGTCAAGGCAACCTTTCATTAGGTCCAAATTTTGGTATAAACCTAATTTGGACCTAAGAAATCCAATGGTGAGGTTGGATTTTAAGTTTGACCAAGTTTGACAAGATATTTTGCACAAAAACCCAAATTAGGTCAAAAATTGGGTATGGTTCTCAATCTAAGTCAAGATAGGTTCCAATGGCCAAATTGAAGGTTCTAAACCTTAGGGAATATTTTTTCATGAATTTTAGATGGTTTAATTGATTTTTATCTTACCTGAAACTTTGTGAATTAATGTGGATTTGTTTTAGGGTTATAGAATGTCATTTAATTCCCAGATTTTGTCATAACCCTTTCCTGATCGAACCATCTCACTTTTTCTCTTATTAAGCCCATTTGACCTATGTCTAGACCCTTAGAAATCCTTTTCATGCACTACATTGGTAAAATTACAGTTTTACCCCTTGTGTATTATTCTATTCTCAGATTTGCAATTCCCTGATTTAGGCTTTCCCTTAGGTCTTGTAGGAGCTTTTGTACAATTAATTAGGTAAAAATGTGCTAGTTACGGTTCATGATGAGGTTCTCATCATGTCTAATTAGTGGAAGATTGGCCTTCACAATATGATCGTTAAGAAATGACCTTTAGGCTTCTATCAGACATCCGTAGAGGACCTTAAATGTCTAATTAGTGACCGTTAGCCCTTAATTGAGCCAAAATCACTTTTCTTGAGGCTAATAGCCGTTTGTGCCTTTGGAAATCCATTCTCGTAGTAAATTGGTTTTCCAGACGTACTGACCTTGTGCCAGACGTCGGATATGTCATTTGACTGAATTACACTAGAACCCCGTTTAGGTTTGATTCAAGTCAGTAAGGAAACCCATCTAGGATTAGATGCCTGATTTAGTTTCCAGACATCTTAAGAGTGTTTTCTAGACATCTGATATTTTTCCCTAAGTACATTTATTGGACACTTAATTAGCCTAAGTACATTTAAATCACGCCTTATTAGATTGCAAGTAGAATTAAGTGATAGTTTATCTTAATTAGAAGATATTTTGTTAAAACTTCATACATATATGTTTATGCAGGGTTTTGTGTGCAAATAGCCAAAATTCAACTCCATCGCCAGCGGTGCGTTGGCTCTCGCTGGCCTCATTTGACTGCCTCCTTCTTGCCGGCCTCAATAGCCCGGCCACCCAGATTAGCCAACAACCTGTGGCATCGTCTCATCAATAATTTTGTTGGAGACGATCTCGGGGGAGGAAACAAAACTTGAGAGGCATTTAAAAAGAGGATGGACGAAGGATGGGTGCCTGGGGGGGAATCTTCACCATGCATAGAGCTCGCACCATGGAAGGAGCTGGTGGTCCCTCGAGCTTGGGACCAGGTTGTATTTGTATTTTATTACTCGAAAATAGAAAATCTCCAAGGTCGAACTCAGGGAGCAACACTTGATTCCAGAAGCATACAAAATCACAATTTACAATATAAATATATCCTGTTTTACAAAAAAGATTAAAGAAAGGAAAATTTGTTCTTCTTTTCTTCTCTCTCTCCTTCTTCTTTTTCTTCTGCCTCTTTCTATATTCAAATGTCTGACTCCAAGGGTCAAACGACTTAAACTCCACTTGCTACAGTGTTTTGCCTCTTCTTTCAGCTACCGCTACTGCCGGTTCTTCTTCCTCTTGGCTTCTTCTTCTTCTCTGCTGCGCCAAGTCCTTCTGACTTCTTCTTCTTCTTTTCTTCTCTACTGCTTCTCTTTCTCTTCTTCCTCCTTGCTTCTCTGCTGTACGAGGCATTTTCTCCTACCTTTGTCTTCTTTCCTTCTCTTTTTCTTTTCGCTGCTGCACTCCTGCCTCCTCCTTCTCTTGCTTTCCTGCACAATGCATGGTTAGGGAAAACCTAACCCCTACCCTCCCCACGTCTCTCTCTCTCTCAAATTCACTCTAGGGTTCGCTCTCCCAGAGCCTTAACTGGGTATGCGGGTCGGGTGACGTGCACAGGACCAGGCGCATCGGCGTGGGTGGTGCGCGAGGTGTGCACAGGCAGGGTAGTCGGATTTGAGTGCCAGGTCTGCGGGGGAGTGTCGCGGATGAGGAGTGGCAGGGGTACGAGGGACCTCACCCCAGTGTGTTTCAAGGCGATAAGCCTGAAACACAAATTCAATTTAAGTGCGGGCGCCCGCTCGTGAACTTCCGAGGTGGGACTAAAGTCCCACCCGCTTCCGTGCTTGCGCCCGCAGCAGAAGTCCTCGCAATTGCTGTAGGAGTGGAGTCTCTTGACTCCACTCGAAGTCTGGGTGCGTGCGTGCTGTAAACCTGCACCACCTGAGGGCTTCGCCTGGAGCTGACCGCGACCTGGAGCAGCTTCAAGCTCAGCGGTAATGGCGGAGAGCAGCTTGACCCTGAAATCAGAAACACAGCCTTTCAGCCACATCAGACCATAGGAAAACCTTCGTCGTGTCACGACGAAGGTGAGGCGGGGGTTGGCTGGCCGTGTGGCGACCTAGGTGTGCGTGCCTAGGTCGCTCTGTGGCCGTGTTTATGGGTGTGTTCAGTGGGTGTTTAGGGAGGTGTTGGCGATTGATGAAGGGGTGGAAGATGTTCAGCGGTCGGTGGCGGAGGTGAAGAGGTTGGTGGCGAGACGTGTGAAGGTGTGGAGTGATGGGTGCTTCTCGCCGGAGGTTGGCCGGAGATGGGGAAGATGGCGGTGGATAGTTGCTGTCGAGGGGTAATTTGTGAAATAAATTGAGGGGAATTGAAAAGGGGATAGAGAGGAGTAAGTCTAACCTAATTAGCAGACGAAAGATGGGGAGGAGGCGGCGAGCGGCTGTGCTGCCGTCGCCGGAGAAGACAACGCCCAGGGGAGAAGATCACGACGAGGAAGAGGTGCTGGAGGGTACCTGCTGGTGCGGTCAAGCACAGTGGATGATGGTGAGAGTAACCCTGCCATTGGTATGGTGGCAGGGTGACGAGATGCGGAGGAGGAAGGTCGTCGGAGCCTGCGGGCGAATGGCCAAAGGAGGAAGAGACGAATTTTGAGGGAATTCCTTCGCCAAGACAAGCTCCAAGGAAGCGGCAGGGGCTGCCGCTCCTTAAATAGGGGCTGACAGGGAGGGGATCACGAGAAGGAGGCGTGGGCTCCTCTCCGGAGGCATGGCCGTAAAAGACCTATACCTCTCGAGCATTCGCACGAGAGGTATGGTGGCCGGCAGGGCATGGTAACCGATCCATGCAGAAGAGGACAACACAGGAGATCTTCCCCAAGTTTAGGGCCGGCTCCCCAGGTCTGCGTAACGCCATCCTCCGTGCAAAGTCGCCGGAGGTATGGCCTGCGCAATGCGGTGGTAGAAAGACCTGTCTGCAGAAACAGACGATAAAGATAGGGGGGTTTCTGCAAGGGTCCAAAAAGCTATGGGTCAAAAAGTAATTGTTGAGGATCATTTTGTAAAGTGGGTCAAGGCGACCTTTCCTTAGGTCCAAATTATGGTATAACCGTAATTTAGACCTAAGGAATCAAATGGTGAGGTTGGTTTTTAGGTTTGACCATGTTTGACTAGATATTTTGCACAAAAATCTAAATAAGGTAAAAAATTGGGTACGGCTCTCAATCTAGGTCAAGATAGGTTCCAATGGCCAAATTGAAGGTTCTAAACCCTAGGGGATATTTTTTCATGAATTTTAGAGGATTTAATTGATTTTTATCTTGCCTAAAACTTCGTGAATTAAAGTGAGTTTGTTTTAGGGTTACAGAATGTCATTTAATTCCCAAATTTTGTTATAACCCTTTCCTAATCGAATTATCCCACTTTTTCTCTTATTAAGCCCATTTGACCTGTGTCTAGACCCTTAGAAATCCCATTTATATACTGCAATGGTAAAATTATAGTTTTACCCCTTGTGAATTATTTTATACTCAGATTTGCAATTCCTTGATTTAAGCTTTCCCTTAGGCTTTGTAGGAGCTTTTATACACTTAATTAGGTTAAAATGTGCTAGTTAGGGTTCATGACGAGGTTCTCATCAGGAGCCAACTCTTTATTTTAAGTGTGCACACCATCTCCTCTTGCAACTGCCGTGCGGCGACAGAGCATGGCGCACCGCCCATTGTCATCACCACACCTGCTCTCGCACAACAGCAACAACAGCCTCCGTGCTCCCACCGGTGGTGAATAGCACACTCGTGCTCCCAGCCCGCGCTCGCACAACAATGCACTCACACCTCCCAACCCGCACGTGCACAGCTGCAGCAGCAAACATTCCAGTGCTGACCTCCTCTCGCACGGCCCTTGCGCGTGCGCCACAGCCGGCCCCCTCTTCTTCTTCTTCTCCATCAACCCATAGAGCGGGTGTTTATCACGCTGAATCGGGTTTTAAGAATATCGCGTTGTAATATAGCCGAAAAAGCGTTTAAAACAAATACAATTTTATTACTCAAATTTTAAAGTCTGAAGTCGAACACAGGGAGCAAATTGGTACTTTAAAAATCAAGATCACAATTAAATGAATATGTAATAATTTCAATGTCACAATGCAAAAATATGAGAGTAGATGTGTAGCACAAAATATTCAAGAACTCAATTATGAATAAAAAATAGAATTTCTTCTCTCTTTGATTCTCTTCTCCTTATGATTTTTGCCTTGGTGAGCTCTGTCTTCTGCCTTCTGATTTGGCCTTGGCTTCTCCCTTCTTCAGTTTTCCTTGGCTTCCTCTGCCTCTTCCTGCTTCTTCTTGTTTAGCTTTTCTCTTCTTTCTCTCTCTGCCAGCTGCCTTCTTCTTTGGCTTTTGCTTTGTTGCTTTCAGCTTCTTTTTCCTTCTCTTTTCCTTCTTTGCCTTAGCATCTGCAGCCCTTTTCTTTCCTTCAGCTCCTTCCTCTGTTCTTCTTTCTCTTCTGACTTCTGCCTTCTCTGCTGCCTTGCCATCTCCTTCTTCCTTAGCTTCTCTTCTTCTCCTCTTCGGCCTGCAGAGCAAAACCTACCCCTTACCCACACGAACTCTCTTCTCTCTTTTCTCTCTTAGGTTCTGCTCTCCCAGAGCCACATTTCTCGGGTAATCGGGTCGGGTACGCACCTGGGACCAGGCCCACCAATGTGCGGTGGTGGGCGATGTGTTCTAGCCGGGTGGGGTCACCAGGTCCGTGAGGCGTGGTCGCGGACGAGGAGGTCGGGTCGGGTGACAGAGGGACTTTACCCTGTGAGTTGGAGGCGAAGAGCCTATGGCAAGAAAATAATTTATGCGGGTGAAGCACCTCGAAACTTTCCGAGGTGGGACTATCTTCCCACCCCCTTCGCGCGTGCCTGCAGCAGAACTCCTTCAATTGAGGCAGCTTCGACTGCCCTCGACTCTAATTGGATGCGTGGAGATGCTCGCGAGAGTGCCCCGCACAGCCTGGGACACGACCTGGGGCTGACGAAGCCTGGAGCTCGTTGCAAGAAAGCTTCAAGCTTGGCGTCAATGGTGAAGGGCTCTTGGACCTGAAATCATCACAATGGTTTTGCGGCCACGCTAAAACACTTAGGGAGCTTCGCCAAAGTGCGGCGAGTGTACAGAGGTGGTCTGCGTGGCGTGGGAATGCCTGTGGGAGCGTGCCTAGGGCACACTGTGGCCGTGTGTGTGGGTGTGTTCGGGGGTGTGTTTGGGTGAGTTGCGGAATGATATGAGTGGGGGATTATGATCTGGGCATCGAGGTGGAGCTTATGGACCGGTCGGCGAGGAGGGAGGTGGTCTGTGGAGGTGGAGCGAATTCGTCGGTTTTGGTGGTCGGAGGTGAAGGGGATGATGGTGGTGGAGTACGGCAGCAGTCGGTTGAGGGAAATAAAGAGGGGGAAGGAATGTAGAGGGTGAGAGAGAATTATCTAGGAGGTGAAGAGATGAAGATGAGACGGAGGTGGCGTCTGGCACGTATTACCGATGTCGGAGACGGAGATGCTTAGTGAGGATGGTCGACGAGGACGAAGAGGATGCAGGGGCGTCGGCGGGTGTTGCGCGACGTGGATGAACGTGAGGGAGAGGAACCTGCCACCGGTATTGTTGCTAGGTGACGAGGGAGAGTAGGAGAGGTTGGCGGAGCTTGATAAGCAAGTTGGCCAGCGGAGGAGAGACAAAATTGAGGAGGTTCTCTGGCTGATTCAAGCTTAGGAGATGCGGGGTGAAGTGGGGCTGCTTAAATAGGTCTCGGGAAGGGGTTTTGTGCTTGGAAGCCAACCTTCCAAGCAAGGTAAGGTCGCCGGCGATGATAACTCGAGAGAGACCTAAATCTCTCATGCGTTCACATGAGAGATTGGGTACCAAGTAGAGCCTCAAATTGGGTTCACATTGGAGGGGATTTTTCAGAGAATCTCCCTTCCAATTTTGAAGGGGATTCTCTGAGAGATCTGGGAGAAATCGCCTTCTAAAGCTTGCTGGAGTAGGATTCCTCTGCTCTAATGATGGAGGGACCTAATTTCAAAGAACGATATAGATTCTAGGGGTCAAATGAAAGGATTTTTGAGAGATAGGGGTAGGAATGTAATTGGGTCAGACCTATTTGAAAAGTGAGTCAAGATGAGTTTCCCTTAGGTCCAAATTTCGCTAAAAACCTAATTTGGTCCTAAGGAATCCAATGGTGAAGTTGGATTTTGGGTTTGACCACGTTTGACTGGGCAATTTACGTAGAAATTTAATTTAGGGCAAATATTTGTCTGAGACCCCATTCTTGGTCAAAATGGGTTCCAATAGCTAAATTGAAGGTTCTAAACCCTAGAGAATATTTTTATATAATTTTTAGAGGGTTTATGTGAATTTTATCCTAACTATAACCTTGTTTAATCAAGTGGATATATTTTAGGGTTACAAAAAGTCATTTAATTCCCAGAACTCGCATGAACCCTTTTCTATCTGTTTCAACCCACTTATTATCTTGTTAAGACCATTTGACCTGTGTTTAGATCTTGAGAAAACATGTTGTTTCTTGCAATGGTAAAATTACAATTTTACCCCATGTTTCTTGCATTTCTCTCAAAATGGTTTTTCAGTGAATTAAGACCTCCAGTTGGTTATGTAGGAGCTTTTGTTCTCTTTTATGGGTCAAGTTGGGCTAGTTAGGGCTTGATGAGAACACCAAAATGAGTCCTAACTAGTTCATTTTGACCCATAAAAGAGAATAAGAGCCCTATATAACCAACTGGAGGTCCTAATTCAATGAATAAACATTCTGAGAGAAAAGCAAGAAACAAGGGGTAAAACTATAATTTTACCATTGCAGTACAACAACGGATTTCTCAAGGGCTAAACAACAATCAAAAGGTCTTAACAAGATAAAAAGTGGGTTGGTTCAGACAGAAAAGGGTTCGTGCTAGTTCTGGGAATTCAATAACATCTTATAACCCTAAAACTGACCCACTTGATTAACTAAGGTTCTGGTCAGGATAAAATTCAAATAAATCCTCTAAAAATCATATAAAAATATTATCTAGGGTTTATAACTTTCAATTTGGCCATTGGATCCTATTTTGACCTAGAATGGGGTCTCAGCTAGATATTTGCCCTAAATTGGATTTTTACGTAAATTGCCTAATCAAATGTGGTCAAACCCAAAATCCAACTTCACCATTGGATTTCTTAGGTCTAAATTAGGTTTGTACCAAAATTTTGACCTAAGGGGAACTCATCTTGACCTACTTTGCAATAAGTCCAACCTGATTACATTTCTACCCCTATCTTTCGAAAACCCTTGCATTTGGCTCCCTAGCTTCTTCGTCGTCCTTGCAAATAGGTCCCTCCGCCATTATCGTGGAGGAAATCCTACTCCGGCGAACTTTAGAAGAAGGATTCTCCTTGATTGTTCAGAGAATCCCTCCCAAAATTGTAAGAGAGATTCTCTGAGTAATCCTTTCCAATCTAAACCTACTGATGAACCCTAATTTGTACCCAATCTCTCATGTGAACACATGAGAGATTTGGGTCTGTTTGAAGCTTCCAACTCCGGTGGACATACCTTGCTTGGAAGCTTGGCTTCCAAGCAGAAATCCTTCCCCAGAGGACTATTTAAGCAACCCCTGATCCAGCCGCATCTCCTCAGCTTGGAATTGGGCCAGTCCACCTTCAATTTGTCTCTCCTCAACGGCCACAAAAACTCCGCAAGCTTCGGTGGTTCCTCCCCCCTCTCTCTCGTCGCCCAACCACAATACCAGTGGTTGGGTTGCCTTCCTCTCATTCATCCACGTCAGCCATACCAGCCCAGACGCTGCCACTGCCCTCATCTTCGCCGCCACCTCTTCTACGGAGATCTTCGTCTCTGACGTCGGCCGTACCAGCCCAGACGCCTCCCCTGTCCCCTTTGTCTTTAAAATAGGACTGTTAGCTTCCCTCTCCCTTCTACTCCCGTTCCCCCTCTTTATTTCTCAAAAACATCCCTCGACGCCACCAATCACCATCACCTTCTCCACCTCTGGCCATACCTCCAACAAGGCACCCTCGTCACTCTGCACCTCCATCCACCTCGCCAACCACCCTATGACGTTCGCAACACCCCACTGATCATCTCCCACTACTCCAATCTCTCCGTCGACCATCCATAGGCGCCACCGAACACACCCACTCACACGGCCACAGAGAACCCTAGGCACGCCACCACAGCTGTTCCCATGCCATGTCGACCACCACCGCATATTCACCGTGCCTTGGCAAATCTCCCTGGACGTTTTATCATTGTCGCAAGGCCGTGCTCATGATTTCAGGTTCACGCAACACCAGCTGCTATGGGTGAAGAAGCTTGAAGCTGCTTCTTGTGTTCCAGCAGCTGCTGCTCCAGGCGTGAGTCCAAGGATTTTGGTGGCCTACAATATTCCGTGATGCACATACATATGTGGGCGCATGTCTACGTTGCCAGCAAACAGGAACCATCGGAAAAAGGGATTAGATGCCCTAGCAACCTATTCTCCCCATTGACATCTTTAACATTTGGGGCATCGACTTCATGGGTCACTTTCCTGTGTCCTTCAGATATGATTACATCCTTGTGGCCATGGACTATGTATCGAAATGGATAAAAGCCATACCCACGCAAACCAATGACCATTCCGTGGTCTTGGATTTTGTTAGGGTAATATCATTTCTCCATACGGGTGCCCAAGAACGTTCATAAGTGATGGAGGACCTCACTTCAAGATTGTGCACTTCACATGACTACTCCAAAATTTGGGAGTCAACCATATGATAGCCACACCTTACCATCCCCAAACGAGCAAACAAGTTGAAGTGCATAAGGATTGGTCTAAAAAATTAAATGATACTCTTTGGGCCTACAGAACAGCGTATAAAACTCCCTTGGGCATGTCTCCTTTGTGTCTTGTCACCGGAAAAGTGTGTCACCTTCCCGTTGAAATACAACACAAAGCCTATTAGGCTATTAAAAATGTTAACTTAAATATGGATAAAGCGGGAAAGGCACCTATGCTGGAGTTAAGTGAGCTTAAAGAGCTTCGTAATGAAGCCTATGAAACTTCTCAAGCTTACAAGCAAAGTACAAAGGTCTTCCATAATAAGCACAACATTAGAAAGACCTTTGAGCCCAACCAGTGGGTTTGGCTTTTCAATTCCAGACTTAAATTATTTCCAGGAAAGTTCAAGTCCCGCTGGGTGGGCCACGCGTTGTTATCAATACCTTCCCTCATGGAGCTGTAGAAATTCGAAACCCTACTTCTGGTGCAAGCTTTAAGGTAAATGGTCAACGACTGAAACCTTATGTTACTCTTTTAGATGGCCAGGTTTTGGACACACTTCAGCTTGAGG
This sequence comes from Thalassia testudinum, assembly GCA_037157565.1. NCBI lineage: Eukaryota > Viridiplantae > Streptophyta > Magnoliopsida > Alismatales > Hydrocharitaceae > Thalassia > Thalassia testudinum. The sequence goes on from JAZHRO010000030.1 coordinate 60,378,973, forward strand.
AGCCTTAGCTCCTCCCACTCTCCTCCTCAGGTGATATTCTTCCTTGTCTTTATTTCCCAATGAGGACATTGTCAGTTTTAGGCATGGGGGGTATAACCTGAGGTTGTTTATAGCATTTATAAATATTTGCATGCATTTGGGCTAGGTGCATTAGCAAAAAAAAAAAAAAAACTCTTGAGTTGAATTGGTTAGTCCCTAGCAGAAACTTTTTTATCATGGCGGTGTCATTAAATTTTTTCTTCTTAAATTGTTTCTTAAGTTTAGAATCCAGTACATTTACTTCACTTGCACGTAGACTGGGTAATGGATCTTTTTAAGAAAACCAATAAACATTTTTAGTCTACTGAACCCTTGGACAGTTAATTGGGAGTCAGGAAAACTATTTTCTATTCGATCCACCTAATATTTGTGAGGAAGTAGAGAGACTACTGGTGCGCTATGTCTAGTGCAAGGACTCTTAAGTTCTGGATAATTAAAGGATGATACCTCAGAGTTAGGCATAGTTTTCTCTCTCTGTTCCTATGTATGAATAGTGTGTTAATTCTCAAGAGTCACCAAATAAGGTAGGTACATAGAGATTGAGTCCTAATAAAACTATAACTTTGGTGAATGGTCACAACCATCCTTCATAAAATCCTCAGCTGAAGGAGGGTAGTGGCGTCAAAGGTCAGAAATAAGCTTGTCCTATCCATCTTTTCCCCGGTGTCGAGAGTAGGCATTTCCACCAAATAAGTCACACAATATCCTCTTACCATCATCATCCCTAATAATGCCTTATGAATAAAAGTATGCGTTGATTTGTGTTAGTAGTAAAAAAAAATAGAGATAGAGAAGAGACATCTATATGGAAAAAAAAATAGAGAGAGAGAGAAAAAGAAAAAGAAAAGAGTTCAAGTTTATAGTTTATTTTCATGTTATCTTTCATTATGTGTCGATGTTTTTGAGGTAACAATGAAAACATCCATTGTGATCCACCAAATGTGACCTATACCTACTTTTCAGCATTTCTGATCGCCCAAATACTGGTCGAGGACTTCTAAGTTAGTTGTAGGGTTATTAGGATATTAATTGAAGTGTGAATGCCGTGTTAAGCCACCAAATAGTGAGAACATTTACAAAATCTGGTAAGATATGTGATCTCAAAAAAGAAAGAAGAAAAAGAAAAAGAGAAAGAAAAGAGAGTGAGTGAGCATAAGGGAACGCAAAGAGAGCATAGTTTTTAGCCTTTCTCTAGGTTGACTTGTTTGATAGTTTAGACATTTAGAGTCTGCAGTACTAGACTACATGTAGCACGAGATGAGTGAGAGCCACCAAATATAAATCCATTCAAATCAGTATCTCCTACCTAAGCCAAAAAGCCGAGGTCGAATTATAGATCATTTTCTGCTTCATCCCCGAGGGAAGTAGTTGCCTATCTCGATAGAATTGTATCAAGGGTGAAGGTAAGTTGGCTCTTCACTTGGATCCATTACCTAGGCTGCTATAACTTCACAATTGTCTGGATCTCTAAATTTTTTTGGAATAAGGAAAGAAGAAATCTTTTTGTTACTTCCATTATTTTTCACTTTTACTAGGGACTAGCAAAACTTAAGCATGAGGGTATTTGATGAGTCCAATTTACTGGACACTTAATTAGCCAAGTGCATTTAAATCACGCCTCATTAGATTGCAAGTAGAATTAAGTGATAGTTTATCTTAATTAGAAGATATTTTGTTAAAACTTCATACATATATGTTTACGTAGGGTTATGTGTGCAAATATCCAAAATTCAACTCCATCGCCAGTGGTGCGCTGGCTCTCGCTGGCCTCAGCTGACCGCCTCCTTCTCGCCGGCCACCCAGATTAGCCAACAACCTATGGCACCGCCTCATCAATAATTTTGTTGGAGACGATCTCAGGGGAGGAAAAAAAACTTGAGAGGCATTTAAAAATAGGAGGATGGATAGAGGATGGGTGCCTAGGGGGGAATCTTCATCGTGCATAGAGCTCGCACCACGAAAGGAGCCAACTCTTTGTTTTAAGCGTGCGCACCATCTCCTCTTGCTACTACCGTGCAGTGACAGCACAGTGCACTACCCACCGCCATCACCACACAGGCGTGCGCACAGCAACAGCAACAACCTCCGCACTCCCATCGGCGGTGAACAGCGCACTTGCGCTCCCAGCTCGCGCGCGCAAAACAGTGCACTCGTGCCTCCAAACCCGCACATGCACAGCCGCAGCAGCAAACACTCTGGCGCTGACCTCCTCGCGTGTGCGCCACAGCTGGCCCCCTCTTCTTTTTCTCCGTCAACCCACAGAGCGGGGGAACCCAAACTACCCAAAAACGCAGCCACGACCACGGACCTCCATTCACACGCCGTCGACTCCAACACACTCGCCGCACCCTCGAGCACAGCGATGCCCTCAAAACCGCCCATGAAAGCTTGCGTGTGATGGCGAGCTGCCGCCCCTCCTCGTCGCCGGCGAGAGCTCCGGCCATCGATCGATGTGCCGCCACCACCCACGCGTAGCCCTCGTTGTGGCCAACCTCTTCCGAGCTTCGCACGCCTGACCGCGACCTCTTCTTCACGTGCGGACGAGGCAAAGAATTCCTCAATTTCGGGTTTTATTAGTATTTACATTTGATGCCATTGCCACCGATTTTATTTTTATTTTTGAATATTATATTGAAGAGAAATTACATCAGAGCACTTATACTTTCTCGTTATTATTCAGTGCATATTTTTCACTTTCGATTGCATCAAATTGTGACTCATATTTGCATCATTCCTCTCTCGTACGCATACCATTGGAATTTACATGAGATGCCACTAATGAACACATCTTTTAATGAATATTTTATTGAGGAAAAACTTTGCCTATAACCATACATTCTCTAGTTATTGTGTATTTTCTTCTTTTTGCCTTATTTCGCCTTGAAGTAAGCACGTCACTCGCATTGATTGGGCAGATACAAAGGGAAATATTCGTGAATTGATTGCATCTATTCCTCCCTATGGATACGACATCCTAATTATTGTGGTTACATTTAATGAATTTTTTATACGAGATTTCCACCACATAAAATACAGCAACGACACATCCTTTTATTGCAATCATCTTAATTAAGCGTAAACCTCGCCATCCGGAACGCTAGACTTCACAATATGATCATTGAGAATGGCCTTTCGGCTTTTATCAGACGTCCGTAGAGGACCTTAGACGTCTGATAAGTGACCGTTAGCCCTCGATTGAGCCAAAATCACTTTTCTTGAGGTTAATAGCTGTTTGTGCCTTGGGAAATCCATTCTCGCAGTAAATTAGGTTTCCAGACGTCTAGACCTTATGCCAGACGTCCGATGTGTCGTTTGACTAAATTACACTAGAACCCTGTTTAGGTCTGACTCAAGTCAGTAAGGAAATCCATCTAGGATTAGTCGTCTTATTTAGTTTCCAAACATCTTAAGAGTGTTTTCCAGATGTCTGATATTTTTTCCAGACGTCTGATGACCCTGTCAGAATCATTAATGATTCTGATCGTGGCTTGTTTTGCCTTGCGATCATCCTCAACGCCTACCTAAGGCTTCCATAGCCTTCCTGGGCCTTTCTAAGCCATCTATAAATAGGAGAGGCCCCTTGTTATGAACATGGGCATCAGACGTAGTTTAAGACGTTTGGGAATTGGCCCAAATGTCTGGAACCCTTCCCAGACGCCTGGTATTAAATTTTTTCGGTGTACGGGTTTGCGTCTACGCGGGTGCGCGTGCAGATTGAACCCGCTTCCTTCGCTCTTCTCCTTTCTCTCCCTCCTTGCAGACGACGTCGCTTCTTTTCTCTCTCTCCTCGCACTACCTTCAAATAGTGCTCCCCTCTCCCTCACCCTCACTCCACCGCCTTCATCTTCTTCTCCCTACGAGCGAGCGAGTGCGGCAGCAGCGGTTGCAGCGAGCATGCGGGAAGGAGTGTTGCGAGAGGAAGAAGAAAGCTCGATCGTGACGGTGCGAGCTTGCCGGGGCAGCTAGAGCTGGCCGGCGGGGGAGCAGCGAGCATGGGGTGTCACGGAGGGGCTGCTACACCTTGGGTAGCAGGCGGACGCAGCACGGCGCGGCCGAGCGTCGCGGGCGAAGAGCGAAAAGGGTCCTGATTCTAGGAAAATTTCCCAGAATCAGACGTCTGGACTTACATCCAGATGACGCAGGAGACGTCTGGAGGAAGGTCCAGACGTCTGACAGGTACAATATTTTCCTACCTTCTTTTTACGCGTGTACAGCCATGCAGTCGTCCGCCGCGTTCTTCTGCGCCTCTTCGTGATGAGAGTGGGTGTGTGTGTGAGCAAGTGTTGTTCGGGAGGGTGGGAGGGCTCGCCATCCCACACGGATCAGACGTTTGGCCACAGTACCAGACGACGGAGCGGACCTCTAGACGTCTGGGGTGACAATCGGACGTCTGGAAACCAAGACTAGACGATCCAACGGGCTTCTGGACGTCTGAAGGACTATGCAGACCGAGGTATGACATGATCAACCTTTTAAGACGTCTGGATGAGGTTCCAGACATCTGATTTTGGGCAGATTCGTTGTTTTTGACCCGTTTAGGGTCCGTTCGGAGTCTGTTTTCTATGTTTCAAGTTGCGTTCGTTCCAGATTTATTTCCTCTACCTGTTTACAGTAATTGTATACTGTTCTGAGAAACTCCTTGTGTTGATCCTTATGTTAGGACCCCATTCCATTGCGACTCTAGGGGTTGCGAAGGTGCGCAGGATTGCCGACCACCCCCCCAGTACTCCCGATTTCACGGGTAGAGTGGCCTTTCCAATTATTTATCGAAAATTTTGAAATTGTGAAATAGTTAATAGAGTCTAGGGCATTGCATGAACCCTAGGACGGAGAAATTAGATTGAATGATAGATCCTAGGGTATTGCATGAATCCTAGGACTGAAAAACTAGATAGAATGATAGATCCTAGAGTACGGCATGAATCCTAGGACTGGAAAACTAGTTGAATATACAAACATTGCAGTCTTGGAAAAGTAGAAAGGAAATGATAACTGCCTGTAAATTGGTTAACAGCTTCCTGTTTTGAATGAATAAATACGGTTGAGAACATGGGTTATATGAATATAAAGCTGGAACGGTGAAACCTAAATTGGCTGAGTTAAAAGAGCATGAACCCTATGGGGAATTAGGAGTAGAACTCCTGGAAAGGGAATGGAATAGAATTGGGGAAGTGAGCTAGCCCTTGAGTACGGAGTACCAAGGAGAGCAACTGTCCCCCTATTTAGTGCAGAGCGGAGCTAGCTGCCCCAGGGACCCAGGGTTAGGTCTGACCACTTTGTACTGACTTTTGGCCCTCGTGTACACAGTACCGAGGAGAGCTACTAGTGTAGGGAGAGCACTAGCTACCCCACGGGCCCCGGGGTTCTGCTAGCTCTCCTACACCGACTTGTTAGGCTCACTGGGCAAACCAGGGTAGTCAGGCGAGGGTGCACGGACTGTGGAGGGGCAAGACCCCTGTTTGGTTACTTTGGAGGGGCTGGGCCCCTGTTACTGAGAGGGCTCTACCCTATACTAGTTCCGTGATGTGCTTTGGGCGCACCCGTTAACGGAAACGACTGACCGCGTGCCAGTGTGGGGTAGCTACCCGTGCGTTTATCGCGCGTGCCGTAGTCACCGTTACATCTGTCAGTGATGTTGGGGTGGTTAACTGAGGGTAGGACCACCACGGGGGACTCTCCCGGCCAGGAGAGCACCACGTGTTACTTCTACTTTTCGGGAAAGACTGAAATCAAGATCGTTCCTACGAGGAACATTCAAGATGAAGAGAAGGATCTGAGAAATAATCAACAGTGAATAAATGGAAAAATATAAGAAAAGAAAGTAGTAATATAACAGCTACTGTACACTCTACTGCTTCTTTTAGCTTTTAGTTGCCACTCTACTCAGCGTTTCGCTGACGTGCCACCCTTGTTACCTTTTCAAGACCAGGTGTTGAGCAGCCAGAGTCAGCGGCTGCAGAGGGCTTTGGGCCTAGTAGAGCCCAGTAGTGTTACTTGTAGTACCTACTGTACTTTTCTTTCTGCTGTAGTGAGTAGTTTTCTGTTACTCCCTGTACTCTCTTGATTTTAAGCTTCATGTTATGTACATGTTTATTTCTCTACTGTTGTGGTGATGTATACTGTAGTATTTCCTTTCTTTACTGCTGTATTTTTTTACTGCTAGTTATATATATGGTGAGTGTGGTTTATTTTACTGCTCTTTTGGTTACTTTCTCGTTGGACGACTAGGTCTTGGGATCAGTCGAGTCGGTCTGATTCTCGTATCTCGTAGGGATTCGGGAATCGGGTCGTTACACCCCTTGACTTGTAGAAACATACCTTGTAACACTACTTACACATTCCTTTGTGTCAATGAGAAGAAATCATCAAGACAAGAAGTGATCTTATTCTCCAAGCTCCATTCAACAAATTCGAGAGCGTCGTTACTCTACCGAGATCGCACCTACATTCTTCCATCTAAGGGAAGTCTCTTTTTCCTATAGAAGCTAAGTTTAGAATTTATCTTTGTGGCTCTATAGGGTTGCTTTGTAATTTTACTTTGTAAATTCGTTGGGTATTCGCGTTGCGAATTCCTGTCTCCTTCGTGAGACAAAAACCTTCTCGTAAAGAGAAGGGGTTTGAGGTACATTACTCTCGTATAAAGTAGTGTGGCTGTAAGAGATTGTACTACCCTCATTTAAGTAGTATATTAGTGGATTTGATCGACTCGGTTGATCGAGAAATTCTAAGTCGAGAGGCTTAGGTGGTGGTTTTTACCCTGGTTTGGGTTTCCACCTAAAAATACCTGTGTTTGTTGTGTGATTGCATTTTGTGAGATTGTTTTATTTTGCTTCGGCACTTTATTTTTATATCCTGCAAATCTCACCCCCTCCTATAGGAATCTCCATTTGGTATCAGAGCTGGTTTTCCGCCTTTAGGAGTAACTTCTGCGGAAAGATTAATGGAAGGGAGCATATCCGTAACGAGGATTTTCGAGGGGCAGTCTACCACCCGTCCGCCGTTCTTCGACGGGAGCAACTACCCCTATTGGAAGCTCAGGATGAAGACGTGACTTCAAGCCAACGACTTTACGATTTGGGCCAGGTGCGAGACGTCGTTTGACATCCCGGAGAAACCTGCGAGAGGTTACTTGCAACAACAAATTTGTGAGCTCTCTCTCAACTCAAAAAGAATGAACACATTGTACTGCACATTGAACCCAGAAGAATTCAATCGAATCTCGCAGTGTGCCACCGCATACGAAATTTGGCACACACTTGGGGTAACTCACCAAGGTACGTCTAAGGTAAAGTCTTCTAAAATTAATTTATTTTCACAGGAATTTGAATCATTTTCTATGGAGACTAACAAAACCTTAAGTGAGATGAACACTAGGTTCACTCTCATTGTGAATGGATTGAAAGCTTTAGGGAATACCTTTATCAAGGGGGAGCTTCAAGGAAAGCCTCTCCGTTCCCTGAGACCGGAGTGGGAAGAAAAGGTCACCGCGATCGAGGAGGCGAACAACATAGAAGAGCTCAACATGGAGGACCTCTTAGGCAATCTCATGGCTTACGAGAAGAAGTTGAAGCAGAAGAAGAAGGATGCACTGAAACCAAGACCAAAGAAGTCTCTCGCATTTAGAGCTGCTTTAGACACCGAGGCAAGTTCCAACGACGAAGACTTCAAATTTTTACTTAAAAAATTTTCCAAGTTTTGTAGGGATTCTAAGAGAGAAAAGAATGTGAAGAAGGAAAAGGAGCAAGTTAGCCCGAGATGTTTCTACCACTGCCCTCTTCTCAAAAAAGAGAAGGAGAAGGAGAAGAATTAATAAATAATTAATGCCAATGATGAGATCACATTTGTGGGCTAATCGTATGCATAAATACCTAGATATTAGAATGATGTCTACATATAAATAGCATACTTAGATTTATAAATAGATTAGTTTATAAAAATGATTGCATGCATATTTTATATATTGCATTCACAAGTATTAGAAGGTAATGTGCATTATGGTGACATGCATGCATTACATGAATTATTTTGGATTACCTTTGTAAATAACCCTTTTTTTTTCTTTTCCTAGAAAATCCACTGCTTCAATGAGCCGCATCCACCGCCGCCAGCCTTCTCGCAACAGTAAATAGCCACAACGCATCCCCAACGGTTTAGATTTATTCGTCGAGTTGCTGGTCGAGATGCGCGGCGGGAGAAACAAACGGGAGAGGCGTTTAAAAGAATGGACGATCGGCTTCCATCTTTTGGCTCTCGCCTCCATCGTGCTCTTCATGCGCACACCATGTACATGGTATGCAGAGTAATCTAAAGCAGGCTTCATCTTCTTCCTCCGCCCGCCCTCGGCCTCCTACACACGATGACAGCGTGCGCATCCTCACCACCAACCCCTCCGTAGCAGCACGCATAACCATATCTTTCTTCTTCCTCTTCTCCAACCTCAACAAAGCAACCCAACACTGCCACAGTCCCTTCACCCATCGCCCCCACCTCAGCAAACCTACACCCTTAGCCGCAGCCCACCAACAAATGCCGCAGCCCCTCCCTCATCACCCCTACCTACTCCCCTATGTCTCCTCCTCCTCCTCCTTCTACTTCTTCTTTTCCTCCTGCAACTCATAAAGGAACCCAAAGCCATGACCTTCACCACCGCCTCAACTCCTCACCTTCGGCACCCGCTCTCGATGTGGCTACTACCGACGCCCTCCCCGCTGCTTCCTGACGTCGACACTGCCTTCGGCGACTCCACTCCCTGCCACGAAGACGCTAGCAGCACCCACCGCCACCGACCTCTGCTCCGCCGTCTAGCCACGTCCGATCATCCCGGGCCTCGCCTCCACCACCAACGTGCTCCTCTCCTTCGATGGAGCTCCTCCACCAAAGCAAACGGCTGACGACCCCTCCTCCATGCATGCAAGGAAAAGAGAGAATCATCCCCTGTTTTCACATCAATTGAAATTTACATTGAGATGCCATTGCATGAGTTTTTATTTTAAATGAAAAAATTCTGATTTATTAAGTGATATTGCAGCCAGACACCCTTTAGCTTTCATTATTTCTCGGGCCATCTAATTGCATATCTCTTTTCTTATTTTGTTAAGCCTCACATTTAAGGGTGATATTATAATTCACATTTGCTGCCATTGAACATTTGAGTTGATGGAGTTTACAGGAGTATTCTAGTGAAGGAGAATTTGCATAAGTGGTCCATCTCTTTTCAGCAATTAGAGATTAGTTATTTGATTAATCTATAAGTGTTCTCTCTTTGGCATTAGGATGAATGAATGAAATTGTTTTTAAGTAAACAAGAGGAAAACTTATTGCGAGTTTATTTGGCTCGATCCTCCCTGTGGATACGACATTTTTACTATGGTTTAACTTGATATCTGTTTTAATATTTGATTGAGAGAATTTCCACCACACAATTACAACGACATATCAGTTTATCGCTATCATCTTCGTAATCAAGCGAAAACCTCTCCATCAGCCAACAATACCAAGATAAGTGATAAGTATTTGCAATAGATACTTAAGCACTATAAAAGTTATGAATTGGTGCCAGGGGCACCAACATAAAAATGTACATGATGACACTAGTATCTAAACTTACGCGACTGGTGGTGATCCCATTAGCATCAATGGTGATGCCGTTAGTACCTATGGTGGGGCCATTAGCACCATAATAGGTGTTTACAGAATTGATACCAACAATAACAAAATAAGTGATAAGTAATTGATACCAACAATATCAAAATAAGTGATAAGTGTTTGCAATAGATGCTTAAGCACTTTAAAAGTTATTGAATGGGTGCTAGGAGCACCAACATGAAAATATATGTTATGACATTAGTATCTAAACTTATGCGACTGGTGGTGATGTCATTAACACCAATGGTGATACCCTTAGCACCTATGGTGGTGCTGTGCTGTCAGCACCACAATAGGTGTCTACATGAGTTGAACACTTTTGCCTTTTAGGAAAATGTGGCAACCAAGACCAAGAAAGGTACTTAGCACCCATGTGACAAAAAAGAGATGCAATCCTCATATGTGACTCCACCCACCAACATCTCGTCCAATCCTCTCATGTGACTCCATCCACCAACGACAAAGAACTACCCCAGCCAACTCTTCTATATTCGCACCAATGGTGATGTTATTAGCACCTATGGTGATGCCAAAAGCACCTATACTATCTCACAGCAATTATGGTAATGCCATTAGTATCTATTATAGTGCCGACGTCATCTACTGAAGGCAAAATTTCCTCTCCCTCCACCAAATGTAGGCCCACTTGATAATTGATATTTAATATAAAGAAACAAAAGAACGTAATATTTGTTATGTAGTTGTCCCCACCACATTCAAAAAAATCACTACACAACTTTAACTTAAAATGTACAGGTGATAAATAATTTTGCACTGGTGATAAACTACTTTGCACCGTTGATAAATTATTGTAAGGTGTCTTTGCACCGATGTAATCTCATTTCTCACCCGTGATAAATTATTCCAATGATAGTTTCAGTTGTCCAAAATGATTTTGCACCCGTGCAAAGTAATTTCGCAGCTGTGTAAGGTGATTTTGACTTATGGATTTATGAATTACGGTTTAGGATTTAGACTTATGGAAAGTGATTTCACGTATAGGTGAAGAAACACTTGAAATTTAATTTTACACCAGTGTAATCATACTTTGCACCCGTGCAAAGTAATATTGCGTTGGCACTAAGTAATTCAAAGTAAGATTGTACCGATGCAATCTTATTTTACACACGTACAATATTATTTTGAAGGTGTAAAGTGATTTTGTACAGTTGTAAAATAAGATTACACCCATGTAAAGTGATTCCGAGGAGATTTAAGTGGTTTACATCTGTACCAAAGTAATTTATTGTTGATTCCAACAGTGATATATTCCACCATGTGTAATACTTTTGTAGATAAAAAAGAATACAATTAAAATCATATGTACAATACTGTATATTAATTTTTACATTTTTCAACCAACACTCTTTAAATTATTGTTTGCCAATTCTAATGGCAATCTCATTCCTCTGGCTCATTAGATATGATATAAATAAAACTAAATTCCGTACAAAATTAATTCTCTGAAAGTTTAACGAATACATCATTTGATCAATAGCCGTTAGTATACATTCAGTAAAACAAAAGGTTTTATATATATCATTATAAATTTTTGATATGTTTTTATATTTAGCATTTATATTGTTACAAAATTACTTCATTATATATGATCATGTATCTTTGCTTCGTTAAATTTGATAGAAAATATTTAAAAAATTTTAAAAATATTAAAATTTATATTTATCTTTCAATAATTTTTTCACATTTTTTGACACCTAAAAAATAGAATTTACATATATATTCTTATAAATTTTTGATATGCATATATCCTCACCTATTTGATATATATATATATATACCCCATTAGCGATAAGTAAGTGTAACATTATCTAAACCATCAAATAACTACAACATTATCAAAACATTGAAGAGCCAAGAAGAAGAAGACATGACAGTGGGTACGGAGTTCATTTAAACAACGTATAGACGAGTTAATTAGAGCTTAATTCGACCAACGGTGCAGTAGGGAATGTATGTCCTAAGTAGATTCACATGTTCTTGTCCATAAATGCTTTAGAAAATAACTTCAAGATGGGAAAGGGGAAGACATTTCATTGATTGATCGTCTGTACAGTTGAAATTAATGGTTTTGACGGAGGGCTGATGCGTGGAATGGTTAGTAGACTTTTACTAGTCCAAGTAATAATAACTTGTTAGAAAAGAATGCAATTAATGATATTATAATTGAAAGATCGGACAGCTTCTGGCCAATCTATTAAACAAACGACATTGTTCAGTCGGCTATAAAATTTAGTGCACTCGATGCCTTCTGGGTTAATCATCGGCACCTCGTGAATGTGAGGGTGTTCGACTCAATGATTAATTGGATTTTTTAGAGTGGGTGATTTGATAAAGAGATCAAAGTAATTTTATAAATAATGTAGTAGTTGATTATCCAGTCCTACCGTAAGGGGGTATATATCTAGGGAGATGATGAGATTTCTAACTATACACTAAAATTTTACAAGAATACAAAGTGTAGAATCTCTTGATTTCTCTCGGATTACTTGAGGGAAGACTTAAGTGTCTTCCCATCTATTTATAGTGCAGGGATAGAGCTCCCAGTGACATCTTCTGAGCGGATCGGTCTCGGGTTCTTAACAAGATTTCCTGAGCAGATTGTGCTTTTAGCAAGATTTTCTGGGCATATATGCCGCCAGGTTATTAATGGCAGCTGTCTCTATCAGTATTTATTGAAGGCGCATGCCTGCTGTACTCTCGTCGAACCTCCAACAGATAGGGTCTCCTAGGTCAGGCTGTGCCCCGCCTGCTTGCACTCAAATTGGTTGGACTGCTAGATACTTTTGCGCAGCAGGTTCTCTTAGATGTAAACGGGTTAGATCTCCAAACCTACCTTTACTCAAGTTTCTTCGAGTCAGATCCTTCTTTTCAAATCTATCATACAATTTCAAATTCGATGACATTTTTTATCCTTTATCAGTTAAGTTAGGATACCCACTCTTCAAAGTATCAAGAAGTTCACGCAATTTCATATATTTCTTAATAGATTACGACAAACCAAGTAAAATAAAATAAATTTAATCCAATTAAGAACTAAAGCATACACAACCTTGATTGATGTGTTGACGTCGAGGGACAAAATTAAAATTTGAACATTCAACTTTCCTTACAACCTTTCTATTCACCGTGGCTAGTGACCTTATGTCATGCAAGCGACTAGTCAATAAGTTACTGTATAAATTATTTACAAAATTCATTCATAATCCAATGAAAATTTGTGGCCAATCCAAAGATGGGCTTATATGTGAATAATTATGCACCGTGAATTGTCAATTAATTTGTGACTCATATTAAAAGTGATCAAAATAAGGTACTTGGAATTATCCTTGGACATTAATGTATTTATTCTGATATAGGTTAAAATGTGTATGAGATTGAAGGGTGATTTTCATCGGTGACCTCATAGACGAGGCCCTCCTCGCTGCACAGCTCGATTCTGTCCTCACCTTTGGCCGTCAGCTAGCTCAGCCTCTCCGGTCAGGTCCACAGTGTCCCCCTCCGACCCCGCCTCTCCCTCGACAAGGCTTTTGATGTGGTTGCTTTTTTTGCCTTTTGAAAGCGGAGTGTGTATTTATGAGCTTGCAATCGGTGCTCTTGATGCTGTAGGAATTTTATTTTTGCTTTTCTGGTTGTTCAAGTAAGTGTTGCAACTATGAAATGTGGTTGTTATGTTTGTTTAAACTGAGCTTTCTGATTTACTGATCTACTAAAAATGGAACTTATCAGTTGAATTCTCTTATGTAATTGTGATCCATGCATAGAAATCAATGTGTTCATCCAATGATTTTAATTTGAATTGCTGACCTAGATAACTGTGGTAACATTGATGCCGTCAGTACCAATGGGAGATGCTGTCAGCACCAATGATGGTGCCGGCAACACCTACTTGTCTTCATCGAAATTTGAACTAGTGGTGCCATTAGCATCTATTGTAGTGTAGACAGCACCTATTAGAGACAGAGTTTCCTTCTCCCTCCACTGAAATTTGAATTCGAATGTGAGAGGCACATGTGACTTCATGTGACTCTCCTTTCTCTTAGTTAAAAATGGTAAGAGTACTTTTAGGGTCTAAAAAGGTAGTTTAACCTTTTATATCCATGAGGACATTTGACTCTCTTATGTGGCTCCACCTCATCCACATGGCATTTACCTCAACAAGATAAGTGATGAGTAATTGATGCCAACAACAACATGAAAATATACATGGTAACATTGTATCTAAACTTATGCGATTGATGGTGATGCCATTCGTAGCAATGGTGGTGTCGTCAGCATCTAGCTGTCTTCACCGAAATTTGAGGTGGTGATACCGTTAGCATCTATTGTAGTGCCGGCGGCACCTATTGAAGATAGAGTTTTTCTCTCGCTCCACCAAAATTTGAATTCAAATGTGATGGGCACATGTGACTCCATGTGAGTGTCCTTCTCTTAATTAAAAATGTTAAAAGTAACTTTAGGGTAGAAAAAGTTGGTTTAACATTTTATATCAATGAGTACATGTGACTCTCCTATGTGGCTCCACCTCATCCACATGACAACCACCTCAACAAGATAAGTGATAAGTAATTTAAAATTACGCAACTGATACTATCGGCATCTGCATACATGATGCTGTCAGCATCCGCATGTTACTACATAATTTTTACGTAATGCTGCCGGCATCCACATACATGATGCTGCTTACATGATTTTTACGTGATGCTGTCGACATCGGCATACATGATGCTGTCAGCATTCGCAACCATTACTTTCTGTTGGTGCTAGAGCACCACGATCATTTGTTTTGATGATAACAAAACACGTGTTATTTAACATTTGCAATTTGAGTCCTAGATTTCAGGTCAATTGTAAATGTGGACGTGTTTAGACGGAACTCGAGCTCGCATCCAGGATGGATTGGAGGAGCTTAATGGAAAATAGAGGAGGTTCGCGTGGAGCGACAGATTGAAGATAGAAGACAAGAAGAATAGGATAGATTCTTTTTAATCCTTTCTTGTATCTCTTGTCTTTATTTTCTTACTCTTTTTATTTCCTTAGAATATTTTGTTAAAAAGCCTCAAAGTACCCTAACAGTAGTCCTAGGAACACCTGCACAACCCTAGGATACTTAGGTTTTCTGTAGAACACTTAGAAAACCAATATAGGGTTCAAACAGCACTTCCAGACGTCTAATTATCAAATCAGACGTCTGATAAAGTATTTTAAGACGTCTGACTGTTGTTTCAGACGTCTGATATCTGTTAGGCTGGACATAGCGAGTTCTGTCTGATGAAATCAGACGTCCAAATCTTATACCAGACGTCTTAGGAGACGTCTGATGGACTTACCAGACGTCCAGATAGTGGACCATTGGCTAGCTTAGCAGGCACTCAAGATTATGACCGTTAGAGCCTTATCAGACGTCCTGAGGCCTTTCCAAACGTCTGATAAATGACCGTTTTGCCTCGGCTGACCCAAAATCTCTTCTCAGAGATTTTCTAGCCGTTGCAACGTTTGGAAAATCCATTCCCACAGTAAAAGTAGGTTTCCAGACGTCCAGACATAGTGCCAGACGTCCTGTATGTCGTCTGATAGACTTGAACAAGAACCCTGTTTAGATCTGATTCAAGTCAGGAGGAAACCCGCATGAAATCAGATGTCTGACCTTGAAATCAGACGTCTTAAAGTGGCCTTCCAGACATCTGATGCCAGAGTTAGACGTCTGATTACCCTGTCAAGTGTAATCATTGTCCTGATTTCGGCCTGATTCTCTTGGGCTTTGTTCCCAACGGCTATAGAACCTTTCCTAAGCCTTCCAAAGCCTTCCTAAGGCCTCTATAAATAGAGGGGAGCCTTTGACACACATACACACTTGGATACACTTAGCTACACACTTTCACACTCTTTTGTGTCCAGAAAAGATCTTGCTCTCTAAGCTCAAGTTCTACATCTTGAGAGCATCAAGCTTCGCGCACCCACTCTCCCGCCATTGTTTACGAGAGCGACATTACGCCATCGCGTGGCACACGCACCGCATCATCAACTCGACGCACTCCTTGCAAAGGGGAGTTTCCTATTTCCTATAGAAGCTAGGTTTAAATTACTCTGTTGGCTCTATAGGATTACTTATTTTATTTTATCTTTGTCTTTTGGTTGGGTATTCGCTTTGCGAGTTCCCGTCTCCTTCGTGGGACAAAATCCTTCTCGTGGAGAGAAGGGGTTGAGGAACGCTATCCTCGTACTTGTAGCGTGGTTGTAGTGAGATTGAATCACCCTCGTTTTAAGTGATTCGATTTAGTGGATTTTGATCAACTTGGTTGATCGGAAAATCCTAACTCGAGAGGGTTAGGTGGTGGTTTTCATCCGGTTTGGGTTTCCACCTAAAAACAATTGTGTACATTGTGTGATTGGTTTTCTTTGGTGAGATTGCTTTATATTTTATTTCCGCATTTATTATGTCACCCCTCTTCGAAATGCAAACCTACATTTGGTATCAGAGCAGGTTCTTGCGAGTTCGGAGTAACACCCGGCAAGAAGATCATGGAGGGAAGCTGTTCCACAAGCAGGATTTCCGAGGGGCAGTCCACAACCCGTCCGCCGTTCTTCGACGGGAGCAACTACCCCTACTGGAAGTTGCGGATGAAGACCTGGCTTCAAGCCACCGACTTCACGATCTGGGCCAGATGTGAGACGCCATTTGAGATCCCAGAAAAACCCGCGAGAGGCTACTCACAGCAACAAATCCGTGAGCTCTCTTTAGACGCAAAGACCATGAACGCCCTTTACTGCGCGCTCAGCTCGGAGTTCAACAGAATCTCGCAATGCGCCACCGCATACGAGATCTGGCACACACTTGAGGTAACTCACGAAGGTACTTCTAAGGTAAAAACTTCTAAACTCAATTTACTTTCACAAGAATTTAAGGCTTTTTCTATGAAATCTAACGAAACTTTAAGTGAGATGAACACTAGGTTCACTCTTATAGTAAACAATTTAAAAGCTTTAGGGAAGACCTTCATCAAGGGGGAGCTTCAAGGGAAGCTTCTTCGTTCCCTTGGATCGGAGTGGGAACAGAAAGTCACCGCCATCGAGGAGGCGAACGAAGTAGAGGAGCTCAACATGGAAGATCTCCTAGGCAATCTAATGGCCTACGAGACAAAGTTAAAGCAGAAGAAGAAGGATACACCGGAGCCAAAACTAAAGAAGACTCTCGCCTTCAGAGCCGCGTCGGATAGCGAGGTAAGTTCCGACGACGAAGACTTTAGAATTTTACTTAAAAATTTTTCCAAGTTTTGTAGGGAATTAAAGAAAGAGAAAAAGGAGAAGAAGGAAAGCCCGAGACGTTGCTACCACTGCAACGAAAAAGGGCACCTACGACCAGAGTGCCCTCTTCTCAAAAAGGAGAAGAAAAAGGAAAAGGAAAAGAAATCTAAGAAGAAGGCGTTCCAAGCCACTTGGGACGATTCCAGCTCGGAGGAAGAAGAAGTAGAAAAAGAAGAAACCGCTTACTTTGGTTTCATGGCCAGAGGAAGCAACAGCGACAGCTAAAGCGGAAGCGACGACAGCGACAATGAGGTAAATCTCGATTTACAAGAAGCTTTTAATGAACTATTTGAGATTAGTAAATCACTAAAAATAGAAAATAAAAGCATGAAAAAGAATCTTAGCTTTCTTAAAAATGAAAATGATAGGTTAGAAAAACAACTTAAGGACATAGAAGCTAGTCCTAAAAATGATAACCTATTATTAGAAAATCATAACCTCATCAATGAAAATAATAAATTGATTGAGGAAAATGATAGTCTAAAGTTAGAAATCTATGATTTAAAGACTAAGATGCAAACTATAGAAAAAGAAATTGCATGTCTTAGGGAAAATTCTAACAAATTAATCAACAAAGTAGACAAGTTTTATAGCCCTAAGGTTGAGATAGGATCTCCGTCAAGGAGACCCACTAACAGATCCGGATCCAAGCTTACTTGGATACCGAAGAAAAATTTGGAATCTTGTTTTGTAGGATTCAGGGATAACTACAATACAAAGAACTGGACCTACAAACTCAAGGCTGGTCAACTCGAGTTAGGAGAACTAAGGAGTAGACCAAGGAGGAGAACAAGACGACCGACGAGACGGCGAACAAGCGACGGACCCGCCGCACGTCGACCGCCAGACTGGAGACCAGCGCCGATGCCCGGGCCTCCAAGCTACGGATGGGAGCCCCATCCGATGTGGCATCCACCACCACCATTCGGGTCATTTCATTGGCTATGGTAGGTGAGGTAAAAATTCTTAACCCTATCTTTTTATAAGCATTTAGATAGGGGGAGTTAAAAAATGATGAGCTAATTGTCAATTTTTAAGGGGGAGATGCAAGTTAGCTAAATTTCCTTTAGTAAGGGGGAGAAAAATAATAGCTATCTTGTTGTTACAAAAAGGGAGAGAATATCACCTTTGTTAAAATAAATTCATAGAAGAGCATGTCTTAAGGTGGAGTTATAGAAAATTTAAAACCAATCAAACCTTTTTGATAATGTCAAAAAGGGGGAGGATTTTTATGCATTATTATTTACGATTTTGTCATCATCAAAAAGGGGGAGATTGTTGGTGCTAAAGCACCACGATCATTTGTTTTGATGATAACAAAACACGTGTTATTTAACATTTGCAATTTGAGTCCTAAATTTCAGGTCAATTGCAAATGTGGACGTGTTTAGACAGAACTCGAGCTCGCATCCAGGATGGATTGGAGGAGCTTAATGGAAAACAGAGGAGGTTCGCGTGGAGCGACAGATTGAAGATAGAAGACAAGAAGAATAGGATAGATTCTTTTTAATCATTTCTTGTATCTCTTGTCTTTATTTTCTTGCTCTTTTTATTTCCTTAGAATATTTTGTTAAAGAGCCTCAAAGTACCCTAACAGTAGTCCTAGGAACACCTGCACAACCCTAGGATACTTAGGTTTTCTATAGAACACTTAGAAAACCAATATAGGGTTCAAACAGCACTTTCAGCCGTCTAATTATCAAATCAGACGTCTGATAAAGTATTTTAAGACGTCTGACTGTTGTTTCAGACGTCTGATATCTGTTAGGCTGGACATAGCGAGTTATGTCTGATGAAATCAGATGTCTAGACCTTATACCAGACGTCTTAAGAGACGTCTGATGGACTTGCTAGACGTCCAGATAGTGGACCGTTGGCTAGCTTAGCAGGCACTCAAGATTATAACCGTTAGAGCCTTATCAGATGTCCTTAGGCCTTTCCATACGTCTGATAAATGACCGTTTTGCCTCGGCTGACCCAAAATCTCTTCTCAGAGATTTTCTAGCCGTTGCAACGTTTGGAAAATCCATTCCCACAGTAAAAGTAGGTTTCCAGACGTCCAGACATAGTGCCAGACGTCCTGTATGTCGTCTGATAGACTTGAACAAGAACCCTGTTTAGATCTGATTCAAGTCAGGAGGAAACCCGCATGAAATCAAACGTCTGACCTTGAAATCAGACGTCTTAAAGTGGCCTTCCAGACGTCTGATGCCAGAGTTAGACGTCTAATTACCCTGTCAAGTGTAATCATTGTCCTGATTTCGGCCTGATTCTCTTGGGCTTTGTTCCCAACGGCTATAGAACCTTTCCTAAGCCTTCCAAAGCCTTCCTAAGGCCTCTATAAATAGAGGGGAGCCTTTGACACACATACACACTTGGATACACTTAGCTACACACTTTCACACTCTTTTGTGTCCAGAAAAGATCTTGCTCTCTAAGCTCAAGTTCTACATCTTGAGAGCATCAAGCTTCGCGCACCCGCTCTCCCGCCATTGTTTACGAGAACAACATTGCACCATCGCGTGGCACATGCACCGCGTCATCAACTCGACGCACTCCTTGCAAAGGGGAGTTTCCTATTTCCTATAGAAGCTAGGTTTAAATTACTTTGTTGGCTCTATAGGATTACTTGTTTTATTTTATCTTTGTCTTTTGGTTGGGTATTCGCTTTGCGAATTCCCGTCTCCTTCGTGAGAAAAAATCCTTCTCGTGGAGAGAAGGGGTTGAGGAATGCTACCCTCGTACTTGTAGTGTGGTTGTAGTGAGGTTGAATCACCCTCGTTTTAAGTGATTCGATTTAGTGGATTTTGATCAACTTGGTTGATCGGAAAATCCTAACTCGAGAGGGTTAGGTGGTGGTTTTCACCCGGTTTGGGTTTCCACCTAAAAACAATTGTGTACATTGTGTGATTGGTTTTCTTTGGTGAGATTGCTTTATATTTTATTTCCGCATTTATTACGTCACCCCTCTTCGAAGGGCAAACCTACACTTTCTTCATAATGATGATGACATAATTTTTACGTGATGTTGTCGGCATCCGCTTATATGACCTTACCTTCAATACTTAACCTTCAATGAACAAAAAAGCATTTAAGGTTTATTGAAGGATGGTGCTAAGGACATTATGAGAAGTAACTGAGAGAGAAAAATTAATAAAGAATGTAGTAAACTTAAATGCCTTAACCATTAAAGGCGGTGCTTAGTAAAAGAAATTAATATAGAGTTTATCTATGGTTATTTGAAGTTTATATTATCCTAGCAATCATCTAAGACAATGTTGTCAACATTTATATAGTTGTAAAATACTACATATAGGATGCAAATATGCTGTTAGCACCAACAATGGATGCCGTTGGCATTGAACGTATGTGCTACGCAGATGCTATCAGGTCATTCACATCCATTTGCTTCTCATTACTCTCTTCAAGTTCTTCAGATTCCTCTCAACAGTTAGCTAATTTCACTTCTCACTTAGGTAAAATTAAGATTTATATGAGTGGGCTCTCTTTTCGGAGGATCTATGGCCCAATGGGTCGGATCGGTACTTGTAGTAGGCAAGCCCTAGTTTTATTAGTATATTTTTGTGTATATTCAAGCCTAATTAGGCCTAGAAGCTCACACCCAGGCCCACACGCCTCGCACACACGCATCCATAGGCATGTGTACACTCACGCCCTAGATAGGTACATGTATTATCGATTTTCTCATTTCAGCGTATCCAATCTGATACGCGATACATTTTGTCTGAGTGAATGAGCATCTTCTTCACCGAGGTGGGTCTATACATTCTAAGTCTCCTTTAGAAACACGTTATCTCCGACCAATCTTCGAAAAACGATTCTAATTGCTTCACAGCTCCATTTCAAGCGTATAAGAGCTCATTGGAAAGCTCTTTAGGTCTTCTTTCAATTGGACTAATCAATTTGGAGATTGGATCTCATTTGATCCGTGAAATCAAATGATGAACATGGCTCTGTCGCTATGCATTTATACGTGTTGCTGATGATGAAATCAGGTCAATTAACCTATAGATCTTGATTAAAACTCTCAATTGAGAGTTCAGAAAGAATCAAGTAACCAATCCGCACTCAAGCGAGTAGGAGAAGAGTATCAAGAAAGCTTGGAGAAGCTTCAAAGCTTCAGAGCTCTTAGATTCACTGTTCCGGACTCTGATTTTAGAGTTAAATAGCAAAACAGATGTATTAAAACATCAGCTTACCGGACTCTGATTTTAGAGTTAAATAGCAAAACAGATGTATTAAAACATCAGCTTACATGATATTTACATGATGCTGTCGACATTCGCAACTATTTCTTTCTTCATAACAAGGTTTACATGATATTTATGTTATATTATCGGCATCTGCTTATATGATGCTCTCAACATTCGCATCCATTTGTTTCTTCATAATGCAGCTTATATGATTTGGAGAAGTTAATTTTGATGCTTTAGCTAAGCATGAGTCAAATTATGGGATAAATAAGAACATTTAGAGGGATAAATGAGGATATTATCTCACAAGAAAGAGGGATAAGTTTATTCCCCCCCCCCCAGCCTTCATGGAATAACTTATCATTTAAATATCTCCTCTCATCTAGGATAATGCTCACTAAACAAGAGATACATGGACATATCCCGTGATATAAACAATGCGTTAGAAAGAGCCGGAAAAAAAATCTCAACCCTTATGCCATGTCTCGGAATTGCAACCTCTCCCACCCAAAATCCTATCAATTTCTTCAACATTCTTGAGGTCAATCAATGACTCAATTAAAAGAAGGGTGGAAAACTTAGAGAGAAATAGAGGAATTGGGAGATTTTGCTGTTTGTTAGATTTATTGTCTTGCAAAAGAAATTAGAGATTTTTATTACTCTCAGGGTGTTTGTTTGGTAAAATAAGTTAGTAGAATAAAGAGAAAATTAGTTAAAAAGAGAGGTCAAGTAGAATTAACAAGTGAAATTAGATAATTCCATTAAAGGATGAGATGGAATTGCAAAAACTTGGAATTAAGGATTCAATTTCGACACCTATGAATTCTACAATTAGGCACCTCAAATAAAAAATTAAAAGCCTAATTCAGCCAACCAAACAAGATCTAGAAGTGATTTACACAGGTTCAAACGACGATTCCCAATATCATTTTGGCAACATAGCACTTGGCTGTCTACAACACTTAGTTTTATATTCCAAATAAATCATGAATTTGATGTCATTTATAACAAGTTGTACAACGACCTATTCAATTTTGATCAAGTTCGATCATACAAAATAGTTAACTAGCTTAAATCATTACATAGTTATTCTTACTCCAGTAGTGTTTAGATATCAGTAGTGCATTAATTTCCTACTCAATCACATTTCAGCCACAAGAAATCTTCCATGGTCAGAGGGTCTATGGTCATTTAATTGGAATGCCCAAAATATCCTGAACAAGGGCTTTTAGAGCCATTTATGCCCTGGTCAAGTTTGACTCTATCCAAAAGAGTGAAACATGACGATGGAATTTAGCTTGCTAACTCCAACTTTGACTCGATCAAATCTTTGTGTAATTCCAACTTAAGAAGCTTTTGAAAACCTTGCTACTAAAACCAACCAAGGAGAAAATCCTCATTGAATCTTGCGGGGACTTTTAGTAGGTAATTGTGGGATAAGACCACCATAGTTGACTAGTTTAGGTGTTTTTGTGTGTATTTTATTATTAGTGGAAAGGATTTTTATTTTATTTTATTTTGCTAAAATTCTCAACATAAGAAAGATCATTTCCTCACAACAACTAATGATTAAGAGAGTTTGTCACATTTGCTACAAGAGAAAGGCACATATGTAAATGGCGAAGACAATGGAAGGGTTGGAAGCATGACAAATTTGAGTAAGCAGGAGCACATGCCACTAGTGGCCTTTGAGAAATTTGGAGTAAGACTTTGGTGTTGCAACTCAAATAACCAAATTTATATGCATCTTCATTTGATGATCATCCCTATCTACTTACCATATGGAAATCCCAACAATCTCATAGGCTTTGGATGCTTATAACACATTAAGGACTAGCATCCCCAAAATTAAGGTATTAGTGCTTGGTCTACTTAGGTTTTGAGTAATGTATGAAATTAAGAAGAGTAGCTGACAAACTTGAAAAAGACAAGCTTAACTTTTATCATAACACAAGAAAATTGATCATAATAACATAAGTGCATCACTTCACAATCTTCCTCCAACCTCAACCTCTAGCCCATATGGCTCTTATTCTCACATGATGTAATCTATATATTTATATATATTGTGTTGGAGGTAGCTAGCCAACAACAAGGAATGTGTGTGTGTGTGTGTGATGTGCTCTCCATCAGATTTCTAGCTCTGAAGCATGTACGCGCTTAAGGCCTCAAAGTTTTTCTTCGCCTTTTCACCGAATACCTGTGGTGCCGGTGGCTCTTCGTTCACCTTCTCGTACACGAGGGTCCACTTTGCAATACAGCCATGTCCTTTGGGGACCACAACGAGTGTAGACTTGAAGACCTTGAAGTACTTCGTCAAGTCACCATCAATCAATGAGTATGTGAACGTCTTGCTAGCCTCGTCGATGAAATCAATCTTCTCGATCACCGTGGTGATGTGGGGGATTGCTGCACCAGTTCAGTATTAATTTAACAAGTAAAAAATGCATGATATATTCTTCGATGATCATATTACCTAGAGAGTCGGTGTTAATTCTCGTTTCTGTTTACTTGCAGGATGATGTTAACGTCAATTCTTATTTACTTGAGCTGATGTTAATTGGGGTGCTAATCATTTTCGTGTTTACTTAAATTGATGCTCACACCACTGGTTTCTATGGAATGGGATCTAGGTGTCAGGGAGATGGAAAGTTAACACCAATCTTACTAACAGTATTCCTTAGAATTGATGTTAGCAAAATTGACATTAAAGACCTCAAAACTTGAGTTATATATAATTATATGGATTTACCTCTCTAGTGAACGAAAGTTAGCCTCCTAAATAAATTAACCCTATTGTTTCCGAGTGTAGAGTACATATATATATATATATATATATATATATATATATGTATATACTTGCGACAAGAACCAGTAAATCACCTTCGCTGAAAACGACCTTTCTAACGGAGCCTGCGCTCTTCCCGTCACCTTCAACCATCTCTATGCTCTTGACATCTTCGGAGAATATCTTGGGATAAATTTCATTGGAACACATGATGCCCTCCCAAAATTTATCAGCTGAGCAACCGAGCTCGACCTCCATCTCCAACTTCCCGCTCAAGGGTGCCATCTCTGGAACCAGACTGCAGACAAGACAGGATAGTTGGGGGAAGGAAGGTTTAAATATTTCTACTCTATGTTGGAGGTTGTGGTGGTGCAGAGCATCGAGATGTTACGGTGGTATTTATAGCCTTTTTCTCTTAATTATAATCAGTTCCATCTCATTTAGGTACATCGAACTGTAGGGATAAAATAATTTTATATTATTTTAGTTCAGTTCTACATGTCGAATGCCTTGTGGGGACAAGAAAAAGTTGATACGGGTTGGTGAGAGTCAGCAGTACTCATTGGTCGAAGGTGTGTACCCTCGAGCCTTTCTTGGACTTTTTTCACCCTATGGTGTTTTTTGAGAATTTTTTATTACTTTAATATAGATTTCTAAGTAATTATTTCAATCAATAATTCTCACTTTTTTTTATTAAATAAATACTCACTGCATTTGCTACTCTTAATTTTAATATATAAAATATATTTGTACATTATAAAATATATATGTCACATGACACATTATATATATATATATATATATATATTAGGATGAAAAAGTAAATTATCGTTTGTATTTGATTCAAACGAGTGTCCTTACTCCGTAGATCAACGTTTAGTTCAAGTCATTGCTTATTCTCGGGTTTAAATTTTTAATCTTAATTTGAAGGAGTTTTTTTTTCTTGCTCTCTCCCTCTTCTATTTCGTTGATAAAGATGAAGGAACTTTCATAGCTGTAAAATCAAAGGGGTCCAAGAATAAGGTTAGATGATCTTAAAAGTAATCCCTAGGTAAATTAAGGTGCACTTGCGAAATCCTTCGACCACGTCAATCGAGTTTAGTTTATACGTAAGAAGTAAGTAACTGGTAAATTAAGCTTATATCGCTCCACATGTACAAGGACATATAGCAATCTATAGATTATAAAGTCATACATACCATTTAAATTGTAATCACAGTCTGTAGGAGGATATCCCATCAAAACCATCCAACTATGAAAGTGTTTAGCAAAGAAAAAACTCATGATCTTGATAGGAAAGAAGTATGCATGGTTATCAAGATAAGTAACATCAGTAGCAACCACCAACGTGTGCGGAAAAATTTTTCCCTACCGAACCTTGGAAATTCAAAAGGCTTAATCAGGAAAAGTAAGAAAGTGTATATATAAAATTCCAATTTCGCGTCACGCTCGTCCATTCTCCATCAAGTGGTCAAACTTTCAAACGTCCAAATATTGCAAGGTAGAAGAAAAAGGACAATTTTCTTTTTTCGAGAAGCTATGACCGTCCGATTTATACCAATTAATTTTTTATCGTAACTCTTTACAATCGATGAAGTTGAAAACGTAACAAATTCATGATAGAGGTAACAAAAGACAAAAATGATATTTATATATTTAGCATATGAGAAAGAGGAAAAGATATTTACTTCTTGTCAAAAATATTATTTTCTTTTTAAAACTTAATTTTAGTTGTATTTATGTATCTATTTTGTAGAGATATATAAATTTGTAAATATGAGAACTTAGAGGTATATGTGCAATATCAATAATATATAAAAATTTAAGGGTAGTATTATATATATTATATTATATATTTTATAATATATCTTAATGTTAGGTCGAATATTGCTATTATTCTATGTGTAACCCCTATCTCCTTACCTCCTTCTTCTATGCGATTCATCAATTTTGAATTCAAATTTTCCATATAAAAAAAGCATCCCACCAATAGCCCCCCAACCTCCTGCTACACCACCCACCCATCCACAATCTCCTTCGACGAGCTTCCCCACATGCAACCCCGACCTCCGGTAGCTCCAACATCCTCTGACGAGTTCCTTCGACCCCAGCCTGACCCCGACAAAGCTCCTCCAATCGACTTCGACGGAGCTCCTCCTCCGACCCCATTCCATCCTGACCATGGTCCTCCAGCCGACCCTAATCCCGACCGAGCTCCTCCGACCTCATCCCAACCTCGACCCCAACCCCATCCTGACCTCGATCGAGCTCTTCCAACCTCATCCCGACCTCGACCCCATCCCGACCCTGACTAAACTCCTCCAACCGACCTCGATGTCCCAAGTATGTCTTGCAGATCAACATGGTCATTGTGGACTACAAGTATTCCCTGTGGGGTTTCGATGCCACCTCCAGCAGATACCTCCCCAAATTGTCGGAGGTTAGAAGGTTTTACGAAGTGGGTTCTTATCGCTTTTGCGATTGGTGTTGATGGCTTTGAGAAAAGTGATGCGTTTTTGTTGAAACTTGGGAAGTGGTGATGTTGTTTTGGGGGTTAAAATTTT
This sequence comes from Thalassia testudinum, assembly GCA_037157565.1. Classification (NCBI taxonomy): domain Eukaryota; kingdom Viridiplantae; phylum Streptophyta; class Magnoliopsida; order Alismatales; family Hydrocharitaceae; genus Thalassia; species Thalassia testudinum. The sequence continues at coordinate 60,405,546 of JAZHRO010000030.1, forward strand.
GATTTATGAAGTTGGGGATGCTTAGGTCGAGAATGTTAGATGGTATATTCTATTATCATTGACAATGTAATTAATTCTGCTATCATCATTGTTTTTCTCAATAAGAGTTGCCATGCCCTCGATGGAATAAGAATGTTAGAGTAAACTTTTTAAAATTATCCGCTTGGGTTTACTCCCCTTGACATAATGAAACAAATGGTAATCTCATCTCACCTATTATTTACTTGCCTTTAAGCATCCTGTACTCTTCCTTGTTTTAAGTGGCTATTTTAAGAGCATATCTAATCTAAGCTTTGAAAAGTAGTCATCTTTGGCTACATCAATTACTTGAGTAGTATAGAAGTTGTTAAATAGGTGTCAAGGGCATCAACATAAAAATATACGTGGTAACAATGGTATATAAACTTATGTTGATGTGGTTCATATCTTTTTTACTTGAGGTGATGGTGGCTTTTCAACTCATCTGGTGCTGATGCCATTAGCATCAATTGTAATACCGTTAGCACCACAATTGATGTTTACATAATTAATGTCAACAATAAGAAGATAAGTGATAAGTAATTGATGCAACAATACCAAGATAAGTGATTAGTGTTTGCAATAAATACTTGAGCACTATAAAAGTTACTGAATAAGTGCAAGGGGCACCAACATTAAAATATACGTGATGACATTGGTATCTAAACTAGATACGTAATCGGTGATGATGCCATTAGCACCTATGGTGGTGCCGTCGGCACCATAATAGGTGTTTGAATCATTGATGTCAACAACATCAAGATAAGTAATAAGTAATTAATGCCAACAATACCAAGATAAGTGAAAAGTATTTGCAATACATACTTAATGTTACGACCCGATTTCCGGATCTCTACAGAACCCGAGACCGACTCGCCTTAACTAATCCCGCGATCTAGTCGTCTAACGAGAAATAACTAAAAGTAGGAAATAAACCACATTCACACATTTAATATAACTAAGCGGAGTGAAAGAATGAGGCAGTAAAGAAAAGTAGAACAATTGCCTCAAGATTGTACATGACACCACAACAACAACAGAAATAGAAAGTAACAAGAACAGTAAATTTAAAGTCCAGTACTCACAATTACAGCAGAACAAAAGAGCTGGAAAGAAAATTACTACAGCTGGGCTCGACTGGGCCCAGCTCCCTCTGTAGCTGGAAATTCGAGCTGCTCAACTCCTGGTCCTGAATAGGGTTACGAAAAGACGGAGTCAACTAACGTTGAGTAGAGTGGTGTTTACATTATTTATGTGCAAGTAAAGTAAAAACAACATGTAGGTTTTATTCTCATTTCTATTTATCTCATTTATGTGTTTCTAGTTCATCTATTTCTCAAAGTATTCAAGTATTTCTTGATCTTGCTTGTTCCTCGTGGGAACGATCTTGATTGTAGTCTTTTTCGTAAAGTAAAAGGTACACATGGTGCTCTCCTGGTCGAAAGAGTCCCCTGCTGTAGTCCTACACACAGTCAATCACCCCGAGGTCACTATCGAGACGTAACGATTACTACGGCACGGTGATAAGCACACGGGTAGCTATCCCGCACTGACACGCGGTCAGTCGTTTCCGCTAACGGGTACGCCCAAAGTATTTGGGAAAGCGCACCGCGTGCCTTCCCAAAGCCCTCATCTACGTACGAACTCGCAGACACAACTTTAGCCCAACATCCCCTACGCTACAATCTGCACGGCGGAAGGTAGTGCAAGAAGATACGTACCTCACGTGATATTATGCTTTCAGACGTCTGGCTTCAGCTCCGGACGTCCAGGTGCCTTGCCAGCTGTCTGGACGATACTCCAGACATATGATACTGGAAAACTTCCAATATCAGAACCTCCTCCACACATCTTGTCCCGCTCGCGCCTCCGCCCTCAGACAACACAGCGGCAGCTCCAACAGCTACAGGAGCTTGAGAAGCTCCGCGTCGGCATCCTCCTCTCTCCCACGAACTCCTCCTCGAACTCCACCGAGCTCCTGCGGTTGTCGTCCTCCTCCCTCGCACTCTCTCGCTCTCGCTCTTCCCCGTTCTCCCTCGTCGGCTCCTCTCCTTCCTCGTTGCAGCTGCAGCAGAGACGGAAGGCTGGAGGGGCATGGCCGACGCAAGGAGAAGGTGGAAGTGGCGGTGGCTTGAGTGATGAGGGGGTGAGAAGAAGAGAAGGGGGGTTTAAATAGGATGGGTTTAGGGTTTAGGAGGTGAGGGTGCGGAGGAGAGAGAGACTCCTGCACGTCGCCTGCACGCAGAGCGCGAAAGGGACGCACGAAATTTCCCACTTTCAGACATCCAAGCATGTGCCCAAACGTCTAGACAGACGTCTGACTGAAACTCCAAACATCTTATCCAACAAAAAAGGCAATGGGTCATTTCACTTAAGCACTATAAAAGTTTCAAATAACTGCTAGGGGCACCAACATAAAAATATACGTGATGACATTGGTATCTAAACTTACGCGACTGATGGTAATGCCGTTAGTATCTATGGTGGGGCCATCAGCACCATAATATGTGTTTACATAATTGTTGCCAACAACAATAAAATAAGTGATAAGTAATTGATGCCAACAATATCAAGATAAGTGATAAGTGTTTGCAATAGATACTTGAGTACTTTAAAAGTTACTAAATAGGTGCCAGGAGCACCAACATGAAAATGCATGTGGTGACATTGGTATGTATTGGTGCAAAGGCACCACGATCGTCAATTTTGATGATAACAAAACACTTTTGTTTTAACATTTGCATTTGAGTTTAAGATTTCAGGATAATTGCAAATGGATACAAGTGTGAAGGACCTCAAAGCTTGCTTCGATGGTGGATTGGAGGAGCTCATTGGAGGAGAAGGAGCTTCACAAGGAGCGAAAGCTTGAAGAAGGAAGGATATGAAGAATAGCATAGATTTTCGTTTTTGTTCGTTGTACTTTATTTTTGTTTCTTTTGTCGCTCTTTATTTCTGTCTTAGAATTTTTATTAAAGAGCCTTAAAGTTACCTAACTGTAGTTCTAGGAACACTTGCACAACCCTAGGACACTTAGACAACTGTTAGAGAACTTAGAAAATCAAGATAGGCGTCAGACAACCTTATTAGAAGTCTAATCTGATAATCAGACGTCCGATAGTGAACTGTAAGATGTCTGAATGTTGAAGCCGATGTCCAAGAACACTTAGGCTGGACTTAGTAGGTTTTGTCTATTGAAATCAGATGACCAACTCTTAGTTCAGACATCTTAGCAGGCATCTGATGACTTGGCCAGACGTCTTGGTGCTGTATAAAATCGTGATCGATTTGATTATATTTTATTATTTGAAAACAAAAATTCTCCAAGGTCGAACCCAGGGAGAAAAACTTGATTCTAGAAGCGTAGAAAATCACAATTTACAATAGATACTGTTTTACAAAAGAAAGACTAAAGAAGGGAAAAAAATCTCTTCTTTTCTTCTCTCTTTTCTTCTTTTGTCTTTCTTTCTCTCTCTTCTCAGATGTCTGACTCCAAGGGTCAGACGCCTTAAATGTCACTTGCTACAGTAGTGCTTCTTCTCTTTTCAGCTACTGCTGCTGCTGGTTCTTATTTTCTCTGCTGCACTCTGCCTTCTCTTTCTTCTTCTTTGCCTTAGGCTTTAGCTGCATCTTTAGCTTCTTCTTCCTTGGCCTCTCTCTGCTCTTCTACTGCAGATCCTCCTTGGCTTCTTCTTCTTCTTTCTTTTCTTCAGCAGCGTCTCTTCTTCTCCTATTCTCTTCCTTTTCTTCTTCTTCTTGCTGCTGCACTCCCACCTCCTCCTCCTCCTTCTTCTGCTTTCCTGCACAGTGCATGGTTAGGCAAAAACCTACCCCTACCCTCCCCGCGTCTCTCTCTCTCTATTTCACTTTAGGGTTCGCTCTCCCAAGGCCTTAATCGGGTATGAGGGTCGGGTGACGCGCCCGAGACCAGGCGCACCGGCGTGGGTGGTGCGCGAGGTGTGCACGGATAGGTTAGTTGGATCCAGGTGCTAGGTCCGCGGGGGAGTGTCGCGGACGAGGCGTGGTAGGGGGGCGGCGAGGGACCTCACCCCTGTGTGTCTTGAGGCAAATAACCCAATTCACAAAATCAATTTAAACCGCCCGCCGCGCTCCTACGTTTACGAGGTGGGACTAAATGTCCCACCTGCTTCTGCTAGTGCTCGCAGGAGGTGAGCTCCACCCAATTGGAGCCGCTGTGAGTTGCGCACGGCCTGTTCTCAGGTTGGATGCACTTGCCCACCCAACGCGCATCGCTTGGACTCCTGAAACCTTGAGTGCGTGACTTGGAGCTCGAGAACAAGCAAGCTTGCTTGCTCGTTATGGCGGACGGAGGCTAGGATCTGCAAGACACAAAAATGGCCTTGCGGCCCTGTCAGACCACGGGAAAACCTTCGCTGTATCACGGAGGAGGTGAAGAAAGGGTCAACTGGCCACGGGGTAACCTAGGCGTGCATGCCCAGGTCGCCCTGTGTCCGTGAAAATGGGTGTCTTCAGGGGAAGTGTTGGGAGCGTGTGGTGGTGAATGGGAAGAGGGGTTATGATCAGTGAGTCGTGGCGGAGCTTGTGAGGTGGTTGGTGAGGTGGGTGGATGCGTGGAGCGGTGGATACACCTCGCTGGTGGTCTGCCAGAGGTGAAGGTGATGATGGTCAGCGTGTGGCAGTGCATGATTTAGGAAATAAATAAGGGGGAAATGAAGAGGGGAAAAAGGGAAATAAGTCTAACCTAACTAAGTGGACGAAAGGGGGGAGAATCGGTGGCTGGCTGTACCTACTGTCGTCGAAGAAGATGATGTCCAGGGAGGAGTGACGGTGATGATGACGGGGCTAGAGGTGCGTGCGCGGGTGTTGCACGACGCGGAGGAAGGCGGTGAAGGCGGCTCTACCATTGGTATTGTGGCAGAGCGACGAAAAAGAGGAGGGCTCGCCGGAGCTCGCTGGACTCTTGACCGAAGGAGGAGGAGACGAATTGGGGGGAAATCTTCAGCCAAGTCAAGCTGGAAGGAAGCAGCAGGGGTTGCCGTTCCTTAAATTGGTGCTGGCAGAGAGAGAGTAGCACGGACGAGATGGGGATACCTCGCCAGAGGTATGGCCGGAAAAAGACCCATACCTCTCGAGCGTTCGCACGAGAGGTATGGTGGCCAACAGGGCATGGGAGCCGGCCCATGCTGTAGGGGACAACACAAGGAGTCTCCCTTTCAAATCTAGGGCCGGCTCCCCAGGCCTGCGCGGCGCCATCCTCCGCGTAAAGTCTCCAGAGGTATGGTGTGCGCAGGCGGGTGGTAGAGGGACTCGTTCGAAGAAAATGACAGGAAATCTAGGGGGGTATCTACAAGAGTCTAAAAAGTTAAGGGTCAAAAGGTAATTGTTGAGGACTTTTTTGTAAAGTGGGTCAAGGCAACCTTTCCTTAGGTCCAAATTTTGGTATAAACCTAATTTGGACCTAAGAAATCCAATGGCGAGGTTGGATTTTAGGTTTGACCAAGTTTGATGAGATATTTTGCACAAAAACCCAAATTAGGTCAAAAATTGGATATGGTTCTCAATCTAAGTCAAGATAGGTTCCAATGGCCAAATTGAGGTTCTAAACCATAGGGGATATTTTTTCATGAATTTTAGAGGGTTTAATTGATTTTTATCTTACCTGAAACTTTATGAATTAAATTGGATTTGTTTTAGGGTTATAGAATGTCATTTAATTCCCAGATTTTGTCATAACCCTTTCCTGATCGAACCATCTCACTTTTTCTCTTATTAAGCCCATTTGACCTATGTCTAGACCCTTAGAAATCCTGTTCATGCACTGCATTGGTAAAATTACAGTTTTACCCCTTGTGTATTATTTTATTCTCAGATTTGCAATTCCCTGATTTAGGCTTTCCCTTAGGTTTTGTAGGAGATTTTGTATAATTAATTAGGTCAAAATGTGCTAGTTACGGTTCATGATGAGGTTCTCATCATGTCTAATTAGTGGAAGGTTGGCCTTCACAATATGATCGTTAAGAAATGACCTTTAGGCTTCTATCAGACGTCCGTAGAGGACCTTAAATGTCTAATTAGTGACCGTTAGCCCTTAATTGAGACAAAATCACTTTTCTTGAGGCTAATAGCCGTTTGTGCCTTTGGAAATCCATTCTCGTAGTAAATTGGTTTTCCAGACGTACTGACCTTGTGCCAGACGTCGGATATGTCATTTGACTGAATTACACTAGAACCCCGTTTAGGTTTTACTCAAGTCAGTAAGGAAACCCATCTAGGATTAGATGCCTGATTTAGTTTCCAGGCATCTTAAGAGTGTTTTCTAGACATCTGATATTTTTCCCTAAGTACATTTATTGGACACTTAATTAGCCTAAGTACATTTAAATCACGCCTTATTAGATTGCAAGTAGAATTAAGTGATAGTTTATCTTAATTAGAAGATATTTTGTTAAAACTTCATACATATATGTTTATGCAGGGTTTTGTGTGCAAATAGCCAAAATTCAACTCCATCGCCAGCAGTACATTGGCTCTCGCTGGCCTCATTTGACTGCCTCCTTCTTGCCGGCCTCAATAGCCCGGCCACCCAGATTAGCCAACAACCTGTGGCATCGCCTCATCAATAATATTGTTGGAGACGATCTCGGGGGAGGAAATAAAACTTGAGAGGCATTTAAAAAGAGGATGGACAAAGGATGGGTGCCTGGGGGGGAATCTTCACCGTGCATAGAGCTCGCACCATGGAAGGAGTTGGTGGTCCCTCGAGCTTGGGACCAGGTTGTATTTGTATTTTATTACTCGAAAATAGAAAATCTCCAAGGTCGAACTCAGGGAGCAACACTTGATTCTAGAAGCATACAAAATCACAATTTACAATATAAATATATCCTGTTTTACAAAAAAGATTAAAGAAAGGAAAATTTGTTCTTCTTTTCTTCTCTCTCTCTTTCTTCTTTTTCTTCTGCCTCTTTCTCTGTTCAAACGTCTGACTCCAAGGGTCAAACGACTTAAACTCCACTTGCTACAGTGTTCTGCCTCTTCTTTTCAGCTACTGCTGGTTCTTCTTCCTCTTGGCTTCTTCTTCTTCTTCTTCTCTTCTTCTCTACTGCGCCAAGTCCTTCTGATTTCTTTTTCTTCTTTTCATCTCTACTGCTTCTCTTTCTCTTCTTCCTCCTTGCTTCTCTTCTGTGCGAGGCATTTTCTCCTAACTTCGTCTTCTTTCCTTCTCTTCTTTTCGCTGCTGCACTCCTACCTCCTCCTTCTTCTCTTGCTTTCCTGCACAATGCATGGTTAGGCAAAACCTAACCCCTACCCTCCCACGTCTCTCTCTCTCTCAAATTCACTCCAAGGTTCGCTCTCCCAGAGCCTTAACTGGGTATGCGGGTCGGGTGACGTGCACAGGACCAGGCGCATCGGCGTGGGTGGTGCGCGAGGTGTGCACAGGCAGGGTAGTCAGATCCGGGTGCCAGGTCCGCGGGGGAGTGTCGCGGATGAGGCGTGGCGGGGGTACGAGGGACCTCACCCCAGTGTGTTTCGAGGCGATAAGCCTGAAACACAAATTCAATTTAAGTGCAGGCGCCCGCTCGTGAACTTCCGAGGTGGAACTAAAGTCCCACCCGCTTCTGTGCTTGCTCCCGCAGCAGAAGTTCTCGCAATTTCTGCAGGCGTGGAGTCTCTTGACTCCACTCGAAGTCTGGGTGCATGCGTGCTGTAAACCTGCACCTCCTGAGGGCTTCGCCTGGAGCTGACCGCGACCTGGAGCAGCTTCAAGCTCAGCGGTAATGGCGGAGAGCGGCCTGACCCTGAAATCAGAAACACGGCCTCTTGGCCACGTCAGACCATAGGAAAACCTTCGCCGTGTCACGGCGAAGGTGAGGAGGGGGTTGGCTGGCCGTGTGGCGGCCTAGGTGTGCGTGCTTAGGTCGCTCTGTGGCCGTGTTTATGGGTATGTTTAGTGGGTGTTTAGGGAGGTGTTGGCTGTTGATGAAGGGGTGGAAAATGTTCAGCGGTCGGTGGCGGAGGTGAAGAGGTTGGTGGCGAGACGTGTGAAGGTGTGGAGTGATGGGTGCTTCTCGCCGGAGGTTGGTCGGAGATGGGGAAGATGGCGGTGGATAGTTGCTGTCGAGGGGTAATTTGTGAAATAAATTGAGGGGAATTGAAAAGGGGATAGAGAGGAGTAAGTCTAACCTAATTAGCAGACGAAAGATGGGGAGGAGGCGGCGAGCGGCTGTGCTGCCGTCGCCGGAGAAGACAACGCCTAGGGGAGAAGATGACGATGAGGAAGGGGTGCTGGAGGGTGCCAGCTGGTGCGGCCAAGCACAGTGGATGATGGTGAGCGTAACCCTGCCATTGGTATGGTGGTAGGGTGACGAGATGCGGAGGAGGAAGGTCGTCGAAGCCTGCGGGCGAATGGCCGAAGGAGGAAGAGACGAATTTTGAGGGAATTCCTTGGCCAAGACAAGCTCCAAGGAAGCGGCAGGGGCTGCTGCTCCTTAAATAGGGGCTGACAGGGAGGGGATCGCGAGGAGGAGGCGTGGGCTCCTCTCCGGAGGCATGGCCGTAAAAGACCTATACCTCTCGATCATTCGCACGCGAGGTATGGCGGCCGGCAGGGCATGGTAACCGATCCATGCGGAAGAGGACAACGTAGGAGATCTTCCTTTCAAGTCTGGGGCCGGCTCCCCAGGTCTGCGTAGCGCCATCCTCCGTGCAGAGTTGCCGGAGGTATGGCCTGCGCAGTGCGGTGGTAGAAGGACCTGTCTGCAGAAAGAGACGATAAAGATAGGGGGTTTCTGCAAGGGTCCAAAAAGCTAAGTGTCAAAAAGTAATTGTTGAGGACCATTTTGTAAAGTGGGTCAAGGCGACCTTTCCTTAGGTCCAAATTATGGTATAACCGTAATTTGGACCTAAGGAATCAAATGGTGAGGTTGGTTTTTAGGTTTAACCATGTTTGACCAGACATTTTGCACAAAAATCTAAATAAGGTCAAAAATTGGGTACAGTTCTCAATCTAGGTCAAGATAGGTTCCAATGGCCAAATTGAAGGTTCTAAACCTTAGGGGATATTTTTTCATGAATTTTAGAGGATTTAATTGATTTTTATCTTGCCTGAAACTTCGTGAATTAAAGTGAGTTTGTTTTAGGGTTACAGAATGTCATTTAATTCCCAAATTTTGTTATAACCCTTTCCTGATCAAATTATCCCACTTTTTCTCTTATTAAGCCCATTTGACCTGTGTCTAGACCCTTAGAAATCCCATTTATGTACTGTAATGGTAAAATTGTAGTTTTACCCCTTGTGAATTATTTTATACTCAGATTTGCAATTTCTTGATTTAAGCTTTCCCTTAGGCTTTATAGGAGCTTTTGTACACTTAATTAGGTTAAAATGTGCTAGTTAGGGTTCATGATGAGGTTCTCATCAGGAGCCAACTCTTTGTTTTAAGTGTGCGCACCATCTCCTCTTGCAACTACCGTGAGACGACAGAGCACGGCGCACTGCCGATCTTCATCACCACACCTGCGCTCGCACAACAGCAACAACAGTCTCCGTGCTCCCACCGGTGGTGAATAGCGCACTCGTGCTCCCAGCCCGCGCTCGCACAACAGTGCACTCGCGCCTCCCAACCCGCACGTGCACAGCCGCAGCAGCAAACATTCCGTTGCTGACCTCCTCTCGCACGGCCCTTGCGCGTGCGCCACAGCCGGCCCCCTCTTCTTCTTCTTCTTCTCCATCAACCCAGAGAGCGGGTGTTTATCATGCTGAATCGGGTTTTAAGAATATCGCGTCGTAATATAGCCGAAAAAGCCTTTAAAACAAATACAATTTTATTACTCAAATTTTAAAGTCCGAGGTCGAACACAGGGAGCAAATTGGTGCTTTAAAAATCAAGATCACAATTAAATGAATATGTAATAATTTCAATGTCACAATGCAAAAATATAAGAGTAGATGTGTAGCACAAAATATTCAAGAACTCAATTATGAATAAAAAATAGAATTTCTTCTCTCTCTGATTCTCTTCTCCTTCTGATTTTTGCCTTGGTGAGCTCTGTGTCCTGCCGTCTGATTTGGCCTTGGCTTCTCCCTTCTTCAATTTTCCTTGGCTTCCTCTGCCTCTGCCTGCTTCTTCTTGTTTAGCTTTTCTCTTCTTTCTCTCTCTGCCAGCTGCCTTCTTCTTTGGCTTTTGCTGTGTTGCTTTCAGCTTCTTTTTGCTTCTCTTTTCCTTCTTTGCCTTAGCATCTGCAGCCCTTTTCTTTCCTTCAGCTCCTTCTTCTGTTCTTCTTTCTCTTCTGACTTCTGCCTTCTCTGCTGCCTTGCCATCTCCTCTTCTCCCACGCGAACTCTCTTCTCTCTTTTCTCTCTTAGGTTCTGCTCTCCCAGAGCCACGTTTCTCGGGTAATCGGGTCGGGTACACACCCGGGACCAGGCCCACCAACGTGCAGTGGTGGGCGATGTGTTCTAGCCAGGTGGGGTCACCAGGTCCGCGAGGCGTGGTCACGGACGAGGCGTTCGGGTCGGATGACAGAGGGACCTTACCCTGTGAGTTGGAGGCGAAGAGCCTATGGCAAGAAAATAATTTATGCGGGTGAAGCACCTCGAAACTTTCCGAGGTGGGACTATCTTCCCACCCCCTTCGCGCGTGCCTGTAGCAGAAGAACTCCTTCGATTGAGGCAGCTGCGACTGCCCTCGACTCTAATTGGATGAGTGGAGATGCTCGCAAGAGTGCCCCGCGTAGCCTGGGACTCGACCTGGGGCTGACGAAGCCTGGAGCTCGTTGCAAGAAAGCTTCAAGCCTGGCGTCAATGGTGTAGGGCTCCTGGACCTGAAATCATCACAACGGTTTTGCGGCCACGATAAAACACTTAGGGAGCTTCGCCAAAGTGCGGCGAGTGTACAGAGGTGGTCTGCGTGGCGTGGGAATGCCTGTGGGAGCGTGCCTAGGGCACACTGTGGCCGTGTGTGTGGGTGTGTTCGGGGGTGTGTTTGGGTGAGTTGCGGAATGATATGAGTGGGGGATTATGATCTGGGCATCGAGGTGGAGCTTATGGACCGGTCGGCGAGGAGGGAGGTGGTCTGTGGAGGTGGAGCGAATTCGTCGGTTTTGGTGGTCGGAGGTGAAGGGGATGATGGTGGTGGAGTACGGCAGCAGTCGGTTGAGGGAAATAAAGAGGGGGAAGGAATGTAGAGGGTGAGAGAGAATTATCTAGGAGGTGAAGAGATGAAGATGAGACGGAGGTGGCGTCTGGCACGTATTACCGATGTCGGAGACGGAGATGCTTAGTGAGGATGGTCGACGAGGACGAAGAGGATGCAGGGGCGTCGGCGGGTGCTGCGCGACGTGGATGAACGTGAGGGAGAGGAACCTGCCACCGGTATTGTTGCTAGGTGACGAGGGAGAGTAGGAGAGGTTGCCGGAGCTTGATAAGCAAGTTGGCCAGCGGAGGAGAGACAAAATTGAGGAGGTTCTCTGGCTGATTCAAGCTTAGGAGATGCGGGGTGAAGTGGGGCTGCTTAAATAGGTCTCGGGAAGGGGTTTTGTGCTTGGAAGCCAACCTTCCAAGCAAGGTAAGGTCGCCGGCGATGATAACTCGAGAGAGACCTAAATCTCTCATGCGTTCGCATGAGAGATTGGGTACCAAGTAGGGCCTCAAATTGGGTTCACATTGGAGGGGATTTTTCAGAGAATCTCCCTTCCAATTTTGAAGGGGATTCTCTGAGAGATCTTGGAGAAATCGCCTTCTAAAACTTGCTGGAGTAGGATTCCTCTGCTCTAATGGTGGAGGGACCTAATTTCAAAGAACGATGAAGAATCTAGAGGTCAAATGCAAGGGTTTTTGAAAGATAGGGGTAGGAATGTAATTGGGTCAGACCTATTCGAAAAGTGAGTCAAGATGAGTTCCCCTTAGGTCCAAATTTCAGTAAAAACCTAATTTGGACCTAAGGAATCCAATGGTGAAGTTAGATTTTGGGTTTGACCACGTTTGACTAGGTAATTTACGTAGAAATTTAATTTAGGGCAAATATTTGTCTGAGACCCCATTCTTGGTCAAAATGGGTTCCAATAGCTAAATTGAAGGTTCTAAACCCTAGAGAATATTTTTATATAATTTTTAGAGGGTTTATGTGAATTTTATCCTAACCAGAACCTTGTTTAATCAATTCGATATATTTTAGGGTTACAAGAAGTCATTTAATTCGCAGACCATTTGACCTGTGTTTAGATCTTGAGAAAATATGTTGTTTCTTGCAATGGTAAAATTACAATTTTACCCCTTATTTCTTGCATTTCTCTCAAAATGATTTTTCAGTGAATTAAGACCTCCAGTTGGTTATGTAGGAGCTTTTGTTCTCTTTTATGAGTCAAGTTGGGCTAGTTAGGGCTTGATGAGAACACCAACATGAGTCCTAACTAGTTCATTTTGACCCATAAAAGAGAACAAGAGCTCCTATATAACCAACTGGAGGTTTTAATTCAATGAATAAACATTCTGAGAGAAAAGTAAGAAACAAGGGGTAAAACTGTAATTTTACCATTGCAGTACAACAACGGATTTCTCAAGGGCTAAACAACAATCAAAAGGTCTTAACAAGATAAAAAGTGGGTTGGTTCAGACAGAAAAGGGTTCGTGCTAGTTTTGGGAATTCAATAACATCTTATAACCCTAAAACTGACACACTTGATTAACCAAGGTTCTGGTCAGGATAAAATTTAACTAAATCCTATAAAAATCATATAAAAATATTCTCTAGGGTTTAGAACTTTCAATTTGGCCATTAGATCCTATTTTGACCTAGAATGGGGTCTCAGCTAGATATTTACCCTAAATTGGATTTTTACGTAAATTGCCTAATCAAACGTGGTCAAACCCAAAATCCAACTTCACCATTGGATTCCTTAGGTCTAAATTAGGTTTGTACCAAAATTTTGACCTAAGGGGAACTCATTTTGACCTACTTTGCAATAAGTCCAACTGATTACATTTCTACCCCTATCTTTCGAAAACCCTTGCATTTGGCTCCCTAGCTTCTTCGTCGTCCTTGCAAATAGGTCCCTCCACCATTATCGCGGAGGAAATCCTACTCCGGCGAACTTTAGAAGAAGGATTCTCCTTGATTGTTTAGAGAATCCCTCCCAAAATTGTAAGGGAGATTCTCTGAGTAATCCTTTCCAATCTAAACCCACTGATGAACCCTAATTTGTACCCAATCCCTCATGTGAACACATGAGAGATTTGGTTATTTTTGAAGCTTCCAACTCCGATGGACATACCTTGCTTGGAAGCTTGGCTTCCAAGCAGAAAACCTTCCCCAGAGGACTATTTAAGCAACCCCTGATCCAGCCGCATCTCCTCAGCTTGGAATTGGGTCGGTCCACCTTCAATTTGTCTCTCCTCATCGGCCACAAAAACTCCGCAAGCTCTGGTGGTTCCTCCCTGATGAGAACCTCATCATGAGCCATAACTAGCTCATTTTGACCTAATACAGAGAATAAAAGCTCCTACATAACCTTAGAAAGGCTTGGCTCAGAGAGATTCTGAGTTTGCAAAGAAAACATAAACTGAGGGCTAAAAATGCAATTTCACCAATCCGATCTGAAAATAAGGTAACTCAGGGTCCAAACATAGGTCAAAACAACCTAATAAGAAGAAAAGTGGGATGAGATGACTCAATAAGGGCTACAGCAACTCCAAAGAATTAAATGACAGCCTGTAACCCTAAAAACAAATCCACTTCAATTCACGTGGTTAGAGGCAAGGTAAAAATCAACTAAACCCTCTAAAATTCATATAAAAATAATCTCTAGGGTTTAGGACTTTCAATTTGGCCTTAGGAACTCATTTTGACCTACATTGAGAACCATGCCCAATTAACAACTTAATTTGGGTTTTTACGTAAATTGATCGGTCAAACAAGGTTTAATCTAGAAATGAAATTCACCATCAGAATCCCTAGGTTCTAATTAGTCATGTATAAAAACCTGGGCCTAAGAAGAAATCTTCTTGACCAACTTTACACTTTGGTCCTCATATATTTACTTTTTGGCCATCAACTTTTGAACCCTCACATTTTGGCCCCTAACTCTCCTTCATTCTTTACATTTAGGTCCCTCCTGCAAAACCTGCGCAGCGCCATGCTCCGGCGACCTTGCGCGGAGCATGGTGCCGCGCAGGGTGAGGGAGGGGCCCTGGCAAGTCAATGGGGGGTACCCTGCGTCGTCAACCACCGCAGGGACACCCCCCTGAGTGATGCGACCACCCATACCGCCCGTGCGAACGCACGGACGGTATGGGTCCCCTTCCTCCAGCGTCCTCCGGCGAGGGAGACACGTCGTCTCCCTCTACCCTCCTCTCTGATTCTGCCCCTATAAATACACCCGTCGCTTCGCCGTTCTTCCCAGCTCGGATCTGACGGAGACACCCCCTCAATTCCTCCCTTCACACTCCGACAGACGCCCCCTTGCTCCGGCGGCCTCTCCTCCTCCTCCTTGTCGCCCTGCCGCACTACCAGCAGCAGGGTTACCTTCCCTCGATCTTTCCGCGTCACGCTGCACCCAGCTGGCGCCTCTCCGGTCCCTTCCTCGCCGCCGCCCCTTCCTCTGGGCAATTTCTTCTCCAGCGACAGTCGATATGACTGTCGCCTGCGCCAACCCCTCTTCGTCCAGCTTAATAGGTAAAACTTCTCTTCTTCCTCCCCTCTTTCTTTTCCATACTGAAACCCTTACTGTCGGCCCCGATTTCCCACCGATCACCCTCACCTTCTCCACCTCCGGCCAAACTCCGGCGAACTGCTCCCATCGCTCCAGCACCCCACACGGTTCGCCGACCTGTGCATAACCTCCGCCTCCTCACCCTGATCCTCTTCCACCCCTCCACTTCCCACCAAACGCCCTCTGCAGATCCACCGAACACACCCACTTCTCCGCCCGCAGTTTGACCTAGGGTGACCCTTTTACTCCACCACGCCCACTGCAGACCCTCCGACCACCTTCGCCGTGCCACGGCGAAGGTTCTTCGCATATCTGATCAGGCCGAGAGGCTGTGCTTCTGTGAACAGGTGTCGCGCCCGCCTTCGCCATTGCTGACCAGCGAAGCTCCTTCGACCTGCTGCTCCAGGCACACCACGCCCAGGTCAGACTCCCAGGCTTCGCGGGGTAGCTTCGCGAAGTGTCAGGCTGCAGTTCGGGCAAAGCCCTTGCGCGAAGTTCGACTGCCGCTGCTTCCTCCGCGCAGGCGCTCACATTGGGGTGGGACATTTAGTCCCACCTCGAAAGGCTTCGAAGAGGCGCGCCGATATAAGTTGAAAACGTGCTATAGGCTTATCGCCTCAGCACACGGGGTGAGGTCCCTCTCACACCGCTTCACCTGGCCCGTCCGCGAGCTCATCACGCGGATCCGGCCGACCCGACCCAACTTGACTCGCACTCCTCGCCCACCACCGCACGCCGGTGGGCCTGGACCCGGGCGTGACTCGTACCCGATTACCCGATTGCTCTGGGAGAGCTGTCCTAAGAGCGAACTCTGAGAGAGAAAGAGACGCGCGGGGGAGGGTGGTAGAGTAGGTTTTGCCCTCTTACTCTGAACTCTTTAGCGTGCAGGCACAGGTGAAGAAGAAGGAAGCTAAGAGAGACACTGTAGCAACAAGCGGTTTAAGTCGTCTGATTTTCAAATCAGACGACGTCCTGAAGACAGGTGAAGGCAAAGAAGAAGAAGGAAGGCGAGGCAGAGGAAAGAGAGGAACACAGAGAAGCCAAGTTAAGACTCTGCAGAGATCAGAAGACAAAGAATAAGAAGAAAAGAAGAGAGAAGGGCAGCCAAGTGAAGAAACAGAAAGCAGAAGAAGAAGAAGAAGAAGAAGAAGAAGAGAAGCAAGAAGAAAAGAAGAAGAAGAGCACGGGAGGAAGATCTGAAGCAAGAAAAGAAGAAACAAAGAAAATAAAAAGAAGAAAAAGACAGGATCGTCCAACCAAGAAATAGAGGAAGAACACGAGGAACAAAAGCCAAATAGGAGAGAAGACAAAGAGGAAGAAAGAAGAGAAGAAGAAGAAGCCAAACTTTCATCTCTCTCTCTCTCTTTATTTTTGTAATAGAACATGTATATCTCTAGAATACGACTTGCTCCTCGAGTTCGACCTCGGGAGAACTGTATTTTCCGAGTAACAAATATTAGCAAATGATGGCAATAAATATCTGTACTACAACGACTTAAGAAAAGCTAGTTGCTGCCACCGTTCTCCAGTTGGCGCCGTTGCCGGGGAGCAACGGCTATTCTAGAGGTAAACATTTCTGTTTCTTTTTAGTTCTAATAATCTCCTCACTTTTGTGTAGCTACAGGAAATCAAGAAGACAAGCAACCGCACGACAACCACTCCGAGGACAGGTAATTTTTTCTCTCTCGCTATTAACCCCTAAACTCTAAAGAGGAAGAAAAGAAAAGAACAAGCACTATAGGGCTAACCTGTCTTCTATACTTAGTAAACCATAAGAAGTTGCATGTTTTCAACCCATTATTCCTGTACACTATTAAGGGTATTTAGGGGCTAACACATTCTTGCTTGAGCCCTAATTACCCACCAAAGAACTAACTGGACCAAGTAGAGCCAACATAAGATTCAACATTAGGGATTTAGAGACACACTTCTTAAACAAGAATTGAGAAACCTTAAAAGAAGTGTGCCCAAGCCATTATCTGAAAATACCTATCCAAAGAAACCCTAAAAAAAGATTGGCTCTTTAAACACTTGAACCCTAAAAGACAAGACCTAATAAGCAAAACTAGCAGGTAAAGTTGACCATTTGGGTCAACTAACCTTCAAATTAGGTCACTCTTTGCACTTAAAAGACTAAAGTTCAAGTGGAACCTTAAGCACCTTGATCTTGAATTAAAATTGGTAGACTTAAGAGGTCAAGATCCCCATTCTGGTCTACCTGGAACTGCAGTGACAAGAGAGGTCGGGTAGGGGAAACCCTGTAACCCGTGGGGACGCTCTACCGTGTAGGGGTCTTCGCAGGACTCACCCTCTCTGGCTGCCCAGGTAATTCTCAGGTGGTCGATCTTTCTGATCAAGGGGTCCATCTGCCCCGCACCTCTATAGTCACCCAACACATTCTTGGGTGTCTTGATTGGGTCCAGCACCTTCTAAACTCATCTCTTCCAACAGTGCATGTACGGTAGGAGGTCCTTAAGACCACCCTTAAGACCTCCTTTAGAAATTCACTCTCGTCAAGGCCAAGCCTCGACGCCCGTGTTTGTGCAGCAACCCCCTCACATTATTCTCTCTTCTGATTCAGAACCAAGTTCTTCTTCTTCCCCCATCATGGCTCAGCCAGTTGAGGAAGAAAACAATCTAGAGCACCAGCTCCAGCGACTCAACGACCTCTTCCAAAACTTTGTGCACCCACCGCAGCGTCCCATGATGCGGGACCACTACAATCCTGCTGCGGTGGCCGTTGAGCCTCGAGTCAGAATCCCGACTGGAGGACCTGATTCTGAATTGAAGCCCAATATGATTCATGCTATACCTAAATTCCATGGGCTTAATTCTGAAGATCCCTTCCAGCACATCAAACAACTAAAGCATCTGGCCAAAACTTTTGGGTCAGACGCACAAAATCGGGATATTCTTCTCATGAAGATGTTCTCCTTTTCTCTTATTGACAAGGCCGCCCATTGGTACCAAACTCAGACCCGGCCGATCAATAATTGGGAAGAACTTCAGTCCGAGTTCCTAAAAAAGTTCTTCCCTGTTGGACGGACCAACGCCTTGCACCATCAGATTACACACTTCACCCAACAAACAGGGGAACCTCTCCATGAGGCATGGGATCGTTTTCAGGATCTCATGAGAAAGTGCCCCCATCACAGAGTTCCTAAATGGGAACAAGTCCAATCTTTTTACCAGGGACTCCGTGAGGACATCCGTCTTTTCGTCAATGCAACCTGCGGAGGAAATATCATGGGTCAACATGAAGACACCGTGTGGAGATTCTCGAAAACATGTGCGAGAACTCCATCAACAATGACTCCATGGGATTATTCGACAGGACGAATACCCGCGCAGCGACGAATCTTAGGGGAGCACATGAGACGCAGGGCCTGTCCGCATTAGTCGACCTGGAATTAATGGCCAGTCGATTGGACAAGGTCTCAATTATCGAAAAGAAGGTGGATGAGCTGACTCAGTATCTGCAGCGAGCCACCTCTGCGCATAACCCTTTCGCACAGCCTCCTTCCACAAGGGAAACTATGCAAAACATTCTCCATCGATCTTCTCCTAGGATGGACCCATCATCCGAATCTTTGCCCGGAAGTCCTTCCGATTCCTTCTTCACCTGCCAGGGAAATTCCATTCCCTCTTTCTCTAACCCTCTGGAGGTTCCTCAGACCTGCGAGGACCTCAACGCCATCCAGAACGACCCTTTCTCCAACACCTATAATCCTGGATGGCGAAACCATCCTAACTTCCAGTGGGCGGGAAATTCCCAAACCCAAAGACCATCCTTCCAACCCCGCCCACAACCTCCTCGTCCTTACCAGCCGCCTCAGCCTCGGCCCAACCCTACTTACCCATCTGGGCCGAATCAAGATCAAATGTCCCTTATCCTTCAGACCCTGGCTGACATTCAAAGAACGAATGCGGCTATCCAGAAACAACACAAGAACGAACTTACAGAGGTCCGAAACCAATTGACCCAGTTGGCAAACTCTCGCCAGCCAGGTACTCTTCCTTCCCAACCTCTGCCTAATCCTAATAACGTGCCAACCCAACGGCGCGTTACGAACCCAAACCCGGGCCATGCCCATATGATCTATCAGGCCCCCTCTGCTCCTTCACCTGACGGGATAGAGGCCTCCACTTCTTTTGCAGGTTACCAGCAGCAAGCTATCTTACCCAATCCCAACCAAAACCAGGCAGGACTTAATTCTGTAACGACCCGTAGTGGTAAGGAAACCCAAGACCCACCTCATCCGAACCACTCCAAGCCTGGTAGTGATCCCAAGCCTACGACAATAATCCAGGACGTCCCCACCCCTATCCCAGATCCACAACCAGGACCTATCCTAGAAGAACCAACCAAGATCCCGTTTCCCGAGGCCTTGACCAAGGGAAAGAAGACCACCAAGCCCGTGGCACCTGAGGAGGACCTGGTCAAGCTTTTTGAGCAGGTCCACATAAACATCCCCTTGATGGATGCAATCCGCCACGTACTAGCTTACGCATGATTTTTAAAGAATGTGTGTACACTCCAACGTAAGCCGCGAACCAAGGGTGGGAGCCCAATTGTTCTGTCAGAGTAAGCCAGCTCTGTAATCCTCAGTAAACTCCCACCCAAGGCAAAAGATCCTGGTACTCCCCTGATTTCCTGCAAGATAGGTGCTACCCAATTTGATAGAGCTTTGCTAGACTTAGGTGCATCCATAAACCTGATACCCACATCCTTACTTGACCATCTAGAAGAATCTGAGCTAAAACCAACCGAGGTGACATTACAATTAGCAGATCGATCTATAAAGTCACCAAAAGGGATTCTCGAGGATGTTATCGTAAGAGTGAGGGATTTCTATTTCCCAGTGGACTTTATAGTCTTAGATATGGACGCGCCTAAAAACCCTAGGGATACACCAATCATTCTAGGGAGACCTTTCTTGGCTACTGCTAGAGCCAACATCAGCTGTGAGGAGGGCCAAATAGAGCTTAAATTTGGAGATCAAACCTTAAAAATTGATATATTTAAGGCCCAACAAGGAATTAATTGCGGTGTCATCGAACAGATTTGTGACGTTAGCATTTTGGTTGATGAGTCACACCTCCAGAATGACTCGATTATGCCTCATCAATCACAGAAGGATCTTGATCCGCAAACAGAGGAGTCGAATCCAGACATACACAACCCAGTAACTCCTACCCTTGAACCTCACATCTACACTGAACCACCCGCTGCTGCTGATAACCCTATCCTCGAGTTAAAGCCTCTTCCTGCTCACTTGAAATACATCTTTTTGGGTTCCAATCAGACCCTTCCTGTGATTATAAATTCCACCCTCAGTTCCGAACAGGAATCCCGTCTGATTACTATTCTCCAGCAACATCGCAGAGCCATCGGGTGGACTCTCGATGATTTGACTGGAATAAGCCCCTCTTATTGTACTCATCATATCTATTCAGAAGAGGGCGCACGACCTTCTGGTGAAATGCAGAGACGTTTGAACCCTAATCTGCAGGAGGTCGTGAAAAAGGAGATCATTAAGTGGTTAGATGCCGAGATCATCTACCCGATCTCCGATAGTCGTTGGGTGAGCCCAATTCAGGTTGTGCCTAAGAAGGCAGGACTCACCACCATAACGACTGAAACTGGAGAAATCATTCCTACCCGATTAGCCAATGCGTGGAGAGTCTGTATAGATTACCGCCGACTCAATTCCTCCACAAAGAAGGACCATTTCCCACTACCCTTCATTGATCAAATTCTCGAGAAACTAGCGGGAAATAGGTTCTTCTGCTTTCTTGACGGGTACTCCGGTTACAACCAGGTGGCAATCCATCCTGAGGACCAAGAAAAGACCACATTTACCTGCCCCTTCGGAACGTATGCTTTCCGAAGGATGCCTTTTGGTCTTTGCAATGCACCCGCTACTTTTCAGCGGTGCATGCTTGCCATATTCTTAGATATGGTAGGTGATTTCCTGGAAGTCTTCATGGATGACTTTTCAGTCTTTGGAGAATCTTTTGATGATTGCCTCCAACACTTGGTCCAGATACTCAGGCGATGCATTGAGGTGAACTTGGTTCTTTCCTGGGAAAAGAGCCATTTCATGGTGCCTGAGGGAATTGTCCGGGGACACTCAATTTCGGAAAAAGGCATCCAGGTGGATCGAGCTAAGGTTGATCTGATTTCTCGCCTTCCCGTACCTAGCTCGATCAGGGACATCCGTTCCTTTTTAGGGCACATCGGTTTTTACCGCCGTTTCATTCCAGATTTCTCGAAAATCGTGCGCCCCTTACTTCTCTTCTCTCTAAGGATGTACCTTTTGAAATCTCCAAGGAATGCACGCTAGCCTTTGAAAACCTGCATGACTAAGTCACCCAGGCACCTATCCTACAATCCCCTGATTGGTCTCAACCCTTTGAGATCATGTGCGATGCGTCTGACTTCGCTGTAGGAGCGGTCCTGGGGCAGAAAGCTGACGGGAAACCCGTTGTCATCTACTACGCTAGCAAGACACTTGACGAGGCTCAGCGTAACTATACGGTTACGGAGAAAGAGCTGCTAGCCGTAGTATTTGCCCTTGAAAAATTCCGATCGTATCTTCTGGGTTCCCATGTCATCATTTACTCGGATCACACGGCTGTAAGGCATCTCCTTGCCAAGAAGGACGCGAAGCCCCGACTAATCCGTTGGATCTTGCTGTTGCAAGAATTCGATCTTGAGATTCGCGACAAGGCGGGAAGGCAGAATGTGGCAGCCGACCATCTGCCCCGTCTTCCTTCTGAGATCATCAACCCTTCCGAACCCATCACGGAACATTTTCCTGATGAGCACCTGCTTTTTGTTGGTACTAGACTTCCATGGTTTGCTGATATAGTAAACTACTTGGCATCTCATCAGACATCGTCTGATTGGCCGAAGGCCAAGAAAGACAAATTGCATTCTGATTCCAAGTATTACATTTGGGAAGACCCGTACCTTTTCTGCATAGGTGCTGATCAAATTATTCGGAGATGCGTCCCGGAAGAGGAAATCAGCAATATCCTATCTTTCTGCCATGACCAGGCATGCGGTGGCCATTTCTCAGGGCATAAAACCGCATCCAAAGTCCTCCAGTGTGGCTTCTACTGGCCTACACTTTTCAAAGACGCATGCAGTCACTGCAAGGCATGCAGTCGTTGCCAGACTTTGGGCAACATGAACCATCGTGACATGATGCCTTTGCAGCCGATTCTCGTATGCGAAATCTTCGATGTATGGGGGATTGATTTTATGGGCCCCTTTCCTGTTTCGGATGGTTTCGAGTACATTCTGCTTGCGGTGGACTACGTGTCCAAATGGATCGAAGCCATACCGACCCGAACCTGCAATCACAAGATTGTTCTTAAGTTCATACATCAAAACATTTTCTCAAGGTTCGGGATTCCCCGTGCTATTATCTTTGATGGGGGGACCCATTTTACAAATGCTCAGTTTAAGTCACTGATGGCCAAATTTGGGGTGTCTCATCGAATCTCTACTCCTTACCACCCCAAAACAAATGGTCTAGCTGAGCTATCAAATTGGGAGATCAAGAAAATCCTGCAAGTCACTGTTCGGCCTGACAGGAAGGACTGGTCGTCCCGACTTCCGGAAGCATTGTGGGCCTATAGGACCGCCCATAAGACCCAATTGGGCATGTCTCCCTTTAGACTGGTGTACGGAAAGGCATGTCACCTTCCCGTAGAACTGGAGCATAAAGCCTATTGGGCAGTACGGAACTGTAATCTAGATCTTTCCAAGGTTGGAACCCACAGAAAACTCCAAATCAGCGAGATCGATGAATTACGCCTAGACGCGTACGAGAACTCGCGAATCTACAAGGAGCGGGTTAAAGCCTTCCACAACAAGCACATCTCGAGAAAGATCTTTCATCCTGGTCAAAAGGTCCTACTCTTTGATGCCCGACTCAAACTTTTCCCGGGGAAACTGAGGTCCAAGTGGGTCGGACCGTATTTAGTCCGACAGGTTTTTGGAAATGGAGCAATTGAAATCAGTCCACTCAGCCATGATTCCGAACCTTTCATCGTGAACGGTCAGAGACTCAAACCGTTCATTGATGAGACTTCTACTGATTCGGCTGAGTCATCCCTCATCCTCCATTCCCCTTGAACTTACTGCGCCCGGCCGATGGCGTAAAACTCAGCGCTTAACGGGAGGCAGCCCATCATTTCTTGAAAATCTAAAACCTTTTTTCTGACACCATTGTGCACTTAAGGTTCACCCTTTAAGACAGCCGACTCCACCTCAGATGCTTGCATCTGAGATTAGAAATCGTCCGCAGAATTCATCCCGACCCATTCACTCACAAAAATATCTGTCTTAAGGAATAAATTAAGTAAATAAAAACCCCTAAATCACAATGAGGACATTGCAAGTTTTAGGCATGGGGGGGTATAAGTGCTAAACTTGTAGAAAAAAAAGGTTTTAAACAAAAAATTCACATATGCCAAAAACACCATAAAAATTAAAAATTTTTCAAACTAAAAAGAATAAGAGGAGAAAGGAAATTTTGAGAAGGAAAAGAAACAAAATGAAAAGGAGCACAAAAAGATGAAAGAAAAGAGTAATAGTCATTAGTAAGAAGCTAAGGAATTAACCTTAGTCTAGACCATTTTTTTCAAGAAAAGAAATGAAAAGTGCTTGGTAAGATTAGTAAGAACGCAAACCTTAGGCATTCTTGATAGACTCTTAGTACCCATTAAGATCTAGACAATCCTCAAGAGGTTGAGGAAAATGAAAAGCTTAAGTACTAGGTCCAAGGCTTAGGGAGTATTTGACCTCGCTAACTAACTTCTAGTTTACGGGACTCAGTAACCTAAGCACCCTAACCTCACACACAGCCTGGTTCAGCAAGCGTAAAAATCAAAATCACGCAGAAGCGTCGAAAAAATTCTGAAAAATACACCTAGAGTAGGAGCGGCCGATAAACACAAGTTGATTTGGATGAGTTCCCAGCGCAGAGAGGTGGGAAATCCCCTCAAAGATGCGTAACAAAATATCATCTCCTCGGTGCTTGTCTCTTAGGATATTCACATATCCTACTGGGGGCATGTAAGCACCCTGCTGGTTCAGATTCCATGGATGGCATTATCACGAAGTGTTAACTGCCAGGGTCTGAACGCGGCCACGGAACACCATGGATGGGATTATCTCGAAATCTCAATAGCCAGGGTTCTGGGGGTTGCCATGGGCGGTGCTATCTCGAAGCATCGATCGCCAGGAACCCTTGAGGATTGATGATGGGGGCAAGAAATCTGATACAGACCGTGTTGAAAAGCCAATCCTAAGCTAGAATTAAAAAGAAAAAAGAGAGAGAAAACTCTCCAAAAATAGAAAAATTTTCTACCTCTCTCTCTTACAAAACGCACTGCGAACTGAACCAGGGCTAAAATCATTTCAAGCACGGGTGCTTTAACTACAAAGTCCAATAAACCTTAGGTTAGTTCTTGTGGGTCTTAAAAACCCTTGCTAAGGACTGAGGCTGAGGCTAGACAGATTTGGATCTTTATTGGTACTAGAGTACCTTTTAAGCTTATGATCAGCATTCTAACCTAATCTAAGTTTAAATGAAAAAGCACTTATCTGAAGCTATTAAAGAACTTCATGGTCTAGAACAAGGGTTGAAACATTAAGTTTTTGCTAAGGGACTAGCAAAAGCTAGGCATGGGGGTATGATGAGAACCTCATCATGAGCCATAACTAGCTCATTTTGACCTAATACATAGAATAAAAGCTCCTGCATAACCTTAGAAAGGCTTGGCTCAGAGAGATTCTGAGTTTGCAAAGAAAACTTAAACTGAGGGGTAAAAATGCAATTTCACCAATCCGATCTGAAAATAGGGTAACTCAGGGTCCAAACATAGGTCAAAACAACCTAATAAGAAGAAAAGTGGGATGAGATGACTCAATAAGGGCTACAGCAACTCTAA
Organism: Thalassia testudinum; assembly: GCA_037157565.1. Taxonomy (NCBI): domain Eukaryota; kingdom Viridiplantae; phylum Streptophyta; class Magnoliopsida; order Alismatales; family Hydrocharitaceae; genus Thalassia; species Thalassia testudinum. The sequence continues at coordinate 60,430,221 of JAZHRO010000030.1, forward strand.
AGAATTAAATGACAGCCTGTAACCCTAAAAACAAACCCACTTCAATTCTCGTGGTTCGAGGTAAGGTAAAAATCAACTAAACCCTCTAAAATTCATAGAAAAATAATCTCTAGGGTTTAGGACTTTCAATTTGGCCTTAGGAATCCATTTTGACCTACATTGAGAACCTTGCCCAATTAACAACTTAATTTGGGTTCTTGCGTAAATTGACCGGTCAAACAAGGTTTAATATAGAAATAAAATTCACCATCAGAATCCTTAGGTTCTAATTAGTCATGTATAAAAACTTGGGCCTAAGAAGAAACCTTCTTGACCAACTTTACACTTTGGTCCTCATATATTTAGTTTTTGGCCCTCAACTTTTGAACCCTCACATTTTGATCCCTAACTCTCCTTCGTTCTTTGCGTTTAGGTCCCTCCTGCAAAACCTGCGCAGCGCCATGCTCCGGCGACCTTGCGCGGAGCATGGCACCGCGCAGGGTGAGGAAGGGGCCCTGGCAAGTCAATGGGGGGTACCCTGCGTCGTCAGCCACCGCAGGGACACCCCCCTGAGTGCTACGACCGCCCATACCGCCCGTGCGAATGCACGGACGGTATGGGTCCCCTTCCTCCGGCGTCCTCCGGCGAGGGAGACACGTCGTCTCCCTCCACCCTCCTCTCTGATTCTGCCCCTATAAATACCCCCGTCGCTCTGCCTTTCTTCCCAGCTCGGATCTGACGGAGACACCCCCTCAATTCCTCCCTTCACACTCCGACAGACGCCCCCTTGCTCCAGCGGCCTCTCCTCCTCCTCCTCGTCGCCCTGCCGCACTACCAGTAGCAGGGTTACCTTCCCTCGATCTTTCCGCGTCACGCCGCACCCAGCTGGCGCCTCTCCGGTCCCTTCCTTGCCGCCGCCCCTTCCTCTGGGCAATTTCTTCTCCGGCGACAGTCGATACGACTGTCGCCTGTGCCAACCCCTCTTCGTCCAGCTTAATAGGTAAAACTTCTCTTCTTCCTCCCCTCTTTCTTTTCCATACTGAAACCCTTACTGTCGGCCCCGATTTCCCACCGATCACCCTCACCTTCTCCACCACCGGCCAAACTCCGGAGAACCGCTCCCATCGCTCCAGCACCCCACATGGCTCGCCGACCTGTGCATAACCTCCGCCTCCTCACCCTGATCCTCTTCCACCCCTCCACTTCCCACCAAACGCCCTCTGCAGATCCACCGAACACACCCACTTCTCCGCCCGCAGTTTGACCTAGGGTGACCCTTTTGCTCCACCACGCCCACTGCAGACCCTCCGACCACCTTCGCCGTGCCACGGCGAAGGTTCTCCGCATATCTGATCAGGCCGAGAGGCCGTGCTTCTGTGAACAGGTGTCGCGCCCGCCTTCGCCATTGCTGACCAGCGAAGCTCCTTCGACCTGCTGCTCCAGGCACACCACGCCCAGGTCAGACTCCCAGGCTTCGCGGGGTAGCTTCGCGAAGTGTCAGGCTGCAGTTCGGGCAAAGCCCTCGCGCGAAGTTTGACTGCCGCTGCTTCCTCCGCGCAGGCGCTCACATTGGGGTGGGACATTTAGTCCCACCTCGAAAGGCTTCGAAGAGGCGCGCCGATATAAGTTGAAAACGTGCTGTAGGCTTATCGCCTCAGCACACGGGGTGAGGTCCCTCTCACACCGCTTCACCCGGCCCGTCCGCGAGCTCATCACGCGGATCCGGCCGACCCGACCCAACTTGACTCGCACTACTCGCCCACCACCGCACGCCGGTGGGCCTGGACCCGGGCGTGACTCGTACCCGATTACCCGATTGCTCTGGGAGAGCTGTCCTAAGAGCGAACTCTGAGAGAGAAAGAGACGCGCGGGGGAGGGGGGTAGAGTAGGTTTTGCCCTCTTACTCTGAACTCTTGAGCGTGCAGGCACAGGTGAAGAAGAAGGAAGCTAAGGGAGACACTGTAGCAACAAGCGGTTTAAGTCGTCTGATTTTCAAATCAGACGACGTCCTGAAGACAGGTGAAGGCAAAGAAGAAGAAGGAAGGCGAGGCAGAGGAAAGAGAGGAACACAGAGAAGCCAAGTTAAGACTCTGCAGAGATCAGAAGACAAAGAAGAAGAAGAAAAGAAGAGAGAAGGGCAGCCAAGTGAAGAAACAGAAAGCAGAAGAAGAAGAAGAAGAAGAAGAAGAGAAGCAAGAAGAAAAGAAGAAGAAGAGCACGGGAGGAAGATCTGAAGCAAGAAAAGAAGAAACAAAGAAAATAAAAAGAAGAAAAAGACAGGACCGTCCAACCAAGAAATAGAGGAAGAACACGAAGAACAAAAGCCAAAAAGGAGAGAAGACAAAGAGGAAGAAAGAAGAGAAGAAGAAGAAGCCAAACTTTCATCTCTCTCTCTCTCTTTATTTTTGTAATAGAACATGTATATCTCTAGAATACGACTTGCTCCCTTAGTTAGACCTCGGGAGAACTGTATTTTTCGAGTAACAAATATTAGCAAATGATGGCAATAACTATTTGTACTACAACGACTTAAGAAAAGCTAGTTGCTGCCACCATTCGCCACTCCCCCCTCTCTCTCGTCGCCCAACCACAATACCAGTGGTTGGGTTGCCTTCCTCTCATTCATCTGCGTTAGCCATACCAGCCCAGACGCTGCCACTGCCCTCATCTTCGCCGCCGCCTCTTCTACGGAGATCTTCGTCTCCGACATCGGCCGTACCTGCCCAGACGCCTCCCCTGTCCCCTTTGTCTTTAAAATAGGACTGTTAGCTTCCCTCTCCCTTTTGCTCCCGTTCCCCCTCTTTATTTCTCAAAAACGTCCCTCGACACCACCAATCACCATCACCTTCTCCACCTCTGACCATACCTCCGATGAGGCACCCTCGTCACTCTGCACCTCCATCCACCTCGCCAACCACCCTATGACGTTCGCAACACCCCACTGATCATCTCCCACTACTCCAATCTCTCCGTCGACCATCCATAGGCGCCACCGAACACACCCACTCACACGGCCACAGAGAACCCTAGGCACGCCACCACAGCTGTTCCCACGCCACGCCGACCACCGCCGCATATTCACCGTGCCATGGCAAATCTCCTTGGACGTTTTAACATTGTCGCAATGCCATGCTCATGATTTCAGGTTCACGCAACACCAGCCGCTATGGGTGAAGAAGCTTGAAGCTGCTTCTTGTGTTCCAGTAGCTGCTGCTCCAGGCGTGAGTCCAAGGCTTTTGGTGGCCTACAATATTCCGTGATGCACATACATATGTGGGCGCATGTCTACGTTGCCAGCAAACAGGAACCATCGGAAAAAGGGATGAGATGCCCCAGCAACCTATTCTCCCCATTGAGATCTTTAACATTTGGGGCATCGACTTCATGGGTCACTTTCCTGTGTCTTTCGGATATGAGTGCATCCTTGTGGCCATGGACTATGTATTGAAATGGATAGAAGCCATACCCACGCAAACCAATGACCGTTCCGTGGTCTTGGATTTTGTTAGGGTAATATCATTTCTCGATACGGGTGCCCAAGAACGTTCATAAGTGATGGAGGACCTCACTTCAAGATTGTGCACTTCACATGACTACTCCAAAATTTGGGAGTCAACCATATGATAGCCACACCTTACCATCCCCAAACGAGCAAACAAGTTGAAGTGCGTAAGGATTGGTCTAAAAAATTAAATGATACTCTTTGGGCCTACAGAACAGCGTATAAAACTCCCTTGGGCATGTCTCCTTTGTGTCTTGTCACCGGAAAAGTGTGTCACCTTCCCGTTGAAATACGACACAAAGCCTATTAGGCTATTAAAAATGTTAACTTAAATATGGATAAAGCGGGAAAGGCACCTATGCTGGAGTTAAGTGAGCTTGAAGAGCTTCGTAATGAAGCCTATGAAACTTCTCAAGCTTACAAGCAAAGTACAAAGGTCTTCCATAATAAGCACAACATTAGAAAGACCTTTGAGCCCAACCAGTGGGTTTGGCTTTTCAATTCCACACTTAAATTATTTCCAGGAAAGTTCAAGTCCCGCTGGGTGGGCCACGCGTTGTTATCAATACCTTCCCTCATGGAGCTATAGAAATTCGAAACCCTACTTCTGGTGCAAGCTTTAAGGTAAATGGTCAACGACTGAAACCTTATGTTACTCTTTCAGATGGCCAAGTTTTGGACGCACTTCGGCTTGAGGAGCCTTAGCTCCTCCCACTCCCCTCCTCAGGTGATATTCTTCCTTGTCTTTATTTTCCAATGAGGACATTGTCAGTTTTAGGCATGGGGGGGTATAACCTGAGGTTGTTTATAGCATTTATAAATATTTGCATGCATTTAGGATAGGTGCATTAGCAAAAAAAAAAAATCTCTTGAGTTGAATTGGTTAGTCCCTAGCAGAAACTTTTTTATCATGGAGGTGTCATTAAAATTTTTCTTCTTAAATTGTTTCTTAAGTTTAGAATCCAGTACATTTACTTCACTTGCACGTAGACTGGGTAATGGATCTTTTTAAGAAAACCAATAAACATTTTTAGTCTACTGAACCCTTGGACAGTTAATTGGGAGTCAGGCAAACTATTTTCTATTCGATCCACCTAATATTTGTGAGGAAGTAGAGAGACTACTGGTGCGCTAAGTCTAGTGCAAGGACTCTTAAGTTCTGGATAATTAAAGGATGATACCTCAGAGTTAGGCATAGTTTTCTCTCTCTGTTCCTATGTATGAATAGTGTGTTAATTCTCAAGAGTCACCAAATAAGGTAGGTACATAGAGATTGAGTCCTAATAAAACTATAACTTTGGTGAATGGTCACAACCATCCTTCATAAAATCCTCAGCTGAAGGAGGGTAGTGGCGTCAAAGGTCAAAAATAAGCTTGTCCTATCCATCTTTTCCCCGGTGCCGAGAGTAGGCATTTCCACCAAATAAGTCACACAATATCCTCTTGACCATCATCATCCCTAATAATGCCTTATGAATAAAAGTATGCGTTGATTTGTGTTAGTAGTAAAAAAAAATAGAGATAGAGAAGAGACATCTATATGGAAAAAAAAAATAGAGAGAGAGAAAAAGAAAAAGAAAAGAGTTCAAGTTTATAGTTTATTTTCATGTCATCTTTCATTATGTGTCGATGTTTTTGAGGTAACAATGAAAACATCCATTGCGATCCACCAAATATGACCTATACCTACTTATCAGCATTTCTGATCGCCCAAATACTGGTCGAGGACTTCTAAGTTAGTTGTAGGGTTATTAGGATATTAATTGAAGTGTGAATGCCGTGTTAAGCCACCAAATAGTGAGAACATTTACAAAATCTTGTAAGATATGTGATCTCAGAAAAGAAAGAAGAAAAAGAAAAAGAGAAAGAAAAGAGAGTGAGTGAGCATAAGGGAACGCAAAGAGAGCACAGTTTTTAGCCTTTCTCTAGGTTGACTTGTTTGATAGTTTAGAGATTTAGAGTCTGCGGTACTAGACTACATGTAGCACGAGATGAGTGAGAGCCACCAAATATAAATCCATTCAAATCAGTATCTCCTACCTAAGCCAAAAAGCCGAGGTCGAATTATAGATCATTTTCTGCTTCATCCCTGAGGGGAGTAGTTGCCTATCTCGATAGAATTGTATCAAGCGTGAAGGTAAGTTAGCTCTTCACTTGGATCCATTACCTAGGCTGCTATAACTTCACAATTGTCTGGATCTCTAAATTGTTTTGGAATAAGGAAAGAAGAAATCTTTTGGTTACTTCCATTATTTTTCACTTTTACTAGGGACTAGCAAAACTTAGGCATGAGGGTATTTGATGAGTCCAATTTACTGGACACTTAATTAACCTAAGTACATTTAAATCACGCCTCATTAGATTGCAAGTAGAATTCAGTGATAGTTTATCTTAATTAGAAGATATTTTGTTAAAACTTCATACATATATGTTTACGCAGGGTTATGTGTGCAAATATCCAAAATTAAACTCCATCGCCAGTGGTGCGCTGGCTCTCACTGGCCTCATCTGATCGCCTCCTTCTCGCCGGCCTCAAAAGCCCGGCCACCCAGATTAGCCAACAACCTATGGCACCGCCTCATCAATAATTTTGTTGGAGACGATCTCAGGGGAGGAAACAAAACTTGAGAGGCATTTAAAAATAGGAGGATGGATAGAGGATGGGTGCCTGGGGGGGAATCTTCATCGTGCATAGAGCTCGCACAATGGAAGGAGCCAACTCTTTGTTTTAAGCGTGCACACCATCTCCTCTTGCTACTGCCGTGCAGTGACAGCACAGCGCACTGCCCACCGCCATCACCACACAGGCGTGTGCACAGCAACAGCAACAACCTCCGCACTCCCATCGGCAGTGAACAGCGCACTTGCGCTCCCAGCTCGCGCGCTCAAAACAGTGCACTCGCGCCTCCCAACCCGCACGTGCACAGCTGCAGCAGCAAACACTCTGGCGCTGACCTCCTCACGTGTGCGCCACAGCAGGCCCCCTCTTCTTTTTCTCTGTCAACCCACAGAGCGGGGGAACCCAAACCACCCAAAAATGCAGCCACGACCACGGACCTCCATTCACACGCCGTCGACTCCAACACACTAGCCGCACCCTCGAGCACAGCCATGCCCTCAGAACCGCCCATGAAAGCTTGCGTGTGATGGCGAGCTGCTGCCCCTCCTCATCGCCGGCGAGAGCTCCAGCCTTCGATCGATGTGCCGCCGCCACCCACGCGTAGCCCTCGTCGTGGCCAACCTCTTCCGAGCTCCGCATGCCTGACCGCGACCTCTTCTTCACGCGCGGACGAGGCAAAGAATTCCTCAGTTTCGGGTTCTATTAGTATTTACATTTGATGCCATTGCCACCGATTTTATTTTTTATTTTTGAATATTATATTGAAGAGAAATTACATCAGAGCACTTATACTTTCTCGTTATTATTCAGTGCATATTTTTCACTTTCGATTGCATCAAATTGTGACTCATATTTGCATCATTCCTCTCTCGTACGCATACCATTGGAATTTACATGAGATGCCACTAATGAACACATCTTTTAATGAATATTTTATTGAGGAAAAACTTTGCCTATAACCATACATTCTCTAGTTATTGTGTATTTTCTTCTTTTCGCCTTATTTCGCCTTGAACGTAAGCACGTCACTCGCACTGATTGGGCAGATACAAAGGGAAATATTCGTGAATTGATTGCATCTATTCCTCCCTATGGATACGACATCCTAATTATTGTGGTTACATTTAATGAATTTTTGATACGAGATTTCCACCACATAAAATACAGCAACGACACATCTTTTTATTGCAATCATCTTAATTAAGCGTAAACCTCGCCATCCGGAACGTTGGGCTTCACAATATGATCGTTGAGAATGGCCTTTCGGCTTCTATCAGACGTCCGTAGAAGACCTTAGACGTCTGATAAGTGACCGTTAGCCCTCGATTGAGCCAAAATCACTTTTCTTGAGGTTAAGAGCCGTTTGTGCCTTGGGAAATCCATTCTCGCAGTAAATTATGTTTCCAGACGTCTAGACCTTATGCCAGACGTCCGATGTGTCGTTTGACTAAATTACACTAGAACCCTGTTTAGGTCTGCCTCAAGTCAGTAAGGAAATCCATCTAGGATTAGTCGTCTGATTTAGTTTCCAGACATCTTAAGGGTGTTTTCCAGATGTCTGATATTTTTTCCAGACGTTTGATGACCCTGTCAGAATCATTAATGATTCTGATATTGGCTTGTTTTGCCTTGCTATCATCCTCAACGCCTACCTAAGGCTTCCATAGCCTTCCTGGGCCTTTCTAAGCCATCTATAAATAGGAGAGGCCCCTTGTTATGAACATGGGCATCAGACGTAGTTTAATACGTTTGGGAATTGGCCCAGACGTCTGGAACCCTTCCCAGACGTCTAGTATTAAATTTTTTCGGTGTACGGGTTCGTGTCTACGCGGGTGCGTGCGCAGACTGAACCCGCTGCCTTCGCTCTTCTCCTTTCTCTCCCTCCCTGCAGATGACGTCGCTTCTTTCCTCTCTCTCCCCACACTGCCTTCAAATAGCGCTCCCCTCTCCCTCGCCCTCACTCCACTGCCTTCATCTTCGCCTTCTCCCTGCGAGCGAGCGAGTGCTGCAGCAGCGGCTGCAGCGAGCGTGCGGGAAGGAGTGTTGCGAGAGGAGGAAGAAAGCTCGATCGTGAGGGTGCGAGCTTGCCGGGGCAGTTAGAGCCGGCCGGCGGGGGAGCAGCGAGCGTGGGGTGTCGTGGAGGGGCTGCTACACCTTGGGCAGCAGGCGGACGCCGTGGTTGGGGTGTCAGCGACGTTGGGGTGGTTAACTGAGGGTAGGACCACCACGGGGGACTCTCCCGGTCAGGAGAGCACCACGTGTTACTTCTACTTTTCGGGAAAGACTGAAATCAAGATCGTTCCTACGAGGAACATTCAAGATCAAGAGAAGGATCTGAGAAATAATCAACAGTGAATAAATGGAATAATGTAAGAAAAGAAAGTAGAAATATAACAGCTACTGTACACTCTACTGCTTCTTTTAGCTTTTAGTTGCCACTCTACTCAGCGTTTTGCTGACATGTCACCCTTGTTACCTTTTCAAGACCAGGTGTTGAGCAGCCAGAGTCTGCGGCTGCAGAGGACGCTGGGTCTAGTAGAGCCCAGTAGTGTTACTTGTAATACCTACTGTACTTTTCTTTCTGCTGTAGTGAGTAGTTTTATGTTACTCCTTCTACTCTCTTGATTGTAAGCTTCATGTTATGCACATCTTTATTTCTCTACTGTTGTGGTGATCTATACTGTAGTATTTCCTTTCTTTACTGCTGTATTTTGTTACTGCTAGTTATATATATGGTGAATGTGGTTTATTTTACTGCTCTTTTGGTTACTTTCTCGTTGGACGACTGGGTCTTGGGATCAGTCAAGTCGGTCCGATTCTCGTGTCTCGTAGGGATTCGGGAATCGAGTCGTTACAAGATGGTATTGAAAGTTTGTCCCTACCAGGAGGGGTGACGTAATAATATGCGGAAATAAAATATATAAAGCAATATCACAAGAAATTAAGCAATCACAAAATGTACACAGGTATTTTTAGGTGGAAACCCAAATCGGGTGAAAACCACCTCCTAACCCTCTCGAGTTAGGATTTTCCGATCAACCAAGTTGATCAAAATCCACTAAACGAATCACTTTGAACGAGGGTGATTCAACCTCAGTACAACCACGCTACAAGTACGAGGGTAGCGTTCCTCAACCCCTTCTCTCCACGAGAAGGATTTTGTCCCACGAAGGAGACGGGAATTCGCAAAGCGAATACCCAACCAAAATACAAAGATAAAATAAAATAACAGTCCTATAGAGCCAACAAAATTAAACCTAGCTTCTATAGGAAATAGGAAACTCCCCTTTGCAAGGAGTGCGTCGACGATGACGCAGTGCGTGTGCCACGCGATGGCGCTACGTCGCTCTCGTTATCTACGGCGGGAGAGCGGGTGCGCAACGGTTGAATGCTCTCAAGAAAATGGAGCTTGAGCTTGGAGAGCAAGAGAGTCTTTTCTTTGGACACAAAAGGTTTGAAAGTGTATTACAAGGTGTGTGTCTTGTTTTTCTAAGTGTGTCTCTTATTCCTTTGTGTTACAAAGGTTCCCCTTTATTTATAGAGGCCTTAGGAAGGCTTTAGAAGGCTTAGGAAAGGTTCTATAGCCGTTGGGAACAAAGTCCAAGAGAATCAGGCCGAAATCAGGACAATGATTGCAATTGACAGGGTTATCAGACGTCTAACTCTGGCATCAGACGTCTGGAAGGCCACTTTAAGACGTCTGATTCCAAGGTCAGACGTCTGATTCTATGCGGGTTTCTCCCTGACTTGAATCAGATCTAAACAGGGTTTTTGTGCAAGTCCATCAGACGACATATAGGACATCTGGCACTATGTCTGGACGTCTGGAAACCTACTTTTACTGTGGGAATTGATTTCCAAACGTTGCAACGGCTAGAAAATCTCTGAGAAGAGATTTTGGGTCAGCCGAGGCAAAACGGTCATTTATCAGACGTCTGGTAAGTCCTATGGACGTCTGATAAGGCTCTAACGGTCATATTCTTGAGTGTCTTCTAAGCCAGCCAACGGTCCACTAACTGGACGTCTGGCAAAGTCATCAGACGTCTCCTAAGACGTCTGGTCTAAGGTCTGGACGTCTGATTTCATCAGACAGAACTAACTATGTCCAGCCTAACAGTTATCAGATGTCTGAAACAACAGTCAGACGTCTTAAAATTCTTTATCAGACGTCTGATTTGGGAATTAGACGTCTGGAAGTGCTGTTTGAACCCTATATTGGTTTTCTAAGTATTCTACAGAAAACCTAAGTATCCTAGGGTTGTGCAGGTGTTCCTAGGACTACTTTTAGGGTACTTTGAGGCTCTTTAACATAATGTTCTAAGGAATCAAAAAGAGTAAGAAAATAAATACAAGAGATACATGAAAGGATAAAAAAGAATCTATCCTATTCTTCTTGTCTTTTATCTCCAATCTTTCGCTCCACGCGAACCTCCTGTGTTTTCCGTCAAGCTCCTCCAATCCGTCCTGGATGCGAGCTCGAACTCCGTCTAAACACGTCCTCATTTGCAATTGACCTGAAATCTAGGACTCAAATTGCAAATGTTAAATAACACGTGTTTTGTTATCATCAAAACAAATGATCGTGGTGCTCTAGCACCAACAGGTATCAGAGTAAGGTCGTCCCGAGAAGTGAACCAACTGACTGGAAAATAACCAATTCACGTGTCTGTAACTAGAGTAGCCACCACAACGTTCTTTTGACATGAACTCTTAGACTTCTTCGTTAGATATCGTTCCACATTGACGTCTCATCGCGAGACTAGCGAGGCGGGCCACGGGCACGGTCGAAAATGAGGTCGGCGAGGTGGGCATGTTGCGGTCGACGTCTCAGGGGACCAGCCACTGCTCCTGGCCATTCAGGCCCAGGACCTCGCCCAGTTGATACGGGACATAGTGCGAGAGGAGCTCCACCCACCACCCTGAGCACCTCTCCCTGAGGCTGTGGAGGGGGAGTCCTCTGTGGGACCACGCGACGGACGCAGTGCTGAACGCAGGGGAGGGGATGGGCCGCCACCGCCCCCACCTTCCTTTGACATTTCTGTGCACGAGGCTTCCTTACCTGGAGGTGCACCAGCATCTCCACTGCAGTGCCACTTCGAGCTTTTCGAGCAGTTCCGAAAGCTGAAGCCCCCCTCCTTCAAGGGGGATGAGGACCCGACCGAGGCGGAGGACTGGCTGGAGCAGATCGAGAAGGTTTTCGACACCCTTCGCCCCCTGGTGGAGTGCCGCGTGGCCTTTGCCACGTACCAGCTAGAGAGTGCGACACACAGGTGGTGGAGGGTGGTCAGGGGACAGGAGAGGGACGAGCTGACCTGGGACTAGTTCGTCACCCTCTTCTGCGAGCAGTACTTTCCCCAGACGTGGCAGGACCAGAGGAGGCGGGAGTTCCACACTCTCCGCCAGGGGACGATGACAGTGAGCGCGTACCGCACGCGATTTCTGGAGCTGTCCCACTTCGCAGCGACTCACAGTAGCCACTGAGGAGGAGCGCCTTTGGAGGTTCACCGAGGGGCTCCTGCCTACGATGCAGGGGTATGTCAAACCCCTGAAGCTTCCTACGTTCTCGAGGGGGTGGAGGCAGCTATGACCTACGAGGAGACCAACCCATCCGCGCGAGATACTAACAGCAGGCGGAAGAGGCCCTACCAGCCAGACTTTTCACAGGGCCGGCGAGAGAGGAGACATGTGGCGTCCGCAGGAGAGCCGTCACGTTTCGCAGGGCCATCAGTGGCCTTTGGGGGCCCTCGACAGGGGCCAGTTGCCAGCACCGGACCCCTGCCCAGCCGACAGCAGGGACCCACTGAGGGCGGGAGTCAGGTTCCCCTCTGCTACCAGTGTGGCCAGCCGAGCCACATTAGGAGGGACTACCCGTCTAGGGCAGGAGGTCAGCAGATACTTCCCGCATCGAGCACTGGAGGGCGAGCAGGAGGCCGCAGTTCCCAGGCACGAGGAGGAGGACAGCAGTCACGAGGAGGGTACCAGCCGGCAGCTATCAGTTCGATGCAGAGTGTGGCTACTTCGTCCGCACCTAGGGCTGAGGGGTGTATCAACGCCCTGACACACAGGGATGCCAGAGCTTCGGGATCTGTGGTGGCAGGTCTGGTTTCAGTTTCCGGCAGACTCATTTACACACTTTTCGATTCCGGCGCTACGCACTCGTTTGTCGCAGCCAGTTTCGCAGTTAGTTTGGGCCAGGATTATATGTTGTTAGAGGATCCGTTCATGATCAGAGGTCTGAGTGGTCAGCTGTTTGCAGCTGAAGAGGTGTACATGGGTTGCAAGGTCAGTATTGGGGGACATAGCCTTCCCGCTGACCTGATTATGATACATATGGAGGACTTTGGCGTAATTCTGAGGATGGACTGGTTGTCCGCTTACCACGCTTTGGTGGATTGTTTTGAGAGGAAGATCGTCTTCTCCATACCGGAGTTACCTTCTTTCAAGTTCCACGGTCAGCCAGTGGACGGAGGCTTCAGGTGCATTTCTGCACTTCGGGCGGCGAGACTTTTGAGCCAGGGGTGTGAGGGCTTCCTAGCTTATGTGGTGGCAGAGCCCAACCCCGTGGCAGACTTCTAGAGTATCCCGGTGGTCAGAGAGTACCCCGACGTGTTCCCAAACGAGTTGCCAGGACTACCGCCCGAGCGTGAGATCGTGTTTGAGATCCCACTAATACCAGGGACCAGCCCCATCTCCACTGCACCCTACAAGATGGCACCACTTGAGCTGCGAGAGCTCAAGTCTCAGTTGCAGGATCTTTTGGAGAAGGGCATTGTGAGGCCTACTGCGTCTCCCTGGGGAGCCCCGGTACTGTTTGTAAAGAAGAAGGATGGTACCCTACACCATTGTGTGGACTACCGACAGCTGAATAGGATCACCATCAAGAACAGATATCCACTTCCAAGGATCGACGACTTGTTTGACCAGTTGCGAGGTGTCACGGTATTCTCCAAGATCGACTTGAGGTCTAGATACCACTAGTTGAGAATCAAGGAGGCAGACGTCTCCAAGACAGCTTTTTGCACCCAGTACGGACACTATGAGTTTTTGGTCATGCTGTTTGGGCTGACCAATGCCCCCGCTGCCTTCGTGGACCTGATGAACCGGGTGTTTAGACCGTACTTGGACCAGTTCGTGGTGGTATTCATTGATGATGTGCTCATCTATTCTCGAGATCAGACACAGCATGGACAGCACTAGCGGATGGTTCTGGACACACTGAGACGATGTAGGCTATACGCCAAATACAGCAAGTGCAAGTTCTGGTTGAGGGAGGTGACCTTCTTAGGTCATGTGATCTCTGGAGATGGCTTGGCGGTGGACCCAGCCAAGGTCGAGGCAGCGCTCAGGTGGGAGAGACCGCGTACTGTTACTGAGATTCGCAGTTTCCTGGGACTGGCGGGCTACTACAGACAGTTCTTCAGGGGCTTTTCACATATTGCATGTCCTATGACACAGTTGACCCCGAAGGACGTGACCTTCACTTGGACAGATGCCTGTGAGGCGTGTTTTCAGGAGCTGAAGGAGAGGCTGACTTTGGCTCCCGTGCTCACCATTCCTGACAGTAGTGGCGGGTTCGTTGTGTACACGGATGCCTCCTTGCAGGGGTTAGGGGGTGTGCTCATGCAGAGAGGTCACGTTGTCGCTTACGCTTCGCGGCAACTGAAGCCCCATGAGCATAGTTACCCTATCCACGACGTGGAGCTGGCAGCAATTGTCTTCGCGCTGAAGACCTGGAGGTACTACTTGTACGGGGAGACCTTCGAGATTTTCACAGATCACAAGAGCCTCAGATACCTCTTTGATCAGAAGGAGCTCAACATGAGATAGAGACGTTGGTTGGAGCTCCTGAAGGACTATGACTGCAGCATTTCCTACCACCCGGGAGAGGCCAACGTGGTGGCTGACGCCTTGAGCTGGAAGACACCCGCTGGAGTTTATAGGTGCAGAGTTGGAGCCTTTTGGAGGAGATGGGTAGTTGGCGACCCCTAGGGTTACAGGGGCACTGTGGGGCAGTGACTGTGACACGACAGACGAGGCCAGAGTTGATAGACCGCATCATCACAGGACAGATGGTTGACCCGTACTTGCAGTCCTTGCGCGACATAGTACTATCAGGAGACACGGGGGATTTCTCTTTCACAGACCAGGTGCTGCGCCTGAGGGGACGTTTGTGCGTTCCCAGAGACGAGGAGCTGTTGAGAGAGCTCCTGACTGAGGTACACGGTTCCAGATTCACCATACATCCCAGAAACACGAAGATGTACCATGACTTGAGACGCGAGTTTTGGTGGAAGGGGATGAAGCGGGATGTAGGTGAATTCGTGCAGCAGTGTTTAGTGTACCAGCAGGTGAAAGCCGAGCATCAGAGGCCCACAGGGCCGTTACAGCCACTTCCAGTGCCAGAGTGGAAGTGGGAGAGCATCACCATGGACTTGGTGGTGGGCTTACCTACTACCCAGCGAGGACACGACGCAGTCTGGGTAATCATTGATAGGTTGACTAAGACGACGCGATTCTTACCGATCCGAGTCACTTGGGGACCAGCACAGTTGGTAGAGAGGTATATCCGCGACATGGTACGTCTACACGGAGTTCTGTGGGAGATCGTATTCGATCGGGATACCCGCTTTACGTCCCAATTTTGGGTTGAGCTTCAGCAGGCCCTGGGGACGCGGTTGAGATTCAGTACAGCTTACCACCCCCAGACGGACGGACAGTCTGAAAGCACGATACAGACACTTGAGGACCTTTTGTGTGCCTGTGTACTGGACTGGAGGGGCTCTTGGGAGGAGCACTTTCCCCTGGCAGAGTTTGCATACAACAACAGTTATCACTCGAGCATCGGCATGGCACCCTACGAGGCTCTGTACGGACGGAGGTGTACGGCACCCTTGAGTTGGGTCGAGGTGGGGACCAAGTGGGAGGTTGGCCCCAGGCTAATCCGGCAGAGTCAGGAGGTAGTCGAGCAGATCCACAGGCGGCTCCGCACTGTCAGGAGCAGGCAAAAGAGCTACGCAGATCGGAGACGCAGAGAAGTGCAGTTTGAGGTTGGGGACCACGTCTTCCTTCATGTTTCACCCATGAAGGGCCTGCAGTGGTTTGGGGTGAGAGGGAAGCTCGCGCCGAGATTCGTGGGACCATTTGAGGTCCTGGAGTGGGTTGGACCCGTTGCTTATAGACTTGCCCTCCCTCCTCAGCTTTCGGGTGTGCACGACGTGTTCCACGTGTCCAACCTCAGGAAGTATGTCGCCAATCCCAGTCACGTCCTGAGCCACGAGAGCGTTGAGGTGGGCGACGACCTGACCTACCTCGATCGGCTAGTGCAGATTCTTGATAGAGCCGTCCGCAGTCTGAGACGAAAGCAAGTGCCCCTGGTGAAGGTTTTGTGGAGGAGCCAACGGTATGAGGAGGCTACCTGGGAGCCTGAGGCGGCGATGCAGGAGCGGTACCCGGAGCTTTTCGCGGGTACGTATTTTCGGACCGACTTCGGTCCTCTTTGAGTTTGTTATGTATATATATTGTTCTTTCCCACACCCTAGTTAGTGCAAGTTTCGGGGACGAAACCTCCTTTGAGTTTGTTATATTGTAACGAACATGGGCATCAGACGTAGTTTAAGACGTCTGGGAAGTGGCCCAGACGTCTGGAACCCTTCCCAGACGTCTGGTATTAAATTTTTTCAGCGTACGGGTTCGCGGCGCCGCCTTCGCTCTTCTCCTCTCTCTCCCTCCATGCAGACGATGCCACTTCTTTTCTCTCTCTCCCCGCGCTGCCTTCAAATAGCGCTCCCCTCTCCCTCACCCTCACTCCACCACCTTCATCTTGTCGTTCTCCCTGCGAGCGAGCGAGCGAGTGCGGCAGCAGAGGCTGCAGTAAGCGTGCGGGAAGGAGTAGTGTTGCGAGAGGAAGAAGAAAGCTCTACCGCGAGGGTGAGAGCTTGCCGGGGTAGCTAGAGCCGGCCGACGGGGGAGCAGCGAGCGTGGGGTGTCGCGGAGGGGCTGCTGCAGCTCGGGCAACAGGCGGACGCGGCGCGGCCGTGCGTCGCGGGCGGAGAGCGAAAAGGGTCCTTATTCTGGGAAAATTTCCCAGAATCAGACGTCTGGACTTACGTCCAGACGATGCAGGAGACGTCTGGAGGAAGGTCCAGACGTCTGACAGGTACAATATTTTCCTACCTTCTTTTTACGCGTGTACCACCATGCAGTCGTCCGCCGCATTCTTCTGCACCTCTTCGTGATGAGAGTGGGTGTGTGTGCGCGCAGGTGTTGTTCGGGAGGGCGGGAGGGCTCTCCATCCCACACAGATCAGACGTCTGGCCACAGTACCAGACGACGGAGAGGACCTCCAAACGTCCGGGGTGACAATTAGACGTCTGGAAAACAAGACCAGACGATCCAGCGGGCTTCTAGATGTCTGAAGGACTGCGCAGACCGAGGTACGACATGATCAACCTTTTAAGACGTCTGGATGAGGTTCCAGACGTCTGATTTTGGGCAGATTCGTCGTTTTTGACCCATTTAGGGTCCGTTCGGAGTCCGTTTTCCACGTTTCAAGTTGCGTTCATTCAAGATTTATTTCCTCTACCTGTTTATAGTAATTGTATACTATTCTGAGAAACTCCTTGTGTTGATCCTTGTGTTAGGACCCCATTCCATTGCGGCTCTAGGGGTTGCGGAGGCGCGCGGGATTGCCAACCACGCCCCCAGTACTCCCAATTTCGCATTGATGAGAACCTCATCATGAGCCATAACTAGCTCATTTTGACCTAATACAGAGGATAAAAGCTCCGACATAACTCAAAGAAAGGCTTAACTCAGAGAATTCTGAGTTTAAGAAGAAAATAAGTCATAAGGGGTAAAAATGCAATTTTACCAGCACAATCTGCAAACAGGGTAACTCAGGGTCCAAACATAGGTCAAAATAACCTAATAAGAAGGAAAGTGGGATGATCTGATCTGATAAGGGTTACAGCAACTCCAAGGAATTAAATAACAATCTATAACCCTAAAACAAACCTACTTCAATTCACGAGGTTTGAGGCAAAGAAAAAATCTACTAAACCCTCTAAAATTCATAGAAAAATAATCTCTAGTATTTAGAACCTTCAATTTGGCCTTAGGAACCCATTTTGACCTACATTGAGAACCATGCCCAATTAATGATTTAATTTGGGTTTTTACGTAAATTGGTGGTCAAACAAGGTCTGACCTAGAAATAAAATTCACCATTAGAATTCTTAGGTCTTATTTAGTCATGCATAAAAACTTGAGCCTAAGAAGAGACCTTTTTGACCGACTTTGCATTTTGGTCCTCATCCGTTACTTTTTGACCCTCAACTTTTGAAACCCTCGCATTTTGGCCCCTAAGTCTTCATCGTTTTTGCATTTGGATCCTCCCTGCAAAACCCTGAGTAGCGCCATGCTCCGGCAAGGCATGGCGCAGCGTAGGGTGAGGGCGACCCCCTGCCCAAACAACGAGGTGTTCCCTGCGACGTCTGTTGTCGCAGGGACACCTCCATGATCACTGCCTTCGCCCACACCTTCCGTGCGAACGCGCGGAAGGTATGGGTTGCAATCCGGCCATCCTCCGGCGAGGGAGGCACGTCGCCTCCCTCCGCCCTCCTCTCTGATTTCGCCTCTATAAAAGCCTCCACCATCTGCCGCATTCAGCAGCTCGGTTCTGACGGAGAAACTCCCCCCCTTTCCTCTCTTCCCACTTCGGCAGAGGCCCTCCAGCTCCGGCGGTTCTTCATCCTCCTCGTCGCTCTGCCGCAATACCAGCAGCAGAGCCGCCTTCGCCCTCTCTTCCCGCGTCGTGCCGTACCCAGCGTGCTCTCTCCCGCTCTCTCCTCGCCGCCGCCCCTTCTCTCTGGGCACCTTCTTCTCCGGCGACAGTCAATACGACTGTCGCCCTACTCCGGCCCCCTTCGACTCTACAACTAGGTCAGAACTTCTCCCCACTTCCCCCTCTTTCTTTTCCTCACTATTTTACATTTGATTAAACCCTCGATCGACCTGACCGCCCTCACCTTCTCCATCTCCGGGCACTCTCCGGCGAGTTGCCCCCGTCAATCCACCACTCCACACAACTCGCCACCTACCCCAAAAGCTCCGCCTCACCTCACTCGACACCCCCCGCCCCTCCACTACCACTCCACATCCCCACAACACTCCCCCGAACAAACCCACTTTTTCAGTCGTAGTTTGACCTAGGGCCGTCGCCAAACACCGCCCCACGACCTGCCAGACCCTGCACCACCTTCATCGTGTCACGGCGAAGGTCCCCCGCTTGTCTGATTAGGCTGAGAGGCCGTTTTACTGTGAACAGGTCACCTGCCCTCCGCCGCCATTGCTGAGCAGGTGGAGCTCCTTCCGCCTGCAGCTGCAGCCTCGCCCTACCCAGCCTCGACTCTCCAGGCTGCGCACTTCGCCTTCCCGCATTTGCCTAGGCCTGCAGCTGGGGCGAGAGCCTCACGCACAGCGGCAATTGCCCGCAGCTCTCTCAGCTGTAGGCGCCCAATTGGGGTGGGACATTTAGTCTCACCACGGAAGATTCTGCAGCCGCACACCCATATAAAGGTAAAAAGTGCTATAGGCTTATCGCCTCAGCACACGGGGTGAGGTCCCTCTCACTCGCTCACCTGGCCTCGTCTGCGATCACCCCCCGCGGACCTGGCCCGACCCGTTTACCCGACCTGCACTCCTCGCCCACCACCGCACGTCGGTGGGCCTGGACCCGGGTGCGACCCGTACCCGAATACCCGGCAGCTCTGGGAGAGCTATCCTACGAGCGAAATCTGAGAGAGAGAGACGCGGGGGAGGGTAGGGTAGGTTTTTGCCCTGACCAATCTGTGAGTGTGCAGGCACAGAGGAAGAAGAAGAAGAGAAGGCAGACCGCAGAGGAAGAAGAAGAGAAAGAAGAAAGGAGCAGCCAGAGCTGTGGCTGCTTGAAGAAAAGCGAGGCAGAGAAGAAGAAGGCCGACGAAGAAAGACTAAAGGAAGGAGGAGCATCAAAGGAGCACTGTAGCAGCGACGACTTAAGTCATCTGATTGGAAAATCAAACGACGCTCTGCAGAAGAAGGACTGCGAGAAGAAAAAGAAAGAAAGAAGAAGGAGCTCTGCAAGCTGAGGCAAAAAGAAGAAGGAAGAAAAGAGAAGCTAAAGAAGAAAAGAGAAGCGCAAGAAAGACAGAGCTGAAAGAAGAGAAGAAAAGAAAAGATAAAGAAGCTCTGAAGAAGAAAAGAAATAGAAGAAAAACAAGAAGAGGAAATGAAGGCAGAAGATCAAGGAAGAAGATCCGAGAAAGAAGAAGAAGATGAGCTAAGAGAGAGAAGAGAAGCTACAAGACTCAGATTCATTTCTCCCTCTCTCTCTCTTATTTTTGTAATAGAAACATTGTACTTCTAGAATACAGTTTTCTCCCTGAGTTCGACCTTGGGAACTCTTTTATTTTCGAGTAACAAATTGTATTAAATTGGTAACCACTTCTCTATGCTATACTACGACGAAATAATAGAACTATAGACGAGAGTGCCCCACCACGCGGGTAGAGTGGCCTTTCCAATTATTTATCGAAAATTACGAAATTGTGAAATAGTTAATAGAGTCTAGGGCATTGCATGAACCCTAGGATGGAGAAATTAGATTGAATGATAGATCCTAGGGTGTTGCATGAATCCTAGGACTGGAAAACTAGATTGAATGATAGATCTTAGGGTACGGCATGAATTCTAGGACTGGAAAACTAGTTGAATATACAAATATTGCAGTCTTGGAAAAGTAGAAAGGAAATGATAACTGCCTGTAAATTGGTTAATAGCTTCCTGTTATGAATGAATAAATACGGTTGAGAACATGGGTTATATGAATATAAAGCTGGAACGGTGAAACCTCAATTGGCTGAGTTAAAAGAGCATGAACCCTACGGGGAATTAGGAGTAGAACTCCTGGAAAGGGAATGGAATAGAATTGGGGAAGTGAGCTGGCCCTTGAGTACGGAGTACCAAGGAGAGCGACTGTCCCCCTGTTTAGTGTAGAGCGAAGCTAGTCGCCCTAGGGGCCCGGGGTTAGGTCTGGTCACTTTGTACTGACTTTTGGCCCTCGTGTACACAGTACCGAGGAGAGCTACTAGTGTAGGGAGAGCACCACGTGTTACTTCTACTTTTCGGGAAAGACTGCAATCAAGATCGTTCCTACAAGGAACATTCAAGATCAAGAGAAGGATCTGAGAAATAATCAACAGTGAATAAATGGAAAAATATAAGGAAAGAAAGTAAAAATATAACAGCTACTGTACACTCTACTGCTTCTTTTAGCTTTTAGTTGCCACTCTACTCAGCGTTTCGCTGACGTGTCACCCTTGTTACCTTTTCAGGACTAGGTGTTGAGCAGCCAGAGTCAGTGGCTGCAGAGGGCGCTGGGCCTAGTAGAGCCCAGTGGTGTTACCTGTAGTACCTACTGTATTTTTCTTTCCGCTGTAGTGAGTAGTTTTCTGTTACTCCCTGTACTCTCTTTATTGTAAGCTTTATGTTATGTACATGTTTATTTCTCTACTATTGTGGTGATGTATACTGTAGTATTTCCTTTCTTTACTACTGTATTTTGTTACTGCTAGTTATATACATGGTGAATGTGGTTTATTTTACTGCTCTTTTGGTTACTTTCTCGTTGGACGACTGGGTCTTGGGATCAGTCGAGTCGGTCCGATTCTCGTGTCTCGTAGGGATTCGGGAATCGAGTCGTTACACCCCTTGACTTGTAGAAACATACCTTGTAACACTACTTTCACATTCCTTTGT
Organism: Thalassia testudinum; assembly: GCA_037157565.1. Taxonomy (NCBI): domain Eukaryota; kingdom Viridiplantae; phylum Streptophyta; class Magnoliopsida; order Alismatales; family Hydrocharitaceae; genus Thalassia; species Thalassia testudinum. The sequence goes on from JAZHRO010000030.1 coordinate 60,451,118, forward strand.
GTCAATGAGAAGAAATCATCAAGACAAGAAGTGATCTTATTCTCCAAGCTCCATTCAACAAATTCGAGAGTGTCGTTACTCTACCGAGATCACACCTACATTCGTTTAGTCCAAATCATTGCTTATTCTCGGGTTTAAATTTTTAATCTTAATTTGAAGGAGTTTTTTTTTCTTGCTCTCTCCCTCTTATGTTTCGTTGATAAAGATGAAGGAGCTTTCATAACTGTAAAATCAAAGGGGTCCAAGAATAAGGTTAGATGATCTTAAAAGTAATCCCTGGGTAAATTAAGGTGCACTTGCGAAATCCTTCGACCACGTCAATCGAGTTTAGTTTATACGTAAGAAGTAAGTAACTGGTAAATTAAGCTTATATCGCTCCACATGTACAAGGACATATAGCAATCTATAGATTATAAAGTCATACATACCATTTAAATTGTAATCACAGTCTGTAGGAGGATATCCCATCAAAACCATCCAACTATGAAAGTGTTTAGCAAAGAACAAACTCATGATCTTGATAGGAAAGAAGTATGCATGGTTATCAAGATAAGTAACATCAGTAGCAACCACCAACGTGTGTGGAAAAACTTTTCCCTACCAAACCTTGGAAATTCAAAAGGCTTAATCAGGAAAAGTAAGAAAGTGTATATATAAAATTCCAATTTCACGTCACTCTCGTCCATTCTCCATCAAGTGGTCAAACTTTCAAACGTCCAAATATTGCATAGAATAAAGAAATAAAAAAACCATTTTCTTGTTTCCGGAAGCTATGACCGTCCGATTTATAACAATTAATTTTTTATCAACTCTTTACGATCCACAATGTTTTTGGATAACCCAATGTAAACTAGGTTAAAATAAAATCAGCAGAGATAAGTATTTGTATGGGTGGTGAAGTAACGAGAGCGTTAAATAGAAAGATAAAATAATTGGTATAATGATATGATATTAATAAATATTTATTTAATAGTATAAATTGGAATGAAGAATATTATTAGATATTTATTTAGGAATTATATTATATATTTTTTTTATATACATTAAAATATACCTCAATTTTAGGTGAAATTTTACTATGATTTCATATGTAACTCCTCTCTCCTACCCTACTTCCTTAATTTTGGCTATAAAAGTGCATCCCAACCACAAATCTCCCCTGCTACACCACACACCCACCCACAGCCTCCTCTAGTCACCACCATCGTCACTTCCGTCGCCCGCCAGCGCGACGAGGAGCTCCGCCGTTGCCACCATGTCGTCGCCGCTCACTAGCGAGACGAGGAGCTTCGCAATCGCCACCGCACCTCCGTCGCCTGCCAATGCGATGAGGAGCTCTACACTAGGCAGCGCCTCGCCAAGGAGTAAATCCGCCGCCACCACGCCTCTGCCGCTCGCCAGTGCGACGAGGAGCTTCATGTCAAGCAACGCCTCATTGAGTAGCAAAGCTACCACTCCTCCCCATCCGATTCCCCGATCTACACCCACCACCTCGATCTCCTACATTCACACCATGAACCACTTCTTCCTCCTCATCGGTGACCTCATAGACGAGGCCCTCCTCGCTGCACAGCTCGATTCTGTCCTCACCTTTGGCCGTCAGCTAACTCAGCCTCTCCGGTCAGGTGCACAGTGTCCCCCTCCGACCCCGCCTCTCCCTCGACAAGGCTTTTGATGTGGTTGCTTTTTTTGCCTTTTGGAAGCGGAGTGTGTATTTATGAGCTTGCAATCGGTGCTCTTGATGCTGTAGGAATTTTGTTTTTGCTTTTCTGGTTGTTCAAGTAAGTGTTGCAACTATGAAATGTGGTTGTTATGTTTGTTTAAACTGAGCTTTCTGATTTAATGATCTACTAAAAATGGAACTTATCAGTTGAATTCTCTTATGTAATTGTGATCCATGCATAGAAATCAATGTGTTCATCCAATGATTTTAATTTGAATTGCTGACCTAGATAACTGTGGTAACATTGATGCCGTCAGTACCAATGGGAGATGCTGTCAGCACCAATGATGGTGCCGGCAACACCTACTTGTCTTCATCGAAATTTGAACTAGTGGTGCCATTAGCATCTATTGTAGTGTAGACAGCACCTATTAGAGACAGAGTTTCCTTCTCCCTCCACTGAAATTTGAATTCGAATGTGAGAGGCACATGTGACTTCATGTGACTCTCCTTTCTCTTAGTTAAAAATAGTAAGAGTACTTTTAGGGTCTAAAAAGGTAGTTTAACCTTTTATATCCATGAGGACATTTGACTCTCTTATGTGGCTCCACCTCATCCACATGGCATTTACCTCAATAAGATAAGTGATGAGTAATTGATGCCAACAACAACATGAAAATATACGTGGTAACATTGTATCTAAACTTATGCGATTGATGGTGATGCCATTCATAGCAATGGTGGTGTCGTCAGCATCTAGCTGTCTTCACCGAAATTTGAGGTGGTGATACCGTTAGCATCTATTGTAGTGCCGGCGGCACCTATTGAAGATAGAGTTTTTCTCTCGCTCCACCAAAATTTGAATTCAAATGTGATGGGCACATGTGACTCCATATGAGTGTCCTTCTCTTAATTAAAAATGTTAAAAGTAACTTTAGGGTATAAAAAGTTGGTTTAACATTTTATATCAATGAGTACATGTGACTCTCCTATGTGGCTCCACCTCATCCACATGCCAACCACCTCAACAAGATAAGTGATAAGTAATTTAAAATTACGCAACTGATACTATCGGCATCTGCATACATGATGCTGTCAGCATCCGCATGTTACTACATAATTTTTACGTAATGCTGCCGGCATCCGCATACATGATGCTGCTTACATGATTTTTACGTGATGCTGTCGACATCGGCATACATGATGCTGTCAGCATTCGCAACCATTACTTTCTGTTGGTGCTAGAGCACCACGATCATTTGTTTTGATGATAACAAAACACGTGTTATTTAACATTTGCAATTTGAGTCCTAGATTTCAGGTCAATTGTAAATGTGGACGTGTTTAGACGGAACTCGAGCTCGCATCCAGGATGTATTGGAGGAGCTTAATGGAAAACAGAGGAGGCTCGCGTGGAGTGACAGATTGAAGATAGAAGACAAGAAGAATAGGATAGATTCTTTTTAATCCTTTCTTGTATCTCTTGTCTTTATTTTCTTACTCTTTTTATTTCCTTAGAATATTTTGTTAAAAAGCCTCAAAGTACCCTAACAGTAGTCCTAGGAACACCTGCACAACCCTAGGATACTTAGGTTTTCTGTAGAACACTTAGAAAATCAATATAGGGTTCAAACAGCACTTCCAGACGTCTAATTATCAAATCAGACGTCTGATAAAGTATTTTAAGACGTCTGACTGTTGTTTCAGACGTCTGATATCTGTTAGGCTGGACATAGCGAGTTCTGTCTGATGAAATCAGACGTCCAGACCTTATACCAGACGTCTTAGGAGACGTCTGATGGACTTACCAGACGTCCAGATAGTGGACCATTGGCTAGCTTAGCAGGCACTCAAGATTATGACCGTTAGAGCCTTATCAGACGTCCTGAGGCCTTTCCAGACGTCTGATAAATGACCGTTTTGCCTCGGCTGACCCAAAATCTCTTCTCAGAGATTTTCTAGCCGTTGCAACGTTTGGAAAATCCATTCCCACAGTAAAAGTAGGTTTCCAGACGTCCAGACATAGTGCCAGACGTCCTGTATGTCGTCTAATAGACTTGAACAAGAACCCTGTTTAGATCTGATTCAAGTCAGGAGGAAACCCGCATGAAATCAGATGTCTGACCTTGAAATCAGACGTCTTAAAGTGGCCTTCCAGACGTCTGATGCCAGAGTTAGACGTCTGATTACCCTGTCAAGTGTAATCATTGTCCTGATTTCGGCCTGATTCTCTTGGGCTTTGTTCCCAACGGCTATAGAACCTTTCCTAAGCCTTCGAAAGCCTTCCTAAGGCCTCTATAAATAGAGGGGAGCCTTTGACACACATACACACTTGGATACACTTAGCTACACACTTTCACACTCTTTTGTGTCCAGAAAAGATCTTGCTCTCTAAGCTCAAGTTCTACATCTTGAGAGCATCAAGTTTCGCGCACCTGCTCTCCCGCCATTGTTTACGAGAGTGACATTGCGCCATCACGTGGCACACGCACCGCATCATCAACTCGACGCACTCCTTGCAAAGGGGAGTTTCCTATTTCCTATAGAAAATAGGTTTAAATTACTTTGTTGGCTCTATAGGATTACTTATTTTATTTTATCTTTGTCTTTTGGTTGGGTATTCGCTTTGCGAATTCCCGTCTCCTTCGTGGGACAAAATCCTTCTCGTGGAGAGAAGGGGTTGAGGAACGCTATCCTCGTACTTGTAGCGTGGTTGTAGTGAGATTGAATCACCCTCGTTTTAAGTGATTCGGTTTAGTGGATTTTGATCAACTTGGTTGATCGAAAAATCCTAACTCGAGAGGGTTAGGTGGTGGTTTTCATCCGGTTTGGGTTTCCACCTAAAAACAATTGTGTACATTGTGTGATTGGTTTTCTTTGGTGAGATTGCTTTATATTTTATTTCCGCAATTATTACGTCACCCCTCTTCGAAGGGCAAACCAACATTTGGTATCAGAGCAGGTTCTTGCGAGTTCGGAGTAACACCCAGCAAGAAGATCATGGAGGGAAGCTGTTCCACAAGCAGGATTTCCGAGGGGCAGTCCACAACCCGTCCGCCGTTCTTCGACGGGAGCAACTACCCCTACTGGAAGTTGCGGATGAAGACCTGGCTTCAAGCCACCGACTTCACGATCTGGGCCAAATGCGAGACGCCATTTGAGATCCCAGAAAAACCCGCGAGAGGCTACTCACAGCAACAAATCCGTGAGCTCTTTAAACGCAAAGACCATGAACGCCCTTTACTGCGCGCTCAGCTCGGAGTTCAACAGAATCTCGCAATGCGCCACCGCATACGAGATCTGGCACACACTTGAGGTAACTCACGAAGGTACCTCTAAGGTAAAAACTTCTAAACTCAATTTACTTTCACAAGAATTTGAGGCTTTTTCTATGAAATCTAACGAAACTTTAAGTGAGATGAACACTAGGTTCACTCTCATAGTAAACAATTTAAAAGCTTTAGGGAAGACCTTCATCAAGGGAGATCTTCAAGGGAAGCTTCTTCGTTCCCTTGGATCGGAGTAGGAACAGAAAGTCACCGCCATCGAGGAGGCGAACGAAGTAGAGGAGCTCAATATGGAAGATCTCCTAGGCAATCTAATGGCCTACAAGACAAAGTTAAAGCAGAAGAAGAAGGATACACCGGAGCCAAAACTGAAGAAGACTCTCGCCTTCAGAGCCGCGTTGGATAGCGAGGTAAGTTCCGACGACGAAGACTTTAGAATTTTACTTAAAAATTTTTCCAAGTTTTGTAGGGAATTAAAGAAAGAGAAAAAGGAGAAGAAGGAAAGCCCGAGACGTTGCTACCACTGCAACGAGAAAGGGCACCTACGACCAGAGTGCCCTCTTCTCAAAAAGGAGAAGAAAAAGGAAAAGGAAAAGAAATCTAAGAAGAAGGCGTTCCAAGCCACTTGGGATGATTCCAGCTCGGGGGAAGAAGAAGAAGAAAAAGAAGAAACCGCTTGCTTTGGTTTCATGGCCAGAGGAAGCAACAACGACAACGAAAGCGGAAGCGACGACAGCGACAATGAGGTAAATCTCGATTTACAAGAAGCTTTTAATGAACTATTTGAGATTAGTAAATCACTAAAAATAGAAAACAAAAGCATGAAAAAGAATCTTAGCTTTCTTAAAAATGAAAATGATAGGTTAGAAAAATAACTTAAGGACATAGAAGCTAGTCCTAAAAATGATAACCTATTATTAGAAAATCATAACCTCATCAATGAAAATAATAAATTGATTGAGGAAAATGATAGTCTAAAGTTAGAAATCTATGATTTAAAGACTAAGATGCAAACTATAGAAAAAGAAATTGCATGTCTTAGGGAAAATTCTAACAAATTAATCAACAAAGTAGACAAGTTTTATAGCCCTAAGGTTGAGATAGGATCTCCGTCAAGGAGACCCACTAACAGATCCGTATCCAAGCTTACTTGGATACCGAAGAAAAATTTGGAATCCTGTTTTGTAGGATTCAGGGATAACTACAATACAAAGGACTGGACCTACAAACTCAAGGCTGGTCAACTCGAGTTAGGAGAACTAAGGAGTAGACCAAGGAGGAGAACAAGACGACCGACGAGACGGCGAACAAGCGACGGACCCGCCGCACGTCGACCGCCAAACTGGAGACCAGCGCCGATGCCCGGGCCTCTAAGCTACGGATGGGAGCCCCATCTGATGTGGCATCCACCACCACCATTCGGGCCATTTCATTGGCCATGGTAGGTGAGGTAAAAATTATTAACCCTATCTTTTTATAAGCATTTAGATAGGAGGAGTTAAAAAATGATGAGCTAATTGTCAATTTTTAAGGGGGAGATGCAAGTTAGCTAAATTTCCTTTAGTAAGGGGGAGAAAAATAATAGCTATCTTGTTGTTACAAAAATGGGGAGAATATCACCTTTGTTAAAATAAATTCATAGAAGAGCATGTCTTAAGGTGGAGTTATAGAAAATTTACAACCAATCAAAACTTTTTGATAATGTCAAAAAGGGGGAGGATTTTTATGCATTATTATTTACGATTTTGTCATCATCAAGAAGGGGGAGATTGTTGGTGCTAGAGCACCACGATCATTTGTTTTGATGATAACAAAACACGTGTTATTTAACATTTGCAATTTGAGTCCTAGATTTCAGGTCAATTGCAAATGTGGACGTGTTTAGACGGAACTCGAGCTCGCATCCAGGATGGATTGGAGGAGCTTAATGGAAAACAGAGGAGGTTCGCGTGGAGCGACAGATTGAAGATAGAAGACAAGAAGAATAGGATAGATTCTTTTTAATCATTTCTTGTATCTCTTGTCTTTATTTTCTTGCTCTTTTTATTTCCTTAGAATATTTTGTTAAAGAGCCTCAAAGTACCCTAACAGTAGTCCTAGGAACACCTGCACAACCCTAGGATACTTAGGTTTTCTGTAGAACACTTAGAAAACCAATATAGGGTTCAAACAGCACTTCCAGATGTCTAATTATCAAATCAGACGTCTGATAAAGTATTTTAAGACGTCTGACTGTTGTTTCAGACGTCTGATATCTGTTAGGCTGGACATAGCGAGTTCTGTCTGATGAAATCAGATGTCTAAACCTTATACCAGACGTCTTAGGAGACGTCTGATGGACTTACTAGACGTCCAGATAGTGGACCGTTGGCTAGCTTAGCAGGCACTCAAGATTATGGCCGTTAGAGCCTTATCAGACGTCCTTAGGCCTTTCCATACGTCTGATAAATGACCGTTTTGCCTCGGCTGACCCAAAATCTCTTCTCAGAGATTTTCTAGCCGTTGCAACGTTTGGAAAATCCATTCCCACAGTAAAAGTAGGTTTCCAGACGTCCAGACATAGTGCCAAACGTCCTGTATGTCGTCTGATAGACTTGAACAAGAACCCTGTTTAGATCTGATTCAAGTCAGGAGGAAACCCGCATGAAATCAAATGTCTGACCTTGAAGTCAGACATCTTAAAGTGGCCTTCCAGACGTCTGATGCCAGAGTTAGACGTCTAATTACCCTGTCAAGTGTAATCATTGTCCTGATTTTGGCCTGATTCTCTTGGGCTTTGTTCCCAACGGCTATAGAACATTTCCTAAGCCTTCCAAAGCCTTCCTAAGGCCTCTATAAATAGAGGGGAGCCTTTGACACACATACACACTTGGATACACTTAGCTACACACTTTCACACTCTTTTGTGTCCAGAAAAGATCTTGCTCTCTAAGCTCAAGTTCTACATCTTGAGAGCATCAAGCTTCGCGTACCCGCTCTCCCACCATTGTTTACGAGAGCGACATTGCACCATCGCGTGGCACATGCACCGCGTCATCAACTCGACGCACTCCTTGCAAAGGGGAGTTTCCTATTTCCTATAGAAGCTAGGTTTAAATTACTTTGTTGGCTCTATAGGATTACTTGTTTTATTTTATCTTTGTCTTTTGGTTGGGTATTCGCTTTGCGAATTCCCGTCTCCTTCGTGGGAAAAAATCCTTCTCGTGGAGAGAAGGGGTTGAGGAATGCTACCCTCGTACTTGTAGCATGGTTGTAGTGAGGTTGAATCACCCTCGTTTTAAGTGATTCGGTTTAGTGGATTTTGATCAACTTGGTTGATCGGAAAATCCTAACTCGAGAGGGTTAGGTGGTGGTTTTCACCCGGTTTGGGTTTCCACCTAAAAACAATTGTGTACATTGTGTGATTGGTTTTCTTTGGTTTTCTCTCTCTCTTATTTTTGTAATAGAAACATTGTACTTCTAGAATACAGTTTGCCCCCTTAGTTCGACCTCGGGAACTCTTTTATTTTCGAGTAACAAATTGTATTAAACTGGTAACCACTTGTCTATGCTATACTACGACAAAATAATAGAACTATAGACGAGAGTGCCCCACCACGCGGGTAGAGTGGCCTTTCCAATTATTTATCGAAAATTACGAAATTGTGAAATAGTTAATAGAGTCTAGGGCATTGCATGAACCCAAGGACGGAGAAATTAGATTGAATGATAAATCCTTGGGTATTGCATGAATCCTAGGACTGGAAAACTAGATTGAATGATAGATCCTAGGGTACGGCATGAATTCTAGGACTGGAAAACTAGTTGAATATATAAACATTGCAGTCTTGGAAAAGTAGAAAGGAAATGATAACTGCCTGTAAATTGGTTAACAGCTGCCTGTTATGAATGAATAAATACAGTTGAGAACATGGGTTATATGAATATAAAGCTGGAACGGTGAAACCTCAATTGGCTGAGTTAAAAGAGCATGAATCCTACGAGGAATTAGGAGTAGAGCTCCTGGAAAGGGAATGGAATAGAATTGGGGAAGTGAGCTGGCCCATGAGTACGGAGTACCAAGGAGAGTGACTGTCCCCCTGTTTAGTGCAAAGCGGAGCTAGCCGCCCTAGGGGCTCGGGGTTAGGTCTGGCCACTTTGTACTGACTTTTGGCCCTCGTGTACACAGTACCGAGGAGAGCTACTAGTGTAGGGAGAGCACTAGCTACCCCACGGGCCCCGGGGTTCTGTTAGCTCTCCTACACCGACTTGTTAGGCCCACTGGGCAAACCAGGGTAGTCAGGCGAGGGTGCACGGATTGTGGAAGGGCAAGACCCCTGTTTCGTTATTGTGGAGGGGCTGGGGCCCTGTTACTGAGAGGACTCTACCCTATACTGGTTCCACGCTGTGCTTTGGGCGCACCTGTTAACGGAAACGACTGACCGCATGCCAGTGCAGGGTAGCTACCCATGCATTTATCGTGCGTGTCGTAGTCACCGTTACGTCTGTCAGTGACCTTGGGGTGGTTGACTGAGGGTAGGACCACCACGGGAGACTCTCCCGGCCAGGAGAGCACCACGTGTTACTTCTACTTTTCGGGAAAGACTGCAATCAAGATCGTTCCTACGACGAACATTCAAGATCAAGAGAAGGATCTGAGAAATAATCAACAGTGAATAAATGGAAAAATATAAGGAAAGAAAGTAAAAATATAACAGCTACTGTATGCTCTACTGCTTCTTTTAGCTTTTAGTTGCCACTCTACTCAGCGTTTCGCTGACGTGTCACCCTTGTTACCTTTTCAGGACCAGGTGTTGAGCAGCTAGAGTCAGCGGCGGCAGAGGGCGCTGGGCCTAGTAGAGCCCAGTAGTGTTACCTGTAGTACCTACTGTACTTTTCTTTCCGCTGTAGTGAGTAGTTTTCTGTTACTCCCTGTACTCTCTTTATTGTAAGCTTCATGTTATGTGCATGTTTATTTCTCTACTATTGTGGTGATGTATACTGTAGTATTTCTTTTCTTTACTGCTATATTTTGTTACTGCTAGTTATATACATGGTGAATGTGGTTTATTTTACTGCTCTTTTGGTTACTTTCTCGTTGGACGACTGGGTCTTGGGATCAGTCGAGTCGGTCCGATTCTCGTGTCTCGTAGGGATTCGGGAATCGGGTCGTTACACCCCTTGACTTGTAGAAACATACCTTGTAACACTACTTTCACATTCCTTTGTGTCAATGAGAAGAAATCATCAAGACAAGAAGTGATCTTATTCTCCAAGCTCCATTCAACAGATTCGAGAGCGTCGTTACTCTACCAAGATCGCACCTACATTCTTCCATCTAAGGGAAGTCTCTTTTTCCTATAGAAGCTAAGTGTAGAATTTATCTTTGTGGCTCTATAGGGTTGCTTTGTAATTTTACTTTGTAAATTCGTTGGGTATTCGCGTTGCGAATTCCTGTCTCCTTCGTGAGACAAAAACCTTCTCGTAAAGAGAAGGGGTTTGAGGTACATTACCCTCATATAAAGTAGTGTGGCTGTAAGAGATTGTACTACCCTCATTTAAGTAGTATATTAGTGGATTTAATCGACTCGGTTGATCGAGAAATTCTAAGTCGAGAGGCTTAGGTGGTGGTTTTTACCCTGGTTTGGGTTTCCACCTAAAAATACCTGTGTTTGTTGTGTGATTGCATTTTGTGATATTGTTTTATTTTGCTTCCGCACTTTATTTTTATATCCTGCAAATCTCACCCCCTCCTATAGGAATCTCCATTTGGTATCAGAGCTGGTTTTCCGCCTTTAGGAGTAACTTCTGCGGAAAGATCAATGGAAGGGAGCATATCCGTAATGAGGATTTTCGAGGGGCAGTCTACCACCCGTCCGCCGTTCTTCGACGGGAGCAACTACCCCTATTGGAAGCTCAGGATGAAGACGTGACTTCAAGCCAACGACTTTACGATTTGGGCCAGGTGCGAGACGTCGTTTGACATCCCGGAGAAACCCGTGAGAGGTTACTTGCAACAACAAATTTGTGAGCTCTCTCTCAACTCAAAAAGAATGAACGCATTGTACTGCACGTTGAACCTAGAAGAATTCAATCGAAACTCGCAGTGTGCCACCGCATACGAAATTTGGCACACACTTGGGGTAACTCACCAAGGTACATCTAAGGTAAAGTCTTCTAAAATTAATTTATTTTCACAGGAATTTGAATCATTTTTTATGGAGACTAACAAAACTTTAAGTGAGATGAACACTAGGTTCACTCTCATTGTGAATGGATTGAAAGCTTTAGGGAATACCTTTATCAAGGGGGAGCTTCAAGGAAAGCCTCTCCGTTCCCTGAGACCGGAGTGGGAAGAAAAGGTCACCGCGATCGAGGAGGCGAACAACACAGAAGAGCTCAACATGGAGGATCTCCTAGGCAATCTCATGGCTTACGAGAAGAAGTTGAAGCAGAAGAAGGATGCACTGAAACCAAGACCAAAGAAGTCTCTCGCATTTAGAGCTGCTTTAGACACCGAGGCAAGTTCCAACGACGAAGACTTCAAATTTTTACTTAAAAAATTTTCCAAGTTTTGTAGGGATTCTAAGAGAGAAAAGAATGTGAAGAAGGAAAAGGAGCAAGTTAGCCCGAGATGTTTCTACCACTGCAACAAAAAGGGTCATCTTCGTCCCCAGTGCCCTCTTCTCAAAAAAGAGAAGGAGAAGGAGAAGAATTAATAAATAATTAATGCCAATGATGAGATCACATTTGTGGGCTAATCGTATGCATAAATACCTAGATATTAGAATGATGTCTACATATAAATAGCATACTTAGATTTATAAATAGATTAGTTTATAAAAATGATTGCATGCATATTTTATATATTGCATTCACAAGTATTAGAAGGTAATGTGCATTATGGTGACATGCATGCATTACATGAATTATTTTGGATTACCTTTGTAAATAACCCATTTTTTTTCTTTTACTAGAAAATCCACTGCTTCAATGAGCCGCATCCACCGCCGCCAGCCTTCTCGCAACAGTAAATAGCCACAACGCATCCCCAACGATTTAGATTTATTCGTCGAGTTGCTGGTCGAGATGCGCAGCAGGAGAAACAAACGGGAGAGGCGTTTAAAAGAATGGACGATCGGCTTCCATCTTTTGGCTCTCGCCTCCATCGTGCTCTTCATGCGCACACCATGTACATGGTATGCAGAGTAATCTAAAGCAGGCTTCATCTTCTTCCTCCGCCCGCCCTCGGCCTCCTACACACGATGACAGCATGCGCATCCTCACCACCAACCCCTCCGTAGCAGCACGCATAACCATATCTTTCTTCTTCCTCTTCTCCAACCTCAACAAAGCAACCCAACACTGCCACAGTCCCTTCACCCATCGCCCCCACCTCAGCAAACCTACACCCTTAGCCGCAGCCCACCAACAAATGCCGCAGCCCCTCCCTCATCACCCCTACCTACTCCCCTATGTCTCCTCCTCCTCCTCCTCCTTCTACTTCTTCTTTTCCTCCTGCAACTCATAAAGGAACCCAAAGCCATGACCTTCACCACCGCCTCAACTCCTCACCTTCGGCACCCGCTCTCGATGTGGCTACTACCGACGCCCTCCCCGCTGCTTCTTGACGTCGACACTGCCTTCGGCGACTCCACTACCTGCCACGAAGACGCTAGCAGCACCCACCGCCACCGACCTCTGCTCCGCCATCTAGCCACGTTCGATCATCCCGGGCCTCGCCTCCACCACCAACATGCTCCTCTCCTCCGATGGAGCTCCTCCACCAAAGCAAACGGCCGACGACCCCTCCTCCATGCATGCAAGGAAAAGAGAGAATCATCCCCTGTTTTCACATCAATTGAAATTTACATTGAGATGCCATTGCATGAGTTTTTATTTTAAATGAAAAATTTCTGATTTATTAAGTGATATTGCAGCCAGACACCCTTTAGCTTTCATTATTTCTCGGGCCATCTAATAGCATATCTCTTTTCTTATTTTGTTAAGCCTCACATTTAAGGGTGATATTATAATTCACATTTGCTGCCATTGAACATTTGAGTTGATGGAGTTTACAGGAGTATTCTAGTGAAGGAGAATTTGCATAAGTGGTCCATCTCTTTTCAGCAATTAGAGATTAGTTATTTGATTAATCTATAAGTGTTCTCTCTTTGGCATTAGGATGAATGAATGAAATTGTTTTTAAGTAAACAAGAGGAAAACTTATTGCGAGTTTATTTGGCTCGATCCTCCCTGTGGACACGACATTTTTACTATGGTTTAACTTGATATCTGTTTTAATATTTGATTGAGAGAATTTCCACCACACAACTACAACGACATATCAGTTTATCGCTATCATCTTCATAATCAAGCGAAAACCTCTCCATCAGCCAACAATACCAAGATAAGTGATAAGTATTTGCAAGAGATACTTAAGCACTATAAAAGTTATGAATTGGTGCCAGGGGCACCAACATAAAAATGTACATGATGACACTAGTATCTAAACTTACGTGACTGGTGGTGATGCCATTAGCATCAATGGTGATGCCGTTAGTACCTATGGTGGGGCCATTAGCACCATAATAGGTATTTACAGAATTGATACCAACAACAACAAAATAAGTGATAAGTAATTGATACCAACAATATCAAAATAAGTGATAAGTGTTTGCAATAGATGCTTAAGCACTTTAAAAGTTACTGAATAGGTGCTAGGAGCACCAACATGAAAATGTATGTTGTGACATTAGTATCTAAACTTATGCGACTGGTGGTGATGTCATTAACACCAATGGTGATACCCTTAGCACCCATGGTGGTGCTGTGCTGTCAGCACCACAATAGGTGTCTACATGAGTTGAACACTTTTGCCTTTTAGGAAAATGTGGCAGCCAAGACCAAGAAAGGTACTTAGCACCCATGTGACAAAAAAGAGATGCAATCCTCACATGTGACTCCACCCACCAACATCTCGTCCAATCCTCTCATGTGACTCCATCCACCAACGACAAAGACCTACCCCAGCCAACTCTTCTATATTTGCACCAATGGTGATGTTATTAGCACCTATGGTGATGCCAAAAGCACCTATACTATCTCACAGCAATTATGGTAATGCCATTAGTATCTATTATAGTGCCGACGTCATCTACTGAAGACAAAATTTCCTCTCCCTCCACCAAATGTGAGCCCACTTGATAATTGATATTTAATATAAAGAAACAAAAGAACGTAATATTTGTTATGTAGTTGTCCCCACCACATTCAAAAAAATCACTACACAACTTTAACTTAAAACGTACAGGTGATAAATAATTTTGCACTGGTGATAAACTACTTTGCACCGTTGATAAATTATTGTAAGGTGTCTTTGCACCGATGTAATCTCATTTCTCACCCGTGATAAATTATTCCAATGATAGTTTCAGTTGTCCAAAATGATTTTGCACCCGTGCAAAGTAATTTCGCAGCCGTGTAAGGTGATTTTGACCTATGGATTTATGAATTACGGTTTAGGATTTAGACTTATGGAAAGTGATTTCACGTATAGGTGAAGAAACACTTGAAATTTAATTTTACACCAGTGTAATCATACTTTGCACCAGTGCAAAGTAAGATTGCATTGGCACTAAGTAATTCAAAGTAAGATTGTACCGATGCAATCTTACTTTACACACGTACAATATTATTTTGAAGGTGTAAAGTGATTTTGTACAGTTGTAAAATAAGATTACACCCGTGTAAAGTGATTCCGAGGAGATTTAAGTAGTTTACATCTGTACCAAAGTAATTTATTGTTGATTCCAACAGTGATATATTCCACCATGTGTAATACTTTTGTAGATAAAAAAGAATACAATTAAAATTATATGTACAATACTGTACATTAATTTTTACATTTTTCAACCAACACTCTTTAAATTATTGTTCGCCAATTCTAATGGCAATCTTATTCCTCTGGCTCATTAGATATGATATAAATAAAACTAAATTCCGTACAAAATTAATTCTCTGAAAGTTTAACGAATACATCATTTGATCAATAGCAGTTAGTATACATTCAGTAAAACAAAAGGTTTTATATATATCATTATAAATTTTGGATATGTTTTTATATTTAGCATTTATATTGTTACAAAATTACTTCGTTATATATGATCATATATCTTTGCTTCCTTAAATTTGATAGAAAATATTTAAAAAACTTTAAAAATATTAAAATTTATATTTATCTTTCTATAATTTTTTCACATTTTTTGACACCTAAAAAATAGAATTTTACATATATATTCTTATAAATTTTTTATATGCATATATCCTCACCTACCTAATATATATATATATATATACCCCATTAGCGATAAGTAAGTGTAACATTATCTAAACCATCAAATAACTACAGCATTATCAAAACATTGAAGAGCCAAGAAGAAGAAGACATGACAGTGGGTACGGAGTTCATTTAAACAACGTATAGACGAGTTAATTAGAGCTTAATTCGACCAACGGTGCAGTAGGGAATGTATGTCCTAAGTAGATTCACATGTTCTTGTCCATAAATGCTTTAGAAAATAACTTCAAGATGGGAAAGGGGAAGACATTTCATTGATTGATCGTCTGTACAGTTGAAATTAATGGTTTTGACGGAGGACTGATGCGTGGAATGGTTAGTAGACTTTTACTAGTCCAAGTAATAATAACTTGTTAGAAAAGAATGCAATTAATGATATTATAATTGAAAGATCGGACAGCTTCTGGCCAATCTATTAAACAAACGACATTGTTCAGTCGGCTATAAAATTTAGTGCACTCGATGCCTTCTGGGTTAATCATCGGCACCTCGTGAATGTGAGGGTGTTCGACTCAATGATTAATTGGATTTTTTAGAGTGGGTGATTTGATAAAGAGATCAAAGTAATTTTATAAATAATGTAGTAGTTGATTATCCAGTCCTACTGTAAGGGGGTATATATCTAGGGAGATGATGAGATTTCTAACTATACACTAAAATTTTACAAGAATACAAAGTGTAGAATCTCTTGATTTCTCTCGGATTACTTGAGGGAAGACTTAAGTGTCTTCCCATCTATTTATAGTGCAGGGATAGAGTTCCCAGTGACATCTTCTGAGCGGATCGATCTCGGGTTCTTAGCAAGATTTCCTGAGCAGATTGTGCTTTTAGCAAGATTTTCTGGGCATATATGCCGCCAGGTTATTAATGGCAGCTGTCTCTGTCAGTATTTATTGAAGGCGCATGCCTGCTGTACTCTCGTCGAACCTCCAACAGATAGGGTCTCCTAGGTCAGGCTGTGCCCCGCCTGCTTGCACGCAGATTGGTTGGACTGCTAGATACTTTTGCGCAGCAGGTTCTCTTAAATGTAGACGGGTTAGATCTCCAAACCTACCTTTACCCAAGCTTCTTCGAGTCAGATACTTCTTTTCAAATCTATCATAGAATTTCAAATTCGATGACATTTTTTATCCTTCATCGGTTAAGTTAGGATACCCACTCTTCAAAGTAATGAGAAGTTCACGTAATCTCATATATTTCTTAATAGATTACGACAAGCCTAGTAAAATAAAATAAATTTAATCCAATTAAGAACTAAAGCATACACAACCTTGATTGATGTATTGACGTCGAGGGACAAAATTAAAATTTGAACATTCAACTTTCCTTACAACCTTTCTATTCACCGTGGCTAGTGACCTTATGTCATGCAAGCGACTAGTCAATAAGTTGAAATTAAGATGCACCGGTTGATATTTGTAATTTTTAAAGGATAAATATAATAGCAATGGGGGATGCTGTCGATATCAATGGGAAAGCTCTGCTACTCTACCAACTCCTTGTTGGATTCCTTGAGATGTTAATCTCATTCCTTTAGGATTAATTTATTTGAGAGGTTAGGAACGTGATATTGAGGAATATCAGATTCGTGTTATTTAATCTGTAACTGTGTTTATTTGTTGAGTGACGTTAATATCAGTTTATGTTTATTTGAATTAATAATAAGTTATGATGTTAACTCTTGTGATATTTATTTAATAGTAATGTTATGAATATGAAATACGAAAGGTGTCAAAGGCACAAATAGTATATTATTTTAACATGAATTTGACTAATACCAACAGAAATCAATATTAAATGAACTTATATTAAAGTAACCCAACTTAAGCTACTACATAAAGGGTTAAGTAATCAAGAAAATAGATCTTAGGCATTTCCTCTACCCTTGGCAATGCTCAGTGAGTTAGTTGTTTAAGTAATTATTCTGATACTTCACGATCTAGTACTTGTAAGTTTGACATATGATGTAATATCTTCCATCTAAGCTTTAATTTAATTGAAAGCAACTAACCTAGAATATTTATCTATTTGGAATCGATGAATCCAAGTCAATCACCTAAAATGAGTTTTTAAGCTTAAATGGTAATTCTCAACCCTTATAACCTGTAAACTTAGGAATCTCATATTTCACAAAGTCTCCTACTCATTCTCGCGTTATTGATTTTGATTCCTCCTTGATTTTTTCCATTGGTAGGTTCATACCATGGAACTTCAGAGAGAGGCCAATTAGTTGGATGATACTAAAGAACTAATGTATGTCTAACTTTATTTTCAATATATAGTGATGCAAATGTAGTGACCATGGAGTTTGCCTTAAAGGACTACGAGCAGCAAACTTTTAAGACCTCTTAGCTTTTCCAAGTAGAATTCACGGTCTTCTAAGGTTTGTCAACATTACACAGGTTACACTAGATGTTGCATATATTGCGCAATAGGCTTAGCTTGGGAGGGGATTGACTTTCTTTTACCTATATGGGGCACTATGCTCCCAGTTTCTACTTTGTCCCATTTCTTTTGGTTTTCGGACTTCTTGTGCTTGATGGGTTACGTTAGGTATTAATTGTTTTTTGGGATATATTTTGTAAGTAGTAGAATTGAGAGACAAGAAGAGTAGAAGTTAATTTTGATGCTTTAGCTAAGCATGAGTCAAATCATGGGATAAATAAGAACATTTAGAGGGATAAATGGGGATATTATCTCACAAGAAAGAGGGATAAGTTTATTCCCCCCCCTCCCCCCCCCCCCCCCCCCCCCCCCCACAGCCTTCATGGAATAACTTATCATTTAAATATCTCCTCTCATCTAGGATAATGCTCACTAAACAAGAGATACATGGACATATCCCGTGATATAAACAATGCGTTAGAAAGAGCCGAAAAAAAAAATCTCAACCCTTATGCCATGTCTCGGAATTGCAACCTCTCCCACCCAAAATCCTATCAATTTCTTCAACATTCTTGAGGTCAATCAATGACTCAATTAAAAGAAGGGTGGAAAACTTAGAGAGAAATAGAGGAATTGGGAGATTTTGCTGTTTGGTTAGATTTATTGTCTTGCAAAAGAAATTAGAGATTTTTATTACTCTAAGGGTGTTTGTTTGGTAAAATAAGTTAGTAGAATAAAGAGAAAATTAGTTAAAAAAAGAGGTCAAGTAGAATTAACAAGTGAAATTAGATAATTCCATTAAAGGATGAGATGGAATTGCAAAAACTTGGAATTAAGGATTCAATTTCAACACCTATGAATTCTACAATTAGGCACCCCAAATAAAAAATTAAAAGCCTAATTCAGCCAACCAAACAAGATCTAGAAGTGATTTACACAGGTTCAAACGATGATTCCCAATATCATTTTGGCAACATAGCACTTGGCTGTCTACAACACTTAGTTTTATATTCCAAATAAATCATGAATTTGATGTCATTTATAACAAGTTGTACAACGACCTATTCAATTTTGATCAAGTTCGATCATACAAAATAGTTAACTAGCTTAAATCATTACATAGTTATTCTTACTCCAGTAGTGTTTAGATATCAGTAGTGCATTAATTTCCTACTCAATCACATTTCAGCCACAAGAAATCTTCCATGGTCAGAGGGTCTATGGTCATTTAATTGGAATGCCCAAAATATCCTGAACAAGGGCTTTTAGAGCCATTTATGCCCTGGTCAAGTTTGACTCTATCCAAAAGAGTGAAACATGACGATGGAATTTAGCTTGCTAACTCCAACTTTGACTCGATGAAATCTTTGTGTAATTCCAACTTAAGAAGCTTTTGAAAACCTTGCTACTAAAACCAACCAAGGAGAAAATCCTCATTGAATCTTGCGGGGACTTTTAGTAGGTAATTGTGGGATAAGACCACCATAGTTGACTAGTTTAGGTGTTTTTGTGTGTATTTTATTATTAGTGGAAAGGATTTTTATTTTATTTTATTTTGCTAAAATTCTCAACATAAGAAAGATCATTTCCTCACAACAACTAATGATTAAGAGAGTTTGTCACATTTGCTACAAGAGAAAGGCACATATGTAAATGGCGAAGACAATGGAAGGGTTGGAAGCATGACAAATTTGAGTAAGCAGGAGCACATGCCACTAGTGGCCTTTGAGAAATTTGGCGTAAGACTTTGGTGTTGCAACTCAAATAGCCAAATTTATATGCATCTTCATTTGATGATCATCCCTATCTACTTACCATATGGAAATCCCAACAATCTCATAGGCTTTGGATGCTTATAACACATTAAGGACTAGCATCCCCAAAATTAAGGTATTAGTGCTTGGTCTACTTAGGTTTTGAGTAATGTATGAAATTAAGAAGAGTAGCTGACAAACTTGAAAAAGACAAGCTTAACTTTTATCATAACACAAGAAAATTGATCATAATAACATAAGTGCATCACTTCACAATCTTCCTCCAACCTCAACCTCTAGCCCATATGGCTCTTATTCTCACATGATGTAATCTATATATTTATATATATTGTGTTGGAGGTAGCTAGCCAACAACAAGGAATGTGTGTGTGTGTGTGTGTGATGTGCTCTCCATCAGATTTCTAGCTCTGAAGCATGTACGCGCTTAAGGCCTCAAAGTTTTTCTTCGCCTTTTCACCGAATACCTGTGGTGCCGGTGGCTCTTCGTTCACCTTCTCGTACACGAGGGTCCACTTTGCAATACAGCCATGTCCTTTGGGGACCACAACGAGTGTAGACTTGAAGACCTTGAAGTACTTCGTCAAGTCACCATCAATCAATGAGTATGTGAACGTCTTGCTAGCCTCGTCGATGAAATCAATCTTCTCGATCACCGTGGTGATGTGGGGGATTGCTGCACCAGTTCAGTATTAATTTAACAAGTAAAAAATGCATGATATATTCTTCGATGATCATATTACCTAGAGAGTCGGTGTTAATTCTCGTTTCTGTTTACTTGCAGGATGATGTTAACGTCAATTCTTATTTACTTGAGCTGATGTTAATTGGGGTGCTAATCATTTTCGTGTTTACTTAAATTGATGCTCACACCACTGGTTTCTATGGAATGGGATCTAGGTGTCAGGGAGATGGAAAGTTAACACCAATCTTACTAACAGTATTCCTTAGAATTGATGTTAGCAAAATTGACATTAAAGACCTCAAAACTTGAGTTATATATAATTATATGGATTTACCTCTCTAGTGAACGAAAGTTAGCCTCCTAAATAAATTAACCCTATTGTTTCCGAGTGTAGAGTACATATATATATATATATATATATATATATATATATATGTATATACTTGCGACAAGAACCAGTAAATCACCTTCGCTGAAAACGACCTTTCTAACGGAGCCTGCGCTCTTCCCGTCACCTTCAACCATCTCTATGCTCTTGACATCTTCGGAGAATATCTTGGGATAAATTTCATTGGAACACATGATGCCCTCCCAAAATTTATCAGCTGAGCAACCGAGCTCGACCTCCATCTCCAACTTCCCGCTCAAGGGTGCCATCTCTGGAACCAGACTGCAGACAAGACAGGATAGTTGGGGGAAGGAAGGTTTAAATATTTCTACTCTATGTTGGAGGTTGTGGTGGTGCAGAGCATCGAGATGTTACGGTGGTATTTATAGCCTTTTTCTCTTAATTATAATCAGTTCCATCTCATTTAGGTACATCGAACTGTAGGGATAAAATAATTTTATATTATTTTAGTTCAGTTCTACATGTCGAATGCCTTGTGGGGACAAGAAAAAGTTGATACGGGTTGGTGAGAGTCAGCAGTACTCATTGGTCGAAGGTGTGTACCCTCGAGCCTTTCTTGGACTTTTTTCACCCTATGGTGTTTTTTGAGAATTTTTTATTACTTTAATATAGATTTCTAAGTAATTATTTCAATCAATAATTCTCACTTTTTTTTATTAAATAAATACTCACTGCATTTGCTACTCTTAATTTTAATATATAAAATATATTTGTACATTATAAAATATATATGTCACATGACACATTATATATATATATATATATATATTAGGATGAAAAAGTAAATTATCGTTTGTATTTGATTCAAACGAGTGTCCTTACTCCGTAGATCAACGTTTAGTTCAAGTCATTGCTTATTCTCGGGTTTAAATTTTTAATCTTAATTTGAAGGAGTTTTTTTTTCTTGCTCTCTCCCTCTTCTATTTCGTTGATAAAGATGAAGGAACTTTCATAGCTGTAAAATCAAAGGGGTCCAAGAATAAGGTTAGATGATCTTAAAAGTAATCCCTAGGTAAATTAAGGTGCACTTGCGAAATCCTTCGACCACGTCAATCGAGTTTAGTTTATACGTAAGAAGTAAGTAACTGGTAAATTAAGCTTATATCGCTCCACATGTACAAGGACATATAGCAATCTATAGATTATAAAGTCATACATACCATTTAAATTGTAATCACAGTCTGTAGGAGGATATCCCATCAAAACCATCCAACTATGAAAGTGTTTAGCAAAGAAAAAACTCATGATCTTGATAGGAAAGAAGTATGCATGGTTATCAAGATAAGTAACATCAGTAGCAACCACCAACGTGTGCGGAAAAATTTTTCCCTACCGAACCTTGGAAATTCAAAAGGCTTAATCAGGAAAAGTAAGAAAGTGTATATATAAAATTCCAATTTCACGTCACTCTCGTCCATTCTCCATCAAGTGGTCAAACTTTCAAACGTCCAAATATTGCAAGGTAGAAGAAAAAGGATAATTTTCTTTTTTCGAGAAGCTATGACCGTCCGATTTATACCAATTAATTTTTTATCGTAACTCTTTACAATCGACGAAGTTGAAAACGTAACAAATTCATGATAGAGGTAACAAAGGACAAAAATGATATTTATATATTTAGCATATGAGAAAGAGGAAAAGATATTTACTTCTTGTCAAAAATATTATTTTCTTTTTAAAACTTAATTTTAGTTGTATTTATGTATCTATTTTGTAGAGATATATAAATTTGTAAATATGAGAACTTAGAGGTATATGTGCAATATCAATAATATATAAAAATTTAAGGGTAGTATTATATATATTCTATTATATATTTTATAATATATCTTAATGTTAGGTCAAATATTGCTATTATTCTATGTGTAACCCCTATCTCCTTACCTCCTTCTTCTATGGGATTCATAAATTTTGAATTTAAATTTTCCATATAAAAAAAGCATCCCACCAATAGCCCCCCAACCTCCTGCTACACCACCCACCCATCCACAATCTCCTTCGACGAGCTTCCCCACATGCAACCCCGACCTCCGGTAGCTCCAACATCCTCTGACGAGTTCCTTCGATCGCAGCCTGACCCCGACAAAGCTCCTCCAATCGACTTCGACGGAGCTCCTCCTCCGACCCCATTCCATCCTGACCATGGTCCTCCAGCCGACCCTAATCCCGACCGAGCTCCTCCGACCTCATCCCAACCTCGACCCCAGCCCCATCCTGACCTCGATCAAGCTCTTCCAACCTCATCCCGACCTCGACCCCATCCCGACCTTGACAAAACTCCTCCAACCGACCTCGATGTCCCAAGTATGTCTTGCAGATCAACATGGTCATTGTGGACTACAAGTATTCCCTGTGGGGTTTCGATGCCACCTCCAGCAGATACCTCCGCAAATTGTCGGAGGTTAGAAGGTTTTACGAAGTGGGTTCTTATCGCTTTTGCGATTGGTGTTGATGGCTTTGAGAAAAGTGATGCGTTTTTGTTGAAACTTGGGAAGTGGTGATGTTGTTTTGGGGGTTAAAATTTTGATTTATGAAGTTGGGGATGCTTAGGTCGAGAATGTTAGATGGTATATTCTATTATCATTGACAATGTAATTAATTCTGCTATCATCATTGTTTTTCTCAATAAGAGTTGCCATGCCCTCGATGGAATAAGAATGTTAGAGTAAACTTTTTAAAATTATCCGCTTGGGTTTACTCCCCTTGACATAATGAAACAAATGGTAATCTCATCTCACCTATTATTTACTTGCCTTTAAGCATCCTGTACTCTTCCTTGTTTTAAGTGGCTATTTTAAGAGCATGTCTAATCTAAGCTTTGAAAAGTAGTCATCTTTGGCTACATCAATTACTTGAGTAGTATAGAAGTTGTTAAATAGGTGTCAAGGGCATCAACATAAAAATATACGTGGTAATAATGGTATATAAACTTATGTTGATGTGGTTCATATCTTTTTTACTTGAGGTGATGGTGGCTTTTCAACTCATCTGGTGCTGATGCCATTAGCACCAATTGTAATACCGTTAGTACCACAATTGATGTTTACATAATTAATGTCAACAATAAGAAGATAAGTGATAAGTAATTGATGCAACAATACCAAGATAAGTGATTAGTGTTTGCAATAAATACTTGAGTACTATAAAAGTTACTGAATAAGTGCAAGGGGCACCAACATTAAAATATACGTGATGACATTGGTATCTAAACTAGATACGTAATCGGTGATGATGCCATTAGCACCTATGGTGGTGCCGTCGGCACCATAATAGGTGTTTGAATCATTGATGTCAACAACATCAAGATAAGTAATAAGTAATTAATGCCAACAATACCAAGATAAGTGAAAAGTATTTGCAATACATACTTAATGTTACGACCCGATTTCCGGATCCCTACAGAACCCGAGACCGACTCGCCTTAACTAATCCCACGACCTAGTCGTCTAACGAGAAATAACTAAAAGTAGGAAATAAACCACATTCACACATTTAATATAACTAAGCGGAAGGAAAGAATGAGGCAGTAAAGAAAAGTAGAACAATTGCCTCAAGATTGTACATGACACCACAACAACAACAGAAATAAAAAGTAACAAGAACAGTAAATTTAAAGTCCAGTACTCACAATTACAGCAGAACAAAAGAGCTGGAAAGAAAATTACTACAGCTGGGCTCGACTGGGCCCAGCTCCCTCTGTAGCTGGAAATTCGAGCTGCTCAACTCCTGGTCCTGAATAGGGTTACGAAAAGACGGAGTCAACTAACGTTGAGTAGAGTGGTGTTTACATTATTTATGTGCAAGTAAAGTAAAAACAACATGTAGGTTTTATTCTCATTTCTATTTATCTCATTTATGTGTTTCTAGTTCATCTATTTCTCAAAGTATTCAAGTATTTCTTGATCTTGCTTGTTCCTCGTGGGAACGATCTTGATTGTAGTCTTTTCCGTAAAGTAAAAGGTACACATGGTGCTCTCCTGGTCGAAAGAGTCCCCTGCTGTAGTCCTACACACAGTCAATCACCCCGAGGTCACTATCGAGACGTAACGATTACTACGGCACGGTGATAAGCACACGGGTAGCTATCCCGCACTGACACGCGGTCAGTCGTTTCCGCTAACGGGTACGCCCAAAGTATTTGGGAAAGCGCACCGCGTGCCTTCCCAAAGCCCTCATCTGCGTACGAACTCGCAGACACAACTTTAGCACAACATCCCCTACGCTACAATCTGCACGGCGGAAGGTAGTGCAAGAAGATACGTACCTCACGTGATATTATGCTTTCAGACGTCTGGCTTCAGCTCCGGACGTCCAGGTGCCTTGCCAGCTGTCTGGACGATACTCCAGACATATGATACTGGAAAACTTCCAATATCAGAACCTCCTCCACACATCTTGTCCCGCTCGCGCCTCCGCCCTCAGACAACACAGCGGCAGCTCCAACAGCTACAGGAGCTTGAGAAGCTCCGCGTCGGCATCCTCCTCTCTCCCATGAACTCCTCCTCGAACTCCACCGAGCTCCTGCGGTTGTCGTCCTCCTCCCTCGCACTCTCTCGCTCTCGCTCTTCCCCGTTCTCCCTCGTCGGCTCCTCTCCTTCCTCGTTGCAGCTGCAGCAGAGACGGAAGGCTGGAGGGGCATGGCCGACGCAAGGAGAAGGTGGAAGTGGCGGTGGCTTGAGTGGTGAGGGGGTGAGAAGAAGAGAAGGGGGGTTTAAATAGGATGGGTTTAGGGTTTAGGAGGTGAGGGTGCGGAGGAGAGAGAGACTCCTGCACGTCGCCTGCACGCAGAGCGCGAAAGGGACGCACGAAATTTCCCACTTTCAGACATCCAAGCATGTGCCCAAACGTCTAGACAGACGTCTGACTGAAACTCCAAACATCTTATCCAACAAAAAAGGCAATGGGTCTTTTCACTTAAGCACTATAAAAGTTTCAAATAACTGCTAGGGGCACCAACATAAAAATATACGTGATGACATTGGTATCTAAACTTACGCGACTGATGGTAATGCCGTTAGTATCTATGGTGGGGCCATCAGCACCATAATATGTGTTTACATAATTGTTGCCAACAACAATAAAATAAGTGATAAGTAATTGATGCCAACAATATCAAGATAAGTGATAAGTGTTTGCAATAGATACTTGAGTACTTTAAAAGTTACTAAATAGGTGCCAGGAGCATCAACATGAAAATGCATGTGGTGACATTGGTATGTATTGGTGCAAAGGCACCACGATCGTCAATTTTGATGATAACAAAACACTTTTGTTTTAACATTTGCATTTGAGTTTAAGATTTCAGGATAATTGCAAATGGATACAAGTGTGAAGGACCTCAAAGCTCGCTTCGATGGTGGATTGGAGGAGCTCATTGGAGGAGAAGGAGCTTCACAAGGAGCGAAAGCTTGAAGAAGGAAGGATATGAAGAATAGCATAGATTTTCGTTTTTGTTCGTTGTACTTTATTTTTGTTTCTTTTGTCGCTCTTTATTTCTGTCTTAGAATTTTTATTAAAGAGCCTTAAAGTTACCTAACTGTAGTTCTAGGAACACTTGCACAACCCTAGGACACTTAGACAACTGTTAGAGAACTTAGAAAATCAAGATAGGCGTCAGACAACCTTATTAGAAGTCTAATCTGATAATCAGACGTCCGATAGTGAACTGTAAGACGTCTGAATGTTGAAGTCGATGTCCAAGAACACTTAGGCTGGACTTAGTAGGTTTTGTCTATTGAAATCAGATGACCAACTCTTAGTTCAGACATCTTAGCAGACATCTGATGACTTGGCCAGACGTCTTGGTGCTGTGTAAAATCGTGATCGGTTTGATTATATTTTATTATTTGAAAACAAAAATTCTCCAAGGTCGAACCCAGGGAGAAAAACTTGATTCTAGAAGCGTAGAAAATCATAATTTACAATAGATACTGTTTTACAAAAGAAAGACTAAAGAAGGGAAAAAAATCTCTTCTTTTCTTCTCTCTTTTCTTCTTTTGTCTTTCTTTCTCTCTCTTCTCAGATGTCTGACTCCAAGGGTCAGACGCCTTAAATGTCACTTGCTACAGTAGTGCTTCTTCTCTTTTCAGCTACTGCTGCTGCTGGTTCTTATTTTCTCTGCTGCACTCTGCCTTCTCTTTCTTCTTCTTTGCCTTAGGCTTTAGCTGCATCTTTAGCTTCTTCTTCCTTGGCCTCTCTCTGCTCTTCTACTGCAGATCCTCCTTGGCTTCTTCTTCTTCTTTCTTTTCTTCAACAGCGTCTCTTCTTCTCCTATTCTCTTCCTTTTCTTCTTCTTCTTGCTGCTGCACTCCCACCTCCTCCTCCTCCTTCTTCTGCTTTCCTGCACAGTGCATGGTTAGGCAAAAACCTACCCCTACCCTCCCCGCGTCTCTCTCTCTCTATTTCACTTTAGGGTTCGCTCTCCCAAGGCCTTAATCGGGTATGAGGGTTGGGTGACGCGCCCGAGACCAGGCGCACCGGCGTGGGTGGTGCGCGAGGTGTGCACGTATAGGTTAGTTGGATCCAGGTGCTAGGTCCGCGGGGGAGTGTCGCGGACGAGGCGTGGTAGGGGGGCGGCGAGGGACCTCATCCCTGTGTGTCTTGAGGCAAATAACCCAATTCACAAAATCAATTTAAACCGCCCGCCGCGCTCCTACGTTTACGAGGTGGGACTAAATGTCCCACCTGCTTCTGCTAGCGCTCGCAGGAGGTGAGCTCCACCCAATTGGAGCCGCTGTGAGTTGCGCACGGCCTGTTCTCAGGTTGGATGCACTTGCCCACCCAACGCGCGTCGCTTGGACTCCTGAAGCCTTGAGTGCGTGACTTGGAGCTCGAGAACAAGCAAGCTTGCTTGCTCGTTATGGCGGGCGGAGGCTAGGATCTGCAAGACACAAAAATGGCCTTGCGGCCCTGTCAGACCACGGGAAAACCTTCGCTGTATCACGGAGAAGGTGAAGAAGGGGTCAACTGGCCACGGGGTAACCTAGGCGTGCATGCCCAGGTCGCCCTGTGTCCGTGAAAATGGGTGTCTTCAGGGGAAGTGTTGGGAGCGTGTGGTGGTGAATGGGAAGAGGGGTTATGATCAGTGAGTCGTGGCGGAGCTTGTGAGGTGGTTGGTGAGGTGGGTGGATGCGTGGAGCGGTGGATACACCTCGCTGGTGGTCTGCCAGAGGTGAAGGTGATGATGGTCAGCATGTGGCAGTGCATGATTTAGGAAATAAATAAGGGGGAAATGAAGAGGGGAAAAAGGGAAATAAGTCTAACCTAACTAAGTGGACGAAAGGGGGGAGAATCGGTGGCTGGCTGTACCTACTGTCGTCGAAGAAGATGATGTCCAGGGAGGAGTGACGGTGATGATGACGGGGCTAGAGGTGCGTGCGCGGGTGTTGCACGACGCGGAGGAAGGCGGTGAAGGCGGCTCTACCATTGGTATTGTGGCAGAGCGACGAAAAAGAGGAGGGCTCGCCGGAGCTCGCTGGACTCTTGACCGAAGGAGGAGGAGACGAATTGGGGGGAAATCTTCAGCCAAGTCAAGCTGGAAGGAAGCAGCAGGGGTTGCCGTTCCTTAAATTGGTGCTGGCAGAGAGAGAGTAGCACGGACGAGACGGGGATACCTCGCCAGAGGTATGGCCGGAAAAAGACCCATACCTCTCGAGCGTTCGCACGAGAGGTATGGTGGCCAACAGGGCATGGGAGCCGGCCCATGCTGTAGGGGACAACACAAGGAGTCTCCCTTTCAAATCTAGGGCCGGCTCCCCAGGCCTGCGCGGCGCCATCCTCCGCGTAAAGTCGCCAGAGGTATGGTGTGCGCAGGCGGGTGGTAGAGGGACTCGTTTGAAGAAAATGACAGGAAATCTAGGGGGGTATCTACAAGAGTCTAAAAAGTTAAGGGTCAAAAGGTAATTGTTGAGGACTTTTTTGTAAAGTGGGTCAAGGCAACCTTTCCTTAGGTCCAAATTTTGGTATAAACCTAATTTGGACCTAAGAAATCCAATGGCGAGGTTGGATTTTAGGTTTGACCAAGTTTGATGAGATATTTTGCACAAAAACCCAAATTAGGTCAAAAATTGGGTATGGTTCTCAATCTAAGTCAAGATAGGTTCCAATGGCCAAATTGAGGTTCTAAACCATAGGGGATATTTTTTCATGAATTTTAGAGGGTTTAATTGATTTTTATCTTACCTGAAACTTTATGAATTAAATTGGATTTGTTTTAGGGTTATAGAATGTCATTTAATTCCCAGATTTTGTCATAACCCTTTCCTGATCGAACCATCTCACTTTTTCTCTTATTAAGCCCATTTGACCTATGTCTAGACCCTTAGAAATCCTGTTCATGCACTGCATTGGTAAAATTACAGTTTTACCCCTTGTGTATTATTTTATTCTCAGATTTGCAATTCCCTAATTTAGGCTTTCCCTTAGGTTTTGTAGGAGATTTTGTATAATTAATTAGGTCAAAATGTGCTAGTTACGGTTCATGATGAGGTTCTCATCATGTCTAATTAGTGGAAGGTTGGCCTTCACAATATGATCGTTAAGAAATGACCTTTAGGCTTCTATCAGACGTCCGTAGAGGACCTTAAATGTCTAATTAGTGACCGTTAGCCCTTAATTGAGACAAAATCACTTTTCTTGAGGCTAATAGCCGTTTGTGCCTTTGGAAATCCATTCTCGTAGTAAATTGGTTTTCCAGACGTACTGACCTTGTGCTAGACGTCGGATATGTCATTTGACTGAATTACACTAGAACCCCATTTAGGTTTTACTCAAGTCAGTAAGGAAACCCATCTAGGATTAGATGCCTGATTTAGTTTCCACGCATCTTAAGAGTGTTTTCTAGACATCTGATATTTTTCCCTAAGTACATTTATTGGACACTTAATTAGCCTAAGTACATTTAAATCACGCCTTATTAGATTGCAAGTAGAATTAAGTGATAGTTTATCTTAATTAGAAGATATTTTGTTAAAACTTCATACATATATGTTTATGCAGGGTTTTGTGTGCAAATAGCCAAAATTCAACTCCATCGCCAGCAGTACATTGGCTCTCGCTGGCCTCATTTGACTGCCTCCTTCTTGCCGGCCTCAATAGCCCGGCCACCCAGATTAGCCAACAACCTGTGGCATCGCCTCATCAATAATTTTGTTGGAGACGATCTCGGGGGAGGAAATAAAACTTGAGAGGCATTTAAAAAGAGGATGGACAAAGGATGGGTGCCTGGGGGGGGAATCTTCACCGTGCATAGAGCTCGCACCATGGAAGGAGTTGGTGGTCCCTCGAGCTTGGGACCAGGTTGTATTTGTATTTTATTACTCGAAAATAGAAAATCTCCAAGGTCGAACTCAGGGAGCAACACTTGATTCCAGAAGCATACAAAATCATAATTTACAATATAAATATATCCTGTTTTACAAAAAAGATTAAAGAAAGGAAAATTTGTTCTTCTTTTCTTCTCTCTCTCTTTCTTCTTTTTCTTCTGCCTCTTTCTCTGTTCAAACGTCTGACTCCAAGGGTCAAACGACTTAAACTCCACTTGCTACAGTGTTCTGCCTCTTCTTTTCAGCTACCGGTGCTGCTGGTTCTTCTTCCTCTTGGCTTCTTCTTCTTCTTCTCTTCTTCTCTACTGCGCCAAGTCCTTCTGATTTCTTCTTCTTTTCTTCTCTACTGCTTCTCTTTCTCTTCTTCCTCCTTGCTTCTCTACTGTGCGAGGCATTTTCTCCTAACTTCATCTTCTTTCCTTCTCTTCTTTTCGCTGCTGCACTCCTACCTCCTCCTTCTTCTCTTGCTTTCCTGCACAATGCATGGTTAGGCAAAACTTAACCCCTACCCTCCCACGTCTCTCTCTCTCTCAAATTCACTCCAGGGTTCGCTCTCCCAGAGCCTTAACTGGGTATGCGGGTCGGGTGACGTGCACAGGACCAGGCGCATCGGCGTGGGTGGTGCGCGAGGTGTGCACAGGCAGGGTAGTCAGATCCGGGTGCCAGGTCTGCGGGGGAGTGTCGCGGATGAGGCGTGGCGGGGGTACGAGGGACCTCACCCCAGTGTGTTTCGAGGCGATAAGCCTGAAACACAAATTCAATTTAAGTGCAGGCGCCCGCTCGTGAACTTCCGAGGTGGAACTAAAGTCCCACCCGCTTCTGTGCTTGCTCCCGCAGCAGAAGTTCTCACAATTTCTGCAGGCGTGGAGTCTCTTGACTCCACTCGAAGTCTAGGTGCGTGCGTGCTGTAAACCTGCACCTCTTGAGGGCTTCGCCTGGAGCTGACCGCGACCTGGAGCAGCTTCAAGCTCAGCGGTAATGGCGGAGAGCGGCCTGACCCTGAAATCAGAAACACGGCCTTTTGTCCACGTCAGACCATAGGAAAACCTTCGCCGTGTCACGGCGAAGGTGAGGAGGGGGTTGGCTGGCCGTGTGGCGGCCTAGGTGTGCGTGCTTAGGTCGCTCTGTGGCCGTGTTTATGGGTATGTTTAGTGGGTGTTTAGGGAGGTGTTGGCTGTTGATGAAGGGGTGGAAAATGTTCAGCGGTCGGTGGCGAAGGTGAAGAGGTTGGTGGCGAGACGTGTGAAGGTGTGGAGTGATGGGTGCTTCTCGCCGGAGGTTGGTCGGAGATGGGGAAGATGGCGGTGGATAGTTGCTGTCGAGGGGTAATTTGTGAAATAAATTGAGGGGAATTGAAAAGGGGATAGAGAGGAGTAAGTCTAACCTAATTAGCAGACGAAAGATGGGGAGGAGGCGGCGAGCGGCTGTGCTGCCGTCGCCGGAGAAGACAACGCCTAGGGGAGAAGATGACGATGAGGAAGAGGTGCTGGAGGGTGCCAGCTGGTGCGGCCAAGCACAGTGGATGATGGTGAGCGTAACCCTGCCATTGGTATGGTGGTAGGGTGACGAGATGCGGAGGAGGAAGGTCGTCAAAGCCTGCGGGCGAATGGCCGAAGGAGGAAGAGACGAATTTTGAGGGAATTCCTTGGCCAAGACAAGCTCCAAGGAAGCGGCAGGGGCTGCTGCTCCTTAAATAGGGGCTGACAGGGAGGGGATCGCGAGGAGGAGGCGTGGGCTCCTCTCCGGAGGCATGGCCGTAAAAGACCTATACCTCTCGAGCATTCGCACGCGAGGTATGGCGGCCGGCAGGGCATGGTAACCGATCCATGCGGAAGAGGACAACGTAGGAGATCTTCCTTTCAAGTCTGGGGCCGGCTCCCCAGGTCTACGTAGCGCCATCCTGCGTGCAAAGTCGCCGGAGGTATGGCCTGCGCAGTGCGGTGGTAGAAGGACCTGTCTGCAGAAAGAGACGATAAAGATAGGGGGTTTCTGCAAGGGTCCAAAAAGCTAAGTGTCAAAAAGTAATTGTTGAGGACCATTTTGTAAAGTGGGTCAAGGCGACCTTTCCTTAGGTCCAAATTATGGTATAACCGTAATTTGGACCTAAGGAATCAAATGGTGAGGTTGGTTTTTAGGTTTAACCATGTTTGACCAGACATTTTACACAAAAATCTAAATAAGGTCAAAAATTGGGTACAGTTCTCAATCTAGGTCAAGATAGGTTCCAATGGCCAAATTGAAGGTTCTAAACCTTAGGGGATATTTTTTCATGAATTTTAGAGGATTTAATTGATTTTTATCTTGCCTGAAACTTCGTGAATTAAAGTGAGTTTGTTTTAGGGTTACAGAATGTCATTTAATTCCCAAATTTTGTTATAACCCTTTCCTGATCGAATTATCCCACTTTTTCTCTTATTAAGCCCATTTGACCTGTGTCTAGACCCTTAGAAATCCCATTTATGTACTGCAATGGTAAAATTGTAGTTTTACCCCTTGTGAATTATTTTATACTCAGATTTGCAATTTCTTGATTTAAGCTTTCCCTTAGGCTTTATAGGAGCTTTTGTACACTTAATTAGGTTAAAATGTGCTAGTTAGGGTTCATGATGAGGTTCTCATCAGGAGCCAACTCTTTGTTTTAAGTGTGCGCACCATCTCCTCTTGCAACTACCGTGCGGCGACAGAGCACGGCGCACTGCCGATCTTCATCACCACACCTGCGCTCGCACAACAGCAACAACAGTCTCCGTGCTCCCACCGGTGGTGAATAGCGCACTCGTGCTCCCAGCCCGCGCTCGCACAACAGTGCACTCGCGCCTCCCAACCCGCACGTGCACAGCCGCAGCAGCAAACATTCCGTTGATGACCTCCTCTCGCACGGCCCTTGCGCGTGCGCCACAGCCGGCCCCCTCTTCTTCTTCTTCTCCATCAACCCAGAGAGCGGGTGTTTATCATGCTGAATCGGGTTTTAAGAATATCGCGTCGTAATATAGCCGAAAAAGCCTTTAAAACAAATACAATTTTATTACTCAAATTTTAAAGTCCGAGGTCGAACACAGGGAGCAAATTGGTGCTTTAAAAATCAAGATCACAATTAAATGAATATGTAATAATTTCAATGTCACAATGCAAAAATATAAGAGTAGATGTGTAGCACAAAATATTCAAGAACTCAATTATGAATAAAAAATAGAATTTCTTCTCTCTCTGATTCTCTTCTCCTTCTGATTTTTGCCTTGGTGAGCTCTGTCTCCTGCCTTCTGATTTGGCCTTGGCTTCTCCCTTCTTCAGTTTTCCTTGGCTTCCTCTGCCTCTGCCTGCTTCTTGTTTAGCTTTTCTCTTCTTTCTCTCTCTGCCAGCTGCCTTCTTCTTTGGCTTTTGCTGTGTTGCTTTCAGCTTCTTTTTGCTTCTCTTTTCCTTCTTTGCCTTAGCATCTGCAGCCCTTTTCTTTCCTTCAGCTCCTTCTTCTGTTCTTCTTTCTCTTCTGACTTCTGCCTTCTCTGCTGCCTTGCCATCTCCTTCTTCTTCCTTAGCTTCTCTTCTTCTCCTCTTCGGCCTGCAGAGCAAAACCTACCCCCTACCCACGCGAACTCTCTTCTCTCTTTTCTCTCTTAGGTTCTGCTCTCCCAGAGCCACGTTTCTCGGGTAATCGGGTCGGGTACACACCCGGGACCAGGCCCACCAACGTGCAGTGGTGGGCGATGTGTTCTAGCCAGGTGGGGTCACCAGGTCCGCGAGGCGTGGTCCCGGACGAGGCGTTCGGGTCGGATGACAGAGGGACCTTACCCTGTGAGTTAGAGGCGAAGAGCCTATGGCAAGAAAATAATTTATGCGGGTGAAGCACCTCGAAACTTTCCGAGGTGGGACTATCTTCCCACCCCCTTCGCGCGTGCCTGTAGCAGAAGAACTCCTTCGATTGAGGCAGCTGCGACTGCCCTCGACTCTAATTGGATGAGTGGAGATGCTCGCAAGAGTGCCCCGCGTAGCCTGGGACTCGACCTGGGGCTGACGAAGCCTGGGGCTCGTTGCAAGAAAGCTTCAAGCCTGGCGTCAATGGTGTAGGGCTCCTGGACCTGAAATCATCACAACGGTTTTGCGGCCACGATAAAACACTTAGGGAGCTTCGCCAAAGTGCGGCGAGTGTACAGAGGTGGTCTGCGTGGCGTGGGAATGCCTGTGGGAGCGTGCCTAGGGCACACTGTGGCCGTGTGTGTGGGTGTGTTCGGGGGTGTGTTTGGGTGAGTTGCGGAATGATATGAGTGGGGGATTATGATCTGGGCATCGAGGTGGAGCTTATGGACCGGTCGGCGAGGAGGGAGGTGGTCTGTGGAGGTGGAGCGAATTCGTCGGTTTTGGTGGTCGGAGGTGAAGGGGATGATGGTGGTGGAGTACGGCAGCAGTCGGTTGAGGGAAATAAAGAGGGGGAAGGAATGTAGAGGGTGAGAGAGAATTATCTAGGAGGTGAAGAGATGAAGATGAGACGGAGGTGGCGTCTGGCACGTATTACCGATGTCGGAGACGGAGATGCTTAGTGAGGATGGTCGACGAGGACGAAGAGGATGCAGGGGCGTCGGCGGGTGCTGCGCGACGTGGATGAACGTGAGGGAGAGGAACCTGCCACTGGTATTGTTGCTAGGTGACGAGGGAGAGTAGGAGAGGTTGCCGGAGCTTGATAAGCAAGTTGGCCAGCGGAGGAGAGACAAAATTGAGGAGGTTCTCTGGCTGATTCAAGCTTAGGAGATGCGGGGTGAAGTGGGGCTGCTTAAATAGGTCTCGGGAAGGGGTTTTGTGCTTGGAAGCCAACCTTCCAAGCAAGGTAAGGTCGCCGGCGATGATAACTCGAGAGAGACCTAAATCTCTCATGCGTTCGCATGAGAGATTGGGTACCAAGTAGGGCCTCAAATTGGGTTCACATTGGAGGGGATTTTTCAGAGAATCTCCCTTCCAATTTTGAAGGGGATTCTCTGAGAGATCTGGGAGAAATCGCCTTCTAAAACTTGCTGGAGTAGGATTCCTCTGCTCTAATGGTGGAGGGACCTAATTTCAAAGAACGATGAAGAATCTAGAGGTCAAATGCAAGGGTTTTTGAAAGATAGGGGTAGGAATGTAATTGGGTCAGACCTATTCGAAAAGTGAGTCAAGATGAGTTCCCCTTAGGTCCAAATTTCGGTAAAAATCTAATTTGGACCTAAGGAATCCAATGGTGAAGTTAGATTTTGGGTTTGACCACGTTTGACTAGGTAATTTACGTAGAAATTTAATTTAGGGCAAATATTTGTCTGAGACCCCATTCTTGGTCAAAATGGGTTCCAATAGCTAAATTGAAGGTTCTAAACCCTAGAGAATATTTTTATATAATTTTTAGAGGGTTTATGTGAATTTTATCCTAACCAGAACCTTGTTTAATCAATTCGATATATTTTAGGGTTACAAGAAGTCATTTAATTCCCAGAACTCGCACGAACCCTTTTCTATCTGTTTCAACCCACTTATTATCTTGTTAAGACCATTTGACCTGTGTTTAGATCTTGAGAAAATATGTTGTTTCTTGCAATGGTAAAATTATAATTTTACCCCTTATTTCTTGCATTTCTCTCAAAATGATTTTTCAGTGAATTAAGACCTCCAGTTGGTTATGTAGGAGCTTTTGTTCTCTTTTATGAGTCAAGTTGGGCTAGTTAGGGCTTGATGAGAACACCAACATGAGTCCTAACTAGTTCATTTTGACCCATAAAAGAGAACAAGAGCTCCTATATAACCAACTGGAGGTCCTAATTCAATGAATAAACATTCTGAGAGAAAAGTAAGAAACAAGGGGTAAAACTGTAATTTTACCATTGCAGTACAACAACGGATTTCTCAAGGGCTAAACAACAATCAAAAGGTCTTAACAAGATAAAAAGTGGGTTGGTTCAGACAGAAAAGGGTTCGTGCTAGTTCTGGGAATTCAATAACATCTTATAACCCTAAAACTGACACACTTGATTAACCAAGGTTCTGGTCAGGATAAAATTTAACTAAATCCTATAAAAATCATATAAAAATATTCTCTAAGGTTTAGAACTTTCAATTTGGCCATTAGATCCTATTTTGACCTAGAATGGGGTCTCAGCTAGATATTTACCCTAAATTGGATTTTTACGTAAATTGCCTAATCAAACGTGGTCAAACCCAAAATCCAACTTCACCATTGGATTCCTTAGGTCTAAATTAGGTTTGTACCAAAATTTTGACCTAAGGGGAACTCATTTTGACCTACTTTGCAATAAGTCCAACTGATTACATTTCTACCCCTATCTTTCGAAAACCCTTGCATTTGGCTCCCTAGCTTCTTCGTCGTCCTTGCAAATAGGTCCCTCCACCATTATCGCGGAGGAAATCCTACTCCGGCGAACTTTAGAAGAAGGATTCTCCTTGATTGTTTAGAGAATCCCTCCCAAAATTGTAAGGGAGATTCTCTGAGTAATCCTTTCCAATCTAAACCCACTGATGAACCCTAATTTGTACCCAATCCCTCATGTGAACACATGAGAGATTTGGTTATTTTTGAAGCTTCCAACTCCGATGGACATACCTTGCTTGGAAGCTTGGCTTCCAAGCAGAAAACCTTCCCCAGAGGACTATTTAAGCAACCCCTGATCCAGCCGCATCTCCTCAGCTTGGAATTGGGTCGGTCCACCTTCAATTTGTCTCTCCTCATCGGCCACAAAAACTCCGCAAGCTCTGGTGGTTCCTCCCTGATGAGAACCTCATCATGAGCCATAACTAGCTCATTTTGACCTAATACAGAGAATAAAAGCTCCTACATAACCTTAGAAAGGCTTGGCTCAGAGAGATTCTGAGTTTGCAAAGAAAACATAAACTGAGGGGTAAAAATGCAATTTCACCAATCCGATCTGAAAATAAGGTAACTCAGGGTCCAAACATAGGTCAAAACAACCTAATAAGAAGAAAAGTGGGATGAGATGACTCAATAAGGGCTACAGCAACTCCAAAGAATTAAATGACAGCCTGTAACCCTAAAAATAAATCCACTTCAATTCACGTGGTTCGAGGCAAGGTAAAAATCAACTAAACCCTCTAAAATTCATATAAAAATAATCTCTAGGGTTTAGGACTTTCAATTTGGCCTTAGGAACTCATTTTGACCTACATTGAGAACCATGCCCAATTAACAACTTAATTTGGGTTTTTACGTAAATTGATCAGTCAAACAAGGTTTAATCTAGAAATGAAATTCACCATCAGAATCCCTAGGTTCTAATTAGTCATGTATAAAAACTTGGGCCTAAGAAGAAATCTTCTTGACCAACTTTACACTTTGGTCCTCATATATTTACTTTTTGGCCCTCAACTTTTGAACCCTCACATTTTGGCCCCTAACTCTCCTTCGTTCTTTACATTTAGGTCCCTCCTGCAAAACCTGCGCAGCGCCATGCTCCGGCGACCTTACGCGGAGCATGGCGCCGCGCAGGGTGAGGGAGGGGCCCTGGCAAGTTAATGGGGGGTACCCTGCGTCGTCAGCCACCGCAGGGACACCCCCCTGAGTGATGCGACCACCCATACCGCCCGTGCGAACGCACGGACGGTATGGGTCCCCTTCCTCCGGCGTCCTCCGGCGAGGGAGACACGTCGTCTCCCTCTACCCTCCTCTCTGATTCTGCCCCTATAAATACACCCGTCGCTTCGCCGTTCTTCCCAGCTCGGATCTGACGGAGACACCCCCTCAATTCCTCCCTTCACACTCCGACAGACGCCCCCTTGCTCCGGCGGCCTCTCCTCCTCCTCCTCGTCGCCCTGCCGCACTACCAGCAGCAGGGTTACCTTCCCTCGATCTTTCCGCGTCACGCCGCACCCAGCTGGCGCCTCTCCGGTCCCTTCCTCGTCGCCGCCCCTTCCTCTGGGAAATTTCTTCTCCAGCGACAGTCGATATGACTGTCGCCTGCGCCAACCCCTCTTCGTCCAGCTTAATAGGTAAAACTTCTCTTCTTCCTCCCCTCTTTCTTTTCCATACTGAAACCCTTACTGTCGGCCCCGATTTCCCACCGATCACCCTCACCTTCTCCACCTCCGGCCAAACTCCGGCGAACTGCTCCCATCGCTCCAGCACCCCACACGGCTCGCCGACCTGTGCATAACCTCCGCCTCCTCACCCTGATCCTCTTCCACCCCTCCACTTCCCACCAAACGCCCTCTGCAGATCCACCGAACACACCCACTTCTCCGCCCGCAGTTTGACCTAGGGTGACCCTTTTGCTCCACCACGCCCACTGCAGACCCTCCGACCACCTTCGCCGTGCCACGGCGAAGGTTCTCCGCATATCTGATCAGGCCGAGAGGCCGTGCTTCTGTGAACAGGTGTCGCACCCGCCTTCGCCATTGCTGACCAGCGAAGCTCCTTCGACCTGCTGCTCCAGGCACACCACGCCCAGGTCAGACTCCCAGGCTTCGCGGGGTAGCTTCGCGAAGTGTCAGGCTGCAGTTCGGGCAAAGCCCTCACGCGAAGTTCGACTGCCGCTGCTTCCTCCGCGCAGGCGCTCACATTGGGGTGGGACATTTAGTCCCACCTCGAAAGGCTTCGAAGAGGCGCGCCGATATAAGTTGAAAACGTGCTGTAGGCTTATCGCCTCAGCACACGGGGTGAGGTCCCTCTCACACCGCTTCACCCGGCCCGTCCGCGAGCTCATCACGCGGATCCGGCCGACCCGACCCAACTTGACTCGCACTCCTCGCCCACCACCGCACGCCGGTGCGCCTGGACCCGGGCGTGACTCGTACCCGATTACCCGATTGCTCTGGGAGAGCTGTCCTAAGAGCGAACTTTGAGAGAGAAAGAGACGCGCGGGGGAGGGGGGTAGAGTAGGTTTTGCCCTCTTACTCTGAACTCTTGAGCGTGCAGGCACAGGTGAAGAAGAAGGAAGCTAAGGGAGACACTGTAGCAACAAGCGGTTTAAGTCGTCTGATTTTCAAATCAGACGACGTCCTGAAGACAGGTGAAGGCAAAGAAGAAGAAGGAAGGCGAGGCAGAGGAAAGAGAGGAACACAGAGAAGCCAAGTTAAGAC
Source organism: Thalassia testudinum (assembly GCA_037157565.1). Classification (NCBI taxonomy): domain Eukaryota; kingdom Viridiplantae; phylum Streptophyta; class Magnoliopsida; order Alismatales; family Hydrocharitaceae; genus Thalassia; species Thalassia testudinum. The sequence continues at coordinate 60,490,044 of JAZHRO010000030.1, forward strand.
TCTGCAGAGATCAGAAGACAAAGAAGAAGAAGAAAAGAAGAGAAGGGCAGCCAAGTGAAGAAACAGAAAGCAGAAGAAGAAGAAGAAGAAGAAGAGAAGCAAGAAGAAAAGAAGAAGAAGAGCACGGGAGGAAGATCTGAAGCAAGAAAAGAAGAAACAAAGAAAATAAAAAGAAGAAAAAGACAGGATCGTCCAACCAAGAAATAGAGGAAGAACACGAAGAACAAAAGCCAAATAGGAGAGAAGACAAAGAGGAAGAAAGAAGAGAAGAAGAAGAAGCCAAACTTTCATCTCTCTCTCTCTCTCTTTATTTTTGTAATAGAACATGTATATCTCTAGAATACGACTTGCTCCTTGAGTTCGACCTCGGGAGAACTGTATTTTCCGAGTAACAAATATTAGCAAATGATGGCAATAAATATCTGTACTACAACGACTTAAGAAAAGCTAGTTGCTGCCACCGTTCTCCAGTTGGCGCCGTTGCCGGGGAGCAATGGCTATTCTAGAGGTAAACATTTCTGTTTCTTTTTAGTTCTAATAATCTCCTCACTTTTGTGTAGCTACAGGAAATCAAGAAGACAGGCAACCGCACGACAACCACTCCGAGGACAGGTAATTTTTTCTCTCTCGCTATTAACCCCTAAACTCTAAAGAGGAAGAAAAGAAAAGAACAAGCACTATAGGGCTAACCTGTCTTCTATACTTAGTAAACCATAAGAAGTTGCATGTTTTCAACCCATTATTCCTGTACACTATTAAGGGTATTTAGGGGCTAAAACATTCTTGCTTGAGCCCTAATTACCCACCAAAGAACTAACTGGACCAAGTAGAGCCAACATAAGATTCAACATTAGGGATTTAGAGACACACTTCTTAAACAAGAATTGAGAAACCTTAAAAGAAGTGTGCCCAAGCCATTATCTGAAAATACCTATCCAAAGAAACCCTAAAATAAGATTGGCTCTTTAAACACTTGAACCCTAAAAGACAAGACCTAATAAGCAAAACTAGCAGGTAAAGTTGACCATTTGGGTCAACTAACCTTCAAATTAGGTCACTCTTTGCACTTAAAAGACTAAAGTTCAAGTGGAACCTTAAGCACCTTGATCTTGAATTAAAATTGGTAGACTTAAGAGGTCAAGATCCCCATTCTGGTCTACCTGGAACTGCAGTGACAAGAGAGGTCGGGTAGGGGAAACCCTGTAACCCGTGGGGACGCTCTACCGTGTAGGGGTCTTCGCAGGACTCACCCTCTCTGGCTGCCCAGGTAATTCTCAGGTGGTCGATCTTTCTGATCAAGGGGTCCATCTGCCCCGCACCTCTATAGTCACCCAACACATTCTTGGGTGTCTTGATTGGGTCCAGCACCTTCTAAACTCATCTCTTCCAACAGTGCATGTACGGTAGGAGGTCCTTAAGACCACCCTTAAGACCTCCTTTAGAAATTCACTCTCGTCAAGGCCAAGCCTCGACGCCCGTGTTTATGCAGCAACCCCCTCACATTATTCTCTCTTCTGATTCAGAACCAAGTTCTTCTTCTTCCCCCATCATGGCTCAGCCAATTGAGGAAGAAAACAATCTAGAGCACCAGCTCCAGCGACTCAACGACCTCTTCCAAAACTTTGTGCACCCACCGCAGCGTCCCATGATGCGGGACCACTACAATCCTGCTGCGGTGGCCGTTGAGCCTCGAGTCAGAATCCCGACTGGAGGACCTGATTCTGAATTGAAGCCCAATATGATTCATGCTATACCTAAATTCCATGGGCTTAATTCTGAAGATCCCTTCCAGCACATCAAACAACTAAAGCATCTGGCCAAAACTTTTGGGTCAGACGCACAAAATCGGGATATTCTTCTCATGAAGATGTTCTCCTTTTCTCTTATTGACAAGGCCGCCCATTGGTACCAAACTCAGACCCGGCCGATCAATAATTGGGAAGAACTTCAGTCCGAGTTCCTAAAAAAGTTCTTCCCTGTTTGATGGACCAACGCCTTGCACCATCAGATTACACACTTCACCCAACAAACTGGGGAACCTCTCCATGAGGCATGGGATCGTTTTCAGGATCTCATGAGAAAGTGCCCCCATCACAGAGTTCCTAAATGGGAACAAGTCCAATCTTTTTACCAGGGACTCCGTGAGGACATCCGTCTTTTCGTCAATGCAACCTGCGGAGGAAATATCATGGGTCAACATGAAGACACCATGTGGAGATTCTCGAAAACATGTGCGAGAACTCCATCAACAATGACTCCATGGGATTATTCGACAGGACGAATACCCGCGCAGCGACGAATCTTAGGGGAGCACATGAGACGTAGGGCCTGTCCGCATCAGTCGACCTGGAATTAATGGCCAGTCGATTGGACAAGGTCTCAATTATCGAAAAGAAGGTGGATGAGCTGACTCAGCATCTGCAGCAAGCCACCTCTGCGCAGAACCCTTTCGCACAGCCTCCTTCCACAAGGGAAACTATGCAAAACATTCTCCATCGATCTTCTCCTAGGATGGACCCATCATCCGAATCTTTGCCCGGAAGTCCTTCCGATTCCTTCTTCACCTGCCAGGGAAATTCCATTCCCTCTTTCTCTAACCCTCTGGAGGTTCCTCAGACCTGCGAGGACCTCAACGCCATCCAGAACGACCCTTTCTCCAACACCTATAATCCTGGATGGCGAAACCATCCTAACTTCCAGTGGGCGGGAAATTCCCAAACCCAAAGACCATCCTTTCAACCCCGCCCACAACCTCCTCGTCCTTACCAGCCGCCTCAGCCTCGGCCCAACCCTACTTACCCATCTGGGCCGAATCAAGATCAAATGTCCCTTATCCTTCAGACCCTGGCTGACATTCAAAGAACGAATGCGGCTATCCAGAAACAACACAAGAACGAACTTACAGAGGTCCGAAACCAATTGACCTAGTTGGCAAACTCTCGCCAGCCAGGTACTCTTCCTTCCCAACCTCTGCCTAATCCTAATAACGTGCCAACCCAACGGCGCGTTACGAACCCAAACCCGGGCCATGCCCATATGATCTATCAGGCCCCCTCTGCTCCTTCACCTGACGGGATAGAGGCCTCCACTTCTTTTGCAGGTTACCAGCAGCAAGCTATCTTACCCAATCCCAACCAAAACCAGGCAGGACTTAATTCCGTAACGACCCGTAGTGGTAAGGAAACCCAAGACCCACCTCATCCGAACCACTCCAAGCCTGGTAGTGATCCCAAGCCTAGGACAATAATCCAGGACGTCCCCACCCCTATCCCAGATCCACAACCAGGACCTATCCTAGAAGAACCAACCAAGATCCCGTTTCCCGAGGCCTTGACCAAGGGAAAGAAGACCACCAAGCCCGTGGCACCTGAGGAGGACCTGGTCAAGCTTTTTGAGCAGGTCCACATAAACATCCCCTTGATGGATGCAATCCGCCACGTACCAGCTTACGCATGATTTTTAAAGAATGTGTGTACACCCCAACGTAAGCCGCGAACCAAGGGTGGGAGCCCAATTGTTCTGTCAGAGCAAGCCAGCTCTGTAATCCTCAGTAAACTCCCACCCAAGGCAAAAGATCCTGGTACTCCCCTGATTTCCTGCAAGATAGGTGCTACCCAATTTGATAGAGCTTTGCTAGACTTAGGTGCATCCATAAACCTGATACCCACATCCTTACTTGACCATCTAAAAGAATCTGAGCTAAAATCAACCGAGGTGACATTACAATTAGCAGATCGATCTATAAAGTCACCAAAAGGGATTCTCGAGGATGTTATCGTAAGAGTGAGGGATTTCTATTTCCCAGTGGACTTTATAGTCTTAGATATGGACGCGCCTAAAAACCCTAGGGATACACCAATCATTCTAGGGAGACCTTTCTTGGCTACTGCTAGAGCCAACATCAGCTGTGAGGAGGGCCAAATAGAGCTTAAATTTGGAGATCAAACCTTAAAAATTGATATATTTAAGGCCCAACAAGGAATTAATTGCGGTGTCATCGAACAGATTTGTGACGTTAGCATTTTGGTTGATGAGTCACACCTCCAGAATGACTCGATTATGCCTCATCAATCACAGAAGGATCTTGACCCGCAAACAGAGGAGTCGAATCCAGACATACACAACCCAGTAACTCCTACCCTTGAACCTCACATCTACACTGAACCACCCGCTGCTGCTGATAACCCTATCCTCGAGTTAAAGCCTCTTCCTGCTCACTTGAAATACATCTTTTTGGGTTCCAATCAGACCCTTCCTGTGATTATAAATTCCACCCTCAGTTCCGAACAGGAATCCCGTCTGATTACTATTCTCCAGCAACATCGCAGAGCCATCGGGTGGACTCTCGATGATTTGACTGAAATAAGCCCCTCTTATTGTACTCATCATATCTATTCAGAAGAGGGCGCACGACCTTCTGGTGAAATGCAGAGACGTTTGAACCCTAATCTGCAGGAGGTCGTGAAAAAGGAGATCATTAAGTGGTTAGATGCCGAGATCATCTACCCGATCTCCGATAGTCGTTGGGTGAGCCCAATTCAGGTTGTGCCTAAGAAGGCAGGACTCACCACCATAACGACTGAAACTGGAGAAATCATTCCTACCCGATTAGCCAATGCGTGGAGAGTCTGTATAGATTACCGCCGACTCAATTCCTCCACAAAGAAGGACCATTTCCCACTACCCTTCATTGATCAAATTCTCGAGAAACTAGCGGGAAATAGGTTCTTCTGCTTTCTTGACGGGTACTCCGGTTACAACCAGGTGGCAATCCATCCTGAGGACCAAGAAAAGACCACATTTACCTGCCCCTTCGGAACGTATGCTTTCCGAAGGATGCCTTTTGGTCTTTGCAATGCACCCGCTACTTTTCAGCGGTGCATGCTTGCCATATTCTTAGATATGGTAGGTGATTTCCTGGAAGTCTTCATGGATGACTTTTCAGTCTTTGGAGAATCTTTTGATGATTGCCTCCAACACTTGGTCCAGATACTCAGGCGATGCATTGAGGTGAACTTGGTTCTTTCCTGGGAAAAGAGCCATTTCATGGTGCCTGAGGGAATTGTCCGGGGACACTCAATTTCGGAAAAAGGCATCCAGGTGGATCGAGCTAAGGTTGATCTGATTTCTCGCCTTCCCGTACCTAGCTCGATCAGGGACATCCGTTCCTTTTTAGGGCACATCGGTTTTTACCGCCGTTTCATTCCAGATTTCTCGAAAATCGTGCGCCCCTTACTTCTCTTCTCTCTAAGGATGTACCTTTTGAAATCTCCAAGGAATGCACGCTAGCCTTTGAAAACCTGCATGACTGAGTCACCCAGGCACCTATCCTACAATCCCCTGACTGGTCTCAACCCTTTGAGATCATGTGCGATGCGTCTGACTTCGCTGTAGGAGCGGTCCTGGGGCAGAAAGCTGACGGGAAACCCGTGGTCATCTACTACGCTAGCAAGACACTTGACGAGGCTCAGCGTAACTATACGGTTACGGAGAAAGAGCTGCTAGCCGTAGTATTTGCCCTTGAAAAATTTCGATCGTATCTTCTGGGTTCCCATGTCATCATTTACTCGGATCACACGGCTGTAAGGCATCTCCTTGCCAAGAAGGACGCGAAGCCCCGACTAATCCGTTGGATCTTGCTGTTGCAAGAATTCGATCTTGAGATTCGCGACAAGGCGGGAAGGCAGAATGTGGCAGCCGACCATCTGCCCCGTCTTCCTTCTGAGATCATCAACCCTTCCGAACCCATCACGGAACATTTTCCTGATGAGCACCTGCTTTTTGTTGGTACTAGACTTCCATGGTTTGCTGATATAGTAAACTACTTGGCATCTCATCAGACATCGTCTGATTGGCCGAAGGCCAAGAAAGACAAATTGCATTCTGATTCCAAGTATTACATTTGGGAAGACCCGTACCTTTTCTGCATAGGTGCTGATCAAATTATTCGGAGATGCGTCCTGGAAGAGGAAATCAGCAATATCCTATCTTTCTGCCATGACCAGGCATGCGGTGGCCATTTCTCAAGGCATAAAACCGCATCCAAAGTCCTCCAGTGTGGCTTCTACTGGCCTACACTTTTCAAAGACGCATACAGTCACTGCAAGGCATGCAGTCGTTGCCAGACTTTGGGCAACATGAACCATCGTGACATGATGCCTTTGCAGCCGATTCTCGTATGCGAAATCTTCGATGTATGGGGGATTGATTTTATGGGCCCCTTTCCTGTTTCGGATGGTTTCGAGTACATTCTGCTTGCGGTGGACTACGTGTCCAAATGGATCGAAGCCATACCGACCCGAACCTGCAATCACAAGATTGTTCTTAAGTTCATACATAAAAACATTTTCTCAAGGTTCGGGATTCCCCGTGCTATTATCTTTGATGGGGGGACCCATTTTACAAATGCTCAGTTTAAGTCACTGATGGCCAAATTTGGGGTGTCTCATCGAATCTCTACTTCTTACCACCCCAAAACAAATGGTCTAGCTGAGCTATCAAATCGGGAGATCAAGAAAATCCTGCAAGTCACTGTTCGGCCTGACAGGAAGGACTGGTCGTCCCGACTTCCGGAAGCATTGTGGGCCTATAGGACCGCCCATAAGACCCAATTGGGCATGTCTCCCTTTAGACTGGTGTACGGAAAGGCATGTCACCTTCCCGTAGAACTGGAGCATAAAGCCTATTGGGCAGTACGGAACTGTAATCTAGATCTTTCCAAGGTTTGAACCCACAGAAAACTCCAAATCAGCGAGATCGATGAATTACGCCTAGACGCGTACGAGAACTCGCGAATCTATAAGGAGCGGGTTAAAGCCTTCCACAACAAGCACATCTCGAGAAAGATCTTTCATCCTGGTCAAAAGGTCCTACTCTTTGATGCCCGACTTAAACTTTTCCCGGGGAAACTGAGGTCCAAGTGGGTCGGACCGTATTTAGTCCGACAGGTTTTTGGAAATGGAGTAATTGAAATCAGTCCACTCAGCCATGATTCCGAACCTTTCATCGTGAACGGTCAGAGACTCAAACCGTTCATTGATGAGACTTCTACTGATTTGGCTGAGTCATCCCTCATCCTCCATTCCCCTTGAACTTACTGCGCCCGGCCGATGGCGTAAAACTCAGCGCTTAACGGGAGGCAGCCCATCATTTCTTGAAAATCTAAAACCTTTTTTCTGACACCATTGTGCACTTAAGGTTCACCCTTTAAGATAGCCGACTCCACCTCAGATGCTTGCATCTGAGATTAGAAATCGTCCGCAGAATTCATCCCGACCCATTCACTCACAAAAATATCTGTCTTAAGGAATAAATTAAGTAAATAAAAACCCCTAAATCACAATGAGGACATTGCAAGTTTTAGGCATGGGGGGGTATAAGTGCCAAACTTGTAGAAAAAAAAGGTTTTAAATAAAAAATTCACATATGCCAAAAACACCATAAAAATTAAAAATTTTTCAAACTAAAAAGAATAAGAGGAGAAAGGAAATTTTGAGAAGGAAAAGAAACAAAATGAAAAGGAGCACAAAAAGATGAAAGAAAAGAGTAATAGTCATTAGTAAGAAGCTAAGGAATTAACCTTAGTCTAGACCATTTTTTTCAAGAAAAGAAATGAAAAGTGCTTGGTAAGATTAGTAAGAACGCAAACCTTAGGCATTCTTGATAGACTCTTAGTACCCATTAAGTTCTAGACAATCCTCAAGAGGTTGAGGAAAATGAAAAGCTTAAGTACTAGGTCCAAGGCTTAGGGAGTATTTGACCTCGCTAACTAACTTCTAGTTTACGGGACTCAGTAACCTAAGCACCCTAACCTCACACACAGCCTGGTTCAGCAAGCGTAAAAATCAAAATCATGTAGAAGCGTCGAAAAAATTCTGAAAAATACACCTAGAGTAGGAGCGGCCGATCAACACAAGTTGATTTGGATGAGTTCCCAGCGCAGAGAGGTGGGAAATCCCCTCAAAGATGCGTAACAAAATATCATCTCCTCGGTGCTTGTCTCTTAGGATATTCACATATCCTACTGGGGGCATGTAAGCACCCTGCTGGTTCAGATTCCATGGATGGCATTATCACGAAGTGTTAACTGCCAGGGTCTGAACGCGGCCACGGAACACCATGGATGGGATTATCTCGAAATCTCAATAGCCAGGGTTCTGGGGGTTGCCATGGGCGGTGCTATCTCGAAGCATCGATCGCCAGGAACCCTTGAGGATTGATGATGGGGGCAAGAAATCTGATACAGACCGTGTTGAAAAGCCAATCCTAAGCTAGAATTAAAAAGGAAAAAGAGAGAGAAAACTCTCCAAAAATAGAAAAATTTTCTACCTCTCTCTCTTACAAAACGCACTGCGAACTGAACCAGGGCTAAAATCATTTCAAGCACGGGTGCTTTAACTACAAAGTCCAATAAACCTTAGGTTAGTTCTTGTGGGTCTTAAAAACCCTTGCTAAGGACTGAGGCTGAGGCTAGACAGATTTGGATCTTGATTGGTACTAGAGTACCTTTTAAGCTTATGATCAGCATTCTAACCTAATCTAAGTTTAAATGAAAAAGCACTTATCTGAAGCTATTAAAGAACTTCATGGTCTAGAACAAGGGTTGAAACATTAAGTTTTTGCTAAGGGACTAGCAAAAGCTAGGCATGGGGGTATGATGAGAACCTCATCATGAGCCATAACTAGCTCATTTTGACCTAATACATAGAATAAAAGCTCCTACATAACCTTAGAAAGGCTTGGCTCAGAGAGATTCTGAGTTTGCAAAGAAAACTTAAACTGAGGGGTAAAAATGTAATTTCACCAATCCGATCTGAAAATAGGGTAACTCAGGGTCCAAACATAGGTCAAAACAACCTAATAAGAAGAAAAGTGGGATGCGATGACTCAATAAGGGCTACAGCAACTCTAAAGAATTAAATGACAGCCTGTAACCCTAAAAACAAACCCACTTCAATTCTCGTGGTTCGAGGTAAGGTAAAAATAAAATAAACCCTCTAAAATTCATAGAAAAATAATCTCTAGGGTTTAGGACTTTCAATTTGTCCTTAGGAATCCATTTTGACCTACATTGAGAACCATGCCCAATTAACAACTTAATTTGGGTTTTTGCGTAAATTGACCGGTCAAACAAGGTTTAATATAGAAATAAAATTCACCATCAGAATCCTTAGGTTCTAATTAGTCATGTATAAAAACTTGGGCCTAAGAAGAAACCTTCTTGACCAACTTTACACTTTGGTCATCATATATTTACTTTTTGGCCCTCAACTTTTGAACCCTCACATTTTGGTCCCTAACTCTCCTTCGTTCTTTGCATTTAGGTCCCTCCTGCAAAACCTGCGCAGCGCCATGCTCCGGCGACCTTGCGCGGAGCATGGCACCGCGCAGGGTGAGGAAGGGGCCCTGGCAAGTCAATGGGGGGTACCCTGCGTCGTCAGCCACCGCAGGGACACCCCCCTGAGTGCTACGACCGCCCATACCGCCCGTGCGAATGCACGGACGGTATGGGTCCCCTTCCTCCGGCGTCCTCCGGCGAGGGAGACACGTCGTCTCCCTCCACCCTCCTCTCTGATTCTGCCCCTATAAATACCCCCGTCGCTCTGCCTTTCTTCCCAGCTCGGATCTGACGGAGACACCCCCTCAATTCCTCCCTTCACACTCCGACAGACGCCCCCTTGCTCCAGCGGCCTCTCCTCCTCCTCCTCGTCGCCCTGCTGCACTACCAGTAGCAGGGTTACCTTCCCTCGATCTTTCCGCGTCACGCCGCACCCAGCTGGCGCCTCTCCGGTCCCTTCCTCGCCGCCGCCCCTTCCTCTGGGCAATTTCTTCTCCGGCGACAGTCGATACGACTGTCGCCTGTGCCAACCCCTCTTCGTCCAGCTTAATAGGTAAAACTTCTCTTCTTCCTCCCATCTTTCTTTTCCATACTGAAACCCTTACTGTCGGCCCCGATTTCCCACCGATCACCCTCACCTTCTCCACCACCGGCCAAACTCCGGAGAACCGCTCCCATCGCTCCAGCACCCCACATGGCTCGCTGACCTGTGCATAACCTCCGCCTCCTCACCCTGATCCTCTTCCACCCCTCCACTTCCCACCAAACGCCCTCTGCAGATCCACCGAACACACCCACTTCTCCGCCCGCAGTTTGACCTAGGGTGACCCTTTTGCTCCACCACGCCCACTGCAGACCCTCCGACCACCTTCGCCGTGCCACGGCGAAGGTTCTCCGCATATCTGATCAGGCCGAGAGGCCGTGCTTCTGTGAACAGGTGTCGCGCCCTCCTTCGCCATTGCTGACCAGCGAAGCTCCTTCGACCTGCTGCTCCAGGCACACCACGCCCAGGTCAGACTGCCAGGCTTCGCGGGGTAGCTTCGCGAAGTGTCAGGGTGCAGTTCGGGCAAAGCCCTTGCGCGAAGTTCGACTGCCGCTGCTTCCTCCGCGCAGGCGCTCACATTGGGGTGGGACATTTAGTCCCACCTCGAAAGGCTTCGAAGAGGCGCGCCGATATAAGTTGAAAACGTGCTGTAGGCTTATCGCCTCAGCACACGGGGTGAGGTCCCTCTCACACCGCTTCACCCGGCCCGTCCGCGAGCTCATCACGCGGATCCGGCCGACCCGACCCAACTTGACTCGCACTCCTCGCCCACCACCGCACGCCGGTGGGCCTGGACCCGGGCGTGACTCGTACCCGATTACCCGATTGCTCTAGGAGAGCTGTCCTAAGAGCGAACTCTGAGAGAGAAAGAGACGCGTGGGGGAGGGGGGTAGAGTAGGTTTTGCCCTCTTACTCTGAACTCTTGAGCGTGCAGGCACAGGTGAAGAAGAAGGAAGCTAAGGGAGACACTGTAGCAACAAGCGGTTTAAGTCGTCTGATTTTCAAATCAGACGACGTCCTGAAGACAGGTGAAGGCAAAGAAGAAGAAGGAAGGCGAGGCAGAGGAAAGAGAGGAACACAGAGAAGCCAAGTTAAGACTCTGCAGAGATCAGAAGACAAAGAAGAAGAAGAAAAGAAGAGAGAAGGGCAGCCAAGTGAAGAAACAGAAAGCAGAAGAAGAAGAAGAAGAAGAAGAGAAGCAAGAAGAAAAGAAGAAGAAGAGCACGGGAGGAAGATCTGAAGCAAGAAAAGAAGAAACAAAGAAAATAAAAAGAAGAAAAAGACAGGATCGTCCAACCAAGAAATAGAGGAAGAACACGAAGAACAAAAGCCAAAGAGGAGAGAAGACAAAGAGGAAGAAAGAAGAGAAGAAGAAGAAGCCAAACTTTCATCTCTCTCTCTCTCTTTATTTTTGTAATAGAACATGTATATCTCTAGAATACGACTTGCTCCCTTAGTTAGACCTCGGGAGAACTGTATTTTTCGAGTAACAAATATTAGCAAATGATGGCAATAACTATTTGTACTACAACGACTTAAGAAAAGCTAGTTGCTGCCACCGTTCGCCACTCCCCCCTCTCTCTCGTCGCCCAACCACAATACCAGTGGTTGGGTTGCCTTCCTCTCATTCATCTGCGTTAGCCATACCAGCCCAGATGCTGCCACTGCCCTCATCTTCACCACCGCCTCTTCTACGGAGATCTTCGTCTCCGACATCGGCCGTACCAGCCCAGACGCCTCCCCTGTCCCCTTTGTCTTTAAAATAGGACTGTTAGCTTCCCTCTCCCTTCTGCTCCCGTTCCCCCTCTTTATTTCTCAAAAACATCCCTCGACACCACCAATCACCATCACCTTCTCCACCTCTGACCATACCTCCGATGAGGCACCCTCGTCACTCTGCACCTCCATCCACCTCGCCAACCACCCTATGACGTTCGCAACACCCCACTGATCATCTCCCACTACTCCAATCTCTCCGTCGACCATCCATAGGCGCCACCGAACACACCCACTCACACGGCCACAGAGAACCCTAGGCACGCCACCACAGCTGTTCCCACGCCACGCCGACCACCGCCGCATATTCACCGTGCCATGGCAAATCTCCTTGGACGTTTTAACATTGTCGCAATGCCATGCTCATGATTTCAGGTTCACGCAACACCAGCCGCTATGGGTGAAGAAGCTTGAAGCTGCTTCTTGTGTTCCAGCAGCTGCTGCTCCAGGCGTGAGTCCAAGGCTTTTGGTGGCCTACAATATTCCGTGATGCACATACATATGTGGGCGCATGTCTACGTTGCCAGCAAACAGGAACCATCGGAAAAAGGGATGAGATGCCCCAGCAACCTATTCTCCCCATTGAGATCTTTAACATTTGGGGCATCGACTTCATGGGTCACTTTCCTGTGTCTTTCGGATATGAGTACATCCTTGTGGCCATGGACTATGTATTGAAATGGATAGAAGCCATACCCACGCAAACCAATGACCATTCCGTGGTCTTGGATTTTGTTAGGGTAATATCATTTCTCCATACGGGTGCCCAAGAACGTTCATAAGTGATGGAGGACCTCACTTCAAGATTGTGCACTTCACATGACTACTCCAAAATTTGGGAGTCAACCATATGATAGCCACACCTTACCATCCCCAAACGAGCAAACAAGTTGAAGTGCATAAGGATTGGTCTAAAAAATTAAATGATACTCTTTGGGCCTACAGAACAGCGTATAAAACTCCCTTGGGCATGTCTCCTTTGTGTCTTGTCACCGGAAAAGTGTGTCACCTTCCCGTTGAAATACGACACAAAGCCTATTAGGCTATTAAAAATGTTAACTTAAATATGGATAAAGCGGGATAGGCACCTATGCTGGAGTTAAGTGAGCTTGAAGAGCTTCGTAATGAAGCCTATGAAACTTCTCAAGCTTACAAGCAAAGTACAAAGGTCTTCCATAATAAGCACAACATTAGAAAGACCTTTGAGCCCAACCAGTGGGTTTGGCTTTTCAATTCCAAACTTAAATTATTTCCAGGAAAGTTCAAGTCCCGCTGGGTGGGCCACGCGTTGTTATCAATACCTTCCCTCATGGAGCTATAGAAATTCGAAACCCTACTTCTGGTGCAAGCTTTAAGGTAAATGGTCAACGACTGAAACCTTATGTTACTTTTTCAGATGGCCAAGTTTTGGACGCACTTCAGCTTGAGGAGCCTTAGCTCCTCCCACTCCCCTCCTCAGGTGATATTCTTCCTTGTCTTTATTTTCCAATGAGGACATTGTCAGTTTTAGGCATGGGGGGGTATAACCTGAGGTTGTTTATAGCATTTATAAATATTTGCATGCATTTAGGATAGGTGCATTAGCAAAAAAAAAAAAATCTCTTGAGTTGAATTGGTTAGTCCCTAGCAGAAACTTTTTTATCATGGAGGTGTCATTAAAATTTTTCTTCTTAAATTGTTTCTTAAGTTTAGAATCCAGTACATTTACTTCACTTGCACGTAGACTGGGTAATGGATCTTTTTAAGAAAACCAATAAACATTTTTAGTCTACTGAACCCTTGGACAGTTAATTGGGAGTCAGGCAAACTATTTTCTATTCGATCCACCTAATATTTGTGAGGAAGTAGAGAGACTACTGGTGCGCTAAGTCTAGTGCAAGGACTCTTAAGTTCTGGATAATTAAAGGATGATACCTCAGAGTTAGGCATAGTTTTCTCTCTCTGTTCCTATGTATGAATAGTGTGTTAATTCTCAAGAGTCACCAAATAAGGTAGGTACATAGAGATTGAGTCCTAATAAAACTATAACTTTGGTGAATGGTCACAACCATCCTTCATAAAATCCTCAGCTGAAGGAGGGTAGTGGCGTCAAAGGTCAAAAATAAGCTTGTCCTATCCATCTTTTCCCCGGTGCCGAGAGTAGGCATTTCCACCAAATAAGTCACACAATATCCTCTTGACCATCATCATCCCTAATAATGCCTTATGAATAAAAGTATGCGTTGATTTGTGTTAGTAGTAAAAAAAAACAGAGATAGAGAAGAGACATCTATATGGAAAAAAAAATAGAGAGAGAGAAAAAGAAAAAGAAAAGAGTTCAAGTTTATAGTTTATTTTCATGTCAACTTTCATTATGTGTCGATGTTTTTGAGGTAACAATGAAAACATCCATTGCGATCCACCAAATATGACCTATACCTACTTTTCAGCATTTCTGATCGCCCAAATACTGGTCGAGGACTTCTAAGTTAGTTGTAGGGTTATTAGGATATTAATTGAAGTGTGAATGCCGTGTTAAGCCACCAAATAGTGAGAACATTTACAAAATCTTGTAAGATATGTGATCTCAGAAAAGAAAGAAGAAAAAGAAAAAGAGAAAGAAAAGAGAGTGAGTGAGCATAAGGGAACGCAAAGAGAGCACAGTTTTTAGCCTTTCTCTAGGTTGACTTGTTTGATAGTTTAGAGATTTAGAGTCTGCGGTACTAGACTACATGTAGCACGAGATGAGTGAGAGCCACCAAATATAAATCCATTCAAATCAGTATCTCCTACCTGAGCCAAAAAGCCGAGGTCGAATTATAGATCATTTTCTGCTTCATCCCCGAGGGAAGTAGTTTCCTATCTCGATAGAATTGTATCAAGCGTGAAGGTAAGTTAGCTCTTCACTTGGATCCATTACCTAGGCTGCTATAACTTCACAATTGTCTGGATCTCTAAATTGTTTTGGAATAAGGAAAGAAGAAATCTTTTGGTTACTTCCATTATTTTTCACTTTTACTAGGGACTAGCAAAACTTAGGCATGAGGGTATTTGATGAGTCCAATTTACTGGACACTTAATTAACCTAAGTACATTTAAATCACGCCTCATTAGATTGCAAGTAGAATTAAGTGATAGTTTATCTTAATTAGAAGATATTTTGTTAAAACTTCATACATATATGTTTACGCAGGGTTATGTGTGCAAATATCCAAAATTCAGCTCCATCGCCAGTGGTGCGCTGGCTCTCACTGGCCTCATCTGATCGCCTCCTTCTCGCCGGCCTCAAAAGCCCGGCCACCCAGATTAGCCAACAACCTATGGCACCGCCTCATCAATAATTTTGTTGGAGACGATCTCAGGGGAGGAAACAAAACTTGAGAGGCATTTAAAAATAGGAGGATGGATAGAGGATGGGTGCCTGGGGGGGAATCTTCATCGTGCATAGAGCTCGCACAATGGAAGGAGCCAACTCTTTGTTTTAAGCGTGCACACCATCTCCTCTTGCTACTGCCGTGCAGTGACAGCACAGCGCACTGCCCACCGCCATCACCACACAGGCGTGTGCACAGCAACAGCAACAACCTCCGCACTCCCATCGGCAGTGAACAGCGCACTTGCGCTCCCAGCTCGCGTGCTCAAAACAGTGCACTCGCGCCTCCCAACCCGCACGTGCACAGCCGCAGCAGCAAACACTCTGGCGCTGACCTCCTCGCGTGTGCGCCACAGCAGGCCCCCTCTTCTTTTTCTCTGTCAACCCACAGAGCGGGGGAACCCAAACCACCCAAAAATGCAGCCACGACCACGGACCTCCATTCACACGCCGTCGACTCCAACACACTCGCCGCACCCTCGAGCACAGCGATGCCCTCAGAACCGCCCATGAAAGCTTGCGTGTGATGGCGAGCTGCTGCCCCTCCTCATCGCCGGCGAGAGCTCCAGCCTTCGATCGATGTGCCGCCGCCACCCACGCGTAGCCCTCGTCGTGGCCAACCTCTTCCGAGCTCCGCACGCCTGACCGCGACCTCTTCTTCACGCGCGGACAAGGCAAAGAATTCCTCAGTTTCGAGTTCTATTAGTATTTACATTTGATGCCATTGCCAACGATTTTATTTTTTATTTTTGAATATTATATTGAAGAGAAATTACATCAGAGCACTTATACTTTCTCGTTATTATTCAGTGCATATTTTTCACTTTCGATTGCATCAAATTGTGACTCATATTTGCATCATTCCTCTCTCGTACGCATACCATTGGAATTTACATGAGATGCCACTAATGAACACATCTTTTAATGAATATTTTATTGAGGAAAAACTTTGCCTATAACCATACATTCTCTAGTTATTGTGTATTTTCTTCTTTTCGCCTTATTTCGCCTTGAACGTAAGCACGTCACTCGCACTGATTGGGCAGATACAAAGGGAAATATTCGTGAATTGATTGCATCTATTCCTCCCTATGGATACGACATCCTAATTATTGTGGTTACATTTAATGAATTTTTGATACGAGATTTCCACCACATAAAATACAGCAACGACACATCTTTTTATTGCAATCATCTTAATTAAGCGTAAACCTCGCCATCCGGAACGTTGGGCTTCACAATATGATCGTTGAGAATGGCCTTTCGGCTTCTATCAGACGTCCATAGAAGACCTTAGACGTCTGATAAGTGACCGTTAGCCCTCGATTAAGCCAAAATCACTTTTCTTGAGGTTAAGAGCCGTTTGTGCCTTGGGAAATCCATTCTCGCAGTAAATTATGTTTCCAGACGTCTAGACCTTATGCCAGACGTCCGATGTGTCGTTTGACTAAATTACACTAGAACCCTGTTTAGGTCTGCCTCAAGTCAGTAAGGAAATCCATCTAGGATTAGTCGTCTGATTTAGTTTCCAGACATCTTAAGGGTGTTTTCCTGATGTCTGATATTTTTTCCAGACGTCTGATGACCCTGTCAGAATCATTAATGATTCTGATATTGGCTTGTTTTGCCTTGCTATCATCCTCAACTCCTACCTAAGGCTTCCATAGCCTTCCTGGGCCTTTCTAAGCCATCTATAAATAGGAGAGGCCCCTTGTTATGAACATGGGCATCAGACGTAGTTTAATACGTTTGGGAATTGGCCCAGACGTCTGGAACCCTTCCCAGACGTCTAGTATTAAATTTTTTCGGTGTACGGGTTCGTGTCTGCGCGGGTGCGCGCGCAGACTGAACCCGCTGCCTTCGCTCTTCTCCTTTCTCTCCCTCCCTGCAGACGACGTCGCTTCTTTTCTCTCTCTCCCCACACTGCCTTCAAATAGCGCTCCCCTCTCCCTCGCCCTCACTCCACCGCCTTCATCTTCGCCTTCTCCCTGCGAGCGAGCGAGTGCTGCAGCAGCGGCTGCAGCGAGCGTGCGGGAAGGAGGAGTGTTGCGAGAGGAGGAAGAAAGCTCGATCGTGAGGGTGCGAGCTTGCCGGGGCAGTTAGAGCCGGCCGGCGGGGGAGCAGCGAGCGTGAGGTGTCGCGGAGGGGCTACTACACCTTGGGCAGCAGGCGGACGCCGTGGTTGGGGTGTCAGCGACGTTGGGGTGGTTAACTGAGGGTAGGACCACCACGGGGGACTCTCTCGGTCAGGAGAGCACCACGTGTTACTTCTACTTTTCGGGAAAGACTGAAATCAAGATCGTTCCTACGAGGAACATTCAAGATCAAGAGAAGGATCTGAGAAATAATCAACAGTGAATAAATGGAATAATATAAGAAAAGAAAGTAGAAATATAACAGCTACTGTACACTCTACTGCTTCTTTTAGCTTTTAGTTGCCACTCTACTCAGCGTTTTGCTGACATGTCACCCTTGTTACCTTTTCAAGACCAGGTGTTGAGCAGCCAGAGTCTGCGGCTGCAGAGGACGCTGGGTCTAGTAGAGCCCAGTAGTGTTACTTGTAATACCTACTGTACTTTTCTTTCTGCTGTAGTGAGTAGTTTTATGTTACTCCCTCTACTCTCTTGATTGTAAGCTTCATGTTATGTACATGTTTATTTCTCTACTGTTGTGGTGATCTATACTGTAGTATTTCCTTTCTTTACTGCTGTATTTTGTTACTGCTAGTTATATATATGGTGAATGTGGTTTATTTTACTGCTCTTTTGGTTACTTTCTCGTTGGACGACTGGGTCTTGGGATCAGTCAAGTCGGTCCGATTCTCGTGTCTCGTAGGGATTCGGGAATCGAGTCGTTACAAGATGGTATTGAAAGTTCGTACCTACCAGGAGGGGTGACGTAATAATATGCGGAAATAAAATATATAAAGCAATATCACAAGAAATTAAGCAATCACAAAATGTACACAGGTATTTTTAGGTGGAAACCCAAATCGGGTGAAAACCACCACCTAACCCTCTCGAGTTAGGATTTTCCGATCAACCAAGTTGATCAAAATCCACTAAACGAATCACTTTGAACGAGGGTGATTCAACCTCAGTACAACCACGCTACAAGTACGAGGGTAGCGTTCCTCAACCCCTTCTCTCCACGAGAAGGATTTTGTCCCACGAAGGAGACGGGAATTCGCAAAGCGAATACCCAACCAAAATACAAAGATAAAATAAAATAACAGTCCTATAGAGCCAACAAAATTAAACCTAGCTTCTATAGGAAATAGGAAACTCCCCTTTGCAAGGAGTGCGTCGACGATGACGCAGTGCGTGTGCCACGCGATGGCGCTACGTCGCTCTCGTTATCTACGGCGGGAGAGCGGGTGCGCAACGGTTGAATGCTCTCAAGAAAATGGAGCTTGAGCTTGGAGAGCAAGAGAGTCTTTTCTTTGGACACAAAAGGTTTGAAAGTGTATTGCAAGGTGTGTGTCTTGTTTTTCTAAGTGTGTCTCTTATTCCTTTGTGTTACAAAGGTTCCCCTTTATTTATAGAGGCCTTAGGAAGGCTTTAGAAGGCTTAGGAAAGGTTCTATAGCCGTTGGGAACAAAGTCCAAGAGAATCAGGCCGAAATCAGGACAATGATTGCAATTGACAGGGTTATCAGACGTCTAACTCTGGCATCAGACGTCTGGAAGGCCACTTTAAGACGTCTGATTCCAAGGTCAGACGTCTGATTCTATGCGGGTTTCTCCCTGACTTGAATCAGATCCAAACAGGGTTTTTGTGCAAGTCCATCAGACGACATATAGGACGTCTGGCACTATGTCTGGACGTCTGGAAACCTACTTTTACTGTGGGAATTGATTTCTAAACGTTGCAACGGCTAGAAAATCTCTGAGAAGAGATTTTGGGTCAGCCGAGGCAAAACGGTCATTTATCAGACGTCTGGTAAGTCCTATGGACGTCTGATAAGGCTCTAACGGTCATATTCTTGAGTGTCTTCTAAGCCAGCCAACAGTCCACTAACTGGACGTCTGGCAAAGTCATCAGACGTCTCCTAAGACGTCTGGTCTAAGGTCTGGACGTCTGATTTCATCAGACAGAACTAACTATGTCCAGCCTAACAGTTATCAGATGTCTGAAACAACAGTCAGACGTCTTAAAATTCTTTATTAGACGTCTGATTTGGGAATTAGACGTCTGGAAGTGCTGTTTGAACCCTATATTGGTTTTCTAAGTATTCTACAGAAAACCTAAGTATCCTAGGGTTGTGCAGGTGTTCCTAGGATTACTTTTAGGGTACTTTGAGGCTCTTTAACATAATGTTCTAAGGAATCAAAAAGAGCAAGAAAATAAATACAAGAGATACATGAAAGGATAAAAAAGAATCTATCCTATTCTTCTTGTCTTTTATCTCCAATCTTTCGCTCCACGCGAACCTCCTGTGTTTTCCGTCAAGCTCCTCCAATCCGTCCTGGATGCGAGCTCGAACTCCGTCTAAACACGTCCTCATTTGCAATTGACCTGAAATCTAGGACTCAAATTGCAAATGTTAAATAACACGTGTTTTGTTATCATCAAAACAAATGATCGTGGTGCTCTAGCACCAACAGGTATCAGAGCAAGGTCGTCCCGAGAAGTGAACCAACTGACTGGAAAATAACCAATTCACGTGTCTGTAACTAGAGTAGCCACCACAACGTTCTTTTGACATGAACTCTTAGACTTTTTCGTTAGATATCGTTCCACATTGACGTCTCATCGCGAGACTAGCGAGGCGGGCCACGGGCACGGTCGAAAATGAGGTCGGCGAGGTGGGCATGTTGCGGTCGACGTCTCAGTGGACCAGCCACTGCTCCTGGCCATTCAGGCCCAGGACCTCGCCCAGTTGATACGGGACATAGTGCGAGAGGAGCTCCACCCACCACCCTGAGCACCTCTCCCTGAGGCTGCGGAGGGGGAGTCCTCTGTGGGACCACGCGACGGACGCAGTGCTGAACGCAGGGGAGGGGATGGGCCGCCACCGCCCCCACCTTCCTTTGACATTTCTGTGCACGAGGCTTCCTTACCTGGAGGTGCACCAGCATCTCCACTGCAGTGCCACTTCGAGCTTTTCGAGCAGTTCCGAAAGCTGAAGCCCCCCTCCTTCAAGGGGGATTAGGACCCGACCGAGGCGGAGGACTGGCTGGAGCAGATCGAGAAGGTTTTCGACACCCTTCGCCCCCTGGTGGAGTGCCGCGTGGCCTTTGCCACGTACCAGCTAGAGAGTGCGACACACAGGTGGTGGAGGGCGGTCAGGGGACAGGAGAGGGACGAGCTGACCTGGGACTAGTTCGTCACCCTCTTCTGCGAGCAGTACTTTCCCCAGACGTGGCAGGACCAGAGGAGGCGGGAGTTCCACACTCTCCGCCAGGGGACGATGACAGTGAGCGCGTACCGCACGCGATTTCTGGAGCTGTCCCACTTCGCAGCGACTCGCAGTAGCCACTGAGGAGGAGCGCCTTTGGAGGTTCACCGAGGGGCTCCTGCCTACGATTCAGGGGTATGTCAAACCCCTGAAGCTGCCTACGTTCTCGAGGGGGGTGGAGGCAGCTATGACCTACGAGGAGACCAACCCATCCGCGCGAGATACTAACAGCGGGCGGAAGAGGCCCTACCAGCCAGACTTTTCACAGGGCCGGCGAGAGAGGAGACATGTGGCGTCCGCAGGAGAGCCGTCACGTTTCGCAGGGCCATCAGTGGCCTTTGGGGGCCCTCGACAGGGGCCAGTTGCCAGCACCGGACCCCTGCCCAGCCGACAGCAGGGACCCACTGAGGGCGGGAGTCAGGTTCCCCTCTGCTACCAGTGTGGCCAGCCGAGCCACATTAGGAGGGACTACCCGTCTAGGGCAGGAGGTCAGCAGATACTTCCCGCATCGAGCACTGGAGGGCGAGCAGGAGGCCGCAGTTCCCAGGCACGAGGAGGAGGACAGCAGTCACGAGGAGGGTACCAGCCGGCAGCTATCAGTTCGATGCAGAGTGTGGCTACTTCGTCCGCACCTAGGGCTGAGGGGTGTATCAACGCCCTGACACACAGGGATGCCAGAGCTTCGGGATCTGTGGTGGCAGGTCTGGTTTCAGTTTCCGGCAGACTCATTTACACACTTTTCGATTCCGGCGCTACGCACTCGTTTGTCGCAGCCAGTTTCGCAGTTAGTTTGGGCCAGGATTATATGTTGTTAGAGGATCCGTTCATGATCAGAGGTCTGAGTGGTCAGCTGTTTGCAGCTGAAGAGGTGTACATGGGTTGCAAGGTCAGTATTGGGGGACATAGCCTTCCCGCTGACCTGATTATGATACAGATGGAGGACTTTGGCGTAATTCTGAGGATGGACTGGTTGTCCGCTTACCACGCTTTGGTGGATTATTTTGAGAGGAAGATCGTCTTCTCCATACCGGAGTTACCTTCTTTCGAGTTCCACGGTCAGCCAGTGGACGGAGGCTTCAGGTGCATTTCTGCACTTCGGGCGGCGAGACTTTTGAGCCAGGGGTGTGAGGGCTTCCTAGCTTATGTGGTGGCAGAGCCCAGCCCCGTGGCAGACTTCTAGAGTATCCCGGTGGTCAGAGAGTACCCCGACGTGTTCCCAAACGAGTTGCCAGGACTACCGCCCGAGCGTGAGATCGTGTTTGAGATCTCACTAGTACCAGGGACCAGCCCCATCTCCACTGCACCCTACAAGATGGCACCACTTGAGCTGCGAGAGCTCAAGTCTCAGTTGCAGGATCTTTTGGAGAAGGGCATTGTGAGGCCTACTGCGTCTCCCTGGGGAGCCCCGGTACTGTTTGTAAAGAAGAAGGATGGTACCCTACACCATTGTGTGGACTACCGACAGCTGAATAGGATCACCATCAAGAACAGATATCCACTTCCAAGGATCGACGACTTGTTTGACCAGTTACGAGGTGTCACGGTATTCTCCAAGATCGACTTGAGGTCTAGATACCACTAGTTGAGAATCAAGGAGGCAGACGTCTCCAAGACAGCTTTTCGCACCCAGTACGGACACTATGAGTTTTTGGTCATGCCGTTTGGGCTGACCAATGCCCCCGCTGCCTTCGTGGACCTGATGAACCGGGTGTTTAGACCGTACTTGGACCAGTTCGTGGTGGTATTCATTGATGATGTGCTCATCTATTCTCGAGATCAGACACAGCATGGACAGCACTCGCGGATGGTTCTGGACACACTGAGACGACGTAGGCTGTACGCCAAATACAGCAAGTGCAAGTTCTGGTTGAGGGAGGTGACCTTCTTAGGTCATGTGATCTCTGGAGATGGCTTGGCGGTGGACCCAGCCAAGGTCGAGGCGGCTATGCTATACTACGACGAAATAATAGAACTATAGACGAGAGTGCCCCACCACGCGGGTAGAGTGGCCTTTCCAATTATTTATCGAAAATTACGAAATTGTGAAATAGTTAATAGAGTCTAGGGCATTGCATGAACCCTAGGATGGAGAAATTAGATTGAATGATAGATCCTAGGGTGTTGCATGAATCCTAGGACTGGAAAACTAGATTGAATGATAGATCTTAGGGTACGGCATGAATTCTAGGACTGGAAAACTAGTTGAATATACAAATATTGCAGTCTTGGAAAAGTAGAAAGGAAATGATAACTGCCTGTAAATTGGTTAATAGCTTCCTGTTATGAATGAATAAATACGGTTGAGAACATGGGTTATATGAATATAAAGCTGGAACGGTGAAACCTCAATTGGCTGAGTTAAAAGAGCATGAACCCTACGGGGAATTAGGAGTAGAACTCCTGGAAAGGGAATGGAATAGAATTGGTGAAGTGAGCTGGCCCTTGAGTACGGAGTACCAAGGAGAGCGACTGTCCCCCTGTTTAGTGTAGAGCGAAGCTAGTCGCCCCAGGGGCCCGGGGTTAGGTCTGGTCACTTTGTACTGACTTTTGGCCCTCGTGTACACAGTACCGAGGAGAGCTACTAGTGTAGGGAGAGCACCACGTGTTACTTCTACTTTTCGGGAAAGACTGCAATCAAGATCGTTCCTACAAGGAACATTCAAGATCAAGAGAAGGATCTGAGAAATAATCAACAGTGAATAAATGGAAAAATATAAGGAAAGAAAGTAAAAATATAACAGCTACTGTACACTCTACTGCTTCTTTTAGCTTTTAGTTGCCACTCTACTCAGCGTTTCGCTGACGTGTCACCCTTGTTACCTTTTCAGGACTAGGTGTTGAGCAGCCAGAGTCAGTGGCTGCAGAGGGCGCTGGGCCTAGTAGAGCCCAGTGGTGTTACCTGTAGTACCTACTGTATTTTTCTTTCCGCTGTAGTGAGTAGTTTTCTGTTACTCCCTGTACTCTCTTTATTGTAAGCTTTATGTTATGTACATGTTTATTTCTCTACTATTGTGGTGATGTATACTGTAGTATTTCCTTTCTTTACTACTGTATTTTGTTACTGCTAGTTATATACATGGTGAATGTGGTTTATTTTACTGCTCTTTTGGTTACTTTCTCGTTGGACGACTGGGTCTTGGGATCAGTCGAGTCGGTCCGATTCTCGTGTCTCGTAGGGATTCGGGAATCGAGTCGTTACACCCCTTGACTTGTAGAAACATACCTTGTAACACTACTTTCACATTCCTTTGTGTCAATGAGAAGAAATCATCAAGACAAGAAGTGATCTTATTCTCCAAGCTCCATTCAACAAATTCGAGAGCGTCGTTACTCTACCGAGATCACACCTACATTCGTTTAGTCCAAATCATTGCTTATTCTCGGGTTTAAATTTTTAATCTTAATTTGAAGGAGTTTTTTTTTCTTGCTCTCTCCCTCTTATGTTTCGTTGATAAAGATGAAGGAGCTTTCATAACTGTAAAATCAAAGGGGTCCAAGAATAAGGTTAGATGATCTTAAAACTAATCCCTGGGTAAATTAAGGTGCACTTGCGAAATCCTTCGACCACGTCAATCGAGTTTAGTTTATACGTAAGAAGTAAGTAACTGGTAAATTAAGCTTATATCGCTCCACATGTACAAGGATATATAGCAATCTATAGATTATAAAGTCATACATACCATTTAAATTGTAATCACAGTCTGTAGGAGGATATCCCATCAAAACCATCCAACTATGAAAGTGTTTAGCAAAGAACAAACTCATGATCTTGATAGGAAAGAAGTATGCATGGTTATCAAGATAAGTAACATCAGTAGCAACCACCAACGTGTGTGGAAAAACTTTTCCCTACCAAACCTTGGAAATTCAAAAGGCTTAATCAGGAAAAGTAAGAAAGTGTATATATAAAATTCCAATTTCACGTCACTCTCGTCCATTCTCCATCAAGTGGTCAAACTTTCAAACGTCCAAATATTGCATAGAATAAAGAAATAAAAAAACCATTTTCTTGTTTCCGGAAGCTATGACCGTCCGATTTATAACAATTAATTTTTTATCAACTCTTTACGATCCACAATGTTTTTGGATAACCCAATGTAAACTAGGTTAAAATAAAATCAGCAGAGATAAGTATTTGTATGGGTGGTGAAGTAACGAGATCGTTAAATAGAAAGATAAAATAATTGGTATAATGATATGATATTAATAAATATTTATTTAATAGTATAAATTGGAATGAAGAATATTATTAGATATTTATTTAGGAGTTATATTATATATTTTTTTTATATACATTAAAATATACCTCAATTTTAGGTGAAATTTTACTATGATTTCATATGTAACTCCTCTCTCCTACCCTACTTCCTTAATTTTGGCTATAAAAGTGCATCCCAACCACAAATCTCCCCTGCTACACCACACACCCACCCACAGCCTCCTCTAGTCACCACCATCGTCACTTCCGTCGCCCGCCAACGCGACGAGGAGCTCCGCCGTTGCCACCATGTCGTCGCCGCTCACTAGCGAGACGAGGAGCTTCGCAATCGCCACCGCACCTCCGTCGCCTGCCAATGCGATGAGGAGCTCTACACTAGGCAGCGCCTCGCCAAGGAGTAAATCCGCCGCCACCACGCCTCTGCCGCTCGCCAGTGCGACGGGGAGCTTCATGTCAAGCAACGCCTCATTGAGTAGCAAAGCTACCACTCCTCCCCATCCGATTCCCCGATCTACACCCACCACCTCGATCTCCTACATTCACACCATGAACCACTTCTTCCTCCTCATCGGTGACCTCATAGACGAGGCCCTCCTCGCTGCACAGCTCGATTCTGTCCTCACCTTTGGCCGTCAGCTAACTCAGCCTCTCCGGTCAGGTGCACAGTGTCCCCCTCCGACCCCGCCTCTCCCTCGACAAGGCTTTTGATGTGGTTGCTTTTTTTGCCTTTTGGAAGCGGAGTGTGTATTTATGAGCTTGCAATCGGTGCTCTTGATGCTGTAGGAATTTTGTTTTTGCTTTTCTGGTTGTTCAAGTAAGTGTTGCAACTATGAAATGTGGTTGTTATGTTTGTTTAAACTGAGCTTTCTGATTTAATGATCTACTAAAAATGGAACTTATCAGTTGAATTCTCTTATGTAATTGTGATCCATGCATAGAAATCAATGTGTTCATCCAATGATTTTAATTTGAATTGCTGACCTAGATAACTGTGGTAACATTGATGCCGTCAGTACCAATGGGAGATGCTGTCAGCACCAATGATGGTGCCGGCAACACCTACTTGTCTTCATCGAAATTTGAACTAGTGGTGCCATTAGCATCTATTGTAGTGTAGACAGCACCTATTAGAGACAGAGTTTCCTTCTCCCTCCACTGAAATTTGAATTCGAATGTGAGAGGCACATGTGACTTCATGTGACTCTCCTTTCTCTTAGTTAAAAATAGTAAGAGTACTTTTAGGGTCTAAAAAGGTAGTTTAACCTTTTATATCCATGAGGACATTTGACTCTCTTATGTGGCTCCACCTCATCCACATGGCATTTACCTCAATAAGATAAGTGATGAGTAATTGATGCCAACAACAACATGAAAATATACGTGGTAACATTGTATCTAAACTTATGCGATTGATGGTGATGCCATTCATAGCAATGGTGGTGTCGTCAGCATCTAGCTGTCTTCACCGAAATTTGAGGTGGTGATACCGTTAGCATCTATTGTAGTGCCGGCGGCACCTATTGAAGATAGAGTTTTTCTCTCGCTCCACCAAAATTTGAATTCAAATGTGATGGGCACATGTGACTCCATATGAGTGTCCTTCTCTTAATTAAAAATGTTAAAAGTAACTTTAGGGTATAAAAAGTTGGTTTAACATTTTATATCAATGAGTACATGTGACTCTCCTATGTGGCTCCACCTCATCCACATGCCAACCACCTCAACAAGATAAGTGATAAGTAATTTAAAATTACGCAACTGATACTATCGGCATCTGCATACATGATGCTGTCAGCATCCGCATGTTACTACATAATTTTTACGTAATGCTGCCGGCATCCGCATACATGATGCTGCTTACATGATTTTTACGTGATGCTGTCGACATCGGCATACATGATGCTGTCAGCATTCGCAACCATTACTTTCTGTTGGTGCTAGAGCACCACGATCATTTGTTTTGATGATAACAAAACACGTGTTATTTAACATTTGCAATTTGAGTCCTAGATTTCAGGTCAATTGTAAATGTGGACGTGTTTAGACGGAACTCGAGCTCGCATCCAGGATGTATTGGAGGAGCTTAATGGAAAACAGAGGAGGCTCGCGTGGAGTGACAGATTGAAGATAGAAGACAAGAAGAATAGGATAGATTCTTTTTAATCCTTTCTTGTATCTCTTGTCTTTATTTTCTTACTCTTTTTATTTCCTTAGAATATTTTGTTAAAAAGCCTCAAAGTACCCTAACAGTAGTCCTAGGAACACCTGCACAACCCTAGGATACTTAGGTTTTCTGTAGAACACTTAGAAAATCAATATAGGGTTCAAACAGCACTTCCAGACGTCTAATTATCAAATCAGACGTCTGATAAAGTATTTTAAGACGTCTGACTATTGTTTCAGACGTCTGATATCTGTTAGGCTGGACATAGCGAGTTCTGTCTGATGAAATCAGACGTCCAGACCTTATACCAGACGTCTTAGGAGACGTCTGATGGACTTACCAGACGTCCAGATAGTGGACCATTGGCTAGCTTAGCAGGCACTCAAGATTATGACCGTTAGAGCCTTATCAGACGTCCTGAGGCCTTTCCAGACGTCTGATAAATGACCGTTTTGCCTCGGCTGACCCAAAATCTCTTCTCAGAGATTTTCTAGCCGTTGCAACGTTTGGAAAATCCATTCCCACAGTAAAAGTAGGTTTCCAGACGTCCAGACATAGTGCCAGACGTCCTGTATGTCGTCTAATAGACTTGAACAAGAACCCTGTTTAGATCTGATTCAAGTCAGGAGGAAACCCGCATGAAATCAGATGTCTGACCTTGAAATCAGACGTCTTAAAGTGGCCTTCCAGACGTCTGATGCCAGAGTTAGACGTCTGATTACCCTGTCAAGTGTAATCATTGTCCTGATTTCGGCCTGATTCTCTTGGGCTTTGTTCCCAACGGCTATAGAACCTTTCCTAAGCCTTCCAAAGCCTTCCTAAGGCCTCTATAAATAGAGGGGAGCCTTTGACACACATACACACTTGGATACACTTAGCTACACACTTTCACACTCTTTTGTGTCCAGAAAAGATCTTGCTCTCTAAGCTCAAGTTCTACATCTTGAGAGCATCAAGTTTCGCGCACCCGCTCTCCCGCCATTGTTTACGAGAGTGACATTGCGCCATCACGTGGCACACGCACCGCATCATCAACTCGACGCACTCCTTGCAAAGGGGAGTTTCCTATTTCCTATAGAAAATAGGTTTAAATTACTTTGTTGGCTCTATAGGATTACTTATTTTATTTTATCTTTGTCTTTTGGTTGGGTATTCGCTTTGCGAATTCCCATCTCCTTCGTGGGACAAAATCCTTCTCGTGGAGAGAAGGGGTTGAGGAACGCTATCCTCGTACTTGTAGCGTGGTTGTAGTGAGATTGAATCACCCTCGTTTTAAGTGATTCGATTTAGTGGATTTTGATCAACTTGGTTGATCGAAAAATCCTAACTCGAGAGGGTTAGGTGGTGGTTTTCATCCGGTTTGGGTTTCCACCTAAAAACAATTGTGTACATTGTGTGATTGGTTTTCTTTGGTGAGATTGCTTTATATTTTATTTCCGCAATTATTACGTCACCCCTCTTCGAAGGGCAAATCAACATTTGGTATCAGAGCAGGTTCTTGCGAGTTCGGAGTAACACCCAGCAAGAAGATCATGGAGGGAAGCTGTTCCACAAGCAGGATTTCCGAGGGGCAGTCCACAACCCGTCCGCCGTTCTTCGACGGGAGCAACTACCCCTACTGGAAGTTGCGGATGAAGACCTGGCTTCAAGCCACCGACTTCACGATCTGGGCCAAATGCGAGACGCCATTTGAGATCCCAGAAAAACCCGCGAGAGGCTACTCACAGCAACAAATCCGTGAGCTCTTTAAACGCAAAGACCATGAATGCCCTTTACTGCGTGCTCAGCTCGGAGTTCAACAGAATCTCGCAATGCGCCACCGCATACGAGATCTGGCACACACTTGAGGTAACTCACGAAGGTACCTCTAAGGTAAAAACTTCTAAACTCAATTTACTTTCACAAGAATTTGAGGCTTTTTCTATGAAATCTAACGAAACTTTAAGTGAGATGAACACTAGGTTCACTCTCATAGTAAACAATTTAAAAGCTTTAGGGAAGACCTTCATCAAGGGAGATCTTCAAGGGAAGCTTCTTCGTTCCCTTGGATCGGAGTAGGAACAGAAAGTCACCGCCATCGAGGAGGCGAACGAAGTAGAGGAGCTCAATATGGAAGATCTCCTAGGCAATCTAATGGCCTACAAGACAAAGTTAAAGCAGAAGAAGAAGGATACACCGGAGCCAAAACTGAAGAAGACTCTCGCCTTCAGAGCCGCGTTGGATAGCGAGGTAAGTTCCGACGACGAAGACTTTAGAATTTTACTTAAAAATTTTTCCAAGTTTTGTAGGGAATTAAAGAAAGAGAAAAAGGAGAAGAAGGAAAGCCCGAGACGTTGCTACCACTGCAACGAGAAAGGGCACCTACGACCAGAGTGCCCTCTTCTCAAAAAGGAGAAGAAAAAGGAAAAGGAAAAGAAATCTAAGAAGAAGGCGTTCCAAGCCACTTGGGACGATTCCAGCTCGGAGGAAGAAGAAGAAGAAGAAGAAGAAACCGCTTGCTTTGGTTTCATGGCCAGAGGAAGCAACAACGACAGCGAAAGCGGAAGCGACGACAGCGACAATGAGGTAAATCTCGATTTACAAGAAGCTTTTAATGAACTATTTGAGATTAGTAAATCACTAAAAATAGAAAACAAAAGAATGAAAAAGAATCTTAGCTTTCTTAAAAATGAAAATGATAGGTTAGAAAAATAACTTAAGGACATAGAAGCTAGTCCTAAAAATGATAACCTATTATTAGAAAATCATAACCTCATCAATGAAAATAATAAATTGATTGAGGAAAATGATAGTCTAAAGTTAGAAATCTATGATTTAAAGACTAAGATGCAAACTATAGAAAAAGAAATTCCATGTCTTAGGGAAAATTCTAACAAATTAATCAACAAAGTAGACAAGTTTTATAGCCCTAAGGTTGAGATAGGATCTCCGTCAAGGAGACCCACTAACAGATCCGGATCCAAGCTTACTTGGATACCGAAGAAAAATTTGGAATCCTGTTTTGTAGGATTCAGGGATAACTACAATACAAAGGACTGGACCTACAAACTCAAGGCTGGTCAACTCGAGTTAGGAGAACTAAGGAGTAGACCAAGGAGGAGAACAAGACGACCGACGAGACGGCGAACAAGCGACGGACGCGCCGCACGTCGACCGCCAAACTGGAGACCAGCGCCGATGCCCGGGCCTCCAAGCTACGGATGGGAGCCCCATCCGATGTGGCATCCACCACCACCATTCGGGCCATTTCATTGGCCATGGTAGGTGAGGTAAAAATTCTTAACCCTATCTTTTTATAAGCATTTAGATAGGGGGAGTTAAAAAATGATGAGCTAATTGTCAATTTTTAAGGGGGAGATGCAAGTTAGCTAAATTTCCTTTAGTAAGGGGGAGAAAAATAATAGCTATCTTGTTGTTACAAAAAGGGGGAGAATATCACCTTTGTTAAAATAAATTCATAGAAGAGCATGTCTTAAGGTGGAGTTATAGAAAATTTAAAACCAATCAAAACTTTTTGATAATGTCAAAAAGGGGGAGGATTTTTATGCATTATTATTTACGATTTTGTCATCATCAAAAAGGGGGAGATTGTTGGTGCTAGAGCACCACGATCATTTGTTTTGATGATAACAAAACACGTGTTATTTAACATTTGCAATTTGAGTCCTAGATTTCAGGTCAATTGCAAATGTGGACGTGCTTAGACGGAACTCGAGCTCGCATCCAGGATGGATTGGAGGAGCTTAATGGAAAACAGAGGAGGTTCGCGTGGAGCGACAGATTGAAGATAGAAGACAAGAAGAATAGGATAGATTCTTTTTAATCCTTTCTTGTATCTCTTGTCTTTATTTTCTTGCTCTTTTTATTTCCTTAGAATATTTTGTTAAAGAGCCTCAAAGTACCCTAACAGTAGTCCTAGGAACACCTGCACAACCCTAGGATACTTAGGTTTTCTGTAGAACACTTAGAAAACCAATATAGGGTTCAAACAGCACTTCCAGACGTCTAATTATCAAATCAGACGTCTGATAAAGTATTTTAAGATGTCTGACTGTTGTTTCAGACGTCTGATATCTGTTAGGCTGGACATAGCGAGTTCTGTCTGATGAAATCAGATGTCTAAACCTTATACCAGACGTCTTAGGAGACGTCTGATGGACTTACTAGACGTCCAGATAGTGGACCGTTGGCTAGCTTAGCAGGCACTCAAGATTATGGCCGTTAGAGCCTTATCAGACGTCCTTAGGCCTTTCCATACGTCTGATAAATGACCGTTTTGCCTCGGCTGACCCAAAATCTCTTCTCAGAGATTTTCTAGCCGTTGCAACGTTTGGAAAATCCATTCCCACAGTAAAAGTAGGTTTCCAGACGTCCAGACATAGTGCCAAACGTCCTGTATGTCGTCTGATAGACTTGAACAAGAACCCTGTTTAGATCTGATTCAAGTCAGGAGGAAACCCGCATGAAATCAAATGTCTGACCTTGAAGTCAGACATCTTAAAGTGGCCTTCCAGACGTCTGATGCCAGAGTTAGACGTCTAATTACCCTGTCAAGTGTAATCATTGTCCTGATTGCGGCCTGATTCTCTTGGGCTTTGTTCCCAACGGCTATAGAACATTTCCTAAGCCTTCCAAAGCCTTCCTAAGGCCTCTATAAATAGAGGGGAGCCTTTGACACACATACACACTTGGATACACTTAGCTACACACTTTCACACTCTTTTGTGTCCAGAAAAGATCTTGCTCTCTAAGCTCAAGTTCTACATCTTGAGAGCATCAAGCTTCGCGCACCCGCTCTCCCACCATTGTTTACGAGAGCGACATTGCACCATCGCGTGGCACATGCACCGCGTCATCAACTCGACGCACTCCTTGCAAAGGGGAGTTTCCTATTTCCTATAGAAGCTAGGTTTAAATTACTTTGTTGGCTCTATAGGATTACTTGTTTTATTTTATCTTTGTCTTTTGGTTGGGTATTCGCTTTGCGAATTCCCGTCTCCTTCGTGGGAAAAAATCCTTCTCGTGGAGAGAAGGGGTTGAGGAACACTACCCTCGTACTTGTAGCGTGGTTGTAGTGAGGTTGAATCACCCTCGTTTTAAGTGATTCGGTTTAGTGGATTTTGATCAACTTGGTTGATCGGAAAATCCTAACTCGAGAGGGTTAGGTGGTGGTTTTCACCCGGTTTGGGTTTCCACCTAAAAATAATTGTGTACATTGTGTGATTGGTTTTCTTTGGTTTTCTCTCTCTCTTATTTTTGTAATAGAAACATTGTACTTCTAGAATACAGTTTGCCCCCTTAGTTCGACCTCGGGAACTCTTTTATTTCCGAGTAACAAATTGTATTAAACTGGTAACCACTTGTCTATGCTATACTACGACAAAATAATAGAACTATAGACGAGAGTGCCCCACCACGCGGGTAGAGTGGCCTTTCCAATTATTTATCGAAAATTACGAAATTGTGAAATAGTTAATAGAGTCTAGGGCATTGCATGAACCCTAGGATGGAGAAATTAGATTGAATGATAAATCCTTGGGTATTGCATGAATCCTAGGACTGGAAAACTAGATTGAATGATAGATCCTAGGGTACGGCATGAATTCTAGGACTGGAAAACTAGTTGAATATATAAACATTGCAGTCTTGGAAAAGTAGAAAGGAAATGATAACTGCCTGTAAATTGGTTAACAGCTGCCTGTTATGAATGAATAAATACAGTTGAGAACATGGGTTATATGAATATAAAGCTGGAACGGTGAAACCTCAATTGGCTGAGTTAAAAGAGCATGAACCCTACGAGGAATTAGGAGTAGAGCTCCTGGAAAGGGAATGGAATAGAATTGGGGAAGTGAGCTGGCCCTTGAGTACGGAGTACCAAGGAGAGTGACTGTCCCCCTGTTTAGTGCAAAGCGGAGCTAGCCGCCCCAGGGGCCCGGGGTTAGGTCTGGCCACTTTGTACTGACTTTTGGCCCTCGTGTACACAGTACCGAGGAGAGCTACTAGTGTAGGGAGAGCACTAGCTACCCCACGGGCCCCGGGGTTCTGTTAGCTCTCCTACACCGACTTGTTAGGCCCACTGGGCAAACCAGGGGTGGTTGACTGAGGGTAGGACCACCACGGGAGACTCTCCCGGTCAGGAGAGCACCACGTGTTACTTCTACTTTTCGGGAAAGACTGCAATCAAGATCGTTCCTACGACGAACATTCAAGATCAAGAGAAGGATCTGAGAAATAATCAACAGTGAATAAATGGAAAAATATAAGGAAAGAAAGTAAAAATATAACAGCTATTGTATGCTCTACTGCTTCTTTTAGCTTTTAGTTGCCACTCTACTCAGTGTTTCGCTGACGTGTCACCCTTGTTACCTTTTCAGGACCAGGTGTTGAGCAGCTAGAGTCAGCGGCGGCAGAAGGCGCTGGGCCTAGTAGAGCCCAGTAGTGTTACCTGTAGTACCTACTGTACTTTTCTTTCCGCTGTAGTGAGTAGTTTTCTGTTACTCCCTGTACTCTCTTTATTGTAAGCTTCATGTTATGTACATGTTTATTTCTCTACTATTGTGGTGATGTATACTGTAGTATTTCTTTTCTTTACTGCTGTATTTTGTTACTGCTAGTTATATACATGGTGAATGTGGTTTATTTTACTGCTCTTTTGGTTACTTTCTCGTTGGACGACTGGGTCTTGGGATCAGTCGAGTCGGTCCGATTCTCGTGTCTCGTAGGGATTCGGGAATCGGGTCGTTACACCCCTTGACTTGTAGAAACATACCTTGTAACACTACTTTCACATTCCTTTGTGTCAATGAGAAGAAATCATCAAGACAAGAAGTGATCTTATTCTCCAAGCTCCATTCAACAGATTCGAGAGCGTCGTTACTCTACCAAGATCGCACCTACATTCTTCCATCTAAGGGAAGTCTCTTTTTCCTATAGAAGCTAAGTTTAGAATTTATCTTTGTGGCTCTATAGGGTTGCTTTGTAATTTTACTTTGTAAATTCGTTGGGTATTCGCGTTGCGAATTCCTGTCTCCTTCGTGAGACAAAAACCTTCTCGTAAAGAGAAGGGGTTTGAGGTACATTACCCTCATATAAAGTAGTGTGGCTGTAAGAGATTGTACTACCCTCATTTAAGTAGTATATTAGTGGATTTAATCGACTCGGTTGATCGAGAAATTCTAAGTCGAGAGGCTTAGGTGGTGGTTTTTACCCTGGTTTGGGTTTCCACCTAAAAATACCTGTGTTTGTTGTGTGATTGCATTTTGTGAGATTGTTTTATTTTGCTTCCGCACTTTATTTTTATATCCTGCAAATCTCACCCCCTCCTATAGGAATCTCCATTTGGTATCAGAGCTGGTTTTCCGCCTTTAGGAGTAACTTCTGCGGAAAGATCAATGGAAGGGAGCATATCCGTAATGAGGATTTTCGAGGGGCAGTCTACCACCCGTCTGCCGTTCTTCGACGGGAGCAACTACCCCTATTGGAAGCTCAGGATGAAGACGTGACTTCAAGCCAACGACTTTACGATTTGGGCCAGGTGCGAGACGTCGTTTGACATCCCGGAGAAACCCGTGAGAGGTTACTTGCAACAACAAATTTGTGAGCTCTCTCTCAACTCAAAAAGAATGAACGCATTGTACTGCACGTTGAACCTAGAAGAATTCAATCGAAACTCGCAGTGTGCCACCGCATACGAAATTTGGCACACACTTGGGGTAACTCACCAAGGTACATCTAAGGTAAAGTCTTCTAAAATTAATTTATTTTCACAGGAATTTGAATCATTTTTTATGGAGACTAACAAAACCTTAAGTGAGATGAACACTAGGTTCACTCTCATTGTGAATGGATTGAAAGCTTTAGGGAATACCTTTATCAAGGGGGAGCTTCAAGGAAAGCCTCTCCGTTCCCTGAGACCGGAGTGGGAAGAAAAGGTCACCGCGATCGAGGAGGCGAACAACATAGAAGAGCTCAACATGGAGGACCTCCTAGGCAATCTCATGGCTTACGAGAAGAAGTTGAAGCAGAAGAAGAAGGATGCACTGAAACCAAGACCAAAGAAGTCTCTCGCATTTAGAGCTGCTTTAGACACCGAGGCAAGTTCCAACGACGAAGACTTCAAATTTTTACTTAAAAAATTTTCCAAGTTTTGTAGGGATTCTAAGAGAGAAAAGAATGTGAAGAAGGAAAAGGAGCAAGTTAGCCCGAGATGTTTCTACCACTGCCCTCTTCTCAAAAAAGAGAAGGAGAAGGAGAAGAATTAATAAATAATTAATGCCAATGATGAGATCACATTTGTGGGCTAATCGTATGCATAAATACCTAGATATTAGAATGATGTCTACATATAAATAGCATACTTAGATTTATAAATAGATTAGTTTATAAAAATGATTGCATGCATATTTTATATATTGCATTCACAAGTATTAGAAGGTAATGTGCATTATGGTGACATGCATGCATTACATGAATTATTTTGGATTACCTTTGTAAATAACCCATTTTTTTTCTTTTCCTAGAAAATCCACTGCTTCAATGAGCCGCATCCACCGCCGCCTGCCTTCTCGCAACAGTAAATAGCCACAACGCATCCCCAACGGTTTAGATTTATTCGTCGAGTTGCTGGTCGAGATGCGCGGCAGGAGAAACAAACGGGAGAGGCGTTTAAAAGAATGGACGATCGGCTTCCATCTTTTGGCTCTCGCCTCCATCGTGCTCTTCATGCGCACACCATGTACATGGTATGCAGAGTAATCTAAAGCAGGCTTCATCTTCTTCCTCCGCCCGCCCTCGGCCTCCTACACACGATGACAGCGTGCGCATCCTCACCACCAACCCCTCCGTAGCAGCACGCATAACCATATCTTTCTTCTTCCTCTTCTCCAACCTCAACAAAGCAACCCAACACTGCCACAGTCCCTTCACCCATCGCCCCCACCTCAGCAAACCTACACCCTTAGCCGCAGCCCACCAACAAATGCCGCAGCCCCTCCCTCATCACCCCTACCTACTCCCCTATGTCTCCTCCTCCTCCTCCTCCTCCTTCTACTTCTTCTTTTCCTCCTGCAACTCATAAAGGAACCCAAAGCCATGACCTTCACCACCGCCTCAACTCCTCACCTTCGGCACCCGCTCTCGATGTGGCTACTACCGACGCCCTCCCCGCTGCTTCCTAACGTCGACACTGCCTTCGGCGACTCCACTCCCTGCCACGAAGACGCTAGCAGCACCCACCGCCACCGACCTCTGCTCCGCCGTCTAGCCACGTCCGATCATCCCGGGCCTCGCCTCCACCACCAACGTGCTCCTCTCCTTCGATGGAGCTCCTCCACCAAAGCAAACGGCTGACGACCCCTCCTCCATGCATGCAAGGAAAAGAGAGAATCATCCCCTGTTTTCACATCAATTGAAATTTACATTGAGATGCCATTGCATGAGTTTTTATTTTAAATGAAAAAATTCTGATTTATTAAGTGATATTGCAGCCAGACACCCTTTAGCTTTCATTATTTCTCGGGCCATCTAATTGCATATCTCTTTTCTTATTTTGTTAAGCCTCACATTTAAGGGTGATATTATAATTCACATTTGCTGCCATTGAACATTTGAGTTGATGGAGTTTACAGGAGTATTCTAGTGAAGGAGAATTTGCATAAGTGGTCCATCTCTTTTCAGCAATTAGAGATTAGTTATTTGATTAATCTATAAGTGTTCTCTCTTTGGCATTAGGATGAATGAATGAAATTGTTTTTAAGTAAACAAGAGGAAAACTTATTGCGAGTTTATTTGGCTCGATCCTCCCTGTGGATACGACATTTTTACTATGGTTTAACTTGATATCTGTTTTAATATTTGATTGAGAGAATTTCCACCACACAACTACAACGACATATCAGTTTATCGCTATCATCTTCGTAATCAAGCGAAAACCTCTCCATCAGCCAACAATACCAAGATAAGTGATAAGTATTTGCAATAGATACTTAAGCACTATAAAAGTTATGAATTGGTGCCAGGGGCACCAACATAAAAATGTACATGATGACACTAGTATCTAAACTTACGCGACTGGTGGTGATCCCATTAGCATCAATGGTGATGCCGTTAGTACCTATGGTGGGGCCATTAGCACCATAATAGGTGTTTACAGAATTGATACCAACAACAACAAAATAAGTGATAAGTAATTGATACCAACAATATCAAAATAAGTGATAAGTGTTTGCAATAGATGCTTAAGCACTTTAAAAGTTATTGAATGGGTGCTAGGAGCACCAACATGAAAATATATGTTATGACATTAGTATCTAAACTTATGCGACTGGGGATGATGTCATTAACACCAATAGTGATACCCTTAGCACCTATGGTGGTGCTGTGCTGTCAGCACCACAATAGGTGTCTACATGAGTTGAACACTTTTGCCTTTTAGGAAAATGTGGCAGCCAAGACCAAGAAAGGTACTTAGCACCCATGTGACAAAAAAGAGATGCAATCCTCATATGTGACTCCACCCACCAACATCTCGTCCAATCCTCTCATGTGACTCCATCCACCAACGACAAAGACCTACCCCAGCCAACTCTTCTATATTCGCACCAATGGTGATGTTATTAGCACCTATGGTGATGCCAAAAGCACCTATACTATCTCACAGCAATTATGGTAATGCCATTAGTATCTATTATAGTGCCGACGTCATCTACTGAAGACAAAATTTCCTCTCCCTCCACCAAATGTGGGCCCACTTGATAATTGATATTTAATATAAAGAAACAAAAGAACGTAATATTTGTTATGTAGTTGTCCCCACCACATTCAAAAAAATCACTACACAACTTTAACTTAAAACGTACAGGTGATAAATAATTTTGCACTGGTGATAAACTACTTTGCACCGTTGATAAATTATTGTAAGGTGTCTTTGCACCGATGTAATCTCATTTCTCACCCGTGATAAATTATTCCAATGATAGTTTCAGTTGTCCAAAATGATTTTGCACCCGTGCAAAGTAATTTCGCAGCTGTGTAAGGTGATTTTGACTTATGGATTTATGAATTACGGTTTAGGATTTAGACTTATGGAAAGTGATTTCACGTATAGGTGAAGAAACACTTGAAATTTAATTTTACACCAGTGTAATCATACTTTGCACCCGTGCAAAGTAAGATTGCATTGGCACTAAGTAATTCAAAGTAAGATTGTACCGATGCAATCTTATTTTACACACGTACAATATTATTTTGAAGGTGTAAAGTGATTTTGTACAGTTGTAAAATAAGATTACACCCGTGTAAAGTGATTCCGAGGAGATTTAAGTGGTTTACATCTGTACCAAAGTAATTTATTGTTGATTCCAACAGTGATATATTCCACCATGTGTAATACTTTTGTAGATAAAAAAGAATACAATTAAAATCATATGTACAATACTGTACATTAATTTTTACATTTTTCAACCAACACTCTTTAAATTATTGTTTGCCAATTCTAATGACAATCTCATTCCTCTGGCTCATTAGATATGATATAAATAAAACTAAATTCCGTACAAAATTAATTCTCTGAAAGTTTAACGAATACATCATTTGATCAATAGCCGTTAGTATACATTCAGTAAAACAAAAGGTTTTATATATATCATTATAAATTTTTGATATGTTTTTATATTTAGCATTTATATTGTTACAAAATTACTTCATTATATATGATCATATATCTTTGCTTCGTTAAATTTGATAGAAAATATTTAAAAAATTTTAAAAATATTAAAATTTATATTTATCTTTCAATAATTTTTTCACATTTTTTGACACCTAAAAAATAGAATTTACATATATATTCTTATAAATTTTTGATATGCATATATCCTCACCTACTTAATATATATATATATATATATACCCCATTAGCGATAAGTAAGTGTAACATTATCTAAACCATCAAATAACTACAACACTATCAAAACATTGAAGAGCCAAGAAGAAGAAGACATGACAGTGGGTACGGAGTTCATTTAAACAACGTATAGACGAGTTAATTAGAGCTTAATTCGACCAACGGTGCAGTAGGGAATGTATGTCCTAAGTAGATTCACATGTTCTTGTCCATAAATGCTTTAGAAAATAACTTCAAGATGGGAAAGGGGAAGACATTTCATTGATTGATCGTCTGTACAGTTGAAATTAATGGTTTTGACGGAGGACTGATGCGTGGAATGGTTAGTAGACTTTTACTAGTCCAAGTAATAATAACTTGTTAGAAAAGAATGCAATTAATGATATTATAATTGAAAGATCGGACAGCTTCTGGCCAATCTATTAAACAAACGACATTGTTCAATCGGCTATAAAATTTAGTGCACTCGATGCCTTCTGGGTTAATCATCGGCACCTCGTGAATGTGAGGGTGTTCGACTCAATGAGTAATTGGATTTTTTAGAGTGGGTGATTTGATAAAGAGATCAAAGTAATTTTATAAATAATGTAGTAGTTGATTATTCAGTCCTACTGAAAGGGATATATATCTAGGGAGATGATGAGATTTCTAACCATACACTAAAATTTTACAAGAATACAAAGTGTAGAATCTCTTGATTGCTCTCGGATTGCTTGAGGGAAGACTTAAGTGTCTTCCCATCTATTTATAGTGCAGGGATAGAGTTCCCAGTGACATCTTCTGAGCGGATCGGTCTCGGGTTCTTAGCAAGATTTCTTGAGCAGATTGTGCTTTTAGCAAGATTTTCTGGGCATATATGTCGCCAGGTTATTAATGGCAGCTGTCTCTGTCAGTATTTATTGAAGGCGCATGCCTGCTGTACTCTCGTCGAACCTCCAACAGATAGGGTCTCCTAGGTCAGGCTGTGCCCCGCCTGCTTGCACGTAGATTGGTTGGACTGCTAGATACTTTTGCGCAGCAGGTTCTCTTAAATGTAGACGGGTTAGATCTCCAAACCTACCTTTACCCAAGCTTCTTCGAGTCAGATACTTCTTTTCAAATCTATCATAGAATTTCAAATTCGATGACATTTTTTATCCTTCATCGGTTAAATTAGGATACCCACTCTTCAAAGTAATGAGAAGTTCACGTAATCTCATATATTTCTTAATAGATTACGACAAGCCTAGTAAAATAAAATAAATTTAATCCAATTAAGAACTAAAGCATACACAACCTTGATTGATGTATTGACGTCGAGGGACAAAATTAAAATTTGAACATTCAACTTTCCTTACAACCTTTCTATTCACCGTGGC
Organism: Thalassia testudinum; assembly: GCA_037157565.1. NCBI lineage: Eukaryota > Viridiplantae > Streptophyta > Magnoliopsida > Alismatales > Hydrocharitaceae > Thalassia > Thalassia testudinum. The sequence continues at coordinate 60,530,096 of JAZHRO010000030.1, forward strand.
TAGTGACCTTATGTCATGCAAGCGACTAGTCAATAAGTTGAAATTAAGATGCACCGGTTGATATTTGTAATTTTTAAAGGATAAATATAATAGCAATGGGGGATGCTGTCGATGTCAATGGGAAAGCTCTGCTACTCTACCAACTCCTTGTTGGATTCCTTGAGATGTTAATTTCATTCCTTTAGGATTAATTTATTTGAGAGGTTAGGAACGTGATATTGAGGAATATCAGATTCGTGTTATTTAATCTGTAACTGTGTTTATTTGTTGAGTGACGTTAATATCAGTTTATGTTTATTTGAATTAATAATAAGTTATGATGTTAACTCTTGTGATATTTATTTAATAGTAATGTTATGAATATGAAACACGAAAGGTGTTAAAGGCTCAAATAGTATACTATTTTAACATGAATTTGACTAATACCAACGGAAATCAATGTTAAACGAACTTATATTAAAGTAACCCAACCTAAGCTACTACATAAAGGGTTAAGTAATAAAGAAAATAGATCTTAGGTATTTCCTCTACCCTTGGCAATGCTTAGTGAGTTAGTTGTTGAAGTAATTATTCTGAAACTTCACGATCTAGTACTTGTAAGTTTGACGTATGATGTAATATCTTCCATCTAAGCTTTAATTTAATTGAAAGCAACTAACCTAGAATATTTATCTATTTGGAATCGATGAATCCAAGTCAATCACTTAAAATGAGTTTTTAAGCTTAAACGGTAATTCTCAACCCTTATAACCTGTAAACTTAGGAATCTCATATTTCACAAAGTCTCCTACTCATTCTCGCGTTATTGATTTTGATTCCTCCTTGATTTTTTCCATTGGTAGGTTCATACCATGGAACTTCAGAGAGAGGCCAATTAGTTGGATGATACTAAAGAACTAATGTATGTCTAACTTTATTTTCAATATATAGTGATGCAAATGTAGTGACCATGGAGTTTGCCTTAAAGGACTACGAGCAGCAAACTTTTAAGACCTCTTAGCTTTTCCAAGTAGAATTCACGGTCTTCTAAGGTTTGTCAACATTACACAGGTTACACTAGATGTTGCATATATTGCACAATAGGCTTAGCTTGGGAGGGGATTGACTTTCTTTTACCTATATGGGGCACTATACTCCCAGTTTCTACTTTGTCCCATTTCTTTTGGTTTTCGGACTTCTTGTGCTTGATGGGTTACGTTAGGTATTAATTGTTTTTTGGGATATATTTTGTAAGCAGTAGAATTGAGAGACAAGAAGAGTAGAAGTTAATTTTGATGCTTTAGCTAAGCATGAGTCAAATCATGGGATAAATAAGGACATTTAGAGGGATAAATGAGGATATTATCTCATAAGAAAGAGGGATAAGTTTATTCCCCCCCCCCCCCCCCCCCCACCTTCATGGAATAACTTATCATTTAAATATCTCCTCTCATCTAGGATAATGCTCACTAAACAAGAGATACATGGACATATCCCGTGATATAAACAATGAGTTAGAAAAAGTCGGAAAAAAAAATCTCAACCCTTATGCCATGTCTCGGAATTGCAACCTCTCCCACCCAAAATCCTATCAATTTCTTCAACATTCTTGAGGTCAATCAATGACTCAATTAAAAGAAGGGTGGAAAACTTAGAGAGAAATAGAGGAATTGGGAGATTTTGGTGTTTGGTTAGATTTATTGTCTTGCAAAAGAAATTAGAGATTTTTATTATTCTCAGGGTGTTTGTTTGGTAAAATAAGTTAGTAGAATAAAGAGAAAATTAGTTAAAAAAAGAGGTCAAGTAGAATTAACAAGTGAAATTAGATAATTCCATTAGAGGATGAGATGGAATTGCAAAAACTCAGAATTAAGGACTCAATTTCGACACCTATGAATTCTAGAATTAGGCACCCCAAATAAAAAATTAAAAGCCTAATTCAGCCAACCAAACAAGATCTAGAAGTGATTTACACAAGTTCAAACGATGATTCCCAATATCATTTTGGCAACATAGCACTTGGCTGTCTACAACACTTAGTTTTATATTCCAAATAAATCATGAATTTGATGTCATTTATAACAAGTTGTACAACGACCTATTCAATTTTGATCAAGTTCGATCATACAAAATAGTTAACTAGCTTAAATCATTACATAGTTATTCTTACTCCAGTAGTGTTTAGATATCAGTAGTGCATTAATTTCCTACTCAATCACATTTCAGCCACAAGAAATCTTCCATGGTCAGAGGGTCTATGGTCATTTAATTGGAATGCCCAAAATATCCTGAACAAGGGCTTTTAGAGCCATTTATGCCCTGGTCAAGTTTGACTCTATCCAAAAGAGTGAAACATGACGATGGAATTTAGCTTGCTAACTCCAACTTTGACTCGATCAAATCTTTGTGTAATTCCAACTTAAGAAGCTTTTGAAAACCTTGCTACTAAAACCAACCAAGGAGAAAATCCTCATTGAATCTTGCGGGGACTTTTAGTAGGTAATTGTGGGATAAGACCACCATAGTTGACTAGTTTAGGTGTTTTTGTGTGTATTTTATTATTAGTGGAAAGGATTTTTATTTTATTTTATTTTGCTAAAATTCTCAACATAAGAAAGATCATTTCCTCACAACAACTAATGATTAAGAGAGTTTGTCACATTTGCTACAAGAGAAAGGCACATATGTAAATGGCGAAGACAATGGAAGGGTTGGAAGCATGACAAATTTGAGTAAGCAGGAGCACATGCCACTAGTGGCCTTTGAGAAATTTGGAGTAAGACTTTGGTGTTGCAACTCAAATAACCAAATTTATATGCATCTTCATTTGATGATCATCCCTATCTACTTACCATATGGAAATCCCAACAATCTCATAGGCTTTGGATGCTTATAACACATTAAGGACTAGCATCCCCAAAATTAAGGTATTAGTGCTTGGTCTACTTAGGTTTTGAGTAATGTATGAAATTAAGAAGAGTAGCTGACAAACTTGAAAAAGACAAGCTTAACTTTTATCATAACACAAGAAAATTGATCATAATAACATAAGTGCATCACTTCACAATCTTCCTCCAACCTCAACCTCTAGCCCATATGGCTCTTATTCTCACATGATGTAATCTATATATTTATATATATTGTGTTGGAGGTAGCTAGCCAACAACAAGGAATGTGTGTGTGTGTGTGTGTGATGTGCTCTCCATCTGATTTCTAGCTCTGAAGCATGTACGCGCTTAAGGCCTCAAAGTTTTTCTTCGCCTTTTCACCGAATACCTGTGGTGCCGGTGGCTCTTCGTTCACCTTCTCGTACACGAGGGTCCACTTTGCAATACAGCCATGTCCTTTGGGGACCACAACGAGTGTAGACTTGAAGACCTTGAAGTACTTCGTCAAGTCACCATCAATCAATGAGTATGTGAACGTCTTGCTAGCCTCGTCGATGAAATCAATCTTCTCGATCACCGTGGTAATGTGGGGGATTGCTGCACCAGTTCAGTATTAATTTAACAAGTAAAAAATGCATGATATATTCTTCGATGATCATATTACCTAGAGAGTCGGTGTTAATTCTCGTTTCTGTTTACTTGCAGGATGATGTTAACGTCAATTCTTATTTACTTGAGCTGATGTTAATTGGGGTGCTAATCATTTTCGTGTTTACTTAAATTGATGCTCACACCACCGATTTCTATGGAATGGGATCTAGGTGTCAGGGAGATGGAAAGTTAACACCAATCTTACTAACAGTATTCCTTAGAATTGATGTTAGCAAAATTGACATTAAAGACCTCAAAACTTGAGTTATATATAATTATATGGATTTACCTCTCTAGTGAACGAAAGTTAGCCTCCTAAATAAATTAACCCTATTGTTTCCGAGTGTAGAGTACATATATATATATATATATATATATGTATATACTTGCGACAAGAACCAGTAAATCACCTTCGCTGAAAACGACCTTTCTAACGGAGCCTGCGCTCTTCCCGTCACCTTCAACCATCTCTATGCTCTTGACATCTTCGGAGAATATCTTGGGATAAATTTCATTGGAACACATGATGCCCTCCCAAAATTTATCAGCTGAGCAACCGAGCTCGACCTCCATCTCCAACTTCCCGCTCAAGGGTGCCATCTCTGGAACCAGACTGCAGACAAGACAGGATAGTTGGGGGAAGGAAGGTTTAAATATTTCTACTCTATGTTGGAGGTTGTGGTGGTGCAGAGCATCGAGATGTTACGGTGGTATTTATAGCCTTTTTCTCTTAATTATAATCAGTTCCATCTCATTTAGGTACATCGAACTGTAGGGATAAAATAATTTTATATTATTTTAGTTCAGTTCTACATGTCGAATGCCTTGTGGGGACAAGAAAAAGTTGATACGGGTTGGTGAGAGTCAGCAGTACTCATTGGTCGAAGGTGTGTACCCTCGAGCCTTTCTTGGACTTTTTTCACCCTATGGTGTTTTTTGAGAATTTTTTATTACTTTAATATAGATTTCTAAGTAATTATTTCAATCAATAATTCTCACTTTTTTTTATTAAATAAATACTCACTGCATTTGCTACTCTTAATTTTAATATATAAAATATATTTGTACATTATAAAATATATATGTCACATGACACATTATATATATATATATATATATATATATATATATTAGGATGAAAAAGTAAATTATCGTTTGTATTTGATTCAAACGAGTGTCCTTACTCCGTAAGATCAACGTTTAGTACAAATCATTGCTTATTCTAGGGTTTAAATTTTTAATCTTAATTTGAAGGAGTTTTTTTTTCTTGCTCTCTCCCTCTTCTATTTCGTTGATAAAGATGAAGGAGCTTTCATAACTGTAAAATCAAAGGGGTCCAAGAATAAGGCTAGATGATCTTAAAAGTAATCCCTGGGTAAATTAAGGTGCACTTGCGAAATCCTTCGACCACGTCAATCGAGTTTAGTTTATACGTAAGAAGTAAGTAACTGGTAAATTAAGCTTATATCGCTCCACATGTACAAGGACATATAGCAATCTATAGATTATAAAGTCATACATACCATTTAAATTGTAATCACAGTCTGTAGAAGGATATCCCATCAAAACCATCCAACTATGAAAGTGTTTAGCAAAGAACAAACTCATGATCTTGATAGGAAAGAAATATGCATGGTTATCAAGATAAGTAACATCAGTAGCAACCACCAACGTGTGCGGAAAAACTTTTCCCTACCAAACCTTGGAAATTCAAAAGGCTTAATCAGGAAAAGTAAGAAAGTGTATATATAAAATTCCAATTTCACGTCACGCTCGTCCATTCTCCATCAAGTGGTCAAACTTTCAAACGTCCAAATATTGCAAGGTAGAAGAAAAAGGACAATTTTCTTTTTTCGAGAAGCTATGACCGTCCGATTTATACCAATTAATTTTTTATCGTAACTCTTTACAATCGACGAAGTTGAAAACGTAACAAATTCATGATAGAGGTAACAAAAGACAAAAATGATATTTATATATTTAGCATATGAGAAAGAGGAAAAGATATTTACTTCTTGTCAAAAATATTATTTTCTTTTTAAAACTTAATTTTAGTTGTATTTATGTATCTATTTTGTAGAGATATATAAATTTGTAAATATGAGAACTTAGAGGTATATGTGCAATATCAATAATATATAAAAATTTAAGGGTAGTATTATATATATTCTATTATATATTTTATGATATATCTTAATGTTAGGTCGAATATTGCTATTATTCTATGTGTAACCCCTATCTCCTTACCTCCTTCTTCTATGGGATTCATCAATTTTGAATTCAAATTTTCCATATAAAAAAAGCATCCCACCAATAGCCCCCCAACCTCCTGCTACACCACCCACCCATCCACAATCTCCTTCGACGAGCTTCCCCACATGCAACCCCGACCTCCGGTAGCTCCAACATCCTCTGACGAGTTCCTTCGACCCCAGCCTGACCCCGACAAAGCTCCTCCAATCGACTTCGACGGAGCTCCTCCTCCGACCCCATTCCATCCTGACCATGGTCCTCCAGCCGACCCTAATCCCGACCGAGCTCCTCCGACCTCATCCCAACCTCGACCCCAGCCCCATCCTGACCTCGATCGAGCTCTTCCAACCTCATCCCGACCTCGACCCCATCCCGACCCTGACTAAACTCCTCCAACCGACCTCGATGTCCCAAGTATGTCTTGCAGATCAACATGGTCATTGTGGACTACAAGTATTCCCTGTGGGGTTTCGATGCCACCTCCAGCAGATACCTCCCCAAATTGTCGGAGGTTAGAAGGTTTTACGAAGTGGGTTCTTATCGATTTTGCGATTGGTGTTGATGGCTTTGAGAAAAGTGATGCGTTTTTGTTGAAACTTGGGAAGTGATGATGTTGTTTTGGGGGTTAAAATTTTGATTTATGAAGTTGGGGATGCTTAGGTCGAGAATGTTAGATGGTATATTCTATTATCATTGACAATGTAATTAATTCTGCTATCATCATTGTTTTTCTCAATAAGAGTTGCCATGCCCTCGATGGAATAAGAATGTTAGAGTAAACTTTTTAAAATTATCCGCTTGGGTTTACTCCCCTTGACATAATGAAACAAATGGTAATCTCATCTCACCTATTATTTACTTGCCTTTAAGCATCCTGTACTCTTCCTTGTTTTAAGTGGCTATTTTAAGAGCATATCTAATCTAAGCTTTGAAAAGTAGTCATCTTTGGCTACATCAATTACTTGAGTAGTATAGAAGTTGTTAAATAGGTGTCAAGGGCATCAACATAAAAATATACGTGGTAACAATGGTATATAAACTTATGTTGATGTGGTTCATATCTTTTTTACTTGAGGTGATGGTGGCTTTTCAACTCATCTGGTGCTGATGCCATTAGCATCAATTGTAATACCGTTAGCACCACAATTGATGTTTACATAATTAATGTCAACAATAAGAAGATAAGTGATAAGTAATTGATGCAACAATACCAAGATAAGTGATTAGTGTTTGCAATAAATACTTGAGCACTATAAAAGTTACTGAATAAGTGCAAGGGGCACCAACATTAAAATATACGTGATGACATTGGTATCTAAACTAGATACGTAATCGGTGATGATGCCATTAGCACCTATGGTGGTGCCGTCGGCACCATAATAGGTGTTTGAATCATTGATGTCAACAACATCAAGATAAGTAATAAGTAATTAATGCCAACAATACCAAGATAAGTGAAAAGTATTTGCAATACATACTTAATGTTACGACCCGATTTCCGGATCTCTACAGAACCCGAGACCGACTCGCCTTAACTAATCCCACGACCTAGTCGTCTAACGAGAAATAACTAAAAGTAGGAAATAAACCACATTCACACATTTAATATAACTAAGCGGAAGGAAAGAATGAGGCAGTAAAGAAAAGTAGAACAATTGCCTCAAGATTGTACATGACACCACAACAACAACAGAAATAGAAAGTAACAAGAACAGTAAATTTAAAGTCCAGTACTCACAATTACAGCAGAACAAAAGAGCTGGAAAGAAAATTACTACAGCTGGGCTCGACTGGGCCCAGCTCCCTCTGTAGCTGGAAATTCGAGCTGCTCAACTCCTGGTCCTGAATAGGGTTACGAAAAGACGGAGTCAACTAACGTTGAGTAGAGTGGTGTTTACATTATTTATGTGCAAGTAAAGTAAAAACAACATGTAGGTTTTATTCTCATTTCTATTTATCTCATTTATGTGTTTCTAGTTCATCTATTTCTCAAAGTATTCAAGTATTTCTTGATCTTGCTTGTTCCTCGTGGGAACGATCTTGATTGTAGTCTTTTCCGTAAAGTAAAAGGTACACATGGTGCTCTCCTGGTCGAAAGAGTCCCCTGCTGTAGTCCTACACACAGTCAATCACCCCGAGGTCACTGTCGAGACGTAACGATTACTACGGCACGGTGATAAGCACACGGGTAGCTATCCCGCACTGACACGCGGTCAGTCGTTTCCGCTAACGGGTACGCCCAAAGTATTTGGGAAAGCGCACCGCGTGCCTTCCCAAAGCCCTCATCTGCGTACGAACTCGCAGACACAACTTTAGCCCAACATCCCCTACGCTACAATCTGCACGGCGGAAGGTAGTGCAAGAAGATACGTACCTCACGTGATATTATGCTTTCAGACGTCCGGCTTCAGCTCCGGACGTCCTGGTGCCTTGCCAGCTGTCTGGACGATACTCCAGACATATGATACTGGAAAACTTCCAATATCAGAACCTCCTCCACACATCTTGTCCCGCTCGCGCCTCCGCCCTCAGACAACACAGCGGCAGCTCCAACAGCTACAGGAGCTTGAGAAGCTCCGCGTCGGCATCCTCCTCTCTCCCACGAACTCCTCCTCGAACTCCACCGAGCTCCTGCGGTTGTCGTCCTCCTCCCTCGCACTCTCTCGCTCTCGCTCTTCCCCGTTCTCCCTCGTCGGCTCCTCTCCTTCCTCGTTGCAGCTACAGCAGAGACGGAAGGCTGGAGGGGCATGGCCGACGCGAGAAGGTGGAAGTGGCGGTGGCTTGAGTGGTGAGGGGGTGAGAAGAAGAGAAGGGGGGTTTAAATAGGATGGGTTTAGGGTTTAGGAGGTGAGGGTGCGGAGGAGAGAGAGACTCCTGCACGTCGCCTGCACGCAGAGCGCGAAAGGGACGCACGAAATTTCCCACTTTCAGACGTCCAAGCATGTGCCCAAACGTCTAGACAGACGTCTGACTGAAACTCCAAACATCTTATCCAACAAAAAAGGCAATGGGTCATTTCACTTAAGCACTATAAAAGTTTCAAATAACTGCTAGGGGCACCAACATAAAAATATACGTGATGACATTGGTATCTAAACTTACGCGACTGATGATAATGCCGTTAGTATCTATGGTGGGGCCATCAGCACCATAATATGTGTTTACATAATTGTTGCCAACAACAATAAAATAAGTGATAAGTAATTGATGCCAACAATATCAAGATAAGTGATAAGTGTTTGCAATAGATACTTGAGTACTTTAAAAGTTACTAAATAGGTGCCAGGAGCACCAACATGAAAATGCATGTGGTGACATTGGTATGTATTGGTGCAAAGGCACCACGATCGTCAATTTTGATGATAACAAAATACTTTTGTTTTAACATTTGCATTTGAGTTTAAGATTTCAGGATAATTGCAAATTGATACAAGTGTGAAGGACCTCAAAGCTCGCTTCGATGGTGGATTGGAGGAGCTCATTGGAGGAGAAGGAGCTTCACAAGGAGCGAAAGCTTGAAGAAGGAAGGATATGAAGAATAGCATAGATTTTCGTTTTTGTTCGTTGTACTTTATTTTTGTTTCTTTTGTCGCTCTTTATTTCTGTCTTAGAATTTTTATTAAAGAGCCTTAAAGTTACCTAACTGTAGTTCTAGGAACACTTGCACAACCCTAGGACACTTAGACAACTGTTAGAGAACTTAGAAAATCAAGATAGGCGTCAGACAACCTTATTAGAAGTCTAATCTGATAATCAGACGTCCGATAGTGAACTGTAAGACGTCTGAATGTTGAAGCCGATGTCCAAGAACACTTAGGCTGGACTTAGTAGGTTTTGTCTATTGAAATCAGATGACCAACTCTTAGTTCAGACATCTTAGCAGACATCTGATGACTTGGCCAGACGTCTTGGTGCTGTGTAAAATCGTGACCGGTTTGATTATATTTTATTATTTGAAAACAAAAATTCTCCAAGGTCGAACCCAGGGAGAAAAACTTGATTCTAGAAGCGTAGAAAATCACAATTTACAATAGATACTGTTTTACAAAAGAAAGACTAAAGAAGGGAAAAAAATATCTTCTTTTCTTCTCTCTTTTCTTCTTTTGTCTTTCTTTCTCTCTCTTCTTAGATGTCTGACTCCAAGGGTCAGACGCCTTAAATGTCACTTGCTACAGTAGTGCTTCTTCTCTTTTCAGCTACTGCTGCTGCTGGTTCTTATTTTCTCTGCTGCACTCTGCCTTCTCTTTCTTCTTCTTTGCCTTAGGCTTTAGCTGCGTCTTTAGCTTCTTCTTCCTTGGCCTCTCTCTGCTCCTCTACTGCAGATCCTCCTTGGCTTCTTCTTCTTCTTTCTTTTCTTCAGCAGCGTCTCTTCTTCTCCTATTCTCTTCCTTTTCTTCTTCTTCTTGCTGCTGCACTCCCACCTCCTCCTCCTCCTTCTTCTGCTTTCCTGCACAGTGCATGGTTAGGCAAAAACCTACCCCTACCCTCCCCGCGTCTCTCTCTCTCTCTATTTCACTTTAGGGTTTGCTCTCCCAAGGCCTTAATCGGGTATGAGGGTCGGGTGACGCGCCTGGGACCAGGCGCACCAGCATGGGTGGTGCGCGAGGTGTGCACGGATAGGTTAGTTGGATCCAGGTGCTAGGTCCGCGGGGGAGTGTCGCGGGCGAGGCGTGGTAGGGGGACGGCGAGGGACCTCACCCCTGTGTGTCTTGAGGCAAATAACCCAATTCACAAAATCAATTTAAACCGCCCGCCGCGCTCCTACATTTACGAGGTGGGACTAAATGTCCCACCTGCTTCTGCTAGCGCTCGCAGGAGGTGAGCTCCACCCAATTGGAGCCGCTGTGAGTTGCGCACGGCCTGTTCTCAGGTTGGATGCACTTGCCCACCCAACGCGCGTCGCTTGGACTCCTGAAGCCTTGAGTGCGTGACTTGGAGCTCGAGAACAAGCAAGCTTGCTTGCTCGTTATGGCGGACGGAGGCTAGGATCTGCAAGACACAAAAATGGCCTTGCGGCCCTGTCAGACCACGGGAAAACCTTCACTGTATCACGGAGAAGGTGAAGAAGGGGTCAACTGGCCACGGGGTAACCTAGGCGTGCATGCCCAGGTCGCCCTGTGTCCGTGAAAATGGGTGTCTTCAGGGGAAGTGTTGGGAGCGTGTGGTGGTGAATGGGAAGAGGGGTTATGATCAGTGAGTCGTGGCGGAGCTTGTGAGGTGGTTGGTGAGGTGGGTGGATGCGTGGAGCGGTGGATACACCTCGCTGGTGGTCTGCCAGAGGTGAAGGTGATGATGGTCAGCGTGTGGCAGTGCATGATTTAGGAAATAGATAAGGGGGAAATGAAGAGGGGAAAAAGGGAAATAAGTCTAACCTAACTAAGTGGACGAAAGGGGGGAGAATCGGTGGCTGGCTGTACCTGCTGTCGTCGAAGAAGATGATGTCCAGGGAGGAGTGACGGTGATGATGACACTCTCTCAAATTCACTCCAGGGTTCGCTCTCCCAGAGCCTTAACTGGGTATGCGGGTCGGGTGACGTGCACAGGACCAGGCGCATCGGCGTGGGTGGTGCGCGAGGTGTGCACAGGCAGGGTAGTCAGATCCGGGTGCCAGGTCCGCGGGGGAGTGTCGCGGATGAGGCGTGGCGGCGGTACAAGGGACCTCACCCCAGTGTGTTTCGAGGCGATAAGCCTGAAACACAAATTCAATTTAAGTGCAGGCGCCCGCTCGTGAACTTCCGAGGTGGAACTAAAGTCCCACCCGCTTCTGTGCTTGCTCCCGCAGCAGAAGTTCTCGCAATTTCTGCAGGCGTGGAGTCTCTTGACTCCACTCGAAGTCTGGGTGCGTGCGTGCTGTAAACCTGCACCTCCTGAGGGCTTCGCCTGGAGCTGACCGCGACCTGGAGCAGCTTCAAGCTCAGCGGTAATGGCGGAGAGCGGCCTGACCCTGAAATCAGAAACACGGCCTTTTGGCCACGTCAGACCATAGGAAAACCTTCGCCGTGTCACGGCGAAGGTGAGGAGGGGGTTGGCTGGCCGTGTGGCGGCCTAGGTGTGCGTGCTTAGGTCGCTCTGTGGCCGTGTTTATGGGTGTGTTTAGTGGGTGTTTAGGGAGGTGTTGGCTGTTGATGAAGGGGTGGAAAATGTTCAGCGGTCGGTGGCGGAGGTGAAGAGGTTGGTGGCGAGACGTGTGAAGGTGTGGAGTGATGGGTGCTTCTCGCCGGAGGTTGGTCGGAGATGGGGAAGATGGCGGTGGATAGTTGCTGTCGAGGGGTAATTTGTGAAATAAATTGAGGGGAATTGAAAAGGGGATAGAGAGGAGTAAGTCTAACCTAATTAGCAGACGAAAGATGGGGAGGAGGCGGCGAGCGGCTGTGCTGCCGTCGCCGGAGAAGACAACGCCCAGGGGAGAAGATGACGATGAGGAAGAGGTGCTGGAGGGTGCCAGCTGGTGCGGCCAAGCACAGTGGATGATGGTGAGCGTAACCCTGCCATTGGTATGGTGGTAGGGTGACGAGATGCGGAGGAGGAAGGTCGTCGAAGCCTGCGGGCGAATGGCCGAAGGAGGAAGAGACGAATTTTGAGGGAATTCCTTGGCCAAGACAAGCTCCAAGGAAGCGGCAGGGGCTGCTGCTCCTTAAATAGGGGCTGACAGGGAGGGGATCGCGAGGAGGAGGCGTGGGCTCCTCTCCGGAGGCATGGCCGTAAAAGACCTATACCTCTCGAGCATTCGCACGCGAGGTATGGCGGCCGGCAGGGCATGGTAACCGATCCATGCGGAAGAGGACAACGTAGGAGATCTTCCTTTCAAGTCTGGGGCCGGCTCCCCAGGTCTGCGTAGCGCCATCCTCCATGCAAAGTCGCCGGAGGTATGGCCTGCGCAGTGCGGTGGTAGAAGGACCTGTCTGCAGAAAGAGACGATAAAGATAGGGGGTTTCTGCAAGGGTCCAAAAAGCTAAGTGTCAAAAAGTAATTGTTGAGGACCATTTTGTAAAGTGGGTCAAGGCGACCTTTCCTTAGGTCCAAATTATGGTATAACCGTAATTTGGACCTAAGGAATCAAATGGTGAGGTTGGTTTTTAGGTTTAACCATGTTTGATCAGACATTTTGCACAAAAATCTAAATAAGGTCAAAAATTGGGTATAGTTCTCAATCTAGGTCAAGACAGGTTCCAATGGCCAAATTGAAGGTTCTAAACCTTAGGGGATATTTTTTCATGAATTTTATAGGATTTAATTGATTTTTATCTTGCCTGAAACTTCGTGAATTAAAGTGAGTTTGTTTTAGGGTTACAGAATGTCATTTAATTCCCAAATTTTGTTATAACCCTTTCCTGATCGAATTATCCCACTTTTTCTCTTATTAAGCCCATTTGACCTGTGTCTAGACCCTTAGAAATCCCATTTATGTACTGCAATGGTAAAATTGTAGTTTTACCCCTTGTGAATTATTTTATACTCAGATTTGCAATTTCTTGATTTAAGCTTTCCCTTAGGCTTTATAGGAGCTTTTGTACACTTAATTAGGTTAAAATGTGCTAGTTAGGGTTCATGATGAGGTTCTCATCAGGAGCCAACTCTTTGTTTTAAGTGTGCGCACCATCTCCTCTTGCAACTACCGTGCGGCGACAGAGCACGGCGCACTGCCGATCTTCATCACCACACCTGCGCTCGCACAACAGCAACAACAGTCTCCGTGCTCCCACCGGTGGTGAATAGCGCACTCGTGCTCCCAGCCCGCGCTCGCACAACAGTGCACTCGCGCCTCCCAACCCGCACGTGCACAGCCGCAGCAGCAAACATTCCATTGCTGACCTCCTCTCGCACGGCCCTTGCGCGTGTGCCACAGCCGGCCCCCTCTTCTTCTTCTTCTCCATCAACCCATAGAGCGGGTGTTTATCATGCTGAATCGGGTTTTAAGAATATCGCGTTGTAATATAGCCGAAAAAGCCTTTAAAACAAATACAATTTTATTACTCAAATTTTAAAGTTCGAGGTCGAACACAGGGAGCAAATTGGTGCTTTAAAAATCAAGATCACAATTAAATGAATATGTAATAATTTCAATGTCACAATGCAAAAATATAAGAGTAGATGTGTAGCACAAAATATTCAAGAACTCAATTATGAATAAAAAATAGAATTTCTTCTCTCTCTGATTCTCTTCTCCTTCTGATTTTTGCCTTGGTGAGCTCTGTCTCCTGCATTCTGATTTGGCCTTGGCTTCTCCCTTCTTCAGTTTTCCTTGGCTTCCTCTGCCTCTCCTGCTTCTTCTTGTTTAGCTTTTCTCTTCTTTCTCTCTCTGCCAGCTGCCTTCTTCTTTGGCTTTTGCTATGTTGCTTTCAGCTTCTTTTTGCTTCTCTTTTCCTTCTTTGCCTTAGCATCTGCAGCCCTTTTCTTTCCTTCAGCTCCTTCTTCTGTTCTTCTTTCTCTTCTGACTTCTGCCTTCTCTGCTGCCTTGCCATCTCCTTCTTCTTCCTTAGCTTCTCTTCTTCTCCTCTTCGGCCTGCAGAGCAAAACCTACCCCCTACCCACGCGAACTCTCTTCTCTCTTTTCTCTCTTAGGTTCTGCTCTCCCAGAGCCACGTTTCTCGGGTAATCGGGTCGGGTACACACCCGGGACCAGGCCCACCAACGTGCAGTGGTGGGCGATGTGTTCTAGCCAGGTGGGGTCACCAGGTCCGCGAGGCGTGGTCCCGGACGAGGCGTTCGGGTCGGATGACAGAGGGACCTTACCCTGTGAGTTGGAGGTGAAGAGCCTATGGCAAGAAAATAATTTATGCGGGTGAAGCACCTCGAAACTTTCCGAGGTGGGACTATCTTCCCACCCCCTTCGCGCGTGCCTGTAGCAGAAGAACTCCTTCGATTGAGGCAGCTGCGACTGCCCTCGACTCTAATTGGATGAGTGGAGATGCTCGCAAGAGTGCCCCGCGTAGCCTGGGACTCGACCTGGGGCTGACGAAGCCTGGAGCTCGTTGCAAGAAAGCTTCAAGCCTGGCGTCAATGGTGTAGGGCTCCTGGACCTGAAATCATCACAACGGTTTTGCGGCCACGATAAAACACTTAGGGAGCTTCGCCAAAGTGCAGCGAGTGTACAGAGGTGGTCTGCGTGGCGTGGGAATGCCTATGGGAGCGTGCCTAGGGCACACTGTGGCCGTGTGTGTGGGTGTGTTCGGGGCTGTGTTTGGGTGAGTTGCGGAATGATATGAGTGGGGGATTATGATCTGGGCATCGAGGTGGAGCTTATGGACCGGTCGGCGAGGAGGGAGGTGGTCTGTGGAGGTGGAGCGAATTCGTCGGTTTTGGTGGTCGGAGGTGAAGGGGATGATGGTGGTGGAGTACGGCAGCAGTCGGTTGAGGGAAATAAAGAGGAGGAAGGAATGTAGAGGGTGAGAGAGAATTATCTAGGAGGTGAAGAGATGAAGATGAGACGGAGGTGGCGTCTGGCACGTATTACCGATGTCGGAGACGGAGATGCTTAGTGAGGATGGTCGATGAGGACGAAGAGGATGCAGGGGCGTCGGCGGGTGCTGCGCAACGTGGATGAACGTGAGGGAGAGGAACCTGCCACCGGTATTGTTGCTAGGTGACGAGGGAGAGTAGGAGAGGTTGCCGGAGCTTGATAAGCAAGTTGGCCAGCGGAGGAGAGACAAAATTGAGGAGGTTCTCTGGCTGATTCAAGCTTAGGAGATGCGGGGTGAAGTGGGGCTGCTTAAATAGGTCACGGGAAGGGGTTTTGTGCTTGGAAGCCAACCTTCCAAGCAAGGTAAGGTCGCCGGCGATGATAACTCGAGAGAGACCTAAATCTCTCATGCGTTCGCATGAGAGATTGGGTACCAAGTAGGGCCTCAAATTGGGTTCACATTGGAGGGGATTTTTCAGAGAATCTCCCTTCCAATTTTGAAGGGGATTCTCTGAGAGATTTGGGAGAAATCGCCTTCTAAAACTTGCTGGAGTAGGATTCCTCTGCTCTAATGGTGGAGGGACCTAATTTCAAAGAACGATGAAGAATCTAGAGGTCAAATGCAAGGGTTTTTGAAAGATAGGGGTAGGAATGTAATTGGGTCAGACCTATTCGAAAAGTGAGTCAAGATGAGTTCCCCTTAGGTCCAAATTTCGGTAAAAACCTAATTTGGACCTAAGGAATCCAATGGTGAAGTTAGATTTTGGGTTTGACCACGTTTGACTAGGTAATTTACGTAGAAATTTAATTTAGGGCAAATATTTGTCTGAGACCCCATTCTTGGTCAAAATGGGTTCCAATAGCTAAATTGAAGGTTCTAAACCCTAGAGAATATTTTTATATAATTTTTAGAGGGTTTATGTGAATTTTATCCTAACCAGAACCTTGTTTAATCAATTCGATATATTTTAGGGTTACAAGAAGTCATTTAATTCCCAGAACTCGCACGAACCCTTTTCTATCTGTTTCAACCCACTTATTATGTTGTTAAGACCATTTGACCTGTGTTTAGATCTTGCGAAAATATGTTGTTTCTTGCAATGGTAAAATTATAATTTTACCCCTTATTTCTTGCATTTCTCTCAAAATGATTTTTCAGTGAATTAAGACCTCCAGTTGGTTATGTAGGAGCTTTTGTTCTCTTTTATGTGTCAAGTTGGGCTAGTTAGGGCTTGATGAGAACACCAACATGAGTCCTAACTAGTTCATTTTGACCCATAAAAGAGAACAAGAGCTCCTATATAACCAACTGGAGGTCCTAATTCAATGAATAAACATTCTGAGAGAAAAGTAAGAAACAAGGGGTAAAACTGTAATTTTACCATTGCAGTACAACAACGGATTTCTCAAGGGCTAAACAACAATCAAAAGGTCTTAACAAGATAAAAAGTGGGTTGGTTCAGACAGAAAAGGGTTCGTGCTAGTTCTGGGAATTCAATAACATCTTATAACCCTAAAACTGACACACTTGATTAACCAAGGTTCTGGTCAGGATAAAATTCAACTAAATCCTATAAAAATCATATAAAAATATTCTCTAGGGTTTAGAACTTTCAATTTGGCCATTAGATCCTATTTTGACCTAGAATGGGGTCTCAGCTAGATATTTACCCTAATTGGATTTTTACGTAAATTGCCTAATCAAACGTGGTCAAACCCAAAATACAACTTCACCATTGGATTCCTTAGGTCTAAATTAGGTTTGTACCAAAATTTTGACCTAAGGGGAACTCATTTTGACCTACTTTGCAATAAGTCCAACTGATTACATTTCTACCCCTATCTTTCGAAAACCCTTGCATTTGGCTCCCTAGCTTCTTCGTCGTCCTTGCAAATAGGTCCCTCCACCATTATCGCGGAGGAAATCCTACTCCGGCGAACTTTAGAAGAGGGATTCTCCTTGATTGTTTAGAGAATCCCTCCCAAAATTGTAAGGGAGATTCTCTGAGTAATCCTTTCCAATCTAAACCCACTGATGAACCCTAATTTGTACCCAATCTCTCATGTGAACACATGAGAGATTTGGGTCTTTTTGAAGCTTCCAACTCCGATGGACATACCTTGCTTGGAAGCTTGGCTTCCAAGCAGAAAACCTTCCCCAGAGGACTATTTAAGCAACCCCTGATCCAGCCGCATCTCCTCAGCTTGGAATTGGGTCGGTCCACCTTCAATTTGTCTCTCCTCATCGGCCACAAAAACTCCGCAAGCTCTGGTGGTTCCTCCCTGATGAGAACCTCATCATGAGCCATAACTAGCTCATTTTGACCTAATACAGAGAATAAAAGCTCCTACATAACCTTAGAAAGGCTTGGCTCAGAGAGATTCTGAGTTTGCAAAGAAAACATAAACTGAGGGCTAAAAATGCAATTTCACCAATCCGATCTGAAAATAAGGTAACTCAGGGTCCAAACATAGGTCAAAACAACCTAATAAGAAGAAAAGTAGGATGAGATGACTCAATAAGGGCTACAGCAACTCCAAAGAATTAAATGACAGCCTGTAACCCTAAAAACAAATCCACTTCAATTCACGTGGTTCGAGGCAAGGTAAAAATCAACTAAACCCTCTAAAATTCATATAAAAATAATCTCTAGGGTTTAGGACTTTCAATTTGGCCTTAGGAACTCATTTTGACCTACATTGAGAACCATGCCCAATTAACAACTTAATTTGGGTTTTTACGTAAATTGATCGGTCAAACAAGGTTTAATCTAGAAATAAAATTCACCATCAGAATCCCTAGGTTCTAATTAGTCATGTATAAAAACCTGGGCCTAAGAAGAAACCTTCTTGACCAACTTTACACTTTGGTCCTCATATATTTACTTTTTGGCCCTCAACTTTTGAACCCTCACATTTTGGCCCCTAACTCTCCTTCGTTCTTTACATTTAGGTCCCTCCTGCAAAACCTGCGCAGCGCCATGCTCCGGCGACCTTGCGCGGAGCATGGCACCGCGCAGGGTGAGGGAGGGGCCCTGGCAAGTCAATGGGGGGTACCCTGCGTCGTCAGCCACCGCAGGGACACCCCCCTGAGTGATGCGACCACCCATACCGCCCGTGCGAACGCACGGACGGTATGGGTCCCCTTCCTCCGGCGAGGGAGACACGTCGTCTCCCTCTACCCTCCTCTCTGATTCTGCCCCTATAAATACACTCGTCGCTTCGCCGTTCTTCCCAGCTCGGATCTGACGGAGACACCCCCTCAATTCCTCCCTTCACACTCCGACAGACGCCCCCTTGCTCCGGCGGCCTCTCCTCCTCCTCCTCGTCGCCCTGCCGCACTACCAGCAGCAGGGTTACCTTCCCTCGATCTTTCCGCGTCACGCCGCACCCAGCTGGCGCCTCTCCGGTCCCTTCCTCGCCGCCGCCCCTTCCTCTGGGCAATTTCTTCTCCAACGACAGTCGATACGACTGTCGCCTGCGCCAACCCCTCTTCGTCCAGCTTAATAGGTAAAACTTCTCTTCTTCCTCCCCTCTTTTTTTTCCATACTGAAACCCTTACTGTCGGCCCCGATTTCCCACCGATCACCCTCACCTTCTCCACCTCCGGCCAAACTCCGGCGAACCGCTCCCATCGCTCCAGCACCCCACACGGCTCGCCGACCTGTGCATAACCTCCGCCTCCTCACCCTGATCCTCTTCCACCCCTCCACTTCCCACCAAACGCCCTCTGCAGATCCACCGAACACACCCACTTCTCCGCCCACAGTTTGACCTAGGGTGACCCTTTTGCTCCACCACGCCCACTGCAGACCCTCCGACCACCTTCGCCGTGCCACGGCGAAGGTTCTCCGCATATCTGATCAGGCCGAGAAGCCGTGCTTCTGTGAACAGGTGTCGCGCCCGCCTTCGCCATTGCTGACCAGCGAAGCTCCTTCGACTTGCTGCTCTAGGCACACCACGCCCAGGTCAGACTCCCAGGCTTCGCGGGGTAGCTTCGCGAAGTGTCAGGCTGCAGTTCGGGCAAAGCCCTCGCGCGAAGTTCGACTGCCGCTGCTTCCTCCGCGCAGGCGCTCACATTGGGGTGGGACATTTAGTCCCACCTCGGAAGGCTTCGAAGAGGCGCGCCGATATAAGTTGAAAACGTGCTGTAGGCTTATCGCCTCAGCACACGGGGTGAGGTCCCTCTCACACCGCTTCACCCGGCCCGTCCGCGAGCTCATCACGTGGATCCGGCCGACCCGACCCAACTTGACTCGCACTCCTCGCCCACCACCGCACGCCGGTGGGCCTGGACCCGGGCGTGACTCGTACCCGATTACCCGATTGCTCTGGGAGAGCTGTCCTAAGAGCGAACTCTGAGAGAGAAAGAGATGCGCGGGGGAGGGGGGTAGAGTAGGTTTTGCCCTCTTACTCTGAACTCTTGAGCGTGCAGGCACAGGTGAAGAAGAAGGAAGCTAAGGGAGACACTGTAGCAACAAGCGGTTTAAGTTGTCTGATTTTCAAATCAGACGACGTCCTGAAGACAGGTGAAGGCAAAGAAGAAGAAGGAAGGCGAGGCAGAGGAAAGAGAGGAACACAGAGAAGCCAAGTTAAGACTCTGCAGAGATCAGAAGACAAAGAAGAAGAAGAAAAGAAGAGAGAAGGAGCAGCCAAGTGAAGAAACAGAAAGCAGAAGAAGAAGAAGAGAAGCAAGAAGAAAAGAAGAAGAAGAGCACGGGAGGAAGATCTGAAGCAAGAAAAGAAGAAACAAAGAAAATAAAAAGAAGAAAAAGACAGGATCGTCCAACCAAGAAATAGAGGAAGAACACGAAGAACAAAAGCCAAATAGGAGAGAAGACAAAGAGGAAGAAAGAAGAGAAGAAGAAGAAGCCAAACTTTCATCTCTCTCTCTCTCTCTTTATTTTTGTAATAGAACATGTATATCTCTAGAATACGACTTGCTCCTTGAGTTCGACCTCGGGAGAACTGTATTTTCCGAGTAACAAATATTAGCAAATGATGGCAATAAATATCTGTACTACAACGACTTAAGAAAAGCTAGTTGCTGCCACCGTTCTCCAGTTGGCGCCGTTGCCGGGGAGCAACGGCTATTCTAGAGGTAAACATTTTTGTTTCTTTTTAGTTCTAATAATCTCCTCACTTTTGTGTAGCTACAGGAAATCAAGAAGACAAGCAACCGCACGACAACCACTCCGAGGACAGGTAATTTTTTCTCTCTCGCTATTAACCCCTAAACTCTAAAGAGGAAGAAAAGAAAAGAACAAGCACTATAGGGCTAACATGTCTTCTATACTTAGTAAACCATAAGAAGTTGCATGTTTTCAACCCATTATTCCTGTACACTATTAAGGGTATTTAGGGGCTAACACATTCTTGCTTGAGCCCTAATTACCCACCAAAGAACTAACTGGACCAAGTAGAGCCAACATAAGATTCAACATTAGGGATTTAGAGACACACTTCTTAAACAAGAATTGAGAAACCTTAAAAGAAGTGTGCCCAAGCCATTATCTGAAAATACCTATCCAAAGAAACCCTAAAATAAGATTGGCTCTTTAAACACTTGAACCCTAAAAGACAAGACCTAATAAGCAAAACTAGCAGGTAAAGTTGACCATTTGGGTCAACTAACCTTCAAATTAGGTCACTCTTTGCACTTAAAAGACTAAAGTTCAAGTGGAACCTTAAGCACCTTGATCTTGAATTAAAATTGGTAGACTTAAGAGGTCAAGATCCCCATTCTGGTCTACCTGGAACCGCAGTGACAAGAGAGGTCGGGTAGGGGAAACCCTGTAACCCGTGGGGACGCTCTACCGTGTAGGGGTCTTCGCAGGACTCACCCTCTCTGGCTGCCCAGGTAATTCTCAGGTGGTCGATCTTTCTGATCAAGGGGTCCATCTGCCCCGCACCTCTATAGTCACCCAACACATTCTTGGGTGTCTTGATTGGGTCCAGCACCTTCTAAACTCATCTCTTCCAACAGTGCATGTACGGTAGGAGGTCCTTAAGACCACCCTTAAGACCTCCTTTAGAAATTCGCTCTCGTCAAGGCCAAGCCTCGACGCCCGTGTTTGTGCAGCAACCCCCTCACATTATTCTCTCTTCTGATTCATAACCAAGTTCTTCTTCTTCCCCCATCATGGCTCAGCCAGTTGAGGAAGAAAACAATCTAGAGCACCAGCTCCAGCGACTCAACGACCTCTTCCAAAACTTTGTGCACCCACCGCAGCGTCCGATGATGCGGGACCACTACAATCCTGCTGCGGTGGCCGTTGAGCCTCGAGTCAGAATCCCGACTGGAGGACCTGATTCTGAATTGAAGCCCAATATGATTCATGCTATACCTAAATTCCATGGGCTTAATTCTGAAGATCCCTTCTAGCACATCAAACAACTAAAGCATCTGGCCAAAACTTTTGGGTCAGACGCACAAAATCGGGATATTCTTCTCATGAAGATGTTCTCCTTTTCTCTTATTGACAAGGCCGCCCATTGGTACCAAACTCAGACCCGGCCGATCAATAATTGGGAAGAACTTCAGTCCGAGTTCCTAAAAAAGTTCTTCCCTGTTGGACGGACCAACGCCTTGCACCATCAGATTACACACTTCACCCAACAAACAGGGGAACCTCTCCATGAGGCATGGGATCGTTTTCAGGATCTCATGAGAAAGTGCCCCCATCACAGAGTTCCTAAATGGGAACAAGTCCAATCTTTTTACCAGGGACTCCGTGAGGACATCCGTCTTTTCGTCAATGCAACCTGCGGAGGAAATATCATGGGTCAACATGAAGACACCGTGTGGGAGATTCTCGAAAACATGTGCGAGAACTCCATCAACAATGACTCCATGGGATTATTCGACAGGACGAATACCCGCGCAGCGACGAATCTTAGGGGAGCACATGAGACGCAGGGCCTGTCCGCATCAGTCGACCTGGAATTAATGGCCAGTCGATTGGACAAGGTCTCAATTATCGAAAAGAAGGTGGATGAGCTGACTCAGCATCTGCAGCGAGCCACCTCTGCGCATAACCCTTTCGCACAGCCTCCTTCCACAAGGGAAACTATGCAAAACATTCTCCATCGATCTTCTCCTAGGATGGACCCATCATCCGAATCTTTGCCCGGAAGTCCTTCCGATTCCTTCTTCACCTGCCAGGGAAATTCCATTCCCTCTTTCTCTAACCCTCTGGAGGTTCCTCAGACCTGCGAGGACCTCAACGCCATCCAGAACGACCCTTTCTCCAACACCTATAATCCTGGATGGTGAAACCATCCTAACTTCCAGTGGGCGGGAAATTCCCAAACCCAAAGACCATCCTTCCAACCCCGCCCACAACCTCCTCGTCCTTACCAGCCGCCTCAGCCTCAGCCCAACCCTACTTACCCATCTGGGCCGAATCAAGATCAAATGTCCCTTATCCTTCAGACCCTGGCTGACATTCAAAGAACGAATGCGGCTATCCAGAAACAACACAAGAACGAACTTACAGAGGTCCGAAACCAATTGACCCAGTTGGCAAACTCTCGCCAGCCAGGTACTCTTCCTTCCCAACCTCTGCCTAATCCTAATAACGTGCCAACCCAACGGCGCGTTACGAACCCAAACCCAGGCCATGCCCATATGATCTATCAGGCCCCCTCTGCTCCTTCACCTGACGGGATAGAGGCCTCCACTTCTTTTGCAGGTTACCAGCAGCAAGCTATCTTACCCAATCCCAACCAAAACCAGGCAGGACTTAAGTCCGTAACGACCCGTAGTGGTAAGGAAACCCAAGACCCACCTCATCCGAACCACTCCAAGCCTGGTAGTGATCCCAAGCCTAGGACAATAATCCAGGACGTCCCCACCCCTATCCCAGATCTACAACCAGGACCTATCCTAGAAGAACCAACCAAGATCCCGTTTCCCGAGGCCTTGACCAAGGGAAAGAAGACCACCAAGCCCGTGGCACCTGAGGAGGACCTGGTCAAGCTTTTTGAGCAGGTCCACATAAACATCCCCTTGATGGATGCAATCCGCCACGTACCAGCTTACACATGATTTTTAAAGAATGTGTGTACACCCCAACGTAAGCCGCGAACCAAGGGTGGGAGCCCAATTGTTCTGTCAGAGCAAGCCAGCTCTGTAATCCTCAGTAAACTCCCACCCAAGGCAAAAGATCCTGGTACTCCCCTGATTTCCTGCAAGATAGGTGCTACCCAATTTGATAGAGCTTTGCTAGACTTAGGTGCATCCATAAACCTGATACCCACATCCTTACTTGACCATCTAGAAGAATCTGAGCTAAAACCAACCGAGGTGACATTACAATTAGCAGATCGATCTATAAAGTCACCAAAAGGGATTCTCGAGGATGTTATCGTAAGAGTGAGGGATTTCTATTTCCCAGTGGACTTTATAGTCTTAGATATGGACGCGCCTAAAAACCCTAGGGATACACCAATCATTCTAGGGAGACCTTTCTTGGCTACTGCTAGAGCCAACATCAGCTGTGAGGAGGGCCAAATAGAGCTTAAATTTGGAGATCAAACCTTAAAAATTGATATATTTAAGGCCTAATAAGGAATTAATTGCGGTGTCATCGAACAGATTTGTGATGTTAGGATTTTGGTTGATGAGTCACACCTCCAGAATGACTCGATTATGCCTCATCAATCACAGAAGGATCTTGACCCGCAAACAGAGGATTCGAATCCAGACATACATAACCCAGTAACTCCTACCCTTGAACCTCACATCTACACTGAACCACCCGCTGCTGCTGATAACCCTATCCTCGAGTTAAAGCCTCTTCCTGCTCACTTGAAATACATCTTTTTGGGTTCCAATCAGACCCTTCCTGTGATTATAAATTCCACCCTCAGTTCCGAACAGGAATCCCGTCTGATTACTATTCTCCAGCAACATCGCAGAGCCATCGGGTGGACTCTCGATGATTTGACTGGAATAAGCCCCTCTTATTGTACTCATCATATCTATTCAGAAGAGGGCGCACGACCTTCTGGTGAAATGCAGAGACGTTTGAACCCTAATCTGCAGGAGGTCGTGAAAAAGGAGATCATTAAGTGGTTAGATGCCGAGATCATCTACCCGATCTCCGATAGTCGTTGGGTGAGCCCAATTCAGGTTGTGCCTAAGAAGGCAGGACTCACCACCATAACGACTGAAACTGGAGAAATCATTCCTACCCGATTAGCCAATGCGTGGAGAGTCTGTATAGATTACCGCCGACTCAATTCCTCCACAAAGAAGGACCATTTCCCACTACCCTTCATTGATCAAGTTCTCGAGAAACTAGCGGGAAATAGGTTCTTCTGCTTTCTTGACGGGTACTCCGGTTACAACCAGGTGGCAATCCATCCTGAGGACCAAGAAAAGACCACATTTACCTGCCCCTTTGGAACGTATGCTTTCCGAAGGATGCCTTTTGGTCTTTGCAATGCACCCACACCTTTTCAGCGGTGCATGCTTGCCATATTCTTAGATATGGTAGGTGATTTCCTGGAAGTCTTCATGGATGACTTTTCAGTCTTCGGAGAATCTTTTGATGATTGCCTCCAACACTTGGTCCAGATACTCAGGCGATGCATTGAGGTGAACTTGGTTCTTTCCTGGGAAAAGAGCCATTTCATGGTGCCTGAGGGAATTGTCCGGGGACACTCAATTTCGGAAAAAGGCATCCACGTGGATCGAGCTAAGGTTGATCTGATTTCTCGCCTTCCCGTACCTAGCTCGATCAGGGACATCCGTTCCTTTTTAGGGCACATCAGTTTTTACCGCCGTTTCATTCCAGATTTCTCGAAAATCGTGCGCCCCTTACTTCTCTTCTCTCTAAGGATGTACCTTTTGAAATCTCCAAGGAATGCACGCTAGCCTTTGAAAACCTGCATGACTGAGTCACCCAGGCACCTATCCTACAATCCCCTGACTGGTCTCAACCCTTTGAGATCATGTGCGATGCGTCTGACTTCGCTGTAGGAGCGATCCTGGGGCAGAAAGCTGACGGGAAACCCGTGGTCATCTACTACGCTAGCAAGACACTTGACGAGGCTCAACGTAACTATACGGTTACGGAGAAAGAGCTGCTAGCCGTAGTATTTGCCCTTGAAAAATTCCGATCGTATCTTCTGGGTTCCCATGTCATCATTTACTCGGATCACACGGCTGTAAGGCATCTCCTTGCCAAGAAGGATGCGAAGCCCCGACTAATCCGTTGGATCTTGCTGTTGCAAGAATTCGATCTTGAGATTCGCGACAAGGCGGGAAGGCAGAATGTGGCAGCCGACCATCTGCCCCGTCTTCCTTCTGAGATCATCAACCCTTCCGAACCCATCATGGAACATTTTCCTGATGAGCACCTACTTTTTGTTGGTACTAGACTTCCATGGTTTGCTGATATAGTAAACTACTTGGCATCTCATCAGACATCGTCTGATTGGCCGAAGGCCAAGAAAGACAAATTGCATTCTGATTCCAAGTATTACATTTGGGAAGACCCGTACCTTTTCTGCATAGGTGCTGATCAAATTATTCGGAGATGCGTCCCGGAAGAGGAAATCAGCAATATCCTATCTTTCTGCCATGACCAGGCACGCGGTGGCCATTTCTCAGGGCATAAAACCGCATCCAAAGTCCTCCAGTGTGGCTTCTACTGGCCTACACTTTTCAAAGACGCATACAGTCACTGCAAGGCATGCAGTCGTTGCCAGACTTTGGGCAACATGAACCATCGTGACATGATGCCTTTGCAGCCGATTCTCGTATGCGAAATCTTCGATGTATGGGGGATTGATTTTATGGGTCCCTTTCCTGTTTCGGATGGTTTCGAGTACATTCTGCTTGCGGTGGACTACGTGTCCAAATGGATCGAAGCCATACCGACCCGAACCTGCAATCACAAGATTGTTCTTAAGTTCATACATCAAAACATTTTCTCAAGGTTCGGGATTCCCCGTGCTATTATCTTTGATGGGGGGACCCATTTTACAAATGCTCAGTTTAAGTCACTGATGGCCAAATTTGGGGTGTCTCATCGAATCTCTACTCCTTACCACCCCAAAACAAATGGTCTAGCTGAGCTATCAAATCGGGAGATCAAGAAAATCCTACAAGTCACTGTTCGGCCTAACAGGAAGGACTGGTCGTCCCGACTTCCGGAAGCATTGTGGGCCTATAGGACCGCCCATAAGACCCAATTGGGCATGTCTCCCTTTAGACTGGTGTACGGAAAGGCATGTCACCTTCCCGTAGAACTGGAGCATAAAGCCTATTGGGCAGTACGGAACTGTAATCTAGATCTTTCCAAGGTTGGAACCCACAGAAAACTCCAAATCAGCGAGATCGATGAATTACGCCTAGACGCGTACGAGAACTCGTGAATCTACAAGGAGCGGGTTAAAGCCTTCCACAACAAGCACATCTCGAGAAAGATCTTTCATCCTGGTCAAAAGGTCCTACTCTTTGATGCCCGACTCAAACTTTTCCCGGGGAAACTGAGGTCCAAGTGGGTCGGACCGTATTTAGTCCGACAGGTTTTTGGAAATGGAGCAATTGAAATTAGTCCACTCATCCATGATTCCGAACCTTTCATCGTGAACGGTCAGAGACTCAAACCGTTCATTGATGAGACTTCTACTGATTCGGCTGAGTCATCCCTCATCCTCCATTCCCCTTGAACTTACTGCGCCCGGCCGATGGCGTAAAACTCAGCGCTTAACGGGAGGCAGCCCATCATTTCTTGAAAATCTAAAACCTTTTTTCTGACACCATTGTGCACTTAAGGTTCACCCTTTAAGACAGCCGACTCCACCTCAGATGCTTGCATCTGAGATTAGAAATCGTCTGCAGAATTCATCCCGACCCATTCACTCACAAAAATATCTGTCTTAAGGAATAAATTAAGTAAATAAAAACCCCTAAATCACAATGAGGACATTGCAAGTTTTAGGCATGGGGGGGTATAAGTGCCAAACTTGTAGAAAAAAAAGGTTTTAAATAAAAAATTCACAGATGCCAAAAACACCATAAAAATTAAAAAGAATAAGAGGAGAAAGGAAATTTTGAGAAGGAAAAGAAACAAAATGAAAAGGAGCACAAAAAGATGAAAGAAAAGAGTAATAGTCATTAGTAAGAAGCTAAGGAATTAACCTTAGTCTAGACCATTTTTTTCAAGAAAAGAAATGAAAAGTGCTTGGTAAGATTAGTAAGAACGCAAACCTTAGGCATTCTTGATAGACTCTTAGTACCCATTAAGATCTAGACAATCCTCAAGAGGTTGAGGAAAATGAAAAGCTTAAGTACTAGGTCCAAGGCTTAGGGAGTATTTGACCTCGCTAACTAACTTCTAGTTTACGGGACTCAGTAACCTAAGCACCCTAACCTCACACACAGCCTGGTTCAGCAAGCGTAAAAATCAAAATCACGTAGAAGCGTCGAAAAAATTCTGAAAAATACACCTAGAGTAGGAGCGGCCGATCAACACAAGTTGATTTGGATGAGTTCCCAGCGCAGAGAGGCGGGAAATCCCCTCAAAGATGCGTAACAAAATATCATCTCCTCGGTACTTGTCTCTTAGGATATTCACATATCCTACTGGGGGCATGTAAGCACCCTGCTGGTTCAGATTCCATGGATGGCATTATCACGAAGTGTCAACTGCCAGGGTCTGAACGCAGCCACGGAACACCATGGATGGGATTATCTCGAAATCTCAGTAGCCAGGGTTCTGGGGGTTGCCATGGGCGGTGCTATCTCGAAGCATCGATCGCCAGGAACCCTTGGGGATTGATGATGGGGGCAAGAAATCTGATACAGACCGTGTTGAAAAGCCAATCCTAAGCTAGAATTAAAAAGAAAAAAGAGAGAGAAAACTCTCCAAAAACAGAAAAAATTTCTACCTCTCTCTCTCTCAAAACGCACTGCGAACTGAACCAGGGCTAAAATCATTTCAAGCACGGGTGCTTTAACTACAAAGTCCAATAAACCTTAGGTTAGTTCTTATGGGTCTTAAAAACCCTTGCTAAGGACTGAGGCTGAGGCTAGACAGATTTGGATCTTGATTGGTACTAGAGTACCTTTTAAGCCTATGATCAGCATTCTAACCTAATCTAAGTTTAAATGAAAAAGCACTTATCTGAAGCTATTAAAGAACTTCATGGTCTAGAACAAGGGTTGAAACATTAAGTTTTTGCTAAGGGAGCAAAAGCTAGGCATGGGGGTATGATGAGAACCTCATCATGAGCCATAACTAGCTCATTTTGACCTAATACAGAGAATAAAAGCTCCTACATAACCTTAGAAAGGCTTGGCTCAGAGAGATTCTGAGTTTGCAAAGAAAACTTAAACTGAGGGGTAAAAATGCAATTTCACCAATCCGATCTGAAAATAGGGTAACTCAAGGTCCAAACATAGGTCAAAACAACCTAATAAGAAGAAAAGTGGGATGAGATGACTCAATAAGGGCTACAGCAACTCCAAAGAATTAAATGACAGCCTGTAACCCTAAAAACAAACCCACTTCAATTCACGTGGTTCGAGGTAAGGTAAAAATCAACTAAACCCTCTAAAATTCATAGAAAAATAATCTCTAGGGTTTAGGACTTTCAATTTGGCCTTAGGAATCCATTTTGACCTACATTGAGAACCATGCCCAATTAACAACTTAATTTGGGTTTTTACGTAAATTGACCGGTCAAACAAGGTTTAATATAGAAATAAAATTCACCATCAGAATCCTTAGGTTCTAATTATTCATGTATAAAAACTTGGGCCTAAGAAGAAATCTTCTTGACCAACTTTACACTTTGGTCCTCATATATTTACTTTTTGGCCCTCAACTTTTGAACCCTCACATTTTGGCTCCTAACTCTCCTTCGTTCTTTGCGTTTAGGTCCCTCCTGCAAAACCTGCGCAGCGCCATGCTCCGGCGACCTTGCGCGGAGCATGGCACCGCGCAGGGTGAGGAAGGGGCCCTGGCAAGTCAATGGGGGGTACCCTGCGTCATCAGCCACCTCAGGGACACCCCCCTGAGTGCTACGACCGCCCATACCGCCCGTGCGAATGCACGGACGGTATGGGTCCCCTTCCTCTGGCGTCCTCCGGCGAGGGAGACACGTCGTCTCCCTCCACCCTCCTCTCTGATTCTGCCCCTATAAATACCCCCGTCGCTCTGCCGTTCTTCCCAGCTCGGATCTGACGGAGACACCCCCTCAATTCCTCCCTTCACACTCCGACAGACGCCCCCTTGCTCCAGCGGCCTCTCCTCCTCCTCCTCGTCGCCCTGCCGCACTACCAGTAGCAGGGTTACCTTCCCTCGATCTTTCCGCGTCACGCCGCACCCAGCTGGCGCCTCTCCGGTCCCTTCCTCGCCGCCGCCCCTTCCTCTGGGCAATTTCTTCTCCGGCGACAGTCGATACGACTGTCGCCTGTGCCAATCCCTCTTCGTCCAGCTTAATAGGTAAAACTTCTCTTCTTCCTCCCCTCTTTCTTTTCCATACTGAAACCCTTACTGTCGGCCCCGATTTCCCACCGATCACCCTCACCTTCTCCACCTCCGGCCAAACTCCGGCGAACCGCTCCCATCGCTCCAGCACCCCACACGGCTCGCCGACCTGTGCATAACCTCCGCCTCCTCACCCTGATCCTCTTCCACCCCTCCACTTCCCACCAAACGCCCTCTGCAGATCCACCGAACACACCCACTTCTCCGCCCGCAGTTTGACCTAGGGTGACCCTTTTGCTCCACCACGCCCACTGCAGACCCTCCGACCACCTTCGCCGTGCCACGGCGAAGGTTCTCCGCATATCTGATCAGGCCGAGAGGCCGTGCTTCTGTGAATAGGTGTCGCGCCCGCCTTCGCCATTGCTGACCAGCGAAGCTCCTTCGACCTGCTGCTCCAGGCACACCACGCCCAGGTCAGACTCCCAGGCTTCGCGGGGTAGCTTCGCGAAGTGTCAGGTTGCAGTTCGGGCGAAGCCCTCGCGCGAAGTTCGGCTGCCGCTGCTTCCTCCGCGCAGGCGCTCACATTGGGGTGGGACATTTAGTCCCACCTCGGAAGGCTTCGAAGAGGCGCGCCGATATAAGTTGAAAACGTGCTGTAGGCTTATCGCCTCAGCACACGGGGTGAGGTCCCTCTCACACCGCTTCACCCGGCCCGTCCGCGAGCTCATCACGCGGAT
Organism: Thalassia testudinum; assembly: GCA_037157565.1. Taxonomy (NCBI): domain Eukaryota; kingdom Viridiplantae; phylum Streptophyta; class Magnoliopsida; order Alismatales; family Hydrocharitaceae; genus Thalassia; species Thalassia testudinum. Next base: position 60,560,454 of record JAZHRO010000030.1, read on the forward strand.
CCGGCCGACCCGACCCTACTTGACTCGCACTCCTCGCCCACCACCGCACGCCGGTGGGCCTGGACCCGGGCGCGACTCGTACCCGATTACCCGGTTGCTCTGGGAGAGCTGTCCTAAGAGCGAACTCTGAGAGAGAAAGAGACGCGCGGGGGAGGGAGGTAGAGTAGGTTTTGCCCTCTTACTCTGAACTCTTGAGCGTGCAGGCACAGGTGAAGAAGAAGGAAGCTAAGGGAGACACTGTAGCAACAAGCGGTTTAAGTCGTCTAATTTTCAAATCAGACGACGTCCTGAAGACAGGTGAAGGCAAAGAAGAAGAAGGAAGGCGAGGCAGAGGAAAGAGAGGAACACAGAGAAGCCAAGTGAAGACTCTGCAGAGATTAGAAGACAAAGAAGAAGAAGAAAAGAAGAGAGAAGGAGCAGCCAAGTGAAGAAACAGAAAGCAGAAGAAGAGAAGCAAGAAGAAAAGAAGAAGAAGAGCACGGGAGGAAGATCTGAAGCAAGAAAAGAAGAAACAAAGAAACTAAAAAGAAGAAAAAGACAGGATCGTCCAACCAAGAAATAGAGGAAGAACACGAAGAACAAAAGCCAAAGAGGAGAGAAGACAAAGAGGAAGAAAGAAGAGAAGAAGAAGAAGCCAAACTTTCATCTCTCTCTCTCTCTTTATTTTTGTAATAGAACATGTATATCTCTAGAATACGACTTGCTCCCTGAGTTCGACCTCGGGAGAACTGTATTTTTCGAGTAACAAATATTAGCAAATGATGGCAATAACTATTTGTACTACAACGGCTTAAGAAAAGCTAGTTGCTGCCACCGTTCGCCACTCCCCCCTCTCTCTCGTCGCCCAACCACAATACCAGTGGTTGGGTTGCCTTCCTCTCATTCATCCGCGTCAGCCATACCAGCCCAGACGCTGCCACTACCCTCATCTTCGCCGCCGCCTCTTCTACGGAGATCTTCGTCTCCGACATCGGCCGTACCAGCCCAGACGCCTCCCCTGTCCCCTTTGTCTTTAAAATAGGACTGTTAGCTTCCCTCTCCCTTCTGCTCCCGTTCCCCCTCTTTATTTCTCAAAAACATCCCTCGACGCCACCAATCACCATCACCTTCTCCACCTCTGGCCATACCTCCGATGAGGCACCCTCGTCACTCTGCACCTCCATCCACCTCGCCAACCACCCTATGACGTTCGCAACACCCCACTGATCATCTCCCACTACTCCAATCTCTCCGTCGACCATCCATAGGCGCCACCGAACACACCCACTCACACGGCCACAGAGAACCCTAGGCACGCCACCACAGCTGTTCCCACGCCACGCCGACCACCGCCGCATATTCACCGTGCCATGGCAAATCTCCTTGGACGTTTTAACATTGTCGCAATGCCATGCTCATGATTTCAGGTTCACGCAACACCAGCCGCTATGGGTGAAGAAGCTTGAAGCTGCTTCTTGTGTTCCAGCAGCTGCTGCTCCAGGCGTGAGTCCAAGGCTTTTGGTGGCCTACAATATTCCGTGATGCACATACATATGTGGGCGCATGTCTACGTTGCCAGCAAACAGGAACCATCGGAAAAAGGGATGAGATGCCCCAGCAACCTATTCTCCCCATTGAGATCTTTAACATTTGGGGCATCGACTTCATGGGTCACTTTCCTGTGTCTTTCGGATATGAGTACATCCTTGTGGCCATGGACTATGTATTGAAATGGATAGAAGCCATACCCACGCAAACCAATGACCATTCCGTGGTCTTGGATTTTGTTAGGGTAATATCATTTCTCGATACGGGTGCCCAAGAACGTTCATAAGTGATGGAGGACCTCACTTCAAGATTGTGCACTTCACATGACTACTCCAAAATTTGGGAGTCAACCATATGATAGCCACACCTTACCATCCCCAAACGAGCAAACAAGTTGAAGTGCGTAAGGATTGGTCTAAAAAATTAAATGATACTCTTTGGGCCTACAGAACAGCGTATAAAACTCCCTTGGGCATGTCTCCTTTGTGTCTTGTCACCGGAAAAGTGTGTCACCTTCCCGTTGAAATACGACACAAAGCCTATTAGGCTATTAAAAATGTTAACTTAAATATGGATAAAGCGGGAAAGGCACCTATGCTGGAGTTAAGTGAGCTTGAAGAGCTTCGTAATGAAGCCTATGAAACTTCTCAAGCTTACAAGAAAAGTACAAAGGTCTTCCATAATAAGCACAACATTAGAAAGACCTTTGAGCCCAACCAGTGGGTTTGGCTTTTCAATTCCAGACTTAAATTATTTCCAGGAAAGTTCAAGTCCCGCTGGGTGGGCCATGCATTGTTATCAATACCTTCCCTCATGGAGCTATAGAAATTCGAAACCCTACTTCTGGTGCAAGCTTTAAGGTAAATGGTCAACGAATGAAACTTTATGTTACTCTTTCAGATGGCCAAGTTTTGGACGCACTTCGGCTTGAGGTGCCTTAGCTCCTCCCACTCCCCTCCTCAGGTGATATTCTCCCTTGTCTTTATTTTCCAATGAGGACATTGTCAGTTTTAGGCATGGGGGGGTATAACCTGAGGTTGTTTATAGCATTTATAAATATTTGCATGCATTTAGGATAGGTGCATTAGCAAAAAAAAAAAAATCTCTTGAGTTGAATTGGTTAGTCCCTAGCAGAAACTTTTTTATCATGGAGGTGTCATTAAAATTTTTCTTCTTAAATTGTTTCTTAAGTTTAGAATCCAGTACATTTACTTCACTTGCACGTAGACTGGGTAATGGATCTTGTTAAGAAAACCAATAAACATTTTTAGTCTACTGAACCCTTGGACAGTTAATTGGGAGTCAGGCAAACTATTTTCTATTCGATCCACCTAATATTTGTGAGGAAGTAGAGAGACTACTGGTGCGCTAAGTCTAGTGCAAGGACTCTTAAGTTCTGGATAATTAAAGGATGATACCTCAGAGTTAGGCATAGTTTTCTCTCTCTGTTCCTATGTATGAATAGTGTGTTAATTCTCAAGAGTCACCAAATAAGGTAGGTACATAGAGATTGAGTCCTAATAAAACTATAACTTTGGTGAATGGTCACAACCATCCTTCATAAAATCCTCAGCTGAAGGAGGGTAGTGGCGTCAAAGGTCAAAAATAAGCTTGTCCTATCCATCTTTTCCCCGGTGCCGAGAGTAGGCATTTCCACCAAATAAGTCACACAATATCCTCTTGACCATCATCATCCCTAATAATGCCTTATGAATAAAAGTATGCGTTGATTTGTGTTAGTAGTAAAAAAAAATAGAGATAGAGAAGAGACATCTATATGGAAAAAAAAATAGAGAGAGAGAAAAAGAAAAAGAAAAGAGTTCAAGTTTATAGTTTATTTTCATGTCATCTTTCATTATGTGTCGATGTTTTTAAGGTAACAATGAAAGCATCCATTGCGATCCACCAAATATGACCTATACCTACTTTTCAGCATTTCTGATCGCCCAAATACTGGTCGAGGACTTCTAAGTTAGTTGTAGGGTTATTAGGATATTAATTGAAGTGTGAATGCCGTGTTAAGCCACCAAATAGTGAGAACATTTACAAAATCTTGTAAGATATGTGATCTCAGAAAAGAAAGAAGAAAAAGAAAAAGAGAAAGAAAAGAGAGTGAGTGAGCATAAGGGAACGCAAAGAGAGCACAGTTTTTAGCCTTTCTCTAGGTTGACTTGTTTGATAGTTTAGAGATTTAGAGTCTGCGGTACTAGACTACATGTAGCACGAGATGAGTGAGAGCCACCAAATATAAATCCATTCAAATTAGTATCTCCTACCTAAGCCAAAAAGCCGAGGTCGAATTATAGATCATTTTCTGCTTCATCCCCGAGGGAAGTAGTTGCCTATCTCGATAGAATTGTATCAAGCGTGAAGGTAAGTTAGCTCTTCACTTGGATCCATTACCTAGGCTGCTATAACTTCACAATTGTCTGGATCTCTAAATTGTTTTGGAATAAGGAAAGAAGAAATCTTTTGGTTACTTCCATTATTTTTCACTTTTACTAGGGACTAGCAAAACTTAGGCATGAGGGTATTTGATGAGTCCAATTTACTGGACACTTAATTAACCTAAGTACATTTAAATCACGCCTCATTAGATTGCAAGTAGAATTAAGTGATAGTTTATCTTAATTAGAAGATATTTTGTTAAAACTTCATACATATATGTTTACGCAGGGTTATGTGTGCAAATATCCAAAATTCAACTCCATCGCCAGTGGTGCGCTGGCTCTCGCTGGCCTCATCTGATCGCCTCCTTCTCGCCAGCCTCAAAAGCCTGGCCACCCAGATTAGCCAACAACCTATGGCACCGCCTCATCAATAATTTTGTTGGAGACGATCTCAGGGGAGGAAACAAAACTTGAGAGGCATTTAAAAATAGGAGGATGGATAGAGGATGGGTGCCTGGGGGGGAATCTTCATCGTGCATAGAGCTCGCACAATGGAAGGAGCCAACTCTTTGTTTTAAGCGTGCACACCATCTCCTCTTGCTACTGCCGTGCAGTGACAGCACAGCGCACTGCCCACCGCCATCACCACACAGGCGTGTGCACAGCAACAGCAACAACCTCCGCACTCCCATCGGCAGTGAACAGCGCACTTGCGCTCCCAGCTCGCGCGCTCAAAACAGTGCACTCGCGCCTCCCAACCCGCACGTGCACAGCCACAGCAGCAAACACTCTGGCGCTGACCTCCTCGCGTGTGCGCCACAGCAGGCCCCCTCTTCTTTTTCTCTGTCAACCCACAGAGTGGGGGAACCCAAACCACCCAAAAATGCAGCCACGACCACGGACCTCCATTCACACGCCGTCGACTCCAACACACTCGCCGCACCCTCGAGCACAGCCATGCCCTCAGAACCGCCCATGAAAGCTTGCGTGTGATGGCGAGCTGCTGCCCCTCCTCATCGCCGGCGAGAGCTCCAGCCTTCGATCGATGTGCCGCCGCCACCCACGCGTAGCCCTCGTCGTGGCCAACCTCTTCCGAGCTCCGCACGCCTGACCGCGACCTCTTCTTCACGCGCGGACGAGGCAAAGAATTCCTCAATTTCGGGTTCTATTAGTATTTACATTTGATGCCATTGCCACCGATTTTATTTTTTATTTTTTAATATTATATTGAAGAGAAATTACATCAGAGCACTTATACTTTCTCGTTATTATTCAGTGCATATTTTTCACTTTCGATTGCATCAAATTGTGACTCATATTTGCATCATTCCTCTCTCGTACGCATACCATTGGAATTTACATGAGATGCCACTAATGAACACATCTTTTAATGAATATTTTATTGAGGAAAAACTTTGCCTATAACCATACATTCTCTAGTTATTGTGTATTTTCTTCTTTTCACCTTATTTCGCCTTGAACGTAAGCACGTCACTCGCACTGATTGGGCAGATACAAAGGGAAATATTCGTGAATTGATTGCATCTATTCCTCCCTATGGATACGACATCCTAATTATTGTGGTTACATTTAATGAATTTTTGATACGAGATTTCCACCACATAAAATACAGCAACGACACATCTTTTTATTGCAATCATCTTAATTAAGCGTAAACCTCGCCATCCGGAACGTTGGGCTTCACAATATGATCGTTGAGAATGGCCTTTCGGCTTCTATCAGATGTCCGTAGAAGACCTTAGACGTCTGATAAGTGACCGTTAGCCCTCGATTGAGCCAAAATCACTTTTCTTGAGGTTAAGAGCCGTTTGTGCCTTGGGAAATCCATTCTCGCAGTAAATTATGTTTCCAGACGTCTAGACCTTATGCCAGACGTCCGATGTGTCGTTTGACTAAATTACACTAGAACCCTGTTTAGGTCTGCCTCAAGTCAGTAAGGAAATCCATCTAGGATTAGTCGTCTGATTTAGTTTCCAGACATCTTAAGGGTGTTTTCCAGATGTCTGATATTTTTTCCAGACGTCTGATGACCCTGTCAGAATCATTAATGATTCTGATATTGGCTTGTTTTGCCTTGCTATCATCCTCAACGCCTACCTAAGGCTTCCATAGCCTTCCTGGGCCTTTCTAAGCCATCTATAAATAGGAGAGGCCCCTTGTTATGAACATGGGCATCAGACGTAGTTTAATACGTTTGGGAATTGGCCCAGACGTCTGGAACCCTTCCCAGACGTCTAGTATTAAATTTTTTCGGTGTACGGGTTCGTGTCTGCGCGGGTGCGCGCGCAGACTGAACCCGCTGCCTTCGCTCTTCTCCTTTCTCTCCCTCCCTGCAGACGACGTCGCTTATTTTCTCTCTCTCCCCACACTGCCTTCAAATAGCGCTCCCCTCTCCCTCGCCCTCACTCCACCGCCTTCATCTTCGCCTTCTCCCTGCGAGCGAGCGAGCGAGTGCTGCAGCAGCGGCTGCAGCGAGCGTGTGGGAAGGAGGAGTGTTGCGAGAGGAGGAAGAAAGCTCGATCGTGAGGGTGCGAGCTTGCCGGGGCAGTTAGAGCCGGCTGGCGGGGGAGCAGCGAGCGTGGGGTGTCGCGGAGGGGCTGCTACACCTTGGGCAGCAGGCGGACGCCGTGGTTGGGGTGTCAGCGACGTTGGGGTGGTTAACTGAGGGTAGGACCACCACGGGGGACTCTCCCAGTCAGGAGAGCACCACGTGTTACTTCTACTTTTCGGGAAAGACTGAAATCAAGATCGTTCCTACGAGGAACATTCAAGATCAAGAGAAGGATCTGAGAAATAATCAACAGTGAATAAATGGAATAATATAAGAAAAGAAAGTAGAAATATAACAGGTACTGTACACTCTACTGCTTCTTTTAGCTTTTAGTTGCCACTCTACTCAGCGTTTTGCTGACATGTCACCCTTGTTACCTTTTCAAGACCAGGTGTTGAGCAGCCAGAGTCTGCGGCTGCAGAGGACGCTGGGTCTAGTAGAGCCCAGTAGTGTTACTTGTAATACCTACTGTACTTTTCTTTCTGCTGTAGTGAGTAGTTTTATGTTACTCCCTCTACTCTCTTGATTGTAAGCTTCATGTTATGTACATGTTTATTTCTCTACTGTTGTGGTGATCTATACTGTAGTATTTCCTTTCTTTACTGCTGTATTTTGTTACTGCTAGTTATATATATGGTGAATGTGGTTTATTTTACTGCTCTTTTGGTTACTTTCTCGTTGGACGACTGGGTCTTGGGATCAGTCAAGTCGGTCCGATTCTCGTGTCTCGTAGGGATTCGGGAATCGAGTCGTTACAAGATGGTATCAGAGCAAGGTCGTCCCGAGAAGTGAACCAACTGACTGGAAAATAACCAATTCACGTGTCTGTAACTAGAGTAGCCACCACAACGTTCTTTTGACATGAACTCTTAGACTTCTTCGTTAGATATCGTTCCACATTGACGTCTCATCGCGAGACTAGCGAAACGGGCCACGGGCACGGTCGAAAATGAGGTCGGCGAGGTGGGCATGTTGCGGTCGACGTCTTAGTGGACCAGCCACTGCTCCTGGCCATTTGGGCCCAGGACCTCGCCCAGTTGATACGGGACATAGTGCGAGAGGAGCTCCACCCACCACCCTGAGCACCTCTCCCTGAGGCTGCGGAGGGGGAGTCCTCTGTGGGACCACGCGACGGACGCAGTGCTGAACGCAGGGGAGGGGATGGGCCGCCATCGCCCCCACCTTCCTTTGACATTTCTGTGCACGAGGCTTCCTTACCTGGAGGTGCACCAGCATCTCCACTGCAGTGCCACTTCGAACTTTTCGAGCAGTTCCGAAAGCTGAAGCCCCCCTCCTTCAAGGGGGATGAGGACCCGACCGAGGCGGAGGACTGGCTGGAGCAGATCGAGAAGGTTTTCGACACCCTTCGCCCCCTGGTGGAGTGCCGCGTGGCCTTTGCCACGTACCAGCTAGAGAGTGCGACACACAGGTGGTGGAGGGCGGTCAGGGGACAGGAGAGGGACGAGCTGACCTGGGACTGGTTCGTCACCCTCTTCTGCGAGCAGTACTTTCCCCAAACGTGGCAGGACCAGAGGAGGCGGGAGTTCCACACTCTCCGCCAGGGGACGATGACAGTGAGCGCGTATCGCACGCGATTTCTGGAGCTGTCCCACTTCGCAGCAACTCGCAGTAGCCACTGAGGAGGAGCGCCTTTGGAGGTTCACCGAGGGGCTCCTGCCTGCGATTCAGGGGTATGTCAAACCCCTGAAGCTGCCTACGTTCTCGAGGGGGGTGGAGGCAGCTATGACCTACGAGGAGACCAACCCATCCGCGCGAGATACTAACAGCGGGTGGAAGAGGCCCTACCAGCCAGACTTTTCACAGGGCCGGCGAGAGAGGAGACATGTGGCGTCCGCAGGAGAGCCGTCACGTTTCGCAGGGCCATCAATGGCCTTTGGGGGCCCTCGACAGGGGCCAGTTGCCAGCACCGGACCCCTGCCCAGCCGACAGCAGGGACCCACTGAGGGCGGGAGTCAGGTTCCCCTCTGCTACCAGTGTGGCCAGCCGAGCCACATTAGGAGGGACTACCCGTCTAGGGCAGGAGGTCAGCAGATACTTCCCGCATCGAGCACTGGAGGGCGAGCAGGAGGCCGCGGTTCCCAGGAACGAGGAGGAGGACAACAGTCACGAGGAGGGTACCAGCCGGCAGCTATCAGTTCGATGCAGAGTGTGGCTACTTCGTTCGCACCTAGGGCTGAGGGGTGTATCAACGCCCTGACACACAGGGATGCCAGAGCTTCGGGATCTGTGGTGGCAGGTCTGGTTTCAGTTTCCGGCAGACTCATTTACACACTTTTCGATTCCGGCACTACGCACTCGTTTGTCGCAGCCAGTTTCGCAGTTAGTTTGGGCCAGGATTATATGTTGTTAGAGGATCCGTTCATGATCAGAGGTCTGAGTGGTCAGCTGTTTGCAGCTGAAGAGGTGTACATGGGTTGCGAGGTCAGTATTGGGGGACATAGCCTTCCCGCTGACCTGATTATGATACAGATGGAGGACTTTGGCGTAATTCTGAGGATGGACTGGTTGTCCGCTTACCACGCTTTGGTGGATTGTTTTGAGAGGAAGATCGTCTTCTCCATACCGGAGTTACCTTCTTTCGAGTTCCACGGTCAGCCAGTGGACGGAGGCTTCAGGTGCATTTCTGCACTTCGGGCGGCGAGACTTTTGAGCCAGGGGTGTGAGGGCTTCCTAGCTTATGTGGTGGCAGAGCCCAGCCCCGTGGCAGACTTCTAGAGTATCCCGGTGGTCAGAGAGTACCCCGACGTGTTCCCAAACGAGTTGCCAGGACTACCGCCCGAGCGTGAGATCGTGTTTGAGATCTCACTAGTACCAGGGACCAGCCCCATCTCCACTGCACCCTACAAGATGGCACCACTTGAGCTGCGAGAGCTCAAGTCTCAGTTGCAGGATCTTTTGGAGAAGGGCATTGTGAGGCCTACTGCGTCTCCCTGGGGAGCCCCGGTACTGTTTGTAAAGAAGAAGGATGGTACCCTACACCATTGTGTGGACTACCGACAGCTGAATAGGATCACCATCAAGAACATATATCCACTTCCAAGGATCGACGACTTGTTTGACCAGTTGCGAGGTGTCACGGTATTCTCCAAGATCGACTTGAGGTCTAGATACCACTAGTTGAGAATCAAGGAGGCAGACGTCTCCAAGACAGCTTTTCGCACCCAGTACGGACACTATGAGTTTTTGGTCATGCCGTTTGGGCTGACCAATGCCCCCGCTGCCTTCGTGGACCTGATGAACCGGGTGTTTAGACCGTACTTGGACCAGTTCGTGGTGGTATTCATTGATGATGTGCTCATCTATTCTCGAGATCAGACACAGCATGGACAACACTCGTGGATGGTTCTGGACACACTGAGACGACGTAGGCTATACGCCAAATACAGCAAGTGCAAGTTCTGGTTGAGGGAGGTGACCTTCTTAGGTCATGTGATCTCTGGAGATGGCTTGGTGGTGGACCCAGCCAAGGTCGAGGCAGTGCTCAGGTGGGAGAGACCGCGTACTGTTACTGAGATTCGCAGTTTCCTGGGACTGGCGGGCTACTACAGACAGTTCTTCAGGGGCTTTTCACATATTGCACGTCCTATGACACAGTTGACCCCGAAGGACGTGACCTTCACTTGGACAGATGCCTGTGAGGCGTGTTTTCAGGAGCTGAAGGAGAGGCTGACTTTGGCTCCCGTGCTCACCATTCCTGACAGTAGTGGCAGGTTCGTTGTGTACATGGATGCCTCCTTGCAGGGGTTAGGGGGTGTGCTCATGCAGAGAGGTCACGTTGTCACTTACGCTTCGCGGCAACTGAAGCCCCATGAGCATAGTTACCCTATCCACGACGTGGAGCTGGCAGCAATTGTCTTCGCGCTGAAGACCTGGAGGTACTACTTGTACGGGGAGACCTTCGAGATTTTCACAGATCACAAGAGCCTCAGATACCTCTTTGATCAGAAGGAGCTCAACATGAGATAGAGACGTTGGTTGGAGCTCCTGAAGGACTATGACTGCAGCATTTCCTACCACCCGGGAGAGGCCAACGTGGTGGCTGACGCCTTGAGCTGGAAGACACCCGCACACTTGGCCAGTTTATAGGTGCAGAGTTGGAGCCTTTTGGAGGAGATGGGTAGTTGGCGACCCCTAGGGTTACAGGGGCACTGTGGGGCAGTGACTGTGACACGACAGACGAGGCCAGAGTTGATAGTCCGCATCATCACAGGACAGATGGTTGACCCGTACTTGCAGTCCTTGCGCGACATAGTACTATCAGGAGACACGGGGGATTTCTCTTTCACAGACCAGGTGCTGCGCCTGAGGGGACGTTTGTGCGTTCCCAGAGACGAGGAGCTGTTGAGAGAGCTCCTGACTGAGGCACACGGTTCCAGATTCACCATACATCCCAGAAACACGAAGATGTACCATGACTTGAGACGCGAGTTCTGGTGGAAGGGGATGAAGCGGGATGTAGGTGAATTCGTGCAGCAGTGTTTAGTGTGCCAGCAGGTGAAAGCCGAGCATCAGAGGCCCACAGGGGCGCTACAGCCACTTCCAGTGCCAGAGTGGAAGTGGGAGAGCATCACCATGGACTTGGTGGTGGGCTTACCTACTACCCAGCGAGGACACGACGCAGTCTGGGTAATCATTGATAGGTTGACGAAGACGACGCGATTCTTACCAATCCGAGTCACTTGGGGACCAGCACAGTTGGCAGAGAGGTATATCCGCGACATGGTACGTCTACACGGAGTTCTGTGGGAGATCGTATTCGACCGGGATACCCGCTTTACGTCCCAATTTTGGGTTGAGCTTCAGCAGGCCCTGGGGACGCGGTTGAGATTCAGTACAGCTTACCACCCCCAGACGGACGGACAGTCTGAAAGCACGATACAGACACTTGAGGACCTTTTGTGTGCCTGTGTACTGGACTGGAGGGGCTCTTGGGAGGAGCACTTGCCCCTGGCAGAGTTTGCATACAACAACAGTTATCACTCGAGCATCGGCATGGCACCCTACGAGGCTCTGTACGGACGGAGGTGTACGGCACCCTTGAGTTGGGTCGAGGTGGGGACCAAGTGGGAGGTTGGCCCCAGGCTAATCCGGCAGAGTCAGGAGGTAGTCGAGCAGATCCACAGGCGGCTCCGCACTGTCAGGAGCAGGTAAAAGAGCTACGCAGATCGGAGACGCAGAGAAGTGCAGTTTGAGGTTGGGGACCGCGTCTTCCTTCATGTTTCGCCCATGAAGGCCCTGCAGTGGTTTGGGGTGAGAGGGAAGCTCGCGCCGAGATTCGTGGGACCATTTGAGGTCCTGGAGTGGGTTGGACCCATTGCTTACAGACTTGCCCTCCCTCCTCAGCTTTCGGGTGTGCACAACGTGTTCCACGTGTCCAACCTCAGGAAGTATGTCGCCAATCCCAGTCACGTCCTGAGCCACGAGAGCGTTGAGGTGGGCGACGACCTGACCTACCCCGATCGGCCAGTGCAGATTCTTGATAGAGTCGTCCGCAGTCTGAGACGAAAGCAAGTGCCCCTGGTGAAGGTTTTGTGGAGGAGCCAACGGTACGAGGAGGCTACCTGGGAGCCTGAGGCGGCGATGCAGGAGCGGTACCCGGAGCTTTTCGCGGGTACGTATTTTCGGACCGACTTCGGTCCTCTTTGAGTTTGTTATGTATATATATTGTTCTTTCCCACACCCTAGTTAGTGCAAGTTTCGGGGATGAAACTTCCTTTGAGTTTGTTATATTGTAACGAACATGGGCATCAGACGTAGTTTAAGACGTCTGGGAAGTGGCCCAGACGTCTGGTATTAAATTTTTTCAGCGTACGGGTTCGCGACGCCGCCTTCGCTCTTCTCCTCTCTCTCCCTCCATGCAGACGACGCCACTTCTTTTCTCTCTCTCCCCGCGCTGCCTTCAAATAGCGCTCCCCTCTCCCTCACCCTCACTCCACCACCTTCATCTTCTCGTTCTCCCTGCGAGCGAGCGAGCGAGTGCGGCAGCAGAGGCTGCAGCAAGCGTGCGGGAAGGAGTAGTGTTGCGAGAGGAAGAAGAAAGCTCTACCGCGAGGGTGAGAGCTTGCCAGGGTAGCTAGAGCCGGCCGACGGGGGAGCAGCGAGCGTGGGGTGTCGCGGAGGGGCTGCTGCAGCTCGGGCAACAGGCAGACGCGGCGCGGTCGTGCGTCGCGGGCGGAGAGCGAAAAGGGTCCTTATTCTGGGAAAATTTCCCAGAATCAGACGTCTGGACTTACGTCCAGACGATGCAGGAGACGTCTGGAGGAAGGTCCAGACGTCTGACAGGTACAATATTTTCCTACCTTCTTTTTACGCGTGTACGGCCATGCAGCCGTCCGCCGCATTCTTCTGCACCTCTTCGTGATGAGAGTGGGTGTGTGTGCGCGCAGGTGTTGTTCGGGAGGGCGGGAGGGCTCTCCATCCCACACAAATCAGACGTCTGGCCACAGTACCAGACGACGGAGAGGACCTCCAAACGTCCGGGGTGACAATCGGACGTCTGGAAAACAAGACCAGACGATCCAGCGGGCTTCTAGATGTCTGAAGGACTGCGCAGACCGAGGTACGACATGATCAACCTTTTAAGACGTCTGGATGAGGTTCCAGACATCTGATTTTGGGCAGATTCATCGTTTTTGACCCATTTAGGGTCCGTTCGGAGTCCGTTTTCCACGTTTCAAGTTGCGTTCATTCAAGATTTATTTCCTCTACCTGTTTACAGTAATTGTATACTATTCTGAGAAACTCCTTGTGTTGATCCTTGTGTTAGGACCCCATTCCATTGCGGCTCTAGGGGTTGTAGAGGCGCGCGGGATTGCCAACCACGCCCCTAGTACTCCCAATTTCGCGTTGATGAGAACCTCATCATGAGCCATAACTAGCTCATTTTGACCTAATACAGAGGATAAAAGCTCCGACATAACTCAAAGAAAGGCTTAACTCAGAGAATTCTGAGTTTAAGAAGAAAACAAGTCATAAGGGGTAAAAATGCAATTTTACCAGCACAATCTGCAAACAGGGTAACTCAGGGTCCAAACATAGGTCAAACTAACCTAATAAGAAGGAAAGTGGGATGATCTGATCTGATAAGGGTTACAGCAACTCCAAGGAATTAAATAACAATCTATAACCCTAAAACAAACCCACTTCAATTCACGAGGCTTGAGGCAAAGAAAAAATCTACTAAACCCTCTAAAATTCATAGAAAAATAATCTCTAGGGTTTAGAACCTTCAATTTGGCCTTAGGAACCCATTTTGACCTACATTGAGAACCATGCCCAATTAATGATTTAATTTGGGTTTTTACGTAAATTGGTGGTCAAACAAGGTCTGACCTAGAAATAAAATTCACCATTAGAATTCTTAGGTCTCATTTAGTCATGCATAAAAACTTGAGCCTAAGAAGAGACCTTCTTGACCGACTTTGCATTTTGGTCCTCATCCGTTACTTTTTGACCCTCAACTTTTGAAACCCTCGCATTTTGGCCCTAAGTCTTCATCGTTTTAGCATTTGGATCCTCCCTGCAAAACCCTGAGCAGCGCCATGCTCCGGTGAGGCATGGCGCAGCGTAGGGTGAGGGCGACCCCCTGCCAAGACAACAAGGTGTTCCCTGCGACGTCTGTTGTCGCAGGGACACCTCCATGATCACTGCCTTCGCCCACACCTTCCGTGCGAACGCGCGGAAGGTATGGGTTGCAATCCGTCCATCCTCCGGCGAGGGAGGCACGTCGCCTCCCTCCGCCCTCCTCTCTGATTTCGCCTCTATAAAAGCCGCCACCATCTGCCGCATTCAGCAGCTCGGTTCTGACGGAGAAACTCCCCCCCTTTCCTCTCTTCCCACTTCGGCAGAGGCCCTCCAGCTCCGGCGGTTCTTCATCCTCCTCGTCGCTCTGCCGCAATACCAGCAGCAGAGCCGCCTTCGCCCGCTCTTCCCGCGTCGCGCCGTACCCAGCGTGCTCTCTCCCGCTCTCTCCTCGCCGCCGCCCCTTCTCTCTGGGCACCTTCTTCTCCGGCGACAGTCAATACGACTGTCGCCCTACTCCGGCCCCCTTCGACTCTACAACTAGGTCAGAACTTCTCCCCACTTCCCCCTCTCTCTTTTCCTCACTATTTTACATTTGATTAAACCCTCGATCGACCTGACCGCCCTCACCTTCTCCATCTCCGGGCACTCTCCGGCGAGTTGCCCCCGTCAATCCACCACTCCACACAACTCGCCACCTACCCCAAAAGCTCCGCCTCACCTCACCCGACACCCCCCGCCCCTCCACTACCACTCCACATCCCCACAACACTCCCCCGAACAAACCCACTTTTTCAGTCGCAGTTCGACCTAGGGCCGTCGCCAAACACCGCCCCACGACCTGTCAGACCCTGCACCACCTTCATCGTGTCACGGCGAAGGTCCCCCGCTTGTCTGATTAGGCCGAGAGGCCGTTTTACTGTGAACAGGTCACCTGCCCTCCGCCGCCATTGCTGAGCAGGTGGAGCTCCTTCCGCCTGCAGCTGCAGCCTCGCCCTACCCAGCCTTGACTCTCCAGGCTGCGCGCTTCGCCTTCCCGCATTCGCCTAGGCCTGCAGCTGGGGCGAGAGCCTCACGCACAGCGGCAATTGCCGGAGCTCTCTCAGCTGTAGGCGCCCAATTGGGGTGGGACATTTAGTCTCACCACGGAAGATTCTGCAGCCGCACACCCATATAAAGGTAAAAAGTGCTATAGGCTTATCGCCTCAGCACACGGGGTGAGGTCCCTCTCACTCGCTCACCTGGCCTCGTCTGCGATCACCCCCCGCGGACCTGGCTCGACCCGTTTACCCGACCTGCACTCCTCTCCCACCACCGCACGTCGGTGGGCCTGGACCCGGGTGCGACCCGTACCCGAATACCCGGCAGCTTTGGGAGAGCTATCCTACGAGCGAAATCTGAGAGAGAGAGACGCAGGGGAGGGTAGGGTAGGTTTTTGCCCTGACCAATCTGTGAGTGTGCAGGCACAGAGGAAGAAGAAGAAGAGAAGGCAGACCGCAGAGGAAGAAGAAGAGAAAGAAGAAAGGAGCAGCCAGAGCTGTGGCTGCTTGAAGAAAAGCGAGGCAGAGAAGAAGAAGGCCGATGAAGAAAGACTGAAGGAAGAAGGAGGAGCATCAAGGGAGCACTGTAGCAGCGACGACTTAAGTCGTCTGATTGGAAAATCAAACGACGCTCTGCAGAAGAAGGACTGCGAGAAGAAAAAGAAAGAAAGAAGAAGGAGCTCTGCAAGCTGAGGCAAAAAGAAGAAGGAAGAAAAGAGAAGCTGAAGAAGAAAAGAGAAGCGCAAGAAAGACAGAGCTGAAAGAAGAGAAGAAAAGAAAAGATAAAGAAGCTCTGAAGAAGAAAAGAAATAGAAGAAAAACAAGAAGAGGAAATGAAGGCAGAAGATCAAGGAAGAAGATCCGAGAAAAGAAGAAGAAGATGAGCTAAGAGAGAGAAGAGAAGCTACAAGACTCATATTCATTTCTCCCTCTCTCTCTCTCTTATTTTTGTAATAGAAACATTGTACTTCTAGAATACAGTTTGCTCCCTGAGTTCGACCTTGGGAACTCTTTTATTTTCGAGTAACAAATTGTATTAAATTGGTAACCACTTCTCTATGCTATGCTACGACGAAATAATAGAACTATAGACGAGAGTGCCCCACCACGCGGGTAGAGTGGCCTTTCCAATTATTTATCGAAAATTACGAAATTGTGAAATAGTTAATAGAGTCTAGGGCATTGCATGAACCCTAGGATGGAGAAATTAGATTGAATGATAGATCCTAGGGTGTTGCATGAATCCTAGGACTGGAAAACTAGATTGAATGATAGATCTTAGGGTACGGCATGAATTCTAGGATTGGAAAACTAGTTGAATATACAAACATTGCAGTCTTGGAAAAGTAGAAAGGAAATGATAACTGCCTGTAAATTGGTTAATAGCTTCCTGTTATGAATGAATAAATACGGTTGAGAACATGGGTTATATGAATATAAAGCTGGAACGGTGAAACCTCAATTGGCTGAGTTAAAAGAGCATGAACCCTACGGGGAATTAGGAGTAGAACTCCTGGAAAGGGAATGGAATAGAATTGGGGAAGTGAGCTGGCCCTTGAGTACGGAGTACCAAGGAGAGCGACTGTCCCCCTGTTTAGTGCAGAGCGGAGCTAGTCGCCCCAGGGGCCCGGGGTTAGGTCTGGTCACTTTGTACTGACTTTTGGCCCTCGTGTACACAGTACCGAGGAGAGCTACTAGTGTAGGGAGAGCACCACGTGTTACTTCTACTTTTCGGGAAAGACTGCAATCAAGATCGTTCCTACAAGGAACATTCAAGATCAAGAGAAGGATCTGAGAAATAATCAACAGTGAATAAATGGAAAAATATAAGGAAAGAAAGTAAAAATATAACAGCTACTGTATGCTCTACTGCTTCTTTTAGCTTTTAGTTGCCACTCTACTCAGCGTTTCGCTGACGTGTCACCCTTGTTACCTTTTCAGGACTAGGTGTTGAGCAGCCAGAGTCAGTGGCTGCAGAGGGCGCTGGGCCTAGTAGAGCCCAGTAGTGTTACCTGTAGTACCTACTGTATTTTTCTTTCCGCTGTAGTGAGTAGTTTTCTGTTACTCCCTGTACTCTCTTTATTGTAAGCTTTATGTTATGTACATGTTTATTTCTCTACTATTGTGGTGATGTATACTGTAGTATTTCCTTTCTTTACTACTGTATTTTGTTACTGCTAGTTATATACATGGTGAATGTGGTTTATTTTACTGCTCTTTTGGTTATTTTCTCGTTGGACGACTGGGTCTTGGGATCAGTCGAGTCGGTCCGATTCTCGTGTCTCGTAGGGATTTGGGAATCGAGTCGTTACACCCCTTGACTTGTAGAAACATACCTTGTAACACTACTTTCACATTCCTTTGTGTCAATGAGAAGAAATCATCAAGACAAGAAGTGATCTTATTCTCCAAGCTCCATTCAACAAATTCGAGAGCGTCGTTACTCTACCGAGATCACACCTACATTCGTTTAGTCCAAATCATTGCTTATTCTCGGGTTTAAATTTTTAATCTTAATTTGAAGGAGTTTTTTTTTCTTGCTCTCTCCCTCTTCTGTTTCGTTGATAAAGATGAAGGAGCTTTCATAACTGTAAAATCAAAGGGGTCCAAGAATAAGGTTAGATGATCTTAAAAGTAATCCCTGGGTAAATTAAGGTGCACTTGCGAAATCCTTCGACCACGTCAATCGAGTTTAGTTTATACGTAAGAAGTAAGTAACTGGTAAATTAAGCTTATATCGCTCCACATGTACAAGGACATATAGCAATCTATAGATTATAAAGTCATACATACCATTTAAATTGTAATCACAGTCTGTAGGAGGATATCCCATCAAAACCATCCAACTATGAAAGTGTTTAGCAAAGAACAAACTCATGATCTTGATAGGAAAGAAGTATGCATGGTTATCAAGATAAGTAACATCAGTAGCAACCACCAACGTGTGCGGAAATACTTTTCCCTACCAAACCTTGAAAATTCAAAAGGCTTAATCAGGAAAAGTAAGAAAGTGTATATATAAAATTCCAATTTCAAGTCACGCTCGTCCATTCTCCATCAAGTGGTCAAACTTTCAAACGTCCAAATATTGCAGAGAATAAAGAAATAAAAAAACCATTTTCTTGTTTCCGGAAGCTATGACCGTCCGATTTATAACAATTAATTTTTTATCAACTCTTTACGATCCACAATGTTTTGGGATAACCCAATGTAAACTAGGTTAAAATAAAATCAGTACAGATAAGTGTTTACGTGGGTGGTGAAGTAACGAGAGTGTTAAATAGAGAGATAAAATAATTGGTATAATAATATGGTATTAATAAATATTTATTTAATAGTATAAATTGGAATGAAGAATATTATTAGATATTTGTTTAGGAGTTATATTATATATTTTTTTTTATATACATTAAAATATACCTCAATTTTAGGTGAAATTTTACTATGATTTCATATGTAACTCCTCTCTCCTACCCTACTTCCTTAATTTTGGCTATAAAAGTGCATCCCAACCACAAATCTCCCCTGCTACACCACACACCCACCCACAGCCTCCTCTAGTCACCACCATCGTCACTTCCGTCGCCCGCCAGCGCGATGAGGAGCTCCGCCGTTGCCACCATGTCGTCGCCGCTCACTAGCGAGACGAGGAGCTTCGCAATCGCCACCGCACCTCCGTCGCCTGCCAATGCGATGAGGAGCTCTACACTAGGCAGCGCCTCGCCAAGGAGTAAATCCGCCGCCACCACGCCTCTGCCGCTCGCCAGTGCGACGAGGAGCTTCATGTCAAGCAACGCCTCATTGAGTAGCAAAGCTACCACTCCTCCCCATCCGATTCCCCGATCTACACCCACCACCTCGATCTCCTGCATTCACACCATGAACCACTTCTTCCTCCTCATCGGTGACCTCATAGACGAGGCCCTCCTCGCTGCACAGCTCGATTCTGTCCTCGCCTTTGGCCGTCAGCTAGCTCAGCCTCTCCGGTCAAGTCCACAGTGTCCCCCTCCGACCTCGCCTCTCCCTCGACAAGGCTTTTGATGTGGTTGCTTTTTTTGCCTTTTGGAAGCGGAGTGTGTATTTATGAGCTTGCAATCGGTGCTCTTGATGCTGTAGGAATTTTATTTTTGCTTTTCTGGTTGTTCAAGTAAGTGTTGCAACTATGAAATGTGGTTGTTATGTTTGTTTAAACTGAGCTTTCTGATTTACTGGTCTACTAAAAATGGAACTTATCAGTTGAATTCTCTTATGTAATTGTGATCCATGCATAGAAATCAATGTGTTCATCCAATGATTTTAATTTGAATTGCTGACCTAGATAACTGTGGTAACATTGATGCCGTTAGTACCAATGGGAGATGCTGTCAGCACCAATGATGGTGCCGGCAACACCTACTTGTCTTCATCGAAATTTGAACTAGTGGTGCCATTAGCATCTATTGTAGTGTAGACAGCACCTATTAGAGACAGAGTTTCCTTCTCCCTCCACTTAAATTTGAATTCGAATGTGAGAGGCACATGTGACTTCATGTGACTCTCCTTTCTCTTAGTTAAAAATGGTAAGAGTACTTTTAGGGTCTAAAAAGGTAGTTTAACCTTTTATATCCATGAGGACATTTGACTCTCTTATGTGGCTCCACCTCATCCACATGGCATTTACCTCAACAAGATAAGTGATGAGTAATTGATGCCAACAACAACATGAAAATATACGTGGTAACATTGGTATCTAAACTTATGCGATTGATGGTGATGCCATTCGTAGCAATGGTGGTGTCGTCAGCATCTAGCTGTCTTCACCGAAATTTGAGGTGGTGATACCGTTAGCATCTATTGTAGTGCCGGCGGCACCTATTGAAGATAGAGTTTTTCTCTCGCTCCACCAAAATTTGAATTCAAATGTGATGGGCACATGTGACTCCATGTGAGTGTCCTTCTCTTAATTAAAAATGTTAAAAGTAACTTTAGGGTATAAAAAGTTGGTTTAACATTTTATATCAATGAGTACATGTGACTCTCCTATGTGGCTCCACCTCATCCACATGCCAACCACCTCAACAAGATAAGTGATAAGTAATTTAAAATTACGCAACTGATACTATCGGCATCTGCATACGTGATGCTGTCAGCATCCGCATGTTATTACATAATTTTTACGTAATGCTGCCGGCATCCGCATACATGATGCTGCTTACATGATTTTTACGTGATGCTGTCGACATCGGCATACATGATGCTGTCAGCATTCGCAACCATTACTTTCTATTGGTGCTAGAGCACCACGATCATTTGTTTTGATGATAACAAAACACGTGTTATTTAACATTTGCAATTTGAGTCCCAAATTTCAGGTCAATTGTAAATGTGGACGTGTTTAGACGGAACTCGAGCTCGCATCCAGGATGGATTGGAGGAGCTTAATGGAAAACAGAGGAGGTTCGCGTGGAGCGACAGATTGAAGATAGAAGACAAGAAGAATAAGATAGATTCCTTTTAATCATTTCTTGTATCTCTTGTCTTTATTTTCTTACTCTTTTTATTTCCTTAGAATATTTTGTTAAAAAGCCTCAAAGTACCCTAACAGTAGTCCTAGGAACACCTGCACAACCCTAGGATACTTAGGTTTTCTGTAGAACACTTAGAAAACTAATATAGGGTTCAAACAGCACTTCCAGACGTCTAATTATCAAATCAGATGTCTGATAAAGTATTTTAAGACGTCTGACTGTTGTTTCAGACGTCTGATATCTGTTAGGTTGGACATAGCGAGTTCTGTCTAATGAAATCAGATGTCCAGACCTTATACCAGACGTCTTAGGAGACGTCTGATGGACTTACTAGACGTCCAGATAGTGGACCGTTGGCTAGCTTAGCAGGCACTCAAGATTATGGCCGTTAGAGCCTTATCAGACGTCCTTAGGCCTTTCCATACGTCTGATAAATGACCGTTTTGCCTCGGCTGACCCAAAATCTCTTCTCAGAGATTTTCTAGCCGTTGCAACGTTTGGAAAATCCATTCCCACAGTAAAAGTAGGTTTCCAGACGTCCAGACATAGTGCCAAACGTCCTGTATGTCGTCACGCTCGTCCATTCTCCATCAAGTGGTCAAACTTTCAAACGTCCAAATATTGCAGAGAATAAAGAAATAAAAAAACCATTTTCTTGTTTCCAGAAGCTATGACCGTCCGATTTATAACAATTAATTTTTTATCAACTCTTTACGATCCACAATGTTTTTGGATAACCCAATGTAAACTAAGTTAAAATAAAATCAGCAGAGATAAGTATTTGTATGGGTGGTGAAGTAACGAGAGCGTTAAATAGAAAGATAAAATAATTGGTATAATGATATGATATTAATAAATATTTATTTAATAGTATAAATTGGAATGAAGAATATTATTAGATATTTATTTAGGAGTTATATTATATATATTTTTTTATATACATTAAAATATACCTCAATTTTAGGTGAAATTTTACTATGATTTCATATGTAACTCCTCTCTCCTACCCTACTTCCTTAATTTTGGCTATAAAAGTGCATCCCAACCACAAATCTCCCCTGCTACACCACACACCCACCCACAGCCTCCTCTAGTCACCACCATCGTCACTTCCGTCGCCCGCCAGCGCGACGAGGAGCTCCGCCGTTGCCACCATGTCGTCGCCGCTCACTAGCGAGACGAGGAGCTTCGCAATCGCCACCGCACCTCCGTCGCCTGCCAATGCGATGAGGAGCTCTACACTAGGCAGCGCCTCGCCAAGGAGTAAATCCGCCGCCACCACGCCTCTGCCGCTCGCCAGTGCGACGAGGAGCTTCATGTCAAGCAACGCCTCATTGAGTAGCAAAGCTACCACTCCTCCCCATCCGATTCCCCGATCTAAACCACCACCTCGATCTCCTGCATTCACACCATGAACCACTTCTTCCTCCTCATCGGTGACCTCATAGACGAGGCCCTCCTCGCTGCACAGCTCGATTCTGTCCTCACCTTTGGCCGTCAGCTAGCTCAGCCTCTCCGATCAGGTCCACAGTGTCCCCCTCCGACCCCGCCTCTCCCTCGACAAGGCTTTTGATGTGGTTGCTTTTTTTGCCTTTTGGAAGCGGAGTGTGTATTTATGAGCTTGCAATCGGTGCTCTTGATGCTGTAGGAATTTTATTTTTGCTTTTCTGGTTGTTCAAGTAAGTGTTGCAACTATGAAATGTGGTTGTTATGTTTGTTTAAACTGAGCTTTCTGATTTACTGATCTACTAAAAATGGAACTTATCAGTTGAATTCTCTTATGTAATTGTGATCCATGCATAGAAATCAATGTGTTCATCCAATGATTTTAATTTGAATTGCTGACCTAGATAACTGTGGTAACATTGATGTCGTCAGTACCAATGGGAGATGCTGTCAGCACCAATGATGGTGCCGGCAACACCTACTTGTCTTCATCGAAATTTGAACTAGTGGTGCCATTAGCATCTATTGTAGTGTAGACAGCACCTATTAGAGACAGAGTTTCCTTCTCCCTCCACTGAAATTTGAATTCGAATGTGAGAGGCACATGTGACTTCATGTGACTCTCCTTTCTCTTAGTTAAAAATAGTAAGAGTACTTTTAGGGTCTAAAAAGGTAGTTTAACCTTTTATATCCATGAGGACATTTGACTCTCTTATGTGGCTCCACCTCATCCACATGGCATTTACCTCAACAAGATAAGTGATGAGTAATTGATGCCAACAACAACATGAAAATATACGTGGTAACATTGTATCTAAACTTATGCGATTGATGGTGATGCCATTCATAGCAATGGTGGTGTCGTCAGCATCTAGCTGTCTTCACCGAAATTTGAGGTGGTGATACCGTTAGCATCTATTGTAGTGCCGGCGGCACCTATTGAAGATAGAGTTTTTCTCTCGCTCCACCAAAATTTGAATTCAAATGTGATGGGCACATGTGACTCCATGTGAGTGTCCTTCTCTTAATTAAAAATGTTAAAAGTAACTTTAGGGTATAAAAAGTTGGTTTAACATTTTATATCAATGAGTACATGTGACTCTCCTATGTGGCTCCACCTCATCCACATGCCAACCACCTCAACAAGATAAGTGATAAGTAATTTAAAATTACGCAACTGATACTATCGGCATCTGCATACATGATGCTGTCAGCATCCGCATGTTACTACATAATTTTTACGTAATGCGGCCGGCATCCGCATACATGATGCTGCTTACATGATTTTTACGTGATGCTGTCGACATCGGCATACATGATGCTGTCAGCATTCGCAACCATTACTTTCTGTTGGTGCTAGAGCACCACGATCATTTGTTTTGATGATAACAAAACACGTGTTATTTAACATTTGCAATTTGAGTCCTAGATTTCAGGTCAATTGTAAATGTTGACGTGTTTAGACGGAACTCGAGCTCGCATCCAGGATGGATTGGAGGAGCTTAATGGAAAACAGAGGAGGTTCGCGTGGAGTGACAGATTGAAGATAGAAGACAAGAAGAATAGGATAGATTCTTTTTAATCCTTTCTTGTATCTCTTGTCTTTATTTTCTTACTCTTTTTATTTCCTTAGAATATTTTGTTAAAAAGCCTCAAAGTACCCTAACAGTAGTCCTAGGAACACCTGCACAACCCTAGGATACTTAGGTTTTCTGTAGAACACTTAGAAAATCAATATAGGGTTCAAACAGCACTTCCAGACGTCTGATAAAGTATTTTAAGACGTCTGACTGTTGTTTCAGACGTCTGATATCTGTTAGGCTGGACATAGCGAGTTCTGTCTGATGAAATCAGACGTCCAGACCTTATACCAGACGTCTTAGGAGACGTCTGATGGACTTACCAGACGTCCAGATAGTGGACCATTGGCTAGCTTAGCAGGCACTCAAGATTATGACCGTTAGAGCCTTATCAGACGTCCTGAGGCCTTTCCAGACGTCTGATAAATGACCGTTTTGCCTCGGCTGACCCAAAATCTCTTCTCAGAGATTTTCTAGCCGTTGCAACGTTTGGAAAATCCATTCCCACAGTAAAAGTAGGTTTCCAGACGTCCAGACATAGTGCCAGAACCCTGTTTAGATCTGATTCAAGTCAGGAGGAAACCCGCATGAAATCAGATGTCTGACCTTGAAATCAGACGTCTTAAAGTGGCCTTCCAGACGTCTGATGCCAGAGTTAGACGTCTGATTACCCTGTCAAGTGTAATCATTGTCCTGATTTCGGCCTGATTCTCTTGGGCTTTGTTCCCAACGGCTATAGAACCTTTCCTAAGCCTTCCAAAGCCTTCCTAAGGCCTCTATAAATAGAGGGGAGCCTTTGACACACATACACACTTGGATACACTTAGCTACACACTTTCACACTCTTTTGTGTCCAGAAAAGATCTTGCTCTCTAAGCTCAAGTTCTACATCTTGAGAGCATCAAGCTTCGCGCACCCGCTCTCCCGCCATTGTTTACGAGAGTGACATTGCGCCATCGCGTGGCACACGCACCGCATCATCAACTCGACGCACTCCTTGCAAAGGGGAGTTTCCTATTTCCTATAGAAAATAGGTTTAAATTACTTTGTTGGCTCTATAGGATTACTTATTTTATTTTATCTTTGTCTTTTGGTTGGGTATTCGCTTTGCGAATTCCCGTCTCCTTCGTGGGACAAAATCCTTCTCGTGGAGAGAAGGGGTTGAGGAACGCTATCCTCGTACTTGTAGCGTGGTTGTAGTGAGATTGAATCACCCTCGTTTTAAGTGATTCGGTTTAGTGGATTTTGATCAACTTGGTTGATCGGAAAATCCTAACTCGAGAGGGTTAGGTGGTGGTTTTCATCCGGTTTGGGTTTCCACCTAAAAACAATTGTGTACATTGTGTGATTGGTTTTCTTTGGTGAGATTGCTTTATATTTTATTTCCGCATTTATTACGTCACCCCTCTTCGAGGGGCAAACCAACATTTGGTATCAGAGCAGGTTCTTGCGAGTTCGGAGTAACACCCGGCAAGAAGATCATGGAGGGAAGCTGTTCCACAAGCAGGATTTCCGAGGGGCAGTCCACAACCCGTCCGCCGTTCTTCGACGGGAGCAACTACCCCTACTGGAAGTTGCGGATGAAGACCTGGCTTCAAGCCACCGACTTCACGATCTGGGCCAAATGCGAGACGCCATTTGAGATCACAGAAAAACCCGCGAGAGGCTACTCACAGCAACAAATCCGTGAGCTCTTTAAACGCAAAGACCATGAACGCCCTTTACTGCGCGCTCAGCTCGGAGTTCAACAGAATCTCGCAATGCGCCACCGCATACGAGATCTGGCACACACTTGAGGTAACTCACGAAGGTACCTCTAAGGTAAAAACTTCTAAACTCAATTTACTTTCACAAGAATTTAAGGCTTTTTCTATGAAATCTAACGAAACTTTAAGTGAGATGAACACTAGGTTCACTTCCATAGTAAACAATTTAAAAGCTTTAGGGAAGACCTTCATCAAGGGAGATCTTCAAGGGAAGCTTCTTCGTTCCCTTGGATCGGAGTAGGAACAGAAAGTCACCGCCATCGAGGAGGCGAACGAAGTAGAGGAGCTCAATATGGAAGATCTCCTAGGCAATCTAATGGCCTACAAGACAAAGTTAAAGCAGAAGAAGAAGGATACACCGGAGCCAAAACTGAAGAAGACTCTCGCCTTCAGAGCCGCGTTGGATAGCAAGGTAAGTTCCGACGACGAAGACTTTAGAATTTTACTTAAAAATTTTTCCAAGTTTTGTAGGGAATTAAAGAAAGAGAAAAAGGAGAAGAAGGAAAGCCCGAGACGTTGCTACCACTGCAACGAGAAAGGGCACCTACGACCAGAGTGCCCTCTTCTCAAAAAGGAGAAGAAAAAGGAAAAGGAAAAGAAATCTAAGAAGAAGGCGTTCCAAGCCACTTGGGACGATTCCAGCTCGGAGGAAGAAGAAGAAGAAGAAGAAGAAACCGCTTGCTTTGGTTTCATGGCCAGAGGAAGCAACAACGACAGCGAAAGCGGAAGCGACGACAGCGACAATGAGGTAAATCTCGATTTACAAGAAGCTTTTAATGAACTATTTGAGATTAGTAAATCACTAAAAATAGAAAACAAAAGAATGAAAAAGAATCTTAGCTTTCTTAAAAATGAAAATGATAGGTTAGAAAAATAACTTAAGGACATAGAAGCTAGTCCTAAAAATGATAACCTATTATTAGAAAATCATAACCTCATCAATGAAAATAATAAATTGATTGAGGAAAATGATAGTCTAAAGTTAGAAATCTATGATTTAAAGACTAAGATGCAAACTATAGAAAAAGAAATTCCATGTCTTAGGGAAAATTCTAACAAATTAATCAACAAAGTAGACAAGTTTTATAGCCCTAAGGTTGAGATAGGATCTCCGTCAAGGAGACCCACTAACAGATCCGGATCCAAGCTTACTTGGATACCGAAGAAAAATTTGGAATCCTGTTTTGTAGGATTCAGGGATAACTACAATACAAAGGACTGGACCTACAAACTCAAGGCTGGTCAACTCGAGTTAGGAGAACTAAGGAGTAGACCAAGGAGGAGAACAAGACGACCGACGAGACGGCGAACAAGCGACGGACGCGCCGCACGTCGACCGCCAAACTGGAGACCAGCGCCGATGCCCGGGCCTCCAAGCTACGGATGGGAGCCCCATCCGATGTGGCATCCACCACCACCATTCGGGCCATTTCATTGGCCATGGTAGGTGAGGTAAAAATTCTTAACCCTATCTTTTTATAAGCATTTAGATAGGGGGAGTTAAAAAATGATGAGCTAATTGTCAATTTTTAAGGGGGAGATGCAAGTTAGCTAAATTTCCTTTAGTAAGGGGGAGAAAAATAATAGCTATCTTGTTGTTACAAAAAGGGGGAGAATATCACCTTTGTTAAAATAAATTCATAGAAGAGCATGTCTTAAGGTGGAGTTATAGAAAATTTAAAACCAATCAAAACTTTTTGATAATGTCAAAAAGGGGGAGGATTTTTATGCATTATTATTTACGATTTTGTCATCATCAAAAAGGGGGAGATTGTTGGTGCTAGAGCACCACGATCATTTGTTTTGATGATAACAAAACACGTGTTATTTAACATTTGCAATTTGAGTCCTAGATTTCAGGTCAATTGCAAATGTGGACGTGTTTAGACGGAACTCGAGCTCGCATCCAGGATGGATTGGAGGAGCTTAATGGAAAACAGATGAGGTTCGAGTGGAGCGACAGATTGAAGATAGAAGACAAGAAGAATAGGATAGATTCTTTTTAATCCTTTCTTGTATCTCTTGTCTTTATTTTCTTGCTCTTTTTATTTCCTTAGAATATTTTGTTAAAGAGCCTCAAAGTACCCTAACAGTAGTCCTAGGAACACCTGCACAACCCTAGGATACTTAGGTTTTCTGTAGAACACTTAGAAAACCAATATAGGGTTCAAACAGCACTTCCAGACGTCTAATTATCAAATCAGACGTCTGATAAAGTATTTTAAGACGTCTGACTGTTGTTTCAGACGTCTGATATCTGTTAGGCTGGTCATAGCGAGTTCTGTCTGATGAAATCAGATGTCTAAACCTTATACCAGACGTCTTAGGAGACGTCTGATGGACTTACTAGACGTCCAGATAGTGGACCGTTGGCTAGCTTAGCAGGCACTCAAGATTATGGCCGTTAGAGCCTTATCAGACGTCCTTAGGCCTTTCCATACGTCTGATAAATGACCGTTTTGCCTCGGCTGACCCAAAATCTCTTCTCAGAGAATTTATAGCCGTTGCAACGTTTGGAAAATCCATTCCCACAGTAGAAGTAGGTTTCCAGACGTCCAGATATAGTGCCAAACGTCCTGTATGTCGTCTGATAGACTTGAACAAGAACCCTGTTTAGATCTGATTCAAGTCAGGAGGAAACCCGCATGAAATCAGACGTCTAACCTTGAAGTCAGACATCTTAAAGTGGCCTTCCAGACGTCTGATGCCAGAGTTAGACGTCTAATTACCCTGTCAAGTGTAATCATTGTCCTGATTTCGGCCTGATTCTCTTGGGCTTTGTTCCCAACGGCTATAGAACATTTCCTAAGCCTTCCAAAGCCTTCCTAAGGCCTCTATAAATAGAGGGGAGCCTTTGACACACATACACACTTGGATATACTTAGCTACACACTTTCACACTCTTTTGTGTCCAGAAAAGATCTTGCTCTCTAAGCTCAAGTTATACATCTTGAGAGCATCAAGCTTCGCGCACCCGCTCTCCCGCCATTGTTTACGAGAGCGACATTGCACCATCGCGTGGCACATGCACCGTGTCATCAACTCGACGCACTCCTTGCAAAGGGGAGTTTCCTATTTCCTATAGAAGCTAGGTTTAAATTACTTTGTTGGCTCTATAAGATTACTTGTTTTATTTTATCTTTGTCTTTTGGTTGGGTATTCGCTTTGCGAATTCCCGTCTCCTTCGTGGGAAAAAATCCTTCTCGTGGAGAGAAGGGGTTGAGGAATGCTACCCTCGTACTTGTAGCGTGGTTGTAGTGAGGTTGAATCACCCTCGTTTTAAGTGATTCGGTTTAGTGGATTTTGATCAACTTGGTTGATCGGAAAATCCTAACTCGAGAGGGTTAGGTGGTGGTTTTCACCCGATTTGGGTTTCCACCTAAAAATAATTGTGTACATTGTGTGATTGGTTTTCTTTGGTTTTCTCTCTCTTATTTTTGTAATAGAAACATTGTACTTCTAGAATACAGTTTGCCCCCTTAGTTCGACCTCGGGAACTCTTTTATTTTCGAGTAACAAATTGTATTAAACTGGTAACCACTTGTCTATGCTATACTACGACAAAATAATAGAACTATAGATGAGAGTGCCCCACCACGCGGGTAGAGTGGCCTTTCCAATTATTTATCGAAAATTACGAAATTGTGAAATAGTTAATAGAGTCTAGGGCATTGCATGAACCCTAGGACGGAGAAATTAGATTGAATGATAAATCCTTGGGTATTGCATGAATCCTAGGACTGGAAAACTAGATTGAATGATAGATCCTAGGGTACGGCATGAATTCTAGGACTGGAAAACTAGTTGAATATATAAACATTGCAGTCTTGGAAAAGTAGAAAGGAAATGATAACTGCCTGTAAATTGGTTAACAGCTGCCTGTTATGAATGAATAAATACAGTTGAGAACATGGGTTATATGAATATAAAGCTGGAACGGTGAAACCTCAATTGGCTGAGTTAAAAGAGCATGAACCCTACGGGGAATTAGGAGTAGAGCTCCTGGAAAGGGAATGGAATAGAATTGGGGAAGTGAGCTGGCCCTTGAGTACGGAGTACCAAGGAGAGTGACTGTCCCCCTGTTTAGTGCAAAGCGGAGCTAGCCGCCCCAGGGGCCCGGGGTTAGGTCTGGCCACTTTGTACTGACTTTTGGCCCTCGTGTACACAGTACCGAGGAGAGCTACTAGTGTAGGGAGAGCACTAGCTACCCCACGGGCCCCGGGGTTCTGTTAGCTCTCCTACACCGACTTGTTAGGCCCACTGGGCAAACCAGGGTAGTCAGGTGAGGGTGCACGGATTGTGGAAGGGCAAGACCCCTGTTTGGTTATTGTGGAGGGGCTGGGGCCCTGTTACTGAGAGGACTCTACCCTATACTGGTTCCGCGCTGTGCTTTGGGCGCACCTGTTAACGGAAACGACTGACCGCATGCCAGTGCAGGGTAGCTACCCATGCGTTTATCGTGCGTGTCGTAGTCACCGTTACGTCTGTCAGTGACCTTGGGGTGGTTGACTGAGGGTAGGACCACCACGGGAGACTCTCCCGGCCAGGAGAGCACCACGTGTTACTTCTACTTTTCGGGAAAGACTGCAATCAAGATCGTTCCTACGACGAACATTCAAGATCAAGAGAAGGATCTGAGAAATAATCAACAGTGAATAAATGGAAAAATATAAGGAAAGAAAGTAAAAATATAACAGCTACTGTATGCTCTACTGCTTCTTTTAGCTTTTAGTTGCCACTCTACTCAGCGTTTCGCTGACGTGTCACCCTTGTTACCTTTTCAGGACTAGGTGTTGAGCAGCTAGAGTCAGCGGCGGCAGAGGGCGCTGGGCCTAGTAGAGCCCAGTAGTATTACCTGTAGTACCTACTGTACTTTTCTTTCCGCTGTAGTGAGTAGTTTTCTGTTACTCCCTGTACTCTCTTTATTGTAAGCTTCATGTTATATACATGTTTATTTCTCTACTATTGTGGTGATGTATACTGTAGTATTTCTTTTCTTTACTGCTGTATTTTGTTACTGCTAGTTATATACATGGTGAATGTGGTTTATTTTACTGCTCTTTTGGTTACTTTCTCGTTGGACGACTGGGTCTTGGGATCAGTCGAGTCGGTCCGATTCTCGTGTCTCGTAGGGATTCGGGAATCGGGTCGTTACACCCCTTGACTTGTAGAAACATACCTTGTAACACTACTTTCACATTCCTTTGTGTCAATGAGAAGAAATCATCAAGACAAGAAGTGATCTTATTCTCCAAGCTCCATTCAACAGATTCGAGAGCGTCGTTACTCTACCAAGATCGCACCTACATTCTTCCATCTAAGGGAAGTCTCTTTCTCCTATAGAAGCTAAGTTTAGAATTTATCTTTGTGGCTCTATAGGGTTGCTTTGTAATTTTACTTTGTAAATTCGTTGGGTATTCGCGTTGCGAATTCCTGTCTCCTTCGTGAGACAAAAACCTTCTCGTAAAGAGAAGGGGTTTGAGGTACATTACCTTCATATAAAGTAGTGTGGCTGTAAGAGATTGTACTACCCTCATTTAAGTAGTATATTAGTGGATTTAATCGACTCGGTTGATCGAGAAATTCTAAGTCGAGAGGCTTAGGTGGTGGTTTTTACCCTGGTTTGGGTTTCCACCTAAAAATACCTGTGTTTGTTGTGTGATTGCATTTTGTGAGATTGTTTTATTTTGCTTCCGCACTTTATTTTTATATCCTGCAAATCTCACCCCCTCCTATAGGAATCTCCATTTGGTATCAGAGCTGGTTTTCCGCCTTTAGGAGTAACTTCTGCGGAAAGATCAATGGAAGGGAGCATATCCGTAATGAGGATTTTCGAGGGGCAGTCTACCACCCGTCCGCCGTTCTTCGACGGGAGCAACTACCCCTATTGGAAGCTCAGGATGAAGACGTGACTTCAAGCCAACGACTTTACGATTTGGGCCAGGTGCGAGACGTCGTTTGACATCCCGGAGAAACCCGCGAGAGGTTACTTGCAACAACAAATTTGTGAGCTCTCTCTCAACTCAAAAAGAATGAACGCATTGTACTGCACGTTGAACCTAGAAGAATTCAATCGAAACTCGCAGTGTGCCACCGCATACGAAATTTGGCACACACTTGGGGTAACTCACCAAGGTACGTCTAAGGTAAAGTCTTCTAAAATTAATTTATTTTCACAGGAATTTGAATCATTTTTTATGGAGACTAACAAAACCTTAAGTGAGATGAACACTAGGTTCACTCTCATTGTGAATGGATTGAAAGCTTTAGGGAATACCTTTATCAAGGGGGAGCTTCAAGGAAAGCCTCTCCGTTCCCTGAGACCGGAGTGGGAAGAAAAGGTCACCGCGATCGAGGAGGCGAACAACACAGAAGAGCTCAACATGGAGGATCTCCTAGGCAATCTCATGGCTTACGAGAAGAAGTTGAAGCAGAAGAAGGATGCACTGAAACCAAGACCAAAGAAGTCTCTTGCATTTAGAGCTGCTTTAGACACCGAGGCAAGTTCCAACGACGAAGACTTCAAATTTTTACTTAAAAAATTTTCCAAGTTTTGTAGGGATTCTAAGAGAGAAAAGAATGTGAAGAAGGAAAAGGAGCAAGTTAGCCCGAGATGTTTCTACCACTGCAACAAAAAGGGTCATCTTCGTCCCCAGTGCCCTCTTCTCAAAAAAGAGAAGAAGGAGAAGGAGA
The DNA here is from genome assembly GCA_037157565.1 of Thalassia testudinum. Taxonomy (NCBI): domain Eukaryota; kingdom Viridiplantae; phylum Streptophyta; class Magnoliopsida; order Alismatales; family Hydrocharitaceae; genus Thalassia; species Thalassia testudinum. The sequence goes on from JAZHRO010000030.1 coordinate 60,592,517, forward strand.
AGAATTAATAAATAATTAATGTCAATGATGAGATCACATTTGTGGGCTAATCGTATGCATAAATACCTAGATATTAGAATGATGTCTACATATAAATAGCATACTTAGATTTATAAATAGATTAGTTTATAAAAATGATTGCATGCATATTTTATATATTGCATTCACAAGTATTAGAAGGTAATGTGCATTATGGTGACATGCATGCATTACATGAATTATTTTGGATTACCTTTGTAAATAACCCATTTTTTTTCTTTTCCTAGAAAATCCACTGCTTCAATGAGCCGCATCCACCGCCGCCAGCCTTCTCGCAACAGTAAATAGCCACAACGCATCCCCAACGGTTTAGATTTATTCGTCGGGTTGCTGGTCGAGATGTGCGGCGGGAGAAACAAACGGGAGAGGCGTTTAAAAGAATGGACGATCGGCTTCCATCTTTTGGCTCTCGCCTCCATCGTGCTCTTCATGCGCACACCATGTACATGGTATGCAGTGTAATCTAAAGCAGGCTTCATCTTCTTCCTCCGCCCGCCCTCGGCCTCCTACACACGATGACAGCGTGCGCATCCTCACCACCAACCCCTCCGTAGCAGCACGCATAACCATATCTTTCTTCTTCCTCTTCTCCAACCTCAACAAAGCAACCCAACACTGCCACAGTCCCTTCACCCATCGCCCCCACCTTAGCAAACCTACACCCTTAGCCGCAGCCCACCAACAAATGCCGCAGCCCCTCCCTCATCACCCCTACCTACTCCCCTATGTCTCCTCCTCCTCCTCCTCCTTCTACTTCTTCTTTTCCTCCTGCAACTCATAAAGGAACCCAAAGCCATGACCTTCACCACCGCCTCAACTCCTCACCTTCGGCACCCGCTCTCGATGTGGCTACTACCGACGCCCTCCCCGCTGCTTCCTGACGTCGACACTGCCTTCAGCGACTCCACTACCTGCCACGAAGACGCTAGCAGCACCCACCGCCACCGACCTCTGCTCCGCCATCTAGCCACGTTCGATCATCCCGGGCCTCGCCTCCACCACCAACATGCTCCTCTCCTCCGATGGAGCTCCTCCACCAAAGCAAACGGCCGACGACCCCTCCTCCATGCATGCAAGGAAAAGAGAGAATCATCCCCTGTTTTCACATCAATTGAAATTTACATTGAGATGCCATTGCATGAGTTTTTATTTTAAATGAAAAATTTCTGATTTATTAAGTGATATTGCAGCCAGACACCCTTTAGCTTTCATTATTTCTCGGGCCATCTAATAGCATATCTCTTTTCTTATTTTGTTAAGCCTCACATTTAAGGGTGATATTATAATTCACATTTGCTGCCATTGAACATTTGAGTTGATGGAGTTTACAGGAGTATTCTAGTGAAGGAGAATTTGCATAAGTGGTCCATCTCTTTTCAGCAATTAGAGATTAGTTATTTGATTAATCTATAAGTGTTCTCTCTTTGGCATTAGGATGAATGAATGAAATTGTTTTTAAGTAAACAAGAGGAAAACTTATTGCGAGTTTATTTGGCTCGATCCTCCCTGTGGATACGACATTTTTACTATGGTTTAACTTGATATCTGTTTTAATATTTGATTGAGAGAATTTCCACCACACAACTACAACGACATATCAGTTTATCGCTATCATCTTCATAATCAAGCGAAAACCTCTCCATCAGCCAACAATACCAAGATAAGTGATAAGTATTTGCAAGAGATACTTAAGCACTATAAAAGTTATGAATTGGTGCCAGGGGCACCAACATAAAAATGTACATGATGACACTAGTATCTAAACTTACGTGACTGGTGGTGATGCCATTAGCATCAATGGTGATGCCGTTAGTACCTATGGTGGGGCCATTAGCACCATAATAGGTGTTTACAGAATTGATACCAACAACAACAAAATAAGTGATAAGTAATTGATACCAACAATATCAAAATAAGTGATAAGTGTTTGCAATAGATGCTTAAGCACTTTAAAAGTTACTGAATAGGTGCTAGGAGCACCAACATGAAAATGTATGTTGTGACATTAGTATCTAAACTTATGCGACTGGTGGTGATGTCATTAACACCAATGGTGATACCCTTAGCACCTATGGTGGTGCTGTGCTGTCAGCACCACAATAGGTGTCTACATGAGTTGAACACTTTTGCCTTTTAGGAAAATGTGGCAGCCAAGACCAAGAAAGGTACTTAGCACCCATGTGACAAAAAAGAGATGCAATCCTCACATGTGACTCCACCCACCAACATCTCGTCCAATCCTCTCATGTGACTCCATCCACCAACGACAAAGACCTACCCCAGCCAACTCTTCTATATTTGCACCAATGGTGATGTTATTAGCACCTATGGTGATGCCAAAAGCACCTATACTATCTCACAGCAATTATGGTAATGCCATTAGTATCTATTATAGTGCCGACGTCATCTACTGAAGACAAAATTTCCTCTCCCTCCACCAAATGTGGGCCCACTTGATAATTGATATTTAATATAAAGAAACAAAAGAACGTAATATTTGTTATGTAGTTGTCCCCACCACATTCAAAAAAATCACTACACAACTTTAACTTAAAACGTACAGGTGATAAATAATTTTGCACTCGTGATAAACTACTTTGCACCATTGATAAATTATTGTAAGGTGTCTTTGCAACGATGTAATCTCATTTCTCACCCGTGATAAATTATTCCAATGATAGTTTCAGTTGTCCAAAATGATTTTGCACCCGTGCAAAGTAATTTCGCAGCCGTGTAAGGTGATTTTGACCTATGGATTTATGAATTACAGTTTAGGATTTAGACTTATGGAAAGTGATTTCACGTATAGGTGAAGAAACACTTGAAATTTAATTTTACACCAGTGTAATCATACTTAGCACCAGTGCAAAGTAAGATTGCATTGGCACTAAGTAATTCAAAGTAAGATTGTACCGATGCAATCTTACTTTACACACGTACAATATTATTTTGAAGGTGTAAAGTGATTTTGTACAGTTGTAAAATAAGATTACACCCGTGTAAAGTGATTCCGAGGAGATTTAAGTGATTTACATCTGTACCAAAGTAATTTATTGTTGATTCCAACAGTGATATATTCCACCATGTGTAATACTTTTGTAGATAAAAAAGAATACAATTAAAATCATATATACAATACTGTAAATTAATTTTTACATTTTTCAACCAACACTCTTTAAATTATTGTTCACCAATTCTAATGGCAATCTCATTCCTCTGGCTCATTAGATATGATATAAATAAAACTAAATTCCGTACAAAATTAATTCTCTGAAAGTTTAACGAATACATCATTTGATCAATAGCCGTTAGTATACATTCAGTAAAATAAAAGGTTTTATATATATCATTATAAATTTTTGATATGTTTTTATATTTAGCATTTATACTGTTACAAAATTACTTCATTATATATGATCATATATCTTTGCTTCGTTAAATTTGATAGAAAATATTTAAAAAGTTTTAAAAATATTAAAATTTATATTTATCTTTCAATAATTTTTTCACATTTTTTGACACCTAAAAAATAGAATTTACATATATATTCTTATAAATTTTTGATATGCATATATCCTCACCTACTTAATATATATATATATATACCCCATTAGCGATGAGTAAGTGTAACATTATCTAAACCATCAAATAACTACAACATTATCAAAACATTGAAGAGCCAAGAAGAAGAAGACATGACAGTGGGTACGGAGTTCATTTAAACAACGTATAGACGAGTTAATTAGAGCTTAATTCGACCAACGGTGTAGTAGGGAATGTATGTCCTAAGTAGATTCACATGTTCTTGTCCATAAATGCTTTAGAAAATAACTTCAAGATGGGAAAGGGGAAGACATTTCATTGATTGATCGTCTGTACAGTTGAAATTAATGGTTTTGACGGAGGACTGATGCGTGGAATGGTTAGTAGACTTTTACTAGTCCAAGTAATAATAACTTGTTAGAAAAGAATGCAATTAATGATATTATAATTGAAAGATCGGACAGCTTCTGGCCAATCTATTAAACAAACGACATTGTTCAATCGGCTATAAAATTTAGTGCACTCGATGCCTTCTGGGTTAATCATCGGCACCTCGTGAATGTGAGGGTGTTCGACTCAATGAGTAATTGGATTTTTTAGAGTGGGTGATTTGATAAAGAGATCAAAGTAATTTTATAAATAATGTAGTAGTTGATTATTCAGTCCTACTGAAAGGGATATATATCTAGGGAGATGATGAGATTTCTAACCACACACTAAAATTTTACAAGAATACAAAGTGTAGAATCTCTTGATTGCTCTCGGATTGCTTGAGGGAAGACTTAAGTGTCTTCCCATCTATTTATAGTGCAGGGATAGAGTTCCCAGTGACATCTTCTGAGCGGATCGGTCTCGGGTTTTCAGCAAGATTTCTTGAGCAGATTGTACTTTTAGCAAGATTTTCTGGGCATATATGCCGCCAGGTTATTAATGGCAGCTGTCTCTGTCAGTATTTATTGAAGGCGCATGCCTGCTGTACTCTCGTCGAACCTCCAACAGATAGGGTCTCCTAGGTCAGGCTGTGCCCCGCCTGCTTGCACGCAGATTGGTTGGACTGCTAGATACTTTTGCGCAGCAGGTTCTCTTAAATGTAGACGGGTTAGATCTCCAAACCTACCTTTACCCAAACTTCTTCGAGTCAGATACTTCTTTTCAAATCTATCATAGAATTTCAAATTCGATGACATTTTTTATCCTTCATCGATTAAGTTAGGATACCCACTCTTCAAAGTAATGAGAAGTTCACGTAATCTCATATATTTCTTAATAGATTACGACAAGCCTAGTAAAATAAAATAAATTTAATCCAATTAAGAACTAAAGCATACACAACCTTGATTGATGTATTGACGTCGAGGGACAAAATTAAAATTTGAACATTCAACTTTCCTTACAACCTTTCTATTCACCGTGGCTAGTGACCTTATGTCATGCAAGCGACTAGTCAATAAGTTGAAATTAAGATGCACCGGTTGATATTTGTAATTTTTAAAGGATAAATATAATAGCAATGGGGGATGCTGTCGATATCAATGGGAAAGCTCTGCTACTCTACCAACTCCTTGTTGGATTCCTTGAGATGTTAATCTCATTTCTTTAGGATTAATTTATTTGAGAGGTTAGGAACGTGATATTGAGGAATATCAGATTCGTGTTATTTAATCTGTAACTGTGTTTATTTGTTGAGTGACGTTAATATCAGTTTATGTTTATTTGAATTAATAATAAGTTATGATGTTAACTCTTGTGATATTTATTTAATAGTAATGTTATGAATATGAAACACGAAAGGTGTTAAAGGCTCAAATAGTATACTATTTTAACATGAATTTGACTAATAACAACGGAAATCAATGTTAAACGAACTTATATTAAAGTAACCCAACCTAAGCTACTACATAAAGGGTTAAGTAATAAAGAAAATAGATCTTAGGCATTTCCTCTACCCTTGGCAATGCTTAGTGAGTTAGTTGTTGAAGTAATTATTCTGAAACTTCACGATCTAGTACTTGTAAGTTTGACGTATGATGTAATATCTTCCATCTAAGCTTTAATTTAATTGAAAGCAACTAACCTAGAATATTTATCTATTTGGAATCGATGAATCCAAGTCAATCACTTAAAATGAGTTTTTAAGCTTAAACGGTAATTCTCAACCCTTATAACCTGTAAACTTAGGAATCTCATATTTCACAAAGTCTCCTACTCATTCTCGCGTTATTGATTTTGATTCCTCCTTGATTTTTTCCATTGGTAGGTTCATACCATGGAACTTCAGAGAGAGGCCAATTAGTTGGATGATACTAAAGAACTAATGTATGTCTAACTTTATTTTCAATATATAGTGATGCAAATGTAGTGACCATGGAGTTTGCCTTAAAGGACTACGAGCAGCAAACTTTTAAGACCTCTTAGCTTTTCCATGTAGAATTCACGGTCTTCTAAGGTTTGTCAACATTACACAGGTTACACTAGATGTTGCATATATTGCGCAATAGGCTTAGCTTGGGAGGGGATTGACTTTCTTTTACCTATATGGGGCACTATGCTCCCAGTTTCTACTTTGTCCCATTTCTTTTGGTTTTCGGACTTCTTGTGCTTGATGGGTTACGTTAGGTATTAATTGTTTTTTGGGATATATTTTGTAAGTAGTAGAATTGAGAGACAGGAAGAGGAGAAGTTAATTTTGATGCTTTAGTTAAGCATGAATCAAATCATGGGATAAATAAGGATATTTAGAGGGATAAATGAGGATATTATCTCACAAGAAAGAGGGATAAGTTTATTCCCCCCGACCTTCATGGAATAACTTATCATTTAAATATCTCCTCTCATCTAGGATAATGCTCACTAAATAAGAGATACATGGACATATCCCGTGATATAAACAATGCGTTAGAAAGAGCCAGAAAAAAAAATCTCAACCCTTATGCCATGTCTCCGAATTGTAACCTCTCCCACCCAAAATCCTATCAATTTCTTCAACATTCTTGAGGTCAATCAATGACTCAATTAAAAGAAGGGTGGAAAACTTAGAGAGAAATAGAGGAATTGGGAGATTTTGGTGTTTGGTTAGATTTATTGTCTTGCAAAAGAAATTAGAGATTTTTATTATTCTCAGGGTGTTTGTTTGGTAAAATAAGTTAGTAGAATAAAGAGAAAATTAGTTAAAAAAAGAGGTCAAGTAGAATTAACAAGTGAAATTAGATAATTCCATTAAAGGATGAGATGGAATTGCAAAAACTTGGAATTAAGGATTCAATTTCGACACCTATGAATTCTACAATTAGGCACCCCAAATAAAAAATTAAAAGCCTAATTCAGCCAACCAAACAAGATCTAGAAGTGATTTACACAGGTTCAAACGATGATTCCCAATATCATTTTGGCAACATAGCACTTGGCTGTCTACAACACTTAGTTTTATATTCCAAATAAATCATGAATTTGATGTCATTTATAACAAGTTGTACAACGACCTATTCAATTTTGATCAAGTTCGATCATACAAAATAGTTAACTAGCTTAAATCATTACATAGTTATTCTTACTCCAGTAGTGTTTAGATATCAGTAGTGCATTAATTTCCTACTCAATCACATTTCAGCCACAAGAAATCTTCCATGGTCAGAGGGTCTATGGTCATTTAATTGGAATGCCCAAAATATCCTGAACAAGGGCTTTTAGAGCCATTTATGCCCTGGTCAAGTTTGACTCTATCCAAAAGAGTGAAACATGACGATGGAATTTAGCTTGCTAACTCCAACTTTGACTCGATCAAATCTTTGTGTAATTCCAACTTAAGAAGCTTTTGAAAACCTTGCTACTAAAACCAACCAAGGAGAAAATCCTCATTGAATCTTGCGGGGACTTTTAGTAGGTAATTGTGGGATAAGACCACCATAGTTGACTAGTTTAGGTGTTTTTGTGTGTATTTTATTATTAGTGGAAAGGATTTTTATTTTATTTTATTTTGCTAAAATTCTCAACATAAGAAAGATCATTTCCTCACAACAACTAATGATTAAGAGAGTTTGTCACATTTGCTACAAGAGAAAGGCACATATGTAAATGGCGAAGACAATGGAAGGGTTGGAAGCATGACAAATTTGAGTAAGCAGGAGCACATGCCACTAGTGGCCTTTGAGAAATTTGGAGTAAGACTTTGGTGTTGCAACTCAAATAACCAAATTTATATGCATCTTCATTTGATGATCATCCCTATCTACTTACCATATGGAAATCCCAACAATCTCATAGGCTTTGGATGCTTATAACACATTAAGGACTAGCATCCCCAAAATTAAGGTATTAGTGCTTGGTCTACTTAGGTTTTGAGTAATGTATGAAATTAAGAAGAGTAGCTGACAAACTTGAAAAAGACAAGCTTAACTTTTATCATAACACAAGAAAATTGATCATAATAACATAAGTGCATCACTTCACAATCTTCCTCCAACCTCAACCTCTAGCCCATATGGCTCTTATTCTCACATGATGTAATCTATATATTTATATATATTGTGTTGGAGGTAGCTAGCCAACAACAAGGAATGTGTGTGTGTGTGTGTGTGATGTGCTCTCCATCAGATTTCTAGCTCTGAAGCATGTACGCGCTTAAGGCCTCAAAGTTTTTCTTCGCCTTTTCACCGAATACCTGTGGTGCCGGTGGCTCTTCGTTCACCTTCTCGTACACGAGGGTCCACTTTGCAATACAGCCATGTCCTTTGGGGACCACAACGAGTGTAGACTTGAAGACCTTGAAGTACTTCGTCAAGTCACCATCAATCAATGAGTATGTGAACGTCTTGCTAGCCTCGTCGATGAAATCAATCTTCTCGATCACCGTGGTGATGTGGGGGATTGCTGCACCAGTTCAGTATTAATTTAACAAGTAAAAAATGCATGATATATTCTTCGATGATCATATTACCTAGAGAGTCGGTGTTAATTCTCGTTTCTGTTTACTTGCAGGATGATGTTAACGTCAATTCTTATTTACTTGAGCTGATGTTAATTGGGGTGCTAATCATTTTCGTGTTTACAAGGACATATAGCAATATCGGTAAATTAAGCTTATATCGCTCCACATGTACAAGGACATATAGCAATCTATAGATTATAAAGTCATACATACCATTTAAATTGTAATCACAGTCTGTAGGAGGATATCCCATCAAAACCATCCAACTATGAAAGTGTTTAGCAAAGAACAAACTCATGATCTTGATAGGAAAGAAGTATGCATGGTTATCAAGATAAGTAACATCAGTAGCAACCACCAACGTGTGCGGAAATACTTTTCCCTACCAAACCTTGGAAATTCAAAAGGCTTAATCAGGAAAAGTAAGAAAGTGTATATATAAAATTCCAATTTCACGTCACGCTCGTCCATTCTCCATCAAGTGGTCAAACTTTCAAACGTCCAAATATTGCAAGGTAGAAGAAAAAGGACAATTTTCTTTTTTCGAGAAGCTATGACCGTCCGATTTATACCAATTAATTTTTTATCGTAACTCTTTACAATCGACGAAGTTGAAAACGTAACAAATTCATGATAGAGGTAACAAAAGACAAAAATGATATTTATATATTTAGCATATGAGAAAGAGGAAAAGATATTTACTTCTTGTCAAAAATATTATTTTCTTTTTAAAACTTAATTTTAGTTGTATTTATGTATCTATTTTGTAGAGATATATAAATTTGTAAATATGAGAACTTAGAGGTATATGTGCAATATCAATAATATATAAAAATTTAAGGGTAGTATTATATATATTCTATTATATATTTTATGATATATCTTAATGTTAGGTCGAATATTGCTATTATTATATGTGTAACCCCTATCTCCTTACCTCCTTCTTCTATGGGATTCATCAATTTTGAATTCAAATTTTCCATATAAAAAAAGCATCCCACCAATAGCCCCCCAACCTCCTGCTACACCACCCACCCATCCACAATCTCCTTCGACGAGCTTCCCCACATGCAACCCCGACCTCCGGTAGCTCCAACATCCTCTGACGAGTTCCTTCGACCCCAGCCTGACCCCGACAAAGCTCCTCCAATCGACTTCGACGGAGCTCCTCCTCCGACCCCATTCCATCCTGACCATGGTCCTCCAGCCGACCCTAATCCCGACCGAGCTCCTCCGACCTCATCCCAACCTCGACCCCAGCCCCATCCTGACCTCGATCGAGCTCTTCCAACCTCATCCCGACCTCGACCCCATCCCGACCCTGACTAAACTCCTCCAACCGACCTCGATGTCCCAAGTATGTCTTGCAGATCAACATGGTCATTGTGGACTACAAGTATTCCCTGTGGGGTTTCGATGCCACCTCCAGCAGATACCTCCCCAAATTGTCGGAGGTTAGAAGGTTTTACGAAGTGGGTTCTTATCGATTTTGCGATTGGTGTTGATGGCTTTGAGAAAAGTGATGCGTTTTTGTTGAAACTTGGGAAGTGATGATGTTGTTTTGGGGGTTAAAATTTTGATTTATGAAGTTGGGGATGCTTAGGTCGAGAATGTTAGATGGTATATTCTATTATCATTGACAATGTAATTAATTCTGCTATCATCATTGTTTTTCTCAATAAGAGTTGCCATGCCCTCGATGGAATAAGAATGTTAGAGTAAACTTTTTAAAATTATCCGCTTGGGTTTACTCCCCTTGACATAATGAAACAAATGGTAATCTCATCTCACCTATTATTTACTTGCCTTTAAGCATCCTGTACTCTTCCTTGTTTTAAGTGGCTATTTTAAGAGCATATCTAATCTAAGCTTTGAAAAGTAGTCATCTTTGGCTACATCAATTACTTGAGTAGTATAAAAGTTGTTAAATAGGTGTCAAGGGCATCAACATAAAAATATACATGGTAACAATGGTATATAAACTTATGTTGATGTGGTTCATATCTTTTTTACTTGAGGTGATGGTGGCTTTTCAACTCATCTGGTGCTGATGCCATTAGCACCAATTGTAATACCGTTAGCACCACAATTGATGTTTACATAATTAATGTCAACAATAAGAAGATAAGTGATAAGTAATTGATGCAACAATACCAAGATAAGTGATTAGTGTTTGCAATAAATACTTGAGCACTATAAAAGTTACTGAATAAGTGCAAGGGGCACCAACATTAAAATATACGTGATGACATTGGTATCTAAACTAGATACGTAATCGGTGATGATGCCATTAGCACCTATGGTGGTGCCGTCGGCACCATAATAGGTGTTTGAATCATTGATGTCAACAACATCAAGATAAGTAATAAGTAATTAATGCCAACAATACCAAGATAAGTGAAAAGTATTTGCAATACATACTTAATGTTACGACCCGATTTCCGGATCTCTACAGAACCCGAGACCGACTCGCCTTAACTAATCCCACGACCTAGTCGTCTAACGAGAAATAACTAAAAGTAGGAAATAAACCACATTCACACATTTAATATAACTAAGCGGAAGGAAAGAATGAGGCAGTAAAGAAAAGTAGAACAATTGCCTCAAGATTGTACATGACACCACAACAACAACAGAAATAGAAAGTAACAAGAACAGTAAATTTAAAGTCCAGTACTCACAATTACAGCAGAACAAAAGAGCTGGAAAGAAAATTACTACAGCTGGGCTCGACTGGGCCCAGCTCCCTCTGTAGCTGGAAATTCGAGCTGCTCAACTCCTGGTCCTGAATAGGGTTACGAAAAGACGGAGTCAACTAACGTTGAGTAGAGTGGTGTTTACATTATTTATGTGCAAGTAAAGTAAAAACAACATGTAGGTTTTATTCTCATTTCTATTTATCTCATTTATGTGTTTCTAGTTCATCTATTTCTCAAAGTATTCAAGTATTTCTTGATCTTGCTTGTTCCTCGTGGGAACGATCTTGATTGTAGTCTTTTCCGTAAAGTAAAAGGTACACATGGTGCTCTCCTGGTCGAAAGAGTCCCCTGCTGTAGTCCTACACACAGTCAATCACCCCGAGGTCACTGTCGAGACGTAACGATTACTACGGCACGGTGATAAGCACACGGGTAGCTATCCCGCACTGACACGCGGTCAGTCGTTTCCGCTAACGGGTACGCCCAAAGTATTTGGGAAAGCGCACCGCGTGCCTTCCCAAAGCCCTCATCTGCGTACGAACTCGCAGACACAACTTTAGCCCAACATCCCCTACGCTACAATCTGCACGACGGAAGGTAGTGCAAGAAGATACGTACCTCACGTGATATTATGCTTTCAGACGTCCGGCTTCAGCTCCGGACGTCCTGGTGCCTTGCCAGCTGTCTGGACGATACTCCAGACATATGATACTGGAAAACTTCCAATATCAGAACCTCCTCCACACATCTTGTCCCGCTCGCGCCTCCGCCCTCAGACAACACAGCGGCAGCTCCAACAGCTACAGGAGCTTGAGAAGCTCCGCGTCGGCATCCTCCTCTCTCCCACGAACTCCTCCTCGAACTCCACCGAGCTCCTGCGGTTGTCGTCCTCCTCCCTCGCACTCTCTCGCTCTCGCTCTTCCCCGTTCTCCCTCGTCGGCTCCTCTCCTTCCTCGTTGCAGCTGCAGCAGAGACGGAAGGCTGGAGGGGCATGGCCGACGCAAGAAGGTGGAAGTGGCGGTGGCTTGAGTGGTGAGGGGGTGAGAAGAAGAGAAGGGGGGTTTAAATAGGATGGGTTTAGGGTTTAGGAGGTGAGGGTGCGGAGGAGAGAGAGACTCCTGCACGTCGCCTGCACGCAGAGCGCGAAAGGGACGCACGAAATTTCCCACTTTCAGACGTCCAAGCATGTGCCCAAACGTCTAGACAGACGTCTGACTGAAACTCCAAACATCTTATCCAACAAAAAAGGCAATGGGTCATTTCACTTAAGCACTATAAAAGTTTCAAATAACTGCTAGGGGCACCAACATAAAAATATACGTGATGACATTGGTATCTAAACTTACGCGACTGATGGTAATGCCGTTAGTATCTATGGTGGGGCCATCAGCACCATAATATGTGTTTACATAATTGTTGCCAACAACAATAAAATAAGTGATAAGTAATTGATGCCAACAATATCAAGATAAGTGATAAGTGTTTGCAATAGATACTTGAGTACTTTAAAAGTTACTAAATAGGTGCCAGGAGCACCAACATGAAAATGCATGTGGTGACATTGGTATGTATTGGTGCAAAGGCACCACGATCGTCAATTTTGATGATAACAAAATACTTTTGTTTTAACATTTGCATTTGAGTTTAAGATTTCAGGATAATTGCAAATGGATACAAGTGTGAAGGACCTCAAAGCTCGCTTCGATGGTGGATTGGAGGAGCTCATTGGAGGAGAAGGAGCTTCACAAGGAGCGAAAGCTTGAAGAAGGAAGGATATGAAGAATAGCATAGATTTTCGTTTTTGTTCGTTGTACTTTATTTTTGTTTCTTTTGTCGCTCTTTATTTCTGTCTTAGAATTTTTATTAAAGAGCCTTAAAGTTACCTAACTGTAGTTCTAGGAACACTTGCACAACCCTAGGACACTTAGACAACTGTTAGAGAACTTAGAAAATCAAGATAGGCGTCAGACAACCTTATTAGAAGTCTAATCTGATAATCAGACGTCCGATAGTGAACTGTAAGACGTCTGAATGTTGAAGCCGATGTCCAAGAACACTTAGGCTGGACTTAGTAGGTTTTGTCTATTGAAATCAGATGACCAACTCTTAGTTCAGACATCTTAGCAGACATCTGATGACTTGGCCAGACGTCTTGGTGCTGTGTAAAATCGTGACCGGTTTGATTATATTTTATTATTTGAAAACAAAAATTCTCCAAGGTCGAACCCAGGGAGAAAAACTTGATTCTAGAAGCGTAGAAAATCACAATTTACAATAGATACTGTTTTACAAAAGAAAGACTAAAGAAGGGAAAAAAATCTCTTCTTTTCTTCTCTCTTTTCTTCTTTTGTCTTTCTTTCTCTCTCTTCTTAGATGTCTGACTCCAAGGGTCAGACGCCTTAAATGTCACTTGCTACAGTAGTGCTTCTTCTCTTTTCAGCTACTGCTGCTGCTGGTTCTTATTTTCTCTGCTGCACTCTGCCTTCTCTTTCTTCTTCTTTGCCTTAGGCTTTAGCTGCGTCTTTAGCTTCTTCTTCCTTGGCCTCTCTCTGCTCCTCTACTGCAGATCCTCCTTGGCTTCTTCTTCTTCTTTCTTTTCTTCAGCAGCGTCTCTTCTTCTCCTATTCTCTTCCTTTTCTTCTTCTTCTTGCTGCTGCACTCCCACCTCCTCCTCCTCCTTCTTCTGCTTTCCTGCACAGTGCATGGTTAGGCAAAAACCTACCCCTACCCTCCCCGCGTCTCTCTCTCTCTCTATTTCACTTTAGGGTTTGCTCTCCCAAGGCCTTAATCGGGTATGAGGGTCGGGTGACGCGCCCGGGACCAGGCGCACCAGCATGGGTGGTGCGCGAGGTGTGCACGGATAGGTTAGTTGGATCCAGGTGCTAGGTCCGCGGGGGAGTGTCGCGGGCGAGGCGTGGTAGGGGGACGGCGAGGGACCTCACCCCTGTGTGTCTTGAGGCAAATAACCCAATTCACAAAATCAATTTAAACCGCCCGCCGCGCTCCTACATTTACGAGGTGGGACTAAATGTCCCACCTGCTTCTGCTAGCGCTCGCAGGAGGTGAGCTCCACCCAATTGGAGCCGCTGTGAGTTGCGCACGGCCTGTTCTCAGGTTGGATGCACTTGCCCACCCAACGCGCGTCGCTTGGACTCCTGAAGCCTTGAGTGCGTGACTTGGAGCTCGAGAACAAGCAAGCTTGCTTGCTCGTTATGGCGGACGGAGGCTAGGATCTGCAAGACACAAAAATGGCCTTGCGGCCCTGTCAGACCACGGGAAAACCTTCACTGTATCACGGAGAAGGTGAAGAAGGGGTCAACTGGCCACGGGGTAACCTAGGCGTGCATGCCCAGGTCGCCCTGTGTCCGTGAAAATGGGTGTCTTCAGGGGAAGTGTTGGGAGCGTGTGGTGGTGAATGGGAAGAGGGGTTATGATCAGTGAGTCGTGGCGGAGCTTGTGAGGTGGTTGGTGAGGTGGGTGGATGCGTGGAGCGGTGGATACACCTCGCTGGTGGTCTGCCAGAGGTGAAGGTGATGATGGTCAGCGTGTGGCAGTGCATGATTTAGGAAATAGATAAGGGGGAAATGAAGAGGGGAAAAAGGGAAATAAGTCTAACCTAACTAAGTGGACGAAAGGGGGGAGAATCGGTGGCTGGCTGTACCTGCTGTCGTCGAAGAAGATGATGTCCAGGGAGGAGTGACGGTGATGATGACACTCTCTCAAATTCACTCCAGGGTTCGCTCTCCCAGAGCCTTAACTGGGTATGCGGGTCGGGTGACGTGCACAGGACCAGGCGCATCGGCGTGGGTGGTGCGCGAGGTGTGCACAGGCAGGGTAGTCAGATCCGGGTGCCAGGTCCGCGGGGGAGTGTCGCGGATGAGGCGTGGCGGCGGTACAAGGGACCTCACCCCAGTGTGTTTCGAGGCGATAAGCCTGAAACACAAATTCAATTTAAGTGCAGGCGCCCGCTCGTGAACTTCCGAGGTGGAACTAAAGTCCCACCCGCTTCTGTGCTTGCTCCCGCAGCAGAAGTTCTCGCAATTTCTGCAGGCGTGGAGTCTCTTGACTCCACTCGAAGTCTGGGTGCGTGCGTGCTGTAAACCTGCACCTCCTGAGGGCTTCGCCTGGAGCTGACCGCGACCTGGAGCAGCTTCAAGCTCAGCGGTAATGGCGGAGAGCGGCCTGACCCTGAAATCAGAAACACGGCCTTTTGGCCACGTCAGACCATAGGAAAACCTTCGCCGTGTCACGGCGAAGGTGAGGAGGGGGTTGGCTGGCCGTGTGGCGGCCTAGGTGTGCGTGCTTAGGTCGCTCTGTGGCCGTGTTTATGGGTGTGTTTAGTGGGTGTTTAGGGAGGTGTTGGCTGTTGATGAAGGGGTGGAAAATGTTCAGCGGTCGGTGGCGGAGGTGAAGAGGTTGGTGGCGAGACGTGTGAAGGTGTGGAGTGATGGGTGCTTCTCGCCGGAGGTTGGTCGGAGATGGGGAAGATGGCGGTGGATAGTTGCTGTCGAGGGGTAATTTGTGAAATAAATTGAGGGGAATTGAAAAGGGGATAGAGAGGAGTAAGTCTAACCTAATTAGCAGACGAAAGATGGGGAGGAGGCGGCGAGCGGCTGTGCTGCCGTCGCCGGAGAAGACAACGCCCAGGGGAGAAGATGACGATGAGGAAGAGGTGCTGGAGGGTGCCAGCTGGTGCGGCCAAGCACAGTGGATGATGGTGAGCGTAACCCTGCCATTGGTATGGTGGTAGGGTGACGAGATGCGGAGGAGGAAGGTCGTCGAAGCCTGCGGGCGAATGGCCGAAGGAGGAAGAGACGAATTTTGAGGGAATTCCTTGGCCAAGACAAGCTCCAAGGAAGCGGCAGGGGCTGCTGCTCCTTAAATAGGGGCTGACAGGGAGGGGATCGCGAGGAGGAGGCGTGGGCTCCTCTCCGGAGGCATGGCCGTAAAAGACCTATACCTCTCGAGCATTCGCACGCGAGGTATGGCGGCCGGCAGGGCATGGTAACCGATCCATGCGGAAGAGGACAACGTAGGAGATCTTCCTTTCAAGTCTGGGGCCGGCTCCCCAGGTCTGCGTAGCGCCATCCTCCATGCAAAGTCGCCGAAGGTATGGCCTGCGCAGTGCGGTGGTAGAAGGACCTGTCTGCAGAAAGAGACGATAAAGATAGGGGGTTTCTGCAAGGGTCCAAAAAGCTAAGTGTCAAAAAGTAATTGTTGAGGACCATTTTGTAAAGTGGGTCAAGGCGACCTTTCCTTAGGTCCAAATTATGGTATAACCGTAATTTGGACCTAAGGAATCAAATGGTGAGGTTGGTTTTTAGGTTTAACCATGTTTGATCAGACATTTTGCACAAAAATCTAAATAAGGTCAAAAATTGGGTATAGTTCTCAATCTAGGTCAAGACAGGTTCCAATGGCCAAATTGAAGGTTCTAAACCTTAGGGGATATTTTTTCATGAATTTTATAGGATTTAATTGATTTTTATCTTGCCTGAAACTTCGTGAATTAAAGTGAGTTTGTTTTAGGGTTACAGAATGTCATTTAATTCCCAAATTTTGTTATAACCCTTTCCTGATCGAATTATCCCACTTTTTCTCTTATTAAGCCCATTTGACCTGTGTCTAGACCCTTAGAAATCCCATTTATGTACTGCAATGGTAAAATTGTAGTTTTACCCCTTGTGAATTATTTTATACTCAGATTTGCAATTTCTTGATTTAAGCTTTCCCTTAGGCTTTATAGGAGCTTTTGTACACTTAATTAGGTTAAAATGTGCTAGTTAGGGTTCATGATGAGGTTCTCATCAGGAGCCAACTCTTTGTTTTAAGTGTGCGCACCATCTCCTCTTGCAACTACCGTGCGGCGACAGAGCACGGCGCACTGCCGATCTTCATCACCACACCTGCGCTCGCACAACAGCAACAACAGTCTCCGTGCTCCCACCGGTGGTGAATAGCGCACTCGTGCTCCTAGCCCGCGCTCGCACAACAGTGCACTCGCGCCTCCCAACCCGCACGTGCACAGCCGCAGCAGCAAACATTCCATTGCTGACCTCCTCTCGCACGGCCCTTGCGCGTGTGCCACAGCCGGCCCCCTCTTCTTCTTCTTCTCCATCAACCCATAGAGCGGGTGTTTATCATGCTGAATCGGGTTTTAAGAATATCGCGTTGTAATATAGCCGAAAAAGCCTTTAAAACAAATACAATTTTATTACTCAAATTTTAAAGTCCGAGGTCGAACACAGGGAGCAAATTGGTGCTTTAAAAATCAAGATCACAATTAAATGAATATGTAATAATTTCAATGTCACAATGCAAAAATATAAGAGTAGATGTGTAGCACAAAATATTCAAGAACTCAATTATGAATAAAAAATAGAATTTCTTCTCTCTCTGATTCTCTTCTCCTTCTGATTTTTGCCTTGGTGAGCTCTGTCTCCTGCCTTCTGATTTGGCCTTGGCTTCTCCCTTCTTCAGTTTTCCTTGGCTTCCTCTGCCTCTCCTGCTTCTTCTTGTTTAGCTTTTCTCTTCTTTCTCTCTCTGCCAGCTGCCTTCTTCTTTGGCTTTTGCTGTGTTGCTTTCAGCTTCTTTTTGCTTCTCTTTTCCTTCTTTGCCTTAGCATCTGCAGCCCTTTTCTTTCCTTCAGCTCCTTCTTCTGTTCTTCTTTCTCTTCTGACTTCTGCCTTCTCTGCTGCCTTGCCATCTCCTTCTTCTTCCTTAGCTTCTCTTCTTCTCCTCTTCGGCCTGCAGAGCAAAACCTACCCCCTACCCACGCGAACTCTCTTCTCTCTTTTCTCTCTTAGGTTCTGCTCTCCCAGAGCCACGTTTCTCGGGTAATCGGGTCGGGTACACACCCGGGACCAGGCCCACCAACGTGCAGTGGTAGGCGATGTGTTCTAGCCAGGTGGGGTCACCAGGTCCGCGAGGCGTGGTCCCGGACGAGGCGTTCGGGTCGGATGACAGAGGGACCTTACCCTGTGAGTTGGAGGTGAAGAGCCTATGGCAAGAAAATAATTTATGCGGGTGAAGCACCTCGAAACTTTCCGAGGTGGGACTATCTTCCCACCCCCTTCGCGCGTGCCTGTAGCAGAAGAACTCCTTCGATTGAGGCAGCTGCGACTGCCCTCGACTCTAATTGGATGAGTGGAGATGCTCGCAAGAGTGCCCCGCGTAGCCTGGGACTCGACCTGGGGCTGACGAAGCCTGGAGCTCGTTGCAAGAAAGCTTCAAGCCTGGCGTCAATGGTGTAGGGCTCCTGGACCTGAAATCATCACAACGGTTTTGCGGCCACGATAAAACACTTAGGGAGCTTCGCCAAAGTGCAGCGAGTGTACAGAGGTGGTCTGCGTGGCGTGGGAATGCCTGTGGGAGCGTGCCTAGGGCACACTGTGGCCGTGTGTGTGGGTGTGTTCGGGGGTGTGTTTGGGTGAGTTGCGGAATGATATGAGTGGGGGATTATGATCTGGGCATCGAGGTGGAGCTTATGGACCGGTCGGCGAGGAGGGAGGTGGTCTGTGGAGGTGGAGCGAATTCGTCGGTTTTGGTGGTCGGAGGTGAAGGGGATGATGGTGGTGGAGTACGGCAGCAGTCGGTTGAGGGAAATAAAGAGGAGGAAGGAATGTAGAGGGTGAGAGAGAATTATCTAGGAGGTGAAGAGATGAAGATGAGACGGAGGTGGCGTCTGGCACGTATTACCGATGTCGGAGACGGAGATGCTTAGTGAGGATGGTCGATGAGGACGAAGAGGATGCAGGGGCGTCGGCGGGTGCTGCGCAACGTGGATGAACGTGAGGGAGAGGAACCTGCCACCGGTATTGTTGCTAGGTGACGAGGGAGAGTAGGAGAGGTTGCCGGAGCTTGATAAGCAAGTTGGCCAGCGGAGGAGAGACAAAATTGAGGAGGTTCTCTGGCTGATTCAAGCTTAGGAGATGCGGGGTGAAGTGGGGCTGCTTAAATAGGTCACGGGAAGGGGTTTTGTGCTTGGAAGCCAACCTTCCAAGCAAGGTAAGGTCGCCGGCGATGATAACTCGAGAGAGACCTAAATCTCTCATGCGTTCGCATGAGAGATTGGGTACCAAGTAGGGCCTCAAATTGGGTTCACATTGGAGGGGATTTTTCAGAGAATCTCCCTTCCAATTTTGAAGGGGATTCTCTGAGAGATTTGGGAGAAATCGCCTTCTAAAACTTGCTGGAGTAGGATTCCTCTGCTCTAATGGTGGAGGGACCTAATTTCAAAGAACGATGAAGAATCTAGAGGTCAAATGCAAGGGTTTTTGAAAGATAGGGGTAGGAATGTAATTGGGTCAGACCTATTCGAAAAGTGAGTCAAGATGAGTTCCCCTTAGGTCCAAATTTCGGAAAAAACCTAATTTGGACCTAAGGAATCCAATGGTGAAGTTAGATTTTGGGTTTGACCACGTTTGACTAGGTAATTTACGTAGAAATTTAATTTAGGGCAAATATTTGTCTGAGACCCCATTCTTGGTCAAAATGGGTTCCAATAGCTAAATTGAAGGTTCTAAACCCTAGAGAATATTTTTATATAATTTTTAGAGGGTTTATGTGAATTTTATCCTAACCAGAACCTTGTTTAATCAATTCGATATATTTTAGGGTTACAAGAAGTCATTTAATTCCCAGAACTCGCACGAACCCTTTTCTATCTGTTTCAACCCACTTATTATCTTGTTAAGACCATTTGACCTGTGTTTAGATCTTGCGAAAATATGTTGTATCTTGCAATGGTAAAATTATAATTTTACCCCTTATTTCTTGCATTTCTCTCAAAATGATTTTTCAGTGAATTAAGACCTCCAGTTGGTTATGTAGGAGCTTTTGTTCTCTTTTATGTGTCAAGTTGGGCTAGTTAGGGCTTGATGAGAACACCAACATGAGTCCTAACTAGTTCATTTTGACCCATAAAAGAGAACAAGAGCTCCTATATAACCAACTGGAGGTCCTAATTCAATGAATAAACATTCTGAGAGAAAAGTAAGAAACAAGGGGTAAAACTGTAATTTTACCATTGCAGTACAACAACGGATTTCTCAAGGGCTAAACAACAATCAAAAGGTCTTAACAAGATAAAAAGTGGGTTGGTTCAGACAGAAAAGGGTTCGTGCTAGTTCTGGGAATTCAATAACATCTTATAACCCTAAAACTGACACACTTGATTAACCAAGGTTCTGGTCAGGATAAAATTCAACTAAATCCTATAAAAATCATATAAAAATATTCTCTAGGGTTTAGAACTTTCAATTTGGCCATTAGATCCTATTTTGACCTAGAATGGGGTCTCAGCTAGATATTTACCCTAAATTGGATTTTTACGTAAATTGCCTAATCAAACATGGTCAAACCCAAAATACAACTTCACCATTGGATTCCTTAGGTCTAAATTAGGTTTGTACCAAAATTTTGACCTAAGGGGAACTCATTTTGACCTACTTTGCAATAAGTCCAACTGATTACATTTCTACCCCTATCTTTCGAAAACCCTTGCATTTGGCTCCCTAGCTTCTTCGTCGTCCTTGCAAATAGGTCCCTCCACCATTATCGCGGAGGAAATCCTACTCCGGCGAACTTTAGAAGAAGGATTCTCCTTGATTGTTTAGAGAATCCCTCCCAAAATTGTAAGGGAGATTCTCTGAGTAATCCTTTCCAATCTAAACCCACTGATGAACCCTAATTTGTACCCAATCTCTCATGTGAACACATGAGAGATTTGGGTCTTTTTGAAGCTTCCAACTCCGATGGACATACCTTGCTTGGAAGCTTGGCTTCCAAGCAGAAAACCTTCCCCAGAGGACTATTTAAGCAACCCCTGATCCAGCCGCATCTCCTCAGCTTGGAATTGGGTCGGTCCACCTTCAATTTGTCTCTCCTCATCGGCCACAAAAACTCCGCAAGCTCTGGTGGTTCCTCCCTGATGAGAACCTCATCATGAGCCATAACTAGCTCATTTTGACCTAATACAGAGAATAAAAGCTCCTACATAACCTTAGAAAGGCTTGGCTCAGAGAGATTCTGAGTTTGCAAAGAAAACATAAACTGAGGGGTAAAAATGCAATTTCACCAATCCGATCTGAAAATAAGGTAACTCAGGGTCCAAACATAGGTCAAAACAACCTAATAAGAAGAAAAGTAGGATGAGATGACTCAATAAGGGCTACAGCAACTCCAAAGAATTAAATGACAGCCTGTAACCCTAAAAACAAATCCACTTCAATTCACGTGGTTCGAGGCAAGGTAAAAATCAACTAAACCCTCTAAAATTCATATAAAAATAATCTCTAGGGTTTAGGACTTTCAATTTGGCCTTAGGAACTCATTTTGACCTACATTGAGAACCATGCCCAATTAACAACTTAATTTGGGTTTTTACGTAAATTGATCGGTCAAACAAGGTTTAATCTAGAAATAAAATTCACCATCAGAATCCCTAGGTTCTAATTAGTCATGTATAAAAACCTGGGCCTAAGAAGAAACCTTCTTGACCAACTTTACACTTTGGTCCTCATATATTTACTTTTTGGCCCTCAACTTTTGAACCCTCACATTTTGGCCCCTAACTCTCCTTCGTTCTTTACATTTAGGTCCCTCCTGCAAAACCTGCGCAGCGCCATGCTCCGGCGACCTTGCGCGGAGCATGGCACCACGCAGGGTGAGGGAGGGGCCCTAGCAAGTCAATGGGGGGTACCCTGCGTCGTCAGCCACCGCAGGGACACCCCCCTGAGTGATGCGACCACCCATACCGCCCGTGCGAACGCACGGACGGTATGGGTCCCCTTCCTCCGGCGTCCTCCGGCGAGGGAGACACGTCGTCTCCCTCTACCCTCCTCTCTAATTCTGCCCCTATAAATACACTCGTCGCTTCGCCGTTCTTCCCAGCTCGGATCTGACGGAGACACCCCCTCAATTCCTCCCTTCACACTCCGACAGACGCCCCCTTGCTCCGGCGGCCTCTCCTCCTCCTCCTCGTCGCCCTGCCGCACTACCAGCAGCAGGGTTACCTTCCCTCGATCTTTCCGCGTCACGCCGCACCCAGCTGGCGCCTCTCCGGTCCCTTCCTCGCCGCCGCCCCTTCCTCTGGGCAATTTCTTCTCCAGCGACAGTCGATACGACTGTCGCCTGTGCCAACCCCTCTTCGTCCAGCTTAATAGGTAAAACTTCTCTTCTTCCTCCCCTCTTTCTTTTCCATACTGAAACCCTTACTGTCGGCCCCGATTTCCCACCGATCACCCTCACCTTCTCCACCTCCGGCCAAACTCCGGCGAACCGCTCCCATCGCTCCAGCACCCCACACGGCTCGCCGACCTGTGCATAACCTCCGCCTCCTCACCCTGATCCTCTTCCACCCCTCCACTTCCCACCAAACGCCCTCTGCAGATCCACCGAACACACCCACTTCTCCGCCCACAGTTTGACCTAGGGTGACCCTTTTGCTCCACCACGCCCACTGCAGACCCTCCGACCACCTTCGCCGTGCCACGGCGAAGGTTCTCCGCATATCTGATCAGGCCGAGAGGCCGTGCTTCTGTGAACAGGTGTCGCGCCCGCCTTCGCCATTGCTGACCAGCGAAGCTCCTTCGACTTGCTGCTCTAGGCACACCACGCCCAGGTCAGACTCCCAGGCTTCGCGGGGTAGCTTCGCGAAGTGTCAGGCTGCAGTTCGGGCAAAGCCCTCGCGCGAAGTTCGACTGCCGCTGCTTCCTCCGCGCAGGCGCTCACATTGGGGTGGGACATTTAGTCCCACCTCGGAAGGCTTCGAAGAGGCGCGCCGATATAAGTTGAAAACGTGCTGTAGGCTTATCGCCTCAGCACACGGGGTGAGGTCCCTCTCACACCGCTTCACCCGGCCCGTCCGCGAGCTCATCACGCGGATCCGGCCGACCCGACCCAACTTGACTCGCACTCCTCGCCCACCACCGCACGCCGGTGGGCCTGGACCCGGGCGTGACTCGTACCCGATTACCCGATTGCTCTGGGAGAGCTGTCCTAAGAGCGAACTCTGAGAGAGAAAGAGATGCGCGGGGAGGGGGGTAGAGTAGGTTTTGCCCTCTTACTCTGAACTCTTGAGCGTGCAGGCACAGGTGAAGAAGAAGGAAGCTAAGGGAGACACTGTAGCAACAAGCGGTTTAAGTTGTCTGATTTTCAAATCAGACGACGTCCTGAAGACAGGTGAAGGCAAAGAAGAAGAAGGAAGGCGAGGCAGAGGAAAGAGAGGAAGACAGAGAAGCCAAGTTAAGACTCTGCAGAGATCAGAAGACAAAGAAGAAGAAGAAAAGAAGAGAGAAGGAGCAGCCAAGTGAAGAAACAGAAAGCAGAAGAAGAAGAAGAGAAGCAAGAAGAAAAGAAGAAGAAGAGCACGGGAGGAAGATCTGAAGCAAGAAAAGAAGAAACAAAGAAAATAAAAAGAAGAAAAAGACAGGATCGTCCAACCAAGAAATAGAGGAAGAACACGAAGAACAAAAGCCAAATAGGAGAGAAGACAAAGAGGAAGAAAGAAGAGAAGAAGAAGAAGCCAAACTTTCATCTCTCTCTCTCTCTCTTTATTTTTGTAATAGAACATGTATATCTCTAGAATACGACTTGCTCCTTGAGTTCGACCTCGGGAGAACTGTATTTTCCGAGTAACAAATATTAGCAAATGATGGCAATAAATATCTGTACTACAACGACTTAAGAAAAGCTAGTTGCTGCCACCGTTCTCCAGTTGGCGCCGTTGCCGGGGAGCAACGGCTATTCTAGAGGTAAACATTTTTGTTTCTTTTTAGTTCTAATAATCTCCTCACTTTTGTGTAGCTACAGGAAATCAAGAAGACAAGCAACCGCACGACAACCACTCCGAGGACAGGTAATTTTTTCTCTCTCGCTATTAACCCCTAAACTCTAAAGAGCAAGAAAAGAAAAGAACAAGCACTATAGGGCTAACCTGTCTTCTATACGTAGTAAACCATAAGAAGTTGCATGTTTTCAACCCATTATTCCTGTACACTATTAAGGGTATTTAGGGGCTAACACATTCTTGCTTGAGCCCTAATTACCCACCAAAGAACTAACTGGACCAAGTAGAGCCAACATAAGATTCAACATTAGGGATTTAGAGACACACTTCTTAAACAAGAATTGAGAAACCTTAAAAGAAGTGTGCCCAAGCCATTATCTGAAAATACCTATCCAAAGAAACCCTAAAATAAGATTGGCTCTTTAAACACTTGAACCCTAAAAGACAAGACCTAATAAGCAAAACTAGCAGGTAAAGTTGACCATTTGGGTCAACTAACCTTCAAATTAGGTCACTCTTTGCACTTAAAAGACTAAAGTTCAAGTGGAACCTTAAGCACCTTGATCTTGAATTAAAATTGGTAGAATTAAGAGGTCAAGATCCCCATTCTGGTCTACCTGGAACCGCAGTGACAAGAGAGGTCGGGTAGGGGAAACCCTGTAACCCGTGGGGACGCTCTACCGTGTAGGGGTCTTCGCAGGACTCACCCTCTCTGGCTGCCCAGGTAATTCTCAGGTGGTCGATCTTTCTGATCAAGGGGTCCATCTGCCCCGCACCTCTATAGTCACCCAACACATTCTTGGGTGTCTTGATTGGGTCCAGCACCTTCTAAACTCATCTCTTCCAACAGTGCATGTACGGTAGGAGGTCCTTAAGACCACCCTTAAGACCTCCTTTAGAAATTCACTCTCGTCAAGGCCAAGCCTCGACGCCCGTGTTTGTGCAGCAACCCCCTCACATTATTCTCTCTTCTGATTCATAACCAAGTTCTTCTTCTTCCCCCATCATGGCTCAGCCAGTTGAGGAAGAAAACAATCTAGAGCACCAGCTCCAGCGACTCAACGACCTCTTCCAAAACTTTGTGCACCCACCGCAGCGTCCGATGATGCGGGACCACTACAATCCTGCTGCGGTGGCCGTTGAGCCTCGAGTCAGAATCCCGACTGGAGGACCTGATTCTGAATTGAAGCCCAATATGATTCATGCTATACCTAAATTCCATGGGCTTAATTCTGAAGATCCCTTCTAGCACATCAAACAACTAAAGCATCTGGCCAAAACTTTTGGGTCAGACGCACAAAATCGGGATATTCTTCTCATGAAGATGTTCTCCTTTTCTCTTATTGACAAGGCCGCCCATTGGTACCAAACTCAGACCCGGCCGATCAATAATTGGGAAGAACTTCAGTCCGAGTTCCTAAAAAAGTTCTTCCCTGTTGGACGGACCAATGCCTTGCACCATCAGATTACACACTTCACCCAACAAACAGGGGAACCTCTCCATGAGGCATGGGATCGTTTTCAGGATCTCATGAGAAAGTGCCCCCATCACAGAGTTCCTAAATGGGAACAAGTCCAATCTTTTTACCAGGGACTCCGTGAGGACATCCGTCTTTTCGTCAATGCAACCTGCGGAGGAAATATCATGGGTCAACATGAAGACACCGTGTGGGAGATTCTCGAAAACATGTGCGAGAACTCCATCAACAATGACTCCATGGGATTATTCGACAGGACGAATACCCGCGCAGCGACGAATCTTAGGGGAGCACATGAGACGCAGGGCCTGTCCGCATCAGTCGACCTGGAATTAATGGCCAGTCGATTGGACAAGGTCTCAATTATCGAAAAGAAGGTGGATGAGCTGACTCAGCATCTGCAGCGAGCCACCTCTGCGCATAACCCTTTCGCACAGCCTCCTTCCACAAGGGAAACTATGCAAAACATTCTCCATCGATCTTCTCCTAGGATGGACCCATCATCCGAATCTTTGCCCGGAAGTCCTTCCGATTCCTTCTTCACCTGCCAGGGAAATTCCATTCCCTCTTTCTCTAACCCTCTGGAGGTTCCTCAGACCTGCGAGGACCTCAACGCCATCCAGAACGACCCTTTCTCCAACACCTATAATCCTGGATGGTGAAACCATCCTAACTTCCAGTGGGCGGGAAATTCCCAAACCCAAAGACCATCCTTCCAACCCCGCCCACAACCTCCTCGTCCTTACCAGCCGCCTCAGCCTCAGCCCAACCCTACTTACCCATCTGGGCCGAATCAAGATCAAATGTCCCTTATCCTTCATACCCTGGCTGACATTCAAAGAACGAATGCGGCTATCCAGAAACAACACAAGAACGAACTTACAGAGGTCCGAAACCAATTGACCCAGTTGGCAAACTCTCGCCAGCCAGGTACTCTTCCTTCCCAACCTCTGCCTAATCCTAATAACGTGCCAACCCAACGGCGCGTTACGAACCCAAACCCAGGCCATGCCCATATGATCTATCAGGCCCCCTCTGCTCCTTCACCTGACGGGATAGAGGCCTCCACTTCTTTTGCAGGTTACCAGCAGCAAGCTATCTTACCCAATCCCAACCAAAACCAGGCAGGACTTAAGTCCGTAACGACCCGTAGTGGTAAGGAAACCCAAGACCCACCTCATCCGAACCACTCCAAGCCTGGTAGTGATCCCAAGCCTAGGACAATAATCCAGGACGTCCCCACCCCTATCCCAGATCTACAACCAGGACCTATCCTAGAAGAACCAACCAAGATCCCGTTTCCCGAGGCCTTGACCAAGGGAAAGAAGACCACCAAGCCCGTGGCACCTGAGGAGGACCTGGTCAAGCTTTTTGAGCAGGTCCACATAAACATCCCCTTGATGGATGCAATCCGCCACGTACCAGCTTACACATGATTTTTAAAGAATGTGTGTACACCCCAACGTAAGCCGCGAACCAAGGGTGGGAGCCCAATTGTTCTGTCAGAGCAAGCCAGCTCTGTAATCCTCAGTAAACTCCCACCCAAGGCAAAAGATCCTGGTACTCCCCTGATTTCCTGCAAGATAGGTGCTACCCAATTTGATAGAGCTTTGCTAGACTTAGGTGCATCCATAAACCTGATACCCACATCCTTACTTGACCATCTAGAAGAATCTGAGCTAAAACCAACCGAGGTGACATTACAATTAGCAGATCGATCTATAAAGTCACCAAAAGGGATTCTCGAGGATGTTATCGTAAGAGTGAGGGATTTCTATTTCCCAGTGGACTTTATAGTCTTAGATATGGACGCGCCTAAAAACCCTAGGGATACACCAATCATTCTAGGGAGACCTTTCTTGGCTACTGCTAGAGCCAACATCAGCTGTGAGGAGGGCCAAATAGAGCTTAAATTTGGAGATCAAACCTTAAAAATTGATATATTTAAGGCCCAATAAGGAATTAATTGCGGTGTCATCGAACAGATTTGTGATGTTAGGATTTTGGTTGATGAGTCACACCTCCAGAATGACTCGATTATGCCTCATCAATCACAGAAGGATCTTGACCCGCAAACAGAGGATTCGAATCCAGACATACATAACCCAGTAACTCCTACCCTTGAACCTCACATCTACACTGAACCACCCGCTGCTGCTGATAACCCTATCCTCGAGTTAAAGCCTCTTCCTGCTCACTTGAAATACATCTTTTTGGGTTCCAATCAGACCCTTCCTGTGATTATAAATTCCACCCTCAGTTCCGAACAGGAATCCCGTCTGATTACTATTCTCCAGCAACATCGCAGAGCCATCGGGTGGACTCTCGATGATTTGACTGGAATAAGCCCCTCTTATTGTACTCATCATATCTATTCAGAAGAGGGCGCACGACCTTCTGGTGAAATGCAGAGACGTTTGAACCCTAATCTGCAGGAGGTCGTGAAAAAGGAGATCATTAAGTGGTTAGATGCCGAGATCATCTACCCGATCTCCGATAGTCGTTGGGTGAGCCCAATTCAGGTTGTGCCTAAGAAGGCAGGACTCACCACCATAACGACTGAAACTGGAGAAATCATTCCTACCCGATTAGCCAATGCGTGGAGAGTCTGTATAGATTACCGCCGACTCAATTCCTCCACAAAGAAGGACCATTTCCCACTACCCTTCATTGATCAAATTCTCGAGAAACTAGCGGGAAATAGGTTCTTCTGCTTTCTTGACGGGTACTCCGGTTACAACCAGGTGGCAATCCATCCTGAGGACCAAGAAAAGACCACATTTACCTACCCCTTCGGAACGTATGCTTTCCGAAGGATGCCTTTTGGTCTTTGCAATGCACCCGCTACTTTTCAGCGGTGCATGCTTGCCATATTCTTAGATATGGTAGGTGATTTCATGGAAGTCTTCATGGATGACTTTTCAGTCTTTGGAGAATCTTTTGATGATTGCCTCCAACACTTGGTCCAGATACTCAGGCGATGCATTGAGGTGAACTTGGTTCTTTCCTGGGAAAAGAGCCATTTCATGATGCCTGAGGGAATTGTCCGGGGACACTCAATTTCGGAAAAAGGCATCCAGGTGGATCGAGCTAAGGTTGATCTGATTTCTTGCCTTCCCGTACCTAGCTCGATCAGGGACATTCGTTCCTTTTTAGGGCACATCAGTTTTTACCGCCGTTTCATTCCAGATTTCTCGAAAATCGTGCGCCCCTTACTTCTCTTCTCTCTAAGGATGTACCTTTTGAAATCTCCAAGGAATGCACGCTAGCCTTTGAAAACCTGCATGACTGAGTCACCCAGGCACCTATCCTATAATCCCCTGACTGGTCTCAACCCTTTGAGATCATGTGCGATGCGTCTGACTTCGCTGTAGGAGCGATCCTGGGGCAGAAAGCTGACGGGAAACCCGTGGTCATCTACTACGCTAGCAAGACACTTGACGAGGCTCAGCGTAACTATACGGTTACGGAGAAAGAGCTGCTAGCCGTAGTATTTGCCCTTGAAAAATTCCGATCGTATCTTCTGGGTTCCCATGTCATCATTTACTCGGATCACACGGCTGTAAGGCATCTCCTTGCCAAGAAGGATGCGAAGCCCCGACTAATCCGTTGGATCTTGCTGTTGCAAGAATTCGATCTTAAGATTCGCGACAAGGCGAGAAGGCAGAATGTGGCAGCCGACCATCTGCCCCGTCTTCCTTCTGAGATCATCAACCCTTCCGAACCCATCATGGAACATTTTCCTGATGAGCACCTGCTTTTTGTTGGTACTAGACTTCCATGGTTTGCTGATATAGTAAACTACTTGGCATCTCATCAGACATCGTCTGATTGGCCGAAGGCCAAGAAAGACAAATTGCATTCTGATTCCAAGTATTACATTTGGGAAGACCCGTACCTTTTCTGCATAGGTGCTGATCAAATTATTCGGAGATGCGTCCCGGAAGAGGAAATCAGCAATATCCTATCTTTCTGCCATGACCAGGCACGCGGTGGCCATTTCTCAGGGCATAAAACCGCATCCAAAGTCCTCCAGTGTGGCTTCTACTGGCCTACACTTTTCAAAGACGCATACAGTCACTGCAAGGCATGCAGTCGTTGCCAGACTTTGGGCAACATGAACCATCGTGACATGATGCCTTTGCAGCCGATTCTCGTATGCGAAATCTTCGATGTATGGGGGATTGATTTTATGGGCCCCTTTCCTGTTTCGGATGGTTTCGAGTACATTCTGCTTGCGGTGGACTACGTGTCCAAATGGATCGAAGCCATACCGACCCGAACCTGCAATCACAAGATTGTTCTTAAGTTCATACATCAAAACATTTTCTCAAGGTTCGGGATTCCCCGTGCTATTATCTTTGATGGGGGGACCCATTTTACAAATGCTCAGTTTAAGTCACTGATGGCCAAATTTGGGGTGTCTCATCGAATCTCTACTCCTTACCACCCCAAAATAAATGGTCTAGCTGAGCTATCAAATCGGGAGATCAAGAAAATCCTACAAGTCACTGTTCGGCCTGACAGGAAGGACTGGTCGTCCCGACTTCCGGAAGCATTGTGGGCCTATAGGACCGCCCATAAGACCCAATTGGGCATGTCTCCCTTTAGACTGGTGTACGGAAAGGCATGTCACCTTCCCGTAGAACTGGAGCATAAAGCCTATTGGGCAGTACGGAGCTGTAATCTAGATCTTTCCAAGGTTGGAACCCACAGAAAACTCCAAATCAGCGAGATCGATGAATTACGCCTAGACGCGTACGAGAACTCGTGAATCTACAAGGAGCGGGTTAAAGCCTTCCACAACAAGCACATCTCGAGAAAGATCTTTCATCCTGGTCAAAAGGTCCTACTCTTTGATGCCCGACTCAAACTTTTCCTGGGGAAACTGAGGTCCAAGTGGGTCGGACCGTATTTAGTCCGACAGGTTTTTGGAAATGGAGCAATTGAAATCAGTCCACTCATCCATGATTCCGAACCTTTCATCGTGAACGGTCAGAGACTCAAACCGTTCATTGATGAGACTTCTACTGATTCGGCTGAGTCATCCCTCATCCTCCATTCCCCTTGAACTTACTGCGCCCGGCCGATGGCGTAAAACTCAGCGCTTAACGGGAGGCAGCCCATCATTTCTTGAAAATCTAAAACCTTTTTTCTGACACCATTGTGCACTTAAGGTTCACCCTTTAAGACAGCCGACTCCACCTCAGATGCTTGCATCTGAGATTAGAAATCGTCTGCAGAATTCATCCCGACCCATTCACTCACAAAAATATCTGTCTTAAGGAATAAATTAAGTAAATAAAAACCCCTAAATCACAATGAGGACATTGCAAGTTTTAGGCATGGGGGGGTATAAGTGCCAAACTTGTAGAAAAAAAAGGTTTTAAACAAAAAATTCACAGATGCCAAAAACACCATAAAAATTAAAAAGAATAAGAGGAGAAAGGAAATTTTGAGAAGGAAAAGAAACAAAATGAAAAGGAGCACAAAAAGATGAAAGAAAAGAGTAATAGTCATTAGTAAGAAGCTAAGGAATTAACCTTAGTCTAGACCATTTTTTTCAAGAAAAGAAATGAAAAGTGCTTGGTAAGATTAGTAAGAACGCAAACCTTAGGCATTCTTGATAGACTCTTAGTACCCATTAAGATCTAGACAATCCTCAAGAGGTTGAGGAAAATGAAAAGCTTAAGTACTAGGTCCAAGGCTTAGGGAGTATTTGACCTCGCTAACTAACTTCTAGTTTACGGGACTCAGTAACCTAAGCACCCTAACCTCACACACAGCCTGGTTCAGCAAGCGTAAAAATCAAAATCACGTAGAAGCGTCGAAAAAATTCTGAAAAATACACCTAGAGTAGGAGCGGCCGATCAACACAAGTTGATTTGGATGAGTTCCCAGCGCAGAGAGGCGGGAAATCCCCTCAAAGATGCATAACAAAATATCATCTCCTCGGTGCTTGTCTCTTAGGATATTCACATATCCTACTGGGGGCATGTAAGCACCCTGCTGGTTCAGATTCCATGGATGGCATTATCACGAAGTGTCAACTGCCAGGGTCTGAACGCAGCCACGGAACACCATGGATGGGATTATCTCGAAATCTCAGTAGCCAGGGTTCTGGGGGTTGCCATGGGCGGTGCTATCTCGAAGCATCGATCGCCAGGAACCCTTGGGGATTGATGATGGGGGCAAGAAATCTGATACAGACCGTGTTGAAAAGCCAATCCTAAGCTAGAATTAAAAAGAAAAAAGAGAGAGAAAACTCTCCAAAAACAGAAAAAATTTCTACCTCTCTCTCTCTCAAAACGCACTGCGAACTGAACCAGGGCTAAAATCATTTCAAGCACGGGTGCTTTAACTACAAAGTCCAATAAACCTTAGGTTAGTTCTTATGGGTCTTAAAAACCCTTGCTAAGGACTGAGGCTGAGGCTAGACAGATTTGGATCTTGATTGGTACTAGAGTACCTTTTAAGCCTATGATCAGCATTCTAACCTAATCTAAGTTTAAATGAAAAAGCACTTATCTGAAGCTATTAAAGAACTTCATGGTCTAGAACAAGGGTTGAAACATTAAGTTTTTGCTAAGGGAGCAAAAGCTAGGCATGGGGGTATGATGAGAACCTCATCATGAGCCATAACTAGCTCATTTTGACCTAATACAGAGAATAAAAGCTCCTACATAACCTTAGAAAGGCTTGGCTCAGAGAGATTCTGAGTTTGCAAAGAAAACTTAAACTGAGGGGTAAAAATGCAATTTCACCAATCCGATCTGAAAATAGGGTAACTCAAGATCCAAACATAGGTCAAAACAACCTAATAAGAAGAAAAGTGGGATGAGATGACTCAATAAGGGCTACAGCAACTCCAAAGAATTAAATGACAGCCTGTAACCCTAAAAACAAACCCACTTCAATTCACGTGGTTCGAGGTAAGGTAAAAATCAACTAAACCCTCTAAAATTCATAGAAAAATAATCTCTAGGGTTTAGGACTTTCAATTTGGCCTTAGGAATCCATTTTGACCTACATTGAGAACCATGCCCAATTAACAACTTAATTTGGGTTTTTACGTAAATTGACCGGTCAAACAAGGTTTAATATAGAAATAAAATTCACCATCAGAATCCTTAGGTTCTAATTAGTCATGTATAAAAACTTGGGCCTAAGAAGAAACCTTCTTGACCAACTTTACACTTTGGTCCTCATATATTTACTTTTTGGCCCTCAACTTTTGAACCCTCACATTTTGGCTCCTAACTCTCCTTCGTTCTTTGCGTTTAGGTCCCTCCTGCAAAACCTGCGCAGCGCCATGCTCCGGCGACCTTGCGCGGAGCATGGCACCGCGCAGGGTGAGGAAGGGGCCCTGGCAAGTCAATGGGGGGTACCCTGCGTCATCAGCCACCTCAGGGACACCCCCCTGAGTGCTACGACCGCCCATACCGCCCGTGCGAATGCACGGACGGTATGGGTCCCCTTCCTCCGGCGTCCTCCGGCGAGGGAGACACGTCGTCTCCCTCCACCCTCCTCTCTGATTCTGCCCCTATAAATACCCCCGTCGCTCTGCCGTTCTTCCCAGCTCGGATCTGACGGAGACACCCCCTCAATTCCTCCCTTCACACTCCGACAGACGCCCCCTTGCTCCAGCGGCCTCTCCTCCTCCTCCTCGTCGCCCTGCCGCACTACCAGTAGCAGGGTTACCTTCCCTCGATCTTTCCGCGTCACACCGCACCCAGCTGGCGCCTCTCCGGTCCCTTCCTCGCCGCCGCCCCTTCCTCTGGGCAATTTCTTCTCCGGCGACAGTCGATACGACTGTCGCCTGTGCCAATCCCTCTTCGTCCAGCTTAATAGGTAAAACTTCTCTTCTTCCTCCCCTCTTTCTTTTCCATACTGAAACCCTTACTGTCGGCCCCGATTTCCCACCGATCACCCTCACCTTCTCCACCTCCGGCCAAACTCCGGCGAACCGCTCCCATCGCTCCAGCACCCCACACGGCTCGCCGACCTGTGCATAACCTCCGCCTCCTCACCCTGATCCTCTTCCACCCCTCCACTTCCCACCAAACGCCCTCTGCAGATCCACCGAACACACCCACTTCTCCGCCCGCAGTTTGACCTAGGGTGACCCTTTTGCTCCACCACGCCCACTGCAGACCCTCCGACCACCTTCGCCGTGCCACGGCGAAGGTTCTCCGCATATCTGATCAGGCCGAGAGGCCGTGCTTCTGTGAATAGGTGTCGCGCCCGCCTTCGCCATTGCTGACCAGCGAAGCTCCTTCGACCTGCTGCTCCAGGCACACCACGCCCAGGTCAGACTCCCAGGCTTCGCGGGGTAGCTTCGCGAAGTGTCAGGTTGCAGTTCGGGCGAAGCCCTCGCGCGAAGTTCGGCTGCCGCTGCTTCCTCCGCGCAGGCGTTCACATTGGGGTGGGACATTTAGTCCCACCTCGGAAGGCTTCGAAGAGGCGCGCCGATATAAGTTGAAAACGTGCTGTAGGCTTATCGCCTCAGCACACGGGGTGAGGTCCCTCTCACACCGCTTCACCCGGCCCGTCCGCGAGCTCATCACGCGGATCCGGCCGACCCGACCCGACTTGACTCGCACTCCTCGCCCACCACCGCACGCCGGTGGGCCTGGACCCGGGCGCGACTCGTACCCGATTACCCGGTTGCTCTGGGAGAGCTGTCCTAAGAGCGAACTCTGAGAGAGAAAGAGACGTGCGGGGGAGGGAGGTAGAGTAGGTTTTGCCCTCTTACTCTGAACTCTTGAGCGTGCAGGCACAGGTGAAGAAGAAGGAAGCTAAGGGAGACACTGTAGCAACAAGCGGTTTAAGTCGTCTAATTTTCAAATCAGACGACGTCCTGAAGACAGGTGAAGGCAAAGAAGAAGAAGGAAGGCGAGGCAGAGGAAAGAGAGGAACACAGAGAAGCCAAGTGAAGACTCTGCAGAGATTAGAAGACAAAGAAGAAGAAGAAAAGAAGAGAGAAGGAGCAGCCAAGTGAAGAAACAGAAAGCAGAAGAAGAGAAGCAAGAAGAAAAGAAGAAGAAGAGCACGGGAGGAAGATCTGAAGCAAGAAAAGAAGAAACAAAGAAACTAAAAAGAAGAAAAAGACAGGATCGTCCAACCAAGAAATAGAGGAAGAACACGAAGAACAAAAGCCAAAGAGGAGAGAAGACAAAGAGGAAGAAAGAAGAGAAGAAGAAGAAGCCAAACTTTCATCTCTCTCTCTC
The DNA here is from genome assembly GCA_037157565.1 of Thalassia testudinum. Lineage (NCBI taxonomy): Eukaryota > Viridiplantae > Streptophyta > Magnoliopsida > Alismatales > Hydrocharitaceae > Thalassia > Thalassia testudinum. The sequence goes on from JAZHRO010000030.1 coordinate 60,627,220, forward strand.
TCTTTATTTTTGTAATAGAACATGTATATCTCTAGAATACGACTTGCTCCCTGAGTTCGACCTCGGGAGAACTGTATTTTTCGAGTAACAAATATTAGCAAATGATGGCAATAACTATTTGTACTACAACGACTTAAGAAAAGCTAGTTGCTGCCACCGTTCGCCACTCCCCCCTCTCTCTCGTCGCCCAACCACAATACCAGTGGTTGGGTTGCCTTCCTCTCATTCATCCGCGTCAGCCATACCAGCCCAGACGCTGCCACTACCCTCATCTTCGCCGCCGCCTCTTCTACGGAGATCTTCGTCTCCGACATCGGCCGTACCAGCCCAGACGCCTCCCCTGTCCCCTTTGTCTTTAAAATAGGACTGTTAGCTTCCCTCTCCCTTCTGCTCCCGTTCCCCCTCTTTATTTCTCAAAAACATCCCTCGACGCCACCAATCACCATCACCTTCTCCACCTCTGGCCATACCTCCGATGAGGCACCCTCGTCACTCTGCACCTCCATCCACCTCGCCAACCACCCTATGACGTTCGCAACACCCCACTGATCATCTCCCACTACTCCAATCTCTCCGTCGACCATCCATAGGCGCCACCGAACACACCCACTCACACGGCCACAGAGAACCCTAGGCACGCCACCACAGCTGTTCCCACGCCACGCCGACCACCGCCGCATATTCACCGTGCCATGGCAAATCTCCTTGGACGTTTTAACATTGTCGCAATGCCATGCTCATGATTTCAGGTTCACGCAACACCAGCCGCTATGGGTGAAGAAGCTTGAAGCTGCTTCTTGTGTTCCAGCAGCTGCTGCTCCAGGCGTGAGTCCAAGGCTTTTGGTGGCCTACAATATTCCGTGATGCACATACATATGTGGGCGCATGTCTACGTTGCCAGCAAACAGGAACCATCGGAAAAAGGGATGAGATGCCCCAGCAACCTATTCTCCCCATTGAGATCTTTAACATTTGGGGCATCGACTTCATGGGTCACTTTCCTGTGTCTTTCGGATATGAGTACATCCTTGTGGCCACGGACTATGTATTGAAATGGATAGAAGCCATACCCACGCAAACCAATGACCATTCCGTGGTCTTGGATTTTGTTAGGGTAATATCATTTCTCGATACGGGTGCCCAAGAACGTTCATAAGTGATGGAGGACCTCACTTCAAGATTGTGCACTTCACATGACTACTCCAAAATTTGGGAGTCAACCATATGATAGCCACACCTTACCATCCCCAAACGAGCAAACAAGTTGAAGTGCGTAAGGATTGGTCTAAAAAATTAAATGATACTCTTTGGGCCTACAGAACAGCGTATAAAACTCCCTTGGGCATGTCTCCTTTGTGTCTTGTCACCGGAAAAGTGTGTCACCTTCCCGTTGAAATACGACACAAAGCCTATTAGGCTATTAAAAATGTTAACTTAAATATGGATAAAGCGGGAAAGGCACCTATGCTGGAGTTAAGTGAGCTTGAAGAGCTTCGTAATGAAGCCTATGAAACTTCTCAAGCTTACAAGAAAAGTACAAAGGTCTTCCATAATAAGCACAACATTAGAAAGACCTTTGAGCCCAACCAGTGGGTTTGGCTTTTCAATTCCAGACTTAAATTATTTCCAGGAAAGTTCAAGTCCCGCTGGGTGGGCCACGCATTGTTATCAATACCTTCCCTCATGGAGCTATAGAAATTCGAAACCCTACTTCTGGTGCAAGCTTTAAGGTAAATGGTCAACGAATGAAACTTTATGTTACTCTTTCAGATGGCCAAGTTTTGGACGCACTTCGGCTTGAGGTGCCTTAGCTCCTCCCACTCCCCTCCTCAGGTGATATTCTTCCTTGTCTTTATTTTCCAATGAGGACATTGTCAGTTTTAGGCATGGGGGGGTATAACCTGAGGTTGTTTATAGCATTTATAAATATTTGCATGCATTTAGGATAGGTGCATTAGCAAAAAAAAAAAAATCTCTTGAGTTGAATTGGTTAGTCCCTAGCAGAAACTTTTTTATCATGGAGGTGTCATTAAAATTTTTCTTCTTAAATTGTTTCTTAAGTTTAGAATCCAGTACATTTACTTCACTTGCACGTAGACTGGGTAATGGATCTTTTTAAGAAAACCAATAAACATTTTTAGTCTACTGAACCCTTGGACAGTTAATTGGGAGTCAGGCAAACTATTTTCTATTCGATCCACCTAATATTTGTGAGGAAGTAGAGAGACTACTGGTGCGCTAAGTCTAGTGCAAGGACTCTTAAGTTCTGGATAATTAAAGGATGATACCTCAGAGTTAGGCATAGTTTTCTCTCTCTGTTCCTATGTATGAATAGTGTGTTAATTCTCAAGAGTCACCAAATAAGGTAGGTACATAGAGATTGAGTCCTAATAAAACTATAACTTTGGTGAATGGTCACAACCATCCTTCATAAAATCCTCAGCTGAAGGAGGATAGTGGCGTCAAAGGTCAAAAATAAGCTTGTCCTATCCATCTTTTCCCCGCTGCCGAGAGTAGGCATTTCCACCAAATAAGTCACACAATATCCTCTTGACCATCATCATCCCTAATAATGCCTTATGAATAAAAGTATGCGTTGATTTGTGTTAGTAGTAAAAAAAAATAGAGATAGAGAAGAGACATCTATATGGAAAAAAAAATAGAGAGAGAGAAAAAGAAAAAGAAAAGAGTTCAAGTTTATAGTTTATTTTCATGTCATCTTTCATTATGTGTCGATGTTTTTAAGGTAACAATGAAAGCATCCATTGCGATCCACCAAATATGACCTATACCTACTTTTCAGCATTTCTGATCGCCCAAATACTGGTCGAGGACTTCTAAGTTAGTTGTAGGGTTATTAGGATATTAATTGAAGTGTGAATGCCGTGTTAAGCCACCAAATAGTGAGAACATTTACAAAATCTTGTAAGATATATGATCTCAGAAAAGAAAGAAGAAAAAGAAAAAGAGAAAGAAAAGAGAGTGAGTGAGCATAAGGGAACGCAAAGAGAGCACAGTTTTTAGCCTTTCTCTAGGTTGACTTGTTTGATAGTTTAGAGATTTAGAGTCTGCGGTACTAGACTACATGTAGCACGAGATGAGTGAGAGCCACCAAATATAAATCCATTCAAATTAGTATCTCCTACCTAAGCCAAAAAGCCGAGGTCGAATTATAGATCATTTTCTGCTTCATCCCCGAGGGAAGTAGTTGCCTATCTCGATAGAATTGTATCAAGCGTGAAGGTAAGTTAGCTCTTCACTTGGATCCATTACCTAGGCTGCTATAACTTCACAATTGTCTGGATCTCTAAATTGTTTTGGAATAAGGAAAGAAGAAATCTTTTGGTTACTTCCATTATTTTTCACTTTTACTAGGGACTAGCAAAACTTAGGCATGAGGGTATTTGATGAGTCCAATTTACTGGACACTTAATTAACCTAAGTACATTTAAATCACGCCTCATTAGATTGCAAGTAGAATTAAGTGATAGTTTATCTTAATTAGAAGATATTTTGTTAAAACTTCATACATATATGTTTACGCAGGGTTATGTGTGCAAATATCCAAAATTCAACTCCATCGCCAGTGGTGCGCTGGCTCTCGCTGGCCTCATCTGATCGCCTCCTTCTCGCCAGCCTCAAAAGCCCGGCCACCCAGATTAGCCAACAACCTATGGCACCGCCTCATCAATAATTTTGTTGGAGACGATCTCAGGGGAGGAAACAAAACTTGAGAGGCATTTAAAAATAGGAGGATGGATAGAGGATGGGTGCCTGGGGGGGAATCTTCATCGTGCATAGAGCTCGCACAATGGAAGGAGCCAACTCTTTGTTTTAAGCGTGCACACCATCTCCTCTTGCTACTGCCGTGCAGTGACAGCACAGCGCACTGCCCACCGCCATCACCACACAGGCGTGTGCACAGCAACAGCAACAACCTCCGCACTCCCATCGGCAGTGAACAGCGCACTTGCGCTCCCAGCTCGCGCGCTCAAAACAGTGCACTCGCGCCTCCCAACCCGCACGTGCACAGCCGCAGCAGCAAACACTCTGGCGCTGACCTCCTCGCGTGTGCGCCACAGCAGGCCCCCTCTTCTTTTTCTCTGTCAACCCACAGAGCGGGGGAACCCAAACCACCCAAAAATGCAGCCACGACCACGGACCTCCATTCACACGCCGTCGACTCCAACACACTCGCCGCACCCTCGAGCACAGCCATGCCCTCAGAACCGCCCATGAAAGCTTGCGTGTGATGGCGAGCTGCTGCCCCTCCTCATCGCCGGCGAGAGCTCCAGCCTTCGATCGATGTGCCGCCGCCACCCACGCGTAGCCCTCGTCGTGGCCAACCTCTTCCGAGCTCCGCACGCCTGACCGCGACCTCTTCTTCACGCGCGGACGAGGCAAAGAATTCCTCAATTTCGGGTTCTATTAGTATTTACATTTGATGCCATTGCCACCGATTTTATTTTTTATTTTTGAATATTATATTGAAGAGAAATTACATCAGAGCACTTATACTTTCTCGTTATTATTCAGTGCATATTTTTCACTTTCGATTGCATCAAATTGTGACTCATATTTGCATCATTCCTCTCTCGTACGCATACCATTGGAATTTACATGAGATGCCACTAATGAACACATCTTTTAATGAATATTTTATTGAGGAAAAACTTTGCCTATAACCATACATTCTCTAGTTATTGTGTATTTTCTTCTTTTCACCTTATTTCGCCTTGAACGTAAGCACGTCACTCGCACTGATTGGGCAGATACAAAGGGAAATATTCGTGAATTGATTGCATCTATTCCTCCCTATGGATACGACATCCTAATTATTGTGGTTACATTTAATGAATTTTTGATACGAGATTTCCACCACATAAAATACAGCAACGACACATCTTTTTATTGCAATCATCTTAATTAAGCGTAAACCTCGCCATCCGGAACGTTGGGCTTCACAATATGATCGTTGAGAATGGCCTTTCGGCTTCTATCAGACGTCCGTAGAAGACCTTAGACGTCTGATAAGTGACCGTTAGCCCTCGATTGAGCCAAAATCACTTTTCTTGAGGTTAAGAGCCGTTTGTGCCTTGGGAAATCCATTCTCGCAGTAAATTATGTTTCCAGACGTCTAGACCTTATGCCAGACGTCCGATGTGTCGTTTGACTAAATTACACTAGAACCCTGTTTAGGTCTGCCTCAAGTCAGTAAGGAAATCCATCTAGGATTAGTCGTCTGATTTAGTTTCCAGACATCTTAAGGGTGTTTTCCAGATGTCTGATATTTTTTCCAGACGTCTGATGACCCTGTCAGAATCATTAATGATTCTGATATTGGCTTGTTTTGCCTTGCTATCATCCTCAACGCCTACCTAAGGCTTCCATAGCCTTCCTGGGCCTTTCTAAGCCATCTATAAATAGGAGAGGCCCCTTGTTATGAACATGGGCATCAGACGTAGTTTAATACGTTTGGGAATTGGCCCAGACGTCTGGAACCCTTCCCAGACGTCTAGTATTAAATTTTTTCGGTGTACGGGTTCGTGTCTGCGCGGGTGCGCGCGCAGACTGAACCCGCTGCCTTCGCTCTTCTCCTTTCTCTCCCTCCCTGCAGACGACGTCGCTTATTTTCTCTCTCTCCCCACACTGCCTTCAAATAGCGCTCCCCTCTCCCTCACCCTCACTCCACCGCCTTCATCTTCGCCTTCTCCCTGCGAGCGAGCGAGTGCTGCAGCAGCGGCTGCAGCGAGCGTGCGGGAAGGAGGAGTGTTGCGAGAGGAGGAAGAAAGCTCGATCGTGAGGGTGCGAGCTTGCCGGGGCAGTTAGAGCCGGCTGGCGGGGGAGCAGCGAGCGTGGGGTGTCGCGGAGGGGCTGCTACACCTTGGGCAGCAGGCGGACGCCGTGGTTGGGGTGTCAGCGACGTTGGGGTGGTTAACTGAGGGTAGGACCACCACGGGGGACTCTCCCGGTCAGGAGAGCACCACGTGTTACTTCTACTTTTCAGGAAAGACTGAAATCAAGATCGTTCCTACGAGGAACATTCAAGATCAAGAGAAGGATCTGAGAAATAATCAACAGTGAATAAATGGAATAATATAAGAAAAGAAAGTAGAAATATAACAGGTACTGTACACTCTACTGCTTCTTTTAGCTTTTAGTTGCCACTCTACTCAGCGTTTTGCTGACATGTCACCCTTGTTACCTTTTCAAGACCAGGTGTTGAGCAGCCAGAGTCTGCGGCTGCAGAGGACGCTGGGTCTAGTAGAGCCCAGTAGTGTTACTTGTAATACCTACTGTACTTTTCTTTCTGCTGTAGTGAGTAGTTTTATGTTACTCCCTCTACTCTCTTGATTGTAAGCTTCATGTTATGTACATGTTTATTTCTCTACTGTTGTGGTGATCTATACTGTAGTATTTCCTTTCTTTACTGCTGTATTTTGTTACTGCTAGTTATATATATGGTGAATGTGGTTTATTTTACTGCTCTTTTGGTTACTTTCTCGTTGGACGACTGGGTCTTGGGATCAGTCAAGTCGGTCCGATTCTCGTGTCTCGTAGGGATTCGGGAATCGAGTCGTTACAAGATGGTATCAGAGCAAGGTCGTCCCGAGAAGTGAACCAACTGACTGGAAAATAACCAATTCACGTGTCTGTAACTAGAGTAGCCACCACAACGTTCTTTTGACATGAACTCTTAGACTTCTTCGTTAGATATCGTTCCACATTGACGTCTCATCGCGAGACTAGCGAAACGGGCCACGGGCACGGTCGAAAATGAGGTCGGCGAGGTGGGCATGTTGCGGTCGACGTCTTAGTGGACCAGCCACTGCTCCTGGCCATTTGGGCCCAGGACCTCGCCCAGTTGATACGGGACATAGTGCGAGAGGAGCTCCACCCACCACCCTGAGCACCTCTCCCTGAGGCTGCGGAGGGGGAGTCCTCTGTGGGACCACGCGACGGACGCAGTGCTGAACGCAGGGGAGGGGATGGGCCGCCATCGCCCCCACCTTCCTTTGACATTTCTGTGCACGAGGCTTCCTTACCTGGAGGTGCACCAGCATCTCCACTGCAGTGCCACTTCGAACTTTTCGAGCAGTTCCGAAAGCTGAAGCCCCCCTCCTTCAAGGGGGATGAGGACCCGACCGAGGCGGAGGACTGGCTGGAGCAGATCGAGAAGGTTTTCGACACCCTTCGCCCCCTAGTGGAGTGCCGCGTGGCCTTTGCCACGTACCAGCTAGAGAGTGCGACACACAGGTGGTGGAGGGCAGTCAGGGGACAGGAGAGGGACGAGCTGACCTGGGACTGGTTCGTCACCCTCTTCTGCGAGCAGTACTTTCCCCAAACGTGGCAGGACCAGAGGAGGCGGGAGTTCCACACTCTCCGCCAGGGGACGATGACAGTGAGCGCGTATCGCACGCGATTTCTGGAGCTGTCCCACTTCGCAGCAACTCGCAGTAGCCACTGAGGAGGAGCGCCTTTGGAGGTTCACCGAGGGGCTCCTGCCTGCGATTCAGGGGTATGTCAAACCCCTGAAGCTGCCTACGTTCTCGAGGGGGGTGGAGGCAGCTATGACCTACGAGGAGACCAACCCATCCGCGCGAGATACTAACAGCGGGCGGAAGAGGCCCTACCAGCCAGACTTTTCACAGGGCCGGCGAGAGAGGAGACATGTGGCGTCCGCAGGAGAGCCGTCACGTTTCGCAGGGCCATCAATAGCCTTTGGGGGCCCTCGACAGGGGCCAGTTGCCAGCACCGGACCCCTGCCCAGCCGACAGCAGGGACCCACTGAGGGCGGGAGTCAGGTTCCCCTCTGCTACCAGTGTGGCCAGCCGAGCCACATTAGGAGGGACTACCCGTCTAGGGCAGGAGGTCAGCAGATACTTCCCGCATCGAGCACTGGAGGGCGAGCAGGAGGCCGCGGTTCCCAGGCACGAGGAGGAGGACAACAGTCACGAGGAGGGTACCAGCCGGCAGCTATCAGTTCGATGCAGAGTGTGGCTACTTCGTTCGCACCTAGGGCTGAGGGGTGTATCAACGCCCTGACACACAGGGATGCCAGAGCTTCGGGATCTGTGGTGGCAGGTCTGGTTTCAGTTTCCGGCAGACTCATTTACACACTTTTCGATTCCGGCACTACGCACTCGTTTGTCGCAGCCAGTTTCGCAGTTAGTTTGGGCCAGGATTATATGTTGTTAGAGGATCCGTTCATGATCAGAGGTCTGAGTGGTCAGCTGTTTGCAGCTGAAGAGGTGTACATGGATTGCGAGGTCAGTATTGGGGGACATAGCCTTCCCGCTGACCTGATTATGATACAGATGGAGGACTTTGGCGTAATTCTGAGGATGGACTGGTTGTCCGCTTACCACGCTTTGGTGGATTGTTTTGAGAGGAAGACCGTCTTCTCCATACCGGAGTTACCTTCTTTCGAGTTCCACGGTCAGCCAGTGGACGGAGGCTTCAGGTGCATTTCTGCACTTCGGGCGGCGAGACTTTTGAGCCAGGGGTGTGAGGGCTTCCTAGCTTATGTGGTGGCAGAGCCCAGCCCCGTGGCAGACTTCTAGAGTATCCCGGTGGTCAGAGAGTACCCCGACGTGTTCCCAAACGAGTTGCCAGGACTACCGCCCGAGCGTGAGATCGTGTTTGAGATCTCACTAGTACCAGGGACCAGCCCCATCTCCACTGCACCCTACAAGATGGCACCACTTGAGCTGTGAGAGCTCAAGTCTCAGTTGCAGGATCTTTTGGAGAAGGGCATTGTGAGGCCTACTGCGTCTCCCTGGGGAGCCCCGGTACTGTTTGTAAAGAAGAAGGATGGTACCCTACACCATTGTGTGGACTACCGACAGCTGAATAGGATCACCATCAAGAACAGATATCCACTTCCAAGGATCGACGACTTGTTTGACCAGTTGTGAGGTGTCACGGTATTCTCCAAGATCGACTTGAGGTCTAGATACCACTAGTTGAGAATCAAGGAGGCAGACGTCTCCAAGACAGCTTTTCGCACCCAGTACGGACACTATGAGTTTTTGGTCATGCCGTTTGGGCTGACCAATGCCCCCGCTGCCTTCGTGGACCTGATGAACCGGGTGTTTAGACCGTACTTGGACCAGTTCATGGTGGTATTCATTGATGATGTGCTCATCTATTCTCGAGATCAGACACAGCATGGACAACACTCGTGGATGGTTCTGGACACACTGAGACGACGTAGGCTGTACGCCAAATACAGCAAGTGCAAGTTCTGGTTGAGGGAGGTGACCTTCTTAGGTCATGTGATCTCTGGAGATGGCTTGGCGGTGGACCCAGCCAAGGTCGAGGCAGTGCTCAGGTGGGAGAGACCGCATACTGTTACTGAGATTCGCAGTTTCCTGGGACTGGCGGGCTACTACAGACAGTTCTTCAGGGGCTTTTCACATATTGCACGTCCTATGACACAGTTGACCCCGAAGGACGTGACCTTCACTTGGACAGATGCCTGTGAGGCGTGTTTTCAGGAGCTGAAGGAGAGGCTGACTTTGGCTCCCGTGCTCACCATTCCTGACAGTAGTGGCAGGTTCGTTGTGTACACGGATGCCTCCTTGCAGGGGTTAGGGGGTGTGCTCATGCAGAGAGGTCACGTTGTCGCTTACGCTTCGCGGCAACTGAAGCCCCATGAGCATAGTTACCCTATCCACGACGTGGAGCTGGCAGCAATTGTCTTCGCGCTGAAGACCTGGAGGTACTACTTGTACGGGGAGACCTTCGAGATTTTCATAGATCACAAGAGCCTCAGATACCTCTTTGATCAGAAGGAGCTCAACATGAGATAGAGACGTTGGTTGGAGCTCCTGAAGGACTATGACTGCAGCATTTCCTACCACCCGGGAGAGGCCAACGTGGTGGCTGACGCCTTGAGCTGGAAGACACCCGCACACTTGGCCAGTTTATAGGTGCAGAGTTGGAGCCTTTTGGAGGAGATGGGTAGTTGGCGACCCCTAGGGTTACAGGGGCACTGTGGGGCAGTGACTGTGACACGACAGACGAGGCCAGAGTTGATAGTCCGCATCATCACAGGACAGATGGTTGACCCGTACTTGCAGTCCTTGCGCGACATAGTACTATCAGGAGACACGGGGGATTTCTCTTTCACAGACCAGGTGCTGCGCCTGAGGGGACGTTTGTGCGTTCCCAGAGACGAGGAGCTGTTGAGAGAGCTCCTGACTGAGGCACACGGTTCCAGATTCACCATACATCCCAGAAACACGAAGATGTACCATGACTTGAGACGCGAGTTCTGGTGGAAGGGGATGAAGCGGGATGTAGGTGAATTCGTGCAGCAGTGTTTAGTGTGCCAGCAGGTGAAAGCCGAGCATCAGAGGCCCACAGGGGCGCTACAGCCACTTCCAGTGCCAGAGTGGAAGTGGGAGAGCATCACCATGGACTTGGTGGTGGGCTTACCTACTACCCAGCGAGGACACGACGCAGTCTGGGTAATCATTGATAGGTTGACGAAGACGACGCGATTCTTACCAATCCGAGTCACTTGGGGACCAGCACAGTTGGCAGAGAGGTATATCCGCGACATGGTACGTCTACACGGAGTTCTGTGGGAGATCGTATTCGACCGGGATACCCGCTTTACGTCCCAATTTTGGGTTGAGCTTCAGCAGGCCCTGGGGACGCGGTTGAGATTCAGTACAGCTTACCACCCCCAGACGGACGGACAGTCTGAAAGCACGATACAGACACTTGAGGACCTTTTGTGTGCCTGTGTACTGGACTGGAGGGGCTCTTGGGAGGAGCACTTGCCCCTGGCAGAGTTTGCATACAACAACAGTTATCACTCGAGCATCGGCATGGCACCCTACGAGGCTCTGTACGGACGGAGGTGTACGGCACCCTTGAGTTGGGTCGAGGTGGGGACCAAGTGGGAGGTTGGCCCCAGGCTAATCCGGCAGAGTCAGGAGGTAGTCGAGCAGATCCACAGGCGGCTCCGCACTGTCAGGAGCAGGCAAAAGAGCTACGCAGATCGGAGACGCAGAGAAGTGCAGTTTGAGGTTGGGGACCGCGTCTTCCTTCATGTTTCGCCCATGAAGGCCCTGCAGTGGTTTGGGGTGAGAGGGAAGCTCGCGCCGAGATTCGTGGGACCATTTGAGGTCCTGGAGTGGGTTGGACCCGTTGCTTACAGACTTGCCCTCCCTCCTCAGCTTTCGGGTGTGCACAACGTGTTCCACGTGTCCAACCTCAGGAAGTATGTCGCCAATCCCAGTCACGTCCTGAGCCACGAGAGCGTTGAGGTGGGCGACGACCTGACCTACCCCGATCGGCCAGTGCAGATTCTTGATAGAGTCGTCCGCAGTCTGAGACGAAAGCAAGTGCCCCTGGTGAAGGTTTTGTGGAGGAGCCAACGGTACGAGGAGGCTACCTGGGAGCCTGAGGCGGCGATGCAGGAGCGGTACCCGGAGCTTTTCGCGGGTACGTATTTTCGGACCGACTTCGGTCCTCTTTGAGTTTGTTATGTATATATATTGTTCTTTCCCACACCCTAGTTAGTGCAAGTTTCGGGGACGAAACTTCCTTTGAGTTTGTTATATTGTAACGAACATGGGCATCAGACGTAGTTTAAGACGTCTGGGAAGTGGCCCAGACGTCTGGAACCCTTCCCAGACGTCTGGTATTAAATTTTTTCAGCGTACGGGTTCGCGACGCCGCCTTCGCTCTTCTCCTCTCTCTCCCTCCATGCAGACGACGCCACTTCTTTTCTCTCTCTCCCCGCGCTGCCTTCAAATAGCGCTCCCCTCTCCCTCACCCTCACTCCACCACCTTCATCTTCTCGTTCTCCCTGCGAGCGAGCGAGCGAGTGCGGCAGCAGAGGCTGCAGCAAGCGTGCGGGAAGGAGTAGTGTTGCGAGAGGAAGAAGAAAGCTCTACCGCGAGGGTGAGAGCTTGCCAGGGTAGCTAGAGCCGGCCGACGGGGGAGCAGCGAGCGTGGGGTGTCGCGGAGGGGCTGCTGCAGCTTGGGCAACAGGCAGACGCGGCGCGGTCGTGCGTCGCGGGCGGAGAGCGAAAAGGGTCCTTATTCTGGGAAAATTTCCCAGAATCAGATGTCTGGACTTACGTCCAGACGATGCAGGAGACGTCTGGAGGAAGGTCCAGACGTCTGACAGGTACAATATTTTCCTACCTTCTTTTTACGCGTGTACGGCCATGCAGCCGTCCGCCGCATTCTTCTGCACCTCTTCGTGATGAGAGTGGGTGTGTGTGCGCGCAGGTGTTGTTCGGGAGGGCGGGAGGGCTCTCCATCCCACACAAATCAGACGTCTGGCCACAGTACCAGACGACGGAGAGGACCTCCAAACGTCCGGGGTGACAATCGGACGTCTGGAAAACAAGACCAGACGATCCAGCGGGCTTCTAGATGTCTGAAGGACTGCGCAGACCGAGGTACGACATGATCAACCTTTTAAGACGTCTGGATGAGGTTCCAGACATCTGATTTTGGGCAGATTCGTCGTTTTTGACCCATTTAGGGTCCGTTCGGAGTCCGTTTTCCACGTTTCAAGTTGCGTTCATTCAAGATTTATTTCCTCTACCTGTTTACAGTAATTGTATACTATTCTGAGAAACTCCTTGTGTTGATCCTTGTGTTAGGACCCCATTCCATTGCGGCTCTAGGGGTTGTAGAGGTGCGCGGGATTGCCAACCACGCCCCTAGTACTCCCAATTTCGCGTTGATGAGAACCTCATCATGAGCCATAACTAGCTCATTTTGACCTAATACAGAGGATAAAAGCTCCGACATAACTCAAAGAAAGGCTTAACTCAGAGAATTCTGAGTTTAAGAAGAAAACAAGTCATAAGGGGTAAAAATGCAATTTTACCAGCACAATCTGCAAACAGGGTAACTCAGGGTCCAAACATAGGTCAAACTAACCTAATAAGAAGGAAAGTGGGATGATCTGATCTGATAAGGGTTACAGCAACTCCAAGGAATTAAATAACAATCTATAACCCTAAAACAAACCCACTTCAATTCACGAGGCTTGAGGCAAAGAAAAAATCTACTAAACCCTCTAAAATTCATAGAAAAATAATCTCTAGGGTTTAGAACCTTCAATTTGGCCTTAGGAACCCATTTTGACCTACATTGAGAACCATGCCCAATTAATGATTTAATTTGGGTTTTTACGTAAATTGGTGGTCAAACAAGGTCTGACCTAGAAATAAAATTCACCATTAGAATTCTTAGGTCTCATTTAGTCATGCATAAAAACTTGAGCCTAAGAAGAGACCTTCTTGACCGACTTTGCATTTTGGTCCTCATCCGTTACTTTTTGACCCTCAACTTTTGAAACCCTCGCATTTTGGCCCTAAGTCTTCATCGTTTTAGCATTTGGATCCTCCCTGCAAAACCCTGAGCAGCGCCATGCTCCGGCGAGGCATGGCGCAGCGTAGGGTGAGGGTGACCCCCTGCCAAGACAACAAGGTGTTCCCTGCGACGTCTGTTGTCGCAGGGACACCTCCATGATCACTGCCTTCGCCCACACCTTCCGTGCGAACGCGCGGAAGGTATGGGTTGCAATCCGTCCATCCTCCGGCGAGGGAGGCACGTCGCCTCCCTCCGCCCTCCTCTCTGATTTCGCCTCTATAAAAGCCGCCACCATCTGCCGCATTCAGCAGCTCGGTTCTGACGGAGAAACTCCCCCCCTTTCCTCTCTTCCCACTTCGGCAGAGGCCCTCCAGCTCCGGCGGTTCTTCATCCTCCTCGTCGCTCTGCCGCAATACCAGCAGCAGAGCCGCCTTCGCCCGCTCTTCCCGCGTCGCGCCGTACCCAGCGTGCTCTCTCCCGCTCTCTCCTCGCCGCCGCCCCTTCTCTCTGGGCACCTTCTTCTCCGGCGACAGTCAATACGACTGTCGCCCTACTCCGGCCCCCTTCGACTCTACAACTAGGTCAGAACTTCTCCCCACTTCCCCCTCTCTCTTTTCCTCACTATTTTACATTTGATTAAACCCTCGATCGACCTGACCGCCCTCACCTTCTCCATCTCCGGGCACTCTCCGGCGAGTTGCCCCCGTCAATCCACCACTCCACACAACTCGCCACCTACCCCAAAAGCTCCGCCTCACCTCACCCGACACCCCCCGCCCCTCCACTACCACTCCACATCCCCACAACACTCCCCCGAACAAACCCACTTTTTCAGTCGCAGTTCGACCTAGGGCCGTCGCCAAACACCGCCCCACGACCTGCCAGACCCTGCACCACCTTCATCGTGTCACGGCGAAGGTCCCCCGCTTGTCTGATTAGGCCGAGAGGCCGTTTTACTGTGAACAGGTCACCTGCCCTCCGCCGCCATTGCTGAGCAGGTGGAGCTCCTTCCGCCTGCAGCTGCAGCCTCGCCCTACCCAGCCTCGACTCTCCAGGCTGCGCGCTTCGCCTTCCCGCATTCGCCTAGGCCTGCAGCTGGGGCGAGAGCCTCACGCACAGCGGCAATTTCCGGAGCTCTCTCAGCTGTAGGCGCCCAATTGGGGTGGGACATTTAGTCTCACCACGGAAGATTCTGCAGCCGCACACCCATATAAAGGTAAAAAGTGCTATAGGCTTATCGCCTCAGCACACGGGGTGAGGTCCCTCTCACTCGCTCACCTGGCCTCGTCTGCGATCACCCCCCGCGGACCTGGCTCGACCCGTTTACCCGACCTGCACTCCTCGCCCACCACCGCACGTCGGTGGGCCTGGACCCGGGTGCGACCCGTACCCGAATACCCGGCAGCTTTGGGAGAGCTATCCTACGAGCGAAATCTGAGAGAGAGAGACGCAGGGGAGGGTAGGGTAGGTTTTTGCCCTGACCAATCTGTGAGTGTGCAGGCACAGAGGAAGAAGAAGAAGAGAAGGCAGACCGCAGAGGAAGAAGAAGAGCAAGAAGAAAGGAGCAGCCAGAGCTGTGGCTGCTTGAAGAAAAGCGAGGCAGAGAAGAAGAAGGCCGATGAAGAAAGACTGAAGGAAGAAGGAGGAGCATCAAGGGAGCACTGTAGCAGCGACGACTTAAGTCGTCTGATTGGAAAATCAAACGACGCTCTGCAGAAGAAGGACTGCGAGAAGAAAAAGAAAGAAAGAAGGAGCTCTGCAAGCTGAGGCAAAAAGAAGAAGGAAGAAAAGAGAAGCTGAAGAAGAAAAGAGAAGCGCAAGAAAGACAGAGCTGAAAGAAGAGAAGAAAAGAAAAGATAAAGAAGCTCTGAAGAAGAAAAGAAATAGAAGAAAAACAAGAAGAGGAAATGAAGGCAGAAGATCAAGGAAGAAGATCCGAGAAAAGAAGAAGAAGATGAGCTAAGAGAGAGAAGAGAAGCTACAAGACTCAGATTCATTTCTCCCTCTCTCTCTCTCTTATTTTTGTAATAGAAACATTGTACTTCTAGAATACAGTTTGCTCCCTGAGTTCGACCTTGGGAACTCTTTTATTTTCGAGTAACAAATTGTATTAAATTGGTAACCACTTCTCTATGCTATACTACGACGAAATAATAGAACTATAGACGAGAGTGCCCCACCACGCGGGTAGAGTGGCCTTTCCAATTATTTATCGAAAATTACGAAATTGTGAAATAGTTAATAGAGTCTAGGGCATTGCATGAACCCTAGGATGGAGAAATTAGATTGAATGATAGATCCTAGGGTGTTGCATGAATCCTAGGACTGGAAAACTAGATTGAATGATAGATCTTAGGGTACGGCAAGAATTCTAGGATTGGAAAACTAGTTGAATATACAAACATTGCAGTCTTGGAAAAGTAGAAAGGAAATGATAACTGCCTGTAAATTGGTTAATAGCTTCCTGTTATGAATGAATAAATACGGTTGAGAACATGGGTTATATGAATATAAAGCAGGAACGGTGAAACCTCAATTGGCTGAGTTAAAAGAGCATGAACCCTACGGGGAATTAGGAGTAGAACTCCTGGAAAGGGAATGGAATAGAATTGGGGAAGTGAGCTGGCCCTTGAGTACGGAGTACCAAGGAGAGCGACTGTCCCCCTGTTTAGTGCAGAGCGGAGCTAGTCGCCCCAGGGGCCCGGGGTTAGGTCTGGTCACTTTGTACTGACTTTTGGCCCTCGTGTACACAGTACCGAGGAGAGCTACTAGTGTAGGGAGAGCACCACGTGTTACTTCTACTTTTCGGGAAAGACTGCAATCAAGATCGTTCCTACAAGGAACATTCAAGATCAAGAGAAGGATCTGAGAAATAATCAACAGTGAATAAATGGAAAAATATAAGGAAAGAAAGTAAAAATATAACAGCTACTGTATGCTCTACTGCTTCTTTTAGCTTTTAGTTGCCACTCTACTCAGCGTTTCGCTGACGTGTCACCCTTGTTACCTTTTCAGGACTAGGTGTTGAGCAGCCAGAGTCAGTGGCTGCAGAGGGCGCTGGGCCTAGTAGAGCCCAGTAGTGTTACCTGTAGTACCTACTGTATTTTTCTTTCCGCTGTAGTGAGTAGTTTTCTGTTACTCCCTGTACTCTCTTTATTGTAAGCTTTATGTTATGTACATGTTTATTTCTCTACTATTGTGGTGATGTATACTGTAGTATTTCCTTTCTTTACTACTGTATTTTGTTACTGCTAGTTATATACATGGTGAATGTGGTTTATTTTACTGCTCTTTTGGTTATTTTCTCGTTGGACGACTGGGTCTTGGGATCAGTCGAGTCGGTCCGATTCTCGTGTCTCGTAGGGATTTGGGAATCGAGTCGTTACACCCCTTGACTTGTAGAAACATACCTTGTAACACTACTTTCACATTCCTTTGTGTCAATGAGAAGAAATCATCAAGACAAGAAGTGATCTTATTCTCCAAGCTCCATTCAACAAATTCGAGAGCGTCGTTACTCTACCGAGATCACACCTACATTCGTTTAGTCCAAATCATTGCTTATTCTCGGGTTTAAATTTTTAATCTTAATTTGAAGGAGTTTTTTTTTCTTGCTCTCTCCCTCTTCTGTTTCGTTGATAAAGATGAAGGAGCTTTCATAACTGTAAAATCAAAGGGGTCCAAGAATAAGGTTAGATGATCTTAAAAGTAATCCCTGGGTAAATTAAGGTGCACTTGCGAAATCCTTCGACCACGTCAATCGAGTTTAGTTTATACGTAAGAAGTAAGTAACTGGTAAATTAAGCTTATATCGCTCCACATGTACAAGGACATATAGCAATCTATAGATTATAAAGTCATACATACCATTTAAATTGTAATCACAGTCTGTAGGAGGATATCCCATCAAAACCATCCAACTATGAAAGTGTTTAGCAAAGAACAAACTCATGATCTTGATAGGAAAGAAGTATGCATGGTTATCAAGATAAGTAACATCAGTAGCAACCACCAACGTGTGCGGAAATACTTTTCCCTACCAAACCTTGAAAATTCAAAAGGCTTAATCAGGAAAAGTAAGAAAGTGTATATATAAAATTCCAATTTCAAGTCACGCTCGTCCATTCTCCATCAAGTGGTCAAACTTTCAAACGTCCAAATATTGCAGAGAATAAAGAAATAAAAAAACCATTTTCTTGTTTCCGGAAGCTATGACCGTCCGATTTATAACAATTAATTTTTTATCAACTCTTTACGATCCACAATGTTTTGGGATAACCCAATGTAAACTAGGTTAAAATAAAATCAGTACAGATAAGTGTTTACGTGGGTGGTGAAGTAACGAGAGTGTTAAATAGAGAGATAAAATAATTGGTATAATAATATGGTATTAATAAATATTTATTTAATAGTATAAATTGGAATGAAGAATATTATTAGATATTTGTTTAGGAGTTATATTATATATTTTTTTTTATATACATTAAAATATATCTTAATTTTAGGTGAAATTTTACTATGATTTCATATGTAACTCCTCTCTCCTACCATACTTCCTTAATTTTGGCTATAAAAGTGCATCCCAACCACAAATCTCCCCTGCTACACCACACACCCACCCACAGCCTCCTCTAGTCACCACCATCGTCACTTCCGTCGCCCGCCAGCGCGAGGAGGAGCTCCGCCGTTGCCACCATGTCGTCGCCGCTCACTAGCGAGACGAGGAGCTTCGCAATCGCCACCGCACCTCCTGATAGATTCCTTTTAATCATTTCTTGTATCTCTTGTCTTTATTTTCTTACTCTTTTTATTTCCTTAGAATATTTTGTTAAAAAGCCTCAAAGTACCCTAACAGTAGTCCTAGGAACACCTGCACAACCCTAGGATACTTAGGTTTTCTGTAGAACACTTAGAAAACTAATATAGGGTTCAAACAGCACTTCCAGACGTCTAATTATCAAATCAGATGTCTGATAAAGTATTTTAAGACGTCTGACTGTTGTTTCAGACGTCTGATATCTGTTAGGTTGGACATAGCGAGTTCTGTCTAATGAAATCAGATGTCCAGACCTTATACCAGACGTCTTAGGAGACGTCTGATGGACTTACTAGACGTCCAGATAGTGGACCGTTGGCTAGCTTAGCAGGCACTCAAGATTATGGCCGTTAGAGCCTTATCAGACGTCCTTAGGCCTTTCCATACGTCTGATAAATGACCGTTTTGCCTCGGCTGACCCAAAATCTCTTCTCAGAGATTTTCTAGCCGTTGCAACGTTTGGAAAATCCATTCCCACAGTAAAAGTAGGTTTCCAGACGTCCAGACATAGTGCCAGACGTCCTGTATGTCGTCACGCTCGTCCATTCTCCATCAAGTGGTCAAACTTTCAAACGTCCAAATATTGCAGAGAATAAAGAAATAAAAAAACCATTTTCTTGTTTCCAGAAGCTATGACCGTCCGATTTATAACAATTAATTTTTTATCAACTCTTTACGATCCACAATGTTTTTGGATAACCCAATGTAAACTAAGTTAAAATAAAATCAGCAGAGATAAGTATTTGTATGGGTGGTGAAGTAACGAGAGCGTTAAATAGAAAGATAAAATAATTGGTATAATGATATGATATTAATAAATATTTATTTAATAGTATAAATTGGAATGAAGAATATTATTAGATATTTATTTAGGAGTTATATTATATATATTTTTTTATATACATTAAAATATACCTCAATTTTAGGTGAAATTTTACTATGATTTCATATGTAACTCCTCTCTCCTACCCTACTTCCTTAATTTTGGCTATAAAAGTGCATCCCAACCACAAATCTCCCCTGCTACACCACACACCCACCCACAGCCTCCTCTAGTCACCACCATCGTCACTTCCGTCGCCCGCCAGCGCGACGAGGAGCTCCGCCGTTGCCACCATGTCGTCGCCGCTCACTAGCGAGACGAGGAGCTTCGCAATCGCCACCGCACCTCCGTCGCCTGCCAATGCGATGAGGAGCTCTACACTAGGCAGCGCCTCGCCAAGGAGTAAATCCGCCGCCACCACGCCTCTGCCGCTCGCCAGTGCGACGAGGAGCTTCATGTCAAGCAACGCCTCATTGAGTAGCAAAGCTACCACTCCTCCCCATCCGATTCCCCGATCTAAACCACCACCTCGATCTCCTGCATTCACACCATGAACCACTTCTTCCTCCTCATCGGTGACCTCATAGACGAGGCCCTCCTCGCTGCACAGCTCGATTCTGTCCTCACCTTTGGCCGTCAGCTAGCTCAGCCTCTCCGATCAGGTCCACAGTGTCCCCCTCCGACCCCGCCTCTCCCTCGACAAGGCTTTTGATGTGGTTGCTTTTTTTGCCTTTTGGAAGCGGAGTGTGTATTTATGAGCTTGCAATCGGTGCTCTTGATGCTGTAGGAATTTTATTTTTGCTTTTCTGGTTGTTCAAGTAAGTGTTGCAACTATGAAATGTGGTTGTTATGTTTGTTTAAACTGAGCTTTCTGATTTACTGATCTACTAAAAATGGAACTTATCAGTTGAATTCTCTTATGTAATTGTGATCCATGCATAGAAATCAATGTGTTCATCCAATGATTTTAATTTGAATTGCTGACCTAGATAACTGTGGTAACATTGATGCCGTCAGTACCAATGGGAGATGCTGTCAGCACCAATGATGGTGCCGGCAACACCTACTTGTCTTCATCGAAATTTGAACTAGTGGTGCCATTAGCATCTATTGTAGTGTAGACAGCACCTATTAGAGACAGAGTTTCCTTCTCCCTCCACTGAAATTTGAATTCGAATGTGAGAGGCACATGTGACTTCATGTGACTCTCCTTTCTCTTAGTTAAAAATTGTAAGAGTACTTTTAGGGTCTAAAAAGGTAGTTTAACCTTTTATATCCATGAGGACATTTGACTCTCTTATGTGGCTCCACCTCATCCACATGGCATTTACCTCAACAAGATAAGTGATGAGTAATTGATGCCAACAACAACATGAAAATATACGTGGTAACATTGTATCTAAACTTATGCGATTGATGGTGATGCCATTCATAGCAATGGTGGTGTCGTCAGCATCTAGCTGTCTTCACCGAAATTTGAGGTGGTGATACCGTTAGCATCTATTGTAGTGCCGGCGGCACCTATTGAAGATAGAGTTTTTCTCTCGCTCCACCAAAATTTGAATTCAAATGTGATGGGCACATGTGACTCCATGTGAGTGTCCTTCTCTTAATTAAAAATGTTAAAAGTAACTTTAGGGTATAAAAAGTTGGTTTAACATTTTATATCAATGAGTACATGTGACTCTCCTATGTGGCTCCACCTCATCCACATGCCAACCACCTCAACAAGATAAGTGATAAGTAATTTAAAATTACGCAACTGATACTATCGGCATCTGCATACATGATGCTGTCAGCATCCGCATGTTACTACATAATTTTTACGTAATGCGGCCGGCATCCGCATACATGATGCTGCTTACATGATTTTTACGTGATGCTGTCGACATCGGCATACATGATGCTGTCAGCATTCGCAACCATTACTTTCTGTTGGTGCTAGAGCACCACGATCATTTGTTTTGATGATAACAAAACACGTGTTATTTAACATTTGCAATTTGAGTCCTAGATTTCAGGTCAATTGTAAATGTTGACGTGTTTAGACGGAACTCGAGCTCGCATCCAGGATGGATTGGAGGAGCTTAATGGAAAACAGAGGAGGTTCGCGTGGAGTGACAGATTGAAGATAGAAGACAAGAAGAATAGGATAGATTCTTTTTAATCCTTTCTTGTATCTCTTGTCTTTATTTTCTTACTCTTTTTATTTCCTTAGAATATTTTGTTAAAAAGCCTCAAAGTACCCTAACAGTAGTCCTAGGAACACCTGCACAACCCTAGGATACTTAGGTTTTCTGTAGAACACTTAGAAAATCAATATAGGGTTCAAACAGCACTTCCAGACGTCTGATAAAGTATTTTAAGACGTCTGACTGTTGTTTCAGACGTCTGATATCTGTTAGGCTGGACATAGCGAGTTCTGTCTGATGAAATCAGACATCCAGACCTTATACCAGACGTCTTAGGAGACGTCTGATGGACTTACCAGACGTCCAGATAGTGGACCATTGGCTAGCTTAGCAGGCACTCAAGATTATGACCGTTAGAGCCTTATCAGACGTCCTGAGGCCTTTCCAGACGTCTGATAAATGACCGTTTTGCCTCGGCTGACCCAAAATCTCTTCTCAGAGATTTTCTAGCCGTTGCAACGTTTGGAAAATCCATTCCCACAGTAAAAGTAGGTTTCCAGACGTCCAGACATAGTGCCAGAACCCTGTTTAGATCTGATTCAAGTCAGGAGGAAACCCGCATGAAATCAGATGTCTGACCTTGAAATCAGACGTCTTAAAGTGGCCTTCCAGACGTCTGATGCCAGAGTTAGACGTCTGATTACCCTGTCAAGTGTAATCATTGTCCTGATTTCGGCCTGATTCTCTTGGGCTTTGTTCCCAACGGCTATAGAACCTTTCCTAAGCCTTCCAAAGCCTTCCTAAGGCCTCTATAAATAGAGGGGAGCCTTTGACACACATACACACTTGGATACACTTAGCTACACACTTTCACACTCTTTTGTGTCCAGAAAAGATCTTGCTCTCTAAGCTCAAGTTCTACATCTTGAGAGCATCAAGCTTCGCGCACCCGCTCTCCCGCCATTGTTTACGAGAGTGACATTGCGCCATCGCGTGGCACACGCACCGCATCATCAACTCGACGCACTCCTTGCAAAGGGGAGTTTCCTATTTCCTATAGAAAATAGGTTTAAATTACTTTGTTGGCTCTATAGGATTACTTATTTTATTTTATCTTTGTCTTTTGGTTGGGTATTCGCTTTGCGAATTCCCGTCTCCTTCGTGGGACAAAATCCTTCTCGTGGAGAGAAGGGGTTGAGGAACGCTATCCTCGTACTTGTAGCGTGGTTGTAGTGAGATTGAATCACCCTCGTTTTAAGTGATTCGGTTTAGTGGATTTTGATCAACTTGGTTGATCGGAAAATCCTAACTCGAGAGGGTTAGGTGGTGGTTTTCATCCGGTTTGGGTTTCCACCTAAAAACAATTGTGTACATTGTGTGATTGGTTTTCTTTGGTGAGATTGCTTTATATTTTATTTCCGCATTTATTACGTCACCCCTCTTCGAGGGGCAAACCAACATTTGGTATCAGAGCAGGTTCTTGCGAGTTCGGAGTAACACCCGGCAAGAAGATCATGGAGGGAAGCTGTTCCACAAGCAGGATTTCCGAGGGGCAGTCCACAACCCGTCCGCCGTTCTTCGACGGGAGCAACTACCCCTACTGGAAGTTGCGGATGAAGACCTGGCTTCAAGCCACCGACTTCACGATCTGGGCCAAATGCGAGACGCCATTTGAGATCCCAGAAAAACCCGCGAGAGGCTACTCACAGCAACAAATCCGTGAGCTCTTTAAACGCAAAGACCATGAACGCCCTTTACTGCGCGCTCAGCTCGGAGTTCAACAGAATCTCGCAATGCGCCACCGCATACGAGATCTGGCACACACTTGAGGTAACTCACGAAGGTACCTCTAAGGTAAAAACTTCTAAACTCAATTTACTTTCACAAGAATTTAAGGCTTTTTCTATGAAATCTAACGAAACTTTAAGTGAGATGAACACTAGGTTCACTTCCATAGTAAACAATTTAAAAGCTTTAGGGAAGACCTTCATCAAGGGAGATCTTCAAGGGAAGCTTCTTCGTTCCCTTGGATCGGAGTAGGAACAGAAAGTCACCGCCATCGAGGAGGCGAACGAAGTAGAGGAGCTCAATATGGAAGATCTCCTAGGCAATCTAATGGCCTACAAGACAAAGTTAAAGCAGAAGAAGAAGGATACACCGGAGCCAAAACTGAAGAAGACTCTCGCCTTCAGAGCCGCGTTGGATAGCGAGGTAAGTTCCGATGACGAAGACTTTAGAATTTTACTTAAAAATTTTTCCAAGTTTTGTAGGGAATTAAAGAAAGAGAAAAAGGAGAAGAAGGAAAGCCCGAGACGTTGCTACCACTGCAACGAGAAAGGGCACCTACGACCAGAGTGCCCTCTTCTCAAAAAGGAGAAGAAAAAGGAAAAGGAAAAGAAATCTAAGAAGAAGGCGTTCCAAGCCACTTGGGACGATTCCAGCTCGGAGGAAGAAGAAGAAGAAGAAGAAGAAACCGCTTGCTTTGGTTTCATGGCCAGAGGAAGCAACAACGACAGCGAAAGCGGAAGCGACGACAGCGACAATGAGGTAAATCTCGATTTACAAGAAGCTTTTAATGAACTATTTGAGATTAGTAAATCACTAAAAATAGAAAACAAAAGAATGAAAAAGAATCTTAGCTTTCTTAAAAATGAAAATGATAGGTTAGAAAAATAACTTAAGGACATAGAAGCTAGTCCTAAAAATGATAACCTATTATTAGAAAATCATAACCTCATCAATGAAAATAATAAATTGATTGAGGAAAATGATAGTCTAAAGTTAGAAATCTATGATTTAAAGACTAAGATGCAAACTATAGAAAAAGAAATTCCATGTCTTAGGGAAAATTCTAACAAATTAATCAACAAAGTAGACAAGTTTTATAGCCCTAAGGTTGAGATAGGATCTCCGTCAAGGAGACCCACTAACAGATCCGGATCCAAGCTTACTTGGATACCGAAGAAAAATTTGGAATCCTGTTTTGTAGGATTCAGGGATAACTACAATACAAAGGACTGGACCTACAAACTCAAGGCTGGTCAACTCGAGTTAGGAGAACTAAGGAGTAGACCAAGGAGGAGAACAAGACGACCGACGAGATGGCGAACAAGCGACGGACGCGCCGCACGTCGACCGCCAAACTGGAGACCAGCGCCGATGCCCGGGCCTCCAAGCTACGGATGGGAGCCCCATCCGATGTGGCATCCACCACCACCATTCGGGCCATTTCATTGGCCATGGTAGGTGAGGTAAAAATTCTTAACCTTATCTTTTTATAAGCATTTAGATAGGGGGAGTTAAAAAATGATGAGCTAATTGTCAATTTTTAAGGGGGAGATGCAAGTTAGCTAAATTTCCTTTAGTAAGGGGGAGAAAAATAATAGCTATCTTGTTGTTACAAAAAGGGGGAGAATATCACCTTTGTTAAAATAAATTCATAGAAGAGCATGTCTTAAGGTGGAGTTATAGAAAATTTAAAACCAATCAAAACTTTTTGATAATGTCAAAAAGGGGGAGGATTTTTATGCATTATTATTTACGATTTTGTCATCATCAAAAAGGGGGAGATTGTTGGTGCTAGAGCACCACGATCATTTGTTTTGATGATAACAAAACACGTGTTATTTAACATTTGCAATTTGAGTCCTAGATTTCAGGTCAATTGCAAATGTGGACGTGTTTAGACGGAACTCGAGCTCGCATCCAGGATGGATTGGAGGAGCTTAATGGAAAACAGAGGAGGTTCGAGTGGAGCGACAGATTGAAGATAGAAGACAAGAAGAATAGGATAGATTCTTTTTAATCCTTTCTTGTATCTCTTGTCTTTATTTTCTTGCTCTTTTTATTTCCTTAGAATATTTTGTTAAAGAGCCTCAAAGTACCCTAACAGTAGTCCTAGGAACACCTACACAACCCTAGGATACTTAGGTTTTCTGTAGAACACTTAGAAAACCAATATAGGGTTCAAACAGCACTTCCAGACGTCTAATTATCAAATCAGACGTCTGATAAAGTATTTTAAGACATCTGACTGTTGTTTCAGACGTCTGATATCTGTTAGGCTGGTCATAGCGAGTTCTGTCTGATGAAATCAGATGTCTAAACCTTATACCAGACGTCTTAGGAGACGTCTGATGGACTTACTAGACGTCCAGATAGTGGACCGTTGGCTAGCTTAGCAGGCACTCAAGATTATGGCCGTTAGAGCCTTATCAGACGTCCTTAGGCCTTTCCATACGTCTGATAAATGACCGTTTTGCCTCGGCTGACCCAAAATCTCTTCTCAGAGAATTTATAGCCATTGCAACGTTTGGAAAATCCATTCCCACAGTAGAAGTAGGTTTCCAGACGTCCAGATATAGTGTCAAACGTCCTGTATGTCGTCTGATAGACTTGAACAAGAACCCTGTTTAGATCTGATTCAAGTCAGGAGGAAACCCGCATGAAATCAGACGTCTAACCTTGAAGTCAGACATCTTAAAGTGGCCTTCCAGACGTCTGATGCCAGAGTTAGACGTCTAATTACCCTGTCAAGTGTAATCATTGTCCTGATTTCGGCCTGATTCTCTTGGGCTTTGTTCCCAACAGCTATAGAACATTTCCTAAGCCTTCCAAAGCCTTCCTAAGGCCTCTATAAATAGAGGGGAGCCTTTGACACACATACACACTTGGATACACTTAGCTACACACTTTCACACTCTTTTGTGTCCAGAAAAGATCTTGCTCTCTAAGCTCAAGTTATACATCTTGAGAGCATCAAGCTTCGCGCACCCGCTCTCCCGCCATTGTTTACGAGAGCGACATTGCACCATCGCGTGGCACATGCACCGTGTCATCAACTCGACGCACTCCTTGCAAAGGGGAGTTTCCTATTTCCTATAGAAGCTAGGTTTAAATTACTTTGTTGGCTCTATAAGATTACTTGTTTTATTTTATCTTTGTCTTTTGGTTGGGTATTCGCTTTGCGAATTCCCGTCTCCTTCGTGGGAAAAAATCCTTCTCGTGGAGAGAAGGGGTTGAGGAACGCTACCCTCGTACTTGTAGCGTGGTTGTAGTGAGGTTGAATCACCCTCGTTTTAAGTGATTCGGTTTAGTGGATTTTGATCAACTTGGTTGATCGGAAAATCCTAACTCGAGAGGGTTAGGTGGTGGTTTTCACCCGATTTGGGTTTCCACCTAAAAATAATTGTGTACATTGTGTGATTGGTTTTCTTTGGTTTTCTCTCTCTTATTTTTGTAATAGAAACATTGTACTTCTAGAATACAGTTTGCCCCCTTAGTTCGACCTCGGGAACTCTTTTATTTTCGAGTAACAAATTGTATTAAACTGGTAACCACTTGTCTATGCTATACTACGACAAAATAATAGAACTATAGATGAGAGTGCCCCACCACGCGGGTAGAGTGGCCTTTCCAATTATTTATCGAAAATTACGAAATTGTGAAATAGTTAATAGAGTCTAGGGCATTGCATGAACCCTAGGACGGAGAAATTAGATTGAATGATAAATCCTTGGGTATTGCATGAATCCTAGGACTGGAAAACTAGATTGAATGATAGATCCTAGGGTACGGCATGAATTCTAGGACTGGAAAACTAGTTGAATATATAAACATTGCAGTCTTGGAAAAGTAGAAAGGAAATGATAACTGCCTGTAAATTGGTTAACAGCTGCCTGTTATGAATGAATAAATACAGTTGAGAACATGGGTTATATGAATATAAAGCTGGAACGGTGAAACCTCAATTGGCTGAGTTAAAAGAGCATGAACCCTACGGGGAATTAGGAGTAGAGCTCCTGGAAAGGGAATGGAATAGAATTGGGGAAGTGAGCTGGCCCTTGAGTACGGAGTACCAAGGAGAGTGACTGTCCCCCTGTTTAGTGCAAAGCGGAGCTAGCCGCCCCAGGGGCCCGGGGTTAGGTCTGGCCACTTTGTACTGACTTTTGGCCCTCGTGTACACAGTACCGAGGAGAGCTACTAGTGTAGGGAGAGCACTAGCTACCCCACGGGCCCCGGGGTTCTGTTAGCTCTCCTACACCGACTTGTTAGGCCCACTGGGCAAACCAGGGTAGTCAGGTGAGGGTGCACGGATTGTGGAAGGGCAAGACCCCTGTTTGGTTATTGTGGAGGGGCTGGGGCCCTGTTACTGAGAGGACTCTACCCTATACTGGTTCCGCGCTGTGCTTTGGGCGCACCTGTTAACGGAAACGACTGACCGCATGCCAGTGCAGGGTAGCTACCCATGCGTTTATCGTGCGTGTCGTAGTCACCGTTACGTCTGTCAGTGACCTTGGGGTGGTTGACTGAGGGTAGGACCACCACGGGAGACTCTCCCGGCCAGGAGAGCACCACGTGTTACTTCTACTTTTCGGGAAAGACTGCAATCAAGATCGTTCCTACGACGAACATTCAAGATCAAGAGAAGGATCTGAGAAATAATCAACAGTGAATAAATGGAAAAATATAAGGAAAGAAAGTAAAAATATAACAGCTACTGTATGCTCTACTGCTTCTTTTAGCTTTTAGTTGCCACTCTACTCAGCGTTTCGCTGACGTGTCACCCTTGTTACCTTTTCAGGACCAGGTGTTGAGCAGCTAGAGTCAGCGGCGGCAGAGGGCGCTGGGCCTAGTAGAGCCCAGTAGTATTACCTGTAGTACCTACTGTACTTTTCTTTCCACTGTAGTGAGTAGTTTTCTGTTACTCCCTGTACTCTCTTTATTGTAAGCTTCATGTTATATACATGTTTATTTCTCTACTATTGTGGTGATGTATACTGTAGTATTTCTTTTCTTTACTGCTGTATTTTGTTACTGCTAGTTATATACATGGTGAATGTGGTTTATTTTACTGCTCTTTTGGTTACTTTCTCGTTGGACGACTGGGTCTTGGGATCAGTCGAGTCGGTCCGATTCTCGTGTCTCGTAGGGA
This sequence comes from Thalassia testudinum, assembly GCA_037157565.1. Taxonomy (NCBI): domain Eukaryota; kingdom Viridiplantae; phylum Streptophyta; class Magnoliopsida; order Alismatales; family Hydrocharitaceae; genus Thalassia; species Thalassia testudinum. The sequence goes on from JAZHRO010000030.1 coordinate 60,655,278, forward strand.
TTCGGGAATCGGGTCGTTACACCCCTTGACTTGTAGAAACATACCTTGTAACACTACTTTCACATTCCTTTGTGTCAATGAGAAGAAATCATCAAGACAAGAAGTGACCTTATTCTCCAAGCTCCATTCAACAGATTCGAGAGCGTCGTTACTCTACCAAGATCGCACCTACATTCTTCCATCTAAGGGAAGTCTCTTTCTCCTATAGAAGCTAAGTTTAGAATTTATCTTTGTGGCTCTATAGGGTTGCTTTGTAATTTTACTTTATAAATTCGTTGGGTATTCGCGTTGCGAATTCCTGTCTCCTTCGTGAGACAAAAACGTTCTCGTAAAGAGAAGGGGTTTGAGGTACATTACCTTCATATAAAGTAGTGTGGCTGTAAGAGATTGTACTACCCTCATTTAAGTAGTATATTAGTGGATTTAATCGACTCGGTTGATCGAGAAATTCTAAGTCGAGAGGCTTAGGTGGTGGTTTTTACCCTGGTTTGGGTTTCCACCTAAAAATACCTGTGTTTGTTGTGTGATTGCATTTTGTGAGATTGTTTTATTTTGCTTCCGCACTTTATTTTTATATCCTGCAAATCTCACCCCCTCCTATAGGAATCTCCATTTGGTATCAGAGCTGGTTTTCCGCCTTTAGGAGTAACTTCTGCGGAAAGATCAATGGAAGGGAGCATATCCGTAATGAGGATTTTCGAGGGGCAGTCTACCACCCGTCTGCCGTTCTTCGACGGGAGCAACTACCCCTATTGGAAGCTCAGGATGAAGACGTGACTTCAAGCCAACGACTTTACGATTTGGGCCAGGTGCGAGACGTCGTTTGACATCCCGGAGAAACCCGCGAGAGGTTACTTGCAACAACAAATTTGTGAGCTCTCTCTCAACTCAAAAAGAATGAACGCATTGTACTGCACGTTGAACCTAGAAGAATTCAATCGAAACTCGCAGTGTGCCACCGCATACGAAATTTGGCACACACTTGGGGTAACTCACCAAGGTACGTCTAAGGTAAAGTCTTCTAAAATTAATTTATTTTCACAGGAATTTGAATCATTTTTTATGGAGACTAACAAAACCTTAAGTGAGATGAACACTAGGTTCACTCTCATTGTGAATGGATTGAAAGCTTTAGGGAATACCTTTATCAAGGGGGAGCTTCAAGGAAAGCCTCTCCGTTCCCTGAGACCGGAGTGGGAAGAAAAGGTCACCGCGATCGAGGAGGCGAACAACACAGAAGAGCTCAACATGGAGGATCTCCTAGGCAATCTCATGGCTTACGAGAAGAAGTTGAAGCAGAAGAAGGATGCACTGAAACCAAGACCAAAGAAGTCTCTTGCATTTAGAGCTGCTTTAGACACCGAGGCAAGTTCCAACGACGAAGACTTCAAATTTTTACTTAAAAAATTTTCCAAGTTTTGTAGGGATTCTAAGAGAGAAAAGAATGTGAAGAAGGAAAAGGAGCAAGTTAGCCCGAGATGTTTCTACCACTGCAACAAAAAGGGTCATCTTCGTCCCCAGTGCCCTCTTCTCAAAAAAGAGAAGAAGGAGAAGGAGAAGAATTAATAAATAATTAATGTCAATGATGAGATCACATTTGTGGGCTAATCGTATGCATAAATACCTAGATATTAGAATGATGTCTACATATAAATAGCATACTTAGATTTATAAATAGATTAGTTTATAAAAATGATTGCATGCATATTTTATATATTGCATTCACAAGTATTAGAAGGTAATGTGCATTATGGTGACATGCATGCATTACATGAATTATTTTGGATTACCTTTGTAAATAACCCATTTTTTTTCTTTTCCTAGAAAATCCACTGCTTCAATGAGCCGCATCCACCGCCGCCAGCCTTCTCGCAACAGTAAATAGCCACAACGCATCCCCAACGGTTTAGATTTAGTCGTCGGGTTGCTGGTCGAGATGTGCGGCGGGAGAAACAAACGGGAGAGGCGTTTAAAAGAATGGACGATCGGCTTCCATCTTTTGGCTCTCGCCTCCATCGTGCTCTTCATGCGCACACCATGTACATGGTATGCAGAGTAATCTAAAGCAGGCTTCATCTTCTTCCTCCGCCCGCCCTCGGCCTCCTACACACGATGACAGCGTGCGCATCCTCACCACCAACCCCTCCGTAGCAGCACGCATAACCATATCTTTCTTCTTCCTCTTCTCCAACCTCAACAAAGCAACCCAACACTGCCACAGTCCCTTCACCCATCGCCCCCACCTCAGCAAACCTACACCCTTAGCCGCAGCCCACCAACAAATGCCGCAGCCCCTCCCTCATCACCCCTACCTACTCCCCTATGTCTCCTCCTCCTCCTCCTCCTTCTACTTCTTCTTTTCCTCCTGCAACTCATAAAGGAACCCAAAGCCATGACCTTCACCACCGCCTCAACTCCTCACCTTCGGCACCCGCTCTCGATGTGGCTACTACCGACGCCCTCCCCGCTGCTTCCTGACGTCGACACTGCCTTCGGCGACTCCACTACCTGCCACGAAGACGCTAGCAGCACCCACCGCCACCGACCTCTGCTCCGCCATCTAGCCACGTTCGATCATCCCGGGCCTCGCCTCCACCACCAACATGCTCCTCTCCTCCGATGGAGCTCCTCCACCAAAGCAAACGGCCGACGACCCCTCCTCCATGCATGCAAGGAAAAGAGAGAATCATCCCCTGTTTTCACATCAATTGAAATTTACATTGAGATGCCATTGCATGAGTTTTTATTTTAAATGAAAAATTTCTGATTTATTAAGTGATATTGCAGCCAGAAACCCTTTAGCTTTCATTATTTCTCGGGCCATCTAATAGCATATCTCTTTTCTTATTTTGTTAAGCCTCACATTTAAGGGTGATATTATAATTCACATTTGCTGCCATTGAACATTTGAGTTGATGGAGTTTACAGGAGTATTCTAGTGAAGGAGAATTTGCATAAGTGGTCCATCTCTTTTCAGCAATTAGAGATTAGTTATTTGATTAATCTATAAGTGTTCTCTCTTTGGCATTAGGATGAATGAATGAAATTGTTTTTAAGTAAACAAGAGGAAAACTTATTGCGAGTTTATTTGGCTCGATCCTCCCTGTGGATACGACATTTTTACTATGGTTTAACTTGATATCTGTTTTAATATTTGATTGAGAGAATTTCCACCACACAACTACAACGACATATCAGTTTATCGCTATCATCTTCATAATCAAGCGAAAACCTCTCCATCAGCCAACAATACCAAGATAAGTGATAAGTATTTGCAAGAGATACTTAAGCACTATAAAAGTTATGAATTGGTGCCAGGGGCACCAACATAAAAATGTACATGATGACACTAGTATCTAAACTTACGTGACTGGTGGTGATGCCATTAGCATCAATGGTGATGCCGTTAGTACCTATGGTGGGGCCATTAGCACCATAATAGGTGTTTACAGAATTGATACCAACAACAACAAAATAAGTGATAAGTAATTGATACCAACAATATCAAAATAAGTGATAAGTGTTTGCAATAGATGCTTAAGCACTTTAAAAGTTACTGAATAGGTGCTAGGAGCACCAACATGAAAATGTATGTTGTGACATTAGTATCTAAACTTATGCGACTGGTGGTGATGTCATTAACACCAATGGTGATACCCTTAGCACCTATGGTGGTGCTGTGCTGTCAGCACCACAATAGGTGTCTACATGAGTTGAACACTTTTGCCTTTTAGGAAAATGTGGCAGCCAAGACCAAGAAAGGTACTTAGCACCCATGTGACAAAAAAGAGATGCAATCCTCACATGTGACTCCACCCACCAACATCTCGTCCAATCCTCTCATGTGACTCCATCCACCAACGACAAAGACCTACCCCAGCCAACTCTTCTATATTTGCACCAATGGTGATGTTATTAGCACCTATGGTGATGCCAAAAGCACCTATACTATCTCACAGCAATTATGGTAATGCCATTAGTATCTATTATAGTGCCGACGTCATCTACTGAAGACAAAATTTCCTCTCCCTCCACCAAATGTGGGCCCACTTGATAATTGATATTTAATATAAAGAAACAAAAGAACGTAATATTTGTTATGTAGTTGTCCCCACCACATTCAAAAAAATCACTACACAACTTTAACTTAAAACGTACAGGTGATAAATAATTTTGCACTCGTGATAAACTACTTTGCACCATTGATAAATTATTGTAAGGTGTCTTTGCAATGATGTAATCTCATTTCTCACCCGTGATAAATTATTCCAATGATAGTTTCAGTTGTCCAAAATGATTTTGCACCCGTGCAAAGTAATTTCGCAGCCGTGTAAGGTGATTTTGACCTATGGATTTATGAATTACGGTTTAGGATTTAGACTTATGGAAAGTAATTTCACGTATAGGTGAAGAAACACTTGAAATTTAATTTTACATCAGTGTAATCATACTTAGCACCAGTGCAAAGTAAGATTGCATTGGCACTAAGTAATTCAAAGTAAGATTGTACCGATGCAATCTTACTTTACACACGTACAATATTATTTTGAAGGTGTAAAGTGATTTTGTACAGTTGTAAAATAAGATTACACCCGTGTAAAGTGATTCCGAGGAGATTTAAGTGGTTTACATCTGTACCAAAGTAATTTATTGTTGATTCCAACAGTGATATATTCCACCATGTGTAATACTTTTGTAGATAAAAAAGAATACAATTAAAATCATATATACAATACTGTACATTAATTTTTACATTTTTCAACCAACACTCTTTAAATTATTGTTCACCAATTCTAATGGCAATCTCATTCCTCTGGCTCATTAGATATGATATAAATAAAACTAAATTCCGTACAAAATTAATTCTCTGAAACTTTAACGAATACATCATTTGATCAATAGCCGTTAGTATACATTCAGTAAAATAAAAGGTTTTATATATATCATTATAAATTTTTGATATGTTTTTATATTTAGCATTTATATTGTTACAAAATTACTTCATTATATATGATCATATATCTTTGCTTCGTTAAATTTGATAGAAAATATTTAAAAAATTTTAAAAATATTAAAATTTATATTTATCTTTCAATAATTTTTTCACATTTTTTGACACCTAAAAAATAGAATTTACATATATATTCTTATAAATTTTTGATATGCATATATCCTCACCTACTTAATATATATATATATATACCCCATTAGCGATAAGTAAGTGTAACATTATCTAAACCATCAAATAACTACAACATTATCAAAACATTGAAGAGCCAAGAAGAAGAAGACATGACAGTGGGTACGGAGTTCATTTAAACAACGTATAGACGAGTTAATTAGAGCTTAATTCGACCAACGGTGTAGTAGGGAATGTATGTCCTAAGTAGATTCACATGTTCTTGTCCATAAATGCTTTAGAAAATAACTTCAAGATGGGAAAGGGGAAGACATTTCATTGATTGATCGTCTGTACAGTTGAAATTAATGGTTTTGACGGAGGACTGATGCGTGGAATGGTTAGTAGACTTTTACTAGTCCAAGTAATAATAACTTGTTAGAAAAGAATGCAATTAATGATATTATAATTGAAAGATCGGACAGCTTCTGGCCAATCTATTAAACAAACGACATTGTTCAATCGGCTATAAAATTTAGTGCACTCGATGCCTTCTGGGTTAATCATCGGCACCTCGTGAATGTGAGGGTGTTCGACTCAATGAGTAATTGGATTTTTTAGAGTGGGTGATTTGATAAAGAGATCAAAGTAATTTTATAAATAATGTAGTAGTTGATTATTCAGTCCTACTGAAAGGGATATATATCTAGGGAGATGATGAGATTTTTAACCATACACTAAAATTTTACAAGAATACAAAGTGTAGAATCTCTTGATTGCTCTCGGATTGCTTGAGGGAAGACTTAAGTGTCTTCCCATCTATTTATAGTGCAGGGATAGAGTTCCCAGTGACATCTTCTGAGCAGATCGGTCTCGGGTTTTCAGCAAGATTTCTTGAGCAGATTGTGCTTTTAGCAAGATTTTCTGGGCATATATGCCGCCAGGTTATTAATGGCAGCTGTCTCTGTCAGTATTTATTGAAGGCGCATGCCTGCTGTACTCTCGTCGAACCTCCAACAGATAGGGTCTCCTAGGTCAGGCTGTGCCCCGCCTGCTTGCACGCAGATTGGTTGGACTGCTAGATACTTTTGCGCAGCAGGTTCTCTTAAATGTAGACGGGTTAGATCTCCAAACCTACCTTTACCCAAGCTTCTTCGAGTCAGATACTTCTTTTCAAATCTATCATAGAATTTCAAATTCGATGACATTTTTTATCCTTCATCGATTAAGTTAGGATACCCACTCTTCAAAGTAATGAGAAGTTCACGTAATCTCATATATTTCTTAATAGATTACGACAAGCCTAGTAAAATAAAATAAATTTAATCCAATTAAGAACTAAAGCATACACAACCTTGATTGATGTATTGACGTCGAGGGACAAAATTAAAATTTGAACATTCAACTTTCCTTACAACCTTTCTATTCACCGTGGCTAGTGACCTTATGTCATGCAAGCGACTAGTCAATAAGTTGAAATTAAGATGCACCGGTTGATATTTGTAATTTTTAAAGGATAAATATAATAGCAATGGGGGATGCTGTCGATATCAATGGGAAAGCTCTGCTACTCTACCAACTCCTTGTTGGATTCCTTGAGATGTTAATCTCATTTCTTTAGGATTAATTTATTTGAGAGGTTAGGAACGTGATATTGAGGAATATCAGATTCGTGTTATTTAATCTGTAACTGTGTTTATTTGTTGAGTGACGTTAATATCAGTTTATGTTTATTTGAATTAATAATAAGTTATGATGTTAACTCTTGTGATATTTATTTAATAGTAATGTTATGAATATGAAACACGAAAGGTGTTAAAGGCTCAAATAATATAATATTTTAACATGAATTTGACTAATACCAACGGAAATCAATGTTAAACGAACTTATATTAAAGTAACCCAACCTAAGCTACTACATAAAGGGTTAAGTAATAAAGAAAATAGATCTTAGGCATTTCCTCTACCCTTGGCAATGCTTAGTGAGTTAGTTGTTGAAGTAATTATTCTGAAACTTCACGATCTAGTACTTGTAAGTTTGACGTATGATGTAATATCTTCCATCTAAGCTTTAATTTAATTGAAAGCAACTAACCTAGAATATTTATCTATTTGGAATCGATGAATCCAAGTCAATCACTTAAAATGAGTTTTTAAGCTTAAACGGTAATTCTCAACCCTTATAACCTGTAAACTTAGGAATCTCATATTTCACAAAGTCTCCTACTCATTCTCGCGTTATTGATTTTGATTCCTCCTTGATTTTTTCCATTGGTAGGTTCATACCATGGAACTTCAGAGAGAGGCCAATTAGTTGGATGATACTAAAGAACTAATGTATGTCTAACTTTATTTTCAATATATAGTGATGCAAATGTAGTGACCATGGAGTTTGCCTTAAAGGACTACGAGCAGCAAACTTTTAAGACCTCTTAGCTTTTCCATGTAGAATTCACGGTCTTCTAAGGTTTGTCAACATTACACAGGTTACACTAGATGTTGCATATATTGCGCAATAGGCTTAGCTTGGGAGGGGATTGACTTTCTTTTACCTATATGGGGCACTATGCTCCCAGTTTCTACTTTGTCCCATTTCTTTTGGTTTTCGGACTTCTTGTGCTTGATGGGTTACGTTAGGTATTAATTGTTTTTTGGGATATATTTTGTAAGTAGTAGAATTGAGAGACAGGAAGAGGAGAAGTTAATTTTGATGCTTTAGTTAAGCATGAATCAAATCATGGGATAAATAAGGATATTTAGAGGGATAAATGAGGATATTATCTCACAAGAAAGAGGGATAAGTTTATTCCCCCCGACCTTCATGGAATAACTTATCATTTAAATATCTCCTCTCATCTAGGATAATGCTCACTAAATAAGAGATACATGGACATATCCCGTGATATAAACAATGCGTTAGAAAGAGCCAGAAAAAAAAATCTCAACCCTTATGCCATGTCTCCGAATTGCAACCTCTCCCACCCAAAATCCTATCAATTTCTTCAACATTCTTGAGGTCAATCAATGACTCAATTAAAAGAAGGGTGGAAAACTTAGAGAGAAATAGAGGAATTGGAAGATTTTGGTGTTTGGTTAGATTTATTGTCTTGCAAAAGAAATTAGAGATTTTTATTATTCTCAGGGTGTTTGTTTGGTAAAATAAGTTAGTAGAATAAAGAGAAAATTAGTTAAAAAAAGAGGTCAAGTAGAATTAACAAGTGAAATTAGATAATTCCATTAAAGGATGAGATGGAATTGCAAAAACTTGGAATTAAGGATTCAATTTCGACACCTATGAATTCTACAATTAGGCACCCCAAATAAAAAATTAAAAGCCTAATTCAGCCAACCAAACAAGATCTAGAAGTGATTTACACAGGTTCAAACGATGATTCCCAATATCATTTTGGCAACATAGCACTTGGCTGTCTACAACACTTAGTTTTATATTCCAAATAAATCATGAATTTGATGTCATTTATAACAAGTTGTACAACGACCTATTCAATTTTGATCAAGTTCGATCATACAAAATAGTTAACTAGCTTAAATCATTACATAGTTATTCTTACTCCAGTAGTGTTTAGATATCAGTAGTGCATTAATTTCCTACTCAATCACATTTCAGCCACAAGAAATCTTCCATGGTCAGAGGGTCTATGGTCATTTAATTGGAATGCCCAAAATATCCTGAACAAGGGCTTTTAGAGCCATTTATGCCCTGGTCAAGTTTGACTCTATCCAAAAGAGTGAAACATGACGATGGAATTTAGCTTGCTAACTCCAACTTTGACTCGATCAAATCTTTGTGTAATTCCAACTTAAGAAGCTTTTGAAAACCTTGCTACTAAAACCAACCAAGGAGAAAATCCTCATTGAATCTTGCGGGGACTTTTAGTAGGTAATTGTGGGATAAGACCACCATAGTTGACTAGTTGAGGTGTTTTTGTGTGTATTTTATTATTAGTGGAAAGGATTTTTATTTTATTTTATTTTGCTAAAATTCTCAACATAAGAAAGATCATTTCCTCACAACAACTAATGATTAAGAGAGTTTGTCACATTTGCTACAAGAGAAAGGCACATATGTAAATGGCGAAGACAATGGAAGGGTTGGAAGCATGACAAATTTGAGTAAGCAGGAGCACATGCCACTAGTGGCCTTTGAGAAATTTGGCGTAAGACTTTGGTGTTGCAACTCAAATAGCCAAATTTATATGCATCTTCATTTGATGATCATCCCTATCTACTTACCATATGGAAATCCCAACAATCTCATAGGCTTTGGATGCTTATAACACATTAAGGACTAGCATCCCCAAAATTAAGGTATTAGTGCTTGGTCTACTTAGGTTTTGAGTAATGTATGAAATTAAGAAGAGTAGCTGACAAACTTGAAAAAGACAAGCTTAACTTTTATCATAACACAAGAAAATTGATCATAATAACATAAGTGCATCACTTCACAATCTTCCTCCAACCTCAACCTCTAGCCCATATGGCTCTTATTCTCACATGATGTAATCTATATATTTATATATATTGTGTTGGAGGTAGCTAGCCAACAACAAGGAATGTGTGTGTGTGTGTGTGATGTGCTCTCCATCAGATTTCTAGCTCTGAAGCATGTACGCGCTTAAGGCCTCAAAGTTTTTCTTCGCCTTTTCACCGAATACCTGTGGTGCCGGTGGCTCTTCGTTCACCTTCTCGTACACGAGGGTCCACTTTGCAATACAGCCATGTCCTTTGGGGACCACAACGAGTGTAGAGTTGAAGACCTTGAAGTACTTCGTCAAGTCACCATCAATCAATGAGTATGTGAACGTCTTGCTAGCCTCGTCGATGAAATCAATCTTCTCGATCACCGTGGTGATGTGGGGGATTGCTGCACCAGTTCAGTATTAATTTAACAAGTAAAAAATGCATGATATATTCTTCGATGATCATATTACCTAGAGAGTCGGTGTTAATTCTCCTTTCTGTTTACTTGCTGGATGACGTTAACGTCAATTCTTATTTACTTGAGCTGATGTTAATTGTGGTGCTAATCATTTTCGTGTTTACTTAAATTGATGCTCACACCACCGGTTTCTATGGAATGGGATCTAGGTGTCAGGGAGATGGAAAGTTAACACCAATCTTACTAACAGTATTCCTTAGAATTGATGTTAACAAAATTGACATTAAAGACCTCAAAACTTGAGTTATATATAATTATATGGATTTACCTCTCTAGTGAACGAAAGTTAGCCTCCTAAATAAATTAACCCTATTGTTTCCGATTGTAGAGTACATATATATGTATATACTTGCGACAAGAACCAGTAAATCACCTTCGCTGAAAACGACCTTTCTAACGGAGCCTGCGCTCTTCCCGTCACCTTCAACCATCTCTATGCTCTTGACATCTTCGGAGAATATCTTGGGATAAATTTCATTGGAACACATGATGCCCTCCCAAAATTTATCAGCTGAGCAACCGAGCTCGACCTCCATCTCCAACTTCCCGCTCAAGGGTGCCATCTCTGGAACCAGACTGCAGACAAGACAGGATAGTTGGGGGAAGGAAGGTTTAAATATTTCTACTCTATGTTGGAGGTTGTGGTGGTGCAGAGCATCGAGATGTTACGGTGGTATTTATAGCCTTTTTCTCTTAATTATAATCAGTTCCATCTCATTTAGGTACATCGAACTGTAGGGATAAAATAATTTTATATTATTTTAGTTCAGTTCTACATGTCGAATGCCTTGTGGGGACAAGAAAAAGTTGATACGGGTTGGTGAGAGTCAGCAGTACTCATTGGTCGAAGGTGTGTACCCTCGAGCCTTTCTTGGACTTTTTTCACCCTATGGTGTTTTTTGAGAATTTTTTATTACTTTAATATAGATTTCTAAGTAATTATTTCAATCAATAATTCTCACTTTTTTTTATTAAATAAATACTCACTGCATTTGCTACTCTTAATTTTAATATATAAAATATATTTGTACATTATAAAATATATATGTCACATGACACATTATATATATATATATTAGGATGAAAAAGTAAATTATCGTTTGTATTTGATTCAAACGAGTGTCCTTACTCCGTAGGATCAACGTTTAGTCCAAGTCATTGCTTATTCTCGGGTTTAAATTTTTAATCTTAATTTGAAGGAGTTTTTTTTTCTTGCTCTCTCCCTCTTCTATTTCGTTGATAAAGATGAAGGAGCTTTCATAACTGTAAAATCAAAGGGGTTCAAGAATAAGGTTAGATGATCTTAAAAGTAATCCCTGGGTAAATTAAGGTGCACTTGCGAAATCCTTCGACCACGTCAATCGAGTTTAGTTTATACGTAAGAAGTAAGTAACTGGTAAATTAAGCTTATATCGCTCCACATGTACAAGGACATATAGCAATCTATAGATTATAAAGTCATACATACCATTTAAATTGTAATCACAGTCTGTAGAAGGATATCCCATCAAAACCATCCAACTATGAAAGTGTTTAGCAAAGAACAAACTCATGATCTTGATAGGAAAGAAGTATGCATGGTTATCAAGATAAGTAACATCAGTAGCAACCACCAACGTGTGCGGAAAAACTTTTCCCTACCAAATCTTGGAAATTCAAAAGGCTTAATCAGGAAAAGTAAGAAAGTGTTTATATAAAATTCCAATTTCACGTCACGCTCGTCCATTCTCCATCAAGTGGTCAAACTTTCAAACGTCCAAATATTGCAAGGTAGAAGAAAAAGGACAATTTTCTTTTTTCGAGAAGCTATGACCGTCCGATTTATACCAATTAATTTTTTATCGTAACTCTTTACAATCGACGAAGTTGAAAACGTAACAAATTCATGATAGAGGTAACAAAAGACAAAAATGATATTTATATATTTAGCATATGAGAAAGAGGAAAAGATATTTACTTCTTGTCAAAAATATTATTTTCTTTTTAAAACTTAATTTTAGTTGTATTTATGTATCTATTTTGTAGAGATATATAAATTTGTAAATATGAGAACTTAGAGGTATATGTGCAATATCAATAATATATAAAAATTTAAGGGTAGTATTATATATATTCTATTATATATTTTATGATATATCTTAATGTTAGGTCGAATATTGCTATTATTCTATGTGTAACCCCTATCTCCTTACCTCCTTCTTCTATGGGATTCATCAATTTTGAATTCAAATTTTCCATATAAAAAAAGCATCCCACCAATAGCCCCCCAACCTCCTGCTACACCACCCACCCATCCACAATCTCCTTCGACGAGCTTCCCCACATGCAACCCCGACCTCCGGTAGCTCCAACATCCTCTGACGAGTTCCTTCGACCCCAGCCTGACCCCGACAAAGCTCCTCCAATCGACTTCGACGGAGCTCCTCCTCCGACCCCATTCCATCCTGACCATGGTCCTCCAGCCGACCCTAATCCCGACCGAGCTCCTCCGACCTCATCCCAACCTCGACCCCAGCCCCATCCTGACCTCGATCGAGCTCTTCCAACCTCATCCCAACCTCGACCCCATCCCGACCCTGACTAAACTCCTCCAACCGACCTCGATGTCCCAAGTATGTCTTGCAGATCAACATGGTCATTGTGGACTACAAGTATTCCCTGTGGGGTTTCGATGCCACCTCCAGCAGATACCTCCCCAAATTGTCGGAGGTTAGAAGGTTTTACGAAGTGGGTTCTTATCGCTTTTGCGATTGGTGTTGATGGCTTTGAGAAAAGTGATGCGTTTTTGTTGAAACTTGGGAAGTGATGATGTTGTTTTGGGGGTTAAAATTTTGATTTATGAAGTTGGGGATGCTTAGGTCGAGAATGTTAGATGGTATATTCTATTATCATTGACAATGTAATTAATTCTGCTATCATCATTGTTTTTCTCAATAAGAGTTGCCATGCCCTCGATGGAATAAGAATGTTAGAGTAAACTTTTTAAAATTATCCGCTTGGGTTTACTCCCCTTGACATAATGAAACAAATGGTAATCTCATCTCACCTATTATTTACTTGCCTTTAAGCATCCTGTACTCTTCCTTGTTTTAAGTGGCTATTTTAAGAGCATATCTAATCTAAGCTTTGAAAAGTAGTCATCTTTGGCTACATCAATTACTTGAGTAGTATAAAAGTTGTTAAATAGGTGTCAAGGGCATCAACATAAAAATATACGTGGTAACAATGGTATATAAACTTATGTTGATGTGGTTCATATCTTTTTTACTTGAGGTGATGGTGGCTTTTCAACTCATCTGGTGCTGATGCCATTAGCACCAATTGTAATACCGTTAGCACCACAATTGATGTTTACATAATTAATGTCAACAATAAGAAGATAAGTGATAAGTAATTGATGCAACAATACCAAGATAAGTGATTAGTGTTTGCAATAAATACTTGAGCACTATAAAAGTTACTGAATAAGTGCAAGGGGCACCAACATTAAAATATACGTGATGACATTGGTATCTAAACTAGATACGTAATCGGTGATGATGCAATTAGCACCTATGGTGGTGCCGTCGGCACCATAATAGGTGTTTGAATCATTGATGTCAACAACATCAAGATAAGTAATAAGTAATTAATGCCAACAATACCAAGATAAGTGAAAAGTATTTGCAATACATACTTAATGTTACGACCCGATTTCCGGATCTCTACAGAACCCGAGACCGACTCGCCTTAACTAATCCCACGACCTAGTCGTCTAACGAGAAATAACTAAAAGTAGGAAATAAACCACATTCACACATTTAATATAACTAAGCGGAAGGAAAGAATGAGGCAGTAAAGAAAAGTAGAATAATTGCCTCAAGATTGTACATGACACCACAACAACAACAGAAATAGAAAGTAACAAGAACAGTAAATTTAAAGTCCAGTACTCACAATTACAGCAGAACAAAAGAGCTGGAAAGAAAATTACTACAGCTGGGCTCGACTGGGCCCAGCTCCCTCTGTAGCTGGAAATTCGAGCTGCTCAACTCCTGGTCCTGAATAGGGTTACGAAAAGACGGAGTCAACTAACGTTGAGTAGAGTGGTGTTTACATTATTTATGTGCAAGTAAAGTAAAAACAACATGTAGGTTTTATTCTCATTTCTATTTATCTCATTTATGTGTTTCTAGTTCATCTATTTCTCAAAGTATTCAAGTATTTCTTGATCTTGCTTGTTCCTCGTGGGAACGATCTTGATTGTAATCTTTTCCGTAAAGTAAAAGGTACACATGGTGCTCTCCTGGTCGAAAGAGTCCCCTGCTGTAGTCCTACACACAGTCAATCACCCCGAGGTCACTGTCGAGACGTAACGATTACTACGGCACGGTGATAAGCACACGGGTAGCTATCCCGCACTGACACGCGGTCAGTCGTTTCCGCTAACGGGTACGCCCAAAGTATTTGGGAAAGCGCACCGCGTGCCTTCCCAAAGCCCTCATCTGCGTACGAACTCGCAGACACAACTTTAGCCCAACATCCCCTACGCTACAATCTGCACGGCGGAAGGTAGTGCAAGAAGATACGTACCTCACGTGATATTATGCTTTCAGACGTCCGGTTTCAGCTCCGGAAGTCCTGGTGCCTTGCCAGCTATCTGGACGATACTCCAGACATATGATACTGGAAAACTTCCAATATCAGAACCTCCTCCACACATCTTGTCCCTCTCGCGCCTCCGCCCTCAGACAACACAGCGGCAGCTCCAACAGCTACAGGAGCTTGAGAAGCTCCGCGTCGGCATCCTCCTCTCTCCCACGAACTCCTCCTCGAACTCCACCGAGCTCCTGCGGTTGTCGTCCTCCTCCCTCGCACTCTCTCGCTCTCGCTCTTCCCCGTTCTCCCTCGTCGGCTCCTCTCCTTCCTCGTTGCAGCTGCAGCAGAGACGGAAGGCTGGAGGGGCATGGCCGACGCAAGGAGAAGGTGGAAGTGGCGGTGGCTTGAGTGGTGACGGGGTGAGAAGAAGAGAAGGGGGGTTTAAATAGGATGGGTTTAGGGTTTAGGAGGTGAGGGTGCGGAGGAGAGAGAGACTCCTGCACGTCGCCTGCACGCAGAGCGCGAAAGGGACGCACGAAATTTCCCACTTTCAGACGTCCAAGCATGTGCCCAAACGTCTAGACAGACGTCTGACTGAAACTCCAAACATCTTATCCAACAAAAAAGGCAATGGGTCATTTCACTTAAGCACTATAAAAGTTTCAAATAACTGCTAGGGGCACCAACATAAAAATATACGTGATGACATTGGTATCTAAACTTACGCGACTGATGGTAATGCCGTTAGTATCTATGGTGGGGCCATCAGCACCATAATATGTGTTTACATAATTGTTGCCAACAACAATAAAATAAGTGATAAGTAATTGATGCCAACAATATCAAGATAAGTGATAAGTGTTTGCAATAGATACTTGAGTACTTTAAAAGTTACTAAATAGGTGCCAGGAGCACCAACATGAAAATGCATGTGGTGACATTGGTATGTATTGGTGCAAAGGCACCACGATCGTCAATTTTGATGATAACAAAACACTTTTGTTTTAACATTTGCATTTGAGTTTAAGATTTCAGGATAATTGCAAATGGATACAAGTGTGAAGGACCTCAAAGCTCGCTTCGACGGTGGATTGGAGGAGCTCATTGGAGGAGAAGGAGCTTCACAAGGAGCGAAAGCTTGAAGAAGGAAGGATATGAAGAATAGCATAGATTTTCGTTTTTGTTCGTTGTACTTTATTTTTGTTTCTTTTGTCGCTCTTTATTTCTGTCTTAGAATTTTTATTAAAGAGCCTTAAAGTTACCTAACTGTAGTTCTAGGAACACTTGCACAACCCTAGGACACTTAGACAATTGTTAGAGAACTTAGAAAATCAAGATAGGCGTCAGACAACCTTATTAGAAGTCTAATCTGATAATCAGACGTCCGATAGTGAACTGTAAGACGTCTGAATGTTGAAGCCGATGTCCAAGAACACTTAGGCTGGACTTAGTAGGTTTTGTCTATTGAAATCAGATGACCAACTCTTAGTTCAGACATCTTAGCAGACATTTGATGACTTGGCCAGACGTCTTGGTGCTGTGTAAAATCGTGACCGGTTTGATTATATTTTATTATTTGAAAACAAAAATTCTCCAAGGTTGAACCCAGGGAGAAAAACTTGATTCTAGAAGCGTAGAAAATCACAATTTATAATAGATACTGTTTTACAAAAGAAAGACTAAAGAAGGGAAAAAAATCTCTTCTTTTCTTCTCTCTTTTCTTCTTTTGTCTTTCTTTCTCTCTCTTCTCAGATGTCTGACTCCAAGGGTCAGACGCCTTAAATGTCACTTGCTACAGTAGTGCTTCTTCTCTTTTCAGCTACTGCTGCTGCTGGTTCTTATTTTCTCTGCTGCACTCTGCCTTCTCTTTCTTCTTCTTTGCCTTAGGCTTTAGCTGCATCTTTAGCTTCTTCTTCCTTGGCCTCTCTCTGCTCTTCTACTGCAGATCCTCCTTGGCTTCTTCTTCTTCTTTCTTTTCTTCAGCAGCGTCTCTTCTTCTCCTATTCTCTTCCTTTTCTTCTTCTTCTTGCTACTGCACTCCCACCTCCTCCTCCTCCTTCTTCTGCTTTCCTGCACAGTGCATGGTTAGGCAAAAACCTACCCCTACCCTCCCCGCGTCTCTCTCTCTCTATTTCACTTTAGGGTTCGCTCTCCCAAGGCCTTAATCGGGTATGAGGGTCGGGTGACGCGCTCGGGACCAGGTGCACCGGCGTGGGTGGTGCGCGAGGTGTGGACGGATAGGTTAGTTGGATCCAGGTGCTAGGTCCGCGGGGGAGTGTCGCGGACGAGGCGTGGTAGGGGGCGGCGAGGGACCTCACCCCTGTGTGTCTTGAGGCAAATAACCCAATTCACAAAATCAATTTAAACCGCCCGCCGCGCTCCTACGTTTACGAGGTGGGACTAAATGTCCCACCTGCTTCTGCTAGCGCTCGCAGGAGGTGAGCTCCACCCAATTGGAGCCGCTGTGAGTTGCGCACGGCCTGTTCTCAGGTTGGATGCACTTGCCCACCCAACGCGCGTCGCTTGGACTCCTGAAGCCTTGAGTGCGTGACTTGGAGCTCGAGAACAAGCAAGCTTGCTTGCTCGTTATGGCGGACGGAGGCTAGGATCTGCAAGACACAAAAATGGCCTTGCGGCCCTGTCAGACCACGGGAAAACCTTCGCTGTATCACGGAGAAGGTGAAGAAGGGGTCAACTGGCCACGGGGTAACCTAGGCATGCATGCCCAGGTCGCCCTGTGTCCGTGAAAATGGGTGTCTTCAGGGGAAGTGTTGGGAGCGTGTGGTGGTGAATGGGAAGAGGGGTTATGATCAGTGAGTCGTGGCGGAGCTTGTGAGGTGGTTGGTGATGTGGGTGGATGCGTGGAGCGGTGGATACACCTCGCTGGTGGTCTGCCAGAGGTGAAGGTGATGATGGTCAGCGTGTGGCAGTGCATGATTTAGGAAATAGATAAGGGGGAAATGAAGAGGGGAAAAAGGGAAATAAGTCTAACCTAACTAAGTGGACGAAAGGGGGGAGAATCGGTGGCTGGCTGTACCTGCTGTCGTCGAAGAAGATGATGTCCAGGGAGGAGTGACGGTGATGATGACACTCTCTCAAATTCACTCCAGGGTTCGCTCTCCCAGAGCCTTAACTGGGTATGCGGGTCGGGTGACGTGCACAGGACCAGGCGCATCGGCGTGGGTGGTGCGCGAGGTGTGCACAGGCAGGGTAGTCAGATCCGGGTGCCAGGTCCGCGGGAGAGTGTCGCGGATGAGGCGTGGCGGCGGTACAAGGGACCTCACCCCAGTGTGTTTCGAGGCGATAAGCCTGAAACACAAATTCAATTTAAGTGCAGGCGCCCGCTCGTGAACTTCCGAGGTGGAACTAAAGTCCCACCCGCTTCTGTGCTTGCTCCCGCAGCAGAAGTTCTCGCAATTTCTGCAGGCGTGGAGTCTCTTGACTCCACTCGAAGTCTGGGTGCGTGCGTGCTGTAAACCTGCACCTCCTGAGGGCTTCGCCTGGAGCTGACCGCGACCTGGAGCAGCTTCAAGCTCAGCGGTAATGGCGGAGAGCGGCCTGACCCTGAAATCAGAAACACGGCCTTTTGGCCACGTCAGACCATAGGAAAACCTTCGCCGTGTCACGGCGAAGGTGAGGAGGGGGTTGGCTGGCCGTGTGGCGGCCTAGGTGTGCGTGCTTAGGTCGCTCTGTGGCCGTGTTTATGGGTGTGTTTAGTGGGTGTTTAGGGAGGTGTTGGCTGTTGATGAAGGGGTGGAAAATGTTCAGCGGTCGGTGGCGGAGGTGAAGAGGTTGGTGGCGAGACGTGTGAAGGTGTGGAGTGATGGGTGCTTCTCGCCGGAGGTTGGTCGGAGATGGGGAAGATGGCGGTGGATAGTTGCTGTCGAGGGGTAATTTGTGAAATAAATTGAGGGGAATTGAAAAGGGGATAGAGAGGAGTAAGTCTAACCTAATTAGCAGACGAAAGATGGGGAGGAGGCGGCGAGCGGCTGTGCTGCCGTCGCCGGAGAAGACAACGCCCAGGGGAGAAGATGACGATGAGGAAGAGGTGCTGGAGGGTGCCAGCTGGTGCGGCCAAGCACAGTGGATGATGGTGAGCGTAACCCTGCCATTGGTATGGTGGTAGGGTGACGAGATGCGGAGGAGGAAGGTCGTCGAAGCCTGCGGGCGAATGGCCGAAGGAGGAAGAGACGAATTTTGAGGGAATTCCTTGGCCAAGACAAGCTCCAAGGAAGCGGCAGGGGCTGCTGCTCCTTAAATAGGGGCTGACAGGGAGGGGATCGCGAGGAGGAGGCGTGGGCTCCTCTCCGGAGGCATGGCCGTAAAAGACCTATACCTCTCGAGCATTCGCACGCGAGGTATGGCGGCCGGCAGGGCATGGTAACCGATCCATGCGGAAGAGGACAACGTAGGAGATCTTCCTTTCAAGTCTGGGGCCGGCTCCCCAGGTCTGCGTAGCGCCATCCTCCATGCAAAGTCGCCGGAGGTATGGCCTGCGCAGTGCGGTGGTAGAAGGACCTGTCTGCAGAAAGAGACGATAAAGATAGGGGGTTTCTGCAAGGGTCCAAAAAGCTAAGTGTCAAAAAGTAATTGTTGAGGACCATTTTGTAAAGTGGGTCAAGGCGACCTTTCCTTAGGTCCAAATTATGGTATAACCGTAATTTGGACCTAAGGAATCAAATGGTGAGGTTGGTTTTTAGGTTTAACCATGTTTGATCAGATATTTTGCACAAAAATCTAAATAAGGTCAAAAATTGGGTATAGTTCTCAATCTAGGTCAAGACAGGTTCCAATGGCCAAATTGAAGGTTCTAAACCTTAGGGGATATTTTTTCATGAATTTTATAGGATTTAATTGATTTTTATCTTGCCTGAAACTTCGTGAATTAAAGTGAGTTTGTTTTAGGGTTACAGAATGTCATTTAATTCCCAAATTTTGTTATAACCCTTTCCTGATCGAATTATCCCACTTTTTCTCTTATTAAGCCCATTTGACCTGTGTCTAGACCCTTAGAAATCCCATTTATGTACTGCAATGGTAAAATTGTAGTTTTACCCCTTGTGAATTATTTTATACTCAGATTTGCAATTTCTTGATTTAAGCTTTCCCTTAGGCTTTATAGGAGCTTTTGTACACTTAATTAGGTTAAAATGTGCTAGTTAGGGTTCATGATGAGGTTCTCATCAGGAGCCAACTCTTTGTTTTAAGTGTGCGCACCATCTCCTCTTGCAACTACCGTGCGGCGACAGAGCACGGCGCACTGCCGATCTTCATCACCACACCTGCGCTCGCACAACAGCAACAACAGTCTCCGTGCTCCCACCGGTGGTGAATAGCGCACTCGTGCTCCCAGCCCGCGCTCGCACAACAGTGCACTCGCGCCTCCCAACCCGCACGTGCACAGCCGCAGCAGCAAACATTCCATTGCTGACCTCCTCTCGCACGGCCCTTGCGCGTGTGCCACAGCCGGCCCCCTCTTCTTCTTCTTCTCCATCAACCCATAGAGCGGGTGTTTATCATGCTGAATCGGGTTTTAAGAATATCGCGTTGTAATATAGCCGAAAAAGCCTTTAAAACAAATACAATTTTATTACTCAAATTTTAAAGTCCGAGGTCGAACACAGGGAGCAAATTGGTGCTTTAAAAATCAAGATCACAATTAAATGAATATGTAATAATTTCAATGTCACAATGCAAAAATATAAGAGTAGATGTGTAGCACAAAATATTCAAGAACTCAATTATGAATAAAAAATAGAATTTCTTCTCTCTTTGATTCTCTTCTCCTTCTGATTTTTGCCTTGGTGAGCTCTGTCTCCTGCCTTCTGATTTGGCCTTGGCTTCTCCCTTCTTCAGTTTTCCTTGGCTTCCTCTGCCTCTCCTGCTTCTTCTTGTTTAGCTTTTCTCTTCTTTCTCTCTCTGCCAGCTGCCTTCTTCTTTGGCTTTTGCTGTGTTGCTTTCAGCTTCTTTTTGCTTCTCTTTTCCTTCTTTGCCTTAGCATCTGCAGCCCTTTTCTTTCCTTCAGCTCCTTCTTCTGTTCTTCTTTCTCTTCTGACTTCTGCCTTCTCTGCTGCCTTGCCATCTCCTTCTTCTTCCTTAGCTTCTCTTCTTCTCCTCTTCGGCCTGCAGAGCAAAACCTACCCCCTACCCACGCGAACTCTCTTCTCTCTTTTCTCTCTTAGGTTCTGCTCTCCCAGAGCCACGTTTCTCGGGTAATCGGGTCGGGTACACACCCGGGACCAGGCCCACCAACGTGCAGTGGTGGGCGATGTGTTCTAGCCAGGTGGGGTCACCAGGTCCGCGAGGCGTGGTCCCGGACGAGGCGTTCGGGTCGGATGACAGAGGGACCTTACCCTGTGAGTTGGAGGTGAAGAGCCTATGGCAAGAAAATAATTTATGCGGGTGAAGCACCTCGAAACTTTCCGAGGTGGGACTATCTTCCCACCCCCTTCGCGCGTGCCTGTAGCAGAAGAACTCCTTCGATTGAGGCAGCTGCGACTGCCCTCGACTCTAATTGGATGAGTGGAGATGCTCGCAAGAGTGCCCCGCGTAGCCTGGGACTCGACCTGGGGCTGACGAAGCCTGGAGCTCGTTGCAAGAAAGCTTCAAGCCTGGCGTCAATGGTGTAGGGCTCCTGGACCTGAAATCATCACAACGGTTTTGCGGCCACGATAAAACACTTAGGGAGCTTCGCCAAAGTGCAGCGAGTGTACAGAGGTGGTCTGCGTGGCGTGGGAATGCCTGTGGGAGCGTGCCTAGGGCACACTGTGGCCGTGTGTGTGGGTGTGTTCGGGGGTGTGTTTGGGTGAGTTGCGGAATGATATGAGTGGGGGATTATGATCTGGGCATCGAGGTGGAGCTTATGGACCGGTCGGCGAGGAGGGAGGTGGTCTGTGGAGGTGGAGCGAATTCGTCGGTTTTGGTGGTCGGAGGTGAAGGGGATGATGGTGGTGGAGTACGGCAGCAGTCGGTTGAGGGAAATAAAGAGGAGGAAGGAATGTAGAGGGTGAGAGAGAATTATCTAGGAGGTGAAGAGATGAAGATGAGACGGAGGTGGCGTCTGGCACGTATTACCGATGTCGGAGACGGAGATGCTTAGTGAGGATGGTCGATGAGGACGAAGAGGATGCAGGGGCGTCGGCGGGTGCTGCGCAACGTGGATGAACGTGAGGGAGAGGAACCTGCCACCGGTATTGTTGCTAGGTGACGAGGGAGAGTAGGAGAGGTTGCCGGAGCTTGATAAGCAAGTTGGCCAGCGGAGGAGAGACAAAATTGAGGAGGTTCTCTGGCTGATTCAAGCTTAGGAGATGCGGGGTGAAGTGGGGCTGCTTAAATAGGTCACGGGAAGGGGTTTTGTGCTTGGAAGCCAACCTTCCAAGCAAGGTAAGGTCGCCGGCGATGATAACTCGAGAGAGACCTAAATCTCTCATGCGTTCGCATGAGAGATTGGGTACCAAGTAGGGCCTCAAATTGGGTTCACATTGGAGGGGATTTTTCAGAGAATCTCCCTTCCAATTTTGAAGGGGATTCTCTGAGAGATTTGGGAGAAATCGCCTTCTAAAACTTGCTGGAGTAGGATTCCTCTGCTCTAATGGTGGAGGGACCTAATTTCAAAGAACGATGAAGAATCTAGAGGTCAAATGCAAGGGTTTTTGAAAGATAGGGGTAGGAATGTAATTGGGTCAGACCTATTCGAAAAGTGAGTCAAGATGAGTTCCCCTTAGGTCCAAATTTCGGTAAAAACCTAATTTGGACCTAAGGAATCCAATGGTGAAGTTAGATTTTGGGTTTGACCACGTTTGACTAGGTAATTTACGTAGAAATTTAATTTAGGGCAAATATTTGTCTGAGACCTCATTCTTGGTCAAAATGGGTTCCAATAGCTAAATTGAAGGTTCTAAACCCTAGAGAATATTTTTATATAATTTTTAGAGGGTTTATGTGAATTTTATCCTAACCAGAACCTTGTTTAATCAATCGATATATTTTAGGGTTACAAGAAGTCATTTAATTCCCAGAACTCGCATGAACCCTTTTCTATCTGTTTCAACCCACTTATTATCTTGTTAAGACCATTTGACCTGTGTTTAGATCTTGCGAAAATATGTTGTTTCTTGCAATGGTAAAATTATAATTTTACCCCTTATTTCTTGCATTTCTCTCAAAATGATTTTTCAGTGAATTAAGACCTCCAGTTGGTTATGTAGGAGCTTTTGTTCTCTTTTATGTGTCAAGTTGGGCTAGTTAGGGCTTGATGAGAACACCAACATGAGTCCTAACTAGTTCATTTTGACCCATAAAAGAGAACAAGAGCTCCTATATAACCAACTGGAGGTCCTAATTCAATGAATAAACATTCTGAGAGAAAAGTAAGAAACAAGGGGTAAAACTGTAATTTTACCATTGCAGTACAACAACGGATTTCTCAAGGGCTAAACAACAATCAAAAGGTCTTAACAAGATAAAAAGTGGGTTGGTTCAGACAGAAAAGGGTTCGTGCTAGTTCTGGGAATTCAATAACATCTTATAACCCTAAAACTGACACACTTGATTAACCAAGGTTCTGGTCAGGATAAAATTCAACTAAATCCTATAAAAATCATATAAAAATATTCTCTAGGGTTTAGAACTTTCAATTTGGCCATTAGATCCTATTTTGACCTAGAATGGGGTCTCAGCTAGATATTTACCCTAAATTGGATTTTTACGTAAATTGCCTAATCAAACGTGGTCAAACCCAAAATACAACTTCACCATTGGATTCCTTAGGTCTAAATTAGGTTTGTACCAAAATTTTGACCTAAGGGGAACTCATTTTGACCTACTTTGCAATAAGTCCAACTGATTACATTTCTACCCCTATCTTTCGAAAACCCTTGCATTTGGCTCCCTAGCTTCTTCGTCGTCCTTGCAAATAGGTCCCTCCACCATTATCGCGGAGGAAATCCTACTCCGGCGAACTTTAGAAGAAGGATTCTCCTTGATTGTTTAGAGAATCCCTCCCAAAATTGTAAGGGATATTCTCTGAGTAATCCTTTCCAATCTAAACCCACTGATGAACCCTAATTTGTACCCAATCTCTCATGTGAACACATGAGAGATTTGGGTCTTTTTGAAGCTTCCAACTCCGATGGACATACCTTGCTTGGAAGCTTGGCTTCCAAGCAGAAAACCTTCCCCAGAGGACTATTTAAGCAACCCCTGATCCAGCCGCATCTCCTCAGCTTGGAATTGGGTCGGTCCACCTTCAATTTGTCTCTCCTCATCGGCCACAAAAACTCCGCAAGCTCTGGTGGTTCCTCCCTGATGAGAACCTCATCATGAGCCATAACTAGCTCATTTTGACCTAATACAGAGAATAAAAGCTCCTACATAACCTTAGAAAGGCTTGGCTCAGAGAGATTCTGAGTTTGCAAAGAAAACATAAACTGAGGGGCAAAAATGCAATTTCACCAATCCGATCTGAAAATAAGGTAACTCAGGGTCCAAACATAGGTCAAAACAACCTAATAAGAAGAAAAGTAGGATGAGATGACTCAATAAGGGCTACAGCAACTCCAAAGAATTAAATGACAGCCTGTAACCCTAAAAATAAATCCACTTCAATTCACGTGGTTCGAGGCAAGGTAAAAATCAACTAAACCCTCTAAAATTCATATAAAAATAATCTCTAGGGTTTAGGACTTTCAATTTGGCCTTAGGAACTCATTTTGACCTACATTGAGAACCATGCCCAATTAACAACTTAATTTGGGTTTTTACGTAAATTGATCGGTCAAACAAGGTTTAATCTAGAAATAAAATTCACCATCAGAATCCCTAGGTTCTAATTAGTCATGTATAAAAACCTGGGCCTAAGAAGAAACCTTCTTGACCAACTTTACACTTTGGTCCTCATATATTTACTTTTTGGCCCTCAACTTTTGAACCCTCACATTTTGGCCCCTAACTCTCCTTCGTTCTTTACATTTAGGTCCCTCCTGCAAAACCTGCGCAGCGCCATGCTCCGGCGACCTTGCGCGGAGCATGGCACCGCGCAGGGTGAGGGAGGGGCCCTGGCAAGTCAATGGGGGGTACCCTGCGTCGTCAGCCACCGCAGGGACACCCCCCTGAGTGATGCGACCACCCATACCGCCCGTGCGAACGCACGGACGGTATGGGTCCCCTTCCTCCGGCGTCCTCCGGCGAGGGAGACACGTCGTCTCCCTCTACCCTCCTCTCTGATTCTGCCCCTATAAATACACTCGTCGCTTCGCCGTTCTTCCCAGCTCGGATCTGACGGAGACACCCCCTCAATTCCTCCCTTCACACTCCGACAGACGCCCCCTTGCTCCGGCG
This sequence comes from Thalassia testudinum, assembly GCA_037157565.1. Classification (NCBI taxonomy): domain Eukaryota; kingdom Viridiplantae; phylum Streptophyta; class Magnoliopsida; order Alismatales; family Hydrocharitaceae; genus Thalassia; species Thalassia testudinum. The sequence continues at coordinate 60,680,273 of JAZHRO010000030.1, forward strand.
GCCTCTCCTCCTCCTCCTCGTCGCCCTGCCGCACTACCAGCAGCAGGGTTACCTTCCCTCGATCTTTCCGCGTCACGCCGCACCCAGCTGGCGCCTCTCCGGTCCCTTCCTCGCCGCCGCCCCTTCCTCTGGGCAATTTCTTCTCCAGCGACAGTCGATACGACTGTCGCCTGCGCCAACCCCTCTTCGTCCAGCTTAATAGGTAAAACTTCTCTTCTTCCTCCCCTCTTTCTTTTCCATACTGAAACCCTTACTGTCGGCCCCGATTTCCCACCGATCACCCTCACCTTCTCCACCTCCGGCCAAACTCCGGCGAACCGCTCCCATCGCTCCAGCACCCCACACGGCTCGCCGACCTGTGCATAACCTCCGCCTCCTCACCCTGATCCTCTTCCACCCCTCCACTTCCCACCAAACGCCCTCTGCAGATCCACCGAACACACCCACTTCTCCGCCCACAGTTTGACCTAGGGTGACCCTTTTGCTCCACCACGCCCACTGCAGACCCTCCGACCACCTTCGCCGTGCCACGGCGAAGGTTCTCCGCATATCTGATCAGGCCGAGAGGCCGTGCTTCTGTGAACAGGTGTCGCGCCCGCCTTCGCCATTGCTGGCCAGCGAAGCTCCTTCGACTTGCTGCTCTAGGCACACCACGCCCAGGTCAGACTCCCAGGCTTCGCGGGGTAGCTTCGCGAAGTGTCAGGCTGCAGTTCGGGCAAAGCCCTCGCGCGAAGTTCGACTGCCGCTGCTTCCTCCGCGCAGGCGCTCACATTGGGGTGGGACATTTAGTCCCACCTCGGAAGGCTTCGAAGAGGCGCGCCGATATAAGTTGAAAACGTGCTGTAGGCTTATCGCCTCAGCACACGGGGTGAGGTCCCTCTCACACCGCTTCACCCGGCCCGTCCGCGAGCTCATCACGCGGATCCGGCTGACCCGACCCAACTTGACTCGCACTCCTCTCCCACCACCGCACGCCGGTGGGCCTGGACCCGGGCGTGACTCGTACCCGATTACCCGATTGCTCTGGGAGAGCTGTCCTAAGAGCGAACTCTGAGAGAGAAAGAGATGCGCGGGGGAGGGGGGTAGAGTAGGTTTTGCCCTCTTACTCTGAACTCTTGAGCGTGCAGGCACAGGTGAAGAAGAAGGAAGCTAAGGGAGACACTGTAGCAACAAGCGGTTTAAGTTGTCTGATTTTCAAATCAGACGACGTCCTGAAGACAGGTGAAGGCAAAGAAGAAGAAGGAAGGCGAGGCAGAGGAAAGAGAGGAACACAGAGAAGCCAAGTTAAGACTCTGCAGAGATCAGAAGACAAAGAAGAAGAAGAAAAGAAGAGAGAAGGAGCAGCCAAGTGAAGAAACAGAAAGCAGAAGAAGAAGAAGAGAAGCAAGAAGAAAAGAAGAAGAAGAGCACGGGAGGAAGATCTGAAGCAAGAAAAGAAGAAACAAAGAAAATAAAAAGAAGAAAAAGACAGGATCGTCCAACCAAGAAATAGAGGAAGAACACGAAGAACAAAAGCCAAATAGGAGAGAAGACAAAGAGGAAGAAAGAAGAGAAGAAGAAGAAGCCAAACTTTCATCTCTCTCTCTCTCTCTTTATTTTTGTAATAGAACATGTATATCTCTAGAATACGACTTGCTCCTTGAGTTCGACCTCGGGAGAACTGTATTTTCCGAGTAACAAATATTAGCAAATGATGGCAATAAATATCTGTACTACAACGACTTAAGAAAAGCTAGTTGCTGCCACCGTTCTCCAGTTGGCGCCGTTGCCGGGGAGCAACGGCTATTCTAGAGGTAAACATTTTTGTTTCTTTTTAGTTCTAATAATCTCCTCACTTTTGTGTAGCTACAGGAAATCAAGAAGACAAGCAACCGCACGACAACCACTCCGAGGACAGGTAATTTTTTCTCTCTCGCTATTAACCCCTAAACTCTAAAGAGGAAGAAAAGAAAAGAACAAGCACTATAGGGCTAACCTGTCTTCTATACTTAGTAAACCATAAGAAGTTGCATGTTTTCAACCCATTATTCCTGTACACTATTAAGGGTATTTAGGGGCTAACACATTCTTGCTTGAGCCCTAATTACCCACCAAAGAACTAACTGGACCAAGTAGAGCCAACATAAGATTCAACATTAGGGATTTAGAGACACACTTCTTAAACAAGAATTGAGAAACCTTAAAAGAAGTGTGCCCAAGCCATTATCTGAAAATACCTATCCAAAGAAACCCTAAAATAAGATTGGCTCTTTAAACACTTGAACCCTAAAAGACAAGACCTAATAAGCAAAACTAGCAGGTAAAGTTGACCATTTGGGTCAACTAACCTTCAAATTAGGTCACTCTTTGCACTTAAAAGACTAAAGTTCAAGTGGAACCTTAAGCACCTTGATCTTGAATTAAAATTGGTAGACTTAAGAGGTCAAGATCCCCATTCTGGTCTACCTGGAACCGCATTGACAAGAGAGGTCGGGTAGGGGAAACCCTGTAACCCGTGGGGACGCTCTACCGTGTAGGGGTCTTCGCAGGACTCACCCTCTCTGGCTGCCCAGGTAATTCTCAGGTGGTCGATCTTTCTGATCAAGGGGTCCATCTGCCCCGCACCTCTATAGTCACCCAACACATTCTTGGGTGTCTTGATTGGGTCCAGCACCTTCTAAACTCATCTCTTCCAACAGTGCATGTACGGTAGGAGGTCCTTAAGACCACCCTTAAGACCTCCTTTAGAAATTCACTCACATTATTCTCTCTTCTGATTCATAACCAAGTTCTTCTTCTTCCCCCATCATGGCTCAGCCAGTTGAGGAAGAAAACAATCTAGAGCACCAGCTCCAGCGACTCAACGACCTCTTCCAAAACTTTGTGCACCCACCGCAGCGTCCGATGATGCGGGACCACTACAATCCTGCTGCGGTGGCCGTTGAGCCTCGAGTCAGAATCCCGACTGGAGGACCTGATTCTGAATTGAAGCCCAATATGATTCATGCTATACCTAAATTCCATGGGCTTAATTCTGAAGATCCCTTCTAGCACATCAAACAACTAAAGCATCTGGCCAAAACTTTTGGGTCAGACGCACAAAATCGGGATATTCTTCTCATGAAGATGTTCTCCTTTTCTCTTATTGACAAGGCCGCCCATTGGTACCAAACTCAGACCCGGCCGATCAATAATTGGGAAGAACTTCAGTCCGAGTTCCTAAAAAAGTTCTTCCCTGTTGGACGGACCAACGCCTTGCACCATCAGATTACACACTTCACCCAACAAACAGGGGAACCTCTCCATGAGGCATGGGATCGTTTTCAGGATCTCATGAGAAAGTGCCCCCATCACAGAGTTCCTAAATGGGAACAAGTCCAATCTTTTTACCAGGGACTCCGTGAGGACATCCGTCTTTTCGTCAATGCAACCTGCGGAGGAAATATCATGGGTCAACATGAAGACACCGTGTGGGAGATTCTCGAAAACATGTGCGAGAACTCCATCAACAATGACTCCATGGGATTATTCGACAGGACGAATACCCGCGCAGCGACGAATCTTAGGGGAGCACATGAGACGCAGGGCCTGTCCGCATCAGTCGACCTGGAATTAATGGCCAGTCGATTGGACAAGGTCTCAATTATCGAAAAGAAGGTGGATGAGCTGACTCAGCATCTGCAGCGAGCCACCTCTGCGCATAACCCTTTCGCACAGCCTCCTTCCACAAGGGAAACTATGCAAAACATTCTCCATCGATCTTCTCCTAGGATGGACCCATCATCCGAATCTTTGCCCGGAAGTCCTTCCGATTCCTTCTTCACCTGCCAGGGAAATTCCATTCCCTCTTTCTCTAACCCTCTGGAGGTTCCTCAGACCTGCGAGGACCTCAACGCCATCCAGAACGACCCTTTCTCCAACACCTATAATCCTGGATGGTGAAACCATCCTAACTTCCAGTGGGCGGGAAATTCCCAAACCCAAAGACCATCCTTCCAACCCCGCCCACAACCTCCTCGTCCTTACCAGCCGCCTCAGCCTCAGCCCAACCCTACTTACCCATCTGGGCCGAATCAAGATCAAATGTCCCTTATCCTTCAGACCCTGGCTGACATTCAAAGAACGAATGCGGCTATCCAGAAACAACACAAGAACGAACTTACAGAGGTCCGAAACCAATTGACCCAGTTGGCAAACTCTCGCCAGCCAGGTACTCTTCCTTCCCAACCTCTGCCTAATCCTAATAACGTGCCAACCCAACGGCGCGTTACGAACCCAAACCCAGGCCATGCCCATATGATCTATCAGGCCCCCTCTGCTCCTTCACCTGACGGGATAGAGGCCTCCACTTCTTTTGCAGGTTACCAGCAGCAAGCTATCTTACCCAATCCCAACCAAAACCAGGCAGGACTTAAGTCCGTAACGACCCGTAGTGGTAAGGAAACCCAAGACCCACCTCATCCGAACCACTCCAAGCCTGGTAGTGATCCCAAGCCTAGGACAATAATCCAGGACGTCCCCACCCCTATCCCAGATCTACAACCAGGACCTATCCTAGAAGAACCAACCAAGATCCCGTTTCCCGAGGCCTTGACCAAGGGAAAGAAGACCACCAAGCCCGTGGCACCTGAGGAGGACCTGGTCAAGCTTTTTGAGCAGGTCCACATAAACATCCCCTTGATGGATGCAATCCGCCACGTACCAGCTTACACATGATTTTTAAAGAATGTGTGTACACCCCAACGTAAGCCGCGAACCAAGGGTGGGAGCCCAATTGTTCTGTCAGAGCAAGCCAGCTCTGTAATCCTCAGTAAACTCCCACCCAAGGCAAAAGATCCTGGTACTCCCCTGATTTCCTGCAAGATAGGTGCTACCCAATTTGATAGAGCTTTGCTAGACTTAGGTGCATCCATAAACCTGATACCCACATCCTTACTTGACCATCTAGAAGAATCTGAGCTAAAACCAACCGAGGTGACATTACAATTAGCAGATCGATCTAAAAAATCACCAAAAGGGATTCTCGAGGATGTTATCGTAAGAGTGAGGGATTTCTATTTCCCAGTGGACTTTATAGTCTTAGATATGGACGCGCCTAAAAACCCTAGGGATACACCAATCATTCTAGGGAGACCTTTCTTGGCTACTGCTAGAGCCAACATCAGCTGTGAGGAGGGCCAAATAGAGCTTAAATTTGGAGATCAAACCTTAAAAATTGATATATTTAAGGCCCAATAAGGAATTAATTGCGGTGTCATCGAACAGATTTGTGATGTTAGGATTTTGGTTGATGAGTCACACCTCCAGAATGACTCGATTATGCCTCATCAATCACAGAAGGATCTTGACCCGCAAACAGAGGATTCGAATCCAGACATACATAACCCAGTAACTCCTACCCTTGAACCTCACATCTACACTGAACCACCCGCTGCTGCTGATAACCCTATCCTCGAGTTAAAGCCTCTTCCTGCTCACTTGAAATACATCTTTTTGGGTTCCAATCAGACCCTTCCTGTGATTATAAATTCCACCCTCAGTTCCGAACAGGAATCCCGTCTGATTACTATTCTCCAGCAACATCGCAGAGCCATCGGGTGGACTCTCGATGATTTGACTGGAATAAGCCCCTCTTATTGTACTCATCATATCTATTCAGAAGAGGGCGCACGACCTTCTGGTGAAATGCAGAGACGTTTGAACCCTAATCTGCAGGAGGTCGTGAAAAAGGAGATCATTAAGTGGTTAGATGCCGAGATCATCTACCCGATCTCCGATAGTCGTTGGGTGAGCCCAATTCAGGTTGTGCCTAAGAAGGCAGGACTCACCACCATAACGACTGAAACTGGAGAAATCATTCCTACCCGATTAGCCAATGCATGGAGAGTCTGTATAGATTACCGCCGACTCAATTCCTCCACAAAGAAGGACCATTTCCCACTACCCTTCATTGATCAAATTCTCGAGAAACTAGCGGGAAATAGGTTCTTCTGCTTTCTTGACGGGTACTCCGGTTACAACCAGGTGGCAATCCATCCTGAGGACCAAGAAAAGACCACATTTACCTACCCCTTCGGAACGTATGCTTTCCGAAGGATGCCTTTTGGTCTTTGCAATGCACCCGCTACTTTTCAGCGGTGCATGCTTGCCATATTCTTAGATATGGTAGGTGATTTCCTGGAAGTCTTCATGGATGACTTTTCAGTCTTTGGAGAATCTTTTGATGATTGCCTCCAACACTTGGTCCAGATACTCAGGCGATGCATTGAGGTGAACTTGGTTCTTTCCTGGGAAAAGAGCCATTTCATGGTGCCTGAGGGAATTGTCCGGGGACACTCAATTTCGGAAAAAGGCATCCAGGTGGATCGAGCTAAGGTTGATCTGATTTCTCGCCTTCCCGTACCTAGCTCGATCAGGGACATCCGTTCCTTTTTAGGGCACATCAGTTTTTACCGCCGTTTCATTCCAGATTTCTCGAAAATCGTGCGCCCCTTACTTCTCTTCTCTCTAAGGATGTACCTTTTGAAATCTCCAAGGAATGCACGCTAGCCTTTGAAAACCTGCATGACTGAGTCACCCAGGCACCTATCCTACAATCCCCTGACTGGTCTCAACCCTTTGAGATCATGTGCGATGCGTCTGACTTCGCTGTAGGAGCGATCCTGGGGCAGAAAGCTGACGGGAAACCCGTGGTCATCTACTACGCTAGCAAGACACTTGACGAGGCTCAGCGTAACTATACGGTTACGGAGAAAGAGCTGCTAGCCGTAGTATTTGCCCTTGAAAAATTTCGATCGTATCTTCTGGGTTCCCATGTCATCATTTACTCAGATCACACGGCTGTAAGGCATCTCCTTGCCAAGAAGGATGCGAAGCCCCGACTAATCCGTTGGATCTTGCTGTTGCAAGAATTCGATCTTGAGATTCGCGACAAGGCGGGAAGGCAGAATGTGGCAGCCGACCATCTGCCCCGTCTTCCTTCTGAGATCATCAACCCTTCCGAACCCATCATGGAACATTTTCCTGATGAGCACCTGCTTTTTGTTGGTACTAGACTTCCATGGTTTGCTGATATAGTAAACTACTTGGCATCTCATCAGACATCGTCTGATTGGCCGAAGGCCAAGAAAGACAAATTGCATTCTGATTCCAAGTATTACATTTGGGAAGACCCGTACCTTTTCTGCATAGGTGCTGATCAAATTATTCGGAGATGCGTCCCGGAAGAGGAAATCAGCAATATCCTATCTTTCTGCCATGACCAGGCACGCGGTGGCCATTTCTCAGGGCATAAAACCGCATCCAAAGTCCTCCAGTGTGGCTTCTACTGGCCTACACTTTTCAAAGACGCATACAGTCACTACAAGGCATGCAGTCGTTGCCAGACTTTGGGCAACATGAACCATCGTGACATGATGCCTTTGCAGCCGATTCTCGTATGCGAAATCTTCGATGTATGGGGGATTGATTTTATGGGCCCCTTTCCTGTTTCGGATGGTTTCGAGTACATTCTGCTTGCGGTGGACTACGTGTCCAAATGGATCGAAGCCATACCGACCCGAACCTGCAATCACAAGATTGTTCTTAAGTTCATACATCAAAACATTTTCTCAAGGTTCGGGATTCCCCGTGCTATTATCTTTGATGGGGGGACCCATTTTACAAATGCTCAGTTTAAGTCACTGATGGCCAAATTTGGGGTGTCTCATCGAATCTCTACTCCTTACCACCCCAAAACAAATGGTCTAGCTGAGCTATCAAATCGGAGATCAAGAAAATCCTACAAGTCACTGTTCGGCCTGACAGGAAGGACTGGCCGTCCCGACTTCCGGAAGCATTGTGGGCCTATAGGACCGCCCATAAGACCCAATTGGGCATGTCTCCCTTTAGACTGGTGTACGGAAAGGCATGTCACCTTCCCGTAGAACTGGAGCATAAAGCCTATTGGGCAGTACGGAACTGTAATCTAGATCTTTCCAAGGTTGGAACCCACAGAAAACTCCAAATCAGCGAGATCGATGAATTACGCCTAGACGCGTACGAGAACTCGTGAATCTACAAGGAGCGGGTTAAAGCCTTCCACAACAAGCACATCTCGAGAAAGATCTTTCATCCTGGTCAAAAGGTCCTACTCTTTGATGCCCGATTCAAACTTTTCCCAGGGAAACTGAGGTCCAAGTGGGTCGGACCGTATTTAGTCCGACAGGTTTTTGGAAATGGAGCAATTGAAATCAGTCCACTCATCCATGATTCCGAACCTTTCATCGTGAACGGTCAGAGACTCAAACCGTTCATTGATGAGACTTCTACTGATTCGGCTGAGTCATCCCTCATCCTCCATTCCCCTTGAACTTACTGCGCCCGGCCGATGGCGTAAAACTCAGCGCTTAACGGGAGGCAGCCCATCATTTCTTGAAAATCTAAAACCTTTTTTCTGACACCATTGTGCACTTAAGGTTCACCCTTTAAGACAGCCGACTCCACCTCAGATGCTTGCATCTGAGATTAGAAATCGTCTGCAGAATTCATCCCGACCCATTCACTCACAAAAATATCTGTCTTAAGGAATAAATTAAGTAAATAAAAACCCCTAAATCACAATGAGGACATTGCAAGTTTTAGGCATGGGGGGGTATAAGTGCCAAACTTGTAGAAAAAAAAGGTTTTAAACAAAAAATTCACAGATGCCAAAAACACCATAAAAATTAAAAAGAATAAGAGGAGAAAGGAAATTTTGAGAAGGAAAAGAAACAAAATGAAAAGGAGCACAAAAAGATGAAAGAAAAGAGTAATATTCATTAGTAAGAAGCTAAGGAATTAACCTTAGTCTAGACCATTTTTTTCAAGAAAAGAAATGAAAAGTGCTTGGTAAGATTAGTAAGAACGCAAACCTTAGGCATTCTTGATAGACTCTTAGTACCCATTAAGATCTAGACAATCCTCAAGAGGTTGAGGAAAATGAAAAGCTTAAGTACTAGGTCCAAGGCTTAGGGAGTATTTGACCTCGCTAACTAACTTCTAGTTTACGGGACTCAGTAACCTAAGCACCCTAACCTCACACACAGCCTGGTTCAGCAAGCGTAAAAATCAAAATCACGTAGAAGCGTCGAAAAAATTCTGAAAAATACACCTAGAGTAGGAGCGGCCGATCAACACAAGTTGATTTGGATGAGTTCCCAGCGCAGAGAGGCGGGAAATCCCCTCAAAGATGCGTAACAAAATATCATCTCCTCGGTGCTTGTCTCTTAGGATATTCACATATCCTACTGGGGGCATGTAAGCACCCTGCTGGTTCAGATTCCATGGATGGCATTATCACGAAGTGTCAACTGCCAGGGTCTGAACGTAGCCACGGAACACCATGGATGGGATTATCTCGAAATCTCAGTAGCCAGGGTTCTGGGGGTTGCCATGGGCGGTGCTATCTCGAAGCATCGATCGCCAGGAACCCTTGGGGATTGATGATGGGGGCAAGAAATCTGATACAGACCGTGTTGAAAAGCCAATCCTAAGCTAGAATTAAAAAGAAAAAAGAGAGAGAAAACTCTCCAAAAACAGAAAAAATTTCTACCTCTCTCTCTCTCAAAACGCACTGCGAACTGAACCAGGGCTAAAATCATTTCAAGCACGGGTGCTTTAACTACAAAGTCCAATAAACCTTAGGTTAGTTCTTATGGGTCTTAAAAACCCTTGCTAAGGACTGAGGCTGAGGCTAGACAGATTTGGATCTTGATTGGTACTAGAGTACCTTTTAAGCCTATGATCAGCATTCTAACCTAATCTAAGTTTAAATGAAAAAGCACTTATCTGAAGCTATTAAAGAACTTCATGGTCTAGAACAAGGGTTGAAACATTAAGTTTTTGCTAAGGGAGCAAAAGCTAGGCATGGGGGTATGATGAGAACCTCATCATGAGCCATAACTAGCTCATTTTGACCTAATACAGAGAATAAAAGCTCCTACATAACCTTAGAAAGGCTTGGCTCAGAGAGATTCTGAGTTTGCAAAGAAAACTTAAACTGAGGGGTAAAAATGCAATTTCACCAATCCGATCTGAAAATAGGGTAACTCAAGGTCCAAACATAGGTCAAAACAACCTAATAAGAAGAAAAGTGGGATGAGATGACTCAATAAGGGCTACAGCAACTCCAAAGAATTAAATGACAGCCTGTAACCCTAAAAACAAACCCACTTCAATTCATGTGGTTCGAGGTAAGGTAAAAATCAACTAAACCCTCTAAAATTCATAGAAAAATAATCTCTAGGGTTTAGGACTTTCAATTTGGCCTTAGGAATCCATTTTGACCTACATTGAGAACCATGCCCAATTAACAACTTAATTTGGGTTTTTACGTAAATTGACCGGTCAAACAAGGTTTAATATAGAAATAAAATTCACCATCAGAATCCTTAGGTTCTAATTAGTCATGTATAAAAACTTGGGCCTAAGAAGAAACCTTCTTGACCAACTTTACACTTTGGTCCTCATATATTTACTTTTTGGCCCTCAACTTTTGAACCCTCACATTTTGGCTCCTAACTCTCCTTCGTTCTTTGCGTTTAGGTTCCTCCTGCAAAACCTGCGCAGCGCCATGCTCCGGCGACCTGCGCGGAGCATGGCACCGCGCAGGGTGAGGAAGGGGCCCTGGCAAGTCAATGGGGGGTACCCTGCGTCATCAGCCACCTCAGGGACACCCCCCTGAGTGCTACGACCGCCCATACGCCCGTGCGAATGCACGGACGGTATGGGTCCCCTTCCTCCGGCGTCCTCCGGCGAGGGAGACACGTCGTCTCCCTCCACCCTCCTCTCTGATTCTGCCCCTATAAATACCCCCGTCGCTCTGCCGTTCTTCCCAGCTCGGATCTGACGGAGACACCCCCTCAATTCCTCCCTTCACACTCCGACAGACGCCCCCTTGCTCCAGCGGCCTCTCCTCCTCCTCCTCGTCGCCCTGCCGCACTACCAGTAGCAGGGTTACCTTCCCTCGATCTTTCCGCGTCACGCCGCACCCAGCTGGCGCCTCTCCGGTCCCTTCCTCGCCGCCGCCCCTTCCTCTGGGCAATTTCTTCTCCGGCGACAGTCGATACGACTGTCGCCTGTGCCAATCCCTCTTCGTCCAGCTTAATAGGTAAAACTTCTCTTCTTCCTCCCCTCTTTCTTTTCCATACTGAAACCCTTACTGTCGGCCCCGATTTCCCACCGATCACCCTCACCTTCTCCACCTCCGGCCAAACTCCGGCGAACCGCTCCCATCGCTCCAGCACCCCACACGGCTCGCCGACCTGTGCATAACCTCCGCCTCCTCACCCTGATCCTATTCCACCCCTCCACTTCCCACCAAACGCCCTCTGCAGATCCACCGAACACACCCACTTCTCCGCCGCAGTTTGACCTAGGGTGACCCTTTTGCTCCACCACGCCCACTGCAGACCCTCCGACCACCTTCGCCGTGCCACGGCGAAGGTTCTCCGCATATCTGATCAGGCCGAGAGGCCGTGCTTCTGTGAACAGGTGTTGCGCCCGCCTTCGCCATTGCTGACCAGCGAAGCTCCTTCGACCTGCTGCTCCAGGCACACCACGCCCAGGTCAGACTCCCAGGCTTCGCGGGGTAGCTTCGCGAAGTGTCAGGTTGCAGTTCGGGCGAAGCCCTCGCGCGAAGTTCGGCTGCCGCTGCTTCCTCCGCGCAGGCGCTCACATTGGGGTGGGACATTTAGTCCCACCTCGGAAGGCTTCGAAGAGGCGCGCCGATATAAGTTGAAAACGTGCTGTAGGCTTATCGCCCCAGCACACGGGGTGAGGTCCCTCTCACACCGCTTCACCCGGCCCGTCCGCGAGCTCATCACGCGGATCCGGCCGACCCGACCCGACTTGACTCGCACTCCTCGCCCACCACCGCACGCCGGTGGGCCTGGACCCGGGCGCGACTCGTACCCGATTACCCGGTTGCTCTGGGAGAGCTGTCCTAAGAGCAAACTCTGAGAGAGAAAGAGACGCGCGGGGGAGGGAGGTAGAGTAGGTTTTGCCCTCTTACTCTGAACTCTTGAGCGTGCAGGCACAGGTGAAGAAGAAGGAAGCTAAGGGAGACACTGTAGCAACAAGCGGTTTAAGTCGTCTAATTTTCAAATCAGACGACGTCCTGAAGACAGGTGAAGGCAAAGAAGAAGAAGGAAGGCGAGGCAGAGGAAAGAGAGGAACACAGAGAAGCCAAGTGAAGACTCTGCAGAGATTAGAAGACAAAGAAGAAGAAGAAAAGAAGAGAGAAGGAGCAGCCAAGTGAAGAAACAGAAAGCAGAAGAAGAGAAGCAAGAAGAAAAGAAGAAGAAGAGCACGGGAGGAAGATCTGAAGCAAGAAAAGAAGAAACAAAGAAACTAAAAAGAAGAAAAAGACAGGATCGTCCAACCAAGAAATAGAGGAAGAACACGAAGAACAAAAGCCAAAGAGGAGAGAAGACAAAGAGGAAGAAAGAAGAGAAGAAGAAGAAGCCAAACTTTCATCTCTCTCTCTCTCTTTATTTTTGTAATAGAACATGTATATCTCTAGAATACGACTTGCTCCCTGAGTTCGACCTCGGGAGAACTGTATTTTTCGAGTAACAAATATTAGCAAATGATGGCAATAACTATTTGTACTACAACGACTTAAGAAAAGCTAGTTGCTGCCACCGTTCGCCACTCCCCCCTCTCTCTCGTCGCCCAACCACAATACCAGTGGTTGGGTTGCCTTCCTCTCATTCATCCGCGTCAGCCATACCAGCCCAGACGCTGCCACTACCCTCATCTTCGCCGCCGCCTCTTCTACGGAGATCTTCGTCTCCGACATCGGCCGTACCAGCCCAGACGCCTCCCCTGTCCCCTTTGTCTTTAAAATAGGACTGTTAGCTTCCCTCTCCCTTCTGCTCCCGTTCCCCCTCTTTATTTCTCAAAAACATCCCTCGACGCCACCAATCACCATCACCTTCTCCACCTCTGGCCATACCTCCGATGAGGCACCCTCGTCACTCTGCACCTCCATCCACCTCGCCAACCACCCTATGACGTTCGCAACACCCCACTGATCATCTCCCACTACTCCAATCTCTCCGTCGACCATCCATAGGCGCCACCGAACACACCCACTCACACGGCCACAGAGAACCCTAGGCACGCCACCACAGCTGTTCCCACGCCACGCCGACCACCGCCGCATATTCACCGTGCCATGGCAAATCTGCTTGGACGTTTTAACATTGTCGCAATGCCATGCTCATGATTTCAGGTTCACGCAACACCAGCCGCTATGGGTGAAGAAGCTTGAAGCTGCTTCTTGTGTTCCAGCAGCTGCTGCTCCAGGCGTGAGTCCAAGGCTTTTGGTGGCCTACAATATTCCGTGATGTCTACGTTGCCAGCAAACAGGAACCATCGGAAAAAGGGATGAGATGCCCCAGCAACCTATTCTCCCCATTGAGATCTTTAACATTTGGGGCATCGACTTCATGGGTCACTTTCCTGTGTCTTTCGGATATGAGTACATCCTTGTGGCCATGGACTATGTATTGAAATGGATAGAAGCCATACCCACGCAAACCAATGACCATTCCGTGGTCTTGGATTTTGTTAGGGTAATATCATTTCTCGATACGGGTGCCCAAGAACGTTCATAAGTGATGGAGGACCTCACTTCAAGATTGTGCACTTCACATGACTACTCCAAAATTTGGGAGTCAACCATATGATAGCCACACCTTACCATCCCCAAACGAGCAAACAAGTTGAAGTGCGTAAGGATTGGTCTAAAAAATTAAATGATACTCTTTGGGCCTACAGAACAGCGTATAAAACTCCCTTGGGCATGTCTCCTTTGTGTCTTGTCACCGGAAAAGTGTGTCACCTTCCCGTTGAAATACGACACAAAGCCTATTAGGCTATTAAAAATGTTAACTTAAATATGGATAAAGCGGGAAAGGCACCTATGCTGGAGTTAAGTGAGCTTGAAGAGCTTCGTAATGAAGCCTATGAAACTTCTCAAGCTTACAAGAAAAGTACAAAGGTCTTCCATAATAAGCACAACATTAGAAAGACCTTTGAGCCCAACCAGTGGGTTTGGCTTTTCAATTCCAGACTTAAATTATTTCCAGGAAAGTTCAAGTCCCGCTGGGTGGGCCACGCATTGTTATCAATACCTTCCCTCATGGAGCTATAGAAATTCGAAACCCTACTTCTGGTGCAAGCTTTAAGGTAAATGGTCAACGAATGAAACTTTATGTTACTCTTTCAGATGGCCAAGTTTTGGACGCACTTCGGCTTGAGGTGCCTTAGCTCCTCCCACTCCCCTCCTCAGGTGATATTCTTCCTTGTCTTTATTTTCCAATGAGGACATTGTCAGTTTTAGGCATGGGGGGGTATAACCTGAGGTTGTTTATAGCATTTATAAATATTTGCATGCATTTAGGATAGGTGCATTAGCAAAAAAAAAAAAATCTCTTGAGTTGAATTGGTTAGTCCCTAGCAGAAACTTTTTTATCATGGAGGTGTCATTAAAATTTTTCTTCTTAAATTGTTTCTTAAGTTTAGAATCCAGTACATTTACTTCACTTGCACGTAGACTGGGTAATGAATCTTTTTAAGAAAACCAATAAACATTTTTAGTCTACTGAACCCTTGGACAGTTAATTGGGAGTCAGGCAAACTATTTTCTATTCGATCCACCTAATATTTGTGAGGAAGTAGAGAGACTACTGGTGCGCTAAGTCTAGTGCAAGGACTCTTAAGTTCTGGATAATTAAAGGATGATACCTCAGAGTTAGGCATAGTTTTCTCTCTCTGTTCCTATGTATGAATAGTGTGTTAATTCTCAAGAGTCACCAAATAAGGTAGGTACATAGAGATTGAGTCATAATAAAACTATAACTTTGGTGAATGGTCACAACCATCCTTCATAAAATCCTCAGCTGAAGGAGGGTAGTGGCGTCAAAGGTCAAAAATAAGCTTGTCCTATCCATCTTTTCCCCGGTGCCGAGAGTAGGCATTTCCACCAAATAAGTCACACAATATCCTCTTGACCATCATCATCCCTAATAATGCCTTATGAATAAAAGTATGCGTTGATTTGTGTTAGTAGTAAAAAAAAATAGAGATAGAGAAGAGACATCTATATGGAAAAAAAAATAGAGAGAGAGAAAAAGAAAAAGAAAAGAGTTCAAGTTTATAGTTTATTTTCATGTCATCTTTCATTATGTGTCGATGTTTTTAAGGTAACAATGAAAGCATCCATTGCGATCCACCAAATATGACCTATACCTACTTTTCAGCATTTCTGATCGCCCAAATACTGGTCGAGGACTTCTAAGTTAGTTGTAGGGTTATTAGGATATTAATTGAAGTGTGAATGCCGTGTTAAGCCACCAAATAGTGAGAACATTTACAAAATCTTGTAAGATATGTGATCTCAGAAAAGAAAGAAGAAAAAGAAAAAGAGAAAGAAAAGAGAGTGAGTGAGCATAAGGGAACGCAAAGAGAGCACAGTTTTTAGCCTTTCTCTAGGTTGACTTGTTTGATAGTTTAGAGATTTAGAGTCTGCGGTACTAGACTACATGTAGCACGAGATGAGTGAGAGCCACCAAATATAAATCCATTCAAATTAGTATCTCCTACCTAAGCCAAAAAGCCGAGGTCGAATTATAGATCATTTTCTGCTTCATCCCCGAGGGAAGTAGTTGCCTATCTCGATAGAATTGTATCAAGCGTGAAGGTAAGTTAGCTCTTCACTTGGATCCATTACCTAGGCTGCTATAACTTCACAATTGTCTGGATCTCTAAATTGTTTTGGAATAAGGAAAGAAGAAATCTTTTGGTTACTTCCATTATTTTTCACTTTTACTAGGGACTAGCAAAACTTAGGCATGAGGGTATTTGATGAGTCCAATTTACTGGACACTTAATTAACCTAAGTACATTTAAATCACGCCTCATTAGATTGCAAGTAGAATTAAGTGATAGTTTATCTTAATTAGAAGATATTTTGTTAAAACTTCATACATATATGTTTACGCAGGGTTATGTGTGCAAATATCCAAAATTCAACTCCATCGCCAGTGGTGCGCTGGCTCTCGCTGGCCTCATCTGATCGCCTCCTTCTCGCCAGCCTCAAAAGCCCGGCCACCCAGATTAGACAACAACCTATGGCACCGCCTCATCAATAATTTTGTTGGAGACGATCTCAGGGGAGGAAACAAAACTTGAGAGGCATTTAAAAATAGGAGGATGGATAGAGGATGGGTGCCTGGGGGGGAATCTTCATCGTGCATAGAGCTCGCACAATGGAAGGAGCCAACTCTTTGTTTTAAGCGTGCACACCATCTCCTCTTGCTACTGCCGTGCAGTGACAGCACAGCGCACTGCCCACCGCCATCACCACACAGGCGTGTGCACAGCAACAGCAACAACCTCCGCACTCCCATCGGCAGTGAACAGCGCACTTGCGCTCCCAGCTCGCGCGCTCAAAACAGTGCACTCGCGCCTCCCAACCCGCACGTGCACAGCCGCAGCAGCAAACACTCTGGCGCTGACCTCCTCGCGTGTGCGCCACAGCAGGCCCCCTCTTCTTTTTCTCTGTCAACCCACAGAGCGGGGGAACCCAAACCACCCAAAAATGCAGCCACGACCACGGACCTCCATTCACACGCCGTCGACTCCAACACACTCGCCGCACCCTCGAGCACAGCCATGCCCTCAGAACCGCCCATGAAAGCTTGCGTGTGATGGCGAGCTGCTGCCCCTCCTCATCGCCGGCGAGAGCTCCAGCCTTCGATCGATGTGCCGCCGCCACCCACGTGTAGCCCTCGTCGTGGCCAACCTCTTCCGAGCTCCGCACGCCTGACCGCGACCTCTTCTTCACGCGCGGACGAGGCAAAGAATTCCTCAATTTCGGGTTCTATTAGTATTTACATTTGATGCCATTGCCACCGATTTTATTTTTTATTTTTGAATATTATATTGAAGAGAAATTACATCAGAGCACTTATACTTTCTCGTTATTATTCAGTGCATATTTTTCACTTTCGATTGCATCAAATTGTGACTCATATTTGCATCATTCCTCTCTCGTACGCATACCATTGGAATTTACATGAGATGCCACTAATGAACACATCTTTTAATGAATATTTTATTGAGGAAAAACTTTGCCTATAACCATACATTCTCTAGTTATTGTGTATTTTCTTCTTTTCACCTTATTTCGCCTTGAACGTAAGCACGTCACTCGCACTGATTGGGCAGATACAAAGGGAAATATTCGTGAATTGATTGCATCTATTCCTCCCTATGGATACGACATCCTAATTATTGTGGTTACATTTAATGAATTTTTGATACGAGATTTCCACCACATAAAATACAGCAACGACACATCTTTTTATTGCAATCATCTTAATTAAGCGTAAACCTCGCCATCCGGAACGTTGGGCTTCACAATATGATCGTTGAGAATGGCCTTTCGGCTTCTATCAGACGTCCGTAGAAGACCTTAGACGTCTGATAAGTGACCGTTAGCCCTCGATTGAGCCAAAATCACTTTTCTTGAGGTTAAGAGCCGTTTGTGCCTTGGGAAATCCATTCTCGCAGTAAATTATGTTTCCAGACGTCTAGACCTTATGCCAGACGTCCGATGTGTCGTTTGACTAAATTACACTAGAACCCTGTTTAGGTCTGCCTCAAGTCAGTAAGGAAATCCATCTAGGATTAGTCGTCTGATTTAGTTTCCAGACATCTTAAGGGTGTTTTCCAGATGTCTGATATTTTTTCCAGACGTCTGATGACCCTGTCAGAATCATTAATGATTCTGATATTGGCTTGTTTTGCCTTGCTATCATCCTCAACGCCTACCTAAGGCTTCCATAGCCTTCCTGGGCCTTTCTAAGCCATCTATAAATAGGAGAGGCCCCTTGTTATGAACATGGGCATCAGACGTAGTTTAATACGTTTGGGAATTGGCCCAGACGTCTGGAACCCTTCCCAGACGTCTAGTATTAAATTTTTTCGGTGTACGGGTTCGTGTCTGCGCGGGTGCGCGCGCAGACTGAACCCGCTGCCTTCGCTCTTCTCCTTTCTCTCCCTCCCTGCAGACGACGTCGCTTATTTTCTCTCTCTCCCCACACTGCCTTCAAATAGCGCTCCCCTCTCCCTCACCCTCACTCCACCGCCTTCATCTTCGCCTTCTCCCTGCGAGCGAGCGAGTGCTGCAGCAGCGGCTGCAGCGAGCGTGCGGGAAGGAGGAGTGTTGCGAGAGGAGGAAGAAAGCTCGATCGTGAGGGTGCGAGCTTGCCGGGGCAGTTAGAGCCGGCTGGCGGGGGAGCAGCGAGCGTGGGGTGTCGCGGAGGGGCTGCTACACCTTGGGCAGCAGGCGGACGCCGTGGTTGGGGTGTCAGCGACGTTGGGGTGGTTAACTGAGGGTAGGACCACCACGGGGGACTCTCCCGGTCAGGAGAGCACCACGTGTTACTTCTACTTTTCAGGAAAGACTGAAATCAAGATCGTTCCTACGAGGAACATTCAAGATCAAGAGAAGGATCTGAGAAATAATCAACAGTGAATAAATGGAATAATATAAGAAAAGAAAGTAGAAATATAACAGGTACTGTACACTCTACTGCTTCTTTTAGCTTTTAGTTGCCACTCTACTCAGCGTTTTGCTGACATGTCACCCTTGTTACCTTTTCAAGACCAGGTGTTGAGCAGCCAGAGTCTGCGGCTGCAGAGGACGCTGGGTCTAGTAGAGCCCAGTAGTGTTACTTGTAATACCTACTGTACTTTTCTTTCTGCTGTAGTGAGTAGTTTTATGTTACTCCCTCTACTCTCTTGATTGTAAGCTTCATGTTATGTACATGTTTATTTCTCTACTGTTGTGGTGATCTATACTGTAGTATTTCCTTTCTTTACTGCTGTATTTTGTTACTGCTAGTTATATATATGGTGAATGTGGTTTATTTTACTGCTCTTTTGGTTACTTTCTCGTTGGACGACTGGGTCTTGGGATCAGTCAAGTCGGTCCGATTCTCGTGTCTCGTAGGGATTCGGGAATCGAGTCGTTACAAGATGGTATCAGAGCAAGGTCGTCCCGAGAAGTGAACCAACTGACTGGAAAATAACCAATTCACGTGTCTGTAACTAGAGTAGCCACCACAACGTTCTTTTGACATGAACTCTTAGACTTCTTCGTTAGATATCGTTCCACATTGACGTCTCATCGCGAGACTAGCGAAACGGGCCACGGGCACGGTCGAAAATGAGGTCGGCGAGGTGGGCATGTTGCGGTCGACGTCTTAGTGGACCAGCCACTGCTCCTGGCCATTTGGGCCCAGGACCTCGCCCAGTTGATACGGGACATAGTGCGAGAGGAGCTCCACCCACCACCCTGAGCACCTCTCCCTGAGGCTGCGGAGGGGGAGTCCTCTATGGGACCACGCGACGGACGCAGTGCTGAACGCAGGGGAGGGGATGGGCCGCCATCGCCCCCACCTTCCTTTGACATTTCTGTGCACGAGGCTTCCTTACCTGGAGGTGCACCAGCATCTCCACTGCAGTGCCACTTCGAACTTTTCGAGCAGTTCCGAAAGCTGAAGCCCCCCTCCTTCAAGGGGGATGAGGACCCGACCGAGGCGGAGGACTGGCTGGAGCAGATCGAGAAGGTTTTCGACACCCTTCGCCCCCTGGTGGAGTGCCGCGTGGCCTTTGCCACGTACCAGCTAGAGAGTGCGACACACAGGTGGTGGAGGGCGGTCAGGGGACAGGAGAGGGACGAGCTGACCTGGGACTGGTTCGTCACCCTCTTCTGCGAGCAGTACTTTCCCCAAACGTGGCAGGACCAGAGGAGGCGGGAGTTCCACACTCTCCGCCAGGGGACGATGACAGTGAGCGCGTATCGCACGCGATTTCTGGAGCTGTCCCACTTCGCAGCAACTCGCAGTAGCCACTGAGGAGGAGCGCCTTTGGAGGTTCACCGAGGGGCTCCTGCCTGCGATTCAGGGGTATGTCAAACCCCTGAAGCTGCCTACGTTCTCGAGGGGGGTGGAGGCAGCTATGACCTACGAGGAGACCAACCCATCCGCGCGAGATACTAACAGCGGGCGGAAGAGGCCCTACCAGCCAGACTTTTCACAGGGCCGGCGAGAGAGGAGACATGTGGCGTCCGCAGGAGAGCCGTCACGTTTCGCAGGGCCATCAATGGCCTTTGGGGGCCCTCGACAGGGGCCAGTTGCCAGCACCGGACCCCTGCCCAGCCGACAGCAGGGACCCACTGAGGGCGGGAGTCAGGTTCCCCTCTGCTACCAGTGTGGCCAGCCGAGCCACATTAGGAGGGACTACCCGTCTAGGGCAGGAGGTCAGCAGATACTTCCCGCATCGAGCACTGGAGGGCGAGCAGGAGGCCGCGGTTCCCAGGCACGAGGAGGAGGACAACAGTCACGAGGAGGGTACCAGCCGGCAGCTATCAGTTCGATGCAGAGTGTGGCTACTTCGTTCGCACCTAGGGCTGAGGGGTGTATCAACGCCCTGACACACAGGGATGCCAGAGCTTCGGGATCTGTGGTGGCAGGTCTGGTTTCAGTTTCCGGCAGACTCATTTATACACTTTTCGATTCCGGCACTACGCACTCGTTTGTCGCAGCCAGTTTCGCAGTTAGTTTGGGCCAGGATTATATGTTGTTAGAGGATCCGTTCATGATCAGAGGTCTGAGTGGTCAGCTGTTTGCAGCTGAAGAGGTGTACATGGGTTGCGAGGTCAGTATTGGGGGACATAGCCTTCCCGCTGACCTGATTATGATACAGATGGAGGACTTTGGCGTAATTCTGAGGATGGACTGGTTGTCCGCTTACCACGCTTTGGTGGATTGTTTTGAGAGGAAGATCGTCTTCTCCATACCGGAGTTACCTTCTTTCGAGTTCCACGGTTAGCCAGTGGACGGAGGCTTCAGGTGCATTTCTGCACTTCGGGCGGCGAGACTTTTGAGCCAGGGGTGTGAGGGCTTCCTAGCTTATGTGGTGGCAGAGCCCAGCCCCGTGGCAGACTTCTAGAGTATCCCGGTGGTCAGAGAGTACCCCGACGTGTTCCCAAACGAGTTGCCAGGACTACCGCCCGAGCGTGAGATCGTGTTTGAGATCTCACTAGTACCAGGGACCAGCCCCATCTCCACTGCACCCTACAAGATGGCACCACTTGAGCTGCGAGAGCTCAAGTCTCAGTTGCAGGATCTTTTGGAGAAGGGCATTGTGAGGCCTACTGCGTCTCCCTGGGGAGCCCCGGTACTGTTTGTAAAGAAGAAGGATGGTACCCTACACCATTGTGTGGACTACCGACAGCTGAATAGGATCACCATCAAGAACAGATATCCACTTCCAAGGATCGACGACTTGTTTGACCAGTTGCGAGGTGTCACGGTATTCTCCAAGATCGACTTGAGGTCTAGATACCACTAGTTGAGAATCAAGGAGGCAGACGTCTCCAAGACAGCTTTTCGCACCCAGTACGGACACTATGAGTTTTTGGTCATGCCGTTTGGGCTGACCAATGCCCCCGCTGCCTTCGTGGACCTGATGAACCGGGTGTTTAGACCGTACTTGGACCAGTTCGTGGTGGTATTCATTGATGATGTGCTCATCTATTCTCGAGATCAGACACAGCATGGACAACACTCGTGGATGGTTCTGGACACACTGAGACGACGTAGGCTGTACGCCAAATACAGCAAGTGCAAGTTCTGGTTGAGGGAGGTGACCTTCTTAGGTCATGTGATCTCTGGAGATGGCTTGGCGGTGGACCCAGCCAAGGTCGAGGCAGTGCTCAGGTGGGAGAGACCGCGTACTGTTACTGAGATTCGCAGTTTCCTGGGACTGGCGGGCTACTACAGACAGTTCTTCAGGGGCTTTTCACATATTGCACGTCCTATGACACAGTTGACCCCGAAGGACGTGACCTTCACTTGGACAGATGCTTGTGAGGCGTGTTTTCAGGAGCTGAAGGAGAGGCTGACTTTGGCTCCCGTGCTCACCATTCCTGACAGTAGTGGCAGGTTCGTTGTGTACACGGATGCCTCCTTGCAGGGGTTAGGGGGTGTGCTCATGCAGAGAGGTCACGTTGTCGCTTACGCTTCGCGGCAACTGAAGCCCCATGAGCATAGTTACCCTATCCACGACGTGGAGCTGGCAGCAATTGTCTTCGCGCTGAAGACCTGGAGGTACTACTTGTACGGGGAGACCTTCGAGATTTTCACAGATCACAAGAGCCTCAGATACCTCTTTGATCAGAAGGAGCTCAACATGAGATAGAGACGTTGGTTGGAGCTCCTGAAGGACTATGACTGCAGCATTTCCTACCACCCGGGAGAGGCCAACGTGGTGGCTGACGCCTTGAGCTGGAAGACACCCGCACACTTGGCCAGTTTATAGGTGCAGAGTTGGAGCCTTTTGGAGGAGATGGGTAGTTGGCGACCCCTAGGGTTACAGGGGCACTGTGGGGCAGTGACTGTGACACGACAGACGAGGCCAGAGTTGATAGTCCGCATCATCACAGGACAGATGGTTGACCCGTACTTGCAGTCCTTGCGCGACATAGTACTATCAGGAGACACGGGGGATTTCTCTTTCACAGACCAGGTGCTGCGCCTGAGGGGACGTTTGTGCGTTCCCAGAGACGAGGAGCTGTTGAGAGAGCTCCTGACTGAGGCACACGGTTCCAGATTCACCATACATCCCAGAAACACGAAGATGTACCATGACTTGAGACGCGAGTTCTGGTGGAAGGGGATGAAGCGAGATGTAGGTGAATTCGTGCAGCAGTGTTTAGTGTGCCAGCAGGTGAAAGCCGAGCATCAGAGGCCCACAGGGGCGCTACAGCCACTTCCAGTGCCAGAGTGGAAGTGGGAGAGCATCACCATGGACTTGGTGGTGGGCTTACCTACTACCCAGCGAGGACACGACGCAGTCTGGGTAATCATTGATAGGTTGACGAAGACGACGCGATTCTTACCAATCCGAGTCACTTGGGGACCAGCACAGTTGGCAGAGAGGTATATCCGCGACATGGTACGTCTACACGGAGTTCTGTGGGAGATCGTATTCGACCGGGATACCCGCTTTACGTCCCAATTTTGGGTTGAGCTTCAGCAGGCCCTGGGGACGCGGTTGAGATTCAGTACAGCTTACCACCCCCAGACGGACGGACAGTCTGAAAGCACGATACAGACACTTGAGGACCTTTTGTGTGCCTGTGTACTGGACTGGAGGGGCTCTTGGGAGGAGCACTTGCCCCTGGCAGAGTTTGCATACAACAACAGTTATCACTCGAGCATCGGCATGGCACCCTACGAGGCTCTGTACGGACGGAGGTGTACGGCACCCTTGAGTTGGGTCGAGGTGGGGACCAAGTGGGAGGTTGGCCCCAGGCTAATCCGGCAGAGTCAGGAGGTAGTCGAGCAGATCCACAGGCGGCTCCGCACTGTCAGGAGCAGGCAAAAGAGCTACGCAGATCGGAGATGCAGAGAAGTGCAGTTTGAGGTTGGGGACCGCGTCTTCCTTCATGTTTCGCCCATGAAGGCCCTGCAGTGGTTTGGGGTGAGAGGGAAGCTCGCGCCGAGATTCGTGGGACCATTTGAGGTCCTGGAGTGGGTTGGACCCGTTGCTTACAGACTTGCCCTCCCTCCTCAGCTTTCGGGTGTGCACAACGTGTTCCACGTGTCCAACCTCAGGAAGTATGTCGCCAATCCCAGTCACGTCCTGAGCCACGAGAGCGTTGAGGTGGGCGACGACCTGACCTACCCCGATCGGCCAGTGCAGATTCTTGATAGAGTCGTCCGCAGTCTGAGACGAAAGCAAGTGCCCCTGGTGAAGGTTTTGTGGAGGAGCCAACGGTACGAGGAGGCTACCTGGGAGCCTGAGGCGGCGATGCAGGAGCGGTACCCGGAGCTTTTCGCGGGTACGTATTTTCGGACCGACTTCGGTCCTCTTTGAGTTTGTTATGTATATATATTGTTCTTTCCCACACCCTAGTTAGTGCAAGTTTCGGGGACGAAACTTCCTTTGAGTTTGTTATATTGTAACGAACATGGGCATCAGACGTAGTTTAAGACGTCTGGGAAGTGGCCCAGACGTCTGGAACCCTTCCCAGACGTCTGGTATTAAATTTTTTCAGCGTACGGGTTCGCGACGCCGCCTTCGCTCTTCTCCTCTCTCTCCCTCCATGCAGACGACGCCACTTCTTTTCTCTCTCTCCCCGCGCTGCCTTCAAATAGCGCTCCCCTCTCCCTCACCCTCACTCCACCACCTTCATCTTCTCGTTCTCCCTGCGAGCGAGCGAGCGAGTGCGGCAGCAGAGGCTGCAGCAAGCGTGCGGGAAGGAGTAGTGTTGCGAGAGGAAGAAGAAAGCTCTACCGCGAGGGTGAGAGCTTGCCAGGGTAGCTAGAGCCGGCCGACGGGGGAGCAGCGAGCGTGGGGTGTCGCGGAGGGGCCGCTGCAGCTCGGGCAACAGGCAGACGCGGCGCGGTCGTGCGTCGCGGGCGGAGAGCGAAAAGGGTCCTTATTCTGGGAAAATTTCCCAGAATCAGACGTCTGGACTTACGTCCAGACGATGCAGGAGACGTCTGGAGGAAGGTCCAGACGTCTGACAGGTACAATATTTTCCTACCTTCTTTTTACGCGTGTACGGCCATGCAGCCGTCCGCCGCATTCTTCTGCACCTCTTCGTGATGAGAGTGGGTGTGTGTGCGCGCAGGTGTTGTTCGGGAGGGCGGGAGGGCTCTCCATCCCACACAAATCAGACGTCTGGCCACAGTACCAGACGACGGAGAGGACCTCCAAACGTCCGGGGTGACAATCGGACGTCTGGAAAACAAGACCAGACGATCCAGCGAGCTTCTAGATGTCTGAAGGACTGCGCAAACCGAGGTACGACATGATCAACCTTTTAAGACGTCGGGATGAGGTTCCAGACATCTGATTTTGGGCAGATTCGTCGTTTTTGACCCATTTAGGGTCCGTTCGGAGTCCGTTTTCCACGTTTCAAGTTGCGTTCATTCAAGATTTATTTCCTCTACCTGTTTACAGTAATTGTATACTATTCTGAGAAACTCCTTGTGTTGATCCTTGTGTTAGGACCCCATTCCATTGCGGCTCTAGGGGTTGTAGAGGCGCGCGGGATTGCCAACCACGCCCCTAGTACTCCCAATTTCGCGTTGATGAGAACCTCATCATGAGCCATAACTAGCTCATTTTGACCTAATACAGAGGATAAAAGCTCCGACATAACTCAAAGAAAGGCTTAACTCAGAGAATTCTGAGTTTAAGAAGAAAACAAGTCATAAGGGGTAAAAATGCAATTTTACCAGCACAATCTGCAAACAGGGTAACTCAGGGTCCAAACATAGGTCAAACTAACCTAATAAGAAGGAAAGTGGGATGATCTGATCTGATAAGGGTTACAGCAACTCCAAGGAATTAAATAACAATCTATAACCCTAAAACAAACCCACTTCAATTCACGAGGCTTGAGGCAAAGAAAAAATCTACTAAACCCTCTAAAATTCATAGAAAAATAATCTCTAGGGTTTAGAACCTTCAATTTGGCCTTAGGAACCCATTTTGACCTACATTGAGAACCATGCCCAATTAATGATTTAATTTGGGTTTTTACGTAAATTGGTGGTCAAACAAGGTCTGACCTAGAAATAAAATTCACCATTAGAATTCTTAGGTCTCATTTAGTCATGCATAAAAACTTGAGCCTAAGAAGAGACCTTCTTGACCGACTTTGCATTTTGGTCCTCATCCGTTACTTTTTGACCCTCAACTTTTGAAACCCTCGCATTTTGGCCCCTAAGTCCTCATCGTTTTAGTATTTGGATCCTCCCTGCAAAACCCTGAGCAGCGCCATGCTCCGGCGAGGCATGGCGCAGCGTAGGGTGAGGGCGACCCCCTGCCAAGACAACAAGGTGTTCCCTGCGACGTCTGTTGTCGCAGGGACACCTCCATGATCACTGCCTTCGCCCACACCTTCCGTGCGAACGCGCGGAAGGTATGGGTTGCAATCCGGCCATCCTCCGGCGAGGGAGGCACGTCGCCTCCCTCCGCCCTCCTCTCTGATTTCGCCTCTATAAAAGCCGCCACCATCTGCCGCATTCAGCAGCTCGGTTCTGACGGAGAAACTCCCCCCCTTTCCTCTCTTCCCACTTCGGCAGAGGCCCTCCAGCTCCGGCGGTTCTTCATCCTCCTCGTCGCTCTGCCGCAATACCAGCAGCAGAGCCGCCTTCGCCCGCTCTTCCCGCGTCGCGCCGTACCCAGCATGCTCTCTCCCGCTCTCTCCTCGCCGCCGCCCCTTCTCTCTGGGCACCTTCTTCTCCGGCGACAGTCAATACGACTGTCGCCCTACTCCGGCCCCCTTCGACTCTACAACTAGGTCAGAACTTCTCCCCACTTCCCCCTCTCTCTTTTCCTCACTATTTTACATTTGATTAAACCCTCGATCGACCTGACCGCCCTCACCTTCTCCATCTCCGGGCACTCTCCGGCGAGTTGCCCCCGTCAATCCACCACTCCACACAACTCGCCACCTACCCCAAAAGCTCCGCCTCACCTCACCCGACACCCCCCGCCCCTCCACTACCACTCCACATCCCCACAACACTCCCCCGAACAAACCCACTTTTTCAGTCGCAGTTCGACCTAGGGCCGTCGCCAAACACCGCCCCACGACCTGCCAGACCCTGCACCACCTTCATCGTGTCACGGCGAAGGTCCCCCGCTTGTCTGATTAGGCCGAGAGGCCGTTTTACTGTGAACAGGTCACCTGCCCTCCGCCGCCATTGCTGAGCAGGTGGAGCTCCTTCCGCCTGCAGCTGCAGCCTCGCCCTACCCAGCCTCGACTCTCCAGGCTGCGCGCTTCGCCTTCCCGCATTCGCCTAGGCCTGCAGCTGGGGCGAGAGCCTCACGCACAGCGGCAATTGCCGGAGCTCTCTCAGCTGTAGGCGCCCAATTGGGGTGGGACATTTAGTCTCACCACGGAAGATTCTGCAGCCGCACACCCATATAAAGGTAAAAAGTGCTATAGGCTTATCGCCTCAGCACACAGGGTGAGGTCCCTCTCACTCGCTCACCTGGCCTCGTCTGCGATCACCCCCCGCGGACCTGGCCCGACCCGTTTACCCGACCTGCACTCCTCGCCCACCACCGCACGTCGGTGGGCCTGGACCCGGGTGCGACCCGTACCCGAATACCCGGCAGCTTTGGGAGAGCTATCCTACGAGCGAAATCTGAGAGAGAGAGACGCAGGGGAGGGTAGGGTAGGTTTTTGCCCTGACCAATCTGTGAGTGTGCAGGCACAGAGGAAGAAGAAGAAGAGAAGGCAGACCGCAGAGGAAGAAGAAGAGAAAGAAGAAAGGAGCAGCCAGAGCTGTGGCTGCTTGAAGAAAAGCGAGGCAGAGAAGAAGAAGGCCGATGAAGAAAGACTGAAGGAAGAAGGAGGAGCATCAAGGGAGCACTGTAGCAGCGACGACTTAAGTCGTCTGATTGGAAAATCAAACGACGCTCTGCAGAAGAAGGACTGCGAGAAGAAAAAGAAAGAAAGAAGAAGGAGCTCTGCAAGCTGAGGCAAAAAGAAGAAGGAAGAAAAGAGAAGCTGAAGAAGAAAAGAGAAGCGCAAGAAAGACAGAGCTGAAAGAAGAGAAGAAAAGAAAAGATAAAGAAGCTCTGAAGAAGAAAAGAAATAGAAGAAAAACAAGAAGAGGAAATGAAGGCAGAAGATCAAGGAAGAAGATCCGAGAAAAGAAGAAGAAGATGAGCTAAGAGAGAGAAGAGAAGCTACAAGACTCAGATTCATTTCTCCCTCTCTCTCTCTCTTATTTTTGTAATAGAAACATTGTACTTCTAGAATACAGTTTGCTCCCTGAGTTCGACCTTGGGAACTCTTTTATTTTCGAGTAACAAATTGTATTAAATTGGTAACCACTTCTCTATGCTATACTACGACGAAATAATAGAACTATAGACGAGAGGGCCCCACCACGCGGGTAGAGTGGCCTTTCCAATTATTTATCGAAAATTACGAAATTGTGAAATAGTTAATAGAGTCTAGGGCATTGCATGAACCCTAGGATGGAGAAATTAGATTGAATGATAGATCCTAGGGTGTTGCATGAATCCTAGGACTGAAAAACTAGATTGAATGATAGATCTTAGGGTACGGCATGAATTCTAGGATTGGAAAACTAGTTGAATATACAAACATTGCAGTCTTGGAAAAGTAGAAAGGAAATGATAACTGCCTGTAAATTGGTTAATAGCTTCCTGTTATGAATGAATAAATACGGTTGAGAACATGGGTTATATGAATATAAAGCTGGAACGGTGAAACCTCAATTGGCTGAGTTAAAAGAGCATGAACCCTACGGGGAATTAGGAGTAGAACTCCTGGAAAGGGAATGGAATAGAATTGGGGAAGTGAGCTGGCCCTTGAGTACGGAGTACCAAGGAGAGCGACTGTCCCCCTGTTTAGTGCAGAGCGGAGCTAGTCGCCCCAGGGGCCCGGGGTTAGGTCTGGTCACTTTGTACTGACTTTTGGCCCTCGTGTACACAGTACCGAGGAGAGCTACTAGTGTAGGGAGAGCACCACGTGTTACTTCTACTTTTCGGGAAAGACTGCAATCAAGATCGTTCCTACAAGGAACATTCAAGATCAAGAGAAGGATCTGAGAAATAATCAACAGTGAATAAATGGAAAAATATAAGGAAAGAAAGTAAAAATATAACAGCTACTGTATGCTCTACTGCTTCTTTTAGCTTTTAGTTGCCACTCTACTCAGCGTTTCGCTGACGTGTCACCCTTGTTACCTTTTCAGGACTAGGTGTTGAGCAGCCAGAGTCAGTGGCTGCAGAGGGCGCTGGGCCTAGTAGAGCCCAGTAGTGTTACCTGTAGTACCTACTGTATTTTTCTTTCCGCTGTAGTGAGTAGTTTTCTGTTACTCCCTGTACTCTCTTTATTGTAAGCTTTATGTTATGTACATGTTTATTTCTCTACTATTGTGGTGATGTATACTGTAGTATTTCCTTTCTTTACTACTGTATTTTGTTACTGCTAGTTATATACATGGTGAATGTGGTTTATTTTACTGCTCTTTTGGTTATTTTCTCGTTGGACGACTGGGTCTTGGGATCAGTCGAGTCGGTCCGATTCTCGTGTCTCGTAGGGATTTGGGAATCGAGTCGTTACACCCCTTGACTTGTAGAAACATACCTTGTAACACTACTTTCACATTCCTTTGTGTCAATGAGAAGAAATCATCAAGACAAGAAGTGATCTTATTCTCCAAGCTCCATTCAACAAATTCGAGAGCGTCGTTACTCTACCGAGATCACACCTACATTCGTTTAGTCCAAATCATTGCTTATTCTCGGGTTTAAATTTTTAATCTTAATTTGAAGGAGTTTTTTTTTCTTGCTCTCTCCCTCTTCTGTTTCGTTGATAAAGATGAAGGAGCTTTCATAACTGTAAAATCAAAGGGGTCCAAGAATAAGGTTAGATGATCTTAAAAGTAATCCCTGGGTAAATTAAGGTGCACTTGCGAAATCCTTCGACCACGTCAATCGAGTTTAGTTTATACGTAAGAAGTAAGTAACTGGTAAATTAAGCTTATATCGCTCCACATGTACAAGGACATATAGCAATCTATAGATTATAAAGTCATACATACCATTTAAATTGTAATCACAGTCTGTAGGAGGATATCCCATCAAAACCATCCAACTATGAAAGTGTTTAGCAAAGAACAAACTCATGATCTTGATAGGAAAGAAGTATGCATGATTATCAAGATAAGTAACATCAGTAGCAACCACCAACGTGTGCGGAAATACTTTTCCCTACCAAACCTTGAAAATTCAAAAGGCTTAATCAGGAAAAGTAAGAAAGTGTATATATAAAATTCCAATTTCAAGTCACGCTCGTCCATTCTCCATCAAGTGGTCAAACTTTCAAACGTCCAAATATTGTAGAGAATAAAGAAATAAAAAAACCATTTTCTTGTTTCCGGAAGCTATGACCGTCCGATTTATAACAATTAATTTTTTATCAACTCTTTACGATCCACAATGTTTTGGGATAACCCAATGTAAACTAGGTTAAAATAAAATCAGTACAGATAAGTGTTTACGTGGGTGGTGAAGTAACGAGAGTGTTAAATAGAGAGATAAAATAATTGGTATAATGATATGGTATTAATAAATGTTTATTTAATAGTATAAATTGGAATGAAGAATATTATTAGATATTTGTTTAGGAGTTATATTATATATATTTTTTTATATACATTAAAATATATCTTAATTTTAGGTGAAATTTTACTATGATTTCATATGTAACTCCTCTCTCCTACCACACTTCCTTAATTTTGGCTATAAAAGTGCATCCCAACCACAAATCTCCCCTGCTACACCACACACCCACCCACAGCCTCCTCTAGTCACCACCATCGTCACTTCCGTCGCCCGCCAGCGCGACGAGGAGCTCCGCCGTTGCCACCATGTCGTCGCCGCTCACTAGCGAGACGAGGAGCTTCGCAATCGCCACCGCACCTCCGTCGCCTGCCAATGCGATGAGGAGCTCTACACTAGGCAGCGCCTCGCCAAGGAGTAAATCCGCCGCCACCACGCCTCTGCCGCTCGCCAGTGCGACGAGGAGCTTCATGTCAAGCAACGCCTCATTGAGTAGCAAAGCTACCACTCCTCCCCATCCGATTCCCCGATCTACACCCACCACCTCGATCTCCTGCATTCACACCATGAACCACTTCTTCCTCCTCATCGGTGACCTCATAGACGAGGCCCTCCTCGCTGCACAGCTCGATTCTGTCCTCGCCTTTGGCCGTCAGCTAGCTCAGCCTCTCCGGTCAAGTCCACAGTGTCCCCCTCCGACCTCGCCTCTCCCTCGACAAGGCTTTTGATGTGGTTGCTTTTTTTTGCCTTTTGGAAGCGGAGTGTGTATTTATGAGCTTGCAATCGGTGCTCTTGATGCTGTAGGAATTTTGTTTTTGCTTTTCTGGTTGTTCAAGTAAGTGTTGCAACTATGAAAATGTGGTTGTTATGTTTGTTTAAACTGAGCTTTCTGATTTACTGGTCTACTAAAAATGGAACTTATCAGTTGAATTCTCTTATGTAATTGTGATCCATGCATAGAAATCAATGTGTTCATCCAATGATTTTAATTTGAATTGCTGACCTAGATAACTGTGGTAACATTGATGCCGTTAGTACCAATGGGAGATGCTGTCAGCACCAATGATGGTGCCGGCAACACCTACTTGTCTTCATCGAAATTTGAACTAGTGGTGCCATTAGCATCTATTGTAGTGTAGACAGCACCTATTAGAGACAGAGTTTCCTTCTCCCTCCACTTAAATTTGAATTCGAATGTGAGAGGCACATGTGACTTCATGTGACTCTCCTTTCTCTTAGTTAAAAATGGTAAGAGTACTTTTAGGGTCTAAAAAGGTAGTTTAACCTTTTATATCCATGAGGACATTTGACTCTCTTATGTGGCTCCACCTCATCCACATGGCATTTACCTCAACAAGATAAGTGATGAGTAATTGATGCCAACAACAACATGAAAATATACGTGGTAACATTGGTATCTAAACTTATGCGATTGATGGTGATGCCATTCGTAGCAATGGTGGTGTCGTCAGCATCTAGCTGTCTTCACCGAAATTTGAGGTGGTGATACCGTTAGCATCTATTGTAGTGCCGGCGGCACCTATTGAAGATAGAGTTTTTCTCTCGCTCCACCAAAATTTGAATTCAAATGTGATGGGCACATGTGACTCCATGTGAGTGTCCTTCTCTTAATTAAAAATGTTAAAAGTAACTTTAGGGTATAAAAAGTTGGTTTAACATTTTATATCAATGAGTACATGTGACTCTCCTATGTGGCTCCACCTCATCCACATGCCAACCACCTCAACAAGATAAGTGATAAGTAATTTAAAATTACGCAACTGATACTATCGGCATCTGCATACGTGATGCTGTCAGCATCCGCATGTTATTACATAATTTTTACGTAATGCTGCCGGCATCCGCATACATGATGCTGCTTACATGATTTTTACGTGATGCTGTCGACATCGGCATACATGATGCTGTCAGCATTCGCAACCATTACTTTCTATTGGTGCTAGAGCACCACGATCATTTGTTTTGATGATAACAAAACACGTGTTATTTAACATTTGCAATTTGAGTCCTAAATTTCAGGTCAATTGTAAATGTGGACGTGTTTAGACGGAACTCGAGCTCGCATCCAGGATGGATTGGAGGAGCTTAATGGAAAACAGAGGAGGTTCGCGTGGAGCGACAGATTGAAGATAGAAGACAAGAAGAATAAGATAGATTCCTTTTAATCATTTCTTGTATCTCTTGTCTTTATTTTCTTACTCTTTTTATTTCCTTAGAATATTTTGTTAAAAAGCCTCAAAGTACCCTAACAGTAGTCCTAGGAACACCTGCACAACCCTAGGATACTTAGGTTTTCTGTAGAACACTTAGAAAACTAATATAGGGTTCAAACAGCACTTCCAGACATCTAATTATCAAATCAGACGTCTGATAAAGTATTTTAAGACGTCTGACTGTTGTTTCAGACGTCTGATATCTGTTAGGTTGGACATAGCGAGTTCTGTCTAATGAAATCAGATGTCCAGACCTTATACCAGACGTCTTAGGAGACGTCTGATGGACTTACTAGACGTCCAGATAGTGGACCGTTGGCTAGCTTAGCAGGCACTCAAGATTATGGCCGTTAGAGCCTTATCAGACGTCCTTAGGCCTTTCCATACGTCTGATAAATGACCGTTTTGCCTCAGCTGACCCAAAATCTCTTCTCAGAGATTTTCTAGCCGTTGCAACGTTTGGAAAATCCATTCCCACAGTAAAAGTAGGTTTCCAGACGTCCAGACATAGTGCCAGACGTCCTGTATGTCGTCACGCTCGTCCATTCTCCATCAAGTGGTCAAACTTTCAAACGTCCAAATATTGCAGAGAATAAAGAAATAAAAAAACCATTTTCTTGTTTCCAGAAGCTATGACCGTCCGATTTATAACAATTAATTTTTTATCAACTCTTTACGATCCACAATGTTTTTGGATAACCCAATGTAAACTAAGTTAAAATAAAATCAGCAGAGATAAGTATTTGTATGGGTGGTGAAGTAACGAGAGCGTTAAATAGAAAGATAAAATAATTGGTATAATGATATGATATTAATAAATATTTATTTAATAGTATAAATTGGAATGAAGAATATTATTAGATATTTATTTAGGAGTTATATTATATATATTTTTTTATATACATTAAAATATACCTCAATTTTAGGTGAAATTTTACTATGATTTCATATGTAACTCCTCTCTCCTACCCTACTTCCTTAATTTTGGCTATAAAAGTGCATCCCAACCACAAATCTCCCCTGCTACACCACACACCCACCCACAGCCTCCTCTAGTCACCACCATCGTCACTTCCGTCGCCCGCCAGCGCGACGAGGAGCTCCGCCGTTGCCACCATGTCGTCGCCGCTCACTAGCGAGACGAGGAGCTTCGCAATCGCCACCGCACCTCCGTCGCCTGCCAATGCGATGAGGAGCTCTACACTAGGCAGCGCCTCGCCAAGGAGTAAATCCGCCGCCACCACGCCTCTGCCGCTCGCCAGTGCGACGAGGAGCTTCATGTCAAGCAACGCCTCATTGAGTAGCAAAGCTACCACTCCTCCCCATCCGATTCCCCGATCTAAACCACCACCTCGATCTCCTGCATTCACACCATGAACCACTTCTTCCTCCTCATCGGTGACCTCATAGACGAGGCCCTCCTCGCTGCACAACTCGATTCTGTCCTCACCTTTGGCCGTCAGCTAGCTCAGCCTCTCCGATCAGGTCCACAGTGTCCCCCTCCGACCCCGCCTCTCCCTCGACAAGGCTTTTGATGTGGTTGCTTTTTTTGCCTTTTGGAAGCGGAGTGTGTATTTATGAGCTTGCAATCGGTGCTCTTGATGCTGTAGGAATTTTATTTTTGCTTTTCTGGTTGTTCAAGTAAGTGTTGCAACTATGAAATGTGGTTGTTATGTTTGTTTAAACTGAGCTTTCTGATTTACTGATCTACTAAAAATGGAACTTATCAGTTGAATTCTCTTATGTAATTGTGATCCATGCATAGAAATCAATGTGTTCATCCAATGATTTTAATTTGAATTGCTGACCTAGATAACTGTGGTAACATTGATGCCGTCAGTACCAATGGGAGATGCTGTCAGCACCAATGATGGTGCCGGCAACACCTACTTGTCTTCATCGAAATTTGAACTAGTGGTGCCATTAGCATCTATTGTAGTGTAGACAGCACCTATTAGAGACAGAGTTTCCTTCTCCCTCCACTGAAATTTGAATTCGAATGTGAGAGGCACATGTGACTTCATGTGACTCTCCTTTCTCTTAGTTAAAAATAGTAAGAGTACTTTTAGGGTCTAAAAAGGTAGTTTAACCTTTTATATCCATGAGGACATTTGACTCTCTTATGTGGCTCCACCTCATCCACATGGCATTTACCTCAACAAGATAAGTGATGAGTAATTGATGCCAACAACAACATGAAAATATACGTGGTAACATTGTATCTAAACTTATGCGATTGATGGTGATGCCATTCATAGCAATGGTGGTGTCGTCAGCATCTAGCTGTCTTCACCGAAATTTGAGGTGGTGATACCGTTAGCATCTATTGTAGTGCCGGCGGCACCTATTGAAGATAGAGTTTTTCTCTCGCTCCACCAAAATTTGAATTCAAATGTGATGGGCACATGTGACTCCATGTGAGTGTCCTTCTCTTAATTAAAAATGTTAAAAGTAACTTTAGGGTATAAAAAGTTGGTTTAACATTTTATATCAATGAGTACATGTGACTCTCCTATGTGGCTCCACCTCATCCACATGCCAACCACCTCAACAAGATAAGTGATAAGTAATTTAAAATTACGCAACTGATACTATCGGCATCTGCATACATGATGCTGTCAGCATCCGCATGTTACTACATAATTTTTACGTAATGCGGCCGGCATCCGCATACATGATGCTGCTTACATGATTTTTACGTGATGCTGTCGACATCGGCATACATGATGCTGTCAGCATTCGCAACCATTACTTTCTGTTGGTGCTAGAGCACCACGATCATTTGTTTTGATGATAACAAAACACGTGTTATTTAACATTTGCAATTTGAGTCCTAGATTTCAGGTCAATTGTAAATGTTGACGTGTTTAGACGGAACTCGAGCTCGCATCCAGGATGGATTGGAGGAGCTTAATGGAAAATAGAGGAGGTTCGCGTGGAGTGACAGATTGAAGATAGAAGACAAGAAGAATAGGATAGATTCTTTTTAATCCTTTCTTGTATCTCTTGTCTTTATTTTCTTACTCTTTTTATTTCCTTAGAATATTTTGTTAAAAAGCCTCAAAGTACCCTAACAGTAGTCCTAGGAACACCTGCACAACCCTAGGATACTTAGGTTTTCTGTAGAACACTTAGAAAATCAATATAGGGTTCAAACAGCACTTCCAGACGTCTGATAAAGTATTTTAAGACGTCTGACTGTTGTTTCAGACGTCTGATATCTGTTAGGCTGGACATAGCGAGTTCTGTCTGATGAAATCAGACGTCCAGACCTTATACCAGACGTCTTAGGAGACGTCTGATGGACTTACCAGACGTCCAGATAGTGGACCATTGGCTAGCTTAGCAGGCACTCAAGATTATGACCGTTAGAGCCTTATCAGACGTCCTGAGGCCTTTCCAGACGTCTGATAAATGACCGTTTTGCCTCGGCTGACCCAAAATCTCTTCTCAGAGATTTTCTAGCCGTTGCAACGTTTGGAAAATCCATTCCCACAGTAAAAGTAGGTTTCCAGACGTCCAGACATAGTGCCAGAACCCTGTTTAGATCTGATTCAAGTCAGGAGGAAACCCGCATGAAATCAGATGTCTGACCTTGAAATCAGACGTCTTAAAGTGGCCTTCCAGACGTCTGATGCCAGAGTTAGACGTCTGATTACCCTGTCAAGTGTAATCATTGTCCTGATTTCGGCCTGATTCTCTTGGGCTTTGTTCCCAACGGCTATAGAACCTTTCCTAAGCCTTCCAAAGCCTTCCTAAGGCCTCTATAAATAGAGGGGAGCCTTTGACACACATACACACTTGGATACACTTAGCTACACACTTTCACACTCTTTTGTGTCCAGAAAAGATCTTGCTCTCTAAGCTCAAGTTCTACATCTTGAGAGCATCAAGCTTCGCGCACCCGCTCTCCCGCCATTGTTTACGAGAGTGACATTGCGCCATCGCGTGGCACACGCACCGTATCATCAACTCGACGCACTCCTTGCAAAGGGGAGTTTCCTATTTCCTATAGAAAATAGGTTTAAATTACTTTGTTGGCTCTATAGGATTACTTATTTTATTTTATCTTTGTCTTTTGGTTGGGTATTCGCTTTGCGAATTCCCGTCTCCTTCGTGGGACAAAATCCTTCTCGTGGAGAGAAGGGGTTGAGGAACGCTATCCTCGTACTTGTAGCGTGGTTGTAGTGAGATTGAATCACCCTCGTTTTAAGTGATTCGGTTTAGTGGATTTTGATCAACTTGGTTGATCGGAAAATCCTAACTCGAGAGGGTTAGGTGGTGGTTTTCATCCGGTTTGGGTTTCCACCTAAAAACAATTGTGTACATTGTGTGATTGGTTTTCTTTGGTGAGAATGCTTTATATTTTATTTTCGCATTTATTACGTCACCCCTCTTCGAGGGGCAAACCAACATTTGGTATCAGAGCAGGTTCTTGCGAGTTCGGAGTAACACCCGGCAAGAAGATCATGGAGGGAAGCTGTTCCACAAGCAGGATTTCCGAGGGGCAGTCCACAACCCGTCCGCCGTTCTTCGACGGGAGCAACTACCCCTACTGGAAGTTGCGGATGAAGACCTGGCTTCAAGCCACCGACTTCACGATCTGGGCCAAATGCGAGACGCCATTTGAGATCCCAGAAAAACCCGCGAGAGGCTACTCACAGCAACAAATCCGTGAGCTCTTTAAACGCAAAGACCATGAACGCCCTTTACTGCACGCTCAGCTCGGAGTTCAACAGAATCTCGCAATGCGCCACCGCATACGAGATCTGGCACACACTTGAGGTAACTCACGAAGGTACCTCTAAGGTAAAAACTTCTAAACTCAATTTACTTTCACAAGAATTTAAGGCTTTTTCTATGAAATCTAACGAAACTTTAAGTGAGATGAACACTAGGTTCACTTCCATAGTAAACAATTTAAAAGCTTTAGGGAAGACCTTCATCAAGGGAGATCTTCAAGGGAAGCTTCTTCGTTCCCTTGGATCGGAGTAGGAACAGAAAGTCACCGCCATCGAGGAGGCGAACGAAGTAGAGGAGCTCAATATGGAAGATCTCCTAGGCAATCTAATGGCCTACAAGACAAAGTTAAAGCAGAAGAAGAAGGATACATCGGAGCCAAAACTGAAGAAGACTCTCGCCTTCAGAGCCGCGTTGGATAGCGAGGTAAGTTCCGACGACGAAGACTTTAGAATTTTACTTAAAAATTTTTCCAAGTTTTGTAGGGAATTAAAGAAAGAGAAAAAGGAGAAGAAGGAAAGCCCGAGACGTTGCTACCACTACAACGAGAAAGGGCACCTACGACCAGAGTGCCCTCTTCTCAAAAAGGAGAAGAAAAAGGAAAAGGAAAAGAAATCTAAGAAGAAGGCGTTCCAAGCCACTTGGGACGATTCCAGCTCGGAGGAAGAAGAAGAAGAAGAAGAAACCGCTTGCTTTGGTTTCATGGCCAGAGGAAGCAACAACGACAGCGAAAGCGGAAGCGACGACAGCGACAATGAGGTAAATCTCGATTTACAAGAAGCTTTTAATGAACTATTTGAGATTAGTAAATCACTAAAAATAGAAAACAAAAGAATGAAAAAGAATCTTAGCTTTCTTAAAAATGAAAATGATAGGTTAGAAAAATAACTTAAGGACATAGAAGCTAGTCCTAAAAATGATAACCTATTATTAGAAAATCATAACCTCATCAATGAAAATAATAAATTGATTGAGGAAAATGATAGTCTAAAGCTAGACATCTATGATTTAAAGACTAAGATGCAAACTATAGAAAAAGAAATTGCATGTCTTAGGGAAAATTCTAACAAATTAATCAACAAAGTAGACAAGTTTTATAGCCCTAAGGTTGAGATAGGATCTCCGTCAAGGAGACCCACTAACAGATCCGGATCCAAGCTTACTTGGATACCGAAGAAAAATTTGGAATCCTGTTTTGTAGGATTCAGGGATAACTACAATACAAAGGACTGGACCTACAAACTCAAGGCTGGTCAACTCGAGTTAGGAGAACTAAGGAGTAGACCAAGGAGGAGAACAAGACGACCGACGAGACGGCGAACAAGCGACGGACGCGCCGCACGTCGACCGCCAAACTGGAGACCAGCGCCGATGCCCGGGCCTCCAAGCTACGGATGGGAGCCCCATCCGATGTGGCATCCACCACCACCATTCGGGCCATTTCATTGGCCATGGTAGGTGAGGTAAAAATTCTTAACCCTATCTTTTTATAAGCATTTAGATAGGGGGAGTTAAAAAATGATGAGCTAATTGTCAATTTTTAAGGGGGAGATGCAAGTTAGCTAAATTTCCTTTAGTAAGGGGGAGAAAAATAATAGCTATCTTGTTGTTACAAAAAGGGGGAGAATATCACCTTTGTTAAAATAAATTCATAGAAGAGCATGTCTTAAGGTGGAGTTATAGAAAATTTAAAACCAATCAAAACTTTTTGATAATGTCAAAAAGGGGGAGGATTTTTATGCAATATTATTTACGATTTTGTCATCATCAAAAAGGGGGAGATTGTTGGTGCTAGAGCACCACGATCATTTGTTTTGATGATAACAAAACACGTGTTATTTAACATTTGCAATTTGAGT
The DNA here is from genome assembly GCA_037157565.1 of Thalassia testudinum. NCBI lineage: Eukaryota > Viridiplantae > Streptophyta > Magnoliopsida > Alismatales > Hydrocharitaceae > Thalassia > Thalassia testudinum. The sequence goes on from JAZHRO010000030.1 coordinate 60,719,313, forward strand.
CCTAGATTTCAGGTCAATTGCAAATGTGGACGTGTTTAGACGGAACTCGAGCTCGCATCCAGGATGGATTGGAGGAGCTTAATGGAAAACAGAGGAGGTTCGAGTGGAGCGACAGATTGAAGATAGAAGACAAGAAGAATAGGATAGATTCTTTTTAATCCTTTCTTGTATCTCTTGTCTTTATTTTCTTGCTCTTTTTATTTCCTTAGAATATTTTGTTAAAGAGCCTCAAAGTACCCTAACAGTAGTCCTAGGAACACCTGCACAACCCTAGGATACTTAGGTTTTCTGTAGAACACTTAGAAAACCAATATAGGGTTCAAACAGCACTTCCAGACGTCTAATTATCAAATCAGACGTCTGATAAAGTATTTTAAGACGTCTGACTGTTGTTTCAGACGTCTGATATCTGTTAGGCTGGTCATAGCGAGTTCTGTCTGATGAAATCAGATGTCTAAACCTTATACCAGACGTCTTAGGAGACGTCTGATGGACTTACTAGACGTCCAGATAGTGGACCGTTGGCTAGCTTAGCAGGCACTCAAGATTATGGCCGTTAGAGCCTTATCAGACGTCCTTAGGCCTTTCCATACGTCTGATAAATGACCGTTTTGCCTCGGCTGACCCAAAATCTCTTCTCAGAGAATTTATAGCCGTTGCAACGTTTGGAAAATCCATTCCCACAGTAGAAGTAGGTTTCCAGACGTCCAGATATAGTGCCAAACGTCCTGTATGTCGTCTGATAGACTTGAACAAGAACCCTGTTTAGATCTGATTCAAGTCAGGAGGAAACCCGCATGAAATCAGACGTCTAACCTTGAAGTCAGACATCTTAAAGTGGCCTTCCAGACGTCTGATGCCAGAGTTAGACGTCTAATTACCCTGTCAAGTGTAATCATTGTCCTGATTTCGGCCTGATTCTCTTGGGCTTTGTTCCCAACGGCTATAGAACATTTCCTAAGCCTTCCAAAGCCTTCCTAAGGCCTCTATAAATAGAGGGGAGCCTTTGACACACATACACACTTGGATACACTTAGCTACACACTTTCACACTCTTTTGTGTCCAGAAAAGATCTTGCTCTCTAAGCTCAAGTTATACATCTTGAGAGCATCAAGCTTCGCGCACCCGCTCTCCCGCCATTGTTTACGAGAGCGACATTGCACCATCGCGTGGCACATGCACCGCGTCATCAACTCGACGCACTCCTTGCAAAGGGGAGTTTCCTATTTCCTATAGAAGCTAGGTTTAAATTACTTTGTTGGCTCTATAAGATTACTTGTTTTATTTTATCTTTGTCTTTTGGTTGGGTATTCGCTTTGCGAATTCCCGTCTCCTTCGTGGGAAAAAATCCTTCTCGTGGAGAGAAGGGGTTGAGGAACGCTACCCTCGTACTTGTAGCGTGGTTGTAGTGAGGTTGAATCACCCTCGTTTTAAGTGATTCGGTTTAGTGGATTTTGATCAACTTGGTTGATCGGAAAATCCTAACTCGAGAGGGTTAGGTGGTGGTTTTCACCCGATTTGGGTTTCCACCTAAAAATAATTGTGTACATTGTGTGATTGGTTTTCTTTGGTTTTCTCTCTCTTATTTTTGTAATCGAAACATTGTACTTCTAGAATACAGTTTGCCCCCTTAGTTCGACCTCGGGAACTCTTTTATTTTCGAGTAACAAATTGTATTAAACTGGTAACCACTTGTCTATGCTATACTACGACAAAATAATAGAACTATAGATGAGAGTGCCCCACCACGCGGGTAGAGTGGCCTTTCCAATTATTTATCGAAAATTACGAAATTGTGAAATAGTTAATAGAGTCTAGGGCATTGCATGAACCCTAGGACGGAGAAATTAGATTGAATGATAAATCCTTGGGTATTGCATGAATCCTAGGACTGGAAAACTAGATTGAATGATAGATCCTAGGGTACGGCATGAATTCTAGGACTGGAAAACTAGTTGAATATATAAACATTGCAGTCTTGGAAAAGTAGAAAGGAAATGATAACTGCCTGTAAATTGGTTAACAGCTGCCTGTTATGAATGAATAAATACAGTTGAGAACATGGGTTATATGAATATAAAGCTGGAACGGTGAAACCTCAATTGGCTGAGTTAAAAGAGCATGAACCCTACGGGGAATTAGGAGTAGAGCTCCTGGAAAGGGAATGGAATAGAATTGGGGAAGTGAGCTGGCCCTTGAGTACGGAGTACCAAGGAGAGTGACTGTCCCCCTGTTTAGTGCAAAGCGGAGCTAGCCGCCCCAGGGGCCCGGGGTTAGGTCTGGCCACTTTGTACTGACTTTTGGCCCTCGTGTACACAGTACCGAGGAGAGCTACTAGTGTAGGGAGAGCACTAGCTACCCCACGGGCCCCGGGGTTCTGTTAGCTCTCCTACACCGACTTGTTAGGCCCACTGGGCAAACCAGGGTAGTCAGGTGAGGGTGCACGGATTGTGGAAGGGCAAGACCCCTGTTTGGTTATTGTGGAGGGGCTGGGGCCCTGTTACTGAGAGGACTCTACCCTATACTGGTTCCGCGCTGTGCTTTGGGCGCACCTGTTAACGGAAACGACTGACCGCATGCCAGTGCAGGGTAGCTACCCATGCGTTTATCGTGCGTGTCATAGTCACCGTTACGTATGTCAGTGACCTTGGGGTGGTTGACTGAGGGTAGGACCACCACGGGAGACTCTCCCGGCCAGGAGAGCACCACGTGTTACTTCTACTTTTCGGGAAAGACTGCAATCAAGATCGTTCCTACGACGAACATTCAAGATCAAGAGAAGGATCTGAGAAATAATCAACAGTGAATAAATGGAAAAATATAAGGAAAGAAAGTAAAAATATAACAGCTACTGTATGCTCTACTGCTTCTTTTAGCTTTTAGTTGCCACTCTACTCAGCGTTTCGCTGACGTGTCACCCTTGTTACCTTTTCAGGACCAGGTGTTGAGCAGCTAGAGTCAGCGGCGGCAGAGGGCGCTGGGCCTAGTAGAGCCCAGTAGTGTTACCTGTAGTACCTACTGTACTTTTCTTTCCGCTGTAGTGAGTAGTTTTCTGTTACTCCCTGTACTCTCTTTATTGTAAGCTTCATGTTATATACATGTTTATTTCTCTACTATTGTGGTGATGTATACTGTAGTATTTCTTTTCTTTTGCTGTATTTTGTTACTGCTAGTTATATACATGGTGAATGTGGTTTATTTTACTGCTCTTTTGGTTACTTTCTCGTTGGACGACTGGGTCTTGGGATCAGTCGAGTCGGTCCGATTCTCGTGTCTCGTAGGGATTCGGGAATCGGGTCGTTACACCCCTTGACTTGTAGAAACATACCTTGTAACACTACTTTCACATTCCTTTGTGTCAATGAGAAGAAATCATCAAGACAAGAAGTGATCTTATTCTCCAAGCTCCATTCAACAGATTCGAGAGCGTCGTTACTCTACCAAGATCGCACCTACATTCTTCCATCTAAGGGAAGTCTCTTTCTCCTATAGAAGCTAAGTTTAGAATTTATCTTTGTGGCTCTATAGGGTTGCTTTGTAATTTTACTTTGTAAATTCGTTGGGTATTCGCGTTGCGAATTCCTGTCTCCTTCGTGAGACAAAAACCTTCTCGTAAAGAGAAGGGGTTTGAGGTACATTACCTTCATATAAAGTAGTGTGGCTGTAAGAGATTGTACTACCCTCATTTAAGTAGTATATTAGTGGATTTAATCGACTCGGTTGATCGAGAAATTCTAAGTCGAGAGGCTTAGGTGGTGGTTTTTACCCTGGTTTGGGTTTCCACCTAAAAATACCTGTGTTTGTTGTGTGATTGCATTTTGTGAGATTGTTTTATTTTGCTTCCGCACTTTATTTTTATATCCTGCAAATCTCACCCCCTCCTATAGGAATCTCCATTTGGTATCAGAGCTGGTTTTCCGCCTTTAGGAGTAACTTCTGCGGAAAGATCAATGGAAGGGAGCATATCCGTAATGAGGATTTTCGAGGGGCAGTCTACCACCCGTCCGCCGTTCTTCGACGGGAGCAACTACCCCTATTGGAAGCTCAGGATGAAGACGTGACTTCAAGCCAACGACTTTACGATTTGGGCCAGGTGCGAGACGTCGTTTGACATCCCGGAGAAACCCGCGAGAGGTTACTTGCAACAACAAATTTGTGAGCTCTCTCTCAACTCAAAAAGAATGAACGCATTGTACTGCACGTTGAACCTAGAAGAATTCAATCGAAACTCGCAGTGTGCCACCGCATACGAAATTTGGCACACACTTGGGGTAACTCACCAAGGTACGTCTAAGGTAAAGTCTTCTAAAATTAATTTATTTTCACAGGAATTTGAATCATTTTTTATGGAGACTAACAAAACCTTAAGTGAGATGAACACTAGGTTCACTCTCATTGTGAATGGATTGAAAGCTTTAGGGAATACCTTTATCAAGGGGGAGCTTCAAGGAAAGCCTCTCCGTTCCCTGAGACCGGAGTGGGAAGAAAAGGTCACCGCGATCGAGGAGGCGAACAACACAGAAGAGCTCAACATGGAGGATCTCCTAGGCAATCTCATGGCTTACGAGAAGAAGTTGAAGCAGAAGAAGGATGCACTGAAACCAAGACCAAAGAAGTCTCTTGCATTTAGAGCTGCTTTAGACACCGAGGCAAGTTCCAACGACGAAGACTTCAAATTTTTACTTAAAAAATTTTCCAAGTTTTGTAGGGATTCTAAGAGAGAAAAGAATGTGAAGAAGGAAAAGGAGCAAGTTAGCCCGAGATGTTTCTACCACTGCAACAAAAAGGGTCATCTTCGTCCCCAGTGCCCTCTTCTCAAAAAAGAGAAGAAGGAGAAGGAGAAGAATTAATAAATAATTAATGTCAATGATGAGATCACATTTGTGGGCTAATCGTATGCATAAATACCTAGATATTAGAATGATGTCTACATATAAATAGCATACTTAGATTTATAAATAGATTAGTTTATAAAAATGATTGCATGCATATTTTATATATTGCATTCACAAGTATTAGAAGGTAATGTGCATTATGGTGACATGCATGCATTACATGAATTATTTTGGATTACCTTTGTAAATAACCCATTTTTTTTCTTTTCCTAGAAAATCCACTGCTTCAATGAGCCGCATCCACCGCCGCCAGCCTTCTCGCAACAGTAAATAGCCACAACGCATCCCCAACGGTTTAGATTTATTCCTCGGGTTGCTGGTCGAGATGTGCGGCGGGAGAAACAAACGGGAGAGGCGTTTAAAAGAATGGACGATCGGCTTCCATCTTTTGGCTCTCGCCTCCATCGTGCTCTTCATGCGCACACCATGTACATGGTATGCAGAGTAATCTAAAGCAGGCTTCATCTTCTTCCTCCGCCCGCCCTCGGCCTCCTACACACGATGACAGCGTGCGCATCCTCACCACCAACCCCTCCGTAGCAGCACGCATAACCATATCTTTCTTCTTCCTCTTCTCCAACCTCAACAAAGCAACCCAACACTGCCACAGTCCCTTCACCCATCGCCCCCACCTCAGCAAACCTACACCCTTAGCCGCAGCCCACCAACAAATGCCGCAGCCCCTCCCTCATCACCCCTACCTACTCCCCTATGTCTCCTCCTCCTCCTCCTCCTTCTACTTCTTCTTTTCCTCCTGCAACTCATAAAGGAACCCAAAGCCATGACCTTCACCACCGCCTCAACTCCTCACCTTCGGCACCCGCTCTCGATGTGGCTACTACCGACGCCCTCCCCGCTGCTTCCTGACGTCGACACTGCCTTCGGCGACTCCACTACCTGCCACGAAGACGCTAGCAGCACCCACCGCCACCGACCTCTGCTCCGCCATCTAGCCACGTTCGATCATCCCGGGCCTCGCCTCCACCACCAACATGCTCCTCTCCTCCGATGGAGCTCCTCCACCAAAGCAAACGGCCGACGACCCCTCCTCCATGCATGCAAGGAAAAGAGAGAATCATCCCCTGTTTTCACATCAATTGAAATTTACATTGAGATGCCATTGCATGAGTTTTTATTTTAAATGAAAAATTTCTGATTTATTAAGTGATATTGTAGCCAGACACCCTTTAGCTTTCATTATTTCTCGGGCCATCTAATAGCATATCTCTTTTCTTATTTTGTTAAGCCTCACATTTAAGGGTGATATTATAATTCACATTTGCTGCCATTGAACATTTGAGTTGATGGAGTTTACAGGAGTATTCTAGTGAAGGAGAATTTGCATAAGTGGTCCATCTCTTTTCAGCAATTAGAGATTAGTTATTTGATTAATCTATAAGTGTTCTCTCTTTGGCATTAGGATGAATGAATGAAATTGTTTTTAAGTAAACAAGAGGAAAACTTATTGCGAGTTTATTTGGCTCGATCCTCCCTGTGGATACGACATTTTTACTATGGTTTAACTTGATATCTGTTTTAATATTTGATTGAGAGAATTTCCACCACACAACTACAACGACATATCAGTTTATCGCTATCATCTTCATAATCAAGCGAAAACCTCTCCATCAGCCAACAATACCAAGATAAGTGATAAGTATTTGCAAGAGATACTTAAGCACTATAAAAGTTATGAATTGGTGCCAGGGGCACCAACATAAAAATGTACATGATGACACTAGTATCTAAACTTACGTGACTGGTGGTGATGCCATTAGCATCAATGGTGATGCCGTTAGTACCTATGGTGGGGCCATTAGCACCATAATAGGTGTTTACAGAATTGATACCAACAACAACAAAATAAGTGATAAGTAATTGATACCAACAATATCAAAATAAGTGATAAGTGTTTGCAATAGATGCTTAAGCACTTTAAAAGTTACTGAATAGGTGCTAGGAGCACCAACATGAAAATGTATGTTGTGACATTAGTATCTAAACTTATGCGACTGGTGGTGATGTCATTAACACCAATGGTGATACCCTTAGCACCTATGGTGGTGCTGTGCTGTCAGCACCACAATAGGTGTCTACATGAGTTGAACACTTTTGCCTTTTAGGAAAATGTGGCAGCCAAGACCAAGAAAGGTACTTAGCACCCATGTGACAAAAAAGAGATGCAATCCTCACATGTGACTCCACCCACCAACATCTCGTCCAATCCTCTCATGTGACTCCATCCACCAACGACAAAGACCTACCCCAGCCAACTCTTCTATATTTGCACCAATGGTGATGTTATTAGCACCTATGGTGATGCCAAAAGCACCTATACTATCTCACAGCAATTATGGTAATGCCATTAGTATCTATTATAGTGCCGACGTCATCTACTGAAGACAAAATTTCCTCTCCCTCCACCAAATGTGGGCCCACTTGATAATTGATATTTAATATAAAGAAACAAAAGAACGTAATATTTGTTATGTAGTTGTCCCCACCATATTCAAAAAAATCACTACACAACTTTAACTTAAAACGTACAGGTGATAAATAATTTTGCACTCGTGATAAACTACTTTGCACCATTGATAAATTATTGTAAGGTGTCTTTGCAACGATGTAATCTCATTTCTCACCCGTGATAAATTATTCCAATGATAGTTTCAGTTGTCCAAAATGATTTTGCACCCGTGCAAAGTAATTTCGCAGCCGTGTAAGGTGATTTTGACCTATGGATTTATGAATTACGGTTTAGGATTTAGACTTATGGAAAGTGATTTCACGTATAGGTGAAGAAACACTTGAAATTTAATTTTACACCAGTGTAATCATACTTAGCACCAGTGCAAAGTAAGATTGCATTGGCACTAAGTAATTCAAAGTAAGATTGTACCGATGCAATCTTACTTTACACACGTACAATATTATTTTGAAGGTGTAAAGTGATTTTGTACAGTTGTAAAATAAGATTACACCCGTGTAAAGTGATTCCGAGGAGATTTAAGTGGTTTACATCTGTACCAAAGTAATTTATTGTTGATTCCAACAGTGATATATTCCACCATGTGTAATACTTTTGTAGATAAAAAAGAATACAATTAAAATCATATATACAATACTGTACATTAATTTTTACATTTTTCAACCAACACTCTTTAAATTATTGTTCACCAATTCTAATGGCAATCTCATTCCTCTGGCTCATTAGATATGATATAAATAAAACTAAATTTCGTACAAAATTAATTCTCTGAAAGTTTAACGAATACATCATTTGATCAATAGCCGTTAGTATACATTCAGTAAAATAAAAGGTTTTATATATATCATTATAAATTTTTGATATGTTTTTATATTTAGCATTTATATTGTTACAAAATTACTTCATTATATATGATCATATATCTTTGCTTCGTTAAATTTGATAGAAAATATTTAAAAAATTTTTAAAATATTAAAATTTATATTTATCTTTCAATAATTTTTTCACATTTTTTGACACCTAAAAAATAGAATTTACATATATATTCTTATAAATTTTTGATATGGATATATCCTCACCTACTTAATATATATATATATATACCCCATTAGCGATAAGTAAGTGTAACATTATCTAAACCATCAAATAACTACAACATTATCAAAACATTGAAGAGCCAAGAAGAAGAAGACATGACAGTGGGTACGGAGTTCATTTAAACAACGTATAGACGAGTTAATTAGAGCTTAATTCGACCAACGGTGTAGTAGGGAATGTATGTCCTAAGTAGATTCACATGTTCTTGTCCATAAATGCTTTAGAAAATAACTTCAAGATGGGAAAGGGGAAGACATTTCATTGATTGATCGTCTGTACAGTTGAAATTAATGGTTTTGACGGAGGACTGATGCGTGGAATGGTTAGTAGACTTTTACTAGTCCAAGTAATAATAACTTGTTAGAAAAGAATGCAATTAATGATATTATAATTGAAAGATCGGACATTTTCTGGCCAATCTATTAAACAAACGACATTGTTCAATCGGCTATAAAATTTAGTGCACTCGATGCCTTCTGGGTTAATCATCGGCACCTCGTGAATGTGAGGGTGTTCGATGTTAATTGGGGTGCTAATCATTTTCGTGTTTACTTAAATTGATGCTCACACCACCGGTTTCTATGGAATGGGATCTAGGTGTCAGGGAGATGGAAAGTTAACACCAATCTTACTAACAGTATTCCTTAGAATTGATGTTAGCAAAATTGACATTAAAGACCTCAAAACTTGAGTTATATATAATTATATGGATTTACCTCTCTAGTGAACGAAAGTTAGCCTCCTAAATAAATTAACCCTATTGTTTCCGATTGTAGAGTACATATATATGTATATACTTGCGACAAGAACCAGTAAATCACCTTCGCTGAAAACGACCTTTCTAACGGAGCCTGCGCTCTTCCCGTCACCTTCAACCATCTCTATGCTCTTGACATCTTCGGAGAATATCTTGGGATAAATTTCATTGGAACACATGATGCCCTCCCAAAATTTATCAGCTGAGCAACCGAGCTCGACCTCCATCTCCAACTTCCCGCTCAAGGGTGCCATCTCTGGAACCAGACTGCAGACAAGACAGGATAGTTGGGGGAAGGAAGGTTTAAATATTTCTACTCTATGTTGGAGGTTGTGGTGGTGCAGAGCATCGAGATGTTACGGTGGTATTTATAGCCTTTTTCTCTTAATTATAATCAGTTCCATCTCATTTAGGTACATCGAACTGTAGGGATAAAATAATTTTATATTATTTTAGTTCAGTTCTACATGTCGAATGCCTTGTGGGGACAAGAAAAAGTTGATACGGGTTGGTGAGAGTCAGCAGTACTCATTGGTCGAAGGTGTGTACCCTCGAGCCTTTCTTGGACTTTTTTCACCCTATGGTGTTTTTTGAGAATTTTTTATTACTTTAATATAGATTTCTAAGTAATTATTTCAATCAATAATTCTCACTTTTTTTTATTAAATAAATACTCACTGCATTTGCTACTCTTAATTTTAATATATAAAATATATTTGTACATTATAAAATATATATGTCACATGACACATTATATATATATATATATATATATATATATATATATATTAGGATGAAAAAGTAAATTATCGTTTGTATTTGATTCAAACGAGTGTCCTTACTCCGTAGGATCAACGTTTAGTTCAAGTCATTGCTTATTCTCAGGTTTAAATTTTTAATCTTAATTTGAAGGAATTTTTTTTTCTTGCTCTCTCCCTCTTCTATTTCGTTGATAAAGATGAAGGAGCTTTCATAACTGTAAAATCAAAGGGGTTCAAGAATAAGGTTAGATGATCTTAAAAGTAATCCCTGGGTAAATTAAGGTGCACTTGCGAAATCCTTCGACCACGTCAATCGAGTTTAGTTTATACGTAAGAAGTAAGTAACTGGTAAATTAAGCTTATATCGCTCCACATGTACAAGGACATATAGCAATCTATAGATTATAAAGTCATACATACCATTTAAATTGTAATCACAGTCTGTAGGAGGATATCCCATCAAAACCATCCAACTATGAAAGTGTTTAGCAAAGAACAAACTCATGATCTTGATAGGAAAGAAGTATGCATGGTTATCAAGATAAGTAACATCAGTAGCAACCACCAACGTGTGCGGAAAAACTTTTCCCTACCAAACCTTGGAAATTCAAAAGGCTTAATCAGGAAAAGTAAGAAAGTGTATATATAAAATTCCAATTTCACGTCACTCTCGTCCATTCTCCATCAAGTGGTCAAACTTTCAAACGTCCAAATATTGCAAGGTAGAAGAAAAAGGACAATTTTCTTTTTTCGAGAAGCTGTGACCGTCCGATTTATACCAATTAATTTTTTATCGTAACTCTTTACAATCGACGAAGTTGAAAACGTAACAAATTCATGATAGAGGTAACAAAGGATAAAAATGATATTTATATATTTAGCATATGAGAAAGAGGAAAAGATATTTACTTCTTGTCAAAAATATTATTTTCTTTTTAAAACTTAATTTTAGTTGTATTTATGTATCTATTTTGTAGAGATATATAAATTTGTAAATATGAGAACTTAGAGGTATATGTGCAATATCAATAATATATAAAAATTTAAGGGTAGTATTATATATATTCTATTATATATTTTATAATATATCTTAATGTTAGGTCGAATATTGCTATTATTCTATGTGTAACCCCTATCTCCTTACCTCCTTCTTCTATGGGATTCATCAATTTTGAATTCAAATTTTTCATATAAAAAAAGCATCCCACCAATAGCCCCCCAACCTCCTGCTACACCACCCACCCATCCACAATCTCCTTCGACGAGCTTCCCCACATGCAACCCCGACCTCCGGTAGCTCCAACATCCTCTGACGAGTTCCTTCGACCCCAGCCTGACCCCGACAAAGCTCCTCCAATCGACTTCGACGGAGCTCCTCCTCCGACCCCATTCCATCCTGACCATGGTCCTCCAGCCGACCCTAATCCCGACCGAGCTCCTCCGACCTCATCCCAACCTCGACCCTAGCCCCATCCTGACCTCGATCGAGCTCTTCCAACCTCATCCCGACCTCGACCCCATCCCGACCCTGACTAAACTCCTCCAACCGACCTCGATGTCCCAAGTATGTCTTGCAGATCAACATGGTCATTGTGGACTACAAGTATTCCCTGTGGGGTTTCGATGCCACCTCCAGCAGATACCTCCCCAAATTGTCGGAGGTTAGAAGGTTTTACGAAGTGGGTTCTTATCGCTTTTGCGATTGGTGTTGATGGCTTTGAGAAAAGTGATGCGTTTTTGTTGAAACTTGGGAAGTGGTGATGTTGTTTTGGGGGTTAAAATTTTGATTTATGAAGTTGGGGATGCTTAGGTCGAGAATGTTAGATGGTATATTCTATTATCATTGACAATGTAATTAATTCTGCTATCATCATTGTTTTTCTCAATAAGAGTTGCCATGCCCTCGATGGAATAAGAATGTTAGAGTAAACTTTTTAAAATTATCCGCTTGGGTTTACTCCCCTTGACATAATGAAACAAATGGTAATCTCATCTCACCTATTATTTACTTGCCTTTAAGCATCCTGTACTCTTCCTTGTTTTAAGTGGCTATTTTAAGAGCATATCTAATCTAAGCTTTGAAAAGTAGTCATCTTTGGCTACATCAATTACTTGAGTAGTATAGAAGTTGTTAAATAGGTGTCAAGGGCATCAACATAAAAATATACGTGGTAACAATGGTATATAAACTTATGTTGATGTGGTTCATATCTTTTTTACTTGAGGTGATGGTGGCTTTTCAACTCATCTGGTGCTGATGCCATTAGCACCAATTGTAACACCGTTAGCACCACAATTGATGTTTACATAATTAATGTCAACAATAAGAAGATAAGTGATAAGTAATTGATGCAACAATACCAAGATAAGTGATTAGTGTTTGCAATAAATACTTGAGCACTATAAAAGTTACTGAATAAGTGCAAGGGGCACCAACATTAAAATATACGTGATGACATTGGTATCTAAACTAGATACGTAATCGGTGATGATGCCATTAGCACCTATGGTGGTGCCGTCGGCACCATAATAGGTGTTTGAATCATTGATGTCAACAACATCAAGATAAGTAATAAGTAATTAATGCCAACAATACCAAGATAAGTGAAAAGTATTTGCAATACATACTTAATGTTACGACCCGATTTCCGGATCTCTACAGAACCCGAGACCGACTCGCCTTAACTAATCCCACGACCTAGTCGTCTAACGAGAAATAACTAAAAGTAGGAAATAAACCACATTCACACATTTAATATAACTAAGCGGAAGGAAAGAATGAGGCAGTAAAGAAAAGTAGAACAATTGCCTCAAGATTGTACATGACACCACAACAACAACAGAAATAGAAAGTAACAAGAACAGTAAATTTAAAGTCCAGTACTCACAATTACAGCAGAACAAAAGAGCTGGAAAGAAAATTACTACAGCTGGGCTCGACTGGGCCCAGCTCCCTCTGTAGCTGGAAATTCGAGCTGCTCAACTCCTGGTCCTGAATAGGGTTACGAAAAGACGGAGTCAACTAACGTTGAGTAGAGTGGTGTTTACATTATTTATGTGCAAGTAAAGTAAAAACAACATGTAGGTTTTATTCTCATTTCTATTTATCTCATTTATGTGTTTCTAGTTCATCTATTTCTCAAAGTATTCAAGTATTTCTTGATCTTGCTTGTTCCTCGTGGGAACGATCTTGATTGTAGTCTTTTCCGTAAAGTAAAAGGTACACATGGTGCTCTCCTGATCGAAAGAGTCCCCTGCTGTAGTCCTACACAGTCAATCACCCCGAGGTCACTGTCGAGACGTAATGATTACTACGGCACGGTGATAAGCACACGGGTAGCTATCCCGCACTGACACGCGGTCAGTCGTTTCCGCTAACGGGTACGCCCAAAGTATTTGGGAAAGCGCACCGCGTGCCTTCCCAAAGCCCTCATCTGCGTACGAACTCGCAGACACAACTTTAGCCCAACATCCCCTACGCTACAATCTGCACGGCGGAAGGTAGTGCAAGAAGATACGTACCTCACGTGATATTATGCTTTCAGACGTCCGGCTTCAGCTCCGGACGTCCTGGTGCCTTGCCAGCTGTCTGGACGATACTCCAGACATATGATACTGGAAAACTTCCAATATCAGAACCTCCTCCACACATCTTGTCCCGCTCGTGCCTCCGCCCTCAGACAACACAACGGCAGCTCCAACAGCTACAGGAGCTTGAGAAGCTCCGCGTCGGCATCCTCCTCTCTCCCACGAACTCCTCCTCGAACTCCACCGAGCTCCTGCGGTTGTCGTCCTCCTCCCTCGCACTCTCTCGCTCTCGCTCTTCCCCGTTCTCCCTCGTCGGCTCCTCTCCTTCCTCGTTGCAGCTGCAGCAGAGACGGAAGGCTGGAGGGGCATGGCCGACGCAAGGAGAAGGTGGAAGTGGCGGTGGCTTGAGTGGTGAGGGGGTGAGAAGAAGAGAAGGGGGGTTTAAATAGGATGGGTTTAGGGTTTAGGAGGTGAGGGTGCGGAGGAGAGAGAGACTCCTGCACGTCGCCTGCACGCAGAGCGCGAAAGGGACGCACGAAATTTCCCACTTTCAGACGTCCAAGCATGTGCCCAAACGTCTAGACAGACGTCTGACTGAAACTCCAAACATCTTATCCAACAAAAAAGGCAATGGGTCATTTCACTTAAGCACTATAAAAGTTTCAAATAACTGCTAGGGGCACCAACATAAAAATATACGTGATGACATTGGTATCTAAACTTACGCGACTGATGGTAATGCCGTTAGTATCTATGGTGGGGCCATCAGCACCATAATATGTGTTTACATAATTGTTGCCAACAACAATAAAATAAGTGATAAGTAATTGATGCCAACAATATCAAGATAAGTGATAAGTGTTTGCAATAGATACTTGAGTACTTTAAAAGTTACTAAATAGGTGCCAGGAGCACCAACATGAAAATGCATGTGGTGACATTGGTATGTATTGGTGCAAAGGCACCACGATCGTCAATTTTGATGATAACAAAACACTTTTGTTTTAACATTTGCATTTGAGTTTAAGATTTCAGGATAATTGCAAATGGATACAAGTGTGAAGGACCTCAAAGCTCGCTTCGATGGTGGATTGGAGGAGCTCATTGGAGGAGAAGGAGCTTCACAAGGAGCGAAAGCTTGAAGAAGGAAGGATATGAAGAATAGCATAGATTTTCGTTTTTGTTCGTTGTACTTTATTTTTGTTTCTTTTGTCGCTCTTTATTTCTGTCTTAGAATTTTTATTAAAGAGCCTTAAAGTTACCTAACTGTAGTTCTAGGAACACTTGCACAACCCTAGGACACTTAGACAACTCTTAGAGAACTTAGAAAATCAAGATAGGCGTCAGACAACCTTATTAGAAGTCTAATCTGATAATCAGACGTCCGATAGTGAACTGTAAGACGTCTGAATGTTGAAACCGATGTCCAAGAACACTTAGGCTGGACTTAGTAGGTTTTGTCTATTGAAATCAGATGACCAACTCTTAGTTCAGACATCTTAGCAGACATCTGATGACTTGGCCAGACGTCTTGGTGCTGTGTAAAATCGTGATCGGTTTGATTATATTTTATTATTTGAAAACAAAAATTCTCCAAGGTCGAACCCAGAGAGAAAAACTTGATTCTAGAAGCGTAGAAAATCACAATTTACAATAGATACTGTTTTACAAAAGAAAGACTAAAGAAGGGAAAAAAATCTCTTCTTTTCTTCTCTCTTTTCTTCTTTTGTCTTTCTTTCTCTCTCTTCTCAGATGTATGACTCCAAGGGTCAGACGCCTTAAATGTCACTTGCTACAGTAGTGCTTCTTCTCTTTTCAGCTACTGCTGCTGCTGGTTCTTATTTTCTCTGCTGCACTCTGCCTTCTCTTTCTTCTTCTTTGCCTTAGGCTTTAGCTGCATCTTTAGCTTCTTCTTCCTTGGCCTCTCTCTGCTCTTCTACTGCAGATCCTCCTTGGCTTCTTCTTCTTCTTTCTTTTCTTCAGCAGCGTCTCTTCTTCTCCTATTCTCTTCCTTTTCTTCTTCTTCTTGCTGCTGCACTCCCACCTCCTCCTCCTTCTGCTTTCCTGCACAGTGCATGATTAGGCAAAAACCTACCCCTACCCTCCCCACGTCTCTCTCTCTATTTCACTTTAGGGTTCGCTCTCCCAAGGCCTTAATCGGGTATGAGGGTCGGGTGACGCGCCCGGGACCAGGCGCACCGGCGTGGGTGGTGCGCGAGGTGTGCACGGATAGGTTAGTTGGATCCAGGTGCTAGGTCCGCGGGGGAGTGTCGCGGACGAGGCGTGGTAGGGGGGCGGCGAGGGACCTCACCCCTGTGTGTCTTGAGGCAAATAACCCAATTCACAAAATCAATTTAAACCGCCCGTCGCGCTCCTACGTTTACGAGGTGGGACTAAATGCCCCACCTGCTTCTGCTAGCGCTCGCAGGAGGTGAGCTCCACCCAATTGGAGCCGCTGTGAGTTGCGCAAGGCCTGTTCTCAGGTTGGATGCACTTGCCCACCCAACGCGCGTCGCTTGGACTCCTGAAGCCTTGAGTGCGCGACTTGGAGCTCGAGAACAAGCAAGCTTGCTTGCTCGTTATGGCGGACGGAGGCTAGGATCTGCAAGACACAAAAATGGCCTTGCGGCCCTGTCAGACCACGGGAAAACCTTCGCTGTATCACGGAGAAGATGAAGAAGGGGTCAACTGGCCACGGGGTAACCTAGGCGTGCATGCCCAGGTCGCCCTGTGTCCGTGAAAATGGGTGTCTTCAGGGGAAGTGTTGGGAGCGTGTGGTGGTGAATGGGAAGAGGGGTTATGATCAGTGAGTCGTGGCGGAGCTTGTGAGGTGGTTGGTGAGGTGGGTGGATGCGTGGAGCGGTGGATACACCTCGCTGGTGGTCTGCCAGAGGTGAAGGTGATGATGGTCGGCGTGTGGCAGTGCATGATTTAGGAAATAGATAAGGGGGAAATGAAGAGGGAAAAAGGGAAATAAGTCTAACCTAACTAAGTGGACGAAAGGGGGGAGAATCGGTGGCTGGCTGTACCTGCTGTCGTCGAAGAAGATGATGTCCAGGGAGGAGTGACGGTGATGATGACGGGGCTAGAGGTGCGTGCGCGGGTGTTGCACGACGCGGAGGAAGGCGGTGAAGGCGGCTCTACCGTTGGTATTGTGGCAGAGCGACGAAAAAGAGGAGGGCTCGCCGGAGCTCGCTGGACTCTTGACCGAAGGAGGAGGAGACGAATTGGGGGGAAATCTTCGGCCAAGTCAAGCTGGAAGGAAGCAGCAGGGGTTGCCGTTCCTTAAATTGGTGCTGGCAGAGAGAGAGTAGCACGGACGAGACGGGGATACCTCGCCAGAGGTATGGCCGGAAAATGACCCATACCTCTCGAGCGTTCGCACGAGAGGTATGGTGGCCAACAGGGCATGGGAGCCGGCCCATGCTGTAGGGGACAACACAAGGAGTCTCCCTTTCAAATCTAGGGCCGGCTCCCCAGGCCTGTGCGGCGCCATCCTCCGCGTAAAGTCGCCGGAGGTATGGTGTGCGCAGGCGGGTGGTAGAGGGACTCGTTTGAAGAAAATGACAGGAAATCTAGGGGGGTATCTACAAGAGTCTAAAAAGTTAAGGGTCAAAAGTAATTGTTGAGGACTTTTTTGTAAAGTGGGTCAAGGCAACCTTTCCTTAGGTCCAAATTTTGGTATAAACCTAATTTGGACCTAAGAAATCCAATGGCGAGGTTGGATTTTAGGTTTGACCAAGTTTGATGAGATATTTTGCACAAAAACCCAAATTAGGTCAAAAATTGGGTATGGTTCTCAATCTAAGTCAAGATAGGTTCCAATGGCCAAATTGAAGGTTCTAAATCATAGGGGATATTTTTTCATAAATTTTAGAGGGTTTAATTGATTTTTATCTTACCTGAAACTTTGTGAATTAAATTGGATTTGTTTTAGGGTTATAGAATGTCATTTAATTCCCAGATTTTGTCATAACCATTTCCTGATCGAACCATCTCACTTTTTCTCTTATTAAGCCCATTTGACCTATGTCTAGACCCTTAGAAATCCTGTTCATGCACTGCATTGGTAAAATTGCAGTTTTACCCCTTGTATATTATTTTATTCTCAGATTTGCAATTCCCTGATTTAGGCTTTCCCTTAGGTTTTGTAGGAGATTTTGTACAATTAATTAGGTCAAAATGTGCTAGTTACGGTTCATGATGAGGTTCTCATCATGTCTAATTAGTGGAAGGTTGGCCTTCACAATATGATCGTTAAGAAATGACCTTTAGGCTTCTATTAGACGTCCGTAGAGGACCTTAAATGTCTAATTAGTGACCGTTAGCCCTTAATTGAGACAAAATCACTTTTCTTGAGGCTAATAGCCGTTTGTGCCTTTGGAAATCCATTCTCGTAGTAAATTGGTTTTCCAGACGTACTGACCTTGTGCCAGACGTCGGATATGTCATTTGACTGAATTACACTAGAACCCCGTTTAGGTTTTACTCAAGTCAGTAAGGAAACCCATCTAGGATTAGATGCCTGATTTAGTTTCCAGACATCTTAAGAGTGTTTTCTAGACATCTGATATTTTTCCCTAAGTACATTTATTGGACACTTAATTAGCCTAAGTACATTTAAATCACGCCTTATTAGATTGCAAGTAGAATTAAGTGATAGTTTATCTTAATTAGAAGATATTTTGTTAAAACTTCATACATATATGTTTATGCAGGGTTTTGTGTGCAAATAGCCAAAATTCAAATCCATCGCCAGCAGTACATTGGCTCTCGCTGGCCTCATTTGACTGCCTCCTTCTTGCCGGCCTCAATAGCCCGGCCACCCAGATTAGCCAACAACCTGTGGCATCGCCTCATCAATAATTTTGTTGGAGACGATCTCGGGGGAGGAAATAAAACTTGAGAGGCATTTAAAAAGAGGATGGACGAAGGATGGGTGCCTGGGGGGGAATCTTCACCGTGCATAGAGCTCGCACCATGGAAGGAGTTGGTGGTCCCTCGAGCTTGGGACCAGGTTGTATTTGTATTTTATTACTCAAAAATAGAAAATCTCCAAGGTCGAACTCAGGGAGCAACACTTGATTCCAGAAGCATACAAAATCACAATTTACAATATAAATATATCCTGTTTTACAAAAAAGATTAAAGAAAGGAAAATTTGTTCTTCTTTTCTTCTCTCTCTCTCTTTCTTCTTTTTCTTCTGCCTCTTTCTCTGTTCAAACGTCTGACTCCAAGGGTCAAACGACTTAAACTCCACTTGCTACAGTGTTCTGCCTCTTCTTTTCAGCTACCGCTGCTGCTGGTTCTTCTTCCTCTTGGCTTCTTCTTCTTCTTCTCTTCTTCTCTGCTGCGCCAAGTCCTTCTGATTTCTTCTTCTTCTTTTCTTCTCTACTGCTTCTCTTTCTCTTCTTCCTCCTTGCTTCTTTACTGTGCGAGGCATTTTCTCCTAACTTCGTCTTCTTTCCTTCTCTTCTTTTCGCTGCTGCACTCCTACCTCCTCCTTCTTCTCTTGCTTTCCTGCACAATGCATGGTTAGGCAAAACCTAACCCCTACCCTCCCACGTCTCTCTCTCTCTCAAATTCACTCCAGGGTTCGCTCTCCCAGAGCCTTAACTGGGTATGCGGGTCGGGTGACGTGCACAGGACCAGGCGCATCGGCGTGGGTGGTGCGCGAGGTGTGCACAGGCAGGGTAGTCAGATCCGGGTGCCAGGTCCGCGGGGGAGTGTCGCGGATGAGGCGTGGTGGGGGTACGAGGGACCTCACCCCAGTGTGTTTCGAGGCGATAAGCCTGAAACACAAATTCAATTTAAGTGCAGGCGCCCGCTTGTGAACTTCCGAGGTGGAACTAAAGTCCCACCCGCTTCTGTGCTTGCTCCCGCAGCAGAAGTTCTCGCAATTTCTGCAGGCGTGGAGTCTCTTGACTCCACTCGAAGTCTGGGTGCGTAAGTGCTGTAAACCTGCACCTCCTGAGGGCTTCGCCTGGAGCTGACCGCGACCTGGAGCAGCTTCAAGCTCAGCGGTAATGGCGGAGAGCGGCCTGACCCTGAAATCAGAAACACGGCCTTTTGGCCACGTCAGACCATAGGAAAACCTTCGCCGTGTCACGACGAAGGTGAGGAGGGGGTTGGCTGGCCGTGTGGCGGCCTAGGTGTGCGTGCTTAGGTCGCTCTGTGGTCGTGTTTATGGGTGTGTTTAGTGGGTGTTTAGGGAGGTGTTGGCGGTTGATGAAGGGGTGGAAAATGTTCAGCGGTCGGTGACGGAGGTGAAGAGGTTGGTGGCGAGACGTGTGAAGGTGTGGAGTGATGGGTGCTTCTCGCCGGAGGTTTGTCAGAGATGGGGAAGATGGCGGTGGATAGTTGCTGTCGAGGGGTAATTTGTGAAATAAATTGAGGGGAATTGAAAAGGGGATAGAGAGGAGTAAGTCTAACCTAATTAGCAGACGAAAGATGGGGAGGAGGAGGCGAGCGGCTGTGCTGCCGTCGCCGGAGAAGACAACGCCCAGGGGAGAAGATGACGATGAGGAAGAGGTGCTGGAGGGTGCCTGCTGGTGCAGCCAAGCACAGTGGATGATGGTGAGCGTAACCCTGCCATTGGTATGGTGGTAGGGTGACGAGATGCGGAGGAGGAAGGTCGTCGAAGCCTACGGGCGAATGGCCGAAGGAGGAAGAGACGAATTTTGAGGGAATTCCTTGGCCAAGACAAGCTCCAAGGAAGCGGCAGGGGCTGCCGCTCCTTAAATAGGGGCTGACAGGGAGGGGATCGCGAGGAGGAGGCGTGGGCTCCTCTCCGGAGGCATGGCCGTAAAATACCTATACCTCTCGAGCATTCGCACGAGAGGTATGACGACCGGCAGGGCATGGTAACCGATCCATGCGGAAGAGGACAACGTAGGAGATCTTCCTTTCAAGTCTGGGGCCGGCTCCCCAGGTCTGCGTAGCGCCATCCTCCGTGCAAAGTCGCCGGAGGTATGGCCTGCGCAGTGCGGTGGTAGAAGGACCTGTCTGCAGAAAGAGACGATAAAGATAGGGGGTTTCTGCAAGGGTCCAAAAAGCTAAGTGTCAAAAAGTAATTGTTGAGGACCATTTTGTAAAGTGGGTCAAGGCGACCTTTCCTTAGGTCCAAATTATGGTATAACCGTAATTTGGACCTAAGGAATCAAATGGTGAGGTTGGTTTTTAGGTTTAACCATGTTTGACCAGACATTTTGCACAAAAATCTAAATAAGGTCAAAAATTGGGTACAGTTCTCAATCTAGGTCAAGATAGGTTCCAATGGCCAAATTGAAGGTTCTAAACCTTAGGGGATATTTTTTCATGAATTTTAGAGGATTTAATTGATTTTTATCTTGCCTAAAACTTCGTGAATTAAAGTGAGTTTGTTTTAGGGTTACAGAATGTCATTTAATTCCCAAATTTTGTTATAACCCTTTCCTGATCGAATTATCCCACTTTTTCTCTTATTAAGCCCATTTGACCTGTGTCTAGACCCTTAGAAATCCCATTTATGTACTGCAATGGTAAAATTGTAGTTTTACCCCTTGTGAATTATTTTATACTCAGATTTGCAATTTCTTGATTTAAGCTTTCCCTTAGGCTTTATAGGAGCTTTTGTACACTTAATTAGGTTAAAATGTGCTAATTAGGGTTCATGATGAGGTTCTCATCAGGAGCCAACTCTTTGTTTTAAGTGTGCGCACCATCTCCTCTTGCAACTACCGTGCGGCGACAGAGCACGGCGCACTGCCGATCTTCATCACCACACCTGCGCTCGCACAACAGCAACAACAGTCTCCGTGCTCCCACCGGTGGTGAATAGCGCACTCGTGCTCCCAGCCCGCGCTCGCACAATAGTGCACTCGTGCCTCCCAACCCGCACGTGCACAGCCGCAGCAGCAAACATTCCGTTGCTGACCTCCTCTCGCACGGCCCTTGCGCGTGCGCCACAGCCGGCCCCCTCTTCTTCTTCTTCTCCATCAACCCAGAGAGCGGGTGTTTATCATGCTGAATCGGGTTTTAAGAATATCGCATTGTAATATAGCCGAAAAAGCCTTTAAAACAAATACAATTTTATTACTCAAATTTTAAAGTACGAGGTCGAACACAGGGAGCAAATTGGTGCTTTAAAAATCAAGATCACAATTAAATGAATATGTAATAATTTCAATGTCACAATGCAAAAATATAAGAGTAGATGTGTAGCACAAAATATTCAAGAACTCAATTATGAATAAAAAATAGAATTTCTTCTCTCTCTGATTCTCTTCTCCTTCTGATTTTTGCCTTGGTGAGCTCTGTCTCCTGCCTTCTGATTTGGCCTTGGCTTCTCCCTTCTTCAGTTTTCCTTGGCTTCCTCTACCTCTGCCTGCTTCTTCTTGTTTAGCTTTTCTCTTCTTTCTCTCTCTGCCAGCTGCCTTCTTCTTTGGCTTTTGCTGTGTTGCTTTCAGCTTCTTTTTGCTTCTCTTTTCCTTCTTTGCCTTAGCATCTGCAGCCCTTTTCTTTCCTTCTGCTCCTTCTTCTGTTCTTCTTTCTCTTCTGACTTCTGCCTTCTCTGCTGCCTTGCCATCTCCTTCTTCTTCCTTAGCTTCTCTTCTTCTCCTCTTCGGCCTGCAGAGCAAAACCTACCCCCTACCCACGCGAACTCTCTTCTCTCTTTTCTCTCTTAGGTTCTGCTCTCCCAGAGCCACGTTTCTCGGGTAATCAGGTCAAGTACACACCCGGGACCAGGCCCACCAACGTGCAGTGGTGGGCGATGTGTTCTAGCCAGGTGGGGTCACCAGGTCCGCGAGGCGTGGTCCCGGACGAGGCGGTCGGGTCGGATGACAGAGGGACCTTACCCTGTGAGTTGGAGGCGAAGAGCCTATGGCAAGAAAATAATTTATGCGGGTGAAGCACCTCGAAACTTTCCGAGGTGGGACTATCTTCCCACCCCCTTCGCGCGTGCCTGTAGCAGAAGAACTCCTTCGATTGAGGCAGCTGCGACTGCCGTCGACTCTAATTGGATGAGTGGAGATGCTCGCAAGAGTGCCCCGCGTAGCCTGGGACTCGACCTGGGGCTGACGAAGCCTGGAGCTCGTTGCAAGAAAGCTTCAAGCCTGGCGTCAATGGTGTAGGGCTCTTGGACCTGAAATCATCACAACGGTTTTGCGGCCACGATAAAACAATTAGGGAGCTTCGCCAAAGTGCGGCGAGTGTACAGAGGTGGTCTGCGTGGCGTGGGAATTCCTGTGGGAGCGTGCCTAGGGCACACTGTGGCCGTGTGTGTGGGTGTGTTCGGGGGTGTGTTTGGGTGAGTTGCGGAATGATATGAGTGGGGGATTATGATCTGGGCATCGAGGTGGAGCTTATGGACCGGTCGGCGAGGAGGGAGGTGGTCTGTGGAGGTGGAGCGAATTCGTCGGTTTTGGTGGTCGGAGGTGAAGGGGATGATGGTGGTGGAGTACGGCAGCTGTCGGTTGAGGGAAATAAAGAGGGGGAAGGAATGTAGAGGGTGAGAGAGAATTATCTAGGAGGTGAAGAGATGAAGATGAGACGGAGGTGGCGTCTGGCACGTATTACCGATGTCGGAGACGGAGATGCTTAGTGAGGATGGTCGACGAGGATGAAGAGGATGCAGGGGCGTCGGCGGGTGCTGCGCGACGTGGATGAACGTGAGGGAGAGGAACCTGCCACCGGTATTGTTGCTAGGTGACGAGGGAGAGTAGGAGAGGTTGCCGGAGCTTGATAAGCAAGTTGGCCAGCGGAGGAGAGACAAAATTGAGGAGGTTCTCTGGCTGATTCAAGCTTAGGAGATGCGGGGTGAAGTGGGGCTGCTTAAATAGGTCTCGGGAAGGGGTTTTGTGCTTGGAAGCCAACCTTCCAAGCAAGGTAAGGTCGCCGGCGATGATAACTCGAGAGAGACCTAAATCTCTCATGCGTTCGCATGAGAGATTGGGTACCAAGTAGGGCCTCAAATTGGGTTCACATTAGAGGGGATTTTTCAGAGAATCTCCCTTCCAATTTTGAAGGGGATTCTCTGAGAGATCTGGGAGAAATCGCCTTCTAAAACTTGCTGGAGTAGGATTCCTCTGCTCTAATGGTGGAGGGACCTAATTTCAAAGAACGATGAAGAATCTAGAGGTCAAATGCAAGGGTTTTTGAAAGATAGGGGTAGGAATGTAATTGGGTCAGACCTATTCGAAAAGTGAGTCAAGATGAATTCCCCTTAGGTCCAAATTTCGGTAAAAACCTAATTTGGACCTAAGGAATCCAATGGTGAAGTTAGATTTTGGGTTTGACCACGTTTGACTAGGTAATTTACGTAGAAATTTAATTTAGGGCAAATATTTGTCTGAGACCCCATTCTTGGTCAAAATGGGTTCCAATAGCTAAGTTGAAGGTTCTAAACCCTAGAGAATATTTTTATATAATTTTTAGAGGGTTTATGTGAATTTTATCCTAACCAGAACCTTGTTTAATCAATTCGATATATTTTAGGGTTACAAGAAGTCATTTAATTCCCAGAACTCGCACGAACCCTTTTCTATCTGTTTCAACCCACTTATTATCTTGTTAAGACCATTTGACCTGTGTTTAGATCTTGAGAAAATATGTTGTTTCTTGCAATGGTAAAATTACAATTTTACCCCTTATTTCTTGCATTTCTCTCAAAATGATTTTTCAGTGAATTAAGACCTCCAGTTGGTTATGTAGGAGCTTTTGTTCTCTTTTATGAGTCAAGTTGGGCTAGTTAGGGCTTGATGAGAACACCAACATGAGTCCTAACTAGTTCATTTTGACCCATAAAAGAGAACAAGAGCTCCTATATAACCAACTGGAGGTCCTAATTCAATGAATAAACATTCTGAGAGAAAAGTAAGAAACAAGGGGTAAAACTGTAATTTTACCATTGCAGTACAACAACGGATTTCTCAAGGGTTAAACAACAATCAAAAGGTCTTAACAAGATAAAAAGTGGATTGGTTCAGACAGAAAAGGGTTCGTGCTAGTTCTGGGAATTCAATAACATCTTATAACCCTAAAACTGACACACTTGATTAACCAAGGTTCTGGTCAGGATAAAATTCAACTAAATCCTATAAAAATCATATAAAAATATTCTCTAGGGTTTAGAACTTTCAATTTGGCCATTAGATCCTATTTTGACCTAGAATGGGGTCTCAGCTAGATATTTACCCTAAATTGGATTTTTACGTAAATTGCCTAATCAAACGTGGTCAAACCCAAAATCGAACTTCACCATTGGATTCCTTAGGTCTAAATTAGGTTTGTACCAAAATTTTGACCTAAGGGGAACTCATTTTGACCTACTTTGCAATAAGTCCAACTGATTACATTTCTACCCCTATCTTTCGAAAACCCTTGCATTTGGCTCCCTAGCTTCTTCGTCGTCCTTGCAAATAGGTCCCTCCACCATTATCGCGGAGGAAATCCTACTCCGGCGAACTTTAGAAGAAGGATTCTCCTTGATTGTTTAGAGAATCCCTCCCAAAATTGTAAGGGAGATTCTCTGAGTAATCCTTTCCAATCTAAACCCACTGATGAACCCTAATTTGTACCCAATCTCTCATGTGAACACATGAGAGATTTGGGTCTTTTTGAAGCTTCCAACTCCGATGGACATACCTTGCTTGGAAGCTTGGCTTCCAAGCAGAAAATCTTCCCCAGAGGACTATTTAAGCAACCCCTGATCCAGCCGCATCTCCTCAGCTTGGAATTGGGTCGGTCCACCTTCAATTTGTCTCTCCTCATCGGCCACAAAAACTCCGCAAGCTCTGGTGGTTCCTCCCTGATGAGAACCTCATCATGAGCCATAACTAGCTCATTTTGACCTAATACAGAGAATAAAAGCTCCTACATAACCTTAGAAAGGCTTGGCTCAGAGAGATTCTGAGTTTGCAAAGAAAACATAAACTGAGGGGTAAAAATGCAATTTCACCAATCCGATCTGAAAATAAGGTAACTCAGGGTCCAAACATAGGTCAAAATAACCTAATAAGAAGAAAACTGGGATGAGATGACTCAATAAGGGCTACAGCAACTCCAAAGAATTAAATGACAGCCTGTAACCCTAAAAACAAATCCACTTCAATTCACATGGTTCGAGGCAAGGTAAAAATCAACTAAACCCTCTAAAATTCATATAAAAATAATCTCTAGGGTTTAGGACTTTCAATTTGGCCTTAGGAACCCATTTTGACCTACATTGAGAACCATGCCCAATTAACAACTTAATTTGGGTTTTTACGTAAATTGATCGGTCAAACAAGGTTTAATCTAGAAATAAAATTCACCATCAGAATCCCTAGGTTCTAATTAGTCATGTATAAAAACCTGGGCCTAAGAAGAAACCTTCTTGACCAACTTTACACTTTGGTCCTCATATATTTACTTTTTGACCCTCAACTTTTGAACCCTCACATTTTGGCCCCTAACTCTCCTTCGTTCTTTACATTTAGGTCCCTCCTGCAAAACCTGCGCAGCGCCATGCTCCGGCGACCTTGCGCGGAGCATGGCGCCGCGCAGGGTGAGGGAGGGGCCCTGACAAGTCAATTGGGGGTACCCTGCGTCGTCAGCCACCGCAGGGACACCCCCCTGAGTGCTGCGACCACCCATACCGCCCGTGCGAACTCACGGACGGTATGGGTCCCCTTCCTCAGGCGTCCTCTGGCGAGGGAGACACGTCGTCTCCCTCTACCCTCCTCTCTGATTCTGCCCCTATAAATACACCCGTCGCTTCGCCGTTCTTCCCAGCTCGGATCTGACGGAGACACCCCCTCAATTCCTCCCTTCACACTCCGACAGACGCCCCCTTGCTCCGGCGGCCTCTCCTCCTCCTCCTCCTCGCCCTGCCGCACTACCAGCAGCAGGGTTACCTTCCCTCGATCTTTCCGCATCACGCCGCACCCAGCTGGCGCCTCTCCGGTCCCTTCCTCGCCGCCGCCCCTTCCTCTGGGCAATTTCTTCTCCAGCGACAGTCGATACGACTGTCGCCTGCGCCAACCTCTCTTCGTCCAGCTTAATAGGTAAAACTTCTCTTCTTCCTCCCCTCTTTTTTTCCATACTGAAACCCTTACTGTCGGCCCCGATTTCCCACCGATCACCCTCACCTTCTCCACCTCCGGCCAAACTCCGGCGAACCGCTCCCATCGCTCCAGCACCCCACACGGCTCGCCGACCTGTGCATAACCTCCGCCTCCTCACCCTGATCCTCTTCCACCCCTCCACTTCCCACCAAACGCCCTCTGCAGATCCACCGAACACACCCACTTCTCCGCCCGCAGTTTGACCTAGGGTGACCCTTTTGCTCCACCACACCCACTGCAGACCCTCCGACCACCTTCGCCGTGCCACGGCGAAGGTTCTCCGCATATCTGATCAGGCCGAGAGGCCGTGCTTCTGTGAACAGGTGTCGCGCCCGCCTTCGTCATTGCTGACCAGCGAAGCTCCTTCGACCTGCTGCTCCAGGCACACCACGCCCAGGTCAGACTCCCAGGCTTCGCGGGGTAGCTTCGCGAAGTGTCAGGCTGCAGTTCGGGCGAAGCCCTCGCGCGAAGTTCGACTGCCGCTGCTTCCTCCGCGCAGGCACTCACATTGGGGTGGGACATTTAGTCCCACCTCGGAAGGCTTCGAAGAGGCGCGCCGATATAAGTTGAAAACGTGCTGTAGGCTTATCGCCTCAGCACACGGGGTGAGGTCCCTCTCACACCGCTTCACCCGGCCCATCCGCGAGCTCATCACGCGGATCCGGCCGACCCGACCCGACTTGACTCGCACTCCTCGCCCACCACCGCACGCCGGTGGGCCTGGACCTGGGCCTGACTCGTACCCGATTACCCGATTGCTCTGGGAGAGCTGTCCTAAGAGCGAACTCTGAGAGAGAAAGAGACGCGCGGGGGAGGGGGGTAGAGTAGGTTTTGCCCTCTTACTCTGAACTCTTGAGCGTGCAGGCACAGGTGAAGAAGAAGGAAGCTAAGGGAGACACTGTAGCAACAAGCGGTTTAAGTCGTCTGATTTTCAAATCAGACGACGTCCTGAAGACAGGTGAAGGCAAAGAAGAAGAAGGAAGGCGAGGCAGAGGAAAGAGAGGAACACAGAGAAGCCAAGTGAAGACTCTGCAAAGATCAGAAGACAAAGAAGAAGAAGAAAAGAAGAGAGAAGGAGCAGCCAAGTGAAGAAACAGAAAGCAGAAGAAGAAGAAGAGAAGCAAGAAGAAAAGAAGAAGAAGAGCACGGGAGGAAGATCTGAAGCAAGAAAAGAAGAAACAAAGAAAATAAAAAGAAGAAAAAGACAGGATCGTCCAACCAAGAAATAGAGGAAGAACACGAAGAACAAAAGCCAAATAGGAGAGAAGACAAAGAGGAAGAAAGAAGAGAAGAAGAAGAAGCCAAACTTTCATCTCTCTCTCTCTCTCTCTTTATTTTTGTAATAGAACATGTATATCTCTAGAATACGACTTGCTCCTTGAGTTCGACCTCGGGAGAACTGTATTTTCCGAGTAACAAATATTAGCAAATGATGGCAATAACTATCTGTACTACAACGACTTAAGAAAAGCTAGTTGCTGCCACCGTTCTCCAGTTGGCGCCGTTGCCGGGGAGCAACGGCTATTCTAGAGGTAAACATTTCTGTTTCTTTTTAGTTCTAATAATCTCCTCACTTTTGTGCAGCTACAGGAAATCAAGAAGACAAGCAACCGCACGACAACCACTCCGAGGACAGGTAATTTTTTCTCTCTCGCTATTAACCCCTAAACTCTAAAGAGGAAGAAAAGAAAAGAACAAGCACTATAGGGCTAACCTGTCTTCTATACTTAGTAAACCATAAGAAGTTGCATGTTTTCAACCCATTATTCCTGTACACTATTAAGGGTATTTAGGGGCTAACACATTCTTGCTTGAGCCCTAATTACCCACCAAAGAACTAACTGGACCAAGTAGAGCCAACATAAGATTCAACATTAGGGATTTAGAGACACACTTCTTAAACAAGAATTGAGAAACCTTAAAAGAAGTGTGCCCAAGCCATTATCTGAAAATACCTATCCAAAGAAACCCTAAAATAAGATTGTCTCTTTAAACACTTGAACCCTAAAAGACAAGACCTAATAAGCAAAACTAGCAGGTAAAGTTGACCATTTGGGTCAACTAACCTTCAAATTATGTCACTCTTTGCACTTAAAAGACTAAAGTTCAAGTGGAACCTTAAGCACCTTGATCTTGAATTAAAATTGGTAGACTTAAGAGGTCAAGATCCCCATTCTGGTCTACCTGGAACTGCAGTGACAAGAGAGGTCGGGTAGGGGAAACCCTGTAACTCGTGGGGACGCTCTACCGTGTAGGGGTCTTCGCAGGACTCACCCTCTCTGGCTGCCCAGGTAATTCTCAGGTGGTCGATCTTTCTGATCAAGGGGTCCATCTGCCCCGCACCTCTATAGTCACCCAACACATTCTTGGGTGTCTTGATTGGGTCCAGCACCTTCTAAACTCATCTCTTCCAACAGTGCATGTACGGTAGGAGGTCCTTAAGACCACCCTTAAGACCTCCTTTAGAAATTCACTCTCGTCAAGGCCAAGCCTCGACGCCCGTGTTTGTGCAGCAACCCCCTCACATTATTCTCTCTTCTGATTCAGAACCAAGTTCTTCTTCTTCCCCCATCATGGCTCAGCCAGTTGAGGAAGAAAACAATCTAGAGCACCAGCTCTAGCGACTCAACGACCTCTTCCAAAACTTTGTGCACCCACCGCAGTGTCCCATGATGCGGGACCACTACAATCTTGCTGCGGTGGCCGTTGAGCCTCGAGTCAGAATCCCGACTGGAGGACCTGATTCTGAATTGAAGCCCAATATGATTCATGCTATACCTAAATTCCATGGGCTTAATTCTGAAGATCCCTTCCAGCACATCAAACAACTAAAGCATCTGGCCCAAACTTTTGGGTCAGACGCACAAAATCGGGATATTCTTCTCATGAAGATGTTCTCCTTTTCTCTTATTGACAAGGCTGCCCATTGGTACCAAACTCAGACCCGGCCGATCAACAATTGGGAAGAACTTCAGTTCGAGTTCCTAAAAAAGTTCTTCCCTGTTGGACGGACCAACGCCTTGCACCATCAGATTACACACTTCACCCAACAAACAGGGGAACCTCTCCATGAGGCATGGGATCGTTTTCAGGATCTCATGAGAAAGTGCCCCCATCACAGAGTTCCTAAATGGGAACAAGTCCAACTTTTTACCAGGGACTCCGTGAGGACATCCATCTTTTCGTCAATGCAACCTGCGGAGGAAATATCATGGGTCAACATGAAGACACCATGTGGGAGATTCTCGAAAACATGTGCGAGAACTCCATCAACAATGACTCCATGGGATTATTCGACAGGACGAATACCCGCGCAGCGACGAATCTTAGGGGAGCACATGAGACGCAGGGCCTGTCCGCATCAGTCGACCTGGAATTAATGGCCAGTCGATTGGACAAGGTCTCAATTATCGAAAAGAAGGTGGATGAGCTGACTCAGCATCTGCAGCGAGCCACCTCTGCGCATAACCCTTTCGCACAGCCTCCTTCCACAAGGGAAACTATGCAAAACATTCTCCATCGATCTTCTCCTAGGATGGACCCATCATCCGAATCTTTGCCCGGAAGTCCTTCCGATTCCTTCTTCACCTGCCAGGGAAATTTCATTCCCTCTTTCTCTAACCCTCTGGAGGTTCCTCAGACCTGCGAGGACCTCAACGCCATCCAGAACGACCCTTTCTCCAACACCTATAATCCTGGATGGCGAAACCATCCTAACTTCCAGTGGGCGGGAAATTCCCAAACCCAAAGACCATCTTTCCAACCCCACCCACAACCTCCTCGTCCTTACCAGCCGCCTCAGCCTCGGCCTAACCCTACTTACCCATCTGGGCCGAATCAAGATCAAATGTCCCTTATCCTTCAGACCCTGGCTGACATTCAAAGAACGAATGCGGCTATCCAGAAACAACACAAGAACGAACTTACAGAGGTCCGAAACTAATTGACCCAGTTGGAAAACTCTCGCCAGCCAGGTACTCTTCCTTCCCAACCTCTGCCTAATCCTAATAACGTGCCAACCCAACGGCGCGTTACGAACCCAAACCCGGGCCATGCCCATATGATCTATCAGGCCCCCTCTGCTCCTTCACCTGACGGGATAGAGGCCTCCACTTCTTTTGCAGGTTACCAGCAGCAAGCTATCTTACCCAATCCCAACCAAAACCAGGCAGGACTTAATTCCGTAACGACCCGTAGTGGTAAGGAAACCCAAGACCCACCTCATCCGAACCACTCCAAGCCTGGTAGTGATCCCAAGCCTAGGACAATAATCCAGGACGTCCCTACCCCTATCCCAGATCCACAACCAGGACCTATCCTAGAAGAACCAACCAAGATCCCGTTTCCCGAGGCCTTGACCAAGGGAAAGAAGACCACCAAGCCCGTGGCACCTGAGGAGGACCTAGTCAAGCTTTTTGAGCAGGTCCACATAAACATCCCCTTGATGGATGCAATCCGCCACGTACCAGCTTACGCATGATTTTTAAAGAATGTGTGTACACCCCAGCGTAAGCCGCGAACCAAGGGTGGGAGCCCAATTGTTCTGTCAGAGCAAGCCAGCTCTGTAATCCTCAGTAAACTCCCACCCAAGGCAAAAGATCCTGGTACTCCCCTGATTTCCTGCAAGATAGGTGCTACCCAATTTGATAGAGCTTTGCTAGACTTAGGTGCATCCATAAACCTGATACCCACATCCTTACTTGACCATCTAGAAGAATCTGAGCTAAAACCAACCGAGGTGACATTACAATTAGCAGATCGATCTATAAAGTCACCAAAAGGGATTCTCGAGGATGTTATCGTAAGAGTGAGGGATTTCTATTTCCCAGTGGACTTTATAGTCTTAGATATGGACGCGCCTAAAAATCCTAGGGATACACCAATCATTCTAGGGAGACCTTTCTTGGCTACTGCTAGAGCCAACATCAGCTGTGAGGAGGGCCAAATAGAGCTTAAATTTGGAGATCAAACCTTAAAAATTGATATATTTAAGGCCCAACAAGGAATTAATTGCGGTGTCATCGAACAGATTTGTGACGTTAGGATTTTGGTTGATGAGTCACACCTCCAGAATGACTCGATTATGCCTCATCAATCACAGAAGGATCTTGACCCGCAAACAGAGGAGTCGAATCCAGACATACACAACCCAGTAACTCCTACCCTTGAACCTCACATCTACACTGAACCACCCGCTGCTGCTGATAACCCTATCCTCGAGTTAAAGCCTCTTCCTGCTCATTTGAAATACATCTTTTTGGGTTCCAATCAGACCCTTCCTGTGATTATAAATTCCACCCTCAGTTCCGAACAGGAATCCCGTCTGATTACTATTCTCCAGCAACATCGCAGAGCCATCGGGTGGACTCTCGATGATTTGACTGGAATAAGCCCCTCTTATTGTACTCATCATATCTATTCAGAAGAGGGCGCACGACCTTCTGGTGAAATGCAGAGACGTTTGAACCCTAATCTGCAGGAGGTCGTGAAAAACGAGATCATTAAGTGGTTAGATGCCGGGATCATCTACCCGATCTCCGATAGTCGTTGGGTGAGCCCAATTCAGGTTGTGCCTAAGAAGGCAGGACTCACCACCATAACGACTGAAATCGGAGAAATCATTCCTACCCAATTAGCCAATGCGTGGAGAGTCTGTATAGATTACCGCCGACTCAATTCCTCCACAAAGAAGGACCATTTACCACTACCCTTCATTGATCAAATTCTCGAGAAACTAGCGGGAAATAGGTTCTTCTGCTTTCTTGACGGGTACTCCGGTTACAACCAGGTGGCAATCCATCCTGAGGACCAAGAAAAGACCACATTTACCTGCCCCTTCGGAACGTATTCTTTCCGAAGGATGCCTTTTGGTCTTTGCAATGCACCCGCTACTTTTCAGCGATGCATGCTTGCCATATTCTTAGATATGGTAGGTGATTTCCTGGAAGTCTTCATGGATGACTTTTCAGTCTTTGGAGAATCTTTTGATGATTGCCTCCAACACTTGGTCCAGATACTCAGGCGATGCAATGAGGTGAACTTGGTTCTTTCCTGGGAAAAGAGCCATTTCATGGTGCCTGAGGGAATTGTCCGGGGACACTCAATTTCGGAAAAAGGCATCCAGGTGGATCGAGCTAAGGTTGATCTGATTTCTCGCCTTCCCGTACCTAGCTCGATCAGGGACATCCGTTCCTTTTTAGGGCACATCGGTTTTTACCGCCGTTTCATTCCAGATTTCTCGAAAATCGTGCGCTCCTTACTTCTCTTCTCTCTAAGGATGTACCTTTTGAAATCTCCAAGGAATGCACGCTAGCCTTTGAAAACCTGCATGACTGAGTCACCCAGGCACCTATCCTACAATCCCCTGACTGGTCTCAACCCTTTGAGATCATGTGCGATGCGTCTGACTTCGCTGTAGGAGCGGTCCTGGGGCAGAAAGCTGACGGGAAACCCGTGGTCATCTACTACGCTAGCAAGACACTTGACGAGGCTCAGCGTAACTATACGGTTACGGAGAAAGAGCTGCTAGCCGTAGTATTTGCCCTTGAAAAATTCCGATCGTATCTTCTGGGTTCCCATGTCATCATTTACTCGGATCACACGGCTGTAAGGCATCTCCTTGCCAAGAAGGACGCGAAGCCCCGACTAATCCGTTGGATCTTGCTGTTGCAAGAATTCGATCTTGAGATTCGCGACAAGGCGGGAAGGCAGAATGTGGCTGCCGACCATCTGCCCCGTCTTCCTTCTGAGATCATCAACCCTTCCGAACCCATCACGGAACATTTTCCTGATGAGCACCTGCTTTTTGTTGGTACTAGACTTCCATGGTTTGCTGATATAGTAAACTACTTGGCATCTCATCAGACATCGTCTGATTGGCCGAAGGCCAAGAAAGACAAATTGCATTATGATTCCAAGTATTACATTTGGGAAGACCCGTACCTTTTCTGCATAGGTGCTGATCAAATTATTCGGAGATGCGTCCCGGAAGAGGAAATCAGCAATATCCTATCTTTCTGCCATGACCAGGCATGCGGTGGCCATTTCTCAGGGCATAAAATCGCATCCAAAGTCCTCCAGTGTGGCTTCTACTGGCCTACACTTTTCAAAGACGCATACAGTCACTGCAAGGCATGCAGTCGTTGCCAGACTTTGGGCAACATGAACCATCGGGACATGATGCCTTTGCAGCCGATTCTCGTATGCGAAATCTTCGATGTATGGGGGATTGATTTTATGGGCCCCTTTCCTGTTTCGGATGGTTTCGAGTACATTCTGCTTGCGGTGGACTACGTGTCCAAATGGATCGAAGCCATACCGACCCGAACCTGCAATCACAAGATTGTTCTTAAGTTCATACATCAAAACATTTTCTCAAGGTTCGGGATTCCCCGTGCTATTATCTTTGATGGGGGGACCCATTTTACAAATGCTCAGTTTAAGTCACTGATGGCCAAATTTGGGGTGTCTCATCGAATCTCTACTCCTTACCACCCCAAAACAAATGGTCTAGCTGAGCTATCAAATCGGGAGATCAAGAAAATCCTGCAAGTCACTGTTCGGCCTGACAGGAAGGACTGGTCATCCCGACTTCCGGAAGCATTGTGGGCCTATAGGACCGCCCATAAGACCCAATTGGGCATGTCTCCCTTTAGACTGGTGTACGGAAAGGCATGTCACCTTCCCGTAGAACTGGAGCATGAAGCCTATTGGGCAGTACGGAACTGTAATCTAGATCTTTCCAAGGTTGGAACCCACAGAAAACTCCAAATCAACGAGATCGATGAATTACGCCTAGACGCGTACGAGAACTCGCGAATCTACAAGGAGCGGGTTAAAGCCTTCCACAACAAGCACATCTCGAGAAAGATCTTTCATCCTGGTCAAAAGGTCCTACTCTTTGATGCCCGACTCAAACTTTTCCCGGGGAAACTGAGGTCCAAGTGGGTCGGACCGTATTTAGTCCGACAGGTTTTTGGAAATGGAGCAATTGAAATCAGTCCACTCATCCATGATTCCGAACCTTTCATCGTGAACGGTCAGAGACTCAAACCGTTCATTGATGAGACTTCTACTGATTCGGCTGAGTCATCCCTCATCCTCCATTCCCCTTGAACTTACTGCGCCCGGCCGATGGCGTAAAACTCAGCGCTTAACGGGAGGCAGCCCATCATTTCTTGAAAATCTAAAACCTTTTTTCTGACACCATTGTGCACTTAAGGTTCACCCTTTAAGACAGCCGACTCCACCTCAGATGCTTGCATCTGAGATTAGAAATCGTCCGCAGAATTCATCCCGACCCATTCACTCACAAAAATATCTGTCTTAAGGAATAAATTAAGTAAATAAAAACCCCTAAATCACAATGAGGACATTGCAAGTTTTAGGCATGGGGGGGTATAAGTGCCAAACTTGTAGAAAAAAAAGGTTTTAAACAAAAAATTCACAGATGCCAAAAACACCATAAAAATTAAAAATTTTTCAAACTAAAAAGAATAAGAGGAGAAAGGAAATTTTGAGAAGGAAAAGAAACAAAATGAAAAGGAGCACAAAAAGATGAAAGAAAAGAGTAATAGTCATTAGTAAGAAGCTAAGGAATTAACCTTAGTCTAGACCATTTTTTTCAAGAAAAGAAATGAAAAGTGCTTGGTAAGATTAGTAAGAACGCAAACCTTAGGCATTCTTGATAGACTCTTAGTACCCATTAAGATCTAGACAATCCTCAAGAGGTTGAGGAAAATGAAAAGCTTAAGTACTAGGTCCAAGGCTTAGGGAGTATTTGACCTCGCTAACTAACTTCTAGTTTACGGGACTCAGTAACCTAAGCACCCTAACCTCACACACAGCCTGGTTCAGCAAGCGTAAAAATCAAAATCACGTAGAAGCGTCGAAAAAATTCTGAAAAATACACCTAGAGTAGGAGCGGCCGATCAACACAAGTTGATTTGGATGAGTTCCCAGCACAGAGAGGCGGGAAATCCCCTCAAAGATGCGTAACAAAATATCATCTCCTCGGTGCTTGTCTCTTAGGATATTCACATATCCTACTGGGGGCATGTAAGCACCCTGCTGGTTCAGATTCCATGGATGGCATTATCACGAAGTGTCAACTGCCAGGGTCTGAACGCGGCCACGGAACACCATGGATGGGATTATCTCGAAATCTCAGTAGCCAAGGTTCTGGGGGTTGCCATGGGCGGTGCTATCTCGAAGCATCGATCGCCAGGAACCCTTGAGGATTGATGATGGGGGCAAGAAATCTGATACAGACCGTGTTGAAAAGCCAATCCTAAGCTAGAATTAAAAAGAAAAAAGAGAGAGAAAACTCTCCAAAAACAGAAAAATTTTCTACCTCTCTCTCTCTCAAAACGCACTGCGAACTGAACCAGAGCTAAAATCATTTCAAGCACGGGTGCTTTAACTACAAAGTCCAATAAACCTTAGGTTAATTCTTGTGGGTCTTAAAAACCCTTGCTAAGGACTGAGGCTGAGGTTAGACAGATTTGGATCTTGATTGGTACTAGAGTACCTTTTAAGCCTATGATCAGCATTCTAACCTAATCTAAGTTTAAATGAAAAAGCACTTATCTGAAGCTATTAAAGAACTTCATGGTCTAGAACAAGGGTTGAAACATTAAGTTTTTGCTAAGGGACTAGCAAAAGCTAGGCATGGGGGTATGATGAGAACCTCATCATGAGCCATAACTAGCTCATTTTGACCTAATACAGAGAATAAAAGCTCCTACATAACCTTAGAAAGGCTTGGCTCAGAGAGATTCTGAGTTTGCAAAGAAAACTTAAACTGAGGGGTAAAAATGCAATTTCACCAATCCGATCTGAAAATAGGGTAACTCAGGGTCCAAACATAGGTCAAAACAACCTAATAAGAAGAAAAGTGGGATGAGATGACTCAATAAGGGCTACAGCAACTCCAAAGAATTAAATGACAGCCTGTAACCCTAAAAACAAACCTACTTCAATTCACGTGGTTCGAGGTAAGGTAAAAATCAACTAAACCCTCTAAAATTCATAGAAAAATAATCTCTAGGGTTTAGGACTTTCAATTTGGCCTTAGGAATCCATTTTGACCTACATTGAGAACCATGCCCAATTAACAACTTAATTTGGGTTTTTGCGTAAATTGACCGGTCAAACAAGGTTTAATATAGAAATAAAATTCACCATCAGAATCCTTAGGTTCTAATTAGTCATGTATAAAAACTTGGGCCTAAGAAGAAACCTTCTTGACCAACTTTACACTTTGGTCCTCATATATTTACTTTTTGGCCCTCAACTTTTGAACCCTCACATTTTGGCTCCTAACTCTCCTTCGTTCTTTGGTTTAGGTCCCTCCTGCAAAACCTGCGCAGCGCCATGCTCCGGCGACCTTGCGCGGAGCATGGCACCGCGCAGGGTGAGGAAGGGGCCCTGGCAAGTCAATGGGGGGTACCCTGCGTCGTCAGCCACCTCAGGGACACCCCCCTGAGTGCTACGACCGCCCATACCGCCCGTGCGAATGCACGGACGGTATGGGTCCCCTTCCTCCGGCGTCCTCCGGCGAGGGAGACACGTCGTCTCCCTCCACCCTCCTCTCTGATTCTGCCCCTATAAATACCCCCGTCGCTCTGCCGTTCTTCCCAGCTCGGATCTGACGGAGACACCCCCTCAATTCCTCCCTTCACACTCCGACAGACGCCCCCTTGCTCCAGCGGCCTCTCCTCCTCCTCCTCGTCGCCCTGCCGCACTACCAGTAGCAGGGTTACCTTCCCTCGATCTTTCCGCGTCACGCCGCACCCAGCTGGCGCCTCTCCGGTCCCTTCCTCGCCGCCGCCCCTTCCTCTGGGCAATTTCTTCTCCGGCGACAGTCGATACGACTGTCGCCTGTGCCAATCCCTCTTCGTCCAGCTTAATAGGTAAAACTTCTCTTCTTCCTCCCCTCTTTCTTTTCCATACTGAAACCCTTACTGTCGGCCCCGATTTCCCACCGATCACCCTCACCTTCTCCACCTCCGGCCAAACTCCGGCAAACCGCTCCCATCGCTCCAGCACCCCACACGGCTCGCCGACCTGTGCATAACCTCCGCCTCCTCACCCTGATCCTCTTCCACCCCTCCACTTCCCACCAAACGCCCTCTGCAGATCCACCGAACACACCCACTTCTCCGCCCGCAGTTTGACCTAGGGTGACCCTTTTGCTCCACCACGCCCACTGCAGACCCTCCGACCACCTTCGCCGTGCCACGGCGAAGGTTCTCCGCATATCTAATCAGGCCGAGAGGCCGTGCTTCTGTGAACAGGTGTCGCGCCCGCCTTCGCCATTGCTGACCAGCGAAGCTCCTTCGACCTGCTGCTCCAGGCACACCACGCCCAGGTCAGACTCCCAGGCTTCGCGGGGTAGCTTCGCGAAGTGTCAGGCTGCAGTTCGGGCGAAGCCCTCACGCGAAGTTCGGCTGCCGCTGCTTCCTCCGCGCAGGCGCTCACATTGGGGTGGGACATTTAGTCCCACCTCGAAAGGCTTCGAAGAGGCGCGCCGATATAAGTTGAAAACGTGCTGTAGGCTTATCGCCTCAGCACACGGGGTGAGGTCCCTCTCACACCGCTTCACCCGGCCCGTCCGCGAACTCATCACGCGGATCCGGCCGACCCGACCCGACTTGACTCGCACTCCTCGCCCACCACCGCACGTCGGTGGGCCTGGACCCGGGCGAGACTCGTACCCGATTACCCGGTTGCTCTGGGAGAGCTGTCCTAAGAGCGAACTCTGAGAGAGAAAGAGACGCGCGGGGGAGGGGGTAGAGTAGGTTTTGCCCTCTTACTCTGAACTCTTGAGCGTGCAGGCATAGGTGAAGAAGAAGGAAGCTAAGGGAGACACTGTAGCAACAAGCGGTTTAAGTCGTCTAATTTTCAAATCAGACGACGTCCTGAAGACAGGTGAAGGCAAAGAAGAAGAAGGAAGGCGAGGCAGAGGAAAGAGAGGAACACAGAGAAGCCAAGTGAAGACTCTGCAGAGATCAGAAGACAAAGAAGAAGAAGAAAAGAAGAGAGAAGGAGCAGCCAAGTGAAGAAACAGAAAGCAGAAGAAGAAGAAGAGAAGCAAGAAGAAAAGAAGAAGAAGAGCACGGGAGGAAGATCTGAAGCAAGAAAAGAAGAAACAAAGAAAATAAAAAGAAGAAAAAGACAGGATCGTCCAACCAAGAAATAGAGGAAGAACACGAAGAACAAAAGCCAAATAGGAGAGAAGACAAAGAGGAAGAAAGAAGAGAAGAAGAAGAAGCCAAACTTTCATCTCTCTCTCTCTCTCTTTATTTTTGTAATAGAACATGTATATCTCTAGAATACGACTTGCTCCCTGAGTTTGACCTCGGGAGAACTGTATTTTTCGAGTAACAAATATTAGCAAATGATGGCAATAACTATTTGTACTACAACGACTTAAGAAAAGCTAGTTGCTGCCACCGTTCGCCACTCCCCCCTCTCTCTCGTCGCCCAACCACAATACCAGTGGTTGGGTTGCCTTCCTCTCATTCATCCGCGTCAGCCATACCAGCCCAGACGCTGCCACTGCCCTCATCTTCGCCGCCGCCTCTTCTACGGAGATCTTCGTCTCCGACATCGGCCGTACCAGCCCAGACGCCTCCCCTGTCCCCTTTGTCTTTAAAATAGGACTGTTAGCTTCCCTCTCCCTTCTACTCCCGTTCCCCCTCTTTATTTCTCAAAAACATCCCTCGACGCCACCAATCACCATCACCTTCTCCACCTCTGGCCATACCTCCGATGAGGCACCCTCGTCACTCTGCACCTCCATCCACCTCGCCAACCACCCTATGACGTTCGCAACACCCCACTGATCATCTCCCACTACTCCAATCTCTCCGTCGACCATCCATAGGCGCCACCGAACACACCCACTCACACGGCCACAGAGAACCCTAGGCACGCCACCACAGTTGTTCCCACGCCACGCCGACCACCGCCGCATATTCACCGTGCCATGGCAAATCTCCTTGGACGTTTTAACATTGTCGCAATGCCATGCTCATGATTTCAGGTTCACGCAACACCAGCCGCTATGGGTGAAGAAGCTTGAAGCTGCTTCTTGTGTTCCAGCAGCTGCTGCTCCAGGCGTGAGTCCAAGGCTTTTGGTGGCCTACAATATTCCGTGATGCACATACATATGTGGGCGCATGTCTACATTGCCAGCAAACAGGAACCATCGGAAAAAGGGATGAGATGCCCCAGCAACCTATTCTCCCCATTGAGATCTTTAACATTTGGGGCATCGACTTCATGGGTCACTTTCCTATGTCTTTCGGATATGAGTACATCCTTGTGGCCATGGACTATGTATTGAAATGGATAGAAGCCATACCCACGCAAACCAATGACCATTCCGTGGTCTTGGATTTTGTTAGGGTAATATCATTTCTCGATACGGGTGCCCAAGAACGTTCATAAGTGATGGAGGACCTCACTTCAAGATTGTGCACTTCACATGACTACTCCAAAATTTGGGAGTCAACCATATGATAGCCACACCTTACCATCCCCAAACGAGCAAACAAGTTGAAGTGCGTAAGGATTGGTTTAAAAAATTAAATGATACTCTTTGGGCCTACAGAACAGCGTATAAAACTCCCTTGGGCATGTCTCCTTTGTGTCTTGTCACCGGAAAAGTGTGTCACCTTCCCGTTGAAATACAACACAAAGCCTATTAGGCTATTAAAAATGTTAACTTAAATATGGATAAAGTGGGAAAGGCACCTATGCTGGAGTTAAGTGAGCTTGAAGAGCTTCGTAATGAAGCCTATGAAACTTCTCAAGCTTACAAGCAAAGTACAAAGGTCTTCCATAATAAGCACAACATTAGAAAGACCTTTGAGCCCAACCAGTGGGTTTGGCTTTTCAATTCCAGACTTAAATTATTTCCAGGAAAGTTCAAGTCCCGCTGGGTGGGCCACGCGTTGTTATCAATACCTTCCCTCATGGAGCTATAGAAATTCGAAACCCTACTTCTGGTGCAAGCTTTAAGGTAAATGGTCAACGACTGAAACCTTATGTTACTCTTTCAGATGGCCAAGTTTTGGACGCACTTCGGCTTGAGGAGCCTTAGCTCCTCCCACTCCCCTCCTCAGGTGATATTCTTCCTTGTCTTTATTTTCCAATGAGGACATTGTCAGTTTTAGGCATGGGGGGGTATAACCTGAGGTTGTTTATAGCATTTATAAATATTTGCATGCATTTAGGATAGGTGCATTAGCAAAAAAAAAAAAATCTCTTGAGTTGAATTGGTTAGTCCCTAGCAGAAACTTTTTTATCATGGAGGTGTCATTAAAATTTTTCTTCTTAAATTGTTTCTTAAGTTTAGAATCCAGTACATTTACTTCACTTGCACGTAGACTGGGTAATGGATCTTTTTAAGAAAACCAATAAACATTTTTAGTCTACTGAACCCTTGGACAGTTAATTGGGAGTCAGGCAAACTATTTTCTATTCGATCCACCTAATATTTGTGAGGAAGTAGAGAGACTACTGGTGCGCTAAGTCTAGTGCAAGGACTCTTAAGTTCTGGATAATTAAAGGATGATACCTCAGAGTTAGGCATAGTTTTCTCTCTCTGTTCCTATGTATGAATAGTGTGTTAATTCTCAAGAGTCACCAAATAAGGTAGGTACATAGAGATTGAGTCCTAATAAAACTATAACTTTGGTGAATGGTCACAACCATCCTTCATAAAATCCTCAGCTGAAGGAGGGTAGTGGCGTCAAAGGTCAAAAATAAGCTTGTCCTATCCATCTTTTCCCCGGTGCCGAGAGTAGGCATTTCCACCAAATAAGTCACACAATATCCTCTTGACCATCATCATCCCTAATAATGCCTTATGAATAAAAGTATGCGTTGATTTGTGTTAGTAGTAAAAAAAAACAGAGATAGAGAAGAGACATCTATATGGAAAAAAAAAATAGAGAGAGAGAAAAAGAAAAAGAAAAGAGTTCAAGTTTATAGTTTATTTTCATGTCATCTTTCATTATGTGTCGATGTTTTTGAGGTAACAATGAAAACATCCATTGCGATCCACCAAATATGACCTATACCTACTTTTCAGCATTTCTGATCGCCCAAATACTGGTCGAGGACTTCTAAGTTAGTTGTAGGGTTATTAGGATATTAATTGAAGTGTGAATGCCG
Source organism: Thalassia testudinum (assembly GCA_037157565.1). NCBI lineage: Eukaryota > Viridiplantae > Streptophyta > Magnoliopsida > Alismatales > Hydrocharitaceae > Thalassia > Thalassia testudinum. Next base: position 60,761,112 of record JAZHRO010000030.1, read on the forward strand.
TATTAAGCCACCAAATAGTGAGAACATTTACAAAATCTTGTAAGATATGTGATCTCAGAAAAGAAAGAAGAAAAAGAAAAAGAGAAAGAAAAGAGAGTGAGTGAGCATAAGGGAACGCAAAGAGAGCACAGTTTTTAGCCTTTCTCTAGGTTGACTTGTTTGATAGTTTAGAGATTTAGAGTCTGCGGTACTAGACTACATGTAGCACGAGATGAGTGAGAGCCACCAAATATAAATCCATTCAAATCAGTATCTCCTACCTAAGCCAAAAAGCCGAGGTCGAATTATAGATCATTTTCTGCTTCATCCCTGAGGGAAGTAGTTGCCTATCTCGATAGAATTGTATCAAGCGTGAAGGTAAGTTAGCTCTTCACTTGGATCCATTACCTAGGCTGCTATAACTTCACAATTGTCTGGATCTCTAAATTGTTTTGGAATAAGGAAAGAAGAAATCTTTTGGTTACTTCCATTATTTTTCACTTTTACTAGGGACTAGCAAAACTTAGGCATGAGGGTATTTGATGAGTCCAATTTACTGGACACTTAATTAACCTAAGTACATTTAAATCACGCCTCATTAGATTGCAAGTAGAATTAAGTGATAGTCTATCTTAATTAGAAGATATTTTGTTAAAACTTCATACATATATGTTTACGCAGGGTTATGTGTGCAAATATCCAAAATTCAACTCCATCGCCAGTGGTGCGCTGGCTCTCGCTGGCCTCATCTGATCGCCTCCTTCTCGCCGGCCTCAAAAGCCCGGCCACCCAGATTAGCCAACAACCTATGGCACCGCCTCATCAATAATTTTGTTGGAGACGATCTCAGGGGAGGAAACAAAACTTGAGAGGCATTTAAAAATAGGAGGATGGATAGAGGATGGGTGCCTGGGGGGGAATCTTCATCGTGCATAGAGCTCGCACAATGGAAGGAGCCAACTCTTTGTTTTAAGCGTGCACACCATCTCCTCTTGCTACTGCCGTGCAGTGACAGCACAGCGCACTGCCCACCGCCATCACCACACAGGCGTGTGCACAGCAACAGCAACAACCTCCGCACTCCCATCGGCAGTGAACAGCGCACTTGCGCTCCCAGCTCGCGCGCTCAAAACAGTGCACTCGCGCCTCCCAACTCGCACGTGCACAGCCGCAGCAACAAACACTCTGGCGTTGACCTCCTCGCGTGTGCGCCACAGCAGGCCCCCTCTTCTTTTTCTCTGTCAACCCACAGAGCGGGGGAACCCAAACCACCCAAAAATGCAGCCACGACCACGGACCTCCATTCACACGCCGTCGACTCCAACACACTCGCCGCACCCTCGAGCACAGCCATGCCCTCAGAACCGCCCATGAAAGCTTGCGTGTGATGGCGAGCTGCTGCCCCTCCTCATCGCCGGCGAGAGCTCCAGCCTTCGATCGATGTGCCGCCGCCACCCACGCGTAGCCCTCGTCGTGGCCAACCTCTTCCGAGCTCCGCACGCCTGACCGCGACCTCTTCTTCACGCGCGGACGAGGCAAAGAATTCCTCAGTTTCGGGTTCTATTAGTATTTACATTTGATGCCATTGCCACCGATTTTATTTTTTATTTTTGAATATTATATTGAAGAGAAATTACATCAGAGCACTTATACTTTCTCGTTATTATTCAGTGCATATTTTTCACTTTCGATTGCATCAAATTGTGACTCATATTTGCATCATTCCTCTCTCGTACGCATACCATTGGAATTTACATGAGATGCCACTAATGAACACATCTTTTAATGAATATTTTATTGAGGAAAAACTTTGCCTATAACCATACATTCTCTAGTTATTGTGTATTTTCTTCTTTTCGCCTTATTTCGCCTTGAACGTAAGCACGTCACTCGCACTGATTGGGCAGATACAAAGGGAAATATTCGTGAATTGATTGCATCTATTCCTCCCTATGGATACGACATCCTAATTATTGTGGTTACATTTAATGAATTTTTGATACGAGATTTCCACCACATAAAATACAGCAACGACACATCTTTTTATTGCAATCATCTTAATTAAGCGTAAACCTTGCCATCCGGAACGTTGGGCTTCACAATATGATCGTTGAGAATGGCCTTTCGGCTTCTATCAGACGTCCGTAGAAGACCTTAGACGTCTGATAAGTGACCGTTAGCCCTCGATTGAGCCAAAATCACTTTTCTTGAGGTTAAGAGCCGTTTGTGCCTTGGGAAATCCATTCTCGCAGTAAATTATGTTTCCAGACGTCTAGACCTTATGCCAGATGTCCGATGTGTCGTTTGACTAAATTACACTAGAACCCTGTTTAGGTCTGCCTCAAGTCAGTAAGGAAATCCATCTAGGATTAGTCGTCTGATTTAGTTTCCAGACATCTTAAGGGTGTTTTCCAAATGTCTGATATTTTTTCCAGACGTCTGATGACCCTGTCAGAATCATTAATGATTCTGATATTGGCTTGTTTTGCCTTGCTATCATCCTCAACGCCTACCTAAGGCTTCCATAGCCTTCCTGGGCCTTTCTAAGCCATCTATAAATAGGAGAGGCCCCTTGTTATGAACATGGGCATCAGACGTAGTTTAATACGTTTGGGAATTGGCCCAGACGTCTGGAACCCTTCCCAGACGTCTAGTATTAAATTTTTTCGGTGTACGGGTTCGTGTCTGTGCGGGTGCGCGCGCAGACTGAACCCGCTGCCTTCGCTCTTCTCCTTTCTCTCCCTCCCTGCAGACGACGTCGCTTCTTTTCTCTCTCTCCCCACACTGCCTTCAAATAGCGCTCCCCTCTCCCTCGCCCTCACTCCACCGCCTTCATCTTCGCCTTCTCCCTGCGAGCGAGCGAGTGCTGCAGCAGCGGCTGCAGCGAGCGTGCGGGAAGGAGGAGTGTTGCGAGAGGAGGAAGAAAGCTCGATCGTGAGGGTACGAGCTTGCCGGGGCAGTTAGAGTTGGCCGGCGGGGGAGCAGCGAGCGTGGGGTGTCGCGGAGGGGCTGCTACACCTTGGGCAGTAGGCGGACGTCGTGGTTGGGGTGTCAACGACGTTGGGGTGGTTAACTGAGGGTAGGACCACCACGGGGGACTCTCCCGGTCAGGAGAGCACCACGTGTTACTTCTACTTTTCGGGAAAGACTGAAATCAAGATCGTTCCTACGAGGAACATTCAAGATCAAGAGAAGGATCTGAGAAATAATCAACAGTGAATAAATGGAATAATATAAGAAAAGAAAGTAGAAATATAACAGCTACTGTACACTCTACTGCTTCTTTTAGCTTTTAGTTGCCACTCTACTCAGCGTTTTGCTGACATGTCACCCTTGTTACCTTTTCAAGACCAGGTGTTGAGCAGCCAGAGTCTGCGGCTGCAGAGGACGCTAGGTCTAGTAGAGCCCAGTAGTGTTACTTGTAATACCTACTGTACTTTTCTTTCTGCTGTAGTGAGTAGTTTTATGTTACTCCCTCTACTCTCTTGATTGTAAGCTTCATGTTATGTACATGTTTATTTCTCTACTGTTGTGGTGATCTATACTGTAGTATTTCCTTTCTTTACTGCTGTATTTTGTTACTGCTAGTTATATATATGGTGAATGTGGTTTATTTTACTGCTCTTTTGGTTACTTTCTCGTTGGACGACTGGGTCTTGGGATCAGTCAGGTCGGTCCGATTCTCGTGTCTCGTAGGGATTCGGGAATCGAGTCGTTACAAGATGGTATCAGAGCAAGGTCATCCCGAGAAGTGAACCAACTGACTGGAAAATAACCAATTCACGTGTCTGTAACTAGAGTAGCCACCACAACGTTCTTTTGACATGAACTCTTAGACTTCTTCGTTAGATATCGTTCCACATTGACGTCTCATCGCGAGACTAGCGAGGCGGGCCACGGGCACGGTCGAAAATGAGGTCGGCGAGGTGGGCATGTTGCGGTCGACGTCTCAGTGGACCAGCCACTGCTCCTGGCCATTCAGGCCCAGGACCTCGCCCAGTTGATACGGGACATAGTGCGAGAGGAGCTCCACCCACCACCCTGAGCACCTCTCCCTGAGGCTGCGGAGGGGGAGTCCTCTGTGGGACCACGCGACGGACGCAGTGCTGAACGTAGGGGAGGGGATGGGCCGCCACCGCCCCCACCTTCCTTTGACATTTCTGTGCACGAGGCTTCCTTACCTGGAGGTGCACCAGCATCTCCACTGCAGTGCCACTTCGAGCTTTTCGAGCAGTTCCGAAAGCTGAAGCCCCCCTCCTTCAAGGGGGATGAGACCCGACCGAGGCGGAGGATTGGCTGGAGCAGATCAAGAAGGTTTTCGACACCCTTCGCCCCCTGGTGGAGTGCCGCGTGGCCTTTGCCACGTACCAGCTAGAGAGTGCGACACACAGGTGGTGGAGGGCGGTCAGGGGACAGGAGAGGGACGAGCTGACCTGGGACTGGTTCGTCACCCTCTTCTGCGAGCAGTACTTTCCCCAGACGTGGTAGGACCAGAGGAGGCGGGAGTTCCACACTCTCCGCCAGGGGACGATGACAGTGAGCGCGTACCGCACGCGATTTCTGGAGCTGTCCCACTTCGCAGCGACTCGCAGTAGCCACTGAGGAGGAGCGCCTTTGGAGGTTCACCGAGGGGCTCCTGCCTGCGATTCAGGGGTATGTCAAACCCCTGAAGTTGCCTACGTTCTCGAGGGGGGTGGAGGCTGCTATGACCTACGAGGAGACCAACCCATCCGCGCGAGATACTAACAGCGGGCAGAAGAGGCCCTACCAGCCAGACTTTTCACAGGGCCGGCGAGAGAGGAGACATGTGGCGTCCGCAGGAGAGCCGTCATGTTTCGCAGGGCCATCAGTGGCCTTTGGGGGCCCTCGACAGGGGCCAGTTGCCAGCACCGGACCCCTGCCCAGCCGACAGCAGGGACCCACTGAGGGCGGGAGTCAGGTTCCCCTCTGCTACCAGTGTGGCCAGCCGAGCCACATTAGGAGGGACTACCCATCTAGGGCAGGAGGTCTGCAGATACTTCCCGCATCGAGCACTGGAGGGCGAGCAGGAGGCCGCGGTTCCCAGGCACGAGGAGGAGGACAGCAGTCACGAGGAGGGTACCAGCCGGCAGCTATCAGTTCGATGCAGAGTGTGGCTACTTCGTCCGCACCTAGGGCTAAGGGGTGTATCAACGCCCTGACACACAGGGATGCCAGAGCTTCGGGATCTGTGGTGGCAGGTCTGGTTTCAGTTTCCGGCAGACTCATTTACACACTTTTCGATTCTGGCGCTACGCACTCGTTTGTCGCAGCCAGTTTCGCAGTTAGTTTGGGCCAGGATTGTATGTTGTTAGAGGATCCGTTCATGATCAGAGGTCTGAGTGGTCAGCTGTTTGCAGCTGAAGAGGTGTACATGGGTTGCGAGGTTAGTATTGGGGGACATAGCCTTCCCGCTGACCTGATTATGATACAGATGGAGGACTTTGGCGTAATTCTGGGGATGGACTGGTTGTCCGCTTACCACGCTTTGGTGGATTGTTTTGAGAGGAAGATCGTCTTCTCCATACCGGAGTTACCTTCTTTCGAGTTCCACGGTCAGCCAGTGGACGGAGGCTTCAGGTGCATTTCTGCACTTCGGGCGGCGAGACTTTTGAGCCAGGGGTGTGAGGGCTTCCTAGCTTATGTGGTGGCAGAGCCCAGCCCCGTGGCAGACTTCTAGAGTATCCCGGTGGTCAGAGAGTACCCCGACGTGTTCCCAAACGAGTTGCCAGGACTACCGCCCGAGCGTGAGATCGTGTTTGAGATCTCACTAGTACCAGGGACCAGCCCCATCTCCACTGCACCCTACAAGATGGCACCACTTGAGCTGCGAGAGCTCAAGTCTCAGTTGCAGGATCTTTTGGAGAAGGGCATTGTGAGGCCTACTGCGTCTCCCTGGGGAGCCCCGGTACTGTTTGTAAAGAAGAAGGATGGTACCCTACACCATTGTGTGGACTACCGACAACTGAATAGGATCACCATCAAGAACAGATATCCACTTCCAAGGATCGACGACTTGTTTGACCAGTTGCGAGGTGTCACGGTATTCTCCAAGATCGACTTGAGGTCTAGATACCACTAGTTGAGAATCAAGGAGGCAGACGTCTCCAAGACAGCTTTTCGCACCCAGTACGGACACTATGAGTTTTTGGTCATGCCGTTTGGGCTGACCAATGCCCCCGCTGCCTTCGTGGACCTGATGAACCGGGTGTTTAGACCGTACTTGGACCAGTTCGTGGTGGTATTCATTGATGATGTGCTCATCTATTCTCGAGATCAGACACAGCATGGACAGCACTCGCGGATGGTTCTGGACACACTGAGATGACGTAGGCTGTACGCCAAATACAGCAAGTGCAAGTTCTGGTTGAGGGAGGTGACCTTCTTAGGACATGTGATCTCTGGAGATGGCTTGGTGGTGGACCCAGCCAAGGTCGAGGCAGTGCTCAGGTGGGAGAGACCGCGTACTGTTACTGAGATTCGCAGTTTCCTGGGACTAGCGGGCTACTACAGACAGTTCTTCAGGGGCTTTTCACATATTGCACGTCCTATGACACAGTTGACCCCGAAGGACGTGACCTTCACTTGGACAGATGCCTGTGAGGCGTGTTTTCAGGAGCTGAAGGAGAGGCTGACTTTGGCTCCCGTGCTCACCATTCCTGACAGTAGTGGCGGGTTCGTTGTGTACACGGATGCCTCCTTGCAGGGGTTAGGGGGTGTGCTCATGCAGAGAGGTCACGTTGTCGCTTACGCTTCGCGGCAACTGAAGCCCCATGAGCATAGTTACCCTATCCACGACGTGGAGCTGGCAGCAATTGTCTTCGCGCTGAAGACCTGGAGGTACTACTTGTACAGGGAGACCTTCGAGATTTTCACAGATCACAAGAGCCTCAGATACCTCTTTGATCAGAAGGAGCTCAACATGAGATAGAGACGTTGGTTGGAGCTCCTGAAGGACTATGACTGCAGCATTTCCTACCACCCGGGAGAGGCCAACGTGGTGGCTGACGCCTTGAGCTGGAAGACACCCGCACACTTGGCCAGTTTATAGGTGCAGAGTTGGAGCCTTTTGGAGGAGATGGGTAGTTGGCGACCCCTAGGGTTACAGGGGCACTGTGGGGCAGTGACTGTGACACGACAGACGAGGCCAGAGTTGATAGACCGCATCATCACAGGACAGATGGTTGACCCGTACTTGCAGTCCTTGCGCGACATAGTACTATCAGGAGACACGGGGGATTTCTCTTTCACAGACCAGGTGCTGCGCCTGAGGGGACGTTTGTGCGTTCCCAGAGACGAGGAGCTGTTGAGAGAGCTCCTGACTGAGGCACACGGTTCCAGATTCACCATACATCCCAGAAACACGAAGATGTACCATGACTTGAGACGCGAGTTTTGGTGGAAGGGGATGAAGCGGGATGTAGGTGAATTCGTGCAGCAGTGTTTAGTGTGCCAGCAGGTGAAAGCCGAGCATCAGAGGCCCACAGGGCCGCTACATCCACTTCCAGTGCCAGAGTGGAAGTGGGAGAGCATCACCATGGACTTGGTGGTGGGCTTACCTACTACCCAGCGAAGACACGACGCAATCTGGGTAATCATTGATAGGTTGACGAAGACGACGCGATTCTTACCGATCCGAGTCACTTGGGGACCAGCACAGTTGGCAGAGAGGTATATCCGCGACATGGTACGTCTACACGGAGTTCCGTGGGAGATCGTATTCGACCGGGATACCCGCTTTACGTCCCAATTTTGGGTTGAGCTTCAGCAGGCCCTGGGGACGCGGTTGAGATTCAGTACAGCTTACCACCCCCAGACGGACGGACAGTCTGAAAGCACGATACAGACACTTGAGGACCTTTTGTGTGCCTGTGTACTGGACTGGAGGGGCTCTTGGGAGGAGCACTTGCCCCTGGCAGAGTTTGCATACAACAACAGTTATCACTCGAGCATCGGCATGGCACCCTACGAGGCTCTGTACGGACGGAGGTGTACGGCACCCTTGAGTTGGGTCGAGGTGGGGACCAAGTGGGAGGTTGGCCCCAGGCTAATCCGGCAGAGTCAGGAGGTAGTCGAGCAGATCCACAGGCGGCTCCGCACTGTCAGGAGCAGGCAAAAGAGCTACGCAGATCGGAGACGCAGAGAAGTGCAGTTTGAGGTTGGGGACCACGTCTTCCTTCATGTTTTGCCCATGAAGGGCCTGCAGTGGTTTGGGGTGAGAGGGAAGCTCGCGCCGAGATTCGTGGGACCCTTTGAGGTCCTGGAGTGGGTTGCACCCGTTGCTTACAGACTTGCCCTCCCTCCTCAGCTTTCGGGTGTGCACGACGTGTTCCACGTGTCCAACCTCAGGAAGTATGTCGCCAATCCCAGTCACGTCCTGAGCCACGAGAGCGTTGAGGTGGGCGACGACCTGACCTACCCCGATCGGCCAGTGCAGATTCTTGATAGAGCCGTCCGCAGTCTGAGACGAAAGCAAGTGCCCCTGGTGAAGGTTTTGTGGAGGAGCCAACGGTACGAGGAGGCTACCTGGGAGCCTGAGGCGGCGATGCAAGAGCGGTACCTGGAGCTTTTCGCGGGTACATATTTTCGGACCGACTTCGGTCCTCTTTGAGTTTGTTATGTATATATATTATTCTTTCCCACACCCTAGTTAGTACAAGTTTCGGGGACGAAACTTCCTTTGAGTTTGTTATATTGTAACGAACATGGGCATCAAACGTAGTTTATGACGTCTAAGAAGTGGCCCAGACGTCTGGAACCCTTCCCAGACGTCTGGTATTAAATTTTTTCAGCGTACGGGTTCGCGGCACCGCCTTCGCTCTTCTCCTCTCTCTCCCTCCATGCAGACGACGCCACTTCTTTTCTCTCTCTCCCCGCGCTGCCTTCAAATAGCGCTACCCTCTCCCTCACCCTCACTCCACCACCTTCATCTTCTCGTTCTCCCTGCGAGCGAGCGAGCGAGTGCGGCAGCAGAGGCTGCAGCAAGCGTGCGGGAAGGAGTAGTGTTGCGAGAGGAAGAAGAAAGCTCGACCGCGAGGGTGAGAGCTTGCCGGGGTAGCTAGAGCCGGCCGACGGGGGAGCAGCGAGCGTGGGGTGTCGCGGAGGGGCTGCTGCAGCTCGGGCAACAGGCGGACGCGGCGCGACCGTGCGTCGCGGGCGGAGAGCGAAAAGGGTCCTTATTCTGGGAAAATTTTCCAGAATCAGACGTCTGGACTTACGTCCAGACGATGCAGGAGACGTCTGGACCTACAGGTACAATATTTTCCTACCTTCTTTTTACGCGTGTACGGCCATGCAGCCGTCCGCCGCATTCTTCTGCACCTCTTCGTGATGAGAGTGGGTGTGTGTGCGCGCAGGTGTTGTTCGGGAGGGCGGGAGGGCTCTCCATCCCACACAGATCAGACGTCTGGCCATAGTACCAGACGACGGAGAGGACCTCCAAACGTCCGGGGTGACAATCGGACGTCTGGAAAACAAGACCAGACGATCCAACGGGCTTCTAGATGTCTGAAGGACTGCGCAGACCGACGTACGACATGATCAACCTTTTAAGACGTCTGGATGAGGTTCCAGACATCTGATTTTGGGCAGATTCGTCGTTTTTGACCCATTTAGGGTCCGTTCGGAGTCCGTTTTCCACGTTTCAAGTTGCGTTCATTCAAGATTTATTTCCTCTACCTGTTTACAGTAATTGTATACTATTCTGAGAAACTCCTTGTGTTGATCCTTGTGTTAGGACCCCATTCCATTGCGGCTCTAGGGGTTGCGGAGGCGCGCGAGATTGCCAACCACGCCCCCAGTACTCCCAATTTCGCGTTGATGAGAACCTCATCATGAGTCATAACTAGCTCATTTTGACCTAATACAGAGGATAAAAGCTCCGACATAACTCAAAGAAAGGCTTAACTCAGAGAATTCTGAGTTTAAGAAGAAAACAAGTCGTAAGGGGTAAAAATGCAATTTTACCAGCACAATCTGCAAACAGGGTAACTCAGGGTCCAAACATAGGTCAAACTAACCTAATAAGAAGGAAAGTGGGATGATCTGATCTGATAAGGGTTACAGCAACTCCAAGGAATTAAATAACAATCTATAACCCTAAAACAAACCCACTTCAATTCACGAGGTTTGAGGCAAATAAAAAATCTACTAAACCCTCTAAAATTCATAGAAAAATAATCTCTAGGGTTTAGAACCTTCAATTTGGCCTTAGGAACCCATTTTGACCTACATTGAGAACCATGCCCAATTAATGATTTAATTTGGGTTTTTACGTAAATTGGTGGTCAAACAAGGACTGACCTAGAAATAAAATTCACCATTAGAATTCTTAGGTCTCATTTAGTCATGCATAAAAACTTGAGCCTAAGAAGAGACCTTCTTGACCGACTTTGCATTTTGGTCCTCATCCGTTACTTTTTGACCCTCAACTTTTGAAACCCTCGCATTTTGGCCCCGAAGTCTTCATCGTTTTTGCATTTGGATCCTCCCTGCAAAACCCTGAGCAGCGCCATGCTCCGGCGAGGCATGGCGCAGCGTAGGGTGAGGGCGACCCCCTGCCAAGACAACGAGGTGTTCCCTGCGACGTCTGTTGTCGCAGGGACACCTCCATGATCACTGCCTTCGCCCACACCTTCCGTGCGAACGCGCGGAAGGTATGGGTTGCAATCCGGCCATCCTCCGGCGAGGGAGGCACGTCGCCTCCCTCCGCCCTCCTCTCTGATTTTGCCTCTATAAAAGCCGCCACCATCTGCCGCATTCAGCAGCTCGGTTCTGACGGAGAAACTCCCCCCCTTTCCTCTCTTCCCACTTCGGCAGAGGCCCTCCAGCTCTGGCGGTTCTTCATCCTCCTCGTCGCTCTGCCGCAATACCAGCAGCAGAGCCGCCTTCGCCCGCTCTTCCCGCGTCGCGCCGTACCCAGCGTGCTCTCTCCCGCTCTCTCCTCGCCGCCGCCCCTTCTCTCTGGGCACCTACTTCTCCGGCGACAGTCGATACGACTGTCGCCCTACTCCGGCCCCCTTCGACTCTACAACTAGGTCAGAACTTCTCCCCACTTCCCCCTCTTTCTTTTCCTCACTATTTTACATTTGATTAAACCCTCGATCGACCTGACCGCCCTCACCTTCTCCATCTCCGGGCACTCTCCGGCGAGTTGCCCCTGTCAATCCACCACTCCACACAACTCGCCACCTACCCCAAAAGCTCCGCCTCACCTCACCCGACACCCCCCGCCCCTCCACTACCACTCCACATCCCCACAACACTCCCCCGAACAAACCCACTTTTTCGGTCGCAGTTCGACCTAGGGCCGTCGCCAAACACCGCCCCACGACCTGCCAGACCCTGCACCACCTTCATCGTGTCACGGCGAAGGTCCCCCGCTTGTCTGATTAGGCCGAGAGGCCGTTTTACTATGAACAGGTCACCTGCCCTCCGCCGCCATTGCTGAGCAGGTGGAGCTCCTTCCGCCTGCAGCTGCAGCCTCGCCCTACCCAGCCTCGACTCTCCAGGCTGCGCGCTTCGCCTTCCCGCATTCGCCTAGGCCTGCAGCTGGGGCGAGAGCCTCACGCACAGCGGCAATTGCCCGCAGCTCTCTCAGCTATAGGCGCCCAATTGGGGTGGGACATTTAGTCTCACCACGGAAGATTCTGCAGCCGCACACCCATATAAAGGTAAAAAGTGCTATAGGCTTATCGCCTCAGCACACGGGGTGAGGTCCCTCTCACTCGCTCACCTGGCCTCGTCTGCGATCACCCCCCGCGGACCTGGCCCGACCCGTTTACCCGACCTGCACTCCTCGCCCACCACCGCACGTCGGTGGGCCTGGACCCGGGTGCGACCCGTACCCGAATACCCGGCAGCTCTGGGAGAGCTATCCTACGAGCGAAATCTGAGAGAGAGAGACGCAGGGGAGGGTAGGGTAGGTTTTTGCCCTGACCAATCTGTGAGTGTGCAGGCACAGAGGAAGAAGAAGAAGAGAAGGCAGACCGCAGAGGAAGAAGAAGAGAAAGAAGAAAGGAGCAGCCAGAGCTGTGGCTGCTTGAAGAAAAGCGAGGCAGAGAAGAAGAAGGCCGACGAAGAAAGACTGAAGGAAGAAGGAGGAGCATCAAGGGAGCACTGTAGCAGCGACGACTTAAGTCGTCTGATTGGAAAATCAAACGACGCTCTGCAGAAGAAGGACTGCGAGAAGAAAAAGAAAGAAAGAAGAAGGAGCTCTGCAAGCTGAGGCAAAAAGAAGAAGGAAGAAAAGAGAAGCTGAAGAAGAAAAGAGAAGCGCAAGAAAGACAGAGCTGAAAGAAGAGAAGAAAAGAAAAGATAAAGAAGCTCTGAAGAAGAAAAGAAATAGAAGAAAAACAAGAAGAGGAAATGAAGGCAGAAGATCAAGGAAGAAGATCCGAGAAAAGAAGAAGATGAGCTAAGAGAGAGAAGAGAAGCTACAAGACTCAGATTCATTTCTCCCTCTCTCTCTCTTATTTTTGTAATAGAAACATTGTACTTCTAGAATATAGTTTGCTCCCTGAGTTCGACCTTGGGAACTCTTTTATTTCCGAGTAACAAATTGTATTAAATTGGTAACCACTTTTCTATGCTATACTACGACGAAATAATAGAACTATAGACGAGAGTGCCCCACCACGTGGGTAGAGTGGCCTTTCCAATTATTTATCGAAAATTACGAAATTGTGAAATAGTTAATAGAGTCTAGGGCATTGCATGAACCCTAGGATGGAGAAATTAGATTGAATGATAGATCCTAGGGTGTTGCATGAATCCTAGGACTGGAAAACTAGATTGAATGATAGATCTTAGGGTACGGCATGAATTCTAGGACTGGAAAACTAGTTGAATATACAAACATTGCAGTCTTGGAAAAGTAGAAAGGAAATGATAACTGCCTGTAAATTGGTTAATAGCTTCCTGTTATGAATGAATAAATACGGTTGAGAACATGGGTTATATGAATATAAAGCTGGAACGGTGAAACCTCAATTGGCTGAGTTAAAAGAGCATGAACCCTACGGGGAATTAGGAGTAGAACTCCTGGAAAGGGAATGGAATAGAATTGGGGAAGTGAGCTGGCCCTTGAGTACGGAGTACCAAGGAGAGCGACTGTCCCCCTGTTTAGTGCAGAGCGGAGCTAGTCGCCCCAGGGGCCCGGGGTTAGGTCTGGTCACTTTGTACTGACTTTTGGCCCTCGTGTACAAAGTACCGAGGAGAGCTACTAGTGTAGGGAGAGCACCACGTGTTACTTCTACTTTTCGGGAAAGACTGCAATCAAGATCGTTCCTACAAGGAACATTCAAGATCAAGAGAAGGATCTGAGAAATAATCAACAGTGAATAAATGGAAAAATATAAGGAAAGAAAGTAAAAATATAACAGCTACTGTACACTCTACTGCTTCTTTTAGCTTTTAGTTGCCACTCTACTCAGCGTTTCGCTAACGTGTCACCCTTGTTACCTTTTCAGGACTAGGTGTTGAGCAGCCAGAGTCAGTGGCTGCAGAGGGCGCTGGGCCTAGTAGAGCCCAGTAGTGTTACCTGTAGTACCTACTGTATTTTTCTTTCCGCTGTAGTGAGTAGTTTTCTGTTACTCCCTGTACTCTCTTTATTTTAAGCTTTATGTTATGTACATGTTTATTTCTCTACTATTGTAGTGATGTATACTGTAGTATTTCCTTTCTTTACTACTGTATTTTGTTGCTGCTAGTTATATACATGGTGAATGTGGTTTATTTTACTGCTCTTTTGGTTACTTTCTCGTTGGACGACTGGGTCTTGGGATCAGTCGAGTCGGTCCGATTCTCGTGTCTCGTAGGGATTCGGGAATCGAGTCGTTACACCCCTTGACTTGTAGAAACATACCTTGTAACACTACTTTCACATTCCTTTGTGTCAATGAGAAGAAATCATCAAGACAAGAAGTGATCTTATTCTCCAAGTTCCATTCAACAAATTCGAGAGCGTCGTTACTCTACCGTCATCACACCTACATTCGTTTAGTCCAAATCATTGCTTATTCTCGGGTTTAAATTTTTAATCTTAATTTGAAGGAGTTTTTTTTCTTGCTCTCTCCCTCTTCTGTTTCGTTGATAAAGATGAAGGAGCTTTCATAACTGTAAAATCAAAGGGGTCCAAGAATAAGGTTAGATGATCTTAAAAGTAATCCCTGGGTAAATTAAGGTGCACTTGCGAAATCCTTCGACCACGTCAATCGAGTTTAGTTTATACGTAAGAAGTAAGTAACCGGTAAATTAAGCTTATATCGCTCCACATGTACAAGGACATATAGCAATCTATAGATTATAAAGTCATACATACCATTTAAATTGTAATCACAGTCTGTAGGAGGATATCCCATCAAAACCATCCAACTATGAAAGTGTTTAGCAAAGAACAAACTCATGATCTTGATAGGAAAGAAGTATGCATGGTTATCAAGATAAGTAACATCAGTAGCAACCACCAACGTGTGCGGAAATACTTTTCCCTACCAAACCTTGGAAATTCAAAAGGCTTAATCAGGAAAAGTAAGAAAGTGTATATATAAAATTCCAATTTCACGTCACGCTAGTCCATTCTCCATCAAGTGGTCAAACTTTCAAACGTCCAAATATTGCAGAGAATAAAGAAATAAAAAAACCATTTTCTTGTTTCCGGAAGCTATGACCGTCCGATTTATAACAATTAATTTTTTATCAACTCTTTACGATCCACAATGTTTTTGGATAACCCAATGTAAACTAGGTTAAAATAAAATCAGTAGAGATAAGTATTTGTATGGGTGGTGAAGTAACGAGAGCGTTAAATAGAAAGATAAAATAATTGGTATAATGATATGATATTAATAAATATTTATTTAATAGTATAAATTGGAATGAAGAATATTATTAGATATTTATTTAGGAGTTATATTATATATATATTTTTATATACATTAAAATATACCTCAATTTTAGGTGAAATTTTACTATGATTTCATATGTAACTCCTCTCTCCTACCCTACTTCCTTAATTTTGGCTATAAAAGTGCATCCCAACCACAAATCTCCCCTGCTACACCACACACCCACCCACAGCCTCCTCTAGTCACCACCATCGTCACTTCCGTCGCCCGCCAGCGCGACGAGGAGCTCCGCCGTTGCCACCATGTCGTCGCCGCTCACTAGCGAGACGAGGAGCTTCGCAATCGCCACCGCACCTCCGTCGCCTGCCAATGCAATGAGGAGCTCTACACTAGGCAGCGCCTCGCCAAGGAGTAAATCCGCCGCCACCACGCCTCTGCCGCTCGCCAGTGCGACGAGGAGCTTCATGTCAAGCAACGCCTCATTGAGTAGCAAAGCTACCACTCCTCCCCATCCGATTCCCCGATCTACACCCACCACCTCGATCTCCTGCATTCACACCATGAACCACTTCTTCCTCCTCATCGGTGACCTCATAGACGAGGCCCTCCTCGCTGCACAGCTCGATTCTGTCCTCGCCTTTGGCCGTCAGCTAGCTCAGCCTCTCCGGTCAGGTCCACAGTGTCCCCCTCCGACCCCGCCTCTCCCTCGACAAGGCTTTTGATGTGGTTGCTTTTTTTGCCTTTTGGAAGCGGAGTGTGTATTTATGAGCTTGCAATCGGTGCTCTTGATGCTGTAGGAATTTTGTTTTTGCTTTTCTGGTTGTTCAAGTAAGTGTTGCAACTATGAAATGTGGTTGTTATGTTTGTTTAAACTGAGCTTTCTGATTTACTGATCTACTAAAAATGGAACTTATCAGTTGAATTCTCTTATGTAATTGTGATCCATGCATAGAAATCAATGTGTTCATCCAATGATTTTAATTTGAATTGCTGACCTAGATAACTGTGGTAACATTGATGCCGTCAGTACCAATGGGAGATGCTGTCAGCACCAATGATGGTGCCGGCAACACCTACTTGTCTTCATCGAAATTTGAACTAGTGGTGCCATTAGCATCTATTGTAGTGTAGACAGCACCTATTAGAGACAGAGTTTCCTTCTCCCTCCACTGAAATTTGAATTCGAATGTGAGAGGCACATGTGACTTCATGTGACTCTCCTTTCTCTTAGTTAAAAATGGTAAGAGTACTTTTAGGGTCTAAAAAGGTAGTTTAACCTTTTATATCCATGAGGACATTTGACTCTCTTATGTGGCTCCACCTCATCCACATGGCATTTACCTCAACAAGATAAGTGATGAGTAATTTATGCCAACAACAACATGAAAATATACGTGGTAACATTGGTATCTAAACTTATGCGATTGATGGTGATGCCATTCGTAGCAATGGTGGTGTCGTTAGCATCTAGCTGTCTTCACCGAAATTTGAGGTGGTGATACCGTTAGCATCTATTGTAGTACCAGCGGCACCTATTGAAGATAGAGTTTTCCTCTCGCTCCACCAAAATTTGAATTCAAATGTGATGGGCACATGTGACTCCATGTGAGTGTCCTTCTCTTAATTAAAAATGTTAAAAGTAACTTTAGGGTATAAAAAGTTGGTTTAACATTTTATATCAATGAGTACATGTGACTCTCCTATGTGGCTCCACCTCATCCACATGCCAACCACCTCAACAAGATAAGTGATAAGTAATTTAAAATTACGCAACTGATACTATCGGCATCTGCATACATGATGCTATCAGCATCCGCATGTTACTACATAATTTTTACGTAATGCTGTCGGCATCCGCATACATGATGCTGCTTACATGATTTTTACGTGATGCTGTCGACATCGGCATACATGATGCTGTCAGCATTCGCAACCATTACTTTCTGTTGGTGCTAGAGCACCACGATCATTTGTTTTGATGATAACAAAACACGTGTTATTTAACATTTGCAATTTGAGTCCTAGATTTCAGGTCAATTGTAAATGTGGACGTGTTTAGACGAAACTCGAGCTCGCATCCAGGATGGATTGGAGGAGCTTAATGGAAAACAGAGGAGGTTCGCGTGGAGCGACAGATTGAAGATAGAAGACAAGAAGAATAGGATAGATTCTTTTTAATCCTTTCTTGTATCTCTTGTCTTTATTTTCTTGCTCTTTTTATTTCCTTAGAATATTTTGTTAAAAAGCCTCAAAGTACCCTAACAGTAGTCCTAGGAACACCTGCACAACTCTAGGATACTTAGGTTTTCTGTAGAACACTTAGAAAACCAATATAGGGTTCAAACAGCACTTCTAGACGTCTAATTATCAAATCAGACGTCTGATAAAGTATTTTAAGACGTCTGACTGTTGTTTCAGACGTCTGATATCTGTTAGGCTAGACATAGCGAGTTCTGTCCGATGAAATCAGATGTCTAGACCTTATACCAGACGTCTTAGGAGACGTCTGATGGACTTACCAGACGTCCAGATAGTGGACCATTGGCTAGCTTAGCAGGCACTCAAGATTATGACCGTTAGAGCCTTATCAGACGTCCTTAGGCCTTTCCAGACGTCTGATAAATGACCGTTTTGCCTCGGCTGACCCAAAATCTCTTCTCAGAGATTTTCTAGCCGTTGCAATGTTTGGAAAATCCATTCCCACAGTAAAA
Source organism: Thalassia testudinum (assembly GCA_037157565.1). Classification (NCBI taxonomy): domain Eukaryota; kingdom Viridiplantae; phylum Streptophyta; class Magnoliopsida; order Alismatales; family Hydrocharitaceae; genus Thalassia; species Thalassia testudinum. Next base: position 60,778,666 of record JAZHRO010000030.1, read on the forward strand.
GTAGGTTTCCAGACGTCCAGACATAGTGCCAGACGTCCTGTATGTCGTCTAATAGACTTGAACAAGAACCCTGTTTAGATCTGATTCAAGTCAGGAGGAAACCCGCATGAAATCAGATGTCTGACCTTGAAATCAGACGTCTTAAAGTGGCCTTCCAGACGTCTGATGCCAGAGTTAGACGTCCGATTACCCTGTCAAGTGTAATCATTGTCCTGATTTCGGCCTGATTCTCTTGGGCTTTGTTCCCAACGGCTATAGAACATTTCCTAAGCCTTCCAAAGCCTTCCTAAGGCCTCTATAAATAGAGGGGAGCCTTTGACACACATACACACTTGGATACACTTAGCTACACACTTTCACACTCTTTTGTGTCCAGAAAAGATCTTGCTCTCTAAGCTCAAGTTCTACATCTTGAAGCATCAAGCTTCGCGCACCCGCTCTCTCGCCGTTGTTTACGAGAGCGACATTGCGCCATCGCGTGGCACACGCACCACGTCATCAACTCGACGCACTCCTTGCAAAGGGGAGTTTCTTATTTCCTATAGAAGCTAGGTTTAAATTACTTTGTTGGCTCTATAGGATTACTTATTTTATTTTATCTTTGTCTTTTGGTTGGGTATTCGCTTTGCGAATTCCCGTCTCCTTCGTGGGACAAAATCCTTCTCGTGGAGAGAAGGGGTTGAGGAACGCTACCCTCGTACTTGTAGCGTGGTTGTAGTGAGATTGAATCACCCTCGTTTTAAGTGATTCGGTTTAGTGGATTTTGATCAACTTGGTTGATCGGAAAATCCTAACTCGAGAGGGTTAGGTGGTGGTTTTCATCCGGTTTGGGTTTCCACCTAAAAACAATTGTATACATTGTGTGATTGGTTTTCTTTGGTGAGATTGCTTTATATTTTATTTCCGCATTTATTACGTCACCCCTCTTCGAAGGGCAAACCAACATTTGGTATCAGAGCAGGTTCTTGCGAGTTCGGAGTAACACCCGGCAAGAAGATCATGGAGGGAAGCTGTTCCACAAGTAGGATTTCCGAGGGGCAGTCCACAACCCGTCCGCCGTTCTTCGACGGGAGCAACTACCCCTACTGGAAGTTGCGGATGAAGACCTGGCTTCAAGCCACCGACTTCACGATCTGGGCCAAATGCGAGACGCCATTTGAGATCCCAGAAAAACCCGCGAGAGGCTACTCACAGCAACAAATCCGTGAGCTCTTTAAACGCAAAGACCATGAACGCCCTTTACTGCGCGCTCAGCTCGGAGTTCAACAGAATCTCGCAATGCGCCACCGCATACGAGATCTGGCACACACTTGAGGTAACTCACGATGGTACCTCTAAGGTAAAAACTTCTAAACTCAATTTACTTTCACAAGAATTTGAGGCTTTTTCTATGAAATCTAACGAAACTTTAAGTGAGATGAACACTAGGTTCACTCTCATAGTAAACAATTTAAAAGCTTTAGGGAAGACCTTCATCAAGGGAGATCTTCAAGGGAAGCTTCTTCGTTCCCTTGGATCGGAGTAGGAACAGAAAGTCACCGCCATCGAGGAGGCGAACGAAGTAGAGGAGCTCAATATGGAAGATCTCCTAGGCAATCTAATGGCCTACAAGACAAAGTTAAAGCAGAAGAAGGATACACCGGAGCCAAAACTGAAGAAGACTCTCGCCTTCAGAGCCGCGTTGGATAGCGAGGTAAGTTCCGACGACGAAGACTTTAGAATTTTACTTAAAAATTTTTCCAAGTTTTGTAGGGAATTAAAGAAAGAGAAAAAGGAGAAGAAGGAAAGCCCGAGACGTTGCTACCACTGCAACGAGAAAGGGCACCTACGACCAGAGTGCCCTCTTCTCAAAAAGGAGAAGAAAAAGGAAAAGGAAAAGAAATCTAAGAAGAAGGCGTTCCAAGCCACTTGGGACGATTCCAGCTCAGAGGAAGAAGAAGAAGAAAAAGAAGAAACCGCTTGCTTTGGTTTCATGGCCAGAGGAAGCAACAACGACAGCGAAAGCGGAAGCAACGACAGCGACAATGAGGTAAATCTCGATTTACAAGAAGCTTTTAATGAACTATTTGAGATTAGTAAATCACTAAAAATAGAAAACAAAAGCATGAAAAAGAATCTTAGCTTTCTTAAAAATGAAAATGATAGGTTAGAAAAATAACTTAAGGACATAGAAGCTAGTCCTAAAAATGATAACCTATTATTAGAAAATCATAACCTCATCAATGAAAATAATAAATTGATTGAGGAAAATGATAGTCTAAAGTTAGAAATCTATGATTTAAAGACTAAGATGCAAACTATAGAAAAAGAAATTGCATGTCTTAGGGAAAATTCTAACAAATTAATCAACAAAGTAGACAAGTTTTATAGCCCTAAGGTTGAGATAGGATCTCCGTCAAGGAGACCCACTAACAGATCCGGATCGAAGCTTACTTGGATACCGAAGAAAAATTTGGAATCCTGTTTTGTAGGATTTAGGGATAACTACAATACAAAGGACTGGACCTACAAACTCAAGGCTGGTCAACTCGAGTTAGGAGAACTAAGGAGTAGACCAAGGAGGAGAACAAGACGACCGACGAGACGGCGAACAAGCGACGGACCCGCCGCACGTCGACCGCCAAACTGGAGACCAGCGCCGATGCCCGGGCCTCCAAGCTACGGATGGGAGCCCCATCCGATGTGGCATCCACCACCACCATTCGGGCCATTTCATTGGCCATGGTAGGTGAGGTAAAAATTCTTAACCCTATCTTTTTATAAGCATTTAGATAGGGGGAGTTAAAAAATGATGAGCTAATTGTCAATTTTTAAGGGGGAGATGCAAGTTAGCTAAATTTTCTTTAGTAAGGGGGAGAAAAATAATAGCTATCTTGTTGTTACAAAAAGGGGGAGAATATCACCTTTGTTAAAATAAATTCATAGAAGAGCATGTCTTAAGGTGGAGTTATAGAAAATTTAAAACCAATCAAAACTTTTTGATAATGTCAAAAAGGGGGAGGATTTTTATGCATTATTATTTACGATTTTGTCATCATCAAAAAGGGGGAGATTGTTGGTGCTAGAGCACCACGATCATTTGTTTTGATGATAACAAAACACGTGTTATTTAACATTTGCAATTTGAGTCCTAGATTTCAGGTCAATTGCAAATGTGGACGTGTTTAGACGGAACTCGAGCTCGCATCCAGGATGGATTGGAGGAGCTTAATGGAAAACAGAGGAGGTTCACGTGGAGCGACAGATTGAAGATAGAAGACAAGAAGAATATGATAGATTCTTTTTAATCCTTTCTTGTATCTCTTGTCTTTATTTTCTTGCTCTTTTTATTTCCTTAGAATATTTTGTTAAAGAGCCTCAAAGTACCCTAACAGTAGTCCTAGGAACACCTGCACAACCCTAGGATACTTAGGTTTTCTGTAAACACTTAGAAAACTAATATAAGGTTCAAACAGCACTTCCAGACGTCTAATTATCAAATCGGACGTCTGATAAAGTATTTTAAGACGTCTGACTGTTGTTTCAGACGTCTGATATCTGTTAGGCTGGACATAGCGAGTTCTGTCCGATGAAATCAGATGTCTAAACCTTATACCAGACGTCTTAGGAGACGTCTGATGGACTTACTAGACGTCCAGATAGTGGACCGTTGGCTAGCTTAGCAGGCACTCAAGATTATGGCCGTTAGAGCCTTATCAGACGTCCTTAGGCCTTTCCATACGTCTGATAAATGACCGTTTTACCTCGGCTGACCCAAAATCTCTTCTCAGAGATTTTCTAGCCGTTGCAACGTTTGGAAAATCCATTCCCACAGTAAAAGTAGGTTTCCAGACGTCCAGACATAGTGCCAAACGTCCTGTATGTCGTCTGATAGACTTGAACAAGAACCCTGTTTAGATCTGATTCAAGTCAGGAGGAAACCCGCATGAAATCAGACGTCTGACCTTGAAGTCAGACATCTTAAAGTGGCCTTCCAGACGTCTGATGCCAGAGTTAGACGTCTAATTACCCTGTCAAGTGTAATCATTGTCCTGATTTCGGCCTGATTCTCTTGGGCTTTGTTCCCAACGGCTATAGAACATTTCCTAAGCCTTCCAAAGCCTTCCTAAGGCCTCTATAAATAGAGGGGAGCCTTTGACACACATACACACTTGGATACACTTAGCTACACACTTTCACACTCTTTTGTGTCCAGAAAAGATCTTGCTCTCTAAGCTCAAGTTATACATCTTGAGAGCATCAAGCTTTGCGCACCCGCTCTCCCGCCATTGTTTACGAGAGCGATATTGCACCATCGCGTGGCACATGCACCGCGTCATCAACTCGACGCACTCCTTGCAAAGGGGAGTTTCCTATTTCCTATAGAAGTTAGGTTTAAATTACTTTGTTGGCTCTATAGGATTACTTATTTTATTTTATCTTTGTCTTTTGGTTGGGTATTCGCTTTGCGAATTCCCGTCTCCTTCGTGGGAAAAAATCCTTCTCGTGGAGAGAAGGGGTTGAGGAACGCTACCCTCGTACTTGTAGCGTGGTTGTAGTGAGGTTGAATCACCCTTGTTTTAAGTGATTCGGTTTAGTGGATTTTGATCAACTTGGTTGATCGGAAAATCCTAACTCGAGAGGGTTAGGTGATGGTTTTCACCCGGTTTGGGTTTCCACCTAAAAACAATTGTGTACATTGTGTGATTGGTTTTCTTTGGTTTTCTCTCTCTCTTATTTTTGTAATAGAAACATTGTACTTCTAGAATACAGTTTGCCCCCTTAGTTCGACCTCGGGAACTCTTTTATTTCCGAGTAACAAATTGTATTAAACTGGTAACCACTTGTCTATGCTATACTACGACAAAATAATAGAACTATAGACGAGAGTGCCCCACCACGCGGGTAGAGTGGCCTTTCCAATTATTTATCGAAAATTACGAAATTATGAAATAGTTAATAGAGTCTAGGGCATTGCATGAACACTAGGACGGAGAAATTAGATTGAATGATAAATCCTTGGGTATTGCATGAATCCTAGGACTGGAAAACTAGATTGAATGATAGATCCTAGGGTACGGCATGAATTCTAGGACTGGAAAACTGGTTGAATATATAAACATTGCAGTCTTGGAAAAGTAGAAAGGAAATGATAACTGCCTGTAAATTGGTTAACAGCTGCCTGTTATGAATGAATAAATACAGTTGAGAACATGGGTTATATGAATATAAAGCTGGAACGGTGAAACCTCAATTGGCTGAGTTAAAAGAGCATGAACCCTACGGGGAATTAGGAGTAGAGCTCCTGGAAAGGGAATGGAATAGAATTGGGGAAGTGAGCTGGCCCTTAAGTACGGAGTACCAAGGAGAGTGACTGTCCCCCTGTTTAGTGCAAAGCGGAGCTAGCAGCCCCAGGGGCCCGTGGTTAGGTCTGGCCACTTTGTACTAACTTTTGGCCCTCGTGTACACAGTACCGAGGAGAGCTACTAGTGTAGGGAGAGCACTAGCTACCCCACGGGCCCCGGGGTTCTGTTAGCTCTCCTACACCGACTTGTTAGGCCCACTGGGCAAACCAGGGTAGTCAGGTGAGGGTGCACGGATTGTGGAAGGGCAAGACCCCTGTTTGGTTATTGTGGAGGGGCTGGGGCCCTGTTACTGAGAGGACTCTACCCTATACTGGTTCCGCGCTGTGCTTTGGGCGCACCTGTTAACGGAAACGACTGACCGCATGCCAGTGCAGGGTAGCTACCCATGCGTTTATCGTGCGTGTCGTAGTCACCGTTACGTCTGTCAGTGACCTTGGGGTGGTTGACTGAGGGTAGGACCACCACGGGAGACTCTCCCGGCCAGGAGAGCACCACGTGTTACTTCTACTTTTCGGGAAAGACTGCAATCAAGATTGTTCCTACGACGAACATTCAAGATCAAGAGAAGGATCTGAGAAATAATCAACAGTGAATAAATGGAAAAATATAAGGAAAGAAAGTAAAAATATAACAGCTACTGTATGCTCTACTGCTTCTTTTAGCTTTTAGTTGCCACTCTACTCAGCGTTTCGCTGACGTGTCACCCTTGTTACCTTTTCAGGACCAGGTGTTGAGCAGCTAGAGTCAGCGGCGGCAGAGGGCGCTGGGCCTAGTAGAGCCCAGTAGTGTTACCTGTAGTACCTACTGTACTTTTCTTTCCGCTGTAGTGAGTAGTTTTCTGTTACTCCCTGTACTCTCTTTATTGTAAGCTTCATGTTATGTACATGTTTATTTCTCTACTATTGTGGTGATGTATACTGTAGTATTTCTTTTCTTTACTGCTGTATTTTGTTACTGCTAGTTATATACATGGTGAATGTGGTTTATTTTACTGCTCTTTTGGTTACTTTCTCGTTGGACGACTGGGTCTTGGGATCAGTCGAGTCGGTCCGATTCTCGTGTCTCGTAGGGATTCGGGAATCGGGTCGTTACACCCCTTGACTTGTAGAAACATACCTTGTAACACTACTTTCACATTCCTTTGTGTCAATGAGAAGAAATCATCAAGACAAGAAGTGATCTTATTCTCCAAGCTCCATTCAACAGATTCGAGAGCGTCGTTACTCTACCAAGATCGCACCTACATTCTTCCATCTAAGGGAAGTCTCTTTTTCCTATAGAAGCTAAGTTTAGAATTTATCTTTGTGGCTCTATAGGGTTGCTTTGTAATTTTACTTTGTAAATTCGTTGGGTATTCGCGTTGCGAATTCCTGTCTCCTTCGTGAGACAAAAACCTTCTCGTAAAGAGAAGGGGTTTGAGGTACATTACCCTCATATAAAGTAGTGTGGCTGTAAGAGATTGTACTACCCTCATTTAAGTAGTATATTAGTGGATTTAATCGACTCGGTTGATCGAGAAATTCTAAGTCGAGAGGCTTAGGTGGTGGTTTTTACCCTGGTTTGGGTTTCCACCTAAAAATACCTGTGTTTGTTGTGTGATTGCATTTTGTGAGATTGTTTTATTTTGCTTCCGCACTTTATTTTTATATCCTGCAAATCTCACCCCCTCCTATAGGAATCTCCATTTGGTATCAGAGCTGGTTTTCCGCCTTTAGGAGTAACTTCTGCGGAAAGATCAATGGAAGGGAGCATATCAGTAATGAGGATTTTCGAGGGGCAGTCTACCACCCGTCCGCCGTTCTTCGACGGGAGCAACTACCCCTATTGGAAGCTCAGGATGAAGACGTGACTTCAAGCCAACGACTTTACGATTTGGGCCAGGTGCGAGACGTCGTTTGACATCCCGGAGAAACCCGCGAGAGGTTACTTGCAACAACAAATTTGTGAGCTCTCTCTCAACTCAAAAAGAATGAACGCATTGTACTGCACGTTGAACCTAGAAGAATTCAATCGAAACTCGCAGTGTGCCACCGCATACGAAATTTGGCACACACTTGGGGTAACTCACCAAGGTGCGTCTAAGGTAAAGTCTTCTAAAATTAATTTATTTTCACAGGAATTTGAATCATTTTTTATGGAGACTAACAAAACCTTAAGTGAGATGAACACTAGGTTCACTCTCATTGTGAATGGATTGAAAGCTTTAGGGAATACCTTTATCAAGGGGGAGCTTCAAGGAAAGCCTCTCCGTTCCCTGAGACCGGAGTGGGAAGAAAAGGTCACCGCGATCGAGGAGGCGAACAACACAGAAGAGCTCAACATGGAGGATCTCCTAGGCAATCTCATGGCTTACGAGAAGAAGTTGAAGCAGAAGAAGGATGCACTGAAACCAAGACCAAAGAAGTCTCTCGCATTTAGAGCTGCTTTAGACACCGAGGCAAGTTCCAACGACGAAGACTTCAAATTTTTACTTAAAAAATTTTCCAAGTTTTGTAGGGATTCTAAGAGAGAAAAGAATGTGAAGAAGGAAAAGGAGCAAGTTAGCCCGAGATGTTTCTACCACTGCAACAAAAAGGGTCATCTTCGTCCCCAGTGCCCTCTTCTCAAAAAAGAGAAGAAGGAGAAGGAGAAGAATTAATAAATAATTAATGCCAATGATGAGATCACATTTGTGGGCTAATCGTATGCATAAATACCTAGATATTAGAATGATGTCTACATATAAATAGCATACTTAGATTTATAAATAGATTAGTTTATAAAAATGATTGCATGCATATTTTATATATTGCATTCACAAGTATTAGAAGGTAATGTGCATTATGGTGACATGCATGCATTACATGAATTATTTTGGATTACCTTTGTAAATAACCCATTTTTTTTCTTTTCCTAGAAAATCCACTGCTTCAATGAGCCGCATCCACCGCCGCCAGCCTTCTCGCAACAGTAAATAGCCACAACGCATCCCCAACGGTTTAGATTTATTCGTCGGGTTGCTGGTCGAGATGCGCGGCGGGAGAAACAAACGGGAGAGGCGTTTAAAAGAATGGACGATCGGCTTCCATCTTTTGGCTCTCGCCTCCATCGTGCTCTTCATGCGCACACCATGTACATGGTATTGCAGAGTAATCTAAAGCAGGCTTCATCTTCTTCCTCCGCCCGCCCTCGGCCTCCTACACACGATGACAGCGTGCGCATCCTCACCACCAACCCCTCCGTAGCAGCACGCATAACCATATCTTTCTTCTTCCTCTTCTCCAACCTCAACAAAGCAACCCAACACTGCCACAGTCCCTTCACCCATCGCCCCCACCTCAGCAAACCTACACCCTTAGCCGCAGCCCACCAACAAATGCCGCACCCCCTCCCTCATCACCCCTACCTACTCCCCTATGTCTCCTCCTCCTCCTCCTCCTCCTTCTACTTCTTCTTTTCCTCCTGCAACTCATAAAGGAACCCAAAGCCATGACCTTCACCACCGCCTCAACTCCTCACCTTCGGCACCCGCTCTCGATGTGGCTACTACCGACGCCCTCCCCGCTGCTTCCTGACGTCGACACTGCCTTCGGCGACTCCACTACCTGGCACGAAGATGCTAGCAGCACCCACCGCCACCGACCTCTGCTCCGCCATCTAGCCACGTTCGATCATCCCGGGCCTCGCCTCCACCACCAACATGCTCCTCTCCTCCGATGGAGCTCCTCCACCAAAGCAAACGGCCGACGACCCCTCCTCCATGCATGCAAGGAAAAGAGAGAATCATCCCCTGTTTTCACATCAATTGAAATTTACATTGAGATGCCATTGCATGAGTTTTCATTTTAAATGAAAAAATTCTGATTTATTAAGTGATATTGCAGCCAGACACCCTTTAGCTTTCATTATTTCTCGGGCCATCTAATAGCATATCTCTTTTCTTATTTTGTTAAGCCTCACATTTAAGGGTGATATTATAATTCACATTTGCTGCCATTGAACATTTGAGTTGATGGAGTTTACAGGAGTATTCTAGTGAAGGAGAATTTGCATAAGTGGTCCATCTCTTTTCAGCAATTAGAGATTAGTTATTTGATTAATCTATAAGTGTTCTCTCTTTGGCATTAGGATGAATGAATGAAATTGTTTTTAAGTAAACAAGAGGAAAACTTATTGCGAGTTTATTTGGCTCGATCCTCCCTGTGGATACGACATTTTTACTATGGTTTAACTTGATATCTGTTTTAATATTTGATTGAGAGAATTTCCACCACACAACTACAACGACATATCAGTTTATCGCTATCATCTTCATAATCAAGCGAAAACCTCTCCATCAGCCAACAATACCAAGATAAGTGATAAGTATTTGCAAGAGATACTTAAGCACTATAAAAGTTATGAATTGGTGCCAGGGGCACCAACATAAAAATGTACATGATGACACTAGTATCTAAACTTACGTGACTGGTGGTGATGCCATTAGCATCAATGGTGATGCCGTTAGTACCTATGGTGGGGCCATTAGCACCATAATAGGTGTTTACAGAATTGATACCAACAACAACAAAATAAGTGATAAGTAATTGATACCAACAATATCAAAATAAGTGATAAGTGTTTGCAATAGATGCTTAAGCACTTTAAAAGTTACTGAATAGGTGCTAGGAGCACCAACATGAAAATGTATGTTGTGACATTAGTATCTAAACTTATGCGACTGGTGGTGATGTCATTAACACCAATGGTGATACCCTTAGCACCTATGGTGGTGCTGTGCTGTCAGCACCACAATAGGTGTCTACATGAGTTGAACACTTTTGCCTTTTAGGAAAATGTGGCAGCCAAGACCAAGAAAGGTACTTAGCACCCATGTGACAAAAAAGAGATGCAATCCTCACATGTGACTCCACCCACCAACATCTCGTCCAATCCTCTCATGTGACTCCATCCACCAACGACAAAGACCTACCCCAGCCAACTCTTCTATATTTGCACCAATGGTGATGTTATTAGCACCTATGGTGATGCCAAAAGCACTTATACTATCTCACAGCAATTATGGTAATGCCATTAGTATCTATTATAGTGCCGACGTCATCTACTGAAGACAAAATTTCCTCTCCCTCCACCAAATGTGGGCCCACTTGATAATTGATATTTAATATAAAGAAACAAAAGAACGTAATATTTGTTATGTAGTTGTCCCCACCACATTCAAAAAAATCACTACACAACTTTAACTTAAAACGTACAGGTGATAAATAATTTTGCACTGGTGATAAACTACCTTGCACCGTTGATAAATTATTGTAAGGTGTCTTTGCACCGATGTAATCTCATTTCTCACCCGTGATAAATTATTCCAATGATAGTTTCAGTTGTCCAAAATGATTTTGCACCCGTGCAAAGTAATTTCGCAGCCGTGTAAGGTGATTTTGACCTATGGATTTATGAATTACGGTTTAGGATTTAGACTTATGGAAAGTGATTTCACGTATAGGTGAAGAAACACTTGAAATTTAATTTTACACCAGTGTAATCATACTTTGCACTAGTGCAAAGTAAGATTGCATTGGCACTAAGTAATTCAAAGTAAGATTGTACCGATGCAATCTTACTTTACACATGTACAATATTATTTTGAAGGTGTAAAGTGATTTTGTACAGTTGTAAAATAAGATTACACCCGTGTAAAGTGATTCCGAAGAGATTTAAGTGGTTTACATCTGTACCAAAGTAATTTATTGTTGATTCCAACAGTGATATATTCCACCATGTGTAGTACTTTTGTAGATAAAAAAGAATACAATTAAAATCATATGTACAATACTGTACATTAATTTTTACATTTTTCAACCAACACTCTTTAAATTATTGTTCGCCAATTCTAATGGCAATCTTATTCCTCTGGCTCATTAGATATGATATAAATAAAACTAAATTCCGTACAAAATTAATTCTCTGAAAGTTTAACGAATACATCATTTGATCAATAGCAGTTAGTATACATTCAGTAAAACAAAAGGTTTTATATATATCATTATAAATTTTTGATATGTTTTTATATTTAGCATTTATATTGTTACAAAATTACTTCATTATATATGATCATATATCTTTGCATCCTTAAATTTGATAGAAAATATTTAAAAAATTTTTAAAATATTAAAATTTATATTTATCTTTCAATAATTTTTTCACATTTTTTGACACCTAAAAAATAGAATTTACATATATATTCTTATAAATTTTTGATATGGATATATCCTCACCTACTTAATATATATATATATACCCCATTAGCGATAAGTAAGTGTAACATTATCTAAACCATCAAATAACTACAACATTATCAAAACATTGAAGAGCCAAGAAGAAGAAGACATGACAGTGGGTACGGAGTTCATTTAAACAACGTATAGACGAGTTAATTAGAGCTTAATTCGACCAACGGTGTAGTAGGGAATGTATGTCCTAAGTAGATTCACATGTTCTTGTCCATAAATGCTTTAGAAAATAACTTCAAGATGGGAAAGGGGAAGACATTTCATTGATTGATCGTCTGTACAGTTGAAATTAATGGTTTTGACGGAGGACTGATGCGTGGAATGGTTAGTAGACTTTTACTAGTCCAAGTAATAATAACTTGTTAGAAAAGAATGCAATTAATGATATTATAATTGAAAGATCGGACAGCTTCTGGCCAATCTATTAAACAAACGACATTGTTCAATCGGCTATAAAATTTAGTGCACTCGATGCCTTCTGGGTTAATCATCGGCACCTCGTGAATGTGAGGGTGTTCGATGTTAATTGGGGTGCTAATCATTTTCGTGTTTACTTAAATTGATGCTCACACCACCGGTTTCTATGGAATGGGATCTAGGTGTCAGGGAGATGGAAAGTTAACACCAATCTTACTAACAGTATTCCTTAGAATTGATGTTAGCAAAATTGACATTAAAGACCTCAAAACTTGAGTTATATATAATTATATGGATTTACCTCTCTAGTGAACGAAAGTTAGCCTCCTAAATAAATTAACCCTATTGTTTCCGATTGTAGAGTACATATATATGTATATACTTGCGACAAGAACCAGTAAATCACCTTCGCTGAAAACGACCTTTCTAACGGAGCCTGCGCTCTTCCCGTCACCTTCAACCATCTCTATGCTCTTGACATCTTCGGAGAATATCTTGGGATAAATTTCATTGGAACACATGATGCCCTCCCAAAATTTATCAGCTGAGCAACCGAGCTCGACCTCCATCTCCAACTTCCCGCTCAAGGGTGCCATCTCTGGAACCAGACTGCAGACAAGACAGGATAGTTGGGGGAAGGAAGGTTTAAATATTTCTACTCTATGTTGGAGGTTGTGGTGGTGCAGAGCATCGAGATGTTACGGTGGTATTTATAGCCTTTTTCTCTTAATTATAATCAGTTCCATCTCATTTAGGTACATCGAACTGTAGGGATAAAATAATTTTATATTATTTTAGTTCAGTTCTACATGTCGAATGCCTTGTGGGGACAAGAAAAAGTTGATACGGGTTGGTGAGAGTCAGCAGTACTCATTGGTCGAAGGTGTGTACCCTCGAGCCTTTCTTGGACTTTTTTCACCCTATGGTGTTTTTTGAGAATTTTTTATTACTTTAATATAGATTTCTAAGTAATTATTTCAATCAATAATTCTCACTTTTTTTTATTAAATAAATACTCACTGCATTTGCTACTCTTAATTTTAATATATAAAATATATTTGTACATTATAAAATATATATGTCACATGACACATTATATATATATATATATATATATATATATATATTAGGATGAAAAAGTAAATTATCGTTTGTATTTGATTCAAACGAGTGTCCTTACTCCGTAAGATCAACGTTTAGTACAAATCATTGCTTATTCTAGGGTTTAAATTTTTAATCTTAATTTGAAGGAGTTTTTTTTTCTTGCTCTCTCCCTCTTCTATTTCGTTGATAAAGATGAAGGAGCTTTCATAACTGTAAAATCAAAGGGGTCCAAGAATAAGGTTAGATGATCTTAAAAGTAATCCCTGGGTAAATTAAGGTGCACTTGCGAAATCCTTCGACCACGTCAATCGAGTTTAGTTTATACGTAAGAAGTAAGTAACTGGTAAATTAAGCTTATATCGCTCCACATGTACAAGGACATATAGCAATCTATAGATTATAAAGTCATACATACCATTTAAATTGTAATCACAGTCTGTAGAAGGATATTCCATCAAAACCATCCAACTATGAAAGTGTTTAGCAAAGAACAAACTCATGATCTTGATAGGAAAGAAGTATGCATGGTTATCAAGATAAGTAACATCAGTAGCAACCACCAACGTGTGCGGAAAAACTTTTCCCTACCAAACCTTGGAAATTCAAAAGGCTTAATCAGGAAAAGTAAGAAAGTGTATATATAAAATTCCAATTTCACGTCACGCTCGTCCATTCTCCATCAAGTGGTCAAACTTTCAAACGTCCAAATATTGCAAGGTAGAAGAAAAAGGACAATTTTCTTCTTTCGAGAAGCTATGACCGTCCGATTTATACCAATTAATTTTTTATCGTAACTCTTTACAATCGACGAAGTTGAAAACGTAACAAATTCATGATAGAGGTAACAAAGGACAAAAATGATATTTATATATTTAGCATATGAGAAAGAGGAAAAGATATTTACTTCTTGTCAAAAATATTATTTTCTTTTTAAAACTTAATTTTAGTTGTATTTATGTATCTATTTTGTAGAGATATATAAATTTGTAAATATGAGAACTTAGAGGTATATGTGCAATATCAATAATATATAAAAATTTAAGGGTAGTATTATATATATTCTATTATATATTTTATAATATTCTTAATGTTAGGTCGAATATTGCTATTATTCTATGTGTAACCCCTATCTCCTTACCTCCTTCTTCTATGGGATTCATCAATTTTGAATTCAAATTTTCCATATAAAAAAAGCATCCCACCAATAGCCCCCCAACCTCCTGCTACACCACCCACCCATCCACAATCTCCTTCGACGAGCTTCCCCACATGCAACCCCGACCTCCGGTAGCTCCAACATCCTCTGACGAGTTCCTTCGACCCCAGCCTGACCCCGACAAAGCTCCTCCAATCGACTTCGACGGAGCTCCTCCTCCGACCCCATTCCATCCTGACCATGGTCCTCCAGCCGACCCTAATCCCGACCGAGCTCCTCCAACCTCATCCCAACCTCGACCCCAGCCCCATCCTGACCTCGATCGAGCTCTTCCAACCTCATCCCGACCTCGACCCCATCCCGACCCTGACTAAACTCCTCCAACCGACCTCGATGTCCCAAGTATGTCTTGCAGATCAACATGGTCATTGTGGACTACAAGTATTCCCTGTGGGGTTTCGATGCCACCTCCAGCAGATACCTCCCCAAATTGTCGGAGGTTAGAAGGTTTTACGAAGTGGGTTCTTATCGCTTTTGCGATTGGTGTTGATGGCTTTGAGAAAAGTGATGCGTTTTTGTTGAAACTTGGGAAGTGGTGATGTTGTTTTGGGGGTTAAAATTTTGATTTATGAAGTTGGGGATGCTTAGGTCGAGAATGTTAGATGGTATATTCTATTATCATTGACAATGTAATTAATTCTGCTATCATCATTGTTTTTCTCAATAAGAGTTGCCATGCCCTCGATGGAATAAGAATGTTAGAGTAAACTTTTTAAAATTATCTGCTTGGGTTTACTCCCCTTGACATAATGAAACAAATGGTAATCTCATCTCACCTATTATTTACTTGCCTTTAAGCATCCTGTACTCTTCCTTGTTTTAAGTGGCTATTTTAAGAGCATATCTAATCTAAGCTTTGAAAAGTAGTCATCTTTGGCTACATCAATTACTTGAGTAGTATAGAAGTTGTTAAATAGGTGTCAAGGGCATCAACATAAAAATATACGTGGTAACAATGGTATATAAACTTATGTTGATGTGGTTCATATCTTTTTTACTTGAGGTGATGGTGGCTTTTCAACTCATCTGGTGCTGATGCCATTAGCACCAACTGTAATACCGTTAGCACCACAATTGATGTTTACATAATTAATGTCAACAATAAGAAGATAAGTGATAAGTAATTGATGCAATAATACCAAGATAAGTGATTAGTGTTTGCAATAAATACTTGAGCACTATAAAAGTTACTGAATAAGTGCAAGGGGCACCAACATTAAAATATACGTGATGACATTGGTATCTAAACTAGATACGTAATCGGTGATGATGCCATTAGCACCTATGGTGGTGCCGTCGGCACCATAATAGGTGTTTGAATCATTGATGTCAACAACATCAAGATAAGTAATAAGTAATTAATGCCAACAATACCAAGATAAGTGAAAAGTATTTGCAATACATACTTAATGTTACGACCCGATTTCCGGATCTCTACAGAACCCGAGACCGACTCGCCTTAACTAATCCCACGACCTAGTCGTCTAACGAGAAATAACTAAAAGTAGGAAATAAACCACATTCACACATTTAATATAACTAAGCGGAATGAAAGAATGAGGCAGTAAAGAAAAGTAGAACAATTGCCTCAAGATTGTACATGACACCACAACAACAACAGAAATAGAAAGTAACAAGAACAGTAAATTTAAAGTCCAGTACTCACAATTACAGCAGAACAAAAGAGCTGGAAAGAAAATTACTACAGCTGGGCTCGACTGGGCCCAGCTCCCTCTGTAGCTGGAAATTCGAGCTGCTCAACTCCTGGTCCTGAATAGGGTTACGAAAAGACGGAGTCAACTAACGTTGAGTAGAGTGGTGTTTACATTATTTATGTGCAAGTAAAGTAAAAACAACATGTAGGTTTTATTCTCATTTCTATTTATCTCATTTATGTGTTTCTAGTTCATCTATTTCTCAAAGTATTCAAGTATTTCTTGATCTTGCTTGTTCCTCGTGGGAACGATCTTGATTGTAGTCTTTTCCGTAAAGTAAAAGGTACACATGGTGCTCTCCTGGTCGAAAGAGTCCCCTGCTGTAGTCCTACACACAGTCAATCACCCCGAGGTCACTGTCGAGACGTAACGATTACTACGGCACGGTGATAAGCACACGGGTAGCTATCCCGCACTGACACGCGGTCAGTCGTTTCCGCTAACGGGTACGCCCAAAGTATTTGGGAAAGCGCACCGCGTGCCTTCCCAAAGCCCTCATCTGCGTACGAACTCGCAGACACAACTTTATCCCAACATCCCCTACGCTACAATCTGCACGGCGGAAGGTAGTGCAAGAAGATACGTACCTCACGTGATATTATGCTTTCAGACGTCCGGCTTCAGCTCCGGACGTCCTGGTGCCTTGCCAGCTGTCTGGACGATACTCCAGACATATGATACTGGAAAACTTCCAATATCAGAACCTCCTCCACACATCTTGTCCCGCTCGCGCCTCCGCCCTCAGACAACACAGCGGCAGCTCCAACAGCTACAGGAGCTTGAGAAGCTCCGCGTCGGCATCCTCCTCTCTCCCACGAACTCCTCCTCGAACTCCACCGAGCTCCTGCGGTTGTCGTCCTCCTCCCTCGCACTCTCTCGCTCTCGCTCTTCCCCGTTCTCCCTCGTCGGCTCCTCTCCTTCCTCGTTGCAGCTGCAGCAGAGACGGAAGGCTGGAGGGGCATGGCCGACGCAAGAAGGTGGAAGTGGCGGTGGCTTGAGTGGTGAGGGGGTGAGAAGAAGAGAAGGGGGGTTTAAATAGGATGGGTTTAGGGTTTAGGAGGTGAGGGTGCGGAGGAGAGAGAGACTCCTGCACGTCGCCTGCACGCAGAGCGCGAAAGGGACGCACGAAATTTCCCACTTTCAGACGTCCAAGCATGTGCCCAAACGTCTAGACAGACGTCTGACTGAAACTCCAAACATCTTATCCAACAAAAAAGGCAATGGGTCATTTCACTTAAGCACTATAAAAGTTTCAAATAACTGCTAGGGGCACCAACATAAAAATATACGTGATGACATTGGTATCTAAACTTACGCGACTGATGGTAATGCCGTTAGTATCTATGGTGGGGCCATCAGCACCATAATATGTGTTTACATAATTGTTGCCAACAACAATAAAATAAGTGATAAGTAATTGATGCCAACAATATCAAGATAAGTGATAAGTGTTTGCAATAGATACTTGAGTACTTTAAAAGTTACTAAATAGGTGCCAGGAGCACCAACATGAAAATGCATGTGGTGACATTGGTATGTATTGGTGCAAAGGCACCACGATCGTCAATTTTGATGATAACAAAATACTTTTGTTTTAACATTTGCATTTGAGTTTAAGATTTCAGGATAATTGCAAATGGATACAAGTGTGAAGGACCTCAAAGCTCGCTTCGATGGTGGATTGGAGGAGCTCATTGGAGGAGAAGGAGCTTCACAAGGAGCGAAAGCTTGAAGAAGGAAGGATATGAAGAATAGCATAGATTTTCGTTTTTGTTCGTTGTACTTTATTTTTGTTTCTTTTGTCGCTCTTTATTTCTGTCTTAGAATTTTTATTAAAGAGCCTTAAAGTTACCTAACTGTAGTTCTAGGAACACTTGCACAACCCTAGGACACTTAGACAACTGTTAGAGAACTTAGAAAATCAAGATAGGCGTCAGACAACCTTATTAGAAGTCTAATCTGATAATCAGACGTCCGATAGTGAACTGTAAGACGTCTGAATGTTGAAGCCGATGTCCAAGAACACTTAGGCTGGACTTAGTAGGTTTTGTCTATTGAAATCAGATGACCAACTCTTAGTTCAGACATCTTAGCAGACATCTGATGACTTGGCCAGACGTCTTGGTGCTGTGTAAAATCGTGACCGGTTTGATTATATTTTATTATTTGAAAACAAAAATTCTCCAAGGTCGAACCCAGGGAGAAAAACTTGATTCTAGAAGCGTAGAAAATCACAATTTACAATAGATACTGTTTTACAAAAGAAAGACTAAAGAAGGGAAAAAAATCTCTTCTTTTCTTCTCTCTTTTCTTCTTTTGTCTTTCTTTCTCTCTCTTCTTAGATGTCTGACTCCAAGGGTCAGACGCCTTAAATGTCACTTGCTACAGTAGTGCTTCTTCTCTTTTCAGCTACTGCTGCTGCTGGTTCTTATTTTCTCTGCTGCACTCTGCCTTCTCTTTCTTCTTCTTTGCCTTAGGCTTTAGCTGCGTCTTTAGCTTCTTCTTCCTTGGCCTCTCTCTGCTCCTCTACTGCAGATCCTCCTTGGCTTCTTCTTCTTCTTTCTTTTCTTCAGCAGCGTCTCTTCTTCTCCTATTCTCTTCCTTTTCTTCTTCTTCTTGCTGCTGCACTCCCACCTCCTCCTCCTCCTTCTTCTGCTTTCCTGCACAGTGCATGGTTAGGCAAAAACCTACCCCTACCCTCCCCGCGTCTCTCTCTCTCTCTATTTCACTTTAGGGTCTGCTCTCCCAAGGCCTTAATCGGGTATGAGGGTCGGGTGACGCGCCCGGGACCAGGCGCACCAGCATGGGTGGTGCGCGAGGTGTGCACGGATAGGTTAGTTGGATCCAGGTGCTAGGTCCGCGGGGGAGTGTCGCGGACGAGGCGTGGTAGGGGGACGGCGAGGGACCTCACCCCTGTGTGTCTTGAGGCAAATAACCCAATTCACAAAATCAATTTAAACCGCCCGCCGCGCTCCTACGTTTACGAGGTGGGACTAAATGTCCCACCTGCTTCTGCTAGCGCTCGCAGGAGGTGAGCTCCACCCAATTGGAGCCGCTGTGAGTTGCGCACGGCCTGTTCTCAGGTTGGATGCACTTGCCCACCCAACGCGCGTTGCTTGGACTCCTGAAGCCTTGAGTGCGTGACTTGGAGCTCGAGAACAAGCAAGCTTGCTTGCTCGTTATGGCGGACGGAGGCTAGGATCTGCAAGACACAAAAATGGCCTTGCGGCCCTGTCAGACCACGGGAAAACCTTCGCTGTATCACGGAGAAGGTGAAGAAGGGGTCAACTGGCCACGGGGTAACCTAGGCGTGCATGCCCAGGTCGCCCTGTGTCCGTGAAAATGGGTGTCTTCAGGGGAAGTGTTGGGAGCGTGTGGTGGTGAATGGGAAGAGGGGTTATGATCAGTGAGTCGTGGCGGAGCTTGTGAGGTGGTTGGTGAGGTGGGTGGATGCGTGGAGCGGTGGATACACCTCGCTGGTGGTCTGCCAGAGGTGAAGGTGATGATGGTCAGCGTGTGGCAGTGCATGATTTAGGAAATAGATAAGGGGGAAATGAAGAGGGGAAAAAGGGAAATAAGTCTAACCTAACTAAGTGGACGAAAGGGGGGAGAATCGGTGGCTGGCTGTACCTGCTGTCGTCGAAGAAGATGATGTCCAGGGAGGAGTGACGGTGATGATGACACTCTCTCAAATTCACTCCAGGGTTCGCTCTCCCAGAGCCTTAACTGGGTATGCGGGTCGGGTGACGTGCACAGGACCAGGCGCATCGGCGTGGGTGGTGCGCGAGGTGTGCACAGGCAGGGTAGTCAGATCCGGGTGCCAGGTCCGCGGGGGAGTGTCGCGGATGAGGCGTGGCGGCGGTACAAGGGACCTCACCCCAGTGTGTTTCGAGGTGATAAGCCTGAAACACAAATTCAATTTAAGTGCAGGCGCCCGCTCGTGAACTTCCGAGGTGGAACTAAAGTCCCACCCGCTTCTGTGCTTGCTCCCGCAGCAGAAGTTCTCGCAATTTCTGCAGGCGTGGAGTCTCTTGACTCCACTCGAAGTCTGGGTGCGTGCGTGCTGTAAACCTGCACCTCCTGAGGGCTTCGCCTGGAGCTGACCGCGACCTGGAGCAGCTTCAAGCTCAGCGGTAATGGCGGAGAGCGGCCTGACCCTGAAATCAGAAACACAGCCTTTTGGCCACGTCAGACCATAGGAAAACCTTCGCCGTGTCACGGCGAAGGTGAGGAGGTGGTTGGCTGGCCGTGTGGCGGCCTAGGTGTGCGTGCTTAGGTCGCTCTGTGGCCGTGTTTATGGGTGTGTTTAGTGGGTGTTTAGGGAGGTGTTGGCTGTTGATGAAGGGGTGGAAAATGTTCAGCGGTCGGTGGCGGAGGTGAAGAGGTTGGTGGCGAGACGTGTGAAGGTGTGGAGTGATGGGTGCTTCTCGCCGGAGGTTGGTCGGAGATGGGGAAGATGGCGGTGGATAGTTGCTGTCGAGGGGTAATTTGTGAAATAAATTGAGGGGAATTGAAAAGGGGATAGAGAGGAGTAAGTCTAACCTAATTAGCAGACGAAAGATGGGGAGGAGGCGGCGAGCGGCTGTGCTGCCGTCGCCGGAGAAGACAACGCCCAGGGGAGAAGATGACGATGAGGAAGAGGTGCTGAAGGGTGCCAGCTGGTGCGGCCAAGCACAGTGGATGATGGTGAGCGTAACCCTGCCATTGGTATGGTGGTAGGGTGACGAGATGCGGAGGAGGAAGGTCGTCGAAGCCTGCGGGCGAATGGCCGAAGGAGGAAGAGACGAATTTTGAGGGAATTCCTTGGCCAAGACAAGCTCCAAGGAAGCGGCAGGGGCTGCTGCTCCTTAAATAGGGGCTGACAGGGAGGGGATCGCGAGGAGGAGGCGTGGGCTCCTCTCCGGAGGCATGGCCGTAAAAGACCTATACCTCTCGAGCATTCGCACGCGAGGTATGGCGGCCGGCAGGGCATGGTAACCGATCCATGCGGAAGAGGACAACGTAGGAGATCTTCCTTTCAAGTCTGGGGCCGGCTCCCCAGGTCTGCGTAGCGCCATCCTCCATGCAAAGTCGCCGGAGGTATGGCCTGCGCAGTGCGGTGGTAGAAGGACCTGTCTGCAGAAAGAGACGATAAAGATAGGGGGTTTCTGCAAGGGTCCAAAAAGCTAAGTGTCAAAAAGTAATTGTTGAGGACCATTTTGTAAAGTGGGTCAAGGCGACCTTTCCTTAGGTCCAAATTATGGTATAACCGTAATTTGGACCTAAGGAATCAAATGGTGAGGTTGGTTTTTAGGTTTAACCATGTTTGATCAGACATTTTGCACAAAAATCTAAATAAGGTCAAAAATTGGGTATAGTTCTCAATCTAGGTCAAGACAGGTTCCAATGGCCAAATTGAAGGTTCTAAACCTTAGGGGATATTTTTTCATGAATTTTATAGGATTTAATTGATTTTTATCTTGCCTGAAACTTCGTGAATTAAAGTGAGTTTGTTTTAGGGTTACAGAATGTCATTTAATTCCCAAATTTTGTTATAACCCTTTCCTGATCGAATTATCCCACTTTTTCTCTTATTAAGCCCATTTGACCTGTGTCTAGACCCTTAGAAATCCCATTTATGTACTGCAATGGTAAAATTGTAGTTTTACCCCTTGTGAATTATTTTATACTCAGATTTGCAATTTCTTGATTTAAGCTTTCCCTTAGGCTTTATAGGAGCTTTTGTACACTTAATTAGGTTAAAATGTGCTAGTTAGGGTTCATGATGAGGTTCTCATCAGGAGCCAACTCTTTGTTTTAAGTGTGCGCACCATCTCCTCTTGCAACTACCGTGCGGCGACAGAGCACGGCGCACTGCCGATCTTCATCACCACACCTGCGCTCGCACAACAGCAACAACAGTCTCCGTGCTCCCACCGGTGGTGAATAGCGCACTCGTGCTCCCAGCCCGCGCTCGCACAACAGTGCACTCGCGCCTCCCAACCCGCACGTGCACAGCCGCAGCAGCAAACATTCCATTGCTGACCTCCTCTCGCACGGCCCTTGCGCGTGTGCCACAGCCGGCCCCCTCTTCTTCTTCTTCTCCATCAACCCATAGAGCGGGTGTTTATCATGCTGAATCGGGTTTTAAGAATATCGCGTTGTAATATAGCCGAAAAAGCCTTTAAAACAAATACAATTTTATTACTCAAATTTTAAAGTCCGAGGTCGAACACAGGGAGCAAATTGGTGCTTTAAAAATCAAGATCACAATTAAATGAATATGTAATAATTTCAATGTCACAATGCAAAAATATAAGAGTAGATGTGTAGCACAAAATATTCAAGAACTCAATTATGAATAAAAAATAGAATTTCTTCTCTCTCTGATTCTCTTCTCCTTCTGATTTTTGCCTTGGTGAGCTCTGTCTCCTGCCTTCTGATTTGGCCTTGGCTTCTCCCTTCTTCAGTTTTCCTTGGCTTCCTCTGCCTCTCCTGCTTCTTCTTGTTTAGCTTTTCTCTTCTTTCTCTCTCTGCCAGCTGCCTTCTTCTTTGGCTTTTGCTGTGTTGCTTTCAGCTTCTTTTTGCTTCTCTTTTCCTTCTTTGCCTTAGCATCTGCAGCCCTTTTCTTTCCTTCAGCTCCTTCTTCTGTTCTTCTTTCTCTTCTGACTTCTGCCTTCTCTGCTGCCTTGCCATCTCCTTCTTCTTCCTTAGCTTCTCTTCTTCTCCTCTTCGGCCTGCAGAGCAAAACCTACCCCCTACCCACGCGAACTCTCTTCTCTCTTTTCTCTCTTAGGTTCTGCTCTCCCAGAGCCACGTTTCTCGGGTAATCGGGTCGGGTACACACCCGGGGCCAGGCCCACCAACGTGCAGTGGTGGGCGATGTGTTCTAGCCAGGTGGGGTCACCAGGTCCGCGAGGCGTGGTCCCGGACGAGGCGTTCGGGTCGGATGACAGAGGGACCTTACCCTGTGAGTTGGAGGTGAAGAGCCTATGGCAAGAAAATAATTTATGCGGGTGAAGCACCTCGAAACTTTCCGAGGTGGGACTATCTTCCCACCCCCTTCGCGCGTGCCTGTAGCAGAAGAACTCCTTCGATTGAGGCAGCTGCGACTGCCCTCGACTCTAATTGGATGAGTGGAGATGCTCGCAAGAGTGCCCCGCGTAGCCTGGGACTCGACCTGGGGCTGACGAAGCCTGGAGCTCGTTGCAAGAAAGCTTCAAGCCTGGCGTCAATGGTGTAGGGCTCCTGGACCTGAAATCATCACAATGGTTTTGCGGCCACGATAAAACACTTAGGGAGCTTCGCCAAAGTGCAGCGAGTGTACAGAGGTGGTCTGCGTGGCGTGGGAATGCCTGTGGGAGCGTGCCTAGGGCACACTGTGGCCGTGTGTGTGGGTGTGTTCGGGGGTGTGTTTGGGTGAGTTGCAGAATGATATGAGTGGGGGATTATGATCTGGGCATCGAGGTGGAGCTTATGGACCGGTCGGCGAGGAGGGAGGTGGTCTGTGGAGGTGGAGCGAATTCGTCGGTTTTGGTGGTCGGAGGTGAAGGGGATGATGGTGGTGGAGTACGGCAGCAGTCGGTTGAGGGAAATAAAGAGGAGGAAGGAATGTAGAGGGTGAGAGAGAATTATCTAGGAGGTGAAGAGATGAAGATGAGACGGAGGTGGCGTCTGGCACGTATTACCGATGTCGGAGACAGAGATGCTTAGTGAGGATGGTCGATGAGGACGAAGAGGATGCAGGGGCGTCGGCGGGTGCTGCGCGACGTGGATGAACGTGAGGGAGAGGAACCTGCCACCGGTATTGTTGCTAGGTGACGAGGGAGAGTAGGAGAGGTTGCCGGAGCTTGATAAGCAAGTTGGCCAGCGGAGGAGAGACAAAATTGAGGAGGTTCTCTGGCTGATTCAAGCTTAGGAGATGCGGGGTGAAGTGGGGCTGCTTAAATAGGTCACGGGAAGGGGTTTTGTGCTTGGAAGCCAACCTTCCAAGCAAGGTAAGGTCGCCGGCGATGATAACTCGAGAGAGACCTAAATCTCTCATGCGTTCGCATGAGAGATTGGGTACCAAGTAGGGCCTCAAATTGGGTTCACATTGGAGGGGATTTTTCAGAGAATCTCCCTTCCAATTTTGAAGGGGATTCTCTGAGAGATCTGGGAGAAATCGCCTTCTAAAACTTGCTGGAGTAGGATTCCTCTGCTCTAATGGTGGAGGGACCTAATTTCAAAGAACGATGAAGAATCTAGAGGTCAAATGCAAGGGTTTTTGAAAGATAGGGGTAGGAATGTAATTGGGTCAGACCTATTCGAAAAGTGAGTCAAGATGAGTTCCCCTTAGGTCCAAATTTCGGTAAAAACCTAATTTGGACCTAAGGAATCCAATGGTGAAGTTAGATTTTGGGTTTGACCACGTTTGACTAGGTAATTTACGTAGAAATTTAATTTAGGGCAAATATTTGTCTGAGACCCCATTCTTGGTCAAAATGGGTTCCAATAGCTAAATTGAAGGTTCTAAACCCTAGAGAATATTTTTATATAATTTTTAGAGGGTTTATGTGAATTTTATCCTAACCAGAACCTTGTTTAATCAATTCGATATATTTTAGGGTTACAAGAAGTCATTTAATTCCCAGAACTCGCACGAACCCTTTTCTATCTGTTTCAACCCACTTATTATCTTGTTAAGACCATTTGACCTGTGTTTAGATCTTGCGAAAATATGTTGTTTCTTGCAATGGTAAAATTATAATTTTACCCCTTATTTCTTGCATTTCTCTCAAAATAATTTTTCAGTGAATTAAGACCTCCAGTTGGTTATGTAGGAGCTTTTGTTCTCTTTTATGTGTCAAGTTGGGCTAGTTAGGGCTTGATGAGAACACCAACATGAGTCCTAACTAGTTCATTTTGACCCATAAAAGAGAACAAGAGCTCCTATATAACCAACTGGAGGTCCTAATTCAATGAATAAACATTCTGAGAGAAAAGTAAGAAACAAGGGGTAAAACTGTAATTTTACCATTGCAGTACAACAACGGATTTCTCAAGGGCTAAACAACAATCAAAAGGTCTTAACAAGATAAAAAGTGGGTTGGTTCAGACAGAAAAGGGTTCGTGCTAGTTCTGGGAATTCAATAACATCTTATAACCCTAAAACTGACACACTTGATTAACCAAGGTTCTGGTCAGGATAAAATTCAACTAAATCCTATAAAAATCATATAAAAATATTCTCTAGGGTTTAGAACTTTCAATTTGGCCATTAGATCCTATTTTGACCTAGAATGGGGTCTCAGCTAGATATTTACCCTAAATTGGATTTTTACGTAAATTGCCTAATCAAACGTGGTCAAACCCAAAATACAACTTCACCATTGGATTCCTTAGGTCTAAATTAGGTTTGTACCAAAATTTTGACCTAAGGGGAACTCATTTTGACCTACTTTGCAATAAGTCCAACTGATTACATTTCTACCCCTATCTTTCAAAAACCCTTGCATTTGGCTCCCTAGCTTCTTCGTCGTCCTTGCAAATAGGTCCCTCCACCATTATCGCGGAGGAAATCCTACTCCGGCGAACTTTAGAAGAAGGATTCTCCTTGATTGTTTAGAGAATCCCTCCCAAAATTGTAAGGGAGATTCTCTGAGTAATCCTTTCCAATCTAAACCCACTGATGAACCCTAATTTGTACCCAATCTCTCATGTGAACACATGAGAGATTTGGGTCTTTTTGAAGCTTCCAACTCCGATGGACATACCTTGCTTGGAAGCTTGGCTTCCAAGCAGAAAACCTTCCCCAGAGGACTATTTAAGCAACCCCTGATCCAGCCGCATCTCCTCAGCTTGGAATTGGGTCGGTCCACCTTCAATTTGTCTCTCCTCATCGGCCACAAAAACTCCGCAAGCTCTGGTGGTTCCTCCCTGATGAGAACCTCATCATGAGCCATAACTAGCTCATTTTGACCTAATACAGAGAATAAAAGCTCCTACATAACCTTAGAAAGGCTTGGCTCAGAGAGATTCTGAGTTTGCAAAGAAAACATAAACTGAGGGGTAAAAATGCAATTTCACCAATCCGATCTGAAAATAAGGTAACTCAGGGTCCAAACATAGGTCAAAACAACCTAATAAGAAGAAAAGTAGGATGAGATGACTCAATAAGGGCTACAGCAACTCCAAAGAATTAAATGACAGCCTGTAACCCTAAAAACAAATCCACTTCAATTCACGTGGTTCGAGGCAAGGTAAAAATCAACTAAACCCTCTAAAATTCATATAAAAATAATCTCTAGGGTTTAGGACTTTCAATTTGGCCTTAGGAACTCATTTTGACCTACATTGAGAACCATGCCCAATTAACAACTTAATTTGGGTTTTTACGTAAATTGATCGGTCAAACAAGGTTTAATCTAGAAATAAAATTCACCATCAGAATCCCTAGGTTCTAATTAGTAATGTATAAAAACCTGGGCCTAAGAAGAAACCTTCTTGACCAACTTTACACTTTGGTCCTCATATATTTACTTTTTGGCCCTCAACTTTTGAACCCTCACATTTTGGCCCCTAACTCTCCTTCGTTCTTTACATTTAGGTCCCTCCTGCAAAACCTGCGCAGCGCATGCTCCGGCGACCTTGCGCGGAGCATGGCACCGCGCAGGGTGAGGGAGGGGCCCTGGCAAGTCAATGGGGGGTACCCTGCGTCGTCAGCCACCGCAGGGACACCCCCCTGAGTGATGCGACCACCCATACCGCCCGTGCGAACGCACGGACGGTATGGGTCCCCTTCCTCCGGCGTCCTCCGGCGAGGGAGACACGTCGTCTCCCTCTACCCTCCTCTCTGATTCTGCCCCTATAAATACACTCGTCGCTTCGCCGTTCTTCCCAGCTCGGATCTGACGGAGACACCCCCTCAATTCCTCCCTTCACACTCCGACAGACGCCCCCTTGCTCCGGCGGCCTCTCCTCCTCCTCCTCGTCGCCCTGCCGCACTACCAGCAGCAGGGTTACCTTCCCTCGATCTTTCCGCGTCACGCCGCACCCAGCTGGCGCCTCTCCGGTCCCTTCCTCGCCGCCGCCCCTTCCTCTGGGCAATTTCTTCTCCAGCGACAGTCGATACGACTGTCGCCTGCGCCAACCCCTCTTCGTCCAGCTTAATAGGTAAAACTTCTCTTCTTCCTCCCCTCTTTCTTTTCCATACTGATCAGGCCGAGAGGCCGTGCTTCTGTGAACAGGTGTCGCGCCCGCCTTCGCCATTGCTGACCAGCGAAGCTCCTTCGACCTGCTGCTCTAGGCACACCACGCCCAGGTCAGACTCCCAGGCTTCGCGGGGTAGCTTCGCGAAGTGTCAGGCTGCAGTTCGGGCAAAGCCCTCGCGCGAAGTTCGACTGCCGCTGCTTCCTCCGCGCAGGCGCTCACATTGGGGTGGGACATTTAGTCCCACCTCGGAAGGCTTCGAAGAGGCGCGCCGATATAAGTTGAAAACGTGCTGTAGGCTTATCGCCTCAGCACACGGGGTGAGGTCCCTCTCACACCGCTTCACCCGGCCCGTCCGCGAGCTCATCACGCGGATCCGGCCGACCCGACCCAACTTGACTCGCACTCCTCGCCCACCACCGCACGCCGGTGGGCCTGGACCTGGGCGTGACTCGTACCCGATTACCCGATTGCTCTGGGAGAGCTGTCCTAAGAGCGAACTCTGAGAGAGAAAGAGATGCGCGGGGGAGGGGGGTAGAGTAGGTTTTGCCCTCTTACTCTGAACTCTTGAGCGTGCAGGCACAGGTGAAGAAGAAGGAAGCTAAGGGAGACACTGTAGCAACAAGCGGTTTAAGTTGTCTGATTTTCAAATCAGACGACGTCCTGAAGACAGGTGAAGGCAAAGAAGAAGAAGGAAGGCGAGGCAGAGGAAAGAGAGGAACACAGAGAAGCCAAGTTAAGACTCTGCAGAGATCAGAAGACAAAGAAGAAGAAGAAAAGAAGAGAGAAGGAGCAGCCAAGTGAAGAAACAGAAAGCAGAAGAAGAAGAAGAGAAGCAAGAAGAAAAGAAGAAGAAGAGCACGGGAGGAAGATCTGAAGCAAGAAAAGAAGAAACAAAGAAAATAAAAAGAAGAAAAAGACAGGATCGTCCAACCAAGAAATAGAGGAAGAACACGAAGAACAAAAGCCAAATAGGAGAGAAGACAAAGAGGAAGAAAGAAGAGAAGAAGAAGAAGCCAAACTTTCATCTCTCTCTCTCTCTCTTTATTTTTGTAATAGAACATGTATATCTCTAGAATACGACTTGCTCCTTGAGTTCGACCTCGGGAGAACTGTATTTTCCGAGTAACAAATATTAGCAAATGATGGCAATAAATATCTGTACTACAACGACTTAAGAAAAGCTAGTTGCTGCCACCGTTCTCCAGTTGGCGCCGTTGCCGGGGAGCAACGGCTATTCTAGAGGTAAACATTTTTGTTTCTTTTTAGTTCTAATAATCTCCTCACTTTTGTGTAGCTACAGGAAATCAAGAAGACAAGCAACCGCACGACAACCACTCCGAGGACAGGTAATTTTTTCTCTCTCGCTATTAACCCCTAAACTCTAAAGAGGAAGAAAAGAAAAGAACAAGCACTATAGGGCTAACCTGTCTTCTATACTTAGTAAACCATAAGAAGTTGCATGTTTTCAACCCATTATTCCTGTACACTATTAAGGGTATTTAGGGGCTAACACATTCTTGCTTGAGCCCTAATTACCCACCAAAGAACTAACTGGACCAAGTAGAGCCAACATAAGATTCAACATTAGGGATTTAGAGACACACTTCTTAAACAAGAATTGAGAAACCTTAAAAGAAGTGTGCCCAAGCCATTATCTGAAAATACCTATCCAAAGAAACCCTAAAATAAGATTGGCTCTTTAAACACTTGAACCCTAAAAGACAAGACCTAATAAGCAAAACTAGCAGGTAAAGTTGACCATTTGGGTCAACTAACCTTCAAATTAGGTCACTCTTTGCACTTAAAAGACTAAAGTTCAAGTGGAACCTTAAGCACCTTGATCTTGAATTAAAATTGGTAGACTTAAGAGGTCAAGATCCCCATTCTGGTCTACCTGGAACCGCAGTGACAAGAGAGGTCGGGTAGGGGAAACCCTGTAACCCGTGGGGACGCTCTACCGTGTAGGGGTCTTCGCAGGACTCACCCTCTCTGGCTGCCCAGGTAATTCTCAGGTGGTCGATCTTTCTGATCAAGGGGTCCATCTGCCCCGCACCTCTATAGTCACCCAACACATTCTTGGGTGTCTTGATTGGGTCCAGCACCTTCTAAACTCATCTCTTCCAACAGTGCATGTACGGTAGGAGGTCCTTAAGACCACCCTTAAGACCTCCTTTAGAAATTCACTCTCGTCAAGGCCAAGCCTCGACGCCCGTGTTTGTGCAGCAACCCCCTCACATTATTCTCTCTTCTGATTCATAACCAAGTTCTTCTTCTTCCCCCATCATGGCTCAGCCAGTTGAGGAAGAAAACAATCTAGAGCACCAGCTCCAGCGACTCAACGACCTCTTCCAAAACTTTGTGCACCCACCGCAGCGTCCGATGATGCGGGACCACTACAATCCTGCTGCGGTGGCCGTTGAGCCTCGAGTCAGAATCCCGACTGGAGGACCTGATTCTGAATTGAAGCCCAATATGATTCATGCTATACCTAAATTCCATGGGCTTAATTCTGAAGATCCCTTCTAGCACATCAAACAACTAAAGCATCTGGCCAAAACTTTTGGGTCAGACGCACAAAATCGGGATATTCTTCTCATGAAGATGTTCTCCTTTTCTCTTATTGACAAGGCCGCCCATTGGTACCAAACTCAGACCCGGCCGATCAATAATTGGGAAGAACTTCAGTCCGAGTTCCTAAAAAAGTTCTTCCCTGTTGGACGGACCAACGCCTTGCACCATCAGATTACACACTTCACCCAACAAACAGGGGAACCTCTCCATGAGGCATGGGATCGTTTTCAGGATCTCATGAGAAAGTGCCCCCATCACAGAGTTCCTAAATGGGAACAAGTCCAATCTTTTTACCAGGGACTCCGTGAGGACATCCGTCTTTTCGTCAATGCAACCTGCGGAGGAAATATCATGGGTCAACATGAAGACACCGTGTGGGAGATTCTCGAAAACATGTGCGAGAACTCCATCAACAATGACTCCATGGGATTATTCGACAGGACGAATACCCGCGCAGCGACGAATCTTAGGGGAGCACATGAGACGCAGGGCCTGTCCGCATCAGTCGACCTGGAATTAATGGCCAGTCGATTGGACAAGGTCTCAATTATCGAAAAGAAGGTGGATGAGCTGACTCAGCATCTGCAGCGAGCCACCTCTGCGCATAACCCTTTCGCACAGCCTCCTTCCACAAGGGAAACTATGCAAAACATTCTCCATCGATCTTCTCCTAGGATGGACCCATCATCCGAATCTTTGCCCGGAAGTCCTTCCGATTCCTTCTTCACCTGCCAGGGAAATTCCATTCCCTCTTTCTCTAACCCTCTGGAGGTTCCTCAGACCTGCGAGGACCTCAACGCCATCCAGAACGACCCTTTCTCCAACACCTATAATCCTGGATGGTGAAACCATCCTAACTTCCAGTGGGCGGGAAATTCCCAAACCCAAAGACCATCCTTCCAACCCCGCCCACAACCTCCTCGTCCTTACCAGCCGCCTCAGCCTCAGCCCAACCCTACTTACCCATCTAGGCCGAATCAAGATCAAATGTCCCTTATCCTTCAGACCCTGGCTGACATTCAAAGAACGAATGCGGCTATCCAGAAACAACACAAGAACGAACTTACAGAGGTCCGAAACCAATTGACCCAGTTGGCAAACTCTCGCCAGCCAGGTACTCTTCCTTCCCAACCTCTGCCTAATCCTAATAACGTGCCAACCCAACGGCGCGTTACGAACCCAAACCCAGGCCATGCCCATATGATCTATCAGGCCCCCTCTGCTCCTTCACCTGACGGGATAGAGGCCTCCACTTCTTTTGCAGGTTACCAGCAGCAAGCTATCTTACCCAATCCTAACCAACACCAGGCAGGACTTAAGTCCGTAACAACCCGTAGTGGTAAGGAAACCCAAGACCCACCTCATCCGAACCACTCCAAGCCTGGTAGTGATCCCAAGCCTAGGACAATAATCCAGGACGTCCCCACCCCTATCCCAGATCTACAACCAGGACCTATCCTAGAAGAACCAACCAAGATCCCGTTTCCCGAGGCCTTGACCAAGGGAAAGAAGACCACCAAGCCCGTGGCACCTGAGGAGGACCTGGTCAAGCTTTTTGAGCAGGTCCACATAAACATCCCCTTGATGGATGCAATCCGCCACGTACCAGCTTACACATGATTTTTAAAGAATGTGTGTACACCCCAACGTAAGCCGCGAACCAAGGGTGGGAGCCCAATTGTTCTGTCAGAGCAAGCCAGCTCTGTAATCCTTAGTAAACTCCCACCCAAGGCAAAAGATCCTGGTACTCCCCTGATTTCCTGCAAGATAGGTGCTACCCAATTTGATAGAGCTTTGCTAGACTTAGGTGCATCCATAAACCTGATACCCACATCCTTACTTGACCATCTAGAAGAATCTGAGCTAAAACCAACCGAGGTGACATTACAATTAGCAGATCGATCTATAAAGTCACCAAAAGGGATTCTCGAGGATGTTATCGTAAGAGTGAGGGATTTCTATTTCCCAGTGGACTTTATAGTCTTAGATATGGACGCGCCTAAAAACCCTAGGGATACACCAATCATTCTAGGGAGACCTTTCTTGGCTACTGCTAGAGCCAACATCAGCTGTGAGGAGGGCCAAATAGAGCTTAAATTTGGAGATCAAACCTTAAAAATTGATATATTTAAGGCCCAATAAGGAATTAATTGCGGTGTCATCGAACAGATTTGTGATGTTAGGATTTTGGTTGATGAGTCACACCTCCAGAATGACTCGATTATGCCTCATCAATCACAGAAGGATCTTGACCCGCAAACAGAGGATTCGAATCCAGACATACATAACCCAGTAACTCCTACCCTTGAACCTCACATCTACACTGAACCACCCGCTGCTGCTGATAACCCTATCCTCGAGTTAAAGCCTCTTCCTGCTCACTTGAAATACATCTTTTTGGGTTCCAATCAGACCCTTCCTGTGATTATAAATTCCACCCTCAGTTCCGAACAGGAATCCCGTCTGATTACTATTCTCCAGCAACATCGCAGAGCCATCGGGTGGACTCTCGATGATTTGACTGGAATAAGCCCCTCTTATTGTACTCATCATATCTATTCAGAAGAGGGCGCACGACCTTCTGGTGAAATGCAGAGACGTTTGAACCCTAATCTGCAGGAGGTCGTGAAAAAGGAGATCATTAAGTGGTTAGATGCCGAGATCATCTACCCGATCTCCGATAGTCGTTGGGTGAGCCCAATTCAGGTTGTGCCTAAGAAGGCAGGACTCACCACCATAACGACTGAAACTGGAGAAATCATTCCTACCCGATTAGCCAATGCGTGGAGAGTCTGTATAGATTACCGCCGACTCAATTCCTCCACAAAGAAGGACCATTTCCCACTACCCTTCATTGATCAAATTCTCGAGAAACTAGCGGGAAATAGGTTCTTCTGCTTTCTTGACGGGTACTCCGGTTACAACCAGGTGGCAATCCATCCTGAGGACCAAGAAAAGACCACATTTACCTGCCCCTTCGAAACGTATGCTTTCCGAAGGATGCCTTTTGGTCTTTGCAATGCACCTGCTACTTTTCAGCGGTGCATGCTTGCCATATTCTTAGATATGGTAGGTGATTTCCTGGAAGTCTTCATGGATGACTTTTCAGTCTTTGGAGAATCTTTTGATGATTGCCTCCAACACTTGGTCCAGATACTCAGGCGATGCATTGAGGTGAACTTGGTTCTTTCCTGGGAAAAGAGCCATTTCATGGTGCCTGAGGGAATTGTCCGGGGACACTCAATTTCGGAAAAAGGCATCCAGGTGGATCGAGCTAAGGTTGATCTGATTTCTCGCCTTCCCGTACCTAGCTCAATTAGGAACATCCGTTCCTTTTTAGGGCACATCAGTTTTTACCGCCGTTTCATTCCAGATTTCTCGAAAATCGTGCGCCCCTTACTTCTCTTCTCTCTAAGGATGTACCTTTTGAAATCTCCAAGGAATGCACGCTAGCCTTTGAAAACCTGCATGACTGAGTCACCCAGGCACCTATCCTACAATCCCCTGACTGGTCTCAACCCTTTGAGATCATGTGCGATGCGTCTGACTTCGCTGTAGGAGCGATCCTGGGGCAGAAAGCTGACGGGAAACCCGTGGTCATCTACTACGCTAGCAAGACACTTGACGAGGCTCAGCGTAACTATACGGTTACGGAGAAAGAGCTGCTAGCCATAGTATTTGCCCTTGAAAAATTCCGATCGTATCTTCTGGGTTCCCATGTCATCATTTACTCGGATCACACGGCTGTAAGGCATCTCCTTGCCAAGAAGGATGCGAAGCCCCGACTAATCCGTTGGATCTTGCTGTTGCAAGAATTCGATCTTGAGATTCGCGACAAGGCGGGAAGGCAGAATGTGGCAGCCGACCATCTGCCCCGTCTTCCTTCTGAGATCATCAACCCTTCCGAACCCATCACGGAACATTTTCCTGATGAGCACCTGCTTTTTGTTGGTACTAGACTTCCATGGTTTGCTGATATAGTAAACTACTTGGCATCTCATCAGACATCGTCTGATTGGCCGAAGGCCAAGAAAGACAAATTGCATTCTGATTCCAAGTATTACATTTGGGAAGACCCGTACCTTTTCTGCATAGGTGCTGATCAAATTATTCGGAGATGCGTCCCGGAAGAGGAAATCAGCAATATCCTATCTTTCTGCCATGACCAGGCACGCGGTGGCCATTTCTCAGGGCATAAAACCGCATCCAAAGTCCTCCAGTGTGGCTTCTACTGGCCTACACTTTTCAAAGACGCATACAGTCACTGCAAGGCATGCAGTCGTTGCCAGACTTTAGGCAACATGAACTATCGTGACATGATGCCTTTGCAGCCGATTCTCGTATGCGAAATCTTCGATGTATGGGGGATTGATTTTATGGGCCCCTTTCCTGTTTCGGATGGTTTCGAGTACATTCTGCTTGCGGTGGACTACGTGTCCAAATGGATCGAAGCCATACCGACCCGAACCTGCAATCACAAGATTGTTCTTAAGTTCATACATCAAAACATTTTCTCAAGGTTCGGGATTCCCCGTGCTATTATCTTTGATGGGGGGACCCATTTTACAAATGCTCAGTTTAAGTCACTGATGGCCAAATTTGGGGTGTCTCATCGAATCTCTACTCCTTACCACCCCAAAACAAATGGTCTAGCTGAGCTATCAAATCGGGAGATCAAGAAAATCCTACAAGTCACTGTTCGGCCTGACAGGAAGGACTGGTCGTCCCGACTTCCGGAAGCATTGTGGGCCTATAGGACCGCCCATAAGACCCAATTGGGCATGTCTCCCTTTAGACTGGTGTACGGAAAGGCATGTCACCTTCCCGTAGAACTGGAGCATAAAGCCTATTGGGCAGTACGGAACTGTAATCTAGATCTTTCCAAGGTTGGAACCCACAGAAAACTCCAAATCAGCGAGATCGATGAATTACGCCTAGACGCGTACGAGA
This sequence comes from Thalassia testudinum, assembly GCA_037157565.1. NCBI lineage: Eukaryota > Viridiplantae > Streptophyta > Magnoliopsida > Alismatales > Hydrocharitaceae > Thalassia > Thalassia testudinum. Next base: position 60,813,425 of record JAZHRO010000030.1, read on the forward strand.
ACTCGTGAATCTACAAGGAGCGGGTTAAAGCCTTCCACAACAAGCACATCTCGAGAAAGATCTTTCATCCTGGTCAAAAGGTCCTACTCTTTGATGCCCGACTCAAACTTTTCCCGGGGAAACTGAGGTCCAAGTGGGTCGGACCGTATTTAGTCCGACAGGTTTTTGGAAATGGAGCAATTGAAATCAGTCCACTCATCCATGATTCCGAACCTTTCATCGTGAACGGTCAGAGACTCAAACCGTTCATTGATGAGACTTCTACTGATTCGGCTGAGTCATCCCTCATCCTCCATTCCCCTTGAACTTACTGCGCCCGGCCGATGGCGTAAAACTCAGCGCTTAACGGGAGGCAGCCCATCATTTCTTGAAAATCTAAAACCTTTTTTCTGACACCATTGTGCACTTAAGGTTCACCCTTTAAGACAGCCGACTCCACCTCAGATGCTTGCATCTGAGATTAGAAATCGTCTGCAGAATTCATCCCGACCCATTCACTCACAAAAATATTTGTCTTAAGGAATAAATTAAGTAAATAAAAACCCCTAAATCACAATGAGGACATTGCAAGTTTTAGGCATGGGGGGGTATAAGTGCCAAACTTGTAGAAAAAAAAGGTTTTAAACAAAAAATTCACAGATGCCAAAAACACCATAAAAATTAAAAAGAATAAGAGGAGAAAGGAAATTTTGAGAAGGAAAAGAAACAAAATGAAAAGGAGCACAAAAAGATGAAAGAAAAGAGTAATAGTCATTAGTAAGAAGCTAAGGAATTAACCTTAGTCTAGACCATTTTTTTCAAGAAAAGAAATGAAAAGTGCTTGGTAAGATTAGTAAGAACGCAAACCTTAGGCATTCTTGATAGACTCTTAGTACCCATTAAGATCTAGACAATCCTCAAGAGGTTGAGGAAAATGAAAAGCTTAAGTACTAGGTCCAAGGCTTAGGGAGTATTTGACCTCGCTAACTAACTTCTAGTTTACGGGACTCAGTAACCTAAGCACCCTAACCTCACACACAGCCTGGTTCAGCAAGCGTAAAAATCAAAATCACGTAGAAGCGTCGAAAAAATTCTGAAAAATACACCTAGAGTAGGAGCGGCCGATCAACACAAGTTGATTTGGATGAGTTCCCAGCGCAGAGAGGCGGGAAATCCCCTCAAAGATGCGTAACAAAATATCATCTCCTCGGTGCTTGTCTCTTAGGATATTCACATATCCTACTGGGGGCATGTAAGCACCCTGCTGGTTCAGATTCCATGGATGGCATTATCACGAAGTGTCAACTGCCAGGGTCTGAACGCGGCCACGGAACACCATGGATGGGATTATCTCGAAATCTCAGTAGCCAGGGTTCTGGGGGTTGCCATGGGCGGTGCTATCTCGAAGCATCGATCGCCAGGAACCCTTAGGGATTGATGATGGGGGCAAGAAATCTGATACAGACCGTGTTGAAAAGCCAATCCTAAGCTAGAATTAAAAAGAAAAAAGAGAGAGAAAACTCTCCAAAAACAGAAAAAATTTCTACCTCTCTCTCTCTCAAAACGCACTGCGAACTGAACCAGGGCTAAAATCATTTCAAGCACGGGTGCTTTAACTACAAAGTCCAATAAACCTTAGGTTAGTTCTTATGGGCCTTAAAAACCCTTGCTAAGGACTGAGGCTGAGGCTAGACAGATTTGGATCTTGATTGGTACTAGAGTACCTTTTAAGCCTATGATCAGCATTCTAACCTAATCTAAGTTTAAATGAAAAAGCACTTATCTGAAGCTATTAAAGAACTTCATGGTCTAGAACAAGGGTTGAAACATTAAGTTTTTGCTAAGGGACTAGCAAAAGCTAGGCATGGGGGTATGATGAGAACCTCATCATGAGCCATAACTAGCTCATTTTGACCTAATACAGAGAATAAAAGCTCCTACATAACCTTAGAAAGGCTTGGCTCAGAGAGATTCTGAGTTTGCAAAGAAAACTTAAACTGAGGGGTAAAAATGCAATTTCACCAATCCGATCTGAAAATAGGGTAACTCAAGGTCCAAACATAGGTCAAAACAACCTAATAAGAAGAAAAGTGGGATGAGATGACTCAATAAGGGCTACAGCAACTCCAAAGAATTAAATGACAGCCTGTAACCCTAAAAACAAACCCACTTCAATTCACGTGGTTCGAGGTAAGGTAAAAATCAACTAAACCCTCTAAAATTAATAGAAAAATAATCTCTAGGGTTTAGGACTTTCAATTTGGCCTTAGGAATCCATTTTGACCTACATTGAGAACCATGCCCAATTAACAACTTAATTTGGGTTTTTACGTAAATTGACCGGTCAAACAAGGTTTAATATAGAAATAAAATTCACCATCAGAATCCTTAGGTTCTAATTAGTCATGTATAAAAACTTGGGCCTAAGAAGAAACCTTCTTGACCAACTTTACACTTTGGTCCTCATATATTTACTTTTTGGCCCTCAACTTTTGAACCCTCACATTTTGGCTCCTAACTCTCCTTCGTTCTTTGCGTTTAGGTCCCTCCTGCAAAACCTGCGCAGCGCCAGGCTCCGGCGACCTTGCGCGGAGCATGGCACCGCGCAGGGTGAGGAAGGGGCCCTGGCAAGTCAATGGGGGGTACCCTGCGTCATCAGCCACCTCAGGGACACCCCCCTGAGTGCTACGACCGCCCATACCGCCCGTGCGAATGCACGGACGGTATGGGTCCCCTTCCTCCGGCGTCCTCCGGCGAGGGAGACACGTCGTCTCCCTCCACCCTCCTCTCTGATTCTGCCCCTATAAATACCCCCGTCGCTTTGCCGTTCTTCCCAGCTCGGATCTGACGGAGACACCCCCTCAATTCCTCCCTTCACACTCCGACAGACGCCCCCTTGCTCCAGCGGCCTCTCCTCCTCCTCCTCGTCGCCCTGCCGCACTACCAGTAGCAGGGTTACCTTCCCTCGATCTTTCCGCGTCACGCCGCACCCAGCTGGCGCCTCTCCGGTCCCTTCCTCGTCGCCGCCCCTTCCTCTGGGCAATTTCTTCTCCGGCGACAGTCGATACGACTGTCGCCTGTGCCAATCCCTCTTCGTCCAGCTTAATAGGTAAAACTTCTCTTCTTCCTCCCCTCTTTCTTTTCCATACTGAAACCCTTACTGTCGGCCCCGATTTCCCACCGATCACCCTCACCTTCTCCACCTCCGGCCAAACTCCGGCGAACTGCTCCCATCGCTCCAGCACCCCACACGGCTCGCCGACCTGTGCATAACCTCCGCCTCCTCACCCTGATCCTCTTCCACCCCTCCACTTCCCACCAAACGCCCTCTGCAGATCCACCGAACACACCCACTTCTCCGCCCGCAGTTTGACCTAGGGTGACCCTTTTGCTCCACCACGCCCACTGCAGACCCTCCAACCACCTTCGCCGTGCCACGGCGAAGGTTCTCCGCATATCTGATCAGGCCGAGAGGGCGTGCTTCTGTGAACAGGTGTCGCGCCCGCCTTCGCCATTGCTGACCAGCGAAGCTCCTTCGACCTGTTGCTCCAGGCACACCACGCCCAGGTCAGACTCCTAGGCTTCGCGGGGTAGCTTCGCGAAGTGTCAGGTTGCAGTTCGGGCGAAGCCCTCGCGCGAAGTTCGGCTGCCGCTGCTTCCTCCGCGCAGGCGCTCACATTGGGGTGGGACATTTAGTCCCACCTCGGAAGGCTTCGAAGAGGCGCGCCGATATAAGTTGAAAACGTGCTGTAGGCTTATCGCCTCAGCACACGGGGTGAGGTCCCTCTCACACCGCTTCACCCGGCCCGTCCGCGAGCTCATCACGCGGATCCGGCCGACCCGACCCCACTTGACTCGCACTCCTCGCCCACCACCGCACGTCGGTGGGCCTGGACCCGGGCGCGACTCGTACCCGATTACCCGGTTGCTCTGGGAGAGCTGTCCTAAGAGCGAACTCTGAGAGAGAAAGAGACGCGCGGGGGAGGGAGGTAGAGTAGGTTTTGCCCTCTTACTCTGAACTCTTGAGCGTGCAGGCACAGGTGAAGAAGAAGGAAGCTAAGGGAGACACTGTAGCAACAAGCGGTTTAAGTCGTCTAATTTTCAAATCAGACGACGTCCTGAAGACAGGTGAAGGCAAAGAAGAAGAAGGAAGGCGAGGCAGAGGAAAGAGAGGAACACAGAGAAGCCAAGTGAAGACTCTGCAGAGATTAGAAGACAAAGAAGAAGAAGAAAAGAAGAGAGAAGGAGCATCCAAGTGAAGAAACAGAAAGCAGAAGAAGAGAAGCAAGAAGAAAAGAAGAAGAAGAGCACGGGAGGAAGATCTGAAGCAAGAAAAGAAGAAACAAAGAAACTAAAAAGAAGAAAAAGACAGGATCGTCCAACCAAGAAATAGAGGAAGAACACGAAGAACAAAAGCCAAAGAGGAGAGAAGACAAAGAGGAAGAAAGAAGAGAAGAAGAAGAAGCCAAACTTTCATCTCTCTCTCTCTCTTTATTTTTGTAATAGAACATGTATATCTCTAGAATACGACTTGCTCCCTGAGTTCGACCTCGGGAGAACTGTATTTTTCGAGTAACAAATATTAGCAAATGATGGCAATAACTATTTGTACTACAACGACTTAAGAAAAGCTAGTTGCTGCCACCGTTCGCCACTCCCCCCTCTCTCTCGTCGCCCAACCACAATACCAGTGGTTGGGTTGCCTTCCTCTCATTCATCCGCGTCAGCCATACCAGCCCAGACGCTGCCACTACCCTCATCTTCGCCGCCGCCTCTTCTACGGAGATCTTCGTCTCCGACATCGGCCGTACCAGCCCAGACGCCTCCCCTGTCCCCTTTGTCTTTAAAATAGGACTGTTAGCTTCCCTCTCCCTTCTGCTCCCGTTCCCCCTCTTTATTTCTCAAAAACATCCCTCGACGCCACCAATCACCATCACCTTCTCCACCTCTGGCCATACCTCCGATGAGGCACCCTCGTCACTCTGCACCTCCATCCACCTCGCCAACCACCCTATGACGTTCGCAACACCCCACTGATCATCTCCCACTACTCCAATCTCTCCGTCGACCATCCATAGGCGCCACCGAACACACCCACTCACACGGCCACAGAGAACCCTAGGCACGCCACCACAGCTGTTCCCACGCCACGCCGACCACCGCCGCATATTCACCGTGCCATGGCAAATCTCCTTGGACGTTTTAACATTGTCGCAATGCCATGCTCATGATTTCAGGTTCACGCAACACCAGCCGCTATGGGTGAAGAAGCTTGAAGCTGCTTCTTGTGTTCCAGCAGCTGCTGCTCCAGGCGTGAGTCCAAGGCTTTTGGTGGCCTACAATATTCCGTGATGCACATACATATGTGGGCGCATGTCTACGTTGCCAGCAAACAGGAACCATCGGAAAAAGGGATGAGATGCCCCAGCAACCTATTCTCCCCATTGAGATCTTTAACATTTGGGGCATCGACTTCATGGGTCACTTTCCTGTGTCTTTCGGATATGAGTACATCCTTGTGGCCATGGACTATGTATTGAAATGGATAGAAGCCATACCCACGCAAACCAATGACCATTCCGTGGTCTTGGATTTTGTTAGGGTAATATCATTTCTCGATACGGGTGCCCAAGAACGTTCATAAGTGATGGAGGACCTCACTTCAAGATTGTGCACTTCACATGACTACTCCAAAATTTGGGAGTCAACCATATGATAGCCACACCTTACCATCCCCAAACGAGCAAACAAGTTGAAGTGCGTAAGGATTGGTCTAAAAAATTAAATGATACTCTTTGGGCCTACAGAACAGCGTATAAAACTCCCTTGGGCATGTCTCCTTTGTGTCTTGTCACCGGAAAAGTGTGTCACCTTCCCGTTGAAATACGACACAAAGCCTATTAGGCTATTAAAAATGTTAACTTAAATATGGATAAAGCGGGAAAGGCACCTATGCTGGAGTTAAGTGAGCTTGAAGAGCTTCGTAATGAAGCCTATGAAACTTCTCAAGCTTACAAGAAAAGTACAAAGGTCTTCCATAATAAGCACAACATTAGAAAGACCTTTGAGCCCAACCAGTGGGTTTGGCTTTTCAATTCCAGACTTAAATTATTTCCAGGAAAGTTCAAGTCCCGCTGGGTGGGCCACGCATTGTTATCAATACCTTCCCTCATGGAGCTATAGAAATTCGAAACCCTACTTCTGGTGCAAGCTTTAAGGTAAATGGTCAACGAATGAAACTTTATGTTACTCTTTCAGATGGCCAAGTTTTGGACGCACTTCGGCTTGAGGTGCCTTAGCTCCTCCCACTCCCCTCCTCAGGTGATATTCTTCCTTGTCTTTATTTTCCAATGAGGACATTGTCAGTTTTAGGCATGGGGGGGTATAACCTGAGGTTGTTTATAGCATTTATAAATATTTGCATGCATTTAGGATAGGTGCATTAGCAAAAAAAAAAAAATCTCTTGAGTTGAATTGGTTAGTCCTTAGCAGAAACTTTTTTATCATGGAGGTGTCATTAAAATTTTTCTTCTTAAATTGTTTCTTAAGTTTAGAATCCAGTACATTTACTTCACTTGCACGTAGACTGGGTAATGGATCTTTTTAAGAAAACCAATAAACATTTTTAGTCTACTGAACCCTTGGACAGTTAATTGGGAGTCAGGCAAACTATTTTCTATTCGATCCACCTAATATTTGTGAGGAAGTAGAGAGACTACTGGTGCGCTAAGTCTAGTGCAAGGACTCTTAAGTTCTGGATAATTAAAGGATGATACCTCAGAGTTAGGCATAGTTTTCTCTCTCTGTTCCTATGTATGAATAGTGTGTTAATTCTCAAGAGTCACCAAATAAGGTAGGTACATAGAGATTGAGTCCTAATAAAACTATAACTTTGGTGAATGGTCACAACCATCCTTCATAAAATCCTCAGCTGAAGGAGGGTAGTGGCGTCAAAGGTCAAAAATAAGCTTGTCCTATCCATCTTTTCCCCAGTGCCGAGAGTAGGCATTTCCACCAAATAAGTCACACAATATCCTCTTGACCATCATCATCCCTAATAATGCCTTATGAATAAAAGTATGCGTTGATTTGTGTTAGTAGTAAAAAAAAACAGAGATAGAGAAGAGACATCTATATGGAAAAAAAAAATAGAGAGAGAGAAAAAGAAAAAGAAAAGAGTTCAAGTTTATAGTTTATTTTCATGTCATCTTTCATTATGTGTCGATGTTTTTGAGGTAACAATGAAAACATCCATTGCGATCCACCAAATATGACCTATACCTACTTTTCAGCATTTCTGATCGCCCAAATACTGGTCGAGGACTTCTAAGTTAGTTGTAGGGTTATTAGGATATTAATTGAAGTGTGAATGCCGTATTAAGCCACCAAATAGTGAGAACATTTACAAAATCTTGTAAGATATGTGATCTCAGAAAAGAAAGAAGAAAAAGAAAAAGAGAAAGAAAAGAGAGTGAGTGAGCATAAGGGAACGCAAAGAGAGCACAGTTTTTAGCCTTTCTCTAGGTTGACTTGTTTGATAGTTTAGAGATTTAGAGTCTGCGGTACTAGACTACATGTAGCACGAGATGAGTGAGAGCCACCAAATATAAATCCATTCAAATTAGTATCTCCTACCTAAGCCAAAAAGCCGAGGTCGAATTATAGATCATTTTCTGCTTCATCCCCGAGGGAAGTAGTTGCCTATCTCGATAGAATTGTATCAAGCGTGAAGGTAAGTTAGCTCTTCACTTGGATCCATTACCTAGGCTGCTATAACTTCACAATTGTCTGGATCTCTAAATTGTTTTGGAATAAGGAAAGAAGAAATCTTTTGGTTACTTCCATTATTTTTCACTTTTACTAGGGACTAGCAAAACTTAGGCATGAGGGTATTTGATGAGTCCAATTTACTGGACACTTAATTAACCTAAGTACATTTAAATCACGCCTCATTAGATTGCAAGTAGAATTAAGTGATAGTTTATCTTAATTAGAAGATATTTTGTTAAAACTTCATACATATATGTTTACGCAGGGTTATGTGTGCAAATATCCAAAATTCAACTCCATCGCCAGTGGTGCGCTGGCTCTCGCTGGCCTCATCTGATCGCCTCCTTCTCGCCAGCCTCAAAAGCCCGGCCACCCAGATTAGCCAACAACCTATGGCACCGCCTCATCAATAATTTTGTTGGAGACGATCTCAGGGGAGGAAACAAAACTTGAGAGGCATTTAAAAATAGGAGGATGGATAGAGGATGGGTGCCTGGGGGGGAATCTTCATCGTGCATAGAGCTCGCACAATGGAAGGAGCCAACTCTTTGTTTTAAGCGTGCACACCATCTCCTCTTGCTACTGCCGTGCAGTGACAGCACAGCGCACTGCCCACCGCCATCACCACACAGGCGTGTGCACAGCAACAGCAACAACCTCCGCACTCCCATCGGCAGTGAACAGCGCACTTGCGCTCCCAGCTCGCGCGCTCAAAACAGTGCACTCGCGCCTCCCAACCCGCACGTGCACAGCCGCAGCAGCAAACACTCTGGCGCTGACCTCCTCGCGTGTGCGCCACAGCAGGCCCCCTCTTCTTTTTCTCTGTCAACCCACAGAGCGGGGGAACCCAAACCACCCAAAAATGCAGCCACGACCACGGACCTCCATTCACACGCCGTCGACTCCAACACACTCGCCGCACCCTCGAGCACAGCCATGCCCTCAGAACCGCCCATGAAAGCTTGCGTGTGATGGCGAGCTGCTGCCCCTCCTCATCGCCGGCGAGAGCTCCAGCCTTCGATCGATGTGCCGCCGCCACCCACGCGTAGCCCTCGTCGTGGCCAACCTCTTCCGAGCTCCGCACGCCTGACCGCGACCTCTTCTTCATGCGCGAACGAGGCAAAGAATTCCTCAGTTTCGGGTTCTATTAGTATTTACATTTGATGCCATTGCCACCGATTTTATTTTTTATTTTTGAATATTATATTGAAGAGAAATTACATCAGAGCACTTATACTTTCTCGTTATTATTCAGTGCATATTTTTCACTTTCGATTGCATCAAATTGTGACTCATATTTGCATCATTCCTCTCTCGTACGCATACCATTGGAATTTACATGAGATGCCACTAATGAACACATCTTTTAATGAATATTTTATTGAGGAAAAACTTTGCCTATAACCATACATTCTCTAGTTATTGTGTATTTTCTTCTTTTCACCTTATTTCGCCTTGAACGTAAGCACGTCACTCGCACTGATTGGGCAGATACAAAGGGAAATATTCGTGAATTGATTGCATCTATTCCTCCCTATGGATACGACATCCTAATTATTGTGGTTACATTTAATGAATTTTTGATACGAGATTTCCACCACATAAAATACAGCAACGACACATCTTTTTATTGCAATCATCTTAATTAAGCGTAAACCTCGCCATCCGGAACGTTGGGCTTCACAATATGATCGTTGAGAATGGCCTTTCGGCTTCTATCAGACGTCCGTAGAAGACCTTAGACGTCTGATAAGTGACCGTTAGCCCTCGATTGAGCCAAAATCACTTTTCTTGAGGTTAAGAGCCGTTTGTGCCTTGGGAAATCCATTCTCGCAGTAAATTATGTTTCCAGACGTCTAGACCTTATGCCAGACGTCCGATGTGTCGTTTGACTAAATTACACTAGAACCCTGTTTAGGTCTGCCTCAAGTCAGTAAGGAAATCCATCTAGGATTAGTCGTCTGATTTAGTTTCCAGACATCTTAAGGGTGTTTTCCAGATGTCTGATATTTTTTCCAGACGTCTGATGACCCTGTCAGAATCATTAATGATTCTGATATTGGCTTGTTTTGCCTTGCTATCATCCTCAACGCCTACCTAAGGCTTCCATAGCCTTCCTGGGCCTTTCTAAGCCATCTATAAATAGGAGAGGCCCCTTGTTATGAACATGGGCATCATACGTAGTTTAATACGTTTGGGAATTGGCCCAGACGTCTGGAACCCTTCCCAGACGTCTAGTATTAAATTTTTTCGGTGTACCCACTGCCTTCGCTCTTCTCCTTTCTCTCCCTCCCTGCAGACGACGTCGCTTATTTTCTCTCTCTCCCCACACTGCCTTCAAATAGCGCTCCCCTCTCCCTCGCCCTCACTCCACCGCCTTCATCTTCGCCTTCTCCCTGCGAGCGAGCGAGCGAGTGCTGCAGCAGCGGCTGCAGCGAGCGTGCGGGAAGGAGGAGTGTTGCGAGAGGAGGAAGAAAGCTCGATCGTGAGGGTGCGAGCTTGCCGGGGCAGTTAGAGCCGGCTGGCGGGGGAGCAGCGAGCGTGGGGTGTCGCGGAGGGGCTGCTACACCTTGGGCAGCAGGCGGACGCCGTGGTTGGGGTGTCAGCGACGTTGGGGTGGTTAACTGAGGGTAGGACCACCACGAGGGACTCTCCCGGTCAGGAGAGCACCACGTGTTACTTCTACTTTTCGGGAAAGACTGAAATCAAGATCGTTCCTACGAGGAACATTCAAGATCAAGAGAAGGATCTGAGAAATAATCAACAGTGAATAAATGGAATAATATAAGAAAAGAAAGTAGAAATATAACAGGTACTGTACACTCTACTGCTTCTTTTAGCTTTTAGTTGCCACTCTACTCAGCGTTTTGCTGACATGTCACCCTTGTTACCTTTTCAAGACCAGGTGTTGAGCAGCCAGAGTCTGCGGCTGCAGAGGACGCTGGGTCTAGTAGAGCCCAGTAGTGTTACTTGTAATACCTACTGTACTTTTCTTTCTGCTGTAGTGAGTAGTTTTATGTTACTCCCTCTACTCTCTTGATTGTAAGCTTCATGTTATGTACATGTTTATTTCTCTACTGTTGTGGTGATCTATACTGTAGTATTTCCTTTCTTTACTGCTGTATTTTGTTACTGCTAGTTATATATATGGTGAATGTGGTTTATTTTACTGCTCTTTTGGTTACTTTCTCGTTGGACGACTGGGTCTTGGGATCAGTCAAGTCGGTCCGATTCTCATGTCTCATAGGGATTCGGGAATCGAGTCGTTACAAGATGGTATCAGAGCAAGGTCGTCCCGAGAAGTGAACCAACTGACTGGAAAATAACCAATTCACGTGTCTGTAACTAGAGTAGCCACCACAACGTTCTTTTGACATGAACTCTTAGACTTCTTCGTTAGATATCGTTCCACATTGACGTCTCATCGCGAGACTAGCGAAACGGGCCACGGGCACGGTCGAAAATGAGGTCGGCGAGGTGGGCATGTTGCGGTCGACGTCTTAGTGGACCAGCCACTGCTCCTGGCCATTTGGGCCCAGGACCTCGCCCAGTTGATACGGGACATAGTGCGAGAGGAGCTCCACCCACCACCCTGAGCACCTCTCCCTGAGGCTGCGGAGGGGGAGTCCTCTGTGGGACCACGCGACGGACGCAGTGCTGAACGCAGGGGAGGGGATGGGCCGCCATTGCCCCCACCTTCCTTTGACATTTCTGTGCACGAGGCTTCCTTACCTGGAGGTGCACCAGCATCTCCACTGCAGTGCCACTTCGAACTTTTCGAGCAGTTCCGAAAGCTGAAGCCCCCCTCCTTCAAGGGGGATGAGGACCCGACCGAGGCGGAGGACTGGCTGGAGCAGATCGAGAAGGTTTTCGACACCCTTCGCCCCCTGGTGGAGTGCCGCGTGGCCTTTGCCACGTACCAGCTAGAGAGTGCGACACACAGGTGGTGGAGGGCGGTCAGGGGACAGGAGAGGGACGAGCTGACCTGGGACTGGTTCGTCACCCTCTTCTGCGAGTAGTACTTTCCCCAGACGTGGCAGGACCAGAGGAGGCGGGAGTTCCACACTCTCCGCCAGGGGACGATGACAGTGAGCGCGTATCGCACGCGATTTCTGGAGCTGTCCCACTTCGCAGCAACTCGCAGTAGCCACTGAGGAGGAGCGCCTTTGGAGGTTCACCGAGGGGCTCCTGCCTGCGATTCAGGGGTATGTCAAACCCCTGAAGCTGCCTACGTTCTCGAGGGGGGTGGAGGCAGCTATGACCTACGAGGAGACCAACCCATCCGCGCGAGATACTAACAGCGGGCGGAAGAGGCCCTACCAGCCAGACTTTTCACAGGGCCGGCGAGAGAGGAGACATGTGGCGTCCGCAGGAGAGCCGTCACGTTTCGCAGGGCCATCAATGGCCTTTGGGGGCCCTCGACAGGGGCCAGTTGCCAGCACCGGACCCCTGCCCAGCCGACAGCAGGGACCCACTGAGGGCGGGAGTCAGGTTCCCCTCTGCTACCAGTGTGGCCAGCCGAGCCACATTAGGAGGGACTACCCGTCTAGGGCAGGAGGTCAGCAGATACTTCCCGCATCGAGCACTGGAGGGCGAGCAGGAGGCCGCGGTTCCCAGGCACGAGGAGGAGGACAACAGTCACGAGGAGGGTACCAGCCGGCAGCTATCAGTTCGATGCAGAGTGTGGCTACTTCGTTCGCACCTAGGGCTGAGGGGTGTATCAACGCCCTGACACACAGGGATGCCAGAGCTTCGGGATCTGTGGTGGCAGGTCTGGTTTCAGTTTCCGGCAGACTCATTTACACACTTTTCGATTCCGGCGCTACGCACTCGTTTGTCGCAGCCAGTTTCGCAGTTAGTTTGGGCCAGGATTATATGTTGTTAGAGGATCCGTTCATGATCAGAGGTCTGAGTGGTCAGCTGTTTGCAGCTGAAGAGGTGTACATGGGTTGCGAGGTCAGTATTGGGGGACATAGCCTTCCCGCTGACCTGATTATGATACAGATGGAGGACTTTGGCGTAATTCTGAGGATGGACTGGTTGTCCGCTTACCACGCTTTGGTGGATTGTTTTGAGAGGAAGATCGTCTTCTCCATACCGGAGTTACCTTCTTTCGAGTTCCACGGTCAGCCAGTGGACGGAGGCTTCAGGTGCATTTCTACACTTCGGGCGGCGAGACTTTTGAGCCAGGGGTGTGAGGGCTTCCTAGCTTATGTGGTGGCAGAGCCCAGCCCCGTGGCAGACTTCTAGAGTATCCCGGTGGTCAGAGAGTACCCCGACGTGTTCCCAAACGAGTTGCCAGGACTACCGCCCGAGCGTGAGATCGTGTTTGAGATCTCACTAGTACCAGGGACCAGCCCCATCTCCACTGCACCCTACAAGATGGCACCACTTGAGCTGCGAGAGCTCAAGTCTCAGTTGCAGGATCTTTTGGAGAAGGGCATTGTGAGGCCTACTGCGTCTCCCTGGGGAGCCCCGGTACTGTTTGTAAAGAAGAAGGATGGTACCCTACACCATTGTGTGGACTACCGACAGCTGAATAGGATCACCATCAAGAACAGATATCCACTTCCAAGGATCGACGACTTGTTTGACTAGTTGCGAGGTGTCACGGTATTCTCCAAGATCGACTTGAGGTCTAGATACCACTAGTTGAGAATCAAGGAGGCAGACGTCTCCAAGACAGCTTTTCGCACCCAGTACGGACACTATGAGTTTTTGGTCATGCCGTTTGGGCTGACCAATGCCCCCGCTGCCTTCGTGGACCTGATGAACCGGGTGTTTAGACCGTACTTGGACCAGTTCGTGGTGGTATTCATTGATGATGTGCTCATCTATTCTCGAGATCAGACACAGCATGGACAACACTCGTGGATGGTTCTGGACACACTGAGACGACGTAGGCTGTACGCCAAATACAGCAAGTGCAAGTTCTGGTTGAGGGAGGTGACCTTCTTAGGTCATGTGATCTCTGGAGATGGCTTGGCGGTGGACCCAGCCAAGGTCGAGGCAGTGCTCAGGTGGGAGAGACCGCGTACTGTTACTGAGATTCGCAGTTTCCTGGGACTGGCGGGCTACTACAGACAGTTCTTCAGGGGCTTTTCACATATTGCACGTCCTATGACACAGTTGACCCCGAAGGACGTGACCTTCACTTGGACAGATGCCTGTGAGGCGTGTTTTCAGGAGCTGAAGGAGAGGCTGACTTTGGCTCCCGTGCTCACCATTCCTGACAGTAGTGGCAGGTTCGTTGTGTACACGGATGCCTCCTTGCAGGGGTTAGGGGGTGTGCTCATGCAGAGAGGTCACGTTGTCGCTTACGCTTCGCGGCAACTGAAGCCCCATGAGCATAGTTACCCCATCCACGACGTGGAGCTGGCAGCAATTGTCTTCGCGCTGAAGACCTGGAGGTACTACTTGTACGGGGAGACCTTCGAGATTTTCACAGATCACAAGAGCCTCAGATACCTCTTTGATCAGAAGGAGCTCAACATGAGATAGAGACGTTGGTTGGAGCTCCTGAAGGACTATGACTGCAGCATTTCCTACCACCCGGGAGAGGCCAACGTGGTGGCTGACGCCTTGAGCTGGAAGACACCCGCACACTTGGCCAGTTTATAGGTGCAGAGTTGGAGCCTTTTGGAGGAGATGGGTAGTTGGCGACCCCTAGGGTTACAGGGGCACTGTGGGGCAGTGACTGTGACACGACAGACGAGGCCAGAGTTGATAGACCGCATCATCACAGGACAGATGGTTGACCCGTACTTGCAGTCCTTGCGCGACATAGTACTATCAGGAGACACGGGGGATTTCTCTTTCACAGACCAGGTGCTGCGCCTGAGGGGACGTTTGTGCGTTCCCAGAGACGAGGAGCTGTTGAGAGAGCTCCTGACTGAGGCACACGGTTCCAGATTCACCATACATCCTAGAAACACGAAGATGTACCATGACTTGAGACGCGAGTTCTGGTGGAAGGGGATGAAGCGGGATGTAGGTGAATTCGTGCAGCAGTGTTTAGTGTGCCAGCAGGTGAAAGCCGAGCATCAGAGGCCCACAGGGCCGCTACAGCCACTTCCAGTGCCAGAGTGGAAGTGGGAGAGCATCACCATGGACTTGGTGGTGGGCTTACCTACTACCCAGCGAGGACACGACGCAGTCTGGGTAATCATTGATAGGTTGACGAAGACGACGCGATTCTTACCAATCCGAGTCACTTGGGGACCAGCACAGTTGGCAGAGAGGTATATCCGCGACATGGTACGTCTACACGGAGTTCTGTGGGAGATCGTATTCGACCGGGATACCCGCTTTACGTCCCAATTTTGGGTTGAGCTTCAGCAGGCCCTGGGGACGCGGTTGAGATTCAGTACAGCTTACCACCCCCAGACGGACGGACAGTCTGAAAGCACGATACAGACACTTGAGGACCTTTTGTGTGCCTGTGTACTGGACTGGAGGGGCTCTTGGGAGGAGCACTTGCCCCTGGCAGAGTTTGCATACAACAACAGTTATCACTCGAGCATCGACATGGCACCCTACGAGGCTCTGTACGGACGGAGGTGTACGGCACCCTTGAGTTGGGTCGAGGTGGGGACCAAGTGGGAGGTTGGCCCCAGGCTAATCCGGCAGAGTCAGGAGGTAGTCGAGCAGATCCACAGGCGGCTCCGCACTGTCAGGAGCAGGCAAAAGAGCTACGCAGATCGGAGACGCAGAGAAGTGCAGTTTGAGGTTGGGGACCGCGTCTTCCTTCATGTTTCGCCCATGAAGGCCCTGCAGTGGTTTGGGGTGAGAGGGAAGCTCGCGCCGAGATTCGTGGGACCATTTGAGGTCCTGGAGTGGGTTGGACCCGTTGCTTACAGACTTGCCCTCCCTCCTCAGCTTTCGGGTGTGCACGACGTGTTCCACGTGTCCAACCTCAGGAAGTATGTCGCCAATCCCAGTCACGTCCTGAGCCACGAGAGCGTTGAGGTGGGCGACGACCTGACCTACCCCGATCGGCCAGTGCAGATTCTTGATAGAGCCGTCCGCAGTCTGAGACGAAAGCAAGTGCCCCTGGTGAAGGTTTTGTGGAGGAGCCAACGGTACGAGGAGGCTACCTGGGAGCCTGAGGCGGCGATGCAGGAGCGGTACCCGGAGCTTTTCGCGGGTACGTATTTTCGGACCGACTTCGGTCCTCTTTGAGTTTGTTATGTATATATATTGTTCTTTCCCACACCCTAGTTAGTGCAAGTTTCGGGGACGAAACTTCCTTTGAGTTTGTTATATTGTAACGAACATGGGCATCAGACGTAGTTTAAGACGTCTGGGAAGTGGCCCAGACGTCTGGAACCCTTCCCAGACGTCTGGTATTAAATTTTTTCAGCATACGGGTTCGCGACGCCGCCTTCGCTCTTCTCCTCTCTCTCCCTCCATGCAGACGACGCCACTTCTTTTCTCTCTCTCCCCGCGCTGCCTTCAAATAGCGCTCCCCTCTCCCTCACCCTCACTCCACCACCTTCATCTTCTCGTTCTCCCTGCGAGCGAGCGAGCGAGTGCGGCAGCAGAGGCTGCAGCAAGCGTGCGGGAAGGAGTAGTGTTGCGAGAGGAAGAAGAAAGCTCTACCGCGAGGGTGAGAGCTTGCCAGGGTAGCTAGAGCCGGCCGACGGGGGAGCAGCGAGCGTGGGGTGTCGCGGAGGGGCTGCTGCAGCTCGGGCAACAGGCAGACGCGGCGCGGTCGTGCGTCGCGGGCGGAGAGCGAAAAGGGTCCTTATTCTGGGAAAATTTCCCAGAATCAGACGTCTGGACTTACGTCCAGACGATGCAGGAGACGTCTGGAGGAAGGTCCAGACGTCTGACAGGTACAATATTTTCCTACCTTCTTTTTACGCGTGTACGGCCATGCAGCCGTCCGCCGCATTCTTCTGCACCTCTTCGTGATGAGAGTGGGTGTGTGTGCGCGCAGGTGTTGTTCGGGAGGGCGGGAGGGCTCTCCATCCCACACAAATCAGACGTCTGGCCACAGTACCAGATGACGGAGAGGACCTCTAAACGTCCGGGGTGATAATCGGACGTCTGGAAAACAAGACCAGACGATCCAGCGGGCTTCTAGATGTCTGAAGGACTGCGCAGACCGAGGTACGACATGATCAACCTTTTAAGACGTCTGGATGAGGTTCCAGACATCTGATTTTGGGCAGATTCGTCGTTTTTGACCCATTTAGGGTCCGTTCGGAGTCCGTTTTCCACGTTTCAAGTTGCGTTCATTCAAGATTTATTTCCTCTACCTGTTTACAGTAATTGTATACTATTCTGAGAAACTCCTTGTGTTGATCCTTGTGTTAGGACCCCATTCCATTGCGGCTCTAGGGGTTGTAGAGGCGCGCGGGATTGCCAACCACGCCCCTAGTACTCCCAATTTCGCGTTGATGAGAACCTCATCATGAGCCATAACTAGCTCATTTTGACCTAATACAGAGGATAAAAGCTCCGACATAACTCAAAGAAAGGCTTAACTCAGAGAATTCTGAGTTTAAGAAGAAAACAAGTCATAAGGGGTAAAAATGCAATTTTACCAGCACAATCTGCAAACAGGGTAACTCAGGGTCCAAACATAGGTCAAACTAACCTAATAAGAAGGAAAGTGGGATGATCTGATCTGATAAGGGTTACAGCAACTCCAAGGAATTAAATAACAATCTATAACCCTAAAACAAACCCACTTCAATTCACGAGGTTTGAGGCAAAGAAAAAATCTACTAAACCCTCTAAAATTCATAGAAAAATAATCTCTAGGGTTTAGAACCTTCAATTTGGCCTTAGGAACCCATTTTGACCTACATTGAGAACCATGCCCAATTAATGATTTAATTTGGGTTTTTACGTAAATTGGTGGTCAAACAAGGTCTGACCTAGAAATAAAATTCACCATTATAATTCTTAGGTCTCATTTAGTCATGCATAAAAACTTGAGCCTAAGAAGAGACCTTCTTGACCGACTTTGCATTTTGGTCCTCATCCGTTACTTTTTGACCCTCAACTTTTGAAACCCTCGCATTTTGGCCCCTAAGTCTTCATCGTTTTAGCATTTGGATCCTCCCTGCAAAACCCTAAGCAGCGCCATGCTCCGGCGAGGCATGGCGCAGCGTAGGGTGAGGGCGACCCCCTGCCAAGACAACAAGGTGTTCCCTGCGACGTCTGTTGTCGCAGGGACACCTCCATGATCACTGCCTTCGCCCACACCTTCCGTGCGAACGCGCGGAAGGTATGGGTTGCAATCCGGCCATCCTCCGGCGAGGGAGGCACGTCGCCTCCCTCCGCCCTCCTCTCTGATTTCGCCTCTATAAAAGCCGCCACCATCTGCCGCATTCAGCAGCTCGGTTCTGACGGAGAAACTCCCCCCCTTTCCTCTCTTCCCACTTCGGCAGAGGCCCTCCAGCTCCGGCGGTTCTTCATCCTCCTCGTTGCTCTGCCGCAATACCAGCAGCAGAGCCGCCTTCGCCCGCTCTTCCCGCGTTGCGCCGTACCCAGCGTGCTCTCTCCCGCTCTCTCCTCGCCGCCGCCCCTTCTCTCTGGGCACCTTCTTCTCCGGCGACAGTCAATACGACTGTCGCCCTACTCCGGCCCCCTTCGACTCTACAACTAGGTCAGAACTTCTCCCCACTTCCCCCTCTCTCTTTTCCTCACTATTTTACATTTGATTAAACCCTCGATCGACCTGACCGCCCTCACCTTCTCCATCTCCGGGCACTCTCCGGCGAGTTGCCCCCGTCAATCCACCACTCCACACAACTCGCCACCTACCCCAAAAGCTCCGCCTCACCTCACCCGACACCCCCCGCCCCTCCACTACCACTCCACATCCCCACAACACTCCCCCGAACAAACCCACTTTTTCGGTCGCAGTTCGACCTAGGGCCGTCGCCAAACACCGCCCCACGACCTGCCAGACCCTGCACCACCTTCATCGTGTCATGGCGAAGGTCCCCCGCTTGTCTGATTAGGCCGAGAGGCCGTTTTACTGTGAACAGGTCACCTGCCCTCCGCCGCCATTGCTGAGCAGGTGGAGCTCCTTCCGCCTGCAGCTGCAGCCTCGCCCTACCCAGCCTCGACTCTCCAGGCTGCGCGCTTCGCCTTCCCGCATTCGCCTAGGCCTGCAGCTGGGGCGAGAGCCTCACGCACAGCGGCAATTGCCGGAGCTCTCTCAGCTGTAGGCGCCCAATTGGGGTGGGACATTTAGTCTCACCACGGAAGATTCTGCAGCCGCACACCCATATAAAGGTAAAAGGTGCTATAGGCTTATCGCCTCAGCACACGGGGTGAGGTCCCTCTCACTCGCTCACCTGGCCTCGTCTGCGATCACCCCCCGCGGACCTGGCCCGACCCGTTTACCCGACCTGCACTCCTCGCCCACCACCGCACGTCGGTGGGCCTGGACCCGGGTGCGACCCGTACCCGAATACCCGGTAGCTCTGGGAGAGCTATCCTACGAGCGAAATCTGAGAGAGAGAGACGCAGGGGAGGGTAGGGTAGGTTTTTGCCCTGACCAATCTGTGAGTGTGCAGGCACAGAGGAAGAAGAAGAAGAGAAGGCAGACCGCAGAGGAAGAAGAAGAGAAAGAAGAAAGGAGCAGCCAGAGCTGTGGCTGCTTGAAGAAAAGCGAGGCAGAGAAGAAGAAGGTCGATGAAGAAAGACTGAAGGAAGAAGGAGGAGCATCAAGGGAGCACTGTAGCAGCGACGACTTAAGTCGTCTGATTGGAAAATCAAACGACGCTCTGCAGAAGAAGGACTGCGAGAAGAAAAAGAAAGAAAGAAGAAGGAGCTCTGCAAGCTGAGGCAAAAAGAAGAAGGAAGAAAAGAGAAGCTGAAGAAGAAAAGAGAAGCGCAAGAAAGACAGAGCTGAAAGAAGAGAAGAAAAGAAAAGATAAAGAAGCTCTGAAGAAGAAAAGAAATAGAAGAAAAACAAGAAGAGGAAATGAAGGCAGAAGATCAAGGAAGAAGATCCGAGAAAAGAAGAAGAAGATGAGCTAAGAGAGAGAAGAGAAGCTACAAGACTCAGATTCATTTCTCCCTCTCTCTCTCTCTTATTTTTGTAATAGAAACATTGTACTTCTAGAATACAGTTTGCTCCCTGAGTTCGACCTTGGGAACTCTTTTATTTTCGAGTAACAAATTGTATTAAATTGGTAACCACTTCTCTATGCTATACTACGACGAAATAATAGAACTATAGACGAGAGTGCCCCACCACGCGGGTAGAGTGGCCTTTCCAATTATTTATCGAAAATTACGAAATTGTGAAATAGTTAATAGAGTCTAGGGCATTGCATGAACCCTAGGATGGAGAAATTAGATTGAATGATAGATCCTAGGGTGTTGCATGAATCCTAGGACTGGAAAACTAGATTGAATGATAGATCTTAGGGTACGGCATGAATTCTAGGATTGGAAAACTAGTTGAATATACAAACATTGCAGTCTTGGAAAAGTAGAAAGGAAATGATAACTGCCTGTAAATTGGTTAATAGCTTCCTGTTATGAATGAATAAATACGGTTGAGAACATGGGTTATATGAATATAAAGCTGGAACGGTGAAACCTCAATTGGCTGAGTTAAAAGAGCATGAACCCTACGGGGAATTAGGAGTAGAACTCCTGGAAAGGGAATGGAATAGAATTGGGGAAGTGAGCTGGCCCTTGAGTACGGAGTACCAAGGAGAGCGACTGTCCCCCTGTTTAGTGCAGAGCGGAGCTAGTCGCCCCAGGGGCCCGGGGTTAGGTCTGGTCACTTTGTACTGACTTTTGGCCCTCGTGTACACAGTACCGAGGAGAGCTACTAGTGTAGGGAGAGCACCACGTGTTACTTCTACTTTTCGGGAAAGACTGCAATCAAGATCGTTCCTACAAGGAACATTCAAGATCAAGAGAAGGATCTGAGAAATAATCAACAGTGAATAAATGGAAAAATATAAGGAAAGAAAGTAAAAATATAACAGCTACTGTATGCTCTACTGCTTCTTTTAGCTTTTAGTTGCCACTCTACTCAGCGTTTCGCTGACGTGTCACCCTTGTTACCTTTTCAGGACTAGGTGTTGAGCAGCCAGAGTCAGTGGCTGCAGAGGGCGCTGGGCCTAGTAGAGCCCAGTAGTGTTACCTGTAGTACCTACTGTATTTTTCTTTCCGCTGTAGTGAGTAGTTTTCTGTTACTCCCTGTACTCTCTTTATTGTAAGCTTTATGTTATGTACATGTTTATTTCTCTACTATTGTGGTGATGTATACTGTAGTATTTCCTTTCTTTACTACTGTATTTTGTTACTGCTAGTTATATACATGGTGAATGTGGTTTATTTTACTGCTCTTTTGGTTATTTTCTCGTTGGACGACTGGGTCTTGGGATCAGTCGAGTCGGTCCGATTCTCGTGTCTCGTAGGGATTTGGGAATCGAGTCGTTACACCCCTTGACTTGTAGAAACATACCTTGTAACACTACTTTCACATTCCTTTGTGTCAATGAGAAGAAATCATCAAGACAAGAAGTGATCTTATTCTCCAAGCTCCATTCATCAAATTCGAGAGCGTCGTTACTCTACCGAGATCACACCTACATTCGTTTAGTCCAAATCATTGCTTATTCTCGGGTTTAAATTTTTAATCTTAATTTGAAGGAGTTTTTTTTTCTTGCTCTCTCCCTCTTCTGTTTCGTTGATAAAGATGAAGGAGCTTTCATAACTGTAAAATCAAAGGGGTCCAAGAATAAGGTTAGATGATCTTAAAAGTAATCCCTGGGTAAATTAAGGTGCACTTGCGAAATCCTTCGACCACGTCAATCGAGTTTAGTTTATACGTAAGAAGTAAGTAACTGGTAAATTAAGCTTATATCGCTCCACATGTACAAGGACATATAGCAATCTATAGATTATAAAGTCATACATACCATTTAAATTGTAATCACAGTCTGTAGGAGGATATCCCATCAAAACCATCCAACTATGAAAGTGTTTAGCAAAGAACAAACTCATGATCTTGATAGGAAAGAAGTATGCATGGTTATCAAGATAAGTAACATCAGTAGCAACCACCAACGTGTGCGGAAATACTTTTCCCTACCAAACCTTGAAAATTCAAAAGGCTTAATCAGGAAAAGTAAGAAAGTGTATATATAAAATTCCAATTTCAAGTCACGCTCGTCCATTCTCTATCAAGTGGTCAAACTTTCAAACGTCCAAATATTGCAGAGAATAAAGAAATAAAAAAACCATTTTCTTGTTTCCGGAAGCTATGACCGTCCGATTTATAACAATTAATTTTTTATCAACTCTTTACTATCCACAATGTTTTGGGATAACCCAATGTAAACTAAGTTAAAATAAAATCAGCAGAGATAAGTATTTGTATGGGTGGTGAAGTAACGAGAGCGTTAAATAGAAAGATAAAATAATTGGTATAATGATATGATATTAATAAATATTTATTTAATAGTATAAATTGGAATGAAGAATATTATTAGATATTTATTTAGGAGTTATATTATATATATTTTTTTATATACATTAAAATATACCTCAATTTTAGGTGAAATTTTACTATGATTTCATATGTAACTCCTCTCTCCTACCCTACTTCCTTAATTTTGGCTATAAAAGTGCATCCCAACCACAAATCTCCCCTGCTACACCACACACCCACCCACAGCCTCCTCTAGTCACCACCATCGTCACTTCCGTCGCCCGCCAGCGCGACGAGGAGCTCCGCCGTTGCCACCATGTCGTCGCCGCTCACTAGCGAGACGAGGAGCTTCGCAATCGCCACCGCACCTCCGTCGCCTGCCAATGCGATGAGGAGCTCTACACTAGGCAGCACCTCGCCAAGGAGTAAATCCGCCGCCACCACGCCTCTGCCGCTCGCCAGTGCGACGAGGAGCTTCATGTCAAGCAACGCCTCATTGAGTAGCAAAGCTACCACTCCTCCCCATCCGATTCCCCGATCTAAACCACCACCTCGATCTCCTGCATTCACACCATGAACCACTTCTTCCTCCTCATCGGTGACCTCATAGACGAGGCCCTCCTCGCTGCACAGCTCGATTCTGTCCTCACCTTTGGCCGTCAGCTAGCTCAGCCTCTCCGATCAGGTCCACAGTGTCCCCCTCCGACCCCGCCTCTCCCTCGACAAGGCTTTTGATGTGGTTGCTTTTTTTGCCTTTTGGAAGCGGAGTGTGTATTTATGAGCTTGCAATCGGTGCTCTTGATGCTGTAGGAATTTTATTTTTGCTTTTCTGGTTGTTCAAGTAAGTGTTGCAACTATGAAATGTGGTTGTTATGTTTGTTTAAACTGAGCTTTCTGATTTACTGATCTACTAAAAATGGAACTTATCAGTTGAATTCTCTTATGTAATTGTGATCCATGCATAGAAATCAATGTGTTCATCCAATGATTTTAATTTGAATTGCTGACCTAGATAACTGTGGTAACATTGATGCCGTCAGTACCAATGGGAGATGCTGTCAGCACCAATGATGGTGCCGGCAACACCTACTTGTCTTCATCGAAATTTGAACTAGTGGTGCCATTAGCATCTATTGTAGTGTAGACAGCACCTATTAGAGACAGAGTTTCCTTCTCCCTCCACTGAAATTTGAATTCGAATGTGAGAGGCACATGTGACTTCATGTGACTCTCCTTTCTCTTAGTTAAAAATAGTAAGAGTACTTTTAGGGTCTAAAAAGGTAGTTTAACCTTTTATATCCATGAGGACATTTGACTCTCTTATGTGGCTCCACCTCATCCACATGGCATTTACCTCAACAAGATAAGTGATGAGTAATTGATGCCAACAACAACATGAAAATATACGTGGTAACATTGTATCTAAACTTATGCGATTGATGGTGATGCCATTCATAGCAATGGTGGTGTCGTCAGCATCTAGCTGTCTTCACCGAAATTTGAGGTGGTGATACCGTTAGCATCTATTGTAGTGCCGGCAGCACCTATTGAAGATAGAGTTTTTCTCTCGCTCCACCAAAATTTGAATTCAAATGTGATGGGCACATGTGACTCCATATGAGTGTCCTTCTCTTAATTAAAAATGTTAAAAGTAACTTTAGGGTATAAAAAGTTGGTTTAACATTTTATATCAATGAGTACATGTGACTCTCCTATGTGGCTCCACCTCATCCACATGCCAACCACCTCAACAAGATAAGTGATAAGTAATTTAAAATTACGCAACTGATACTATCGGCATCTGCATACATGATGCTGTCAGCATCCGCATGTTACTACATAATTTTTACGTAATGCGGCCGGCATCCGCATACATGATGCTGCTTACATGATTTTTACGTGATGCTGTCGACATCGGCATACATGATGCTGTCAGCATTCGCAACCATTACTTTCTGTTGGTGCTAGAGCACCACGATCATTTGTTTTGATGATAACAAAACACGTGTTATTTAACATTTGCAATTTGAGTCCTAGATTTCAGGTCAATTGTAAATGTGGACGTGTTTAGACGGAACTCGAGCTCGCATCCAGGATGGATTGGAGGAGCTTAATGGAAAACAGAGGAGGTTCGCGTGGAGTGACAGATTGAAGATAGAAGACAAGAAGAATAGGATAGATTCTTTTTAATCCTTTCTTGTATCTCTTGTCTTTATTTTCTTACTCTTTTTATTTCATTAGAATATTTTGTTAAAAAGCCTCAAAGTACCCTAACAGTAGTCCTAGGAACACCTGCACAACCCTAGGATACTTAGGTTTTCTGTAGAACACTTAGAAAATCAATATAGGGATCAAACAGCACTTCCAGATGTCTAATTATCAAATCAGACGTCTGATAAAGTATTTTAAGACGTCTGACTGTTGTTTCAGACGTCTGATATCTGTTAGGCTGGACATAGCGAGTTCTGTCTGATGAAATCAGACGTCCAGACCTTATACCAGACGTCTTAGGAGACGTCTGATGGACTTACCAGACGTCCAGATAGTGGACCATTGGCTAGCTTAGCAGGCACTCAAGATTATGACCGTTAGAGCCTTATCAGACGTCCTGAGGCCTTTCCAGACGTCTGATAAATGACCGTTTTGCCTCGGCTGACCCAAAATCTCTTCTCAGAGATTTTCTAGCCGTTGCAACGTTTGGAAAATCCATTCCCATAGTAAAAGTAGGTTTCCAGACGTCCAGAGATAGTGCCAGACGTCCTGTATGTCGTCTGATAGACTTGAACAAGAACCCTGTTTAGATCTGATTCAAGTCAGGAGGAAACCCGCATGAAATCAGATGTCTGACCTTGAAATCAGACGTCTTAAAGTGGCCTTCCAGACGTCTGATGCCAGAGTTAGACGTCTGATTACCCTGTAACGACCCGGTTCCCGAGTCCCTACGAGACACGAGAACCGGACCGACTCGACTAATCCCAAGACCCAGTCGTCCAACGAGGAAGTAACCAAAAGACAGTAAAATAAACCACATTCAGCATGAATATAACTAACAGTAAAAAGTACAGCAGTAAGGAAAGAAACTACTACAGTAGGCACCACCACAACAGTAAAACAACATTTATCATATAACAAAAACTGCAGGTAAAGAAGGTACAGCGGAAACAAAACTACTCACTAGAACAGAAACAAAAGAAGGTACAAAACTGTGGCAACTCTACTGGACCCTACTCGGCCCAGCGTCCTCTGCAGCCGCCGACCCTGGCTGCTCAACACCTGGTCCTGAAAAAGGTAACGAGTGTAACACGTCAGCAAAACGCTGAGTAGAGTGGCAAACTAACTAAAGGCAACAGTAGAGTGTACAGTAGCTGTTATGTTCTATTACTTCCTTTATTTACATCTTTCAATTTTTCTCACTATTTCATTTACTTCTCAGATCCTTTACTTGATCTCGAATGTCCTCGTGGGACGATCTTGATTGCAGTCTTTTCCAACAGTAGAAGTAGCACGTGGTGCTCTCCTGGCCGGGAGAGTCCCCCGTGGTGATCCTACCCTCAGTCAACCACCCCAAGGTCACTGACAGACGTAACGGTGACTACGGCACGCGCGATAAACGCACAGGTAGCTAGCCCGTACTGGCACGCGGTCAGTCGTTTCCGTTAACGGGTGCGCCCAAAGCACAGCACGGAACCAGGGCAGAGCCCTCTCAGTAACAGGGGTCCAACCCCTCCACAGTAACCAAACCGGGGCCTTGCCCCTCCACAGTCCGCGCACCCTCGTCTGACTACCCTGGTTTGCCCTAGTGGGCCTAACAAGTCGGTGAAGGAGGCTAGCAGAACCCCGGGGCCCGTGGGGTAGCTAGTACTCTCCTAACACTACTAGCTCTCCTCGGTACTACGTACACGAGGGCCAACAAGTCGGTACAGAGCGGCCAAGCCTAACCCCGGGTCCCTGGGGCGGCTGGCCCCACTCTGCACTAAAACAGGTACAGGTACTTCCCTTGGTACTGCGTACCCAAGAGACAGTACAACTACATCTCAGTTCCATTCCTTTTCTTTCCAGGAGTTCCACTCCTAATTCCCCGTAGGGTTCCAGCCCTTTATCTCAGAACATCATATGTTTCACTTTCCAGATTCACGTTCTCAATTTCCATGATCTCAAACATGTTTCTTTGTTCATAATAGGCAGCTGTTAATTAATTTCACAGGCAGCTTATATATTCCTTTCCATTTTTCCAAGACTGCAGTAATATACATTCCACTAGTTTTTCCATCCTAGGATTCATGCCATATCCTAGGATCTATCATACAATCTAGTTTTCCGGCCCTAGGATTCATGCAACACCTAGGAGCTATCATTCCATACATTTCTCATTCCTAGGGTTCATGCAATGCCCTAGGTTCTAGTTATGGTTCCATACTTTAACAGATTTTATTAATGCTTAAAACCACTCTACCAGGTACAACGGAAGTAGTGGGGGCGTGGTCGGGAATCCCGCGCGCCTCCGCGACTCTCAAGACGGCAACCGAACGAGGTCCTATCACAAGGATCAAACACAAGGAGTGTCTCAAAACAGTGTATAGCTACTGTAGGCGGGTAGGGGAATAAATTCGGAAACGAACGCAACTCGAATCGCGGAAAACGGAGCCCAAACGGGCCCTAAACGGGTCGAGAAAGACAATACTGTGCAAAATCAGACGTCTGGAACTCCTTCCAGACGTCTTAAACGGTGGATCAGAGAATTACCTGTTCGGCGGGGTTCCCCGGACGTCCAGAAGTCTGTGGCGACGTCTCCCCTAGATCCCAGACGTCCGATGGTCTCTCCGGACGTCTGGAGGTCACTCCCGCCGTCTGGTAAAACTTCCAGACGTCGGATTCGCAAAGGATGACGAATCCGAACACCTGCGCACAGCCAACCCTCCTCCTTCAGTACGGTCAGTCGACAAAAGAAGAAGGAGAAAGCGGAACTCACCTTTCAGACGTCTGTATGATCACACAGACGTCGCCCTTGCCGTCTGGATATCAGTCCAGACGTCTGATTCTGGAGATTTTTCCAGAATCAGAACCTCGCTCGGCCTCCGCTCGCGACGCCGCCCGCGTCGCACCTCGCGCGTCCGCTGCTCCGCCCGCAGCAGGTCCCTCTTCGCGACGCTCTGCGCCCCCTGCGCCCTCCGCCGGCCGGCCAAGCCGCTCCCGGCGAGCTCGCCCTCACGGCAGAGTCCCGCCCTCGCACGCCGCAGCTCCTCCGTGCCTTCGCTGCGCCGCTGCCGCTGCGCCCTCGCGTCCGCTCGCTCCGCCCGCAGCAGGAGAGGAGGAAGATGGTGGAGACGGGAGGGGAGGCGCGCCCCCTCCCCCTTTTAACGCCGCGCGGAGAGGAGAGAGAGACGCCCGCAGTCGCCTGCAGCCGCAGAGAAGATGCGGATCTCAGGTCTGCGCGCACAGGCGCGCAGACGAATATCCCGTGCGAGTATAACTGTTCGTCAGACGTCTGTAAACTATCCCGGACGTCTGGTCAGACGTCTGGATGTGATCCCAGACGTCTTGACAGACGTCTGGGCCACCTCCCAGACGTCTTAAAAGACGTCTGGGGTACGCGCTCGTTACAATATAACAAACTCAAAGGAAGTTTCGTCCCCGAAACTTGCGCCAACTAGGGTGCGGAAAAAGGATGTCCAAATAACCATAACAAACTCAAAGAGGACCGAAGCCGGTCCGAAAAGACGTACCCGCGAAAAGCTCTGGGTACCGCTCCCGCATTGCCGCCTCAGGCTCCCAGGTAGCCTCCTCGTACCGCTGGCTCCTCCACAAAACCTTTACCAGGGGTACTTGCTTTCGTCTCAACCTGCGGATGGCTCGGTCTAGGATCTGCACTGGCCGCTCGGGGTAGGTCAGGTCGTCGCTCACCTCGACGCTCTCGTGACTCAGTACGTGGCTGGGATCGGCTACGTACTTCCTGAGGTTGGACACGTGGAACACGTCGTGCACACCAGAAAGCTGCGGGGGAAGGGCAAGTCTGTAAGCAACGGGTCCAACCCGCTCCAGGACCTCGAAGGGCCCCACGAACCTCGGCGCGAGCTTCCCTCTCACCCCAAACCGCTGTAAGCCCTTCATGGGCGAAACACGAAGAAAGACGTGGTCCCCAACCTCGAACTGCACCTCTCTGCGTCTGCGATCTGCGTAGCTCTTCTGTCTGCTCCTGACAGTGCGGAGTCGTCTGTGGATCTGTTCAACTACCTCCTGACTCTGCCGGATCAACCTGGGGCCAACCTCCCACTTGGTCCCCACCTCAACCCAACTCAAGGGTGCCGTGCATTTCCGTCCGTACAGAGCCTCGTAGGGAGCCATGCCGATGCTCGAGTGATAACTGTTGTTGTATGCAAACTCTGCCAGGGGCAGGTGTTCCTCCCAAGAGCCCCTCCAGTCTAGTACACAGGCACGCAAAAGATCCTCAAGTGTCTGTATCGTGCGTTCCGACTGTCCGTCCGTCTGGGGGTGGTAAGCCGTGCTAAACCTCAACCTCGTCCCCAAAGCCTGCTGAAACTCAGCCCAAAACTGGGACGTAAAGCGGGTATCCCGGTCGGATACGATCTCCCGCGGAACTCCGTGTAGTCGCACCACATCACGGATGTACCTCTCTGCCAACTGTGCTGGTCCCAAAGTGACTCGGATCGGCAAGAATCGTGCCGTCTTCGTCAACCTATCCACTATTACCCAGACCGCGTCGTGTCCTCGCTGGGTAACAGGTAAACCCACCACCAAGTCCATGGTGATGCTCTCCCACTTCCACTCTGGCACTGGAAGCGGCTGAAGCGGCCCTGCAGGCCTCTGATGCTCGGCTTTCACCTGCTGGCACACTAAGCACTGCTGCACGAACTCACCCACATCCCGCTTCATCCCTCTCCACCAGAACTCGCGTCTCAAGTCATGGTACATTTTCGTGTTTCCGGGATGTATGGTGAATCTGGAACCGTGTGCCTCAGTCAGGAGCTCTCTCAACAGCTCCTCGTCTCTGGGGACGCACAGCCGTCCCCTCAAGCGTAACACCTGGTCTGTGAAAGAGAAGTCCCCTGGGTCCCCTGACAGTACTCTGTCGCGCAAAGACTGCAAGTACGGATCGGCCATCTGTCCCGTGATGATGCGGTCTATCAACTCTGGTCTGGTCTGCCGTGTCACCGTCACTGCCCCACAGTATCCTCGTAACTCTAGAGGTCGCCAACTGCCCACCTCCTCCAAAAGGCTCCAACTCTGTAACTGTAGACTGGCCAAGCGTGCGGGCGCCTTACGGCTCAAGGCGTCAGCCACCACATTGGCCTTTCCCGGGTGGTAGGAGATGCTGCAGTCGTAGTCCTTCAGGAGCTCCAACCAACGTCTCTGTCTCATGTTGAGCTCCTTCTGGTCAAAAAGATATCTGAGGCTCTTGTGATCTGTAAAAATCTCGAAGGTCTCACCGTACAAGTAGTGCCTCCATGTCTTCAGCGCGAAGACAACAGCTGCCAACTCTAGGTCGTGGGTAGGGTAGGTATGCTCATGGGGCTTCAGTTGCCGCGAAGCGTAAGCGACCACGTGACCCCTCTGCATGAGCACACCTCCTAACCCCTGCAAGGAAGCGTCCGTGTACACAACGAACCCGCCACTACTGTCAGGAATGGTGAGCACGGGAGCCGAGGTCAACCTCTCCTTCAGCTCCAGAAAACACGCCTCACAGGCGTCTGTCCAAGTGAAAGGCACATCCTTCCGAGTCAACTGTGTCATAGGACGTGCAATCTGCGAAAACCCTCTGATGAACCGTCTGTAGTAACCTGCCAGTCCCAGGAAACTGCGAATCTCAGTGACTGAACGCGGTCTCTCCCACCTGAGCACTGCCTCGACCTTGGCGGGATCCACCGCCAGGCCGTCTCCAGAGATCACATGACCTAAAAAGGTCACCTCCCTCAACCAGAACTCGCACTTGCTGTATTTGGCGTACAGCCTGCGTCGTCTCAGAGTGTCCAGAACCATCCGCAAGTGCTGTCCGTGCTGCGTCCGATCTCTAGAATAGATGAGTACATCATCTATGAAAACCACCACAAACTGGTCCAAGTACGGTCTGAACACCCGGTTCATCAGGTCCATGAAAGCAGCGGGGGCATTGGTCAGCCCAAACGGCATGACCAAAAACTCGTAGTGTCCGTACCGGGTGCGGAAAGCTGTCTTGGAGACGTCGGTCTCCCTGATCCTCAACTGGTGGTATCCAGACCTCAAGTCGATCTTGGAAAACACCGTGGCACCCCGCAACTGGTCAAACAAATCGTCAATCCTCGGCAGCGGATATCGGTTCTTGATGGTGACCCTATTCAGCTGTCTGTAGTCCACACAAAGGCGTAGGGTCCCATCCTTCTTCTTCACAAACAGTACCGGGGCTCCCCAGGGAGACGCACTGGGCCTCACGAAACCCTTCTCCAAAAGGTCCTGCAACTGAGACTTGAGCTCTCGCAGCTCAAGCGGTGCCATCCTGTATGGCGCGGTGGAGATGGGGTTGGTCCCTGGTACTAGTGAGATCTCAAACTCGATCTCACGCTCGGGCGGTAGTCCTGGTAACTCGTCTGGAAACACGTCGGGGTACTCTCTGACCACCGGGATGCTCTGGAAGTCTGCCACGGGGCTGTGCTCTGCCACCACACAAGCTAAGAAGCCCTCACACCCCTGGCTCAAAAGTCTCGCCGCCCGGAGTGCCGAAATGCACCTGAAACCTCCGTCCACTGGCTGCCCGTGAAACTCGAAGGAAGGCAACTCCGGAATGGAGAAGACAATCTTCCTCTCAAAGCAGTCCACCAATGCGTGGTAAGCGGACAGCCAATCCATCCCCAGGATCACCCCAAAGTCCTCCATCTGTATCATAATCAGGTCAGCTGGCAGGCTGTGTCCCCCGATGCTGACCCCGCAACCCGTGTACACCTCCTCAGCTACAAACAGCTGACCACTCGAACCTCTGATTACGAACGGGTTCTCTAACAATGTATAATCCTGGTCCAAACTAACTGCGAAACTGTCTGCGACAAACGAGTGCGTAGCGCCGGAATCGAAAAGCGTGTAAACGAGTCTGCCAGAAACTGAAACCATACCTGCTACCACGGATCCCGAAGCTCTGGCGTCCCTGTGTGTTAGGGCGTTGATACGCCCCTCAGCTCTAGGTGCGGACGAAGCAGCCACACTCTGCGTCGGACGGGTAGGTGCTGGCCGGTACCCTCCTCGCGACTGCGGTCCTCCTCCTCGCGCCTGGAAACCGCGGCCTCCTGCGCGCCCTCCAGTGCTCTGCGCGGGAAGTATCTGCTGACCTCCTGCCCTAGATGGGCAGTCCCTCCTGACGTGGCCCGGCTGGCCACACTGGTAGCAGAGGGGAACCCGACTCCCGCCCTCAGTGAGTCCCTGCTGTCGGCTAGGCGGGGGTCCGGTGCTGGCGACTGGCCCCTGTCGAGGGCCCCCAAAGGCCACTGATGGCCCTGCACAACGTGACGGCTCTCCTGCGGACGCCACGTGTCTCCGTTCTCGCCGGCCCTGTGAGAAGTCTGGCTGAAAGGGCCTCTTCCGCCCGCCGTCGGTCTCTCGCGCGGACGGGTTGGTCTCCTCGTAAGTCATGGCTGCCTCTACCACCCTCGAAAACGTCGGCAGCTTCAGGGGTTTGACATACCCCCGGATCGCAGGCCGGAGCCCCTCGGTGAACCTCCAAAGGCGCTCCTCCTCAGTGGCTACCGCTGTCGCTGCAAAGCGGGACAGCTCCAAGAAACGCGTGCGGTACGCGCTCACGGTCATCGTCCCTTGGCGGAGAGTGTGGAACTCCCGCCTCCTCTGGTCCTGCCACGTCTGGGGAAAGTACTGCTCGCAGAAGAGGGTGACGAACTGGTCCCACGTCGGCTCGTCCCTCTCCTGTCCCCGGACCGCCCTCCACCACCGGTGTGCCGCATTCTCTAGCTGGTACGTGGCAAAGGCCACGCGGCACTCCACCGGGGGGCGAAGGGTGTCGAAGATCTTCTCCAGCTGCTCAAGCCAGTCCTCTGCCTCGGTCGGGTCCTCATCCCCCTTGAAGGAGGGGGGCTTCAGCTTCCGGAACTGCCCGAAAAGCTCGAAGTGGTGCTGTAGGGGAGGTGCTGGTGCACCTCCAGGCGAAGGTGCCTCGTGTACAGAAGTGTCGGAGGAAGGTGGGGGCGGCAGGGGCCCATCCCCTCCCTCGTGCCCGGCGCCGCGTCCGTCGCGTGGTCCCACAGAGGACTCCCCCTCTGCAACCCCAGGAGGAGGTGCTCGGGGCGGTGGGTGGAGCTCCTCTCGCACAATATCCCGTATCAGTCTGGCGAGGTCCTGGGCCTGGATGCCAGGGAGTGGTGGCTGGTCCACCGAGACGTCAACGACAGCACGTCCACCTCGCCGACCTCGCCCTCGGCCGCGCCCGCGGCCAGTCTCGCCAGTCCCACGACGAGGCATCTCCTGCAAGGAGACGCGAAACAAAACGGAAACGTCAAAACAGACGGTACCTAACAACACTTCTAAGAGCTCATGTCAAGAGATATGTTGTGGTGGCTACTCTAGCTATAAACATGTGAATTGGTTACTTTCCAGTCAGTTGATTCACTTCTCGGGACGACCTTGCTCTGATACCATCTTGTAACGACCCGGTTCCCGAGTCCCTACGAGACACGAGAACCGGACCGACTCGACTAATCCCAAGACCCAGTCGTCCAACGAGGAAGTAACCAAAAGACAGTAAAATAAACCACATTCAGCATGAATATAACTAACAGTAAAAAGTACAGCAGTAAGGAAAGAAACTAGTACAGTAGGCACCACCACAACAGTAAAACAACATTTATCATATAACAAAAACTGCAGGTAAAGAAGGTACAGCGGAAACAAAACTACTCACTAGAACAGAAACAAAAGAAGGTACAAAACTGTGGCAACTCTACTGGACCCTACTCGGCCCAGCGTCCTCTGCAGCCGCCGACCCTGGCTGCTCAACACCTAGTCCTGAAAAAGGTAACGAGTGTAACACGTCAGCAAAACGCTGAGTAGAGTGGCAAACTAACTAAAGGCAACAGTAGAGTGTACAGTAGCTGTTATGTTCTATTACTTCCTTTATTTACATCTTTCAATTTTTCTCACTATTTCATTTACTTCTCAGATCCTTTACTTGATCTCGAATGTCCTCGTGGGACGATCTTGATTGCAGTCTTTTCCAACAGTAGAAGTAGCACGTGGTGCTCTCCTGGCCGGGAGAGTCCCCCGTGGTGATCCTACCCTCAGTCAACCACCCCAAGGTCACTGACAGACGTAACGGTGACTACGGCACGCGCGATAAACGCACAGGTAGCTAGCCCGTACTGGCACGCGGTCAGTCGTTTCCGTTAACGGGTGCGCCCAAAGCACAGCACGGAACCAGGGCAGAGCCCTCTCAGTAACAGGGGTCCAACCCCTCCACAGTAACCAAACCGGGGCCTTGCCCCTCCACAGTCCGCGCACCCTCGTCTGACTACCCTGGTTTGCCCTAGTGGGCCTAACAAGTCGGTGAAGGAGGCTAGCAGAACCCCGGGGCCCGTGGGGTAGCTAGTACTCTCCTAACACTACTAGCTCTCCTCGGTACTACGTACACGAGGGCCAACAAGTCGGTACAGAGCGGCCAAGCCTAACCCCGGGTCCCTGGGGCGGCTGGCCCCACTCTGCACTAAAACAGGTACAGGTACTTCCCTTGGTACTGCGTACCCAAGAGACAGTACAACTACATCTCAGTTCCATTCCTTTTCTTTCCAGGAGTTCCACTCCTAATTCCCCGTAGGGTTCCAGCCCTTTATCTCAGAACATCATATGTTTCACTTTCCAGATTCACGTTCTCAATTTCCATGATCTCAAACATGTTTCTTTGTTCATAATAGGCAGCTGTTAATTAATTTCACAGGCAGCTTATATATTCCTTTCCATTTTTCCAAGACTGCAGTAATATACATTCCACTAGTTTTTCCATCCTAGGATTCATGCCATATCCTAGGATCTATCATACAATCTAGTTTTCCGGCCCTAGGATTCATGCAACACCTAGGAGCTATCATTCCATACATTTCTCATTCCTAGGGTTCATGCAATGCCCTAGGTTCTAGTTATGGTTCCATACTTTAACAGATTTTATTAATGCTTAAAACCACTCTACCAGGTACAACGGAAGTAGTGGGGGCGTGGTCGGGAATCCCGCGCGCCTCCGCGACTCTCAAGACGGCAACCGAACGAGGTCCTATCACAAGGATCAAACACAAGGAGTGTCTCAAAACAGTGTATAGCTACTGTAGGCGGGTAGGGGAATAAATTCGGAAACGAACGCAACTCGAATCGCGGAAAACGGAGCCCAAACGGGCCCTAAACGGGTCGAGAAAGACAATACTGTGCAAAATCAGACGTCTGGAACTCCTTCCAGACGTCTTAAACGGTGGATCAGAGAATTACCTGTTCGGCGGGGTTCCCCGGACGTCCAGAAGTCTGTGGCGACGTCTCCCCTAGATCCCAGACGTCCGATGGTCTCTCCGGACGTCTGGAGGTCACTCCCGCCGTCTGGTAAAACTTCCAGACGTCGGATTCGCAAAGGATGACGAATCCGAACACCTGCGCACAGCCAACCCTCCTCCTTCAGTACGGTCAGTCGACAAAAGAAGAAGGAGAAAGCGGAACTCACCTTTCAGACGTCTGTATGATCACACAGACGTCGCCCTTGCCGTCTGGATATCAGTCCAGACGTCTGATTCTGGAGATTTTTCCAGAATCAGAACCTCGCTCGGCCTCCGCTCGCGACGCCGCCCGCGTCGCACCTCGCGCGTCCGCTGCTCCGCCCGCAGCAGGTCCCTCTTCGCGACGCTCTGCGCCCCCTGCGCCCTCCGCCGGCCGGCCAAGCCGCTCCCGGCGAGCTCGCCCTCACGGCAGAGTCCCGCCCTCGCACGCCGCAGCTCCTCCGTGCCTTCGCTGCGCCGCTGCCGCTGCGCCCTCGCGTCCGCTCGCTCCGCCCGCAGCAGGAGAGGAGGAAGATGGTGGAGACGGGAGGGGAGGCGCGCCCCCTCCCCCTTTTAACGCCGCGCGGAGAGGAGAGAGAGACGCCCGCAGTCGCCTGCAGCCGCAGAGAAGATGCGGATCTCAGGTCTGCGCGCACAGGCGCGCAGACGAATATCCCGTGCGAGTATAACTGTTCGTCAGACGTCTGTAAACTATCCCGGACGTCTGGTCAGACGTCTGGATGTGATCCCAGACGTCTTGACAGACGTCTGGGCCACCTCCCAGACGTCTTAAAAGACGTCTGGGGTACGCGCTCGTTACAATGTCAAGTGTAATCATTGTCCTGATTTCGGCCTGATTCTCTTGGGCTTTGTTCCCAACGGCTATAGAACCTTTCCTAAGCCTTCCAAAGCCTTCCTAAGGCCTCTATAAATAGAGGGGAGCCTTTGACACACATACACACTTGGATACACTTAGCTACACACTTTCACACTCTTTTGTGTCCAGAAAAGATCTTGCTCTCTAAGCTCAAGTTCTACATCTTGAGAGCATCAAGCTTCGCGCACCCGCTCTCCCGCCATTGTTTACGAGAGTGACATTGCGCCATCGCGTGGCACACGCACCGCAACATCAACTCGACGCACTCCTTGCAAAGGGGAGTTTCCTATTTCCTATAGAAAATAGGTTTAAATTACTTTGTTGGCTCTATAGGATTACTTATTTTATTTTATCTTTGTCTTTTGGTTGGGTATTCGCTTTGCGAATTCCCGTCTCCTTCGTGGGACAAAATCCTTCTCGTGGAGAGAAGGGGTTGAGGAACGCTATCCTCGTACTTGTAGCATGGTTGTAGTGAGATTGAATCACCCTCGTTTTAAGTGATTCGGTTTAGTGGATTTTGATCAACTTGGTTGATCGGAAAATCCTAACTCGAGAGGGTTAGGTGGTGGTTTTCATCCGGTTTGGGTTTCCACCTAAAAACAATTGTGTACATTGTGTGATTGATTTTCTTTGGTGAGATTGCTTTATATTTTATTTCCGCATTTATTACGTCACCCCTCTTCGAGGGGAAAACCAACATTTGGTATCAGAGCAGGTTCTTGCGAGTTCGGAGTAACACCCGGCAAGAAGATCATGGAGGGAAGCTGTTCCACAAGCAGGATTTCCGAGGGGCAGTCCACAACCCGTCCGCCGTTCTTCGACGGGAGCAACTACCCCTACTGGAAGTTGCGGATGAAGACCTGGTGAAGACGTCGGTTTTGTATTTGTTATAACGTTGTAGTAAAGCCGGTTGTTACCAACGTTTCATATAAAAATTTTTTACTCGGAAAATGAAAGAGTTCCCGAGGTCGAACTCAGGGAGCAAGTTGTATTCTAGAGATATACAAGTTCTATTACAAAAATAAAGAGAGAGAGAGAGAGAGATGAAAATTTGGCTTCTTCTTCTTCTCTTCTTTCTTCCTCTTTGTCTTATCTCCTCTTTGGCTTTTGTTCTTCCTGTTCTTCTTCTTCTTCTTCTTCTTCTTCTTCTGCTTTCTTCAGATCTTCCCCTCGTGCTCTTCTTCTTCTGTCTTCTGTTCTTCCTTGTTTTCTTTCTTTCTTTTTCTTCAGATCTTCTTCTTCTTTTCTTGCTTCTTGCTTCTCTTCATTTCTTCTTCTTCTTTGTCTTCACCTGTCTTCAGTACGTCGTCTGATTTTCCAATCAGACGACTTAACCCGCGGATGCTACAGTGCCGCTTCAGTTCTTCTTCTTCCGCAGTCCTTCACCTGTGCCTGCACGCTCAAGAGTTCAGCATCAGAGGGCAAAAACCTACTCTACCCCCCTCCCCCGCGTTTCTCTTTCTCTCTGAAATCACTCTTCGGAAGCTCTCCCAGAGCGCTACCGGGTAATCGGGTTCGAGTCAGGCCCGGGTCCAGGCCCACCGGCGTGCGTGGTGGGCGAGGAGTGCAGGTCAGTCTAATCGGGTCGGGCCAGGTCCGCGGAGCGTGGTCACGGACGAGGCCGGGTCGGGTCGGGTGAGAGGGACCTCACCCCGTGGTCAGGAGGCAGACAGCATAAGGCACTTTTTGCCTTTGTGCGTCCGCGCGCCTCCGAGAGGTTCCGAGGTGGGACTAAATGTCCCACCCCAATTGAGCGCGCGTCGCGGATGGAGCAGTGGGCGATCGTGGCTTCCCGCGCGGCCTTCGCCCCGTCTGTGAACCAGGGACGTTTCGCGGAGAGTCCCTGCGCAACCTGGGAGTCAACCCTGGGCGAAGGCGTGCCTGCACCTGCAGGTGAAGCAGCTCTGCCTGCGCAGTAATGGCGACGGCGGGCGAGTCACCTGGTCACAGAAGAACGGCCTCTCGGCCGAATCAGACAGGCGGGGGACCTTCGCCGTGGCACGGCGAAGGTGGTCAGGGGGTCTGCAGGGGGCGAGATGGAGCTAACAGGTCGTCCTAGGTCAAACTGTGAGCGAGGAAGTGGGTGTGTTCGGTGGATCTGCAGAGGGTGTTTGGTGGGAAGTGGAGGGGCGGAAGAGGATCAGGGTGAGGAGGCGGAGGTTCTGCGGTGGTCGGCGAGCCGTGTGGGTCGCTGAGGTGATGGGAGCGGCTCGCCGGAGGGTGGTCGGAGGCGGAGAGGATGAGGGTGAACAGGAGCGGTCGAGGGTTTAATTGACTAAATTGAAAGCGGGGAAAGAAAGAGGAGAGGAAGGGGAGTAGGTCTAACTTACTTGCAGGGACGAAGGGGGAGGAACAGGGCGACAGTCGTATCGACTGTCGCCGGAGAAGACGATGCTCAGGGAGAGGGGCGGCGGCGAGCAGAGGGCTGGAGAGGCGCCAGCTGGGTGCGGCGTGGCGCGGGAAGAACAGGGGAGGAAGTTTCTGCTGCTGGTATTGCGGCAGAGCGAAGAGGTGGAGGGGGAGGAAACCGCCGGAGCTGGTGAGCGTCTGCCGGAGAAAGAAGAGAAGGAAGTTGGGGATTTCTCCGTCAGATCCAAG
This sequence comes from Thalassia testudinum, assembly GCA_037157565.1. Classification (NCBI taxonomy): domain Eukaryota; kingdom Viridiplantae; phylum Streptophyta; class Magnoliopsida; order Alismatales; family Hydrocharitaceae; genus Thalassia; species Thalassia testudinum. The sequence continues at coordinate 60,851,568 of JAZHRO010000030.1, forward strand.
CTGCCCTCGTCGGTGGAGCGGCGGGGGGTATTTATAGGGATGAAGCAGGGAGGAAGGCGGAGGGAGACGACGTGTCTCCCTCGCCGGAGAATGGTCGGAACATGAACCCATACCGTCCGTGCGTTCGCACGGCCGGTATGGTGGGCTACAATGACCAGGGGGTGCCCCTGCGACGGCTGACGACGCAGGGCACCCCCAGTATACATGCCAGGTCCTCCACCTCACCCTGCGCGGCGCCATGCTCCGCGCAAGGTCGCCGGAGCATGGTGCTGGCAGGGTTTTGCAGGAGGGACCTGATTGCAAAGAACGAAGGAGAGTTAGGGGCCAAAATGCGAGGGTTCAAAAGTTGAGGGCCAAAGAGTAAATATATGAGGACCAAAGTGTAAAGTCGGTCAAGGAGGTTTCTTCTTAGGCTCAAGTTTTTATACATGACTAATTAGAACCTAAGGAATCTGATGGTAAATTTTATTTTCATATTAAACCTTGTTTGACCGGTCAATTTGCGTAAAGACCCAAATTAAGTTATTAATTGGGCATGGTTCTCAATGTAGGTCAAAATGGGTTCTAAAGGCCAAATTGAAGGTTCTAAACCCTAGAGATTATTTTTCTATGAATTTTAGAGGGTTTATTCTATTTTTACTTTGCCCCGAACCTTGTGAATTGAAGCGGGTTGTTTTAGGGTTACAGGTTATCATTTGGTTCCTTGGAAGTGCTGTAGCCCTTGATAGATCATCTCATCCCACTTTTATTCTTATTAAGCTGTTTTGACCTGTGTTTGGGCCCTGAATTACCCTGTATGCAGATTATACTGGTAAAATTGCACTTTTACCCCTTATGACTGGTTTCCTTCTCAAACTCAGAATTCTCTGAGTTAAGCCTTTCCTTGAGATATGTAGGAGCTTTTATCCTTTGTATTGGGTCAAAATGAGCTAGTTATGGCTCATGATGAGGTTCTCATCATACCCCCATGCCTAGCTTTTGCTAGTCCCTTAGCAAAAACTTAAGGTTTCAACCCTTGTTCTAGACCATGAAGTTTTTAATGGTTTTAGATAAGTGCCTTTTTTATTTGAGCATAGATTAGGTTAGAATGCTGACCATAGGCCTAAAAGATACTCTAGTACCAATCAAGATCCAAATCTGTCTAGCCTTAGCCTCAGTCTTTTAGCAAAGGTTTTTAAGGCCCGCAAGAACTAACCTAAGGTTTATTGGACTTCGTGGTTAAAGCACCCGTGCTTGAAATGATTTTAGCCCTGGCCCAGTTCGCAGTGCGTTTTGTAAGAGAGAGATAGAAAGTTTTTTCTGTTTGGAGAGTTTTCTCTCTCTTTTTCTTTTTAGTTCTAGCCTAGGATTAGCTTTTCAACACGGTCTGTATCAGATTCCTTGCTCCCATCATCAATCCTCAAGGGTTCCTGGCGATCGATGCTTCGAGATAGCACCGCCCATGGCAACCCCCGGAACCCTGGCTATTGAGATTTCGAGATAATCCCATCCATGGTATTCCGTGGCCGAATCCAGACCCTGGCAATTGACACTTCGAGATAATGCCATCCATGGAATCTGAACCAGCAGAGTGCTTACATGCCCCCCGTAGGATATGTAAATATCCTAAGAGACAAGCACCGAGGAGATGATATTTTGTTACGCATCTTCGAGGGGATTTCCCGCCTCTCCGCGCTGGGAACTCGTCCAAATCAACTTGTGTTGATCGGCCATTCCTATTCTAGGTGTTCTTTTCAGATTTTTGCGACGCTTCTGCGTGATTCTGATTTTTACGCTTACTGAACCAGGCTGTGTGTGAGATTAGGGTGCTTAGGTTACTGAGTCCCGTAAACCAAAAATTAGTTAACGAGGCCGAATACTTCCTAAGCCTTAGACCTAATACTTCAGCTTTTCATTTTCCTCAACCTCTTGAGGAGTGTCCAGATCTTAATGAGTACTAAGAGTCTATTCAAGAATGCCTAAGGTTTGCATTCTTACTAATCTTATTGTGCACTTTTCAGTTATTTTCTTGAATGAGGTCTAGAACTTAGGTTAATTCCTTAGTTTCTTACTAATGACTATCACTCTTTTTTTTCTCATAATTTTGTGCTCCTTTTTCATTTTGTTTCTTTTCTCCTTCACAAAATTTTCCTTCTCCTCTTCTCCTCTTATTCTTTTTCGAAGAATTTTTTTTTTTTTTTTTTGTATGTGAATTTTTTGTTTGAAACCTTTTCTTACACGTTTTTGCACTTTCCTACCCCCCCATGCCTAAGATTTGCAATGTCCTCATTGTAACCTAGGGGGTCTTAGTTCATTCCTTAAGACAGAAATTTGGATGAGTGAATGGGTCGGGTTGAATTTTTGCGTACGATTTCAAATCCCAGATGCAAACATCTGAGTTGGGGTCGGCTGTCTACAAGGGTGAACTTCGAGTGCTGAAAGGTGTCAGAACAAGTTTCAGGTTTTCAAAGAGAATGACGGGCTGCCTCCCGTTAAGCGCTGAGTTTTACGCCATCGGCTGGGCGCAATAAGCTCAAGGGGAAAGGAGGATATAAGATGCCTCAGCCAAATCAGTAGAAGTTACATCAATGAACGGCTTGAGTCTTTGACCATTCACGATGAAAGGTTCAGAATCGTGGCTGAGTGGACTGATTTCAATTGCTCCATTTCCAAAAACCTGTCGGACCAAATATGGTCCGACCCACTTAGATCTCAGTTTTCCTGGGAAGAGTTTGAGTCGGGCATCAAAGAGTAGGACCTTTTGACCAGGATGAAAGATCCTTCTTGAGATGTGTTTGTCGTGGAAGGCTTTAACCCGCTCCTTGTAGATTTGCGAGTTCTCGTACGCGTCTATGCGCAATTCATCGATCTCGCTGATTTGGAGTTTTCTGTGGGTCCCAGCCTTAGAAAGATCCAGATTACAGTTCCGTACTGCCCAATAGGCTTTATGCTCCAGTTCGACGGGAAGGTGGCATGCCTTTCCGTACACCAATCTAAAGGGAGACATGCCCAATTGGGTCTTGTGGGCGGTCCTATAGGCCCACAATGCTTCCGGAAGTCGGGACGACCAGTCCTTCCTGTCAGGTCGAACAGTGACCTGTAGGATTTTCTTGATCTCCCGATTCGACAGCTCAGCTAGACCATTAGTTTGGGGGTGGTAAGGAGTAGAGATTCGGTGAGACACCCCGTATTTGGTCATCAGTGACCTAAACTGAGCATTTGTGAAATGGGTCCCCCCATCAGAGATTATTGCACGAGGAATCCCGAACCTTGAGAAAATGTGTTGATGAATGAATTTGAGAACGATTTTGTGATCACAGGTTCGGGTCGGTATGGCTTCGATCCATTTGGACACGTAGTCCACGGCCAACAGAATGTATTCGAAACCATCCGAAACAGGAAAGGGGCCCATAAAATCAATCCCCCAAACATCAAAGATTTCGCATACTAGAATCGGTTGCATAGGCATCATGTCGCGATGGCTCATGTTGCCCAAAGTCTGGCAACGACTGCATGCCTTGCAATGACTGTATGCGTCTTTGAACAGTGTGGGCCAGTAAAAGCCGCACTGGAGGACTTTTGATGCGGTTTTATGCCCGGCAAAATGGCCACCGCATGCCTGGTCATGGCAGAAAGAGAGGATATTGTTGACTTCCCCTTCCGGGACACATCTCCGGATGATCTGATCGGCACCTATGCGGAAGAGGTACGGGTCCTCCCAAATGTAATACTTGGCATCGGAGCGTAATTTGTCTTTCTTGGCCTTCGGCCAATCGGACGGGGTCTGATAAGATGCCAAGTAATTTACAATATTAGCAAACCATGGAAGGCTAGTACCAATAGTCAGCAGGTGCTCATCGGGAAAATGCTCAGTGATGGGTCCGGAAGGGTCTATCATTTCAGAAGGAAGACGGGACAAGTGATCAGCTACCACGTTTTGTTTTCCCGCTTTATCGCGAATCTCGAGGTCAAACTCTTGCAACAGCAAGATCCATCGGATCAATCGAGGTTTCGCGTCCTTCTTTGCAAGGAGATGCCTCACAGCCGTGTGATCCGAGTATATGATGACATGGGAACCCAGAAGGTACGATCTGAACTTCTCTAGGGCAAATACTACAGCTAGCAGCTCTTTCTCAGTAACTGTATAGTTACGCTGAGCCTCATCGAGTGTTTTGCTGGCGTAGTAAATGACCACAGGTTTCTTGTCATTTTTCTGCCCCAAAACCGCTCCTACAGCGAAGTCGGATGCATCACACATGATCTCAAAGGGTTGAGACCAATCAGGGGACTGTAGGATCGGGGCTTGGGTGACTCGGTCACGCAGGATTTCAAATGCTTGAGTGCATTCCTTGGAGATTTTGAAGGGAACATCCTTGGAGAGAAGAGTGGTCAGGGGGCGTGCGATTTTTGAAAAATCAGGGATAAATCGTCGATAAAAACCGACATGCCCTAAAAAGGATCGGATGTCCCTGATCGAGCTAGGCATAGGAAGGTGAGAAATTAGATTAACCTTAGCTCGATCCACTTGGATACCTTTCTCCGAAATTGAGTGTCCCAGGACAATTCCCTCAGGCACCATGAAATGGCTCTTCTCCCAAGAAAGAACCAAATTCACGTCGATGCACCGCCTGAGTATCTGGACCAAGTGTTGGAGGCAATCGTCGAATGATGCTCCGAAAACTGAAAAGTCATCCATGAAGACTTCCAGATAATCACCTACCATATCTGAGAATATGGCAAGCATGCATCGCTGAAAAGTAGCGGGTGCATTGCAAAGACCGAAAGGCATCCTTCGGAAAGCGTATGTTCCGAAGGGGCAGGTGAATGTGGTCTTTTCTTGGTCCTCAGGATGGATTGCCACCTGGTTATAACCGGAGTACCCGTCAAGAAAGCAGAAGAACCTATTTCCCGCTAGTTTTTCGAGAATTTGATCAATGAAGGGTAGTGGGAAATGATCCTTCTTCGTGGAGGAATTGAGTCGACGGTAATCTATACAGACTCTCCACGAGTTGGCTAATCGGGTAGGAATGATTTCTCCGGTCTCAGTCGTTATAGTGGTGAGTCCTGCCTTCTTAGGCACGACCTGAATTGGGCTCACCCAACGACTATCGGAGATCGGGTAGATGATCCCGGCATCTAACCACTTGATGATCTCCTTTTTCACGACCTCCTGCAGATTGGGGTTTAAGCGTCTCTGCATTTCACGAGAAGGTCGTGTGCCCTCTTCTGAATAGATATGATGAGTACAATAAGAGGGACTTATTCCAGTCAAATCATCGAGGGTCCATCCGATGGCTTTGCGATGTTGCTGGAGGACAACAATCAGACGGGATTCCTGTTCAGGATTGAGGTTGGAATTGATGATCACAGGAAGGGTCTGATTAGAACCCAAAAAGATGTATTTCAAATGAGCAGGAAGGGGTTTCAGTTCGAGGATGGGGTTTTCAGCAGCAGCGGGTGGTTCAGTATAGATGTGAGGTTCAAGGGTGGGAGTTACTGGGTTGTTCACATCCGGATTGGACTCCTCTATTTGCGGGTCAAGATCCTTCTGTGGTTGATGAGGCATACTCAAGTCATTCTGGAGGTGTGATTCATCAACCAAAGTCTTGATGTCACAAATTTGCTCGATGACGCCGCAATTAATTCCTTGTTGGGCCTTAAATATATCAATTTTCAGTGTTTGATCTCCAAACTTAAGCTCTATTTGGCCCTCCTCACAGCTGATGTTGGCTCTAGCAGTAGCCAAGAAAGGTCTCCCTAGAATGATTGGTGTGTCCCTAGGGTTCTCAGGTGCATCCATGTCTAAGACTATAAAGTCCACTGGAAAATAGAAATCCCGCACTCTCACGATAACATCCTCGAGAATCCCTTTTGGTGACTTTATAGATCGATCTGCTAATTGTAATGTCACCTCGGTTGGTTTCAGCTCAGATTCTTCCAGATGGTCAAGTAAGGATGTGGGTATCAGATTTATAGATGCACCTAAGTCTAACAATGCTCTATCAAATTGGGTACCACCTATCTTACAGGAGATCAGGGGAGTTCCAGGATCTTTTGCCTTGGGTGGGAGTCTACTAAGGATTACAGAGCTGGCTTGCTCTGACAGAACAATTGGGCTCCCTCCCTTGGTTCGCGGCTTACGCTGGGGTGTACATATATTCTTTAGAAATCGTGCGTAAGCTGGTACGTGGCGGATTGCATCCATTAAGGGGATGTTTATGTGGACCTGCTCAAAGAGCTTGACCAGGTCCTCCTCAGGGGCCACGGGTTTGGTGGTCTTCTTTCCCTTGGTCAGGGCCTCGGGAAACGGGATCTTGGTTGGTTCCTCTAGGATAGGTCCAGGTTGTGGGTCTGGAGCAGCGGTACCTTGGCTAACTATCCTAGGGTCATGGTTATCAGGCTGGGAGTGGTTTGGATAATGCTGGTCCTGAGTTGTCTTACCACTACGTGTTGTTACAGAATTTAATCCGGCCTGATTTTGGTTTGGGTTTGGTAGGAGGGGTGGTTGCTGCTGAAATCCCGCACGCGAAGTTGAGGCTTCCATCTCGTCTGGAGATGGGGCAGTAGGGGCCTGATAAATCCATTGAGCGTGGCCTAAATTTGGATTCATAACGCGCTTCTGGGTTGGCACGTTATTTGGGTTAGGAAGGGGTTGGGAAGGGAGTGTGCCTGGCTGGCGAGAATTTGCCAACTGGGCCAGTTGAGTTTTAACTTCAGTAAGCTCGTCCTTGTGCTGTTTTTGAATGGTCGCATTCGATTTTTGAATGTCAGCCAGAGTCTGAAGGATTAAGGACATTTGATCTTGATTTGGCCCTGATGGATAAGTAGGGTTGGGCCGAGGCTGAGGCGGCTGGTAGTGATGAGAGGGCTGTGGGCGGGACTGAAAAGGTGGTCTTTGGGTTTGGGGATTTCCCGCCCACTGAAAATTGGGATGGTTTCGCCATCCAGGGTTGTAAGTGTTGGAGAATGGGTCGTTCTGGATGGCGTTGAGGTCCTCGCAGGTCTGAGGAACCTCCTGAGAATCAGGGAAAGGGGGAATGGAGTTCCCCCGGCTGGTGAAGAAAGGATCGGATGATCTTCCAGTCCAAGAATCAGATGGGGATGGATATGGATCCATCCCAGGGGAGGATCGGTGTAGGATGTTTTGCACAGTCTCCTGTGTGGAAGGAGGTTGTGCAAAGGAGTTACGCGCAGAGGTGGCTCGCTGCAAGTGCTGAGTCAGCTCATCCACCTTCTTTTCAATAATTGAGACCTTGTCCAATCGACTGGCCATTAACTCCAGGTCGACTGATGCGGACAGGTCCTGCGTCTCATGTGCTCCCTTAAGATTCGTCGCTGCGCGGGTATTCGTCCTGTCGAATAATCCCATGGAGTCATTGTTGATGGAGTTCTCGCACATGTTTTCGAGAATCTCCCATACGGTGTCTTCATGTTGACCCATGATGTTTCCTCCGCAGGTTGCATTGACGAAAAGGCGGATGTCCTCACGGAGTCCCTGGTAAAAAGATTGGACTTGTTCCCATTTAGGAACTCCGTGATGGGGGCACTTCCTCATGAGATCCTGAAAACGATCCCATGCCTCATGGAGAGGTTCTCCTGATTGTTGAGTGAAGTGTGTAATCTGATGGCGCAAGGCGTTGGTCCGACCAACGGGAAAGAACTTTTTCAAAAACTCGGATTGAAGTTCTTCCCAAGTGTTGATCGGCCGGGTCTGAGTTTGATACCAATGGGCGGCCTTGTCCATAAGAGAAAAAGAGAACATCTTCATGAGAAGAATATCCCGATTTTGCGCATCTGATCCAAAAGTGTGGGCCAGATGCTTTAGCTGTTTGATGTGCTGGAAGGGATCTTCAGAATTAAGCCCATGGAATTTAGGTATAGCGTGAATCATGTTGGGCTTTAGTTCGGAATCAGGTCCTCCAATCGGGATTCTAACTCGAGGCTCAATGGCCACCGCAGCAGGATTGTAGTGGTCCCGCATCATAGGACGCTGTGGTGGGTGCACGAAGTTTTGGAAGAGGTCATTGAGTCGCTGGAGCTGGTGTTCCAGATTATTTTCTTCCTCAACTGGCTGAGCCATGATGGGGGAAGAAGAAGAACTTGGTTCTGAATCAGAAGAGAGAATAATGTGAGGGTGTTGCTGCACAAATACGGGCGTCGAGGCTTGGCCTTGACGAGAGCGAATTTCTAATGGAGGTCTTAAGGGTGGTCTTAGAGACCTCCTTCCGTACATGCACAGTTGGGAGAGGTAAGTTTAGAAGGTGCTGGACCCAATCAAGACACCCAAAAATGTGTTGGGTGACTATAGAGGTGCGGGGCAGATGGACCCCTTGATCAGAAAGATCGTCCACCTGAGAATTACCTGGGCAGCCAGAGAGGGAGAGTCCCGCGAAGACCCCTACACGGTAGAGCGTCCCCGCGGGTTACAGGGTTTCCCCCACCCGACCTCTCTTGTCACTGCGGTTCCAGGTAGACCAGAATGGGGATCTTGACCTCTTAAGTCTACCAATTTTAAGATCAGGGTGCTTAAGGTTTCACTTGAACTTTAGTCTTTTTGAGTGCAAAGAGTGACCTAATTTAAGGTTGGTTAACCCAAAGGGGTCAACTTTACCTCTTGTTTTCTTTGAGAGCTTTTTGGGTCCTGTCTTTTAGGGTTCAAGTGTTTAGAGAGAGCCAATTGTTTAGGATTTTTCTTGTTAATTATTTTCAATCAATGGCTTGGGCACACCTCTTTTGGATTTCCTCAATTCTTGATTAAGGGGTGTGTCTCTACTGAAATCCTAATGTTTGACCTTATGTTGGCTCTACTTGGTCCATTTAACTCTTTGTTGGGCAATTAGGGCTCAAGCAAGAATGTGTTAGCCCTTAAATACCCTTAATAGTGTGCAGGAGTGATGAGTTGAAAACATGCAACTTTTTATGGTTACTAAGTATGGAAGACAGGTTAGCCCTATATTGCTTGTTCTTTTCTTTTCTTCCTCTTTAGAGTGTAGGGGTTAATAGTGAGAGAAAAGATTTTACCTGTCTTCGGAGTGGTTGTGTGGTTGCTTGTCTTCTTGAGTTCCTGTAGCTGCACAAAAGAGAGGAGATTATCAGAACTTAAAAGAAACAGGAATGTTTACCTCTAGAATAGCCGTTGCTCCCCGGCAGCGGCGCCAAAAATGAAGACGTCGGTTTTGTATTTGTTATAACGTTGTAGTAAAGCCGGTTGTTACCAACGTTTCATATAAAAATTTTTTACTCGGAAAATGAAAGAGTTCCCGAGGTCGAACTCAGGGAGCAAGTTGTATTCTAGAGATATACAAGTTCTATTACAAAAATAAAGAGAGAGAGAGAGAGAGATGAAAATTTGGCTTCTTCTTCTTCTCTTCTTTCTTCCTCTTTGTCTTATCTCCTCTTTGGCTTTTGTTCTTCCTGTTCTTCTTCTTCTTCTTCTTCTTCTTCTTCTTCTGCTTTCTTCAGATCTTCCCCTCGTGCTCTTCTTCTTCTGTCTTCTGTTCTTCCTTGTTTTCTTTCTTTCTTTTTCTTCAGATCTTCTTCTTCTTTTCTTGCTTCTTGCTTCTCTTCATTTCTTCTTCTTCTTTGTCTTCACCTGTCTTCAGTACGTCGTCTGATTTTCCAATCAGACGACTTAACCCGCGGATGCTACAGTGCCGCTTCAGTTCTTCTTCTTCCGCAGTCCTTCACCTGTGCCTGCACGCTCAAGAGTTCAGCATCAGAGGGCAAAAACCTACTCTACCCCCCTCCCCCGCGTTTCTCTTTCTCTCTGAAATCACTCTTCGGAAGCTCTCCCAGAGCGCTACCGGGTAATCGGGTTCGAGTCAGGCCCGGGTCCAGGCCCACCGGCGTGCGTGGTGGGCGAGGAGTGCAGGTCAGTCTAATCGGGTCGGGCCAGGTCCGCGGAGCGTGGTCACGGACGAGGCCGGGTCGGGTCGGGTGAGAGGGACCTCACCCCGTGGTCAGGAGGCAGACAGCATAAGGCACTTTTTGCCTTTGTGCGTCCGCGCGCCTCCGAGAGGTTCCGAGGTGGGACTAAATGTCCCACCCCAATTGAGCGCGCGTCGCGGATGGAGCAGTGGGCGATCGTGGCTTCCCGCGCGGCCTTCGCCCCGTCTGTGAACCAGGGACGTTTCGCGGAGAGTCCCTGCGCAACCTGGGAGTCAACCCTGGGCGAAGGCGTGCCTGCACCTGCAGGTGAAGCAGCTCTGCCTGCGCAGTAATGGCGACGGCGGGCGAGTCACCTGGTCACAGAAGAACGGCCTCTCGGCCGAATCAGACAGGCGGGGGACCTTCGCCGTGGCACGGCGAAGGTGGTCAGGGGGTCTGCAGGGGGCGAGATGGAGCTAACAGGTCGTCCTAGGTCAAACTGTGAGCGAGGAAGTGGGTGTGTTCGGTGGATCTGCAGAGGGTGTTTGGTGGGAAGTGGAGGGGCGGAAGAGGATCAGGGTGAGGAGGCGGAGGTTCTGCGGTGGTCGGCGAGCCGTGTGGGTCGCTGAGGTGATGGGAGCGGCTCGCCGGAGGGTGGTCGGAGGCGGAGAGGATGAGGGTGAACAGGAGCGGTCGAGGGTTTAATTGACTAAATTGAAAGCGGGGAAAGAAAGAGGAGAGGAAGGGGAGTAGGTCTAACTTACTTGCAGGGACGAAGGGGGAGGAACAGGGCGACAGTCGTATCGACTGTCGCCGGAGAAGACGATGCTCAGGGAGAGGGGCGGCGGCGAGCAGAGGGCTGGAGAGGCGCCAGCTGGGTGCGGCGTGGCGCGGGAAGAACAGGGGAGGAAGTTTCTGCTGCTGGTATTGCGGCAGAGCGAAGAGGTGGAGGGGGAGGAAACCGCCGGAGCTGGTGAGCGTCTGCCGGAGAAAGAAGAGAAGGAAGTTGGGGATTTCTCCGTCAGATCCAAGCTGCCCTCGTCGGTGGAGCGGCGGGGGGTATTTATAGGGATGAAGCAGGGAGGAAGGCGGAGGGAGACGACGTGTCTCCCTCGCCGGAGAATGGTCGGAACATGAACCCATACCGTCCGTGCGTTCGCACGGCCGGTATGGTGGGCTACAATGACCAGGGGGGTGCCCCTGCGACGGCTGACGACGCAGGGCACCCCCGGTATACATGCCAGGTCCTCCACCTCACCCTGCGCGGCGCCATGCTCCGCGCAAGGTCGCCGGAGCATGGTGCTGGCAGGGTTTTGCAGGAGGGACCTGATTGCAAAGAACGAAGGAGAGTTAGGGGCCAAAATGCGAGGGTTCAAAAGTTGAGGGCCAAAGAGTAAATATATGAGGACCAAAGTGTAAAGTCGGTCAAGGAGGTTTCTTCTTAGGCTCAAGTTTTTATACATGACTAATTAGAACCTAAGGAATCTGATGGTAAATTTTATTTTCATATTAAACCTTGTTTGACCGGTCAATTTGCGTAAAGACCCAAATTAAGTTATTAATTGGGCATGGTTCTCAATGTAGGTCAAAATGGGTTCTAAAGGCCAAATTGAAGGTTCTAAACCCTAGAGATTATTTTTCTATGAATTTTAGAGGGTTTATTCTATTTTTACTTTGCCCCGAACCTTGTGAATTGAAGCGGGTTGTTTTAGGGTTACAGGTTATCATTTGGTTCCTTGGAAGTGCTGTAGCCCTTGATAGATCATCTCATCCCACTTTTATTCTTATTAAGCTGTTTTGACCTGTGTTTGGGCCCTGAATTACCCTGTATGCAGATTATACTGGTAAAATTGCACTTTTACCCCTTATGACTGGTTTCCTTCTCAAACTCAGAATTCTCTGAGTTAAGCCTTTCCTTGAGATATGTAGGAGCTTTTATCCTTTGTATTGGGTCAAAATGAGCTAGTTATGGCTCATGATGAGGTTCTCATCACCTGGCTTCAAGCCACCGACTTCACGATCTGGGCCAAATGCGAGACGCCATTTGAGATCCCAGAAAAACCCGCGAGAGGCTACTCACAGCAACAAATCCGTGAGCTCTTTAAACGCAAAGACCATGAACGCCCTTTACTGCGCGCTCAGCTCGGAGTTCAACAGAATCTCGCAATGCGCCACCGCATACGAGATCTGGCACACACTTGAGGTAACTCACGAAGGTACCTCTAAGGTAAAAACTTCTAAACTCAATTTACTTTCACAAGAATTTAAGGCTTTTTCTATGAAATCTAACGAAACTTTAAGTGAGATGAACACTAGGTTCACTTCCATAGTAAACAATTTAAAAGCTTTAGGGAAGACCTTCATCAAGGGAGATCTTCAAGGGAAGCTTCTTCGTTCCCTTGGATCGGAGTAGGAACAGAAAGTCACCGCCATCGAGGAGGCGAACGAAGTAGAGGAGCTCAATATGGAAGATCTCCTAGGCAATCTAATGGCCTACAAGACAAAGTTAAAGCAGAAGAAGAAGGATACACCGGAGCCAAAACTGAAGAAGACTCTCGCCTTCAGAGCCGCGTTGGATAGCGAGGTAAGTTCCGACGACGAAGACTTTAGAATTTTACTTAAAAATTTTTCCAAGTTTTGTAGGGAATTAAAGAAAGAGAAAAAGGAGAAGAAGGAAAGCCCGAGACGTTGCTACCACTGCAACGAGAAAGGGCACCTACAACCAGAGTGCCCTCTTCTCAAAAAGGAGAAGAAAAAGGAAAAGGAAAAGAAATCTAAGAAGAAGGCGTTCCAAGCCACTTGGGACGATTCCAGCTCGAAGGAAGAAGAAGAAGAAAAAGAAGAAACCGCTTGCTTTGGTTTCATGGCCAGAGGAAGCAACAGCGACAGCGAAAGCGGAAGCGACGACAGCGACAATGAGGTAAATCTCGATTTACAAGAAGCTTTTAATGAACTATTTGAGATTAGTAAATCACTAAAAATAGAAAACAAAAGAATGAAAAAGAATCTTAGCTTTCTTAAAAATGAAAATGATAGGTTAGAAAAATAACTTAAGGACATAGAAGCTAGTCCTAAAAATGATAACCTATTATTAGAAAATCATAACCTCATCAATGAAAATAATAAATTGATTGAGGAAAATGATAGTCTAAAGTTAGAAATCTATGATTTAAAGACTAAGATGCAAACTATAGAAAAAGAAATTGCATGTCTTAGGGAAAATTCTAACAAATTAATCAACAAAGTAGACAAGTTTTATAGCCCTAAGGTTGAGATAGGATCTCCGTCAAGGAGACCCACTAACAGATCCGGATCCAAGCTTACTTGGATACCGAAGAAAAATTTGGAATCCTGTTTTGTAGGATTCAGGGATAACTACAATACAAAGGACTGGACCTACAAACTCAAGGCTGGTCAACTCGAGTTAGGAGAACTAAGGAGTAGACCAAGGAGGAGAACAAGACGACCGACGAGACGGCGAACAAGCGACGGACCCGCCGCACGTCGACCGCCAAACTGGAGACCAGCGCCGATGCCCGGGCCTCCAAGCTACGGATGGGAGCCCCATCCGATGTGGCATCCACCACCACCATTCGGGCCATTTCATTGGCCATGGTAGGTGAGGTAAAAATTCTTAACCCTATCTTTTTATAAGCATTTAGATAGGGGGAGTTAAAAAATGATGAGCTAATTGTCAATTTTTAAGGGGGAGATGCAAGTTAGCTAAATTTCCTTTAGTAAGGGGGAGAAAAATAATAGCTATCTTGTTGTTACAAAAAGGGGGAGAATATCACCTTTGTTAAAATAAATTCATAGAAGAGCATGTCTTAAGGTGGAGTTATAGAAAATTTAAAACCAATCAAAACTTTTTGATAATGTTAAAAAGGGGGAGGATTTTTATGCATTATTATTTACAATTTTGTCATCATCAAAAAGGGGGAGATTGTTGGTGCTAGAGCACCACGATCATTTGTTTTGATGATAACAAAACACGTGTTATTTAACATTTGCAATTTGAGTCCTAGATTTCAGGTCAATTGCAAATGTGGACGTGTTTAGACGGAACTCGAGCTCGCATCCAGGATGGATTGGAGGAGCTTAATGGAAAACAGAGGAGGTTCGAGTGGAGCGACAGATTGAAGATAGAAGACAAGAAGAATAGGATAGATTCTTTTTAATCCTTTCTTGTATCTCTTGTCTTTATTTTCTTGCTCTTTTTATTTCCTTAGAATATTTTGTTAAAGAGCCTCAAAGTACCCTAACAGTAGTCCTAGGAACACCTGCACAACCCTAGGATACTTAGGTTTTCTGTAGAACACTTAGAAAACCAATATAGGGTTCAAACAACACTTCCAGACGTCTAATTATCAAATCAAACGTCTGATAAAGTATTTTAAGACGTCTGACTGTTGTTTCAGACGTCTGATATCTGTTAGGCTGGTCATAGCGAGTTCTGTCTGATGAAATCAGATGTCTAAACCTTATACCAGACGTCTTAGGAGACGTCTGATGGACTTACTAGACGTCCAGATAGTGGACCGTTGGCTAGCTTAGCAGGCACTCAAGATTATGGCCGTTAGAGCCTTATCAGACGTCCTTAGGCCTTTCCATACGTCTGATAAATGACCGTTTTGCCTCGGCTGACCCAAAATCTCTTCTCAGAGAATTTATAGCCGTTGCAACGTTTGGAAAATCCATTCCCACAGTAGAAGTAGGTTTCCAGACGTCCAGATATAGTGCCAAACGTCCTGTATGTCGTCTGATAGACTTGAACAAGAACCCTGTTTAGATCTGATTCAAGTCAGGAGGAAACCCGCATGAAATCAAACGTCTAACCTTGAAGTCAGACATCTTAAAGTGGCCTTCCAGACGTCTGATGCCAGAGTTAGACGTCTAATTACCCTGTCAAGTGTAATCATTGTCCTGATTTCGGCCTGATTCTCTTGGGCTTTGTTCCCAACGGCTATAGAACATTTCCTAAGCCTTCCAAAGCCTTCCTAAGGCCTCTATAAATAGAGGGGAGCCTTTGACACACATACACACTTGGATACACTTAGCTACACACTTTCACACTCTTTTGTGTCCAGAAAAGATCTTGCTCTCTAAGCTCAAGTTATACATCTTGAGAGCATCAAGCTTCGCGCACCCGCTCTCCCGCCATTGTTTACGAGAGCGACATTGCACCATCGCGTGGCACATGCACCGCGTCATCAACTCGACGCACTCCTTGCAAAGGGGAGTTTCCTATTTCCTATAGAAGCTAGGTTTAAATTACTTTGTTGGCTCTATAAGATTACTTGTTTTATTTTATCTTTGTCTTTTGGTTGGGTATTCGCTTTGCGAATTCCCGTCTCCTTCGTGGGAAAAAATCCTTCTCGTGGAGAGAAGGGGTTGAGGAACGCTACCCTCGTACTTATAGCGTGGTTGTAGTGAGGTTGAATCACCCTCGTTTTAAGTGATTCGGTTTAGTGGATTTTGATCAACTTGGTTGATCGGAAAATCCTAACTCGAGAGGGTTAGGTGGTGGTTTTCACCCGATTTGGGTTTCCACCTAAAAATAATTGTGTACATTGTGTGATTGGTTTTCTTTGGTTTTCTCTCTCTTATTTTTGTAATAGAAACATTGTACTTCTAGAATACAGTTTGCCCCCTTAGTTCGACCTCGGGAACTCTTTTATTTTCGAGTAACAAATTGTATTAAACTGGTAACCACTTGTCTATGCTATACTACGACAAAATAATAGAACTATAGATGAGAGTGCCCCACCACGCGGGTAGAGTGGCCTTTCCAATTATTTATCGAAAATTACGAAATTGTGAAATAGTTAATAGAGTCTAGGGCATTGCATGAACCCTAGGACGGAGAAATTAGATTGAATGATAAATCCTTGGGTATTGCATGAATCCTAGGACTGGAAAACTAGATTGAATGATAGATCCTAGGGTACGGCATGAATTCTAGGACTGGAAAACTAGTTGAATATATAAACATTGCAGTCTTGGAAAAGTAGAAAGGAAATGATAACTGCCTGTAAATTGGTTAACAGCTGCCTGTTATGAATGAATAAATACAGTTGAGAACATGGGTTATATGAATATAAAGCTGGAACGGTGAAACCTCAATTGGCTGAGTTAAAAGAGCATGAACCCTACGGGGAATTAGGAGTAGAGCTCCTGGAAAGGGAATGGAATAGAATTGGGGAAGTGAGCTGGCCCTTGAGTACGGAGTACCAAGGAGAGTGACTGTCCCCCTGTTTAGTGCAAAGCGGAGCTAGCCGCCCCAGGGGCCCGGGGTTAGGTCTGGCCACTTTGTACTGACTTTTGGCCCTCGTGTACACAGTACCGAGGAGAGCTACTAGTGTAGGGAGAGCACTAGCTACCCCACGGGCCCCGGGGTTCTGTTAGCTCTCCTACACCGACTTGTTAGGCCCACTGGGCAAACCAGGGTAGTCAGGTGAGGGTGCACGGATTGTGGAAGGGCAAGACCCCTGTTTGGTTATTGTGGAGGGGCTGGGGCCCTGTTACTGAGAGGACTCTACCCTATACTGGTTCCGCGCTGTGCTTTGGGCGCACCTGTTAACGGAAACGACTGACTGCATGCCAGTGCAGGGTAGCTACCCATGCGTTTATCGTGCGTGTCGTAGTCACCGTTACGTCTGTCAGTGACCTTGGGGTGGTTGACTGAGGGTAGGACCACCACGGGAGACTCTCCCGGCCAGGAGAGCACCACGTGTTACTTCTACTTTTCGGGAAAGACTGCAATCAAGATCGTTCCTACGACGAACATTCAAGATCAAGAGAAGGATCTGAGAAATAATCAACAGTGAATAAATGGAAAAATATAAGGAAAGAAAGTAAAAATATAACAGCTACTGTATGCTCTACTGCTTCTTTTAGCTTTTAGTTGCCACTCTACTCAGCGTTTCGCTGACGTGTCACCCTTGTTACCTTTTCAGGACCAGGTGTTGAGCAGCTAGAGTCAGCGGCGGCAGAGGGCGCTGGGCCTAGTAGAGCCCAGTAGTGTTACCTGTAGTACCTACTGTACTTTTCTTTCCGCTGTAGTGAGTAGTTTTCTGTTACTCCCTGTACTCTCTTTATTGTAAGCTTCATGTTATATACATGTTTATTTCTCTACTATTGTGGTGATGTATACTGTAGTATTTCTTTTCTTTACTGCTGTATTTTGTTACTGCTAGTTATATACATGGTGAATGTGGTTTATTTTACTGCTCTTTTGGTTACTTTCTCGTTGGACGACTGGGTCTTGGGATCAGTCGAGTCGGTCCGATTCTCGTGTCTCGTAGGGATTCGGGAATCGGGTCGTTACACCCCTTGACTTGTAGAAACATACCTTGTAACACTACTTTCACATTCCTTTGTGTCAATGAGAAGAAATCATCAAGACAAGAAGTGATCTTATTCTCCAAGCTCCATTCAACAGATTCGAGAGCGTCGTTACTCTACCAAGATCGCACCTACATTCTTCCATCTAAGGGAAGTCTCTTTCTCCTATAGAAGCTAAGTTTAGAATTTATCTTTGTGGCTCTATAGGGTTGCTTTGTAATTTTACTTTGTAAATTCGTTGGGTATTCGCGTTGCGAATTCCTGTCTCCTTCGTGAGACAAAAACCTTCTCGTAAAGAGAAGGGGTTTGAGGTACATTACCTTCATATAAAGTAGTGTGGCTGTAAGAGATTATACTACCCTCATTTAAGTAGTATATTAGTGGATTTAATCGACTCGGTTGATCGAGAAATTCTAAGTCGAGAGGCTTAGGTGGTGGTTTTTACCCTGGTTTGGGTTTCCACCTAAAAATACCTGTGTTTGTTGTGTGATTGCATTTTGTGAGATTGTTTTATTTTGCTTCCGCACTTTATTTTTATATCCTGCAAATCTCACCCCCTCCTATAGGAATCTCCATTTGGTATCAGAGCTGGTTTTCCGCCTTTAGGAGTAACTTCTGCGGAAAGATCAATGGAAGGGAGCATATCCGTAATGAGGATTTTCGAGGGGCAGTCTACCACCCGTCCGCCATTCTTCGACAGGAGCAACTACCCCTATTGGAAGCTCAGGATGAAGACGTGACTTCAAGCCAACGACTTTACGATTTGGGCCAGGTGCGAGACGTCGTTTGACATCCCGGAGAAACCCGCGAGAGGTTACTTGCAACAACAAATTTGTGAGCTCTCTCTCAACTCAAAAAGAATGAACGCATTGTACTGCACGTTGAACCTAGAAGAATTCAATCGAAACTCGCAGTGTGCCACCGCATACGAAATTTGGCACACACTTGGGGTAACTCACCAAGGTACATCTAAGGTAAAGTCTTCTAAAATTAATTTATTTTCACAGGAATTTGAATCATTTTTTATGGAGACTAACAAAACCTTAAGTGAGATGAACACTAGGTTCACTCTCATTGTGAATGGATTGAAAGCTTTAGGGAATACCTTTATCAAGGGGGAGCTTCAAGGAAAGCCTCTCCGTTCCCTGAGACCGGAGTGGGAAGAAAAGGTCACCGCGATCGAGGAGGCGAACAACACAGAAGAGCTCAACATGGAGGATCTCCTAGGCAATCTCATGGCTTACGAGAAGAAGTTGAAGCAGAAGAAGGATGCACTGAAACCAAGACCAAAGAAGTCTCTTGCATTTAGAGCTGCTTTAGACACCGAGGCAAGTTCCAACGACGAAGACTTCAAATTTTTACTTAAAAAATTTTCCAAGTTTTGTAGGGATTCTAAGAGAGAAAAGAATGTGAAGAAGGAAAAGGAGCAAGTTAGCCCGAGATGTTTCTACCACTGCAACAAAAAGGGTCATCTTCGTCCCCAGTGCCCTCTTCTCAAAAAAGAGAAGAAGGAGAAGGAGAAGAATTAATAAATAATTAATGTCAATGATGAGATCACATTTGTGGGCTAATCGTATGCATAAATACCTACATATAAATAGCATACTTAGATTTATAAATAGATTAGTTTATAAAAATGATTGCATGCATATTTTATATATTGCATTCACAAGTATTAGAAGGTAATGTGCATTATGGTGACATGCATGCATTACATGAATTATTTTGGATTACCTTTGTAAATAACCCATTTTTTTTCTTTTCCTAGAAAATCCACTGCTTCAATGAGCCGCATCCACCGCCGCCAGCCTTCTCGCAACAGTAAATAGCCACAACGCATCCCCAACGGTTTAGATTTATTCGTCGGGTTGCTGGTCGAGATGTGCGGCGGGAGAAACAAACGGGAGAGGCGTTTAAAAGAATGGACGATCGGCTTCCATCTTTTGGCTCTCGCCTCCATCGTGCTCTTCATGCGCACACCATGTACATGGTATGCAGAGTAATCTAAAGCAGGCTTCATCTTCTTCCTCCGCCCGCCCTCGGCCTCCTACACACGATGACAGCGTGCGCATCCTCACCACCAACCCCTCCGTAGCAGCACGCATAACCATATCTTTCTTCTTCCTCTTCTCCAACCTCAACAAAGCAACCCAACACTGCCACAGTCCCTTCACCCATCGCCCCCACCTCAGCAAACCTACACCCTTAGCCGCAGCCCACCAACAAATGCCGCAGCCCCTCCCTCATCACCCCTACCTACTCCCCTATGTCTCCTCCTCCTCCTCCTCCTTCTACTTCTTCTTTTCCTCCTGCAACTCATAAAGGAACCCAAATCCATGACCTTCACCACCGCCTCAACTCCTCACCTTCGGCACCCGCTCTCGATGTGGCTACTACCGACGCCCTCCCCGCTGCTTCCTGACGTCGACACTGCCTTCGGCGACTCCACTACCTGCCACGAAGACGCTAGCAGCACCCACCGCCACCGACCTCTGCTCCGCCATCTAGCCACGTTCGATCATCCCGGGCCTCGCCTCCACCACCAACATGCTCCTCTCCTCCAATGGAGCTCCTCCACCAAAGCAAACGGCCGACGACCCCTCCTCCATGCATGCAAGGAAAAGAGAGAATCATCCCCTGTTTTCACATCAATTGAAAT
Organism: Thalassia testudinum; assembly: GCA_037157565.1. Lineage (NCBI taxonomy): Eukaryota > Viridiplantae > Streptophyta > Magnoliopsida > Alismatales > Hydrocharitaceae > Thalassia > Thalassia testudinum. Next base: position 60,871,417 of record JAZHRO010000030.1, read on the forward strand.
TTACATTGAGATGCCATTGCATGAGTTTTTATTTTAAATGAAAAATTTCTGATTTATTAAGTGATATTGCAGCCAGACACCCTTTAGCTTTCATTATTTCTCGGGCCATCTAATAGCATATCTCTTTTCTTATTTTGTTAAGCCTCACATTTAAGGGTGATATTATAATTCACATTTGCTGCCATTGAACATTTGAGTTGATGGAGTTTACAGGAGTATTCTAGTGAAGGAGAATTTGCATAAGTGGTCCATCTCTTTTCAGCAATTAGAGATTAGTTATTTGATTAATCTATAAGTGTTCTCTCTTTGGCATTAGGATGAATGAATGAAATTGTTTTTAAGTAAACAAGAGGAAAACTTATTGCGAGTTTATTTGGCTCGATCCTCCCTGTGGATACGACATTTTTACTATGGTTTAACTTGATATCTGTTTTAATATTTGATTGAGAGAATTTCCACCACACAACTACAACGACATATCAGTTTATCGCTATCATCTTCATAATCAAGCGAAAACCTCTCCATCAGCCAACAATACCAAGATAAGTGATAAGTATTTGCAAGAGATACTTAAGCACTATAAAAGTTATGAATTGGTGCCAGGGGCACCAACATAAAAATGTACATGATGACACTAGTATCTAAACTTACGTGACTGGTGGTGATGCCATTAGCATCAATGGTGATGCCGTTAGTACCTATGGTGGGGCCATTAGCACCATAATAGGTGTTTACAGAATTGATACCAACAACAACAAAATAAGTGATAAGTAATTGATACCAACAATATCAAAATAAGTGATAAGTGTTTGCAATAGATGCTTAAGCACTTTAAAAGTTACTGAATAGGTGCTAGGAGCACCAACATGAAAATGTATGTTGTGACATTAGTATCTAAACTTATGCGACTGGTGGTGATGTCATTAACACCAATGGTGATACCCTTAGCACCTATGGTGGTGCTGTGCTGTCAGCACCACAATAGGTGTCTACATGAGTTGAACACTTTTGCCTTTTAGGAAAATGTGGCAGCCAAGACCAAGAAAGGTACTTAGCACCCATGTGACAAAAAAGAGATGCAATCCTCACATGTGACTCCACCCACCAACATCTCGTCCAATCCTCTCATGTGACTCCATCCACCAACGACAAAGACCTACCCCAGCCAACTCTTCTATATTTGCACCAATGGTGATGTTATTAGCACCTATGGTGATGCCAAAAGCACCTATACTATCTCACAGCAATTATGGTAATGCCATTAGTATCTATTATAGTGCCGACGTCATCTACTGAAGACAAAATTTCCTCTCCCTCCACCAAATGTGGGCCCACTTGATAATTGATATTTAATATAAAGAAACAAAAGAACGTAATATTTGTTATGTAGTTGTCCCCACCACATTCAAAAAAATCACTACACAACTTTAACTTAAAACGTACAGGTGATAAATAATTTTGCACTCGTGATAAACTACTTTGCACCATTGATAAATTATTGTAAGGTGTCTTTGCAACGATGTAATCTCATTTCTCACCCGTGATAAATTATTCCAATGATAGTTTCAGTTGTCCAAAATGATTTTGCACCCGTGCAAAGTAATTTCGCAGCCGTGTAAGGTGATTTTGACCTATGGATTTATGAATTACGGTTTAGGATTTAGACTTATGGAAAGTGATTTCACGTATAGGTGAAGAAACACTTGAAATTTAATTTTACACCAGTGTAATCATACTTAGCACCAGTGCAAAGTAAGATTGCATTGGCACTAAGTAATTCAAAGTAAGATTGTACCGATGCAATCTTACTTTACACACGTACAATATTATTTTGAAGGTGTAAAGTGATTTTGTACAGTTGTAAAATAAGATTACACCCGTGTAAAGTGATTCCGAGGAGATTTAAGTGATTTACATCTGTACCAAAGTAATTTATTGTTGATTCCAACAGTGATATATTCCACCATGTGTAATACTTTTGTAGATAAAAAAGAATACAATTAAAATCATATATACAATACTGTAAATTAATTTTTACATTTTTCAACCAACACTCTTTAAATTATTGTTCACCAATTCTAATGGCAATCTCATTCCTCTGACTCATTAGATATGATATAAATAAAACTAAATTCCGTACAAAATTAATTCTCTGAAAGTTTAACGAATACATCATTTGATCAATAGCCGTTAGTATACATTCAGTAAAATAAAAGGTTTTATATATATCATTATAAATTTTTGATATGTTTTTATATTTAGCATTTATACTGTTACAAAATTACTTCATTATATATGATCATATATCTTTGCTTCGTTAAATTTGATAGAAAATATTTAAAAAATTTTAAAAATATTAAAATTTATATTTATCTTTCAATAATTTTTTCACATTTTTTGACACCTAAAAAATAGAATTTACATATATATTCTTATAAATTTTTGATATGCATATATCCTCACCTACTTAATATATATATATATATATACCCCATTAGCGATGAGTAAGTGTAACATTATCTAAACCATCAAATAACTACAACATTATCAAAACATTGAAGAGCCAAGAAGAAGAAGACATGACAGTGGGTACGGAGTTCATTTAAACAACGTATAGACGAGTTAATTAGAGCTTAATTCGACCAACGGTGTAGTAGGGAATGTATGTCCTAAGTAGATTCACATGTTCTTGTCCATAAATGCTTTAGAAAATAACTTCAAGATGGGAAAGGGGAAGACATTTCATTGATTGATCGTCTGTACAGTTGAAATTAATGGTTTTGACGGAGGACTGATGCGTGGAATGGTTAGTAGACTTTTACTAGTCCAAGTAATAATAACTTGTTAGAAAAGAATGCAATTAATGATATTATAATTGAAAGATCGGACAGCTTCTGGCCAATCTATTAAACAAACGACATTGTTCAATCGGCTATAAAATTTAGTGCACTCGATGCCTTCTGGGTTAATCATCGGCACCTCGTGAATGTGAGGGTGTTCCACTCAATGAGTAATTGGATTTTTTAGAGTGGGTGATTTGATAAAGAGATCAAAGTAATTTTATAAATAATGTAGTAGTTGATTATTCAGTCCTACTGAAAGGGATATATATCTAGGGAGATGATGAGATTTCTAACCATACACTAAAATTTTACAAGAATACAAAGTGTAGAATCTCTTGATTGCTCTCGGATTGCTTGAGGGAAGACTTAAGTGTCTTCCCATCTATTTATAGTGCAGGGATAGAGTTCCCAGTGACATCTTCTGAGCGGATCGGTCTCGGGTTTTTAGCAAGATTTCTTGAGCAGATTGTGCTTTTAGCAAGATTTTCTGGGCATATATGCCGCCAGGTTATTAATGGCAGCTGTCTCTGTCAGTATTTATTGAAGGCGCATGCCTGCTGTACTCTCGTCGAACCTCCAACAGATAGGGTCTCCTAGGTTAGGCTGTGCCCCGCCTGCTTGCACGCAGATTGGTTGGACTGCTAGATACTTTTGCGCAGCAGGTTCTCTTAAATGTAGACGGGTTAGATCTCCAAACCTACCTTTACCCAAACTTCTTCGAGTCAGATACTTCTTTTCAAATCTATCATAGAATTTCAAATTCGATGACATTTTTTATCCTTCATCGGTTAAGTTAGGATACCCACTCTTCAAAGTAATGAGAAGTTCACGTAATCTCATATATTTCTTAATAGATTACGACAAGCCTAGTAAAATAAAATAAATTTAATCCAATTAAGAACTAAAGCATACACAACCTTGATTGATGTATTGACGTCGAGGGACAAAATTAAAATTTGAACATTCAACTTTCCTTACAACCTTTCTATTCACCGTGGCTAGTGACCTTATGTCATGCAAGCGACTAGTCAATAAGTTGAAATTAAGATGCACCGGTTGATATTTGTAATTTTTAAAGGATAAATATAATAGCAATGGGGGATGCTGTCGATATCAATGGGAAAGCTCTGCTACTCTACCAACTCCTTGTTGGATTCCTTGAGATGTTAATCTCATTTCTTTAGGATTAATTTATTTGAGAGGTTAGGAACGTGATATTGAGGAATATCAGATTCGTGTTATTTAATCTGTAACTGTGTTTATTTGTTGAGTGACGTTAATATCAGTTTATGTTTATTTGAATTAATAATAAGTTATGATGTTAACTCTTGTGATATTTATTTAATAGTAATGTTATGAATATGAAACACGAAAGGTGTTAAAGGCTCAAATAGTATACTATTTTAACATGAATTTGACTAATACCAACGGAAATCAATGTTAAACGAACTTATATTAAAGTAACCCAACCTAAGCTACTACATAAAGGGTTAAGTAATAAAGAAAATAGATCTTAGGCATTTCCTCTACCCTTGGCAATGCTTAGTGAGTTAGTTGTTGAAGTAATTATTCTGAAACTTCACGATCTAGTACTTGTAAGTTTGACGTATGATGTAATATCTTCCATCTAAGCTTTAATTTAATTGAAAGCAACTAACCTAGAATATTTATCTATTTGGAATCGATGAATCCAAGTCAATCACTTAAAATGAGTTTTTAAGCTTAAACGTTAATTCTCAACCCTTATAACCCATAAACTTAGGAATCTCATATTTCACAAAGTCTCCTACTCATTCTCGCGTTATTGATTTTGATTCCTCCTTGATTTTTTCCATTGGTAGGTTCATACCATGGAACTTCAGAGAGAGGCCAATTAGTTGGATGATACTAAAGAACTAATGTATGTCTAACTTTATTTTCAATATATAGTGATGCAAATGTAGTGACCATGGAGTTTGCCTTAAAGGACTACGAGCAGCAAACTTTTAAGACCTCTTAGCTTTTCCATGTAGAATTCACGGTCTTCTAAGGTTTGTCAACATTACACAGGTTACACTAGATGTTGCATATATTGCGTAATAGGCTTAGCTTGGGAGGGGATTGACTTTCTTTTACCTATATGGGGCACTATGCTCCCAGTTTCTACTTTGTCCCATTTCTTTTGGTTTTCGGACTTCTTGTGCTTGATGGGTTACGTTAGGTATTAATTGTTTTTTGGGATATATTTTGTAAGTAGTAGAATTGAGAGACAGGAAGAGGAGAAGTTAATTTTGATGCTTTAGTTAAGCATGAATCAAATTATGGGATAAATAAGGATATTTAGAGGGATAAATGAGGATATTATCTCACAAGAAAGAGGGATAAGTTTATTCCCCCCCCCCCCCCCCCCGACCTTCATGGAATAACTTATCATTTAAATATCTCCTCTCATCTAGGATAATGCTCACTAAACAAGAGATACATGGACATATCCCGTGATATAAACAATGCGTTAGAAAGAGCCGGAAAAAAAAATCTTAACCCTTATGCCATGTCTCCGAATTGCAACCTCTCCCACCCAAAATCCTATCAATTTCTTCAACATTCTTGAGGTCAATCAATGACTCAATTAAAAGAAGGGTGGAAAACTTAGAGAGAAATAGAGGAATTGGGAGATTTTGGTGTTTGGTTAGATTTATTGTCTTGCAAAAGAAATTAGAGATTTTTATTATTCTCAGGGTGTTTGTTTGGTAAAATAAGTTAGTAGAATAAAGAGAAAATTAGTTAAAAAAAGAGATCAAGTAGAATTAACAAGTGAAATTAGATAATTCCATTAAAGGATGAGATGGAATTGCAAAAACTTGGAATTAAGGATTCAATTTCGACACCTATGAATTCTACAATTAGGCACCCCAAATAAAAAATTAAAAGCCTAATTCAGCCAACCAAACAAGATCTAGAAGTGATTTACACAGGTTCAAACGATGATTCCCAATATCATTTTGGCAACATAGCACTTGGCTATCTACAACACTTAGTTTTATATTTCAAATAAATCATGAATTTGATGTCATTTATAACAAGTTGTACAACGACCTATTCAATTTTGATCAAGTTCGATCATACAAAATAGTTAACTAGCTTAAATCATTACATAGTTATTCTTACTCCAGTAGTGTTTAGATATCAGTAGTGCATTAATTTCCTACTCAATCACATTTCAGCCACAAGAAATCTTCCATGGTCAGAGGGTCTATGGTCATTTAATTGGAATGCCCAAAATATCCTGAACAAGGGCTTTTAGAGCCATTTATGCCCTGGTCAAGTTTGACTCTATCCAAAAGAGTGAAACATGACGATGGAATTTAGCTTGCTAACTCCAACTTTGACTCGATCAAATCTTTGTGTAATTCCAACTTAAGAAGCTTTTGAAAACCTTGCTACTAAAACCAACCAAGGAGAAAATCCTCATTGAATCTTGCGGGGACTTTTAGTAGGTAATTGTGGGATAAGACCACCATAGTTGACTAGTTTAGGTGTTTTTGTGTGTATTTTATTATTAGTGGAAAGGATTTTTATTTTATTTTATTTTGCTAAAATTCTCAACATAAGAAAGATCATTTCCTCACAACAACTAATGATTAAGAGAGTTTGTCACGTTTGCTACAAGAGAAAGGCACATATGTAAATGGCGAAGACAATGGAAGGGTTGGAAGCATGACAAATTTGAGTAAGCAGGAGCACATGCCACTAGTGGCCTTTGAGAAATTTGGCGTAAGACTTTGGTGTTGCAACTCAAATAGCCAAATTTATGTGCATCTTCATTTGATGATAATCCCTATCTACTTACCATATGGAAATCCCAACAATCTCATAGGCTTTGGATGCTTATAACACATTAAGGACTAGCATCCCCAAAATTAAGGTATTAGTGCTTGGTCTACTTAGGTTTTGAGTAATGTATGAAATTAAGAAGAGTAGCTGACAAACTTGAAAAAGACAAGCTTAACTTTTATCATAACACAAGAAAATTGGTCATAATAACATAAGTGCATCACTTCACAATCTTCCTCCAACCTCAACCTCTAGCCCATATGGCTCTTATTCTCACATGATGTAATCTATATATTTATATATATTGTGTTGGAGGTAGCTAGCCAACAACAAGGAATGTGTGTGTGTGTGTGTGATGTGCTCTCCATCAGATTTCTAGCTCTGAAGCATGTACGCGCTTAAGGCCTCAAAGTTTTTCTTCGCCTTTTCACCGAATACCTGTGGTGCCGGTGGCTCTTCGTTCACCTTCTCGTACACGAGGGTCCACTTTGCAATACAGCCATGTCCTTTGGGGACCACAACGAGTGTAGACTTGAAGACCTTGAAGTACTTCGTCAAGTCACCATCAATCAATGAGTATGTGAACGTCTTGCTAGCCTCGTCGATGAAATCAATCTTCTCGATCACCGTGGTGATGTGGGGGATTGCTGCACCAGTTCAGTATTAATTTAACAAGTAAAAAATGCATGATATATTCTTCGATGATCATATTACCTAGAGAGTCGGTGTTAATTCTCGTTTCTGTTTACTTGCAGGATGATGTTAACGTCAATTCTTATTTACTTGAGCTGATGTTAATTGGGGTGCTAATCATTTTCGTGTTTACTTAAATTGATGCTCACACCACTGGTTTCTATGGAATGGGATCTAGGTGTCAGGGAGATGGAAAGTTAACACCAATCTTACTAACAGTATTCCTTAGAATTGATGTTAGCAAAATTGACATTAAAGACCTCAAAACTTGAGTTATATATAATTATATGGATTTACCTCTCTAGTGAACGAAAGTTAGCCTCCTAAATAAATTAACCCTATTGTTTCCGAGTGTAGAGTACATATATATATATATATATATATATATATATATATGTATATACTTGCGACAAGAACCAGTAAATCACCTTCGCTGAAAACGACCTTTCTAACGGAGCCTGCGCTCTTCCCGTCACCTTCAACCATCTCTATGCTCTTGACATCTTCGGAGAATATCTTGGGATAAATTTCATTGGAACACATGATGCCCTCCCAAAATTTATCAGCTGAGCAACCGAGCTCGACCTCCATCTCCAACTTCCCGCTCAAGGGTGCCATCTCTGGAACCAGACTGCAGACAAGACAGGATAGTTGGGGGAAGGAAGGTTTAAATATTTCTACTCTATGTTGGAGGTTGTGGTGGTGCAGAGCATCGAGATGTTACGGTGGTATTTATAGCCTTTTTCTCTTAATTATAATCAGTTCCATCTCATTTAGGTACATCGAACTGTAGGGATAAAATAATTTTATATTATTTTAGTTCAGTTCTACATGTCGAATGCCTTGTGGGGACAAGAAAAAGTTGATACGGGTTGGTGAGAGTCAGCAGTACTCATTGGTCGAAGGTGTGTACCCTCGAGCCTTTCTTGGACTTTTTTCACCCTATGGTGTTTTTTGAGAATTTTTTATTACTTTAATATAGATTTCTAAGTAATTATTTCAATCAATAATTCTCACTTTTTTTTATTAAATAAATACTCACTGCATTTGCTACTCTTAATTTTAATATATAAAATATATTTGTACATTATAAAATATATATGTCACATGACACATTATATATATATATATATATATATATATATATATATATATTAGGATGAAAAGCAAATTATCGTTTGTATTTGATTCAAACGAGTGTCCTTACTCCGTAAGATCAACGTTTAGTACAAATCATTGCTTATTCTAGGGTTTAAATTTTTAATCTTAATTTGAAGGAGTTTTTTTTTCTTGCTCTCTCCCTCTTCTATTTCGTTGATAAAGATGAAGGAGCTTTCATAACTGTAAAATCAAAGGGGTCCAAGAATAAGGTTAGATGATCTTAAAAGTAATCCCTGGGTAAATTAAGGTGCACTTGCGAAATCCTTCGACCACGTCAATCGAGTTTAGTTTATACGTAAGAAGTAAGTAACTGGTAAATTAAGCTTATATCGCTCCACATGTACAAGGACATATAGCAATCTATAGATTATAAAGTCATACATACCATTTAAATTGTAATCACAGTCTGTAGAAGGATATCCCATCAAAACCATCCAACTATGAAAGTGTTTAGCAAAGAACAAACTCATGATCTTGATAGGAAAGAAGTATGCATGGTTATCAAGATAAGTAACATCAGTAGCAACCACCAACGTGTGCGGAAAAACTTTTCCCTACCAAATCTTGGAAATTCAAAAGGCTTAATCAGGAAAAGTAAGAAAGTGTTTATATAAAATTCCAATTTCACGTCACGCTCGTCCATTCTCCATCAAGTGGTCAAACTTTCAAACGTCCAAATATTGCAAGGTAGAAGAAAAAGGATAATTTTCTTTTTTCGAGAAGCTATGACCGTCCGATTTATACCAATTAATTTTTTATCGTAACTCTTTACAATCGACGAAGTTGAAAACGTAACAAATTCATGATAGAGGTAACAAAAGACAAAAATGATATTTATATATTTAGCATATGAGAAAGAGGAAAAGATATTTACTTCTTGTCAAAAATATTATTTTCTTTTTAAAACTTAATTTTAGTTGTATTTATGTATCTATTTTGTAGAGATATATAAATTTGTAAATATGAGAACTTAGAGGTATATGTGCAATATCAATAATATATAAAAATTTAAGGGTAGTATTATATATATTCTATTATATATTTTATGATATATCTTAATGTTAGGTCGAATATTGCTATTATTCTATGTGTAACCCCTATCTCCTTACCTCCTTCTTCTATGGGATTCATCAATTTTGAATTCAAATTTTCCATATAAAAAAAGCATCCCACCAATAGCCCCCCAACCTCCTGCTACACCACCCACCCATCCACAATCTCCTTCGACGAGCTTCCCCACATGCAACCCCGACCTCCGGTAGCTCCAACATCCTCTGACGAGTTCCTTCGACCCCAGCCTGACCCCGACAAAGCTCCTCCAATCGACTTCGACGGAGCTCCTCCTCCGACCCCATTCCATCCTGACCATGGTCCTCCAGCCGACCCTAATCCCGACCGAGCTCCTCCGACCTCATCCCAACCTCGACCCCAGCCCCATCCTGACCTCGATCGAGCTCTTCCAACCTCATCCCAACCTCGACCCCATCCCGACCCTGACTAAACTCCTCCAACCGACCTCGATGTCCCAAGTATGTCTTGCAGATCAACATGGTCATTGTGGACTACAAGTATTCCCTGTGGGGTTTCGATGCCACCTCCAGCAGATACCTCCCCAAATTGTCGGAGGTTAGAAGGTTTTACGAAGTGGGTTCTTATCGCTTTTGCGATTGGTGTTGATGGCTTTGAGAAAAGTGATGCGTTTTTGTTGAAACTTGGGAAGTGATGATGTTGTTTTGGGGGTTAAAATTTTGATTTATGAAGTTGGGGATGCTTAGGTCGAGAATGTTAGATGGTATATTCTATTATCATTGACAATGTAATTAATTCTGCTATCATCATTGTTTTTCTCAATAAGAGTTGCCATGCCCTCGATGGAATAAGAATGTTAGAGTAAACTTTTTAAAATTATCCGCTTGGGTTTACTCCCCTTGACATAATGAAACAAATGGTAATCTCATCTCACCTATTATTTACTTGCCTTTAAGCATCCTGTACTCTTCCTTGTTTTAAGTGGCTATTTTAAGAGCATATCTAATCTAAGCTTTGAAAAGTAGTCATCTTTGGCTACATCAATTACTTGAGTAGTATAAAAGTTGTTAAATAGGTGTCAAGGGCATCAACATAAAAATATACGTGGTAACAATGGTATATAAACTTATGTTGATGTGGTTCATATCTTTTTTACTTGAGGTGATGGTGGCTTTTCAACTCATCTGGTGCTGATGCCATTAGCACCAATTGTAATACCGTTAGCACCACAATTGATGTTTACATAATTAATGTCAACAATAAGAAGATAAGTGATAAGTAATTGATGCAACAATACCAAGATAAGTGATTAGTGTTTGCAATAAATACTTGAGCACTATAAAAGTTACTGAATAAGTGCAAGGGGCACCAACATTAAAATATACGTGATGACATTGGTATCTAAACTAGATACGTAATCGGTGATGATGCCATTAGCACCTATGGTGGTGCCGTCGGCACCATAATAGGTGTTTGAATCATTGATGTCAACAACATCAAGATAAGTAATAAGTAATTAATGCCAACAATACCAAGATAAGTGAAAAGTATTTGCAATACATACTTAATGTTACGACCCGATTTCCGGATCTCTACAGAACCCGAGACCGACTCGCCTTAACTAATCCCACGACCTAGTCGTCTAACGAGAAATAACTAAAAGTAGGAAATAAACCACATTCACACATTTAATATAACTAAGCGGAAGGAAAGAATGAGGCAGTAAAGAAAAGTAGAATAATTGCCTCAAGATTGTACATGACACCACAACAACAACAGAAATAGAAAGTAACAAGAACAGTAAATTTAAAGTCCAGTACTCACAATTACAGCAGAACAAAAGAGCTGGAAAGAAAATTACTACAGCTGGGCTCGACTGGGCCCAGCTCCCTCTGTAGCTGGAAATTCGAGCTGCTCAACTCCTGGTCCTGAATAGGGTTACGAAAAGACGGAGTCAACTAACGTTGAGTAGAGTGGTGTTTACATTATTTATGTGCAAGTAAAGTAAAAACAACATGTAGGTTTTATTCTCATTTCTATTTATCTCATTTATGTGTTTCTAGTTCATCTATTTCTCAAAGTATTCAAGTATTTCTTGATCTTGCTTGTTCCTCGTGGGAACGATCTTGATTGTAATCTTTTCCGTAAAGTAAAAGGTACACATGGTGCTCTCCTGGTCGAAAGAGTCCCCTGCTGTAGTCCTACACACAGTCAATCACCCCGAGGTCACTGTCGAGACGTAACGATTACTACGGCACGGTGATAAGCACACGGGTAGCTATCCCGCACTGACACGCGGTCAGTCGTTTCCGCTAACGGGTACGCCCAAAGTATTTGGGAAAGCGCACCGCGTGCCTTCCCAAAGCCCTCATCTGCGTACGAACTCGCAGACACAACTTTAGCCCAACATCCCCTACGCTACAATCTGCACGGCGGAAGGTAGTGCAAGAAGATACGTACCTCACGTGATATTATGCTTTCAGACGTCCGGTTTCAGCTCCGGAAGTCCTGGTGCCTTGCCAGCTATCTGGACGATACTCCAGACATATGATACTGGAAAACTTCCAATATCAGAACCTCCTCCACACATCTTGTCCCTCTCGCGCCTCCGCCCTCAGACAACACAGCGGCAGCTCCAACAGCTACAGGAGCTTGAGAAGCTCCGCGTCGGCATCCTCCTCTCTCCCACGAACTCCTCCTCGAACTCCACCGAGCTCCTGCGGTTGTCGTCCTCCTCCCTCGCACTCTCTCGCTCTCGCTCTTCCCCGTTCTCCCTCGTCGGCTCCTCTCCTTCCTCGTTGCAGCTGCAGCAGAGACGGAAGGCTGGAGGGGCATGGCCGACGCAAGGAGAAGGTGGAAGTGGCGGTGGCTTGAGTGGTGACGGGGTGAGAAGAAGAGAAGGGGGGTTTAAATAGGATGGGTTTAGGGTTTAGGAGGTGAGGGTGCGGAGGAGAGAGAGACTCCTGCACGTCGCCTGCACGCAGAGCGCGAAAGGGACGCACGAAATTTCCCACTTTCAGACGTCCAAGCATGTGCCCAAACGTCTAGACAGACGTCTGACTGAAACTCCAAACATCTTATCCAACAAAAAAGGCAATGGGTCATTTCACTTAAGCACTATAAAAGTTTCAAATAACTGCTAGGGGCACCAACATAAAAATATACGTGATGACATTGGTATCTAAACTTACGCGACTGATGGTAATGCCGTTAGTATCTATGGTGGGGCCATCAGCACCATAATATGTGTTTACATAATTGTTGCCAACAACAATAAAATAAGTGATAAGTAATTGATGCCAACAATATCAAGATAAGTGATAAGTGTTTGCAATAGATACTTGAGTACTTTAAAAGTTACTAAATAGGTGCCAGGAGCACCAACATGAAAATGCATGTGGTGACATTGGTATGTATTGGTGCAAAGGCACCACGATCGTCAATTTTGATGATAACAAAACACTTTTGTTTTAACATTTGCATTTGAGTTTAAGATTTCAGGATAATTGCAAATGGATACAAGTGTGAAGGACCTCAAAGCTCGCTTCGACGGTGGATTGGAGGAGCTCATTAGAGGAGAAGGAGCTTCACAAGGAGCGAAAGCTTGAAGAAGGAAGGATATGAAGAATAGCATAGATTTTCGTTTTTGTTCGTTGTACTTTATTTTTGTTTCTTTTGTCGCTCTTTATTTTTGTCTTAGAATTTTTATTAAAGAGCCTTAAAGTTACCTAACTGTAGTTCTAGGAACACTTGCACAACCCTAGGACACTTAGACAATTGTTAGAGAACTTAGAAAATCAAGATAGGCGTCAGACAACCTTATTAGAAGTCTAATCTGATAATCAGACGTCCGATAGTGAACTGTAAGACGTCTGAATGTTGAAGCCGATGTCCAAGAACACTTAGGCTGGACTTAGTAGGTTTTGTCTATTGAAATCAGATGACCAACTCTTAGTTCAGACATCTTAGCAGACATTTGATGACTTGGCCAGATGTCTTGGTGCTGTGTAAAATCGTGACCGGTTTGATTATATTTTATTATTTGAAAACAAAAATTCTCCAAGGTTGAACCCAGGGAGAAAAACTTGATTCTAGAAGCGTAGAAAATCACAATTTATAATAGATACTGTTTTACAAAAGAAAGACTAAAGAAGGGAAAAAAATCTCTTCTTTTCTTCTCTCTTTTCTTCTTTTGTCTTTCTTTCTCTCTCTTCTCAGATGTCTGACTCCAAGGGTCAGACGCCTTAAATGTCACTTGCTACAGTAGTGCTTCTTCTCTTTTCAGCTACTGCTGCTGCTGGTTCTTATTTTCTCTGCTGCACTCTGCCTTCTCTTTCTTCTTCTTTGCCTTAGGCTTTAGCTGCATCTTTAGCTTCTTCTTCCTTGGCCTCTCTCTGCTCTTCTACTGCAGATCCTCCTTGGCTTCTTCTTCTTCTTTCTTTTCTTCAGCAGCGTCTCTTCTTCTCCTATTCTCTTCCTTTTCTTCTTCTTCTTGCTACTGCACTCCCACCTCCTCCTCCTCCTTCTTCTGCTTTCCTGCACAGTGCATGGTTAGGCAAAAACCTACCCCTACCCTCCCCGCGTCTCTCTCTCTCTATTTCACTTTAGGGTTCGCTCTCCCAAGGCCTTAATCGGGTATGAGGGTCGGGTGACGCGCTCGGGACCAGGTGCACCGGCGTGGGTGGTGCGCGAGGTGTGCACGGATAGGTTAGTTGGATCCAGGTGCTAGGTCCGCGGGGGAGTGTCGCGGACGAGGCGTGGTAGGGGGCGGCGAGGGACCTCACCCCTGTGTGTCTTGAGGCAAATAACCCAATTCACAAAATCAATTTAAACCGCCCGCCGCGCTCCTACGTTTACGAGGTGGGACTAAATGTCCCACCTGCTTCTGCTAGCGCTCGCAGGAGGTGAGCTCCACCCAATTGGAGCCGCTGTGAGTTGCGCACGGCCTGTTCTCAGGTTGGATGCACTTGCCCACCCAACGCGCGTCGCTTGGACTCCTGAAGCCTTGAGTGCGTGACTTGGAGCTCGAGAACAAGCAAGCTTGCTTGCTCGTTATGGCGGACGGAGGCTAGGATCTGCAAGACACAAAAATGGCCTTGCGGCCCTGTCAGACCACGGGAAAACCTTCGCTGTATCACGGAGAAGGTGAAGAAGGGGTCAACTGGCCACGGGGTAACCTAGGCATGCATGCCCAGGTCGCCCTGTGTCCGTGAAAATGGGTGTCTTCAGGGGAAGTATTGGGAGCGTGTGGTGGTGAATGGGAAGAGGGGTTATGATCAGTGAGTCGTGGCGGAGCTTGTGAGGTGGTTGGTGAGGTGGGTGGATGCGTGGAGCGGTGGATACACCTCGCTGGTGGTCTGCCAGAGGTGAAGGTGATGATGGTCAGCGTGTGGCAGTGCATGATTTAGGAAATAGATAAGGGGGAAATGAAGAGGGGAAAAAGGGAAATAAGTCTAACCTAACTAAGTGGACGAAAGGGGGGAGAATCGGTGGCTGGCTGTACCTGCTGTCGTCGAAGAAGATGATGTCCAGGGAGGAGTGACGGTGATGATGACACTCTCTCAAATTCACTCCAGGGTTCGCTCTCCCAGAGCCTTAACTGGGTATGCGGGTCGGGTGACGTGCACAGGACCAGGCGCATCGGCGTGGGTGGTGCGCGAGGTGTGCACAGGCAGGGTAGTCAGATCCGGGTGCCAGGTCCGCGGGAGAGTGTCGCGGATGAGGCGTGGCGGCGGTACAAGGGACCTCACCCCAGTGTGTTTCGAGGCGATAAGCCTGAAACACAAATTCAATTTAAGTGCAGGCGCCCGCTCGTGAACTTCCGAGGTGGAACTAAAGTCCCACCCGCTTCTGTGCTTGCTCCCGCAGCAGAAGTTCTCTCAATTTCTGCAGGCGTGGAGTCTCTTGACTCCACTCGAAGTCTGGGTGCGTGCGTGCTGTAAACCTGCACCTCCTGAGGGCTTCGCCTGGAGCTGACCGCGACCTGGAGCAGCTTCAAGCTCAGCGGTAATGGCGGAGAGCGGCCTGACCCTGAAATCAGAAACACGGCCTTTTGGCCACGTCAGACCATAGGAAAACCTTCGCCGTGTCACGGCGAAGGTGAGGAGGGGGTTGGCTGGCCGTGTGGCGGCCTAGGTGTGCGTGCTTAGGTCGCTCTGTGGCCGTGTTTATGGGTGTGTTTAGTGGGTGTTTAGGGAGGTGTTGGCTGTTGATGAAGGGGTGGAAAATGTTCAGCGGTCGGTGGCGGAGGTGAAGAGGTTGGTGGCGAGACGTGTGAAGGTGTGGAGTGATGGGTGCTTCTCGCCGGAGGTTGGTCGGAGATGGGGAAGATGGCGGTGGATAGTTGCTGTCGAGGGGTAATTTGTGAAATAAATTGAGGGGAATTGAAAAGGGGATAGAGAGGAGTAAGTCTAACCTAATTAGCAGACGAAAGATGGGGAGGAGGCGGCGAGCGGCTGTGCTGCCGTCGCCGGAGAAGACAACGCCCAGGGGAGAAGATGACGATGAGGAAGAGGTGCTGGAGGGTGCCAGCTGGTGCGGCCAAGCACAGTGGATGATGGTGAGCGTAACCCTGCCATTGGTATGGTGGTAGGGTGACGAGATGCGGAGGAGGAAGGTCGTCGAAGCCTGCGGGCGAATGGCCGAAGGAGGAAGAGACGAATTTTGAGGGAATTCCTTGGCCAAGACAAGCTCCAAGGAAGCGGCAGGGGCTGCTGCTCCTTAAATAGGGGCTGACAGGGAGGGGATCGCGAGGAGGAGGCGTGGGCTCCTCTCCGGAGGCATGGCCGTAAAAGACCTATACCTCTCGAGCATTCGCACGCGAGGTATGGCGGCCGGCAGGGCATGGTAACCGATCCATGCGGAAGAGGACAACGTAGGAGATCTTCCTTTCAAGTCTGGGGCCGGCTCCCCAGGTCTGCGTAGCGCCATCCTCCATGCAAAGTCGCCGGAGGTATGGCCTGCGCAGTGCGGTGGTAGAAGGACCTGTCTGCAGAAAGAGACGATAAAGATAGGGGGTTTCTGCAAGGGTCCAAAAAGCTAAGTGTCAAAAAGTAATTGTTGAGGACCATTTTGTAAAGTGGGTCAAGGCGACCTTTCCTTAGGTCCAAATTATGGTATAACCGTAATTTGGACCTAAGGAATCAAATGGTGAGGTTGGTTTTTAGGTTTAACCATGTTTGATCAGACATTTTGCACAAAAATCTAAATAAGGTCAAAAATTGGGTATAGTTCTCAATCTAGGTCAAGACAGGTTCCAATGGCCAAATTGAAGGTTCTAAACCTTAGGGGATATTTTTTCATGAATTTTATAGGATTTAATTGATTTTTATCTTGCCTGAAACTTCGTGAATTAAAGTGAGTTTGTTTTAGGGTTACAGAATGTCATTTAATTCCCAAATTTTGTTATAACCCTTTCCTGATCGAATTATCCCACTTTTTCTCTTATTAAGCCCATTTGACCTGTGTCTAGACCCTTAGAAATCCCATTTATGTACTGCAATGGTAAAATTGTAGTTTTACCCCTTGTGAATTATTTTATACTCAGATTTGCAATTTCTTGATTTAAGCTTTCCCTTAGGCTTTATAGGAGCTTTTGTACACTTAATTAGGTTAAAATGTGCTAGTTAGGGTTCATGATGAGGTTCTCATCAGGAGCCAACTCTTTGTTTTAAGTGTGCGCACCATCTCCTCTTGCAACT
This sequence comes from Thalassia testudinum, assembly GCA_037157565.1. Lineage (NCBI taxonomy): Eukaryota > Viridiplantae > Streptophyta > Magnoliopsida > Alismatales > Hydrocharitaceae > Thalassia > Thalassia testudinum. The sequence continues at coordinate 60,888,656 of JAZHRO010000030.1, forward strand.
ACCGTGCGGCGACAGAGCACGGCGCACTGCCGATCTTCATCACCACACCTGCGCTCGCACAACAGCAACAACAGTCTCCGTGCTCCCACCGGTGGTGAATAGCGCACTCGTGCTCCCAGCCCGCGCTCGCACAACAGTGCACTCGCGCCTCCCAACCCGCACGTGCACAGCCGCAGCAGCAAACATTCCATTGCTGACCTCCTCTCGCACGGCCCTTGCGCGTGTGCCACAGCCGGCCCCCTCTTCTTCTTCTTCTCCATCAACCCATAGAGCGGGTGTTTATCATGCTGAATCGGGTTTTAAGAATATCGCGTTGTAATATAGCCGAAAAAGCCTTTAAAACAAATACAATTTTATTACTCAAATTTTAAAGTCCGAGGTCGAACACAGGGAGCAAATTGGTGCTTTAAAAATCAAGATCACAATTAAATGAATATGTAATAATTTCAATGTCACAATGCAAAAATATAAGAGTAGATGTGTAGCACAAAATATTCAAGAACTCAATTATGAATAAAAAATAGAATTTCTTCTCTCTTTGATTCTCTTCTCCTTCTGATTTTTGCCTTGGTGAGCTCTGTCTCCTGCCTTCTGATTTGGCCTTGGCTTCTCCCTTCTTCAGTTTTCCTTGGCTTCCTCTGCCTCTCCTGCTTCTTCTTGTTTAGCTTTTCTCTTCTTTCTCTCTCTGCCAGCTGCCTTCTTCTTTGGCTTTTGCTGTGTTGCTTTCAGCTTCTTTTTGCTTCTCTTTTCCTTCTTTGCCTTAGCATCTGCAGCCCTTTTCTTTCCTTCAGCTCCTTCTTCTGTTCTTCTTTCTCTTCTGACTTCTGCCTTCTCTGCTGCCTTGCCATCTCCTTCTTCTTCCTTAGCTTCTCTTCTTCTCCTCTTCGGCCTGCAGAGCAAAACCTACCCCCTACCCACGCGAACTCTCTTCTCTCTTTTCTCTCTTAGGTTCTGCTCTCCCAGAGCCACGTTTCTCGGGTAATCGGGTCGGGTACACACCCGGGACCAGGCCCACCAACGTGCAGTGGTGGGCGATGTGTTCTAGCCAGGTGGGGTCACCAGGTCCGCGAGGCGTGGTCCCGGACGAGGCGTTCGGGTCGGATGACAGAGGGACCTTACCCTGTGAGTTGGAGGTGAAGAGCCTATGGCAAGAAAATAATTTATGCGGGTGAAGCACCTCGAAACTTTCCGAGGTGGGACTATCTTCCCACCCCCTTCGCGCGTGCCTGTAGCAGAAGAACTCCTTCGATTGAGGCAGCTGCGACTGCCCTCGACTCTAATTGGATGAGTGGAGATGCTCGCAAGAGTGCCCCGCGTAGCCTGGGACTCGACCTGGGGCTGACGAAGCCTGGAGCTCGTTGCAAGAAAGCTTCAAGCCTGGCGTCAATGGTGTAGGGCTCCTGGACCTGAAATCATCACAACGGTTTTGCAGCCACGATAAAACACTTAGGGAGCTTCGCCAAAGTGCAGCGAGTGTACAGAGGTGGTCTGCGTGGCGTGGGAATGCCTGTGGGAGCGTGCCTAGGGCACACTGTGGCCGTGTGTGTGGGTGTGTTCGGGGGTGTGTTTGGGTGAGTTGCGGAATGATATGAGTGGGGGATTATGATCTGGGCATCGAGGTGGAGCTTATGGACCGGTCGGCGAGGAGGGAGGTGGTCTGTGGAGGTGGAGCGAATTCGTCGGTTTTGGTGGTCGGAGGTGAAGGGGATGATGGTGGTGGAGTACGGCAGCAGTCGGTTGAGGGAAATAAAGAGGAGGAAGGAATGTAGAGGGTGAGAGAGAATTATCTAGGAGGTGAAGAGATGAAGATGAGACGGAGGTGGCGTCTGGCACGTATTACCGATGTCGGAGACGGAGATGCTTAGTGAGGATGGTCGATGAGGACGAAGAGGATGCAGGGGCGTCGGCGGGTGCTGCGCAACGTGGATGAACGTGAGGGAGAGGAACCTGCCACCGGTATTGTTGCTAGGTGACGAGGGAGAGTAGGAGAGGTTGCCGGAGCTTGATAAGCAAGTTGGCCAGCGGAGGAGAGACAAAATTGAGGAGGTTCTCTGGCTGATTCAAGCTTAGGAGATGCGGGGTGAAGTGGGGCTGCTTAAATAGGTCACGGGAAGGGGTTTTGTGCTTGGAAGCCAACCTTCCAAGCAAGGTAAGGTCGCCGGCGATGATAACTCGAGAGAGACCTAAATCTCTCATGCGTTCGCATGAGAGATTGGGTACCAAGTAGGGCCTCAAATTGGGTTCACATTGGAGGGGATTTTTCAGAGAATCTCCCTTCCAATTTTGAAGGGGATTCTCTGAGAGATTTGGGAGAAATCGCCTTCTAAAACTTGCTGGAGTAGGATTCCTCTGCTCTAATGGTGGAGGGACCTAATTTCAAAGAACGATGAAGAATCTAGAGGTCAAATGCAAGGGTTTTTGAAAGATAGGGGTAGGAATGTAATTGGGTCAGACCTATTCGAAAAGTGAGTCAAGATGAGTTCCCCTTAGGTCCAAATTTCGGTAAAAACCTAATTTGGACCTAAGGAATCCAATGGTGAAGTTAGATTTTGGGTTTGACCACGTTTGACTAGGTAATTTACGTAGAAATTTAATTTAGGGCAAATATTTGTCTGAGACCCCATTCTTGGTCAAAATGGGTTCCAATAGCTAAATTGAAGGTTCTAAACCCTAGAGAATATTTTTATATAATTTTTAGAGGGTTTATGTGAATTTTATCCTAACCAGAACCTTGTTTAATCAATCGATATATTTTAGGGTTACAAGAAGTCATTTAATTCCCAGAACTCGCATGAACCCTTTTCTATCTGTTTCAACCCACTTATTATCTTGTTAAGACCATTTGACCTGTGTTTAGATCTTGCGAAAATATGTTGTTTCTTGCAATGGTAAAATTATAATTTTACCCCTTATTTCTTGCATTTCTCTCAAAATGATTTTTCAGTGAATTAAGACCTCCAGTTGGTTATGTAGGAGCTTTTGTTCTCTTTTATGTGTCAAGTTGGGCTAGTTAGGGCTTGATGAGAACACCAACATGAGTCCTAACTAGTTCATTTTGACCCATAAAAGAGAACAAGAGCTCCTATATAACCAACTGGAGGTCCTAATTCAATGAATAAACATTCTGAGAGAAAAGTAAGAAACAAGGGGTAAAACTGTAATTTTACCATTGCAGTACAACAACGGATTTCTCAAGGGCTAAACAACAATCAAAAGGTCTTAACAAGATAAAAAGTGGGTTGGTTCAGACAGAAAAGGGTTCGTGCTAGTTCTGGGAATTCAATAACATCTTATAACCCTAAAACTGACACACTTGATTAACCAAGGTTCTGGTCAGGATAAAATTCAACTAAATCCTATAAAAATCATATAAAAATATTCTCTAGGGTTTATAACTTTCAATTTGGCCATTAGATCCTATTTTGACCTAGAATGGGGTCTCAGCTAGATATTTACCCTAAATTGGATTTTTACGTAAATTGCCTAATCAAACGTGGTCAAACCCAAAATACAACTTCACCATTGGATTCCTTAGGTCTAAATTAGGTTTGTACCAAAATTTTGACCTAAGGGGAACTCATTTTGACCTACTTTGCAATAAGTCCAACTGATTACATTTCTACCCCTATCTTTCGAAAACCCTTGCATTTGGCTCCCTAGCTTCTTCGTCGTCCTTGCAAATAGGTCCCTCCACCATTATCGCGGAGGAAATCCTACTCCGGCGAACTTTAGAAGAAGGATTCTCCTTGATTGTTTAGAGAATCCCTCCCAAAATTGTAAGGGATATTCTCTGAGTAATCCTTTCCAATCTAAACCCACTGATGAACCCTAATTTGTACCCAATCTCTCATGTGAACACATGAGAGATTTGGGTCTTTTTGAAGCTTCCAACTCCGATGGACATACCTTGCTTGGAAGCTTGGCTTCCAAGCAGAAAACCTTCCCCAGAGGACTATTTAAGCAACTCCTGATCCAGCCGCATCTCCTCAGCTTGGAATTGGGTCGGTCCACCTTCAATTTGTCTCTCCTCATCGGCCACAAAAACTCCGCAAGCTCTGGTGGTTCCTCCCTGATGAGAACCTCATCATGAGCCATAACTAGCTCATTTTGACCTAATACAGAGAATAAAAGCTCCTACATAACCTTAGAAAGGCTTGGCTCAGAGAGATTCTGAGTTTGCAAAGAAAACATAAACTGAGGGGTAAAAATGCAATTTCACCAATCCGATCTGAAAATAAGGTAACTCAGGGTCCAAACATAGGTCAAAACAACCTAATAAGAAGAAAAGTAGGATGAGATGACTCAATAAGGGCTACAGCAACTCCAAAGAATTAAATGACAGCCTGTAACCCTAAAAACAAATCCACTTCAATTCACGTGGTTCGAGGCAAGGTAAAAATCAACTAAACCCTCTAAAATTCATATAAAAATAATCTCTAGGGTTTAGGACTTTCAATTTGGCCTTAGGAACTCATTTTGACCTACATTGAGAACCATGCCCAATTAACAACTTAATTTGGGTTTTTACGTAAATTGATCGGTCAAACAAGGTTTAATCTAGAAATAAAATTCACCATCAGAATCCCTAGGTTCTAATTAGTCATGTATAAAAACCTGGGCCTAAGAAGAAACCTTCTTGACCAACTTTACACTTTGGTCCTCATATATTTACTTTTTGGCCCTCAACTTTTGAACCCTCACATTTTGGCCCCTAACTCTCCTTCGTTCTTTACATTTAGGTCCCTCCTGCAAAACCTGCGCAGCGCCATGCTCCGGCGACCTTGCGCGGAGCATGGCACCGCGCAGGGTGAGGGAGGGGCCCTGGCAAGTCAATGGGGGGTACCCTGCGTCGTCAGCCACCGCAGGGACACCCCCCTGAGTGATGCGACCACCCATACCGCCCGTGCGAACGCACGGACGGTATGGGTCCCCTTCCTCCGGCGTCCTCCGGCGAGGGAGACACGTCGTCTCCCTCTACCCTCCTCTCTGATTCTGCCCCTATAAATACACTCGTCGCTTCGCCGTTCTTCCCAGCTCGGATCTGACGGAGACACCCCCTCAATTCCTCCCTTCACACTCCGACAGACGCCCCCTTGCTCCGGCGGCCTCTCCTCCTCCTCCTCGTCGCCCTGCCGCACTACCAGCAGCAGGGTTACCTTCCCTCGATCTTTCCGCGTCACGCCGCACCCAGCTGGCGCCTCTCCGGTCCCTTCCTCGCCGCCGCCCCTTCCTCTGGGCAATTTCTTCTCCAGCGACAGTCGATACGACTGTCGCCTGCGCCAACCCCTCTTCGTCCAGCTTAATAGGTAAAACTTCTCTTCTTCCTCCCCTCTTTCTTTTCCATACTGAAACCCTTACTGTCGGCCCCGATTTCCCACCGATCACCCTCACCTTCTCCACCTCCGGCCAAACTCCGGCGAACCGCTCCCATCGCTCCAGCACCCCACACGGCTCGCCGACCTGTGCATAACCTCCGCCTCCTCACCCTGATCCTCTTCCACCCCTCCACTTCCCACCAAACGCCCTCTGCAGATCCACCGAACACACCCACTTCTCCGCCCACAGTTTGACCTAGGGTGACCCTTTTGCTCCACCACGCCCACTGCAGACCCTCCGACCACCTTCGCCGTGCCACGGCGAAGGTTCTCCGCATATCTGATCAGGCCGAGAGGCCGTGCTTCTGTGAACAGGTGTCGCGCCCGCCTTCGCCATTGCTGACCAGCGAAGCTCCTTCGACTTGCTGCTCTAGGCACACCACGCCCAGGTCAGACTCCCAGGCTTCGCGGGGTAGCTTCGCGAAGTGTCAGGCTGCAGTTCGGGCAAAGCCCTCGCGCGAAGTTCGACTGCCGCTGCTTCCTCCGCGCAGGCGCTCACATTGGGGTGGGACATTTAGTCCCACCTCGGAAGGCTTCGAAGAGGCGCGCCGATATAAGTTGAAAACGTGCTGTAGGCTTATCGCCTCAGCACACGGGGTGAGGTCCCTCTCACACCGCTTCACCCGGCCCGTCCGCGAGCTCATCACGCGGATCCGGCCGACCCGACCCAACTTGACTCGCACTCCTCTCCCACCACCGCACGCCGGTGGGCCTGGACCCGGGCGTGACTCGTACCCGATTACCCGATTGCTCTAGGAGAGCTGTCCTAAGAGCGAACTCTGAGAGAGAAAGAGATGCGCGGGGGAGGGGGGTAGAGTAGGTTTTGCCCTCTTACTCTGAACTCTTGAGCGTGCAGGCACAGGTGAAGAAGAAGGAAGCTAAGGGAGACACTGTAGCAACAAGCGGTTTAAGTTGTCTGATTTTCAAATCAGACGACGTCCTGAAGACAGGTGAAGGCAAAGAAGAAGAAGGAAGGCGAGGCAGAGGAAAGAGAGGAACACAGAGAAGCCAAGTTAAGACTCTGCAGAGATCAGAAGACAAAGAAGAAGAAGAAAAGAAGAGAGAAGGAGCAGCCAAGTGAAGAAACAGAAAGCAGAAGAAGAAGAAGAGAAGCAAGAAGAAAAGAAGAAGAAGAGCACGGGAGGAAGATCTGAAGCAAGAAAAGAAGAAACAAAGAAAATAAAAAGAAGAAAAAGACAGGATCGTCCAACCAAGAAATAGAGGAAGAACACGAAGAACAAAAGCCAAATAGGAGAGAAGACAAAGAGGAAGAAAGAAGAGAAGAAGAAGAAGCCAAACTTTCATCTCTCTCTCTCTCTCTTTATTTTTGTAATAGAACATGTATATCTCTAGAATACGACTTGCTCCTTGAGTTCGACCTCGGGAGAACTGTATTTTCCGAGTAACAAATATTAGCAAATGATGGCAATAAATATCTGTACTACAACGACTTAAGAAAAGCTAGTTGCTGCCACCGTTCTCCAGTTGGCGCCGTTGCCGGGGAGCAACGGCTATTCTAGAGGTAAACATTTTTGTTTCTTTTTAGTTCTAATAATCTCCTCACTTTTGTGTAGCTACAGGAAATCAAGAAGACAAGCAACCGCACGACAACCACTCCGAGGACAGGTAATTTTTTCTCTCTCGCTATTAACCCCTAAACTCTAAAGAGGAAGAAAAGAAAAGAACAAGCACTATAGGGCTAACCTGTCTTCTATACTTAGTAAACCATAAGAAGTTGCATGTTTTCAACCCATTATTCCTGTACACTATTAAGGGTATTTAGGGGCTAACACATTCTTGCTTGAGCCCTAATTACCCACCAAAGAACTAACTGGACCAAGTAGAGCCAACATAAGATTCAACATTAGGGATTTAGAGACACACTTCTTAAACAAGAATTGAGAAACCTTAAAAGAAGTGTGCCCAAGCCATTATCTGAAAATACCTATCCAAAGAAACCCTAAAATAAGATTGGCTCTTTAAACACTTGAACCCTAAAAGACAAGACCTAATAAGCAAAACTAGCAGGTAAAGTTGACCATTTGGGTCAACTAACCTTCAAATTAGGTCACTCTTTGCACTTAAAAGACTAAAGTTCAAGTGGAACCTTAAGCACCTTGATCTTGAATTAAAATTGGTAGACTTAAGAGGTCAAGATCCCCATTCTGGTCTACCTGGAACCGCATTGACAAGAGAGGTCGGGTAGGGGAAACCCTGTAACCCGTGGGGACGCTCTACCGTGTAGGGGTCTTCGCAGGACTCACCCTCTCTGGCTGCCCAGGTAATTCTCAGGTGGTCGATCTTTCTGATCAAGGGGTCCATCTGCCCCGCACCTCTATAGTCACCCAACACATTCTTGGGTGTCTTGATTGGGTCCAGCACCTTCTAAACTCATCTCTTCCAACAGTGCATGTACGGTAGGAGGTCCTTAAGACCACCCTTAAGACCTCCTTTAGAAATTCACTCTCGTCAAGGCCAAGCCTCGACGCCCGTGTTTATGCAGCAACCCCCTCACATTATTCTCTCTTCTGATTCATAACCAAGTTCTTCTTCTTCCCCCATCATGGCTCAGCCAGTTGAGGAAGAAAACAATCTAGAGCACCAGCTCCAGCGACTCAACGACCTCTTCCAAAACTTTGTGCACCCACCGCAGCGTCCGATGATGCGGGACCACTACAATCCTGCTGCGGTGGCCGTTGAGCCTCGAGTCAGAATCCCGACTGGAGGACCTGATTCTGAATTGAAGCCCAATATGATTCATGCTATACCTAAATTCCATGGGCTTAATTCTGAAGATCCCTTCTAGCACATCAAACAACTAAAGCATCTGGCCAAAACTTTTGGGTCAGACGCACAAAATCGGGATATTCTTCTCATGAAGATGTTCTCCTTTTCTCTTATTGACAAGGCCGCCCATTGGTACCAAACTCAGACCCGGCCGATCAATAATTGGGAAGAACTTCAGTCCGAGTTCCTAAAAAAGTTCTTCCCTGTTGGACGGACCAACGCCTTGCACCATCAGATTACACACTTCACCCAACAAACAGGGGAACCTCTCCATGAGGCATGGGATCGTTTTCAGGATCTCATGAGAAAGTGCCCCCATCACAGAGTTCCTAAATGGGAACAAGTCCAATCTTTTTACCAGGGACTCCGTGAGGACATCCGTCTTTTCGTCAATGCAACCTGCGGAGGAAATATCATGGGTCAACATGAAGACACCGTGTGGGAGATTCTCGAAAACATGTGCGAGAACTCCATCAACAATGACTCCATGGGATTATTCGACAGGACGAATACCCGCGCAGCGACGAATCTTAGGGGAGCACATGAGACGCAGGGCCTGTCCGCATCAGTCGACCTGGAATTAATGGCCAGTCGATTGGACAAGGTCTCAATTATCGAAAAGAAGGTGGATGAGCTGACTCAGCATCTGCAGCGAGCCACCTCTGCGCATAACCCTTTCGCACAGCCTCCTTCCACAAGGGAAACTATGCAAAACATTCTCCATCGATCTTCTCCTAGGATGGACCCATCATCCGAATCTTTGCCCGGAAGTCCTTCCGATTCCTTCTTCACCTGCCAGGGAAATTCCATTCCCTCTTTCTCTAACCCTCTGGAGGTTCCTCAGACCTGCGAGGACCTCAACGCCATCCAGAACGACCCTTTCTCCAACACCTATAATCCTGGATGGTGAAACCATCCTAACTTCCAGTGGGCGGGAAATTCCCAAACCCAAAGACCATCCTTCCAACCCCGCCCACAACCTCCTCGTCCTTACCAGCCGCCTCAGCCTCAGCCCAACCCTACTTACCCATCTGGGCCGAATCAAGATCAAATGTCCCTTATCCTTCAGACCCTGGCTGACATTCAAAGAACGAATGCGGCTATCCAGAAACAACACAAGAACGAACTTACAGAGGTCCGAAACCAATTGACCCAGTTGGCAAACTCTCGCCAGCCAGGTACTCTTCCTTCCCAACCTCTGCCTAATCCTAATAACGTGCCAACCCAACGGCGCGTTACGAACCCAAACCCAGGCCATGCCCATATGATCTATCAGGCCCCCTCTGCTCCTTCACCTGACGGGATAGAGGCCTCCACTTCTTTTGCAGGTTACCAGCAGCAAGCTATCTTACCCAATCCCAACCAAAACCAGGCAGGACTTAAGTCCGTAACGACCCGTAGTGGTAAGGAAACCCAAGACCCACCTCATCCGAACCACTCCAAGCCTGGTAGTGATCCCAAGCCTAGGACAATAATCCAGGACGTCCCCACCCCTATCCCAGATCTACAACCAGGACCTATCCTAGAAGAACCAACCAAGATCCCGTTTCCCGAGGCCTTGACCAAGGGAAAGAAGACCACCAAGCCCGTGGCACCTGAGGAGGACCTGGTCAAGCTTTTTGAGCAGGTCCACATAAACATCCCCTTGATGGATGCAATCCGCCACGTACCAGCTTACACATGATTTTTAAAGAATGTGTGTACACCCCAACGTAAGCCGCGAACCAAGGGTGGGAGCCCAATTGTTCTGTCAGAGCAAGCCAGCTCTGTAATCCTCAGTAAACTCCCACCCAAGGCAAAAGATCCTGGTACTCCCCTGATTTCCTGCAAGATAGGTGCTACCCAATTTGATAGAGCTTTGCTAGACTTAGGTGCATCCATAAACCTGATACCCACATCCTTACTTGACCATCTAGAAGAATCTGAGCTAAAACCAACCGAGGTGACATTACAATTAGCAGATCGATCTAAAAAATCACCAAAAGGGATTCTCGAGGATGTTATCGTAAGAGTGAGGGATTTCTATTTCCCAGTGGACTTTATAGTCTTAGATATGGACGCGCCTAAAAACCCTAGGGATACACCAATCATTCTAGGGAGACCTTTCTTGGCTACTGCTAGAGCCAACATCAGCTGTGAGGAGGGCCAAATAGAGCTTAAATTTGGAGATCAAACCTTAAAAATTGATATATTTAAGGCCCAATAAGGAATTAATTGCGGTGTCATCGAACAGATTTGTGATGTTAGGATTTTGGTTGATGAGTCACACCTCCAGAATGACTCGATTATGCCTCATCAATCACAGAAGGATCTTGACCCGCAAACAGAGGATTCGAATCCAGACATACATAACCCAGTAACTCCTACCCTTGAACCTCACATCTACACTGAACCACCCGCTGCTGCTGATAACCCTATCCTCGAGTTAAAGCCTCTTCCTGCTCACTTGAAATACATCTTTTTGGGTTCCAATCAGACCCTTCCTGTGATTATAAATTCCACCCCTCAGTTCCGAACAGGAATCCCGTCTGATTACTATTCTCCAGCAACATCGCAGAGCCATCGGGTGGACTCTCGATGATTTGACTGGAATAAGCCCCCTCTTATTGTACTCATCATATCTATTCAGAAGAGGGCGCACGACCTTCTGGTGAAATGCAGAGACGTTTGAACCCTAATCTGCAGGAGGTCGTGAAAAGGAGATCATTAAGTGGTTAGATGCCGAGATCATCTACCCGATCTCCGATAGTCGTTGGGTGAGCCCAATTCAGGTTGTGCCTAAGAAGGCAGGACTCACCACCATAACGACTGAAACTGGAGAAATCATTCCTACCCGATTAGCCAATGCGTGGAGAGTCTGTATAGATTACCGCCGACTCAATTCCTCCACAAAGAAGGACCATTTCCCACTACCCTTCATTGATCAAATTCTCGAGAAACTAGCGGGAAATAGGTTCTTCTGCTTTCTTGACGGGTACTCCGGTTACAACCAGGTGGCAATCCATCCTGAGGACCAAGAAAAGACCACATTTACCTGCCCCTTCGGAACGTATGCTTTCCGAAGGATGCCTTTTGGTCTTTGCAATGCACCCGCTACTTTTCAGCGGTGCATGCTTGCCATATTCTTAGATATGGTAGGTGATTTCCTGGAAGTCTTCATGGATGACTTTTCAGTCTTTGGAGAATCTTTTGATGATTGCCTCCAACACTTGGTCCAGATACTCAGGCGATGCATTGAGGTGAACTTGGTTCTTTCCTGGGAAAAGAGCCATTTCATGGTGCCTGAGGGAATTGTCCGGGGACACTCAATTTCGGAAAAAGGCATCCAGGTGGATCGAGCTAAGGTTGATCTGATTTCTCGCCTTCCCGTACCTAGCTCGATCAGGGACATCCGTTCCTTTTTAGGGCACATCAGTTTTTTACCGCCGTTTCATTCCAGATTTCTCGAAAATCGTGCGCCCCTTACTTCTCTTCTCTCTAAGGATGTACCTTTTGAAATCTCCAAGGAATGCACGCTAGCCTTTGAAACCTGCATGACTGAGTCACCCAGGCACCTATCCTACAATCCCCTGACTGGTCTCAACCCTTTGAGATCATGTGCGATGCGTCTGACTTCGCTGTAGGAGCGATCCTGGGGCAGAAAGCTGACGGGAAACCCGTGGTCATCTACTACGCTAGCAAGACACTTGACGAGGCTCAGCGTAACTATACGGTTACGGAGAAAGAGCTGCTAGCCGTAGTATTTGCCCTTGAAAAATTTCGATCGTATCTTCTGGGTTCCCATGTCATCATTTACTCGGATCACACGGCTGTAAGGCATCTCCTTGCCAAGAAGGATGCGAAGCCCCGACTAATCCGTTGGATCTTGCTGTTGCAAGAATTCGATCTTGAGATTCGCGACAAGGCGGGAAGGCAGAATGTGGCAGCCGACCATCTGCCCCGTCTTCCTTCTGAGATCATCAACCCTTCCGAACCCATCATGGAACATTTTCCTGATGAGCACCTGCTTTTTGTTGGTACTCAGACTTCCATGGTTTGCTGATATAGTAAACTACTTGGCATCTCATCAGACATCGTCTGATTGGCCGAAGGCCAAGAAAGACAAATTGCATTCTGATTCCAAGTATTACATTTGGGAAGACCCGTACCTTTTCTGCATAGGTGCTGATCAAATTATTCGGAGATGCGTCCCGGAAGAGGAAATCAGCAATATCCTATCTTTCTGCCATGACCAGGCACGCGGTGGCCATTTCTCAGGGCATAAAACCGCATCCAAAGTCCTCCAGTGTGGCTTCTACTGGCCTACACTTTTCAAAGACGCATACAGTCACTACAAGGCATGCAGTCGTTGCCAGACTTTGGGCAACATGAACCATCGTGACATGATGCCTTTGCAGCCGATTCTCGTATGCGAAATCTTCGATGTATGGGGGATTGATTTTATGGGCCCCTTTCCTGTTTCGGATGGTTTCGAGTACATTCTGCTTGCGGTGGACTACGTGTCCAAATGGATCGAAGCCATACCGACCCGAACCTGCAATCACAAGATTGTTCTTAAGTTCATACATCAAAACATTTTCTCAAGGTTCGGGATTCCCCGTGCTATTATCTTTGATGGGGGGACCCATTTTACAAATGCTCAGTTTAAGTCACTGATGGCCAAATTTGGGGTGTCTCATCTAATCTCTACTCCTTACCACCCCAAAACAAATGGTCTAGCTGAGTTATCAAATCGGGAGATCAAGAAAATCCTACAAGTCACTGTTCGGCCTGACAGGAAGGACTGGCCGTCCCGACTTCCGGAAGCATTGTGGGCCTATAGGACCGCCCATAAGACCCAATTGGGCATGTCTCCCTTTAGACTGGTGTACGGAAAGGCATGTCACCTTCCCGTAGAACTGGGAGCATAAAGCCTATTGGGCAGTACGGAACTGTAATCTAGATCTTTCCAAGGTTGGAACCCACAGAAAACTCCAAATCAGCGAGATCGATGAATTACGCCTAGACGCGTACGAGAACTCGTGAATCTACAAGGAGCGGGTTAAAGCCTTCCACAACAAGCACATCTCGAGAAAGATCTTTCATCCTGGTCAAAAGGTCCTACTCTTTGATGCCCGATTCAAACTTTTCCCAGGGAAACTGAGGTCCAAGTGGGTCGGACCGTATTTAGTCCGACAGGTTTTTGGAAATGGAGCAATTGAAATCAGTCCACTCATCCATGATTCCGAACCTTTCATCGTGAACGGTCAGAGACTCAAACCGTTCATTGATGAGACTTCTACTGATTCGGCTGAGTCATCCCTCATCCTCCATTCCCCTTGAACTTACTGCGCCCGGCCGATGGCGTAAAACTCAGCGCTTAACGGGAGGCAGCCCATCATTTCTTGAAAATCTAAAACCTTTTTTCTGACACCATTGTGCACTTAAGGTTCACCCTTTAAGACAGCCGACTCCACCTCAGATGCTTGCATCTGAGATTAGAAATCGTCTGCAGAATTCATCCCGACCCATTCACTCACAAAAATATCTGTCTTAAGGAATAAATTAAGTAAATAAAAACCCCTAAATCACAATGAGGACATTGCAAGTTTTAGGCATGGGGGGGTATAAGTGCCAAACTTGTAGAAAAAAAAGGTTTTAAACAAAAAATTCACAGATGCCAAAAACACCATAAAAATTAAAAAGAATAAGAGGAGAAAGGAAATTTTGAGAAGGAAAAGAAACAAAATGAAAAGGAGCACAAAAAGATGAAAGAAAAGAGTAATATTCATTAGTAAGAAGCTAAGGAATTAACCTTAGTCTAGACCATTTTTTTCAAGAAAAGAAATGAAAAGTGCTTGGTAAGATTAGTAAGAACGCAAACCTTAGGCATTCTTGATAGACTCTTAGTACCCATTAAGATCTAGACAATCCTCAAGAGGTTGAGGAAAATGAAAAGCTTAAGTACTAGGTCCAAGGCTTAGGGAGTATTTGACCTCGCTAACTAACTTCTAGTTTACGGGACTCAGTAACCTAAGCACCCTAACCTCACACACAGCCTGGTTCAGCAAGCGTAAAAATCAAAATCACGTAGAAGCGTCGAAAAAATTCTGAAAAATACACCTAGAGTAGGAGCGGCCGATCAACACAAGTTGATTTGGATGAGTTCCCAGCGCAGAGAGGCGGGAAATCCCCTCAAAGATGCGTAACAAAATATCATCTCCTCGGTGCTTGTCTCTTAGGATATTCACATATCCTACTGGGGGCATGTAAGCACCCTGCTGGTTCAGATTCCATGGATGGCATTATCACGAAGTGTCAACTGCCAGGGTCTGAACGTAGCCACGGAACACCATGGATGGGATTATCTCGAAATCTCAGTAGCCAGGGTTCTGGGGGTTGCCATGGGCGGTGCTATCTCGAAGCATCGATCGCCAGGAACCCTTGGGATTGATGATGGGGGCAAGAAATCTGATACAGACCGTGTTGAAAAGCCAATCCTAAGCTAGAATTAAAAAGAAAAAAGAGAGAGAAAACTCTCCAAAAACAGAAAAAATTTCTACCTCTCTCTCTCTCAAAACGCACTGCGAACTGAACCAGGGCTAAAATCATTTCAAGCACGGGTGCTTTAACTACAAAGTCCAATAAACCTTAGGTTAGTTCTTATGGGTCTTAAAAACCCTTGCTAAGGACTGAGGCTGAGGCTAGACAGATTTGGATCTTGATTGGTACTAGAGTACCTTTTAAGCCTATGATCAGCATTCTAACCTAATCTAAGTTTAAATGAAAAAGCACTTATCTGAAGCTATTAAAGAACTTCATGGTCTAGAACAAGGGTTGAAACATTAAGTTTTTGCTAAGGGAGCAAAAGCTAGGCATGGGGGTATGATGAGAACCTCATCATGAGCCATAACTAGCTCATTTTGACCTAATACAGAGAATAAAAGCTCCTACATAACCTTAGAAAGGCTTGGCTCAGAGAGATTCTGAGTTTGCAAAGAAAACTTAAACTGAGGGGTAAAAATGTAATTTCACCAATCCGATCTGAAAATAGGGTAACTCAAGGTCCAAACATAGGTCAAAACAACCTAATAAGAAGAAAAGTGGGATGAGATGACTCAATAAGGGCTACAGCAACTCCAAAGAATTAAATGACAGCCTGTAACCCTAAAAACAAACCCACTTCAATTCACGTGGTTCGAGGTAAGGTAAAAATCAACTAAACCCTCTAAAATTCATAGAAAAATAATCTCTAGGGTTTAGGACTTTCAATTTGGCCTTAGGAATCCATTTTGACCTACATTGAGAACCATGCCCAATTAACAACTTAATTTGGGTTTTTACGTAAATTGACCGGTCAAACAAGGTTTAATATAGAAATAAAATTCACCATCAGAATCCTTAGGTTCTAATTAGTCATGTATAAAAACTTGGGCCTAAGAAGAAACCTTCTTGACCAACTTTACACTTTGGTCCTCATATATTTACTTTTTGGCCCTCAACTTTTGAACCCTCACATTTTGGCTCCTAACTCTCCTTCGTTCTTTGCGTTTAGGTCCCTCCTGCAAAACCTGCGCAGCGCCATGCTCCGGCGACCTTGCGCGGAGCATGGCACCGCGCAGGGTGAGGAAGGGGCCCTGGCAAGTCAATGGGGGGTACCCTGCGTCATCAGCCACCTCAGGGACACCCCCTGAGTGCTACGACCGCCCATACCGCCCGTGCGAATGCACGGACGGTATGGGTCCCCTTCCTCCGGCGTCCTCCGGCGAGGGAGACACGTCGTCTCCCTCCACCCTCCTCTCTGATTCTGCCCCTATAAATACCCCCGTCGCTCTGCCGTTCTTCCCAGCTCGGATCTGACGGAGACACCCCCTCAATTCCTCCCTTCACACTCCGACAGACGCCCCCTTGCTCCAGCGGCCTCTCCTCCTCCTCCTCGTCGCCCTACCGCACTACCAGTAGCAGGGTTACCTTCCCTCGATCTTTCCGCGTCACGCCGCACCCAGCTGGCGCCTCTCCGGTCCCTTCCTCGCCGCCGCCCCTTCCTCTGGGCAATTTCTTCTCCGGCGACAGTCGATACGACTGTCGCCTGTGCCAATCCCTCTTCGTCCAGCTTAATAGGTAAAACTTCTCTTCTTCCTCCCCTCTTTCTTTTCCATACTGAAACCCTTACTGTCGGCCCCGATTTCCCACCGATCACCCTCACCTTCTCCACCTCCGGCCAAACTCCGGCGAACCGCTCCCATCGCTCCAGCACCCCACACGGCTCGCCGACCTGTGCATAACCTCCGCCTCCTCACCCTGATCCTCTTCCACCCCTCCACTTCCCACCAAACGCCCTCTGCAGATCCACCGAACACACCCACTTCTCCGCCGCAGTTTGACCTAGGGTGACCCTTTTGCTCCACCACGCCCACTGCAGACCCTCCGACCACCTTCGCCGTGCCACGGCGAAGGTTCTCCGCATATCTGATCAGGCCGAGAGGCCGTGCTTCTGTGAACAGGTGTTGCGCCCGCCTTCGCCATTGCTGACCAGCGAAGCTCCTTCGACCTGCTGCTCCAGGCACACCACGCCCAGGTCAGACTCCCAGGCTTCGCGGGGTAGCTTCGCGAAGTGTCAGGTTGCAGTTCGGGCGAAGCCCTCGCGCGAAGTTCGGCTGCCGCTGCTTCCTCCGCGCAGGCGCTCACATTGGGGTGGGACATTTAGTCCCACCTCGGAAGGCTTCGAAGAGGCGCGCCGATATAAGTTGAAAACGTGCTGTAGGCTTATCGCCCCAGCACACGGGGTGAGGTCCCTCTCACACCGCTTCACCCGGCCCGTCCGCGAGCTCATCACGCGGATCCGGCCGACCCGACCCGACTTGACTCGCACTCCTCGCCCACCACCGCACGCCGGTGGGCCTGGACCCGGGCGCGACTCGTACCCGATTACCCGGTTGCTCTGGGAGAGCTGTCCTAAGAGCGAACTCTGAGAGAGAAAGAGACGCGCGGGGGAGGGAGGTAGAGTAGGTTTTGCCCTCTTACTCTGAACTCTTGAGCGTGCAGGCACAGGTGAAGAAGAAGGAAGCTAAGGGAGACACTGTAGCAACAAGCGGTTTAAGTCGTCTAATTTTCAAATCAGACGACGTCCTGAAGACAGGTGAAGGCAAAGAAGAAGAAGGAAGGCGAGGCAGAGGAAAGAGAGGAACACAGAGAAGCCAAGTGAAGACTCTGCAGAGATTAGAAGACAAAGAAGAAGAAGAAAAGAAGAGAGAAGGAGCAGCCAAGTGAAGAAACAGAAAGCAGAAGAAGAGAAGCAAGAAGAAAAGAAGAAGAAGAGCACGGGAGGAAGATCTGAAGCAAGAAAAGAAGAAACAAAGAAACTAAAAAGAAGAAAAAGACAGGATCGTCCAACCAAGAAATAGAGGAAGAACACGAAGAACAAAAGCCAAAGAGGAGAGAAGACAAAGAGGAAGAAAGAAGAGAAGAAGAAGAAGCCAAACTTTCATCTCTCTCTCTCTCTTTATTTTTGTAATAGAACATGTATATCTCTAGAATACGACTTGCTCCCTGAGTTCGACCTCGGGAGAACTGTATTTTTCGAGTAACAAATATTAGCAAATGATGGCAATAACTATTTGTACTACAACGACTTAAGAAAAGCTAGTTGCTGCCACCGTTCGCCACTCCCCCCTCTCTCTCGTCGCCCAACCACAATACCAGTGGTTGGGTTGCCTTCCTCTCATTCATCCGCGTCAGCCATACCAGCCCAGACGCTGCCACTACCCTCATCTTCGCCGTCGCCTCTTCTACGGAGATCTTCGTCTCCGACATCGGCCGTACCAGCCCAGACGCCTCCCCTGTCCCCTTTGTCTTTAAAATAGGACTGTTAGCTTCCCTCTCCCTTCTGCTCCCGTTCCCCCTCTTTATTTCTCAAAAACATCCCTCGACGCCACCAATCACCATCACCTTCTCCACCTCTGGCCATACCTCCGATGAGGCACCCTCGTCACTCTGCACCTCCATCCACCTCGCCAACCACCCTATGACGTTCGCAACACCCCACTGATCATCTCCCACTACTCCAATCTCTCCGTCGACCATCCATAGGCGCCACCGAACACACCCACTCACACGGCCACAGAGAACCCTAGGCACGCCACCACAGCTGTTCCCACGCCACGCCGACCACCGCCGCATATTCACCGTGCCATGGCAAATCTCCTTGGACGTTTTAACATTGTCGCAATGCCATGCTCATGATTTCAGGTTCACGCAACACCAGCCGCTATGGGTGAAGAAGCTTGAAGCTGCTTCTTGTGTTCCAGCAGCTGCTGCTCCAGGCGTGAGTCCAAGGCTTTTGGTGGCCTACAATATTCCGTGATGTCTACGTTGCCAGCAAACAGGAACCATCGGAAAAAGGGATGAGATGCCCCAGCAACCTATTCTCCCCATTGAGATCTTTAACATTTGGGGCATCGACTTCATGGGTCACTTTCCTGTGTCTTTCGGATATGAGTACATCCTTGTGGCCATGGACTATGTATTGAAATGGATAGAAGCCATACCCACGCAAACCAATGACCATTCCGTGGTCTTGGATTTTGTTAGGGTAATATCATTTCTCGATACGGGTGCCCAAGAACGTTCATAAGTGATGGAGGACCTCACTTCAAGATTGTGCACTTCACATGACTACTCCAAAATTTGGGAGTCAACCATATGATAGCCACACCTTACCATCCCCAAACGAGCAAACAAGTTGAAGTGCGTAAGGATTGGTCTAAAAAATTAAATGATACTCTTTGGGCCTACAGAACAGCGTATAAAACTCCCTTGGGCATGTCTCCTTTGTGTCTTGTCACCGGAAAAGTGTGTCACCTTCCCGTTGAAATACGACACAAAGCCTATTAGGCTATTAAAAATGTTAACTTAAATATGGATAAAGCGGGAAAGGCACCTATGCTGGAGTTAAGTGAGCTTGAAGAGCTTCGTAATGAAGCCTATGAAACTTCTCAAGCTTACAAGAAAAGTACAAAGGTCTTCCATAATAAGCACAACATTAGAAAGACCTTTGAGCCCAACCAGTGGGTTTGGCTTTTCAATTCCAGACTTAAATTATTTCCAGGAAAGTTCAAGTCCCGCTGGGTGGGCCACGCATTGTTATCAATACCTTCCCTCATGGAGCTATAGAAATTCGAAACCCTACTTCTGGTGCAAGCTTTAAGGTAAATGGTCAACGAATGAAACTTTATGTTACTCTTTCAGATGGCCAAGTTTTGGACGCACTTCGGCTTGAGGTGCCTTAGCTCCTCCCACTCCCCTCCTCAGGTGATATTCTTCCTTGTCTTTATTTTCCAATGAGGACATTGTCAGTTTTAGGCATGGGGGGGTATAACCTGAGGTTGTTTATAGCATTTATAAATATTTGCATGCATTTAGGATAGGTGCATTAGCAAAAAAAAAAAAATCTCTTGAGTTGAATTGGTTAGTCCCCTAGCAGAAACTTTTTTATCATGGAGGTGTCATTAAAATTTTTCTTCTTAAATTGTTTCTTAAGTTTAGAATCCAGTACATTTACTTCACTTGCACGTAGACTGGGTAATGAATCTTTTTAAGAAAACCAATAAACATTTTTAGTCTACTGAACCCTTGGACAGTTAATTGGGAGTCAGGCAAACTATTTTCTATTCGATCCACCTAATATTTGTGAGGAAGTAGAGAGACTACTGGTGCGCTAAGTCTAGTGCAAGGACTCTTAAGTTCTGGATAATTAAAGGATGATACCTCAGAGTTAGGCATAGTTTTCTCTCTCTGTTCCTATGTATGAATAGTGTGTTAATTCTCAAGAGTCACCAAATAAGGTAGGTACATAGAGATTGAGTCATAATAAAACTATAACTTTGGTGAATGGTCACAACCATCCTTCATAAAATCCTCAGCTGAAGGAGGGTAGTGGCGTCAAAGGTCAAAAATAAGCTTGTCCTATCCATCTTTTCCCCGGTGCCGAGAGTAGGCATTTCCACCAAATAAGTCACACAATATCCTCTTGACCATCATCATCCCTAATAATGCCTTATGAATAAAAGTATGCGTTGATTTGTGTTAGTAGTAAAAAAAAATAGAGATAGAGAAGAGACATCTATATGGAAAAAAAAATAGAGAGAGAGAAAAAGAAAAAGAAAAGAGTTCAAGTTTATAGTTTATTTTCATGTCATCTTTCATTATGTGTCGATGTTTTTAAGGTAACAATGAAAGCATCCATTGCGATCCACCAAATATGACCTATACCTACTTTTCAGCATTTCTGATCGCCCAAATACTGGTCGAGGACTTCTAAGTTAGTTGTAGGGTTATTAGGATATTAATTGAAGTGTGAATGCCGTGTTAAGCCACCAAATAGTGAGAACATTTACAAAATCTTGTAAGATATGTGATCTCAGAAAAGAAAGAAGAAAAAGAAAAAGAGAAAGAAAAGAGAGTGAGTGAGCATAAGGGAACGCAAAGAGAGCACAGTTTTTAGCCTTTCTCTAGGTTGACTTGTTTGATAGTTTAGAGATTTAGAGTCTGCGGTACTAGACTACATGTAGCACGAGATGAGTGAGAGCCACCAAATATAAATCCATTCAAATTAGTATCTCCTACCTAAGCCAAAAAGCCGAGGTCGAATTATAGATCATTTTCTGCTTCATCCCCGAGGGAAGTAGTTGCCTATCTCGATAGAATTGTATCAAGCGTGAAGGTAAGTTAGCTCTTCACTTGGATCCATTACCTAGGCTGCTATAACTTCACAATTGTCTGGATCTCTAAATTGTTTTGGAATAAGGAAAGAAGAAATCTTTTGGTTACTTCCATTATTTTTCACTTTTACTAGGGACTAGCAAAACTTAGGCATGAGGGTATTTGATGAGTCCAATTTACTGGACACTTAATTAACCTAAGTACATTTAAATCACGCCTCATTAGATTGCAAGTAGAATTAAGTGATAGTTTATCTTAATTAGAAGATATTTTGTTAAAACTTCATACATATATGTTTACGCAGGGTTATGTGTGCAAATATCCAAAATTCAACTCCATCGCCAGTGGTGCGCTGGCTCTCGCTGGCCTCATCTGATCGCCTCCTTCTCGCCAGCCTCAAAAGCCCGGCCACCCAGATTAGCCAACAACCTATGGCACCCGCCTCATCAATAATTTTGTTGGAGACGATCTCAGGGGAGGAAACAAAACTTGAGAGGCATTTAAAAATAGGAGGATGGATAGAGGATGGGTGCCTGGGGGGGAATCTTCATCGTGCATAGAGCTCGCACAATGGAAGGAGCCAACTCTTTGTTTCAAGCGTGCACACCATCTCCTCTTGCTACTGCTGTGCAGTGACAGCACAGCGCACTGCCCACCGCCATCACCACACAGGCGTGTGCACAGCAACAGCAACAACCTCCGCACTCCCATCGGCAGTGAACAGCGCACTTGCGCTCCCAGCTCGCGCGCTCAAAACAGTGCACTCGCGCCTCCCAACCCGCACGTGCACAGCCGCAGCAGCAAACACTCTGGCGCTGACCTCCTCGCGTGTGCGCCACAGCAGGCCCCCTCTTCTTTTTCTCTGTCAACCCACAGAGCGGGGGAACCCAAACCACCCAAAAATGCAGCCACGACCACGGACCTCCATTCACACGCCGTCGACTCCAACACACTCGCCGCACCCTCGAGCACAGCCATGCCCTCAGAACCGCCCATGAAAGCTTGCGTGTGATGGTGAGCTGCTGCCCCTCCTCATCGCCGGCGAGAGCTCCAGCCTTCGATCGATGTGCCGCCGCCACCCACGTGTAGCCCTCGTCGTGGCCAACCTCTTCCGAGCTCCGCACGCCTGACCGCGACCTCTTCTTCACGCGCGGACGAGGCAAAGAATTCCTCAATTTCGGGTTCTATTAGTATTTACATTTGATGCCATTGCCACCGATTTTATTTTTTATTTTTGAATATTATATTGAAGATAAATTACATCAGAGCACTTATACTTTCTCGTTATTATTCAGTGCATATTTTTCACTTTCGATTGCATCAAATTGTGACTCATATTTGCATCATTCCTCTCTCGTACGCATACCATTGGAATTTACATGAGATGCCACTAATGAACACATCTTTTAATGAATATTTTATTGAGGAAAAACTTTGCCTATAACCATACATTCTCTAGTTATTGTGTATTTTCTTCTTTTCACCTTATTTCGCCTTGAACGTAAGCACGTCACTCGCACTGATTGGGCAGATACAAAGGGAAATATTCGTGAATTGATTGCATCTATTCCTCCCTATGGATACGACATCCTAATTATTGTGGTTACATTTAATGAATTTTTGATACGAGATTTCCACCACATAAAATACAGCAACGACACATCTTTTTATTGCAATCATCTTAATTAAGCGTAAACCTCGCCATCCGGAACGTTGGGCTTCACAATATGATCGTTGAGAATGGCCTTTCGGCTTCTATCAGACGTCCGTAGAAGACCTTAGACGTCTGATAAGTGACCGTTAGCCCTCGATTGAGCCAAAATCACTTTTCTTGAGGTTAAGAGCCGTTTGTGCCTTGGGAAATCCATTCTCGCAGTAAATTATGTTTCCAGACGTCTAGACCTTATGCCAGACGTCCGATGTGTCGTTTGACTAAATTACACTAGAACCCTGTTTAGGTCTGCCTCAAGTCAGTAAGGAAATCCATCTAGGATTAGTCGTCTAATTTAGTTTCCAGACATCTTAAGGGTGTTTTCCAGATGTCTGATATTTTTTCCAGACGTCTGATGACCCTGTCAGAATCATTAATGATTCTGATATTGGCTTGTTTTGCCTTGCTATCATCCTCAACGCCTACCTAAGGCTTCCATAGCCTTCCTGGGCCTTTCTAAGCCATCTATAAATAGGAGAGGCCCCTTGTTATGAACATGGGCATCAGACGTAGTTTAATACGTTTGGGAATTGGCCCAGACGTCTGGAACCCTTCCCAGACGTCTGGTATTAAATTTTTTCGGTGTACGGGTTCGTGTCTGCGCGGGTGCGCGCGCAGACTGAACCCGCTGCCTTCGCTCTTCTCCTTTCTCTCCCTCCCTGCAGACGACGTCGCTTCTTTTCTCTCTCTCCCCACACTGCCTTCAAATAGCGCTCCCCTCTCCCTCGCCCTCACTCCACCGCCTTCATCTTCGCCTTCTCCCTGCGAGCGAGCGAGTGCTGCAGCAGCGGCTGCAGCGAGCGTGCGGGAAGGAGGAGTGTTGCGAGAGGAGGAAGAAAGCTCGATCGTGAGGGTGCGAGCTTGCCGGGGCAGTTAGAGCCGGCTGGCGGGGGAGCAGCGAGCGTGGGGTGTCGCGGAGGGGCTGCTACACCTTGGGCAGCAGGCGGACGCCGTGGTTGGGGTGTCAGCGACGTTGGGGTGGTTAACTGAGGGTAGGACCACCACGGGGGACTCTCCCGGTCAGGAGAGCACCACGAGTTACTTCTACTTTTCGGGAAAGACTGAAATCAAGATCGTTCCTACAAGGAACATTCAAGATCAAGAGAAGGATCTGAGAAATAAT
This sequence comes from Thalassia testudinum, assembly GCA_037157565.1. Classification (NCBI taxonomy): domain Eukaryota; kingdom Viridiplantae; phylum Streptophyta; class Magnoliopsida; order Alismatales; family Hydrocharitaceae; genus Thalassia; species Thalassia testudinum. Next base: position 60,912,351 of record JAZHRO010000030.1, read on the forward strand.
CAACAGTGAATAAATGGAATAATATAAGAAAAGAAAGTAGAAATATAACAGGTACTGTACACTCTACTGCTTCTTTTAGCTTTTAGTTGCCACTCTACTCAGCGTTTTGCTGACATGTCACCCTTGTTACCTTTTCAAGACCAGGTGTTGAGCAGCCAGAGTCTGCGGCTGCAGAGGACGCTGGGTCTAGTAGAGCCCAGTAGTGTTACTTGTAATACCTACTGTACTTTTCTTTCTGCTGTAGTGAGTAGTTTTATGTTACTCCCTCTACTCTCTTGATTGTAAGCTTCATGTTATGTACATGTTTATTTCTCTACTGTTGTGGTGATCTATACTGTAGTATTTCCTTTCTTTACTGCTGTATTTTGTTACTGCTAGTTATATATATGGTGAATGTGGTTTATTTTACTGCTCTTTTGGTTACTTTCTCGTTGGACGACTGGGTCTTGGGATCAGTCAAGTCGGTCCGATTCTCGTGTCTCGTAGGGATTCGGGAATCGAGTCGTTACAAGATGGTATCAGAGCAAGGTCGTCCCGAGAAGTGAACCAACTGACTGGAAAATAACCAATTCACGTGGCTGTAACTAGAGTAGCCACCACAACGTTCTTTTGACATGAACTCTTAGACTTCTTCGTTAGATATCGTTCCACATTGACGTCTCATCGCGAGACTAGCGAAACGGGCCACGGGCACGGTCGAAAATGAGGTCGGCGAGGTGGGCATGTTGCGGTCGACGTCTTAGTGGACCAGCCACTGCTCCTGGCCATTTGGGCCCAGGACCTCGCCCAGTTGATACGGGACATAGTGCGAGAGGAGCTCCACCCACCACCCTGAGCACCTCTCCCTGAGGCTGCGGAGGGGGAGTCCTCTATGGGACCACGCGACGGACGCAGTGCTGAACGCAGGGGAGGGGATGGGCCGCCATCGCCCCCACCTTCCTTTGACATTTCTGTGCACGAGGCTTCCTTACCTGGAGGTGCACCAGCATCTCCACTGCAGTGCCACTTCGAACTTTTCGAGCAGTTCCGAAAGCTGAAGCCCCCCTCCTTCAAGGGGGATGAGGACCCGACCGAGGCGGAGGACTGGCTGGAGCAGATCGAGAAGGTTTTCGACACCCTTCGCCCCCTGGTGGAGTGCCGCGTGGCCTTTGCCACGTACCAGCTAGAGAGTGCGACACACAGGTGGTGGAGGGCGGTCAGGGGACAGGAGAGGGACGAGCTGACCTGGGACTGGTTCGTCACCCTCTTCTGCGAGCAGTACTTTCCCCAAACGTGGCAGGACCAGAGGAGGCGGGAGTTCCACACTCTCCGCCAGGGGACGATGACAGTGAGCGCGTATCGCACGCGATTTCTGGAGCTGTCCCACTTCGCAGCAACTCGCAGTAGCCACTGAGGAGGAGCGCCTTTGGAGGTTCACCGAGGGGCTCCTGCCTGCGATTCAGGGGTATGTCAAACCCCTGAAGCTGCCTACGTTCTCGAGGGGGGTGGAGGCAGCTATGACCTACGAGGAGACCAACCCATCCGCGCGAGATACTAACAGCGGGCGGAAGAGGCCCTACCAGCCAGACTTTTCACAGGGCCGGCGAGAGAGGAGACATGTGGCGTCCGCAGGAGAGCCATCACGTTTCGCAGGGCCATCAATGGCCTTTGGGGGCCCTCGACAGGGGCCAGTTGCCAGCACCGGACCCCTGCCCAGCCGACAGCAGGGACCCACTGAGGGCGGGAGTCAGGTTCCCCTCTGCTACCAGTGTGGCCAGCCGAGCCACATTAGGAGGGACTACCCGTCTAGGGCAGGAGGTCAGCAGATACTTCCCGCATCGAGCACTGGAGGGCGAGCAGGAGGCCGCGGTTCCCAGGCACGAGGAGGAGGACAACAGTCACGAGGAGGGTACCAGCCGGCAGCTATCAGTTCGATGCAGAGTGTGGCTACTTCGTTCGCACCTAGGGCTGAGGGGTGTATCAACGCCCTGACACACAGGGATGCCAGAGCTTCGGGATCTGTGGTGGCAGGTCTGGTTTCAGTTTCCGGCAGACTCATTTACACACTTTTCGATTCCGGCACTACGCACTCGTTTGTCGCAGCCAGTTTCGCAGTTAGTTTGGGCCAGGATTATATGTTGTTAGAGGATCCGTTCATGATCAGAGGTCTGAGTGGTCAGCTGTTTGCAGCTGAAGAGGTGTACATGGGTTGCGAGGTCAGTATTGGGGGACATAGCCTTCCCGCTGACCTGATTATGATACAGATGGAGGACTTTGGCGTAATTCTGAGGATGGACTGGTTGTCCGCTTACCACGCTTTGGTGGATTGTTTTGAGAGGAAGATCGTCTTCTCCATACCGGAGTTACCTTCTTTCGAGTTCCACGGTCAGCCAGTGGACGGAGGCTTCAGGTGCATTTCTGCACTTCGGGCGGCGAGACTTTTGAGCCAGGGGTGTGAGGGCTTCCTAGCTTATGTGGTGGCAGAGCCCAGCCCCGTGGCAGACTTCTAGAGTATCCCGGTGGTCAGAGAGTACCCCGACGTGTTCCCAAACGAGTTGCCAGGACTACCGCCCGAGCGTGAGATCGTGTTTGAGATCTCACTAGTACCAGGGACCAGCCCCATCTCCACTGCACCCTACAAGATGGCACCACTTGAGCTGCGAGAGCTCAAGTCTCAGTTGCAGGATCTTTTGGAGAAGGGCATTGTGAGGCCTACTGCGTCTCCCTGGGGAGCCCCGGTACTGTTTGTAAAGAAGAAGGATGGTACCCTACACCATTGTGTGGACTACCGACAGCTGAATAGGATCACCATCAAGAACAGATATCCACTTCCAAGGATCGACGACTTGTTTGACCAGTTGCGAGGTGTCACGGTATTCTCCAAGATCGACTTGAGGTCTAGATACCACTAGTTGAGAATCAAGGAGGCAGACGTCTCCAAGACAGCTTTTCGCACCCAGTACGGACACTATGAGTTTTTGGTCATGCCGTTTGGGCTGACCAATGCCCCCGCTGCCTTCGTGGACCTGATGAACCGGGTGTTTAGACCGTACTTGGACCAGTTCGTGGTGGTATTCATTGATGATGTGCTCATCTATTCTCGAGATCAGACACAGCATGGACAACACTCGTGGATGGTTCTGGACACACTGAGACGACGTAGGCTGTACGCCAAATACAGCAAGTGCAAGTTCTGGTTGAGGGAGGTGACCTTCTTAGGTCATGTGATCTCTGGAGATGGCTTGGCGGTGGACCCAGCCAAGGTCGAGGCAGTGCTCAGGTGGGAGAGACCGCGTACTGTTACTGAGATTCGCAGTTTCCTGGGACTGGCGGGCTACTACAGACAGTTCTTCAGGGGCTTTTCACATATTGCACGTCCTATGACACAGTTGACCCCGAAGGACGTGACCTTCACTTGGACAGATGCTTGTGAGGCGTGTTTTCAGGAGCTGAAGGAGAGGCTGACTTTGGCTCCCGTGCTCACCATTCCTGACAGTAGTGGCAGGTTCGTTGTGTACACGGATGCCTCCTTGCAGGGGTTAGGGGTGTGCTCATGCAGAGAGGTCACGTTGTCGCTTACGCTTCGCGGCAACTGAAGCCCCATGAGCATAGTTACCCTATCCACGACGTGGAGCTGGCAGCAATTGTCTTCGCGCTGAAGACCTGGAGGTACTACTTGTACGGGGAGACCTTCGAGATTTTCACAGATCACAAGAGCCTCAGATACCTCTTTGATCAGAAGGAGCTCAACATGAGATAGAGACGTTGGTTGGAGCTCCTGAAGGACTATGACTGCAGCATTTCCTACCACCCGGGAGAGGCCAACGTGGTGGCTGACGCCTTGAGCTGGAAGACACCCGCACACTTGGCCAGTTTATAGGTGCAGAGTTGGAGCCTTTTGGAGGAGATGGGTAGTTGGCGACCCCTAGGGTTACAGGGGCACTGTGGGGCAGTGACTGTGACACGACAGACGAGGCCAGAGTTGATAGTCCGCATCATCACAGGACAGATGGTTGACCCGTACTTGCAGTCCTTGCGCGACATAGTACTATCAGGAGACACGGGGGATTTCTCTTTCACAGACCAGGTGCTGCGCCTGAGGGGACGTTTGTGCGTTCCCAGAGACGAGGAGCTGTTGAGAGAGCTCCTGACTGAGGCACACGGTTCCAGATTCACCATACATCCCAGAAACACGAAGATGTACCATGACTTGAGACGCGAGTTCTGGTGGAAGGGGATGAAGCGGGATGTAGGTGAATTCGTGCAGCAGTGTTTAGTGTGCCAGCAGGTGAAAGCCGAGCATCAGAGGCCCACAGGGGCGCTACAGCCACTTCCAGTGCTAGAGTGGAAGTGGGAGAGCATCACCATGGACTTGGTGGTGGGCTTACCTACTACCCAGCGAGGACACGACGCAGTCTGGGTAATCATTGATAGGTTGACGAAGACGACGCGATTCTTACCAATCCGAGTCACTTGGGGACCAGCACAGTTGGCAGAGAGGTATATCCGCGACATGGTACGTCTACACGGAGTTCTGTGGGAGATCGTATTCGACCGGGATACCCGCTTTACGTCCCAATTTTGGGTTGAGCTTCAGCAGGCCCTGGGGACGCGGTTGAGATTCAGTACAGCTTACCACCCCCAGACGGACGGACAGTCTGAAAGCACGATACAGACACTTGAGGACCTTTTGTGTGCCTGTGTACTGGACTGGAGGGGCTCTTGGGAGGAGCACTTGCCCCTGGCAGAGTTTGCATACAACAACAGTTATCACTCGAGCATCGGCATGGCACCCTACGAGGCTCTGTACGGACGGAGGTGTACGGCACCCTTGAGTTGGGTCGAGGTGGGGACCAAGTGGGAGGTTGGCCCCAGGCTAATCCGGCAGAGTCAGGAGGTAGTCGAGCAGATCCACAGGCGGCTCCGCACTGTCAGGAGCAGGCAAAAGAGCTACGCAGATCGGAGACGCAGAGAAGTGCAGTTTGAGGTTGGGGACCGCGTCTTCCTTCATGTTTCGCCCATGAAGGCCCTGCAGTGGTTTGGGGTGAGAGGGAAGCTCGCGCCGAGATTCGTGGGACCATTTGAGGTCCTGGAGTGGGTTGGACCCGTTGCTTACAGACTTGCCCTCCCTCCTCAGCTTTCGGGTGTGCACAACGTGTTCCACGTGTCCAACCTCAGGAAGTATGTCGCCAATCCCAGTCACGTCCTGAGCCACGAGAGCGTTGAGGTGGGCGACGACCTGACCTACCCCGATCGGCCAGTGCAGATTCTTGATAGAGTCGTCCGCAGTCTGAGACGAAAGCAAGTGCCCCTGGTGAAGGTTTTGTGGAGGAGCCAACGGTACGAGGAGGCTACCTGGGAGCCTGAGGCGGCGATGCAGGAGCGGTACCCGGAGCTTTTCGCGGGTACGTATTTTCGGACCGACTTCGGTCCTCTTTGAGTTTGTTATGTATATATATTGTTCTTTCCCACACCCTAGTTAGTGCAAGTTTCGGGACGAAACTTCCTTTGAGTTTGTTATATTGTAACGAACATGGGCATCAGACGTAGTTTAAGACGTCTGGGAAGTGGCCCAGACGTCTGGAACCCTTCCCAGACGTCTGGTATTAAATTTTTTCAGCGTACGGGTTCGCGACGCCGCCTTCGCTCTTCTCCTCTCTCTCCCTCCATGCAGACGACGCCACTTCTTTTCTCTCTCTCCCCGCGCTGCCTTCAAATAGCGCTCCCCTCTCCCTCACCCTCACTCCACCACCTTCATCTTCTCGTTCTCCCTGCGAGCGAGCGAGCGAGTGCGGCAGCAGAGGCTGCAGCAAGCGTGCGGGAAGGAGTAGTGTTGCGAGAGGAAGAAGAAAGCTCTACCGCGAGGGTGAGAGCTTGCCAGGGTAGCTAGAGCCGGCCGACGGGGGAGCAGCGAGCGTGGGGTGTCGCGGAGGGGCCGCTGCAGCTCGGGCAACAGGCAGACGCGGCGCGGTCGTGCGTCGCGGGCGGAGAGCGAAAAGGGTCCTTATTCTGGGAAAATTTCCCAGAATCAGACGTCTGGACTTACGTCCAGACGATGCAGGAGACGTCTGGAGGAAGGTCCAGACGTCTGACAGGTACAATATTTTCCTACCTTCTTTTTACGCGTGTACGACCATGCAGCCGTCCGCCGCATTCTTCTGCACCTCTTCGTGATGAGAGTGGGTGTGTGTGCGCGCAGGTGTTGTTCGGGAGGGCGGGAGGGCTCTCCATCCCACACAAATCAGACGTCTGGCCACAGTACCAGACGACGGAGAGGACCTCCAAACGTCCGGGGTGACAATCGGACGTCTGGAAAATAAGACCAGACGATCCAGCGAGCTTCTAGATGTCTGAAGGACTGCGCAAACCGAGGTACGACATGATCAACCTTTTAAGACGTCGGGATGAGGTTCCAGACATCTGATTTTGGGCAGATTCGTCGTTTTTGACCCATTTAGGGTCCGTTCGGAGTCCGTTTTCCACGTTTCAAGTTGCGTTCATTCAAGATTTATTTCCTCTACCTGTTTACAGTAATTGTATACTATTCTGAGAAACTCCTTGTGTTGATCCTTGTGTTAGGACCCCATTCCATTGCGGCTCTAGGGGTTGTAGAGGCGCGCGGGATTGCCAACCACGCCCCTAGTACTCCCAATTTCGCGTTGATGAGAACCTCATCATGAGCCATAACTAGCTCATTTTGACCTAATACAGAGGATAAAAGCTCCGACATAACTCAAAGAAAGGCTTAACTCAGAGAATTCTGAGTTTAAGAAGAAAACAAGTCATAAGGGGTAAAAATGCAATTTTACCAGCACAATCTGCAAACAGGGTAACTCAGGGTCCAAACATAGGTCAAACTAACCTAATAAGAAGGAAAGTGGGATGATCTGATCTGATAAGGGTTACAGCAACTCCAAGGAATTAAATAACAATCTATAACCCTAAAACAAACCCACTTCAATTCACGAGGCTTGAGGCAAAGAAAAAATCTACTAAACCCTCTAAAATTCATAGAAAAATAATCTCTAGGGTTTAGAACCTTCAATTTGGCCTTAGGAACCCATTTTGACCTACATTGAGAACCATGCCCAATTAATGATTTAATTTGGGTTTTTACGTAAATTGGTGGTCAAACAAGGTCTGACCTAGAAATAAAATTCACCATTAGAATTCTTAGGTCTCATTTAGTCATGCATAAAAACTTGAGCCTAAGAAGAGACCTTCTTGACCGACTTTGCATTTTGGTCCTCATCCGTTACTTTTTGACCCTCAACTTTTGAAACCCTCGCATTTTGACCCCTAAGTCCTCATCGTTTTAGCATTTGGATCCTCCCTGCAAAACCCTGAGCAGCGCCATGCTCCGGCGAGGCATGGCGCAGCGTAGGGTGAGGGCGACCCCCTGCCAAGACAACAAGGTGTTCCCTGCGACGTCTGTTGTCGCAGGGACACCTCCATGATCACTGCCTTCGCCCACACCTTCCGTGCGAACGCGCGGAAGGTATGGGTTGCAATCCGGCCATCCTCCGGCGAGGGATGCACGTCGCCTCCCTCCACCCTCCTCTCTGATTTCGCCTCTATAAAAGCCGCCACCATCTGCCGCATTCAGCAGCTCGGTTCTGACGGAGAAACTCCCCCCCTTTCCTCTCTTCCCACTTCGGCAGAGGCCCTCCAGCTCCGGCGGTTCTTCATCCTCCTCGTCGCTCTGCCGCAATACCAGCAGCAGAGCCGCCTTCGCCCGCTCTTCCCGCGTCGCGCCGTACCCAGCGTGCTCTCTCCCGCTCTCTCCTCGCCGCCGCCCCTTCTCTCTGGGCACCTTCTTCTCCGGCGACAGTCAATACGACTGTCGCCCTACTCCGGCCCCCTTCGACTCTACAACTAGGTCAGAACTTCTCCCCACTTCCCCCTCTCTCTTTTCCTCACTATTTTACATTTGATTAAACCCTCGATCGACCTGACCGCCCTCACCTTCTCCATCTCCGGGCACTCTCCGGCGAGTTGCCCCCGTCAATCCACCACTCCACACAACTCGCCACCTACCCCAAAAGCTCCGCCTCACCTCACCCGACACCCCCCGCCCCTCCACTACCACTCCACATCCCCACAACACTCCCCCGAACAAACCCACTTTTTCAGTCGCAGTTCGACCTAGGGCCGTCGCCAAACACCGCCCCATGACCTGCCAGACCCTGCACCACCTTCATCGTGTCACGGCGAAGGTCCCCCGCTTGTCTGATTAGGCCGAGAGGCCGTTTTACTGTGAACAGGTCACCTGCCCTCCGCCGCCATTGCTGAGCAGGTGGAGCTCCTTCCGCCTGCAGCTGCAGCCTCGCCCTACCCAGCCTCGACTCTCCAGGCTGCGCGCTTCGCCTTCCCGCATTCGCCTAGGCCTGCAGCTGGGGCGAGAGCCTCACGCACAGCGGCAATTGCCGGAGCTCTCTCAGCTGTAGGCGCCCAATTGGGGTGGGACATTTAGTCTCACCACGGAAGATTCTGCAGCCGCACACCCATATAAAGGTAAAAAGTGCTATAGGCTTATCGCCTCAGCACACGGGGTGAGGTCCCTCTCACTCGCTCACCTGGCCTCGTCTGCGATCACCCCCCGCGGACCTGGCCCGACCCGTTTACCCGACCTGCACTCCTCGCCCACCACCGCACGTCGGTGGGCCTGGACCCGGGTGCGACCCGTACCCGAATACCCGGCAGCTTTGGGAGAGCTATCCTACGAGCGAAATCTGAGAGAGAGAGACGCAGGGGAGGGTAGGGTAGGTTTTTGCCCTGACCAATCTGTGAGTGTGCAGGCACAGAGGAAGAAGAAGAAGAGAAGGCAGACCGCAGAGGAAGAAGAAGAGAAAGAAGAAAGGAGCAGCCAGAGCTGTGGCTGCTTGAAGAAAAGCGAGGCAGAGAAGAAGAAGGCCGATGAAGAAAGACTGAAGGAAGAAGGAGGAGCATCAAGGGAGCACTGTAGCAGCGACGACTTAAGTCGTCTGATTGGAAAATCAAACGACGCTCTGCAGAAGAAGGACTGCGAGAAGAAAAAGAAAGAAAGAAGAAGGAGCTCTGCAAGCTGAGGCAAAAAGAAGAAGGAAGAAAAGAGAAGCTGAAGAAGAAAAGAGAAGCGCAAGAAAGACAGAGCTGAAAGAAGAGAAGAAAAGAAAAGATAAAGAAGCTCTGAAGAAGAAAAGAAATAGAAGAAAAACAAGAAGAGGAAATGAAGGCAAAAGATCAAGGAAGAAGATCCGAGAAAAGAAGAAGAAGATGAGCTAAGAGAGAGAAGAGAAGCTACAAGACTCAGATTCATTTCTCCCCTCTCTCTCTCTCTTATTTTTGTAATAGAAACATTGTACTTCTAGAATACAGTTTGCTCCCTGAGTTCGACCTTGGGAACTCTTTTATTTTCGAGTAACAAATTGTATTAAATTGGTAACCACTTCTCTATGCTATACTACGACGAAATAATAGAACTATAGACGAGAGGGCCCCACCACGCGGGTAGAGTGGCCTTTCCAATTATTTATCGAAAATTACGAAATTGTGAAATAGTTAATAGAGTCTAGGGCATTGCATGAACCCTAGGATGGAGAAATTAGATTGAATGATAGATCCTAGGGTGTTGCATGAATCCTAGGACTGAAAAACTAGATTGAATGATAGATCTTAGGGTACGGCATGAATTCTAGGATTGGAAAACTAGTTGAATATACAAACATTGCAGTCTTGGAAAAGTAGAAAGGAAATGATAACTGCCTGTAAATTGGTTAATAGCTTCCTGTTATGAATGAATAAATACGGTTGAGAACATGGGTTATATGAATATAAAGCTGGAACGGTGAAACCTCAATTGGCTGAGTTAAAAGAGCATGAACCCTACGGGGAATTAGGAGTAGAACTCCTGGAAAGGGAATGGAATAGAATTGGGGAAGTGAGCTGGCCCTTGAGTACGGAGTACCAAGGAGAGCGACTGTCCCCCTGTTTAGTGCAGAGCGGAGCTAGTCGCCCCAGGGGCCCGGGGTTAGGTCTGGTCACTTTGTACTGACTTTTGGCCCTCGTGTACACAGTACCGAGGAGAGCTACTAGTGTAGGGAGAGCACCACGTGTTACTTCTACTTTTCGGGAAAGACTGCAATCAAGATCGTTCCTACAAGGAACATTCAAGATCAAGAGAAGGATCTGAGAAATAATCAACAGTGAATAAATGGAAAAAATATAAGGAAAGAAAGTAAAAATATAACAGCTACTGTATGCTCTACTGCTTCTTTTAGCTTTTAGTTGCCACTCTACTCAGCGTTTCGCTGACGTGTCACCCTTGTTACCTTTTCAGGACTAGGTGTTGAGCAGCCAGAGTCAGTAGCTGCAGAGGGCGCTGGGCCTAGTAGAGCCCAGTAGTGTTACCTGTAGTACCTACTGTATTTTTCTTTCCGCTGTAGTGAGTAGTTTTCTGTTACTCCCTGTACTCTCTTTATTGTAAGCTTTATGTTATGTACATGTTTATTTCTCTACTATTGTGGTGATGTATACTGTAGTATTTCCTTTCTTTACTACTGTATTTTGTTACTGCTAGTTATATACATGGTGAATGTGGTTTATTTTACTGCTCTTTTGGTTATTTTCTCGTTGGACGACTGGGTCTTGGGATCAGTCGAGTCGGTCCGATTCTCGTGTCTCGTAGGGATTTGGGAATCGAGTCGTTACACCCCTTGACTTGTAGAAACATACCTTGTAACACTACTTTCACATTCCTTTGTGTCAATGAGAAGAAATCATCAAGACAAGAAGTGATCTTATTCTCCAAGCTCCATTCAACAAATTCGAGAGCGTCGTTACTCTACCGAGATCACACCTACATTCGTTTAGTCCAAATCATTGCTTATTCTCGGGTTTAAATTTTTAATCTTAATTTGAAGGAGTTTTTTTTTCTTGCTCTCTCCCTCTTCTGTTTCGTTGATAAAGATGAAGGAGCTTTCATAACTGTAAAATCAAAGGGGTCCAAGAATAAGGTTAGATGATCTTAAAAGTAATCCCTGGGTAAATTAAGGTGCACTTGCGAAATCCTTCGACCACGTCAATCGAGTTTAGTTTATACGTAAGAAGTAAGTAACTGGTAAATTAAGCTTATATCGCTCCACATGTACAAGGACATATAGCAATCTATAGATTATAAAGTCATACATACCATTTAAATTGTAATCACAGTCTGTAGGAGGATATCCCATCAAAACCATCCAACTATGAAAGTGTTTAGCAAAGAACAAACTCATGATCTTGATAGGAAAGAAGTATGCATGGTTATCAAGATAAGTAACATCAGTAGCAACCACCAACGTGTGCGGAAATACTTTTCCCTACCAAACCTTGAAAATTCAAAAGGCTTAATCAGGAAAAGTAAGAAAGTGTATATATAAAATTCCAATTTCAAGTCACGCTCGTCCATTCTCCATCAAGTGGTCAAACTTTCAAACGTCCAAATATTGTAGAGAATAAAGAAATAAAAAAACCATTTTCTTGTTTCCGGAAGCTATGACCGTCCGATTTATAACAATTAATTTTTTATCAACTCTTTACGATCCACAATGTTTTGGGATAACCCAATGTAAACTAGGTTAAAATAAAATCAGTACAGATAAGTGTTTACGTGGGTGGTGAAGTAACGAGAGTGTTAAATAGAGAGATAAAATAATTGGTATAATGATATGGTATTAATAAATGTTTATTTAATAGTATAAATTGGAATGAAGAATATTATTAGATATTTGTTTAGGAGTTATATTATATATATTTTTTTATATACATTAAAATATATCTTAATTTTAGGTGAAATTTTACTATGATTTCATATGTAACTCCTCTCTCCTACCACACTTCCTTAATTTTGGCTATAAAAGTGCATCCCAACCACAAATCTCCCCTGCTACACCACACACCCACCCACAGCCTCCTCTAGTCACCACCATCGTCACTTCCGTCGCCCGCCAGCGCGACGAGGAGCTCCGCCGTTGCCACCATGTCGTCGCCGCTCACTAGCGAGACGAGGAGCTTCGCAATCGCCACCGCACCTCCGTCGCCTGCCAATGCGATGAGGAGCTCTACACTAGGCAGCGCCTCGCCAAGGAGTAAATCCGCCGCCACCACGCCTCTGCCGCTCGCCAGTGCGACGAGGAGCTTCATGTCAAGCAACGCCTCATTGAGTAGCAAAGCTACCACTCCTCCCCATCCGATTCCCCGATCTACACCCACCACCTCGATCTCCTGCATTCACACCATGAACCACTTCTTCCTCCTCATCGGTGACCTCATAGACGAGGCCCTCCTCGCTGCACAGCTCGATTCTGTCCTCGCCTTCGGCCGTCAGCTAGCTCAGCCTCTCCGGTCAAGTCCACAGTGTCCCCCTCCGACCTCGCCTCTCCCTCGACAAGGCTTTTGATGTGGTTGCTTTTTTTGCCTTTTGGAAGCGGAGTGTGTATTTATGAGCTTGCAATCGGTGCTCTTGATGCTGTAGGAATTTTGTTTTTGCTTTTCTGGTTGTTCAAGTAAGTGTTGCAACTATGAAATGTGGTTGTTATGTTTGTTTAAACTGAGCTTTCTGATTTACTGATCTACTAAAAATGGAACTTATCAGTTGAATTCTCTTATGTAATTGTGATCCATGCATAGAAATCAATGTGTTCATCCAATGATTTTAATTTGAATTGCTGACCTAGATAACTGTGGTAACATTGATGCCGTTAGTACCAATGGGAGATGCTGTCAGCACCAATGATGGTGCCGGCAACACCTACTTGTCTTCATCGAAATTTGAACTAGTGGTGCCATTAGCATCTATTGTAGTGTAGACAGCACCTATTAGAGACAGAGTTTCCTTCTCCCTCCACTTAAATTTGAATTCGAATGTGAGAGGCACATGTGACTTCATGTGACTCTCCTTTCTCTTAGTTAAAAATGGTAAGAGTACTTTTAGGGTCTAAAAAGGTAGTTTAACCTTTTATATCCATGAGGACATTTGACTCTCTTATGTGGCTCCACCTCATCCACATGGCATTTACCTCAACAAGATAAGTGATGAGTAATTGATGCCAACAACAACATGAAAATATACGTGGTAACATTGGTATCTAAACTTATGCGATTGATGGTGATGCCATTCGTAGCAATGGTGGTGTCGTCAGCATCTAGCTGTCTTCACCGAAATTTGAGGTGGTGATACCGTTAGCATCTATTGTAGTGCCTGCGGCACCTATTGAAGATAGAGTTTTTCTCTCGCTCCACCAAAATTTGAATTCAAATGTGATGGGCACATGTGACTCCATGTGAGTGTCCTTCTCTTAATTAAAAATGTTAAAAGTAACTTTAGGGTATAAAAAGTTGGTTTAACATTTTATATCAATGAGTACATGTGACTCTCCTATGTGGCTCCACCTCATCCACATGCCAACCACCTCAACAAGATAAGTGATAAGTAATTTAAAATTACGCAACTGATACTATCGGCATCTGCATACGTGATGCTGTCAGCATCCGCATGTTATTACATAATTTTTACGTAATGCTGCCGGCATCCGCATACATGATGCTGCTTACATGATTTTTACGTGATGCTGTCGACATCGGCATACATGATGCTGTCAGCATTCGCAACCATTACTTTCTATTGGTGCTAGAGCACCACGATCATTTGTTTTGATGATAACAAAACACGTGTTATTTAACATTTGCAATTTGAGTCCTAAATTTCAGGTCAATTGTAAATGTGGACGTGTTTAGACGGAACTCGAGCTCGCATCCAGGATGGATTGGAGGAGCTTAATGGAAAACAGAGGAGGTTCGCGTGGAGCGACAGATTGAAGATAGAAGACAAGAAGAATAAGATAGATTCCTTTTAATCATTTCTTGTATCTCTTGTCTTTATTTTCTTACTCTTTTTATTTCCTTAGAATATTTTGTTAAAAAGCCTCAAAGTACCCTAACAGTAGTCCTAGGAACACCTGCACAACCCTAGGATACTTAGGTTTTCTGTAGAACACTTAGAAAACTAATATAGGGTTCAAACAGCACTTCCAGACATCTAATTATCAAATCAGACGTCTGATAAAGTATTTTAAGACGTCTGACTGTTGTTTCAGACGTCTGATATCTGTTAGGTTGGACATAGCGAGTTCTGTCTAATGAAATCAGATGTCCAGACCTTATACCAGACGTCTTAGGAGACGTCTGATGGACTTACTAGACGTCCAGATAGTGGACCGTTGGCTAGCTTAGCAGGCACTCAAGATTATGGCCGTTAGAGCCTTATCAGACGTCCTTAGGCCTTTCCATACGTCTGATAAATGACCGTTTTGCCTCAGCTGACCCAAAATCTCTTCTCAGAGATTTTCTAGCCGTTGCAACGTTTGGAAAATCCATTCCCACAGTAAAAGTAGGTTTCCAGACGTCCAGACATAGTGCCAGACGTCCTGTATGTCGTCACGCTCGTCCATTCTCCATCAAGTGGTCAAACTTTCAAACGTCCAAATATTGCAGAGAATAAAGAAATAAAAAAAACCATTTTCTTGTTTCCAGAAGCTATGACCGTCCGATTTATAACAATTAATTTTTTATCAACTCTTTACGATCCACAATGTTTTTGGATAACCCAATGTAAACTAAGTTAAAATAAAATCAGCAGAGATAAGTATTTGTATGGGTGGTGAAGTAACGAGAGCGTTAAATAGAAAGATAAAATAATTGGTATAATGATATGATATTAATAAATATTTATTTAATAGTATAAATTGGAATGAAGAATATTATTAGATATTTATTTAGGAGTTATATTATATATATTTTTTATATACATTAAAATATACCTCAATTTTAGGTGAAATTTTACTATGATTTCATATGTAACTCCTCTCTCCTACCCTACTTCCTTAATTTTGGCTATAAAAGTGCATCCCAACCACAAATCTCCCCTGCTACACACCACACACCCACCCACAGCCTCCTCTAGTCACCACCATCGTCACTTCCGTCGCCCCGCCAGCGCGACGAGGAGCTCCGCCGTTGCCACCATGTCGTCGCCGCTCACTAGCGAGACGAGGAGCTTCGCAATCGCCACCGCACCTCCGTCGCCTGCCAATGCGATGAGGAGCTCTACACTAGGCAGCGCCTCGCCAAGGAGTAAATCCGCCGCCACCACGCCTCTGCCCGCTCGCCAGTGCGACGAGGAGCTTCATGTCAAGCAACGCCTCATTGAGTAGCAAAGCTACCACTCCTCCCCATCCGATTCCCCGATCTAAACCACCACCTCGATCTCCTGCATTCACACCATGAACCACTTCTTCCTCCTCATCGGTGACCTCATAGACGAGGCCCTCCTCGCTGCACAGCTCGATTCTGTCCTCACCTTTGGCCGTCAGCTAGCTCAGCCTCTCCGATCAGGTCCACAGTGTCCCCCTCCGACCCCGCCTCTCCCTCGACAAGGCTTTTGATGTGGTTGCTTTTTTTGCCTTTTGGAAGCGGAGTGTGTATTTATGAGCTTGCAATCGGTGCTCTTGATGCTGTAGGAATTTTATTTTTGCTTTTCTGGTTGTTCAAGTAAGTGTTGCAACTATGAAATGTGGTTGTTATGTTTGTTTAAACTGAGCTTTCTGATTTACTGATCTACTAAAAATGGAACTTATCAGTTGAATTCTCTTATGTAATTGTGATCCATGCATAGAAATCAATGTGTTCATCCAATGATTTTAATTTGAATTGCTGACCTAGATAACTGTGGTAACATTGATGCCGTCAGTACCAATGGGAGATGCTGTCAGCACCAATGATGGTGCCGGCAACACCTACTTGTCTTCATCGAAATTTGAACTAGTGGTGCCATTAGCATCTATTGTAGTGTAGACAGCACCTATTAGAGACAGAGTTTCCTTCTCCCTCCACTGAAATTTGAATTCGAATGTGAGAGGCACATGTGACTTCATGTGACTCTCCTTTCTCTTAGTTAAAAATAGTAAGAGTACTTTTAGGGTCTAAAAAGGTAGTTTAACCTTTTATATCCATGAGGACATTTGACTCTCTTATGTGGCTCCACCTCATCCACATGGCATTTACCTCAACAAGATAAGTGATGAGTAATTGATGCCAACAACAACATGAAAATATACGTGGTAACATTGTATCTAAACTTATGCGATTGATGGTGATGCCATTCATAGCAATGGTGGTGTCGTCAGCATCTAGCTGTCTTCACCGAAATTTGAGGTGGTGATACCGTTAGCATCTATTGTAGTGCCGGCGGCACCTATTGAAGATAGAGTTTTTCTCTCGCTCCACCAAAATTTGAATTCAAATGTGATGGGCACATGTGACTCCATGTGAGTGTCCTTCTCTTAATTAAAAATGTTAAAAGTAACTTTAGGGTATAAAAAGTTGGTTTAACATTTTATATCAATGAGTACATGTGACTCTCCTATGTGGCTCCACCTCATCCACATGCCAACCACCTCAACAAGATAAGTGATAAGTAATTTAAAATTACGCAACTGATACTATCGGCATCTGCATACATGATGCTGTCAGCATCCGCATGTTACTACATAATTTTTACGTAATGCGGCCGGCATCCGCATACATGATGCTGCTTACATGATTTTTACGTGATGCTGTCGACATCGGCATACATGATGCTGTCAGCATTCGCAACCATTACTTTCTGTTGGTGCTAGAGCACCACGATCATTTGTTTTGATGATAACAAAACACGTGTTATTTAACATTTGCAATTTGAGTCCTAGATTTCAGGTCAATTGTAAATGTTGACGTGTTTAGACGGAACTCGAGCTCGCATCCAGGATGGATTGGAGGAGCTTAATGGAAAATAGAGGAGGTTCGCGTGGAGTGACAGATTGAAGATAGAAGACAAGAAGAATAGGATAGATTCTTTTTAATCCTTTCTTGTATCTCTTGTCTTTATTTTCTTACTCTTTTTATTTCCTTAGAATATTTTGTTAAAAAGCCTCAAAGTACCCTAACAGTAGTCCTAGGAACACCTGCACAACCCTAGGATACTTAGGTTTTCTGTAGAACACTTAGAAAATCAATATAGGGTTCAAACAGCACTTCCAGACGTCTGATAAAGTATTTTAAGACGTCTGACTGTTGTTTCAGACGTCTGATATCTGTTAGGCTGGACATAGCGAGTTCTGTCTGATGAAATCAGACGTCCAGACCTTATACCAGACGTCTTAGGAGACGTCTGATGGACTTACCAGACGTCCAGATAGTGGACCATTGGCTAGCTTAGCAGGCACTCAAGATTATGACCGTTAGAGCCTTATCAGACGTCCTGAGGCCTTTCCAGACGTCTGATAAATGACCGTTTTGCCTCGGCTGACCCAAAATCTCTTCTCAGAGATTTTCTAGCCGTTGCAACGTTTGGAAAATCCATTCCCACAGTAAAAGTAGGTTTCCAGACGTCCAGACATAGTGCCAGAACCCTGTTTAGATCTGATTCAAGTCAGGAGGAAACCCGCATGAAATCAGATGTCTGACCTTGAAATCAGACGTCTTAAAGTGGCCTTCCAGACGTCTGATGCCAGAGTTAGACGTCTGATTACCCTGTCAAGTGTAATCATTGTCCTGATTTCGGCCTGATTCTCTTGGGCTTTGTTCCCAACGGCTATAGAACCTTTCCTAAGCCTTCCAAAGCCTTCCTAAGGCCTCTATAAATAGAGGGGAGCCTTTGACACACATACACACTTGGATACACTTAGCTACACACTTTCACACTCTTTTGTGTCCAGAAAAGATCTTGCTCTCTAAGCTCAAGTTCTACATCTTGAGAGCATCAAGCTTCGCGCACCCGCTCTCCCGCCATTGTTTACGAGAGTGACATTGCACCATCGCGTGGCACACGCACCGCATCATCAACTCGACGCACTCCTTGCAAAGGGGAGTTTCCTATTTCCTATAGAAAATAGGTTTAAATTACTTTGTTGGCTCTATAGGATTACTTATTTTATTTTATCTTTGTCTTTTGGTTGGGTATTCGCTTTGCGAATTCCCGTCTCCTTCGTGGGACAAAATCCTTCTCGTGGAGAGAAGGGGTTGAGGAACGCTATCCTCGTACTTGTAGCGTGGTTGTAGTGAGATTGAATCACCCTCGTTTTAAGTGATTCGGTTTAGTGGATTTTGATCAACTTGGTTGATCGGAAAATCCTAACTCGAGAGGGTTAGGTGGTGGTTTTCATCCGGTTTGGGTTTCCACCTAAAAACAATTGTGTACATTGTGTGATTGGTTTTCTTTGGTGAGATTGCTTTATATTTTATTTCCGCATTTATTACGTCACCCCTCTTCGAGGGGCAAACCAACATTTGGTATCAGAGCAGGTTCTTGCGAGTTCGGAGTAACACCCGGCAAGAAGATCATGGAGGGAAGCTGTTCCACAAGCAGGATTTCCGAGGGGCAGTCCACAACCCGTCCGCTGTTCTTCGACGGGAGCAACTACCCCTACTGGAAGTTGCGGATGAAGACCTGGCTTCAAGCCACCGACTTCACGATCTGGGCCAAATGCGAGACGCCATTTGAGATCCCAGAAAAACCCGCGAGAGGCTACTCACAGCAACAAATCCGTGAGCTCTTTAAACGCAAAGACCATGAACGCCCTTTACTGCACGCTCAGCTCGGAGTTCAACAGAATCTCGCAATGCGCCACCGCATACGAGATCTGGCACACACTTGAGGTAACTCACGAAGGTACCTCTAAGGTAAAAACTTCTAAACTCAATTTACTTTCACAAGAATTTAAGGCTTTTTCTATGAAATCTAACGAAACTTTAAGTGAGATGAACACTAGGTTCACTTCCATAGTAAACAATTTAAAAGCTTTAGGGAAGACCTTCATCAAGGGAGATCTTCAAGGGAAGCTTCTTCGTTCCCTTGGATCGGAGTAGGAACAGAAAGTCACCGCCATCGAGGAGGCGAACGAAGTAGAGGAGCTCAATATGGAAGATCTCCTAGGCAATCTAATGGCCTACAAGACAAAGTTAAAGCAGAAGAAGAAGGATACATCGGAGCCAAAACTGAAGAAGACTCTTGCCTTCAGAGCCGCGTTGGATAGCGAGGTAAGTTCCGACGACGAAGACTTTAGAATTTTACTTAAAAATTTTTCCAAGTTTTGTAGGGAATTAAAGAAAGAGAAAAAGGAGAAGAAGGAAAGCCCGAGACGTTGCTACCACTACAACGAGAAAGGGCACCTACGACCAGAGTGCCCTCTTCTCAAAAAGGAGAAGAAAAAGGAAAAGGAAAAGAAATCTAAGAAGAAGGCGTTCCAAGCCACTTGGGACGATTCCAGCTCGGAGGAAGAAGAAGAAGAAGAAGAAGAAACCGCTTGCTTTGGTTTCATGGCCAGAGGAAGCAACAACGACAGCGAAAGCGGAAGCGACGACAGCGACAATGAGGTAAATCTCGATTTACAAGAAGCTTTTAATGAACTATTTGAGATTAGTAAATCACTAAAAATAGAAAACAAAAGAATGAAAAAGAATCTTAGCTTTCTTAAAAATGAAAATGATAGGTTAGAAAAATAACTTAAGGACATAGAAGCTAGTCCTAAAAATGATAACCTATTATTAGAAAATCATAACCTCATCAATGAAAATAATAAATTGATTGAGGAAAATGATAGTCTAAAGCTAGAAATCTATGATTTAAAGACTAAGATGCAAACTATAGAAAAAGAAATTGCATGTCTTAGGGAAAATTCTAACAAATTAATCAACAAAGTAGACAAGTTTTATAGCCCTAAGGTTGAGATAGGATCTCCGTCAAGGAGACCCACTAACAGATCCGGATCCAAGCTTACTTGGATACCGAAGAAAAATTTGGAATCCTGTTTTGTAGGATTCAGGGATAACTACAATACAAAGGACTGGACCTACAAACTCAAGGCTGGTCAACTCGAGTTAGGAGAACTAAGGAGTAGACCAAGGAGGAGAACAAGACGACCGACGAGACGGCGAACAAGCGACGGACGCGCCGCACGTCGACCGCCAAACTGGAGACCAGCGTCGATGCCCGGGCCTCCAAGCTACGGATGGGAGCCCCATCCGATGTGGCATCCACCACCACCATTCGGGCCATTTCATTGGCCATGGTAGGTGAGGTAAAAATTCTTAACCCTATCTTTTTATAAGCATTTAGATAGGGGGAGTTAAAAAATGATGAGCTAATTGTCAATTTTTAAGGGGGAGATGCAAGTTAGCTAAATTTCCTTTAGTAAGGGGGAGAAAAATAATAGCTATCTTGTTGTTACAAAAAGGGGGAGAATATCACCTTTGTTAAAATAAATTCATAGAAGAGCATGTCTTAAGGTGGAGTTATAGAAAATTTAAAACCAATCAAAACTTTTTGATAATGTCAAAAAGGGGGAGGATTTTTATGCATTATTATTTACGATTTTGTCATCATCAAAAAGGGGGAGATTGTTGGTGCTAGAGCACCACGATCATTTGTTTTGATGATAACAAAACACGTGTTATTTAACATTTGCAATTTGAGTCCTAGATTTCAGGTCAATTGCAAATGTGGACGTGTTTAGACGGAACTCGAGCTCGCATCCAGGATGGATTGGAGGAGCTTAATGGAAAACAGAGGAGGTTCGAGTGGAGCGACAGATTGAAGATAGAAGACAAGAAGAATAGGATAGATTCTTTTTAATCCTTTCTTGTATCTCTTGTCTTTATTTTCTTGCTCTTTTTATTTCCTTAGAATATTTTGTTAAAGAGCCTCAAAGTACCCTAACAGTAGTCCTAGGAACACCTGCACAACCCTAGGATACTTAGGTTTTCTGTAGAACACTTAGAAAACCAATATAGGGTTCAAACAGCACTTCCAGACGTCTAATTATCAAATCAGACGTCTGATAAAGTATTTTAAGACGTCTGACTGTTGTTTCAGACGTCTGATATCTGTTAGGCTGGTCATAGCGAGTTCTGTCTGATGAAATCAGATGTCTAAACCTTATACCAGACGTCTTAGGAGACGTCTGATGGACTTACTAGACGTCCAGATAGTGGACCGTTGGCTAGCTTAGCAGGCACTCAAGATTATGGCCGTTAGAGCCTTATCAGACGTCCTTAGGCCTTTCCATACGTCTGATAAATGACCGTTTTGCCTCGGCTGACCCAAAATCTCTTCTCAGAGAATTTATAGCCGTTGCAACGTTTGGAAAATCCATTCCCACAGTAGAAGTAGGTTTCCAGACGTCCAGATATAGTGCCAAACGTCCTGTATGTCGTCTGATAGACTTGAACAAGAACCCTGTTTAGATCTGATTCAAGTCAGGAGGAAACCCGCATGAAATCAGACGTCTAACCTTGAAGTCAGACATCTTAAAGTGGCCTTCCAGACGTCTGATGCCAGAGTTAGACGTCTAATTACCCTGTCAAGTGTAATCATTGTCCTGATTTCGGCCTGATTCTCTTGGGCTTTGTTCCCAACGGCTATAGAACATTTCCTAAGCCTTCCAAAGCCTTCCTAAGGCCTCTATAAATAGAGGGGAGCCTTTGACACACATACACACTTGGATACACTTAGCTACACACTTTCACACTCTTTTGTGTCCAGAAAAGATCTTGCTCTCTAAGCTCAAGTTATACATCTTGAGAGCATCAAGCTTCGCGCACCCGCTCTCCCGCCATTGTTTACGAGAGCGACATTGCACCATCGCGTGGCACATGCACCGCGTCATCAACTCGACGCACTCCTTGCAAAGGGGAGTTTCCTATTTCCTATAGAAGCTAGGTTTAAATTACTTTGTTGGCTCTATAAGATTACTTGTTTTATTTTATCTTTGTCTTTTGGTTGGGTATTCGCTTTGCGAATTCCCGTCTCCTTCGTGGGAAAAAATCCTTCTCGTGGAGAGAAGGGGTTGAGGAACGCTACCCTCGTACTTGTAGCGTGGTTGTAGTGAGGTTGAATCACCCTCGTTTTAAGTGATTCGGTTTAGTGGATTTTGATCAACTTGGTTGATCGGAAAATCCTAACTCGAGAGGGTTAGGTGGTGGTTTTCACCCGATTTGGGTTTCCACCTAAAAATAATTGTGTACATTGTGTGATTGGTTTTCTTTGGTTTTCTCTCTCTTATTTTTGTAATAGAAACATTGTACTTCTAGAATACAGTTTGCCCCCTTAGTTCGACCTCGGGAACTCTTTTATTTTCGAGTAACAAATTGTATTAAACTGGTAACCACTTGTCTATGCTATACTACGACAAAATAATAGAACTATAGATGAGAGTGCCCCACCACGCGGGTAGAGTGGCCTTTCCAATTATTTATCGAAAATTACGAAATTGTGAAATAGTTAATAGAGTCTAGGGCATTGCATGAACCCTAGGACGGAGAAATTAGATTGAATGATAAATCCTTGGGTATTGCATGAATCCTAGGACTGGAAAACTAGATTGAATGATAGATCCTAGGGTACGGCATGAATTCTAGGACTGGAAAACTAGTTGAATATATAAACATTGCAGTCTTGGAAAAGTAGAAAGGAAATGATAACTACCTGTAAATTGGTTAACAGCTGCCTGTTATGAATGAATAAATACAGTTGAGAACATGGGTTATATGAATATAAAGCTGGAACGGTGAAACCTCAATTGGCTGAGTTAAAAGAGCATGAACCCTACGGGGAATTAGGAGTAGAGCTCCTGGAAAGGGAATGGAATAGAATTGGGGAAGTGAGCTGGCCCTTGAGTACGGAGTACCAAGGAGAGTGACTGTCCCCCTGTTTAGTGCAAAGCGGAGCTAGCCGCCCCAGGGGCCCGGGGTTAGGTCTGGCCACTTTGTACTGACTTTTGGCCCTCGTGTACACAGTACCGAGGAGAGCTACTAGTGTAGGGAGAGCACTAGCTACCCCACGGGCCCCGGGGTTCTGTTAGCTCTCCTACACCGACTTGTTAGGCCCACTGGGCAAACCAGGGTAGTCAGGTGAGGGTGCACGGATTGTGGAAGGGCAAGACCCCTGTTTGGTTATTGTGGAGGGGCTGGGGCCCTGTTACTGAGAGGACTCTACCCTATACTGGTTCCGCGCTGTGCTTTGGGCGCACCTGTTAACGGAAACGACTGACCGCATGCCAGTGCAGGGTAGCTACCCATGCGTTTATCGTGCGTGTCATAGTCACCGTTACGTATGTCAGTGACCTTGGGGTGGTTGACTGAGGGTAGGACCACCACGGGAGACTCTCCCGGCCAGGAGAGCACCACGTGTTACTTCTACTTTTCGGGAAAGACTGCAATCAAGATCGTTCCTACGACGAACATTCAAGATCAAGAGAAGGATCTGAGAAATAATCAACAGTGAATAAATGGAAAAATATAAGGAAAGAAAGTAAAAATATAACAGCTACTGTATGCTCTACTGCTTCTTTTAGCTTTTAGTTGCCACTCTACTCAGCGTTTCGCTGACGTGTCACCCTTGTTACCTTTTCAGGACCAGGTGTTGAGCAGCTAGAGTCAGCGGCGGCAGAGGGCGCTGGGCCTAGTAGAGCCCAGTAGTGTTACCTGTAGTACCTACTGTACTTTTCTTTCCGCTGTAGTGAGTAGTTTTCTGTTACTCCCTGTACTCTCTTTATTGTAAGCTTCATGTTATATACATGTTTATTTCTCTACTATTGTGGTGATGTATACTGTAGTATTTCTTTTCTTTACTGCTGTATTTTGTTACTGCTAGTTATATACATGGTGAATGTGGTTTATTTTACTGCTCTTTTGGTTACTTTCTCGTTGGACGACTGGGTCTTGGGATCAGTCGAGTCGGTCCGATTCTCGTGTCTCGTAGGGATTCGGGAATCGGGTCGTTACACCCCTTGACTTGTAGAAACATACCTTGTAACACTACTTTCACATTCCTTTGTGTCAATGAGAAGAAATCATCAAGACAAGAAGTGATCTTATTCTCCAAGCTCCATTCAACAGATTCGAGAGCGTCGTTACTCTACCAAGATCGCACCTACATTCTTCCATCTAAGGGAAGTCTCTTTCTCCTATAGAAGCTAAGTTTAGAATTTATCTTTGTGGCTCTATAGGGTTGCTTTGTAATTTTACTTTGTAAATTCGTTGGGTATTCGCGTTGCGAATTCCTGTCTCCTTCGTGAGACAAAAACCTTCTCGTAAAGAGAAGGGGTTTGAGGTACATTACCTTCATATAAAGTAGTGTGGCTGTAAGAGATTATACTACCCTCATTTAAGTAGTATATTAGTGGATTTAATCGACTCGGTTGATCGAGAAATTCTAAGTCGAGAGGCTTAGGTGGTGGTTTTTACCCTGGTTTGGGTTTCCACCTAAAAATACCTGTGTTTGTTGTGTGATTGCATTTTGTGAGATTGTTTTATTTTGCTTCCGCACTTTATTTTTATATCCTGCAAATCTCACCCCCTCCTATAGGAATCTCCATTTGGTATCAGAGCTGGTTTTCCGCCTTTAGGAGTAACTTCTGCGGAAAGATCAATGGAAGGGAGCATATCCGTAATGAGGATTTTCGAGGGGCAGTCTACCACCCGTCCGCCGTTCTTCGACGGGAGCAACTACCCCTATTGGAAGCTCAGGATGAAGACGTGACTTCAAGCCAACGACTTTACGATTTGGGCCAGGTGCGAGACGTCGTTTGACATCCCGGAGAAACCCGCGAGAGGTTACTTGCAACAACAAATTTGTGAGCTCTCTCTCAACTCAAAAAGAATGAACGCATTGTACTGCACGTTGAACCTAGAAGAATTCAATCGAAACTCGCAGTGTGCCACCGCATACGAAATTTGGCACACACTTGGGGTAACTCACCAAGGTACGTCTAAGGTAAAGTCTTCTAAAATTAATTTATTTTCACAGGAATTTGAATCATTTTTTATGGAGACTAACAAAACCTTAAGTGAGATGAACACTAGGTTCACTCTCATTGTGAATGGATTGAAAGCTTTAGGGAATACCTTTATCAAGGGGGAGCTTCAAGGAAAGCCTCTCCGTTCCCTGAGACCGGAGTGGGAAGAAAAGGTCACCGCGATCGAGGAGGCGAACAACACAGAAGAGCTCAACATGGAGGATCTCCTAGGCAATCTCATGGCTTACGAGAAGAAGTTGAAGCAGAAGAAGGATGCACTGAAACCAAGACCAAAGAAGTCTCTTGCATTTAGAGCTGCTTTAGACACCGAGGCAAGTTCCAACGACGAAGACTTCAAATTTTTACTTAAAAAATTTTCCAAGTTTTGTAGGGATTCTAAGAGAGAAAAGAATGTGAAGAAGGAAAAGGAGCAAGTTAGCCCGAGATGTTTCTACCACTGCAACAAAAAGGGTCATCTTCGTCCCCAGTGCCCTCTTCTCAAAAAAGAGAAGAAGGAGAAGGAGAAGAATTAATAAATAATTAATGTCAATGATGAGATCACATTTGTGGGCTAATCGTATGCATAAATACCTAGATATTAGAATGATGTCTACATATAAATAGCATACTTAGATTTATAAATAGATTAGTTTATAAAAATGATTGCATGCATATTTTATATATTGCATTCACAAGTATTAGAAGGTAATGTGCATTATGGTGACATGCATGCATTACATGAATTATTTTGGATTACCTTTGTAAATAACCCATTTTTTTTCTTTTCCTAGAAAATCCACTGCTTCAATGAGCCGCATCCACCGCCGCCAGCCTTCTCGCAACAGTAAATAGCCACAACGCATCCCCAACGGTTTAGATTTATTCCTCGGGTTGCTGGTCGAGATGTGCGGCGGGAGAAACAAACGGGAGAGGCGTTTAAAAGAATGGACGATCGGCTTCCATCTTTTGGCTCTCGCCTCCATCGTGCTCTTCATGCGCACACCATGTACATGGTATGCAGAGTAATCTAAAGCAGGCTTCATCTTCTTCCTCCGCCCGCCCTCGGCCTCCTACACACGATGACAGCGTGCGCATCCTCACCACCAACCCCTCCGTAGCAGCACGCATAACCATATCTTTCTTCTTCCTCTTCTCCAACCTCAACAAAGCAACCCAACACTGCCACAGTCCCTTCACCCATCGCCCCCACCTCAGCAAACCTACACCCTTAGCCGCAGCCCACCAACAAATGCCGCAGCCCCTCCCTCATCACCCCTACCTACTCCCCTATGTCTCCTCCTCCTCCTCCTCCTTCTACTTCTTCTTTTCCTCCTGCAACTCATAAAGGAACCCAAAGCCATGACCTTCACCACCGCCTCAACTCCTCACCTTCGGCACCCGCTCTCGATGTGGCTACTACCACGCCCTCCCCGCTGCTTCCTGACGTCGACACTGCCTTCGGCGACTCCACTACCTGCCACGAAGACGCTAGCAGCACCCACCGCCACCGACCTCTGCTCCGCCATCTAGCCACGTTCGATCATCCCGGGCCTCGCCTCCACCACCAACATGCTCCTCTCCTCCGATGGAGCTCCTCCACCAAAGCAAACGGCCGACGACCCCTCCTCCATGCATGCAAGGAAAAGAGAGAATCATCCCCTGTTTTCACATCAATTGAAATTTACATTGAGATGCCATTGCATGAGTTTTTATTTTAAATGAAAAATTTCTGATTTATTAAGTGATATTGCAGCCAGACACCCTTTAGCTTTCATTATTTCTCGGGCCATCTAATAGCATATCTCTTTTCTTATTTTGTTAAGCCTCACATTTAAGGGTGATATTATAATTCACATTTGCTGCCATTGAACATTTGAGTTGATGGAGTTTACAGGAGTATTCTAGTGAAGGAGAATTTGCATAAGTGGTCCATCTCTTTTCAGCAATTAGAGATTAGTTATTTGATTAATCTATAAGTGTTCTCTCTTTGGCATTAGGATGAATGAATGAAATTGTTTTTAAGTAAACAAGAGGAAAACTTATTGCGAGTTTATTTGGCTCGATCCTCCCTGTGGATACGACATTTTTACTATGGTTTAACTTGATATCTGTTTTAATATTTGATTGAGAGAATTTCCACCACACAACTACAACGACATATCAGTTTATCGCTATCATCTTCATAATCAAGCGAAAACCTCTCCATCAGCCAACAATACCAAGATAAGTGATAAGTATTTGCAAGAGATACTTAAGCACTATAAAAGTTATGAATTGGTGCCAGGGGCACCAACATAAAAATGTACATGATGACACTAGTATCTAAACTTACGTGACTGGTGGTGATGCCATTAGCATCAATGGTGATGCCGTTAGTACCTATGGTGGGGCCATTAGCACCATAATAGGTGTTTACAGAATTGATACCAACAACAACAAAATAAGTGATAAGTAATTGATACCAACAATATCAAAATAAGTGATAAGTGTTTGCAATAGATGCTTAAGCACTTTAAAAGTTACTGAATAGGTGCTAGGAGCACCAACATGAAAATGTATGTTGTGACATTAGTATCTAAACTTATGCGACTGGTGGTGATGTCATTAACACCAATGGTGATACCCTTAGCACCTATGGTGGTGCTGTGCTGTCAGCACCACAATAGGTGTCTACATGAGTTGAACACTTTTGCCTTTTAGGAAAATGTGGCAGCCAAGACCAAGAAAGGTACTTAGCACCCATGTGACAAAAAAGAGATGCAATCCTCACATGTGACTCCACCCACCAACATCTCGTCCAATCCTCTCATGTGACTCCATCCACCAACGACAAAGACCTACCCCAGCCAACTCTTCTATATTTGCACCAATGGTGATGTTATTAGCACCTATGGTGATGCCAAAAGCACCTATACTATCTCACAGCAATTATGGTAATGCCATTAGTATCTATTATAGTGCCGACGTCATCTACTGAAGATAAAATTTCCTCTCCCTCCACCAAATGTGGGCCCACTTGATAATTGATATTTAATATAAAGAAACAAAAGAACGTAATATTTGTTATGTAGTTGTCCCCACCATATTCAAAAAAATCACTACACAACTTTAACTTAAAACGTACAGGTGATAAATAATTTTGCACTCGTGATAAACTACTTTGCACCATTGATAAATTATTGTAAGGTGTCTTTGCAACGATGTAATCTCATTTCTCACCCGTGATAAATTATTCCAATGATAGTTTCAGTTGTCCAAAATGATTTTGCACCCGTGCAAAGTAATTTCGCAGCCGTGTAAGGTGATTTTGACCTATGGATTTATGAATTACGGTTTAGGATTTAGACTTATGGAAAGTGATTTCACGTATAGGTGAAGAAACACTTGAAATTTAATTTTACACCAGTGTAATCATACTTAGCACCAGTGCAAAGTAAGATTGCATTGGCACTAAGTAATTCAAAGTAAGATTGTACCGATGCAATCTTACTTTACACACGTACAATATTATTTTGAAGGTGTAAAGTGATTTTGTACAGTTGTAAAATAAGATTACACCCGTGTAAAGTGATTCCGAGGAGATTTAAGTGGTTTACATCTGTACCAAAGTAATTTATTGTTGATTCCAACAGTGATATATTCCACCATGTGTAATACTTTTGTAGATAAAAAAGAATACAATTAAAATCATATATACAATACTGTACATTAATTTTTACATTTTTCAACCAACACTCTTTAAATTATTGTTCACCAATTCTAATGGCAATCTCATTCCTCTGGCTCATTAGATATGATATAAATAAAACTAAATTCCGTACAAAATTAATTCTCTGAAAGTTTAACGAATACATCATTTGATCAATAGCCGTTAGTATACATTCAGTAAAATAAAAGGTTTTATATATATCATTATAAATTTTTGATATGTTTTTATATTTAGCATTTATATTGTTACAAAATTACTTCATTATATATGATCATATATCTTTGCTTCGTTAAATTTGATAGAAAATATTTAAAAAATTTTAAAAATATTAAAATTTATATTTATCTTTCAATAATTTTTTCATATTTTTTGACACCTAAAAAATAGAATTTACATATATATTCTTATAAATTTTTGATATGCATATATCCTCACCTACTTAATATATATATATATATACCCCATTAGCGATAAGTAAGTGTAACATTATCTAAACCATCAAATAACTACAACATTATCAAAACATTGAAGAGCCAAGAAGAAGAAGACATGACAGTGGGTACGGAGTTCATTTAAACAACGTATAGACGAGTTAATTAGAGCTTAATTCGACCAACGGTGCAGTAGGGAATGTATGTCCTAAGTAGATTCACATGTTCTTGTCCATAAATGCTTTAGAAAATAACTTCAAGATGGGAAAGGGGAAGACATTTCATTGATTGATCGTCTGTACAGTTGAAATTAATGGTTTTGACGGAGGACTGATGCGTGGAATGGTTAGTAGACTTTTACTAGTCCAAGTAATAATAACTTGTTAGAAAAGAATGCAATTAATGATATTATAATTGAAAGATCGGACAGCTTCTGGCCAATCTATTAAACAAACGACATTGTTCAATCGGCTATAAAATTTAGTGCACTCGATGCCTTCTGGGTTAATCATCGGCACCTCGTGAATGTGAGGGTGTTCGATGTTAATTGGGGTGCTAATCATTTTCGTGTTTACTTAAATTGATGCTCACACCACCGGTTTCTATGGAATGGGATCTAGGTGTCAGGGAGATGGAAAGTTAACACCAATCTTACTAACAGTATTCCTTAGAATTGATGTTAGCAAAATTGACATTAAAGACCTCAAAACTTGAGTTATATATAATTATATGGATTTACCTCTCTAGTGAACGAAAGTTAACCTCCTAAATAAATTAACCCTATTGTTTCCGATTGTAGAGTACATATATATGTATATACTTGCGACAAGAACCAGTAAATCACCTTCGCTGAAAACGACCTTTCTAACGGAGCCTGCGCTCTTCCCGTCACCTTCAACCATCTCTATGCTCTTGACATCTTCGGAGAATATCTTGGGATAAATTTCATTGGAACACATGATGCCCTCCCAAAATTTATCAGCTGAGCAACCGAGCTCGACCTCCATCTCCAACTTCCCGCTCAAGGGTGCCATCTCTGGAACCAGACTGCAGACAAGACAGGATAGTTGGGGGAAGGAAGGTTTAAATATTTCTACTCTATGTTGGAGGTTGTGGTGGTGCAGAGCATCGAGATGTTACGGTGGTATTTATAGCCTTTTTCTCTTAATTATAATCAGTTCCATCTCATTTAGGTACATCGAACTGTAGGGATAAAATAATTTTATATTATTTTAGTTCAGTTCTACATGTCGAATGCCTTGTGGGGACAAGAAAAAGTTGATACGGGTTGGTGAGAGTCAGCAGTACTCATTGGTCGAAGGTGTGTACCCTCGAGCCTTTCTTGGACTTTTTTCACCCTATGGTGTTTTTTGAGAATTTTTTATTACTTTAATATAGATTTCTAAGTAATTATTTCAATCAATAATTCTCACTTTTTTTTATTAAATAAATACTCACTGCATTTGCTACTCTTAATTTTAATATATAAAATATATTTGTACATTATAAAATATATATGTCACATGACACATTATATATATATATATATATATATATATATATTAGGATGAAAAAGTAAATTATCGTTTGTATTTGATTCAAACGAGTGTCCTTACTCCGTAGGATCAACGTTTAGTTCAAGTCATTGCTTATTCTCAGGTTTAAATTTTTAATCTTAATTTGAAGGAATTTTTTTTTCTTGCTCTCTCCCTCTTCTATTTCGTTGATAAAGATGAAGGAGCTTTCATAACTGTAAAATCAAAGGGGTTCAAGAATAAGGTTAGATGATCTTAAAAGTAATCCCTGGGTAAATTAAGGTGCACTTGCGAAATCCTTCGACCACGTCAATCGAGTTTAGTTTATACGTAAGAAGTAAGTAACTGGTAAATTAAGCTTATATCGCTCCACATGTACAAGGACATATAGCAATCTATAGATTATAAAGTCATACATACCATTTAAATTGTAATCACAGTCTGTAGGAGGATATCCCATCAAAACCATCCAACTATGAAAGTGTTTAGCAAAGAACAAACTCATGATCTTGATAGGAAAGAAGTATGCATGGTTATCAAGATAAGTAACATCAGTAGCAACCACCAACGTGTGCGGAAAAACTTTTCCCTAGCAAACCTTGGAAATTCAAAAGGCTTAATCAGGAAAAGTAAGAAAGCGTATATATAAAATTCCAATTTCACGTCACTCTCGTCCATTCTCCATCAAGTGGTCAAACTTTCAAACGTCCAAATATTGAAAGGTAGAAGAAAAAGGACAATTTTCTTTTTTCGAGAAGCTGTGACCGTCCGATTTATACCAATTAATTTTTTATCGTAACTCTTTACATTCGACGAAGTTGAAAACGTAACAAATTCATGATAGAGGTAACAAAGGATAAAAATGATATTTATATATTTAGCATATGAGAAAGAGGAAAAGATATTTACTTCTTGTCAAAAATATTATTTTCTTTTTAAAACTTAATTTTAGTTGTATTTATGTATCTATTTTGTAGAGATATATAAATTTGTAAATATGAGAACTTAGAGGTATATGTGCAATATCAATAATATATAAAAATTTAAGTGTAGTATTATATATATTCTATTATATATTTTATGATATATCTTAATGTTAGGTCGAATATTGCTATTATTCTATGTGTAACCCCTATCTCCTTACCTCCTTCTTCTATGGGATTCATCAATTTTGAATTCAAATTTTCCATATAAAAAAAGCATCCCACCAATAGCCCCCCAACCTCCTGCTACACCACCCACCCATCCACAATCTCCTTCGACGAGCTTCCCCACATGCAACCCCGACCTCCGGTAGCTCCAACATCCTCTGACGAGTTCCTTCGACCCCAGCCTGACCCCGACAAAGCTCCTCCAATCGACTTCGACGGAGCTCCTCCTCCGACCCCATTCCATCCTGACCATGGTCCTCCAGCCGACCCTAATCCCGACCGAGCTCCTCCGACCTCATCCCAACCTCGACCCCAGCCCCATCCTGACCTCGATCGAGCTCTTCCAACCTCATCCCAACCTCGACCCCATCCCGACCCTGACTAAACTCCTCCAACCGACCTCGATGTCCCAAGTATGTCTTGCAGATCAACATGGTCATTGTGGACTACAAGTATTCCCTGTGGGGTTTCGATGCCACCTCCAGCAGATACCTCCCCAAATTGTCGGAGGTTAGAAGGTTTTACGAAGTGGGTTCTTATCGCTTTTGCGATTGGTGTTGATGGCTTTGAGAAAAGTGATGCGTTTTTGTTGAAACTTGGGAAGTGATGATGTTGTTTTGGGGGTTAAAATTTTGATTTATGAAGTTGGGGATGCTTAGGTCGAGAATGTTAGATGGTATATTCTATTATCATTGACAATGTAATTAATTCTGCTATCATCATTGTTTTTCTCAATAAGAGTTGCCATGCCCTCGATGGAATAAGAATGTTAGAGTAAACTTTTTAAAATTATCCGCTTGGGTTTACTCCCCTTGACATAATGAAACAAATGGTAATCTCATCTCACCTATTATTTACTTGCCTTTAAGCATCCTGTACTCTTCCTTGTTTTAAGTGGCTATTTTAAGAGCATATCTAATCTAAGCTTTGAAAAGTAGTCATCTTTGGCTACATCAATTACTTGAGTAGTATAAAAGTTGTTAAATAGGTGTCAAGGGCATCAACATAAAAATATACGTGGTAACAATGGTATATAAACTTATGTTGATGTGGTTCATATCTTTTTTACTTGAGGTGATGGTGGCTTTTCAACTCATCTGGTGCTGATGCCATTAGCACCAATTATAATACCGTTAGCACCACAATTGATGTTTACATAATTAATGTCAACAATAAGAAGATAAGTGATAAGTAATTGATGCAACAATACCAAGATAAGTGATTAGTGTTTGCAATAAATACTTGAGCACTATAAAAGTTACTGAATAAGTGCAAGGGGCACCAACATTAAAATATACGTGATGACATTGGTATCTAAACTAGATACGTAATCGGTGATGATGCCATTAGCACCTATGGTGGTGCCGTCGGCACCATAATAGGTGTTTGAATCATTGATGTCAACAACATCAAGATAAGTAATAAGTAATTAATGCCAACAATACCAAGATAAGTGAAAAGTATTTGCAATACATACTTAATGTTACGACCCGATTTCCGGATCTCTACAGAACCCGAGACCGACTCGCCTTAACTAATCCCACGACCTAGTCGTCTAACGAGAAATAACTAAAAGTAGGAAATAAACCACATTCACACATTTAATATAACTAAGCGGAAGGAAAGAATGAGGCAGTAAAGAAAAGTAGAATAATTGCCTCAAGATTGTACATGACACCACAACAACAACAGAAATAGAAAGTAACAAGAACAGTAAATTTAAAGTCCAGTACTCACAATTACAGCAGAACAAAAGAGCTGGAAAGAAAATTACTACAGCTGGGCTCGACTGGGCCCAGCTCCCTCTGTAGCTGGAAATTCGAGCTGCTCAACTCCTGGTCCTGAATAGGGTTACGAAAAGACGGAGTCAACTAACGTTGAGTAGAGTGGTGTTTACATTATTTATGTGCAAGTAAAGTAAAAACAACATGTAGGTTTTATTCTCATTTCTATTTATCTCATTTATGTGTTTCTAGTTCATCTATTTCTCAAAGTATTCAAGTATTTCTTGATCTTGCTTGTTCCTCGTGGGAACGATCTTGATTGTAATCTTTTCCGTAAAGTAAAAGGTACACATGGTGCTCTCCTGGTCGAAAGAGTCCCCTGCTGTAGTCCTACACACAGTCAATCACCCCGAGGTCACTGTCGAGACGTAACGATTACTACGGCACGGTGATAAGCACACGGGTAGCTATCCCGCACTGACACGCGGTCAGTCGTTTCCGCTAACGAGTACGCCCAAAGTATTTGGGAAAGCGCACCGCGTGCCTTCCCAAAGCCCTCATCTGCGTACGAACTCGCAGACACAACTTTAGCCCAACATCCCCTACGCTACAATCTGCACGGCGGAAGGTAGTGCAAGAAGATACGTACCTCACGTGATATTATGCTTTCAGACGTCCGGTTTCAGCTCCGGATGTCCTGGTGCCTTGCCAGCTATCTGGACGATACTCCAGACATATGATACTGGAAAACTTCCAATATCAGAACCTCCTCCACACATCTTGTCCCTCTCGCGCCTCCGCCCTCAGACAACACAGCGGCAGCTCCAACAGCTACAGGAGCTTGAGAAGCTCCGCGTCGGCATCCTCCTCTCTCCCACGAACTCCTCCTCGAACTCCACCGAGCTCCTGCGGTTGTCGTCCTCCTCCCTCGCACTCTCTCGCTCTCGCTCTTCCCCGTTCTCCCTCGTCGGCTCCTCTCCTTCCTCGTTGCAGCTGCAGCAGAGACGGAAGGCTGGAGGGGCATGGCCGACGCAAGGAGAAGGTGGAAGTGGCGGTGGCTTGAGTGGTGACGGGGTGAGAAGAAGAGAAGGGGGGTTTAAATAGGATGGGTTTAGGGTTTAGGAGGTGAGGGTGCGGAGGAGAGAGAGACTCCTGCACGTCGCCTGCACGCAGAGCGCGAAAGGGACGCACGAAATTTCCCACTTTCAGACGTCCAAGCATGTGCCCAAACGTCTAGACAGACGTCTGACTGAAACTCCAAACATCTTATCCAACAAAAAAGGCAATGGGTCATTTCACTTAAGCACTATAAAAGTTTCAAATAACTGCTAGGGGCACCAACATAAAAATATACGTGATGACATTGGTATCTAAACTTACGCGACTGATGGTAATGCCGTTAGTATCTATGGTGGGGCCATCAGCACCATAATATGTGTTTACATAATTGTTGCCAACAACAATAAAATAAGTGATAAGTAATTGATGCCAACAATATCAAGATAAGTGATAAGTGTTTGCAATAGATACTTGAGTACTTTAAAAGTTACTAAATAGGTGCCAGGAGCACCAACATGAAAATGCATGTGGTGACATTGGTATGTATTGGTGCAAAGGCACCACGATCGTCAATTTTGATGATAACAAAACACTTTTGTTTTAACATTTGCATTTGAGTTTAAGATTTCAGGATAATTGCAAATGGATACAAGTGTGAAGGACCTCAAAGCTCGCTTCGACGGTGGATTGGAGGAGCTCATTGGAGGAGAAGGAGCTTCACAAGGAGCGAAAGCTTGAAGAAGGAAGGATATGAAGAATAGCATAGATTTTCGTTTTTGTTCGTTGTACTTTATTTTTGTTTCTTTTGTCGCTCTTTATTTCTGTCTTAGAATTTTTATTAAAGAGCCTTAAAGTTACCTAACTGTAGTTCTAGGAACACTTGCACAACCCTAGGACACTTAGACAATTGTTAGAGAACTTAGAAAATCAAGATAGGCGTCAGACAACCTTATTAGAAGTCTAATCTGATAATCAGACGTCCGATAGTGAACTGTAAGACGTCTGAATGTTGAAGCCGATGTCCAAGAACACTTAGGCTGGACTTAGTAGGTTTTGTCTATTGAAATCAGATGACCAACTCTTAGTTCAGACATCTTAGCAGACATTTGATGACTTGGCCAGACGTCTTGGTGCTGTGTAAAATCGTGACCGGTTTGATTATATTTTATTATTTGAAAACAAAAATTCTCCAAGGTTGAACCCAGGGAGAAAAACTTGATTCTAGAAGCGTAGAAAATCACAATTTATAATAGATACTGTTTTACAAAAGAAAGACTAAAGAAGGGAAAAAAATCTCTTCTTTTCTTCTCTCTTTTCTTCTTTTGTCTTTCTTTCTCTCTCTTCTCAGATGTCTGACTCCAAGGGTCAGACGCCTTAAATGTCACTTGCTACAGTAGTGGTTCTTCTCTTTTCAGCTACTGCTGCTGCTGGTTCTTATTTTCTCTGCTGCACTCTGCCTTCTCTTTCTTCTTCTTTGCCTTAGGCTTTAGCTGCATCTTTAGCTTCTTCTTCCTTGGCCTCTCTCTGCTCTTCTACTGCAGATCCTCCTTGGCTTCTTCTTCTTCTTTCTTTTCTTCAGCAGCGTCTCTTCTTCTCCTATTCTCTTCCTTTTCTTCTTCTTCTTGCTACTGCACTCCCACCTCCTCCTCCTCCTTCTTCTGCTTTCCTGCACAGTGCATGGTTAGGCAAAAACCTACCCCTACCCTCCCCGCGTCTCTCTCTCTCTATTTCACTTTAGGGTTCGCTCTCCCAAGGCCTTAATCGGGTATGAGGGTCGGGTGACGCGCTCGGGACCAGGTGCACCGGCGTGGGTGGTGCGCGAGGTGTGCACGGATAGGTTAGTTGGATCCAGGTGCTAGGTCCGCGGGGGAGTGTCGCGGACGAGGCGTGGTAGGGGGCGGCGAGGGACCTCACCCCTGTGTGTCTTGAGGCAAATAACCCAATTCACAAAATCAATTTAAACCGCCCGCCGCGCTCCTACGTTTACGAGGTGGGACTAAATGTCCCACCTGCTTCTGCTAGCGCTCACAGGAGGTGAGCTCCACCCAATTGGAGCCGCTGTGAGTTGCGCACGGCCTGTTCTCAGGTTGGATGCACTTGCCCACCCAACGCGCGTCGCTTGGACTCCTGAAGCCTTGAGTGCGCGACTTGGAGCTCGAGAACAAGCAAGCTTGCTTGCTCGTTATGGCGGACGGAGGCTAGGATCTGCAAGACACAAAAATGGCCTTGCGGCCCTGTCAGACCACGGGAAAACCTTCGCTGTATCACGGAGAAGGTGAAGAAGGGGTCAACTGGCCACGGGGTAACCTAGGCGTGCATGCCCAGGTCGCCCTGTGTCCGTGAAAATGGGTGTCTTCAGGGGAAGTGTTGGGAGCGTGTGGTGGTGAATGGGAAGAGGGGTTATGATCAGTGAGTCGTGGCGGAGCTTGTGAGGTGGTTGGTGAGGTGGGTGGATGCGTGGAGCGGTGGATACACCTCGCTGGTGGTCTGCCAGAGGTGAAGGTGATGATGGTCGGCGTGTGGCAGTGCATGATTTAGGAAATAGATAAGGGGGAAATGAAGAGGGGAAAAAGGGAAATAAGTCTAACCTAACTCAGTGGACGAAAGGGGGGAGAATCGGTGGCTGGCTGTACCTGCTGTCGTCGAAGAAGATGATGTCCAGGGAGGAGTGACGGTGATGATGACGGGGCTAGAGGTGCGTGCGCGGGTGTTGAACGACGCGGAGGAAGGCGGTGAAGGCGGCTCTACCATTGGTATTGTGGCAGAGCGACGAAAAAGAGGAGGGCTCGCCGGAGCTCGCTGGACTCTTGACCGAAGGAGGAGGAGACGAATTGGGGGGAAATCTTCGGCCAAGTCAAGCTGGAAGGAAGCAGCAGGGGTTGCCGTTCCTTAAATTGGTGCTGGCAGAGAGAGAGTAGCACGGACGAGACGGGGATACCTCGCCAGAGGTATGGCTGGAAAAAGACCCATACCTCTCGAGCGTTCGCACGAGAGGTATGGTGGCCAACAGGGCATGGGAGCCGGCCCATGCTGTAGGGGACAACACAAGGAGTCTCCCTTTCAAATCTAGGGCCGGCTCCCCAGGCCTGCGCGGCGCCATCCTCCGCGTAAAGTCGCCGGAGGTATGGTGTGCGCAGGCGGGTGGTAGAGGGACTCGTTTGAAGAAAATGACAGGAAATCTAGGGGGGTATCTACAAGAGTCTAAAAAGTTAAGGGTCAAAAGGTAATTGTTGAGGACTTTTTTGTAAAGTGGGTCAAGGCAACCTTTCCTTAGGTCCAAATTTTGGTATAAACCTAATTTGGACCTAAGAAATCCAATGGCGAGGTTGGATTTTAGGTTTGACCAAGTTTGATGAGATATTTTGCACAAAAACCCAAATTAGGTCAAAAATTGGGTATGGTTCTCAATCTAAGTCAAGATAGGTTCCAATGGCCAAATTGAAGGTTCTAAGCCATAGGGGATATTTTTTCATGAATTTTAGAGGGTTTAATTGATTTTTATCTTACCTGAAACTTTATGAATTAAATTGGATTTGTTTTAGGGTTATAGAATGTCATTTAATTCCCAGATTTTGTCATAACCCTTTCCTGATCGAACCATCTCACTTTTTCTCTTATTAAGCCCATTTAACCTATGTCTAGACCCTTAGAAATCCTGTTCATGCACTGCATTGGTAAAATTGCAGTTTTACCCCTTGTGTATTATTTTATTCTCAGATTTGCAATTCCCTGATTTAGGCTTTCCGTTAGGTTTTGTAGGAGATTTTGTAAAATTAATTAGGTCAAAATGTGCTAGTTACGGTTCATGATGAGGTTCTCATCATGTCTAATTAGTGGAAGGTTGGCCTTCACAATATGATCGTTAAGAAATGACCTTTAGGCTTCTATCAGACGTCCGTAGAGGACCTTAAATGTCTAATTAGTGACCGTTAGCCCTTAATTGAGACAAAATCACTTTTCTTGAGGCTAATAGCCGTTTGTGCCTTTGGAAATCCATTCTCGTAGTAAATTGGTTTTCCAGACGTACTGACCTTGTGCTAGACGTCGGATATGTCATTTGACTGAATTACACTAGAACCCCGTTTAGGTTTTACTCAAGTCAGTAAGGAAACCCATCTAGGATTAGATACCTGATTTAGTTTCCAGACATCTTAAGAGTGTTTTCTAGACATCTGATATTTTTCCCTAAGTACATTTATTGGACACTTAATTAGCCTAAGTACATTTAAATCACGCCTTATTAGATTGCAAGTAGAATTAAGTGATAGTTTATCTTAATTAGAAGATATTTTGTTAAAACTTCATACATATATGTTTATGCAGGGTTTTGTGTGCAAATAGCCAAAATTCAACTCCATCGCCAGCAGTACATTGGCTCTCGCTGGCCTCATTTGACTGCCTCCTTCTTGCCGGCCTCAATAGCCCGGCCACCCAGATTAGCCAACAACCTGTGGCATCGCCTCATCAATAATTTTGTTGGAGACGATCTCGGGGGAGGAAATAAAACTTGAGAGGCATTTAAAAAGAGGATGGACGAAGGATGGGTGCCTGGGGGGGAATCTTCACCGTGCATAGAGCTCACACCATGGAAGGAGTTGGTGGTCCCTCGAGCTTGGGACCAGGTTGTATTTGTATTTTATTACTCGAAAATAGAAAATCTCCAAGGTCGAACTCAGGGAGCAACACTTGATTCCAGAAGCATACAAAATCACAATTTACAATATAAATATATCCTGTTTTACAAAAAAGATTAAAGAAAGGAAAATTTGTTCTTCTTTTCTTCTCTCTCTCTTTCTTCTTTTTCTTCTGCCTCTTTCTCTGTTCAAACGTCTGACTCCAAGGGTCAAACGACTTAAACTCCACTTGCTACAGTGTTCTGCCTCTTCTTTTCAGCTACCGCTGCTGCTGGTTCTTCTTCCTCTTGGCTTCTTCTTCTTCTCTTCTTCTCTACTGCGCCAAGTCCTTCTGATTTCTTCTTCTTCTTTTCTTCTCTACTGCTTCTCTTTCTCTTCTTCCTCCTTGCTTCTCTACTGTGCGAGGCATTTTCTCCTAACTTCGTCTTCTTTCCTTCTCTTCTTTTCGCTGCTGCACTCCTACCTCCTCCTTCTTCTCTTGCTTTCCTGCACAATGCATGGTTAGGCAAAACCTAACCCCTACCCTCCCACGTCTCTCTCTCTCTCAAATTCACTCCGGGGTTCGCTCTCCCAGAGCCTTAACTGGGTATGCGGGTCGGGTGACGTGCACAGGACCAGGCGCATCGGCGTGGGTGGTGCACGAGGTGTGCACAGGCAGGGTAGTCAGATCCGGGTGCCAGGTCCGCGGGGGAGTGTCGCGGATGAGGCGTGGCGGGGGTACGAGGGACCTCACCCCAGTGTGTTTCGAGGCGATAAGCCTGAAACACAAATTCAATTTAAGTGCAGGCGCCCGCTCGTGAACTTCCAAGGTGGAACTAAAGTCCCACCCGCTTCTGTGCTTGCTCCCGCAGCAGAAGTTCTCGCAATTTCTGCAGGCGTGGAGTCTCTTGACTCCACTCGAAGTCTGGGTGCGTGCGTGCTGTAAACCTGCACCTCCTGAGGGCTTCGCCTGGAGCTGACCGCGACCTGGAGCAGCTTCAAGCTCAGCGGTAATGGCGGAGAGCGGCCTGACCCTGAAATCAGAAACACGGCCTTTTGGCCACGTCAGACCATAGGAAAACCTTCGCCGTGTCACGGCGAAGGTGAGGAGGGGGTTGGCTGGCCGTGTGGCGACCTAGGTGTGCGTGCTTAGGTCGCTCTGTGGCCGTGTTTATGGGTGTGTTTAGTGGGTGTTTAGGGAGGTGTTGGCGGTTGATGAAGGGGTGGAAAATGTTCAGCGGTCGGTGGCGGAGGTGAAGAGGTTGGTGGCGAGACGTGTGAAGGTGTGGAGTGATGGGTGCTTCTCGCCGGAGGTTGGTCGGAGATGGGGAAGATGGCGGTGGATAGTTGCTGTCGAGGGGTAATTTGTGAAATAAATTGAGGGGAATTGAAAAGGGGATAGAGAGGAGTAAGTCTAACCTAATTAGCAGACGAAAGATGGGGAGGAGGCGGCGAGCGGCTGTGCTGCCGTCGCCGGAGAAGACAACGCCCAGGGGAGAAGATGACGATGAGGAAGAGGTGCTGGAGGGTGCCTGCTGGTGCGGCCAAGCACAGTGGATGATGGTGAGAGTAACCCTGCCATTGGTATGGTGGTAGGGCGACGAGATGCGGAGGAGGAGGTCGTCGAAGCCTGCGGGAGAATGGCCGAAGGAGGAAGAGACGAATTTTGAGGGAATTCCTTGGCCAAGACAAGCTCCAAGGAAGCGGCAGGGGCTGCCGCTCCTTAAATAGGGGCTGACAGGGAGGGGATCGCGAGGAGGAGGCGTGGGCTCCTCTCCGGAGGCATGGCCGTAAAAGACCTATACCTCTCGAGCATTCGCACGAGAGGTATGGCGGCCGGCAGGGCATGGTAACCGATCCATGCGGAAGAGGACAACGTAGGAGATCTTCCTTTCAAGTCTGGGGCCGGCTCCCCAGGTCTGCGTAGCGCCATCCTCCGTGCAAAGTCGCCGGAGGTATGGCCTGCGCAGTGCGGTGGTAGAAGGACCTGTCTGCAGAAAGAGACGATAAAGATAGGGGGTTTCTGCAAGGGTCCAAAAAGCTAAGTGTCAAAAAGTAATTGTTGATGACCATTTTGTAAAGTGGGTCAAGGCGACCTTTCCTTAGGTCCAAATTATGGTATAACCGTAATTTGGACCTAAGGAATCAAATGGTGAGGTTGGTTTTTAGGTTTAACCATGTTTGACCAGACATTTTGCACAAAAATCTAAATAAGGTCAAAATTTGGGTACAGTTCTCAATCTAGGTCAAGATAGGTTCCAATGGCCAAATTGAAGGTTCTAAACCTTAGGGGATATTTTTTCATGAATTTTAGAGGATTTAATTGATTTTTATCTTACCTGAAACTTCGTGAATTAAAGTGAGTTTATTTTAGGGTTACAGAATGTCATTTAATTCCCAAATTTGTTATAACCCTTTCCTGATCGAATTATCCCACTTTTTCTCTTATTAAGCCCATTTGACCTGTGTCTAGACCCTTAGAAATCCCATTTATGTACTGCAATGGTAAAATTGTAGTTTTACCCCTTGTGAATTATTTTATACTCAGATTTGCAATTTCTTGATTTAAGCTTTCCCTTAAGCTTTATAGGAGCTTTTGTACACTTAATTAGGTTAAAATGTGCTAATTAGGGTTCATGATGAGGTTCTCATCAGGAGCCAACTCTTTGTTTTAAGTGTGCGCACCATCTCCTCTTGCAACTACCGTGCGGCGACAGAGCACGGCGCACTGCCGATCTTCATCACCACACCTGCGCTCGCACAACAGCAACAACAGTCTCCGTGCTCCCACCGGTGGTGAATAGCGCACTCGTGCTCCCAGCCCGCGCTCGCACAACAGTGCACTCGCGCCTCCCAACCCGCACGTGCATAGCCGCAGCAGCAAACATTCCGTTGCTGACCTCCTCTCGCACGGCCCTTGCGCGTGCGCCACAGCCGGCCCCCTCTTCTTCTTCTTCTCCATCAACCCACAGAGCGGGTGTTTATCATGCTGAATCGGGTTTTAAGAATATCGCATTGTAATATAGCCGAAAAAGCCTTTAAAACAAATACAATTTTATTACTCAAATTTTAAAGTACGAGGTCGAACACAGGGAGCAAATTGGTGCTTTAAAAATCAAGATCACAATTAAATGAATATGTAATAATTTCAATGTCACAATGCAAAAATATAAGAGTAGATGTGTAGCACAAAATATTCAAGAACTCAATTATGAATAAAAAATAGAATTTCTTCTCTCTCTGATTCTCTTCTCCTTCTGATTTTTGCCTTGGTGAGCTCTGTCTCCTGCCTTCTGATTTGGCCTTGGCTTCTCCCTTCTTCAGTTTTCCTTGGCTTCCTCTACCTCTGCCTGCTTCTTCTTGTTTAGCTTTTCTCTTCTTTCTCTCTCTGCCAGCTGCCTTCTTCTTTGGCTTTTGCTGTGTTGCTTTCAGCTTCTTTTTGCTTCTCTTTTCCTTCTTTGCCTTAGCATCTGCAGCCCTTTTCTTTCCTTCAGCTCCTTCTTCTGTTCTTCTTTCTCTTCTGACTTCTGCCTTCTCTGCTGCCTTGCCATCTCCTTCTTCTTCCTTAGCTTCTCTTCTTCGGCCTGCAGAGCAAAACCTACCCCCTACCCACGCGAACTCTCTTCTCTCTTTTCTCTCTTAGGTTCTGCTCTCCCAGAGCCACGTTTCTCGGGTAATCGGGTCAGGTACACACCCGGGACTAGGCCCACCAACGTGCGGTGGTGGGCGATGTGTTCTAGCCAGGTGGGGTCACCAGGTTCGCGAGGCGTGGTCCCGGACGAGGCGGTCGGGTCGGGTGACAGAGGGACCTTACCCTGTGAGTTGGAGGCGAAGAGCCTATGGCAAGAAAATAATTTATGCGGGTGAAGCACCTCGAAACTTTCCGAGGTGG
Organism: Thalassia testudinum; assembly: GCA_037157565.1. NCBI lineage: Eukaryota > Viridiplantae > Streptophyta > Magnoliopsida > Alismatales > Hydrocharitaceae > Thalassia > Thalassia testudinum. The sequence goes on from JAZHRO010000030.1 coordinate 60,955,292, forward strand.
GACTATCTTCCCACCCCATTCGCGCGTGCCTGTAGCAGAAGAACTCCTTCGATTGAGGCAGCTGCGACTGCCCTCGACTCTAATTGGATGAGTGGAGATGCTCGCAAGAGTGCCCCGCGTAGCCTGGGACTCGACCTGGGGCTGACGAAGCCTGGAGCTCGTTGCAAGAAAGCTTCAAGCCTGGCGTCAATGGTGTAGGGCTCCTGGACCTGAAATCATCACAACGGTTTTGCGGCCACGCTAAAACACTTAGGGAGCTTCGCCAAAGTGCGGCGAGTGTACAGAGGTGGTCTGCGTGGCGTGGGAATGCCTGTGGGAGCGTGCCTAGGGCACACTGTGGCCGTGTGTGTGGGTGTGTTCGGGGGTGTGTTTGGGTGAGTTGCGGAATGATATGAGTGGGGGATTATGATCTAGGCATCGAGGTGGAGCTTATGGACCGGTCGGCGAGGAGGGAGGTGGTCTGTGGAGGTGGAGCGAATTCGTCGCTTTTGGTGGTCGGAGGTGAAGGGGATGATGGTGGTGGAGTACGGCAGCAGTCGGTTGAGGGAAATAAAGAGGGGGAAGGAATGTAGAGGGTGAGAGAGAATTATCTAGGAGGTGAAGAGATGAAGATGAGACGGAGGTGGCGTCTGGCACATATTACCGATGTCGAAGACGGAGATGCTTAGTGAGGATGGTCGACGAGGACGAAGAGGATGCAGGGGCGTCGACGGGTGCTGCGTGACGTGGATGAACGTGAGGGAGAGGAACCTGCCACCGGTATTGTTGCTAGGTGACGAGGGAGAGTAGGAGAGGTTGCCGGAGCTTGATAAGCAAGTTGGCCAGCGGAGGAGAGACAAAATTGAGGAGGTTCTCTGGCTGATTCAAGCTTAGGAGATGCGGGGTGAAGTGGGGCTGCTTAAATAGGTCTCGGGAAGGGGTTTTGTGCTTGGAAGCCAAGCTTCCAAGCAAGGTAAGGTCGCCGGCGATGATAACTCGAGAGAGACCTAAATCTCTCATGCGTTCGCATGAGAGATTGGGTACCAAGTAGGGCCTCAAATTGGGTTCACATTGGAGGGGATTTTTCAGAGAATCTCCCTTCCAATTTTGAAGGGGATTCTCTGAGAGATCTGGGAGAAATCGCCTTCTAAAACTTGCTAGAGTAGGATTCCTCTGCTCTAATGGTGGAGGGACCTAATTTCAAAGAACGATGAAGAATCTAGAGGTCAAATGCAAGGGTTTTTGAAAGATAGGGGTAGGAATGTAATTGGGTCAGACCTATTCGAAAAGTGAGTCAAGATGAGTTCCCCTTAGGTCCAAATTTTGGTAAAAACCTAATTTGGACCTAAGGAATCCAATGGTGAAGTTAGATTTTGGGTTTGACCACGTTTGAATAGGTAATTTACGTAGAAATTTAATTTAGGGCAAATATTTGTCTGAGACCCCATTCTTGGTCAAAATGGGTTCCAATAGCTAAATTGAAGGTTCTAAATCCTAGAGAATATTTTTATATAATTTTTAGAGGGTTTATGTGAATTTTATCCTAACCAGAACCTTGTTTGATCAATTCGATATATTTTAGGGTTACAAGAAGTCATTTAATTCCCAGAACTCGCACGAACCCTTTTCTATCTGTTTCAACCCACTTATTATCTTGTTAAGACCATTTGACCTGTGTTTAGATCTTGAGAAAATATGTTGTTTCTTGCAATGGTAAAATTACAATTTTACCCCTTATTTCTTGCATTTCTCTCAAAATGATTTTTCAGTGAATTAAGACCTCCAGTTGGTTATGTAGGAGCTTTTGTTCTCTTTTATGAGTCAAGTTGGGCTAGTTAGGGCTTGATGAGAACACCAACATGAGTCCTAACTAGTTCATTTTGACCCATAAAAGAGAACAAGAGCTCCTATATAACCAACTGGAGGTCCTAATTCAATGAATAAACATTCTGAGAGAAAAGTAAGAAACAAGGGGTAAAACTGTAATTTTACCATTGCAGTACAACAACGGATTTCTCAAGGGCTAAACAACAATCAAAAGGTCTTAACAAGATAAAAAGTGGATTGGTTCAGACATAAAAGGGTTCGTGCTAGTTCTGGGAATTCAATAACATCTTATAACCCTAAAACTGACACACTTGATTAACCAAGGTTCTGGTCAGGATAAAATTCAACTAAATCCTATAAAAATCATATAAAAATATTCTCTAGGGTTTAGAACTTTCAATTTGGCCATTAGATCCTATTTTGACCTAGAATGGGGTCTCAGCTAGATATTTACCCTAAATTGGATTTTTACGTAAATTGCCTAATCAAACGTGGTCAAACCCAAAATCCAACTTCACCATTGGATTCCTTAGGTCTAAATTAGGTTTGTACCAAAATTTTGACCTAAGGGGAACTCATTTTGACCTACTTTGCAATAAGTCCAACTGATTACATTTCTACCCCTATCTTTCGAAAACCCTTGCATTTGGCTCCCTAGCTTCTTCGTCGTCCTTGCAAATAGGTCCCTCCACCATTATCGCGGAGGAAATCCTACTCCGGCGAACTTTAGAAGAAGGATTCTCCTTGATTGTTTAGAGAATCCCTCCCAAAATTGTAAGGGAGATTCTCTGAGTAATCCTTTCCAATCTAAACCCACTGATGAACCCTAATTTGTACCCAATCTCTCATGTGAACACATGAGAGATTTGGGTCTTTTTGAAGCTTCCAACTCCGATGGACATACCTTGCTTGGAAGCTTGGCTTCCAAGCAGAAAACCTTCCCCAGAGGACTATTTAAGCAACCCCTAATCCAGCCGCATCTCCTCAGCTTGGAATTGGGTCGGTCCACCTTCAATTTGTCTCTCCTCATCGGCCACAAAAACTCCGCAAGCTCTGGTGGTTCCTCCCTGATGAGAACCTCATCATGAGCCATAACTAGCTCATTTTGACCTAATACAGAGAATAAAAGCTCCTACATAACCTTAGAAAGGCTTGGCTCAGAGAGATTCTGAGTTTGCAAAGAAAACATAAACTGAGGGGTAAAAATGCAATTTCACCAATCCGATCTGAAAATAAGGTAACTCAGGGTCCAAACATAGGTCAAAACAACCTAATAAGAAGAAAAGTGGGATGAGATGACTCAATAAGGGCTACAGCAACTCCAAAGAATTAAATGACAGCCTGTAACCCTAAAAACAAATCCACTTCAATTCACGTGGTTCGAGGCAAGGTAAAAATCAACTAAACCCTCTAAAATTCATATAAAAATAATCTCTAGGGTATAGGACTTTCAATTTGGCCTTAGGAACCCATTTTGACCTACATTGAGAACCATGCCCAATTAACAACTTAATTTGGGTTTTTACGTAAATTGATCGGTCAAACAAGGTTTAATATAGAAATAAAATTCACCATCAGAATCCCTAGGTTCTAATTAGTCATGTATAAAAACCTGGGCCTAAGAAGAAACCTTCTTGACCAACTTTACACTTTGGTCCTCATATATTTACTTTTTGGCCCTCAACTTTTGAACCCTCACATTTTGGCCCCTAACTCTCCTTCGTTCTTTACGTTTAGGTCCCTCCTGCAAAACCTGCGCAGCGCCATGCTCCGGCGACCTTGCGCGGAGCATGGCGCCGCGCAGGGTGAGGGAGGGGCCCTGGCAAGTCAATGGGGGGTACCCTGCGTCGTCAGCCACCGCAGGGACACCCCCCTGAGTGCTGCGACCACCCATACCGCCCGTGCGAATGCACGGACAGTATGGGTCCCCTTCCTCCGGCGTCCTCCGGCGAGGGAGACACGTCGTCTCCCTCTACCCTCCTCTCTGATTCTGCCCCTATAAATACACCCGTCGCTTCGCCGTTCTTCCCAGCTCGGATCTGACGGAGACACCCCCTCAATTCCTCCCTTCACACTCCGACAGACGCCCCCTTGCTTCGGCGGCCTCTCCTCCTCCTCCTCGTCGCCCTGCCGCACTACCAGCAGCAGGGTTACCTTCCCTCGATCTTTCCGCGTCACGCCGCACCCAGCTGGCGCCTCTCCGGTCCCTTCCTCGCCGCCGCCCCTTCCTCTGGGCAATTTCTTCTCCAGCGACAGTCGATACGACTGTCGCCTGCGCCAACCCCTCTTCGTCCAGCTTAATAGGTAAAACTTCTCTTCTTCCTCCCCTCTTTCTTTTCCATACTGAAACCCTTACTGTAGGCCCCGATTTCCCACCGATCACCCTCACCTTCTCCACCTCCAGCCAAACTCTGGCGAACCGCTCCCATCGCTCCAGCACCCCACACGGCTCGCCGACCTGTGCATGACCTCTGCCTCCTCACCCTGATCCTCTTCCACCCCTCCACTTCCCACCAAACGCCCTCTGCAGATCCACCGAACACACCCACTTCTCCGCCCGCAGTTTGACCTAGGGTGACCCTTTTGCTCCACCACGCCCACTGCAGACCCTCCGACCACCTTCGCCGTGCCACGGCGAAGGTTCTCCGCATATCTGATCAGGCCGAGAGGCCGTGCTTCTGTGAACAGGTGTCGCGCCCGCCTTCGCCATTGCTGACCAGCGAAGCTCCTTCGACCTGCTGCTCCAGGCACACCACGCCCAGGTCAGACTCCCAGGCTTCGCGGGGTAGCTTCGCGAAGTGTCAGGCTGCAGTTCGGGCGAAGCCCTCGCGCGAAGTTCGGCTGCCGCTGCTTCCTCCGCGCAGGCGCTCACATTGGGGTGGGACATTTAGTCCCACCTCGGAAGGCTTCGAAGAGGTGCGCCGATATAAGTTGAAAACGTGCTGTAGGCTTATCGCCTCAGCACACGGGGGAGGTCCCTCTCACACCGCTTCACCCGGCCCATCCGCGAGCTCATCACGTGGATCCGGCCGACCCGACCCGACTTGACTCGCACTCCTCGCCCACCACCGCACGCCGGTGGGCCTGGACCCGGGCGCGACTCGTACCCGATTACCCGGTTGCTCTGGGAGAGCTGTCCTAAGAGCGAACTCTGAGAGAGAAAGAGACGCGCGGGGGAGGGGGGTAGAGTAGGTTTTGCCCTCTTACTCTGAACTCTTGAGCGTGCAGGCACAGGTGAAGAAGAAGGAAGCTAAGGGAGACACTGTAGCAACAAGCGGTTTAAGTCGTTTAATTTTCAAATCAGACGACGTCCTGAAGACAGGTGAAGGCAAAGAAGAAGAAGGAAGGCGAGGCAGAGGAAAGAGAGGAACACAGAGAAGCCAAGTGAAGACTCTGCAGAGATCAGAAGACAAAGAAGAAGAAGAAAAGAAGAGAGAAGGAGCAGCCAAGTGAAGAAACAGAAAGCAGAAGAAGAGAAGCAAGAAGAAAAGAAGAAGAAGAGCACGGGAGGAAGATCTGAAGCAAGAAAAGAAGAAACAAAGAAACTAAAAAGAAGAAAAAGATAGGATCGTCCAACCAAGAAATAGAGGAAGAACACGAAGAACAAAAGCCAAAGAGGAGAGAAGACAAAGAGGAAGAAAGAAGAGAAGAAGAAGAAGCCAAACTTTCATCTCTCTCTCTCTTTATTTTTGTAATAGAACATGTATATCTCTAGAATACGACTTGCTCCCTGAGTTCGACCTCGGGAGAACTGTATTTTTCGAGTAACAAATATTAGCAAATGATGGCAATAACTATTTGTACTACAACGACTTAAGAAAAGCTAGTTGCTGCCACCGTTCGCCACTCCCCCCTCTCTCTCGTCGCCCAACCACAATACCAGTGGTTGGGTTGCCTTCCTCTCATTCATCCGCGTCAGCCATACCAGCCCAGACGCTGCCACTACCCTCATCTTCGCCGCCGCCTCTTCTACGGAGATCTTCGTCTCCGACATCGGCCGTACTAGCCCAGACGCCTCCCCTGTCCCCTTTGTCTTTAAAATAGGACTGTTAGCTTCCCTCTCCCTTCTGCTCCCGTTCCCCCTCTTTATTTCTCAAAAACATCCCTCGACGCCACCAATCACCATCACCTTCTCCACCTCTGGCCATACCTCCGATGAGGCACCCTCGTCACTCTGCACCTCCATCCACCTCGCCAACCACCCTATGACATTCGCAACACCCCACTGATCATCTCCCACTACTCCAATCTCTCCGTCGACCATCCATAGGCGCCACCGAACACACCCACTCACACGGCCACAGAGAACCCTAGGCACGCCACCACAGCTGTTCCCACGCCACGCCGACCACCGCCGCATATTCACCGTGCCATGGCAAATCTCCTTGGACGTTTTAACATTGTCGCAATGCCATGCTCATGATTTCAGGTTCACGCAACACCAGCCGCTATGGGTGAAGAAGCTTGAAGCTGCTTCTTGTGTTCCAGCAGCTGCTGCTCCAGGCGTGAGTCCAAGGCTTTTGGTGGCCTACAATATTCCGTGATGCACATACATATGTGGGCGCATGTCTACGTTGCCAGCAAACAGGAACCATCGGAAAAAGGGATGAGATGCCCCAGCAACCTATTCTCCCCATTGAGATCTTTAACATTTGGGGCATCGACTTCATGGGTCACTTTCCTGTGTCTTTCGGATATGAGTACATCCTTGTGGCCATGGACTATGTATCGAAATGGATAGAAGCCATACCCACGCAAACCAATGACCATTCCGTGGTCTTGGATTTTGTTAGGGTAATATCATTTCTCGATACGGGTGCCCAAGAACGTTCATAAGTGATGGAGGACCTCACTTCAAGATTGTGCACTTCACATGACTACTCCAAAATTTGGGAGTCAACCATATGATAGCCACACCTTACCATCCCCAAACGAGCAAACAAGTTGAAGTGCGTAAGGATTGGTCTAAAAAATTAAATGATACTCTTTGGGCCTACAGAACAGCGTATAAAACTCCCTTGGGCATGTCTCCTTTGTGTCTTGTCACCGGAAAAGTGTGTCACCTTCCCGTTGAAATACAACACAAAGCCTATTAGGCTATTAAAAATGTTAACTTAAATATGGATAAAGCGGGAAAGGCACCTATGCTGGAGTTAAGTGAGCTTGAAGAGCTTCATAATGAAGCCTATGAAACTTCTCAAGCTTACAAGCAAAGTACAAAGGTCTTCCATAATAAGCACAACATTAGAAAGACCTTTGAGCCCAACCAGTGGGTTTGGCTTTTCAATTCCAGACTTAAATTATTTCCAAGAAAGTTCAAGTCCCGCTGGGTGGGCCACGCGTTGTTATCAATACCTTCCCTCATGGAGCTATAGAAATTCGAAACCCTACTTCTGGTGCAAGCTTTAAGGTAAATGGTCAACGACTGAAACCTTATGTTACTCTTTCAGATGGCCAAGTTTTGGACGCACTTCGGCTTGAGGAGCCTTAGCTCCTCCCACTCCCCTCCTCAGGTGATATTCTTCCTTGTCTTTATTTTCCAATGAGGACATTGTCAGTTTTAGGCATGGGGGGGTATAACCTGAGGTTGTTTATAGCATTTATAAATATTTGCATGCATTTAGGATAGGTGCATTAGCAAAAAAAAAAAAAATCTCTTGAGTTGAATTGGTTAGTCCCTAGCAGAAACTTTTTTATCATAGAGGTGTCATTAAAATTTTTCTTCTTAAATTGTTTCTTAAGTTTAGAATCCAGTACATTTACTTCACTTGCACGTAGACTGGGTAATGGATCTTTTTAAGAAAACCAATAAACATTTTTAGTCTACTGAACCCTTGGACAGTTAATTGGGAGTCAGGCAAACTATTTTCTATTCGATCCACCTAATATTTGTGAGGAAGTAGAGAGACTACTGGTGCGCTAAGTCTAGTGCAAGGACTCTTAAGTTCTGGATAATTAAAGGATGATACCTCAGAGTTAGGCATAGTTTTCTCTCTCTGTTCCTATGTATGAATAGTGTGTTAATTCTCAAGAGTCACCAAATAAGGTAGGTACATAGAGATTGAGTCCTAATAAAACTATAACTTTGGTGAATGGTCACAACCATCCTTCATAAAATCCTCAGCTGAAGGAGGGTAGTGGCATCAAAGGTCAAAAATAAGCTTGTCCTATCCATCTTTTCCCCGGTGCCGAGAGTAGGCATTTCCACCAAATAAGTCACACAATATCCTCTTGACCATCATCATCCCTAATAATGCCTTATGAATAAAAGTATGCGTTGATTTGTGTTAGTAGTAAAAAAAAACAGAGATAGAGAAGAGACATCTATATGGAAAAAAAAATAGAGAGAGAGAAAAAGAAAAAGAAAAGAGTTCAAGTTTATAGTTTATTTTCATGTCATCTTTCATTATGTGTCGATGTTTTTGAGGTAACAATGAAAACATCCATTGCGATCCACCAAATATGACCTATACCTACTTTTCAGCATTTCTAATCGCCCAAATACTGGTCGAGGACTTCTAAGTTAGTTGTAGGGTTATTAGGATATTAATTGAAGTGTGAATGCCGTGTTAAGCCACCAAATAGTGAGAACATTTACAAAATCTTGTAAGATATGTGATCTCAGAAAAGAAAGAAGAAAAAGAAAAAGAGAAAGAAAAGAGAGTGAGTGAGCATAAGGGAACGCAAAGAGAGCACAGTTTTTAGCCTTTCTCTAGGTTGACTTGTTTGATAGTTTAGAGATTTAGAATCTGCGGTACTAGACTACATGTAGCACGAGATGAGTGAGAGCCACCAAATATAAATCCATTCAAATCAGTATCTCCTACCTAAGCCAAAAAGCCGAGGTCGAATTATAGATCATTTTCTGCTTCATCCCCGAGGGAAGTAGTTGCCTATCTTGATAGAATTGTATCAAGCGTGAAGGTAAGTTAGCTCTTCACTTGGATCCATTACCTAGGCTGCTATAACTTCACAATTGTCTGGATCTCTAAATTGTTTTGGAATAAGGAAAGAAGAAATCTTTTAGTTACTTCCATTATTTTTCACTTTTACTAGGGACTAGCAAAACTTAGGCATGAGGGTATTTGATGAGTCCAATTTACTGGACACTTAATTAACCTAAGTACATTTAAATCACGCCTCATTAGATTGCAAGTAGAATTAAGTGATAGTTTATCTTAATTAGAAGATATTTTGTTAAAACTTCATACATATATGTTTACGCAGGGTTATGTGTGCAAATATCCAAAATTCAACTCCATCGCCAGTGGTGCGCTGGCTCTCGCTGGCCTCATCTGATCGCCTCCTTCTCGCCGGCCTCAAAAGCCCGGCCACCCAGATTAGCCAACAACCTATGGCACCGCCTCATCAATAATTTTGTTGGAGACGATCTCAGGGGAGGAAACAAAACTTGAGAGGCATTTAAAAATAGGAGGATGGATAGAGGATGGGTGCCTGGGGGGGAATCTTCATCGTGCATAGAGCTCGCACAATGGAAGGAGCCAACTCTTTGTTTTAAGCGTGCACACCATCTCCTCTTGCTACTGCCGTGCAGTGACAGCACAGCGCACTGCCCACCGCCATCACCACACAGGCGTGTGCACAGCAACAGCAACAACCTCCGCACTCCCATCGGCAGTGAACAGCGCACTTGCGCTCCCAGCTCGCGCGCTCAAAACAGTGCACTCGTGCCTCCCAACCCGCACGTGCACAGCCGCAGCAGCAAACACTCTGGCGCTGACCTCCTCGCGTGTGCGCCACAACAGGCCCCCTCTTCTTTTTCTCTGTCAACCCACAGAGCGTGGGAACCCAAACCACCCAAAAATGCAGCCACGACCACGGACCTCCATTCACACGTCGTCGACTCCAACACACTCGCCGCACCCTCGAGCACAGCCATGCCCTCAGAACCGCCCATGAAAGCTTGCGTGTGATGGCGAGCTGCTGCCCCTCCTCATCGCCGGCGAGAGCTCCAGCCTTCGATCGATGTGCCGCCGCCACCCACGCGTAGCCCTCGTCGTGGCCAACCTCTTCCGAGCTCTGCACGCCTGACCGCGACCTCTTCTTCACGCGCGGACGAGGCAAAGAATTCCTCAGTTTCGGGTTCTATTAGTATTTACATTTGATGCCATTGCCACCGATTTTATTTTTTATTTTTGAATATTATATTGAAGAGAAATTACATCAGAGCACTTATACTTTCTCGTTATTATTCAGTGCATATTTTTCACTTTCGATTGCATCAAATTGTGACTCATATTTGCATCATTCCTCTCTCGTACACATACCATTGGAATTTACATGAGATGCCACTAATGAACACATCTTTTAATGAATATTTTATTGAGGAAAAACTTTGCCTATAACCATACATTCTCTAGTTATTGTGTATTTTCTTCTTTTCACCTTATTTCGCCTTGAACGTAAGCACGTCACTCGCACTGATTGGGCAGATACAAAGGGAAATATTCGTGAATTGATTGCATCTATTCCTCCCTATGGATACAACATCCTAATTATTGTGGTTACATTTAATGAATTTTTGATACGAGATTTCCACCACATAAAATACAGCAACGACACATCTTTTTATTGCAATCATCTTAATTAAGCGTAAACCTCGCCATCCGGAACGTTGGGCTTCACAATATGATCGTTGAGAATGGCCTTTCGGCTTCTATCAGACGTCCGTAGAAGACCTTAGACGTCTGATAAGTGACCGTTAGCCCTCGATTGAGCCAAAATCACTTTTCTTGAGGTTAAGAGCCGTTTGTGCCTTGGGAAATCCATTCTCGCAGTAAATTATGTTTCCAGACGTCTAGACCTTATGCCAGACGTCCGATGTGTCGTTTGACTAAATTACACTAGAACCCTGTTTAGGTCTGCCTCAAGTCAGTAAGGAAATCCATCTAGGATTAGTCGTCTAATTTAGTTTCCAGACATCTTAAGGGTGTTTTCCAGATGTCTGATATTTTTTCCAGACGTCTGATGACCCTGTCAGAATCATTAATGATTCTGATATTGGCTTGTTTTGCCTTGCTATCATCCTCAACGCCTACCTAAGGCTTCGATAGCCTTCCTGGGCCTTTCTAAGCCATCTATAAATAGGAGAGGCCCCTTGTTATGAACATGGGCATCAGACGTAGTTTAATACGTTTGGGAATTGGCCCAGACGTCTGGAACCCTTCCCAGACGTCTGGTATTAAATTTTTTCGGTGTACGGGTTCGTGTCTGCACGGGTGCGCGCGCAGACTGAACCCGCTGCCTTCGCTCTTCTCCTTTCTCTCCCTCCCTGCAGACGACGTCGCTTCTTTTCTCTCTCTCCCCACACTGCCTTCAAATAGCGCTCCCCTCTCCCTCGCCCTCACTCCACCGCCTTCATCTTCGCCTTCTCCCTGCGAGCGAGCGAGTGCTGCAGCGAGCGTGCGGGAAGGAGGAGTGTTGCGAGAGGAGGAAGAAAGCTCGATCGTGAGGGTGCGAGCTTTCCGGGGCAGTTAGAGCCGGCCGACGGGGGAGCAGCGAGCGTGGGGTGTCGCAGAGGGGCTGCTACACCTTGGGCAGCAGGCGGACGCCGTGGTTGGGGTGTCAGCGACGTTGGGGTGGTTAACTGAGGGTAGGACCACCACGGGGGACTCTCCCGGTCAGGAGAGCACCACGTGTTACTTCTACTTTTCGGGAAAGACTGAAATCAAGATCGTTCCTACGAGGAACATTCAAGATCAAGAGAAGGATCTGAGAAATAATCAACAGTGAATAAATGGAATAATATAAGAAAAGAAAGTAGAAATATAACAGCTACTGTACACTCTACTGCTTCTTTTAGCTTTTAGTTGCCACTCTACTCAGCGTTTTGCTGACATGTCACCCTTGTTACCTTTTCAAGACCAGGTGTTGAGCAGCCAGAGTCTGCGGCTGCAGAGGGCGCTGGGTCTAGTAGAGCCCAGTAGTGTTACTTGTAATACCTACTATACTTTTCTTTCTGCTGTAGTGAGTAGTTTTATGTTACTCCCTCTACTCTCTTGATTGTAAGCTTCATGTTATGTACATGTTTATTTCTCTACTATTGTGGTGATCTATACAGTAGTATTTCCTTTCTTTACTGCTGTATTTTGTTACTGCTAGTTATATATATGGTGAATGTGGTTTATTTTACTGCTCTTTTGGTTACTTTCTCGTTGGACGACTGGGTCTTGGGATCAGTCAAGTCGGTCCGATTCTCGTGTCTCGTAGGGATTCGGGAATCGGGTCGTTACAAGATGGTATCAGAGCAAGGTCGTCCCGAGAAGTGAACCAACTGACTGGAAAATAACCAATTCACGTGTCTGTAACTAAAGTAGCCACCACAACGTTCTTCTGACATGAACTCTTAGACTTCTTCGTTAGATATCGTTCCACATTGACGTCTCGTCGCGAGACTAGCGAGGCGGGCCACGGGCACGGTCGAAAATGAGGTCGGCGAGGTGGGCGTGTTGCGGTCGACGTCTCAGTGGACCAGCCACTGCTCCTGGCCATTCAGGCCCAGGACCTCGCCCAGTTGATACGGGACATAGTGCGAGAGGAGCTCCACCCACCACCCTGAGCACCTCTCCCTGAGGCTGCGGAGGGGGAGTCCTCTGTGGGACCACGCGACGGACGCAGTGCTGAACGCAGGGGAGGGGATGGGCCGCCACCACCCCCACCTTCCTTCGACATTTCTGTGCACGAGGCTTCCTTACCTGGAGGTGCACCAGCATTTCCACTGCAGTGCCACTTCGAGCTTTTAGAGCAGTTCCGAAAGCTGAAGCCCCCCTCCTTCAAGGGGGATGAGGACCCGACCGAGGCGGAGGACTGGCTGGAGCAGATCGAGAAGGTTTTCGACACCCTTCGCCCCCTGGTGGAGTGCCGCGTGGCCTTTGCCACGTACCAGCTAGAGAGTGCGACACACAGGTGGTGGAGGGCGGTCAGGGGACACGAGAGGGACGAGCTGACCTGGGACTGGTTCGTCACCCTCTTCTGCGAGCAGTACTTTCCCCAGACGTGGCAGGACCAGAGGAGGCGGGAGTTCCACACTCTCCGCCAGGGGACGATGACAGTGAGCGCGTACCGCACGCGATTTCTGGAGCTGTCCCACTTCGCAGCGACTCGCAGTAGCCACTGAGGAGGAGCGCCTTTGGAGGTTCACCGAGGGGCTCCTGCCTGCGATTCAGGGGTATGTCAAACCCCTGAAGCTGCCTACGTTCTCTAGGGGGGTGGAGGCAGCTATGACCTACGAGGAGACCAACCCATCCGCGCGAGATACTAACAGCGGGCGGAAGAGGCCCTACCAGCCTGACTTTTCACAGGGCCGGTGAGAGAGGAGACATGTGGCGTCTGCAGGAGAGCTGTCACGTTTCGCAGGGCCATCAGTGGCCTTTGGGGGCCCTCGACAGGGGCCAGTTGCCAGCACCGGACCCCTGCCCAGCCGATAGCAGGGACCCACTGAGGGCGGGAGTCAGGTTCCCCTCTGCTACCAGTGTGGCCAGCCGAGCCACATTAGGAGGGACTACCCGTCTAGGGCAGGAGGTCAGCAGATACTTCCCGCATCGAGCACTGGAGGGCGAGCAGGAGGCCGCGGTTCCTAGGCACGAGGAGGAGGACAGCAGTCACGAGGAGGGTACCAGCCGGCAGCTATCAGTTCGATGCAGAGTGTGGCTACTTCGTCCGCACCTAGGGCTGAGGGGTGTATCAACGCCCTGACACACAGGGATGCCAGAGCTTCGGGATCTGTGGTGGCAGGTCTGGTTTCAGTTTCCGGCAGACTCATTTACACACTTTTCGATTCCGGCGCTACGCACTCGTTTGTCACAGCCAGTTTCGCAGTTAGTTTGGGCCAGGATTATATGTTGTTAGAGGATCCGTTCATGATCAGAGGTCCGAGTGGTCAGCTGTTTGCAGCTGAAGAGGTGTACATGGGTTGCGAGGTCAGTATTGGGGGACATAGCCTTCCCGCTGACCTGATTATGATACAGATGGAGGACTTTGGCGTAATTCTGGGGATGGACTGGCTGTCCGCTTACCACGCTTTGGTGGATTGTTTTGAGAGGAAGATCGTCTTCTCCATACCGGAGTTACCTTCTTTCGAGTTCCACGGTCAGCCAGTGGACGGAGGCTTCAGGTGCATTTCTGCACTTCGGGCGGCGAGACTTTTGAGCCAGGGGTGTGAGGGCTTCCTAGCTTATGTGGTGGCAGAGCCCAGCCCCGTGGCAGACTTCTAGAGTATCCCGGTGGTCAGAGAGTACCCCGACGTGTTCCCAAACGAGTTGCCAGGACTACCGCCCGAGCGTGAGATCGTGTTTGAGATCCCACTAATACCAGGGACCAGCCCCATCTCCACTGCACCCTACAAGATGGAACCACTTGAGCTGCGAGAGCTCAAGTCTCAGTTGCAGGATCTTTTGGAGAAGGGCATTGTGAGGCCTACTGCGTCTCCCTGGGGAGCCCCGGTACTGTTTGTAAAGAAGAAGGATGGTACCCTACACCATTGTGTGGACTACCGACAGCTGAATAGGATCACCATCAAGAACAGATATCCACTTCCAAGGATCGACGACTTGTTTGACCAGTTGCGAGGTGTCACGGTATTCTCCAAGATCGACTTGAGGTCTAGATACCACTAGTTGAGAATCAAGGAGGCAGACATCTCCAAGACAGCTTTTCGCACCCAGTACGGACACTATGAGTTTTTGGTCATGCCGTTTGGGCTGACCAATGCCCCCGCTGCCTTCGTGGACCTGATGAACCGGGTGTTTAGACCGTACTTGGACCAGTTCGTGGTGGTATTCATTGATGATGTGCTCATCTATTCTCGAGATCAGACACAGCATGGACAGCACTCGCGGATGGTTCTGGACACACTGAGACGACGTAGGCTGTACGCCAAATACAGCAAGTGCAAGTTCTGGTTGAGGGAGGTGACCTTCTTAGGTCATGTGATCTCTGGAGATGGCTTGGCGGTGGACCTAGCCAAGGTCGAGGCAGTGCTCAGGTGGGAGAGACCGCGTACTGTTACTGAGATTCGCAGTTTCCTGGGACTGGCGGGCTACTACAGACAGTTCTTCAGGGGCTTTTCACATATTGCACGTCCTATGACACAGTTGACCCCGAAGGACGTGACCTTCACTTGGACAGATGCCTGTGAGGCGTGTTTTCAGGAGCTGAAGGAGAGGCTGACTTTGGCTCCCGTGCTCACCATTCCTGACAGTAGTGGCGGGTTCGTTGTGTACACGGATGCCTCCTTGCAGGGGTTAGGGGGTGTGCTCATGCAGAGAGGTCACGTTGTCACTTACGCTTCGCGGCAACTGAAGCCCCATGAGCATAGTTACCCTATCCACGACGTGGAGCTGGCAGCAATTGTCTTCGCGCTGAAGACCTGGAGGTACTACTTGTACGGGGAGACCTTCGAGATTTTCACAGATCACAAGAGCCTCAGATACCTCTTTGATCAGAAGGAGCTCAACATGAGATAGAGACGTTGGTTGGAGCTCCTGAAGGACTATGACTGCAGCATTTCCTACCACCCGGGAGAGGCCAACGTGGTGGCTGACGCCTTGAGCTGGAAGACACCCGCACACTTGGCCAGTTTATAGGTGCAGAGTTGGAGCCTTTTGGAGGAGATGGGTAGTTGGCGACCCCTAGGGTTACAGGGGCACTGTGGGGCAGTGACTGTGACACGACAGACGAGGCCAGAGTTGATAGACCGCATCATCACAGGATAGATGGTTGACCCGTACTTGCAGTCCTTGCGCGACATAGTACTATCAGGAGACACGGGGGATTTCTCTTTCACAGACCAGGTGCTGCGCCTGAGGGGACGTTTGTGCGTTCCCAGAGACGAGGAGCTGTTGAGAGAGCTCCTGACTGAGGCACACGGTTCCAGATTCACCATACATCCCAGAAACACGAAGATGTACCATGACTTGAGACGCGAGTTTTGGTGGAAGGGGATGAAGCGGGATGTAGGTGAATTCGTGCAGCAGTGTTTAGTATGCCAGCAGGTGAAAGCCGAGCATCAGAGGCCCACAGGGCCGCTACAGCCACTTCCAGTGCCAGAGTGGAAGTGGGAGAGCATCACCATGGACTTGGTGGTGGGCTTACCTACTACCCAGCGAGGACACGACGCAGTCTGGGTAATCATTGATAGGTTGACGAAGACGACGCGATTCTTACCGATCCGAGTCACTTGGGGACCAGCACAGTTGGCAGAGAGGTATATCCGCGACATGGTACGTCTACACTGAGTTCCGTGGGAGATCGTATTCGACCGGGATACCCGCTTTACGTCCCAATTTTGGGTTGAGCTTCAGCAGGCCCTGGGGACGCGGTTGAGATTCAGTACAGCTTACCACCCCCAGACGGACGGACAGTCTGAAAGCACGATACAGACACTTGAGGACCTTTTGTGTGCCCGTGTACTGGACTGGAGGGGCTCTTGGGAGGAGCACTTGCCCCTGGCAGAGTTTGCATACAACAACAGTTATCACTCGAGCATCGGCATGGCACCCTACGAGGCTCTGTACGGACGGAGGTGTACGGCACCCTTGAGTTGGGTCGAGGTGGGGACCAAGTGGGAGGTTGGCCCCAGGCTAATCCGGCAGAGTCAGGAGGTAGTCGAGCAGATCCACAGGCGGCTCCGCACTGTCAGGAGCAGGCAAAAGAGCTACGCAGATCGGAGACGCAGAGAAGTGCAGTTTGAGGTTGGGGACCACGTCTTCCTTCATGTTTCGCCCATGAAGGGCCTGCAGTGGTTTGGGGTGAGAGGGAAGCTCGCGCCGAGATTCGTGGGACCCTTTGAGGTCCTGGAGTGGGTTGGACCCGTTGCTTACAGACTTGCCCTCCCTCCTCAGCTTTCGGGTGTGCACGACGTGTTCCACGTGTCCAACCTCAGGAAGTATGTCGCCAATCCCAGTCACGTCCTGAGCCACGAGAGCGTTGAGGTGGGCGACGACCTGACCTACCCCGATCGGCCAGTGCAGATTCTTGATAGAGCCGTCCGCAGTCTGAGACGAAAGCAAGTGCCCCTGGTGAAGGTTTTGTGGAGGAGCCAACGGTACGAGGAGGCTACCTGGGAGCCTGAGGCGACGATGCAGGAGCGGTACCCGGAGCTTTTCGCGGGTACGTATTTTCGGACCGACTTCGATCCTCTTTGAGTTTGTTATGTATATATATTGTTCTTTCCCACACCCTAGTTAGTGCAAGTTTCGGGGACTAAACTTCCTTTGAGTTTGTTATATTGTAACGAACATGGGCATCAGACGTAGTTTAAGACGTCTAGGAAGTGGCCCAGACGTCTGGAACCCTTCCCAGACGTCTGGTATTAAATGTTTTCAGCGTACGGGTTCGCGGCGCCGCCTTCGCTCTTCTCCTCTCTCTCCCTCCATGCAGACGACGCCACTTCTTTTCTCTCTCTCCCCGCACTGCCTTCAAATAGCGCTCCCCTCTCCCTCACCCTCACTCCACCACCTTCATCTTCTCGTTCTCCCTGCTAGCGAGCGAGCGAGTGCGGCAGCAGAGGCTGCAGCAAGCGTGCGGGAAGGAGTAGTGTTGCGAGAGGAAGAAGAAAGCTCGACCGCGAGGGTGAGAGCTTGCCGGGGTAGCTAGAGCCGGCCGACGGGGGAGCAGCGAGCGTGGGGTGTCGCGGAGGGGCTGCTGCAGCTCGGGCAACAGGCGGACGCGGCGCGGCCGTGCGTCGCGGGCGGAGAGCGAAAAGGGTCCTTATTCTGGGAAAATTTCCCAGAATCAGACGTCTGGACTTACGTCCAGACGATGCAGGAGACGTCTGGAGGAAGGTCCAGACGTCTGACAGGTACAATATTTTCCTACCTTCTTTTTACGCGTGTACGGCCATGTAGCCGTCCGCCGCATTCTTCTGCACCTCTTCGTGATGAGAGTGGGTGTGTGTGCGCGCAGGTGTTGCTCGGGAGGGCGGGAGGGCTCTCCATCCCACACAGATCAGACGTCTGGCCACAGTACCAGACGACGGAGAGGACCTCCAAACGTCCGGGGTGACAATCGGACGTCTGGAAAACAAGACCAGACGATCCAGCGGGCTTCTAGATGTCTGAAGGACTGCGCAGACCGAGGTACGACATGATCAACCTTTTAAGACGTCTGGATGAGGTTCCAGACATCTGATTTTGGGCAGATTCGTCGTTTTTGACCCATTTAGGGTCCGTTCGGAGTCCGTTTTCCACGTTTCAAGTTGCGTTCATTCAAGATTTATTTCCTCTACCTGTTTACAGTAATTGTATACTATTCTGAGAAACTCCTTGTGTTGATCCTTGTGTTAGGACCCCATTCCATTGCCGCTCTGGGGGTTGCGGAGGCGCACGGGATTGCCAACCACGCCCCCAGTACTCCCAATTTCGCGTTGATGAGAACCTCATCATGAGCCATAACTAGCTCATTTTGACCTAATACAGAGGATAAAAGCTCCGACATAACTCAAAGAAAGGCTTAACTCATAGAATTCTGAGTTTAAGAAGAAAACAGGTCATAAGGGGTAAAAATGCAATTTTACCAGCACAATCTGCAAACAGGGTAACTCAGGGTCCAAACATAGGTCAAACTAACCTAATAAGAAGGAAAGTGGGATGATCTGATCTGATAAGGGTTACAGCAACTCCAAGGAATTAAATAACAATCTATAACCCTAAAACAAATCCACTTCAATTCATGAGGTTTGAGGCAAATAAAAAATCTACTAAACCCTCTAAAATTCATAGAAAAATAATCTCTAGGGTTTAGAACCTTCAATTTGGCCTTAGGAACCCATTTTGACCTACATTGAGAACCATGCCCAATTAATGATTTAATTTGGGTTTTTACGTAAATTGGTGGTCAAACAAGGTCTGACCTAGAAATAAAATTCACCATTAGAATTCTTAGGTCTCATTTAGTCATGCATAAAAACTTGAGCCTAAGAAGAGACCTTCTTGACCGACTTTGCATTTTGGTCCTCATCCGTTACTTTTTGACCCTCAACTTTTGAAACCCTCGCATTTTGGCCCCTAAGTCTTCATCGTTTTTGCATTTGGATCCTCCTTGCAAAACCTTGAGTAGCGCCATGCTCCGGCGAGGCATGGCGCAGCGTAGGGTGAGGGCGACCCCCTGCCAAGACAACGAGGTGTTCCCTGCGACGTCTGTTGTCGTAGGGACACCTCCATGATCACTGCCTTCGCCCACACCTTCCGTGCGAACACGCGGAAGGTATGGGTTGCAATCCGGCCATCCTCCGGCGAGGGAGGCACGTCGCCTCCCTCCGCCCTCCTCTCTGATTTCGCCTCTATAAAAGCCGCCACCATCTGCCGCATTCAGCAGCTCGGTTCTGACGGAGAAACTCCCCCCCCTTTCCTCTCTTCCCACTTCGGCAGAGGCCCTCCAGCTCCGGCGGTTCTTCATCCTCCTCGTCGCTCTGCCGCAATACCAGCAGCAGAGCCGCCTTCGCCCGCTCTTCCCACGTCGCGCCGTACCCAGCGTGCTCTCTCCTGCTCTCTCCTCGCCGCCGCCCCTTCTCTCTGGGCACCTTCTTCTCCGACGACAGTCGATACGACTATCGCCTTACTCCGGCCCCCTTCGACTCTACAACTAGGTCAGAACTTCTCCCCACTTCCCCCTCTTTCTTTTCCTCACTATTTTACATTTGATTAAACCCTCGATCGACCTGACCGCCCTCACCTTCTCCATCTCCGGGCACTCTCCGGCGAGTTGCCCCCGTCAATCCACCACTCCACACAACTCGCCACCTACCCCAAAAGCTCCGCCTCACCTCACCCGACACCCCCCGCCCCTCCACTACCACTCCACATCCCCACAACACTCCCCCGAACAAACCCACTTTTTCGGTCGCAGTTCGACCTAGGGCCGTCGCCAAACACCGCCCCATGACCTGCCAGACCCTGCACCACCTTCATCGTGTCACGGCGAAGGTCCCCCGCTTGTCTGATTAGGCCGAGAGGCCGTTTTACTGTGAACAGGTCACCTGCCCTCCGCCGCCATTGCTGAGCAGGTGGAGCTCCTTCCGCCTGCAGCTGCAGCCTCGCCCTGCCCAGCCTCGACTCTCCAGGCTGCGCGCTTCGCCTTCCCGCATTCGCCTAGGCCTGCAGCTGGGGCGAGAGCCTCACGCACAGCGGCAATTGCCCGCAGCTCTCTCAGCTGTAGGCGCCCAATTGGGGTGGGACATTTAGTCTCACCACGGAAGATTCTGCAGCCACACACCCATATAAAGGTAAAAAGTGCTATAGGCTTATCGCCTCAGCACACGGGGTGAGGTCCCTCTCACTCGCTCACCTGGCCTCGTCTGCGATCACCCCCCGCGGACCTGGCCCGACCCGTTTACCCGACCTGCACTCCTCGCCCACCACCGCACGTCGGTGGGCCTGGACCCGGGTGCGACCCATACCCGAATACCCGGCAGCTCTGGGAGAGCTATCCTACGAGCGAAATCTGAGAGAGAGAGACGCGGGGGAGGGTAGGGTAGGTTTTTGCCCTGACCAATCTGTGAGTGTGCAGGCACAGAGGAAGAAGAAGAAGAGAAGGCAGACCGCAGAGGAAGAAGAAGAGAAAGAAGAAAGGAGCAGCCAGAGCTGTGGCTGCTTGAAGAAAAGCGAGGCAGAGAAGAAGAAGGCCGACGAAGAAAGACTGAAGGAAGAAGGAGGAGCATCAAGGGAGCACTGTAGCAGCGACGACTTAAGTCGTCTGATTGGAAAATCAGACGACGCTCTGCAGAAGAAGGACTGCGAGAAGAAAAAGAAAGAAAGAAGAAGGAGCTCTGCAAGCTGAGGCAAAAAGAAGAAGGAAGAAAAGAGAAGCTGAAGAAGAAAAGAGAAGCGCAAGAAAGACATAGTTGAAAGAAGAGAAGAAAAGAAAAGATAAAGAGAAGAAGACGAGAAGCTCTGAAGAAGAAAAGAAATAGAAGAAAAACAAGAAGAGGAAATGAAGGCAGAAGATCAAGGAAGAAGATCCGAGAAAAGAAGAAGAAGATGAGCTAAGAGAGAGAAGAGAAGCTACAAGACTCAGATTCATTTCTCCCTCTCTCTCTCTTATTTTTGTAATAGAAACATTGTACTTCTAGAATACAGTTTGCTCCCTGAGTTCGACCTTGGGAACTCTTTTATTTCCGAGTAACAAATTGTATTAAATTGGTAACCACTTCTCTATGCTATACTACGACGAAATAATAGAACTATAGACAAGAGTGCCCCACCACGCGGGTAGAGTGGCCTTTCCAATTATTTATCGAAAATTACGAAATTGTGAAATAGTTAATAGAGTCTAGGGCATTGCATGAACCCTAGGATGGAGAAATTAGATTGAATGATAGATCCTAGGGTGTTGCATGAATCCTAGGACTGGAAAACTAGATTGAATGATAGATCTTAGGGTACGGCATGAATTCTAGGACTGGAAAACTAGTTGAATATACAAACATTGCAGTCTTGGAAAAGTAGAAAGGAAATGATAACTGCCTGTAAATTGGTTAATAGCTTCCTGTTATGAATGAATAAATACGGTTGAGAACATGGGTTATATGAATATAAAGCTGGAATGGTGAAACCTCAATTGGCTGAGTTAAAAGAGCATGAACCCTACGGGGAATTAGGAGTAGAACTCCTGGAAAGGGAATGGAATAGAATTGGGGAAGTGAGCTGGCCCTTGAGTACGGAGTACCAAGGAGAGCGACTGTCCCCCTGTTTAGTGCAGAGCGGAGCTAGTCGCCCCAGGGGCCCGGGGTTAGGTCTGGTCACTTTGTACTGACTTTTGGCCCTCGTGTACACAGTACCGAGGAGAGCTACTAGTGTAGGGAGAGCACCACGTGTTACTTCTACTTTTCGGAAAAGACTGCAATCAAGATCGTTCCTACAAGGAACATTCAAGATCAAGAGAAGGATCTGAGAAATAATCAACAGTGAATAAATGGAAAAATATAAGGAAAGAAAGTAAAAATATAACAGCTACTGTACACTCTACTGCTTCTTTTAGCTTTTAGTTGCCACTCTACTCAGCGTTTCGCTGACGTGTCACCCTTGTTACCTTTTCAGGACTAGGTGTTGAGCAGCCAGAGTCAGTGGCTGCAGAGGGCGCTGGGCCTAGTAGAGCCCAGTAATGTTACCTGTAGTACCTACTGTATTTTTCTTTCCGCTGTAGTGAGTAGTTTTCTGTTACTGATGTAAACACATTTACACTACTTAAAATGTCTATTTATGCATGTTCTTAAGCATAGGATTGCATTTCATGATATAAATATTGCATTACATGCATCATCTTGCATTTAGAGTAGTTTGAATAAAATGGAGGTTAATTGTCTCCTTTTATGTGCTTGGACAGGGCAAATATTTTATCGAGGCCTCGGATCAAAGATCCAACCGTATGGATATGATCAGGGCGACGATTGGAGTTCAACGACTCCAAGATCGCCCTAATCAGGCATCCGTAGCATCAGATAGAGACCGGGGAACCCTAGAAGATCAAGGGCCAGGATGGTGTAAATCCGCACTTCAGATGGCAAATCCGACCACACGGATGAATTCGGATCGACGATCGCAGCCCAACGACACAAAAATCGAGTCAATCCGACATCCGTGGCACCATCTACAACTTCCAGAAGATGGACGGCCAAGATGGCGCCACGTGGCGCCATCTCAGCCGCCCAATCGGCCGCATGCGTCTTGTGAAGACCGCGCACCGTCTCCTCTCCGCCGTTGGATCTCGATCCAACGGCTGCGGTCGCTCGCGCTTAAAAACGTCCGCGCGACCATTTCGCCCGCGTAGCGCAGCGGCGACGTAGCTGCGGGCGAAGCGGAGGTCGCGGGTTCGAGCCGCGGTGATGGGGTGGAAGGCGCGGGCGAGCGGGAACGCACGAGCGTCAGATGAAGATCCAACGGCTGCGCGCGCTCAATCAGGACGACGCGCGATTGGACGCCGGGCGTAACGCGCGATCACATGCGGGCGGTGCGCTACGCAGCAGGCGCGGACGCGATCTAAGCCGTCCGATCTCGCAATCGGACGGCTGAAAATCAAGCGACGTGCGTAGGCGTTACGCGCGTGGCCAGCCGAGCGGGCGCGCGTGGGCGCGGCGGCTACGCCCACGTTGAGGGCTTTAGCGACGGTTTTATCCGTCACTAAAGACCCCTTATTTATTATTTTGAAGATGTAATGTCCATTTTGCCCCCACTCCTTGCAACTATAAAAGGAGACCCCCTCCATACGAAATTTTCATCCCTTCCTTCTCCTCTCTACCTCTCCAAAGCTCAAGAGAAGCTTGTCCCACACCCGGGATGCTTCTCGCGAGATAAAGTCCAAATTTTCGTCCCCCTTCGGAAGTGGATCCCGCGACGACGACGGCGTGCTGCTCCGTTCCCGTTCTTCTGCTTCGTCCTCCTTCGTCCCGCTTCGTCCTCCTTCATCCAGGCGTCGTCCCGTCCGGCTCGTCCTCCAAGCGACCGTCGAGGAGGATTTTCTCTCCCTATTCTTTTTACTGCTTTCTAGTATAGATTTACTGCTTTCTAGAGTAGTCTATTCGTCCTCCGAGCGATCGTCGAGGAGGACATTTCTCCCTCCATTCTTTTAATGCTTTCTAGAGTAATTGTTTTATATTTTCTAGTTGTAACGAATGAACTCTTTTATAATTAATTCCTTGTCTATTCTACATCTCATTTTAATTTCCATGTGTAGTATTCTTTCTCTCTCTCTTACTCCCTCTCTCTCTCTTTTATTCGTTGTAGATACTTAGATAGTTTAAATTGAATTTCTTCGTGACAAAATAAAAATAAACGCGAAGTTTTTAAATCAAACGTTCGCCTCCCTGTGTTCGACCCAGAATTCTTTTTTTCGGTATAAATTTTATTTGTTGAACTCGAATCCTTCGCTTTCGAACTACAACGACGGGTTTTCCAAAACCGAACACATTAGCGTAGGTTCGTAATCGTTCAACAGTTACTCCCTGTACTCTCTTTATTGTAAGCTTTATGTTATGTACATGTTTATTTCTCTACTATTGTGGTGATGTATACTGTAGTATTTCCTTTCTTTACTACTGTATTTTGTTACTGCTAGTTATATACATGGTGAATGTGGTTTATTTTACTGCTCTTTTGGTTACTTTCTCGTTGGACGACTGGGTCTTGGGATCAGTCGAGTCGGTCCGATTCTCGTGTCTCGTAGGGATTCGGGAATCGAGTCGTTACACCCCTTGACTTGTAGAAACATACCTTGTAACACTACTTTCACATTCCTTTGTGTCAATGAGAAGAAATCATCAAGACAAGAAGTGATCTTATTCTCCAAGCTCCATTCAACAAATTCGAGAGCGTCGTTACTCTACCGAGATCACACCTACATTCGTTTAGTCCAAATCATTGCTTATTCTCGGGTTTAAATTTTTAATCTTAATTTGAAGGAGTTTTTTTTTCTTGCTCTCTCCCTCTTCTGTTTCGTTGATAAAGATGAAGGAGCTTTCATAACTGTAAAATCAAAGGGGTCCAAGAATAAGGTTAGATGATCTTAAAAGTAATCCCTGGGTAAATTAAGGTGCACTTGCGAAATCCTTCGACCACGTCAATCGAGTTTAGTTTATACGTAAGAAGTAAGTAACCGGTAAATTAAGCTTATATCGCTCCACATGTACAAGGACATATAGCAATCTATAGATTATAAAGTCATACATACCATTTAAATTGTAATCACAGTCTGTAGGAGGATATCCCATCAAAACCATCCAACTATGAAAGTGTTTAGCAAAGAACAAACTCATGATCTTGATAGGAAAGAAGTATGCATGGTTATCAAGATAAGTAACATCAGTAGCAACCACCAACGTGTGCGGAAATACTTTTCCCTACCAAACCTTGGAAATTCAAAAGGCTTAATCAGGAAAAGTAAGAAAGTGTATATATAAAATTCCAATTTCACGTCACGCTCGTCCATTCTCCATCAAGTGGTCAAACTTTCAAACGTCCAAATATTGCAGAGAATAAAGAAATAAAAAAACCATTTTCTTGTTTCCGGAAGCTATGACCGTCCGATTTATAACAATTAATTTTTTATCAACTCTTTACGATCCACGATGTTTTAGGATAACCCAATGTAAACTAGGTTAAAATAAAATCAGCGGAGATAAGTATTTGTATGGGTGGTGAAGTAACGAGAACGTTAAATAGAGAGATAAAATAATTGGTATAATGATATGATATTAATAAGTATTTATTTAATAGTATAAATTGGAATGAAGAATATTATTAGATATTTATTTAGGAGTTATATTATATATATTTTTTTATATACATTAAAATATACCTCAATTTTAGGTGAAATTTTACTATGATTTCATATGTAACTCCTCTCTCCTATCCTACTTAATTTTGGCTATAAAAGTGCATCACAACCACAAATCTCCCCTGCTACACCACACACCCACCCACAGCCTCCTCTAGTCACCACCATCGTCACTTCCGTCGCCCGCCAGCGCGACGAGGAGCTCCGCCGTTGCCACCATGTCGTCGCCGCTCACTAGCGAGACGAGGAGCTTCGCAATCGCCACCGCACCTCCGTCGCCTGCCAATGCGATGAGGAGCTCTACACTAGGCAGCGCCTCGCCAAGGAGTAAATCCGCCGCCACCACGCCTCTGCCGCTCGCCAGTGCGACGAGGAGCTTCATGTCAAGCAACGCCTCATTGAGTAGCAAAGCTACCACTCCTCCCCATCCGATTCCCCGATCTACACCCACCACCTCGATCTCCTGCATTCACACCATGAACCACTTCTTCCTCCTCATCGGTGACCTCATAGACGAGGCCCTCCTCGCTGCACAGCTCGATTCTGTCCTCACCTTTGGCCGTCAGCTAGCTTAGCCTCTCCGGTCAGGTCCACAGTGTCCCCCTCCGACCCCGCCTCTCCCTCGACAAGGCTTTTGATGTGGTTGCTTTTTTTGCCTTTTGGAAGCGGAGTGTGTATTTATGAGCTTGCAATCGGTGCTCTTGATGCTGTAGGAATTTTGTTTTTGCTTTTCTGGTTGTTCAAGTAAGTGTTGCAACTATGAAATGTGGTTGTTATGTTTGTTTAAACTGAGCTTTCTGATTTACTGATCTACTAAAAATGGAACTTATCAGTTGAATTCTCTTATGTAATTGTGATCCATGCATAGAAATCAATGTGTTCATCCAATGATTTTAATTTGAATTGCTGACCTAGATAACTGTGGTAACATTGATGCCGTCAATACCAATGGGAGATGCTGTCAGCACCAATGATGGTGCCGGCAACACCTACTTGTCTTCATCGAAATTTGAACTAGTGGTGCCATTAGCATCTATTGTAGTGTAGACAGCACCTATTAGAGACAGAGTTTCCTTCTCTCTCCACTGAAATTTGAATTCGAATGTGAGAGGCACATGTGACTTCATGTGACTCTCCTTTCTCTTAGTTAAAAATGGTAAGAGTACTTTTAGGGTCTAAAAAGGTAGTTTAACCTTTTATATCCATGAGGACATTTGACTCTCTTATGTGGCTCCACCTCATCCACATGGCATTTACCTCAACAAGATAAGTGATGAGTAATTGATGCCAACAACAACATGAAAATATACGTGATAACATTGGTATCTAAACTTATGCGATTGATGGTGATGCCATTCGTAGCAATGGTGGTGTCGTCAGCATCTAGCTGTCTTCACCGAAATTTGAGGTGGTGATACCGTTAGCATCTATTGTAGTCCCGGCGGCACCTATTGAAGATAGAGTTTTCCTCTCGCTCCACCAAAATTTGAATTCAAATGTGATGGGCACATGTGACTCCATGTGAGTGTCCTTCTCTTAATTAAAAATGTTAAAAGTAACTTTAGGGTATAAAAAGTTGGTTTAACATTTTATATCAATGAGTACATGTGACTCTCCTATGTGGCTCCACCTCATCCACATGCCAACCACCTCAACAAGATAAGTGATAAGTAATTTAAAATTACGCAAATGATACTATCGGCATCTGCATACATGATGCTATCAGCATCCGCATGTTACTACATAATTTTTACGTAATGCTGCCGGCATCCGCATACATGATGCTGCTTACATGATTTTTACGTGATGCTGTCGACATCAGCATACATGATGCTGTCAGCATTCGCAACCATTACTTTCTGTTGGTGCTAGAGCACCACGATCATTTGTTTTGATGATAACAAAACACGTGTTATTTAACATTTGCAATTTGAGTCCTAGATTTCAGGTCAATTGTAAATGTGGACGTGTTTAGACGAAACTCGAGCTCTCATCCAGGATGGATTGGAGGAGCTTAATGGAAAACAGAGGAGGTTCGCGTGGAGCGACAGATTGAAGATAGAAGACAAGAAGAATAGGATAGATTCTTTTTAATCCTTTCTTGTATCTATTGTCTTTATTTTCTGACTCTTTTTATTTCCTTAGAATATTTCGTTAAAAAGCCTCAAAGTACCTTAACAGTAGTCCTAGGAACACCTGCACAACCCTAGGATACTTAGGTTTTCTGTAGAACACTTAGAAAACCAATATAGGGTTCAAACAGCACTTTCAGACGTCTAATTATCAAATCAGACGTCTGATAAAGTATTTTAAGACGTCTGACTGTTGTTTCAGACGTCTGATATCTGTTAGGCTGGACATAGCGAGTTCTGTCTGATGAAATCAGATGTCTAGACCTTATACCAGACGTCTTAGGAGACGTCTGATGGACTTACCAGACGTCCAGATAGTGGACCATTGGCTAGCTTAGCATGCACTCAAGATTATGACCGTTAGAGCCTTATCAGACGTCCTTAGGCCTTTCCAGACGTCTGATAAATGACCGTTTTGCCTCGGCTGACCCAAAATCTCTTCTTAGAGATTTTCTAGCCGTTGCAACGTTTGGAAAATCCATTCCCACAGTAAAAGTAGGTTTCCAGACGTCCAGACATAGTGCCAGACGTCCTGTATGTCGTCTGATAGACTTGAACAAGAACCCTGTTTAGATCTGATTCAAGTCAGGAGGAAACCCGCATGAAATCAGATGTCTGACCTTGAAATCAAACATCTTAAAGTGGCCTTCCAGACGTCTGATGCCAGAGTTAGACGTCTGATTACCCTGTCAAGTGTAATCATTGTCCTGATTTCGGCCTGATTCTCTTGGGCTTTGTTCCCAACGGCTATAGAACATTTCCTAAGCCTTCCAAAGCCTTCCTAAGGCCTCTATAAATAGAGGGGAGCCTTTGACACACATACACTTGGATACACTTAGCTACACACTTTCACACTCTTTTGTGTCCAGAAAAGATCTTGCTCTCTAAGCTCAAGTTCTAAATCTTGAGAGCATCAAGCTTCGCGCACCCGCTCTCTCGCCGTTGTTTACGAGAGCGACATTGCGCCATCGCGTGGCACACGCACCGCGTCATCAACTCGACGCACTCCTTGCAAAGGGGAGTTTCCTATTTCCTATAGAAGCTAGGTTTAAATTACTTTGTTGGCTCTATAGGATTACTTATTTTATTTTATCTTTGTCTTTTGGTTGGGTATTCGCTTTGCGAATTCCCGTCTCCTTCGTGGGACAAAATCCTTCTCGTGGAGAGAAGGGGTTGAGGAACGCTACCCTCGTACTTGTAGCGTGGTTGTAGTGAGATTGAATCACCCTCGTTTTAAGTGATTCGGTTTAGTGGATTTTGATCAACTTGGTTGATCGGAAAATCCTAACTCGAGAGGGTTAGGTGGTGGTTTTCATCCGGTTTGGGTTTCCACCTAAAAACAATTGTGTACATTGTGTGATTTGTTTTCTTTGGTGAGATTGCTTTATATTTTATTTCCGCATTTATTACGTCACCCCTCTTCGAAGGGCAAACCAACATTTGGTATCAGAGCAGGTTCTTGCGAGTTCGGAGTAACACCCGGCAAGAAGATCATGGAGGGAAGCTGTTCCACAAGCAGGATTTCCGAGGGGCAGTCCACAACCCGTCCGCCGTTCTTCGACGGGAGCAACTACCCCTACTGGAAGTTGCGGATGAAGACCTGGCTTCAAGCCACCGACTTCACGATCTGGGCCAAATGCGAGACGCCATTTGAGATCCCAGAAAAACCCGCGAGAGGCTACTCACAGCAACAAATCCGTGAGCTCTTTAAACGCAAAGACCATGAACGCCCTTTACTGCGCGCTCAGCTCGGAGTTCATGAAGGTACCTCTAAGGTAAAAACTTCTAAACTCAATTTACTTTCACAAGAATTTGGGGCTTTTTCTATGAAATCTAACGAAACTTTAAGTGAGATGAACACTAGGTTCACTCTCATAATAAACAATTTAAAAGCTTTAGGGAAGACCTTCATCAAGGGAGATCTTCAAGGGAAGCTTCTTCGTTCCCTTTGATCGGAGTAGGAACAGAAAGTCACCGCCATCGAGGAGGCGAACGAAGTAGAGGAGCTCAATATGGAAGATCTCCTAGGCAATCTAATGGCCTACAAGACAAAGTTAAAGCAGAAGAAGAAGGATATACCGGAGCCAAAACTGAAGAACTCTCGCCTTCAGAGCTGCGTTGGATAGCGAGGTAAGTTCCGACGACGAAGACTTTAGAATTTTACTTAAAAATTTTTCCAAGTTTTGTAGGGAATTAAAGAAAGAGAAAAAGGAGAAGAAGGAAAGCCCGAGACGTTGCTACCACTGCAACGAGAAAGGGCACCTACGACCAGAGTGCCCTCTTCTCAAAAAGGAGAAGAAAAAGGAAAAGGAAAAGAAATCTAAGAAGAAGGCGTTCCAAGCCACTTGGGACGATTCCAGCTCGGAGGAAGAAGAAGAAGAAAAAGAAGAAACCGCTTGCTTTGGTTTCATGGCCAGAGGAAGCAACAACGACAGCGAAAGCGGAAGCGACGACAGCGACAATGAGGTAAATCTCGATTTACAAGAAGCTTTTAATGAATTATTTGAGATTAGTAAATCACTAAAAATAGAAAACAAAAGTATGAAAAAGAATCTTAGCTTTCTTAAAAATGAAAATGATAGGTTAGAAAAATAACTTAAGGACATAGAAGCTAGTCCTAAAAATGATAACCTATTATTAGAAAATCATAACCTCATCAATGAAAATAATAAATTGATTGAGGAAAATGATAGTCTAAAGTTAGAAATCTATGATTTAAAGACTAAGATGCAAACTATAGAAAAAGAAATTGCATGTCTTAGGGAAAATTCTAACAAATTAATCAACAAAGTAGACAAGTTTTATAGCCCTAAGGTTGAGATAGGATCTCCGTCAAGGAGACCCACTAACAGATCCGGATCCAAGCTTACTTGGATACCGAAGAAAAATTTGGAATCCTGTTTTGTAGGATTTAGGGATAACTACAATACAAAGGACTAGACCTACAAACTCAAGGCTGGTCAACTCGAGTTAGGAGAACTAAGGAGTAGACCAAGGAGGAGAACAAGATGACCGACGAGACGGCGAACAAGCGACGGACCCGCCGCACATCGACCGCCAGACTGGAGACCAGCGTCGATGCCCGGGCCTCCAAGCTACGGATGGGAGCCCCATCCGATGTGGCATCCACCACCACCATTCGGGCCATTTCATTGGCTATGGTAGGTGAGGTAAAAATTCTTAACCCTATCTTTTTATAAGCATTTAGATAGGGGGAGTTAAAAAATGATGAGCTAATTGTCAATTTTTAAGGTGGAGAAAAATAATAGCTATCTTGTTGTTACAAAAAGGGGGAGAATATCACCTTTGTTAAAATAAATTCATAGAAGAGCATGTCTTAAGGTGGAGTTATAGAAAATTTAAAACCAATCAAACCTTTTTGATAATGTCAAAAAGGGGGAGGATTTTTATGCATTATTATTTACGATTTTGTCATCATCAAAAAGGGGGAGATTGTTGGTGCTAGAGCACCACGATCATTTGTTTTGATGATAACAAAACACGTGTTATTTAACATTTGCAATTTGAGTCCTAGATTTCAGGTCAATTGCAAATGTGGACGTGTTTAGACGGAACTCGAGCTCGCATCCAGGATGGATTGGAGGAGCTTAATGGAAAACAGAGGAGGTTCGCGTGGAGCGACAGATTGAAGATAGAAGACAAGAAGAATAGGATAGATTCTTTTTAATCCTTTCTTGTATCTCTTGTCTTTATTTTCTTGCTCTTTTTATTTCCTTAGAATATTTTGTTAAAGAGCCTCAAAGTACCCTAACAGTAGTCCTAGGAACACCTGCACAACCCTAGGATACTTAGGTTTTCTGTAGAACACTTAGAAAACCAATATAGGGTTCAAACAGCACTTCCAGACGTCTAATTATCAAATCAGACGTCTGATAAAGTATTTTAAGACGTCTGATATCTGTTAGGCTGGTCATAGCGAGTTCTGTCTGATGAAATCAGATGTCTAAACCTTATACCAGACGTCTTAGGAGACGTCTGATGGACTTACCAGACGTCCAGATAGTGGACCGTTGGCTAGCTTAGCAGGCACTCAAGATTATGGCCGTTAGAGCCTTATCAGACGTCCTTAGGCCTTTCCATACGTCTAATAAATGACCGTTTTGCCTCGGCTGACCCAAAATCTCTTCTCAGAGATTTTCTAGCCGTTGCAACGTTTGGAAAATCCATTCCCACAGTAAAAGTAGGTTTCCAGACGTCCAGACATAGTGTCAAACGTCCTGTATGTCGTCTGATAGACTTGAACAAGAACCCTGTTTAGATCTGATTCAAGTCAGGAGGAAACCCGCATGAAATCAGACGTCTGACCTTGAAATCAGACGTCTTAAAGTGGCCTTCCAGACGTCTGATGCCAGAGTTAGACGTCTAATTACCCTGTCAAGTGTAATCATTGTCCTGATTTCGGCCTGATTCTCTTGGGCTTTGTTCCCAACGGCTATAGAACCTTTCCTAAGCCTTCCAAAGCCTTCCTAAGGCCTCTATAAATAGAGGGGAGCCTTTGACACACATACACACTTGGATACACTTAGCTACACACTTTCACACTCTTTTGTGTCCAGAAAAGATCTTGCTCTCTAAGCTCAAGTTCTACATCTTGAGAGCATCAAGCTTCGCGCACCCGCTCTCCCGCCATTGTTTACGAGAACGACATTGCACCATCGCGTGGCACATGCACCGCGTCATCAACTCGACGCACTCCTTGCAAAGGGGAGTTTCCTATTTCCTATAGAAGCTAGGTTTAAATTACTTTGTTGGCTCTATAGGATTACTTGTTTTATTTTATCTTTGTCTTTTGGTTGGGTATTCGCTTTGCGAATTCCCGTCTCCTTCGTGGGAAAAAATCCTTCTCGTGGAGAGAAGGGGTTGAGGAACGCTACCCTCGTACTTGTAGCGTGGTTGTAGTGAGGTTGAATCACCCCGTTTTAAGTGATTCGGTTTAGTGGATTTTGATCAACTTGGTTGATCAGAAAATCCTAACTCGAGAGGGTTAGGTGGTGGTTTTCACCCGGTTTGGGTTTCCACCTAAAAACAATTGTGTACATTGTGTGATTGGTTTTCTTTGGTGAGATTGCTTTGTATTTTATTTCCGCATTTATTACGTCA
This sequence comes from Thalassia testudinum, assembly GCA_037157565.1. NCBI lineage: Eukaryota > Viridiplantae > Streptophyta > Magnoliopsida > Alismatales > Hydrocharitaceae > Thalassia > Thalassia testudinum. The sequence continues at coordinate 60,987,637 of JAZHRO010000030.1, forward strand.
CCCCTCTTCGAAGGGCAAACCTACACTTTCTTCATAATGATGATGACATAATTTTTACGTGATGTTGTCGGCATCCGCTTATATGACCTTACCTTCAACACTTAACCTTCAATGAACAAAAAAGCATTTAAGGTTTATTGAAGGATGGTGCTAAGGACATTATGAGAAGTAACTGAGAGAGAAAAATTAATAAAGAATGTAGTAAACGTAAATGCCTTAACCATTAAAGGCGGTGCTTAGTAAAAGAAATTAATATAGAGTTTATCTATGGTTATTTGAAGTTTATATTATCCTAGCAATCATCTAAGACAATGTTGTCAACATTTATATAGTTGTAAAATACTACATATAGGATGCAAATATGCTGTTAGCACCAACAATGGATGCCATTGGCATTGAACGTATGTGCTACGCAGATGCTATCAGGTCATTCACATCCATTTACTTCTCATTACTCTCTTCAAGTTCTTCAGATTCCTCTCAACAGTTAGCTAATTTCACTTCTCACTTAGGTAAAATTAAGATTTATATGAGTGGGCTCTCTTTTCGGAGGATCTACGGCCCAATGGGTCGGATCGGTACTTGTAGTAGGCAAGCCCTAGTTTTATTAGTATATTTTTGTGTATATTCAAGCCTAATTAGGCCTAGAAGCTCACACCCGGGCCCACACGCCTCTCACACACGCATCCATAGGCATGTGTACACTCACGCCCTAGATAGGTACATGTATTATCGATTTTCTCATTTCAGCGTATCCAATCTGATACGCGATACATTTTGTCTGAGTGAATGAGCATCTTCTTCACCGAGGTGGGTCTATACATTCTAAGTCTCCTTTAGAAACACGTTATCTCCGACCAATCTTCGAAAAACGATTCTAATTGCTTCACAGCTCCATTTCAAGCGTATAAGAGCTCATTAGAAAGCTCTCTAGGTCTTCTTTCAATTGGACTAATCAATTTGGAGATTGGATCTCATTTGATCCGTGAAATCAAATGATGAACATGGCTCTGTCGCTATGCGTTTATACGTGTTGCTGATGATGAAATCAGGTCAATTAACCTATAGATCTTGATTAAAACTCTCAATTGAGAGTTCAGAAAGAATCAAGTAACCAATCCGCACTCAAGCGAGTAGGAGAAGAGTATCAAGAAAGCTTGGAGAAGCTTCAAAGCTTCAGAGCTCTTAGATTCACTGTTCCGGACTCTGATTTTAGAGTTAAATAGCAAAACAGATGTATTAAAACATCAGCTTACATGATATTTACATGATGTTGTCGACATTCGCAACTATTTCTTTCTTCATAACAAGGTTTACATGATATTTATGTTATGTTATCGGCATCTGCTTATATGATGCTCTCAACATTTGCATCCATTTGTTTCTTCATAATGCAGCTTATATGATTTTTACGTGATACCGTCGGCATCCACGTACATGATGCTATCAGCATTCGTAACCATTTTTTCCTTTATAATGATGTTGACATGATTTTTACGTGATGCTGTCAGCATCTGCTTATATGACCTTACGTTCAACACTTAACCTTCAATAATTAAAAGCGCATTGAAGATTTATTGAAAGACGGTGCTGAGGATATTATGAAAAGTAGCTGAGAGAAAAAAATTTAGAAAAATGTAGTAAACAGAAAACCCTTAACCATCAAATGTGGTGCTTTGTAGAAGAAATTAATATGGAGTTTATCTATGGTTGCTTGAAGTTTATATTATTCTAGCAATTATCTAAGATAATGCTATTAGCATTTATATAGTTGTAAAGTACTACATATAGAACATAGATATGCTGTCAACACCAATGATGGATACTGTTGGCATCAAACGTATGTGTTGCGTGCAGATGCTGTCAATATAAAAGATAGTGCCGTGAGTATCAATAAAACTACTAAAGGCATGATAATTGATTTTCAAATCAGTCATTGCATGTGAGTAACTTGAAGATTTCATGTTGACAAAGAAAGAAGACTGACATCATTCACAATTATAGCAATGTTATCTAAAAGAGATAATATGCAGGAGCACAGGTTCAACCGTCAGAATGTTGCGGTCAACCATTCAGACATGGATCAACGAGCTCAACTGCAGAGGGGGATGTAAACACACAGGGTAAGATGCCAAATCATCATCAACATGGTTGACACGCCAGTCGAATATGATTCTGGATATATGAAAAAATATTTCTTCCATTTTCCTTTGTTTAGTGTTAAAAGTGGACGTAAAGGATATAGTGATTATTTGTTTAATTGTAAAAGTAAAAAGTAAAAGTTATTGTGATTTAATTAAAATAATTAAAAATATAATTATGAGAAAATTTATATTGAAGTGATCAAAAAGATTTTAATAAAAACTTTATAATGAAAAAAACCTCCTTACACCCTGCGACCATTTAGGGCACATGGGGTCATGTCGAGGATCCATTGGAAGTTTGAATTGTGCCCGTCAGTTCAAGCAAAATATGTTGATACAATTCCGACAGACCTTGTGAAATGGTGTATATATTTAAATTTAGTTCAAAACTTAATATATATATATATATATATATATATATAGACGAGGTTTTTATAATATCAATGAACCGACGTGGTTATGGTGTTATCGACCGCATCGTTCATCAATTTGTGGGAACTTTATTTTAATTTTTGTTGAATAAAGATAAACAAATCATATCCTATCGCAGTTGGTTAGTGACACTATTCCTCATCTCTCTTGTGCGTGTTAAAAATCATTGATATCTGTTTACACAATAGCCTATACCATCACAATTTTCAAACAATTATCTCTTCCATTATATATGTTCGATTTATCTTTATTATTTTAGATAATAATCATAATCTTCTTTATTTCTTTTATATTAAAAGTATAAAGGATGAATCCTTATAATGTAATCTATAAAATGATTATAGGGATGTTTCTTGATAATAATTATAGGAATATTTCTTTATAATAATTATCAAAGTATAGGGATAAATAATTATAAGGATATTTCTTTATAATCCAACAAATAATAATTATTATAATATTTTATTTCTTCTTCCTTTCTCCAAACAAAAATATTGTTAAATACATCAACTTGTTTTTATAAATTTCATAAGAACTTTGCTTGTACACTGTTAGCCTAAATAGGTACTACACAATACAATCTTACATTTATACAAAGCACCAAGCTCAACACTAGGGTCTAATTAGGTAAGAAGGATAATACATAAAAAAAAAGGTTAATTTTGTTTGATCGAGATGATATTTTGATCTAAATGAAAAGAACTTAATCTGAAATAAATTATTTTGAAATTGATATCAGATAAATTTTCTTCTGTAAATCATCCCATATATTTTCATAGGTTAGCATAAAATTTTTCAAATATTTACATATTAACCTATCAAGATAATCTTTATAACTTCCAAATAAAAATAAAAAATAACCTATCTGTAAGAAAAAATTATCTTATAAAATTTACCCCTTCACCCAAATTAATCCAATATTAATGGCGAGTGACCGTTAGAAAATTTGACTATTCAACTGTCTTAAAATCTACCTAATATACTTCCATCAGCAGCAACCTTGTCGTTTGGAAGGGTTGCGGGAGATAGGGACGAGATTGACTTGGAATCGTGTGGAAATTACTTCCTCGGAGTACTTTAATCTCAGCATTCAAACGATGACGGACCCAAGATTGTAAGATAGGGCGGGGATGATAATTAAGTCATTGAATTCTTTTATTATTTTAATTTCATCGTACATACAAATGTCATCACATCCAAAATTATGCTATTTTCGGGATACTTACAATCATGTCTTTGAAATTTTTCATAATTACATCTATAGTCCCATATATTTCATATTTACTTTTGTAGCCTCACAAAGTTCTTGACTATTACAAGTGATGCCCCCATGTTAGGTAGAAAATTGAAAATTACATTATTATCCTTATTGTTATTTTCATTTGGGATACTTGCATTAATGTCTTAGAAATCTTTTCTTAATACATCCATACCTTCAAAAACTTCATATTTAGGATCTTTTTTCGCTTCTTTCTTTTCCCTTTTCTCCCCCACCTTCCTCCTCCTCGAGTTCTTGTTGCACCTCCTCGTCATAAACCTTCTCCCCTAATTCTTCTCCTCCTCCTCTACTTGCTCCTCCACTAACCCCTACTTCTCCAATGATATATACCTAAAGATCCCTTTTTAGAGTCGACGTTATATTTCAAACACAACTCGAAAATCTTAAGAAAACAACTTATGATATCCACTAGCTAAGAATGAATTTCAAGTGATTAGAAATAATGAAATAATATTCTTGATTTCAACCAATTAAGTTCGAGTGTTTACATCTTCGACTATTACATCCTCGGTCTCAGGATGCAAAATTAGATCACGTAACCCAAAATCAAATTAATATATGGCTGTAGTGACTAGGATGCTTCTTCACGTTGCTTCAGTAGCCTTACAATCACCATAAATAATCAAGACTTGAGCATCATCATCTCATATATATATATATATGCAGAACAGAGTAAACTAACATATTAAACTAACATATGCAGAACAGATTCCCCAACACAACGATTAAACTAACATACGAAGAAACGGCATTCCCGACATAAGCATGCATGAAATGGCATATGATCGATTCAAATCACTCCTAGTCTTTCCTCTTAATGCTTTATTAATTCGATTACATGCACGTGGTCATGCATGCGAAATAGCCAGCTGCTGCATCGGTCAACACCATAGCTACGGGGCCTTCACCTCCTCGATCATTAATTGTATTCCTTAGTTCTTGAGCAAATACGCATCGAAGTCCTCGAAGGTCTTCTTAGCCATGTCGACGACGTTGTCTGGATCTGGTGCCTCTTCGCTCACCTTCTCGTACACCACACTCCACTTCACAATGCAACCGTCCCCATTTGGGACCACCTCTAGCGACGGATTGAACACCTTGCACAACCTTAGAAGGTCGCCATCCAACGTCGAGTACGAAAGCGTCCTGCTTGCCTCATCGTAAGACTCGATCTTCTCCGTTGCAGTGCTGATGTTAGGGATCGCTGAAAGATTAATTAATGCAAACAATAATCTTACATACGCAAGAACTAAGCCAAAATCAAACTCAACAATAATATTATTTTGCATTAGCCGCAAGAATGTCAACAATATCGATCAGTTGCATGCACAATTCTTTCTTCCTCGAGATCATGTGTGAATCTGTCCTTCATGCGATCGAGTGGACAGCCATTTATCCGCTCATTGGTATTTGTGAGCTTTTTAGTAGCATGGAGAAGTAAGTTGCAAAGATGCTGCCTTCTCTACCTTTTGTATTTTTTTGTAGTTTTTAGTTTACCTTGTTCCTTTTTTATTTTAGAGATAACCCCTCTTTTTATGTCCTCTCTTAAGATGTTGTTTATTAGGAAGAATTATTTTTGACATATAAACTATTTTGTGGAATTGTATGATAAACTTATAATAGTCAAATCAAGAAATTGAAGAGTGTAAATGTATTTGTTAAGAGATGTTATTTTTAAATTTAGGTGAAAGTAGTGAGTTGAAACCTCAAATTGAGACAATCTCATGCCTCCTCTAAAATTATCCTATCCTGGGATTGCAAGTTCAATCTCAGGATGGCCTAATTCTGGAATTAAAAGGCTCATATGAGAGATCAAAGAGACAATCCTTGGAAGCAAACAAACCCGAGGGGATTGCAATTGTCCTCTTCGTCCTTTATCTTCTGAAGTTGTGTCTTGTTATATCTTTTCCATCTTTATATGCGTGTGTGTGTATTGGACGTGTATATTTTACAAAAGTTGTGATTAGGATTTACCTTCACCGAACGAGATCTTTCGGATGGAGCCAACGGTCTTCCCATCTCCCTCGATCAACTCTATGCTCTTGTACTGATCAGGGAAGATCTTAGGGAAGGTATCGTTGGAGTTAGTTATGCCTTCCCAAAGCTTCTGAGCTGAGGATTTGAGCTCGACCTCCATGGCAAGCTTCCCGCTCAAGGGTGCCATGTGCATGCAATTTCCAGTAGAACTCTTAAATGAAGAAGAATATTAATTTAGGAGAAGCTTCGGACGTTAAAGAAGAAATACCGTGAGAGAGAGAGAGAGAGAGAGAGAGATTAAAAGAGTGCTACGTACTATGATTCTTTCTGAACAATGATGCTATGAGAACTGGAGATGCAATGGGTGGAATTAATTTATAGTCTCCATTCTCTGTTCATGATCTCTTCTCATGTGGGCACGCTTGAATCGTGAGCTTGTGGTTTGCAATTAATTCCGTTCTTGATTTCATGTGATTGGGTGAAGGGATGTAGATGTAGAGTTGGTGAGGATCTTGATGAGGTGGGTGCATATGCAGTTGCAAGGTAGGTGACCTCTGAATCCTTCTTAAATATGCTTTCTCTGTTTTTAAGTTTTTTTTAATTTTTTTCTTCCGCATTATGTGCTAAAATTTGAATCTAGATCGATCTATGTGGTTTACGTACATGATCAATCCTATCGTAAAATTTCTACCTCGTCAAGACATTTTAGTTAGCGTCAACACTGACCTATGATGGTGGAGATCTAAGTTTAAAATCGATATTATCTCGACATGAGATGTGGGTGACCAAAGAAAATTCTTGGAATATGTGTACATCCATTACATTATTGTTGCAATCAATTTTTTCACCACCGCGAGCCTTCCTTGATGGCTTCGTATATATTTAAATATGAATCATTTCTCACAGAATGATCTGTGTGCCGTGAAGCATTTCTCACGGAATATACTTTATGTATCACGATGTACATAACTATTGTAAATCATCTTAATTTCAAGACATAGCTGCACCATACCGAAATCGGGACCCACTTTTGCAGGCACTAAATTTTCACCAACTTCTGCAAACACTACACTGCAGATCTTGTCAGAATCATACCGTGTTTAGTTTTTCTGCATGGACATTTATTCCAGGTAGAACATGACGGGGGGAGAACAGATATTTTCTCCCAGATCTAACCGTGTTAGAACGTAAGTGTTGGATTACTTGGCAAACTTACTGACTGAAAAGCATCGGATAACTCACCAAACTCTTGACTGAATGACTGATCTTAGGACCAGATCACGCATAGAAAAAGTGAGCTTTTACGTAGTGTCTCGAGAAATCAAATTGATCTAGGTATCAGCTAGTCTCCACTTGGTCGGAAATAGTAAACATTAAGATGTTTGGGGGAGAATTTTGAATTTAAAGAGTAAGAAACCATAGGCATGCTAAGAGTGATTTAGAGTGACATGGATTTATGTCGATTTTGGTTGATTCTATTATATCTGAGTTGTCAAATAATCCCACTGACCTTCTTCTAACTCATCTCCGGATGTGGCTTAAGGTATTATTTGGTAACGGAAATTATTAACAGGAATAAAAATTAGAAGTATGGGGGAGTGGAAGAATTAATAAATTTTATTTCGTCTAAGTGTTTGGTTGAGTTTTTTGTGTTGTTAAAGGAATTAGGAAGTTTTATTCTACTTGAAGTATTTGTTTGATGAAATAAATTAGTGAAACGAGGTGAAAATTAGTTGAAAAAAAATAAGCAGGTGGAATTAGATAATTTCACAGGTAATGTGAAATTGGCTAATTTTGGAATTACACCCCTAATTCCAGAATCACACGATTCCAGAATTATAGGTGTCAAACGTAGAATTGGAGGTTGAATTGGTAGTGTTAATTTCACATACTAGACATTACTTAAAGGTCACTGTCCAGGTTCTAAAGAACATCAAAAAATTTACATATCGGCAGAAAAGTGAAAAGTCTAAGAAAAATGAAAAAATAAGTGAGTACACATAAAAATATCGATATGGGATTAGTAATCTAATTTCACTTTTACCAAGTGTACGTCTAAGTAAGGAATTTAACACTCAATGTATCCACTACGTATTGAATAATAAAGAAAAAATACAAGTTTCTATCTATTTCTCCTTCTCTCCATGGTTCCCCCTTGGGGCACCTTTCACGATATACATGGATGCCCTTTTATAGAAAGCGAAATGGGTATTTACTCTTTTGGAGAAATGTAACCACCAAGAAACTATAATGGACCCTCGTCTCATGTCTCTTTGTCTTCCTAAGCAGATGACCAAGTTTAGCCGACTGGAATCATGCTAGCTTAATTTTGAGCTTGTTAAACTTATTTTGTAAGGATAATTTCTCCCCTCACCACCTCCATAATCCTTCTCTTCTCTATCTAAGTTCCATTTTATAACATCATCTCATATTCCCTTTCCTTATGAAATGATAGAAATCCAATAACATTCATTTTGCAATCTTTTGTTGCTTAAACCATATAGAATCTAGATAGAAAATGGATACGGGTCCTTGATATCGAGGTATCTGCTACGTTTAAAGCAAGATTCAAATCGTTGGATCGAGAATTCTTAGGTCTTATTTGGTAGAAGTTTAAAGTTTAAGATCATGTAAAGTTTAGAAAGTCTTATGGAGGGATAAGTGGATAGATAAGATAAGGGTTAATGGGTGCAGATATAATAACTGAGTTGATGTATTATTATTGATTTTCGTTTTTATTTGCATTAAGAGTGAATTAATAGGATAGATGTGATAGGTGGATGTGATGGGTAAGAGTGAGTTAGTGGAGGTAAATATAAGAGAAACAATTCAACAATGCCATGTTAGAGGACGTTTTCGATGCACCCCCCCCCCCCTTCCCCCCATCTGCTGATCAGGTTTGTCCTACCGGCACTAGTAAAGCACCTCTGCCATGTCATTGTTGCTTGATCGTCCGTGTGCTATTAGCACATTGTGCCCTATAGAGGTTCTGTCGTGTCTCTATCTCCTCCCACGTGCCATTCAAGTGACCCGTCGTGTCTCTATTCCCTTATTATGCACATTTTGTTTAGGCATGTGCTTTACATGTACCATTTTGGGTTTATTTCCCACTCTCAAGCAACACGCTCGCCAACTCCATTGTTAACGATGTGGAGACCCACCACCACTAGCAGCTCATGATCCCCACCCGCAAGCAACTCCTTGTGGGCAAACCCCAGTCATTCTAGGAAGGGTGGGCCGCCGCCAAAAAGGACATCAACACCCTCAAGTTCGAACTCAAGAGCATGAAGGCCAAGTACCTCGAGCTCCAGGGCGACATGGATGCCCCCCAGAAGCAGTTCGAGAAGCTGTCCACCCCCACGAAGATGTGTGCTTTGCGAGCTATGTGTTGTGTGTCTTGAGAGCTACGAGGCTTGGCTAGGCTGTGCGATGACCTGTGCCTACAATTGTCTACGCAGGAGGGGGGTGTGTTGTTTGTTTTGCAAGCTGTGTTGTGTGCCTTGTAGCCTTCGTAATGCCACGTGTGCTCCACCACTGGTGTGCTCACAGCAACCACTTCGAGAGCACACATGTGTCACAGCTTCTAAGTGAGGGTGAGGTTTGGGTCGTGCATGCTCCTTTTATAGGGTTAGCGTGGCATGGAATTTAGCTTTGAAAGCTTCCTGTATATACTATTACTATAGATATAATTGGTGAGAGGTAGATGTGATGAATGATGGTAGATGTGATAAGTGGAAAATAAAATTTTTTCATTATTCATTTACTATAACTTTAAACCTTGACACATAAGATAAAATCTCTACCAAATGAGACGTTAGGAAATTAGCCAAGCCTGTCGATTTTTAAAATAAAAGCCTGAACTAAGGTGGAGCATTGAGCCGAGCCAACTCGACCCCGACTCAAACCCAACCTAAAAAAACCTAACCTAGCTCAAGGCCAAATATTATATGCGCTAGGTCCAAGCTCGAGCCTTAATTTTTATAAAATTTAGGTTGAGCCATAATCTGACACTAGCCCCAAAAAATCCTAATAAAGTCTATTTATATATAATTTTGTGATGTTATTTTATCATATACGTAATTTTGTACATGTAAGTTTCAAAGTATGATTCTTGTATCAGCATTCTAGATAAATGAGATGTGGTGACTATTTAAATAAGATATAATTCTAGTTGAAAATTTGATATGTTTATGTTTGTCTAATTTTTGTTGAATTTATTTAATGTGAAATAATTATTACATGTTAAAAAAAGATTGTTGCTTCACATGAGCGATTTTATTCTTCCAAAATTTTATTTGTTAAATAAATATAATATTATAAGATAACATATTTAGTTGAGTTATATTTTGTTTATATTAATATATTTTATTTGGAGTAGTATCTATAAAGTTATAATATTATCATAAAAATATTATTATATTTTAAAATTATTATGATTATTCTCATCCAATTTTAACTTTAACATGAAGTTTAACGAATTTAATTGTGATTTACTTAGATTATAATAAAAAATTAACTTTAGTGGACTTAGTTAAATCTTATTTAAAAATTCACGAAAATATATCCTAATAAATTTTTTAACCTTAATGGACTTTTGTATGCTCGATCCGAAAATCCAACCCACACAATGAAATCAAACTCAACATGACCTAATCCTTGACTTATAAACATCTAGCTTAAGCCAAACCAAAATCTAGATTTAATAAAAATTTCAGATCTAAAACCTAACCAAATGCCCAAAAACAAAAATAAACATTCTTAATTTTTAGGACCTAATTTACTTGAAGGGTTAATCCCTTAAAAGATAGGTTAACCTCCGTTTACTTGATTACTTAACCCCTTATTTGTTAACTTGGGTTTAGCAACTTTAACATAGGTTTGTCTAACATCAGTTTCAACTGATGTTAGCTAAATCTGTGTTAAAATTCTATATCACTTATATCTCTGGCATCCCTCATATTTTATATATCTAACATTATTACCAAATAAACATCATAAGAACTAACACCACAACTTAACACCAATTCAAATAAATATAAATTGATGTTAACGACACATTAAATAAATATAATTACTTATTAACACAAATTTAACATTTCTTTTAACACTACTTTTTCTAATCTTCAAATGTATGGAACAAAATACCCACCCTAACCTAAACCGTTGCGTACCCGATTGAACCCCCCTCCAACCCGTAAAAATAAAAATCAGAGAGAGAAAATCCCAAGCCAAAACCCACGCCGCGCCTCGCCTTTCTCCGCTCGCGCTCGACCGCCACCATCCACCGCCCCGCGCCCGATCCCCACCCCCTCCCCTCCCTCCCACGGCACAGGAAACCCTCTCGCGAATCGAAACCCAACCTCCCTACCTCGTCAACTGCCTTCGACGGCCTTCGATTGCAACCACCTTCTTCACCGCCGGTCGCCGCCACCCCCCTCCTCGAGGTTGGCCACCTCCTCCCCTTCCTTCTCCATCGAGGTCAGTATGTGTTCTTGGTCCGAATCGGAGGACCGGAACTTGGGATGGGAATGGATGGAAGAGGAGGCGGTGGTGGACATCTGATTACAAGAACCGACAACTCAACAACTCTCCATCTTTGTAAACGATGACCCTGTTATCGATTATTGGGTTGTTCTTCCGTCGGTTTGGTTTCCGTGGAGCCTTATCTCACGTTCGAACGCAAAAGAAAAAAAAAAAAAAAAATCATCTGCATCATAAGGATTTTGGAGGTTTTTGCTGTTACTACACCATTCACCAGTGGCTCTTGCTTTACTTTTGCTCTTTTGAATGTCTATGGCCATCCTATTGTAAAAACAAAAAGGACTTTGTTCGAGAAATTTAGGATTTAAATGCCAACTAAACTGATTTCTTTTTTATCGAGGATATCATAACCTCAATATTATTTAGTATTGATCATTTGGCCTAACAACACGTGTAGATATATTTAGTTTTTTAATCAACTAATCCACTCCGATCCGGTTGGATCAATACAAACCAAACCAGAGCTTGGCAAGTTCGGTTTTTTCTCCTCCGGTTCAAATGATGGCATCATCACTGGTTGGATCGGTTTGAACCACTGGCTGAACCGCTAAAAACCAAAATCAGAACTTGGCTGGTCTGGCTTTTTAATCATTGGAATGTTGAAGGCTTGGTGGAGAGTTGGTCCAGTTATTGATTCCATTAGTCATGAAACAACTTCCATCTGAGCTGAACCGGTTTTGAAGACAATTTAATGGAAAACCCCCCTAATCCTTTGGGTGGTCACCCTCCCTACTCTGTTGCTCCGCCCTTTCTTCCTCCCCTCCTGCCAGCCTTCACCAAATTGTAGCAATGGAACTAAGAGGGTTAGATAGATATATTTTAATTCAGTATCCTTTAGCTCCAACTCCACTTCGTGTACAACTGATTTTTGCCCTTTGTGCAAACCCTGTTGGTTTGTGAACTCAATTAGTAACAGCACTTGGGGAAGCACCTTTTATGTTTATTTATATGCTTTTGATATTCCTTTTTATAGCAAGTCAATAAGAGGAATGTATTTCATCCAGCCTTAATGGTCCTGCCTGGATCATCAACTGTAGAAAACCTTGGAAAGTTTGGAGCAGTAGAGATTTTTCGAATGGTGTTTAAGTTATACATGCTAATAAAAAAAATATGAAAAGGAGTGTACTTTGGTCTGTTCGTCAGAAGTTCAGCCTGTCGATCTCTATATATTCCCTGAACTCTGATTTTCCTAGGATAGGAAAGAAGGAAGATATAAAATGTGAAAATTGAGGCATCTGATATCTAAGAATTAGTATGCCATTACAAACTGGTTCACTTTGAATTGGAACAGGTTCTGAATGATTTCTGAATCAAACCAAAAAAATTGAAGTTCGAGTGAATCAGTTTGGTTTTGGTTTAAGGTTTGAAAAACATTCAAGACTAAAGTGAACTAGCAACCCAAAGAATCCTGACTAAGTCCCCTTTCCCTTATCTTTTCACCTCACAAGACCCTTCTTCCCCTGCCACTCCCCTCGCCACCCTTCCCTATCCATTGCCTGTTCTCCCCTTGTCCCTGCACGATGACCCAAAATCCGGGTTGCTACATGTGTTCAACTATTTTGGTAAAAATGCTCTCCCGCATTCCCACCCTATTCATTGAACTCACTTTCCATAGGCCAATGTTATCAGGTATTCTATCTATGGAGGATTTAATTCAATTGCGAAACCTGTTTTGGAAATATGATATTTCTTCAATTTTAAGGTCTGCTAATGAAGTTCGTGCATCCTTTGTTGTTGATTAGGAGTTCGATACCACTTTTGTCCCTAAGTATTTGGCCTATCTTGCTGAAACTATCAAATTTTTATCTATATCTGTAGGTTAGTACTAGCATGCATTCTGGTTTGCATCAAGCTGTAAATGTTATTAGATGCAAAAGCATGATTACTTTGTTCTTGTCATTTTCTAAGCAAAAAATGTTTTCAAAAGAAAAAGTAAAAGGAGGTGAAAGCTATGGTGAATATTCAATCCTTCAAGCACCCTCAAGACTCTAAGCACAATAGAAACTTGTATTCTGAAGGTAGCAGGCCTTAATTTTTGCTGTTTCCACGTGTTCTACAGATTTGATTCTGTGTAAAAATGGAGTTTTGTCCAAATTGTGGCATGCTGTTGGATATTGAGCCGCGCCGTGATCATAAAGCTTCAAGGTTCAGTTGTCCAACTTGTCCGTATGTCTACACTATTGATCGGAAGGTTGAAGAAATGATGTTTTATCTACTTCTTTATTTTTTGATGAGGGAAAGGGGGGTTAACAAGGAATGTTAACACCCCAAAGTTTTATTTACTTTATTATGCATAGATGTACCATTTTCAGCTTATATTTTGATATGTGGATCTGTATTGCTGTATAGATTGTTAGAAATGAGGCATTGATCAAGAAGCAGGTTGAGCCCATCTTCAGTGAAGATGCCGGAATGGAGCAAAATGACAAATCCACAAATGGTATTTCTTTTCTGCTACTCAACCACCTGAACATAGTTATTTTGCTTTAGTAATTTCTTGTTGCCTGATTTTTCTTTGGCCATTTCTTGGTCATCGACCTTGCAACTTCTAAACTTAGAGATTAATTTCACAACGGGAAATTATTTAAGCATGAGAGTACATGCAACAACAAGGTATTGCTTTCCAATAGCGGATCTGTACTCAGATAAAGGAGTGCTTCTTGAGGTTGCATATGATATAAATTTGAGCACTAACCCCAATCTCATTGAAAGAAATGCAATGCAATCATGGATTGATTGAATGCATGCTTGCAAACACCATTTATTACTTGTGGCCAAGGTTTCATAATCAAACTGGAGGTTGAACCAAAGATTGAATTGGAATTTCAAAATGAACTGAACATTGAATCAATGCAGGTTGATCAGACCCTTTTCAACTGGTATATGCTAATTTTCTTGTATGTATGTACGTGTAGTTGCATGACTGTATTTTAAGTCGGAAGGAGCACGCTTGTGTCTTCTTAAATATAAACTACAAACATGGTAGGCAAAGTTATGCATAAATATTTTTCTATGGATATATTGTTGCATACATACATTTGCAGGATAGATAATTGTCTCCTGTACGGGAAATCACAAACTCAAGTCCTACAAATTCACTTTTTTTCCAATTAACTGCACAGCAGTCACTTTTAAACTAACTAATGCAGTTTGACTTGGTTTAACCTAATCGAACTAGACAACAATCAATCTGGTCTAACCATAGGTCTACCCATGGTCTACGAAAATTACACCCGACTGTGGAAACTGCCTGATTGAACTAAGCTTAATTCAGTCAACTGATCGGACTGTGTGGTCCCATTGGGTTATGAAAACACTGTTTGTGGCAAATAATTTAATACATTGGACTTATTTCAATAGAGGGAAAAGCGGATTCGGATTCATCTTTACCTTAATTTATCTTGGCAATAGTTAAGCAACAGGAGGTTGCAAAATGAATGCTATTGGATTTCTATCATTTGATAAGAAAAGAGGGTCTGAGATGATGATATGAAATGGAACTTAGATAGAGAAGAGACAGATTATGGAGGTGAGGCAGAAGGGGAGCAGAATCTGTGGGACTATTTAACTGCTACTTCCGTCAGACAACTACGACAGAATAGAACTGAACAAAATTGCAATAAATACCTGACACTTTCAACATGCCTATAGTTTCTTGCTTTTTAAATTCAAATTTCTCCCCAAACATCTTAACATTTACTATTTTTGGTGAAGTGGAGACTAGCTGATAAGTAGATCAATTTGATTTCTTGAGACACCACGTAAAAACTTACTTTTTCTGTGTGATCTAGTCCTAAGACCAGTCATTCTGTCAAGGGTTGTTTGAGTAATCTGATGCTTATCAGTCAATAAGTTGGTCAAGTAATCTAACACTTACTTTCTAACATGTTTAGATGTGGGAGGTAGAGCCTTTTCGGGGGGGCAGAGGGGGTGTGTGGGAGGTAGAGGGAACCTAAAAAACTAATGGGCTATAGGTCACATGTTCTGTATTTAAAAGGTTGCTAATTGGGCTTTCCTTTTATTCCATCCATGATTGGCTTGGTATAGGGGAATGACCCCCCACTAGATGGCGGAGATTGGTTTCATTTCCACCTGGATCATAAAAAGACAATCCAAAAGTTAGAGAGGATTCAGTCCTCACCTTCCTTAATGGTATAAACAGATCGGGCAGAATGGAGAGTATCAAAGGCAATGAGTTTGGCTTTGGGAAGGGAGAATCAAAATACTTGTTTATTGAAGCTTATACGTTTCAAGCTTGTGTCTTATCCTTTTTCTCAGCATGCTTTTATTTCATTTAGCTACAAACAACCGTAACTTTTAAACCCTAAACTCTAAATCCTAAACCTTTTTTTGAAAGGGAATAATTTTGGCCAATATCCTCATAAAAGACATTGAAAAGTTTTTGCTGACACACTAGTGCAAATTGGTACAAGAACTTCCCTATCATTAGGGCCTTCAAGATTGCAACTCAACTTTCAGGCCTCCCTGGATTTTTGTGGTCCTAGTATTGCCAATGCCCTTTTCATCATTCATGTTAATGTCAGCCTTACAGCCTTTTCTTTAAGGATGGCTTGCTTCTTTTGCTGTTATATATGATTTTACTTCAGGTATGTAGGAGCGTGCCTATAACATAGAAGAAGATGCTATTTGCCGTTAGTAAGAGATTTCATCTATTATTAGAATATTGCGAGAGAAGTAAGTGTGGCAGCAACAAAAGACATAATGAGAGAATCCCAATTGAGGTTGCCCGGATGTTAGGTGTGATTACTAGGTGGCAGATGCCAAGAGTTGGATAATGAGTGAATAAGAGGTCGGAAGACCCAAATTAATCGAGGAAAGCATCGCATGATCTAGCTGTTTAGAATTAAATCCGGGTATAATTCCTATCATCTATGCAGCCAGATCCCCAGTTGATCTGTCTTTACAAGGCTTGGCTTTGGTATTGGATAGAATTGGTGAGGTTTCAGGTGAGACTCTCCATGGGGCTAAAACACTTCCTGACATGTGATTATTATGCATACGTAAGGGAAATGTTAGATATTTAATATGTGCAGGTTCTTATTGTCAGCTTAAGACCACAATGCTCATTGCAGTCTGCAGTCTGAATTGGATTAATTTTGCAAGCTCAGTCTACATGCAGCTATGTTCTTTCTTCAATCAGTTCTATGTGGATATTCAACGTGTTGTTATCATTAGTAACAGAGTGCATAGAGATTAAGAGCTATTAAATTTTTCAGTCAGAACCATGAGTGGATATCTCATGTTATCATAGTAACTGAGTGCATAGGTATTGAGACTTGAGAGCTATCAAACACTAGGGCGAGGATGATAGTAGTTTTCGCGGCTGAAGCCTCTCTGTCAAAACATCAATATTGCCTCCCTTGCTACCAATAAGGCTACCCTGCATCTTGACATTGTGCTCACTGCTCAGTCTCCTTTGTCTTTATTGAAATTAATAAATAATTATTCTGCTTTAAAGCCCTGATTTACAAAGCATATAATGCCATCGATCATGACATCATGCGTCTAATTACAGTTCTGATTCCAGATGTTATTCATAGGCACTGTTTATTTGAACTCTCTTGAGAAAAAATGCTACTGCTTATGGTTTTTGTTTAGAAATTTATGTGCAAGCAATTGGTGCTCCTTCTGCAGTGATTTGTCCAAGCTGTCAGGGAAAAGAGGCCTACTTCAAGATGATTCAGATCAGATCAGCTGATGAGCCCATGTCTATATTCTACATGTGTGCCAATAAATCTTGCAAAGCACGGTGGCGAGAGGACTGAGTAGCCATCTCTGGGTGCTCGCCACCATTGCCTCACTTTTGGAAGTGCAACTCCCATTGAAGCTGGGCTCCTGTGTCTGTGTGGAAGTTATTCTGGTAAGAATTACATGTGTGGAGCAAATGCATATGCCCTTAGGCTACTGCCTTAATACACAACCCTTGAAACGGTAATTTTATCATATGTGCAGAATTTCCACCACTCTGCTCCCAACAAGGTCAAGTTAATGAGTGTTCTGTTTTCAACTTGAATTCTCAGAGTACAAAACCAGATTCAGTTTTGTATAGGTTTCTTATCAGAATTCCGTTTTGGTGTTTTTTGTGTGGGTAGATTGTATCTGAAGCCTTGAACTACGCTAAGTGTTGTTTTGTGATTTGACCAAAAAGGACTGCAGGTCCTCATCGTGGCATTCGTTAAGACACTAGCGGTGGAAATAGCCCACTTCATGATAACCACTATTCTATTGCTTGGGTCTTTTTGAAATTTTGCATGATACGATGTTGTCTTTGGTAAATTTTTTATCAATAGGTGTTCAATAACTTTTTAGAAAAGGATAAATGGGTAATCTTTGTAGAAGGTAACATAAGGGTTTTCGGCAAGCGTTGCCGAGAAGGTGCTTCTGTTCCTGGTGGTCTCCCGCTGAGGAGGTGTTCCCTGCTTCTGTTGCCTGCCGAGGTGGTGCTTCCGTCCTTGGTGGTCTCCCGCCGAGGAGGTGTTCCCTGCTTAGGGCTTGAGGAAGGAGTCCATTCACACGCTGTGGTGGTGGTGCTGTAGGGCTGGAGTTGTGGCGGAGTGTCTAAGGTATCGAAGATCGCTCGCTGGAGGGGAACCTCGCACAAAAATGGTTCTTGGAGGCAGCGGTTCACCTGAAGGAATCTCGAGTCTGCTGCTCGGGTAGATGGATGGGGAGTTTTATCCGCTGAGAAGGTGACCTCATCTGCATTGATCTCTTCTAGAGTGTGCCAACTTATGTACAACGTCCAAGTCGCATTTCTGGAGCGCTCTAGTGTTTAGGTGCAAACCTGCACAATGGCTTCTCTCCATAAACATTTTATCTTGGAATTGCATAGTTATGGGCTCTCCCTCTGCAATTCGACATTTAAGATCCCTGGTGAAAGCCACGAATGCGGATGTCATTTTCATATCTGAAACACATCTATATAAAAGGAATTTTGAGTTGATGGGAAAAAAGTTTATTGGCTACAATATGTTTGCATTGGATGCAAAAGGGAAATCAGGTGGTCTCGGACTATATACAAAAAGGAATTAAAGATTGATCTGGCATACTCAAATCTAATTGTTTAATTATGAGAATATCAGAAGGCTTTCTATGGTACTTAACCTGTATTTATGGAACTCCAAAGCAGAATAGAAGGAAAAAATTCTGGGATAGGATGGGACGGCTAGTGATGCCTTATGTAGATGATTTAGTCTGTATGGGGGATTTTAATTTGACACTCTCAGAGGCTGACAAAGTAGGTGGATCAAGGGTTACTTCAAGAGAATTACTTTATCTAAAAACATTTACCTTGAGATTGGGTCTTATGGACTTGGAATATGCTGGCAATGCCTGTACTTGGTCTAATAAGCGCAAGCCACAGTTCTTAATTAAGGAGTGGCTGGGCGGAGTATTGGTGTCAGGTAATTGGAATATTAATTTTCTGAACGTTGGTGTGCTCCATCTGCCAGCCTTAGGCAGCGATCACAGCCCAATTCTACTCCGCCAGAATAGAAAGAAGATGAGATATTTATCTATCTGGAGAATGGGTGCCGAGTGCTGTTTGCATAATGAATTCCAATTAGTTGTTGTCGCTGGTTGGGGTGGTAATCGCCCGATATGGGACAAATGCAAAAGCATAGCAGAAGATTTAACTAAATGGCAATCAAGGCCTGAGGTTAATTAGAAGAAGAGGAAGGAAAAAATTGAAAGACAGATAGCTGATTTGCAAGAAAATATGACTAATGAAAATGATTGGAACAAAGAAAGAAGCTTACAGCAACAGTATGATGAGGTGCTGTTTCAAGAGGAGATACACTGGTGTCAACGTTCACGACAAAATTGGATTCAAAGTGGTGATAGAAATACCAGATGCTATCATCTATGTTCACAGAATAGGAGAAGGAAAAATGAGATTGAATGGATTAAATTACCAAGTGGCAAGGAGACAAGTGACAGTAATAAAATAAGAACTTGTTTCTTCAATTTTTATGCCACTCTATATACATCACAGATAAATGAATTTAATCCAATGGATTTTTTTAATGCAGAGGATTGGGTACTAGATTCAGAAAAGAGGTGGTGCTTACAAGTGCCTGAAGAAGAGGAAATTCATAACATTCTATTCAATATGCAGCCTTGTAAGAGCCCGGGTCCAGATGGGTTCCCAGCATTATTTTATCAGAAATGTTGGTTTACTGTTAAAAATGAAGTAATGTCCTCTGTGCAGGATTGTTTTAAGACTCAGAATATGCCACCTCAAATGAACATAACTTATCTTGCACTGGCTCCTAAACTCCATAACCCAATAGAACCAAAAAACTACCGGCCAATCAGCTTGACAAATACATTGTATAAATTAGTCGCCAAGATGGCAGCTAGAAGACTCAAGCCTATTTTGAAGAGAATTGTCTCTCCCTGTCAGTCAGGCTTTTTATCAGAAAGACAGATTGCTGACAATATGATCCTAGCTAAAGAGGTGGTGCACTCGATGAGGAAGTCCAAGAGGAAGCAAGGAGCTATGATGTTAAAGCTTGATATGGAGAAAGCGTTTGATATCATTGAATGGGACTTTGTCAAATTTTGTTTGAGTCAAATACAGGTTCCTCCTAGTCTACTGAACTTAATTATGTCATGTATTACATCAGCTACTTTTCAAGTTCTTATCAATGGCTATCCTTCCGAAAGTTATATACCCTTCAAGGAGAGTAAGACAGTGGTGTCCTTTATCGTCATATATTTTTATATTGTGTTCAGAATGCCTGTCAAGATCCTTAAACATTGCTTTAAGGAATAACATTATATCAGGCTATAAATTGCATAAGAATGCTGCTCCGCTTACACATTTGATGTTTGCGGATGATACAATATTATTTGCAAATGCATCTTCAGCTGAAGCAACTCAATTGCAAACTATTCTGCATAATTATGAATTATATTCTGGACAAAAAATAAATTATGCCAAATCCAGGTTATTTTTCAGCAAAGGCCTGGTAGATCAAAAAAGTCAAATTATGGACATACTTAAGGTTGGTGTAATGTCTAGTGATGAACTTTACCTGGGTTGTCCTAATTTGGACACAGCAAATCAGTCTAAGCTGAAATAGATTATATTTACTAAATATTCAAAGAAGCTTTCGGGATGGAAAGCTAAGGCTCTTTCGCAAGCTGGGAGAGGGGTGTTGCTGCAATCTTCACTTGCCACGATTCCAAATTACCTTATGTCAACTGTGTTGTTATCTAATAGATTTTGTGCCCAGCTTGATAGGATGGCAAGGGATTTTTGGTGGGGATATGAGGATGGAAAGAAACATATATTTATGAAAGCTTGGAGGTTTATTTGTACTCCGAAACATATTGGAGGTCTTGGCTTCAAAGCAACAAAAATATCTAATTTAGCTTTTCTTATGAAAATGGGATGGTCTCTTTGCTCAGGTAGCAGAGGACTGTTATATGAGTCAAAATACTTCCCTCAAGGCTCTTTCTGGGAATATGTATCGAGGCCTTCTGATTCTGAATTTATGAAAGCTATCGGGAAAATAAAAGATCTGATATGGGAAAACACTCTTTGGCTGGTTGGTAATGGGGAGAAAATAAATATATGGTCCGATCAATGGATCAGACAGTGAAGGAAGCGGTGTATCCATCTCACAACTCTGCAGTGCATTTACCCTCAGTGGCGGAATTGCTTGATGTTTCTGCTAACTGTTGGAATGAACAAGTGGTTCAGGACTCATTTCATCCTGCCATTGATGAAACAATTATGTCTACTCCAATACGTATGGGTCAGAATATGCTTATTTGGAAACCACACCCGAAAGGTAAATTCTCTGTGTCATCAGCTTATTTAACCTTGCTCAAGGAGTATGGATTGCATTCAGTTGTAGAGGAAAAAGTCAGGAGTCATTGCAGTAAAGTATGGGCTCTAAAAGGGTTGGCACCAAGAACTAAGCTCCTACTTAGGAAAGCGCTAGTCAATGCTCTGCCATTAAAAAGATTGCTGGCTGCTAGAATTAATACACAAGATCCCTTTTGCCCTTTTTGTCTATATGAGAATGAAGATTGGGAGCACTTAATTTTTGGATGTGCATTTTCCAGAGCTTTTTGGTTCTATTGGGAAGTAAAGATGACTCACAGATGATTCTTGGTTGGAACTTGGATGCAATCTGGAAAAAAATTTTCTTGCACATGGCCATCCAAAATATTTTGTATTCTACATTATGCACTCTATATGGTTGCATCGTTGCTCTGTTGTTATGAAAGGAGATACACCTAACCCATACAAAGTTATTAAATGTACTCTTAATATGGTGGGCTTTTATGAGGTAACCTCCATTTCAGATGCTGAAAATGGTAGTACTGTGGGAATACATCACGTTGCTCTTAATGGTACTGCAGCTCAACAGGATGTGGGTGTTGGGGATCAATACAGATTTAAAGAAGACGAAATTCCCTATGGCCCATTTCTATTGGTACCAGTAATTTTGGTGGATGCTGCTTTCTCCAAGCTGGCTGTATCTGCAGCAATACTGATTGGAGTGGATGGTAAAATGGCGAGGGTTACTGCTTACTCAAGTCAAGCTTTTTCCAGTGAAGAGGCTGAAGCTTGGGCTATATATTATGGCATTCAATTGACTTCGCATTTGGGTAATTCTGAAGTTATAATTATGTCCGATGCTATTAATCCAGTCAATCAGGTGTTGGGCCTACAACAGCCAACTTGGAGAATCAGGTCATTTATTCAGTGTTATGCATTGTTGAAGGAAATTGTTGGCTCCGTTTTGAAGAAAATGCACAGATCTGGAGTTCAGCCGGCACATCGTCTGGCAAGGCGTTGTCTAAATACCAATTTGCAAGGAAGTTGGGGGTCGCTGGACTTCCCTTATTGAATGAAAATGCAGGCTTCGTCTCGAAGAAAATACACAGATATGGAGTTCAGCCGACACATCGTCTGGCATTGCATTGTCTAAATGCCAATTTGCAAGGAATTTGGGAGTCGCTGTACTTCCCTTGTAATCTTCTTCCTATATAATGAAAGCTTTTTCTTCGCAACAAAAAAAACATAAGCGTTTCGGTCAAGCAGATTTGAACTCAACTACCCCCAGCTAGAAAAGAACGAGTAAAATTAATATTTTATGTTTTGTGGAGTTTTGTCAATTAAGTGTAACTACATTAGCATTCTATGGTTGTATGTGCAATACCATTATATTTATTGATTTTCTTAACCTTATGTTATGCATAGCATTTTTTTTTACTTTTTTTTTTTTTTTTTTCTGTGAAAACTTGATATGTTTTATATGTGTTATAACCATTATATCATTTAAATTTTGTTATAAACTAACAATTAATTATGTTATCATTTTCTATGGACATGATTTAGTTGTAAGATTTATTTATAAATGAAAACTTGTTGAATAGATAGGTAGATGTATGTATTTAAGTTTTCCTATACGATAGGTTATGGTTACGGGTATAAAGTTTATAAATAAATATGGGTTTGAATTTAGCTAAATTCGATCCCAAACTCGATACATTTGCATCCAGAAAGGATCAAATCTTTTTCATGCTGGTGGACCTGAATTTTCCATGGTAATGGTGGAAGCAAACAAGCTTGGTTTTTAGGGTTCGAAGGTTTTGGTTCTAATGAAATAAATCCCCTTTCTTTCCTATATTTGGAGGCCTGAAAATGTAAAAGTACTCATGTCATGTCAAAAAATCAAGCTACCACAGATTTAGACGATTATCTCATGTATTGCATCCCTTATTGTTAGATATAACCTCTTTTTGAGTCCGTCCTTCAACCTAAATTCTTTTGACCTGCCCTTGCATAAACATATATCTGGAGATACATGTAAAGTAACATTCACGTTATCTCAGGCTGTTCATCATGTTATCTCAATAAACTTAAAAAATACCATTTGATGCCATTAAAGCATGCTGCACATTCTTCTAATTTGCAGGGGAGCATGTTAGAGTCACTTGATCGATTTCACTAATGGGCTCCATTAAGTAGGGCCCAATGTATTAAAATTATTAGAAAACGCGATCTAACAAGTATAATTTTTCATAAATACGAGCCACTTTGAGGATAGATGCCTAGTTGGGGACTTTTCTATAAATTATTCTTATTTGAAAAATAAAGGAAAAGTTTTCTCGGTCACAGAGGTGTACACCGGAACCTGGACGGAAAAAAGAAAGTGATTTTTATGTAAATAACGATATAAACCCTTAATGTCGGACATATGCCTCTATATGGATATCCCATAAAATTGGTAATCTTTACAAAGTGCCTTTAAATTTTAGCTTTATCAAATAATTTGCTACTTTTTATGGATAAAAGTAAAAAAAGCCGGTAGATTTCCCCTGTCCCATTGAATTCAGAGTGTAGTTAATCCCATCCATCACATGAACCAGGGAGATACCATGAGTTTGGGTGGTCGTAAAAGCCATACCTAGACGAGAAGATTTCACTTGTTTATTGATCAGGCTCTCTAGGTAGAACGAGGGATGGATTCAACAATCACACATAAGAAAGATAAGAAGATTGGTGATTCAATTTCACTGCAAAGGATATATGTTTGGGGGAAGGGTAAGGTTTTTGTAATATCACTAGAAATTGCGGTATTACAATCTCTTAGGATGTGTTTAACGGTTGGGTTAAGGGGGTTAAAATGGAATAAGTGGAAATGGTATTTGTTTGGGTGGTGAAATAAGGATAAGGTTAAGTACAGGGTTAAAATTATTGGTATTTTGATGTGATGTTAGTGGATATTAGTATAAGTGGGAGTAGAGAATATTAGTATGTATTTGTTTATTATTAAAAGTGAGAGTGGAGGGTATAGTGGATGTTTTTTAATAGTAAAAGTGGAAGTAGAAAATGATTGATGTGTTGATGTAATGTTTATGTTGAAACGATGGGGAAAACTTTGAAAAACTTGGGATAACCCTTAATTTGGGTTAACCCCACCAACAAATGGGACCTCAGAGTTTCTCTCCCTCGGATTACATGAAGAGACCCTTGTAAGGGCTCTCTTTGCTATTGATAATTATAGAGAGTGTTGTTACAACGAGAAAATCTTATGAGATCTTCGTAGTCTTGTCGTTCTCCTCTGTAAGCCTGTTGTCAAGGCTCGTCCATTGTCAGAGCATTAATTACATTGGTAATCCTATGATTATTGTCAGTATGGACATTATGAGTGATGTTATCATCCTTTTTTGACTTTGTTGGCTCTAGGCACTCAGGTGAGGCTGGGCTTACCTGGGTTCGGGTCCATTTAGGCATAGGCTAGTCTGCTGGGTTGGACTTGCCTGTTTGCCTTACTTTCAGGTAATTAGATCTTTTTGTGGGCTTTGCACGAAATTTTAAGTCTGGCAATAGTTTTTACCCCTCATCATTTATTATTTTTGAAAGTTTTGCTTGGATCTCATCTCAATGATGGACTTAAGGCTCTTAATTTCTCCCAATGTTCGTGTAAGTTGGCTCTTGTGGGGTCATTTCATGACCCCATGCTCATTGAGAGAGACAAGACTATAACTTTAACTTCATAAAGCCATACGTACAAATATAAAAAGCTAAAAAGGAAACAAACATACGTTTGCAATGCGTTTTACAACATACAAAAGGAGAGTAGTGGTTTCAGTAAATGTATTTTAGTTTTTCATAGATAAAAATCACTTTGTAAGTGAAAAATCACGTTTCAAGTGAAAAACTATTTACCGCAAAAAGAAAGACACAACATATCGGTGTATTTTCATTTTCAATTGGTATGTTTTGAATTTTAATCAATTAAAAATTATTTTCAATTGATGTTTTTTTATTGTTAACCAGTTGAAAATCATTTTCGACCGGTGTGTTTTGGTTGAAAATCATTTCCAACTGATGTATTTTGATTTACTTGATTTTCAACCAGTTGATTCTAACCGCACATTGTAAAATACGTTGTAACGCACATTCCAGTACATGTACCCATGTAAAAATGAAGGGATATTTACATAACATCTAATGCTTATAAGATATTTATGCAAAAATCAGAAAAAGATAAACCGTTAAGCTATTTTGACTCCTTACTTTGCTCTATATTCTCTTGATGTCAATTAGCTCAGAACTAATCAAACCTAACTTGACTAGAGCAAGCAAAGCTTGCTCCGTTTATAAATGGATGTTGATATAAATTTTAGTTTAAAAACATTGATTAGATATTCTATGATTACTTGACTATTTATTCAACCCATTTACTTGACACATAGATGAAGAAATATATACTAGTCATATGATGTGATCATATTTTTACATGGAATGTGACGTTCTATTCTATCTGTTGTTGGATGCTAAATATTTAAAAACATCATTATCCTTTTAGATTTTCACATTAAGGACGGTGCCAGCCATAGTCATTCTAAGAATGGTTTGGCATGCCTTCCTGACCTTATGTATTAATGTGTCTGAATTCATCGATGTATATCTAATTATAACCCTTAAACACGTGAATGGGTACTAGATACTTAAATAGGTATATGTTAGATTTGAAAGTTTAATTATATCAATTGGGATGTAATTGATATATGACGATGTGAAAATTTATATTGAAATTAGTAAGATTTGGTAGAAGTTTTTAGTCTCATACTGAAAGTGGATAAATCTCTTCGTGGATATAAAAGGCTTCTACGTCCTATAACTTATGTAGCAAAAAGTGAGAGATGATACTGTGGACCACGCACACACATGTGTGCACCTCACCCCACCCCAACTCGATTTTGGTTGGGCTCGAGCTCGGGTTTGGGTTTGGGTGAGAATCAATTTGGAACTTAGAACTTGAAACTTGATTTTTTTGCTACGGATTTTTAATCTTATGATTTTGACCTGAATTGATATATCAAAAGGTAAATTTGATAGATTAATTATTTTTTATCAATCAATGAGTTTACTTTGGTCAACCAAAAAGGTAAGTTTGATTGATCAATGTGACTAATTTTACTGATCAATTGCTGTATTTCTATAAAATGGAAATTTCCATTAACGTCGAGTCGTAAGTTCTATATAAGGGTCACGAGAGGGCTCTCATTTGACACACAACAACAGTAGCAAAGCTCTCTCCACTCTCTCTCCCTCTCTTGTTCTTATCTTTATTTCTTGGTGCGTTCATTCGATGTGAGATTTGTAGAAAAATCTTCAATCGATTTTATCGATCTTGCACAAGATTGAGAGTGATCCATGAGAAGTTTTTGATTGATCCAACCAATTAATTGGTAAATCAATTGGGAATTTGGTTGACCAACCAAATTGTCTCTGCTTCATTCTCCTAAGGTGACTTTTGAGGACGTCCAAGATCGAAGTGCACCAGATCTTAGAGGTGGATCGTCGTATCCTGGGAGGAGTTCATTAGACCTCGACGCACCGGTATTGTGTGGGGAATACCTTCTCTAAGGGAAGTTCTTAATACGCGCTTTGATCGAATTAAAATCTAATCCCTTCTTGTTTTGTTTATTTGTACTATTGTATATTCTTTGTTCTTTATTTTATTCTGGATCTTGCCAAATCATGTTTGAATTTAATATTTTTGATATATGCGAAATCGTTGTAAATGCATATGTTTTTATTTATCTATTTCCTATATGTGTTTATTTCGATAATCTTAGAGAAGGTATCACTTAGATCTAAAATATTTGGAATGTCGGAAATGACTTTTAAATCGCGTGTAGACTTCTCCGGTATGCCCGATAAGATTAGTAGGCAAAATTTCAAGCGTTGTCAACAACACATGAGGATTTGGTTGACTACCATTGGTTTGATTTTGACATTGGAAATCGAATGCCTAGTTTTGGATAAGGAAAAACCCCACTCCTGAAGGCCAAAAGGCGATGGATGAGTGGAATACACGCAACCGTATTTGTCATGATTGCATCTATTAGCTTTATCTAATGTACTATTTGACATATATAGCACATCCACATCCATTGCGAAGGGGCCATGGGAGGAGTTAGATGAGAAGTATAATACCGAGAATCTTGATATTGAAAAATAATCTTTCGCAAAATTCCTTAAATTCTAAATGGCTGAAGGTAAATAGATATCGGAGCAGGCACACGAATTTCTGTTATTGCTCTATGGTTTAGCGGAGACTGAAATGAAACTTCCTGAGAAGTTTTAAGTCATGTCTCTCATTGAAAAATTCCCTAAATCTTGAGAGGACTTCCAAATGACTTTCAAGCATACAAAGAGAAATATTTCTCTTGATGACTTAATTGTGGCCATTGCTATTGAGGAAGAGCATAGGAAATAAAAACCTGTAGTGCCTGTAAAGTCTAAGGTGAATGTCATGATGTCTAAGGGCAAAGAGAATAAAAGAAAGAACAGTAAAAACAAAACGAAGGCCAAACCTAAGGTCCAGAAGAAATCTAAGAACAAACATGCTAGCATTGTGGGTAGGTTGGGTACTGGAGGAAGGATTGTCCTTCTAATAAAGCTTAACAGAAGATCACAGATGGGAATCCTCAGGTGAATGTGATCACTGAGGATGCTAAGGCTAGCAATGGTTATGTCTCAATAAAACTTAAACTCTATGTTATTCACGATCCTACTGAATGACTCGTGGATACTGGAGCCAATATACATATTTGTACTAATAGATCGTTCTTTTCTTCCTATTAGGCTTGCAGTGGTGGGACTGTGAAGATGGGGAATGCTTCTACATCCAAGGTGCTAGGATTCGGATGCATGGACTTGAGGTTTTCCTCGAGGCCAGTCTGGACACTACACAAGGTGCTGCACATTTTTATTGTGAAGAAGAATGTTCTTTCTGGTTTCTTATTAGTTAGAGAGGGTTTTGAGTTAAACTTTAAATATAACAAAGTTGTTATGTTGAGACATAGAACATTCTATGGAAAGGGGTATTTAGCAGATTTTGATTTATTATTTGGAGTGAGATTTAATGTGGATGTATCATCTAGAAATTCTCTAAATAATGTTAATTTTCATTCAATTCAATCTATTGCAGTAATATTGAATCTTATGATATATGGCATGGTAGATTGGGTCATGTAAATTTCAATTCATTAAAAAGAATGATGAAATTAAATATGATTCCTTAACACACCATAGATAAAACTAAGAAATGCGAGATATGTGTACAGGATAAACAAACTAGGTAGCCTTTATCATTAGAGATATTGAGTTTCTAGATTTGGTGTACACGGACATCTGCGAGTTTAATGGTGTGTTGACTAGAAACAATAAAAAGTATTTTATCACATTTATAGATGACAGCAATAGATAATGCTATGTGTATTTGCTTAATTCTAAGGATGAGACAATAAGTAAATTCCTTATCTTCAAGAAAGAAATAGAAACACAAAATGGGAAAACTCTTAAGAGATTGAGGTCAGATAAGGGAGGGGAATGTATGTTCAACTTATTTGATGAGCAGTGCCAAACTGTTGGTATAGTTCATGAAGTAACCGGCCCATGTTCCCTACAATCTAATACGATAGTAGAGCAAAAGAATAAGATCCTAACTGACATGGTCAATGCTCTCCTACAAAGCTCAAGATTACCCACTTACATGTTGGGGGAAGCTTTGAATATGACATGCTATATTTTGAATAGACTTTCTCTCGAGCATAAGAAAAGTAATCCATTTTAGATTTGGAGAAATAAGAAACCAAGTTTAAAATACCTCAAAGTATGGGACTGCCTTATAAAGGTAGTTGTCTTTGAACACAAGAGGAAGAAGCTTGGACCTAAGACAGTTGATGCAGTCTTTCTGGGTTATGTTGATAATAGCTATGTCTATAGATTTTTTGTTATAAAATCTGATATTTTAGGCATAGAAGTCAATACTATTGTTGAGCTTCGCGATGCTACATTTTTTGAGGATGTCTTCCCTATGAAAACATGATTACCTCAAAATATGACTTCAGATAATCTAGCCACCACATCTGACTATATTTCTGATCATGTGGAAAGGATGTCTAATGTGGGAGCTAACTCTTCCCATTCTAAACCCAATAAAGTAGAGGATTTTGAACCTAGGAGAAGTAAGTGATTAAGAATTACCAAAGATTTGGGAAGTGATTTTATTACTTACCAAATCGAGGGCATCCCCTGACTTATTGTGATGCTATGGCTTCTTCTGAAGCTAAGCATTAGAAAGATGCCATTAAGAATGAGATGGACTCAATCATCTCTAATGGCACTTGGGAGTTGGTTAATTTACCTCTAGGGTGTTCTACTATTGGGTGTAAGTGGGTATTTAAGAGAAAACTTAGGCTTGATGGATCTATTGAGAAATACAAAGCCAGACTTATTGTCAAGGGGTTTAAGCAAATGGAAGGTATCGCTTATTTCGATACCTATTCTTCGGTGACTAGGATAACTACTATCTGGATGCTTATTGCATTAACTTCCATTTATGATCTCACTATCCATCAGATGGATGTGAAGACCATCTTTCTTCATGGCGATCTTGAGGAGATCTATGTGGACCAACCTGAGGGATTTGTAGCTCTTGGGAATGAGAAAAAGGTTTGTAAGCTTGTTAAATCTCTTTATGGTTTGAAATGAGCACCCAAACAATGGCATAAAAAGTTTAATAAGACTATCCAATCTTTTGGCTATGTAAGTCATGAATCCGACAAGTGTGTCTATTCTATGGTTAAAGGTGATATGTGTGTTGTCCTATACCTATATGTAGATGATATATAACTGTTTGGGTCAGACATTAGAATTGTGAATGAAACTAAATTGTTCTTGAGTAATAAGTTTGAGATGAAGGATATGGGTGTTGCAAATGTGATCTTAGGCCTTGATCAGCTCCTTCGTGGAGACAAAGGATCCGACTCAAAGAGTGATCGGATTCCCTAGAATGGGCAATCTGATAAAGCAATCACACAAGTGGCTTAAGGGTTGATTACCCAGTTCCACCATAAGAGGTGTATGTCTGGGGGGATGATGGAACTCCCAGCTATGCACTAGAATTCAGTAGAGTTACATAGTATACAATCACTTGATTTCTCTCAGATTGCTTGGGCGAGAGCTTACATGCCTCTCAACCTATTTATCGTGTTGGGATGGAGCTCCCATCGATATCTTCTGAGCAGATCAGGATCGGGCTCCTAGTAGGATCTCTTGAGTGGATCGCACTCCTAGCAAGATTTCTTAGGTAGATATGCTGCCAGGTTATTAATGGCGGCTGCCAGCGTCACAATTTATTGGAGGTGCAAGCCTGCTGTACTCTTCGCTGAACCTCCAACGGATATGTCCCTCTGGGCCCGGCTGTGCCTCGCTTGCTTATGTGCAAGCCAGTTGGATTGCCAGGTTCGACTACGCAGGTGGTTCTCTTGGATGTAGGCGGGTCAAATCTCCAAACCCACCTTTATCCGAGCTTCTATGGGCTGGGTCCTTTGTTTTAGGCCTATCACCGGGTTTCAGGTTCGAGGGCATCTTTTGCCCCTCATCATATGACTCTTACTCTCAAGCTAGCGTCTGCATGTAGAGAGAGTAACACTTAAAGTAGAAACTCCGAGGTAGGTGATGCTTCTAAATGTTGCCCCGGTTGGGAATGCAAGCGGGGGTGCATTTGATATGCAGCAAGGTTTTCCTGGGACGATGGCACGTAGTTGCACGAGACTCCTGGACTTGTCACGGTATCGACCTCAAGAGGCGATACGGCTGCCTGCTATGTCACCATCCTTAAGAGGTGATTTTGGGGCGCGTTGGCCCACTGTCTTGCCGGCCTTAAGAGGCGGCTTTGGGGCACGTCCGCCTACTTTTTTCCTTGGGTAATGGCCAGTTACATCGGGATAGTGGTGTCTCATCATTCGAAGAGACCAGCATTTATTACCGTTATGATGAGGTGAAGACCTCAAGCGACGTGGCGACCATTGATGGGACCACCCCTTTTTCTGTGGCAACGGATATGTGCATAGGGGTATTAACTACTCGTAATGATGGTCGAGGTTTTCTTCACCTTTGGCAGTTCATTTGGAATCCGCCCTAGATACGACGAGATTTCATTTTTTCGAAGGTTGCGCCTCGCAAGGGAGGAACTACCCTTGGTGGGGACTATATATAGGGGTGGTGGGTCATGGTTAATGACCCACCTACCTCAGAGAGTGCCTACACAGAGGGCCTTTACTCTTGGTAGAGCAGTGTGAGGGGACGTCCTTCATCGGAGTGCCTCATTGTCAGGACCTCTTAAAAGAAAAAGCCATCATGTCAGGTTTCTCAAGCAAGGGTAAGTCTGTTGCTTCTTCTTTATCTAGAGTCTTTGCCGAGACTAGGTCCTTGTACGGTTTTCCATCGAACTTTCGTAGTCGGTCCGCCATTTTGTCGTTTTTGGGGGAGCACGAGCTTGGCGGGGTGTTATTCAAGGCTTGTGGGTCCAAGACCCGTCTATGTTCAGATGGGACGAAGGATAAGTTTATCATATGTAAATATGTTATAGAGCATGGTCTACGGGTGCCCTTGAATCCTTTCATTTCCTCCTTCCTTTGCTTTTACCGCCTTGCCACTTTGCAGCTCAGCCTTAACTGTTAGCTTGTGTTGAATGCTTTCACCGCCCTCTACCTTCATCTGGGGATTATTCCCCGTCTGGCTTTGTTCCGCCTACTTTTTAAGCTAATGCCCTTGAAAGTGAAAAAGGGCAGGCCTCCCTCCGGCACTTATATGTTGTATAGTTGGCAAGCTGGATACCGAATAGTGTATCTCCCCGATAATCTGAAGGGATAGGACCACCATTTCTTTTTTCTTTCTAATGTCGAAGAACTCAGAGTCCCCTCCACTTGGCAAGGTCTGCATGAGAAGGACCAGCTGCCCTGAGTCGAGGACCTTGACCCGTCCGTACGGGCGGACTCGGCGAAGGTAGTTAAGTTCGGTCCGAACGATCATTCGTATCTCAGGCGGAAGGAGGTCCAGCAAGCGTTGTCATGGGTGGCAAATGAGTTGCCGACGCCATGTAAGTAGGGGGAGATAGAGAATGGCTTTCGCATCGTACCTTGCACCTGCCCATTACTAATCCTGTATCTTTGGTTGCAACCTTTGAGCGATACGCTTGGCCAGGAGCACCAAAGCGCTGAGGTGGCATCGTCATCCATTGCGGCTCGCAGCAAGGTGGGGAGACTACTATGGAGCCTGGGGAGGGGAGTGACTCCGCTCATCGGTAGGGGCTAAAGCGGAAGGAGGAAGAGGCCTTTGAGGGGGCCGCGGAGGAGCCAGAGGTCCTCCTGAGGCGGGTGAGGAAAGGTCGCCTCATGAAGCCTTCGCGAGAGGAGTCGGCGATGTCCTCGCTGCAAAGTCCTGACGAGGCCGAGGGGGAAGGTGTGCCCTCCACTCCTCTGGCCCTGTTTGAACCACAAGAGGTGATCTCCCTTGATGACTCTCCCTTGGAGGCACCTCGGGAAGTGGTTCGACTTGAGGGTACCGTCGGTCTTGCTGCTCCGTCAGCTTCGCTTGGGGCCTTTGTGTTGCTAGCCCAGGAAGCGACAGGCGTGAGCGACACTTTTGGCCAGCCCTACTACTGGCAAAGTTCTGCTGGTGTTTGGGTTCTGGTGGATCCCTCCAGGCGGGAGGGGCTCAGGGATGATTGGGTGCACCATCGAGTTCGTTGTAGGATTTGTGCTGGAGGGTGCCTCTGGGGGGTTTGCGCTTAGGCCTAATGTGGCTATTTAGTTGGGGATGTTTGGCTGGGCCC
This sequence comes from Thalassia testudinum, assembly GCA_037157565.1. NCBI lineage: Eukaryota > Viridiplantae > Streptophyta > Magnoliopsida > Alismatales > Hydrocharitaceae > Thalassia > Thalassia testudinum. Next base: position 61,020,696 of record JAZHRO010000030.1, read on the forward strand.
CCGACTTGGAGAGGCAGGTGTTAAGGCACCTGAATGAAGCCGTGTCTTGGGCCACTTCTGGGCCTCGAGGCATGGATTGGAACCACGTGTTCTTCTATTGCATGCACGTGGTAAGCTCGTGAGGCTTGTTTCTGGTTCCTATTTGTAGTGGCTAGGGTTAATTGTATTTTGACGTGCCAGTGGCTTTTTAGGTGGAGATGCTTAGATTACGCTGCATCCCATGTGGTGGTGTTCCCTTGGGTGCCTTGGCTAGTCCAGGCAATGCGGCGAACCTCACCGCTCAATGGGCCGTCACGACTGATGAGAACCTCATCATGAGCCATAACTAGCTCATTTTGACCTAATACAGAGAATAAAAGCTCCTACATAACCTTAGAAAGGCTTGGCTCAAAGAGATTCTGAGTTTGCAAAGAAAACATAAACTGAGGGGTAAAAATGCAATTTCACCAATCCGATCTGAAAATAGGGTAACTCAGGGTCCAAACATAGGTCAAAATAACCTAATAAGAAGAAAAGTGGGATGAGATGACTCAATAAGGGCTACAGCAACTCCAAGGAATTAAATGACATCCTGTAACCCTAAAAACAAACCCACTTCAATTCACGTGGTTCGAGGTAAGGTAAAAATCAAATAAACCCTCTAAAATTCATAGAAAAATAATCTCTAGGGTTTAGGACTTTCAATTTGGCCTTAGGAACCCATTTTGACCTACATTGAGAACCATGTCCAATTAACAACTTAATTTAGGTTTTTACGTAAATTGACCAGTCAAACAAGGTTTAATCTAGAAATAAAATTCACCATCAGAATCCTTAGGTCCTAATTAGTCATGTATAAAAACTTGGGCCTAAGAAGAAACCTTCTTGACCAACTTTACACTTTGGTCCTCATATATTTACTTTTTGGCCCTCAACTTTTGAACCCTCACATTTTGGCCCCTAACTCTCCTTCGTTCTTTGCGTTTAGGTCCCTCCTGCAAAACCTGAGCAGTGCCATGCTCCGGCGACCTTGCGCAGAGCATGGCGCCGCGCAGGGTGAGGGAGGAGCCCTGGCAAGTCAATGGGGGGTACCCTGCGTCGTCAGCCACCGCAGGGACACCCCCCTGAGTTCTGCGACCGCCCATACCGCCCGTGCGAACGCACGGACGGTATGGGTCTCCTTCCTCCGGCATCCTCCGGCGAGGGAGACACGTCGTCTCCCTCTGCCCTCCTCTCTGATTCTGCCCCTATAAATACCCCCGTCGCTCCGCCGTTCTTCCTAGCTCGGATCTGACGGAGACACCCGCTCAATTCCTCCCTTCCCACTCCGACAGACGCCCCCTTGCTCCGGCGGCTTCTCCTCCTTCTTCTCGTCGCCCTACCGCACTACCAGCAGCAGGGTTACCTTCCCTCGATCTTCCTCCGCATCTCGCAATACCAGCGCGCGCTGCCTCTGCCCCGTCGTCGCCGCCGCCCCTTCCTCTGGGTAATTTCTTCTCCGACGACAGTCGATACGACTGTCGCCTGCGTCAACCCCTCTTCGTCCAGCTTAGTAGGAAAACTTCTCCTCTTCCTCCCCTCTTTCTTTTCCATACTGAAAACCCTTACTATCGGCCCCGATTTCCCACCGATCACCCTCACCTTCTCCACCTCCAGCCAAACTCCGGCGAACCACTCCCATCGCTCCAGCACCCCACATGGCTCGCCGACCTGTGCATAACCTCTTCACCCTGATCCTCTTCCACCCCTCCACTTCCCACCAAACGCCCTCTGCAGATCCACCGAACTCACCCACTTCTCCGCCCGCAGTTTGACCTAGGGCGACCCTTTTGCTCCACCACGCCCACTGCAGACCCTCCGACCACCTTCGCCGTGCCACGACGAAGGTTCTCCGCATATCTGATTAGGCCGAGAGGCCGTGCTTCTGTGAACAGGTGTTGCGCCCGCCATCGCCATTGCTGAGCAGCAAAGCTCCTTCGACCTGCTGCTCCAGGCAACACCACGCCCAGGTCAGACTCCCAGGCTTCGCGGGGTAGCTTCGCGAAGTGTCAGGCTGCAGTTCGGGCGAAGCCCTCGCCCGAAGCCCTCACACGAAGTTCAGCTGCCGCTGCTTCCTCTGCGCAGGCACTCACATTGGGGTGGGACATTTAGTCCTACCTCAGAAGGCTTCGAAGAGGCGCGCCGATATAAGTTGAAAAAGTGCTGTAGGCTTATCGCCTCAGCACACGGGGTGAGGTCCCTCTCACACCGCTTCACCCGGCCCGTCCGCGAGCTCATCACGCGGATCCGGCCGACCCGACCCGACTTGACTCGCACTCCTCGCCCACCACCGCACACCGGTGGGCCTGGACCCAGGCGCGACTCGTACCCGATTACCCGGTTGCTCTGGGAGAGCTGTCCTAAGAGCGAATTATGAGAGAGAAAGAGACGTGCCGGGGGGGGGGGGGGGTAGAGTAGGTTTTGCCTCTGACTCTGAACTCTTGAGCGTGCAGGCATAGGTGAAGAAGAAGGAAGCTAAGGGAGACACTGTAGCAACAAGCGGTTTAAGTCGTCTGATTTTCCAATCAGACGACGTCCTGAAGGCAAAGAAGAAGAAGGAAGGCGAGGCAGAGGAAAGAGAGGAACACAGAGAAGCCAAGTGAAGACTCTGCAGAGATCAGAAGACAAAGAAGAAGAAGAAAAGAAGAGAGAAGGAGCAGCCAAGTGAAGAAACAGAAAGCAGAAGAAGAAGAGAAGCAAGAAGCAAGAAGAAAAGAAGAAGAAGAGCATGGGAGGAAGATCTGAAGCAAGAAAAGAAGAAACAAAGAAAATAAAAAGAAGAAAAAGACAGGATCGTCCAACCAAGAAATAGAGGAAGAACATGAAGAACAAAAGCCAAAGAGGAGAGAAGACAAAGAGGAAGAAAGAAGAGAAGAAGAAGAAGAAGCCAAACTTTCATCTCTCTCTCTCTTTATTTTTGTAATAGAACATGTATATCTCTAGAATACGACTTGCTCCCTGAGTTCGACCTCGGGAGAACTGTATTTTCTGAGTAACAAATATTAGTAAATGATGGCAATAACTATCTGTACTACAACGACTTAAGAAAGCTAGTTGCTGCCACCGTTTGCCAATGACCAAAGCGGAGCATCGACAGTTGCTTCAACAACTGGCGGAGGTTGTTGTTGCATAAGAGAAAGTAGAGGAGGCGGCAGAAGAGGCGGAGCAAAGGTTCCGTTCCCAGCGGGAGGCCGCCAACTAAGTAGGTCAGCTGGAGGGGGAGTTAGAGAAGACCCGCTCCCTACTGTGGAAAGCATTTGCCGCCGGGGAGGAGCCAGGGGAGCAGCTCATGGGGAAGCACTGCGCCCACCTAGCGGCCTTAAGTGATATGTCTGAGTGCCTCTTGGCCGCTCGTGCCAAGGTTACCTCCTTGAAGGAGGGGTGCAGGTGCTCAAGACCATGCACTATTCCTCCATGGAGGTGTACGAGAAGGCTCTCGAGGATGAGCGCATTCGTTTGAGCGCATCCATCAATAGACTTGCCTCCATGCGAGCAAGTATAGAGAAGGCTGAGGTGATCATGGCAAAGTTGAAGGCCGACCTCGTCGAAGCCTAGGAGCTTGCGTTTGAGTGGGGCTTGTGGGTGATAGAGTTGGAGGGTGTGGAGGAACTCGCGGAAGGAGCAGGAGGGTCGAGGCTAAATGTCAACGTGGTCATGGACTTCTTTGCTAGGGACCCATTATGGGCCCGATCTGAGATGAGCTTGCTCGCGATATAGAGAAGCAAAATCTGGCTTCCATCAGGGCCCTTATAGAGGGGAAGCGAGTCTCTGAGAAGGTGTGTAACTGGTTGATCGACCAACTGATGTTGGAATATGATCTCCTCAAATGGACTGATCTTATTGCTGACGATGGTCGTGTAGAAATGCCCGCGGAGCGGTCGCGTGACGAAGGGGTGGACCAGGCGGCTACCGAAGAGGCAGCACTGCCGGCTATCGCGGAGGCTAGCTTGGCTGAAGTCACTGACTCAGCTGCAGGGGTTATTAGTTCGCTTCGCCTTTCGCCTACAATCGACCGGGGCACGTTCAAGCCATGAGAGTAGCACCCTCTGACAACGTTTGCATTGTTGCCTTCTCCGTCTCTTCTTTGTTTGTTTGTCCCTTTCTTTTTTTTTTGAGAGAGAGATATAATCAGACAACGTTGTTGGAATGAAAGGAAAGATCTCTTCTCTTTATTGCTATTGCGCCCTTTATATATGATACATTCGTAAGTTGCTCACATGCCAAGTATGAGAGATGTCCTTGCCGTCTAAGGCTTGTAATTCATAAAAATCGCCCGTACTGTCTTTACGAATTTTGTAAGGCCCTTCCTATGTTGGGTCTAGCTTCCCGCCCAACTGGTTTGGCATGGAGACTTTGCACTTACCTAGAACCAGATCTCCTTGGGAGACCTTCCGCGCCTTGACGCGCTTATTGTACGAAGCAGCTGTGGCTTCTTTGCACTTGAGGGTCGTCTTGGAGGCTTTCTCCCTTAGTTCGTCCAGGAGTTCTAGGGCCAAGCGAACTTGGTCATCGCTGGTAGCTGGGTCATACAGCTGTGTTCTATAGATGGGGAGGACTGTTTCAATGGGTAGCCGGGCTTCCATGGGGTATACCAAGCTGAATGGTGTGTGGCTTGTGGAAGTCCTTTGGCAAGTCCTGTATCCCCAAAGAACGTCAGGAAGTTCCTCCGCTCATCTTCCTTTGGCCGAATCCAATCGGCATTTGAGCACTGAGATGATGGTGCGGTTGGTTACTTCAGCTTGTCCATTCTCCTGGGGATGACCTACTGACGTAAAGTACAGACGGATATCCCAGCTGGTGCATAATTCCTCGAATTTTCTGCAGGTGAATTGGGTTCTGTTATCCGTGACTATGTAATGGGGTATCCCGTACTGAGCTATGATGCTCTTTTAGACGAAGGAAATGACCCTGTTGGCTGTAGGGCTGGCCATGGCCTCAGCCTCGACCCACTTAGAAAAGTAGTCGACAGCTACCAAGATGAACCGTTTTTGAATTGACGCTTGCTGGAAAGGACCAACGAAGTCCATGCCCCATTTTGCGAAGGGGATGGGTGACATGATGGGCACTAACTTTCCAGGTGGCAAGTGGTGCAGGGTGGCGAACCATTGGCATTTGTCGCACTTGCATACGAAGGCTTTGCAATGCTGCTTCATTTGGGGCCAGAAGTAGTCCACCTGGAATAGCCTAGCAAGGAGTGCCTTGTGCCCTTCGTGGTTCCCGTAAGCACCTTCATGGGCCTCTTGAAGAGCTTGGGTCGCCTCGTCCTGTGTTAGGCAGCGTAGCAGGGGGTGGAATACCCCTACTTGTACAACTGCCCTTCAATCAAGGTGTACTGGGAGGCCTTAAGGCGGAAGGCCTTAAGTTGGGCTTCTCCTGGGGGCAGCTTGCCAGAGCTTAAGTAGCGATAGGCGTCATCCAGGAGGTGAACAGTGATGGGATCTAAAGATAGATGGCTACGCGCACAAACACTCAAACAAATAATTAATAATAACAAGAAAGATTTGCACAAATTACAATCACAGAAATTGGCACAAGATGTATAGTGGTTCTCCACTCACTTGGGTACTCCACTACTTAAGTCTCCCAACTTAGGATTTTTAACCCGATTCCCACAACCCTAAGGGAATCAATTTACTAAACGAGGTAATTAACGGGTTACCTCAACCCAAGTACAAGAGACAGGTTTGTTACAACCCAACGAGCAACAAGCTCAAAAATAAATAAAGCACATGTGTAAGAAAAATAAAATCTTACAACAAAGTTCCTATACCTCCCAACAATAATTAAATTGAATACCAATTGAGAGCCTAGGATGGATATGATTTGCTTCGTAGATGCGTAAAAGAAAACACGTCGATGCGTTTGCAGAGTGTAAAGAGATTGGAACTAGCAAACACTATTTCTTCTCTTCAAAATATTGTGGAAATATGAAATGTAGCTCTAGAATTTTTCTCTTCTATTTCATATGTGCAAACTAAGAGTCCTAAGGTCTTTTATAAAGTTAGGACCTAGGTGGGACGTCTACTAGACGTTGGGGTTAAAATCCCAACATTCATTTTTCCAAAATTAATTATCTAGCCGTTCAGTTTTGAGCTAACGGTTAACTGGTACCGGTACTAAAGTATGGGTACCGGTACTAGTGACTTACTATTTTGTGTTTTAAATTAACTTGTCACAGACAGTACTTATTGGGTACCAGTACTAATCATGAGTATCGGTACTCGTTGCTTCCAGATTTGAGTTTTAAACACTAAACATAAATCTGTAATCCACTTGTACCGATGCTAATCATGAGTACTGATACTCGTTGCCTCCAATATCGATACTGATCATGAGTATCGGTACAAGCGGGGTACAGGTTTATTTCTTTGAAAAAATCCAAAACTGTAACTCACATGTACCAGTACTAAATTTTAGTATCGGTACTTGTGGGTTGGTTGTCGCTTAGGGTTTCGTATTATTTTAAAGTTCTAGGCGTTGTAGTATATCACGAAAAGCTATCACCAGTTTACAATTTATTACTCGGAATTAAAAGTTTCCCAAGGTCGAACTCAGGGAGCACACATCATTTTAGAAACATAATTTCACAATGTTGTTACAAAAAAGAATAAAGAGAGAGTGTGAGTGAGCAAAAGTTCACTTTTTGGCTTTTTCTTCTTCTTTCTTCTTTTCTTTCAGCTGTTTTCTTTTTTAGTCTTCCTTCTTCTTTCTTCTTCTTTTTCTTCTTCTCTGATTCTCTTCTTTCTCTTTTCTTCCTTGATCCGGACGTCAGATTCGTTGTGTCGGATGCCTTAACGGCACTGTTGCTACAGTGCCCTTGTCTTCTTTTCTTCTGCAGCTTCTTCTTCTCTTCACTGTGGCCTCTCCTTCACTTTCTTCTTCTACTGTAGGAGCCTCTGTTTCTCTTTCTTTTCTCTTGGCTTTCCTTTTCTCTGGTCCTTCCTTTTTCCTCAGCTCCTTCCTTCTTCTTCTTCCCTGTGGCTGCTTCTCTGTGGCTAAGTCCTTGCCGCCCTCTTCCTCTTCTTCTTTCTTTCTTCAGCCGCTGTGTCCTTCTTCTTCTTCCTCCTCTTCTTCTTTTCCTTCCTTCTTCTCTTCAGCAGCTCCTTGCTTCTTCCTTCCTCACTTGTTCCCTGCGCACACACACAAGCTCAGCGCAAAACCTACCCCTACCCTTCCCACGCGGCTCTCTCTCTCTCTCTGAATCTCTATTGGGTACGCTCCCCCAGAGCCGGGTTATCGGGTCGATCACGAGCCCGGGTCCAGGCACACCGACGTGGGTGATGCGCGAGGAGCGCACAGGAGTGGGGGGAGTCGGGTCGGGTCAGGTCCGCGTGGGAAGAGTCGCAGACGAGACCCGGGTGATAGGTGAGGAGAGACCTCACCCCAGTGATTCGAGGCGAAAAGCCTCTGCAACTTTTTCAATATATGTGTGGGCGCGCGCCCACACACTTCCGAGGTGGGACTAAAGTCCCACCTCCGCTCCGCGCACCTGTAAGCAGGAAGCTGTGAGCAATTGAGGCAGCAGCAAAGGCATGAGACCCCAATTGAGAACTTAGGCACACTTGCGGAAGTGTTCCACGTTGCCTGTGGCCTATGCCTGGTGCTAAAGGGGCCGGGAGTTGCTCGCTTTGCAGCTCCTGCTGTTCGTCAATGGCGGCGAGGGGGGCGAGACCTGAAAGCACTAAAATGGCCTTACGGCCACGTCAGACAGCTCAGGAAGCTTCGCCAGAGTACGGCGAAGGCGATGCGGGGGTCGACGTGGTGGGAAAATGCCTGTGGCCGTGTGCCTAGGGCACACTGTAGAGGTGCAGGTGGGTGTGTTCGAGGGGTGGTCTGGAGGTGCGGGGTGGTGAATGGAGTGGGGGAAATGCTTGAGTGGAGTGAGGGGAAGCTTATGGGCTTATCGGCGAGGGGTGGGATGGCCTGTGGAGGTGGAGCGACCTCACCGGAGTTGGTGGTCGGAGGTAGAGCAGATGGAGGTGGTAGTAACAGTCGAGGGGTTAAAAATGCCAATTTAAGAGGGGAAAATTAAGAGGAGAGTAAGAGGAAGGTTTCTACCTACTTAATTGACGAAGAGGGAAAGAGGGGGCGCCCGGCGTGTGCCTGCAGGAGCTGGGGACAAAGGTGCCCAGAAGGGGGGTAACGGCGATGAGGAGGGGATCTGGAGGCGCCAGCTGGTGCGGCCTGGCATGGGAAGACGAGGACGAGTAGACTCTACTGCGGGTGTGGCAGCAGAGAGGCAAAGTGGAGGAGGAAAGATCGCCGGAGCCTGCAGGCGTTTGATCGTGGGAGGAGGAGACGAAGTTGGGGGAGGATCCTCAGCCAAATCAGGCTTGCCAAAAATGGTTGCCCCTGCTGCTTCTTATAGAGGTGATGGAGAGGAGAGGATCTCGAGGGGGCAACGTGGGGAGCTTGCCGGAGAATGGTCGGAGATGGAGACCCATGCCTTTCGTGCGTTTGCACGAGAGGCATGGGCAGCCGCATGTCAAAGGGGAGGGTCCCTACGAAAGAGGACAACACAGGGAACCCCCCTTTCATTCCTGAGGGCAGCCCCCATACCCTGCGCGGTGCCATCCTCCGCGCAAGGTCGCTGGAGGTATGGCGCCCGCGTGGGGTGGCAAGAGGGGCTGTTCTGCAAAGAACGAAAGAGAAGATAGAAGGCTAAATGCAAGGGTTTAAAAAGATAAGGGTCAAAAAGTAATTCAAGAGGACCAATTTGTAAAGTCTGTCAAGATGGTCTTCTCTTAGGCCGAAATTTTTGTACCAACCTAATTTGAACCAAAGAAATTCAATGGTGTAATTTGATTTTAGGTTTGACTACGTTTGACTGATCAATATTTAGGCATGGTTCTCAATTTAGGTCAAGATAGGTTGCAAAGACCAAATTGAAGGTTCTAAACCCTAGGGAGTATTTTTCTATGAATTTTAAAGGATTTATTTAATTTTTATCCTGCCTAAAACCTCATGAATTAAAGCGGGTTTGTTTTTAGGGTTATAGAATGTCATTTAATTCCTAGAAGTTGTTATAACCCTTTTCGGCTCAGGCTAACACACTTTCTTTCTTATTAAGCCCATTTAACCTATATTTAGACCCTTAGACACCCTGATTGTGCACTGCATTGGTAAAATTACAGTTTTACCCCTTATGACTTGTTTTATTCTTTAATTTAGAATTCTCTGAGTTAGGCTTTTCTTTAGGTTTTGTAGGAGCTTTTTCACACTTATTTAGATCAAATTATGCCAGTTAGGGTTTATGATGAGGCTCTCATCATACTCCTATGTCTAGCTTTTGCTAGTCCCTTAGCAAAATTTTAAGGTTTTAACCTTTGTTCTAAACCATGAATTTCTTATCAAGTTTAGATAAGTGCCTTTTCTCTTGTATCCTTGATTAGGTTAGAATGCCAATCATAGGCCTAAAAGGTACTCTAGTACCAACCAAGATCTAGATCTATCTAGCTTTAACCTCAGTCTTTAGTAAAGGTTTTTAAAGCCTACAGGAACTAACCTAAGGTTTATTGGATTTTGTGGTTAAAGCACCCGTGCTTGAGATAATTTTAGCCTTGGTTCAGTTCGCAGTGTGTTTTGTAAGAGAGAGATAGAAGATTTATATGTTTGGAGAGTTTTCTCTCTCTTTTTCTTTTTAATTTTAGGTTAGGATTGGCTTCATAACACAATCTGTATCGGATTTCTTGTCCCCATCATCAATCCTCAAGGGTTCCTGGTAGTCGATGCTTCGAGATAGCACCGCCCATGGTAACCCCCAGAACCCTGGCTTTCGAGATTTTGGGATAATCCCATCCATGGTGTTCCGTGGCCGAATTCAGACCCTGGCAATTGACACTTCATGATAATGCCATCCACGGAATCTGAACCAGCAGAGTACTTACATGCCCTCAGTAGGATATGTAAATATCCTAAGAGACAAGCACCGAGGAGATGATATTTTGTTACGCATCTCCGAGGGGAATTTCCCACCTCTCCGCGTTGGAAACTCGTCCAAATCAACTTGTGTTGATCGGCCGCTCCTACTCTAGGTGACTTTTCAGAAGATTTTGAAATGCTTCTGCGTGATTTTGATACTTATGCTTACTGAACCAGACTGTGTGTGAAATTGGGTGCTTAGGTTACTGAGTCCTGTAAACCAAAAGTCAGTTACCGAGGCCAAATACTCCTTAAGCATTGGACCTAATACTTAAGCTTTTCATATTCCTCAACCTCTTGAGGAATATCTTGATCTTAATGGGTACTAAGAGTCTATCCAAGAATGCCTAAGGTTTGCGTTCTTACTAATCTTGTTGTGCACTTTCCTTTTTCTTTTCTTAATGTGGTCCAAAACTTAGGTTAATTCCTTAATTTCTTGCTAATGACTATCACTTTGTTTCATTTTGTGCTCATTTTTTTTCATTTTGTTCTTTTTCTCCTCCTCCTTTGTAAAGTCCACAAAAATTTCTTTCCTCCTCTAATTTTATTATTCTTTTTCAAAAAATTTTTTAATTTTTATGGTGTTTTTGGCATATGTGAATTTTTTGTTTAAAATCTTTTCTTACGAGTTTTGCACTTAGATACCCCCCATGCCTAAGATTTGCAATGTCCTCATTGTAACTTAGGAAAGTTTTTATTTAGCTTAATTCATACATTAGGACAGGTATTTTGGTAAGTGGATGGGTCGGGGTGACTGTTGCGGATGATTTCTAATCTCAGATGCAAGCACCTGAGATGGAGTCGGCTGTCCTAAAGGATGAACCTTAAGTGCGAAGAGGTGTCAGAAAAGGTTTCGGATTTTTTTCAAAAAGAATGACGGGCTGCCTCCCGTCGAGCGTTGAGTTTTACGCCATCGGCTGGGCGCAATATGCTCAGGGAGAATGGAGGATAAATGATGACTCAGCCAAATCTGTAGAGGTTACATCGATGAACGGTTTGAGTCTCTGACCGTTCACGATGAAAGATCCGGAATCGTGGCTGAGCGGACTGATTTCGACGGCTCCAATTCCAAAAACCTGTCGGACAAGATATGGTCCGACCCACTTGGGTCGCAGTTTCCCAAGGAAGAGTTTGAGCTGGGCATCGAAGAGTAAGACCTTCTGACCAAGATGAAAGATCTTTCTAAATATGTGCTTGTCATGGAAGGCTTTAACCCGCTCTTTGTAGATTCGCGAGTTCTCATACGCATCAAGGCATAATTCATTGATCTCGCTTATCTGAAGCTTTCTGTGGGTTCCAGCCTTAGAAAGATCTAAATTACAGCTCCGTACTGCCCAATAGGCTTTGTGCTCCAGTTCGACAAGAAGGTGGCATGCCTTCTCGTACACCAGTCTAAAAGGAGACATGCCTAATTGGGTCTTGTGGGCGGTCCTATAAGCCCACAAAGCTTCCAGAAGTTGGGACGACCAGTCCTTCCTGTCAGGTCGAACAGTGACCTGCTGGATTTTCTTGATCTCCCGATTTGATAGCTCAGCTAGACCATTAGTCTGGGGGTGGTAAGGAGTAGAGATTCAGTGAGATACCCCGTATTTGGTCATCAGTGACCTGAACTAAGCATTGGTGAAATGGGTCCCTCTGTCGGAGATGATTGCACGAGGAATCCCGAACCGTGAGAAGATATTCTGATTAATGAATTTGATAACGATCTTATAATCACAGATTCGGGTCGGAATGGCTTCAATCCATTTGGACACGTAGTCCACAGCAAGCAGAATGTACTCGAAGCCGTCCGAAATAGGGAAGGGGCCCATAAAATCAATCCCCCAAATATCGAAGATCTCGCACACAAGAATCGGCTGCAAAGGCATCATGTCGCGATGACTCATGTTGCCCAAAGTTTGGCAACGACTGCATGCCTTGCAGTGACTGTATGCGTCCTTAAATAAAGTGGGCCAATAAAAGCCACACTGGAGGATTTTTGATATGATTTCGTGCCCAGAGAAGTGGCCACCGCATGCCTGGTCATGGCAGAAGGAGAGAATATCATTGATTTCTCCCTCCGGGACACATCTTCAAATAATTTGGTAAGCACCTATACGAAAAAGGTACGAGTCTTCCCAGATGTGGTACTTGGCATCAGAGCGCAACTTGTCTTTCTTGGCCTTCGACCAATCAGACGGAATCTGATGAGATGCCAAGTAGTTTACTATATTAGCAAACCATGGAAGCCTAGTACCAATAGTCAATAGGTGCTCATCAGGAAAATGCTCCGTGATGGGTCCAGAAGGGTTGATGATCTCAGAAGGAAGGCAAGACAAGTGGTCAGCTACCACATTCTGTCTTCCCTCCTTATCGCGAATCTCGAGATCGAATTCTTGTAATAACAAGATCCATCGGATTAATCGAGACTTCACGTCCTTCTTGGTAAGGAGATGCCTCACAGCTGTGTGATCCGAGTAGATTATGACGTGGGAACCCAGGAGATAGGATCGAAATTTTTCGAGGGCAAATACTACGGCTAGCAGCTCTTTCTCCGTAACTGTATAGTTACGCTGAGGCTCGTCAAGTGTTTTGCTAGCGTAGTAGATGACCACGGGTTTCCCGTCAACTTTCTGTCACAGAACTGCTCCTACAGCGAAATCAGATGCATCGCACATGATCTCAAATGGTTGAGACCAATCAAGGGACTGTAGGATCGAGGCTTGGGTGACTCGGTCACGAAGGTTCCCAAAAGCTTGAGTGCATTCCTTGGAAATTTCAAACCGTACATCCTTGGAGAGAAGAGTAGTCAGGGGGCGTGCGATTTTCGAGAAATCAGGGATGAAACGACGGTAAAAACCAATGTGCCCCAGAAAAGAACGGATGTCCCTGATCGAGCTAGGCATAGGAAGTCGAGAAATCAGATCGACCTTGGCTCGATCCACTTGGATGCCTTTCTCTGAAATTAAGTGACCTAGGACGATCCCCTCAAGCACCATAAAGTGGCTCTTTTCCCAGGAAAGAACCAGATTTACGTCGATGCAACGCCTGAGTATATGAACCAAGTGCTGGAGGCAATCATCAAATGATGCCCCGAAAACTGAGAAGTCATCCATGAAGACTTCTAGATAATCACCTACCATATCAGAGAATATGGCAAGCATGCACCACTGAAAAGGCGCAGGTGCATTGCAGAGACCGAAAGGCATCCTTCAGAACGCGTATGCCCGAAGGGGCAGGTGAACGTGGTCTTCTCTTGGTCCTCAGGATGAATCGCCACTTGGTTATAACCGGAGTACCCATCAAGAAAGCAGAAGAATCTATTTCCCGCTAACTTCTCGAGAATCTGATCAATGAATGGTAGTGGGAAATGATCCTTCTTCATGGAAGAATTGAGTCTTCGGTAATCTATGCAGACTCTCCACGAGTTGGCTATTCGGGTAGGTATGACCTCTCCGGTTTCAGTCGTAATGGTGGTGAGCCGGCATAACTTGGATTGGGCTCACCCAACGACTGTCGAAGATCGAGTAGATGATCCATGCATCTAACCACTTAATGATCTCCTTTTTCACGACCTCCTGCAGATTGGGATTCAAACGTCTCTGCATCTCACGAGAAGGTCGTGCGACCTCTTCAGAATAGATACGGTGGGTGCAATAAGAGGGACTTATTCCAGTCAAGTCATCAAGAGTCCAACCAATGGCTCTGCGATGTTGCTGGAGAACAGCAATCAGACAGGATTCCTGATCAGGAGTGAGCTTGGAATTTATAATCACAGGAAACGTCTGATTAGAACCCAAAAAGATGTATTTTAAATGATCGGGAAGGGATTTGAGTTCAAGGATGGGGTTATCAGCAGCAGCGGGTGGTTCAGAGTGAGTGTGAGGTATAAGGATAGGAGTTATGGGTTTGTCTAAATCAGGGTCTGACTCCTCTAATTGTGGTTCAAGATCTTCTTGTGGTTGATGAGGTATAATCAGGTTATTCTCAAATTGTGTTTCATCAACCAAAGTTTTGACATCAGAGATTTGTTCAATGACACCGCAATTAATCCCTTGTTGGGCCTTAAAGATATCAATTTTTAGGGTTTGATTTCCAAATTTCAGTTCTATTTGGCCCTCCTCACAACTAATGTTGGCCCTTGCAGTGGCCAGAAAAGGTCTTCCTAGTATGATTGGTGTATCTCTTGGGTTTTCAGGTGTGTCCATGTCTAAGACTATGAGGTCCGCAGGGAAGTAAAAACCCTGCACCCTTACAATAACATCCTCAAGAATCCCTTTTGGTGACTTGATAGATCGATCTACTAACTGTAGTGTCACCTCAGTCGGTTTTAGCTCAGATTCTTCTAGGTGGTTGAGTAAGGATGTGGGTATCAAGTTTTTGGAAGCACCTAAATCTAACAATGCTCTGTCGAACTGGGTTTCACCTATCTTGCATGAAATTAGGGGAGTGCCTGGGTCTTTTGCCTTGGGTGGGAGTCTGCTCAAGATTACAGAGCTGGCTTGCTCTGATAGTACAATTGGACTCCCACTCTTGGTTCGCAGCTTACGCTGAGGTGTACACACATTCTTCAGGAATCGTGCGTAAGCCGGTACGTGGCGGATTGCATCCATCAAGGGGATGTTTATCTGGACCTGCTCAAAGAGCTTGACCAGGTCCTCTTCAGGAGCCACGAATTTTGTTGTCCTCTTTCCCTTGGTCAAGGCCTCGAGAAATGGAACCTTGGTTGGTTCCTCTAGGATAGGTCTAGGTCTTTGATCTGGGATAGGGATAGGAACGTCCTGGATTACTATCCTAGGGTTTGGGTCACTACCAGGCTTGGAGTGGTCTGGATAAGGTGGATCTTGGGTCTTTTTACCACTACGGGTGGTTACAGAATTCAGCCCTGCCTAGTTCTGGTTAGGAGTTGGTAAGATGGGTTGCTGCTGCTGGTAACCCGCATAGGAAGTTGAACCCTCCATCCCGTCAGGTGAAGGAATAGAGGGGGCCTGATAAACCATATGTGCTTGGCCTGGGTTTGGGTTCATAACGCGCCACTGGGTCGGCACGTTATTAGGGTTGGGAAGAGGTTGAGAAGTAAGTGTGACTGGTTGGCGAGAATTCACCAACTGGGCCAGTTGGTTTCGAACCTCTGTGATTTCGTCCTTGTATTGTTTTTGAATAGCCGCATTCGTTCTCTGAATGTCAGCCAAAGTCTGGAGGATGAGGAACATTTGGTCTTGGTTTGGCTTGGATGGATAAGTAGGGTTGGGCCAAGGCTGGGGCCGCTGGTAAGGACGAGGTGCTTGTGGACGGGGCTGAAAGGATGGTCTTGGATTCTAGGAATTCCCCGCCCACTGGAAGTTGGGATGGTTTCGCCATCCAGGATTATAGGTATTGGAAAATGGGTCATTCTGGATGGTGTTGAGGTCCTCGTAGGTTTGAGGAGCCTCAGAAAAGTCAGAGAATGGGGGAGTGGAATTCCCCCGGCTAGTATAGAAAGGGTTGGAGGTTCCCCCAATCCGAGAGTCAGATGGGGGTGGATACGAGTCCACCCCAGGAGAAGGTCGGTGGAAAATGTTCAGCACAGTCTCCCGTGCGGAAGGAGGCTGTGTAAAGGAATTCTGCGCAGAGGTGGCTCGCTGCAAGTGCTGAGTCAGCTCATCCACCTTCTTCTCAATAACAGAAACCTTGTCCAATCGACTGGCCATCAATTCTTGGTCGACTGATGCGGACAGGCCCTGCGTTTCATGTGCTCTCCTAAAGTTCGTCGATGCGCAGGTATTCGTCCTGTCGAATAGTCCCATGGAGTCATTATTGATGGAGTTCTCGCACATATTCTCGAGAATCTCCCACACGGTGTCTTCATGCTGACCCATGATATTCCCTCCGCAAATTGCATTGACGAACAGTCTAATATCCTCACGGAGTCCCTAGTAAAAAGACTGGACTTGTTCCCATTTAGGAACTCCGTGATGGGGGCACTTTCTCATGAGATCCTGAAAACGATCCCATGCCTCATGAAGAGGTTCTCTAGTTTGTTGCGTGAAGTGAGTAATCTGATGGCGCAAGGCATTGGTCCGACCAAAGGGGAAGAACTTCTTCAGGAACTCGGACTGAAGTTCCTCCCAATTGTTGATCGGCCGGGTCTGTGTTTGATACCAATGGACGGCCTTGTCAATAAGGGAGAAAGAGAACATCTTCATAAGGAGAATATCCCGATTTTAGCTGTTTAATGTGCTGGAAGGGGTCTTCAGAATTAAGCCCATGGAATTTAGGTATGGCATGAATCATGTTGGGCTGTAGTTCAGAATCAGGTCCTCCAGTCGGGATTCTGACTCGAGGCTCAATAGCCACCGTAGCAGGATTATAGTGATCTCGCATCATGGGACGCTGCGGTGGGTGCATGAAGTTCTGGAAGAGGTCATTGAGTCGCTAGAGCTGGTGCTCTAGATTGTTCTCTTCCTCAACTGGCTAAGCCATTGTGGAGGAAGAAGGTGAGTTGGGTTCGGAATCAGAGGAGAGGTCTATGTAAAGAGTTGGTTGCACAAACAAGAGCACCGAGGCTTGGCCTCGGGGAGAGTAAATTTATAAAGGAGGTTTTAAGGACCTCCTACCAAACGTACACTGATGGAGTGGATGAGTTTAGCAGGTGCTGGACCCAATCAAGACACCCAAAATGTTGGGTGACTATAGAGGTTCGGGGTGGATGGACCCCTTTGATCAGAAGGTCGTCCACCTGAGAATTACCTAGGCAGCCAAAGAGGGTGAGTCCCACGAAGACCCCTACACGGTAGAGCGCCCCCATGGGTTACAGGGTTTCCCCCACCTGACCTCTCTTGTCACTGAGATTCCAGGTAGACCAGAATGGGGACCTTGACCTCTTAAGTCTACCACTTTTAGTTAGGATCAAGGTGCTTAGGGTTTATACTTGAACTTTAACCTTTTGAGTGCCAAGAGTGACTTAAGTTAAAGGTTGGTTGATCCAAGAGATCAACTTCACCTATTAGTTCCTTTGAGAGCTGATTAGGTCTTGTCTTTTAGGGTTCAAGTATTTTTAAGAGCCAAATTTCTTAGGGTTTCTCTTGATAGATGTTTTCAAGCAATGGCTTGGGCACACTTCTTTTGGGAATTTTCCATTCTTGCTTAGAAAAGTGTGTCTCTAAAACCCCAGCTTTGAATCTTATACTGGCTCTAATTGGTCCAGTTAGTTGCCTCTAGATTAGGTAATTAGGGCTCAAGCAAGAAGGTTTTAGCCCTAACTACCTTTAATGGTTGTACAGATAAAGTATGTTGAAATTTGAAAACAGGCAACTTTGGTGTTTTTACTACGTATGAAAGACAGGTTATTCCTAAATTACTTTTTTCTTTTTCTTCCTCTTTAGAATTTAGGGGTTTAAACGAGAGGATAGAAAATTACCTATCCTTGTTGTGGTTGTTATGCAACTGCTTGTTTTCTTCTTGATTTCCTGTGCCTGCACAACAAAAGAGAAGAGATTAGTCAATAGGAAATCAAAAATTGCGAATCAATAGCTTCTAGAATGGCTGTTGCTCCTCGGCAACAGCGCCAAAAATTGGTTGTCTCTTAGGGTTTCGTGTTATTTTAAAGTTCTAGGCGTTGTAGTATATCACGAAAAGCTATCACCAGTTTACAATTTATTACTCGGAATTAAAAGCTTCCCGAGGTCGAACTCAGGGAGCACACGTCATTCTAGAAACATAATTTCACAATGTTGTTACAAAAAAGAATAAAGGAGAGAGAGTGTGTGAGTGAGCAAAAGTTCTCTTTTTGGCTTTTTCTTCTTCTCTCTTCTTTTCTTTCAGCTGTTTTTCTTCTTCAGTCTGCCTTCCTCTTTCTTCTTCTTTTTCTTCTTCTCTGATTCTCTTCTTTCTCTTTTCTTCCTTGATCCGAACGTCTGATTCATTGCGTCGGACACCTTAACGGCGCTGTTGCTACAGTGCCCCTGTCTTCTTTTCTTCTGCAGCTTCTTCTTCTCTTCGCTGCGGCCTCTCCTTCACTTTCTTCTTCTGCTGCAGGAGCCTCTGTTTCTCTTTCTTTTCTCTTGGCTTTCCTTTTCTCTGGTCCTTCCTTTTTCCTCAGCTCCTTCCTTCTTCTTCTTCCCTGTGGCTGCTTCTCTGTGGCTAAGTCCTTGTTGCCCTCTTCCTCTTCTGCTTTCTTTCTTCAGCTTCTGTGTCCTTCTTCTTCTTCCCTTCTTCTTTTCCTTCCTTCTTCTCTTCAGCAACTCCTTGCTTCTTCCTTCCTCACCTGTTCCCTGCGCACACACACAAGCTCAGCGCAAAACCTACCCCTACCCTTCCCGCGCGGCTCTCTCTCTCTCTAAATCTCTCTTGGGTACGCTCCCCCAGAGCCGGGTTATCGGGTCGGTCGCGCGCCCGGGTCCAGGCGCACCGACGTGGGTGATGCGCGATGAGCGCACAGGAGTGGGGGGAGTCGGGTCAGGTCAAGTCCGCGTAGGAAGAGTCGCGGACGAGACCTGGGTGATAGGTGAGGAGGGACCTCACCCCAGTGATTCGAGGTGAAAAGCCTCTACAACTTTTTCAATATATGCGTAGGCACGCGCCCACACACTTCCGAGGTGGGACGAAAGTCCCACCTCCGCTCCGCGCACCTGCAGGCAGGAAGCTGCGAGCAATTGGGGCAGCAACAAAGGCGTGAGACCCCAATTGAGAACTTAGGCACACTCGCGAAAGTGTTCCGCATTGCCTGTGGCTAGCGCCTGGTGCTGAAGGGACCGGGAGCTACTCGCTAAGCAGCTCCTGCTGTTCGTCAATGGCGGCGAGGGGGGCAAGACCTAAAAGCACTAAAATGGACTCACGGCCATGTCAGACAGCTCAGGAAGCTTCGCCAGAGTACGGCGAAGGCGATGCGGCAGTCGATGTGGCAGGAAAATGCCTGTGGCCGTGTGCCTAGGGCACACTGCAGAGGTGCAGGTGGGTGTGTTCGAGGGGTGGTCTGGAGGTGCGGGGTGGTGAATGGAGTGGGGGAAATGCTTGAGTGGAGTGAAGGGAAGCTTATGGGCTTATCGGCGAGGGATGGGATGGCCTATGGAGGTGGAGTGACCTCGCCGGAGTTGGTGGCCGGAGGTGGAGCAGATGGAGGTGGTAGTGATAGTCGAGGGGTTAAAAATGCCAATTTAAGAGGGGAAAATTAAGAGGAGAGTAAGAGGAAGGTTTCTACCTACTTAATTGACGAAGAGGGAAAGAGGGGGCACCCGACGCGTGCCTACCGGAGATGGGGACAAAGGTGCCCAGAAGGGGGTAACGGCGACGAGGAGGGGATCTGGAGGCGCCAGCTGGTGCGGCCTGGCATGGGAAGACGAGGACGAGTAGACTCTACTGCGGGTGTGGCAGCAGAGAGGCAAAGTGGAGGAGGAAAGATCGCCGGAGCCTGCAGGCGTTTGATCGTGGGAGGAGGAGACGAAGTTGGGGGAGGATCCTCGGCCAAATCAGGCTTGCCAGAAACGGCTGCCCCTGCTGCTTCTTATAGAGGTGCTGACGAGGAGAGGATCTCGAGGGGGCGACGTGGGGAGCTTACCGGAGAATGGTCGAAGATGGAGACCCATGCCTTTCGTGCATTCGCACGAGAGGCATGGGCAGCCGCAGGTCAAAGGGGAGGGTCCCTGCGAAAGAGGACGACACATGGAACCCCCTTTTCGTTCCTGAGGGCGACCCCCATACCCTGCGGAGCGTCATCCTCCGCGCAAGGACGCCGGAGGTATGGCGCCTGCATGGGGTGGCAGGAGGGACCATTCTGCAAAGAATGAAAGAGAAGATAGGGGGCTAAATGTAAGGGTTTAAAAAGATAAGGGTCAAAAAGTAATTCAAGAGGATAAATTTGTAAAGTCGATCAAGATGATCTTCTCTTAGGCCCAAATTTTTGTACCAATCTAATTTGAACCTAAGAAATTCAATGGTGTAATTTGATTTTAGGTTTAACTACGTTTGACCGATCAATTTGCGTAAAAATCCAAATTAGGTCAAAATATGGGCATGGTTCTCAATTTAGGTCAAGATAGGTTGCAAAGGCCAAATTGAAGGTTCTAAACTCTAGGGAGTATTTTTCCATGAATTTTAAAGGATTTAGTTGATTTTTATCCTACCTAGAACCTCGTGAATTAAAGCGGGTTTATTTTTATGGTTACAGAATGTCATTTAATTCCCAGAAGTTGCTATAACCCTTTTCGGCTCAGGTGGCGAAACGGTGGCAGCAACTAGCTTTTCTTAAGTCGTTGTAGTACAGATAGTTATTGCCATCATTTCAAATATATAATTTTTTTTTACTCGGAAAATAAAGAGTTCCCGAGGTCGAACTGAGGGAGCAAGTTGTATTCTAAGGGTACAAATTCTTATTACAAAAATAAAGAGAGAGAGAGAGGGGGAGAGAGATGAAAATTTGGCTTCTTCTTCTCTTCTTCCTTCCTCTTTGTTTTCTCTTCTCTTTGGCTTTTGGTTTCTTCTTCTTTGTTTATCTCCTTGTGGTCTTCTTCTGCTTTTGCTGTCAGGACATTGTCTCTCCTTCTTTCTTCTTTTTCTTTCTGTCTTCTTTATCTGCAGCAGTGGTGATGTTCTTCTTCTTTCTTTTCTTCCTCCAGAGCGTCGTCTGATTTTCCACTCAGACGACTTAAGTCGCCGCTGCTACAGTGCCGCTCGGTGCTCCTTCCTTCAGTCTTCGTCAGCCTTCTTCTCTGCCTGGCTTGTCTTCTTCTTCTTTGTTTTCTCCTTCCTTTTTGCTTCGACCTGGCTGCTCTTCTTCCTTCAGTCTTCTTCTTCTCTTCAGCCCTTCCGCAGTCCCTTCACCTGTGCCTGCACACTCAAAGTTCCAATCAGAGACGGCAAAACCTACTCTACCCTCCCCCCCCCCCCCCCCCCCCCCCCGCGTTTCTCTCTCACAGAAGCTGCTCTTAGGAAAGCTCTCCCAGAGCTGCCGGGTAGCCGGGTACGAGTCGCTAATGGTGGTGAAAATGGTTGTTGTAAATGTTTGTTGGTAATAATTGTTGATTATGTCGTTGTAGTATAGGGTGTATAATATAACATTAAGGATGTCGTATAGTGGTGAGTATGGGTGAGTTCCAGTCATTACAACCATTATTATCATTTGCTTATTTATCTAATTTTTACTGGTTTTGTTCCAGGTCGTTCACTGGGAGGCAATTTATTGAATTTAATTCGGTCACTCTTTGATTATCTCAAAATTGTCTTCTTATTCAAAAAAAAGAAACTTTACATTTTATTAAAGAATGAATGAATGTGTTTTATTTACCTAATTACTAAGAAATGCTTGCAAAAATACTAACTATGAACAAGCATCAAACAATCTATTATTATACTCTAAACTATGTATTTACAAGTTATCCTATTAGTACTATCATAATAGTATATAATACATTAGAATGCAATGGTGTAGAAATTTAACTTATTAGTCTGTTATGTATAGTAACATATACAGCAGTTTCAGTGACAGATATAAGCGTCGCTAAATCTCAGAAAACACTATATACAACCTAAAGAGGCAAAACTGAGATCTTTAGCGACGTTTATAGTGTCACTTTATTCTGTTAGTAATTATATAGATTTACTTATACGTATGTATACTACTTATTCTTTTTCTTTGTTTCTCTTTCTTTCTTCATTAAGTCTCTGTTCTTTGTATTCTTAACTCCTGTTCTTCTTGTGTTCATATTTCTGTTTTCTTCTAAGTATTCATCTTCTTCTTTCTCTTTTTATTACTCTTGTTCTTTTCTCTGTTGTTCTTGTACTCTTTTCTTTTTTTTTTTTCTCGTGTTAACTCTTTGTTCTTCTCTTTGTTAACTCTTCTGTCTTAGCATATTTCAGAGGCTGCGGTGGGGAGGGGATTAGGCTAATATCATTAGTTTAAAACGTGTTTAGTTTGCGGGCACGCTTTACGAGGGATACACAGCACCCTAAGGGTGGGACCAGACCTCTATTAAGCGCGCCCTAATCTCAGATTAGGTGGCTTAATTATGTCTTTAATCTCAGCGCCAGGCCTCAGCCCAACGCCATATGCTCGCACACGCTCGGGCCCCCGGCCACACACACACGTCACATATTTATCGCAAATCAGACAGAGTACTCAGACCAGAGCTCAATGGGTAATCAGGTCATATGTTCAAAGGCAGTGCTTCGGGCGCCCGGCGCCCGTGACGACTGGCCTAACAGTAACACAAATTATATTTATGTGGCTGCGCTTGACTTGCAGCACACGATGTGGTGCTATTCCAGCGCCACATCGTGCGCTGGAAATCAGGCGCAGCTGCGTCTGTTCGTGCTTTTGGCCCTTGATTTGGGGGCCATAAATTATTAAATAAAATAAAATAAAATATGGTTAATAAAGTATTTACATAATACTACATAATTGATTAATTAATTTTGAATTTTAAATATGTTTACTATACAAATAAATTCGCTAAACTAGGCTGATTGTACAGGTTGATTTAGGTGATTAAATAGTTAATTACTTATAAAATAGTTAGTAAATGGTCTAATTGACCTTATACAGATTTAATTTACATACTTAAGTATTTTATAAATATTTTTATTGTATATTTACGAATTTATTTCTATTTTATTTAAGTTAAACTAGCTGTTCTGGGTGTTTTAAATAAAACTAAGTTACAGTAAGCTATACTAGGTATAATTGTACTTTAACTAACTTAAATTACTTACTATATATGTTAACCTAAGTCTATAGATTTATTTACTTAATTATAGCTCTAAATTATTAATTTAGCTAATTTATTCTATAATATAGCTACTAAATATGTAAATATGAATCTGTATATATACATATACATAAATCAGTAAATACATACATAATAGTTCAGTATTTATACATATATTTACATAGATTACATATGTATATAGATTTATGTACAAGTTTATACAGTATTTACAGTATATCTATGTATGTCTACGTACATAATCAGGCTGTATATTATAGTTATAATAGTATGGATATGTATATTTACAGTGTGAAATTAAGTATGTATAATTAGGTTTTAGTAGGAATTTAGGGAATGAGGGTTAATTAAGTTTTTATTTCATTTTAAACAGCAGCTAAGCTACTGTCAGAGAAGATGGAGAGGGAAGAGAATGTGCTGTTCAGGGTGTTTTAGCAGTGTCAGTGGCTTAAGCCACTGTCAAATGGGCTAACTGCTGCTGCAGTTAGTCCATTTGAAGAGGGGGAAAGTATTCACAGATGAGAGGGGAATTTAGAGAAGAGGAGAATTTAGAGAAGAGGGGAATGTAGCTGCAATTTGCAGCATTTTACTGTATAACTGGGAATAAGAGAAAATTCAGAACAAACTAAAAATTAAAGAGTTGAAATCCAAATCTGATAAGGGTATAAATCTCACGAAAATCACATAAGAATTCAGTTCAAATACCCACAAGGAAAAGCCCTTATCAAAAGCATCATTTCAGATCAAAACACAAATGGCATTGAGTTAGTCTTCCTAATGCCATAGACAGCATGAAGGAAGACTTAACTCAATCAATTAAAACCAAAAACATACAATCCCAGTTTCTTGCAACCTTAAGGAGTATGGAAAACTCCTTAGGTTAGAGAATCACCATACAAAATAATTATCAAACAGGTGGTGTATGGCAGTTCTGAAATGACAAATCAGAAAAAGAATGCATTAAAGGAATTTATAAAAGCTAGCGAATGCATTCAGATCAAGGCAGAAGCAAATTCATGAAAGGCTCTTCTGATTTGTTCTCTGTCACCAGAGAACTTCTCAGAATCCTTGCCCTCAAGGAAAACCAAAATCCCTTCAATTTGTCAGATCTGTCAAGACATTTCAGAAAGCAAAATCTCTTCAAAACCCATGTTAAAGTGAATCTGACAAACTGAGGCAATCTAAAATAAAAGGGGCTTTTGTGAACACAAATGGGGTGAGTGAGAAGCCCCAAATGGTGCTTGTGACGCCAATTTCAGATCTGAGGCAGTACACCATCAGATCTGGAATTGGGTCCGGATGTGTGGGTGATTGGTGAAAAATTCGTCGTTAAAAGGAAAAAAAAAACAAGAATCAGAATCTGGATGATGGGAAAAACAAAACATGAAGAGGGAGATAAATTGAATAGTGAACAGATGATTCTTCCCCTCTGATCTGGACTGATCAGAGGAGGTGAGGGAGGGGATCTAATACTAATTCTACTCCTAAGACTAATCTAACTACAGCTAACATTAAACACTAACAATTAAAACTAAATCTATTCTAAACTACTGTAAACTAAATCTAACACTACTTGTGCAGAATTAGAAACTAAACTAAAAGGAAGAATGGGACCTATGGGTCCTTAGCCGGCGGCTAAGGAGGAAGAAAGGAGGAGGGTGACTCCAGCGGAGGGAAGAGTCTGCTAGTGAGACTCCAGGGTCGTCCTCAGGTGCTACGAGGTCCTTAGCGACGAGGAGGGTCGAGAGCAGGCGATGATTCCACAGCCGGTGGCTGTGAAATCAGGGTCTAAATGAGGAGGAGAGACTGGAGTGGAAGAATTGATCGCTAAGAGATGTAGGAGGGAGCGATCCCCTACGCGCGACACCACTGAGGTGCTTAAATAGCAGCTCAGTGACTGAGATCACCGCAAGGGTGAGGTTAATCAGAATCAGGCCGGCGGTGAGGATGAGATGGGTAGAGCGCGCGGCGAGTCAAGAGAGAGATCTGACCGTCAGATGAGATCTGGGAAGAGAGGTGAACGCACGCACCGAATCGCGCGAAGGTTCCATTTGATTCCAGCCGCAGATCGAGATCAAAAGTGCGATGGACGGTCGAGAATGGCTGTGTTCTTCGCGCGCTACAGTGCGCGTGAAGAACACAGGCTTCTCTCTGAAATGAGGGAAAATTTGCAGGAAGACCCTTAAACGAAGGGGTAGAAGAATAGCGTGCAGGTCCAAAAGTGAGAAGAACTATAGCTGGAAGGGCCCTGCAGTCATACAGAAGGGTCCCTGCGGCTTGCAAAAAGGTCCAAGAAGGAGTTTTGAAGGGTAGAAATGTAATGCATGAAGGACCTAATTGTAATCTATTTATTTCTAAGCCTAAATGATGTCCAATTGCTTTCAAATTTTTACATGTGCTTAATTGAACATTTAAGACATTGATTTTACCTCTGATTTATCTTTTCAAACTTGTTTATGTGTTCAATTGATGCATGGATCATCATTTGTTCTTTAGTTTTCAGAATATCTTATTTTTGTGACCTAATTAGGAGATTTTAACACACATTAAAATTTTTAGGTCTTTTCTTTAATTCCCACACTTAACCCTTTTTATGTGTTAATTTGATATTGTTTTGCTTAGTGTCTACCTTAATTTCGGCCTTTTAGCTATGATGAGTAGCCACTCATCAGTCGCGCCCGGGTCCAGGCCCACCGGCGTGCGGTGGTGGGCGAGGAGTGCAGGTCGGGCTAATCGGGTCGGAGCCAGGTCCGCGGGGCGTGAGCGCGGACGAGGCCGGGTAATCGGGCGGGTAAAGGGGACCTCACCCCGGTGCGTTCGGAGGCGATAAGGCTTATTCACAAAAATAATTTAAACGGTGAAAGTGTTGCGAGGCTTACCGATGTGGGACTAAACTGATGCCTCTCCTCGCGGGCGCCTGCTGGAAGACCGCGGCCTTGCTTCTGCAGCTGCAGCTTCGATTTTCGTCGGTTGCTGGCTGGCTGCCTTCGCAGGAGTCTCCTTAATCCGCAGCAGCTGGAAACCTGGAGTCCTCAAGCCTGGAGCGCGGGAGAAGCTGCTTCAATGTGGCGTCAATGGCGATCGGGCCTCAGAACCTGTCGGACACGAATATGGCCTCTCGGCCTAATCAAACTACTGGGGAACCTTCGCCGTGGCACGGTGAAGGTGTTGAGCTGTGCGGCCAGCCGCAAGGCGGTGTCTGGTGGCAGCCCTAGGTCGGACTGCAACCGGAGAAATGGGTTTGTTTGGGGGAGCGTTATGGAGGTGTGGAGTGGCAGTGGAGGGGTGGGGGGTGTTCAGTGTGATGAGGCAGAGGTTCGGTGAGGGTCGGCGAGGCGTGTGAGGCTGTGGAGCGATGGGGGCGTCTCGCCGGAGGGTAGCCGGAGACGAAGGGGGTGACGGTGGTCAGGGTCGGTCGAGGTCTTAATTGAATAAATTGAAATAGGGAAAAGAAAGAGGAGAGGAAGGGAAGTAGTTCTAACTTACTTGCAGGGACGAAGGGGGAGGAGCAGGGCGACAGTCGTATCGACTGTCGCCAGAGAAGAAGATGCCCAGGGGAAGGGGCGGCGGCGAGGAGAGGGTCGGAGAGGCGCCAGCTGGGTGCGGCATGGCGCGGGAAGAGCGAGGGAGGGCAACCCTGCAGCTGGTAGTGCGGTAGAGCGACGAGGAGGAAGAGGAGAGGCCGCCGGAGCAAGGGGGGCGCCTGTCGGAGTGGGAAGAGAGGAAGTGGGGGTCTTTCTCCGTCAGGACCGAGCTCCTGAGAACAGTGGAGCGACGGGGGTATTTATAGGGGCGGAATCAGAGAGGAGGGCGGAGGGAGACGACGTGTCTCCCTCGCCGGAGGACGCCGGAGATGGAGACCCATACCGTCTGTGCGTTCGCACGGCCGGTATGGTGGGTTGCAGCGACCAGGGGGGTGTTCCTGCGACGGCTGACGACGCAGGGCACCCCCGGTTGACTTGCCAGACCCTCCCCCTTACCCTGCGCGGCGCCATGCTCCGTGCAAGGTCGCCGGAGCATGGTGTCGGTCAGGTTTTGCAGGAGGGACCTGAACGCAAAGAACGAAGAAGAGTTAGGGGCCAAAATGCGAGGGTTCAAAAGTTGAGGGCCAAAAAGTAAATATATGAGGACCAAAGTGTAAAGTTGGTCAAGAAGGTTTCTTCTTAGGCTCAAGTTTTTATACATGACTAATTAGGACCTAAGGAATCTGATGGTGAATTTTATTTCTAGATTAAACCTTGTTTGATCGGTCAATTTATGCAAAAACCCAAATTAAGTTATTAATTGGGCATGGTTCTCAATGTAGGTCAAAAAGGGTTCCGAAGGCCAAATTGAGGTTCTAAACCCTAGAGATTATTTTTCTATGAATTTTAGAGGGTTTATTATATTTTTACTTTGCCTCGAACCTTGTGAATTGAAGTGGATTTGTTTTAAGGTTACAGATTATCATTTAGTTCCTTGGAATTGCTGTAGCCCTTATCAGATCATCCCACTTTCCTTCTTATTCGGTTTGTTTGACCTATGTTTGGACCTGTATGCAGATTATACTGGTAAAATTGCATTTTTACCCCTTATGACTTATTTTCTTCTTAAACTCAGAATTCTCTGAGTTAAGCCTTTCCTTGAGTTATGTAGGAGCTTTTATCCTTTGTATTAGGTCAAAATGAGCTAGTTATGGCTCATGATGAGGTTCTCATCATCAGGCTAACCCACTTTCTTTCTTATTAAGCCAATTTGACCTATATTCAGACCCTTAGACACCCTGATTGTGCACTGCATTGGTAAAATTACAGTTTTACCCCTTATGACTTATTTTATTCTTCAATTTAGAATTCTCTAAGTTAGGCTTTTCTTTAGATTTTGTAGGAGCTTTTTCACACTTGTTTAGATCAAATTGTGCCAGTTAGGGTTCATGATGAGGCTCTCATCATGGGTTAATAAGTATCTTTTTTAAGTAAATTAATCAATTATGTTCTTTGAAAATGATCATAGTATAAATCTTAGTTTATCTTTAATTAATTTTACAATCTAAGTTTATTCTTTGTTAAGAGACATATATTTTATAAAATAAAAAATCTAATCTAAAAAATCTAAAGGTTGAAGATGATCTTCTCCTCCTTGACTCCTCCTTATCATCTTGCCTCCTTATCATCATGCCCGTTTGCCTTGATCTTTACCTAAATCTGAAAAGTACTCAATTTGCAAACATTAATCTATAATAATTTTGTTAACACTATAACAAGATGTGGAACAGGGTTCTAACAGAAGGCTCTATCGCAAGCATTCTGGGAGCGAGGACAATTGGCTCTTTAAGAGTTTGGAGGCAGATGTCCTTGTCTTGCCCTTGAGGGATGGCGGCAAGTTTTTCTAATGCATTTGCTAAGGGGTTGTCAGCTCAGGGTACCCACTTGATGGAGACGATTTTGAAATCTACCAACTCCTCCTTGACTTTATCTGTGTATAGCATCATGTTCAGATCCCTAGCCTGGTATTCGCTGTTTATTTGGTTGGCGACCAGCTGGGAGTCCGTATGAATCTCCAGCGAGGCAATCCCCATGGACTTTGCTACCTGGATGCCTACCATCATGGCCTCGTATTCCACCCAGTGATGGGCCTCGGAAGGTCCTACCAAAAGATTTGTTATCATAGGAGGTGCTACTTAACCATTAATCATCCGTCGCATTGGGATGTAGAACGAAAATCAAGCAAACGCAAGGGAAAACGAGGATTTGGTGACTCAGTTCCACCTTAAGGGGTGTACATCTAGGGGGAGGTGATGATAATGTCATCATCTGCCATAACGAACTTTAATTGGTCAAGATCAAAAGATAAATGCTCCTACATAACCGCTGGAGAGTCGTAATTCACTTATTATCCTTTCCGAGACATGCATTAAATCAGGCGTAAATCTGCAGTTTTAACATCATATCCTAAATGCAGAGTAATCATGGGGTTTCCCACAGGTTAATTAAACGTCAAATGGTTATAAATGTCTAATAAGAGGGTCCATGTAGACAAAAACGAGTTTTTACACATTTCAATAATTAATGGACATCCGAAACCTTAATTTCAAACCTGCTTAATTAACTGAGGTTATGGTCAGGATAAAATTCACCTAAACCTTCTCGAAATCATAGAAAAATATTCTATAAGGTTTGTTACCTTTGATTTGGCCATCTGAACACATTTTGACCTAAAACAGAGTCTCAGATGGAAAGTTACCCTAATTTAGATTTCTACGTAAATTGACCAATCAAACTTAGTCAAAATCAAAATTCGACTTCACCATCAGATTCCTTGGGTCCAAATTAGGTTTGTACCAAAATTTGAGCCCAATTAGAGATCATCTTGACATAGTTTGCATTTCAGTGCAGTCAGACTCTCTATATCACACCAGCCCCTGACTTTTGAAATTCTTGCAAATAGGTCCCTAATTTTATCATCGTATTTGTAAATAGGTCCCTACTGCCATTATTGTGAATAGAAGCTCCACCATTGAGATTTGAGCGAGGATTTCTCTTTCGATTCTCAATCAATCAGTCCCAAAATGGAAAGAGATTTCTTGAGGAATTCCCTTCCAAATGAGACCGTCCATGGATCCTACTTCGCTCCCAAAAGCTCATGCGAACCTTTCAAAGGTTCAGGTTTCCTTTTGTGCGAGGACCACATGCTTCCAAGCTTGGAATGCCCTTCTAAGCCCAATAAAAGACCCCCTAAGGACAAATTGTTCTCCTTAGCTTGGTTTGGAGGTCAAATTCCCCCTCTTTCCTTCTACCCGACCTCCATCTCCACCAACTCTGGCGAGCTCCTCCATCCACCTTCCTCATCCGTCGTCACAGACAATAGCTCGTAGATTCTTCTTCCTCACATTCCTCTGCCACTCGCGATACTAGCAAGGGTCTCCTTCCTTATCTTCCTCATCGCTTCTTCACCACCGAAGACTTCATCTCCTCCAAGTCCATCGTACCACCGTTAAGGACCTTCCTCCCCTTTCGACCGTTAGTTTAGGATTAGTTAGGTTCCTTCCTCTCTCTACTTTCTTTTTATCTCATTTATCATTCAATTCGACCCACACCACCACCACACGCCGTCATCTTCTCCATCTCTAGCGAGGCCTCCCCATCACTACACACCTCCATTTGCCTCGCCATCACCTCCACAAGCATCGTTGTCCCTCCACCAACAAAAGCCCTCACTTAATTTCATCTTCCACTCACCCAAACTCCCCATTGACCAACCCACCTTCGCACGGTCTCCGTCGACCTCCGCAAACCACCACACTCACTCCCACACCACGAGGACACCGCCATCACCTTCACCGTCCTCCAGCGATCATCCTGAGGTATTCTATTGTGGCCGTGAGGCCTTATTCACAATTTCAGTTCTTTGTTGTCATCCTCCGCTGCCACCATCGTCTCCGACAACATTCACAATTCTCCGACTGTTATCCACCTCAATTCCACCTCCAGTCTATGTGGCCCAGTTCCAGGTGCTTGCTCTAGGCATCCAATTGAAGAACCAAAGCTATAGCCGCTACCAATTGAAGAAGATCTCCAGCTGCTGTATTCATGC
The DNA here is from genome assembly GCA_037157565.1 of Thalassia testudinum. Taxonomy (NCBI): domain Eukaryota; kingdom Viridiplantae; phylum Streptophyta; class Magnoliopsida; order Alismatales; family Hydrocharitaceae; genus Thalassia; species Thalassia testudinum. The sequence goes on from JAZHRO010000030.1 coordinate 61,050,884, forward strand.
GAAGAGGAGCAGTGGGATTAGTCCCACATCGGTGGGAGAAGATCGCCTGCATACACATAAAAGGATTTTGTGTTTTAGGCTATTCGTCGAAGAACATGAGGGTTAGGTCCCCTTATCCGCTCACCCGCTACCCGCCTAAGCCCTCACTCCTTGCCTACGACACCACGCACGCAGGCTTGGACCTGATACTGCTTAACTCGAATACCCGATTACAACCTGATTATCTGAGGAGAAGAAATAGAGAGGGGAAATTGTGAGAGAGTGGGGGGGGGCTTGCTCTCTTGTGCTTTGTGCAGACACTTAGCTGTTGAGGGAATTATTCCCTTGTGCTTGTGAAGAAGAGGCTCTGAAGAAGGAAGGAAGAAGAAGAAGGAGAAGGCTTGAGAAGAAACTAAGGAAAAGAAGAAAAGGCTGAAGGAAGAAGGAAAGAAGAAGAAGAAGAAAGAAACCTTGGCACTGTAGCAAGGAGACGTTTAAGTCATCTAGTAGAAAGACCTGACGTCTGATGAGACTGATTTAGCTTAATATTTGCCTGCGTGGAATTAAAGCTTAAGTGGTTCGAGCCACTGTTCATTTATTTGAAATATTTGAGTAATTGATATATATATATATATGCTTAGGCTAATAATTAGTGATCTAAATTACCATTATTTTATCTTAGAATTCTTTTTGTCATATCAAACTCTTTGAATACTCATGTTTGTCATTGAATATCAAATTGAGTAGATATTATTCATTGAATATCATGTATTTGGCTTCGTTTATTGTGCTCATTTATTTTTTGATTAAGATTAACGCGTGAATTCCATATTTGCTCTCTGTGTTTGACCTTGGACTTCATTTTAGATTTTGAGTTATAAATTGTATCTGTTGATTGATCTATTTAGGAGATTTTACTACAACGAAACGATGTTATAAACTTCTCGATAGCCCTATCAACAAGAGGACGATGCTCCCAACTATACACTAGAATTTCAGGGATACATTTTACATAATCTGGCTCCCTCTCCGGGGAGGAGTACCCCCTACTGGGGGTCTCCTTCTCTATTTATAACATGGGGAATACTCTCACTGACGGGCTTTGGTACCCCTACTTGTCAAGCTACGTGGTAGCTGTCAGGGTCCAGGTTGTCAGGCCAATCATTTCGTATCTTCCTCCTAAGCTGTGTAGAATATTCTAGCAGACCGGGCCAGTGTTGACCGGGGACCCGGCTGATCTCAGGCGAGACAGGAATCTGGTTCCGCTTGTGCACTCCATGTCTAGGTAGCCGGATCCTTTGTTGGGTCGAGTGAAGAGTTTTGGATACGAGGGTACTTTTTACCCCTCATCATATGCCCCCACACTCTAGCTAGTGTGAACTGCTAAGTAGTAAAAACTTCTCGGTAGGTAATGCCCCCAGATGTTCATCCGGCTATATTGCAATAGGGGGAACATTTATGCTTGTAGAGTTAAGTGGCCTCCACCTGCTTCCGGTTGCACGAAAGATGTTTCTTGTTAGGGCGTATGAGCCCGAGCTTGTGCCAGTTTTAGGCGGTGGCATGCTCTAAGGTGGAGCGCGAGCTGTGTAAGCCCGAGTTCGTGCTAGCCATATGAGGCAGGTATTGACTTCGACGTGGGGTGTATGAGCCGTAGCCTGTGCCAACCTAGAGAGGTGGAAGGAATTTGGGCGTGGGGTGTATGAGCCCTAGCCCATGCTAGCCTTAAGAGGCGGTAGGAATTTGGGCCTTGGGCCTATGAGCCCTAGCCCGTGCCGGCCATGAGAGGCGGCGTTTCTCTTAATTGAGATGCTGGGGCGGGGACTGTTGCTACCATAAGAAGTCGTGACTTGAAGTGTCACACCTTTTTGGAAGGGCATAAAAGATTTTTTGAATGCTTGACGTAAAATAATGCACGAGGTTCTTGATCGGTGATTTTATTGGTGCAATTACGCTACCGCGGGATCAATGCTGTATCCTGGGGGATTTGGTTCCTCGGGAATTGGCTAGCTGCAAGGGGTAAAAAGACATTACTACCCTCAGGGGCCTGAGGGGCGAGGTTATAAATAGGGGCTCAATGTGGGCCTTGTTCCACCGGCCTTCATTGTCCTTGATTGCGTTTAGGGGAATTGAGGATTGAGGAACAGTTGTGATCTCGTTCGTTTCTCGAGTAGAGTGCTATCGTTGAACTTCTGTGTGTCTTGCAAAGCAATCGAAGAGTAGCTATGTGCGGCTCTTCAAATGGAGGTAAACCCCTTCTGGTGTCCCTGGGCAGCTCCCTTGGTAACTTTGTAAGGACAGAGCAGGAGCTACTATCGTCAGAAACTCCTCCTGTGGTAGTGTACTTGCTCGGCTAGAGGCGGGGTGTCGGCTGGACAACGCCCGCGATGCTTCCCCGGACAGTGGACCTCATCTGGGGATTTCCTATGGAAGGGCTAGCTGAAGGTCTAGCGGCATTGACTACGTGGGGCCCCTCACTGGTAGATTGGGGCATACTCCACACGTTTGGATGGCCTCGACTGCCCCTAGCAGTCGGGGAGCCTGTCCCTGCTTGTGCCTCCTTATCCCTTCTGCGAGTTCACGGGGGTGGGGCGGGGGTTGCTGCTGTCAGAAGTTCCTCGCGTGGAAGTGCATTTGGCCGAGTAGAGGTGGGACAAGGCTCGACGAGGGGTCTTGCCGGTAGCTTTACTGTCCAAGGAGGTGGTACCAATGTTGATGTCGGATGTCCCCATTTGGCAGGCTTTTTGGCTCCTAGGGCCCGACCGATTGTGGTCCTACCTTTCCGCCAAGGGGTGTACGGGCTTCAGTTGCACCCAGGCCATGCCACTAGGAGGTGTGTTTGCCTGAGCGCTTGCTCTCCCTTTTGGGGAGTCTCCGGCAATGCTGAGGGAGGCGCCAAACGCGGCGGAGACTAGGCTGGGGCTCCACCCTCAGTAAGAACAAGCGAGTGGAGTGTCCCACCTGCCGGAGGAGTTGGGCGAGGTTAGCCGCAATACAAGGTGGCTTACTTGGCCAGGCTCGCTGCTGGTCACAGAGTTGGACAAGGGCCCCTGTCTGGGGGGCCGTGGTCCCTCTGGACTTGCACAACTACTTGCCTTCTGTTGTAGGCGCCTTCTAAGGGAGGCACAAGTTTTGGAAATATCCACCCTTTTCTTGGGGGTCGTGATACTTCGTAGTGTCACCTTCATCCTTTGTGATGGATAGGTGAGTGCCTCTGGGTATTGCTGCCAGTATCTTCATACTAGCTTGTCTCTTTCCAGCTGTGACTTAGCCGGAGACAATATTCTAGAGAATGTAATAGTTCATGTTTGTTGTAAAGGAAATAAAAGAATATTTTTTTTATTCCTTGTATGGACTACTCGTATGCCAAGTGTGAGAATGTATTCTTTGCATGGAATTGCTCACACAGGTTTCATGAACCGCATTTTAGGAGGCTTGGCTTGATCCCTTTCGCTTACTCAAACGACTTGGCATAGAGGCTCCTCCTATCACTTCCTTCCGACTTATAGTTGGCGGGGCCTATCAAGAAGCCCGTGAGGAGGGCCATCTGTCATAGTGGCCAGGCACCTATGGCCGCATTGTAAAGACACAGGTGGGTTGCCCTTGGAGGCCTTCTCTGTAGCCTTTCTGAGCCGACTAGTTATCCGATGCCTGGTCCAGCCACTCCCCTTAGCAAACGAGAGGAGGACATTTTCTATGAGAAGCGGCATCAAGGCTACTCGGCACGCAACGCTTATCCTGTAGAATAGTTGGGCTAAGGTCATCCATGATGGGTACCTTAGCTTTGATCGACTCTCCTTGCGAGGCGACGATAAGAGGGGGCAAGGAGTCTCGACTCATCTTTTGGATTTTTAAGCGGGATGCTTTGACCCATTTGCGCATTCCTCTAGGGGTCGATTGTTTACAAGGGGCTTCCTTGAAGAATGATCGAGAGAGGGGGCCAACCTTAGGAGGTGGCCCGAAGGGAAAGGTGGCTTCAAGGTGCAGGAAGCCAAGCTCGTGCCTTCTTGAGGTGTCACGTCACCCGAGGGATGGGGAGCTATGGTCCCACTCGTTCCTTTGTAATACAGCAATTGTTATTGAAGGCTGGCCAGACCTTTACCTTTAGTTTAATGGACGGGTGCCTTTTGAGGGCAAAGTGACTCAGACTCTCACCATTGGGCGGTATGCTGAACTTCAAGCTGTATGGACTCCGTGATTTGAACCTCAGTTGCCACCTGACGGGGTTTACCCCCTGGGTGTAGTTAGGAGGGTGCTTCAGCTAGTCTTGCGCTACCCGGGCCATTCTTGTTGGTGCCTGGGGGGCAAGGGGCTACGACTGCCTTAGCAATGCCATCCCTTGTCTTTTGTTAAGGGTCGGGGGAAGTTAGGGCTCCTCCCACTGAATCATGCGCTTCCCTCTGGGGGATGCTCGGTTGGGTCTCCTAGGAGGCCCTTTAGCTAGGGTCCGTCTTCGGTGATACTCGCTACGTGTCCCTCTTGGGGGTAGGGCAGAGGTGCCATTTGCCAGAGCAACTAGACGCCTTTCGCTGATGTGGGAGCCTTGAGGTGGGCTCCGCTGTTGGGGCTTGTCACGCTGCTTGAGACCATCGTTTCCCTCGGGAGGTCATTTTCTTGGACGAGCTGGTCAGCATCGTCGGGATGGAATCGAGTGGCTGAGGCAAAAGAGCCTGGTGGAATTCCTGCGAGCATTGGTTTAGACCCAGGTGTTGGACCGTGGTCCATTACCTCAGCCTCTCTTCAAAGGCGAGGGCCTAGGAGTTGGCACTAGGTGGCCTACCGATTCCACAAAGGCGGTTGGTGGCTTGGTCGCTTTCTAGACGTGGCCCTTCTGTTACTGGGCCAGTCCTTATTATCATCGTGGCCGTGAGGCGTGGTACCATCGGGCACTTGTCCGCCTGGCTGTCCCTTCGAACAGGGTGAGTGTCGGGGGACTTTTGTGTGGGTTGGCGCCTGAAGGTGACTGTCGCTTAGGCTGTGGAGTAGGGACGACCTTGGAGGGTGACGATGGGTGCTCGAACTCTTGCCGGTGAAGGTCGGAGGAGCGCCAAGCGAAGCTTGGAGCATAGGGGTCCAAGCCTTGCATTACGAGCGTTGCGCGACATTGCGCCACCCAGGGCATGGGACGCCAAGGTCCCAATTCAACCTTTGGTGGCCGTCATGGTGACCATTAGGTGAGGTGGCCCAAATCCTTACTATTTGCTTCGACGATGACTCACTCACGGAGCAGCAACGACTTTGTCAGTGAGCGGTGCATGGAACTTTCAGGTGCATAAGCCTGAGTTCTTATCGGCATAGGGAGCTGATGTCCCAGTCACTACAGGTAAGGTGTAGGAGCCTTGATTATGCCATTCTCTGGGAATGGCATTCTGGTGACCAATAGGCTGGGAATGGGTGCCTTTGCTTGAGTCCGTGTTAGTCGTTAGGGGTGGTTTTGCTGGCCTTGGGAGGCAGCAATTGTCAGGATTGCGAGGGCAGATCTATCCAGGACTCGGTTGGCTTGAGAAGGTGGCCTGTCAGCCTGACTAGGTGATGGTGTGAGGGAGCGTTGTGTGGGCCCGCTTGAGCTTGGACCGATTTTTAGACTGGCCTACCGTCCTTGAGAGGTGGCAGGGAGAGGAACATTGGGCATGCCCGCTTGGGTTCTCACTGACCATAAGAGGTGGCTAACGTTGGCCCCTCGAACGTATTCATCCGAGTCGTAGTTAACCCGATGAGGTGGGTAGCCGTCTCGAAGGGACGACCAACAAAAGAGGGTCAAATGTATTCGCCTGAGTTTATGCCAACCTTAAGAGGTGGCTTGCCATCCTGAAGAGGTGGCAACATGTGGATGCGCTGGTCTGAATTTTCTGCCCACCTTAAGAGGTGGCTCGTCAGCCTAAAGAGGCGAGGATACATGGAGCATCGAACGTGTTCGTCTAAGTTCTCGTCCATCTTAAGAGGCAGCTTGCCAACTTGAAGAGGTGGCTTGTCGACTTGAAGAGGTGACAATAAATGGAACGTCGGATGTGTTCGTTCGAGTTCTCGCCGACCTGAAGAGGTGGCTTGTCGGCCTAAAGAGTTGGCAATAAATGGAACGTCAAATGATGAGAGCCTCATCATGAGCCCTAACTAGCTCATTTTGACCTAAGAAAGAGAATAAGAGCTCCTACATAACCTAATGAAGGGCTTAATTCAAGGAATAAGTGTTCTGAGAAGAAAATATGAAATAAAGGTTAAAACTGTAATTTTACATTTGCAGTACATAAACGGGATTTTACAGAGGCAAAGCATAGTCAAATGATCTGAATAAGATAAAACGTGAGTTGATTCAATCAGAAATGGGTTATTATGCAATCCAAGAATTAAATGGCATTCTATAACTCTAAAACAGACCCGCTTAATTTAACAAGGTTCTGGTCAGGATAAAAATCAACTAAACCCTCTAAAATTCATGGAAAAATATCCCCTAGGATTTAGAACCTTCAATTTGGCCTTTGGAACCTATTTTGACCTAAATTGGGGTCCTAGCTCATTAATTAACCTAATTTGGGTTTTTATGTAAAATATCTAGTCAAACGTAGTCAAACCTAAAATCCAACTTCACCATTGGATTCCTTAGGTCCAAATTAGGTTTGTACCAAAATTTGGACCTAAGGGGAGGTCATCTTGACCTACTTTGCAAAATAGTACACCCAATTACATTTTGGCCCCTATCTTTTGAAAACCATTGCACATACCCCCCTAACTTCCTCGCCACTCTTACAAATAGGTCCCTCCACCATTAATGGGGAGAAATCCTACTCCGGCGAGGAATGGAGGGGGAGTACTCCCTGATTCCTCAGAGATTTCCTCCCAGATTTGGAAGGAAGATTCTCTGAGGAATTCCCTTCCATCTGATCTCGATCATAATATCTGATTTGCACCCAATCTCTCGTGCGAATGCACGAGAGATTTGGGTCTCTAACTGATTCCTTCTCCGACGAGGACTCACGTGCTTGGAAGCTTGTCTTCCAAGCACAGGAGCCCCTACCAGCATCTATAAAAGGATCCTCAACCCCGGCCACACCTCTTCAGTTCGACTTGGCCAGAGATCCACCCCAATTTCATCCTCTTCTCCTCCAGTCAAGTAGTCCAGCGAGCTCCGGCGAGCCTTCCTCCTCTTTCTCGTCGCTCTGCCACAATACCAGTGGCAAAGCTGCCCTCACCATCTTCCTTTGCATCGGGCAACACCCACGTGAGCATCTCCAGCCTCGTCGTCGCTACCGTCTCCCTCCACCAGACACTTTCTTCTCTAACAACAGCAGGTACTGCCAGTCGGCACCTCTCCCCCTTCGTACACTTAATTAGGTTAGACTTACTCCTCTCTATCCCCTCTTCAATTCCCCTCAATCTATTTTACAAATTACCACTCGATAGCCACTATCCACCGCCATCTTCCCCATCTCCGGCCAACCTCCGGCGAGACTCACCCATTACTCCACACCTCCACACGTCTCGCCACCAACCTCTTCACCTCTGCCGTCGACCACTGAACATCTTCCACCCATCCATCGACCGCCTACACCTCCCTAAACACCCCCCGACCTAACCCATAAGCCTAGCCACAGAGCGACTTAGGCACACACGCCTAGGCCGCCCCGTGGCCAGCCACCAACCACCTCACCTTCACCGTGAGACTGCGAAGCTCCCCATCTGGTTCAACGAGGCTGCAAGGCTGTCTTTGTGAAGTTCAAATCTAACCCCTCTGCCGCCATTAGCGACGGCTTGAAGGAGCTCGTAAGCTTGCTCCAAGCAAAAGCACTTCAAGGTCCCAGGTCCAGAAGGCATGGGTTGGTCTCACGCATTCATCTGTCCAGGCAATTAGCTCTACGAGGCCTCCAGCTATAGCAATTGGAAGAAGACATTTGCCTGCAGGTGCATGCAGAAGCGGGTGGGACATTTAGTCCCACCTCGTGAACGCATGAGCACGGTGGGTAGCATAAATTGCATTTGTGTGTTTACGCCGTCTGCCTCAAGTCACACAGGGGTGAGGTCCCTCTCCCTTACCATGCCTCATCTGTGACATTGCCCCGCGAACCTGGCACCCGACCCGACTAACCTACCCGTGCACTCCTCGCGCAACACACCCACGTCGGTGCGCCTGAACCTGGGCGCGCACCCGACCCGATTACCCGGCTCTGGGAGAGCATACCGAAGAGAGATACACAGAAAGAGAGAGACGCGTGGGAGGGTAGGGGAATAGGTTTTGCTGTGTGGTGATTGTGTAGGGAAGAAGAAGGAAGAGGAAGGCGTAGCAGAAAAGCCTAAGGGAAGGTGAAGGAAGAACTTAGTCGCAGAGGAAGAAGAAGGAGAAAGGCACTGTGCAAGAGAAGAAGGAAGAAAGGAAAGAAGCCAAATAGAAGAAAGCCAGAGGAGGCTGAAGGAAACAAAGGCAAGGTGAAGCTGACACTTAGCCGCAGACAGACAGCAGAAAAGAGAAGACTTAAGAAGGAAGGGCAGAAGACAGAGGAAAATAAGAAGGAAGAAGAAAGGAAAGGCTAGAAAGGAGATACAGAGAAGAAACAAGGAAGAAGAAGCAGACGGCCAAAGTCAAGGAAAGAAAGGCACTGTGCAGAGGAAGAAGAGAAGGAAGAAAGCAAAAGCTAAGAAGGTAGAAGAGAAGCAACTGAAGCAAAGACAGAAAGAGAGAGAGAAAGAAGAAGAGAAAGCTGCAAGGAGAAGAAAATAAGAGGCCATCATTTAAGATGTCTGATCATAGAATCAAATGTCCAACTCTTCTTTTTTTGCTATAATTTAATTCATAAACTCTTGCATTTAGATTCTAAATTAAGTTTTGAGTAATTCTAAGTGTTCAATTACATTATTGAGATTGATGAATAAATTCCATTTGTTCCTTGTGTTCGACCTCGGATACTTAGGTTTTCGAGTAATAAATTCTTATTTGTTGTCAACGCTTGGTCACCTATACTACAATGCAACTGACTTAAAAGCTTGACAAAGCATTGCAACATCGAACGCGTCCATCCGAGTTCTCACTGACCTGAAGAGGTGGTACGTCCATCCGAGTTCTCACCGACCTGAAGGGGTGGCTTGCCAGCCTAAAGAGGCGGTGATAAATGGAACATCGGGCATGTTCGTCCGAATTCTCACTGACCTGAAGAAATGGCTTGCCGGCCTAAAGAGGCTGCAATAAACGGAACATTGGACACGCTTGTCCGAGTTCTCACCGACCTGAAGAGGTGGCTTGCCAGCCTGAAGAGGCGGCAATAAATGGAACGTCGGACGTGTCCGTTCGAGTTCTCGCGGACCTAAGGAGGTGGTTTGATGGACCGGAATTTAGTCCTGGGCCTTCTTTGGAAGCAGATTGCCAGGTGAGGGCTGAGAGTAGCCGTCACTTTCTACGAGTGGCAGTAGCTCATTGTGAGAAGCGAGAGCCTATCCTTAATGAGACAGGTTGGCCTCTTGCTACCATTACGGTAGGTTGCAGGCCTCCAATGCCTAAGTTGGTGGACACGAGGTTGCCCTTGTAGTGGTCGGGACTATGCATAGAGGGGGTATCCGACGTCGGCCACCCTTAAGGGGTGATTTTGTCGTCGTAGGGACTTAAAGGGACACTATGGTCCCCAATAGCGTTATGAGGCGGCCTTTGTGAGAGAGGGTCCCTCCAAGGGGCCATCGTTCCTCAGCCTCTGGAGGGATTGAGATAGTCCTAGCCCCGACGAGCTTAGTCGCATCGCAGGGTAAGAAAGGGAAGTGAGGGGTGTCGAGACTGTGGCGTCTGGCTATGGCCCTAAAATCTCCTAGCAAATCCGTCGAGTTGACCCTTCTCTAGATTGCTCGGACTGGGGCCCCCTTTCCTTTCTTAACACGAGCTTCTCGGGTCGCTTCGACTCTCCTTTTTGCGCCTAGTCACCGTTGCTTCGCACGTTGCTCCCACCCTCGGAGGGGGTCAGGCGCACATCGAGGGGGTCTGGCGGCGAGCATGCATTGGTGGCCAGTCGGCTAGGTCGCCTAGTGGCATAGTTACCCAGGATACCTTAATGTGGCATGCGACGGTGGGTGCAACTTAAGGATCCTCCCTCTGAGTGGGCCAGGTATGCGATGGGAGACTCCTGGCGACAGGCAAGTAGCAGTGGACAGTCGGTCGAGCTACCTAATTCTGTTTTCAGTCTGGCCATGTTAGGTATGGTAACCCAGTTAGGGTGTTTGTCCCCATCTGAGTTGGAACGTCGGAGGGTCATGTCCTTCCCCTTCCTCATCTTCTCCCGGTTGCCAAAGCGTCGCGAGCGGGACTGCTAATGGGAGGAGAAGAAGGAATTCTCATTGGAGTGGTGATGTGCTAAGTGTGCGCCAACTCGAAAGGGGTGGTTTGGATGGCAGCTTAGCTTGAGCATCCTCGACAGGTGTTGCCATAGGAAGTTATGTGGGTTGTTGACTTGTCTCTAATGACGCTGCTCCCGGAGGTCCCTTTGGCTTCTATGCCGACGTGTCCAGGAGGTCGGGGGCAAAGTCCTTGGTTACCCGTGGGCGTTGTGGTGGAGACTTTCGCCTGGTCAATGGCCAAGGGAGTGTGCTTTCCGAAGGGTTTAGAGTCGCCCTGTTGAGGGAGGCTTTTATCGAAGTAAGCCTGAAATGCTCCACCAAAACATGGGGAGGTCTGACCATATCCTCCTCGCCTCGATGGAGGTTGAAGGGAGGTACCTGGGGAGAGCCTATCCAGAAGGGGGACTTGATTTCATGGAGTGACATCGACTTGAGGTCGCTTCGGCCTTTGCGCTGGTAGGCTCAAGTGCTAGGAAAAGAGGGCCTCCAGTGGCGTGAGTGTTGTCGCCAAGGTTTCAGCAGCGATGTTCTGGCGACAGCTCTAGTGGATCTAGGTGACATCACCTGCCCCTCCGGATGGGGTGTTGACCCGCCTAGCTCTCATCTTGTAGCGAAGGCAGCGGCGGCTACCTGCTGCTACCGGGGCTCCTCTCCGGGGTGACCCCTTCAGTGCCCTACGGGCCTTCCGCTCCTTGGCCTCACGGGACCTGGGGGCAGCAACCCTTAGTCTAAGGTATGCCCCCCTTCAGGCACGCTCGCCTAACTTATGGTCAAGGGGTGCATTCATTGAGGAATCATGTTGGCCTGCGTGGGCGCTCTCCACTGTTAAGTAGTCCATCTTGGGCACGTCCGCTTGGCGCTTGGCCAAAGGAGTGCATTCTCCTTTAAACGTGGGCTTGCGCTGCTGATGAGTGGCTACTCATCATGGCTAAAAAGCTGAAGTTAAGCTAGACACTAAGTAAAACAACATCAGATTAACAGATAAAAAGGGTTAAGTGTGGGAATTAAAGAAAAAGACCTAAAACCTTTACTCTGTGTTAAAACTTCATAATTAGGTCACAAAATGAGATATTCTGAAAGCAAAGTACAAATGATGATCCATGCATCAATTGAACACATAAATAAGTTTAAAAGGTCAAATCAGAAGTATAATCAATGTCTTAAATGTTCAATTGAGCACATATAAAAATTTGAAGGCAATTGGACATCATTTAGGTTATGAAATAGGTAGTTTACACTTAGGTCCTTCATGCATTACACTCTTGCCCTTAAAAACTCCCCTTTGGACCTACTTGTAAGTCGAGGGACCCTTTTGAAAGGCTGCAGGGCCCTTCCAGTTGTAGTTCTTTTCACTTATGGGCCTGCACGTAATTCTTCTACCCCTTCGTTCAAGGGTCTATTTGCAATTTTCCCTTATTTCAGAGAGAGGCCTGCTGCTCTTCGCACACACTGTAGCGCGCGAAGAACACGGCCAATCTCAGTCGTCCGTCACTCTTCATGATCTTGATCTACGGTTAGATTCGAATGGAAGTTTCACGCGATTCGGTGCATGCGATCACCCCTCTCCCCAGATCTCATCTGACGGTCAGATTTTGTGCTTAACTCGCCGCGCGCTCCGCTCCTCTCATCCTTACCGCCGGTTGCATCTTGATTATCCTCACCTGCGCGGTGATCTCAGCCACTGAGCATGCTACTTAAGCACCTCAATGGTGTCACGCGCAAGGGATCGCTCCCTCCTACACCTCTTAGCGATCATTCGTCCACTCCAGTCCCTCCTCCCCATCAAGCCTCTGATTTCACAGCCACCGGCTGTGAAATCATCACCTTCTCTCGACCTCCTTGTCACTAAGGACTTCATAGCACCTGAGGACGACCCTGGAGCCTCACTAGCAGACTCTTCCCTCCGCTGGAGTCATCTTCCTCCTTTCTTCCTCCTTAGCCACCGGCTAAGGACCCATAGGTCCCATTCTTCCTGTTAGAATAGGTTTATAATTCTGCATATTAGTTTTAGCTATAGTTAAGTAGTTTAGAGTAGAATTAATGTAATTGATAATGTTTAATTTAGCTGTAGGATAAAGTAGATGTAGCAGTAGAATTAGGCTTTAAATTCCCCCCCCCCCCCCTCTCACCTCCTATGATCATTCCAAATCAGAGGGGAAGACTTCATAAGACCATGTTTTCAAATTATCTCCCTCTCCATATTTTCATGTCCAGTTCTGATTTTCCATGACATGTTTTTCATCTTCCACCCATACACTCTGACCCAATTTCAGATCTGATTGGTTTTCAATCTCAGATCTGAAATTGACGTCAACAAGCACTTAAGGGGCTTCCCACTCACCTCACTCTTGGTCACAAAAGCCCCTGATTTTGGGTCGAAATTTTCAGTTTGTCAGATTTCTCCTCAATTTGGATTTTAAGGATTTTTCTTTTTGGTTTTACTGCCTGATCTGACGAATTGAATGAAGTTGATTTGAATTCCCTGTTGACGAGGAATCTGAGAGGATTTCTGGTGACAGAAATCATCTCAGAAGAGCCATACATAAATCTGATTTGATAATGTCCTGAATGCATTGAATGCAAGTCAGATCTAAGGATAATTACTGTGGTAATTTGAAGTCTGATCTCGCATTCATAAGTCTTTTTTTTTTTTTTAATGGTTGTTTGGTGATTTCCTAACCTAAGGAGTTCTCAATACTCCTTAAGGTTTCATGAAACTGGGATTTGAACTAAGGGCTTTAATTGATTGAATTGATTCTTCCTTCATGTTGTCTATAGCATTAGGAAGAGTTAATTCAGTGATATTCGTGGATGTCATCTGAAATGAAGTTTTTGATGAGGGTTTTTGGCATTTGAATTAGGGTATTCAGTGATTTAGTGAGAAATTAAACCCTTGTCAGATTTGGGATTGACAGAGATTTTCTTTTCAGTTTGGATTTTTTTGACTCTGATCCCAGTAAACAAAGCAAAGTGCTGCATCTTGCAGTTACATGTTTTCCTCTTCCAACTCACATTTCTTCTCAAATGGACTAACTGCAGCAGCAGTTAGACCATTTGGATAGTGACTTGAGCTGCTGCAGAGTCTGAAAGGTCTTGTGCTGCTACTGTCTAGTTAGTTGTAATAGATAGATTCTAGCGTTAAATCCTGTAGACTCTAATTTGATCATAGCTGACAGTAGATTGTGTTTCATCTTATATGTAAACAAACTTTCTTATTTCAATACTTGAAATCTAACTTCTGTGCATGCTTGTCTATTCTTTCCCAATTCTGTTAGCTGGTCTAGTAAGAAATCACCATCCAAACAAGAGTTAAAAGAGAAAACTGAACTGAGGATTCTCTCCTTAGTTAACTCTTCCCTTCTCTCCTACTTCTGTCAAACCTGTAACAACAGTAGAACAATTTAAAAAAAAACACCCAAAAGGACCAGAAATAAAAATATTTATATACCTATATATATATACATATATATATTACTTTGTATATTAAGTATACTTATATAGACATAAGCTATATATTAGGCAACACATGTAAATAGATAGTGTAAATATATATATATATAATGTATACTTAACTATGTAAATATAATACTGTAATTTAGGTTTTAGATCTAGTTTAGACAATAAATACAATAATTATATAATTATATATAAATTGAACTAATTTATATGTATTAGTAAACTAACTAGAGCAGTAAGTAGTATAATTAAGAGAGTTAAACTATAAAACTGTATATATACATGTATATGTAGATTATAAGTAAATAAAATCTTTACCTTAATTTAATCCTTTATAAGTAATAAATAATGAATTTATTAAGTTTATAGCTAAGTTGTTAAATTAAATTAGTTAAATTATTAATTTAGAATTATAATTAAGTTAAATTGAATCTGTATAATAAGACTAATATACTTTAAGTAATTTAGGCTAATTTAAGTATATTTATATCTGATTATATTAAGTTTAACTTAATTTATAAGCAGAACAATTAAAACTGCTATTTAAATGTAAATAAAACATACATTAATTCGGAAAAATATAATAAAAATGTATATAAAATACTTATGTATGTATTCTAACTCTGTATGAGGTCAATTAGACCATCTAGTAACTAATTTATAAGTAATTAACCAAGAAAACACCAAAATCAGTGTGTAAAAATAGGCTACTTCAGTGAATTTATTTATACAGTAAATCTAATTAAAATTTCAAATTAATTGAACAATTATATAGTATTATGTAAATACTTTATTTTCCATAATTTATTTTTATTTTTAAATAAATTATGGCCCTCGAATTGAGGGCCAAAATCGCTTCCAGCCCACAGCTGCACGCGATTTTCAGCACAGATGTGGTACTCGAATAGTGCCACATCGTGTGCTGCAAACCACGCGCAGCGGTTTATAATGAATTTGTGTTTAAGCCGATTAGTCGTCACGGGCGCCCAGCGCCCGAAACAACCTTTACATTCGATTCATCTGAGCATTCTGAACATGATTTGTGTGGGGCCGGGGGCCCGAAGAGGCGTGTGTGCGTGGGGCTGAGAAGGCCCTGTGCTGAGTTAAGAAAAACGTAATTAAGCGACCTAATGAGAATTAGGGTGCGCTTAGTAGAGGTTTGGTCCCACCCTCTGGGTGTTGTGTATCCCTCGAAAAGCACGCCTGCAAATTAAACACATTTTTAATTAATTAAAGAGAATTAATGACGATTGTTAAGCGCCTCTCCGTAGCACAACATGTTAAAGTCACTAAGATAAAATGAAAACACAGAAGAAGAAGAAGAAGAACATCTGATGAAGATTGGTGTGAAGGAGAAGAGAGAGAGGCGATGTACATACGTAAGTAAAAATACATATACAATAAAAATATAAAAATATAAATATATATATGTATACGTAGTATAACCAATTATTTTTATGAAATAAACCCATACATTTACTAACAGAATAAAATATCACCATAATCGTCGCTACAGACCCCAGTTTCCCTCCTTAGGTTTGTATATAGTGTTTTCTGGGATCTAGCGACGCTTACGTCTGTCACTAAAACTGTTGTATGTGTTACTATAGATAACAGACTAGTAAGTTAAGTTAATATACTATGCAATCTTAGTCTATTGTGTACTTTCATGTAAGTATTAATGTTATAACTTGTAAAGGCATAGTTTAAAGTTTAGTGATAAATTGTTTGGTGTTTGTTTGTAGTAGTTTTTGCAAGCATTATAATTAATTCTTAGTAAGTAGGCAAACCATGTCCACATCTATTCATTCTTTAATAAGACGTAAAGCTTCTTTTTGGAATTAGAGGATAATTTTGAGATCAAAGAGCAATGTAATTCAATAAATTACCTCCCAGTGAACGACTTGGAATAAAACCAGTAAAAATTAGATAAGTAAATAATAATGGTTGTAATGACTGGTATTCCATACAGCTCACCAAAATGACACTCATGGTGTTTCAAATCACAACATACTACAACACACCATACACATCAATCAGCCGTTAACAACTCATCCGTTATTAGCTACCCGGTTCATTCTACTCTTTGTTAGTGGTTGAAGCCTCTTCCGTGGGTAGGCGTCAGGGCTCTCCAACTTGGGGGGCGAACCTGCCTTTAGCGACGGCTGTCAACGGCACCGCGTCTCTCAGGTGATCCTCGAGGGGAGTCACCTCACTCCTCGACACCTTGTTGGATACTTGGGTGCGTGACTAGGGGCATTGTGCTCGTGCTTACGGCACAGACGAACTGGCTTGGGACGCCGTGGGTCAGCCACCTTACGGGGCCTAATTCATCGTAGTGCTAAGCCCCGAGCTAAACTGGGTGAGACCAGGCGAGCTCAGTCCCCTATTGCTCAGCTCTTGATAGTTTCTTGGGGTTGCCCCAAGTCCCCGAGTGCTTAGTGAAGCACTCTTCGGGGCCTGCTTATGATAACGTCATCATCAGCCATATCTGGCTTTAATTAGTCATAATTAAAGAATAAATGCTCCTACATAACCGCCAGAAGAGCCCTAATTCACTGCAAATCCATTCCGAGATAAATACAGTAAAACAGGGGTAAAACTATAGTTTTAACAGCATATCTCAATTGTAGAACAATCATGGGATTTTTTAGGGGTTAATTGAAAGTCAAATAATCTTAAATGTCTAACAAGTAGGTCCGTGCAGATAGAAATAGGTTTTTGCACGTTTCGAGAATTAAATGACATCTAAAACCCTAAAAATAGACCCGCTTAATCTCTGAGGTTCTGGTTAGGATAAAATTCACTCAAACCCTATAAAATTCATTGAAAAATAATCTCTAGAGTTTGGTACCTTCAATTTGACCATCAGAAATCATTTTGACCTAAAACTAAGTCTCAGACAAACAGTTGCCCTAATTTAGGTTTTTGCATAAATTACCCAGTCAAACTTGGTCGAAACCTAAATCCCACTTCACCATTGTATTCCTTGGATCCAAATTAGGTTTGTACCAAAATTTGGACCCAATCTGAGATCATCTTGACCTAGGTTACAATTTGATCCAGTCTGACTCTTTTCTCTCACACACATGCCCCTAACTTTCAAAATCCTTACAAATAGGACCCTATTTCAAATAGGTCCCTCCGCCATTATTGTGGAGGAATCCTTCTCCGGTGACCTTTGATTAAAGATAACTCCTTCTCTAATCAATGAATCCCTTCCAAAATTGGAAGGGAGATTCCTTAAGAAGTTCTCTTTCCAACGCATCCAACTTCGATCTCCATTTCCTTCCCAATCTCTCATGCGAATGCATGAGAGATTCGTATATCTCTTGAGTTTCCAACTCTGGCGAACCTTCCAAGCTTACAAGCTTGGCTTCCAAGCTCCAACGGACTCCCTAAGGCCTATAAAAGGGTCCCCATGACAAACTATTTTCCCTACGCTCGAATTAGACCGAAATCATCCTTAATTCCCCCCTCATCACCGACCGAAAAGCTCCTTGACGTCTGACGACCTCTTCTGACCTCCCTCGTCGTCCGCCCTTCATTCGCGTCGTGCCGTACCAGCCGACGTCTGTCCCTCCGTCGTCCTCACCGTCTTACCCTCACCGGAGCACCTTCTTCCTCGACACCATCCAATCAAAGCCGGCGTCGTCCTCTCCCTTTCTTCAATTAGATTAGGATTAGAATAATTTCCTTAGACTCAGGTTAATTCTCCTCTCTCTATTCTTCAAATCCGACCACTAAAGACACTGATCGCCTTCATCTTCTCTGTCTCCAACCGCTCCTATGGCAAGGCATCCCTGCCGCTACACCCCTCCATTCGCCTAGCCACCACGCCCTACACCTCCGCCTTGACTCCACAAACAAAAGCCCTCTCTTTATTTCATCGTTCACGCTCTCACGACCGCCCCCGAACACACCCATCACCGGCTTCCGTCCTCGTCACCGTCCGGCCACTACACCTACTCCCACTTCACAAAACCACCACCATTTCATTCCTCGTACACCGATGACCCTCTTGAGCTTTTTAACTGGGGCGAGAAGCCCGTATTCTTGTATTTCAGGTGCCAGCTTCAGCCGCCATTACCAAGAAGCTTCAAGCTTGATAGAAGCTTGCTCCAGGCCATGCAAGCCCCAGGCTTCACCTCCAAGTTGCGCGAAGTCATTCCAGACATCTTCCCAGGTCTTTGATTGTAGGCTTCAACCTCAATAGCTGCCTCAATTGGACAAGGCTTCATCTGCAGCTACGCGAAGAAGCTGTGGGATTTAGTCCCACCTCGTGGAGCACAGCACCCCCTGCAGCGGATAATTGAATTTATCGCACCAGCTTACCGCCTCAAGTAACATAGGGGGGTGATGTCCTCGCGCACCCCTCGCACATCACCCGTGACACTACTCCACGCGAGCCTGGCTCATACCCGATTTCTCGCCTAAGCCCCACACCTCGGTTGCGACCCACGCCCGCAGCCCTGGTCCCAGGTACACTCTAATCCAAACCCGAATACTTGGTTATCCTTGGAAGAGAAAGAGAAGAGAGAGAGAGTGCAGGGCAGGGGAGGGTCTTGCTTCAGAAGGATCTTAACACTTATCCAAAATCCAAAGTCCTTCCCCCTGTGTGCAAAGAAGAGCTGAAAGAGAAAAGAAGAGGACAGTAGATGTTATGACCCGATCCAAGATCCCTACGGGACCCAAGACTGGCCTGCTTCGACTAATCCCAAGACCCGGTCATCCAACGAGAAATAACCAAAAGCAAGAATTAATTCACACTCACACATGCAAAATAACTAAGCAGAAAGAAAACAAGAGACAGTAAAAGAAACAGAGCATACAATCTCACAATTATTATAGGCCATCACTACTGTAGAGAAAAGTACAGCGGAAAATAACTGAAACAGTAGTTCATAGAGTAGAAATTATGATAAGTTGATTTTTGCTTTCGAATTATGTTATTAGGATGATTTGTCGTTGTAGGATCAAAGTGGTAGAAAATCGCATAACAAAACAATTAAAATTAAAATTAAACCACTCACAAAAGAGTGGGTCGTGTCCACAGGGAAGCAAAACTCGCAATTAGGTCAAAATCAAGTTCGCTAAACTATTCGCCAGATCAAACAATGCCTGTGTAGCTCTCAAAGTAAACCTTAAATTTATGGACAAGTCAAGGGGTGTGAATGTAATTTTTATGTCAAAAAATGATCCATGTGCAAGGGTATGCCATGTACTATTCACTTGCATGCATACGAAAATGTCATTCAAAATTAAATTCAATGCACATAGAGATGAATAATAAGGTTTAACAATTATCTAGAAGCATGAGCATGAAGTCATAAATTCACCACAATAAAACAATCATAAATCAAAATTCATTTTCGTGGCAATGGCATCAAATGTAATTATTAATTGAGGAGGAAATAGGGGATTAGCTTCGATGGAGCTTGTGCACGGATGGAGAGATGGACGGCGAGTTGGCGGCTGGAGGTAGCCCTCTCCGATCCGCACCTGATGGTGGTGGCAACTCAATGGATGATGGTCGGAGCCGGCCTGCCGGAGGAAAGAAGTGGCTGCGGTGGAGGATGCTGCTGCTGGCCGTAGGCGCTGCAGGTGCACGCCGAGCATGGGTGCGTGGAGCAGCGGCGCTCTGCGGGCACAAAGGTGCGCGCGAGGGGGTTCTGTTGGCACCGGTTGCAGGTTTGCAGGGAGGCGCTGGAGTGTTCTGAAGTGGGCGTGGTGAGGGCGAAGGGGCGTGGGTGCATGGGGTGAAGGCACTGCTGGAGGACGCGTGCGGGCCAGATGGCATGCGGGCGTGGGTGCGCTGGAGAACGCGCACTAGGCAAGGGCGCGCGGTGGAGTCTAATGGCGCTAGCGTGGTGGTTCGGGTAGTCGGATCCGGCCCAGACCGGCGGGGCGTGAGCGCGGGCGAGCGAACGTGTGGCGCACTGCGTGCGGGTGAGAGGGACCTGACCCCTGTCTTCGAAGGCAGTAAGCCCTATGCACTTTTACAATTTAAGTGTGGGCGCTCGGCCGCACACTTACGAGGTGGGACTAAAGTCCCACCTCCAAATCTTGTGCCCGCAGGCGAGGAGTCCGCAACCAATTGAAGCAGCTGCGAGGCTTGCGAACCAAATCGCAAGCCTGGATGCCTTCGCAGAGACTGCCCGCACAATCTGGGACGTGCGCCTAGGTTGGGGAAGACCTGGAGCTGCAGGTGGAGCTGCTGCAGCAGGTCGACAATGGCGGCGAGAGGGTACAAACCTGAAATCACAGTGACGGCCTCTCGGCCAAGTCAGAACACGTGGAAAGCTTTGCCGGAGTGTGGCGAAGCCTGTGCGATGGTCGGTGAGGCGCGGGGGTGCGTGTGGAGGTCGACCTAGGTCAAACTGTGGGCGGAAAGATGGGTTTGTTCAGGGGATGGTTGGGCGGTGCTTGGCAGTGAATGGAGAAGGGGGATCGGTGGAGTGGAGTGTGAGGGAGCTTCTGGGCTGGTCGGCGAGGGGTGAAGAGGTCTGTGGACGTGGGATGGACTCGCCGGAGAGGGTGATCGGAGGCGGGGAAGATGGGTCTGGACAGTGGCAGTCGGGTGGTCGAAATGACAAATTGGAAGAGGGAAAATACAAGGGAGAGAGAGCAGAGACTATTTACCTATTTACTCGACGAAGGGGGAGGGAGGAGCATCCGGCTCGTGCCTTCCGGAGTTGGAGACAAAGATGCCCTGGAGGAGGGTTTCGGGGACGAGGAAGCAGACGGAGGGTGCCAACGGGTACAGCCTAGCGCGGACGACAGGGCAAAGTAAACCCTGCTGCAGATAGGGCAGCAGAGCAACGAGGAGGAGGAGAAGATCGTCGGAAGCTTCGGGCTCTCTGACCGAAGGGGGAAGGGATGAAGAGGAGGTGTTTCTCCGTCAAAAAAAGCTTGAAGGAGTCGGCAAGGTCTACTGCTCCTTATAAAGGGCTTGGCGCAGCGAGAGGGACGAGGTGGCGTCACGCCAGCCTCATCGGAGTATGGCCGGAAGGGATACCCATGCCTTCCGCATGTTCGCACGGAAGCATGGTTGACGGCAGAGGTCGTGGGCGGGTCCCTGCGACAGAGGACGTCGCAGGGAACCCCCTTCTGTTCTAGAGGACGGTAGCCTTGCCCTGCACGGTGCCATCCTCCGCGCAAGGTCGCCGAAGGCATGGTGCTGCACAGAAGTGGCAGGGAGGACCGTTCTGCAAAGAACGATGAGAAGTTGGGTCCCAAAATGCAAGGGTTTCAAAAGATAAGGGTCAAAAAGTAAATAAAGAGGACCAATTTGTAAAGTCGGTCAAGGAGGTCTTTTCTTAGGCTCAAGTTTTTATACCAGACCAATTTGAACCTAAGGATTTTAATGGTGAATTTTAATTCTAGGTTGGACCATGTTTGACCAGCCAATTTGCGTAGAAACCCAAATTAAGTCATTAATTGGGCATGGTTCTCATTTTAGGTCAAAATAGGTTCCAAAGGCCAAATTGAAGGTTCTAAACCCTAGGAAATATTTTTCTATAATTTTTAGAGGGTTTATTTGATTTTTATCCTACCTCAAACCTCATGAATTGAAGTGGGTTTGTTTTTAGGGTTATAGAATGTCATTTAATTCCTAGATGTTGCCATAACTCTTTTCAGATCAGATCACTCCACTTCCCTCATTATTAAGCTTATTTGACCTGTGTTTGGACCCTTAATTACCTTGTTCGCAAACTGTATTGGTGAAATTACAGTTTTACCCCTGATGATTTATTTTATTCTTTAACTCAGAATTCTCTGAGTTAAGCCTCTCTTTGGGTTTTGTAGGAGCTTTTTCACACATATTTGGATTAGATTGTGCTAGTTAGGGTTCATGATGAGGTTCTCATCATACCCCCATGCCTAGCTTTTGCTAGTCCCTTAGCAAAATTTTAAGGTTTCAACCCTTGTTCTAGACCATGAAGTTCTTAATGATTTCAGATAAGTGTTTTTTCTTTTGCAACCTAGATTTGGTCAGAATGACAACCATAGGCCTAAAAGTCACTCTAGTACCAACCAAGATCCAGATCTGTCTAGCTTCAGCCTCAGTCCTTAACAAAGGTTTTTAAGGCCTACAAGAACTAACCTAAGCTTATTGGACTTTGTGGTTAAAGCACCCGTGCTTGAGATAATTTTAGCCCTGGCTCAGTTCGCAGTGTGTTTTGTAAGAAAGAGAGGTAGAAGATTTATCTGTTTCGAGAGTTTTCTCTCTCTTTTTCCTTTTAATTCTAACCTAGGATTGGCTTTTCAACACGGTCTGTATCAGATTCCTTGTACCCATCATCAATCCTCAAAGGTTCCTGGAAGTCGATGCTTCGAGATAGCACCGCCCATGGTAACCCCTAGAACCCTGGCTGTTGAGATTTCGAGCTAATCCCATCCATGGTGTTCCGTGGCCAAATTCAGACAGTGGCAATTGACATTTCGTGATAATACTATCCATGGAATCTGAACCAGCAGAGTGCTTACATGCCCCCAGTAGGATATGTAAATATCCTAAGAGACAAGCACCGAGGAGATGACATTTTGTTACACATCTTCGAGGGGAATTTCCCACCTCTCTACGCTGGGAACTCGTCTAAATCAACTTGTGTTGGTTGGCCGCTTCTACTCTATGTGTTATTTACAGAATTTTTGTAACGCTTCTACGTGATTTTGATTTTTATGCTTACTGAACCAGGCTGTGTGTGAAGTTAGGGTGCTTAGGTTACTGAGTCCCGTAAACCAAAAGTTAGTTAACGAGGCCAAATATTCCCTAAGTCTTGGACCTAATACTTAAGCTCTTCATTTTCCTCAACCTCTTGAGGAATGTCTAGATCTTAATGGGTACTAAGAGTCTATCCAAGAATGCCTAAAGTTCACGTTCTTACTAATCTCACTGTGCACTTTTCATTTCTTTTCCTGAATGAGGTCTAGAACTCAGGTTAATTCCTTAATTTCTTACTAACGACTATCACTTTTTTCTTTCATTTTGTGCTCATTTTCATTTTGTTCCTTTTTCTTCTCCTCCTCCTTTGTATAGTTCACAAAATTTTCTTCCCTCCTCTCATTTTATTATTCCTTTTCAAAAAAAATTTTAATTTTTATTGTGTTTTTGGCATATGTGAATTTTTTTGTTTAAAATCTTTTCTTACAAGACTTGCACTTTCATACCCCCCTGTGCCTAAGATTTGCAATGTCCTCATTGTAACTTAGGGGATTTTTATTCAACTTAGTTCATACATTAGGACAGATGTTTTGATGAGTGAATGGGTTGGGATGACTGTTGCAGACGATTTCTAATCTCATATGCAAGCACCTGAGGTGGAGTTGGCTGTCCTAAAGGGTGAACCTTAAGTGCACAAAGGTGTCAGAAAAGGTTTCAGGTTTTCAAAGAGAATGACGAACTGCCTCCCATTGAGCGCTGAGTTTTACGCCATCGGCTGGGCGCAATATGCTCAGGGAAAATGGAGGATAGATGATGATTCAGCCAAATCAGTAGAGATTACATCAATGAACGGTTTGAGTCTCTGACCGTTCACGATGAAAGGTTCAGAATCATGGCTGAGCGAACTGATTTCGATGACTCCATTTTCAAAAACCTGTCAGACTAGGTATGATCCGACCCACTTGGATCGCAACTTCCCAGGGAAAAGTTTGAGTCGGGCATCGAAGAGTAGGACCTTCTGACCAGGATGAAAGATCTTTCTAGAGATATGCTTGTCATGGAAGGCTTTAACCCACTCCTTGTAGATTCGCGAGTTCTCGTACACATCAAGGCGTAATTCATCGATCTCGCTGATTTAAAGCTTTCTGCGGGTTCTAACCTTAGAAAGATCTAGATTACAGCTCCGTACTGCCCAATAGGCTTTGTGCTCTAGTTCGAAGGGAAGGTGACACGCCTTCCTGTACACTAGTCTAAAGGGAGACATGCCTAATTGGGTTTTGTGGGCGATCCTATAGGCCCACAAGGCTTCCGAAAGTCGGGACGACTAGTCCTTCCTGTCAGGCCGAACAGTGACCTGCAGGATTTTCTTGATTTCTCGATTTGATAGCTCAGCTAAACCATTAGTCTGTGGGTGATAAGGAGTGGAGATTCGGTGAGATACCCCGTATTTGGTCATCAGTGACCTAAACTGAGCATTCGTGAAATGGGTCCCCCCGTCAGAGATGATAGCACGAGGAATCCCGAACCATGAGAAGATATTGTGATGAATGAATTTGAGAACGATTTTATGATCACAGGTTCGGGTCGGTATGGCTTCGATCCATTTGGACAAGTAGTCCACAACCAACAAAATGTACTCGAAGCCATCCGAAATAGGAAAGGGGCCCATAAAATCAATCCCCCAAACATCGAAGATTTCGCATACGAGAATCGACTGCAAAGGCATCATGTCGCGATGGCTCATGGTGCCCAAAGTTTGGCAACGACTGCATGCCTTGTAGTGATTGTATGCATCTTTCAACAGAGTGGGCCAATAAAAGCCACACTGGAGGATTTTCGATGCGATTTTGTGCCCAGAGAAATGGCCACCGCATGCCTGGTCATGGCAGAATGAGAGAATATTATTGACTTCACCTTCCAGGACATATCTCCGGATGATTTGGTCGGCACCTATGTGGAAGAGATACAGATCTTCCCACATGTAGTACTTGGCATCAGAGCGCAATTTGTCTTTCTTGGCCTTCGGCCAATCAGATGGGATCTCATGAGAACCTCATCATGAACCCTAACTAACACAATCTAACCTAAATATGCGAGAAAAAGCTCCTACATAACTCAAAGAAAGTCTTGACTCAGAGAATTCTGAGTTTAACAAGAAAACAAGTCATAAGGGGTAAAAATGCAATTTCACCAACATAATCTGTAAACAGGGTAACTCATGGTCCAAACATAGGTCAAACTAACCTAATAAGAAGGAAAGTGAGATGATCTGATCCAACAAGGGCTACAGCAACTCCAAGGAATTAAATGATATTCTGTAACCCTAAAACAAACCCACTTCAATTCATGAGATTCGAGGCAGGGTAAAAATTGACTAAACCCTCTAAAATTCATATAAAAATAATCTCTAGGGTTTAGAACCTTCAATTTGGCCTTGGGAGCCCATTTTGACCTACATTGAGAACCATGCCCAATTAATGATTTAATTTAGGTTTTTACGTAAATTGGTTGGTCAAACAAGGTATGACCTAGAAATAAAATTCACCATTAAAATTCTTAGGTCCCATTTAGTCATGCATAAAAACTTGAGCCTAAGAAGAGACCTTCTTGACCGATTTTGCAATTTGGTCCTCATCTATTACTTTTTGACCCTCAACTTTCGAAACCCTTGCATTTTGGCCCCTATGTTCTTCGTCGTTCTTTGCATACAGGTCCCTCCTGCAAATCTCTACGCAGCACCATGCTCCGGCGACTTTGCGCGGAGCATGGCGCCGCGCAGGGTAAGGGAGACGTCCTGCAGGATGATCCCGGTGTTCCCTGTGACGTCTGTCCTCGCCCACACCTTCCGTGCAAACGCGCGGAAGGCATGGGTCAAAATCCCGGCCATTCTCCGGTGAGGGAGGCATGTCGCCTCCCTGCGCCCACCCCTCCGCCACCGCCTTTATAAGGACCGGCGTCGCCAGCCGATTCTGATAGCTTGGTCCTGACAGAGAAACCCTCAACATTTCCTCTCTCCCCACTCCGACAGGAAACCCACCAGCTCCGGCGACCGCTCCTCCCCCTTCTCGTCGCTCTGCTGCAATACCAGCAGCAGAGTTTGCTCTGTCTCATCTTCCTGCGTCGTGCTGCACCCGCCGGTGCCTCCCTGCCTACTTCCTCGTCGCCGCTCTCTCCCCATGGGTTCTTCTCCAGCTCCGGTAGGTACGAGCCGGCGACTCCGCCCTCCCCCCTTCGTCCCTACAGCTAAGTTCTAGATACTCCCCATCTCCCCCTCTTTCTTTTCCTCACTGTATTTCACTCGATTAACCCTCGACCGCTCCTGTCCACCATCACCTTCCTCGTCTCCGGCCACCCTCCGGCAAGACGCTCCCATTGCTCCGCAGCCCCACACGCCTCGCCGACCCTCACATAACCTCCGCCTCATCACGCTGAACAACCTCCGCCCACCCACTGCCGCTCTACACCCACTCAACGCTCCCCCGAACACACCCACACCTCCGGTCACAGGATGACCTAGGCACGCACGCCTAGGCCGCCCCACGACCTGCTGCACCTTGCACCACCTTCGCCATGCCACGGCGAAGGTCCCCCGCTGATCTGATTAGGCCGAGAGGCCCTTTTCGTGTCTGGCAGACTCCACGCCCCGGCCGCCATTGACGTCTATTCGAGGAGCTTCAAGCTTGCTCCAGACCTTAGAACTGCTAAGCATCAGGCGCTACGTATTGGGGCAGGTCTCACGGAGATTGTTGCTCCAGAAATCAACACCAACAAAGGCCGCAGCTGAGGCAATTGCACGAAGGTCTGCTGTAGGCGCGTGCGAGAGAAGGCGGGACTTTAGTCCCACATCGTGAAGTTACAAGCGGCTGGAGTGGTTTATATTGTTTTTGTGAAATAGACCGCTCGCCTCCAGTTACACTTGGGGTGAGGTCCCTCACCTAATACACGCCACCTCATCCACGATTTCACCACGCGGATCTGCTGACCCGACCCGACCCTATTTAAGCACACCTCGCGCATCACCCACACACCGGTGCGCCTGGTCACGGGCACGAAACCTGACCCGATTACCCGCGGCTCTGGGAGAGCGTCCTGTGAGTGATTTGCAGAGAGAGAAACGTGCAGGTAGGGGGACAGGGTAGGTTTTGCTCCTTGTGCAGGCAGGCTGAGAGTTGAAGAGAAGAGACTTAGCTGCAAGAAAGAAGAAGAGAAGGAAGCAGAAGAAGACCGTAAGAAGAAGGCCAAGGAAGAGGAAGAAGAAGGAGAAGCAACAAAGGAAGAGAGGGGGAGCACTGTAGCAGACACCATTTAAGCTGTCTGACTGAGAAATCAGACGACGGATGAAGCTCTGAAGACAAAGCAAAGAAGAAAAAAAGAAAAGAAAAGGTTCCGCAGCTGAAAGAAAAGAGAAGAAGAAGGAAAGAAGATAAAGAAGATAAGAAGAAGAACTGAAGAAGATCAAGAACCATGAAGAAGAGAAGAGAAAAAGGAGACAAGCAAAGAGAGAGAAGAGAAGAAGAAAAAGCCAAGAAATAGAAATCTACTTCTCCCTCTCTCTCTCTCTCTCTTATTTCTGTAATAAAGAAACATTGTACTTCTAGAATTCCAGTAGCTCCCCGAGTTCGACCTCGAGAAACCAAACTGTTTCCGAGTAACAAATTTTCTATTGTAATGACAACTGTAGCCGTCTTATTTTATCCTATAACGAGCATACTATAAAAGACGCGCTGCAATTGGCCATTAGCAGGATCTGATGAGATGCCAAGTAGTTTACTATATTAGCAAACCATGGAAGTCTAGTACCAATAGTCAGCAGGTGCTCATCAGGGAAATGCTCCGTGATGGGCCCGGAAGGGTTGATGGTCTCAGAAGGAAGGCGAGACAAATGGTCAGCTACCACATTTTGCCTTCCCACCTTGTCGCGAAATCTCGGGGTCGAATTCTTGCAACAGCAAGATCCATCGGATTAGTCGGGGCTTCGCGTCCTTCTCGGCAAGGAGATGCCTCACAGTCGTGTGATCCAAGTAGATGATGACGTGGAAACCCAGGAGATAAGATCGAAATTTTTCAAGGGCAAATACTACGGCTACCAGCTCTTTCTCCGTAACTGTGTAGTTACGCTGAGCCTCGTCAAGTGTCTTGCTAGCGTAGTAGATGACCACGGGTTTCCCGTCAACTTTCTACCCCAGAACCGCTCCTACAGCGAAATCAGATTCATCGCACATGATCTCAAAGGGTTGAGACCAATCAGGGGATTGTAGGATCAGGGCCTGGGTGACTCGGTCACGGAGGTTCTCAAAGGCTTGAGTGCATTCCTTGGAGATCTCGAAGGACACATCCTTAGAGAAAAGAGTAGTCAGGGGACGTGCAATTTTTGAAAAGTCAGGAATGAAACGACGGTAAAAACCGACGTGCCCCAAAAAAGAACGGATGTCCCCGATCGGGCTAGGCATAGGAAGACGAGAAATTAGATCAACCTTGGCTCGATCCACTTGGATGCCCTTCTCATAAATCAGATATCCTAGGACGATCCCCTCAAGCACCATAAAATGGCTCTTTTCCCAGGAAAAAACCAAATTAACATCGATGCAGCGCCTGAGTATATGAACCAAGTGCTAGAGACGATCATCAAATGATGCCCCGAAAACTAAGAAGTCATCCATGAAGACTTCCAGATAATCACCTACCATATCAAAGAATATGGTAAGTATGCACCGCTGAAAAGTCGCGGGTGCATTGCAGAGACCAAAAGGCATCCTTCGGAATGCATACGTTCCGAAGGGGCAGGTGAACGTGGTCTTCTCTTGGTCCTCAGGATGAATAGCTACTTGGTTATAATCGGAGTACCCGTCAAGAAAGCAGAAGAATCGATTTCCCGCTAATTTCTCGAGAATCTGATCGATGAAAGGTAGTAGGAAATGATCCTTCTTCGTGGAGGAATTGAGTAGTCAGTAATCTATGCAGACTCTCCACGAGTTGGCTATTCGGGTAGGTATGACCTCTCCAATTTCAGTCGTAATGGTGGTGAGCCGGCATAACTTGGATTGGGCTCACCCAACGACTGTCGGAGATCGGGTAGATGATCCCTGCATCTAACCACTTGATGATCTCCTTTTTCACGACTTCCTGCAGATTGGGGTTTAAACGTCTCTACATTTCACGAGAAGGTTGTGCGCCCTCTTTTGAGTAAATATGGTGTGTGCAGTAAGAGGGACTTATTCCAATCAAGTCATTGAGAGTCCATCCAATGGCTCTGCAATGTTGCTGGAGAACAGCAATCAGACGGGATTCCTGATCAGGAGTGAGTTTGGAATTTATAATCATAGGAAAAGTCTGATTAGAATCCAAAAAGATGTATTTCAAATGATCGGGAAGGGGTTTCAGTTCAAGGATGGGGTTATCAGCAGCAACGGGTGGTTCAGGGTAAGTGTGAGGTTCGAGGGTAGGAGTTATGGGCCAGTCTAAATCTGGATTTGACTCCTTTAAATGCGGTTCAAGGTCTTTCTGTGGTTGATGAGGTATAATTAGGTCATTCTCAAAATGTGTTTCATCATCCAAAGCCCTGATATCACAGATTTGTTCGATGACACCGCAATTGATTCCTTGTTGGGCTTTAAAGATATCAATTTTGAGGGTTTGATTTCAATTTTAGCTCTATTTGACCCTCCTCACAACTAATGTTGGCTCTAGCAGTAGCCAGGAAAGGTCTCCCTAGAATGATCGGTGTGTCCCTAGGGTTCTCAGATGCGTCCATGTCTAAGACTATAAAGTCTACAGGGAAATAGAAATCCCGTACTCTTCCAATAATATCCTCAAGAATCCCTTTAGGTGACTTTATGGATCGATCTGCTAATTGTAGTGTCACCTCAGTTGGTTTTAGGTCAGATTCTTCAAGGTGTTTAAGTAAGGATGTGGGTATCAGATTTATGGAAGCACCCAAGTCTAGCAATGCTCTGTCAAATTGGGTATCACCTATTTTGCAGGAAATCAGGGGAGTACCAGGATCTTTTGCCTTGGGTGGGAGTCTGCTTAGGATTATAGAGCTGGCTTGCTCTGATAGTACAATTGGACTCCCACTCTTGGTTCGCGGCTTACACTGAGGTGTACACACATTCTTTAAGAATCGTGCGTAAGCCGGTACGTGGCGAATCTCATCCATCAAGGGGATGTTTATTTGGACCTGCTCAAAGAGCTTGACCAGGTCCTCCTCAGGAGCCACGGGTTTTGTTGTCTTCTTTCCCTTGGTCAAGGCCTCGGGAAATGGAACCTTGGTTGGTTCTTCTAGAACAGGTCCAGGTCTTCGATCTGGGATAGGGATAGGAACGTCCTGGATTACTGTCCTAGGGTTTGGATCATTACCAGGTTTGGAGTGATCTGGATAAGGTGGATCTTGGGTCTCCTTACCACTACGAGTTGTTACAGAATTCAGTCCTGCCTGGTTTTGGATAGGGTTGGATAGGATGGGTTGCTACTGATAGCCTGCATAAGAAGTGGAAGCCTCCATCCCGTCAGGTGAAGGAACAGAGTGGGCCTGATAAATCATGTGTGCTTGGCCCGGGTTTGGGTTCATAACACGCTACTAGGTCGGTACATTATTAGGGTTAGGAAGAGGTTGGGAAGGAAGTGTGCCTGGTTGGCGGGAATTTGCCAACTGGGCCAGTTGATTTCGAACCTCTGTAAGTTCGTCCTTGTGTTGCTTTTTAATAGCCGCATTCGTTCTTTGAATGTCAGCCAGAGTCTGAAGGATGAGGGACATTTGGTCTTGGCTTGGCCCTGATGGATAAGTAGGGTTGGGCCGTGGCTGAGGCGGTTGGTAAGGACGAGGTGGTTGTGGACGGGGCTGAAAGGGTGGTCTCTGAGTTTGGGAATTTCTCGCCCACTGGAAGATGGGATGGTTTCACCATCCAGGATTGTAGGTGTTGAAGAATGGATCATTCTGGATGGCGTTGAGGTCCTCGCAGGTCTAAGGAACCTCCAAAGAATCAGAGAATGGGGAAGTGGAATTCCCCTGGCTAGTATAGAAAGGATCAGAGGATCCTCCGATCTGAGAATCAGATGGGGGTGGATACGGATCCATCCCAGGAGAGGATTGGTGGAGAATGTTTTGCATAGTCTCCCGTGTGGAAGGAGGCTGTGCAAAGGAACTATGCGCAGAAGTGGCCCACTGCAAGTGCTGAGTCATCTCGTCCACCTTCTTCTCGATGATAAAGACCTTGTCCAATCGACTGGCCATCAATTCCAGGTCGACTGATGCGGACAGGCCCTGCGTTTCATGTGCTCCCCTAAGGTTCATCGATGCGCAGGTATTCGTC
This sequence comes from Thalassia testudinum, assembly GCA_037157565.1. Lineage (NCBI taxonomy): Eukaryota > Viridiplantae > Streptophyta > Magnoliopsida > Alismatales > Hydrocharitaceae > Thalassia > Thalassia testudinum. Next base: position 61,081,598 of record JAZHRO010000030.1, read on the forward strand.
ATGTCGAATAATCCCATGGAGTCATTATTGATGGAGTTCTCGCACATATTTTCGAGAATCTCCCACACGGTGTCCTCATGCTGACCCATGATATTCCCTCCGCAAGTTGCATTGACGAAAAGCCTAATATCCTCACGGAGTCCCTGGTAAAAAGACTGAACTTGTTCCCATTTAGGAACTCCGTGATGGGGGCACTTTTTCATGAGATCCTGAAAGCGATCCCATGCCTCATGGAGAGGTTCTCCCATTTGCTGAGTGAAGTGAGTAATCTAATGACGCAAGGCATTGGTCCGACCAACGGGAAAGAACTTCTTCAAGAACTCAAACTGAAGTTCTTCCCAATTGTTGATCGACCAGGTCTGTGTTTGGAACCAATGAGTAGCCTTGTCCATAAGGGAGAAGGAGAACATCTTCATAAGGAGAATGTCCCGATTTTGTGCATCTAACCCAAAAGTTTGGGCTAGATGCTTTAGCTGTTTGATGTGCTGGAAGGGGTCTTCAGAATTAAGCCCATGGAATTTAGGTATGGCATGAATCATATTGGGCTTTAATTCAGAATCAGGTCCTCCAGTTGGGATTCTGACTCGAGGCTCAATAGCCACCGCAGCAGGATTATAATGGTCCCGCATCATAGGAGCTGCGGTGGGTGCACAAAGTTCTGGAAGAGGTCATTGAGTCGCTGGAGCTAGTGCTCCAGATTGTTCTCTTCCTCAACTGGCTTAGCCATTGTGGAAGAAGAAGGTGAGTTGGGTTTGGAGTCGGAGGAGAGGTCGATGTGAAGTGTTGTTTTCTCAAACACAGGCACTAAGGCTCGGCCTTGAGGAGAGTGAAGTTCTAAAGGAGGTTTCAAGGACCTCCTACCAAACATACATTGATGGAGAAGATGAGTTTAGCAGGTGCTGGACCCAATCAAGACACCCAAAATGTTGGGTGACTGTAAAGGTGCGGGGCAGATGGACCCCTTGATCAAAAGATCGTCCACCTGAGAATTACCTGGGCAGCTAGAGAGGGTGAGTCCCGCGAAGACCCCTACACAGTAGAGCGGCCCCATGGGTTACAGGGTTTCCCCCACCCGACCTCTCTTGTCACTGAGATTCCAAGTAGACCAGAATGGGGATCTTAACCTCTTAAGTCTACCACTTTTAGTTTAAGATCAAGGTGCTTAGATTTTCACTTGAACTTTAGCCTTTTGAGTGTAGAGAGTGACCTAAGTTGAAGGCTGGTTGACCCAAGGGGTCAACTTCACCTGCTAGTTCTTTTAAGAGCTTATTAGGTCTTGTCTTTTAGGGTTCAAGTGTCTTTAAAGAGCTAAGTTGCTTAGGGTTTCTTTTGGGATTTCTCAATTCTTGCTTAAGAAGTGTGTCTCTAAAACCCTAATGTTGAATCTTATGTTGGCTCTACTTGGTCCAGTTAGCTCTTTGTTGGGTAATTAGGGCTCAGGCAAGAAGATGTTAGCCCTTAAATACCCTTAATAGTGTGTGCAAGGATAGTGGGTTGAAATTGAAAACATGCAGCTTTTGATGATTTACTAAGTATAGAAGACAGGTTAAACCTATATTGCTTGTTCTTTCTTTTTCTGCCTCTTTAGAATTTAGGGGTTAACAGTGAGAGGATAGAAAATTACCTGTCCTCGAAGTGGTTGTTGTGCGGCTACTTGTCTTCTTGATTTCATGTGCCTGCACACAAAAAGAGAAGAGATTAATAGAAACTCAATAGAGAATTTATGACTTCTAGAATAGCCGTTGCTCCCCAGCAACGGAGCCAAGAACTGGTAACAACTGTGTTTCGTCTTTATGTCATTATGATTTACAATCGTTGTAATATTTGACAAAACAGCTACCAGATTACTACAAATTTTTACTCGGAATACAAAGTTTTCCAAAGGTCGAACTCAGGGAGCAACTAGAATTCTAGAAGTATAAAAGTTCTCAATTAGGTTACAAAAATAAGAGAGAGAGAGAGGGAGCTAGAGTTCTCTTGGCTTCTTCTTCTTCTCTCTTTTCTTCTTTCTTTCTCTCTTCTTTCTTCTACAAAGTCTTCTTTTCTTCTTAACTGCTCTGCTTGCTTCTTCTCTTTTCTTCTTTTCCTTCCTTGCGGCTATATCTTTCTTCTTCTTTCTCTTCTTTTCTTCCTGCCTTCTTCTTCTATTCTTGTCTTTCTCTTTTCTCTTTTTCTTCTCTGCGGCAATGGTGATCTTCCTCTTCTTTTCTTCTTTTCTTCCTTCTTCTTGGCCGCTGACTTTCCTTCTTTCTTCTTCTTCTTTGCTTACGGCTATGGTGATTCCAACGTCTGATGCAGTGCTCAGACGACTTATCTGTGGCTTTGCTACAGTGCCTTCCTTCTTCTTTCTTCAGCTGCCCAGTGTGGCTTGTTCTTTTCTTCTTCTGTTTCTCTCCTTCCTTCCTTCTTCTTGAGCTGCCCCGAGCGGCTAAGGCTTCGGCCGCTTCTCTTCTTCCTCTTCTTCTTTCTTTAGCTTCCTGCACGCTCACACAAAGGTCAGAGCAAAACCTACCCCTACCCCTTCCCCGCATCTCTCTCTTTCTCAGAACTCTCTCTTAGGACTGCTCTCCCAGAGCCGGGTAATTGGGTGCAGGTATAGCGCCTAAGACCAGGCCCACCAGCGTGCGGTGGTGGGCAAGGAGTGCGTGGTTCGGGTAGTCGAATTCGGCCCAGACCCGTGGGGCGTGAGCATGGGAGAGGGCTAGCGAGCGCGTGGCGCGCTGCGTGCGGGTGAGAGGGACCTGACCCCTGTGTTCGAAGGCAATAAGCCCTATGAACTTTTGCAATTTAAGTGTGGGCGCTTGGCCGCACACTTACGAGGTGGGACTAAAGTCCCACCTCCAAATCTTGCGCCCGCAGGCGAGGAGTCCACGGCCAATTGAAGCAGCTGCGAGGCTTGCGAACCAAATCGCAAGCCTGGATGCCTTCGCGAAGACTGCCCGCACAATCTGGGACGTGCGCCTAGGCTGGGGAAGACCTGGAGCTGCTGGTGGAGCTGCTGCAGCAAGTCGACAATGGCGACGAGAGGGTGCGAACCTGAAATCACAGTGACGGCCTCTCGGCCAAGTCAAAACACGTGGAAAGCTTCGTCAGAGTGTGGCGAAGCCTGTGCGATGGTCGGAGGCGCGGGAGTGCGTGTGGAGGTCGACCTAGGTCAAACTGTGGGTGGAAAGATGGGTTTGTTCGGGGGATGGTTGGGCGGTGCTTGGCAGTGAATAGAGAGGGGGGATCGGTGGAGTGGAGTGTAAGGGAGCTTCTGGGCTGGTCGACGAGGGGTGAAGAGGTCTGTGGATGTGGGATGGACTCGCCGGAGAGGGTGATCGGAGGCAGGGAAGATGGGTCTGGACAGTGGCAGTCGGGTGGTCGAAATGACAAATTGGAAGAGGGAAAATACAAGGGAGAGAGAGTAGAGACTATTTACCTATTTACTCGACGAATGGGGAGGGAGGAGCATCCAGCTCGTGCCTGCTGGAGGTGGAGACGAAGACGCCCTAGAGGAGGATTTCGACGATGAGGAAGCAGACAGAGGGTGCCAGCAGGTACAGCCTAGAGCGGATGATAGGGCAGAGTAAACCCTGCTGCAGGTAGGGCAGCAGAGCGACAAGGAGGAGGAGGAGAAGATCATCGGAAGCTTCTGGCTCTCTGACCAGAGGGGGAAGGGATGAAGAGGAGGTGTTTCTCCGTCAAAGAAAGCTTGAAGGAGTCGGTAAGGTATGCTGCTCCTTATAAAGGGCTTGGCGAGGCGAGAGGGACGAGGTGTTATCGTGCCAACCTCGCCAGAGTATGGCCGAAAGGGATACCTATGCCTTCCGCACGTTCGCACGGAAGGCATGGTTGACGGCAGAGGTTGTGGGTGGGTCCCTGCGACAGAGGACGTCGCAGGGAACTCCCCTTCTGTTCTAGAGGACGGTAGCCTTGCCCTGCACAGCGCCATCCTCCGCGGAAGGTCGCCGGAGGCATGGCGCTGTGCAAAAGTGGCAGGGAGGACCGTTCTGCAAAGAACGATGAGAAGTTGGGGCCCAAAATGCAAGGGTTTCAAAAGATAAGGGTCAAAAAGTAAATAAAGAGGACCGATTTGTAAAGTCGGTCAAGGAGGACTTTTATTAGGCGCAAGTTTTTATACCAGACCAATTTGAACCTAAGGATTTTAATGGTGAATTTTAATTCTAGGTTGGACCATGTTTGATCAGCCAATTTGCACAAAAACCCAAATTAAGTCATTAATTGGGCATGGTTCTCATTTTAGGTCAAAATAGGTTCCAAAGGCCAAATTGAAGGTTCTAAACCCTAGGGAATATTTTTATATGATTTTTAGAGGGTTTATTTGATTTTTACCCTACCTCGAACCTCGTGAATTGAAGTGGATTTATTTTTAGGGTTACAGAATGTCATTTAATTCCTAGAAGTTGCTATAACCCTTTTCAGATCAGATCATCCCACTTCCCTCATTGTTAAGCTTGTTTGACTTGTGTTTGGACCCTTAATTACCTTGTTCGCAAACTGCATTGGTAAAATTACAGTTTTACCCCTGATGATTTGTTTTACTCTTTAACTGAGAATTCTCTGAGTTAAGCCTCTTTGGATTTTGTAGGAGCTTTTTCACACATATTTGGATTAGATTGTGCTAGTTAGGGTTCATGATGAGGCTCTCATCAGTATCGCCCATGGATTTCTTAAGCGAATTCAGGCCTGTGGCAATCGGCACATCAAGATAGGGCAGCCCATGGTACCTGAACTGCACAATGCGCTTACATGCCCCCAGTAGGATGGATATCCTAAGAGACAAGCTCCGAGGCGGTAATATGTTATCATTACATCCTCAAGGTGAGTATATACTCCACCTCTCCTACGATAGGAACTCTTCTAATCAAATTGTGTTTTCAAGCCTCTCCTAAGTCAAAACTAAGAGAACCAAATTTCTTTTAAGAAAGGAATTAAGGTGATCACTTACTTACACAAGATCAAGTGTGTGAAATTTGGATGCTTGGGTTACAAGGACCCGTAAACCAAAAGGTAGAACAAGACTCCAGGTACTACCCCACCTTTTAGCTCAATCCCTAGCTTTCCTTCCTCAACCTCTTAAGGAATGGTCCGCAACTTAACTCCTACTTAAGTTTTTAAGTCCACAAAGGACCCTAAAGGTCTAAAGCTAGTAGCTCACTTAGCTTCTAAAGTTCGACCCTAGAACCAACTTAGTCTAACCTAGAGTTCTAATTTGCTTAAGAATGTAGGGCCTAGCCAGTTAAGCTTAAAACTTTATATATATAATGCAATATGCATGAATGAATGCAAAATGTAGACATGCTATAAACAAATGCCTCAGGTCCTCTCCCCTATGCTTGGTTCAAACAATGTCCTCATTGGAAACAAAAACAGTTAAAGGAAGATATTACATGAGGCGGAGAATGGTAGGAGCTAAGGCTCCTCAAGAGTGACATCGTCAACCAGATGGCCATCCAAAGTAATGTATGGTTTTAACCGTTGACCGTTGACGATAAAGGGAGTTGCTGAAGAGGAAGGGCTTTTAATCTCCACATCTCCATGCGGAAACACTTTAGTGATTATGTAAGGCCCATCCCAACAAGATTTTAACTTCCCAGGAAAAAGCTTAAGTCTGGAATTGAAAAGCCAGACTTGTTGATTGGGCTCAAAGGTCTTTCGAAGTATATACTTATCATGCAAGACCTTAGTTCTTTCTTTATAAGCTTGAGAGGTGTCATAAGCATCATTCCTCAGCTCCTCAAGCTCACTTAATTCCAGGAGTCGTGCCTTACCCGCCTTTTCTAAGTCCATGTTAACACTTTGAATAGCCCAAAGTGCCCTATGTTATAACTCAACAAGTAAATGGCACACTTTCCCATACATAATTCGAAAGGGAGAAGTACTCAAAGGGGTCTTATAGGCGGTTCGATATGCCCACAAAGCATCATCGAGCTTTTGGGACCAGTCTTTCCTATCAGGTCTAACGGTCTTTTCTAAGATATTTTTTATCTCCCTATGCGACACTTCAACCTGGCCACTCGTCTGAGGATGGTAAGGGGTAGCAACCTTGTGAGTCACTCCTAGACTCCTGATTAGCCGATTGAAGTGGTGGTTTCGAAAATGAGATCCCCCATCACTTATAATGGTCATGGGACAGTCGAAACGAGATATGATATTGGCCTTCATAAATTTCAAAATCACAGAGTGGTCATTTATGCGCGTAGGAATGGCCTCTATCCATTTAGAGACATAATCAACTGCCACGAAGATATATTCATAACCATGGGACAAAGGGAAGGGGCCCATAAAGTTAATTCCCCACACATAAAAAATTTCAGCAGATTGAATGGGGTGTTGAGGCATTTCATTCCACTTCCCAATCGTTCCAGTCCGTTGACATCTAATACAGGCTTTAACAAAATTATAAGAATCCTTAAATAACGAAGGCCACCAAAAATCGGACTGGAGAACCTTAAAAGTAGCTCTCTTAGCACCAAAGTGTCCTGTACAATGAAGTTCATGGCAAAACTCAGCACACTTTGTTGTTCCCCTTCAGGTACACAACGTCTCAATACTTGGTCTTGTCAATTCTAAATAATTCAGGCTCTTCCCAATGAAATTATCTTGCTTGGGAAATGAATTTCTTTCTTTTCTGCTCATCCCAAGAGCCAAGAGTTTCTCCAGTGACCAAGTAATTTACGGTATCGACATACCAAGGTAAAGTTGGTGTTACCGCCATCAGGGTTTCATCGGGAAATATCTCGTGGTTGTCTCCGGAAAGAGTCATTAAGTGGAAGTAGAGACAGGTGGTCAGCCACAACACTTTCTACTCCTTTCTTTTCACATATCACCAAGTCAAATTCTTGAATGAGTAGGATCCACCTAATCAGACGTGGCTTAGAATCTTTCTTAGCACTGAGATGTTTCACTACCGCATGATCAGTGAAAATAACCACCTTAGACTCAAGAACATAAGACCTAAACTTCTCCAGAGCAAAAACTACAGCAAGCAATTCTTTTTCAGTGACGGTGTAGTTTTGTTGAGGTTCGGTTAAAGTTTTGCTGGCATAATGTAGCACATGAGGTCTTCCCTCAACCCTTTGTCCAAGGACTGCTCCCACTGCAAAATCCGAAGCATCACACATTAACTCAAATGGGAGTGTCCAATCAGGAGCTCGGAGAATAGGCGTAGAGATCAAGGCCTCCTTCAAAATTTGAAAGGCCTCAGCACACTTTGAATCAAAATTGAAGGAAGATTCCTTCGCCAACAAGTCACAAAGTGGCCTGGAAATTTTACTAAAATTTTTAATAAAGCGCCTATAAAAGTCGGCATGGCCCAGAAAGGATCTAATCTGTTTGACATTCGTGGGCAATGGGAGTTTGGAAATAGAATCAATCTTGACTTTATCTACTTCCAAACCTCTCTCAGACACAACATGCCCAAGTACAATTCCTTTCTATACCATGAAATGACTTTTCTCCCAGCTGAGGACTAAACCAGTCTCCTTACATCGCTTCAACACATTCTCCAGGTGCAGGAGACACTAGTCGAAAGACAAGCCATAAATGGAGAAGTCATCCATAAACACTTCAACACACTCGTCAATCATGTCCGAAAAAATAGACATCATACACCGTTGGAAGGTTGCAGGGGCATTACATAATCCAAACGACATACGCCTGAATGAAAAAGTACCGTAAGGACTCGTGAATGTCGTCTTCTCCTAGTCATCAAGGAAGACTGCAACCTGGTTGTACCCAGAATATCCATCAAGAAAGTAATAGTACTTATTCCCTACCAATTTCTCGAGAATTTGGTCAATAAAAGGCAAGGGAAAGTGATCCTTCTGGGTAGCGGTGTTCAGCCTGCGGTAATCAACACAGACCCTCCATCCAGTTGAGGGTCTAGTGACAACTTATTCACATTGGTCGTTGAATTCCACAGTAAAGCCTGCCTTCTTCGGCACCACATGAATAGGACTTACCCATTTACTATCTGCAATGGGATATATGATCCCAGCATCCAACCACTTCAGGATTCCCTTTTTAACCACCTCTCTCATATTAGGGTTCAGACATCTCTGCATGTCCCTAAATGGCTTGATGGAATCATCAGTATAAATGTGGTGCATGCAGAGTGTAGAGTCTATACCCTTAATGTCAGCAATGCTCCAAGCAATAGCTTCCTTGTGCCTAGACAGGCATTCAATCAGGGCTCCCTCCTATGCCTCAAATAGCACAGCCGAAATGATAACGGGGAGTGTATCATTGGCACCTAGGAAGACGTACTTGAGAGTGTCAAGGAGGGGTTTCAACTCAAGGTCGGGGGCTTGTATGGTTGAGGGTTTCATAATAGATGTCCCCATCTCAGGTAGCAGATCTACCTTGGGCAGAGATGATGGGGGAAGAGACTCAGCAGAAACACCTAGCAACTCCTCAAGTTCAAGTATATCCCCTTCACATTCCTCCAAGAGATGGGAATGCTCATTTAGCATGACATGCTGAAGGGGATCATCACATAACATTGCAAGGGTTGCCTCTTCAATCAAGTCATCTATCACCTGAACTTGAGAACAATCCTCAAGTTCGGCTTGTTTGTAAGCATCAAACACATTAAGTCAGATTTTCCTGTTCCCAAAGCCCATTTTCAATGCCCCAGTATTGCAATTGATTGAAGCATGCGAAGTTGCAAGGAAGGGGCTGCCCAAAATGGAGGGTTTGCTTGGCTTGTTGGTAGGGTCAATGTCCAAAACTAAGAAGTCAACGGGAAAGAAGAAATCCTCCACTCTTACGAGGACATCTTCCAAAATTCCCCACAGTGTCTTAAGTGATAGATCAGCAACTTGAAGGATTACAGGGCTAGGCTTTAGATTGCCTCCCCCAAGTTATTCATACACATAGCTCGGGAGGATGTTCACCCCCGCACCCAAATCAAGTAGAGCCTCATCAATCTGTAAGTCACCAATAACCACTGAGATGTACGGGGCTCCTGGGTCCTTAAGTTTCAGGGGTGTTCCATGTTGAACAATTGAGCTAACAGAATTAGGTAGGACAACTTTTGATTGGACCTATTTCCTAGATTGCCGCTTTTTCGTGCACAGGTCCTTTAAGAAGCGGGCATAAGACAAAATCTGCCTGATAGCTTCAAGCAAAGGAGGTTAATCTGCACTTGCTTGAAAGTTTCCATGATCTCATCCATCTTATCTTTGGCTCCAAATGAGCCAGTAGAAGTTTGCCCAGAGGTGGATAAGTGCTCTGGAAAGGGCACTCTCAATCTCTGGGTGGAAGGGTTGTCATGTCGAGTAAGGGGTGGAACGGGGGCAACTTCTTCCAGTGAGGTGATTTCAAGCGGAGAAGATTTGGGCAAGTCTTCTCCAGTGGGGGTGAAAGTTAGGGTGGATGGTTTTTTAGGGGGTGAGACTATAGGAGCATCGAGTTTGGAAATTTCTTTCCCACTCCTCAGAAAAGTCACCGCCTGAGCATGCTCCCTAAAGACAATCCCTTTTCCTTTAGGATTCTCCTCAGCAGCACTGGGGAGCTTCCCAGTTTCCCTCTGTCTAACGGCCTCAACAAGGTATCTTATTTGTGATTTCATCTCATGTATAGCCTTATCATGAGATTGGATGATGGCACTTTGACTTTCTTGCATAGTTCTCAACATTGCCTTCAATTCATCCATCTCAGAGGTCTTAGGTTGGGCAAAGGTCTAAAGTTGGTTCATTTGATGGTTTTGAAAGGATTGTGGTTTATAATTCCCTGAATTTGAGACATTTCCTTGTCTCCATGAAAAGTTTGGGTGATTCCTCCATCCCTCATTATAAGTGTTGATAAAAGGGTCATTACGAGGTCTAGAACGGAACCCTTAAGCGGCATTCAAATCTGCTTGTACAAGCTCAGGGAATTGGGAGGCCAAGTGGCAATCCACAGTGGCATGTGTATTGCCTTGGCAAATGAAGCATTCGGAAGCTTAGGATGTGGAGGTGTTAGATACAAATTGGCTCAGGCTTGACATAGGCCTTTCCATGTTTTGATTCAATAATTGAATCTAATAGGCTAAATTCTAAGTGTCCCTTGCCTCATTCGCCTCCAACTTTCTTTACATGAGAGTGGGTTTTCTATCCATGTAGGCAGAATTCAAGTGAATAGAATTCTCACTCAAAGTATCAAAAAGGTTCCAAGCTTCATCCTTAATCTTAGATAGAAAGGTTCTTGTACAGGCACCATCCACAGTTTGCCTATGCAAATCATTAAGTCCAATGTAGAACCTTTCAACCAATTGCCACTTAGGCACCTGGTGATTTGGGCAAAGTCTCAGCAAGTCATTAAAGCGCTCCCACTCATCATGGAAAGCTTCCCCATCCTTTTGAACAAAACTCATAATTTCCCTCCTAAAGTGATTGGTTTTGCTCATGAGGAAGTACTTCTTCAAAAAGTCCGTCTTCAGGGCATCCCAAGTGTTAATATCATCAAGAGTGTGATACCAATACTTGGCTTTGTCCTTAAGGGAGAAGGGAAAGAGGGTCCGCATCTGAGCGTCATCAGTAATGCCCTGCAGCTTCATCGTGCAACAGACCTCGGTGAATTCCTCTATATGCCTATAAGGGTCTTCCCTAGCAGTGCCATAAAAGGAGGGCAACAAGGATATGGTACTGCTTTTGATCTCATAAGGATTGTCCCCTTCAGGTCTACATAGTGCAGGGCCAGCTTGATTGGTTGGAATGAAATATTCCTTAAGGCTCCTTTGACCGGCCATTTCTACCCTTAGAAGGTTTCTTCTTAAGATTCTTTCAGGTTCAGGATCAAACATAAGTTGTCTCCTAAGAGAACGCCTATCAAGCATGCACTACAAACACAATTCAAAAGGACTTGTTCGGTCTTTACAAATTTAGGCTTTTGACTTTAGTTCAAATTGTAGGTGACAAAGCAAGTTGCCCAACCAATTACGCGCCTATTGTCAACCTTCCAAATGCCTAAAAAGATCTAGTTGGAGCTTAGGTGCTCTTCCCAAAATCTCAAATGGTAGAGCAAATCCAAAGACGGAAGATCGAGGGATGCAAGTAGGCCTAAGCCTTCCTTTGAAGCTGTGCTTTCGCGGTGCTTCTCAACTACCCTCAAAAATCCATGACAAGGTATCCCCCTCTTTGGATTTACAAACCTTTGATCTTAAGTTCTGAACACTTCAGAATCCAACGGTAGGAGGGCTCTTGTCCTAGTAGTTCCAAGAATTAGGAGTGTCTAAATGTGTGCCATGGTGCAAAAGATATAAGTGTGCATACACACAAAAATATTTTGAATTTTGAATCGCACGCCACGTTTGAAAATCAAATCCTTGATTTTTAAATGTCCCTCCTTTCATTAGTCCTTTTTCAAGAATATATGTGACCATTTGTTAGATCGCTTCAAGATAGATTATGTGGTCTAAAAATTATTTCAAATACATTTGCATGACAGGTAGAAATGCGAAGCTAGAAATTCATACCTAATTCTAGCATTCTTCATGCAATATGCAAGACAAGAATTAGATCTAGATGCTGCTCATTCAGTCCTAAATTATTCGACCTAAGGGTAGGCAACTTCTAGCAAGTAGCTCATGTTTTTTTTTTTTAGCTACTTATGCACAAGCAAATTAAGGGTAAACAATCCACAAAATAAATTAAAAACCTAAATCTAAAGAAAAGGGAACAGGCTCCCAAAAATCAGCCCTAATTACTACAAGGGAGAGAAAACAGAAATAAAACTTATGAAATGAAGAATCTCCTATAGAGGTGGGATCCAGGTCGCCTTCGTCTTCCCCGTGTGTAAGCGTCGCTCAAGGTCAACGTCTTCTCCTAGATGTGCCTGTCACCTCTTAAATTCCTCGCTCAAATTCTTTTCTCAAATTCCTCACACAGAAAAGTTAATAAATGGTCAAATCACTGTGCAATGAGAAATAATCAGAAATAAAAATCAAGTGAAATTATTGCGTCTATTGCCTCCCCGGCAACGGCGCCATTTGATAAGTCGGTTTTCACTTTCGAATTATGTTATTAAGATGATTTGTCGTTGTAGGATCAAAGTAGTGGAAAACCGCTTAACAAAATAATTAAAATTAAAATTAAACCACTCACAGAAGAGCGAGTTGTGTCCACAGGGAGGCAAAACTCACAATTAAGTCAAAATCAAGTTCACTAAACTATTCGCCAAATCAAATAACGCCTATCTAGCTCTGAAAGTAAACCTTAAATTTATGGACAAGTCAAGGGGTGTGAATGTAATTTTTACGTCAAAAAATTATCCATGTGCAAGGGTATGCCATGTAAAATTCACTTGCATGCATAGGAAAATGTCATTCAAAATTAAATTCAATGCACATAGAGATGAATAATAAGGTTTAATAATTATCTAGAAGCATGAGCATGAAGGCATAAAATCACCACAATAAAATAATCATAAATCAAAATTCATTTTCGTGGCAATGGTGTGAAATGTAATTATTAATTGAGGAAGAAACAGGGGATTAGCTTCGATGGAGCTTGTGCACGGATGAAGGAGAGATGGACAGCGAGTTGGCAGCCGGAGGTAGCCCTCTCCGATCCGCACCTGATGGTGGTGGCGGCTCGATGGATGGTGGTCAGAGTCGGCCTGCCGGAGGAAATAAGTGGTGGCGGTGGATGATAAACGCCAATTTATCATCATTCTTATGCACGAAAACAAACCTAGCTCTTAGGATTTTACTCCGCAAATGGGTTTTTGAGCTGCATTTAGGCATTAACTAGGTTAGGCATGCATTGCATTTTCTTTTGTTGTTTTAATGTGTTTTTGTGAGTGTTAGGGATGAACAGATATACAGATCCCTAAAGCCCTAGCACTCAAGAAGGCAATTGGTGAAGAAGGAGCTCAGACTAGCTGGAACTCAGCTTGATCCAGCTCACCACAGTTGGAACCTAGCTCACGTGGACTAGGGTTAGCTCATCCCAGCTCCATTCAGCTAATCTCAGCTGAATGGCAGCTCAAGAGAGCTCATCTTAGCTCACCCTAGCTCAGGTCAGCTCAGATCCAGCTCAACTTAGCTGAGTCTAGCTCATCTCAGCTCCCACTAGTCCACAGGGAGCTCTAGCTAGCTCAGCTGAGTTGACTGGAGTTCACTCCAGCTCAGATCCAGCTACATCTAGCTCCACTTAACTCCAGCCAGCAGAAGAAGAACTCATCCCAGCTCAGGAAGCTCAAGTTCAGCTCCCGGGGACCCAGCTTAGCTGAAGCTAATTGAGCTAAGCTACCTTAGTTGTCTCAACCAGCTTAATCCTCCCCAGGAGCACCAGACCCAGCTCACCTCAGCTCCATTCAACAGAAGCCAGCTCACTTTAGCTTGGCTTACTAGCTAGCAAAGAACTAGCAAGCTAAGCCAACTAGAGTAGCCCCATGTTGACCTCTTCAACAGTTGCCTGCTCCACTTCAACTCCAGATTCTTCAAAACCAGCTCCTCCCTCCAAACCCTAGCTCCAACACCTCCTCCTCTACTCCACCATTAGCTAAGTTAGCTTAGCTTAGCTTAGCTTAGCTATGCTCCAGCTTCTTTTTCTTGTACCACCCAAAAAACCCACCTAACAACTCCACCCAACTAGCTCCACCTAAGCTCCACATAAGCTAACCTACTTGGCGCCAACCTAGCCTAACCACCACCTCCAAAAGACACCTAAAAGTGGCACCAAAACCACCCTAACTACCCCCTTGTTGGTGCCACTTTTCCCTCCAAAAATCCCCTTCATCTCCACCACACATCTCCCCTTAAACCCATCTCCACCCTCCACATAATCCCACCTTCTAGAAACCTCAAAGTTGGCGCCAACCCATGGCACCTCTCCATGGTTGGCACCACTTTTAGGTGCCTCTTGACCAACCTTAACTACCCCCCTTACACCCCTTAAGTGGCGCCAACCATCCTTAACCCTAGGATCACCTAACCACCTCCATCCTCCTATCTTAGTCCTCCATTTCAAGAGGCACCTTAACCCCTCATCCTACCCTATAAAAAGACCACTACCCACCACCATTCAAACCATCCTTGGCTAGCAAATTCACTCTCATATTCTACCTATAGCCCACGCCCAAGAGAGAAGAAGAAGAAGAAGATTAAGGGGATATTATGTCCCTTTGGTGCTTTCCCCTCTTCCCTTCTCTCTTGAGCCACGCCAGCCAAAGGAGAAGCCAGGCAAGGAAGATCTTTGGAGGAGATCTTCAATGTGGTCCACACCACCTTGGAGGAGCTTTTGAGGTTGGTGCACACCCACCCCTTGGAGGAGAGAATTGAAGGTGGTAGCATCCACCTTGGAGGAGCTCTCAAGGAAGGAGAAGGAGGCTCTCTTTTCAAGCCAAGCAGCAGCTAGGCTTGGAGCAAACAGACTCCCTTCTTCACCAAATTTTGCAAGAGGATTTGTATTTCTTTTATTGCTTTTAGATTTTTTCATTTCTAGTAGAATCATTCCTCTACTTGTCTTGGAAAAGAACACAAATTCTAGTTAATCAAATTGCCCTCTTCTTCCTTTCTATTGCAATTGTTTTGGTTCTAGCACTTGTTTCACCTCTTCTTCCTAATTAGTCTAGGCCTCCACTTGCCTAGAGTGAGCTTAGGAAGAGGATATATCTATCTCTTAAGTTTTAGTTAAGTAATTATAAGTGTTAATACTTTCCGCTACAATTCGCATTTTGCCCTCGTCTTTTCAAAACAAAAAAAAATTACATATTTAAAATACCAAAAAGAAAGTTGAGATCTATTTTGTAGGCAAGAGAATTAATTTTGCAAACATTTGACCTCCCTGGACGACCCTAGATACTCCCACTATTTAGGTTTATAAATTTAAGAGTTGATCGATTTTGCGCGTTACAATGACGTATTTTACAAACCGCGTAAAATTCGCATCAGTAGAGGATGCTGTTGCTGGCCGCGCGTGCTGCAGGCACTCGCAAGGCATAGGTGCGTGGAGCAGTGGTGCTCTGCAAGTGCAGAGGCGCGCGCGGGGGGGTTCTGTTGGCGCCGGCTGCAGGTTGGCAGGGAAGCACTGGAGTGTTCTGAAGCGGGCATGGTGAAGGCGAAGGGGCGTGGGCGAGTGGGGTGAAGGCGTTGCTGGAGGACGCACGCGGGGCAGATGGCACGCGAGCGTTGGTGCGCTGGAGAACGTGCGCTAGGCAAGGGCCCGCGGTGGAGTTTGATGGTACCGGCTGCAGGACTCGAGACTGGCCCACCTAGACTAATACCAAGACCCGGTCGTCCAACGAGAAATAAACAAAAGCAAGAATTAATCCACATCCACACATGCAATGTAACTAAGCAGAAAGAAAACAAAAGACAGTAAAAGAAATAGAGCATACAATCTCACAAGTATTATAAGCCATCACAGCTACAGTAGAGAAAAGTACAGCGAAAAATAACTAAAATAGTAGTCCATAGAGTAGAAACTAACTACACAACAGAAGCAAAGGAAATATTAGGTAAACAGCTAAGGCTGGGCTTGACTGGGCCCAGCTCCCTCTGCAGCCAGTGGTGCTTGATTAGCCCATATTTGTGGGCTATTTAAGTATTTAAGTGCCTAGACATTAAGTTAATTCTAACATTTATTTAGCATGCATTAGGATGTAAATAGAGTAATTCATATTTCTGATTTAATTGCATAATTCATGCATTGCATTCATAACTAAATGCATTTAGAATTAACTTAGAATTGCATTCAATTAATTAGTTAACCAATTAGGTGCATTGCATGCATTATTTTAATTTAACATAGAAGTTAAGGGCTTATGTATAAATAATCATAATATTTTATTCTTTTATTCTTTTTTCTCCTTCGCACAGGTAACTCCTCCGGCTTCGGCTCCGCCTCCTCCTCCTCCTCCTGCACATCACATTTATGCTATGGTATTTTTGATTTTGAAATGATGGCCGTGGCTAGAAAAGGAGGGAGAGTTTCCATGCTCCAGGAGACACCACCCCACTCCACCACCGTGTACTCCATTCCACCGCTATGGTCTCCAAGGCCAAGCTCCACCACACCGTGGGCTGACGAGGTGACAGCTCGTCGCGCCAAGCTGATGAACTCGTGCCAACACCGTGAGCGTGTGTCCCTGATGGCCACACTTCCATTACCGTGCCTTACCAGAATCAACATCACCACCTTCACCGCCATCACCAGCAACCACCACCGCAACCGCCGCAAGCTCCATGTCCTGCATTTTCATCTCCTCCGTCAATTAAGACGTCCAGGAAGTTTCCCGGATGTCTGAAGCTTGGCCCCATATCTTCTTCTTCTTCCTCCGTTTCCCTTCACTTTAAAAACAAACCCAAAAACCTCACCACTTCTACGTGCAACTCTCAGCTGCTGCACCGCAACCACCTTCAGCCCTGTTAAGCGCGCCACCGCACTTCCATCCTCCAGCGCATACACATCCACACGCATACACACCAGCCGCAGCGCCATCCAACCGCGCGCAGCACCTCCTACAGCACGCATAGTGTGCATCGCATGCCCCTCTCCTCCCGCGCCTCAACCGCCGCCTGCACATCCAGCAGTGCGCCTAAGCCCCTGCCGCGCACCCGCAAGCGCGTGCATCCACTTCCAGCCCACGCGCACCTCCATGCGTGCGCCTGCACTTCGCTGCACCACCTCCTGCAGCACCCGCCGCGCCTGCAGCGTGCAGCAGCAGATGCGCTCTGCCTGCACATCACCCCGCACGGCCTGCAGCAGTACACGCCCTCCAGCAGTGCCACACTCCACGCACGTGTAGTCCAGCATGTGCACCCCCTCGCCAGGAGCCTTCCCGCGCTCCACGCACAGCCAGCAGCAGCTCCTCCACCACCGCCACACCTCTCCTCCGACAGTTCGGCTCCGGCCATCTCGCGACACACCACTGCCACCACCACGACAGCCTCGCTTCAGTCAACCTCCTCTGGGAGTCTCTCCTCGATTGAACCTCTCTCTCATGCGCAAGAATGAGAGAGGTAAAATCCCCTATTTTTTTAATTAAAAATTACATTTGAATGCCATTGCCACCAAAATCAATTTTAATTTATGATTATTTTTATTGTGGTGAAATTGTGACTGCATACTCGTGCTTTCTGATAATTGCGTGGTTATTGATATTCACATGTTTTAACAATGGTTTTGGGATTAAAATATGCATAAATTTTTTCTAATACATGTCAACTGAAAATTACATAAAATCATCATATATTTATTGAATATTTCAGTGAGGAAAAATTACACATATACACTTATATTTTTGAGTTATTGTGCATCTTCTTTCCATCGCATTTTATGTCGGATTTGATTATGGATTTCGCACTTGATTGAAATAATACGAAATAATCAAGATTTTTTTTGCATCATTGCCTCCCTATGGACACGACCCGCTCTTCTGTGAGTGGTAATTTTTATTGTAATTATTTTCTTAAGCGATTTTCCACCACTTTATTACTAAAACGACAGATCATCTTAATCACATTATTCGAAAGCGAAAACCGTCTTATCAAACGGCGCCATTGTCGCGGAGGCAACAGACACAATAATTTCACCTGATTTCATTTCTAATTATTTCTCATTGCACAGTGTTCTGACCATTTATTATCTTTTCTGTGCGAGAAATTTGTGTGAGGAATTAGAGAGAGAGACGAGTGCAACGATCTGCGACACACATTCTACGACTCGCCATCATACCAGCCATCGTGGGAGGCAACCCTTGACGTCGCCAGAGGAGAAATTGATCGAGCTACCTTGCAAGGGAGGGGAAGGACGAGGACGCGACGATCATCTCTGTACATTTAGTCGTTGATTTGATTAAAGTAAGATTAAGACTTTAGACTTAATTTTTTATTGCACATTTGGTTTGAAACCCTTATTCTGGGGTATATTTTGAGGGGTTTGTTTCCCGATTTTGTTTTAGGCCTGTGTTGGGTAATTTTTGGGAGCCTATTCCTTTTTCTTTAGATTCATGTTTTTAATTTATTTTGTGGATTGTTTGCCTTTAATTTGCTTGTGCATAAGTAGCCAAAAAAAACTAAAAAAAAAAAAATGAGCTGCCTGCCCCTAGGATGAACCATTTAGGTTTGTATGAGCAGCCTCTAGATTTATTTCTCTGCATTGTGTGCATTCTCGCATCGTTGATTGCTGGAAGCAAGGTACGCATTCTCTTTGCATCCTATTCTTGATCATGCATTACATTTGGACAAATTTCAAGACCACCTAATCTATATTGAATAAATCTAATAAGTGGTCACATATATTCTGGAAAAAGGACTAATTAAAGGAGGGACATTTTAAAAACCAAGGATTTGATTTTCAAACTTGGCGTGCGATTCAAAATTTAAAATCTTTTGCGGTGTATGCACACTTATTTCTCTTGCACCACGACACGCTTTTAGACACTCCTGAGGTTTGGAAATTCTAGGACAAGAGCCCTCCTATCATTGGATTCTAAAGTGTTTAGAACTTGAGATCAAAGGTTTTGTAACTCCAAAGAGGGGGATACCCTGTCACGGATTTTTGGGGATAGTTGAGAAGCATCGCAAAAGCACAGCTTCAAAGGAAGGCTTAGGCCTACTTGCATCCCCTGATCTTCCGTGTTTGGAGTTGCTCTACCATTTGAGATTTTGGGAAGAACACCTAAGCTCCAACTAGGTCTTCTTAGGCAAGCCGTAGGTCAACAATAGGCACGTAAATCGATTGAAGAAATTGTATTGTCACCTGCAATCTGACTTAAATCAAAAGCCTAAATTGGGAAAGACCTAAAAAGTCCTTTTAGAATTGTGTTTTGCTTGGGGAATTCTAATTGAGGTGTGAGTTAGAATGGACCACATCGATTTTCATCCTTTCACATCTTGCCCACACCCTCACCCCCACTCTGCACTCTTCGATCCCATTCGTCGAGATGGTCCATCCTTTGATGGACATAATGACAATCATTGGGATCCATTTTACTCCTATTATAGGAGTATTGGCCTGGTTAAGCCCCAAATCAGTGAGTAGAACCTAGGAGCGGGATTTGCTTTGCCCAATATCCCACGCACCATAAAAATACCCAACCCACCCTCCCTGAATAATTATAATGGTTGTACAGACACTCTTGGGTACTATAAGCCTGAGCCTGACTTCTCTCATGATAGAAATGACCTCTCCTCCTTGAAGATGGAAATACAGAAAATGCAAGATGAAATGATTGAATTGTTAGGAGAATCTTCGAGAGAAGGCCAACAAGAAAGAGATGAAATTAGCCACCCAATCTACCCCATTGAGGATGATGTACACCCCTCTACAATAGATGCATCTCCCGCGGGAGAGCTACACTTTAAGTTGGAGAGAAATTTTGGAGATTGTGTAAGGGAGAATAGCTACTTTTCAAGGTTCGATTTTGAAACCTCCCCATTAGATGACACTTCCTTGAGAGATCCACTCCTTAAATGGGAGGAAGATACATATGAAAGTAGCTATGCATTGGATGAAGAAAGGTAGCAACCTGAGGAAGATGATGATAAGGTTGAGTATCCACTTGAATTATCTTGGAGTCAAAAGAAGGGAATGATGGTACCATTAGAAGATCTCGACCCAGATGATAGTATTTTCATGACATTTGATGAAGTGGGTCGAAGTCAAGTTGTTAATCCTACCCTCCCTTCTGATCATGAGATGGAACTCAAGCCTACCCTTTGGGAACCTAACCCTGAAGAAATTGACCTATCTGAGGAGTCCGATGTTACCAGTGTAAACCATTTACCTCAGATAGAGTACCCTAGGGGATCTGCTGAGATATTAAATGATTCTAGACCTCGGGTATATGATGAATCATATGATGAGGAGAAAGATGAATTATATGAGGAACCTACATTCAAGATTTGGAGTGACACTAAGGGTGATTATGTCTTATTTGTAGAGTTAGCCCTTGAGGATGTCACAAATTTAACCAAATTAGGTTTCCTTAGCACACCCATTGATGATATTTCTCCTCATGATGAAATAATGGAAAATTTGGAAGCAACTTCTAAGATTTATGTGGATTCACATATAGACTCCGGGGAAGATTTGAGTAAAGAACAAGAACCTGAGGATGACATTGATAGGATAATCCCTCGATCTGTTACTTCCAACCTGCCTTCATTTGTTTCGAAGTCACCCTCTGATTCGCTTATGTCTAAAGGAGAAATTTTGACTCCTGATGAAGTGCAGGAAGATACTGGTGATAGTGCAAGGAATGCTAGGGATGCAATTGAGGATTTGGAAAGAGTGTTAGGGATGGACACCGAGCTGATTAAACCCAACCTAGATCTTATGGCCATCCCGCAACCTCGAAACTTGGACACCCTAGACGATCCTTGCTTTAGAGAATTGCTCACTTTTATTCTGACCGGGGGGCTTAACAAACCAATATTTCCCGTAATGGAGTATCGGGTATGGATTGATGATTTCTTTAGTTAATCCATTGCCCTAGGGGTTTATCTTTGCACCATTCCTTCCCCATTCCTTTTGGAGGATCCTTGTCATCCTCCCCCTACCCCTTTGGAGGTTATTGATGAGAATCTCATCATAAACCCTAACTAGCACATTCTAATCCAAATATGTGTAAAGAAAGCTCCTACAAAACCCAAAGAGAGGCTTAACTCAGAGAATTCTGAGTTAAAGAATCATAATGGGTAAAACTGTAATTTCACCAATGCAGTATGCGAACAGGGTAATTAAGGGTCCAAACACAGGTCAAACAAGTTTAACAATGAGGAAAGTGGGATGATCTGATCTGAAAAGGGTTATAGCAACTTCTAGGAATTAAATGATATTCTGTAACCCTAAAACAAACCCACTTTAATTCATGAGGTTAGAGGCAGGATAAAAATCAACTAAACCCGCCAAAAATCATAGAAAAATATTCCCTAGGATTTAGAACCTTCAATTTAGCCTTTGAAACCTATTTTGATATAAAATGAGAACCATGCCCAATTAATGACTTAATTTGGATTTTTACGCAAATTGATTGGTCAGACATGGTCCAACCTAAAATCAAAGTTCACCATTAAAATCCTTAGATTCAAATTAGTCTGGTATAAAAACTTGAGCCTAAGAAAAGACCATCTTGACCGACTTTACAATTTGATCCTCTTTATTTACTTTTTGATCCTTATCTTTTGAAATCCTTGCATTTAGGCCCCTAACTTCTCATCATTCTTTGCAGAACGGTCCTCCCTGCCACTTCTGCGCAGCACCATCCCTTCAGCGACCTTGCACGGAGGATGGCGCCGCACAGGGTAGGGCAGCCGTCCTCTAGAACAGACGGGGGGTCCCCTACGACGTCCTCTGTCGCAGGGACCCGCCCATGCCCTCTGCCATCAACCATGCCTCTTGTGCGAACGCACGAAAGGCATGGGTATCCTCTCCGGCCATTCTCTGGCGAGGCTGGCACGTCGCCACCTTGGTTCCCTCTCCACTCCAAGGTCTTTATAAGGAGCGGCAAGGTCTGCCGACTCTTTCAAGCTTCCTCTAGCGAAGAAATACCCCACCTTTCGTCTCTTCCTCCTCCGGTCAGAGCGCCCGAAGCCTCCGGCGATCTCCTCCTCCTCCTCCTCGTCGCTTTGCTGCCTTACCTGCAGTAGAGTTTACTCTACCCTGTCGTCTGCGCTAGTCCGTACCAGCTGGTGCCCTCCATCTGCCTCCTCGTCACCGATACCCACCTCTAGGGCATCTTCGTCCCCAGCTCCGGCAAGCACGAGACGGGCGCTGCTCTCTCCCCCTTCGTCGAGTAAATAGGTACAAAGTTTCCTCTCTCTCTCCCTTGTATTTTCCCCCTATTAATTTGCCATTTCAACCACCCGACCGCCACTGCCCAACTCCATCTTCCCCATCTCCGGTTGCCTTCTCCGACGAGGCCATCCCACTGCCACAGACATCCTTACCCCTCGCCGACCAGCCCAGAGGCTCCCCCTCACTCCACTCAACTGATCCCCCCTCTCCATTCACTGCCAATCACCACCCGACCACCTCCCAAACAAACCCATCTTCCCGTAAACAGTCTGACCTAGGTCGACCTCCACACGCATTCTCGCGCCTCGCCGACCCCCGCATTAGCTTCGCCACACTCCGGCGAAGCTTCCCACGATATCTGACTTGGCCGAGAGGCCGTCTCTGTGTATTCAGGTCAGCAGCCCCCCGCCGCCATTGCTGAGCTACTGCAGCACCTTCACTCGCAGCTCCAGGCTTCCTCCAGCCCAGGCGCGAGTCCCAAGTGATGCGGATTGCATCTGCGAACACGCCCAGGCCTGCAATTGGGTCGCGAGCTCCGCAGCTGCCCCAATTGGTAGCAGCTCCCTCGCCTGTGGGCGCGAGATTTGGAGGTGGGACTTTAGTCCCACCTTGTAAGTATGCGGTTGCGCGCCCACATTTAAATTGAAAAGGTGCATCGGGCTTACTGCCTTCGATACACGAGGGTCAGGTCCCTCTCACCCGCATGCAGCGCGCCACGCGCTCGCTCACCCTCACCCGCGCTCACGCCCCGCAGGTCTGGGCCGGATCCGACTACCCGACCACGCACTCCTCGCCCACCATCGCACACTGGTGGGCCTGGTCCCGGGCACGCTACCCGAACTCGATTACCCGGCTCTGGGAGAGAAGTCCTAAGAGAGATTCTGAGAAAGAGAGAGACGCAGGGAAGGGTAGGGGTAGGTTTTGCACTGACCACTGTGTGTGCATGCAGGCAAGTAAAGAAAGAAAGAAGAAGAAGAAGCAAGCTAAGGAAGAAGAAGAGAGGAGGAGCGGCCGAAGCCTTAGCCGCACTGGGCAGCTGAAGAAGAAGGAAGGATAGCACTGTAGCAAATGCACAGATAAGTCGTCTGAGCACTGCATCAGACGTCGAAAGGGCAACAGCCAAAAGAAGAGGAAAATGGAAGAGGGAAGCAGAGAAGAAAAAGAAAGAAGGAGAAGAGAAGAAGGAAGACACAGCCGCAAGTAAAGAAGAAAGAAGAAGGCAGGAAGAAAAGAAGAAGAAAGAAGAAGAGAGGAAGAAGACTCTGCAGGAGAAAGCAGAGAAAGAGAAGATCAGAGAAAGAAGAAACCAAGAAAACCTTTGCTCTCTCTCTCTCTTATTTTTGTAACATAATTGAGAACCTTTATACTTCTAGAATTCTAGTTGCTCCCTGAGTTCGACCTCGGGAAAACTTTTATTCCGAGTAAAAAATTTTCTGTAGTAATCTGGTAGCTGTTTTGTCATATACTACCACGATTGTAAACATAAATAACCATAAAGATGGAACTAGCTCAACCTACCAGTTACTAGTTATTATGCCAGTTTATCCTTTAGAACCTCCTCTGGTGACCTGGGAAGATTCCATTCCCATCATGGTTGGGTGAGCATTTGCTATCGGGATTCTTCATCAGCTTGCCAACATCGTAGGTTACCTATTTTCTAGGCCTGCATTACTTTGCTCATTTTTAGGGCCCATTTCTGCAATCCTTGAACCTGATTTACAGGTTCTTTGGCTACTCAGCTGCTAACAAAAGAATGGCAGCCCATCTCTGACCCAGGCAATATCCTTCTATGCAATGAGGACATTGCAGATTTTAGGCATGGGGAGCTGTACTTGGGGATATACATAGCATAGTGCATTCATTCATTTAATTAAAGCATTCTGCACTACATACATTTACATTAAAAAAAATTTGTAATTATTGAGCTTAACTGGCTAGGTCCTGCATTCTTAAGTAAATCAGAACTCTAGGTTAGACTAAGTTAATTCTAGGGTCAAACTTTAGAAGCTAAGTGAGCTACTAGCTTTAGACCTTTAGGGTCCTTTGTGGACTTAAAAACTTAAGTAGGAGTTAAGTTGAAGACCATTCCTCAAGAGGTTAAAGAAGGAAAGCTAGGGATTGAGTAAAAAGGTGGGGTAGTACCTGGAGTCTTGTTCTACCTTTTGGTTTACGGGTCCTTGTAACCCAAGAATCCAAATTTCACACACTTGATCTGGTGTAAGTAATTAATCAACTTAATTCCTTTCTTAAAAGAGATTTGGTTCTTTTAGCTTTGACTTAGGAGAGGCTTGAAAACACAATTTGATTGGAAGAGTTCCTGCCGTAGGAGAGGTGGAGTATATACTCACCTTGAGGATGCGATTATAATATACTACCTCCTCGGTGCTTGTCTCTTAGGATATCCATCCTATTAGGGGCATGTAAGCGCATTGTGCAGTTCAGGTACCATGGGCGGCCCTATCTCGAAGTGCCGATTGCCACAAACCCGAATTCGCTTAAGAAAACCATGGGCAATACTATCTCGAAGTGTTGATTGCCAGGAGTTCTTGGGGTTGTTATGGGCATTGATTTAAATGCCGACGACATGCCGTCGGCAAGGCCATTTCCGAGCAATGGTCGTGCCGACATGAAGAAAACGTCGATTTACAGGGATTTCGTCGGCAAGCCGTCGACATTGTCGGCATGCTGACGAAATTGGTGCCCATGTCGAGGTTTCTATTGGTTTTTTTAATTACTTTTGCTATTTTTGTTGGTATGCATCGGCATGCCCATCGAAAAACAGGCATTTCTACGGCATGCCCACGAAATGCACACTTGGAATTCATCGGCACGGCATCGAAATCGACATTTCGAACCTTGGTTATGGGCGGTGCTATCTCGAAGCAAAGAAAGCCAGGCACCCTTCAAGGTACAGTGATGGGAACAATGAATCCGACACAGACCATGTTGATAGCTGATCCGAGGTTAGAGTTAGAGGAATCAAACAAAAAAATATAATAATATTATTAAAAAAAATCCTTTTTCTTTTAACTCAAATGACTCAGACCAATGCACATGCACAGATGCTTTAATCTCAGGGATCGATAAACCTTAGGGTAGAGTCAGAAATCAGGGAAACTTGTGCCTACAACTCGTCTTTAGCTGACCTAGTCTGTAACTTAACAACTACTTGAGAACCTTAGGTCTAAAGTCTGAACTTAATATGTTTCTAAAGGAAGACCGATTGGGTTGGATAGTCTACTTGGAGTGCTACGTTTTGCTTGATTTTGCTAGGGACTAGCAAAAACTAGCCATGGGGGTATTTGATTAGCCCATATTTGTGGGTTATTTAAGTATTTAAGTGCCTAGACATTAAGTTAATTCTAACATTTATTTAGCATGCATTACGATGTAAATAGATTAATTCATATTTCTGATTAAATTGCATAATTCATGCATTTCATTCATAACTAAATGCATTTAGAATTAACTTAGAATTGCATTCATTTAATTAGTTAAACAATTAGGTGCATTGCATGCATTATTTTAATTTAACATAGAAGTTAAGGGATTATGTATAAATAACCATAATATTTTATTCTTTTTTCTCCTTTGCACAGGTAACTCCTCTGGCTTTGGCTCCGCCTCCTCCTCCTGTGCATCACATTTATGCTACGGCATTTTTTTATTTTGAAATGATGGCCGTGGCTAGAAAAGGAGGAGGGAGAGCTGCCATGCTCCAGGAGACACCACCCCACTCCACCACCATGTACTCCATTCCATCGCCATGGTCTCCAAGGCCGAGCTCCACCACACCGTGGGTCGGCGAGGTGACAGCTCGCCGCACCAAGCCGGTGGACTGGTGCTAACACCGTGAGCGTGTCCCTAATGGCCACACTTCCATCACCGTGCCTCACCAGAATCAACATCACCACCTTCACCGCCATCACCAGCAACCACCACCGCAGCCGCCACAACTCCATGTCTTACATCTTCATCTCCTCCATCAGTTAAGACGTCCGGGAAGTTTCCCGAATGTCTGAAGCTTGGCCCCATATCTTCTTCTTCTTCCTCTGTTTCCCTTCACTTTAAAAACAAACCCAAAAACCTCGCCACTTCTACGTGCAACTCTCAACTGCTGCACCACAACCACCTTCAGCCCTGTCAAGCGTGCCACCGCACTTCCATCCTCCATCACATCCACATCCGCATGCATACGCACCAGCTGCAGCACCATCCAACCGTGCGCTGCACCTCCTGCAGCATGCATAGTGCACAGCATCGCATGCCCCTCTCCTCCCGCGCCTCAGCCGCAGCCCGCACATCCAGCAATGCGCCTAAACCCCTGCCGTGCACCCGCAAGCATGTGCGCCCACTTCCAGCCCGCACGCACCTCCATGCGTGCGCCTACACTTCGCTGCACCACCGCCTGCAGCACCCACCGCGCCTGCAGCATGCAACAGCAGATGCGCTCCGCCTGCACATCACCCTGCATGGCCTACAGCAGTACGCGCCCTCCAGCAGTGCCACACTCTGCGCGCATGTAGTCCAACGCATGCGCCCCCTAGCCAGCAGCCTTCCCGCGCTCCACGCACGGCTAGCAGCAGCTCCTCCACCGCTGTCACTCCTCTCCTCCGGCAGGTCGGCTCCGGCCATCTCGCGACGCACTGCTGCCACCACCGTGACAGCCTCGCTTCTGCCAACCTCCTGTGGGAGTCTCTCCTCGATTGAACCTCTCTCCCATGCACAAGAAGGAGAGAGGTAAAATCCCCTGTTTTTGTTTTAATTAAAAATTACATTTGAATGCCATTGCCACCAAAATCAATTTTAATTTATGATTATTTTATTATGGTGAAATTGTGACTGCATACTCATGCTTTCTGATAATTGTGTGGTTATTGATATTCACATGTTTTAACAATGATTTTGGGATTAAAATGTGCACAAATTTTCTCTAATACATGTCAATTGAAAATTACATAAAGTCATCAAATATTTATTGAATATTTCAGTGAGGAAAAATTACACATATACCCTTATATTTTTGAGTTATTGTACATCTTCTTTCCATTGTATTTCATGTCGGATTTGATTATGGATTTCGCACTTGATTGAAAGAATACGAAATAATCGAGATTTTTTTTGCATCATTGCCTCCCTGTGGAGACGACTCGCTCTTCTGTGAGTGGTAATTTTTATTGTAATTATTTTCTTAAGCGGTTTTCCACCACTTTGTTACTAAAACGACAGATCATCTTAATCACATTATTCGAAAGCGAAAATCGTCTTATCAGTGCTGGCTGCTCAACTCCCTGACCTGGACAAGGTTATAAAGCTTCCGGAGTCAGCGAACGATGAGTAGAATGGTAACTAAAACATTTACTTGCAATTTAATTTAAGACAAGCCACTAGTTATATTTTCAAATTTTCCACTTAGCTCAACAAGTAGTTCTAATCTGTCTATTCTCTTAAGTACCAGCCATTTCTTGATCTTGACTGTCCCTCAAGGGGATGATATTGATTGCAGTCTTTCCCATGATGTAGGATGTACACGTAGTGCTCTCCTGGCTGAGAGAGACCCCCGTGGTAGTCCTACACCCAGTCAACCACCCCAAGGTCACGGTCGCGACGTAGCGGTGACTACGGCACGCGTGATAAGCGCACGGGTAGCTATCCCGCACTGGCACTCGATCAGTCGTTTCTGCTAGCAGGTACGCCTAAAGGTATAGCACGGAACAGTACAGGGCCTTGCCCTCTCAGAACAGAGGTCTCACCCCTCCACAGTCCGCGTATCCTCGTCCGACTATCCCGGTTTGCCCAGTGGGCCTAGAAAGAGTCGGTGTAGGGTGGCTAGTCCTAACCCTGGGCCCCCTGGTGCGGCTAGCTCCCTCCCTACACTAAGTAGCTCACCTTGGTACCATGTACACGAGGGCTAATAGAGTCGGTGCAGAGTGTCCAGGCCTGACCTCGGGGCTCAACCTAACGGGCGGCTAGTACCCCTCTACACTAAAGGGATAGTTGCTCTCCTTGGTACCGCGTACACAAGGACCAGCTCACTTCTCGTCTACATACGAGATTTCTTTCATATACAGGAGTTCCATTCCTAATACCCCGTAGGGTTCATGCTCATATTCATCTCATTTATGAATATCCGGATCATATTACTCAACTCTCCATTTTTCCATTACATAGCAGGCAGCTCGTGTTTTCATATCTAACAAGGCAACTCATAAATCAACTACTACACATTGCTAGCAATTTAATTAAAACATGCATTTCAAGTGAACAGTATAGCTCAACATCAGGCTCATACATTTCTACCCTAAGGTTCATTCCACGTCCTAGAGTTTCAATCAATTTAGTCTAAGCAAGCATATTCTTTATTTACATCTTAGCAAATGAAATAAACCACTCTACCGGCAAATACGGGAGGAGTAGGGGCTCAGATTGCACATCCCGTTGCCTCCGCGGCACCCGCATACTCAACTGGCTAGGGACCTATACAGATGACCAACCACATCAAACGAGTTCCAAACTGTATACGAGTGACACTAACACATAGAGAAACTCATATGGAAAACAACGGTACTTCGTTTGTGAAAATCTGATTCCGTTTGAGCCCTAAATGGGCCAAAAACACGCACACTATCCAAAATCAGACGTCTGGGACTAGTCTCAAACGTCTTAAAAGACGTCAGACCTTACCTCTCAATCCCTGCGGTTGCCTCAGACATCCAAACTCCCCTGTAACCATCTGAAGAGAGTTCCAGACGTCGGACCCTTCTTTCGGTCGTCTGGAAGGATCGTCGGACGTCTGGAGATGTGGTCAAACATCCAAAAGTGCCTGGAAAGGCGCACCACGCGCCTTTCCAATGCCTTGCACCTACGTATGAAAAATGCAAACCTATTTTCAACCAGACATTCCTGCGCTACGGTTTGCACGGCGGAAAGTAGCGTAGGAAACACATACCTCCGCACGATAATACGCTTTCAGACGTCCTGCTTCAACTCCGGATGTCCTGATGCCTCACAGACATCTGGTAGACTCTCCAGACGTCTGATACTAGAAGATTTCCAGTACCAAAACCTCCTCTGCAACGCTTCCTTCCTCGTAGTGCCGCCCTCTCACTTGAACCACAGCAGCTGCAGAGGGCCGGGAGGTCGCCTCCCCGAGCCACTCCTTCTCGCGCGCATGCCCACTGCCTCTCACGTGAGCTCCTCCGAGCTCCCGCACGAGCTCCGCCGAGCTCCTTCGGCCTCGACCCTCCCTTCACGTTCTTCCTCTCTTTCTCCCTCTCGTTCTCCCTCCACGCTCTCGTTGCGCTCTCCTCCTCCTCCACGTCCCGCCTCTCTCTCTTGCCATGTTGGAAGGAAGAGAGGAAGGTGAAGGATGAAGGTGGTAGTGGTTGGTGGAGAGTGGCGTGGGTGAGGGGAAGCAGGAGTTTAAATAGAAGGGGATTAGGGTTTCGAGTGAGAGGGTTCTGAGGAGAGAGAATGGTCAGCGAGCCGTGCATGCGCAGAGGAAAAGTAGGTTTCATTTTTTCCAACTTTCGGACGTCCGGACATATGTGTAGACGTCTGGACAGACGTCTTATCTGACTAAAGGGGCGGCGGGTCATTTCAATAGCAGAAGAGAAGCAAAGGAAAAGGCAGAGAAGAGGAGGCTAAAGAAGATGAACAACAGAAGAAAATCAAAGAAGGAGCAATGTAGCAACACACTATAAGTCATCTAATTGTAAAATCAGACGTCTGATTATCTGTTCCTTCATTTGATTATATTCAGTAAAAACTATATATGTGTTAGGCTAATAATTGGTGATCCATATCACCATTATTTTGTCTAGAATTCTTTTTATCTCCTCATATACTCATGTTACACATTGCATATTAGTTTTTGAGTAATTAATTGTGCTCATTTATATTATTTGTTGAGATTAGCACGTGAATTCCATATTTGCTCCCTGTGTTTAACCTCAGATTTAAATTCAAGTAATAAATTGTATTGGTTGACGAGAGACTTTAGTCTGTACTATAACGTATCAATCTTAAACACCAATTTCGCGCGTCCAACATTTTGGTGCCGTTGCCAGGAAGCAACGTGCCATTCACCGCTATTCTTGTATTATTTGATTATCTTTTAGCACTAACTTGCCCTATTTGCTTTCTTGTGCTTTTTGCGAGGTACTTCACGAAGAGATCTTCCACTCAAATCAACCACTCCTGGGGCAGGTAATCTCTTTTTCTTCCCTAATCAACCTCCTAATCTTGGGAAGATAAAAAAGAAACAAATCAATTAGGAACTACCTGCCTCATTTCCATAGTAAATCATCATTTAAAAAGGCAAGTTTTCCTGATTTATGAAAATTTTCATATCTGATTGGAGTTTGAGACGATTCTGTTTAGAATTCCCTACCCAAATTTCCTGTACCTATTAGGGACTACGTGTAATTTCTAATTTTCTTAGAATACGCACTTCTTGTTTGAAGTCCAAGGAGAACATTTTAAGATCAAATTGGATGTGGATTAGAGCTAATTAGGGTTTCAATTTTAGGGTTTTGGAGTGCTAGTTCACATTTTCCTGCATAAAAGGAAATAACCCTCTATCATTTGTGTGCTACCCAAGCCCTTACTTGAAA
This sequence comes from Thalassia testudinum, assembly GCA_037157565.1. Lineage (NCBI taxonomy): Eukaryota > Viridiplantae > Streptophyta > Magnoliopsida > Alismatales > Hydrocharitaceae > Thalassia > Thalassia testudinum. The sequence continues at coordinate 61,111,944 of JAZHRO010000030.1, forward strand.
AGATCTAATCAAGAAAAACCCTAAAATTAGGCTCTAATTTCACTTGAATCCTAAAATCTTAGACCTAATAACTTGAGAGTCGATCAGGGTGATTTCTGGATCTTGACCTAGATTTCATTCTCCATCTTTTAAGGTAGGTCAGGTGAAGTTGCTCTACCTAGTAGGCCAACCAACCTCCAAATTAGGTCACAAGTCAAATTAACTTCTAATCAAGTGGAATTAAAGGCACAAATTATGACTTAAAATTGGTAGACTTAGTAGGTCAAGTTATCCATTCTGGTCTACCTGGACCCTCAGTGACAAGGAAGGTCGAGTAGGGGAAAACCTGTAACCCGTGGGGATGTTCTACCGTGTAGGGGTCTTTGTGGGACTCTCCCTTCTTAGCTGCCCAGGTAATTCTCAAGTGGACGACTTTCTGATCTAGGGGTATCATCCGCTCCAAACCTTTATAGTTATCCAAAAATCTTTGGGTGACTTGATTGAGTCCAACAACATCCAGTCCCTCATCTTTTCTCTAAAGAAAACACAGGAAGGTCCTTAGATTTTCAACCTAAGGGACCTCTTTTAGATCTTCTTGGGAATTTCTAATTTGATCAAATCACCTGCAATCTAATCTTGAGTTTGATTCTACATCTTGATTCCACCACTTGATTAAAAAATGCAGCTGGATATATAAGAAGACTATTTAAGAAACCTGATCCCAAATGAGTATGAAAGAAAAGATAATTAAGAATGCTTATAGAAACCATGAAGAATATTGTAAAAGGGACATTCAGGATAAATTCAAGAAAATAATGAACCACATTTTGAGTCATATGGAGATGATATGGATACAACTAAACCACAGTTCAACCCAGGATGATCTCTTAGCAGAACACATGGAATTGGTGAAATTACACAACAATGATTATCTGCAATATTGGTCAAATCCTTCAATTTCGGAAGAACTCCAGAATTTTTTGGGAAAATGGGGAGAATTGCTGAATAATTTGTATAGATCCATCGATCAAAAATACCTGTCAGAAGTTAAGATGACATCTTGGAGTAATTCCACTAATCCATGTAATTTCCCAAATCCCGAGTTTGATGATCAAGCTTGTTATGAACTCCCAACCCAAACGAATTCAGATTCAAATTTCATAGCAATTGACATTCCTAATCTTGATGAGGGTTCGGAGGATCCAATTGCAGGTGTTCCCAATCTCGAACCAACCCCAGAAAATCAAGAGCCTGGTTCACTGAGCTTAGATTTCCCAGACACTTGTGATAGTAAGCTTGAATCAGAACCTCTTAAGGGTGTAAATTCCATCCCTTATTCTTATATGGTGACTCTCGAGAGCAATTCTGACATCCCTGTAGAGCCCAACCTAGATTTTAGTGATCCAATCCCTTCCCTAAGCCTAGAATATGGATTCGAGCCTATTTGGGATAATTACGAGGCCCCATGTAATGAGACTCAGATTTTCGAGTTGAACTACGATTCTGTGCCTATGTTTGATGACTACACCTCTCCAAACTCCTTCGAGATATAGATTGATTTTTTGAAAGTCACACCAATCTATGATACAGAAACCGAGGAGTTGGAAGAGTTAGGAATCGATTGCGTCTATCCTAAAAGCCAAGAACCCGAACCCATGCCTAATAAGAACATCTTTTTTAGTTTGGATTCTAAGATTGGGTCTATTCATAGTCGCTCCAAATCGGGTTTTAAAATTAATGTGTTGCAGTATAGATTAAATCAACGCGAAAAATAAATAAAAATTTATGCTCGAATGGAAGTCCGAGGTCCAACACAGGGAGCAATTAACAAAATGATTCTCAATATTGAAATTCAATACAATATAAGCAATTTATAATAGAATTTCAAGCAGTAATGATATATAAATGAAAGTGTATGTCAAAGAGTGCAAAAAGAATGGGGTAAAATGGTGATTTAAATCACCAATTGTCCCTCACAATTATATCAAATAACTCAATAGTACTAATCAATCTAAATTCCACGTAGGATAAGTGCACAGTGCACTTCTGCTGCTCTTCTTCTATTGCTTCAGCTCCTCTTCTCTTCTTTCTTTGTGCCTCCTTCTCTTCTTTCTCTTCTCAGGCTTCCTTTCTGATGAGAACCTCATCATAAGCCATAACTAGCTCATTTTGACCTAATACAGAGAATAAAAGCTCCTTCATAACCTTAGAAAGGCTTGGCTCAGAGAGATTCTAAGTTTGCAAAGAAAACATAAACTAAGGGGTAAAAATGCAATTTCACCAATCCAATCTGAAAACAGGGTAACTCAGGATCCAAACATAGGTCAAAACAACCTAATAAGAATAAAAGTGGGATGAAATGACTCAACAAGGGCTACAGCAACTCCGAAGAATTAAATGACATCCTGTAACCCTAAAAACAAACTCACTTAAATACACGAGGTTTGAGGCAAAGTAAAAATAGAATAAACCCTCTAAAATTCATATAAAAATAATCTCTAGGGTTTATAACCTTCAATTTGGCCTTAGGAACCCATTTTGACCTACATTGAGAACCATGCCCAATTAACAACTTAATTTGAGTTTTTGCGTAAATTGATCGGTCAAACAAGGTTTAATCTAGAAATAAAATTCACCATCAGAATCCTTAGGTCCTAATTAGTCATGTATAAAAACTTGAGCCTAAGAAGAAACCTTCTTGACTAACTTTACACTTGGGTCCTCATACATTTACTTTCTGGCCCTCAACTTTTGAACCCTCACATTTTGGCCCCTAACTCTCCTTCGTTCTTTGCGTTTAGGTCCCTCCTGCAAAACCTGAGCAGCACCATGCTCCGGCGACCTTGCACGGAGCATGGCGCCGCGCAGGGTAAGGGAAGGAGCCTGCCAAGTCAAATGGGGGTGCCCTGCGTCGTCAGCCATCGCAGAAACACCCCCCTGATGGCTGCAACCACCCATACCGGCCGTGCGAACGCGCGGACGGTATGGGTATCCTTCCTCCGGCGTCCTCCGGCGAGGGAGACACGTCGTCTCCCTCCGCCCTCCTCTCTGGTTCTGCCCCTATAAATACCCCCGTCGCTCCGCCGTTCTTCCCAGCTCGGATCTGACGGAGATACCCTCTCACTTCCTCTCTTCCCACTCCGACAGACGCCCCCTTGCTCCGACGGCTTCTCCTCCTCCTCGTCGCCCTACCGCACTACCAGCAGCAGGGTTGCCTTCCCTCGCTTTTCCCGCGCTTCTCCAGCCCTCTCCTCACCGTCGCTCCTTCCCCTGGGCAGCTTCTTCTCCGGCGACAGTCGATACGACTGTCGCCTGCTCCGACCCCTCCTCGTCCTGCTAAGTAGGTATAACTTCTCTTCCTCCCCTCTTCCTTTTCCTCACTTTAAACCTTTACTGTCGCCCTCGATTCCGACCAATCACCCTCACCTTCTCCACCTCCGGCCACACTCCGGTGACCCACTCCCATCACTCCAGCAACCCACACGGCTCGCCGACCACCGCAGAACCTTCGCCTCCTCACCCTGATCAACCTCCGCCCTTCCACTTCCCCCGAATCGCCCTCTGCAACTCCACCGAACAAACCCATCTCGCCACCTGCAGTTTGATCTAGGGCGGCCCTTAGGCTCCGCCCCGCCACCTGCAGACCCCCCGACCACCTTCGCCGTGCCACGGCGAAGGTCCTCCGCGTATCTAATTAGGCCGAGAGGCCCTTTCTCTGTAAACAGGAACTTCACTCGCCGCCGCCATTGTTGAGGTGAAGAAGCTCCTTCGACCTGCTGCTCCAGGCGCGCCACGCCCAGGTCACGCTCCCAGGCTGTGCGAGGTATTTTCGCGAAGTGCCAGGCTGCAGTTGAGGCGAAGCCCTCGCGCGAAGCCCTCGTGTGAAGCTTCGACCGCCGCTGCTTCCTTCGCACAGGCATCCAATTGAGGTGGGACATTTAGTCCCACCTTGGAAACCCACTGAGGCGAACGGGCGCTTAAAGGCAAAAAGTGCCTTAAGCTGTTTGCCTCAGTTCACGGGGTGAGGTCCCCTTCACCCGCCCGATTACCCGGCCTCGTCTGCGCTCACGCCCCGCGGACCTGGCTCCGACCCGATTAGCCCGACCTGCACTCCTCGCCCACCACCGCACGCTGGTGGGCCTGGACCCGGGCGCGACCCGCGTACCCGATTACCCGGTTGCTCTGGGAGAGCTTTCCTAAGAGCGAATTCTGAGAGAGAGAGAGATGCGGGGGGGGAGGGTAGAGTAGGTTTTGCCCTCTGACGAAAACCTTGAAGTGTGCAGGCACAGGTGAAGAAGAAGAAGAAGAAGGACTACGGAAGAAGAAGAAGAGAAAAAGAAGAAGAAGACGGAAGCTAAGGGAGACACTGTAGCACCAGCGGTTTAAGTCGTCTGATTGCAAAATCAGACGACGTCTTGAAGGCAAGGAAGAAGAAGAAAAGAAGAAGCAAGACCGCGGCAAAGAAGAGGAAAGACAAGAGAGAAGAAAAAGAAGAAGAAGAAAAAAAAAAAGAAAGAAGAAGAGAAAACAAGAAAGAACAGAAGACAGAAGAAGAAGAGCACAAGAGGAAGATCTGAAGAACAGAAGAGAGAAGACAAGAAGAACAGGAAGAGAAGAAAGAAGAGACAAAGAGGAAGAAAGAAGAGAAGAAGAAGAAGCCACCAAATTTTTCATCTCTCTCTCTCTCTCTCTCTTTATTTTTGTAATAAGAATTTGTACTTCTAGAATACGACTTGCTCCCTGAGTTTGACCTCGGGAACTCTTTTATTTCCGAGTAAAAAGATTATATATGTAATGATGGCAATAACTAGCTGTACTACAACGCTATTTCTATAACAAAACCTAGTTAACGCCTCGATCATCACTTTCTTTTTCTTCGCTGGCTTCCTCTCCTTCTTCCTTTTCTTCACGCACAAGGGGGAAGGATTCCTTAAACAGCTAAGTGTCAGCTATTGAACCACAGAGCAAAACCCCTGCCCCCACGCGCTCTTTCCTTTTCTCTCTGGGATCCGCTCTCTTAGAGCCTCGGGTAATCGGATTTGGGTCTAAGCGTACCCAGGACTAATGCTACGGGCGTGATATCATAGCGAGGAGTGAATAGGGCTTAGGCGGGTCGAGTCTGCGCCAGGCCTGCGGGTGACGGGTCACGAACAAGGCGTAGGTGAAGGGTGAGTGGGGACCTCACCCCCTGTGCGTGCTGAAGCGATAAGCCGTAAGAACAAAATCCTCTTATGCGGTGTCGCACGTCTGTCAGCACCTGATGTGGGACTAATCCCACCCTTGTCTTCTGCGTGCAGCTGCGAGTGAAGTGTCCATCGATTGTAGGTGTAGTTGAGGGTTTGACGCTCAATTGCATGCCTGGAGACCTTCCTAGAGATGTACCGCGTCACCTGGAGGCTTCACCTGGGACTTGCAATAGGTGGAGAAGGCTTCAAGCTTTGCTCAAAGCTACGTAGTAATGGTGCGGTATCTGGAGACCTGAAACTCAAGAAAAGGGGCTTCACGGCCGCGTCAAATGGCTCAGTAGGTTTGCCGTGGAGTGGCAAGTGCAGTGGTGGGTGCAGTGTGCGGTGCGAGTGAGGGTGGAGGTTGGATGGTGACAGAGACGGTTGTGCAAAGGTGGGGTGTTCGATGGCACTGAGGAGAGGCTAATAGCCTCAATAACTAGAGGGTTTTTGCTCTCTGGGACACGGCAAAGCTTTTGGAGTCAGTGGCGAAGCGGATGGAGGTGTGGAGCGGTGGAGGTGCTTCGCCAGAGATGTGGCCGGAGCGGAAGAAGGTGAAGGTGGTCGGAGGCGTAGCGGCGGTTGAAATGAAGTGTCGGAAGTGCTGTCGTGACATGGAGAAGCTGAGGAGTTGATAGAGATAGGTAGCAGATGGCAGGGATCAGAGTTCGCGCCAGTTGTGGAATGGCTGGCACTGGAGATGAAGGTGACTCCAGTGGGGGTTGGACGGCGAGGATGAAGGAGATAGGGACGTCGGCCGATATTGCGTGACGTGGAGGAAGGTAAGGGAGGCAAATCCGTCGCCGGTATTGAGAATGGACAAGGAATGAAGACGAAGGAGGTCGCCAGAGCTCGAGGAGCCTTTCGGCCGGAAGAGGAATGAGAAATTATGGGGAGTTTTCGGCCAAAATCGAGCTTGGGATCTTCGTTCTAATCTGGGGGGTCTTTTATAGATATCTGGAGGGTGCTTTGAGCTTGGGAAAGTAAGCTTCCCAAGCTAGGAAAGCTCACCGGAGATAGAATTTGGAAATATACCTGAATCACTCATACGTTCGTATGAGAGATTGAGAAGGTTTTAGGGCTTAGGATTTGGCTCAAAAGGAAAGGAATTCCTTGATGAACTTCCCTTTCAAATATGAGAGGGGTTCATCAAGGAATCAAGGAGAACATGCCATATTAAGGTTGCCGAAGTTGTAGGATTAGGATTCATGGCGATAGGGACCTTTTTGAAGAAAATAATGATAAAGATAGGGACCTTTGTGTAAGAAATTCAAAAGATAAGGACCCATGTGGAATAAAGAAAATCAGACTTGGACCAAAGTGCAAACTAGGTTGAAATAATCTCAAATTGGGCCCAAATTTTGACACAAACCTAATTTGGGCCTAAGGAGTCTAATGGTGAAGTGGGATTTTGGTTTTTACCTAGTTTGACTGGATAATCTACATAATTATCCAAATTATGGCAAATATCTGCCTGAGAATTTGTTTTAGGTCAAGATGGGTTCCAATGATCAAACTGAAGGTACCAAAACCTAGAGAATATTTTTTTATGATTTTTAGAGGATTTAAGTGAATTTTATCCTGATCAAAACCTCAATGGATTAAGCGGATCTGTTTTTAGGGTTTCAAATGTACATTAATTCCTATAACACATGAAAATCCTTTTCTGTCTGTTCTAACCCACTTATTAGACTCTTAAGACCATTTGACCTTTGTTCCACCCCTGAGAGAACTCGTGGCTATTCTATTTTTTTGATAGAATGGTAAATTTATAGAAATAACCCTGTAATCTTATTTTCTTCTCAAATCAATGTTTTATGCCCTTAAGACCTCTTGATGGATATGTAGGAGTTTTTACTGACTTAATCAGATCAAACTGAGCTAGTTATGGCTCATGATAATGTTCCCATCGGTGTTATTTTCTCTCCCCCTATGCACGTGCCTCCTCACGCTCTCACTCCCCGCTCGTGCACACATGCACACGGGTCTGGACCCTATACCCGGATCCGATTACCCGCTTATATCCAATTAGCCAGTTCTAAGAGAAGAGAAATTGTGAGGAGGAGAGGGGAGGGTTTTGCTTCAGGTTTGTTGACTCGAGATGCATGCCTACTCACTCTAACACTTAGCGAGAATTCAAAGAGACATTGCCTTTATGCTGTGCTTGAGAAGAAGCCCTGGCTGAGTGATTTAAGTTGTCTGATCTCCTTGGCAATGTCTGATGAGGCCTTGTGCTTGGTACTGTGGATATATTTGGCCTCTATGCTGATGTCGAATTAAGAGGTTAAGTGGTTGAGGCACTGTTAGAAATTTTGAGTTAATTGCTGATATTGAACATGTGCTTAATATAGGGATTTATGTGGTGATTCAAATCACAATTGTTTTTGAAGTTCCATTCTTTTTACCCCTTTATTTCTTGAGATACAAATTGGCTTATCATTGAACATCCCTAAGCAGTTTATTCATTGACTATCTTTTATTGTGCTTAATTAATTGCGCTCAATTATTTCTGAATATGATTAGTATTGTGAATTCCATATTTGTTCCTTGAGAATGACCTCGGACTCATATTCTCTGATTTCGAGTTTATAAATTTAAGTGTTTTGTGTAATATTCATCCTATACTACTGATGACTCTACAATTATTAGTGTTAATATTATTAATTAGAGTCAATTTCGAGGGCACATGTGCATTAATATCATATTATAGTGGGTTGGGGGGCATTACATGCATTCTGATTACTTAGAATCAATGTTTAATGACCATGTATACAAGTGCATATTGAAATAGGTCTCAGATGAGCAATTGGACCGTACAGATGGATACAGATCAACGAACGGAGTCCAACGGATTTAAAATCACCTCAATCCTACCTTCGTAGCTCCTACAACAAACCCGAGAAGTTCTGACCGTTGATTTACTGATCAACGGCCCAAAATGTGACACGTGACACCCGCTCCTTCATCAATCGCATGCCCCGCTTCCTCTCTTCATCGCGCGTAGGTGCAATCTCAGCTGTCCATTTCCTATCCAACGGTTGAAGAGGCACAAGTGGCAACTCCCTCACCGCGACAATCCACGCACATGGCGCGTTGGTGGAGACGAGCGCTCACATCGTGAAGGCGCGCGCTCGAAACTCCGCACGAGGCTGAATCTGCTTTATGCGAGGGGGCAAAGAAATTGAGTAGCTCAATCAACGAAGTACAGCTAAGATCACAACCATGTGGCGCAGTTGGAGGCACACGATGCATCCATGTGCACCCGACGCCCACGCTGACTCCGGATTACACATGTGGACTATGCGCAACAGTTGCGAGCGCTAGCGAGTGCGTGAGTTGGGGCTGCAGCGACGCTTACGGCAGGTCTTCAACGACGTTTTAAATGTCGCTATTGACCCATGCACGCAAACACGGCCTCCTACACCACTATACAAGGACCTATCCCCCTCCACTTTTCACCATCTTCTATTAAGCAACTCTACCACTCCATAGAGCATCCAAGCAAGGTCCTAAAGATGCCAAGTCGTCAACGGAAGCCCCTCCACCGTTGTGGCTGCCTCTCCTCTCCATTTAGCTAGTTTCTTTAGTTTAATACTTGTTACTTTTAAGCTTTCCTTTAGTGTTATAATTGTAAAACGGTTCTATCTTTTACAATGGATTATTTTGCTTGGTTTCATAGCTAGCCATTATTGCATCATCATCATAAATCTCTAACCCTCTCTCTCTCTCTCTCTCTCTCTCTCTCTATTTTGCAAGCGAACAAACCGACATATTTCGTGACATTGAAGTGAATATTTGAGCCGATTTCTCGCCTCCGTTGTTTGACACTCGGACTCATGTTCGATTATTCTAATTAAAATTGATGTCGTAAGCGCATGCTACAACGAACAAATTACATAAATGCATTTCTCGACGTCAACTATGACGTGTATTTCTAAACATTGATGATTTCTCCCTAAACATCGGGTTTGGCTCGGGAGGAGTTGCGAGTGGTAGGAGTCATCGCGAGGACCTTAAGGGATAGGGAGCGTTATCAATCGATTATCACTTTCGACAGACAACAGCACTTGATCAGCTCCTTCATGGAGACAAAGGTTCTAACTCAAAGAGTGATCAGATTCCCTAGAATGGGCGATTAGATAAAGCAATCGCACAAGTGGCTCAAGGGTTGGTTTCCTAGTTTCCACCATAAGCGGTGTACATCTGGGAGGAGGATGGAACTCCCAACTATGCACTAGAATTCACTAGAGTTATAGAGTATACAATCACTCGATTGCTCTCACATTGCTTGGGGGAGAGCTTATGTGCCTCCCCACCTATTTATCGTGTTGGGATGGAGCTCTTGTTGATATCTTCTGAGTGGATCGGGCTCGAGCTCCTAGCAGGATCTCCTAAGTGGATCACGCTCCTAGCAAGATTTCCTGGGCAAATATGCTACCAGGTTATTAATGGCGGCTGCCAGCGTCAACATTTATTGGAGGCGCAGGCCCGCTGTACTCTTCATTGAACCTCCAACGAATGGTCCCTCCTGGCCCAACTATGCCCTGCCTGCTTGTGTGCAGGCCAGTTGGACTGCAAGGTTCGGCTACGTAGGGGGTTCTCTTGGATGTAAGCAGGTCGAATCTCTAAACATGCCTTTATCCGAACTTCTTCAGGCTGGATCCTTTGTTTTAGGACTATCATGGGGTTTCGGGTTCAAGGGCATTTTTTGCCCCTCATCAGGCCTCAAACTGCTTCGATTAGCAAAGGGGATAACTATTTCTCAATCTCATTATTGAGAAACTTCTTGAGAAATTTGGCTATCAAGATTGTAAGGCTATAAGCACTACTTTTGATCTATCAAAAACTCTCTATAACAAAATGGAAGCTTGATGTATTTGGCTAACTGTATTAGACTATATATTTCTTTCTTCGCATCTAAGTTGAGCAGATACACAAGTTGTCCTGACCATACTCATTGAGATGCCTTGGACTGAGTTCTCAGGTACTTGAAGGGAATTATTTCCCTTAATTTGCATTATGGTAAATATCCTTCAGTTTTGGAAGGATATAATGATGCAAGCTGGCTCGGTCAAATGGAGGATTCTTAGAGTAATGATGTTATAGGGTATGTCTTTACCCTTGGAGGCGGTGTAGTCTCCTGGCAGTTTGCAAAACAGACCATTTTAGCCCGATCTACCTTTGAGGTTAAGCTATGTGCTTTGAACACCACTGAAATTGAGACTGAATGGCTAAAGAGACTTCTTTCAAAAATCCCTATGGTGGGTAAGGCGATTCCTGCAATATCTTTGCATTGTGACAGCATGAATGCTATAACAAAGATTAAGAGTTCAAAGTGTAATAAAAAAACAAGGAGACATATCCAAATCAGACTCAAGTCTATAAGGGGTTTGGTGTCTTAAGGATTGATCGTTGTGAAATTTATAGGATCCAAGGATAACACAATAGATCCATTTACTTAAAGTCTTGATAGATCATTAGTTCTTACGTCTAGGCTTGGGATGAGACTGAGACCCATTGGGAGTTTACCCGTAATAGCAACCCAACCTAACAGAGTGGAGATCCCACAAAGTAGGTTCAATGTGGTAATAATAAGCTGTATGGGAAACTAGTTGGCACTCATTGTTAGATGCTTTTACATCTAAGTCCAATCCCTGGAAGCCTGAGTGCCTTAAGCTACAAATTTAGGAAGAGCAAAGGCTCTGAATGGGTTCAAGCTTTATGATAGGATGCGAGCAGTGTATCCTTGGAGAACGCCACCTATGTGAGTGTTACTGTGGGCCGCAGTTTAGGGAATAGGGTCTTTTTCGAATACACTCATGAAATAGGATAGGGTGCATGTCCCTTAAGAGTACTAATCTTGAAGATTATCACCAAGAACTTTACTCTGTTGCCACCACTATATACCCTACATTAAAGGTCTAAAGTTCAAGACTAGTTTCACTTTATTCCTTTGGTGGTGAAGGTAGATGACTCAAATAAGGGTTCAAACTAGAAGGTATCTTTATTGAAAGCATGTGTGGTAGCCGAGGAATTTATCATTGAATTTCAACAATGAATTTGTGAGGGAATGTTGAATTTGAAAGCCTAATTGCATCAATCTGGATGCAATTGATATATAATGACATGAGAATTCATATTAAAATTAGTAAAATTTGGTAGAGGTTTCTAGTCACATACTGGAAGTAGACAAACCTCTTGATAGGTATAAAAGATTTCTACCTCCCATAACTTATGTAGCAAAGAGTGAGAGGTGGGGTTGGGGATCATGCACTCACGCGTGGGCACCCCACCCCACCCTAGCCCAGCTTCAGCTCGAGCTTGGGCTCGGGTGAGAATTAATTTGGAATTTGAAACTTGGATTCTTTTGCTACGGATTTTTAATCTTATGATTTTGGCCTGGATTGGTCGATCAAAAGGTAAATTTAATGGGCCAATTCATTTTGATAGATCAATGGGTTTACTTTGGTCAACCAATTGGTTTGGTCGACCAGAAAGTCAAGTTTGATCGATCAATTGATTTTGATAGATCGATGGGACTAATTTGGTCGATTAGTTGCCATACTTCCATAAAATAGGAATTTTCATAAATGTCGGGTTATGGGCTCTATATAAGGGTCATGAGAGGACTCTCATTTGACACAATAAGAGTAGAAAAACTCTCTCCACTCTCTCTCTCTCTCTCTCTCTCTCTCTCTCGTTCTTATCTCTCTTTCTTGGTGCGTTTGTGTTGACATGAAATTGGTAGAAAAATTTCCAATCGGTTTTGTCGATCTTGCACAAGGTTGAGAGTAATCCATGAGAGGTTTCTGATTGTTAAACCAATTAATTGGTAGATCAATCGGAAATTTGGTTAACCAACCAAATTGCTTAGGTTTTGTTTTCCTGAAGTGGTTTTAGAGGACGTCCAAGATCGTAGTATGCCAAATCTTAGAGGTGAATCGTCATATCTTGGGAGGAGTTCATCAAATCCTGACACACCAATATTATGGGGGGCAATAACTTCTCTAAGGAAAGTCCTTAATGTGTACTTCGATCGGAGTAAAATCTAACCCATTTTCATTTTATTTATTTATGCTATTGTATGTTCTTTGTTCTTTATTTTATTCTTGATCTTCCTAAATCATATTTTACTTACTTGATTTAATATTTTTGATCTATGAAAAATCATTAAAAATACATATATTTTTATTTATTTATTTCATATATATATATTTATTTCAACATCATATACATGAGCTTAGATTAAGAACTAATTGAAAATAGGCATGGCATGGGTAGGAAATGAGTGTAGGTTTTGGTTTGTGTAAACCTTACCCAAACTCGACGCGATGGCATCCTTAATCCCACCCAAAATGGATTTTTTCACAAGGTATTACTTGGTTGGAGGAATTAGTTTAGAGAAATAAATATGGGAAGAGAGGGGAATCTAGGGATTAGTGGGAAATAAGTGTGATTTGTGTTTAAAAGTAGTATAACCTATATCAAAGGATAAAGTGTGAGGTAAGGGGATAAATTCTATTCAACCTTCCTATCTTGAGTTTTTCCCCTTGTATTAAAATTTTTCTATGCTGAGAATGCTAACACCAAACATGAAATAAATATAGGCTAATTTCGACAATCAAATAGTGCCCAAGAAGTGAGATTCACCCACTTAACGCACACATCTAATGACAAGAAGGGAGAAATTATGTATGGGTGTTCAAAGAGGATATTCGAAGTTGAAGCCAAAGAAATCAAGGGCTCATTTAGATAGGAGAATTGGGTTTCATCCACATTTGGATGACACATTCCACTTGCAATAACTATTCCAAGTTAAAAAAAGATCAACTCGTTTAGAAGAAAGGATAAAGTTAGAGGGAATAAGAAACAAAACTCGAAAATATTCTAATTGATGTTTAAATCGAAAAAGTAATTATAGAAATATAAATAACAAATTACTAACGTAGAATAAAGGGAGAGGAAAGATTTCAAATTTCTTCCCTGGAATGAAACTTAGGATTTCTTATTCCAGGGGTTATCTCCACTAAAATAGGTATAATGTGATTTGACATAAAATAACCCTCTAGTAACCATTTGAAAATTAAATTAAGAATAACTTAATTCACTCTTATCCTATATTTTATTCTTGATACGACATAATTTTTACTCGGTAATTATTTAAAAATTCTTAAAACTCATGTTGTATTAAGTCAAATCAAATCCAAACCTTTTATTCTTAACATAAAAACCCTACTCCACAAAACAGCTCATTCCTCCATCCAAAGACGGACACATGGAACTTCCATGGAATTTTTCCTTATCCCAAACCCATAAAAACTCAAATTTTATCGAATACACTTTGTTAAACTACCACGAGATAGATACGGGTTGGAGTAAAGCGAGATAAATGGGAAAGGGGGTCAAGTTATCCTCCATGGGATAACCCCACCCATGAACCGGCCCTTGCAGGCTGCAGCCACTGGTACTCTCACGCCACTCCCTTACCAGCAGCCATGGCGGTGCTTCTTCACCTCCACCACCTCCCTCCGCCTCACCTTCTACTTCCCCTCACCACCAGACGCCTCCTCCTCCCCTCCCAATGCCGCCTCCACCGCTCCCCTTCCCCACTCTCCGCCACCTCCGCCCTCCGGAGGGTGGTCGGCTCGGCGTCCGCAGGGAAAGGCGCGGCCTTTGCGTCGGCGGCGGCGTCGGACTCGTCGTTCTACGCGGGGGAAGGGGTCTCCTGGGGTTCCCTTGGGGTCTCCGAGAAGGTGGCGAGAGGCCTCCGCAACGCCGAGCTCGAAAGGCCGTCGCTTGTGCAGGTATTGGGTCTCGCCTTTAAGGTGTTCGACGAAATGCTTCTCCCAAATGGGTCTCTCTTTAAGTGGGTCTGTTTTTTTTTTTTTTATGATTTCTCCCACGTTTTTGAATCACCGTTCAGATTTCTGCTATGTAACTGGATTTCGCGGAATCCAGTTTATATGTGGTTGGAGCGAAGTGAGATGCAGTCTTGGAGCATTTCAGGTTTAGCCGTTGTTGTAGTACGGGAGCTATTGCGGAATTAATTATGTGATTGGAATCCGTTTATTTGGAGTTAAGAGTGAAATTGTAATGGCCCAAGTCAAGACCTGAGTCTAATGGAGAAAAGTTGGCACTGATAGTTTTTAAGATATGGATCTAATGGACCTAATTTAAACACCCAAAATCTTTAAACCCAATCTGTCAAGTAACATTTGTTAATACTTGTAACCCACTACTTGGTTTTCTTGAGTTTCCGAAGTGGTATTATTTCTGGAGGACATTGCAGAAATGAAATACAATCTTGCATAACTTCTCACCAAAAAAAGTAAAAGTATCTTGAAGTATTTCAAGCTTTAGCTGTCGGTATAGGATGCAAATAATGGGGGCAGTTTTGTCTCATGTTCTTCGTTGTGAGATGTTTTTGGGTAGTCTAGTTAACATTGATACAGATTATCAAATCAAATGATGGTTTATGGAAAATGCAATTGAATCGAGTTGTGTTTGAAATTCCATGGAGTAGAATATGTAAGGGAAATTCAAACAGGGTGAAAGTGTAAACTTCTGTGGGAGTGAGTTCCATAATTGATTTCATTGAATCCATCTCTATCAAAGTTGTGGTTAAAGAGGTTGATTTCTACTCATTTCCAGAAAAGCCAGTAAAGCTTTTTTTTAGAAAGACACCAGCAAAGTAATTAGGAAGCTCAGAGTTTTAACAGGTAGAATCCAATTTTATGGAAATTAGTTACATTGAATCCAATTAAATCAAGGCCATTGAAAACAGGCCAAGGTGTGAAATTCTGTGTGATTAAGGAAGTTCCATGATTGATTTTGATGGATCCTTTAGTCCAAGTTGCTGCAAGTTCTGTGGTTAGTTTTGTTGGATCCGTTTCCCTGTTGATGTAACAGAGGCTGATTTCTATTTGTTGAGAATAAAAGTGCCATGTGGTAGTGCCACGTGGCAATCCAGTGGGCACCCAAAGGGGCGTTGACCTTATGAAATTTTTGGTATGTCTTGTGGTCTAAGTTTGGCGATCCTTAGTTTGGTAGATTTGGTTTTAGAAAGCTTGCTTTAGAGGATTTCTTATTTTTAAAAGATTTGATTAAATTAGGATTGTTTTTGTTTCTTGTTTTAGAGGATTGTGATGTATTCCCTCTTTATAAAAGAGTGTCTTTGCAATCCTTTCATCTTTGAGTTAAAGAAATAATTCTTCCAATAATACAACTCACTCTCCTCTCTTTCTTCCTCTCAACCAGCGGCTACACTCACTCTCTCTTCCCTGTCATGAGAACAGGACTGCTGGCAGCACCTATTGCTGCCCATTATCCTCACATGGAAGAGTTTTCACGCTTCTGGATCGTGCCAAACTCAACATGGTATCAGAGCTTTCGATCTAGGCTCTTCCCGGGGGATTCTCTACACGCACAGGAAGGAGGAGAAAAAAAAAAGGCCACGTTGTGCATGATTTTTCCTGGATGATCATCAACTTCACCTTCTTTTAGTAACCTTATACATGCCTGGAGAAACCGAGCACCTTACACTGGCTAACGGGGTGTAGGAGCAACGTCACTGACTCAGATTGATAGGGCACGTGAAACCCTCTAGTATGTTGGGGAATACCAAGTTCAAGCGTGTGGCTCTCGGGTGTAGAAAAAGGGGCACAAAGACTCCTCTCAACCTTTTAGAATGAAGCGATAGCAGATTCAAAGATCCATGCTACTTGAGAAAGCGTATGAGACAAAAGATGCAGGCAAGAAGAAGAGCTTGGAGAAGAGAGCTCATCAATTTATACGAAGACAATTTGGGTAGTTATTACCTTGGATAACTACCCTTTCCTTTTTCAAAAAAAAAAAATTATACGAAGACAAGATGGTTGCTCCAATAGCGACAACTTCATAGGTTGCCAAAATGGCAATGATTACAAAGGTGGCAAGAGGATGTGCATTAGGAGAAGATGGTGGAGTGTTTGGTTGCATCATCACTGAGCCAAGTTCGGCAAGTTATCGTCCTTCCAACCTCGACTTAACGGGGAGTGTTTGGAATAAAAGTGTCACACAGCAGTGCCACATGGCAGCCATGTCAGGCCACGTGGCAATCCAGTGGGCACCTAAAGGAGCGCCGACCCTATGGGATTTTTGGTATGTCTTGTGGTCTAAGTTTGGTGGTCCTTAGTTTGGTAGATTTGGTTATAGAGAGTTTGTTTTAGAGGATTTGATCTTTCATATTTTTAAAAGATTTGTTTAGATTATGATTGGTTTTGTTTCTTGTTTTAAGGGATTGTAATGTGTTCCCTCTCTATAAAAGAGTCTTTGTAATCCTTTCATCTTTGAGTTAAAGAAACAACTCTTCCAACAATACAACTCCCTCGCCTCTCTTTTTTCTCTTAACCGGCGGCTGCACCCTCTCTCTCTTTCCTATTGTGAGAACAGGGACTGCTGGCAGCACCTATTGCTGCCCATTATCCTCGTGGAAGAGTCTCCGCACTTACGGATTGTGCCAAACTCAACACTATTCATTTTGAGTGGAAGGTGATGTAGTATTTTGGAAGTTCAGAAATATGCATTACATCAACAGAAAGGCTTATAGAAACTTGACTGACTTCTTTCCCAATTTCTTCTCCTGAATAAGTTTGAACCTGGGAACCTTCTTTCTTCCTTACAATTTTCAGAAGGCCGTTGATACACTTTTTCCTTTGCTCTCTACTCCAATGTGAAGAATGTAACTCTGCTAGTTTATCTTTTCAAAAAAGAAGAATCTGTTATAACATCAGCAGAGAAAGTTAGTTACTGAGTTGTATGATTACTTCTTTTGTAGGCTGCCTGTATACCTCAAATTCTTTCTGGGAAAGATGTAATCATAGCTGCAGAGACTGGTAGTGGAAAGACACATGGCTACTTGGTCCCACTTTTCAACAACTTATGTGATATCCGAGACGAGCCAAAGGTGGATGATGCTGATCACAAAGTTTCACTTGTGCTGTGCCCCAATGTAATGTTATGCGAACAAGTTGTGAAGATGGCCAATTCCCTCTGTGATGATTCAGGTGAACCACTTTTGAGAGCATCTGCCGTATGTGGTAATCATGTAAGTATATGTAGTTGCTGGTGTGAAAACTTCTATATTTTACTGACAGAAAGATGAATTCTGCTACTTCATTTACTTTTCAGTGAGTCTTTTTTAAACTAATACTTATCTATTGACTATATTTTTTCCACTCATATTGTGCATTCTTTGTGCTACTAGATACGTATCCTTTGCTGTACAATATGTTCTTTTCCTTGTTTCTAGATGCATATCCTTTGCTTTACAATATGTTCTTTTCCTTGTTGTCTTTCTTCTCTCCGTGATGATATGGGAATCATCTGGCTTTCATCTTTTTCCTTAGCAGCAAAATCTTTAATCTAGTGAATTGGGACTTGCTTTAAGCATTTGTATTGTACCATATTTGTATTATATTTCAATACTATTCTTTGATTTACAAGTTAAGCTTATAATGGTCTAGAAAAAAGAAATGCTAATTTTGTACCAGGTAGCCTTGCATGACTAATTCCTGCTTCAAACCACTTAAAGATTTTTGCTAAATCTCCAAATTTGTATGCATCTTACCTGACGTAGATAACAATATTTCATACAGGGTTGGCCAGTTGCTCAGCTAGATATTATTGTCTCAACTCCTGTTGCTCTTTTAAATTCCCTCTTTGCACTTAGTGCAGGAAGAAGACGGCGTCCTCGGTTCCTACGAAATGTGAAATATGTGGTATGTGGTTTTTGTGTTATGCCAAATTTTAGATGTTGTCAGGTCATTGCTGCTAAACACCAAGTTTAAGACACAAGTATGTATGTACATTTGCATGGTTACCAGCTAAAGAGATGAAAATAAAAGATGCATCTTTTTCTGCAAATCTGGAGAAAACATTTCTGACAATAGTAAATTTTTTGTCCCTACTTGAATTGAATAGGATTTCATGTTTCCTAAATTGGAACAAAACTACTCATTTATTGGAATCTACTGGCTACTTTGAAGACTCTTGAAAAATAAATAAGAAATAAAATAGACATATCATCAAGAGCATCACAATGAAAAGTTGAGTTTACATGGAAAACCCTCTCATGAAGAGAAGGGAAAAATCATGGGAGAAGCCCCTATGGGCTAGATATTGTGTTACCTCTTCTCCATGTATCAGTGGTTATATGACTTTGTATATATAGTCTTTTCTCACCTCTAGGCACTCCAAATTAATCGGGGTGGGACTAAACGTAAGATCCACAGACCTCACCTAATTGGATCACCATGTAAACCATTAACCTCAACAATATGTGAACCTTCTGACAAAGACAAATCTGATCATGGAAATGAGACTGTCAAATAATCTGACTGATGGAAAATCATGCAAATAGAACTGTTGAGCAATCTCAAGCACACGTTACCATATCATAAAATTGCATGGAGATATAATCAAGACAGAATATATAGGTACTTCTCAGAAAATAAATTAGAATTGATAGATAAGTGCCAAAGGACATATTATCATTTAAGAAGTTATTTGTCAAAGTTAAATGAAGGTCAATGTAAAGCTCAATATTAGGGGAGAAATGATTTATCTGACAAGTGATGACTGATGAGTATATGGCTAATGTTACTTCATTATCCAACTTCCTAGGTTGTTTATACTGAAGTGTGTTATCTTGTGAACCCAATCTTTTTTTTGAAAAGAAAAAGCATGATTACCGGAGGTTGATAATCATCCGTTCTATTAAAATCTCCAAATTAGGAGAAAGTTACATAAGCTGAGATCAAGAGGAAAAGCTAGATAAGGCTTCCCTTACAACATTATCATGCCAGACCCTTTCCCCACAGATGAGGGCACCATCCCTTGTAGTCAGATTGACCGCAAATCCACAAAAGTCTTAAACCACAAAAGCGAGTCTGTCTGGAAGCCGCCTCTGAATCCCACCTAAAAATAACCTGCATACCTGGAATAGCAAGTTGTTCCCACACCTTCTAAGCACAAGAGGGGGACCAAACAGTCCTGTTCATGGTGTTTTGAGAAATTTGGTTGCAAAAGAACGCGCAATCTTTAGGGGAGAGTGGCCTTTTTTTGAGAATGTTTGTAGAGACATTGAGGCCTTTAAAGGGCTGTGGTTGTCCATTTGATGCATTAATTGCAATCTCTCACATATTTTATTGGTGAAAAGGGTGGTCACTAACCTCATGTTTTTGAAAAGGCAAAGGGCGGTTATCCCGTAAATAACCACCCAAATTCATTCCACATCAAAATAAAATTACATTAGGAGTTTACAAAATATTCCTCCAAAAACCAATCTGGGAGGAGATAAATGAGACAAAGTTCTCAACATAAGGCCTCTCCCCCCTAAACACCACCCTGTTCCTCCCCAGCCACACCCCCCACAAAATCGCCAGGGCCTTTGCCCGATCATACTTAGAGCGGAAGGTGAAAGCTCCGCCGCCTACACTTCCCCTACGAAAGGAGGACCAGAAGCTAGCGGCGTCCTGGTGGGAGATCCAGCCAATCCCCATCTCCTGCTAAACCTGCGCTACGAACTAACACTGAAACAAAAGATGTTGGACATCCTCAACAACCCCCGCCCCCCACCCCCCACAAACCTGCCAATCCCCATCTGATCTTGTATTTTGTACTTATTGCCACCTTCTCCTTTCGCTGCAAGATGTTGCCTTTGTCTTGTCTATTCCGTGTTCTGAAGAGAAACTTGGGATATGGGATTGAGCTCTCTGCAATAATGACTGCTAGAAATCACTTTGAATGGGATTTACTTCAAAAATTATTGGAAGGAAGTTTTCTTTTCTTTTTTTTCTCTCGTCTCAGTAGCTAAACCACGTCTTTTCTTCTGACAGGTATTTGATGAGGCTGACATGCTTCTCTGTGGAAGCTTTGAACATCAAATACTGCGTCTTATAAACATGTTTCGTTTTGACGAAAAGCAGTTGTCTAGGATGGGAAATTCCTTGTCTGAAAATTCTTTAAATTCAGAGAAAGAACCTGAGGATGAACCTGCAGTTGACAATGAGCTTCCAGATGTAGGTGAGGGGCTTGATTGTGATTCTGTAGATGAAGCTGATGTTAGTGATGATATTGTTGAAGAATTGAAAACTGAGAATAGTTCTAATGAGAGAAAAGTGAATAAGTGGCGTAGAGTCAAGGAAGTTTATAGTCGGAGTAAGCAGTACATATTTGTTGCTGCCACACTGCCTGTAAGTGGCAAGAAAACTGCAGGTGGAGTGCTAAAACGTATCTTTCCTGATGCCGTTTGGGTCAGTGGAGATTATCTTCATCGACATAATCCCAGGTACCAATTTTTTTATCACTTTTTTGTCTCTTTTCTAATTTCAGTTCAGAATATTTTTCTTGCTTAAGGTTCATCTTGCATCTTGCTAGTTGTGGAAATATAGTAGTTTCCCAATCTTTTCCTGGGTTGAATCTTTTCCTTCATCTTATTTGATTGTGGAACACTGATTGATCCATCAAGTAGCAAATTGTGCTTCTGTATTTTTTCTCTCTGGGAATCTCCCGATCCTTGGTGTATTCTAGCTACCATACTTTTGTTAGAATGCTAACCAATGCTTTACATGCATAAGGTTTATGGATTTACATAATTCCCAACATGCTCTCAAAAAGCTGCTTACTTGTTTCAGTTCTTTTTGTTTCCTTTATATTATCTATCCCCTTGCAGCATTTTTTCTGGACCTCTTTAGCGTTTATTTTTCCTCAGATTGGAGCAGAGATGGATAGAAGTCACTGTAGATTCACGAGTAGATGCTCTCATAAATGCTGTTAAATGCAGTCTCAAACCCAGAGCTTCCTCTGGTCCTGGGTTAAATCGCACCATGGTCTTTGTTGGTACAGTGGATGCTGCAGAAGCAGTCTCCCAGATTTTTGAAAAAGTTAGTATAGAATGCATATGTTACCATAGCAACAGTCCATTGGAGGCTAGAATGAGTAAGTTAGCCTCTTTTCAAGAAAAAGGTGGGGTACTTGTCTGCACGGATGCTGCTGCACGTGGCCTGGACATACCAAATGTTTCACATGTTATTCAGGTAATAGCTATTAATTGATCAGTAGATGCATCCTGTAGTTCCCTTTCATTATTGCCGGCATTTAGAATAAGTTGACTAGATGCAACTTTCCACAACATCTCGGCCTTTGGATGAGCAATTTTATTTGAATTATTTAATGTTACCCATTATAGATATATAATTCATTGCAAGCCTGTGATTATGTTATCAAATATGCTTTTTGATGCAAAACGTGATTACAGAATGCAAGTACAGATTCAAGACTCTAAATTTCCAAATTAACCCAGATGTGAAGTCTTTTCTAAAAAAAAAACCCAGATGTGAAATGATTCTTGGTGCAAATTCCAGATATTAAATACGATTAATCTTCCGTTAGGAAGCCAGTATCCATACAAACAATGCCACACCGACGATCCCATTCAGTGAAATGAAATAATCAGATTTGCTCGGAAAATTGAAGCAAACAAATTCACAATTCTGGACAGTGTAAAGTCCCCAAGTGCCAAGGCTGTTTGGAGGAAGGAAAAAAAAAAGAGCTAACCGCAACTTATTGTATGCTTTCAGGTGTTTCCCATAGCAAATGGATCCCCAAACAAAACTCATGCAGAGGATAAGTACGATGAGTGCAGAATCAAAAGAATTGGGAAATAACCCACACGAAGGTTACCTGGAATGGAGTTGTGCGATGGAATCGGAACTGCCGGTTGCAGTGGGTGCTGGGTGATCAGGGAGTTGGGTAGAGAGAGATGGAGGGGTGGCAGAGGTGGGCTGGCTACGGCGGTGTGTGTGGTGAGAGTAGGGCCACAGGTGGTCAGAGCAGCAATGGTAAGGGCAGAGGTAATTGTCAGCTGGTTGCAGTGGTTTTGGCGAAGGCGGAGGCACAGGTGGGAGGCTCTGCGTCAAAGTTGCGCGGAGGGATGGAGCGGTCAAGGGTGGAACTCATTGGGCAGCGACAATATGAGAGGGGGAGATTGGCAGAGGTGGTGCCGTGTTGGTGAGGTGGCTCGATGGTAGAGGTGAGTGGGGGGGGTGGTAGTGGAGTTGGTGGTTGGGTGGGAATGGAAGTGTGGAGGATGGATTCGGAATGGAGGGGTGAGAAGAGAAAAGGGAAAAGGTGAGGGGAGATGTCATGAGTTGGGGTTGTTGTGTGAGTTGTACAGGGTGAGAGAGAGAGAGAATTAGAGGTGAGAGGGAGAGAGAATGATGGTCACTCATAAGGGAAAAGAAACCACATTCTTTCTACATGCTTCTTGAAAGAAAAAAAAACAGTTGTGCTCGACTTTTATAAGGGTTACAAAAACTAAATGAAAAAAGAAAAAAATAAAGACATTGCAACTCTTGGACCCTATCAATGATGAACCAAGGCATCCCTTGGTTGAAACATCACAATACATAATAAAATAATTAAAGAAATGGAAAATTGCAAATAGGCACTATAACTGATTGCGATTCCTTATTAGGCTGCATCACTTTTGCAGAAAATTAATGTTTATTTCAATGAGTTCCTGACCTGTTTTTTCTGTTGAAAGATACAAGAAGGGACCATGAGTTCTTATTTTTAACTGTAAAATTTGCAAGAATAACTTGTATTGTATAAAAAAGGACTAGATGACAACTCAAGTTAATAGCCATTCCAATCCTCTTAGCCTTCTTTTGTTTTCTTTGGCACATCTCCTCTATTTTTTATGTGCATACTCTTTACATTTTTCTGTTGTTTGCAATTGCATATGCACACCATACACCCATTTGCATTCTTAGAATCTCACTGGATGTTTTTCTGTCTGTCTAATTCCATTCATACTCCATTGTTTTCAGATTCTTTATTACATTTTTGCTCTTTTCTGAGATCAAGCAATGTTGATGCTGGTATTGTAGACAGCTTTTTGGTTAAGAACTAATACAACCTCTTTTTAACAGGCAGAATTCGCAACATCTGCTGTAGATTTTTTGCATAGAGTTGGTCGTACTGCCAGAGCTGGTCAATATGGGGTTGTTACAAGCCTATATACCGAATCTAACAAGGAACTTGTTTCTGCCATTCGGCATGCAGAAAAAATGGGTCAACCTGTGGTAAGCCATGACGTGGTTGCATTGGAAATTAGATTTTTCATTGCCAAATTCAGTAGTGTACATCTTTGATAAGAATGTGGTAGGAGCTTAGCTAAGAAGAATGTATAACTTGATTTGCCTGACTTTAGGCAAATAAAAGGTGGTTTTTTTAACACCATGTCACACAAACAGTTATGCCTTCATTGGCATTAGAAAAGGAAACACATTATCTTCCCTGGTTACCATGTCTTGGGAGTAGATCTGGTGATTTATTTAGTTCAGTAATTATTCTTTTTTGTTTTCAGGAGAAAGCATTTAGCAGGAAGAGGAGTTTCCGCAAAAAGTTGAGGAAGGGAGGTATGCACTTCAATCCTAGGACACACTTTTATATGTCCTCCATTAGAAACTCACCAAGGATATTGCTCAAGGGGAATTTAGAAGCTTTACAAAACTCAAATTATTATGGTGTCTTAGTGGATCAAGAATCTCTAGAATAATAAAAATTTCAACTTTATCTACTAGAGTTTGTCAAAATGATAAAAAGTCAAAGGCCCTGATGATGGACTGTGCAGTGAGAGCAACTAGTTATGGGGTTCAATTGTATTTAAAAGGAATTTCTACACGAATGCTCCTAATACAAATGCCCACCTATTCTCAATAGTTATACAAAAACCCCTATTAGGTACTCCATTTACATAAATGCCCTTTTGTTTTTGTTAGCTAATATCACTAGTAACTAATAGTTTTAGACTTAAATAAGCATATTTTAAAGGGACATACGCAAAATTTTTTATTATGGCCTTCTTTTCTTTCACATTCACCCTCTTCCACCCTCCTTTCCTTCCTCATCTCCACTGCCTCCGTCACCTTCCCTCCTTCCTCCATACCGCCGCCAACCACCTCCCTCCTCCTCCCCCCTTTGCCTTTTACTCCAATCCACCTCTGCCCTCTACTCTCTAGCCTAGCCCTCCACCCAAGCCCCTTCACAACCTCCCCTACCATGGGCCCCCCTCCCTACCCCCTCTGTCCCAACCCCTTCTGCTTTACTCTCTCCACCCCAGACCCTCGAAAGGGGGCTAAAGATTTAAGGGCATGAAGCCAATGAAAGAAACTGAAAGATATCTATTAGAGATTATTGGGAATAAAGCTGTCCACATGGCAGAATCTTAGGGCTCCTGTGGGTCGGCGGTTCATGGTCCAACAGGATCAATTTTGGTGCCTTATTTGGTTTGCTATTTTTAGTAAAGTTATTTTTAAGAAATATATTTGGTATTTGTTTTGATTAAGAGATAAGATCTTTATTAATGAGATAAGATCTTTTCTCAATAGAGATAGAATCTTTTGTTTCTATTTTTAGGGATATGTTCTCTCTATAAAAAGAAAGTCTTTCCATCTTTTCTATTTTGAGCAAATACCAAATATTTTCAACAACTCAAAAGGTTCCTCTCCTCTCTCTCTCTTTTCTCTCTCCAACTGGCGACCACCAAGGCCACTGTCGGCCACAACCACGCTGGCCACCAGCCCACACAATGGTGCTCCTCCACGTCACCAAGCCCACGCGTGCATAGTCCTCCACGTGAACTATTTTTCCCACGCACATGGAGCCTCCATGCTCCACTATTTTGTCAAATCTTGACAGAGAATTTAGGAAATAGTATTTATGTAAGTTAGAATTATCTTTTCTATGTTTATCTCTTTCTAAATTGTAAGGATATGTTTTGATTTGTTAGGATTCGATTTGTTTCCATGATTAGGATTAGAATTGAAAGTAGGATTGACCCCTCTCTATATAAAAGGTTGAACTCTATTTGTTTTCTTTGAGATTTGGAATGAAAGTTTTTTAGTTATCAAAATCTCCACATGGTATTAGACCGAGTTCATCCTAGGACCCCAATGTGCTCCACCGATCCTTCAGGGCATTGCTAGCCTTGCTTTTGCTTTAGGGTGCATGCGCATCCCCTTGGCTCGTATCTGTGACACCACGTGTCGCTCTACTATTGAGATATTCATCTTGATTCTACTCTCTGTGTCGCTTTTGGCGTCCGTCGAAGCACCTCGCAACACTGCCACCATCGTTGCTTGGCTCCTCTCCATCACTGCACTGGCTTGCAACATCAACTTCAGCCCCTACTCTGACTAACAAGGCAATTCCTCACTTCTAGAACTCCCACGTAGTCTGTTTGGTTGACCAACCATACTGAACTCGTTTTGATTCAATTGCTCGATTCCCTCCACACGTCCACTTTGATCTCCTGCATTGCCCAAGGTTGTACATTTCCTTCATGTTGCAACACCACTACGAAACCCCCTATGTTGATCTGCGTGGATGATGTTACAGTTGGTGTCGCTACTGTTGTTACGACTATTGGGATCTAGGTAGCCTGATGTTATGCTAAGATCCCCTGTTGTTGCTAATCTGCACCAGTGATCTCTATTGAAGAACAAGGCCTTCTCTACTATTATTCTTTTCACAAATCTTGTGGCCAATACTATTGCTACTACTTCTAATCAGATCAACACTTGGAGCATCCGATCCTACTATCAACGTTGAAGACATCGCTTGGCCCATCTGTAAAAACCCTACGCCAGTTTTGTTGTAGCATGGAGAATATTTTGTTGTTGTAAGGTGACTATAAATCCCATATCAATGCTTGGAATTATCTCTTGACTAAAGGTCTCCAAGTCAATTTTTTGTTCTAACTCCAAGGGAGTTAGGTATTCACTGGTGAAGAGATGACTATCTGCATGCTCAAGTATCTACATGCCAATATGCTTGCATGCCTCCGACCTACTCTAGCCCTAGACTACGTCAACTAAGGGGAACTCTCCTGTTGTAGCACTACTCTTACAAGTTGGTCGTTGTATGCTCTAACTTGGGAGGGAGTGTTAGACATAATTTAGGAAAGTTAAAATTATCTCTTTTTATGTTTATCTCTTTCTGAATTGTAGGGATATAGTTTGATTTGTTTTCATGATTATAATTAGGATTGGAAATAGGAAGGTGGACAACATTTGTTTTCTTTGAGATTTGGAATGAAAGTTTTCTAGTTATCAAAATCTCAACGATATCTATTGGATTGCAACTGTATCCACTATTTGGGAGATGATAAAGATATCTATTGAACTGCAACTGTAGCAACTATGTGGTAGAAGTATCTTTAATGAGCTTATCATAGTTGATACAATGTGGTGCTTTGACCAATCCCCTGCACTTGATTAACTAATGGTTCGATAAGAAGAATGTGCTGCTCTTTGTCTCTCAAAATTTGCAAATTCTGCTGCTACAGCTTTATGATATCTGCTGCCACTCCTCTCCCCAGTAATTCAAGAAAGCTCAACGCAATAAGCCATATCATCGGGTAATAATTCCTATATTTGTTGGAAGGTTCAGAGTTCCTTGCATAAGCACATATCTATCACTACCCTTTTGTAGGTTAACTCCCTGAAAAGGAAAAGGGATTCTTTTATATAAATGTCCTTATAATTTTTTATATTACATATATATCCTTAAGTTCTTAGATATTACATAAATATGCCTAAAATTTTATCTCTATTAACAAATATGCCCTTTTGTTAGTTTTAACTTTAACAACCGTTAACTATGGGTCAAAGTTTTTACCTACATACCCTTGTAATCTTTTAATATTACATACATATCCCTAGGTTCGTTGATATTACATAAATACCCATGAAATTTTGCCCCCATTTACATGAGATTTCCTTAAGTGAACTTCCATTAATTTTAACCTTAACGGTCATTAACCGTAAGCTCTTAGATATTACATAAATACCTTTTAATTCTTATCCCCATTAATTGACGTGACCTTCTGCCAGTGTGTCATTAGCCACTTAATTGAAATCTGTCTCAACTTAATTGGGATATCATGGCCTTTAGTTAACTTTAATGGTTGATATACTATCTGGCAATGTAAGAAAAATCAAAGTCATCCACTGACTCTACATACATTTTGAGTCATAGTATCGCCCACACCTCCCGCCATCACCCCTCAATGCCCCTCTCACAGCTCTAATTGAGCAAAACAAATCCCAACCTTCCATCCTGTTAGTCATCACTCACCCTCCACAACTGACAACTCCATCGCACCACTGTGCATCATACCATCAATGATTCAAGCAGTCACCACCACTACCCTCATGACACCGCTATGCATCATACTGTTAGAGCTCTCTTTCATCACACTGTTGTGCATTGCTTTTTAGGGGCAAAAACATTAATTTGACCCAAAGTTAAAATGAACATAAGTTAACTCAAGGATATCTCATGTAGATGGAAACAAAATTTCAAGGATATTTATGTAATATCTAAGAATCTAGGGGTATGTATGTAATATCTAAAGATTACAAGAGTATTTATATAAAAACTCTCCCACAATTAACAGTCGTTAAAGTTCAAACTAATGGAAGGGCATATATGTTAATGAAGATAAGATTTCAGGAGTATTTATATAGCATCTAAGAATCGAGAGGTATGTATGTAATATCAAAATATTATAGGGGCATTTATGTAAAAACCCCAAAGAAAAAAAAAACTATCCTGACAAATCCTACAAGTGGAGATTAGGTATTCAACAAAGGAAGATTAGGTTTGTTGTATATAGACAGAAGCATGTCAACCACCAACCCTCTAGTTATTCTTAGAAACGACATCCTACCCCAAGCCACAAGAATCACCAATCATTAAGCACGTAATAAGAAACTGCTGAACGCTAACCTCGTCCTAAGAAAGCAAGTTATACCTTCCATATCTCATACCTTTAGCAAGGTCGGAGGTAGAAAAGGGCAGAGGGGACAAGGTTAGAGGGGTTGGGTAGAAGGGAAAGAACGGAGGAAAAAGGCAGAGAGAGAGAGGTGATGGATTTTGTTTTTTCTTGGGGGGTGATGGGCCTCCCATGGCCACTAAAAGATTTATAAGGGCTGGGAGCACTACATAGCCATGAGCATCTAATGCTATGAGGAAGTGGTCGAGACCCCATTGTGATGGGAGGATTCAACCCGATGAACATCAAACAATCACAAATGGGACAAGGGGATTTGGTGACTTAATTCCACCGCAATGAGTGTACGTCTTAGGGAAGGATGACACTCCTAACTATACACTAGAATTTGAGTGGTTACAAGATTTCTCTCCCTTGCCCTGAGCTTGCGTGAGAGCTCGCTCGGGGTCTCTCTTCGCTATTTATAACATGGAAAGACTTATAGCCTAAGGGCCCCTAGTATCCTTTCTGTCAGATTATGCGTCTACTGTCAGGATATAGGTGGTCGCTTCCATCTTGTTGTATCTTCAGGCTTGGCTACACCAGATCTTTTGGCAGGTAGGGCGGTTCCCAGGTTGGGTCCGGTTGGTCGTAGGCAGGACGGGTGACATCGGTCCCACCTGCTTACCCTGTAATCGGGTAGCCAGATCCTCTATGGGGTTGTATGCGGAGTTTTGGGTCCGAGGGTAGTTTTTGCCCCTCATCATATGCTCCCACCTTTAGTTAGTGTGAACTACTGAGAGAGTAGTGAGAGTGCCCAAACTTCGCGGTAGGTGATGCCCTCAGATGTTTCCCCAGCTGAGATGAAGCGGGGAGAACATTTGTGACAAAGGAGTTGGGTGGTCTTCCCTTGTTTCTTGCCACCTACAAGAGGTCCGTGGTAGGGGCATATGAGCTATTGTTGGTGTCAGCCTTAAGGGGTAGCACTTCTCCGGATCTAATTGTTGGGCGTGTAAGCCCAAGTTTGTGCTGGTTTTAAGAGGTGATATTCACATCGGCATTAGAAGGCAACGTTAGTTGAGCGTGGAGCGAATGAGTCCTAGCTCACGCCAGCCTTAGGAGGCGGCATTAGTTGAGCGTGGGGCGAATGAGCCCTAACTCACGCCGGCCTTAGGAGGCGACGTTAGTTGAGCCTGGGGCGAATGAACCCTAACTCACGTCGGCCTTAGGAGGTGGTGCTATTTGAACTGAGGCGAATGAACCCTAGCTCATGCTGGCCTTGAGGCAGCACCTCATCGAGCCTGGGGCGAATTAGCCCTAGCTCGTGCCAGCCTTAGGAGGCGGCACCTCATTGAGCCTACGGCGAATTAGCCCTAGCTCCTGCCGACCTTAGGAGGCGGCGTTAGTTGAGCGTGGGGCGAATGGGCCCGAGCCCACGCCGGCCTTAGGAGGCAGCGTTAGTTTGCTTGAGGCAAATGAGCCCTAGCTCGTGCCGGCCTTAGGAGGTGGCACCTCATCGAGCGTGGGGCGAATTAGCCCTAGCTTGTGCTGACTCTAGGAAGCAGCATTCTTTGAGGCAAGCATCAATTTTTGTTGCTGTGGGAGGTCATGGCCTCGAGCATTGTGCCTGCTCAAAAAGGCAACTGACGCTTTCGCAGCATCGTTTCGAGTGTGAAGTTCTTGACCGTTGGTTTTATTAGTGCAGTCAAGCTACCGCATAATTCGTGCCGTATCTTGGGGGATTTTGTTCCTCGGGACCCCGCAACCTGCTAAGTTGGGGAGGTGGAACGACATCATCACCTTTGGAAAGTCGAGGGGGGTGGTTATAAATAAAGGCCCATAGTGGATCTTATTTCACGACCCTTTGCCCCCTTTGCTCGTGCTTGAGGGATTTACTAGCTGTGTGGAGAAACATGTTTGTTTCATTTGCTCTTTTGATAAAGCTTTGCGGCCGAACTTCTGCGTGTCCGGCGGAGTGGCCGAACGAGCGATCATGGGCGGCTCTTCAGACAGGGGTAGGCCCCTCTTGGTGCTCCCATTTGACGCACGGGTGGAGGCGAGGGCTCCCAATCCCTTTTTTGCAGATTGATATGCCTGTTGCGGCGTTGGTGGGTTCGAGGCCTTGGCCACTTTTTGCGGAAAGGGGTGTGCTTGGAAGTGCCATCCTCCTCCCGTGCTTTATTTTGTTTCTTGGCGCAAGTTCTTGGGGGTTTTTTCCGTCGGGCACTGGGGCCCGTCTTGTGTAGGGGAAGTCTATGTGGCGAGGCGAAAAGAGGGGGTTGTCTTATTCTTAAGGAGTTCAATAAGAAGCAAGTAGGAAGCCAGGGAGGGGCGGAGCAGGCTCTTCCACGGCACTTGTGGGCCGAACCCAGCGGGGCGTTCGTTGAGAGAAAGTCAGCTGCAACCGTCCTTATGGACCCAAGCATCAATGAAGCGGAGGCTGTTCCGTTGTGGGTGCTGCCCCCTTCGGTTCTGTGAACCTGCCAAACGTTGGGTCGCGGAGACACCGCTCGGGGCCTAGGTGAAGGTCAATCGCCTAAATGGGCGGATCCTTTGCCTAGACGAGCTAGGCAACGTCATCATGGTAGGATCGAGTAGTCGCGGCTGAAGAGCCTGGACGAATTCCTGTGAGGACTAGTCTAGATTGATTGTTCAATTGTGATCCATTACCTCAACTTTTTGCAAAGAGAAGAGCTTGAACGTTGGTCACCAGGCGGTTGCTTGCGTCCGCGGAGGGGGTCGTTAGCCCGACCATTTTTGGACGCCACCCTTTTGCTGTGGGGCCCATCCTTGTCACATGCAGAGGAGGGGCGACTTTGTTAATGCGACCACGGGTGTAATACTGTCGCATGTTGCCCTACCTGGCTGTGCCCTTAGTAGGTAGCACTGAAAGGAGGCCGACCAATGGGAACTGAGAGTCAACGCTTGAACTTTCTTAACCTGAAGTCCGAGCACGCGTTAAGCAAGACTCGGGGTGCAAGGGCCCAAGTTAGCGTCATTGCTGTGATGTAACGCTGTGTCGTACTGTCCGGAATGTGGGGCACTAGAGCCCCATTTCCTACCATCCTTGGTGGTTGGTATATTGTCATTGGACAAGGTGGCCCAGATTCTCGCAATCTGTTTTTGTTAACAGATGCTTCTGAAAGTGAAGTGACTGACGTCCTGCCGATGGGCGATATTGGTGCGTGCGGAACTTTTGGGCGCATGGGCCTAAGTTTCTATCAGCGCGAGGGGCTATTGTTAAAGTTGGCGGAACGTGGGGCATGAGGGCCTCAGTACCGGTAGCATAGATCTTCGGGCATGTCGGCCCAAGTTCTGGTTACCCCTAAAAGGGTGGTTTGCCGTTCATCGGAGGTGGTTTCACGAGAGAATGTCGGGTTTGTCTACCTGCATTCTTATTGTCCTTAAGAGGTGGGTAGTCGGCCTTCAGAGGCGACAATATAAGGAGACGTCGGGCGTGTCCGCCTGAGTTCCGACAACCTTAAGAGGTGGCCTGCTAGCCTTATGAAGCGGCTTGTCGACCTTAAAAGGCGACGATACAAGGGGTGTGTCCGTCCGAGTTAGAGTCGACCTTAAGAGGTGGCTTGCCAGTCCCTAAAAGGTGGTCATATACTGAAACGTCGGACGCATTCGTCCGAGTTCTAGTCGACCTTAAGAGGTGGCTTGTCAGCCTTAAGAGGCAGTAATATACAGAAACGTCAGACGCGTCCGTCCGAATTCGAACCAGCCTTAAGAGGTGGTTTGCCGGCCTTAAGAGGCGTCAATATACAGGAACGTCGGACGCGTCCATCTGAGTTCGAGCCAACCTTAAGTGGTGGTTTGTCGGCCTCAAGAGGCGACAATATACAGGAACGTCGGACGCGTCCATTTGAGTTCGAGCCAACCTTAAGAGGTGGCTTGCCGGCCTTAAAAGGCAACAATATATAGGAACGTCGGACGCATATATCCGAGTTCATGCCAAACTAAAGAGGTGGCTTACTAGCCTTAAGAGGCGGCAATATACAGGAATGTCGGACACGTCCATCCGAGTTCGAGCCAATCTTAAGAGGTGGCTCACCGACCTTAAGAGGCAGAAATATACAGGAATGTCGGACACGTCCGTCCGAGTTCGAGCCAACCTTAAGAGGTGGCTTGCTAGCCTTAAGAGGCAGCAATATACAGGAACGTCGGACGTGTCCCTCCAAGTTTGAGCCAGCCTGAAGAGGTGGCTTGCCGGCCTTAAGAGGCGGCAATATACAGGAACGTCGGATGCATCCATCCGAGTTTGAGCCAGCCTTAAGAGGCGACAATATACAGGAACGTCAAATGTACCCATCCGAGTTTAAGCCAACCTTAAGAGGTAGCTTGCCGGACGAGAGTGCGGTGCAGGCATCAGCTTCTATGAGTGACGTCCGGCTATTGCGGGGGGTAGGTCTTTGTCTTTGCTAGGACGAAGCCGGCTATTATTTGTCGTTGCAATGAGGTGAGGGCCTTTGTAGTCATGGCTAGCGTTAATGGGATTGCCCTTTATACAGCAGGGCACGCACACGTAGGGGTCACTTAGCGTGGGCCACCCATTAAGGGGTTAGCTTGTCGCAGGGACGTAAGGGGGACAGTTTCCCCTGGACTTTAGGACTAGGGTTCCTTCTATTCTTGACGAGCTTGGCAGCATCGTGAAGGAAAAAAGAAAGAGAGGGGGGATTGCCACGACTATAGAGTTTGGTTGTGATTCTGAAGTCACTTGGCAAGTCTGCCGGGTTTGCCCCTCGTTGGACTGCACGGATTCAATTCCCCCCTTTCTTGTTAGGACTCCCCGAGTCATTCCGGTTCAACCCTAAGGGATTTGCGTTAGGTCACCGTGTGCTGTTCTCATTCTCTAACGAGGCTCGGGTGCGTATCAAGATGATCTGGCGTTGGGCGTGTGTTGGGGGTCAGCCGACTAGGTTGCCCAGCCTACCGTCAACCTGGCTATCTTAAGTCTGGCTACTTGGTTGAGGTGCTCGTCCTTGTCAAGGTTGGACGAAGGAGGGTCGTTCTCTCCCTTGGCCTTTCCTTTCGATTGCCAAAAGGCCCATGGCAAGAATGGCCAATAGGGGGAGAGCGAAGCATCGTCATCGAAGTGAAGGCGTTATGGGTGCGCTAACCCTGAAGGGGTGACTTAGCTCCAAAGACTAACCCGACCTTCGTACCCAAAGGTGAACGTCTTGGAGTAACGCGAGCGTTGCCGCTAGAGGTCCATTATGCAGGTTGTCGACCTATCTCGGGCGACATCGCTTCCGGAGGTTACCTCGACTTCTGCGCTGACATGCCCGGTCGGTCGAAGGCGGAAGCCTCGAATGACGTAAGTGTCCCGAGTGAGATTTCCGCCTGGTCCAAGGCAAGGGGAGTGTATTCTTCAAAGGGTTTGGATCGGGGCTGCCCTGATGAGGGGTGCTTTGCCAGAGCAGGCCTTGACGCTCCACCAGGTCAGGCGGGGAGGTTGTTGTTTGGAATGTCGTGCACTTAATTATGCCCTTCTTGCCCTGATCGAAGATTGAGAGGAGATACTTGGGAGAGCCAATTCAGAAGGGATGGCTCATTCGCTTGGGGTAACGTTGATCCCGAGGTTACCTTGATCTCTACGCTGACGTACTCAAGCGACAGGAGGACAGGGCCTCGAGTAACGCGAGCATTGCGGCCAGGATTCAGTGGCGGTGTCTGTAGGACGAGGAGCTAGGGTGGCACCGCCTACCTTCTTGGGTGGGGCACCAATTAGCCTGGTCCTTGGTCCACATAGAGGGCCATGCCAACCGCTTGCAATTGCCTTAGTTGGAGGGTCTTAGGTCCTTGCCCGTGGATCGGTTCCCTTCAAGCACATCCGCCTAGTTTACGGCTAGGGGGTGTATTTCCTAAGGGACTCCCTCCTCGTGTAGCGAGGTACATAACAGCAACCTTTAGTGGGTTGGCTGCTATCTCGGGGAAGGCAACCCTTTCTCGTGGAAAGGACTGCTTCAGCGGATGAGTGTTGGGGCATGCCTACCAAGGGGTCCTTTCGCCTTCTATGACACTGATGTAGCTATTGCATCTCTTGGCCAATCTGTCGCAGGGACGGGAAGAGTTGCCTCACTCTGCGGTCCTTAGGGCTTTGCTTAGAGACCCGTTGGGTGCTTTGGTACGTGACTAATGACGTCGCACCCGTGCTCTCAAGACAAATGATCCGACTCGGAGTGTCGGGGAATCATCGCCTCGCAGGGGCTTTCTTCCCCTTGAAGTGTAAAGCCTCAATTTGATCTGGGTAGGACCGGAGGAGCTCAGTTTTCCGCTGCTAGGCTTCTAACAACCTCTCGAGGTTGTCTTTTGCCCTTTGTCGCTTGGCGAAGTGCTCTTGGAATTTACCCGTCACTCCTTGGGGAGCCGACAGGTTGGTCGACGGACCGTTGGTGGGCCTGTGCCAGGTAGGCACAATCGAAAGTGCTTGGCGAGGTTTCTATGAGCCGTCCTCACCTGGGGGTGGCTCCTAAGGGCACGGTTGGGGCTCGCCTCCCCCCCTGCGCAGGGCCTTGACTAGCTCCTTGATCGCTTTTAGCGAGAGGCTGCCATCACCCCCTTCTCGAGCAGGCAGGTATTACGCACCGGGGTGTACACCCAAGGCCGCCGGCCTTAGCTTCATATCCCCCCCCACCTTGGCATACAATATGGAGAGAAGGGCTCGCTTCGAGACCTCGAGCCGTTGGCTGAGGCGCGCTTATTTCCCTTTACTGGGATTAGCATGCTAAGAGTGTTATCAGGGCGTGGAGGCGCCAAATCCTGAACGGGCTTCCCCAAAGGAGGGAGGAGCTGCGAGTGGGGCCACGAGTGGCTAAGACCACCACGGAAGTTCTCGCCTAGGGAGGTTGAGGTGGGGCGTCGGAAGGGTGCCTCCTTCTAGCAACGGGATGCTTGGAAGAGCGATGGCCTTTTTGTTGATGCTTGCCACAGACAACACTATTTGTTGGACCTCGGATGGCCACCAAAAAATTTATAAGGGCTGGGAGCACTATATAGCCATGAGCATCCGATGTTAGGAGGAAGTGGTCGAGACCCCATTATGATGGGAGGGTTCAACCCGACGAACATCAAACAATCACAAGGGGGACAAGGAGATTTAGTGACCCAGTTCCACCGTAAGGGGTATACGTCTGGGGAGATGATGATACTCCCAACTATACACTAGAATTTGAGAGGTTACAAGATTTCTCTCCCTTGTCCCAAGCTTGCGTGAGAGCTCGCTTGGGGTTTCTCTTCACTATTTATAACATTGAAAAACCTATAGTCTAATGGTCTCTAGTATCATTTCTGTCAGACTGCGCGTCGGCTGTCAGGATATAGGTGGTCGCTTCCATCTTGCCGTATCTTCGGGCTTGGCTGCGCCGAATCTTTTGGTAGGTAGGGTGGATCTTGGGTTGGGTAGGACTGGTCGTAGGTGGGACGGGTGACACCGATCTCGCCTGCTTATCTTGTAATTAGGTAGCTGGATTCTCTGTGAGATTCTATGCAGAGTTTTGGATCCGAAGGTGATTTTTACTCCTCATTAGGGGGGTTTGAAAAGGGCGATTTTGAAAGAAAAGAAAAAAAAAATAGAGAGCTATTATTTAAGAAAAATCATCTCCTTTATGACCAGAGTCATTAGTTATTAAACAACGTTAGGTAAGAGAGACAGGCTGAGAGGCTTAGAAGAATTTGGGTAAATGAAGTAAGTTTTTGTAGGGCTATTTGCATAAACATTGAGAATTACAGGGCACAACATGTAATATCTAAGTGTTTACGAGGCATATAATATAAATCCCTATTTAGAAAAGGTAACTGTTGTCAAAGGGGCTTGCTTTCATTCCAGTTCTTCTCATGTTTGGTGGCCCAATGCCTTATCCCCCATCCATTGATCTGGAAGAAATATATTAGCTCAGATCCCGTTTTATCATGGAAAACAATTGTGTGCATTGTTTTTGTACTTATCCATATAAGTTTTTTTTTTTTTTTCTCTTGAAAAGATTGTCCATATAAATATTAATAATAATCAAAGTGGCTTTTTTGGTTATCACAGGTTTGAGGACTCCAAAGGGTTCACCAGTTCCTGAAAGTACTGCTGCATGATATGTTTTAGTCTTGGGTTTAACCTATCCTGGAGATAGATTTGTAGATTGAAGAGTCCAAATCTTCTAAAATTTTGAGTAAGGGGATCTTTTTCATATGTAAATATCATCCATAGCTTCTTATTGGAATCATACCTTGCAGTAGGAAATGGCAGGTCGGAATCAGAACTCAATTTTGTGAAAACAAAATGATTGTAATCATTGAGCTTACAAATTGGTTTGACACATACTAGTCCTTAAACTCGTCGAAAACCCTATTCCCTTGTACTAAGAATTACAATATACTGTGACCTTTCAAAATATCAATCTAGATTTTGCTATTGTTCATTGAATTACCTCATAAATTAAGATCTATCATGTTCATGCATCAATGAATGAAATCATTTCCATCCGGTAAAGCAGGGAGCACTCAATTCTTTTCCAAATTCCACTGAATGCTATAAAGAACCATTCTTGAATCGTTCAAAGAACTACATACTCAATTCTTCTGTATTCTTGTATTTATTTCACAAACCTATTTTTCTTATCAAATACCACCTAAGCAATTACCAATAGTGGGATAACGATTGTCTTGAGCAAAAGTAATGATCTACCCTGTATTTGGTACCTGCCCCTCAAGTTCTATCTCTTTGTTGGAACTTGTTCTTGAGGTGGATTTTGGAAGGTCACGTCGGTACTCACAGTGATGATGCGATCATTTGTATTCTAGGAGATGATTAGGGGACCTGATTCATTGACACAGCAGGGACAATCTTTTTCCTAAGAAAAGTCTAATAATGAATAGCTCTTTCTAAAGGCCTAAACCTTATATCATCCCAAATAACATTAAACTAAAGCCTCTTCGACGACTAGACAGATCCCAGTTTGAATCTCCATAGCCAATCTGATTAATGACATAACATTCAACAGAAGTCAACATACGTGGGTGGAATCAGCACCTTCTCTTTTTGTAATTGTCAAACAAGTAATTTAATTTGGTTCAGGGAAAGAAAATGTTGTGTTGATCAGCCCTACTTTCCTGTGGAATATGGGAGGCATATCTTGCTTGTGCATAGAAAATGTCGAGTTTACTTTTCCATAAAATATGGGGCCATATTTTGTGCGTGCGTTGGGAAATGCCTTTTAAAGTTGTTCTGGTAGGAAATGCAAAGCGTGCTCTCAAACATGGATTAGCTTTGGATTGTCTGTGATGTGGTTTTGACTTTGGGAAAGCCCTTTCGGCATGTGATTATTCTAGTGGCATCCAATCTTCCATAAAGTAATAGCGTAGGAGCTTTTGGTGCTCCATTGTGGGGTTGGTCTACAAGGGCGTCCTAGTAATGGTTTGGTTTGTGTGTGTATATGTATGCATGTATACCTTCTGTCACCCTCAAATCTTTGAAACTTCTAATTTGATCCCAAAATTTTGAGAATTCCACTTACATCTTTCATTGATAGAAAATAGTGGCACTAAGGGATGTGGAGCTTTTCGTGACCAACACCTTCTCCTTGCACAACTCCTCTAGAAGTCAAACCTATCTCTCCCACCCATCTCAATCCCTTCCCTAATGGGTAGCACCTTGCGTGCAACAATAAAAATGCTATGACATTGATACTCTAGCATAAATGCTACACCATGAATGCTATAGCTATGGTGTTGCACCATTATTGCATGAATACCGCGGCAGTTAAGTTGCTACAGCAATGTGGTAGCACCTTTATTAATGCTACACCATCAACCATATAGCATTATGTGGTAGCTTGTAGCATGATTGCCACGGCACTAGAACTATAGTTCTTTCCTTCATCTTTTTCATTTCTAAAGAGCTGCATGCTTGCTTGTAAAGTCAACATCCATCTCTATCTTCTCCTCCCCTTTAACTCCTTCCACTCAATCTGTTAAGATCATGTAGGATAACCGAAAGCTAAATCAAATGGAGAAATTGAATCGGATTGAATGGAATAAATTGATTTTCTCAATAATTGGTTCAGTTTCATCGATTCACCATTTCTCAAAAACCTACTTTCCATTTTGGTTACTAGTTCGATATTTTTGTAAAACAATATATCACTTTCACCGATATGTATGTATGTATGTATGACATGTATGTATACGTAACACTAATGGTTAGTCTATATCATTATATGATAATGTAAATTGCAGAGAGCGATAGGCACCAAAATTACTATTATTTTGTTTTCATACGTGAAAAGATTAGCGACCGATGCCTAAAATCAGATATAGTCAAAGTTAAATCAGTTTGAATTGGTTAAAACACAAGCTACAAAGATCGACTATTTCCTTGAGTCAATTCAATTCCAATTCTTAGTTTGGAAATAATCAAATTTCCAATTCGATACAAAATTTGGTGCAAAAAAACTGGACGAAAGTTGTTCTGCAAAGCCCTGTTAAAATTAGCTCTACTCTTGAAAAATACACTCTTTTTTTATCGGAGTAATTAATACAACTAATGAAAAACCCGTAGAAAAATACACTCTCTGTTACCTCCTCTGACCCTCCACAATGAGTCAGTGCGTGCATGCATGAGATGAGAGCACGCATAATTTTTATTTATCTCCATCCTCATTATAGAAATAGATTTGAATTTAGTCGTGCTGTTGTTTACCTAATACCCTGTTTCAGATAAATATGTGCCTCACTTAAAATATCTCTGACATAGCTGAAACACATTTTAGAATTTCTTCTCCCTCGATTCAAGAATCTAATGGTACATCTAATCAACGATGGTTTTTCCTGATTACCAAGATCTTCCAACGCAGAAAGCACTCTCCTGTTTTCAATAAAAAACTTCTCTTAGGTTATGTTTGATTGATGGATTAATACTTAACCTATCATTTAATTTACTTTCTATGTATATTGGGTTAAGTTGATTTAATTTGAGATAAAATTATTCTATCTTTTTTATAAAATAACTTTAATTTACCAAAATATTCAAACAGATCAGTTCATTTATTTCACCACGAACATCTTTAGGATTAGGTTTCAAAGACTTATTGGAAAGAAGATGAGTCACCCTCGTCATCCCTCGGTTCGGTAGAGGAAGGTACGACCCAATTATCTTCACGTAATCCCTTTGCCTCCAATCCACCATGTGAAATCAGCTGCGGGGTTCCAATATATGTATATGGATCATCTGTTCCATAAAAAAGAACTATAGTTTTACGACCTTATGGCAATGGTAACCACTCACGATCTGGTTCATTAAGCATGCAACTCCCAAGAAGCAAGTAAGAGTTGAGATAAAATTGGATTTGAATTTTGATGAAGCATAAATGTAGGTATTTCCATTTCAATTATTGCTTTTATAAAATCAAACTTTGGATTTGCATTTAAATATAGATTGAATACCACTTTCCTTACCAGGGTTTTAAAAATCGGATCGAGCAGGTTGGTTCAATCGGTTGAACAGGGAATCAACGGTAGATCAATCGAACCAATCGATTTTTTAAAAAAGATCCTTAAATTGATGGAATCAGTCAAAACCTGATTCAACCAATGTGATCAGATGAATCGTAATCGACCCGTCCACCCATCCCAAGTAAAAAGAAGATCAAAAAAAGATCAACATCTTTAGGAAGTCCAACCAACCCCTTGCACCTCCTTCCCAACTCCAAGCAATGCTTCCTTCCTAGCGCGGCAGCACCTCCTTCCCACTGCAGCACCTCCTAAAGGAACATAGCCGCTATCCACCTCCCCTCCCTCATTGCCCACAAACGAAGGGAGATAAAGTAATATTCTCCAAATCATGAACCAACATAATGGTTATAAATTTGCAGGTAAGAAAAGGTTCTCCTTTCGACCATGATTTTTGAAATCCCTACTACTAATATTTTATTTTTTAATTTTTATATATTTTCCTTTATATCTTCTAATTTAAAATTTTAAGATATTTTATATTTAAATTAATATTTTGCAATAGTTATATTTAATTTTTTATATATTAAATTTCAATTTAATTCGATTCAACTTAGTTGAATCAATACAAATCAAATCTGAACATGATCGACTTGATAGTTTTCGATCTGATTCTAATGATGACATCATCATCGATTTGATTGATTCGAATTAACAATTGAATCACTAAAAATAAAAATCAGAATTTGATTGATTCGATGATCGATCTGAATTTTAAACCCGTGCTTCTTATCATTTTATGAGAAAATCAAATACAAAGATAATTAGGATAAAAATTAGATATAATATAAATTGAATATTTAACATAAGGTATGAACCAATGCAGTTAAAATATCAAATAAAAATATAAATATATTAAGAGTTTCAATATTTTCGTAAATACATTGGAGAGTCAATGTAGTTTACTAATTAAGTTCAAGTATAAAACAAGCCAAGTTGCATCACTTTCAAATCAATGTAATATATATATATATATATATACCTTGAATCCCACAATATTTGACTATATGTAAAAATGAGACATCGGAATAGTTAGGATGATGTAATCAATACACATAAAAACATTTAACAATCACAACATACAGATTAATTTGCCAAATATTCGAATTCAGATCCTTTTGGGATTGTGCCATACCATATCTGAAACCATTACGAATAAAATCCCTAAATTCTTCAGTGAAATCCACGTGCAAATTCAACAAATATCAAAATTCGAGATCTGACCATGTCTATACTTGGGCATCGAATATCCAAATTCCTATTTAATCTAATTTCGTCCATAAGTGCCTCTTAAGCATGTAAATTAACATGCATCATTGTGCCTCGTGTCCAAAAGCTGGAGCCAACTCGAACCTATCGATCATCAATAGGATCAACTTGAACCTATTTTAATCAACCTTCTTGGTCAGGAGTAATAATGGATGCCTAGTTCTAGATGAACCACCACTGCAAACTTAAAATTAAGACTTTGGCTCTCATAAAGATTTTTTCAAAAAGGAAGATAAAGAAGAAATTGAGACTTTACGCTGGTTGGTATTCTTATCATTTGAGTTGATGGCATCGGTGTTTTAGACTTTAAATTGGGCACATATACCTATCAAATTCCTCTTTCATGCAGTGGTATTGGAAGGAGTGGAATCCTCGATCGATATCAACATCAATGCCAATGCTAAGGGTAACCCTTCACATTGAAGGGAAGTTTGCCAACACCAGTGGGCTCTAAAAAAAATTCTGCAACCATGACTGTTAAACCACTTCACCAAATCATGCCGAGAAAAATAAAGTTCTAACTCACTAAAATGGCATAATGGTTGAGGAGGTGATCAAAGTTTAAACCTTACCCTTCCCTTGAAAACAGTAGAAGAGGACGAAAGTGAAATTCGCAAAATCATTAGGAGTCATAATGAAGGATTGATAAGTTGTTCATTTTCTATGTAGAAGGCTTTTAGGACAAAACCTCTAACCCCCTACAAGTGGGATTTAGGCTATGGACTCTGCCAATTAAGAAATGGCATCTAGATCTTGGTCTAATGTTGTGAGTGGGTACCTAATTTAGGTGCATAGTGTGGAATTGGTGAGGAATGACTCATTTCTCATTTGTCAAAGGCATTTATCAAATGGCATAAATTCACCCTTAACTATATTTGTGGTGCTTGAGCCCATTCATGTCCAACTCTAGGGGCTATCTGGCGAGAAGAATTGAGGGGGGAAATAAATAAAGGAATAATGACTTATCCTGAGTTATGAAGATTGTTTATTTTTGGATAAAACAAGGATCAAACAAAACAATAAGTTTAAATGAGTATCTGATTTAAAAATAAGAAACAAATATTTATAAGCAAAGTTATTCTAACAAACAAATAGTCATGGAAGCTTGATTATTTTTTGATTTTACAAGAAAAAAAATATATAAATGCGCTACCATCACAAACACCATCCTTTTATTCTGAAAAACAAATAGTTATAAGAAGAGTTTTTAAATCCTCTCTACTCCAGGAGCAATGTAGTAGTACCTTTGGATTTTTCTGATTTCCAGTTTATGAATTTTCGAGACCCAATCATAGGATGGAAGAAGGATTTTATCTGGATAAAAATATACATCAATTACAAATAATTCCGTCTTAACAAACAAAAATTGCACAGACTCATCGTTAACTTAGAATTACCAAAAAAAATAAAAGATTGTTTTTTTATCCATTCAAGATGAAATGGCTACACATTTTAGAATGATCCCCTTCTCTCATGCATGCCAAATTATCCAAAAATACTTACAATTAATGATATTAAAAATTTCCACTGACGCATCCAAACACAACTTGGATTGACGCATACATTATTCTATGAGTGTTTCGTTAAGGTTATCCACCAATTTCACTAAGAGATCAAAAGGCACAATGGGCAACAAAAGCACACCAAAAAAAAAAAAAAAAAAAGATGAAAAAAGAAAAAATAGAAATTTTTTAAAGCCATTTCGAACTTAGGTGGACCAAACCCCCTACATATTAGACCCCCCCTTACCCCACAGTGTTCTCATGGGATGACTTGATTTCTTGTTGGTCTCACCCAATTCAAACACCCACTCAACCAACACAACAAACCAAACTCCCTCCCCCACCCAATAAAACCCCTCCAACCCCAATTAACCATCACATTGCCTCACCCCCTCACCTCAACAACAATGAGAAACATCACCCATATGACCCTCCTCCTATGCCCCCTCTTCTTCCTTCTCACCTTACCTGCAGTTCACTCAAGGGGCCCTTCACCGTGGGAGATCGCCGTCAACCCGCCATGCGAGGAATTTTATGTGGTGAAGGAGGGGGAGAGCTTGCAAACCATCAGTGCCAAGTGTCACGACCAATTCATCCTCGAAGAGAATCCATACATCATGGACGATCACGACGTCTACCCCGGGCTAGTTCTGAAGATCACACCCCATCGCGGCGTCCATGCGAAGTGGTGAGCTGATGGCGCAAATTTGCACGTGTAAGAGGATCGGTTCGAAATCGTGTGTATATTATGTTGTTACTTACACATGAAACTCCAATTAAGTTGAGAGATGAAACTCTCAATACAGGGGCATGGTGAAACTTATCATATGGTGCAAATGTCACGTTTTGGATTCTGAAGACTATCATGAAATAATTCGGATATAGAATCTTATACATCTCTTTGGGTATCCTTAAAAGTAGGTGTTAGACAAGTGTTTGATCACCTCTATTCTTCTTTGAGAAGAATTTGACATAATTTTACGCATTTTGCGACAATTAATCTTACTTCATACAAGCCCATTCGAAAGAAGTAATTACATAGGAAGTCTAGTATTCTGGGTCATTGAAAAAATTAATATAAATAATACTTGAAAGAACATGATAGGATTCATTAATTAAAATTGGTTTTTGAGTGGATGGAATATACCCATCACTCTTGTTGGAGGGATACATAGATAAAGAATGCTCTTTGCAAACGTTGATATCAAGGCATCTCAGCTACCACCACTGAGGTCTTGAGCAAGATCATGGTACTTTCAAGATTTGTGGAGATTTTGCCTAATGAGCTTTGGCACAAATCATTGGTGGTTGGTAATTCCTATCTTCGTCGGATGTATAGAATGAATGCGAATTTCTTGGGTGATTAAAAAATAAAATAAAATGACATCATCT
This sequence comes from Thalassia testudinum, assembly GCA_037157565.1. NCBI lineage: Eukaryota > Viridiplantae > Streptophyta > Magnoliopsida > Alismatales > Hydrocharitaceae > Thalassia > Thalassia testudinum. The sequence goes on from JAZHRO010000030.1 coordinate 61,155,632, forward strand.
CATAGGAAAATTGGGTCGTTGCTGACCCCTTACCCTCGATCCAATTCTAGTTCAAATAAAAACAAAGCAATCCAGGATAAAGTCGTTGAGTTGGACCTTAGGTTTTTAATGTAGCACCTTAATTTCAAGATGCATCAAAGTCATTCTTGATTTTTCTAATTGTATTAATGTATTGTAGCCAATCCAACAGCGTCATCATTTATCGCTACTTGTGGATTATACTTCGATTGGACAAGCGTTTAAGAATCCACCTTGCAACGCAAAAACAAAGCAATTCAGGATAAGTCCTTGGGTTTGGACCTTACGTTTTTTTATGTAGTTCCTTAATTTCAAAATGAATCAAAGTCATTCTTGATTTTTTCTAATCGTATTAATGCACTGTAGCAAATCTTAATGGGGTTATCATTTATCGATACTTGTGGATTATACTTTGATTTAAGAATCCACTTTGCAATTTAAAATATAACATATCATTAGAGGCCATGTCACATATCTCCCTTATGTGAGCACTTACTCCACTCGAGTGGAACCTATGAACAAAATACACCGATGTATTCAAGATTATCCTCTAAAAGCAACACAAAAAATAATACAAATATTGTTACGTGATGAGATTTACCACCACTTAAAAAAACCACTATCACTTCTAAATCAAGATGCACCGATCAAAACTAAACTATGTCAATGCAAAATAAAAAATTATCGATGCATTTTAATTCAAAACTAAATTATAACGTTGCAAAACCAAACATCACCTATCCATTTAATTTAGAGTCAAATTGCAACAGTATAAAATAAAACATCACCATTACATTTTAATTTAAAACAAAAAAATCACTGGTACATTTTAATTCAAAACCAAATTACCGATGCATTTAATTCAGAATCAAATTATTCTAATGCAAAATCAAAAATCACTTGTACATCGTTATTCATAATCAAAAATCACCTATGTATTTCCATTTAAAATAAAAAATCACCAATAATTACTTCAATCTTAAGTGTTGGTGATTGTTTAAGTGACAGTGAACCCCACTGTGTGATAGTATTTGCGTTACTTTTCATATACGAGACTCACTCAGCAAATTCACACATTAAATACCCGCATGTATGATGGAGATTACATCCATTACACTTGTACATTTCAAAGTACGACAATTTTTAAACTTTTGTACATTTTCATGTTTTGATGCAGACCAACTTCAAAATGTGATATTTAATATAGACCATGTTCAAATGGTAATATCGTCAAGAGTAGTGAGAGCAAGGACTAAAATGATGCAAATTAGAAATATCAGGGATGACATTGCTGCACTTCGGAATTCAGGAATTATACTGAAATTGAGGTGCAAATTCAGAGACTTCTACGCAATTTACTCACAAAATATTTAGTGAGTTCACCTGAACGTTTTGACAGTAGAGTGGTGGGACCTATATTCAAAATATATCAGTGTCCAATTCTTATCCTTCTCAGAAGAAAAGATTTGACATAACACTAAATTAATCAAAGTAATCAGATTCGTCCCAACTAAAATAATTTCACAATATCTATTGCTAATTGGTGATCCTGAAAATACAGAGGTAGTAACATATTTAAGGATCAGCAGCTGTACACATATGCAAAATGAAAGTTTCTTATATGATTAATCTTGTATGACAATGAGAGGGAGAAAGTGTCTGAGGTATTAAGTGGAGAACAAAGTGCGAGAAGACGCTGACAAAGAGAGTGTTTCACATTTTTATGTCTCGTCAAAGGTGGGTGCAGAAAATAAATTTCCTTTTTTGGGTGACATCTTCTAAAAAGCACATGAATGTCCTACAGAAAATTACAGAGCATGGAAAAATCTAGCAGCAAGCAATTAGAAGCAGGTGAAGCATTTGATACACAGAAAAGTGATTGGGTGGCCAAGATTTTCCATGTTGATCTCCTCCTCCTGCTTTACTAGCATGAAAATGGTTCCCTCCCAAAAAGAATAAAATAGAGATATTTTAACAATAAATGCTCCAGTGACGTTTCACATCAATAAGTTCCTATTTTTTGGACATGCCCTTATGAAGCAAAGTTGCCAGGCTCTGAAAATTAATGAAACTTTGCATCTAACCATGCAAATCTTTTTCATCTCCTGATCCCTACACGGGCCATATATTTATATTGATTCTCAAGACATTAAAGTGATAGGTTCAATAAGGATAACTTTGCTAACTAGCTCTCTGAATGGTATTCAGATGTAAGCAACCAAGAGGAAGCAAGAAACCCTACATATTAAATGTCTCCAAGGCTGCATCTTGGTTGATTGGCGTCATAGCTTCGATTAGGGGTTGCTGAGGAAGTTAGGCTTCGTTCGTCAAACTAGATGAGGTTAACGTAACCGAATATTTTTCAACATTGGGACAGCTTTGATGATCTTAAAAGGTTGAGACAAGATTGACACTTCTCGAAGTGAAAGTATGGGAATCTTTAGGTAAATTACTCTATCAACAACAACTCACCTTTTCATCCACGTAAGTCATATAAATCACCCTATCAACAACTCACCTCTTCCTCCATGGGATTCAAAGCATAGCATGGCAAGTAAATCTTGCATGTTCAAACATCACACTGTTTGAAAATCAATGAGCGGAAGATGGTGGCGCAAAGTAAAGAGAAATCGATCATTCTTTGAACAGCTGCACAAAGTAAAGAGATATTGATCATTTTTGGATGGATCCAGATCTGTATTTTTCAAAGATGCTACTCTTGCAAAGATAATGGTTCCAAGTTGCAACATATTCAAATCAATCAGATGATGTTATTGACAAATCATCCATTAGCTAATATTTTTTCATTGAGATTCCAAGTAAAGACGTCTATCGGCCACAGGTTGATATCACATATGCAGAAAACAAATGTATCCAAAAGCATTTAGTGTAGAATGATTATGTCCACAAAGGCTAACTTCTGTATTGCATCCAGCATAAGGATCATCCAAATTTAATAAGACTTGAAAATAAGCCATTCTTGGAAACAACGTCATCTATGGCATTACAGTAGAATAGAATACCCCTCCCCTACAAAAAAGAAGCAATTTTAACAAACAATTAACATACCTCGTCGCCCCTCAAAAAAAGAAGCAATCTTGACAAACCATCAATATATTTTTGTCACCGTCCTTGCGAGTACACGGAGAGACTCTCAGAACACATGGAGCTCGACCAAGTAACAATAGCAGATGCCGCAAATCGAGGGCAACCACCAAACAGCATCCTGAATTTCCTCGGCCCTGAGAAGATAACTAACTCGCACTTATCACCTAAGACATGAGTAGGTAATGAACTCCCTCGAAGTAAAATGGAAGGGTTGATTGGGAACAGGATTCCTGCCATGCACAAATAAACAAAATATAAAGTCTAGAGCAAGCCATCAATAGACTTAAAAAGAAAATAAAATATTTGAGCTTACGGCCGTGGTCCAAAAGCTTTTATCTGGCGTATATGAGTATCCCTCCCATTTAGATGATTAGATAAGATGGCAAGTTGCAACATGAAAGTATGTGTGAAAGCTTCCCTGAAAGAGATACATAAGCATATTTTAGTATACTACCACCTGAAAAAAGTGTAAGCATGTAATGCGGACCCATTTTGTATTAGTCACTCTAGTTTCATTCAACTGGAGGTCCCCAGGTCGAAGCCTCAAAAGAGAGAGAACTTTGTGTAGTCAGTGGCTGTAAAGGCAATTTGGGCAACACAGATGTTCTCAGAAATTTCTTTTGAAAAGTAGAAAAATGGGAGGCACTCTGCAAGATCTTAGTTGCCAGGTTCTAAACCCAAGAACAGAGAACATGTCTGACGTGGTTCTAGCTACCATCAAACCACAAGATATTCATGTATCACGATGGCTGGATACCAGACATGTGATTCCAAAGCTGTTTGCGAGGGGGAGGGTCTTGGTGAGGCCACGTGTGCCCGCGAGGGGGAGGACGGGGCATGCGCCAGAGGATCTGTGGAGGAGGCGGTCGCAGGGGGTGCTGGGGGAGTAGCGGCGCTGGTGGAGGCGGTGGCCGATGCGGAAACGGGTGGGGCAGATTCAGGGGCTGGTGGTGGAGTGGGAGGCAGGCCTGTAGGTGGGGAGGGTGCAAAGGGGGGAGGTGAGAGCAGGAGGGACGAGGAGATGGGCGTGGTTTGGCCTGAGGCTTTTCAGCTGGGAAAGGTGGAGCAGGTGGCGAAGGGGGCCGGGTTTAGTCGCTCAGTGGGGGGAGGTCGTCAAGGTACCTCATGTTGAAGGTTCTTACGTGGAATGTGAAGGGACTTTGTGACCCCTCACGTCGAGGGACGCTGAGGTCCTACCTTCGGAAGTAGAGTCCGAATGTTGTGATCCTCCAAGAGACGAAGCTGCAGAATTGCGACCACAAGGTCTAGAAAGAGATTGGGTGTGGCATTGGGGGCATTTCTGGCGTTGGATGCAGTTGGGAGGTCAAGGGGGTTGTGGTCAGATGAAAGGAGGACCTGTTCTCCTTGGTAGACTCGGAGGTGGGTGCGGGAGCAGTCTCAGTACAGTTGAGGAGGCGGAATGATGGGCTGGTTTTGGTGTTCTCGTCTGCATATGGGCCAATGGATGACTCCGAGAGGAGCCATCTCTAGGAGGGGTTGCACTAGGTTGCTGGGAGATTCCAGGGGTGCCCATGGCTTATTGGAGGAGACTTCAACGTCGCTCTCTTGGCAAAGGACAGGCCGGGGGGGAGAGGAGGGAGGGACCAAGGCTCTGAGGACTTCTCAGGGTTCATTGCTGAGCACGGGCTACAAGACGTGCCCCTAAGTCCTATGCTTACACATGGAGGAGCTCTAGAGGCTTAATGTCCAAGTTGGATCATTTCTTCTGCTTGGTGGAGATGGCGGAGCTCTTCCCGCTGGTGGGGGCCCTCGCTCTAGAGAGGCCTTTCTCGAGCCACACCCCTTTGCTGTGGGAGTCTAGGGAGGGGTCCTGCTGTAGTACATATTTCAAGTTTGACAGGGCTTGGCTGCTGAAGGAGGGATTCAGGAACATGTTGGAGGACAAGTGGCAGGCTATGCACCCAGATGGCTCGGCGGCTACGAGACTAAAGTCTAAACTTCGGGAGTTAAGACTCTCTTTGAAGGAATATAGGAGACAGGTGAAAGAAGAACGGAACAGGAAGAAAGATTTGGCACTCAAGGAGATCCAGAGGCTGGACAGAGTGGAAGATCGGGGCCTGCTATTCGTGGAGCGACAAAACAGGGCAGAGCACATTAAGACCGTCCAAGATAAAGACAAAAAAGTGGAGGTGGAATGGAGAACAAGGTCCAGGAAGAGGTGGATCAAAGAGCGAGACTCAAATACCAAGTTCTTCCATATGATGGCTTCGACCAAGCGCAGGAGGAACTGTATTGATAAGCTCCAAGTGAGCGGGGTGGAATGTTCCGACAGGGAAGCTATAAGTAGGGTGGTGGCAGACTACTTCAGGGAGTTCACGGGGAGGATGAGGAGCAGGAGTTGGCGATGGCGTGGTTTGGGCATTCCAATGGTGGATGCGATGGAGGCAGAAGGGTTGGTGGCACCTTTCGCAGAGGACGACACTCGTAGGGTGGTCTGGGGGCTGAATGCAAACGGATGTCTGGGTCCTAATGGGTTTCCAATCCTGTTTTAAAGGAGTTTTAGCCGTTGCTAAAGTTGGAGATCATGCAAGCCCTTGTGGAGTTCAAGGAGGGCAACAGGGGTTTCAACAGGTTGAACAAATTCTATTTGTTCCTGTTGCCTAAAAAGGAGGGGGCGAAGGCGATTGATGACTACAGACCGATTGCTCTCTCCAATGCAGTGTACCTGATCGTAGTAAAGATTCTAGCGAACATGCTCAAAAAGGTGATTGGTGAGGTGGTGTCGGAGGTGCAGATGGCGTTTGTGTCAAGGAGGTGCATCTTAGATGGGTATTGTTGAGAGAATTGAGTGGTTATTTAGTGCCACATTGGAAAGTATAGGCTTTGTGTGTGAGTGGTGGCCTATAAATAAGCGTGTACTCCTCCCATTTACCTTTGAGAAGAAATGCAGAAAAATCATGCCCATAGGGCACTTCTCCAGTGGTTTTCTCCCCACTCCTCGTAAGTCGGGTTTCCACGTAAACCCAAGTGTTTTGTGATGTTTAGATACTTTAATATTATTGCTTCCACATTATTTACATATTTTAACTTGGTATGAGAGTAAGTCATTCTTCGGTTCATTTCTTTTTCAGATTATCATTATTTTGTTATTAGAATCCCGTTTGTCATCCGGAAGAGATTGACACGAGATGGAACTTGGTGAGGAGGTGGCACTGCTGCTGGAACAAGAAGCGATCCGAGCACCTGCACTCCTGTTGAGCACTTGCAGGGCATCTGCGATCATGCCACATCACGATGGTCTGTAGCGGCAACGGCGGCGACAACCTCCGAGGGCAAGGTGGAGATGATCTGGTGGCTTGCAAGGCCGCATCAGGCGACGCAGCAACGCCGAGGCTCCAAAGGTGACGCACCGAGGCCGCATCAGGCGACACTTCAGCGCCCTCGCACACCTGAGCATCAACGGCGGCGTCATTCTCAATGGAGGCGATGCACGCAACCACGAAGAGCGAGGAACGGCAGCATCAACGACGAGGCCGCATCAGGCAGTCACAATAGTCGTCAAGGAAGACCATGAGGGCAATGTCGAAGGAGGACTCATCCACACAAGCCTCGAGCACCGATTCGCCAGTGGCAATGACGTTGAGGAGACGATGAAGCTGACGCACGTGGATCTCGAAGCAATGGAGCAGAGAAGATCAGAGGCGACCGGAGCGAACACCCAAGCAGCTGCTGCTGACTTGAAAGGTCTCCCAAGAGGGGCTATAGGCGACAAGGCGGCCACGTCGCACCACGAACGGAAGCTCACTCTCTCGGAGGTGATGGTGGGCAAGCGCACCACTAGGGCTCGCGGCAGCAGTGGCTAGTGGCGAGATCGTGCAGCGTTGTTGGGCTGAGGCTATCGCGAGGCCGAGGATCGAAGAAGATGGCGGCAATGCTTTACGTCTGCCATGTTGGATTGAGGAGATGAAGACGAGGCGACGCTGATGGCGGTGCGAGAAGAGGCGCGAAGATGGTGGTGAGGTCTCGCAGTGATAGGCCACGATTTGTGGTGTGATTTGCGACGTTAGTCAAGGCGAGATCTCGCGCAACGACGTTTTAGGAGAGATTGGAGGAGTCCAACAACACCGCGAGAAAAGAAAAGAAGGAAAGAGAAAATGATGCACATGTTGCTTTATTTAGTTGATTAGTTAAACTAATGAGAAAGAAAAAAAAAGTAGGAGAGAGAAGGGAAAAAAAAAAAGGACAGCGGGAAGAGAGAAAAAAAAGAGAAAGAAAAAAAAGGAAAAGAGAAAAAAAGAAGGGAAGAAGGAAAAATAAAAGAGAAAAAGGAAAAAAAGAAAATGGTGTTAAAAAAAAAGAAAAAATAATAAAAAAAAGGAAAATAATGAGAAGGTTTATGTTTAAGAGAAGAGATGGAGAAGCTTTCTCTACCTTTTCAGGTTTTATTTTCTTCTTATTGTCATTGTCTTCTTCCATACGAGCATGGGAGAAAGTGGGAGTGTGGAAGCTTGTTGTAGTCACCCCCGCTTCTTGGATTCCACATGAGAAACCCAACTCTGGAAGGTCCAAAGTTTCGAGGTCCTCAGAGGAATGACTCATTTCAGGTTTCTATGTGGGAGATCTAGTTTCATGGACTCCAGAGAAGGAGATCCACCTTCGAGGTCTTCAGAGGAAGACCCAATTTCAGGGATACTGAACGGGGAGCCATCAGCACCAGATCTTCAAAGACAACTACAATTCTTTCAGCAGCTCCAACCTATGTTCTTGCCTATGTAGAGTGGGTTCCTTTGTGTTACAAGTTGAACATTCCATGCTCTAGCTTGACAAGGAGTGTTGAGAGAATTGAGTGGTTGTTTAGTACCACATTGGAAAGCGTGGGCTTTGTGTGTGAATGGTAGCCTATAAATAGGCGTGTACTCCTCCCATTTACCTTTGAGAAGAAATACAAACAAATCACGCCCATAGGGTGCTTCTCCCGTGGTTTTCACCCCGTTCCTCGTGAGTGGGGTTTCCACGTTAACCTAAGTGTTTTGTGATGTTTAGATGCTTTGATATTATTGCTTCCGCATTATTTACATATTTTAACTGATATGTTGCGGCGACGGAGATCCTTACACTTTGGAAGAGGGAGAAGAGGAAGGCTTTTATATGGAAGGTTGATTTCAAGAAGGTGTACAACTCTGTACAGTGGTCCTTCCTATAGGCTAAATGGCCAAGAGGGGCTTCCCGACAGTTTGGATTAGGTGGATGAAGCAGTGCATCACTACAACATCTTTCTCAGTCCTCATCAACGAAAACCCAGCAGGTGGGTGGATCTAGCCGAGGAGGAGCGTTCGACAAGGGTGCCCTCTGGCACCCATGCTTTTTGTGTTAGCGACTGATGCCTTGGCGAGGGCATCCGGTAGGATGGGTGGGTCAAGCCTGGTCCAAGGATTCCCTGTAGGGGAAGGGGAGAGTGTATCGATGCTACAATATGATGACGATATCCTCTTCTTTGTGGAAGGGGCAGAGGTGGAGGCAAGGCGGAGTCGGATCCTACTGGAGCTGTTTTGTGAGATGTCGAGCATGCAGATTAATTTTCAGAAGTCTTCTTTTGTCCCATTTGGGATGGCTACTGAGGAGGCCAGGAGGTGCTCAGAGGCCTTGGGTACGGCGACTAGGTCTCTGCCGTTTCTTACCTGGGCCTGCCCTTATAGATAGGAGGGTTGCGGTGCACGAATGGGTTCCGTTGCTTAAGAGGATTGAGGATCGTTGGCGGGCTGAGCATCCAAGATGCTTTCAAGAGGAGGGCGGTTGGTCCTCCTCAAGGCAATTCTATCAGCTATGCCCGCTTACTTTGCTTCGGTTGTGAAGGTGCCACGAAAAATTGATAGAATTGTGAGCCTGATGAGAAGCTTCTTCTGGACCAACTATGGTGCGGGCAGGAAGGAGGCGAAGCTGGTTGCATGGAGTGAGGTATGCAAGCTTGTTAAAAAGGAGGGCTTGGGTGTCAAGGAGATTGGGAGGATGAATGACAGCTTTCTGACAAAGTGGATCGCGAGGCTTCTAGAAGGAGAGGCAGGTCTAGTGGGGAGGGTCCTGCGTTCTTGCTATGGGGGACAGCCTGGCTGAGGTTTCCTGACGGTGCCTCCTTGAGGAGCCTCCCACTTCCTTAGAGGCCTAGCGTTGGTAGCATCGAAGGTCAGAGCATTTTTTACCCCTATGCTAAGGTCAGGTGAGGCCTTCAGGTTTTGGATAGACAACTGGACGAAGCTCGAGGCCCTGGCAAAGCAATTCCCTCGGCTTGCGATGTTGGCAATTGACAAAGGGGCCTCGGTGGCGAAAGGTCTAGAACGACGCATGGTGTCCTACATTCTCGGGCAGTCTGTTAGATCAAAGGATTGGGGAGGTGCAGGAGATGCTACAGAATCTACAGGGGTTTTAGCTGGAAGTTGGTGCGGACTCTTATGGGTGGGAGGAAGGAGAGTTCTCAATACGGGAGGCTTATAGGAAGCTTGAAGGTGCAGCCACGATGGGAGACGTTGACTTGACTAGGGATTGCAGACAGCTTTGGGAGGCCTCCTACCCCTTGAAGGTGAAGGTGTTCTCTTGGCTTCTCAAGAGAAGCAGACTGATGACTAGGATGTGGAGGGCACGGTGGGCTTAGGACGTGGAGAGGTCGTGTCCGCTTTGTAGGCAGGCAGAGGAGGATATTGATTGCTTGTTCTTTACTTGTCTGGTGTTGAGGTTGGTTTGGAATAGGACTGAAAACCAATGGTGGGCTCATGATTCATTTACCAGCTTTTGGAGATCATTCAGATGTGGAGGAGCCAATACTGGGCGCAATGTTTTTCATTAGAAGGAGCGGGCTCACCTGATGGCGGTGGTTTGGGCTATTTCGTTAGATAGGAATGAGGTTGTTTTTAGGGGCCAACGCCTGTATGTGGAGAATATTATTGCATACGTGTTATCTTTTATGTCGGGGTGGAGCTCATCGTTGTGATGTGAACCTTGCATGTGATGTGAGTGATTAACATGATTAATAAGATTTTGGGTGGTATCTAAGGATAACCACCCTTCCCCTTTTCAAATAAAAATAAGCTATATATACACAGGAATTAATTGTGTGGATAAATTCCAAGCCCGGCTAATTTGCTGGTCTCAAATAAATCTAGATGCACCTAATGTGGATTGGGTTATCTGTGTTGTGATTTGTGGCGGCGGAAGCAAAGCGCACATAGCAATGAGTGGTTGCAATGTTTAAGACATCTGGAACAACTACCAGACGTTTGATCTAAGACCAGAAGTCTGTGGACCAAAGAGAAGGTCTGTAGGGTGTAGATCAGTTTGCTGTGGAGAGAAGAGGCCGGCCTGGTTGCTGCACCTGTCAGCAGCAGTTGGAGAAGGACCGATCCAATGGCTAGGCCGATCTATTGGGACGTGTGCAGGCTGCAGGGAATTCCTTGATGGTAGTCGGTCTTGAAGAATAGAGGAGGGAACCTATTGATGGAAGAATTTTCTTATTGCTCAACTCAAAACATATGGAAATGCTCTCTTTATATAGAGTACATATTCATATTTCCAAAACGAGACTCAACTAATCAAATCTAATAAAACCTTCTAGATTTGGAACAACCAAATCTTTACAAATCTTCTTAAAACAAATAAACTAAATTAGGCTAATTGCTAACTCAGAAACCAACTCCTATTTTTGATCCTATAGACCCAAAATCGGTGGCCCAAGTAGCCTTCTAGATAACTGTCACGTGACACTGTCACGTGACCTGATGATTGCCACGTGGCTCTTCACCGATCCCAACACTCCCCCTCAAGTCGAAGGTCATAAGGCTGACGACTTGACCCTCCATTGGTGAAGCTAGACGCCCCACCATTCTTCCTCATTGCCTTGAGGCTCCTCAAAGTCCGCAGCAAGACCAATTACAATTTCAAAGGTAGTTGCTTCTTCCTTGTCAACTTCACAGGTGGTGGCAATGGCCACAATATTCTCTCCTTCCTTCAACGTAGCAAGGATTTTTTCAAGATCTGATATAGTGAAGGAAGTAGAGTCCTTGTTACGAGGGTAGCCAAATTTAGACCAGCATGCCTTAGAATCATGATTGTTACACCAACAATGTTAACATAAAGGAAAAGTGCGACCAAATCCAGGTCCTTTTTCACGTCTGATTCCTTCCTTGGTAGCAACCAAGGCCGTGGTCTCAGAACTACCCGCAACATATGTCTTGGTTGGACTTGAGATCTCCAATTTCTCAAGGCAACTGTAGATTGTCTCGAGATCAACATACTCCTCTATAGATAGAATATGGTCACGAGTAGTTTGATATCGAGGGTGAAGCCCTCCAAGGAACTTAAAGGCTTGCCATTTTGCTCTTGATCCAGATTGTTTGTCACAACATGCTGGCTCGTAGATGTTGAGTTTCTCGAAGAGGTTCTCCATTTTCGCATGGTAGGCATCAAGGGACAGATCACATTGGTTTGTGTTCCAGATGCGCCAATAGATGTCTGCAAGCTTGGCACATTCGAGCTTCTTGGCAAATTGCTTCTCGAGGGCATCCTAGATGTCCTTTGCTGTTTCCTTGTACAACATATTGGACGCAATATTAGAATCAACAAAATTCATGAGCCAATTCATTACCATGTAATTCTCCTTCTCCCACTTCTTCTTCTTAGCAGCATCTTTTGTTTCTAGTACTTCTTCAAAAACATGCAGCTTCTCTTACCCACCGACAAAAATCTTAAAAGCACGTGCCCAGAGAACATAATGCACAAGCATCTTGGCTTTACCGGAAACTTGTATCTTTGAGTTCACCACCACCTTTCAAGAGAGTTTGACTAGAAAGAACTTCGGTTGGTGCCGAGAAGAACTTTGGCCGGGGCTGAGAAGAACTTCGGCCTAGCCAGAAAGAACGTCGGCTTCTACAGGAGGTCGAGAAGAACTTTGACCTAAGTTGAGGTTGAATCGGAAAGAACTTCGGTTGAGTTGGGGCCGAGAAGAACATCAGCCTAGCCGGAAGAACGTCGGCTTATAGAGAAGGTCAAGAAGAACTCTGACTTGAGAATAGTTGCCCCGAGCGTTGCTGCTCTAATACCATGTTAGTTTGTGGTGGCGGAAGCAAAGCGCACACAACAACGTGTGGTTGCAGTGTTTAAGACATCTGAAACAACGACCAAACGTTTGATGTGAGAAGATCGGAAATCTGTGGACCAAAGAGAAGGTCTGCAAGGTGTAGATCAGTCTGCTGTGGAGAGAAGAGGCCGCCGGCCTGGTTGCTGCACCTGTCAGCAAAAGTTGGAGGACCGGTCTAGTGGCTGCGTCGATCTGTTGGTACGTGTGCAGGCTGCAGGGAATTCCCTGATGGTAATCGGCCTTGAAGAATAGAGGAGGGAGCCTATTGATGGAAGAATTTTCTTATTGCTCAACTCAAAACATATGGAAATGCTCTCTTTATATAGAGAGTATATATTCCTATTTCCAAAACTAGACTCAACTAATCAAATCTTCTAGATTTAGAACAACCAAATCTTTACAAATCTCCTTAAAATAAATAAACTAAATTAGGTTAATTGCCAACTAAGAAACCAACTCCTATTTTTGGTCCTATAGACTCAAAACCGGTGGCCAAAGTGGCCTTCTAAATAACTGCCATGTGGCTCTTCACCGATCCCAACACCCTGCACTCAATCTGCATCTTCTATCCTCGGGCGCCTTAATGCCAGTACATGTAGGAGACCCATTTTGTGTGGATGCAATGTTATCAACTTTAAAATGTTGGAGACCCATTTGTGCAGATGCAATGATATCAATTTTTTTTCTGACCAGTTTGCCCATGAGTTTGTGTGTAGGATCTGACAAGGGGAAGGAAATCTACTGTTGGATTAGGAATGGCTTGGAGATGGTTTACCAAAAGCTGATCTATCACGATGTGACAGCATTTCGGTAATATCTGCTTTATGGTTGGCCATGCGAAGGAGAATTACAAATATAATCAGAAAAGTGAGAAGAAAGAAGTTAAGGAACGCAAAGGAAAAGCATCAATAACAAGATAAGGTACAGGCACATGAGGAAATCGGGAGAAAGAGGAAAAGTAAGAGTGGGTGTGTGTGTGTGTTGGGGGAAAGAGAGGTTGTTGTAGTGATGAATAACTTTGAACTTTAGTGCTGATTGGAAAAGAAAGATGATTGTCGATGCAATGCCTACTTCATAATTAGCTCAAGGAGGTGGTCCTTCAATGTTTAAATCCTGTGGACACCATGAGAGTCTGGGTGGGAGTCAAGACAAACTCTACTTGCAAAAAATCAAGATGGGATGAGTTCCAATGGATAGAGGAACATCAACCAGAATCAGTGTATGACCCAATGAAACCTTCTGCAATTGAAAGGAGCATATTTCCTTGTTGTGGGGAGATCCTCTTTGGTGGAAGATATTCAGATCCCTGATACCTTCCATGCTGAATGGAAGGATGGCCAGAAAAGAAGCAGGAGCTATGGGTTAATACCTCCTTCAGATATGAAACTCGGAAGCATGGCCCAACTGATCATGTTTGTTGTTAAAACATTTGGCGAATTTAGTGCAGTAATATTACTATGCAGGTTTCCGGTGCTTGTAGCCAAGCTGTAAACAGAGTAAGAATTAATCAACATAGCTTCAGAATTATGATCCTTGATGCATCATATGTGCACCAGAAAAGGAGAGACCCACGGGAGAATATGGAATGAATTTAGCCTAAGGTCTCTTGATTGTAGCTTTTGGGCTAAAACCAAATGTAATTGGCTTTTAGATAGGGAACATGCCAAATGGCATGAAATGAAACCCAAAAGTATTCAATTTGTTGAAGACCATTTGTGCTGGATGGAAAGGATTATATTGAGCAATCTGATTGTTGTGAGTAACATATTTAGAGTTGCATGGATGATTGGATCCACTCTGGGATCCATGTAGTCCTAGGTAATGTCTCTCACCTCACCAAGTTAGGAGACGTTTGAGTGGGTGATCTATACAAGAGTCCCTGTACTATGATTTATTCAATAGAATATCCATACCGTTAGGGCTCTTATCTCATGGTTTTTCCTTCTCTTGAGAAGGTTTTCCACATAAATCAAGATCTTTGAATGGTAAGTTGTTCTCCTGATTCATAACATAGTTGAAGTATGCACTAAAATAAAATGAGAGTGTAGTAGTCCAACAGAAGGATCAATGAAGCAAATAAAGAAATTTTGTCAGTAACTAGCCCAGTGGTCAAACAGATTAAGCTGGACTGGCAGTTGTGAACTACCTTCTTCAAAGTTGCTTAGGTACCTGCTGGAGACTGGACAGTTTTCAATGCTAAAAAAACCACCGTCTGGTGCCTAGAATGCCTTATAAACAGTCCTATCAACATGGAAGTGAAGCATAGAACTTGGACATAAAAATATTGAAGTTAACTCTATGCTCATCTCATTCCCCCTTCTAGGCAAACGTCTTCTTCATTGTTGTTATACAGAGAATCATTGTTCTAACTTCTATCCTACATATCTAGATTCTTATCCTGAAGATTCAGGTCTAGAATTTTTATAACCAAGTAGGAGTTTCCTAAATACCATTTTTATGTCAATGAAACCAGAATTCCTTTTCTTTCATTTTAGTGGTAGGTTGGTCAAATCATCAACCATAAGATGGAATAGAACACAAGATCCTTGCATATACAATAGGGAATTCCTATTGTTGTAATTCCACTAAAGCAAAATAAGTTTACAGTAAAGTACAAAAAGATATTATGTTACTTAAACATGACTATAGTAAAGATGTCATATTTTAGATGAAGAATTTCTTCTGCTTTGAAATACACTTTTAAAAGTTTACCGTGGATCACTTCCAGACAATGATATGAGTACCCAACCAACATGTTGAGCTAGTTCCACAGTCTTTATCTCCTGTAGCAAACATACAACATTATTGTGGAGCAAAATTGATTGCAATAACTGCAATAAACATAGCTATACAAAAAATACAAGGAGCATATATAAATCATAAAAAATGTTTGTTCCTTGGGTTTGAACAGAGGACTTGCATTTAAGACAGATATGTGGGAAAGCATGTACCACCTATCAAGAAATGCCTCGAAATTGAGGGACAACGAACACTGAGAATAAGGGTTACCGTCATGTTATTTCGAATCTATATTTAAACTAGGATGACTGATAGGTTCGCATATTAGTGTGGGGATGAGCTCAAACAAATAGTAGAAATAGAATATTATGGGCTCCCACCTTCCCAGTTTATTATAAATGAAGGAATCAATAAATAAAGAGGATTCACCTTTAAGTTATGGAAGCCACCACCGGCACGTATGGAGATCTTGCTTGGAGTGTAGCTCTCGTCTGTCTTGAAGTCAATATAGAGTGCTAAAAGCTGAACAAGTTGTTTGGAGCCATTAGTTTAGGGAGAAAAAAGGCGAAGGAATCCTTAAAACACTTTAAGGTGGGACTTCCAATTTTTTGGGGAAAAAAAAGGAAAATCTGAAAAAGAAAAAGAAAGAGAAGAAGAAGAGATATATTGACCTGGAGCCTGACTTTCTTGTGGAATTGAATGTTCACCAGATGAGGCTGAGCACCATCGGATCTGAATCAATTCCATATAGCATGGCAACGGATAAAAAAAACATTAGGGCAGTGCAATAACTAGTAAGTGTAAAGACTAAAGAGAACTCACACATTGAACGAATTAATAACAATGATATAGTTTAAGAGACCAACGACATTCCTCTAGACATATTGGTTAAAGCATACGACCACTACTTCCTGGAGACCAACAGCATCACTAACCCACAACTTAAACTTCCAAATTTATGCTCAAGAACCACTTGAAACATCAACAAAATCCAAAGTTTAACCCAACTATGATCACAGAAATAACAAATTCGCAATGCCACACCCCCATCAAGTGACCTAACATGGGAATTCCTACTTGATCACAAACTCACCTAAAGTAGAGATTCAAATAACATAAAACAAAAGCCGCATCAATTGACTTTCTAACCATGCAATCTCCCCAGAAACTACTAGTCCACAACACAAAATTCAAAACTTCATCTGCCAAGCTTCATCCAAACGTCAATGCATCAGCAAGACCCAAACTTTACCCCACCAAAATCATCAGCAAACCAGTAATTCACGCTTCCACAAAGATCAAACAAACAAAACGATTGTGAAACAGAAGGGCTTTGAGACCCTTGAACAACCCCAACCCCCCAAACATCTAACCCACATCTCAAGATTCAAACTTCATGCACAAAAACCACCTGGAACGTTAACACGCTAACAAGCTTCAGATTTTGACCCCACCAGTATCACGAATGCAACAAACTCACAATGCCGCACCCCCAAACGACCCTAACATGGGATTTTCTACTTGGTCACCATCTACCATTCAAACCTGAGATTCAAATACCACAAAAATAGAACCCACATCAAGTAACTTCCTAACCATCCAATCTCCCCAGAGACTGCAAATCCACAACACAAAACTCCAAAATTTTCATGTGCCAGCTTCACCCAACTGCCAAAACATCACCAAGATCAAGACTTTAACCCCAAAATCATCAGACAAGCAAAACAACCACGAAAGGAAATCGCCTGGAGAGACCTTCGGACTACCCAACCGTCCTCCCCACTCCAGACATCACTAACCCACATCTCAAGATACGAACATTTTGCGCAAACACCCATCCCAAAAACCAACAAAATCCAAACTTTGGCCCGACCATGATGACAGAAGCAACAAATTCGCATTGCCGCACAATGGTTGCCCTTACTGCCAGTAGGTGTCGAGGTTGTCGTCTCTCAGGGACTGGACGCCGTTGCCGGGCTTGCAAGAGCTCACGCTCCAAGCGGCTTTCTTGGCGACCTCCCTCAGGTGTTCATCCACCACCAGCTTCTGTTCCGCCGACAGCTTCACCTCTTCCTCGCCATCGGAATCCGTCGCCATGTGGGGAGGCTCCTGAGTGATCGAGGAGAGATCGCACGAGCAGAAGACAAGGAGAGGAGGTGTAAGTCGAAGCGCAGACAGAGAGGAGGGGGGGGGGGGGGGGGGCGACCGCAATGTTCTTAACAATCGACTCTCCGAGATAACTTTTCTTACCCTTTTTTTTCTTACTATCGATCTTATGAAAAGGAGCTTATTCATCGATTAATCAAGCATGGCTTCTGGTCAGGTGGGGTGAGATTGAGATATAACATTAGTCATTCATATGTCACAGTTATCGTGTAGATATTATATTCAATGTTTATTTAAAATATGAATCTTAATATCTATTCTTACATTAATGAGAAGAATAAATAAGATATTCTTTATTTTTTAAAATAAAGATAAATTGAGATTTAAATAGTAAAAGAAGTATTTGATGAGATGTCGTGTAATTTAAATGAATTTTTTATTTCTTTTTACATGGGGAGGAGGAAAGTATGTGTTTGGAGGAAAAAAAAAAATGTCATTTAATTTACTTTTTGTTTAATCTAGTGAGAGATTTTTTTTTTAGAAAGAATGATAAGAAAATTATACGTAAATCAATTTTTACTAGTAAATTCTAATAATCTCTTAGTGATTGTTATTACAATGAAAGTTAGAAATTTGTACAAGTATCTCAGGATTTGGAATCTAGTTATGTCATTTAAGTGTAGTTTGAGATAACTTATGACTCATTTTTGTTGCCAAGATAAATTTAGTCAACCAAAATATTCATGTTCTATTTTAAATTTTCATTTCATGAGCACCAACAAAATCCGTGCATGGGTACTACGAGGAATTTAGGAATTCTTCGCAAATCAGATATGAAATGGCACAATTTTCACGAGATGCCCACTCCATTAAGCACTTTCTTCAATAGGCAGCAATATAAGATAAGGGGGAATCAAATACTCTTTCTATTATTTCAAATTTTATAAATGAACTACAGTTGAGTTCTAATTTGTAATATACTTTGTATGGAGTTTCTTGATGTAATTTGTTTGTGTTTAGTGTTTCAAAAAAATTTGTTTATGTTTAGAGGTTTGGCGTGAGTTTAAGAAATCAACCAATCAATCACTTTCCTTTGCCTCTTACTAAATGGTAATGATTCATGGTGTGAATTGTTGATTTTTGCAAATATTGTATAACCTAAGTTTAAGAGAAATTTCACCTATAGAGATGTTGGTGGGATTCAAGCTTTGAGAACACATCCTCTCCTTAATTGGGAGAGAACAAGAATCAATTCATGAAGAAATGAGTTCAAAGGAGCTTTGAGTCAAGCTTGAATAGAAATATATCTATGATTAATTTATTGTTGTGTTCATTCAAAGAAGAGCTCGAATGATTGGAATAAGGGTAGATAGGGTTCTTGGCCTACTCCTATTATGATTGACCATAGCAGAGGAAAAATTAATAATTTTTCCTCTGCTATGGTCAATCATAATAGGAGTAGGCCAAGAACCCTATCTACCCTTATTCAAGTTCGAAATATTAAGCTCTAGTTACCTTGGGTTATAAACTGTTACATTAACTTTTATGAAATTGATATGGGTTTGATCAGGAGTGTAACTTAACTTAAATAGAGCCAAATCTCAGTTGAGATTACAAATATATGACATGTCTAATGTTCATCAAGCATAAGACAATGATCATCTTCTTGATCAAGTATAACTCATGGGTTGGACACCTCTTGAGGAAAATTTATAGCTAGCATAGATTACTCGTTTTGATGTTAGCGTACATATTTTGAAAATAAACAATACTCATGTTACATCTAGCAACCATCGTAATACTAAAACAAAAAAAATTTGGAATTCATCATCTGAATTTGACAATTATATGAATCGATTATGTTCAGATGATCATTGAATCATGTCAGTCCATTTTGATTCATTTCCATCCTTACCTTCTCCTCCCTTCCCTTCTTTCTTCCTTACCCATTTGAAATAAATAAAAAATAAAAATAACACAACTAAAAAAAAAAGGTAAAAAAAAAAAAGGAAAATCAAAGAAAAAGGAAAAGAAGAGGCCTATTAGAGCATGCTCGAGCGGTGATGAGCCCACATAAATGACTTCGACGGTAGGGGGTGTCCATTCAAATCCTACCCTATACTTACCTCAAGGTCGTGTGATGCGAGAGGTACGACTTTTCTAATTTACCCGAGAGTAACTTGAAGGGTTTTAAGTCATAGAAAAGAAGAAGAAAAGAAGATGGGAAGGAAAAAGAAAAGAAAAATAAAAAAAGGTAAGAAGAAATCATTCCATGATTAAATTATTAAATAAATTCATACACTTCAACGGAAATGACATGTTTATAAAAGGTAAATTTATCTACTATTTATCCCTCCCCTAAAATAAACGCTGTCATTTTTTTGTTTTTTTTATCAGAGATGAGAGAGTGTGAGAGAGAACAGTACACGTTCCTAGTTTACCTTTCTACCGGTTTTCTGCCACTCACCCTCCCAACTCCTCCAACGAGGAAGAAGCACGCAACATTATCCTCCCGCTCTCCCTCCCCGTCCCCTGAAAAACCCCACTCCACCCCTACTCCTACTCCCTCCTCCAACCACAACAGCCGTCGTCCATCCCACATGGCCCTCCACGTCCCCCCTTTCTCCCTCCCCTTCTCCTACCCCTCCTTATCTCCTCCTCCTCCACCTCCTCCTCCTCCTCCTCCTCCTCCTCCTCCTCTCCGCTTCTTCCTCCGCTGCTCCCCTTCCCCCTTCCCCATCACCATCAACACCCCCACTCCTTACACCACCACCACCATTCCATCCGTCTCCGCCACCCCCACTCCCATTCCCACTCCCACTCACGCCAAGAAGAGGAGGACAAACATCTACGACGACGACGACAACCCCCGCGTCAGCGTCACCCCCACCACCACCACCAACAATAACAACAACGACGACGACGGCTACAGCTACGAGGTCTCCTCCGTCATCAACTCCCTCTCCTGCCTTCCCCCCCGCGGCTCCGTCGCCCGCGCCCTCGAGCCCTTCCGCGGGAAGCTCACCCTCCACGACATCTCCCTCATCTTCCGCGAGCTCTCCCTCCGTGGCGACTGGCAGCGCTCCCTCCGCCTCTACCGCCACCTCTCCCGCCAGTCCAAGAACCTACCCCGCCCCGACGAGCACATCCACGCCCTCCTCATCTCCTCCCTCTCCTCCCGCCCGCGCGACGGCCCCTCCCTCCTCCCCCGCTGCCTCGACCTCTTCCGCCGCGACATGCAGGAGACCCTCCGCATCCGCCCCTCCCCTCTCTCCTACACCGCCATCATCAACGCCTTCGCCCGCCACCCCGGCCACCACAACACCGCCCTCGACTTGCTCTCCAACATGATCGACGTCGATCGGGTTCGCCCCGTCCTCCTCGCCTACAACTCCGTCTTGCTTTCGTGCGCCCGTGCCAAGGAGGACCTCGGCCTCGATGTCCTCCTCGGCCTCCTCGCCGACCTCAGGAGGCACGGCCTGAGGCCCGATCTCGTCACCTACAACGCCATACTCTACGCCTGCGTGCTGCGGGAGCTCCCCGGGGATGCGGAGAACGTTTTCTTCCAGATGTGCGAGGCGGGGATCGTTCCCGATCCCTCGTCGCTGGCACACCTCGTGGACTGCCTCCGGAAGTCGCCCGCGGGGTTGGGGAGGGTCGCAGAGATTTTGAGGGAGTTGGGGGAATCCGGGACCACCCCTGACGCCCCGACCTACAACGGTAATCCATGGATTATGGGAATCACCAGAGAGTAGACTGGATGTTGCTGTTTCCTTGTTTGCATTGCCATTTCCATTCCATTGCATTGCATTGCATTCCATTTGAAATAGTTAGTCTTACATTGATTATATATATGTATATGTGTGTGCGTGCGATAAGCACCGATACATACGGTGAGATGGAGTGGAGGAGGATTGGTATAATTATTCTGCATGGTAAGGAGCGGTAAAACAAGGTCGAGTGGTCCAGGTACAAATCTTACCTTACTCAAAAAAGTAGCGATATGTGGTGAGGAGGTAATGCGAGGATTGGAGGCCTCCGGGACTGTCCCCAGTGCGACTACCTACGATGGTGATTAGTGGCTGATCTGAGTGAGAGTGTTGATGTTTATTGCTTTATACATTCGGGTCCATAATCCTCTAAAGTTAAGTGGCAGTATGTGAGGATGATTGCTCGAACATTTTGCGGAGGATTCTGTCTGTGGGAAATGGATGGGAGCGAATCTGTAGTATATACACCCAATAAGCAGCTGTTAAGGTGTGAAAAACCTAGAAGAATATCAACACCTACATGTAATTATGATGTTCTAGAAGGATATTGAGAGGAGAAGCCCTCTCTATATGTATAGAGAGGCCTCAGAGTGATGGCAGGAACAAGTATACATAATTAGGAAATAATGTAAGATGGAAAAATGCCGTATAAGGTTCTTGTGATGATACAGAACCTTTAACAGTAGCAATACATGATGAGGGCCTGTCTGATTTTTTTTTTTTTAAAGGGAAGGATCCTGTTTTGTGGTGAGGAAGGAATAGAAGTGGATCTATTGTGTACCCGATAAGTAGTGATACATGATGAGGATTGGTCTGATTTTTATTTTTATGGAGATAATAGATTTGTTTGAAGGAATGATATAGAGGTGGAGGATCTGTTCTGCACCTGATAAGTAGTGATATGTGTTGAGGGTTGGTATGATATCTGTGGAAGGATTTTGTTTTTGATGAAGGAATAGAAGACCAGCCAATAAGTGGTAATACTGAATGAGGATTCATCTAGTTTTCTTTGGAACAATTCTGCTCATCGGAGAGGATGGAAGCATGTGGTAAGCAGTGAACAGTAATGCAAAACAGGGCATTTATCTAATTTTTATATGGAGTAATTAGCTCGTGGGAATGAATCAGAGCGGGAAATAACTAGTGGTGCATGATGGGGATCAGTCTACTCTCTCCCTCTCTCTCTCTGTGTTCCTGTGTGTGTGTGTACAAATTGATTTCGTTTTGGGAACAAACAGAAGCAGATCTGTTCTGTACCTGATAAGTGGTGATATGTGATGAAGATTGGTCTAAGTTGTTATGGAACAATTCTGTCTTTGGGAACAGATACAAATTGGATTTATTCTATATCCAGCACTTAGTGATACACGATGAGGATCCGTCTGATTTTTCATGGAAGAATTCTGTTTGTGGGAACGAATGAAAACAGATTTATTCTATACTTGGAAATTAGCGATGCACGATGATGATCACTGTGATTTTTGATGGAATGATTCTGTTTGTGGGAATGAATAGAAGGGGATCTATTCCGCACCCAATAAGTTGCAATAAGCAATGGAGATCGGTCGATTTCTTTGGGGATCATGCATCCATAGTTTGTTTCTTTTTTGATTCAATAAGGTTCATGTAAGCATTTTTTATGTACGTGTTTCCTTTTTCCCCCTTTTGTTACATTTTGATTATGTTTTGAAGGTTTGGTATATTATGTCCAGTACTTGTCGAGGCATATGCAAAGTCCGGCGATGCCCGTGGGGCGATTGGGGTGCTAAGACAGATGCAGAAGGCCAGGTGCACCCCAGACACAGTGACGTACCGCATCCTGCTTGGAGTGTATGGGGGCAGTGGGAGGTAACCTTTTCTTTCCGTCGGAAGTAATCCTACTCTTTTACCTCCTATTTCAAGAGGTTGAAACTTGATTAAGTGTTTTATCAGCATAGTATTTACAAGCAAAAAGGAGGCTGTTGTTTTCAGAACAGCCACCCCTTTTACCTTTTAGGGGAAAAAAAGAAGAAGCAAAGGGTTTCTTGTAGCCTTTTTGTGCTAGCTATAACTAGCTATTTCTGATTTTAGGTATGATGATGTTCGGGAGCTGTTCTTGGAGATGAAAACCGGGAACACCGTGCCCGATGTTGCGACATACAATGTGCTTATAAAAGTGTTTGGGGAAGGAGGGTACTTCAAGGATGTTGTTACGTTATTCCGCGATATGGTAGAGGAGGAGAAGGTGGAGCCTAATATGGAGACATATGATAGGTTGTTCTTTGCATGTGGGAAGGGTGGATTGCATAGGGATGCCAAGGAGATGGTATTGTACGTAAATGTCATGGGGGTGCTCCTAAGCTCGAGGGCTTATGATGGTGTCATTGAAGCTTATGGGCATGCTGCACTCTATGAGGTATATGGAAACCAATATAGCCTATAGGAACTCGCAACCATACTGGATTTTTGTTTTTTTGCACCTCTCTCTGGTTTGGCATCATATTGTTTGGTTCATTTGGTTTGATTCTCTGATACAATTCGATTCCCATGTTGTTCTTATTGTTTCCTTAGATGATTTAGTTCGTTACCGAGCTAACTGAATTATCACATGTATATGATGGAGATCGGATTGCAAGGGTATGCATCTCCAAGCTGCTCTGTGGAAAAGCAATCAATACAGTGGCATCACTTGAGAATGACTTCCAATTGCACTAAGGCTACATGGAACCAAATTAAACATTGTTTTAGCAATCTGGATGGGTTTGGAAGAAACATTAATTCTATTGTTTGTGACATATTCACCTGGCAGGAAGCTCTGCTGACATACTATGCGATGCGTGAGAAGGGGATCATGCCAACGATTGAGACTTTCAACACATTGCTAGGTTTATATGCTAGGGGAGGCCTCTTACAAGAAGCTAAGAAAGTTTTACTGAGAATGGGTAAAGCTAAAATCGAGAAGAATGAGGATACATATAACAGCTTGATTAAGGCTTATTGCAAGATGGGAGAGTTCGAGGAAGCAATGAAGGCATTTGTGGAGATGCAGGATTTGAGCTGCACTCCAAACGAGGAGACCTTTGAGGCAGTCTTGGAAGTATATTCCACCGCCGGCCTCTTGGATGAGAGCAGGGAACAGTTTATGGAGATATTATCTTTGGGCATCAAACCAAGTGTTGTCGCTTACTGCTTGTTGCTGTCGGTGTATGCCAAGAACGACAGGTGAGCTGTCTTTTGAGGTCCTTTTTCTTTCAATTGCTTAGGTTAATGGCCTTCTTGTTGTTTCCTCATCAGATTGATAGCATCAGGAAGCAATCTTGAAAACTAAAAGCATGATCTTGGACTTCTTAATTAGTGAGACGAGCCCTTAAAAATGGAAAAAAAAAATAGTGAGATGAGTGAAATCAGGATCAGTGCAACCATTGTTTGATTCAGAAATAGGAGGAACTTTGTGATTACAGGCTGATTATTTTATCTAATAGTCAACGGAGTTACTTCTCATTGTTCAGAAATGTTGTTGAAATTCTTGCTAAAATCCAAAGAGGAGTAATTGACTCATCTAATATAGATAGACAGAATAAGTTGCTATAGATAGTTAGATTTCCCTGTTATAAGCTTTGCGTAGATGGATAAGCAGCTTGTACTGAAGTTTCTAGAATCATAGGTTCATGTTGACATAGATATTCTGAGAAGCAGCATCTGTTCAACCTTTTGCTATTAGTTAGAAACTTTGTAAGCAGGCTTGATATGCATAGGGAGTAGGGACCTGGAATTAGATGCCATCAAAGAACCTTCCTTTACTTTTTTTCTCTTCTTTGTGTCTTCTCCTGAATGTAAGTGCCAATTTTCGACACTGTTGGACTATAATCTTTATGTTTTTTGGATATTGTTATGTATATGGTTTTGAAGAACCTGATTGAACTCTCAGGTGGGACGAGGCCTATGAACTCCTTGATGAAATGAACAGAAGCCGAATTTCCAATACTCATCAAGTAATCGGCTCAATGATTAGAGGGGATTATGACGATGAGTCCAATTGGCAAATGGTTGAGTATGTGTTTGATAATCTTAAGTCTGAGGGTTGCAACTCTGGCTTGCGATTCTATAATGCGCTTTTGGATGCACTTTGGTGGTTGGGTCAGAAGGCTCGGGCCAAAAAAGTGCTTCTTGAGGCCACAAAACGTGGGCTTTATCCTGAGTTGTATCGTCAAAGCAAGCTTGTTTGGTCAGTAGATGTGCATAGGTATTTTTCTACAGTAGAACCCTTTTTTCCTCCATTAAAAGATTCTGCATCCATACATATCTCAAAGTACTTCACTTGCACAGGATGTCAGTTGGTGGTGCTCTAATTGCCATCCTGTCATGGTTGAAGGATGCTCACGAGTGGTTTGAGACAGGGCAGCATCGTCCTCATGTTGCTTCTGTTGTAGTTGTGTAAGTCCTGCTGCATCTATTAATTAGTATTATTTTCATTATTTTGTCATACATTTTAACTCTTTCCTATTGTAATCTGTCTGATGATATGGGGCTATGCTCATGCTATTAGTGATTCAAATACCACTGTTTGCTTTCTGGGGAACACATTTTTAATGTGCAGTGAAGATGAAGCCTTCTTAACTGCATCCGAAATAGTGCCATTGGACATCTAATTATCTGCATTAAAACATTGGACTTATTTTGAAAATTGTGGATTTTTGTTGTGTTCGAGAAAATTTGAATTAGAAATTAGGATTATCTCTTTCTTATTTTTGTTTCTTTCCAAATCATAGAGATGTTTTTTTTTTCCGTTAGAGATTTAATTTGATTTGATTTGATTGTATTAGGATTACAAGTAGGATTGGCCCTCTATATGTAAAGGGGCCAGTTTCATGTTTACTTCTTTGAGATTTCATAATAAAGTTTTGCAATTCTTTTAAATCTTCACATAGTATAAGAGTGGGTCTTTCTTGGGATCCCCACATCCTCCCCAAACCCTAAAAGGCCTCTACCGTCTTTGGTCAATTGGAGGGCCTCAACGCCTTTCCACTGACATTGCCCAGCTTCGATGACCCTCTTATCGGCGTCACTACTCTCCAGCAGCCTTTACTGTTATTGCTATCACTGCAGTTGTTCTATTATTGCTGCCTCGTAGAGGGCAATTAGGGATCCGGTGACCCTCCCTTCCCTTCTGGTGACTGGATCCAACTGCCATAAGGCCAGATTCAACGAAAAACTCACTTAGGCAACGTCGTCGGACACTATTTTGGCACTGGCGAAGCCTTAATGACCCTAGCGATCGGTCTGGTGCACTCCTACGGAGTTGAGAACTTCGTTTACTTCATTTAATGATTTGTGTCTCTAGCAACGCTACTGTTGTTGTTGTCCCTGTTGCAGTTGTGTCTACTGTTGCTGTTGCCCCTGCTATTATTGTTGCTGCTAAGGCTATTGTTACTAATCCTTGAAAATCAATTTTTTTTTCAATGAGAACTACTACTATTGTCGCAAATCGTATTGCTAATGCTACTGCATGGGAACGTTTATGTGTATGACTGCTATTATTGCTAAGACCATTATATGTGTGGTCGCTACTGCTGCTATGACCATTGTGTGATCATTATAGAAGTTACAAAAGTCCTATATGTGCAGTCAGTGCCTATCTCAAAAGAAAGTCTTAAAGCCTCAGGTCGTGTAACCAAAGCCGAAGGTACTGATGAGTGGTAGAGAAATTGAGTCACAAGCTCAGCCTAAGAATGAGGCCCGACCCAACCACCCAGATTGGGTCGTTCCAAGCCCGAGCCTAAAATTAACTTAGGCCGAGCTTAGGTTATAAATGTGACCCATTTATTAAATGGGCTGGGTCGAGGTGGCTCAGGCCCAGCTTGGCTCAATGGCCCATTTATGAGGTCGCCTTAAGGCCTAGCCTGTTGGTCCAATTACATATACACTAAATAAACATTGATTACTCTTACTATTTTTTAACTAAGAAAACCTTAACTCCCGTGCTCCCTGCAATTGTAAGTCGTGCAATGCAATCCTACAATCTCGTTCGAACTAGATATGAACCATTGATTTCTTGCCATAAAGAAAGCATGAACATCCAAATTTGAACTAAATACAAATACACAAGATGAGTACTTGCATTTTTTATTGTAATTTTTCCTTGATTACATTTGGTTAGCTTGTCATATGCTATATATGTTGAATATTCAAGCCAAATATTTGCAATGTATGTAGTTGGATCATTTTGGTTGGATGTGTGCCTACGAGGACGTAAAGATCTTTTAATATACACAAAAGGCAAATACAATAACACCATTATTTACATAACTGAAAAAGATAATTATCCTTTACAAGTTATTTTTTCTTACTTGTACAAAATAATATCATTTTTTATACTTTTAAAATAATTATTGATGTGAAACTCTACATACATATTGTTTTACATGTATAAGTCAAATAAATAATTAGACCATGAATAAATGGGTCGGCTCAGCTCGGCCCAAGCCCATTATTTTTTGGGCCGGACTGGGTTTGGGCCAAGAAAATTTATTTTCGGCCAGGCCTTGGGCTACCTTTTTAACTCTTTATTAAATGGGTTTGGGTCGGGTCGAGCCTAGCCTGCAAGGGCTTGACCCAATGCTCATCCCAAGCTCAGCCCCATCTATAAATGTTTGAAGCCAATTTTCATCTTCTCCTAGTGTGAAGAGTTCTTTGGCAGCGAGCAACTATCAATGCTTAGGAATGTATCTCGTATAAGTAATAGTATCTGGATTAGTTTAATATCAGTACTAGTTTCAACTTTCAGTGAAGTATTTCATTTTAATGCTTGGGATAGACTCCCCTTATGGTGCTTGGAATTGTCTTCCAAAAGTTAAAGTCTTCAAGTCATTTTTTGCTCAAACTCCAAAGGCTTTAGATGCTCCTTATTGAAGAAACCATTGTCTGGATGCCTAAAGAATAAGTTCATTTCCATGCTAAAGTATGTGTACTTGGGCGGAGTGTTAGAGAAAATTAGAATTAAGAATTAGGATTATCTCTTTCCTATTTTGCTTTTTTCCAAATTGTGAAGGAATAAAGCCATGTGGACTGCCATGTGGCATGGTTACCATGTGGACAATCCACGTAGGTGCGTGTTTGGGTCCAATAAAGGGCCATTGACCCTAGGTATATAGGAAGTTGCTTGGAGTTTAAGTTTTGCCAACTTGTGGTACCTTTTTAAGTAGGATAATTAGAGTTTGTTGGGTTAATTATCTCTTATTGATTTTGGCCTTTTTAGGATTCTTATTTTCTGTTTTCTTTATTTAGGATTACGAGTTCTCTTTATATATATAGAGAGGCACTACTATGTTATTTGAGTTGCAATAATATTCTTTGCATTCAAACTCCCTTCTCTCCCCCTTATTTTTTCATGCCAATAGTAAGTTACTATTCACGCTACCGTTGACGTGAATAGTGAATCTTTGTCAACCCTCGTTACGCTTCCGCAAGTCTCCACATGATATCAGAGCCATCAGTCTAGGCCTCTTCATCTTCACATGCGGAACAAAGACAACCGAGGATAGGAGAGTTCACGCATAAGAAAGCCCCATCTTATGCGTGAATCTTCACACACATCGAAGCCTCAATCTTTGTGGCTTCTTCATCTAGCGTAGTTCTCTCAAAAAACTCCTTGGAAGACCTTGGCACCTTACGCAAGGCTTAAGGCATCAAGTAGGGGATTCCCGACGAATCCTCTCACTACCTCATTTGGCGCCTTATGTAGAGCACAAAAGTAGGGGGAGATTCGTTGTTCGAAGAAGATAGCGGAAGCAGAGGTTTACGCGATATGGAGCTAAAGCCCAGAAAAGGGAAGATGAGATTTATCAAGTTATGATGTGGTTAGCGATCTTTATGCTTTTCCAATTGACACTTTATATATGATTTTTTACTCCTTCAAAAGAGGATATTTTCCTAGAGAAAATGTGTCAAATATTGTGCATGAGATCACTCATCTTTTATAAATTCAAGAAAATCGGACATTACCTCAAAGTAAAGTGGAAACACCCGCAATCATTGCAATGACTTCCAAGGTTGTCAAAAGGAGCAACAACTTTCCAGGTTACAAAAGGACTAGTGGTTGATCTATATTTGGGCAAGAAGAAAAAAATGATAGGGCCTCTAGCCTCACCAAAAGTTCGCAAGTCATCGACCTACTCCGACCTCAACTTGAGGGGGAGTGTGAAAGAATAAAGTCACGTGGCACAGTTGCCTTCTGAACAGTCCATGTAGGTGCATGTTTGGGTCCAATAAAGGGCTGCCAGCCCTAGGTATTTAGGAAGTTGCTTAGAGTTCAAGTTTTGCTAACTTGTGTCACCTCTTCTAGTAGGATAATTAGAGTGAGTTGAGTTAATTATCTCTCAGTGATTTTGATCTCTTTAGGATTCCTATTTTCATTTTTCCTTATTTAGAATTAGGAGTTATCTCCATGGATTTAAATGCCGACGGCATACCGTCGGCAAGGCCAGTTTTGAAGAACAGCCATGCCGATATGGTTTCAGTGTCGGAAAACAGGTGTTTCGGCGGCATGCCGACCGGTATGGTCGGCATGCCGCCGTGCCGCCACCGGCAAATTGGTCACTCGCCCTCGTCCCCCTCACCTGTATAGGAACTTGGCAGGGCTGTAGGGCGTGCGGCTACTGGAGAACACCGCGGAGTAGATCGCGTCGAGATCGCACACGAGGCACACGACCTTCCTGTCGTCGCCCTTGCCGCCCGCCTTCTTCCTCTGCTGCAGCCTGCAGACGTAGGGGTTGTGGCGGTCGCTGAGGAAGTAGTTCCTCAGGGGCGGGGTGTGGAGCAGCGCCTGTAGTACGGAGTTCATGAAGCAAGTGCTGCCAAGGTTGTTGAGCCCTCGGAGGCCCCATGGGACCCCGCAGCCCGACTCGGCGGCGGCGGTGTCGGGGCACCACAGTGGGCTGGAGCAGCAGTCGAGGAGGCGTTGCTCCTTAGGGGTGGGGGGTTTAGGGGCGGAACTCGACCAGTCGCCTCCTCTTGGGGGGTGTGGGGGGAAGGGGGATGGAGGCGATCCGGTATTGGGAGGCGAGGACGGCGGAGTCGAAGTCGGGGTCGTGACCTGGTCGCTGCAGGCGAAGCAGAAGAGCTCGACGCGGTGGACGTCGAGGGCGTGGGGAGGGGAGGAGGGGGACTGGTAGAGGTGGTCGAGGGCGTGGAGGGGGCAAGAGAGGCAGAAGTAGAGGCGGGGTGGGGAGGAGGAGGGGGGGGGCAGAGGGGACAACGGTGGGGAAGATCGAGGTGGAGCTCGGCGCAGCCAAGGGCGGGGGGTTTGGGGCGAAGGAGAAGGTGGAGGGAGCGGAAGGGGTTGGGGGAGGAGGAGAGGAAGAGCTGAAGGTGGGGGCAGGGAGGAGGGATGGGTGGGGAGGAGGAGGACATGGGGAGGAAGGTGGTGGTGGTGGAGCCGTAGGGTCGATGGGCCCCGCGGACATAGAGGGTGGGGAGGGAGGGCGGGGGACGCGGGAGGGCTATTTGATTTGGGTGTAGTGGGGGCCCCACCTTGTTAAGAGATGCTGTGTGCTTGTGCAGATATCTATAGGGTCGGCAAGCACTACCGATGCCGTAGGATGCTTAACATATAGGGACTTCCACCAAGGGCGTGTGCTTGTGCCGATGCCGATGCAGCCCACCTTGTTAAGAAATGCCGATGCCGATGCTGTGTGCTTGCTGTAGACTGCCACTGCCATTTCTTCCGCTCCGCTAATGCCACTGTCACTGTCATCTTTGCCGCTGCTTCAGGCTGTAGCCTGCATCGTTACTTATGGAACTTCTCACCTTCTTGGTGGTGGATTAGTTGCCTGCTGGGAAGGTGGGGGAGCATCTCCCTGTAGAGGGTGGCCGCCGCACGTTTAGGATTTCCTCCAATGATGACTCTTTTGGAGGGAAGGGGAAAGGAGACAAAGGTAACGGGAGGTCGTGCGGTGCCAGTGCCCACACTGGCTGGTGGCATGATGCAATGGCCAATATGAATCGGGTGGGGTGGGAATTAAGGTGTGCACTATGTGGCGGATGGTGGTGGATGGGGTAGCCAAATGTTTTAACTTTTACTTTGAAACTATACACTTTGATTCTTTCATTCTTAAATTCTTTGATTCTTAAATTCTTTGTATTCTTCTATTATTAAATTTTCTGTATTCTTAACATGGTAAGAATATTTCATCTCGTTATTGAATTTTCACATTGTATGGTCATGTTGTATATGAATATTATGATGTAACACTCTTATTGTTACATAATCAACATTTGATTTTCTTGAAACTGATATCATTTTGACCACTTCTATCATTTTTGTCGGCATGCCCTCGGCGTGCCTCCGAAATGGTATTTTTTCGAGCCATCGAAATCATCGAAATTTGCCATCGAAAAACAAGCATTTCTCCGGCATGCCCTCGGCATGCCCACAAAATGCACACTTACAATTTCATCGGCACGACGTCGAAATCGGCATTTCGAACCTTGGTTATCTCTCTATATATAGAGAGGCAGAACCATGTTATTATTTAAGTTGCAATAATATTCTCTACATTCAAACTTCCTCCTCTCCCTTATTTATTCATGACAACGGTAAGTTACCAACTGTTCATGTGAACAGTAAATTTCCGTCAGCCCTTGTTACGCTCCCACAAGTCTCCACACAAATCATAGAGATATATATCTTTTTGTTGTCATAGATTTGATTAGATTTAATTTGATTGTAGTAGGATTATAAAAGGATTGGCTCTCTTTATAAAAGGATTAATTTCATGATTTTTTCTTTGAAATTTCATAATAAAATTTTCTGACCCTCCAAAATCTCCGGAGGTAGAAAGAGTTGTTTAGGTTACAAAGGTTGAGAAACAAAATAATACAAAAAACCTGCTGATTAGTGAGGATTCCCTCACCCTCACGAGAAGAATAACAGCTCATGGGTGTTATGGCCACACGTTGTGAATAATTGTTTCATGTGAACCAATCGTGGTTGCATCCAAGAAAAGTGGAAAAAAGAGTTTATTTGTTTGTCTACCATGCTTTTTTTTAAAAAAATTATCTTCTTTCTATTTTCTTTATGTTAACATGCAAACTCAAGGTGATCTTATGGAGAATGTTATTGATAAATTAGGCGTGGTGAGACTGAGATAAGATCAGAAGTGTCATCTCCTGTTGCCAAAGCTGCCTATGCATTTCTTAAAGACCGTGTGTCTCCATCATTCTGTTTCCCTGCATGGAACAAGGGCAGGATTACCTTGCAGAAAAAGCCACTGATACGATTGTTATCATCTTTTCCTACACCCCAAGTTCCGTCTGCAGAAAAGAAATTGATCTCAATCGCAGACTCGGTGCTTCCTCTTCCTGGGACAAAATTACACACATTGGAAGTTCAGATTGCAGACCAGCCTACTTCTGAGGCAGGGTTGCAGGTACCTGAGGCTGCCGCAATTTGAAATTAGGGAGCTTGATCGTTACTCCTTCTGGCCTTGCAAAAGGTTTATGCAGAAACTTTTCATAATGATTTGAAGGGTCATGAGCAATAGTGGAAAGAAGCGGACTCTCAAGATGTTCCACCATGCGCATGCTACCATTGTGCGGTTGATCTTTCAAGACGTTGCATGTAGGTTTGAAATTGCCTGGCACCATCATTGTGTGACTTGGGATTTCCTATCAGATGTGGCTGGTTGAACTTTACAGAGTAGAACGGATGCAAAGGCCTACCCAAATTCATTCCCTTTGAGGCAATGGGCTCTTCTTGGAGGCAAATTTTCTTAAACCCCTTCACATTTTGTATATACTTGTAGTTCCTTTTTTTTTTTAAAATCGAACTTGGAAATAAGAATTTTGAAGGAAAATTTTTAATGATCCAATTTAATGAATTTAATGATGTTATGTATTAACAATGTAGAGAATAATACTTTTCATTCAATCTACTCTAAAATTGTAAGCCTCTATTTATAGGGGCTAAAGGAAAAATTGTAAACAAATCCTTATGACTATAGTAAAATAACAAAACAAACAAAACTAAAAGATAGACTCTCAACACTCCCCCTTAAGTTGAAATGTAGATATCTATCATGCTTAGCTTGATTCAATAACATTGATTAAATGAGGTTTGTGGGAGTGTATTGGTGAACATGTCAGCAAATTGATCTTCGAAGGACACTATGTGAAGTGCGGATGTAGGATCATATCTCGAGTATAATGACTACCTACTTCTGTGTTTCATCCTCTTATGGAAATCAAGATTACTTGCAATGAAAAATGTTGTCTTGTTGTCACATCTCAACTCCATAGGATCTGATACAAGAACATGCAAATCCATAAGAACCAATAGGATTCACATCAACCCTGTGGTGACTTACATCATAGCCTTGTATTCAGACTTTGTACTTGACCTTGCAATAACAGTTTGCTTCTTGCTTCTCCATGCAATTAGATTTCTTCCAACAAACGTGTAGAACCCTATAGTGAACTTCCTATCTTTTGGATATTTAACATAATTTGCTTCGGTGTATGCCATCACCCTTAAGGAGCTACCTTTAGTGAATAACAACTCTTTTCCTAGTGTAGACTTCAAGTATCTGAGGATCATAATTGATGTATCCTAATAAATTTTCCTAGACTTCTGCATGAATTGACTCACTTTGTTACTCACTTTGTTGACAGTAAGACCGATGTCTCGTCGTGTAACAATGATATGTAGCAACTTTCGCACAAGGCACCGAAAACTCCCTGCATCTATAGGGGCTAAATCATCTTTGTACAAATGTATGTTCAGGTCCATAGGGATAGTGGTAGGCTTGGCGCCTAGCATGCCAGTCTGTTGAAGTACGTCCATTGCATACTTGTTACTGTGAGACTGTAACATCTTTTGCATTTCTAGCAACTTCAATGTCAAGGAAATATTGAAGCAAGCTTAAATCCTTCGTAGCAAAGTATTTTGCAAGACACTCATTGGCAGTGCTAATACCACTAATGTCATCTCTTATCAATATAATGTCATCCACATAAATTAATATCACAACTCGCCCTCTTTATGTCTTTTTTACCAATAAGGAGTGATTTCCAGCTGACCTCTGGAAGCCAACATCCCCAATAACTTCAGATAATTTTTGGAATCATGCCCATGGATTTTGCTTGAATCCATAAGTTATTTTATGTAGTCTGTAAACTCTCGTACACTCCCCTTCAGTCTCAAATTGAGAGATTTTTGCATATATACTTTCTCTTGGAGATCGGCGTAAAAAAAATACACTTTTGACATTCAACTAATGAAGTTGCCAATCCAAATGAACTACCATTGAGATTATAATTCTAATAGTGGGGAGTCGTGCCACAAGAGAGAAGGTGTTGAAATAGTCGACACTATAAGCCTGTGTGTGGCCCTTTGCTACCAATCTTCTCTTGTAGCAATCAAGAGATCCATTAGGTAAATATTTGACTGTGAAGACCCATTTACATCTGACAATGGGAGCATCCTATGGCGGATTAACAAAACTCCAAGCCCCACGTAAGATCAAGGCAAACATCTCATTTTCCATACCTTGTTGCCATTTAAGAGCTTGCTAATATGTGGTAGGTATCTGTACACTGGAGAAAGTCGTGGCAAACTTCCTGTAATAAGGAGACAAGCCAGCCATAGATGCATGCTTAGACATAAGGTGAATGATGCAAGTCATAGTTCTCTTCCATAAAGTAATCGAAAGATCAAGATTAACTTCTTTCACTTCATCTGCTAATCCACCTGTCTCATCTACCTTACACGGTTGGGAATCAACCTGTGAGTGCCTGGTATGTCATGACTAGAAGGTACATTGGCACTATCAAATGGAGGAATTACCTCAGGAGATATAATGTCTCTAGCACAAGAGAAGAGGGGGTAGGCGTAGAGCTACAACTATAAACCAATCGAAATCAAATAGGTACGACGGACTTGATCTCAGTAACAAGAGTAAGAATACGTGTACCTATAGAGGAATATTAGGGGATAGACTCAAAGGAGACGTTAGCACTAACATAATGGCATGTATTGATTGGGTCGTAATACTTATACAAATATGCATTTGATAGTTGTGGATGACAACTCATCTCTATTGGATTTGGGACTAGACAAATGAGCAAAACACACACTCAAAAATCTTAGGAGAGAGCTCGAATAACTCCTTACTAGATAAAAGAATAAAGGGACTTTCTCATTGCGAACAATTGATGGCATCTAAGTTATTAAATAGCATGTGGCAAGGACCGCATCCCCCAATACGACAATGTAACACTATTCTGGAGAAGAAGAGTTCTAGCATGTCTAAAATATGAGGATACTCTCTCTCAGCAATGTCACTTTGTTGAGAGGTATATGGATAGCTAGTCTGGCGGATTATCTCATATCCTTGGAAAGTGGAATGCAGCACCAAATTGATTCGTTATTTCAAGAAAGTTTTTTTATTACATTGTCAACTTCTAACTTCGACTTCAATAAGAAAACTTACGACAATCAAGAGAAATCATCAACAATAATAAGATAAAACCTGTGCCCCATACAAT
Source organism: Thalassia testudinum (assembly GCA_037157565.1). Classification (NCBI taxonomy): domain Eukaryota; kingdom Viridiplantae; phylum Streptophyta; class Magnoliopsida; order Alismatales; family Hydrocharitaceae; genus Thalassia; species Thalassia testudinum. The sequence continues at coordinate 61,190,978 of JAZHRO010000030.1, forward strand.
CAAGAGCCCTCCCTCTTTCCAGCTCCGTTGCTACTGTGTGGGAGATAAAATCCCATCGATGTACTATTGCGGCACAACGGTGGTCGGAGGAGTCCTAACTGATGGCCTAGGGCCCAATGACCCCTCCGTCAATCAGTCGAAGGTGGCTAGTGATGCTGACCACGCTAGCTGCTCCTCCTTTGATGGAGAGGTTGGTTCCCCCTTTGGGGCACAAGGCCCAACACCTAACTCAAGAACATTCCCTCCTGGGGTTGTTTAGAATCTCAATGCACAAGTAACCCTTATTGTTCATTTGGTAGAAAAAGAAAAGAGGAGAGGACCAAGTAGCTATAAAACTCTAGTGTAGGATTGCCATTTTAATACCATGTAGAAAATAGTGCTTTACATTTATTCTACTATGAAACCCTAGGCGTTTGGTAAACAAGCCCTTATGACTATAATAAAACAACGAAACAAACAAAAACTCAAAGATAAACTCTCAACAAACAACATTTTGCTGTACTAGTTATGTCTAAAAGGGGAAGAACTGATGCGGCACATGCTGCCAACGTGAGTCAAGAGCTAGGGAACTGGATTTGGATCTGCTGGCCTTCAACTTTGATCCAATGCTCACATCATAGCTGAATTTACATGTTAAGAAGATGGAGGTCGAGCCTGTTCACATCCAGGATCAGGATTGCATTTGGTAACTTGATGAAACTCCTGCTTAGAGTTTTGGTTAAGATGCTTAATTTTGATGGGAACGGAAATAATTTACTTACCCACACTCACACTCACACTCTGGTTTCCCACCTGCATTGACATTAGCATTTATTTTACTGCACTACCAACTATAGCACTTGTGCATATTACTAATTTGTAGTATTATAATTTTGGTGCCATGGCATCAACCTTAATGTATAAATTCTTGACGTCATAACATCGATGTTACGACATTCATGTGCTATAGACCTTTCATCTTCTCTGTCCATAGCCCGCAAGTGAGTTTGAAGAATTCAATATCCTCTTCCTCTTGCATATCTCTACCTTCTTGCTCCTGCCATTCCACTCCACGATGGTAGCCCGCTCCCCCAATAAAAGTAGCACTTCCTACGAAGGCATTCACGTGTGCAAGGCATTCACGTGTGCTTCCTTTTGCTACGCTCCTCAACACCTCCTCCGTGCCTTCACTCACCTCCATGTCAATTGGGGAGATGCAAGAGACGTACAACTCATGCAAGGTTTCTTTACTGCTGGCCAATTTCCCAAAATAACCATGCAGGTGTTTAAGCCTCTTGAACACCATGGCAGGGGTTATACCAGTAAGAGTTGGTTTGGACCTGGAAGAGGAAGCAAGATTTACTTATCCCATGTGGATATCCAACAACCAAAGAGTTTGATTTGAGAGTGCTAGAACGGTTACACTCGCAACCGGGTGGACCTCGAAAGGTTGTTTGATACCAACTGCAAACTCCGTATGTATTTGATTGGTTGAACCTGAGCTTGTCTTGAGATTATGGAGGACACCCCAGGCAGGGGGCGCGAAAGGTGATACCAATTTGAGACTGTCAAGACTCCTTGTTTAAGCTGCAGATTAATGTCTCGATCTGACTTTTCTAAACTAATCTAAGACCCGTTAGGTTTTGATCACAATTTTATTTTGATCTCCAGGAACGTACACATTTAGTCTTTGAATTAAGCTCGTTTCTTTTTCCTCCTTTATCCTCATTGAAGCTTCTGAGTTTCTCGCTCTACCTGCTGTCTCTCAATTTCTGTAAATTTCATTCCGTACTCTGCTTGAAAAAAGAATTTGATAAAATATTCCCCGAGCACCATCCATTATTTCTTTTCTTGGTGAGAGGGACAATGGTGATTCTGTTAGATGTTTAAAAATATTTAGGGGCCAAATGATACATTCTACAGTTTGCTATTGCACCATCTTGGTCTCATCGTAGATCTGAAATTAAAATAAACAATTCTTATTCAATTATGTACATGACACTAGAAAGTCAAATTCATCTTCCAGATGGTAAAGAGCAAACAGTAGAGAAAATGTGATCCTTTAAATTTTCTAGCCAATTTTGAAGTAATAAATCAAAACCTGCGGCTCCCTCTCGGATTATTGAATCACAACAAAACCTACAGGGTAAGTGGGGAGTTTCTCCAAATTTTATTTCTACTTTGGAATAGATTTAATGATAAATCAAGCCATAGACAGCCACGGCCACAGCCTAAAAATCCAGCCAATGCTGCAGATCTTTTTTTCTACAAGAGGTGGAGTCAAATGCCAAATTCATGGCCAGCTCTACACCAACGATTCGGCCAGGTATCTTGAATAAAGTGTGCACTCTCGACCTTGCGACCCTTGTTTCGACCCAAGATTAGGGCATGGTAGATTCGCTAAAATGGTACATTTTCATGGTGTATTGGAGGTAAATAATTCATGCAGCTGATTCCATTTAGTGTGGAAGAATGCTTGGTTATTGTTGTTGTTGGTGTATTTGATCTTCACCCTGCATGAAAAATACAAGAAGGTCTGTTAGAATAAAAAACAAAAACTAACAAAAACTCTCGGTTAAGTTTGAAAATGCAGCGCTTAATTGGTGGCAGAGCCTATGGTTAAAACCAGAGACCTCGGAAGTAGAATCACTCTCCCTCGCATGGTTGATAGAGCAGAAATGCTCGTAGGGAGGACCGTCAATATTTTACTGAAAATCATAAAAGTTGCATTGTGATGTTCTTTCGTTAGAATGCATGAATAAAAATGTTGCAACCATAGGTATCGTTGTTAGCACCTTATTGATAAAAATAATATAGCAGGAGGTAAGAATACATAGAGTTAAGTTAAAAGTAATTTAAATGTTGGCTGCATGTAGGTAAAATGGTGATTTTTAATGTATGTCATATCAATTTATTAAAGTTGTCAAAATATAAGTGTTTTATTGGCATGTCAGAGAAATCGTTGACGTATTGTTGATAAGTTTGGCATGTTGGTAACATATGGTTGTTTCGATTATTGTTGTTATTTTTGTTGCAACTCTGTTGTTGTTGTTATACAAGTTATGTATCGTCTATATATGAAGTAAAATATATGATTTAGGATTTAAATATAAATATTTATTTATTAAAATAAATATTTTCAAAATTTTAATTATTTTAATTATTTTTATTGTCATGTCAATGAAATGTATATTTAAAAATTTATAAACTTCAAAATCGACATTTCAGACATTAAAAATTAACACCTTATTGATTTACATACCATTGAAGTGCAACATGGTCTTTTACATTGGACCAGTCGAACCGTGGAAATTCCTCTTCTTGGGGATCCACTTTTTCTACCACCAAAGCAACGGAACCTGTATATTTCATGAAATTAGAGGCACTCGAAATTGGGATTTTTAGGAGGAGCATGCTAAAGATTTTCCTTCTCTCAAGTGATATTTGGTAACTAGGTTAAGTGAGTTTACGTACGTTTGTTCACCATCTATTATTTGTGTTGAGTTAAAAGATATATTAACATTATGCAAATTTATTTCATTTCCTCTATAAAATAAGTTTAATCTATCTAAGCATCTAAATATCAAATTTTACTTATTTTACCACTTATTTCATATTTCTCTACTTATTTCACAAATATATTCAACTTAACCCACACCACTTGAAGATAGTATCTCATAGATTAGACATATATTATGCTATCTATCGAGGGGATTTGTCATGCATGGCACTTGTACATAACTTTAAACTTAATTTGATAAGGGAAATAATCTATCAAAATAAGAGTTAATCTTTTTTTGTAAATATGATATTTTGACTTAAGTTAAAAAGATTTAATTCGAGATAAGTTATTTTGGAAATTTTTTTTTTCGTAAATTACTCGATATATTTTCACAAGTTAATACAGAAATTTTCTAAACAGTCATAATTTAATCCATCAAGATAATTTTTATAATTTTCAAATAAAAATAAAAGATAATTCAACCGTAAAAAAAATCATCTCATAAAATTTACCCCTTTATCCAAATTAATCCTCAAAGAGGAGCAACCTTTCTCCTTTGGAGCATGTGGCCTATTTTTACACGGCTATCCGAATTCCACATCTACCAATCACCATTTTTATGGAATATATAAAAAAAGGTACATAGTTTGAGGAAGTAAAAGAGATGGTAGGCTTCACTAACACTTCGATTAGGATGCACCATTCCTTCTGACGTAAACCATGAGTTCCCGAAATTGCGCATTTCCGTGAAAGAATATTGCACGGATGTCCATGTGAGACTTCGACCTTACAAATGGCGGAAGACGAAAGGGGAAATGGGGGAGTTTAACAAACGGGATACCCTTTGAAAATTAGGAGTATGAATAATGGGATGTTTTTTTGACTCAAAAAAATTAAATTATCTCAAAGGAACTTTTGCACCCAACACCACTCACCGATGGCTGGTAATTTAGCACGTTGAACCCTAACATCCCCATTACCCGCCCACATTCGAAGATCCGATCTTTATGCACCCAACCTGAAATGTTCAGGCAACGAGGGTCGGATTGGTAAGTATCCCAGATTGCCTTTGCGAAGAGATGGAACGAGTTGTTGGACCTCAGGGATGGTTGTTCGTGAAAAAGGTTAGCACTTACCTGTACTCTCTTCCGGGCAATTCGAGCGTGATCGCATGTATTGGGAAAAAAATAAAACGGATATGGTATGCATATAATTCTCGAAGGAATCCACTGGGGGTAAGAAAAATTTAAAGAGGAAATAAATGTAGGTTTCAACATATTTTGTAACGAATAAAATTAGAATAATAGTTTTAACCATTGTATTTTATTTTTTCAGCAGTGTAAATTACTTTTAACAGATGAAAAATTATTTTTTAATGTGAAAAATCATATTTCAAATGAAAATTTATTTACCATCAATAGAAAGATAAAATACATCAGTATATTTTCATTTTCAACTGATGTATTTAAATTTTCAATTAGTTCCAATCAATGTATTTTGATTTACTTGATTTTTAATCGGTGAATTTTAATTTTCAACCGATTGAATCTGACTGTACGTTGTAAAATATGTTGTAACATGTATTTCCGTACTCGTCTCTTGAGAAAAATACTTACCCTATTTACACTTAGGCTAATTGGGTTCAGGAGAAGCCATAGTTTACAGGTGCCAAAAAAAAAAAAAAAAAAGAGGAAGAAAAATTGATTGTTAAAAAACACTACAATAGAAAAATCTTCTTAGCTTGCACATTGAATTTGAACCAAATGGTTTACCCTCCATTACCACATGGGAAACATCATGCCCATCTTGAGTGGTAAAATGGGGAAATTCGATGGGGGCCAATTTTGAAATGCTGACACCAGAGATCTTTAGTACTTGCGCGGATGACACATCAAAATTAGAGTTGAAGGACTATGAGGCGTTTGATCTCAAGACTGACGACTCCTCATCATAAGATTTTATTTTATTTTTATTTTATTTGAGGGCAATGCAGCTTAGTGCACTCAAGAACTGTGATATCTAAATTTGGAACACAGCATACTATGATTAGAATCATCTTTGTATATATATTCCTCCAAGGTAAAACTATACTGAACACATATGATATATCTATTTCTAGAGAACTGACACCTAATTAGGGGTACAATTACTCTTACAAAAGGAAGGGATGCAACTGATACAAATTTATTTTACACTGATTAATCACTGCATAGATTTGAGGTAGACATCCGTATCCAAATATGGATTTTACTGTCCATAGCGGCAAGTCATTTGCGTTGGAAGTTATACTTAATGTTGTAAAACTACAGGCATATCCACGTCCAAGGATGTTGAGAGGATCAAAGAATGAAGAGCAGCTTGGGAGAAGATTGAGATTATGCTTATGGTTAGTGGGACAAGCAGCAACATTTCCATCTGACGCAATGTTATGTTGTCAAAGCTGAAGAGCAGACATATTGGTGGAACATGGAATATAAGGAAATTTGTAGGAGTAATTGCCTAAATACTATAGATTGATAGTAGTCTAAGAGGATAAGTAAAAAAGGAGAAAAAGAGGAGTCTCTTTTTATATAACAAGATGATGATGGGGTAGAAAAATCATAGTAGAAATTTCGTAAACCAGTTTGGTGGATCCAGTTACTTAGCATCCTGGTGGATCTGATTTTTTGGCATTTTGGTAGATCCAACTACCTAGTAAGTTGATCCGGCTGCCCCATTACTTATCGGATCCAATCTAATCCGAGTATCCAATAACCCATCCGTGGATCACGTTAAATGAAATTAAAGTGCATGACCATTGTGTCGACATTTGCGCTGACGATCATGTGACGGTTACTCAATTAAATATTATTAATAGCTAATCATGAGATCGTGGGGATCTTATGAAACTCGTGATCAAAGGAGGCTCATCCTATAAATCCATAGGATGAGATAGTTTCTATTTTTTATGCAATTAGAGAGGAAAAATAAGGGAGTGCTATCGTATTACCAAAATATTAATAAAGTTTGGGAGTATCACTCTCCCCTTAAACGTACAACTTTTCTAGGTAGAACAGGATCATCAACCCCTTATGTGATTTTCCTTGCGTTTATTTGTCAAGTCTCCTAATATAAGGACCTTGATCACCGGATGAAGCCATTCCACTGCATTCAAACAAAGTAGTACTCAAATTCCACAGGTATGATACTACTACTGTACACTTTATCTACTTCATTCTTCATTCCTTGAATATCTAGAATTGCATCAAATTAGCCTTAGTTGGTTCCAAAGTACACATTTTTATCCAAATAAGTTATCATAGCTATAGTTAGACATTTGCATCTTGTTGCCTATAATCATTCTGTGGATTCCATCATTTTCCCGGTTAACCTCCCAACCTGCCTTTTTTTTTTTTTTTTTTTTGTCCCTTAACATGCATCTCTTATTATCTTTTCAAGCTATTATGTTTGTTGCGAAAAGGAGTTCGATTTTAATTACCACGAATATATTAATTAATTTAGATAATCTCCATGTTGAAAATGATTGTGGTTGAAAGCATTGCAACTAGCCAGCTTTCCTGCAGGGTGATTTTAATTGAAGAAATTATATATGGAAATATCTTATGATGTGATTGTTACTCATTTTCCCAAACTAAGCACGGAACTGGTGTTCCTTCTGCATGAAACTGATATGCTTTGCATCAAAGCAAGGAGGAGAAAAAGGCATATCTTTTATCTCAAGAGGAGGATCCTGAGTTGAAATTTGATTTGAACTTTCCCACCTAAATGTCTGGTTTGGTTCTTTGAAAGGCAATCAAAATCTGCACGATCTCATGTCAAATCGTCCATTTCATGCCAAGGATTTGCCAGGTAAGATAATAAAGTTGATATAACATTGTGTGCACACTTTATGAGGTAGCTTTGTTGCTCCTGATTACTTTATTTTGTGATTGGAACCCCCCTATCCCAATCCTCAAGAACACTTTGCCCCCTTTCTCATAAATAATAATGATAAAAAATTCTCTTTGACAATGTGATAACATTAAAATGTTATGTCAAACACCATTTGAAATGGGAAGGGGAGCTGCCACTATCTATCTTTTTCTTTAAAATAAGTGACCTCAGAAAAAAAAGAAAAAAAAAAAAAAACAAGATTGGGGTGACATCAAAATGCTTTCTGACCCGCTAAGTTTGGTTCAGATTCTACTTAAAAGTTTGATTATTGTTTTGGTGGAATTAAAGTGGCTTAAAAGGAGTAGACATAGAAAAAGTAGAATTTTTCTTTAGATAGCAATCGTTGGAGTTGATGGGCTTTAAGGAAATAGTTTTTTAAATAAATCAGACTCTTCTGCTTGTTGGTAGATTTCGACACAATTCTCAACAAAGGAGGGCGTAGACATATACTTATATCTTCCCCCGCAAGCTTCAGACCATGTTTGATTTAGCCCCCAAACTTGAATATATGGCAAATGCACCCATGAAGTATTATTTTAATTATTACTCAATGGAGTTGTGTTTCCATTTCAATCCTTGCAGATATGGGGGGAAGAAAAGAAAAACCTTGAAGTGTTTTCCCTCGAAATTAGAACTCACTAACCTTTGACCCTGATTTTTCTTTTCCAGGGTCTTGCTGGAATTAAATAAAACTTTGAGCAGTCCTATACACTGAACATCCACATACACATAGACCATACAACAAAATCCCAATAACATATCCAGATTCCTCCTCAAGGATCGGTGGTAAGATAGCATCCTATGTGGTAAACAAAGGGCATAAGACATATTTAAAATATGAGGGCCAATGTGAAACCTATAAACAATTGGTGATCACTGATTTTTTTATTCCAGCATTTTATTTTATTTTTTTGTCAATTTCTACTCCAACATGAGAAGAAGAAAACACTTACAAAGCACGGAAAGTGGGATCTTACCCCTTATTATAAATGCAATGGGGAGTTGAGTTGATTATTCTGGTAAGCTGTCAAGACACTTCCTCTTTTTTCATGCAGGTAGGAAGATATGGTCAGATATGGAAGTGAATAATCTAATGAACCCCCAAGATCTGCTTCCATCAGCAACCACTCCTCATGTTCCTTTGGTGGCTCAATTAGGTCTTCACATCCGTTCCAAGCCACGTTACTTATGTTCCCCACCCCCCACTCTTGCATGTTTTTATTTGTCAGTTATGACTAATATTTTCTTTTATTTTATTCTCTTCCAGTTCGCCTCAAAGTCTTCCTCTTGATTTGCCTCCAAACATTTTTCTACCAAATGCCAACATCTCCCCTTTGGGTGTTTGGGTGTGGAAAGCAAATTGTTCCCATCACTCGCCACTAATTCTCGCATCCACCAATAAGCACGCATCAGAATTCGCATAATCAAGGTGCCCATCTTGATTAATTATGTGCACATCATCCTTTATCTAGACCCATCATTCGTTTGACTATTGCAAGTCAAACAAACTCATATGCATGCATATTGTATTGTGTATGCGTAGGGATTCTTGCATGGGTGCCCATCGAATCATCTATGATAACACATATATCCCTAATATGTTACCATTTACACAAATACCTTTAAAATTTTATTTTTTATTATATCAACGTACCGTCGGCGTCAAAGTTGATGGAATACAGCTAAAAAGTAAAAAGTATATATATATAGTCAAAAAAAACCAAAGAAACGCGTGTTACATCGTATTCTCGATGATCCTTTTTTATTTTTCCAATATAATGACATCTGTAAGCGAGTCTAACACGTTGCCCACTTAAATGAAGCTATTCGAGAAGCCTCAAACATGTGGCATTCGGAGGCACAGAAGCTTGAATGGGAAAAAAAAAAAAAACATTACTTCCATATCTAATTCTATCTACTTCAAAAGAATAACCAAACAGAGGGTCATTCACGTGAACTAACACAAGTTATATGTATATGTGCGTGTGTGTGGATCGAAGAAATTGCTAACATGTATATTAATGCAAATGATTTTAAAATCATCAGTGTAAAAAATCTCAGATATATATTTTTCTATACACCGTACATATGTGGCGCCAAGGAACGTCCGACAATTTCTTTTCATATATAGATCTATATGTATAGCCCACAATCAAGTGTACGAATAGTCTTCCCCATCCATGCTCATATTTTTATATATTTTAAACTAAAATTTTGTTGATTTAGATTACCTTAGATGAACATGTCACGTATCAAATTAAAAAGTTAGTTCAACACTTTTTAGCCCATCCATAGAAAATAATCAATTTTGTATAATTTTCAAAGGGGTTAGGAGCATGCTTTCTTAGTGGAATTTGAAATATATATTATCATAAGTGAAAAACTTAGTCCCACAGGTTTACATTTTAAAATATAAAATGTAAATAAAGATATGAGCATGAATATAAAGAAATTTTCCTATACTTTGGGTGTAAGCTCTTAACCCTATACATGTATATGTAAGGAAAGGGAATGTAAAGTTTAGTTGTATATAATTTAAATCAAGTTTAGCTAATATCTTTTCCAACGAGTAATATTTTAAAATAAAATTTTAAGGATTCATATCATTTCATATAAATAAGATATATATGTATAAAATTTTAAGTCCCCTACCCTTATATCGAGGGAGAATCGATTTTAAACGGTACATATATATAAAGAAAAGGGACTATGAAGTTCACCTGCACATGATTAACTTAGTTGAAACTTAGTTAATATCTTTCACTACGAATAATATTTTAAAGTAAATTTAGTAATTAGGATCATTCCATATGAACGTATTATGTACAAAATTTCAAGTCAATCTAATACTCCTACCCTCTATATCGAAGGAGGCTCAATTTCAATAGCTTAAGTATTACAAAATTTAACCCCACTTGATGAAAGTGTTACAATCGTTCAATTTTAATAAAATTTTACACACTTTATATTTTCCCTAAATTATTTCAATCCCCGAGTTTTAATTTTAAAATATCAACTTAGGTACATATTAGTTGCATACTCCCTACCCTAATATATGTATATATATATATATATATGCAAGAGCATGTCATTCTTTGACTTGCGAAGATCTCAGCAATCTTCCTACCATGTGGCCCCGTTTGGTTTGGAATACTGTTAAGAAAAATAACATCAACGACTCGCTAGTTGCACTTAATTTAACGACACCGAGTGTTTGGTGACTGCAGGACTCTTGGGTTAGTCGGGGACAAAAGTGAAATACTTTGAAAGGGCGAATCGCGGTATAATATGCTCGAGTTCTCCGTTCTTCCCGACCCACGCGACGGTTCTTGAATCTAAAAACTTTAATTTCCCCTTCACGATCACCTTCGTACCCGGTCATTTTAAATAAAGTTATAGCGAAAGTACAAGTTCTTTCTCCGGGTTATAAAACCATCCTCTCCATCTCCGACGATCTTCCCGTCAGATTACGGCCGGAGAGAGGATGGTGGGAGGCGTGGAAGAGAAGAAGCTGAGGCTCTTCGGTTTCGAGGTGTACCTTCCTGCGAAGGAGGCGGCGGGTTCCGGCCCCGAGAAGGACGGGGAGGAGCGGGGAGGAGCGGCGAGGAAGGAGGAGAAGAAATACGTTTGCCAGTTCTGCTTCAAGCAGTTCCCGAACTCGCAGGCGCTCGGCGGCCACCAGAACGCGCACAAGAAGGAGAGGATGAAGAGGAGGAGGCTGGAGATGCAGGCGAGGAAGGCGGGACTCACGTGCTACCTCCAGCCCCTCATACGGAGCCACGGGGGGGATCACACGTGTCCCATCCCGTGGCTGTACGAACCCGTCGTCGGCACTTGCCAGGCCACGAGGTTCACCCTCTTCGAGGAGTGCAACGGCGGCTTCAGGCCTCTCGGTCAGAATAGCTTCGGCGGCCTCGCGAACTCGAAACCGTCGACCCCGCGGGAGATCAAGGCCCTGCCGGCGGCGATCCCCGTGCAGCAATCCAAGAGCTTGGATCTGCAGCTGGGCCTCGACGCGGAGAAGCCTGCAGGTTCTTGCAGGCGATAAACTGTAATAACTGCCTTTCTGGGTTTTTTTAGTTCGTATGTATATAGAAATATAGGGAGGGAGGGAGGGAGGAAGGGAGTGCTGCCTGTGTTTATATTTATATTTATGTATTTGGTTTCCACTTCTGTGTGTGTGTGTGTGTGTGTGTGTGTGTGTGTGTGTGTGTGTGTTTGAAGTGCTCATCCTTTTGGATTCTTTGGTTCCGATTGGAAGAATTGTGCAATCAATCGATGCAAATTTTGAGAGATCGGTCAGATCTTTCTGAGCTATATATTGAGGAGAACGTAAATGGGTTTCATGTGTAATCACCATGCGTGTAAGAAATATCATAGGTTGGAATATGTTTGGTATTACTCAAAATTTTGGGTCATGCAAACCATGATGTTTTTGCTTCTTGAGTTCTATACCGATGGATCGGGATGTCAAGCTCTCACCTTTTGACATGCATCTATGCAAAAGTTATGGTACGTGAATTTATTGATAAATAGATTTGACCAATACGTAGATGGGATTGAAGCGGCGGTAAGCATGCATGGATGTCATCAAATTAGATATTAAAATCAGGTACATTAACTTCGAACTATGCTTATAGATTGGATGTTGTTTCAAGTTCTATATATATATATATATATATATATATATATATATATATATATATATATATGTGTGTGTGTGTGTGTGTGTGTGTGTGTGTGTTAGATGGGTAGATATGTTGATCATTTGTGTACCGGTCCTCCAAAAGTCATTTAGTGAAGTAATGACAAGAAATCTTCATGAGTTCCAAGTAGTCTTTGCAAGCCTACAACGAGGGTCGATCCCTTGGAAGTGATTATGGGATATGGAGAGGGACCGCATGCCGCGCTTCTCTTTCGCACCCTTTGTGTATTCCTTAATTGAATCAAAAGAAGTCCAAATTTGATTTATTGGAATTGTCGGTCACTAATTTTCAAAAGAATCCGTTGCTGTTGTACCATCGCTTGGATTCTTTCAAAGATATATTTGGTGTGTTCGAAGAATAACACTTCAAAAGTCAAAACCCAACTCTCAGCTAACTTTCTGGTGTATTCTATAGACAGGAATTTGTATCTCTCGGATCCATCTTGTTGAACAAGAATACGGAAATCTAGAATCTTTGAGAATTCAACTAAAGAATCCAGAATCCACCGGATATCCACTTTAATTAATTATATCAAGTCCAGCTAATTTCAGGAAATCCACTTCTACATGGGCTTCTTGTTGCTGACATATAACGTGAAATCAAATGGTCGGAAACGATTAGAGACTGTCATGACCATAATCTTTGTAGATCTCTTGGGCGGATGTAAAGGATATCTGAACGATATAAACTTGAGAAAATTACTAGAACCGATAACAAAGCTAAGTTGCGTGGAGTGGCGAGTTTGGACGGGAACTCATACTTTATTCCCGTGGATATGCTTGTGGGAGTTTAGTGGTTATCTTACCAGCACGTTACACCTATTATCCACTTGTCGATTACATTATGGTTTTCGAATAAAATATTCCGCCGATAGCCGAAAGATCCACCAATAAAAAAAAAATTCCGACCCATTTTAATAATTTAGGAAGACAAAAGCTTGCTTAGATGCCATCTTGGTTATCAATTCAAAGCCTAGTTCTATGCCGATCTTAATTTAAGAACTTGAGCTCGATTATATTGCTAGGACATAAAAAAAAAAAAGGTGTTTCGGATGGTCAAACTACATTGGTGCTGTAACATTAGGTTCGCGTGAACTCAATAGATTTCATCTAAATTTTCATGTTCGCAAGTATTTTACGTTGTCCCGACGATATACTTTAAGACGGCCATGTTTGAATAATCAAACCTGAAGTTATTTTATCTTCAATAAACTTCATAGAAGTTAGGCTAAGTATGATTGACTTTATTTGATAGTATATTCCATGCATCTAGGTATTTTGATATTTGGGAATGAGTCTTGTCTTCAAAGAGACCAAACTCAATAGCCATGTGCAATAGGGAACACCTACCAGATCTGTTTACAGGCTTGCATGACATGAATAGTGACCAATGTCTCGATTTTGTGTGTGTGTGTGTGTGTGCGTGCGTGGAACCCAAAACCTAAGGAATTCCCTTGGTAAACTCGGGAAGATATGCCTCTCATGCAACAATGTCTGTGGCTAACGTATGGTAGGATTTGAATAGGCACCTTCTTGCCTATGGTCAGAGATCCCACCCATCCGACCAAGCCTTAGACGGTCAGTGCCTCAAATCTTGACAAGGTTGAGTCCGTCGGATAGCTTAATTACCGAATGGGCTCACCCTACTTAAGTAGGAACGGTAGGTTCTTAATTTGAATTTCAACTAACCTAAGAGGATAGGTTTACAGGCCATTTATCTTCCCATCCAAGATTAGCGTCATCATTAAATCTCGACAAGGCTTTTGGCCCACCTACATTCCCCATCTCAATAGGCAGGTAGTCATCCCTTGGAGAGGAGGGGGAGGAAGCTCCAACAAGGGTACGAGGCATTTTGATGAAACTTATTATCCAAATGCTATGAACAATCATCCTCGATCATTTTATAAGGTACATGGGCTGTCTAACACACTTGGCATTTCTCCTCAAACCTGCAAATATAACTCTTTTCAGGCACTGCTCCAAAGGATGAAATGTCGTCTAAAAAAAGAGGAAATAGAATCATAAGGTGCATATACTATTTCCTTGGAATTAGGTGCAAGGATCACTTCCCTTGATAAACTTGTGTATCTAGCTGATGTTTCTGTTTCTCCACCCATACGAAGGGTCCAAATGGTGCTCAAAAGGATGCTTTCCTGGTGCATATTTTTATCATCATAAAGAAGAACTTTAGTCACACCATTTTCTCTATAATGTATTTAGAGAGTAGATCCTTCCTCAAGATGCAAATCTCTCCATTGGTGAAACTTCATAACAACTCTGATGCCTTCGTGATTTTTTCTTTGCGCTCTTTCGAACCCCTTCCCTTTCACCTTTGTAAGGGGCTTGGTCCACCCTAAGCCTCGGGTTCAACAGTTCCCATCAATTTCTAAGATGCATAACAATTTGACTAAAGCATTGGATGTGTGATAGAGAGTCAGTATATCCATCTCTTTCTACATGCAAAAGAAAACAAGCATAGGGGAATACTAGATCTGAGAAGTTACTCTGCTTAAGAAGGTGGGCAAATCCAAGTTTGAGAAGCTTTGGAAGGAAAAAGCAGGACAAATTGTGTAGGTTTTCTATTAGTTGCTTCAAAGAACAGATACATTTTACCCAAAAAAAATATACTCTTATAAATCTATGATATTACATATTTGCCATAATAATTTTCCTATTTCAACGTAAGGCAATGCAAATGCAAAGTTGGTTATCTTTACAAAAATGCTACCTAAATTAAGCCTTGCTTGTTAATCCGCTATAACGCATTACCTCCTTCTGCCTTTGGCTTTTTTCTTCCATCTCCAAAGCTCCATTACCCATCCACCTTTGCTTTCTCTAACTTGCCATCATGAGACCAAACTACCTTGACAAACTTCTCCAACAACCTTAAATGAAATTCTTCACAATCTTCCCGTCCCTCGATCACCTTTTCACCTTCTCAGCCACAAAGTGTTGCCACTGCCTAATCTCACACTAATTGAATGCCATTTTTGCTAATAAGATGTAATATAAAAATTCTTAAATGACATTTATGCAACAACCCAATGAAAAAACCTTAAAAGAAATAATTCAAAGAAAAACATCAAACCACATAGCTGCCAGTCAACAATGTGATGGCCTCAGGTTGATCCCAAGCATGCGTAAGATTGTGTAGAGAAATGCCTACGATCTATCAATGCCTAAAGTTCACAACTCAAGTTTACACCAACCAAACCCTGATCTAAAATAATGATAGAAAACTCAAACTTTTCCATACGTGCCACATTACTTTCCCAATGCCCCGAATAAATCGGCTTCCCGTTAATTCTGTCTCTGATTTCTAATATACCGACAAAAGTTTTTCATTCCATTGCATTTCCTTATGGGCAATTCCATCTACTTAGCTAAAACCATGGTTTAAATTTGACGTATCTTGCATGTCTATTGCAAAATACAAAGTTAAGAAGCAAAGAAGATTCTCGATACCTCAATTGATTGGATTTAAGCACTTGGCATAAAAGCAGCATAGACAACAGGATCCTTTTCGACTGCATAGATTGTGATCAATTCATTCATGGCATGCGAACACCGAAGGTCAGAGATCTCTGCAAAAGTGAGCACTTGTAGTTATATCAGAAGGAAGATTTCGCATAACCATGCATGCCTACCTGACATCACCAATTGAAACAGATCCGATGAAAGATCAAATCCCCGCCAGTCATCAACATTAAATAGTAGAGTTCGAGGTCCAACTACAAAATTCAAAATCTGGACTTGCTTTTCACCTAACACCGAACCATACAACTTATCCACAAACATCACCTTAACATTTTTTCAATCTTGATGAACTGCACACGATATTATTACCAAGTACATTTTATAACATTGGCATCTTTGCCCTCACCTAAGCAACTAACGAGAGGATATATATATATATGTAATCGCGACCATCTAAAAAAGATGATTCACTCCCTAATCATAACAAGTACGAAAAACCACCTTGGAACCACAAGTCCTGCTTTGGCCATGCAATACTTTGTGGGGGATCAGTTCTCCCTTGAAGGTAGAGGAATTTACCAACCCTTGTCCATCCTTTTTTTTTTTGTTTTCTTTGATGGCCCAGAACCCTCTGGGGGTAAATAGGAGGAATTGACAATTTCTACGACACCAACACCAACTCTCTTTTTGGTATATCAACAATGGAAGAGAATTAATTGACATTAACGTGTAAACCAAATTATTACAGAATGTTAATAGATAATGATACCAGACCGATCAAACTGAACTCTTCGAGGGAAATTTAATTCCATCTGAGAATCAGTTGCGATAGAAGACTTAATTTCAATATCCAGAGAAATATAAGATCTGGGAACCTTAATAATCAGGCATGCTCCATAAGACAAACAAGGTAACCAAGTTACCTAGTATGTGTTTTCTGAGACCTTAAATCCTGCACGTTACCTGGTATACAGCTCAGAGCCGAAAGAATGCACTAGAGAGCTAAATGCAAACCTGTACATTGTCGACAAGTTAAAGCAAAGAGTCCTTCGTCGAACTTACTGCCAAGTTTTGAAGATTTTACAAGAAACGGGTTGTAGTTGGTATAGGGTCATGGAGTCCCACGTAAAGACCCTTTCCTTTGCATGGTAGTACCTTATCATTTCTATACAAAATTGGATACAAAAACCCTACAACGACAATATGGGATTCAAGAAGCCTACAACGACAACATGGGATTCAAGAACCCTACAACAACACTCATTATGCTGTACTAAAACCCAAAAAAAGGCACAAAAAGGTGTGAGTACTATATACCCCCCGAAGAAGTCCCCGTTAGACGTGGAAACCAATATGTACTGGTTACTTTTCAGCAGCTCCAGCTTCAACCCTGAAAGAAATTGGATATAAGCTCCTCGAAAATCAAAATTAAGGTATCTGACTTACGGAATATCAATAAATCTCAAGATCCAATCAAACAAAATGTTAAAGCATGCTTTGTTGAAAAGCTATGTAGATATTCTGCCACACCAATCATACTGCATTCAAGGATAGCAGAAGGAAATGATGCTAGCATAAATGTAGACCTCTCAGGAAGATTTGATTTGAGAAACACTTTATGACTACCATGTTTTTGTGGAAAGTTGCTTTCTTCCCAATATACAGAAAAGATGAGGACAGTTCTAAAGCCTCCGATCTACCTTTTAGCCTCCGATCTACCTTTTAGAGAAGGCCCCTGATCCAGATCTTGTTCCATCCAAGTGGAATACTTAGGGCATGTTTGGTAACCAGGTTAGGAAGATAACCCGGCACCTAACATGGTTGGTTGTAACCCGATTGAAAGGACGTGTGCCCCGGCTGGATCTTATTCCATGGAGCTCACGGAATAAAGAAAACTTGGCGAGTTTATTCCGCTGGTTTGCGATGGAAACCCATCACCGTTTCTCCTCCCCACTCCATCGCGGGTTAGGGCTCCACTTGTCCTCATGTTGTCGACAAAAGACCTCTCCATTTCTCTTCCCCTTGCCATCCCAAGAAGGCTTTTTTTGTGGATGTGTGCCTCGAAGCCGGCATGACAGTCAGATAAGTTCTTTGTCAAAGTCGATAATATTGAGGTTTTCTGCGCTAATATTTTTCATATATTTGGTGTTGTATTTTTGGGGGAAGGGTGTTTGATTTTCATTCGCAACATGTGTAAGTTGATGGTTTGTGATATGATCGTTTTGGGTATTAGGGTTGATGTGTGTTGTTGGGTTGGGTATTTATAATTTGGGTTGATGCGTATTGTTGAGTTGCATTTTTTTGATGAGGTTTTATGCAGTTGAGATGATGATTGGGGTCTCCGATTATTCGTTGGCTTTGGCGATTAGGGTTTGTGGATTTTTTGGTTGTGGCACTTGTTTATGTTATGAAGACATCTTAGGTAGGTTTTGTGTTGTCAGTTTTTTGTTTCGTTGTCCACTTGTGTTGTAGATAATTGGGTGGAATGAAAGATTTCAAGCAGCCATTTTTATTGACTGTCAGGCTTTTCAGCAGGCATTGCCTTTGTAGAATATGGTCTGCAACGGCATTACTGTTTTGGGGGATGATCGATGCTTCACATGTGTACATAAATGAGTTTGGTGTGTTATGAGGTCTCTCCGTCCAGACTTTTTCCTACTAGTTTTGTCCCATACCTGGGAGGTCGTAGCCTATACTTTTCCCATACCTTGCAGATGCCAACCATAAAGGTAGGGCATTGAGCTAAATTGGAACATCCAATTCCAGTTCTTGCTTGGTACTCAGGTCATGATGGGTGTCCTAGCCGTGCCTGCTTTCACTGTAGCACCATTACCCCTTCACATTGGGAAGCAATCAACGTGAGGTTGAGAAGGCAATGTTTATTTAAGTGGCCTACATTCTTCCTTGATGCTCTGACCTAGGTGGTGCTTCTTATATTCATTGAGGAGGAGGAGGGTAAGTACTTACCTTTCCATGTTTTGTAGTTGCAAATAGCATTGGGACATTATGACTATCTATTCATCTTTATGTTTTTCTTTCTGATCAGGTGATTGAAGTACGGAGGGTATCCTTCGACAGTTCAAGCATCACCACAGGAAGCTTAGCAAATGTTTATTTAGGAGGTAAGTCTCAATATTTGTAGCATAAGTATCGTACGTTACAGACTAAATTTGAAGGGAAATGGAGTTATTTAAATGTGGGGAAAATAGGAAGTCTACACCATTATGCATCAACTTTCATTCCTTTAAATTTGGGCCCCTTTTTAGGTTATTAGGGTCATGAGTTGCGTGACAGTCAAAACAAACTTTGAAGTCTATTGTTCAACCATGAAATCGGTGAACTTGATAGAAGGCATAAATTTTATTTGCATATTAGATCGATTAATGGATCAAAATTATTCCACCTTAACCATTACTTGCAAGCATTCCATAAATCACACCCACCTGAACCAACACAGATATATAATTCATATGATAAAGTTTCATTTTCTACCTATGTTAGAATTGTTATATGCTTGAGTAGATTACATTTGTAACTATTTTTTGG
Organism: Thalassia testudinum; assembly: GCA_037157565.1. NCBI lineage: Eukaryota > Viridiplantae > Streptophyta > Magnoliopsida > Alismatales > Hydrocharitaceae > Thalassia > Thalassia testudinum. The sequence goes on from JAZHRO010000030.1 coordinate 61,210,120, forward strand.
TATGTAACAGTGTTCATATTTTTACTCCAACTTATCAAAAAGAAGCATCCCTGTTCAATGGCCTTGCATGGCACAATCTTAGATTTCAGGATTTGCCAGGGGAAGAGTCAAGGTGCTCTTCTCTGAGATATCATAATCATTTCAGTACGCACCTAACCCACCACTTAATCTAACAAAGAAGAAAACATTTTATCCCATAGTTACCACTAGTTCCACCAGCGAGCATACTATTCAACATTTCAACACCCATATCGTACTCAAACCAAAGCAACGTTATCAACAAAATTCTTTTAATCCTAGTTTTTGATTGGTAGTTTACTTGAGGGATTAATCTCCTTTTTGAAGGGTTAACCTTTGTTTACTTGGTAGGTTCACCCTCCTTTGGTTAACATAGGTTAAGAGTTCTTAACATTGGTTTGTCTAGCACCAGTTACTACTGATGTTAGCCAAACCCATGTTTAAGTCCCACGATTTTGTTATGCTCTCATGATTTCTGATTCAAATTCTTAACACCACTAACAAGTAAACACCATAAGGGTTTAACACTTCAACTTAACACCAGTTCAAATAAATACAAATTGATGTTAACACCACTCTGTAAATAAACACAATTAAAGGTTAACACCAATTTCACATTTCTTAACACTACTTTCTTAACTCTCCAAATAAACTAACCCTCAAAGTTCTGATAGGTGATGCAAGGTGTGACTTCTATAAAGCTATTTAGCAGCCGATTTGTTATAGATTTGATTAGAGCAACCCTTTTCCATACCTATGAAATACAAAGTGAGAACCATTACAGGGTTACTGAAATTTTCTTTTATTATAGTGGTTATCTGGTTGCTTATTTTGGGTTAGATTGCATGACGTAGAAGTTAAATTTCAATTACTTCCCAATGGTGCATGCTGCTATACATGGTACTTAGTTCAGTCCTACAGCTTGTGGTGGAGTACTTATCTGTGCTACTTCCTCTGAAAAAAAGTATTTATTTGAATAGATGAGATATGTATTATCCATGGCATTTGGCAGAAGAAAGGCAGAAGGAGGATTATGTAGCATGTTTGGAATCGGTAGGTTCGAGCTCAACGCTAAAATTTAATCTGATTGTGGTAGGATTCTGCGGTATCATGCTCAGGAACGTATATAAAAGCTTTACTTAGTAGGTTGGGAAATGACTTGCATACAAATTTTGTTGCATTAAGTTTTCTATGTGATTCTCTTTTACCTTTATGATTTTGCTTGAATCATTACCAGAATAGTAGACCATGCCCCGCTATATTTGTTCTCCTATCTGCCTCTTTCCTTGATTCAATTGTTGAATTAATATTTGTACACGTGATTTATTTACATTGTATATGAAGATTTAACCATGTAAATTTTGCATGATCTGCTAAACTAATAGGTTCTAATCGTATTCGTATTTCGTTTCTTATATTGTTAATTTCATTTCTTTTCAAATCATATTTCATTGTTAGTTAGCCTCGTATGGTAATATTCAACCAGTAATTAGATTTAGTAAGTTTTGCATTCATATTTGTTCCCTGACGAAGGAGAAATCATTTCCACATGTATCTGGCACAATTGTGAAAAAACTTAAATAGTCAGCTATGTAGTATACGAAATAGGATTAACTTCACATGTTTTGAAATTAGTTAAAGTAAGGTTTAATTGTCTGTAAAATTTGTTTCAATAATTTAAATAGAATCTCTTCATTGAAAATATGATCCTCTAACATGTACCATCCTATAACTTGTAGATTGAGACAAATGAGTCATAGGATTCCCTAACTTACCCCTCTTGAAACGGAGGGTACTGATTGTACTCGGGTTAGGTTAAAGAGGGTAAAGAATTAAAGTCTTGAAATGAACTCCAAATTGATGTCGATTTTTAAAGAGCACCATCATAATGGGGATTGGGAGAGTGGATCATTCAACAAACATGCATGGCAGGAGAATGTTCGTGAATTTGACAGGGACACACATTTAGGTTATGACCAACACAAGCTCCTCCATAGGTGGACTTCGAAGAAGAAGTTCCATGCTTACCACCGTCTCCTTAACATGAGTGGTTGGGGCATGAATCCTACAACCATATGCCCGGTAGCACCAACTCCAGATGTCTGGTTGGAGGTATCTTCGTCGCTTCCCCTTCTTTAGTCAGTTATGATGTCATACGTAAAATATTCATATAGGCTGATATCGATTTTGTATATTAGTTTAGTTACTTCCAAAGCTACGGAAGTCGAAGCGTAAATCATTTCCATTCTATGACGACGTTAACATCATAATTGATAAGGACATCGCTACAGGAGAGCATACGACATCTTCAAACCATCTTTTAGATTCATCTGAGGACACACCACCCCTTACATCCCTTCAGATCCACCTGTTGCATCTACAAATCCTCAAGTGTTTCAATTTACGCAACCATCGTATGATAATGGTTTCAATGTCCATCATTTTAACTGTGAGGAGCTTCTTTCCTCTACAGATCCCAGAGTTGAGGGAAAATTTGGGATTGGGTCTTCAACAAATCCAATCCCGGATTGTCAACCACCTCCTATGCAGCCTACTCCACCACCTGCTAACCCAACTCAAGATCGTGGTAAAAGGCTAAATGGCAAAGGGAGTTCAAGTGGTGGGAAGAGGCATCGCTCAACTTCAAAAAATGTCACATCGGAAGGAATAGAGACCAACTCTTTGCTCAAGAAGATTGTTGATCACTACATTGCAAAGCCTAAGAAGATTGAAAGGAGTGATGAGATTGGTCATTGTCTTCAACTGGTTAAGGAGCCCGTAGCGTTCCTCTCCCCTTCTGATGTAGTTGTTCTCGCACAGCATTTCTCTAGGAACTGGAACCGCGCAGTCTTCATGAATGTCAACATTACTAAGGCGTTCCACGATTGGTTGCAGCGTGTTCTTCAAGGGCCATAGAATCAGTCGGATTTCCTTTGTCGTTGAACCAGCATAGCATCATGATTTTTGTAGTTGTACCGCCGCAGCATGATTTATTCACTCGTACTACCCTAGCAGCATGAGAGTCCCTTTCATTCTACCCCAACATCATAGTTTCCCTTGTAGTTGCACCGACCCAGCAGGATTTCCTTTGTTAATTGCTGAATGTCGTTGCTTTTAATAGTTCATTTTATTTGTTATCCATAGTATGTTTCAATTTCCTTTGTTATGCAATATGTCCCGAACATTTTATTGAACTTTATTATGTTTCGAGTTTGTGTTTTTCGTCTACTAGAAATTGTAATCGCATATTCTTTCTCAATTATCTTAGGATAATGTTACAAGGTAATTATAGTTCCACATACATTTTGCCCTTGCCTCACATAAAATTTGCACTATGGTGAATGTTATATTTCAGGAATGTCAAACTTGAATCCTCGAACAGTGGTCAAAGTTCCTCACAATCATTTGATTCATCAAGTGAGGACTCTATTCACGATGGTATGGAGTTCTCCGAAGATCAAGAGATGGTTATTGTCGAGTTGCTCCTACTAGTAGTTGTAATGCATCAATAATACCCACCCCCACCCCTAAGAATCCCTCGAAACACAAATCCCATAACAGGTCACTTATTGGTCCATGACATTCTTTATCACCTAAATCCCAAGCGATGTAAGAATGAATTTCGTATGCTGAAGGAAGCCTTTTGGACATTTGTTGATTTGCTAGAGGAACAAACTACTCTCACGAACACTCGTAACACAACAGTGGATGGGCAATTGCAATATTCCTCTCTGTTTTGGGATATGGCGGTTCGAACCGCCATCTGATAGAGAGGTTTCGACATTCTAGGGAAACAATTAGTCAATATGTAAATCGAGTCGTAAGACAGATCCTCAAATTGAAGCATCTTTTTATCACGTTACCTGGAGCTGATGCACCTATTCTTCCCTTACTTTCGAGTACACTTTAACTTCCCATACATAATAGTTAATTGTATGTTTGAAAAATTCCTATATTGAACAAACTTTTCACTTGTTAGTACGTTGTCGGCACCATCAATGGCTACTACATCAAAGCGACTGTTGCGAATGATCAATAAGGCAAATTCCACTGCAGGAAGCAGTTTCCCTCCCAAAATGTCATGGCTGCCGTTAACTTTAATATGCAATTCATATATGTTGTTACTGGATTCAAGTGTTTTACAACTGACATGCAAGTCCTCAACTGGGCAATCGATGTCGGTAACTTTCGTGTCCCTCAAGGCATAAGATACTTGGTCGACTTAGGATATGCAAATACAGATAGCTTCTTGGCCTCCTACCAAGGCGTTGCATACCATTTGAAGTATAGGGGTCGTGCATATCAAAATGCAAAGTAAATATATAATCATCGCCACGCATCTCTACGTAATGTTGTCGAGCGCACATTTGGTGTCCTCAAGGGTCATTGGAAATTATTGGACCAACGACCATTCCACAAATTTGAGAATCAGTGTCGGGTGGTTATGACAGCATGCATACTACACAACTTCCTTTATAGATTCGACCCTGACGATGACTTACTACAAGAGTTAATCCGGGAACAAGGAGAATCCGAGCTAGACAACGATCACGATGACCCACTGGTGAGGTTGACGAAGCTGCTCTACATGCAAGCTCCATGATTCGTGATCATATTACTGAACTTTGGGCTGACTACAGTGGTGTTGCATCTAGGTGCCATAGAGCATGATCCAATCCAACTCATTCATTCTGGTGCTTTTCTACCATGTTATGTTTACCCTATCATGATGTTAGAGCCCTGTCTGGTGTTTTCTATATATTTGCCTTCATCATGTACTACTTTCATATATGAAATTTCCTTCTCTTGCAATTTCTCAGGAAAATTTGCGCAATTCAATCCTGAAATGGAGATCGCACCACAAGGCCTTAATACTGTTTATGTTCGTCCACGTTAAATATGACATATCGGGTTGTAATTCTCAAATTTGTCTTCATTAAATATACCGTTAAATATTAACCGTCCATGACAAATCCATTTCAAATTCATCTATTTTCTAGAGTACACATTCACTGGATATGGAGATTACACTAAGATGTAGACCCATCTGGAGCCACAACAGGAGGTGCTCATGTCACGATCTTTGCAATCTAGTGTTAGAGGAGTGTATGGGTGGCAAGGAGACCACACTGCACAAGTTGTATTATGTTTGTTCTCGGAGTATTGGGATAAGTATGGTAAGGTAATTGTCCATTCATAGGATTTCCTTATACATTTTAGGTAATAACCCCATTTATCTAGGTTACAAGGATGCGGCTATTGGGTCTGTTGTGCTAACCATGAGCCTACAATTCAATCCTCCCCGGCAAAGATGGCATTTTTGTTTGCGTTAAATGGGAAGTTGGAGAATAAGGTTTCTGGAATTATTTGAAGGGGGATGCATCCGAGGAGTATGTCGAGTGGCTTATTGATCATGTCACTGATATAGAACGTAGGTTGCAGGCAAAAAAATGACGAAGCAAGTAAGCTCCATATGGAGGTTATCTCTCATGAGCCCCACGTAGCAAAGCTGGAAGAGGGTATCGGACCTCAAGATAGAACTCGAGGTTCGTCACGTGGAAAGTAGCTACAACGGGATCGTTGACCAATTCAACATGTCCATATAGACCTACTACATCTTCGGCTGCTATAATTTCAAATATGTTGATAATGCTTACTGGGATTGCTTCTTCGTTCACTTCTTTTGGTATTCGTATATCTTATATGGAGACTAGACATTTCTGAGTAGTCTTGGCTGTATCTTAATTTATCAATTGAATGCTTGCCTTCGTAAATCCATAGTTATTAATTCCATACTTCTTTTAAGTCTTATCAAAGAAATGATGTGCTTGTTTCCAAACACACCATTGCCCATTGCACGATTATGACAGTTGGTGGACTCTGGAGATTGGGTATGGAACGAGGATTCCTGCACACTTATTCCACTACATTATGCAAGTCGATGAAACCATGTATCTGTACTACTATTGCTTTTCCTTTCCGTCTCTAAGTTTTTTTCTTACAAGTAACGAAGGTTTCTGTTCAACAGCTTCATGGCTGTGATAGGTGGCTCCAACACCGTTGCTTCCCCCAGTATACTTTAGTGGGTTTAAGACCTGATTGCCCACTTATGTTGTTGAATATTCAATTATACCGATGATATTTGAACTTAATTATGAACCTCTACGATTGTACTAGGAGCTTTATTTCATAAGTACTCATCACGTTATATTGATTACCCTTTTTTTTTGTTTTTTAACTTTTGCACCCATACTCGTTCATTTCCTATTATGTATTTCTTGTTACAATGTGGCTAATGATTTATGTGCAGGATGCTCATATCACTATGTTCTTTAAGTGCAATGATGACTATGATGAAAGCTTATATTATAATTATTAGTTATATCAAGGGTTAGTATTTGATACTTAAGGATGGCGATGGTGATGCTGCCTATGTAGGCAAACTAATGAAATGTGTATACATGACACGGATGGCTACGCTATAGTAACCACATGCGACACAAATATGAGGGGATATTTCATTGCTTGCACGATGTGGATGACTGCTTTGCAGCAACCTTGTGCGACAAACCAAGAAATAATATAGAATATTACCATCCAAAGTACTAAACTCTAATCCAATGAAAGTTATCATTTATATATGAAGCAATCTTAGCCTAACACATTCATATATGATAGTTATCAGTTCAATACTTAATTTATGGATAGCAAGATGAAAAATTGGATACAACTCTTTCATCACTTCTATCAATTGGTAAGCCAATTAATATTTGCAATATATTTTGCATTGTCCTGGCTTGTTCATTGTAATTTAACTTATATCCATAGCCCTATTTACATACAAATACAATTGTCTTTGCATATATCATTGCATTACTTTATTGCCTTAATTTTGCAAATTGGAACTTATTTATCAATGAAATTGCCCTTAATTACCTCCTCTCCCTACCGTCGTTATTGATATATCTGTCCTATTTATCCCATTTATCCCTATGTACTTGATCTCCTCCCTTTACACTTAAGTTGAAGTTAATAAAAATATACATTTACCCTAATGGCTATTTATATGTTGCTCTATGGCATTGCTTTCCTGCTAATATTCCCCTGTTCCCCATTATGTTTTTTTTGTTGCATATGTCCAACCTTCAAATTAGGGAGATGACGGTGGGGTTAAATGGTTATTTATCCCTTGATGTAGGACTAAATATGATGTTCTCCATTACTTTTTTGTTTTACTACTTTCTTTTCCTGTAACAGCTAAGTAACATCCGCTATGACCAATTACTTCTGCATACTATGCGGAGATTCATGTCCAAACATCATCTCTGTTTGCACATAAACCCATGGGGTAAGGTGGATATTCTGATGCCCACGCAGGAATTAATATGCTGCCACAAATTTCTCAATTCTCATGACTACTGATGTTTATCCGTTACTAATATAAGCTTTCTCCTCTCTATACTATTGTCTTTGCTATCAACTGATTGTTGCAGGAAGGAGCTTCAATTTGATGCAGGTTTTTACCACTGATATGTTCAGATGTTATCTATTATTTAGGAGTTTACATGATTGATTTTTAACCAAGTGGAATGGTTTTAAAACACGTCTTACTTGACGATGCTTAATCGATTTTGCATAACCGACTTTCTACGCACTCCTTACCCAATCTGTTTTCTTCTTGCTTTGCACACTATATCAAGCTTGCTATGTTCAACTTTTACATGCAAATGACATGTATATTCCAGTTCCTGCCATTATAATCAATTTTGGTACTTTCTTTGTAATTCAAATTGGGTTTCTTACTATTCCAGCTACATCGTGCAGACAACCCCTCTCATATCTATATTGCTCGTCTATGTTCTCCTACATTTATTATTAATTTTATTTTTAATTATGTATTGACAACTTTCTGAAGGTCATTGTGCAATGATGATACCTCTCACAAAAAACTTGTGTTCTATTCAAGAGGTCTTCAGAGCATACTTTTTTCAGGTCATTACGACGATTCAAGTCCTCTCTATCGTGGCCTATCAAGCATGTACATTTTTGGCAACTTGTAACATAGAGTGCTTTCAATTAAATCAAATTTTCACATATTCTTACAGCTTTCCCCTTTCAATTCCCTTCAGGTGTATGTTTCCTATCATAGAGGATGTTTAATGAAGCCATTAGGAATTTCTCATCCACATTACAATACTTAAAAATATAACATCTACATTAATTACAATTTATCTTCCCCTCTATAATTGCCACATTTACATCAAATTTCATAACATAATATCACATATATTTTTATCCAATATTACACGTCATTTCTATCTTCCATATATACCTTCTCAACATCCATTTAAAACTCAAGTAAACACACTTGTACACACAAAACTACTCCCAATTTCCATACTTTCATCAGTACAACACAATGCACAATTACTTTTTATTCATTGATGTCAAAATCGATTAGATATGCATATCAATGTTTCATTCCCATATATAATTTCTATTACCAAAACAAGTTCGATAACCCTTAAGTTTAATTTCACATTCATTACTAATTTTTAACTATTCTAACACATCACATTCCCCTATTTCTCATTTTCTTTCCATAAGAATTTCACAAATTACAAGTACACATACCCATATCTACAAAGACAAGGACATAATTTGGCAACTAAAATATTTCAAAACAAATCAATCAACATTCCTCATTTTAAACAAATATAAAATAACTTACAACTCATTCTATCAATTTATTCCACAAACCAAACACATATCTGTTATATATTGGAAAATATCTTGTTAAAATTAGTTCACAAAGTTGACCAAATTAGTTCACGGTGTACTTTAAAATTTATGTCTTAGTACTATATAATCAAATCTAAAAAAGGAAAACATAAAATTAATTTTCAACTCCGTAACATTTGCCAAGGGCAAAAACGTCCATTAACATTATTTCCCCCACATAAAATAACATCAACTACTACTTATTCCACCAATTTATTCCGCTCACCAAACACCTAACTAGAATAACTCAACTTTATTCATCATCTTATTCCACTAACCAAACACCCAACTGGAATCACTCCACTTTATTCCATCACTTATTCCACTAACTAAACACCTCAAGTGAAATAACTTAACTTTATTCCTCCACTTATTCTACTACCAACCAAACACCAAAATACACTTACCCCACCATTTATTCCACTTCTTCAATTTATTCCACTTATCAAATGAAACCTTAGAAAATTTGCCAATCCCAGTTATTCCATTTCCATCCTTGCAGTATGCACATCATTTTATTAGTGAAAAGGTTTTGCTATACCCAATTAACCATCCATTAGCCTGTACACCCTGTAATCTTCCTTGATTGGTATACATACCCCGTTGGTTAGTTAATACACGGGACATTATATGCATTACAGTAAAAAGGGATTTCACCAAGATCCATTAAAAGATAGACTCTTCTAAGAAACAGATTAGTTCGCCTGAAGGATGCCAAGGTCTGTGTACAAGGATGAAGCCAAAAAAAGTTCCTCTATTTTGGCACAAAATAGAGCAGAGCAAAAGCATATAGAAATTGTAGTTTTTAGTAGCAACGGGCTTTTAAAAGTTAGTTTAGAATAAATGCTTTATTGCAATTGACCCAACTCATGCTTATTGATATCAAAAAATTAGTTGTTTTAAATGACCATGATGGCATTAATAAATCACATTTACACTTGCATCACACTCATATTAGAGGTGTGTGTGCGAGAGAGAGAGAGAGAGAGAGAGAGAGAGAGAGAGAGAGAGAGAGAGAGAGAGAGAGAGAGATGTGTATTATATAATATAGAATTGAAGGAGGGGACCACATGGGGATGAAATTATTTTTTTTATCATTCAATTTACATTCATATCTTTAAATCTTAGCCTTTTTCCACATATATTTGAAATCTAAAAAACCATTCTTAATTATTTTCTAAACAATTGCATGAGAAACCTTGGGTGGGGAGGGCGGCACATGCCCCCTGGAACCGTCCATGTCTGTGGACACCCTTGATAAATTCTTCGATCCAGAGTAGATTCACGTGTTGGAAGCAGCTGACTGCCTTCGAAGCGAACTGATTCCAGGACCAGTACAGGATGTTTGAAAGGATCAATGAGGGTTGCACGTTTGGATGTTACATGAAGTTTTAACTTTCAGGGGTAATAAGACTTGGTTTCTTTAACCAGACAACTCAAAAGAAGTGGACAGCCTCAAGGACCTGAGCTTTTTTTTACTTTTGATGATCCAGAATCCCATTTTGGCAAGCAAAGGAGAATTGGACATCTCCCATATACCAATTCTTTGAGTAAGGCAGGGATGGGGACTCAAACTTAGATCTCTCCTACCAAAATCAGGAGTCCCCACCATTCGACCATACCGTGATGGGCAGACCTTTTAGTTGACCTAGAGAACTTCAGCGGAAGACTTGACAACCTTGAGGACCTTTACAAGAATAGAAGAAATGCGAGAATAACTAGGAAAGACGACATAATGAGGCTTTGCCAGAAATTGCAAGGGTAAGACAAGGACTGCAGAGGACCTGATGGTTGAAGTAGGTAACTGAGAGGCTCAACAGCAGGCAGGCATCTCAAAGAAAAGACAAAGATTTACTGGTCAGAACAGATTCAACCTTCGTGGCCAAATTTGCAGGCATGCAGTCATGGTGGCAAAAGACTCCAGTAGTAGTTGTAGAAAAATGGGGATGCTAGTCTTCATTTTTCCTTATCATTGTTGGCAAGGAGGTGGCGTCGCTTAGAAAGATCTGTCCTCACATAAGCGTTGAAGCCGCTAAGTTGTGGAGGCCTTTTACTAAGGAGGGAAACATCCAAGCTGAATCTGGAAAGATCTCCAAAACAACTGAGTCCGAAAGTACCTCCAAGGAAATTCAAATTTGTTGTAGATGCAGAGATGTTATGGCAATCATTCAGGAGACCTCTCAGGGAAATCCAAAAGGCAAGAAAGAAAACTGCCAAACAGAGCTATTCCTCTAAGTAAACTATTGTTTAGACTTCTATTGATATAGATACTGTTGATAGAATATCAGGTCAGTAAAATGTTTGCATGGAACACTTGCTGAGCAGATTGGTAATTTGTTATTGGATTTGCCCTTATATGATTCTTCATTTGAATCCATTTGACAAGACTGGGGGTGGGAAGATTGTAAAGGTCCTCTTGTGTGGTCCAAGATTGGTTACCATGGAAGTTGCCAGCTACAAAGGCCCCACCACAATGCCCCGACTAGCACAGTAAACTTGGACAAATGAGCCTTAAAGTTTTCTGTGCATGTGCATTTGTTGGTGGCAAAGATGCAACATTAGCAATATTTATTTTCTTATACAACATACATGTAAGCGCATCACTGTATACTTTTTTAAGGATTAGAAATTTAGTTATTTATTATCTATTTCGATCGGAATCAGACTCTTTATGCAATTTTATTAGAATTTGGCCTCCTTGTAAACCCCTCTACAAATGGAGATTTATTTCGTAGGGAAGGCAAATCTTTTTTAGAGTGCAATTTTCCTCACAAGAAACTCCCCAATTGAATTCTCTCTCCTTGCTCCCAAAAATTTTCCTCCTGCCACTGATCCCCTCTTGCTACCCCCATCCAGTGCAATCTTCTGCCCTGACTCCCCCAACCCCTTCTCCACCTCCCACACCCCTCGCTTTCCGGCCATCTATGGCCTTCCCATCTTCTCTGTCATTCTCTTCGCCCTTATTCCCATCTCCACTGCCTTGTCTCCCCCATCCCATCCACAATCCCTCTTATCCATTTCATTCTGTCACCCACCACCAGAAGCCCACTACTAACCTCTTCTATCGCACCACCACTTAATGACCAATCAGACAAAAATCCCCAACCCAACCAGATGCTGCACCTGGAAACAACTATCCAGCTGAATTTATGTATGCCAAAACCAACCTTTCAGTGAGTCAACAGTAGCCTGAATCTCTGTGCAAAGTTCTGCCTATTGGTTCGAAGTTTGGCCTTCATCAAGTGGGTATCTATTCTGAGTCCCAATTTGACATCTTCACGTGGACTTGGGGATTTTTTTTTTGGTGAAATGAAAAAGATGATTAAATGAGGTTAGTGATCTTCCACTTCATTAAAAAAGATATGGGTACAAGTCCAAAAATATATTACAGACCACTCAATCGATTCAAGAGCCCAGCTACATCCCCACAAACATTTTTCCAATGAAAGCTCATTCCCTTTTGAAGTCACCCATTTCTTTGAAGCCACATTCCCCAACAGACTGCAAATGGCTTCCCAATCTCTTGTCTTGACCAGAAAGTGCCAATGCGCAAAGACACCCAAAAGTTCTCTCAAGAATCACTACCCACCCAGTTGGGTCTGGCCAATCTCCACGCCTCTGAAGCAAAATGGCAGCTGAAAACTAAGTGATACACAGTTTCTTCTGCACTCACACACAAAGGATAAGTGGGATCATCTGAAGGAGCAAATTTCTTCTATAGGACTTTTGTCATCAGCCTCTTCCTTCGCAACAACCAACTAAAAATCTTCATTTTTGCTAGCATCTTGGTCTTCCACAACAATTTGCTCTCAAAACAAATGCAGATATTTCTCCCCAACAGGTGCCCGTAAAAACCCACAGGTCGATTGGACAGAGAAGGTGCCATACACCCAAGTCCAGCCATCAAGAGTACCTGCAGCCGGCCTCCAATTGATCAAAATACTCTTCAAAATCCAAGAAGTCTTGTAACTTCTGACTTGAAAAGCGACTCACAAACATTGGGATCCAGCAGCCCCTATTGCTATCGCAATAATCAGCCACAAAAGCCATCGTATCAGTAGCTAGATGAAATAAAAAAGGACATCTATTTGCCAGCATCACAAACAGTGTCCAATCACCCACCCAGAATCTACGAATGTTGCCATCCCCTAGATCTGCATAAGAAAAATCCCACACCAAGCGGACAGACATGATCTCCTTCCAGAAGCAAGATACCCCTCTAATAGGAAGAACTCTGACTGCTCAATCTAGCATCCTTTCATAACAAGATTCCCCATACCATGGTGACTGAGCTGTCCCCCTCCACATCAACTGACATGCCTATTTTGAAAGCATAGCATCATTCATAATATGGAGGTGCAAAACTCCCAAACCCCCTTCATCATAAGGTCTATAGATCTCCTCCCAAGAAACCATGTGAACTGACTTCGACCTCTCACCTGATCTCTTCCACAAAAAATTTACCCTTGCCTTCTCCAATTCCTTATAGAACTTAACTGGCATCCCAAAAGAAGACAAGTAGAGAAGGGGAATAGCATACAAACAAACTATAGGAAGACAAGTCTCCTCCCTCTTTGATAACGACAGAGTTTTGCATCCATCTAATCATTTTCCCATCTTGCGAATGACCACCTGCCAATTAGCAAAATGTAGGGGATAGTCACTAAGATGAAGCACCAGATATGTCATAGGGAGAGAGACCCGAGGCATCTGAAAGATGTCAAAAAAATCAGCCATCACAATCTTATCCATGATGAAAAGGACGAAGGAGGATTTCTAACAAGACGATTAACCTGCAATCTGGAAAAATCAGCAAATACATCAAGCACGGTGGAGTTATTCCTGGTTGCCTTACAAGAACCTTCAACTAGGAAAATAGTGTCATCTGCATATTGTAGGATAGAGATGAGATTCTTTTCATCCCTAAGTCCAAAACCCTTAATAATACCACGATCACACACCACAAAAGTGCGAGTAATTAGGACATTAGCCGTCAAAACAAACAAAGGAGGCAAGTGGACAACCTTGTCTCACCTCTCTATAGCTGGGTCTGACCTCCCTACAACCAGCTGTTAGTAGTGGTGATACGGTGTTCCATCCAAGAGATCTGAACTTCAGCAGAGTAGCCCCACAAGAAGGCCCAATCAAGAGAGTCATAAGCCTTTGTAAAGTCTACCTTTCACAAAAAAAAAAAAAAAAAACCTACTGTCCCCATACTCTTCCAATAAGCAATGCCTTTTTAGTTAAAACCACGATGTGTAACAATTGTCTTCCTTGGTGAACGTCAATTGAACCAAATGTACTCACTTGTACCTAACCTCCCTAAGACAGTTGGATAACACTTTGGAAATAATCAAATAAATAGAATTGGAGGGAGGGATGGGCCTATAGTCTTCAATTCAATCCTTTATGTCGATTCCTTCTTTGGCAACAAAAAAAAAGACATGTCTGTCGAAGAATTTGCAAAAAGAGGGGGACTACAATAACAATCCTAACCCTACTAACTAAGTTGACAACCGACTCGATCAAATGAAATCCTAATCAAAATAGGAAGAGATAAAAGAAAAAAGTTTGCCTAATTTGACTAATTTTAAAATATCTTTCCTAATTCTCTAACATTACCCGCCAAATTAAAGCATACAACGTCCAACTAGAAAGAGGTAAAATCAAAACACCCCCCTAATGTAGACATTCGGAGGAAGTAGTCACCGTACAGTAATAGGTGTTATAGTACGTAGCAGCATGACACAATGGCTGTAACAATAACAGCACCTAAAGACAATAGAAGTAGGGTTGTAGCAGAGTAATAGCCACACAATGATCGTAGCAGCAGTAGTAGCCACACGTCAGAAAATGTTCCCAAGTACATAGAAGTAGAGATGGGAGAACCTTGCTTAAAGTCCCCACCAGTCATGAACTTCAGCTGAGAAGCTAGATGCGAGATTAGAAGTCCCAACACCTTGATCTGGAGAAGCAGTTTGCAACCATGGTAGCAGTAGAGGTCTCAGTCCTCAAAAGAGATTATAATGGATGCATGTAAATAAATTGGAGAGGAGACTGGTCTGCCCCAATCTCAACAGTAATCACCTCAGTAGTCGTCTAATTGGCTCAAGCGAGCCTACCAAACTTGTCCCAGCATTTTTCAGTGGGATTGTTTGCTTTCATGCAATGGATGCACGGAAGGTAAGTCCAACTTCGTCCATCACAACCATCTAAGCAACCACCTTGCCCTCCAAAGGCAAGAAGGCCGAAGGTGTTAGAGAGAGTGGTAGGAGAAACCATCAGGGAAACGCCTGTATCGATCTTTTGAAGGTGACTGTAAACTATCTCCAAATCCAGCATCGCACCAAAGGAGAGAAGTTGATCCTTGGCAGACTAGTAGCGAGGACCCAATCCATTAAGGAACCTATAGGTTTACCACTTGACCCTCTGAGAAGTCTAAGCATCACATCAGAAGAGCTAAAAGATTACAAGTTCCTCATAAAGTAACCCCACGATCATGCAATAGACAACCAAGGATAGGTCCCCCTGATTGGTGGACCATATCCTACGATAAACATCCGCCAACCTGGAGTCATTAGATTTTTGGGAATACTTCTTAGCTAAGTCATCGTAGATGTCCTTTGTGTTCTTCTTGTACAGCATATTAGCCACAATCTTCATCTCTATGTTGTTGATAAGAAAATTCATAACCAAGTAGTTATTCTTCTCCCACTTATCGTAGTCTTTGTCCCTGGAGTCAGGCTCTTCCTTAGTCAAAATATAAAGTTTCTTCTAGCCTCTAATAAAGATTTTGAAGGCCCTAGGCCAGAGGATGTAGTTATGGGCACTGTTAAGTTTGATCAAGGTGCCCTGAATTACTATAGAAATAGTAAGGGTCAGAGTCTTGGCCTTGGTAATAGCGGAAGACGACCCTAAAATTGATATCATGATACACCGAGTTGATCACGCAACTTGGCACAAAAAGGCACAAAGATGCATGCCGATCATGTACACAAGAGATCGCACGAGAAAGTGTGTGCATGTGCATAAAAGTTCACAAGAAGAAGCACGCAGATGTGTGTAGGATTAGTGTAGATCACATGTAGGTGCACGCAGGGACAAGGTAGTGACATGCATGGGTTGCACACAGAGAGGGTAGGAAATGTTGTTTGAGTGCATGCGTGAACTAGGCAGCACACGTGTGGCTTGCACGCAAACCTTAGAACCCACGCCCAAGTAGACCCGTGCATGTGTGCTCTGCAAACACAATGAAGAGGCATGGCAATGGCACACGTGCAAAGTAGAGCATGCAGAGGAGACAACACGCAAGAGAAAGGGTCGGCGATCCGAGAATTCCTTAGGGTCGTTCTTGCTCTGATACCATGTCAAAGAATTTGTAAAATAGATTTTATTAAATAAGATTGATTGAAAAGAGAAATCCCTAACCACTCTTTATATAGAGAGGGGATTACAATAACAATCCCAATCCAACGAACTTTTTTTAAAACTAGAGAAAGGGTGGTTATCTAATTGAAAACCACCTAAATTTAATTAATCAGAAAAAAAAAAAAAACAATTGCAACTAGGTCACGTAGAGGTTTCCTAGAAATGCATCATCGAAGAAATGCTAGAAGCAAAATTCTCAAGATAGGGTTGTTGGACCTTGAACATTGTTGTGTTTCTTCCAAACTAAATACCTCGAAGCATTGCCAAGGCTTTTGCTTTCTCCTTGTCCTGAAAGCATTCAGTCTCGCATGTCATCCCCCTCTCCTGAATAAGGCCCAAATGTCATCATGTGAAGAATACGAAATCCAACCAATGCTGAAACGGCTCCACACTTGGGCTGATAGTGAGCAAGTAAAGAAGAGATTATTGATATCCTCATCCTCTCCTCCACAAAGTGGACATGCCCTCTTTACCTCCAATGCCCATCTTGCTCTTCATATCCTTGTCATTAGTCGACCCCTTCTAGCCAACCATGCAAAGATCTTAATCTTCAACGGGCAAGCTATCGTCCAGATCTTAATCTCTCAAGAAATCAATCTCTTCCATCAACCCCAAGGATTTCAATCTATTATATGCTTTTCGTACTTAGAAATCTCCTTCATCCTAAATAAAGGAGTCAACTCCCCCCCTCCTCCAGTTGGTAGCCCTCTAACTCATGTTCTCTGGTCCGACAAATTACCAGCAAACATAAGGCATCGCAACCCCTCCCAGCAGCCACCCACCATAGCCTCCTTATCACATGCTAGAACAAAGAGTCTCGAAAATCTATCCTTTAGCCTACCCTAGCCCATCCAATCATTCATCCAAAATCAAAATATGTCACTTGCACCAACATACGGTGAGAAGAAACGTTGCACCTTAGGCACCACAGACCTCGAGCCCTTGATAAAGTGAGAAGCACTAGGTGGCAATGATGCCAAAAAAGACCTATCCAACCCCAGCCCATATGTCGCCTCCATGACCTATCCCAATAGATCCTACCTACACTTAAGTAGTCTATTTATCCATTTTGCCAGGAAGCTATCATTCATGGTAGCCAAATCTCTAACCCCCCAACCCTCCCTCCAAAATCGACTTATAGACATCCACCCAGGCCACCAATCTAGCACCCTTCCTTGATGCACCAAGTTGGTCTAGAAAAGTACCTCATCAACTCTGAGATCTTTTTCTCTACTTTCTATGGTAGTTTAAAGATAGAAGTGAAATACGCCAGCATAGAAGCCAATACTACCTTCAAAAGCACTAACCTACCCCCTCTAGACAATACCTTCAAAGTCCATCCAGCCAATCTCCTCTCCATCCTTCCAATAAAGGGCGGCCAATCATGAGTGGAAATCCACTTATTCGATAGCGGGAGACCAAGATAAGAAATCAACAAGGCCCCTTCTTAAGTCCATAAGTCGACCCCACAGAAGATCACTTCTTCAGGCATCATATGGACAAGAAAAAAAGTGGTCTTTGAAATTTTGATACGTAAACCAGAAGCTCCCCCAAACATCTCAAGCAACGAGTGTAATCTTCTCGCTTATAGTCTAGATCCTTCTACAAAGAAGACGGTATCATCTGAGGATGGCCACCCCATTTACTTTGGAGAAGCCTCTAAATAGTAAACAGACTCCCTGTACAGGCACAAAGTAGACCTCGCCAAAGCATCAACTACTAGAACAAAGAGTAATGGTGCAAGGGGACATCCCTGCCTCACTCTCCTTCTAGGCTAAATCAATCCCTCTGTCAAATTTCCATTCACCAAAATGGAGAAAGACATTGTCACACAACATTTCATCCACCCCACCCAATGAGACAAGAAGCCCCTTTTCAATAAGGATGCCCAAAGAAATGACCGCTATATCAAATCACAGGCCTTACTAAAGTCCACCTTCCATAAGAAAGCCTTCCTCTTCGCTTTTCTCCAACCGACCAAGATCTCCTAAGCAATAACAAAACCGTCTAGAATATTCCTCCCTGGTACAAAAGCTCTCTGAACAGGCGAAATAAAATCCTAGAGCACCACTCGTAGCCTATTAGCAAGCACCTTGACCATGATAAGATAAATGGCATTAGAGAGGACAATAGGTCCATAGTCTCCAATCTCCTCAACTGCATCTTTATTGGGCAACATAAACGTATAGAATTTATTGATTCTGTTGAAACCTAGGTTGCCATCCACAAAATCCATCATCACCTACGGACATCCTCCTTAACTAGAGATCAAAACTACTTGTGTAAAAAGACTGGAAAGCCATCCAAACCCAGACACCCATCAGCATTAAGGCCCCAAACTACCTCTCTCGCTTCATCTTCCGTGAAACACATAGTGAGACTCTATACCAGGTCATTCCTAATGCATCATGCCTTTGCTCCAGTCCACCTTCAATCCCCCATCCTCCTAGCCATGCAAGATATGTAATACTCAGTAGTTGCCCTACCAACTTCCTCGTCTCCTCAACCACAAGCATGTCTATCCAATTCTTCCTCCTCCCCGACGCCACAGTGTGAAAATAGCGCATGCTGGAATCTCCTTCCCTAAGCCACTTTCGACGTGACTTGACCTTCCACTCAACCTCTATGTTCCTATCCTCTTCCTGGACTATAAGTAGATGTGTTGCTCTAGCTACTAAATCTACCTCAGAAAGCACTCCTATACTCCAATTTATCCAATCTTGTAATCTCTGCAAGGGCATCACATCTCTTGTTCGTACACTCCTTAATCTCTTTTCTACAACTTTTGATGAACAACCACAACTCTCTCAATTTTGATACCAACTTCACTGCCACTAGGCCCATTAGCTGAAGAAATCTCCATTTGTCTTCCACCACCCTCTTGAACCCCTCGAGCATCCAAGACTAGTCAAATTTGAAATATGTCCTGAGCTATCTTCATTCGTCTATCACAACAGCGGTATGTGATCCAAAAAAGGTTTATCCATCAGCTTAACATCTGCTATAGGGAAGATCTTTGCCATTTCATGTTACACAAGAACCTATCAATCCTAGACTTTTATCCTAACAAGTTTCCCTAAATGAAAGCACATGAAGCGGGTAGGAGGTCCACAAGTCCATGCAAACTCAATCAAATCAAATCCTAATCAAAATAGAAAGAGAAAACAAAACAACTTTGCTTAATTTGACTAATCCTAAAATGTCTCTTTCCTAATTCTCTAACAAGATCTATTAACTAAGAGCCCATATTTCCCTGACTAAACTCCTCCAACACTGCCATAACACTAAGGCGAAGAAAAGACCACAATTCTTTATATGTGCACCGCCTGCATTGAGTTGGGCATCGCACCCTTTACATCAGCCTTCACAAAAGGCTTGGTCAACTCCTCATTATGCTTAGATGACAGTGTGTGTATTCCTCTGCCCATCCACCTCCATTTTCCCCAAATCTCTTCTTTATGAAGTTTCTGAACTGTTCTCCCACTTATGCACCAATTTCCTCGTTCCCGTTGCACTCCCTCCCATTAACCAGCATTTTACTTATTAAATTCCTTCCCATGCCATTAGCAACCATATTAAAGAATCGTGTGTAAACATCTCCTTTCAACCAGGTTTGACGCAATCTTTGTCTCCATTCATAAACCCTTAAACTTAAGGTGTAAGGATAGGTTGTTTTTGTTGGAACCTAAGGAAGGGTTAGGATTAATTTGAGGAGATGATGGAGGGCTTGGATTTGATCAAGGGGAGCGGCACACAAGGGATATGGTGGTCCTTATGGCCGGCCATAGGAAGGCTTTAAGGAGGGCCCTTGGATCCATATGGATGGTTGGGATTTAGGCTAAGGATAAGGCTAACTAATTTAGGGTAAGTCTTCTCTAAAAACATGTTGGCAGGCTTGTTCTAGTTTTTTTTTTTTGAGAGGACGCTTTTTCTAGTATTCTGCTCCTCTAATGATACCTAAGAGCCCTTTGTCCTATCCACTTCCTGACCATTGCTAGCGTTTCCATCTTTTTTGCCAACCTGTCCTGTTTAAGTTGTTTTTGCTAAGCAATCACATGTGTTTTCAGATCATTCAACTTTCTTGCCAATTTAGCCATAGCCCATCCATCTTCTACCACTGCAGAAGCCCACCAATCAGGTATCATCTCCAGAAAGCCCTGTTCAGCTAACCACCTTTTGGACTGAAGGATTTTGCTATGGATCTTATCAAAGATTTCAGAAAATTTCAGAAAAAAAGTCCAGGATTTGTTTTGGGTTATATTTGAGCTGCATTATAAGCGAAGTACTCTTCCAGTAAAACACACTTTAGAAAGTTATAAAAACAGTACAACTTACTTTGCCTTCTTGGATCCGTAATCTTCAAGTTCCGCAACCACCCGATTAATGGCGTGGACAGCCATTTTCTTGATCTGAATCGCCAATACCATGATATTGAAAGATTTGACAGAAATAGTTGTAAGTAGGTAATTTTCCAGAAACATGCGAGACCAAGGTTTTCCAACTTACATCTGAAGTATAGTTTAGAGAGAACAAAGAAGTAAGAAACAGCCATACCTCAAGTTTGTCCTCCTTGGCAAAATGTCTTGGTGGAAGCCTACGATATTCTTCGTTCAACCGCATGCATTCATGTACATTTTCTGGTGAGATGAAATCAAGAGCAACCTTTATACATGACTGCCACAGAAGAAAGAAAGGTAAGATGATTACCATGAACAAAACTATAGAACCGATTCATGCTATTGAGAGAAAAAAGCAACTGCCCAAAAAGAAAATAAAAAAAACTGCCAAACCAAGAGATTGATTATTCTGAAAATTTTTTAAAAAATTATAGTTAGAAAAAACGCAGGGGTTAAGGGAAATGTGAAATTCTGCATACCTTGAGATTTCTCACTTGATGTGGACATCCTGTTGGAATGAACACAGCTTCTCCTAACTTTTGAACAAAAGTCCATGGCTCAATTCCTACAAAAATTATACACCAGAACTTTCAAAAAAATTACAAAAATTATACAAAATTCAACAAAAAATTAAAAAAAAAAGGTGGTAGTGCTCAAGGTTTAAGATGAAAGGCTCAAGCAATCAAACAATAGATTTAGCTAACCATATTCATCCTTGAGCTTCCTCTTGTGTTCTACTGTGAGATAGAAAGTTTGATCATAGATAGGATGGACGATCTGCAAAACATTAGAAACATGCGTTCAAAATTTACATGAAACAATCCAGAGTTACCATATTCCCTTAGAAGTGACTATCAAGCTACCTTCTCAACTGGGTTACAAAGTACATGCCTAAACTCTCTTGAATGCTTCTTGAGATATTCCTGCAGCTTACCGCAATCCTCTCTTTTAAATATGTCCCAGAGAGCACCACCATTTTCAAGTTGCAACTCCTCATCAGAAATAGATTTCTGCAAACTTTCCTTGTTCTTGTGACCAGAAAGTGCCAACCGTTTCAAGTTCATACCTTTCTTGCTTTGCTTGCCCTTCCTGCTCTTAATGCCAACCTTTCTGCCCTTTATGAAATCACTTCTTGAGTGGCATTCACCAGGTCCATTTTCCATACTTTTATCATTTTCATAAGCAGGGCTATATTCAAGATCCACCTGCTTTTTTTTGTCATCTACACGAACTTCGTTATCAACATGTCTAACATCAGGAACTGTGGATGAATCCAGTTTTATTTTCTTTCCGCTATCCTTTATCCCATCAAGCCTTTTGCCATACCCGTTCAGAGGGGCCTTGATATCCTTTTGAATGCAGATGGTGTTTAAATCTCTCTCTCCCATATGGGAACAAATAGACTCAGTCTGTGAAGTAGTTTCAAGGGTTCCAGAATCCAAAACCTCTGCATCAGGAGAATCTGAAGAGCTTCCCCTTAATCCCGTATGCTCAGCACCGTGTTTATTACCACCAGACCCACCTTTTTCATTCCTAACAACTGAATTGTCCAATTTGGGGCCTTCTCCCACTGGAGCGCTGCTAGTTTCTCCCATGAGGTTTTTGTTGCTGGTGCCCATGGATGACCCACACTCCCCAACTTCCCTCTTGACAACACTAGTACAGTCATCATCGTTACTTGAGTGGTCTTGTCCTTCAGTTTTACATTCATGAGAAACATCTAGATTCAAAGAAATATCTTGCTCATTTGCATTTTCAATGCCCTGATAGTGATCATCCACAAAGTTAAGAGAGGGATTTTCCTGCTCATCAACAGGGTGCTCTTGCAACTCTGAACTCTGAAAAATCTTGTCAATTTTCATATTCTCTGAAGCAGAACATGTTGCAGTGTCATCCAGAAAAGTGGCCTCACCGTCCATTTTCTGGCCATCTCTTATCTGACAAAAATTCACCTGTTCCTGATTTCCATGGCACTCTTTCGACATTGAGCTATCAAGAAATTCATCAAATTCCATCCTTTGGAGTGCCTGAGAAGAATATTCGTCCTTATCATCAGTCAAAGACACATCATCACCGTTGGTTTTATGCCTTTCCAGGATTGCGTGCTGATGCTCCACAGCTTTGGCTATTTCGTTGCTTGCAAGATTAGGAGGAACACATTCTCCTCTATGTTCTGAAGCATCAACTACCTCACGGTCACGTTTAGGTTTGGTGCTTGATGAGTCAGGTTTATTGCCTTTTCCAACAGTATGATCCATCTTGGATCTGGCTTCCTCTAGTTCGACGCTAGAAGCCTCTCTAGATAACACTGGATATATGTGAATACTATCCTGGCATGCCTCTGAATTGTTGGAGCACTCTTGCTGATCTTGAGTCTTGTGCTTCTTCTTCAAATGTTTTATTTTTGCAAGAGCATCTGGCTCGATTTTTTGCGATGCAGTATGTGCTAGTATATTCACCTAAAATTGGTAATCAAAATTCCCATATAAATGACTAAACAAAAGCAAGAACCCATCTTAAAACAGAGAAGAAAGAAACTAAATATTTTTTAATTGATTAACGTCAATAGCCTCTTGAATGAAGGAAATGAAAAGGTAATATTGCATTTGGATTAAATCATTGTTAGCTTCTGCAGCCATATTTTGATATCCTCTCAGAGACAAAATATTGCACCTAAAGCTGCAAAAAGAGAGTGACAAAGAACACATCTATGAAGTCATGCAACTGCCATTTCATTCCAGCTGTTATCCATCATTTAAACACAATCCACCCTACTAATCGTCTCAGTTGACTGTGCATGACATCTCTTTTATTTTGCCACTTGATTCTTAAATTTTTTTTCTGAAGAGATAGATTCTTGGAACTGAAGACAAGCCTTCATAAAACGTTGCTGCTGTGAAACCTAGAGTTCACAACTTCAATCATGGATACAGCCTCTTGTCGGAGAGCCAATTAAAGCTGCACATGATAGATAAAAGTGGTGGGAGCTCCACACACTGGACTGTTCTTTTTGCTTTTAATATGGCAATCTCAAGTTCATTTTTCTTTTGAGATGTAAAAGAAAGAGTATACTAGGCCAGTAGCCTTCTTAATTTATTAAACTTGAAAAGGGTTGCTTCAAAAGCTACAGAAGTATTATTTTCCTTTTGGGAAAAATTTGTGTAATATGCCTGTTTTTCCTTGATTATTATTAATGAAGGAGCTGGGTGGTTATCATCTGGACAACTACACTTTCACTTTTCAAAAAAAACACTACAGAAGTACACAATCCCACTCTTTAATAAACCTCCATGCAGAAAACCATGCACTCAAACAATCAAAAATCACCCCATTTCTTTACAACCAGTAGCCCACATAACAGCCAGCAGCATAGCAGTCCTCCAGTCTATACTAGTCAAAAAAGCCAGCACTTTGTTGCAAGAACATAGTATATGTAATAGTCAAAATTATGTATACTGTTGAATGAGTACAACAGAGAAAGTAACAATATCCACTTATTTCATTGCTTCTATTAATGCCAAAATTTATCAAAGTTACAATAATGTTTAGATACTCCCATCAAACAAATAATATAATGATAATAATGTATAAATTCTAAGGCAAAATTGCAGTACCTAGAGGGAAAGGGTACGACTTGGGGGAAAGGGGGGCCTAGATGCATCAATATTGTGTTTTGCTATGTTCTTTTGCCACTAAATGTATTTAAAACTATAACAATCCAATAGGTACATTTTATTCATCTTTAACATTGAAACTTTCAAAGTTTTGATTAAGATGATATAAAAGCACTAAAAAGAAAAGTCTTTCATTATTTACAATGTAAGAGACGTTAATATTTAATTAATATATTTTTTCAAGTATCTCTTTGCCATAGAATTGTAGCTTCCTATATATATATATTTATTTATTTTATTTTTTTTCAAAGCTGCAAGGGTTTTATATTCTGCAACATCATAAGTGCATTCAGATATGATGCAATTCCAACTATCAATATTTCTCATTTATCAATGCTGATACATCACACTATTAATACAATCTATTTTCTCAATATTTATATCCATATATCCCACTATCAACATTATCAATGTACTTTTCAAAAAGGATCCCCCATGTGACCATGTGCCTGTGTTGAGCCAAAGAAAGAGATCTGAGAGTCGCACACACGTGTGCGAGAGAGAGAGAGAGATCCAAGAGCCGGGGGAGGGGGAGGGGGAGGGGGAGGGGGGAATGTGCAGTGGGCGGTAACTGAGAGTGGGGTTGGGGAAGGATTGGCTGCAAAAAAATGAATCCACAGGATAGAGGGAACAGTTGCAGATAGAATGGTTGGTGAGGGACGTGTCAGCATAGAAGAGAGGATCTTTAGGGTCGGGTGGGGAACACGTGTAATGTTGAGTAGACCAGCATCTTGTTTTGGATATAGCAATAGATTGTGCCAAACCCACTAACATATGGGACCATTCC
Source organism: Thalassia testudinum (assembly GCA_037157565.1). Taxonomy (NCBI): domain Eukaryota; kingdom Viridiplantae; phylum Streptophyta; class Magnoliopsida; order Alismatales; family Hydrocharitaceae; genus Thalassia; species Thalassia testudinum. The sequence goes on from JAZHRO010000030.1 coordinate 61,235,205, forward strand.
AAAGAAGCACCAAAAACCATCAAACCCAATCAGTCCATTCTCACAGCAATCATAGGTCCTAAAATGCTTAAATTGTGGTAAGAACCTAGTTAACATTGTATATATATTGCATTCATATTATGCATTTCAAGCATTTGCATTTCTTCATATAGTTTTGCATATAATAATACTTTTTGTGGAACCCATTTTGATATAATACCTTTATCTTGTGAATGTAGGTCCATAAGTAATAAATGGAGGGCTAGAATCTAGAAGGCAAATGCAAGAAGAACCAAAACAATGCAATGAAGACCGAAGAAAATCCCTACAAAAAAGAAGAAAGAAAGAGGAGGAGTTGAAATGCAAAGCAAAGAAGAGGAGAGGAGGTCAAGAACCCAACTTCTCATCCATGAACTTAAAACCCAAGCCAACCTAAACCTAAACCCTTGAGCCAAAACCAAATACTCTTTACCCAACCCCCATTACCTAATTCCTAGGTCAATTGCTCGTTCCCACCATTAATTTCCATTTTTGGATCTCAATTGGGCTAAGTGGCTCTTGATTGGACTCCCACTAAGCCACTTAGGTGCACCTAGCATTAATTAGGTCCAATCTAGATTCCCTCAGCATCCAACTGAGAGTTCCTAGTACCAAGATCTTAGACAATTAACCTTGTACACCTTCAATTTAATATTTGAATCTCAATTAGGCTAAGTGATTCTTAATTGGATTTAGTGGTTCTTAATTAGGCTCACCCATGTCCAATTAGATCCACCTAATCTCAATTGGATTCACCATTATCCTACACCCTCACCTAGTCCTAACTTGTTCCCTAACTAACCTACTCCTATAGTGATCCTAAAGCCCACCACACCTTAGCCTTAATAATCCAATTCAATCCCATTAAATTGGATCCACAATTGTGGATCTAACCCACCATTATAATCCGTGCACCCCCACCCCATAAACTTACGCATGCATGCATAAAAAAAAGATCACACAACACCCACCCCCCTCCCATTTTTTCTTACAAGCTCTCTCGTTTTCTCTTTCCCATCCTACACGCACCCTCTCTACTTCTTCCTCCACAACCTCCTCCTCAAGCTCTTCCTCTTAGGTGTCTCCTCTCCAACGTGAAGCAAGTAGCCCGTGGATCACCTCCAAGGTGTGATGACCTCCATTGGTGTGACCTTCAACCCCTATCTTCAAGGTAAGATGACCAAGGCTCTCCTCCACCTTCAACCATGACCATGGCTACCCAAGCACTCCCGAGCTGGCATGGATACTCCTCCTCCGATTCTAAGTATTTCTTTTCTCCTCCCATCTCTTGAGTTTTAATGCTTTATTAGATAGATGTTTTTGTTGGAAATTGTTAGTCATGTTCATGTATTTCTTTTCTTTTTATTATATTGTGGTCTGTTATGGGCATTTAGAATGAAGTTTGATGACATTATTTGCATGACGATGATTTTAGTGGTTTGTTGATGTAAATGATTTCTCTTTATTCCTTCTATACTACATGCTAACCATCTCATTAGATCACCCTTCCACCACTTAATTCATGTCCTCAACACCCCCTTATCACCACCACCACTTAGCCACCTATCTAGCCAACCAAACCCCCTAGTTAATCTACCTATTAAACCATTCCTTAGGACCCTAAACACTCTCCTAAACTCCAATTTCAGACCTGTCCCTTACCCTTGTACACCTAGGTTTACTCTTAATTTAGATCCCCTTAAGTCCCAAAACAGTCCTAGTTAGAGCCCCTTAGACCCACCTAAAGCATCCCTTAGTTGTGACCTATCACTCCTAGTAGACACCTGTCTTAGGCACCTTATTTAGGACCCAATCCTTCTTAATTTCAGATATAAATTCTAGTCCTATTTATGCCCCAAAACAGCCCTATTAGACCCTATGAAGCATTCTTTTTAAATAGCATGTTAGCATGTTCACTTTCACTTTAGATAGCATGCATGATTATAACAAATTTGCCTCCATGTGAATCAACCCTACTCCCGCTATCCATTGTTCTCCATTTGTTAGTGAGATAGGATTTTAAATTTGATCATGATTCTTCGTGCAACGACATTGACTTTTTTCTATCGCAAAATCACGCTATCACCAACCCCATCTCAACCCAAAGCTTCTAGACCTGAAAAAGTGATAATCAATATCCTCAGCCCTATCATCATGCATCAAGCAAGTGGTATTTGCATCAGGGTTCCACCGTCGACAACTCCACTTAGTAATAACCCTCTTTCAATGGCTCCAAGACCTTCACTCCATCTTCCCAATTTCAACAATCCTTCACTCCTATCCATATATTATCATGGAGCTGCATCAACTCAATAAACAAGCCTCCAATAGAGCAGACACAGAAGTCAACATCCTCCTCCAACTCCACCTGATGGAGAATTCCTTGTGCTAAAGCAAAATGACAAGGGAATGTCTCCTAGAACTGGTGATGATAACACCATGGATCTCTCAAGAATTGGAAGCCTGCTTCGTTAACAAATTGTGGAGCAAAATGCTCATCCACTCTTGAAAGACTCCCAGAAGGCCATGGCAATTATTACACATCGATCAATCCAGCTAAAGACCTTGCCATACAACTCATACAGAAGGCGAGAGGAAAATCCATCATTGCTGCCCACGAGCACCACATAGCAAGAGCCTCATCCATAGTCCTCATCCGTCGAAGCCCTAGTCTGCCTTCACCAATAGGCCAACACACTTCCTTCCATGCCACCAAGAGCCCTACCTCTCCCCCAAAAAAAAACTCAAAATCCTTGCCCATCTGCACAATTCCAAAATCTTGCGGCACCAAAAAGATAAACAAATAGAAAACAAGAATTATTGCAAGCACAGCCCTCACAAGTACAAGCCTACCTCCTACCAATAGCAGCAGTAAAATAGTGAAGTCCTTGTACCTTAATCCATGAATGTCAAGTGGCAAACGAGATAAGAAATAGGCAACTACCCTCAATGTGAATGACGAAGCTCATCCTCCACAACAAAGGCAACACAGGACTTATTGCAATAAATCTGTAGTCCTGATGCCTCCTTAAACACATGCAACAAGGCTGCTACATCCTCTATGGTTGGCACTCACCCCTCTATCATGTTTAAATTCTATCCAGTGAAGCAGCCCAAGAACAGGCCAACCGCATATGCTACATAACCGCACATGTTCAACCAACCCATGGGTGTGTTCAACTTTTACAAAACACATGGATTGTATTAATACATGCTTCCTGTACATGGATTGTTTAACCAGCCCATGGGTGTGTTCAACCTTTGCAAAGTACAATCTAGCAAAACTAAAAACATTCTCTTTTCGGAAGGGAAAACTAAAAACTATGTAAACTCATGAATCCCCAATAAGAAAAACCAAGTGCATAAAAAGAAATAAGGTAAATAAGCATGATCACTTGCATATAACTAGGCAAAGTACATCTCATATTTTCCAAAAGAAGTTATATAGCTAATGCCAGTTGTCACTCTCACATTCAACTGAAAGTTGCAGAAGCCCTGATACAGAAATGTCAATTCAAAGCATCATTTCCTATTTACTGAAGCTGGTCTGAGTCTCTACATAAAATCACTAACAGCAGAATACCTCTGTTCAGAATCCAACAACTAAAATTTATTAACTTTCTGCAAGTCTAACATCCACTATCCACCAATCATCGTAAATTTACATCTATCATTTTCACAAAAAATGCACACACACTAAACTTACATCTAAATTCAAACATAAGCAAAAGAATAAAGTGAAATCATAACTGAACATACCGCGTCAGACATATCACAGTGAAGTTTGGTAACTGAATCCCCTCTGCCCAACTCTTCAGTAACACCATAAGCAATATATGTTTTTGGCCCAAGGTCAGGTTTAAGACTTCTTTCCGGGAGCATAGCAGCAAGGTTAAGGGTGCCATGTTTAGGATCAGTATATGCCTGGAATGGTAATGCACTGATAAACTCCAAACCATGCCGAGCTAGCCGTTCTTCAAAAAAGTTAGAAGGAGGCCAATCTTTAAGTTTTAGCAGCTCTGGCCATCCCTCTTTATCATATCTCACATTACTATACCGACTGAAAAATTGGCTGATTTTTATATCAAGCTGCATAAAAAGAGGGATATTTAGAAAATATTAACTGTTTACTACCATTTAACCCAAAATTGAAACAAGACCATAATCTTTCTAAAAAGAAAAGATAATGCCCTACTTATCAAATATAACTAAAGTAGGAAAAAATGATCAATCTTATTCTCCAAGAAAACCATCCACCTCTTTATATAGAGAGATGTGTTGAATAAATTACATCATGAGTCCAACAGAAAATATCAAATAACAAAATAGTTCATAACAGGAAACTAAGATAAATAAAGTGCCATATCAACGCTCCCTCTCAAACTTAAGCATATATATCAATGATACTCAGCTTAGAACAACATATGTCAAATGCAGATCTGGGAAAAGGCTTCATGAATATATCCACAACCTGGTCTTCAGACGAGACAGAAATAGTGTAGATAATCCCATGTATCAGATCTCTGGTCCAATGACAATCAACCTCAACATGCTTCATACGCTGATGAAACATTGAGTTGTTTGCAATGTAAGTAGCAACACAATTATCACACCCCATCTCCATAGGCCCCTCCACCTAAACATATAGGTTTCATAGTACTGATCTGATCCAAACCATCTCTGTAGCGATTTGTGCCATAGTACGGTACTCTCATTATACACTTGACCTGGAAATAATTTGTTGCTTCTTGCTCTTCCAGGTTACAACATTGCCTGCCAGATAAGTACAAAAACCAGCTGTCGACTTTTTGTCTGCCACACAACCTGCGTAGTCAACATCAAAATAGCCAGCAACACTCATAGATGTACCCTTCTAAAAGAGGATACCTCTACCATGTGCTTTCTTCACGTATCTAAGTACCTGCATAGCAGCATCCCAGTGCCGCTTGAGTGCTTTGTCCATGAACTAGCTGAATTTCCCAACTACAAGGGAGAGGATAGGGCGTGTAATAGTAAGATATAAAAGTTTACCAACCAATTACCTGTAGGATCTGTTGTCTACAGGCGAAGAGTCAGGGTCATATAGATGTCCCTTGTGATCCATAGGTATATTAGCAGGCTTAGACGCTAGTAGCCCTAACTCCTACAATACATCAAGAGCATACTTACACTGACTGTGAACAATACCTTCTTTGCTGCGTGCCACCTCAATACCCAAGAAATATCTCAATTCACCTAGATCCTTCATGACAAAGGCTTCAACTACCTTCTTTTTCACATCGACTATCCCAGCATTGTCATCTCCAGTAAGGATGAAATCATCAACATAGACTAGGAGTACAACAACTCCCCCAAAGCTTTTCCTGACGAAGAACGAATGATCAGTAGAGGACCTAACAACTCCCATAGTCTAAACCTCCTCTGACAATCTCTGGAACCAGGCCCTCAGACTCTGCTTCATACCATAGATAGCCTTCTTCGGTCTACATACGCAGTCCCCCTAAGTCTCAAACCCCAGAGTTGTTACACATAAACCTCCTCTTGTAGATTTCCATACAAAAATGCATTCTTGACATCCAGCCGATAAAGAGGTCAATCATAGTGAGCAGCAACAAACAGTAGGACGCCATGCTACAGGTGAGAAGGTATCAAAAAAATCTACTCCATATGTCTGAATAAATCCCTTTGCTACTAGTCTCGCCTTGTTGCGAGATATAGTGCCATCTGGGTTATACTTGAGAGTTGAGAGCAAAGACCCAATGACACCCCATTGTCTTGGCCTGACTGGGCAGAATAGTCATTTCCCACGTTCCTCTAGAGCATAAAGTAACCATCTCTTCCTCCATGGCCTAACGCCATTTTGAATCCAGCATAGTTTACTGATGGGACATGGGAAGCTGTGTCGCAGAAAGTGCAGCTGTGAACATAGCAAACGATCTACCAAGATTGGTAGTCGACACTGCTCCTGCAGTCTGGTAGTGGGCACAGTCGCGGGGTGCCTTCCGAACAACAATCAGAAGGTCAAGATCCTCCTTACAAATACTAAGAGGCATAGCCTACTGCTCAATAGGAAAAGTAGACCCAGCAGAAGAACATACACAATCATCACCAGGACAACTCACATCAGTATCAACACATACCTGACTAGCGGAGTAGACAAGTGGCTGAGGTGGTCGGGGGTGTGTGCTTGACGCCATGTGTGCAGTTTGTATGTAACAAGTAACCTGTATACACGAGTAACCTCTACCTCTTGTCTAGAATTATCCTCTAGAGTATCCTCGGTATGAGTAATAGGTATCTACTTCAAAGGAATTGGCGGTATAGACATGAGAGTTGAGCCTCCCTCAAACACCAACTGATGGTCATCTGTAGAAAAGTATGGAACTGGCTCATGAAAGGTGACATCTACAGTCATAGAATGTTTCTTACCTCTTAGGTCTCTGGGTGCTACCATATTTTTAAAAAATACATTTCACTGCTCTTGAGGCTAACTTATCTCTACTAGTCCAAGCACATGGACAAAGGCAACACAACCAAAAACACGATGTAACACAATAAACAATTCCTTCTCTGGATGGACTTGCCAAAGAACCTATTCCTGAATAGCTGAGTTGGGCAATCTATTAATCAAATAACAAGTGGTCAGTACTGCATCTCCCCAGTAAACCTATGGCACATTATGCTGAATGAATAATGTTCTAGCCACATCCAATACAAAGCAATGTTTTCGCTCAACCACACCATTCTACTGCAAAGTGTCGGGGCAGGAAGTTTGGTGAACAATCCCAAGAGATCTATAAAAGGATACTAAGTTTGCTGTACAAAACTCCAAGACATTATCAGATCACAGAATTTTCACATTGACAGTAAACTGTCTTTATTTGTAAAATAAACGTTTCAATCGCAAACCCAATATCTGAAAATCATCCACAATAAACAAATAAAATCGATGACTAAGTCTATCAGGTACTCTACTAGGACCCCATAAATCCATATGCAATAACTAAAAAACTGCAACAGAACCCTGAGATGAACTAGACGGAAAACTAGTTCTGTAACGCTTTCCCAACTGTCATGCATCACACAAAATCTCAATGGTAGGTGATATGTGAGGGATAACGCATCGTAGCCTGTCGAGTGAAGGATGCCCAAGATGACGATGCCACTAAAGAGCTGTATCAGCACTAAATGCAACTTCACCCTGACATGTGACAGCAAAAGATGTTTGGATCAAGCAATACACACCCCCTTCCTCATATCTACCACCAATCGTCTTCCCCATGAGTTGTCCTGAAAAATATAGCCCAACTTATCAAAAATGGCACAACAATGCAAGTCCTATTCTGCTAACAAACAAAAGGTTGATCGCAAAATCAGGAACATAAAGAACATTAAGCAGAGTCAGTGAAGGAGTCACTGCTACATCTCCTCTGCCATGTACTATGCACTATCTACGATCTGCCACCTGAACGGATCTGCCAGACAGAAAATTCTGAACTTGTCTAAAGCCTAGCTGATCACCACTGAAATGCTGAGACATTCCTGAATCGACTAGCCACAGTGCACTATCAAAAATACCACTACCAGAGATATAGGCAAGATATATTCCTGAGGAGGCCATAGCAGCAGTATTAGTAGCAATAGGAGTCGCCTGGGTCAACTAGACGAGACCCTAAACAACAGCATCATAGTCAGCATGAAACATCGTGTCGCTCGCCTATTCAGAAGAAATAACTTGGTTGGCCATAGGTGGTCTACCATGCCTCAACCAGTAGGAGGCCTTCGAGTGACCAACCTTGCCACAGTGCGAACATATGGTGCGGGGTCTGCCAGTCACACCCCCACCACCATGTGTTCTCCCCCTAGTAGATGAAGCACCACGTCCACTACAAGTAGCAGCTACAAGGGCAAGAGTCTATCCAACATCTAATATGGGTGGTTTCACAACAACTCTGCTCATGTGACTGTATGCTTCCTTAAGAGAGGGAAGCTCAGCAAGAGTCAAGATCCGAGACCTTGCTACCTAGTATTCTGGTCAAAATCCATCAAAGAACTAAAGAACAGCATACTCCTTCCTGTGCACCCTTTGTGTGGCACAAGTATAGACGAAACAACACGCATTGTATTTCTCCAGGAGCCCCTCAGTGCAGCATAATACTGAGACAGTGGCTGCCCTCTTGCTTCAGTCCACCAATGGCATGGTGGATCTCGAACACCTTGTTAGAATTCTTTTCATGATAATATGTCACGTAAAGAATCCCACATCTCCATAGCCATCTTGTAGTACATGATCTTGTCCCCAATCTGAGACTCCACAAAATTCATGATCCAAGCATGGACCATTACATTGTCCTTCCATGTGACATTCTTCCCAGTCTTCTCTTGTGGTTCGACTCCATCAAAATGTGTTCATTATCGTGTCCCTCTACAGTCATGAGGAAATCTGAAACCATCTAGCATAGTATAGTTAGTCTCATTTAGCTTTACGATAAGAACAAAGGGAGTTTTGGAACTCCCGACGCCCGCAGCGGTAACCGATGACACCTTCGAAGAGCTTGAAGAAGCCGTCGTGCCTTGGGACAACCACAAGATGCCACAAACATGATCTGAACGCACTATTCAGATCTGAAAAACTGAAATCAGTGAGAACATGATCACTTGATCATGAAATCTAAGATTGGGAGATCTCAGAAATCATCCCAAGAGTCACATGCACACCTTACGACAAGATTTTACACATGTTAGGGTGAGGGGAAGGCCCTAACTCCGCTCCCAAGAGGCACTCCTCCCCCTTGACGTCAAGTTGGTCAGCCATCAACTACCACCACCCGCAACAATGATGGATGGCAATAGCAGCAGCAACGTAGGGCAACACTAGCCTCTAGATGACACAACTCCGCCTCTAGAAGAGGGACAAGACTACCACTGGCAAAGGAACGACGCCACTAGAGGAGGTGCTCCAACCTATTGCGACGGGCGAGGCACCGCTAGGGGAGGCACACTGGCCTGCTGCAGTGAGCGACGGCCTCCTGCAACGAGCGGAGCGCCACTGGAGAGGGGTAGCAGCCTGCTACCACGGGGACGCGCCGACAGAAGGGCGTACCGACCCTAGAAGGGAGGCAATGGCCCAAGGAAGGATGGTCAAGAGCTAGGGTTTGGGTGTAGGGTTACAGAGGCTTTTGGTGGGTGAGATACCAAAGTGCCAATCTAGGATCGCCACTCTAATACCAAGTCAGAAAAATCGATCAATCTTATTCTCCAACAGAACCCTACACCTCTTTACATAGAGAGAGGTGTTGGATAAATTGTCATGAGACCAGCAAAAAACATCAAATAACAAAATAATCCATAACAAGAAACTAAGATAAATAGAGTGCTATATGAACAACTAATTAACTCCTCCAACTGATAAGCGCTTGAAAAAAAGTTTCGCTAATCCACTGAAACATGAAGTGAAATTTTTGTTTCATGGAACTTGTCCCAAACAAATAATATCAATTTTAATCCACTATTATTTAGGAAGTTAGGAACAGCACTATAAACTTGGGGCTTTTTTCTTGAAAAGGGAACTAGGGGTTTTCAATTTCCCATAAACTAGAGTAGATAATGAATCAGCAATATATGCCCACAGGGACTGCTGCGAAGTGGATAATGGAAAAGAAGGGTTGGTCCTCATGGTATTTAAAGAAAATCATAATAGAACCCCAGATGAACAAGTATACCAATGAGAAAAATATGGTAGTAATCATAAAGGCCTTCACCCTAAAGGAAATGGATTGATACAAGTTGTACTGTCACAAATGTACCTAAATAATGGAATAAACAAAGCAAAAAATTTAGCTAACCTCACACATGTCTAGACAGTCAATGGCTGTGACATCATATTCTTGAAATCCAGCTCTAGATGTAGACTTCTCACGTATTGCACGAGAAAGAACCATCGGCTCCCAGCTTAATCCAGACCCAAAATCCAGCACATCACGCACAATTACCGGTTCCCCCCGGATCCAGTGATTCCGGAAATGCTCAAGGTTTCCTTCTTGGAGATCTTTAGCAGTTGGGCAGTACAAGTAGTTATCACCAGAAGACTCTCTTGAAGCTCCTTTTCTTATATCAGGGTTACTTGAATCAATCTGTCCAAATGTGTTAAAACAAGAACACAGGGAAGAAGTAGGACATGCTTTGATGTTTACAAAGCTTGACGACAATTGTTTGGCCTTCAGTTCTAACTCAAACAACCAATTCACAGGGAACACCGATTTTAGCTCAAGTATAGAATTCTCACAGCCACCAAGTTCCCTTGGTGGGCAGGGGATGCTACCATTACTATTAGATTCCCACCTCGCTGAAAGCCTGTTGCAACTTTTAGAAACCTCCTTGCATGCATTCAATCTAGTTGCACGGGCCTTAGTACTGTAAATGGGGGGACCACCATGTAGATATCCTCTTCCTCGGTCTTCATATTTAACAACTAGTGGTTCACTTACAGGTAGGCAGCCTTCACGAAGTTCTTGACAACATCTGAGACATAGATCAAAAGAACAGCTTGGGCAACTTCTATGGTAATCGATGATTGAAGTTTTACAATAATCGCTGCATCAATATCACAGAAATCAGGCACACAACTCAAGCATAAGAAATTAGGCAAATACAGAAATATACAAGTTAAAATTTCAAATATGTCACAGATTAGTGGCATCAAGATGGTGAGGAAAGCTAGTAACAAGAAGTAATTACCAATACATGCGCTCGTCTATATCACAGATAACCTGGCATAGTTTCAGCTCAGCCACTTCCAAGCCTGTATCCTTAAACTACTTTAGTGAGAACCAGATAATCAGGAAAGAAGTTTCATAAGATTCAACAAGTTACCTTGAATTTCAGCCTCTTTCTTCTTCTCCGCAGCCTGTTGGGTGCATATACTTTGGAGCCATGGGAGAACAAAAGGCAACAAATACTGAGAATGTTGTATCTTGGTTTCCATGTCTATCTTCTTCTCTGGAAGCTAAATGGTATGCATATGAAATTTACTAATTGGAATGTGCACAAGAGAAGTTGCAGAATCAAAATGATATTAGTACATGCATCATAATTAAGTCTTAGCAAACTGCACAATAAAACAAGGAAAGTTATACCTGTTTTACTTTCTTTAAGCGTAGACATTGTTTGCAATTACAATTCCCTCGACAAACTGGGCATTTCTCAGCAATTTCTTCCTCAGATAAGCGATACCTGAAAATTTTATTAATAGGAACAGTACTTACATGGTCTATGAAAAAAGGAAAAGTGGAAAACCAGTAGTAACATGAAGAGGTTTTTTTTATCGGGACATTATACGAATTGAGGCCACATATTAAGTCTAAAGTAAACCAGATCTCGCAGCAGTAGAAACTGTCTTCCGTTAGAATAGTCCACATTAGGAAACCAAATGTGCTTCATAGTTACTGTGGTTTTAAGACAATTGAAAATGAGAAATGTTTAGCATGCTTCACACAAATATATATATCACAAAATTATTGGCTAGTTAGATGCATTAGCTGCAATTGCAATAATCACTTTCCTGAATAACTATTAAAAGCAAGAAAATGTGGTTACATCTTTAACATTTGGAGATATAAATCAATTGAAACACCAAATGTAAACATATAAGTCACAAAACCATTAACTGAAAATCCAGAAAGAATATCGCATCATTCCTACCAGCGAAGGCATGGAACACAGTATCGTCTGGATTTGCAATTTCTGCAACGAACAACACTTCCTCTATCATTCCTCTGGCATTGGTGGCACAAGAGACTATTCGAGTTTTTTGCATGTTTCTTTTTCTGCAAATCCTGCAAGATATACAAAATGTACTAGCTCTATCAACAAAAATGAATTTTACTTTTGAGGAGAAAAAAAAAAAATTTGAAAAGTCAAAGGGTAGTTATCCAAGTGATAACCACCCACCATCATCACTTTTGAGGAGAAATTGAAAGGAGGAAGCAAAAAAGAGGCTGCGATGAGCTCAATCCAAGGGAATTTACTGGCCACTACCTTTTTGGGTGCCATTCTAGGTCTAGAGAGAGTTCTCTGCCTCATGTTATAACCATTCTCAGTCACTCCCTGCTCTTCAGACAAAAGTTTGTTATCATCTTTGCCTTGTGCATCTTCCATTGCCTTCTTTGCATTACCCACAATTCCCTCCCATTTAAGCAAATTATCCTTTGAGACTTTTTCTCCCTACCACTTCCCTCTTTCTAAATTTACAATCTTCTGAATTGATGAAGTTGATGAGAAAGAAATGGAAGCAACCAAAAATACTTAAATCTATCAAAGAGGGGAAAAATAAACTTACTTCTTCTGAATTGTCTTGCCATACACTCTTTGGACGTCCCCTCTTTCTCTTGCTTTTAACATGTTCACCCTTATGTTTCACTTCAATCACATTTTCCTGAAAAGCAATGTAGCGATGATACTACACATGAATCTGAAATGGTGAAACAGCACCAGACAACCAAAAAAAAAGTTCAAATCTACCAAAGAGAGGTAAAACAACCTACTTCTTTGGAATGTTCCTGCTGTATACTCTTTGGCCGTCTCCTCTTTCCACTGTTTTGCACATTTTCACCTTTCTGTTCCACTTCGACACCATTTTCCTGAGTAGCAATGTCGCCAATTCACACAGGGAGTCATAGCATGGGATTGTTGGCAAAAGTCACTTGCCAAGTTTGTTAGTTGCTTAGCTGTTAAATCTAAGTGTCTTGTGAGTCGAGTTAATTGTTTTTCCTTATTTAGTTTAGGATTATCCATTTAGGAAAGTTGTTAGAGACTTAAATCTTTGATTAAAGATTTGTTTTACTAAATTGTTTAGGGATTGGATCTCTATATAAAAAGATCAATACCCCTAACATGATCTAAGTTCCCTAATAATAAAATAGAGACTCCATGTATTCTTCTACTCTTTAACATGGTATCAGAGCAACTTCTCTTGGGAACCACACCTCCAACAGTGTGTCTAGAGATCTCATAATTTCTCCCGTATGTGAAGAACTCCATGCGTGATCTGAAGGTTGGACATGACCAAGGCAAGACCTCAATTTTCCGGCATCAACGCGTGAAGAAAGAGATCCCTACAACCCTCTCCCTCCCTATGCATGAATTAAAGTCCATGCTATACCTTGTGCGTGGGTCAATCCCAACATGACCGGTGTTTTTTGACTGAGGAAACTCGGGTTTCTCCTACACCAATCTTTGCATGGAGATCTCTTCCTATGCATGAGCCATGGCCGATGCGAGGTAGCCACCATGTGCTTCAGATTGTCTCTCGTTCTATTGCGACTGCTATTCTGCTACAATCACCATCTGCTTGAGATCATCTCTCACCTACAAGTGCTCGGGATCGTCTCCTAGATTACTACTTCTTGGGATCATCTCCCAAACTACAACTCTAGTCCGTGGCCCAATTCAAAGATCGATGATTGTCCATGCATCCAACATCGACACACATGCACTCTTTCAAGTTGGAGACGTTCAACTTAAGGGGGAGTGTTTGAAGATTGGTGTGATCTCCATGTTGGAGATTGTGGAGATCTTCCAAGATCCTCCACATTAAGTAGAGGAGAAAAAAACTCCTCTTTCTTATTATCCACTTTCCATGTTTTATGATTTCTTGTCATACAATTATCTCTTTAGGAAAATATATGCTTTTTTTTTTTTTTGAGAAAATTTAGGGAAAATATATGTTAGGAGTTGATTTGATTATGTTAGAGACATGTTTTACTGTTTTTAGAAGATTGTGTGAGATTTGTGAAGTAGGATTGGTCTCTCTACATAAAAAGACCAAATCCCCTCATTTCTCTTTGAGTTTCAATAATAAAGAACACCAAGTCTCTTCCCTACTCTGCATCTTGCTTAGGATCGAATCCCACCTGCCTAAAGGCCTGCATCAATTTTTTTTCTGACTCCCAACGAGTTTGGTTTCCACCAGTGAAGAGACAACTACTTACATAGCCGACTATCTGCTTGCCTGCATGCCTAACTACCTACGTGCCTGGTTGACTACACGCTTGACTGCTTCTTGCCTGCTCCAGCCCCGAATTATGTCTAATGGGGGGAGCTCTCCTACTGCTACTACTGCTGCAGCCTACTACTATCTACTGTTGCTATCTCCTGCTACTACTGCTGCTAAAGCCCTATTACTGACGTCTCCCAAAACTATTGCTTGGGGTTCAAGTGAAGAGTGGAAACCATTCATGCATGAGTACTACTTCTACTGTCGTACTTTCCCGCAAGTTGGAGACATCCAACTTAGGAGGGAGTGTTTCACACCAACTCACACAACCGATCGTAGCATAGGATTATTGGCAAGAGTCACTTGCCAAGTTTGTTAGTTGCTTAGTTGTTAAGTCTAGGTGTATTGTGAGTCAAGTTAATTGTTTTTCCTCATTTAATTTAGGATTATCTATTTCAAAAGTTGTTAAGAGATTTAAATATTTGATTTGAGACTTCTTTTCCTAATTTGTTATGGGATTAGATCTCTATATGAAGAGATCAATGCCCCTTATGTTATTAGAGTTCTCCAATAATAAAATAGAGACTCCACATATTCTTCTACTCATTAACAGCAGTGAAACTACACGAGTGATTCTAAACTAATGAAATGGCACCACACAAAGAGACATAAAAACCTTACTTCATTCAAATATTCTTTTTGTACTCTCTTTGGCCGTCCCCTTTTTCTTTTGGGTTGTGTATTTTCACCTTCACTCATATTTTCCTGTGTAGCAACAATGGATGTGAAACTACAAGTGATTTCTGAAATACTGAAAGAGCACCAAAATATATCACCCCAAGAACACGTGAAGATACACAGTCAGACCTTTCTCTTATCTAAATCCCCCACCTTCCGCTCATTTTCCATTCCCGTATTCTTCTCCCTAGTCAGGTTACCCACTTCTGCAGTTTCCTTGACACATAAGAGGCAGAAGATCAGAACTTTCAAACAACAAGGCAAGATTTCTCAAAAACTACAATAATATAGCCAGGAGCAGAGAAAAGGTATGATTTTTACCTTGTCAGAAACCTCAGTCCTCTGCTTCTCCTTGTTTTTTCTTTTCTGCACTTCCATTGCCATTTCATTTTTCTCTATTGTCTCTTCCATCTCCTCCTACAGCACCAGAACCCAATAAAACCCAAAAAAACAAAGCATCAAATCAAACCGCAGAAGCAATCTATAACAAAAACTTCCATCAACCAAATGGGATCCCTACAGACACCAAAATCACAACAAGAAACATGCAAGAACGTTCCAAGACTTTACCTCATCAGAATCACCCTCCTCACGCTTCTCCATTTTTCCTTTCCTTGTTTTTCCCAGTCTCTCATTTTTCCGCATTACCTCTCCTACACCATCACCCTACCAAATGTTTGCAGAATTCAGTAAAAACCAAAGCAAAGAGCTGACTGGGCGACCAACAAATTACGCTAAGCAAGTATTGAAAACCAAAGCACTGAGCTAAATTTCAAAAAAATACACATATCAGCACCAACATTCGCAGCAAGCAAGCTCCAAAATTTCCAAACTTCACCTCATCCGAAGCCTCCTCCTTCCGCTTCTTCTTCATTCTCCCATTCTTCCTTTTCTGTCCACCCCTCCGCACCCCATCTTCCACTTCCTTGTCCTACCAAACAAACACAATAAGGACACACATAAGCAAACAAACAAACAATTCAACCTACGAAAGAAGGAAAAGAACACATCTTTCGAGCAAAAGCCAATAAGCCAATACCAAAAAGGCATGAGCTTCACCTCATAGGGCTCCACCATAACACCCAAACACGCACACAATTCAACCAAATGAAGAAGGGAAAAGAACACATCCTCCCAGCACAGAGATAAAACTTTAATTTAAAAAAAAAAAAAAAAAATCAACCAAGTAAAGAAGGAAAACGAATACATCTTCCCATCAAAAACCAGGAAGCCAATACCAAAAAAAGACAGGAGCTTTATTACCTCATCGGCGTCCTCCTCCATGAACAAGGTGCTCCACCCCCCGGTCACCCCCTTCCTCTCCCTCAGTTTCATCTCTCTCGACGGCAGGAACTTCACCCCTTCCCCGACCCTGAAGGCCCTGTCCTTCTCTCCTCCCCTCCTCTTCTTCCCCCTCTTCCCCCATCTCGCCTTCCCCTTTACCTGCTCCTCGCCCTCCACCACCCCATCACCCTCCTTCCCCTCGACCTCCTCCCCCCCATCACCCTCCTTCTTGTCGACAGCCTCCTCCTCATCCTCCTTCTTCCTCTTCTTGTCGGGGAATCGAGACAGGTGATGAGGGCACATGTTGGAACCCTCGACCTTGCGAAGGGGGCATCGCCAGCTCTTGCCGTCGTTCCTCACGCAGCGGAGATCGTCGGGGACAGGAGGCCCCTCTAAGCTTTTCTTCGCGGGCATATAGCGGGAACCCTCGCGGTCGCTCTCTGTCGCGCTCCTCTCCTCTGAAGGTGGAAAGTGGAGAGAGAGTGGGGGAAGGCGGGGGGGTGTGTCCGGGTGGGGAGTCAAGAGACAGCGGGTGGGGATTTATACCTCTGGCTGTTCAAGGAAACACTGTGGTTCACCATGCAATGGTGCAGGAGTAGGTGGGGATCCCAACCATTTGTTTCACAATCTGATTGTTAGTAGCTATTAATTAGGAGATGCTCCCAATGTCTTAGGCAGTATATGGCAGCGGCTTTAAGTGGAGAGGAGTATTTATTTGGGTGGTAATTTAAGTGATAGAATAAAATAAAATAATTAGTACGGTGATGTTACATTGATGAATATTTATTAAAGATAAGGATATGGATGTAAGTGGATTAATGTAATATAGTAAATATATTTTAATAGATATATTATGTTGAAGTAGATATATTTTAATATGTATTGGTATTGATGTGATCCAGTAGCATTATTTGAAGTTAATGTTGATTAAATTAATTTATTTTCCTATCCAATCTCACCTACTATAATGTCACAATCTCTTTTAGGTGGGACATTTCCTCTCCAATTCCGTTGCCAAACACAACATTAACATTTAAGATGAGTTTTTCTGCGATATTGAAATGCTCTCGATTTCATCTTAAAAGATTGGTTGAATTCACGTTTGTTCCAGAGAAGCGCTAGTTTCTTCTTTTACTTTTTCTTTTGTTTTTTTTGCTTTAATCAGTGCCAACACTACAATCAACTTGTAAGATTTGGCTTTAAGGTTGTGAGTTGTGAAATTTGCATGATTCATTCACTATGAGATACCATAATATAAGGTGGATTCGAAAAACTTATATTCGCCTCATGTCAACGAAGGGTCTGTAGGAAGGCAGTGGTCAGACCCTTCTAGCCACCGTGTGTTCAATAGCATGTCTATAAATGAAGAAAGAATTACAGCACCTAGGCGAACATAGTCGCTCGTGATCACCTATGGAGCAACAATGAAACCTCACTCTTGCTAACCAACCTTGACTATAATTGATTAAGAGCAATAGTAGATTCGCTAAGGCAACCCAAGGAGGAAGGACCCTCACCTCGATTCACAATGCTTGACATTGTCCAGTGTTACAACCCGATCTAGCTCCACATGGGAACCGGGTCGGACCGCATCATTATCCAAAGACCCGATTGTTCAACAAGAAATAAACCAAAACTATGACATTTTCACACATGCATAATAGCAATAAAAAGATTAAACAACATAAGGGAAATAAATAAGCCCATGCACTAGCATCCATTATGAGAGATAAAAGTAGTGTAATAGCATAGCCATCACAATAGACGATAACAAGGAAACAAAAACTAGTAGATCTAAATCTAGATACTCACTGCAACAAGGAATAAGAATATACTACAGCAAAACGAACGACAGCTAAGGTTAAGGCTGGGCTCGATTGGGCCCAACTCCTTCTACAGCTGGTGAGGTAGATTGCTCAGTTCCCCTACCTAGGTACAAACAATAGACATCAACAAAAAGCTAAGTAGAGTGGCAGAACTACGGTAAATGTGCGAGCAAAACTGAAAAGAAAAAGAAATCGTTCTGCAGGCATTTCATATAATTTAATAGTCCGTTAACTACTTATTATTTGATTCCCAATGCATACTAGCATAGGGTCATATTTCCTCTTTATTCACATGTTCCTTAGCGAAACGATCTTGTCGTGATATCCCCGTGATGCAGGACACACACGTGGCGCTCTCCTGGCCACGAGAGCACCCCGTGTCCATTCTGCACCTAGTTTACCACCCCAGGGTCATGGTCACAGCATAACAGTGACTACGGCACACGTAATAAACGCATGGGGGCTACCCCGCAATGACATGTGGTTAGTTGTTTCCACTAACAAGTACACGCTAAACTGTATAACACAGAATAGAGCAGGGGTCTTGCCCCTCACAAGTGTACGTACCTTTATCCGACTATCCTGGTTAGCCCTATGGGCCCAGCAAGAGTCGATGTAAGAAGGTCGTACCTATCTCGAGTCCCTACCCAAGGAGGTCAGCTCTCTCCTTACTCTATGGGATAGTCAGCTCTTCTCGGTACACGTGTACTCAAGGGTTAGCTCATCCTCACACTAAAATCAACACCTGACCACTTGGGCCCCTACTTTACCATTTCCATCTCATCATTACTATTAAGATTCCATTTCATACTTACAGCATCTCTATTTCGCCTTAGGGTTCAAAAAATTCATCCATAATTTGGTTACTAATGAGTTCACGCATTTCAGCTCCCGGCACAACAAGCAATATTTCTAGTTTTCCTTAGCATTCAAGATCAAATCCTAGGTGGTTACTAACACTATTAGCATCATCCATTTCAGTGGTTTATATGTTATAGGCACTTGATTCTCCCTTAGGATTCAAGTTCGTCCCTAATTTGGTACTAATATATATAACCATGTTAGAAATTAATGTAGGTAACCATTTAATGATAACACCACCATTCATCATAACTAACTGAAATTAGTCAGATTCAAATGTTAAATACTCCCAAATGATCGTCTAAGGATCGTAAATCCGTGCTAAATTGATTTGAGAAGAAGACAAGAAAACATAGTTAATTCTGCTATTTTACCATCTCATCATAAATGCAGATTAACTAAGGAGTTGATTAGGAGTTAATTAAATGTCAAATGAACTTAAGAGACCAAGAAGTGGGCTCAGAATAACTGAATTAGGGTTTCACACATTTTGAGGATTAAAACATCTCACGTATTTGTTAAGATCCTCAGACCGGATACGCCCGTTACCAAGGTATGTGTGTTGTCAGGTTATTAATTACAGCGGCCATACCATTATTTATTGATGGTATGACCATGTTGGACTTTTTTCATCATCTCCTTGTCACTAGTTAGCTCTGGATCCCTAAGTGAGTTGGGTTTCCCAGACTCGCCTATATTCGGGCCTTTCCGGGTGTAGGCGGGTCAAATCCACACTTTCAGGTGGTCGAACCTTTTGTTGGGTTTTTTGCAGAGTTTTAAGTCCGAAGGTGCTTTTTGCCCCTCATCATTGACCATTTGTCTCGCCTTCCTTCTTCAATCATTGACGCATATGGACCTATTACCAAGCATTTTTCGGATGAACATCTCTTGGTCATTAATGGACTTCCTTGGTTCACTGATATCATGAATTACTTGATTACGGGGAAAGTTCTGCTTAATTGGGCAACCTCTCGGCAGGACAAGCTAATTTCCTACGCCAAGTAGTTTATATGGGAAGATCCATATCTATTTCATATCGATAACGACCAGGTAATTCGAAGATGCATTCCTGACGAAGAGGTCAATGATGTCATCTCTTTCTGTCACGACTAGGCATGCGGTGTCCATTTCTCTATGCATAAAATCACAGCTAAGATCCTCCAGTGTGGGCTCTTTTGGCCCACTATGTTCAAATACGCACAATCCTAGTGTAGGGCATGTCCCTGTTGTCAGACCCTCAGCAACATGGGCCCACACGATATGATGCCCTTGAATCTGATTATCGTGTGCGAAATTTTTGACATATGGGAAATTGATTTTATGGGACCCTTTCCCAGATCTAACGGCTTTGAGTATATCTTACTTGCTATGATTATGTCTCGAAATGGATCACGGATGTACCCACAAGAATGAATGATCATAAAGTTGTTCACTAATTCATTTAGAACATCTTTTTCAAATTTGTGGTTCCTAAAGCCATCAATAGCGATGGTGGGTCTCATTTTACGAATATGTACTTCCAGTCCCTAATGGAAAATATGGGGGTGTCGCATTGTATTTCGACTCCTTATCACCCCCAGACCAATGGATTGGCTAAGCTCTACAATCGAGAGATTAAGAAAATCCTTCAGGTCACTATTCAGCCTGAGAGGAAGGATTGGTCTGCCTGACTTCCGGAAGCCTTATGAGCCTATATGATCGCCCATAAGACCCAACTAGGAATGTCTCCATTCATACTCGTGTACGGGAATGCATGTCACCTCCTTGTAAAGATGAAGCATAAGGCCTACTGGGCAGTACAGAAGTGCAATCTAGTGATGGTGATACCATCATGAGTCCTAACTAGCCACATTTAGTCAGGTTTAAATGATAAAAGCTCCTACTTAATCATCTGAGAGTCACAACTCCGCATCATTCTGATTTAAGAAGGAAACAGGGAAACAAGGTTAATTCGGTTGTTTTTGTTGGTGCTAAAGCACCACGATCATTTGTTTTGATGATAACAAAACATGTGTTATTTAACATTTGCAATTTGAGTCCTAGATTTCAGGTCAATTGCAAATGTGGACGTGTTTAGACGGAATTCGAGCTCGCATCCAGGACAGATTGGAGGAGCTTGACGGAAAACAGAGGAGGTTCGCGTGGAGCGACAGATTGAAGATAGAAGACAAGAAGAATAGGATAAATTCTTTTTAATCCTTTCTTGTATCTCTTGTCTTTATTTTCTTGCTCTTTTTATTTTCCTTAGAATATTATGTTAAAGAGCCTCAAAGTACCCTAACAGTAGTCCTAGGAACACCTGCACAACCCTAGGATACTTAGATTTTCTGTAGAACACTTAGAAAACCAATATAGGGTTCAAACAGCACTTCCAGACGTCTAATTCCCAAATCAGACGTCTGATAAAGTATTTTAAGACGTCTGACTGTTGTTTCAGACGTCTGATAACTGTTAGGCTAGACATAGTTAGTTCTGTCTGATGAAATCAGACGTCCAGGCCTTAGACCAGACGTCTTAGGAGACGTCTGATGGACTTGCCAGACGTCCAGATAGTGGACCGTTGGCTAGCTTAGCAGGCACTCGAGGATATGACCGTCAGAGCCTTATCAGACGTCCATAGGACTGTCCAGACGTCTGATAATTGACCGTTTTGCCTCGGCTGACCCAAAATCTCTTCTCAGAGATTTTCTAGCCGTTGCAACGGTTGGAAAATCCATTCCGTAGGAAAAGTTGGTTTCCAGACGTCCATACATAGTGCCAGACGTCCTGTATGTCGTCTGATGGACTCGCGCAAAAACCCTGTTTAGATCTGATTCAAGTCAGGAGGAAACCCGCATAGAATCAGACGTCTGACCTTGAAATCAGACGTCTTAAAGTGGCCTTCCAGACGTCTGATGCAAGAATTAGACGTCTGATCACCCTGTCAAATGTAATCATTGTCCTGATTTCGACCTGATTCTCTTGGGCTTTGTTCCCAACGGCTATAGAACCCTTCCTAAGCCTTCCAAAGCCTTCCTAAGGCCTCTATAAATAGAGGGGAACCTTTGCAACACAAACACACACACTTAGAGACACTTGGATACACTTAGCTACACACTTTCACACTCTTTTGTGTCCAGAAAAGATCTTGCTCTCCAAGCTTAAGCTCCATTCCCTTGAGAGCATCAAGCCTTCGCGCACCCGCTCTCCCGCCGTTGTTCACGAGAGCGACATTGCGCCGTTGCGTGGCACACGCATCGCGTCACCAACTCGACGCACTCCTTGCAAAGGGGAGTTTCCTTATTCCTATAGAAGCTAGGTTCTTAATTTCTTTGTTGGCTCTATAGGACTTGTTGTTTATTTTTATCTTTGTTATTTAGTTGGGTATTCGCTTTGCGAATTCCCGTCTCCTTCGTGGGACAAAATCCTTCTCGTGGAGAGAAGGGGTTGAGGAACGCTACCCTCGTACTTGTAGCGTGGTTGTACTGAGGTTGAATCACCCTCGTTTTAAAGTGGATTTGATCAACTAGGTTGATCGGAAAATCCTAACTCGAGAGGGTTAGGTGGTGGTTTTCACCCGGTTTGGGTTTCCACCTAAAATTACTTGTGTACTTTGTGTGATTGACTATTTGTGAGATTGTTTATATTTCAATTACGCTTTTTTTACGTCACACTGATCTCACCCCCTCCAAGTAGGGACTTTCATTTGGTATCAGAGCAGGTCTTGCTGTTTCGGCGTAACAACCCGGCAAGAAGATCATGGAGGGAAGCTGTTCCACAAGTAGGATTTCCGAGGGGCAGTCCACAACCCGTCCGCCGTTCTTCGATGGGAGCAACTACCCCTACTGGAAGTTGCGGATGAAGACATGGCTTCAAGCCACCGACTTCACGATCTGGGCCAGATGCGAGACGCCATTTGAGATCCCAGAAAAACCCGCGGGAGGCTACTCGCAGGTGCAGATTCTAGAGCTCTCACTCAACGCAAAGGCCATGAATGCCTTGTATTGCGCATTGAGTCCAAAAGAATTCGAACGAATCCAAGAGTGCACCACCGCCCACGAGATATGGAGGAGGTTGGAAGGCACTCATGAGGAGACGAGCTCGGAAGAAGATCTCGGGGAGAAGGAAACCGCGTGCCTTGGTTTCATGGCAATCGGAGAAAGTGAAAGCGAAAGCGACTCAGACAACGAGGTAAATTTCGATTTACAAGAAGCTTTTAATGAACTATTTGAGATTAGTAAATCACTTAAAATAGAAAACAAAAGTATTAAAAAGAACCTTAGTTTTCTTAAAAATGAAAATGATAGGTTAGAAAAACAACTTAAGGACATAGAAGCTAGTCCTAGAATTGATAACCTATTATTAGAAAATCAAGACCTCATCAATGAAAATAATAAATTGATTGAGGAAAATGATAGTCTAAAGTTAGAAATCTCTAATTTAAAGACTAAGATGAGTATTATAGAAAAAGAAATTGCATGTCTTAGGGAAAACTCCAACAAATTAATCAATAAAGTAGATAATTTTTATAGCCCTAAGGTTGAGAAAGGATCTCCACCAAGGAGACCCACTAACAGATCCGGATCCAAGCTCACTTGGATACCAAAAAAGAAATTAGAATCTTGTTTTGTAGGATTCAGGGATAACTACAATACAAAGGACTGGACCTACAAACTCAAGGCTGGTCAACTCGAGTTAGGAGAACCAAGGAGTAGACCAAGGAGGAGAACAGGAAGACCGACGAGACGGCGAACAAACGACGGACCCGCCGCACGTCGACCACCAGATTGGAGACCGGCGCCAATGCCCGGGCCTCCAAGCTACGGATGGAAGCCCCATCCGATGTGGCATCCACCACCACCATTCGGGCCATTTTATTGGCCATGGTAGGTGAGGTAAAATTCTTAACCCTATCTTTTTATAAGCATTTAGATAGGGGGAGTTAAAAAAATGAAAAATGATGAGCTAATTATTAATTTTTAAGGGGGAGATGCAAGTTAGCTAAATTTCCTTTAGTAAGGGGGAGAATATCACCTTTGTTAAAATAAATTTATAGAAGAGCATGTCTTAAGGGGGAGTTATAGGAAATGTAAAATCAATTAAACCTTTTTGATAATGTCGAAAAGGGGGGAATTTTCTGCATTATTATTTATGGTTTTATCATCATCAAAAAGGGGGAGATTGTTGGTGCTAAAGCACCACGATCATTTGTTTTGATGATAACAAAACACGTGTTATTTAACATTTGCAATTTGAGTCGTAGATTTCAGGTCAATTGCAAATGTGGACGTATTTAGACGGAATCCGAGCTCGCATCCAGGACAGATTGGAGGAGCTTGACGGAAAACAGAGGAGGTTCGCGTGGAGCGACAGATTGAAGATAGAAGATAAGAAGAATATGATAGATTCTTTTTAATCCTTTCTTGTATCTCTTGTCTTTATTTTCTTGCTCTTTTTATTTTCCTTAGAATATTATGTTAAAGAGCCTCAAAGTACCCTAACAGTAGTCCTAGGAACACCTGCACAACCCTAGGATACTTAGGTTTTCTGTAGAACACTTAGAAAACCAATATAGGGTTCAAACAGCACTTCCAGACGTCTAATTCCCAAATCAGACGTCTGATAAAGTATTGTAAGACGTCTGACTGTTGTTTCAGACGTCTGATAACTGTTAGGCTGGACATAGTTAGTTCTGTCTGATGAAATCAGACGTCCAGACCTTAGACCAGACGTCTTAGGAGACGTCTGATGGACTTGCCAGACGTCCAGATAGTGGACCGTTGGCTAGCTTAGCAGGCACTCGAGGATATGACCGTCAGAGCCTTATCAGACGTCCATAGGACTGTCCAGATGTCTGATAATTGACCGTTTTGCCTCGGCTGACCCAAAATCTCTTCTCAGAGATTTTCTAGCCGTTGCAACGGTTGGAAAATCCATTCCGTAGGAAAAGTTGGTTTCCAGACGTCCATACATAGTGCCAGACGTCCTGTATGTCGTCTGATGGACTCGCGCAAAAACCCTATTTAGATCTGATTCAAGTCAGGAGGAAACCCGCATAGAATCAGACGTCTGACCTTGAAATCAGACGTCTTAAAGTGGCCTTCCAGACGTCTGATGCAAGAATTAGACGTCTGATCACCCTGTCAAATGTAATCATTGTCCTGATTTCGGCCTGATTCTCTTGGGCTTTGTTCCCAACGGCTATAGAACCCTTCCTAAGCCTTCCAAAGCCTTCCTAAGGCCTCTATAAATAGAGGGGAACCTTTGCAACACAAACACACACACTTAGAGACACTTGGATACACTTAGCTACACACTTTCACACTCTTTTGTGTCCAGAAAAGATCTTGCTCTCCAAGCTTAAGCTCCATTCCCTTGAGAGCATCAAGCCTTCGCGCACCCGCTCTCCCGCCGTTGTTCACGAGAGCGACATTGCGCCGTTGCGTGGCACACGCACCGCGTCACCAACTCGACGCACTCCTTGCAAAGGGGAGTTTCCTTATTCCTATAGAAGCTAGGTTCTTAATTTCTTTGTTGGCTCTATAGGACTTGTTGTTTATTTTTATCTTTGTTATTTAGTTGGGTATTCGCTTTGCGAATTCCCGTCTCCTTCGTGGGACAAAATCCTTCTCGTGGAGAGAAGGGGTTGAGGAACGCTACCCTCGTACTTGTAGCGTGGTTGTACTGAGGTTGAATCACCCTCGTTTTAAAGTGGATTTGATCAACTAGGTTGATCGGAAAATCCTGACTCGAGAGGGTTAGGTGGTGGTTTTCACCCGGTTTGGGTTTCCACCTAAAATTACTTGTGTACTTTGTGTGATTGACTATTTGTGAGATTGTTTATATTTCAATTACGCTTTTTTTACGTCACACTGATCTCACCCCCTCCAAGTAGGGACTTTCAGTTTTAACAACATATCACAAATGCAGATTAACCACGGGGCTATTCATGGGTTTATTGAAGGTTAATTGAGCATAAAAGACCAAAATGTGGGTCCACACTGACTGAAACAGGGTTTCACACATTTCGAAGGCGAAAATAGGACACAAAACCCTAAGTATCAACCCCACTTAAATCGAAGCTTCTAGTAGATATAAAATTGATATAAACCTCCTAAAATTCATAGAAAAATATTCTAAGAGGTTTGGTACCTTTGGTTTGACCATCTGAACTCATCTTGACCTAGAACAGAGTTTCAGATGGGAGTTTGCCTTGATTTGGGCTTCTTTGCAATTTACCCAGTTAAACATGGTCAAAACTAAAATCCAAGTTTACCATCAGATTCCTTAGGTCCAAATTAGGTTAAAAGAAAATTTTGGGCCCAATTAAAGTTCATCTGGACCTAATTTGCAATTTAGTCCCTAAAATCTCTATTTCTCACATTCAACCCCCTAACTTTCAAGATTCTTGCAATCAGGTCCCCAACTTTATCATTATTCTTACATTTTGGTCCCTTCTGCCATTAGCGGTGGGAACGAACCTACAACAAGATTCGAGGGAGGATTCCTCCCTCGAATCAGATCCAAATCTCTCCAAATTTGAAGGGATGAATCTAGAGGAGTTTCCCAATCTTTTGAACCACCTTAGGGACTCCAAATTGGTTCTTAGAGCTCAGGAGAGGTTGAGAAAATCAAGGGATCTTTTTCCCTGAAAACTCGGACGAATCAATCCTGTTCCTTGCTTTAAAGCTCGCATTCGAGCTCTATAAATAGTCCTCTACGTCCCAATGTCTTCCTTAGCCAAGAACAAGCTGAAAACCACCTTCTCCTTCATCCTCCGGCCACCATCTCTTCGAGTTCCGACAACCATCAAATTGGATGGCCCTCAGTCTTCCTTCCTTCCGCCTCTCGTCGATCAAAGTAGAGGTCCCCTACGCCTTCGTCGTCGTCGTTCTCCTTCACCATTGACATCATCTTCTCCAGCTCCGACCCATCAATGCAGGATGACTCCACCCTCTTTCTCCCCCCTATGACTCTCTTCTCTCTTCCTCTCACTCCCCTACTTCCTTCTAACCCATTAGATTCTGGGATTGACCACAGAATCACCCTCACCACCTCTGTCTTCCCCATGACTGGTGAAGCTCCAGCGAGCTCGCATGGCCACCACACTCCATCACATCGCTCGCCACAGCACCCAAAAGCTTCACCGTGTTTCACTAAGCAAAAGCCTCAAAGAAATTTGGGGCTTTAGCTTCTTCATCTCCCCACCGAACAACTCACACCGCACCTCCTTCTCTGACGTTGGGCAACCAACCTACACCACCATGCACCAAAGCACGACCACCACTCCACTCGCCGTGGTCCGGCGAAGCTCCTGAGCAAGTTTAATTGGGCCGTGAGTCCATTTTCGTGATTGTAGGTGTCTACCGGACGACTGCCGCCGCCACTGTCTTCTCCGACTGCGTCCACCTCCCTCCGGCTACCACTCAACCTACTGCCTCCCTCACTCAACATAGCTCGCATCAGGAAGGTAGTAGGACCCGCAATTGCAGTAGAAGAAGGCAACGGTAACCTCAATTAGGTCGATCATCCTCAGCAGCTTCTCGCAAAGAGGGGCATTGGTTTTAGTCCCACATTGGGAACTAAGCAGTGCGTGAAGGCAGATAAAACGAATCCGTGCCCTTAGCCGATCACCTCAGCATGCATTGGGGGTGAGGTCCCCGCTCATGTGCCCTCACCTGCAGTTCACATCACATGGGTTTGGTCTTGGATCCATTTGCCCGGTTACTGTTCACCAAGTTTGAATTTGAAGAGAGAGAAATCTAAGGGAGGAGGTCTTACTCCTTGAGATTCGTGCCCCCTATCCTCACTCAACACTTGGCCGATTCTAGGCTCTGCTACGTGCCTCTGTGTTGTGCTTATGCCTTGGTTCTTCTATGGCCTTGAGGTTAAGGCTTCTAAGTCTTAGTCTTAATGTTTGATGGGCTGCTTGCTTTGATTTTGATATGTGGACACATCTGCTGACGTGAATATTGCTATTAGTGGTTGAGAGTTACTGTTCAATTATTTGAGTTTGATTAAAGCTTAAATTCTATGGTTAATTTGGTAGTTTTAACCATTATTTTTATCCCTCTCTTTTGCACTATTATACCTGACATTATGAGATACATTTCCGATTTATATTGCATATCATTTTTACTGTTTGATTCATTTGCAATTGTTATTTCTAGTTACTGTAATTAGTGAATTAATTTGTCGTATGTGCACCCTACGAACGACCTCAGACTCACTTCTGTTTTCGAGTTTACAAATTTAAATGTTGCATTGATTTTCGTCGCTATACTATAACACGATATTTTTACGAAGATTTTTGAGCCAACATCTAGATCTCATGAAGGCTGGAATCCACCGCCAGTTGCAAATGAGCGAGATTGAGGAGTTACGCAATGATGCGTATGAGAACTCGCGTATCTACAAAAAGCGGGTCAAAGCCTTCCGTGGCAAGCACATATCGCGAAAATCATTCCATCCTGATCGAAAAAGTGCTCATCTTTGATGCTAAGCTCAAGCTCTTCCCAGGAAAACTGTGATCGAAATTGATCAGACCCTTTCTCGTCTAAAGAATCTTCGGAAATGGAGCTGCAGAAATCAGTGGACTCAACTATGACATAGAACCATTTGTTGTGAATGGTCAAAGACTGAAATAGTTCCTCGAACTACCGATTTGAGTCTAGCTGCTGTATCTTTTGATCTTCATTCTCCCTAAGTTGCATTGCGCCTAGCTGATGGCATTAAACTTAGTGCTTAATGGGAGGCAACCCGTCATTGGAAAAACCTAAGACCCTTCTTACCCACTTCTGAGCTGAACTCATATTGCACTTTAGGGTTCGTTCGTTAGAACAGCTGACTCCACCTTCGATATTCTTATCGGAGCTTGAAATCATCCGCAACAGTCATCCCGACAAGTTTGCCACCCACCCAAACCTATTCTAATATGCGATCTATGCTGAATTCGAACCCACCTAATTTATAATGATGGCATTGCAAATCTTAGGCATGAGGGTATTAAAGTGCAAAACGCTGTGAAATTTGATTATTTGAAGGGTTTCATTGAAAGGAAAAATGAAAGGGGAGGAAAATTTTGAATCTTGCTTGAGGTGGAAGAAAGAGGAGAAAAGAAAAAAAGCGAAAAAAAAGGAACTAGCAAAAGAAAATTTGCGTTAGTCCCTGTAATTGATTATAGAACTTACCTAAGTTATAGGCTGGATCGTATGATGAATAAAGACTCGAAGAGCTAAATCTTAGGAGATAAATTAAGGATATCGACCATAGGACTCCTGGGCCTATTCTGGAGCTTAAACACCCACCTATTTGTTAAGATCTAGACTACTCCTCAAGAGGTTAAGGAAGTTGAGGCTGTCCAAGGCTTAAGGATTATTTGGCTCCGTTGCCTGACCTTTAATTTGCGGGACTTGGTAACCTAAGTACCCAAAAATCACACAGGTTCATTGCACTTAATGAAAATAATGCCAAAAGGTGTTCTATTTTGAAAATATTTTCCTGAAGATTCGACTTAGGAGCAACTCGAAGACACAAGTTGATTGAACGAGTTTCCAACGCGAAGAGGAGGAATGAAAAATATTCCCCTTAAAGATGCATTATAACATATCGTCTCCACGGTACTTGTCTCCTAGGATATTTAAATATCCTACCAAGGGCACGTAAGTACCTTGTGCTGGTTCAGGTGCCATGGGTGAAATTATCTTGAAATGTCGATTTTCAGGGTCTGAATTTAACTACAGAACATTATGTAGTTTCCCTACTAGGAGGGGATGACGTAATAAATTACGGAATAGAATATAAACAATCTCAAAAAAAATCAATCACACAATGTACACAAGTATTTTTATGTGGAAACCCAAACAGGGTGAAAACCACCACCTAACTCTCTCGAGTTAGGATTTACCGATCAACCAAGTTGATCAAATCCACTAAACAAATAACTTAAACGAGGGTGATTCAACCTCAAATACAACCACGCTACTTTATACGATGGTAGCGTACCTCAAACTTCTTCTATTCACGAGAAGGATTTTGTCTCACGAAGGAGATGGGAATTCGCAAAGTGAATACCCAACCAAAGAACAAAGATAAATAACAACAATCCTATAGAGCCAACAAAGATGATTTTAACCTATGCTTCTATAGGAATTAAGAAACTCCCCTTTGATGGAAGTGCGTCGAATCGGTGACTTGGGTGTGTGAGCCATGCGATGGCGCAACGTTGCTCTCGTGATCTAAGGTGAGAGAGCGGGTGCGCAAAGGCTTGATGCTCTATAGATGAAGAACTTGAGCTTGGAGAGCAAGGGCTTCTCTTGGACACAAAATAGTGGAAATGCTTGTGTCTTGGTGTATCTTGAGTGGCAAAGGCTCCCCTCTATTTATAGAGGCCTTAAGAAGGCTTTGGAAAGCTTCCATGGCCATTGGGTGTAAAGCCCAAGAGGATTAGGTCAAAATTAGGAACAATCATTGCAC
The DNA here is from genome assembly GCA_037157565.1 of Thalassia testudinum. Taxonomy (NCBI): domain Eukaryota; kingdom Viridiplantae; phylum Streptophyta; class Magnoliopsida; order Alismatales; family Hydrocharitaceae; genus Thalassia; species Thalassia testudinum. Next base: position 61,265,379 of record JAZHRO010000030.1, read on the forward strand.
TGATAGGGTTATCAGACGTCTGATCCTGGCATCGGATGTCTGGAAAATCAGTTTAAGATGTCTGGGAACAAAGTCAGACGTCTGATTTTAGGCAGGTTTCCTTCCTGACTTCAATCAGATCTAAACAGGGTTTTAGTGCAAGTCCATCAGACGACATACAGGACGTCTGGAACTATGTCTGGACGTCTGGAAACCTACTTTTCTGCGGGAATGGATTTCCAAGAGAGTGCGGCTAGAAAATCTCTGAGAAGAGATTTTCGGGTTAGCCGAGGCAAAACGGTCATGTATCAGACGTTTGGAAACTCTTACGGACGTCTAATAAGGCTCTAACGGTCATATCCTTCAATGTTTGTTAAGCCAGCCAACGATCCACTAATTGGACGTCTGGCAAAGTCATCAGACGTCTTTTAAGACGTTTGGACTAAGGTCTGGACGTCTGATTTCATCAGACATAACTAAATAAGTCCAGCCTAAATGTTATTGGACATCTGAGTCAACAGTCAGACGTCTTAAAACTCATTATTAGACGTTTGATTTTTGGATTAGACATCTGAAAAGGTTGTTTGAACCCTATATTGGTTTTCTAAGTTTTCTACAGAAAACCTAAATATCCTAGGATTGTGCAGGTGTTCCTAGGACTACTGTTAGGATACTTTGAGGGTCTTTAACATGATGTTCTAAGGAACAAAAAGAGTAAGGAAATAATGACAAAGTACATGAAAGAAATAAATAGAATTATATCATATTCTTCTTGTTCTTCCATCTTCAATCTATCGCTCTTGGCGAATCTCCTCTGTTCTCCATCAAGCTCCTCCAATCCGTCCTAGATGCGAGCTCGAACTTCGTCTAATCACGTCTCCATTTGCAATTTGCCTGAAATGTAATACTCAAAGTGCAAATGTTAAATGACACGTGTTTTGTTATCATCAAAACAAACGATCGCGGTGCTCCAGCACCAACAATCTCCCCCTTTTTCATGATGACAAAACCATAAATAATAACTCAAAAAATTCTCCCCCTTTTTGACATTATCAAAAAGGTTTAATTGATTTTAAATCACCTATAACTCCCCCTTAAAACATTCTCTTCTATGAATTTCTTTTAACAAGAGTAATATCCTCCCCCTTTTTGTAACAACAAGATAACTATTATTTTTCTCCCCCTTACTAAAGGAAATTTAGCTAACTTACATATCCCCCTTAATAATTGACAATTAGCTCATGATTTTTAACTCTCCCTATCTAAATGCTAATGATAAACAAAGATAGGGTAAAGAATCTTTACCTCACCTACCATGGCCAATAAAATGACCCAAATGGTGGTGGTGGATGCCACATCGGATGGGGCTCCCATCCGTAGCTTGGAGGCCCGAGCATCGGCGTCGGTCTCCAGTCTGGTGGTCAACATGCGGCGGGTCCATCGTTTGTTTGTCGTCTCGTCGGTCTTCCTGTTCTCCTCCTCGGTCTACTCCTTGGTTCTCCTAACTCGAGTTGACCAGCCTTGAGCTTATAGGTCCAGTCCTTTGTGTTGTAATTATCCCTAAAACCTACAAAACAAGATTTCAATTCTTTCTTCGATATCCAAGTGAGCTTGGATCCAGATCTATCAGCGAGTCTCCTTGATGGAGATCCTTTCTCAACCTTAGAGCTATAAAAATTATCTAGTTTGTTGATTAATTTGTTAGAGTTTTCCCTAAGACATGCAATTTCTTTTTCTATAATATGCATCTTAGTCTTTAAATCAGAAATTTCTAACTTTAAACTATTATTTTCTTCAATCAATTTAGTGTTTTCATTGATTAAATTTTTATTCTCTAATAACATGTTATTATCCTTAGGACTAGTTTCTATGTAATTGAGTTATTTTTCTAACATATCATTTTCATTTTTAAGAAAGCTAAGGTTCTTTTTAATGTTTTTATTTTCTATCTTAAGTGTTTTACTAACTTCAAAAAGCTCATTAAATGCATCTTGTAAATCAAAATTTACTTCATTGTCGGAGTCGCTTCCGCTTTCGCTGTCGCTATCACTTCCTCTAGTCATGAAATCAAAGCAAGCGGTTTCTTCTTCTATAGACTTTTCTTCTTCTTTTTCCTTCGAGCTCGAATCATCCCAAGTGGCATGGAACGCCTTCTTCTTAGATTTCTTCTCCTTTTCCTTCTTCTTCTCCTTTTTGAGAAGAGGGCATTCTGGTCACAGATGCCCTTTCTCATTGCAGTGGTAGCAACGTCTTGGGCTCTCCTTCTTCTTTGATTTCTTACACAACTTGGAAAGCTTTTTAAGTAAAATTTTAAAGTCTTCGTCGTCGGAACTTACCTCGCTATCCAACACAGCTTTGAAGGTGAGAGTCTTCTTCGATTTTGGCGTATTGTTATGACCCCGGCATCAAACATCGTTTAAGACGTCTAGGAATTGGTCCAGACGTCTGGTCAGACATCTGGAAGACTTCCCAGACATCTGGAATTAAATTTTTTCAGTGTACTAGTTCGCATTTGCGTGCATGTGCGCGTAGACTGAACCACCGCCCTCCTTTCTTCTCTTTCCTTCCTCCCTGCAGGCGCAGCCATCTTTTTCTCTCTCTCTCTCCCCACGGCAGCCTTCAAATACCCCCTCTCCTCTCCCTCACCCTCACTCCACCGCCTTCTTCTTCTTCCTGTTAGTGAGAGAGTGAGCGGGCGTGGGTAGCAGCAGCTGCTGCCGTGAGTGCTTGGGGGGGAGGGGTTGCTGCGAGAGGGAGAGAGCTAGATCGCGAGGGTGCGAGCTCGCCGGAGCAGCCAGGGCCGGCCGGCGAGTACGCAGTAGGAGCGTGGTGCTGGGGAGGAGCTGTTGCAGCTCATGCAGCAGGCGAGCGCGGCACGGCACGGCCGTGCACTGTAGGAGGAGGGCGAGGAGGTCCTGATTCTGGGAAAATTTCCCAGAATCAGACGTCTGAACATACGTCCAGACGACGCAAGAGACGTCTGGAGGAAGGTTTAGACGTCTGAAAGGTACAATATTTTTCCTTCCTTCTTCTTTCGCGTGTACAGCCATGCAGCCGTTTCGCCGAAGGGTTCTGCCTCGTTTCGTGTTGAGGACGGTCGCGTATGTGTGTAGGTCTCGTTCGGGAAGGCGCAAGGGCATGCCCTCCCACACAGATCGGACGTCTGGGCATAGCACCAGACGGCGGAGAGGGTCTCCAGACGTCCGGAGTGACAGTCGGACGTCTGGAAACTAAGTCCAGACTGTTCAGCGGGATTCTGGATGTCTGAAGGACCGCGCAGGATCAAGGTATGACCTGAGCTATCGTTTAAGACGTCTGGAAGATGTTTCAGACGTCTGATTTTGGGCAGACTTGTCATTTTTGACCAGTTTAGGGTCCGTTCGAAGTCCATTTTCCGCGTTTCAAGATTCGTTCTTCTCAGATTTAGTTCCTCTACCTAATTACAGTAATTGTATCCTATTCTGAGTAGCTCCTTGTAATTAATCCTTGTGTTAGGATACCGTTCCGTTGCAGCTCTGGGGGTTGCGGAGGCGCGTGGGCTTGCCGATTATGTCCCCAGTACTTCCGATTTTGCGAGTAAAGTGGCCCCTTTAATTATTTATCAAAAATTATGCACTTGTGAAATAATTAATAGATTCTAGGGTATTGCATGAATCCTAGGACTGAAAAACTAGATTGAATGATAGATCCTAGGATATGGCATGAATCCTAGGACTGGAAAACTAGTTTGAATGTATATATTGTAGTCTTGGAAAAGTAGAAAGAAAAACGATAACTGCCTGTAATTGGTTAGCAGTTGCCTGTTTATGAATGGATAATTACTATTGAGAATATAGGCTATATAAATGTAAAGCTGAAATGATGAAACCTAAATTGACTGAGTTAAAGAAAAATGAGCATGAACCCTACGGGGAATTAGGAGTAGAGCTCTTGAGAAGTGAATGGAATAGAATTGGGGAAGTGAGCTGGCCCTTGAGTACGGAGTACCAAGGAGAGCGACTGTCCCCCCATTTAGTGCAGAGCGGAGCTAGCCGCCCCAAGGACCCGGGGTTAGGTCTGGCCACTTTGTACCGACTATTGGCCCTCGTGTACACAGTACCAAGGAGAGCTACTAGTGTAGGGAGAGCACTAGCCACCCCACGGGCCCTGAGGTTCTGCTAGCCCTCCAACACCGACTTGTTAGGTCCACTGGGCAAACTAGGGTAGTCAGGCGAGGGTGCGCGGACTGTGGAGGGGCAAGACCCGTGTTTGGTTACTGTGGAGGGGCTGGACCCCTATTACTGAGAGGGCTCTGCCCTATACTGGTTCCGTGCTGTGCTTTGGAAGCACCCGTTAACGGAAACGACTGACCGCGTGCCAGTGCGAGGTACCTACCCGTGCGTTTATCGCGCGTGCTGTAGTCACTGTTACGTCTGTCAGCGACCTTGGGGTGGTTGATTGAGGGTAGGACCACCACGGGGGACTCTCCCAACCAGGGGAGCACCACGTGTTACTTCTACTTTTCGGGAAAGACTGCAATTAAGATCGTTCCCACGAGGAACATTCAATATTAAGGGAAAGATCTGAGGAATAATTCAATAATGAGTAAATGAAAAAATAAAGAAAGAGATTAAAAATATAACAGCTACTATTCACCTTACTGTTTTTCTTAGCTTTTGGTTGCCACTCTACTCAGCGTTTCGCTGACGTGTCACCTTTGTCACCCCTTCAGGACTAGGTGTTGAGCAGCTAGAGCTGGTGGCTGCAAAGGGAGCTGGGCCTAGTGGAGCCTAGTAGTCTTGCTTGTGTAGTACCCACTGTACCGTTTCTTTTGTGTAGTGAGTATTTTTTTTTTCTGTTACCACTGTACTCTTTTATTGCAGGCATCATGTTTATGTACCTATTTATTCTATACTGTTGTGGTGGTGTATATTGTAGTAGTTCTTTTCTTTACTGCTGTATTTTGTTACTGCTAGTTATATACATGGTGAATGTGGTTTATTTTACTGCTCTTTTGGTTACTTTCTCGTTGGACGACTGGGTCTTGGGATTAGTCGAGTCGGTCCGATTCTCGTGTCTCATAGGGATTCGGGAATCGGGTCGTAACATGTATCCACCGCTCCACACATCCACCCACCTCGCCAACCACCTCACAAGCTCCGCCCCGACTCACTGATCATAACCCCTCTTTCCGTTCACCACCACACGCTCTCAACACTTCCCCTGAACACACCCATTTTCACAGCCACAGGGCGACCTGGGCACGCACGCCTAGGTCACCCCGTGGCTAGCTGACCCCTTCTTCACCTTCGCCGTGATGCGGCGAAGGTTTTCCCATAGTTTGACAGGGCCGCAAGGCCGTTTTTGTGTCTTGCAGATCCTAGTCTCCATCCGCCATTAACGAGCAAGCAAGCTTGCTTGCTCTCGAGCTCCAGGCTATGCCAGTCCCAGATCTCTGCCTCAGGCTGTGCAGAAGACACTTGCGCACACTTCGGGACTGTCAATTGGTGTCAAAGGCAGCAGCAATTGCTGCGATCAGGGAAGCCTTCTGTTGCGGGCGCAAGCGCGGAAGCGGGTGGGACTTTAGTCCCACCTCGGAAGTTTGCGAGCGAGTGCGCACGCATAAATTGAAATTGTGTTTTAGGCTTATCACCTTGAAACAGACAGGGGTGAGGTCCCTCATTCCTCACCACGCCTCGTCCGCGATACTTCCCCCACCGACCTGGCACCCGGATTCAACTAACCCTGCCTGTGCACACCTCACGCACCACCGACGCAGGTGCGCCTGGTCTCAGGTGTGTCACCCAACCAGCATACCCGATTAAGGCTCTGGGAGAGCGAACCTTGGAGTGAGTTTGAGAGAGAGAGACGTGGGGAGGTAGGGGTTAGGTTTTGCCTAACCGGTCGCTTGTGCAGGGAACATGAGAAGCAAGGGAAGAGCTACGCGGACTTAGCCGCAAGAGCTGCGACCAGAGAGAAAGAAGAGAAGGCGAGCAGAAAGAAGCAAAGGAGGAATAAGAAGACGGCACTGTAGCCGTAGAGAAGCTGAAGAGAAGAAGAAGAGAAAAAGAAGCAGTAGAGAAGAAAGAAGAGAAGGACTTGGAGCACAGCAGAGAAGGATAAAAGAAGAAGAAGGCCAGAGAAGAAAGAAGAAGAAGTCAGGAGAGAAGGCGTCCGGAAGAGATAGCAAAGAAGAGGAAGAAGCCAAGAAGAAGAGAAAGAACCAGCAGCAGAAACACTGTAGAAAGAAGCATTTAAGGCGTCTGACCCTTGGAGTCAGACGTCTGAAAGGAGAGAGATAAAGGAAGACGAAAGGAGAAAGAAAGAGAAGAAAAGAATATACAATTTTCCTTTCTTTAATCCTTTTTTGTAAAGAAGTATACATTGTAAATTGTGATTTTTTTACGCTTCTAGAATCAAGTGTTTCTCCCTGAGTTCAACTTGGGAGATTTTCTATTTTCGAGTAATAAAATAAAAATACAAACAAACCGGTCCTACCCACGAGGTACTCAGTTGGAGCGAATTACATCTAGAAAGATTTCCAGGCCTTCAATTGGTCAAGGCAAGAGTAGTAACAGCTTCAATTGACCTGGAGCCTTCAGTGTAGCACACGCGAAGGAGCTGGAATGAGATAGCACCACATCGGAAGATTTTGAAATTTATTTCAATACTTATTGAATCATGTCCATAGATTGTCTTCCTTCGAACATGGGGTCAACTCCCACTAATCCACGAGCATGCGCACGCCCCCACCCATGCCCACATGCACGAGGGCCTAGGCCAATTTGAACTTGATCTAAACCGGGTCTGATCTGGTTTGATTTTGAGAAAGAGAGAGATTTATTCTAAGAAAGAGGGGAGATTTTGCTCTCGGGATTTGTGCCTAAGGACTTAGGCAGAAATTGTGAAGGGACTTAAGCTGAGCACTTTAAGCCGTCCAAGGCTTAATTGTGACATTTGATTGAAGAAGCTGATATGAGAAACTGTTGAGAATTTGGCTAAGTATTTGAGGCATTTGAGAGTTGGTCTGGTCTTGAATTAAGAATAGGCATTGAGCAACTAATTGGTGGTTTCAACAACCATTATATTTTTCTCTCTCTGCATTATTTTGTTCACTAACTCTTGATATATAATTTGCAAGTCATTTGAATATATATGTTGAGTTTTGATTGATTATGGTGCTTATCTTCATATCATTTGATTAGTGATTGAATTGCAATTATTTGCTTCCTACGACGACCACGGAAACTCACGTTTTTCAAGCAGTATAAATTTAAATGTCGCTTTGATTTTCGTTGTTATACCGCGACGTGATTTTCTAAACTACGACAATGAATTTTGTCCAACAGCATTAACGAAGCCAAACATGAGGAGATACACGAACCCAAGGTTAGCCCAGGGCAAATGAGGCATGTTCCCAATTATACGTGTCTAGACTTATTCATCATGTGAAAGTACACGTGTATGGTATTTAGGCATTTAAGAATAGACTCAAGTAGTGTTCACATTCTAGGGCATCCAGAACTAAAATAAAGAGTGTAGAGGGACACCACTCTACCTAGATTTTTCGGGAGATATGAGGGCGCACTAGGTCTATCTGTCACTCCGATAAATGGTGCAGGGCCTCCGCCAGCGTCGAGTAACCCTCATAGGGAATACCTAGGTGACCCACGGGTTCAATCGGGCATTAGAAGCTTTAATCAGATTTTCAAAAAAGCTAATGAGCTCAAAACACAGCAAATAGGGTCTCAAAAGATGGGAAATTTCAAGGTCTTTCCAATGGTACTTTATACATGTGAAACGTACTTCGTTTAGGCACTGAACTAGCCTAAAATAAGGCTCTGGTTTGCTTGAACCAACTCGAGCAAGTGTGGTTTGATCAACTCAGCTAACTGGCTTGTGATTGTGCTCGATCCTCCTCGTTTTCCCGCCTTGGGGCCTCAAATGTGTGTGCGAGTGCACGCTCCAATGCAGCCCCTCTCCTCATGGCGCGGGCTGCATGATGAACGCGCCCCTGCTCCCCCTTTTCCCACTGCCTTGCCTCGAATGGCATGCGTGGGCACATGTGACTCCCCAGATTGTTTGGGGGAGCGCGAGCTCCACTCCTCTCACTCGCCTTCTCTCATTCCACGCGCGGGTAGAGGCTGCTCCCCTCCTCTCCTCGGTCTATGCGCAATAGCAAGAGAAAAAAAGAGAGGGAACATCGGGGGTGTCTCTCTCTCTTAGATGGGTGGTGGTCGTGTCGCTCAAGGTGCCGCGTTGGACTAGGGGAGGCGAGGGTTGGGGATGCGGCGCCCAAGGAGTTGGGTGGGGAACTTTATAGGGCCGTGGGGTGGGGCTTGGGATTCATTAGGATAGAGCGGGGCTACGAAAAATTGCGGGAAAGGTCCCACAAATCTGCTTTTTCTATGGGGTTTTGGGAGGAAACGTAGGGCTATAAAAATTACATAGAACCCCTCAAAGTCTAGAAAATCACAAAGTGACCCTCGAGTGCTTATTTGACACGTGAAAGTTTCAAGGACCACCTCGGGGAATTCAAAAATCTCGCAAGGGTCTCCGCGATCATTTCATCTAGTAAAACTAAACAACACAAAAAAAACTTACCGACAGAAAAGGTCTTGCTCATGCAATCAAACAACCCATAAAAGGCGATCCAAAAGCTCAAGCGGAATCAGAGGGCCCAACTAGAGTTTCGTCTTACAATAAAAGGCATTTCTGTCCCAACAACCCCTATTTATATATCCCTAGAGGAAGGGGGAGTGGTGCATTTTTACCGCTTAATCTTGTCACATCGCAATTAATGGGATGACACAACCTTTTGGGAATCCCCAAATATAGCATGACATATGGCCGACTAACAAGGTTGACGTTAGACACAATCACTACATGTTCTTTCAAACTCCTCGGCACAGAGGAAAACTGAGGCAATGGCTGGACACCCCTCACTCGAAAATCCGAGGTGGACATTGATAACGGCGTTGTGACTAGCTTTTGTTATAGAAATAGCGTTGTAGTACAGCTAGTTATTGCCATCATTACAGATATATATATTTTTTTTACTCGGAAAATAAAAGAGTTCTCCCGAGGTCGAACTCAGGGAGCAAGTTGTATTCTAAGAGGTACAAAGTTTCTATTACAAAAATAAAGAGAGAGAGAGAGAGGGGAAAATTTTGCTTCTTCTTCTCTTCTTACTTCTTCTTGTCTTTTTGGTTGTTCTTCACCTGTGCTTTCTTCTCTTCTCTTTCTTTTTCTTCTTTGTCCTCGTGTTCTTCTTTTCTTCTTGCTTCTCTGCTTCTTGTCTTCTCTTCCTGTTCTGCAGCTGCTAAGTGCTCGCTGCTTTCCTCTTCTTTTTTCTTCTTGGTTGCGGTTCTGTCCTTCTTTTCTTCTTCTTCTTTGTCTTCAGGACGTCGTCTGATTTTTCAATCAAACGACTTAAACTGCTGCTGCTACAGTGTGTCTCCTTCTCCTTCTTCTTCTTCACCTGTGCCTGCACACTCACGGTTTAAGTCAGAGGGCAAAACCTACTCTACCCTCCCCCCGCGTCTCTCTCTCTCAGAATTCACTCTTAGGAAAGCTCTCCCAGAGCAACCGGTTAATCGGGTACGCGGGTCGCGCTCGGGTCTAGGCCCACCGGCGTGCGGTGGTGGGCGAGGAGTGCAGGTCGGGCTAATCGGGTCGGGCCAGGTCCGCGGGGCGTGAGCGCGGACGAGGCCGGGTAGTCGGGCGGGTGAGAGGGACCTCACCCTGTGATCAGGAGGCGAACAGCTTAAGGCACTTTTTGCCTTTAAGCGCCCGCGTGCCTCTCAAAGTTTCCGAGGTGGGACTAAATGTCCCACCCCAATTGAGCGCCTGCAGCGGAGGAGGCAGCTGGCAATCGCGACTTCACGTGAGGCCTTCGCCCCAGCTGCGAGCTTGGGACTCTTCGCGGAGATGCCCCGCGCAGCCTGGTAGTCAGACCTGGGCGAAGCGCACCTGGAGCTGCAGGTTGAAGGTGCTTCTTCAGCGCAGCAATGGCGACGGCGGTCGAGATACCTTTCCACAGAGGAATGGCCTCTCGGCCTAATCAGATACGCGGAGAACCTTCACCGTGGCACGACGAAGGTGGTGGGGGGTCTAGCAGGCGGCGGGGCGGAGTATGAGGGCCGCCCTAGGTCAAACTGCAGCGCGGGAAATGGGTTTGTTCGGGGGGTCTGCAGAGGGCGAGTGGCGGGAAGTGGAAGGTCGGAGGTTGATCAGGGTGAGGAGGCGGAGGTTCTGTGAAGGTCAGCGAGCTGTGTGGGGTGGTGGAGTGATGGGGGCGTCTCGCCGGAGGCTAGCCGGAGACGAAGGGGGTGACGGTGGTCAGGATCGGACTCGACGGCGACAGTAAAGGTTTAAAGTGAGGAAAAGGAAGAGGGGAGGAAAAGGAGAAGTTATACCTACTTAGCAGGACGAGGAGCCGAAGCAGGCGACTGTCGTATCAACTGTCGCCGGAGAAGAAGCTGCCCAGGGGAAGGAGCGACGGTGAGGAGAGGGCCGGAGAAGCGCGCGCTGGGTGCGGCGCGGCGCGGGAAGAGCGAGGGAAGGCAACCCTGCTGCTGGTAGTGCGGTAGGGTGACGAGGAGGAGGAGAAGCCGTCGGAGCAAGGGGGCGTCTGTCGGAGTGGGAAGAGAGGAAGTGAGGGGGTATCTCCGTCAGATCCGAGCTGGGAAGAACGACGGAGCGATGGGGGTATCTATAAGGGCAGAACCAGAGAGGAGGGCGAAGGGAGATGACGTGTCTCCCTCGCCGGAGGACACCGGAGGAAGGATACTCATACCGTTCGTGCGTTCGCATGGCCGGTATGGGTGGTTGTAGCCAACAGGGGGGTGTTCCTGCGACGGCTGACGACGCAGGGCACCCCCATTTGACTTGGCAGGCTCCCTCCCTTACCCTGCGCGGCGCCATGCTCCGCGCAAGGTCGCCGGAGCATGGTGCTGCTCAGGTTTTGCAGGAGGGACCTAAACGCAAAGAACGAAGGAGAGTTACGGGCCAAAATGTGAGAGTTCAAAAGTTGAGGGCCAGAAAGTAAATGTATGAGGACCAAAGTGTAAAGTTGGTCAAGAAGGTTTCTTCTTAGGCTCAAGTTTTTATACATGAATAATTAGGACCTAAGGATTCTGATGGTGAATTTTATTTCTAGATTAAACCTTGTTTGATCGGTCAATTTACGTAAAAACCCAAATTAAGTTGTTAATTGGGCATGGTTCTCAATGTAGGTCAAAATGGGTTCCTAAGGCCAAATTGAAGGTTCTAAACCCTAGAGATTATTTTTCTATGAATTTTAGAGGATTTATTCTATTTTTACTTTGCCTCGAACCTCGTGTATTTAAGTGGGTTTGTTTTTAGGGTTACAGGATGTCATTTAATTCTTCGGAGTTGCTGTAGCCCTTGTTGAGTCATTTCATCCCACTTTTCTTCTTATTAGGTTGTTTTGACCTATGTTTGGAACCTGAGCTACCCTGTTTTCAGATTGGATTGGTGAAATTGCATTTTTACCCCTCAATTTATGTTTTCTTTGCAAACTCAGAATCTCTCTGAGCCAAGCCTTTCTAAGGTTATGTAGGAGCTTTTATTCTCTGTATTAGGTCAAAATGAGCTAGTTATGGCTTATGATGAGGTTCTCATCATACCCCCATGCTTAGCTTTTGCTAGTCCCTTAGCAAAAACTTAAGGTTTCAACCCTTGTTCTAGACCATGAAGTTCTTAATAGCTTCAGATAAGTGCTTTTTCATTTAAACTTAGATTAGGTTAGAATGTTGACCATAGGCTTGAAAGGTACTCTAGTATCAATCAAGATCCAAATCTGTCTAGCCTCAGCCTCAGTCCTTAGCAAAGGTTTTTAAGGCCCACAAGAACTAACCTAAGGTCTATTGGACTTTGTGGTTAAAGCACCCGTGCTTGAAATGATTTTAGCCTTGGTTCAGTTTGCAGCGTTTTATAAGAGCGAGATAGAAAGTTTTTCTGTTTGGAGAGTTTTCTCTCTCTTTTTCTTTTTAGTTCTAGCCTAGGATTGGCTTTTCAACACGGTCTGTATCAGATTCATTGCTTCCATCATCAATCCTCAAGGGTTCCTGGCGATCGATGCTTCGAGATAGCACCGCCCATGGCAACCCCCAGAACCCTGGATATTGAGATTTTGAGATAATCCCATCCATGGTGTTCCGTGGCCGAATTCAGACCCTGGCAGTTGACACTTCGTGATAATGCCATCCATGGAATCTGAACCAGCAGGGTGCTTACATGCCCCCAGTAGGATATGTGAATATCCTAAGAGACAAGCACCGAGGAGATGATATTTTGTTACGCATCTTTGAGGGGATTTCCCACCTCTCCGCGCTGGGAACTCGTCCAAATCAATTTGTGTTGATCGGCCGCTCCTATTCTAGGTGTACTTTTCAGAATTTTTGCGACGCTTCTGCGTGATTTTGATTTTTACGCTTACTGAACCAGGCTGTGTGTGAGGTTAGGGTGCTTAGGTTACTAAGTCCCGTAAACCAAAAATTAGTTAATGAGGCCAAATACTCCCTAAGCCTTAGACCTAATACTTCAGCTTTTCATTTTCCTCAACCTCTTGAGGAGTGTCCAGATCTTAATAGGTACTAAGAGTCTATTCAAGAATGCCTAAGGTTTACGTTCTTACTAATCTCATTATACACTTTTCAGTTATTTTCTTGAATGAGGTCTAGAACTTAGGTTAATCCCTTAGTTCCTTACTAATGACTATCACTTGTTTCTCATATTTTGTGCTCCTTTCTTCCTTTTGTTTCTTTCTTTCTTTTTTTTTTTTTGAAACCTTTTCTTACACGTTTTGCACTTTTATACCCCCACATGCCTAAGATTTGCAATGTCCTCATTGTGATTTTAGGGGTTTTTATTTACTTAATTTATTCCTTAAGACAGTTGTTTTTGTGAGTGAATGGGTCGGGATGAATTTTGCGGACGATTTCTAATCTCAGATGCAAGCATCTGAGGTGGAGTCGGCTGTCTTGAAGGGTGAACCTTAAGTGCACCAAGGTGTTAGAAAAAAGGTTTTAGATTTTCAGAGGGAATGACGGGCTGCCTCCCGCTAAGCGCTGAGTTTTACGCCATCGGCTGGGCGCAGTAAGCTCACGGAGAATGGAGGATGAGAGATGACTCAGCCAAATCAGTAGAAGTCACATCAATGAACGGTTTGAGTCTCTGACCGTTCACGATGAAAGGTTCGGAATCGTGGCTGAGTGGACTGATTTCAATTGCTCCATTTCCAAAAACCTGTCGGACTAGATATGGTCCGACCCACTTGGATCGTAGTTTTCCCGGGAAAAGTTTAAGTCGGGCATCAAAGAGTAGGACCTTTTGACCATGATGAAAGATCTTTCTCGAGATATGCTTGTCATGGAAGGCTTTAGCCCGCTCCTTGTAGATTCGCGAGTTCTCGTACGCGTCTAGGCGTAATTCATCGATCTCGCTGATTTGGAGTTTTCTGTGGGTTCCAGCCTTGGAAAGATCTAGATTACAGTTCCGTACTGCCCAATAGGCTTTATGCTCCAGTTCTACGGGAAGGTGACACACCTTTCCGTACACCAGTCTAAAGGGAGACATGCCTAATTGGGTCTTGTGGGCGGTCCTATAGGCCCACAATGCTTCCGGAAGTCGGGACGACCAGTCCTTCCTGTCAGGCCGAACAGTGACTTGCAGGATTTTCTTGATCTCCCGATTTGACAACTCAGCTAGACCATTTGTTTGGGGGTGGTAAGGAGTAGAGATTCGGTGAGACACCCCAAATTTGGCCATCAGTGACCTAAATTGAGCATTTGTAAAATGGGTCCCCCCATCAGAGATTATAGCACGGGGAATCCCGAACCTCGAGAAAATGTTTTGATGTATGAACTTAAGAACAATCTTGTGATCGCAGGTTCGGGTCGGTATGGCTTCGATCCATTTGGACACATAGTCCACCGCAAGCAGAATGTACTCGAAATCATCCGAAACAGGAAAGGGGCCCATAAAATCAATCCCCCAAACATCGAAGATTTCGCATACGAGAATCGGCTGCAAAGGCATCATGTCGCGATGGTTCATGTTGCCCAAAGTCTGGCAACAGCTGCATGCCTTACAGTGACTGTATGCGTCCTTGAAAAGTGTAGGCCAGTAGAAGCCACACTAGAGGACTTTGGATGCGGTTTTATGCCCTGAGAAATGGCTACCGCATGCCTGGTCGTGGTAGAAAGAGGGGATATTGCTGATTTCCTCTTCCGGGACACATCTTCGAATAATCTGATCAGCACCTATGCGGAAAAGGTACGGATCTTCCCAAATGTAATACTTGGTATCAGAACGCAATTTGTCTTTCTTGGCCTTCGGCCAATCAGACGGGGTCAGATGAGATGCCAAGTAGTTCACTATATCAGCAAACCATGGAAGTCTAGTACCAACAGTAAGAAGGTGCTCATCAGGAAAGTGTTCCGTGATGGGTCCGGAAGGGTTGATGATCTCAGAAGGAAGACGAGACAGATGGTCGGCTACCACATTCTGCCTTCCCGCCTTGTCGCGAATCTCAATATCGAATTCTTGCAACAGCAAGATCCAACGGATTAGTCGGGGCTTCGCGTCCTTCTTGGCAAGGAGATGCCTTACAGCCGTGTGATCCGAGTAAATGATGACATGGGAACCCAGAAGATACGATCGGAATTTTTCAAGGGCAAATACTACGGCTAGCAGCTCTTTCTCCGTAATCGTGTAGTTACGCTGAGCCTCGTCAAGTGTCTTGCTAGCGTAGTATATAACCACGGGTTTCCCGTCAGCTTTCTGCCCCAGGACCGCTCCTACAGCGAAATCAGATGCATCGCACATGATCTCAAAGGGTTGAGACCAATCAGGGGATTGTAGGATAGGTGCCTGGGTGACTCGGTCACTCAGGTTTTCAAAGGCTAGTGTGCATTCCTTGGAGATTTCAAAGGGTACATCCTTAGAGAGAAGAGAAGTCAAGAGGCGCGCGATTTTCGAGAAATCTGCAATGAAACGGCGGTAAAAACTGACGTGCCCTAAAAAAGAACGGATGTCCCTGATCGAGCCAGGCATAGGAAGGCGAGATATCAGATCCACCTTAGCTCGATCCACCTGGATGCCTTTTTTTGAAATTAGATGTCCCAGGACAATTCCCTCAGGCACCATGAAATGGCTCTTTTCCCAGGAAAGAACCAAGTTCACCTCAATGCATTGCCTGAGTATCTGGACCAAGTATTGGAGGCAATCATCAAAAGAGTCTCCAAAGACTGAAAAGTCATCCATGAAGACTTCCAGGAAATCACCTACCATATCTGAGAATATGGCAAGCATGCACCGCTGAAAGGTAGCAGGTGCATTGCAAAGACCGAAAGGCATCCTTCGGAAAGCGTACCTTCCGAAGGGGCAGGTGAACGTGGTCTTTTTTTGGTCCTCAGGATGGATTGCCACCTGGTTATAACCGGAGTACCCGTCAAGAAAGCAGAAGAACCTATTTCCCGCTAGTTTCTCGAGAATTTGATCAATGAAGGGTAGTGGGAAATGATCCTTCTTCGTGGAGGAATTGAGTCAGCGGTAATCTATATAGACTCTCCACGCATTGGCTAATCGGGTAGGAATGATTTGTCCGGTTTCAGTTGTTATGGTGGTGAGTCCTGCCTTTTTAGGCACAACCTGAATTGGGCTCACCCAACAACTATCGGAGATCGGGTAGATGATCCCGGCATCTAACCACTTTATGATCTCCTTTTTCACGACCTCCTGCAGATTAGGGTTTAAACGTCTTCGCATTTCACGAGAAGGTCGTGCGCCCTCTTCTGAATAGATATGATGAGTACAATAAGAGGGGCTTATTCCAGTCAAATCATCGAGAGTCCACCCGATGGCTCTGCGATGTTGCTGGAGGACAGCAATTAGACGGGATTCATGTTCGGGATTGAGGTTGGAATTGATAATCACAGGGAGGGTCTGATTGGAACCCAAAAAGATGTATTTCAAGTGAGCAGAAAGAGGCTTTAACTCGAGGATAGGATTATCAGCAGCAGCGGGTGGTTCAGTATAGATGGGAGGTTCAAGGGTAGGAGTTACTGGGTTGTTTCTATCTGGATTCAACTCCTCCGTTTGCAGGTCAAGATCCTTCTGTGGTTGATGAGGCATAATCGAGTCATTCTGGAGGTGTGATTCATCAACCAAAATCCTAACGTCACAAATCTGTTCGATGACACTGCAATTAATTCCTTGTTGGGCCTTAAATATATCAATTTTTAAGGTTTGATCCCCAAATTTAAGCTTTATTTGGCCCTCCTCACAGCTGATGTTGGCTCTAGCAGTAGCCAAGAAAGGTCTCCCTAGAATGATTGGTGTATCCCTAGGGTTTTTAGGCGCATCCATATCTAAGACTATAAAGTCCACTGGGAAATAGAAATCCCGCACTCTTACGATAACATCCTCGAGAATCCCTTTTGGTGACTTTATAGATCGATCTGCTAATTGTAATGTCACCTCGGTTGGTTTTAGCTCAGATTCTTCTAGATGGTCAAGTAAGGATGTGGGTATCAGGTTTATTGATGCACCCAAGTCTAACAGAGCTCTATCAAATTGGGTATCACCTATCTTGCAGGAAATCAGGGGAGTACCAGGATCTTTTGCCTTGGGTGGGAGTCTACTGAGGATTACAGAGCTGGCTTGCTCTGACAGAACAATTGGGCTCCCACCCTTGGTTCGCGGCTTACGCTGGGGTGTACATATATTCTTTAGAAATCGTGCGTAAGCCGGTACGTGGCGGATTGCATCCATCAAAGGGATGTTTATGTGGACCTGCTCAAAGAGCTTGACCAGGTCCTCCTCAGGAGCCACGGGTTTGGTAGTCTTCTTTCCCTTGGTCAAGGCCTCGGGAAACGGGATCTTGGGTGGTTCTTCTAGGATAGGTCCAGGTTGTGGATCTGGGATAGGGGTGGGGACTTCCTGGATTACTGTCCTAGGCTTGGGATCACTACCAGGCTTGGAGTGGTTTGGATGAGGTGGGTCTTGGGTTTCCTTGCCACTACGAGTTGTTACAGAATTAAGTCCTGCCTGGTTTTGATTGGGATTGGGTAAGATAGCTTGCTGCTGGTAACCTACAAAGGAAGTGGAGGCCTCTATCCCGTCGGGTGAAGGAACAGAGGGGGCCTGATAAATCATATGGGCATGGCCCGGGTTTGGGTTCATAACGCGCCGCTGGGTTGGCACGTTATTAGGATTAGGCAGAGGTTGGGAAGGAAGAGTACCTGGCTGGCGAGAGTTTGCCAACTGGGTCAATTGGTTTCGGACCTCTGTAAGTTCGTCCTTATGTTGTTTTTGGATAGCCGCATTCGTTCTTTGAATGTCAGCCAGGGTCTGAAGGATAAGGGACATTTGATCTTGATTTGGCCCAGATGGGTAAGTAGGGTTGGGCCGAGGCTGAGGCGGCTGGTAAGGACGAGAAGGTTGTGGGCAGGGTTGGAAGGATGGTCTTTGGGTTTGGGAATTTCCCGCCCACTGAAAGTTAGGATGGTTTCGCCATCCAGGATTATAGGTGTTGGAGAACGGGTCGTTCTGGATGGCGTTGAGGTCCTCGCAGGTCTGAGGAACCTCCAGAGGGTTAGAGAAAGAAGGAATGGAATTCCCCTGGCAGGTGTAGAAGGAATCGGAAGGACCTCCGGGCAAAGATTCGGATGATGGGTCCATCCTAGGAGAAGATCGATGGAGAATGTTTTGCACAGTTTCCTTTGTGGAAGGAGGCTGTGCGAAAGAGTTATGCGCAGAGGTGGCTCGCTGCAGATGCTGAGTCAGCTCATCCACCTTCTTTTCGATAATCGAGACCTTGTCCAATCGATTGGCCATTAACTCCAAGTCGACTGATGCGGACAGGCCCTGCGTCTCGTGTGCTCCCCTGAGATTCGTCGCTGCGCGGGTATTCATCCTGTCGAATAATCCCATGGAGTCATTGTTGATGGAGTTCTCGCACATGTTTTCGAGAATCTCCCACACGGTGTCTTCATGTTGACCCATGATATTTCCTCCGCAGGTTGCATTGACGAAAAGACGGATGTCCTCATAGAGTCCCTGGTAAAAAGATTGGACCTGTTCCCATTTAGGAACTCCGTGATGGGGGCACTTTCTCATGAGATCCTGAAAATGATCCCATGCCTCATGGAGAGGTTCCCCTGTTTGTTGGGTGAAATGTGTAATCTGATGGCGCAAGGCGTTGGTCCGTCCAACAGGGAAGAACTTTTTCAGGAACTCGGACTGAAGTTCTTCCCAATTGTTGATCTGCCGGGTCTGAGTTTGATACCAATGGGCGGCCTTGTCCATAAGAGAAAAGGAGAACATCTTCATGAGAAGAATATCCCGATTTTGCGCGTCTGACCCAAAAGTTTGGGCCAGATGCTTCAGCTGTTTGATGTGCTGGAAGGGATCTTCATAATTAAGCCCATGGAATTTAGGTATAGCATGAATCATATTGGGCTTTAATTCAAAGTCAGGTCCCCCAGTCGGGATTCTGACTCGAGGCTCGATGGCCATCGCAGCAGGATTATAATGGTCCCGCATCATGGGGCGCTGCGGTAGGTGCACAAAGTTTTGGAAGAGGTCGTTGAGTCGCTGGAGCTGGTGCTCCAGATTGTTTTCTTCCTCAACTGGATGAGTCATGATAAAAGAAGAGTTTGATTCGGAATCGGAAGAGAGAATGATGGGGTTAGGTTGCTGCTCAAACACGGGAGTCAAGGCTGGGCCTTGACGAGAGTGAAATTTTAAAGGAGATCTTAAGGGTGGTCTTAAGGATCTCCTACCGTTCATGCACTGTTGGAGTGGAAGAGGTTAGAAGGTGTGGACCCAATCGAGACACCCAAAAATGTGTTGGGTGACTATAGAGGTGCGGGGCAGATGGACCCCTTGATCAGAAAGATCGTCCACCTGAGAATTACCTGGGCAGCTAGAGAGGGTGAGTCCCGCGAAGACCCCTACACGGTAGAGCGTCCTCACGGGTTACAGGGTTTCCCCCACCTGACCTCTCTTGTCACTGCGGTTCCAGGTAGACCAAAATGGGGATCTTGACCTCTTAAGTCTACCACTTTTAATTCAAGAGGGTGCTTAGGTTTCACTTGAACTTTAGGCTTTTTTGAGTGCAAAGAGTGACCTAAGTCGAAGGTTAGTTGACCCAAGTGGTCGACTTTACCTGCTAGTTTTGCTTATTAGGTCTTGTCTTTTCGGGTTCAAGTGTTTAGAGAGCCAATCTTATTTTAGGGTTTCTTTGGATAGGTATTTTCAGACAATGGCTTGGGCACACTTCTTTTAGGGTTTCTCAGTTCTTACTTAAAAGTGTGTCTCTAAATCCCTAATGTTGAATCTTATGTTGGCTCTAAGGATTCTGATGGTGAATTTTATTTCTAGATTAAACCTTGTTTGACCGGTCAATTTACGCAAAAACCCAAATTAAGTTGTTAATTGGGCATGGTTCTCAATGTAGGTCAAAATGGGTTCCTAAGGCCAAATTGAAGGTTCTAAACCTTAGAGATTATTTTTCTATGAATTTTAGAGGGTTTATTCTATTTTTACTTTGCCTCGAACCTCGTGTATTTAAGTGGATTTATTTTTAGGGTTACAAGATGTCATTTAATTCTTCGGAGTTGCTGTAGCCCTTGTTGAGTCGTTTCATCCCACTTTTCTTCTTATTAGGTTGTTTTGACCTATGTTTGGACCCTGAGTTACCCTGTTTTCAGATTGGATTGGTGAAATTGCATTTTTACCCCTCAATTTATGTTTTCTTTGCAAACTCAGAATCTCTCTGAGCCAAGCTTTTCTAAGGTTATGTAGGAGCTTTTATTCTCTGTATTAGGTCAAAATGAGCTAGTTATGGGTTATGATGAGGTTCTCATCAGACATACTTCTATGACCTGGGCATCATGCCCTAATTGAAAGCAAGATGGTCTCAAACCACCACGTCTGGGCATAACGAAGGGTAGCTCCCCTATAAGCATCCAATAGAGATTGCAAGTGGCCAAACCGCTAAAAGCACTCGACCAAGAGCACTAACGGAACTACCATTACAAGCACTCAAGCGAAAGCAAAGTTGGCTTAATTGTCATCATAAAAAATAACATTAAAGCCCGTGTATATTGGGGCAACCTTGACACAGGTGTAAAGGGGGAACCCCGACACGAGTGTAAGGGGCAAACCCCCAAAGAAATCCATTAGGGGCCACCCACTTGAGAATCCCCATAAGCCTACACCCATCCAACTTGTTAGAGGCTAGGTGTCGAGGGCAAGGGAATGTTGGGAACGAACAATTCATCTCATGGCATCATAGAAACATGAAATCATGGTTATTTACTTTTTTTATTTGATATGATAAACAATTTGATGCCCAAAAAATACGACCTAGACCTGAAACACATGAGAAAAACTAATTTCTTCCCATTTCGGGATCCCTACTAGTATTGAGAAAATACCTCTTGGGGCAGCATAACACAACACCTCATTTGTTATCTCTTACCATGTCCTAGCTTGGCAAGACTCAATGTGTATGGAAACTAGGGATGGCACTAAGGGTGCAATGTCTATGAAAACTCTAATAAGATGGGAATATGAGGATAGGTCGGTGACTAGCCGTATTGAGTTTTGGTTGTGGGGGTGAGCTGACCCTTGAATACATGTATATCGAGGAGAGCTAACCACCTTATTGTGCAGCGAGAGAGTTGACCTCTTTGGATAGAGATCTAGAAGAGGAACAACCTCCCTAAACATACTCCTGTGGGGCCCACGAGGGGTCAATTGGGTTAGCCAGGTGAGGGTACACAGTTTTGAGGAGGTGGTGTGGTTCCTGTACTGTTTTCCTGCGTATAGTCATTGATAGAAACTTCTTACGACTTGACCTGATCCACACGAGAACCGGAAAGGACCATACCCTTTCTCCCAAGACCCTGTTGCCTAACAAGAGATAAACCAAAACCATAAATTTACCACACATACATTAAAGCAAGGAGAATAGTTAATGACATGAAGGACAAAAATGAGATCCATGCATTAAAAATCTATTCCAAGGAAGAAAAAAAAATAGCAATCTAACATAGCCATCACCATGACATAAGTGCGAGAAAACAAGAACTAGTGGTTCTGCAACTAAAAATCACTCACTACTACATGAACAAAGAGCCATGCTACAACAGAGCAAAAAGAAATAAGTACAGCTAAAGCTGGGCTCATTTGGACCTAGCTCTCTCTGCAGCTAGTGGAGCTGGCTGCTCAGTCCCTTTACTTGAGTATAAGTAGTAAATGTCAGCGAAATGCTGAGTAGAGTGATAGGAGAACAGTATATGTAACGAGCGCGTACCCCAGACGTCTTTTAAGACGTCTGGGAGGTGGCCCAGACGTCTGTCAAGACGTCTGGGATCACATCCAGACGTCTGACCAGACGTCCGGGATAGTTTACAGACGTCTGACGAACAGTTATACTCGCACGGGATATTCGTCTGCGCGCCTGTGCGCGCAGACCTGCGATCCGCATCTTCTCTGCGGCTGCAGGCGACTGCGGCCGTCTCTCTCCTCCTCTCCGCGCGGCGTTAAAAGGGGGAGGGGGCGCGCCTCCCCTCCCGTCTCCACCATCTTCCTCCTCTCCTGCTGCGGGCGGAGCGAGCGGACGCAAGGGCGCAGCGGCAGCGGCGCAGCAGAAGGCGCGGAGGAGCTGCGGCGTGCGAGGGCGGGGCTCTGCCGTGAGGGCGAGCTCGCCGGGAGCGGCTTGGCCGGCCGGCGGAGGGCGCAGGGGGCGCAGAGCGTCGCGAAGAGGGACCTGCTGCGGGCGGAGCAGCGGACGCGCGAGGTGCGACGCGGGCGGCGTCGCGAGCGGAGGCCGAGCGAGGTTCTGATTCTGGAAAAATCTCCAGAATCAGACGTCTGGACTGATATCCAGACGGCAAGGTCGACGTCTGTGTGATCATACAGACGTCTGAAGGGTGAGTTCCGCTTTCTCCTTCTTCTTTTGTCGACTGACCGTACTGAAGGAGGAGGGTTGGCTGTGCGCAGGTGTTCGGATTCGTCATCCTTTGCGAATCCGACGTCTGGAAGTTGTACCAGACGGCGGGAGTGACCTCCAGACGTCCGGAGAGACCATCGGACGTCTGGGATCTAGGAGAGACGTCGCCACAGACTTCTGGACGTCCGGGGAACCAAGCCGAACAGGTAATTCTCTGATCCACCGTTTAAGACGTCTGGAAGGAGTTCCAGACGTCTGATTTTGCACAGTATTGTCTTTCTCGACCCGTTTAGGGCCCGTTTGGGCTCCGTTTTCCGCGATTCGAGTTGCGTTCGATTCAGAATTTATTCCTCTACCCGCCTACAGTAGCTATACACTGTTTTGAGACACTCCTTGTGTTTGATCCTTGTGATAGGACCTCGTTCGGTTGCCGTCTTGAGAGTCGCGGAGGCACGCGGGATTCCCGACCACGCCCCCATTACTTCCGTTGTACCTGGTAGAGTGGTTTTAAGCATTAATAAAATCTGTTAAAGTATGGAACCATAACTAGAACCTAGGGCATTGCATGAACCCTAGGAATGAGAAATGTATGGAATGATAGCTCCTAGGTGTTGCATGAATCCTAGGGCCGGGAAACTAGATTGTATGATAGATCCTAGGATATGGCATGAATCCTAGGATGGAAAAAAACTAGTGGAATGTATATTACTGCAGTCTTGGAAAAATGGAAAGGAATATATAAGCTGCCTGTGAAATTAATTAACAGCTGCCTGTTATGAACAAGGAAACATGTTGAGATCATGGAATGTGAGAACGTGAATCTGGAAAGTGAAACATATGATGTTCTGAGATAAAAAGCTGGAACCCTACGGGGAATTAGGAGTGGAACTCCTGGAAAGAAAAGGAATGGAACTGAGATGTAGTTGTACTGTCTCTTGGGTACGCAGTACCAAGGGAAGTACCTGTACCTGTTTTAGTGCAGAGTGGGGCCAGCCGCCCCAGGGACCCGGGGTTAGGCTTGGCCGCTCTGTACCGACTTGTTGGCCCTCGTGTACGTAGTACCGAGGAGAGCTAGTAGTGTTAGGAGAGTACTAGCTACCCCACGGGCCCCGGGGTTCTGCTAGCCTCCTTCACCGACTTGTTAGGCCCACTAGGGCAAACCAGGGTAGTCAGACGAGGGTGCGCGGACTGTGGAGGGGCAAGGCCCCGGTTTGGTTACTGTGGAGGGGTTGGACCCCTGTTACTGAGAGGGCTCTGCCCTGGTTCCGTGCTGTGCTTTGGGCGCACCCGTTAACGGAAACGACTGACCGCGTGCCAGTACGGGCTAGCTACCTGTGCGTTTATCGCGCGTGCCGTAGTCACCATTACGTCTGTCAGTGACCTTGGGGTGGTTGACTGAGGGTAGGATCACCACGGGGGACTCTCCCGGCCAGGAGAGCACCACGTGCTACTTCTACTGTTGGAAAAGACTGCAATCAAGATCGTCCCACGAGGACATTCGAGATCAAGTAAAGGATCTGAGAAGTAAATGAAATAGTGAAAAAAATTGAAAGATGTAAATAAAGGAAGTAATAGAACATAACAGCTACTGTACACTCTACTGTTGCCTTTAGTTAGTTTGCCACTCTACTCAGCGTTTTGCTGACGTGTTACACTCGTTACCTTTTCAGGACCAGGTGTTGAGCAGCCAGGGTCGGCGGCTGCAGAGGACGCTGGGCCGAGTAGGGTCCAGTAGAGTTGCCACAGCTTTGTACCTTCTTTTGTTTCTGTTCTAGTGAGTAGTTTTGTTTCCGCTGTACCTTCTTTACCTGCAGTTTTTGTTATATGATAAATGTTGTTTTACTGTTGTGGTGGTGCCTACTGTAGTAGTTCTTTCCTTACTGCTGTGCTTTTTACTGTTAGTTATATTCATGCTGAATGTGGTTTATTTTACTGTCTTTTGGTTACTTCCTCGTTGGACGACTGGGTCTTGGGATTAGTCGAGTCGGTCCGGTTCTCGTGTCTCGTAGGGACTCAGGAACCGGGTCGTTACAAGATGGTATCAGAGCAAGGTCGTCCCGAGAAGTGAATCAACTGACTGGAAAATAACCAATTCACATGTTTATAGCTAGAGTAGCCACCACAACATATCTCTTGACATGAGCTCTTAGAAGTGTTGTTAGGTACCGTTTGTTTTGACGTTTCCGTTTTGTTTCGCGTCTCCTTGCAGGAGATGCCTCGTCGTGGGACTGGCGAGACTGGCCGCGGGCGCGGCCGAGGGCGAGGACGGCGAGGTGGACGTGCTGTCGTTGACGTCTCGGTGGACCAGCCACCACTCCCTGGCATCCAGGCCCAGGACCTCGCCCGACTGATACGGGATATTGTACGAGAGGAGCTCCACCCACCGCCCCGAGCACCTCCTCCTGGGGTTGCAGAGGGGGAGTCCTCTGTGGGACCACGCGACGGACGCGGCGCCGGACACGAGGGAGGGGATGGGCCCCTGCCGCCCCCACCTTCCTCCGACACTTCTGTACACGAGGCACCTTCGCCTGGAGGTGCACCAGCACCTCCCCTACAGCACCACTTCGAGCTTTTCGGGCAGTTCCGGAAGCTGAAACCCCCCTCCTTCAAGGGGGATGAGGACCCGACCGAGGCAGAGGACTGGCTTGAGCAGCTGGAGAAGATCTTCGACACCCTTCGCCCCCCGGTGGAGTGCCGCGTGGCCTTTGCCACGTACCAGCTGGAGAGTGCGGCACACCGGTGGTGGAGGGCGGTCCGGGGACAGGAGAGGGACGAGCCGACGTGGGACCAGTTCGTCACCCTCTTCTGCGAGCAGTACTTTCCCCAGACGTGGCAGGACCAGAGGAGGCGGGAGTTCCACACTCTCCGCCAAGGGACGATGACCGTGAGCGCGTACCGCACGCGTTTCTTGGAGCTGTCCCGCTTTGCAGCGACAGCGGTAGCCACTGAGGAGGAGCGCCTTTGGAGGTTCACCGAGGGGCTCCGGCCTGCGATCCGGGGGTATGTCAAACCCCTGAAGCTGCCGACGTTTTCGAGGGTGGTAGAGGCAGCCATGACTTACGAGGAGACCAACCCGTCCGCACGAGAGACCGACGGCGGGCGGAAGAGGCCCTTTCAGCCAGACTTCTCACAGGGCCGGCGAGAACGGAGACACGTGGCGTCCGCAGGAGAGCCGTCACGTTGTGCAGGGCCATCACTGGCCTTTGGGGGCCCTCGACAGGGGCCAGTCGCCAGCACCGGACCCCCGCCTAGCCGACAGCAGGGACTCACTGAGGGCGGGAGTCGGGTTCCCCTCTGCTACCAGTGTGGCCAGCCGGGCCACGTCAGGAGGGACTGCCCATCTAGGGCAGGAGGTCAGCAGATACTTCCCGCGCAGAGCACTGGAGGGCGCGCAGGAGGCCGCGGTTTCCAGGCGCGAGGAGGAGGACCGCAGTCGCGAGGAGGGTACCGGCCAGCACCTACCCGTCCGACGCAGAGTGTGGCTGCTTCGTCCGCACCTAGAGCTGAGGGGCGTATCAACGCCCTAACACACAGGGACGCCAGAGCTTCGGGATCCGTGGTAGCAGGTATGGTTTCAGTTTCTGGCAGACTCGTTTACACGCTTTTCGATTCCGGCGCTACGCACTCGTTTGTCGCAGACAGTTTCGCAGTTAGTTTGGACCAGGATTATACATTGTTAGAGAACCCGTTCGTAATCAGAGGTCCGAGTGGTCAGCTGTTTGTAGCTGAGGAGGTGTACACGGGTTGCGGGGTCAGCATCGGGGGACACAGCCTGCCAGCTGACCTGATTATGATACAGATGGAGGACTTTGGGGTGATCCTGGGGATGGATTGGCTGTCCGCTTACCACGCATTGGTAGACTGCTTTGAGAGGAAGATTGTCTTCTCCATTCCGGAGTTGCCTTCCTTCGAGTTTCACGGGCAGCCAGTGGACGGAGGTTTCAGGTGTATTTCGGCACTTCGGGCGGCGAGACTTTTGAGCCAGGGGTGTGAGGGCTTCTTAGCTTGTGTGGTGGCAGAGCACAGCCCCGTGGCAGACTTCCAGAGCATCCCGGTGGTCAGAGAGTACCCCGACGTGTTTCCAGACGAGTTGCCAGGACTACCGCCCGAGCGTGAGATCGAGTTTGAGATCTCACTAGTACCAGGGACCAACCCCATCTCCACCGCGCCATACAGGATGGCACCGCTTGAGCTGCGAGAGCTCAAGTCTCAGTTGCAGGACCTTTTGGAGAAAGGTTTCGTGAGGCCCAGTGCGTCTCCCTGGGGAGCCCCGGTACTGTTTGTGAAGAAGAAGGATGGGACCCTACGCCTTTGTGTGGACTACAGACAGCTGAATAGGGTCACCATCAAGAACCGATATCCGCTGCCGAGGATTGACGATTTGTTTGACCAGTTGCGGGGTGCCACGGTGTTTTCCAAGATCGACTTGAGGTCTGGATACCACCAGTTGAGGATCAGGGAGACCGACGTCTCCAAGACAGCTTTCCGCACCCGGTACGGACACTACGAGTTTTTGGTCATGCCGTTTGGGCTGACCAATGCCCCCGCTGCTTTCATGGACCTGATGAACCGGGTGTTCAGACCGTACTTGGACCAGTTTGTGGTGGTTTTCATAGATGATGTACTCATCTATTCTAGAGATCGGACGCAGCACGGACAGCACTTGCGGATGGTTCTGGACACTCTGAGACGACGCAGGCTGTACGCCAAATACAGCAAGTGCGAGTTCTGGTTGAGGGAGGTGACCTTTTTGGGTCATGTGATCTCTGGAGACGGCCTGGCGGTGGATCCCGCCAAGGTCGAGGCAGTGCTCAGGTGGGAGAGACCGCGTTCAGTCACTGAGATTCGCAGTTTCCTGGGACTGGCAGGTTACTACAGACGGTTCATCAGAGGGTTTTCGCAGATTGCACGTCCTATGACACAGTTGACTCGGAAGGATGTGCCTTTCACTTGGACAGACGCCTGTGAGGCGTGTTTTCTGGAGCTGAAGGAGAGGTTGACCTCGGCTCCCGTGCTCACCATTCCTGACAGTAGTGGCGGGTTCGTCGTGTACACGGACGCTTCCTTGCAGGGGTTAGGAGGTGTGCTCATGCAGAGGGGTCACGTGGTCGCTTACGCTTCGCGGCAACTGAAGCCCCATGAGCATACCTACCCTACCCATGACCTAGAGTTGGCAGCTGTTGTCTTCGCGCTGAAGACATGGAGGCACTACTTGTACGGTGAGACCTTCGAGATTTTTACAGATCACAAGAGCCTCAGATATCTTTTTGACCAGAAGGAGCTCAACATGAGACAGAGACGTTGGTTGGAGCTCCTGAAGGACTACGACTGCAGCATCTCCTACCACCCGGGAAAGGCCAATGTGGTGGCCGACGCCTTGAGCCGTAAGGCGCCCGCACGCTTGGCCAGTCTACAGTTACAGAGTTGGAGCCTTTTGGAGGAGGTGGGCAGTTGGCGACCTCTAGAGTTACGAGGATACTGTGGGGCAGTGACGGTGACACGGCAGACCAGACCAGAGTTGATAGACCGCATCATCACGGGACAGATGGCTGATCCGTACTTGCAGTCTTTGCGCGACAGAGTACTGTCAGGGGACCCAGGGGACTTCTCTTTCACAGACCAGGTGTTACGCTTGAGGGGACGGCTGTGCGTCCCCAGAGACGAGGAGCTGTTGAGAGAGCTCCTGACTGAGGCACATGGTTCCAGATTCACCATACATCCCGGAAACACGAAAATGTACCATGACTTGAGACGCGAGTTCTGGTGGAGAGGGATGAAGCGGGATGTGGGTGAGTTCGTGCAGCAGTGCTTAGTGTGCCAGCAGGTGAAAGCCGAGCATCAGAGGCCTGCAGGGCCGCTTCAGCCGCTTCCAGTGCCAGAGTGGAAGTGGGAGAGCATCACCATGGACTTGGTGGTGGGTTTACCTGTTACCCAGCGAGGACACGACGCGGTCTGGGTAATAGTGGATAGGTTGACGAAGACGGCACGATTCTTGCCGATCCGAGTCACTTTGGGACCAGCACAGTTGGCAGAGAGGTATATCCGTGATGTGGTGCGACTACACGGAGTTCCGCGGGAGATCGTATCCGACCGGGATACCCGCTTTACGTCCCAGTTTTGGGCTGAGTTTCAGCAGGCTTTGGGGACGAGGTTGAGGTTTAGCACGGCTTACCACCCCCAGACGGACGGACAGTCGGAACGCACGATACAGACACTTGAGGATCTTTTGCGTGCCTGTGTACTAGACTGGAGGGGTTCTTGGGAGGAACACCTGCCCCTGGCAGAGTTTGCATACAACAACAGTTATCACTCGAGTATCGGCATGGCTCCCTACGAGGCTCTGTACGGACGGAAATGCACGGCACCCTTGAGTTGGGTTGAGGTGGGGACCAAGTGGGAGGTTGGCCCCAGGTTGATCCGGCAGAGTCAGGAGGTAGTTGAACAGATCCACAGACGACTCCGCACTGTCAGGAGCAGACAGAAGAGCTACGCAGATCGCAGACGCAGAGAGGTGCAGTTCGAGGTTGGGGACCACGTCTTTCTTCGTGTTTCACCCATGAAGGGCTTACAGCGGTTTGGGGTGAGAGGGAAGCTCGCGCCGAGGTTCGTGGGGCCCTTCGAGGTCCTGGAGCGGGTTGGACCCGTTGCTTACAGACTTGCCCTTCCCCCGCAGCTTTCTGGTGTGCACGACGTGTTCCACGTGTCCAACCTCAGGAAGTACGTAGCCGATCTCAGCCACGTACTGAGTCACGAGAGCGTCGAGGTGAGCGACGACCTGACCTACCCCGAGCGGCCAGTGCAGATCCTAGACCGAGCCGTCCGCAGGTTGAGACGAAAGCAAGTACCCCTGGTAAAGGTTTTGTGGAGGAGCCAGCGGTACGAGGAGGCTACCTGGGAGCCTGAGGCGGCAATGCGGGAGCGGTACCCAGAGCTTTTCGCGGGTACGTCTTTTCGGACCGGCTTCGGTCCTCTTTGAGTTTGTTATGGTTATTTGGACATCCTTTTTCCGCACCCTAGTTGGCGCAAGTTTCGGGGACGAAACTTCCTTTGAGTTTGTTATATTGTAACGAGCGCGTACCCCAGACGTCTTTTAAGACGTCTGGGATCACATCCAGACGTCTGACCAGACGTCCGGGATAGTTTACAGACGTCTGACGAACAGTTATACTCGCACGGGATATTCGTCTGCGCGCCTGTGCGCGCAGACCTGCGATCCGCATCTTCTCTGCGGCTGCAGGCGACTGCGGCCGTCTCTCTCCTCCTCTCCGCGCGGCGTTAAAAGGGGGAGGGGGCGCGCCTCCCCTCCCTTCTCCACCATCTTCCTCCTCTCCTGCTGCGGGCGGAGCGAGCGGACGCAAGGGCGCAGCGGCAGCGGCGCAGCAGAA
Source organism: Thalassia testudinum (assembly GCA_037157565.1). Classification (NCBI taxonomy): domain Eukaryota; kingdom Viridiplantae; phylum Streptophyta; class Magnoliopsida; order Alismatales; family Hydrocharitaceae; genus Thalassia; species Thalassia testudinum. The sequence goes on from JAZHRO010000030.1 coordinate 61,294,713, forward strand.
GGCGCGGAGGAGCTGCGGCGTGCGAGGGCGGGGCTCTGCCGTGAGGGCGAGCTCGCCGGGAGCGGCTTGGCCGGCCGGCGGAGGGCGCAGGGGGCGCAGAGCGTCGCGAAGAGGGACCTGCTGCGGGCGGAGCAGCGGACGCGCGAGGTGCGACGCGGGCGGCGTCGCGAGCGGAGGCCGAGCGAGGTTCTGATTCTGGAAAAATCTCCAGAATCAGACGTCTGGACTGATATCCAGACGGCAAGGTCGACGTCTGTGTGATCATACAGACGTCTGAAGGGTGAGTTCCGCTTTCTCCTTCTTCTTTTGTCGACTGACCGTACTGAAGGAGGAGGGTTGGCTGTGCGCAGGTGTTCGGATTCGTCATCCTTTGCGAATCCGACGTCTGGAAGTTGTACCAGACGGCGGGAGTGACCTCCAGACGTCCGGAGAGACCATCGGACGTCTGGGATCTAGGAGAGACGTCGCCACAGACTTCTGGACGTCCGGGGAACCAAGCCGAACAGGTAATTCTCTGATCCACCGTTTAAGACGTCTGGAAGGAGTTCCAGACGTCTGATTTTGCACAGTATTGTCTTTCTCGACCCGTTTAGGGCCCGTTTGGGCTCCGTTTTCCGCGATTCGAGTTGCGTTCGATTCAGAATTTATTCCTCTACCCGCCTACAGTAGCTATACACTGTTTTGAGACACTCCTTGTGTTTGATCCTTGTGATAGGACCTCGTTCGGTTGCCGTCTTGAGAGTCGCGGAGGCACGCGGGATTCCCGACCACGCCCCCATTACTTCCGTTGTACCTGGTAGAGTGGTTTTAAGCATTAATAAAATCTGTTAAAGTATGGAACCATAACTAGAACCTAGGGCATTGCATGAACCCTAGGAATGAGAAATGTATGGAATGATAGCTCCTAGGTGTTGCATGAATCCTAGGGCCGGGAAACTAGATTGTATGATAGATCCTAGGATATGGCATGAATCCTAGGATGGAAAAAACTAGTGGAATGTATATTACTGCAGTCTTGGAAAAATGGAAAGGAATATATAAGCTGCCTGTGAAATTAATTAACAGCTGCCTGTTATGAACAAGGAAACATGTTGAGATCATGGAATGTGAGAACGTGAATCTGGAAAGTGAAACATATGATGTTCTGAGATAAAAAGCTGGAACCCTACGGGGAATTAGGAGTGGAACTCCTGGAAAGAAAAGGAATGGAACTGAGATGTAGTTGTACTGTCTCTTGGGTACGCAGTACCAAGGGAAGTACCTGTACCTGTTTTAGTGCAGAGTGGGGCCAGCCGCCCCAGGGACCCGGGGTTAGGCTTGGCCGCTCTGTACCGACTTGTTGGCCCTCGTGTACGTAGTACCGAGGAGAGCTAGTAGTGTTAGGAGAGTACTAGCTACCCCACGGGCCCCGGGGTTCTGCTAGCCTCCTTCACCGACTTGTTAGGCCCACTAGGGCAAACCAGGGTAGTCAGACGAGGGTGCGCGGACTGTGGAGGGGCAAGGCCCCGGTTTGGTTACTGTGGAGGGGTTGGACCCCTGTTACTGAGAGGGCTCTGCCCTGGTTCCGTGCTGTGCTTTGGGCGCACCCGTTAACGGAAACGACTGACCGCGTGCCAGTACGGGCTAGCTACCTGTGCGTTTATCGCGCGTGCCGTAGTCACCGTTACGTCTGTCAGTGACCTTGGGGTGGTTGACTGAGGGTAGGATCACCACGGGGGACTCTCCCGGCCAGGAGAGCACCACGTGCTACTTCTACTGTTGGAAAAGACTGCAATCAAGATCGTCCCACGAGGACATTCGAGATCAAGTAAAGGATCTGAGAAGTAAATGAAATAGTGAAAAAAATTGAAAGATGTAAATAAAGGAAGTAATAGAACATAACAGCTACTGTACACTCTACTGTTGCCTTTAGTTAGTTTGCCACTCTACTCAGCGTTTTGCTGACGTGTTACACTCGTTACCTTTTCAGGACCAGGTGTTGAGCAGCTAGGGTCGGCGGCTGCAGAGGACGCTGGGCCGAGTAGGGTCCAGTAGAGTTGCCACAGCTTTGTACCTTCTTTTGTTTCTGTTCTAGTGAGTAGTTTTGTTTCCGCTGTACCTTTTTTACCTGCAGTTTTTGTTATATGATAAATGTTGTTTTACTGTTGTGGTGGTGCCTACTGTAGTAGTTCTTTCCTTACTGCTGTGCTTTTTACTGTTAGTTATATTCATGCTGAATGTGGTTTATTTTACTGTCTTTTGGTTACTTCCTCGTTGGACGACTGGGTCTTGGGATTAGTCGAGTCGGTCCGGTTCTCGTGTCTCGTAGGGACTCGGGAACCGGGTCGTTACAGTATACGAAAATGTCAAGAACAAGAAATAAATGCAAGGAAAGTGACAAAACTACATGCTTTTTATAAATTTTAATGGTCCATTAACTACTTGTTATTTGATTTCCAAGTAAACTAGCATAGGGTCATTCTTTCTTTAATTTTCACATGTTCCTTAGAGAAATGATTTCGTCGTAGTATCCTCGTAATGCAAGTTGCACACGTGGCACTCTCCTGTTCGAGAAAGTACCCCATGGTCGTTCTACACTTGGAACACCACCCCGAAGTCATGGTTGCAATGTAACGGTAACTATGGCACTCGTGATACGTGCACAGGGGCTACCTCACACTGACACACAGTCATTTGTTTTTGCAAATAGGTATGCACCAAACCATACAACACATAATAGAGCAGAGGTCGTGTCCCTCACAAGTCTATGTATCCTCGCCCGACTATTTCGGTTGGCTTTATGAGCCTTACAAGAGTCGGTGTAGAAAGGTTGTTCCTACCCCAAGTCTCTATCTGGAGAGGTCAACTCTCTTTCTACACTATGAGGTAGTCAGTTCTCCTCGATACATGCGTACCTGAGAGCTAACTCATCCCCGCACCATGACCAACACCAGATCATTTAAGTTCTTACAAAAGTATTTCACATGGGGACACTCCACTGTATACATTATGTAAATTTTTCATTTCAACAATTGATCATTGAAGTAACTACCATACACAATCCAACCCTACTAGGTGGATAGACAAGAACTTAGCCATCTAAGAATAAAACTTAGTTAACAGTACATATTTCTCACTTTTAATTTTAACGTACGATCCATATTTCCCATCCTAATATGCATTTAATTAAAAACAAGAATGTAAAACACTCTACGAGCCATCCAAGTTTATAATTTAAAATTAAATATGCAGCCATACCTGTATTCAGCGTAAAAGTCCCTTTTGAGTTATAAAAAAAAAACCCGTGAAGGTCACAGCATAATGAGTTTACGAGGACCACATAGCTTAACACGGCTTCCCAATCGTAGTTTGAGGCAAGCACATGACCATGCTAATAAACACCACAGACCCAATTCACAAGTTAACGCACAGTGATACAATATAAAATTGAATTAGTAAATTAGATGGTGGAATCTTAGATGGAGCTAAAATTGATTGATTGACTTAAAATGGTATGTCTAAACAAGTAGAGGGAAAGAATCTATTCTGGTTAGGTTTCTTGGGAAACATGGGGGCACACCGGACTTATCCGTCACTTTGGTTGTTGTCAGGTTGTCCTTGAAAAATATACCTAAGCCAAATCACGAGTCAAACCAAAGATTAGAGTCTTGGGTCGATTTTTTCAGTAGGTAAAACATGCAGTAGTGGTGCAAATAAGGGTATCAACATGTAAGTAACTTAAAGGGCTTTCGAATAGGTGCTTGCGCAAATCAGAGCTCGTTTAGGCACTGAACCAACCAAATTGAAGAGGGTTGGTTCGCGTGAATCGGGTTAGACCGATGCAGCTTGGGCTAGACCGATCGACCGGACCCTCCTGCATGTCCCAGTCTACGCAGCACCTTGCACCTCGAGGCTCATGCCGGCACGCCTTCCCTACACACCTAAAGTGCGCTGGTTGAGGTCCCCCTCACTGCTATTTATTTGTACGCACGTCGAGAGGAGAAAAAAAAAATGAGGCAGATGGCGGGGGGGTGGGGGGGCGTCGAAGGAGAGAGAGGGAGAAGCGTGGAAGAAAAGGGAGAAAGAAAGGAAAAAGAAAAAAAAAATACTGTACCCCTCTCGTGAATAGGACCCAATGCCCCCAACGCCCCCTCTCCTAGATTTCTCCTTGCCGTGCATGGTGTAGGGAGAGGAAAAATGGTGGAATGTGCCTGCGGCTCGAGGAGGAAGGGTGGCGCGGTATGGGTTTTGAGGGGGTAATAAATAGAGGGCTATTAGGGTATAAGTGGGGTCAGGGTAAACTGCAAACTCAACCCCAGATTTATTTCTCCCCACGTGAAGTCTTTCAAATGGGAAACCAAGAATGTAGGGGTCCCTACGTGGGTCCCCTTTGCATGAATTTGTACCAATGCCCTTGGGTTCAAGGGAATGTCACGGATCCATTAGAGACTATGAATAATGTATAGAAAGTTTTGCAGCCAACCCCTCCAATTTTTGATGTGCGAAAATTTTAAGGACCACCGTGGAGAATTTGGAAATTCCGCAATGGTCCCTTGGTTATTTCAAAACTATTGGTGCAAGGGCACAATGATTATCGATTTTGATGATAACAAAATACTTGTTATTTAACATTTGCAACTGAGTTTAAGATTTCAGGGTTATTGCAAATGATAACGAGAGTGAAGGAACTCAAGCTTAAGACCATGAAGGAATAGAGGAGTTTGATGTTTGGACAAAAGCATCAAGGAGCATAGAATTAGGAGGAGATGGACGTTTGCTTCGGCTCAAAAGCTTGAAGAAGAAGAAGAATAGGATAGAACTTCTTTGGGTGTATTTTGTCTTTTATTATGCTCTTTATTTTTTCTAGATTTGTGTTAAAAAACCCAAAATACACCACTCTTAGTCTTAGGAACATTTACACTACCTTAGGATACTTAGGTAAAATCAGGAGTTAAAACAGAAAAGCAAAATCGGAATCTGGCAGTCTGATCAGACGTCCAACATGAACATCTGACGTGTGATCCTAACTTTTAAGTCGTTTAGTATTATGACCAAACATCAAATACCTAGGCTAGAAAATCATAGTCTATGTCTTTTCATTTAGACATCCTAACTTAGATCCAGATGTCATATAAGACGTCCGATAACCTTGGCAAACGCCCAACTATAGAACTGTTGGACTGTCAGACCATTATCTTCGAGAGCCAACACAGAAATAGTTTTATATTATTTATAGACGTCCATAGAGCCTTCCAGACGTCTGATAAAGAGACGTTGGACCAATATTCCAAGTTGTCAACCAAATATGACCGTTAGGTTCTCGAGAATTAATTCCCGCATTCAGTCTTAGACGTCCACTAACATGTCTAGACGTCTAATACTTTGTTTGAACACTTTACACTAAAACCCTGTTTAGATCTAGTCTAAAATAGTAACAAACCCGTATAAAATTAGATGTCCAATATTTAATCCAGACGTCTGACCTAGAACCCTGTTTCCATCCAACAAAATCAGGAATTCTAACTCTTGCATCAAATGACCAACTCTTTCATTAGTTGTCTGACTCATCATTTGATCCAAAAATCAGACATCTAATTCTGTTGCTAGAGTCATTATGACCCTGATTTTGGCCTGATCTGTCTTGGAATCTATCCTAACGACTACAAGGAGCCTCCCAAGCCTTCTTGAACCTTTCTAAGACATCTATAAATAGATAAGAACCTCTCCTTTGTAAAGTTATACCTTTGATATAATTCTTTCCACTCGAAAGGTCACTTTGTGAAAAAGATCAAAAGAAGATTGTGTTCTTGCTCTCCAAGTTCTACACTTCGCATTCGAGAGCACCAAAACTCTGCTGCCTACTCATGCTGAATCACTTCCATCCAAGGGAAGTAATCATTGCCTATAGAAGCATTAGGTTAAACTCCATATTTGGTCTCTATAGGTTTTGTTGTTTGTATTTTGTTTTATTTGGATGAGTATTCACGTGGCGAATTCCCGTCTCCTTCACAAGACAAAATTCTCTTCATGAAAAAGAGGGATTGAGGTACATTACGATTGGTTGTAAAGTAGTGTGGTTGTATTAAGGTTGTACTACCCTCATTTAAGTAGTACGGTTAGTGAATTTGATCGACTCGATAGATTAGGAAATCCTAAGTTGAGAGGCTTAGGTGATGATTTTTACCCAGGTTGGGTTTCAACCTAAAAATACTCATATCTTGTGGTGAATAATTTTTTGTGATTGAAGTTTTATTTCGCATATTTTTATACCGCACTATTCATCCCCTAATGCAATTTCAGAAACAACTGATTGCGTGCCAGCATGGGGTAGTGCTTTGTGTGTTTATCATGCATACCGTAGTCACCACTACATCACGGCCATGGCCTCGGGGTGACAGATTAGGTGATAGGCTAGGTGTAGGGCATTCTCCCATCTAAGAGTGCATCCTGTGGTTGCCCTACAACCGGAAAAAGTACAACGAAATCGTCTCACTAGGAGGCATGTGGACTAACAAGAGAGGATGACTATACTTAGTGGGCTTGGGAAAAGATAAACCAACACGATAAAGAGCCACCAACCAAATCTAGTAATAATAAGAAAGCGTGAACTGATAAGACGATATCTAACATGATTAAGGCTTGAATAACTCACTGCTTGCACTTATACATTCCTTTCCTTCTCAATACTTTACTAAGCTTTTCTGATGCCTACTTTGGTTGCATACTCAGGTCAGGGAGGAGAGTAGCTAGCCCCAATGGCTGCCGAGGGAGACAGAGATAGGCCTAGTGAAATGACCCTTCTCAAGGGTCATTTGGGCTTTTCTAAAATCTCAGGGGCCTTTTCATAATTTTCTGCGCACCAAAAGGACCTTGTGTAGAGTATTTTAGCTTTTGAAGGGGTTTAGCGCAATTTTAACACCCCCAAGAATTGTCTTATGGGGTCAGGTGTAATTTTTCCCGACCCCACAACATCCGACACAACACCCCACCCCCCCCCACCCCCCAAACCCTATTTCCACCCCTCTAAAACAGCCCCCTCCTCCACTTTGTCCTCATCGAGCGGCCACCCACGTCCTTCCGTCCTTCCCCTTGTAACCGTGAGTAAGAGAGGAGAGTGAGAGCAGCAGCATGAGGAGCTTGGGAGAGAGAGAGAGAGAGCGTGGTAGAGGGAGAGAAGGGCTGTTGTGGGAGTCGTTGCGGCAGTTGAAGCAGCACGCAAAAAAGGAAAGCTGCTGCAAGGAAGGTCCTGTATGCGGAGGTGAGTCGCAAATCTTGTGACTATCAAACGTCTGCAACGTTTGGCAGACGGCTAGAGGGATCGTCAGACATCCAGAGGGAGCTTAGGACGTCTAGAAGCACGCAGAGTACCAAGGTAACCTCTGCTCGAGGTGTGTGCAGGCGCGGAAACCAAGTTTCCGCTGCCCTAGTGGTTGTGAGTATGGTCTTAGGAGCGTATATTTGCGCAGGTGAGAAAGGCGTTAAGAAGGCGCACTGGTGCGACACTTGAGGTACTTTCGAACGTCTGGAGATGGTGTCAGACGTCTGACTGCCCTCCCAGACTACCGGGCGTAGTGTCAGATGTTACGACCCGGTTCCCGAATCCCTACAAGACCCGAGACCAGCTCGCCTTGACTAATCCCAAGACCTAGTTGTCCAACGAGAAATAACCAAAAGAAAGAAAATAAACCACATTCACACATACAATATAACTAAGTAGAAGGAAAAATGAAACAGTAAAGGAAAGTAGAACAACTGTTACGACTCGGTTCCCGAATCCCTACAGGACACGAGACCGGACTGACTCGACTGATCCTAAAACCCAGTCGTCCAACGAGAAAGTAACCAAAAAAATAGGAAAGTAAACAACGTTCACTATGCTAAGCAACTAACAGTAAAAATGTAAAGTAGTAAAGAAGTAAAAACTGCTACAGTACATATCACCACCATAACAGTAGAAAATAACAAGGTACAGGAATATAAAGTACAGAATATAAAGTATAAAACATAAAGGTACAAAAGTTTACTCGCTACTACAAATGAGTACAACAAAAGAGCTACAACTACTGGGCTCTACTGGGCCCAGCACCCTCTGCAGCCGTAGGCTGGGCTGCTCAACACCTGAACCTAAAAAGGGGTTATGAGTACACAAAGTCAGCGAACGCTGAGTAAAGTGGCAACCAAATAACTAAAGCAGTAAAAGTGGACAGGTAGTTGTTGTTTTTCAATTACTTTCTTTAACTAATTATTCTTTTTCACCACTTGGTTTATTTATTAGGTCTCTTTCTTGATCTCGAATGTTCCTTGTCGGAACGATCTTGATTGCAGTCTTTTCCGAGGAGTAGAAGGCACACGTGGTGCTCTCCTGGCTGGGAGAGTCCCCCATGGTGGTCCTACACCCAGTCAACCACCCCAAGGTCACGGACTGACGTAATGGTGACTACAGCACGCGTGATAAGTGCACGGGTAGCTACCCTGCACTTTCACACGGTCAGTCATTTCCGTTAGCGAGTGCATCCAAAGTACAGCATGGAACCAGTATAGGGCCTAACCCTCTCAGTAACAGGGGTCTCGCCCCTCCACAGTCCGTGCACCCTCGCCTGACTACCCTGATTTGCCCCATGGGCTTAACAAGTCGGTGTAGGGTGGCTAGCTGAACCTCGAGCCCCGTGGGGTGGCTAGCTCTCTCCCTGCACTAGTAGCTCTCCCCGGTATCGTATACGCGAGGGCTAAGAAGTCGGTATAGAGTGGACAATCCTAACCCTAGGTCCCAACACAAGAGCGGCTAACTCCGCTTTGCACTAAACAGGGGGACAGTCACTCTTGGTACTTCATACTCAAGGGCCAACTCACTTCCCCACTCACATTTCCAGATCCATTCCATTTATTTCCATGAGATCTACTCCTAATTCCTCGTAGGGTTCATGCTCATATTCCTCGTGCCAAGCCATACCAAGTTTCATCATTTTTATTTCCATTCTCAGGTTATACATATGCAGCTCGTATTGCTATCATTCACATTTTCATATACAGGTTATACACAGGTAGCTCGTACTTCCATCATTCACACTACCGTTCTCAATTTATATACATGCAGCTCGTATTATGTCATTTAACGTATACAACAGGAAATTTATATGCAACAGTTAGCTAGCACAATTACTTCATATTTCACATGCAACTGTTATTCATTTACAGGCAATTGTTATCATTCTATTTACTCATTCAAGACTGCAATTCAATCATCTAATACAGACATTTCAAGTGTTTCTCATCCCAGGATTCATGCCATATCTTAGGTTCTAATCATTCATTCCACACATGCATTTAGGTTATAATTAAATTAGGGGGAAGCCACTCTACCAGTAAACCCAAGAGTATTGAGGGCTTGAACGGCAGGCTCACGTGCCTCAGCAAGCCCCGAACCTGCAGCGGAACGAAGTCCTATAATAAGGAACAATCATAATGGAATTATTAGAACAATATGGAAAGCCTTCTAACAAGTAGATGAACTCACAAGGAACACAACGATATCTTAATTGCGTAAAACAGAACTCAAATAGACCCTAAACGGGTCAAAAATAGGGTTTCTATCTCAAATCAGACATCTGGAACAACTTCCAAACGTCTTAAAAGTGTTCAGTATCATACGTCAAGCTCTGCGCCAATCCTCAGACGTCTAGGAACTCTTCTGGACCGTCTGGACCCAGCTCCAGACGTTCGACCACCTCTCCGGACATCTAGAAATGCTTCCCGTCGTCTGGTACGTCGCCTAGACGTCTGAAATGCATGGGAGGGCGTGTCCCGCGCCTTCCCGAAGCGAATCCTGCATGAAACCACGCAATCTTCCCAAAAGGGCATGCAACAGAGTAGCAACGAAGCGGCCTGCATGGCCGTATCCACAAAGGGGACGTACCTTCGCGAAACTCTCACCTCAGACATCTGGAACCGCATCCAGACATTCGCATCGTCATCTGGAGGTCACTCAAGACGTCTGATTATGGAAAAAACCTAGAACCAGAACCTGCTTCCGCTGCTCTCGCATCACGCGTGGCCGTGCCGCACCCCTCGCTTGCAGCTCCGGCTGTAGTAGTGTCGGGGAGGACCTCCCCGACACACTCCTTCACCTCGCGCACGCGTTGCTCCGGCCGTGCACTCACCGGTGAGCTCCCACACAAGCTAGCGAGCTCACTCTCCTCTGCTCCTCACGCCACTCCTCCTCGACGTCGCCCGCGCGCTCTCTCGCTTGCGCTGTCTCTCTTGCTAGAGTGGAGAAGAAGATGGGAAGGGGCTGGTGTGAGGAGAAAGTGAGAGGGGAAGGGGGGGTTTTTATAAGATCGGTGGGTTAGGGTTTCTGAAGGCGGGGAGAGAGACAAGGGGAGGAAAAACGAGAGTACTGTCTACGTGCAGCCCGCGCGGAGACGCGAACTCGTACTCAAAATTTTTGATTTCCAGACATCTGAGAAGGTGTCCGATGTCTGACCCATAGTCCAAACGTCTTAAAAGGCTCAAACAGCACGGGTCTTAACAACAACTGTCTCAAAATATAGTACATGCCACCACAACATCAACAAGAAACAGAAACTAATGAGAACAGTAATATTAAAGTTTAGTACTCATGACTACAGCAGAAACAAAAGAGCTGGAAAGAAAACTACTATGGCTGGGCTCAGCTGGGCCCAGCTCCCTCTACAGCCGGAAACTCAGGCTGCTCAACTCCTGGTCTTGAACAGGGTTACTAAAAGATGGAGTCAGCGAATGCCAAGTAGAGTGGTGTTTACATTAATTATGTGCAAGTAAAGTAAAAACAACAAGTAGGTTTTATTCTCATTTCTATTTATCTCATTTATGTATTTCCGGTTCATCTATTTCTCAAAGTATCCAAGTATTTCTTTACTTTGCTTGTTCCTCGTGGGAACGATATTGATTGCAGTCTTTTTCGTTGAGTAGAAGATACACGTGGTGCTCTCCTGGTTGGGAGAGTCTCCCGCGGTAGTCCTACACCTAGTCAGCCACCCCGAGGTCGCTGTCGTGACGTAGCAGTGACTACGGCATGCGTGATAAGTGCACAGGTAGCTACTCCTTACTGGCATGCGATCAGTCGTTTCTGCTAGCGGGTACGCCTAAGGTACAACACGAAACAGTATAGGGCCTTGCCCTCTCAGAACCAACAAGGGTCTCGCCCCTCCACAGTCCGTGTATCCTCGTCCGACTACCCCAGTTTACCCAGCGGGCCTAACCAAGTCGGTGTAGGGTGGCTAGTTTAACCCTGGGTCTTGTGGGGTGGCTAGCTCCCTCCCTACACTAGTAGCTCACCTTGGTACCACATACGCGAGGGCCAACAGGAGTCGGTGTAGAGTGTCCAGTCTTACCCTGGGTCTCAACCCAAGAGGTGACTGACTCCCCCTCTACACTAAAAGGGACAGTTGCTCTCCTTGGTATCGTGTACACAAGGGTTAGCTTACTTCCCATTTATATTCCAGATTTCCTTTCATGCATAAGAGTTCTACTCCTAATTTTCCGTAGGATTCATGGTCATTATTCATCTCATTTATCCATATTCAGATCTTATGTTTCATAACTCTTTCCTCATTCATATACAAGTAGCTCATATTTTCACAATTTAATTCTCAATTATTCACATGCAACTTGTGGTTTCACCGTTCACATTCTCATTCATATACAAGAAAATCTTATTTAAACATGCATCTCATAATTACACTAATACCATTTGCTAACAATTTCTTTTAAACATGCACTCAAGTAAACAGTACAGCTCAAAATAGGCTCATAAATTTCTACCCTAGCGTTCATTCCACATCCTAGAGTTCGATCCGATTATTCCAGACAAATGCATTCTTATTTAAATATTAACAACTGAATTAAACCACTCTACTAGGTATCACGATAGGAATAGGGGTCTGCACAACAGGTCATATTTTCTCCGCAACCCCGAACACGCCATCGGCTAGTTGTAGTTTTTCCGGCCTTACCAGGAGGGGGTGACATAATAATTGCGGAAATGAAATATAATCTTACAAATAAGCAATCACACAAAGTACACAAGAATTTATAGGTGGAAACCCAAACCGGGTGAAAACCACCACCTAACTCTCTCGAGTTAGGATTTTCCGATCAACCAAGTTGATCAAAATCCACTAAACCGAATCACTTTAAACGAGGGTGATTCAACCTCAATACAACCACGCTACTTAAACGAGGGTAGCGTACCTCAACCCCTTTTCTCCACGAGAAGGATTTTGTCTCGCGAAGGAGACGGGAATTCGCAAAGCGAATACCCAACCAAATAACAAAGATAAAATAAACAACAAGTCCTATAGAGCCAACAAAGTAATTTTAAACCTAGCTTCTATAGGAAATAGGATGCTTCCCTTTGAAAGGAGTGCGTCGACGACGCGGATGCGTGTACCACGCGACGGCGCAACGTCGCTCTCGTGAACAACGGCAGGAGAGCGGGTGCGCAACAGCTTGATGCTCTCAAGAGAATGGAACTTTAGCTTGGAGAGTAAGAGCTATCTAGGACACAAGAGAGTGGAACTATGTTGCTTAAGTGTGTCTTGTGTTTCTCTTAGTGTATCTTAGTGTGTCTTTGTCTTGCAAAGGTTCCCCTCTATTTATAGAGGCCTTAGGAAGGCTTTGGAAGGCTTAAGAAAAGTTCTATAGCCGTTGGGAACAAAGCCCAAGAGAATCAGCCCGAAATCAGGAACAATCATTGTTCTGACAGGCTTATCAGACGTCTAATTCTAGCATCAGACGTCTGGAACTTCACTTTAAGACGTCTGATTCCAAGGTCAGACGTCTGATTTTGGGCGGGTCTCTTCCTGACTTGAATCAGATCTAAACAGGGTTCTTGTGCAAGTCCATCAGACGATATATAGGACGTCTGGCACTATGTCTAGACATCTGGAAACCTACTTTTACTGTCGGAATGGATTTTCCAAACGTTGCAACGGCTAGAAAATCTCTGAGAAGAGATTTTGGGTCAGCCGAGGCAAAACAGTCATTTATCAGACGTCTGGAAAGGCCTAAGGATGTCTGATAAGGTTCTAACGGTCATAATCTTGAGTGTTTGCTAAGCCAGCCAACGGTCCACTAATTAGACGTCTGGCAAAGTCATCAGACGTCTCCTAAGACGTCTGGTATAAGGTCTGGACGTCTGATTTCATCAGACAGAATACAAATTCCAGCCTAAAAGTTATCAGACGTCTGAAACAACAGTCAGACGTCTTAAAATACTTTATCAGACGTCTGATTTGGGAATTAGACGTCTGGATACTCTGTTTGAACCCTATATTGGTTTTCTAAGTTCTTTATAGAAAACCTAAGTATCCTAGGGTTGTGCAGGTATTCCTAGGACTACTGTTAGGGTACTTTGAGGCTCTTCAACAGAAATCTAAGTAACAAAAATAAAGAGCAACAGAAATAACGAAAAATACAAGGAGTACAAGAGAAGGAAATCTATCCTATTCTTCATCTCCATCCTTCTTCAATCTATCGCTCCTCGAGAACCTCCCATGTTTTCCATCAAGCTCCTCCAATCTGTCCTGGATGCGAGCTCGAACTCCGTCTAATCACGTATCCATTTGCGATTGACCTGAAATCTAGGACTCAAAGTGCAAATGTTAAATGACACGTGTTTTGTTATCATCAAAACAAATGATCGTGGTGCTCTAGCACCAACACTAGTAACCTATACCAACACTAATTTACATCAAACGAGCTCAAAACAGGAGATACTCAATACGAACACGTAGAGAAACTTGAGTGGAAAATAGCGGTACTTCGTTTGCGGAAATCTAATTCCGTTTGGACCCTAAACAGGCCAAAAACACGGTTACTGCCCAAAATCAGACGTCTGTGACTAGTCCCAGACGTCTTAAAAGACGTCAGATCTCACCTTGTACATCTTGCTGTTGTTTTAGACGTCCAGACTCCCTTCGTGACTGTCTGGGGGCAGCTTCAGATGTTGGACAAGTCCTCCGGTCGTCTGGAAGTACCTCCAGACGTCTGGTGATGTGATTAGATGTCTAAAAGTATTTGGAAAAGCGCACCGTGCGCCTTCCCAAAGTCCGCACCTGTGTACGAAAAATGCAGGCACAAATTCAGCCCGACATCTCCTGCACTACAAACTGCATGGCGAAAAGTAGCGCAGGAAGATACGTACCTCGCGCAATATGTCCTTTTAGACGTCCGGCTTCAGCTCTGGATGTCCTGGTGCCTCGCCAGTCGTCTGGATGATACCCCAGACGTTTGATACTGGAAAACTTCCAATACCAGAACCTCCTCCGCGACGCTTCTCTCCTCACAACTCTGCCCGCTGCGCACCGCAACAGCTTCAGTAGCTGTAGAGGGTCGGGTGGCCACCTCCTCGAGCCCCTCCTCCTTGCGCGCCTGCCCGCTGCCGGCCGTGCGAGCTCCGTAGAGCTCCCGAAGGTCCTCCAACCTTCACGCTCTCTTCCTTCCTCTCTCTTCCTCTCTCCCTCTTGTTCTCCCTCGCTCGCCCTCTCTCTCGTCCCTCTCGTTCTCCCTCGCCACAGTCGCAAGAGGGAGACGATGGAGGTGGTGGTGGTTGGAAAGTGGTGGAGAGAATAAGAGAAGGGGGGTTTGAATAGATTGGGTTTAAATAGGTGGGGTTTAGGGGTGGGGGTTTAAATAGAGAGAGAAGCCTTTGCGCGTCGCTCGCGTGCAAAGCGCAAAGGGACGTACGAAATTTTCCACTTTCAGACGTCCGGGCATGTGTCTAGACGTCTAGACAGACGTCTGACTGAAACTCTAGATGTCTTATTCAACTAAAAAGGCAACGTGTCATTTCATTAGACATCTGGTAATATCCTCAGATGGCTGTAAGGGGCAGCAGACGACTGGAATAGAAGCAGGAATGCAAGGTGAGATTTCTGCGCATGTTTAAGATGTCTAGGACTCACCCCAGACATCTGATATCGGTCTAGGCGCACTACTGCGGCCACCAGGCAGTCGGTCCAGCTAGACCAGCCTGTCTGTCCGGTACAGGTGAACCGGAAGGACTGTTTGGGTCAGTTTAGGGCCCAAACGAAGTCGGATTTCCGCAATTAAAGTACCATTGGTTTCCGTTCTGAATTTCCTATATGTTAGAAGTGTTTACGCGCTATCTTTAGCCTAATTGACATACTCAAATACTGGTCAATGATATTAATGTTTGGTTTGACCAACTGTTTGGAATAGGTCTCTAGTCCATAGTACGCAGGGGACCCGTGGAGACATTGGGATTCGCCATTCGTGCCTCCATATCACTCGTACCTTTTGGTAGATATTGCGAATGTGGCATCAGGCGGATTTTTAAGACGTCTAGGAGGTAGCCCAGACGTCTGGAACCCTTCCCAGACGTCTAGTAATAAATTTTTTCGGCGTACCAGGTTGCGTCTACACACGTACGCGCGCAAACTGCGCCCGTCGCCTTCATCTCCTTTTTCCTCTCTCTTCCTGCAGACGCGCCGTCTCTCTTCTCTCTCTCCCCACGCTGCCTTATATACACCCTCTCCCTCACCCTCATCTCCTCCGCCCTTCTCTTCTCCTTCTCCCTGCCAGTGCGAGAGCGCGAGCGAGTGAGCGGCAGCGGCAGCAGCGGCCGCGGCGAGTGTGTGGGAAGGAGGGTTGCGAGCGGAAGGAAGAAGCTCGACCGCGAGGGTGCCAGCTTGCCGGGGCAGCTAGAGCCGGCCGATGGGGGAGCGGCAGGTGTGGGGTGTCACGGAGGGGCTGCTGCATCTCGGGAAGCAGGCGGACGGGGCGCGGTGCGACCGTGCGTTGGGGGCAGAGAGTGAATCGGGCTCTGGTTTTGGAAAATTTTCCAGAATCAGACGTCTGGACTTACGTCCAGACGACGCCAAGGACGTCTGGAGGACTGTCCAGACGTCTGACAAGTAAGATATTTCCTATCTTCTCCCTTTTGCGCGTGTACGGCCATGCAGCCGTCCGCCGCGACTTCTTTTGCGTTTCGTCGTGCTGAGAGCTGGTGTATGTGTGCGCAGGTCTTGCTCGGGAGGGCGCGAGGGCTCGCCATCCCACATGAATCAGACGTCTGGCCGCAATGCCAGACGATGGAGAGAACCTCCAGACATCCGGGGTGACAATCGGACGTCTGGAAACCAAGGCCAGACATCCCAGCGGGCTTCTGGACGTCTGAAGGACTGCGCAGAACTGAGGTACGACCTGACCCACCTTTTAAGACGTCTGGAAGAGGTTCCAGACGTCTGATTTTGGACAGTTTCGTCGTTTTTGACCCATTTAGGGCCCGTTCGGAGTCCGTTTTCCGCGTTTCGAGTTGCGTTCTTTTCAGAATAAATTCATCTACATGTTTACAGTAATTGTATACCGTTCTGAAAAACTTCTTGTGATTGATCCTTGTGTTAGGACCCCATTCCGTTGTAGTCTTGGGGGCTGCGGAGGCGCACGAGATTGCCGACCACGCCCCCAGTATTCCCGATTTCGCTGGTAGAGTGGCCTTTTAATTTACTTAACAAAATTTGTTACAATTGTGGAACAATTAATAGAGTCTAGGGCATTGCATGAACCCTAGGACTGAGAAACTAGATTGAATGATAGATCCTAGGGTATTGCTTGAATCCTAGGACTGGAAAACTAGATTCAATGATAGATCCTAGGGTACGACATGAATCCTAGGACTGGAAAACTAGTTGAATATATAAATATTGCAGTCTTGGAAAAATGGAAAGGAAATGATAACTGCCTGTAAATGGATTAACAGCTGCCTGTTATGAATGAATCAATATGATTACGAACATGGGGTATATAAATATAAAGCTGGAACGGTGAAACCCAAAATGGCCAAATAAAAAGAACATGAACCCTACGGGGAATTAGGAGTAGAACCCCTGGAAAGAGAATGGAATGGAATTGAGAAAGTGAAACGTGGAAGTGTGTTGTCTCTTGGGTACGTGGTACCAGAGAGAGCACGCATTACCTCTTAATGTAGAGGGGAGCTTGCCGCCCTCAGGTTGAGACCAGGGTGGGTTTGGCCACTGTACACCGACTTTTTGGCCCTCGCGTACGCAGTACCGATGAGAGCTACTAGTGTAGGGAGAGCACTAGCTACCCCACGGGCCCCGGGGTTCTGCTAGCCCTCCTACACCGACTTGTTAGGCCCACTGGGCAAACAAGGGTAGTCAGGCGAGGGTGCGCGAACTGTGGAGGGGTTGGACCCCTGTTACTGAGAGGGCTCTACCCTATACTGGTTCCGCACTGTGTTTTGAGCGCACCCGTTAACGGAAACGACTAACCGCGTGCCAATGCGGGGTAGCTAACTGTGCGCTTATCGTGCGTGCCATAGTCACCGTTACGTCTGTCAGCGACCTTGGGGTGGTTGACTAAGGGCAGGACCACCACGGGGGACTCTCCCGGCTAGGAGAGCACCACGTGTTACTTCTACTTTTCGGAAAAGACTGCAATCAAGATCGTTCCCACGAGGAACATTCGAGATCAAGAGAAGGATCTGAGAAATAAATCAATAGTGAAATAATAGAAAGACGTAAATAAAGAATGTAAAAATATAACAGCTACTGTACACTCTACTGCTTCTTAGCTTTTAGTTGCCACTCTACTCAGTGTTTCGCTAACGTGTTACCCTCGTTACTTTTCAGGACCATGTGTTGAGCAGCCAGGGTCAACGGCTGTAGAGGACGCTGGGCCTAGTAGGGTCCAGTAGGGTTACCGTAGTTCTTTCTGTACTTTTCTTCCACTGTAGTGAGTAGTTTTCTTTGTTACTCCCTGTACTTTCTTTATCGAAAACTTTATGTAATGTACATGTTTATTTCCCTTCTATTGTGGTGGTGTATACTGTAGTATTTCCTTTTCTTACTGCTGTATTTTGTTACTGCTAGTTATATTCATGATGAATGTGATTTATTTTACTGCTCTTTTGGTTACTTTTTCGTTGGACGACTAGGTCTTGGGATTAGTCGAGTCGGTCCGATTCTCGTGTCTCGTAGGGATTTGGGTCGTTACAATAGAGTGGTCCTCTCTCCTCCTGTTAAATTAAATTGTTAAGTGCAAGTCAAATTAAAGATCTCTGCTTGAAACTTAGGACATGACATGAACCCTAGGGTTGAGAATGGTGCATGTTTACATTTAAACACTTGAACCTCGCTTGCTAAAATTTAAGTATACATGCTGATGAATTCCATATTATGAGTAATTGGCAACTAAATTGATGTAATTGAATGCTTTTCCTGTTGAATCACGAGTTGCCTGTTCTATGACTAAGAAACCTGAATGTGAATAGAGATACATGCCATGTATTGGAATGAAATGAGTACTATGCACGAACCCTAAAAATACAGTGACATGGATACTTAATGTATAATGGAATACCTCGCCTATACAGGCATGTTGGTTGTTTGGACTTGGGTACAAAAAGTAAGTCGGCCATCGTGTATGTGGCATCGAGAAGAGCTACCGTTATTTTTGTGTAGGGAGAGAGCTAACCTCCCCTTGAGTTGGGACCCAGGGTTAGAAATGGCCTCCCTACACCGACTCCTATGGAGCCCATTGGGCAATCTAGGATAGTCGGGTGAGGGTATACAGACTGTTATGTTCTGTGCTGTATGTTAGAGCGTACGTGTTGGTGAAAAGGATTGACCGCGTACCAGTACGAGGTAGCTATCCGTGCGCTTATTGTACGTGCCGTAGTCACCGCCATGTCGCAACCATGACCGCGGGGTGGTGTACCGGGTGTAGGACTACCACAGGGTACTTTCCCGACCAGGAGAGTGCCACGTGTGAGTCCTGCATCGAGGGAAAACTACATCAAGATCGTTCCCTTAGGGAACATGTAGATTAAGTGATGATATGGACATTTACTAGAATAATCGAATCTTAACACGTGGTGATTATGAATGGAACTAGATGGTAACTGTCTAAATAATTGAAAAATTTATGAATGGTTTACTGCTTTCCTTTTATTTATTACATTAGATGTTCTTATGTTGCCACTCTACTCAGCGTATAGCTGACAATAGCTGTATATGTTCAGATCAGGGAGCTGAGCAGGCAATACTACCGACTGCAGAGGGTGCTGGGCCCAGTCAAGCCCAGCAGTAGCATGTTTCCTTCTCGTTCCACTTTTGAGATACTTTTACTGTAGTGAGTAATTTTAGTATTTTGGAACTTATGTCATTGCTTTACGTCTTCTTATAGTTGTTGTAATGGCTAACTAGCAAACCTTCCTTTTCGCCTGTGGCATGTTGTCCTTCAAACTACTATTATGTTTTTGTTACTGCCTCTTTATTTAATGCCTAGCTATATTACATGTGTGGAATGGCATATTTCTTTTTGCATTTGGCTTATTTCTCGATGGACGACTGAGTCTTGGGATTGGTCAAGGCGGGCCGTCCCCAGGTTCCATGAGGGGTTGGATTTGGGTCGTAACACCTAGCCACGCCCAGCCTCAGTACTTTCCTGTTGTTTGGTTTTCTATAGCAGTATTCACATTTTCTTAGAATTGAACTAGGTTTTTTCCTTGACGTGCTTGTATGGTTGCAAATGATGGCTATGTTGTGAATTGTGTTTTCCTTCCTATGCATTGATGATAGTTTAGTTGTTGTTTTATGAAATGACCCTTTTCAAGAGTCATTTGGTGTTTCCGGAATCTGTAGGGGTTTTTGTGTAGTTTTAAACCCCTTAGATTTTGTTTTGAGGTTTGTTAGGGGGAAAGGAGAATTACAAGGACACCCCCGCAATTTTCCCACCACCACTCCCCTACCCACGAACACCCTCTCCTCTCGCTTCACCCCTCCCGCACACCGGCGCCATCCTCTGCAGCCCCTCGCCTCACACCATGCTGCCCCCTACTCCTTCGTCCATATAAACCCTCCCTCCTCCATTTCGTTCCCACATCACCACAGCTAAGCGGGAGCGAGGGAGAGGGTGGAGAGCAGAGGAGATAGGAGGGCTTGAGAGGGAGTCGGAGGGCAGAATGCTGTGAAGGGAACGGGGCGGTGCTGCAACTGCTACAGTTTCTGCAACGAGAAAAGGCTCGCAGACGGTTCTACGGAATCATTTTTCTGCAGAATCAGACGTCCGGAGTGACCTCTAGACGTCGAGTTGGACGTCCAAAGGTAAGATCAGACGTCTGATAACACGTACTTTTGTTTATTTTTCCTGCCAAAGTCCTAACCGTGCACGCACGTATGTCAGAGGATTGGGGAGCGCGCTGGTGTAAGGATCGAGATAGTTTTAGAAGTTCGAAAGTATCTCCAGACGTCTGAAGACACCCTCAGGCATATGCATGGAGTTCCAGTCATCTGGAAAAGGCACCCCAAGCAAGGTGAGTTCCTGAGTTTGTTTAAGACGTCTGATTTTGGTCAGAGTGGTATTTTTGGGGCTATTCAGGGCCCAAACGAAGTCGATTTTCCACAAACGAAACATCGTTGGTTTCCATTCGAGTTTCTCTATGTAATGATACATTGCCTATATCATTTTGAGCTCATTTGACCTGTTAATCTATTTCATAGGTCTCCAGTCCATCAAGTATACTGAACCTGCGGAGACGTCGGGAGCTACCGTACGAGCCCCCATTCCACCCGGTTACCCTGGTAGAGTGGTTCTCACATTAATCTCAAAATTAATAATTAAATTGCATGCGTAGAATTTATTGAACCTAGGTTGTGAGATGAACCCTAGGACTGAAAAGAGATAAATGCATGTTGCTATAGAATATATTCGATTGAACCTTAGGATTGTGAAATAAACACTAGGGCTGGAAGAAATACATGTATAGTTAATGAATGATCAAACTACCGTGATGCTTCCTTAAAAGAAATAAACCATGAGCTATCTGTATCACCTAAAATGAACTATGTCATAAACGGAAATGCGTGCTTGTTTTACATATAACGAACCAAATATGGAAATAAGAAAGTCTATGTACGAACCCTATGGGGAATATATAAAGAAACCAGGAATACGGTAGTACGGAAAACCTGATGATTTTGGAACATGTCGCCTACAGGCAGCTGTTCGGACTTGGTTAAGGGAAGTGAGCTGGCCCTTGTGTACGTGGTACCAAGGAGAGCAACTATCCCTTTTGGGTAGAGGGGAGCTTGCCGCCCCTTGGGTTGAGACCCAGGGTGGGTTTGGCCACTCTACATCGATGCTTGTTTGGCTCTCGCGTACGTGGTATCGAGGTGAGCTATTTAGTGTAGGGGGGAGCTAGCCATCTCATGGAGCTTGATAAACGCCAGTTTATCATCATTCTTATGCATTAAAACAAACCTAGCTCTTCGGATTTTACTCCGCAAACGGGTTTTTGGGATGCATTTAGGCATAAAATAGGTTAGGCATGCATTGCATTTTTTTTTGTCTTTTATTAATATGTTTTTGTGAGTGTTAAGGATGAACAGATATACAGATCCCTAAAACCTTAGCACTCAAGAAGGCAAATGATGAAGGAGAAGCTCAGACTAGCTGGAACTCAGCTTGATCCAGCTTACCACAGCTGGAACCTAGCTCACTTGAACTAAGGTTAGCTCATCCTAGCCCTATTCAGCTAATCTCAGCTGAATGGTAGCTCAAGAGAGTTCATCTTAGCTCACCCTAGCTCAAGTCAGCTCAGATCCAGCTCAACTTAGCTGAGTCTAGCTCATCTCAGCTCCCACTAGTCCACAGGGAGCTCTAGCTAGCTCAGCTGAGTTGACAGGAGTTCACCCCAGCTCAGATCCAGCTACATCCAGCTCCACTCAACTGCAACCAGCTGAAGAAGAACTCATCCCAGCTCAGGAAGCTCAAGTCCAGCTCCCGGGGACTCAGCTTAGCTCAACTCAGTTGAGCTAAGCTACCTTAACTGCCTCAACTAGCTTGATCCTCCCCGAGAGCACCAGACCTAGCTCACCTCAGCTCATTATGGTAGAAGCTAGCTCACTTTAGCTTGGCTTAGCAACTAGCAAGCTAAGCCAGCTAGAGTAGCTCCATGCCAGCCTCTTCAGCAGCAGGCAGCTCCAGTTTCAGCTCCAGACTCTCCTCCTCAGCTCCTCCCTCGAAACCCTAGCTCCAACACCTTCTCCACTACTCCTCCATTAGCTAAGCTAGCTTAGCTTAGTTTAGCTTAGCTTAACTTAGCTATGCTCCAACTTCCTTGGCTTGTACCACCTCAAAAACCCACCTAACAACTCCACCCAACTAGCTCCACCTAAGCTCCACATAAGCTAACCTACTTGGCGCCAACCTACCCTACCCACCACCTCCAAAATACACCTAAAAGTGGCACCAAAAACCACCCTAACTACCCCCTTGTTGGCGCCACTTTTCCCTCCAAAATTCCCCTTCATCTCCACCACACAATTCCCCTTAAATCCATCTCCACCATCCACCTAACCCCCCTTCTAGAAGACCCTAGGTTGGCACCAAATTGGTGGTGTCTCTCCACCACCAAAAGCCACCAACACCACCATAACCACCCCCTTTAACACCCCTTGGGTTGGCGCCAAATACCCTTGGCCATAGGATCACCAACCACCTCCATCCTTCCATCCTAGCCCTCCATTTCAAGGGGCACCTTAACCCCCCATCCTACCTTATAAAAAGACCACTACCCACCACCATTCAAGGCATCCTTGGCTAGCAAATTCACTCTCATATTCCACTTAGAAGGCCACATCCAAGAGAGAAGAAGAAGATTAAGGGGATATTCTGTCCCCTTGGTGCCTTCCCCTCTTCTCTTCTCTCTTGAGTCACGCCAGCCAAAGGAGAAGCCATGCAAGGAAGATCTTTGGAGGAGCTCTTGAAGGTGGTCCACGCCACCTTGGAGGAGCTTTTGAGGGTGGTGCACGCCCACCCCTTGGAGAGAGCATTGAAGGTGGTAGCTTCCACCTTGGAGGAGCTTTCAAGGAAGGAGAAGAAGGAGGCCCTCTTTTCAAGCCAAGGAGCAGCTAGGCTTGGAGCAAGAAGACTCCCTTCTTCACCAAATTTTGCAAGAGGATTAGTGTTTCTTTATTTGCTTTTAAATTTGTTTAGTTCTAGTAGAAGCATTCCTCTACTTGTCCTTGAAAAGAACACTAATTCTAGTTAATTAAATTGCCTTCTTTTAGCTTGTTATTGCAATTGTTACTTTTGGTTCTAGCACTTGTTTCACCTCTTCTTCTTAATTACTCTAGGCCTCCACTTGCCTAGAGTGAGCTTAGGAAGAAGATATTTCTATCTTTTAAGTTTGAGTTAAGCAATTGTAGGTGTTAGTACTTTTCGTTACAATTCGTATTTTGCCCTCGTCTTTTCAAAAAAAAAAAATTACATATTTAAAATACCAAAAAGAAAGTTGAGATCTATTTGTAATCAAGAGGATTAATTTTGCAATCATTTGGCCTCCTTGGACGACCCTAGATACTTCCCCTATCTAGGACATAAATTTAAAAGCGAAAGCGGATTCGCGTGTTGCAACGACGTTAAAAACCCGCTTTTACAAATCACGCGTATTTCGCTATCAGAGCCCGGGGTTAGGACTGGACATCCTACATCGACTCTTGTTATCCCTTTTGACAAACTGGGATAATCGGATGAGGGTACGTAGTAACTGGTGGTAGAGCTGTTTTGTGTTTCGTCTTTACGTCATTATAGTTTACAATCAGTCGTTATAGTATGTATCAAGATAGCTACCAGATTACTACAAATTTTTACTCGGAATACAAAGTTTTCCCGAGGTCGAACTCAGGGAGCAACTAGAATTCTATAAGTAGAAAGTTCTCAATTAGATTACAAAAATAAGAGAAAGAGAGAGAGAGGGGGGGCTAGAGTTCTCTTGGCTTCTTCTTCTCTCTTCTTTTCTTTCTTTCTTTCTTTCTTCTTTCTTCTGCAGAGTCTTCTTTTCTTCTTGCTTGCTCTGCTTGCTTCTTCTCTTTTCTTTTCTTCTCTGCGGCAGTGGTGATATTCCTCTTCTTTTTCTTTCTTTCTTCTTTTCCTTCTTTGCTTGCGGCTGTGCCTTCTTTCTTTCTCTTTTCTTCTTCTTTTTCTCTTCCTGACTTCTTCTTCTTCATGGCGGCTGCAAAGGATTCCGATGTCTGATGAAGTGCTCAGATGACTTATCTGTGGCCTTGCTACAGTGCCTCCCTTCTTCTTTCTTCTTCTGTTTCTCTCCTTCCTTCCTTCTTCTTCAGCTGCTGCTGTGCGGCTTGGGCTTCGGCTGCTTCTCTTCTTCTTTTCCTTCCTGCCTTCTTCTTCTTCTTTTCTTCCTGCACGTTCATACAAAGGTCATAGCAAAACCTACCCCTACCCCTTCCCCGCGTCTCTCTTCCTCAGATTTCTCTCTTAGGACTGCTCTCCCAGAGCCGGGTAATCGGGTGCGAGTATCGCGCCTGGGACCAGGCCCACCGGCGTGCGGTGGTGGGCGAGGAGTGCATGGTTCGGGTAGTCGGATCTGGCCCAGACCCGCGGGGCGTGAGCACGGGCGAGGGCGAGCGAGCGCGTGGCATGCTGCGTGCGGGAGAGGGACCTGACCCCTGTGTTTGAAGGCAGTAAACCTTAAGCACCTTTTTCAATTTAAGTGCGGGCGCTTGGCCATGCACTTACGAGGTGGGACTAAAGTCCCACCTCCCGATTTGGCGCCCGCAGGCGAGCAATCTACGACCTACTGAGGAAGCCCGTAAGGCCTTCGCCCCAACTGCAGGCTTGGGTGTCTTCGCGACTCCTGCCCTCGCAGCCTGGGACGTGCGCCTGGGCTGGAAGATGCTTGCAGCTGCAGGTGAAGCTGCTGCAGCTCGTCAATAATGGCGGCGAGAGGGCGCGGACCTAAAATCACAGCTACGGCCTCTCGGCCCAGTCAGAACACGTGGGAAGCTTCGCCGGAATGTGGCGAAGCTTGTGAGGTGGTCGGCGGGGTGCGGGATGGCGTTCAGAGGCCGACCTAGGTCAGACTGTGGGCGGAGAGGTGGGTTTGTTCGTGGGGTGGTTGACTGGTGCTTGGCAGTGGATGGAGAGGGGGGATCGGTGGAGTGGAGTGTAGGGGAGCTTTTGGGCTTGTCGGCGAGGTGTGAAGGGGTCTGTGAGCGTGGGGCGGACTCGCCGGAGTTGGTGACCGGAGGTGGAGAAGGTGAGTCTGGACAGTGGCTGGCGGGTGGTCGAAAGGGCAAATTGGAAGAGGGAAAATAGAAGAGAGAGAGGAAGCTATCTACCTAGTTACTCGACGAAGGGGGAGGGCAGAGCAGCTGGCTCGTATCTGCCGGAGCTGGAAACGAAGACGCCTTGGAGGAGGGTTTCGACGATGAGGAAGCAGGCGGAGGGCGCCAGCAGGTAGAGCCTGGCGCAGACGACAGAGCAGGGGAAACCCTACTGCAGGTAGGGAAACAGAGCGACGAGGAGGAAGAGGAGGAGTTCGCCGGAAGCTTCGGGCTCTCTGACCGGAGGAGAAAGGGATGAAGAGGGGGTAGTTCTCCGTCAAAGGAAGCTTGCAGGAGTCGGCAAGGTGTGCCGCTCCTTATAAAGGGCTTGGCGCAGAGAGAGGGGCGAGTTGGCGTCGTGCCAACCTCGCCAGAGTAAGGCCAGAAGGGGCACCCATGCCTTCCGTGCGTTCGCACGGATGGCATGGTGGTGGTAGAGGTTGTGGGCGGGTCCCTGCGACAGAAGACGTCACAGGGAACCCCGCTTCTGTTCTAGAGGACGGCAGCCCTGCCCTGCGCGGCGCCATGCTGCGCGCAAGGTCGCCGGAGCATGGCAGTGCGCAGAAGTTGCATAGAGGATCGTTCTGCAAAGAATTATGAAAAGTTGGGGACCTAAATGTAAGGGTTTCAAAAGATAAGGGTCAAAAGGTAAATAAAGAGGACCAAATTATAAAGTCGGTTAAGGAGGTCTCTTCGTAGGCTCAAGTTTTTATACAAGACTAATTTGAACCTAAGGATTTTCATGGTGAATTTTAATTCTAGGTTGGACCATGTTTGATCGGCCAATTTGCGCAGAAACCTAAATTAAGTTATTAATTGGGCATGGTTATCTTTTTAAGTCAAAATAGGTTTCTAAGGCCAAATTGAAGGTTCTAAACCCTAGAGAATATTTTTCTATGAATTTTAGAGGGTTCAGTTGATTTTTATCCTGCCTCGAACCTCGTGAATTGAAGTGGATTTGTTTTGGGGATAAAGAATGTCATTTAATTCCTTGAAGTTGATATAACCCTTTTTAGATCAGATCATCCCACTTACCTTTTTGTTAAGATTGTTTGACCTGTGTTTGGACCCTCAACTACTCTGTTTGCAAACTGCATTGGTGAAATTGCAATTTTACCCCTTATGATTTATTTTATTCTTAAACTCAGAATTCTCTAAGTTAAGCCTTTCTTTGGGTCATGTAGGAGCTTTTTCTCACATATCTGGGTTAGATTGTGCTAGTTAGGGTTTATGATGAGGTTCTCATCATACCTCCATGCCTAGCTTTTGCTAGTCCCTTAGCAAAAACTTAAGGTTTCAACCCTTGTTCTAGACCATGATGTTCTTAATGATTTCAAATAAGTGCTTTTTAGTTGAAACCTAGATTAGGTTAGAATGCTCACCATAGGCCTAAAAGGTACTCTAGTACCAGCCAAGATCCAGATCTGTCTAGCCTCAGCCTCAGTCCTTAGCAAAGGTTTTTAAGGCCTACAAGAAATAACCTAAGGTTTATTGGACTTTGTGGTTAAAGCACCCGTGCTTGAGATAATTTTAGCCCTGGCTCAGTTTGCAGTGCGTTTTTGTAAGAGAGGTAGAAGATTTATCTGTTTGGAGAGTTTTCTCTCTCGTTTTCCTTTTAATTCTAGCTTAGGATTGGCTTTTCAACACGGTCTGTATCAAATTCCTTGTCCCTATCATCAATCCTCAAGGGTTCCTAGCAGTCGATGCTTCGAGATGGCACCGCCCATGGCAACCCCAGAACCCTGGTTGCTGAGATTTCGAGATAATCCCATCCATGGTGTTCCGTGGCCGAATTCAGACCCTGGCAATTGACACTTCATGATAATGCCATCCATGGAATCTGAACCAGCAGAGTGCTTACATGCCCCCAGTAGGATATGTACATATCCTAAAAGACAAGCACTGAAGAGATGATATTTTGTTACGCATCTTCGAGGGAAATTTTCCACCTCTCCGCGCTGGGAACTCGTCCAAATCAACTTGTGTTGATCAGCCGCTCCTACTCTAGGTATTATTTTCAGAATTTTTGCGACGCTTCTGCGTGATTTTGATTTTTACGCTTACTGAACCAGGCTGTGTGTGAGGTTAGGGTGCTTAGGTTACTGAGTCTTGTAAACCAAAAGTTAGTTAACGAGGTCAAATACTCCCTAAGCCTTAGACCTAATACTCAAGCTTTTCATTTTCCTCAACCTCTTGAGGAATGTCTAGATCTTAATGGGTACTAAGAGTCTATCCAAGAATGCATAAGGTTCGCGTTCTTACTAATCTTACTTGTGCACTTTTCATTTCTTTTCTTGAATGAGGTCTAGAACTTAGGTTAATTCCTTAGTTTCTTATTAATGACTATCACTTTTTCTTTCATTTTGTGCTCCTTCTTTCCATTTTGTTCCTTTTTCCCATCCTCCTTCACAAAATTTCTTTCCTCCCTCATTTTATTATTCTTTTTCAATTTTTTTTAAAATTTTTATGGTGTTTTTGGGTATATGTGAATTTTTTCGTTTAAAACCTTTTCTTACAGGTTTTGCACTTTCATACCCCCCAATGCCTAAGATGTGCAATGTCCTCATTGTGACTTAGGGGGTTTTTATTCAACTTAGTTCATTCATTAGGACAAATGTTTTGATGAGTGAATAGGTCGGGGTGGCTGTTGCGGACGATTTCTAATATCAGATGCAAGCACCTGAGGTGGAGTCGGCTGTCCTAAAGGGTGAACCTTAAGTGCGCAAAGGTGTCAGAAAAGGTTTCAGGTTTTCAAAGAAAATGACGGGCTGCCTCCCATTGAGCGCTAAGTTTTATGCCATCGGCTGGGCGCAATATGCTCAGGGAAAATGGAGGATAGATGATGATTCAGCCAAATCAGTAGAAGTTACATCAATGAATAGTTTGAGTCTCTGACCGTTCACGATGAAAGGTTCGGAATCATGGCTGAGCAGACTGATTTCGATGGCTCCATTTCCAAAAACCTATCGGACCAAGTATGGTCCAACCCACTTGGATTGCAGCTTTCCAAGGAAAAGCTTGAGTCGGGCATCAAAGAGTAGGACCTTCTGACCAGGGTGAAATATCTTTCTAGAGATATGCTTGTCATGGAAGGCTTTAACCCGCTCCTTGTAGATTTGCGAGTTCTCGTACGCATCAAGGCGTACTTCATCGATCTCGCTGATTTTAAGCTTTCTGTGGGTTCCAGCCTTAGAAAGATCTAAATTACAACTCCGTACTGCCCAATAGGCTTTGTGCTCCAGTTCGACGGGAATGTGACATGCCTTCCCGTACACCAGTCTAAAGGGAGACATGCCTAATTGGATTTTGTGGGCGGTCCTATAGGCCCACAAGGCTTCCGGAATTCGGGACGACCGGTCCTTCCTGTCAGGCCGAACAGTGACCTGTAGGATTTTCTTGATCTATCGATTTGATAGCTCAGCTAGACCATTAGTCTGGGGGTGATAAGGAGTGGAGATTCAGTGAGACACCCCGTATTTGGTCATCAGTGACCTAAACTGAGCATTCGTGAAATGGGTCCCCCCGTCAGAGATGATAGCACGAGGAATCCCGAACCGTGAGAAGATATTGTGATGAATGAATTTGAGAACAATTTTATGATCACAGGTTCGGGTCGATATGGCTTCGATCCATTTGGACACGTAGTCCACAGCTAGCAGAATGTACTCGAAGCCAACTGAGACAGGAAAGGGACCCATAAAATCAATCCCCCAAACATCAAAGATTTCGCATACAAGAATCGGCTACAAAGGCATCATGTCGCGATGGCTCATGTTGCCCAAAATTTGGCAACGACTGCATGCCTTGCAGTGATTGTATGCATCCTTGAACAGAGTGGGCTAATAGAAGCCACACTGGAGGATTTTCGATGCGGTTTTGCGCCCAGAGAAATGGCCACCGCATGCCTGGTCATGGCAGAAGGAGAGAATATCATTGACTTCACCTTCCGGGACACATCTCCGGATGATCTGGTCAGCACCTATGCAGAAGAGGTACGGATCTTCCCAAATGTAATACTTGCCATCAGAGCGCAATTTGTCTTTCTTGGCCTTCGGCCAATCAGACGGGATCTGATGAGATGCCAAGTAGTTTACTATATTAGCAAACCATGGAAGTCTAGTACCAAAAGTCAGCAGGTGCTCATCAGGGAAATGCTCCGTGATGGGTACGGAAGGGTTGATGATCTCAGAAGGAAGGCGAGACAAATGGTCAGCTACCACGTTTTGTCTTCCCGCCTTGTCGCGAATCTCGAGGTCGAATTCTTGCAACATTAAGATCCATCGAATTAGTCGGGGCTTCGCATCCTTCTTGGCAAGGAGATGCCTCACAGCTGTGTGATTCAAGTAGATGATGACGTGGGAACCCAGGAGATAAGATCAAAATTTTTCAAGGGCAAATACTGCGGCTAGCAGATCTTTCTCCGTAACTGTATAGTTACGCTGAGCCTCGTCAAGTGTCTTGCTAGCGTAGTAGATGACCACGGGTTTCCCGTCAACTTTCTGTCCCAGAACCGCTCCTACAGCGAAATCAGATGTATCGCACATGATCTCAAAGGGTTGAGACCAATCAGGGGATTGTAGGATCGGGGCCTGGGTGACTCGGTCATGGAGGTTCTCAAAGGCTTGAGTGCATTCCTTGGAGATTTCAAAGGGTGCGCGATTTTCGAAAAATCAGGAATGAACGACGGTAAAAACCGACGTGCCCCAGAAAAGAACGGATGTCTTTGATCGAGCTAGGCATAGGAAGAAGAGAAATGAGATCAACCTTGGCTCGATCCACTTGGATGCCCTTCTCAGAAATTAGATGTCCTAGGACGATCCCCTCAGGCACCATAAAATGGCTCTTTTCCCAGGAAAGAACCAAATTAACGTCGATGCAGCGCCTGAGTATATGAACCAAGTGCTGGAGGCAATCATCAAATGATGCCCCGAAAACTGAAAAGTCGTCCATGAAGACTTCTAGATAATCACCTACCATATCAGAGAATATGGCAAGCATGCATCGCTGAAAAGTCGCAGGTGCATTGCAGAGACCGAAAAGCATCCTTCGGAATGCATACGTTCCGAAGGGGCAGGTGAACGTGGTATTCTCTTGGTCCTCAGGATGAATAGTGTAACGACCCGATTCCCGAGTCCCTACGAGACACGAGAACCGGACTGACTCGACTAATCCCAAGACCTGGTCGTCCAACGAGGAAGTAACCAAAAGAGCAGTAAAATAAACCACATTCAACATGAATATAACTAACAGTAAGAAAATACAGCAGTAAGGAAAGAAACCACTACAGTATATACCACCACAACAGTAGAACAACATTCATAACATAATATGAACTGCAGGTAAAGAAAAGTACAGCGGTAACAAGAACTACTCACTACAGTGGACCAAAAAGAGGTACAAGAGAACAGTGGTAACTCTACTGGACCCTACTCGGCCCAGCATCCTCTGCAGCCGCTGACCCTGGTTGCTCAACACCTGGTCCTGAAAGGTAACGAGTGTAACACGTCAGCAAAACGCCGAGTAGAGTGGCAGCTAAACTAAAGAAACAGTAAAGTGTACAGCAGCTGTTTTAATTTTCTTTCTTCCTTTATTTACGTCTTTCTATTGTTTCAAAATTTATCTATTTCTCAGATCCTTCACTTGATCTCGAATGTTCCTCGTGGGAACGATCTTGATTGCAGTCTTTTCCAGAAAGTAGAAGTAGCACGTGGTGCTCTCCTGGCCGGGAGAGTCCCCCATGGTGATCCTACTCTCAGTTAACCACCCCAAGGTCAGTCGTTTCCGTTAACGGGTGCGTCCAAAGCACAGCACGGAACCAGTACAGGGCAGAGCCCTCTCAGTAACAGGGGTCCAACCCCTCCACAGTCTGCGCACCCTCGCCTGACTACCCTGGTTTGCCCAGTGGGCCTAACATGTCGGTGTAGGAGGCTAGCAGAACCCCGGGGCCCGTGGGGTAGCTAGTACCTCCCTACACTAGTAGCTCTCCTCGGTACTACGTACACGAGGGCTAGCAAGTCGGTACAAAGTGGCCAGTCCTGACCCCGGGTCCCTGGGGCGGCTGGCTCCGCTCTGCACTAAACAGGTACAGGTACTTCCCTTGGTACTACGTACCCAAGAGATAGCACACTACCACGTCTTTCTTTCTCAGTTCCATTCCTTTCTCTTTCCAGGAGTTCCACTCCTAATTCCCCGTAGGGTTCCAGTTCTTTTAACTCAGCACATTCAGGTTTCACCTTTCCAGTTTCACGTTCATACATCCCATATTCTCAGACATGCTCATTTATTCATAATAGGCAGTTGTTAAACCAATTTACAGGTAACTATTATTTCCTTTCCACATTTTCCAAGACTGCAGTATTCATATATTCCACTAGTTCTTCCCATCCTAGGATTCATGCCATACCCTAGCATCTATCATACAATCTAGTTTTCCAGCCCTAGGATTCATGCAACACCCTAGGATCTACCATTCATTCTACTTTCTCATTCTTAGGATTCATGCAATGTCCTAGGTTCATTTTATGGTTCCATAATTTAACAGATTATACTAATAAGCTTAAAAGCCACTCTACCGGTTACGACAGCCGTACTGGGGGTGTGGTCGGGAATCCCGCGTACCTCCGCAACCCCCGAGACTGCAACGGAACGGGGTCTTATCACAAGGGTCAAACACAAGGAGTTTCTCAAAACAGTATACAACTACTGTAGAAGGGTAGAGGATTTAATTTCGAAGAGCACGCAACTCAAAACGCGGAAAACAGACTCCGGCCGGGCTCTAAACAGGTCGAAAACGACGAAGCAGTGCAAAATCAGACGTCTGGAACCTCTTCCAGACGTCTTAAAAAGTGGATCAGAGGTTACCTTTGCTCTGCGTGGTCTCTCAGACGTCCAGAAGCCTGCGGGGGCATCTGGCCTAGTTCGCAGACGTCCGATGGTCACCTCGGACGTCTGAAAGTCCCTCCAGTCGTCTGGCACCGCTGCAAGACGTCTGATTCGCGTTGGATGCGAATCCAGAACATGCGCGTACGCATTTCTCTCTCTCAGTACGGACGGCCGAAGAAAAGGAAGAAGGTACGAAAATAACTTACCTTTCAGACGTCTGGATCGTACTCCAGACGTCCTCCCCGTCGTTTGGTTGGAAACCCAGACGTCTGATTCTGGAAAAACTTCCAGAATCAGAGCGTAACTCGCCCTCCGCCCACGACGCACGACCGCGCCGCGCCTCATCCGCCTGCTGCTCGAGCTGCAGCAGGCCTCCCGCGTCACCCCGTGTCTGTTGCTCCCCCGTCGGTCGGCTCTAGCAGCCCCGGCAAGCTCGCCCTCACGACCGAGCGCCTCCTCTTCTCGCGCAGCACCTCCTCCCGCACTTGCCGCGGCTGCCACCGCCGCCGCTCGCTCACTCGCTCACCAGTTGGAAGGAGAAGAGGAAGGGGGCGGAGGTGAGAGTGAGGGCGAGGCTTTTTAAAGCCGCGCTAGGAGAGAAAGAGAGAGAAAGAGCGAGAGAGAGGGGCGCAGCCTGCGCCCGCAGGAGGGAGAGGGAAAAAGAGAGGGGTGTGCGTTCGCAGGTCTGCGCGCTCAGGTGCACAGACGAAATCGCGCGTGTCGAAAAAAATCGAATCCCATACGTATGGAAGGGATTCCAGACGTCTGGTCCGACGTCTGGGCCACCTCCCAGACGTCTTAAAAGATGTCTGAAACCGCGCGTTTGTAACAATATAACAAACTCATAGGAAGTTTCGTCCCCGAAACTTGCGCTAACTAGGGTGTGGGAAAAACGTCATAGTAACCATAACAAACTCAAAGAGGACCGAAGCAGGTCCGAAAAGACGTTTCCGCGAAGAGCTCCGGGTACCGCTCCTGCATTGCCACCTCAGGCTCCCAGGTAGCCTCCTCGTACCGCTGGCTCCTCCACAAAACCTTTACCAGGGGTACCTGCTTTCGTCTCAAACTACGGATGGCTCGGTCTAGGATCTGCACTGGCCGCTCGGGGTAGGTCAGGTTTTCGCCCACCTCGACACTCTCGTGACTCAGTACATGACTAGGATCGGCTACGTACTTCCAGAGGTTGGACACATGGAACACGTTGTGCACACCAGAAAGCTACGGGGGGAGGGCATGCCTGTAAGCAACGGGTCCAACCCGCTCCAGGACCTCAAAGGGCCCCACAAACCTCGGCGCGAGCTTTCCTCTCACCCAAAATCGCTGCAGGCCCTTCATGGGCGAAACACGAAGAAAGACGTGATCCTCACCCTTGGAGTGCACCTCTCTGCTTTTCCGATCCGCGTAGCTCTTCTGTCTGCTCCTGACAGTGCGGAGTCACCTGTGGATCTGCTCGACTACCTCCGGACTCTGCCGGATCAACCTGGGGCCAACCTCCCACTTGGTCCCCACCTCAACCGAACTTAAGGGTGCCGTACACCTCCGTCCGTACAGAGCCTCGTAAGGAGCCATGCCGATGCTCGAGTGATAACTGTTGTTGTACGCAAACTCCACCAGGGGCAGGTGCTCCTCCCAAGAGCCCCTCCAGTCCAGTACACAGGCACGCAAAAGGTCCTCAAGTGTCTGTATCGTGCGCTCGGACTGTCCGTCCGTCTGGGGGTGGTAAGCTGTACTAAACCTCAACCGCGTCCCCAGAGCCTGCTGAAACTCAGCCCAAAACTGGGACGTAAAGCGGGTATCCCGGTCGGATACGATCTCCCGCGGAACTCCATGTAGTCGTACCATGTCGCGGATATACCTCTCTGCCAACTGTGCTGGTCCCAATGTGACTCGGATCAGCAAGAATCGTGCCGTCTTCGTTAGTCTATCCATAATTACCCAGACTGCGTCGTGTCCTCGCTGGGTAACAGGTAAGCCCACCACCAAGTCCATGGTGATGCTCTCCCACTTCCACTCTGGCACTGGAAGCAGCTGTAGCGGCCCTGTAGGCCTCTGATGCTCGGCTTTCACCTGCTGGCACACTAAGCACTACTGCACGAATTCACCCACATCCCGCTTCATCCCCCTCCACCAAAACTCGCGACTCAAGTCGTGGTACATCTTCGTGTTTCCGGGATGTATGGTGAGTCTGGAATCGTGTGCCTCAGTCAGGAGCTCTCTTAACAGCTCCTCGTCTCTGGGAACGCACAACCGTCCCCTCAGGCGCGGCACCTGGTCTGTGAAAGAGAAGTCCCCTGGATCTCCTGACAGTACTCTGTTGCGCAAGGACTGCAAGTAAGGATCTGCCATCTATCCTATGATGATGCGGTCTATCAGCTCTGGCCTGGTCTGTCGTGTCACCGTCACTGCCCCACAGTGCCCCCGTAACTCCAGGGGTCGCCAACTGCCCACCTCCTCCAAAAGGCTCCAACTCTGTAACTGTAAACTGGCCAAGTGTGCGGGCGCCTTACGGCTCAAGGCGTCAGCCACCACATTGGCCTTTCCCGGGTGGTAGGAGATGCTGCAGTCGTAGTCCTTCAGGAGATCCAACCAACGTCTCTGTCTCATGTTGAGCTCCTTCTGATCAAAAAGGTATCTGAGGCTCTTGTGATCTGTGAAAATTTCGAAGGTCTCACCATACAAGTAGTGCCTCCAATTCTTCAGCTCGAAGACAACAGCTGTTACGAACGCGTGTCCCAGATGTCTTTTAAGACGACTGGGAGGTGGCCCAGATGCCGGACAAGACGTCTGGGATCACATCCAGACGTCTGACCAGACGTCTGGGATCATTTACAGACGTCTGGAAATCAGTTATTTTCGACATGCGCGGGTCGTCTGCGCGCCTGAGCGCGCAGACCGCATATTCGCTTATTCTTCTCTCTGCAGCTGCAGACGCCGCTGCCGTGCTCCCTCTCTCTCCTCCTCGCGCGGCCTTAAAAAGACCATGCCTCCCCTCGTTTCCGTCGCCTCCACCCCTTTCCTCTTCTTCTTCCAGTGAGCGAGCGCGAGAGCGGGAGCGGGGTTGCTGTGGCGGCGACGGGCGCAGTGAGCGCGGAGTGGGTGCTGCGTGCGAGAGCGGCGCTCAGCTGTGAGGTTGAGCTCGCCGGGGCTGCCAGGGCCGGCCGACGAGGAGCGCAGCGGGCGCGGAACGACGCGGGAGGCCTGCTGCGGCTCGAGCAGTAGGCGCACGAGGTGCGACGAGGCGCGGCGTCGCGAGCGGAGGGCGAGTTGCTCCCTGGTTCTGGAAAAATTTCCAGAATCAGACGTCTGAAAGGTGAGTTTTCCGTCTTTTTCTTCCTTCCTGTCGACTGACCGTACTGAGGGAGAGAGATGGGTGTGCGCAGGCTCGGTGATTCGCCATCCAACACGAATCAGACGTCGGGCTGTAGTACCAGACGGTGGGAGCGACCTCCAGACGTCCTGGGTGACCATCGGACGTCTGGGAGCTAGGCCAGACGTCCCCGCAGACTTCTGGACGTCTGGGAAACCACGCTGAACAAGGTAATTCTCTGATCCACTTTTTAAGACGTCTGGAAGAAGTTCCAGAAGTCTGATTTTGCACAGTTTCGTCGTTTTCGACCCATTTAGGGCCCGTTCGGGTTCCGTTTTCTGCGATTCGAGTTGCGTTCTCTTCGGAATTAATTCCTCTACCCATCTGCAGTAGCTATACACTGTTTTGAGATACTCCTTGTGTTTGATCCTTGTGATAGGACCCCGTTCCGTTGCTGTCTCGGGGGTCGCGGAGGCACGCGGGATTCCCGACCACGCCCCCATTACTCCCGTTGTCCCTGGTAGAGTGGCTTTAAGTTATTAATAAAATCTGTTAAATTATGGAACCATAAATAGAACCTAGGACATTGCATGAATCCTAGGAATGAGAAATAGATGGAATGATAGCTCCTAGGTGTTGCATGAATCCTAGGGCTGGAAAACTAGATTGTATGATAGATCCTAGGATATGGCATGAATCCTAGGATGGGAAAACTAGTGGAATGTATAATACTGCAGTCTTGGAAAATGGAAAGAGATATAAAGCTGCCTGTAATTTGAATTAACAGTTGCCTGTTGTGAATAAATAACGTGGTTGAGAACATGGATTGTAAGAATGTGAAACTGGAAAGTGAAACCTGGATGTTTGAGTAAAAAGGATGAAACCCTACGGGGGAATTAGGAGTGGAACTCTTGGAAAGAGAAAGGAATGGAACTGAGATGTAGTTGTGTACTGTCTCTTGGGTACGTAATACCAAGGGAAGTACCTGTACCTGTTTAGTGCAGAGCGGAGCTAGCCGCCCCAGGGACCCGGGGTTAGGACTGGCCACTCTGTACCGACTTGCTGGCCCTCGCGTACGTAGTACCGAGGAGAGCTACTAGTGTAGGGAGGTACTAGCTACCCCATGGGCCCCGGGGTTCTGCTAGCCTCCTACACCGACTTGTTTAGGCCCACTGGGGCAAACCAGGGTAGTCAGGCGAGGGTGCGCGAATTATGGAGGGGCAAGGCCCCGGTTTGGTTACTGTGGAGGGGTTGGACCCCAGTTACTGAGAGGGCTCTGCCCTGGACTGGTTCCGTGCTGTGCTTTGGGCACACCCGTTAACGAAAACGACTGACCGCGTGCCAGTACGGGTTAGCTACCTGTGCGTTTATCGCACGTGCCGTAGTCATCGTTACGTCTGTCAGTGACCTTGGGGTGGTTGACTGAGGGTAGGATCACCACGGGGGACTCTCCCAGCCAGGAGAGCACCACGTGCTACTTCTACTTTTTGGAAAAGACTGCAATCAAGATCGTTCCCACGAGGAACATTCGAGATCAAGAAAAAGATTTGAGGAATAAATGAAATAATGAGACAATTGAAAGATGTGAATAATGAAAGTAATGGAACATAACAGCTACTGTACACTCTACTGTTGTCTTTAGTTTTAGTTGCCACTCTACTCAGCGTTTTACTGACGTGTTACACTCGTTACCTTTTTCAGGACCAGGTGTTGAGCAGCCAGGGTCAGCGGCTGCAGAGGACGTTGGGCCGAGTAGGGTTCAGTAGAGTTACCACTGTCTCTTGTACCTCTTTTGTTACGTTATAGTGAGTAGTTCTTGTTTCCGCTATACTTTCTTTACCTGCAGTTCAAATTATATGATGAATGCTGTTCTACTGTTGTGGTGGTATATACTGTGGTAGTTTCTTTCCTTACTGCTGTACTTTCTTACTGTTAGTTATATTCATGCTGAATGTGGTTTATTTTACTGCTCTTTTGGTTACTTCCTCGTTAGACGACTAGATCTTGGGATTAGTTGAGTCGGTCCGGTTCTTGTGTCTCGTAGGGACTCGGGAACCGGGTCGTTACAACAGCTGCCAACTCTAGGTCGTGGGTAGGGTAGGTATGCTCATGGGCTTCAGTTGCCGCGAAGCATAAGCGACGACGTGACCCTTCTGCATGAGCACACCTCCTTACCCCTGCAAGGAGGCGTCCGTGTACACAACGAACCCGCCACTACTGTCAGGGATGGTGAGCACAGGAGCCGAAGTCAACCTCTCCTTCAGCTCTTGAAAACACGCCTCACAGGCGTCTGTCCAAGCGAAGGGCACGTCCTTCCGGGTCAACTGTGTCATGGGACGCGCGATCTTTGAAAACCCTCTGATAAATCGTCTGTAGTAGCCTGCTAGTCATAGGAAACTGCGAATCTCAGTGACTGAACGTGGTCTCTCCCACCTGAGTACTGCCTCGACCTTGGCTGGGTCCATCGCCAAGCCGTCTCCAGAGCTCACATGACCTAAGAAGGTCACCTCCCTCAACCAGAACTCGCACTTGCTGTATTTGGCGTACAGCCTACGTCGTCTCAGAGTGTCCAGAACCATCCGCAAGTGTTGTCCGTGCTGCGTCTGATCTCTAGAATAAATGAGTACATCAT
Source organism: Thalassia testudinum (assembly GCA_037157565.1). Classification (NCBI taxonomy): domain Eukaryota; kingdom Viridiplantae; phylum Streptophyta; class Magnoliopsida; order Alismatales; family Hydrocharitaceae; genus Thalassia; species Thalassia testudinum. The sequence continues at coordinate 61,332,664 of JAZHRO010000030.1, forward strand.
CTATGAAAACCACCACGAACTGGTCCAAGTACGGTCTAAACACCCGGTTCATCAGATCCATAAAAGTAGCGGGGCATTGGTCAGCCCAAACGGCATGACCAAAAACTCGTAGTGTCCGTACCGGGTGCGGAAAGCTGTCTTGGAGACGTCGGTCTCCCTGATCCTCAACTGGTGGTATCCCGACCTCAAGTCGATCTTGGAGAACACCGTGGCACCCCGTAATTGGTCAAACAAGTCGTCGATCCTCGGCAGCGGATATATATTCTTGATGGTGACCTTATGCAGTTGTCGGTAGTCCACACAAAGGCGTAGGGTACCATCCTTCTTTTTCACAAATAGTACTGGGGCTCCCCAGGGAGACGCACTGGGCCTCACGAAACCCTTCTCCAAAAGGTCCTGCAACTGAGACTTAAGCTCTCATAGCTCAAGCGGTGCCATCCTGTATGGCACGGTGGAGATGGGGCTGGTCCCTGGTACTAGTGAGATCTCAAACTCGATCTCGCGCTCGGGCGGTAGTCCTGGTAACTCGTCTGGAAACATGTTAGGGTACTCTCTGACCACCGGGATGCTCTAGAAGTCTGCCACAGGGCTGGGCTCTGCCACCACACAAGCTAGGAAGCCCTCACACCCCTGGCTCAAAAGTCTCGCCGCCCGAAGTGCCGAGATGCACCTGAAACCTCCGTCCACTGGCTGTCCGTGAAACTCGAAAGAAGGCAACTCCGGAATGGAGAAGACGATCTTCCTCTCAAAATAGTCTACCAAGGTGTGGTAAGCGGACAGCCAGTCCATCCCCAGAATCACTCCAAAGTCCTCCATCTGTATCATAATCCGGTCGGCTAGCAAGCTATGTCCCCCGACACTGACCTCGCAATCCGTGTACACCTCTTTAGCAACAAACAGCTGATCACTCGGACCTCTGATTACTAACGGATTTTCTAACAGCATATAATCCTGGTCCAAACTAACTGCGAAACTGGCTACGACAAACGAGTGCGTAGCGCCGGACTCGAAAAGTGTGTAAACGAGTCTGCCGGAAACTGAAACCACACCTGCCGCTACTGAGCCCAAAGCTCTGGCATCCCTGTGTGTCAGGGCGTTGATACGCCCCTCAGCTCTAGGTGCGGACGAAGTAGCCACACTCTGCGTTGGACGGGCAGGTGCTGGCCGGTACCATCCTCGTGACTTCTGTCCTCCTCCTCGCGCCTGGTAACCGCGGCCTCCTGCGCGCCCTCCAGTGCTCTGCGTGGGAAGTATCTGCTGACCTCCTCCCCTAGATGGGCAGTCCCTCCTGATGTGGCTCGGCTGGCCACATTGGTAACAGAGGGGAACCCGACTCCCGCCCTCAGTGGGTCCCTACAGTCGGCTGGGCGGGGGTCCGGTGCTGGCGACTGGCCCCTGTCGAGGGCCCCCAAAGGCCACTGATGGCCCTGCAAAACGTGACGGCTCTCCTGCGGACTCCATGTGTCTCCTTTGAGTTCTCCTAACACGTCTAGTGTGACGGCGGAAATCTCATTCCACCACCAACTCCCCTGTCGTACGCTCGGAAGGGGGAGGAGGGGGTGGCGATGTGGGTGGAAGCTGAAATTCTTCTCGAACCACCACTCGAATTAGTTGGACGAGGTCCGGAGACGGTATGCTCAGGAGAAGAGGAGGGGTAGTATGTACTCCAAGCCCGACACATCTGTCCCTCGGGCCCCGACCTCGGCCGTGCCCGCGGCCCACCCTCCTAGTTCCACGATGAGGCATCTCCTACAAGGAGACACGAATCAAAATGGAACAAGTCACTACGGAACGATACCTAACGGAAACGTCTAAGAGCTCATGTCAAAAGGTATGTTGTGGTGGCTACTCTAGCTATAGACATGTGAATTGGTTATTTTCCAGTCAGTTGATTCACTTAACGGGACGACCTTGCTCTGATACCATCTTGTAACGACCCGATTCCCGAGTCCCTACGAGACACGAGAACCGGAACGACTCGACTAATCCCAAAACTTGGTCGTCCAACGAGGAAGTAACCAAAAGAGCAGTAAAATAAACCACATTCAGCATGAATATAACTAACAGTAAGAAAATACAGCAGTAAGGAAAGAAACCACTACAGTATATACCACTACAACAGTAGAACAACATTCATAACATAATATGAACTGTAGATAAAGAAAAGTACAGCGATAACAAGAACTACTCACTACAGCGGAACCAAAAAGAGGTCCAAGAGAACAGTGGTAACTCTATTGGACCTTACTCGGCCTAGCGTCCTCCGTAGCCGCTGACCCTAGCTGCTCAACACCTGGTCCTGAAAGGTAACGAGTGTAACACGTCAGCAAAACGCTGAGTAGAGTGGCAGCTAAACTAAAGAAACAGTAAAGTGTACAGTAGCTGTTTTAATTTTCTTTCTTCCTTTATTTACGTCTTTTTATTGTTTCAAAATTTATCTATTTCTCAGATCCTTCACTTGATCTCGAATGTTCCTCGTGGGAACGATCTTGATTGCAGTCTTTTCCAAAAAGTAGAAGTAGCACGTGGTGCTCTCCTGGCCGGGAGAGTCCCCCGTGGTGATCCTACTCTCAGTCAACCACCCCAAGGTCACAGACAGGGGTAACGGTGACTACGGCACGCGCGATAAACGCATAGGTAGCTAACCCGCACTGGCACGCGGTCAGTCGTTTCGGCTAACGGGTGCACCCAAAGCACAGCACGGAACCAGTACAGGGCAGAGCCCTCTCAGTAACAGGGGTCCAACCCCTCCACAGTAACCAAACAGGGGCCTTGCCCCTCCACAGTCCGCGCACCCTCGCCTGACTACCCTGGTTTGCCCAGTGGGCCTAAACAAGTCGGTGTAGGAGGCTAGCAGAACCCCGGGGCCCGTGGGGTAGCTAGTACCTCCCTACACTAGTATCTCTACTCGGTACTACGTACACGAGGGCTAGCAAGTCGGTACAATGTGGCCAGTCCTGACCCCGGGTCCCTGGGATGGCTGGCTCCGCTCTGCACTAAACAGGTACAGGTACTTCCCTTGGTACTACGTACCTAAGAGACAGCACACTACCACGTCTTTCTTTCTCAGTTCCATTCATTTCTCTTTCCAGGAGTTCCACTCCTAATTTCCCGTAGGGTTCCAGTTCTTTTAACTCAGCACATTCAGGTTTCACCTTTCCAGTTTCACGTTCATACATCTCATATTCTCAGACATGCTCATTTATTCATAACAGGCAGCTGTTAAACCAATTTACAGGTAGCTATTATTTCCTTTCCACATTTTCCAAGACTGCAGTATTCATATATTCCACTAGTTCTTCCCATCCTAGGATTCATGCCATACCCTAGGATCTATCATACAATCTAGTTTTCCAGCCCTAGGATTCATGCAACACCCTAGGATCTACCATTCATTCTAGTTTCTCATTCCTAGGATTCATGCAATGTCCTAGGTTCTATTTATGGTTCCATAATTTAACATATTATACTAATAAACTTAAAAGCCACTCTACCGGTTACGACAGGCGTACTGGGGGCACGGTCGGGAATCCCACGTACCTCCACAACCCCCGAGACTGCAACGGAACGGGGTCCTATCACAAGAATCAAATACAAGGAGTTTCTCAAAGCAGTATACAACTACTGTAGACGGGTAGAGGATTTCATTTCGAAGAGCACGCAACTCGAAACGCGGAAAACGGACTCCGAACGGGCCCTAAACAGGTCGAAAACGATGAAGCAGTGCAAAATCAGACATCTGGAACCTCTTCCAGACATCTTAAAAAGTGGATCAGAGGTTACCTTTGCTCTGCGTGGTCTCTCAGACGTCCAGAAGCCTGCGGGAGCGTCTGGCCTAGTTCCCAGATGTCCGATGGTCACCCCGGACGTCTGGAAGTCCCTCCAGTCGTCTGGCACCACTGCAAGACGTCTGATTCGCGTTGGATGCGAATCCAGAACCTGCGCGTACCCATTTCTCTCTCCTAGTACGGACGGCCGAAGAAAAAGAAGAAGGTACGAAAATAACTTACCTTTCATATGTCTGGACCGTACTCCAGACGTCCTCCCCGTCGTCTGGTTGGAAACCCAGACGTCTGATTCTCGAAAAACTTCCAGAATCAGAGCGCGACTCGCCCTCCGCCCTCGACGCACGGCCGCGCTGCGCCTTGTCCGCCTGCTGCTCAAGCTGCAGCAGGCCTCCCGCGTCACCACGCGTCTGCTGCTCCCCCGCCGGCCGACTCTAGCAGCCCCGGCAAGCTCGCCCTCACGATCGAGCGCCTCCTCTTCTCGCGCAGTACCTCCTCCCGCACTCGCCGCGGTTGCCACCGCCGCCGCTCGCTCTCGCGCATCGGCTGGAAGGAGAAGAGGAAGGGGGTGGAGGTGAGAGTGAGGGCGAGGCTTTTTAAAGCCGCGCTGGGAGAGAAAGAGAGAGAGAGAGAGAGAGCGAGAGAGAGGGGCGCAGCCTGTGCTCGCAGGAGGGAGAGGGAAAAAGAGAGGGGGATGCGTTCGCAGGTCCGCGCGCTCAGGCGCACAGAAGAAACCGCGCGTGTCGAAAAAAATCGAATCCCAGACGTCTGGTCCGACGTCTGGGCCACCTCCTAGACGTCTGAAACCGCGCGTTCGTAACAAATAGCTACCTGGTTATAACCGGAGTACCTGCCAAGAAAGCAGAAGAATTGATTTCCTGCAAATTTCTCGAGAATCTGATCAATGAAAGGTAGTGGGAAATGATCCTTCTTCGTGGAAGAATTGAGTCGTCGATAATCTATGCAGATTCTCCACGAGTTGGTTAATCAGGTAGATATGACTTCTCCAGTTTTAGTCGAAATGGTGGTGAGCCCTGCCTTTTTAGGCACAACCTGAATTGGGCTCACCCAACGACTGTCGGAGATCGAGTAGATGATCCCTGCATCTAACCACTTAATGATCTCCTTTTTCACGACCTTTTGCCGATTGGGGTTTAAGCGTCTCTGCATTTCACGGGAAGGTCGTGCACCCTCATCTGAGTAAATATGGTGTGTGCAATAAGAGGGACCTATTCCAGTCGAGTCATCGAGAGTCCATCTAATGGCTCCGCGATGTTGCTAGAGAACAACAATCAGACGGGTTTCCTGCTCAGGAGAAAGTTTGGAATTTATAATCACAGGAAGGGTCTGATTAGAACCCAGAAAGATGTATTTCAAATTATCGGGAAGGGGTTTCAGTTCAAGGACGGGGTTATTAGCAGCAGCGGATGGTTCAAGGTAAATGTGAGGTCCACATGTAGGAGTTATGGGTCTGTCTAAATCTGGATTTGACTCCTCTAACTGCGGTTCAAGATCCTTCTGTGGTTGATGAGGTATAATCAGGTCATTCTCAAAATGCATTTCATCAACCAAAGCCCTGATATCACAGATCTGTTCGATGACACCGCAATTGATTCCTTGTTGGGCCTTAAATATATCAATATTGACGGTTTGATTCTCAAATTTGAGCTCTATTTGACCCTCCTTACAGCTGATGTTGGCTCTAGCAGTAGCCAAGAAAGGTCTCCCTAGAATGATCGGTGTATCCCTAGGGTTCTCAGGTGCGTCCATGTCCAATACTATAAAGTCTACAGGGAAATAGAAATCCCTCACTCTTACAATAACATCCTCGAGAATCCCTTTAGGTGACTTTATAGATCGATCTACTAATTGTAGTGTCACCTCAGTTGGTTTTAGGTCAGATTCTTCTAGGTGTTTATGTATGTGGGTATCAGATTTATGGAAGCACCCAAGTCTAGCAATGCTCTGTCGAATTGGGTATCACCTATTTTGCAGGAAATCAGGGGAGTACCAGGATCTTTTGCCTTGGGTGGAGGTCTGCTTAAAATTAAAGAGCTGGCTTGCTCTGTAGTACAATTGGACTCCCATTCTTGGTTCGCGGCTTACGCTGAGGTGTACACACATTCTTTAAGAATCGTGCATAAGCCGGTACGTGGCGAATCTCATCCATCAAGGGGATGTTTATTTGGACCTGCTCAAAGAGCTTGACTAGGTCCTCCTCTGGTGCCACGGGCTTGGTTGTCTTCTTTCCCTTGGTCAAGGCCTTGGGAAATGGAACCTTGGTTGGTTCTTCTAGGATCGGTCCAGGTCTTTGGTCTGGGATAGGAACGTCCTGGATTACTGTCCTAGGGCTGGGATCACTACCAGGCTTGGAGTGGTTTGGATGGGGTGGATCTTGGGTTTCCTTACCACTACGGGTCGTTACAGAATTCAGTCTTACCTGGTTTTGGTTAGGGTTGGATAGGATGGGTTGCTGCTGATAGCCCGCATAAGAAGTGGAAGCCTCCATCCTGTCAGGTGAAGGAACAGAGGGGGCCTGATAAATCATGTGTGCTTGGCCCGGGTTTGGGTTCATAACGCGCCGCTGGGTTGGCACATTATTAGGGTTAGGAAGAGGTTGGGAAGGAAGTGTGCCTGGTTGGCGAGAATTTACCAACTGAGCCAGTTGATTTCGAACCTCTGTAAGTTCGTCCTTGTGTTGTTTCTGAATAGCCGCATTCGTTCTTTGATTGTCAGCCAGAGTCTGAAGGATGAGGGACATTTGGTTTTGGTTAGGCCCTGATGGATAAGTAGGGTTGGGCCGAGGCTGAGGCGGCTGGTAAGGACGAGGTGGTTGTGGACGGGGCTGAAAAGGTGGTCTTTGAGTTTGGGAATTTCCCGCCCACTGGAAGTTGGGATGGTTTCGCCATCCCGGGTTGTAGGTGTTGGAGAATGGATCATTCTGGATGGCGTTGAGGTCCTCGCAGGTCCAAGGAACCTCAAAGAATCAGAGAATGGGGAAGTGGAATTCCCCTCGCTGGTATAGAAAGGATCGGAGGATCCTCCGATCCGAGAATCAGATGGGGGTGGATAAGGATCCATCTCAGGAGAAGGTTGATGGAGAATGTTTTGCACAGTCTCCCACGTGGAAGGAGGCTGTGCAAAGGAACTATGCGCAAAGGTGGCTCGCTGCAAGTGCTGAGTCAGTTCGTCCACCTTCTTCGCGATGATAGAGACCTTGTCCAATCGACTGGCTATCAATTCCAGGTCGACCGATGCGGACAGGCCCTGTGTCTTGTGTGCTCCCCTAAGGTTCGTCGATACGCGGGTATTCGTCCTGTCGAATATTCCCATGGAGTCATTATTGATGGAGTTCTCGCACATATTTTCGAGAATCTCCCACACGGTGTTCTCATGCTGACCCATGATATTTCCTCCGCAAGTTGCATTGACGAAAAGCCTAATATCCTCACGGAGTCCTTGGTAAAAAGACTGGACTTGTTCCCATTTAGGAACTCCGTGATGGGGGCACGTTTTCATGAGATCTTGAAAGCGATCCCATGCCTCAGGGAGAGGTTCTTTCGATTACTGAGTGAAGTGGGTAATCTGATGGCGCAAGGCATTGGTCCGACCAATGGTGTAACGACCCGATTCTGGAGTCCCTACGAGACACGAGAATCGGACCGGCTCGACTAATCCCAAGACCTGGTCGTCCAACGAGGAAGTAACCAAAAGAGCAGTAAAATAAACCACATTCAACATGAATATAACTAACAGTAAGAAAATACAGCAGTAAGGAAAGAAACCACTACAGTATGTACCACCACAACAGTAGAACAACATTCATAACATAATATGAACTGTAGATAAAGAAAAGTACAGCGGTAACAAGAACTACTCACTACAGTGAAACCAAAAAGAGGTACAAGAGAACAGTGGTAACTCTACTGGACCCTACTCGGCCCAGCGTCCTCTGCAGCCGCTGACCCTGGCTGCTCAACACCTGGTCCTGAAAGGTAACGAGTGTAACACGTCAGCGAAACGCTGAGTAGAGTGGCAGCTAAACTAAAGAAACAGTAAAGTGTACAGTAGCGGTTTTAATTTTCTTTCTTCCTTTATTTACGTCTTTCTATTGTTTCAAAATTTATCTATTTCTCAGATCCTTCACTTGATCTCGAATGTTCCTCGTGGGAACGATCTTGATTGCAGTCTTTTCCAGAAAGTAGAAGTAGCACGTGGTGCTCTCCTGGCCGGGAGAGTCCCCCGTGGTGATCCTACTCTCAGTTAACCACCCCAAGGTCACGGACAGGCGTAACGGTGACTACGGCACGCGCGATAAACGCACAGGTAGCTAACCCACACTGGCACGCGGTCAGTCGTTTCCGTTAACGGGTGCGTCCAAAGCACAGCACGGAACCAGTACAGGGCAGAGCCCTCTCAGTAACAGGGGTCCAACCCCTCCACAGTAACCAAACTGGGGCCTTGCCCCTCCACAGTCCGCGCACCCTCGCCTGACTACCCTGGTTTGCCCAGTGGGCCTAACAAGTTGGTGTAGGAGGCTAACAGAACCCCGGGACCCGTGGGGTAGCTAGTACCTCCCTACACTAGTAGCTCTCCTCGGTACTACGTACACGAGGGCTAGCAAGCCGGTACAATGTGGCCAGTCCTGACCCCGGGTCCCTGGGGTAGCTGGCTCCGCTCTGCACTAAACAGGTACAGGTACTTCCCTTGGTACTACGTACCCAAGAGACAGCACACTACCACGTCTTTCTTTCTCAGTTCCATTCCTTTCTCTTTCCAGGAGTTCCACTCCTAATTCCCCGTAGGGTTCCAGTTCTTTTAACTCAGCACATTCAGGTTTCACCTTTCCAGTTTCACGTTCATACATCTCATATTCTCAGACATGCTCATTTATTCATAACAGGCAGCTGTTAAACCAATCTACAGGTAGCTATTATTTCCTTTCCACATTTTCCAAGACTGCAGTATTCATATATTCCACTAGTTCTTCCCATCCTAGGATTCATGCCATACCCTAGGATCTATCATACAATCTAGTTTTCCAGCCCTAGGATTCATGCAACACCCTAGGATCTACCATTCATTCTAGTTTCTCATTCCTAGGATTCATGCAATGTCCTAGGTTCTATTTATGGTTCCATAATTTAACATATTATACTAATAAACTTAAAAGCCACTCTACCGATTACAACAGGAGTACTGGGGGCGTGGTCGGGAATCCCGCGTGCCTCCGCAACCCTCGAGATTGCAACGAAATGGGGTCCTATCACAAGGATCAAACACAAGGAGTTCCTCAAAATAGTATATAGCTACTGTAGACGGGTAGAGGATTTAATTTCGAAAAGCACGCAACTCGAAACGCGGAAAACGGACTCCGAACGGGCCCAAAACGAGTCGAAAACGACGAAACAGTGCAAAATCAGACGTTTGGAACCTCTTCCAGACGTCTTAAAAAGTGGATCAGAGGTTACATTTGCTCTGCGTGGTCTCTCAGACGTCCAGAAGCCTGCGGGGGCGTCTGGCCTAGTTCCCAGACGTCCGATGGTTACCCCGGACATCTGGAAGTCGCTCCCGTCATCTGGCATTACAGCAAGACGTCTGATTCGCGCTGGATGGCGAATCCGAACCTACGCGTACCCATTTCCTCTCTCTCTTAGTACGGTCAGTCGAAGAAGAGGAAGAAAGACGGAAATAACTCACCTTTCAGACGTCTGTACAGTCCTCCAGACGTCCTCCCAGCCGTCTTGTTGGAATCCCAGACGTCTGATTCTGGAGAAAATTCCAGAATCAGGGCGCGACTCGCCCTCCTCTCGCGACGCTCGGCCGCGCCGCGACTCGTCCGCCTGCTCCTCGAGCTGCAGCAGGCCTCCCACGTCACCCTGCGTCTGCTGCTCCCCCTCGCCGGCCGGCCCTAGCAACCCCGGCAAGCTCGCCCTCCTGCCGAGCGCCTCCTCCCTCGCGCAGCACCTCCTCCCACGCTCACCGCAGCTGTCACTGCCGCCGCTCACTCGCGCTCGCTCTCGCGCACCAGCTGGAAGGAGAAGAGGAAGGGGGCGGAGGTGATGAGAGTGAGGGAGAGGGCGTGGTGTTTTAAAGCCGCACGGGGAGGAGAGAGAGAGCGGATAGAGGGCGTAGCCTGCGGTCGCAAGAGAGAGGGAAAAAGAGAGAGAGAGAGAGATGCGCTCGCAGGTCTGTGCGCTCAGGCGCGCAGACGAAACTGCTCGTGTCGAAAAAACCGAATCCTAGACGTCTGGAAGGGGTTCCAGACGTCTGGTTCGACGTCTGGGACACCTCCCAGACGTCTTAAAAGACGTCTGAAGCCGCGCGTTCGTAACAAACGGGAAAAAACTTCAAGAACTCGGACTGAAGTTCTTCCCAATTGTTGATCGGCCAGGTCTGTGTTTGGTACTAATGAGTGGCCTTGTCCATAAGGGAGAAGGAGAACATCTTCATGAGGAGAATGTCCCGATTTTGTGCATCCGACCCAAAAGTTTGGGCCAGATGCTTTAGCTATTTGATGTGCTGGAAGGGGTCTTCAGAATTAAGCCCATGGAATTTAGGTATGGCATGAATCATATTGAGCTTTATTTTAGAATCAGGTCCTCCAGTCGGGATTCTGACTCGAGGCTCAATAACCACTGCAACAGGATTATAATGGTCCCGCATCATAGGACGCTGCGGTGGGTGCACAAAGTTCTAGAAGTGGTCATTGAGTCGCTGGAGCTGGTGCTCCAGATTGTTCTCTTCCTCAACTGGCTGAGCCATTGGGGAAGAAGAAGGTGAGTTGGGTTCGGAGTCGGAGGAGAGGTCGATGTGAAGTGTTGTTTTCTCAAACAAGGGCACTAAGGCTCGGCCTCGAGGAGAGTGAAGTTCTAAAGGAGGTTTCAAGGACCTCCTACCAAACATACACTGATGGAGAAGATGAGTTTAGCAGGTGCTGGACCCAATCAAGACACCTAGAATGTTGGGTGACTATAGAGGTTCGGGGCAGATGGATCCCTTGATCCAAAAGATCATCCACCTGAGAATTACCTGGGCAACCAGAGAGGGTGAGTCCCGCGAAGACCCCTACACGGTAGAGCGTCCCCACAGGTTATAGGGTTTCCCCCGCCCGACCTCTCTTGTCACTGAGATTCCAGGTAGACCAGAGTGGGCATCTTGACCTCTTAAGTCTACCACTTTTAGTTTAAGATCAAGGTGCTTAGATTTTCACTTGAACTTTAGGCTTTTTGAGTGCAAAGAGTGACCTAAGTTGAAGGTTGGTTGACCCAAGGGGTCAACTTCACCTGCTAGTTCTTTTGAGAGCTTATTAGGTCTTGTCTTTTAGGGTTCAAGTGTCTTTAAAGAGCCAAGTTGCTTAGGGTTTCTTTGAATAAGTATTTTCAAACAATGGCTTGGGCACACTTCTTTTGGGGTTTCTCAATTCTTACTTAAGAAGTGTGTCTCTAAAACCCTAATGTTGAATCTTATGTTGTTTCTACTTGGTCCAGTTAGCTCTTTGTTAGGTAATTAGGGCTCAGGCAAGAAGGTGTTAGCCTTTAAATACCCTTAATAGTGTGTGCAGAAATAGTGGGTTGAAATTGAAAACATGCAGCTTTTGATGATTTACTAGGTATAGAAGACAGGTTACACCTATATTGCTTGTTTTTCTTTTTCTTCCTCTTTAGATTTTAGGGGTTAATAGTGAGAGGAGAAAAATTACCTGTCCTCGGAGTGGTTGTTGTGCGGCTGCTTGTCTTCTTGATTTCCAGTGTCTGCTCACAAAAAGAGAAGATTAATAGAAACTCAATAGAGAATTTTATGACTTCTAGAATAGCCGTTGCTCCCCGGCAACGGTGCCAAAATAGTAACTAGTGGTAGAGCTGTTTTGTGTTTCGTCTTTACGTTATTATAGTTTACAATCAGTTGTTATAGTATGTATCAAGACAGCTACCAGATTACTACAAATTTTTACTCGGAATACAAAGTTTTTCGAAGTCGAACTTAGGGAGCAACTAGAATTCTAGAAGTAGAAAGTTCTCAATTATGTTACAAAAATGAGAGTGAGAGAGAGAGGGGGGGGCTAGAGTTCTCTTGGCTTCTTCTTCTTCTTCTCTCTTCTTTTCTTTCTTTCTTTCTTCTGCAGAGTCTTCTTTTCTTCTTGCCTGCTCTGCTTGCTTCTTCTCTTTTATTTTTCTTCTCTGCGGCAGTGGTGATCTTCCTCTTCTTTTTCTTTCTTTCTTCTTTATTCTTTTCTTTCTTTCTCTTTTCTTCTTCTTCTTCTTCTTTTTCTCTTCCTGGCTTCTTCTTCTTCTTGGCGGCTGCAAAGGATTCCGACGTCTGATGCAGTGCTCAGACGACTTATCTGTGGCCTTGCTACAGTGCCTCCCTTCTTCTTTCTTCTTCTGTTTCTCTCCTTCCTTCCTTCTTCTTCAGCTGCTACTGAGCGACTTGGGCTTCGGCTGCTTCTCTTCTTCTTCTTTCCTTCCTGCCTTCTTCTTCTTCTTTTCTTCCTGCACGTTCATACAAAGGTCAGAGCAAAACCTACCCCTACCCCTTCCCCGCGTCTCTCTTTCTCAGATTTCTCTCTTAGGACTGCTCTCCCAGAGCCAGGTAATCGGGTGCGGGTATCGCGCCTGGGACCAGGCCCACCGGCATGCGGTGGGCGAGGAGTGCGCGGTTCGGGTAGTCTGATCCGACCCAGACCTACGTGGCGTGAGCGTGGGCGAGCGAGCGCGTGGCGCACTGCGTGCGGGAGAGGGACCTGACCCCTGTGTTCGAAGGCAGTAAGCTTTAAGCACCTTTTCAATTTAAGTGCGGGCGCTTGGCCACGCACTTACGAGGTGGGACTAAAGTCCCACCTCCCGATTTGGCGCCCGCAGGTGAGCAATCTACGACCAATTGAGGCAGCTCGTAAGGCCTTCACCCCAATTGCAGGCCTAGGTGTCTTCGCGACTCCTGCCCGCGCAGCCTGGGACGTGCGCCTGGGTTGGAAGATGCCTGCAGCTACAGGTGAAGCTGCAGCAGCTCGTCGACAATGGCGGCGAGAGGGTGCGAACCTGAAATCACAGCTATGGCCTCTCGGCCCAGTCAGAACACGTGGGAAGCTTCGCCGGAATGTGGCGAAGCTTGTGCGGTGGTCGGCGGGGTGCGGGAATGCATGCAGAGGCTGACCTAGGTCAGACTGTGGGCGGAGAGGTGGGTTTGTTCGGGGGGTGGTTGAGTGGCGCATGGCAGTGGATGGAGAGGGGGGATCGGTGGAGTGGAGTGTGAGGGAGCTTCTGGGCTGGTCGGCGAGGTGTGAAGGGGTCTGTGAGCATGGGATGGACTCGCCAGAGGGGGTGATCGGAGGTGGAGAAGGTGAGTCTGGACAGTGGCTGGTGGGTGGTCGAAAGGGCAAATTGGAAGAGGGAAAATATAAGAGAGAGAGAGAGGAAGCTATCTACCTAGTTACTCAACGAAGGGGGAAGGCAGAGCAGCTAGCTCGTATCTGCCGGAGCTAGATACGAAGATGCCCTGGAGGAGGGTTTCGGCGATGAGGAAGCAGGCGGAGGGCGCCAGCAGGTACAGCTTGGCGCGGACGACAGAGCAGGGGAAACCCTGTTGTAGGTAGGGCATTAGAGCGACGTGGAGGAAGAGGAGGAGCTCGCCGGAAGCTTCGGGCTCTATGACCGGAGGAGAAAGGGATGAAGAGGGGGGTAGTTCTCCGTCAAAGGAAGCTTGCAGGAGTCGACAAGGTGTGCCGCTCCTTACGAAGGGCTTGGCGCAGAGAGAAGGGCGAGCTGGCGTCGTGCTAGCCTCGCCGAAGTAAGGTCGGAAGGGACACCCATGCCTTCCGCGCATTCGCACGGAAGGCATGGTGGTCGGCAAAGGTCGTGGGCTGGTCCTTGCGACAGAGGACGTCGCAGGGAACCCCGCTTCTGTTCTAGAGGATGGCAGCCCTGCCCTACGCGGCGCCATGCTCCGTGCAAGGTCGCCGAAGTATGGCGTTGCGCAGAAGTTGCATGGAGGACCATTCTGCAAAGAATGATGAAAAGTTAGAGACCTAAATGTAAGGGTTTCAAAAGATAAGGGTTAAAAAGTAAATAAAGAGGACCAAATTGTAAAGTCAGTCAAGGAGGTCTCTTCTTAGGCTCAAGTTTTTATACAAGACTAATTTGAACCTAAGGATTTTAATGGTGAATTTTAATTCTAGGTTGGACCATGTTTGACCGACTAATTTACGCAAAAATCCAAATTAAGTTATTAATTGGGCATGATTCTCTTTTTAGGTCAAAATTGGTTTCTAAGGTCAAATTGAAGGTTATAAACCCTAGAGAATATTTTTCTATGAATTTTAGAGAGTTCAGTTGATTTTTATCCTGCCTCGAACCTCGTGAATTGAAGTGGATTTGTTTTGGGGTTATAGAATGTCATATAATTCCTAGAAGTTGATATAACCCTTTTTAGATTAGATCATCCGACTTACCTTCTTGTTAAGCTTGTTTGACCTGTGTTTGGACCCTCAATTACTCTGTTTGCAAACTGCATTGGTGAAATTGCAGTTTTATCTCTTATGATTTGTTTTATTCTTAAACTCAGAATTCTCTGAGTTAAGCCTTTCTTTGGGTCATGTAGGAGTTTTTTCTCACATATCTATGTTAGATTGTGCTAGTTAGGGTTTATGATGAGGTTCTCATCAGTACGCGGACTGTGAAGGGCAAGACCCCTATTATGAGAAGGTGAGACCTTGTGCTGTTTCATGTTGTACGTTTGGGTGTACCCGTTAGCGGAAACGATTGACAGCGTGTTAGTGCGGAGTAGCTACCCGTGCGCTTATCACGCGTGCCATAGTCATCGCTACGTCGTGACCGTGACCTCGGGGTAGTTGACCGGGGTGTAGGATTACCGTGGGGGAACTCTCCTGGCCAGGAGAGTGCCACGTGTACATCCTGCATCACGGGAAAACTGCAAGCAAGATCGTTCCCTTAGGGAACAAGAAGATTGAGAAATGTCATGGAACCTTATTAGAGTACTCGGATAAGAAAAACGATAATTGGAAATGGATGATAATCAGTAAATCGTTAAATGCATGTTAGCTTGCTGCCTGCTTAATTTATATAATTTAATTATCACTCTACTCAGCGTTAGCTGACCACAGATTTTATAACCTTGTTCAGGTCAGGGATTTGAGCAGCCAGAGCCACCGGCTGTTGAGTGTGCTAGGCCTAATTGAACCCAGCTGTAGTTTTTCTTCTGTTTCTCTTAGAGAGAGTTTCTTGGTAGTGAGTACCTGTAACTCATAGTTATTCTCAGTTATATTTGTGCCAGTTTCTGTTATGATGACTATGTCCTGTACTTATATTTTCTGCTGATGGCATGTAATAATATTGTGGTTGCCGTTCTCTTTCTTTACTGTCAGTTTTATATTTTCTGCTAGTTACATTACTCGTGTGGTTGTTGAATGAATATGACATTTGGTTATTTCTCGTTAGACGATTGGATCTTGGGTTTCGTCAAGGCGAGCCATTTTTGGGCCCTGTAGGGAGTCGGGAGTGGGTCGTGACATTTTCTTTCTGTTGTTCTTCTATTATGATGCATGTGTAGAAATGTTGTTACGTTTTTAGTTTATTGCTTGATAGACAACCAGGTCTTAGGTTTAGGGTGAGGCCCAATTCGATCTCCCTACGGGTCCAGCTCAGATATTTCAAGCTATTTGGGTGAGTCAGGTTGGATGTGTTGAATATATGAGTCGACCAAATACCCATATATTTTATGATTCAGGTCTTGACCTAACTCATAACCTCGAGCAAAAGAGAACATTGCAATATATATATATATATATATATATTATGGCAAGGGACCCTCCTTATGAGACAAATCCTGGGATACCCACTCGTGTCCCCCTAAGTGAAATCTCCAGGTAAAGTCAATGTTAGCGGCCTCAATCGGGCACTGTTCCCCCAATAAGGGTTTGAGCGTTACCATTGGGGCACCCGATAGGGGGCACAATATTGGTATCTTTACAGAGGAGTAATAGTGACCTACTCGCTTTTTTGAGCAACAAGAGTTGTAGTTGGAATGCAACCCATTGTAGTAACGATGAAGGTTGCACTATGATGCCATAGAGTTGAAAACATAGGAATCATTGTCACCATAGAGCTCCACCGTGCGAGGTAAGGTTTCAATAGAGTCGAGGAAGATATGAGTTGGGAGAAGGGTGAGAGACATCTTTAGGAAAATGTTATCCCAATCCATCAATAATTCTAGATAACATATATTTGAAGTCCCAACTCAAGTGAATTTGTCTCCCAATATAAATGGGGTTAATTTCCTCGAAAGAGAAAAAAAAAAAGGTGGGGGAGGTTAACTCCCACGCTAAACTAACCCAAGGGATAGAGCAACTCAAACGGAAATAGGAAGAAGTGAGTTGGGGATGACAAGTTGGGTGCAGCGGAGGAGGGAGGACGGAGGAGGGGGTGAAGGGACGGGCGGACGGACGGTGAAGGGGTGGCAAGATCGTAAAATCACCAAACGCTTTAGGCCCAAATTAGACATTTGACAACCGCCACCCCTTCAAACCCTAGCTCCCCTCACCGTGACACCGTATAAACGCCTCCCCTCTCCCGCCGCATCCTCTCTCCTCGCCCATCCCCAAAACCCTAACCCCGGAGGAAACGACCGAAGGAGGAGGAAGAGGAGAAGCGATCGATCGACGATGAAGTACAACCCGCGCGTCACGAGCTCGAGGCGCAAGTGCCGGAAGGCGCACTTCACGGCCCCCTCCTCGGTGCGGCGCGTGCTGATGAGCGCGCCGCTCTCGTCGGACCTCCGCTCCAAGTACGGGTGCCGATCCGTTCCGGTGAGGAAGGACGACGAGGTGCAGGTGGTGAGGGGCACCTACAAGGGCAGGGAGGGGAAGGTCGTCCAGGTCTACCGCAAGAAGTGGGTCATCCACGTCGAGAGGATCACCAGGGAGAAGGTTAACGGCTCCACCGTCAACGTCGGCATCCACCCTTCCAAGGTCCTCGTGACAAAGCTGAAGCTTGATAAGGACCGCAAGGCGTTGCTCGAGCGCAAGGCTAAGGGGAGGGCCGCCGACAAGGCCAAGGGCAAGTTCTCCGCCGAGGAGGTCGCCGCCGCCGCCGCCGCGTCCGCTGCCACCCTCCAGGACATCGACTAGATCCGGTTCATCCCTTGGTACTCAGAAAGTTTCCATTTTTATGCTCTAGAACTCCGAAAGTTTTGGTTTTTATCGTGTTGGTTGGTTGGGTCCCGGACAATGTTTCTAAAGATTAAGTCTTTCCCTGTTTTTGATTTGCGTTAGGAGAGGTCTTGGTGATGTTGGATCGATTCTGATGTTATTGTGGAGTTTCTTTATTCTATGATGTGCTTCTGGTGGTGTCTGATGCTTTTGTGTGGGTTAGTTTAGATCACTGGCCTTCGGATCCGAGGAAATGTTGATGACTGAAAACTTATAGTAGGCTTAATTTAGTAAACTGGTGTTTCTCATATGAGAATTCATCCTGAGGGAAATTATAAACAATAGCAAAGATGAGGAGGTGAAAGGGTTGGGATCTTGGGTGGAGAATTTGGAAAAAAAAGGTAAGTACAACAGACACGGTAGTGTTCTCAGTACTAAAAAAACATCAACTGTCCATATTGTTTTATATGCTTCGAAACACAATTTTGTGTGCTACTGATATAGATAGACCAGCCTTTCAGTGATGATAAAGACAATTCCATGGGGAAAATGAACGAGGGAACTCAAAAAATATCATAATTACATCAAAATGCTCATTATGAAACACATGGTTGGCAGCCAAACAATCGCATAAACGCTAAACCTGCAAGAAAGCCACATCACAACAAACTTATAGAATATATGAAGCAGGCACGGTGATGCTTTCACAAAGATGCCCACAGTTCTGCAAGAAGCTGGATGCTTATGCATTTGAAGGTGATGCTATGTTGATCCTTAGCCAAAATTTTGACGTCTAGCTTCTAGGAGGAGGGGGAGGCTAGTTAGCTTTAAAATATATCATATCTTACATGGTATTTTGGTTATATTCAGGTGGATGTGTGTGCACTAGATAAACATATTGAGAATTTTGACTATGAGGGAACCTTACAGTGATTGCTTCATATCTGGATAAATAGTGAAGATCTTAATTACGGGCAGTCCTTTAGAATTGGATGCCGCTTATGTTTTTTTGGGTGCAGAGGTGGCATGGGTTGCCAAGACAGCTTTGGTAGGACCATAGCCTTGCAATTTCAGGGGCATATGTTATCTCATAGGTTGGAGAGTGGCAAACTGTAGAAACCATCCATCCTTTTAGTGCTAAATTGAACAAGGAGCTATTGAGCAGTTTATGAGTGCTTAAACATCTTTAGGTTACCATCTCATTCATTTCTGTAATGGCCTGTCGGTGTTAAAGTTTATTTCCTGCCTCTTAAATAACTGGATGCTTGGAACTATAGGTCTGCATGCAGCTCAGACAGAGGCAAAAATCGAGGTCATGGTTGTTAGCCATGATCCTGAATCTTGTTTGAGAGA
Organism: Thalassia testudinum; assembly: GCA_037157565.1. Classification (NCBI taxonomy): domain Eukaryota; kingdom Viridiplantae; phylum Streptophyta; class Magnoliopsida; order Alismatales; family Hydrocharitaceae; genus Thalassia; species Thalassia testudinum. The sequence goes on from JAZHRO010000030.1 coordinate 61,350,964, forward strand.
AAGTGACCTTTTCTTCCTTGGTTTCTTTCTTAGAATGCTTCAGATATATATTCCCACTCTAATGAAGATATATAGAAAGGCTTACCTGCACTTTTTACAAAAAAAAGGTTAACTGCAGCACTGAAACTGAATTTCAGATGGACTATTAATTAGCAATTAGATGACAAAAAATGAAGTTTCTGCTTCCAACATATCTAGCTCCTCATGGTTCCTCATGTTTTTGACAAGACAATAATTATACGCACTCAAGTTTTCAAGTTTCTCTTAAGTATTTTCCTTGAAATACCTTATGTATTCAAGTTTCTTTATAAGTGCTTATCCTGAGATTCACGGGTATGTTTGGGCATGTTAAAAGTTAAACAACTGAAAATGAGGTGATTGAGAGAGGCATGTTTCCGTGATTTCTCATGCAAGTTGTTTTTGCACGCTTGGATTACTACATTCTTTGCACGATTAGTGTTGTTCGGCAATGATTTTATTAGTGCGTTTTCTTTAGCTATTGGTGTCATAAGTATTTGTGCCAAATAAGTAAGGGTGTCAAAATTAACCCCATCCAATAGGGCTGATCCATTTGAGCTTGGGTCCAGTATGATGTTCGATTGGATGCCTAGTAACCTCTTACGATACTGGGTATAGTGGGCCAAAATCATTCGCATCCACCTCAAACCTCCCCTGAATTCCAAATGCTTCTGCTTTTTCTCAGCTCCAAGGGTAAATATGCTTTGCCCTTACAGCCAATACCTTTCTCTGTTGAATGGTAGCAGCAGCTGCAACGGCTTGATCATCTTGAAATGCTGTGAACACTTGAATGTCAGCTCTTCCATCATCAAATGCTGGCACCCAATGCAGTATCTCATTCTGAACAGAGTTGAAGAGAATCGAGTGCACACCATGAAGTAATCCTTGTTTGCCGTAGAAAGAATCCATTGTTAGAGCGTGCAGAACACATGGCTCTAGATGGAGGGTACAGTCCGCAAATTGAATCGGGATGCCATTAATTGTCTCAATGTTAAAGCATCCACACTTGATCTTCTAAGAGTGTCTTCTTACATCTTCTAAGCAGATTTAATGGCGAAGTGACCCTTCTTATTTTTTTTCCATGTTAGTTTATCTGGTTGCCCTCTATGAATTGGAGTTAGCTGCAATTTTCTCATCCATTTCGTTCTTAAAGGTTGCATGTAATCTGCCCTCAGATTGAATGCCTAATCAAATTAGTGAATTCCTTGCCATAAGAATGGAGTAGGTATCGGCGAACCACCTCAAAAATTGCTCTGAATTATTGTGGGTGGGTTTTGAAGGCCGTGGTTAACACCTAAGCATCCAATTTGTGTTATAACCAGTGTTTTAAAAGCAAATTGTGCCTTTCACTTGTGCTCTTAGCAAATGGGGATTAGGGAGTCTAAGTTTGCTGCACCTTTTTATGATTAAGAGCTCATCTTGCAAGGCGTGAGAAACCATGCCTTCTTTTTCTCAAAATGCAGTGGGCTTGGCTTTCTTTATCATCTTGTTGAGGCATTCGTCTTCGTAAACTTCTTGTTCGAGGCAGTCATTAATTTATTGCATGCTTTTATCGAAGACGCCAGGCGTTGTTCATGGGATTCATCTCGTGCCTTACATGATAAATTCTTTTATGTGCGAGCCTGATCTTACGAAATATTTGCAATCAAGAGTACATGGTAAACTTACCCTAAGGGATAAACTACAAGTTTTGCCTTCTTAATTCCATGAAATGGGGGTGGAATGCTAAGTTGATCTTGCATTCAATCCATAGCGTGGTGGTACGTGACGAAAAGATAGCCATTGGTGATGCAAGGCTACATGTTGAGGTGAGTGGTGATTGATATATTTTTTGCCCTTTTGATGGTAAAGAAAAATTGTCTTCCATGGATGGAATTTAATTAAATACATTTCATTACCGCTTCAAAGAAGGAAAAACAGAGAAAACAGTTTCATTTCAGTAGATAGTAAATAATAAATTATAACAGGTGTTCTTAACATCCTTGAATGAAATTATTTTTCCAAGAATGGCCTCCATCTGCTTTCCGTCTGTGTCCCATTCTGGACACACTGCAAAAGTCTAGGAGAAAATTCCTACCTTGCAACAAGAACTACCAAACAATAGACCTTCTCTTCACGTATCGTGATCACGTGAAGAATGTCATAGCACCATTCACCTACGTATAATTCTATTGCTGCTACAATCTAATTTGGAAGGTTGTAAGGAATTTTTCCATTAACTTTTATATTAATATACATTTGTATCATACCATTTCCTAAATATCCTATTAAACCTTCACAACAGAATGGATTACAAAATGGTAACGAAAAAAAAAAGGTACTTTTACCACTGCCACAGAAAGGTGTAGTTCCCCCCTTTTGCAGTAGTGCTGCTCTTCCCATCTTACTAATAGCGATGGTTTCAAATAACTAGAGGGTTTCCTCGGAACAAATCATCTCGATGGTTGCATTTCATTTGCACAAATACAACAGTTTATGTGAAAAGCTTTAGATCGAAAAGGGTTTGCCTATAAAATATGAGAATATAATGCTTCTTCATCTAGATTTTTACCAACAAGGCATAGAGAAATATTGAGACCATGTTATGTCGGATTGAACTCTGGATACTTTTCCTGACTGGAGAACAAGATCCCAACGAACTTGTAGGAACCACCTTCAGTCGAATCGCTCCAGCAGACTTCCAGAACCAAACTTCCAAATATATTTTCTATTCCCCTCTCTCTCTCCTTTCTATCTTATTTTTGGTGGAGGGAATCAAGCTTTGAAGCCCCCCACCCCACCCCACCCCCACAGCTCATATCCTGTAGCCACATTGTTAATCTTTATTTATTTGATTATGTAACTCTTAATTTATTAATTTATATTTAGTCACTTTAACATAAATTTGTTGATATTAATTAAAGTCGTATTAAAATTATATACCACTTATGTTATTAATAACCTTCATATTTTATATTCTTAATATCACTATCAAGTAAACACTATAAGGGTAAACATTATAAATTAACATAGATTGAAGCAAATACAAAATGGTGTTAGCATCACTTTGCAAGTAAACGCAATTGCAGGTTAACATTAGTTTTAGATTTTTTAACACCACTTTTCTAACTTCTCATTTAAATTAGCCCTTAGAGCTAGTTTATTTCATGTGTTAGGAAAGTGGTGTAAAAAAATGTAAAACTAATGTTAACCTTCATTTCTGTTTACTTGTAAGGTGGTGTTAATATCAATTTTTGTTTACTTAAGCTGATGTTAAGTTGTAGTATTAATTCTTGTGGTGTTTACTTGAATTTGTGTTAACATCGATTTCTATAAAGTAGAGTTTAGGTGTGGGGGAGTTATAAAGTTAACATTTATTTTGCTAACACATCTTAGAACTGATATTAGCAAAACATGTGTTAACCCTGTAAAATAAGTGTTAAGATTATAGGGATTAACCCCTCAAATAAATGAGGATTAATACCCCAAAATATAGGTTACTCTCGCAAGTAAACTAACCCTTAGATACCCTTATTGAGGCCTCGACTCTGCCAACGTGCGAGCCCCAATACAAAGTGCAAGCTCAACTAAAGTTTAGTTCAGGCTGATAGTCTCAAAAAATTTTGATTGAAACCCTTATCAAAGGGCTTTTCTTAAAAACTATACTGAATATTATGCCGTAATGATGTAATTCATAATCTAACATACATGGAAGGAGAGGATCAAGGGTTTGGAGCCACAGGTTGTGGGTAAAGTTCTGGATTCCCTTTTTCTCCTTTTTTTTACCTTTAAACCATCTACCTAGACTGGGAAGCAAAATAATGTGTTCAAGCCTACCCATCAAATAAACGAGCCCGACCATGGGTCTGATTAAACCAGGCGAGTGCATCATCTGACAACCCAAGCTTGCCCCTAACGTCCGCCAACTCGGCCCATTGACTAGATCTATAATAAAAGCTCATCAATTCATTCACCATGGAACTTAGCCGTCAAGTTGTCACTAATCCTTATCTTTGTAAATATGAAGTATCATCCACAATTAAATTGTTCTTTCTAAGAGCTACGCATGACTTCTATGCTCCCGTACATGCAATAACGTTTTACTCGAGCCACTGGAGTAGACTAAGAGAAAAACGCTCTCTCATCAAGATGAAGATGCGTTTGAAAGATTAAGAAATAATTACAAAGCATTGACTACTGCATGTAAACCCCTGAAAAAATATAAAACACACCTTACATCATTGATTGAAAATTCATACAAAATAAATCCAATCGTTTTGGCGTTAAACTCATCATCCCTGTAAAATGGGAATTTGTCTCAACCTACATTCCATAAGCCAATTTGCTTCAACCTCTCTCATCTCAATCTCTCTTCCTGGTTACTTGAATTAGCTAGATTCATATGGTGAAGCCATAATGTCCCCACGTTTGGTTAACAATCTTAACCTTCTCCTCGCCGTCGTGACAATCTTCGTAGTTAGAGCTCCGACCACCATGTCGGTAGATTGCGATCCCACGGAGCTTATCTCGTGTAAGAGCACCATAGGGGAGAAACCCTCCCCTCTTGGCCCCAAGTGCTGCGCGGTGGTGCGAGAGCAGCAGCCTTGCATTTGCGACTACCTCGACAATCCCCTCATCTCCAAGTATGTGACCGTGGAGGAGGCCATGAGGATCCTTGATGCATGCTCAATTCCATATCCGGATTGCTGATTAGATTAGGACCTTCCCCTTAACCATGGATTAGTTTACCATCTATGTGTTTCTTGGTTGCATGGATGTAATGTTTTATTACATGAACGAAACATTTGCAATTTTGTTGGGATTTGTGTTATGAGAGCTGATGAGAGTCTCATCATGAACCTTAATTAGCACAATTTAATTTAAATAAGTGTGAAGAAGCTCCTACAAAATCTAAAGAAAAGCCTAACTTAGAGAAGTCTGAATTGAAGGATAAAACAAGTCAAGAGGGGTAAAACTGTAATTTTACCAAGGCAATACACAAATAGGGTATCTAAGGGTCTAAACACAGGTCAAATAAGCTTAATAAGGAAGGAAGTGAGATGATCTGATCTGAAAAGGATTATATCAACTTCTAGGAATTAAATGACATTCTGTAACCCTAAAAACAAACCCACTTTAATTCATGAGGTTCTAGGTAGAATAAAAATCAACTAAATCTTCTAAAAATCATGGAAAATACTTCATAGGGTTTAGAACATTCAATTTGGCCTTTGCAACCTATTTTGACCTGATTTGAGAACCATGCCCAAATTTTAACCTAATTTAGGTTTTTACGCAAATTAACCCATCAAACGTGGTCAAACCTTAAATAAAATTACACCATTGCATTCCTTAGGTTCAAATTAGGTTGGTACAAAAATTTGGGCCTAAGTGAAGACCATCTTGACCGACTTTACAAATTGGTCCTCTTGAATTACTTTTTGACCCTTATCTTTTCAAAGCCTTGCATTTGGCCCCCTATATTTTCCTTTGTTCTTTGCAGAACGGTCCTCCCTGCCACCTTGCACAAACACCATACCTTCGGCGACCTTGCGCGGAGGATGGCGCCGCACAGGGTAAGGCAGCCTCTCTCAGGAACGAGCGGGGGGTCATCCTCTGTCGCAGAGACCCTCCCCTGTGACCTGCGGCTGCCCATGCCTCTCGTGCGAACGCACGACAGGCATGGGTCTCCATCTTCGTCCATCTCCGGCAGCTCCCCCACGCCACTCTCTCGAGACTCTCCCCTCGCCAACACCTTTATAAGGAGCGACAGGGGCTGCCGTCCACTCCAAGCCTGATTTGGTCGAGGTTCCCTCCCCAATTTCGTCTCCTCCGCCCATGGCCAAAATGCCCGTAGGCTCCGGTGGCCCTTTCCTCCTCCTTTCGTCGCTCTGCGGCCACACCTGCAGCAGAGCCCACTCCGCCTCGTCTTCCCACGTCAGGCCGCACCAGCTGGCGCTTTCCTGACCTCTTCCTCGCCGCCGTTACCTCTGGGCTCCTTTGTCTACGGCGCCGGTAGGTACGCGTCGAGCGCCACCTCCCTCCCTCTTCGTCAATTAGGTAGGTAAAAACTTTCCCCTCTCTCTCCCTATTATTTCCCCCTTCCTAATTTACTATTTCAACGCCACCTCCCTCCCTCTTCGTCAATTTGGTAGGTAAAAACTTTCCCCTCTCTCTCTCCCTATTATTTCCCCCTTCCTAATTTAATATTTCAACCCACCAACCACCACTATCCATCACCACCTTCTCCATCTCCAGTTGCCCTCCGGCGAGGCGTACTCGCCACTCCATGCCTCCATCCGCCTCGCCAGCTACCCCTTAAGCTCTGCACCACCTCACTGACACCGAGTCCGCCCTCCATTCACCACCTAGCACCTCCAGACCACCCCCCGAACACACCCACTCTCACGCACGCAGAGTGCCTTAGGCGCACGGCCACAGGCACTCTCGCGCCTCATTGACCCCTGCACCGCACTCGCCGCGCTCTGGCGAACCTCCTTGGACCTTTTTGACGTGGCCGCGAGGCCGTTTGCATGTTTCAGGTTTCGCCCTCCTCACCGCCATTAACAAGTAGCAGGAGCTTCTCCGCAGGCAGCTCCAGGTCTCCTCAGCTCCAGGCGTGAGCTCTAGGTGACGCGGAAAGGAGTCACGCTCACACCCAGAACTTCAATTGGGGTCGCAAGCATCGGCTGCCGCCCCAATTACTCGAAGTCTTCTCCCGCAGGCACCCAAGATTGGAGGTGGGACTTTAGTCCCACCTCAGAAGTGTATGAGCGCAAGCCCATACATAAATTGAAAAAGTGCTATCGGCTGGTTGCCTTCGATAGCACTGGGGTGAGTCCCTCACCTACTCACCGGGTCTCGTCCGCGACACGCCCATGCGAATCTGACCTGACCTGACTTCCCACTCCTATGCACTCCTTGCGCACCACCCACGCCGGTGCGCCTGGACCCGGGCACGCGACCTGACTCGATTATCCAACTCTGGGAGAGCTTCCCAAAGAGAGATTCAGATAGAGAGACGCGGGGAAGGGGTAGGGGTAGGTTTTGCGCTGACATTTGTATGTGTGTGCAGGAAGGAAGAAAGGAGAAGAGGAGCAGTGGCCGGGACTTAGTAGCGCAGGGAAGAAGGAAGGAAGGAGAAGAGAAGAGGAAGCCAAGAAGAAAAGAAATCGAGGCTGATCAGTTAAGGCGTCTGATTTTTTAATCAGATGTCGGCAAAAAGAAGAAGAAGACAGCCGTAGCAAAAAGAAAAGAAGAAGAAAAAGGACCAGAGCAAAGAAAGAAAGAAGAAGAAGAGGCAGCAGCAAAAAAGAAAGAAAAGAAGAAGAAGAAGTCAAGAGAAAGAGAGAGATTGCCGCACAAGAAATCAGAAAAGAAAAGAAAAGAAGAAAAAGGAAGAAGAAGCAGAGAGGGAAGAAAGGGAAGGAAAAGAAAAGAGAAGAAGAGCTTGCCGCAGAAGAAAGAAAAAAAGGAAAAGGGAGAAATAAATGAGCAATTTTCACTCACACACACACACTCTCTCTCTCTTAATTTTTGTAAAACATTATATTGTAAATTTATATGCTTCTGAAATTATAGTTTACTCCTTGAGTTCGACTTTGGGAAATTTTTTTATTTCCAAGTAACAAATTGTATTAAATTGGGACCACTTCTTTACACTATACTACGACGAAACCTTAGAGAGGAAATGCAGCGCACTAAGAGCCTTACGAGGAGTTAGCACTTTTTCGTTTCCTTTTCTTTGTCTCGTACCTATTAAGCATTGGTTAATTTCATCACTGTATCAATTAATTAAAGCAAAGGAAGTAAAATGTCTCAGCTTAGCTAGCTTAATTATTAATGCTTTTGGTGGATACTGATTAGACAACGTTTACTACTAGGGCATATGGATGAATGGTGAGAACTTCTAATTTTGACGTGTGATATGTGTTTGAATTCTCATCCATGTGTTACTTAGAGTATAGGAGCGTGAGGGATGGTCAATTCTCTTTCGTTTGCCAAAATGGGATTTTGATTAAAGAAGAAAAGTTCACCACAAGCATTACTTTTACTTTTGATAATCTAGAACCCTTTGCAGATGAGTTGAGGGAATTGATAGTCTTGCAACATCAACCCTCTGAATAATACAAGACCAAGGTTTAAACTCAAGTTTCCTCTACCACGGTAAGTGATTATCACCAGCTGAGCTGTGAGTTTACGTATTAGAATATGTATTATGATTTTGTCTGTTATTGAAATACCTATACTACTTAAAATCCAAATGATTAATGTTGTGGAATCGACTAATCTTGATTACCGCACCAACGTATCAGACCCTTACCAGACAATGATCTCTTGGTTTTAACCATCGAGTATTGACTTTCAAATCGTTACACGAGTCTCGCTTTTAGACATCTAATTTTACCTTAGAAAGAGGGTTTTTGCCGTATGCCCCTCCTCACTCCTACAAGTTTTCCTCACGCATTCGCTATTCCTTCTGCAAACAAAAACCATGTGAGTAGGTCCGCATTGTAGGAGAAGATCAAATCTAAACAAGAACAAGACAACATTGGTGGGAATGGCAAATCATAGGGGGCTGAGAAATCAGGGCATTTCATTTAGGGCTTGGTTAAAGCATCCATATATACCGAGTGATTATAGCTATTAGACAAATCCATTCCTTTTCATTACCCAATGCTCCAAAATGGATACATCTTGTGCTTTTGTAAGGGCAAGATTTGAACACCAAACCTTGACAGAGGGCCATCTTCTACAGCAAGCTTCAAAGGGCATGTCGAATAGGGCAGCTGTATTTTACATTGTCAGAAAAATAACACATCATTTATAATTGTACGTAATACAGGCTTACTTTGATAAGGAAGATAACCCATCAAAGTAAATATTAACCTTATTTGATGGAAAAGATAATTTAATCCGAATTAAGAAGAGTTAACCTAAGATAAATTATTCTAGGTCAATGTGGGATAAGTTTTTTCGTGGATTATCCTATATGTTTTTATTGGTTAATCCAGAATCTTTTCAAATAATCACATGGTAATCTATTAAGATAACCTTTATAACTTTCAAATAAAAAAATTATCCCAAGATAATCCAATTAGAAAAAAATTATCCCACAAAATTTATCACTCCATTCAAATTAACCCTAACAGTGTTGATATACCTCTAGTGATTTCTCTTCTAATAGATCGAGAACAGGATTAGTCCCTGCCGCTTTTCCTGCTTGGATGTGGAGGCCTCCTCCCTGTTTCATCCCATCCTCTGCGTGTTTATTATAACTTTGCTTACATGATTTTAATCAAGACGCTCCCCCATCTTCGTAAGATGATGATGATAAAAGGAACAATCAAATGGCAGAAAACATCTTCCCTTATCATAATATGCTTCATGTCTGCTCAAATTCACACGGTATGTGATAGGATCAGAATCCAGTGATGGACAGGAAGAACTAATTTGATGACACTTGCCACATTATCCATGGCCCAACTATCACATACCAGGTAGCCAACAAAACAGATAGCCATCAAAACCATAGATAAACTTAAACAAATTCAAGAGTGTTCAGAGAAGAGGCTTTTCCTTGTCAAATCATCCTAAGGCTAAGGCATTGAGTCGCATGCCATCATCATCTACACTCTCCTCCCTCCCTCCAATCAATTCAAGCCAACAATAAATGGCACCCTTTTCTCCCTCTTTACAGGACTCTCCACAAAAGATTATAAACCGATCACTAGAGGAGCTGATGTTGAATAGACAAGTCTCCATTCCAGATGGAGATACTAACTGTTGCTGAACCAGCACATGTTGGACAAGCCAAATCTCCATTTCAGCTGGAGATACATTTGGCTGAACCACCACCCAAATTCGATGAGAATGTCGAATCTGCTGACTAATCCTTGATGTACAATAACAAAGCAATTTCAACAAAGAACCGGGCGCTGGTGTTAGCAACCAACTCAAAAACACCTCCAGGCACGCTTGTGTTTCCCCAAAGATCCCATTCCTGCCTCATGGATGCCTTGGTTTCAGCCGTGAGGCAGCTGCAAAAAGTATCTTCTTCCGAGGGCCCTGTACATGTGAATTTCACATCATAAGAATCTAAAAGATGAAAAGAAATAAAACAATAAAAAATATACTTACAAGAAATTAAATATCTTATTTTTTAAGACCTACCAAGTTTATGAAGAAAGCATTCAAAGATGTCTTTTGGATGACAATGGATATCCACAAAAAATTCTTCGTCTACGAGCTTTAAAGATATTGATTCAAAAGAAAATTGCATTTCTTTCGGAAAAGGGAATTCCAAAAAAGAAGGGATTAAAGGTGTGCACTCACACACATTTCATGGTGATTGCCTTTATATTCCAGTTTTACAACTCTTTGCAATCAAGACTCTTAATCCATAGAATTATGAAAACCACCTTGACTAGCAACCGCAATAAAAGAATTTTTCATCTTACAAATCAGACACCCAACCAGGAGTTCATTGGTGGAAGTAAAGAAAAATGATATATAAGATAGCCATATACTACCATAGGAATCCCCAGTTCCTTGAGATCGCTGTCACTCATTTGCTTTAGTGCCGTCATGTCCACCTGCAAAGCAAGAGTAGCCAGGTTATCAGGAGTCCGTGTTAGAACCATTCTACTCAGAATTCACAAACATGACAATTGGAGGTTTTGATTACTTGCACGTGATGCGTAACTAAATATGTAAATACATATCCATTTTATTTTTGTAGAAAAGTGAACAAATTATCAGGATAGTCTGGGGGAGTGGACCATGGGCCCAAACCATGTAGCCAACTTGTCATATACTTTCACCTTTTACCATAGTTCTACATTCCTTTCTACTCAAATTCTCTTTATGTTTACAACAAAAACCTTCACGTTTCAGAAATTCTTAAGGCTGCATTTCACTGCAAGTAAGTTTGAGACTGGATAAGTTGTAGGGAGTGTTTAGTTGATAGAAGGTGCTTGCTTGGGTTGTAGAATAAGTTAGTGAGTTAAATATGATGAGTGAAATGACGTGAATGAGGTAGAGAATCGAAACTCGTAATTTATCTGTTTTAAACCTAATGCTAGGTTATTTTTTTGACACTAATTAGCAGGATATCAAAGGAATAAGCAGTGGGTTGCATTGACAAGCAAGTTTTTACAGTAAGTAGTGACGTGATAAGAAGGAAATTAGATTATGAGATGACACTGATGCTCTGTTGAGAAGTTCAGATGTCACACCGATTCACTATTGCAGTTTATCGATCACCTGGAAATTTGTACAAAAGTTCTAGATATTACACAGAACTACTCTGGCTCAAATGAAAGTTTTCACCATTCGTCGACCACTTAATTTACATTGCATATCGAACAAAAAAGAAGATAATCTTGAAGCCAAAAGGAACCAATATGAGTTTATAGTACAAAATACATCCTTTCAAAAAAAAAAAGTACAAAATACAGCAATCAAAACTACTTTATGTTAAAATTCCTGGCAGATTTTTTTTTTTGAAGGAAAAAGTCCCTGGAAGATTTTTTTTTTCTTTTTTGGAAGGAAAAAAATCCCTGGCAGATCGCCTTTTTCAAGGATCTCAAGTTGCTGTTCCCACTAACAGCATCTTGTGAAACTACTTATCCAACGGTATGTAAATCTTAGCACGTGCATCTAATTATAGAGATCATTGAACCACCAAGATATTATTGTAAATAAGCAAAAAAACAAATAGAAGGAAAAAAAAAAAGGAAATACACCAAGCAAAATTTCTTTTTTCAAATCACATACCAAGCAAAATTATAGTGTTCTCTTCAGAAAGAATAAAAAAGAATAAAGTGTGAAGAACAGTAATGGAGAAAAGGAGCCTTTTGCTGAAATTCCTGGCAGTCTCTCTGTTTGAGTAAGGATAAAAGGCAGCTTGATGCACAAAGCTCCCATTTGCAGGGGGTACAGGGAAAGGTCGGACCACTTTGTGTCCATTATACATGGCCTCACCTTGCTTTTCAGCAAGAGTTGCTTTCATGACTAGAATACATGACCTCTTGGTCACAGGACTACAACTTTTACCATTGTACTAAGCTCCTCTGCCATTTAAGGAATTCAGAAAACTATATAAAAAACCATCAATGAGGACCTGGAGGTCTATGTAAAGCCAGTTGACCCACCATGACCAAAAACCTTCCAGTATTGGGGCATGTTATCCAAAAAAGGAAAAATGAAACTAGCATTAAGTAGTCTGGAGCAATGAGAATCAAGAGGATGTACTCAGAAGAAAAACGAGAAGCAACATACATGCACATACGCAGTAAAATAGCAAATGTGCAAACACAAACTGTCGCATAATATCATGACAGCATAGAGATATGAAGATCTTATGGGCGAACAGAAAAATATCAAGTCATTTACCTCCTCTGCCTGGAAATGAATAGCATATTTTCCAAGTCCTAATGAGTTCAGGAGGCCGGCAACAGTCAGTGGCTCCTCAACCTGCAACCATGCAACAAATACCTCAAGGTCAAAAAATTCCAACTCAAAAATCATGCATGGGCACCATCCACCCCTAAAAAAGCTTTTCAGCCAAAAAATGATGGCACATTCTGGTGGAGCTGCTCTAAGTGTATGCAAAGGGATTGCCAACAAAGAAAGGAGTCAAGACAAGTAATATGGCTGGTATCCCTACAATGCAGGTTCTACCAAAGGCCAAATTGTGCATCCAAACTTTACAACATAAATACAATATGGATTTACTTCGGCAAAAACATTTAACATAGGTTGAGCACATCCAATTTTAGGTATTCATGCATCTAAAATCCAAAAACTTATTCTAAAGATGATCCATTCTATTACTGCAAATTGAAGTACTGGCTAAATATGATCTGAAGACGGACTTGCTAAATATGATGTGATCAACATACAATGTAACTTCAGCCAACAAAAATATTTTTTATCCTAAACATCAAAATTTGGTTCGAATGGAAAGACATACAGATTAAGTACACTAAACTACCTATTATCCAAGTAATTACACCATCAGCTGCACACTAACTTAAGCCTAGTTTGGGAACCAGGCTAACCCATGAAAATGGGGGTTAACCCCATTTGGTAGGTGGGATGTTCTGACCTGGGTTAAATGCTCTTAACCCAAGATAAGTCATTCTTGGGTTCATGTGAGATAAACATTTTGTAGGGGTATCCCACAAATTCATGTGGATTAACCCCCACAACTCTATTCGGCCTGCAAACTCACATGGAGGATATGTCAGAACCCCATTCCCCTATCTGCACTTACTTGCCCCCCTCATCCCTTCCCTCTCTTTTGTTGCTTCCCACCAACTCCATTGATTTGCTTCCCACCCACCACCTCCTCCCCTGATGCCATGGGTACCCCTCCTCTCTCCCCTCTCTCATACAAATATTCTCCCGTTGGAAGGGCTGGAGCTAGTGTGTTGGTGGTTGTGGGGGGTTGGAAGAGAAAGGAGGGGGTGGTGTGGGAGATGGCTGCTGGTGCTTATTGTTTTTCCTTCCTTGTGGTGTGGTGGCCGCACTAGGGAGGAGGGGGTGCTCGTGGTGGGGAAGATGGCAGAGGAGGGTGGTGTTGCTATGCTTTTTTCCCCTTGTAGCGTGGTGGCTTGAGGAGGGAGCAGGGAGGCAGGACAGTGGTCGGATGAGGGGTTCGTGCAGGAGGGAGCAGGGCGTGGTGGTGGTGGGGTAGATGGGTGCTGCTTCTTTTTTTGTTTCTCTTCTTGTGGTGTGGTGGCCAAAGCAGGGCGGAGGGGGTGGTGGTCGTGGGGATGATGGCAGAGGAGGGTGGTGCTGCTATTTTTTTTCTTTCTTGTGGTGTGGTGGCTGGAGGAAGGAGGAGGAACAGTGATTGTATGAGAGGATGGGCAGAGGAAGCAGGGGGTGGTGGTGGAGGAGATGGCTGCTAAAGCTATTGCTACTAGTTTTCTTTGCTACCAATGAATGTTTGGATTAGGTTCAAGAATTTGTTATGGCCATCAAAGTTGGGTAATCATAAGTTGGCTAATTGACTGAAATGAACAAATTACTGTTGCCGTGGAAAACAATTTGCTATTATGCAAAGGACATACATTTTTTATTATGACAAATGAAAATAAACTATTTAATATGCAATTAAATAGTAAGAAAGAGCATTATTTTCTTTCTAACTGCCAACTAACTTTCAAACATACAGCTCTGGGAGTAAAACTATCATTCTGCAGCTTAGTCCTCCACCTAACTCTCAAACAGCACAATAACAAACACGAGATATCCTTTCTGCTTATCCCTTTGCATTCCAAACTGCAGTGGGTTAACCTAGCAGGATAACTCCTCTGAATTCCGAACAAAAATGTACGATAATCCACATGCATCAAAGTTATCCCACAAAATCTGTCCCTCCTCCCAAACTACACGTTAGCTGCAGACTAACTTAAGAGTCACCATGCAGCACCTTGAACTGACTTCTAGGCAAGTTAATAAGTCTCTGTAGTGTTGTTGTTGTTCTTCTTCTTCTTGGTGTGTTTTCAAGAAAAAAGATGGCTAGTGGAGGTTAGTAGTCATCGAGTCCATTACTCCTCCAAACGGCGAAATCACAAATCATGCATCCAGTGGTTAAAAAACATCAAGTCATCCCGTAAAACATTTTTGCACCATGCCCCCTATCCATGGAAAAGGACCAATAAACATCAAGGTGCCTATAGTATAATGACTTCACATTCAATTAATAAGCTGACTAACCTTCAGAAAATGTAGTAAAAGGCTAATAACAAACAACACATCAAGTGACTTTACAAATTATCAAAGCAAATCCCAATGAAACAAATACCACGTCAAGGTTTGGCGAATTAGAAAGTTGAACAAAGATAAGAGAAAAAGCTTAAAGTGATTGATGTTAACAAAATATAGGACTATCAAAATTATTTTTGGAGAGATTCTTCTTGCAAATTGACGCGATGTAATGTGATGCATCAAGGCTTGAAGACTAACCATCCCATTTAGGCATAGATTACTACAACAAGAACGATTGAATTGTGTATCCACCTTCCACTTTTTACCAGAAAAAGCGAAATTGCATATAAAAGAATACCTAAGAATTTCCTACATTTTTTTTGAGAGGGACTTAACATTAAAAAAATATATATATATAAAACATGACTGTATTGGCATCCCACTGGAAAGGAACAACAAATGCCACAAACAATATCATAATGTAAAAGAAATAATATTCTATCTTAAACTATTAACTTATCCATAAACTAATGCATAACATTCTTTTAGAATGTTTATCCATGGACTACAGTAAAATGAAGATCAAATAAGCACAAAGTATCGAAAGAAATTAAAAAGCATGGTGGCGTCAAACATACTGTATATGAGCTCTTTGGTAAAGCACCATTTGGAGGTGGAAGGTGCATAACAGGCTTTGAAGGTTGGCCTGGAACTCTGGGCCTTGTCATAAATGGGCCTGTTCTAGAAGAATCAACAACAGTATTCGCCATGACAGACACAGGCCTTGATGGATCTGTAGACCTCATAGTCGCAATTCGACGTGGATTGTCAAGTCTACTTGGTGGTGAAATTGCTCTGGAAGCACCTACAAGTCTGTCTGGAGACCTATGTCTTACTCTATCTGCATTCCATCCAGAATAAGATTTCCTCTCAGAATCCAGATGCAGCAAATCATCTGCACTTCTAGCGGGAGGAAGTCGTCTTGCACGATCATATGACCTGGAATCCCGCATTTGATCTTGTGCATCAAATCGTGAAGAACCTCTATTTGTACGAGGGAGCCTTTCACGGAGATCTCTGTCATTAGTTTCTGTTGCATCAGCCTTAACTCTCCTTAATGAACTTTTGTGCATAAGTTTGAATCTCAAGTCATCACGTCCAATTCGATGATCTTGCTGAATTAAGGTCATCAATTATGGAAAAAAAAATGTATAAATAAAGAACGAATATCCAGGGTAAACTTTGAATGGATACTACGCGCATCCCGCTGCTCATCATCATCCATATAGTCTGGATTTCCTCTTCGTTGACTGCAATGGTAAACACCTCAGTACTTAATGATCAATCCTTGCTAAAAGCAAAACAAAGATAGAAAAAATAATAATGAAACACCTCAATGCTAATTTCTGAGAAGAAAGCAAATCAACCAAGAATTAGTACAGAACATATAGAAACCAACTATCATCTGACTAACAACTCAAACTTTCTATATAAAACCCTTATACTCAGGCATTCCAGCACTTAAATACAGTTTCTAAGTAGGAAATCAGCCAACCTTTTTGATGGATGTACCATGCTATATGGATCTAAACATTGCATTGCCAATTGTAGGCATGTACACAGGATTTCCATGGCAAAATGATGATGTTGAACTGGATACATTGCCTCACAAAGAAAGATCGAATTCTGAATGATAATAGAAAATGTTTGGTGTGGCAGCAATCAAGGATAAACTGAGCGGGATTTGTTTAAGTTGGTTCAGATATTTGGAGAGACCTTATAATGTGCTAGTTTAAAGGCGTGTGGAAATAGATGTTGAGCCTGAAAAGAGGTGAGGTGAAGATCAAAGAAGTGTTAAAAAGAAATTAACAAATGTGATCTTTATTTTTGGGTCTAAATCCTTGACCCATAATAGATTTGAATGGAGGGAAAGCAAATGTAACCGGCAAAGTCAATATGGGAAAAGGCTT
The DNA here is from genome assembly GCA_037157565.1 of Thalassia testudinum. NCBI lineage: Eukaryota > Viridiplantae > Streptophyta > Magnoliopsida > Alismatales > Hydrocharitaceae > Thalassia > Thalassia testudinum. The sequence continues at coordinate 61,367,652 of JAZHRO010000030.1, forward strand.
CATTGTTGTTGCTGTAAAGTAATAAGCAGGGTTCTTTAATTACATTATGTTTGGGTCTTATGGTAGACATAGAAGACGGATAAGGGATGACACCTTGAATGGGGGGGGGGGGAACTCTCCAAAATAGCATTGGCACAATTAATGCATCCATTTAAAAGAGGTAATGTCTTTGGTATCAAATCCTAATGAAAAGAATCGTAGGGGCTATGCCATACCATTTGCAACACCACCACTATATCCGAACGACCATAAAGTCTGCCAAAATCAACCTTGTTGCCTAGTCAACCATGATAGGATCGATTGTTCCCTGCACTCCATCCCCCTCAACTGCAACCTCCGCTACTCAAATGCCATTTTTCCTCAACCCCATAGTTGCCAACAAAAGGGACATACTCAGCAAAGACATCCTCCATAAGTCCATCAGTAACCTTGTAGACAAGCTCATATGCCTCATGGACCTCAACAAACCCAAGGGCACCTGCAATGGGCCTTTTCTTAGGCTCCCTTGCTCTTTAACAATGAAGAGGACAATGGGCAAATCCCCATAGCATAGACCATCACCAATTGCAATGTCATCATTGATGTGCTCTAGTAGGGACCGCCTCAGCTAACTTCCAGCAAATCACATGGCTGGTTGTGGAGGCCAAGTACTTCCACAACCTATATTGATCTTCCTCCTAATCATTGTATCCACAACCTATATTGATATAAGATGAGATGGGAAAACCCTTTTGCGGATGAAAAGAAGCTGGGAAAAATAGGCAAAGCGGTCATAAGGTTTTGGAAGGACAAGTGTAGAAAGAAAACACATTTCAACAAAAAGAGGAACCAAGAGGAGGAAGATAACGACCAAAAGAAAAACTAAACTCAATTCAATTGATTCTTAATCATTCATTCAATGCCAATACCCTTTTATATAAAGGAGATTAAAGAGAGTTTAAATCCTACGAAAATTATATAGCTCCAATCCTAATCCTCAAAGTAACTTTCTTACCTAATGAAACTCCTAAGGATAAAATTAAAATTAGATCCGAAGATTATTATAAACCCCCCAAAAAAAAAAAGATGACACATTGTAGCTGAATCCTCAAAATTTGTGTATCAAATATATGCTGCACCACTCCTCTTCCTTCTAGAAAGAATAATGAACCAATCTCTCCATGTAGAAGTAGAAGTGATTCTCCAAGGACTTTTGTTTGGGAAATTAATCCTATTTCATCATATAGGTGGTGTAACATCTGCGAGGGTTTGAGATAATGCCATACATCAAATTTTCTTCCTATATGCTTGAAAACACTAAGCAAACATGATAACTCCAATTAATCCTTACTCCAATAACCAAATATGATTGATTGATTCAAGTCCCCCAAAACTACACGCATGGATGGTTTGTACCATGGCAACCAAATGTTTTCCCATGTTGAGCAAGGTCTCTTACATGACTTTTTGCCTCCAATCAGATCTATTCTCTGGGACATACCGAGACTTAAATCCAAAAATCAACATAATGCATGATCGTATTGTGCATTTGTTTGATGGTGTAGAACAAAATCACTCTTGATAAAAGCATGACAACAATAACGGTGAGAGTGAGATGATTGTAAAGTATATAATAAATAAAAAAAAGGTTATTGAACAGTTACTATCAATTCATATAGGGCATCTCTAACTAGAGAAAATGATATCTTAAAATGTCACTAAATGAATCAATAATACTCTATTATCTATATGAAATCAATAGCTACCTTGAAATTGTGTAACTTTAGTGTTGAAAGCTAATAGATTTTTTTTTTTTTAAAGGGAAAAGAGAAAGCTAATAGAGAATATATTAAGGTTGAAGAAAACAATAGAATATAGAAAAGTACCTGATTGATCTGTAAGTTTTTTAGGCTCGGATCAACTGACAAACCAAAGCTAGCATAGCTTAATTGTAATGGGAAAAATGGCAAGATTATGTACTTCAGAAAAGTGACTAAGAAAATATTGAAAAGAAACCATTTAGTATTAACTAGCTTATATGAATTTAAGTGCAGCCTCACCCAGACTGATCATAACCCAGCAACAAACCTACATAGTAGATCCCACGTAGGTTTTTTTTTTAAAAAACAAGATGATGTTTTCAACATCAATGCCAAAGGAAAAAGGGAAACAAAAACAAAAATGATGTTTTCAACTGGAATTTCAAATGTGTGTCTTGGCATTGCTTCTTAACATATGTGTGGGTATGCCAATATACATGAAAATTATGTATCATATAAGAAAAAGACATGAATATAACATAAGAGAGATCTAAAAAAAAGTAAAAAAAAATGACACAGAGGGTTCGTGCAGAGTTATGCTTGTGCAAAGGAGAAAAGAGAAGACAGGAGGAAGAAGATGGCCTCAGCAATTCAGTATTTCTTGACTCATGGTCATAATGATGAAGGTGGTACTGGTCAGATAGATAACCAGTGAAGACATTATAAGGTAAGAAAGGGTTGAGATGATACAGAGAAAGTGGTAGTAGCAGAGAGTACAGTAGAGGGCAATTACCTAATTGAAGCCCCATTTTCCCACAGCCACACCAATGTGCAGGGAGGAACATGGTGGCTCTGCAGCAGCACCAGTGTTCAGCAAGGGATGCCGCAGAAGCACATGTCAACAGGCCATTGCATGGTGTACCACGTCGCAGTACATACTTCAAAAGAAGCACATTATTACCACGTGCCCTCACAAGAGGAGTCCATTTTTCATGCACACTTCCATTTTCTGGTGTACTTATGTTTTCACAACAAAATCACCCATTGACCCTACAATTCTATGGTACACTACAGAGACTCCCCAACCACCCAACCAAAAGGAAAAAAAAAATCCAAACCAGAGAAACCACCCACAACACACAACACCCAATCCATCAATCACCAGGCCATGCAAAGTCCAATTTTCTTAATAAAACCCTCATTCCCATATCAAAGCCCAAGTGACATCGAACAACACAGAAGGATTCACTAGCTTCTGGATAGGAGAGAAATGGAGCCCAATTGTCTACCCTTCAAGAAAGCAGACCAAGTATGAACCCCATCACCCAACTCAAGATCCCACACTAACGCAACCACATAAATGTGGGTACACCAAGATCAGCACATCAGTTGTTTTAAGTGAAGCACATCAGTAACACATGCTTCTGCCAACAAGCATCATCGATCTAACTTGGATTCCAAACTTCAGTAACAACCCTTGTGAATCCTTCTTTTTATTCTCAAAAAAAGAAAAATCCTAAATATGTATCTCAGTAATAATCACAACTCCTTCTCCACCAGTCCCTAACACATGCAAACTCCATTTTCCTCAATTAGACCACAACACGGAAGCTTCATCCACAATGTAGAATTTCCAAACAACACGAGAAACCACTTGCAACCAGCAATACCCCAAGCAACCAAGACATGTGAACTCGCCTTTTCTTAACAAAACCCCATACCCGGATGAAGGGTTTTACTGGCTTCGAGATGGAAGCAAAACAAGTTCCAACTGCCTTTAAGAAATCCAACCCGCACACCAACACAACTGCATCAACGCAGCTATACCAAAGTCAAGGCAGCACTCATTCTAAACGAAGCACATTGATAAGCACTAACATCGCATGCTTCCTAAGCTCAATCCTATTAACTCGCACACTTCCACTTTTTACCATAAAAAAGTTACCCACCTAACTTATGACTCCAAACCAAAGAGACACAACTAAACACACAAACCAACTCCATCTTTTCCTCAATTGGAGCCCACTAACCAAACCTCTATCCACAATGTGAGAGATTTCCAATGCATCCAAAATCCAACTCACAGCATAATTCCAAAAAAAAAGGAAGAAGAAGAGGGGTGACATTATACCGCTTGGTCCTCCTCGAGGACTCCGGTGCATTCCCCAACCGATCCCTCACCGAGCGCTTGCCTCGACCTGAAGTCCCGAGCTCCTCGTAGTCCTCCGATTCCCTCCCCCTCTTCACCACCTGCAACCCCCACCCAAAAAAACCACCCAAAGGTCACGCCTTTGGCAACATATCAGCACAAATTGACCTCGGGAAGCCTAAAAGCAACATCGAATCGTGGAAAATGAGCGCCCTTTTGTTGTTAGATCACGTCACCTGCCCGCTGCGGCCGAGGGTGATGGTCACCTGCGATCGCCCCGACATGTCCGATGGCCCTTCGATTCGGGAAGATCGAGTCGGTCAATGGAAGAAGGGGAGTGGGGGGGATCGGGGGAGCATCGCGGGACAAACCCTAGAAATCGCGGCGGTGGAGAAGAGGGGAGGAGCACAGTGGCCGGCGATGATGAGACACTTTTTTTTTTCTTTTTGGGAAGTGTGATTCCACCACGGTGTGATTAATTGGGCTGATTGACGATTAATGTATGCATGAATATTGGAGGGGCAAACAAATAAGTGGAGGGATGTCTTTATATTTTTTCCGATAAAAACTTGGGACGGAAATGTTTCATGGAAAAAAAAGTATAGAAACTCAATCATGTTATATATCTTATGATATGTCACGTGATCGAGATGTATTATATATTTATGTGAGTATATATTTACAATTCGGTGGATAAATTAGTATATTTTTAATATCAAATTGTGATGATGATTGATATATATCGATATATACATTGATTTGTACATTATTAAAGAAGGATGCCTGACATCCTTCCCTGATATGAAGGTAAGTGTATAAATTGATGTATAATAATTTTTTAAAAAAAATTAATTTAGGAACTTTGTTTTTATTTCTATCTATAAGTACATGAGAATTTAATAGATATTACTTGATTTTAAAGTTAATTTAATTAAGTTTCATCAAACATCATAGCATTTTGACATTGTTAGGATAGGAAATTATTAGAAATATGAATAAGGAAATCATTGAGAAATGGTTAAATAAAATATCCTACAATGTGTCGAGTATGAAATTACAATGTGTACATAGTAAATGTAGTTTCAAATTATATAAGTTGCATTATTTTAAAGATAGATTCTTTTTTCTAACGTTGAAGTTGTAAACCAAATGTATTTTGTATTTTTTAGCATTGTCTACATATTTTGTGCCCAATTGGTTGTCAATATTTTCTTTCGTAGGTATTCCATACCTAGTGTTTGAAACCTATTGAATCTTTGTTCAATCAATAATAATATGTGAATATTTTCTCTTCTCATACTTGTCAAGTCCAACTTAAATAGTCTGATTTGACTTGAATTAAAAGTTAATTTTATTTGAACTTAGGTTTAGGTTTTGACCCAAACAATTAGCTGGGCTAGGATTAGACTTACGTAAGCCCAAAGCTAAAAGCCCAGTCAAATGTAGGCCTGAAATTTCATACATATAACATATATAATATATAATATATATTATATATATTATGATGCATTAATCCATCCAAATCCTAATCCAATTACGTTCAATTTCTTCATGTTCTCCACTCTCTAGCCTCTTCATCTCCTGCAAAACGTAGGCATGTACATAACTCTTCCATTGCTGCATCCCTCATAGCCATCACATTAGATGGGTGTTGCATGACCAAGTTATCGTGCATTGAACCATTACTCTTTAGTCTTGCAGATTATATGATTTTATATTATATTTAAGTATAATATTGAAAAGATCACGTGCCTTGATCAACCTATCATTTATTTGTTATATTTTAATTTATGTGTGTCTTAATGTTATTCAATCTCATAGCCTATTAATAACCATAAGTATATTTATTCAAAGTGTAGCAAAGTAAATATAAGTTATCGTTATCAAAAATTCTCACTACTAGAAAAATGATATCTACTGTCGGTTATTTATCGTCGATTAAATAAGCGATGACAAATAAATATTTACTGTTATTTGTAAAAGTAACGGTAAAAATATTTTTATCGTCGTTTCGTTAAGTGATGGCGAATGTGTTTTTATCAAAGAGGTGGGGCATTTTGAGCGTGTAGTGGAAAGTTTTGAAGTGACATTTGTCATCGCTTATTGATTAAACCGACGACGAATGTGTTTTGTTAAAGAGGCGGGATATTTGGGCACGCGGCGGAAAATTTTGAAACAACATTTACCATCGTTTGTTGATTAAACCGACGGCGTATGTCAGTTGATATATGTACGAGTAACACCCGAGCCTCCCATCATTGTTCATCTTCCCTAAAAACAAACCCAAACCCTCGCAAGTAGACCCCCTCCACACCAATCCTCCTCGTCCTCCTCCTCAATCAAGGAGAGCCCCCTCCTCCTTGCCGACTCTCCACGTTGCCCCTCCTCGTCATCCTTCTCCACCTTAGGTGACTCTTTCCTCTGATCCTTCGACCCGCTGTGCTCCTCCTCATCTTCCTCCTCCTCCCGCCGCCCTCCAGCACCACCTCCTTCGCATCGCCCTCCTCCTCCTCCTCTTCAACATGCTCAAATGTATATAATTTAGTTACATAAATGTTGATATGGATGATGCGAAAGCAAAGCTATTCTTTATTTTACCACATTATATGACCATAGCTTATATTATGATGATAGACAAACATCCAAAAGATACTATATTGCAATTGAAATAATTGCACTTTTGAAATTGCTTGTGGTTGGGATTGTATTTGTAACCCAATGGCTTTGGTTTCTTATGTTCCTTTGACCTATTTTGCAGGTGCTTATTAATGAAAAGTCATGGAATGAGGCATTTCCCCATGTGTCGCAAGTGCAAGCACATACCTTTGAGTCATCATCTTATTGGATTTTGGTAATTGAACTTTTATGAAAAATTGCCACTTCCCCTCAACTATTCTCTCCACTATTCATAGCCGATGAAAAATATAAAATAGAAAAATTAGTACCTTCTATCATCTCATTAGGTTTTGATAATTGAGATCTTAGCGAAAAATTAGAGTATTTTTTCACCTAATTATTTAGGTTGGAATAGGGAGAGTATGATCTTTCCATCATCTCATCAAGTTTTGATGATCAAGCTCTTAAAAAGAAAATAATGACTTTGTTTTTTCCCATTTTTTTAGGTTCTTAACTTGATTGCTCTAATATAAAATTAGAAAATTTTGATATTTTCACAATAATCTCACTATTTTATTTGAGTACTTTGGATAAGTAACCACACTATTTTTCTTTTCCTCAGTTGTTCTCCTGACTACTCATGGACACTTTAACATAGAATATGAAAAATACAATCTTTCCATCATTTCATCGAGTTTTGATAAATGAACTCTTAGAGGAAAAATAATCACTTTGGTGCTCTTTTGCCTTGTCTATTTTCTTGATTATTTATGATTGCTCTAATTTAGAATGAGAAAGATATATATGATCTTCCTATCATTTCACTAGATTTCAATAATTAAGCTTTGAAGGAAAAATAAGAGGCTACTTCGTTTTTCTTTTTGTTCTTAACTTTTTTCATAGTTGTTCACCGTTAGCATCAACATATTTGAGCTTGATTTCCTATCTTGAGGAGGGCTCATCAAATATACCATTTCCCCCCTTGTGTAAATAGAACAATTAGAGTTGTTTGTTCTATTTTTAGAGGTAAATTCAATTATTCTCTAATTTTGTGATAGTTTCAACGCTAATTACATTGAAGTTATATCTAGTTCTAGATCTTTTATGACATCTTAACTATCATTCATGTCGCACATGACATTATCTTCGATCTTTCTATGTAAATACCTTTTCATGGTTTCTTTCACATGGATGCATGGAAGTGTTAGTTTGTCCAAAATTCAGGAAATTATATGTTTTTGACTTGTGTTCATTTATTTGTTGATTAATGGACATTGGATAGATGATATGTGCTTTGGATAGATGTTTTCCTCTTGGCCGTTTTCAAATGCATCTAAGTGTCAGTTTGTGTGCATGTCTACCCGCCCTTCTACCCTTTTTTCGAATAATGTTTTTTTTTTTTTTTGGGAAGAAATTGTCTTTGAAGCTTTGGATTTTTCTTTTTTTTTGACAGGCATTGGAAGTCTGGGATATAATCTTAAAGGGTGATTATATTTATGTTTGTGATGATGCCAAAGGCCTGGTTAGGGACATGCATCGTACTCTCCACACCATTTTCCAAGACAAGGTAAGAACATCCATAAAATCTGTCATTCTTATCGTGACATGTTTATAAGAGAAATGCACATATTATAATTAACGGTTCTTGCAGAAAACCAGACATTTGTGGTTTATTACCTATAACAGGAACTTCTCTACAAATTTGTCTGTGCAATTTCTTTTTTTTGTTGCAAATTAGATGCCAATTAGTGGTTGAAACTCAAAGCCTAAGTAGAGTAGTAAGAAAACATGTCAATTTTTCCTCTTGGCCGTCAGAGTTTCCAACTCAAAGCTCCAGCAGAGTAGTGTGTTAGACCACAACACATCTTGCGGAATGATTTATAATGCCATGTTGAGGAGTAAAAGTGCTGGATTTTCCAAGTGGGGAATTTGTTTTTCTCTCGTAGAAGAAAAGAGCAAATGTGATCCTAAACTTTTTTTTTTCCTCTTTAGCTTTTGTTTCCTTTTTTTTTTGTGAAAGAAGTTAAGTTCTTAGTTTGAAAAATAAATATCATTTGCAGACTGTTTCCCTGGATCACCCTTCTTAAACAAACCTACTAACTTGACAACCCAATACTATTGCTGTGCTAACAGTTTTATCATTGGAGATTTGCTACCAAAAACGTGGCCTTTAAAGATACCAACTAAATGTGATATACCATTTTCACACAGCTATGCCACTCATAAGGTAGAGCAGGTGGTGGTTCGATGCCACCAAGGACTATGAGTTCGATGTATTATATTGTTACTTCAGTTATAAGTGGTAAAAGATATGCAACCTACAAAAATATACTGATTGATGTCCCTGGTCTTTGCATGTCCCAGGTAAAAATGATGGTACATCATCAACTATGATGTAAGAACAATTTATAGTTCTTGTTTATTTGACGACTACCAACATTCGCCTCCCCCCCCCCCCCCCCAACAACCACCTCAAGAAAAAAAGAAATCCCTTTTTTCCCCACAATATTTCATTCAGGAACTTGAGTAGAGGAGGAGGAAAAGTGACTAAAATGAAACAAAAGGGTTGTGCGGAATAAATGAAAAATAGAAAATTTTACAATCACTAAAATGTAAATTACTCTACTATGTTTATTGGTGTTTATGTTTGGAACTGACGACAGCCACTTGTCAGACTAGGTTGACTGTGGGCAGAATTTCTAGTGGGTTGGGGTGTCTTGAGTTTATTCCATACCTAAAAAAGACTAATAACAAAGTCAGCAAATCGTATGACTAAAGTTCTAGCATGATTCTAAAGCGTCGTTTCCCTTTGAGGCTTCCTCTAATCTGATTGTAATGATTTTTAAAGGACTAAAATTGGTTTACACTCCAAAAAGAATAGAGTTTACCGTAGGAAGATCAACCACAGAATAGTGTAGGGACTGAGTGGAGGGGCAATCAAAGGGGAGAACATTGTTTTGATTGGGAGGGAAGCCATATACTTCTATGCATGGCTACCCACGGTGGGAATCAATTTTTAAAATTTCAAGATTCTGAAGACAATTAGAGTCATAATTTAGCTGATGAAGTGAAACAGATGAAGGGATAGAACAGTTTCAAAGAGATGCTAATAATGGTTGACACTTGCCAGTTGCCAAGTAGCAACACTCTTTTCTCAGCTTAATTCTCCTGGTGTTTTGGCTATTGGAAGCGGTATGAAAGGAGAAAACTCGTATTCTCACCACCTCGACTCTGATGGTAGGGTGTCAGTGGTGGATCACTTTACTTATTATACTTTAGCCTTCTTTGAGAAGTTGAACGTGTATAGCAATGTCTCTTTGAACAACCTTTTCACTTCTTATAAACCAAACAACCTGATGTCTACTACATACCACTGACAACATCTTTGCCAACGCCCGTTGTAGGCCTTTCCCACTCGAAGAACTAATGATTTGCTGTTGCTTGGATTGGATATCTTGATGCAAAAAATATGTAATTTCATACGTAGAAAATATGTAGTATTTTAAATTGGAAAATGTAATATATAATTCCTTTCGTTTATTTTTTAAATGACGGTAAATAAAAAAATCGTTGATTAGCCGTTGATAATACAATGACGTCAAAAGTTTCAATTCATCAACTAGGACAACGATAATTTGACGTTGGATTTTCTTTTTAATTGACAACAAAATAAAACAATGACACTAGTAATGACATTGCTTTGTGACATCTGTTTAATACTTTTGCCATCAATTTTCAACCGACGATATAAGTTCAAATTATTGTAGTGCCTTCTTAAGTTAATTATTTTTATTTCAATCTTTGTTGCAATTATTACAATTATCATCACCTCGAACCATATGTTGAAGGTCGTGGATACAACAAAGATTTGACGGGCAGCCATGTTGGAGAGGAGTTCACCACCACTTGCAAACTTACAACATAAACAAGTGAGTTCAATTAGCCAAACGGCATATGTTGCTCGAATTAATCCACTTTAAGTTTAAAAATTACATATGATTAATTACAAACTCCAACACGGATATGGAGGGTTAGGTCAACGCAATGGGATCGACTCTTAATTTGCTATGTACCAGAAAGCATGACTGCGTTGCAATTGAAACAATTGTACCGTCCAAAAGATCTAATTATTGTAAGTTGGTGGCATACTCTACCTGATATCAGATTGAATCACGAACTCGATTCAAAGGCTACATCGTAAGCACACACCAGAATAGATATTGCGAATTCGATTCCACGAGCAGGTGTCAGCAAATCTGAAATGCCATGAACTCATGTTTTCTCGAAAGCCATAGATTTTTAAATTGGTATATATGTGGCTGTTAGTTATCCCTCCTCGTTGGTATGCAAAGGCAGTTTTCTGTATGAGTAATGGTTTCTTAAATTAAATTACACGACTTCACTTGAACAGGATCGATCGTATACCTGATATCCTTAAATACGGAAGAGTCGGGCACTGCCGTCTGGTTGATGTAACGTGGACCGTTGCCCTAAGCGTGATGGACGGCTTTTTCATAAGAAGATATTTTTATTAAAAGGGGAAGAATCTATTAAGGAAGAAAGGAAAATACACTCTCACGAAAGAGGAAAATGAACAGAGAAATGTAAAATATAAAAAAACAAGATATGAAATAAAAGAAAAAGAAAAAGAAATATACAGCGACACAAGAATGGAAATCTGACAATCTCTCAAAGGAGGATAACCCCACTCTCATAAAACGGCAAGATGCTAGCGAGATGAATCTCGAAGATCGCACCTACGAGTTAATCGTATAAATCGATCAAAAGGCTGAAAAAAATAAGAAACTCGACCAAAAAGCTTGGGATCACACATGATCCCCAATAAAACATCAACCTAAGAAAAAAGAAAGAAACCCTTCCAACAACACACAAGCAACCACAAAACCGAATAGTGTGACAAACAACCTGCACAAAACGAGGACAAACAACAACACGCAACGCGACAACACAACAACGTCGACCAGCTCCTTGCCGACGTGCTCACCGAAGCACCCACCTGCAAACGCCATCCGCAGACGACGTCGGTGCACACCGCCAATTATGCAGCCACGTTGGAGCCGCACCTCGTCAGAACACACTGCGGTTGAAGCACCTCGTCGGAGCTGTGCCTCGCCAACGCCACCACCTCACACAACTGCCATTGAAGCACTACGCTGGAGCCACGCCTCGCTGACTCCATCGTCTCGCACAGTCGCTACACACGACGATCGACCGTACATGTCGCCTACAGTGAAATAGGAGGGGTTCCAAAGGATGGGAGGTCATCCGGGAGGAGGGGTATTTTCGCCAAGAAAGAGGAAGAGCTGGGGATTTTCGCACGTGGAATAGCGTGATCGACGGCCTGGATTGTTGTGTATGGAGATTTTGGTTTCTATCTTTCTCCGTACCAGTAATCATAACGTGGCGATTGCCAAGTGAATTATTGACTAATTCACACTCAACAACATATCTGACAATTTATGATTGGACAACATATAATTTTGTCACAGTGATAACACTTAAAAGGAAGGAAAACTGTACCACACAACTGGGAAGAAGAAATAATTATAAGCCTTTATACGATATATCTTCGGTGAACGTTGACATGAATAAGAAGAGACTAAACATCAAAGTTATGCACAAGCAGTGGCGAGAAAGGCGAGTTGCCGCATGTGGAATCCATAGAAGAGAGCATGATTATATATAAAGAAGGAAATGTTTTGAATACGAATAGAGAGCATAATGGGTCAGTTTCTCTCGTGACAACATGTGACAAAGGAGCACTTTATTTTGTTTTACAGATAGATATAAAGGATAAGCGTCGACCACTTTTCATATTTTTCTCCCCCTCCTTGTTGCTTTTCATATTTTAATCCTCATTATCAAATAAGAAATGGGTCATTATAATTAATTAAGAATTATAAAAAATTTTCCATTTCGACCTAGGCTTAGATGACAATCACATGAGGAAATTATTTTGGCATGTCATGAAATAAATTTAATTATGTGTCCATGTATCCTAACCTATCTGATGCGGAAGGTTAAGAGAGATGAGGGGCAAGAAAGCAAAGAGAAGAGCCAAGTATAAGAGGGAGTAGAGTACTTCGAGAAATTGCTGGTACTTTCAATAGGAGGGCTATGGGGGAAGAGATGAAAGAGGAGGTGCAGAAAAGGATGAAAATAGATAAATAGATTATTGATTTTGAGGCACAAATGTTCACAACATCGAAAGAAAATAAAGGGAGTGTATAACACTGGAGTGTTGCAGAACAAATCTTGTAGTGCTTGACCAAGAAGGCTATCAAGGTTGAGTTATTGATGCTAGACCAATGGTTAGTGGCTCACTTTTCCTCATTCATGGGTAGTATTGGAGTGAATCTCCAAGGTGAAAGTCTAACTTACAGCTATCCTCCAATACAGACTCTATGATTATTTGTGGTTCATCTATGTCTCTGCATCTTTGGTAATGTTACTAATTGGGTGTAATTGATCGAATGCAACCAATGGAAGCCATCATAGCTATGCATGTGTGATTAATTAAAGCTTACATGAAACAATAGATGTAGACAAGGTTACGATTGTCTCTCCAGAAATGTTTCACTTTTGAAGTAGAAACTATTATGAAGTAGAAACAGAAGAGCATACATATAAATTGTGAAGTAGATCCAGTGACAAGTCATTGATGCATTTGGTTAATAATTAGCATGCATGCAAATGCCAACTCCATAATTCATGTAACCCAGCATGCATCTTTAAATTAAGCTCGTTCATAATCCATGATATCTATTCAAAGTTGACGAATTCCCATCGCCAACAATGTTCGGTACCATATTGTCAACAATTGACTTCAATCATACACTAAAAAAAGGTATGATATAGTTGCTGAATTGCCAAATCATTGAAGTCGTCGACGACTGCAGTTTAGATTATCGATACAATTTTCCATCACAATAAGATTTTGCATGTATAAAAAAAGTAAGAAAAAAAAATAGAAACAAGATAATTTTACGATGATTTCATGTACGTGTGTGTGAGAAGAGAGAGGTAATTTGATGCATGATTAAGTTTGAGAACAGTTATGCATGGACTCTACATAATGAGCATGGATATATCTAGATCTGAATTCCTACACCCAAGTAACCCACTATATTAGCCAACAAATGTAGCGATCACATAGTAAAGAATCCCAGAAGAAAATAAAGGAGAGGTTTTCCCCATCCACAAATGCAACACCATGCCCATTCAAAACATATATATGATCGAACAGATATGCATACATAGCCCTCTCTCAACACTTCCCATTCCATACCAACAGTAAACCTAAACTAAAGTCAAATATATTTAGGGCCTCCCTTAAAACAAACTAAGCAACAAATAAACCCTATAAAATCTCCAATCAAAACAATAAATGCATTTACCGAAGGTAATTAATATCAACCCTATCCACAAATTTCTATGATGAAATTAACAACCCATCAGGGTTTCTTCAAATTAATACATGTAGAGACACATTAACACTGTACCTGATATAATAATTAAGCCACCCAATACTCAAAGCCCTTGCAAGAGCAAAACACCCTTCCAAAAGTGTTTTGGACTTAAAAAGGACATTAGGGTTTCTTGCATGCACACACATGCAACAAGATAAAAAAAACATCAAAAACTAAGAAAAAGGGGAGAGATAGCAAATCAAACAAGGCAAATGGATTTCTCTCAGGCACTACATGATGAAGCAAAGGACTCAGACCAAGTGGCTTGATTCCCCTTAATTTGAAGACCAACAAGTAGGGAAGAACTAGAGGCGCAAGAAAGCATGCACCAACCTTTCACACCGCCCCTAACTTAGCTCTGAACAACTCTTCCCTTTTTTCTCTTTGTCTGTCTTCCTCTTCCTTTTCTTCTTTCTGCCTTGTCTTTGAACTCTTGTTGTCCTCCCACTAGTGTTGTTGCTAATAGTGAGGTGATGGGGGTGTAATGATGGCGAGGGGGAAGTGGAGTGACGGAGAATCATCATGATTGTTGATGGAGGGAGATCCTCTATACCCTTTTTGGGTTGGAGGTTGGGGGGATGAGAGATCCCAAGGATGGAATGATAACGTAGAGGTGGAAGAGGAGGGATGGTGGGGGTAGTGTGAGTAGCTTTTGCCCTTCACATGGGCAACAAAGTCATCATGAAACCCATGACCACCATGATCATGCTATTTGAGAAGTCATTAGTCCTTATATATGTATTTGAGCCAAAGTTGATCTATAGGTTTTGTTCTAGACTCGAGTCTAGACTCCAGGTCATAGTCGCCATGGGCAGCATTGAGCTAGGACTAGTTTAATTTTTGAATGATATCTCCAACTTTGGTTTGTTTAAAGGAGTGATGAATCTGATTTGTAAGTGCATGGAAGCCTATGTTTGGTTCTACCCATTAATGTTGATTTTTGGGGTGATCTTCTAGTGGAATTGACATTGAAATCATATATGAGTATGAAGGAACGAATTCAATCATACTATAACTTATTTTGATTTATCACAATAATATATATGAAATGTAGAGTTTGACTTTACCTCTCTCTATCATGTTAGGAGAGGAATATCCTCTTGATACAACAGATGAGAGTATAGCAATGAGTATTTCGACTGTGCCTCTAAGATCTCCTTCACAAGTTCTCCTTTCGTTCACTCAAAGTATCACGAGTTCCCTTGATGGTGAGGAGAACCCCAACAAACAATTAAAGTTTTTCTCCGATGACAAGGATACCAAATAGGTTGACTCTCTATCTTTTTATAAGACTAGTTTCAGGTTTTGGGTGAGTTATAATTTTTCTTTCCATGTGTAAAGCCTAAGGTCTCATCATCAACCAGACAAGTTTACCCCTCAACACCTAATGGCCTAACAATCCAAGCTCAAACCTGCAGACAACATCAACATACTTATATATGATTTTTTTTGCCAGAAATATCTATTTGATATTATTCAAGCCAAAGCCAACAGATTGGCCTACTTTGACATCTTACACAAAAGTTGGTGCGGATAATCAAATATCTCATAAAGTGGTAAGATTGGATTTGATCTGACAAGAAAATATTTAAAATTTAAATTTAAACGGTCGTATGTCAACCATTTGGAAAAATATCAAATGTTTGAGTTAGGTGTTATTTAGATGGATCAACTTAACGGATCAGATGTCTGATGATATGTTGGACATATGATATTGCCCTTCTTTCGAGGAATCATTTTAGATGGATCAAGAGGAGAGAATTCAAGCAATCAAATGTCTGGTAATCTAATTTAGGTCAGATAACTATTTTTAGGTGATTAATCATTTAGGCAGTTTGAAGTCTAATTTAGAAAATATAATTAGGTGTTCAGACATTTGATAATTATATCATATGTCTTATGATTCCTTTTGTTATGTTTTTGGCTTTCTAAAGTTTGCTTAACTATTCTAAGGTTAGGTAAGGTCTACCTAAGGCTTGTGATGGTCATTTGGGACTTTTTTACAAGTATGACCTAGATTAGGTCTATTTGAAAAATTATCAAAACTAACTTTACAAGTGGTTGCACCAACACTTCTTTGAGTTGTTCATAGACATGAAGTGGATTTACATTTGCCTTGAAAGATGACATTAGAAGACCTAACTACATCTCAATATGGACAAACTCAGGCTCCTTCACCACAAAACATGGGATGCGATTAGACAGAAGGTGCGGCTTTCCTCTCCCTCCAAACACGATCCTTCCGCAACTTTGGCATCCTTGCAACCCACTTTGCAAAAAGTGAAATCAATGGAACCCAACAAATTGTAATGAGGAAGAGAAAAGCAAAGAACCAAAAGCATAAGTATGGTAAATGAGCCCAAAACCTTTATGCCTTGAAAAGAAAAGTGAGCATTAGAAACAAATTTGACAACCAATATTCTCCCACAGGGATGGAGCCAGAAAAACTTTTACAGGGGGCATAACTTAAAGTACATGTGGACCCTATCACATAACTTACGGCAAATAAACATACAATATTCGTACACTGAAATATTCACATACAATATTTGTATCGTAAAATCAATTATGAACTCCGTATACACCTCCAGAATTGGTATCATTCTATTCAGGTAATTAAAACTTGGAAAAGCATAAAAGGAAAAAATATATTTTAAATTTACTTAAATCAATAGTTGCCGAGATGAGAAATGTTTTCCCACACGGGAAACCTCACACCCTATACCCCACAAACCCCACCGAGCAGCGGCTTCCGCCCGCCTGAGTCGCCCTGCTGATCGGTTACAGAGAGAAGTGCATGTGATCCCTAACCAAATAAGCGGTAAGAAAGGTTTCATCCTGATCAGTCCAACCTTCTTCAGCATACATCTCTCTTCTCTCGCTAATGGATTCCTTAACTGCATGCCTCCGGTTTAGTGGGAGGGTACGTACTCTTCCAATCCTCCATACCTATATATGTTCCTCTACATTAATTAATCTCCTCTGGTTAATTCTTCCTTCTCTTCTATTGCCGGCACTGACCAAAATGCCCTCTAAAGTAACGTTAGCCATACAGCCCCACACCACCACACCCCCACCCCACACACACCCCCGCCCCCCACACCAAACAACACACACAAGTGAACGTGAGCTTCCGGTGGTGGACCCACATGTTGGAAGACTCCTCCATCAACGTGGCCATTGTCGAGCAGTCTGTCGCACTCGGCGGCGGCGCTCGGCTCGGCGGCCAGCTCTTCTCCTCCATGGTCGTCCGCAAGCTCGCTCAGCAATTCCTCGCCGAGCTCGGTCAGTAGTCACCATACCCACCTTCTGCATATATCACGTATATCTTACCTTAATTTCTCTGTTTTATTTCACTGTTATAATAGTTAACAACGGCAGCATGTAATAGCAATAGTAATTAAATTAATACTGAAATGAAATTAATCGGGGATCGAGTACGATGACGCGCGATCGGACTCCCCGTACGTGGTGGTCCGCCACGCGGCGCTGTTCACGTCGACGATCCTGTCGCACGTGCTGTGTCGACGGAGGACCTGATCGTGAAGCAGGGCGGGCGGGTGGCGGGGGTGGTGACCAACTGGGCGTTGGTTTCCATGAACCATGACAGCCAGTCGTGCATGGACCCCAACGTGATGGAGGCCAAGGTGGTCGTCAGCTCCTGCGGCCACGACGGCCCATTCGGGGCCGCCGGCGTGAAGAGGCTCAAGGCCGTCGGAATGGTCGACGAGGTCCCTGGGATGAAGGCCCTCGACACGAACACCGCAGAGGATGCCATCGTCGGGACGACGAGGGAGGTGGTCCCTGGTATGATCGTTACCGGCATGAAGGTGGCTGAGATAGACGGCACTCCTAGGATGGTCAGTACACTACACTAGTGCTACTACTCGATCCACTTCATTCCCATCAACATTTTCTTTTGTCTCTTTTTATATATATATATATATATATATACACCCACACGAAAACACATCATGCAATATTTCATGAAGCACAAACGTAATGCATCATGTAAAATAATTTTATATCAATATAACAAATGATTGTAAAGCAATTTTATATCGACTTAGAGGACTTGCAATTTCTCGTGATCTAAAATAATCAACTTTCAGATTTTTATATCCGCCTCCATAAATATGGAGCATACATGCACCGGAGTTGGTCTTACAATTTTGGATATAATTAATTCCTTCTAATTTTGATACATATCTAAAACCCACTCATTTCTTAAGAGTGGATACAAATTAATTAATACGAGGGGTCTAGGATTGGAACCCATATCTTGATCTTCGTCCTTTAGGGCTACTTTTTGGAAATATGAAAGAAAAATAGTGTCAACAAACAGCTGTTCCATTTTCTTTTTTTTTTTCATGGATTAAGGCCTATATGTATTTACTTGAACGGGTGTGAGCGTTGGGCACTAAGTGCATTAGGAGAAGGAACGCACCGTAGAGAGATGTTGTAACACCAACAAATTACATCAGTTCTTGGAAAAGCGGCATTGTTTTTAGATAATTACGTTGAATTCATTTTTGTAACATTAGATTAACAAGTACAAAGAGATTAACCTCCTAAAATGACGGTTAATCTAAAATCCACACCTTTCTGATCTGATGGTCCTATGGCTGATCTCGATCGAAGAGGCAGGCGAGTCGAGGGGTGAATTAACCAACCATCCTCGTTTCTTTTCGATCGTACGCATTTGAGGAAAGAAAATTACCGTAGATATCGCTTGATTTTATTAATGGCGGTGGACCCATTTAGTCGATTGTATTTGCTTCAAGAGTTATTACAAATAAATGGTGACGTGCTTTTCCTTGTTTTATCACAGGGACCCACATTTGGAGCCATGATGATCTCCGGGCAGAAGGCGGCCCATCTGGCCCTCGGAAGGTCCAATGCCATCGATGGGACAGCAACCGTCGGATCCATGCACCCTGAGATGGTCCTCGCAGGAGCGGATGGTGTGGATGTGGCCTAGGCTCAGGCCGGAAGAGGTCATGGATCGTTCTTCGAGTTCTCTTTGTTAAGACTGGCGGGGTTGGAACTGTTATCTGATGGATTGTATGCCTTAATGTACTCGATGCTATGGTCTCTCATCCTATATATAAATAAAATTGCCCTTTGTCATGATCTAATCTGTGCTGGTGTCGCGTTGCCATGCTGTCTGATCTTGGGGCGTATAAATGAAATTGAGTTCTCATCTCCCTGAATTAAAAGTTGCGTGCATCCTCCTTGATGAATTATCTTTTAATAATTGCTACTTAGATATGTTTTTTTTTGGAGAAAAAAAAGGGAAAAGTTAAATGGTCCAATGATGATCTACAATACAACCGCAAAATTGGAAAGGACAATGATAATTTGAGGAAAATCTCTCGCGCACTTATACGTGCAGCTTCTTAACCCAATGAGGTGAAGGTGGAGACACGATGGAGGTGTTGCTAACTACTAAGAAAGGGAAATGAAGAATGATTATAGCATGGGTAATCATTTCGAGACAAAGTATCGATCATCATTTCATGGCGAAGTCCATTTAACTATTGCCCGAGCAGCAATGGAAGAAGGAAGGTGATTGGAGCCTTCAATAAATCTCTACTGGTTTCGGGGTAGGATGGGAATTTGATCAAGAAGAATTGAGACAACTGCGTAAATCAACTATGGAATCGAAAGAACGAATGCAGAGGTGCCCATTTACCTTGGTCAGCCTGAAGGGTGAAGATAGCTATTGGCCATACACTCATCAAGGTTCCTTTGATCAGCCTCTCAAGATTTCCAACAGCCATGCTAGGAGCTTCAACAGCTTTATTGGTTGGAAGGGACCGACCCGAAGTACCTGTTTTGACTTTCTTTTCATCAGCAACCTGACAAGTCAACTACCCACCGTGCTCATTGGTGATAAAAGCCTGCAAGACAATAATTCCAGTTCTGTGACTCCGAGCATTGTTCTTAGTAAGTTGATGGAATGCAGGTTGGAAGAAGAAGAAACAACAGACCAGACGTTTGAGATGCCGGCAGCTTTGACTTTGGATTAGCTTATCATTATTTATCTATGAACTGAAAATGAGCAAATATTACCTCTTTGTCCTGTTCAAGTCGCAGTCCCGACTCCATCTTGATCGCATCCAAGAGTCTAGGAGTAATGTCATTCACATCAGAAGTACCGGCATTTCCTATTGTTTCTTCTCTTAAACCACCAGGCTCTTCTCCTCCTCCCCAACCTCGATACAAAATAACTTTGTTGGGTTCTCTGGACACCAGCACTGAGGCTGTTGCTTTCTGCAGAAGTGCAAACATATGGGGAAAAGTAAACCAATGAAACTTCCACATAAACTAGGAGCAAGCAAATGTCTGATAATGCCTCACCTCAAGCTCGGAGATGACATCCTGGACCGATGTGCCTTTAGTTACACCTTTGATGTTTACAATAGCAAGTGGATGCTTCCGAAAGTGAACATTTATTGCTTTTGCAACACCAGTTATGACATTGTTCTTGCCTGTATGTTTGCAAGCATAGTATGAACCCTTTTTTTGTAAACGATAGGCTTAGCTTAGAAGGAAGCAAATAGCATATTATATGAATACAATAGTAACAAAGCAAATACCGTACAGCATGGGGGAGTAATACATGATTAAACCATAAAAAAGAAATTGCATAAGCTCAAGTACTCTACTTTTTCCCCCCTGAAGGGAATGCCATACAGATAAATACATGCCATGGTTTATATGGCAGTGACAGCCCCTGAATTCTCCCACCTTTCTGGGATATCCACAATTGTGTCCATGGGATACATTGGGGATAAGTCCATGTTGTAGTTAACAAGGCATATCACATCAAGCCTATTATTTATCCCATCACCCAATGAAAAATACTGACAAAACATCCATGTACTATCAAAACCAGCCCACTACTTATCGCTCCACCCAAACAAACATCCTTTTTCCACTCATTCCACCCCCTCCTTATCCCATTGCCAAATACCACCTAAGAGATTTTCTTTTGCCACTATTTCACAACAAACAAAGTTTCATAGAAACTTAATGTCATGGTTCATCAAATATTAAATGCACAGAGGTGTAAGCCGAGTTTGACCAGTGCTCATTAGAGTGGTAGGCACGCTAGTATTTATAAGGGTGGACGTTTGTCCATGACGACGCCACTTATCTGTGAAGTATCTCATGTAGAACCCTCTGGAAAAATGTCAACAAGCAACCGTAACTATAAGATTGGTTATAAGGATTCTTTGCATTGATTCAAATCTATTCTTGGTCATTATAGGATATAAATTCAAACAATCAAGAGCTTCTTCCTTCTGACACTTTGATTAGATCTTCCTTGACACCTCTTGCAGGGCTGAACACCCAGCTTTTTCCACCCCTTCAAACTAGTGCATGAATGGGCATTTTCTGTAGATGTCCTAACCACATTAAACAAATTTCTAATTTTGCCCTCTACAAATGTCATACCAATCTTTTGTTTGAAAACATCATTTCACATATGATTCTTGTGTGACCACGCATCCGTGTCAAGATCTTTATTTCTAATATGGCATCCTTTTAATGCAGTGGCAATTGACATCCCAACATTTGGGTACATATAGTGTGGCAAGTTTCATTGCTGCTTTGTTGAGCTTGCCCTTAACTTTCAAGGGAATCTATTTATCACAAAAATTAACCGAGCCTCCTGCCCAAATCAACCAACATGATTCATTGGGATATCACAAATCCAAAGATAACCTATATTAACAATGAGGTGAGTGTTGTCATCCAAAGATTTTAGCAACATATCCCCAAATATTAAGGGTTGTGCCCAAAGTAAGGACATTTTAGAACATTGCAATGTAAAAGTTCCAAAATATCCTCAATGCGGGAAATATTTGTCTAAATTTATTGCCAGATTTAGCTTGTTGCTTTTCACATCCATGTTCAAACTTTGGTGCCAGATTTACCTCTCCTTGGATGTGCTTTGTTAAATCATCTATAAGCAAAGAAGGGATTCTAGGCAAAACTTTGGTGCACACTGACAGGGGCCTAAGGAGGGTATGGGTGCCAATCTAGGATTATCGCTCCAATATTAAGTTAAAAAATAGAGTGCCTTGATATTAATGACGAGACTCTATATATAGACTATAGAGGATTTAGGACATGAGTACATAATAAGAATACACCAATAAAGAAGATACCCCAAATCAAATCAAATCACAGCAAATCCCCATCAAATCTCATGACTCCAACAGTAATAAAATTACCAACAAGTATCAGCATTTACAACAGCAGTTCATGAACAAAATTTCAACCTAAAGTCCACTAATTTTTACCAAACTTCTAAATTAGCTAAAATTTTACCTTCTTCTAAGTTGACATTTTAATAAGGGGTTTTTACATCTATGATCTGAAAAAGATGTATATACCCCTATTTTTTTCGTAAACACGTATATATTCTTTGTAATGGCATATATGCCTTCATAAACTTCAATTTATTAAGTTACATACCCTTTTAAAAAGATCAGAGTAAAATATAAAGGTTTTTTCAAAAAAACTCTTAAGTTTGTTATCTTTTTTTCAAATCAATCCTCCACCCCCCATCTCCTCCCCCCTTGTGCATCCACGGTTGTGACAACGACAGCATCGAAGCAACAGGAGGAGGGGCTGAGCAGGGGAGGCTCTCGTGGGGGGGGGGGGGGGGGGGGGTGTGGGTGGGGTGGAGGTCACTACAAAGGATGCAGCTGCAGGAGTTGGCATCAAGATGGTGGGTGGTGGAGGTGGCTGGTCATTGGTGGTCGTCGAGTGGTTGGAGAAGGAGATGGGGAGGAGAGGTGGAGGAGGAAGAGGAGAGGAGGTGGAGGACTTGGTGTGTAAAAAACAAAATGACCAAAAGGATGTTCGCATAAAAGTCTCTTTATTATTTAGTGCCAATAGTTTATAAGGACATCCGAACGAGCAAATGGATATTTCTAGGGATATATACGTATATATGAAAAAAGCAGGGGCATATACTTTTTTTTTTCAAAATTTACAAGGGTATACATGTAAAAATCCCTTTTAATGAAAATGTCACGTTATAACCACCATGATTTTTATTGATTTGGAGAAGGCCTATGATTCTGTCCCAAGAGATATCTTGTGGAGAATTTTGGAGAAGAGACAAGTGACAATTATATATATCAACCTCATAAAGGATATGTACTATGGAGCTATAGCTTGTGTAAAGACTAAGGATGATTTGCCAGACTATTTTGATATCTCCATTGGTCTACATCAAGGTTCGACTTTAAGCCCTTATCTTTTTGCCTTGGTTATGGATGAGTTGACGAAGCATATCCAAGTTGAGGTGCCTTGGTGTATGCTTTTTGCTGATGACATTGTGTTGGTTGATGAGACAAGAGATGAAGTGAACAGAAAACTTGAACTTTGGAGAGAAGCCCTGGAAGATAAAGGATTACGCATAAGTAGGACGAAGACTGAGTATATGGAATGTAAGTTTAGTAGTAGAGGGAACAACGAAGGAATTGATGTAAAAATTGGAGAAAAGTGCATTCCAATGAAAGATATTTTTAAGTACTTGGGATCCATTTTCCAACATGATGGTGGAATTGATGGAGATGTTACACATAGAATTAATGCAGGGTGGTTGAAATGGAGGGGTGCTTCTGGTGTTCTCTGTGATAAGAAGGTTCCTTTAAAAGTCAAAGGAAAATACTATCGTGGTAAGACCAGCCATGTTGTACGGTTCTGAATGCTGGGCTATAAACTATAGGCATGTACAGAAGATGTCTGTGGCAGAAATGAAGATGTTAAGATGGATGTGTGGTCATACAAGAAATGACCGTATTTCAAATGAATTTATTAGAAACAGGGTTAGGGTGGCACCGATAGAGGATAAAATGAGATAAGCCCGTCTAAGATGATTTGGACATTTACAAAGAAGGCCACTAGATGCTCCAGTTAGGAGATGTGAGAAGTTGGAGGCTGAACCCGCTAAGAGGGGGCAAGGAAGACCAAACAAGTGTTGGAAGGAAACTATTAAGTATGACCTCAATTACTTTAATTTAATTCCTAAAATGGCTGAAAATCGATCTGTGTGGAGGCAAAGAATCCATATAGCCGACCCCACTTAGTGTGGGAAAAGGCTTGATTGTTGTTGTTGTTGTTTTTGGAAAGGTCATCCTATAACTATTGCCTCGTCAAAAGCCATGACCTCCTACTTTCCAACTAACTACTGACTCCTTTCCACCCTCCGTTACAGCATAAACTTCATGCATCCGCTTGTGCTGCTCCTAGTTCAATTTCCCAACTGCTTGAAAGATGAAATGTTAACATAAAAGGCTTCATCCTCCAGTAAAACTTCTATGCAGGGGTTAGCAACACTCTTCAGCCTAGCCTCTCCTCATATTGCAGCTACTCTAATCATCAAAGAATAGCTTTATTAGTCAAACCTAGTCTCATGTGCAGTTGCAGTCAACCTAATCCAAATAAGAATGTCAAAAAAGACAATCAGGTGCACAGGTGGCCTAAGCAACAGGTGACACATTAACCATCCCCAACTCAAATTCTTTTTGAATTGATGATAATTTTGGGCAAATGAAATGCATGAGGAATAGAAAACCATTTAACCCAGTTGTACAGGTTCATAGTGGATGAATTCCATAAGTGTAAATAGGTATGCATACAACAAAATATTGATCCCCATATCCCCACTAAATTGTTCACAGAAGTGTAGGCACAATAGAAATCTTAATAAACATATATTTATATGATATTAAGTGGTACCAAAGCTAATGCAGGTGATATTATAATCACAACAAAGGACTCATAAATCTGGAGCTTTGTTAATCTTTACCAACAGCAAGAACAGGGCGTTTTCTCATTTTCAGCGCTTGTTTTCGCAAAATAAGTCTTTCCTTGTTGGATAGAATAGAAGCCCTAGAGGATGTTCCAGAGGCAAGCTCGGTATAAGAGGTATCCTTCTTATCCCTGTCTAAAGAGTCCTTTGAGAATGCTTCAATGGAGAGCCCCTTCAATGGGCTGGTGTCATGCTTGCTTATTTTCTACGAAAGAAATAAGACACCATGTAAGAACAAACGAAAAAGCTTGCAGCATTTTTTATAATGCTGAGATAAAAACAAAACTCAAGGTCATGATCTTAGCAAAGATTGAAAGTCAGTTGCTTCAGCACCTAAAAGCATGCTTAGAGGATCAAAGTTTGACTAGTAACTCCAGTTGACATCAAAGGGCAAAAACAAAGGCATGGGTATGTAGATAGGAGAAAATCACTTTTTCTAAAACCAATAAACTTGAATGTGACTTCTAAAATTTCAGAAGAAATTAGGGAACCAGTGAGCATGAAAAAAATTGAATGAAATACCTCTTTGAAATTTCCTGAAATAGAAGATAATTCCTCCTCGGATGCTGAAAGGTCATCATCTGCAGTCTTCACATCCAAAGTTTCGTTACAATCTGTTGATCCTGAGGAACTTGCAGTCCTAGATTCTTCATCCTGCTCAAACAAGTAAAAGAAGTGCAGTGCTGAGTTCGATAATAAACAACCCCTAGTTTGGGGAGATACCAAAAAGAAGTTGTTGAGCCCCTTCGGTCTATTTTTGTTCCATTTTGTTATTTCCATATTCTTATGGATGTGTCACGCTATTTTTCCCACCTCTATAGATTGAAAGATAGAGTTACGAAATAAGGTGATTCGCTCATTTTCTTTAACTTAGTATCAAAACACGATTCTAGACTGAGGGTTGGTGCCCATCTTGATTCCTACAACTTTTTTTCTTTACCAAAAAAAAAACCCTAGGGAAGAGAAGGTCTCCACCACTGCTGGCCTCAAGGCCAAGTGGTGAAGCCAAGAGCTTCTCCTCCTTCCTCTTTTCTTCCTCATCTCGACCTCCTCTCTATCAAGGGAGGCCTCATCTCGACCTCCTGTCTGATCGCAAGGTCGGGGGGGGGGGGGGGGGGGGGGTGGTGGTGGTGGTGGTGTGTGGCAACCCTTGATCTCTCTTTCTCCCCTACAATGCCACCGACAATCCCTACAGGGGCTTGAGATCATCTCCAACATCATCGTTAACCCTTGTAGGGGTCCTCGATCGACTCCAATAGCAATTGAGGTTCTCGATGCAACTGTGGTGCAGAGATCTTTGCATTGCAGTGGCTGAGTTGGTGCGTTAGGGACCTTTGTTGATGCATAAAAGGTCTGAAACTTTGCTCGTAGTGTGTTGTTTGGCTTATGGTTGAAGCATGATGGCATTCGAAGGCTCCTCTGAGGTGACATTAGAGTATACGTTGGGGACAGGGGTCCATAAGAGCCCCTTCTTTGGTCCCATGGTGAAGCTCGATGGTCATAGACATTTTTTATGACCATAGAAGGTCACGATAAGAAGCATGTGTTACTTCAACCAGAGCCAATTGAGAGGGCTGGCAAAAATGCATCGTGGAAGGACAATGCCATGATTTAAGCGTGGATGTTGAATAGCGTGAGCCCTAGGATTGGAAATGAGATTATGTGGCAACCCTTGATCTCTCTTTCTCCCCTACAATGCCACCGACAGTCCCTATGGGGGCTTGAGATAATCTCCAACATCATCGCTAACCCTTGTAGGGGTCCTCGATCGACTCAAATAGCAATTGAGGTTCTCGATGCAACTGTGGTGCAGAGTTCTTTGCATTGCAGTGGCTGAGTTGGTGCGTTAGGGACCTTTGTTGATGCATTAAAGGTCTGAAACTTTGCTCGTAGTGTGTTGTTTGGCTTATGGTTGAAGCGTGATGGCATTCGAAGGCTCCTCTGAGGTGACATTAGAGTAGACGTTAGGGACAGGGGTCCATAAGAGCCCCTTCTTTGGTCCTATGGTGAAGCTCGATGGTCATAGACATTTTTTATGGCCATAGAAGGTTACGATAAGAAGCATGCGTTACTTCAACACAGAGCCAATTGAGAAGGCGGGCAAAAATGCATCGTGGAAGGACAATGCCATGATTTGAGCGTGGATGTTGAATAGCGTGAGCCCTAGGATTGGAAATGAGATTATGTAGTATCGAACAACGAAGGAGATGTGGGATTGCCTACATGATACCTACTCCCACGAGAAGAATTCAGCCAGACTCTTTCAGATACATAGTGAACATGCCAAGCTTCATCGGGAGGGACAAATGCTCTCACAGTACTACTCTACCCTGAAGGATCTTCTGCATAAGTACAATGCATGAAGACCTATATGCACGTGTGACACACGAAGAGCCTATCATCGTGTGTTTGCAGTGTGGTAGTTCTTAGATGGCCTTGGTTTTGATTATGTTGCGGTGAGGTCACATATGCTTACCTTGTCTGAGCTTCCTACTCTTGAGGAAGCCCATAATAGATTTAGTCGAATCTTTGCCACACTACCTCCTCCTGATATTGCGGGCCAGACTATAGCCCTTGCTACTACCCAAAGTCATGGACGAGGTGCTCCTGCAACCAGAGGTCGTGGTTGTGGCCGTGGAGGTGGTGGATGTGTGTCCAAAACTTGCATGTATTGTAGCAAGATTAAGCATGTCGAGAGTAATTGCTAGACCAAGTATGGTCATCCACCTGTGGCCAACCAAGTTATTGCTACAACTGAGCAGACTCATGACATTGTTATTAGAGCTAAGTATGAAGATCTTCTATAGCACTTTGAGAAGCTATCCCAGGAAACGCCATCCTCCTCAAAGCTAACAACCTTTGCCTCCCCATTAAGTAGAGATGTTGCTTATACATGTACTGTGGATGTTGATTGTGATACAGACTGGTTAATGGATTCTAATGCATCCAAACACCTTCGTGGTGATTGCCAATGTTTCTGTCAGATCAAATTGGTTTCGCTAGGGAGGACAATATAGGTTGCCGATGGGAGACATTCTCAGATTGTTGGACAAGGGGATGTAGCAGTCACCCCTAATATGAGATTACATGATGTTCTTGTTCCTAATTTTCCTATCAGTCTCCTTTCTATTAGTAAGCTTACTAAGGAGTTGAACTGCAGGGCAATATTTGATGATTCTACTTGCATTTTTTAGGACAAGCTAACAGGGAGGGTGATTGGTGGCAGCCATGAGGAAGTGTTTACCGCCTGTTTAAGCATCCTATCGCTGCTGCATGCTATGGGGGTGTCACCTTTTCTATTCGATCTCCATACTAGTGGCATCAACATCTTCGTCACCTTTCGCTGGACAGGCTTCGTTGTATTATGCCAAGTATCTCTTCGCCTGCCACTGTTACTTGTAATGCTTGTCAACTAGGCAAGTATCACCGGAGTTCCTACCCTGCCAGTCAGAGCCTACAGTCTACCACCCTGTTTCAGTTATGTCATGTCAATGTATAGGGGGTCTAGTCGTCTTCCTAACCGGCTAAGTCATCGGTATCATTTGGTATTAGTTGATTTCTCCCATCTTTCCTAGTTTTTTTGTTAAAGAATAAATATGATGTGGGGGTATATTGAAACATTTTGTGTTTTGGAAATTAATAATCAGTTTGGTATTTCTATTAAAATTATTCGTTTTGATAATGCTTTTGAGTTTTGCACCCCTCACTTGTCCACCTTTTGCAAAGCTCATGGTATTATTTATCAGACATGTCCTCACATGTCCCAAGAGAATGGGATACATCTAATGCATCTTCCCCATTAATGGGTGTCTCAGTCGTCTGTGCCATAACCAAGGATCACTAGCAATGGACACCGCTCTAAAAAACAATGGAGTATCAAGATAATAGAGATCATCTTTCTCTATCCCACTACCAATGATCTCATTGATAGTCCTATCCTAGAAGTAGCAACGCCTGTCATCAAACACAACTCTACATCCGAGGTCCTTGAATATCTTGCTAACCGAGATCAGACTCAGGGAACTCTAAAGTGTAATGCACATCTTTAATACATAAAGCAGGGGATACCTAGACCTTTCCAACTATGGTAACCAAGGATGTTGCTTCTTTAACCACTCCGACTTCCCTAACTCCATGTGGCCTAGATGGGTTCTATAACTCCTCGATGTTCCTAGTAAGATGTTTCGAGACACTTGAATCAATAATCTAAGGGCTAAGCCACTTGTGGTTTCTATTAGATCTCTCATGTATTGAAAGACCAAAGCTGCAACAATCTAAATTTTACCTTTTTCTTTGGAAAATGGGACCATTTTTGCATGAGAAAAGGCTCATCATGCTTACACAAAAGTTGGAACCAACACACGAGAGAAGACTCATCACGCAATCAAACCAGGAGCGAGTAATTGCCTCGACTTCAATGCCAACAGCGCCTCCACCCCCAGCCACCGTAGTGGCGGCAGCACTGGTACCTGATTTTGTAGCAGCGGTGGCACTTCTGCTCTCGGTGTCTATAATAGTGGTGGCATTGCTGCTACCAGTTGCAACGACGATGCTGTTGCTGGTGATCCTAGCGACAACATTGCCATTCGGTGTGCCTTCTTCAATCATCTTTTGGATCATCATAGATTTGATGATCTAAACATCTTGATTGGTGGATATTTGATGGGATATCAGACCAAAGATCTAAGATCGTTGCTTCAATATCATGTGGGCGGGAAAATAAAATGTTCTATTGCAAAAAGAAACTCTAACCTCTCTTTTATACAAGGTTATTGGAAAGTTACAAAGATGCCCATAGAAAATATATAAACAAAAATAACACCCTTAACAATACAATAAGCTAACAATATGAATGGAACCCAACAACTTGTAGTGAAAGTGGAGAGAAGCAAAGAACCAAAATCATAAATATAGGAAAGGAGGGCAAAAATTTTATGGCCCGGAAAGAAAAGTGAGCATCCAAAACAAATTTGACAATTAGTATTCTCCCACAAGGATGGAGCCAGAAAATTTTCAGAGAGGGCATAAATTAAAGTACATGTAGACACTATCACATAAATTACCATAAATAAACAAACAATATTTGTACGTTGAAATCAATTATGAACTCTGTATACACCTTCAGAATTGGCATCCATTCTCTTCAAGTTAAAACTTGGAGCAACACAAAAGGAAATAATATACTTTAAATTTACTTAAATCAAATCCAATTTAATGTACATACTGTATTGAAAAGTAATATCGTATCATAAGGTAATAACATAAGAGTATAAGATGTTCAAAAAATATATAAGGTGAAAACTTAAAATACTTTCTTTTCGACAAAATACTTGTAATTTTTTAAAAGTAATTGGATAAAGTAAAAAATAAAAATCATTATGTATGCGTGCACATGAGAGACAGAGAGAGAGGGAGAGAGAACATGTAAGGGATAGTGAGACTGGGCATCTCTCTCTAGGTGAGAAAGAGAGAGATGGGAATAGTTGACAAACAGTAACATAGTCATGGCTTGTTGCATATGGAACCTTAGGATATGTGACATTTGTGTGAAAGGAATTCTGGGGGGGCATATACATAGAGAGAGATCTTCTATTGGACTTTTTTCATGGGGAATCCTAACTTATTGATATGTTTGTGTGCCAATCTGAGCCCCCCCTCCCCCTGGGCATCCTTGGATGCCATCTTTTGTCTCTGAAAGAACATAAGATCAAGACAACTTCCTAATAGAAATCGAAGATTAGTGAGAATGTAAATTTGGCACCCTTAGACGAATCAATGCATCCTATTAAAATGTGAAGTTTCACAATATATAATTGACTTTTGCAGATCTGCAGTCATTATAAAATCCCATACCCATGAAAAGATTTGTCAGATACCTTATCACTACTTCTTTCAGCAAGTTCAGCAGAGTTGTTAAAACTCATGCACATCGCTTTAGAATGATCAGATTCAGTAGATTGAGCTGTTTCTTCCTCTTTATCAGGTTGTGCCTGCAAAGATGAAGCCTCGATAAAGAATATAACATCCCTGTGAACAATTGGTGTCTTTGCCATGCCAATAGGTTCATGAGTAGTCTCACCAAGTTATGTTTCATCTGCTTCATGTCTTGGTTAAGCTTGAGAACATGAAGCTTCGAAGACTGCATAATTGTCAGAGTGACAAGCAGTTAGTTCTGTGAAATAGTGTAGGTAGACAACAATCTCATGCAATCTATGCAAGTGAAAAACATAATTGACCTCACAGCGTTGATACTCCAAATACTGCTTTTGTGCTTCCCTTTTGTTTAGAAGGGTGCTTGGCCTCAAGCTTGCTGGTCTCTTGTAATTCTTTCCTCGGTACATGATAATTGCATAACCCCTGCTCAGTCTCTCCACTCCCACCAGGATACCACCACTTGCTGCCTCTAGTGTTCTGGCAGTTGCATGGACCTCTCTTGCAGGTCTATTTCTTGCAATTATTTTCACTAACTCTCTGTATTTCCAATGGAGATGCATGTTTTCAACTGTTCCATCAAAAGCCCCCAGTCTGCCTAAAGACATGGAAAAGAAAAAAGGGCTTACCTTTTAGAATTAAGTCCAAATGGGCAGGTAAGAAAAGCTTACAGTATTTTACTCAAGGAAAGAAGATGTAAATGGCATTAGCAATATTATAAGATACGATACGGAATGCAAGACAAAAAATAGATAAGGAAAAGAAAAGCAATGAAAAGATTCTATTATTGTACAAAGAGCAAATTATGGATGACTTGGATATGAGTGCCACCTAACAAGCAACAAAATAGAGAGAGCATATCTGCACCTACAACTGCAAGGTGCAATGAGGATTGTTGGGAATAAAAGATGGGCCACGTGGCACACAATAAAGGGCCCCCCGGCGGTCATGGTTCAAGGGATCAATTTTGGTGTCTTTGCTTAAGTTGCAAGTTTGGTTATTTTTAGTAAATATGATTTTAGGAAATAATGTTTAGAATTTCTTTTCTTATTTAGAGATAAGATCTTTCCTTCTGGGATAAGATCTTTTATTTCCAAATGTTAAAATATATCTATATAAAGAGAACATTCTTTTGCATTTTATTTTGACCAATACAAATATTTCTAATCCAAGGCTCCTCTCCTCTCTCTCTCTCTTCTTCCAACAGCCAGCCACCCTCTTGGCCAACCATCAGCCACCGCCGGTCACCACACGTGGACTATTTTCTCATGCCCAAGTAGAGCCTCCAAGCTCTACATTCTTGTCAATCTTTTTTTTTTGAATCATACATTCTTGTCAATCTTGACAAGGATAAACTGCAGGAGCAGCAATCCATGAGTTCTTTACAAGCCACAAGGTCTTGATAAAGACTGGTCAGAGAGATGTGATCCCTTACCAAGTAGTAAGAAAGGTTTCATCCTGAGTCCAACCTTCTTCAGCATATATCTCTCTTCCATGCCAATGGATTCCTTAACTGCCTCTGGTTTAGGAGAGTCTTCTGATCCTTCTAGTTCCTCTAGAATCTTCTCTGCTTTTTCCTTCTCTGCTATTGCCTGAAAGAGCCATTCCATCAGAGAAAGATCAACATGGGAAAAAAAAATGAAGCTGATCAACTTCAAAGCACTGATCAAGATGTCCTGTAAAATAAGGTTAGGCATACAACATGAAAATCCAACTTCATGAAACTGTACAAGATTATACATACTGTGGATAATCTGACTTCAAGAGATTTAGCTGTTGATTTTGGTAATGATCTTTCACCTTCTGAAGAAAGATTCTGTGAATTTGCTTCTTGAAACGACTCCACTGTAACTAGCTCTGAGGAACCCAGATCTGGACACCTGGTTTCCGTAGAAGAATGTTCATCAGTCCTCTTACGTAGCATATTGTTCCGTCGCTCCTCTATAGCATGGGAAACTGCAAGTGGCAGAAAATCCTTGCCTCGGTAAAAGACAATATAATCCTTATCCCTTGATAGCAGAGTTCCTCCAGTAAGTTGCTGCAAGAGTGCACTCAAACATATTATCTAAAAAGGCTCCAGCTTCATGTAACTGGCTTCCACTTCCTCTCTCAAGAATTAAATAGAGATTAAGGAATGCTGGAAAATATCATTGCCAAGCTCTAAGTCTATGGTAAGGGGAAAAGTCACCAAACAACGACAACAAAGCCTTTTTCCACACCAAGTGAGATCAGCTATATAAATTTTTTGACAACACTTAGATCTATTTTGAACTATTTTTAGGCTTAAATAACTGTAAACGACATCATGGAAGATGGTTTGCTTCCAACACTTCTTTGGCAATTCCCATTCCTTCTTAGGAGACTCAACATCCAACTCCTCACATCTCCTAATACTTAACCTTCTTTACAAATGTCCAAACCACATTAAATGTGCCTCTCACAATTTATCCTCATTGGTGCCAATATAACCTTTTTCCTAATAAGCTCATCAAGAATATGTGATTCCGATCCTTCCTTGTATGACCACACATCCCCCTAACATCTTTATTTTTTACCATAAACATCTTTTGCACATGCTTACAATTGACAGCCCAACACTCAAAACTATACAACATGGCAGGTCATACATTTGCTCTATAATACTTCCCTTTAACTTTCAAAGGAACTCTTTTGTCACTCAAAATACTAGATGCTTCCCTCTATTTCATCCAAACTACATCGTTGTCAATTTCTTGATCTGGTTGAAAAATGGAACCCAAATATTTAAAAACATCTTCTTTTAAAATGCACTTTGCTCCAATTTACAATTTATCCCCTATCTGTTCCCTTTACTACTAAATTAGCATTCCATGTATCAAGTCTTTGTCCTACTTAGATGAAAACCTTTACCTTCTAGGGCCTTTTTCTAAATCTCAAAATTTCCATTTAGGCCATCTCTTGTCCCATCAAGGCATCAACTAGCACAACATCTTCAGTATAAAGCATACATATGGCATATGGCACCTTTTTTTTAAAAAAAAAGGGTACACTATGACACCTTATCTTGAATGTGTTTCGTCAACTCATCCATGATCAAGATAAAGAGGTGAGGGCTAAAAGTTGATCCCTAAAGCAAGCAAATGGTAATCTCAAAGTAGTTTGTCAATCCAACTTGAGTCCTTATACAAGTTGCAACTTTGCCCATGCATGTCCTTTATAAGGTTGATATATAAATTGGAACCTCTCTCTTTTCCAAAATTCTCCACATGTTATTCCCTAGAACAAAGTCGTCTATCTTATGCAACTTTGCCATGCATGTCCTTTATAAGGTTGATATAATTGGAGCCTATCTCTTTTCCAAAATTCTCCACATGATATCCCCTGGAACAAAGTCATCTATCTTCTGCACATCAATAAAAAATTATGCATTAAGCCTTTTTCTTCACTCTATAGGAGGAAAGGGGAAGTGAAGGAGAAAGGAATGGGAAGGAAAGGAGATATAGAGGTGATTTAATCATTGAATAGGAAAAAAGAGAAGAAAAGGAAAGCCAACATTATATTTTTGGATACATGAGTAGGATAAAGGATTTTGGTGTAATTTTGTTAATATAGCTTCTATTTCCCTCAAAAGTATAGCTAGTATCTGTTATGAAGGGACAAAAGACACATTTAAAATAAACTAATGATTCAATTATTTCCATTCCTTCCCAACCCAATCCATTCAATTCGAGATGGGAAGGAATCTTTCCAAATTTTCTTTTTTAATCCCCCTAATCCTCCTTCATTCCCCTTCCCTTAATTTGCAACCAAACATTCTTTTAAGTTCTCCTTCCTTTCCATTCTTCCATTTCCCTCCTGAAACCACCATCTAAACATAGGCTAAAAGTAAACTATATGGCAGCCCATAATGTTAACCAATCATGAAATTCCAAATCTTCTTGGAGCACTTTCATCAAATGAAAGGTTAAAAATCCTGAAGTTACATGATGCAAATAAATAACCATCTAAAGGGATTCACTACAAATATAGGGCATTCTGCAGCATCAAGGGAATTCAGATAGATGTTATTTTAAGTGGAAAAGAAGAGAACCATCTCCTTTTAAGAGGGGGAAAATCCACTCATGTACCTTTATCTCCTCGGCCATCAATTCAGGGTCAATGTTCTGTACTCCTCTCTTGATAGCAATTTTTGCAATCTCACATCTCTCCCAAAGCTTAATCATGGAAGCAGCCAAGCCTTGCAAATTCCTGTTTCTTCCTGATACAACAATGCCCATTAGAGAATCAACAATTTCAAGAGGCAAAATGACTGGAGTACAACTTATAAGCAAAGTTATTTAAGACTTTGCCTAATGCAAAGTGGCATGGAAGGGGACGAGCAAGCCGTCTAAGTATTGTCATCTCTCGATCTGTTAACTTCGGTTGAACCCCAAAAGGGAGAAGACGAAATGGCCTTCGAAATCCAGGAACAACACCAGGCAAAAGATCAGCATCTACAGGTAGAGGTTCATGGACCCACCAAGCAGTAAATCGAGGTCCCAGACCATCCAATAGTTGATCCGCTTCTGCTGCGAGTTGAGCTTCACCAGGTAGCTGAAATCGCAGCTTTTTTGGAGATCCAACACCCATAACTAAAGGAGGATCGTGTGGAGTTTTCAATACTTTGGTAGAATTTGTTTCAGAGGTGAAAGTTGAATTTTCCCCTTGCTCACTAGATAACATAGGAACTGTGGGCAAACTTCTGTCTTCTTCAATGTTTCCATCGTCAGTGAAGTAGGGATATTTGTAATCCACCCCCCTATATAAGACGATGGTACTTCCAGACCTCCATACAACAAGACCTCCAGTTTTCCTCTGGTAATTTCACAGGGACAACTGTTAGAAAAAGTATGAAATAGTTTAGAAGGAAAGAAAATACGCGTCATCTTGTGACAGAGTTATAATCTGAACTGCCGCAGAAGACTATTTATTGCAACTCTATTTCTAACGTTTTCCTCTTAAACAACAAAGATGCATTTTGCAACATTTGATGTCAATAAAAGTCATCCAATCTATCCAAGTCACTTTCTTAACATTTTGTTAAAAAATAATAATAAAAGAATTATACCTCTACATCATTAGTAAGCAGTTCTGTATGGTCATGTAGATGCATATTGGATGCAATCTCAATAATAAAAAATACTTAAAATCCCCACCCATGATGAAAAACTGGAAATTTATTCTAGCAAAGAGAGAAAGAGCAGACTCTAACATGCCAATTCTTCAAGTTCAAATCTTTCCAACTGGAGGCATTTCAACGTTTATTGAGAAGCTAGCCACACTGAGCATAGATGGATTCAAGATTTGAGGCAAAGTTTCTATTTTTTTTGAGAAAGAAGCTTTAAGGCAAAGTTCCCACCAAATATCTCAGTTGCTATCACCCTTGACAAACAATGAAGCAAAATATTTGGGTAACGCACAGGATCCAGCAAGTTCTAGCTAGATCTACCATTTGCCTTACATGTACACTGAGTTCAGAAAGAAGAATTACTTTTTTACTTTAACCGCCAGATGATACACATGCTACATGAAATCTGCATTTGTTTTAGTTTTACCAAGTCCCTATAGAATTACATGCTGCTTAGCATCAAAATCCTAAAAAATATCATGCAATCTTCTATCAAGAGTCATCGACTGAGGGCCGGGACACCACAGAGGATACACAGCTGATATGTGATCCAAACCATTATATTTTCTCTTTAATTGTTATTATTCAGTTAATGATCACAATCTTTATTACTGAAAAAATATACAAAATGTATGGTCCTGAAG
Organism: Thalassia testudinum; assembly: GCA_037157565.1. Lineage (NCBI taxonomy): Eukaryota > Viridiplantae > Streptophyta > Magnoliopsida > Alismatales > Hydrocharitaceae > Thalassia > Thalassia testudinum. The sequence continues at coordinate 61,404,207 of JAZHRO010000030.1, forward strand.
GATATTATGTACAATTGATGGGAAAGATCTGAAATTTTCAATTTTGTATGAGGTGATACATCCCAATTCCATCCCGCTGCAAAATATCATTGTCAAGATCCATCTGCCAATATTTATCCAAGGCATGGATGACATTTTGAGGAGGAACCGTGTGACAAATCAAATTAACTACAACTCACATAGTATGCAATGATTCTGTCAAAAATGACTTCTCCATGGAGATGCCCATCCAAAAACCTCAAAGCTCCAAAAAAGTAGAGTTTCAAACATTAACTTGAAGCATTTTTGTTCAAGAAGCATCTTAAAGCAACTTCACAAAAACCAATCCCTTTAAACCTTTAAGGAAACCCTTAAAAGAGTCTAACCAATTTAATGCACACCCAGACAAAGGTAATACCAGCACTTCTATGTCATTTATTCTATATGAACAGAATCACTGCATATTATCGAATACCAAGTCCATACAAATTATACATAATCTAATGAAAAAAAAACCGACCTCAAATCTTCTATTAACCTACCGGCATAAGGAAATACCTGAAAGCTTCTAGGTTTCTTAGAATCTTATTTCAAACAACCTAAGTATGTCATTTTCTGATGAACAAATCAGCAGGTTCAGAAGGTACTCTCTTCCTCCTATCTATGCTACCATGCAGCTAATAATCATCGTGATCTCAATTTGCTCAATACCGCTACCTCAGAAACTAATAACACAAAGTACCCATAACCCACCATAAAGTCAAGGAAGCAAGCATTTACAACCTCAAAACGTAGAAAAATGTCAAGATTATTAAGTTCCATAAACATAATCTGCGCTTGAAAGCTGCAGTCTTAAGAATCAGGGACCAGTCTCAAGATTATTGTTTGGTACTTTCTTCACCAAGCAGTCAAATGTCATGTCATAAATTACCCCATAGAAGTTCCCAAACAAGAAAACAGGCTAACCCTCTTACAAAAAGTTAACCCATGAAATCCATCCCACTTACCAAACTAGCCCTTAGAGCCTTTATTGTAACAACCAATTGCATCACCGCCCAAAAAAGCAATGTGAATGATGACAGCAAACAAATTCTTTTAAAACTCATCCACAACATCAACATCTTCAACTTTCCAAGTGCAAGAAATTGCAAAGGTCCAAAACTGGCACATCTGGAATCATAGCCCTGAGTTCCAGAAGCTCTACTCTCTGTCCAATGTAGCTGAATGAATTGAGAAGCTCATGCCTGGTTGCTATGTTTGGTCTCCTATGTATCATTCTTTTGTCCCAAAGCCTAACAAACCTGGGCAACTTCACCCAATTACACAACCAGCTAACGCCAATCATTTAGTCCTTCATTTTCTTAACTTGGTTGCAGAAAAACTGTGCTACACAACCCAATTTGAGCTCGATAGCTGAGGTCTCCCAAAAATTAAGGAACACAACTCAAAACAGTCAAATCCCACTCATCCACACTCTTCCTTGAACAAGTTCTAGCATGAATTCCAAGTAAAAAGCAATTCAAGCAAATAAAATCAATTTCTTCCAAAACTCATTTGCAACATCATCATCTTCAACTTTCTGAGAGCAAGCAACCTCAAAGGCCCAGCAAAATGCTGAAAAATCAAGTCACTCAACTTGACCCGAGCTCAAAAACCAAGGTCTCCCAAAATGGAAACTGCACCTCAGCAGCCAAATCCCACCGTCCACACCCTTTCATCAACATGCTCTAGCACTAATTCCAAGTAAAAAGCAATCAAGCAAGCAAATAATGATAGCAAACTAATTCCTTCTAAAACTCTTCCATAGCACCACCATCTTCAACTTTCATGGAGCAAGCAACCACAAATACCCCAAACCGGCATAATGCCAGAAAATTGAGTCACGCAACTAGATTCAAGCTCAATAGCCAAGGTCTCCCAAGCAGGGACGGACCCAAGTATTGATATAGGCGGGGCCATGGCCCCTCCTCAATGTTTGCATGCCTTTTTTAATGTATTGACTATTTTGCATGTTGCACACCCCCCCCCCCCCCCCCCCCAATTCCACATTAAAAAAATTGCAAATACGTAGTTTAGTTAAGAAAAATACACCCAATCGAGTTATGAACCTAATCATGAGACAAATATGGGGAAGATAGATGTCCTTAGTCTTTTTTTTTTTATGATAACTACATGTGACACTCAACTATTTTTAATCTCTTGTTATTAACAAATACATATGCATGAAATATAGCTAATGCCTTCCTTTCAATCTGACAATAAATTAATTAGATGTTTGACATAACACTTCTTTTCATGTAATATTTTCTTATCACTATGCTATCTTTATGAACGTTGTTACCCTTTAAGTGAACTCAAAAGTTTTAATAGTTTCCGAAAATTCATTTATACAATTATAAAATAATATCTTTCGAAGAAAATGACATATAAAATCCAAGCAATTACTTCTTTTGATGGGCAATCCAAACAATGATTTGCTTAATCCTCTTTAGCAAGTACGTATTTAGTTGATTTTGTCAATTAAAATGCAGAATACCTTTTTTAGCATATAGTGTGAATGATGATTTTTTATTTAAATAAAGGCTATGACTTATGAGGTTATGTTTTATATTAAAAAATAAATTTGGGTTATTTTATCTCTCATTTATTTGTTCCATAAAAGGTATTATGCTATTGGCCCCTCCTTGATTTTTCTGGTTCTGCCCCTGCCCCCAGAGGCCACAGTTCGAACAGCCAAATCCCACCCATCCAACTCTTCCCTCAACATGCTCCAGCATGAATTTTAATGATAGCAAACCAATTCCTTCCGAAACACATCTATACCATCACCATCTTCAACTTTCCTAGAGCAAGCAACCACAAAGGCACCAAAACTAGCACAATGCTTGAGTCATGCAACTCGATTCGAGCTCAACAGCTGAGGTCTCCCAAATCAGAGACCGCAGCTAGAACAGCTGAAACCCCACCCATCTACACACCCTTCCTTCTACATGCTCTGGCACGAGTTCCAAGTAAAAAGAAACGAAGCAAGCAAATAATAATGGTTAACCAATTCCTTACGAAACTCATTTGCATCATCACCACCTTCAACTTTCCTGGAGCAAGCAACCACAAAAAGCACCAACAATACCAGCACAATGCTGGAAAATCAAGTTATGCAACTCGATTCGAGCTCAACAGCCGAGGTCTCTTGGACTGGAGACCATGGCTAAAACAGCTAAAATCCCACCCATCCACACACCCTTCCTTCAACATGCTCCAGCACGAATCCCAAGTAACAAGAAATGAAGCAAGCAAATAATGACAGTCAACCGATTCCTTCCCAAACTCATTTGCAACATCACCATCTTCGACTTTCCTAGAGCAAGCCACCACAAAAGGCACCAAAACTGGCGCAATGCCGGAATATCAAGTTATGCAACCGGATTCCAGCTCAACAGCAGAGGTCTCCCAAACTAGAGACCACGGCTCCAACAGCCAATGCTGAAAAATCAACTTACGCAACTCCATTCGTCCTGAACAGCTAAGGTCTCCCAAACCAGAGACCGCAGCTCGAACAACCAAATCCATCCATCCACACCCCACCATTCAACATGCTCTATAGCACGAATTCCAAGTACAATCATTCAACCAATTAATCAAGCGACCGATTAAATAAATATTCCTCCTCCTCCTCCTTACCTCCAGTATCTCATGTGTTCTCTTCATGTTCATCCTGCAGAGATCCTCGCACTTGATCTTGACGACCTCCGCACTCCTCCACCGCTCGTGGATCGCGTTCACGATGCCCTCCGTGATGCCGGCCTTCCCGACCTTCAACCTCCTCTTTTCCTCGATCCCCACCGTCCTCAGCTTCCTCAGCTCCTTCGCCCCCAAAAGCACCTCCGCCGCCGTCGGCGGTGGGGCCCTCCCCACCTCCTTCTTCTCCGGCGCCTTCCCTTTCCCCTCCAGGGTGCTCCAGCTGGGGTCGAGGGTGTGGCCAACCCGGCGCCTGGGGAGCTCGCGGGGGGTGGGGACGAAGATCTCGCCGGCGGTGGGGCCCTTCTGTTTCTTCTCCCCCTCCTCGAGGAAGCCGAGGCGGCGGAGCTTGTCGGAGATGCGACGGATGGCGGAGTCGGGGAAAGTGGCCTCGGGGGAGGGGGGATCGGCCATGGTGCAGATGGGGCGGTGGCGGTGGCGGTGGCGGTGGGGGTGGCGGGGGAAGGGGAGGTGAGGGCTTAAGGTTTTGGTCGTGGGGTTGAGGGGGAGGAGGTGGTGGTGGTGGTGGTGGTGGCGATGGGGGAGAGAGAGGGAGGAGAGCATTTGATTGCAGGGTGAAGAGAGAGAGGGGAAGAGCCGCTTGTGTCGAAGAGAGTGTGAGTGGAGTGGAGTGGAGCGGAGCGGATGAGGGGAGAGGGAATGCGTGCTTGCATGTATAATGTTGGATGGTGGTAGAGGGTTTGGGGGTTCCGTGGAAAATATGAGACGGTACCCAATTAGGATACAGTTAGACGGTGAAATTTTTTAATTTTAATCGTAGAGCTTAAATTTGACTTTATATCTTAATGTTGCTGGAAGGATTAGTGCGTAAAAGATTATTATTTTTTTTTTAATTTATTTAATTAATTTTTAGTCATTAATATATATATATATATATGTGTGTGTGTTTGGAAGTTTGGGATATATAGGTGACATATATGTAAGTTATGTACAAGTACGATAATTTTTCCCATTATAAATAATATTTTAGATTAAAAATTCAAGGATTGAGATCACTTTATATAAACATGTTATGTATCAAATTTAAAATCAATTTGACACTCTTAGCACCTATATCAAAGGAGGCTCATTTTTTTACGGCTTAAGTATTACAAAATTTAGTCCTTATGGATGTAGGTGTTAGGAGTGTAAGATTGGCTTCAAATTTAGAGCATAACATGTTCATATAGAGTAATCTCAATATCCAAATTTTTTGTAGAAGACATTACTCAAAATGAGAGATATTAGTGAACCTATATGTAACTTACATGTAAGTCACATGCACGCTCCTTTTTCCTTGTATATATTGGATGTTACCTATGTTTTCTAAATTTATTTCGTTCGCAGATATGTTTGGATAGGGTGGTTAGATTTTACGATGCTCTTCTCATGAGGTCCTTGAGGTTTGGGATTTTACATGGATGCCTTTGTAAAAATTGGATGTTATTCATGTATCCTGAGATTTATTGTACTTGCAAGTATGTCTCGATAGGTGGTTGGATTTCAAAAAGGTGTCGTTTCACTTGTAGACTTGTTAAGATCCTGAATATGTGTTTGGTTCAATCTTCAGGGAAAAAGAAATGCCCATGTGTAAAGAAAGAAAAGAAACTTGAATACTAAAATCACTGCAACAATATAAGTAAACTTCCAATATATTTCGATATAGCTTTCTTAGTTCTAAGATAAATTGACTTTCCATATCTCCAATGTATCTATACATAACTTCATGATAATTTCCTGTAAATTCAAAATAACTTCTATTAGTAAAGACATTCTTATGTTCTCTAAATGCTTAAATTATCAACAACTTTGTGAGCACTCTACTTCTCATTCTCTTACGATAATTTTGCATTGTCTAAAGGAAGTATTCTGAGATTGAGTTTAAATCATATTTATATTTGTACTCAAAGGACCTTACTACCCTTTTTTCATTTTCTTTATTATAAGGGTATGCGGTATGTTGTTCTCTTCTGTAACGAGCGCGTGCCCCAGACGTCTTTTAAGACGTCTGGGAGGTGGCCCAGACGTCTGTAAAGACGTCTGGGATCACATCCAGACGTCTGACCAGACGTACGGGATAGTTTACAGACGTCTGGCGAACAGTTATGCTCGCACGGGATATTCGTCTGCGCGCCTGTGCGCGCAGACCTGCGATCCTGCCTCTTTCTCTGCGGCTGCAGGCGACTGCGACCGCCTTCTCTCTCCTCTCCGCGCGGCGTTAAAAGGGGGGGCGCGCCTCCCCTCCCGTCTCCACCATCTCCCTCCTTCTTCTCCTGCCTGTGCGCGAGAGCGAGCGGACGCGAGGGCGCAGCGGCAGCGGCAGCCGCAGTAGGCGCGGAGGAGCTGCGGCGTGCGAGGGCGGGGCTCTGCCGTGAGGGCGAGCTCGCCGGGAGCGGCTTGGCCGGCCGGCGGAGGGCGCAGGGGGCGCAGAGCGTCGCGGAGAGGGACCTGCTGCGGGCGGAGCAGCGGACGCGCGAGGTGCGACGCGGGCGGCGTCGCGAGCGGAGGCCGAGCAAGGTTCTGATTCTGGAAAAATTTCCAGAATCAGACGTCTGGATTGATATCCAGACGGCAAGGTCGACGTCTGTGATATCATACAGACGTCTGAAAGGTGAGTTTCCGCTTTCTCCTTCTTTTTGTCGACTGACCGTACTGAGGGAGGGGGGTTGGCTGTGCGCAGGTCCTCTGATTCGTCATCTTTGCGAATCAGACGTCTGGAATTTGTACCAGACGGCGGGAGTGACCTCCAGACGTCCGGAGTGACCATCGGACGTCTTGGATCTAGGCAGACGTCCCCACAGACTTCTGGACGTCCGGGGAACCACGCTGAGCAGGTAATTCTCTGATCCACCGTTTAAGACGTCTGGAGGGAGTTCCAGACGTCTGATTTTGCACAGTATCGTCTTTCTCGACCCGTTTAGGGCCCGTTTGGGCTCCGTTTTCCGTGATTCGAGTTGCGTTCGTTTCAGAATTAATTCCTCTACCCGCCTACAGTAGCTATACACTGTTTTGAGACGCTCCTTGTGTTTGATCCTTGTGATAGGACATCGTTCGGTTGCAGTCTTGAGAGTCGCGGAGGCGCGCGGGATTCCCGATCACGCCCCCACTACTCCCGTTGTACCTAGTAGAGTGGTTTTAAGTATTAATAAAATCTGTTAAAGTATGGAACCATAACTAGAACCTAGGGCATTGCATGAATCCTAGGAATGAGAAATATATGGAATGATAGCTCCTAGGTGTTGCATGAATCCTAGGGCCGGAAACTAGATTGTATGATAGATCCTAGGATATGGCATGAATCCTAGGATGGAAAAACTAGTGGAATGTATATTACTGCAGTCTTGGAAAAATGGAAAGGAATATATAAGCTGCCTGTGAAATTAATTAACAGCTGCCTGTTATGAACAAAGAAACATGTTTGAGATCATGGAAATTGAGAACGTGAATCTGGAAAGTGAAACATATGATGTTCTGAAATAAAGAGCTGGAACCCTACGGGAAATTAGGAGTGGAACTCCTGGAAAGAAAAAGGAATGGAACTGAGATGTAGTTTGTACTGTCTCTTGGGTACACAGTACCAAGGGAAGTACCTGTACCTGTTTTAGTGCAGAGTGGGGCCAGCCGCCCCAGGGACCCGGGGTTAGGCTTGGCCGCTCTGTACCGACTTGTTGGCCCTCGTGTACGTAGTACCGAGGAGAGCTAGTAGTGTTAGGAGAGTACTAGCTACCCCACGGGCCCCGGGGTTCTGCTAGCCTCCTTCATCGACTTGTTAGGCCCACTAGGGCAAACCAGGGTAGTCAGGCGAGGGTGCGCGGACTGTGGAGGGGCAAGGCCCCGGTTTGGTTACTGTGGAGGGGTTGGACCCCTGTTACTGAGAGGGCTCTGCCCTGGTTCCGTGCTGTGCTTTGGGCGCACCCGTTAACGGAAACGACTGACCGCGTGCCAGTGCGGGCTAGCTACCTGTGCGTTTATCGCGCGTGCCGTAGTCACCGTTACGTCTGTCAGTGACCTTGGGGTGGTTGACTGAGGGTAGGATCACCACGGGGGACTCTCCCGGCCAGGAGAGCACCACGTGCTACTTCTACTTTTGGAAAAGACTGCAATCAAGATCGTCCCACGAGGACATCCGAGATCAAGTAAAGGATCTGAGAAGTAAATGAAATAGTGAGAAAAATTGAAAGATGTAAATAAAGGAAGTAATAGAACATAACAGCTACTGTACACTCTACTGTTTCCTTTAGTTAGTTTGCCACTCTACTCAGCGTTTTGCTGACGTGTTACACTCGTTACCTTTTTCAGGACCAGGTGTTGAGCAGCCAGGGTCGGCGGCTGCAGAGGGCGCTGAGCCGAGTAGGGTTCAGTAGAGTTACCCCAGCTTTGTACCCCTTTTTTGTTTCTGTTCTAGTGAGTAGTTTCTGTTTCCGCTGTACCTTCTTTACCTGCAGTTTTGTTATATGATAAATGTTATTTTACTGTTGTGGTGGTGCCTACTGTAGTAGTTTCTTTCCTTACTGCTGTACTTTCTTACTGTTAGTTATATTCATGCTGAATGTGGTTTATTTTTATTGTCTTTTGGTTACTTCCTCGTTGGACGACTGGGTCTTGGGATTAGTCGAGTCGGTCCGGTTCTCGTGTCTCGTAGGGACTCGGGAATCGGGTCGTTACAAGATGGTATCAGAGCAAGGTCGTCCCGAGAAGTGAATCAACTGACTGGAAAATAACCAATTCACATGTTATAGCTAGAGTAGCCACCACAACATATCTCTTGACATGAGCTCTTAGAAGTGTTGTTAGGTACCGTCTGTTTTGACATTTCCATTTTGTTTCGCGTCTCCTTGCAGGAGATGCCTCGTCGTGGGACTGGCGAGACTGGCCGCGGGCGCGGCCGAGGGCGAGGTCGGCGAGGTGGACGTGCTGTCGTTGACGTCTCGGTGGACCAGCCACCACTCCCTGGCATCCAGGCCCAGGACCTCGCCAGACTGATACGGGATATTGTACGAGAGGAGCTCCACCCACCGCCCCGAGCACCTCCTCCTGGGGTTGCAGAGGGGGAGTCCTCTGTGGGACCACGCGACGGACGCGGCGCTGGACACGAGGGAGGGGATGGGCCCCTGCCGCCCCCACCTTCCTCCGACACTTCTGTACACGAGGCACCTTCGCCTGGAGGTGCACCAGCACCTCCCCTATAGCACCACTTCGAGCTTTTCGGACAGTTCCGGAAGCTGAAGCCCCCCTCCTTCAAGGGGGATGAGGACCCGACCGAGGCAGAGGACTGGCTTGAGCAGCTGGAGAAGATCTTCGACACCCTTCGCCCCCCGGTGGAGTGCCGCGTGGCCTTTGCCACGTACCAGCTGGAGAGTGCGGCACACCGGTGGTGGAGGGCGGTCCGGGGACAGGAGAGGGACGAGCCGACGTGGGACCAGTTCGTCACCCTCTTCTGCGAGCAGTACTTTCCCCAGACGTGGCAGGACCAGAGGAGGCGGGAGTTCCACACTCTCCGCCAAGGGACGATGACCGTGAGCGCGTACCGCACGCGTTTCTTGGAGCTGTCCCGCTTTGCAGCGACAGTGGTAGCCACTGAGGAGGAGCGCCTTTGGAGGTTCACCGAGGGGCTCCGGCCTGCGATCCGGGGGTATGTCAAACCCCTGAAGCTGCCGACGTTTTCGAGGGTGGTAGAGGCAGCCATGACTTACGAGGAGACCAACCCGTCCGCGCGAGAGACCGACGGCGGGTGGAAGAGGCCCTTTCAGCCAGACTTCTCACAGGGCCGGCGAGAGCGGAGACACGTGGCGTCCGCAGGAGAGCCGTCACGTTGTGCAGGGCCATCAGTGGCCTTTGGGGGCCCTCGACAGGGGCCAGTCGCCAGCACCGGACCCCCGCCTAGCCGACAGCAGGGACTCACTGAGGGCGGGAGTCGGGTTCCCCTCTGCTACCAGTGTGGCCAGCCGGGCCACGTCAGGAGGGACTGCCCATCTAGGGCAGGAGGTCAGCAGATACTTCCCGCGCAGAGCACGGGAGGGCGCGCAGGAGGCCGCGGTTTCCAGGCGCGAGGAGGAGGACCGCAGTCGCGAGGAGGGTACCGGCCAGCACCTACCCGTCCGACGCAGAGTGTGGCTGCTTCGTCCGCACCTAGAGCTGAGGGGCGTATCAACGCCCTAACACACAGGGACGCCAGAGCTTCGGGATCCGTGGTAGCAGGTATGGTTTCAGTTTCTGGCAGACTTGTTTACACGCTTTTCGATTCCGGTGCTACGCACTCGTTTGTCGCAGACAGTTTCGCAGTTAGTTTGGACCAGGATTATACATTGTTAGAGAACCCGTTCGTAATCAGAGGTCCGAGTGGTCAGCTGTTTGTAGCTGAGGAGGTGTACACGGGTTGCGGGGTCAGCATCGGGGGACACAGCCTGCCGGCTGACCTGATTATGATACAGATGGAGGACTTTGGGGTGATCCTGGGGATGGATTGGCTGTCCGCTTACCACGCCTTGGTAGACTGCTTTGAGAGGAAGATTGTCTTCTCCATTCCGGAGTTGCCTTCCTTCGAGTTTCACGGGCAGCCAGTGGACGGAGGTTTCAGGTGCATTTCGGCACTTCGGGCGGCGAGACTTTTGAGCCAGGGGTGTGAGGGCTTCTTAGCTTGTGTGGTGGCAGAGCGCAGCCCCGTGGCAGACTTCCAGAGCATCCCGGTGGTCAGAGAGTACCCCGACGTGTTTCCAGACGAGTTACCAGGACTACCGCTCGAGCGTGAGATCGAGTTTGAGATCTCACTAGTACCAGGGACCAGCCCCATCTCCACCGCGCCATACAGGATGGCACCGCTTGAGCTGCGAGAGCTCAAGTCTCAGTTGCAGGACCTTTTGGAGAAGGGTTTCGTGAGGCCCAGTGCGTCTCCCTGGGGAGCCCCGGTACTGTTTGTGAAGAAGAAGGATGGGACCCTACGCCTTTGTGTGGATTACCGACAGCTGAATAGGGTCACCATCAAGAACAGATATCCGCTGCCGAGGATTGACGATTTGTTTGACCAGTTGCGGGGTGCCACGGTGTTTTCCAAGATCGACTTGAGGTCTGGATACCACCAGTTGAGGATCAGGGAGACCGACGTCTCCAAGACAGCTTTCCACACCCGCTACGGACACTACGAGTTTTTGGTCATGCCGTTTGGGCTGACCAATGCCCCCGCTGCTTTCATGGACCTGATGAACCGGGTGTTCATACCGTACTTGGACCAGTTTGTGGTGGTTTTCATAGATGATGTACTCATCTATTCTAGAGATCGGACGCAGCACGGACAGCACTTGCGGATGGTTCTGGACACTCTGAGACGACGCAGGCTGTACGCCAAATACAGCAAGTGCGAGTTCTGGTTGAGGGAGGTGACCTTTTTGGGTCATGTGATCTCTGGAGACGGCCTGGCGGTGGATCCCGCCAAGGTCGAGGCAGTGCTCAGGTGGGAGAGACCGCGTTCAGTCACTGAGATTCGCAGTTTCCTGGGACTGGAAGGTTACTACAGACGGTTCATCAGAGGGTTTTCGCAGATTGCACGTCCTATGACACAGTTGACTCGGAAGGATGTGCCTTTCGCTTGGACAGACGCCTGTGAGGCGTGTTTTCTGGAGCTGAAGGAGAGGTTAACCTCGGCTCCCGTGCTCACCATCCCTGACAGTAGTGGCGGGTTCGTTGTGTACACGGACGCTTCCTTGCAGGGGTTAGGAGGTGTGCTCATGCAGAGGGGTCACGTGGTCGCTTACGCTTCGCGGCAACTGAAGCCCCATGAGCATACCTACCCTACCCACGATCTAGAGTTGGCAGCTGTTGTCTTCGCGCTGAAGACATGGAGGCACTACTTGTACGGTGAGACCTTCGAGATTTTTACAGATCACAAGAGCCTCAGATATCTTTTTGACCAGAAGGAGCTCAACATGAGACAGAGACGTTGGTTGGAGCTCCTGAAGGACTACGACTGCAGCATCTCCTACCACCCGGGAAAGGCCAATGTGGTGGCTGACGCCTTGAGCCGTAAGGCGCCCGCACGCTTGGCCAGTCTACAGTTACAGAGTTGGAGCCTTTTGGAGGAGGTGGGCAGTTGGCGACCTCTAGAGTTACGAGGATACTGTGGGGTAGTGACGGTGACACGGCAGACCAGACCAGAGTTGATAGACCGCATCGTCACGGGACAGATGGCCGATCCGTACTTGCAGTCTTTGCGCGACAGAGTACTGTCAGGGGACCCAGGGGACTTCTCTTTCACAGACCAGGTGTTACGCTTGAGGGAACGGCTGTGCGTCCCCAGAGACGAGGAGCTGTTGAGAGAGCTCCTGACTGAGGCACACGGTTCCAGATTCACCATACATCCCGGAAACACGAAAATGTACCATGACTTGAGACGCGAGTTCTGGTGGAGAGGGATGAAGCGGGATGTGGGTGAGTTCGTGCAGCAGTGCTTAGTGTGCCAGCAGGTGAAAGCCGAGCATCAGAGGCCTGCAGGGCCGCTTCAGCCGCTTCCAGTGCCAGAGTGGAAGTGGGAGAGCATCACCATGGACTTGGTGGTGGGCTTACCTGTTACCCAGCGAGGACACGACGCAGTCTGGGTAATAGTGGATAGATTGACGAAGACGGCACGATTCTTGCCGATCCGAGTCACTTTGGGACCAGCACAGTTGGCAGAGAGGTATATCCGTGATGTGGTGCGACTACACGGAGTTCCGCGGGAGATCGTATCCGACCGGGATACCCGCTTTACGTCCCAGTTTTGGGCTGAGTTTCAGCAGGCTTTGGGGACGAGGTTGAGGTTTAGCACGGCTTACCACCCCCAGACGGACGGACAGTCGGAACGCACGATACAGACACTTGAGGACCTTTTGCGTGCCTGTGTACTAGACTGGAGGGGCTCTTGGGAGGAGCACCTGCCCTTGGCGGAGTTTGCATACAACAACAGTTATCACTCGAGCATCGGCATGGCTCCCTACGAGGCTCTGTACGGACGGAAATGCACGGCACCCTTGAGTTGGGTTGAGGTGGGGACCAAGTGGGAGGTTGGCCCCAGGTTGATCCGGCAGAGTCAGGAGGTAGTTGAGCAGATCCACAGACGACTCCACACTGTCAGGAGCAGACAGAAGAGCTACGCAGATCGCAGACGCATAGAGGTGCAGTTCGAGGTCGGGGACCACGTCTTTCTTCGTGTTTCGCCCATGAAGGGCTTACAGCGGTTTGGGGTGAGAGGGAAGCTCGCGCCGAGGTTCGTAGGGCCCTTTGAGGTCCTGGAGCGGGTTGGACCCGTTGCTTACAGACTTGCCCTTCCCCTGCAGCTTTCTGGTGTGCACGACGTGTTCCACGTGTCCAACCTCAGAAAGTACGTAGCCGATCCCAGCCACGTACTGAGTCACGAGAGCGTCGAGGTGAGCGACGACCTGACCTACCCCGAGCGGCCAGTGCAGATCCTAGACCGAGCCGTCCGCAGGTTGAGACGAAAGCAAGTACCCCTGGTAAAGGTTTTGTGGAGGAGCCAGCGGTACGAGGAGGCTACCTGGGAGCCTGAGGCGGCAATGCGGGAGCGGTACCCAGAGCTTTTCGCGGGTACGTCTTTTCGGACCGGCCTCGGTCCTCTTTGAGTTTGTTATGGTTATTTGGACATCCTTTTCCCGCACCCTAGTTGGCGCAAGTTTCGGGGACGAAACTTCCTTTGAGTTTGTTATATTGTAACGAGCGCGTGCCCCAGACGTCTTTTAAGACGTCTGGGAGGTGGCCCAGACGTCTGTAAAGACGTCTGGGATCACATCCAGACGTCTGACCAGACGTACGGGATAGTTTACAGACGTCTGGCGAACAGTTATGCTCGCACGGGATATTCGTCTGCGCGCCTGTGCGCGCAGACCTGCGATCCTGCCTCTTTCTCTGCGGCTGCAGGCGACTGCGACCGCCTTCTCTCTCCTCTCCGCGCGGCGTTAAAAGGGGGGGCGCGCCTCCCCTCCCGTCTCCACCATCTCCCTCCTTCTTCTCCTGCCTGTGCGCGAGAGCGAGCGGACGCGAGGGCGCAGCGGCAGCGGCAGCCGCAGTAGGCGCGGAGGAGCTGCGGCGTGCGAGGGCGGGGCTCTGCCGTGAGGGCGAGCTCGCCGGGAGCGGCTTGGCCGGCCGGCGGAGGGCGCAGGGGGCGCAGAGCGTCGCGGAGAGGGACCTGCTGCGGGCGGAGCAGCGGACGCGCGAGGTGCGACGCGGGCGGCGTCGCGAGCGGAGGCCGAGCAAGGTTCTGATTCTGGAAAAATTTCCAGAATCAGACGTCTGGATTGATATCCAGACGGCAAGGTCGACGTCTGTGATATCATACAGACGTCTGAAAGGTGAGTTTCCGCTTTCTCCTTCTTTTTGTCGACTGACCGTACTGAGGGAGGGGGGTTGGCTGTGCGCAGGTCCTCTGATTCGTCATCTTTGCGAATCAGACGTCTGGAATTTGTACCAGACGGCGGGAGTGACCTCCAGACGTCCGGAGTGACCATCGGACGTCTTGGATCTAGGCAGACGTCCCCACAGACTTCTGGACGTCCGGGGAACCACGCTGAGCAGGTAATTCTCTGATCCACCGTTTAAGACGTCTGGAGGGAGTTCCAGACGTCTGATTTTGCACAGTATCGTCTTTCTCGACCCGTTTAGGGCCCGTTTGGGCTCCGTTTTCCGTGATTCGAGTTGCGTTCGTTTCAGAATTAATTCCTCTACCCGCCTACAGTAGCTATACACTGTTTTGAGACGCTCCTTGTGTTTGATCCTTGTGATAGGACATCGTTCGGTTGCAGTCTTGAGAGTCGCGGAGGCGCGCGGGATTCCCGATCACGCCCCCACTACTCCCGTTGTACCTAGTAGAGTGGTTTTAAGTATTAATAAAATCTGTTAAAGTATGGAACCATAACTAGAACCTAGGGCATTGCATGAATCCTAGGAATGAGAAATATATGGAATGATAGCTCCTAGGTGTTGCATGAATCCTAGGGCCGGAAACTAGATTGTATGATAGATCCTAGGATATGGCATGAATCCTAGGATGGAAAAACTAGTGGAATGTATATTACTGCAGTCTTGGAAAAATGGAAAGGAATATATAAGCTGCTTGTGAAATTAATTAACAGCTGCCTGTTATGAACAAAGAAACATGTTTGAGATCATGGAAATTGAGAACGTGAATCTGGAAAGTGAAACATATGATGTTCTGAAATAAAGAGCTGGAACCCTACGGGAAATTAGGAGTGGAACTCCTGGAAAGAAAAAGGAATGGAACTGAGATGTAGTTTGTACTGTCTCTTGGGTACACAGTACCAAGGGAAGTACCTGTACCTGTTTTAGTGCAGAGTGGGGCCAGCCGCCCCAGGGACCCGGGGTTAGGCTTGGCCGCTCTGTACCGACTTGTTGGCCCTCGTGTACGTAGTACCGAGGAGAGCTAGTAGTGTTAGGAGAGTACTAGCTACCCCACGGGCCCCGGGGTTCTGCTAGCCTCCTTCACCGACTTATTAGGCCCACTAGGGCAAACCAGGGTAGTCAGGCGAGGGTGCGCGGACTGTGGAGGGGCAAGGCCCCGGTTTGGTTACTGTGGAGGGGTTGGACCCCTGTTACTGAGAGGGCTCTGCCCTGGTTCCGTGCTGTGCTTTGGGCGCACCCGTTAACGGAAACGACTGACCGCCTGCCAGTGCGGGCTAGCTACCTGTGCGTTTATCGCGCGTGCCGTAGTCACCGTTACGTCTGTCAGTGACCTTGGGGTGGTTGACTGAGGGTAGGATCACCACGGGGGACTCTCCCGGCCAGGAGAGCACCACGTGCTACTTCTACTTTTGGAAAAGACTGCAATCAAGATCGTCCCACGAGGACATCCGAGATCAAGTAAAGGATCTGAGAAGTAAATGAAATAGTGAGAAAAATTGAAAGATGTAAATAAAGGAAGTAATAGAACATAACAGCTACTGTACACTCTACTGTTTCCTTTAGTTAGTTTGCCACTCTACTCAGCGTTTTGCTGACGTGTTACACTCGTTACCTTTTTCAGGACCAGGTGTTGAGCAGCCAGGGTCGGCGGCTGCAGAGGGCGCTGGGCCGAGTAGGGTTCAGTAGAGTTACCCCAGCTTTGTACCCCTTTTTTGTTTCTGTTCTAGTGAATAGTTTCTGTTTCCGCTGTACCTTCTTTACCTGCAGTTTTGTTATATGATAAATGTTGTTTTCTGTTGTGGTGGTGCCTACTGTAGTAGTTTCTTTCCTTACTGCTGTACTTTCTTACTGTTAGTTATATTCATGCTGAATGTGGTTTATTTTTACTGTCTTTTGGTTACTTCCTCGTTGGACGACTGGGTCTTGGGATTAGTCGAGTCGGTCCAGTTCTCGTGTCTCGTAGGGACTCGGGAATCGGGTCGTTACATCTTCCCAAAAGAAGGACAAAAATCTCTTTGATTGAGATTCTATCACCCTTCTTTAAGTGGTATAGTTAATGATTTTATTGACATCGATGAACTAGAAATAACTTAGAAATCTTAGATGATGATTTTTATTCAAATAGGATTTTTCATCCAAAGGGGGTTTGTGTATTTGGAAAATGAAATAAAGTAAAGGGAAGAAAATTATTTTCATTTTATCAAATAAATTTCTATCATTTCCTGGTATTTGTGCATTTCCCTTTATTTGTCATTTTTTGTGCAAATCACTTTTCCTATCATAAGGGGTATAACATTGGGAAACTGGTTTCCTTTCATTTACTAATGTAAGTACAAATGCAAGGAAAAATGTCAAAGGGAATTTGAGGGAAAGCAAAGGAAAATTTGATTTTATTTCCTTTTATTTCCTTTGATCGCAAAATCATTTTCTTGTAATTTTCACTACACAAACACCCTTATCCCTTATTGATTAATTTTTTCTTATATACCTTAAGATCATTTTTAATTATTTATTCACACCATTCATCACTCTTCTAGTGTGAAATTTCAATAAGACCTTATCTTATGTAACTAGAAAGTGGTCACTCTCTAAAGATATCTCCTAAGACAACATAACAAATAAGACTAACCATGAACTTCAGTAACATTGAGACGAGTTATGTTTGTCCAAGAAGGGATTCCTTAAGTTCAATTCTCTCTCCAAAAGATTCTATCTTTCCAATTGTCATAGCTGATTATCAGCATTAGCGTAATTGACTGAATGTAAGTAGCTAGTTGCACACATCTCAACACACCTAACATTTCTATCTAAATATTTGTATCTACCATTTCGAGATCTCCTAACTTAAGACCACACCATGTAGTCGACTAGGCATTGTTGTATCTATTTTTTCTTTAGTTATCAATTAACTTAAGTCAATTTTACATTTATCATCATTAATTAGCCTACGTATCTGGTTATCATCCTCAATTAGGGTCTTCTTTAATTTCCAAATATGTTCCTTTGCATAATCGATTATGTTTATTCATGGCAAGCTATGATAATAAGGAAAGCCCTATGCATCCAGCAAACATGTATTGAGATTGCACCCAAAGGATTTGATGCTTGTTCTAAAACATTCTCTAGCCTTTCTAAACCCTGTATTAACTTTCACAGTAGTCAAATCATTTCAAAACTAGATCAAATTACCAAATTTTAGTTGCAAGATCACAAAGAACAAAAACTTTAGTAAGTCTAGTTTACTCAACAAAACATGAGCTTTACAATAATTTGAAATCATGGAACTCTCTTTTGAGCTCAAGAAATTATTTGGACTCCAACTAAATCGATTTGTTAGGATTTTGAAGCTCCAAAGTTTTGAACATTTTTTGCATATGAAAACAAACTTTAAAAATCTACAATTTATTTGGTTCGTTGTCCACGTTGTTGATACCTTCCATGTGAAGCCCTCATCCTTTCCATAAATGCTACCTCTTGAGTCTATCACATCTACCACTTTGCACTTGGACATTAGCTTTAATAAGCTATGCATCAAGAATTTTGGCTACACACCTTCATAGCCCCTACTACTCCACAAATCCCATGGAACTTAAAATACATTTAATTGCATTCACTTCAACATTAATTATAAGAGGGTTCATCCGTTGCTCAATGTATGGGTTATTCACTCATGAGTTACGGTATCACTATACACAATTTTATAAGAAATTCCAATGGTTCATGTGGTTGTTGTAATTTAGTTGGTTACACAAGATGCTATCAAAAGATATGATTATTATCATAATCATAATCGACTATGTTCATGTGTGTCTTATTAGAGTCTTCTTTTGACTTAGGCTCAATATTACTCACTTTTCTTTGATCCTTTATATTTTGAACCATTTTCTAGGCTTTCTTTATCAATTTTCATCTTCAAGAATAGTAGACCTTTCTCCTAATGGCTAGGTTGAAGGACATGTTCTTTATTAATAAAGAGTTATAGTGCGTGAGCATGATAGAGGCGATGTGATTGCTAGGGACTTAGTGAAGGTGTCAGTAAAGTGTGGCATTGTGCATGTGTGTTGCATTATTTTTTTTTGCAAGATATGAGAAATTGATATTCTTAAACTTAGTGCTCAACTCTTATTTATTGAAAATTTTTCTATTTAGGAGACTTTTGGTGATGATGCAAATTAGTAAATACGCCAACACCTATCAAATGACAAAATAATGTATATAGATGTACGATTGATCTCATAATACTTTATAAGTGAGCTACTTGCTATAATTATAATGATGGTGACTTCAAATATATAATTTTTTCCTTAGGGATTGTGTGCCTATTTATATTTTTCTCTATATAGCTTTCGCTTCACCATTTCCTTTGAGGTACAAGGTGGGTACAAGGTAGGATGCATCCACCTAGTATGCTTGTGCACATAAGTGTTAGAAGATTAATTTCCTAGAATGTTGCATGCACAAGTGTCATGAGAAACACGTGCATGTTTAGGTCTGCATAGAGGCAGCGTATCACGCATGCTAGGCATAGCACTAATGCCCAATTGTACCCCTGATACCATGCTAGGCATACCACTGATGGGCCTGGTACCATGCAATCCTTGAAATGATTAAAATCAACCTAATAAAAACTAGGCTTGGGTCTTGAGTAGAGTCTGGTCCCACCCCTTATGGGTGTTGTGTATCCCTGAAAGAGGCTCGAGCCGCACATTAAACCATTTTGGTTGAGTGTAAGAGTGGGATTGAGTTTGGAAAAATGACTAAGTGTGGATAGAATTGAAGCACAGTGACAAGAAAGAAAAGAGATTTAAGGAGAAAAGGGCGAGTTAAGAGAGAGAATGGGCTGAGTTGAGAAATTAAAAGAGAGAGGAGAGACGTATGATACACTAATTAGAAGTATGATTTTTATGTTTAAAGTTGTCTAATCACTTAAACAGATGTTTGATGGTGAAGAAAATGGAAGGCTGATAGAGAAAAGAAGTGTTTGAGTTTTATATTGTAATAAAAGGCATTTTGTATTCATTATAGTTTGTTTTATACCTTATATTTGTAACAATCATTCCTTTATTTTTATCATTCATTGTAAAATCTTTCATGTATTTTCATTTTCTATTAATGGAATAATTACCGTGCTTTAAAGTCTTAATTTTTGTGCAATTATTCATGTGCTTAACATATTACTATTTATAGATTTAATTAATCAATCTATTTTTTAATTATGCATTAGAATAAGAATGGTGAATTAAAATTACACTTATGCCTTCCAGTGAACAACCTGGACTCAACCGGTTAAATGAAATAAAATTTAAAATGTTAGGTTATCTTGACCCTATATTACAATAAATGACAATAACCTAATGATTCAAGTTAGCCTAAGCCCATTCTTTACATGATTAATTAAAACTAATAATCTTAATTAACTGTGTTGAGAAATGAATGAACATTCTCCCCTTGCAATAGTTGATTACCAGACGTCGCCATCGACACACACTGATATGATTTGCTGACTAAGAAGATATGCGCACAGAGCCATGCAGGGCATGCATGTTCAAGAGGATGTCATAGATGTGCACATGGCCTAGGAGGTTCCTTGGTCCATTTGATTTTTATTCCCTAGCTTTGTTATTTTGGAGGCACGTATTTAACTTTAGAATGGTCAGAACTCCTTTTCTGTCACAAAGATGGCAGATATATTTTGTAAACAAGAATATGTTAGTTTCTCTACAAAGCCATGCGATACGCATCCCTCTTGTA
The DNA here is from genome assembly GCA_037157565.1 of Thalassia testudinum. Classification (NCBI taxonomy): domain Eukaryota; kingdom Viridiplantae; phylum Streptophyta; class Magnoliopsida; order Alismatales; family Hydrocharitaceae; genus Thalassia; species Thalassia testudinum. The sequence continues at coordinate 61,424,076 of JAZHRO010000030.1, forward strand.
AGCCATGCCTTTAAATGAGGCTAGTAACTTTGAGGCTGCGTTTGACTTCGGTACCATGAGTGAGGATAATGTATTGCAGGCAGGATTGAATATTGAGGATGTGAGTTTCAAGGAAAGATGGGAGAGGGGTTACCGAGGGGATGGGGGTGGGAGAGAGAGAGGAAAAAAAGGTTTTCTAATATTTTAAATTAAAAAAATATTTAACAACTATCTCATCAAAATTCACTAACTTTCTCTCATCTTTCACAAAATTAACATATCAATCATTCATAATCTTACTAATTATTACAATTCCATCAACCAAATACCTTCCCATATTTATTCCACTTTAATTCTATCTGAATATAACCCCATCCCAACCGCAACGCAACCTGAATAAAACACACTTGAATTTGCTTGCAACTACTTCTATGCATCTCCTCACACGGTGGTCGTTAGCCAACTACCCATCGCCACGGGACGGCAACGATTCTCCCGTCCACCACCGCCTATGCACCGGTCCGCGCGTTTGGCGACTACCAAGTCGGACCTTACCACACGCGCAAGCAAACAGAACACACACACCCCCACGCAACGTACCAACTCCAGTCACAACTTAAAATAAGCAGCAGAGCTGAGCAGAGAGAGAGAGAGAGAGAGAGAGAGAGAGAGAGAGAGAGCTCAGATGGAGATTCTACTAGCCATCCTCCTCCTCCTCCTGGTAAGCCTCGCCGTGCCCGGGGGCGCCGCCGGGAGGTTTCTGGCCGCGCCGCCGAAGCCCGATCCGACGGACGCCGCGCGCGCCGCGAGGTGGCTCGCGGCTCAGAACACTTGGGGCACCCTCAGGTCCTTTTGGTTTCGATCTCTGTTGCTGAAATCCTTGTTGGGTTTTCTGTTTGGTTGCTTAGATTTCGCGTCTTGATCGTTTCCGAGATTGTTCGATTGGGAAAGGCGGGATCTTTGAGTGTGTTTGAAGTAGTTGCATTGGGTGGTGAGTGGGGAAAGATGGGATTTTTGAGATGGTTTCTGTTGGTGTGGATGTTAAGATCGTGAGGATGATTGCGACGGAATGGTTCTGGGATGTGCCCACAAATCATGGTTTTGGTAGAGGAGAAGTCCGGGGAGAATTAAGACGGAGAGACTTTGGGTTGATCAGGTAAAATAGCGATATTTTCGAGAGTGTCTCTCATACGGTGGCCTTGACTGGAAGAAATTGGGGTGTATGGAAAAAAAAGGGGGATTTTGAGAGAACTTATACTGGTATGGTAGATATATTGATGAAAGAAATTGCAAAGGAATAGACTTGGCATATGCTGCCAATCATGATGGGGTTAGAGGAGTTCAACTAGAAATTTTTTTTGAGGAGAGGTCAACGCTCGGGTGAAATCATGATTTTTTAGAGAGCATGTCTCGCATATGGTGGCCGTAACCAGATTAAATTGGATTGCATAGAAGTTATAAAAACTATTGTAAGGGGATGCAGCATATGAGGTAAAAGGGTATTGCATTTGAGTTTGTTCTACAGAGATAACCTCTGTAAAGATCTGTATCTGATTCTGTTAGCACTGGATTGGAATATGAATTGTCAACTTGCAGATGAATCCTGGCAAGTAAACAGGTGAGTGATCCACCCAAAGAGACCATGGTTCAAAATTTGCCTTGCTTGAAAAAAGAGAGAATATCAATAGCTTTCAATCATATGAATCCAAGTTAAGGCTGTGATAGTTTATTTGTTGTAAGTGAAGGTTGCTTCTTTGTAACACGGTGAATTTAAATGGATATATCTTAGCGTTGGTCAACTGAAAATGGTAGATTGTTATGCAACTTTGAAGTAACTAAAGCAAAACAAAAGTATATAGCTCATGGAGTAATATAAAGGAAAAAGACAGGGCCTTGTCAGGTGTAAGATCAAGGGCTGAGGTCGAAATAAATTGTTGGCTTCTCAGTATTTTCTTAGGAAAACACTAGCCCATTGTGATACATCATATATTTGCAAATGATCATTTTGGACTGACAGAATTTTCATGAAAGGAGTGGCAAAATTAATTTCTTTGCTATTTTGCTTTGGTACTGTTTCTGAATCAATCCTTATCTTCATTGACTACTCTTGTTAGATATGTTAGGACATTTTTCCATCTAACATATGTGGCTCAATTGGTTTTTGCCTGACTTCTATTTCAAATTGCAATGATACCACATGTGATGCTGATATTTTGAAATTCCTTTGGTTGGAAGACAACTTTTCAGCAAAAAGTGGGAAAATGAAATTCACACCCTATCAGCATGCCTGATATGTTATATAACATTTGAATGTCATATGTTTATTTTTTCAATATATGATGCAATACCCTTGTATCCTTAGTTCTCAAACTTGGGGTGTTATACCCTTGATACCTATTTCCATACCCAAATCTGCACCCACGATGCATAAGTTTCACTGTTGAATGTGCACTGAATTTGAATAATGGCTTAGCATTCGAACCTCCACACATTTGTTAGTCTTGCCACTAGTTTATAATAGACGTGTAACGATAGTCAGACAAGTATTTTGTTGTACAATTTTAGCTGCATGCTCTTCTACCTTTCTAGTTTCATTGGAACCTTAGTCTGATGGGAACACATGGACATTGAAAGAGAAGAACTTTAGAGAGAGATAAAACAGATAGTTAATTTTTATGAACTCATTGAAGAATACAAAGTGCTTGCTTTTTCTATTTTGAGCTCATTTGTCAATGCTATGTTGGGAGGGATTTCTTGTTACCTTTTTGGGCACCTACCTTATCTGAAATGAATGAAGTGCGAAGCTAATAATCTCAGGCAGTCGTTCTTAAAACTATTACAACAACAGAATGGACTATTTGGTATTTTCACTTACCCTGTTTGGTCGCCTGAGCTGAAATACTATCACATTTCATTGATCTCTCCAACCATGCAACATCTTCAATCTGTTCAGTCTACTTAGTCCTTTCATATTTTGCTGATCATATATGTGGCATATGTTGCAGTACAATCTCGGCGGACTTGGGTGGTGCTCCTTTTGGGTATGCTTTTTTTACAAGAGAAATATGCAATGAGCATTTGCATTGTATTTTTGTTCTGATTTAACTTGAGAGTGGCTTTAAATGAGAAAATGTTTTTTGTTTTTTCTTTTTTGAAAAAGCAGACAGAACATTCAACTCTATACCAATGTAATATGTTTGTGCAACTACTCTTAAAATTCTCCCTTCAACATGCAGGAAAGTGGTTTCATTTAGTGATGGACCACCTGGTGAAGGTCGGGGAATACCGTACTTCTATTTAACAACTCTTGATCCTACTGCAAGATATGCCCTGAAGGATGAGAGAGCATCTTTTGCACTTAGTGAAATTCCAATTGGGACCTGTGGCAAAATTGATCCTGAGAACCCAACTTGTGCAAAACTCACCCTCACTGGAAAGGTAGATGCCCAAATGAAAAAGGAGTAATTTCTTGGTTTTATCTTTCTTGCTTATGTCCTTTGCTGTATGGAGTGTATAAAATTTTCCCCTTTATATTTTGCTTCTGTACTTAAAAAGAAACTATTATACACTGTTCATATTATTGTTTATGTTATCCCAGCTGAAGTTGGTTGATACCGACTCAGCTGAAGCAGAATTTGCTCAACATTCATTATTCTCGAAGCATCCTGAGATGAAAGGTAAGAGAGTTGACTGGTGCATTTTTATGCCATTCATTGTAATTTTGTACGATTTGGGACCCCAAGTGTCGAGTATATTTGTTGGTTTTTGTTCTCTTGCAGATTGGCCCAAGGGTCACAACTTCCAGATCTTTAAGCTGGAGATCGAGGATATATTTCTGCTCGACTGGTTTGGGGGTCCAAAGCCTCTTACTTTAGATGAATATCTAAACCCCAAATTGTAAGTAAGCATCAAAGTATTGTACTTTATGCTAAGGTTGCTGGTAACAACAAAATCATGTAACCATGCTTGTACAATGAATAAAAACAGAATCGGTGCAGTTCTTTCCAAGATATTACTTCTAGTTTTTTAAGTATACAGGTGCACTGCATCATTCAAAATTTAAACATCCACTTAATTTAAATATCAGAAGCAACTTCTAGGAATGGAAAATTGGTTAGTCAGTACTAACATCAAGTAATGTGGGAAAATTTAGCAGTAGTAGATTCTTGGGACTTGGGAGCGCACTTTCAGATGTAAATGCATATGTTTTTCTTTATGATTTTAAATTGAGCTAGATTCTATATTTGCTTGAAGTTGGGTCCATGCTGGTTTTGGTCCTTGGAAAGAACAGAGGTTTGGTATTTTGCCCCTCAAGCTAAAACATAAGGTGTCAGATGAATTTTGAATGTTAATCCTAATGAAACAAATGAATTGCATTAACCTTAAAGGGAAACCCTAGTCCTTTTTTATATAAAAGAAGATTGGATTAATTACATAAGTACCTCTGAAGAAAAATAAAATTTACCAAATACTCCTACAACTTAACACTTCTCCTCAAGATGGAGTGTAGATGTCAACAAGTCCTAACTTGCTGGTTAAAAAATTATGACATTTCTTCTTAAGGGCCTTGGTAAAAATGTTAGCAATCTTGTGATGAAATATATGTGGTACTTATCTTGCCTTCTAGGATAACATCTTGTATGAAGTGACAATTAACCTCTATATGATTCGTCCTCTCATGAAAAATAAGATTAAAGGTAATATATGCTATAGATTTATTATCACAGTAAACGGTGATGGGGGTATCAATTACTACTAGATCCTGCAAGAAACCAATCATCCACATGATCTCACATGTCGCTGTGCCATAGATCTGTACTCTGCCTCTGCATTGAAGCGAGCAACAACACTCTGTTTCTTGCTCCTCCATGAAGCCAAATTTCCTCTTAAATAGACAGCAAAGTCAGATGTAGATCTCCTATCCTCTACTGACCTTGCATAATCTGCATCAGAATAAGCCACAAGATTTAGAGTGTCACTCACTCTGTAATACAGGCTCCGTCCTAGGGTGTTTTTCAGATATCTCAAAATGAGACATACATCATGCCAATGACTGTATCTAGCACTCTACATAAACTGACTAGCACGATTGACTGCAAAGCTAATATCTGGACTTGTAATAGTCAGATATAATAACTGACCAACAGTACTACAGTACATGGTAATATTCTCAAACAGAGGATCTGTCTCATCTGAGCTGTGAGAAGTAGATGCGTCCACTGATATCCCTGATGGTTTGGATCCAAGAAGTCTAGCCTCTTCTAGAATCTGTAGGGTATACTGCCACTGTGATAAGGATAAACCTCCCTCCTAATAGTCTTTATCCTCGGAAAGTAGCGAAGATCCCCTAAATCCTTGGTGACAAAAGTGAATTGGAGAAATGCTTTTATTTTAGTGATCCCATCGGTATCATCACCTATCAAGATCATATTATCAATGCAGATTGCCAAAATAACCGCTCTCTATATCCCATCATGCTCTATTCGTCTAATAAATATAGAATGGTCAGTAGTAGATCTCTGAAACCCCAGCTTCTTGATCTCAATGTTGAGCCTCTCAAACCAAGCTTGTGGACTCTATTTTAAGTTATAAATGGCCTTTTGCAAGTGGCAAACAAACTTCTCATGACTGTCATAACCTGGTGGCTGTCTCATGTAGACCTCCTCTGCCAAATCATCATACAAGAAGGTATTTTTTATATTAAGTTAATGTAATGGCTACTCTTTGATTACTGTTAGAGACAGAATAATCCTAATAGATGCAATGCACACTACAAGGGAAAAAGTCTCAAGGTATTCTATCCCATAAGTCTAGGTAAATCCATTGACAACAAGTCTAGCTTTATATCTCTTCACTGTCCCATTGGACAGGCACTTGATGGTATACATCCATCTGCAATCAACCACTGTAGCACTCTTAGGACATGGAACAAGATCCCATGTTCCTCTTCTCTGAAGAGCCTGCATCTCCTCATCTATGGCTACCTTCCATTTTGTATCATGAAGTGCCTGGACAAAATATTTAGGAATAACTGCCGTGGTAATAGCAGAAGCAAACTGTCTGGTCTCCCCATAAAAATGAGAGATAGTAGTGTATCAAGATATAAGATGAAGGGTGGTGTCAGATCTCCTCTACACAATCTCCTCCTCCCTATCTAACTCATCGCTGTCTGAAGAAACGACAAGTTGAGCTGACTTGTCACAAGCAAAGTCCTGTGGCTGTAATCTCCTGTGATATAGCTATGTCTCCTCTACGGCAGCCTCTATGGATGATCCTTCTTCTGAGAAATAAGGAATTTTCTTAAAGAAGGTTACATCTGTAGTAACCAGATATCTCCTATGAACTGGGTCATAGCACCTGTAACCTTTTTGGGTCCTGGAATAACCAAGAAAGGCACACTTTGTGGCACGATGAGCAAATTTATCCTGGATCCCATAGTTTTGAACAAAACAGACGCATTGAAACACTTGTAGTGGCATGGGAAAGGCTCTGCTACAATCAGGATGCATAATCTGATACAAAATCTGACCTCGAAGCATAGAAGATGGCTGCCGATTAACTAAATATGTTGCTGCGAGTATGGCATTACTCCAAAATTGCTTAGGAACCTTCATATGTGACATCAGGGTCCTGGCAATATCAAGTAGATGCACAACTTGCGCTCTACAATCCCATTCTGCTGGGACGTATGAGCACAAGAAGTCCGATGGATGATCGCCTTTGCACGGAAGGTCTCTTGCAAGTCACCATGCATGAACTTTAGTGCATTGTCACTGCAAAAAAATTGAATAGTAGTACCATATTGAGTTTGCACCTTTGATAGAAAATGCTGAACAATAGTGAGAATCTCACTACGAGCCTTCATTAGGAATACCCGCGCGAGTCTGCTACAATCACCAACCATAGTTGCAAAATATCTGTGTTCGTTAGTAGAGGCAACTCCAAACAGTCCCCAAACATCGTAATGTATAAGGGAAAAATGAGTAGAACTGACACCAATACCTCTCTTAGGATAGCTGCTCTTGTGATGTTTTCCCAGTTAGCAATCTTTACAGTCCAAGACCAAAGAGCCTGGTAACTCCAGATACATTTAGTGTATCTTCTTCACAGAAGGATGCCTAAGTCTTTGTGCCACAGTAAAGGATCACAAGAGATAGACACCACCCCAGCAAACAACATGGGCGTGTCTAAATAATACATGCCATCTTTCTCTATGCCACTGCCAATAATATCTCTTGTGTTTTGATCTTGAAAATAAAAATGCTTGTCGTAAAAAATGACACGGCATCCCAGATCTCTGCAAATTCTACTCACTGACTAATGATTCATAGGAAACTCAGGGGTGTAGTATACCTCCTCTATCTTCGTCTTGGGTGTAGCATCCACACTCTCAACGGTAGTCATAAGGAGGTCTTTTCATTCACCACTCAAACTTCTCGCACCTCACGTGGGATCATAGGGTTCTTCATATGATCTTTGTCTCTAGTGAGATGTACAGAAGCTCCAGAATCTATCACCCAAACACTTCTGTATCCCTTTCTTTTCTTCTCAACCTCTTGGACTGCAAATGTTAATCCTTCTACATCTGAGTTTGATTTTTTTGACGTATCAAACTCATCTTCTTGACATTGGAGAAGACTCGTCATGCTTGACAGAGATATCTTCATTGGTGACAAGAGAAGACTCATCACTACCTTTGCAATGCGCGAGATAGGCTCAAACACATGCAAAACATCTGTCCATACTGATTTCGCCCCCTGTGGACTACACCTCCATCCATCATTGGTAGTGCACCCATCGAGTGAGCAACATCCCCCAACCACCGCTACAGCAGGGGCGATGGAAGGGTCTGCTGGTGTCGCTGGGACTACTGCACCATCGGCAGCAACCACAGGGGCGGTGCAGACCGGCAGCGTGGCATCCAGCAGCAGCGGTGGTGACGCCATGATTCCCAGTGGCGGTGTGAACTGGGCGCCGACTGACATGGAGATCTCCATTCGATCGGTGCTGGGAATGAGATCCACACGATCTCCCATTAAATCACCCCTATTTGGGTAATTCAATCATATTTTTTTTTTTTTTTGGTAGATTCTTGGTGGGACATTGGCTCACTGACTTAAGACCACTGCTCTGATACCATGTTGAAACAAATGAATTGCATTAAACTCAAAGGGAAACCTTAGCCCTCTTTTATATAAAAAAAGACTTGAGTTAATTACATAACTATCTCCGAAGAAAAATAAAATTTATCAAATAGCCTTATTCTTTTCGGAAAAAAAAAGATGATTTCGTAGGCTTAAGAACTGATAGGCAACATAGGAGGAATGGAATCTTGCATCTCAAGCTAAAACAAAAGAAACCTTGGATGAATTCTGAATTCCGATGACTTACAGGTTCAAGAACCTGCACAGCAGACGACTGCTTTCTGGTTTAGACCAACATGCCGTTAATATTCTTTCTACTAGCTGATGACCTTAATCTGACAACTCTATCCGGTGTTTCCATGGAAAACCCGAGCACTAAAACAAAAACACGTACATTATTATCCTCTCATTTGATGAATGATGCCAATTCTGCTCTTAAGACACCCGCGGCCAGGCAGAGTGGCTGCGGGAACATGGTTGTTAACTTACCCTTATTATCATACAGGCTTATGAACTTCAACTCATATGTTTACTATAGTGATTATTTTTTTTATGTGTGACATTTATAGTTTTTTTTATTGTGTGAATGGTGGTTGGAAAATGTATATTCTATGTGAAAATCTCCATGTAATTTCAACATCATAGAAACAACTATAGACAAATATTGTGGTGAAAGGGACATAACTTAGTTGTGAGGAAATGATATTGGGTTTCTCAAGTTCAAAGTTCAATTCTTGATTTGACTGGAGCTAGGCACCTGTTCAAGGAACCATCCCTTCAAAAAAAAAACAAGAAAAAGAAAGAAAGAAAGAAAGAAAGAAAGAAAAAGAAAAAGAAAAACCTGTCCAAGGAACCATTGTGGTAGCATAGTGGAGAAAGTTATACATGAAAGCAAAACAGTCCCAGAAGCCAAGCTTAAGAATTTGCTGCATTCCATCTAAAACACATGTGATCATACCTGTGAGTATTTTTTTTCGTGAATTTTTTGCCTTTGTGTTCTTAGTCCCTGTAAATTCTTTCTTTTTCCAGGAGCAAATTGCAATCTATTTGAATCAAAGTAAAGACTGGATTTGTTTCATACTAAGCCTTCTCTGGATATTATCAAGATCATGGCGTTCTACACATTGTTTTGCCCATGTATAATTTATGAGTTGATGTCAATTTGCAGATGCTTTCTCTGCCTATTGTTCTGTGCCATTTCAATAACTGTGATTAGAACCATGGAAAGTTTCATGATTCCTATTTGTGTCATTTTATGTTCACTTTGCTGTGCACTTGATTCCAATGTACTTGTATGTATCAGACAGACACCATGTTTGTCATATATTTGTCAATCTGTTGTATCATGTTTGTATAATTTCTTGTTGAATGCATTACTTTATCTTCTTGGAAGATGAAGGGTTGATTGGGAGAAGCCGTGTAGGTATTTGGTTTATTTGGATTTGAAAATTTGACCTCACATGTAATCATTTCAAGTAAAAGTGCCATGATCCAAATTTCCCTTGAGAGTTCAATCTGATTATAGCTAGTTAACTGCTCTCCATTGGAAGTAAGCGATTGCCAGTAATATCAAAGTTGGTTATGATAACTAATTTTTTTCACGTCATGGCTGATTTTAGTGGTTAGAATGTAAAGCACTACTTAGTCATCTAAAATAAGATTTGTTAATGATCAAGGCAGTATCATTGGGTTTATGTTATGGAGAGGCAATGTGTGTAGTTACATGTTAATATGTCAAAATACATATTAAGTTGTACGTGATGTCATTTGAGTTGTATGTATGGAAATTTACCAGTGTTTGGAATGAAAAACAACACTATTTGATAGAATAGCTTTTTTCATTGTTTTTCAAAAGCCATTCTTTTATAATTGTAAAGCTATATGTTTTGCAATAATCTGAGTCTGTTCATAAGGCTGTTACCTTTTTGTGATAGCAATATTGAATCTCAATCTCTAGTTCCCAGAATTTGACCTTTCTATGCATTCATCGTAATTCTTCAATTCCTTGCGTTTGACTCTTAGGGAAGCCTACGTAGATTATATGACCCAGATGATATCTATTCCTTTTTCTATTCCTATATGGCAATTCCTTCAAAACCCGAGGATACTCCCATATTTGTTAGTTTCATATTCTTTCATCTTTTTGGAAACCCAAGGAAATAAATTTTTATCACATGAGCAAAAGAGAATAATGACTTTGAGTTTTATCAAGTCTGAAACCTAGTGGAATGTTGATTCTCATTCTCTGGTTCGAAGTTTTCACCTTTTTATACATTTATTGTAACTCTTTAATTCCTTGTGTTTGACTCTCAGGGAAGCCTACATAGAGATTATGATCTAGATGATATCTGTTCCTTTTCACTCCAGGTAAGCAGCTATTATGACATTCTTGCTTTCCCAGTGTTTTTTCTCCAGTCCTAGTTTTAGTGAAGGAACAGGATGAAAGGAGAAAAACTGAGGGGAATGAGTTTCAGGGAGTGCTGGGAAAGGGCATTGAATGCTGGCAATTCCTTTAAAACCCATGGGTACTCCCATCACTTTAAAACCCATGGATGCAGTCTCCTTTTCTTTGAAAAAATTTTTTTGGTCACGTGAACCAAAGGGAATGATAACATCAAGGCATCAAGCTCTACCAAGTGGATTTATTTTTTGTCTTATATTTTTATTATACCATTTTTTTTCATCCATAAGCAATTCTTCAATGGGTATTGGTTAAATATGCCTTTCCATACAAAATTTTCAAGCTTTTTGAACTGATTGCACAATGAATGAGTGAACTGCACTTGGTTGATAGGTTTATTAGGTTCAAGCAAAAGCAGTCCTTCCAAATTCATAAGCAACTTGTAACTTGGAAGCTATGAAAAAACATTTTTCTTCTGACTTCTATTCCACTTTGCATAATACCCTTCATGAATCTTTGAGAAGTAATGAATTGATTTCACGATGGCTAAATAAAATGAGGTTGATCAGTAATTAGGTTCAAAAAGGTACTCCTCAAGCTTAAGATGCCATCTAGTAACCTTGGAAATCATAGACCACGGACGCTCTCGTCAGAGGTCATACAATAATACATGATTATTTCAGAAGCATTGACATACTGAGAATTTTGCAACAGCTAGAAGCATGTCGTCAGGTCAAGCTACATTGACCATGTAGACAGGACTAAAGCTTGGAAGCTACAATTGCCTTGCTCTGCTCCAAGTAAGGATAATCTGTATATCCTACAACTGGGTCATACGTATAGAATGTTGCCCTTACATATCGATTAAGACGTGCATTCTTCTTGAACCTTAATACCAGGTCGGGGTTGGATATGAAGAGCCTTCCATAGGAGATGAGGTCAGCATCGCCGTTGGCTAAGGCCTGCATCCCCAACTCCCTCGTATAGCCACCACTCGCCATGAACGTGCCTTCATAAGCGTCACGCCATGTTCGTATCATCCTCGCTTGCTCTTCTTCGCTCCCATGCCTGCCCACCTCAGTTTGCCCGTAAGCAGTGTAGCGGGGTTGTGTAATATGGATGTAAGCAAGTGGCTTGTTGGATGCTTGCTGAAGAGCATTGACCCTCTTGATCACTTCGAGTCCAAGGGTTAATGGGTTCGAGTCGTATGCATCCATGTGATCGATGGCGGGAGATATGCGAAGCGCAACGCGATCTGGACCGATCGCATCACAAACCGATTGGAGGATCTCCATGACAAACCGGCAGCGGTTGGAAAATGACCCTCCATACTGATCTCTCCTATCATTCATGCCATCCTTTAGGAACTGATCTATCAGGTAGCCATGAGCACCGTGGATTTCAATGCCGTCGAAACCTGGACAAAAAGAGAAAATCAACCAATATTATTCATATTGTAAGTGTGATTATAATTTGCCTGACAACTAAGAAATGGAAATAGAGATTACCTGCTTCCATGGCATTTAAAGCAGCTTGTCTGTATTGCTTGACGATGGTTGGAATCTCAGATGTGCTGAGGCGTCGTGGCCGAGCAAAGTTGCCATAGGTTCCATCAGGCATTAGAATCTTAAACCTTGTTGATATTGGTTTGTTTGTGGAAGAAATTGGAGACGATCCTCCTGGCTGATAGACTGTCAAGATATCAAAAAAAAAACATAAATTAAACAACCAAATTGCAATAATCAAGCAATAAGGCATTCCAACCAATTAATAAATGTAACAAAGAATGGAGCAGTGAATAGAGCCATGGTAAATAAATTCTGTTCTTTCTCTTTTTTATTTGTTTTTCTTTTTTGTTTTGATGAAAGAAGAAAAACTAAGCCTTGCCTGCACTCCCCGTCAGTTAGCTAACTTATGAAGCAAGGCATGATTTATTTCCAAAAGAGCTTTATTCCAGTGTTGGGGTAGCGAGTCTCAGTTGGACAGATCACTTGGATGGCCAAGTTTCTACTATTTTTAGCCATCCACATCTCAAAATTGGACAAGATGGTTGGCCCAACCACCTACATAAAATATAACAAATGTGGATCAAGTGTGTGCGCATTTTCCAAATTCCTCCCATTTTACTATGTTTCTATTACTTTCCCAAGGTAGCGACCGGTACATCAATATTAGTTGAAAATTAGGATAATTGTAATTTCATTGTAGTCAGAAAGCACTTTGCAATAAGAAAACCTTGTGCTTCTTAACCATTAACATCTCATGAAGGGACAAGATTCACCACAGTAACTTTAATTTTACAATTAAAATACACAATACATGTTTATAGCATTGTCTATAGAATCTAATGAGGATATATTGAGAGGATGATATGCTTCCAACAACCTTAAGTTATAATAAATTCAACCAACATATTACAAGAATCTTCCTATACACGATAGGAAATGCAACATCACTCCTTAAGCATTCATTCATCAACTCAGATACAGATACGTAGATTCGAGCACACACCCACTCCAAAACTAGCTCACTCACACCTACACTCTCAATTGCTGGGCAAGAGCTTATCCACAAGCACATTCTCACATGAGGTTTAGACTCCCTTACATAGAGGAGCCACAGGAAGTAGCTTTCCAAGGGAAGGAAAGCAACAAGCAGAAGACTCTAGGGTCACGTTTAAGCTTCTCAAAGAGAATCTTGGGTTGGCCATGGGGTTTTTTCCTTCAGCAGTGGTGGTGGTTGTGTGTGTGTTTTGAAGGGGGTTCTTGAGAAGCATGCAAGTTGGCTTGCCAAGTGATCGTCTTCATGGAGACGAAGGATCCGACTCAAAGGGTGATCGGATTCTCTAGAATGGGTAGTCCAACAGAGCAATCACACAATAGGCTTAAGAGTTGGTTATCCAATTCCACCTTAAGAGGTGTACTAGTGGGGGAGGATGAGACTCCCAACTATGTACTAGAATTCACTAGAGTAGACATGGTATACAATCGCTCAACTCCTCTCGGATTGCTTGGGGGGGCTAACATGCCTTCCCACATATATATATCATGCTAGGATAGAGCTCTTGTTGATATCTTCTGAGGGGATTGAGCTTGGGCTCCTAGCAGGATCTCCTGAACGGATCATGCTCCTAGCAAGATTTCCTGAGCGGATACATTGCCAGTGTCAGCATTTATTGGAGGCGCAAGCCTGCTGTACCCTTCGTTGAACGTCTACATCTCAAATTAAGCATTCATTCATTAACTCAGATACAGATACGTAGATTCGAGCACACACCCACTCGAAAACTAGCTCACTCACACCTACACTCTCAATTGCTTGGCAAGAGCTTATCCACAAGCACATTCTCACATGAGGTTTAGACACCCTTACATAGAGGAGCCACAGGCAATAGCTTTCCAAGGGAAGGAAAGCAACAAGCAGAAAACTCTAGGGCCATGTTTAAGCTTCTCAAAGAGAATCTTGGGTTGGCCATGGGGTTTTTTCCTTCGGCAGTGGTGGTGGTTGTGTGTGTGTTTTGAAGGGGGTTCTTGAGAAGCATGCAAGTTGGCTTGCCAAGTGATCGTCTCCCTCATGGAGACAAAGGATCCGACTTAAAGGGTGATCGGATTCTCTAGAATGGGTAGTCCAATAAAGCAATCACACAATAGGCTTAAGAGTTGGTTATCCAATTCCACCTTAAGAGGTGTACTTGTGGGGGAGGATGAGACTCCCGACCATGTACTAGAATTCATTAGAGTAGACAGGGTATACAATCGTTCAACTCCTCTCGGATTGCTTGGGGGGGCTAACATGACTTCCCACATATATATATATCATGCTAGGATAGAGCTTTTGTTGATATCTTCTGAGTGGATTGGGCTTGGGCTCCTAACAGGATCTCCTGAACAGATCATGCTTTTAACAAAATTTCCTGAGCAGATATGTTGCCAGTGTCTGCCAGCGTAAGCATTTATTAGAGGCGCAGGCCTACTGTACCCTTCGTTGAACCTCCAACGACTAGGTCTCTCCGGGTCCGACTGTGCCCTGCCTGCTTGTGTGCAAGTTGGTTGGACTACCGGGTCCAGCTATGAAGGGGGTTCTTTTGGATGTAAGCAGATCAGATCTCCAAACTTACCTTTATTCGAGGTTCTCCAGGTCAGATCCTTAGTTTTGGGTCTATTGCAGGGTTTTGGGTTCAAGGGTAATTTTTGTTCCTCATCACCAAGGTAGCTAGCAAGGAGGTGTCGCTTCTTAACATAGCCAACAAGTGATTATTTTGTATGCTCCAATCTAATTAGTTACGAAATTAAAAGCCATCTTTGGGTTGTCAATAGAAGGCTTCTACCATATAACAAGTATAGAAACTATTGACCTAGCTTGTTATCCCTTGTTTTTATCTTGGATAAGGATGATTTCGTTATACTAGACAATGGAATTGCTTGTCGGCAACAAAATAAACATGATTTTCCAATCCATAATGATGAAAGCCCAAATCGAAGTATATAGTAGGAGGAATAAGGGAAATCACCTTGGTTAGATGCACGACCAACATGCCACAATTGGCAAAAGATTATGCTACCCTTCGCATGAATAACATTCACCACTTTTTTCCAAGCTTGGATTTGCTCCTTAGTATAAATGCCTGGGCAATGTGGAAATCTGGAAGACAAGACAATAGATGCCAATGTTAATTCCTACAACTAATAAAATAACAAACAACACCTTTAGAGGATAGCCAAAAAAAATTTGATGTAAGCTTTGGTTTTCCTTCAATGCATTGAGCATTTCCACTCAAATTCGCATGCTTTTGAATCAAATCAAAGTTATAACAAATGCCTTTCTGATTCGTTGTTCTTTGTAGCAACGTACAATAAGGCAGCAAAAATATATTCACAGAGAAAACTTAGTATGTTAGGCTTCATTTTTGTCTTATTTTCTTTTATCAGATTATCAATACCTACAATTTGTTGCTTGTTATACTTGAAAATGTGTTAAAATTTTTACCTTAAAAAACCTTTCATTATTCCCGTACTATTTCATTGGTTTTTGTATGCTTTAAATTGATGGCATTGTTAGAAATGATAAAACTCAACTAACATTTTGTCATCATGCAAACAAAACAAACATCAAGATTAATTAGGTTCAACTACTCAAAGCCTTCGACTCCACTCTAATCTGCTATCCCAAGCCATTCTTAGATTAAGGCTCCCAAATTTTGATACCTTCTTACCACGCAGTTGCTATTAAATAATG
Source organism: Thalassia testudinum (assembly GCA_037157565.1). Taxonomy (NCBI): domain Eukaryota; kingdom Viridiplantae; phylum Streptophyta; class Magnoliopsida; order Alismatales; family Hydrocharitaceae; genus Thalassia; species Thalassia testudinum. The sequence goes on from JAZHRO010000030.1 coordinate 61,439,835, forward strand.
TATCACCATCAAAGAGGTTATGCTCATACCAACATGAACATTAAAGAAAGATGAGATGCAAGGAATTTTTTAATGCGTATCAGATAAAGGATATTTCCTTACCCGTTGGCAGCAGGAGAGATCACAGTCCCCTCAGAGACGAGAAATCCACCGGGAGTGGACCTTTGTGAGTAGTAAACTACATTCCCACGTTGCGGGATCCCATCTATAGCTCTGCACCTAGTCATAGGTGCAAGCACCACCCTGCAATCGAATACAAATAAAAATGCAAAAAAATGATGAAATACTATCAGTAATTACACAGGAATGTCTCATTGGATTTCTCAAAATGCATTGCATCCAACAAAGACGCATCTTCCCCTGACCTGGGAATCGCGGAACCTCGCGAGAGAGCAAATATTTCAATTTTTTTGGTAAAGTTACGCAGATACCAAATTGGAAGATCAATCAACATATAAGGCTATAGATAATATTAAAAATGATTCAACTAAAACTTTAAAAGAAGGTAACCCTAACAAAGAAAAATGGGATGAATTCCAGAAATTCCGCATTCATCTTTCCAACTCTCAGCAACGAAGCATGCGGGAAAACTTGAGAAATATACCATCGTGTTGCCAAAGAAACAACCCAATCAAAATTGGGTGTCCATAAAAATCGCATCTTTTTCATGAATTACGAAGCAATCGGCCTTCAGAAAATTAGTAGCCCGACCCACTTCAAAAATCGCATCTTTTTCAGCAACTACAAATCAGATCGAGCTCCAGAGCAACCCGTGTCCAAATCCTCCGCGGAAACTGAGGTCTACCCAATTCAGCTCACCTGTGGGCGAGCTCGAAACGGCCCATCTTGAAGGGAGAGAAGAGGGTGGGCTTCTCATCTGACGGCCTCTCCATGCGGAAGCTCTGCGAGTGAATTGGGTTCCCCCGGCAAAGAAGCAGGAGGCAGAAGGGCGAGTGGGGCACGGAGGAAGGGGATGATTAATAATTGAGAGGAGAAGGAAGTTGGCTGGTCGGAGGATCATATCGGCACGAGGAAGTAATGCCGACGCGTGTGTATGCACGGGGAAAGGCTGCGGATCGGGAGGACGGAAAGTGGACGGTCGATGGAGACAGAATCATACCGTTATTTGAAAGACCGCTGGGCTCTTTATTTTTATTATTATTATTATTAACAAGATTTTCTATTTAACAAGGGATTAACATTATTTTTTAGATAAATATTATACGTATTAATATTATAATTTAACATCAATTCAATTAAATGTAAATTGATGTTAATATATTATGCAAGTAAATATAATTATAAGTTAACATTAATTTTATATTTTTTAATAATATTTTTTTAATCTCTTCAAGTAACTAATCTGAAGTCGTGGTAAGCTCAAAGGTTTTCGATTGTCCAAAAAGATTGATAAGAATCTCTAAGTATCCCCCTTCTTGTTATCTCGTTGGGGGAGATAGTGTGAGAGGTGCATCTTGGAGTGAGACTCATCTCGTATTTGATAATGTACACAACCTAAGTAGAATCTTAAGTGATCTCATCTCGTGAACTTGAAAATTGAAATCGGAATGAGTGAATAGTGGTGTGTAAGAGTCCAATCTTTAGAATGAAATGATTGATTGTAAAATTTGTTTACTTGTGATGCATCGATTCAAAACACTTGTAGAATTATTTCTGTGAAAAAAAATGGAAGCGAAGATCATGGGAGTGAATGAAAATGGATATTAAAGTATGAAAGTTAATTATGGGTGAAACATATATCGATAAGGATAGGAAGATGAAATGGAATTGTAGTAGTCTTATAAAATTTACTTGATAGCTAGTCAAAAAAAACTTAAATAAATTCTAGACACAAGGTGGAGGTAAATATTACTTAGATTCCAAGTTAACAATGGATCGGCAAAGAGCAAGTGTGAAAAATAAAATTAAGCTAGAAGTTAAGTATTCGAAGTATGCATATAAAATTACCAGCAAATTATTTCATCAAGATACATAATATATTACAAAGGATAGATAAAAGAGAATCCTCCTCTATCTAACCTTAGAGTTTAAGTCAGCAATGGTTGATGGGGGTCATGAGCGATGTTAATGGTGATAGGACTGTGGGTGGTAGATGATGGTTGTGGGTATTGATAAAATCAAATATCCAGGAATGATTAGTTATGATGGAGAAGTTAAATGGAACTAGATCTAACCTAAGTGCACATGATCTCTTGAGTAGAACTTAGTTATCTCTTTAATTAGTTTTGGTTGTCTTTCACAAGAATGAGAAAAAAAAAAAGAAGGAAAAAATCAAGGAATTAAAGGGGACCTGAATGAGAAATCGATTCAAGAAATTAAAATAAAAGGATAAAGAAAATGAGAGAAAATAATAAAGGATAAGAGAGGGAGAATTGATGGGAGAATAATGCCTATTTGATTGGGCTGGACATGGACAGGTGTTTAATGCCCATTAGAGAATTAATAGAGAGCATTGGCTGGTGGTATTAGTGCAAGGAGAGATTTTGGAAACGGGTAGCGGCTAATGGCTGGTCTTAAAGGGAGAAATTTCACGGGGAATTTTATGGGAGTTACTCTAAGGTGGATTTATGTAACGCGGGTGCTTCGGATTCGGGTTGTTGTGCTGACCAAAAGTGTGTATTTGGTAGGTGATAAGGTGATTTGGGAACAAGTTTGATGGTATTTATTTTAATTTCTTATTAATTTATTTTTTCATTTCGATGTTTTTTTTTTGTTGTTTTCTCTTTGTCAAGAATTGGGTATAAAAGGATTGAATAGTGTCGTCTTATGTTTGGAAATAGGGGAAGGGTATAGATGCAAATGAGGGTGTGTGTGGAATGAGTACGTAGGGGCATAAGTTTATATATGAGATTAGGCTCATGATCTATGTTTTACTTTAGTTTGATGTAGTTAGATTGCAGCTTCACTTGTGAAATTTTTTCAAAGAAAATATGTCTTATATGACACTTCTTGCTAAAATCTCTTCCTCTAAACATGTACATATGTCAATTGCGTGATGCTTGAGGAACTTTTCCTCGTAAACCATGGCATGGGGCTTTTTAATTCTTATGAGTTTTTGGAGGTTGTAGGGTAACAAAGCAAAATTCAACCATGGATTTAAATGACCTTGAAGGATGCCAGTGTGAGGCATGTCTCTTGGTCGCATTGCCTACTTTAAAGCCTTGGATCACACAATCAAAATGCAACCACATTGGGTACTTGCATGAGTTCTTTCATGAGTTATCGTAAAGAGACTTTTGCGACCATGATGGCACAAAGTCATATGAGTAAGCCTCCACTCTCCCCTCCGTTGGGAAGGAAGGAAAGGGAGAGAAAGCCCTTCCTCACAAGATTCCATGGTTTTTAATATCTCCAACAACACCTCCTCTCTATCTCAGGCTAGGTTACATTCCATTACCTCCAAGGACGAGGACGAGTTCACTCCTTTTCCCAATGTGTTTAGCTCAGTGCAACCAATGCCAACTCGATTGAATTTTGTTGGCAATTAGGAACATGGGAGGGGGGAGGACAAAGAAGCATTGCATCGTTTTGATCAACAATCTTCCTTGTTTGTACAACCTTGATTGGTGGAAGGTTTTTTCCTGTATCACCTTGTCTCTCAAAGCTGATCTCCTCATTTGATGTTAGCACACCAAGTATTTGATGACAGATTGTAAACACTTGTCTACTTTTCGAGCCTTCTAGCTAACGCAATCTTATCAAAAAGAGAAAAAGGACATTACTATGACCCTATATTACTAGGGAAAATGAAGGAAAACCCAAAATTATACTAGAGGAGGATGAATAGTATAAGATAAAAATATATGGAAATAAAAATTCAATCATATAAAATGTTCACCACAAGAGAACAAATTTTTAGGTGAAAACTTCAAGGGTAAAAACCACCACCTAAGCATCTCGACTTAGAATTTTCCGGTCGATCGAGTTGACCAAATGCACTACGTACTACTTAAACAAGGGTAGTATAACCTCAATTACAATCACACTATTTTATGTCGAGGGTAGTGTACCTCAAGCCCTCCTCTTCACGAGGAGTATTTTGTCTCACGAAGGAAACGGGAAAGAAAAACAAAATTCCAAAAGACATGTAGAGACACATAGAATAGATTAAGCTATGCTATTATAGGCGAAAGGACTTCCCTAATATGGAAGTAGATTGGCATGATGGTGCAGCAGAGTTTTGATGCTCTCTGATTTCAAGTGTGGAGCTTAGAGAGCAAGAACTTCTCTTTTTGATGATCTCTTTTCTTAAACGCTCAAAATGATGGAAAGTATTGTCTCTTAGGTGCATCTAAGCCAAGGGGAGGTCATCTTCTATTTATAGAGGCCTTAGGACCCTTCAAAAAGGCTTGGGAGAAGGCTCCTAGCAGTTGGAAACAAATTCAAGATAAATCAGGCCGGAATCAGGGTTATAATGATTCTGATAGTAAAATCAAACGCCTAATTTTAGGGTTTGACGTCTAGTTAGATGTCTAATAACAAGTTTGGATGTCTGATCTGAAGGGTCAGAGGACGGGTCAGACGACTAATCAATGTTTTGGTCGTCTGATACAAGGGTCAGAGTTCCTGATTTCGTTGGACGGAAACAGGGTTTTAGGTCAGACGTCTAGGATGTCATTTTAAGACGCCTGAGTAAAAAATTGGACGTCTAATTTTGTGCAGATTTGTTCATATTTTGGGCTAAATCTAAACAGGATTATAATGTAAAGTGGTCAGATGACGTATTGGATGTCTGATATAACTATTGGACGTTTGAAAGTTGCAGGAGTTGATTTTCGAGATGCAACAGCTATGAAGGTCTAACAGACCTTAGGTTTGGGTCCAACAACTCTTTATCAAAGGTCTGGAAATAAATGCTGGGCTACGCTAGTTTAGCTTGCTAAGAAAAGCCCAACGGTCCTCTTTTGAGATGTCTGGTTATGCTCTCAAACGTCTAATTGGACATCTGGACTATAGGCAGAATGTCTAAAGGTAATGGTCGCAAAGCATTTATTTCAGCCTAAGTGGTTGGTCGTCTAGACAATGTGTTAGATGACTTAAAAGTTGATATCAGACGTTGACGTCTGATAAGGCTGTGTGGAATCTATTTTAATTTTCTAAATTGGTTTTAAGATTTGCCTAAATGTCCTATAATAGTGTAAGTTGTTACGAACGGGCGCTCTAGACGTATTTTAAGACGTCTGGGAGGTGACCCAGACGTTGTACCAGACGTCTGGAATCACTTACAGACGTCTGACCAGACGTCTGAAAATCGATTATTTTGGCACGCTCGTGCAGACCTGCGTTTTCTCTCTCTCTCTCTCCCTCTTTTTCCCTCTCTCCTGCAGCCACAGATGCCTCTGCCGCGTTCTCTCTCTCCTCCTCGCGCGGCCTTAAAAGGGCCACGCCTCTCCCTCACTCCCGTCACCTCCGCCTCCTTCCTCTTCTCCTTCAGCCAGTGCGCGAGAGCGAGTGCGAGGGTGCAACGGCAGCGACAGCCGCGGTGAGCGTGGGAGGAGGTGCTGCGTGTGGGAGAGGCGCTCGGCCGTGAGGGCGAGCTCGCCGGGGCTGCTAGGGCTAGCCGGCGGGGGGCGCAGCAGGCGCGGAGCGACGTGGGGGGACTGCTGCGGCTCGAGCAGCAGGCGGAGCACTCGCAACGCGGCCGGGCGTTGCGAGTGGCGCCCTGGTTCTGAAAAATTTTCTAAAATCAGACGTCTGTGCTTCTATCCAGACGACGGGAACGACGTCTGGAAGACTGTCCAGACGTCTGAAAGGTGAGTTTTTCCGTCTTCTTCCTTCCCTTCGATTGACCGTACTAAGAGAGAGAGGAAATGGGTACGCGCAGGGTCGGAGATTCGCATCCAATGCGAATCAGACGTCTGGCTGCAGTGCCAGACGGCGAGAACGACTTCCAGACATCCTGGGTGACCATCAGACGTCTGGGAACTAGGCCAGACGCCCCCGCAGGCTTCTGGACGTCTGAGAGCCCACGCAGAGCGAGGTAATTCCCTGATCCACTTGTTAAGACGTCTGGAAGAAGTTCCAGACGTCTGATTTTGCACTATTTCGTCGTTTTCGACCCGTTTCGGGCCCGTTCGGGCTCCGTTTTCCGCGTTTCGAGTTGCGTTCTTTTCGGAATTACATCATCTACCTGTCTACAATAGCTGTATACTGTTTTGAGAAGTTCCTTGTGTTTGATCCTTGTGATAGGACCCCGTTCCGTTGCAGTCTCGGGGGTTGCGGAGGAACGTGGGATTCCCGACCATGCCCCCAGTTCGCCTGTTGTAACCGGTAGAGTGGCTTTAAGTATAATCCGTTAAATTATGAAACCATAAATAAAACCTAGGACATTGCATGAATCCTAGGAATGAGAAATAGATTGAATGGTAGATTCCTAGGGTGTTGCATGAATCCTAGAGCTGGAAAACTAGATTGTATGATAGATCCTAGGATATGACATGAATCCTAGGACGGGAAAACTAGTGGAATGTATGAATACTGCAGTCTTGGAAAATGTGGAAAGGAAATAATAGCTGCCTGTGAATTGAATTAACAGCTGCCTGTTATGAATAAATGAACATGATTAAGAATATGGGATGTATGAACGTGAAACTGGAATGGTGAAACTGGAATGTTCTGAGTTAAAGAGCTGGAACCCTACAGGGAATTAGGAGTAGAACTCTTGGAAAGTGAATGGAATAGAATTGGGGAAGTGAGCTGGCCCTTGAGTACGGAGTACCAAGGAGAGCGACTGTCCCCCCTGTTTAGTGCAGGGCGGAGCCAGCCGCCCCAGGGACCCGGGGTTAGGACTGGCCACTCTGTACCGACTTGCTGGCCCTCGTGTACGTAATACCGAGGAAAGCTACTAGTGTAGGGAGGTACTAGCTACCCCACGGGCCCCGGGGTTCTGCTAGCCTCCCACACCAACTTGTTAGGCCCACTGGGGCAAACCAGGGTAGTCAGGCGAGGGTGCGCGGACTGTGGAGGGGCAAGGCCCCTGTTTGGTTACTGTGGAGGGGTTGGACCCCTGTTACTGAGAGGTCTCTGCCCTGTACTGGTTCTGTGCTGTGCTTTGGGCGCACCCGTTAACGGAAATGACTGACCGCGTGCCAGTGCGGGTTAGCTACCCGTGCGTTTACCGCGCGTGCCGTAGTCACCGTTACGTCTGTCAGTGACCTTGGGGTGGTTGACTGAGAGTAGGATCACCACGGGGGACTCTCCCGGCCAGGAGAGCACCACGTGCTACTTCTACTGTTCGGAAAAGACTGCAATCAAGATCGTTCCCACGAGGAACATTCGAGATCAAGTGAAGGATCTGAGAAATAGATAAATTGTGAAACAATAGAAAGACGTAAATAAAGGAAGAAAGAAAATTAAACAGCTACTGTACACTTTACTGTTTCTTTAGTTTAGCTGCCACTCTACTCAGCGTTTTGCTGACGTGTTATACTCGTTACCTTTTAGGATCAGGTGTTGAGCAGCCAGGGTCAGTGGCTGTAGAGGACGTTGGGTCGAGTAGGGTCCAGTAGAGTTACCACTGTTCTCTTGTACCTCTTTTTGTTCCGTTATAGTGGGTAGTTCTTGTTTCCGCTGTACTTTTCTTTACCTGCAGTTCATATTATGTTATGAATGTTGTTCTACTGTTGTGGTGGTATATACTGTAGTAGTTTCTTTCCTTACTGCTGTATTTCCTTACTGTTAATTATATTTATGCTGAATGTGGTTTATTTTACTGCTCTTTTGGTTACTTCCTCGTTGGACGACTAGGTCTTGGGATTAGTCGAGTCGGTCCGGTTCTCGTGTCTCGTAGGGACTTGGGAATCGGGTCGTTACATAAGTGTTCATAGGAGTAGAATGTTTTGGGCTCTTTAACACATTTCTAAGGAAATAAAGACCAAAAAGAAGAAACAAATCATTTAAATAAATATTCTATCATATTCTTCTTTTTCTTCAAGCTTTAACCTTAAGAAAAGCTCTTTCTCCTACATCAAGCTCCTCCAATCTGACATGAATGAGAACTTGAGCTTCTAGCACTTGCTTCCATTTGCATTTCATTTTGAAATCTTAAACTCAAATGCAAATCTTAAATTACGAATGTTTTGTTATTATCAAAATCAACGATCGTAATATTTTTGCACCAACAAAACTTGATTTCCTTCCATTTCCCATTATATGTACAAACACAAGAAAGTTGGCAAAAGAAAGAAGATTTTTTTTTTATTATTTCATTTACTTAACTTCCCTTTTGATCCTAAAATCACCTTCCTTCAATTTTTGATGCGCATATGCCTCCTTTACACTCCCCTCGAGAGAATGGGTACTACGTAGGAAGTACACAAATATGAAACTCTCAAATAATAAATCCTAATTATCCTTAACACTGTTGTTCATTTACTCTTTATGCCCTACATTTTTGTATCTATTGCTCATAATATCTCTAGAATCTGTCTCCAAAAGAATATAACTGGACTTTGGATTCCCCAAGAATGCTTCTCTTATTTTAAGATGGTTATTTTATTTGATAGTTAATAAAGTTTCAGCCGTATACTCTTAAAGAAATAAAAAAAACATGGTTCTCTAATCCTATTTACACAAATAATAATAATAATAATAATATTAAAAAAAAAGAACTTCACTCGCCACACACAAGATCCTACGAAATAAATTCGAGCTATGTAATTTTGGAAAAAAAGAATAAGATAAGGATTGATCAACCTTTCATCTAAGGGGAGAGGATGCTTAATACAGGAATTTTCATGAGATCTTGTATAAAAAAAAAAAAAAAAGGCTAAGATGCAGCAAATCGACCTCTGCGTCCAGCATGGCTTACAGATTTCACCACCACCTCCTTCCAAAATCTCACCTTAGATCCTCCTCCCCAACCCAACACCACTCCCCTTACCACCACACGCCCACGTGCTCCTTCTCCTCCCATCTCCACTTGTAGTCAACGATCACCCTTTAGATTCTCCCCAATTACCACCACCAACACAAAGAAGAAGAACACAGCCATGTCAGGAGGAGGACTTCTCCCCTTCTTCTCCCTCGGGGGCCTCACCTTCCTCCTCCTCTCCCTCCACGAGTCCCTCCTCCTCCCCTTCTCCAGACACCACCACCTCCTCCTCCGCCGCCTCCTCCTCCTCCCCCTCTCCCTCCTCTCCACCTTCCTCCCCCTCCTCTTCCTCTCCTCCTCCCCTCTCCTCCTCTCCCTCTCATCCCTCTCCTCCCTGTTCCTCCTCTCCTCCCTCCCCTTCCCCCTCCCTTCCCCACTCCACCACCTCCTCCTCCTCTCCTCCTTCCTCCTTGAGCTCCTCTTCCTCGTCCTCCTCCCCCGCAAGGACCCCCTCGGCGTCGAGAACCAGTACTACACCCTCCTCTGCGTCCCTTCCCTCCTCTGCTCCCTCACTACCCTCCTCTGCCACCTCCTCCCTCGCTCCCCACACCCACCCCTCGCCCGCTCCCTCTCCCTCGCCCTCCACGGCTCCTGGCTCCTCCAGATGGCCTTCTCCCTCTTCTCCTCCGCCGCCTCCCGCGGCTGCCACCTCCTCTACCGCGGCGCCGGAGACTTCACCGTCCTCTGCGGCGGCCACGGGGAGTACCACCGGGCTAAAGCCATCGCCACGCTCCAGTTCAACTGCCACCTCGCCGCACTTGTCGTCGCGGCCGTTGGCATCTACTGGCTGGTGGGTAGCAGAGGAAGTCGGGAGGGAAGGCAGTATGTCGCTCTCACGGAAACTGCAACGGTGCGCGGGTTGCAGCCGCCGACGTCGAGGTACGTGCTGGTCTCGGAGGACGAGGACGAGGTCGAGGAGGCGGTGGACGACGGGCAGACGGGAGCGGCGGTGGCCGTCGCCGCATTGGAGGTGGAGGTTGAGGGAGGCAAAGGCTCCTCTGGCTCTGTTTGAGGATTTTGGTGGGAGAATTTGAAAGTTGGTTACTTTCTGTTAATGGTGTTTTTCTTGCTTGGCTCTTCTGTTATGACAGCTGAGTGGAGGTTCGTTACGTTCCGTTGGGTGGATTTGACATTTCCGACAGTTGTTTCCGATAGTAAACAATATCAAAGGGAGATAGAAGACGAGTTTCGGATTTTGGGTTGTTGTTGGTTTTGCTTGTTGTTTCCTGCTATGACAGTTGGATGATTGAGGTTTCATTCAGAAACATGACTCATCTCAGATTCAGTTATGGTCATATGTTACGGGGCATACTTTTGTGATAGGTATGAAACCCATGATCCAAGGAATTTGGTACTTGTGAGGTCAGTAGTAGATGTGCTGTATTGATAGCCAGCATGTGTATGTGACGAGAATCCGCTATGGAGCATGTGACTATAGCTGATTTGGATTAGGGAGTAAGAGGGAAGATGCGTTTGTTTTTTCTTTTTTTCCCTTGTTGTTGTTGTTATATAACATATGCCCTTAACTGTACTTCATATTGGGTAGCTATATATATGCATGATGGTGGAGGGGGAGTGGATTTCTTAAGTTGAACGATGTGAAGGGAAGACATGAAATCTCCTCTTCAGGCGTATTTGGATTGCAGGGATGTATTTGGTGTTTGAATTATTTGTGTAGTTGAAATGAACTGAACTCAGTTAACGCAGTTACAGCAAACCTACTTTATATCTTACCGTCTGCCTGTTTTCAGCTTTGATGTTGATCTCATTGCATTCTTTGCACCTTAAAGGAGCATTAGATATCCCTATACCAAGATGTTACTTTTGTGCATATGCTAAATCTAAAAGGAAGCCCTACCCATGCTTAAGCAGAAGCCTTTTCGTATGATTCCAGCCGTGTTATAAAGCGTCGAATGCTACATTAGGGTTTTATTGCAATTGAGATTGTCTTGACCAGCACCTTTTCGTAGGAGCTGTCTAGGCACCGGGGAGATTTTCTGGTCTAATGATGCCAATGGATATTTTTGAATCAGCATATAGCATCCATATTACCTTTGGTGAAATGGATGAGTTTAACACAAGGGAAGAAGGGACGGGGATATATGGTTTTAGCAATAACAATGGCAATTTCCTCTTTTGCGTTTCTCTCAATTGGCTACTCAAGTTGGATTGGTGTTTGATGCATTTTGAAATCAACACAGCAAAATTGTTATTCAATACCAGCAAAGGGTTTGCTTTGTGGATAGACTGCCGAGATTTCGAGTGCTTTTCCCTCCTCATTTCCATTTCAAAAGGGTGAAAAGGATGCTCATAGCAAGCTAAGACATGCTTGTGTAATTCCTGGTCATGGAACATTAGTTGTTCCTTTTGCAAGCTAATTTCTTAAAAATGTCAAGTGCTGCGAAATTCTAGCACTTGGGGATCTTAGCTGGTATCGTCATTCATCATGGTTTTTTTGTGCTTTCTAGAGCCATATTATGAAAGGATGCAGGAAAATGTTACTGTCTCTTTGCGGCACAGCTTAATTAGACATTGGATATAGCTTTCTTTGATTACAATAATATCTGTTAATTGCAGTACAGAATTCATTCTGCAGGTATATTATATTGGAGCAACCTATTATTAGGTATAAGAATGTGCCTGTTCATCAACTCCATCCTATTCTTTTCTACATATTAGCAGCTGGTCAGACTAGCTTATAACCAATCGACAACCCAATCGACAAAAACTAGTCTCTCATTTGAATCTGACAGAAAGCAACATTGAAAAACAATTGCACCATAGAGGTGTTTTGGATGATGGTTCGGTGGTGCTGGTGTTTTCAGCTTTGGATTCTTCATGCATCCATGAATATTCTACGATTGCATTCCCCCATTTTCTGACTCTCTGAGAAGCTTGAAGAACAAATCCTCATCGTGTAAAAACTTAGCAATATGTGCTCATATAGAAAGAACGGCGAGAAATTCAAAATGTTTTTGTTTGTTTGACCCACGACACTATTTTGTCATCAGCTTCCAATTTTAGATCGTAGAAAAAGACCAGGAAAAAAGGAACCCGTGTTCAGAAATGTAGAGCTGGAATGGAATTTGAACAGGTCGTGCCTTTATTTTGAAGCTTAATTTGGGGTATTACTTAACCAATCCCAGAGTACCCACACAAAGGCTGGAATGATTGGAAATATTCAAATATATATGTAGTCGCTAATTTAACGTCGATCTCCCACCCTTTTCTAATTGCCTATTGACGCAGACATTATTAAAATTAGGGCATATGTAAGGAGCCCTCATATGCACTCTTGTCTCCTCCCAATTTGTTTCAGCCATTAGAGTTGGAAAAACTTTTCAGGCTTGAAGTTGCAGTAGATATTTGGTTGAAGTGATTTGAAAATAGATTCTGACATTGATTTGAATATCAGGATGGAAAGGAGCAAACATGTTTGTTTTCCACTGGATCCTTAATTAGAAATGGAAATTTTTTTATTAAGATCAATTTTAGGGGCATTTAAATAAAAACTATAATATTTATATGGGTATATGTATAAAATAATAAAGAACAAAGGAACATCTCTTTAATATTTATGCTTTACATGGGTCTAAATGAAAAATAAATAAATAATCAACAAAAAGGGATAATCATCCTCCCCTTTGGCACTTCTAGAAAGTGAGACCACAGCCCAAGAAGAAGGTCTACGCACGGAAATGAGGAGAGTATAGGTGAGAGTTGAAATGGGAGTGGGGAGCAATTACGAAACAATTAATAATGGTAATTCTGTCTTAAAAAACCAATATGGGAATTTCTCACGCAATGTGTGGGTGAGTATTTCTTGCAATTAGAAGTTTAGAAATAACCATGTTAAAGTTGGACCTAATTCTTTGCCATACAAAAACTAACTTTCATATAAAATGTTGAACCTCGTCTAAAAGTAGTTGCATGGGCCACCCTTATATACCACTCATAATTCTTTTGAGTTATTCTTTTGGTAGTCCTTTCCTTTCACTAGGATAAGTTATTCTCTGATACCACTTTGTGACACTTTGGATTCTATTCTAAATATGCCACCAAGTTTCTATTTAGTTAATATTGTTGAGTCACTTGCCTTAATGGACTTACCACTAGGTAGTTCAAAATATTTAAACCCATGTTATATAGTAGCATATCTTCATACTTATATATCACTCATAACTCTCTTAAATTTACATTGTGGTACTATCTTTTTAGATGTACCTACATTAAGGTGCTTACATTGAACTATTAAATTAAGGTGCTTATAATACAGGGGCATCACAAATAATTGGCATAAATGACTCATCCAAGCGAGTTAACAATAATTTCATAGAGGAAATTCAATCACTTGAAAATTACCTAAATGACATCTCATTGATAGAATGTCTGGATGAATTGTACTTATGTTGGGCAAATAATAAAATTTAACCAATAAAAGCTACAAATAATACTAGCCTTTAAAGGAATAATCTCTCTTTATTTATCTGTTACCTGGAGTAAATTTCTGCAGCCTAGAGTTTCTTTTTCGGGCTGTTAGCTACCAGAAACCAAATTATTCGCCTTGAAAAACTTATGAAAGAGAGACTTATATCTTTTGTAAAATTAATGTGAAAGATACTATTCATCTACTCCTTACACCACTTAAACCTTAGGATGTGTCAGTCATAAATAATAATCTTAGCCTTTTTTTTCGCTTGATTCAAAGGATTTTTTGCATAAAAATTTTCTAAAACCCTATTTTCCTCCTCTGTTGTCTTACTTTGTTTCATTTGAAAAGAGAGATAAAATAAGATTTTTAATAATAAGGAAAATACCTATCTTTTCAATTTAAAAGTTACATAAACTTCTTACCCAGTTACTTTGAGGATGAATCCATGTGAGTTTTTATATAACGATCCAAGCCTACACTACATAATTGATATTGACAATTTATTAGATAGAGTTAATAGATCCAAAACAACTATCAAAATGTTTAAAATCAAATTATCAAGTAATAATTTACAATATTTTGTACCCTAGTATTCAATTCTATAAGTTTTTTATTGCAAGGTTATTTTTAAGGTGTTACACTTAAGAACGGATATAATGGATTACTTCATTGGTATAACTACCTCTCCTAGAAAATTTTCTAACATGCCATTGAATAATTGATTGAGTGCCTTGCGTTGATTTAACATTGGACTCCTTGTGATTGTTTGTATTGGGATAAAATGCCTAATTTTTTTTCTTTTTCTTGCTCATCATGTATTGCTCTATGAGCTTTAAATGCTTCTCGATGGTCAAATGGTGGTCTTTTTTGTCCCTTTTCTTCCTTCTTTTTTCTTTACCAAACTATACAAAAATGCATTCTATGACATGTTTTGCAATGCACAGTTACGATGTATCGATATAAAATGATGTGGAATAATTTTACATCAATATAAAATCAAAATACCTACCTATATTATAAAATACACCAACTTTTACATTTTTGTATGTACATTTTATTGTGAGATTTTTACGTAAATGCCACTAAAATATTTTAAAATTACTTAAATGTCATTCAATTTACCATATTCATAGATATGTCATTGAAAAAGTAATGTCATTTTCATATTTGCTACTCTGTTAGCCGTAACCGTTAAACTTAACGATTTTAGACTGAAATGTAATAAAAATTTACTTTTTAATCCTCAAAAATTATTTTTTAGTCCTCAAAATTTTTTTTGGTCATCAAATTTTATTTTGTAAATTTTCACTCCTCCCTCCCCCCACCCCACTTCCCTCGCTAGTTCACCTCCCTTCATCTTCACCTCTGACCACCTCTACTCCCACCCTCCAACCTTTAACCACCTTCTCCTCCCAAGGCGGCGATCTTACCCTTGCCTTCTATCGTTTTCTCGCTGTTTGTGGTGGCACCCTTCTTCAACTTCTCGTCGTCCGTGATGACACCCTTATTGGGACTTGTGGTCGAAGAGGTGCCCAAAGATGTTGTGGTAGTGGCTTTCAGGGACCTCCTTTTCGATGTCACCTCAGGAGGAGGAAGTGGTTGAGATGAGGTGGTGGTTAGAGAGAGAGGGTGGAGGAGATGGTCCATTGGAGGTTGGAGAGTGGGGGTGAAGGAGGTAGTCAGAGATGAGGAGGAATGGAGGTGAACTGACGAGGGGATGGGGTGAAATTTAAAATAATAAAATTTGAGGATTAAAAAATAAATTTTTATTACATTTCAATCTAACATCCGTAAGTTTAACGATTATAGCTAACAGAGTAGTAAATACGAAAATAACATTATCTTTTCAATAACATATCTGTAAATATAATAAATTTAATAATATTTAAGTAATTAAAAAATTTTTTAATAACATTCACGTAAAATTTTCTCTTTTTATTGGGTGGGATTGTGGTGGAGTTGTCATGGCCTCTTCTTTCCCAACAAAATAAAGATAGAATAAAGGATATGGTATTATCTAGGTGTAGAAATTAGTTGTAGGGCCATTGAAGGCCTTTTGAGATATTGGATGAATACCTCCTTTATAAAGAAAAAGACATTGAATAGAATACGAAAATGGGTAGCTGATTTCATATGGGATTACAAAACACACTTGGTGGCTTGGAAGGATATCTGTAAACCTAAAGATGAGGGCGGACTTGGGCTTTGTGACCATGAGGAACTCTAAGTCCTTGCCTTTACGAAGATGGCTTTTCAGTTGACCACTCGAAGGCAATCCATTTGGGCATTATGAATGAGGAACAAATATGGGGACTTCATGACTGCAAGAAAGGAACTTGCGGATTCCAAAATATTACATGCTTTAATAAATATCAAAGAGCACATTATACATCTCTTCCACCGTCGGGGGGCTGGGCTTGGCCTTGCTTCCCTAATGGAGCACTTAATTCCATAGACGTATGGAACCAGTTGCAGGGAAAATTGATGCAGAAAGATCTCTGAAAGGCTATTTGGAGTAGTATCACTCCTCCCAAGTGGAGTTGTTGCCTTTGGCTTATAGCTAGGGGTTGATTACTCACGGCTAATAGATTAATTGAGTGGGGGCTTGCTTATTATTCCATATACCCACTACGTCATTCTCATATGGAGTCAAACCCCTACATCTTCATGCAATGTTCCTTCTCCAGTGCTGTTTAGATCCTTCTATCAAACCAATTCCCTTTGTTGGAAGCTATACCATCATCTTTTGAAAATCTTTCGCCTGCAGCTTCCCATCCCTTTTGGACAACATTGTCAAGATATATTTGGCATGTTTGGAAAGAGATAAACCTTAGATGTCATGGGCAACCTCCCTGTACAAAGGAAACCTTTACACATGCTATCTCTAGAGAGATATTATTCCTACTTTAAAAAATATCCCTATTATGATTTTCTCGTACAAATTTTCTACATATTATATCCTATTATCTACGTTATATCCTTTGAAATTATTTGGTTCGGTGACCCTTTTTTCCGAGTAATATATTAGCCATTACTAAGAAATTTGTGGGATTTGCACCTGTGGCGGGTTACTCGGAGATTGATTTCAACGAGACCCTCCATAAATAATACCAGACCGAAGGGTAGAAAGTTAGAAACAACTGGTCTAATCTAAACTACACTGCCGTAGTAGTCAAGGAGCCGTTCTGATGAAGTGCCCTCCTAATCAAAGGTCAGACAACGCGAGTTGTTCACGAGCACACGGTTGGAAACCGTGTGATGAAAGTTTACTTTTCGGATCATTCTAGAACACCTTCAAAAATCTTGTATTCCAGAATTAATCTTGACCAGCAGTCTCCAGGTATATGTTCCCTTCGGGACCTCGAACTTTATTGCGTTGGCCGAATCAATTCCAAAAGGGACACCGGATGCTTCCCTTCTATTTCCTCGTGAAGTTAACGGAAATCTTAATTAGCATGGAAGTTTGGATTAGATCTTGTCGACGACTGCTCGATTTCGCGTCCTCTCACGTAAAAATAGAGAGAAATTAAGCCTACTAAGTTAATAGGAACCGGGTTTCCTTGACCTGTTGGGGATTCTGATATGTACGGATTTATGAGGCTATCGTCGATGGTACCATAGATGGTCATGTGATATTCCTTGAAAGCGTCACCGTGGTTTTCTCTGGATCCGTTTTCGTCGTTGCAGACGTATGGATGTGTACTTAACTTACTATTTATTATATGTGGTAGCTCCCGCTCTAAGGAAGCAACCGTCGAACGAGATTCACAGGTTTTTTTTTTACACAATGACCCCATAACATTCTCAATTCATCGTATGACCTTATCTATTTTCATATCCCCATTAGTTTCCCCCAAAAAAAAGTTTAGGCATGCATTCCCCATGTTCAAAGAAGTATTCAACTATGTTACGGAGTAGTCGTCGTCTTCTGTTGTTATCACGGAGATGATGGCGTAATTACGGAGCAGGATAAGGAGTAGGAGCTGATGCCTTCTGTCATTTTCTCGCTCCCATGCTTTGCTTTGCTTTCCCCCCCGCTTTCTTCTCTCTTGTGAAAAATCTCCTGGCGATCGTACGGGGCTCTGATCGGTCGATTAGGGTTGATCGGAGGCCCCCTTCCTGTCGGCTCTCTCTCCTTCCTCTAGAACCCTCCATCTGCTACGAGAGTGACATGCATGACGTGTAGCGACCGGACACGGGCATGGCGACGGCGGATGCTGTGATGGGTCAACTGACGTGAGCGGGGGATTTTTCTTGCTTGGTCGGGTGTCGTTGCGTGGTGTTGGTTTGTCTCGTTTTACGTGCTGGTCATGTGGTGTTGTGGTTTGATTGTTGTTGCATGTTTGTAGATGGTTTGTTACATTCTTTTTCTTGTTTTTCTTTTTTCTTTTTTATGTTGTTCGTTTTGTTGGGGATAACGTGTGACCCTAAACTTTTTACGGTCAAATTTACCGACGCATGTCGGTGGCCGATTTCGACCCTCGGATTGTTATATTCAATTTCTCGTTAGTGCGATCTTCGAGTTTAACTCGTTGGCATTTTGCCGTATCTACGAGCGTTGGGCCGCCCTCTTTTGGGAGGTCATCTGATTTTCAATCTTGAGACGCATCTTCTTTTTTCTTTTCTCTTTTATTTCTTATTTTGTTTTCTGAGTTTTGGCTTCCCTGTTTCTACGAGACGTAACTTCCCTCACCCTCTTCGCAAGAGTGTCGAACTTTTGGTGCGTCTTTTTGTATAGGATACTTTCCCTTATTAATGAAATTTCTTTTTTAAAAAAACTATATTTTTTTATCAAAATTCTAGGGCAATTTAGCCAAACAATCCTTATTCGCTTTAACTTACATCTCATCCTCGATCCTTTCTTTTCTTCCTTCCTTCTTGACGATGGCCTTATCTCCATCCCCTCCATCTTCCTCGTTGATGTCTCAATTCCACGAGCTCGCGTAACTCTTCGCATGGCTATCGACTGCAGCCAACAAATTTGGCATCACCACCACTGCCCCCATGGTGCTTAGCCACTTTGTCCTTGGGCATAAAATTGTCAAGGATGCTAGAATTAAAAAAAAAAAAAAGGAGGCGTACATACCATTACAAATGTTTGCAGGGGCATCTATATAAAAAGACCAAATCTATATATATCTATTCGGCCTTTCGCTTCATGCATCCGACCACCACAATCTGACTTTGTGTGGATCTTTCCTTCCACATTGGACTATTCAAACCCACCACAATTCTATCCTAAATTTTGCATATAAATATTGCTACAATCATCCCCTTCCCATTCCAATCCACCACAATCTCACATACAATTTTCTCTCTCGCTTCTTCCTCTTCCCCTTCCCCTTCGGAGATCATATTGAATTTACAAAGCTTAGAGGTAAGAGGATATGGAAAACGACGGCGGCTATAAGACAACATACGGGACGTCGTGGGCCGACCAGTGGGACTATGGCTCCGACCCTGCCCCTGCAAAGCCGACAAGCAACGTCGACAAGGGTAAAAAGAAGGCTACAGAGGTAGCCGGGAAGACGAAGGAGGTGACGGTGGTGGGATACAAGAAGGCCAAGGAAGGCACAATCTCTGGAATCAATTGGATCAAAGACAAGTGCACCAAGAGAAAACAAAAGCACTGATATAGCTAAGATATTTATAGGTCATCGCACGAAGAACTTACGTATAAGATCATTGATGTCCGTTGATATTCTTGAATTGTGACCTTTAATTGTTTGGTAATTCTTTCCATACGTTGGTGATATTGCAGATAATTATGTATATACTTTTTCATTCGGGGTCATCCGATTGCTCTGTATTCCTTGATTTTGCCAGCCTTGTTTATAAAATATGTTTGTTCTTTGGAAGGATCTACGCTCATCTAGAGGGCCGTTGTTTGATCTATATATATATATATATATACACAAAAGAAATAGTGTAACTAGATAACAAATTATATTCATTTGATTACCTAATATATACACGTGATTTTCTATATATATATATATATATATATATATGCAAAAGAATGCATGCATGTACTTATACTATATAAATCCTACGGCTCGTCCAATTATTGCATGCTTAACATACAAGTGATCGATATTATCCAAACCACTGAAATACTTTACATAAATTAATTAATGTATATAATATAATTATGTGTTCGATCTTGAGTAGCAAAGTCAAACGAACCTATAGCTTTGCTTCAATGGACCACATATATATATGGGCTTGGGGTTTGAAATTAAAAACCTTACCATTCTCTTTTATCTTGCTTCAATAATTAATTCTGAAACTAATTGCTTTCGATTATCTATGTGGATGGTGTTGGGTGATTATAGATTTGGCTTCTAATTAATATATTCTTTGTGATCCACCTCCGAGCACATCTTCCACCCTCTCTCTTTCTAACCACCACCTTCTCTCAACAACTTTTTCCTCTCAAGGCGACGGCCTTGTCCTTGTCTTTTATTATTTTCTTATCGTTTGCGGTGGCATCCTTCTTCAACTTCTCGCCATTCGTGATAACGCCCTTCTTGGACTTGTGATGGAAGAGACACCTAAAGATGTTGTGGTGGTGGTGGTGGGCTTTAGGGGCCTCCTTTTTCATGTTGCCTTGGGAGGAGGAGGTGGTTGAGAGGAGGTGATGGCTGAAGAGGAGGTGGTCGAAGGTTGGAGAATGGGGGTGGAGGAGGTGGTCAGAGGTCACTAAAGGGAAGAGCAGTTTTCGCGATGGTTGGAAACCGTCGCCTATTCTATGTAAACCGTTATATTCTGTCGTCGCGAAACTGTGTATCGCATCAGCGTATAGATTGAAGTTTCTTCCCTACTAGGAGGGGTGACGTAATAAAATGCGGAAATAAACAATATCACAGAATAAACAAACACACAAATTACACAAAGAATTTTTAGGTGGAAACCCAAACCGGGTGAAAACCACCACCTAACCCTCTCGAGTTAGGATTTTCCGATCAACCTAGTTGATCAAATCCACTAACCGAATCACTTTAAAACGAGGGTGATTCAACCTCAGTACAACCACGCTACAAGTACGAGAGTAGCGTTCCTCAACCCCTTCTCTCCACGAGAAGGATTTTGTCCCACGAAGGGGACGGGAATTCGCAAAGCGAATACCCAACCAAAAGACAAAGGTAAAATAAACAACAAACCTATAGAGCCAACAAAGTAATAAACCTAAGCTTCTATAGGATTTAGGAAACTCCCCTTTGCAAGGAGTGCGTCGACGATGACGCGGTGCGTGAGCCACGGGACGGCGCAACTTCGCTCTCGTGAACTACGGCGGGAGAGCGGGTGCGCAACAGCTTGATGCTCTCAAGAGAATGGTGCTTGAGCTTGGAGAGCAAGAGCTAGCTAGGACACAAGAGAGTGGAAAGTGTAATACAAATTGTTTCTTGTGTATCTTGGTCTCTCTAGGTGTGTATTTGTGTTGCAAAGGTTCCCCTGTATTTATAGAGGCCTTAGGAAGGCTTAGAAAAGGTTCTATAGCCGTTGGGAACAAAGCCCAAGAGAATCAGGCCGAAATCAGGACAATGATTACACTTGACAGGGTAATCAGACGTCTAACTCTAGCATCAGACGTCTGGAAGGCCGATTTAAGACGTCTGATTTCAAGGTCAGACGTCTGATTCTATGCGGGTTTCCTCTTGACTTGAATCAGACCTAAACAGGGTTTTTGCGCAAGTCCATCAGACGACATACAGGACGTCTGGAACTATGTATGGACGTCTGGAAACCTACTTTTACTGTGGGAATTGATTTCCAAACGTTGCAACGGCTAGAAAATCTCTGAGAAGAGATTTTGGGTCAGCCGAGGCAAAACGGTCATTTATCAGACGTCTGGAAAGACCTAAGGACGTCTGATAAGGCTCTAACGGTCATATTCTTCTCTGTTTGCTAAGCCAGCCAACGGTCCACTAATTGGACGTCTGGCAAAGTCATCAGACGTCTTCTAAGACATCTGGTCTAAGGTCTGGACGTCTGATTTCATCAGACAGAACTAACTATGTCCAGCCTAACAGTTATCAGACGTCTGGAACAACAGTCAGACGTCTTAAACTACTTTATCAGACGTCTGATTTGGGAATTAGACGTCTGGAAGTGCTGTTTGAACCCTATATTGGTTTTCTAAGTATTCTACAGAAAACTTAAGTATCCTAGGGTTGTGCCGGTGTTCCTAGGACTACTGTTAGGGTTCTTTGAGGCTCTTTAACATAATTTTCTAAGGAAAATAAAGAGCAAGAAAAATAAAGATAAAAGTACATGAAAGGATTAAAAAGAATCTATCCTATTCTTCTTGTCTTCTATCTTCAATTTGTCGCTCCACGCGAACCTCCTCTATTTTCCGTCAAGCTCCTCCAATTCGTCCTGGATGCGAGCTCGAGTTCCGTCTAAACACGTCCACATTTGCAATTGACCTGAAATCTAGGACTCAAATTGCAAATGTTAAATAACACGTGTTTTGTTATCATCAAAACAAATGATCGTGGTGCTCTAGCACCAACATAGATGACGGTTTTAGAAACTGTTGTTTCGTTTATTGACGATAATTCTTATACAAACTGTCGGCAATAAACTCTAAATGATAATTTGGATCATCGTCGTCTATGGTATACGTAAACCGTAGACAACGGTTGTTCAACCGTCATATAGTTGTATAAATGACGATTTTCCGAGAACCATCGTCTATATAAACACGATGGTTATTTGTAGAACTGTCGTGTATATATGTATGTTTTTTTTTAAATATAATATTTAGGGTTATAAGATTCTATACTTTTAGAATCTTATAACAGCTTAAAATATATATAACATACAAAACACACACAATATAAGAATTCAACATACGGCATGGAACATAAAACATTAAACATTCGACAAATATATATATAAACATATTGATAAAAGCATGTCATATTGTTAAAATACAAAACCAAACAAAATAAAAGATAAATAATATAAAGCTATGCCTCAGCTCCTACTCCTTGTCTTGCTCCACCACCTCCGAGGTCGTCGTCGTCTCTGCGAGACAGGTAGTGATATGAATTATGATCCTGACCGTTGCCCCGTAATAACGCCATCATCTCTTTCATTTGCGCTCTCTGTTGCTCCACCTCCTTTCTCTGCTCCATGAATTTCTTGGCATCTTGCTAAGCTTGAGTATGCTGGTGAAATTGTGAGGTGACATCATAGAGCTGTGTCTACATCTGCTGGACGACGACTGTTGTTGCTGACCCCTTCCGCCCATACTAGTTGGAGATCGTCTGACTTCTCCCTTCACTACGAACGAAGCCTCCATTCTCCGAAGGCATGGTGCTCCTAAAAGCCTCCTCAGGTATCATAGGAGGGTGCTGTTGAGTGCCGGAAGCGACGTCTGTAGGGGGATTGATTAAGTTCATCATTTCTCCCTACAAATTACAATAATTTATTGTCATATTAAAGTAAGTATAAAAATTTAAGTAAATAAATAAATGTTAATTACATGTTTTGTTTGGTATGTCTCATGCATCCATGTTCGCCCGCCGTTGGTGGTGACCTTGCTATGAGTAACCTCATACACACCAACCCGATCGAACGTGGCACCATCGTGTGAATGTGCCTGTAAATATATTTTAGAGATTTGCAGGTAATAGTTGTAATTAAAACTTTAATTAAAAACATAAAAGCAAAAAAATTATAAAGAATTACTTACATATTTAGCCTTAACTCTATCTATACTGGTTCGACCTAAACAGTAGGCCTGTAGGGGAGCTTTATCCCTATTAGCTTTATTCCTTTTCACTTAATCTTGTATATATAACACACTATAATGGAAAATAATTGAATAATTTATCTCCAAATGCTATTAAAAGTAATTGTAATTACCTTTGTCTCAGGCTTATTTTAATGCTCACAACATTCTCTCCACACATCTGCTGCTATTGTAGGAGGCACGTTCCTTAATGCTTCCTCATTAGACGACATTGAATTATAATACTAAATTATAAAAATAAATCGTCAAAAGAAATTAATTAAGTAAATAATAAAAAATGAGAAATATTACAAATTTCACATTTCTCTTCGTTGTCATCCTCCAATCACGATGTCATCTCACAGCATGATGGAGAATATTTGGTGACATTCATATCGTCACCCCAATCAAAGATCACCTGTAATATTACAAATCATATAAACGAATTAAATATTATTCAAGTAAACTTATATATATATAAATAGATAATTATTTACCTCCATATTACGAATAAGCTGCCTCTTGATTTCCCTGGAGACCAACCTCCAGTTAAAAGAACAAAGAGGGACGAGCTCCTTTACCATCCTAGATAGTTTGCTAGCGAAAGGAGGATAATCTGGATCTTCTCCGACTTCGTTGATATGCACTTTGTTTCTCGTCCCCTCTGGAAGTGCATCTAGATGTGCATTTCTTGTTGGACCCCTTCCTTTTTTTTATTACCTGATAAGTAAAATATAAATATTCAAAATTAAAACATTATCAATAAATTTTATTAAGATTTTACCGACAATTCATACTAACGGAACTGATCCCTACTGATGAGAATCTCATCATGAATCCCAACTAGCATAATCTAACCCAATATGTAAGAAAAAGCTCCTACATAATCCCAAAGAAAGGCTTAACTCAGAGAATTCTGAGTTTAAGAAGAAAACAAATCATAAAGGGTAAAACTACAATTTTACCAACGCAGTTTGCAAGCAGGGTAATTAAGGGTCCAAACACGGGTCAAACAAGCCTAATAAGAAGGAAAGTGGGATGATCTGATCTAAAAAGGGTTATAGCAACTTCAAGAAATTAAATGACATTCTGTAACCCTAAAACAAACCCACTTCAATTCACGAGGTTCGAGGCAGGATAAAAATTAAAAAAACCTTATAAAATTCATAAAAAATAATCTCTAGGGTTTAGAACATTCAATTTGGCCTTAGAAACCCATTTTGACCTACAAAGAGAACCATGCCCAATTAATGACTTAATCTGGATTTTTACGTAAATTGGCCAGTTAAACATGGTCCAACCTAGAAATAAAATTCACCATTAAAATCCTTAGGTTCAAATTAGTCATGTATAAAAACTTGAGCCTAAGAAGAGACCTCCTTGACCGACTTTGCAATTTGGTCCTCTTCATTTACTTTTTGACCCTTATCTTTCGAAATCCTTACATTTTGACCCCCAGCTTTCTCGTCGTTCTTTGCAGAACGGTCCCTCCTGCAAAACTCTGCGCAGCACCATGCTCCGGCGACTTTGCACGGAGTATGGCGCCGCGCAGAGAGAGGTGATCGCCCTGCAAAATAGATGCGGGGTTCCCTGCGACGTCCTCTGTCGCAGGGACTCGGCCATGCTGCCTGCCGACCACCATACCTTCCGTGCGAACGTGCGGAAGGTATGGGTCTCGTTTCCGACCACGCTCCGGCGAGGCTGGCACGTCGCCAGCCCGTGCCTCCCTCTCCGCCATCCCCTTTATAAGAACTAGCACCCCCTGCCGATTCTGGCAAGCTCTCTTTGACGGAGAATAACCCCCCACTTCATCCCCTCCTCCTCCGTCAGACGGCCCGCAGCTTCCAGCGACTCCCTCCTCTTCCTCGTCGTTGCTCTGCCGCCTTACCTGCAGCAGGGTTCTCCTAGTCCTCTCATCTGTGTCGTGCTGCACCCGCCGGCACCCTCCGCCTGCCTCCTCATCGCCGATCTCCCCCTCCAGGGCCTTTTCTTCCCCAGCTCCGGCAGGTACGAGCTGGTGGCTCCCCCCCCCCCCCCCCCCCCCCCCCCCCCCCCCCCCTCCCCCTTCGTCCATAACCTAGGTAAATAGCTTGTCCTCCTCCCTTACATTTTCCCTCACTCAATTTATCTTTTCGCCCCACCACACACGACTTCCACCTCCACCTGCTCCGTCTCCGACCTCCCTCTCCAGCGAGCTCATCCCACCTCCACAGACCTTCTCACCCCTCGTCGACTACCTCAGAAGCTTCCCCTCACTCCACTCAACAGATCCCCCCTTTCCATTCCCTGCCACACGCCACCCAACGACCCCCCAAACAAACCCATCTCTTCGACCACAGTCCGACCTAGGGCTACCACCATACGCCGCCTCACGCCTCGCCACCACCCGCACTGCCTTCGCTGCACTCCGGCGAAGCTCCCTACATCCTCTGATTGGGCCGAAAGGCCGTATTCTTGATTTCAGGTCACGCCCCCTTCACTGCCATTACTGAGTAGGTGAAGCTCCTTCACCTGCAGCTGTAGGTGCGCTCTCGCCCAAGCGCTAGTCCCAGGTTGTGCGGGCCAACGTCGCGAAGGCATCCAAGCCTGCCGCTGGGTTGAAAGCCTCACAGGCTACCCCAATTGGTCGCGGACTCCTCGCTTGCGGACGCGAGATTTGGAGGTGTGACTTTAGTCCCACCTCGTAAGTGTGCGGCCGCGCGCCCATACTTATATTGAAAACGTGTTTAGGGCTTTCTGCCTTCGAACACAGGGGTCAGGTCCCTCTCACCCTCACGCAGCGTGCCACGCTCTCGCTCGCCCTCACCCACGCTCACGCCTCGCGGTTCTGGGCCGGATCCGATTACCCTAACCCGCGCACTCCTCGCCCACCACTGCACGTCGGTGGGCCTGGTCCCGAGCGCGATACCCGGACCCGATTACCCGGCTCTGGGAGAGCGATCCTATGAGAGAAATCTGAGAGGAAGAGACGCGAGGAAGGGTAGGGGTAGGTTTTGCTCTGACCCATTGTGTGAGCGTGCAGGAGCAGAAGAAGAAGAAGAAAGGAAGGCGGCCGAAGCCTTAGCCGCTCAGAAGAAAGAAAGAAGGAGAAGCAAGAGAGAAGAAATAGAAGAAGAAGAACAACCAAGCTAAGGAAGAAGAAGAAAGGAAGGAGAGGAGTTGAAGAAGAAAGAGAAGAAGCCGCATTGTAGCAACCCATAATTAAGTCGTCTGAGCATCAAGTCAGACGACGGAAGGGCAGCGACCAGAGCAGAAAGAAAAAAAAGAAAAGGAGCCGAGAAGAAGAAGAAGAAAAAGAAGCAAGAAGACGCAGCCACAAGCAAGGAAAGAAAGAAAAAGAATAGCAGAAGAAGGAAGCAGCAAAGAAGAAGAAAAGAAGAAGACTTTGCAGCTGAAAGAAAGGAAGAAAAGAGAAAGAAGAAGGCGGGAAGAAAAGAAGAAGAGGAACGACCAAGAAGAAGAAAAGAGAGAAGAAAGAAGAGAAAAGAAGAAGCCAACAAAACTCTCTCTCTCTCTCTCATTATTTTTGTAACATAATTGAAAACTTTTATACTTCTATAATTCTAGTTGCTCCCTGAGTTCGACCTCAGGAATACAACTTCCGAGTAAAAAATCTTTTGTAATGATAACCGTAGCTGTTTTGTCTTATACTATAACAACTGTACTATAATAAACATAAAGACGCAAAAACGGCCAAAGCGGTTACCACCTACCTCAACTCGAGGGTCCTGCTGAAGTGGCCTCTGTACCTTAATATTGTCCTCACCCTCCTCATCCTCATCCTCGCCGCCGCTGTCACCCTCGTCTTCATCCTTGTCGTCGTCAGGGTAGTAGGTGGCAACCTCTGGCTCTGGCTTTCGCACTAGATTAGTAACCACCCTCTTGCCCTTATTTTGGTACTGTTAGGCAAAATTACCAGTCCGAACATATTCACGCTGCTGGATAAATGAGTGATTAATTACCATGACAACTAGGTGTGAGTGGGGAGTACCTAGAGGGATGTGCTCAAGAACGGATGGGAGAGTCTGGGTGCGGGGGGGCTGGATGGGTTATGTGCGGGACTGCTGAGTGCGGGGGGGCTGGGTGGGCTAGCTGCGAGGTGGCTGGCTGCATGAGGGCAGTGTAGGCTACGTGTAGGGTGGCTGGGTCTCTTCCTTACTCACTGAGGAGCCTTGCTCATCCTTACTCCTATTAGCAAATTTCTTGAATTTCATCTACATATACATTAAAAAAATTAATATTTGTATAAATTTTAAGAAAGAAATAAATAAAAATAAAAAAATCTGAAAAAAGTTTAACAGAGTTTCCCCTATATTATGGATATTTTCTAAAATCCTGTAAAAAGGAAATGATACATTCTACATGGTATAAAATCACACATTCTGCAGTAAAGCGTAAACATAAACATAATGGAACTTTCAAAATATAAACATAAATATAAACATAATTAATGAAAAAAATACTTTAAATATTATTCCAACATAAACATAAACATAAAAGTAACTGGTTATTCTTTTTCCAAACCATTGTTTTGTTAGAGAAGTTAATTTGGGTTACCCCTAAATGATGATTGCTAGCCAACGAACCCGATCTGGTCTAAAACCTGGTGCATCCAACCCAAAGCCTGTCAGGCTTGGACCTAAATATCAATTTTGGTTAATGACATCCACGAACTTATTTTCCCAAAAATGGGTTATATGATAGTTTCTTTTTTAACTATTGATCTATATCACTCAATCCCAAAATACACAACTATTTCATTTATGTTTTTGTTTATCAAATTCAAGATTTGTTTGGATGTAACAACCAAAAAGCAGTGCTACATCATAAACCCTGAAAATTAAGTGTGTTACCAAGGATTGGAGACTACTGTTTGCAAACTTAAGTCACGCATTTTAGATGGTTCTCTTTAGGTTTAGGTACTCATACCCAATGTGTTGCCAAAGTCAGTCAACTGGAATTAGACTTAGACATAGAGTTAAGCTTCCTCTAATGGAAGAAAAGAATTGCTCTTTGGTCAACATCAAGTGGCAATTATGATGTTGATAATTTAAGTGCAGGGGATCCTAATAATAAAAAACTAGCTCCACATCATAAATTCAACAAAAGCAGTGGATTAAAAAGAATTAGAAACTATCACTTGATAACTTTGGTTAAAGCGTTTTATTCTTAATAATTAGAAACTATTGGGGTTGTGTTGCCTCGCGAAGAGGAGTTCCTCTAGAAGGGAGATTTCAATCGTATAGTATTTTTAGCTTTCACTTTATTGTAATGCGTTCCACATTTAGTTTCTTGTGAATTTTCATATCCTTAATTATGAAAACTTACCATAAATCGATGAATTTATATCGACAAATTGGACTCTTGAAGCTGACAACACGAGCCTAGAAAAAATATTCATACATCCATTAAAGGTAAGAGCTAATACACATTGCATTAGCAGAAGCTTAAGAGATTTATATAAATATCAGAACAACTTCACAATAAACATGAAATCTTGCTACATTATATATCTCTGAATCTACATAGGCATCTCAGACTCTTCAATCTGAAAACATCACCGCATTAATCTTATTGCCCACAAATATCTTTCACTTCACGAATTTCTCCACTTTTCCAGTCTTCTCCTCCATGACCACAACACCATACTTTGATGGCTCATCTACCTGCATTGTTGCAAGCATGGAGATGGGAATTCTTTTTTTTGAAAAGGGCATGGAGATGGGAAAATATGACTTAAGAAGGCATCAATGTTGTAAAGATAATTATATCTTGCATATCAATATCCATTGCACCTGCACCAACTTCTAGTAAGTGTTCTTAACAAGCATTTGCTTTTACGTCATTTTCGACATCTTTTTATGATTCAAAATGTGCACGTGGAATTGTCCGTACGAGTATAATTCATCCATTTCTACTGTTGTCAGGGATGTAGAAGACTTGAGATACTTGACATGCTAATGTAAACGGTTCTAAAGAATGAACAATTCGACGATGTTTATTCAAAATTAAAAAATCATGCTTTTTATCAAGTTTGAATCCAATATCTTCTTTAAACACATCGAACCAATTGCACTTAAAAAGGACAACTCTACGGTCGTATCTAAAGCTCATCTCAACGATTTTTTCGATATGTCTATAGTAGCCATCACAACCAGTGTTCAAATTGTAATTGACAACAACACCAGCATGTTGCGTAGCCTTCAGATCATCTATGGATTTTATCCTGAATATGAATCCATTTATAATGTAACCTGAATGGTAATGTCCATAACTCAGTAGTTAGTCCAATATTATGTCGAAGTCTTTCAACCATCGTGGGTCGTTCTCTTCTTTCATTTGCATAACACGTTCTTTAAACCACTCGAGAAAGTCGACCTCGTGTGTTTCTGGATGTGAACACTCCTTAAATTCATTATAAAATGCATCAACTTCTGGAATCTTTTTAAGAATGTACAAGTGAGCTAGACGCCGATCGATTTCAGGGATTGATTTATACTCTGTGTGGATGATAGACCTTCCTGGAATATCAAATATGGAAAGACAATCTTCATCATTCTCATTGTACCCTCCATCATAATTTCTCTGTAATCAATTAAATTGATTGTCTGTCTCATCCATATTCATGGCACAGAAGTTAATGGACTCTTCTACAAGATATCCTTCCATAATAGATCCTTCAGACTTAGCTTTATTTAACACATAATCTTTAAGTTTCTTCAGAAACCGTTCAACTGGATACATCCATCTGTATTGCATAGGCCCAGCAACTTTCGCTTCATTTGCAAGATGCAGAGTTAAATGAACCATGACATCAAAGAACACCGGAGGAAATATCTGCTCCATTTTACATAATGTGACGACTATTTTCTTATCCCAATACTGTAATAAATCAGAATGTACAGTTTTCGAACAAATAGCTTTGAAATATCAGCTCATCTTTGTAATTAAATCCACAACTGGATCAGGTAACAATCCATGAATAGCTAGTGGGAACAAGACTTGCATGTAAACGTAATTGTCATGATTCTTTAACCCACTAATTTTCTTTTGAGCCTCATTTACACATTGAGAAAGTTGTGAAGAATAGCCATCTAGCACCTGTACTTCTTTCAAAAAGGTGAAGGCTTTCTCTCGTTGATCATTATTTAAATTGTAAATGGCTTCTGGAAAGTCATAACTGCTGTCTTCTTTTTTAATAACATGTAACTTTGGATGAATGTCTAAAATTATCATGCCTTTTCTTATTTTCACTGTATCCTTCGGACTATCAGTTAAGTTGAACACATCCAAAATGTTGTCCATGACATTTTTCTCAATATGCATCACATCAAGATTATGTCGAATAGTTAAATCTTTCTAATAAGGGAGTTCCGTGAAGAAAATACTCTTCCTTTTAAAATCCGTATGTTTCAAAGCTATTTGATCTTTCTTAAATAGACGACCTAATCGTATGTTGCCAAGTTGTTATAATTTCTCCATTATTTGAAAACCTGACAACCTTATTAAATTTGTACTTAGCTTATTCCTCGGATTCTTAAAAGAATACCGATAACTTTTACCGTCGAACATGTCCTTAAACACTGCTATTCGCCATCTATGCTCAACTGGCAGGAATCTACGGTGTCCCAAATAACAGAACTTGTTTCTTTCAGGTAGTCGAAGATGCTAAGTGTTACCCATACATACTGGACAAGCAGACTTTTCCTTTGTACTCCATTCCAACAAATTTGCATATGCCGGAAAGTCATTAATGATCCACAATAATGCAGCATGCATATCAAAGAATTCTTTTCTATGTGCATCATATGTACGAATGCCATTACACCATAACAGTTTCAGTTCATCTATTAATGGTTGAAGATAAACATCAATTGCATTTCCTGGCTGCTTTGGACCGGGGATGAGGAGGGTCAACATCATAAATGATGATCGCATACAAAGCCACGCAGGTAAGTTGTAAGTTACCATCATGATTGGCCAAATTGAATAGGATGGGTACATGTTCTTGAAAGGATTAAACCCATCACTTGCAAGACCCAATCTAATATTCCTTGCATCCTCTGCAAATACCAAATGAGTGTTGTCAAGCATTTTCTACTATTCTAAATCTACAGGATGACGAAGCGACCATCTCGTAACATATTATCCTTATGCCATGCCATCAAATTTGCAGTTCTATTTGAAATAAAAAGGCGTTGAAGCCTAGGAATAAATGAAAAGTAACGTAGAACATTCTCCGGCTATTTTTTGGTCCTTGTATTTAGTGGATTTCCCACTTTAAATCTCTCAACACCACATTGTGGACAACTACTCAACTCTGCATATTTATTTCTGTATAACACAATCATTTGGATAAGCGTCAATTTTCTCGCAATTTAAACCAAGTCCACGAATCTGTTTCTTTGCTTCATACCATGTCTTTGGATAATCTTTCGGATCATTTAAAAGCT
This sequence comes from Thalassia testudinum, assembly GCA_037157565.1. Taxonomy (NCBI): domain Eukaryota; kingdom Viridiplantae; phylum Streptophyta; class Magnoliopsida; order Alismatales; family Hydrocharitaceae; genus Thalassia; species Thalassia testudinum. The sequence continues at coordinate 61,471,355 of JAZHRO010000030.1, forward strand.
CTGCAATGAATTCAAGCACCTCGGACATCAATTTAGATGTCGCTCTATTCATAACCTACATCCGAAATAACTTCACAAGAAATGACAACTTAGAAATAGGCGTGATACTGGGAGCAATAGGTTCGTCCGCTACCATAATAGCATCATAAAACTAATTACAAGTTTCCCCATTAGTTGGATCTTCAACTCCTACTCTCATCTCATCAAGCATTTTAGCGATGTCATCAGCTTTAATGTCAACAGTTATCTCATCGAAATTTATAAGAGATCATCTGTCTTCCTCTGTTTGATCATCTCCAGGAGCAATCCAGTTAGTATAATGCTGCCACCAACTGTTGCAAATCGTGTGCTCGTATACAATGTTCCTATCATGTGAATATCCATTGAAGCACCTCCTACATGGGCAAAATATCCTGTTGAACTTGTCTCCTCGTCTGAATGACTTTATATTGTCATGAAATGCCTAATCAAGGAACTCTCTCACTCCATTCTTGTATCGAGAGTAATTCGAGTTCCTCAAACTAATCCAAAACTTATCAATGATAATCTACAAAAATAAAATAAAATCACCCAATAATAATAATTAATCTAATTTCATAACAGTGTTTCTATTTTGATTAAGATTTTCACTTAATAGACCATCCTTGAAGATTTAATCACAACGTTACTTGTTACATGTAACCAGTGTCCAGAGAAATTTCGGCAGCATCTCCTCGCACTTCTTCAGTATATCCCCCAAGACTAACCTTAACTCCATTCCCAATAACTCCCATTTAAGGGTGCATTAAGAACGTAGATAAGATCAGTTTGTATATCGAAAAAGAGCGAAAAGATACTACCGAAATTCCTCCAGACATCGGTTCCATGTAACAAGTAACACTAAATTGTGATCAAATCCTCAAAGACCTCCCTTTGTTCAGAACCTTTCTGAATAAAGGACGATGACTCTTATGGCATGCTATAAAGACAGCTTTGTGAATGTAAGCGAGGTATACAAACACTTTGCATCGTTCATATAACATGATCACAAGTGTTGATGGACAAGTATTTTGACACGATTATTTCCTCTCAAAACCTGTAACTTATGGGTTAAAATACCTATTGTTTGGCCTTAAGTGTATCTAGATTTATGCAAATGTGTGTATCTATGAATTCATTAAAATAATAAAATTTACAATAAAAATAAATAATTATATACAAAATAAAAATAGATTCTTCATCTCTTTCCCTCCTCTCCCTTCTCTCCTATCTCTTTGTCTTACCACTTCCTTTCTACTCTCTTTCTCTCTTCTCCCTACCCTTTCTCTCATCATTCCCTTCCTTTATATTCATCTCTATCATCTCTCTCCCTCTTCTTCATCTTCTGTCTATTTATTTATCCTCTCTTTCATCTCTCCTCCTTATCTTTCCTCCCCTCCTTCCCTTCATTAATTCATATTCTTCTTTATTCATCTCTTTCCCTCCTCTTCCTCTCCTACTCTATCTCCTTTCACTTTCCCTCTCTTCTCTTATTATTTCTTCCAAACTTCATAAATTCATAAAAATTTTCACAAAAGAAATACAATCAAATAAGTATTCAGAAATAATTATCAAGTAGGCACACATCACATTCATAAAAACATTCACACATCATAATATCATCAAGTGGATACATCCCACATTCTAAACCTAAGTGGGCATATCCCATATTCATTTACAAATAAATTAAGACAACTTAATTTCATACATCAATAAAGCATGTGAATCACAAAGAAGGTGTCCGATGATGCGAGATACCTAAATTAATTTATAAATATTTATAAGTAAATACTAAAATAAGTTTAAAAAATTAATCAAATTTAACATTTACTTAATAAAAAATATTTCGTAATTAGGGGGAGCAATAGGAGGAGGAGGAGCATGGGGTGCTGTGGATGGGATGATGAGGAGGAGGAGGGGCTGCGGCTGTTGGAAGGAGGAGGAGGAGGGGTCTGCAGATGGGAGGAGGACAGTCGGCGGCGCATGGGAGGACGGTCAGCTGCGCGCGAATGCTGGATGAGCAGGTGCAAAGGAGGATGATCAGGAGGAGGAGCACGCGGCGACGAGATCTCTGAGAAGGAGGAGAGCCTTATGGGGAGGAGAGGTTGACGAAGGAGGAGGAGAGCTCTGATCAGGAGGAGCGCGTGAGAGGTTGAAGAAAGATGAACAGGGCATGGGGGGTCGGGCACTGGTTTAAGGGCAAAGGAGCTTTAGACGACGGTTTTTGTAAAAACCATCGTTTAAAGTCGGGTAGGACGCGAAAAAATGCCGCCCGAGCAAAATTTGCAATCAATATAGACGATGATTACAAGATAGAACCGTCGTCTATAATACAACAATTTTTATACAAACCATCGTGTAAATTTATGCGGGTCCACTACTCTTATTGCACGGGATTCATGGTAAATATATACGATGGTTGTAATTCCAACCGTCGTATATATAAAGAATACGACGGTTTTAATAAAAATCGTCGCTACAAAGGCGTTGCGAAAGTCTATTTTTTTAGTAGTGGGTGATGAGGAAGGGAGGTGAACTGGCGATGAGAGGGAGGAGGGAAGGGGTGAAAATTAAAAATATAATTTTTGAGGAATAAAAAGAATTTGAGTACTAAAAATAATTTCGATGACAAAAAAAGAATTATTACATATCAGTTTAAAATCATTAAGTTTAATAGTTATAGTTAACGGAGTGGTAAATATAAAAACGATACTAATTTTTCAATGATATATGTATAAATATAATAAATTGAATGACATTTAAATAATTTCAAAAGATTTTAGTAATATTCACATAAAAAAATCCTTTTTTCTTTTTATTGCTATCCGAATGTTCTTAAATGTAGGCTTCAAGGTGAAAGTAATTTTATGTCTCAAGAGAAACATTTAACATTCTATTATCTTCAAAATTGAGATTATTCGATGAACAGCACAAGCATCTTATTTTTGTTGAAAATTGGTGTCATTGTTCATTTATTTCATTTTATTTCTAGCAACAAAGTTATTAGTTTTCAAAACTAGGTAGTGAAATGAAGATATTTCTCTTACTGACGGTACTCTTGATTTTGCACATAGAATGCTATAGATTCCTTTACCTGATCGTTTCATCATTATCTCTTGTACATCTTCCATGCCATTAGATCATTTCTCAACTTCCTACTCATAGCTTCGAGCTCCATGGATAACGAAAACACACTCTACCAAAATCCTTTGTGACAGGTGTTACAGGGTTCAGATCAGTCAAATAGAACCACTAACAAAGTTATCTTGGCCCGTGACAGGTTCAAATCGAGACACAGGGAATGCAAAAAAAAAAAATGACAATCGAGCAATACTTAGGAAGTTAATCATCGAGTTCATGCTTAATCGAAGCTAATTCTTGTGAAGGATATGCACCTTCTGATGCATTATTTGGTGGTGAGGGTACACGTTGCTTGAACAAAATGCCCTGATGTGACTTGAATCATTGGATGAAACTCATTGGCCTTCGATGCTTTCCCCTCAGAAGCTTTGGCGGGCTTTACATGCATATGTAATGCATAGCCTTTCACAAGGGGGGATGTCGCTCTTAATTAATGTCGGTGGGAATTAATCATTGTCATTCAAAATGAATTATCATTAGTCAATTGCATAACACGTAACCATGTTCAAATTGCTTATATGATACCAATGGATATAAAGAAGTTGATGTACTTTAAAAGCTAGCTTTGTTATCGGGACAATAATGTCAAAATATTTGTTTCCTTTTTTTTTTATATATGGGATCCCTCTTTCGATGTGACAATGAAGGTTGAGAGATTCCCCCAAAAAAAATAAAAAAAACAGAAAGAAAAGAAAAGAAAAAGGAGATGATGGAGGGGCTTTTTAGTTTTACATGAGATGGTTGTTCGGCACAAATTCCTTCCCAATACGCCTCTGCCATCATCAACCTTTCCAATTTCCTTCTTCAGTTTCACTCGGTCCTCCGTCATTAACCACTCAATAAAGTGCGGACCTTTTTTAATTTCTTCGGAAGAGGGACTCTTTTATAATTGAAATGACCATGTTGGTATGCGAGAATTCTTATCGCTTGTAATTATTCAATCTGGGTTACCCGTAAAATATGAAGTAGATGTAGGGTAGTAAATATAAAAGTTCGACATAAGAATTAAAGATATGATCTTCATTTAAATGTATCTGCTTTTAATGTTAGAAAGGTACCCACGTGGGGTGGGATCTATCGCTGTTGAAATCAACAATAAATTATTTTTATACGGTTGTAAATCACTCAAATCACCTTCGCAGTTACTTTGTGTCGGTCTAAAACCACTTGACACCTTCAAAATAACTTTACGTATGTGCAATCTTACTTTACATCAGTGTAAAATTAAATTTCAAGTGTTCTTTCACCTATGACAAGTGATTTTACACTTAAAAAGTAATTTTTTAACTTAAGATTTATGGTTTAGGATTTAAATTTTATACAAGGGAGGGCTTTGTACCAATATTTCAAATTAGTGTGCTTGTCCTTCATCGGGTAAGTATATATATGCTTCATGGAATTATAGGACTAACTCCATAATTAAAGAGAACCCTAATAAGAAGATGACGTCTACGATGCAGCCGATACATATATCCATATATGACAAAACTTGTAATTGATCTTTGCATTTTGCTCATCTCCTCTATAATCAATGATGAAAAGCCAATCATGGTCATCATGCTACCAAATTAAGACAGATTATAATTTCACACATCTGCCATGATCATGATCAACCTCTACTTGAGCTATAGTTTCCTGATTTTTAGGAGGATACAAAACTTAGTATGTAGACAATTTACAATATGAGTACCATATACCCCTAGCTAGCTAGCTAGCTAGCTAGATATTTGTCTTCTACTTCCAATGTAGGGCTTGCGTTAGTTTTACATCTTTTGGTGGAACATGCCCCCTGTCATTGTCATATCACCCGATACGAAAGTATATCCTCTTTGGCCTTTCCTATGTAACAAAAATATATATCTCCACCATCCAAAAGTGTTTGATGACGGCACCCAAATGCCATTATATGTAGGAACAATGCCATCCAAAGTTAAGGCTCCACCATCCTCCAACATAAGCCAACGAATGGATCACTTTGTTGCACGCCCCATTCTTGGAGGTGTATCTCGTCATCAATCTCCACTTCCAAACCTAACAATCGAGAGCAAAGCAAGTGGAACCATGATTTGGAAATCCATTAACCCTAACCAATGCAAGACCTCCCCACTTAAATCTGGGTCTTTATATATATGGGGCCAATCAGACTTTGGGGGTGCTCCTATGGCTATGGATCCCCCAAGTGAGATGAAGCCACAATCGATAGCGTTGGGAAAGCCATGTGTCCTCATTATTGGTAAATCTCCTAATATTACTATTTGTGAGATCTACTTTTGAGTTATTCAAAATTTTTCGTAGACATACATACATATGTATATAGCTAACCCTATTTGATGCGAAGAAAAATAATTATGTGTGTAGCGGTTGGGAGCGTGGAGAGGTTTGCATACAAGGGAGTGGCTTCGAATCTCCTTATGTACCTAACCAAGGAGCTAGGAATGAGCACGGCCTCAGCAGCCAAGAGCATCACTAGTTGGTATGGTGTCGCATCGATGTTACCACTGGTGGGAGCCATGCTCGCAGACTCATATTGGGATCGATACTCAACCATACTAGGCTCCTCTTTGCTCTATGTCCTTGTGAGTGCCTATACATGCCGAACCATAGCTAATGTGGCTTCACCATTAAATTTCTCAAACACAACATTATTTCCATCTTGTATGGATGAAGTGATAATTATAACACATCTAACAGATAATTTACATATTTATCTAGAAAAACAACTATGCATATCTTACCGCATGCATGCATTTATGAAAGTCTAATGATCTTGGCGAATTTGTCTCTCTTACTTAGGCACTAGTGGCACTCACTGCATGGACTTACTGCCCGTGGTTGACGCCTTCCTCCATCTTCATCCCTCTCTATCTTGTCTCCGTGGCTCAGGGAGGTTACAACCCCTCCATTCAAGCCTTCGGGGCCGACCAATTCGAAGCTCGCGGTGACAACAATGGTAGTGCAGACCAAAAGAAAACCAAGTTCTTCCAATGGTGGTACTTTGGGATTTGTGTCGGTAGTCTCCTTGGTAATTCTACCATGTCATACATTCAAGACAACTACGGATGGCGCATTGGATTCGCAATCCCCGCCGCTGCCATGGCTTCCTCCATCGTGTTCTTTGCTAGCGGGACGAGGCTCTACATAAGGAAGAAGAACAAGGATGGTCCCGAGAGGTGAGCAATTCAATAGATCAAGCTATATATATTCCATCCAATGGCAATTATACTATTTCTAGGATTTTAATAGTAATTTTCTTTCTCAAAGTTGTGACGAATAATTTCCAAGATTATATGTATATATGTGTGTGTGCACGCGCACGCGTGCGTGCTTTTAGCAATTTTAATTACCCTTATCTTGATCTTTTCCTCCATGATCAATATTTCTCCAAGTCCATGATGGTTGCCGGATTCTCCTGATGTTTCTAACAACAATCAATAAAAGAGGCACTCTTGATAAGATGATACAATTAACATGCATCGAGTTAGATAGCTAGTTTGATGGCAAGTTTCCGCTTCCTTAGGAGAGAATGCAAAGTATTCTTGAGCTCTATCTTAGATGATCATATCATCATTGTTCCTTGAGAAATGAAAACCCTGAACCATTTCATTTTCTCACCTTACAAGAAACCATCATATCATAATTAATTGGTAATCTTCATAAGTTTCATATTTCTATCCCATATAGTCCAATTTTTTTTTTTTGGTCGTCATGGATATTACCATTTCATGCATGTCAAAGAGGTAGTCGTATTACTCCTGTGGAAGCATAAAGTTTAAATATTAACGACGACTATGATTAATTAGATGGGAAATCATTTAGAGTATATATCCCGAAACTAAGGAGCCTAGTGCATTTTTTTTTTAATGATATTTTGCATATAATCTTCTGAGTTTACCAATGATCGTTGCTTCTAGATCCCTCAAGGAGGACTTGCTCACCTGGATTACTAGCTTGAGGCGTGGCTTATCCGTCAAGAGGAAGTCAGGTTTGGAGAAGCATGAACAACTCGAGATTGAGTAAGTTAGTTTACCAAATTTAATACTACATAGAAGTTAATTATGAAGCACGAACACACACACATGCTCTTAAGTTTTCATTTTTACACCTTAATACCTTTCACATAAGTATCCCTAGAATTAATAATCCTAACCTTCGTAAATAAATTAGCTTGCACATGCCTACCTTCTTATCCCATGTTAATGGAGGGACACAAATGTTAAAGCAACTCTTCAAGGTACACTTGTGCAAGTATGATAAACGTAGGATCAAAATGTAGTACAAACATCTCTACAAGGATATCTATTTGAAAAATCCAACACGCCATTGTCATCCATAGCAACCCTAATACATTGATTATGATATAATATATACAATGGAAAACTATAAATACTCCACGATCCAACTCGGTTCCCACTCCCTGCAACCACCAAACTACAACTTTTCCCCTGAAACTTCGGTGAAGGTCGAACAAGAGGTAGATGGGTGTGTCTGGAGATGTTGTATGTTTCACGCCATCCTTTAATTAACATATATGTCAACACAAATGGAAGTAGGCCATCTTGTCCTTGCACATGCGCATGTGCCAATGTTAAAAGGATCACCAGCTTTATAAGCCAATCATCCATATTGAAATAGATCATGGTGACTCTATTGGACATTAGCCATCCACCACCGACTTCAAAATCAGTTGGTGCCAAACATCTTATTGGAAAATTTTGTTACGAGCAACGTGTTAAAAATCAACTTTTCCATGTTAAAATCCAACTATACAAATGAATAATAAATTATCTAAAATAGATCGATTTGTCTTCCAAAATCATATTAATCCGATGTGTATAATTATTTCATGGTAAGCGGTAAAACCTAGACAACTTGAGAACCATACAAGAAATTCTAACTTTTTCGACCTAAAGGTGTGGGGATTACACGTACTTAGGGTTTTGAACAGAAACGTTCTATTTCTCGTGCTCTTGTATTTGGCAAAACTTCCGACGCATCTCTGATCCAAGTGGCCCACGATTCATCCATAAAATGTATCCTAAAAACTAAGAATCGTCGTAGCATGATACATGATGTAAAAGAATCGAATTCTATGTCAATTAGGTGGATAGACTTCAAGGAGCAAAGATGAGAGATTCAGCTCGAGTGTTTGGTTGGGATAGGTGGAGGAAAAAATCATCAAGGGGCTCGGATTTGCCAGTCATGGGAATATCCAAAATGAGAACATCCGGAGAAAACTTGTTTGATTAAGTTTCAATAAGACCTTGCAAACCTAAGTAAGGGATTTAGCAAAAACATAATTTTGGGACTTGGGTATTGCTCTCACAAACAGTAACATATCACTCCTACAAAAATGTCTCCCACAATTTAACTCTAGTAACATATATAAGCATAATTAATGTCACTTCCACAAGTGCAAACCTCCAAAAGTTGAAACACAACCATGCAAAGAATATCTTAGCTAGCCATCTTTTCTTGGTCAACGTAGGCTCGAGTCAAAGCCTCTTGAGTACAACCCAGACAATCGAAAGCCTCCACCATCCGTTGTTGATGAGACCCCTCCAACCACCACCAACATGACAAGTGTCATACTTCGCCTTCTCCCGACATGGGCCACGCTTCTCATGTTGGCAGTGGTCTTCCAACAACCCACAACCTTCTTCACCAAGCAGGGTGCCACCATGCGTCGATCAATTGTTGGTGACCTTACCGTCCCACCCGCCGCCCTCCAAAGTGCCATCACTACCTCCATCATACTACTCATGCCGCTTTATGATAAGGTAATCGTCCCCATCCTTCGAGTAGTGACCTGCAATGAGCAAGGGGTCAATGTGACCCAACGCATTGGGATTGGCATGGTTTTATCGATGGTCACAATGGCGGTAGCTGCAATGGTGGAAAGAAAGAGGGAGGCAATGGCGGCGATGGAGAAGCAGATGGCGATATGGTGGTTGTTGCCTCAATATGTACTCTTGGGGGTTGCTGACGTCTTCGCTGTAGTCGGAATGCAAGTAAGTAACCTATGCATAATGTATTTCATTAGCATGAAGCAATTATGAGCAAAAAAAAGGTATTCATGTCTATCAATGTATGACTTTTCAAATTTAATTCCTCTTTTTGGTACAGTACATAATAACTTCTCCTATATGACCTTCAATTTTTCATTTGATTAATTTAGAGCTATTTTATCTTTTATACTTTATGCATAGTTTTGTTTAGGGTATGATCCCTCAAGCCACTAGGATAATCTCACTTGGTTACTAGGATAACCTAGAGTGGATTATCCTAGTAGTTTAAGGGATATCCTAGAGACAAAAATCGCTTACAAGGAAGAGTGAGGACTATAGATTTGAATCGGCTTATCCATCTTTCAACCAAAAAAACAAAATCAAGATATCCCAGTTCCATGAAACATAACAAAGATAGCCATACACGCATGCAAACCAAGGCATCTAATGTCAGCACATGCGTTTGGATCCTTTTTTTTTTTTTTTTTCTTTGATATCAAACATGCATGATTCCTACCAAGAACGGAGCCATGAGAAATTTAAGGAGAGTCCACGTCTATAAATGCCATTTGCAAGAAGTGAATATAACAGAAATGACATTTCCCTTTAGTATGACCTGTGTAAATTATGTCAGTAAGGAAAATCGTGACTTTGGTAAGAAAGAAATAGCAAAGAGCCACATGAATGTCAAGTTCACTTTGCATTCCTACATGCACACATACATAGTCTACGTAGATATGTGTATAGAGCAAAGTGATGGTAAAGGCATCTTAATTCATGAAAGCCTTCTCAATTTGCAAAGTCACCTACTAAAGTGTAATTAGCCTCTCACTTAAATGCATGAAATAGTTAGGCAATCAACATTAAAATCATTTCCCATCTTATTCATATATAATAAGTTTGTCCTTATAATTTCTAGCTAATGGTGGTAATAGCCAAGGGAATGATAAGCACGCTTAAATGTAGACAAATAAACATCTCTTTTCCGTACAAATTAAAGTTTAGGAGATGTTTAAGGATTTAGACAAAGAAGTTCCCACTTTAAACACAATTTTCTACCAACTTAAGTTCAAATTCTACTCTTGAAATTCCAAGACTTCAAATTAAATAAAAAATTCCAAATGTCCTCTTCAAAGCTATTATAAGAACCAAGAGATTGTCCTCTAAGAAAAAGCTAATTGCCTTTTAAGAAAGGTTACATATGTTGCATAAACCATTACTTAATCAAGTCCCTCTTAACTTCTTTCAGGAGTTCTTCTACACTAGGGTGCCCATCACCATGAGGACCATGGGGATAGCACTTTGTATAAGCGTTTTTGGTGTGGGGAGTTTACTAGGGTCCTCTCTCATCTCCCTCGTGGAGGCAGCGACGATGACGACAGATGTCAATGGAAGAAGGAAGAGCGGGTGGCTCTCCGACGACAACATGGGGGAGGCAGAACTATACAAATACTACTGGTTGCTAGCAGGATTGAGTGCCCTCAGCTTCGTTGTGTTCTCTTGCCTACAACTATTTTATGGAAGTGAGAAATGTGATGATGTTGAGAAAGTTGGAGATGGTGGTGAATGAGCAATCCGATCCATGTTTCAAACTATATGTACAGATACCTTTACCTATGTGTTTTAGAATACAACGTGTCCCAAGAAAAAGTCATCCATCATGAATGAGCAGACCAATGCTAATGTGAGGGCAATGTAGAGATCAATTATATGGTTGTGCTTCCAAATAAAAGGATTACTTAATTCTTCTTGTTGTAGCTTCTAAAGCATCGGAAAGAATGGAAAATATTGGGTTACAGAGACGTCGTAAAGAATTAAATGATTTTAGCCTTCCCTTCCCCATGGCCACCAATACCCCTTCCCTAGCCCTTAAACACGCAACGGATGAATTGCAATGTTTGTTAATTATGTCTCACGATTATCAATCATATGGTTATGCATATGATTGTTCAAAAGTGGGGAGGGAGGGGATCACCCTCTTCGAATTTTGAGATAGCCTTTTAAATGAAAAGTAGATAGGAAGCAAGTATCCAAAAACAATATTAAAGACTGATCATATATGATATGGTTACATGTCTATTACAAGAGGTTCAATATTGATTACGTAATAATTTACGTCAATAAATTATCAATTTTATATTAGTTTTTAACTTTACACATCTAGGATTAGATAATTATACGTGCATTTTATAAATACATGCATTCATGTATTTTAAGAGAAGAAGATAAAGAGACAGATAAAACCCTCACTATCACTTAAAATCACCTACCTATTCACTCACAATAAATGTACAAGACCTCATGTGTTCCCCCCACAAAATTCCAAAGAAAAAAAATAATCTTACAGCTTTCTTGCCCTCGACCCCCATCCCTGCCTATGTAAAAACTACCCACCCCTCTCATGCAAGGGGTAGGCACCACCTTCACCCACACAAGGAGCAACCTTGTGTGGTCGCAAACCACCACATCAAGGTTCTAGCACCATCTAACTCCTGAGTAGGTAGACGTGATGATTTCCTTTTTATTTTGCTTTTGTTTTATCATGTTTCGATCTCCATTAGCATAGCTCTGAACTCCTGCAACTCCTTTGTTTTGCACTGTAGCATACCTATCGAAGTTCATTTTTCTCGCTTTTCACTAGATAGCTTCTCATTTATCCGTTGGAAAAGCCCACGCACACGTTCCCTCCAAGCTTCAGCAAGTCACAACATCCCTTAGTGCCTTCTCTCTCTCCCCTTCCATTGGCTAAGTAAGAAACTTAGCCAGTGAACTCTCGAGCCAGCTGGTAGCTACCCTTCTAAATGTAGAAGAAGCAGCCGATACCTTTTTGTTCACTCATAGCTGTATATAAATCCTTTGTTAACGATTCTTTTTCAATCATTAGATTTCCTATTTGCATAATTAAAGTTGTGGTTTCTTTAGTGAGAATTAAGTTCTTCTCTTTAAGGTCATTTATTAATTCCTTATACTCAAAGTTTTCTACCTTTAATACTTTACTTTTAGTTTTTGTTTCTTTTAGATCTACATATAATAAATCAAATGCCTTTTGCAACTAAGGAATATGAATTTACTTCAGGTTCCTCAAACTCAGATCCAGATGTCTCGTTGGTTGCCATTAGTCCCAAGTACACCTGTAGTTGGAAAGCTACTTGCCCTTCTTCTCATCTTCCCTTTTGAGCAAGGGGCACTCCTTCCTTATCTGATTTCTCTTATTGCAATTGTAGCAAACTAGAGGTTCTTCTTCCCTTTCCTTTCCCTTGATCTCTTTTCTATTTCTGAGAAACTTTTTAAATTTTTTAGCTAATAAAACAAATTCTTCGTCATCATCACTTACCTCATTGTCCAATGCTGCCTTGAAAGCTAAGGTCTTCTTCTTTGGCTCCGGTGTGATCGACTTCTTCTTTTGGTCCATCTTTGTCTCATAAGCCATTAGATTCCCAAGTAGATTCTCCATGTCTAGATCCTCTACTTGGTTGGCTTCTTTTATAGCCGTAACATTTTGCTCCCATTCGGGTATAAGGGAGCGAAGGAGCTTGGCTTGAAGCTCTCCTTTTATGAATGTTTTCCCTAGAGACTTGAGGTTATTCACGATTAACATGAATCAGGTGTACATGTCCCCAAGTCTCTAATTTTCCTTCATAATGAAGGCTTCGAATTCCTGCGATAAAACATTAATGTTAGAGGATTTAACTCAAGACGTACCTTCGTGAGTTACTTCTAAGGTTCTCCATATTTCATGGGCGGTTGTGCATTGGCTAATGCAGTTGAACTCCTCCAAGCTAAGTTGTCGCGACCTGCTCCAGGCTCCCTACAAGACCCGAGAACAGCTCACCTCGATGAACCCCAAGACTCAGTCATCCTACGAAAAATAACCAAATGTCATAATCATTCCACAACCACACAAATAATGTAACTAAGCAGAAAATATTTGACTGAAGATAAAGGAAAGAAAACAACAATCCACTAGTATCTCAGTTCACAGCGGAAAGTATAGAACATAGCCATCACAACTGGTACTGGTAGAGAATACAACTGAAAACAACTATGAGCTACATGTACTTACTACTAACAAAAACTCTGTAAAAGAAATGGCAGGAAACTACAGTTGGGCGCGACTGGGCCCAACGCCCTCAGCAGCCGGTGGCTTTGGCTGCTCAAATCCCTGACCTGAATAAGGTTATAAAATTCTGTGGTCAGCTAACGCTGAGTAGAGTGGTGGTTACATCATATAATTTAAACAGACAGGTAACATGCATTTAACAATTTATTTATTATCATCTGTTCCCAATTATCATCTTCCTGATTTGAGTCTTCTCTCAGGTTCCATAATATTTCTCAATCTTCTTGTTCCCTAAGGGAACGATCTTACTTGCAGTTTTCTCACAATGCAGGATGTACACGTAGTACTCTTCTAGCCAGAAGAGTCCCACCGCGATAGTCCTGCACTCAGTTTACTACCCCGAGGTCATGATCGCGATGTAGCGGTGACTACGGCACGTGTGATAAGCGCACGAGTAGCTACCTCACACTGGCACGCGGCCAGTTGTTTCCGCTAATGAGTATGCCCAAACGTACAGTACGGAACAGCACAGGGCCTCGTCCTCTCAGAACCGGGGTCTCACCCCACAGAAACAGGGATCTCGCCCCTCACAGTCCACGTACCATTATCCAACTATCCCGATTTTCCCAACGGGCTAACAAGAGTCGATGTAGAGTGGCCATACCTAACCTCGGGCCCCATGGGGCGGCTAGCTCCCCCCTACACTAAGTAGCTTACCTTGGTACCACGTATGCGAGGGCTAAACAAAAGTCGATGTAGAGTGGCCAAACTCACCCCGAGTCTCAACTCAAGGGGTGGCAAGTGACGTGCCGTAGTGCGTGTGTGTTAAGAGGTGTCGTTATAGTCGCAGTTGATATGTCGATTTTAAAAGAAGTAAACGGAGGTGAGTTCGAGTGTCGGTCTCGGGGAGGCGTGGAAATCAGATTTTGTTTATCACTTGTTGTCACGAAAAAGGCGGAGTTTTGCTTGCGAAAGAGACAGTTTTGAAAAGTGAGAGCGAGAGAGAGAGTTTAGGGTTAGAAACTCTTAGTTTTGATCATGCACTGGTGGTCGCTACCTTCCTCTATAGTTTTATTATTTCGTCGTAGTATAGTATAGAGAGGTGATTACCAGTTTAATACAATTTGTTACTCGGAAATAAAAGAGTTCCCGAGGTCGAACTCAGGGAGCAAGTTGTATTCTAGAGATACAAGTTTCTTGTACAAAAAAAATAAAGAGAGAGAGAGAGAATTTGTTGGCTTCTTTCTTCTTCTCTTCTTTTCTCTTTGGCTCTTCTGCTTTATCTGCAGCAGTAGTGATGCTTTTCTTCTTCTTTCAGTTCTTGTTTTTGCTCGTTTCTTTCTTTTTCTTCTCCCTTGCGGTCCTGTTCTTCTTCTTCTTCTTTCTTTCTTCTTTTCCTTTCTTCAGACCTTCTTCTTCTCGTGCTCTTCTTCTTCTTTCAGTTCTTGTCTTGGCCTCTCTGCGTTCTCCTCTGCCTCGCCTTCCTTCTCCTTCTTTGCCTTCAGGACGTCGTCTGATTTTCCAATCAGACGACTTAAACCGCCGCTGCTACAGTGCCGCTCGGTGATCCTCCTTCCTTCAGCCTTCGTCTTCTTCCACGGTTCTTCTTCACCTGTGCCTGCACACTTACATAGCTTGATCAGAGGGCAAAACCTATCTCTACCCTCCCCCGCCTCTCTCTCTCACAGAATCCGCTCATAGGATAGCTCTCCCAGAGCTGCCGGGTAGCCGGGTACGGGTCGCGCCCGGGTCCAGGCCCACCGGCGTCCGTGGTGGGCGAGGAGTGCAGGTCAGTCTAAGTCGGGTCGGGCCAGGTCCGCGGGGCGTGGTCGCGGACGAGACCGGGTCGAGAGAGCGAGTGAGTGAGAGGGACCTCACCCCGTGCTCAGGAGGCAACGAGCATAAGGCACTTTTTGCCTTTATGCGGGCGCTCTCCTTTGAAAGGTTACGAGGTGGGACTAAATGTCCCACCCCAATTTCGGTGCCTGCGCGGAGGAAGCAGTGGCCGTCGAGGCGAAGCGCGGGGGCTTCGCGCGAAAGCTTCGACTCGACTGCAGCCTGGTACTTCGCGAAGGCGCCTCGCACTGTCTGGGAGCGTAACCTGGGCGTGGCGCACCTGGGGCAGCAGGTGAAGAAGCTGCTTCGCTTCAACAATGGAGGCGACGAGCGCAGGTACCTGCCCACAGAAAAATGGCCTCTCGGCCCAATCAGAAACGCGGGGGACCTTCGCCGTGGCACAGCGAAGGTGGTCGGGGGGTGTGCAGGCGGCGGGGCGGAGCCTAAGGACTGCCCTAGGTCGGACTGTGGGTCGGGAGATGGGTTTGTTAGGTGGAGTTGCAGAGGGTGATTTGGGGGAAGTGGAGGGGCGGAAATGGATCAGGGTGAGGGGGCGGAGATTATGTGCAGGTCGGCGAGCCGTGTGGAATGCTGGAGTGATGGGAGCTGCTCGCCGGAGGATGGCCGGAGGCGGAGAAGGTGAGGGGTGATTGGTCGGAATCGAGGGCGACAGTAGATGTTTAAAGTGAGGAAAAGGAAGAGGGGAGGAAGAGGAGGAGGTCTACCTACTTAGCAGGACGAGGAGGGGCCGGAGCGGGCGACAGTCGTATCGACTGTCGCCGGAGAAGAAGATGCCCGGGGGAAGGGGCGGCGGCGAGCAGAGGGCCGGAGAGGCGCCAGCTGGGTGCGGCGTGGCGCGGGAAGAGCGAGGGAGAGCAACCCTGCAGCTGGTAGTGCGGCAGAGCGACGAGGAGGAAGAGGGGAGGCTGCCAGAGCTGGAGGGCTTCCTGTCGGAGTGGGAAGAGAGGAAGTGGGGGTCTTTCTCCGTCAGGACCGAGCTAGGAAGAACGGTGGAGTGACGGGGGTATTTATAGGGACCGAATCAGAGAGGAAGGCGGAGGGAGACGACGTGTCTCCCTCGCCGGAGGACGCTAGAGATGGAAACCCATACCGTCCGTGCGTTCGCACGGCCGGTATGGTAGGTTACAGCGACCAGGGGGGTGTCCCTGCGACGGCTGACGACGCAGGGCACCCCCGGTTTACTTGCCAGACCCTCCCCCTCACCCTGCGCGGCGTCATGCTCCGCGCAAGGTCGCCGGAGCATGGTGTTGGCAGGTTTTGCAGGGAGGACCTGAAAGAAAAGAACGAAGGAGAGTTAGGGGCCAAAATGCGAGGGTTCAAAAGTTGAGGGCCAAAAAGTAAATATATGAGGACCAAAGTGTAAGGTTGGTTAAGAAGGTTTCTTCTTAGGCTCAAGTTTTTATACATGACTAATTAGGACCTAAGGAATCTGATGGTGAATTTTATTTCTAGATTAAACCTTGTTTGACTGGTCAATTTACGTAAAAACCCAAATTAAGTTATTAATTGGGTATGGTTCTCAATGTAGGTCAAGATGGGTTCCTAAGGTCAAATTGAAGGTTCTAAACCCTAGAGAGTATTTTTCTATGAATTTTAGAGGGTTTATTCCATTTTTTCTTTACCTTGAACCTCGTGAATTGAAGTGGGTTTGTTTTAGGGTTACAGATTATCATTTATTTCCTTGGAATTGCTGTAGCCCTTGCCAGATCATCTCATCCCACTTTTATTCTTATTAGGTTGCTTTGACCTATGTTTGGACCCTGAATTATCCTCTATGCAGATTATACTGGTAAAATTGCATTTTTATCTCTTATGACTTGTTTTCTCCTTAAACTCAGAATTCTCTGAGTTAAGCCTTTCCTTGAGTTATATAGGAGCTTTTATCCTTTGTATTAGGTCAAAATGAGCTAGTTATGGCTCATGATGAGGTTCTCATCATGCACTTTAAACAGAAATTAAAATGGCGACTGAACGGAAAATAATTTCATTAAACATACATTCATAGTTCATGGTTTACAACATTAAATACATGCTTCAACAAAAGTAAATGAAAGCTTAAAAGAGAGAGAGAGAGAGAGGTAGAGAGAGAGTGGAGAGCGACAAGGCAGCTACGGCGGTGGAGGAGGCTCCGTCGGCAGCTTGTCATCTCCGGCCATTACAAGAGTGCCTAAAACTAGCTAGGAGAGGAGTGGAGTAGTTACAAGTGTGAGAGTATATCTTGAATGGTGGTAGAAGGGGGTTTAAATAGAGTTAAGGGCTTCCTAAAAGAAGAAGGGGCTTTAGCGACGTCCAGAGCGTCGCTAAAATCGCTTCCAAAAGCGTCGGTGTAGCCCTCTCGCCGCCAGTCAGCCGCCCGCCCCGGTCTTCCTCTTCGGGTGATTCGTGGCCGCTGAACGAGAGCCGTCCGATTTCGATCGGACGGTTGAGAACCTTCTGCGCCCGTGCTAAGATTGCGCCTTGGGCGCGCGTGTGCGTACGCGTTTCCGCCCATCGCGCGCGTGCGTGGGCGCTCGTACGCTGCGGTCGTGCCACGTGGCAAGATCGTGGTCGCTCGCTGCTGATTGGGCGGCCCAATTTTTCTGCGCCCTTTGCCCGCCTTCAAATCCCGCTCCTCGCGGCTCGAACGCGCGTCGCGGCGACAGCGGGCGTGCGCGCTAACCGTTGCGCCACGCCCGCGCTTTGTCGCGGCGACCGCGGGCGAGCGCGTGGATCTCAGCTGTTCGATCGAAGATCAACGGCCGAGATTCGTCTTTGGCCGCTTGAGGGTGTGCGAGTGGTGGGGGCGGGGCGACGTGGCGCTCTCTGGGTCGTTGATCTCCAGATCAACGGTCATAATTTCTTGGGCCCATTGTGGGAGCTCTGGATGTCGGATTTGGCCGATCTTGAGTCCGTTGGACTCCGTTCGTCGTTCTGAATCCATTCGTGCAGTCCGATTGCTCATCTGAGGCCTGCTTTGACAAATGCTTTACACAAATGGCCATTAATACAGTTTATAAGCAATCTTGGTACTTGATGCATGCAATGCTCCTATTCTACTTATGTTGTGCCTTTTATTCTAAAGATGGGTCATATTCAACCTAATTACTACCCCCTTGTGTGGTGTTATTAGCAAGCTCCCCTCTACTCTAAAGAAATAGTTGCTCTCCTCGGTATCACATACATGAGGGCCAACTTACTTCCCTTAGCCAAGTCTGAATAGCCACCCGTAGGCGACATGTTCCAAAACCCTCAAGTTTTCCATATTATCGTATTCCTGGTTTCTTTCTAACTTCCACGTAGGGTTCGTACATGGACTTTCTTATTTTCATATCTGGTTCATTGTATAGGCAACTCAAATTCCATCATCAACTACTTAGTACAAGTATGTATTCATGATGTATTTCGTTTCAGGCAGCTCAAATTTCATCATGGTGATCCAATCATTTAATAATTATGCATGCATTTCTTCCAGCCCTAGTGTTCATGTCACAACCTAGGGTTCGATCAACTATATTGTATGGCAGCATGCATTTATCTCTTCTTAGGTTTCAACTCACATCCTAGGTTCTAGTTAATTCTATGCATGCATTTATTAATTCCGAGATTTAGGTGAGAGCCACTCTACTAGGTTAACCGGGTGGAATGTGGGCTCGTACAATAACTCTCGACGTCTCCGCATGTCCCATATACTCGATGGACTGGAGACCTATGACATGGATTGACAGTTCAAATGAGCTCAAAAAGGCAAGGACCATGTATCATTACATAGAGAAACTCGAACGGAAACTAATGATGTTTCATTTATGGAAAATTGACATCGTTTGGGCCCCGAACGAGCCAAAAAATACCAATCTTGACCAAAATCAGATGTCTTGAAAAAGTTCCAGATGTCTTAAACGAACTCGCAGGCATACCTTACTCGGGGCGCCTCTCTTCGGATGTCAGAAACTCCGTGCAGACGTCTGATGGTGGCTTTAGACGTCTTGAGGTACTTCCGAACGTCTGAAATTGCCTCGGTCCTCACACCAGCACACTTCCCCACCCTCTAACACACGTACGCACATGGTCAAAAATTGGGTAGGAAAATAAACAAAATATGCGTTATCATACGTCTGGGATTTACCTTCGGACGTTCGACCCTATGTCGGGAGGTCACTTCGGACGTTTGATTCTGCAGAAAAATGATTCCACAGAACCATTTTCGACCCTTTTTCTCTCCGCAGCTCTCTTTCTCCTCCTCTCGCTCAGCTGCAGGCACCTGCAACAACTCCGCTTCTCTAGATCCTCCTCCTGCTGCTCCTATTCTCCTTCACCTCGCCCTCTCGGCTGTGGAGTGGGGAGAATGGGGAAGGAGGAGGGGGGATATAAGGAGCTCGGGGCGTGGGTGTGGAATGGGGAGGAGTGGGGGAGGAATGGAAGAGGGGTAAGGTGGAGGTGTGGAGGATGTTGTGGGTGAGGCTGCTGCAAGGGGGAGGGATCCGACATATGGGGTGTGGTGTGTGTACGATGGAGTGGTGGTGGGGAACAATTGCGGGGATGCCCTTGCAATTTTTTCTCCCTCCTAAAAACCCCAAAACAAAACCTAAGGTGTTTAGAATTGCACAAAAACCCCTACGAAAATTCGAAAATGCCAAGTGACCCTGGGAAAGGGTCATTTCATAAGTGCACAATAGAGTGAGTTCATCGCCTTTGCATTCAGTCTAAGGTAATGAATCTGCTCCACCATGTATCCCGTCTTTGGTTTGCCAAAATGTTGTCAAGCTTTCATCGTGTTTCAAGGAAATGCGTTGTAGTACAGTCGACAAATAGCTTTTAAACAAATAAAATTTATAACTCGAAATCTAAAAATTACGTCCGAGGTCGAACACTGGGAGCAAATGTGAAATTCATGTGCTAATCTTAATCAACATATAAATGAGTACAGGAAATTAAGCACAATAATGATAATCAATGAATAATATCTGTTCAATTTAATATTCAATGACAAACATGAGTACTTCAAGAATTTAAGAGGACAAAAAGATATCTAAGACAAAATAATGGTGATTTAAATCACCAATTATTAGTCTATGTATACATATATATCAATTACTCAATATCTGAAATAAATGAACTGTAACTTGAACCACTTAAGCTAATTTCCACGCCAGCAAATATTTCTACAATACTGTTCTCAAAGCAAATCAGACGTTGCCTTCCTTGAATCAGACGACTTAAATCAAACGACTTAAACGTCGTCTTCACAGCACAACATAAGGCTTTCAAAACCTTTATCTTCTTTCCTTCTTTAGCTTCTTCTCTTCTTAAGGCTTTCTTCTTCTACACAAGCCCTCCTTTCTTCACAGAATCTAAGAGCTCTCACGGCTAAGTGTTTGGACATGGTTAAGCACCAGAGAGCAAAACACCCCCCCTCCTCACAAATTCCTTCTCCTCTCGTCAGAACCAGGGTAATAGGGTATTTAGGTATACGGTCAGAGGTCCAGGTCCACGTGCATGTGGGCACAGACGAGGGTGCAAGGGCTGTGCATGTGGGGGACCTCACCCCTCGTGTGTCGAGGCGATAAGGCCTTGGCACCAATTCAATTTATCCGTGGCCGAGTGCATCTCCCTTTACGATGTGGGACTATGTTCCCACATCTCTTCTTCGCATTCTGTAGTGAGGTGTTGATGAGAACCTCGTCATAAACCCTAAACTAGCACCATTTAACCCAGATTTGCAAGAAAAAGCTCCTACATAACTATAGAAAGGCTTGACTCAGAGAAATTCTGAGTTTGTAAAGAAAATAGAAACTAAGGGGTAAAAATGCAATTTCACCAATCCAATATGAAAACAGGGTAACTCAGGGTCCAAACATAGGTCAAACTAACCAAATAAGAAGAAAAGTGGGATGAGTTGATACAATAAGGGCTACAGCAACTCCAATGAATTAAATGACATCTTGTAACCCTAAAAACAAACCCACTTCAATTCATGAGGCTCGAGGAAAATAAAAAATCGACTAAACCCTCTACAATTCATAGAAAAATAATCTCTAGGGTTTAGAACCTTCAATTTGGCCTTAGGAACACATTTTGACCTACATTGAGAACCATGCCCAATTAATGACTTAATTTGGGTTTTTACGTAAATTGACCGGTCAAACAAGGTCTGATCTAGAAATAAAATTCACCATTAGAATCCTTAGGTCCCATTTAGTCATGCATAAAATCTTGAGCCTAAGAAGAGACCTTCTTGACCGACTTTGCATTTTGGTCCTCATCCACTACTTTTTGACCCTCAACTTTTGAAATCCTCGCATTTTGGCCCCTAACTCTTCTTCGTTCTTTGCATTTGGGTCCTCCCTGCAAAACCCTGAGCAGCGCCATGCTCTGGCGACTTTGCGCGGAGCATGGCGCCGCGCAGGGTAAGGGAGACCCTCTGCCAAGTCAACCGGGGGTTCCCTGCGACGTCTGCCGTCGCAGGGACACCTCCATGGTCTCTGCAACTACCCATACCTCCCGTGCGAACGCACGGAAGGTATGGGTCTCCATCTCCGACATCCTCCGGCGAGGGAGGCACGTCGCCTCCCTCCGTCCTCCTCTCTGATTCCACCTCTATAAAAACCGCCCCCGTCCACTGAACTCAACAGCTCGGTTCTGACGGAGAAACCTCCCCCCCTTTCCTTTCTTCCCACTCCGGCAGAAGCCCCCCTGCTCCGGCGGTTCTTCCTCCTCCTCCTCGTCGCTCTGCCGCATTACCAGCAGTAGAGCCGCCTTCGCCCACTCTTCCCGCATCGCATCGTACCCAGCGCGAGCTCTCCCGCTCTCTCCTCGCCGCCACCCCCTTCTCACTGGGCATCTTCTTCTCCGGCGACAGTCAATACGACTGTCGCCCTACTCCGGTCCCCTCGTCCCTCCAAGTAGGTACAGTTCTTTCTCTTCCTCCCCTCTTTCTTTTCCCTACTTCAATTTGTTCAACCACCCTTCAACCGCGCCAAATCGCCCTCACCTTCTCCATCTCCGGCCAACCTCTGGCGACTCGCTCCCATCATTCCACCACCCCACATGACTCGCCGACCGACCCAAAACCTCCGCCTCATCACGCTGAACCACTTCCACCCCTTCACTGCCACTCCTCACCTCCACATCACTCCCTCGAGCAAACCCATTCCCCCGGCCACAGTCTGACCTAGGGCAGCCCCTACACGCCGCCCCACGCCTCGCCACCACCCGCACGAGCTTCGTCGCACTCCGGCGAAGCTCCCTGCATCTTCTGATTAGGCTGAGAGGCCATTTTACTGTGAACAGGTCACCCGTCCTCCGCCGCCGTTGCTGAGCAGGTGAAGCTTCTTCCGCCTGCAGCTGCAGCCTCGCTTCACCCAGGCCAGACTCCCCAGGACGCGAGGTTCTCCCTTGCGCACCTGCCCAGGCCCGCAGCTGGGGAGACCAATTGGGGTGGGACATTTAGTCCCACCTCGGAAGACTCTGAAGCGGCACGCCTGCATAAATTGTAAAAGTGTTGTAGGCTTATCGCCTCAGCACACGGGGTGAGGTCCCTCTCACCCGCTTCACCCGCCCGGTACGCGAGTTCATCACGCGGATCCGACCGACTTGACTTGACTCGAACACTCCTCGCCCACCACACACGTCGGTGGGCTTGGACCCGGGCGCGACCCGTACCCGAATACCCGACAGCTCTGGGAGAGCTATCCTACGAGTGAATTCTGAGAGAGAGAGACACGGGGGAGGGCAGAGTAGGTTTTTTCCTTCTGACCAAACTATGAGTGTGCAGGCACAGAAGAGAAAAGAGAAGACAAGAAGAAGAAGAAGGACTGCGAGAAGAAGAAGAAGAAGAAAGCCACAAAGGAAAGAAAGAAAGAAGACGCACTGTAGCAAAAGCTACTTAAGTCGTCTGATTGAAAAATCAGACGATGCCCTGAAGAAAGAAAAGAAGAAGCAAGGAAGGAAAAGAAAGAAAGAAAAAGAAGAGGAGGATCACCACTGCCGCAAAGAAGAAAAAGAGAAAAGAGAAGACAAGAAGATAAGAAAGAAAGAAGAAGAACAGAAGAGGAATAAGAAGAACAGAAGGAAGAAGACTAAAGAACCCAAGAGAAGAGCACAGAAGAGAAGAAGACAAAGACGAGAAAGAAGAGAGAAGAAGAAAAAGCCAACAAAATAAATCTCTCTCTCTTTTCACTTTTGTAATAGAAACTTTGTACTTCTAGAATACAATTTGCTCCCTGAGTTCGACCTGGGAAAACTTTTATTTTTCGAGTAACAAATTATATTAAACTGGTAACTGCTCCTCTATACTATACTACAACGAGGTATTAAAACCATAGAGGATTGGCACCGAACCAGTTTTTGACGCCGTTGCCGGGGAGTAACGGCTATTCTACAAGCTTTGAATTTCTTTTAAGAGATTACTAATCTTTTTCTCTCTCTTATGTGCAGGAAAAAATTGGAAGAACAACCGCACAACAAACACTCCAACAAAACAGGTAATCTTCATCAGCCCTTTCTTAACTCCCTTAAAATCTAAAAAGGAACGAAAAGAAAAATCAACTTAGGGCTACCTGCATCATACATAGTAATTCCTCAAAGTTGCCTAAATTTTTCATTTCAACACGTTTTAACTGTCCATCCAACTAAGGTAACTAGGGCTAAAACCTTCTTGATTGAGCCCTAGATACTACATTTGTGAGGCAACTGAAATGGACCAACTAGAGCCAACTCAGGAATTAAAAAGCTAGGGTTTTTAGAGACACACCTTCTATTAACAAAGAAAAGATCTTCCCAAAAAGAGGTGTACCTAAACCTTGTTTGAAAAGATCTATATAAGAGAAACCCTAAACAATTGGCTCTCTAAACACTTGAACCCTAAAAGAAAGGACCCAAAAGCTCTCAAAAGAACAAGAGGTGAAGTTGACCCCTTGGGTCAACCAACGTTAAAATTAGGTCACTTCTTCACTCAAAATACCTAAAAGTTCAAGTGAAACCTTAAGCACCCTGATCTTAAAGTAAAAGAGGTAGACTTAAGAGGTCAAGATCCCCATTCTGGTATACCTGGAACCGCAGTGACAAGAGAGGTCGGGTGGGGGAAACCCTGTAACCCATGGGGACGCTCTACCGAGTAGGGGTCTTCGCGGGACTCACCCTCTCTGGCTGCCTAGGTAATTCTCAGGTGGACGATCTTTCTGATCAAGGGGTCCATCTGCCCTGCACCTCTATGTCACCCAACACATTTTTGGGTGACTTGATTGGGTCCAGCACCTTCTAAACTCTTCCACTCCAACAGTGCATGAACGGTAGGAGATCCTTAAGACCACCCTTAAGATCTCCTTTAGGAATTCACTCTCGTCAATGCCCAGCCTTGACTCCCGTGTTTGAACAGCAACCTTACCCCATCATTCTCTTATCTGATTCCGAATCAAGCTCTTCTTCTTCCCCTATCATGGCTCAGCCAGTTGAGGAAGAAAACAATTTGGAGCACCAGCTCTAGCGACTTAATGACCTCTTCCAAAACTTTGTGCACCCACCGCAGCGTCCTATGATGCGGGACCATTATAATCCTGCTGCGGTGGCCATTGAGCCTCGAGTCAGAATCTTGACTGGAGGACCTGATTCCGAATTGAAGCCCAACATGATTCATGCTATACCTAAATTCCATGGGCTTAATTCCGAAGATCCCTTCCAGCACATCAAACAGCTAAAGCATCTAGCCCAAACTTTTGGGTCAGAGGCGCAAAATCGGGATATTCTTCTCATGAAGATGTTCTCCTTTTCTCTTATGGACAAGGCCGCTCATTGGTATCAAACTCAGACCTGGCCGATCAACACTTGGGAAGAACTTCAGTCCGAGTTTTTGAAAAAGTTCTTCCCCGTTGGTCTGACCAACGCCTTGCGCCATCAGATTACACACTTCACTCAACAAACAGGGGAACCTCTCCATGAGGCATGGGATCGCTTTCAGGATCTCATGAGAAAATGCCCCCATCACGGAGTTCCTAAATGGGAACAGGTCCAATCTTTTTACCAGGGACTCCGTGAGGACATTCGTCTTTTCGTCAATGCAACTTGCGGAGGAAATATCATGGGTCAACATGAAGACACCGTGTGGGAGATTCTCGAAAACATGTGCGAGAACTCCATCAACAATGACTCCATGGGATTATTCGACAGGACGAATACCCGCGCATCGACGAATCTTAGGGGAGCACATGAGACGCAGGGCCTGTCCGCATCAGTCGACCTGGAGTTAATGGCCAGTCGATTGGACAAGGTCTCAATCATCGAGAAGAAGGTGGATGAGCTGACTCAGCACTTGCAGCGAGCCACCTCTGCGCGTAACTCCTTTGCACAACCTCCTTCCACACAGGAGACTGTGCAAAGCATTCTCCACCGACCTTCCCCTAGGATGGATCCATATCCATCCCCATTTGATTCTCGGGTCGGAGGATCATCCGATCCTTTCTACACCAGCCCGGGGAATTCCATTCCCCCTTTCTCTGATTCTCTAGAGGTTCCTCAGACCTGCGAGGACCTCAACGCCATCCAGAACGACCCGTTCTCCAACACCTATAACCTTGGATGGCGAAACCATCCCAACTTTCAGTGGGCAGGAAATTCCCAAACCCAAAGACCACCCTTTCAGCCCTGCCCACAACTCCCTCGTCCTTACCAGCCGCCTCAGCCTTGGCCCAACCCTACCTATCCATCAGGGCCAAATCAGGATCAAATGTCCCTTATCCTTCAGACTCTGTCTGACATTCAAAGAACGAATGCGGCTATTCAAAAGCAACACAAGGACGAAATCACAGAGGTCCGAAACCAATTGTCCCAGTTGGAAAATTCTCGCCAGCCAGGCACTCTTCCTTCCCAACGTCTTCCTAACCCGAATAACGTACCAACCCAGCTGCGCGTTATGAACCCAAACCCGGGCCATGCCCATATGATTTATCAGGCCCCCTCTATTCCTTCACCAGATGGGATAGAGGCCTCCACTTCTTTTGCGGGTTACCAGCAGCAACCTATTTTACCCAGTCCCAACCAAAACCAGGCAGGACTTAATTCCGTAACAACCCGTAGTAGTAAGGAAACCCAAGA
Source organism: Thalassia testudinum (assembly GCA_037157565.1). Classification (NCBI taxonomy): domain Eukaryota; kingdom Viridiplantae; phylum Streptophyta; class Magnoliopsida; order Alismatales; family Hydrocharitaceae; genus Thalassia; species Thalassia testudinum. Next base: position 61,497,500 of record JAZHRO010000030.1, read on the forward strand.
CCCACCTCATCCAAACCACTCCAGGCCTGATAGTGATCCCAAGACTAGGGCAGTAATCCAGGACATTCCCACCCCTATCCCAAATCCACAACCTGGACCTATCCTAGAAGAACCAACCAAGATCCCATTTCCCGAGGCCTTGACCAAGGGAAAGAAGACCACCAAGCTCGTGGCACCTGAGGAGGACCTGGTCAAGCTCTTTGAGCATGTCCACATAAACATCCCTTTGATGGATGCCATCCGCCACGTACCGGCTTACGCACGATTCTTAAATAATGTGTGTACACCCCAGCGTAAGCCGCGAACCAAGGGTGGGAGGCCAATTGTTCTATCAGAGCAAGCCAGCTCTGTAATCCTCAGTAGACTCCCACCCAAGGCAAAAGATCCTGGTACTCCCCTGATTTCCTGCAAGATAGGTGATACCCAATTTGATAGAGCCTTGCTGGACTTGGGTGCATCCATAAACCTGATACCCACATCCTTACTTGACCATCTAGAAGAATCTAAGCTAAAACCAACCGAGGTGATATTACAATTAGCAGATCGATCTATAAAGTCACCAAAAGGGATTCTCGAGGATGTTATTGTGAGAGTGCGGGATTTCTACTTTCCTATAGACTTTATAGTCTTAGACATGGACGTACCTGAGAACTCTAGGGATACACCAATCATTTTAGGGAGACCTTTCTTGGCTACTGCTAGAGCCAACATTAGCTGTGAGGAGGGCCAAACAGAGCTCAAATTTGGGAATCAAACCCAGAAAATTGATATATTTAAGGCCCAACAAGGAATCAATTGCGGTGTCATCGAATAGATTTGTGACTTTAGGGCTTTGGTTGATGAAACACACTTCCAAAATGACCTAATTATACCTCATCAACCGCAGAAAGATCTTGACCCGCAAACTGAGGAGTCAAATCAAGATATGAACAACCCAGTAACTCCTACCCTTGAACCTCACGTCTATACTGAACCACCTGCTGCTGCTGATAACCCCATCCTCGAACTGAAGCCCCTTCCTGCTCACTTGAAATACATTTTTTTGGGTTCTAATCAGACCCTTCCTGTGATTATCAATTCCAACCTCAATCCCGACCAGGAATCTCGTCTGATTGCTGTCCTCCAGCAACATCGCAGAGCCATCGGGTGGACTCTCGATGATTTGACTGGAATAAGCCCCTCTTATTGTACTCATCATATCTATTCAGAAAAGGGCGCACGACCTTCTCGTGAAATGCAGAGACGCTTGAACCCCAATCTGTAGGAGGTCGTGAAAAAGGAGATCATCAAGTGGTTAGATGCTGGGATCATCTACCCGATCTCCGATAGTCGTTGGGTGAGCCCAATTCAGGTTGTGCCTAAGAAGGCAGGACTCACCACCATAACGACTGAGACCGGAGAAATCATTCCTACCCGATTAGCCAATGCGTGGAGAGTCTGTATAGATTACTGCCGACTCAATTCCTCCACGAAGAAGGATCATTTCCCACTACCTTTCATTGATCAGATTCTCGAGAAACTAGCGGGAAATAGGTTCTTCTGCTTTCTTGACGGGTACTCCGGTTATAACCAGGTGGCAATCCATCCTGAAGACCAAGAAAAGACCACGTTCACCTGCCCCTTCGGAACATATGCTTTCCGAAGGATGCCTTTCGGTCTTTGTAATGCACCCGCTACCTTTCAGCGGTGCATGCTTGCCATATTCTCAGATATGGTAGGTGATTATCTGGAAGTCTTCATGGATGACTTTTCAGTTTTTGGAGCATCATTCGAAAATTGCCTCCAACACTTGGTCCAGATACTCAGGAAGTGAATCGATGTGAATTTGGTTCTTTCCTGGGAAAAGAGCCATTTCATGGTGCCTGAGGGAATTGTCTTGGGACATTTGATTTCAGAAAAAGGCATCCAAGTGGATCGAGCTAAGGTTGATCTGATCTCTCGCCTTCCTATGCCTAGCTCGATCAGGGACATCCGTTCTTTTTTGTGGCACGTCGATTTTTACCGTCGTTTCATTCCGGATTTTTCGAAAATCGCGCGCCCCTTGACTTCCCTGATCTCCAAGGATGTACCCTTTGAAATCTCCAAGGAATGCACACTAGCCTTTGAAAACCTGCGTGACCGAGTCACCCAAGCCCCGATCCTACAATCCCCTGATTGGTCTCAACCCTTTGAGATCATGTGCGATGCATCTGACTTCGTTGTAGGAGCGGTCCTGGGGCAAAAAGCTGACGGGAAACCTGTGGTCATATACTACGCTAGCAAGACACTTGACGAGGATCAACGTAACTATACAGTTACGGAGAAAGAGCTGCTAGCCGTAGTATTTGCCCTTGAAAAGTTCCGATCGTATCTTCTAGGTTCCCATGTCATCATTTACTCGGATCACACGGCTATAAGGCATCTCCTTGCCAAGAAGGACGCGAAGCCCCGACTAATCCGATGGATCTTGCTGTTGCAAGAATTCAATCTCGAGATTCGCGACAAGGCGGGAAGACAGAATGTGGTAGCCGACCATCTGTCCCGTCTTCCTTCTGAGATTATCAACCCTTCCGGACCCATCACGGAACATTTTCCTGATGAGCACCTGCTTACTGTTGGTACTAGACTTCCATGGTTTGCTGATATAGTAAACTACTTGACATCTCATCAAACCCCGTCTGATTGGCTGAAGGCCAAGAAAGACAAATTGCGTTCTGATACCAAGTATTACATTTGGGAAAATCCGTACCTTTTCCGCATAGGTGCTGATAAAATTATTCGGAGATGTGTCCCGGAAGAGGAATTCAGCAATATCCTCTCTTTCTGCCATGACCAGGCATGCGGTGGCCATTTCTCTAGGCATAAAACCGCATCAAAAGTCCTCCAGTGTGGCTTTTACTGGCCTACACTATTCAAAGACGCATACAGTCACTGCAAGGCATGCAGTCGTTGCCAGACCTTGGGCAACATGAACTGTTGCGACATGATGCCTTTGCAGCCAATTCTTGTATGTGAAATCTTTGATGCTTGGGGGATTGATTTTATGGGCCCCTTTCCTGTTTCGGATGGTTTCGAATACATTCTGCTTGCTGTGGACTACATGTCCAAATGGATCGAAGCCATACCGACCCGAACCTATGATCACAAAATTATTCTCAAATTCATTCATCAAAACATTTTCTCAAGGTTCGGGATTCCCCGTGCCATAATCTCTGATAGAGGGACCCACTTTACGAACGCTCAGTTTAGGTCACTGATGACCAAATATGGGGTGTCTCACCGAATCTCTACTCCTTACCACCCCCAAACTAATGGTCTAGCTGAGCTATCAAATCGGGAGATCAAGAAAATCCAGCAGGTCACTGTTCGGCCTGACAGGAAGGACTGGTCGTCCCGACTTCCGGAAGCATTGTGGGCCTATAGGACCGCCCACAAAATCCAATTAGGTATGTCTCCCTTTAGACTGGTATACTGGAAGGCGTGTCACCTTCCCGTAGATCTGGAGCATAAAGCCTATTGGGCAGTACGGAATTGTAATCTAGATCTTTCAAAGGCTGGAACCCACAGAAAACTCCAAATCAGCGAGATCGATGAATTACGCCTAGACGCGTATGAGAACTCGCGAATCTACAAGGAGCGGGTTAAAGCCTTCCATGACAAGCATATCTCGAGAAAGAGTTTCATCCTGGTCAGAAGGTCCTACTCTTTGATGCCTGACTCAAACTTTTCCCAGGAAAGCTGCGATCCAAGTGGGTCGGACCATATTTAGTCCGACAGGTTTTTGGAAATGGAGCTATCGAAATCAGTCCGCTCAGCCACGATTCCGAACCTTTCATCGTGAATGGTAAGAGACTCAAGCCATTCATTGATGTGACTTCTACTGATTTGGCTGAATCATCTTATATCCTCCATTCCCCTTGAGCTTATTATGCCCAGCCGATGGTGTAAAACTCAGCGCTTAACGGGAGGCAACCCGTCATTTTCCTAAAAATCCAAAACCTTTTTCTCACTTTTGTGCACTTAACGTTCACCCTTATAGATAGCCGACCCCACCTCAGATGCTTGCATCTGGGATTAGAAATTATCCGCAAAATTCATCTTGACCCATTCACTCATCCAAATTTCTGTCTTAAGGAATGAACTAAGTAAATAAAAAACCCCCTAGTCACAATGAGGACATTGCAAACCTTAGGCATTGGGGGGGTATAAAAGTGCAAAACTTGTAAGAAAAGGTTTTAAATAAAAAAATTCACATATGCCAAAAACACCATAAACATTAAAAAAATTTTCGAAAAAAGAAAAAGAGAATAAGAGGAGAAGGAAATTTTGTAGGAAAAGGAAAAGAAACAAAATGAAAAAGGAGCACAAAATTATGAGAAAAAGGTAGTCATTAGTAAGAAACTAAGGAATTAACCTAAGTTCTAGACCCCATTCAAGAAAAGAACTGAAAAAGGCACAATGGGATTAGTAAGAACGCAAACCTTAGGCATTCTTGGATAGACTCTTAGCACCCATTAAGATCTAGACACTCCTCAAGAGGTTGAGGAAATTGAAAAGCTTAAGCATTAGGTCTAAGGCTTAGGGAGTATTTGACCTCATTAACTAACTTTTGGTCTATGGGACTCAGTAAACTAAGCACCCTGACCTCACACACAGCTTGGTTCAGTAAGCGTAAAAATCAAAAGCGTCACAAAATTATGAAAAGTACACCTAGAGTAGGAGCGGCCGATCAACACAAGTTGATTTGGACGAGTTCCCAGCACTGAGAGGCAGGAAATACCCTCGAAGATGCGTAACAAAATATCATCTCCTCGGTGCTTGTCTCTTAAGATATTTACATATCCTACTGGAGGCATGTAAGCACTCTGCTGGTTCAGATTCCATGGATGGCATTATCACGAAGTGTCGATTGCCAGGGTCTGGATTCGGCCACAGAACACTATGGAGGGGATTATTGATGATCGAGGCGTTAACTAGATTTTGTTATAGAAATAGCGTTGTAGTACAGCTAGTTATTGCCATCATTACATATATAATCTTTTTACTCGGAAATAAAAGAGTTCCCGAGGTCGAATTCAGGGAGCAAGTCGTATTCTAGAAGTACAAATTCTTATTACAAAAATAAAGAGAGAGAGAGAGATGAAAAATTTGGTGGCTTCTTCTTCTTCTCTTCTTTCTTCCTCTTTGTCTCTTCTTTCTTCTCTTCCTGTTCTTCTTGTCTTCTCTCTTCTGTTCTTCAGATCTTCCTCTCGTGCTCTTCTTCTTCTGTCTTCAGTTCTTCCTTGTTTTCTCTTCTTCTTTCTTTTTCTTCAGATCTTCTTCTTCTTCTTTTTCTTCTTTCTTGTCTTTCCTCTTCTTTGCCGCGGTCCTGCTTCTTATTTTCTTCTTCTTCCTTGCCTTCAAGACGTCGTCTGATTTTGCAATCAGATGACTTAAACCGCTGCTGCTACAGTGTCTCCCTTAGCTTCCGTCTTCTTCTTTTTCTCTTCTTCTTCCGCAGTCCTTCTTCTTCTTCACCTGTGCCTGCACACTTCAAGGTTTTCGTCAGAGGGCAAAACCTACTCTACCCTCCCCCCCCGCATCTCTCTCTCTCAGAATTCGCTCTTAGGAAAGCTCTCCCAGAGCAACCGGGTAATCGGATACGCGGGTCGCACCTGGGTCCAGGCCCACCGGCATGCGGTGGTGGGCGAGTGCAGGTCGGGCTAATCGGGTCGGATCCAGGTCCGCGGGGCGTGAGCGCGCACGAGGCCGGGTAATCGGGCGGGTGAAGGGGACCTCACCTCATGATCTGAGGCAAAGAGCTTAAGGCACCTTTTGCCTTTAAGCGCCCGCTCGCCTCAGTGGGTTTCCGAGGTGGGACTAAATGTCCCACCCCAATTTGGGCGCCTGTGCGAAGGAAGCAGCGGCGGTCGAGGTTTCGCACGAGGGCTTCGCGCGAGGGCTTCGCCTCAACTGCAGCCTGGCGCTTCGCGAAAATACCTCGCACAGCCTGGGAGCGTGTCCTGGGCGCGGCGCGCCTGGAGCAGCAGGTCGAAGGAGCTTCTTCACCTCAGCAATGGCGGCGGCGAGTGAAGTTCCTGTTTACAGAGAAAGGGCCTCTCGGCCTAATTAGATACGCGGAGGACCTTCGCCGTGGCACGACGAAGGTGGTCGGGGGTCTGCAGGTGGCGGGGCGGAGCCTAAGGGCCACCCTAGGTCAAACTGCAGGTGGAGAGATGGGTTTGGTCGGTGGGTCTGCAGAGGGCGATTGGTGGTAAGTGGAAGGGCGGAGGTTGATCAGGGTGAGGAGGCGGAGGTTCTGTGGTGGTCGGAGAGCCGTGTGGGTTGCTGGAGTGATGGGAGCGGGTCGCCGGAGTGTGGCCGGAGGTGGAGAAGGTGAGGGTGATTGGTCGGAATCGAGGGCGACTGTAACGGTTTAAAGTGAGGAAAAGGAAGAGGGGAGGAAGGGGAGAAGTTATACCTACTTAGCAGGACGAGGAGGGGCCGAAGCAGGCGACAGTCATATCGACTGTCACCGGAGAAGAAGCTGCCCAGGGGAAGGTGCGACGGCAAGGAGAGGGCTGGAGAAGCGCGCGCTGGGTGCGGCGCGGCGCGGGAAGAGCGAGGGAAGGCAACCCTGCTGCTGGTAGTGCGGTAGGGCGACGAGGAGGAGGAGGAGAAGCCGCCGGAGCAAGGGGGCGTCTGTCGGAGTGGGAAGAGAGGAAGTGAGGGGGTATCTCCGTCAGATCCGAGCTGGGAAGAACGGCGGAGCGACGGGGGTATTTATAGGGGCAGAACCAGAGAGGAGGGCGGAGGGAGGCGATTTGTCTCCCTCGCCGGAGGACGCCGGAGGAAGGATACCCATACCGTCCGTGCGTTCGCACGGCCGGTATGGGTGGTTGCAGCCATCAGGGGGTGTTCCTGCGACGGCTGACGACGCAGGGCACCCCCATTTGACTTGGCAGGCTCCCTCCCTTACCCTGCGCGGCGCCATGCTCCGCGCAAGGTCGCCGGAGCATGGTACTGCTCAGGTTTTGCAGGAGGGACCTAAACTCAAAGAACGAAGGAGAGTTAGGGGCCAAAATGTGAGGGTTCAAAAGTTGAGGGCCAGAAAGTAAATGTATGAGGACCAAAGTGTAAAGTTGGTCAAGAAGGTTTCTTCTTAGGCTCAAGTTTTTATACATGAATAATTAGGACCTAAGGATTCTGATGGTGAATTTTATTTCTAGATTAAACCTTGTTTGACCAGTCAATTTACGCAAAAATCCAAATTAAGTTATTAATTGGGCATGGTTCTCAATGTAGGTCAAAATGGGTTCCTAAGGCCAAATTGAAGGTTCTAAGCCCTAGAGATTATTTTTCTATGAATTTTAGAGGGTTTATTCTATTTTTAATTTGCTTCGAACCTCGTGTATTTAAGTGGGTTTATTTTTAGGGTTACAGGATGTCATTTAATTCTTCGGAGTTGCTGTAGCCCTTGTTGAGTCATTTCATCCCACTTTTCTTCTTATTAGGTTGTTTTGACCTATGTTTGGATCCTGAGTTACCCTATTTTCAGATTGGATTGGTGAAATTGCATTTTTACCCCTCAGTTTATGTTTTCTTTGCAAACTCAGAATCTCTCTGAGCCAAGCCTTTCTAAGGTTATGTAGGAGCTTTTTATTCTCTATATTAGGTCAAAATGAGCTAGTTATGGTTTATGATGAGGTTCTCATCAATTATCTCGAAATCTCCATAGCCATGGGCGGTGCTATCTCAAAGCATCGATTGCCACGAATCCTTGAGGATTGATGATGGGAGCAAGGAATCTGATACAGACCGTGTTGAGAAGCCAATCCTAAGCTAGAATTAAAAAAAAAGAGAGAGAGAAAACTCTCCAAACCGAAAAATTTTCTATCCCTCTCTCTTAAAAAATGCACTGCGAACTGAACCAGGGCTAAAATCATTTCAAGCACATGGTGCTTTAACCACAAAGTCCAATAAACCTTAGGTTAGTTCTTGTAGGCCTTAAAAACCTTTGCTAAGGACTGAGGTTAAGGCTAGACAGATCTGGATCTTGATTGGTACTAGAGTACCTTTTAGGCCTATGGTCAGCATTCTAACCTAATCTAAGCTCAAATGAAAAAGCACTTATCTGAAGCTATTAAAAACTTCATGGTCTAGAATAGAGGTTAAAGCCTTAGGTTTTTGCTAAGGGACTAGCAAAAGCTAGGCATGGGGGTATGATGAGAACCTCGTCATAAACCCTAAACTAGCACCATCTAACCCAGATTTGCAAGAAAAAGCTCCTACATAACTATAGAAAGGCTTGACTCAGAGAAATTCTGAGTTTGTAAAGAAAATAGGAACTAAGGGGTAAAAATGCAATTTCACCAATCCAATCTGAAAACAGGGTAACTCAGGATCCAAACATAGGTCAAATTAACCTAATAAGAAGAAAAGTGGGATGAGTTGATCCAATAAGGGCTACAGCAACTCTAAGGAATTAAATGACATCTTGTAACCCTAAAAACTGAAGGTTTCCCTACCAGGAGGGGTGACGTAATAAAATTGCGGAGTTGAATATATAAAGCAATATCACAAAAATCAATCGCACAAGTACATAAGTAATTTTTAGGTGGAAACCCAAACCGGGTGAAAACCACCACCTAACCCTCTCGAGTTAGGATTTTCCGATCAACCAAGTTGATCAAAATCCACTAAACGAATCACTTTGAACGAGGGTGATTCAACCTCAGTACAACCACGCTACAAGTACGAGGGTAGCGTTCCTCAACCCCTTCTCTCCACGAGAAGGATTTTGTCCCACGAAGGAGACGGGAATTCGCAAAGCGAATACCCAACCAAAATACAAAGATAAAATAAAACAACAGTCCTATAGAGCCAACAAAATTAAACCTAGCTTCTATAGGAAATAGGAAACTCCCCTTTGCAAGGAGTGCGTCGACGATGACGCGGTGCGTGTGCCACGCGATGGCGCTACGTCGCTCTCATTATCAACGCCGGGAGAGTGGGTGCGCAACGGGAATGATGCTCTCAAGATGATGGAGCTTGAGCTTAGAGAGCAAGTGCTTCTTGGACACAAGAGAGTGGAAATACTTGATCTTAGTGTATCTTGGTCTCTCTAGGTGTATATCTTGTGTGTCTAAGTGTATCCAAGTGTTTTTCTAAGTGTCTCTTGTTGTGTTTTTAGTGTGTAAAGGCTCCCCTCTATTTATAGAGGCCTTAGGAAGGTTTTGGAAGGCTTAGAAAAGCTTCCATAGCCGTTGGGTGCAAAGCCCAAGAGAATCAGGCCGAAATCAGGACAATGATTGCATTTGACAGGGTTATCAGACGTCTAACTCTGGCATCAGACGTCTGGAAGGCCACTTTAAGACGTCTGATTCCAAGGTCAGACGTCTGATTCTATGCGGGTTTCTCCCTGACTTGAATCAGATCTAAACAGGGTTTTTGCGCAAGTCCATCAGACGACATACAGGACGTCTGGTACTATGTCTGGACGTCTGGAAACCTACTTTTACTGTGGGAATTGATTTCCAAACGTTGCAACGGCTAGAAAAATCTCTGAGAAGAGATTTTGGGTCAGCCGAGGCAAAACGGTCATTTATCAGACGTCTGTTAAGTCCTATGGACGTCTGATAAGGCTCTAACGGTCATAATCTTGAGTGTTTTCTAAGCCAGCCAACGGTCCACTAACTGGACGTCTGGCAAAGTCATCAGACGTCTCCTAAGACGTCTGGTCTAAGGTCTGGACGTCTGATTTCATCAGACAGAACTAACTATGTCCAGCCTAACAGTTATCAGACGTCTGAAACAACAGTCAGACGTCTTAAAATTCTTTATCAGATGCCTGATTTTGGAATTAGACGTCTGGAAATGCTGTTTGAGCCCTATATTGGTTTTCTAAGTATTCTACAGAAAACCTAAGTATCCTAGGGTTGTGCAGGTGTTCCTAGGACTACTTTTAGGGTACTTTGAGGCTCTTTAACATAATGTTCTAAGGAATCAAAAGGAGCAAGAAAATAAATACAAGAGATACATGAAAGGATAAAAAAGAATCTATCCTATTCTTCTTGTCTTCCATCTCCAATCTTTCGCTCCACGCGAACCTCCTGTGTTTTCCGTCAAGCTCCTCCAATCCGTCTTGGATGCGAGCTCGAGTTCCGTCTAAACACGTCCACATTTGCAATTGACCTGAAATCTAGGACTCAAATTGCAAATGTTAAATAACACGTGTTTTGTTATCATCAAAACAAATGATCGTGGTGCTCTAGCACCAACAAAAACAAACCCACTTCAATTCACGAGGTTCAAGGCAAAGAAAAAATTGAATAAACCCTCTACAATTCGTAGAAAAATAATCTCTAGGATTTAGAACCTTCAATTTGGCCTTAGGAACCCATTTTGACCTACATTGAGAACCATGCTCAATTAATGACTTAATTTAGATTTTTACGTAAATTAACTGGTCAAACAAGGTCCGATCTAGAAATAAAATTCACCATTAGAATCCTTAAGCCCAATTTATTCATGCATAAAAAGTTGAGTCTAAGAAGAGACCTTCTTGACCGACTTTGCATTTTGGTCTTCATCCATTACTTTTTAACCCTCAACTTTTGAAACCCTCGCATTTTGACCCCTAACTCTTCTTCTTTCTTTGCATTTGGGTCCTCCCTGCAAAACCCTGAGAAGCGCCATGCTCCGGCGACTTTGCGCGGAGCATGGCGTCGCGCAGGGTAAGGGAGACCCTCTGCCAAGTAACCGGGGGTTCCCTGCGACGTTTGCCGTTGCAGTGACACCTCCATGGTCTCTGCAACCACCCATACCTCCCGTGCGAACGCACGGAAGGTATGGGTCTCCATCTCCAGCGTCCTCCGGCAAGGGAGGCACGTCGCCTCCCTCCGTCCTCCTCTCTGATTCCACCTCTATAAAAACCGCCCCCGTCCACTGAACTCAACAGCTCGGTTCTGACGGAGAAACCTCCCCCCCTTTCCTTTCTTCCCACTCCGGCAGAAGCCCCCCTGCTCCGGCGGTTCTTCCTCCTCCTCGTCGTCGCTCTGCCGCATTACCAGCAGTAGAGCCGCCTTCGCCCGCTCTTCCCGCATCGCATCGTACCCAGCGCGAGCTCTCCCGCTCTCTCCTCGCCGCCACCCCCTTCTCACTGGGCATCTTCTTCTCCGGCGACAGTCAATACGACTGTCGCCCTACTCTGGTCCCCCTCGTCCCTCCAAGTAGGTACAGTTCTTTCTCTTCCTCCCCTCTTTCTTTTCCCTACTTCAATTTGTTCAACCACCCTTCAACCGCGCCAAATCGCCCTCACCTTCTCCATCTCTGGCCAACCTCCGGCGACTCGCTCCCATCATTCCACCACCCCACACGACTCGCCGACCGACCCAAAACCTCCGTCTCATCACGCTGAACCACTTCCACCCCTTCACTTCCACTCCTCACCTCCACATCACTCCCCCGAGCAAGCCCATTCCCCTGGCCACAGTCCGACCTAGGGCAGCCCCTACACGCCGCCCCATGCCTCGCCACCACCCGCACGAGCTTCACCGCACTCCGGCGAAGCTCCCTGCATCTTCTGATTAGGCCGAGAGGCCGTTTTGCTGTGAACAGGTCACCCTTCCTCTTCCGCCATTGCTGAGCAGGTGAAGCTTCTTCCGCCTGCAGCTGCAGCCTCGCTTCGCCCAGGCTAGACTCCCCAGGACGCGAGGTTCGCCCTTGCGCACCTACCCAGGCCCGCAGCTGGGGAGAAAGCTCCGCGCACAGCCGCGATTTCCTGCAGCTTTCTCAGCTGCAGGCGCCCAATTGGGGTGGGACATTTAGTCCCACCTCGGAAGACTCTGAAGTGGCACGCCTGCATAAATTGTAAAAGTGCTGTAGGCTTATCGCCTCAGCACACGGGGTGAGGTCCCTCTCACCCGCTTCACCCGCCCGGTCCGCGAGCTCATCACGCGGATCCGGCCGACTCGACTTGACTCGAACACTCCTTGCCCACCACGCACGCCGGTGGGCTTGGACCCGGGCGTGACCCGTACCCGAATACCCGGCAGCTCTGGGAGAGCTATCCTACGAGTGAATTCTGAGAGAGAGAGACGCGGGGGAGGGTAGAGTAGGTTTTTGCCTTCTGACCAAACTATGAGTGTGCAGGCACAGAAGAGAAAAGAGAAGACAAGAAGAAGAAGAAGGACTGTGAGAAGAAGAAGAAGAAAGCCACAGAGGAAAGAAAGAAAGAAGACGCACTGTAGCAAAAGCTACTTAAGTCGTCTGATTGAAAAATCAGACGACGCCCTGAAGAAAGAAAAGAAGAAGCAAGGAAGGAAAAGAAAGAAAGAAAAAGAAGAGGAGGATCACCACTGCCGCAGAGAAGAAAAAGAGAAAAGAGAAGACAAGAAGACAAGAAAGAAAGAAGAAGAACAGAAGGAAGAAGACTGAAGAACCCAAGAGAAGAGCACAGAAGAGAAGAAGACAAAGGCGAGAAAGAAGAGAGAAGAAGAAAAAGCCAACAAAATAAATCTCTCTCTCTTTTCACTTTTGTAATAGAAACTTTGTACTTCTAGAATACAATTTGCTCCCTGAGTTCGACCTGGGAAAACTTTTATTTTCCGAGTAACAAATTATATTAAACTGGTCACTGCTCCTCTATACTATACTACAACGAGATATTAAAACCATAGAGGATTGGCACTGAACCAGGTGTCTTCGAGCAATTGGAGTGGCTCACTTGTTGCTTCCTTCAATTAACTACCCAGGAAGACTCCTGGGTCAAATCCACAACACCTGGAGCAAGAATTTGGGAAGAACATGGCCGGAGGAGCTTGAATGACGTCAAAGATGGAGGCGGCGATAGGCGGCGGTCGGTGCAACCCTGAAATAAGAATACAGGCACGAAGTCCCCAATTCGAAAACTCCTTAGCTTCACCGTAACACGGCGAAGGTGATGGTGGTGGTAGCGTGTCGTGAGAGTGGTCGTAGGTGGCTAGCAAATACGGTGGAGGTGGTGCAACAGTGTGTTGTTCGGCGAATGGTTTGGTGGGTGAAAAATGAAATTGGTAGAGGGCTTTTGAAGGTGGAGTCGAGGCAGAGCTTCTAGAAGTGGAACGGAGGTGTTTGGTGGAGTGTGGCGTTGTGGAGGAGTCGCCGAAGCGAACGAAGACGGAGGCGTACGATGGCATTGAGGGGTTGAAACGAAGAATAAATGTGAGGGAATTGATCTACGATACTAGAGGGATCTAATTAACCTATTCTAACGGTTGAAATGGGAGGAATGGTGACAACTTTGGTTGGCTAGCGTCGGAGAAGGAGAAATCTCCGGTGGGCGAATGGTGAGGAAAGGAGGGAGATGGCGTCTGCTGGTACCACAAGATGCGGACAACCATGGGGATGGAGAATGCACTAGCTATTGTCTGTGATGGTCGACGGGGAAGGTGGACGGAGGCGCTTGCCAGAGTTGGTGGACAAGGAAGTCAGGGAGAAGAGAAGAGAGGGTATCCGACTTCCAAATCAAGCTAAGGAGGACAATTTGTCCTTAAGAGATCTTTTATAGGTAATAAGAGGTCGTTCCAAGCTTGGAAGCTCGAAGTTTTCACAACCGTAGGATACCCTTCCTTTCAAAGAGTTCGCATGAGCTTTTGGGGAAGAAGGAGAGCCCAAGATGCATCTCAGATTATAGGGAAATCTCTTAGGAGTTCTTCCAATTTTAGAAGAGATTAGGCGAGCAATGAGGAAAAACTCCTTGATTGAAAGGTCGATACTTAATGTGTTCACACGGTCATTGCGGTAGGGACCTGTTGGTGAATAATATGACAAAGTTAGGGGGCTTTTACCAATAGATTTCGAAAGCTGAGGGGTTATTTGTGAGAAAAAGACTCAGATTGGACTAAAATGCAAACTAGGTCAAGATAATCTCTGATTGAGCCCAAATTTTGATACAAACCTAATTTAGACCCAGGGAATCTAATGGTGAAGTAGGATTTTTTTTTGACCAAGGTTGAGTGGGTAATTTACGTAGAAACCCAAATTATGGCAACTTCCTATCTGAGACTTTGTTTTAGGTCAAAATGGGTTCCAATAGTCAAATTAAGGATACCAAACCATATAGAATATTTTTCTGTGATTTTTAGAAGTTTTAGGTGAATTTTATCCTGACCATTACCTCAGTTATTTAAGCGGATCTGAAATTAGGGTTTTAGATGTCCATTAATTCTTGAAATGCGTAAAAATCTGTTTTTGTCTGCATGAACCCACTTATATAACTTTAATGCTCATTTGACCTTCATTTAACCCCTGGGAAACCCCGTGATTGCTCTGCATTTAGGGTATACTGTTAAAACTGTAGATTTACCCCTGATTTAATGTATTCTTCTTAGAAAGGATATGCAGTGAATTATGACTCTCCGGCGATTATGTAAGAGCATTGTCAATTGATTCAGATTAATTAAAGCTAGTTATGGCTAATGATGACATTATCATCATATGCGGATTCGCATTTCTCCCAAATGGAGAAATAGTTGGCTTGAAGCCACATATTCATTCTCACTTCCAATATATGTAGTTGGTTCTTTCGAAGAGAGGTGGTTGGATAGTGGATTGCCCCTTCGATCTGCCAATGGATACTACTCTTCCCTCCATAGGATCTTCCATGGATGTTACTCCAAAAAGCGGAAACTTGCTTTGATACCAAATTAAATTGCACTAGAGGGGTGGTGAATAGTGAATTTAAAAAAATAATTGCGAGATGAAATACAATCACAAAAAAGGAGGCACAAGATTTTTTAGGTGGAAACCTAAACCGGGTGAAAAACATCACCTAAGCCAATCCCTTGACTTATGATTTACGATCACGAAGTGATCAATCCACTAATTATACTACTTCAACGAGGGTAATGTACCTCAATTACAAATCTCACCTCTGATCCCTAAATGAAGATTTCTTCCTTTAAAGTGAAGAGACAGGGATCCGATAGGCTGGATACCCAATTACAACAATCAAGTAAACTGAATGTAAAATACACCCTATAGAGCACCCAAAAATATGAATAATTTTACTTATCTACTAAGGGTGTAGGAAACTCCCTGAAGATGACAATATGTAGCACATTGGGAGTGTTGGTTTGCCCCAAACAAAGTGATTGCACAGCACAAGGGCAAAGGAAGTATGAGCAAGTGAGCAAGTGATAATCTAACTGAATTATTGTTACGACCCGATCCCAGATCCCTATAGGACCCAATCCTAAGACCTAGTCGTCCAACGAGAAACAACCAAAAGCAGGAAATAATTCATAACCACACATGCAATGTAACTAAGTAGGAAAAATAATCAAGAGATAGTAAAAGAAACAGAGCGAACAGTCTAGCAATATTACAGGCCATCACAACTATGACAGAGAAAAGTACAGCGGAAAAGGAACTAAAATAGTATTACATAGAACAAAATACTCACTACTACAACAAAAGCTAGGAAACAGTAAGGAAACATAGCTAAGGCTGGGCTCGATTGGGTCTAGCTCCCTCTGCAGCCGACGGTACTGGCTGCTCAACTCCTTGACCTAGACAAAGTTATAAAATTTCCGGAGTCAGCAAACACTAAGTAGAGTGGTAATTCAGCTATTTACATGTAATTAAGGTAAGTAATTAATTAATGCAATTAAGTAACTATCCATTTTCATTTAGCTCAACCAAGTAGTTCTAATTTGTTGCTCCTTTATTAATCATTTCTTTATTTGGCATGTTTCTCACGGGAACGATCCTGATTGCAATCTTTTTCATGATGTAGGATGTTCACGTGGTACTCTCCTGGTCGGGAGAGTCTCCGTGGTAATCCTACACCTAGTCAACCAACTCGAGGTCACAGTCGCGACATAGCTGTGACTACGGCACGCGTGATAAGCTCGCAGGTAGTTATCCCGCATTGGCACGAGGTAGTCGTTTCTGCTAGCAAGTACGCCTAAGGTACAGCACAGAACAGTACAGGGCCTTGCCCTCTTAGAACATAATAGGGGTCTCACCAATCCACAATCTGCGTACTCTCGTCCGATTATCCCGGTTTGCCCAGTGGGCCTAACAAGAGTCAATGTAGGGCAGTTAGTCCTAACCTTGGGCCCCATGGGGCAGCTAGCTCCCTCCCTACACTAAGTAGCTTACTTCGGTACCACGTACACGAGGACCAAACAAAGTCGGTGTGGAGTGACTGGGGCCAACCTCGAGGCTCAAACTAAAGGGCAACTAGCTCCCCTCTACACAAAAGGGATAGTTACTCTCCTTGATATCACGTACACAAGGGCCAGCTCACTTCCCGTCTACAGGAGTTCTTCTAATTCCCTGTAGGGTTCATGTTGGTATTCCTTTCGTTTCATTTTCCAACATTTCTGATCTCTCTATTTACATTACCAGGTTCATTGCAGCTTGTGACTTACTAATTGAGAAAGCATCACCTCAATAAACCAAGACATTTGCTAGCATTTAGGGTTTTACATCGATCTCAAATAAACAGTATAGCTCAAACCATACTCATTTGTTTTTGCCCTAGGGTTCATTCTCATCCTAGGGTTCATTCAAGTTATTCTGAACATGCAGTTTATTTATTTAAATCATAATATTAATGTAAACCACTCTACCGGGAAATGCGGGTCCCGTGTACATGATTGGCTGGAGAATTATGCAATTGACTAACCACATCAAATAAGTCCAAAATCGTATATAAGTGACACTAACTCGTAGAGAAACTCAAGCGAAAAACAACGGTACTTTGTTTGAGGAAACCCGATTCCGTTTGGGCCCTAAACAGGCCAAAAACATGCACACTGTCCAAAATCAGACATCTGAGACTAGCCCCAGACATCTTAAGAGACGTCAGGACTCACCCTGGGTTTCCTGCAGCTTCCTCGGACGTTCAAATCCTTCCGCGATCGTTTGAGGAGAGTTCCAGACGTCGGACTCTCCTTCCGGTCGTCTGGAGGTACGGTCAGACGTTTGACGACATGTCCAGACGTCCAAAAGCACCTTGAAGGACGCACCTTGCGCCTTTCCAATGCTCTACCCCCTGCATACGTACGCGCAGAGCTAAAAACGGCTGGACAAATCTCTTGCGGTAAGGCCTGCATGGCCGGAAACCGTGCAAAAGTACGTACCTTGGCATAAAGTGTTCTTTCAGATGTCCGACTTCAGCTTCGGACATCCCCCTGCTACTCCAGACATCTGATACTGGAAAATATTCAATACGCAGAACTCTTCTGAGCTTTCTTCTCCACGTGAACCCTTTTGCGCCACCTGCAGCTGCTACGCTAGCAGCTTCAGGAGGTCGCGAAGCTCACCATTGCAAGCTCCTCCCCCTCGCACGAGTCCTCAACTCCTCCCATACGAGCTCCTCTGAGCTCCCATGGCTCCCCCGTAAGCTCCTCCTACGCTTTTGCTCCCCTCTCCTCCTCCACATCCCGTCTTTCTTCTTCCTTTCCACCCACTGCGCTAAAGGCTAAGAGGGAGGTGGCTACCGGAAGGAGGGAAAGATGGGGGTGGTGGCTGATGGAAATGGAGAGGGTGGCGTGGGTGTGGGGGTTTAAATAAGAAAGGGTCAGGGTTTGGGGTGAGGAGAGAGGGAGTGTGCGTGTTGCGTGCGCGTGGGAAAAGAAAAATAAGGTACAGTTCTTCTACTTTCAGACGCCTGATGAAAAATCCAGATGTCTTATCCAACCCAAATGGCAGCAGGTCATTTCAACATAACAAACTTAAAGGATGTTTCGTCCCCGAAACTTGAACCAAGTAGGGTGTGGAAAGAGTAGCGTAAAAGCACATAACAAACTTAAAGAGGATCAAAGTAGATATGAAGAGACGTACCCTCAAAAAGCTCCGCGTATTGTTCTCGCATTGCCGCTTCAAGCTCCCAAGTGGCCTCCTCGTGTTGCTGGCTTCTCCATAAGACTTTCACCAGTGATACCTACTTTCATCTCAGACTCTGGACGGCTCTATCTAATATCTGTACTGGCCTCTTGGGATAGGTCAGGTCGTCTCCCACCTCGATGCTCTCGTGGCTCAGAACGTGGCTAGGATCGGCGATGTACTTCCTGAGGCTGGACACATGGAAACGTCGTGCACCCCAGAAAGCTGGGGAGGAAGGGCAAGCCAGTAAGCAACGGGTCCTACCTTCTCCAAGACTTCAAAGGGTCCCACAAACCTTGGCGCAAGCTTCCCTTTCACCCCAAAACGTTGCAAGCCCTTCATGGGCGAAACACAGAGGAAGACGTGATCCCCAACCTTGAACTGCACCTCTCTGCGCTTCCTATCGGCGTAGCTCTTTTGCCTGCTCCTGACAGTGCGGAGTCGCCTGTGAATCTGCTTTATCACCTCCTGACTCTGCCGGATCAACCTGGGGCCAACCTCCCACTTGGTCCCCACCTCGACCCAACTCAAGGGTGCGGTACACCTCCTCCCGTATAGAGCCTCGTAAGGCATCATGCCGATGCTCGAATGATAGCTGCTATTGTATGCAAACTCTGCCAGGGGCAAATACTCCTCCCAGGAGCCTCTCCAATCTAGTACACAAGCGCGTAGGAGGTCCTCGAGTGTCTGTATGATGCGCTCTAACTGCCCATCGATCTGAGGGTGGCAGGCGGTACTGAACCTCAGACGGGTTCCCAATGCCTGCTGAAACTCTACTCAAAACTGGGAAGTGAAGCAAGTATCCCTGTCGGATACGAACCTATGAGGGATTCCATGCAAATGCACCACATCTCTGACGTATCTCTCTACTAGCTATGCTGGCCCAAAGGTGACTCAGATCAGCGGGAACCGTGACGTCTTCGTCAACCTGTCTACTATCACCCAAACTGCGTCCTGTCCCCACTGGGTAACTGGTAGACCCACCACTAAATCCATGGTGATGCTCTCCCACTTCCACTCTAGCACAGGAAGTGGTTGTAACGGCACTGCAGGCCTCTGATTCTCAGCCTTCACCTGCAGGCATACCAAGCACTACTAAACAAACTCACCAACATCCCGCTTCATCCCTCTCAACCATAAGTCGCGTTGCAAATCATGGTACATCTTTGTATTTCCAGGATGTATGGCGAACCGAGACTCGTGCGCCTTAGTCAGGAGCTCTCTCAACAACTCCTCGTCTCTAGGAATGCACAAGCATCCCCTCATGCACAGTATCTCGTCTAAAAAGGAAAAGTCTCCTGGGTCCCCTGTCAACACCCAGTCTCGCAGTGTCTGTAAGTACGGATCGGCCATCTGTCCTGCAATGATGCGGTCTATCAGCTCTGGTCGTGCCTGTCGCGTCACTATCACTGCCCTGCAGTACCCCCATGACTCCCGGGGTCGCCAACTGCCCACCTCCTCCATGAGTCTCCAACTCTGTGCCTGTAAGCTGGCCAAGTGGGCGGGCGCCTTTCGGCTCAAGGTGTCGACCACCACATTAGCCTTCCCTAGGTGGTAGGAGATGTTGCAGTCATAGTCCTTCAGGGGCTCTAACCAACGTCTTTGCCTTAGGTTGAGCTCCTTCTGGTCAAATAGATACCTGAGGCTCTTGTGGTCAGTGAAGATCTCGAATGTCTCACCATACAGGTAGTGCCTCCAAGTCTTCAACGCGAAGACAACTGCTGTCAGCTCCAAGTCATGGGTGGGGTAGTTATGCTCATGGGGCTTCAGTTGCCTCGAAGTGTAAGCGACAACGTGACCCCGCTGCATGAGCACACCACCCAACCCCTACAACGATGCGTCGGTGTAAACCACGAATCCGCCACTACTGTCTGGAATGGTAAGTACAGGAGCTGAAGCCAGTCTCTCCTTCAACTCTTGAAAGCACGCCGCACTAGTCGGTCCAGGTAAAGGGAACGTCCTTCCGGGTCAGCTGAGTTATAAGACACGCAATATGAGAGAACCCTCTGGTAAATCGCCAATAGTAGCCTGCCAGTCCCAGAAAGCTACGAACCTCTGTCACTATGCGTGGTCTCTCCCACCTGAGCATGGCCTCAACTTTGGCTGGATCCACAGCCAATCCATCTCCCGAAATCATGTGGCCCAAGAAAGTTACCTGTCTCAACCAAAACTCGCACTTGTTGTACTTGGAATACAACCTACATCGTCTCAAGGTATCTAGGACCATACGTAAATGTTGTCCATGCTGTGCCTGATCCCGTGAGTAGACTAGGACGTCGTCGATGAACACCACCACAAACTGGTATAAGTACGATCTGAAAACATGGTTCATCATGTCCATGAAAGCAGCGAGGGTGTTGGTCAGCCCAAACGGCATGACCAAGAACTCGTAGTGCCCGTATCGAGTATGGAAAGTTGTCTTGGAGACGTCGGTCTCCTTGATCCTCAACTGATGGTAACCTGACCTTAAATCTATCTTAGAGAACACAGTGGCATCTCTCAACTGGTCAAAGAGGTCGTCGATATGATGCAGCGGGTACCTGTTCTTGACGGTAACCCGATTCAGCTGTCGGTAGTTAACACAAAGTCGTAAGGTACCGTCATTCTTCTTCACAAACAACACAGGGGCTCCCCATAGGGACACACTGGGCCATACAAAATCTTTCTCCAACAGGTCCTGTAACTGTGACTTGAGCTCTCGCAGCTCAAGTGACGCCATCCTGTACGGTGCAGTAGAAATGGGGCTGGTCCCCGGAACTAGTGAGATCTCAAACTAGATCTCACGCTTAGGTGGTAGTCCTGGCAGCTACTATGAGAAAACGTCGGGGTACTCGTAGACCACCGAAATACTCTGAAAGTCAGCCATGGGACTAAGCTGTGCTACAACACAAGCCAAGAAGCCCTCACACTCCTGGCCCAAAAGCTTCGCTGGCCGAAGTGTAGAGATGCACCTAAATCCTTCGTCCACCGACTAGTCGTGAAACTCAAAGGGAGGCAACTTTGGTATGGAGAAGACGATCTTCCTCCCAAAATAGTCTACCAAAGTGTGATAGGCAGACAACCAATCCATCCCTAGGATCACGCCAACTTCCTCCATCGGGATTACAATCAGGTTGGCGGGAAGACTGTGTCCCCCTATAGTGACCTCGCAGTCTATAAAGACCTCTTCTGTTATGAACAACTATCCACCTGACCCTCTAATCAGGAACCGAACCTCTAACAATATGCTGCCCGATCCCAAACTAATGGCAAAACTCAAGGAGACAAAAGAATGTGTGGCACTAGAATCGAAAAGAACGTAGACTAATCTGCCAGAAGCAGTAACCATACCTGCCACCATAGAACCTGAAGCCCTGGTGTCGATGTGTGTTAGGGCATTGATATGCCCCTTAGCCCTAGGTGTAAATGAAGCAGCCACACTCTGGGTCGGGCTGGCAGTGGCTGGTCGGTACCCTCCTCGTGACTGCTGTCCTCCCCCACGTGCTAGGTGACCGCGGCCGCCAGCTCAGAATCCAGTGCTCGGTGTAGGGAGCATCTGCTGTGCTCCGGCCCTAGATGGGCAATCCCTCCTGATGTGGCCCGGCTGGCCACACTGGTAGCAGAGAGGGACACGGCCTCCTCCCTCAGTCGGTCTCTGTTGGTGGCTGGGTGGGGGTCCGGTGCTGGTAGCTGATCCCTGTCTGGGGCTCTCGAAGGCCACTGGTGGCCCCACAAAATGAGACAACTCTCTTGCGACCGTCGTGTGCCTCCTCTCCCGACAACCCTGCGAGTACTCTAGTTGGTAGGGCCTCTTCCGTCTGCCGTCAGTGTCTCGCACAGTCGAGTTGGTCTCCTCATAAGTCATGGCTACCTCAACCACACGAGAGAAAGTGGGAATCCTCAGAGGTTTCACATACCTCTGAATCACAGGTCGAAGCCCCTCAGTAAACCTCCATAGGCACTCCTCAGTAGACGCAGCTGTCGGGGTGAAGTGTGACAACTCCAGGAAACGTGTGCGGTATGTGCTGTCACCGCCCCCTTACGGAGAGTGTGAAACTCCCGCCTCCTCTAATTCTGCCAGGTCAGCAGAAAGTACTGCTCGCAAAAGAGTGCCATGAACTGGTCCCATGTAGGCTCTCTCCCCTCCTGACCTCTGACTACCCCCCACCACCTGTGGGCTGTGCTCTCCAGTTGATACGTGGCAAAGGACATGTGGCACTCAACAGGAGGGTGAAGGGTGTCGAACACCTTCTCTATCTGCTCCACCCAGTCCTCTGCCTCAGATGGGCTCTCATCCCCCTTGAAGGAGGGGGGCTTCAGCTTCCGGAACTGGCCGAAAAACTCATGGTGGAGCTGCAACAGGGGAATAGGTATGCCTTCAGGTAAGGAGGGCTTATACTAAGAAGTGTTTGAGAATGGTGGGAGTGGTGGAAGATCACCCTCTCCCCCTCCAGCCCGTACTATGCTGCGGCGATTCCCCTGTCCCATGGAGGACTCTCCCTCCATGTCCTCAGGGAGGGGTGGCCGAGGAGGCTGGTGGAGCTCCTCCAGTACGATATCTTGGATCAGCTAAGCAAGATCCTGGGCCTGGATGCCCGGAAGGAGAAGTGGGTTGGCTGGTGCCTCAAGTTCGATACGTCTGCCCCTTCGACCCAGGCCACGTCCGCGGCCTGCCTCAAGAACTCCCCGATGAGGCATCTCCTACAAGGAGATGCACAAAAAGAGCAGGAACTGTCAATGATAACAGATTACATAAAGAGATAAGACTCGAAGCGAAGATCAAAGCAATACGTTGTAATGGCTATCCTACTTACATGTGTGTGGGTGGCTATTTTTCAGACCATTTGGTTTATTTCTCGGGACGACCTTGCTCTGATACCATCTTGTTACGACCCGATCCCAGATCCCTACAGGACTCGAGATCAGCCTGCCTTGACTAATCCCAAGACCTAGTCGTCCAACGAGAAACAACCAAAAGTAGAAAATAATTTATAACCACACATGCAATGTAACTAAGTAGGAAAAATAATCAAGAGACAGTAAAAGAAATAGAACGAACAGTCTAGGAATATTACAGGCCATCACAACTACGACAGAGAAAAATACAGTGGAAAAATAACTGAAACAGTATTACATAGAATAAAATACTCACTACTACAACAGAAGCTAGGAAATAGTAAGGAAATGCAACTAAGGCTAGGCTTGACTAGGCCCAACTCCCTCTGCAGCTAGTGGTGCTGGCTGCTCAACTCCTTGACCTGGACAAGGTTATAAAATTTCCGAAGTCAGCGAACGCTAAGTAGAGTGGTAATTCAGCTATTTACATGTAATTAAGGCAAGCAATTAATTAATGCAATTAAGTACTTATCCATTTTCATTTAGTTCAACCAAGTAGTTCTAATTTGTTGCTCCTTTATTAATCGTTTCTTGATCTGGCCTGCTACTTGCGGGAACGATCTTGATTGCAGTCTTTTCCATGATGTAGGATGTGCACGTGGTGCTCTTCTGGTCGGGAGAGTCCCCCTTGGTAATCCTACACCCAGTCAACCACCCTGAGGTCATAGTCGCAACGTAGCAGTGACTACGGCACGCGTGATAAGCGTACGGGTAGCTATCTTGCGCTAACACGTGGTCAGTCATTTTCGCTAGCAGGTACGTCTAAGGTACAGCACGGAACACTACAAGGCCTTGCCCTTTCAAAACAGAACAGGGGTCTCGCCCCTCCACAGTCTACGTACCCTCGTCTGATTATCCCGATTTGCCCAGTGGGCCTAACAAAAGTCGGTGTAGGGCGGTTAGTCCTAACCTCATGCCCCATGGTGCGGCTAGCTCCCTCCCTACATTAAGTAGCTCACCTCAGTACCACGTACACGAGGGCCAAACAAAGTCGGTGTAGAGTGACTGGGGCCAACCTCGAGGCTCAACCCAAAGGTCGGCTAGCTCCCCTCTACATAAAAGAGACAGTTGCTCTCCTTGATACCGCGTACATAAGGGCTAGCTCACTTCCCGTCTATAGAAGTTCTTCTCCTAATTCCCCGTAGAGTTCATGCTGGTATTCCTTTCGTTTCATTTTCCAACATTTCTGATCTCTCTATTTACATTACCGGTTTCATTCTTAAAACAGGCAACTCGTGACTTACTAACTGAGAAAGCATCACCTCAATAAACCAATACATTTGCTAGCATTTAGGGTTTTACATGCATCTCAAGTAAACAGTGTAGCTCAAACCATATTCATTTGTTTCTGCCCTAGGGTTTATTCTCATCCTAGGATTCGTTCAAGTTATTCTAAACATGCAGTTTATTTATTTAAATCATAATATTAATATAAACCACTCTACCGAGAAACACGGGAGGAATGGGGGCTCCGATCACAGATCCCGTTGCCTCCGCGGGTCCCACGTACTTGACTAGCTGGAGACTTATACAATTAACCAACCACATCGAACGAGTACAAAACTGTATACAAGTGACACTAACTTGTAGAAAAACTCATGAGAAAAACAACGATACTTTGTTTGCGGAAATCCTATTCCGTTTGGGCCCTAAACGGGCCAAAAACACGCACACTGTCCAAAATCAAACGTTTGGGACTAGCCCCAGACAACTTAAAAGATGTCAGGACTCACTCTGAGTTTCCTACAGCTTCCTTGGACGTCCAGATCCTTCTACGAT
Source organism: Thalassia testudinum (assembly GCA_037157565.1). NCBI lineage: Eukaryota > Viridiplantae > Streptophyta > Magnoliopsida > Alismatales > Hydrocharitaceae > Thalassia > Thalassia testudinum. Next base: position 61,521,989 of record JAZHRO010000030.1, read on the forward strand.
CATCTGAGGAGAGTTTCAGACATCGGACTCTCCTTCTAATCGTCTGGAGGAACGGTCAAACATCTGGTGATGTGTCCATACGTCCAAAAACACCCCGAAGGGCGCACCCCGCGCCTTTCCAAGGCTCTGCCCCCTGCGTATGTACGCGCAGAGCTAAAAACGGCTGGATAAATCTCCTGTGGTAAGGCCTGCATGGCCGGAAACCGTGCAGAAGTACGTACCTTGGCACAAAGCGTGCTTTCAAACGTCCGGCTTCAGCTCCGAACTCCCCTTGCTACTCCAGACGTCTGATACTGGAAAATATCCAGTACGTAGAACTCTTTCGATCCTTCTTCTCCACGCCAACCCTTCTGCACCGCCTGCAACTGTTATGCTAGTAGCTTTAGGAGGTCGCAAAGCTCACCTTCGTGAGCTCCTCCCCCTAGCATGCATCCTCGACTCCTCCCACACGAGCTCCTTCAAGCTCCTACGGCTCCCTCGCGAGCTCCTCCCCTCGAGCTCCTCCCATGCTCTTGCTCCCCTCTCCTTCTCCACGTCCCATCTTTCTTCTTCCTCTCCACCCACCACGATGGAGGCTGGGAGGGAGGTGGCTTCCAGTAGGAGGGAAAAATGGGGGTGGTGGCTAATGGAAATGGAGAGGGTGGCATGGGTGTTGGGGTTTAAATAGGAAAGGGTTAGGGCTTGGGGTGAGGAGAGAAGAGGTGTGCGTGTTGCATGCGCGCAGGAAAAGAAAAATAAGGTATGGTTCTTCTACTTTCAAACATCCGACCATCTATATAGACGTCTAAACAAACGTCTGATGAAAAATCCAGACGTCTTATTGTTGGGACTCGAATAGGTTGTGTTAATATGGTGAAATTATCGTTGAAGTGAGTATAGTGGTTAACCTAAATCAAGTCTAACCATCTTTTTACAAAATTTTTTAACATGGCCTACTTAATTTTAGCTTGGTCACTTTTAGGCCCAGGGTCGAACTCAGTGAATATATATATAAGTATGTATAGGTGTGTACAAGTGAGTGTGAGTGTACAAGTGTGTGTGTGTGTACGAGTGTGGTGTGTGTATGAATGAGGAGTGCACGCTGGAGGAAGAGGGCGCGCGAGTCAAGCCGTCTGGGGGCTGCTGGCGTCGTCTGGGCGCGAGCACGCGCAGGCGCACAAGGCTGCACGCAGGCGCTGGAGCGGGCGCGCGTGCTGCCTTCGTGCACAGGCGGGAGCGGAAGTGTCAGAGAGAGCGCAACGTAGTGCACTGTGTAGCGCAGCGCACTGCATTGCGGGCTGGGACGAGAGCCGGCGCGGACGGGTGCGGGCGCAGGCGTGCGCAACTGGTTGGAGACAGTAGCGGCGAGGAGAGAGAGCGCACGGTGACCGGATAAGTGAGAAACTCCCCGGTCACCGCACTGTAGCTACAGTGTCGTGCTGAGAGGCGTAAGCAGTAGCTACAGTGCCGCACGCGATGGACAACCGATTGCGGCCAGTTCTGCAGTAAAAATAGAGGGCGAAACCACCACGCCCACCTGCTCTCGGAGGAGCTGGGCGGTGGTGGAACTCACAGTGGTGGTCGTGGGACCACTGTGAGCCTGCTCCTACCCGTAGTGTGTCTCTTCAGTGGAAGAGCTACTGCGTATGGAGGGGAAGAGGGGAGGAAGTTGGCCTAGACGAAGGTGGCTGCTGGTGTTGTGTGTTCTAGGCCCTCCTTCGCAAGGGAGAGGGTAGGGCTTTTTAAAGAAGGAGAAGCCTGCCACAACCATGCTCTGGTAGAACAAGTTCCGCCATGCTGCAGGCAGAGGAATGGCGCGAAGATGTGCATGGCCATGCCCTGAGCCGCGAGAAGGAGAAGAAATTCAAAGTCAAAATAAAAAATGAAGAAGGTGAAATTGCGAGGCAGCACTTGAAGAAGTTGTTAATTAAATGGCCAATTATTCACTCTCCTCTCCTCTCAAATAAATGCATGCATGTGTCAATTTTACAAATGCAACTATAGCTACCTAATATGCAATGGCAGTGCTAGGAAATAACACAAGATGACATATTTATTGGTGTATTTTTGTTGTGCAATCATACCCCCATGCCTATCTTTTACTAGTCCTTAGCGAAACATTTTGTATTATATTCAGAAATGATCTTAAGCTGAAGATTTTTTCCGAGGCGACATGGGTGTATTTGTTGGATATTGCGAGAACCAATTGCAGAGAAGACTACCAGTACTTTAAGTCTTATGTGACATAAACCATCTTTCGACTAACCTGGACTCTTGATATTTAAACGTTAAGTACGATTTCCAAGACTCAGAAGGTTTTTGCCATACTCGAGAGCTCAAGAGATTCTGGCTTGTGCATAGTGAAGGATCAAGACTGACCAGATGAACATTAAAACTCAAGCCCAGGGTTTCACGAATCTTTAAGTGCAGGTTGTTCCCAGTTTCAGCTCGTGTCTTCGAATTGACCCTTAAAGAGATGACGGAAAACTCAACTCCCATTTTATTACATTTGTGGCTCAAAGAATATATGGTAGAAATAGGGTATTTGTAACTTGCCCTGAAAAACTTTTTAGGGATAAGAATTTGCAGACATTTGCGAGATATACTGACTTATTTGCACTGTTTTTTTTTTTAAAAATAAGTGTCAGTATATCTCTTACAACTTTCTTTGGAGGAGCACACTTTTTTTTGTGGGAGAGTTTCTTTTTGGTGGAAAGAGTTTCTCCTAGACACAAGACTAAAGCCTGGGATAAAAAGTCTACCTGCGCACACAGGTAAGGACTCTACCTTCCCTAATGAACAGTAGGGTTGGATCTTATGTTCACCTGGTCTTTCTTGATATGTGTAGTGTGAACCAAGATTACTTAGGCTCTCGAGTAGAAGCAAACCAACGGATCCTATACTGATGTCTCAGGTACAAGAATATGTCCTTAGTTAGGAGAGATTCTGGTCTATCTTGTCAATGCTCAAGTGAATTAAGCTGAGCCTAAGCGAATCAAGCTTCTGTGGCCTAAAAAGTCTTCAAAATAGTGGTTGAATATCTATAGACACTTATTGTATTTTAATTTCAGCCTTCAGATCATTACTAAACACTTTTTTTTTATGTACATATTTATAGATGAATGGAAGCTACATGATACCATATAATACCTAGATCCTATAGATGCCTATCCACCCCCTCATGCCAAACGATGTTATGTCCTCATATGCATGCAGGGTAGAGGAAGGTCCAAAGATGGAGCGAGAGTTGAAGTGTAGGGTATATAGCTGGGTGGTAAGGTGGGTGGATGGTGGGTGGTGAAGTGAAAAGGTGTGAAGTGAAGTGTACGTGACAGTGGAGGAGAGTTGCTGGGGTGCCTCCTGATGAGAGCCTCATCACAAACCCTAACTGGTACAATTTAATCTAAATAAGTATGAAGAAGCTCCTACAAAATCAAAAGAGAGGCTTAACTGAGAGAATTCTGAGTTAAAGAATAAAACAAATCATAAGGGGTAAAACTGTAATTTCACCAATGCAGTGTGCAAACAGGGTAATTAAGGGTCTAAATGAAGGTAAAATGAGCTTAATAAGGAGGGAAGTGGGATAATCTGATTTGAAAAGGGTTATAGCAACTTCTAGAAATTAAATGACATTCTGTAATCTTAAAACAAATCCACTTTAATTCACAAGGTTTGAGCCAGGATAAAAATCAAATAAATCCTCTAAAATTCATGGAAAAATGTTCCCTAGGGTTTAGAACTTTCAATTTCGCCTTTGCAACCTATTTTGACCTAAAATGAGAACCATGCCCAATTTATGACTTAATTTAGATTTTTACGTAAATTAACCAGTCAAACATGGTCCAACCTAAAATAAAATTTCACCATTAAAATCCTTAGGTTCAAATTAGGCTGGTATAAAAATTTAGGCCTAAGAAAAAATCATCTTGACTGACTTTACAAATTGGTCCACTTAAATTACTTTTTGACCCTTATCTTTCGAAACCCTTGCAAATGGCCCCCTAACTTTCTAGTCGTTCTTAGCGGAACGGTCCTCCCTGCCATTTCTGCGCAGCGTCATACCTCCGGCGACCTTGCGCGGAGGATGGCGCCGCACAGGACAAGGCGCCCGTCCTCAGGAACGAGCGAGGGGTTCCCTGCGTCGTCCTCTATCGCAGGGACCCTCCCCTGACCTCTGCAACCGGCCATGCCTCTCATGCGAATGCACGAAAGGCATGGGTGTCCATTTCCGGCCATCTCCGGCGAGCACGGCACGTCGCTCCCTCGATCCTCGCTCCTCGCTAGTGCCTTTATAAGGAGCGGCAGGGTCTGTCGTCTCCTTCAAGCTACTTTTGGCAGAGAAAACCCTCGATTTCGTCTCTCCCCTCTCCGGTAAGAGTGCCCTAGCTTCCGACGACTTCTCCTCCTCCTCGTCGCTCTGCTACCATACCTGCAACAGAGCCCACTCTATCCCGTCCTCCCACGCCAGGCCGCACCAGCTGGCATCCTCAAATCTCCTCGTCACCGATAACCCCCTCCTGGGCACCTTCGTCCCCAGCTTCGGCAGGCACGAGCCGGACGTCTTCCTCTCCCTCTTCGTCGACTAAGTAGGTAGGAATCTTCCCCTTTCTCTCCCTTCTATTTTCCCCTTCTTAATTTACCATTTTAACCCATCGACCGCCACTGGCCACCACCACCTTCCCCATCTCCAGCCGCCATCTCCGGCGAGGTCGTTCCACCTCCACAGGCCATTTCACCCCTCCCCGACAAGCCCAGAAGTTCCCCCTCACTCCACTCAAGCGTTTCCCCCACTCCATTCACCACCCTTCACCTCTCAATCACCCCCCAAACACACCCATTTCCGCGCACACAGTCTGCCCTAGGCGCACGGCCACAGGCACACTCATGCCTCGCCAACCCTTCGTCTGCCGGCGCGCGGAGCAGAGGTGGGACTTTAGTCCCACCTCGTAAGTGTGTGGCCTCGCGCCCACACTTAAGTTGATTTTGTGATATTAGCTGTTCACCTTCGGTACACAGGGGTCAGGTCCCTCACCCTCCCTCACCTGCGCTCACGCTCCGCAGGCCTGGGCCGAACCCGACTACCCGACCAAGCACTCCTCGCCCACCATCGCACGCCGATGGGCCTGGTCCCGGGCACGTTACCCGACCCGTATACCTGCGAATGCTCTAGGAGCGAACCTATGAGAGAGAAATACAGAGAGAGAGACGTGGGAGGGGTAGGGGCAGGTTTTGCACTGATAGTTGTGTATGCGTGCAGGGAAGAAGGAAGAAGCAGGCGAAGGAAGAAGAAGAGAGGAGGAGCGGCTGAAGACTTAGCCGCACTGAGCAGCTGCTGAAGAAGAAAGGAAGGAGAGGAGCTGAAGGAAAAGAAGAAGAGTCGCACTGTAGCAACCGCACAATTAAGCCGTCTGAGCACCGAGTCAGACGCTAGAAGGTCAACGGCCAGAGTAGAAGAAAGCAAAGAAAAAGAAGAAGATACGAAGAAGAAAAGAAAGTAAGAAGAAAAAGAGAAGAAAATCAGAGAGGAAGAAAGGAGAAAGACTTAGCAGCTGAAGAAGAAAAGAGAAGGCAGAAGCCTCTGTAGTCGCAAGGAAGAAGAGAAAGGAAGAAGAAAAAGAGAAGAAAATCATAGATAAGAAAAGAGAAAGAGGAACCACAGAAGTAGAGAAGAAGAAAAGAAGAAAGAAGAGGGTCGGCTAAAGAAAGAGAAGAAGCCAATCACTCTTTCTCTCTCTCCCTCCCACTCTCTCTCCCTCTCTTAATTTTTGTAAAACTATATATTGAGAATTCATAGGCTTCTAGAATTATAATTGCTCCCTGAGTTTGACCTCGGGAAACTTGTCATTCAAAGTAATAAATTGTATTAAACTGGTAACTGTTTTGTCATATACCACAACGACTATAATAACTATAAAGACGAAAGCAGGTACCAGCACCTCCCAACGAGCGCTGAATTTAACGTCGCCAGCTGGACTCAGAATGAGGCACGAAGGAAGAAGTTGGCCCTCAGTTTGGCCAAGAAGAGGGGCATCTTGGATTGATGGATCCAAAAAGGGATAGCCCAAGTGAGCGGTATGTGGGCTCAAGGTCCCAGTGTGGAGTTGCAATTTTGCCTGATTTGGCGGGAAAGAAAGGGCAATCCGGTCTTCAAGAGTGTGGACCGGCGGTGAGTAGCCCGAATATAACTCAGACCACGAGGTATGGGAAGCGGAGAAAACCTCGTCAGAAGTCTGGTCAGGAGAAGGTACAGTAAAGGGAGGGATGGGGGAATGTCACGATATGTGTCAGTCAGGCAATCGTCTGTGTTTAAAGGCAATCCACAGCAGTCAGAATAGGTCCTTATTAATCCGATACATGCGCTGACGGCCATGTCCTCGTCAGACGTGTCATCCTCGATGCAATCACAATCGAAGTTCTTGGCTGCCTTGAAGATGTTAGGCTTGAGCTTCTCAGATCCAATGGCAATCTCAATACAGCCCGACTCGCAGTCGATATGGGCACGGGCTGTGGCTAAGAAAGGTCGACCAAGGATGATCGAACAATCAGAAAGTGAGCTAGGAACTTCCATATCCAAAACAAGAAAGTCAACAGGAAAACAGAGACTGTTGACCCTAACCGCCACGTCTTCCACCACACCCTTTAGTATTTTGACAGAACGATCTGCCAACTGTAACATGACAGGAGTGGGTTTCAGATTTCCTAAGGCAAATTTCTCGAGCATGATGGTTGGTATAAGATTGATGGAAGATCCTAGATCAAGCAGGGCACGGTTAAAATTGCAGCCTTGGATGCTACAAGAAATAAGTGGTGTGCCCGGATCTTTCTGCTTATGTGGTAGATTTGACAGTATAGCACAACTCTCATGAGGCGAGAGAATCACCGGATTCTTTGTTTTCTTTGACTATCGCCTAGGTGTAGTGTAGTCTTTGAAAAATCGGGCTACAGTAGGTATGTGGTCGATAGCCTCTAACAGGGGTACCTTGATTTCAACATCCCTGAATAAATTATGCAGGTTATCAAAGGCCTGCGTATCCTTTTTCTTGCCTTTTGGCTTCCTCAGTAGAGCCTTAGGGAATGGGACTGATTCTGGCACTAATTTCGGTGTATCGTCCTCTCGCGAATGCGGTGCGCATCCCGAGTGAGAGCGCGATGAAAAAAATGGGCCAGGATCAGGTTGAGGCTGATCGACAGTTTGCTTACCGCTCCTCATAGTAATCGCATTAGACGTTGCGGATCAAGTGGGATCATAAGGCAGAGGAGGGTTTGCAATAGGGACATAAGGGTGCGGTGTAGTTGTTGCGGGATTAGCCTAAAATCTCGGTGGAATGCTCGGAGCCTGCAGAATCTGATGAACCTGCCCCTTAGAAGGTCGTACCTGTGATTGAGAACCACGGGGTACGAAATTTCGCGGGTTGGGAACAGGTTCGGTTGGAAGAGTGCCCTGAGAACGAGTCGCCATACGTAGTTGACTGATCTCAGCATTCTGCTGCGCCAATTGGTGCTGAAGAGAGGTCATGTTCTCTTCATGGCACTTAGACATTTCCGTCATCATTCGCATCAGTTTATCAAGAGGACTTGATGCATGTTCTGCTTGCGGTATGCAAGGACCCGATGGCGGATTCGTCATAGGATTGGACTGGGCCCTTGGGATGGCGGGTGCGGACGGTCGCATTGGCCCACCCGTGGGGTTTTGGCGCTGCAGGTTGCTGGACCATGAGAAGTTCGGATGATTTCGCCACCTTGGGTTATAAGTGGCAGAGAACAGGTTGTTCCCCAGGGCGCAAGCGTCTTCTAAGCCAAAAGATGAGTCTGCATGTATGTATGCTTCCGAGCACACGGAGGCTTGGTCCTCCGTGTCAAAATACTGGCTTGCAGAAGCCAGATTGTTAAGACCCACGACATCAAATTCTTTTAAGACATCTGGGAGTTACTCCCAGACGTCTGGACGCCTTCCCGGATGTCTGGAATTTAATTTTTGCGACGTAGAATTGTGAGTCTGCGTACGTGCGCGCGCGACTGTGCCCGCCAACCTGCAAGCGTCCCTCCTTCCTTTTTTCTCTCTCCCCGACGCCTTCAAATACTCTCTTCCTCCCTTCCCTCTCCCTCACCACCACTTCACCGTCTCCTCCTTCTCCAGTGTTGGCGTGAGAGCGAGAGAGTGAGGGCAGCAGCTGCTGCCAGGCGCGTGCGGGGAGGAGGAGGTGTAGTGATGAGAACCTCATCATGAACCTTAACTAGCACAATCTAACCATGATATGCAAGAAAAAGCTCCAACATTACTCAAAGAAAGGCTTAACTCAAAGAATTCTGAGTTTGAGAAGAAGACAAGTCATAAGGGGTAAAAATGCAATTTCACCAATGTAATTTGCAAACAGGGTAATTAAGGGTCCAAACACAGGTCAAATAAACCTAATAAGAAGGAAAGTGGGATGATCTGATTTAACAAGGGCTACAGCAACTCCAAGGAATTAAATGACATTCTGTAACCCTAAAACAAACCCACTTCAATTCACGAGGTTCGAGGTAGGGTAAAAATCAACTAAACCCTCTAAAATTCATAGAAAAATAATATCTAGGGTTTAAAACCTTCAATTTGGCCTTAGAAACCCATTTTGACCTACATTGAGAACTATGCCCAATTAATGATTTAATTTGGGTTTTTACGTAAATTGGCTGGTCAAACATGGTCTGACCTAGAAATAAAATTTACCATTAAAATCCTTAGGTCCAATTTAGTCATGCATAAAAACTTGAGCCTAATAAGAGACCTCCTTTACCGACTTTGCAATTTGGTCCTCATCATTTACTTGTTGACCCTCAACTTTTGAAACTCTTACATTTTGACCCCTAATTTTCTCGTCGTTCTTTACATTTTGGTCCCTCCTGCAAGTCTCTGCGCAGCACCATGCTCCGACGACTTTGCGTGGAGCATGGCACCGCGCAGGGTGAGGGAGGCGTCCTGCAAAGTAAACGCGAAGTTTCCTGCGACGTCTGCTGTCGCAGGGACTCGGCCATGCCACTTGACGACGCCCACACCTTCCGTGCGAACGCGCGGAAGGTATGGGTCTCGTCTCCGACCATACTCCGGCGACGGACGCACGTCGCCTCCCTGCGTCCGACCCTCCGCCACCGCCTTTATAAAGACTAGCATCGCCAGCCGGTTCTCCCAGCCTGGTCTTGACGGAGAAACCGCCAACCCTTCCTCTCTCCCCACTTCGACAGGAAACCCACCAGCTCCGGCGGCCACTCCTCCTCGTCGCTCTGCTGCAATACCAGTAGCAGAGCCAGCTTCGCCCAATCTTCCCGCGTCACGCCGTAGCAAGAGCGCGCCTCCTTGCCCACTTCCTCGCCGCCGCTCTCTCCCTCTGGGTTCTTCTTCTCCAGCTCCGGTAGGTACGAGCCGGTAGCTCCGCCCTCCCCCCTTCGTCCCTGTAGGTAGGTTACAGTTACTTCCCTTCCTCCCCTCTTTCTTTTCCCCAATCTGTTTTGCTCGATTGCCCTACAACCACGCCTGACCACCCTCATTTTCCCTACCTTCGGCCACTCTCTGGCGAGTCATTTCCGTCATCCCACAACCCCATACGACTCGCCAACTGCACCAAAAGCTCCGCCTCACCTCACCAAACACCCTCTGCCCCTCCACTGCCACTCCACACCTCCACAACACCCCCCGATCAAACCCATTTTTCCAGCCACAGAACAACCTAGGCACGCACGCCTAGGCCATCCTGCGGCCTGCTTCACCTCGCACCACCTTCGCCGTGCCACGGTGAAGGTTCCCCTGTGGTCTGATTAGGCCGAGAGGCCCTATTTGTGTTAGACAGACCTGCTGCCCCGGCCACCATTGCCGACGACCCAAGGAGCTTCCAAGCGAGCTCCAGGCTTCAGAGCGACAGATCTCCAGTTGAGGCGAATTTGGGGAGACTTGGGTAAAAGCAGGCAGCTAGCACGCGAAGGAAAACGAGGTTGCGTTCTTCCTGCGGGCGCGCGCGAAAAGGAACAAAGTTTAGTCTCACATCGTAAGATTTCGAAGCGCCGCACCCATTTAAATTTATTTTGTGTTTTTACCTTAACGCCTCATAACACAGGGTGAGGTCCCCTCGCCCACTCGCCCACCTCGTCCGCAACCCACGCCACGCGGACCTGGCCGACCCGTTTACCCTGCACTCCTCACGCACCACCCACGTCGGTGCGCCTGGTCACGGGTACGCTACCCGACCCGATAACCCGGCTCTGGGAGAGCTTCCTATGAGCGGTTTGCAGAGAGAGAGAGACATGCGGGTAGAGGGAAGGGCTAGGTTTTACTGTGCCTTGTGCAGGAACAGGGCGCGAAGGAGGAAGGCTCAACACTTAGCCGCAAGAAGAAGAAGAAGCAGCGAAGGAAGAAAAAGAGGGGAAGCACTGTAGCAGACTGCCGTATAAGTCGTCTGACTGCGATATCAAACGACGGATAAACCTTCAGAGGAGCTAAAGCAGAAGACCAAGGAAGAAGAAGAAAAGAGAAGGCTCCGCAGCAGAAAAGAAAGAAAAGAGAAGAAGGAAGAAAAAGAAGACTTTGCAGAAGATAAAGACAAGAAAAAGAAGAACTGAAGAAGAAAAGAAATAGAAGACAAGCAGAAGAAGAAGAGGAATTGAAGGCAAACAGAAACAAGGAAGAAGACTCGTAGAGAGAGATACTGCAGCTGAAGAAAAGAGAAAGAAGAGAAGAAGACAGGAAGAGCAGCAAAAGAAAGAAGAGGGAAAGCACAAAGAGAAAGAAGAGAAGAAGAAGAAGCCAAGACAAAAAACCTCTCTCTCTCTTATTTTTGTAATTCAATAAAGAAACTTTGTACTTCTGGAATTCCAGTAGCTCCCTGAGTTCGACCTCGGGAAAACTATTTCCGAGTAAAAATTTGTATGGTAATGACAACCGCAGCTGTCTCATCTTATACGATAATGACATTACTGTAATAAGCATAAAAACGCACGAAGACTAGCCTCGGTGGAAAAGTCGTTCACCATGCAGCGAGAGGGAGAAGAGGCGGAGCGCGTGAGGAAGAGAGAGCGAGCTTGCCGGAGCAGCCCAGAGCCGACCGACGAGCGCGCAGCGGGAGCGTGGTGCTGGGGGAAGTTACCCCGGTGCTGCTGCAGCTCAGGCAGCAGGCGGACGAGCACAGCGCGGCCACACGCAGTGGGAAGAAGCCGAGAAGGTTCTGATTCTGGGAAATTTTCCCAGAATCAGACATCTGGACCTACGTCCAGACGACGTGGGAGACGTCTAGAGGGAGATCCAGACGTCTGAAAGGTACGATATTTCTCTTCTTCTTCCTCTCGCTGATATGGCCATGCAGGTCGTTCCGCCGAAAGTTCTGCCTCTTTGCCGTGTTGAGATCGTTTGCGTACGCGTGTGATAACGATGGCTTCGAGAGATAACCGGGTTTTATTGTTATGTCGTTGTAATATAGCCAGTTGTTGCCATCATTTCAAATATATAAATTTTTTTACTCGGAAAAGAGTTCCCGAGGTCGAACTCAGGGAGCAAGTTGTATTCTAGAGATATACATGTTTCTTTTACAAAAATAAAGAGAGAAAGGATTTGTTGTTTTCTCTTTGTTTCTCCTCGTCTCAGATCTTCTTCTTCTTTGTCTGCAGAGGTGATCTTCTTCTTCTGCAGTGGTGATGCTCTTCTTCTTTTTCTTCTGTCTTTCTTCAGATCTTCTTCTTTCTTCTTTGTTTTTCTTCTTTCAGTTCTTCCCTTGTTCTTTTGTGTTCTTCTCTGCCTCGCCTTCTTCTATTGCTCTTCAGATCTCCTTCTTTCTTCTTTTCTTTTTCCAGTCAGGACGTCGCCCCTCCTTCTTTCTTCTTTTCCCTTCAGGACGTCGTCTGATTTCCAAATCAGACGACTTAAACTGCCTGTTGCTACAGTGTCTCCCTCAGCTTCCTTCTTCTTCCGCGGTCCTTCTTCTTCACCTGTGCCTGCACACTTCAGAGCTTACGTCAGAGGACAAAACCTACTCTACCCTCTCCCCCCGCGTCTCTCTCTCTCTGAAACCACTCTTGGGAAAGCTCTCCCAGAGCTGCCGGGTAGTCGGGTACGGGTCAGGTTCGGGTCCAGGCCCACTGGCGTGCGTGGTGGGCGAGGAGTGCAGGTCAGTCTCAAGTCGGGTCGGGTCAGGTCCGCGGGGCGTGAGCGCGGACGAGACCGGGTAACCGGGCGGGTGAAGGGGACCTCACCCCGTGTGCTGAGGCAGTAAGGCTAATGCACAAAATCAATTTAAACGGTGCAGAGGTTGTGAGGCTTACCGATGTGGGACTAAACGGAGGCCTTTCCTCGCGTGCGCCTGCTGGGAGACCGCGGCCTAGCTTCTGCAGCTGCGGCTTCGATTTGCGTCGGTTGCTGGTTGGCTACCTTCGCAAGACTCCCCGCAATCCGCAGCAGCTGGAGACCTGGAGTCCTCAAGCCTGGAGCGCGGGAGAAGCTGCTTCAATGTGCGTTAATGGCGGTCGAACCTCAAAACCTGTCGGACACGAATATGGCCTCTCGGCCTGATCAAACCACTGGGGAACCTTCGCCATGGCACGGCGAAGGTGTGGAGCTGCGCGGCAAGCCGCAAGGTGGTGTCTGGCGGCAGCCCTAGGTTGGACTGCAACCGGAGGAATGGGTTTGTTCGGGGGAGCGTTACGGAGGTGTGGAGTGGCAGTGGAGGGGTGGGGGGTGCTCAGTGTGATGAGGCGGAGGTTCGGTGAGGGTCGGCGAGGTGTGTGAGGCTGTGGGGTGATGGGAGCATCTCGCCGGAGGATGGCCGGAGACGAAGGGGGTGACGATGGTCAGGGTCGGTCGAGGGCTTAATTGAACAAATTGAAAGCGGGGAAAGAAAGAGGAGAAGAAGGGAAGTAATTCTAGCTTACTTGCAGGGACGAAGGGGGAGCAGCAGGGCGACAGTCGTATCGACTGTCGCCGGAGAAGACGATGCTCAGGGAAAGGGGCGGCGGCGAGCAGAGAGCCGGAGAGGCGCCAGCTGGGTGCGGCGTGGCGCGGGAAGAGCAGGGGAGGAAGTCTCTGCTGCTGGTATTGCGGCAGAGCGAAGAGGAGAAGGGGGAGGAACCGCCGGAGCTGGTGAGCGTCTGCCGGAGAGAGAAGAGAGGAAAGTTGGGGGTTTTCTCCGTCAGACCCGAGCTGCTCCGGTTGGTGGAGCAACGGGGGGTATTTATAGGGATCAAGACAGGGAGGAAGGCGGAGGGAGACGACGTGTCTCCCTCGCCGGAGGATGGCCGGAAACAAAAACCCATACCGTCCGTGCGTTCGCACGGCCGGTATGGTGGGCTACAGCGACCAGGGGGGTGTCCCTGCGACGGCTGACGACGCAGGGCACCCCCGGTTTACTTGCCAGGCTTCCCCCCTCACCCTGCGCGGCGCCATGCTCCGCGCAAGGTCGCCGGAGCATGGTGCTGGCAGGTTTTGCAGGGGGGACCTGAATGCGAAGAACGAAGGAGAGTTAGGGGCCAAAATGCGATGGTTCAAAAGTTGAGGGCCAAAAAGTAAATATATGAGGACCAAAGTGTGAAGTCGGTCAAGGAGGTTTCTTCTCAGGCCCAAGTTTTTATACATGATTAATTAGGACCTAAGGAATCTGATGGTGAATTTCATTTCTATATTAAACCTTGTTTGACCGGTCAATTTATGCAAAAACCCAAATTAAGTTATTAATTGGGCATGGTTCTCAATGTAGGTCAAAATGGGTTCTGAAGGCCAAATTGAAGGTTCTAAACCCTAGAGATTATTTTTCTATGAATTTTAGAGGGTTTATTCTATTTTTACTTTGCCTCGAACCTCGTGAATTGAAGTGGGTTGTTTTAGGGTTACAGATTATCATTTAGTTTCTTGGAAGTGCTGTAGCCCTTGCTAGATCATCTCATCCCACTTTTATTCTTATTAAGCTGCTTTGACCTATGTTTGGGCCCTGAATTACCCTGTATGCAGATTATACTGGTAAAATTGCATTTTTACCCCTTATGACTTGTTTTCTTCTCAAACTCAGAATTCTCTGAGTTAAGCCTTTCCTTGAGATATGTAGGAGCTTTTATCCTTTGTATTAGGTCAAAATGAACTAGTTATCGCTCATGATGAGGTTCTCATCAGCGTGCAGGTTTCATTTCGGGAAGGCGCAAGGACACGCCCTCCCACACAGATCAGACGTCTGGGCACAGCACCAGACAGCGGAGAGGGTCTCCAGGCGTCCGGAGTGATAGACGAACATATGGAACTAGGTCCAGACGGTTCAGCGGGATCCTGGACGTCTGAAGAACAGCTCGGAGTGAGGTATGATCTGGACCACCTTTTAAGACGTCTGGAAGGTGTTCCAGACATCTGATTGGGGTTAGAGTTGCCGTTTTTGACCCGTTTAGGGTCCGTTCGAAGTTCGATTTCCGCGTTTAAAATTTCGTTCTTCTCAAAATTAGTTCCTATACTTGTTTAAAGTACTTGTATCATGTTCTGAGTGGTTCCTTGTGTTTGATCCTTCTGTTAGGACCTCGTTCTGTTGCAAATCTGGGGGTTGCGGAGGCACGTGGACCTGCCGATCACACCCCTATCACTCCCGATTTTGCGGGTAGAGTGGCTCCCCTTGGTTATTTACCAACATTAATGCATCCTTGAGATGAATAATAGATTCTAGGGTATGGCATGAATTCTAGGGTCTGAAAACTAAATTGAATGATAGATCCTCGGATATGGCATGAATCCTAAGACTTGAAAACTAGATTGAATGGTAGATCCTAGGGTGTGGCATGAATCCTAGGACTGGAAAACTAGGTTGAATGATATATCCTAGGGGATGGTATGAATCCTAGGAACAGAAACACTGAAATGAATGTCGTGAATACATGAATTGCAGTCTTGGAAAAGTAGATAGAACAATGATAATTGCCTGTAATTGGATAACAACTGCTTGTATATGAATGGATATTAACTGTTGGGAACACGGGTTATATGAGAATAAAACTGGAATGATGAAACCAAAAATTGGCTTGGCTAGAAATATGAGCATGAACCCTACGGGGAATTAAGAGTAGAGCTCCTGAAAGGGTAAATGGAATGGAATTGGGGAAGTGAGCTGACCCTTGAGTACAGAGTACCAAGGAGAGCAACTGTCCCCCTGTTTAGTGCAGAGCGGAGCTAGCCGCCCTAGGGACCTGAGGTTAGGTCTAGCCACTTTGTACCGACTTTTGGCCCTCACGTACATAGTACCGAGGAGAGCTACTAGTGTAGGGAGAGCGCTAGCCACCCCACGGGTCCCGGGGTTCTGCTAGCCATCCTACACCGACTTGTTAGGCCCACTAGGCAAACCAAGGTAGTCAGGCGAGGGTACGCGAACTGTGAAGGGGCAAGACCCCTGTTTGGTTACAATGGAGGGGCTAGACCCCTGTTACTGAGAGGGCTCTGCCCTATACTGGTTCCGTGCTGTACTTTGGGTGCACCCATTAACGGAAACGACTGACAGCGTGCCAGTGCGGGGTAGTTACCCGTGCGTTTATCGCGCATGCTGTAGTCACCGTTACGTCTGTCAGTGACCTTGGGGTGGTTGACTGAGGGTAGGACCACCACGGGGGACTCTCCCGACCAGGAGAGCACCACATGCTACTTCTACTTTTCGGAAAAGACTGCAATCAAGATTGTTCCCACGAGGAACATTCGAGATCAAGAAAAAGATCTGAAAAATAATTCAAGAATGAGTAAATAGAGAAATAAAGAAGGAAAATAAAAACAACAGCTACTTGTTCCACCTTTACTGTTTTTCTTAGCTAGCTGGTTGCCACTCTACTCAGTGTTTCGCTGATGTGTCACCTTTGTCACCTTTTCAGGATCAGGTGTTGAGTAGCCAGAGCCTGCAGCTGCGGAGGGTGCTAGGCCTAGTAGAGCCCAGTAGTTCTACTTATGTTGTACTTGCTGTACCATTTTTCTGTTATAGTGAATATATTCTGTTACAATTATACTCTTTTATTGTAAGCATCATATTTCTGTACCTGTTTAACTCTCTACTGTTGTGGTGGTATGTACTGTAGTAGTTCCTTTCTTTACTGCTGTACTTTTGTTACTGCTAGTTACTTGCATAGTGAATGTGGTTTATTTTGTTGCTTTTTGGTTACTTTCTCCTTGGACGAGTGGGTCTTGGGATCAGTCGAGTCGGTCTGATTCTCGTGTCCTGTAGGGATGCGGGAACCAGGTCGTAACACAGATCCACATGACTTACCGAATCGCTCGGTGCGACACTCGGTAAGGAAGATCTCACAGGGTTTTTAGAGATAAGCCTGACGTTGGAAGAATTAGGATTGTGACGAAGTGGTGAGGTAGGGGTATTTGCCATAAAACGGGCGGGATTGGCCAGAAGCTCGTCCAGCTTCTTGTGCACGACAGAGACTTCATCCAATTTTTGTGCGATAAGGCTAAGATCTGTGGATGAATGGGAGGGTCCCGTGTCAACTTCATGAACATTACGGGGTAAGCTAGTACGATTAAAGGCGATAATGGAGGCATTGTTCATTGAGTTTTCGCTCATGTTTTCAAATAATTCGAATGCTCCATTCTCGTCTTTATTCATGAAATTCCCTCCGTAGGAAGCGTCTGCAATTTGCTCCAAAGTCTCATTTAGCCCATAATAAAAATCTGGGCTATATGCCACTTAGGCAGATCGTGGTGCGGACTCTTCCGGAGGAGGTCATTATACCTCTCCCAAGCCTCATAAAATTGTTCGTCGTTTTGTTGCGTAAAGGAAGTTATAGCACGGCGAAGCGCATTGGTTCGCCCAATTAGGAAGAATTTTTTGAGAAATGTTGTTCGCATCTCTTCCCAAGAATGAATGGTTCTCCCAAGGGTGCATAACCATTGCGACGCTTTATCCCGCAACAAAAACGGGAACATTTTCATGAGGACAATTGATAACCCGATGTTTCTTTGTTTAACAGTTTCAGCCAATAGGTTTAGGCCTTCCAAATGAAGAAAAGGATCTTCACTTGCAAGATCATGGAAGTGAAAGTTAATCAGGCCAATTATGTTGGGTTTCAATTCAAAATCATCCCCGCCCATGGGGACCCGAATTTGTCCTATGGTCTCTGTAGCAGCGGGATTTTGATAAGAGCTAAGAGACCTAGGCTCCTCTTGTTCGGGAGGGTTCTACATTTCCTCCAAGGTTTCCGTAATGGCTTCAATCTTCTCATTATACATTTCCATTTGGGCTTGGAGGTAGGTTATGAGATCCATGGCTCCACCACCTGGTGGGTTTTGAGGGTGGTTTCCTCCCTCAGGGTTTGGGGGTGGGCGTGCAACCATGTTTGTGGAGGAGGATGACGATTCAGCTTCTTTCCTTCTAAAATTATAAGACAATTCAAACAATTCAGGGTTTTGTGACCTCCTCCCAAACATGCACTACCGCAAGAAGAATTGGGGAGATAAGAAGGGAAAAAGGGGATGAGAGAAATGACGCCACAAAGGAACACTTGATGATAAATCAAGGCAATCAAAGTCCTAACCTCTACAGTGTGCCCTTAGACTTAAAGACCTAAGTTACCTACTATCACAACCTACGAAACCAAATGCGAGCACCGTGCAACCACCGAGCCAGATTGAAAGGCCGTTTGCCCCAGTCTTAGACACCTGATAGCACGCGGGAACCCGCACCAGCACATAGGTGCTACACGCAGGTAGTTAGACCTCGGATCCTTAATAAGGGTCAAGTTGCTACCAGTTTTAATTAGAGGCTTAGGATCAAGTACTTCAGGAATGTGAAGGGCGTTGTTTACGGGTAATGACCAAGTGCGTTGATTTTAGAAAGTGTGTAAACCAAGCATGTAACTGGGAAATCTCCCTGAATTGAAGTTTTAGTTGGTGAATGGTTTTTAGAATTTCAGCCTTTAAGTAGTATGGATTTTAAGATTTCGCTGAGTTACCAATTCAACCAATCTCTGGGTTTTGAGAAAATACAAGTTCTTCTATGCCCAAAAAACCCTTCTTCAATGTGAGTTGGTTAATGCATGCTAAAATGCAATGAGCTTCCCTAGGTGGAAATTTCTATGTGTGGATGCACGCGTCAATTTCAAGTTAGTGTGAAAGGGAGCCAAAGCACTTCAATTCAAGTGCTCCCAATCACCAAAATGATGTCCCACACAGAAGGCTCAACCACAGAATAATGTAAACAAAATCAAAGTGTTGGGGTTGAAATATTCGGGATCAAATCTAAGGCACGTGAAAGGTCGTGGTGGGGTTGGAATCAACTCAATTCCAAGTCTCCCCACCAAAAAATGTGATCCCGAATTGCGGATAAATGAGGCAAGGAAGGATGGTAGTCAATCTATTTAATTTTGCCTCAAAGAATACTTCACACGATGAAAGATTCAAGAATCAAGATTCTTGGATCTTCGCTATGCAAAGTTTGGCAGGAAATCCCAAGGCGGTGGGGGTGATAGCAGACAATCAAACAAGTGATTTTTAATCCACTTGCCCCACGAAATCCCAAGAAGTGTTTTTAGTTTTTTTTTTTTATTAAGGTGACAAGTTGACCTAAGTTGCTAAGAGAGAGACCTACCTTTCTAGCAACGTGGGCGAAGCTCTAGTGCAGCGTCGGCGACTTCACGCTCTCGTTCCCACCTTGGATCTGCCCATGTCTCCGACTTCCTCTTCTTGCCTCCTCCTTGCAACTGGTTTTCCTGCACACCAGCAAACAAAAACACCCGTGAAGAGAAGGGTGTGAGAAGAGAAAATCAAATGGAGTAGAAACTTACCTCAATGTGCACCTCCCCGGCAACGACGCCAGAAAAAGGTGTGTTGGGACTCGAACAGGTTGTGTTAATATGGTAAAATTAGCATTGAACTGAGTATAGTGGTTAACCTAAATCGAGCCTAACCATCTTTTTACAAAATTTTTTAACCTGGCCTACTTAATTTTATCTTGGTCACTTTTAGGCCCAGGGTCAAACTCAGGGAGGCGGGAATTAAAGGTGAATAAGTTTCTATGCCTTACCTAAAACGTATCTCTTCCATGCATTTATTATGCTTTTTTTATTTAAGATTTTTTTGCTGATAATTTTATCCTTGAGGTACGCCCTCAAAATCAGGTCCTTAGCTTTGAGCCAAATTGTTCTTGGCTTTGAGCCAAATTAGGGTTTCAAAAACTAGTCTTGCTGATCGCAAGACCTAGTATCTGAGGGTACTTCCCTACGAGGAGGGGTGACGTAATAATTGCGGAAATAATATATAAAGCAATCTCACAAAAAATCAATCGCACAAGTACACAAGTAATTTTTAGGTGGAAACCCAAACCGGGTGAAAACCACCACCTAACCCTCTCGAGTTAGGATTTTTCGATCAACCTAGTTGATCAAATCCACTAACCGAATCACTTTAAAACGAGGGTGATTCAACCTCAGTACAACCACGCTACAAGTACGAGGGTAGCGTTCCTCAACCCCTTCTCTCCACGAGAAGGATTTTGTCCCACGAAGGAGACGAAAATTCGCAAAGCGAATACCCAACAAAATAACAAAGATAAAAGAAACAACAAGTCCTATAGAGCCAACAAAGTAATTATAAACCTAGCTTCTATAGGAATAAGGAAACTCCCCTTTGCAAGGAGTGCGTCGACGATGACGCAGGTGTGTGAGCCACGCAACGGTGCAACTTCGCTCTCGTAGACAATGGCGGGAGAGCGGGTGCGCAACGGTTTGATGCTCTCAAGATGTAGAACTTGAGCTTAGAGAGCAAGAGATTCTTAGACACAAGAGTGTGAAAGTGTGTAGCTAAGTGTATCCAAGTGTATATTTGTGTTGCAATGGTTCCCCTCTATTTATAGAGGCCTTAGGAAGGCTTTGGAAGGCTTAGGAAGGGTTCTATAGTCGTTGGGAACAAAGTCCAAGAGAATCAGGCCGAAATCAGGACAATGATTACATTTGACAGGGTTATCAGACGTCTAACTCTTGCATCAGACGTCTGGAAGGCCACTTTAAGACGTCTGATTCCAAGGTCAGACGTCTGATTCTATGAGGGTTTCCTCCTGACTTGAATCAGATCTAAACAGGGTTTTTGTGCAAGTCCATCAGACGACATACAGGACGTCTGGCACTAAGTCTGGACGTCTGGAAACCTACTTTTACTGTGGGAATTGATTTCCAAACGTTGCAACGGCTAGAAAATCTCTGAGAAGAGATTTTGGGTCAGCCGAGGCAAAACGGTCATTTATCAGACGTCTGGAAAGACCTAAGGACGTCTGATAAGGCTCTAACGGTCATATTCTTGACTGTTTGCTAAGCCAACCAACGGCCCACTATCTGGACGTCTGGCAAGTCCATCAGACGTCTTCTAAGACGTCTGGACTAAGGTCTGGACGTCTGATTTCATCAGACAGAACTAGCTATGTCCAGCCTAACAGTTATCAGACGTCTGAAACAACAGTCAGACGTCTTAAAATGCTTTATCGGACGTCTGATTTGGGAATTAGACGTCTGAAAGTGCTGTTTGAACCCTATATTGGTTTTCTAAGTATTCTACAGAAAACCTAAGTATCCTAGGGTTGTGCCGGTGTTCCTAGGACTACTGTTAGGGTTCTTTGAGGCTCTTTAACATAAAATATCTAAGGAAATAAAGAGCAACAAAAGAAACGAAAAATACAACAAGTACAAAAGAAGGAAATCTATCATATTCTTCATTTCCTTCCATCTTCAATCTTTCGCTCCACGCGAACCTCCTCTGTTTTCCGTCAAGCTCCTCCAATCCGTCCTGGATGCGAGCTCGAGTTCCGTCTAAATACGTCCACATTTGCAATTGACCTGAAATCTAGGACTTAAATTGCAAATGTTAAATAACACGTGTTTGTTATCATCAAAACAAATGATCGTGGTGCTCTAGCACCAACAATCTCCCCCTTTTTGATGATGACAAAATCATAAATAATAATGCAGAAAATCCTCCCCCTTTTTGACATTATCAAAAAGATTTAATTGATTTTACATTTCCTATAACTCCCCCTTAAGACATGCTCTTCTATGAATTTATTTTAACAAAGGTGATATTCTCCCCCTTTTTGTAACAAGATACCTATTATTTTTCTCCCCCTTACTAAAGGAAATTTAGCTACCTTACATCTCCCCCTTAAAAATTGACAATTAGCTCATCATTTTTTAACTCCCCCTATCTAAATGCTTATGATAATAAGATAGGGTTAAGAATTTTTACCTCACCTACCATGGCCAATAAAATGGCCCGAATGGCGGTGGTGGATGCCACATCGGATGGGGCTCCCATCCGTAGCTTGGAGGCCCGGGCATCGGTGCCGGTCTCCAATCTGGTGGTCGACGTGCGGCGGGTTCGTCGTTTGTTCGCCGTCTCGTCGGTCGTCTTGTTCTCCTCCTTGGTCTACTCCTTCGTTCTCCCAACTCGAGTTGACCAGACTTGAGCTTGTAGGTCCAGTCCTTTATGTTGTAATTATCCCTGAACCCTACAAAACAAGATTCTAATTTTTTCTTCGGTATCCAAGTGAGCTTGGATCCGGATCTGTTAGCGGGTCTCCTTGATGGAGATCCTTTCTCAATCTTAGGGCTATAAAAATTATCTACTTTATTGATTAATTTGTTAGAGTTTTCCCTAAGACATGCAATTTCTTTTTCTATAGTATTCATCTTAGTCTTTAAATCATAGATTTCTAACTTTAGACTATCATTTTCCTCAATCAATTTATTATTTTCATTGATGAGGTTATGATTTTCTAATAATAGGTTATCATTTTTAGGACTAGCTTCTATGTCCTTAAGTTATTTTTCTAACCTATCATTTTCATTTTTAAGAAAACTAAGGTTCTTTTTCATGCTTTTGTTTTCTATTTTTAGTGATTTACTAATCTCAAATAGTTCATTAAAAGCTTCTTGTAAATCGAAATTTACCTCGTCGTCGGAGTCGCTTCCGCTTTCACTGTCGCTATTGGTTCCTCTGGCCATGAAACCAAAGCAAGTGGTTTCTTCTTCTTTTTCTTCTTCTTCCTCCGAGCTGGAATCCTCATGAGTGCCTTCCAACCTCCTCCATATCTCGTGGGCGGTGGTGCACTCTTGGATTCGTTCGAATTCCTTCGGACTCAATGCGCAGTACAAGGCATTCATTGCCTTTGCATTGAGTGAGAGCTCTAGAATCTGCACCTGCGAGTAGCCTCCTTGGGGTCGCTTCGGGATCTCGTATGGGGTTTCGCAACATCCCCATACCTCGAATTCAGTGGCTTGGAGCCACGTCTTCATCCTCAGCTTCCAGTAGCTGTAGTTGTTCCCGTCAAAGTAAGGCGGACGGGTTGTGGACTGCCCCTCGGAAATTTTGATCGCTGATGTGCTTCCCTCCATTTGATCTCTTGCCGGGTGTTACTCCGATCTCGCAAGACCTGCTCTGATACCAATTGAAAGTTCCCTACTAGGAGGGGTGACGTAATAAAATGCGGAAATAAACAATATCACAGAATGAACAAACACACAAGTACACAGGAATTTTTAGGTGGAAACCCAAACAAGGTGAAAACCACCACCTAACCCTCTCGAGTTAGGATTTTCCGATCAACCTAGTTGATCAAATCCACTAACCGAATCACTTTAAAACGAGGGTGATTCAACCTCAGTACAACCACGCTACAAGTACGAGGGTAGCGTTCCTCAACCCCTTCTCTCCACGAGAAGGATTTTGTCCCACGAAGGAGACGGGAATTCGCAAAGCGAATACCCAACAAAATAACAAAGATAAAAGAAACAACAAGTCCTATAGAGCCAACAAAGTAATTATAAACCTAGCTTCTATAGGAATAAGGAAACTCCCCTTTGCAAGGAGTGCGTCGACGATGACGCGGGTGCGTGAGCCACGCAACGGCGCAACTTCGCTCTCGTAGACAACGGCGGGAGAGCGGGTGCGCAACGGTTTGATGCTCTCAAGATGTAGAACTTGAGCTTAGAGAGCAAGAGCTTCTTAGACACAAGAGTGTGAAAGTGTGTAGCTAAGTGTATCCAAGTGTATATTTGTGTTGCAAGGGTTCCCCTCTATTTATAGAGGCCTTAGGAAGGCTTTGGAAGGCTTAGGAAGGGTTCTATAGCCGTTGGGAACAAAGTCCAAGAGAATCAGGCCGAAATCAGGACAATGATTACATTTAACAGGGTTATCAAACGTCTAACTCTTGCATCAGACGTCTGGAAGGCCACTTTAAGACGTCTGATTCCAAGGTCAGACGTCTGATTCTATGCGGGTTTCCTCCTGACTTGAATCAGATCTAAACAGGGTTTTTGTGCAAGTCCATCAGACGACATACAGGACGTCTGGCACTAAGTCTGGACGTCTGGAAACCTACTTTTACTGTGGGAATTGATTTCCAAACGTTGCAACGGCTAGAAAATCTCTGAGAAGAGATTTTGGGTCAGCCGAGGCAAAACGGTCATTTATCTGACGTCTGGAAAGACCTAAGGACGTCTGATAAGGCTCTAACGGTCATATTCTTGACTGTTTGCTAAGCCAGCCAACGGTCCACTATCTGGACGTCTGGCAAGTCCATCAGACGTCTTCTAAGACGTCTGGACTAAGGTCTGGACGTCTGATTTCATCAGACAGAACTAGCTATGTCCAGCCTAATAGTTATCAGACGTCTGAAACAACAGTCAGACGTCTTAAAATGCTTTATCGGACGTCTGATTTGGGAATGAGACGTCTGGAAGTGCTGTTTGAACCCTATATTGGTTTTCTAAGTATTCTACAGAAAACCTAAGTATCCTAGGGTTGTGCCGGTGTTCCTAAGACTACTGTTAGGGTTCTTTGAGGCTCTTTAACATAAAATATCTAAGGAAATAAAGAGCAACAAAAGAAACGAAAAATACAACAAGTACAAAAGAAGGAAATCTATCATATTCTTCATTTCCTTCCATCTTCAATCTTTCGCTCCATGCGAACCTCCTCTGTTTTCCGTCAAGCTCCTCCAATCCGTCCTGGATGCGAGCTCGAGTTCCGTCTAAACACGTCCACATTTGCAATTGACCTGAAATCTAGGACTCAAATTGCAAATGTTAAATAACACGTGTTTTGTTATCATCAAAACAAATGATCGTGGTGCTCTAGCACCAACAGTATCTGCAAGACAAGGATTATCTTTTCTCTTTTACTCTTTTTTTTATCTTTTTAATAGAAGGAAACAAAATAAAAACAAGATAGGTTGCTTGTAGAGAAATAAATCTAGTCTATATTTATATAGGTATATATATATTATATATAGGGGTGGGGATGGAAGTGGAAATAACGTATAGCACAGTGTCGAGTTGGTTCACGTTTAGAAAGATGCAACCAACAAGACGAAGTACTGCGAAGAGTGTAGGATGGATGTTTGGGAGTGTGTGCGGAGGCGCTTTCTTTATGCGGGTATCGGGGAATATCAGCAACTAGTGCAGATATTCCTGCGATATAACGCGTGGTGGAGTGATATACATATATGTGTGTGTGTGTGTGTGTGTGTATGTATATAGATATATTTGTATAATATATATATAGTAATATATGTTAATATATGTATGTGTATATGTATATTAACATATATATATATATATATATATATATATATATATATATATATATATATACATATATAAGTATGTATAGGTGTGTACAAGTGAGTGTGAGTGTACAAGTGTGTGTGTACGAGTGTGGTGTGTGTATGAATGAGTGCACGCTGGAGGAAGAGGGCGCGTGAGTTAAGCCGTTTGGGGGCTGCTGGTGTCGTCTGGGCGCGGGCACACGCAAGTGCACAAGGTTGCGCGCAGGCACTAGAGCGGGCGCGCATGCTGCCTTCGTGCGCTGGCGGGAGCGGAAGTGTGAGAGAGAGCGCAACACAGCGCACTACGCTGCGGGCTGGAACAGGAGCGAGCGTGGACGGGTGCGGGCGTAGACGGATGCGGGCGCAGGTGCGCGCAACTAGCTGGAGACGGTAGCAGCGAGGAGAGAGAACGCATGGTGACCGGATAAGTGAGAAACTCCCCGGTCACCGCACTTTAGCTACAGTGCGGTGACCGGGGAGTTTCTCACTTATCCGGTCACCATGCGTATAGTGTCGCGTTGAGAGGCGTGAACAGTAACTACAGTGCCGCGCGCGATGGACAACCGGTTGCGGCCGGTTCTGCAGTAAAAATAGAGGGTGAAACCACCATGCCCACTTGCTCTCGGAGGAGCTGGGCGGTGGTGGAACTCATAGTGGTGGTCGTGGGACCATTGTGAGCCTGCTCCTGCCTGCAGTGTGTCTCTTCAGTGGAAGAGCTACTGCGTATGGAGGGGAAGAGGGGAGGAAGTTGGCCTAGACGAAGGTGGTTGCTGGTGTTGTGTGTTCTAGGCCCTCCTTCATAAGGAAGAGGGCAGGGCTTTTTAAAGAAGGAGAAGCCTGCCACAGCCATGCTCTGGCAGAACAAGTTCCGCCATGCTGCAGGCAGAGGAATGGCATGAAGATGTGCATACCTATGCCCTGAGCCGCGTGAAGGAGAAGAAATTCAAAGTCAAAATAAAAAATGAAGAAGGTGAAATTGCGAGGCAGCACTTGAAGAAGTTGTTAATTAAATGGCCAATTATTCACTCTCCTCCCCTCTCAAATAAATGCATGTATGTGTCAATTTTACAAATGCAACTATATCTACCTAATATGCAATGACAGTGCTAGGAAATAACACAAGATGACATATTTATTGATGTATTTTTACTGTGCAATCACTTATCCAACCCAAATGGCAACGGGTTATTTCAATTATATCTCAAGAGGGTGTGCCTTGCTTAAGAAGGGTTATAGTGTATTTATAGGCAAGTTTAAAACCTTCAAGAAGGCTTAGGGGAGGGCTCCTAACCATTGGAGGAAAGTCCCAAGAGATTGGGATGAAATCCAACTCAAATCAGGGTAATTATGATTTTGACAGCAAGATCAGACGTCTGATTTTTGGGTTTAATGAGTCAGGCTTACTGTATTCATTGGATAAAAACAGGGTTCTAGGTGGACGTCTGATATGCTATTATAAGGCGTCTAGTAGAAAAATTGGGCATCTAACTATAGGCATGTTTGTTCATGTTGTGATCAAATCCAAACAGGGTTCTAGATTTTAAAGATCAGACGTCATTGTGGATGTCTGCCCAGTGTCCTAGATGTTTGGAAGTGATTAATAACTTGCTTAGGTAATGAGAAAAGCAAGATTTGGTTTCTGACAAGTGTTCGTTTCGCTTTCTCATATTTTAAATCAACCTCGTTGCAGTATAGTCGAAAAAGCATATGAACAATTTACAATTTTATTACTCGAAAGTCAAAATATTCCGAGGTCGAACTTCGGGAGCAAATTGGTATTTTAGAAACAAAAAATCACAATCTCAAATTTTACTTGAAAGATGATGTTCAATAATAATGCAATGTATATGAAATGCTAAAGAGGAAAATGCAAAAAGAAATAGATTCTTTTTCTCTTTTCTTCCTTCCTCTCTTCTCTCTTTCTTTTCCTTTTTCTTTCTTCTGCTTGGCAGCACCTTCTCCTTCTTTCTTTCTTTGTCTTTCCTTTCTCAGACGTCTGATTCTGTGAATCAGACATCTTAACTGGCGAATGCTACAGTGCTCACTTCTTTTCTGTCTTCTTCTTCTTCTTTTCTTCTTCCCTTGGCTTTCCTCCTTCCTACCTTCTTCCTCTATCTTCAGCTGCTGCGGCTTCCTCCTTG
Organism: Thalassia testudinum; assembly: GCA_037157565.1. Taxonomy (NCBI): domain Eukaryota; kingdom Viridiplantae; phylum Streptophyta; class Magnoliopsida; order Alismatales; family Hydrocharitaceae; genus Thalassia; species Thalassia testudinum. The sequence goes on from JAZHRO010000030.1 coordinate 61,548,669, forward strand.
GCTTCTTCTTCTTCTCTTCTTCTTAGTCTTTCTCTGTCTTCTTTTCTCTGTTGTGCCTCCTCCTTCTTCTTCACTTGGCCTCTGCAGTCTTTTTCTTCTTCTTTTTCTTCTCTTCCTCTGCCGCTCCTCTGCCTTGAGTTCTCCTTCTTCTTCTGCCTTTTGCCTTCAACTGCACCTTCTCCTTCACAAGTTCTTCTTCGGCAACTACCTCTTCCTTCTCCTTCTGTCCCTACACAGCACAGAGAGCAAAACCTATCCCCTACCCTCTCCCGCGTCTCTCTCTCTATTTCGCTCTTAGGAATGCTCTCTCAGAGCCGAGTAATCGAGTCGGGTCAAGCGCACCCGGGTCTAGGCCCACTGGTGTGTGTGGTGGGAGAGGAGTGTGTGGGATAGGTAATCAGGTCAGGTGCCAGATCCGTGGGGGCAGGTCTTGAACGAGGCGTGAGTGAGTGAGGGCAAGGGACCTCACCCCTGTGTTCTAAGGCGAAGTGAAAGAATCACAAATTCAATTTAACTCACTCTGTCACTCCTGGCTTTCCGAGGTGGGACTAAAAGTCCCACCCGCTTCGCCGGCGCCTGCAGGAGGAGAACTCCACCCAATTGGAGCAGCTGAGGGCCTTGCAGCAGCTACTCTCAGGCTGGATGCATGCGTACACTCAACTCGCGCAGCCTGAAGTCCTGAAGCCTGGAGTGCATGGCCTGGAGCTCTGAAGCAAGCAAGCTTGCTTGCGATCATCAATGGCGGCCAAGGGCTAAACCTGAAATCACTGAATACAGCCTTGCGGCCCCATTAAAACACACGAGGAGCTTCGTCGTGTCTTGGCGAAGGTGAAATGGTGGGTGGCAGGTCGCGGGGCTGCCTAGGTGTGCGTGCCTAGGTCGCTCTGTGGCCATGAAGGTGGGTTAGGTCGGTGGACGAGTATGGAGGTGTTGGCGGTCAGTGGAGGGGTGGATGATGATCAGTGGGTGAAGGCGAAGGTTCTGAGGTAGGTGGCGAGGCATGTGGAGGAGTGGAGTGATGGTTTCGCCTCGCCGATGGTCTGCTGGAGGTGGAGAAGGTGATGGTGGTTTGTGGTGGTCGATGCGTAATAGTAGAAATTGATCAGGGGAAAATGAAGAGGGGAGAAAGAGAACTTATCTGCGAGTGGATAAGTGAAGGGGGAGTGGAGGAGGCGGACGGCTCGTATGTGCCGTCGCCGGAGACAAAGACCCAGAGAGAGAGACGGCGACGACGAGGAGGTCGGAGAGATGTGCGCTAGTGCGGCGCAACGCGGAGGAACGAGGTGAAGATGACTCTGCCACTGGTACGGTAGCAGAGCGATGAGAAGAGGGAGGGAGAGTCGCCGAAGCTTGTGGGCTACTTGGTTAGAGAGGGAAAAGAGGAATTCTAGGAAATTCTTCGGCCAAATCAAGCTTTCTCGATGCGGAGGGATTTGGGCTTGCTTATAAAGGCACAGGTAGAAGGTCAAGCGCAAGGTGGTGGCCAAAAGTCCTCGAAGGAGGCATGGCCGGAGGTGATACCCATACCTTTCGAGCGTTCGCACGAGAGGTATGGGACGATTCAGGACATGAGGAGCTGCTCATGCAGTAGGGGTTTCGCAGAGAGCTCCCCTTTCAAATTTGGGAGCAGCTCCCTGGGGAAACGAGGAGAAAATTGCCTCGAAACCTCACCGGAGGTATGGGTCCCTGCTGCAATGGCAGAGGGACCAGAATGAATAAAATGACAAAAAGTTGAGGGGGTTTCTGCAAGGGTTTCCAAAAGTTAGGGGTCAGAATGTAATTGGGTGGACTATTTTGCAAAGTAAGTCAAGATGGCCTTCCCTTAGGTCCAAATTTCGATAAAAAGCTAATTTGGACCTAAGGAATCCAATGGTGAAGTTAGATTTTAGGTTTGACTAAGTTTAACTGGACAGTTTGCATAAAAACCTAAATTAGGTCAAATATTGAGCTTGGATCCCAATCTAGGTCAAAACAGGTTCCAAAGGCCAAATTGAAGGTTCTAAACCCTAGGGAATATTTTTCCATGAATTCTAGAGGGTTTAGTTCATTTTTATCCTACATGGAACCTTGTGAATTTAAGTGGATTTGTTTTAGGGTTACAGAATGTCATTTAATTTTTAAATTTCACAATAACTCTTATCTGACTGAACCATCCCGCTTTTTATCTTATTAAGTTCAATTGACCTGTGTCTAGACCCTAAAAAATCCTGTTGATGAACTACACTGGTAAAATTACAGTTTTACCCTTTGTTTCATGTTCTCTTCCCAAATTAGTGATCCCTTGAATTAAGCCTTTCTCTTGGTTATGTAGGAGCTTTTGTTTACTTTATTATATCAAAATATTCTAGTTAAGGCTCATGATGAGGCTCTCATCAATAAGTCTCCGTAAAGTGAATGGATAACAGTCCATTATTAGATGTCTGGAGACCAGTCCAGACATCTAAAAGTGTATCTAATCATTGGTCTTACAAAATGATGAAGGAAATAGCAAGCGTAGTCTAATAGTTGGTTTAAAGACGTCTGAGGTATATATTGGACGTCTGGATCAGCCTATGGACGTCTGATTGGAGGTTGCATCGACTAAAGGCTAAATGCTCAGGTAATGCTATAGGTAATTAGACATCTTAAAGTTGAATATCATACGTCTGATAGGTGTGTTGAACGTCTGAAATGTGTTTTGAGTTAGGTTTTTGTTCATAATTTTTCCTAAGTATAGGGAGCCTTAGTAAACAAAGAGTATGTTATCTTTTGGGGGCTCTTTACAATATTTCTAGACTATAAACAAAGAAAATTACCACCTTTTGAATGCGTACATAAAAAAGCCTAAGACCTATAACATGATGCGTCTTTACGCTCCTACTCATCTGTCTTGGAAAATCTATGAGACCTGAATTATATCATGACAGAAAAATATGTTATTTCTATACTTTATTTCTTTTTCTTTGTTTTTGTAAAATCATCAAAATATTATTTATAAAAGGTTGAACTAACAATCTCCTCCTTTTTTATGATTTTCAAAATATATCTTTAGGATCTTATTTTCTCTCACTGAATGTTATACTTAGTGATCTATGCTAAACTTGATCAAATTTTTAATTTATTTTCATGATCCTAAGTTCTTCTCCCCCTTTTTGAATATCATCACGAAGGGTTCCTAAAGGGGTCGAACTAAACTACAACTGTCATACATTAAGTAAACATGTTTTAGCTAGACATATGTTAAAGCGGAACAAAGATCGTGAGGACAATATGAATATAAAAAAACTGCATAATAAATATATAATCAAAGTGTTTTGACAAAGCATAAAAGAAAAACTAACTAGGGAAAATGTACGTGCCCTAAACACGAACTAGCTATTGTTCCCAAAGAAAATATAAGCATGGGGTCAAAGTCCCTTAATACATGCCAACATGGAAAGAAAGAAATAAATAAAGGAAAATACATCAGCTGCAACTAAAAGTAGTCTAGTCTTCTTGATCGTGGTGGCGACAGCGGCGAACAGGTCCTTGTCCCATCTGCAAATTGCGAATGTCAGTGCTAAGTTCGTTGATGTCTCAGCACATGTCACCCATGAAAGTATACATTTCTCCGGTTCGCTGCATCAAAAGAGAGATGCCCTAAGAGATGGAATCCATAGCAGGATCCCAGGCCTCATCAAAGCTCAATCTAGGAGCTTCTATCTGGAGAGGATGCTTAGCCTGGAAATTCGGAAAAGGTGGGAGTGGTTCCTCATCGGTTGGCTCTTCTTCTGTCTTGAGATGCTCCCTAAGAATGTGTATCTTGGCGGCTGTGGCCCAATTGTACGGCCTAACCTTTTTATCCACCGCCTGATCATCTAGGGGAATCCGATGACTTGCAAATATCATAGATAGTATGGACCCAAAAGGTAGAGAAGCCCTATGGTTCTCATTCATGACACGAACAATGAGGCGACAAAAGTTGAAGGATATGTGACGCAGTCTTGTGTTGACGCGAGATATAATCAAAACCACTCGATTTATTGAGAAGGTCCCAACAAAAAATGTGAGAAAGTAGTCGGGGAAGGGGTTTAAGATTCTTGCATGGTTGAGTACCAAGATTTTCTTCATATTTATCAAGTAGTATTAATTCTTGGTTAATGACTTCTGAGTCATACTACGTCAGAATGTTATTAAAATCATTTTCCTCATTAGGGATGTCAAGAAGAGCAGAAATAGAATCAGAAGTAATATGAATTGCACGACCAAACAGACAAGTATGTAACTCAAGTTCATCGTTGCTGTAGTATTCGACAATGTTAGCATAGAAAAGGCGGACCATGTTAGGGAACACACCAACAGTTCCAATGTCAGAGTGGAACTGTCGGTCACTGATTTCAACATAAATTCTCACGTCACCATATAACAATTGCATCCCAATTTATGCAATTGGGCTCTCAAATCCAACATTACGAAAGCAGAAACATGATACTGCAAATCAAGCAATTGACGAAATGACAACTTCGCGGTACATCCACTTTTGGATGTTAGCTTCTTATAAAGCACATCAGCAAGATTTATTGGTCCCCTCTCAAACTTGTAGCATGCAAATATTCCGCGTATAAGTACACCATTGTTATAAGATGTGTTCTTCTTGATAACACCAAAATCACGAACATCACCATAAAATACATAAACATTGTAAAGCTCGTCATAGGTAACAAATGAAGAACCAACTGTGATATCAATGGAAACCTGACTTGCATCAACATTCACGAGTGCATTATCTGTAGAAATTTCCTCCCCTTCAACGCAAAAACGATGGAAAATGGAAAGTAAGACTAAGAAAAGTATGAATCTAAGGTAGGAAAATTTTACATTCTTACTTATTGTCCTTGACGGCGATTCTTCGTCAATGAGAACCATCACGACGATATTGATGTTTATGAAATGCCGACATCATCAAGAGATATGTATAGCTTCCTCATATAGGGGTGCATTAAAATGAGACATTTATGAAAAGCTTCTCTTCAAGAAGAATGCTCTATTACACCGAAAGACGTGAAAAGAAGACTTAAACCTTTCACAATTATAGCAATGTAGCCAAAAAGGGAATCCATGTAGGCACGCTAACCAAACACTTACATGCAAGCATGCATGGTAGTGAGTCAAAGGTAATGTAAACTACAGAACTCACAATAAGGAGGCATAGCAGTTGATGAGAGCTGATGCTATGTGATGCCAGCAGAAGTGCTGCGTGCATCTGACGAGATACCAAATCAACAACAACGTGGCTGACACATCATCCGAGCATAGTTTTAGACATATAAAAAAATATCCCGCTTATTCTTCTTTACGAAAATAGATAAAATTAAATAATACATCCAATAAAAATAACAATATGAGTTGTGATACCAAAAGAGTGCATCGGTTCATGGGTCGTTTGTTTTTTTTTTTTTTAAAGAAAAACAATTCTTTTTTCCACCTTCGTTGTCTGTGTTTTTTTTTATCAGAAGAAAAATAATTTCTGCACGGGAAATATCACGCAAGATTCCACGTCCCTCTCCCGCCATTTATCCTCTTTTTTTTCCCCCAAAATTGACGGATAGGATTCCACATCCCTTTCACCACTCCTCTCCTATCGCTACAACAGAACGCTTCTTTTTTTCCACTTCCGTTCCACACTCCTCCCACGTCTCATCTCCTCATCTTTTCGTCGCGTCACTTCGATCGATATCTCCCTCCGATGGCGGCGGAGGCGATCGCGGTCCCCCGCCGCGACCTTTACATCGGCGGCGAGTGGGCGGCGCCGGCACTCGGCCGCCGGATCCCGGTGATCAACCCGGCCACCGAGGCCCCCATAGGTCGGTAAAGCCCTAGTTCTCTCCTCTCCTCGCGTGGGAGCCGTCGGATCGTGTCTTGATCGGCGATCTGTGATCAGGGGACGTACCTGCGGGTACGGCGGAGGACGTGGAGGCGGCGGTGGCGGCGGCGAAGGCGGCGTTCCATAGGGACAAGGGCGCCGGGTGGGCCCGCGCCTCAGGGGCCCACCGCGCCGAGTTCCTCCGGGCGATCGCTAAGAAGGTAACGGATGGAGTGGGAAAGTTGGGATCTTTGATAAATTCTCGTTGTCATCGGAGGCTTCCGGGTGCTCTTTATTTTTAGCTGTCTCGGGTTCGAAATGTTGAATCTTGGAAATACGAGATGAGTGAAGATGACAGCTTTGAGCTCTAAGCTATGCGATGGCTTGCTTTCTTTTTGTACCTTTTTCGCTTAAATGCCTATTGACGGGGGAAAGGTGAGTTCTGTGTTGTTCCTTTTTAGTTACCTGAGTTTGTTTCTGGCTGCTGGTTTAGTTTGTTGATATTTGCTTGCTCCACGTTTGTAAGTGATAGCATCATCAGCAAGGAGTTGATGATAACAACAACCTATTTATTGGGCAGAGATTATTTGGCCTACGTGGTGAAACCTAGATGTTGAACGACCTATTTGAATTATGCATCGAAAGTCGTAGAACTAATGACTTTCGCGCAATTTCACAATGTTTTTATGATCTAGAAGCAAATGCCATTTCCACTGGAAAAGAGAGGATGGGACACAACCTGACATGGCCGTCATGGCTCCATGGGAGTGTTTTGTGGGCCTTAGGGATGTGCGTTTATATGCTTAAAGAAAGAAATGAAGCAAAAGCATGTGTGCGTGTAACACTAAGCAACCTAAGTTGGTCTGAGGCATGTAGGTGGTTCAAGCCATGCAGAGCCAAGGGGACTGGAGCCACATTGAAGAGAAGGCTGCAGAGGTTGCACTGAGTTGGGGCGTGGGCAGCAAGCATTGCATTGAGGTGGAGGCGGCAAAGGCCATTTTTGAGGCAAGGTGATTGATGTGACGTTGAAGAGAATGCTACAACCTCAAGGAGGTGGTTGAGACTACGTTGAATAAACATAAACTGCATTGAGGGAGGCCTGGCTTTACCGTGGCAAACCATTATGCTCCTTTTAAACGCAGGCCTTGTGTTGGATCTCACTGGAGGGAGGCCGCAGTCACCTGCATGTGCCAACTAGGTAGTTGAATAGAAGGACAACCTGCAACTGGGGTATCCACTCCCGCAGTCCCGAATGTATGTAAACAGACTGAAGCTGCATCATGATGAGGGTTTACTTTCAGATTGGCTAACTTGTAGAATATTCAACTTCTAGGAACGATTAAGTGGAAAAAGGTGTTAGTTTCACACACTTTACTTGATTATGAGAGAACTTTTTAGCGAGAAAACTTGAATTATCCCATTATTTGAATAATATATAATAGTAAATTTGATTTTTCAATAAGGGTGTGTCGATCAGCTTTTTTCTGACTGTGGTGCTTGTTGGCTTGTTCTTTTCGCTGATAAAGCTCCATTATCTTTTGTTTTGTTCTCTTTTAATTAATGTAGTTACCTTTCAGAGCTTTTGCATATAAACCATTGGAAAATATTAAATAGATAGGTGTGCCCAAAAAAAGCTCCCCACTCCCAAGGAATTGATTTTTTTTCTGTTTTCCGTCCTATTTGTATTATCATTAGGAAAATGGAAAAATTCTTGGAAGCTAGGCGCATTATAAAGTCTTCGCTTATTAAACATTAAGATCAATATGTGACCATTGAACATCAAACATAGTTTCTTTCCTTCTTTCTTTCTTTCTTTTCAATCAAGGGAAGATGCATGTTAGCTGCAAATGCAATGGAAATCTTGCATTCAGGTCCTGGAGAACTGCATGGAATATTTTGTGAAGAATGAAAATTTACACATTTACTTGCACAAAGCATGTCCTTCTAAATTCTAAGCTTCAAGATAATTGTTTTTCTATTAAGACATTTTTTTAGATGGTTAACTATAGACAGGCGCATGAACCATGTGCAGACTATGAAAATCTGTATGCTCACTTAAGCTTTCTAACCATTTTTCTTGCAATTTCATGATACTGCAACCAAGTTGATTGGTACCATCACCATGTCATGTTTTTGATGTTCTGTGCTACCAATGCGTCAAAGAAGGCAACCTAAAAGGGGATACAAAATTGTTTACTCTTTTTGAAGATGAAAGGAACTTTGAAAAAAACTGAAGACAAAAGCATTAAGTAATTGTAGATGGACATATTAGTTATGTGTATTGGACCATCTGCAGGTAACAGAGAGAAAGTCTGAGCTTGCCAAACTCGAGGCAATGGACTGTGGCAAACCTTTGGATGAAGCTACATGGGACATGGTAGGTTTCCTTTAACATTTTTATTTTTTTGCTTCTTGGATTTTGATTCACGTCCATTTTCTCTTGTTGGTTTTAGGATGATGTTGCGGGCTGTTTCGAGTACTATGCCGATCTTGCAGAAGCTTTGGATAAAAAGCAAAAGGCTCCTATTTCATTACCTATGGACACATTTAAGTCCCATGTTCTGAAGGAACCCCTTGGAGTTGTGGGACTTATCACCCCGTGGTAAAAGTGCTCACTCAAAAACTGATTCTACATTTATCTAATCCAGCATAAGGCAGAAAAATATTGCAAATCTTTTACATGTGATGGATGGTTTTAGCTTCCAAAATCTAACCAACCCTGTTGCTCTAGAATCCATTCTTATAACTGTTGATTCTCCCAAATTTTATATCTGCATTAGTAGACTTCATCTAGAGATTTTTTTTAGCACTTAAGTGCAACTACTCTGCCGTCTTAAAGGAACTACCCACTTCTAATGGCTACATGGAAAGTTGCTCCAGCTCTAGCTGCTGGTTGTACAACTGTGCTCAAACCATCAGAATTAGCTTCGGTGTAAGCCTTCCCCTGTGTCTGTCAAAACTTTTAATATTTTACTCTGCTGCTAAATTTTGGTAGCCACAATTTGTAGAACCTGCTTGGAGCTGGCAGCAGTTTGTAAAGAAGTTGGATTACCAGCTGGTGTACTTAACATTGTGACTGGGTTAGGTTCTGACGCTGGTGCAGCTCTAGCTTCACATCCTGATGTCAGCAAGGTTTGGAAATCAAGTCAGCTTGATCAAAACTGTATTCCAGATACCAGCATATCATAATAACATGGTAGAATTCTGATATTTTGATCAACACCTATCATCACTTAGATTGCCTTTACTGGAAGTACAGAAACGGGGAGAAAAGTTATGACTGCTGCTGCACAAATGGTCAAGGTTCGTCTATTTCTTGTCCTGGCTGGATTTATTTTAATCAACTTCTAGCCTTTCAGCTTTTTCTGTTATCATGACTTTGATTTCTTTTTCGAATGTGCTTGTCATGATAGGCGGTTTCTATGGAGCTTGGCGGTAAAAGCCCTATCCTTGTATTTGAGGATGCAGACATTGACAAAGGTGTGGCAGTTAAAGATGATTATTTTCAAATTTGGTAAATAGGCATCAAAATTTTATCTGGTAAAGGTGCTTAGAATTAATCTTTAACCTTGTCGTTATTTTTTTTTCAATATAGGTGAATTTCTCCATTTAAAATAATATTTCAAAGTTGGTTAGTCTTCATAATTGTTGCCTGACTGTGCTATGTGACAGCTGTTGAATGGGCCATGTTTGGATGCTTCTGGACAAATGGCCAAATATGCAGTGCCACATCTCGTCTTCTGGTACAGGTAACCAGATAATCTGCCTTAGCCTGCATGAATTAGGAAAATAGGTAAATTTATTTGCATGCTTGTTGTTTGCTACTTCACTTATTATGGTAACCAGATAATCTGCCTTAGCCTGCATGAATTAGGAAAATAAGTAAATTTATTTGCATGCTTGTTGGTTGCTACTTCACTTATTATGGTCCATTAACTGCCTTTCAATGTTGGAATCATCACAAAGGAAGCTAGAACTATTCAGGTTGTCATCTCCCTGTTGGATTACAAGTTTGGCAGAGCATATTATCTTGTTTTTGCCCTGAGCCATCACCTCTTTGTTGATCTACTTACGTGTTTCATAGAAATGCATGTCTATCTTTTATATAACTTTTTTTTAAAAAGGATCAAAGTGAATGATTGATGGTAACTTTAATGAATCAACGACTGGGTTTAGAAGGAATTTCTTAGGTTGGGTGACGTTCAGGCACATGATGCACAAGCCTTAGATTGTTTGTAAAAGAGTTATTTCCCTCAAGCCTAATGCATGAAACTGGTCTAAGGATATCCTAAAGTTAGATGGGTATACGTGATGATCATCGTGCATTTTGGCATCTTTTTTACCCTGGTGTGTGGAGATGTGCTTTGAACCTTGTCCATTCAGAATTGAGTTGCGGGATAAGTTAAACATATTACTTTGTTCAAAAAGATTTTTATTTTTCCGGGAAGACATGAATTCAGTTTCCTCTTAAAGCAAAAGGAAAAAAATCCCACTGGTTCAGTACTAAATTTTTACCACCGTTGTTGCCGACTGAGAAAATTGTTTGCATAATATAAAGAAGCATTAGATCTCTGTGCCATGCATTTCCTTTACTTCTTCGTTATGGACGAGCTCACTATATATGTCTAAGATTTGTATGTAACGTACAGAAAAGTATTGCCAAGGAATTTGTAGATAAACTCGTTGCTTGGGCAAACAGCATCAAGATTTCAGACCCCTTTGAAGAAGGTTGCAGACTTGGTCCGGTTGTCAGTGAAGGGCAGGTATAAGATGCCCCCTTTTTTAGAAAATACTATTTATGTAGGTTTTTTTTCTTGAGAATTAACTCATTAACGGACCTATTTAATCACGGGAAAATGGGTGTTTAGCTATATGGAATTAACCCATTAGTCTTTTCTAAAGCATCCACAGGAGTTTAGCTAGGTCGAAATAGAAGAGCAATGGATGTTATTTTTTCTGCTCTTAGGAAATGTGTTTTAAGGTTCGAAATGTCGATTTCGATGTCGTACCGATAAAATTTCAAATGTGCATTTCGTGGGCATGTCGAGGGCATGCTGTGGAAATGTTCGTTTTTCGATGGATATGCCGATGAGCATGCTGAGGGCATGTTGATGCATACCAACAAAAATAGTAAAAGTAATTAAAAAAATCAATAGCAATCTCGACATGGGCATCAATTTCGCCAGCATGCTGACAAAATTCCTGTAAATCGACGTTTTCTTTATATTGGCTCGACCCTTATTCGGAAATGGTCATGCCGTCGACATTTAAATCAATGATGTGTTTAGTTATTTGAATATCATTTTGGTATCATTTAGTACTATTGTCCAGCTTGAGCTCCTTCAGCCGGTGGTGGGGTGAAATATGTGTTCATTAAGCATGAGTGGCTTATGAAATCTATTAAACTCTCTCACAGCTTGCAGTAAGCCAGCATGAAAACCAATTTCATGTTTTATCATCTCTCCCAATCGTCTTTGTAGTTGCATTTCTTGCATTATGAATGGATGATGCCTAGAAAATATGACTACGGTTCACCCATTTTGAGTATGCAGAGTTGCATATGATATGGAAGCAGTTGTTACGACTGTCTTTATCTTGATTTTGCATGTCTGCTCTCTGTTGATGTGTCTATCAATTGTTCATGGCAAGTCTTCATTTTTGGTAGGAGTCTTCATTTTTGGGCCTACCAAAATGGCTGGACTTCAGTTTGCATAAGATTTGACTTGACTTTTTTTTTACAGTATGAAAAGATAAAGAAATTCATCGCCACGGCTAAAGGTGACGGTGCTACCATCCTATGTGGTGGTTCAAGACCCCAGGTAAGTCAAAAATTAAACATTATCAAGCCATCTCTTTTTTCTCCTGGCAGACAATTACATAACAGGTGATTCTACCCTCCACAGCATCTAAAGAAGGGCTATTTTATGGCTCCTACAATCGTGACAGACGTGACAGCTTCAATGAAAATATGGAGAGAGGAGATTTTTGGGCCTGTTCTTTGTGTTCGCACATTTGAAACTGAAGACGAGGCTATTAAAGTTGCCAATGAAACTCAGTGAGCTTCACCTTAATTTTGAACCATTTGCAAATATTAGAGAACTTATGAGCTCTTTCTCAAAAACTCTTTTCTTATTCCAGTTATGGCTTAGCCGGTGCTGTGCTTTCTAACGACTTGGAGAGGTGCCACCGTGTAGCAGAGGTAGTTTATTTCCTCTACGTGCAAAGTATTTTAACTTCTATAATTCCCATACTATTTTTCATTTTTCATGGGCAAAAAACTTTGTTTTGGATGATTATTTGATATCATATGCTAGCCATATTCAGAAGACATTCACACCGAGATGTGATAAAGAAATAAAATCCATTCGCTTCTGTAGCATTTCAATGATTTTGCTGAAAAACCTCAGTCATGGCTCTAATTTGGTATTACCTAAGTCTTGTTAGTGAAATGTTGTCAGCTTGACCATCTTAACCTTTTTTTTTTTTTTTTTTGCTGGCATTACAGTCGATTGAGGCCGGTATCCTGTGGATCAACTGCTCCCAACCTACCTTTTGTCAAGCGCCTTGGGGAGGAATGAAACGTAGTGGCTTTGGGCGTGAGTTGGGTGAATGGTGCGTACTCTCATCACTCCTTAGTCTTTAGGTTGATTGATTCTAACATCTGGTGTTTAATGACGTCTCCCACCATGCAGGGGTCTTGAGAGTTATCTCAATGTAAAGCAGGTAACCGAGTACATATCCAGTGATCCGTGGGGCTGGTATCCTCCACCCTCAAAGCTTTGAGTTATTACAACCTTACGACGACAATGCACCAATTTTCACTTCCGAGAATTCTCTGAATCCTAAAATAATGAGTGAGAATTGAGGATCCTGTTTGGTTGTGGAGATTCCCTTAGTACATTGCCAGTAAATAAACGATTAGCACCTTTTCCTACTCCATGGAGCAAGCCTTTTTCATCTTACTGGAGTTTAATGTCTTCAGACACAATGGCAACCAGGCCATGCTTATGATGTACTCTGTTTTGAAAAATAAAAGGACAGTTATTCCAATGGTAACCACCCGAGCTTACGATGTACTCTTGATTCACGTAAATTGCAGAATAAAAAGTTTCGTTGCATTTACTAGTTCTCTGTGCTCGAACGGTAAAAATAGGAGTTTAACCAGGTTTGTGTCCCTTATAAAAGTTTACAGGGAAAAAAAATCCAGAAACTTATCTGTTTGTACGTGTGCGGATAAAATAAATCAATATTTCCTTTAAAAGCTAAATTAGGGCAAATTAACTGCTAGTGGTTTTTATCATCTCATATTGTTTCCTACTCGTAGACCTGAAACCGCAGAGATGCCCCCATCTTTCACTCTAAAGTCAGGAGTTAGAAGAGATAATCGCATATAAATCTTTGATATTAAGTGTGTTACTTGAATTCTTTACATATTTACACCGACCTATGCAATGTTGATGCCTTGTACAAATAAAAACGAAAATTGATATATTTAAAGGAAAAAGGTCAAAAAACAAACACACTTTTGGACTTTCTCATAACTTGATATTGAAAATAAACGTACTTTTTTCCTTTCATCACTTCAGCCATGAACGTATGGTGGTTTCAAGCTCATGAGTTTCTAGGTAAAGGTGACGAGATCAGTCTGATTTGATTTCAGCAACCTTTGGATGGACAACTAATTAACCTTTAAAATTGTGTAAATTGGTTTGGGCATGTTAATTGCTAGGTTCATGCTTTCAAAACATAAAAAAAAGAAGGGGTATAGGGGTGGGGGGAGGATCTCTATTGCTACGTGGACTTTGTGAGAGCATGTGCCAAAACGATAAAGCAATGAGATTAGGTGACATGTTGAATGCTGATGAATGCATATATGCAAGGATTCAATTATAAGAGTGGCAATATTGGTGATAAAATTTCCTCGGGGACATCCAATAAAATTGGAAAGAGACATACGAGGGTAGCGTGGTTTTGCACGAGGATGACGCTCACAACACTGTTAGAAGGGAAAAGAAAAATGCGTTACCTTAACAAAATCAACCAAATACATTTTCCCAGAAAATAATAAAAATTAACAAAGCCTGCTTTGACGGTCATCTCTAAGTAGCTCACGGTTAATCTGCTCCATCAAAGTCAATAACATGAATTCCATGTCTCTTCAAATCAGGTAGGTACCCCCATGTCTAAATAAAATTCCACCTCAAAGCCCATTGTCTTTATGCTAACTAAGTAGTTCTTAAAAGAGTAATAATTCCCTACCACGTAAGCCTCCAGCCACATCTGGTAATAAAATCTGCAGTTCGGCACCAACCTACAGGCCAGTTGACATGGTCCATGCAGCCCCCCTTTCTTCTGAGTAGAAGGTAACGCATTTACTCAACAACAACTCAAGCTGCGGTAGGGTCCGGTGAGGACGCTCCTTCTCCATGTACTCGCAAATTCTGCTACTTTCACACCACCCATACAGTCGTTGTAATAGCCAACGTACGACGAGAATCCATGGAAGATGGATGGGGAAAATTCAAGATCCATTCATTTGAAATCAGCAACGAGTGCACGTCCCGCCTTCCTAGCTTGTTCTAGATGGATTGCTGCACCACCTCCAACAAGAATGGGCATGATCTCTATCTTCGATGTCGAAGCTGCAAAGCACACAAGAGGCCTCCGCTGGGACACCAAAGCAACGTAGGCGATCTCGCGTAAGCAACCGATTCTTGACCGCAGGCCACGAGCTATAGGACCATTTAGGGATCATTTTAGGAAGTCAAGGTTGCTTACAAGTCAAATGAATGAGCCCCCCTAGCTCTAATGGCATCCCACATCTTCATGCAAGCCTGTCCACCTCCAAGATTCGAACCAACCTACATCCCCACCTGCCATAGCCTCTCTTTGTGCGCCACAAGCTCCCTCCACACCCTCGATCCCTTGACTTAGCATGTGCACTAAAGAGAGGGGGTATCGAGCATTATCTAACAGCCCCAGAGCGAGTCCTTGTAGTAATGCAACTTCCTGGCATACATACAAGTCACCAGCAATGCCATGTCGTCGAAGTTTCACATGCCCAAGTCACCCACATCCCAAGAAAGGCAAACCTCGCTCCAACGCACCAAGTGAAGCATCCACCCCAGATGAAGCTCGTCACCCTCTTGTTTATCCATTGTAACACCATGGGGGGGGGGGGGGGGAAGGAGGGGGTGAGTGGCAACACAAGTGCTAAGCCAAAAATTCAAAAGCCCGTCAATTGCCCATTGAACCCATTGCACTCTCCCTATCCTTGACAATGCCTTTCTACGCCATAACTCCAATAGCCCACACACCCTTACTTCCTCTTCCTATCCATAGTGATGCACCTAGGTATCTAGTGGGAAAACAATTACCCTCGTGTTGAGTGTTAAACATACGTCCCACCTACCCCTCATGTGGTGCAAGAGATAGATTTGACTTTTGTTTGCATTAAGTCGTAGGCCCAAAAGCGTAGCCAAGACATCAAGGACATTGTAGACCCTGCTCGCTAAATGCCCCTCCACCTGAGCAAAAATGAGAACATCATCTGCAAAGAGGAGATGGAACGGTAACTCCACTCCCCCGACCTTAGGCACTTCGACACCTCCCCTATAGGCCTAAATCTCTAAGAGCAGGGATTCATGACGAGGGTGAATAGAAGCAAGGAGAGTGGGTCCTCTTGCCACAACCCCATGAGAGGTGGCGAGGAACCCCAAAGGTACCCCAGTCGCAAGGGGTGAGACCGTTGGGCAATCAATGCAAATCCTGATCCAATTGATCATCTCCCATGAAAGCCCAACTACCACAAAACAACAATAAAATCCCTCCTTATCGTGTCAAAGTCCTTTTGAAGGTCAACCTTGATACACATCCAAAGCAAGCATCCCCTTGCCTTGAATCAACTCATGAATTCCTGTGCAAGCAAACAATCAACTTCCCCCAGATGAATGCCCCCTTCTGGGGCAACACCAATCAAGGAAGCAAGAAACTTAACTGCTAGGCGAGAATCTTTGAAATCACCTTGTAAAGGGTGTTGCAACATGCAATTGAGCGAAAGACATGAATGGAGGAGACGATACACCTTTGAGATGAGTGTTAGGAACGTGTGGTTGGCCTCTCTCACAAGCCCCCCACCTTCCTCGAAGAAAAATCTCACCACAACCACATTACCTCCAATCAACCCCACGCATTCCTAAAAAAACACTCCATTAAACCCGTCTGGCCCCAAGGATACCAATGAGCATTTCATTTTCTTGTTGCATCACCACCTATGCAAATTGAAGGGGCAACCCATAAAGGAGGGAGTCTCAAGCACCCTTCTTAAAGAGGTCCTGCTTATAGAGATCCTGAAAGAATTCCATAGCCTCCAATCTGAGAACCTCCTCTCTATCTAGAATTGATCCATTCGATCTAATGTGCTTGAGATGGAATTTGTAGTTTGCCAAATTCTTATCACCATGGCAAAGAATGTTGTACACTTGTCACTACCCTTTAACAAATCCACCCTACTCCTTTGTTCCCAAAAGGCCTCCTCCTCCTTAAGCAATATGTTCAAGGAGCTTCTAACATCACGCTCCTACTCTTAGAGATCCATGCTGATAGGACCATCGATCAGTCATAAGTGGGTTGTATGTAGTCATCCTCTCAACTCCTCCATTGTTCTTGGCCTATAAAAGCCCTCACGAACTCACCTCTTCGGTTCCTTCTTAACGACCTTCAATTTTTGAATGCATTTAAACATTGGGTTCCCATCAACATCCAGCTCCCAAGCCCTTCCCACCAGCACCTGGAAGTCATCCCTCTCAACCCAAGGATTGAGAAATTTGAAAGGTCGCCTTCTCAGGCTCTCTTGGAGTAATTTCAGTAAGAGGAACACATGATCACTCAATTCAGTCAGTGTAGGTGTACTCCACCCTTGCCATAGGGAAGATGGAGAACCAATCCCCACAAGCCAGAGCCTTATCTAGCCAAGAGGCAATACGACCCTCACTAATGCTTAGGTTCAACCAAGAAAGGCAATCCCCAACCACCACGATGTCCATCATTCCCAAGTCATCAATGAATGCATTGAATTCCTGCACACTTCCACGACAAAGCTCACCACCTCCCACCTTCGCTTCAGCCCTTCACACAATGTTGAAGTCGTCAATCACCACCCACAGGACCAAGCATAGGGCCTGATGATGCAACATCTCCCATAACTCCATTCGACACACTCAATTGTTATGCGCATGGCCCAAGGACACAAAGAACTTGAATCCAATTTTGTTTGTGGCTTAAATGGAGATCACCTGACCCATACTCCCTAAGGCGAGAACATCCCAAGCATCACATCTCCAAGCAACAACCACCCTCGCATAGCCTGCAAGGTGGATGTTCGACATCATTCACCACTGTTACAGGACCTTCCTCCTCCATCATTCCCAACCCTCAGCTCGGATCCTAGCCTCACCAACTCCACCAAGTTCCTTCAAAAGAAGCTGAGGGCCTCCACCTCCACCTCCCCCGAGGCATTGAATCCCTGGGTGTTCCACGACATCATTCACATAGGGCCTCCTCCGATGCACCCCTCTTCCCACTCTCCTTACTACCCTCAAGACTTAGCCCATGCTTAGCATCCTCATTCCACTTCTTATTTTTATTTTTCTTCTTCTTTTTACCTTCCCTATTTCCCCCCCTTATTTTTCTCCGTACTCTTCTCCTTTTCCAAATCGTTCTACAACCTAGAGAGCACGTCGTCAAGAGTCATGGCTTCATTATGTCTCCCACTCAATGCACGTGACCCTTCAAACGTAAGATCCTTGAGTACGAAGTTGTTGAGGTTAGGCATAATCTTCCACCCATGCATGTGTCCACCATCAACGCTTGCCACATTCATGCATGGGGATGTAATTGCCACACTCCCCACGTAAATACATGGCCCTCCACCTCCTACATGCAATGCTTCCGCTTCCACTTCCCTGGGCTTCCAAGCTCCCCCGCCTTGCGCCTGACGGCAACAAGCGATGGTCCACCACCATCTCAGCCACCCGCCAAATACCCTCTTCATTATGCCCAAAGACACAACACAATGGGCATCACGGTGGTACCCATTCATAAACCACTCTAAATTCCCCTAAATGCATCCCCTCCAAGCTGACCTGCACTGAGGCTTGTGATCGCAACCATCAATCCTGACCAAGGTTCGAAATGTCGATTTCGACGTCGTGCTGATAAAATTGTAGGTATGCATTTCGTGGGCATGCCTAAGGCATGCCGTGGAAATGCCTATTTTTCGATGGCAGATTTCGATGATTTCGACGGTCCGAAAAAATGACATTTCGAGGCACGCCGAGGACATGCCGGTGTATGCCGACAGAAATGATTAAGATTGAAAAGACAACTAAATCAAGATATTAGAAACGTTTTACAGGTTTTTTTATAATAAAAACATGTTATTTTAGCCTGAAAATCCATCTCTGTATGTGTGTGTGATCAAGATATTAAAAATATTTTTTTATAATAAAAACAGGTTATTTTAGTTGTGTGTGTGACCTTCCCTTCACTCCCAGACCGCCCCCACACCCTTGACCTTCCCTTCCCTCCCAGACCCCCCCCCCCGCCCCCATTTCCCGCCCAAAAGCTTCCCGCCCACCCTTTTCAAGTATCCCACCGCTCAACCACCATCGGCATGCCGACGTTTCGTCGGTAACTGTCGGCATGCCGGTGAAATCCTCGGCATGTCGACGGTTTCCCTACAAACCGACACTATATTTGTGTCGATATGCTCTCCCTCCAAAAAACCCCTTACTGATGGCATGCGGTGGCATGCCGTCTGCATTTAAATCACAGACTACAGCAACAGAACGACAACCAGAAGGTTACACTTTATCTCAGTGACAATCGACACTTAAGGACGTCTTTGAGAAGTCCAATACGTGTTGCCCGATTAGTGCTTGTGACACATAAAAGGCGTATCACAAGGAAGCTGCAGTTGTGAAGTTTCTGGTTGGTTTGGAGCCTCAGTATGTGACTTCTTATTCTTAGATGCTTACATTAACAGAGCTTCCTAGTCTTGAGGAAGCATACAACATGCTGAGTAGGATCTTCATTTCTCTCACGATTAAGGAGTCCATAGGTCAGGCTTTTTCCTTGGTTGTTGCCCAAGGTCATGGACAAGGTATTCTCTCTACCGACGGGAGGCATGGTGCTAAGGGC
This sequence comes from Thalassia testudinum, assembly GCA_037157565.1. NCBI lineage: Eukaryota > Viridiplantae > Streptophyta > Magnoliopsida > Alismatales > Hydrocharitaceae > Thalassia > Thalassia testudinum. The sequence continues at coordinate 61,567,690 of JAZHRO010000030.1, forward strand.
AGAGGGTGCAAATCCTGCACATATTGTGGGAAGCTTGGTCATATTGAGAGCACTTGTTGAACCAAGCATATATGACGACTATTTGCCAATCAGGTGCTTTCCACTGAAGAGCAGCAAAGAGACACTGTATCAGTACCTTGGTTTGACTATGATAAGCCTCTTCAACGACTTTCTTAGCTCTCTCAAGATATTTCTTCTGCATCTGACACTACTATCCTGGTGACCTCTTCTACCTCTGCTAAAGCTGCCCTAACCACCTCTTCAGGTATATTGCCTACACTCTCTGTACAAAGTGATGATTTATGTGACACATATTGGCTAGTGGACTCAGGAGCATTATGTCACTTGAGTCGAGATCGGCGACGCTTCTGTCGTCTCCTCTTTGTTCCTCCTGGACATACAGTACAGGTGGTCGACGGGAGGCATTCTCCCATCACTGGTCAAGGGGAGGTTACTGGCGTCCCCAACATGAGATTGACTGATATCCTGCTTGTTCTTGATTTTTCGATCAGTTTACTTTTAGTTAGCAGAATTACCAATCAATTGAATTGCCAGGCTATATTTGATGTAGTTGCTTGTACTTTTTAGAATATCCTGATGGGGAGAACGATTAGTGGTGGTTGTAAACAAGGGGAAGTCTATCGCCTCTTCTAATCTCCTTTTATTGCGGTAAGTTTTGGTAGAGTCACTACTTCTGTTGAGTTTCCTTTTCAGTGGCATCTCTATTTGAGTCATTTATCTCTGGATAATCATCATGTTACACCACAGGGATCTCCTACTGTTGTCATCGGTTGTAATGCTTGTCAGCTTGAAAAGCGTCATTGGAGTACTTTTAGATTGAGACATGTGATTTTAGATATATGGCATGTTGTTGCCCAAAGATCTATGGTGGGGTTGTTGTTGATAAGTGGCTTGGTGTTCTTCTGCTGCCGTAATCGGCACAAAGCACATGAGGAAGCAGGACATGCTTGGCTGCCACTTTCCATCACCAACTCAGGGGCTAAAACGACGACAGTGAGCTATGGATCATCTTTGCCTTCCAATCTTTGCTGCCACTTCACGTTTGCAGAGATCAAGGCCGCAACGAATAATTTCGATGAGAAGCTTCTGCTTGACGTTGGTGGTTTTGGGAAGGTCTACCGCGGCAATATCGATGATGGGATGACCATGGTAGCGATCAAGCGTGCTAACCCAATGTCCGAACAGAGCCTGCACGAGTTCCAGAATGAAATTGAGATGTCCAAGCTCTGCCACCGCCATCTTGTCTCTCTAATCGGTTACTGTGAAGAGAATGGCGAGATGATATTGGTGTATGACTACATGGCTCATGGCACGCTCCGCAAGCACCTCTACAAGTCCAAGAACCAGCCCTTGAGTTGGAAGCAGAGGCTTGAGATATGTATCGGGGCTGCTCGTGGCCTCCATTATCTACACACCGGTGCCAAGTACACCATCATCCACCGTGATGTGAAGACAACCAACATCCTTTTGGATGACAATTTGGTCGCCAAGGTTTCTGATTTTGGTCTGTCCACGACAGGCCCTTCACTGGACAATACACACGTCAGCACAGTCGTGAAGGGATGCCGACGAAATCTCCTGCAGCGTCAATCGGCATGCCGGCGAAATCGTCGGCATGCAGCCGAAACCGTCGGCATGCCGGCGGCACACCTGTAAATCGACAACATATTCATGTCGGCATGACCCCCTTCCAAAAATGGCCTTGCCGACGGCATGCCGTCGGCATTTAAATCAATGATCCTGACCCAAAGGCTTCCCAATCACACTAGCTAGGTTAATGATCATCCTCATAGACCTCATATGTAGGGGAAGATATAAGAGAGGAATCTCCATAGGTTCCTCTAGATGCAGCAACTCGGACTTTCAATGTCCATCATTGAATGACCAGCCACAAGTCAAGTAGGAACCAGGTTCCCCTCTCAAGGACCTAGCAACAATCCTTGAGGGTGAAGTCGACGATGTAGATACCTTTGTCGCAAGAGTGAAGCTGTAAAGTTTCCCTTGACCTCCAAGCATTCTTAATGTAGTCCTTCAAAAGACCATAGAAAGGCTTCTTTCCAATGGAATGGATCACCAACGCATTCTCCCAACGTCAAAGACCCTCTCGCATCCAATTCCAATTCCACATAGCACGTCCTCCTCATCCACTTCCACGCAACCCACTTTCACTAGTGGGCAATACTTCAAAAGAATCATCGACGAGATGCATGGAGTCTGCTACGAGAGCCACCTTCTTCGTCTACTAAGCAAGCGCGGCCTCCTCGTCCAAACGTGTGAGATCTTTTCACTGTTTTCCCCCACGTCTCTCCCTATAAATTTGCAAGAAATGTGACTAGAAGCCACCCGTTCATTAGTGGTGTAGATTGTGGAGGATGACCAATATTCCCAAACGGAATTCTAGGCCATCCAAAAAGGAGAGGTGTCTGTCGGAGAGGATTAGAAATATAGAATCTTCCTGTTGAAAATAGAGATACAATTGGAGAGGAGAGAGAGAACAAGGTAGTAAGACTTGTCTTAGTAATCAACATAAAACTCTGCACGAACCAAAATATGAAATGCTTCCTACCGAAGAGAGATGAAAAATAAGCCCTCTGATTTAGCGGTCTCTTCTTCAACATGTGGAACACTGCTTTTTCAATAGAATTTATGTGCACTCTTACAAAATTTAAACAACATCATAGAACATCAAATACTACAGGCTAATAATTGCATGAAATTACATTTATAATACATTACAAAAATCAAGAAAAACTAGATGGAAAATGGCGTAGGTTTGGCATGGCCGCAGCACTGGAAGTTGGCACTTCATCAAAAGAGGTGATAATTTATCAAATCTCCTAATTTCCCATTGATGAATACAGTAATTTGCAGCTGGTGACCTTCCAACGATGACCTAAAAATATTCAGCTGCTGAAGAACACTAACGTAGCAGCGCCTGTACAAAAAGTTGGTACTGAAACAACCCAGGGTGTAATTCAAAAATATCACTGGGCACTGCCAGATTCCTGTAGCTGCAAGTCTACCTTGTAAGCTTGTATCTCCACTGGGGGTATCAGCACATGCCCCTCTTGGGCCACATCTCCCTGTTGCTCTATGTACCCAAGAGCCTCTGGATCGTCATGCAATAGGTTTAAGGATGTTGCCCTTGCATTCAGAACATTAAGATCCTTGAACATGTAGGCAAGATTAACAGGTTTATCACTAAATGTTGAACATTCTACACTTCCCTTTCTACTGTAATAAGAGTCACATCCTCTCCTCTGTAAGATGATAGTGAACCTAGGGTCACCTGGTTGCACATGTGTATACTTGAGCAGCTGTGGAATCTTGAAGCTCACCACATGCAGATCACATGGCAAGGGAGAAGCCAACGGAGAGAAAGGCTTTACTGGAGGATGCCGTGATATCTCCTGCTGTTTCTTGCTTACGAATGCATGCATAGGATAGTTCAGATTAGCTCCAACAAGATGCGAGAGAAGTGAAGGATGCAAGGGAAGAGATGCAGAAGTAGATACGGTGGCTGAAACATTATTTTCTATGAGGATGTGAAAGAGCACATTCATAGGGCGGTTATCCATGACACCCTGTCCTAGACCACGACCATCATCATAAACCAAGCGACGGTCCAACATGATTTCTAACCAGCCATTTTTAAGGCTAGCTGCACCCAGGGACTGTCTCGAATGGACAGAAAATCGGCAACCTTCAGGGTTCTGCAAGAAAGCAAGCGAAGGCATTGGGTAATAATTGCCCTGCAACGGTATTTTATCGTAAGTCTCCCTCCTGCTCATCTGAAAACCATTTAAATCAGAGTAAAAAATCCTCCTGTTGTCGATGCTTGTCTTAAATCTAGTTATCAACTCCTTGTCATTGAACTCATAACCAAGCAATTCAACATGATATTCTTTCTCCAAAAGGAGTTCCTGTATAGTACCTTCTCCACTGTAGATGCGAGTGCTGTGGGAGATAGGTGAATTAGCCCATTCTGTCTTTGGATGAGAGTACACTTCTTTAACCAAAGCTCCCTCAGAAATCACCAGATGTCCAGCATCTAAAATAATTGGATGAGCTTCTCCTATGGGCTTAAATAAGTAAGCCCCACTTCCAGAGCTAGAGTACAAGCCTATTTCTTCTTCTACAACAATTTCAGCACCTTTTTTGCGCTGCACGTTTTGCAATAAACCATGCTTCAAATCAATTGTAAGAGTATGGTGTGAGTTCTTTATCTCTGCTTTCTCACCCACAAGTTTTGAACAGACATAAGGACTTGGGCAGGGGAAGGCATTAACACCAGAAAGGACCTTCAGTTCAGCAGCTTTTGCTCTCTCACAGCCAGCTAATCCCTTCCCAACATAGTAAGTTTCTAAACCCATTGCCGGAACAGAAGCTCTCCAGTAAAGCCGATGCCTTCCTGTAAACAACTTCCCCTTGTTATCATGCTGCCACTCAGGAGAAATTTGACTGCTGATGCTTGACCCATTAGAGTGTAGGACACAAACATCAGGCTTATCAACCACAATCATGACAATTTCATCTCTAGTTTGCTCCAGTGGATTGAAAAGGACAACAGAAAAGGCATTCCCCTCAAGAACGTCAAGAACCTTATGCACTGGTTGTACATCATACTTTGACCTTAACTGCTCTGGCTCAAATAGAGATAGCAGGTTTGGATCCGTTCTCATTTGATAATCACCCAATAGCACCTCGACGGCTTTCGACATTAAAATGTTAAGATCGTGCAATGATGTGTGCATTCGCAATCCATAGTCCCCCACCACATGGTCCTTGGCTGTGCCAGTTACACCATCATGATGTTGGAAAAGAGCTAGATTTCTCCTTGCTGCTGTCAATTTGTGAGCAAAACTAAATGGAAGTTTGGAACACTGGGATTTCTGACAGTACCCAAGAACAAATGCAGCTAGCATCTCTGAAGCACGCAATGTGTGCTCTAATATGCGGTCCACAGCTTTAAAATATGGTCTGGAGACATAATATCCACTCCAATAGTCTTGATTCCTGTCTGCATAAGTAAAAAAGTCACCTGACAAAGAAGGGAACCCTCCAAGTTCTCCAGACCCCACCTCGCCAGGACGGGAATAGTTTATTCTTCCAGCTTCCTCGCGTAGAGTCTGGAAGTAATCCTCAAGGGTCCCAAATTTAACCTCTGTGTTCAAACTGGGATTAGAGTTAATATACTCAAATAGTTTTTCATAATTCCGATATTGAACATCAGCTTCAGCAACACTGACATAACGAAAATCATCCCCAAGAGGGACTAACAGAGTATTTGACCTGTACAGAGTTGACTTCTTCTTGTACTGATCCAAGAGCTTCCATGCTCTCTCCTGAACATTGTCTGAGTTTGTTTCAATGGGATTTTGTCTCCAAGGGCAAGCTTCGTAACTAAATCCCCTCATTCTAGCGAAGTCAAATTGACAGCAAATAGCAGGCTCGGGTCCACATGTGTGAGGAATATCATAAGAATAAAATGGCATCATATGAACAAAAATATCTGTTGTTTCATCCACATCCCAACTCTGTCTCCAGATGTATTCTAGGTTCTGATGCAAAGCTAGTTCCTTTTTTAGCTCATAGTGAGTTCTCTGTATAAGCATATTCTGAAAGCCCATGCGCCGAAGCAGATAGGCCATTGTAGATGAATAACCAAATGGATCTATAGCCCAAGCATTCTTTGGAACAACCCCAATTGTATCATTTAACCACAAGTTTCCAGCCATCATCTGGATCATGCAGTCACAATATGTAAGTTAAAGCACTACAAATTGGCGGTCAGCTAGAAAACAGTATCACACTGTCAGAAAAGTAGATCAAGTGGATCATTCTTGACAGGAGAATAAGCATTGTAGTCCCGTCGAAAAAAATTTAAGTTGGAGTTCTAGAAGAAACTTGCTGCTGCCTAGTTGAGACAATGACCACTACCAAAATGTGTACCCAAAAAACCTAACTGAAGATTCGGCTCTTGACATAGAATGACATCAAAAAAATCAGCATATAAATGATTAAAGAATAACCCCTAGAAAGTAGAAGGGCATCTGAGTGTTCTAGTGACAAATTCAACACACTAGGTAAGAGTCAAGAACCTTCTTTTTTGAAAAGGAAGAGTCAAGAACCTTCACATTCTCTTCAAGTGAAGACTAAGGGGCTTACACCTCTCAAAGAAGCACGAGTTTCCATACCTTCCAATGTAATTCCCAATCTCTCCTTGAAGCCTACACCAGAAGCACACACAACACTTGGTGATGACCCAATCTGCCGCAATGAAGACACTTGACTAGGTCCTTGCATGCTCAAGATGTCCATGCCGGCAACCAAAGTGGAGCACTTCACTCCCACCACTTTGTGCCTTCGACATACCCCGAGAAGCTTCTACCCTCCTATGTTTGACTACCAGCCATCCACCATACCCCTTTCTCGCTCTTTCCTCATCCATTCCCCTATATTATAATTAGTGTGAAACCAACTTGAGTAGTTGTAAGCCGTTAAAAGATCAACCTTCCACGAGAACACTTCATAACTGACAACGATTCAATGTACCATAAAGCACTAAAATTAACCTCAAATGTTTAAATAAGTCTTTCTTCAAAATGCAACATGGTCCATTTTTACCTCCTCAACTTTGTCTCCTCTAGATTGGTATTTCTCCAACCTTTTCCATAATAATTTCATTGGGAAACTTTCTTCTCAACTGCCGATGCTCCCATCTTCCTCTCTGGTGGGCGTGAAGTTGCAGCAACAACGACAACATGGGGAACAAAGGACTGAGTGACATGGAGTATGAGGAACAAAAGAGGTCCTTCCTGATGGTTGTGAGAGAGAGCGAGGGAGGTGGGTGGGGCTGGTCTTTGGTGGTTAGGAAGGTGAAGAAGGGGGCGACATCGGAGGTGACCTGCTTCAAGTGTAGAGGAAGGGGTCAAGTTGCACGGGAGTGTAGGGATCCCGTATGCTGCTTACGATGCGGGGGTCTAGGTCACCGGAGGTCGTCGTGCGGGAAGGAGGTTGGGCAAGTGGTGACCAGCAGAGCACGAGCGGCGGTGCCCTCGCCCCCGCCAGAGGGTGCGCCGACGGTCTAAGTGGGCGCTCCCTGGTCGGAGGAGGCTACAAGGCTCAAGACCCTCACGTCAACCTTGATTGAAGTGGTGGCAGAGGGCCGCGTTGGGCTGAGCGAACTCGAAGCAAAGGTGGTGACGGTGCTAAGAGGCAAGGCGAGGGGTCTGGAGTTGAAGGTGGTAGGGAGAAGTTCGTGTTGCTTGACGCATTGTCGGAGGCGGCGAAGCGACTGCTCTTCAGGGTCCTACACTGCCCAGGTGGAGTGGTCAGGTGGCGTTGGGTGGTAAGGTCTGATGGTGCACTCCGGGAGTGGCCACCGAGGAGGGTGGAGCTGATGGTGGATTTGGTGGGCGTGCCACTGTTCCTTCACATGAGGAGGGTCGTGGAGGCGGTGGTCGCCCCCTTTGCACAGGTGCAGTGGTGCAGGGGCCTCAGCCTTGCTAGAAAGGACCTCGCGTCGCTACGGGCTTTAGTAGAGCTCAGACCGGGCAAGGAGCTCCATGAGAAGGTGTCCCTATGTTTGGGGGCCACTTCGTGGATCATGATGGTGAAGCCGGTTGAAGGGAGGCTGTGGTCCTTCGCTGAGGTGGTTCGAATGTCGATAGATGGGGGCGTGGCTGCGAGGAGGGGTGTTCCAGTGCGGGAGGCAGTGTGGAGATCGATGACCACTAGCGGGAGTGGCGCCTTGTGTACTCGGTCGGCAGCACAGCACCCAAGCTCAGACGACCGCACTCATCTTGACGTGCAGCACTCGAGGTGTATGGCGGCAGGGACAAAGCAACTGGACAAGGTAGGAGTTGGTGCCGCTGGAGAAGTGATGACGGGGGGCGCAAGGTCCTTCAAGGAGGTCGAGTTGCAGCACAAGGCATTCAAGGGATGGTTGTGAGAGGATCGGGAGGGAGCTTCGAGAAAGACCAACGCAGAGAAGGCTGCAAGCTTCAGCAGAGGTGTGATGGCGCAGGGGTTTTTGGGGGGTTTTCAAGGGAGGGTGGAGTCGAATCCGCGACCGAACCCGATACCCCTTCGTGGGTTTCCTCTTCACAACCCTCAGAGGGTCCCTTCGCACGGGAGTTACAGCGAGTCGACTCGTGTTTGGCAAGGTCATATGGAGCGAGGCAAGCAAGGGGATCTATCTCTGGAGGCGGCGATGGCGGGAGGGGCGTGAAGCTCAGGATGACGAGGGGCCTTCCGTGGCGAGGGGAGCTTCAGATGGGGTTTCATCGGTGTCGACAACATCCCCGCTACGTGGGGAAGGGTCGGGGGACAACGCGAGGCCCGTTCAAGAGGCTGGCGGTGGCGACGCCCCTTGTGGTGGGGGCGAAGGGCCTTGTTCTAAGGAGGGGGAGATGCCTGGTGCAATCGCACACCCACCAAATCCCGCTAGTGGATTTGGTCGAGGGGTCTGTGGGGGAGGTGCTGGCAAGGGGTGCTGGGGGGGGGGGGGGGGGGGTGGCGGTGCCCGGTGTGGGAGTGGCGGAGCGTACTCGAGGGTTGGTGGTGGAGTGGGAGGCGGGCCTGTAGGTGGGGAGGGTGCATAGGGGGGAGGTGGGAGCAGGAGGGGGGAAGAGGTGGTCATGGCTTGTTCTGAGGCGTTTCAACTGGGAGAAGTGGAGCAGGTGGCGGAGCGGGCCAAGTTTGGTCGCTCGGTGGGGGGAGGTGGTCAGGGTGCCCCATGTTGAAGGTTCTTACTTGGAATGTGAGGGAACTTTGCAACCCCTCGCACCGAGGGACAGTAAGGTCCTACCTTTGAAAGTGGAGTCCGGAAGTGGTGCTCCTCCAGGAGATGAAACTACAGAATTACGACCAGAGGGTCTGGAGAGATATTGGGGGTGGCATGTTGGGAGGTTTTCTAGTGCTCGATGCGGTTGGGAGGTCAAGGGGGGTTGTGGCCAGATGGAAGGACATGTTCTCCCTGGTGGACTCTAAGGTGGGTGCAGGAGCGGTCACAGTACAGTTGAGGAGGTGGAGCGATGGGCTGGTTTTGGTGTTTTCGTCTACGTATGGGTCGGTGGATGACTCCAAGAGGGGTCGTCTATGGGAGGGGTTGCACCAGGTTGTCGGAAGATTCCAAGGGGGCCCGTGGCTCATTGGAGGGGACTTCAACAACACTCTTTTGGTAGAGGATAGGTCGAGGGGGAGAGGAAGGCAGGACCGAGGCTCTAAGGACTTCGCGGGGTTCATTGTTGAGCATAGGCTACAAGATGTGCCCCTCGGGTCCTGTGCTTACACTTGGAGGAGCTCTGGAGGCTTGATGTCCAAGCTAGACCGCTTCTTGTGCTCAGTGGAGTTGGCGGAAGTCTTCCCACCGGCGGGGGCCCACGCCTTGGAAAGGCCTTTCTCGAATCACACCCCTCTGCTGTGGGAGTTTGGGGAGGGATCCCGTTGTGGTACATATTTCAAATTTGGCAGGACTTGGCTGCTGAAGGAGGGATTCAGGAACATGGTGGAGGACAAGTGGCAGGCTTTACACCTGGAAGGCTCGACAGCTGCGAGGCTAGAGTCTAAACTTCGGGTGTTGAGACACTTTTTGAAAGGATATAGGAGATAGGTGAAAGAAGAACGAAATAGGAAGAGAGATTTGATGCTCAGGGAGATCCAGAGGTTGGACAGAGTGGAAGACCAAGGCTTGCTATCCGTGGAAGAGCGAAAGAGCAGGGCAGAGCATATGAAGGTAGTCCAAGATGAAGATAGGAAAGCGAAGGTGGAGTAGAGAACGAGGTCCAGGCAGAAGTGGATTAAGGAGGGAGACTCAAATACTAAGTTCTTCCATATGATGGCTTTGGCCAGGCGCAGGAGGAATTGAATTAATATGCTCCAGGTAGGCGGAGTGGAATGTTCCAGCAAGGAAGTTGTAGGCAGGGCAGTGGCGGACTTCTTCAGGGAGTTCACGGGAAGGAGAGGGAGTTGGCGGTGGCGTGGTTTGGGCATTCCAATGGGGGATGCAGTGGAGGTAGAGGGTTTGGTGGCGCCTTTCATAGAGAATGAGGTCCGTAGGGTCGTCTGGGGGCTGAACGCAGATGGGTGTCCGGGTCCTGATGGGTTTCCGGTCCTATTTTTTAAGGAGTTTTGGTCGTTGCCGAAGGAGGAGATCATGTAAGTCATTGCAAAGTTCGAGGAGGGCAACAGGGGTTTCAACAGGTTGAACAAATTCTACTTGTTCCTGTTGCCTAAGGGGGAGGGGGCAGAAGCGATTGATGACTACAGACCGATTGCTCTCTCCAATGCGGTGTACTTGATAGCAGTAAAGATTCTGATAAACAGGCTCAGAAAGGTGATTGGTGAGATGGTGTCGGAGGTGTAAACGACGTTTATGCTAGGGAGGTGCATTTTAGATGGATTTGTTGTGGCGACAAAGATCCTTGCGTTTTGGAAGAAGGAGAAGAGGAAGACCTTTTTATGGAAGGTTGATTTCAAGAAGGCATACGACTCAGTGCAGTGGTCCTTCCTGTGGGCGGCAATGGCCAAGAGGGGTTTCCCGCCGATTTGGATTAGGTGGATGAAACAGTGCGTCACTACAACATCGTTCTTGGTCCTCGTCAATGGGAACCTGGCAGATGGTTGGATCCAGCCGAGGAGGGGAGTCCGACAAGGGTGCCCCCTCACACCCATGCTTTTTGTGTTGGTGGTTGATGCCTTGGTGAGGGCATCCTATAGATTGGGTGGGTCAGGCCTGGTTCAGGGTTTTTTTGTAGGGGAAGGGAGAGTGTATTGGTGCTGCAGTATGCTGATGATACCCGTCTTCTTTGTGGAAGGGGCAGAGGTGGAGGCGAGGTGGAGTCGTATCCTGCTAGAGTTGTTCTATGAGTCGTCAAGCATGCAGATTAATTTTCGGAAATCTTCTTTTGTCCCATTTGGGATGGCTACTGAGGAAGCCAGGAGGTGCTCAGAGGCGTTGGGTACAAAGACTGGGTCTCTGCCGCTCTCTTATATGGGCATGCCCATGACAGACGGGAGGGTTTCAGTGCGCGACTGGGTTTCGTTGCTTGAGAGGATTTAGGACCAGCTGGCGGGCTGGGCATCCAGGATGCTTTCAAGAGGGGGGCGGCTGGTTTTCGTCAAGGAAGTCCTTTCGGCTATGCCATCTTACTTTGCTTCTGTTGTGAAGGTGCCGTGAGAGATTGAGGACACGATTGTAAGCCTAATGAGGAGCTTCTTCTGAACCAACTATGGTGCAGGTAGGAAGAGGACGAAGCTAGTTGCATGGAATAAGGTGTGCAAGCCTGCTAAGGAGGAGGCTTCGGTGTCAAGGAGATTGGGAGGATGAATGACAGCCTTTCGACGAAGTGGATTGCGAGGCTTCTTGGAGGAGAGGCAGGTCTGGTAGGGAGAGTCCTGTGTTCCTGATGTGGGGGTCGACCTGGCTGGGGTCTCTTGACGACGCCTCCCCGAGGAGCCTCCCACTTCCTTAGAGGCTTAGCTATGGTGGCACCGAAGGTCAGTGCATTTTTCACCCCTGCGCTAGGGTCGGGTAAGACCTTCAGGTTTTGGACAGATGACTGGACGAGGCTCAGGGCTGTGGCGAAGCAGTTCCCTCGGCTTGTGACATTGGCAACTGATAGAGGGCCTTCAGTGGCAGAGGTCTGGGATGGCATGTGGTGTCCTACATTCTCAGGCAGGATGTCAAATCAAAGGATTAGGGAGGTGCAGGAGAAGCTGCGGGATCTACAAGGGTTTCAGCCAGAGGCTAGTGTGGACTCTTACGGGTGGAAGGAAGGAGAGTTCTCGGTACAAGAGGCATATAAGAGACTTGGAGGTACAGCCACAGTGGACATCGACTTGGCTAGGGATTGCAGACAGCTCTAGGGAGCCTCCTGTCCCTTGAAGGTGAAGGTGCTTTCTTGGCTCCTCAAGAGAGGCAGATTGATGACTATGATGTGGAGGGCACGGTAGGCTCAGGACGCGGAGAGGTCGTGTCCACTATATGAACAGGCAGAGGAGGATATCGATCACTTGTTCTTTGCTTGTCCAGTGGTGAGGCAGGTTTGGGATAAGATTCAGGACCGATGGTAGGATCATGATTAATTTACTAGCTTCTAGAGATCGTTCAGATGTGGAGGACCCGATGTTGGGCACAATATTTTTCATTCGAAGAAGGAGCGGGCTCACCCGATGGCAATGTTTTGGGCAGTTTGGTTAGGTAAGAATGAGATTGCTTTTAGGGGGCAGTGCCTGTATGTGGAGAATATTGTTGCGTCCACATTGTCTTTAATTTTGGGGTGGAGCTTGACTTTGTGATGTAAGCCTTGTTTGTAAGTGATCAATATGGTGAATATAATTTTGGGTGGTATCTAAAGGATAACCACTATTTCCCTTTTCAAAAAAAAACTTTGTCCCCTCTAGCCAAGATTTATCAAAGCTAGTAAGCATCGCTCATAGCTCACCAAACAACAACCACTAAACTTTTTCCCAAGTTAAGTGGAGTCAACAACATTGAGTCTTTGCCTTCATCTAAATCCATTCTAAGTCAATTTAAGACAAATTCAAATTTCAACATAGTGCATGATAGTTTCTTTCATGCATTTATCCAATCTTCGTTGACCCCTTTTATGAAGGACAACATCCAAATTATTATACCTTTAAACCAACGCAAAAGCCCTTCTCTCCAGTTGGCTGAATCACCTTGAATGAGTCTCTTTGTTCCATCCTTTATCGGTGCTACACCAACATTTCTCTAATAACCTTAGTTTGGATCCTATACTTGAGTGATCACACCATCCCAACATCTTCATTTTTTGTCACAAGCGTAATCTACACATGCCTATAATTGATGATCCAACATTCATTTCCACATAGCATGACACGTGAAACAACTGCATTATATGCATTTTATTGCCACAAACCAAAATTTGAGAAAATCTACTAGTACAACTTTTTTGAGATGGTAAATGTGGTGGGCATGGGATTTGATCCCAAGACCTCTTGGATGCCAATGGGTGCTCTACCACTAAGCCAACCCCTTCGTGACAAAATTGATTCAGTTATTGGTTCACCATCTTTTTTTTTTTTTTTTGAGAAGACAAGTGTAGTGGGCATGGGATTTGATCACATGCCGGTGGGATGCTCTACCACTAAACCAACCCCTTGGTGGCATCTACTAATATAAATATCACCTCCACATTCAAGATTGCAAGTGCCCTTCCTTTTATGATAAAACACCAATTTACTAGATTTTTTTAAAAAAAAAAAGGAATTTACCGGAGAAAATATGATTATACACACACATATAGCAATCCATAACAAATGCACCAAACAGCAGCAATTTCAAATCAAGATCTAGAACCTTGAAGGTGCTACAGCTCATGTGGGCAGTGAATAGATATGAAATGGGTCCACAACTAATGGTTGTTAACTCTCTTTTTTCAAAGAACAAATGGCTGAGATATCATGGACTATGTTGAGGCAACCAAGCAGCTAAACTGGCGTGGCAATCCAATTTTTCCAGGACCATAAGAAATGCCTTTTCTTTTTTTTTCTAACCAAAGTTTTTTTTTTTTTAAAGTCTAACCAAAGAAGTATTGCTCATTTAAATAAAGAAAGTGCAGACTGACGAAGCACACATCTAATTGGTTTTCTTTTTTGCCATAGCCTTCACTTCAGTTGTAACCTCTCTCTATACCTAAGCAGACTCACAAATGCTTCAATTGGTGGGAGATGTCTGTTTCCCTACTTTAGTCTGAAAGTCAACTGGTTGATTTCTCCCTAGATCCTTTCCAATAAGTTGATCTATGAATCTACTTGTGAAGTTATATAGTGACAATAGGATCAATCTTAAATGTTTTGAGGGCATGATATTGTGTGAAGAAAAAACTGTTGATTTTTTTGGGCAAAGAAAAATATTGTTGGATGATTAAACGATTGGCCATGCTTCTCCATTCAACAGAGTTGCCGAGGTATTCAATATAATTGTATTTCCTGGTCATTCATTAATATTACATAATCAAGTATTAAACCAAATACCCTTTCAAAAAAAGTATTAAACCAAATAATAAGTACCAACAGAACTATAAATAAAACAAAGAAAAAAATTGTAGCACGCCAACAGATAAACAAAAACGAAGAAGAAAAAAATATAGGTATCTTGTTAGTAAACAATACTTGCTGCAATTATTTAAAAAGAAAAAGTCATTGCTCAGCAATCTTAGGTTGAATCCACCCATTACTAAAGCATGCGAGTAACATAGGTACAAGAACAAAATATTTCATGGTACCTGTTCAATTATGGCAAAATAATGTGAATTGGCCTGCAAATGACAGAAGAGACGCAATGTTAGGTATTAGATATTAAAATACGAGCTCTTTTGAATTGCAGCATATGGCAAAAGAATTTCTTTTTTTGGAGTTGAGACAAATTCTTCAATGTGAATTTTATGTGAAAAGGAAAAGACGTAAATGTGCATGCCTCATATAACAAAGGTGATGGAAATTTTATTCCTACTTAGATTATTCACAGGTAAACCCATTAAAAAAACAAAACAAAAAAAAAACAACTTAAAATTCAAACCTATTCGATCTTAGGAATTTGCAAAGGCTATGTTCTTCCATGAAATCCTGGAGGGAGCATGCCAATGAGAAAAATTGCAGGATGAACGAGGCCAATTTCCTCATTGAAGAGATAAAAAGATGATTAAACCTAAGTGGGATATCAACAAATCATTTTTCAGGGTTGCACATGACTTTTAAAGTTTTAAAGTTAGCTAAACTAACTGGAATATATCTTGGGAAGTATCCTGATTTTTCTTTATCTTTCCCATTTCATTTCTCTACTTATATCATAGCCTTACGGGATAAGTTCACTATTGAAGATTTCTAGAATTGAAATTTTATTAGAATGAGAATTAATAAAAAGAGAAGATCCCAACCTCTCTTTATATAAAGAGGAGATTACAAGCAATCCCAATTCTAATCCTAATCTTACTAATTAATATAGAAATAAACTCAATCACATCAATATAATTAAATCAAATAAAATCTCTGAAAATATAAAGAAATATAACACAACTTTTAACTAATTATAAATTACTCTTTTCTAGGTTCTCTGACACTCCCCCTACATTGGAGAGTACAACATCCAACTTGAAGGAGGCATGCAACACAAGAATTCCCCCATAATGCAGACAATCGGAGGAGCACAAAGCAATGTAGATTGTAGCAGAAGTAGTAATCCTCGTAGGGTTCTAATCACCGTGGCTAAGTAGCAACATGACACATAAACTATAGTGGCCAACAATAATAAATGTAAGGCTGAAGCAAAAGTAGCAGCCACGCACACAATGGTCGTAGCAATAGTAGCGACCACACATACAATGGCCTTAACAGTAGTAGCAGCCACACATAAGGAAACATTCCCAAGCACAGTGGTAGAGGTGGGAGAGCAATGCTCAAAGTCCCCACCATTCACCAACTTTAGTCGAGAAGCCAATTGTTGGATCAAAAGTCTTAGCACCTTGGTAAGGTGAAGTAGTAGAGGCTGCAACAATGGCAGTAGTATAGGAGATCATGCTCCTCAAGAGACCAAAGTCTTGGCCTCGATAGTAGTGGAAGTTGATCCCGAAGTCGACATCTTGATTTGTGAAGTTGATTACGCAATCCTATACGAGAAGACATAGAGATGCACGCATGATGCGTGCGTCCAAACCAGAAGGCACAGATGTGCACGGTGGCGTGCAGGAAGCAGCAACAACAGCGCACGCATTTACATGCAAGGAGAGAAGGTACGCAGAGAAAGCCACATGCAGGAGTCCAAGGAATTCTCTAAGACCATTCTTGCTCTAATACCATGTTGAAGATTTCTAGAATTGAAATTTTATTAGAATGAGAATTGATGAAAAGAAAAGATCATAACCCCTCTTTCTATAGAGAGCGGATTACAAGCAATCCCAATACCAATCCTACTAACTAACATAGAAACAAACTCAATCGCATCAATCCTAATTAAATAAAATCAAATCACTAAAAATAGAAAGAGATAAAACACAACTTTTAACTAATTCTAAATTGCTCTTTCCTAAATTCTCTAACATGTGAAGAAACGTAGAGTTTATCACTTTTGAAACTTAAAGAAAAATCATGGGATTTGATCTCTTTATATAAAGAGACCAATCCTACCTTCCTATCGTAATGCAATCTTCTACAATAAGTAAAATATATCTCTAACTAAATCAAATCAAATCCTAAACATATTTCCTAAAAGGATAATCCCAAAATAGAAAATATAATATATGGAAGGAGAATAACATGACAAGAGGGTTTGTTTCTTCTCCTCTACTCAACATGGAGACTCTTGGAAGATCTCCAATGTGGAGATCACAAGAATCTCCAACACTCCCCCCTAAGTTGGACGTGCACGATCCAACTTGAGGAAAAACTTCAAAATCTAGCATGTGTGTAGGCGTTACATGCACGAATAGTCTTCGAACATCAAATTAGCCCACGAACTAGACTTGAACTTGATTGTAAGACATGCCCCTGAGGACCAAGTGGTCATCCATCTTCGAAAAAATCCTCACGTCTGGAGAAGAATAAAAAATGGATTCCAGGCTTTTGCAAATGAGGCCAGCACTTGGTCACACACGAATTTAGCATGCAGACGAACTTATTCTTTAGGCATGCAGACGAAGGTCTCTTCATCAGTGAACATCCAAAACCGTCAGAGTTGGAGCAAAAAACTGACTTGGAGACTTTAGTTGAAAGACAATTCCAAGTCCCATAAGAGAGTCGATCCCAAGCATTGATACGACGTACAGGATACGTTCCCAAGCACAAGTAGTTGCACTTCATAGAAAAAATTCTCACTCCAGGAGAAGACAAAAAACTAGCTTTAGGTATTTACAGGCAAGGCTAAGCCTATGGCTTAGTTTTCCTACCATTCATCATCATCTTGTAATGACACGACCCGAGACTTTAGAAATGTCCTTCGAGCCAAAGACAGGTTGGGAAAACTGTGCAACAGCCACAGCAAGACTTATCTCTATCTTGCACAAAGCACCGACAGCAATCATGATTACTTCAGCAACACCAACAGTAAGAACTGCAATAGTAGCAAGAACTACAACAGCAATAACACCATCGACAGCAACAATGGCTACCATGGCAACAATAGCTGAAACAACAGCCAACAACAATAGTGACACCAACAGAGGGAGCAAAACTCACACCCCAAGGCAAAGAGGGCACCAACCACTCGAATTAGGAGACCAATTTTGGTCTCCACGTAGAGAAGAGGCTCTCATGGCCTCTTAGGCATGATAGAGGAAGCGTAGTTCTTTAAATCGAACGCGCTCTAATACTATGTAAAGAAATGTGGAGTTTATTATTATTGAAACTCAAAGCGAAACCATTGGATTTGATCTCTTTATATAGAGAGACCAATCCTACTTTCCAATCCTAATACAATCTTCTAAAATAAGTAAAACACATCTCTAACTAAATCAAATCAAATCAAATCCTAAACATATTTCCTAAAGGGATAATCCCAAACTAGAAAGGATAAAATCTGGAAAGAGGATGACATGGCAAGAGGATTTGTTTCTTCTCCTCTACTCAACATGGAGAACCTTGGAAGATCCCCAACATGGAGATCACAAGAATCTCCAACATCCATTAACTTTGAAAATATCGTTACTAACTAAAAATGTTTACTCCCTTTCCAAAAAAAAAAAACTAAAAATGTTTATTCGAGTGAACAATTGACAAGAAAAACAAACTCGCCACACTTAAATAAATCCCATCAAGAAAAACAAACTTACATGACAATGGAAGCTAAGCAGTTAGACTTCCACACTATAGACCACCATGAAATGCTTGTCCCTTTTTTTTACCCAGTACAGACTATAATTCAAATCTTATCCTTCTCAGAAATAAAAGTAAAACATAAAATGAAGACAATCAGATGGAATATTCAAATTTGCACCAAGAGTGAGAGAACATAAAAAAAAGTTAGCAAGTACAAAGAAAATGACTAGGACTCTCAACTTTAGTTTCCAGCCCACATGTTGCTTTTAAGAACAAGCATGTCGTGTCTAAATCTTTGTTAAAACTTTCTAAAATAATATTATACGACTCCATTTATGGTAGAGGAGGAAATGTTATTTATGCTCCATTTATTAGCCAACAAATACTCACTAACAAGCAATTATTTACCTCATCGTTCATGACCCAGCCACCACCGACAATTTCAAGCTGCCCATTCTTAACTAGTTTAGTTAAGTGTTCCTTTTTAGAACTAGAGGAATCTCTCCACCATCTCTCTAAGTATGACATTTCCTCCCATATAAACTTGCGGCGAGGATCCTAGAAAACAAAGGATTAGAACTCACAAAAATAAAGAGTGATCTTATAGAGTGAAGTAATTCATAATTGTTAAAATATCATCATGCAACCAACTCACTAAAGAACATCTATACTGCCCCATGAAAAAGATAATCATAATTCCATTTCTGCCACCAGTCAAGTTCATTTATTTATACAAAATTCAACTCTCCTTAACAAAGTTCCATTAACCAAGTTCACTTGATGGGAAACTATAACAAGTTTATATAGTAAATTTCAGATGAAGCAGCAAGTAACAGTTGAGTGGTTACGATAACCAAGACAAATAAAGTGATTAAGGTGAGATGCAAGAAATTTTCACTACGATTGTCAATTGGTTGCAAGTCAAAGGGTCATGGAGACCTTACTTTGTTGCAATTGCATAGTTCAACTCAATAAATTTATTTTCTAAGTAATTGGATGCAAAGGTTTAGGTTAACACAATCTATCTTCTAATTAGAGCTAGAGTACCAACAAAACACTTAATTCAGTAACAGTGTGTTTTCAATTACAATTAATACTCCAGTGATGATTATGATCCCATAACGTGTAAAGCATTTGTTGAAATTACACTGCATGGGGAAAAAATGGCAGAAGGATCCATTAACTTTGCGGTGGTAGAAACAAGGACCTAGATCTACCAAAGCAAAGACAAACACTTTCTAGTCTACTCCCAATACTTTTTCAGCCTCCTTAGCACCACAATTCCACTTCACAAACATCACATGCACATGAGAAAGGTGGCCTCAACCACACCAATATACCTATTGTTCACTTAACATGTCCCAGCAACCCCAATCTCACAAATGAAATGGACAAGCACAAAAAAAATTTTCCAAGCGCCAATACACCTTTGACAAGGTCCCACCAATTCGATCCAACATTATGTAACTAAGCTCCAAAGGACCAATCTCACACTTCCTAAGTTTCCCACCAACACTTCTCTAATCTCCCCAACATCACTCTTGATGGATTATGTCTCACACACTCACTCACATGCACACACACGCACACACACAAGCACATGCACACGCACGCATGAGCACATGCACGCACACCATATCACAAACTGCATCTCAACCAGAGCAAATCCCCAACCTTACACTTCAATCAAGCAGAGACCAATCCACAAGGGCAGTAAAACAGATCCAAAGATTCAACAACACCAAAGTAGTCCAATACAAGATTCAACTTCTTAATTCCCTCCCAATACATGCTCCGACCAACACGCCACAAAGTAGTCCTAGCCACACCAAAGAACCAAACTCTCTGCTTCCATCAAGGACACAAAAACAGAACCAAAGAGCAATATAATACTCCCTTAAATCCCCTCCCATTAGTCCCCCCATGCTCTATGGTTGAAATTCATCGACAAAGCCATATGCATATTATGCAAGCAAGGAAAATCAAATGGAAAAAGAGGATATATATATATATATATATATATATATATATATATATATATATATATATATATAATCCCAAAAGAACCAGGAACCGTAACTATAGCCAATGTTCCTCCAATCTCCCAAATATCAGTCTTAATGGATCCCATATACACCACCAAATCATAAACTGCCTCACAACTCGACCAAATCATCAACTTTTGACTTCCATCAAGAACACAATGAGCTACCCAATTTCCCCATGGGAGAACACACAACCATCGAAAATAGGTCCAAAAAATCCAGTAACAACCTCCTAACTTTCCAACACTTGCTTCAACCAACACACCCACAAAGCAGCCCTAACCACAATAAGAACTAAACTTTGCCACTTCCATCAAACACATAAAACAGATCCAAAGAGCAATATCACACACTCCCCAAGTTTCCTACTATGAAGGCTCTCATTTCAAATCAGCATCACTTCAAAGGTTTATGCAGTACAATTACCAAAAGAAGAGACTGCATATAATCCCTAAAAAGAATACAATCCAAGAACCTTCACCATAGTCAATGCTCCTATGATCTCCCCATCATCATTCTTAAGAAATCAGACATACCATATTATGACAAGCTGCCTCTTCACTCCCATCAAATCCCCAACTTCTCACTTCCATCAAGCATGAACCAATCAACACAATTCCCTCAAGAAAGACAACATACAAGCATCAAAAACAATCCAAAAACCAATAGGAAATCACAATACTGCATTTTCCAAAATTCCTGTCCAACCAACAGGCCATGGAGTAGTCTAAAGACATCAATTCAAACTTTCCCACTTCAACACCAAACAAAACCCCTAGCTTTCCACTTCCATCAAGCATGCACCAGTCCACCAATTGGCCAAATTCCCCCAAATGGGCAAAATACAAGCAACAAAAACAAATCCAAAAATTCAGGACACCCGCCAAAATCACAAGACCACACTTTATGGAAACTCCCTCCCACCACTTACTCCAACCAACACCGCACTAAGTCCCAGACCTTTTTTCACTTCAACACCAAATCAATTCCCCCCCAACTTCCCACTTCCATCAAGAACAGGGCACTGAATACTCCCCAGAGAGACAAAGTCACACAACACAAGCATCAAAAACACATCCATAAACGCAATAACACCACCAAAACCCCAAAAACCACACTTCCCAGAATCCCCTCCCACCACTTACTCCAACCAACACCCCATGTAGCACTCCTAAAACACACCAAGTCCCAAACTAAACCCCCCTAACATCCCCCTTCCATCAAGCAAGTACCAATCCACCCAATTCCCCCCAGAGATGCAACAGACAAGCATCAAAACCAAATCCAAACACCCCCTAACACTTTCCCCAGAATCACAACTCCCCACTTCCCAAACTTTCCCTCCCACCACTTGTTACACACCAACACACACCCACAGATCACTCCCTAACCTTACCAAGTTCCGATCTACCACCTGCTCCACCCAACACACCGCAAATTCTCGTCTCAAAAGCACCAAGATCCGAACTTTCCACCGCCAATCGAGCAAATTATACCTTGGAGAGGGCGTCGACGATGGTGTCGAGGATGTGCCTCGACTGCCCCTCGTAGTACTCCTCGACGGTCAACTTCCACCCGGGGTCGTTGTGGGAGTGTGGCACCACGAAGACCTTTAGCTTCTCTCCGTCCCACTCGTTCCCCCGGTAACTCACCTCCCACCCCTGCTTCCACGCACCCCCGTCCACGTCCTTGAACTCGATCCGATCGTACAGATCCTTCGTTGTGAGGTCAACCTTCGCCTCGCCGCCGAAGGAGGAGGACGAGGTGAAGTTTCTGCGGAGGGGCACGGGGCGAGGGGTGGGGATGAGGTGGTGGTGATTAGTGTTAGGGTTAGGGTTTGGGTGGGGGAGGGAGAGGCGTAGGAGGAGGAGGAGGAGGGAGAGGAGGAGGACGACGAGGACGAGGAAGGGGAGGGAGGGGAGGGGGTCGCGGCGGCGGAAGGGCGACTTGCGGCGGCGGAAGGAGGCACTGGGGAGGAGGGAGGCACCACCGCCGTTCCCGCGGCGGCCGCTGGAGAAGAAGCCCATTGGGGTCGGGGGGTTGCGGAAGGGAGAGAAGCAGTGCTGTTGATGCGTGGAATTATCAAGTACGCTGGTTGACGTCTGTTTGTGGTGGGTATCGGACCCAATCGGGTTGAGTTTGGCTCGGATATTTAATTCGACTTGACGCGAACAAATCGAGCGTTGTCGTCCTATAAATTATGAATGCCTCATGTTTTCGCATAACGGAATCAGGAGAGGAATCAAGTAGTAATTTGTTCTTGCTTGCGTGGAAAGAAGAATCTCAAGAGGTGTTTGAATGAAATGGAATTAGAAGAGAAATGGAGTAATTTTACTTTCAATGTTAATTTGGAAATTAGATACTCTAAATAAAGGATTTGGAGTTCTACTCCAATTATCAAATAGGCTCGTATGTGTATGTATGTGTTTTCAATTAGCGGCTTGATTTTGAATGATTGAGATATGCAATTCAAAAGGTTTACTCCTTATCGATCAAATGGGCTTGCATTTTACATAGATGGTCAATAGTCTCATGCTTAGTAGGCAAATTAGAGGTTATAAAGAGGTGGAATTAGCAAGTCTATAGGTTAAGATGAGTAGGTTAAGTAGGTGATTAAGATTAATAAGTCAAGAAAGCTTTAATAAGTAGCTAGATAGTTCTTGCTGACCTTGATTTACCTTGTACATTACTAAGACTTTTGTATGGTTACCTTTGTAAGATATACGATATTTACATATGTGTTTTTGGATTTATTATATTTACACGCATCCGTAGAATAGAGTTTCACCTTAGATTTCACACTTATGACTTTCCACCCATAAGAGCTTTGGACTCAACTGTATGTGAGTTGTCTTCTATTGAGTTTAGGGTTAATTGAGATAGTACTTTATACTTGAGGGTTTACATTTGATTAAGATATTGGAAGATTCATAAAATAAAAGTATTTTGTTTACAAGATTTGAACATTGCAATAGCGAAAAAGTTGTTATCAATATTTTTGTTGAGGTGATGATGTTCAAAACATCACATAAATTTAAGTGGTGAAAAAAAGAGAAAAAAAGGGAGGAAATGTTTTGTCTTTGGATATGTGATGATTTCCTTTGATAATAGTATTTTTTTTTATGCTTACTTTAAGGCTCGTGTGCAAAAGGTTGCCACATTATAGGAGTACGTGCCTAAACATAAAAATTTAGAGGGGGACCATCAAAAATATATCACTTGGTTATCATGCAAGCTGGTTGGCCTCAGGGAACATAATGTATTAATTAATAAGTATCTAAAGTCTAAGCCCACGATACAAGAGATCCTAAAGTATTACGATTTGAAATAACTAAAAGAAAATAAACGTAAGATGGACAACCAAAAATCACTTGATTATTACGTGGGGAAGCATAAAGCATTAATTAATATGCAAGGAAATGAATTGTTGACGGGACAAGGATCTAAGTATCCGAAATCTAAGTCCACCATCTAGAGAAACAAAGAGAGATCATAAAGTATTAAAAAGAAACAAACATAGAACCCATGTCTTCTCGGGCAAATCACTATAGAGTGTTTAATTTTGCATTGTGATGGCATCGTTATCACTAGCTGTATTTAATCTAATTTGGTTAAATTGTAAGGTTAAATTCACTTAGTTAACATATTAAAATGGTATAACTCAATTAAGATATGAGAGAGAGGAATTGATAAAAATATGGGTTAATTCTATAATTTTTACGAATAATTATAAATTTAAAATGGTAAGGGGTGAACTATGATTAATCAAAGGTCAATTGAGCTTAAATTTCTTAAGAGTAGTCTGATATTGAGTAATTTAAGATTTTTATTCAAACTGAGTGTTAATTCTTAATTAAAATGGCTTATTTTGACCTCACTTTAATTAAAATAGTTTCAATAGAAATAAATTTCAGAACTTATTTCGACCTAAAATAGAAACGTAGGTGGGTATTTGGTACATTTGGGGAAAATTATAAATTTACCATGCAAACTTCATCAAAACCCAAAATTGAAGTCACCATTAAATTTATTATGTCCAAATTAGGTTATCATAAAAATTTAGACTCATTTGAACTTCATCTTGGCTAAGTTTGCAATTTGACCCTTATTTCCTTTTTTCCTTGCAAATACCCCCTTAACTTTTAATTTCCTCGCAAAATAGCCCCTACCAGCAGCACTTCTAACCTCCCACCTCTGCGCCCTCCGATCATTGATGAGAACCTCATCATGAGCCCTAACTAGCTCTTTTTGACCTAATAAAGTGAACAAAAGTTCCTGCATAACCTAAAGGAAGGCCTAATTCAAGAGATTATTGATCTGGAAAGAATACATGAAACAAAGGGTAAAACTGTAATTTTACCATTGTAGTTCATCAATGAGATTTTCTAGGGGCTAAACATAGGTCAATTGAACTTAATAATAGAAAAAGTGGGATGGTTCAGTCAGAAAATGGTTATTGTGAAATTTAAGAATTAAATGACATTCTATAATTCTAAAATAAACCCACTTAATTTCACAAGGTTCCAGTCAGGATAAAAATTAAATAAACCCTCTAAAATTCATGGAAAAATATCCCCTAGGGTTTAGAACCTTCAATTTGGCTTTTGGAACCTGTTTTAACCTGGATTGGGATCCGAGCTCAATATTTGACCTAATTTGAATTTTTGTGCAAAATGTCTAGTCAAACGTGGTTAAACCTAAAATCCAACTTCACCATTGGATTCCTTAGGGCAAAATTAGGTTTGTACCAAAATTTGGACCTAAGGGAAGGTTATCTTGACCTACTTTGCAAAATAGTCCACCCAATTACATTCTGCCCCTAACTTTTGAAAACCCTTGCGAAAACCCCCTCAACCTCTTCGTCACTTTTCACATCCAGGTCCCTCTGCCATTGCAGTAAAGACCTATACCTCCGGTGAGGTTTCGAGGAGGATTTCTCCTCGCTTCCCCAGGGAGATGCTCTCAGATTTGAAAAGGGAGTCCTCTGCGAAACCTCCTATCACCTGAGTAGCTCCCCATGCCCTGAATCGCCCCATACCTCTCGTGCAAACACTCAAGAGGTATGGGTATCACTTCTGGCTATACCTCCAGTGAGGGTTTTTGCCAACCACCTTGCGCCTGACCCTCTACCTGTGCCTATATAAGAAGCACCACCTCCAGTCGAAGGGGGCAAGCTTGATTTGGCCTAAGAATCCCCCTGAATTTCATCCTCCCTCGTCTCCGGCCGTTTGCCCGCAAGCTCTGGCGACCTCCTCTCCCTCATCTCGTCACTCTGCCATCATACCAGTGGCATGGTTCGCTTTGCCTCTTTCCTCCACGTTGCGCTGCACCAGCGCACGTCTCTCTAACCTCGTCGTCGCTGCCTCTCCATCTCAAGGCCTTCGTCTCCGACGACGGCAGATACGTGTTGTCCGCCCCTCTGCCTCCCCCTCGCTCCAATCACCACAGATAAATTCCTCTCCCCCTTCTCTTCATTTTCCCCTTCTTTATTTCTATTTCCAACCCCTCAACAACCACTGACCACCACCATCTCCACCTCTAGCAGACCATCGGCGAGGTGTCTCCGTCACCTCCCCACACCCATCCACCTCGCTATACCCCTTAGAAGCACCACCATCATCCACTGATCACTTTCCCCATGTCCATCGACCGCCACAACCTCCATAAATGCCTGATTGCACAGCAAAAATGCAACAACAATTGTGCCATCTTGTGCTATTTCCTAGCATTGCCAGTGTATATTAGGTAGCTATAATCGCATTTGTAAAAATAAATGCATGCATGCATTTATTGGAGAAGGGAGGAGAGTGAATAAAATGGCCTTGAAATTAACATATTCCTCAAGTGTTGCCTCACAAATTCACCATCTTTATTTTTATTTGGCTTTGAATTTCTTCTCCGCGCGACTACAAGGCATGGCTGCTTCTTCTTCGCGCCACTCCCTGCCAGCCGCATGCTTAGCCATGCATGCAGCCCAGGACATGGCTGTGCATGCCTCTTTCCTCTTTAAAAAGGGCACAGTCATCTTCCTTGCGCCAGAACTTGGTCCACAGAACACACACAGCAGCCTTCTTCTCCAAGCCATCTCCTCCCCTCTCCCCTCCATACATAGCATCTCTTCCTCCTGAAGAGACACGCTGCGGGCAGGAGCAGCTCACAGTGGTAGACAACCACCACTGTGAGTCCCACCACCGCCCAGCTCATCCAAGAGCCGGTGAGCGTGGTGGTTCACTTCGCTGTTTCACCTGCTCAACGTTCTTCCACCACTGCCACAGAGTCGAGCTTTGAAGCTCAACGCAGCAGCAGCAGCCCGCACGCACGCAGGCACCGACCGTAGCCTCTTTTCGCGTGCGCAGGCGCCTTCCAGCGCGCCCGCGCACGCAGCACCAGCTGAACCGGCTGTCCAGAGCGCGCGGCACTGTAGCTACTGTTCACGCTAGAGAGCGCGACACTGTAGCTACAGTGCAGTGACCGGAAAGTTTCTCACTTATCCGATCACCACGCACGCCCACAACCGCCTCCAGCCAGTCACCGTGCACGCCCGCGCCTTCGCTCGCTCCCGCATCCGCGTCTTCGCCCGCGTCACTCCAGCCCGCAGCGCGGTGCTGCGGTCTCCCTCGCGCCCGCACCCTCTTCCTCCAGCAGACACTCTCTCTCTCTCACAGCCGCTCTCTCACTTCCTCCCGCAGACACATACACACACACACTCTCTCGTACGCACACACACTCACTTGTACACGCCTATATACATACTTATATATATATATAACTACATATACACCTATACAATTATAACCCTATATATATATATATATATACTTACCCTCGTATCACCTACCCCGCGTTATATCGCGGGGGTATCTGCACCAGTTGCTGATATTCCCCGATACCCGCATACAGAAAGCGTCTCCGCATACACCTTCCACCCATCCATCCAACACTCCATGCGACACTTCGTCCTGTTGGTTGCGTCTTCCTAAACGACGATCAACTCGACACCGTGCTACACACCATTTCCACCTCCACCCCCACCCCTATATATATATATATATATATATATATATATATATAATATATACATATACTATATTTATCTTAATTCTATTTCTCTTTCCTGCTACTAAAAAGATAAAATATATATATAAGAGAAAAGATAATCTTTGTCTTGCAGGTATTCGGTCTTGCGGATAACAAGACCAGTTTTGGAAACCTAATTTGGCTCAAAGCCAAGAACCTGATTTTGAGGGTGTACCTCAAGGACAAAAATTATCAGAAAAAAATCTTAAATAGAAAATAAAATACCAAAAACATAATAAACGAACGGAAAAGATTCGTTGTAGGAAAGACGTAGAAACTTATTCACCTCTAATCCCACTTCCCTTAGTTCGACCCTGGTCCTAAAAGTGACCAAGATAAAATCAAGTAGGCCAGGTTAAAAATTTTATAAAAAGATGGTCATGCTCGATTTAGGTTAACCATTATACTCATTTCAACGATTAAATCACCATATTAACACAACCTATCTAAGCCCGAACACACTTTTTCTAGCGCCGTTGCCTGGGAGGTGTGGATTCAGGCAAGTTTCTACTCCATTCCTTTAATTTTTCTCTTCTCACACCCTTTTCTTCATGGGTGTTTCTGATTGTTGGTGTGCAGGTGAACCAGTTGCAAGGAGAAGGCAGGCAGACGAAGTCGGAGATGTGGGTAGATCCAAGGCGGGAACGAGAGGGTGAAGTCGCCGGCACCGCACTGGAGCTTCGCCCACGTTGCTGAACAGGTATGTCTCTCTTTCTTAGCAACTTAGGTCAACTTGTCACCTTAATAAAAAAAAAACTTCTTGGGATTTCTTGGGGCAAGTGGATTAAAATCACTTGTTTGATTGTTTGCCATCACTCCCACCGCCCTGGGATTTCCTGCCAAACTTTGCATAGCGAAGATCCAAGAATCTTGATTCTTGGATCTTTCACCGTGTGAAGTATTCTTTGAGGCAAAAATAAATAGATTGATTGCCATCCTTCTTTGCCTCATTTATCTACAATTCGGGATCACATTTTTTGTAGGGAGACTTGGAATTAAGTTGATTCCAACCCCACCATGACCTTTCACGTGCCTAAGATTCAAGCCCGAATATTTCAACCCCAACACTTTGATTTTCTTTATCTTATGGTTGAGCCTTGTGTGTGTGGAACATCATTCTGATGATTGGGAGCACTTGAATTGAAGTGTTTTGGCTCCCTTTCACACTAATCTAAAATTGACCCGTGCATCCACACATAGAAATCTCCATCTAGGGAAGCCCATTGCATTTTAACATACATTAACCAACTGACATTGAAGAAGAACTTGTTGGGCTTAGAAAAAAAAACTTGTATTCTCTCAAAACCCAGAGATTGGTTGAATGGGTAATTCAGCGAAATCCTAAAATCCATACTACTTAAGGCTGAAACTCTAAAAACCATTCACCAATTAAAACTTCAATTTGGGGAGATTTCCCTGTTGCATGCTTGGTTTACACACTTTATAAAATCAACCACTTGGGCATTACCCGTACATAACGTCCTTCACATTCTAGAAGCACTTGATCCTAAGCCTCCAACTAAAACTGGTGGCAACTTGACCTTTATTAAGGATTGGAGGTCTAACTACCTGCGTGTAGCGCCTACGTGCTGGTGAGGATTCCCGCATGCTATCGGGTGTCCAAGACTGGGGCAAACGGCCTTTCAATCTAGCCCGGTGGTTTCGCGGTGCTCGCATTCGGTTCCGTAGGTCGTGATAGTAGGTAACTTAGATCTTTAGGTCTAAGGGCACACTATAGAGGTTAGGAATTTGATTGTATTGATTTGTCATCAAGTGCACCTTTGCGGCGTCATTTCTCTCATCTTTTTCTTCCCTTATTATCCCCCCAATTCTTCCTGCTGTAGTGCATGTTTGGGAGGAGGTTACAAAACCCTGAACTGTGTGAATTGTTTGATAATTTTAGAAAAGAAGCCGAATCGTCCTCCTCCTTCACAAACATGGCTGCACGCCCACCCCCAAATCCCGAGGGAGGAAACCGCCCTCAAAACCCACCAGGTGGTGGAGCCTTGGATCCCATAACCCGCCTCTGATGAGAACATCATCATGAACCCTAACTAGCACAATCTAACCTAGATATTTAAGAAAAAGCTCCTACATAACCCAAAGAAAGGCTTAACTCAGAGAATTCTGAGTTTAAGAAGAAAACAAATCATAAGGGGTAAAACTGTAATTTCACCAACGCAGTTTGCAAACAGGGTAATTAAAGGTCCAAACACAGGTCAAACAAGCCTAATAAGAAGGAAAGTGGGATGGTCTGATCTAAAAAGAGATATAACAACTTCAAGAAATTAAATGACATTCTATAACCCTAAAACAAATCCACTTCAATTCACGAGGTTCGAGGTAGGATAAAAATCAACTAAACTCTGTAAAATTCATAGAAAAATAATCTATATGGTTTAGAACCTTCAATTTGGCCTTAGAAACTCATTTTGACCTACAAAGAGAACCTTGCCCAATTAATGACTTAATCTGAGTTTTTACGTAAATTGGCTGGTCAAACATGGTCCAACCTAGAAATAAAATTCACCATTAAAATCCTTAGGTTCAAATTAGTCTTGTATAAAAACTTGAGCCTAAGAGGAGACCTCCTTGACCGACTTTGCAATTTGGTCCTCTTCATTTACTTTTTGAACCTTATCTTTCGAAACCCTTGCATTTTGACCCCCAACTTTTTCATCGATCTTTGCAGAACGGTCACTCCTGCAAAACTCTACGCAGCACCATGCTCCGGCAACTTTGCGCGAAGCATGGCGCCGCGCAGAGAGGGGTGACCACCCTGCAAAACAGACGCAGGGTTCCCTACGACGTCCTCTATCGCAGGGACTCGGCCATGCTCTCTGCCGGGACCCATACCTTCCGTGCGAACGCGAGGAAGGTATGGGTCCCCTTTCAGGCCACGCTCCGGCGAGGCTGGCACGTCGCCAGCCCGCGCCTCCCTCTGCGCCAGCCCCTTTATAAGGACCGGCACCCCCTACCGGTTCCTTCAAGCTCTCTTTGACGGAGAACACACCCCCCCCCCCCCACTTCATCCCCTCCTCCTCCGTCAGACGGCCCGCAGCTTCCGGCGACTCCCTCCTCTTCCTCCTCGTCTCTCTGCCGCCTTACCTGCAGCAGGGTTCTCCTAGCCCTCTCGTCAGTGCCGTGCTGTACCCGCTGGCGCCCTCCGCCTACTTCCTCATCGCCGTACTCCTCCTCCAGGGCCCTTTCTTCCCCAGCTCCGGCAGGTATGAGCCGGTGGCTTCGCCCTCCCCCTTCGTCCAAAACCTAGATAAATAGCTTCCTCTCCTCCTCCCTTACATTTTCCCTCTCTCAATTTATCTTTTCGCCGTACCGCACACAACTTCCACCTCAGCCTGCTCTGTCTCCGACCACCCTCTCCGGTGAGCTCATCCCACCTCCACAGACCTTCTCACCCCTCGCCGACTACCCTAAAAGCTTCCCCTCACTCCACTCAACAAATCCCCCTTCCCATCCACTGCGAAATGCCACCCGACGACCCCTCGAACAAACCCACCTCTCCGATCACAGTCCAACCTAGGGCTACCACCATACGTCGCCTCGCCACCACCCGCACTGCCTTCGCCACACTCTGACGAAGCTCCCTGCATCCTCTGATTGGGCCGAGAGGCCGTATTCTTGTTTTCAGGTCGACGCCCCTTCACCGCCATTACCGAGCTTCTGAAGCTCCTTCACCTGCAGCTGCAGGTGCTCTCTTGCCCAGGCTCACCCCCCAGGACGCACGGCTTGCCTCCGCGAAGCATCCTAGGCCTGCAGCTGGGGCGAAGGCCTCGCACGCTGTTACAATTGCCTGCAGCTTCCTCAGCTGCGGGCGCTAATCTGGGAGGTGGGACTTTAGTCTCACCTCGGAAGTGCGTGACTAAGCGCCCGCACATAAATTTGAAAAGTGTTCAAGGCTATTCGCCTTCGAACACAGGGGTCAGGTCCCTCACGCACGCCGCGCGCCACGCGCTCGCCCTCCCCCGCGCTCATGCCCTGCGGGTCTGGGCCGGATCCGATTACCCAAAATCGCGCACTCCTCGCCCACCACCGCACGCCGCTGGGCCTGGTTCCGGGCGCGATACCCGTACCCGAATACCCGGCTCTGGGAGAGCGATCCTATGAGAGAAATCTGAGAAAGAGAGAGACGCGGGAAGGGTAGGGGTAGGTTTTGCTTTCTAATCCTTGTGTGAGCGTGTAGGAAAGAAGGAGAAGAAGGAAGGAAGTCGGCCGAAGCCTTAGCTGCTCAGGGCAGAGAGGAAGAAGAAGAAGCAGAGAAGAAGAAAGAGAAGCAAGAGAGAAGAAACAGAAGAAGAAGAGAAGCATTGTAGCAAACCTACAGTTAAGTCATCTGACCACTGCATTAGACGACGGTTGAGCAGCAGCCAGAAGAGAGAAAGCAAGAAAAGAAAGAAAGAAGAAGGCTGAAGAAAAAGAAGAAGAAGAAGAAAAAGAGGGAAGAAGACATAGCCACCAGAGTAAAAGAAAGAGAAGAACAAAGAAAAAAAAAGAACAGAAGAAAAGAAGAAGAAGAAGAACTCTGCGGAAGAAAAGAAGAGAGAAGACACAGCCGTAAGCAGAGAAGAAGAGAAAGAAGAAGAAAAAGAGAGCAGCTGAAAGAAGAAAAAAAAAAGGCAAAAAGAGAAGGAGAAGAGAAGAAGAAGCTAAGACAGACTCTCTCTCTCTCTCTCTTATTTTTGTAATCTAATAGAGAACCTTTGTATTTCTAGAATTCCAGTAACTCCCTGAGTTCGACCTCGGGAAATCCATTTCCGAGTAAAAAATTTTGTAATGATAACCTGGTAGCTGTCTTATTACTACAACGACTGTAACTTGACATATAACAAATGCAAACAATCTCTACCAGCTAGACCGTTATCATTTCTTGGCGCCGTTGCCAGGGAGCAACGGCTATTCTAGAAGCTATAAATTCTCTATTTGGGAGTTTCTAATAATCTCTTCTCTCTTGTGTGCAGGTACAGGAAAAATTAAGATGCAACCGCACAATAACCACTCCAAGGACAGGTAACTTCTATCCTCTCACTATTAACCCCTAAATTCTTAGGAAGAAAAAGGAAAAAAAATAATATAGGTATAAACTGTCTTTCATACTTAGTAACAGCTGCATGTTTTCAAAACCACTATTCCTGCACACAGTATTAAGGGTAATTAAGGGCTAACATTTTCTTGCCTGAGCCCTAAGTACCCAACAAGGAGTCAACTGGACCAAGTAGAGACAACATAGGAATTAACACTAGGGTTTTAGAGACACACTACTTAATCAAGAATTGAGAAATCCCAAAAGAAGTGTGCCTAAGCCATTGATTGAATATACCTATTCAGAAAAACCCTAAGCAATTGGCTCTCTAAAAGCACTTGAACCCTAAAAGACAAGACTTAATAAATTCTCAAAGGAATCAATAGGTGAAGTTGACCCCTTAGGGACAACCAACCTTCTATTTAGGTCACTCTTCGCACTCAAAAAGCTAAAAGTTCAAGTGAAAACTTAAGCACCCTGATCTTAAACTAAAATTGGTAGACTTAAGAAGTCAAGATCCCCATTCTGGTCTACCTGTAATCTCAGTGACAAGAGAGGTCGGGTGGGGGAAACCCTGTAACCCGTGGGGACGCTCTACCGTGTAGGGGTCTTTGCGGGACTCACCCTCTCTGGCTGCCCAGGTAATTCTCAGGTGGTTGATCTTTTGATCAAGGGGTCCATCTGCCCCGCACCTCTATAGTCACCCAACATTTTGGGTGCCTTGATTGGGTCCAGCACCTGCTAAACTCATCTCTTCCAACAGTGTATGTTTGGTAGGAGGTCCTTAAAACCTCCTTTAGAACTTCACTCTGCTCGAGGCCGAGCCTCAGTGCCCTTGTTTGAGAAAACAACACTTCACATCGACCTCTCCTCCGACTCCGAACCCAACTCACCTTCTTCTTCCAAAATGGCTTAGCCAGTTGAGGAAGAAAACAATCTAGAGCACCAGCTCCAGCGACTCAATGACCTCTTCCAGAACTTTGTGCACTCACCGCAGCGTCCTATGATGCGGGACCATTATAATCCTACTGCGGTGGCTATTGAGCCTCGAGTCAGAATCCCGATTGGAGGACCTGATTCTGAATTAAAGCCCAATATGATTCATGCTATACCTAAATTCCATGGGCTTAATTCTGAAGACCCCTTCCAGCACATCAAACAGCTGAAGCATCTGGCCCAAACTTTTGGGTCAGATGCACAAAATCGGGACATTCTCCTCATGAAGATGTTCTCCTTCTCCCTTATGGACAAGGTCGCTCATTGGTGCTAGACTCAGACCCGACCGATCAACAATTGGGAAGAACTTCAATCCAAATTTTTGAAGTTCTTTCCGGTTGGTTGGACCAATGCCTTGCACCATCAGATTACCCACTTCACTCAGCAAACGGGAGAACCTCTCCATGAGGCATGGGATCGCTTTCAGGATCTCATGAGAAAGTGCCCCCATCATGGAGTTTCTAAATGGGAACAAGTCCAGTCTTTTTACCAGGGACTCCGTGAGGATATCAGGCTTTTCGTCAATGCAACTTGCGGAGGGAATATCATGGGTCAACATAAGGACACCGTGTGGGAGATTCTCGAAAACATGTGCGAGAAATCCATTAACAATGACTACATGGGCTTATTTGACAGGACGAATACCCGCGCATCGACGAACCTTAGGGGAGCACACGAGA
The DNA here is from genome assembly GCA_037157565.1 of Thalassia testudinum. NCBI lineage: Eukaryota > Viridiplantae > Streptophyta > Magnoliopsida > Alismatales > Hydrocharitaceae > Thalassia > Thalassia testudinum. The sequence goes on from JAZHRO010000030.1 coordinate 61,601,346, forward strand.
CGCAGGGCTTGTCCGCATCAGTCGACCTGGAACTAATGGCCAGTCGATTGGACAAGGTCTCCATCATTGAGAAGAAGGTGGACGAGCTGACTCAGCACTTGCAGCGAGCCACCTCTGCGCATAGCTCCTTTGAACAGCCTCCTTCCACACGGGAAACTGTGCAAAACATTCTCCACCGATCTTCTCCTAGGATGGATCCATATCCACCCCCATCTGATTCTCGGATCGGAGGGTCATCCGATCCTTTCTATACCATTCCAGGGAATTCCATTCCCCCTTTCTCTGATTCTTTGGAGGTTCCTTAGACCTGCGAGGACCTCAACGCCATCCAGAACGACCCTTTCTCCAACACCTATAACCCTGGATGGCAAAACCATCCCAACTTCTAGTGGGCGGGAAATTTCCAAACCTAAAGACCACCCTTTCAGCCCCGTCCACAACCCCCTCGTCCTTACCAGCCGCCTCAGCCTCGGCCCAACCCTACCTATCTATCAGGGCCAAACCAGGACCAAATGTCCCTCATCCTTCGGACTCTGGCTGACATTCAAAGAACGAATGCGGCTATTCAGAAACAACACAAGGACGAACTTACAGAGGTTCGAAATCAACTGGCCTAGTTGGCTAATTCTCGTCAACCAGGCACACTTCCTTCCCAACCTCTTCCTAACCCGAATAACGTGCCAACACAGCGGCACGTTATGAACCCAAACCCGGGCCAAGCACACATGATTTATTAGGCCCCCTCTGTTCCTTCACCCGACGGGATGGAGGCTTCCACTTCCTATCCGGGCTGTCAGCAGCAACCCATCTTACCCAACCCCAACCAAAACCAGGCAGGGCTAAATTCTGTAACAACCCGTAGTGGTAAGGAAACCCAAGATCCACCCTATCCAAACCACCCCAAGCCTGGTAGTGATTCCAACCCTATGATAGTAATCCAGGACATTCCTATCCCTGTCCCAGACCAAAGACTTGGACCTATCCTAAAAGAACCAACCAAGGTTCCATTTCCCGAGGCCTTGACCAAGGGAAAGAAGACAACTAAGGCTGTGGCACCTGAGGAGGACCTGGTCAAGTTCTTTGAGCAGGTCCAAATAAATATCCCCTTGATGGATGCGATTCGCCACGTACCGGCTTACGCACGATTCTTAAAGAATGTGTGTACACCCCAACGTAAGTCGCGAACCAAGAGTGGGAGTCCAATTGTACTGTTTGAGCAAGTCAGCTTTGTAATTCTAAGCAGACTTCCACCCAAGGCTAAAGATCCTGGTACTCCCCTGATTTCCTGCAAAATAGGTGATACCCAATTCGACAGAGTATTGCTAGACTTGGGTGCTTCCATAAATCTGATACCCACATCCTTACTTAACCACCTAGAAGAATCTGAGCTAAAACCGACTGAGGTGACATTACAATTAGCAGATCGATCTATAAAGTCACCAAAAGGGATTCTCGAGGATGTTATTGTAAGAGTGCGGGATTTCTACTTTCCTGTAAACTTTATAGTCTTAGACATGGACGCACCTGAAAACCCTAGGGATACACCAATCATTCTAGGGAGACCTTTCTTGGCTACTGCTAGAGCCAACATCAGCTGTGAGGAGGGCCAAATAGAGCTCAAATTTGGAAATCAAACCCTAAAAATTAATATATTTAAGGCCCAGCAAGGAATCAATTGCGGTGTCATAGAACAAATTTGTGATATCAGGGCTTTGGTTGATGAAACGCATTTTGAAAATGACCTAATTATACCTCATCAACCACAAAAAGATCGTGAACCACAATCAGAGGAGTCAATTCCAGATTTAGACAGACCAATAGCTCCTACCCTTGAACCTCACATCTATCCTGAACCACCCGCTGCTGCTGATAACCCCGTCCTTGAACTGAAACCCCTTCCCGATCATTTGAAATACATCTTTCTGGGTTCTAATCAGACATTTCTTGTGATTATTAATTCCAAGCTTAATCCTGAATAGAAATCCCATCTAATTGCTGTTCTCCAGCAACATCGCAGAGCCATTGGATGGACTCTCGATGATTTGACTGGAATAAGTCCCTCTTATTGCACACACCATATTTACTCAGAAGAGGGTGCAACGACCTTCTCGTGAAATGCAGAGGCGTTTGAACCCCAATCTGCAGGAGGTCGTGAAAAAGGAGATCATCAAGTGGTTAGATGCAGGGATCATCTACCCGATCTCTGGTAGTCGTTGGGTGAGCCCAATTCAAGTTGTGCCTAAAAAGGCAGGGCTCACCACCATAACGACTGAAATCGGAGAATTCATACCTACCCGATTAGCCAACTCATGGAGAGTCTGCATAGATTACCGACGACTCAATTCCTCCACGAAGAAGGATCATTTCCCACTACCTCTCATTGATCAAATTCTCGAGAAATTAGCGGGAAATCTATTTTTCTGCTTCCTTGACGGGTACTCCGGCTATAACCAGGTAGCCATTCATCCTAAGGACCAAGAGAAGACCACGTTCACCTGCTCCTTCGGAACGTATGCATTCCGAAGGATGCCGTTCGGTCTCTGCAATGCACCTGCTACTTTTCAGCGGTGCATGCTTGCCATATTCTCTGATATGGTAGGTGATTATCGGGAAGTCTTCATGGATGACTTTTCAGTTTTCGGGGCATCATTTGATGATTGCCTCCAGCACTTGGTTCATATACTCAGGCGCTGCATCAACATTAATTTGGTTCTTTCCTGGGAAAAGAGCCACTTTATGGTGCCTGAGGGGATCGTCCTAGGACATCTGATTTCTGAAAAAGGCATCTATGTGGATCGAGCTAAGGTTTGATCTAATCTCTCGCCTTCCTATGCCTAGCTCGATCAGGGACATCCGTTCTTTTCTAGAACACGTCGATTTTTACTGTCGTTTCATTCCTGATTTCTCGAAAATCGCACGCCCCCTGACGACCCTCCTCTCTAAGGATGTACCCTTTGAAATCTCCAAGGAATGCACTCTAGTCTTTGAAAACCTTCGTGAACGAGTCACCCAGGTGCCAATCCTACAATCCCCTGACTGGTCTCAACCCTTTGAGATCATGTGCGATGCGTCTGATTTCGCTGTAGGAGCGGTTCTGGGGCATCTACTACGCTAGCAAAACACTTGACGAGGCTCAGCGTAACTATACAATTACGGAGAAAGAGCTCCTAGCCGTAGTATTTGCCCTTGAAAATTGTCAATCTTATCTCCTGGGTTCCCACGTCATCATCTACTTGGATCACACGGCTGTGAGGCATCTCCTTCCAAGAAGGATGCGAAGCCCCGACTAATCCGATGGATCTTACTGTTGCAAGAATTTGATCTCGAGATTCGTGACAAGGCGAGAAGACAAAATATGGTAGCTGACCATTTATCCCGCCTTCCTTCTGAGATTATCAACCCTTCCGGACCAATCACGGAGCATTTCCCTGATGAGCACCTGCTGACTATTGGTACTAGACTTCCATGGTTTGCTAATATAGTAAACTACTTGGCATCTCATCAGATCCCGTCTGATTGGCCGAAGGCCAAGAAAGACAGATTGCACTCTGATGCCAAGTATTACATTTGGGAAGATCCATACCTCTTCAGCATAGGTGCTGACCAAATCATCTGAAGATGTGTCCCGGATGATGAAGTCAATGATATTCTTTCCTTCTGCCATGACCAGGCATGCGGTGGCCATTTCTTTAGGCACAAAACCGCATCGAAAATCCTCCAGTGTGGCTTCTACTGGCCCACACTATTCAAAGATGCATACAATCACTGCAAGGCATGCAGTCGTTGCCAAACTTTGGGCAACATGAGCCATCGCGACATGATGCCTTTGCAGCCAATTCTCGTATGCGAAATCTTTAATGTTTGGGGGATTGATTTTATGGGCCCCTTTCCTGTTTCGGATGGTTTCGAATTCATTCTGCTGGCTGTGGACTATGTGTCCAAATGGATTGAAGCCATACCGACCCGAACCTGTGATCACAAAATCGTTCTCAAATTCATTCATCACAATATCTTCTCACGGTTCGTGATTCCTCGTGCTATCATCTCAAACGGGGGGACCCATTTCACAAATGCTCAGTTTAGGTCATTGATGACCAAATACGGGGTGTCTTACCAAATCTCTACTCCTTATCACCCCCAGACTAATGGTCTAGCTGAGCTATCAAATCGGGAGATCAAGAAAATCCTGCAGGTCACTGTTCGGCCTGACAGGAAGGACTGGTCGTCCCAACTTCCGGAAGCCTTGTGGGCCTATAGGACCGCCCACAAAACCCAATTAGGCATGTCTCCCTTTAGACTAGTGTACGGGAAAGCGTGTCACCTTCCTGTCGAACTGGAGCACAAAGCCTATTGGGTGGTACGGAACTGTAATCTAGATCTTTCGAAGTCTGGAACTCACAGAAAGCTTCAAATCAGCGAGATCAATGAGCTACGTCTTGATGCGTACGAGAACTCGCGAATCTACAAGGAGCGGGCTAAAGCCTTCCATGACAAGCATATCTCTAGAAAGATCTTTTATCCTGGTCAGAAGGTCCTACTCTCTGATGCCCGACTCAAACTTTTCCCTGGGAAGCTGCGATCTAAGTGGGTCGAACCATACTTGGTCCGACAGGATTTTGGAAATGGAGCCGTCAAGATCAGTTCACTCAGCCATGATTCCGAACCTTTCATCGTGAACGGTCAGAGACTCAAACCGTTCATTGATGTAACTTCTATTGATTTGGCTGAATCATCTTATATCCTCCATTCCCCATGAGCTTATTGCGCCCAGCCGATGGCGTAAAACTCAATGCTCAACGGGAGGCAGCCCGTCATTATCTTTGAAAACCTGAAACCTTTTTTGACACCTTTGCGCACTTAAGGTTCGCCCTTTAAGACAGCCAACTCCACCTCAGGTGCTTGCATCTGAGATTAGAAATCGTCCGCAACAGTCATCCCGACCCATTCACTCACCAAAATATCTATCCTATGGAATGAACTAAGTTGAATAAAAACCCCCTAAGTAACAATGAGGAGATTGCAAATCTTGGGCATGGGGGGTATGAAAGTGCAAAACTTGTAAGAAAAAGTTTTAAACAAAAAAATTCACATATGCCAAAAACACCATAAAAAATTAAAAAAATTTTGAAAAAAAATAATAATAAAATAAGAGGAGGAAAGAAATTTTGTGGAGGAAGGAAAAAGAAACAAAATGAAAAAGGAGCACAAAAATGAGAGAAAAGTGATAGTCATTAGTAAGAAACTAAGGAATTAACCTAAGTTCTAGACCTCATTCAAGAAAAGAACTGAAAAATGCACAGTGAGATTAGTAAGAATGCAAACCTTAGGCATTCTTGAATAGAATCTTAATATCCATTAAGATCTAGACATTCCTCAAGAGGTTGAGGAAAATGAAAAGCTTAAGTATTAGGTCCAAGGCTTAAGAAGTATTTGGCCTTATTAACTACTTTTGGTTTACGGAACTCAGTAACCTAAGCACCCTAACCTCACACACAGCCTGGTTCAGTAAGCGTAAAAATCAAAATCACGCAGAAGCGTCGCAAAATTCTGAAAATAACACCTAGAGTAGGAGCGGCCAATCAACACAAGTTGATTTGAACGATTTCCCAGCGCGGAGACATGGGAAATTCCCCTTGAAGATGCGTAACAAAATATCATCTCCTCGGTGCCTGTCTCTTAGGATATTTACATATCCTACCGGGGGCATGTAAGCACCCTGCTGGTTCAGATTCCATGGATGACATTATCACGAAATGTCAATTGCTAGGGTCTAAATTCGGCCACGGAACACCATGGATGGGATTATCTCGATATTTCAATAGCCAGGGTTCTACGGGTTACCATGGGCGGTGCTATCTCGAAGCATCAACTGCCAGGAACCCTTGAGGATTGATGATGGGGAGAAGGAATCTGATACAGACTGTGTTGAAAAGCCAATTCTAAGCTAGAATTAAAAAGAAAAAGAGAGAGAAAACTCTCCAAACAGATAAATCTTTTATCTCTCTTTCTTACAAAACGCACTGCGAACTGAGCCAGGGCTAAAATCATTTCAAGCACGGGGGATTTAACCACAAAGTCCAATAAACCTTAGGTTAGTTCTTGTAGGCCTTAAAAACCTTTGCTAAGGACTGAGGCTGAGGCTAGACAAATCCGGATCTTGGTTGGTGCTAGAGTACCTTTTAGGCCTATGGTTAGCATTCTAACCTAATTTAGATTTCAAATGAAAAAGCACTTATCTGAAATCATTAAGAACTTCATGGTCTAGAACAAGGGTTGAAACCTTAAGTTTTTGCTAAGGGACTAGCAAAAGCTAGGCATGGGGGTATGATGAGAACCTCATCATGAACCCTAACTAGTACAATCTAACCCAGATATGTAAGAAAAAGCTCCTACATAACCCAAAGAAAGGCTTAACTCAGAGAATTCTGAGTTTAAGAAGAAAACAAATCATAAGGGGTAAAACTGCAGTTTCACCAACGCAGTTTGCAAATAGGGTAATTAAGGGTCCAAACACAGGTCAAATAAGCCTAATAAGAAGGAAAGTGGGATGGTCTGATCTAAAAAGGATTATAGCAACTTCAAGAAATTAAATGACATTCTGTAACCCTAAAATAAATCTACTTTAATTTACGAGGTTTGAGGAAGGATAAAAATCAAATAAACCCTCTAAAATTCATATAAAAATAATCTATAGGGTTTAAAACCTTCAATTTGGCCTTAGAAATCCATTTTGACCTACAAAAAGAACCTTGCCCAATTAATGACTTAATCTGGGTTTTTACGTAAATTGGTTGGTCAAACATGGTCTAACCTAGAAATAAAATTCACCATTAAAATCCTTAGGTTCAAATTAGTCTTGTATAAAAACTTGAGCCTAAGAGGAGACCTCCTTGACCTACTTTGCAATTTGATCCTCTTCATTTACTTTTTGACCCTTATCTTTCGAAACCCTTGCGTTTTGGCCCCCAACTTTTTCAGGCTCTCTTTGACGGAGAACACCCCCCCCCTCGCCCACTTCATCCCCTCCTCCTCCGTCAGACGGCTCGCAGCTTCCGGCGACTCCCTCCTCTTCCTCCTTCCTCGTCGCTCTGCCGCCTTACCTGCAGCAGTGTTCTCCTAGCCCTCTCGTCTGTGCCGTGCTGTACCCGTCGACGCCCTCCGCCTGCTTCCTCATCGTCGTACTCCACCTCCAGGGCCCTTTCTTCCCCAGCTCCGGCAGGTACGAGCCGGTGGCTCTGCCCTCCCCCTTCGTCCAAAACCTAGATAAATAGCTTCCTCTCCTACTCCCTTACATTTTCCCTCTCTCAATTTATCTTTTCGCCTCACCGCACACGACTTCCACCTCCGCCTGCTCCGTCTCCGACCACCATCTCCGGCGAGCTCATCCCACCTCCACAGACCTTCTCACCCCTCGCCGATTACCCTAAAATCTTCCCCTCACTCCACTCAACAAATCCCCCCTTCCCATCCACTGCCAAATGTCACTCGACGACCCCCCGAACAAACCCACCTCTCCGACCACAGTCCGACCTAAGGCTACCACCATACGCCGCCTCACGCCTCGCCACCACCCGCACTGCCTTCGCCGCACTCCGACGAAGCTCCCTGCATCCTCTGATTGGGCTGAGAGGCCGTATTCTTGTTTTCAGGTCGACGCCCCTTCACCGCCATTACCGAGCTTCTGAAGCTCCTTCACCTGCAGCTGTAGGTGCTCTCTCGCCCAGGCTCACGCCCCAAGATGCGCGGCTTGCCTCCGCGAAGCATCCCAGGCCTGCAGCTGGGGCGAAGGCCTCGCATGATGCTGCAATTGCATGCAGCTTCCTCAACTGCGGGTGCCAATCTGGGAGGTGGGACTTTAGTCCCACCTCGGAAGTTCGTGGCTAAGCGCCCGCACATAAATTTGAAAAGTGTTCAAGGCTATTCGCCTTCGAACACAGGGGTCAGGTCCCTCACGCACGTCGCTCGCCCACGCTCACGCCCTGCAAGTCTAGGCCGGATCCGATTACCCAAAATCGCGCACTCCTCACCCACCACTGCACGCCGATGGGCCTGGTTCTGGGCGCGATACCCGTACCTGAATACCCGGCTCTGGGAGAGCGATCCTATGAGAGAAATCTGAGAAAGAGAGAGACGCGGGAAGGGTAGGGGTAGGTTTTGCTTTCTAATCCTTGTGTGAGCGTGTAGGAAAGAAGGAGAAGAAGGAAGGAAGGCGGCCAAAGCCTTAGCCGCTCAGAGCAGAGAGCAAAGAAGAAGAAGCAGAGAAGAAGAAAGAGAAGCAAGAGAGAAGAAACAGAAGAAGAGAAGCACTGTAGCAAACCTACAGTTATGTCGTCTGACCACTGCATCAGACGACGATTGAGCAGCGGCCAGAAGAGAGAAAGCAAGAAAAGAAAGAAAGAAAAAGGCTGAAGAAAAAGAAGAAGAAGAAGAAAAAGACATAGCCGCCAGAGCAAAAGAAAGAGAAGAACAAAGTAAAAAAAAGAACAGAAGAAAAGAAGAAGAACTCTGCGGAAGAAAAGAAGAGAGAAGACACAGCCGTAAGCAGAGAAGAAGAGAAAGAAGAAGAAAAGGAGAGCAGCTGAAAGAAGAAAAAAAAAAAGACAGAAAGAGAAGGAGAAGAGGAGAAGAAGAATCCAATACAGACTCTCTCTCTCTCTCTTATTTTTGTAATCTAATAGAGAACCTTTATATTTCTAGAATTCCAGTAGCTCCCTGAGTTCGACCTCGGGAAAACCATTTCCGAGTAAAAAATTTTGTAATGATAACTTGGTAGCTGTCTTATTACTACAACGACTGTAACTTGACATATAACAAACGCAAACAAGCTCTACCAGCCAGACCGTTTTCAAAACCCACCACAAACATGGCTGCATGCCCACCCCTAAATCCCGAGGGAGGAAACCGCCCTCAAAACCCACCAGGTGGTGGCCTTGGATCCCATAACCCGCCTCCAAGCCCAAATGGAAATGTATAATGAACAAATTGAAGCCATTAGGGAAACATTGGAGGAAATGCAGAACCCTCCCGAACGGGAGGAGCTTAGGTCTCTTAGCTCCTATCAGAATCCCGCTGCTACAGAGACCATAGGACAAATTCAAGTCCCCATGGGCGGGGACGACTTTGAATTGAAACCTAATGTAATTGGCCTGATTAACTTCCATTTCCATGGTCTTGCAAGTGAAGATCCTTTTCTCCACTTGAAAGAGCTAACCCGATTGGCTAAAACAGTTAAACCGAGAAATATCGGGTTGCCAATAGTCCTCATGAAAATGTTCCCGTTTTTATTGCGGGATAAAGCGTCACAGTGGTTACGCACCCTTGGGAGAACCATCCACTCTTGGGAACAGATGCGAACAGCATTTCTCAAGAAGTTCTTCCCAATCGGATGAACCAATGCTTCGCCGTGCTATCACTTCCTTTACGCAACAAAATAGCGAACAGTTTCGTGAGGCATGGGAGAGATATAATGACCTCCTCAGGAAGTGTCCGCACCACGGTCTGCCTAAGCGGCATATAGCCCAGATTTTCTACTATGGGCTAAACGAGACTTTGAAGCAGATTGCAGACGCTTCATGTGGAGGGAATTTCATGAATAAAGACTAGAATGGAGCATTCGAATTATTTGAAAATATGAGAGAAAACTCAATGAACAATGTTTCCATTGTTGCCTTTAATCGTACCAGCCTGCCCCGTAATGTCCACGAAGTTGACACGGGACCCTCCCATTCATCCACAGATCTCAGCCTTATCACACAGAAATTGGATGAAGTCTTTGTCGTACACAAGAAGCTGGACGAGCTTCTGGCTAACCCCGCCCGTTCTATGGCAAGCACCCCCACCTAACCACTTCGTCACAATCCCAATCCTTCCAACACTAGGCTTATCCCTAGAAACCCTGTAATACCTTCCTTACCAAGTGTTGCGCCAAGCGATTCGGTAAGCCATGTAGATCTGGCTTCTGCAAGCTAGTATTTTGACATGGAGGACTAAGCCTTCGTGTGCTCGAAAGCATATTTACATGCGGATGCGTCTTCTGGTTTAGAAGATGCTTGCGCCCTGGGGAACAACCCGTTCTCTGCCACTTATAACCTAGGGTAGCGAAATCATCCGAACTTCGCATAGTCCAGCAACTCGCAGCCAAAACCCCGCAGGTGGACCAATGCGACCGTCCGCACCTGTCATCCCAAGGGCCCAGTCTAATCCTATGGCGAATCCGCCATCGGGTTCTTGCGTACCGCAAACAGAACACGCATCAAGTCCTCTTGAGAAATTGATGCGAATGATGACAGAAATGTCAAAGCTCCATGAAGAGAACATGACATCTCTTCAGCACCAATTGGCGCAGCAGAATGCTGAGATCAGTCAATTACGCATGGCGACTCAATCTCAGGGCACTCTTCCAGCCCAACCTGTTCTAAACCCGCGAAATTTCATACCCCGTGGTCCTCAACCACAGGTACAACCTTCTCAGGGGCAGATTCATCAGATTATGCAAGCTCCAAGCATTCCACCGGGATTTCAGGCTAATCTCGCTGCAGCACCTCACTCTTATGTCCTATTGCGAACCCTCCTCCACCTTATAATCCTACTGGACCCGCATCATCCAATGCGATCACTACGAGGAGTGGTAAGCAGACCGTCGATCCGTGTAACGAACGCGTGCCCCAGACGCCTTTTAAGACGTCTGGGAGGTGGCCTAGACGTCGGACAAGACGTCTGGGATCACATCAAGACGTCTGACCAGACGTCCGGGATCGTTTACAGACGTCTGGAGAACAGTTATGTTCGCACGGGAGATTCGTCTGCGCGCCTGTGCGCGCAGACCTGCGATTCCTCTCTCTCTCTCTCTCTCTCTCTCTCTCTCTCTCTCTCTGCGGCTGCAGGCGTGCTGCGACCACCTTCTCTCTCCTCCTCGCGCGGCCTTAAAAGGGCGCGCCTCCCCTCCCGTCTCCACCGTCTCCTCCTTCTTCTCCTTCCTGTGCGCGAGAGCGAGCGGACGCGAGGGTGGCAGCGGCAGCCGCAGTGAGCGCGGAGGAGGTGCGGCGTGCGAGGGCGGGGCTCTGCCGTGAGGGCGAGCTCGCCGGAGCGGCTTGGCCGGCTGGCGGAGGGCGCAGGGGGCGCGGAGCGACGTGGAGAGGGACCTGCTGCGGTCGGAGCAGCGGACGCGCGAGGTGCGACGCGGGCGGCGTCGCGAGCGGAGGCCGAGCAGGGTTCTGATTCTGGAAAAATTTCCAGAATCAGACGTCTGGGTTGATAGCCAGACGGCAAGGTCGACGTCTGTAAGATCATACAGACGTCTGAAAGGTGAGTTTCCGCTTTCTTCTTCCTTCTTCTCGACTGACCGTACTGAGGGAGGGGGGTTGGCTGTGCGCAGGTTCGCTGATTCGCCATCCCTTGCGAATCAGACGTCTGGAAGTTGTACTAGACGGCGGGAGTGATCTACAGACGTCCGTGTGGGCCATCGGACGTCTGGGGTATAGGACAGACGTCCCCGCAGACTTCTGGACGTCTGGGAAAACACGCTGAACAGGTAATTCTCTGATCCACCATTTAAGACGTCTGGAAGGAGTTACAGACGTCTGATTTTGCACAGTATCGTCTTTCTCGACCCGTTTAGGGCCCGTTTGGGCTCCGTTTTCCGTGATTCGAGTTGCGTTCGTTTCAGAATTAATTCCTCTACCCGTCTACAGTAGCTATACACTGTTTTGAGACACTCCTTGTGTTTGATCCTTGTGATAGGACCTCGTTCGGTTGCAGTCTTGAGAGTCGCGGAGGCACGCGGGATTCCCGATCACGCCCCCATTACTCCCGTTGTACCTGGTAGAGTGGCTCAAGTTATTATTAAAATCTGTTAAAGTATGGAATCATAACTAGAACCTAGGACATTGCATGAATCCTAGGGATGAGAAATATATGGAATGATAGCTCCTAGGTGTTGCATGAATCCTAGGGTCGGAAAACTAGATTGTATGATAGATCCTAGGATATGGCATGAATCCTAGGATGGAAAAAAAGCTAGTGGAATGTATAATACTGCAGTCTTGGAGAAATGGAAAGGAATATAAAGCTGCCTGTAATTTGAATTAATAGCTGTCTGTTGTGAATAAAGAAACATGATTGAGATCATGGATTTTTGAGAACGTGAATCTGGAAAGTGAAACATATGATGTTCTGAGATAAAAAGCTGGAACCCTACGGGGAATTAGGAGTGGAACTCCTGGAAAGAAAAAGGAATGGAAACTGAGATGTAGTTTGTACTGTCTCTTGGGTACGCAGTACCAAGGGAAGTACCTGTGCCTGTTTAGTGCAGAGTGGGGCCAGCCGCCCCAGGGACCCGGGGTTAGGATTGGCCGCTCTGTACCGACTTGTTGGCCCTCGTGTACGTAGTACCGAGGAGAGCTAGTAGTGTTAGGAGAGTACTAGCTACCCCACGGGCCCCGGGGTTCTGCTAGCCTCCTTCACCGATTTGTTAGGCCCATTAGGGCAAACCAGGGTAGTCAGGCGAGGGTGCGCGGACTGTGGAGGGGCAAGGCCCCGGTTTGGTTACTGTGGAGGGGTTGGACCCCTGTTACTGAGAGGGCTCTGCCCTGGTTCCGTGCTGTGCTTTGGGCGCACCCGTTAACGGAAACGACTGACCGCGTGCCAGTGCGGGCTAGCTACCTGTGCTTTTATCGCGCGTGCCGTAGTCACCGTTACGTCTGTCAGTGACCTTGGGGTGGTTGACTGAGGGTAGGATCACCACGGGGGACTCTCCCGGCCAGGAGAGCACCACGTGCTACTTCTACTTTTGGAAAAGACTGCAATCAAGATCGTTCCCACAAGGACATTCGAGATCAAGTAAAGGATCTGAGAAATAAATGAAATAATGAGAAAAATTGAAAGATGTGAATAAAGGAAGTAATAGAACATAACAGCTACTGTACACTCTACTGTTGCCTTTAGTTAGTTTGCCACTCTACTCAGCGTTTTGCTGACGTGTTACACTCGTTCCTTTTTCAGGACCAGGTGTTGAGCAGCCAGGGTCGGCGGCTGCAGAGGACGCTGGGCCGAGTAGGGTCCAATAGAGTTACCACAGCCTTTTGTACCCCTTTTGTTTCTGTTCTAGTGAGTAGTTTTTGTTTCCGCTGTACCTTCTTTACCTGCAGTTCTTGTTATATGATAAATGCTGTTTTACTGTTGTGGTGGTACCTACTGTAGTAGTTTCTTTCCTTACTGCTGTACTTTCTTACTGTTAGTTATATTCATGCTGAATGTGGTTTATTTTACTGTCTTTTGGTTACTTCCTCGTTGGACGACTAGGTCTTGGGATTAGTCGAGTCGGTCCGGTTCTTGTGTCTCGTAGGGACTCGGGAACCGGGTCGTTACAAGATGGTATCAGAGCAAGGTCGTCCCGAGAAGTGAATCAACTGACTGGAAAATAACCAATTCACATGTTTATAGCTACAGTAGCCACCATAACATATCTCTTGACATGAGCACTTAGAAGTTTTGTTAGGTACCGTCTGTTTTGACGTTTCCGTTTTGTTTCGCGTCTCCTTGCAGGAGATGCCTCGTCGCGGGACTGGCGAGACTGGCCGCGGGCGCAGCCGAGGGCGAGGTCGGCGAGGTGGACGTGCTGTCGTTGACGTCTCGGTGGACCAGCCACCACTCCCTGACATCCAGGCCCAGGACCTCGCCAGACTGATACGGGATATTGTACGAGAGGAGCTCCACCCACCGCCCCGAGCACCTCCTCCTGGGGTTGCAGAGGGGGAGTCCTCTGTGGGACCACGCGACGGACGCGGCGCTGGACACGAGGGAGGGGATGGGCCCCTGCCGCCCCCACCTTCCTCCGACACTACTGTACACGAGGCACCTTCGCCTGGAGGTGCACCAGCACCTCCCCTACAGCACCACTTCGAGCTTTTCGGACAGTTCCGGAAGCTGAAGCCCCCCTCCTTCAAGGGGGATGAGGACCCAACCGAGGCAGAGGATTGGATTGAGCAGCTGGAGAAGATCTTCGACACCCTTCGCCCCCCGGTGGAGTGCCGCGTGGCCTTTGCCACGTACCAGCTGGAGAGTGCGGCACACCGGTGGTGGAGGGTGGTCCGAGGACAGGAGAGGGACGAGCCGACGTGGGACCAGTTCGTCACCCTCTTCTGCGAGTAGTACTTTCCCCAGACATGGCAGGACCAGAGTGTTAGTTCAACTACTCATATATAATATTTTGATGATTTTACAAAATGTAGAAAATGAAATAATAAATAAAGCGTAGCATATTGTTTTCTCTCTATAATAACATATTTGCGGGAATTCAAAAAGCTTTCCAAGACGGGAGATTAAAAGCGTGAAGACGAGTAGCAAAAGTATTGGGTCTTAGGCTTTTTTCATGTTAACTTTCAAAGGTTGTAATTTTCATCTTATTTGAGTCTAGAAATATTGTAAAGAGCCCCCAAACATAACCTATAAATAGCTAACTTAGGCTCTCTACACTTAGGATAAATTAGAAACAAAAAAACCCAACACTTATACTTTTATCAGACGTCCATTAAAAAGTCCAGACGTCTGATTTTCCATCATAAGACGTCTGACATGTGTATCAGACGTCTAATTTCAAATATTTCTGGCTTTGTTCATCTCCTCATAAACATCAGTCGAAGGACTTCACTTTCAGACGTCGATAACCGTTCACAGACGACTGATTCTTTACCCAGACGTCCTCATACTAACCGTTAGACTTTTTATCGGCAAAAATAATTTCTAGACGTCTTGACACACTTACAGACGTCTGCCTTTGAACCGTTGGCCATGATTTTCTGTGCGTATCTGTCTACGGCCACATAATCTTTTGGCAGAAGCAGGAAGGAAGAGTATTTAGGTTTCCAGACGTCTGGTAATGTCCTCAGACGTCCGTAACGACGTCTGATCCTCTAAACCTAGAACCCTGTTTGGATCCGATGATAACAGGAACGAATGCACCATTCATTAGACGTCCAGTAAAATAATCAGACGTCTTATGACATAATATCAGACGTCCTTCTTTTGATCCAATAGAGTCCGTTAAGGATATCCTGCAATATTAGACGACCATAGTAAAAATCAGACGTCCTGTAAGACGTCTGATATTATAATTAGACGTCTGATGTTGCTGTCAGAATCATCATTGCCCTGATTTTGTGTGGATTTCGTCCTAAACTCTTGGGATTTGTCTCCAACGGCTAGAAGAGCTCTCCCAAGTGTTCTTGAAGGTTCCAAACTTGCCTATAAATAGACTACAACTCTTCTTTGGCAAAACACACCTCTTGAGATACAATTCCATTAGAAAAATCTCTTGCTCACTACTCTAAGCTCCATCTTGCCCTTGTGCTGTGCTAATACTCTGATCAAAGGGCAAATCCATACTCCCGGCTCGCTCCGTTCTACAAATCATCAGGGAGTTCTTTTCATGCTTAGTAGATAAGAAAGCAACTAAATTATTGGGGTGCTCTATAGGTGTTATTTTTACTTGTTAATTTCTGTATTTTGGGTATCCGGCCTGTCGGGTCCCCGTCTCTTCATCTTGAAGAGAGAAACCTCCGTTTAGGGATCGGAGGTGGGAATTGTAATTGAGGTACACTACCCTCGTTTAAGTAGTGTGGTTAGTGGATTGATCACCTTGTGATCGAAAATCCTAAGTCAAGAGATTGGCTTAGGTGGTGGTTTTCACCCATCTTGGGTTTCCACCTAAAAATAATTGAGTATATTGTGTGATTGAATTTGTTGTATTACAATACTATATAATTTCACTATTCACCCCCCCTCTAGTGCAATTTCATTTGGTGTCAGAGCAGGTTTTCCGCCTACAAGAGTAACATCCGCGGAAAGATCACATGGAGGGGAAGGCGATTTCCACAAGCAGATTGGAGGGGCAATCCACCACTCGACCACCACTCTTCGAAGGAACCAACTACACCTACTGGAAGCTGAGAATGAAGATGTGGCTTCAAGCCAACGATTTCTCCATTTGGGAGAAATGCGAATCCGCATACGTCATTCCCGAGAAACCAGAAACTGGTTACACAGTGGAGCAAATCCATCACCTTGGACTGAATGCCAAGGCAATGAACTCACTCTACTGCGCTCTCAGCTCGGAGGAATTCAACCGCATCAGCCAATGCGAAACCGCCCACGAGATCTGGAGAACCTTGGAGGTTACTCACGAAGGTACATCTAAAGTTAAATCCTCAAAGATAAACTTGTTATCACAGGAATTCGAAGCTTTCTCTATGAAGGAGAATGAAAGACTTGGGGACATGTACACCCGATTCACGTTAATCGTGAATAACCTCAAGTCTTTAGGAAAGACATTTATAAAGGGGGAGCTTCAAAGGAAGCTCCTTCGCTCCCTTGGACCTGAGTGGGAGCAAAAGGTAACGGCAATAGAAGAAGCCAACCAAGTAGAGGATCTAGACATGGAAAATCTACTTGGGAATCTCATGGCTTACGAATCAAAAATGGAGCAAAAGAAGAAATCAACCTCATCGGAGCCAAAGAAGAAGACCTTAGCCTTCAAAGCTACTTCGGATGATGAGGTAAGTACCGATGACGAAGAATTTGTTTTATTAGCTAAAAAGTTTAAAAAGTTTCTCAGAAATAGAAGAGAGATCAAGGGAAAGAAAAGAGAAGAAGATCCTCTAATTTGCTATAATTGCAAAAAGAGAGGTCACATAAGGAAAGATTGTCCCTTACTCAAAAGGGATGATGAGAAGAAACCCAAGAAGCCTTCTGACTACAAGAAGATCTCCAAACCGAAAGGATTCAAGAAGAAGGCGTTTCAAGCAACGTGGGATGACTCCACCTCCGAAGAAGAAGAGGAGGAGGAAACAAATGAAGAAACGGCATGCTTGGGACTAATGGCAACAAATGATGGTTCCGAGTCTGAATCTGAGGAACCTGAGGTAAACCCCTACTCTTTGGATGAATTACAAGATGCCTTTGATTCACTATATATAGATCTTAAGAAAACTAAAACCCAAAGCAAGTCTTTAAAAGAAGAAAAGTTAGAAAATAAGAGATTAATCAATGATCTTGAAGAAAAGAATCTAATTCTTACAAAAGAAACCACTGCTTTAAATATGCAAATAAAAAATCTAATGATTGAGAAAGAGTCATTAACAAATGATTTGTATACAGCAATGAGTGAACAAAAATTTTTAGATAGAGAAGAATTACTCGACAAAATCCATGTGCTTGAAAAATCAAACTCTTTTAAAAAGGATGAAAATGGCTTACTTAGAGTAGAGATTAGGGCATTAGAAGATAAACTAGATATAATGAAAATAGAGATAAATCATCTCAAAGAAAAGTCAAACCAACTTCTTGAGGACCTAGCCAAATTTACAAAGGGGAAAGATAACTTGGACAAACTCATTGCCCATCAAAAACCTTCCTCAAGTAAATTTGGATTAGGCTTTTATGAGCCTAGTCAAAGTGAGCCAAAAAGGGACCCTCCTCTAAAGGAGAACACTAACAAATACGGATCCACTTTACAATGGATACCGAAAAGACAACTCTCACTTTGTTTTGTAGGGATGAAAGGACATCATAATGTCAAAAATTGGATATACAAAATGAAGGATGGACGACTCAAATTAGAAAGACCTATAGAAACACCAAGTCACAATCGAAGATCTTTTGTAGGAGGAAGAAGGTCTACAAGGAGGAAGACAAGGAAACCTCCACCACCAAGGAGGCCGATGGGTGATGGACTCCGGATGCTCCAAACATATGACAGGAGACAAGCGCCTATTTTTGGACCTCCAACCTACGGATGGAGGAACAGTTACATTTGGCAACAACCACAAGGGTCATATTATTGGCCTTGGTAAAATAGGTAACCCTCTCTCTCCCATCTCAAATGTTTCTCTAGTTAAATGACTAAAACATAATCTTTTAAGTGTAAGTCAAATATGTGATAAGGGTTTTAAAGTAGTGTTTACTTCTAAAATGTTTGAAATTATGCATGCATTAACCAATGAAACCCTTCTTAAGGGAACTAGATTTAAAGACATTTATGTTGTAGAATTTGATAAAAATGGCACTTATGAATGTCTTATAGCAAATGATGAGTTAAGTATATGGCATAAAAGACTAGGACATGTTCATATGAAGCTGGTTCAAAAATTAGCTAAACATGAACTAGTCCGAGGTCTTCCTAAAAGAAAATTTTTAAATGAGCTTGTTTGTGATTCATGTAAATTAGGTAAGATTATAAAATCTAGTTTTAAAAGCAAAGAAGTTATATCCACATCAAGACCTTTAGAACTACTTCACCTAGATCTATTTGGACCAACAAAATATGAGAGCCTCAGTGGATGCAAATATTACCTTGTAATTGTAGATGATTTTTCGAGGTTTTCATGGGTCTCCTTCTTGAGATCTAAAGAAAGAGTGTTTTCTGTCTTTTCTATTTTTTGTAGGAAAATTCAAACTGAAAAAGGCTACCAAATCACTCGTATCCGTAGTGATCATGGGGGCGAGTTTGAAAATTCCTTGTTTGATGATTTTTGTCAAGAGCATGGTATTGCTCATGAGTTCTCTTTTCCTCGAACACCACAACAAAATGGAGTGGTTGAGAGAAAGAACCGTACTCTTCAAGAGTGTGCTCGAACATTGCTCATAGACTCGGGGTTACCGAAGTACTTTTGGGCTGAGGCGGTTAACACGGCTTGTTACGTGTTAAATCGCACCTTAATTCGATCCGGATTGCGAAAAACTTGTTTTGAACTATACTATGGGAAAATACCCAAAATTGATTATTTTAAAGTTTTTGGATGTCGATGTTTTGTCTGGAATACCCGCTCTAATTTAGATAAATTTGATGCCAAAGGTGAAGAAGCCATCTTTATTGGTTACTCCTCACATAGTAAGGCATATCGGGTTTTTAACAAGACCACATTAATAGTGGAGGAAACCCTTCATGTCTCCTTCGATGAATCTCCTCATTCCTCCATTGACCGAGTCAATATGGATGATGAAGATGATTCTACTATTGATGTGTCTAACATTCCAAACTCCAATATCCATAATCTTCCAAAAGATTGGATATATCAAAGGGATCATCCCGAAAGTCAAGTCATTGGAAGTGTTTCTGATGGCGTTAAAACCCGATCTCGTTTTAGTTGCACCTTTGGTCTCTCCGCCTTTGTATCTCAAGTTGAACCGAAGAGTGTCGAGGAAGCATGCTCCGAAGAAACTTGGATGATGGCCATGCAGGAGGAACTCAACCAATTCCAAAGGAATGAAGTTTGGGATCTAGTACCTAAGCCTGAAGGGCAAACGGTAATAGGTACCAAATGGGTATTCCGGAACAAGTTGAATGAATCCGGTATAGTTATTCGAAATAAGGCTCGGTTGGTAGCACAAGGGTACAACCAAGAAGAAGGAATTGATTTTGATGAGACCTACGCTCCCGTAGCTCGACTCGAATCAATTCGCATGCTTCTTGCTTATGCCGCCTTTCTTGGCTTTAAACTCTTTCAAATGGACGTTAAGAGCGCGTTTCTTAACGGATTCATTAAGGAGGAAGTTTTTGTAAAACAACCTCCTGGTTTTGAGTCTCATGATAAGCCTCATTTTGTCTACAAATTAAACAAGGCACTATATGGTCTAAAGCAAGCTCCTAGAGCTTGGTATGAAAGGCTCAAAGAGTACTTGTTAAATGCAAAATTCTCTATAGGGGAAGCTGATTCCACATTATTCATTAAAAGAAAAGGAAAAGACATTTTATTAGTTCAAATATATGTAGATGATATTATATTTGGTGCTACTAATGAATCTATGTGTAGAAAGTTTTCAGAAATTATGCAGGAAGAATTCGAAATGAGTTTGATGGGTGAACTCAAGTTTTTCTTGGGCTTGCAAATCACTCAGCTCGAGATTGGAACCTTTGTGTGTCAATCTAAATACACAAAGGAGATGTTGAAGAGATTTGATATGAACAAAAGTAAAGGGAAGAACACTCCTATGAGTGTCACAACTTCCTTAGACTTGGACGAATCAGGTACGCCCAGAGATCAAAAGCTCTATCGTAGCATAATTGGATCTTTACTGTATTTAACTTCCAGTAGACCTGATATTTTGTTTAGTACCTGCTTATGCGCTAGGTTTCAATCAAATCCTAAACAATCACACCTAAATGCTGTAAAACGAATATTTAGATATCTAGTTGACACATCTGATTATGGCTTATTCTACCCTAGGAGTCCACAATTCAACTTAGTTACATATAGCGATGCGGACTACGCAGGTAGCCGCACTGATAGGAAAAGTACTAGTGGGACGTGCCAATTCTTAGGCGAATCACTAGTCTCTTGGTTCTCAAAGAAACAATCTAGTGTAGCTTTATCAACTACAGAAGCTGAATACATAGCCGCTGCACTAGCATGTTCCCAAGTGCTTTGGATGAAAAGTACTTTGAAGGATTTTAACCTGATATTTAATAAGATAAAAATATTATGTGACAATACTAGTGCTATCAACCTCTCGAAAAATCCCGTACATCACTCTCGCACAAAACATATTGATGTTCGACATCACTTCCTAAGAGACAATGTACTTAAGGGAGAAATCGAAGTTGAATTTATTTGTACTGAACTGCAGTTAGCTGATATTTTCACTAAACCTTTGAATTATGATCGCTTTAATTATATACGTAGGAAACTAGGCATATGTAAGCTAAGTGATATTTGAAGAATTTAGTGTTTTAATGGAACCTCTTTTGTCATGAGCATAGATTGAACCTTGATTTCACTAAGCCTTCATTCAAACATCCAAATGCACACTCTGTCCAATATCAGACGTCTGATTAAATAATCAGACGTCTTATACATTAAAATTCGTCGTCTAAACATCTGGGACAGACGACGATTTTATATATAACAAAACAGTAATATCAGACGTCTGGTACGCCACGCAGACGTCTGAACTGTCGTCCAAAAGTGTTGACAGACGTCTATCTCGGAGACAGAACATGTACTGCCTGTCGGACGTCTGAATATATGGCTAGACGTCGTAGGAATCGTCTGACAGGAAAAACGGACGACCCTGTAACTTTAAACGAAAATCCAGGAAGGTCTGTCTGCAGAAATCGGACGTCTAATATTAAATTTAGACGTCTTCTTTGCCGTCTGAGTAAGAAATCAGACGACAACCTGGAGAATAAATCTTTTTGCTGGGGAGGATTCCTGCAGAAATCAGACGTCTATATTAGAATTAGTCGTCTGATTATTCGTCTGATGAATAAAACAGACGTCTCCCTGAAATGGGCAAAAATTCCTCTGCCAAATCCCGACGTCTGACATCGTTGACAGACGTCTGATCGGGGAAAAATCTGTGCGTCGCGGCTTTTCTCTGGACGGTTTGAGATGCAAATCTCCCCAACTTCAGGGGGAGACTTGCTCGGTGACCTTGGGATATAAGATCCCCTTCGCAAAGGTCCCACTCTCCTGTCCAAAATCCCTACCCCACACAAGATCTGCGCGCCGCTCTCCCTCACACCCGACGGCCCACAGCAGCAGCTGGCGAAGTTCTGCTCGCAGCCAGACGACCGTCGCTCCTCTTCGACGACTGACGGAACTGCTGCTCCTCTGCGCGCGTCGTCCCTGCCTCTCGACCGCGCATTTGGAGGCTTCCCTCCTCCCGTATTCCATCCTCAACGCACCACTCATTTCTCCTAAACCTAACCACCCATTCCACCAAATATGCCTCCCCGTAGGAAGCAAGTTGAGGGATCTTCCAGTTCCTCTTCCACTTATTTGGCAGATCAATTGCGGGGTGACATCGCTAGGCAGCGATTTCGTCGTTTCGCGAATGCCAAAGTTAAATGCCCTCGTTTTATTGTTTGGAATGATTTTGCCCATTTGAACCTTCGGGAACACTTCCAAACTCTCCATCTTTTCCAATATTTTGACCGTCAATTCCACTCCGGCATTGGAACTCTTGGTGTGTTCCCTGATCTTTGCTGTCTCTTTTATGCCAACATCGTTGAGGACTACAGCAACGATGAACTTGAACTCCATACCCGCCTATTTGGTCGTGAAATACACATCACATCTGAAACTATCTCTGACCTTCTAGCCATCCCCAATGAGGGAAATGATTTCAATGACATTCTGAGGCAATACGACCCAGAAATCATCAATCAAGAGTTAGTTCTCCCGGAAAAATATGTTGAAAACCTTGGCACTCTACCGTGCAAAAATCTCAAACCCCTTCCACGTCTACTCTCTCGCATTTTTGGGTGGGACCTCCTAAACAAATCAGGAGGTTTTGATTACATCTCACGCCAACACAAGGCTCTCCTTTTTGCGGCCGTTCGTCATATTCCTTTCAATTATTGCCGCCTCATTGTTCGCGTCATGAATGAGGACCATGGGGCATCACTTCCGTTTGGGTCTATTCTATCCAAAATCTTTTCATCCCATCGGATTTCCATAACTGACCAAGCAGTTGACAAGAAAATTGAGCCTTACAACCGGGCCACAGCCGCCAAGATGCATATACTTAGAGAACATCTTGAGCCCGCCGACGAACCCATGGAAGAAGAGCCCCTTCCACCCTTTCCAGACTTCCATGAACCACGGCCCCTTCAAATAGAAGCTCCCCGCTCGAGCTTTGATGAAGCATGGGATCCAGCCACAGATTCCCTCTCCTCCGGCATCTCCCTCCTGCTGCGTCGAACCGGCGAGATGTACACCTACATGGGAAGCATGCGCCGCGACATCGACGAACTTAGATCAGATGTTCAAAATTTGCAGATAGGACAAGGACCCGCTCGTCGCCGCCGCCGCCAAGATCAAGAAGAATAGTTTTAGTGCTTCTATTTTTCTGTCTTTTATTCTAAGTTTGTATTAAGAGGCCTTGACCCTCTACTTAATATTTTTGGGAACAAATAGCTAGTCCATGCTTAAATATTTCTATTCCTAATCAATTTTCCTTAATGCCTTGTCATCTTTTAAACATGCAGTTTTATTCACGCACTCTACTTTGTAGATATTACTCTTGTAGTTTGGATTTTGACTCCCTTTAAACAACCCTTCATGATGATATTCAAAAAGGGGGAGAAGAATGTAGGTAAGAAATTAAGGAATAATAAATAGATAAAGGCTATCAAGTACAACCTTTAGGGGGAGGAAAGAGGAACCTACAGCTATATTTTGAAAATCATCAAAAAGGGGGAGATTGTTAGTTCAACTACTCATATATAATATTTTGATGATTTTACAAAATGTAGAAAATGAAATAATAAATAAAGCGTAGCATATTGTTTTCTCTCTATAATAACATATTTGCAGGAATTCAAAAAGCTTTCCAAGACGGGAGATTAAAAGCGTGAAGACGAGTAGCAAAAGTATTGGGTCTTAGGCTTTTTTCATGTTAACTTTCAAAGGTTGTAATTTTCATCTTATTTGAGTCTAGAAATATTGTAAAGAGCCCCCAAACATAACCTATAAATAGCTAACTTAGGCTCTCTACACTTAGGATAAATTAGAAACAAAAAAACCCAACACTTATACTTTTATCAGACGTCCATTAAAAAGTCCAGACGTCTGATTTTCCATCATAAGACGTCTGACATGTGTATCAGACGTCTAATTTCAAATATTTCTGGCTTTGTTCATCTCCTCATAAACATCAGTCGAAGGACTTCACTTTCAGACGTCGATAACCGTTCACAGACGTCTGATTCTTTACCCAGACGTCCTCATACTAACCGTTAGACTTTTTATCGGCAAAAATAATTTCTAGACGTCTTGACACACTTACAGACGTCTGCCTTTGAACCGTTGGCCATGATTTTCTGTGCGTATCTGTCTACGGCCACATAATCTTTTGGCAGAAGCAGGAAGGAAGAGTATTTAGGTTTCCAGACGTCTGGTAATGTCCTCAGACGTCCGTAACGACGTCTGATCCTCTAAACCTAGAACCCTGTTTGGATCCGATGATAACAGGAACGAATGCACCATTCATTAGACGTCCAGTAAAATAATCAGACGTCTTATGACATAATATCAGACGTCCTTCTTTTGATCCAATAGAGTCCGTTAAGGATATCCTGCAATATTAGACGACCATAGTAAAAATCAGACGTCCTGTAAGACGTCTGATATTATAATTAGACGTCTGATGTTGCTGTCAGAATCATCATTGCCCTGATTTTGTGTGGATTTCGTCCTAAACTCTTGGGATTTGTCTCCAACGGCTAGAAGAGCTCTCCCAAGTGTTCTTGAAGGTTCCAAACTTGCCTATAAATAGACTACAACTCTTCTTTGGCAAAACACACCTCTTGAGATACAATTCCATTAGAAAAATCTCTTGCTCACTACTCTAAGCTCCATCTTGCCCTTGTGCTGTGCTAATACTCTGATCAAAGGGCAAATCCATACTCCCGGCTCGCTCCGTTCTACAAATCATCAGGGAGTTCTTTTCATGCTTAGTAGATAAGAAAGCAACTAAATTATTGGGGTGCTCTATAGGTGTTATTTTTACTTGTTAATTTCTGTATTTTGGGTATCCGGCCTGTCGGGTCCCCGTCTCTTCATCTTGAAGAGAGAAACCTCCGTTTAGGGATCGGAGGTGGGAATTGTAATTGAGGTACACTACCCTCGTTTAAGTAGTGTGGTTAGTGGATTGATCACCTTGTGATCGAAAATCCTAAGTCAAGAGATTGGCTTAGGTGGTGGTTTTCACCCATCTTGGGTTTCCACCTAAAATAATTGAGTATATTGTGTGATTGAATTTGTTGTATTACAATACTATATAATTTCACTATTCACCCCCCCTCTAGTGCAATTTCACAGAGGAGGTGGGAGTTCCACACTCTCCGCCAAGGGACGATGACCGTGAGCGCGTACCGCACGCGTTTCTTGGAGCAGTCCCGCTTTGCAGCGACAGCGGCAGCCACTGAGGAGGAGCGCCTTTGGAGGTTCACCGAGGGGCTCCGGCCTGCGATCCGGGGGTATGTCAAACCC
Source organism: Thalassia testudinum (assembly GCA_037157565.1). Taxonomy (NCBI): domain Eukaryota; kingdom Viridiplantae; phylum Streptophyta; class Magnoliopsida; order Alismatales; family Hydrocharitaceae; genus Thalassia; species Thalassia testudinum. The sequence continues at coordinate 61,626,335 of JAZHRO010000030.1, forward strand.
CTGAAGCTGCCGACGTTTTCGAGGGTGGTAGAGGCAGCTATGACTTACGAGGAGACCAACCCGTCCGCGCGAGAGACCGACGGCGGGCGGAAGAGGCCCTTTCAGCCAGACTTCTCACAGGGCCGGCGAGAACGGAGACACGTGGCGTCCGCAGGAGAGCCGTCACGTTGTGCAGGGCCATCAGTGGCCTTTGGGGGCCCTCGACAGGGGCCAGTCGCCAGCACCGGACCCCCGCCTAGCCGACAGCAGGGACTCATTGAGGGCGGGAGTCGGGTTCCCCTCTGCTACCAGTGTGGCCAGCCGGGCCACGTCAGGAGGGACTGCCCATCTAGGGCAGGAGGTCAGCAGATACTTCCCGCGCAGAGCACTGGAGGGCGCGCAGGAGGCCGCGGTTCCCAGGCACGAGAAGGAGGACCGCAGTCGCGAGGAGGGTACCGGCCAGCACCTACCCGTCCGACGCAGAGTGTGGCTGCTTCGTCCGCACCTAGAGCTGAGGGGCGTATCAACGCCCTAACACACAGGGACGCCAGAGCTTCGGGATCCGTGATAGCAGGTATGGTTTCAGTTTCTGGCAGACTCGTTTACACGCTTTTCGATTCCGGCGCTACGCACTCGTTTACACTGGGACCTTGAGCCCACATACTTCTCACTGGGGCTATTCCTTTTTGGATTCATCTATCCAAGAAGCCCCTCTTTTTGGCCAATCTGAGGGCTAACTTCTTCCTCCTAAATTATTTTCTTTCGATCCGCCTGGGACACTCTCATCCCAAGAAATGCCAGATCTTTCACCATCCACTCCTGAGCTGAAAGAGCTGCTTAGTACACTTACGTATGTTTTCTTGGGACCAAATGAAACGCTCCTCGTAATCATTAGTTCAAAATTGACCAAGGAGCAAGAGTGCAAACTAATGAAGGTTCTTATGGAACACAAGGCAACCATTGGATGGTCTTTATCAGACTTATCTGGCATTAGCCCCTCCTGCTGCACTCACCATATATATACGGAGGAGGAGGCTCGACCTTCCCGCGAGATGCAGCGACGTCTCAACCCTAACATGCGGGAGGTCGTTAAGAAGGAAATTATTAAGTGGCTGGATGCGACTATAATCTACCCGATCAGCGATAGCCCCTGGGTGAGTCCGATTCACGTCGTGCCTAAAAAGGCGGGACTCACCATCTGTGTCAATGATAGGGGTGAATCCATCCCTACACGCGCTCCTACATCCTGGAGTGTGTGTAGATTATAGGAAACTCAATGCTGCATCTAAGAAAGATCACTTTCCGCTACCATTCATTGACCAAATCCTAGAGCGGTTAGCGGGAAATAAATTTTTCTGTTTCCTGGATGGATTCTCAGTATATAACCAGGTGGCAATTGACCCCCGGGACCAAGAGAAAACCTCCTTTACCTGCCCCTTCGGCACCTTTGCATTTTGAAGGATGTCGTTCAAACTTTGTAACGCGCCAGCAACTTTCCAGAGATGTATGCTGGCAATATTTCATGACATGGTGGGTGCCTTTCTCGAGGTCTTCATGGATGACTTTTCGATTTTTGGGCCCTCTTTTGATGACTGTATTGCCAACCTGACCCGTATCCATAAGAGATGTATTGATGTAAACCTCGTGCTTTCCTGGGAAAAAAGTCATTTTATGGTACACGAGGGAATTGTTCTCGGGCATATCATCTCCAATAGGGGTATCCAGGTTGACAGAGCTAAGCTTGATGTAATTACTGATTTACCTGTACCTGGCTCTGTTAAACAAATCCGCTCCTTCCTGGGACGCGTCTGTTTCTATAGAAGATTCATCAAAGATTTCTCCAAGATTTCTCGACCTTTAACTCATCTCCTATCGACCGACGTACCCTTTGAAATGGGCCCCGACTGCATACGAGCATTCACGCAGCTGCGTAATGCTGTCACCAAGGCCCCTGTTCTCCAGCCACCTGATTAGTCCCTCGACTTTGAACTCATGTGTGACGCTTCCGACCTTGCAGTCGGAGCCATCGTGGGACAAAGACGCGATAGACACCCCTTCGTGGTGTACTACGCCAGTAAGACGTTGGACGAGGCCCAACGTAATTATACTACCACTGAGAAAGAACTACTGGCGGTCATCTTTGGGTTGGAGAAATTCCGCTCTTACCTTCTGGGCTCACATGTTATTGTTTTCACTTATCACGCGGCCATTCGCCATCTCATGCATAAGAAGGATGCCAAGCCCAGATTGATTCGTTGGATCCATCTGCTCCAAGAATTTGACATTGAGATCCGCGATAAGGCCGAAGCCCAGAATGTTGTGGCTGATCATCTTTCTAGATTGGACCCTGACCATATTGGACGTACTCTGCCGATTAATGAGATTTTTCCCGATGAGCACTAGTAGTAGTGCGACCGAAGCTAGGTCTTTTGTTTGTTATAGTAATGTCGTTGTGGTACAGATAAAATAACTACAGTTTGTCATCATTGCCACTATTACAATTTTACTCAGAAATATTTTTCTTCCGAGGTCGAACTCAGGGAGCTACTAGAATTCTAAAAGTGCAATGCTTTTATTACAAAAATAAGAGAGAGAGAGAGATTTTGTTTCTTGGCTTTTTCTTCTTCTCTTCTTTCTCTCTTTGCTTGTCTTCTTCTTCTCTTCTTTATCTTCTTTTCTTTTCTTCTTCTTCTTTCTTCCTTCTTCTTTCTGCTTTCAGCTGCGGCACCTTTTCTTTTCTTTTTCTTCTTCTTTGCTTTGTCTGCAGAGCTTCATCCATCGTCTGACTTCTCAATCAGACGGCTTAAGTGGTGTCTGCTACAGTGCTTCCTTTGTGCTTCTTCTTCCTTCTTCTCTCAGTTTTCTTCTTCTTCCTTTCTTCTTCTCGCACCCTGTCCCTGCACAAAGAGAAAAACCTACCCTGTCCCTATACCCGCACGTCTCTCTCTCTGTGTAAAGCACTCACAGGATGCTCTCCCAAAGCCGCGGGTAATCGGGTTGGGTTTCGTGCCCGTGACCAAGTGCACCGGTGTGTGGGTGATGCACGAGGTGTGCTCAGATTGGGTCAGGTCGGATCTGCCGGATCCGCGTGATGAGCTCGGAGACCGGGCGGGTGAGTGGGTGCGGGACCTCACCCCAGTGCTTTCGGAGGCGACCAATAGAAAGCACAAAATCAATTTATACTACTGCGGGGTTTAGTAAACTCACGATGTGGGACTATCTTCAGCGCTCTTCTCGCGCACGCCCGCAGCAGACCGCAGCTTCGCTTCCTCAGCTGCAAGCTCTATTCGCGTCGATTGCTGGGTTAGCTGCCTTTGCACTACCCTCCCGACCTCGTAGCACCTGGAGCCCTGGAGTTCTGAAGCCTGGAGCGCGCGTGGAGCTGCTTCAATGCAGCGTCAATGGCAGCCGGGTGTCGAAACTGCCAGACACGAAAAGGGCCTCTCAGCCTAATCAAATCAGCGGGGGACCACGGCGAAGGTGGTGCGAGGTGCAGCAGGTCATGGGGCGGCCTAGGCGTGCGTGCATAGGTCGCCCTGTGACCGAAGGTGTGGGTGTGTTCGGGGGAGCGATGAGTGGGTGTAGAGCGGCAGTTGGTGGGCGGAGGTTATTCAGCGTGATGAGGTGGAGGTTATGCGAGGGTCGGCGAGGCGTGTGGGGCGGCGGAGCGATGGGAGCGTCTCGCCGGAGGGTGGCCGGAGACAAAGAAGGTGACGGTGGACAGGAGCGGTTGAGGGTTTAATCGAATGAAAGACAGTGAGGAAAAGAAAGAGGGGGAGATGGGGAGTAGTTCTGACCTAGTTACATGGACGAAAGGGCCAGAGCAGGGCGGCAATCGTATCGACTGTCGCCGAAGAAGAAGATACCCAGAGGGAGAGGGCGGCGGCGAGGAAGAGAGCGGGAGGGCGCGCGCTGGGTACGGCGCGACGCGGGAAGAGCGGGCGAAGGTGGCTCTGCTGCTGGTATTGCAGCAGAGCGACGAGACGAAGGAGGAGGAGCCGTCGGAGCTGGTGGGTTTCTACCGGAGTGGGAAGAGAGGAAAAATGGGGGTTTTTCTCCGTCAGGACCAAGCTGCCCCGGTCGGCTGGCGATGGCGGTCCTTATAAAGGCGAAGGCGGAGGGGTGGACGCAGGGAGGCGACGTGCCTCCCTCGCCGGAGAATGGTCGGAGTTGCAACCCATACCTTCCGCGCGTTCGCACGGAAGGTGTGGGCATTGGCAGAGGTCATGGTGGTGTCCCTGCGACAGCAAACGTCGTAGGGAACACCCAGTTCAACTGGTAGAGGGCCTCCCTCACCCTGCACGGCGTCATGCTCCACGTGAAGTCGCCGGAGCATGGCACTTCTCAGAGATTTGCAGGGGGGACCTAAGTGCAAAGAACGACAAAGAACCTAGGGGCCAAATGCGAGGGTTTCGAAAGTTGAGGGTCAAAAAGTAATAGATGAGGACCAAAATGCAAAGTCGGTCAAGAAGGTCTCTTCTTAGGCTCAAGTTTTTATGCATGACTAAATGGGACCTAAGGATTCTAATGGTGAATTTTATTTCTAGGTCAGACCTTGTTTGACTGGCCAATTTACGTAAAAACCTAAATTAAATCATTAATTGGGCATGGTTCTCAATGTAGGTCAAAATAGGTTCCCAAGGCCAAATTGAAGGTTTTAAACCCTAGAGATTATTTTTCTATGAATTTTAGAGGGTTTAGCTGATTTTTACTTTGCCTCGAACCTCGTGAATTGAAGTGGATTTGTTTTAGGGTTACAGAATGTCATTTAATTCCGTGGAGTTGCTATAACCCTTGTTGGATCAAATCATCCCACTTTCGTTCTTATTAGGTTAGTTTGACCTATGTTTGGACCCTGAGTTACCCTATTTACTGATTGTGTTGGTGAAATTACATTTTTACCCCTTATGACCTGCTTTCTTTACAAACTCAGAATTCTCCGAGTCAAGCCTTTCTATGAGTTATGTAGGAGCTTTTTCTCACATATCTAGGTTAGATTGTGCTAGTTAGGGTTCAGATGAGGTTCTCATCAAGCACCTATTTGCAATTAATGTGGCAAGTGGACCTTGGTATGCCGACATTGCCAATTACCTTGCTTCTGGATCCCTTCCACGTGGCTGGCCTAAAAACCAGCGCGAGCGTCTCATGGCAGAAGCAAAGAATTATTTCTGGGATAATCCACTTCTTTTTCGAATAGGTGCTGATCAAATCATCCATTGCTGTATTCCTGACAGCGAATTCCCTAGTGTGCTATCCTTCTGCCACGGTCAGGCCTACGGAGGCCATTTCTCTGGGAGGAAAACTGCAGCTAAGGTGTTGCAGTGCGGTTTCTTTTGACCCTCCCTTCACCAGGATGCAGACAATTATGCCAAACATTGCACTAGGTGACAGTCGTTAGGATCAATGTCACGTCGTGACATGATGCCCTTACAACCCATCCTAGCTGTGGAAATCTTCGACATTTGGGGAATTGATTTCATGGGTCCCTTTCCTCCTTCCAATGGCTTCGAATATATCCTCGTGGCTGTTGATTATGTTTCGAAATGGATCGAGGCTATTCCCACGCGCCATGCTGACCATGTTATATCCACTCGATTTGTTAAAGACCACATCTTTGCGTGCTTTTTGATCCCTCGAGCCATTATCTCGGATGGAGGAAGCCACTTTACCCATGCTTCTTTTCGGGCACTTCTGAGGAAATACGGAGTTCACCATCGTATCGCATCCCTGTATCATCCTCAGACGAACGGCCAAGCAGAGGTGTCGAACCGGCAAATCAAGCAAATTCTCCAGAAAACGGTTCGGCCTGACTGTAAGGATTGGTCCAACAAGCTGATTGACGCACTTTGGACGTATCGGACAGCCTTCAAGACTCCCCTTGGTATGTCTCCTTATAGAATCGTTTACGGGAAGCCTTGTCATTTGCCCATGGAGTTGGAGCACCGCGCTTATTGGGTGATTCGCCAATGTAACCTCGACCCAGACCTGTGTGGTCGAGAAAGGAAACTCCAACTCCAGGAGCTGGAAGAGCTCCGTCGTGAAGCCTATAATTCTGCCTTAACTTTCAAGCAATGCACTGAGGCTTTTCACGACAGCCATATTCGGCGGAAGGAATTTGAGCCATCTCAGCAAGTTTGGCTTTACAACGCCCGGCTCAAATTCTTTCCTGGGAAACTGAAGTCCAAATGGACTGGTCCTTTCCTGGTCTCAAGACCATTTCCCAATGGGGCCGTTGAGATTGAAGATCCCAAATCTGAGCATAAATTTACGGTCAATGGGCAGCGTTTAAAACCCTATGTTACTCATGAACCTGCCTCCGTTGAAGAAACTGTTGCCCTGCTAGAGGGTAACTAATGTCGTGCCTCATTCTGAGTCTAGCTGGGGACGTTAAATTCAGCGCTCGTTGGGAGGCACCCCAATAACACTCCGCCTCTGTCACACTCACTTCACTTTTCACTTCACCACCCACCATCCACCCACCCTGCCACCCTGCTGTATACCCTGCACCTCAGCTCTCGTTACCCGATCTTTGCTCCTTCCTCTACCCTACCCTGCATGCATATGAGGACATAGCATCGTTTGGCATGGGGGGGTGGATAAGCATCCATAGGATCTGGGTATTTTATGGTATCATGCAGTCTTCATCTATCTATAAATATGTAAAAAAAAAAAGGTGTTTAGTAATGATCTGAAGGCTGAAACAAAAATACAATAAGTGTTTATGGATATTTAACCACTGTTTTGAAGACTTTCCAGGCCACAGAAGCTTGATTCGCTCAGGTTCGGCTTAATTCACTTGAGCATTGACAAGATAGATCAAAATCTCTCCTAAATAAGAACATATTCTTAGACCTGAGACATCAGTACAGGATCCGTTGGTTTGCTTCTACTCGTGAGCCTAAGTAATATTGGTTCACATTACACAAATCAAGAAAGACCAAGTGAACATAAGATTCAACCCTAGTGTTCATTAGGGAAGGTGGAGTCCTTACCTGTGCGCGCAGGTAAACTTTTTATCCCAAGCTTTAGTCTTGTGTTTTGGAGAGACTCTTTCTACCACAAAGGAACTCTCCCACCAAAAGAAAAGTGTGCTCCTCCAAATAATGTTGTAAGAGATATACTGACACGTGTTTAAAAAAAAAGCTGCAAATAAGTTAGTATATCTGGCAAATGTCTGTAAAGTCTTCTCCCCACAAAAGTTCTTTAGGGCAAGTTACAAATACCCTGTTTTCTTTGAGCCACAAATGTAATGGGAGTTGAGTTTTTTGTCATCTTTTTAAGGGTCAATCCAAAGACACGAGTTGAAACTTGGACCAACCTGCACTTAAAAATTCGTAAAACCCTTGGCTTGAGTCTTAATGTTCATTTGGTCAGTCTTGATCCTTCACTATGCACAAGCTATAATCTCTTGATCTCTCAAGTACGGCAAAAACCTCCTGGGTCCTAGAAATCGTACTAAAGGTTTAAATATCAAGAGTCCAAGTTAGTTGAGAGATGGTCTATGTCATGTGAGACTTAAAGTACTGGTAGTCTTCTCTACAATTGGTTCTCACAATATCCAACAAATAAACACACCTATGTCGCCAAAGAAGAAGATCTTCAGCTTAAGATCATTTCTAAATACAATACAAAAATGTTTTGCTAGGGACTAGCAAAAGATAGGAATGGGGGTATGATTGCACAGCAAAAATGCACCAACAATTGTGCCATCTTGTGATATTTCCTAGCATTGCCAGTGTATATTAGGTAGCCATAATCGCATTTGTAAAAATAAATGCATGCATGCATTTATTTGAGAGGGGAGGAGAGTGAATAAAATGACCTTGAAATTAACGTATTCCTCAAGTGCTGCCTCGCAAATTCACCATCTTTATTTTTATTTGGCTTTGAATTTCTTCTCCGCGCAGCTACAGGGCATGGCTGCTTCTTCGCGCCACTCCTTGCCAGCCGCATGCTTAGCCATGCATGCAGCCCAGGGCATGGCTGTGCATGCCTCTTTCCTCTTTAAAAAGGGCACAGCCATCTTCCTTGCGCCAGAGCTTGGTCCACAGAACACACAGCAGCCTTCTTCTCCAGGCCATCTCCTCCCCTCTCCCCTCCATACGCAGCATCTCTTCCTCTTGAAGAGACACGCTGCAGGCAGGAGCAGCTCACACTGGTAGACAACCACCACTGTGAGTCCCACCACCGCCCAACTCATCTAAGAGTCGGTGGGCGTGGTGGTTCACTTCGTTGTTTCACCCGCTCAACGTTCTTCTGCCATTGCCACAGAATCGAGCTTTGAAGCTCAACCGCAGCAGCAACAGCCCACACGCATGCAAGCACCGACCGCAGCCTCTTTTCGCACACGCAAGCACCTTCCAGCGCGTCCGCGCACATAGCACCAGCTGCAACCGGCTGTCCAGAGCGCTGCACTGTAGCTACTGTTCATGCTAGAGAGAGCAACACTGTAGCTACAGTGCGGTGGCCGGAAAGTTTCTCACTTATCCGGTCACCATGCACGCCCGCAACCGCCTCCAGCCCGTCACCGCACACGCCCGCGCCTTTGCCCACTCCCGCATCCGTGTCTTTGCCAGCGTCAATCCAGCCCGCAGCGTAGTGCACTGCGGTCTCCCTCACGCCCGCTCCCTCTAGCGTGCATGCGCATCTTCGCGCGCCTGCGCCTGCGCTCACCATCAGACGACGGGCGCAGCCTCCAGACGGCTTAAGCTCCCGCGCCCTCTTCCTCCAGCAGATGCTCTCTCTCTCTCTCTCTCACAGCCACTCTCTCACTCCCTCCCGCAGACACACACACACACTCACTTGTACACGCCTATATACATACTTATATATATATACATATATATATTTATATATATGTTTATACATATATATATCTATATATTTATATATATATATATTTATATTTATACACACATATATATATACATATATATACACACATATATACATATATATCTATAAATATAAATACATACATACATACACACATATATATATATATATATATATATATATATATATATATATATATATATATAACTACATATACACTTATATAATTATAACCCTATCTATATATATACATATAAATATATACTTACCCTCGTATCACCTACCCCGCGTTATATCGCGGGAATATCTGCACCAGTTGCTGATATTCCCCGATACCCGTGTATGGAAAGCGTCTCCGCACACACCTTCCACCCATCCATCCAACACTCCACGCGACACTTCGTCCTGTTGGTTGCATCTTCCTAGACGACGATCAACTTGACATCGTGCTACACACCATTTCCACCTCCACCCCCACCCCTATATATATATATATATAATATATCTATATATATACATATATTATATTTATCTTAATTTTATTTCTCTTTCCTGCTACTAAAAAGATAAAAAATATATATATATATATAAAAGGGAAAAGATAATCTTTGTCTTGCAGGTATTCGGTTTTGCGGATAGCAAGACCAGTTTTGGAAACCTAATTTGGCTCAAAGCCAAAAATAATTTGGCTCAAAGCCAAGAACCTGATTTTGAGGGTGTACCTCAAGGACAAAAATTATCAGAAAAAAATCTTAAATAGAAAAAAAAATACCAAAAACATAATAAACGAACGGAAAAGATTCGTTGTAGAAAAGACGTAGAAACTTATTCACCTCTAATCCTGCTTCCCTGAGTTCGACCCTCGGCCTAAAAGTGACCAAGATAAAATCAAGTAGGCCAGGTTAAAAATTTTGTAAAAAGATGGTCAGGCTCAATTTAGGTTAACCACTATACTCATTTCAACGATTAAATCACCATATTAACACAACCTATCCAAGCCCGACCAACGCCCCTCGATCAAACCCATCACCACAGCCACAGACCGACCTAGGCACGCACGCCTAGGCCGTTCTGAGCCACACCGACCCCCGTCTCACCTTCGCCGTGATACGGTGAAGGTTTTCCTGTTGTTTGACAGGGCCGCCAGGCCGTCTTCATGTCATGCAGGGTTGGGCCTCCGTCCGCCATTAATAGACAAGCAAGCTTGCTTGCTTCAGAGCTCCAGGCCGCGCGTTCCAGGCTTCAGGGACTTCAAGCTATGCGGGTTGAGTGTGCGCATGCATCCAGCTTGAGAGCAGTTGCTGCAAGGCCCTCAGCTGCTCCAATTGGGTGGAGTTCTCCTCCTGCGGGCACCAGCGAAGCAGGTGGGACTTTTAGTCCTACCTCGGAAAGTTTGGAGCGTGGTGAGTGATATAAGTGGAATTTGTGTTTTAGCCTGATTGCCTTCAATCACGGGGTGAGGTCCCTGGCCCACTCACCCGCCTCGTCCGCGACCCACGCTCCGCAAACCTGGCTCACCTGACCCGATAACCCTGCACTCCTCGCGCATCACCCACGCTAGTGTGCCTGGACCCGGGTGTGCTTGACTTGACCCGAGTACCCAATTGGCTCTGGGAGAGCAAAGAGAGAAATAGAGAGAGAGCAACGCGAGGGGAGGGTAAGGGTAGGTTTTGCTGCGTGGTGTTGTGCAGGGAAGGAGGAGGAAGCAACTGCGGGAAAGAAGAAGAAGAAGATGGCACTGTAGCCGCAGAGAAGCTGAGGCAAAAGAAGGAGGAGGAGGCAGCTGCTGAAGAAGAGGAAGAAGCTGAAGGTGCAGCAGAAGAAAGAAGGAGACGAAGCACTATAGCAGAGGCGCAGCAAAGAAGAAGAGGAAGAAGAAAGAGTGAAAGCATTGTAGCATTCGCTAGTTAAGACGTCTGATTCACAGAATTAGATGTCTAAGAAAGGAAAGACAGAGAAAGAAAGAAGGAAAAGGTGCGGCCAAGAAGAGAAAGAAAAGGAAGAAAGAGAAGAAAGAAGAAGCCATAAAGAGAATTTCCTTTTCCATTTCCATTCTCTTTTTTAGTTTCCTTATGGACTCTCATTTATATTATTGTTAAATATCATATTTTGAGAAATGTGATTTTAGTTTCTAAAATATCAATTTGCTCCCTGAGTTCGACCTTAGATAGTTTGACTTTCGAATAAAAAAATTGTTATTTGTTTACACGCTTTTTCGACTATACTGCAACGAGATTGATTTAAAATACGATAAAGCGTTGCAACAATCATCAACTCTGGCAAGGCCGTTCTTGAGTCCTCCAACCTTCTCCTCACGCACCAACAAGTGATAAATATCCCCCATCTCATTTCACTTCTTGTCATCAAGTCACAACACGTCATCTCCCCTTCTTTCTTCTTCCTTGAAGTCGTTGTCGACGACGACCATGGAGCACCTTGACCTTGTCTCTTTGCTGCTCCTCGCCATCAAACAAGACTGCGGTTCCCCTCCTCTTGTCATCACCGTGCTTCTTGCTAGCAAAGGCGACTCTTCTACCCCCTCTTCGCTCCAAAGCACCTTGTCGGGCCCATCTCCTTCTCCATGTCCGGCCACCTTCCTCCGACGTCCTCTGATCTCCTCTCCTCCTCCTAGGTATCCTCACTTCTTCATCTCTTCATCTAAAGTAGTTTAGGACCCTTAGATCTAGGATTCAAGCTTAACTACTCCTCCCTCTTCGACGTCTTCTCCACGACCGACCACGCACCAACCATGCTCCGACGAGCCGTGTCGCCTCGCTCCGGCCACTCTCACCACCGCTGACCACCCCACAAGCTCTGCCTCTCCACACCAAATAAAAGCCCTCTCCCACTCGAGGGTTTCAAGCCTCCACGACCTCCACCGAACACTTGACGCTGCCACCCCCTTCCTCGATGTCGGCTAGCCACCTCCGACATTCTTACAACAATTCGCCACCACCACCACATTCAGTAAGGTGAGGTGAGGCTTTTCGACTTCTTGCAAGAGGTTGAAGCCTCTCTTCGCACTGAACCCATCACCGCCGGTGAGCTCCTCGCCATCTCCACTTCCGACGTCGTCATCCGCTTTCTCCATCGCCTTTGATCACCAAGTCAACCTCGCCACTGAATCTTTAACGTGGCACCAATCCTCCTTCGCCGTTTGTCAGGCTCCGCAACTAGCCAGAGCGCAATTCCGACCAAGTTTCAACAGCCACTGTCGAAGAAGGAGGAGCAGCTACTCCTTTGCAAACTGTAGCAGGGACCAAAATGAAGGAAAAAGAAAAGTTACGGACCCAATCACAAGGGTTCCTAAGGGCCTGAACGTGTACATCTAGGGACCTAATTGCAGCAATGCAAGGACTTATTTGAAGAACTCCTTTTTATATTAAGTCTTTATTTCCCTCATTGGATTGTTCGATTTCCTTTGAAGTAATATTTTCCAACATTAATTATTAGATATTTTGAATGCTTAAGTACATTATTCTCTGATTAACTTTCACTAAACATAAATTAAATATAATTTCTCCAATTATAGAATCGGGTTTCGAATTCAATTTAAATCTTTCTGAACTAGATTTTGTGCATAGAAAAATAGCTTCATTACATCTAGTTCTGAGTTTAATTTTTGCTCAAACCCACAATAGTGGTACTTGCACATTTTGTTGTTCCCAGAGGTGAACTCGAAATACACTGTGTTTCGAATTTATAAATTGTAAGTGTCGACACACTTTTATTGTCTGTACTGCAACGCATTCTATTTTTAAAAATCATAATAGAATCAAGTTAACACATCAGTTGCTCCAATTTAATCTCTGTCTATATTTGTATGTGAGCTAACTAATGATGGTGCTTTGCTGCAAGGTAAAATACTATATGACATAATTATTTTATCTTGATGTTCATCGCCCAATAAAATAATCATTCAATAACAAATTTACAGTTAACTTGTATCTCTCCAAATGATTCCACCCAAGAGAGTGGGTTAAGTTCTAACTCACACACCCGCCCCCTTCTTAACATCAAATCAAGGGAGGTTCGATTATCCTTAATTTATCCCTCATCAACCTAAAATAGAGAATGGGTGAATCTTATATCAACCAGATAACGTCTAAGGATTACTTTACTTGGGAGATTGACCTCTCTTTTACAGGATTAACCTACGTCTACTTAGCAGATTAACCTACATAATCATAACATTTGCTTTCAAGGGTTAACACCTATTTTGTTAACACAAATTCTAAGAGATGTTAGCAAAATAAATGTTAATTTCGTAACTCTCCTACACCCAAACTCCACTAACCAAAAATTGATATTAACATCAGTTTAAGTAAGTATCACAGTAGTTAATTAACAGTACGATTTAACATCATTTAAGGTGAATATAAATTAAAATTAACACCACTCAACGTAGAGTTGACACTAATTTATCCAGAGTGGAATTTGAGAATAAAAAAATTAAGGAATTAACACATATTTTATTAATATGACTCAGAACTAACATTAACAAAATATGTATTGACATCTTAAAATAAGTGTTCAGACTGTGTACGTTAAAATCTTGGGTAAACGAAAGTCGACCCCTCCCATCCACAAAATAAATAAAAAAGGGAAGGTCAACCTCAGTAAAGTAGAGCAAATATCTCATTTACAACACTAAATGACATGGAAAAAAATTTCGAAGTTTTCAATTCAACATTAAACTTGAATTAAATACCTGGCAAATTAATTACGTGTGTTCCAAGTTCCAACCACTTTCCAGATCCAATGTGGTCAAGAGTCCGTATAGAATTTCAAGTTTATTCTAATTCTGGTATGCTTAGACCAAACTTAATCCGGAATTTGCAAAATTGTAATCTTAGAATTCGAAATTGATATAACTATGGCATGTTCGGTCTCCTCTTGATGTAAGATAACCCTCATTTATGCGAAGGGATGGGTTAACATGGGAATGGGAATTAACTCAAATTTGTCCAGACCTGTCACCAACGGGAGGATTGGGACTTAACCCTACTTCTCATCCTTTGTAAATGGAATTATCTCTCCACGTAACCTTTTAATTTATGCATACACTAATAAAAGATATCACAACTCCTCACGTCACATTCTCTCTTCCTAATTTACTTCCTTGGGTTACCTAATCTTTATCTCCTCCTTGTTTGGTCATGTTGTAAAGATATTAAACTATAAATGAACATTCCTTTATCTCCTCCTTATTTTATGTCGATCAAAGATGTGAGATATTCATGGAAATAAGGATTTTGTTTAGATCGTTATTCAATATATATTTCATTACATATTTGCTAATTTTGTATCATGAAAGTTAATCATGCTTTTAGGGCTAAGCATGGAATTAGATCTTGTATTTCCATTTTAAAAGAAAAGCAATTGAGGTTGTACGTGGCATCTCAAAATATAGCCTTACACAATACCCTCATGGAAATAGGTAGTAGGTTATAAAGTATTGATAATTGTTACTTAACAACTTAAACATAGTCAATTTATGTAAGTTGCCTTGCATCCATTGGGTTCATATCTAATTAGTTATCAATGTTGATTTTCCTCGATTAGATTCAAATTTTTTGACTAATACATCTTGTCATTCATGCATTGATCGAGATGATCAAGTGGCCCAGTTGGAGAGGAGCAATTAGGTTTCATGTAGTGCTTGTGCAAAGATGAAATAGTACTAATTTCTTATCCTTCTCGATGTGATCGGGTAAATTTTGATATAATCCAAAATTTTGTGGAGATTAAATTGTTATTAGAACTTGAATCACATCCAACTAAATTTTGTTGGATTTATTTACACCCCCTTACCATTAGCAACGTATGTTGGATTACCACTCTTTTTTAATACTCTTTGCTATGTTTGATGATGAGATGCTTGCAAATAACTCTCTTTTAGCCTGTGGATGATCCTACATTATAGACATTTCATTTGATCATTCATGTTTACCATGATGTACTTGTTTATAATATGGTCACATGTGTATAAAATGTTGTTTTGGTAATGATACAAGAAGTCAGTCGCCTAAGTCGAGGATACATTAGCATATGCATGTATGACCATATCTCTAAAGTAAGTATTGTTGGGCAAGCTCGTATGTGAGTAGGGTCTCACCATTGGGTTGACTAGGTATATTCACCTATTTATATCCCCCTGAATATGGAATAAAAACCTACCAAATAAATGGATACCTAAATTGACTTTGAATAAAAGTATGTTTTGTTTTATGATACTTAATACATTTGATGTATTTTGATATTGTGTTACTTCTAGATTGGCCTTTATTCATAGGTTTATGGAATTGATGAAATATTTATTACTTATTTGTATTTTTAAATAAAAATGCAAATAGCATACCATATTTGTAGGTACGTAGGAGATTTGATTTCCTAGTGAGTAATTATGCGACAAATCTTAGGACTCGATATCTTTCCATTAATTAATTTTACATGATATGGAAACATAGTTTGCGAATCCACATTAAATTTATCTTTGTCCGTCATTTAGAAAGTTGGATTTGAATTTGATTAAATCATGTATGAGCACGTGCATAAGATTTGATAACATAATGTAAAGTGACACACTAACTATATGTTTAAGTGTGTATTCTTTATATACAAAAGAATTATTTTTCTTATATATTTGATGAACTTATTTCCTTTTCTATAACCTTATATCAAATTAGAATGTGGATATCTAGGACCAAACTGATGCACATTCTAAGTACGATATCAAAAGCACCACCTACTTTTAAATTATGTAAGTATTTTGCCCATATCATTGAGATATCTATGTAGTTGATGTGAAAATACTTGATTTCTTACCAATATCATATTAAGAACGAAAAAATTCGTCTAAAAATTCTTTACCGGTAGTCGGATACAAACACCAACTTTCACTGTGACGAAGGAGATGCAACTTCAAAATTTCACTAGTTTGGACATCCTTATTAGGTAATCTATCTGGTCAATATGTTTAGAAGGGCGTAAATGTAAAACCTCTTCTCCAAGATAACAAAATTTAACATAAAATTCTTATAAAATATGATATTGTACATATGCTCCTTGGTTTATTGCATTTACATAAATACCCAATAATGTTGCATAATTGTACATTCACGCCCCTGTACTTGTTGAAGTTCTAAAAATCAACCATATAAGGACTAACTTAAACTAAAGTCAAGGTTAAGGTCAATCAACACACTACTGTCATCAAAGGTTCCCATTCCCAAAAGATAATAAGAAGTGAGGGTAGAAAGAACTCTTCCGCTTCAAGATATATGCATGAGATCATCTTGAAGCCACAACAAACTTATGTTTAAGGCAATGCAATGCATGATATCACATTGGTTTCCGTATCGTCAAAGATGAGGGAAAAATGGAAAGTTAGGGCCATATATGTAATGTCATATTTTGCAGGGATATAAACATAAAAATCCTATCCAAATCCGAACGCAACCAACCGTAGTTAGTAGTTTACCCTCGCACGCAGGAAGTACAGCGCGCTGCCTCCAAAACTTTGAATGTGGGCCCCACCGTGGGACCCGACGGAGCACAAATGGATCCAATATTCGGATCCATCCGGAGTTTTGAAAAAATTTGGCGACCGCGCCAAAGTCCTCGGCCGTTCCCTCCCGTTACAGAAGGAGCCACAGATCACATCTATAGCTATATATATATATATATATATATGAGATAAAGAATGGATAGAAATAGAGATAGCCGCCTTGTTGCAACCCCATCCCGCTCTCTCCAGATCTATTTCGAACTCCCCTCCCGCGTTCGTGACCTACCCAACCACCGTTTGCACGCATGTCCTCCCCGCCGCCGACGTGCTTCGAGGAGGAGCACGGGCTGAGGCACCACGCCTACAGCAGGAAGCAGAAGTCCCTGGGTCTTCTCTGTACCAAGTACGGGAGTGTTTGGGCTGGCGGAAAGATCCGATCTTGGGGTTTGGGTTCTCGGTGTTTCGAGTGCTGTCGTTGGTTTCTGGAGTTGGGTGTTTGGGTGGTGGTGTTTTTTCCGGGTTTGCCTGGGTGGAAATGGTCGAAAGATCCGATTTTCCCATGTGGGTGTCGCTAGGATTTTCGATTTTTGGGGTTTTTGAGGTCTGGAGATGGCCGAGATGGTCGAAAGATCTGATCTCGGACATTGGCGGCTGCTTTCTTTCATGTTTTGGGTACTTCTAAACGCTTTTTTTTCTTTTTTTGAATTTCCCAGCTTTGGGAAGAGGTACAGGTCTCAAGTCCTGTGATGGAAGTTGATTTTTTTTTTCTTCCTTATTTTGGTGTTTCCCGGAAGATTCGATTTTTCCACGTGGGTTCTTGTTCTGTCCCCCTTTTGGTTCAAGTACAAGCGATGTAACCTGTCGATTTCGACTTTTCTGGGAATGAGGGATCTTTATGGAGATTTTTAGATATATTTTCTCTATTCCTTATTACTATCATTATTTTTTGAGGTCTCTGTGTTCGAAATGTTGGAAATTATAGAGGGGTTTGGTGAAGCTTTATTTTTATTTATACGTGTCTGTGCCTTTTCGTGGTTTTGGTTTCCAACACCATCCCCCATTTTCAAGATTTCTGGGCTTTGCAACGGTTTGCAACGGCCTAAAGATTTGATTTTTGGCGTTGATTGGCTCGTGCAGCTTCCTAAACCTGTACAACAAGGATGGTGTGGACTCGGTGGGTCTGGATGAGGCTGCGAGCCGCTTGGGGGTCGAGAGGCGGCGGATTTATGACATTGTCAATGTGCTCGAGAGCGTTGGGGTGAGGAGCCCTCTCTCTCTGCCTTCTATATTTTTCCAGGAATTGGATTTTTGGTTCTTGGGCTGAAAGGTCTCACCTTGTATGCAAATTACTGGTTTTAAGTTCAGGTTCTCGCAAGGAAGGCGAAGAACAGGTACTCCTGGATCGGGTTTTCGGGAATCCCCAAGATGTTGAAGGATCTCAAGGTTGGATCTTTTGGATGATCCTGTTAATTTTGTGGCTTTTCTACCAGTTCATGTGTTGATGTTCTCTTTGAGTTGGGTTTGCTTTCTAATGCTGTGGAATGAATCAGGAGGAGGGGCTCAGGGAGATATCCAATAATCCCGGGGGTAACCCGTTTGCATATTACAAAGTATGTGTTTTGAATTATGTCCATTGACTGCTAATTGAAAAAAAAAAAGAATCTTGCTTTTTTTGTGGAGACGTGATCTCTTTTGTTCTCGCATAGTTCGTTGAGGACGATGAGGATGAGAAGTCATTGGATCAAGATGGTGATCTGAGAGAAGATGTGTCGATTTCAACTGTGAAGGGATCCTCCTCTGGCATGGTTCCTTCGAAAAACAAATCAGGTATTGCAATTGAACTGAAGTTTGTTGCTTTGTTCTTTGATTTATTTGAAGTTATGACCTGTGTTTGGAGAAATTATTGGTTGGATCTTCAGCAAATTTGACGGCTTTTAATAAAGTTGGGGAAGTTTCAGTTATGCTTGTTCTAAATTGAGTTAGGAACCTGTCCCTATTGTTGCAAATCTCAGTCAATTTTGTGCAAGTATTAGTTTATAAAATTTGTTAAAGAAAGACTAGCATTTTTAACAAGTAGTGGAAGTATGAAGAAAAGACATCATTTGTTATTGTAGGTGCTGAAAATAGAAGAGAGAAGTCTCTTGGTCAGCTCACACAGAACTTTGTTAAGCTGTTCCTCACCTGTGAGGTAAGATTTAGTTCTCGTGTCATATTGTTACAAACTTTAGGTGCAGTCTTTTAGAATCCTGATGGTTTATTTCTACAGGCTGATACCATTTCGCTGGATGAAGCTGCAAGATTGCTGCTTTGTGATGGCCATGATGCAAACCAAACGCGAAGTTAGTCGTCTTGGTTTCCTATTGCATCCATTGTATGATTATATGCGTCTTGGTTCTCTGTCTAACTTATCCATTCAAGATGCAAATGCAGCTAAAGTGAGGAGGCTATATGATATTGCAAATGTACTGTCTTCCATGAACCTGATTGAGAAGGTGAGACATTCCTTGAAGTACAAAGATGTTAATAATGCTGGGTATCATTTAAGATTTTGACCCTAAGTTTTTGACAAGAATTTTGTCCACTTGAGAAACTTGATGTCATTATGTTGTGAATTTTGGATTGCACTTGTGAAATTTTGGTGAAACCCTGGCAAATTTTAATGGGGCTTTCTAAGATTTAGTGGATTTTGTCCTTAAGTCTCCTTTTGTGCTCCAATGCTTTTAGATTTTCCCAATTTCAGAATAATAATCGATGACTCCTTGTGGGCATTGTCTCTGATAAGGGGTTTTCTTTTCCTCCAAAAGCACTGATAAGGGCATTTCATGTTAAAAGCTGTAGATTTTCATTTAAATTTGAGGAGATCAGTGCCACCTTTGACTAATTTCAAAATGTGCACTTGGTTTTTTGTAGACTCAACATGCTATTAGTAGAAAGCCAGCATTTAAATGGTTGGGTGTTAATGGGAAGCGCAGCAGCAACACTACAAAACATCCCCCACCTCCCACTATAAGACAGTGGAACAAGAGGGCATTTGGAACAGACATTACCAATGTGACGTGCAAGAGGCCAAAGCTTTCGATGGGTGTTCCGAAGCCCAGAAAGCTTTTAGCAAAGAATGATGACATAAGGGAATGCAACCTAACAGCTCAAAGGCAGCTCCAGGGATCAAAGGTCTTCAGCTTTGGGCCATTCCAGCCATCAGGGGAGATGAAGAACCCAGTATGCCCAGAGAAGGAAGAGGGCAGGATGGAGGACTGGGAGACATTGGCTTCCTCGTTCCGCATATCGTATCATAGCCAAGGTATCATTAGTGGAAGACTTGCTTGATACGTTTGTGATGATAAGTGGAACGTTGTATTCTGGATTTATATTAAAGATCGCATATAGGGACTATGTTTGGTTTGCCATAGCAATTTGATCCCTGCAAAAAATGGAGAAGTGCCAATAAAGCATAATTCACAGTAACCGGTAAAATTTGGCAAATGATAGGAAGATTTACATGCAAAACATTAATAACCTTCTTGATGTGGTGTGTTAACTGATTAGCATAACTGCATTACTATCTCATTCTTTCTATAGGTAAAAGATTAGTATTTAAGCATTTTATCCTATTACCACTTTGGTGAACGAATATCCAAGGTTTAATCTCTCAATTATACCCTTGTCATGTCTGTCAAATGAGAAACCAAATAAGACCTTGCAACTGATGCACCGGTAGGATTGCATTCCTAGTTGCCCTGTTTGATTGGTTGGTGCGTGCATCATTAACGAGTGCGTATCAACTTGGTGAAAATGCCATAGAAATTAGAAATCCATAACTTGGCAACTTTAAATAGTGTAATAGACTGAATTTGGATTTTAATATGAGCATATTTTTAGTGTTTGCAGTACAATTTTGAGTTCAAGTAAATTTAACTTCAAATGACATGTAATCTTATGTTTATTAGTTGCTGTGTTCTTTAAGTGCAACCTCTAAACATAATGGACTGAATTGGAGTGGTTCTTGGCCGAGTACACAAGTAAACTACATTGCACCTATGTCCTATCCTCTATTGGTTATGCATATCATTTGCTGATAAACTTGTTATGCATGCATTTATGTATTATATTCTCTCCCTCTGATTTGTCTTTACCGTCTTTTATATTCTACCCACACCTCCACAACAATTAAATTTATGTGTTCATTCTCTTGTGGATGTCTAAAAATTACGTAGTAATCCTAAATATCTTTATTTCCTTATTATGCTTGGCTTTGTGCATTCATCTTTAACTATGTGACTGGATCTCCAGTAGTAGTATGATAAAAAAAAAAGAAAATTGTCAGCTGATTTACCGATCACCGTTTGCTCTTTTATTTTATGGCAGCATTGAGCGAGCTTTTTGCTCACTATATGGAGGCATGGAAGTCATGGTACCTTGAAGTTGCTCATGGTGGAACTCTATCTTCCCACCATACAATGGTCGAGCAGCCTATGTGAGCCAAGATTGAAAATAGATGGCAAGTCAGGATTGAATCAGTTGATCTGATTGATAGCGCTGATTGGATATTACTTGATCCCTGATCCGTAGGAAGCTACTAACAACAGTTGAATTTGGTGGATGGGGATCCCTACAATCAATTTGGATTGGAGTTGGGCTGGATTTTCCTGACCTGATTGCATGGTGCAAACCTTGATGTTAGCTCCCTGCACTGCTCAATTCAAATTAGAATTGCTTTTATAAGCACAGCTGGAAAATTTTACATGTAGGCATGTTTTTCTCACTTATTTGGTGTGAGGGGTGTGGCATGGGCCTGTTAGTATTTTCTCAATGCATCAGGATCTCAACTGCCAATTAAGATTTAAGGGCATTGTTCATTTCCTCTCAGCATTAACTGTTGTACTTTGTTCCTATATACAAAATCTCTTTCTTTGAAACTCCTGATTATACAATTTGACATGCAGGCATGCCCTTTTTACTTGCAGTAAAGAATGTTCATGGAGCCAGGATAAAACCAACATGTATAACAGGTAATTTTCAAGGAAAAAAAATGATAACTAATGGCCAATAAAAATTTGGAATATTCGTGAAGGTTCCAGAAGAGTCCTACTGGATTGATGAAAATTTTCTTGGCAACATTTGAGAGGTTAATTGTAATATCTTTGTTGATATTCTTCATTGATTCTCCTGGTTGAAAGTGTGCTATGTATGAAATCAAGTGGAATAGTTGACTGATCTTTTATGTAGAATAATTCAAGTAGTGCAGGCTTCTTTAGAAGCATAAGCATAGGATAGACAAGGGATATGAGGTTCCATTAGGGATACCTTTGGAAGAAGGGACTTCCTTGGATCTTGTTTGGATAAGGATAACCTTGAGAATAGAAAATGATGTAATTGTTGCTTGAGGTTAACTCATGATGCACAGAGATACTTCATAATCAATTAGGTTGAGGTAGGGTTGTTGGTTCCAAGGTGATGTATTTAAAGAGAAAATAGTGTTTGTCAAATTGAGTTTGTCAAGACGTCTAAAACTTTTTGTTAGTTGAAATCATATTGAGCACTTTGTCATTTCAAAAGAGAATTTGTGTGAGTTGTACAATCAAAGAAGAGGATCATTACACATTAAAAAACATGTGAACTTTTTATTTGGAACCTTTTAGAACATAACGGGAGAAGGGGTCATCTCATTAAGGATGGGAGTAGAAAGATGGTTGATTAGCATTAGCAATGCAATTGTTGTGAACTGATATTCCCAAAACTTTTGAGGAGTGGAGTGGAAAAAAAGTGCTAGCATACCTTCCATTTTGAAGTGTTAATTTGGTGCCATAAAGTTGCTAAGTTAGTTGTTGAAATTAGAGAAATATATGCATTAGTTTGATTCTCAATTAATTGTGCATGTAGGAAAGTCTTTAATAAATATGATGAAATACTTATAATCAAATACATGGGAAGTGGTGAGGTTCCTCAACATCACTTAAAATTGAGGCAAGTGGTTCTTGAGCTAGTAAGTTGGGTTGGGCCAATGCATAATATCCTTTGACCTAAGACTTAATCTTAGAAGGGTTGAGTTTATTGGGCTGGCAACACTTGCCATTGTTCTTATATGACCACTTCTCTTTAAAATGTTCAAAGAATGCATCCCTGATTGGGCTCCTCAAATGAAGGGAGGATTTGATTCAATAAATCACAAAATTAAGTAATCGCACGAAAGATGAGTGAGTTGGTGTCTTAGTTCCACTGTATGTGAGTGTACATCTTGGGGGAGGGCAAAGCTCTTGTAAAGATCTATTAGAAGTAGCATGATTATAATCTCTTGGAGTTTTCACTTTGATGGCATGAAGAGGCTCTCATAAGGGTCATCTTCTCTATTTATAGTTACAAAGAGTGTTGTTATAGATGGAAAATCTTATGAGATATTTTCTGTAGTCTTGTCGTACTCCTTGGTAAGTTCATTGTCAGGCTTGTTCATTGTTAGAGTATTAATTGTATCGATAATCTTATGGTTGCTGTGGGTATAGGCATCATGGGTGTTAACGTCTTTTTGACTTTGGTGGCATTGGGCCCTCTGGTAGGGTTGGGTTTACCCGGATGCGGATATGCTTGAGCGTAGGTAGGTTGGGCAGGGGTGGATTCACCTGTTTATTTTGAGTTTGGGTATCTGAATCATTACGTGAGTTATGTGTGAAGTTTCAAACTCGAGGGTACTTTTTGTCCATTCTCACATGCTCCTACTCTCTAGCAAGCAAATGCTGCTGAGAGAGTATTAAAAGCACTTCAAAATTTGTAGTATATTATGCCCTTAAATGTTATCTTGGTTGTATCAAAAGCGGGGTGAACATTTGTCATGAAGTGAAAAGTTTTAAGATGTCCTGCTGACCTTAAGAGGTAGTTTGTTGGCTTTAAGAGGTGGTAATATTAGGGGAACGTGAGTGTAGGAGCTTGATTTTCCATCGATCTTAAGAGGTGGCTTGCTGGCTTTAAGAGGTGTCTTGTTGGCTTTAAGAGGCGGTAATATTGGGGGAACGTGAGGTGCATCCTCTCGAGTTCCCACCGACCTGAAGAGGTGGCATTAGAAGGAAGCATACGCATATCGTTGCCTAGTCCTTGCTGGCCTTAAGAGGCGGCACCCCGGTGAGAGTGTGATGTAAGCGTCACCTCCTGCGAGTGATGGCCAGTTACTGTAGGGATTAAGTCTTGTTTAGCTGTGTGATAAGATTGGCATTAATTGCTGTTATTATGAGGCAAAGGCCTCAAATGTCATGTTTGCCATTGATGGGATTACCCTGACTGCGGCGATGGATACAAGTGCAAGGGGCTTTTAATGCCCGCAATGATGGCAGAGGTGTCGACGACTTTTGGCGAGATTTAGAATCCGCATCGGATATCATGGGATTTCATTTTTTGGAAATCTGCGCCTCACAAAGGGGGAATCGCCCTTGAGGGTGGTTATAATTAGGGGTGGTGGGCATTGTTAATGCCCCACCTACCCTTCGTTGTCATGAGCAAGGTTTTAAATATCGATATTGATATTGTATCGGTAAGTCAAAAATGAGATATATTGCTAATATTGGTGAATTTTTGGGAAATTACTCAGAAAGTCATAAAATATAAAAAATGTCAAATTAACATTTTTATGACTAATATATCATAAAGGAATGGTTAAAAAACATGTCCGTGCGTGCGTGCGCGTGCGTGTGTGCGTGCGTGGGTTTTGTTAGCGTTGGTCCAGTCCTGCTTGTGTGTCTATGTCTGTGTTTGTGTCCATCCTTTTTCAATCTCACGCCTCCCGTCGAGTCCTGTGCTACTGTTTTTAACCTCCCGCCTAGTCGTCCCATTTCAACAGTGCCACAGCACTATTTTTCCCACCCAACGGGCGAGATATCGTCAATATCCAGCAAAAATACACTTTGGGTGTATTGATACCACCTAACTCATCAATATGTGATACATTGGCGATATATCGTCGATATATCGCAATATGTCAAACCTTAGCAAGTACTTAGATAAGCCATGATAAAACAAGTGAGACTGTCAACCCTAGGTTGTGGTGGAAAGAAAGAAGAATCATCATGGATGATATATTTTAATCAAAGGAAGATGACAAGATAGCCCTTTCAATACTCCCATGGATTATCAAAGTGTTTAGTTTTATGCATCCTTTTATAAAGGTTTGTGGATGTTAATGTATTTCTCATTGACGTTTTAGAATCTTCTTATTTTTCAATAAGTAAAACCAAATGCAATGACTGAATTGTAGACAGAGAATGTACAACTCTAAAGTTGACATATTTGATGGACTATAAGGAAGCATGAACCTTAGCATGTATAGCAATAAAGTTCAACAAAAGTGCATGATATCGGTAATATATCTTCGATATATCGGCAATATGGGTGATATATGGGTGATATCATGGGAAAAAGATATTAAAGTTGATATCGATATGTGCTGACTCGGCGATATTGATATATCGACGATATATCACTGATATCATGAACTTTTGTTGAACTTTAGAGCTAGGAGTGAGTTCCCTTCGTTGGAGCATCCTGTTTGAAGCTTAGAGGAAGCATCGTCTTGTCTGAATTTGCTGGTAAGGGAAAGTCCGTTGCTTCCTCGTTTGGAGACTCTGTTGAGATAAGGGCGTTGTATAGCTTTTCTTTGGAATTTCGTAGTCTCTCCCCCGTTCAGGCGTTCCTGGATGATTACGGACTTGGTGGAGTTCTGTTTCATCCTTGTGAGTCACAGACCTGTCTGTGTTTAGTCAGGACAAGGGACATCTTCATAATTTGTAAATACGCCATAGAGCATGGTTTATGAGAACCTTTGAACCCCCTTTTGTCCCCCTTCCATACCTTTTACCGCCTCGTCCTTTCGTAGCTTAGCCTTAATTATTATTTGGTTCTGAATGCCTTCACTGCTGTTACGACGCGGTTCCCGAATCCTTACAAGACACGAGAATCGGACCGACTTAACTGATCCTAAGACCCAGTCGTCCAACGAGAAAGTAACCAAAAAGTAGTAAAATAAACCACATTCATCATACAAGTAACTAACAGCAACAAAACTACAACAGTAAAAAAAGGGACTACAACAGTACACGCTACTACAATAGTAGATAATTTTAACAGATACAAAAATATGAAGTTTACAATAAAAGAGTACAAAAGTGTAACAAAATACTCACTACTACAGAAAACGGGTACAATAAAAGTACAACTACTGGACTTTACTGGGCCTAATGCCTTTTGTAGCCGTAGGTTTTGGTTGCTCAAACCTGGTTCTGAAAAAGGTGGTAAGCACGACACGTCAGCGAAACGCTGAGTAGAGTGGCAACCAGCTAATTAAAACAGTAAAGGTGAACAGGTAGCTGTTGTTTTAATTTCTTTCTTTATTTAACTAATTATTCTTTCTTTCTTCAGTTGATTTATTAATTAGGTCTTTTTCTTGATCTCGAATGTTCATCGTGGGAAGGATCTTTATTGCAGTCTTTTCCGAAGAGTAGAAGTAACACGTGGTGCTCTCTTGGTCGGGAGAGTCCCCCGTGGTGGTCATGCACTCAGTCAACCACCTCAAAGTTGTTGACAGGCGTAACGGTGACTACAGCACGTGCGATAAACGCACGGGTAACTACCCTGGTAATGGTGGTAGGCTGACTGGTGGTAAGGTTTGTTGTGTCTTTATGTTTATTATAGTACAATCGTTATAGTACAAGACAACACAGCTACCATATTACTATTACAAAATTTTTTTACTCGGAACAAGGTTTTCCCGAGGTCAAACTCAGGGAGCAACTATGCTTCTAGAAGTCTAATTAAGTTCTCTATTATGTTACAAAATTAAGAGAGAGAGAGAGGGAGATCTTGGCTTCTTCTTCTCTTTCTCTTTTGTTCTTCTTCTTCTCTTCTTTCTTTCTTTGTTCTTTGTTCTTCTTCTATTCTTCTTCTCTTTCCTTCTCTTTAGCCGGCAGCTGTGGTGATCTTCTTCTTCTTTCTCTTTTCCTTCCTACCTTCTGTGGCTGTGGGGATTTTGACGTCTGATACTGCGTTCAAACGACTTATCTGTGGCTCTGCTATAGTTCTTTTCTTCCTCCTTTCTTCTTCTGTTTCTCCCCTTCACTTCTTCAGCTGCTCTGAGCGACTAAGGCTTCGGCCGCTTCCCTTCTTTTCCTTCCTGCCTTCTTCTTCTTTCTTTCTTCCTGCACGCTCACATAAGGGTCAGAGCAAAACTTACCCCTACCCTTCCCTGCGTCTCTCTCTTTCTCAGATTTCTCTCTTAGGACTGCTCTCCCAGAGCCGGGTAATCAGGTGCGGGTATCGCACCTGTGACCACGGCCACCGGCGTGCGGTGGTGGGCGAGGAGTGCGCGGTTTGGGTAATCGGATCCTGCCCAGACCCGCGGGGCATGAGTGCGGGCGAGGGCAAGCGAGCGCGTGGCGCGCCACGTGCAGGAGAGGGACCTGACCCCTATGTTCGAAGGCGATTAGCCTTAGGCAATTTTTCAATTTAAGTGCGGGTGCTTGGCCACGCACTTCTGAGGTGGGACTAAAGTCCCACGTCCCAGATGGCGCCCGCAGGTGAGCTACTTGCTGCCAATTGGGGTAGTCCGTTGCGCCTTTGCCCCAGCTACAGGCCTGGGTGCCTTCGCAGAGACAATCCGCACGACCTGGGACGCGCACCTGGGCTGGAGGGCGCCTGCAGTTGTAGGTGAAGTTATTGCAGCTCGTCGGCAATGGCGGCGAGGGGCGCACACCTGAAATCACAACAACGGCCTCTCGGCCCAATCAGAATACGCATGAAGCTTCGTCGGAGTGAGGCGAAGCTTGTGTGGTCGTTGGCGGCGTGCGGGAGTGCGTGAAGAGGCTGACCTAGGTCAGGCTGTGGCCAGAGAGGTGGGTTTGTTTGGGGGGTGGTCGGGTGGCGTTTGGCTTTGAATGGAGATGGGGAATCGATAGCGTGTAGTGTGAGGGAGCTTGTGGGATGGTCGGCGAGGTGCAGGAGTTCTCTGGTCATGAGATGGTCTCGTCGGAGGGGGTGATCGGAGGTGGAGAGGGTGGTCTGGACAGTGGCGATCGGGTGGTCGAAAGAGCAGTTTAAAAGGGGGGAAATGCAAGGGAAATAGAGAGGAAGCTATCTACCTAAGTATTCGACGAGGGGGGAGGGCAGAGCAACCGGCTCGTATCTGCCGGAGCTGGAGACGAAGATGCCCTGGAGGAGGGTTTCGGCAACAAGGAAGCAGGCGGAGGGTGCTGGCGGGTACAGCCCGACGCGGACGACAGAGTAGGGCAAACCCTACTGTAGGTAAGGCAGTAGAGCGGCGAGGAGGAAGAGGAGGAGTTCGCCGGAAGCTTCGAGCTCTCTGATCGGAGGAGAAAGGGATGAAGGGGGGGTAGATCTCCGTCAAAGGAAGCCTATTTGAGTTGGCAGGGTGTGTCGCTCCTTATAAAGGGGTTGGCGCAGAGGGAGGGGCGTGGTGGCGTCGTGTCAGCCTCGCCGGAGTAAGGCCGGAGATGACACCCATACCTTCCGCGCATTCACACGGAAGGCATGGTGGTCGGCAGAGGGTATGGGCGGGTCCCTGCGACGGAGGACGTCACAGGGAACCTCGCTTCTGCTTTGCAGGATTGTAGCCCTGCCCTGCACGGCGTCATGCTTCGGGCAAGGTCGCCGAAGTATGGCGCTGCGCAGAAGTTGAAGGTAGGATCGTTCTGCAAAGAACGATGGAAAGCTAGGGGCCTAAATGCAAGGGTTTCAAAAGATAAGGGTCAAAAAGTAAATGAAGAGAACCAAATTGTAAAGTCGGTCAAAGGGCTCTCTTCTTAGGGTCAAGTTTTTATACAAGACCAATTTGAACCTGAGGACTTTAATGGTGAATTTTAATTCTAGGTTGGACCATGCTTGAATGGCCAATTTGCGTAAAAATCCAAATTAAGTTATTAATTGGGCATAGTTCTCTTTTTAGGTTAAAATAGGTTTCTAAGGTCAAATTGAAGGTTCTAAATCCTATAGAGTATTTTTTTATGAATTTTAGAGGGTTTGGTTGATTTTTATCTTGCTTCGAACCTCGTGAATTGAAGTGGGTGTGTTTTAGAGTTATCGAATGTCATTTAACTCCTGAAAGTTGTTACAACCCTTTTTTAGATCAGATCATCTCACTTTCCTTCTTGTTAAGCTTGTTTGACTTGTGTTTGGACCCTTAATTACCCTGTTTGCAAACTGCATTAGTGAAATTGCAGTTTTACCCCTTATGATTTATTTTATTCTTAAACTCAGAATTCTCTGAGTTAGGCCTTTCTTTAGGTTATGTATGAGCTTTTTCTCACATATTTGAGTTAGATTGTGCTAGTTAGGGTTTATGATGAGGTTCTCATCGCCTGCACTGGCACGCGATTAGTCGTTTTTGTTAATGGGTGCACCCAAAGCACAGCATGGAACTAGTATAGGGCAAAGCCTGTGATTTCCCTACTCGGAGGGGGGTAAGATCAGCGTGACGTAAAAAATGCGGAATATAATGTAAAGCAATCTCACAAACAATCAATCGCACAATGTACACAATAATTTTTAGGTGGAAACCCAAACCGGGTGAAAACCACCACCTAACCCTCTCGAGTCAGGATTTTCTGACCAACCAAGTTGATCAAATCCACTAACCGAATCACTTAAACGAGGGTGATTCAACCTCAATTACAACCACGCTACTTTATACGAGGGTAGCATACCTCAAACCCCTTCTCTTCACGAGAAGGATTTTGTCTCACGAAGGAGACGGGAATTCGCAAAGCGAATACCCAACCAAATAACAAAGACAAATGACAACAATCTTATAGAGCCAACAAAGTAATTTAAACCTAGCTTCTATATGAATTAGGAAACTTCCCTTTGCAAGGAGTGCGTCGGATTGATGACGCGGGTGCGTGAGTCATGCGGCGGTGCAACATCACTCTCGTGCACTACTGTGGGAGAGCGGGTGCGCGAAGGCTTGATGCTTTCTAGATGAAGAATTAGTGCTTGGAGAGAAAAAGCTTTTCTTCTTAGGATCAAGAGACACAAAATGGTTTGAAAGTGTATTACAAAGTGTATTTCTTGTGTACCTAGGTGTGTCTTAATGTGCAAGAGGTTCCTCTCTATTTATAGAGGCCTTAGGAAGGCTTTGGAAGGTTTAGGAAAGCTTCCATAGCCGTTGGGAGCAAAGCCCAAGAGAATCAGGCCGAAATCAAGAACAATGATTGCACTGACAGGCTTATCAGACCTCTAATCCTGACATCAGAAGTCTGGAAGATCACTTTAAGACGTCTGGGAACAACATCAGACGTCTGATTTTAGGTGGGTTTTTTCTTGACTGGGATCAGATCTAAACGGGGTTTTCGTGCAAGTCTATGAGACGACATACAGGACGTCTGGCACTATGTCTGGACGTCTGGAAACCTACTTTTTCGTGGGAATGGATTTCCAAGAGAGTGCAACAGCTAGAAAATCTCTGAGAAGAGATTTTGGGTCAGCCGAGGCCAAACGGTCATATATCGGACGTCTGGAAAGGCTTAAGGACGTCTGATAAGGCTCTAACGGTTATATCCTTGAGTGTTTGCTAAGTTAGCGAACGATCTACTAATTGGACGTCTGGCAAAGTCATCAGATGTCTTCTAAGACGTCTGCTATAAGGTATGGGCGTTTGATTTCATCAGACAGAACTACCAAGTCCAACTTAAATGTTATCAGACGTCTGATTTTGGAATGAGGCGTCTTGAAAGGCTATTTGAACCTTATATTAGTTTTCCAAGTTCTCTACAGAAAACCTAAGTATCCTAGGGTTGTGCTGGCGTTCTTAGGACTACTGTTAGGGTACTTTGAGGCTCTTTAATATGAATCTAAGTAACAAAAATAAAGAGCAACAAAAGAAACGAAAAATACAAGGAGTACAAGAGAAGGAAATCTATCTTATTCTTCATCTCCTTCTTCAATCCATCGCTCCTCGCGAATTTCCGCTATTTTCCATCAAGCTCCTCAAATCCATCCTGGATACGAGTTCGAACTCCATCTGGTCACGTCTCCATTTGTAATTTGCCTGAAATCTAAGACTCGAAGTGCAGATGTTAAATGACACGTGTTTTGTTATCATCAAAACAAATGATTGTGGTGCTCTGGCACCAACAGAGCCCTCTCAGTAATAGGGGTCTAGCCCCTCCACAGTAACCAAACAGGGGTCTCGCCCATTCACAGTCCGCGCACCCTTGCTTAACTATCCTAGTTTGCCTAGTGGGCTTAATAAGTCGGTGTAGGACGGCTAGTTAAACCTCGGGTCCTGTGGGGTGGTTACCTCTCTCCCTACCCTAATAGCTCTCCTTGGTACTGTGTACGCGAGGGTCAAAAGTTGGTACAAAGTGGCCAGACCTAACTCGGGTCTCAACCCTAGGACGGTTAGCTCCGCTCTGCACTAAGAGGTAACATGTGTTTCCCTTGGTACCACCTTCCCAAGAGACAGCACACTTTCCCATTCACCCTTCCAGTTCCTTTCTATTTATTTCTAGGAGTTCTACTCCTAATTCCCTGTAGGGTTCATGCGCATATTTCTCAGGCCAAGCCATATTAGGTTTCTTCCAACTTTCTTTTCGCATTTAGCACGTGTTTCCATTCGCTTATAGCACGTGTTTCCAACATTCCAACTTTCTTTTCCCATTTATATACATGCAGCTCGTATTTAATTTCAAACAACAAGAATTACATGTAGCAGTTACTAACAAAAGTACTCTATAGTTCACAGGCAGCTGTTATCCAATTACAGATAATTATTATTATTCTATCTACTCATCCAAGACTGCAATTCAAGCACTCAATACAATCGTTCCAGTGTTTCTAATCCTAAGATTCATGCCATGTCTTAGGATCTATCATTCAATCTAGTGTTCTGGTTATAGGATTCATGCCATACCTTAGAATTTATCATTTATTCCAGACATGCAATTATGTTTGTAATTAACTATGGGAAGTCACTCTACCCGCAAAACTGGGATAATGGGGACGTGATCAACAGGTCCACGTGCCTCCGCAACCCCTAAATCCGCAACAGAATGAGGTCGTAACAGAAGGATGAACCACAAGAAATCACTCAGAACATGATAAAAAGCATTTCAACAAGTAGAGGAACTTATAAGAAGAAGAATTGAATCTTAAACGTGGAAATCAGACCTCAAACGGATCCTAAACGGGTCAAAAATGACAACTCTGATTCAAATCGGACGTTTGAAAAATCTTCCAGGCATCTTAAAAAGGGGTCCAGATCTATACCTCGCTCTGCGCTGCTCAGACGTCCAGGGGTCTTGCCTAACCGTTTGGATCTAGTTCCAGACGTCCGACTATCTCTTCGGACGTTTGGAGACGCTCTTCGTCGTCTGGTGACTCGTCTAGATGTCTGGATCGCGTGGGAGTCTGTCCAAACCTCTTGAAGCGAAACCTGCACGCGCACGCAAAACTCTCTCAACACGGCACGCAACAAAGCTTCAGTGGAATGGCCTGCATGGCCGTATCCGCGAAAAGGAAGATATAGGCGCAGTACGTACCTGTTAGTCGTCTGGAGATCCCTTTAGACGTCGTCCACGTCGTGTGGGTGTAGGTCCAGACGTTTGATTCTGGGAAAAATCCCAAAATCAGAACCTCTTTCGTCTTCTTCCCACTGCGCGCGATCTCGCCGCGCAGCCGCTTGTCCGCTACTCTGCTGCAGCAGCGTCGGGGAAACCTCCTCGACACACACTCCGCCTCGTGCACGTCGGTCGGCCTTGAGTTGCTTCGGCGAGCACTCTCTCATGGCTCGCGTGCTCTTTTCTCTTCCCTCTCGCTGCACCTCTCCTCTCCGCCACTGCACTTGGCAGCAGCTGCTGCTTGCTCTCACTCTCGCTCTCACGCTGGAGGAAGGAGGAGACGGACGGGGTGGGGTGGCGTGAGGGAGAGGATGGGGTATTTGTAGTCGTGAGGGGGAAAAGTTCTGCAGGTCTGCGAGGGAAGTAGGAAGAGAAGAGGGTGGTTGGGGTTCAGTCTGCGCGCGACAAGCACACTGACTCGCGGTCGTACGTGCGCAAAAATTAATTTGCAGACGTCTGGGAAGGTGTCCAATCGTCTGGTCATAGTCCTAGATGTCTTAAACAGCTTTGGTGGCACGGGTCTTAACAACTGCCATCGGCTTTCACTTGGGAATTGTTTCCTGCCTTGTTTTGTTCTGCCTGCTTTTTGGGCTGATGCCCCTCTAAGTGAAGACAAGCAAGCCTCCGTTAGGCACTTATACCCTGTACAGCTAGTAGAGCAAATACTGGGTGTTGGATCTCCTTGATAGTTTGAAGGGACATGATCATCGATTTTTTTTTTCTTTCGAATATTGAAGGCCTCAGAGTTCCCTCTGTTTGGCCAGGCCCTCCTAAGAGGGATCAGTCGCTCAGACCCGAGCTTGACTCATCTGCGTGGGTGGACGTAGACAAAATCATTAAGTTCGGTCCTATTGCTCTCTCGAAACTTAGGCAGGAGGACGTTCGGGAGGCTTTGGCTTGGGTGGCGGACTCGTTGCGTACTCCATGTATGGGGCAATAGCTTTTAGATCGCGTATTACTCCCACCGGCTACTTCATTTTTTGACTTTTTTCGTTGTAGCTTTTGGGTGGTTTGCTTGATCGAATACTCCTAGGGGTCGAGGTAATGTCTCTTCTTGCCGTAGGCCCTGTCATGGGGAGGAGAGATCAGTGGAGCAGGGTGAGGCGAGGCCAATGGAGTAGGGGGAAGGTAATCAGCTCGTTTAACACAAGGGGTTGAAGAGGAAGGAGTAGGAGTAGGACATTGAGGGGGTTGTCTAGGAGACAGAAGTCCTGTTGAAGTGCCTGAGGGGTCTCCCTGAGAAACTTCACGCAGGAGAGTTGGCGACATTCGCTTTACAGGACCCTAGTAGGGTTAAGGGGGAGGGTGTCCTGCTTGCTTCTATTGGATCTCGTGGGTCGCTTGGGCCTCCGGAGGCGATCATCCTGAGCGATTCCTCGCTTGAGGCACCTTTGGGGGTGTCTCGTATTGGGGGTATCATTGGCTTTGCCACCCCAACAAGTTTTACTGACGCCTTTCCCCAGCTGGCGCAAGAGGTGGTCGTCATTGGTAGCGTCTTCGACCAGCCTTACTATAGGAGGAGCGCTACAGGGGCGAGAGTCTTAGTGGACCCTACTAGTTGGGGGGACTTGGCTCAGGTGTGGACGTCGAGTAGTGCCCCCATTGTGGAGTGGCAAGTGCTAGACACCTAAATGATGCCCTATTCTGGGCTACCTCCTAGTCGGGGGGTATGAATTTCAGTCATGTGTTCTACTACTACATGCGCGGGATAAGTTCTTTTGGCCTATCTTATGCTGTTTCTTTAGCTAGGACTTTTTAATCTGATGCGCTTGTTGGTTACATTTGAAAGGTTGAGGCGCTTGGGACTTTATTTGTCCCACACCGTGACGCTCCTTCGGACCTGCTTGGGCCTGGCGGCAACGTTGATGTAATGGACATCGCCACAAAGTGGGTTGTGATGGCCAAGGCGGAGCAAAAGAGTTTTGGTTTCCAGATTGAGGAGGCCGTTGTCGCTCGTGAGAAGGCGAAGAAGATTGCGGAGGAGGCCGGGCGCAAGCTTCGCTTGGAAAAGTAGGCAGCCAGTGAGGTGGCCTGGCTGGAGGAGGAGCTGAAAAAGGCCTGGCCCGACCTGAGGAGAGCCCTGCACCTTGGCAGGGGGTTGGAGGAAAGCCTCATCAAGCTGCAGAAGATTGAAGTCATGGCTTTGCAAGGCTTGTCCGAGCGTTTGTCAATTGCTTGCATCGATGTCCTCTCCTTGAAGGAGGAGGTGCAAGTGCTCAGGGTTGAACATTCCTTGACTGTGGAGGGGTACGAGGTAGCTCTTGAAGAAGGGAGCCTCCGACTAAGCGCCATCATTGATAGGATTGCCGCTCTAAGGGCAAGTCAAGAAAAGGTGGAGGAGGTTGTGGAGACTTTGGGAGTCAACCTCGCTAAGGCCTAGCTGCTTGTGGAGGAGAGGGGCAAGCAGGTGCTTGAGTTGGAGCGTGTTGCACCGCCGGAGTTGGATCCTGAGACGGCTATGGCGGTCTTCGTCGATGATCCATCCATGGTAGAGAGTCGAGAGGCACTCTTGAAGGAAATTGGGAGGTACACCGTGACTGCTATTCAATCCCTCGTTGTGGGGAAGCATACTTCGGTGGAGGAGTTATGTAAATGGTCCATAGACTAGTTCATGTCTGTCACGACCCGTTCCCGGTTCCCTACAGAACCCGAGAATGGCTTGCCTCGACAAACCCTAAGACCTAGTTGTTCAACGAGAAACAACCAAATGCATACTATTCTACAACCACACATACAATGTAACTAAGCAGAAAGCACATGGTAGACAGTAAAGGAAAATGAACTGTATATCTCAAGGGTATAACAGGTCACCTGCCGAAAGTACTGGTACAGAACATAGCCATCACATCAGAAACTAGTACAAATATAACTGAATATAATTGTGAGCTACAGGTACTCACTACCACAAAACTCTGTGAGAGAAATTGAAGAAAACTATAGCTGGGCTCGATTGGGCCCAGCACCCTCAGTAGCCGGTGGCTCTGGCTGCTCGAATCCCTTACTTGAAGATGGTTATACAAATTCGTGGTCAGCTAATGCTGAGTAGAGTGGTGGTTAAGCCATTTACATGCAACTAAACAATATTAAACAAGCAACTAGTTAATTATACTTTGCTGGTTATTATCATTCGTTTTTGTTATTCCATTTATGCGTTTCTGAGTCGAGTACCCTAATCAAGATTCATAACATTGCTAAATCTTCTTGTTCCCTAAGGGAATGATCTCAATTAAGATCTTACTTTTAGTTTTCACGTGATGTAGGATGTACACGTGGCACTCTCATGGCTGAGAGAGTCCCTTGTGGTAGTCCTACACCCGGTCTATTACCTCAAGGTCACGGTCGAGATGTAGTGGTGACTATAGCATGCGCAATAAGCGCACGGGTAGCTACCTCGCACTGGCACGCGGTCAGTTGTTTTTGCTCACGGGTACGCCCAAAAGTACAGAACAGGGGTCTTGTCTCTCAAAACAGAATAGGGGTCTTGCCCCTTCATAGTCCGCGTACCCTCGTTTGACTATTTCGGTTCGCCTAGTGGGCCTAACAAGAGCTGGTGTAGGGTGGCTAGTCCTAACGTCGGGCCCTGTAGGGTGGTTAACTCCCTCCCTACCCTAAGTAGCTCACCTCGGTACCATGTACGTGAGGGCCAAACAAGAGTCGGTGTAGAGTGATTAGCTCTAACCCTAGGTCTTAACCAAAGGGGCGGCTAGCTCCCCTTTACACTAAAGGGACAGTGGCCCCCTTGGTACCATGTACGCAAGACAGATGCTCTCTTCGGTACCGCATACACAAGGGCCAGCTCACCCTCCACACTAAAGGGACAGTTGCTTTCCTTGGTATATGAGGGCCAATGTACTTCCCTTAACCAAGTTTGAACAGCCTCTCGTAGGTAACATGTTCCAAAACCATTAGGTTTTCCGTACTACAGTATTCTTGGTTTCTTTCTAAATTTCCCGTAGGGTTCGTATATGAACTTTCTTATTTCCATATCTGGTTTGTTACATGTAGAACATGCAACTCAAATTTTACCATTGATTAATCAGCATAGGTATGTATTTCCATTCATGACATGGTTCGTTACAGGTAGTGCAGGTAGCTCATGATTTATTTCTTTTTAGGAAGCATTACGGTAACTCAATCATTCATTATCTACACATGCACTTCTTCCAGCCCTAGTGTTCATTTCACAACCTGGGGTTCAATCAAATATATTTTAAAGTAGCATGCATTTGTCTCTTTTTAATCCTAAGGTTCATCCACAACCTAGGGTTCAAATAATTCTACGCAAGCAATTTAGTTATTAACTATGGGATTAAGGTGAAAATCACTCTACCACGGTAATCGGGTGGAATGGGGGCTCGTACAGTAGCTCTCGACGTCTCCGCAGGTCCCGTATATCTATGGACTGGAGACCTACAATATGGACTGACAGGTCAAACGAGCTTAAAACTGTTGGTGTTAGAGCACCACGATCATTTGTTTTGATGATAAAAAAACACGTGTCATTTAACCTCTGCACTTGGTGTAGATTTCAGGTCAATTGCAAATGGAGACGTGATTAGACAGAGTTCGAGCTCG
The DNA here is from genome assembly GCA_037157565.1 of Thalassia testudinum. NCBI lineage: Eukaryota > Viridiplantae > Streptophyta > Magnoliopsida > Alismatales > Hydrocharitaceae > Thalassia > Thalassia testudinum. Next base: position 61,662,839 of record JAZHRO010000030.1, read on the forward strand.
CATCCAGGACGGATTGGAGGAGCTTGATGGAGAACAGAGGAGATTCGTGAGGAGCGATGGCTTGAAGAAGGAAGGAGATGAAGAATAGGATAGATTTCCTTCTCTTGTATTCTTTGTATTTTTCGTTTCTTTTGTTGCTCTTTTTGTTCCTTAGAAAATCTTGTTAAAGAACCTCAAAGTACCCTAACGGTAGTCCTAGGAACACCAGCACAACCCTAGGATACTTAGGTTTTCTGTAGAAAACTTAGAAAATCAATATAGGATTCAAACAGCCTTTTCAGACGTCTAATTCCAAAATCAGACGTCTGATAATGTGTTTTAAGATGTCTGACTGTTGATTCAGACGTCTGATAACAATTAGGCTGGACTTAGCTCTTTCTGTCGGATGAAATCAGATGTCCAGATCTTAGACCAGACGTCTTAGAAGACGTCTGATGACTTTGCCAGACGTCCAATTAGTGGACCGTTGGCTGGCTTAACAAATACAAAAGGATATGACCGTTAGAGCCTTATCAGACGTCCTTAAACCTTTCCAGACGTCTGATAAATGACCGTTTTGCCTCGGCTGACCAAAAATCTCTTCTCAGAAATTTCATAGCCGTTGCACTCTCTTGGAAATCCATTCCTGCAGAAAAAGTAGGTTTCCAGATGTCCTGTATGTCGTCTGACGGACTTGCACTGGAACCCTGTTTAAATCTGATTCAAGTCAAGAGGAAACCTGCATAAAATCAGACGTCTGACCTTATTTTCAGACGTCTTAAACTGGTTTCTCACACGTTTGATGCAAGGATCAGATGTCTGATAATCCTGTCAGTGCAATCATTGTTCCTTATTTTGGTCTGATTCTCTTCGGGTTTGCTCCCAACGGCTATGGAAGCTTTCCAAAGCCTTCCAAAGCCTTCTTAAGGCCTCTATAAATAGAGGGGAGCCTTTGTCACTCTACACACACCTAGACACACCAAGAACAAGCATTTCCACTCTTTTGTGTCAAAAAAGAATCTCTTTCTCTCTAAGCTCAAGTTCTACATCTTGAGAGTATCAAGCCTTTGCGCACCCGCTTTCCTGCCGTAGTTCATGAGAGCGACGTTACGCCGTCGCGTGTCTCACGTACCTGCGTCATCGATTCGATGCACTCCTTGCAAAGGGGAGTTTCGTAATTCCTATAGAAGCTAGGTTTAAATCTTTGTTGGCTCTATAGGATTATATTTGTTATTTTACTTTGTTATTTGGTTGGGTATTCGCTTTGCAAATTCTCGTCTCCTTCGTGGGACAAAATACTTCTCGTGAAGAGAAGGGGTTGAGGAACGCTACCCTCGCACTTGTAGCGTGGTTGTAATTGAGGTTGAATCACCCTCGTTTAAAGTGATTTGTTTAGTGGATTTGATCAACTTGGTTGATCGGAAAATTCTAACTCGAGATGGTTAGGTGGTGGTTTTCACCCGGTTTGGATTTTCATCTAAAAATAATTGTATACCTTTTGAGATTGTTTATTTTGTGAGATTGCTTTAGATTTTATTTCCGCAATTTATTACGTCACCCTCTCCTAGTAGGGAGAAACTACAAAAACTGCATAGACACTATATCATTACGTAGGAAAACTTGAATGGAAACCAATGATGTTTCGTTTGCAGAAATTCGATTCCGTTTGGGCCTTGAATGGCTCCAAAAACACCAACCTTGATCAAAATCAGATGTTTGGGAAGCGTCCCAGATGTCTTAAACGAACTTAAGGGCTCAACTTGCTTAGGGTGCCTTTTCCGGAAGTCTGGTACTTCATGTATACGCATGGAGACACTTCCGGACATCTGAAACTATCTCGGCCCTCTCACCAGCGTGCTTCCTAACCTTTAACATACGAGCGCGTACGGTCAGAACTTTGGCAGGAAAAATAATTAAGAAAAGGAACAAAAAATGCTATCAAACGTCTAATATTACCTTCGGACGTTCGACTCGACGTATGGAGGTCACTCCAGACGTCTGATTCTATGGAAAAATGATTCCGCAAAATCGTCTGCGAGCCTTTTTTTGCCGTAGAAGCTACAGCAATTGCAGCACCACCTCACTCCCTTGCGAGTCCTCTGCTCTCGGGCCACCGAACTCGTTTTCTCTTCGCTCACCCTCTCCTCATCTCGCTCGGCTTTTAGTGTGTGGACGAATGGAGGAGGGAGTTTATATAAGGGGATAGGTGTGGAGGGGATGGTGGAGAGGGAGGGAGGTGAGGGTGCCGTAGGGGGATGGTGTGGCGTACGAGATGAGGGGGAGGAGAGGGTGTGCGTGGTTGGGAGATGGTGGTGGGGAAAATTGCAGGGATGCCCCTACAATTTTCCTTTCCTCCTCACAAACCCCAAAATAAAACCTAAGGGGTTTAAAATTACACAAAAACCCCTACGAGTTTCGAAAATGCCAAATGAACCTAGGAAAGGGTCATTTCAATGTCTGAGTATGACCGTTAGAAGTAGGGTAGGCTGATCTTTGACAAAGCTCCTATGGAGCCGCTCGAGGACCAGCCGACTCCTAAAGAGGAGGTGGACAAGACGGGTTCGTTGGGGGCTGTTGATGAGAATCTCATCATGAGCTCTAACTAGCATATTTGACTTAACAAAGTGAACAAGAGCTCCTACATAACCAAGAGAAATGCTTAATACAAGGGATCGCTAATCCGGGAAGAGAACATGAAACAAAGGGTAAAACTGTAATTTTACCATTGCAGTGCATCAACGGGATTTCTAAGGGTCTAAACATAGGTAAATTGGGTTTAATAAGAGAAAGTGGGATGAATCAGTCAAAAGAGGGTTATTGTTAAATTTAAGAATTAAATGACATTCTGTAACCCTAAAATAAATCTTCTTTAATTCACAAGGTTCCAGGCAAGATAAAAACCAAATAAATCATCTAAAATTCATTGAAAAATATCCCCTAGAATTTAGAACATTCAATTTGGCCTTTGGAATTTGTTTTGACCTAGATTAGGGTCCATGCCCAATATTTGACCTAATTTGGGTTTTTGTGCAAAATGTCTAGTCAAATATGGTCAAACCTAAAATCCAACTTCACCATTGGATTTCTTAGGTCCAAATTAGGTTTATACCAAAATTTGGACCTAAGGGAAGGTAATCTTGACCTACTTTGCAATTTGGTCCATGAAATTACATTCAGATCCTTAACTTTTGGAAACCCTTCAAATGCCCCCTCAGCTTCTTCGTCACTCTCTTCATTTTGGTTCCTCTGCCATTGCAGCAGGGACCCATACCTTCGGCGACTTTGCGCGTAGGTTTTCTCCTCGATTTCATGCGAAGCTGCTTCCAGATTTGAAAAGGGAGCTCCCTGCGAAGCCGCCTATCGCATGGGTAGCTCCCCATGCCCTGAAATGCCACATATCACTCGTGCCAATGTTCGAGAGGTATGGGTCTCCTCCGGCCATACCTTCGACGTGGTCTTCTCGCTGTTTCCTCGTGACTCTTCCCTCTGCCCTTGCCTATTTAAGGAAGCCCAGATCACTTCGCTTCCTTCAAGCCTGTTTTGGTAGAAGAAATCCTCCAAAATATGTCTCCTCCTCACTCCGGCCAACTGCCCGCAGGCTCCGGCGACTCTCCCCCCCTCTTCTCGTCACTCTGCCACCGTACTAGTGGCAGAGCCATCTCCGCTATGCTCATCTGCGCCACGCCATACCAGCGCGCGCCCTTTCGACCCTCTTCCTCGTCGCCGCTTCTTCACCACAGGGTCTTCGTGTCCGGCGACGGCAGACACCCGCCACTCGCCCTCCGCCTCCCCCCTTCGCTCTAAACACCCTAGATAAGTACGTCTTCCTCCCCTCTTCATTTCCCCCTTATCAATTTCTATTTTCGACCCATCGACTACCATAGGCCACCACCATCGTCTCTACCTCCGGCAGACCACCAGCGAGGTGCCCCTGCCATTCCACTCCTCCATCCACCTCGCTAAACCCCTCAGAAGCTCCACCATTGTCCACTGATCATTTCCCCCCTCTCCATTCACCGCCACAGGCTCCCAACATGCCCCTTGAGCACACCCACTTGCACAGCCACAGGGTGACTTAGGCACACACGGCCAGGCCACCCTGCGCCACGTCGACCACCGGGCCACCTTCGCCATGTCACGGCGAAGCTTGCTGAGTGTTTTGACAGGGTTGTGAGGCCGTATTTGTGTTGACAGGTGTCGACCCTCTCCACCATTGACGCAGCAAGGAGCTTGCTTGGGAAGCTCCTCCAGGTCTCTCCGCTCTAGGTGAAGTACCCCAGGTCACGTAGAAGCCCTTTGTGCACAACCCCAGCCAAGCGATTGGTGCTGAAGCCCCTTGCATCTGCTGCAATCGAGCGTGACATCTACTGCGGGTGCGTGCGAGAAGAAGGTGGGACATTTAGTTCAATCTCGGAAGCTGATGAGCGGGAGACGCTACTTAAATTGAATTTGTGAATTAGCCTTGTTGCCTCAGATCCATGGGGTGAGGTCCCACTCACCTGACCCGGTCTTGTCCGCCACCCACACCTCTGCGGACTTGGCCTGATTCGACTACCCGTGCACTCCTCGCCCGGGCACGCATACCCGACCCGATAACTCGAGAAGGCTCTGAGAGAGAGAGAGAGAGGTTTTGCTTCGCTCTGTGCAAGGAAAGAAGGAAAAGGTAGTAGAAACTAAGGGAGAAGAAGGTGCTGCTGAAGAGGAGGAGGCGCAGCAAAGAGTAGCTGAAGGAAGGACTTAGCTCAAGAAAGCAAAAGGCAGAGGAAGAACCCGAAGAAGAAGAAGGAGGAGGCGCAATAGCTCATGAAGAGAAGAAGAAGTCAAGAGAAGAAAGCAGAAGAAAGAGAGAAGAAGGCAAAAGACAAAGAGGTAGAAGCTAAGGAGAAGGAAGGAAGAAGAAGGCTCGGCCTTGTAGTAGTCATCAGTTAAGGCGTTTGATTTAAAGAATTAGACATTTGAGAAAGGAAAGACAGAGAAAGAAGAGAAGGAAGAGAGAAAGCAAAGAAAAAGAAAGAGAGAAGAGAAGAAGAAAGGAAAGAGAAAATCTATCTCTTTTACATTTTTTCTCTCTAGCATTTATCTTCATTGAACATCTTTTAAGCAGAAATTTGAGATTGTGATTTTTTGTTTGTAAATACCAATTTGCTCCTTGAGTTTGACATCGGAATATTTTTTTGAATTTCGAGTAATAAAAATTGATAATCGTTTATACGACGTTTTCAAATATACTGTAATGAATATCTTTTTAAAAGCACGATCTCGTCGTAGCTAAGCGATTGTCATCATCTGTGGAATCGCCTACCAAGGGGAGAAGCTCGCCTCGTACCTCGTCGACACCTGGTATGCCTGGGGTGGATATTTTTGTTGATTGGGAGGGGAGTCCCTTAGTCTATTGGGGTTGTTGTCATGTTCGTCCTTTTGTTTTTGGGAAATGTAACAAGCAACACAATCTATGGAAGAAGGCTTCTATCTTTATTGACTTTGTCTCTATTCATACATGATACAAATGTAGGTTGCTTACATGCCAAGTACGGGGTATGTTTTTGCTGCCTGGGGTCTGTAATTCATAGAAGTCGCCTGGACCGTTTTTGCGAATTTTATAAGGCCTTTCCTAGGGGTGTCTAGCATCCAGCCTAACTTGCTTGGTATGGAGACTTCACATTTCCGTAGGCCTAAGTCTCCTTCAGAGAAAGTTCATTTGCGGACCCATTTGTTGTAGGAGGTAGCAGTTGCTTCCTTATGCTTGAGCGATGCTTTCGAAGCCTTGTCCCTTAGCTCATCAACAAGATTTAGGGCTAGGCGGACTTGATCGTCATTGGTGGCGAGGTCATAGAGTTGTGTCCTGTAGGTGGGAAGGACTATCTCAATTGGCAGTTGGATTTCCATGCCGTACACAAGATTGAATGATATGTGAAAAGATGATTTTCGTTTTTGATTTAGTTTTGTACATAAAATATCGCGTCGTTGTATTTGTTTGCGATGTAGAAAATCACTTTTCAAAACAATTAAAATTAACTACCCAAAAGAGCGAGTCATGTCCACATGTAGGCATGTGCTCGTTAAACTTGCACATGTTGAAAACTACATGTTCACAAAAAATACTGAAGAAATTAGGCCAGATTAAGAAATCAATGCGAGATACTGCTGAAATCTCATACGAAAGAAGAGGGGTGATCATGAAATTCTACCACATTAATGAAATCAAAAAAAGAAAACATCACAATCGCATTCTTCATAAAAACTAATTCACCCCTTTCCGTGATGGAACATGGGAAGTTTCCCTTGCCCTTGCGCGAAGAGGGGACGACCAGGTGCACGAAGCTTAAGGAAGGTGCTTTGGAGGAAGGCGCACGTGATGGCACTGACGATGTAGTCGACGGTGGCTGGAGCGGGGCGTGGTGATGGTGGGTGTGTGCTGCTAGCAATAGTTGCACACACCCCTGTTTAGGCGTGGGGAAAAGGGGGGTGGAGCTGCTGTAGCCGCGCGAGGAGATTTCCATGCCACTTGGTTGCTCTACGGGCGGTGAACGGCCGGGCGCGGCGTGGAGAGGGCAGGGGTCGATGGCGCATGGTGCGTTGGAGGCGTGGTTAGTGCCCGTGCTGTTGCTGCGGGAATGGCACACCTACTGTAGCTGGCACGCTCTCAGCGTGCATGGGTTGAGAGCGGAGTGTGTGGCTAATTGCAGAGTGCAGGTGGCGAGGGTTGCTTCTGGAGAGGTGCTGCTGGTGGTTGACAAGGAGAGGTGGTGGTGTTGTTGTGGCCGTAGGTGACCCGAGGTGGCTGTTGTTGTTGACGGCAAGGGGATGATGTTTGGGTTCTTTTCGGTGGAAGTGAAGCTGAGGAAGAAAAAGAAGGGGAAGAAGGTGAATAGTGGTGTTGAGTTAGTGATGGTGGAGCTCCATGTGAAGCACGGTAATGCAGGGACTCCGGTTGCGATGTCGGCTGTCACACCACATGCCTACGGTGGAGTTGTGCTGTCGTGGTTAAGGTCGATGGTGATGGAGGCGAACACATTATTGAGTCGGGGTGGAGGCCTCCCAAACATGGTCGCCTCTTCCTCTCTTTTGTAGCTGTAATTGCCTCGACCAGATCGACTCTCCACGGCCATCAAAGCAGCGAGTAAAGTAGGAGGGGGTGTCGTTACTGTTGTCGTTGAGGAGAGGAAATGATTAATAGGATAAGAAAAACAAATGAGGTTATTTATTCATAACCCTTAAAAGAAAATGTTAATTGAAATAAATATATGTAATGCAACATAAAAGATTAATTATTTCAGTACATGCTATGCATAGGAAACCTTAAATGCATGAATTATTTAAATGTATGAAATATGCGTGAAAGCAAATATATAAATTAATCTATTTACATACTAATGTATGCTATGTATATGTTAATATGAATCTAATGTTTAGGCGTTGAAATACATAAATAACCTACAGATATGGGTTCATCAGTGTGTGGTCTGTGGAAATCCTCTTGCAAGTCTTATAGCCTCATAGCACGTCTGGCAGCTTGTCCACCCATCTTCCTTTGACTGAATCCAGCAGGCATTTTAGCACTGAGATGATGGTGTGGTTGGTTACCTTCTCCTATCCGTTTGCTTAGGGATGTCCCACAGATGTAAAGAATAGGTGGACGTCCCACCTGATGTAAAATTCTTTGACAATGTACTGAGGTATTCCATAACGAGCTATAATGCTTTTGCGGATAAAAGAGAACTCTGTCAATTGTCGGGCTTGCCATAGCCTCAACTTCGACCCACTTGGAGAAGTAATGACTGCCACCAGTATGAACTGCTTCTGAGTTGGCGTTGATTGGAAGGGGCTAATGAAGTCCATGCCTCATTTTGCAAAGGGAATGGGCGACATTACTTGCACTAACTTTCCAGGCGGCGAGTGATGTAGGGTAGCTGACCGCTGGCATTTGTCACACTTGCGCACAAGGTCTTTACAGTGTTGCTTCATCTAGGGCTAGAAGTAGCTTGCGTAGAATAGTCGAGCTACGAGTGCCTTGTGCTTTTTGTAATTCTCGCATATGCCTTCGTGGGCTTCTCGATGGGCCTGGGCTGCTTCCTCTTTTGTCAGGCAGTGCAACAGGGGGTGGAATACCCTCGCTTGTACACTTTCCCCTCTATTGAGGTGTACCTTGAGGCCTTTAGGCGGAATGCCTTGGGCCGTGATTCCCTTGGGGGCAGCTTGCTAGTGTTCAAGGAGGTGACGATAGGCATCCTCTAGGAAATGGATTGCTCTATCGTGAACGTCTTGGGAGTGAGTGCAATTGGCTCCTTCAGAGCCTAGAGATAGATGCCTTCCTCTTGCTTTAAAGGGATAGCAGCAGCGAGTCTGGCCAATGCATTCGCTGGGGGTTTACCAGCTCTAGGCACCTGCCCGATCGAGACGGTCTTAAAATTTTCCAGCTCCTCCTTGACCTTCTCAACATAAAAGATCATGTTTGGATCCCGAGATTGGTATTCATCGTTTGTTTAATTGGAAAACAACTGGGAGTCCGTATGAATTTCCAATGAGGAGACGCCTTTAGACTTGGCCACTCAGATGTCTGCTAACATGGTCTCATACTCCTCCTGGTAGTTGGATGTTAGAAAAGTTAGCTTAATGGTGTACTTATGAGTAGCACCGTCTGGGTGGTTAAAGCTATACCGGCCCTGGATAAATATTTAGTGGTGTAATTTGCGTTTTAAAATATTATTTAGTTGTAGTATGACATGAAAACATGTCGATAAATAAATTTATAAAACTCTGGTGAGTACTGGGTCGTTCGTAGGGAAGCAATCTCGATTTTAACAGAAGTGTTTCAATAAAACTAGTTTTGATAGGTATATATATATATATATATAAATATAAAGAGACATCAAATATTCATAACATCAAATTTCATTGCCTTGATAAAGGGTTTTTCATAGTAGAAATTGCTATGCTAAATAGAAACAGATAGATTGAAAAAGAGAAAGAGAGATAGAGAGAGAGAAGAAAGTGGTAGAGCAACGACATTGCTTATGGAATGCTTGTGCGAGATGCGGCAACACCTCAGAACCAGAGTGCCAGGATGAAGGTCGGAGCGGAGTTGCAGAGGGACGGAGAGTTGCTAAGAAGTTGGAAGATGTTTGGAGTTGATGGAAGGGAGAGAGATGCTTCAACTGGGGGGACTTGGGCCTTCTTTTATAGCTTTTGTGGAGGGAAAAAGGGCTATTTTGGCCCTCTATCTCGTGCAACAACCTCTTGGCTAATAAGATCCGTCGATTGGGAGATCAACAGCTCTGATTCGGCTTCAAAACTCCTTCAAAAGCCTTCTTATCGCGCGGATTCACTTTGGTGCTGACACGTGGTAGCTTCTAGATGTTTGGATGATGATCGCACGGCTCCACTTCTTCCTCGCACGCGCTCGCCCGCTTCCGTTTTCTTCATGTGCGCCCAATGCCTCGTTTTAGCACCCGATCCTGGACTGTTCGATCGTATAATCGAACGGCTTAGATTCGCGCCTGTGCACCCTTAAGCCTCAGCCATTCGATCTTACGATTAGATGGCTTAAGACGAGCGTTGTTGCCTTTGCGTCGAAGCAAGTGCGTTAGATCGCACGTCCACCTGCGACGTGCTCTGATCGCGCCACATGGGCGTGCCTCCACCCTTCGATCGCGTAATTGTGCCTGCTAGCGTTCGCACCCAACGGTGCTTCAATTTCGTGCAACGCACGGCTCAAACGTGCATCACGCGCTTCTGCATGTGCATGAGCCAACGCGCTGCGCAAACTTTCTGTTATATGTACTTTTTGTTTCTATTTATGCTTATTCGGTTTGGGCGAGCGACGTGGCGCGCTCGTGGCCATTGGATGAAGATCCAACGGCCCACAGCTTCCGGTGCGGCCTTCCTAGATGGGGCAGTGGTGAGGGAGCGACTGTGATGGTGTCACATGGCGCCATCATGGCCGTTCATCTTCTCCTTGTATCTGGTGATGTAGACCTTCGATCGAGTTGACTTTTGCACTGTTGGACTGCGATCGTCGATCCGGATTCATCCGTGCGGTTAGATTCTTCATTTGAGGCTTGGATCTTTGTCCTTTGGCTTTATGATCTCCGTTCTTTTATGAACTGCACAAGATGCCTTGGTTGTCTGATCGAGATCATTTCGGAAGCGTTGGACTTTCGTTGTCGTTTTGATCAGATCTGTTCGGTCTGATTTGATATCCGCAACTTCGAATCATCTGTGATTAAAATCATCTCTCTTTTAGGTCATAAAATGCTGATATTATTTATATGACTAATAAACTAGCTATTGTGCAGATTACTATGCCTATGAATGCATTAATCTTAAGTTATGCTATGATCCAGCTTAATTCAAGTGATTTAGGTTGCATGATTGTTGTGCAATCATCTGTCAACGAAGAGCTACTAGGGGAGTGTGAGGGAGGCATCCGGGTCTGTGAATTACGCCACGAAATCCTCCAGACTTGTGCCTTGATGGCTTTCCTTGGTTGGTATTGGACGTCGAATTCGATTAGTTCCATATCCCATTTGATTTGCTGAGTTGACCTCGTGGGCTTGTGTAGCATCCGTTGCAGGGGGTAGTCTGACAAGATCACTATGGTGTGCGATTGGGAGTAGGGGCGTTGCTTCCTGGTTGCACTGAGTAGAGCTAGCCCGAGCTTCTTAGTAATTGTGTACTTAGCCTCTACACCTTGATAGGTCTTGCTAATATAGACGTGTCGCTGACTAAGACAACGCTGACGATAGATGTGGATGCTACTGGGTATAGAGATAGAACCTCCCTAGGCTCAGGGGCCGTCAAGATGGGAGCACTTTGAAGTGATTGCTTGACTTCCTATAAAGCTTTCTGATAGTGAGGAGTCCAATGGGCGGCGGTATATTCTTTACCCTTTTTGATGCACTTGAAGGAGAGGCACTTGTTGGAAGATCGGGATAAGAATTGGCTTAAAGAGGCGATTTTGTTGGCTAATGACTGCACCCCTTTCAGTGTGCTTAGTGGCACTAGGTCCCCGATTGCCTGGATCTTGTCGGGGTTGGCTTTAATTCCTCTGGAAGAGACCAAGAACCCCAGGAACGTGTAGGCTGAGACTCCAAAGGTGCATTTCTCATGGTTTAGGCAGAGGCGGGTGTCCCTTAGTACTTGGAACACCTCTGCCAAATAATTGAGAGAAGTTGGATCCCTTTATAAGCACATCATCTATGTACACTTCAAATAATTTTTCTATTATTTTGGAGAAAATCATAGTTACAAGGAGTTGGTAAGTTGTTCCAGCATTTTTTAAGCTAAAGGACATGACTCTATACTGGAGTAGACCTTTATCAATGATGGACATGTAAGGTAAATCCCCTGGAGCAAGAATGATCTAATGAAACCCGTTGTAGGTATCTAGGAAAGACATATGAGTTTGCCTGCTATAGGAGTCCACCAGAGCATAAACCTTTGGTAGGGGGAATTCATCTTTTAGGCAAGTTTCGTTGAGGTTGGTGAAGTCCACACACATGCGCCATTTGCCGTTGGCTTTCTTCACCATTACCACGTTCGAGAGTCATTTCGAATACAAGGACTTTTCAATGAATCCAATTTTAAGGAGCCTCTAGTTTTCAACCTTAGCTGCTTGCCATTGCTCAGCTGACTTATGCCAACGCGCCTGCTTGATCGTGTAGGTGCCCGCCTGAATATTCAGGTGGTGCTGAATCAGGGATGGGTTGACAACCAGTAGGTTGTTGGTGAACCAAGCGAAAATGTTTGCGTTGGCTCGAAACCAGAGTAGTATCTCCTGAACCTTAGAGGGATCATGGTCCGCTCCGACCTCGACGAACTTGGTAGCATTGTGAGGATAAAGTTGTATAACCATGGCTGTAGTCTTAAAGTCGCTGGCGTTTCGGTTGGGTTTTCCTCTTGCTGGATCGCTTAGACTGGGTTTCTCTTCTTCTCTCATTTCTACGGTTTGGGTGGTCTTGGATTTATAGATTGCTCCGGCTCAATCCTTAGGAGCTCGCGCCTGGCCATTGATTCCCGTGCACTATTCCTATCCCGTACGAGGATTGAAAAGCATAAATTGGAAGTATGAGGAGGGGATCAGGCGGAAGGCGTGGGTTAAGGGTGGCTGATGATGTCAATAAATGCTGTCGTCAACTCGGCCACTATGAATGTGGTTGTCCGGTTGAGGTGCTTGTCCCCGTTGCAGAATGATAAGGGAAGTGATGAGAACCTCATCATGAGCCATAACTAGCTCATTTTGACCTAATACAAAGGATAAAAGCTCCTACATAACTCAAGGAAAGGCTTAACTCAGAGAGATTCTGAGTTCGCAAAGAAAACAGAAACTAAGGGGTAAAAATGCAATTTCACCAATCCAATCTGAAAACAGGATAACTCAGGGTCCAAACATAAGTCAAAGAAACCTAATAAGAGGAAAAGTGGGATGAGATGATTAAATAAGGGCTACAGCAACTCCAAGGAATTAAATGACATCCTGTAACCCTAAAAACAAACCCACTTAAAAACATGAGGTTCGAGGCAGAGAAAAAAATCAACTAAACCCTTTAAAATTCATAGAAAAATAATCTCTAGGGTTTAGAACCTTCAATTTGGCCTTAGGAACCCATTTTGACTTACATTGAGAACCATGCCTAATTAACAACTTAATTTGGGTTTTTGCGTAAATTGATCAGTCAAACAAGGTTTAATCTGGAAATAAAATTCACCATCATAATCCTTAGGTTCCAATTAGTCATGTATAAAAACTTGAGCCTAGGAGGAAATCTTCTTGACCAACTTTACACTTTGGTCCTCATTTATTTACTTTTTGGCCCTCAACTTTTGAACCCTCACATTTCTACCCCTAACTCTCCTTCGTTCTTTGCATTCAGGTCCCTCCTGCCAAAACCTGATCAGCACCATGCTCCGGCGACCTTGCGCGGAGCATGGCGCCGCGCAGGGTAAGGGGGAGGGTCTGGCAAGTAAACCGGGGGTGCCCTGCGTCGTCAGCCGTCGCAGGGACACCCCCTGGTCGCTGCAACCCACCATACCGGCCGTGTGAACGCACGGACGGTATGGGTCTCCATCTCCGGCGTCCTCCGGCGAGGGAGACACGTCGTCTCCCTCCGCCCTCCTCTCTGATTCTACCCTATAAGTACCCCCCGTCGCTCCACCGTTCGGGGGAGCTCGGTCCTGACGGAGAAAGACCCCCACTTCCTCTCTTCCCACTCCGACAGGAAGCCCTCCAGCTCCGGTGGCCTCCCCTCTTCCTCCTCATCGCTCTGTCGCACTACCAGCTGCAGGGTTGCTCTCCCTCGCTCTTCCCGCGCCACGCCGCACCCAGCTGGCGCCTCTCCGGCCCTCTCCTCGCCGCCGCCCCTTCCCCTGGGCAGCTTCTTCTCCGGCGACAGTCGATACGACTGTCGCCTGCTCCGGCCCCTCCTCGTCCTGCTAAGTAGGTAGAACTCCTCCTCTTCCTCCCCTCTTCCTTTTCCTCACTTTACATCTTTACTGTTACCCCGATCTGACCAATCGCCCTCACCTTCTCCACCTCCGGCCCCTGCTCCGGCGACCCGCTCCCATCACTCCAGCAACCCACACGGCTCGCCGACCACCGCAGAACCTCCGCCTCCTCACCCTGATCAACCTCCGCCCTTCCACTTCCCCCAAATCACCCTCTGCAACTCCACCGAGCAAACCCATCTCCTAACCTGCAGTTTGACCTAGGGCGGCCCTTAGGCTCCGCCCCGCCGCCTGCACACCCCCTGACCACCTTCGCCGTGCCACGGCGAAGGTCCTTCGCGTTTCTGATTGGGCCGAGAGGCCGTTTCTCTGTGGGCAGGTACCTGCGCTCGCCGCCGCCATTGTTGAAGCGAAGCAGCTTCTTCACCTGCTGCCCCAGGTGCGCCACGCCCAGGTCACGCTCCCAGGCTGCGCGAGGTGTCTTCGCAAAGCGTCAGGCTGCAGTTGAGGCGAAGCCCTCGCGCGAAGCCTCGACCGTCGCTGCCTCCTCCGCGCAGGCGTCAAATTGGGGTGGGACATTTAGTCCCACCTCGGAAGGCTCTGAAGGAGCGCAGCGGTATAAAGTGAAAAAGTGCTGGAGGCTTATCGCCTCAGCACACGGGGTGAGGTCCCCTTCACCCGCCCGATTACCCGGTCTCGTCCGCGCCCACGCCTCGCGGACCTAGCCCGACCCGACTTAGCCCGACCTGCACTCCTCGTCCACCACGCACGCCGGTGGGCCTGGACCCGGACGCGACCCGTACCCGACTACCTGGCAGCTCTGGGAGAGCTTTCCTAAGAGCGGATTCTGTGAGAGAGAAACGTGGGGGGGTAGAGTAGGTTTTTGCCCGCTGACGAGAGCCTTGAAGTGTGCAGGCACAGGCGAAGAAGAAGACGAGCGAGGCAGAGAAGAAGGACGACGAAAGCTGAAGGAAGGAGGAGCACTGTAGCAGCGGCGGTTTAAGTCGTCTGATTGGAAAATCAGACGACGCTTTGAAGGTAGAAAAGAGGAAGAAGAACAAGACCGCAAGGGAAAAGAAAAAGAAAGAGACAAGCAGAAACAAGAGCTGAAAGAAGAAGAACATCAACCCACTGCTGCAGATAAAGAAGACAGAAAGAAAAAGAAGAAAGAAGGAGAGACGACGCCCTGCAGTAAAAGGACTGCAGAGAAAGAAGGAGAACGAAGAAGCTGTGCCGTTGAGTAAGGGACCGCAAGAAGAAAAGCTTTACAGCTGAGGCAGAAAGAAGAAAGAAGAAATAAGAAGAATAGAAGGCAGAGGAAGAAGACCACCAGGAGATAAACAAAGAAGAAAAACCAAAAGCCAAAGAGAAGAGAAAACAAAGAGGAAGAAAGAAGAAACCAAATTTTTATCTCTCCCTCTCTCTCTCTCTCTTTATTTTTGTAATATTTTTTGTAATAAGAATTTGTATCTCTAGAATACAACTTGCTCCCTAAGTTCGACCTCGGGAACTCTTTTATTTCCGAGTAACAAATTGTATTAAACTGGTAATCACTTCTCTATACTATACTACGACGAAATAATAGAACTATAGAGGAAGGTCGTCACCAGGAAGGTTAATCTTGCCGTTTGGCATTACTTTGTGATTGCTAAAGCCTTCGATTGGGTGGGTCGATGGGGATAGATGCTCTTCTCGGAAGCCCAGCTTGAGCAGCGTCTTTGTGAACAAGGCGTCGATGACATTGCCTTCATCCACCAAGAGTTTGGGTTGTAGCCGCCCTGTCAGCAGGAGTGTCGCTACAAGTAGGTTTGTGTGTTCTGTCGAATCAGGAAGAGAGGCGAACAACCTGGATGCTGCTTGCTTGAATGTATTCCTTTCGCCCCATTGAAGAGTGTGAAAGGTGTATAGAAGTGCCGACTTAGAAGGAGTGGCTTGCTGGCTTGGGCCGGCGTGGACCCGAAGATTACCTCGACCTCTGTACCGATTGGCCTAAGTGATGAGAGGTGGGCACCCTGGGGTAGCGCGGGCATGGCCACCAGAACTTGGTAGTGGCATTCTGCTGGGGGGAGCCAGGGTGACACTCCTACTCAGTTTGGTAGGATGTCGACCTGTCGGGCCCCTGGTCTGCGAGGAAGACCATATTGACCCCTCGAAGTTGCTGGAGATTCTCTTTATGGTAATCCTCTGGGCCTTTCATGGGCTTCTTGCCTCTATCTTGGCCCTCATTTCGCTTGATGAAGTGGGCCAAGTTTCCATGTTCGATTTAGGTCTTAATCTGGTCGTGCAGATTTTGGCAGTCCTCAGTGGCGTGACCCCGAGCCTTATGGTCCTTGCAGTAGGGCTCGGAGCTAGCCTTCCTCTTCATGGGCTTAGGAGGGGGTAATAGATTCTTGTCCATGGACCATACCTTCATCAACACCCCTCGGTTGACGGGGTCCATGGTTGCAGCCCTTGGCAGGCTGGTGATGAGAGCCTCATCATGAACCCTAGCTAGCACAATTTGATCTAAATAAGTGTGAAAAAGCTCCTACAAAACCTAAAGAAAAGCCTAACTCAGAGAATTCTGAATTGAAGAATAAAACAAGTCATAAGGGGTAAAACTACAATTTTACCAATGCAGTACCCAAACAGGATATCCAAGGGTCTAAACAAAGGTCAAATAAGTTTAATAAGGAAGGAAGTGGGATGATCTGATCTAAAAGGGTTATAGCAACTTTTAGGAATCAAATGACATTCTGTAACCTTAAAAATAAATTCGCTTTAATTTATGAGGTTCTAGGCAGGATAAAAATCAACGAACCCTCTAAAATTCATGGAAAAATATTCCCTAGGGTTTAGAACCTTCAATTTGGCCTTTGCAACCTATCTTGACCTAAATTGAGAGCCATGCCAAAATTTTGACATAATTTTGGTTTTTGCGCAAATTGACTAGTCAAACGTGGTCAAACCTAAAATCAAATTACACCATTGAATTCTTTAGGTCCAAATTAGGTTGGTACAAAAATTTGGGCCTAAGAGAAGGCCATCTTGATCGACTTTACGAATTGATCCTATTGAATTACTTTTTGACCTTTATCTTTTTAAACCCTTGCATTTAGCCCGCTATGTTCTCCTTTGTTCTTTGCAGAACGGTCCTTCCTGCCACCCCACGCAGGCACCATACCTCCGGCGACCTTGCGCGGAGGATGGCGTCGCGCAGGGTATGGGGACCGCTCTCAGGAATGAATGGGGGGTTTTCTGCGTCGTCCTCTTTCGCAGGGACCCTCCCCTTTGACTTGCAGCTGCCCATTCCTCTCGTTCGAATGCACGATAGGCATTGGTCTCCATCTCCGACCATCTTCAACAAGCTCCCCACGTCGCTCCCTCGAGATCCTCTCCTCGCCAGCACCTTTATAAGGAGCGGCAGGGGCAGCTGTTTCCTTCAAGCTAGCTTTAGCCGAAGAGAACCCCCGTACTTCGTCTCCTCTCACTCCGGTCAGACAGCCCAAGCTTCCGGCTATCTTTCCTCCACATCGTCGCTCTGTTGCCATACCTGCAGTAGAGTTCACTCTGCCTCGTCTTTCCATGCCAGGCCGCACCAGCTGGCGCCTCCAGATCTCCTCGTCGCCGTTGCCCCCCTTCTGGGCACCTTCGTCCCCAGCTCCGATAGGCACGTGTCGGGCACCCCTCTTTCCCTCTTCGTCAATTAAGTAGGTAAAAACCTTCCCCTTTTTCTCTCTGTTATTTTCCCCTCTTAAATTGCCACTTTAGATCCCTCGATTGCCACTACCACCTCCATCTGCTCCACCTCCGGCCACCACTTCCGGCGAGGTCGCTCCACCTCCACAGGCCATTCCACCCCTCGTCGACAAGCCCAGAAGCTCCCCCTCACTCCACTCAAGCATTTCCCCCACTCCATTCACCGCTCCTCACCTTCATACCACCCCTCGAACGCACCCACCTGCACCTCTGCAGTGTGCCATAGGCACACGACCACAGGCACTTCCCCACCACGTCGACCCCCGCACCGCCTTCGCCGTCCTCTGGCGAAGCTTCCTGAGCTGTCTGACGTGACCGTGAGGCCGTTTTCGTGCTTTCAGGTCTCGGCCCCCTCGCCGCCATTGATGGACAGCAGGAGTTGCTTAGTGAGCAGCTCTAGGTCCCTTCAGCACCAGGTGCAGGCCCCAGGCAACGCGGGACACTTCCGCGAGTGTGCCCAGGCCTTCAATTGGGGTCGTGAGCCTTCGCTGTTGCCCCAATTGCTCGCAGCTTCTCGCCTGCGGGTGCGTGGAGCGGAGGTGGGACTTTAGTCCCACCTCGGAAGTGTGTGGGTGCACGCCCACATATAAATTGAAAAAGTGTTCTGGGCATTTCGTCTTGAAACACTGGGGTGAGGTCCCTCCTCACCTATCACCCTGGTCTTGTCTGCGGCTCTTCCCACGCGGATCTGACCCGACCCGACTACCCCCACTCCTGTGCACTCCTCGCGCACCACCCACGCCGATGCATCTGAACTCGAGCACGCAACTCGACCTGATTACCCGGCTCTGGGAGAGCGTACCAAAGAGAGATTCAGAGAGAGAGACGCGGGGAGAGGGTAGGGTAGGTTTTGCGCTGAGCTTGTGTGTGTGTGCAGGGGATAGGTGAGGGAGGAAGAAGCAAGGAGCTGCTGAAGAGAGGAAGGAAGGAAGAAAGAAGAGGAAGAGCAGCGGCTGGGACCTAGCCGCAGAGAAGAAGGAAGGAGAAGGAAGGAGAGAAGCAGGAGAAAAGAAGATAGTAGGGGCACTGTAGCAACATCGCAGTTAAGGCGTCTGATTTCTGAATCAGACGTCGGAAAGAAAGGAAGGAGTGAAGCAGAAGAGAAGAGCAGAGGACAGGCCAGAGAAAAAGAAAGAGAAAAGAGAAGGAGGGAGCCTCTGCAGCAAATAAGAAGAAGACGCAGAAGAAAGAAGAAAATCAGAGAAGAAGAGAAGAAGGAAGAAGAAGGACATAGCAGCTGAAGAAAGAAAGAAAGAGAAGGAAGCCTTTGTAGCAAAGAAAAAAGAAGAAAGAAGAAGACAGGATGAAGAAGAAAACCGGCTGAAAAGAAGAGAGAAGAAAAAGCCAAGAAGAGAATTTTTGCTCTCTCTCTCTCTCTCCTTTGTCTTAATTTTTTGTAAAACAATATTGTAAATTCATATGTTTCTGGAATCATAGTTTGCTCCCTGAGTTTTACTTCGGGAAACTTTTAATTCCGAGTAATAAATTGTAAACTGGTAGCAACTTTTCGTGATATACTACAACATCTAGAACTTTAAAATAACACGAAACCAAAGCGCGTAACTAGCCGGTCTCTCCTTTGATAGGGGAAAGTGGCCTTTCACTTATGGAAGGGACCACTTCTGCTGATGGAGATCGGAGTGGGTTCTCCTGAGGGCCTCCTTTCTTTTATGGGGCTGGCGATGTCGCCATATTCTTCAACCAATCGGGTGCAGGAGTGGAAGGAGTCGTCCTGCTTCGCAAATCTCATAGCCCTGTCCTATAGCTTCGCCATGTCTCTAAGTGGGAAATCATTGATGTCATATCAGAACCTCTAAGTCAGAAGGCCTGACTTGAAGTACTGGATTGTTATGGCATCGTGAGGCTTCTTGCACTTGAAGTACCGAGTCTTGAATTGATCCAGGTAAGACTTGAAAGACTCAGTCTTTCGCTATCTGACTTTCGACAGCCTCTCGAGTTTGTCTCTAGCCCTTTGTTGCCCGACAAAGTATTGGCAGAACTTGTCCGCTAGTTCCTGAAAGTAGGCGATCTGTCCGGCCAGTAGGTCATTAAACCATTCATGGGCCATGCCAGACAATATGATGGGAATACTCGACAGAGTATTCATTGGGGCAGTCGTGCACCAACATCATTTGGCAGTACTACCCAACGAAGATGTTGGGGTCCGTCATCCCGTCGTACAGGGCCATGACGATCTGCCTGAACTTCTTTGGCAAAGGAGTCGTCATCACCTCCTATGTGAACGGGTAGGTGGTGAGGTATGCATGTGGGCGTATATCCCTTATCACCTGAGTGACTTGGTGGACGATCTCCGAGATGGAGCCCCCACAGCTGGTGGACGAGGGTTAAGCCTCCGACTATTCCCCCTGTAAGGGTGGGCGTGGAGCTTTTGGCAGGTTGGGAGGAGCTTCTTCTCGCTGGCTACAAAGCTCACACTTTAGCTTTTTGAGTTGTTCGCGTAGGCAGGTGTTTTCCTCCTCCACCGCTTGACGCCACTTCAGTTGCTTGTCGTCGGGGCTTGAACTTTAGGGCTCTTCCAATTGAGTCTTGCTGAACTCCTTAATTTGTTTGATCTCGAGGAGTTTGCGTGTGATAGATTGCTGCTCCACCTTCAAAGTCGCCGACCTGGCTTCGTACTCCTGCCTCACTTGCATCTCGAGGAGGGGGTCTTTTTCAGGGGCCTCTAGCAGTTGGTCAGGTTGTATCGACTTCCCTTTACCAAGATCGGTGTGCCAAGGGTGTCATTTGGACATTGAGACGTTGGATTTCGCTTGGGCTGTTTCGAGGTGATTGTGAACGGAGTTGCGAGCGGTTGGGGCCATCATCGAGATTCTTGATTAGGGATCGATATCAAGTGATTATCGCTTCCGACAGATAACGCCTATTGAAGGGACGATTTGACTCAACAAATCACACACAAATAAGTAATCGCACGAGAGACGAGGGAGTTGGTGAGTTGGTTCCACCACAAGGGGGTGTACGTTTCGGAAGAAGGCAAGGCTCCCGTAAAGATCCACTAGAAGTTGCAGGATTGCAATCTCTTGGGTTGCATGAAGAGGCCCTCGTAAGGGTCTTCTTCTTTGTTTATAGTTACAGAGAGTGTTGTTACAATTGGAAAATCTTATGAGATTTTCTTCGTGGTCTTGTCGTACTCCTCGGTAAGCCCATTGTTAGGGTTCATCCGTTGTCAGAGTATTAATTGCATCAGTAATCCTTTGGTTGGTGTCGGTATGAGTATTATGGGTGTTGTTAATGCCTTTTTGACTTTGGTGGCACTGGACCCGTGGTGGGGGCGAGCTTACCCAGATCCAGATTCGCTTGAGTAGAGATGGGTTGAGTAGGGGTGGATCCAATTGCTTATTTCAAATTCAGGTAACCAAAGTTACGTGCAAAATTTTAAATTCAAGAATATTTTTTATCCTTCATCAATCCCATAACTATACTATTTTAATTTATGACCACTTCTTTGACTTGTGACTCGTGAGAAATATATTTTTGAATCAATACGTGCTTACCTTTTATTCTAATCAAGTGGTTCAAAATGGTATCTTTTCAAGTCTTGACAACAATTCCGTCCCAAAGCACAATTGCCAAATTTATAATTTCACCCGTATATAATCCTAACAATTTTTTTTTTGTTATTAAACCCACAAGAATCATGAGTCTTCATTTGTAATCCTAATCCCTCGGGCCATCTATAAATAAGGGTCTTATGAATATCTACTCACATCATCAACTCCTCTCAAGGGTCTTAGGTAGCACAATTGGTATACCCATTTCCTTTAAGATACTCCCTATGCGGATGCACGGGTTTGATCTCCTATGACATATCCATACATATATAGTATCCTCATAGGAAGACACACCGCTAGTGTTCGCCCTTATAGACTCGACGTCGGAAAATGACCGTGGTTAAGATCACGGAGGCATTCAGTGACAAGCAAAAAACTTAGGGACCCTCGGAGGTGCCACCTCCCACCCCCCAATCATCAACCCCTCTCTCATCTCTCTTCTAAATCAATGTTCAAAGCCCTGGACTCTTCTCTCCTTTCCTTGAGATCAATTTTCCATATGGCATCATCTTAAGTTCAATGGATGGGTGAGACAGGAGGTATAATGCGACTAATCTCGCTTTCTTTCTTCGTTCTTTTCTTTGCATGCCTTTTGAATTGCCATGGGAAAGTTGTCCTAATCGAATGTGTCCATCGAATAATATGATTATGAATGGTTTCTTGATATTGGAACTAATGGAATTATACATGATGTATGGTCCAAAAATTAAACCAATGTTGAGATACATTTATATCACTGTAGGAAAAGGGTTCGATGAGGAATGTGTTAATTCTAGTGTCCAAGTGGCAATATATTTGAGGTTTATACCTCATGGTAACGATGTATCTTATGTTGTTATTGTCAAGTATTTCCTCTATCAGCAGTGGCAACGTGACGACCAACCCCGAAGTGAGGCATATATATCTCCGAACTTGGTTTCTTTCCTGTTGTTTCGACTTGAAATTAATTTTGGATATTGTTCGTCTTTTTGATGTCGTGGTTTTATGAATGTCTTTTCTCGGAAAATGGTTGTACGAATTTGTACGTAACTCTTGAATTGAGATCGATTACACAAACATGAGAGCGATCAGCTTTCTACCTTCACCATGATGCGAGAAACTATAGCCAAGCTTTCAACCTTCAACATGGGTAGCTCAAATCCTCTCGATCAAGGTAGAGTGGCTTTCCTTCATCATCACTATGCATGGTGAAAACACATCAAAAAAAAGTGACCAATCAACTTTCTAAGTTGGGATGACGAGGGTGAAGTCGATCGAGACTAGAACCTTCTTCGGCAAAGGAAAGCATAAAATCTTGAAGTTGTTGCTCCAACGAGGAGGAGATAGAGGAGAAGGTGGAAAAAGGTACTGAGGAGAGGTGTCGGGGAAAATGGGGGCCATGATTGTTACCACCTAACTTTGGATTCGTTCGGAAGTCAAATAGGGTTGTGTCTTTATCTTAAGATTTCATCGTCTACATTCAATTATGGTAAGAAGGAAATAATTAATGATGGAAGGAAAGAGAAATATGATTTATGTACCGCTATCCATTTTAAGGAATAAATATAACATTCATATATAATTATCACAATTAAAAGATAAGTGTGGGAGAGAAAGAGCTAATGGTTCTGAACAAATAAAATGTTCATTACTACAATCAAGGAAAGTTGCCACAATGGAAAGAAGGTAACCACTAAACTAAGGTTGGGCTCTGGTAGGCTTAGCTCTCTCTGGAGTTGGTGGTATTAGCTGCTCAGCTCTTTGACTTGAGTATAAGTAGTAGATGCAAGTAAAAAGTTGAATAGAGTGGGAGAGGTATGATAAAAGTATAACAAAATTTTAAGGAAAAGAAATTAATATTGTAGGCAGTTAATACATTTATGATCCATTAATACATTTTACTATAGGCAAAGAAGGTGGTCGGAGGTTGGAGAGTGGAGGTGTAGGAGATGGTTAAAGATGAGGAGGAAGGGAGGTGAACTGGTGAGCGGAGGGGGGTAAGAGAAGGGGTGAAAATTAAAGAAATAAATTTGAAAAATAAATGTAAATAAAAAATAAAAATTTAAAATTTAAAAATAATTTTTTATTATATTTTAATTTAAAATCATTAGTTTAACTGCTGTGATTGACTGAGTGATGACGTATTTATAAATATAGTAAATTAAATAATTTTTAAGTAATTTAAAAAGTTTCAGTGAAATCAACGAGAAAATTTATTTATTTATTTGTTTATTTATTATATTATTATTTATTATTTTTTCCCTTTTCTTGTTGAAGGGGTCAGACCCGATGTCGAACGAATTCTTCCCGCTTTGGTCACGATCACCACACCATCGAAGAAGGCAGTATGCTGCGCGCCGCCTCCGCCGCTGCCGGCAGGGCGGTGCGTGCCCGGCGCACGCCTCCGCCGGCCGTCCTCTCCTCTCTCACCTCTTTAGATCTCCCCTCCGCCCCTCTCCCCACTACAAGCTTGACGATCCCGTCTCTGCCCACCGGTGCGTCAAAGATGGCTTTGTTTTGCCGATTGGGAATGAGTTGGAGGCAAAAAGGGACGATCTTTTTTTCCATAATTCTGATGGGTATCTCAAAAATGGTATTTTTCTGTCTCTTTAGTTAGAGGGGGAAGGAAGTTGGAACAATCTTTTTGTGTTTGGTGGGCCACCACGAAAGATGGGATCTTTGACTCCAGAATCGCAAATTGGGAATAGATTGGAGGGAAAAGGAGCGATGTTTTTGTATTTGGTTGCTGGAAGAAGGAATAATAGGTGTTTTGTTTTACTCGTAAAACATAGGGTTACTTGGACGTAAGAGTGCGGGAGACCAGTGATAAGTTATGGCGTGTCAGAACATGATGTTCGGTATATCAGAGGACATAAGTTGGTGGAATAAGTTAGCTCCTTCTTCTAAGAAGAATTGACGTGTTTTGGAATCGCTTAGTTAACCAAAAATTAAGAGATGGTGAGTAAGTTAGCTCCTCCTGAGGAGAGTTGATGTGTTTTGGGAATGCTTAGTTAACTAAAACTAAGAGATGGTCAAGCGATTAGAGCGGCGGCGGCTTAAGTAGAACAACAAATATGACGGCTGAAACAGATGTGGGCATCAGAGACACAACTTCGGAACAAGTTGGAGGGTGAAAGGAATGATCTTTTCTTGTTTGGTGGTGGAAGGAAGAATAAGGGGTGGTGGTTGTGAGATTAGTGTTCTTTCAAGGAAGGGATGTTGGAGATGAGAGGTAACTATGGCATGTTAGGATATCATGTTTGGTTTATTGGAGGAATAAATTAGCTCTTACTGTCCATCAAAAAAAAGTTAGCTCCTATCGAGAAGATTCACATAAGGGATCAGCTTACGCTGGTTAATGAGCAGACTGCCTGTTGCATCTGTTGACTAGTTTCTGTTTGTGGGTGAATATTTAAGTGTAATGCTGTAAAATACACGTTTTTTTGTTCTAGTTGTTTTTGTAGTTCGTTCTGATCTTATTTTGGACTGTGCTGTTTGGAAATGGGTTTCAGGACAATTTCTTTGGTGCAGAGGACATCCTGAGTTTGCGGGAGGTCATAGGCTATCCCTTATGCGATCGGCACTCCTTGCTGGTGTGTTTTGTGCCAGTCTTGCTGAATTTGCTGAAGCAGATGCTGATGTGGAGGTCTGGATTGTTTTTATTCTACTTAAGATCTGTGGTGCATAAGCATATTCATCCTGTTTATGTCGGTTAATGTTGAGCTGGATTTTCCTGACTGGTATTGGTGTTGGAGTCAGGAGTCCATCATACACACTTAAGGCTAGATGGCGTAGTTTGATTCCCAAATCAATGGTACTGAGCACACAGTGGGTCATTTGCAAGGTGATATGGGAGCAAATGGTTATATTGCCCATTGGTGGATTGGGAAAGGACTTTGAAAACAAAACTGCCTCCCATTTCTATCCCAGTCAATTTCAAAATGGTGCCATTGTAATTGCCTGGGGAGGAGATGGATCTTAGTGGCCAGCCTTTCCAGTAAATATTTTTTTTTCAAAGACTTATTGGTAAATTTTTTAATTATATAATTACAAATATTTATCATCTATAGACCATGATGTATTAGAAGATAATTATTATCTAACCTTTTGTAGAAGATGTTTGAACTTGAAATTATCATTGGCATTGAATAGCCCTCAAGTTTATCATCTTAAATTTAGGAATAGAGATTGTTACTTTCTATGATTTTGTGGCAGTTGCATTTTATTTGTGATTTTCTTGGAGAAAGATGGTGGCTCAAACTTGACAGTTACCACAAGGTCCTTTTAATTGGTGTAGATTTTATGCTGGCATAAAGTCTTAAGGATTATTGCCATGCTAAAAAACTAAGTATGGCCCAAATTTAGTTAGAGACTTGCACTTTTTTTGACAAGGGTCAAATCTTTCATACTTTTTGATGGTTTGCATTAACTTAAAACTTGACCTCCTTGATGAAGAATAAGGGGCAATGTTAAGATTCTGTAACATACTATTGATTTCTAAAAGTTCATGAAACAAAAATAGTATGTTACTAAAAAGAGATCTCGAGCAGTCTTATCTCTCTCATTATTTTATTGTATATATTTTCAAAAAGACTTCATATCTATTTCTAAAAAATCAGGGAAATTTCTGCTAGGAAATTTCAAATGGTGTCCTTGGCCTTCTAATTAAGTTCATGTTTTGGTTTGAAACTCTAAAGCTACCTCATCGTTCAATTTTTGTTTACATTGACTAGGGCAAAGCAGTGCCAGAGAGCAAGCCCAGTTTTACTGAAATGGAAGGCCTTGTGGCACATGAAAGGCAAAGATTGGAGGAGTTGCTCAGGAATAGAGGGATGCGACGTGGCTCTTATCCCCCATATGGTGTTGCATTGAAAGGGCGTAAGGTCAGAATCACAATTGTTAATGCATCACATCCATCTGGCATCTAAAACTTTTCATGGAGCAATTTTGGATGGTTTTTGTGTATAGGGACTCAAAATTTAACTTGCTACTTGGATGCTGGAATTTATAAAGTCTTGAAATTTAACTTGCTATCTGGATGCTAGAACTTGTCAATGAATGCCTGATTCTGCATGGGGACAATGCAGAGAAAATTGTTACTTTTGAGTGTATAAAACACAATTGGAATATTACATGGCCCTGAAAGATAGAAATAGATTTCCATGTGTTAACATAAATGGTGAAAGGCATACTCAGTCACACATCTATGCCTAAAAGACAGCTGACCTTGATATTTGGTTAGAATTTTTTTTTCTTGTTCTTTTTAGGTAAGTTTCCTTAGCTGGAAAATAGACTACATGCTTAAAGAAAAGCGCAAAAGAGTACATTAATAGAAAATTGCTACAAAAACCTAGAACGAGTTGCATCAGTATGAATGACACTGCCAACCCCGAAGCACCGTTGATGCAAACAATACATTCCCCCATGTACGTGCATTTGGCTCTAACCAAGGAAAAGTTGAAGTACTTGCATTTGAAAAGAGCTGAAGTCATTGCTCTCTTCTATAGACCAGAAACTCTCCATGGCCTAGTGCCAACTAACTCCATACCATAATAAATACCACTTGAGGTTCGGGCATTAACTGCTTGAGAAGTGGAATACTGGGCTTCTGGTTAGAAATATTGACATTTGTGTAAAACTGGATTGGCCAGAGATCAAATTGGAAAGTTTCCTGGTTGCCAAGTAGCTACATGGCTAGAAGAATGGGTAAGCTATAAATAGTGTCTATGAAGTTCTTAAATTAATTTCTGCATGCACATTAACATAGCTATTCAAATATTTTAGGCTTTTGGTTTGATTGAAAAGAGAAAAACAAAAGGCACATCTCCAGTTCATGGTACTATGTATCTTCTCTACTACTTCCATAGCCTAAATGGTCCTATACAGATAGATATCACTGAAATGGGGACTTCCCATTTTATTCCTACATTGTAATAATTAATTACTTGAGCCAGTTGAGTAATCTGGTAGTTGAGCAAGTAGGCTCCCATCCAAAAGATTGGGATTCAAATCTTATCTTACTAAAAAAAAAGTCAATTGCTTTTACTTAAAAAGGAGAAAGAACCTTGTGACCCAAAGATATTTCTCATATGGTTTTAGTTAGTTTTTCACTTGGAAGGATATTGTACTGGCTGCCACAAGTCCATTCCCGTATGATACTGCACATCAACCGTGAGCATTTTCAAAGCCCATCTTTGGCATATTTGGATATCAACTTACTGATCTGGTTAGGTGTTGAAGACAGGAACCTTTAACAAACATATGTGCCTGAACTGCACTTTCCACTTGCAGTTGAGCATCCAATGTGGAGTCTATTTTCCATTGAATATATTTGAACTAAGTTTAAGAAATATTATATACACAGTTGACTTCGTATCTTCCTTGCTTCCTTTTTTTTTTATTGTGGTCCTTTTTACTCAATTTTGTTTATTGCTATATGTTTTTACCCTAATGTATTTCAGTAATAGATTCACTATGAATTTGAGATTGAACCTTGCATCTTTTACGTTGGATATCTCAGGTGACAGTTAAGTTCCAAATCCCTGAAAGTTGTGAAGTGTCACACTTGATTGTAGATATTGTGTCAAATCTTGGGGTCAAGACTGAACAGCATGGAACTGGTGCTGAAATGATATTGCGTGCGTGGAACAGGTTCTTAATGTTTAAGGCATATCTGTTTATCTTCTACTACCATGCTTCTTTGCTAGAGTTTTGCTCCTGGATATTGTCTTTTCTCTATGTAAAAGGTGTTTTGTTCCCTTTTTTGCCCAACCTCTGAACTTTCATTCTTGAGATACTAATAATTCATGTTTTTTATTTGGATTTTGACATGAGTATAAAATTATTTGCAATAACATGCGTACCCTTGACTTGTTGCTATTTATACAGATATTCTTAGAAAAGTTATCCTGCTTACGCTAATACCCTTTTGTTTAGATATTCAGTCAAATCCCTTTTAAAAAAATAAAGATATTCAGTCAAACCTGATGGAACTGGACCTAAGAGTAAAGATTTTTCCATCTAAACTTCTGTGCTTCCACCATTCCAACAACAACAACCAAGCCTTTTCCCACACTAAGTGGGGTTGGCTACATGGATTCTTTGCCTCAATTTAGATCTATTTTGAGTCATTTCTAGGCTTAAAGAAATTTGAGTATTTGCTTGAATCTATGTTTAAAGATTTGACAAGTTTTATGTTGGTTGTCGGCTACCTAACACAACCCTCATCCTTTACCTAGGCTTGGGACTGGCCTTAAATGGTGCAAAAACCCCAACAAAGGCAGAGTTAACTTCCACCATTCCCCCCCCCCCCCCCCCCCCCCCCCCCCCCCCCCCCCCCCCCCCCCCCCCCCCCCCCAAAAAAAAAAAAAAACTCATGTGGTTCCAACTTTCACATACCAAGGACCCCTAAGTGGCTCTGTTTGAACTTACAAGATGCTAGACTCAATCAGAGTCATTATTACACTAGTGGAGCAAAAAAGAGATTAAAGAGATGGACGAGAGAGAGGGTGGAAATGGAAGAAGATGATGAGGGGAAAATAAATTCAAATCCTTTACTTTTGAGTCCAAATCCGTCAATTTTTATGCTCACAATCAAATCATTTACATCCTCTCATTTTGAATATCTCTGTACGGTGTATATTATATGAGGAGTGAGTCTAAACCCAAGTAGTTTGAGAAAAAGATGATTATAGTAACATGTTCACTAGGCCTAAGTGATTTAAAAGCAATTTATAAAAAGTTCTTAAGCTTAAGTTGCCAAATAATAATCTACATGCTTGTATACATTAGTCGCATATTGAGCTGGTGATGTGGGGCTTAACTATGCTTCAATATGTACCTCACCAACCCAAGGTTTTTATATGATTTTCCCCCTTTTAGTTCCTATATGCAGTGTTATTTGTTATTCACAGTTTTGTTTTATTCTTAGAAACATGTTTGTACTGTATGCCAAATGCTTAGTTATTAAGTAGTTCATGAGAAACTGCCTGGGAGCTTCCTTGTTTTCAGTCTCAGCTATGCTGCACCTTGCAATAGGCTGGTGCCTTATTTCCAAAATTTTAACTTTACTACTCTTCTTTTCTCCAGTTCAGTGGCCTGGCAACTTACTCTTAACCCTGTAATAAAGCAGCAGAAGTTTCCTCATAATGCGGAGGGGTCAAACGAGAGTGGTCGATATGCAGATGACCTGTGCATCTTCATTTACGAATCTCTGCTGAGCTCAGAAAATTCTGTCAGCTTCACCACGTGCCTTCGCTTTTATTCGGTTGCTTCTTTTGAATCTTGTTAGCTGATTCATCAGTCTGAAGCTATATGATTGTTTCTCTTTTTAGGAAGTTGAATTCATAAAACAAGGAAGCTTTACTTCGAAGGAGCTTGATGCAATAGTCAGTGCATTGAAATTAGCAGGATCCAAGGAAAACACGAAGAAACCTTTGGAGAAAAAACCTGGTGGCTATACATATGAGAGGGACAAGACATCGTCTGCTGAAAAGACCATTGCTTCATTAGAAGGCATGGGAGTAAGAGTTTATGGATTCAATGAACCAGCTGGAGTTCCCATTGATGGAACAATTTCATGGGATAATATTGCAGGATACGAAAATCAGAAAAGGTAAATTCAGGTTGCTTCCATCTTCTTGATGTTGTATATGAATCAGCAAACGTTGCTATAAATAATTCTTTATTTGGTTTGTAGTAAATGTGTCATGGGGAGAGTATCCTATAATCATTGCCCTTCCATGTCTCCAACATCTAAGTAAGATGACATAATATGCCTAAGTTGTAGTAAAGTCAGAGATATGTAGGTCAGTAGTTAGAAACTATGCTATTGAATGATCATTACAAATGCAAAGATTTTCAATATACTTCATGCATTAATTGCAACTCCTAGTCGGCAAAGAAGCCTCAGTGGCATGAAAATCCACAAATGATGAACTTTTGATACCATTTGAGAAGATTTTTGTACCATAAGAAAAATATGATCTCTGTATTTATCATTGATTTTTCCCAGTAATGTAGTATGTGCAGAATATCATTATTTGTTTACAATAGCTTTACTATAATGACATCTTAATGTTTAGGGAAATTGAAGATACAGTCCTGCTGGCATTGCATAATCCAGAATTATATGATGACATTGCACGAAAAACACGACAGAAGTTTGAATCTAATAGGCCTAGAGCTGTTCTTTTCGAAGGACCACCAGGTATGTCTTTAAAACCTATCGAATTCGCCAATTGTAAAATGATCAGCAGCTGCTATAATAAAACATTGAGGACTAGATGAAGTAAAGATAATGTGAGTTGCGTAGAGATATTTTTCTGAACATTCCTAGTTTGTGGGGTAAATATTCTTAATTTCTTATAGTTTTACTAAAATAAGGACATTGCTTTACAGGAACTGGAAAAACATCATGTGCTCGGGTGATAGCCAAGCAAGCAGTATGCTACTCTACTCTTCTTGGATATTTCTTAGCCACTATAGACATTGTCCTAATGGCATGCTTTTAAGCCCATGTCTTTTGTGTAAAGGGATGATGATCTGACAGTGAAAAACTGTCACCCACATTAATCAGAGATTCAGAATATCATTTATTGCTCTTGAATATGTGTATCATTTTCTATGCTGCAGGGTGTTCCATTACTTTATGTGCCACTTGAGGCAGTTGTTTCAAAATTTTACGGGGAAAGTGAACGGTTGTTAGGATCAGTTTTCTCGCTTGCAAACGAGCTGCCTGACGGAGCAATTATTTTTCTAGATGAGGTAAATAGTTTCACCATTTGGAGGTGTCAGAGATACGAGATGAAAATTCTCTACCTGGTTCCGCAACTTGTAAATCGCAAAGCTAACCTTCTTTTTCTATGTTTCCATATATCTCTGTTGCCTTCTCTAAGGTAGTTTCTCTGCACTCTGCAGGTTGATTCTTTTGCTGCAGCAAGAGATAATGAAATGCATGAAGCCACTCGAAGGTTGTTATCTGTTATACTACGTCAGGTAAAGAAGGGTTGTTTTTTCTGACTCCCCTCTCCCCACATCTCATGGTTATGCATTTCATTTTGGATAGTAGCTCTATTCCCTTTCTCATCATATAAGTCGGTATAACAATTTGTGATAATAAGATGCCATCTTTTTGCATGCAGATCTCTCCTTTTTTTTTTTTTTTTTAAAGTAAGAGAAATTGGTTACAAAATGTCGATTACAAAGAATTCTCCCAAAATACCATATGAGAAGAAATGGAGTGGACAAAATTCTTCACATAAGGGTTTTGCCCCTAAAATCACTCTTTTCCTTCCTAGCCAAATACTCCAAAGTGCAGCCAACACCCTAGTCCTCTCCGATTTAGATCTGAAATCATTTGGCCCTCCACGTCTCCCACCTATCTTGAGAGATGCCCAAAAGCCATGCCAGCCGTCACAATCAATCCAATCAATCCCAAGCCTTATCCAAATCTGCTTCACAAAACTACACTGAAAAAATAGATGCTTCACATCCTCCTCTCCCACAGCACAAAGTGAGCGCATCCTATCCTCCAAAGGCACCCATCTCGCTCGCCAAAGCTTCGTCACAAGTCTTCCTCTTCTGAGCAACTACGCAAAGATCTTCACCTTCAACGGGTACTTCGTTAACCAGATGATCCTGTAATTTCGGAGAAGGTCCACATTTGTCATATGTGCGGGTCCTTGTATCCTAGCATAGGCTCTTTTCATAGAGAACTCTCCTTCCTCCCAGTGGAGGCCATCCACCCCATCCTCTGATGCCCACCTCAGCAAGCACTGTTGGAGATCCTCCTACTCCTTCAACCGTCGATTAGAGGACCCCCGAAAAGCCAAGCACCACGCATCATCCTAGCAATCCCTCACCGTTGCATCTCTGGGGTTAGCCTTGGCGTAGAAAGTAGGGAATATGTTACACAGAAGGCTAGCACCCATCCAATCATTTATCCAAAATTTGAAGGTCTCTCTTGTCCCCAGTAGGGAGAAGAAATCATGCACCAACGACACCACCGACGCCAACCCTTTGAGAAACAGGGAAGCTCCAACCATAGACGAGCTTAAGGTCACCCAAGACAAAAAAGATTCGCAGCACACCTGTATAACCTTTCCAAACAAGTCCTGGTCCCCTCTCAACAATTTAGCAATCCACTTTGTCAACAGGTACATATTCTGTTACGACCTGGTTCCTGAATACCTACAGGACACGAGATCGTCTCGACTCGACTAATCCCAAGACCCAATTGTCCAACAAGAAATAACCAAAAAGCAAGAAAGTAAACCACATTCATCATGCTAAGTAACTAACAGTAAAAAAGTATAAGTAGTAAAGGAAATAAAAGCTACTAACAGTACATATCACCACCACAACAGTAAAGTAGAACAAAGTATAGAACAAAAAGAGTAACAACAGTCTAATTCACTAGCAAAAAGGAAGTACAACAACAGGAACTACTGCTGGGCTCGATTGGGTCCAGCACCTTCTACAGCCGGTGGCTCAGGCTGCTCAACTCCTGGACCTGTAAAGGGGTACGAGTAGCAGAATCAGTGAACGCTAAGTAGAGTGATAATCAACTAACTAAAATAGTAAAAGCTAACAAGTAATTTTATCTTTTCCAATTATTTTATTTTACAAGTTAATCTTTTTCACCTATTGGTTTATTTTTCGGATTTCTTTCTTGATCTCGTATGCTTCTCGTGGGAACGATCATGATTACAGTCTTTTCTGAAGAGTAGAAGACACGTGGTGCTCCCATGGCCAGGAGTCTGCCGTGGTAATCTTAGACCCAGTTAACCACTCCAAGGTCATGGACAGACGTAACGGTGACTACGGCATGCGTGATAAGTGCACGGGTAGCTATCCCGTACTGACATGTGGTTAGTCATTTCTGCTAACAGGTACGTCCAAAGTACAGCACGGAGTAGTATAGGGTCTACCCTTCTCAGTAATAGGGGTCTAGTCCCTCAGAACCAAATAGGGGGTCTCACTCGTCTACAGTCTGCGTACCCTCGTCTAACTACTCTAGTTTATCTAGTGGGCCTAACAAGTCGGTGTAGGGTGGTTAGTTGAGCCCCGGGTCTCGTGGAGTGGCTAGTTCTCTTCCTACACTAGTAGCTCTCCTCGGTACAGTGTACGCGAGGGTCAATAGAAGGTGTAAAGTGGCCAATTCTAACCCCGGATCTCAACCCAAGGGCGGTTAGCTCCGCTCTACACTAAACATGGGACAATCGCTCTCCTTGGTACCACGTACTCATGGACCAATACATTAACCACTCACATTCCCGGATCCATTCTATTTATCCACAAGAGCTCTACTCCTAATTCCCTGTAGGGTTCATGCTTGTATTCATCATGTTGTTCCAAATCAGGTTTCATCCTTCACATTTCCATTCTCATATTATACACATGCAGTTCATATTTCCATCATTTATCATACACAACAAGTAATGTCACAGGTAACTGTTCAACTAGCACATGCATTTCATATTTCACAGGCAACTCTTATTTATTAACGGGCAATTGTTTATGTTTATATTCATTCATTTAAAACTGTAATCTCAAACACGCATTCAAACAGTGCAAGTAGATCTCGTCCTAAGATTCATGCTACATCTTAGGTTTTTAGTTATCCAATTTCACATATATATTTATGATTCATAACTAAAATAGGGGAAGCTACTCTACCAGACAACCTCGGAGTACTGGGGGCTCGAACGGCAGGCTTACGTCCCTTGGCAGGTTCCGAACACACGACAGATCGAAGTTCTATACCAAGGGACATACCACAACTGAATGTTCAGAACAGTATAAAAGCCTTCTAACAAGTAGAGGAACTCGCAGGGAATCCACAGATATCTCGTTTGCGTAAAACGGATATCAAACGGACCTTAAATGTGTCAAAATAGAATTACAGACCTAAATTAGACGTCTTGCATAAGGTCCAGACGTCTTAAAAGTAACCAGTCTCACCTCAGGTTCCTGCGTCGACTTCAGATGTCTGAAACCCCTATTTGACCATCTGGATCTAACTCTAGACGTCTGACCTCTCCTTCAGTCGTCTGGAAGTGCTTCAGGTCGTCTGGTAAACTGTTCAGATGTCCGAAACGCGTGGGAGGACGTGCTCCGCGCCTTCCCAAAGCTATCTCTGCATGCGACAGGTGAATCACCCACTTTTAGCCATGCAAATCGAAGTTGCGGTGCGGCTTGCATGGTTGTAACTGTAAGAGGAACATACCTTCGCGGAATATTGCTTTCAGGCATTAGGTGTCGTCACCAGACGTCCAACCTGTTGTCTGGACGGCATGCCAGACGTCTGATTCTGGGAAAATTCCAGAACCAGAATGACCTTCTGCTCCTCGTTGCGCGCAGTTGCGGTCTCTCCTCTTTGCCTGCAGCTTCGATTGCAACAAAGTGTCGGGGACGTCTCCCCCGACGCGCTCCTCCTCCCGCACGTGTCGCTCCTGCCGTGCGTCCTCTGACGAGCTCCCATGAGCTTGCGAGCTCAAGCTCTTCCTCTTCTCTTCACGCCGCCTCTCCTCCTCGTCGCTCGCTCTCGTGCCTTCTCTCGCGCTCACCTCTCTCTCTATACTGGAGGGAAAGGAAGGAAGGTGGCTGTGGTGGAGTAGGGAAGATAGGAAGGGGGGAAGAGGGGTCTTATATAAGGGAGGGGTTAAGGTTCGGGTGGAGGAGAGAAGAGGGAGAGAGAAAAAGGGTGTTACTGTCTGCGCACAGCCCTCGCACAGACGTGAAGTTACGTACAATTTTCAATTTCCAGATGTCTGAGAAATGATCTAGACGTCTGATCAAACGTCTTAAAGAGCTCAGAACAGAACGAATCTTTACATATTTTTGCACCCCACCTCTCTCCTTTTTTTCTCTCCCAAAAAACAAATCTCTTCTAGCCTGTCGATTTGCTGAGATGGGACAGGCCTGTTTTACAATGAACTTTAAGCCCTCGGGCAAGCAGATGGAATCTATCTCAACATTAGACTTTGCTTGTTAAAAAATATAGGATTGCTTTTGTGCTTGTTTTGCATCTAGAAAGGAACTTGAACAGACCACTTGGCTTTCTTCTGCTTAAGGATCAGAACTGATTGACTGGTTCAAGTAGAAGTTAGGTAATTTTAACCATCTTGATCTTGATGTCTGGTGAATTCTCGTTGCATCTTTACCAGGTCACTGTTGTCTTGTCGCCTTGTTGGACAATAACTGATATTTTCGATCAATTTTGTTGGAGTGCTTGGGTCTGATAGTGTCTGTTCACTTTGGTTCAAGTCTTCCTGAAGCTATCTGCATGCAGAATATCATGCTATTAGTAGTTATAACGTGTATGCTACCCTGTAATGAGTCCATGTTGTTAATGATTTCATTGCACAAAATTTCATGGTTCAACTTTTTTTTCCTGGCTTGGAATTCCTATTTAATGCACAAATGATAATAATTGTTCCTTGCTTGGGATGAGCAACCAATTTCCCATTTCCATCTTAAGAAATAGATACCAAAGCATGATGTGATCTTATCTAGTGCAAATTCTGAATGATAAGAGTTTGAGAGACATTATCTTATTTAACATCAGCGTAGCTAGCAATACTTTTCTTCTCTCGCAATAGTCAAAGGATATCATTCTTAAGTTCTCTATTTCTTGTCAGATTGATGGCTTTGAACAGGACAAACGCGTAGTGGTTATAGCTGCAACAAATAGAAAGGAAGATCTTGATCCTGCTCTCATCAGGTACTATCAAACTATCTATATTTGTTGACAACTAGCTACATGCCTCCCATTCTTGGTTCATTATTTCACATGAACTATACATAGATTTTCAAGAAACATATTGACTGTTTGATTTTCTTACAGCCGCTTTGATTCGATGATTACATTTGACCTTCCTGATCAGAAGAGCAGGGAAGAAATTGCAGCACAATATGCAAAACACTTGAAAAAGTCTGGGTTGAGCCATCTGGCAGTTGCAATGGAAAAGTGAGTTGTCATTTCTTTTCATAATGTTGAATTCGCTAAACAACTTTGTGCACTGCCTGGTGCAATATTGTGTTGTTAGAAGTCACTGCCTTTGCTTAGTGTTTACATGGTACAACCCTTGTGTTTGCGATGTTGATGCAAGCACCTCAGTATGCTTGGGAGTTAGTTCCAAATATCAGACTTTTAAGAAACACCTCATGTTCTTTCATGGATTTAAGTAATAGATTTATGAGATGATTTGGCAAAAAATCGAAATCATGCTGAGAAAAGGTTGTCTTTATGGTTGCCAATAACGCATTTTTGTCTTACCATGGGATAGGTTTTTTTTATCCAGTTCGTTTCAGGGACAGTTTTAAGGGGTTTTGATTAACTGGCAACGCTTTTGTGTAGGAACCCAGAACCACTTTTCCACAATATCAGTTAATGTTTTCATTTTAGAATATGTTGTTTCTTGCAATTATGTTTAGATACTTTGACCCCCTTAATCAAAATTGGCAATACAATGTTTGGAAATCATTTGTAGAGTCTCCAATTCAATGTGTTTTCAAAATCTGTTTTCTGACAAAATCCATCTTGCGGTAGTTTTTGAAATTGATTTTTGAAAGGTAATTTTGCTGCAAAGTTAGAATTGCAGAGGGCACTCAGTTGCATAAGTGGTGTCTTAGGATCTAGCAATGGCTGTCTATATGTCTTGTTTGATCTCTGACAGTTTTTCCTATTATAATTGAGCATTTATGAATGGTGTTGTTGTAGCATGTCTGGTCGAGACATCAGGGATGTGTGCCAAAATGCAGAGCGTAGCTGGGCATCAAAGGTAGAGTGGTAATTGTTTGAGATCTTCTTTGGTAAAAGGGCAATGTTGATTTATTTTTTTATGGGATGTTCGGTAGTTAATTAGAGGCCAAGTTCCCAAAGATGATGAGGGTGCAATGCTTCCTCCTCTTGAAGAGTACATAAGATGCGCTGAGCTCCGCCAGAAGTCCTTGTTGGATGTATCAGAGAAGAGAAACGAAAGCTCTGGCTCTAGAACAAAGAGAGCTCCATTGGCACTACTGTAATCCCAAGGTAAAGTTGGGATAATTAACTGCTCTGGCATAATGAACTGCTCTCAAGGTAAAGTTGGGAAAATACTTCTAAACTCAACTTTTGGGGTTTTTTTGATTTGGTATCATGTTCTCTGAGCTTCCCTTACTACTAGCTAACATTCTTAGTGCAAATTGTAACTTTATCCGTTGTGGGTAAATGATTTAAACATGGTAAGATAATTGACCTGTCATTTAGATCATTGTGTAAATGCCTTCATTTCTCTGGTAATTTTAGGTTGTTTTTGGTTGAGGGATGACAGAGGGGGTTATCCTATTGTAGAGGATTATGTGGAGGATATATTGGGGAATAAAGTCGTCTTCATGGTTTCCAGTGAAATAATGTCCATGTCTTTCTTATCTTCCAACATAAATAATGTAATATGATAATTTCCACTGCAATAATTATTACATTCAACCCACCACTTATCCCACCATACAACCCATCATCCCACCCACAACTTGTCCCATTTAGAACTTACCCCACAACCAAACACAGCCTTAAAGAGCAACGTGGCAGTTTGAAGTAAATGCAAGAGCTTGAGGTCCTTATGATAAGTCTGGTTAGTTGTATGCCCTTTTTGCCATAACTCTGGCCGACTCCCGACCTCATTTAATGTGGGGAAAACACGTGGTTTTTGTAACTTTTTAAAGTACGTTAATTTGTTGTTTGCTCTCATTGTATAGTAGTTTGCTGGTAAGGATTGTTATCGAAGTTATTTGATGAATCACGCCTGGCAAATAATACTATATTTTGAGAGCAAAATAGCTCATCCTGAATTCCTTATCCTGTTCCTGTTGCACTTGACATTGACACTATGAAAAAAATTCATGCATGCTTTGTGTTATATTTTCCTCAACACTTAACCCACAGGCAGCACAGATAGAGGCAACCTAACCACATGATCCAAGCTCCCTGTAAGGATGATTTCACCAAAGACAAATTCTTGCGATGCTCCATTTGTTGTTGCCAGTTTGATCTGCAGATTCTGTAAGGCATTTGGCATGATGGTGAACCAAGATGGCTGGATATCAACTATAACTCCTTGAGGTGGATGAACCGAGCATGTGTACATCTCTGTTTGTGCTGCAACATTTGTGACTTTCCTGTTTAACAATAGGGAAACGTTCAGTGCTGTGACAGTTATGGAAGGGAGGTTCAGATCTGCTGGATGCCGGAGAGAGTTGCTGTTGCATGAGCCACCAGTAAGGTTTTGTACCCTTGACTTGTCAATGCCTGGGATGGAGCATAAGAAGGCCACGTAGTCTTCATGATCTGAATATTTTCAATTTCTGGTTGTTAGTGTCCTGCACATTCTTTTTTTACAACCATACAAAATGATGGTTTCAATCAATGTGCTTGCAATGCACTCAATTCTAGCATGGTTGAGATATTTCATCTCAAAAATTATTTCATTGTTTTACAATCACTGCAAAGATATTGTATGGATCTTTAAATGTTACAAAAACTTTTCTTTTTTCAGTTGGGAGTCCCAAAAGATGATCCAGTCTTAGATATCAGAGCCATGCTTAGGATGCTTATAGAAACGTAGTGCACAACACTGCACGAGGTCATTGGGCTTTATTCACAAAAAAACATAGGGAATAACTAATATTATATTGAGTGGAAAATATTCTCAAATGACAAGGTCTGTCAGGAAAGCCTTATATGCATGATGCATTGATTTCAACTTGCAGATTAAGTCCCAATGTAAGTAATTCATAGAAATCTAGATGAAACGTGCAGACATATTTTGAGAAATTTTGATTACAGACGTATTTTGATTACCCAAAAACCCTGCAGACAAGCATAAAATGCACATCTTAATTACAGACATATTTTGTGTGCATATCAACTATATTTGAGGAAATTTTGAGAAATAAAAAGTCAGGTACCATGTCTTCATTTGGTTTCAAACATGTTCTATCTCTATCTACTTGTGCTCCCAAATCACATTATTTCCATTCGTGTAGCTTGATATGATAATCTTAAGCTATCAAATAAACAAAGAAATCCTACTTACCAGAAGAGAAAACAAGTCCTGGATCAAGGGCCTTCGAAGGGCTGATCAGTCCAGCGCCATAGTCGAAGGGTGTCGAGGGGTTCACAGTTTGGATGTTGTATCCTGACGACATTATGGCCCTCCCAAGGTGGTCGTGCTTCAATGCGGTCGTGGAGATGGCTGACGCTATCATGGATGGGTTCCAAGATGGCCTCTCTTGCTTGATTATGGCTGCTATCCCCGCCACGTGCGGTGTTGCCATGCTCGTCCCTGATATCAGCACAAAGTTGTATCCTGCATGGAATTTGTTCGTTCACATCAAGATTCTATGCTTTGTCCTAGTGTAATCAACTGATTGTCACAGGAGAAAGAATGTGGAATTGTGGCATATTGATGGAAGTGTGTGTTCTATTCACCACTTAGAATGGGTTGCGTGGCACTGATTGGGCTCCATGCTCCCCATATCTCATGCCCTGGGGCTAGTATGTCTGGCTTCAACACATCGGCAAGGTTATGAAAGCTATCAACGACGTCTGGTCCTCTTGATGAGAGCCTCGCCACCACTGGCCTGCTGCCGTAGGATGCCACCCTCCCTTCCTTGATGGCTGCCGTCGCACCATACTCCATCACAATGCCATTTGGATCCCTTTGCTTGGATGTTTCGTAGTACTCCATTAAGATCTATGACAACAATTATTCAGACGTATGTATATGTCAGTGAATTGGCATAGGTTCTTGAGTAACCTTACCATGCATATGATTGTGTAAGGTTTTGAGTGTACCTTAACATCATCAATGGAAGGGATCATCATAGCTGGGATGGGGAGAGGCAACGGTTTGACGACGAGGCTGCCAAGTGCGGGATTGGCGACAAAGATGAATCCCATGAACCCCAGTGCTCTTGCAGTGTCCAGGACTGCCGTGAGCGAGGATGACCCTCTCACGAAGCCATAGGAGTAGTTGCATATCACTAGGTTACCTCGCACTAGTTCAGGTCGTAGCATTTTCGGGTCTTGGCACTCTTCGACAGTAGTTGAGGGAACTGATAGATTCGCAATGGCTGCATCCCTTGCAGCTACTAGTCTATGCTGGATCAGGCCATTGCCGGGCGTGGGAGCTTCATGTACATATGAGCAAGTAGTGAAGTCATTACAAGGAGAATGCAGGTCATAAATTTTTTGCCTGGTTACGAAAGTATATCCAAATAATGTTCAGTAAAATTATGTTTTAAGTTGTGGTGGGATCCAAATAAGCCCTAAGCATTGATCCTGACAAAGGAACACAAAGAAAGCAGAAGATTGCTACTAGTACATATTACCTTGGTTAGAGGCACATCCTTAATAAGATTTTGGGCAAATTTAATAAGAACTCAAGAAGAAGAAAGCAGACAGATCCATTATGTTGTCATGTAAAATAAAAAGACCATGGAATGGATTCATTTTTTCTGGAAAAAAAAAAAAAGAGAATATGATCTTTTGACAAGTACATTTCTGAATTATCATTACAAGTAAATGGAGATGGAGAAATTTTATATTCATGGAAACCTCAATTGTTAGTATAGTTCTTTCATGTTAACGTACGAGAGATCTTTTTGCTTGACCAAATTTGACGGCCATTACTGCCTCAAGGAAAATTCAACACGACCCCAAATACAGACACACAAGAAAATCCATACAGAATGAATGAAACGGAAACTCTATTTACTCGTTATGGGCAGGGAATAATAAAGCACACCTGATAAGCCAACGCCTTTTAGTCGAGTGTTGTTACCCAAAACCAAGGTGCTAATGTACTTCCTATCAGTTGAGCTCGCGGCGGCCGCCATGGACCATGGGCTGAACGCGACCATGGTCGAGCTCCCTGGCCCCTTATTCCCTGCCGGCTGTGCCACGAACACACCAGCCCTCCTTGCACGTAATAGTGCCATCTCGAAGACGTTTAAAAACACGGGGACCTCTAAGGGTGGATCATTAGGCCCAATCGCAAGAGTCAGGATGTTGACCCTATCTCTAATGGCCTACAAGTTACATTGAAAAATAATCTCACATAAGAAACTCATAACTATTACACGGATTTGAGGCATATCTTAGTTATTTTTTGAGGAAAGTGTTTATCTTGTAAATGACTCAAAGGTGTTATAATTAAAGATAGAAGCACCTCCAATTAGGTTAAATTCCTTAAAAAAAAAAAACAAATTATACACAACGTAAATCATGGTAAAACCTATTCACAAAATAGTGTTATTTTTGCTACTTAAATTTTTTTGTAAGGAATTTAGAAAGAACAAATGGAAGAGGTTTATGTTACCTGATCCACGGCGGCCACCACATCTGTGAGAGTTCCACCCTGTCGGTATATAGCCTTATAAACTGCAATCCTTTTTTCGCAAAAAAGGAAAAAGAAGATTAGCATGACTTAGCTCAAAAAGTTTTTTGATATACATATAATTTTTGTGGATATCTCACACGCAAAAATAAAACACACACACACATGGACATACACATGCATGTACATGTACTTTCGTATATATTTATGTATATAGAGGCATGCATGCATAATTGGATGTATACTTATGTGTGTGTATATATATATATATATATATAAAAGATTGGTGCTATTTTTTCCTAGTAGACAAAGAATACTTTGAAAAACAGCCCCTTGATTAATATGTGCTCGGATTTTCACGTAAGATTAGACATAATCGATCACTCTCCTTTATACGTAAACATTCCTCTGTCTACACGTCTAGCATCATGCATATACACATACCTTGCACCAGGTGCCATTCCACTGGCATATCCATAGTTGAAGCCATTGACGGTAACAGGTACTCCATGATTCCCAGCAGCAATTGATGCCACATGACTGCATACGTTATCTTAATTAAAGTGACCACCGCAATTTCCGATTGATATTCCAATTTTTTTCGTAAGATGAAATAGAAAAAGGTTGCAAGCAAGTCAACTTGCACTGATCGATCAATTTATAACTCGTTCAAAATTTAGCGATCAATTAACATCCCAATCAATGCTTCCTGATTGACCATTCAAACACAACTTACGAGCCATGACCAATATCGTCGAACGGCGACAGGTCCGCCGCGGGGGGGAAGCGGAGGCTCGCCGCTGCTCCGGCGAAGAAGTGCCTGGCAGATACGATCTTGCCATTGCAAGATCCAACAGGGAACGTCGGGCCCACGTAGCAAGGCCCAGAGAAATTAGATACTCGGCCCACGCTGCGATTGTGACCTAATATTGGTTGATAGGCGAAGCTCGGGTGGGCCGGGTCGATTCCCGTGTCCACGAACCCAATGACAATTCCCTCACCGGCATTTCTAGGCCCATGTAGTTGGGCCCACAGTTTGCCCGGTAGGCCCAAGAAGTCCGGTGCGTGAGTAGACATCATCTCCACTCCTCTATCCTTTTCCACCAACGTCACTCCTTCAACCAATTGGAGCCTCTTTGCCTGCGTACATTAAAGAGTGGTGATTCATTGCCTTCAAGAAGTTACCATGCTCAGGTTTCTTCATTGACATTTACTGTATATTTGCTCAATTTGGTTAAGACATTAATCAATTTTACTTCTATTTCACGGCAATTAATTAATTTTGGACGTTTCTATTACCATGCCAAATCAACAAACAAGTCATGGTGTTTCGAAGAGAGAACCATAGTTAAATTAGACTCGACAATCGAATTTCAACATAGATAAATACACTCATGGTTCACCTGAGTTGGGGTGGTGTGGATCGCGAAACCGTTGATGGCATGGTGGAAGCTGTAGATCTTGTTGTAGCTATTGGCTACCAAGGTATAATGCAAGATTTGGTTGTGCAACTCTGCACGTAGTTGCATCTGCAACGCTTCCTCAACCTGGTGCTCTCGAGGGATCGACAACGACTCACCCTCCAGTAGCACCAGGTACAGCTCTCTCCCTTCTTCATCGTTTGCAAGAGCAGCGTAACCGAGGAGAATGAGGGCGAGGATGCGGAGAAGGCTAGCATCGCCCTTCATCGAGGACATCTTCAAGAGCTAGGTTGTAGCGGGTGAAGAGAGATGATGGATGGTGTCATGTTTCTTATAGAGATGGGGATGCACTATTAACGTGTTAATGGGCATGTGAAGCCTTTGTAACGCCTTGATGCCTTCCATCCTCATTTTATTACAGGTTGTGATTAGAGAAGGGGAGTAATGAGAAGGAGAAGTTTCTTCCAAAAAAAAGGTAAGCGCCCTTCACACCAAAAAGCACATTTTTTTGGGACCTATTGGTATTTATTAGTGGGGAGAAAGACATGGATGAAGTAAATGCACATTCCCAAAATTCCCAAACGCTTAACATTTCGTGCGAATGACTGAACTAAGAAGAGATGGTACTTGAAGTGGTGAGATATTATTTTGGACGGACTTAGATTGATGAGGAAGTATTAGGGATAATCGTCTACTTGTTTAAGGTATGAGAACTTCATTCTTGTTTGGAGTCCTGTTGTTACATATCGAAAATAGCAAAAAAGTGAGTAGTGTAAGGTGAGGCTCAAAGATTAATATTTAAAAGCTTGAGTTTGCACATTTTTTTTTTTTACTTTTGAAGAAAAAAAGTCTTAATTTTTTTTCTTGTCATGGAACTCTTCTATGATCAGAATCACGGTCACTCTCTTACATCGAGTCGAAATGGTTGAACACACACCAGTGATACGTCGACCCATAATGATGCTATGCATGTCTAGGTAAACTACAGGATTTCAAACTCGCATATTTTATATAAAAAACATCTTATGGGAAACAAACGCACCAATCAGAGTGTCCCATTAACCCCAATAAATTTGAACATTTTGATAGTTGATTTTGATCAATATTGGATTCACAAGTAACAAGCTTTTGAGATTAATTTCTATTGGACTCCAAATTTAGACGCCACTTGTGATGAGTAAAGTTGGACTTCCTCCAATAGGAGCATAGGACTACCTAGTAGGTGGAGTCGGTAACAGGTGCTGTGCTTGCCTTTGTATGCATCTACCCATCGCAAGTGTTGTATGTCAACCTCGATATTGCAGAAGTGACATTCGACTGTGGGTTCCCCTTCGATTAAGAGGAGTATTTGTTTAAATTTAAAAAATAACATTCGTTTACCTTTTATTCAAACTAAAGAAATATGATAAGAAAAGGCTAACCGGGAGGTAGGGGCGACCATTGTTAGGAACAGAGTCGCGTATTAACATAGGAGTTGCCAGTCTAAGTAGGTGATGCTGCTGACACTATAAATAAATAAATAAATAAATAAAAAGGACACATTATAAATTTAAGATTATATTCGCTAAGAGGACTGTGTTATACTGAAATAGAATAAAAATAAAATAAATATAAAAAAATGTTTAATTAGTGGGATTATAATAATTGGTGAAATTATAATAATTATTAAGATGGTTAATTATTGATATGTTGATTTTATGAGAGAGGAGAGAGAATTATTGGATTTTAATGTGATGGATTGTAATTATTAGATAGTATTTTTTGAGTTATAGGTAAGAAAAGAGAATATTAATGGATTTTGATGGGATGAAAAAAAAAAATATACATAAAAAAAAAATTTCTTGAAACCCATACACCTCCACCCTTATCCCACTCCTAACCCACCAAACAGTATATATTCCTATTCTAATTCCACAACCAAACAATACCTAAGCGATTAAGAAACTGAACAGTGAGTTATAAAAACAGTGTTACTACTTACAACTACAAATCAAGCACGTTGGACGGTTGCCGTAGATTCATTGAACTTGTCAAAGTTATTTCTTTCTAATTAAACTTAGATCTAGGTTTAAATGATAAACCCGAATGGTACAAGGTTTAACATATGTGTTCGTTCTGGAAGGGAGGTCGAATGTATGGGGGCAATGATACGTGGAGCTCATATATACCATCGTCAGAAGAGCGAAGATGGATGCAGAGGCATAAGACTCGTGCTTTATTTTTAGGAGTTGAATGTATCGAGCAATGAAAGAACATGCACGTTACCTCAGATGGATTTCTCCTCAGTTCAGGGTGTTCCAATATCTGCTGGAATCACCTCTTCAGATAAAAACTG
Source organism: Thalassia testudinum (assembly GCA_037157565.1). Classification (NCBI taxonomy): domain Eukaryota; kingdom Viridiplantae; phylum Streptophyta; class Magnoliopsida; order Alismatales; family Hydrocharitaceae; genus Thalassia; species Thalassia testudinum. The sequence goes on from JAZHRO010000030.1 coordinate 61,707,687, forward strand.
AAGCAAACCATTTTAGAAAATTTCTAAAACTACTGAAACTGATTTTCAAACTTTTTGGAAATATGCCCAACACCAGAAAACTCTCTGATCTTCGGACAGAAGCCATCATCTATTTTTTGATTAATGATGGGAATTTATCATCCCCATCGCATCTCTTATTTGGGAGCCTCTACGTACCAACGAGCAACTTCACTTTGAATTCCACGCATCCATGTTCTCATGCATGCTATCTAAGGCTCCAATTACCCGAATAGCCGTATCAAACAAGCTTTCTGAAAATTTTTCCCCTATTTGCTTGAGAGGTTAAACCTCTATTTAATTGATTACTTAACTTTTCATTTATTAACTTAGATTTAGACACTTAAATAAGGATTTGTCTAACATTAGTTTCAACTGATGTTAACCAAATCCATATCAAAATTGTACACAACTCGTGCTTTTGACACCCTTTATGATATATCTAACACAACAATCAAGTAAACGTCACAAGGATTAACACCATAACTTAACAGCAATTCAAGTAAAGACAAACTGATGTTAACATCACTTTACAAATAAACATAATTGCAGACTAATATTAATTTCATATTTCTTAACACCACTTTCTTAACCCTCAAAGCAAATTAACCTTAGGATTAATTTACAGTAGTTGTTAACTAACACGAGTTAACATCTTTGCAATAGGAGGATAACCCCTATTTATGTTTACTTGAAATTAAGGATTAACCTTTATTTGTATTTACTAAATGAAAATTAGTAATAGAAAGTTAACCTATGATATGAAAGATAAGTATTTACTTGATTATGAGGGTTAAATGAAGGTTAAGGTGGAAAAAGTTATGTTTATCCTTGGGAAGACAAATATATTAGTTGGTGAATTTTTTTTTAATATTAGATAAATATAATATAAATGTATTAATGGATCATTTTCTTATATAATATTATCGATGATTTCAAATGTCATCAATGATATTTCAATTTAAAATCAAATGTCACTTAATAAATTATATTACAATATATATTAATGAAATATAATTGTAATTATTTTATTTATTAAATACTAATTATCTTATATTGTAATTGATAATTATATTATTTATTCATTAACAAGCATGTAGTAATTTCTTTAGTCAATAATCAATTTATAGTAATAATATGAATTAACTATATACTTAAGTTATAAATAGAATAATACTATAATCATGTAGATATTAATTATTACAAATTAATTGGATAACAAAAATAATAATTTTTGTTATTATTGTAAAATAATTATCTTACACCACAAATAATAATTGAGTTATAATGCTATGACTATATGCTACTTAAGAAGTAAATACTACAATGGTCACTAATTATTTTATAATGGTAAAGAATAATTTGTTAGATTAGATAGATTATTATGATTTAAACGTATGTTGAAATAAAGTTAATCACTTAATTATACACTAATTATATTAAAATACTTATTGACCCAAATATATTAACATATCAAACATGAGAGGAGAAAGGATGAGAAAAAGGGTAAGATGGGAATTGTGTTGGGGTAAAAAGAGAGAGAACATGGATTAAGAACATAGGTTAATTCAACCCTCCATCAATCTTGGGTTAACTTATTTTAAGTTTTTGAGACAAAGTTCGGTTAGATTAACCCCTATGGTAAACAATAGTTAACCTCCGAAGAGAGGAGTTAACTTCTACTGTTAATTAAGCCTAAGTCATCAAAAATTTAAAGGATACGTGGTATAGATAAACACGACCACCCCTACCATTCTTTTAATAGAAATAAGAAAAGAGAGCACCCGCGAAGACTCGACAATTAGCGTCTGATCAGGTAGGGAAACACTTAACCCCATTTTACACTTGGTGGACTTGCTGCCACTTGGATTTGTCATGTTAGACAAATCGAATAGGTGACTTAAAAAAGTTCTAAGGAATAAAATTTTCCTTACCAATCATGAAATAGAGATTAAAAACTTGCAACAAAGGGGCCAAAAAAAAAAGGATAAAAAAGGAAAGAAACCTCTTGGTGGCAGCAGAAAGAGAATAAGGTGTCTGCATTCCGCTACTAAAATCCTAAGAAGTATTGAGAGTGGTTCCTATGCTTCTGGTTCACTGGTATCCAATGTTGTATGCCTTAGGCTACAAGTCGAAGACCATTTTGCATGCCGAAAAAGGTAGCAAGGATCAGGTGAATTCATAGTGAAAAACCAACAAATACAAAGAGTCTTCATCCTACGGCAAACATTACAGCAGCTAAGCCCAGTTCCTAAACATCGCATGGGAGTTCTAGTCCCTTTTTCCTCGAGTTGCATTGCATGCCAGGCAGCACAACTGAAGTAACGAAACAATTCAGATACATCCGATGGGTAGGAATACATACATTGCGTAATGGGCACTCGGCTTAAAGATACCTTCCAATTACATCCTCTCATATCCGCAGTGCTGTACAACATCCATGGCCAGAGAAAGCAACACAGTTTGCAACTAAATAAACCTCGCCGTGCTCTCTTTCTTCATCCTCACGACTGCGGTGGTCATCTCTTCCGCCGCTTGGTCTCTGTCTGCAGAACACGAGATACCACGATATCAACATGAAGTTCAAATCAAAAAAGCTAAACAACGGAAAATTCAGAGAGTAGAAGGTTTCGGATTCCATCACTGGTCTGATAAGCATGAAAGCTAACCATAGCAAAGAACAGGAATAAGAGCAAGATAAAAAATTCATGCCTGCACCAAGCCCATCTCACATAAAGGAAGACGAGGTTTGCATAATGGTTGCTGGACGGTCAGTTTGTATTGATGCTCTGGATTTGTTTTCTTTATGGACATTTTGAAAGGTGAATGATGCCAGGTGAAGTGAGTTTTTTCACAATGTGGCGAAAACAGGCAATGGGGGGATGAGGCTGTGGATGGAAGATTGAACCCAGAAAGAAGTAGAATACAGAGTGAACCACATACAAAATTACATGTCCCTGTCCGTATAAAAATATGGGCATGTTTGTTTGTACTATCATTATGAAGATACATCGCTAATATCAAACTAGATTACCATGTCATAGGAGACAAGAAGCAGCAGAGATCTATGAACAATGGCTGGTATAGGTTGCATATGATCTTGAAATTGCTCACCAAGTTCATGAATCATCGGTTTAGTATGGCCACATCTATTGAACAAAACCTCAGATGGAAAATGATAAGGCAGAAAAACTAAATTAAATTATGCAGTAAAGAATCTTCAAAGTAACAAAAGCATATATTTATTCCAAAATGGACAAGTGAATTTCACACACATAACATACATTATGTGAATTCTACATTTATAATGTTTCCTCCAGCTCGACCCAAAAACTGTGCCTCTCGTTTGACCATCACTCTCTCACCCACCACTCACCCGTGCCCACATAACCAATCACCCCACACCTTATTCACAAGCACAACCTAGATTAGAATCTTTCAAGGTCTAACCCCAATCCATTGATCCAAGCCTAATCATAAAAACAAGTGGCAAAAAATTCTTAGGCAACTATGTGAATCCTTTAACTCACTACTCTTGGAACATTAACTAATCAACATATATAACAGAAATGAAACATGGCAAACTTGGTGTGTAGACGTCTCTAAATTGCCTAAAAATTTATAGATATCTTTATATTTTAGATCTTGTGTTTATAATCTAGATCAAGTTCTAGGTTGGATTTTGATTTCAAAACCTCCTAATATGGCCATTGCTAAGGTGAACACCGTTAGATGTGCCTATGAAATCTCCCTCTGTCCCTCCCTGAGATTCTAATATCTATATCACCATCTCACCTACTTGTCAGAAAGTTCTTGTTGTGATTGGCCTAATCACATACTCCTGATAGTAGTGGTGGTTCCACCTATTTGAGTTTGGATACCAGCCTCTTCTTCCCAATACGCAACCCCTTCCTCCTAAGAAAAGGAGTTTGGCTCCAATATCATTTGTAACGATCTTAACCTAATTTAAGCTTAATTGAGGGAAAAAAAAATCACCTACATAACTTGTTGAATCTTTGAACTACATAACTTGTTGAGTCTTTGAACCCTTTTCTGCATGGATGGTAGATCCACATTCTATGTGTTAGGAAATAAATCAATTAAGTTATTTGATTAGGTATGTATTATTTTTAGGTTATAGCCATATTTACATGTATGCCATTTCTCCTCTTTATATAAAGAGCGCTAGGGCCTAACCTTCCAATAACAAGAATTATTTTCCCCCAAAAATCTTTACATGACATCAAAGCGGGTTTGATCTCGTGGGAAAGACGAAAAGGGAAGAAACCCTAAAGGAGAAACTCTGGAGGACGGAGGCCTTCCGATGAGCCACTAAATAGGCTCTCTCCTCTCCCACAACCTCTCCTTGGCCATTCTCATCGCATCTCCACCGTCAACAGTAGCAACACCCTAAAACCCTAGAGGCGGAGCCCCACCTCATAACCATGGCTTTCTCCATTGGCCTCCATCGCGTGCTCACCTGCGCCCCCCACCCCCCTGCCTACTCTGAGTGTGCAGGCACTCCCTCACCGCACTCCTTTCCGCTGCACGTCTCCACCATCGTTAGAAGCAGCGTTCCCTCTCCACGCTCCTCTCTGCTGCACATTGCCCCCCTCTACTCCTCCGGTCAAATCACCGCCCAAGAAGGAAAAAGAAAAAAGGTGTTGCAACCCCTAATGTTGCTATTGTCAAGGGAGAGAGCAGTACCAGGCCACCGATAGAAGTAAAGGAAGAGGAGAGGGCCGTCAGAGAAGAATGAAAGAAGACGAGGATTAACACTTTCCTTCGATCTTCGGTGTTGCTTATATATATATATATATATATATATATATATATATATATATATATATATATATATATATATATATATATGATTGAGTCCATTTTTTTGTTTTCTTTAAAGTTTAGTCTTCTATTGTTGGGGTACTTGTCTATAACCCCTCAAGGTTTTGAGTTGTCTTAGTTGGGTCCTCATATGTTGAGTGGAAAACACAAGAGTTGAAAACAAGAGCCACCTTTAGATGTCAAGCGTTCGGGCAGTACTCTCACTTATCTCAAGAGAAACCAAGCGTTGATTGACTTTGTGAGGGAGTATAAGAAGAGACACCCAGGGTTGAAGACACGAAGAATGAACTACCATGTCGACAAGGAGTTGATCTTCACTACCTTAAGGATCCAAGTTTTCACCGTCTCCCGCATCTCAGCTTGTGAGGGAGTGTTAGAAGATAAATCGATTAGGTTATTTAATTAGGTATTTACTATTTTTATGTCATAGTCATATTTACATAGAATTATTTTCCCCTAAAAAACACTATGAGATGGACTTGACACTCACCCATTTGGACCCGAGTCAACCACAAAAAAGCCTAAGCTCATGACGAAAGGTAGTAATTTTGAACTCTTCGTCATAGTTTACTTAGGAGGTTAACCCTCAATAATGGGTTAATTAGGTCTCACAAAACAAAGCTTTTGAGAAGATAACATGGATTTTTTTTTTCTTTTGAAGTTAAGACTATTCATTGGTTTTAGAAAAACCTATCTACAGTAGATCCCCTCTCTACACTCAACACCATAGGTTAAAGCCTATTAAGAAAACACAAATAGCCCTCTTTCACTTTCACCATGAAGAATGATGTCTATATCCTTTCTCCTCTTCTGGCCAAGACCTCTTCTTAGGGCTTCCTGATAGAAATTTACAAAATGACAACTCCCTCAGAAAAATGAAATTCTTCCATTCTTTTCTACCAAATCAGTCCCGGTCAGACAATCTGAGGAGTCATCTTCTGAAAAAGATCCTCATAGCTAAAGGCAAGGTTTCAATAGGCCCATTTCATATTCTCGGAGTTTCACTCTTAGTTATCCAATCATATTGAGCTCCTCTATCTACCATGCTAAGAAAACCTATGTCCATTCTAGGAGCAATCTGAAGTCCTAATCCCATTGTCACCTTTTTTTTTTGAATCTACAGACGTAAGATTACCATGCCACAAAATAAACAGGAATGGGCATCCTCACCGCTTCAACATTTGAAAACTTGGGTTTTCCAACATTCCAAGAAAACCGACCCTAACAAAACACAGTTAACCTGATGAGTTTCTTATGTGATGGGCATCAAACTCAATGTAAGTTTTACCTTTATCCTTAGCAGCACATGACAGGTATATATAAGAAATATATGTAAGCATAGACTATGGATGACCTTTAATTGCATGGGGAAATCATACAGGTAGTAGGGTGCATCTGAACTATAGATAGGTTCCAAAACATATCCTCAGCACTTTTCAAAAAGAAAAAAAAATCCTTGACAATGCCATGAATATATCACTCATTCACAATCCTCAGTGTGTCAGAAAACAAAACAAATATATTTACACATAATGGACACAACACTCCTTGGAGCATGAGAAATGGCATTGCTAACAACTGAAGATTGTCAATAAGGACCTGGATTCAGACTGTCAGGACCCCTCGGTAAAGTAGTGCCTCGACACCCTTGGGAAAGGCAGAACCAGAAGATCCCTGCTTTCAAGCTTTATAGCAACATGTTTCTACCAGAATAGAAGACACTAGGTGATTTACATCCACTTTTTGATTATCGAATATGGGTGACTAAACTTTCAGTAACCAGACATCACTAACGTGCATCAAGATTGTTGTAAGTGGGGCTAAACATCAGTTACCAGACAGATACCTTCACTAATGACCAAAAGTCAAAGCAGCAGACTATCAAATAACAATTTCTTGCGAAAATAAGAGTTTCACAGTTCTGCCATCTAGTACAGCGAAGTAAAAAGCTTTAAGGAACTTCTTTAGACAGTTTTCCACATATTATAACATTGTTTATAACACAATCCAGTGCCAATATCTGATCCTTGGCAAACTGATATCTGAGACTCAGACCACTAAGAAGCGCTACACTTGCCAAGTACTGTGCTGTCCACTCTCCACTCTGAGTGTCACAATAGGAAGGTTGGAAGACACCCAATTCTTTATAGGGAGACTCCATTATGGTGTACTACTCCACAAAGGACCGCTCCCCATGAATCATGACCAAATACTACGGTAGATGTCTGTATGAGAATTTCTTGACCAAACTCTACCATATCTCCTTGGCAATCATCTTATAGAGCATCTTGGCCACGATACGTGGTTCAGTGCTATTCATCATCCAATTCATAACCAAATAATTGTCCTGCTCTCACTTATCAAAGTCAACTTCTCCTTCATGAGAATGCAAAGCTTCTTTTGCCTTCCTACAAAAATCTTGAATGTCTGGGACCGAAGTATGTATTGAATTTAATAGAGGTTCCCAAAATTACCATAGCAGCAGAGGAAGCCATAGACTTGGCTAGAAGATCCCGATGTTTCCATGTAGCGGTAGAACAAGCAGCAACAAAGATCTACCCGTACATAGAAATGAGATCACAAGGGTTGTTCTACCACATGTAGCAGTGCACACAACGGCAAGGGCCAAGCGGAGTCCAAACAGAGGCAAGATGACACCGGATCTAGAAAATCTGGTTAACAATGGTGCTAGAAAGCCCAACCTTAGCCTTGACGGGCCTTGCTAGGATTCTGGCAGGGCTGGTGGCACCGGTGAACCCCTCAATCACCATTAGTGGCGCTGATCTGGGCTTGGCGACACTAGCTAGGATTCGAGTAGGGCTGGCAGCCCAATTACGCCCTTAAACCAACCTTGGAAACATCGATCCCTCAAACCGGCCTTCGTGATGCCAGTTAAGGGCTACCTAGGCCACTGCATTGGTTGCGGGACCACATTAGACCTCAAGCGGTCACCTAAGGGTAGAAGAGGGCTCCTGCGGTTGAGTTCAAGGCCTCAATCAAGTGGAAGAAGTTGCTAAAGGGAGTTTCATGAGCAGTTCTAACACCATTGGATGATCAACAATCACAACATCGCCCTAGATGGCTAGGCGACAATAGAGCAAGGTCACCGGAGACCACAGGAGCAGTTACGGTTTCTCCTTCTTTCTTCCTTTTTTGTGTTTTGTTTCGTGGCAAAAAAGGGATGGGAATCGGCCAACTATACAAACTACTAGACTGAGTGGTCCTTGTCAGCCCCCTCACTGACTTGAGTACCCATACTTGGGCCAATAGTTGATCAGCCTGACAACTCAGTTGAGTAGTCAACCTAGTCGACTGACTATAAAGTCGATTTCTACATGTAGGTCCATTATCAGGTCCCAACCCAACCCGATTGCAAGTTACAATAATTAGAAGCTTTGAGGTTATATTATTTATTTCATTTGATTTTATGATTTATGCCTTGAACTTCAAAATGGTTGATCATTATCTCATGGTATACTTGTTAAAATATTGAATTGTGCAAGTATATATATACACACACACTCGATTAAATACTCTCCAACTACTCCACATACCGTATACTCCTTAATCAACGACCCAACCAACTACAAACTAGCTATCAACTTTTACAACAGTGGTATTAAGTACCAACCTAGGACCACTACTTTAAAAATATCTTTTTTTTTTTTTGAAAAGTAAAAGGACAATTATTCAAAAGATAACCACCCGAATTCATTCCATCAAATCACCAAAACAAATACATCCCCGACTACAAAGAGGACTCCTACAAGGACACCTGGGAGGAGATGGATGAGAAGAAATTCTCCACATAAGGTCTGTCTCTCCTAAACACCACACCATCCCTCCCCAGCCATATACCCCACCAATACCTTGGCTCTATCCCTCTTGGGTCGATAAGTGCTTGCTCCTTCATGGATGCTGCCTCTTCGGAATGACGACCAGAAACTGCCCATGTCCCGATGATCTATTCAGCTGACGCCCATTCTCCACCAAATCTGCTCAGCAAACAGACACTAGAAGAGGTGTTGCACATCCTCATCTGCCTCACCACAAAGGGAACACGCCTCGTCATCTGTCTGGGCCCATCTCGCCCTCCATACTTTCGTAACGATCCTTCCCCTCCACAGCAACCAGGCGAAAATCTTGACTTTGAGAGGGCACTCTACCAACCATAGAAGTATGCCGTCTCTGGAGAGATCCAAATCCACATTCTATGAGGTAGAACCAAGCCTAGGAACACCTTCGCAATGGTAAAATCTCCATCATCCCAACCATGGGCATCTCCCCCCACGCCTGGAGCCCAACCTTCCAGCTCCTGAAGCATCTGCTGAAACTCTACTAATCTCTGGTCCGAGAGTCCCCCCAAAAAAGATGGACACCATGCTCCGTCCCAGCAAGCACCAACCGTAGCAGTCGGGTCCACAACCCTCCCAAATAAATGAGGAAACCTATCACTGAAGCTATCCCAACCCCCTGCCAATCATCAAGCTAAAATGGGAACGCATCACCTTCCCCAAGGACCGGTGAGAAGAAAGGCCACACCCTCGATACCACAACCACCAAGCCTCTGAGGAAATGGGACACCCCCGTAGGAGGAGCCTCCAACGGTCCCCAGGAGCAAAAGGAACCATAACACTGTCGCATGATGTCACCAACCATACCTCGCTCTTGCCCTATCAATCTCGCAATCCACTTTGCAAGAAGGCTCAAATTAACCTTCTCCACATCTCTAACACCCAGCCCCTCTTCCCACAGTGGTCGACACACCTCCTCCTAAGCCACTAGCCTCACCCCCTTCTCCACCGACCCAACATTAGACTAAAAGAAGTCTCTCATCAGCCTTATGATCTTCTTTTCCACTTAACATGGGACCTTGAAAATGGACAAGAAATATGTTGGAATTGACACCGCCTTCACCAATGTCAACCTCCCCCCCCACCCCACCCCTCTCTGTGATAGCAACTTAGATGACCAACCCGCCAACCTCCTCTCGATTCTCTCTAGCAGCAGAATCCAATCTCGTAATCTAAGGCAACGATATGATAATGGTAGCCCCAAGTAAACCAAGGGCAGCTCACCCACCCCAATCCAAAGAGCCTCAGCAACCGCCTCCACCTCCTCACCTGTCATGTTCAACGAAATAAAGCATGATTTCTGATAATTAATCCACAGCTCCAATGCTTCTCCAAAGAGCTCCAACAGTATCCCCATCCTTCTTGACTCCAGAACAGCCCCCTCAACCAGAAACGTGTCATCTGCATACTGTAACACTATGACCTCTCTCCCAGCCCCAACCCCAAAGCCTTTTATCAACCACCTAGCACAAGACCTATGCATCACCCTTGCAAGGGCATCTACCACCAGCACAAAAAGCAGTGGAGCAAGTGCGCAACCCTGCCAAACCCCCCTCCTAGGCTGCACCCAACCTCCCGCAGGATTCCCATTAATAAAGACCAAGAAAGAGGTTGTAGTCACATGCCTCTTCATCCAGTCAATCCAAATCTGAGGAAAACCCCTCTTCACCAAGGATATCCAAAAAAAATCCCACTACGAAGAGTCGTAAGCCTTGCTGAAGTCAACCTTCCACAAGAAGGCCTTCCTTTTCCCCCTCCTACAAGCAGCCAGAGCCTCCAAGGCAATCACGAAGCCATCCATAATTCCCCTTCCTGGAACAAATGTCGTTCGCACCGACAAGTAAGATCATCTAGAAGGACACGAAGTCTATTTGACAAGACCTTAGCAACAATGAGATAAACCGCATTTGACAGCACAATAGGACGGAAGTCCTCAATTGCCTTTGCTCCATCTTTCTTAGGTAGTAAGAACAGATAGAACTTATTCAACCTGTCAAACCCCCTATTACCAGCCGCAAACTCTTCCATCATTTACATCACCTCAAACTTGACCAGAATCCAAAACTCTTTGAAAAAAACAACGGGGAACCCGTCAGGACCAGGGCAACCCTCTGCATTGAGACCCCACATTGCCTTCCTCACCTCGCCCTTCGTGAAGGCCGATGTGAGACTCAAGGCCTGATCTACCAAAATGCACACCACATCTTCCTCCCTCCACCTCCAGCTCCCTTTTCTTCGCCTCCCTATGAAATCCCTAAAGTATGCTGCAACTGCCCGCCCTACCCCCTTACCAGTGAAAGACTCCTCCCACCTGCAGACTCTCAACCAAGTTCCTCCTCCTCCTTGCCGAGGACATCTGGTGAAAGAATCTGATGTTGGAATCGCCCTCCCGCAACCACCTCTATCTCGACCTCCTCTTCCCTTCAACCTCCACCTTCCTGTCCTCCTCATGCACCACCCAGACCATCCTCTCCCTGTAATTTCTATCCTTCACAAAAACGAACCCGAGATCCTCCTGCCTGTTAATCCTAGATATCTCTGCTAGCGCCTCTACCTTCCTACCACACCTAGACTCCCTGATCTCCCTCCTGTAAACCCTCAAGAGGTCCCGCAGCTAACTTCTTTGCCAGCCAAGTAGTCATTGACCCCTCCACCTCGTTCGAGCCCCACTTCACCCACGATTTGAAGCCATCCTCTATCAACCACGATCTATTAAACTTGAAATATGTGCCAAAAAAGATCCTCTCGTTGGTTCTCCACAAGAGAGGCGTGTGATCAGAAAAAGGCCTCTCCATAGGAGAAACATCCGCCAATGGGTACACCTCTATCAGCTCGACACTGGAAAGGAACCTGTCAATCCTGGACTTCTGACTACTAGCATTCCTTCAAGTATAAGCGCAGGAGACCGGAACCATGTCAACAAGACCGTGCAGGGCCACAAACTTAGCAAAATTCTTCGACCCAAGATCTCGTCTACCCCTCTCACTAGGCCTATCATCCACCTGCAGCGTGACATTGAAGTCTCCTCCAATTAGCCACGGCACCCCTAAGTCCCAACTGCCACCATCGCGAGCTCCTCCCACAACACACCCCTCACCTGAGCCTCCGACGAACCATACACTCCAGTCACTATCATTCTGGCCCCATCTGCTCTCCTGATCAGCCTGGCAGAGATGTTATGACTTCCCCTGAAGCAATCCTCCAATGTGAAAGTATCCCTAGAGAGAGAAAAGCATGTAAAGAGAAAATCAATGCATTATTTATTCCAAGTACCCCTAAAGAGCCAGAGAGCAAAGGGAAAATTACAAGAAAGATCCACTAATAGGAAATAATAAGGGAAACAAGAATAAAAAATAAGCATACTCTAAGACACCGAATGGACCTGCATGACTATAATATTCCTTGATTCTCAGAAAACGAAATGAAATTACCTTTCAATGGAATACAAAAAGAATGATGTGCCTAAGGTTCTGAAAGGCTGGCTTAAGTAATATAGAATGAAAGTGAGTCTGACATATTTGCAGCTAACTACTATAAGCAAGCATGGCCTAGGTTCTGGTTTGGCATATGTCATGCCGTACACTGAAGTATATGACCTCTTTATGCTCTGAGCTATGAAAAAAAGCATGAACCACCTACCACCTGTCATAGAAGTACATGCACTTTAATATTCCAAAATTTCCCCATATATAGAACCCTCTAGACCTAGAATCTTGGCCTCTATCACACTTCAGCGTGAAGATTTCCACACTAAGATTTCAAACCTGGAATCTTGACCTATGGGTGGAATATGCACCATAAAACACACAGCAAGGTTCTACCAGGCAATTTCACCTCTATCTTGCAAGGACCACCAAAATTGACTTGGTAAATCACCAACCACCCAAATGATGAAACAGGGCATTTATCCACAGAGGAAGTACTAAATTTATGAGATCAGTTTGACAATGCCATGTTCAAAACAATTTAACCAATCGTAGAAGATAGATTTTGTAAGATGCAAGCTAAAGATGCTCTGACTTTGGCCATAAAGAAGACATCATGTCAAAGACAATTGCTTTAGACAATTGGAACTAGAGTCATTTCGAATAACAATTTTGAGAAAAAGGACAATCAACAAACAAATACTAAGAACTTTTCAGGGAAAAAAAAACAAATGAATCCTAAGGGCTAAATAATGGATGCTATCCAACACAAAACCAAGTATCTTCTACTCTAAGTAGAGTTCACTACACAGGCTTTTGTTGCCATTTAATCAAACTTAATATTCAGATCTAGTACTTGAATCCATGGTAAAGGATCTGACTGCACTTTGCAATAACCTGGTACTGTGATATGCATAATGCATCCGTCTTTACGTGAGCGCAGGACCTGCTTTGAATAGCAAAGACTCCTACAGGCAAAGTCTTATTTACCAATCCCATGTCTTGCCATAATGAAAGATGGATTTGTAATGTCAAGAATAGTCATGTTACACCTCAAAGCACGATCAAACCATATCTGTACCCAAGGCAGGAACCAGCTTCAGATTACTGTTCCCAATTATCACAAGAATATATAATCTTTACTTATTTACTAGGTCTTATACTGTGATAGCAGTTAACAGGTGCAGTAACACTTACCAGAGCCATTAACGAAAACCTTGAACCATGTCCATCATTATTTTTTCCTTCAGTTGACCAGGTTCTCAAAGAAGCAAACTATGAGGAAATATACAAGGAACATAATGTAACCCCCAAGTAAAGCATGAGGAGAAAACCATAATTGAGACACAATTGGCAACAAGAGGTCATAAATGGCATGGTTATTGCATTTTTTTTTTTTTGAGAAGATGGTTATTGCAATTCTGCCATCAAATAAGGTCAGGTCAGTTTAGAAAATGGAATGCTCTACTAAACTATCACCTCAGTGATGAAGCTATCATTTGATGTATTCCACACACAGATCATATAGTTAATTTTGCATTTGAACTCTTATAACAACGGATGAAAATTAATACAAAATAGCTATCAGCTTAGGAGACAGCATAACAATCCAATATCAGGCTCACCTTAGGCTCTGGTGAAACAGGAAATGAGTTAGGCTTTTTGGCATCATCGTCTGAAGTACAATCAGGACACAGGAAATGGTCTAATTTTTTTGCTTCTTCGATGGTCATTCCCATGCAACTAGGGTGAAACCTGTCACGAGATGCCGCCCTTCAATCAAAGTAGAACCTAAAGGTATTCTTTATTTTGAAAAGAATCAGAGAGAATTTTCTAATTGGAATGGCTAGACAACTCAATATTAAATCATAATTTGCTGAATTACAGATGACACACTTGCAGAAAATCTAAAGACAATTTAATCTTGTATAGGTTCTTATTGTTTACTCTATTATATTCTTCCATTGGAAGCCTTCCGGTAACAATAATACAGAGTGTTCTTACCCTCCTTATGCAACTCCAATGCTGCTTTGAGGATGGTACTGGAAGAGCCTTTCAAAAGCACAGAAAAATGCCCATATGCAGTTTTCCGAAGAAAATATGCACAAAAATTAACAAGCAATAAGAATTTTAAAAGGTTGAAACTTCAGGGGCTTCTTTTAGTTGTTTTGGAAACAAAGTCTTTTCCATTAATACTTAAATAAGTAGAAGCATTGAATAAGACAAATGTAAACAAAAGTTGAACTAATGATTCTCTAGTTCACTATGAATATCAAATCATTTGTATCAGCAAAACCTAGAAAGCGGCGGTCACTCCATTATTATACTAAATATTATATCCCTTCTTTTAGCACTATATATCCCATTTATACAAAGTTTAGATTCAATGACCAAGAGCAATTAGAAGAAACATATGGTATCTCTTCACAAAAAGAGGAGAAATATGGTAGCTTCAGGATCAGAAAGAAAACTCCAGGGAAACCTTACACTGAGCCATCATAAAACTCATATAAGCTAGGCTGTAAAGGTCAATGAGCAGAATTGAGTCAGATGGGTCACACACTTAAGCAAGTGTGCAATGTAAAGAAGAAGAGTATGTGGCTGATATTGTGGATCTGTTTCTTTCCAATAAATAGATGATAAAATCAAGGAATTTCTACTATCTCAACTTAGTAAATTATTTGGTTAGTTTTGAAAGTTGAAAAACATAATGGACATAATCAAACATAACGTAATGTAAATATGAAGATTTGTGTCCAGATGCCAACTCCAATTTTTCCAAACATGATAACCCATCAAAATGGATATAGTCATGGAGCCAATTAAAAGCTCCATAGTTGCTCACCACTACTTGAACTTATATGTCTACTTTCTAAACCAGTACACAATTTTTATCAGTTGAAAACTCGGCCAGTAACACAAACGTTTAAATCAGATTTGGAGATCATCCCATTTGAGAATGTAGAGTGAATCCCACAGAAATGACAAAAGGTAGCCTAAAGAAGAAAATCCAGCAAAGAATTGTTAACTTCCACAATAATCCATTCAAGTGACTTGAACAAGTATCTGACACTGCTGGGAACATCGTGTTTTGGTTATTTACTTCTGCATTGAAATCTTCAATATTGAAGATCCTTCTTTGATATGGAAATGTATGAAGAAGGAGAAAGTACATATACCATATGAACTTTAAAATTGTGTATGATTGCTTTGTGTATTTTTTTTTTATGTTATGACTATTGATATATCAATAGTTATGTCAATAGCACATTCTATTATATTTTCATTTAAAATATATGATTTTGATCTTTTAGGCATTTCTTTATGTATGTAGTAGTTATGAAATCATCAAATTTGTGACATTTTGGAATATTTTGGACCTTTTTGAGCGATTTTCCAAAATTCACCGATATCAGTTATGTATTCTGACATATCCCCAATGTATCTCCTTTTCGACTTGTTGATGAGACATTGATATTGACAGTTAAAACCTTCATATGTAAACACATCCAATCATCTCAATACAAGTATTATTTGTTTAGATATGTTCATTTCACAAGCCTTGAAATGTACTAAACCATTTTTCCATGCACTAAATTGGTCTTACTTCTTCATACAGCTATTTTAACAATTTCAATTTGAGCTCAATGTGGACATATCGGTGAGTCCTTAGTAACAATTCCATACTTAAGAATAAGGAAGCAAATGTGGATGAAGTATCTATTTATTTGTCTCTTTTCCAAAATCTGAAAAAGCAAAAAATCTTACAATAAGCAAACTAATCAACAAACTGAATGGAGTATTTTTATAAGATGGACAACAAATGCAGTGTGGAACATACCAATCCTTGCACCCTTCACATTGAACCATGAGGTCGTCGGGATTATATGGCATCTCGCACTTGCAATAACTTCATTGTGCACAGAGAAAGCAAGAGAGGGCAAAAAAGATCAACCAAAATGCCCTACAAAAAAAAAAAAAGCACACACACACACACACACAAAATGATGAAAAGGCATGCAACATACACTGCAACACGATCAGGCGTGAAGCCTCCAGTAGAGGCCTTGTATTCGAAGCGGCAGAAGTAGTCCTCTGCCCCAACATTCTCAAGCTTGGTGTAGTTCTTGAAAGTGTGCACCGTGCACTTCCCTTCAATGGTCTGTGCACTCTGAACATCGTAATGATCAGACAAGAACAGCTCCTTCGCACCATGAAATTGCCTACGGCCACCAAGTGACTCCTCAGGACGGTAATACCAGCGTACCCGCACCTTCACATTGTTCCGGTGGTCTGCCTCGATCTTCTCCACACGAGCAACATATGGCAGCTTATCGGAGTCTGAAGGCCGCATGAGGACACAATCCCCAACTGCACCAAAGACCATATTTTTTGAGCAATTCGCTGACTCCACTTTAGACTCCAAAATGGCAAATTACATAATTACGAGAGGATGATCAAATGATGGGTTGAAATGAACTCGTGCCAGAAAGAAGATCATATATTTGGAAGTTCTATGAATGGCAACACAACCCCTAACTGCATTTCTTCGAGCAATTTACTTGACTCCAGACGCCAAAATGGCAAACAACAGGAGGACAATCAAATGATGGATTGAAAACGCACTCACGCTAGGAAGAAGATTGCAACTTCCAAAGTTCTATGAATGAGAACACAGTTCCCAACAGCACCAAAGATTGTATTGTTGAAGCAATCCACTGACTCCACAGCAGACCCCAAAACGGAAAATGACAAGAAGACAATCAAATAACAGGTCAATATTCATCCTTGCAAGGAAAAGATCACAACTTTGGAATTTCTACGCATGACACAATACTCAACTGCACCAAAGACCGCATTTTTCAAGCAGTTCATGGACTCCACTCCAGACCCAAAATGGAAACAATAAGAAGAAGGTCAAATGATGGGTCGAAACGACTCATGCGAGAAAAAGGTCACGACTTTAGATGTTTATACGCATGAGAACGCAACACCGAACTGCACCAAATACCACATTTTCATTCAATTCATGGACTCCGCTCCGGACCAAATACAGAAACCAACGAGAAGACGATCAAATAATTGGTCAAAACGCACTTATGCGAGAAAAAAGATGCAGCTCTGGAAGTTCTACGTATAAGAACGCAATCCCCAACCACACCAAAGAAGACATTTTTCGAACAATTCACAAGCTCCACTCCAGACCGAAAAACGAGGAGTGAACGATCGAACGATTGGTCGAGACGCACTCGTGATGGGGAAAAGATGGCGACTTTAGACGTTCTATGTTGGTTTTCTTGTACCTTTGACGACCTTGTTGGTGCCCTTGATGGTGTAGGAGTCGAGGTCCTTCTTCCCTGGCTTCGTCTTCGCCATGGTCGGGTCTAGGGTTAGGGTACAAGTCGTTCTCCAGCAGATTGGGGTCGTTCTAGGGAGAAAAAGGTGTCATTTTGGGGGGAAAGACGTGGGCTTTTGAGGCAATGGAGGAGGTGATAGTGATGGTGGTTGGATCGCGGAGGTGGGGATCCGAGGTACACGAGATTGAGGGGGAGGGGAAACCCTAGATTGAGGTGTGGTGAGGGTGGTGGTGGTGGTGGTGGAGGTGGTTGGGGGGAACTATGGAAGCTTCCACGATCTTCTTCCAAGTTTTGGATATAGGAGGGATTTGAGTCCACACGCCCTCAAACACAGAGAGAGAGAGAGGGGGAGAGAGAGACCAAATTTTGCAATAAATAGCCTTTTCATGCAAGAAGTGATTGTTCCCATGTAACTATGATTTTAGGTTTCGTTAGCTGATTCATCATAGATCTACTAAAAATAAAATGGCAGGTTACAAAAGAAATTTTTAATATTTTTAAATATAAAAGTTAACCGTCAAATATATAGTGATGTGTGTTTTATATATTTTTAAAATATTATATTTCACCATTATGTATTTTTTTATAAGTTCAATATAGATTATTATCTTAAATTGGTAGAACAGTTTGATTTAACAAATCTTAAGTACAAAGATATAAAATTTTAAATTAAACATATATATTAAGGGATGTTAAGTCGCTTTTATTATTATAATAGATAGAATAATTTATTAATATTCTTCACGTCTAAAAAGATAAGTCTAGAAATATTTTTTTGATATGGTGTGATTAATGTATTCTAAAGTTAACATTTTAATATCATATATAACTTAAACAAAAGAATGTTAGTGTTACATTTTTTTTATAAAATGTTAAATTATATGCCCATATTTTATCAAAAATTGAAGAGATGAACTTTATTTTACTCTGTTTCACTCTACTTCATTTCACGCTAAGTCACATCATCCTTTCCATCTTGTATATTATACCTTCCTTTCTTACATCAAAACCAAGAAATTAACCAACAGACCTATGAATTAAGGTAAGTCAAAGGAAGAAAGTTGATGAATTCGAAGTCATATGAATTTTTTAGAAAGAATGAATAACTATGTCCTATGTCTTTTTGTTCATTGTCCTTATTTGGAAAAAATAATTAGAAAAATGATGTTGAATAAATCAAAATTTTATCTTTATATAAAATTTCACTTGTAACTATTTATCTCTTAAAGCTCAATGCATTATAAGAAGTAAGATGGGGGATTTTAATATTTAAGAAAGTGATATTATCTTCCACTAAGGATGAGAAGGATGGAAGTACATTAAAGCTCATGGTGAAAAGAAGTAATAAAGAAATTCTTTAGAGGGTAGAGAGAAAGTAGAGGAAGATAATTTAGAGCCCATCAAAGAAGAGACTAAAAATGAGATCTACCAATATTTGAGAGGGAACAGCAGAAAGGCATCTATAGAGAAAATACTTTTTTCTAAGCCAACAATCACATGCAAAATGCCCCTTGTTGCCACAATTGAAGCATTCACCATTCTTATGCCATGCATTAGTGTCTAATCTCTTATCTCAATTTGATTGTGCTTCCCCTTGCTTAAACCTCCATTATCCTTGTTGCCTCCTAGAAGGTGGTTCATTTTTTTTGAGCTTATATTTAGTTGGCTCTTGTAGCGTACCTCTTCCCTAGGACTTCCTCCCCAACTCTTAGAGATAAATTGACTATCTGCTTGGCTAAAGGCTCCTGGTTTACTAAAAAGACTTTCTATTTCTAATAAAGTGGGTTGAATGGGCCATCTAGATATAGCTATAATAAAAGCACTATATTAAAATAGCAAGCGATGGATGATAATTCTCTCATTTGAGACTCGCTTATTGTTGATTTTGAATCTAACTCACAAATTTCATGACAAAAGGAGAGTACTTTTGTAAAGTACGGAAAAATTGTCATCTCTTCTTGTTTGAGTGCCATCAACTCATTCTCTATGGTTGCACTAGTGCATCATTGTTGTGTGAGAAAAGCGTAAAGGTGCATCCCATGCTTCCTTCGATGTGGTTGCCTCCTACATGTGCTCAATCAGCTCCTCCTTAATGATTGTCTTGAGGATGAACATTACTTTCTTGACCTTAATCTTCCATTTCTTCATTGCATCAACTCGCTCGCTTGGTGGTGGCATCACGTCATCTCCTCCAACAACCTCCTAGAGGTCTTGTCCTTGTAGGTAGGACTTGATGCAGGTCTTCTAATAGCCATAATTATGGTCATTCAACTTCTTGATTGTTGTTTTCGAGTCAAAAATATCTGCCATTGCACCTTAGAGATTCTTCTCAAACTTCATCAACAAAATTAGTCCTAGATCAATCTATTACACAATCCTAGATTATGCAAGATAGAGCCTCCTCTTAATGGTTTTAGCTATTCATAACCACACATCGTACCTCAGCGATGTTGAGAAATTGATTAATCACTGACAAAGTCTCCCCCCAACAACACTAAGAATTTGACCAACCACACTGATTGACAAAATCTCCCCTCAGAAAAGACTTTTGAAATACATATGCACACACACACACACGAGAATGGCCTCTTTGTTTTGAGTTGTAGCGCTTGTGCGTGAGATAAGAGTCCTTCTTTTACTCCATTGTGTATTACCTTATCCTAGAGTTGTTGCCCTTGAGTTGGATCTTGTCAAGTAATCTCGTCATGATGTTAGAAAAGTTGAATATGGTGTGCATGTGAGAGCTTTGTGGGTGGTGGTGAGATTTTGTATTTGTATTTTTTTTTAGTGTAATTGAATATTATGGTCGTCACCTTAAAAAACCAACAGATAGACACTACTTAGCATGACTTGATGCCAAGTTAATATTGTCTAAACAAAAATATTTACATACAGGTACATCACATCCTCACTTCTTATGGTCCAATAAACAATGCAATGCAAACAAAATTAGCAACATGGAGTTTACCGCACATTCATGTTTACTTGAAACAAGTGTCATCAGTTAACTTGCAGTGTTAAAGAGGGAAGGTATAAAATATGAGTTTAAAACCACTTGGGGCTTAACACGACAAAACACATGGGTTTTACGGCATCTAACACATGCTTTTCAGAACCTGAATGACACCCCAAAGTAAACATTGGCTAACCATCGATTACACTTTATAACATTCAAAATCAAGTAAACTAGTCCCGAATGATGGAAGGAAAAAATGAAAAAAAGAAAAAAAAACTTTGATATAGTAATGTTTTTCTTCAGCTATGAGAATATTTCTGTTCTTGAAGCTCCTCGGAAGTGGTGTTAGGACTTCCCAGAGTTAAATAAATTTGAACAAGGTCCCGCATTCAAGCAGATACAACATCTTGTAAACAACATCATGAAATCAATCTCTTTTCTTGAAGGACTCTATCCTTCTCTATTTTATCTTCAATGAGAGTATTGATCACCATTTTTAATAAATGAAACTTTACCCTCAAGATGCCTCAGGGTCAGGAATCAAAAACAAGTCTTCTGACTAGACCTCTTGACCAAAATCTGGCTCGAGGGTATTTACCATGAAGATTTCACTTTACTTTCGTTGGGGTGTCTGGGGATCCGCATTACAGCATGTAGTCCAGTCCAGCCCCATATTTCCATGCCTCAAGTCGCCTTCTCCATCTGTATCTATCTTTCTTTGGGAGAGTTTCGATCCATGGCCTGAGACATATAATGCCATTTTTGCTACTGTTTATCTCACGAATTTTGCATTCTATGGATGATGAAATGAGAATTTTGGTTACCTTATCAGGGGATCGATGAAGCCAGACAAGAAGGTGTAGTATCCCAACAACGCAAAATGTGTTGACCACTCAAGAATGGAACCGACTCCAACCTGTCTCATGCAAGCGGACATAAATAGATTAGGCATGATCTCAGAATCTGATTCTGGTTAAAAACAAACTAAGTATGCCCTTAAAGTGACTTGCCATATGGGCCATTATAACAATATCAGAGTGTTCCCATGAAGTCCATGATGTCACAGCATCTACTTATGATCCTAATTTAATTATGCGGATTACAAGAAATCAAGATTATGCTTCATGCATTTGGTTACAAGCCATAAAGGATACGAGCAATATTGTTCTAGCTGAGTGTAAGAATCTTTAAAGAATGTAAATTTTGAATTCATAGAGATAATTTCTAACATTTCTTAGATATTTACATTTAGAAGGCAAGTTAAGTGCATTTTGTGGATTAAGATTTTCGATTATTATCTATGAAATAAAATAGAGTAAATAATGGAACCTTTCCTACCATATGGGATTGTGAAAGAAATCTAGGATACTGATTAGATCACCTAAGTGATTGGAGGATCTGACTCAGCAATTCAAGCAATCACACAGGAACAGAAGGATTGATAATCCAGTTTCACAACGAAAGGGTGTACGTCTAGGGAAGAGCGATACTCTCAAATATGCACTAGTAAGGAATAAGAATACAATATCTCTTTTTCTCTCAAATTGCCTGAGAGAGTGCCTCAAAGGCCTCTCTTAGCTATTTATGGTGCTGGAATCAGTTCTTTTGCGAGATCTTCTAATTGAATATGCCCGTTGCCAAGGTATGTATGTTGTCAGGTTATTAATTACGCTGGTCATGCCATCATTTATTGATGACATGGCCGCATTGAACTTTTTCCGTCATTTTCTTGTTGGCGCAAGATCCTTAGGCGGGTCGGGTCCTCTGAACCCACTCGTATTTAGGCCTTTCCAGGTGTAAGCAAGTCGGATCCCCTGGACTCGCCTGTATTCAAGCCTTTCTGAGTGTAGGTGGGTCGGATCCCCGGACCTGCCTATATCCGAGTCTTTTTGGGTCGGACCCCTTTTGTTAGGCTTTTTGTAGAGTTTTGAGGCTAAGGGCACTTTTTGCCCCTCATCATATGCCCCTTACTCTCTATCTAGTAGATACTGAGAGAGTAACTATAGTGGTAAAAACTCCGCGATAGGTAATGCCCCCAAATGATGTCTCGGCTGTTTGTTTAAGTGTGGGAGCATTTGTTATGGAACGGGATTTGCAATTTTGAGCGGCTAAGGCAGTTTTGGTGTCGCTGTCTTTGGAGGGGCGACTCTTTACTAGAGAGGTGGCTTTGCCAGTGAGGGGGTTGTGGACACCTGTTTTCTCTATCGGCCTTAAGAGGCGACGAAAGGTGTGTTCACTTGTCATGTTGCTTGACCTTAAGAGGTGGCTTTAGGCGTATTCGCCTGGTGTGCTGCCAACTTTAAGAGGAGGCTGAAGGTGTATTTGCCTATATTGCTACCGGCTTGAAGAGACGGCTTGAGGGGCACCCTGCTTGCTGTCTTACCATCCTTAAGAGGCGACGTAAGGTGCGTTCGCCTGTTGTATTGCCCGCTATAGGAGGCTACATGAGACGCATCCGCCTATTCTATTGCCGACCTTAGGAGGTGGCATAAGGTGAGTTCACCTATTGTATTGCCGGCCATATGAGGAGGCATGAGGCGCGTCCGCCTCTTCGATTGCCGCAAGTAATGGCAAGTTACTGTGGGATTTAAATTTTATCTTTTTGTTTGACAAGACTGGCATTAATTACCGTTATGATTAGGCGTTAAAGCCTAAAATAACGCACTTGGCAGGGATGTGACCGGCATTATTGCTGTGCGAGATACACGCTCGCAGGCATTAAATGTCAATAATGATTACTGACGTATCCCTGCCTTAAAGGGAGTATTTTTTGAAACCCTCGCTAATACGGCGGGATTTTGTTTTTTGAAAATTGCGCCCCACAAGAGGGGAACCGCCCGGTACGAGGGTTATAAATAAGAGGTGTGGGGCATAGTTAATGCCTTACTTGTCCCTTAGTGAGAGCTCTCTGTTGCTGATGCGTAGCCTTCTCAGGCGAAGCACGAGGAGGTGTTCTCTCGGAGCTTCTTTTTCTGGCGAGTGTTGAGACGCTGTTCAGGATGTCTGGACTCGCAGGCAAGGGTAAGTCCTCGTCTTCGTCCGGCATCTCTCCTGAGACAACGGAGCTTTATACCTTGGCTTCCAACTTTCATAATCATTCCGCCATTAGGGCATCTTTTAGTGAGTACAGACTCGATAGAGTTCCATTCCACCACTACAAGTTGCAAACCTACCTATGTTCGGACAGGTCTAAGGACTCGTTCATTATTTGTAAATATGCCATTGAATATGGCGTTCGGATTCCCTTGAATCCCTTCTTGTGCTCGTTCCTTGTTTACTACCGCCTGGCCCCCTTTCAACTTAGCCTGAATTGTTAGCCGGTGTTGAATGCTTTCACCTCTATTTGTTTTCATTTGCAAATTGTCCCCCACCTGGTTTGTTCAGCTTGCTTTTTGAACTTATGCCCCTTAAGGTCAAGAAGGGGAAACCCCTGTTTGGTACCTATACACTGTACAGCCGACACACCAAATACTGTATCCAAATACCGTATAGTTGACCTGCCCGATAGTTTGAAGGGGCAGGACTGCCATTTTTTCTTTGTCCTTATAGAGGGTCACAACGTACCGTATACCTGGTAGGGTCCATTTGATAAGGACTTGCTACCTAGGTCTGAGGAGCTTGACCTAGCTGCTCAGGTAGACGCCGATAGGATTGTTGAATTCGAGCCAATCGCTTGCTCGAAGCTCAAGCGAGAAGACGTCCGAGCGGCTTTGTGGTGGGTATCCCACACCATGTAGGTAGGGAGGAGGTGGTAGCTCTAGAACGTGTACCCCCTTGCTCGTTACTTAATGGCTTGATAATTCTGTTGTTTGGTTGCAGCTTTTAGCCAATTTGCTCGACCGGAGACTCCCAGGCATCGAGGCAATGGTTTCTCCTAGCACTGGTCGCATCAGTGGGAGGAGAGGCCCATGGAGCGGAGCGAGGGAAACCAGTCCTCTCGCTCCAAGGAGCCCAAAAGGAAGGAGGCGAGGAGGAGCGAGGAGAAGGTGGAGACCCCTCTTAAGTGCCCAAAAGGGGTCCAAGGAATGTTTAGTCATCGCCATCCGTTCGAAGAGAGTTCGAGCGAGGCTGAAGTGGGGGATGCCCCAGTGGATTTGCCTGCCCCCTCAGGCCCGCCTAGACCACCAAAGGGGTGTGTCGTCCTTAACTCTCCACCTGCTGCTGCAACTAAGAAGGCTCAGTCGGGGGAAGCGAGTGGGTCTAACGCCCCGTCTGAACCAGTCAACACCTTTTCTCGGTTGGTGCAGAAGGTGGCCATGACTGGGGGCTTCCTTAGTGGGAGCATTTTCGCGCAACCACACCATAGGAGCTTGATGGGGGCAAGGGTGCCAATTGACCCTTCAGGCAAATGGAGCTTGGGATGATAGAGCGGACAGTCGGATCCACTAAGGGGTCCGTTTTGGAAGCCGCCAGTGCCGGAACTATACCTGGCCGGGTAGTCCCCATCCTGGCAGGTAGTCTTAGGGGGCCAAGCGGTTCAGGCAAAGGGTTTACCGTGGAGAAGCAGCTTATCCAGCACTTGGAGGATGCCATATCCTGGGCCACGTCCCGATCGTGAGGCATGCACCTGAACCATGTGTTCTACTACTGCCTTCAAATGATAAGTGTTGTCTCACTTTACCCTTTACTTATCATTTAGGGAGGATTTTTTTTCTTATGTTTGTCCATGGTTCTGAGCAGGTGAAGCTTCTGGGGACAACTTTTGTTCCCCACGGCGGTGCTCCTCTCGGCACTGCTATGCTTGGCAAGTCTTCTGGGGCGGTTGAGATGACTGCGAAGTGGGTCGTGACAACCAGGGTGAAGCAGCGTGACTTTGCCCGTCGTGTGGAGGAGGCATCTACCACCCGTGAGAAGACAAAGAAAAGAGCGAAGGATGACCTTTCCAAGCTGCAGTTGCAACAGTAGATGGCCAACCAAGTCTCCTGGATAGAGGAGCCGAGGAAGGCCTAGCAAGCTCTAAGGCGGATTGCCGCCCAAGGCGAGAGGCTGAAGGAGAGCCTTATCGGAGCCCACAAGACTGAAGTCGTGGCTCTGCAAGGCTTGTCCGAGCACCTGCACCAACATCCTTTGTATGAAGGAGGAGGTGCAGGTGTTAAGGGCCGAGCGCTCTTCAATGGTGGAGGGCTATGAAGCAGCCCTTGAGGAAGAGCGTGTTTGCCTGGGTGCGACTATTAATAAACTTGCCGAGGTGTCAACAAGTGAGGAGGTGCTAAAAGCCGACCTTGGCAAGGCTCGATAACTCGCGGAGGACCGAGGCAAGGTGATACTTGAGTTGGAGAAGGCTGGCCAGTCAAAGCTTGATCCTGACATGGTGATGGGGTTCTTCGCTACTGACCCTTCCATAGGGGAGAACCAAGAGGCCTTGTTAAGGGAGGTGGGGAAGAACACCTTGGCAGCGGTGTAGGCTCTGCTGGAAAGCAAGCGTACCTCTATGGAGGAGCTATGCGATTGGTCTATGGATCGATTCTTGTCCGAGTATGACCGTTAAAAAGCTGATGGTACATCATGGACAAGGTTCCTATAGAACTGCCTGAGGAGAAGACGGAGCCGAAGCCCTCAAGATAGCTGGGAAGCCCGACTCCTAAGGAAGAAGCACCTAAGCTGGGTCCGTTAGAGGTTGCGGGATCGCCAGTCCATTCGAGCGGCTCTCCTCGCGCCACCTTGTCGCCGTCCAAAATGCCCGAGGCAGACATCTTCGAAGACTGGGAGTAAAGGCACTTAGTCTTTGGAGTTGTCCTGTTATCGCTCTGTCACTTTTTTTTTTAAGATGTAACCGACAACACTTTTTTAAATGGAAGAAAAATTTCTATCTTTATCACTTGTCTGTGTTTATACATGGTACAAACGTAAGTTGCTTGCATGTCAAGTGCGAGAGATGCTTTTGCTGCTTAGGGTCTGTAACTCGGACTGTCTTTACGAATCTTATAAGGCCCTTCCTAGTGTGCATCTAATTTCCTGCCTGACTGACTTGGCATTGAGACTTCGCACTTGCGTAGAACTAAGCCTCTTTGGGAGAATGTCCACTTGCGAACTCACCTATTATAGGCGGCAGCAGTTGCTTCTTTATGTTTGAGTGATGCCTCTAATGCCTTACTCATAGCACATCCACAAGGTCTAAGGATAGGCGAACTTGATCATTATTGGTGGTGGGGTCATTGAGTTGTATCCTATAAGTGGGGAGGACTATTTCAATAGGCAGCCGGGCTTCCACGTCGTATACCAGGCTGAATGGTGTGTGGCCCATGGAAGTCCTCTGGCAAGTCATGTAGCCCCAAAGCACGTCCAATAGCTCGTTCGTCCATCTCCCTTTGGTTAAATCTAGTCAGCATTTTAGCAATGAGATGACGGTGCGGTTAGTCACTTCCGCTTGTTCGTTCGCCTAGGGATGTCCCACAGACGTAAAGCATAGGCGGATATCCCAGCTAATGCAAAATTCCTCGCATTTTTTGCAGGCGAAATGGGTGCCATTGTCTGTGACAATGTAGTGGGGTATTCCATATCTAGCTATAATGCTTTTGCAGATGGCGATAACTCTATCAGCTGTCGAGCTAGTCATGGCCTCAGCTTCGACCCATTTAGAGAAGTAATCGACAGCCACCAGTATGAACCGCTTCTGAGTCGGGGCTGGCAAGAAAGGACCAACGAAGTCCAAGCCCTATTTTGCAAAGGAGATGGGTGACATCACATGCACTAACTTTCCAGGTGGCAAATGGTGCAGGGTAGCAAACCGCTCGCACTTGTCACACTTGCGTATGAAGTCTTTGCATTGTTGCTTCATTTAGGGCCAGAAGTGCCTTGTACTCTTTGTGATTCCTACACACGCCTCCGTGGGTTTCTTGAAGGGCCTGGGTTGCTTCATCTTTTGTTAGGCAACGCAACAGAGGGGTGGAATACCCCCGCTTATACAGTTGCCCCTCTATCAAGGTGTTCCTTGAGGCTTTCAGGCGGAAGGCCCTGGGCCATTATTCCCTTGGAGGTAGCTTACCAGAGTTCAGATAAGTGATGATAGGCGTCACCCAGGAAATGGACTACTCTATCACAAACGTCTTGGGAGCAAGTATAGTTGACTCTTTTAAGGTCTGGAGGCAAATATCTTCCTCTTGTCCTAGAGGGATGGTAGCAACGAGTTTGGCCAATGCGTCTACAAGGGGGTTGTCTGCTTTAGGTACCCGCTTGATCGAGACGGTCTTAAAGTCTGCCAGCTCTTCTTTGACCTTGTCAGCATACAAGATTTTGTTTAGATCCCGAGCTTGATATTCGTCATTTATTTGGTTGTCGACCAGTTGGGAATCTGCATAAATCTCTAGCAAGATAACTCCTGTGGATTTGGCTACCCGGATGCTTGAAAGCATGGCCTTATACTCCGCATGGTTATTGGATGCAGGGAAGTCCAATTTAATGGTGTACCTATGAGTAACGTCGTCTGGGGCAGTCAAAGCTAACCCGACCCCAGACCTGGTTGTCATAAATGAGCTGTCAACATAAATCTGCCAAGGGAGCGTAAGGGAGGCATCGGGATCCGTGAATTCTGCTACAAAATCTGCCAGGACCTGTCCTTTGATAGCTTTCTTTGGCTGGTACTTGACGTCGAATTTAGCCAACTTCATAGCCCATTTGATCTGTCATGTAGACCCCGTGAGCTTATGTAGCATTTACGTAGGGGGTAATTTGATAAGACCATTATAGTGTGGACTTGAAAGTATGAGCGTAGCTTCTTCACAGCAATGACCAAAGCTAGCTCTAGTTTATCGACGACCGTATACTTAACTTCTACACCTTAATAGGTTTTGTTGACGAAGTATACGAGTCGCTGCATTCCTTCCTGCTCGCCGACTAAAACGGCACTGATGGCAGACACGGACGTCGTCAGGTATAGTGAGAGGATCGCTCCGGGCTAAGGAGCCGTTAAGACAGGGGGACTTTGAAGTTTGGCTTTGACTTCCTCTATAGCCTTCTGGCAGTGAGGAGTCCAGTGGGCAAAAGTATAGCCTTTGCCCTTTTTTATGCACTTGAAGAAGAGGAGACATTTGTCGGAAGATCGAGACAAGAATCGACCTAGTGAGGCAATCTTGCCGACTAACGATTGCATCCCTTTCATGGTGCCTGGTGGTTGTAGGCCTATAATTGCCTAGATCTTGTCCAGGTTAGCTTCGATCCTCCGGTTGGAAACCAAGAACCCTAGAAACATACCGGCTGAGACCGCAAAGATACACTTGTCGGGGTTTAGGTAGAGGTGAGTGTTCCTTAGAATCTAGAACACTTCTTCCAAATATTCTAAGTGTTGAGGGAAGTTAGATCCCTTTACAGGTGATTAGCCCATATTTATGAGCTATTTAAGTATATGAATGCTTAGATATTAAGATATCTTTAACATTTAGATAGCATACATTAAATAAATTAATTCACATTTTTAGCTTAATTGCATAATTCATGCATTGCATTCATATCTAAATGCATTTAGAATTAACTTAGAATTGTATGCATTTGATTAATTAACCAATTAAGTGCATTACATGCATTATTTTAATTTAACATAGAAGTTAAGGGTTTGTGCATAAATAATCATAATATTTTATTATTTATTATTCTTTTCTTTCACAGGTAATGACTGCGCTTCCTCCTCCTACGCCCATTCACGCATAGCTGCTAGCATTCATCCGCCATGAAGTGGATCTGCTCTCGCCTCTTGCATTTCAAATCTACCACCTACAGCTACAAAGGGAAGAGAAGACTGTTGGTACTAGAGCACCACGATCGTTTATTTTGATGATAATAAAACACATGTTATTTAACATTTGCATTTAAAGTTTTAAATTTCAGAATATTTGCAAATGGAGACGTGTTTAGACGGAGTTCGAGCTCGCATCCATGACGGATTGGAAGAGCTTGACAGAGGAAGAGCTTCGCAAGGAGTGAAAGCTTGAAGAAGGAAGAAGATGAAGAATATGATAGATTTTCTTCATTGTATTTTGTACTTTGTTTTTGTTCTTTATTTCTTAGATCTTATGTTAAAGAGCCTTAAAGAACTCTTAAAGTAGTCCTAGGAACACTTGCACGACCCTAGGATACTTAGGTTTTCTGTAGAGAACTTAGAAAACCAAAATAGGGTCCTGACAACCTAATCAGACATCTAATCTAAAAATCAGACATCTGATAGTAACTTTTAAGACGTCTAACTGTTGACTCAGATGTCCAATAACTTAGGATGGACTTAGCTAGTTCTGTCTGTTGAAATCAGATATCCAGACCTTAGTCCAGACGTCTTAGAAGACATCTGATGGTTGTGCCAGACGTCCAATTAGTAGAACATTGGCTAACAAAGTAATCGTTGACAAAATAATCGTTAGGCTTCTATCAGACGTTTGTAGAGGATCTCAGATGTCTGATATGTGACCGTTGAGTCTCGTTGTGAGCCAAAATCACCTTTGTCAGATTTTCTAACCGTTAACCTATCTTGGGAATCCATTCCCATTGTACAATAGGTTTCCAGACGTCCAGACCTAATGCCAAACATCCTGTACGTCGTCTGATGGCCTTACACTAGAACCCTATTTAGGTCGGATCAAAGTCAGAAAGAAAATCCGCCTAGAACCAGACGTCTGATGACCCTGTCAGAATCATAAATGATTCTGATTACGGCCTATTTTACCTTAGGTTCAACCCCAACGGCTATGGAAGCCTTCTAAGGCCTTCCAAAGCCTTCCTAGGCCCTCTGTAAATAAGAGGACCCTTACCTTGCAAAAACACACCCAAGCAATACATTTCCACATCTATTTGTGTCCAAAACACTTTAGAAGAAGATCTTGCTCTCCATTTCACTGTTCCACATCTTAAGAGCTTTCTTCTTGCTGCACTCCCGCTCTCCGTCCGCAATTACAAAAGCGATGAAGTGCCGAAGCGTGGTTCACGCATCTGCGTTGTCACATCGACGCACTTCCACCAAAGGGAAGTATTTTTACCTATAGTAGCTAGGTTAATCTTTGTTAGCTCTATAAGTTGTTTTGTAATTTATCTTTGTAATTATATTGGGTATTCGCTTTGCGAATTCCCGTCTCCTTCGTGAGACAAGATCCTCCTTGTGAAGAGTTGAGGAACGCTACCCTCGTACTCGTAGCATAGTTGTAATTGAGGTTGAACTACCCTCGTTAAAGTAGTTAGTAGATTTGATCGACTTTGTCGATCGAAAAATCCTAACTCAAGAGGGTTAGATAGTGATTTTTACCCGGTTTGGGTTTCTACCTAAAAATCTCTTGTGCCTTTGTGTACTTGCCTTTTTTTGTGAGATTATTTATTTTAATTCCACATTTTATACGTCACGCATATCTCACCCCCTCCCGCAAGGAATTACAAAGACGACCATGCTGAGGGAGGCTACCACCCCACTCCACTACTGTGCAGAGAGTGCAACTCTCCTCTGCTCATCACTGCTGGCCTCAACTGCGGCAACAAGTCTCTACCATCGTGGCGTGTGGTGTGACAGGCCACACCGCCACCTGGAGCTTGTTTGCACCACTATGCATCTACACCAGCAACCACCACCATCATCAACAGTGCAACCATCACCAGCAACCATCCACACGCGGTTAAATCATCTGGGAAGTTTCCTGGATGTCTGAAGCCCCTCTCCATCTCCACGTCTCATCAACTTCCTCTTCATTTTCTTCTCCTTTATTCTCTCCACTGTTCATCTTCTCCATGAAGGACCCAACATTCCCAACCCCATAGCCGCACGCACTGCCCACTCCCGCACGCTACCAGCTTCTCGCGTGCGTCCTCATGCGAGCCCTCGTGTCATGACTAGTGCGCGCACTCTCCACCAGCCCGATAGCATGCCTCGCACCCTCTACTCCAGTAGCAGCAGCAGCGCACCGCCCACTCTCCCCGCACCTTCACTACGCGGGCACGACCACCACCAGCGCACCATCTGAGCAACCTCCATGCGCGCGTACGCTCCTCCAGTAGCAAGCAGCCACCGCCACCTCTCGCTCATCTCCAATAGTAGCAGCAACAAACCCATCGCTGTCGCCCCCTCTCCGCTCCATCCAGCCACGTCCGGGCACGCCATGACCCGCTTCGACCACTGCCGTGAAGCCCTCGGCTCAACGAACCTCTAGCAAGCTTCACGCCTCCGACCGCTACCTCTTCCGTGCGCGAGCTCAAGGCAAAGAAAATCACCTGTTTTGATTTCAATTAATAATTACGGTGGAGTGCCATTGCCAACCCCATTTTGATCATTTAATGAATATTATAATGCTAGCCATTTTATAAAGAAGACTCCTCTTTTGTATTATTATTTTAGCATATCATGCCATTGATTAGCCTAGTTTAAAGGGGATTTCAACTTGATTTTTGAGGGAAATAAATAGTGAACATTGAATTTTAATAGTAACGAGTTTTAATAGGCTACTGCCTCCCTGTGGATACAACCCGCTCTTCTCGAGTGGTTTATTTAATTTGTCAACGATCTTCATTTATATTTCCAAAAACTAAAATAACGCGATCACTGGTGAGTTGCTCCAGTGTTTTTCAAGTTAAAGGGCATGACTCTATACTAAAATAGACCGTTATCGGTGATGAAAGAGGTGTGAGGCATGTCTGCTAGAGTAAAAGCTAATCTGGCGGTACCCACTATAGGCATCCAAGGACATGTGGGATTTTCTGCTACAGGAGTCCACCAGAGCGTCCACCTTTGGTAAGGGAAACTTGTCCTTCGAGCAGGCTTCATTGAGGTTAGTGAAATCTACACACATGCGCCATTTGCTGTTGGCTTTTTTCAACATCACCACGTTTGAAAGCCATGCCAGGTACAAGGATTCTTCGATGAATCCAGCTTCAAGGAGCTTTCGGACTTCAACCTCAGCTACTTGCCAATGTTTGGTTGACTTGTTCGGCACGCCTGTTTTACCGTGCGGGTGACCGCTTGGATGTTCAGGTGGTGCTGGATCAAGGACGGGTCGACTCCCGGCAAGTCATTTGTAGATCAAGTGAAAACATCCACGTTGGCCCTGAGCAGGAGTAACTCCTAAACCTCGAAGGGATCAAGGTCTGCTCCAACCTCAACAAGCTTAATCGCGTCGTGAGGAAAAAGCTGTATAGCCATGGTTGAATAGCCTGGCTGTAGTCCCGAAGTCGCTGGCAAATCAGCTGGGTTTTTGTCTTGCTGGATCGCTTGGACTTGATTTCTCTTCTTTCCCCATTTCTGCAATTTGAGAGGTTTTGGTTCCATGGATCATTCCATCTCAATCCTCAGGAGCTCTCGCCCAGTCGTTTGATTCCCATGTACTATTCCTACTCCTCGGGGGGAGTGGAAAAGTATGAATTGGAAGTATGAGGGGATTAGGCGAAAGGCGTAAGTTGATGGGTGGCCAATGATGCCGTCAAATGCTATCATCAACCCGGCTACTATGAATATAGCCGTACGGTTGAGGTGCCTACCCCTGTCGCAAACGAATAAGGGAAGGCTAATCTCCCCTTTTGTCATTATTACGCTGCCTTCGTCCACCAAGAGCCTGGGATGCAGCTGCCCTACTAGGAGGAGTGTCACTAGAAGCGAGTTTATGTGTTCTGCCAGATCAAGTAAGGAGGTGAACAGCCAGGACACCACTTGCTTGACTGTACTCCTCTCACCCCACTGAAGAGTGGGGAAAGCGTTATGGGCCACCTGCCCGGAGGGGGTGAATTGTTGATTTGGGGCGACATTGACCTCGAAAATCACTTCAACCTCCGCACCCGCAGAGGGTGGGTGGTGAGTGTTTTAGTGTAATCTACGCATAGCTGCCATGACCTGACGGTGGTACTCAGCCAGGGAGAGCAGGGGGGACACCACCTGTTCGAGGCAGCGGGCTACGGCGTTGTCGGGCCCACTGCCCTCGATAAAGACCATGTTGACTTTACGGAACTGCTGAAGCTTTTCCTTGTGGTAGTCTTCTAAGCCCTCAATGGGCCCTTTGCCCTTATCCTGGCCCTCACGCCGCTTAACGAAGTGGGGCCAGATTTCCATGGCGGATTTTAGGATTCGATCTGGTCTGGCAGGTCCCGACAGTCTTTAGTGGCGTGCCCCGAGGCTTGTGGTATTTGCAATAAAGCCTAGAGTCAGCCTTCTTCATCAGCTTGGGCTGGGGCAGTAGGTCTTTGTCTGTAGACCATACTTTCGCCAACACGTCTGCTTAGTTCACGACCAAGGGAGTATACTCTTCGAAATAGTCCCGCCTAGGCTAGTGGGGTCAACTGTTTCGACCCTTAGCTGGCCGGTCATTCCTCTGCTCTGGGAAGCTGTGTTTGTTGAATCGGTTGCCTCCACAGATGGAGACAGGGGCAGAATCTCCCGGGGCCCGCCTTTCCTCGACCGGGCTGTCATCGTCTCCATATTCCCTCTGCTAGTCGACTGCGGGAGCGGAAAGAATCATCCTGCTCCGCAAACCTTGTAGCTCTGTCCCAGAGCTTCACCATAACTCTGGGCAGGAAATTGTCGATGTCATACCAAAACCTCTGAGTCAAAAGTCTTGACTTGAAGTATTGGATGACGATGGCATTGTCAGGCTGCTTGCACTTGCAAAACTGGGCCTTGAACAGTCCTACCTGAACTGGAAAGATTCGTTCTTCCGCTGTCGGATCTCCAACATCCTTTTGGGGCTGTCTTCAACCCTTTGCTACTCGGTAAAATATTAGCAGAACTTGTCTGCCAATTCGTGAAAGCATGTGATCTGTCTAGCCGGCAGTTTATTGAACCACTCATGAGCCATGTCGGACAGATAGGACGGGAATACTCGACAGAGTACTCCATCAGGACAGTCATGCACTAGCATCATCTGATGATAACTCCCAACAAAGCTATTAGGGTTCGTCGCTCCGTCATATTAGGTCAGGACGGGCTGCTTGAATTTCTCCGGCAGGGGAGTCGTCATCACCTTCTTAGTGAAAGGGTAGGTGGTGACGTAAGCCCGGGGCCGTATACCTTGCATTGCCTTGATAACCTAGTAGACAATCTCAGAGATCGAGCCTCCGCTGCTAGTCACCAGGGGTTGAGCCCCTGAGTGCTCTTCCGACAAAGGTGGGCGGGGAACTTTAGGCGGATCAGGAGAAGTCTCCCCTTTCTGACTACTAAGCTCTCATTTTAACTTTTCAAGCTGTTCACACAGGTGGGCGTTCTCATCCTCCACTGTATGACGCCACCTTTGCTGCTCGTCTTTGAGGCTCGATTAACGGGGCTCCTCCGGAGGGATTTTGCCAAACTCCCAGATCTGTTTGATCTCCAGGAGTTTCTCAGCGACTGAAAGCTCCTCCAAGCAAAGAGCCGCTAGCCTAGCCTGATATTGTTCCTTTCTCGCCTGTATTTCTAGGAGAGGGTTTCGCTCAAGGTCCTCCAGTGGTCGATCGGGGACTCCTTGCTTCTCCTTGCTTAGCTTGGCCGACTGAGAGTGTTTCTTGGACACCGAGACACTAGACTCAGCCTAGGCCGACGCTTTCTCGAGGCCGACGCGGGAGAAGTTGCGAGTCGTGGGGGCCATTAAAAGAACTTGAGAACTGTGAAACGTTATCAACTGATAATCGTTTCCTACAAACAGCGCCAATTAATCAGACTTCCTAAGTGATCGGAAGGTCCAACTCAACAATTCAAGCAATTACATAGAGACAGGAGGATTGATAACTCAATTCCACCACGAAATGGTGTACGTCTGGGGGGGAGAGCGATGCTCCCAAATATGCACTAGTAAGGAACAAGAATACAATCTTTCTTTTTCTCTCGAATTACCTGAGGGCCTCGAGAGCCTCTCTTAGCTATTTATAGTGCTGGGATTAATCCTTTTGCGAGATCTTCTAACTGGATACGTCCATTATCAAGGTATGTATGTTGTCAAGTTATTAATTGCGGCGGTCACACCATCATTTATTGATGGCATGGTCGTGTTGGACTTTTTCTACCGTCTTCTTGTTGACGCTGAATCCTTACGTAGGTCGGGTCCTTCGGACCCACCCATATCCGAGCCTTTCCAAGTGTAAGCGGGTCGGATCCCCCATACCTGCTTGTATCCAGGCCTTTCCAGGTGTAGGTGGGTCAGATGCCTGGACCTGCCTGTATCCGAATCTTTCTAGGTCGGACCCCTGTTGTTGGGTTTTTCGTGAAATTTTGAATCTGATGACACTTTTTACCCCACATCGAATACCCTTTTTTTTTTCTTCTCTCATTTCATTTGGTACCTAAATTTTCCTACCATATAGGAGATCCAGCTTTGGAGTCAAAACGGTCACTTTATGACACATGACCATTTTGCCAAGGGAAACATCTTATGGTGATCAAAATGTTACATGTTGCATACATTTTTGTTCCCAACCCTACAGTTGAGGATGCTTTTTGGAAATTACTTGATAAAACATATGAATTTTTGTAGGCTTTTTTTTTAGCAAAGTATAATTCTATTATCTTTAAAATAAGTTTATCTTTCATTTTGCCATTTTAGAATAAATGGAACGGAATGAGCAACAGAAAATTTTAATATATTTGCCTCACCTGCTTAAATATTGATGGCAAGAGCTGCGGATGGCCTAGCATTACCAAACCCAGTGTTTTTGCGAGGGGCCAAAATTGGATAACATCCTGATAATTCATTAGCAAGAGAAAGAAGGCTTATTCTCAGGAAATAAGAACTAAGATCTCCTCCAAGCAACAAAAATTTAAACCAAACAGAAAAGAACATCAAAAGGTCTGCAGTAAGAATGTCCATATAATGATTTAATTTGCTAGATCAGTGGAGCCACACCTGAAGAAAAGGTTGCAGTATTGGTTTCCCCAGCTTCTGACAAAATAGCACATGATAAAAATGTAAGCACACCAAAAAAGAATTAGAAGAAGTAAGTTTTCCTTCAAAATTAACATTTCTTACCTGCATTGAAATAAAATTGGCATAAAGAAGGTCATTGATGAAAGTATTTGAGACGCTGGAGTCAGACCTTGCTGACATAGCTTTCTGGAACAACCAAGATGCGCTCAAGTTTGGCTGCAGGAATAAGAGAAAACTTGATAAGAGACCTGTAGGCTTTTGATGCAAGCTACGACCAGCAAGGAGTATACCATGTAGGGGTTTAGCAGGGACAAACTTTTAGAATCAAGGACATTTCCAGTAATTGCTTCGTATATTCCTTCATCAACAGGGAAGAAGAAGCAAACTCAGTCAGTAAACCATCCCTTCAATATAAAACACAGAATCCATAAGGAACTTTAACATCGATGTCCTTGTAAAAATATCAATATCACACATGTCCCTGAATTTTTCACATTGATACCATGAATACCCCTAGAATCAAGTTTCCCAAAGAAATATCCTATTTTTGATGGAATTATCTTATCTTAATACCCAAATCAACACCATTTTTTCCTTTCATCACCTTGACTGAATCTTCTACGATTTCAATCTCATGTGAGGTATAGATTTATGCAATGAGATTATCAAATTTTTGATATTTTGAATGCATATCATTTAGATAGACAATAAGTTCTTAAATGACCCTTAAACTTCATAGAGATTAGCTTGTGCCTGAAAATTTTCTAAGCGTTATATTGATTTTTCTTTTTTCGCTTTTTGGGTGGGTGGGGGGGATGAATAACTATACAAGTGCATCTCTGCAAATATGATAAATGTAGGGGTGCATTGTAATATTCACATACTTATAGGGTATCCATGCAAAAATCCCATGTTATGAACATAAAATAGACTTGCAAAGTCCGCACGAATGGAAAATCTATCAACACCACCCAGGATATTTATAATCCAGGACAAAGGACACACCATTAGACAATCTGCCAATATGCCGTGTCATGCTTCCAAAGCCTCCAAATGAAACTGGTGATTGGATGCCACTAGCATCACCCACCTGCAAGAAATGATATAGCTTCAGAAACAGTGTGCTCTTCATTAATTTCAACTGCCTGTGTATAAATAGGTGGAAAAGATTGGTATTAGAATTGCATACAATATACCTGTAAAATACGGTCAAAAGCTGCTGGTAGCGGGCTGCAGTCAAAATTTTCCTTTCAAAGAAAGAAGAGAGCAAGAAGCTTTGGGTTATAGTTTATGCCAAAAATATTGGATCGCAAAATGCCATGTTTTAGATGCAGGGAGATAAATTTCACTTAAATACTATCAACCACAATCCACATGCCATGATGCTTATTATCCACAATGGCTTGTACCATAATCTGCCCTTTAAGTAAACTTGGCATTGATTGCTATGCATGTACAACCAAAGCTTATAAAACATGCATGGGCACTAGTCAATTGTCCTTGTGTAAAAGAACTCAACTCTGAATATGCCGCACAGGCCTAGTCTCAAAGCATTCAGGATGATAGAAAGGGTAAAATACACAGTAAATGCCAAACCTATCCGTGTTGGAAGTGAATGGTTTACCTTTCACGGTAAGTTGGGAATATGCCGAAGATAACTCGGAGGATTTCCAACTCGTCAAGGGACACATCCTATAAGGTTATGAAAGTCCAAATTAAAACTAGGGACATAATCTAGAACAGGATTATCATGAATCACACCTATTGAAATGAATCAGTGCCAAGCAAGTTTCAGATAATGGCATTCAGAACATTGTCAAAAATTAGTGTCAAAGAAGAATTAAAACTCTTTGATCAGATAATACCCGTGAATATTTAGATTACACCTTACTAAACTTCTCTAGGAAAGAGGTACCATTCACAAGATATCATGTAATTATATTATATTCTGAAATAAGACAGGATCATTGACAGCAGAAGAATGGGAATCTTCTCAAAGCTTCAAGAGTGTTGTTGCTTTAAAGAAAGGTTCCAAAGCAGTTCTGGGTGGAAGTGGCTCTTAACAGATGATTAAATAAACAGGATGCAAGCTCACATGCTTACTAGGAAGATTCTTGTGCCATTTATTTTTCCTAAGAAGGAATGCTGTACTCTTCCGGTCTTCCCCCAAAAATAGATGGTATGTGTGCTTTGTGGACATTCTGAACCCTCGATAACAATCTTGATTAGGGTAATATATCGAACTTAATATCCAAATGTACAAGGTAAAACCAATGGGTATATAAGAAGCTAGACAAATATCAGATACAAATTCATCTTGGTTGTAGATCCTATTTATAATAATCTATATATAATACAACTGACCTAGTTATGGACATTTTTTAATGCAATGCAAATACCAAATGTCATTGACTGTAAAGGCAATTGCACACTTCTAGCCAGCAAACTTCATCTCAGCAAGCTGCTTGATATTTGTTTCATATGATATGATCACTTGGTGAAATATTCATTGCCTTCATTTTCATTGGAATTCGTACCTCTTAGTTTTGCAAGTCCTTTGACATTAATTTTCTAAAAATTTGGTTACTTATTAAAGAAATTAATTAAAGTAAAAAGAGAATCTTATTTTACCAAGTCGTCCCTATGTCTTTTTATATAGAGAGAGACAAGGGAAAAATAACATAATGGATTCAACACAAAAATAAGAATGATAAATGTCCCCTCATACTAAACGTAACTCAACATTCCCCCTCAAGTTAGAGCATACATATCCACCATGCTCAACTTGCTTCTACACTTCTCAAACTAGAGGCGAGGCAGTGGCTTGATAAATACATTAGCAGTCTGATCAGTAGAGGCAAGACACATTGTACAAAGTAGACCGTGCTGAATCAGGCTCCTGGTATAATGACAGTCTACTTCCACATGTTTCATCCTCTTATGAAACATGGGGTTATTAGTAATATATGTTGCAACACGGTTATCACAATGCATCTCCATAGGCTCCTGAATTTCAACATGAAGATCTCGTAACAAAGATCTAATCCATATCATCTCGGCTGCAATATGAGCCATAGCCCTGTACTCAGACTCTGCACTAGAGAGTGAAACAACACCTTGTTTCTTGCTCCTCCAGGTCATCAAATTTCCAGCCACAAATGTGCAAAAACCGGTGGTAGATCGCCTATCTCTCACATCTCCTACATAATCTGCATCAGAGTAAGCCACTACTGACATAGGGCCCTTCTAAAATAAAATGCCTCTGCCTGGACAGCCCTTAATGTACCTCAACACTTGCATAACTGCCTGCCAGTGAGCATCAGTGGGTTTGCCTAAGAATTGACTTAACTTACCCACTGCAAGGCTGATGTCTGGCCTGGTGATGGTTAGATACAATAACTTCCCAACAAGCTACTGATAAACCTTTTTATCATTTACCTTCATTGTATCCTCAAATAAATGAACTTTAGGATCCATAGGAATGTTAGCTTCCTTGGATCCTAGCATGTCTGTCTCCCGAAGAATATCAAGTGCATACTTTCTTTGAGACATCACTCTGCCTTGCTTGCTCGTGGCGATCTCAATACTCAGAAAATATCTCAGCTTACCAAGATCTTTCATAACAAACTGGTGAGCTAAATATTCCTTCACCTGAGTAATACCATCTACATCATCACCTATAAGAATGAGGTCATCAACATATACCAATAAAGCCACAGTACCAATACTGGTCTTCCTAACAAGGAATGATCAGAAGAAGATCTCTGCATACCAAACATAGAAAGTGCTTCAGACAAACGCTGAAACCAGGCTCGAGGGCTCTGCTTAAAGCTATAAATAGCCTTACAAAATTTCCATATACATTCCCCCTAAACCTCAAAACCAAGTAGCTGCTGCATGTATATCTCCTCTTTCAAATCGCCATATAGAAAGGCATTTTTAACATCCAGCTGGTGAAGACGCCATCCATAATGAGCCGCAACAAAGACAAGAATACGAACCATGGAGAGTCGTGCCACAGGGGAAAAAGTGTCAAAGAAATCTACCCCAGAAGTCTGGGTAAATCTTTTGGCTACAAGGCGAGTCTTATACTGAGAAATAGACCCATCAGGGTTGTATCTGGCCCCAACTAAGTGTGCACCAGAAGGTAGAGCAGATAACTCCTAGGTCCCTCTATTAGTAAGTGCAGACATCTCCTCTTCCATGGTCGCCTTCCAATGTGGGTGTAGAAAAGCGTACTGGTAGGAGGTAGGTATCTTTGTAGTAGAGATTGCAGCTGTAAAAGCATGAAATTCAATCCCAAGAGAGCCTGCAAAGACAACACTGCCAGCGACACGATACTGTGCACAAGATCTCGGAGCCTTCCTGATAACAATGGGAATATCACCATCTGTTGGCAGAGAGAGGGGCCCTGAAGACACATGAGTAGAAGAATCATCAGTATCACCAATACATCCCTAAGCAGAGGACGATGGTGGCTCAGTGGACACTGAAGAAGAGGAGGGGTGAGTCCTCTCTGTACGTAATTGACAGCTGATATGTAGCACCCTTATATATCTTCTCATCAGGTAGTACAGGTCTAAAAGTGCCCACAGTATGTTCTATAGTAGATACACTACTATGAGAGAAGTCCTCCAAGGCTATAGGAGGTACAGGCATAGGACCAGCCACCTCTATCTCTCTCAACTGATGACCGGAGGTAAAAAAATAAGGAATAGATTCATGAAAAGTCACATCCGCACTCACATAGTATTTCTGATGTATGGGATCAAAGCACATGTATCCCTTCTGTGTGCATGAGTATCCCAGAAATACACTTAACTGCCCTTGGTGCCAATTTGACACGACCAGGCCCAAGGAGGTGTACAAATGCCACACACCCAAATGTCTTTGGTGGCACAAGAAATAAGTCTGCATCAAAATATAAGATATTCTATGGAATCTGCTCATGTAAAATAAAGGGAGCCTGTTAATGAGATAACAGGAAGTAAGAACCGCATCACCCTAGTAACTTTGCGAAACACTATTCTGGATAAGTAGAGCTCTAGCTATATCTAGAATATGGCGGTGTTGCCTTTCAGCTATCCCATTCTGCTGCGATGTATGAGGACATAAGGTATGATGTACAATATCCACTGATCTATACAAATCAGCCAGTTTCTTTGTGTAAAATTCTAATGCATTATCTATTCGAATTTTCTTAATGCATATACCAAATTGATTTTTCACAAACTGTTGAATCAAAGAACCAACTTCCGATTTATTCTTCATCAAAAAGGTCCATGATAGACGTGAAAAATCATCCACAAATAACAAATAATATCTATAATTCTGACAGTCTGCCACACGGCTAGGCCCCCAAACGTCACAATGCAGCAAATCAAAGCAAGTAAAACTGGTAGACTGAATAGATGCTAGAAAACTGACACGGTGATGCTTTCCCAACTAACACGCATCACACTGAATCTTCATGCCAGGAGACAAGTGAGGGATGACACGACGTACCTTAACCAGTGAAGGATGACCTAGTCTTCTGTGCCACTGCAAGGCACTCCCTGCAGTAGTCGTCTAACAGGCTGCAGCAATTGAACTCTGAAGTAGTCGATACACACCCCCTTCTTATGGCCACCACCAATTGACCTCCCCGTCATGCAGTCCTAAAAGATGCATGCAACAACGTCAAAAATAACACGACAATTCAACTACTTGGTAATAGAGCTAACAGATAGCAATTGCATGGCCATGTCTGGCACATAATATACATCAGCAAGATGCATGGAGGGTGTAACAGGTATCCCTCCCTTACCACAAATTGGGGCATGCCTACCATTTGCCAACTGTACTGAATGTTCCTGTGATGTCTTCTGTAATTCCCCAAAGTACTGGAATTTCCTGTCAAATGGTCAGATGCACCAAAATCAATCAACCATGACCCTTTCGTACCCGATGCAGATGCATAGGCTGCAGTGTTGGAGGATTGAGGCTGCTCATGAGTCAATTGTGTTAACCGCTGCACAACTGCATCATAGTCTGCCTCTGCAAGAGATACTGCCCCAGTGCTCACACCTGGAGATACTGTAACAGAAGTCTGGTTGGCAACAGTAGGATGGCCAAGTTTATTCCAACACTTAGCCTCAACATGGCCAAACCTGCCACAGTAAAAACATGTAGACTTGCCCCAACCACCATCAATCATGCCCCTACCTTTGCCACGAAAGAAGCCTGCATGACCACCACGAGTGCTAACAACAGCATGAGCCGAGGACGTGTTGGTGACAACAGCATCATGAATAGGTTGAATTTGCATCCTACTCAGTCTCCTGTAAATCTCCTCGATAAGAGGAAGCTTAGAGAGAGTCAGAATCTGTGAACAATCCGCAGAATAGTGATCACTCAGCCCTACAAGGAACATGTAGGCTACAAACTCCTACCTATGATCCATGCATGTAGAAGTACACATCGGTCTACATGCATTATATTTCTCCAATAATCCCTTCATATTAGAGTAATACTGAAACATACTCATCTCTTTTTGCTTAAGATGGCATAAGTCATAGTGGATCTAAAATACTTAAGTTGAATTCAACTCATGTGAATAAACCGTCTTCAGGCCATCCCACATCTCTTTGGCAACGCTGTAGTGCATAACTTCATCACCAATCCTTGGAATGACGCTAGTCAAAATCCAGGCTCTCACCATAGCATCATCCCAATTCCAAGTAGTATATTTTCCTATTTTCTGCTCCGGTGGTGCTTTCATAAGCACATGCTTCTTCTCATGACCTTCCACAGTAATAAGAAAGGTCTGAGACCAATGGGGGTAACTGGTCTCATCTAATTTTGTAATTGGAGCAAAGAAGGGACTCTCGTACACCTCATTTTCTGTATTATGTCCTGAAGACACCTCAAAATAGTCTGATGCAAACATAGTAACTCCAAACGTACAAGAATAAGCCCAAACAACAGATCTGAAATCTTGGATAAAACACTAACAAACTTGGGAAATACACACCCCACAATCCACAGACCAAAGAACCGCACTTCACTGGGGAATACACACCCAAAAAATCATTTACTACGAGGAATACACACCCCAAATTAGATCAAAAGATCAAGAAGTTCATACCACCCGTAGGAAGATTTCTTTTTTATTCAAATCCTCATCCCCGAGGAGAGAGATCGAGAGCAGCAGGCAGCAGCGGTGATCAGGAGGTGGTCCTGCTGCAACGGGGCAGCAGGAGTATCACTACCATTCGCTGCGGTATAGTGGCGAGCGCTGCAACTGCCAGTAACACCGCGACCAGGTGCTACGGCGTGGTGACGAGTACTACAATTAGAGTGGTTGCTGGTGGCGGCAGTAACACCGCGACTCGATGCTACGGCGTGGTGGCAAGTGCTGCAGCAAGTCGGTAAGAGGCGGCTGCTGCGCCTCGATCAGGCATTGCAGCAGGCATGAAGAACTGGCTGCAGCGGCAGCGGCAATTGGTGTTGCTGCTGTTGCGGTGGCGATCCGACGTCGGCGTGGCCGCCGGTGGTGGCAGCTGTAGCTCCCGATGAGAAAACTTAAGGTAGGGTTAGGGTTTTTTTTGGTAGAAACCTCAACCTGGTGCTCTGATACCAAGTTGAAGTAAATAGATAATCTTATTTTACCAAGCCGTCTTTATGTCTCTTTATATAAAGAGAGACAAGGGAAAAATATAATAGGTCCAACACAAAAGCAAGAATAATAAATGTCCCCTCATATTAAACGTAACTCAACAAAACTCCACTAGTAACATAGATAATTTTCTCATGAAATTAAGCTTCAAAGCAAGGTACAGGTGTTAAAGTGCCAACTACTGCTATTGAAAAGATTTTTTGTAACCTGATACTTAGGCATGAGTTTCCAGTAATCTTCCAGGAGATCTTCCAGCTTTGGACATCCAGGCTGGGGTTGTACGTAAGTAAACATATATGTGGTTCTATCCATGGAACCTGAGCCAGCAGGAAATGCCTACCACAGGTAACAGCGTCTCAGTTCAGCCATCAAAAAAGCACATTTTTTCTCCATATCGTAGAATACATTATTATCCATTTTTTTTGTTTACTGATGTGTAAAAACAGGTATTAATGGTATTGAAACAAAAAAATTATTACCTAATTTTTTACTTGTTGCTGATCTCCCTCCCTACCTCTAAACACTTCTTTCAAATCCGTTCTCTCTCTTTCCATCATTTGTTTTTTTGAAATGGTCTTCCCATCCAAATTTGGGAAGTATTAATCTACACGCACACACATATTTGTATCAACAAAGTTATCTTTATCTTTATATCTATCTGTCTATCTATTTGTCTATTCCATTAGGAAATCAATTCCCTTTTGTAAAATCAAAATGACCTATGCGAGTTTATTTTCTCCCTGA
Source organism: Thalassia testudinum (assembly GCA_037157565.1). Classification (NCBI taxonomy): domain Eukaryota; kingdom Viridiplantae; phylum Streptophyta; class Magnoliopsida; order Alismatales; family Hydrocharitaceae; genus Thalassia; species Thalassia testudinum. The sequence goes on from JAZHRO010000030.1 coordinate 61,752,322, forward strand.
ATAGGTAGCACAAAGCTATTCAAAATTGCAGGATAGTTAAATTAATTTGTCAAAGAGAAAACATGTTATAGAAGCAATTTTGTCTAATATTAGAAATATTTATATCTTGGACTGTTCCAGAGAAAGTATATCTCAGAAAAAAGGTGTAAGAAATAGCAACATTATCATATCCGACAAAAATATAAGATGGGGAAAAGGGAGCAATTCTTTATCCTTGTCAACCTTCACCATTTATATTGATTCAAACAAAAATAAATCTTAAATGAGGAATAGCATGGCAAAAGCAAGGAGAAAATAAATGGGAATTAAGTTAAACTTTGGTTAAATTGGTAAAAAATACCACCGAAATAACTTAGCATTAAGAATCAAATATTTTGAAAGATTCCAAATTGATTTACAGAGTTATGTTGTATAATTATTACTAACTATTACTTTTTCACAAAAATTTAAACTTTATTGTATAATCTACATGATTCCATGTAATCCGAGGTATAATTATAGAGATATTCTTTCGTTGCTTAATATTTCACATGATTTTGAAGTAAGCAAGATATAATTAGTGCACTAAAGTGTGGGATTTTCAACTAGTAATGGCATAATAAGAAAACACACCATTCGGACAGTAAAAGCATTGCCAAAATGTCATTTCTTTTATGAAAATCCACTTTGAGATGTGTGTGTACTTCTCATGGAAACACCATTTCAGATGTGTTTTTGTCTTCATACTGATTGAAAAGTAGAAAAAATGCATGTTCAGCATGTGTTTTTGGTGTTGTACTTTACAAAATATTTATTTTACCAGGCTCATCCATGCTGTACAAGGTATACTGATTATAGAATACAATCTTAAAAAAGTAAACATTAAGAAAGGTTGTTATATACAATCGTTAACTCCTTAGAAAGGAAGTCCTCACCATCAGATTGGAAGTCATCTTACCTCCCAGAAGTATTGTACGAGCGAGTTTCCAACTCTCTTTGCAGATGAACTACTAAATATCACATCACTTGTGGAGTTTTTCTTAAAACCACGGCAGCAGGATCCAACAACAAGGCAAACTCCATCGGGTCTCTTTCCAAGTCTTATCTACTAACAAATAAACAACAGGTAATTCAAAATTATTGTTAAGTTGCAGTGAAATTAATCAACTCTAAATAATAGTTTATGTAGTGTATCTACAGCTGAATTGGATGGCAATCACAATTTAGGAAGGTAAAAAATAGATCATATCAGAAGTCCAGAAAGTTCTCTTGACAAGGGAACCTCATCATCAAAGCTCTCTCCTCCAAAGTCTTCCGATATCTAAGGTATTTGTATAAATTCAACAACTGTTGCCAAACTTAGATATGATTTCCTCGATCTCTCACATTGATAGATCCCTCAGCCAATTAATCATGCTAAGCTTCCTGAGCAGTCTCCCATCATCTAAATGATCATGATAGATGTCATATTGTCCAGCCACGGTTGAATTGGACCTATGGATCATATCAAATTTAGGTGGAACCCAAACCCAAATCCTTTGCATCCTACCAACATCACCATGGTGATTCTCTTTCAGAGGCCAGCTCCATATGTTGTTCACAGTTCTTTTATCCTTGGAGTGGAGCAAACAAATTTAGAGAATACATCTTAGTTTGTCGATGAGATTATTCAATCATCCAATGTACAAAAGTTGAAGACTGAATTGTCTGGAAGATAGAAATGCTTCTGATTACAAAATGAGTTGCCATAAGTATGTCTGCCAGTTGACAGCACAAAAACTAACCTGTCTTACTACTGGAGAAAAATTTCCCATCGCATCAATCACAAGTTGTGAAGACAGGATTCTTCCATCAGCAAGATGTAACATCTACTCGGCAATACAAAAGTTATACATCCAACAAAAACAGACATTTCTGAAACTTGAACAGAGTGTGTGTGTAGAGAGGGGGGGGGGGGGGGGAGGGGGTGTTGTAAATGCTGTGCCACCAGATAGGCCATACCAACTTACAAAAAATGGATGCTTTCATGACTTCAATTAGAGAATAATTGAATATTATCTCAATTTAAGTACTTCAAAAACAGCACTCAACAGGAAAAGTTAGGTCAAGTGCTGAATCTACTTTTAGACACTTTACGTGCTCAATCTAAGTTGTGAATATACAGAACTTAGATTGATCAGATGTGCATTGCCACACAGTAAATGGAGGATATATTCTACACAACAGTTGCCTCATATCTTCTAAAATAAAATTATATTCAGATAACATATATAAAAAGATAAGAAAATAACTAAAACTTACCGCTGCATCATTGTAAATATGGATAGAAGACAACCCATTTTCCTCAAAGATTATTCCACCTAGTGACACAAACCTCTTTTTTATTGCTTCCAGAAGTATCATTGGCCTGCATTGAAGCGAATAAGCCATCACCTCAACTATTTCAAAGCTTTTGGCTATATATCCCTTAGGAAAATATCTTTCAAATTTTGTGCAAGGGAAACAAGATATTGCATTGAAAAAGCAATATGCTATATATCCCCAAAGGAATAATTGGATGCAGCTACAAACATATTGATATGCCCACAACCTTTCACTTGCTTTACAATATATCTTAAACTAATTAAAATTTGGAGATGGCACAAAATCTACATAATATGAATGGATGAACTAAGTGATCACATCAAACAGCCACTTGTTTTTTATGAACTACGGTTGTTACTACAGGAAGCACAGTGCAGCGCCCTGTGCCAAACACTGTTTGATGAATTGGCTTCTCCAAATTAGCTAATCAAAGCATGAACATAAAGAGATAAGTAGAGAATAATGGTGGAGAAAAGAAACAGATCAAACTTAAATGGAATTAGGAGTCGGCTTAAATTTTTGCTTCATGTTAGTACTTGGTTGAAAAATGGAAAGTCCATGGCATTGCAGTTTACTTTGATCACATTGTATCAGGAATTATCTAGAGTTTATTGAGTTGACATATCTAAATAATGCAGAAACAATAATATCAAAGCAATAAAGCAATCGCAAATGCTTGAGTTTATGTTGAAACCTCACTCACGATGAGCGGGGAAAAAACGACGGGAGAAGGCCCTGATAGGGCGTATTTCTCTTTGTTTCTTCTCAAAGGAATAAATGAGGGGCACACGCCTATTTATAGGCTACAACACACTAACAAAAGTCCCACTCTACTATGTGGAATTAAACCACTACACGTTTCTCTCAACACTCCCTCTCAAGTTAGAACATGGAATGCTCAGTTTGGAACATAAAGAAACCCACCCTACACAATAGAATACAACTCTTTGGACTGGTTCTTGCTTGTAGGCGGGAACACGGGCTGGAGTTGCTGGATGAACTGTAGCTGGCTATGACAATGGTCTTGCCTCTAGAAATCTGGTGCTGGTGGCTCCCCGTTCAATATCTTTGTAAAAGGGATCTTCCTCTAAAGACCTCGAAAGTAGATCTCCCTCTCTAGAGTCCACGAAACTGGATCTCCCACATAGAAACCTAAAATGGGTCCTTCTTCTGAGGACCTCGAAATAGGATCTCCCTCTCTAAATACCTCGAAACTCTAGAACTCCCAGAGTTATGTTTCTCATGTGTAGTCCAAGAACAAAAGAAACTCTCGAATGGGGGTGACTGCAACAAGGTTCAACACTCCCCCTTTCTCCCATACTCGTTTAGGAGAAGAAAATAACGAGAATAAAAATAATAAAAACTAAAGAAAAGCTCCCCCTCTTCTCGTAAACATAATCATCGTCATCGTTTTTTTATTTTTTTTATTTTCCTCTTGTTTTCTCTTTTTTTTTCTCTCTCCCTCTTCTTTTTTTTTCTTCTTTTTTTTCTCTTTTCCCTTTTTTCTTTCTTCTGATTTTTCTTTTTTTTTCTTTTCCTTGATATCCTCTTCTCTCCCCCCTTCTTTTTTTTCAATCATTTACTCCTCTATCCACATAAGCCACTACTATCAAAAGCTCAACGCCAAAAAAACAAAAAGGGAAAAGAAGAGGAAAACAAACCCTTCTACTTTCCCTTAGGGTTCAAGAGAACCCAACGACAGCTTACAACCGCCGCTCAACCTTCCTTGCTCTTGGACGAGACTGCCAACATCAAGATAACCTTTGTCGCTGCCTCCTTGTCCTCCTGCGCAGAGCGTCACCCCCGCGTCCTCCTGCACCAGCGGGTCCCCATGACCCCCAGTTGCAACTCGATCAAGGAATTGAGACCCACCACCGTCTTCGAGGACGGTTTCGGCACCATCACACGTTCCAGGTCATTGTGGCTACGCACGCGCACCAACACCATCTCTCTATCTTTAGTTTCTTCCACACATGTTCGCTCTTGCTCTCGTCTGCGCACAAAGGAGGGGGTTTGCAAGATTGTGGCCCTCTACGAACAGGGCCTAGTATGCTTCCGCTGCGCCTCTGAGTCGTGGCTCTACGGATGCGTGCACCCAACTCCAAGAGGTAGCTCAGGCGGTCGACGTCGCCTGTGCATGCCTTCTTTAGTGGCACCAACGAAGAGGGTTGTGCCTCCTTGTCTACGCCATCAGGGGCCGCGATCTTTGCTGCCACAGAGATGCGTCGTTGCTCCATGCCTCCTCGCAACATCTCCTTCAGATGAAGAAATTGGAACTCCAAGAAATAATGATAAACATGATGACGAAAAAATGATAACCCAACAACAAACCCGCTTTGATACCAAGTTGACAAATCTAAATAATGCGGAAGCACTAATATCAAAGCAATAAAGCAATCACGAACGCTTGGGTTTATGTGGAAACCTCACTCCCAAAGAGCAAGGAGAAAACCACAGGAGAAGGCCCCGATAGGACGTGTTTCTCTTTATTTCTTCTCAAAGGAATAGATGGGGGGTACACACCATTTATAGGCCACCACACACTAACAAAAGTTCCACTCCACTATGTGGGACTAAACCACTACACATTTCTCTCGACATATTGAAAATCTACAAGTTTAATTCATTATTTCAAAATAGTAATGCATAAGTTGACAAAGCACATCCAAAATGCGGTATCATGATACAAGCCTTTCGCAAATGATAATGTGCTTGAGGATGAGGCAAGAAATAGAACAAACAAAAAACTTGAGCATTAGTGAGAGCCCTTCAATCTAAGGGCTTATGACTAAATAGGACAAAAATTGAAGATATGGAATGCAAGTTTGGTTTGGAGGACAAGTAAATGAGTAAATGGATCAAAGATGAAAATTGCGATGAATTCCATTTCAAAGGAAGAAATTTTCCAATAAGATAGAGGACTAAAATGGGATGTTGTTTACATGGATCAATGCAGATTGGTTGAAGTGAAGGGAAACTTTAGGTGACAAGAATATTACTTTTAAAGTTAAGTATTATTGATTAGCAACAAGAGTAATCATGCTACATAGATTTCTGGGCGTTGAACCGTCACTTGTAGGCATGTGCCGAGGATGTTTGTAGCAAAAATGAAGATGCTAAGGTAATTGCATAGCTATATAAGGAAGGACCGGATTCTTAGATGAAGTTAATAAGATTATTTCCAACCATTGCTTGGGATCTATCTCTAGACTACATCTCGGGATTTTCTCCTACTACTACACGCATGCTTGTCTACTTCACTACATTGTTACCATATTCCAACTTATCTACTTGCCTCTCCCATTAGAAAATGTGTCGAGTAAGGGGAGAGTCAAGTTCTTCTATCTCATTTAACAAGCCAAATCTCAACAACCTCCACCTTAAGGGGGGTGTCGAAATAAGTAATAAGCTCCAAATTAGAGACCCTATGCAGGATCTATGTGATACCAAGTTGAGTTTAGTCCCACCTTGCCTACACAGAGTTTGTAAGAGTGAGTGTACTATTTTGCTGGAGAAGAATGAAAAAAATACTTGTTCTCAGAGGTCTCTTATTCTGTAATTCTTTCCTTCTCTTGTGAAGGGTTGTCCATGTAAAATTAAGTTCTTCTTGGTGTTATTGATGCTGCCGTTATATTATTCACATTCTCCAATATGGTAGTTGCCTAAGTGTGTGCACATTTACAACTCCACCAAGGTGATAGATATGAAGCCAATAAGTACAACACAGAAGCCATGCTGAGAGGTGAACTTACGAAACACCAAGATTAAGAATGTTCTCTACCCAAATTTCACCTCTTTCACCAAACCCGCATCTATTCTGCAAAGTAAACAATTTCTTCCAATAAATAGAATACCAAATATATGAAGTTGAATAGTCTAATAGACTATTAATATGATAAGTAAAACAACAAAGTATGATCTTACGGGATTGAATTCTGATACTATGGACCGTTCAACGTCTTCTTCGGACAGGATACCAGCATGCACAAGTTCCAGGAGTTCTTTCCTTGAAATGTTCCATTCTTGTTCTCTCTGATAACGAAATCATACCATTGTTTTTTAGTGATAACTGAAGAAAAAAGGATGCTTGTTTTGCTATGCAAGCACTTACAACTTACCCCTTTTAGAACATTACGTTCAACAATCCCCACACGGATGCCTTTGGAAGCCAGGGCAGTGGCGAGAAAAATTCCCAATGTGCCACCACATACGACTACATCTAAAGTGCATGCTATACTGTTGTCATGGCTGACATTAGCGGATGACCCCGGAGAAGTGAAGACAACTTCAGTCTTCTGTACAGCATCTAAAGATCATGATGAGAGGGAAAAAATTGTGAATATTACGATGATTTATGAAAATTTTGTGATTCGATATACATTCGGGATCTGTTAAGTGGATTGAATTTCCATGGCATCCACTTTCTTGAATCTAGAGATATATATTGAAATGAAGAAACAGAAGCATCTGCCTATAAGGTTGATCTTTCCTTGAACTAATGCATCGGCTAAACAGGTGATTATTACTCTAACAATTGTTTTTTTTTATAACCCAAGACTATGGATGCAACTCCATAGCAACTTGGGGGTGACCTCATACCCCAACGCAAGCCCCGGCTGGCCAGACGGGGCGACACAGTGGCCACCGCCACCCCCACAGTCCTGTGCGGGTATGGGCATGCCGCGGGGTTTCGAACCCACGCAACCCTCACAGGGAAGGACTTATGGGGGTGGGCAGCACCAACTGTGCTACCCCTAGTCCACTCTAACGATTGTTTTGATTTAGCAAGAATGATATTAAATATTTCTAAGATATGAAGCTATTGGTTGCAATGTTCAAATCTACAGTCCAAGTAGAGAGTTAGGTGAACAGACCACTTTACCTGTAGATGTGTTACAGATTTTAGACCACAGCTGATCTAATCTTTTCAGAGAACCATACGAATAAGCACCCCCAGCTCCCCCTACTCCTTCAGTGGTGGAAATACCTTCCATTATTTTCTACAGGATGGCCATACTGTAAATAAGTATTAAAACACTAATTTCATAACACAAAAAGAGAAAACTTCAAATGGAATAGCGGAGCTTCTCAGCTAGAAATTACTGACGTGGTAGCTTGCATGCACCTATCATCTCAAATTAAACAGAGAATGCAATTCCTTTAATTACGTACCATATTCCCATGCTGTTAATTTATTTCCATCTGTAAATCAATGGAAGCACATAAACTAAAAACACATTCAAGGAAACAGAGTTTACAGAGCTCAAAACCTTAATCCGCAAGACATAGTTGTTACAACATCTACCCATATGCTATATTTGGAGCTTCCACTCACCACCAACGACACAGCTGTCACAAATGGCAATAACACATTTGATGCGTATTTATCTCAATTTTAGAGGATATGATTTCATAATGAAAATATGTGTTACGCTTGCAATGTTTTTGCAGCTGGAGAGAGCCGTATTGGAGCTTGAGGGGGTTTGAAGACCATAAATCACACTACATGAAGACCAAACACTCGAATCGAGAAGACAAGGAAAGGTATTCGACACGATCGAATCGTATCAATTTGATTGGATCGAGATAAGGGACAGAATCCCGCAAGCAAAACCCCATAACATCCATGGACAAAGGTAAAGTAAAATGATCCAGATGCCTGCGTGCGAGAAGGGGCGGTGGCGGAGGCCCTCCATCGAGAGGAAGGTTGGGGTCGTCGGAAAGGAAGGGAGAGGGCCGGAGGGCGCGAGAGAGTGAGCATAGTGGCGCGGGCAACTTTTTGTGTTTTTTCTGGAGGGCCCAAGAGCTTAACAGGGGAAGAAGAAGATGGGGAAAAGAGAGTGAGGGACTTTTTGTGTGTGTCGGGTGGTGCGGCCGCGTGGACGCCAATTCGCCGACCAACCCACCGGTGCATTCCCGCCATTATCCACCTTAGTAGGGTCCACTGCTTGGACAACACCCCGCGCCCACTCCGCGCCCCCCCCCCCCCCCCCCCCCCCCCCCCCCCCCCCCCACCCACACACACACACACACACACTCGAGTTTGGACTTGGACTTGCTCATTTCACGTTAACATCTGGTTTGATCGGTGGTTACCGCAGTATTATGCGGTAGTGTTGTGGGACGCGTCATTTTTTATTGATTTATCCAAGGGATTTGGTTTTTCTAAATTTTTGAAAAAAAAAAATATATATATATATATACCTCTAGGAACATGTATTTGCTTGTTTTGATATTCTTATAAACTTTGAAGATAAAATAATAAAGAAATTTTATATAAATATTCTTTTATTTTCTTTCTCTTTTGCAAAACAACCCTCCCCCTCCCACCTACACCTCTGCCACCTCTCCTGTCCTCTTGCTCCTCCTTCGACCTCCTCTCCTCCCTTGAGGTGCTTCCTTCGACCCCTCCTTCCTCCAACCTCTCCTTCGGCCTCTCTTCCTACGAGCTGCCTCCTCCTCTCCTCCATGGAAGGGCTTCTTCAGATCACCCATGTGGTACCCAACTCCACCCATCACTTAAGGAGGAGATCTCCACTGTTGTTGGATGTCCTCATAGTACGACGTAACAAGCCTCGAGCTCACCACATACGAGGAGGTCAACGATGAATTCAGTGGGGCCTCAATCCACAATGCATCGAGCTCCCTCAACGGCGGCGCAATGGACCAATTCTGGTAGTCACAACTCGCGAGGGGGTGGGGGGCCTTGAACATTGCAACCTTTGTAGCCTCCAACCTCTCCTCCTACCGGTTGCCTCCTCCGACCCCTCCTCCCCCTTCGCCAACGAGAACCCCCCACCCCCTGCCACTCTCTTGTCGACAAGCCACCTGTCGAGGATAACACCCCCATCTCCACCAAGGAGAACCACCCCTTCGTGCTCGATTCGAACCCCATGGAAGTCCATAGCCCTAATGACCCCATCGAACCCCTCATCGAGGCCAATGGCTCCGCCTTCAAGCTTGAACCTGTCTCGTGACAACGGCGTAGGCGATGTAGCCGCCAAGCCAAGCCAAACCCGCACCTACACAGGAGCCCGAGGAGGAGAGTCCCTCCGCGACTTCCTCACTTGCCGAACATGTCTCACTCCATCGAGATGAGAAAGGAGAGGATTTAGAGGGAGGAAGGGTAGAAGGATGAGTGGTGGTGGAGGGGGAGTTTCGAAAGAGGGAAAAAGTTGTTAAGGGATTTTGTGTAAAAATTATTTAATTTTTAGTCTCTTATTTCAGAAAGGGTATGCATGACAAAATACACTACAACAGTAGGTCGATTTTGCAACAGTTTACAAACCGTCGCCAAACACCGTTGTAGTATATTGCTTCGCCCTTTTATTTTAACGATGGTTACAATCCCTTATCATCGCCTTCTTAGCACACGCAGGTGAACATAGAAGTATATTTTGACGATGGTTTTACAACCGTCGCTAAAATAAACTACAAATGATTTTCAATTAAACCGTCTCGAATTTTCTTAGCGAGAACCCAAATTATGTGCTAAAAAATTACGTACTTTTACAAACGAATTTCATTAAACTCGTCATTTATTACAAATGGTGATGGTTGGAAAAAACATGACTAATTGTATCTAACCATCGCCAAAGAAGATATGATACCTTGTGCCAAAATTGTTGAGGAATCTAATGGTCCTATGTTACTGAAATTAATTGCTTTAAAAAAAAAATTAAAGCATTTGGTGACTGCTTTAATTTTTTTTTTAAGTAATTAATTTCAATAGTATTAGAATTAATTACACATAACAAATAAGAGATACTCGAAAATAACCTAAATTCAAATTATTGAATCACAAGGAAGTAGAGAATGAACTAATATATATATATATATAAATGAGGTTCAAATATTACAATAATAATAAAGATGGGAAAAATATAAAAACATATATACTATGCTGGAGCACTTACTTCACCAATCCTAGAACCACCATCATCATCGTCGCCATGTCTTAGAATGTGGAACGATGAATGATCAGGTCCACCACCACCTCAGAGATAGGACAAAACATCCTCCCACTACTTGTTGTGCCACTTTAACTCTTCTAGGCACTCTATCCTGTGAGTGGCGGCCTGCAGCTGTGTGGTGACATCATCCAACCTCTTCGCCCACTCCACATCTTGACGCTGTAAGGTCTCAACCTCGGTGCGTAAACTGTTGACGTGGGCAGACAAGGAGGATCCTTTCCTACCATACCAGGAGGAGATCGTCGCACTTCTCCAACTGCTACGAACGAAGCCTTCGTGCTCTTGAGGCATCATGATCGTGAAGGCCTCCTCTGGTGTTAGAGGGGCCCGCAAAGTTTTCATCCACAACCTCAGGATGATAGATCGAATCTATTATACAATCCTATAAATAAATAAATAAAAAAATATATATATTTGCAGTTAATTTTTATATAATTAAAATTAATGTAACTGACTTTTAATTATTCACATGTGTCTCTTGATATGTCGAATATATCCATGCACATGAGTCGTTGAGTGTTTCTGTACTATGAGTCTGCTCATAGACTCTCACTCAATCTAACTAAGCACCCTCGTACACCTCCATTTAAAAATGAAATAATATTTTCATCTTCTTTTATTTAACTAAATTTCTTTAATTTTGTTTGAAATACTGAATTAAGAAACTTATATATCTATCATTTAATCAGTCAATACTCATTTCTCAGGCTTTATTGGCCTTATTCTTCCTAATTTATTTTTGTAAGAAATATAAATTTTATTACTAAAAGATTATGTAATTATTCGTTATAAATTGATATTAAAAATTAAATTTAAAATTATTTATTTACCTCTATCGCTTGATCTCTCTAATGCTCGCAACACTCCCTCCAAATGGTAACCACAATCACATGAGGCACGTTTCTTGATGTCTCCTTATACAGCCAATTGTTAAAAAACTGCAATAATTTTACAAATTTTTATTAGAAATTGTTGATTATATATAAATAATTAAATAAATTGAGAATCGCTAAGAATATCATACCGTACTTTTTATCTCCTCTCTCCATCCATGATGTATCCTACCTAAATGCTGCAGGATAACCTTGGGCGCTTTGAGATTCTCTCCCCAATCAAAAGTGTCATGTATTCAATAATATATAAATTGATTATAATTGTTATAAATGTAAACGAATGAATTTCACATTTATATTTGCAACTCCTGAATAATGGATGCCTTCAACTCTTTGGCAACTCTCCTCCAGCCGAAGTAGGAAAGTAGCATGGTTGCCTTAACAATCATGGCTAACCAGCTAGTAAAGCTAGGGTAGTTCTTCTCTTCCTTAACTGCAGTAATGGTCATCGCAATCCTAGTGCCCTATCGAGGTCCACATTTCATGTTGAACCTCGTGTGTTTTTCCTAGCTAAAAACATGAAATAACATTTTAAAAGATTAAATAAGAGAAATTAAATATAGTAAACTTTTAAATAAAATTACTTTAAAATCTTACCAACACTAGTGCCTGCCAAAGTGTGATGAGGTGTGGTTCATCATAGCTAAAATGCTTAAGTTAAGCCAGTGGTTGGTTTGTTTCACGGTGTTTCAAAATTATGTTCGTTGCAGTATATTACGAAAAGCGATTACCCGTTTATTTCAACTTATTACTCGGAATTTAAAATATCCTGAGGTCAAACTCAGGGAGCACACTTTGATTCTAGAAGCTTACAAATTCACAATTATGAAATACAAAAAAATTTAAGAGAGAGAGAACAAAAGAATCCTTTTCTTCTCTTTATCCTTTCTTCTCTTTCCCTTCTCTTCTTCTCTTTCCCTTCTCTTCTTTTTCTGCCTTTCCCTTTTACGGACGTCTGATTCTTTGAATCAGACGCCTTATCGGCCCCGTTTCTACAGTGCTTCCTTCTTTCTTCAGTTGTGTTCTCGGCCCTCCTGTCTTCTTCTTTCTCCTTCGACTGTTGCGTCTCTTCTCCTTCTCTTTCTTTTCTCTACAGCTTTCCTTCTTCCTGGCTTCAGCTCCTCCTTGGCTTCTTCTTTTCTTCTTGAGCTACTGCGTCTCCTCCGCCTTCTTCTTTCTCTGCTGCTTTTTCCTTAGCATCATCTTCCTGCACAAGCACACCACGCAACAAAACCTATTCCCCTACCCTCTCCGCGTGTCTCTCTCTCTCTGAATCTCTCTTTGGCATGCTCTCCCAGAGCCGAGTAATTAGGTCAGGTCGCGTGCCCGAGTCCAGGTGCACCGGCGTGGGTGTAGTGCGCAAGGAGTGCTCAGGAGGGTAGTCGGGTCGGGTCACCAGGTCCACGGGATGAAGTCACGTACGAGGTGCGTGTATAGATGAGGGACCTCACCCTAGTGTATCGGAGGCAACCCAACGATATCACAAAATCAATTTAAACTACTCAAGCGCCTCACGACTTACCGAGGTGGGACTAATGTTCCACTGCTTTTGCTCGCGCGTCCGTAGGAGATTGTTCCTCCAATTACAGCTGCTGTAAGCTTGGCAGCGCTAACTGCTTGGACAACTGGCTTCGCAAGACCTCCCCGAATCTACTGGACCTGGAATTCTGAAGTCCTTCAGCCTGGAGCATGCTTGCAACCTCCTCAAGCTGTCGCTAATGGCGGCTGGAGCTCGGACCCTGCCTGACACAAAAAGGGCCTTGCGGCTCTATCAGACTATAGGAGGACCTTCGCCGTGTCACGGCGAAGGTGAGGCGGTAGGTAGCAGGCCACGGGGCAGCCTAGGCGTGCATGCTTAGGTCGCTCTGTGGCCGAAGTGATGGGGGGTGGTTGTGGTGGTGTAGGCGGTCTGTGGACGGGTGGACGGTGTTCAGTGGAGTGTGGCGGAGGTTGTGCAGTGGGTGGTGAGACGTGTGAGGTTGCAGAGTGATGGAGGCGTCTCACCGGAGGGTGGCCGGATGGTGGAACTAATGGTGGTGGTAGTGGCAGTCGAGGGATCGAAACTAAAAACTGTTAAGGGGGAAATAAAGAGGGGAGAAAACGGAAGAGCTTTTACCTAACTAAGCAGATGAAGGGGGGGCAGGAGGCGGACGGCTCAATTCTGCCGTCGCCGGAGACAACACTCTATGGGGAAGATGACGACGATGAGGAAGAGAGACTAGAGGGTGCCTGCTAGTACGGCAAGGCACGATGAACGAGGGCGAAGCTAACCCTGCCACCGGTATGGTGGCAGAGCAATGAGAGAGGAAGCGGAGAGTGGCTGGAGCCTGCAGACGAATGATCGGAGGAGGAGGAGACAAAGTTTGGGGATTTTCTTCAGCCAAAACAGGCTGAAAGCAATCGGCGGCCCCTGCCGATCCTTAAATAGCTGTTGGCGAGAAGATCTCGAGGAGAGAGCATGGGCAACTTGCCGGAGAATGGCCGGAGAAGAGACCCATTCCTCTCGCGCGTTCACACGAGAGGCATGGGCAATGGCAGGGCATGGGAGGGGGTCCATGCGGAAGAGGACGACGCAGGGGACCCCCCTTTCATTTTTGAGTTCGGTCCCTATACCCCGCGCAGCGTCATCCTCCGCGCAAAGTCACCGGAGGTATGGGCAGCTGCGCGGGGTGGCAGAGGGACCGTTTTGCACAGAACGAAAGGAAAGATGGGGGGCAAAGTGCAAGGGTTCAAAAAGTTAAGGGTCAAAAAGTAATTCATGAGGACCAATTTGTAAAGTAGGTCAAAATGGCCTTCCCTTAGGTCCAAATTTTGGTACAAACCTAATTTGGACCTAAGGAATCTAATGGTAAAGTTTGATTTTAGGTTTGACCACGTTTGACTGGTCAATTTGCATAAAAATCTAAATTAGGTCAAAAATTTGGTATGGTTCTCAATCTAGGTCAAGATAGGTTCCAATGGCCAAATTGAATATTCTAAACCTTAGGGGATGTTTTTTCATGAATTTTAGAGGGTTTAATTGACTTTTATCTTGCCTGAAACTTCGTGAATTAAAGCAGGTTTGTTTTAGGGTTATAGAATGTCATTTAATTCCTAGAAGTTGCTATAACCCTTTTCAGATCAAATCATCCCACTTTCTTTCTTGTTAAGCCCATTTAACCTGTGTTTAGACCCTTAGACATCCCGTTTGGCTACTGCATTGGTAAAATTGCAGTTTTACCCCTTGTGAGTAGCTTTATACTCAGATTTATAGTTCTTTTATTTAGGCTTTCCCTTAGGTTTTGTAGGAGCTTTTGTATACTTATTTAGGTCAAAATGTGCTAGTTAGGATTCATGGTGAGGCTCTCATCAGCTAGAAACTAGGTTAAACACTATACAATTAACACATGAAATGAGCTAAGTGTGGGAAATAACAGAAATAACCTAAAACAGCAAATTGGTGTTAAAAATACAAAATCAGGTCATTAAATGAGATATTCTATTCAAAAGTGTAAATTGATAAACCAATTGCAAATTTAACACATATTTTGGTTCAAAAGTTCAAATCAAAGGTGGAATTGACTTCCTAAATGTTCAATTATACTTCAATAAAAACTTGGTTGTATTTGGATATCACTAAGACCATGCATTTAGAGTTTTACATGTAAGTCCTTAGTGCATAACATTTTATTCACATTAAAAGTCTTAGGTACCATTCTGAAAACCTGCAGGGGCCTCTTTGCTACACCTAAGGACCACACTGTTGCATATTTCTCCACTAATGGGTTTGTTCCTAAACTTTACACCATTTCACCTTTAGAGGGCTTCCTCGCAATTTGCCAACACACCTGTTGCGCGGCGATGCACATTGCACCGAAAGAACACCTCGAATCTCAGTCATCGCTCTCCTACACCCTTGATCCAACGGCTAATCCAAATCAATCCTTTGCGCGCATCCGCGCATGGCATCACCACCTGTGTTAGATCCCATCCAACGGTGTTATTTTGATTTGAGCTTCTCGTGCTCCCCTCTCTCCATATCCACCACCTAAGCCCTAGTGGCTTAATCTCACCATAATGGTATCTTCATTTACCCAAATGCCTACTTAAATATTGATAGTCGCTTTGATGTCGCGTGTTTTAAAAGGATAGGTGCGTTGCAGTATACAGCAAAAAAAAATGATTATCACATTTTATTTATTTATTACTCGAAATTCAAAAATATTCCGAGGTCAAATTCAGGGAGCAATTCGGTATTTAGAAGCAGAAAATCACAATCTCAAATATGTTCAATACTGATGCAAGGAAGATAAATGCTAGAGACAGAAAATAAAAAGAAATAAATTCTTTTTCTTCCTTCTTCTCCTCTCTTTGCTTTCTCTCTTTTCTTTCTTTCTTCTCCTTTCTCTGTCTTTTCTCTCTCATACGTCTGATTCTTTGAATCAGACGCCTTAACTGACTCCTACTACAGTGCTTCTTCAGGCTCCTTCTTCTTCTTCCTTCTCTGCTGCTGCAGCTCCTTCCTTCTCTTTTCTTCTTTCCCTCTTTGTCTTCTTCTCTTCTTCTTCACTTGGCTTTCTGCTGCTCTGACTTTGGCTACTTCCTCTCCTTCTTTTGCTTTCTTCTTTCTTTTCTTTCTCTGTGGCTGCCTCCTTGGCTTCTTCTTCTTCTCTCTTGCAGCTTCTTCTTCTGCCTCTGCAGACCTCTTCTTCTTCTTTGGCTCCTTCCTCTGCCTTCTTCTTCTTCTTTGGCGCGGCTAAGTCTTCAGCTTCTGCTTCCTTCAGCTGCTGCGTCTCCTCTTCTTCTTTCTTTCTTTGCAGCCTCAGCTGCAGAGGAAGAAGAAGAAGAGCAGCTGAGGCTGCAAAGAAAGAAAGAAGAAGAGTTAGCCAGGCACACAGAGGCAAAACCTAACTCCCACCCTCCCTGCATCTCTCTTTCTCTATTTCTCTCTTCTCTCTCTCAGAGCTAGCCAGGTAATCGGGCCGGGTTACACATGCCCGGGTCCAGGTGCATCGGTGTGGGTGGTGCGCGAGGAGTGCAGGGTAAACGGGTCAGCTAGGTCCGCGGGGGCGTGGGTTGCAAACGAGACTGGGTCGAGTGGGCGAGGAACCTCACCCTGTGAGTTGGAGGCGAAGAGCCTATAGCAGTTTTTCAATTTAAGTGTCGCCTCTTGCTCGTTAGCTTCTGAGGTGGGACTAAATGTCCCACCTTCGTTTTGCGAACACCCGCAGCAGATGTCGCACTTAATTGCAGCTGCAGCGAAGACTTGTAGCTGCAATTAGAGGTCTGGAGTCGTGCACGAAGGGAATCCGCACGACCTGGGCTAGCGACCTGGGGCTGGCAAGGTCTAGAGTAGCTTGCAAGCTTGCTCTAAGCTCTCGTCCAATGGCGGAGGTGGCTCTGAACCTGAAAACACGAACATGGCCTCGTGGCCCTATCAGATGCCTTGGGGAGCTTCGCCAAGGTGTGGCGAATGTGCAGAGGTGGTCGGCGAGGTGTGGGAATGCCTGTGGGTGCGTGCCTAGGGCACACAGTAGGTGTGCAGGTGGGTGTGTTCGGGGACTGTGTGTGGAGAGTGTGGTGGTCGATGGAGAAGGGGAAAATTATCAGGGAGTAATGGTGGAGCTTCTGAGGGCGAGGTGGATGGAGGCGTGGAGTGGCAGGGTCACCTCGCCGGTGGTCTGCTGGAGGTGTCGATGATGGTGGTGGTTGGCGACTGTCGAGGGGTTGAAAATAACAATTGATAAAGGGGAAATAAAGAGGGGAGAAAGAGGAAGAGTTTTTACCTAGCTAAGCGGACGAAGGGGGGCAGGAGGCGGACGGCTCGTTCCTGTCGTCACCAGAGATGACGCCCTGTGGGGAAGATGACGGCGACGACGAAGAGGGTCGGAGAACACGTGCTAGTACGGTGCGGCGCGTAGGAGAACGGCAGAGTTGGCTCTGCCACTGGTACAGTGGCAGAGTGACGAGAAGAGGGAGGAAGAGTCGTCGGAAGCTCTGGGCAATCGGCTGGAGTGAGGAGGAGACAAGTTTGGGGGTAATCTTCGGCCAATTTGAGCTTGAAGGAAGCAGTGTGGTCTGTGCTTCCTTAAATAGGCGCAGGCAGAGCGGGAAGCACACGGAGACGGAGGGAAAACCACGCTAGAGGTAAGGCCGGAGAGAGACCCATACCTCTCGAGAGTTCGCACGAGAGGTATGGTGGGTTTCAAGGCATGGGGAGCTCCCATGCGGTAGGGGGCTCCGCAGGGAGCTCCCCTTTCAAATCCGGGGGCGGCTCCCCATGCAAATGAGGTGAAAACCTCAACGCGAAGTTGCTGGAGGTATGATTCTTGTTGCAAATGGCAAAGGGCCGAAATGAAAGAGACGACGAAGTTAGGGGGGGATTTGCAAGGGTTTCAAAAAGTTGAGGGTCTGAATGTAATTTATAGAACCAATTTGCAAAGTAGGTCAAGATGACCTTCCCTTATGTCCAAATTTTGCTATCAACCTAATTTGGACCTAAGGAATCCAATGGTGAAGTTGAATTTTATGTTTAACCACGTTTGACTGGACATTTTGCATAAAAAGCCAAATTAGGTCAAATATTGGGCATGGACCCCAATCTAGGTCAAAACAGGTTCTAAAGGCCAAATTGAAGGTTCTAAACCCTAGGGGATATTTTTCCATGAATTTTAGAGGGTTTATTTGATTTTTATCTTACCTAGAACCTTGTGAATTAAAGTGGATCTGTTTTAGGGTTACAGAATGTCATTTAATTCTCAAATTTCACAACAACCCTTATCTAATTGAACCATTCCACTTTTTATCTTATTAAGCCTAATTGACCTATGTCTAGACCCTTAGAAATCTCGTTGATGTACTGCAATGGTAAAATTACAGTTTTACCCCTTGTTTCATGTTTTCCTTTCAGATCAATAATTCCCTGAATTAGGCCTTCCTTTAGGTTGTGTAGGAGCTTTTGTTCATTCTATCAGATCAAAATAAGCTAGTGAGGGTTCATGATAAGGTTCTCATCATACCCCCATGCCTAGCTTTTGCTAGTCCCTTAGCAAAATCTTAAGGTTCTGACTTCTGTTCTAGACCATGAATTTCTTTCACTAGTTATGATAAGTGTTTTTTCTTCTTTAATTAGGTTAGAATGCCAATAATGGGCCTAAAGGTACTCTAGTACCAACCAAGATCCGGACCTTTCCAACTTTAGCCTCGGTACTCAACGAAGGTTTTTAAGGCCCGCAGAAACTACCCTGAGGTTTATTGGATTCCGTAGTTAAAGCACTCGTGCTTGAGACATTTTTAGCCTTGGTTTAATTTGCAGTGCATTTTGTAAGAGAGAGACAGAGGATTTATTTGTTTGGAGAGTTTTCTCTCTCCTTTTCTTTAATTCTAGCTTAGGATTGGCTTCACAACACGGTCTGTATTGGATTTCTCGTCCCCATCATCAATCCTCAAAGGTCCTTGGCGATCGATGCTTCGAGATAGCACCGCCCATGGTAACCCCCAGAACCCTGATTTTCGAGATTTCGAGATAATCCCGCCTATGGCGTTCCGTGGCTGAATTCAAACCCTGGTGATTGACATTTCGTGATAATGCCATCAATGGTATCTAAACCAGCAGAGTGCTTACATGCCCCCGGTAAGATATGTAAATATCCTAAGAGACAAGCACCGAGGAGACGATATGTTGTTACGCATCTTCGAGGGGAATTTCCCACCTCTCTGCATCGGGAACTCGTCCAAATCAACTTGTGTTGATCGGCCGCTCCTCATCTAGGCAACATTTTAAGAATATTAAAACGCTTCTACGTGATTTTGATTGTTATGCTCACTGAACCCGACTGTGTGTGAATTGGGATGCTTAAGTTACCGAGTCCCGCAAATCGAAGGTCAGTTAACGAGGCCGAATACTCCCTAAGCCTTAGACCTAATACTTAAGCTTTGCATTTCCCTCAACCTCTTGAGGAATATTCAGATCTTAATGGGTTCTAAGAGTCTAGCCAAAGAGACCTAAGGTCAGCATTCCTACTAATCTTTTTATGTCTCTTTAGCACTTTTCTTTTCTTTTCTTAATGTGGTCTAGAACTTTGGTTAATCCCTTAATCTCTTACTAATGACTATCTTCTTATTTTTCATTTTGTACTCCTTTTTAGCATTTTGCTCTTTTTCTCCTCTTATTTTGTATAGCCTAAAAATTTTCTTCCCTCCTCCATTTTTTTTGTTCTTTTTCAAAAAAAAATTTAATTTTTATGGTGTTTTTGACATATGTGATTTTTTTTGTTGAAACCTTTTCTTGTTATGAGTTTTCATATATTTTGCACTTTCATACCCCCCATGCCTAAGATTTGTAATGTCCCCATTGTAAATTAGGTGGGTTTTTATTCAGCTTGGTTCATTCATTAGGATAGGTGTTGGGTGAGTGGACGGGTCGAGGTAACTGTTGCGGATGATTTCTAATCTCAGGTACGGATACCTGAGGTGGAGTCGGCTGCCCTAAAGGATGAACCTTAAAGTGCAAAGAAATGTCAGGAAAGGTGTTGGGTTTTGGAAAGAATGATGGGTTGCCTCCCGTTAAGCGCTATGTTTTACGCCATCGGTTGGTGATAACACTGCACATGGGGGTGATAATTCTATTAAATAGGGCCCATCTTACGAATAAAAGGTACAACATAAGTAGAATGGGAGCATTACATGCATCATGTACCAAGATTGCTTATAAAACTGTATTAATGGCCATTTGTGTAAGCATTTGTCAAAGCTGTCCTCAAATGAGTAATCGGACCGCACGGATGGATTCAGAACGACGAAAGGAGTCCAATGGACTCAAGATCGGCCAAATCCGACATCTGGAGCTCCTATAATGGACCCAAGAAGTTCTGACCGTTGATCTGGTGATCAACGGCCCTCGTTGCGCCACGTCACCCCTGCTCCACCGCACGCCACTCTTCCTTCAGCTGAGATCAGATCTCGGCCGTCGATCTTCGATCAGACGGCTGAGAACCGCACACCCGCCTGCGGTCGTCGCGACAAAGCACGGGCGTGGTGCAACGATTAGTGCGCACACCCGCATGCACGGGACGCGGGTTTGAGCCGCGTGGTGCGTAAAATTGCAGATGAAGGAAGCACGTGGCGAAATTTGGCCACCGGATCAGCAGCGGCCGGCCGTGATCGCGCCACGCGGCGCGCCCTCAGATCGCGAGCGCTCGTGCACGCACACGCCGGGCAACGACGACCGCGCACATGCGTGCCCGAGGCGCGATTCGAGCGCATCCAAGGGAAGGTCTCAGATCGGACGGCTCTCACACGACGACCGTGGATCGAGCGCGAAGAAGAACGGCGCGGGCGATTGACCGGCGGGCTGAATGGCTTCACCGACACTTTTGGAATGGTTTTAGTGACATCCCGAACGTCGCTAAAGCCCCTTCTTCTTTTAGAAAGCCCTTAACCCTATTTAAACCCCCTCTAACCACTCATTCAAGGCATTCACTTCCCTTGCAACTACTCTACCCACCTCTTTGCTAGCTTTAGGCCCTCTTGTAATCGATGGAGACGACTAGTCGCCGACGGAGCCTCCTCCACCGCCGTGGCTGCCTCGCCGCTCTCCCCCCCTCTCTCTCTTCCTTTCTTTTAAGCTTTACTTTTGTTTGAGCATGTATTTAATGTTGTAAGCTATGAACTAAAGCTACATGATTAATGAAGTACTTTCCGTTCAGTTGTTTATTTTAACTCCTGTTTAAGTTGCATGATCAAGCAAGAAACAACTCTAACCCTAATCTCTCTCTATCTCTCTCTCTCGCTTTTCAAACCACACCTTTCGCAAGCAAAACTCCGCGCTTTCCGTGACAACAAGTGATAAGCAAAATCCAATTTTCATGCCTCTCTGAGACCGACACTCGGACTCACCTCCGTTTATTTACTTTAAAACCGACGTTGCAAGTGTGACTATAATGCACTTCTTAACACACACGCACAAGCGCACGTCAGTTTTTGGCGCCGTTGCAGAGGAGGCAACGAATTTGTTTTGTCACCTCCATTCCACATCCATTCTCACATCGTCTAATGCCTTGTTTCCTTTTTACTTGATGGTTGCAGGAATTCGGCGCTTGGACGGCGAAGCGATGCACCCCATGACAGTAACAAGGGAGTAGGCGCAACAAGGACCGATAGTGATTAATTCTTCACTCATGATTGTTTGCTTGCGTAAAAAAAACTAAAAAAAAATTGTAAAAATTGAAAAAAAAATTGGCGTGGTGTATGATTGCTTGACCCACATCCTTAACACATCACCCCACAAAAAAATGTACACTCTAACATTCTGAATAAATTCTTGGAGTGTTCTTTTCTTCTTCTTTTTTTTGAGTGGTGTTTGCAAAGCCACCGTGAGTTGACCTGGGCCGCACCACTCAACCCTAAAAACTGACTCATCTAATAGAAGCTGCATGATCATTAGGATGAGTACGTTAGGGTTTTAGAGCCTCTACAGAATAAAAGGAAATCTACTTTCACCGAATTGTGTGTAGAACTTGACGTGCCCACTGAAACTTATCTGAAAACATTAAGACACGTCAACCCTAAAACGCACTAAAGTAAGGATGAAACACTAAAAGACACCACATCGTAAAAATCCTTGCTTGAAAATCATGTTTTGATAAAAGCACACACCTTGAAAGTGGAAAATTAAGGAGCATCACCTCAATCAACGCGTCATCACATAACCCTAGCGCAAGTACTATCCTAGCCCTTTAAAACTGAGTAGACGTGCCCTAGGAAGGATTGAGTTAAGTCTCGAAAGGCGAGGTTTTGTTCGCTGGGCACTTAGCTTTCATTCCCTTGGTAAAATCTGGTGACTAGGCTGCGGGGCAGTGTCAAACGACCGCGGTTGTGGGATCTACGGAACCGGAGGCGCAAGTCAAAGGAAGAACCTTCCCTGCAATACCCTCGTAATCAACCTGGCCAGATTAGCCCTGGAAAGGGGAGTCCAGTGCTTACGGACTTAATCACCCTTTATGAGATTTCTAGGTCTCCTAAGGAATACACCATAAGGACTAGGCTTGTGTGCTTGATTGAAA
This sequence comes from Thalassia testudinum, assembly GCA_037157565.1. NCBI lineage: Eukaryota > Viridiplantae > Streptophyta > Magnoliopsida > Alismatales > Hydrocharitaceae > Thalassia > Thalassia testudinum. Next base: position 61,774,573 of record JAZHRO010000030.1, read on the forward strand.
CGCATTTCTCGCATCTGTCGCCCTCCACATCCCCTCCTGTTCTTCTCTAGTGTATGCATGGGAGACACTCACTGCATCCCGAGTTGTGTGTTTTGGGGAAGGAATCTAGGCGACATAATTCTGTTAGAAACATGGCTGATCCTAGGGTAGATGAGGCTGAGGATCAACCCCCACCAGACGCAATGGCCATCATCCAAGCCCAAATTAATGCAAACCATCGGCTTCAGCAACAACCAATCCACACCATCATGCAAGCCATACAACGGTTATAGAACTCACAAGAACAACCACCGCCACCTTTCCAAGACATACAAGGGCAACCACCACTTGATATACCACCATTTCAAGATCAGCCGAGGCCCCTCCGCGATTTCTATAATCCCTCTGCTATTAGAGTCGAGCCGCACCTTAGGATCCCCGAAGGGGGAGATGATTTTGAGCTGAAACTGAATGTCTTAAGTCTGATCCAGAACCACTTTTATGGAAGCTTAAATGAGGACCCCTTCCAGCATCTAGAGGATCTCGACCGCATAGCACGAACTGTGAAACCTAGGAACATTAGCCTTGACATTGTGCTAATCAAGATATTTCCCTTCTCATTAAGAGACAAGGCTTCTCATTGGCTTAGAACCCTAGGTAGACCCATCACCACCTGGGAAGAACTGAGGCATGCATTTTTAAAGAAATTCTTCCCCATAGGAAAGACCAATGCCCTCAGAAGAGCTATCACTACCTTTACACTCCAGGGTGGGGAACAATTTCATGAGTGGGAAAGATTTAATGAACTCTTGAGGAAATGCCCACACCACGAAGTACCAAGGTGGCAATTGGCTCAGATTTTCTACCACTGTCTGGACAGCAACTTGCGGACCTTTGTCGATGCCTCATGCGGGGGGAGCTTCCTGAACAAAGACGAGGAGAGAGCGTTTGAGCTCTTTGAGTCTATGAGCGAGAATTCACTCAACAATGCCTCCATGACCCAGTTTAACAGGTCCAGTCAGCCCTGTGGTGAGATTTATGAGGTACAGGCAAATTCTGGAATGGTTGACATGGACATCATTGCCAAGAAACTGGATCGAGTGGAATTGGTGGACAAAAAGATTAATGAGCTTCTGAACCAGATCAGGAACCCCTTACAGACTTTCTCCATAGCAAAAGGAGTGCATAATGTTGACCTGGTCCAGCCCTTAACGCAACTGAACCTGGAACAACCCCTGACCACGTTCCAGGGCGGGACCTTTGCTCCCTCAACCCTTGATTACTCTCTTCCCTCTCCATCGACATCGGCTATCCTTGAAGATGTTCAAGCTGTCCAAGATTATGCGAAACCTGACCCTTTCTCCAACACTTACAACACTGGCTGGCGTAACCACCCCAACTTTGGTTGGACAAACCAAAAACCACCGGAATTTCAAAACCAGCCCAGGCCAAACCAGCAGCCACACTTGCCCCCTATCAGCAAGGACCACCAGTTAGACCCTAATATAATCAGAATAGGGCGGCCCCTCCCCCATAAAACCAAATGGATACCTTAATAAAGATGATGGCTAACATGAACCAGAAACATCAGGAGGAAATGGCCTTGGTAAAGGGACAGTTAAGCCTACTCTTGGACTGTAAATAATAAGGATCCCTACCTTCCAAGCCACAATCGAACCAGCGAAACATAATTAACAGAGGCCCCAATTTGCAAGGGTTCAAAGGCAATCTCGAGCAGGCTCACATGGTCCAGTCAGCCCCGCAAACACCCCCTGGGTTTGGTGCTTCTTCATCCTCGTCTTCTCAAGGATCAACCCATGGCCCCAATGCCTCTGCGAATGCGGTGACCTTGAGAAGCGGCACCAAAACCCAGGATCCCAAATGGTTGACTCTCCTTGAGACTTCACCCGCTGAAATACTCGACTCAGAAGAGGCACCAACCAAGGACCCAAAAATAGAACCAATCCACATTCAGACACCCTACCCTGAGGCCTTGGAAACAACCAAGAAAAAGAAGAATGTTGTGGAAATTGAGCTGTTGGAAATCTTTAAGCAAGTACAGATTAATATTCCACTCCTTGAAGCCGTCAAACGCATCCCTACTTACGACAAGTTTTTAAAGGATGTCTGTACACCCAAGCGTAAGCCCAGACCTCAAGCACCTAGGAAGGTTGAGCTCTCTGAACAAGCAAGTTCCGTAATATCAAGCAACCTTCCACTCAAATAAACTGACCCAGGAGGGCCCCTGATTTCCTGCAATATCGGGGACATGACATTTGATAGAGCACTCCTGGACTTAGGTGCTTCTATCAATCTGATTCCAACAACCCTGTACCACCAATTTGGTTTTGGAGAGTTGACACCAACCCTTGTCACCATCCAGCTGGCTGATAGATCAGTGAAAACCCCGAAGGGGGTTGTCAAGGATGTGATTGTACGGGTCAATGACTTCTATTTCCCGGTCGACTTTTTGGTGCTCGACATGGAAGTCCCTGAAAAATTACAGAGCGCACCCATAATCTTAGGCAGACCTTTCTTAGCTATGACTAAGGCAAACATTGATTGTGACATGGGATGTATGAAAATCGCCTTCGGGGACAGGAAAATGCAATTGGATATCTTCCGGGCGACAAAGTCTTTTGATTGCGATTACATTGAGGAACATGATCCTGTGGAAACTCTAATCGAGGAATGCCTCAACCTCAGTTCTGTATTAGAGACCATTAAACCCGTAATGACTGTTCTGACCCGTCACCATCACTACCCGTGGACCTTTGTAAGGCTGAGTACCATCACACGACACCATTTGAGGAAATCGATGTTGATCAACTCCTGCCATTTCCCTTCCCATCGACTGTGGTTCCATCCGCATCTGAACTTAAGCCATTGCCCGAGAATCTCATGTATGTCTTCTTGGGACCTGACCAGACCTTCCCAATGATTATTAATTCTCATCTAACCAAGGATCAGGAACTCAGGTTGATTGCGACCCTTTCAGAACATCGGGCCGCCATTGGTTGGACCATTTCTGACTTAAGAGGAATTAACCCCACCTATTGCACCCATGAAATTTACCTGGAAGACGGGGCACGACCCTCCCGCCAGATGTAGAGACGTTTAAACCTAAACATGCGGGAGGTCGTTAAGAAAGAAATTATCAAATGGCTTGACGCCAACATCATCTATCCTATCTCCGATAGCCCCTGGGTGAGCCCCACTCAAGTGGTTCCAAAGAAAGTTGGGCTCACCGTTGTCACCAATGATCATGGCGAATCCATCCCCACCCGCACCACCACCGCATGGCGGGTGCGTATTGATTATAGGAAGCTCAATGAAGCCACTAAGAAGGATCACTTCCCCTTGCCATTCATTGACCAAATCCTTGAAAGATTGACAGGGCAAAAGTATTTTTGCTTCTTGGATGGATATTCATGATATAACCAAGTCGCAATTGCTCCGGAGGATCAAGAAAAGACCACATTCACTTGCCCGTATGACACGTTTGCATTCCGTCGAATGCCATTCGGGTTATGCATCGCACCTACGACCTTCCAGCGTTGCATGCTAGCCATTTTTTCAGAAATGGTGGGTGAATACTTAGAGGTCTTTATGGATGATTTCTCTGTATTCGGGAATTCATTCGACCATTATTTGAGCAACTTGGAGAAAATCCTGAAACGATGTATCGAGGTTAATCTGGTGTTAAGTTGGGAAAAGAGCCATTTTATGGTTCAAGAAGGAATTGTCCTCGGGCACATCGTATCGCATAGGGGCATCGAGGTAGATCGGGCTAAGGTTGATTTGATTTCCAAACTTCCTCCACCTAGCTTGGTCCGACAGATTCGCTCATTCCTAGGACATGTTACCTTCTACCGAAGGTTCATTAAAGACTTTTCCAAGCTTTCCAAACCCTTGACTGACCTTCTAGCCAACGACGCCATATTCCACATGTCTTCTAATTGCATCCAGGCTTATCACACCCTTTGGGACTTAGTCTCCATCGCACCTGTACTTCAGCCCCCAGACTGGTCCCAGGACTTTGAGATTATGTGTGATGCATCAGATTTTGCCATAGGCGCTGTCCTGGGAGAAAGGCAAGATAAGAAGCCCGTGGTGATCTACTTCACGAGCAAAACATTGGACGAGGCTCAATGAAATTTTACGGTCATAGAGAAAGAGCTGCTCGCTGTAGTCTTTGGACTTGAAAAGTTCCGATCGTACTTGCTGGGATCCCACGTGATGATTTACACTAACCATTCAGCCATCCGGCACCTGTTGGCCAAGAAGGACGCAAAGCCCAGGCTCATTAGATGGATCGTGCTTTTGTAGGAATTTGACCTGGAAATCCGAGACAAGGCCGGATCGAAGAATGTGGTGGCTGACCACTTGTCTAGACTTCATCCAGACCACATTGGACCCTCCCTACCTCTATCTCACGCCTTCCCTAATGAACACATCCTGGCTTTGCAAGACAAGAGAATGCCAGGGTATGCTGACTACGTCAACTACCTAGTTGTAGGACAAACCCTGCACAGCTGGTCTAAACAGCAATGGGATAGGTTCTTGGTTGAGGCCAGGCACTTTCTGGGATGATCCCATGCTGTTTCGCCTCTGTGCTGACCAGATCATTAGGAGGCTGATGCAAACACATTTACACTACTTAAAATGTCTATTTATGCATGTTCTTAAGCATAGGATTGCATTTCATGACATAAATATTGCATAACATGCATCATCTTGCATTTAGAGTAGTTTGAACAAAATGGAGGCTAATTGTCTCCTTTTATGTGCTTGGAAAGGGCAAACAATTTATCGGGGCTTCGGATCAAAGATCCAACTGTATGGATGTGATCAGGGCGACGATTGGAGTTCAACGACTCCAAGATCGCCCTAATCAGGCATCCGTAGCATCAGATAGTGACCGGGGAATCCTAGAAGATCAAGGACCAGGATGGTGTAAATCCGCACTTCAGATGACAAATCCGACTGCACCAATGAATTCGGATCGACGATCGCAGCTCAATGACACAAAAATCGAGTCAATCCGACATCCGTAGCACCATCTACAACTTCTAGAAGATGGACGGCCAAGATGGCGCTACATGGAGCCATCCCGGCCGCCCAAACGGCCACTTACATTCCATGAAGACCGCGCACCCGCCCCCTCTCCGCCGTTGGATCTCGATCCAACGGCTGTGGACGCGGCTCTTTAAAATCATCCGCGCGACCTTTTAGGCAAGGCAGCGCAGCGGTCCAGCGCCTTATCGCGAGGCGCTGGCGCGCGTTCGAGCCTCGCCAAGCGATTTCTGAGGCGAGCGGGCGCGCTTTCATCAACCGTCAGATCGCAATCCAACAGCCATGCGCGCCCGATAGCGTTTACGCGCTATTGAACGCGCGGCGTCACGCGCGATCGCACGCGCCAGACGGGCGCAGCAGCGGGTGGAGATGCATCTTAAGCCGTCCAATCTCGCGATCGAACGGTTGAGAATTAAAGAACGTGCGTGAGCGTTGTGCGCGGGTAGCTGAGGAGGCGCGCCTGGGCGCGGGAGCTACGCCCATGTTGGGGGATTTAGTGACGGATTTATCCGTCACTAAAGACCCCTCATTTATTATTTTGAAGTTGTAGTGACTATTTTGCCCCCTCCTTGCAACTATAAAAGGAGACCCCCTTCATATTAAATTCTCGTCCCTTCCTTCTCTTCTCTACCCCTCCAAAGCTCAAGAGAAGCTTGTCCCACACCCGGGATGCTTCTCGCGAGATAAAGTCCAAATTTTCATCCCCCTTCGGAAGTGGATCCTGCGACGACGACGGCATGCTGCTCCGTTCCCGTTCTTCTGCTTCATCCTCCTTCTTCCCGGCGTCGTCCCGTCTGGCTCGTCCTCCAAGCAATCATCAAGGAGGATTTCTCTCTCCCTATTCTTTTTATTGCTTTCTAGTGTAGTTTTGTTCGTCCTCCAAGCAACCGTCGAGGAGGACATTTCTCCCTCCATTCTTTTAATGCTTTCTAGAGTAAATTTATTGCTTTCTAGTGCAATTATTTTATGCTTTCTAGTTGTAATGAACAAATCCCCCTAATGATAAATTCTCTGTTTATTCTACATCTCATTTTGATTTCTATGTGTAATATTCTCTCTCTCTCTTTCTTACCCTCTCTCTCTCTTCTATTTATTGTAACTAATTAGATAGTTTTAAATTGAATTACTTCGTGACAAATAAAAAGAAATGCGTAGTTTTTAAATCAAGCGTCCGCCTCCCTGTGTTCGATCCGGAATTTTAATTTTGGTATAAATTTTATTTGTTGAACACGAATTCTTCGCTTTCAATCTACAACAACAGGTTTTCCAAAATCGAACACGTTAGCGTAGCGATTCGCACGTTCAACAGAGGTGTATCCCCGAAGACGAAGTTCAAAGTGTGCTTTCCTTCTGTCATGACTAGGCTTGTGGTGGCCACTTCTATGGAAAGAAAATAGCTGCAAAAGTTTTGCAGTCTGGATTTTACTGGTCGTCCCTATTTAAGGATGCACACAACTTTGCCAAGACTTGCTCACGCTGCCAAACTCTAGGGACCATGACCAAGAAAGATATGATGCCCCTCCAGCCCATTTTGATTGTCGAAATCTTCGATATTTGGGGTATCAATTTTATGGGCCCCTTTCCACCATCCAACGGCCTCGAGTACATCCTAGTCTTGGTAGACTATGTTTCCAAATGGATTGAAGCTGTCGCCACCCGCCAATGCGATCACAGGACTGTCATGGACTATGTTAAGAACATCTTTTCCCAGTTTGGAATACCCAAGGCCATGATCAGTGATGGTGGAAGTCATTTTATCCATTCCCAATTCCGTGCCCTACTTAGAAAATACGGCGTGAACCACCGCATTGCTACCCCGTATCATCCACAAACAAATGGGCAGACCGAGGTCTCAAATAGACAAATCCAGAACATTTTACAGAAGACTGTGAGACCTGATAGGATAGACTGGTCCACACCACTTGATGATGCCCTATGGGCATATAGGACCGCTTTCAAGATCCCGATAGGCATGTCGCCTTATCGCCTAGTCTTTGGCAAAGCCTGCCATCTTCCCGTCGAATTGGAACACCAGGCTTACTGGGTTGTCAAGCAATGTAACATGGATTCCCAGTTAGCCGGTGCGCAGAGGATGCTCCAATTATCTGAGCTCGAAGAAATTCGTCGGGACGCCTTTGACAATAGTGGACTATATAAGGAGAAAATGAAAGCCATCCACGACTGATTCATTCATAGAAAAACCTTTGAGCCTAACCAGCAAGTCTGGCTGCTTAGCGCCCGCCTAAAACTCTTCCCGGGGAAACTCAGGTCCAAATGGATAGGACCATTTAGGGTGGTTAAGCCCTACTCTAATGGGGCGGTTGAAATCGTTGGTCCTAACACTGAGCACACTTTTACAGTTAATGGTCAAAGATTGAAGCACTTCCTGGCCTAGGTTCCCCCAAAAGAGAGTGTCACCCTCGTTGAGGGATGACATAGAGCACCGCCCAGCTGGAGGCGTTAAACTCAGCGCTTCCTGGGAGGCAACCCAGATGATTCAAACTGATCCGGTATTTTACGTCACTCAGGTGCTATCTTTTTGAACCCTTATGCATCCATATACTTGCCAATGAGTGTTGGTGCTAGAGCACCACGATCATTTGTTTTGATGATAACAAAACACGTGTTATTTAACATTTGTAATTTGAGTCCTAGATTTCAGGTCAATTGCAAATGTAGACGTGTTTAGACGGAGTTCGAGCTCGCATCCAGGACGGATTGGAAGAGCTTGACGGAAAACAGAGGAGGTTCGCGTGGAGCGAAAGATTGGAGATGGAAGACAAGAAGAATAGGATAGATTCTTTTTTATCCTTTCATGTATCTCTTGTATTTATTTTCTTACTCTTTTTGATTCCTTAGAACATTATGTTAAAGAGCCTCAAAGTACCCTAAAAGTAGTCCTAGGAACACCTGCACAACCCTAGGATACTTAGGTTTTCTGTAGAATACTTAGAAAACCAATATATGGCTCAAAAAGCATTTCCAGACGTCTAATACCAAAATCAGACGTCTGATAAAGAATTTTAAGACGTCTGACTGTAGTTTCAGACGTCTGATAACTGTTAGGCTGGACTTAGTTTTCTGTCTGATGAAATCAGACGTCCAAACCTTAGACCAGACGTCTTAGAAGACGTCTGATGGATTTGCCAGACGTCCAGATAGTGGACCGTTGGCTAACTTAGCAAGCACGGCAGTATATGACCGTTAGAGCCTTATCAGACGTCCATAGGTCTTCCCAGACGTCTGATAAATGACCGTTTTACCTCGGCTGACCCAAAATCTCTTCTCAGAGATTTTCTAGTCGTTGCAACGTTTGGAAATCAATTCTCACGGTAAAAGTAGGTTTCCAGACGTCCAGATTTAGTGCCAGACGTCCTCTATGTCGTCTGATGGACTTGCACAAAAACCCTGTTTAGATCTTATCCAAGTCAGGGAGAAACCCGCCCAAAATCAGACGTCTGACCTTTTAATCAGACGTCTTATAGTGAACTTCCAGACGTCTGATGATAGAATTAGACGTCTGATAAGCCTGTTAGAACAATGATTGTTCCTGATTTCGGGCTGATTCACTTGGGGTTTGTTCCCAACGGCTATAGAACCTTTCCTAAGCCTTCTAAAGCCTTCCTAAGGCCTCTATAAATAGAGGGGAACCTTTGCAACACAAAGACACAAGATATACACTTAGAAACACCAAGAGACACCTTGTAATACACTCTCACACTCTTGTGTCCAAGAAGCTCTTGCTCTCTAAGCTCAAGCTCCATCATCTTGAGAGCTAAATTCAGTTTGAGCGCCCGCTCTCCCGCTGTTGTTCACGAGAGCGACGTAGCGCCAAGCTCAAGCTCCATTTTCTTGAGAGCATTCAACCGTTGCGCACCCGCTCTCCCGCCGTAGATAACGAGAGCGACGTAGCGCCATCGCGTGGCACACGCACCGCGTCATCGTCGACGCACTCCTTGCAAAGGGGAGTTTCCTATTTCCTATAGAAGCTAGGTTTAATTTTGTTGGCTCTATAGGACTGTTGTTTTATTTTATCTTTGTATTTTGGTTGGGTATTCGCTTTGCGAATTCCCGTCTCCTTCGTGGGACAAAATCCTTCTCGTGGAGAGAAGGGGTTGAGGAACGCTACCCTCGTACTTGTAGCGTGGTTGTACTGAGGTTGAATCACCCTCGTTCAAAGTGATTCGTTTAGTGGATTTTGATCAACTTGGTTGATCGGAAAATCCTAACTCGAGAGGGTTAGGTGGTGGTTTTCACCCGGTTTGGGTTTCCACCTAAAAATACCTGTGTACATTGTGCGATTGATTTTGTGAGATTGCTTTATATTTTTATTTCCGCATTTTATTACGTCACCCCTCCTGGTAGGGAAACCTTCAATGAGGACATTGTCCAACTTAAGCATGGAGGGTGGTAAATTGCATAATCCCGAGCTCATTTAATCAATCTGAACAAAATAAAATTAGAAAAAAAATTTGAATTTAGGAAGAAAACTTAGGCATTAGAAACTTGTCAATAGTGGGAAATAATACAAAAAGAACTTAAACACTTAGACTTTTCAAACCTTCAGGCTTAATCAGCCCTGGTGTCCGTTAAAATATGGATTTAGCTTCGAATCCTTGCAACCTTAAGCTATTCTAATCCACCTACTAAATAAGGTGATAAGCATACAACTTATCAACTCACCCTCTAACTCACAAAAACTTTGAGTCTAAACATCTGCACACATTTTTGCACAGACTCACTCCTCGAAAATTTTGACGGAAATTGGGTAGCTAATGAACTCTCTAAGGTGGTATGGCTGGCAAGCTGTCGTGGGTAACAGCCCATTGGCAGGTTATCCAGAACCCCGCCACGGACCATTTCTTCTTCATTGCCTCTAGGTACATTTGAGATCAGGGACGCCACCTACGAAAAAAGAAAAGGAGAAGAAAAGAAAATAAACCATACTTCACCGCACGAGTATGGCTGGCAAGTGATCGTGGGTAATAGCCCATTGGTCGGTTGTCTAGAGCCCAACTCAATAACTGCACAAAAAGAACAAAAAACACTTAAGGAAGAAGCGGGGAAGTAGTACAAGCCGGGGAGATATACATAGGAAAAATCCTTGTGTTGACCCCAATTAAAACAAACGTAGGGAGAAAGTTACCAATCGAACAAATACACCTTCAAGCAAATATATTTCATCTTCCGGTCACCTAGGGGCGTAGAAACCCGAAGTCTGTCTGAATTACCGTTAAGTGAGTCTATCACAATCTTCACACCAAGATGCTTAGCACTTAGGGTTTTGACTGAGTTTTGGGTGGGTTGGGTAACCATAAAAAGTTACCAACCCACACCGAATTACGAAAAAATTCTAAAATATATATATATATACATATACATATGTATAGTTATATACATTAAAGCAAGGATTCGGGCGATTCGTATTTTGGCAGACACCTGGACGCTACTTAGTCATAGTAGATTAAGATCTTGGTATATTTCCTCCTATTGACAAGTGACGAAGTATCTAAGCAATTACTTCTTAAATTCTGATAGAAAATAAAGTCTAGAATAAACCTTGCTAGGGACTAGCAAGGAGTAAGCATGGGGGTATGATAACACTGCACATGGAGGTGATAATTCTGTTAAATAGGGCCCATCTTAAGAATAAAAGGTACAACATAAGTAGAATGGGAACATTGTATGCCTCATGTACCAAGATTTCTTATAAAACTGTATTAATGGCCATTTGTGTAAGCACTTGTCAAAGCAGGCCTCAGATGAGCAATCGGAACCACGGATGGATTCAGAACGACGAATGGAGTCCAACGGACTCAAGATCGGCCAAATCCGACATCCGGAGCTCCTACAATGGGCCCAAGAAGTTCTGACCGTTGATCTAGTGATCAACGGCCCTCGTTGGGCCATGTCACCCCCGCTCCACCGCACTCTACTCTTCCTTCAGCTGAGATCAAATCTTGGCCGTCGATCTTCGATCGGACGGCCGAGAACCGCGCGCTCGCCCGCAGTCGCCGCGAGAAAGCGCAGGCGTGGCACAACGGTTAACGGGCAAGCACGCACGCGACGCGGGTTCGAGCCGCGCGGTGCGTAAAATTGAAGACGAAGGAAGCGCGCGGTGAAATTGGGCCACCTGATCAGCAGCAGGCGGCCGTGATCGCGCCACGCAGTGTGCCCTCAGATCGGACGGCTCTCACGCAGCGACCGCGAATAGAGCACGAAGAAGAACGGCGCGGGCGGTTGACCGGCGGGCTGGAGGGCTTCACCGACGCTTTTGGAATGGTTTTAGCAACGTCCCGAACGTCGCTAAAGCCCCTTCTTTTAGAAAGCCCTTAACCCTATTTAAATCCCCTCCAACCACTCATTCAAGACATTCACTTCCCTTGCAACTACTCTACCCCCCTCTTAGCTAGTTTTAGGCCCTCTTGTAATCACCGGAGATGACAAGCCACCGACGGAGCCTCCTCCACCGCCGTGGCGGCCTCGCCGCTCTCCCCCCCTCTCTCTCTCTTCCTTTCTTTTAAGCTTTCCTTTACTTTTGTTTGAGCATGTATTTAATGTTGTAAGCTATAAACTAAAGCTGCATGATTAATGAAATACTTTCCATTCAGTTGTTTATTTTAATTCCTGTTAAAGTTGCATGATCAAGCAAGAAACAACTCTAACCCTAATCTCTCTCTATCTCTCTCTCGCTTTTCAAACCGCACCTTTCGCAAGCAAAACTCCGCGCTTTCTGTGACAAGTGATAAGCAAAATCCGATTTTCATGCCTCCCTGAGACCGATACTTGGACTCACCTCCATTTATTTACTTTAAAACCGGCGTTACAAGTGCGACGATAACAACACTTCTTAACACACACGCAAAAGCGCACGTCAATTGGGCACAATGAGCTCAGGTAGAATGGAGGATAAAGGATGACTCAGCCAAATTTGTATTGGTCACGTCAATGAACGGTTTGAGTCTCTGACCATTCATGACAAAGGATTCGGAATCGTGCTGAGTGGATTGATCTCAACAGCTCCATTTCTAAAGATTTGTCGGACTAGATATGGTCCGACCCACTTGGATCGCAGCTTTCCCGGGAACAATTTTCGTCGGACATCAAAGAGTATGACCTTTTAACCAGGGTGAAAGATCTTTCTAGATATGTGCTTGTCATGAAAGGCTTTATCCCGCTCTTTGTAGATTCGCGAGTTTTCATACGCATTAAGGCGTAATTCATAAATCTCGCTTATCTGAAGCTTTCTGTGGGCTCCAGCCTTAGAAAGATCTAGGTTGCAATTTCGTACTGCCCAATAGGCTTTATGCTCCAATTCGACGGGGAGGTGACATACATTCCCGTACACCAGTCTGAAAGGAGACATGCCTAATTGGGTCTTGTGGGTGATCCTATAAGCCCACAAAGCTTCCGAAAGCTGGGATGACCAGTCTTTCCTGTCAGGTTGAACAGTAACCTGGAGGATTTTCTTGATCTCCTGGTTCGATAGCTCAGCTAGACCATTAGTTTGGGGGTGGTAGGGAGTAGAGATTCGGTGTGACACCCCGTATTTGGTCATCAGTAACCTGAACTGAGCATTTGTGAAATGGGTCCCTCCATCAGAAATGATTGCTTGAGGAATCTTGAACCGTGAGAAGATGTTTTGGTGAATGAATTTGAGAACAACTTTGTGAACACTTGTTCGGGTCGAAATGGATTCGATCCATTTGGACACGTAGTCAACAGCGAGTAAAATGTACTCGAAGTCGTCCAAAACAGGGAAGGGACCCATAAAATCAATCCCCCATATGTCAAAAATCTCACATACAAGAATCGGTTGTAAAGGCATCATGTCGCGATAGCTCATGTTGCCCAAAGTTTGGCAACGGTTGCATGCCTTACAATGATTGTATGCATCCTTGAAGATTGTGGGCTAGTAAAAGCCACACTTGAGGACTTTTGATGCGGTTTTGTGCCCAGAAAAATGGCCACCGCATGCCTGGTCATGGCAGAAAGAGAGTATGTCTTTGATTTCGACTTCCGTGACACTTCGCCGGATGATGTGGTCAGCACCTATACGGAATAGATACGGGTCTTCCCAAATGTAATACTTGGCATCGGAGCGCAATTTGTCTTTCTTGGCCTTCGACCAATCAGACGGGATCTGATGTGATGCCAAGTAGTTTACTATATCAGCAAACCATGGAAACCCTATACCAATAGTCAGGAAGTGCTCATCAAGAAAATGCTCCGTGATGGGTCCGGAAGGGTCGATGATCTCAGAAGGAAGGCGGGATAAGTGGTCAGCTACCACGTTCTGTCTTCCCGCTTTGTCGCGAATCTCGAGGTCAAATTCGTGCAACAGCAAGATCCATCAGATTAATCGAGGTTTTGCATCCTTCTTCGCAAAGAGATGCCTCACAGCTGTGTGATCCGAGTAAATAATAACGTGAGAACCTAGGAGATAAGATTTGAATTTTTCATGGGCAAATACTATAGCTAGCAGCTCTTTCTCCGTAACCGTGTAGTTACGCTGAGCCTCGTCAAGTGTCTTGCTAGCGTAGTAGATGACCACAGGTTTCCCATCAATTTTCTACCCCAAAATCGCTCCTACAGCGAAGTCAGATGCGTCGCACATGACCTCAAAGGGTTGAGACCAATTAGGGGACTGTAGGATCGGAGCTTGGGTAACTCAGTCATGAAGGATCTCAAATGCTTGAGTGCATTCCTTGGAAATTTCAAAAGGTACATCCTTTGAGAAAAGAGTAGTTAGGGGGCGCGCGATTTTCAAGAAATCAGGGATGAATCGACAGTAAAAATCGACGTGCCCCAGAAAAGATCGGATGTCCCTGATCGAGCTAGACATAGGGAGCTTGGAAATCAAGTTAACCTTGGCTCGATCCACTTGAATGCTTCTCTCAGAAATCAGATGTCCCAGGACGATCCCCTCAGGCACCATGAAGTGGCTCTTTTCCCAGGAAAGAACCAGATTTACGTCAATGCAACGCCTGAGTATTTGAACCAAGTGCTGGAGGCAATCGTCAAATGATGCCCCAAATACTGGGAAGTCATCCATGAAGACTTCCAGATAATCACCTACCATATCAGAGAATATGGCAAGCATGCACCACTGAAAAGTCGCAGGTGCATTGCAGAGACCGAAAGGCATCCTTCGGAATACGTACATTCCGAAGGGGCAAGTGAACGTGGTCTTCTCTTAGTCCTCTGGATGGATCGCCACTTGGTTGTAACCGGAGTACCCATCAAGAAAGTAGAAGAATCTATTTCCCACTAGTTTTTCGAGGATCTGATCAATAAACGGTAGTGGGAAATGATCCTTCTTTGTGAAGGAATTGAGTCTTCGGTAATCAATGCATACTCTCCACAAGTTGTCTATACGGGTTGGTATGACCTCTTCAGTTTCAATCGTGATGGTAGTAAGCCCTGCCTTCTTAGGCACAACCTGAATTGGGCTCACTTAGCAACTGTCGGAGATCGGGTAGATGATCCCTGCATCTAACCACTTAATGATCTTTTTTACGACCTCCTACAGATTAGGGTTCAAACGTCTCTGCATTTCACGCAAAGGTCGTGCACCCTCTTCGGAATAGATGTGGTGTGTGCAATAAGAGGGACTTATGCCAGTTAAATCATCGAGAGTCCAACCAATGGCTCTACAATGTTGCTGGAGAACAGTAATCAGATGGGATTCCTAATCAGGGGTGAGTCTGGAGTTTATAATCACAGGAAAACTCTGATTGGAACCCAAAAAGACGTATTTCAGATGATCAGGAAGGGACTTGAGTTCCAAGATGGGATTATCAGCAACAGCGGGTGGTTCGGAGTGGGTGTGAGGAACAAGGGTAGGAGTTATGGGTGTATCTAGATCAGGTTCAAACTCCTCTAATTGCGGGTTTTGATCTTCTTGTGGTTGATTGGGGATAATCAGGTTGTCCCTAATATGCGGTTCATCAACCACGGCTTCGATATCACATATTTTCTCTACAACACCGCAATTAATCCCTTGTTGGGCCTTAAAGATGTCAATCTTAAGAGTTTGATTCTCAAATTTCAACTCTATTTGGCCCTCCTCACAACTTAGGTTGGCCCTAGCAGTGGCCAGAAAATGTCTCCCTAGTATAATTGGTGTATCCCTTGGGTTCTCAGGTGCATCCATATCTAGAACTATAAAGTCTACTGGGAAGTAGAAATCCCGCACCCTAACAATAACATCCTCGAGTATTCCCTTAGGTAACATAATGGATCGATCAGCTAACTGTAATGTCACCTCAGTCGGTTTAAGCTCAGATTCTTCAAGGTGGTTAAGCAGGGATGTGGGTATTAAGTTTATGGAGGCACCTAGGTCTAGCAATGCTTTATCAAATTGGGTTTCACCAATTTTATATGAGATCAGGGGAGTGCCTGGGTCTTTTGCCTTGGGTGGGAGTTTACTCAAGATTACAGAGCTGGCTTGCTCTGACAGTACGATCAGACTCCCACTCTTGGTTCGCGGCTAACGTTGGGGTGTACACATGTTTTTCAAGAATCGTGTGTAAGCCAGTACGTGGCAGATTACATCCATCAAGGGGATGTTTATCTGGACCTGTCCAAAGAGCTTGATTAGGTCCTCCTCTGGAGACACGGGTTTGGTTGTCCTTTTTCCCTTGGTCAAGGCCTCGAGAAATGGAACCTTGGTTGGTTCCTCTAGAATAGGTCCAGGTTTTTGATCTGGGACAGGGACATCTTGGATAACTATCCTAGGGCTTGGTTCACTACCAGGCTTGGAGTGGTTTGGATAAGGTGGGTCTTGGGTTGCTTTACCACTACGGGTTGTTATAGAGTTTAATCCTGCCTGGTTCGGGTTAGGGGTCGGTAAAATGGGTGGCTGCTGTTGATAACTCGCGTGAGATGTTGAAGCTTCCATCACGTCAAGTGATGGAATAGAAGGGGCCTGATAAATCATGTGTGCTTGACCTGGGTTCGGGTTCATAACGCACCGCTGGGTCGGCACGTTATTAGGGTTTGGCAGAGGTTGTAAAAGAAGAGTGCCTGGTTGGCGGGAATTTGCCATTTGGGCGAGTTGGTTTCGAACCTCTGTGATATCATCCTTGTGCTGTTTTTGGATTGCCGCATTCGTTCTTTGAATGTCAACCAGTGTTTGGAGGATGAGGGACATTTGGTCTTGGTTTGGCCCAGATTGATAGGTGGGATTAGGCCGAGGCTGAGGTGGCTGATAAGGACGAGGGGCTTGTGGATGGGGTTGATAAGGTTGTCTTTGGATCTGAGAATTTCCCGCCCACTGGAAATTGGGATAATTTCACCATCCAGAGTTATAGGTGTTGGAAAATGGGTCATTCTGGATGGCGCTGAGGTCCTCGCAGGTCTGAGGAGCCTCAGGAAAGTCAGAGTATGGGGGATCAGAGTTCCCCTGACAAGAATAGAGAGGATCGAAGGTCCCTCCAGTCCTGGAGTCAGATGGGGGTGGATACGAGTCCATCCCTGGAGAAGATCGGTGGAAGATGTTTTGCACAGTTTCCCTTGCGGGAGGTGGCTATGCGAAGGAGTTCTGAGCAGAGGTGGCTTGCTGCAAATGCCAAGTCAGCTCATCCACCTCCTTCTCGATGATAGAGACCTTGTCCAACCGACTAGCCATCAGTTCCAAGTCGACGGATGCGGATAGGCCCTGCGTCTCATGTGCTCCCCTAAGATTCATCGATGCGCGGGTATTCGTCCAGTCGAATAAACCCATGGAGTCATTGTTGATGGAGTTCTCGTACATATTCTCGAGAATCACCCACACGGTGTCCTCATGCTGACCCATGATATTCCTTCCGCAAGTTGCATTAACAAATAATCTAATATCCTCATGGAGTCCCTGGTAAAAAGACTGGACTTGTTCTCATTTAGGAACTTCGTGATGGGGACACTTCCTCATGAGATCCAAAAATCAGTCCCATGCTTCATGAAGAGGTTCTCTCGTTTGCTGAGTGAAATGAGTAATCTGATGGCACAAGGCGTTTGTTCGACCAACAGGAAAGAACTTCAAAAACTCGGATCGAAGTTCATCCCTTGTGTTGATCCAACGGGTCTAAGTTTAGTACCAATGATCCGCCTTGTCCATAAGGGAGAAAGAGAACATCTTCATGAGTAAGATATCCCGGTTTTACGCATTTGACCCGAATGTCTGGGCTAAATGCTTGAGCTATTTGATATGCTGGAACGGATCTTCAGAGTTAAGTCCATAGAATTTTGGTATGGCATGAATCATATTGGGCTTCAGTTCAGAATCAGGTCCTCCAGTCGGGATTTGGACTCGAGGCTCAATTACCACTGCAGTGGGATTACAGTGATCCCGCATCATGGGTCGCTATGGTGGGTTCATGAAATTCTGGAAGAGGTCACTATGAAGTTCTGGAAGAGGTCACTAAGACGCTGAAGCTAGTGCTCAAGATTATTTTCTTCTTCAACAGGCTATGCCATGATGGAAGAAGGAGAACTAAGTTCAGAATCGGAGGAAAGGTCTATGTGGAGGGGTTGCTGCACAAACAAGGGTACCGAGGCTTGGCCTCGGGGAGAGTGGATCTCTAAAGGAGGTTTCAAGGACCTCCTACCAAACATACACCGAGGGATTGGATGAGATTAGAATGTGTTGGACCCAATCAAGACACCCAAAATATGTCAGGTGACTATAGAGGTTCGGGGTGGATGATACCCCTGGATCAGAAGGTCGTCCACCTAAGAATTACCAGGGCAGCCAGAGAGGGTGAGTCCCGCGAAGACCTCTACACGGTAGAGCGCCCCCACGGGTTACAGAGTTTCCCCCACCCGACCTCTCTTTGTCACTGAGATTCCAGGTACACCAGAATGTGGACCTTGACCTCTTAAGTCTGCCACTTTTAGTTAAGATCAAGGTGCTTAGGGTTCCACTTGAACTTTAAATCTTTTGAGTGCAAAGTAACCTAATTTAAATGTTGATTGACCCAAAGGATCAACTTTACCTCTTTGTTCCTGTGAGAGCTTTTTAAGTCCTTTCTTTTAGGGTTCAAGTAGATTAAGAGCCTGATTTGCTTAGGGTTTCTCTTGGATAGGTCTTTTCAAACAATGGCGTGGAGTGGCGGGGTCACCTCACCGGTGGTCTGCCGGAGGTGTCGATGATGGTGGTGGTTGGCAACTGTCGAGGGGTTCCAAATAACGATTGATAAGGGGGAAATAAAGAGGGGAGAAAGAGGAAGAGTTTTTACCTAGCTAAGCGGACGAAGGGGGGCAGGAGGCGGACGGCTCGTTCCTGCCATCGCTGGAGACGACGCCCTATGGGGAAGATGACGGCGACAACGAAGAGGGTCGGAGAACGTGCGCTGGTACGGCGCGGCACGTAGAACGGCGGAGCTGGCTCTACCATTGGTACGGTGGCAGAGCGACAAGAAGAGGGAGGAAGAGTCGTCGGAAGCTCTGTGTAACGACCCGATTCCCGAATCCCTACGAGACACGAGAATCGGACCGACTCGACTGATCTCAAGACCCAGTCGTCCAACGAGAAAGTAACCGAAAGAGCAGTAAAATAAACCACATTCACCATGTATATAACTAGCAGTAACAAAATACAGCAATAAAGAAAGGAAATACTACAGTATATACCACCACAATAAAAGAGAAATAAACATGTACATAACATAAAGCTTACAATAAAGAGAGTACAGGAAGTAACAGAAAACTACTCACCATAGCGGAAAGAAAAGTACAGAAGGTACTACAGGTAACACTATTGGGCTCTACTAGGCCCAGCGTCCTCTACAGCCGCTGACTCCGGCTACTCAACACCTGGTCCTGAAATGGTAACAAGGGTGACATGTCAGCGAAACGCTGAGTAGAGTGGAAACTAAAAGCTAAAGGAAGCAGTAGAGTGTACAGTAGCTGTTATATTTTTACTTTCTTTATTTATATCTTTCCATTTATTCACTTTGATTTACTTCTCAGATCCTTCTCTTGATCTTGAATGTTCCTCGTGGGAATGATCTTGATTGCAGTCTTTTCTTAAAAGTAGAAGTAACACGTGGTGCTCTCCTGGCCGAAAGAGTCCCCGGTGGTGGTCTTACCCTCAGTCAACCACCCCAAGGTCGCTGACAGACGTAATAGTGACTATGGCACGTGCGATAAACACACGGGTAGCTACCCCGCACTTGCACGCGGTCAGTCATTTCCGTTAACGGGTGCACCCAAAGTACAGCATGGAACCAGTATAGGGCAGAGCCCTCTCAGTAATAGGGGTCTAACCCCTCCACAGTAACCAAACAGGGGTTTTGCCCCTCCACAGCCTGCGCACCCTCGCCTGACTACCCTGGTTTGCCCAGTGGGCCTAACAAGTCGGTGTAGGAGAGCTAGCAGAACCCCGGGGCCCGTGGGGTAGCTAGTGCTCTCCCTACACTAGTAGCTCTCCTCGGTACTGTGTACACGAGGGCAAAAGTCGGTACAAAGTGGCCAGACCTAACCCCGGGTCCCTGGGGCGGCTAGCTCCGCTCTACACTAAACAGGGGGACAGTCGCTCTCCTTGGTACTTAGTACTCAAGGGCCAGCTCACTTCCCCAATTCTATTCCATTTCCTTTCCCGGAGTTCTACTCCTAATTCCCCGTAAGGTTCATGCACTTTTAACTCAGCCAATTTAGGTTTCCCCATCCCAGCTTTATATTCATTTAACCCATGTTCTCAACCGTATTTATTCATTCATAACCGACAACTGTTAACCAATTTACAGGCATTTATCATTTCCTTTCCATTTTTCCAAGACTGCAATGTTTATATATACAACTAGTTTTCCAGTCCTAGGATTCATGTCATACCCTAGGATCTATCATTTAATCTAGTTTTTCAGTCCTAGGATTCATGCAATACCCTAGGATCTATCATTCAATCTAGTTTTTCAGTCCTAGGATTCATGCAATACCCTAGGATCTATCATTCAATCTAATTTCTCAGTCCTAGGGTTCATGCAATGCCCTAGACTCTATTAATTATTTCGTAATTGTACAAATTTTGTTAAATAAGTTAAAGGGCCACTCTACCCGCGAAACCGGGAGTACTGGGGGCGTGGTCGGCAATCCCGCGCACCTCCGCAACCCCCACAGCCGCAACGGAACGGGGTCCTAACACAAGGATCAACACAAGGAGTTTCTTAGAACAATATACAATTACTGTAAACAGGTAGAGGAAATAAATCTGGAACGAACGCAACTTGAAATGCGGAAAACGGACTCTGAACGGACCCTAAATGGGTCAAAAACGACGAATCTGCCCAAAATCAGACGTCTGGAACTTCTTCCAGACGTCTTAAAATGTCGATCAGGCCATACCTCGGTCTACGCAGTCCTTCAGACATCCAGAAGCTCGCTGGATCGTCTGGTCTTGGTTTCCAGACATTCGATTGTCACCCCGGACGTCCGGTACTTTGCCCAGACGTCTAATCCATGTGGAATGACGAGCCCTCGCGCCCTCCCGAACAACACCTGCGCACACACACACCCGCTCTCATCACGAAGAGGCGCAGAAGAACGCGGCGGACGGCTGCATGGCCGTACACGCGTAAAAAGGAGGTAGGAAAATATTGTACCTGTCAGATGTCTGGACCTTCCTCCAGACGTCTTCGGCGTCGTCTAGTAGTCTGATTCTGGGAAATTTTCCCAGAATTAGGACCTGGTTCGCTCTCTGCCCGCGACGCACGGCCTCACCGCGCCGCGTTCGCCTGCTGCCCGAGCTGCAGCAGCCCCTCCGCGATGCCCCACTCCCGCTACTCCCCCGCCGGCCGGCTCTAGCTACCCCGGCAAGCTCGCACCTTCACGGTCGAGCTTTCTTCTTCCTCTCGCAACACTCCTCCTTCCCGCATGCCCGCTGCTGCACTCGCATGCTCGCTTGCAGGAAGAAGGAGAAGATGAAGGCGGTGGAGTAAGGGTGAGGGAGAGGGGAGTGCTATTTAAAGGCAGCGCGGGGAGAGAGAAGAGAAGCGACGCGTCTGCAGGGAGAGAGGGAAAGAGTAGAACGAAGGTGGCGGGTTCAGTCTGCGCGCGCACGCGTGCAGACGCAAATTTGTACGTTGCAAAAATTTAATACTAGACATCTGGGAAGGATTCCAGACGTCTGGCCAGATGTCTAGGCCACTTCACAGACGTCTTAAACTACGTATGATGCCTATGTTCGTAACAATATAACAAACTCAAAGGAAGTTTCATCCCCGAAACTTGCGCTAACTAGAGTGCGGGAAAATATATATATATACATAACAAACTCAAAGAGGACCGAAGTCGGTCCGAAAAGACGTACCCGCGAAAAGCTCCGGGCACCGCTCCCGCATCGCCGCCTTAGGCTCCCAGGTAGCCTCCTCGTACCACTGGCTCCTCCACAAAACCTTCACCAGGGGTACTTGCTTTCGTCTTAGATTGTAGACGGCTTTGTCAAGAATCTGCGCTGGCCTCTCGGGGTAGGTCAGGTCGTCGCCCACCTTGACGCTCTCGTGGCTCAGGACGTGACTGGGATCGGCGACGTACTTCCTGAGGTTGGACACGTGGAACACGTCGTGTACACCCGAAAGCTGAGGAGGGAGGGCAAGTCTGTGAGCAACGGGTCCAACCCGCTCTAGGACCTCAAAAGGCCCCACGAATCTCGGCGCGAGCTTTCCTCTCACCCCAAACCACTGCAGGCCCTTCATGAGCGAAACACGAAGGAAGACGTGGTCCCCAACCTCAAACTGCATCTCTCTGCATCTCCGATCTGCGTAGCTCTTCCGCCTGCTCCTGACAGTGCGGAGTCGCCTGTGAATCTGCTCGACTACCTCCTGGCTCTGCCGGATCAGCCTGGAGCCAACCTCCCACTTGGTCCCCACCTCAACCCAACTCAAGGGTGCCGTACATCTCCGTCCGTAAAGAGCCTCGTAGGGTGCCATGCTGATGCTCGAGTGATAACTGTTGTTGTATGCAAACTCCGCCAGGGGCAAGTTCTCCTCCCAAGAGCCCCTCCAGTCCAGTACACAGGCACGCAAAAGGTCCTCAAGTGTCTGTATCGTGCGCTCGGACTGTCCGTCCGTCTGGGGGTGGTAAGCTGTACTGAATCTCAACTGCGTCCCCAGGGTCTGCTGAAACTCAGCCCAAAATTGGGATGTAAAGCGGGTATCCCGGTCGGATACGATCTCTCGCGGAACTCCGTGTAGACGTACCACGTCGCGGATATACTTCTCTGCCAACTGTGCTGGTCCCAAAGTGACTCGGATCGACAAGAATCGCGCCGTCTTCGTTAATCTGTCAACGATTACCCAGATTGTGTCGTGTCCTCGCTGGGTAACAGGTAAACCCACCACTAAGTCCATGGTGATGCTCTCCCACTTCCACTCTGGCACAGGAAGTGGCTGTAGCGGCCTTGCAGGCCTCTGATGCTCGACTTTTACTTGCTGGCACACTAAACACTGCTGCACGAGTTCACCCACATCCCACTTCATCCCTCTCCACCAAAACTCGTGTCTCAAGTCATGGTACATCTTCGTGTTTCCGGGATGTATGGTGAATATGGAACCGTGTGCCTCAATCAGGAGCTCTCTCAACAGCTCCTCGTCTTTGGGAACGCACAAACGTCCCCTCAGGCGCAGCACCTGGTCTGTGAAAGACAAGTCCCGCAGGTCTCCTGACAGTACTCTGTCGCGCAAGGACTGCAAGTACGGGTCAGCCATCTGTCCTGTGATGATGCGATCTATCAGCTCTGGCCTCGTCTGTCGTGTCACAGTCACTGCCCCACAGTGCCCCCGTAACTCTAAGGGTCGCCAACTGCCCATCTCCTCCAAAAGACTCCAACTCTGCACCTGTAAACTGGCCAAATGTGCGAGTACCTTCCGGCTCAAGGTATCAGCCACCACGTTGGCCTTTCCCAGGTGGTAGGAAATGCTGCAGTCATAGTCCTTCAGGAGCTCCAACCAACGTCTCTGTCTCATGTTGAGCTCCTTCTGATCAAATAGGTATTTGAGGCTCTTGTGATCTGTAAAAATCTCGAAGGTCTCACGGTACAAGTAGTGCCTCCAGGTCTTCTGCGCGAAGACAACAGCTGCCAGCTCTAGGTCGTGGGTAGGGTAGCTATGCTCATGGGGCTTTAGCTGCCGCGAAGCGTAAGCGACAGCGTGACCCCTCTGCATGAGCACACCCCCTAACACCTGCAAGGAGGCGTCCGTCCGTGTACACAACGAACCCGCCACTACTGTCAGGAATGGTGAGAACGGGAGCCGAAGTCAGCCTCTCCTTCAGCTCCTGGAAACACGCCTCACAGACGTCTGTCCAAGTGAAGGGCACATCTTTCCGGGTCAACTGTGTCATAGGACGCGCAATCTGTGAAAAACCCCTGATGAACCGTTTGTAGTAGCCTGCCAGTCCCAGGAAACTGCGAATCTTGGTAACCGTACGCGGTCTCTCCCACCTGAGCACTGCCTCGACCTTGGTTGGGTCCACCGCCAAGCCATCTCCAGAGATCACATGACCTAAGAAGGTCACCTCCCTCAACCAGAACTCGCACTTGCTGTATTTGGCGTACAACCTACGTCGTCTTAGTGTGTCCAGAACCATCCGTAAGTGTTGTCCATGCTGCGTCTGATCTCGAGAATAGATGAGTACATCATCAATGAATACCACCACGAACTGGTCCAAGTATGGTCTAAACACCCGGTTCATCAGATCCATGAAAGCAGCGGGGGCATTGGTCAGCCCAAACGGCATGACCAAAAACTCATAGTGTCCGTACCGGGTGCGAAAAGCTGTCTTGGAGACGTCTACCTCCCTGATCCTCAACTGGTGGTATCCAGACCTCAAATCAATCCTGGAGAATACCGTGGCACCTCGCAGCTGGTCAAACAAGGCGTCGATCCTCGCCAGCGGATATTTATTCTTGATGGTGACCCTATTCAGCTGTCGGTATTCCACACAAAGGCGTAGGGTACCATCCTTCTTCTTTACAAACTGTACCGGGGCTCCCCAGGGAGACGCACTAGGCCTCACAAAGCCCTTCTCCAAAAGATCCTGCAACTGGGACTTGAGCTCTCGCAACTCAAGTGGTGCCATCCTGTATGGTGCGGTGATGGGGCTGGTCCCTGGTACTAGTGAGATCTCAAACTTGATCTCACGCTTGGGCGGTAGTCCTGGCAACTCATCTGAGAACACGTCGGGGTACTCTCTGACCACCAGGATGCTCTGGAAATCTGCCACAAGGCTGGGCTCTGCCACCACACAAGCTAGGAAGCCCTCACACCCCTGGCCCAAAAGTCTCGCCGCCCGAAGTGCAGAAATGCACCTAAAGCCTCCGTCCACTGGCTGACCGTGGAACTCGAAAGAAAGTAACTCCGGTATGGAGAAGACGATCTTCCTCTCAAAATAGTCCACCAAAGCGTGGTAAGAGGACAGCCAGTCCATCCCCAGAATTACGCTGAAGTCCTCCATTTGTATCATAATCAGGTCAGCGGGAAGACCATGTCCCCCAATACTGACCTCGCAACCCGTGTACACCTCCTCAGCTACAAACAGCTGACTGCTCGAACCTCTGATCACGAATGGATCATCGAACAGCATATAATCCTGGCTCAAACTAACTGCGAAACTGGCTGCGACAAATGAGTGCGTAGCGCCGGAGTCGAAAAGCACGTAAATGAGTCTGCCGGAAACTGAAACCATACCTGCCACCACTGATCCCGAAGCTCTGGCATCCCTGTGTGTCAGGGCGTTGATACGCCCCTCAGCCCGAGGTGCGGACGAAGCAGCCACACTCTACGTCGGACGGGTAGCTGCTGGCCAGTACCCTCCTCGTGACTGCTGTCCTCCTCGCGCCTGGGAACCGCGTCCTCCTACTCGCCCTCCAGTGCTCGGCGTGGGAAGTATCTGCTGACCTCCTGCCCTAAACGGGAAGTCCCTCCTGATATGACCCGGCTGGCCACACTGGTAGCAGAGGGGAACCTGACTCCCGCCCCCAGTGGGTCCCTCTGTCGACTGGGCGGGGGTCCGGTGCTGGCAATTGGCCCCTGTCGAGGGCCCCCAAAGGCCACTGATGGCCCTGCAAAACATGACGGCTCTCCTGCAGACACCACGTGTCCCCTCTCTCGCCGGCCCTGTGAAAAGTTTGGCTGGTAGGGCCTCTTCCACCCGCTGTTAGTATCTCGCGCGGATGGGGTGGTCTCCTTGTAGGTCATAGCTGCCTCCACCACCCTCGAGAATGTAGGAAACTTCAGGGGTTTGACATACCCTCGAATCGCAGGCTGGAGCCCCTCAGTGAACCTCCAAAGGTGCTCCTCCTCAGTGGCTACTGCTGTCGCTGCGAAGCGAGACAGCTCCAGAAAATGCGTGCGGTATGCGCTCACGGTCATCGTCCCCTAGCGGAGAGTGTGGAACTCCCGCCTCCTCTAATCCTACCACGTCTGGGGAAAGTACTGCTCGCAGAAGAGGGTGACGAACTGGTCCCAGGTCAGCTCGTCCCTCTCCTGTCCCTTAACCGCCCTCCACCACCTATGTGCCGCACTCTCCAGCTGGTACGTGGCAAAGGCCACGCGGCACTCCACTGGGGGGCGAAGGGTGTCGAAAACCTTCTCGATCTGCTCGAGCCAGTCCTCCGCCTCAGTCGAGTCCTCATCCCCCTTGAAGGAGGGGAGCTTCAGCTTCTGGAACTGCCCGAAAAGCTCGAAGTGGCGCTGCAGTGGAGATGCTGGTGCACCTCCCGGTAAAGGAGCCTCGTGCACAGAAGTGTCGGAGGAAGGTGGGGGCAGTGGCGGCCCATCCCCTTCCCCGCGTCCAGCGCCGCGTCCATCGCGTGGTCCCACAGAGGACTCCCCCTCTGCAGCTGGTGATGGCCAACCGCGGTGCTGCTTTGTGCGTATTTTTGTTTATTATAATACAATCGTTGTAGTATAAGATAAGAAGCTACGGTTGTCATTACCATAGAAATTTACTCTGAAATAGTTTCCCGAGGTCGAACTCAGGGAGCTACTGGAATTGTAGAAGTACAAAGTTTCTTTACAAAAATAAGAGAGAGAGAGAGATAGATTTCTGTTTTTAGCTTCTTCTTCTCTTCTTCTCTTTGTGCATGTCTTCTTTCCTCTTCTTTCTTCTGCTGCTCTTCCTATCTTCTTCTTCTCTTCTTTCTCTTCAGCTGCAGTATCTCTCTCTACGGGTCTTCTTCTTCCTTGGCTCTGTTTGCCTTCAATTCCTCGTCTTCTTCTGCTTGTCTTCTATTTCTTTTCTTCTTCAGTTCTTCTTCTTTTTCTCGTCTCTGTCTTCTGCTCCTCAGCTGCGGAGCCTTCTTCTTCCTCTTCTTTTCTACTTTATCTCCTCTGAAGGTTCATCCGTCATCTGATACAGCCGTCAAATGACTTAAACTGCGGTCTGCTACAGTGCTTCTCCTCCTTTTTTCTTCCTTCGCTGCTTCTTCTTCTTTGGCGAGCCTTCTTCTTCTTCTGCTTCTTCCTTGCCCAGCCTCTTCTTCAGAGTTTCTTCTTCTACTGCTCCTTCTCTTCTCCTTCCTGCGGCTAAGTGATGAACCTTTCTCCTTCGCGCCCTGTTCCTGCATAAGGCACAGCAAAACCTAGCCCTTCCCTCTACCCGCACGTCTCTCTCTCTCTGTAAACCGCTCACAGGAAGCTCTCCCAGAGACGGGTTATCGGGTCGGATAGCGTACCCGTGACCAGGCGCACCGGCGTGGGTGGTGCGCGAGGAGTGCAGGGTAAACGGGTCGGCCGGGTCCACGTAGAGTGGGTCGCGGATGAGGCGGGTAAGAGGGCGAGGGGACCTCACATCGTGTTCTGAGGCGATAAGGTAAAAACACAAAATCAATTTAAATGGGTGCGACGCTTCGAGGACTCACGATGTGGGACTAAATTGATGCTCCTTCTCGTGTGTGCCCGCAGGAGAACCTCCTCGCAATCTGCTCAGCTGCTGCTGCTGTTGGTGCCAAGTGCTGAAGCAAAAGTCTTCACAGACTTCACCCTAGTCCACAACACCTGGAGCGCAGCTGCCCCGACGACTGGAGCCTGCTTGGAAGCTGCTTCAATCGTCAACAATGGCGGTAGGGCTCCAGAACCTGTCGTGCACGAATACAGCCTATCAACCTAATCAAACCACCGGGGAACCTTCGCCGTGGCACGGCGAAGGTAGTGCGAGGTGCAGCAGGCCGCGGGATAGCCTAGGCATGCGTGCCTAGGTCGTTCTGTGGCCGGAAAAGTGGGTGTGACTGGGGGAGTGTTGTGGAGGTGTAGACTGGCAGTGGAGGGGCGGAGGGCGTTTGGTATGATGAGGCGGAGCTTTTGGGACAGTTGGCGAGTCGCATGGGGTTGTGGGATGACGGGGGCGACTCGCCGGAGAGTGGTCGGAGGCGGGGAAGGTGAGGGTGATCAGGCGTGGTCGTTGGGCAATCAAGCAAAATAGATTGGGGAAAAGAAAGAGGGGAAGAAGGGGAGTAACTGCAACCTACCTATAGGGGCGAAGGGGGCCAGAGCGGCGGGCAGTCGTACCGACTATCGTCGGAGAAGAAACACCCAGAGGGAGAGAGCATCGGCAAGGAAGTGGGCAGGGAGGCGCGCTCTTGGTACGGCGCGACGCGGGAAGATTGGGCGAAGCTGGCTCTACTGCTGGTATTGCAGCAGAGCGACGAGAAGGAGGAGGAGTGGCTGCCGGAGCTGGTGGGTTTCCTGTTGGAGTGGGGAGAGAGGAAGGGTTGAGGGTTTCTCTGCCAAGACCAGACTGCGAGAACCGGCTGGCGATGCTGGTTCTTATAAAGGCGGTGGCGGAGAGGCGGATGCAGGCTGGCGACGTGCGCCCCTCACCGGAGTATGGTCGGAGACGACACCCATACCTTCCGCGCGTTCGCACGGAAGGTGTGGGGGTCGTCAGGCAGCATGGCCGAGTCCCTGCGACAGCAGACGTCGCAGGGAACTCCGCGTTCACTTTGCAGGACGTCCCCCTCACCCTACGCGGCGCCATGCTCCGCGCAAAGTCGCCGGAGCATGCTGCTGCGCAGAGACTTGCAGGAGGAACCAAAATGCAAAGAACGACGAGGAGATTGGTGGCCAAAATGCAAGGGTTTAGAAAGTTAAGGGTCAAAAAGTAAATGATGAGGACCAAATTGCAAAGTCGGTCAAGGAGGTTTCTTCTTAGGCTCAAGTTTTTATGCATGACTATGTTGAACCTAAAGATTTTAATGGTGAATTTTGTTTCTAGGTCAGACCATGTTTGACAGGCAAATTTACGTAAAAACCCAAATTAAATCATTAATTGGGCATGGTTCTCAATGTAGGTCAAAATGGGTTTCTAAGGCCAAATTGAAGGTTCTAAACCCTAGAGATTATTTTTATATGAATTTTAGAGGATTTAATTGATCTTTACCCTACCTCGAACCTCGTGAATTGAAGTGGGTTTATTTTAGGGTTACAAAATGTCATTTAATTCCTTGGAGTTGCTGTAGCCCTTGTTAGGTCAGATCATCCAACTTTCCTTCTTATTAGGTTAGTTTGACATGTGTTTGGACCCTTAATTACCCTGTTTGCAAATTGTGTTGGTGAAATTGCATTTTTACCCCTTATGACTTGTTTTCTTTTTGAACTCAGAATTCTCTAAGTTAAGCCTTTCTTTGAGTAATGTAGGAGCTTTTTCTTGTATATTTAGGTTAGATTGTGCTAGTTAGGGTTCATGATGAGGTTCTCATCATACCCCCATGCCTAGCTTTTGCTAGTCCCTTAGCAGAAACTTAAGGTTTCAACCTTTGTTCTAGACCATGAAGTTCTTAATGGTTTCAGATAAGTGCTTTTTTCATTTGAACCTAGATTTGGTTAGAATGTTGACCATAGGCCTAAAAGGTACTCTAGTACTAACCAAGATCCAGATCTGTCTAGCCTCAGCCCCAGTCCTTAGCAAAGGTTTTTAAGGCCCGCAAGAATTAACCTAAGGTCTATTGGACTTTATGGTTAAAGCACCCATGCTTGAAATGATTTTAGCCCTGGCTCAGTTCGTAGTGCGTTTTGTAAGAGAGAGAGATAGAAGATTTTTCTGTTTGGAGAGTTTTCTCTCTCCTTTTCTTTTTAATTCTAGCTTAGGATTGGCTTTTCAATACGGACTGTATCAGATTCCTTATTCCCATCATCAATCCTCAAGGGTTCCTGGCAATCGATGCTTCGAGATAGCACCGCCCATGGCAACCCCCGGAACCCTGGCTATTGAGATTTCGAGATAATCCCATCCATGGTGTTCCGTGGCTGAATCCAGACCCTGGCAATTGACACTTCGTGATAATGCCATCCATGGAATCTGAACCAGCAGAGTGCTTACATGCCCCTAGTAGGATATGTAAATATCCTAAGAGACAAGCACCGAGGAGATGATATTTTGTTACGCAACTTTGAGGGGAATTTCCCACCTCTCCGCGCTGGGAACTCGTCCAAATCAACTTGTGTTGATCGGCCACTCCTACTCTAGGTGTTCTTTTCAGAATTTTGCGACGCTTCTGCGTGATTTTGATTTTTACGCTTACTGAACCAGGCTGTGTGCGAGGTTAGGGTGCTTAGGTTACTGAGTCCCGTAAACCAAAAGTTAGTTAATGAGGCCAAATACTCCCTAAGGCTTGGACTTAATACTTAAGCTTTTCATTTTCCTCAACCTCTTGAGGAATGTCTAGATCTTAATGGCTACTAAGAGTCTATTCAAGAATGCCTAAGGTTTGCGTTCTTACTAATCTCACCATGCACTTTTCATTTCTTTTCTTGAATGAGGTCTAGAACTTAGGTTAATTCCTTAGTTTCTTACTAATGACTATCACTTTTTTTTTTCATTTTGTGCTCCTTTTTTCCTTTTGTTTCTTTTCCTTCTCCCACAAAATTTCCTTTCTCCTCTTATTTTATTATTCTTTTTTCGAAAAAAAAATTTTAATTTTTGTGGTGCTTTTGGTATATGTGAATTTTTTTGTTTAAAACCTTTTCTTACAAGTTTTGCACTTTTATACCCTCCCATGCCTAAGGTTTGCAATGTCCTCATTGTGACTTAGGGGATTTTTATTCAACTTAGTTCATTCCTTAGGACAGAAGTTTTGATGAGTGAATGGGTCGGGGTGATTGTGGCGGACGATTTCTAATCCCAGATGCAAGCATCTGAGGTGGAGTCGACTATCTTAAAGGTGAACCTCAAGTGCACAAAGGTGTCAAAAAGGTTTTAGGTTTTCAAAGAAAATGACGGGCTGCCTCCCGTTAAGCACTAAGTTTTACGCCATCGGCTGGACGAAATAAGCTCAAGGGGAATGGAGGATATAAGATGACTCAGCCAAATCGGTAGAAGTTACATCAATGAACGGCTTGAGTCTCTGACTGTTCACGATAAAAGGTTCGAAATCAAGGCTGAGCGGACTGATTTTGACGGCTCCATTTCCAAAAACCTGTCGGACCAAGTATGGTCCGACCCACTTGGATCACAACTTCCCAGGGAAAAGTTTGAATCGGGCATCAAAGAGTAGGACCTTCTGACCAGGATGAAAGATCTTTCTCGAGATATGCTTGTTATGGAAAGCTTTAACCGGCTCCTTGTAGATTCGCGAGTTCTCATACACGTCTAGGCGTAATTCATCGATCTCGCTGATTTGAAGCTTTCTGTGGGTTCCGGCCTTCGAAAGATCTAGATTACAGTTCCGTACTGCCCAATAGGCTTTATACTCCAGTTCGACGGAAAGGTGACATGCCTTCCCATACACCAGTCTAAAGGGAGATATGCCTAATAGGGTTTTGTGGGCGGTCCTATAGGCCCACAAGGCTTCCGGAAGTCGGGACGACCATTCCTTCCTGTCAGGCCGAACAGTGACCTGCAGGATTTTCTTGATCTCCCGATTTGATAGCTCAGCTAGACCATTAGTCTGGGGGTGATAAGGAGTAGAGATTCGGTGAGACACCCCGTACTTGATCATCAATGACCTAAACTGAGTATTTGTGAAATGGGTTCCCCCATCTGAGATTATAGCACGAGGAATTCTGAACCTTTAGAAAATGTTTTGATGAATGAATTTGAGAACGATTTTGTGATCACAGGTTCGGGTTGGTATGGCTTCGATCCATTTGGAAACGTAGTCCACAGCTAGCAGAATGTATTCAAAACCATCCGAAACAGGAAAGGGGCCCATAAAATCAATCCCCCAAACATCAAAAATTTCGCATACGAGATCGGCTACAAAGGCATCATGTCGCGATGGCTCATGTTGCCCAAAGTTTGGCAATGACTGCATGCCTTGCAGTGACTGTATGCATCTTTGAACAGCATGGGCTAGTAAAAGCTGCACTGGAGGACTTTTGATGCGATTTTATGCCCAGAGAAATGGCCACCGCATGCCTGGTCATGGCAGAAAGAGAGAATATTATTGATTTCCTCTTCCGGAACACATCTCCGGATGATTTGATCAGCACCTATGCGGAAGAGGTACGGGTCTTCCCAAATGTAATACTTGGCATCAGAGCGCAATTTGTCTTTCTTGGCATTCGGCCAATCAGACGGGATCTGATGAGATGCCAGGTAGTTTACTATATCAGCAAACCATGGAAGTCTAGTACCAATAGTCAGCAGGTACTCATCAGGAAAATGTTCCTTGATGGGTCCGTAAGGGTTGATAATCTCAGAAGGAAGGCGGGACAAATGGTCGGCTACCACATTCTGCCTTCCCGCCTTGTCGCGAATCTCGAGATCGAATTCTTGGAACAGCAAGATCCATCGGATTAATCGGGGCTTCGCGTCCTTCTTGGCAAGGAGATGCCTTACAGCCGTGTGATCTGAGTAGATGATGACGTGGGAACCCAGGAGATACGATCGGAATTTTTCAAGGGCAAATACTACGGCTAGCAGCTCTTTCTCTGTAACTGTGTAGTTACGCTGAGCCTCGTCAAGTGTCTTGCTAGCGTAGTAGATGACCACGGGTTTCCCGTCAGTTTTCTACCCCAGGACCGCTCCTACAGTGAAATCAGACGCATCGCACATGATCTCAAAGGGTTGAGACCAGTCAAGGGATTGTAGGATAGGTGCCTAGGTGACTCGGTCACGAAGGTTTTCAAAGGCTATTAAGCATTCCTTGGGGATTTCAAAGGGTACATCCTTAGAGAGAAGAGTAGTCAAGGGACGCGCGATTTTCGAGAAATCAGGAATGAAATGACGGTAAAAATCGACGTCCCTAGAAAAGAACGGATGTCCCTGATCGAGCTAGGCATAGGAAGGTGAGAGATTAGATCAACCTTAGCTCAATCCACTTGGATGCCTTTCTCAGAGATTAAATGTCCCAGGACAATTCCCTAAGGCACCATGAAATGACTCTTTTCCCAGGAAAGAACCAAATTCACATCGATGCACCGCCTGAGTATTTGGACCAAGTGTTGGAGGCAATCGTCAAATGATGCTCCAAAAATTGAAAAGTCATCCATGAAGACTTCCAGATAGTCACCTACCATATCTGAGAATATGGCAAGCATGCACCGCTGAAAAGTCGCAGGTGCATTGCAAAGACCGAAAGGCATCCTTCGGAATGCGTACGTTCCGAAGGGGCAGGTGAACGTGGTCCTCTCTTGGTCCTCTAGATGGATTGCCACCTGGTTGTAACCGGAATACCCGTCAAGAAAGTAGAAGAAACTATTTCCCGATAGTTTCTCGAGGATCTGATCAATGAAAGGTAGTAGGAAATGATCCTTCTTCATGGAATAATTGAGTTGTCGGTAATCTATACAGACTCTCCACAAGTTAGCTAATCAGGTAGGAATGACTTCTCTGGTTTCAGTCGTTATAGTGGTGAGCCCTGCCTTTTTAGGCACGACCTGAATTGGGCTCACCCAACGACTATCAGAGATCGAGTAGATGATCTCGGCATCTAACCACTTGATGATCTCCTTTTTCACGACCTCCTGCAGATTGGGGTTCAAGCGTCTCTGCATTTCACAAGAAGGTCGTGCGCATTCTTCTGAATAGATATGATGAGTACAATAAGAGGGACTTATTCCAGTCAGATCATCGAGTGTCCATCCGATGGCTCTGCGATGTTGCTGGAGGACAGCAATCAGACGGGATTCCTGTTCGGGATTGAGCTTGGAATTGATAATCACAAGAAGGGTCTGATTAGAACCCAGAAAGATGTACTTCAAGTGATCAGGAAGGGGCTTTAGTTCAAGGATGGGGTTATCAACAGCAGCGGGTTGTTCAGAATAGATGTGAGGTTCAAGGGTAGGAGCTATTGGTTTGTCTAAATCTGTATTTGACTCCTCTGTTTGCGGGTCAAGATCGTTTTGTGGTTGATGAGGTATAATCATGTCATTCTCAAAGTGTGTTTCATCAACCAAAGCTCTAATGTCACAAATTTGTTCGATGACACCTCAATTGATTCCTTGTTGGGCCTTAAATATATCAATTTTCAGGGTTTGGTTTCCAAATTTGAGCTCTATTTGGCCCTCCTCATAGCTAATGTTAGCTCTAGCAGTAGCCAATAAAGGTCTCCCTAGAATGATCGGTGTATCCCTAGGGTTTTCAGGTGTGTCCATGTCTAAGACTATAAAGTCTACAGGAAAGTAGAAATCCGGCACCCTTACAATAACATCCTCGAGAATCCCTTTTGGTGACTTTATAGATTGATCTGCTAATTGTAATGTTACCTCAGTTGGTTTTAGCTCAGATTCTTCTAGATGGTTAAGTAAGGATGTGGGTATCAGATTTATGAAAGCACCCAAGTCTAGCAATGCTCTATCAAATTGGGTATCACATATCTTGCAGGAAATCAGGGGAGTACCAGGATCTTTAGCCTTGGGTGGCAGTCTGCTTAGGATTACAGAGCTGGCTTGCTCTGACAGTACAATTGGACTCCCACTCTTGGTTCGCGGCTTACGCTGGGGTTTACACACATTTTTTAAGAATCGTGCGTAAGCCGGTACGTGGCGGATTGCATCCATCAAGGGGATGTTTATGTGGACCTGCTCAAAGAGCTTGACCAGGTCCTCCTCAAGTGCCACGGGCTTGGTAGTCTTCTTTCCCTTGGTCAAGGCCTCGGGAAACGGAACCTTGGTTAGTTCTTCTAGGATAGGTCCAGGTCTTTGATCTGGGATAGGGATAGGAACGTCCTGGATTACTGTCCTAGGATTGGGATCACTACCAGGCTTGGAGTGGTTTGGATAAGATGGATCTTGGGTTTCCTTACCACTACGGTTTGTCACGGAATTAAGTCCTGCCTGGTTTTGGTTGGGATTGGGTAAGATGGGTTGCTGCTGATAGCCCGCAAAAGAAGTGGAAGCCTCCATCCCGTCGGGTGAAGGAACAGAGGGGCCTGATAAATCATGTGGGCTTGGCCCAGGTTTGGGTTCATAACGCGCCGCTGTGTTGGCACGTTATTCGGGTTAGGAAGAGGTTGGGAAGGAAGTGTGCCTGCCTGGCAAGAATTTGCCAACTGGGCCAGTTGATTTCGGACCTCTGTAAGTTCGTCCTTGTGTTGTTTTTGGATAGCCGCATTCATTCTTTAAATGTCAGCCAAAGTCTGAAGGATAAGGGACATTTGATCCTGATTTGGCCTTGATGGATAAGTAGGGTTGGGCCGAGGCTGAGGCGGCTGGTAAGGACGAGGGGGCTATGGGCGGGGCTGAAAGGGTGGTCTTTGGGTTTGGGAATTTCCCACCCACTGAAAGTTGGGATGGTTTCGCCATCCAGGGTTGTAGGTGTTGGAGAATGGGTCGTTCTGGATGGCGTTGAGGTCCTCGCAGGTCTGAGGAACCTCCAGGGAATCAGAGAAAGGGGGAATGGAATTCCCCGGGCTGGTATAGAAAGGATCGGATAACCCTCCGATCCGAGAATCAGATGGGGATGGATATAGATTCATCCCAGGGGAAGATCGGTGGAGAATGTTTTGCACAGTCTCTCGTGTGGAAGGAGTCTATGCAAGGAAGCTATGCGCAGAGGTGGCTCGCTGCAAGTGCTGAGTCAGCTCATCCACCTTCTTCTCAATGATTGAGACATTGTCCAATCGACTGGCCATTAATTCCAAGTCGACTGATGCGGACAGGCCCTGCATCTCATGTGCTCCCCTAGGGTTCGTCGATGCGCAGGAATTCGTCCTATCGAATAATTCCATGGAGTCATTGATGATGGAGTTTTCGCACATGTTTTCCAGAATCTCCCACACGGTGTCCTCATGTTGACCCATGATATTCCCTCCGTAGGTTGCATTGACGAAAAGACGGATGTCTTCACGAAGTCCCTGGTAAAAAGATTGGACTTGTTCCCATTTAGGAACTCCGTGATGGGGGCACTTTCTCATGAGATACTGAAAGCGATCTCATGCCTCATGGAGAGGTTCCCCTGTTTGCTGAGTGAAGTGAGTAATCTGATGGTGCAAGGCATTGGTTCGACCAACGGGAAAGAACTTCTTCAAAAATTCGGACTGAAGTTCTTCCCAAGTGTTGATCGGCCGGGTCTGAGTTTGATACCAATGAGCGGCCTTGTCCATAAGAGAGGAGAACATCTTCATGAGGAGAATGTCCCAATTTTACGTATCTGACCCAAAAGTTTGGGCCAGATACTTTAGCTGTTTGATGTGCTGGAAGGGATCTTCGGAATTAAGCCCATGGAATTTAGGTATAGCATGAATCATATTGGGCTTTAATTCAGAATCAGGTCCTCCAGTCGGGATTCTGACTCGAGGCTCAATAGCCACCGCAGCAGGATTATAATGGTCCGGCATCATAGGCCGCTGAGGTGGGTGCACAAAGTTTTGGAAGAGGTCATTGAGTCGCTGGAGCTGGTGCTCCAGATTGTTTTCTTCCTCAACTGGCTGAGCCATGATGGGGGAAGAAGAAGAGCTTAGTTCTGAATCTGATGAGAGAATAATGTGGTGGGGTTGCTGCATTAACACGGGCGTCGAGGCTTGGCCTTGACGGGAGTGAATTTCTAAAGGATGTCTTAAGGGTGGTCTTAAGGACCTCCTACCGTACATGCACCGAAGGATGTGATGATGAGATTAAAAGGTGCTGGACCCAATCGAGATACCCAAAAATTGTTGGGTGACTATAAAGGTGCGGGGCAGATGGACCCCTTTTGATCAAAAAGATCGGCCACCTGGGAATTACCTGGGCAGCCAGAGAGGGTGAGTCCCGCGAAGCCCCCTACACGGTAGAGCGTCCCCACGGGTTATAAGGTTTCCCCCACCCGACCTCTCTTGTCACTGTGGTTCCAGGTAAACCAGAATGGGGACCTTGACCTCTTAAGTCTACCTCTTTTACTTTAAGATCAAAGTGCTTAAGGTTCCACTTGAACTTTTAAGTATTTTGAGTGAAAAAGTGACTTAATTTTAAGGTTGGTTGACCCAAGGGGTCAACTTCACCTCTTGTTCCTTTGAGAGCTTTTGGGTCCTTTCTTTTAAGGCTCAAATGGATTTAAGAGCCTGATTTGCTTAGGGTTCCTCTTGTATAGATCTTTTCAAACAAGGTTTAGGCACACCTCTTCTTGGAAATATTTTTTTCTTTGTTAAGAGAAGGTGTGTCTCTAAAAACCCTAGCTTTTCAATCCTTGAGTTGGCTCTAGTTGGTCTATTTTAGTTGCCTCAAAATTTAGTATCTAGGGCTCAATCAAGAAGGTTTTAGCCCTAGTTACCTTAGTTGGATGAACAGTTAAAAATGTGTTGAAATGAAAAATTAGGCAACTTTGATGAATTACTAAGTATAACACAGGTAGCCCTAAGTTGATTCTTCTTTTCATTCCTTTTCAGATTTTGAGGGGGTTTAAGAGAGGGCTAATAAGGATTACCTGTTCCTTGAAGTGTTTGCTGTGCGGCTGCTCTTCTATTTTTTTTTCTTTACCTGCACACAAGAGGGAAAAGATTAGAAATTTTTAAAAGAGTTTAAAGCTTCTAGAATAGCCGTTGCTCCTCGGCAATGGCGCTAAAATATGGTGATGGCGTACCGCGGTGCTGCTTTATGCGTATTTTTGTTTATTATAATACAATCGTTGTAGTATAAGATAAGACAGCTACGGTTGTCATTACCATAGAAATTTACTCGGAAATAGTTTCCTGAGGTTGAACTCAGGGAGCTACTGGAATTGTAGAAGTACAAAGTTTCTTTACAAAAATGAGAGAGAGAGAGAGAGATAGATTTCTGTGTTTAGCTTCTTCTTCTCTTTGTGCATGTCTTCTTTCCTCTTCTTTCTTCTGCTGCTCTTCCTATCTTCTTCTTCTCTTCTTTCTCTTCAGCTGCAATATCTCTCTCTACGAGTCTTCTTCTTCCTTGTCTCTGTTTGCCTTCAATTCCTCTTCTTCTTCTGCTTGTCTTCTATTTTTTTCTTCTTCAGTTCTTTTTCTCGTCTCTGTCTTCTGCTCTTCAATTGCGGAGCCTTCTTCTTTTTCTTCTTCTTCTTTTGTGCTTTATCTCCTTTGAAGGTTCATCCGTCGTCTGTACAGCCGTCAGACGACTTAAACTGCGGTCTGCTACAGTGCTTCTCCTCCTTTTTTCTTCCTTCGCTGCTTCTTCTTCTTTGGCAAGCCTTCTTCTTCTTCTGCTTCTTCCTTGGTCTTCTGCCTTGCCCAGCCTCTTCTTCAGAGTTTCTTCTTCTATTGCTCCTTCTCTTCTCCTTCCTGCGGCTAAGTGATGAGCCATTCTCCTTCACGCCCTGTTCCTGCATAAGGCACAGCAAAACCTAGCCCTTCCCTCTACCTGCACGTCTCTCTCTCTCTCTGTAAATCGCTCACAGGAAGCTCTCCCAGAGCCGGGTTATCGGGTCGGATAGCATACCCATGACCAGGCGCACCGGCGTGGGTGGTGTGCAAGGAGTGCAGGGTAAACGGGTCGGCCAGGTCCGCGTAGCGTGGGTCGCGGACGAGGCAGGTAAGAGGGCGAGGGGACCTCACCCCGTGTTCTGAGGCGATAAGGTAAAAACACAAAATCAATTTAAATGGGTGCGGCGCGTCGAGGACTCACGATGTGGGACTAAATTGATGCTCCTTCTCGCGTGCGCCCGCAGGAGAACCTCCTCGCAATCTGCTCAGCTGCTGCCGCTGTTGGTGCCAAGTGCTGAAGCAAAAGTCTTCACAGACTTCACCCCAGTCCACAACACTTGGAGTGCAGCTGCCCCAATGCCTGGAGCCTGCTTGGAAGCTGCTTCAATCGTCAACAATGGCAGCAGGGCTCCAGAACCTGTCGTGCACGAATACGGCCTATCGGCCTAATCAAACCACAGGGGAACCTTCGCCGTGGCACGGCGAAGGTAGTGCGAGGTGCAGCAGGCTGCGGGACGACCTAGGCGTGCGTGCCTAGGTCGTTCTGCGGCTGGAAAAGTGGGTGTGACCGGGGTAGTGTTGTGGAGGTGTAGAGTGGTAGTGGAGGGGCGGAGGGCGTTTGGTATGATGAGGCGGAGCTTTTGGGACAGTTGGAGAGTCGCATAGGGTTGTGGGATGACGGGGGCAACTCGCCGGAGAGTGGCCGGTGGCGGGGAAGGTGAGGGTGATCAGACGTGGTCGTGGGGCAATCAAGCAAAATAGATTAGGGAAAAGAAAGAGGGGAAGAAGGGGAGTAACTGCAACCTACCTATAGGGACGAAGGGGGCCGGAACGGCGGGCAGTCGTACCGACTATCGTCGAAGAAGAAACACCCAGAGGGAGAGAGCGGCGGAGAGGAAGTGGGCAGGGAGGCGCGCTCTTGGTACGGCGCGACGCGGGAAGATTGGGCGAAGCTGGCTCTGCTGCTGGTATTGCAGCAGAGTGACGAGAAGGAGGAGTGGCCGCCGGACTTGGTGGGTTTCGTGTCGGAGTGGGGAGAGAGGAAGGGTTGAGGGTTTCTCCGCCAAGACCAGACTGCGAGAACCGGCTGGCGATGCTGGTTCTTATAAAGGCGGTGGCGGAGAGGCCGATGCAGGCTGGCGACGTGCGCCCCTCGCTGGAGTATGGTCGGAGACGAGACCCATACCTTCCGCGCGTTCACACGGAAGGTGTGGGGGTCGTCAGCCAGCATGGCTGAGTCCCTGCGACAGCAGACGTCGTAGGGAACTCTGCGTTCACTTTGCAAGACGTCCCCCTCGCCCTACGCGGCGCCATGCTCCGCGCAAAGTCGCCGGAGCATGGTGCTGCGTAGAGACTTGCAGGAGGGACCACAATCCAAAGAACGACGAGGAGATTGGGGGACAAAATGCAAGGGTTTCGAAAGTTAAGGGTCAGAAAGTAAATGATGAGGACCAAATTGCAAAGTCGGTCAAGGAGGTCTCTTTTTTGGCTCAAGTTTTATGCATGACTATGTTGAACCTAAGGATTTTAATGGTGAATTTTGTTTCTAGGTCATACCATGTTTGACTGGCCAATTTACGTAAAAACCCAAATTAAATCATTAATTGGGCATGGTTCTCAATGTAGGTCAAAATGGATTTCTAAGGTCAAATTGAAGGTTCTAAACCCTAGAGATTATTTTTCTATGAATTTTAGAGGGTTTATTTGATTTTTACACTGCCTCGAACCTCGTGAATTGAAGTGGGTTTATTTTAGGGTTACAAAATGTCATTTAATTCCTTGGAGTTGCTGTAGCCCTTGTTAGGTCGGATCATCCCACTTTCCTTCTTATTAGGTTAGTTTGACCTGTGTTTGGACCCTTAATTACCCTGTTTGCATGTTGTGTTGGTGAAATTGTATTTTTTCCCCTTATGACTTGTTTTCTTTTTTTACTCAGAATTCTCTGAGTTAAGCCTTTCTTCGAGTAATGTAGGAGCTTTTTCTTGCATATCTAGGTTAGATGGTGCTAGTTAGGGTTCATGATAAGGTTTTCATCAGCAGCCTCAGGGAGAGGCGCTCGGGGCGGTGGGTGGAGCTCCTCTCGTACTATATCCCGTATCAGCTGGGCGAGGTCTTAGGCCTGAAGGCCTGGGAGAAGTGGCTGGTCCACTGAGACATCGACTGCAACACACCCACCTCGCCGACCTTGTCCTCGGCCGCGCCTGCGACCTGCCTCGCTAGTCCCTCGTCAAGGCATCTCCTACAAGGAGACGCGAAACAGAACGGAAGCACGTCAATATGGGACGATATCTAATGAAGAAGTCTAAGAGCTAATGTCAAAAGAAACGTTGTGGTGGCTACTCTAGTTACAGACACGTGAATTGGTTATTTTCCAATCAGTTGATTCACTTCTCAAGACGACCTTGCTCTGATACCATCTTGTAACACCCCGATTCCCGAATCCCTACGAGACACGAGAATCAGACTGACTCGACTGATCCCAAGACCCAGTCGTCCAACGAGAAAGTAACCAAAAGAGCAGTAAAATAAACCACATTCACCATATATATAACTAGCAGTAACAAAATACAGCAGTAAAGAAGGGAAATACTATAGTATACACCACCA
Source organism: Thalassia testudinum (assembly GCA_037157565.1). Taxonomy (NCBI): domain Eukaryota; kingdom Viridiplantae; phylum Streptophyta; class Magnoliopsida; order Alismatales; family Hydrocharitaceae; genus Thalassia; species Thalassia testudinum. The sequence continues at coordinate 61,814,957 of JAZHRO010000030.1, forward strand.
CAACAAAAGAGAAATAAACATGTACATAACATAAAGCTTACAATAAAGAGAGTACAGGAAGTAACAAAAAACTACTCACTACAGCGGAAAGAAAAGTACAGAAGGTACTATAAGTAACACTATTGGGCTCTACTAGGCCCAGCACCGTCTACAGCCGCTGACTCTGGTTGCTCAACACCTGATCCTGAAAAGGTAACAAGGGTGACACGTCAGCGAAACGCTGAGTAGAGTGGCAACTAAAAGCTAAAAGAAGTAGTAGTGTGTACAATAGCTGTTATATTTTTACTTCTTTATTTATATCTTTCCATTTATTCACTGTTGATTTACTTCTCAGATCCTTCTCTTGATCTTGAATGTTCCTCGTGGGAACGATCTTGATTGCAGTCTTTTCCGAAAAGTAGAAGTAACACGTGGTGCTCTCCTGGCCGGGAGAGTCCCCCGTGGTGGTCCTACCCTCAGTCAACCACCCCAAGGTCGCTGACAGACGTAACGGTGACTACGACATGCGTGATAAACGCAAGGGTAGCTACCCCGCACTAGCATGCGGTCAGTCATTTCCGTTAACGGGTGCGCCCAAAGCACAGCACAGAACCAGTATAGGGCAGAGCCCTCTCAGTAATAGGGGTCTAGCCCCTCCACAGTAACCAAATAGGGGTCTTGCCCCTCCACAGTCCGCGCACCCTCGCCTGACTACCCTGGTTTGCCCAGTGGGCCTAACAAGTCGGTGTAGGAGAGCTAGCAGAACCCCGGGGCCCGTGGGGTAGCTAGTGCTCTACCTACACTAGTAGCACTCCTCAGTACTGTGTACACGAGGGCCAAAAGTTGGTACAAAGTGGCCAGACCTAATCCCGGGTCCCTGGGGCGGCTAGCTCCGCTCTACACTAAACAGGGGGACAGTCGCTCTCCTTGGTACTCCATACTCAAGGGCCAGCTCACTTCCCCAATTCTATTCCATTTCCTTTCCAGGAGTTCTACTCCTAATTCCCCGTAGGGTTCATGCTCTTTTAACTCAACCAATTTAGGTTTCACCGTCCCACCTTTATATTCATATAACCCATGTTCTCAACCGTATTTATTCATTCATAACCGGCAACTGTTAACCAATTTACAGGCATTTATCATTTCCTTTCCATTTTTCGAAGACTGCAATGTTTATATATTCAACTAGTTTTCCAGTCCTAGGATTCATGCCATACCCTAGGATCTATCATTCAATCTAGTTTTCCAGTCCTAGGATTCATACAATACCCTAGGATCTATCATTCAATCTAATTTCTCAGTCTTAAGGTTCATGCAATGCCCTAGACTCTATTAATTATTTCGTAATTGTACAAATTTTGTTAAATAAGTTAAAAGGGCCACTCTACCTGCGAAACCGGGAGTTCTGGGGGTGTGGTCGGCAATCCCGCACGCCTCCGCAACCCCCAGAGCCGCAACAGAACGAGGTCATAACACAAGGATCAACACAAGGAGTTTCTCATAACCGTATACAATTACTATAAACAGGTACAGGAAATAAATCTGGAACGAATGTAACTGGAAACGCGGAAAACGGACTCCGAACGGATCCTAAACGGGTCAAAAACGACGAATCTGCCAAAAATCAGACGTCTGGAACTTCTTCCAGACGTCTTAAAATGTCGATCAGGCCATACCTTAGTCTGTGCAGTCCTTCAGACGTCCAGAAGCCCGCTAGATCGTCTAGTCTTGGTTTCCAGACGTCCAATTGTCACCCCGGTCGTCTGGAGGTCCTCCTCGTCATCTGGTACTTCGCCCAGACGTGTGATCCGTGTGGGATGGCGAGCCCTCGCACCCTCCCGAACAACACTACGCACACAAACACCCGCTCTCATCACGAAGAGGCGTAGAAGAACGCGGCGGACGGCTGCATGGCCGTACACGCGTAAAAAGGAGGTAGGAAAATATTGTACCTGTCAGACGTCTGGACCTTCCTCCAGACGTCTTCGGCGTCGTCTGGACGTAAGTCCAGACGTCTGATTCTGGGAAATTTTCCCATAATTAGGACCCGGTTCGCTTCGCGTTGCGGGCGCCTGCTGCCCGAGCTGCAGCAGCCCCTCCGCGACGCCCCACGCCAGCTGCTCCCCCGCCGGTCGGCTCTAATTTGCCCCGGCAAGCTTGCACCTTCATGGTCGAGCTTTCTTCTTCCTCTCGCAACACTCCTTCCTGCACGCCCGCTGCTGCCGCACTCGCTCGCTCGCTAGGAGAAGGAGAAGATGAAGGCGGTGGAGTGAGGGTGAGGGAGAGGGGAGCGCTATTTAAAGGCTGCGCGGGGAGAGAGAAGAGAAGCGACACGTCTGCAGGGAGAGAGGGAAAGAGCAGAACGAAGGATGTGGGTTCAGTCTGCGCGCACACGCGTGCAGACGTGAATCCGTACACCGCAAAAATTTAATTCTGGCCAGACGTCTGGGCCACTTCCCAGACGTCTTAAACTACGTCTGATGACCATGTTCATAACACTCTGGGTAGTCGGCCGAAGTGAGGAGGAGACGAGTTTGGGGGTAATCTTCGACCAATTTGAGTTTGAAGGAAGCGGTGTGGTCTGTGCTTCCTTAAATAGGCGCAGGCAGAGCGGGAAGCGCACGGGACAGCGGGAAAATCATGCCGGAGGTAAGGTCGGAGGGAGACCCATACCTCTCGAGCATTCGCATGAGAGATGTGGTGGGTTTCAGGGCATGGGGAGCTGCCCATGCGGTAGGGGGCTTCGCAGGGAGCTCCCCTTTCAAATCCGGGGGCAGCTCCCCATCCAAACGAGGTGAAAACCTCCATGCGAAGTCGCCGGAGGTATGGTCCTTCCTGCAAATGGCAAAGGGACCGAAATGAAGAAAGAGACAACGAAGTTAGGGGGGGATTTGCAAGGGTCTCAAAAAGTTGAGGGTCAGAATGTAATTTGGAGGACCAATTTGCAAAGTGGGTCAAGACGAACTTCCCTTAGGTCCAAATTTTGGTATCAACCTAATTTGGACCTAAGAAATCCAATAGTGAATTTGGATTTTAGTTTTGACCACGTTTGACCGGATATTTTGTACAAAAATCCAAATTAGGTCAAATATTGGGCATGGAACCCAATCTAGGTCAAAACAGGTTCCAAAGGCTATATTGAAGGTTCTAAACCCTATGGGATATTTTTCCATGAGTTTTATAGGATTTATTTGATTTTATATTTCCTGAAACCTTGTGAATTAAAGTAGGTCTGCTTTAAGATTACAGAATGTCATTTAATTCTCAAATTTCACAATAACACTTATCTCACTGAATCATCCCACTTTTTCTCTTATTAAGCCCAATTGACCTATGTCTAGACCCTTAGAAATCCCGTTGATGTACTGCAATGGTAAAATTACAGTTTTACCCCTTATTTCATGTTTTCCTTTCAGATCAGTAATTCCATGAATTAGGCCTTCCTTTAGGTTATGTAGGAACTTTTGTTCATTTTATCAGATCAAAATAAGCTAGTTAGGGTTCATGATAAGGTTCTCATCAAACACCTCCTTGAGCTCACGCGCATGGCTAATCGCCCCCACCCCCCTAAGTGGTTCCCTTCGTCCATCCCCTCAGCTCCCCTACCTCAATTTCTCACTTGCGGTGATAGAGCTAGCTCTCCTCCCTTCTTCAATCGCCTTTAACCGTCAGTTGTTGGCCCTTGGACACCTCCTTCTTCAGCAGAGAGTCTCCTCCATTTCGTCACCATTGACCTTCGGCCGATGGACCTTGGACACCACCTTCGTCTATTAGCTAGATTTATTGCTTTCATAGATTAAATTTACTGCTTTCTAGGAGTAGAATTAATTAGTTCATTCACTGATGAATTGTTAGATTAGTTAGGAGTATATTAGACACTAAATTCAGTGATGGATTGGGTTATATTAGAGTTAGATTAGGTCAGATCACTTTCACCCTCTCTGATCAATCCAGATCAAAGAGATGATTTTCCGCTTTCACTTCAACCCACTGATCGTCCTCCACATTTCACCGTCCACTTTCACTTATTTTCACATATTTTTCACCAATCACCCATTCACGAGAGTATACAATGGATCTAAAGCTCATAAGCTTTCAGATCTGTTGAATTGCTCAAACATTAACTCGAGGGCATTCCATTCAGCCCACATAATCATCAATGCCCTCACCATGGATTTAATTGATCTGGATTCACTTGATTTACATAGAGATGTGTTTTTCATGCTTGATCAAGAGATTAAAATTCTATTCGGTTTCAATGCTTTTCAATCAAGTGAATCGAGTTTATTTTTGAGTAATTGGATTGATTGCAATGGGTTTTAGCTTCAAGCTTTCAAAGTTTATTTTTCAATGCTTTGATTTCCAGTTTTCATCAAGCTCTTACCCAAGTTTTCAGAGTAGTTATGTTTTTAAGGTAGTTTAGGCCTATGAATTTCATATTCACTGAGATGAGGCCTAAACCATGATCCATTAGTGCTACGACCCGATCTCAGATCCCTACTGGACTCGAGACAGACTCGCCTCGACTAATCCCAAGACCTAGTCGTCCAACGAGGAATAACCAAAACAGAAAATATTCCACAACCACACATGCAATGTACCTAGGCAGAAAATAAATAAGTAGATAGTAAAAGAAACAGACGAAATATCTCACATTATTACATGCCATCACAACTACAACAACGAAAAGTAAAGCGGAAATGTAACAGAAATAGTATTACATACTAGAGTACTCACTACTACAACTGAAAGCTTTGAAACAAAAAAGGAAACATAGCTAAGGCTAGGCTTGACTGGGTCCAGCTCCCTCTGCAGCCGGTGATGCTGGATGCTCAACTCCCAGACCTGAACAAAGTTATAAAATCCGTGGTCAGTTAACGCTAAGTAGAGTGGTAGTTAAGCCATTTAAATGCAATTAACATAAGTTAAGCATCTAATTTATTATTCATTTCCATTTAGCTCTACCAACTGGTTCTGATTTGTTCATTCTCTTAAGAAACCAATCATTTCTTGATCTGACTGTCCCTCAAGGGGACGATCTTGATTGCAGTCTTTCTCGTGATGTAGGATGTACAAGTGGTGCTCTCCTAGCTAGGAGAGGCCCCCATGGTAGTCCTACACCCAGTCAACCACCCCGAGGTCACGGTCGCAATGTAGCGGTGACTACGGCACGCGCGATAAGCACAAGGGTAGCTACCCCACACTGGCACGCGATTAGTCGTTTCCACTAGCGGGTATGCCCAAAGTACAGCACGGAACATCACAAGGATTTGCCCTCTCATAACAGGGGCCTCGCCCCTCCACAGTCTGCGTACCCTCATCTGACTATCCCAATTTGGCTAGTGGGCCTAACAAGAGTCGGTGTAGGGTGCCTAGTCCTAACCTTGGGACCCATGGGGAGACTATCTCCCTCCTTACACGAAGTAGCTTACCTCGGTACCACGTACGCGAGGGCCAAACAGGAGTCGGTGTAGAGTGACTAGTCTTAACCCCGGGTCTCAACCCAAGGGGTGGCTAGCTCCCCTCTACACTAAAAGGATAGCTGCTATCCTTAGTACCACGTACATAAGGACCAGCTCACTTCTCGTCTACATACGAGATTCTTTCCGTATGCAGGAGTTCTCCTCCTAGTTCCATATAGGGTTCATGCGCTATATTCATTTCATATAGTTTCTCAATACTCAGATCTCATTGTTCCCATATCAATTCTCATTCATATAACAGGCAGCTCAGGTTTTAATAACTGAAGAACATCACATCATGTATTTATACACTTGCTAGCAATTAGGGTTTACATGTATTTCAAAGTAAACAATGTAGCTCAAGTAATATTCATTTGCTTCTGTCCTAGGGTTCAATCAAGTCATTCTAAGCATGCACTTCATTTATTTAAATCTTAATATTAAAGTAAACCACTCTACCAGGATACACGGGTGGAATGGGGGCTCGAATCGCAGATCTCGTCACCTCTACGGGCCCCATGTACTCAACTGGCTTGAGACCTATATGTAGAATCCCTTACTAGGAGCGGGTGATGTAATAAATTACGGAAATATAATGTAAAACAATCTCACAATAAATCAATCGCACAAAGTACACAATAAATTTTAGGTGGAAACCCAAACCGGGTGAAAACCACCACCTAACCCTCTCGAGTTAGGATTTTCCGATCAACCAAGTTGATCAAATCCACTAAACGAATCACTTAAACGAGGGTGATTCAACCTCAATTACAACCACGCTACTTTGTACGAGGGTAGAGTACCTCAAACCCCTTCTCTTCATGAGAAGGATTTTGTCCCACGAAGGAGACGGGAATTCGCAAAGCGAATACCCAACCAAATAACAAAGTAAAATAACAAATATAGTCCTATAGAGCCAACAAAGATTTAAACCTAGCTTCTATAGGAATTAGGAAACTCCCTTTCGCAAGGAGTGCGTCGAATCGATGACGCGGGTGCGTGAGCCACGCGACGGTGCAATGTCGCTCTCGTGAACTACGGCGAGAGAGCGGGTGCGCGAGGGCTTGATGCTCTCAAGATGTAGAACTTGAGCTTGGAGAGCAAGAGCTTCTCTTCTTAGGATCAAGAGACACAAAATGGTGTGAAAATGTATTACTTGGTGTGTCTTTGAGTGCAAGAGGTTCCTCTCTATTTATAGAGGCCTTAGGAAGGCTTTGGAGAGCTTCCATAGTCGTTGGGTGAAAAGCCCAAGAGAATCAGGCCGAAATCAGGAACAATCATTGCACTGACAGGGTTATCAGACGTCTGATTCTGTCATCAGACGTCTGGAAGATCAGTATAAGACGTCTGGGATAAAAGTTAGACGTCTGATTTTAAGCGGGGTTCTTCCTGACTTGAATCAGATCTAAACAGGTTCTAGTGTAAGTCCATCAGACGACATATAGGACGTCTGGCACTATGTCTGGACGTCTGGAAACCTAGTTTTTCGTGGTAATGGATTTCCAAGAGAGTGCAACGGCTAAAAAATCTCTGAGAAGAGATTTTGGGTCAGCCGAGGCAAAACGGTCATCTATCAGACGTCTGGAAAGGCTTAAGGACGTCTGATAAGGCTCTAACGGTCATATCATTCAGTGTTTGTTATGCCAGCCAACGGTCCACTAATTGGACATCTGGCAAGGACATCAGACGTCTTCTAAGACGTCTGGACTAAGGTCTGGACGTCTGATTTCATCAGACAGAACTAATAAGTCCAGCCTAAATGTTATCAGACGTCTGAATCAACAATCAGACATCTTAAAACACATTATCAGACGCATGATCTTGGAATTAGACGTCTGGAAAAGCTGTTTGAACCCTATATTGGTTTTCTAAGTTTTCTACAGAAAACCTAAGTATCCTAGGGTTGTGCCGATGTTCCTAGGACTACTGTTAGGGTACTTTGAGGCTCTTTAACATGAATCTAAGTAACAAAAATAAAGAGCAACAAAAGAAATGAAAAATACAAAGAGTACACGAGAAGGGAATCTATCATATTCTTCATCTCCTTCCTTCTTCAATATATCACTCCTCGCGAATCTCTTCTGTTCTCCATCAAGCTCCTCCAATCCGTCCTGGATGCGAGCTTGAATTCCGTCTAATCACGTCTCCATTTGCAATTGACTTGAAATCTAAGACTCCAAGTGCAAATGTTAAATGACACGTGTTTTGTTATCATCAAAACAAATGATCGTGGTGCTCTAGCACCAACACTATACAATTGACCAACCATATCAAACGAGTTTAAAATCGTATACAAGTGACACTAACACGTAGAGAAACTCGAATGGAAACCAATGATACTTCGTTTGCGTAAATCCGACTCTGTTTAGGCCGACCAAACACTCTTCCCAGTTCACTTAAGCTGGACCAGGCAGGCTGGTCTAGTTGGACCGGCCGCCTGATATCTGAAACATACCAACCAGACCGAAATCAGACATCTAGAATAGTGCCCAGACGTCTTAAACAACAGTAGAGATCTCACCTTGCGTTCTACGTTAAGACTAGACATCTGAAACTCCCCACGATCGTCCTGGGGTCTTTCTAGACGTCTGTCAATGCGTCCGGACATTTAAGTCCACTATCAGATGTCTGTAGAGATGTCCAGATGTCCCCAAAGCATCTGGGAAGCCGTGCTTGTGCCTCTTCCCAACGACCCTGCATGCGCACAATGACGTACAGTCACGCGACAACAAATCGTATGACAAAATCACAGGGTCAGGGTTTTACCTCTAGAAAGCCGCCTAATTGGACTTCTGATACTACCTCCAGATGTCCGATCAGATGTCTGTCAAGGGTGCAGACGTCTGATCTGCGAAGAAACTCCTCCCAAGGACCTTTGCGAGCCTTCCTCTTCTCGTAGAGGTTCTCTCGTCCCGCAACACACATGCGCAAGGGCTCAGGCCACAGTAGAGGTAAGTGAGATGGTACAAAAGCATGCAGACCTCAAACAGGGTGTTACCTCTGCTTTTTGTGCCATATCAGATGTCTGGATGCAGCTCTGGACGTCCGACCAGACATTTGAGGATCCTCCCAGACGTTCAATTCTACGGAAAAATGTCTTTGCAGAACCATTTGCGAGGATTCTTTCCTCGCAAACAGTACTTCCTTCCTTGCAACACCTCCTCCTACCCTGTTCAGGAGCTTCAGCAGCAGCTCCTCTCGAGCTCCTCCTCGCAGCTGAACCCCAGCAGCTCCTTCTCTCCCACGCGAGCTCTAGCTCCACACTCTTCCTCGCACGATCACTCCCTCAGCAGCAATTGTATGGGGGATGGATGGGCGAAGGAAGGTAGTGCTGTAGGGAGAGGGATGTGGGGGAGAAGTAGAGGTTCCAACGCCACAATTGGGGGACTTTTTTAGCGTGTGGGTTAGGGTTAGGGTTTAGGGGAAGGGAGGTGTGCGTGGGTGTGGGGCCGAGGTCTTTTGCATAAAAGGTCCCGCAAAGGTCCCATTTTTCCTGCAGATCCCCCCTCCAAAGACTTAGGGGGTTTCAAAATGCAACGAGACCCCCAAAATCTCCAGATATGCCAACAAACTCTTGGGAAGGGTCATTTCAATTAGCTTCTACAAGATTTCCAAAGGTTCTAAACACTAATCTCTAGTGTTTAGGAGCTTTTGGTGATCAGATCACCTGTGCAAATCCCAAAACAAAAGCCAAATTGGGGGTAACATGACTTTTGATCTAATGGACTCTTTATATTGATTTCCAAGGTTGAAATGAAGTTTTTGGAGTTTATCACTGTCAAATTGGATTTGAATTGGATTTCGAAATCGATTTGGAGGTTTATAGTGATTGAAACTTAATTTTTCATAATTGAATTAGGCTTGCTGAGATTCGAGCAGCTGATATTTAGCTACTCGAATGAGAGATCTAATCCCTAATTTCATAAATTTTTGGATGGGCGAGTTCTCAGAGATAAGAATGTTTGGATGGAGCTTTAAGCAGAACTTGATGGTCTGATGTTACAGTAGAAATGGTTGCTGATTTTATGAGATTAGCAGCAGCTACTGCTCCTGTCTTCTTTGTTGCAGCCACTATCTTAGCTAGGTTGGAGATGGTTTGAGCTGGAATTAATATGAAAAATGAGCTGATGTGTAGTATATTGATAGAACATCATATATAAGCTTTCATGTATGATTCTTTGGTTCAAATTTGATTCAGTTCACATGTAAATGATGTTTCAAATTCTTTTGTTAATACATTCATGAGTATAACTATCCAAATTGAGTTTTTCAATGAAATTGATGTGGGAATTTGGTTTAACACTTCATACATATTTTATATGATACGTTGGACAATTCTAATTGTTCATTATTAAGCCCTTGGAACCTCTTTTAGGTCCTAGGTTTTCACTTCCTTTAAGGTCTAAATTGTGCTTAACTTGTAAATAAATAAAAATTATTAAAAATCATTAAAAAATAAAATAAACCTTTCTTGAGTAAGATCAAGTATTTCTTTAAATGTATGCCACGTTTCAAGATAATCTGAACCCCCAACTTAGTAGAATATATCAGTCGACGGTGTAGTATATCTTGAAACTTAATAAAAGACAAAAGCTTAAAAATCACAAAAATAACTCTTCTCTCTTATCTCACTCTTTCTCTCTTATCCCCTACCTCTACTATACCTAAAAAACTATAAAAATAAAAAATACCCTATATACTATGTATATACTTGTATATTAAATCTAAGCTATATGTATATATTGTATAATATGTACATAATAAGTATATATAACTTATATATATATTCTATATATTAAATTAAGTATTTAAAATGATTTATTGTATTTATAACTTTATTATATAACTATCTATTAATTTATATTAACTTAAATGTATAATAACTTAAGTAATTATATAAACATATCCATATGTACATAGTTATACCTAATACTGTAAATGCATATTTAATTATGTAATATGAATAGTATAACACCTGTAAATTAATTTAACTGTATATTTATACTAAATAATTAAGTTATTAGGTTAATTAAGTAATTTATTAACTTAAAATAAAATGAATTAGTAATTTAATCTAAAACTGAAGTAAGTTATAATGTATACTTGTATAATATTATATTAATTATTTTCAACCTATTTATACTGTATTTATAATGTATTATAGTATTTATAACTTAAATATGTATATATAACTAACTTAAACATGTATTAATTGTAAATAAATTAAAATAAAGTTAATAAAATATGATCAAAATGCATAACAAATATTTTATTATGTAAATTAACATTGTATAAAGTCAATTTGATGATTAAGATATTAATTTATACTTTAATTAAATAATTAACATCTAATTTAATATGTACAATCAGTCAACCTTAACCAATTTTATTATATATCTAAATAAATTATTTTTATAAATCAAATGTATAATTAAATAGCCCTATATAAAGGCTTTGTAACCCTATAATTTTAATTTAAAATAATTTATGACCCTTAAATCAAAGGCCAAAATTAACAAATTAGCACGCAGCCACGTGCAGCTCAGCGCCAATTTGGGCCCTACCAATAGCGTCACATCGGAAGTGGTAGGACAACCAAAGAAGTATAAAACGTATTGGTGCACCTAGCGCTTCAATCATCAGCACTCAGCACACTAATCACCATTACCCCTTTCCTCTGATTTGAAACGAACATATATATGAGCATTTGAACGAATATATGAACGGTGGTGGGCTAGGAACCATGTATTGTAGTAAGCTTAAATTAGGCCAAAAATTAGACAAAATTGAACCTAAAATTAACTAGGGCTGGCTCACTAGTAGAGGTCTAGTCTCGCTTTCTTAGGTGCTGTGTATCTCTCAAAAGTGGTTGGTCTGCCCACTTAGAAACCTAATTTTTGGGTTAGGGAGCAGACGTCTGTGTGAGAGGAAAGACGTCTTAAAATCAACTAAGTCTTGGAAAGAAGAGAGTGTGTGAGGAGAGAATCCTAAAATCGACCAAGTGTTGAAAGAGAAAGAAAGGGAGAAGAAAAGTGGCTAAGTTTGAGTGCCTGTGTGTGTGTTTGTATGTGTATATTTGTATAGATATATGTATACGTACAGTACAATTATAAGTATGTTTATATAAGTAATTAAAGTACGTATATAGTATATGTATAATGTAAATAAGTAATTATAAATATGTATACGTATGTAATTAATATATGTAATAGTATAAGTAGAGTAGGTACTTGTTTGAGTTTTATATGTATATAAATAAACTAAGAGTTTTAGTGATAGATCCGTCACTGCATATCTATTTATATGTTAGTACAAATAACTATTTCTGCCTTATTTTATGTATACTGTTTACTAAGGTTTTGCTAACGTATATATATGTTACTGTATATGTAATATATGTTACTATAGATATTGGTATGTTAAATTAACTCAGTATAGTAGATATTATTAGTTATTTTTGTACATATACTTAGGTATTACATATAATAATTGTATATAGCAAACATAGTGTAGTAGTAGATAGTTTTTTATACCTGTTTGTTGTATATACGTTACAGGCATGGTAACATTATTAATTGATTCTTTTGTAAATAATTAACCAATTCTTTTATTTATTGATTGATTCATTCATTTTGTAAATAAAATTAACATTTTTTGAACAAAAGAACATTTTAGGACTAAGAGAGTGATGTATATCAATAATTGTCTCCCAGTAAATGACTTGGAAACAAACCAATAAAAATTGTATATAAATAAAATTGACATGAAATCGGTTTGCATTTGTGAAACATACTACAACAATGACAAAATTAAACCTTTTTAGCGCAAATTGGTCATCGACGGTTAAGAAGTAGGCTCCTGCGACGTGTCAGCCTGAGTATCTGGCCGATCAAACGGCTATTGTACCTTCTCATCCTTGACCCCCTCCTGCCCTATGAACTGCTTAGAATGGGTCTCATGTTGAGGATTCACCTCAACATCATGGGTATCTAGGCCTGGTGATGGGGAAGGAGCGAGTGGCGCCTTACCTCTACTAAAAAGGTGATGACACTGGGGTAAAATATGTGAAGGTAAGTGCTGGAGATAGTGGGGAGAGAATCTGGTAATATTGGGTATTGGGAGGAGATTGGGAAACAGGAGGCTGGGACTGTGCTTCCTACTTAACCTCATGGGTAGGTGGTTGTCTACCCCTACCAACTAACTTCTTCCATGGCCTCATCTACACATAAATAACAATATAATTAAGTAAACATATATTACAAAATGTATATGACAAAGGGAAAAAATATAAACAATTGCTTTTAAGAAAGTAACTAAATGATGCTTAGTTCATTTGAAAATAAATGTTTTAATACCTTAAACATCAACATCTACTGCACCGAGACCTATTTCTACTTCCTCTGGAAGTTCTTGATATGCTTAAGATGTAACGGAATTTTCATTATCTTCTTTCCCATCAAAGAACTCACGAGGCATGATTTGTATTGGTATGATCCACCCATTCCTACTATTATTGGGCACATAAAAAAACTTGTGATACTTAGCAAGCTAATGTGGATGGTTTAGCTATTTGAAAAATTCGACAGTTCTTATTTCAACCAATAAAATTATGTTTATTATCTTTTTTGAAACCAATCCATTCCTTGATAATATCAAACCAATCACACTTAAATAAAAGCATCCTACGATCGTATCTGAGAATCATCCCCACAATTTCAATGATTTGCCCGTAGTATCCATCACAACCCGTTCTAATATCGCAAATGACAAGAACTCCAACATGTTGTGATCGCATCATTGATTGACTTTATTTTGAATCCGAATCCGTTAATTTAATACCCATAATGATAATGTTCATAATTCAACGGAGTCTTGCATATTACATCGAAGTTATTCACCCAACATGGGTCATTGTTTTCTTTCCTCTGATACACACGTTGCTTAAACCAATAAAGGAAATGCAGCTTCTGAATGGCATGAGGTGAAGATTGTTTAAATTCATTGAAAAAAGGATCGACATCGGGAATCTGTTTCAAGATATAAAAGTGAGCTAACTATTGATCCATTAAATTGATCATTCAGTATTCTGTGTGCAAGATCGACCTTCCCCTCATGTCAAAAATTGTTAGAGACTCATCATTTATTTCGTTGTATCCCCCATCAAAATTCCTCTCCAATCGATTGAATTTGTTGTCATTATCATCTACATCACACAGAAGCTTATGTATTCTTTTAAAAGGTAACCCTCGACGATTGACCCCTCTGCCTTAGCTTTATTTAAGATGTAATCTTTGAGCTTCTTTAGAAATCGCTTAACTAGTTACATCTATTTATACTGTATAGGTTCACCAACTCTTGCTTCATTTGCAAGATGTAGTGTTAAATGCACCATGACGTCGAAGAAAGCAGGAGGAAAATTTTGTTCCATTTTACATAGTGTAATTACAATTTAATCATTCAAATAGTCTAAACTTTCACAACTCAAAGTCTTCGAGTAAACAACTTTAAAAAATCAACTCATCTTCGTAAATGAATCAACCATTGGATTTTGCAACACTCCACGAATACTTAGCGAAAATAAATTCTGCTTGTAAACATGTGAATTGTGACTTTTCAATCCACTGATCTTCTTCTGAACTTCATTCATAACGCGAGAGCTGTAAAGAAAACCCGTCTGGGACCCGAAGTCCTTTCAAAAAGAGACTATCTCTCTGTCCTTGTTGTAGACCGTACATTAATTGCTGGGGGCATTTCTTCTCCTTCGATGACATGTAGTTCAGGACAGATATCCAATTTGTCCATGTCATTTCTCGATCGTAATGTGTCTTTGAGATTATCTATTAAATTCAACACGTTTAAGATAATGTCCATGACATTTTTCTCAATATGCATGGCATTAAGATTATGACATATTGTAAGATCTTTCCAATACGGAAGCTCCATGAAGAAGATGCTTTTCTCATTAAAGCCAGAGTCCATTAATGTTGTTAGACATTTCCTGAAGGGGCAACTGTAAAGACCCGTTCTGTTTTGAGCCCTTTAAGATGTCTTGATTGTCAGTCAGACGTCTAGCCAAACGAATGGACCCTTTCCCAGACGCCTGGAAATTGAAAAACCTGTACACACAATTGCTTTCTGCACGTAGACAGCGTGTAGTTAGTTTCTCTCTCCCCTCTTCTTTTCTCCCCCTCACTGAACCCTAACCCACCGCTTATATAAGTGCCCCCTTCCTCTCCTCTCCACTCCATTACCACCACCGTACTTCCCCTCCACTGCCGTGAGAGACACGAGCAAAAGAGAGGGAGTAAGAGCGAGGAGGAGCGACGTGAAGAGAAGGAGGAGGTCGAGCTCGCGAGCTCGTGGAGGCTCGCCGGAGTGTGCACAGCCACCGTGGCCCATGTGGGAGGAGAGTGCCGGGGCATCGTCCTCGACTTTCTGCAGCGGCCGGAGCTGCAACCGAAAGGGAGAAACCGCAGCGGAGTGTGGCGAGAGGAGTGGGAGCTCGTTCTGATACTAGACTTTTTCCAATATCAGATGTCTAGAGTGACTTCCAGACAACGGGTTGGACGTCTGGTGAAGACACCGGACGTCTGAAAGTGGGTTTTTGCATAGGTACGTCCGTCTCGCGGTTACGGCCATGCAGGCCGCACCACAGAGAAGATTTATTGGGCTAAAAAGGGTTGTGCTGCTCTGTCGGTCTCAAAAGCAACTTTGGGAAGGCGCGCGGCACGCCCTTGATAACACCACACAAGGAGGTAGTAATTAGGTTGAATATAGCCCATCTTTAGAATAAAAGGCACAACATAAGTAGAATAGGAGCATTGCATGCATCAAGTACCAAGATTACTTATAAACTGTATTAATGGCCATTCGTGTAAAGCATTTGTCAAAGCAGGCCTCAGATGAGCAATCGGACCGCACGGATGGATTCAGAACAACGAACGGAGTCCAACGGACTCAAGATCGGCCAAATCCGACATCCAAAGCTCCCACAATGGGCCCAAGAAATTCTGACCTTTGATCTGGAGATCAACGGCCCAGAGAGCGCCACGTCGCCCCGCCCCCACCGCTCGCACACCCTCAAGCCGGCCAAAGACGAATCTCGGCCGTTGATCTTCGATCGAACGGCCGAGATCCGCACGCTCGCCCGCGGTCGCCGTGACAAAGCGCGGGCGTGGCACAACGGTTAGCGCGCATGCCCGCAGTGGCCGCGACGCGCGTTCGAGCCGCGAGGAGCGAGATTTGAAGGCGGGCGAAGGGCGGGTAAAAATTAGGCCGCCCGATCAGCAGCGGGCGGCCACGATCTCGCCACGCGGCGCGAATGCAGCGCACGAGCGCCCACGCGCACGCGAACGCCGGGCGGAAATGCGCGCGCACACGCGCGCCCAAGGCGCGATCTTAGCGCGGGCGCAGAAGGCTCTCAGCCGTCCGATCTTCGATCGGACGACTCTCGTTCAGCGGCCACGGATCGCGCGAAGAGGAAGACCGGGGCGGGCGGTGAGAGGTCTACACCGACGCTTTTGGAAGCAGTTTTAGCGACGCTCTGAATGTCGCTAAAGTCCCTTCTTCTTTTAGGAAGCCCTTAACTCTATTTAAACCCCCTTCTACCACCATTCAAGGCATACTCTCCCACTTGCAACTACTCCACTCCTCTCCTAGCTAGTTTTAGGCACTCTTGTAATCGCCAGAGACGACGAGCTGCCGACGGAGCCTCCTCCACCACCGTGGCTGCCTCGTCGCTCTCCACTCTCTCTCTACCTCTCTCTCTCTCTCTCTTTTAAGCTTTCATTTACTCTTGTTAAAGCATGTATTTAATGTTGTAAGCTATGAACTATGAATGCATGTTTAATGAAATTATTTTCCATTCAATCGCCATTTTAATTTCTGTTCAAAGTGCATGATCAAAACCAAGAGCTTTCTAACCCTAAACTCTCTCTATCTCTCGCTTTTCAAAACCGTCTCTTTCGCAAGCAAAACTCCGCCTTTCTCGTGACAACAAGTGGTAAACAAAATCTGATTTCCATGCCTCCTTGAGACCGACACTCGGACTCACCTCCGTTTACTTCTTTTAAAACCGACGTATCAAGTGCGACTATAACGACACCTCTTAACACATACGCACTACGGCACGTCAGTTTTTGGTGCCGTTGCTGGGGAGGCAACGGATTTGTTTTATCACCTCCATTCCACATCGTCTAATGCCCTATTTTCCTTTTTACTTTATGGTTGTAGGAATTCGGCGCATGGACGGCGAAGCGACGCATCCGACGGTAGCAAGGGAGTAGGCGCCTCGAGGACCGATAGTGAGTAACCTGTCTCTCATTGTTTGCTTGCGTGAAAAAGCTAAAAAAAAAAAATTGTAAAAACTGCAAAAAAAATTTCGTGGTGTATGATTACTTGACCAGCATCCTTAACACATCACCCCACAAAAAAATATACACTCTAACATTCTAAACAAATTCTTGGAGTGTTCTTTTCTTTCTTGAGTGGTGTTTGCGAAGCTACCATGAGTTGACCTGGGCCGCACCACTCAACCCT
Source organism: Thalassia testudinum (assembly GCA_037157565.1). NCBI lineage: Eukaryota > Viridiplantae > Streptophyta > Magnoliopsida > Alismatales > Hydrocharitaceae > Thalassia > Thalassia testudinum. The sequence goes on from JAZHRO010000030.1 coordinate 61,831,936, forward strand.
AAAACTGACTCATCTAATAGAAGCCGCATGATCATTAGGATGAGTACACTAGGGGTTTTAGAGCCTCTACAAAATAAAAAGGAAATCTACTTTCATCGAATTATGTGCAGAACTTGACGTGCCTACTGAAACTTGGTTGAAAACATTGAGACACATCAACCCTAAAAAGCACTAAAGTAAGGATGAAATACTAAAAGACACCACACCATAAAAATCCTTGCTTGAAAACCATGTTTTGCTAGAAGCACACACTTTGAAAGTGGAAAATTAAGAGGCACCACCCCAATCAACGCCTCATCACATCACCCTAAGCACAAGCACTATCCTAACCCTTAAAAACTGAGTAGATGTGCCCTAGGCAGGACTGAGTTAAGTCCCAAAAGGCGAGGTTTTATTTGCTAGGCACTTGGCTTTCATTCCTTTGGTAGAATCTGGTGACTAGGCTGCGGGGTAGTGTCAAACGACCGCGGTTGTGGGGTCTATGGAACCGGAGGCGCAAGCCAAAGGAAGAACCTTCCCTGCAATCCCCTCGTAATCAACCTGGCCAGATTAACCTCGGGAAGGAGAGTCCAGTGCTTACGGACATAATCAACCTTTGTGAGATTTCTAGGTCTCCTAAGGAATACACCATAAGGACTAGGCTTATTTGCTTGGTTGAGGACACAACTCTCTCACATCTGTTCCTCCCACATCCCTCCATTTCTTCCAAACCATGGATTTCAATGCCTATTCATCTTACCCAAACTACCCCCAACAGGATTTGTATGCTAACCCAAGTGGACCCTACCCACAGCCTACTTGGGCTAACCAACCACCAAGTTGGGGGTACAACCTTGAATATCCCTCTTGGCCCAACTATGACCAAACCGCACCAACCTCTTATTGGAATACAACCAACATAACCACCCAAGGGTACGATTCAAATCATGGGGCTCCATGTCTCGATTGTCCTCACAATGCCTCCTCATTTAGGTCCGACCCGCTCTACTGTGATAGGACCTACACTTTAGGAGAACACCAAGAACCCTACCCATCTCAGGATAATAACCAAGAAAGGTCATCTGAATTCAACAACCTTGCCTACTTGACCTTTGGATTAGAAGGAGTTCTAGACAAATGGAAATCAGAAAATGATCAGAAATCTAGGCAAGCCCAGGATTATCAACCTTTGATTTGGTCCCCTGATGAAGAATCTGACTGGGAGGACTTAGAACCTCAACTATTCTGGAGTAGGACCAAACAGAGAATGGTTCCTCTTGAAGAACTGGACCCTGAACATGATAGAATAGAGGACCCACCCAAGAACCTAAACACCAATATGGATTCTGATCCACAACCTCAACCATACTCTCTTAACCTGGATTTCAAGGAGGAAATCCAAAGGACACCAAATGACACCATGTCAATTCTTGATAACCTCCAGTTAGAACTACACAGACAGAATCAAGAATTGGTTAAAGGGCAACATGCCATGTTAGAGTTGTTCCAACAATTGGGGGAAGAAGGCCAAAGAAAGCTATTGCACACAACACCATTCATGGAATTCATAAAGCAAGGACCTACCATGATCAATTGGACTACACCCAGTCATCCTGATTTGGTTCAGTCCACCATTGAGACCCCTTAGGAGTTGGACAGCTCAGTGGAGAAGGACAATAAGGATTCCTTGGAACACAATTTGGGGAGCATTGAGAACAAACATCAGGAGGAAGCTGAGAAGGTGAGGGGAGAGGCCTTGGAATCTGAATCTAATCGGCCCAAGACAAGTAATCCGGTGGGAGTAGCAGCCAATGTCGGAGATGGAGAATGGAGTTACAATTTCAAAGAAATTGATTATGAATCGATTAGAATCCCCATCACAAATTTGGAGGAGGGCCGAGAGAAAGAATATGATCTAGAGGATGAAATTGACCCTACCTCTAATGTAACCCCAAACAGTGAATCTGATACAGAGGAGGTTGAAGAAAATATTCTTGAGATCAAGGGCTTGGAGGAAATGAGCAATGAAACCATAGTTGTGGGAGAGCTGGATTCGTCTTTGGAGAGAGGCCTCATGCTTGGTTGTAGGGCTCAGTATGAAACTCTGGACTTTGTTACCTGCCCTACCAGAATAAGAATCCCGCAACCCGAATGCACTGGAATTGATACACTTTCGATGGATTACAATTTTATGGGGACACAAGCTGAATATAAAACCTACATCTTTAGTGTCTGGTGTGTCATAATTGGGGTGCCTTCATCCACAATAACTTGTTTGCATGCCCACAAACTAAGAGAGGTTCTGACATGGGCATGCATGATACAGAATTCCCGCCCCTTAAGAACGGGACTCCACCACAACCATATTCGCATCTGTGGACTTCTGATTTTGGGTCTGATTAATTTTGAACATATCTCCTTGACCCAAACCATTCCTATTTGTGCACCGCCCAGCTGGAGGCGTTAAACTCAGCGTTGCCTGGGAGGCTACCCAGCGGATTCAGACTGATCTGGTAGTTTACGTCACTCAGGTACTATCTTTTTGAACCCTGCTGCATCCATGAATCTGCCAATGAAGACATTGTCCAACTTAAGCATGGGAGGGTGATAAATTGCATAATCCTGAGTTCAATTAATTAGTCTGAATAAATAATTAAGAAAAAAAAAATGAATTTAGGAAGAAAACTTAGGCATTAGAAACTTGTCAATAGTGGGAAATAATACAAAAAGAACTTAAACACTTAGACTTTTCAGACCTTCAGGCTTAATTAGCCCTGGTGTCCGTTAAAATATGGATTTAGCGGCGAATCCTTGCATCTTTAAGCTATTCTAATCCACCTACAAAATAAGGTAATAAGTATACAACTTATCAACTCACCCTCTAACTCAGGAAAACTTTAAGTCTAAGCATCTGCACACATTTTTGCACAGACTCACTTCTCGGAGATTTTGACAGAAATTGGGTAGCTAATGAACTCTCTAGGGTGGTATGGCTAGCAAGTTGTCGTGGGTAACAGCCCATTGGCAGGTTGTCCAGAACCCAGCCACAGGCCATTTCTTTTTCGCTGCCTCTAGGTACATTTGAGATCAGGGAAGCCACCTACGAAAAAAAAAAGGGAAAGAAGAAGAAAAGAAAATAAACCACACTTCACCGCACAAGTATGGCTGGCAAGTGATCGTGGGTAACAACCCATGGTCGGTTGTCCAAAGCCCAGCTTAAAAATTGCACAAAAAAGAACAAAACACCTAAGGAAGAAGCGGGGAAGTATTATAAGCCGAGGAGATATACACTGGAAAATCCTTGTGTTGACCCCAAGTAAAACGAACGTAGGGAAAAAGCTACCAATAGAACAAAAACACCTTCAGGCAAAAATATTTTCTTTTTCGGTCACCTAGAGGCGTAGAAACTCGAAGTCTGTCTCAATTACCGTTAAGAGAGTCTATCACAACATTCACACCAAAATGCTTAGCACTTAGGGTTTTGACCGAGTTTTGGGTGGGTTGGGTAGCCGTAAAAAGTTACCAACCCACACTGAATTCTGGAAAAAAAAAATAAGAAAATATACATACGTATACATACGTACATTAAAGCAAGGATTCGGGCGATTCGTATTTTGGCAGACACTCGGGCGCTGCTTAGTCTTTGTAGATTAAGATCTTCGTATATTTCCTCTTATTGACAAGTAACGAAGTGCCTAAGGAATTACTTCTTGAATTCCCCAAGGAAATAAAGGCTAGAATAAACCTTGCTAGGGACTAGCAAGGTGTAAGCATGGGGGCATGATAACACCACACAAGGAGGTCGTAATTAAGTTGAATATGGCCCATCTTTAGAATAAAAGGCACAACATAAAAAGAATAGGAGCATTGCATGCATCAAGTACCAAGATTGCTTATAAACTGTATTAATGGCCATTTGTGTAAAGCATCTGTCAAAGCAGGCCTCAGATGAGCAATCGGACCGCACGGATGGATTCATAACGACGAACGGAGTCCAACGGACTCAAGATCGGCCAAATCCGACATCCAGAGCTCCCACAATGGGCCCAAGAAATTCTGACCGTTGATCTGGAGATCAACGGCCCAGAGAGCGCCACGTCGCCCCGCCCCCACCGCTCGCACACCCTCAAGCCGGCCAAAGACGAATCTCGGCCGTTGATCTTCGATCGAACGGCCGAGATCCGCACGTTCGCCCGCGGTCGCCGCGACAAAGCGCAGGCGTGGCGCAACGGTTAGTGCGCACGCCCGCGGTCGCCGCGACGCGCGTTCAAGCCGCGAGGAGCGGGATTTGAAGGCGGGCGAAGGGCGCGAAAAAATTAGGCCGTCCGATCAGCAGTGGGCGGCCACGATCTCACCATGCGGCATGACCACAGCGCACGAGCGCCCACGCGCGCCCAAGGCGCAATCTTAGCACGGGCGCAGAAGGCTCTCAGCCGTCCAATCTTTGATCGGACGGCACTCATTCAGCGACCACGGATCGCACGAAGAGGAAGACTGGGGCGGGCGGCTGACCGGCAGCAAGAGGGCTACACCGACGCTTTTGGAAGCGATTTTAGCGACGCTCTGGATGTCGCTAAGGCCCCTTCTTCTTTTAGGAAGCCCTTAACTCTATTTAAACCCCCTTCTACCACCATTCAAGGCATACTCTCCCACTTGCAACTACTCCACTCCTCTCCTAGCTAGTTTTAGGCACTCTTGTAATCGCCGGAGACGACGAGTCGCTGACGGAACCTCCTCCACCGCCGTGGCTGCCTCGTCGCTCTCCACTCTCCCTCTACCTCTCTCTCTCTCTTTTAAGCTTTCATTTACTCTTGTTAAAGCATGTATTTAATGTTGTAAGTTATGAACTATGAATGCATGTTTAATGAAATTATTTTCCGTTCAATCGCCATTTTAATTTCTGTTCAAAGTGCATGATCAAAACCAAGGGCTTTCTAACCCTAAACTCTCTCTCTCTATCTCTCGCTTTTCAAAACCGTCTCTTTCGCAAGCAAAACTCCGCCTTTCTCGTGACAACAAGCGGTAAACAAAATCCGATTTCCACACCTCCCTGAGACCGACACTCGGACTCACCTCCGTTTACTTCTTTTAAAACCGACGTATCAAGTGCGACTATAACGACACCTCTTAACACATACGCACTACGGCACGTCAGCCCTCCCATGCCTTTCGAATGTCTGGACAGCTTACCAGACAACCAGAGGCTTTCCCAGATGACTGGAGGATAGGTCGGACGTCTGGAGCCGAGTCCAAACGGTCAAGCAGGAGTCCTGGATGTCCGAGGTTGACGCAGGGACGTGAGGTGAGACTCTGGTTTCTTTTAAGACGTCTGGACTTCGTTCTAGACGTCTGATTTGAGTCTGCAGACTTGTTTTTGACCCGTTTAGGGTCAGTTTTACGCAAATAAAATATCTGTGGTTTCCTTATGAGTTCCTCTACATGTTAGAAACCTTTATCTACTATTCTGAACGTTCCATTGTGATATGCTCCTTGGTATAGGACTTCGCTCTATTGCGTGTCTAGGGCTTGCAGAGGCACGTGGGTCTGTCGTTCGAGTCCCCAGTACTCCCGGATTATCTAGTAGAGTGGTTTCCCCCTGTTCTTTTGATAAAACATAAATGCAGTCATGATAATTAGATAACTAGAAACCTAGGATGTGACATGAATCTTAGGACGAGAAATAGTTACACTGTTTATATGAGTGATTGAGATTACAGTTATAAATGAATGAGTTGAATTGTAAATAATTGCCTATTAATAAATAGGAGCTACCTGTTGGAATATGAAATGCCTGAGATAGTTAAACAGTTACCTGTGATATCGCTTGTGCATGTGTTAAATTGTGGAAATACGAGCTGCATGTGTATAATACGAGAATGGAATTGTGAATGATGAAACCTAGTATGAAATAATATGGTGAATATGAGCATGAACCCTACAGGGAGTTAGGAGTAGAGCTCTTGTGGATGAATGGAAAGGCCTGGAAATGTGGATGAGAAGTGTGCTGGCCCTTGAGTACGTGGTACCAAGGAAAGCGATTGTCCCCTTTGCAATGTAAAGCGGAGCTAGCCGCCTTTGGGTTGGGACCCGGGGTTAGGATTGGCCACTCCACACCAACTCTGTTGGCCCTCTCATACACTGTATCGGGGAGAGCTAATAGTGTAGAGAGGGAGCTAGCCACCCCACAGGGACCAGGGTTAAGCTAGCCACCGTACACTGACTTGTTAGGCCTACTAGGAAAACCGGGGTAGTCAGACGAGGGTGTGCGGATTGTGGAGGGGCGAGACCCTTGTTTGGTTCTGAGGGGCTAGACCCATGTTTCTGAGAGGGCTAGGCCTTATACTGTTCCGTGTTGTACTTTGGGCGTACCCACTAGCGGAAACGACTGACCGCGTACCAATGTGGGGTAGCTACCCGTGCGCTTATCGCGTGTGCCGTAGCCACCGCTATGTCTGTCTATGACCCCGGGGTGGTTGACTGGGTGTAGGATTATCACAGGGGACTCTCCCGGTCAGGAGAGCACCACGTGTGCCTTATACTCTTCAAAAAAGACTGCAATCAAGATCGTTCCCACGAGGAACATGCGAGATTAAGAAAGAAACCTGAAAGTAAACCAATGGGTGAAAAGGAATTACTTGTAAAATAAAATAATTGGAAAAGATAAATTTACCTACTAGCTTTTACTGCTTTAGATAGTCTGGTTACCACTCTACTCAACGTTCGCTAACTCCATTTTCTCATAACCCTTTACAGGCCCAGGAGTTGAGCAACCCAAGCTACCGGCTGCAGAGGGTACTGGGTCCGGTCGAGCTCAGCAGCAGTTCTTACTATTGTTGTACTTCCTTTCTGTGAGTGAGTTTCAGACTTTGTTTACTGTTTCTATTACTGTCCTTTGTTCTACTTTCCTGTTGTTATTGTGGTATGTACTATTTAGCAGTTTTTACTTCCTTTACTGCTTGTATACTTTTACTGTTAGTTACCTTGCATAGTGAATGTGGTTTATTTTCTTGTTTTTCGGTTATTTCTTGTTGAACGAATGGATCTTGGGATTAGTCGAGTCGAGCCGGTCTCGGGTCTTGTAGGGATTCAAGAACCAAGTCGTAACAGCAACCGAGTGATACGTTGGCAAGCTTTTGTAATTTTGCAATTACTTCATACCCTGATAGTCTAATGGAATTTGTCGACAACTTATTTCTCGGATTCCTACTGGAATACCAATAAGTTATACTATCAAATCTATCCTTAAACTGTGCACCATGCCATCTATGCTCAATGGGAGGAAATCTGTGGTGCCCTAAATATGCAAATTTGTTACTTTTAGGCAGACACAAATGATGTGTATCTTCCATATATATTAGGCAAGCAAACTTTCCTTTTGTACTCCATCAAAAAGGAATTGCATACACTGGGAAGTCATTAATGGTTCAGAGCAAAAGTCGCATACATCTGAAAGAATTCATTTTCTTTGCATCAAACGTCTAAATACCATTGTGCCACAGTTGTTTCAATTCATCTACTAGGGATTGTAAGTAGACATCAATTGCATTTTCTGGTTGCTTGGGACATTGGATTAAGAGGGTTAACATCATAAATGAGGATCACATGCATAGCTAGGGAGATAAGTTGTAAGTAACCATCACGACTAACCAGACAGAGTACAATGGGTACATGTTTTTAAATGGATTAAATCCATTGCTCGCAAATCCCAATTTGATTATAGCTATTGAGTTCTTCCTCATCATTTGTAATATCAGGATCAACCTCTCTCATCTCATGCAACATCTCATCAATTTGATATCATCGTCTTCATCGTCATCAGACTCATCCACTTCCACTAAATAAGGCCATGTGTTATCCTGTGCTAGTTCCTCTCCATGTGTAGTCCATTTTGTGTAATGTTGCCACCAACCATTACATATCACATGCTCTAGAATTGTTTTCCTATCCTGGATAAATCCATATAAGCATTTCCTATACAGACAGAATATTTTCTCTAAAAATTCTCCACGTCCGTATTGTTTTCTGGTCATATTCAAAATCGATTTATTTGTGTATGTATTTTATTACTCAAAAATAGAAAATCTCTGAGGTCGAACTCAGGGAGAAACACTTAATTTTAGAAGTGTAAAAAAATCACAATTTACATTATAGACTGTTTTACAAAAGAAAAAGACTAAAGAAAGGAAAAATGTCTTCTTTTCTTCACTCTTTCTTCTTTTATCTTCCTTTTTCTCTCTCTTTCCAGATGTCTGACTCCAAGGGTCAGATGACTTAAACGACACTTGCTACAGTGTTTTACCTCCTCTTTTCAGCTGCCGCTGCTGCTGGTTCTTCTTCTCCCTCTTGGCTTCTTCTCTGCTGCGTCAGGTCCTTCTTCTTCTTTCTTTCTTTGCCTCAGCTTCTCTGCTGCTACAGTGCCGTCTTCATCTTCCTCCTTTGCTTCTCTACTATGCGAGTCCTTCTCTCCTGACTTCTTCTTCTTCCTTCTTTCTCCTTCTCTTCTTTTTCTCGCTGCTGCCCTATGTCCTTCTTCTTCTCTTCTTTCTCCTACTTTCTGCACAGTGCACGATTAGGCAAAACCTAACCCCTACCCTCCCCACGTCTCTCTCTCTCAAATTCACTCAAGGGTTCGCTCTCCCAGAGCCTTAATCGGGTAAGTAGGTCGGGTGACGCGCCCGGGACCAGGCGCACCGGCGTGGGTGGTGCACGAGGAGTGCACAGGCAGGGTTAATTGGATCCGGGTGCTAGGTCCGCGGGGGAAGTGTCGTGGACGAGGCTTGCCGGGGGGCAAGGGACCTCACCCCAGTGTGTTTCGAGGCGATAAGCCTGAAACACAAATTCAATTTATGCGTGCACGTCCGCTCGCAAACTTCCGAGGTGGGACTAAAGTCCCACCCGTTTCCGCACTTGAGCCCGTAGCAAAAGGCTTCCCTAATTGCAGCAGCTGCTGCTGCCTTCGACACCAATTGACAGCCCCGAAGTGTGCGCGAGTGTCTTCTGCGTAGCCTAAGACAGAGGCCTGGAACTGGCGTGGCCTGGAGCTCGAGAACAAGCAAGCTTGCTTGCTCGTTAATGGCGGATGGAGACTAGGATCTGCAAGACACGAAAATGGCCTTGCGGCCCTGTCAGACTACGGGAAAACCTTCGCCGTATCACGACGAAGGTGAAGAAGGAGTCACAGGCCACGAGGTGACCTAGGCGTGCGTGCCCAGGTCGCCCTGTGGCTGTGAAAATGGGTGTGTTCGGGGGAAGTGTTGAGAGCGCGTGGTGGTGAATGTGAAGAGGGGTTATGATTAGTGAGTCATGGCAAAGCTTTTGAGGTGGTTGGCGAGGTGGGTGGATGCGTGGAGCGGTGAATACACCTCGCCGGTGGTCTGCCGGAGGTGGAGAAGGTGATGGTGGTCGGTGTGTGGTAGTGAGTGATTTAAGAAATAGATAAGGGGGAAATGAAGAGGGGAAAAAGGGGAATAGTTGTTACCTACTTAGCAGACGAAAGAGAGGGAGGAGGCGGCAAGAAGCTGTGCTGCCGTCGTCAGAGAAGACAGTGCCTAGGGGAGAAGACGGCGACGAGGAAGAGGTGCTGGAGGGTTCCTGCTAGTACGGCCAGGCACAGTGGACGACGGTAAAGGTAACCCTACCATTGGTATGGTGGCAGAGCGATGAGAGCGGAGGAGAGTCGCTGGAGCCTGCAGGCGAATGGCCGGAGGAGGAGGAGACGAATTTTGAGGGAGTTCCTTGGCCAAAACAAGCTTGAAGGAAGCGGCAGGGGCTGCCATTCCTTAAATAGGTGCTGGCCGAGAGGGAAACGCGAGGAGGAGACGTGGGTTCCTCGCCAGAGGCATGGCTGGAAAAAGACCCATACCTCTCAAGCATTCGCATGAGAGGTATGGTGGCCGGCAGGGCATGGGAGCCAGCCCATGCAGAAGAGGACAATGTAAGGAGTCCTTTCAAATCTAGGGCCGGCTCCACAGGTCTGTGCAGCGCCATCCTTCGCGCAAAGTCGCTGGAGGTATGGCCTACGCAGGCGGGAGCAGAGGGACCTGTCTGAAGAAAGAGACGAGAAAGGTAGGGGGTATCTGCAAGAGTCCAAAAAGTTAAGGGTCAAAAAGTAATTATTGAGGACTATTTTGTAAAGTGGGTTAAGGCAACCTTTCCTTAGGTCCAAATTTTGATATAACCCTAATTTGGACCTAAGGAATCCAATGGTGAGGTTGGATTTTAGGTTTGACCATATTTGACTAGATATTTTACACAAAAACTCAAATTAGGTCAAAAATTAGGTATGGTTCTCAATCTAGGTCAAGATAGGTTCCAATGGCCAAATTGAAGGTTATAAACCCTAGGGGTTATTTTTTCATGAATTTTAGAGGATTTGATTGATTTTTATCTTTCCTGAAACTTTGTGAGTTAAAGTATGTTTGTTTTAGGGTTATAGAATATCATTTAATTCTCAGATTTTGTCATAACCCTTTCCTAATCAAACCGTCCCACTTTTCTCTTAGTAAGCCCATTTGACCTGTGTCTAGACCCTTAGAAATACCGTTTATGTATTGCAATGGAAAAATTATAGTTTTACCCATTGTGAATTGTTTTATTCTCAGATTTGTAATTCCCTGATTTAGGCTTTCCCTTAGGTTTTGTAGGACCTTTTGTACAATTAATTAAGTAAAAATGTGCTAGTTAGGGTTCATGATGAGATTCTCATCATTTCCTATCTTTATGGAAGGCCCAATCTAGAAATGAGATCACTCCACTCTTATACTTAGTATAATCCAAATTCCTCAGACCAATCTAAGACTTTTCCATGATAACCTAAATTTTTTATTGCAAAAAACCCACAAGTTAGGAGCGAATATACGACAGGTTTTGTATTTTAAAGAAAATTTTCACTTGATAGCCAATCCCTGATAGTTTGATCACAACGTTACTTGTTACATGCAATTAGTATGTGAAAAAATTTCGGCAGCATCTCCCCACACTTCTCTAATATACCCCCCAAAATTAATCTTAATTACGTTTCCAATAGCTCCCACTAAAGTATGCTTCAGGAATGAAGGTAAGATTAGCTGGTATACTAGAGAAGAGCGAGCATATGCGTCCGAAATTTCTGTGCACACTAGTTACATGTAATAAGTAACCCTAAGTTATGATCAAATCTTCAATGACTCCCCTTAGCTCAGAACTTCCCTGAACTAAGGACGACGACACCTATGGCATGTTATAAAGATAACGCATTGTGCATGTAAGTAAAGTATACACACACTCTGTATTGTCCTTATAACATGATCATAAGTCTCGAAGGACTAGTATTTTGACAATTATATCCCTTCCCCAACTTGTTACCTATGGGTTAAAATTCCTATTGTTTGTCATGAAGTACTTCTAAATTTGTGCAAATGTGTATGGTATTAAGAGCTGACAATAAAAAATTTAACTTTTGAATTAAATTGTTAGATGTAAATTAAAATTTAATTTCTATTTTCATAAAAAAAATCATAAACCATAACTCTTAAACCTTAAACACTAAACCTAAATTGGAAACCCAAAATCCTAAACTGTAAACTCACAACCCTAAATCCAAAATCCTAAACAATACAGACAAAACCCCAAATCCAAAGCACTAAACCCAACACCCTAAATCCAAAACCCTAAACCCTAAATCTTAAATAAAAAAACTTAAACTCAATACTATAAAGCATTAACTTGAAATCTAATACCATAAATCCAAAATAAAAAGACCCAAAATTCTAAAATTAAAACTTTAAAACCAAAACCCAAAACCTAAAACCTTTAAATATGAATCGAAAACCTAATACCTAAACCCAAAACCTTAAAACCTAAATCCAAAATCAAAAATCCTAAAATCCGATATTATAAATTATAGGAGAAAATCTCCTAGCTCATTAAGCCTAAATACTATAACTCTGCCGAAAAATTTTCAACAGAGCATCCCTTACAATATTATATATCCATATTTCCTGCAAAAATTTGGTAAATCATGTATAACATGTGGACACACCCTATATGTAACATAATAAATTTAACATTAACAATTTTAAATTGTGCGCACACCCCATTTCAAATTAAATAACAGAAATAACCTAATCTAATAGGAAAATTTAATTTTAAGAATAACATAATTACAAGTAATAATTTGTAACAAGTAATAAATTTTAATTAATTACGTGCAAATTTTATAAAAAAATTGTATTACATGCAAAATTTAATAAATTTCATGTCAATTAATTTTCATGCCAACAAATTTATTAAACGTAAATTTGCATGCATTAACATCTAATTAAATTAACAAATTAATTTCATTACCTGCAATTAAATTCATTGCACCAAAAATCAATGTAACTAATATAAAAGGATCTAATTAACAAAAAATAACATAAGTGAACAGGGTAAGGGAAGGGGGGGCGACATCATTGACATGAAGGAGGCAATACTGTTCGATGATGATGACGAGGTGTGGAGAAGCTTGGTCCGCTGGAGGGGTGACGGCGATGGTGGCGATCTTTTTAGGATCGTCACCGAGTTTGATTTATTTATTTTACTCGAAATTAAAATGTTCCGAGGTCCAACTCAGGGAGCAAGCTTGATTTTAGAAGCATAGAAAATCACAATTTACAATAATACACTGTTTTACAAAAAAAAAAAGAAGAAAAACTAGAGAGAGGAAATAAAATCTTCTCTTTTCTTTTCTTCTCTCTTTCTTCTTTGTTCTTCTTTCTGCCTTCAGACGTCTGATTCTAGGAATCAGACGCCTTAAGTAGCCACTTGCTATAGTGCACGTGTTCTCCTTCTTCTCCTTCCTTTCTCTTTGCTGCTGCTGCTTCTTCTTCTCCTTGGCTTCTTCTCTTCTTTCTCTCCTTGCTTGGCCTTCCTCTTTGCGGCAGCTTCTTTTCCCTTTGGCTCTGTCTCTGCCTTCTTCTTCTTCGGCTGGCTTCTCCTCTTCCTCTTCTTCTGCATCAGCTCCTACACCTTCATCTTTTCTTCCTTTCCTTTCTTCCTCTTTTTCAGCTTCTGCTCCTCTGTGCGACTAAGTCCTTGGCTGATCCTTCTTCTCTTCTTCTGTTGCTCTTCTTTTCTTCCACGTCCTCTTCTTTCTTCTTCTTCCTCTTCCTTGCACAGGTACCCAATTAAGCAAAACCTACCCCTACCCTTCCCGCATTTCTCTCTCTCTCCATTTCTCTCTTTGGTTCGCTCTTCCAGAGCCTGCTCGGGTATACGAGTCGGGTATACGCACCCGAGACCAGGCCCACCGACGTGCAGTGGTGGGCGAGGTGTGCTAGGCTTTGGTAAACGGGTCAGGACAGGTCTGCGGGGGGTAGTCGCGGACGAGGCCGAGTGAGCGGGTGAAAGGGACCTCACCCCGTGTGACTGAGGCGATAAGCCTCAGACACTTTTTCAATTTATGTTCCGTGGGGCGCTTGAAAACTCACGAGGTAGGACTAAATGTCCCACCCTTTTGCCTGTACGCTCGCAGCTGAGGGCGCGAGCAATTTCAACGCCAGCTAAGGTCTTCGATGCCAATTGAAGACCTGGAGTTGTGTGCCGAAGTAATCCGCGCAACCTAGGCTCATGTCCTGGGGCTGCGGAAGCCTGGAGCTGCTTGCGAGCTTACTCCAAGCTCGGCGTCAATGGCGGCGGCCCTCCGAACCCGAAATCACGCAAACGACCTCGTGGCCACGTCAAAATGCTAAGGAGGCTCCGCCACAGCACGACGAGTGTACTGCGGGGGTTGGCGTGGCTCAGAACGTCCTAGGCGTGCGTGCCTAGGTCGGTCTGAGTCTGTGTGAGTGGGTTTGTTCAGGGGGAGGAGACAGTGGGTGGCGCGGTCAATGGAGGGTCGCAAGATGATCTGTTGGTGGAGGTGATGCTTCTGAGGGGTCTGGCGAGGTGGATGGGTGTGGGGAGGTGATGGAGACACCTCGCCGATGGTCTGCCGGAGGTGGAGAAGATGGTGGTGGTCTGTAGTTGTCGAGGGGGTCGAAATAACAAATTGGCAGAGGGGAAATAAAGAGGAGGGTGAGAGGAACTTAGCTGCGAGTCTAGAGTGAAAGGGGTGTGCGGAGGTGGCGAGCAGTCGGTGCTGCCGTCGCTGGAGACGAAGGTGCCAGGGGGAGAGAACGGCGACGAGGAAGAGGGGCTAGAGGGCGCCCGCTGGTATGGAGCGGCACGGCGGAGGATGGCGAAGTTAACCCTGCCACTAGTACGGTGGCAGGGCGATGAGAGAGGAGAGGGAGAGTCGCCGGAAGCTCTGGCAGTTGGCCGGAGTTGGTGGGAGACGAATAGGAGGACGGATCTCAGGCCAAACGAAGCTTGAAGGATGCGGCAGAGGATGCCACTCCTTATATAGGCAAGGGCTGGCTGGGAGGTGCGAAAAAGTGGCGGGAAAAACCCCGCCGAAGTTGTGGCAGATGGAGACCCATACCTCTCGCGTGTTCGCACGAGAGGTATGGCAGTCGACAGGGCATGGGAGCCGGCCCATGCGGTAGGGGGCTTCGCAGAGAGTCTCCCTTTCAAATCTGGGGCCAGCTCCCCATGCATGCGCGACGCCATCCTCCGCGCAAAGTCGTCGGAAGTATGGCCTGTGCAGCGGGTGGCAGAAGGACCTGATTGAATAAAACGTCAAGAAAGCTAAGAGGCATTTGTAAGAGTTTCAAAAAGTTGAGGGTTTGAAAGTAATTTTGAGGACTAAATTGCACAGTGGGTCAAGACGACCTTTCCTTAGGTCCAAATTTTGGTATCAACCTAATTTGGACCTAAGGAATCCAATGGTGAAGTTGGATTTTAGGTTTGACCACGTTTGACTGAATATTTTGCATAAAAACCCATATTAGGTCAAAAATTAGGTATGATCCTCAATCTAGGTCAAAACAGGTTCCAACGGTCAAATTGAAGGTTCTAAACCCTAGAGGATACTTTTCCATGAATTTTAGAAGGTTTAGTTGATTTTTATCTTGCTTGGAACCTTACGAATTAAAGTGGGTTTGTTTTAGGGTTACAGAATGTCATTTAATTCCCAAATTTTGTCATAACCCTTTTCTGACTAAATCATCCCACTTTTTCCTTTATTAGGTTCACTAAACCTATGTCTAAACTCTTAGAAATCCCGTTCATGCACTGCAATGGTAAAATTACAGTTTTATCCCATGTATAATGTTTTATTCTCTGATTAACATTCCCTGATTTAGGCCTTCCCTTAGGTTATGTAGGAGTTTTTGTTCAATTTATTAGGTCAAATTGTACTAGTTAGGGTTCATGATGAGGTTCTCATCAGGCGAAGTCAACGCCTATGACGCGGTCGACGGCATGGAGGAGCTCGAGGTCGATGGCGCGGAGGAGGTTGAGGTTGATGGTTGATGGTGAGGTGAAGAGAGGAGAAGAACAGAAGGACAAGAGAAGGAGAAGAGATGAAGGCTGATTGCAAGCCCAAAATGCCTTAACCTCTAGCGATGATTATTTTGGGGGGGGAGGGGAGGTGACGTTGTCGATGTGAACGAGGAGGCGATACAGCTAGGTGACGATGACGGCGATGTGAAGAGAGGAGAACAAAAGGAGAAGAAGGAACGAAGGTCGATTGCATGCCCAAAATACCTTGACCTTTAGCGATGGTCGTTTGCTAAAACATTGCTAGAGGAAATATTTGGGCACACTTAGCGACGATTCTTTGAAAACCTATCCCCATTTCTTGGCACCAACTTTTAGACGAGTGCAAAATATCTTCAGATTTAGCAACAGTTACCAATAGAACCATCGCCTATCTCTAAAAAATTCACCCATGGCGCTCAAAGAACCCACCCTACGCAGTGTTCATTAGCGACGATTATCAAAAAAGCCATCATGGATCTCTACTTATTTCACTAATGGTGCTGGAAGATCCTACCCTCCCCGGTGCTCATTTGGGACAATTATATACATAATTGTTGCTAAATCCTACCTCACGTTATGTTTTTTGGGGGAGAGGCAGGAGGAGATTTTTTACGATTATTATCTATGTAACTGTTACTTAAACATATAATTGGCAACAGTTATTACACAGTCGGTAAATAATCATCGTAAATTGTATATTTTCTGATAGTGATATATATAAATATATAAGAATTAAAAAAAAGAAAAAAAAGTCGGATCCAACCCCAACGGGGCCGCATTTGTCCTATCGTTTGCCCCGTCAATCCCATCTAATCGTTGTCATGCCTTCCATCGAAACCGATGTCCACACATCGGTGCATGCGAATGGGCCTCCTTGTCGCAAGGCAAGTTCATGTCCGAGAAGAAGCAGGATAATTACGCTTATGCCCACGGAAACTTTGGAAATGATGCGCGTGAGAATTAAATTTGACAAAAGGTCCAGTGAATAAAGTAAGGCGAGCGTAGAAGTGGGTGGCGTTGCGGGAATCCATCTTGGGTTGGTGACGATGCATGGGGGAGCTTGAGGGAGAGGAAACCTGGAGGAGTGGTCAGGGATGATCTCGAGGAGGTGGAGAGGATGGTGATGGCAGAGGAGGAGGAGGAGGAGGAGGAGGAGAGGGAGGAGGAAGAAATGATGATTTGCGAGGAGTAATTTTGTAAAGGTGTTTATGTTTATATGATATATGCAAGAGTTTGTACATCCTTTTTAGAATTTCCAGGGACATGCACGTAATTATCTCTAAAGTTGAGTTGTTTGGATAACTCTAAAATTAAACTCTTAATTTTAGATTAAATTTATTCTACTTTAAGGGTGAAATTAATTTAATCCTCGCAACAATTTTATATATGTCATTTTATTTCTTTGAGCAACCCAAATATCAAAACCTGTTAATTTTCTTCCTTATTTCATCTCTTGTCAATTCTTTTATTTATTTCACTTTCTTAATGCCGCTAATCAAATTTCAACTAAAAAAAATTCATGTAATAATGACCATCAAAGAAAATGACCATATAACTAAGGGAGACAAAAGCACGGGACACTTGACTAAAATAAAAGCCTGCAATATATGATACCTAAAGAAATTAAAATGTCGAGTAAACGTCCCTCCTATCTCTAACCCTGACGAAGTCACACGTTCACGTATGAGATCATGCTCCCCATCACGAGATCCAACAAGGAAAATTCTAGCACTCGATGTTAGTTTTTGATGCTTCTGACATTAGAATACTGCAACATGAGCACTACAATACTTGGCATCCACGTTTATATCACGCATATAAAAATGCGTGCAAATATAGGTTGACAAATCCCCGTCAACGCTAAGTGGGGAAGTGAGGTGAACGTGTCCATGTGCGTGTACAAGTGGGTACGAAATATAGGAAGAAAACGAAAGAGTCATGGCAATTTAGTGCCATTGCATTACGATAATACTAAAACATAATTATTAGTGAAAACGTACAAAACCGCGAAAAGTTATATAACAAACGGAAGTTACGGATGTGGTAGACGTGGTCTGCACGGTATAGTTGACATTTGCGTTGGTATAAATTAGTTTTAAAGTACATGTACGGATGATGTTTAATTTCATATTAATATAAAATGATTTTATACTTGTGTATTTTAAAATGAAAGTAGTTGTGGCATTTTTTGAGTAATATTAAACTTTTCCCGTGTGTAGTTTCATTACTTTTTTTGGTGTGAGAGGGACGTGTGATGTGATTGCATTGTAATTATTATATTGTTCACACTAATTGCACTAATATTTATAATTTAATTGATGAGTAGATTCATATTATCTCGATGGAATCGTCAAATCTTCGATTCGAATTTTAACTAATTTAAGAGAATAAATTTATAGGTTATTTATCCCGCTTAGGTGTCTCGTAGGTTAAGTGGAACCATCTACGTAGATACGGGCAGTTAGCTTATTAAGTGGAGAGGCCTAAGTATCGATAAGATGTCAAATGCTAATGTTCACATCTTAAAGTGTGTTACATCTTTCTTCCTTGTATGTGATTTAATTTCTCTTGATCCTACACAAGAATAAATGGACGGATGGCATAGGGTTCAATCCTGATCACTGCATGGATGAAGCCTATGGCATTATACAAGAGAAATTTTTAAACGTGAAACTAATTGACTTGGATTGGGATTCCCAACGACCAACATATTAGCGATTAATTTCCTCATCTTGAGTCTGAAACTATTTCTCAACATAGGATATCGAAAATATGAGTATCATTACACTTCAATACATTTATACGCGAGTTATTAAAAAAAGGATGGGATATACATAAAAAGGAGCAAATAAAAGCACCCGTTTAGGTCTTGTTTGTTTCAAGGGAGTGGGTCACTTATCCCCTGTTTGGCACCCTCAAGCCCAGCATTGAAATAATCTGGATTTTAGTTCATAAATTTAGGTTGGTTTCATCCCATTGGAGAAGTTGAGATGGAGTAATTCCATCGTTTTATCTTACATGAGATTGAATACTCTCTACATTATCCCACCAATAAATATTGTAACTAACAAACAACAACAATAATCAAGCCTTTTCCCACACTAAGTAGGGTCGACTATATGGATTCTTTGCCTCCACACAGATCGATTTTCAGCCATTTTAGGACTTAAATTAAAGTAATTGAGGTCATACTTAATAGTTTCCTTCCAACACTTGTTTGGTCTTCCTCGCCCCCTCCTAGCGGGTTTAACCTCCAACTTCTCACATCTCCTAACTGGAGCATCTAGTGGCCTTCTTTGTAAATGTCCAAACCATCTTAGACGGACCTCTCTTATTTTATCCTTTATCGGTGCCATCCTAACCCTGTTTCTAATAAATTCATTTGAAATACGGTCATTTCCTTTACGACCGCACATCCATCTTAACATCTTCATTTCTGTCACAGACATCTTCTGTACATGCCTATAGTTTATAGCCCAACATTCAGAACCGTACAACATGACTGGTCTTACCACAGCTCGATAGTATTTTCCTTTGACTTTTAAAGGAACCTTCTTATCACAGAGAACACCAGAAGCACCCTTCCATTTCAACCACCCTACATTAATTCTATATGTAACATCTCCATCAATTCCACCATCATGTTGGAAAATGGATCCCAAGTACTTAAAAATATCTTTCATTGGAATGCACTCTTCTCCAATTTTTACATTAATCCATTCGTTGTTCCCTTCACTACTAAACTTACATTCCATATACTCTGTCTTCGTCCTACTTATGCGTAATCCTTCATCTTCCAGGGCTTCTCTCCAAAGCTAAAGTTTTCTGTTCACTCCATCTCTTGTCTCATCAATCAGCACAATGTCATCAGCTAAAAGCATACACCAAGGCACCTCAACTTAGATATGCTTCGTCAACTCATCTATAACCAAGGCAAAAAGATAAGGGCTTAAAGTCGAACCTTGATGCAGACCACTGGAGATATCAAAGTAGTCTGTCAAATCATCCTTAGTCTTTACACAAGCTATAGCTCCATAGTACATATCCTTAATGAGGTTGATATATATAATTGGCACTTGTCTCTTCTCTAAAATTCTCCACAAGATATCTCTTGGGACAGAATCATAGGCCTTCTCCAAATCAATAAAACATATGTAAATCCTTTTTCTTTACTTTGTATGTCTCCATCATACGTTTCAAGAGGTGTATTGCCTCAATAGTAGACCTGCCTGGCATAAAGCCAAATTGATTTTCAGTTACCATAGAGATTTACCTCACCCTTCTTTCAATTATTCTTTTCCAAAGTTTCATCGTATGACTCATCAACTTAATACCTCTATAGTTGGAACAATCTTGTATATCACATTTATTCTTGTATAAAGGTACCACAAAACTTTTCCTCAATTCCTCTAGCATCTTCTTACCTCTCCACACAGTATTAAATAAATTTATGAGCCAAGTTATACTCCATTCTCCCATCATTCTCCAGACATCTATAAGAATATCATTAATCCATTCAATTCTTTAATTTAACCCAAAAGTATAAGCAAATACAAAAATTATCACACTCCCAAATTTACCTCATAATCCCACATACACAAATTACAATTCCGTAAAATCAATCTCTTTGAAATAAACAATACCTTAGGGATCTTTTTTTTTCCCCCTCAAATCTATGCAAATTACAATACCTCCTGCATTAATTTAAAAACTCATAAAGAAATGACACTAAAAGTTTAAATAAAATCACGAACATCTTCGCTTTGCTTGTTATCGTGATCTATCTTTCCATCTTAATCCCCCACTATATCCAGATAGAGAGGATCCTTCCGTACCATATTCTTTGTACATGAACCCTCACCATCTTTGTTTTGGAAACACCTCCTTAACTTATGAAGGATACCTAATGTTTTCATTGAGAATCAACAAGAGTGGTCCCCAATTCACCTTCATTGTTATTGCCTCCAAGTCCCAATTTTTCCTGTAATTGGTGTAGCTTTGCAAGAACACCAACCAATGGGGCGGTGTTGTATGTACACGCCTCCGTCTGCATGAAATTTCCCCTCAGATCCCTGAAATGGTCCTCGCTGTCCGGCCCTCCGACCACCGCCCCAACCAACACGTTTAGGTTGTCAGCTTGACGACCATACCAAGAATAGTACCCTTGCATACACCCCACGAATCCCTTGCTTTGCTTGTATGGCACCGCGGATGCACTGCGATGGTGCACCTGCCTAGGATAATTGCCTCCAAATCCAACCAAATAGCTCAATCTCATGGGGTTTGACCCGAGGATGTAATCCACCTAACAATTTTAGAGGGAAAAGATCCTCCCATGTCATCTAAAAAGATCTAGTAGAAGAATTAGATCCTTCTCAATTTCATACACTTATGCATCGATATTATTTACCTGCGACTTGGAGAAGAGGAGGAGCTCATTTGGTGTGACCTTGCCGGTTGGGCAACGAAGGAGCGGCTCAGGTGCCTGTCGAAGGTAGTCGGAGTAGATGGTGGCTAGAAGGGTGGCGCCAACGACGTATTGCATGTTGTTCCACCGACGGACATAGAGGAGGCCACCGGGAGTTCGACGAACGTTCGCATCATCTCCGGTGTTGTTGTTGAGGCATGAGCAAAGATAGTACTCTGCTTTGGATCGATATTGGTCAAGTATCCATCTATGCTCTTCTTCTAGTTCCCCTCCTTCAAGTATCAACTAAGAAGAAATAAAGGCAAATCTTGGGGTCAAAATTGAAATAATGCAATTTTTTTTTCTTTTACATTTATGCATAAAAGAAATTTACTATTTTTGATGGTAAAAAGCTTTGAAAATGAAATAAACACTCCCTTCCCCCACCGAATTTTCGAGTTTATGCAATGTTTAGATTCAGCTTATGGGAAATGAATCTGTAAATAGAGAATGTGATCTTAATTAACCACAACCTTCATGTAGATTTAGCCAATTAAGCTCTCGAGGATGGGGTGCGTAAGCATGAAATGGACAACTCTGCGAGGAACATTTCTTTTGCCCAACCAAATCATTTAATAATGTCGGGGAGAGAGAGAGAGAGAGAGAGAGAGGAATACTTATATTTGCATCAGGGAAAGAATGGAAAAATTATGGTTGGACAAAGTAATTGGCATTTGATGGAATGGGCCCTCCCACATTTGCATGCATCATTGATTGCTTGGGTTTCAGATGGAAAGGAGATAGCAAAACGATAGATCTGCAGCTGAGCATAAATATTGGAAGTACAGTGGAAATCTACCGACCGATCATTTCGTTTTCCTGAGACTCTGTTGGAATGTGGAATAAAATATTGTAAGGATATCTTAAAATGAAATAAATAAAAATTATATTTTTTTTGGTGGTAGAATAAGAATAAGATTAAATATAAGATTAAAATGATTATTATATTGATGTGATGTTAATGAATATTTATCTAATAATATAGGTGAAAGTAGAAGATGTTAGTAAGTATTCATTTATTATTAAAAGTGAGAATAGAAGATATAATAGATATTTTTTAATAGTAAAAGTGAAAATGCAGGATATAGTAAGTATTTTTTAATAATAAAAATTAAGTGAGAGTGAAAAGTGATTGACGTATTAATGTGATATGTGATATTTACATTCAAATTTGAGAAAAAAATTTAAGATAATCTTGACATGAGTAAAATCCATCGTAGCCTTAAAAATTATAGATTGGTTGAATATTTTAAATTTATATTTAGTAGAAGTAGCTGATTTATTTTTTAAATGCCAATCGACTGTTATTTGAAGTAAAAATTACATATCATATTTGACAAGAATAAATTTACCAAAGCTGTAGTGTTAATTTTTATTTTGAAATATTTATAAAGATGTGTTATCGGTAGTTTTTATTTACTTAAATTAGTATTACATTGTAGTATTAATTTTTGTGATATTTACTTAAATTAACATTAACATTAATTTTTAGAGAGTGAAATTTAAATGCGAGAGAGTTACGAATTTAATATTTATTTTGCTAACATTTCTTATAATTGATATTAGCGAAACAAGTGTTAACCTTTAAAATAGATGTTAAGATTTTGTAGGTTAACTCTTCGGATATATGGAGGTTAACCTCCCAAGAGAAGGGATAACTCTATTTGGGTAAGGAGAATAAATTTATGGAATAAGTAAAGGAATATGAAAAAAATGGAGTAAAATAAGTAAGTTAACCCACTTGAATATTTCGATCGATTAAAGTTATTTCACAGAGATAAAGAAATAACTTTACCTCAAGTTAAATCCACTTAACCTAGTGCAAATGAGATTATAGGAGACGAGTTAAGTCACAGGTTAAATACTTAACCCAATGTAAACCCACTTAACCTATCAAATACTTAATACAATGTAAACCTACTTAACGTATATTTTGGCCAATTAAAGTTATTCCACAGAGATAATAAAATAACTTTATCTCAACCCACTTAATCTGGTACAAATGAAATTATGGAAGACGAGTTAAGTGATGGGTTAAATATTTAACTCAATATAAATCAACTTAACTTATTAAATATTTAATTCAATGTAAATCTACTTAACCAATCAATCAAATACCTCATAAATAAACTAACGATCGATTCTTATATTTGGAAATGCAAATGGTTACCCTATTTTTAGTAATGTCGTTGTCGGTGAAAGGGATCGCTAACTGATAGGTGTTTAGAATATTTATTTGTGTGAAGGCATCCTACTTTACATGGTGTTGAAATTTACGTTGCACAAAATTAAATTAACCAGAGAAAAGAAATCAATCTCTCCCAATCGAGTTCCACGAGAGATCAGGGACGAACGTGGCAAATGATCCGTCGGTGCTTGGCCGAGCACTCATTTGTCACGTTCGGAGTTATTTAAATCATCGGCATATACACATTACGTTCTTGTGCTCCACCAACATACCATGTGCAAGGTTCAAACATTTTTCTCATTTCATTCAATAATTCACTATTGTCATTTTTATTCGAAAGATTGAAAACAATAATAATAATAATAATAAACAAACGGACGTAGAAAATTTGGCCTCACCTTGGCGGCGAGAATTTGCAGACCAGGGTACTTGATGTCCCAGCTAAACTCGGAGACGGCCCAACCAGCTCCACCGAGCTCAAATGCGTTCTTCACGACGAAATCCAAGTAGTATTGGATCGCGTCGGGACCGGTACCCGCGGCCCTGGTGGCTCGATGAAGCCAGAGGGCAGCCCATAGGAGCTCGTCATTGTAACCGCTCATGGAGGAGTAGTAATGTTTCGCCGCCGGGATGCTCTCGTCGTACCTCATCCTGTACTTGTCCGCAAATTCGAACAGCTGCAATTCAACAAAACTTGATAAGAAACTCGGCACGAGGAAACAAAGAAAGCTGACGTAACGTGTTGGATGAGTAGTAGTACACGAGTAAATCATGCATACACGAGCCCCTCTCTGTTAAGAGTCATCTCGTATTTTTCTTTAATTTTTCCTATCACTTCGACCAGTAAATTACTGAATAATAATTTTCAATTATTTTTACCTATTTTTTTATTGTTAGAAAATATCTATTAAATTTTCACTTTTACTTTTAATATTCAATAAGTACCGACTAATATTATATACTTTAATTTATAATATTTAATAAATATCATCATGTACCAACTATTTTAACTTAATACTTAACACTCTCGTTATTCTACCACTCAAATAAAAATTAATCTTACTTATTCGATTTTAACTTCTCCTGACACATCACCAAACATAGCCTTAGGATTAATTTATCCAAGGAATTAACGAAAATGATGTTGAGTTATGTAAACTTAGTGTTAATTATAGCTATGTTTATTTATTGAGTAATGTTAATGTCAGTCTATATATATTAAAATTGATGTTAAACTGTGATATTACCTTTTATGTAATTTATTTAGTAATAGTGTTAAGTATATCAAATATAAAAAATATCAGATATTTGAGTGATATATAATTTTAACGTAAAATTTACTAATACCAATTAAAATTATTATTAAACAAATTCGTATTAGAGTTGATAAACTTAATTTAGCAAATGCAAGGTTAAGTAATAAAATATACAGAAGTTAATCTTACTTTTGAAAGGTTACATCCCAAACTTTTATATTTTTCTCGTTGGACAAAGTAAATTCTTCCCTCGTAGCCGTAACGGAAAGGATATGTGTGTGGGGGTGGAGGGTGTGGGGGGGGGGGGGGGCGCGCAGTGGGGGGTGTGGTCTTCAAAAGAATTCATAACTTGCAGAAGCAGAAACCTTTGCAGTAGATCGTGTGCTTCAGTTGCTGAGATTCTCAACTTCTCGATTATCCTCAAAATGTGATCACCGACATCTTACTTTCGTTCGTTTTTCATGTCCCCCTCGCGGAGGGAGATAAGACAAAGCGAGACCTTTTCGGTTCGGGCCAAATGTAGGCTTCTCATGAGAATAATGCGTATCATGCATTGCCCGCGAAGAAACTAGAATACATATAAAATTAAGGGATTTTATATCCCACCTTTATTAATTATATCTATACCTCTGTATACTTTATTATTATATCGATACCTGTACAAATTTACATCATTATTCACAAATGCTGTTAGGTCGAACAGTTTATGAGCTTAACCATAGTCAATATTACCTGTTTAGAGGGAGAGAGGAAGGGGGACATTGACCCTCACCCACATTTTAGTGGCAGACTGGGAGGCTTCCTTGGGAAGAGATGTTGACCCTCACCCACATTTTAGGGAAGAAAAGGAGGAGAGGAACAAGGAAGAAAAAAACATAAAAGTACGAATATAATTTACGTAATTTACGTCGTTAATTTTAACAACGGTCAAAGAATATTCCTCGGGACATCGAAAAGACATTCAACCAGAGGGTATAACCAATATGGTTAGTAAATTTGAAACGGTATAGATATAATAATAAAATATATGAAGGTACAAATGTAATTGGCAGATATTTAAAGGATATGAATGTAAAAATTCTTAAACATGGTAGGTAAAGAAAAGATAAAGAAATTTGTAAGCTCATTTGTACACGCTAGCACTTTTCGAAGAAGATATGCCAAAACCCCTGTAGTTATATAATATATTCCATCTATCCAATTATTTGAGACGAACAGGGACAAAAATAGCATCAACAGTAGTAGCACGAAAATCAATGCTTCAACGAGAGAGAGAGAGAGAGAGAGAGAGATCCCATTGAAGACGGATAAATTTGGAGAGCTTGCAATGAAATATGGCATATGCCACTGGTGAATCTACGAAGAATTGGCAATTGTTCATTCGATACCTACCTGTTGGGCGTGATGGAGCAGCAGTTGCGAATACCGTCGATCCGACTCAAGGAACACGATCGATGCGGCAGCCATGGCGGCTGCCGTCTCACCTGCAACTTCGGAGCCGGGGCTCTCCTCGTCGAGCCTGTATGCACGTCTCGACGTCGTCATATCCTCCGGCCTTTGCCAGCAGTAGTGGTCCGTACCACCGTCTCCAACCTATCAAGAAAGATTGTTGCGGGCAGCGATACGAAAGGTCATCATCTCTGTCTTTGGTCACATAAACGTAGGATGAATCTAAAAATATACCAAAACAGCGTACAAGTTTGACAAAATTAACTTATTCCTACTTAAGATGCCGCCAAAAATTAGTTCAACTGGCACGGTTATTGATCAGTATCACGCAAAAGAAAATAATAACTAAATAAATAAAATCATCCTTTTTTTTTTTTTCTTTTTCTTTTTTTAACGTGCTGTGATGCCATCAAGTTTAATTCCAATGATGGAATTTGCAACCGTGTAGTTACGTAAATGCCCATGCGCTGAGAAAAAAAAAACAATAAAAGGAGATTGCTCACTTGAGCCCAAAGGACATTGGGGTGAGTGTGGGCCTTGACGAAGTAGTCGGTGCCCCATTTGATGGCCTCCATGGCGTGCCCCAGCTGACCGGCGACCGCGAGCTCCTCCATGTACTCGAGGACGCCCCATGAGAGCATGGTGATGGTGAAGGCCATTGGAAGGCCGAACTTCACGTGGTCTCCCGCGTCGTAGTAGCCACCCACCAGATCCACCTGTTAAGGAATGGTCCCACAACATTAGACATTTGTTCGGAGACACAGATTGCCCATGTAGTCACGGATCTTGATCGACCTTTTAATTTAGCCGGGAAACAAGGTTTGATTCTTATTTTAGTTTTCGGTTTTTTTTTTTATTCCAATGGCATCTGAATTAGTCAATAAACGGTGATGACGTCTGAATTGCATGTGGTCAAAAAACAGAAGGATCGGAATGTAAATGTTGCAACGGAATTATTGCCTGGATCTAAAGTCACCTAACTAAATTCTTGCCGGTTGATTTCTCGGGCTGCCGAGATGGCATAAAAAAAAAAGGGAACATTTTCATCTAACCGCTCTCAGTTTGAAGGATTATCAAACTTTTATTCAGCCAACTAGGAAAGGCGAGAGTAAGATGACATATAAGGTTAATTACTCCTCTGTGTGGACGGTGGACAGATATGCATTCCATGTACAAAAAAATCACTTAATTCTGATTAAAAATTAACCAATTTTTTTGCCTCATTAATCGTCGGTGCTGGCGATATAAGTGTGACAGAGCAAGGAATGCATGCGTTTCCATGGCAGAATAAGCAGTTACCCCCATAACAAAGTCCTCTCCAGAAATAAACGTAAATTCTTCCCAATAAATAGGCTTTTTTAAATTAAAGAGAAAAAAAAAACCTTTTGACAAGGTCCGGGGGCCAAAAATAATAATTCCAGCAAAACTGCAATGCACAAGCAATCAGATGCAGCTACCACAGTTCACCGGAAATTCCGGTGAAAACATGTGACGAGACTGGAACATCCATTTGGAAAACATCAAATCGTGCACTTTTTCAAAAGTAGAGGATTCAACCGCCCGTTAAAAAACAAAAATTAAACAGGCAAAAAAAAGAACGTTACTTGTCGCACCCATTCAACCTTCAATACCCAATGAATCAATGCTGGGGAAATTTACGTGACCCCCAGGGGGAAACTTCTCAGATTTTTCGCGAAGAAATCCACCCCTTGCGATTCGACACCGAAGGAGTCGTCTTTCACATAGATGGATGGATACGCATGGTAATGAGATGGAGGTGGGAAATGGGAAATGGGGGCATCGGTAGCCAATAATAGAGGGCTCACTCCTTGCTCGAGGCCGTCGGCGAGGCCGGAGTGTCCCCTCCACGTGACGCGCTGGCCGTAGGGGAGGCGCCCCGATCGCTGTGCCTCGAAGTAGAAGAGGCTCTTGCCAAGGGCGTCACCGTAGTCGAACCCCCGCGCCCCCACGGCGGCGAACGCCACCACGACCGCCGCGAGGGCGAGGGCGAGGGCGAGGGCGAGGCGGGCGGCGGCGCGTGACCTACCCATGTAGCCAATGGTGCGTGACAATTGAAGAGTGAGATCAGACTTTGGCGTGTGTGTGTCTCTCTCTCCCTCTCACACACACACACACACTTCTCCGAGTTCTCTCTTCTCTTCTGTGCTCTCTCACATGTTTAGTGCTTTGGGATCTCTCACAATACGACGGGGAGTGGTGGCGCTGCTTATAAGGGAAGTTTACGTTCAAGCAGCCGTTGCTGGTGGATGTGGGCCCTTGATCTTGGGGTTTTGGACGGTGGGGATGGAGTCGGTTCGGTGGCGGGGGGTGCGGGTGTTGGTTGGTGTGGTTCGTTTTGGGGTTTGGGTGAAGTTGAGTTGTTGGTCCAATGCACGACTCCCCGGACGCCATCTCTATGGTTTTCGGTAAGGTTCTGTTTTTTTGTTTTTTATGATTTGGTGACTGTTCTTAAAGGCACTCTTATGCCTCTATGATTTTTCATTATTAAGGTTCTGTTTTTTTGTTTTTTATGATTTGGTGATTGTTCTTAAAGGCACTCTTATGCCTCTATGATTTTTCATTATTACGTTCATAGCCCTAGGTTTTATCTATCTACTTAAATGCCCCCGTAAAAGCAACTCTATTGGCATAGTCATGTATCCTTCCTGTAAATTATCTTTCTAACGTATGTAATGGTGTTAATTGAGATTGCATACTCCTCCTATGGATCGAGATCTGATTAGAACTTTAAAATGTCAACATCAACGGAGGGGGATTTTGTAGTCAAGATAAGATACTCTTAGGCATTGTTTGTTTGCTAGGATTGAGTCACTTTTGTTGTGTTTGAGTCTTTAAATCTTAGGTTATAATAATTCTAGGATAATGGCCACAATCATGAGATTACTCAATTCTAACGGAAAGGGTTGGACTCATATTATGTAAAAGAATGTCAACACCTACCTCTTCAAATATCTTATGATTTGACCTATATTTATTCTAAATACAAAAATTTTATAATCTTATGTTTATATCACAATCTCACTACTTATAAAATCAATCCTTCAAAAGAACAGCACCTTAGGAACCATAGAATGTTTATGATTTGAGGTGGCAGATACAAAAATGCATACATCCAATTGTTGAGCGACAGAGGAACAGCAAATATCTTAGCTGTAACTCCCTGTACTAAGGATGCCAAATTTTATTATGGATTTTAATTCGAGGGGCATCCAAGCAAGGATTGCAGACAACCAAGGGATAACCATGTAGACGTGAAAAACTCATGTGTAAATAGCTAATATCAAAATTTTTGGTGGATACGCATGTAAAAATTCCTTTCTTAATTGTTTGTGCGTTTTGGGGATTGGGTTAAATGCGCGTTAGATATTGGAACGAGGGTGGTAATTGTTTGAGTAGGATTCCCAATGGCAGGACCTGAACTCATATGCAATGCACGTGAGTTCAAATACTTAACTCGAATATACGATTTAACTTCTGAGGATTTGATGTTTTTGTTTTTTGTCCTTCTGTCTCTTATATCAGTTTTTTTTCTTTTAAATGAAAGTTAATTTTAGTAAAAATAAAAAACTAGAATATACGATTTCCAGAACGGCGGTGTCGATTTGTTCCCTGCGGAACGTACCGCAGGGTTGGTGAATATAAGGTAAGGTAAGTTACAACTTTGTGCCACCGTCCCTTTTTTTGACTTTGCAAAGGCAACAGTCATTTGTCAAAGTCATCATCGTGATTCTCGATCTTACAATGAAAACATAGGACTTCATTTGTCAGCTACGAGAGTTTATATATATATATATATATATATATATATATATATATATATTAAAATTAGGAAGATTTGAATATGATGTTTAATTTCATAGGAAGTGGATAAAGTTTTTGATGGGTGTAAAAAATTTTTAACTTTCATGACTTATGTAGTAAAAAGTAAAAAATAGAGTCAGGGATCACACATATGCTTGTGCATCCCACCTCACCCTGACCTGATTTAAGTCGGTTTGGGTTCAGGTAAGAATCAATTTAGAACTTAAAATTTGATACTCTTGTTACGAATTTTTAATCTCATGATTTTGACTTTGATTAGTCGATCAATTATTTTGATTGATCATTGACCAAAAATTTAAGTATGATCAATCAATGAGACTAAATTGATCGATTAATTGTCGTATTTCTATAAAATAGAAATTTCCATAAACGTCAGGTCGTGGACTCTATATAAAAGCCACAGGGGACTTTCATTTAACACACAACAAAAGCAAAAAAAATTCTCTACTTTCTCTCCCCTTCTCTTGTTCTTATCTCTCTTTCTTAGTGCATTCATTCAATACGAGATTAGCTGAAAAATCTTCAATCAGTTTTGTCAATCTTATACAAGAAGATTGAAAGATCCAGAAGAAACTTTTGATTGATCAAACCAATTATATTGGTAGATCACTCGTGAATTTTGTTGATAAATCCAATTATCTCGATTTCGTTCTCCTAAGGTGATTTTCGATGGTCCAAGATTGGAGTACGTCGAATCTTGAGATGGATCGTCATATTCTAGGAAGAGTTTGTCAGATCACGATGCATTGGTATTATAGAAGATAATACATTCTCTAAAAAAAATCTTTAATGAATATTTCGGTTGAAGTAAAATTTAATCATTTCTCATTTTATTTATTATTTATGATATTAAATATTTTTGTACCTTTTATTTTATTTTAAATTTTATCAAATTATATTTAATTTAATATTTTTGATATGTATCCTATCGTAAAAATTATATTTTTTATTTTTTTATTTATTTTTTATATACTTTTAATTTAAACACGATTTACGGTGAATTCATCACAGCACTTGAAACTTCTAATTTCTCAGGAAAATACCATGAATATAGGAAACAAACAGAAAATTGCATGGAGAAAAAAAATCATGGGCATCAATGTAGGGTAAGGCCTGCCTGATGTATCTTTAATGTCCAACCAAGAAGTGGCCATGTGTTAACGACCAGGGAAAAGCATTATGCTCTGGGAGGATCCCATCCATATCTCTGTACATGCTCATCAGCAAGACCAAAATAGTCCCATCCAGGAGGAAGCTGTCTTTTTCCTTAATTGTTATAGAACTGGACATTTCTCCCTGCAAGACTCTTATCAATTCTATTAGTGTATACCAATGGTTACAACTTTTTTCTTGGCAAAGTTATTTTTGACTCACGGGGACAATAATACTAACCCAACCCAACACCTGCACACACTCGCTTCCCTGCACCCTCCCTCGACACGCACACACAACAACAAACATGTCTCATGATGGCGGCATGACCATCGACACCGGCATTGCCCCTCTCTCTCCTCCCTAATAAGGCATATCGATGGGTGTTTGTAGGGATGATGAGGGGGTTTAGGCTACCACGGGTGACAGTATCGAGGTTCGAACTATGGGTAGGGAGCTACCGAGGCCAACGCTCAAGATGCAGGGAGGCACGATGCTCTTATTGTTGGGAAATTCCTTAAACCCTTAAAGGTTTAACTGTAAATAACACGCCTCTAACTTCGGATGGACTTGTGCCACAACTTAACTCAACTAGACTTTATATTAGCTGGGTACTGGTATTGGTAGACCGATACTGGTATCATTAAGTTATAGTTATGAGTTCTGTATCCCAATGAGTAACGGCACACATGGGTTATAGTTTAGAACCCATGTCCAGGTGAGTACTTGTTTAGTACTCACTATGTACCGGTATTCGTGTTGAGTACCAATACTCATAGAGTACTGGTATCTCTCCAGGAAACAACTGGTCTCAACAAGTACCGGTACTCATGAAGAGTACCGGTACTTGTTGAGTACTGGATGCACCACCTGTACCTTACCAGTACCAGTACTCATGACGAGTACCGGTACTTGTAAGCTACAGGTTCTGGTGACGTCAAGTCCAGATCCTGATCTGAAACTCATGTGTACTGGTACTCATCATGAGTACCGGTATATATAAGTACCAGTTTTGGACTTAGAACGACTTGGAGTCGATATGGAGCTTGCATGTACCAGTACTCATGAAGAGTACCGATACAAGCAACCTACGGTTCACTTAATGGTTTACAAACAATATTCCAACAGTACTAGTACTCATCTTGAGTACCGATATTCACGACAGTTATAGATTGTGTTATGACAGTTTCTGTGAATTTGAAAAGCCTGAAGATGCATGAGTGATTAAGAATCTATATCTATTAAGACCCACGACATCAAATGTTTCTAAGACGTCTGGGAGTTAGTCCAGACGTCTGGTCAGACGTCTCGAAGCCTTCCCAGACGTCTGGAAATTAATTTTTGTGGCGTACGATTGTGAGTCTGCACCCTCCCTCCTTCCTTTTTCTCTCTCCCCCGACGCCTTCAAATATCCTCTTCCCCCTTCCATCGCCCTCACCCATTTCCCCCCACCGTCCCCTCCTTCTTCCAGCTTAAGCGAGAGAGAGAGAGAGAGAGAGAGAGCGTGGGCAGCAGCTACTGCCAGGCGCGTGCGGGGAGGAGGAAGTGCAACGAGAGGGAGAAGAGGTGGAGTGCGTGAGGAAGAGAGAGCGAACTCGCCGGAGCTGCCCAGGGCCGGCCGACGGGTGCGCGCAGAGGGAGCGTGGTGCTGGGGAGGTTACCTTGGTGCTACTGCAGCTTAGGCAGCAGGCAAGCGCAGCGCGGCACTGCCGTGCGCAGCAGGAGGAGGACGAGGAGGTCCTGATTCTAGGAAATTTTCCCAGAATCAGACGTCTGGACCTACGTCAAGACGGCGCGAGGGACGTCTGGAGTGAGATCCAGACGTCTGAAAGGTACTATATTCCTCATCTTCTTCCTTTCTACGAATGCGGCCATGCAGGCCATTCCGCCGAAAGCCCTGAGACGTGCCGTGTTGTGATCGTTTACGTACGCATGCAGGTTCCGTTCGAGAAGGCACAAGAGCACGCCCTCCCACACAGATCAGACGTCTGGGCACAGCACCAGACGACTGAGAGAGTCTCCAGACGTCCGGAGTGACAGTCGAACGTCTGGAACTATGTCCAGACGATTCAGCGGGATCCTAGACGTC
The DNA here is from genome assembly GCA_037157565.1 of Thalassia testudinum. Lineage (NCBI taxonomy): Eukaryota > Viridiplantae > Streptophyta > Magnoliopsida > Alismatales > Hydrocharitaceae > Thalassia > Thalassia testudinum. The sequence goes on from JAZHRO010000030.1 coordinate 61,864,740, forward strand.
TGAAGAGTAGCGTAGAAGTAAGGTATGATCTGAACCATCGTTTAAGACTTCTGGAAGGTTTTCCAGACATCTGATTTGGGGCAGAGTTGTCGTTTTTGACCTGTTTAGGGTCCGTTCGAAGTCCGATTTCCGCGTTTAAAATTTCATGTTTCTCAGAACTAGTTCCTTTACTTATTTAAAGTACTTGTATCATGTTCTGAGTGGTTCCTTGTGTTTGATCCTTGTGTTAGGACCTCATTCTGTTGTGGATCTAGGGGTTGCGAAGGCATGTGGACCTGCCGATCACGCCCCCATCACTCCCGATTTTGCGGGTAGAGTGCCTTCCCTTAATTATTTATCAACATTTATGCACTTGTGAGATAATTAATAGATTCCAGGGTATGGCATGAACCCTAGGACTTGAAAACTAGATAAATGATAGATCCTAGGATATGGCATGAATCCTAGGACTTGAAAACTAGATTGAATGATAGATCCTAGGGTATGGCATGAATCTTAGGACTGGAAAACTAGATTGAATGATAGATCCTAGGGTGTGGCATGAATCCTAGGAACAGAAGCACTGAAACAAATGTCGTGATTACATGAATTGCAGTCTTGGAAAATTAGATAGAACAATGATAATTGCCTGTGATTGGATAACCGTTGCTTGTATATGAATGGTATTAACTGTTGGGAATACGGGCTATATGAGAATAAAACTGGAATGATGAAACCTAAAAATGGCTTGGCTAGAGAAATATGAGCATGAACCCTACGGGGAATTAGGAGTAGAGCTCCTAAACGGGTAAATGGAATGGAATCGGGGAAGTGAGCTGGCCCTTGAGTACTAAGTACCAAGGAGAGTGACTGTCCCCCCTGTTTAGTGCAGAGCGGAGCTAGCCGCCCCAGGGACCCAGGGTTAGGTCTGGCTGCTTTATACCAAATTTTAGCCCTCGCGTACACAGTACCGGGGAGAGCTACTAGTGTAAGGAGAGCACTAGCCACCCCACGAGTCCCGAGGTTTTGCTAGCCGTCCTACACCGACTTGTTAGGCCCACTGGGCAAACAAGGGTAGTTAGGCGAGGGTGTGTAGACTGTGAAGGGGCAAGACCCCTGTTTGGTTACTGTGGAGGGGCTAAACCCCTGTTACTAAGAGGGCTCTACCCTATACTGGTTCCGTGCTGTACTTGGGCGCACCCGTTAATGGAAACGACTGACCGCGTGCTAGTGCGGGGTAGCTACCCGTGCGTTTATTGCGCGTGCCGTAGTCACCGTTACGTCTGTCAGCGACCTTGGGGTGGTTGACTGAGGGTGGGACCACCACGGGGGACTCTCTCGGCCAGGAGAGCACCACGTGATACTTCTACTTTTCGGAAAAGATTGCAATCAAGATCGTTCCCACGAAGAACATTAGAGATCAAGAGAAAGATCTGAGAAATAATTCAAGAATGAGTAAATAGATAAATAAAGAAAGAAATAAAAAATAGCAGCTACTTGTCCACCTTTACTGCTTTTCTTAACCAGCTGGTTGCCACTCTACTCAGCATTTCGCTGACGTGTCACCTTTGTCACCGTTTTAGGACCAGGTGTTGAGCAGCCAGAGCTTGCGGCTGCGGAAGGTTCTGGGCCTAGTAGAGCCTAGTAGTTCTACCTGTGTTGTACCTACTGTACCATTTTTCTGTTGTAGTAAGTATATCCTGTTATTCTTGTACTCTTTTATTGTATGCATTACGGTTATGTACCCGTTTAAATTCTCTACTGTTGTGGTGATGTGTACTGTAGTAGTTCTTTTTTTTACTGCTGTACTTTCGTTACTGTTAGTTACATGCATGATGAATGTGGTTTATTTTAATGTTCTTTTGGTTACTTTCTCGTTGGACGACTGGGTCTTGAGATCAGTCGAGTAAGTCCGATTCTCGTATCTCGTAAGGATTCGGGAATCGGGTCGTAACAAGATGGTATCAGAGCAAGGTCTTCCCGAGAAGTAAACCAACTGGCTGGAAAATAACCAATTCACGTGTTTAAAACTAGAGTAGCCACCACAACGTACCTTTTGACATCTGTTTTAGACTTCTTCGTTAGATATCGATTCGTATTGACGTCTTTTCTGTTCCGTGTTTGCGTCTCCTTGCAGGAGATGCCTCGACGAGGAGGTAGCGAGGCGGGCCGCGGACGCTGCTGAGGACGAGGTCGGAGGGGCGGGCGCGTTGAGGTCGACGCCTCAGTGGACCAGCCACTGCTCCTGGGCATCCAAGCCCAGGACCTCACCTAGCTGATACGGGACATCGTACGAGAGGAGCTCCACCCGTCGCCACGAGTGCCTCTCCCTGGGGTTGCGGAGGGGGAGTCCTCTGTGGGACCACGCGACGGACCTGGCGCTGGGCGCGGGGGAGGGGATGGGCCTCCACCTCCCCCACCTTCCTCTGGCACTTCCGAGCACGAGGCTTCTTTACCTGGAGGCGCACCAACATCTCCACTTCAGCGCCAGTTTGAGCTTTTCGAACAGTTCCGGAAGCTGAACCCCCCTCCTTCAAAGGGGATGAATACCCGACCGAGGCGGAGGTTGGCTCGAGCAAATTGAGAAGGTTTTTGACACCCTTCGCCCCCCTGTGGAGTGCCGCGTGGCCATTGCCACGTACCAGCTGGAGAGCGCGGCACACAGGTGGTAGAGGGCGATCAGGGGACAGGAGAGGGACGAGCTGTCTTGGGACCGGTTCGTCACCCTCTTCTGCGAGCAGTACTTTCCCCAGACGTGGCAGGACCAGAGGAGGCGGGAGTTCCACACTCTCCGCCAGGGGACGATGACTGTGAGCGCGTACCGTACGCATTTCTTGGAGCTGTCTCGTTTCACAGCGACAGCTGTGGCTACTGAGGAGGAGAGCCTTTGGAGGTTCACCGAGGGGCTCTGGCCTACGATTCGGGGGTATGTTAAACCCCTGAAGCTGCCGACGTTCTCGAGGGTGGTGGAGGCAGCTATGACGTACGAAGAGACCAACCCATCTGCACGAGACACTGACAGCGGGAGGAAGAGGCCCTATCAGCCAGACTTCTCACAGGGCCGACATGAGAGGAGACATGTGGCGCCCGCAGGACAGCCGTCACGTTTTGTGGGGCCATTAGTGGCCTTTGGGGGCCCCCGACAGGGGCCAGCTGCTAGCACCGGACCCCCGCCCAGCCGACACCAGGGACCCACTGAGGGCGAGAGTTGAGTCCCCCTTTGCTACCAATGTGGCCAGCTGGGTCACATCAGGAGGGACTGCCTGTCTAAGGCAGGAGGTCAGCAAATGCTTCTCGCGCCGAGCACTGGAGGGCGACCAGGAGGCTGCGGTTTCCAAGAGCGAGGAGGAGGACAGCAGTCACGGGGAGGTTACCGGCCAGCAACTACTCGTCCGGCGCAGAGTGTGGCTGCTTCGTCCTCACCTAAGGCGGAGGGGCGTATCAACGCCCTGACACACAAGGATGGCAGAGCTTCGGGATCAGTGGTGGCAGGTATGGTTTCAGTTTTCGGCAGACTTGTTTACATATTTTTCGATTCCGACGCTACGCACTCGTTGGTCGCTGCCAGTTTTGCGGTTAGTTTGGGGCAGGACTGTATGTTGTTAGAGGATCTATTCGTGATCAGATGTCCGAGTGGTCAGCTGTTTGTAGCTGAGGAGGTGTACATAGGTTGCAAGGTCAGTGTTGGGGGACACAGCCTTCCCGCTGACCTGATTATGATATAGATGGAGGACTTTGGCGTAATTTTGGGGATGGACTGGCTGTCCGCTTACCACGCCTTGGTGTACTACTTTGAGAGGAAGATCGTCTTCTCCATACCGTAGTTGCCTTCTTTCGAGTTCCACAGGCAGCTAGTTGGTACTGCGGTTTTTGTCTTTATAGTTATTATAATCGTTATGGTATATGACAAAACAGTTACCAATTTAATACAATTTATTACTCGGAATGACAAGTTTCCCCAAGTCGAACTCAGGGAGCAACTATAATTCTAGAAGCCTATGAATTCTCAATATATAAGGTTTTACAAAAATTAAGAGAGAGAGAAAGAAGGGGTGATTGGCTTCGACTCTCTTCTTTCTTCTTCTTCTTTGCTTCTGTGGTTCCACTTTCTCCTTTCTTCCTTTCTGATTTTCTTCTCTTCTTCTTCCTTGAGGCTGCAGAGGCTTCTGCCTTCTTTCTGATTTCCTTCAGCTGCTAAGTCTTCCTCCTTTCTTCATCTCTGGTTTTCTTCTTTCTTCTTTTCTTCTTCTTTTTCTTTTTCTTCTGCTCTGGCTATTCCTCTTCTTTCTTTCTTTCTCTCCTGTCATCCTCTTTTTCTTCTCTACATCTTCTTTCTTCTTCTTCAGCAGCTGTAGTTTTCCTTTGCTCTGGCTGTTGACCTTCCGACATCTGACTCGGTGCTCAGACGGCTTAACTGTGCGCTTGCTACAGTGCGGCTCCTTTTCCTCTTCTTTCTTCTTCCTTCTTTTTTCTTCTTCCCTGCGCGCACACACAACTATCAGTGCAAAACCTACCCCTTCCCCGCATCTCTCTCTTTCTCTGAATCTCTCTTTGGGAAAGCTCTCCCAGAGCCAGGTAATCAAGTTTGGGTTGCGTGCCAGGGACCAGGCCCACCGGCGTGCGGTGGTGGGCGAGGAGTGCTTGGTCGGGTAGTCGGGTTCGGCCCAAGCCCACGGGGCGTGAGCGCAGGCGAGGGCGAGGGCGGGTGCGGGCGCGTGGCGCGCTGCGTGAGTGGGTGAGGGACCTGACCCCTGTTTATCGAAGGCGAACAGCTAATATCACAAAATTAATTTAAGTGTGGGTGCGAGGCCACACACTTACGAGGTGGGACTAAAGTCCCACCTCTGCTCCGCGCGCCCGCAGGCGAGAAGGCGCTGGAAATTGGGGCAGCAGCGAAATCTCGCGACCCCAATTGCAAACCTGGGCGCAATCGCGGAAGCACCCCTCGTTGCCTGGAGCTCACGCCTGGGCTGGAGGAGTCCTGGAGCTGCCTGCGAAGAAGCTACAGCAGTTCGTCAATAACGGCAAGGAGGCGGAGACCTAAAATCACAAAGACAGACTCACGGCCACATCAGACAACGCAGGGAGCCTCGTCGAAGTGTGGCGAAGGCAGTGCGAGGGTCGGCGAGGCGCAAGAGCGCCTGTGTCCGTGTGCCTAGGGCAGACTGTGTGTGTGGAAGTGGGTGTGTTCAGGGGGTGGTAGGGAGGTGAAGGGCGGTGAATGGAGTGGGGGAAGCGCTTAAGTGGAGTGAGGGGGAGCTTCTGGGCTTGTCGGCGAGGGGTGAAATGGCCTGTGAAGGTGGAGAGACCTCACCGAAGATGGCGGCCGGAGGTGAAGCAGATGGGGGTGGTAGTGGCAGTCGAGGCGTCCGAAATGCTAATTGAATGAGGGAAAAGTGAAAGGAGAGTAAGGGGAAGATTCCTACCTACTTAGTCGACGAAGAGGGAGAGGAAGACGTCCGACTCGTGCCTGCCGGAGGTGGGGACGAAGGTGCCCAGGAGGGGGTTATCGGCGACGAGGAGGAGACTTGAGGGCGTCAGCTGGTGCGGCCTGGCGTGGGAAGACGGGGCAGAATAGGCTCTGCTGCAGGTATGGCAACAGAGCGACAAGGAGGAGGAAGAAGGATCGCCGGAAGCTAGGGCACTCTGACCGGAGAGGGGAGAGACGAAATCGAGGGTTTTTCTCCGCTAGAAGTAGCTTGAAGTAGACGGCAGACCTTGCTGCTCCTTATAAAGGCACTGGCGAGGAGAGGGGACCGAGGAGGCGACGTGTCGTGCTCACCGGAGATGGCCGGAAATGGACACCCATGCCTTTCGTGTGTTCGCATGAGAGGTATGGTCGGTTGCAGGGGTCATGGGAGGGTCCCTGCGACAGAGGACGACGCAGAGAACCTCCCATTCGTTCCTGAGAACGAGTGCCATGCCCTGCGCAGCGCCATCCTCCGCGCAAGGTCGCCGGAGGTATGGCACTGCTCAGAAATGGCAGGGAGGACCGTTCTGCAAAGAACGACGAGAAAGATAGGGGGCCATTTGCAAGGGTTGCAAAAGATAAGGGTCAAAAAGTAATTTAAGAGGACCAATTTGTAAAGTCGGTCAAGATGGTCTTTTCTTAGGACCAAAATTTTATACCAGCCTAATTTGAAACTAAGGATTTTAATGGTGAAATTTTATTTTAGGTTGGACCATGTTTGACCGGTCAATTTGTACAAAAACCCAAATTAGGTCATAAATTGGGCATGATTTTCATTTTAGGTCAAAATAGGTTGCAAAGGACAAATTGAAGGTTCTAAATCCTAGGGAATATTTTTCCATGAATTTTAGAGGGTTTATTTTATTTTTATCCTGCCTCGAACCTCATGAATTAAAGTGGGTTTGTTTTAGGGTTACAGAATGTCATTTAATTCCTAGAAGTTGCTATAATCCTTTTCAGATTAGATCATCCCACTTCCCTCCTTATTAAACTCATTTGACCTATGTTTAGACCCTTAATTACCCTGTTTGCGCTCTGCATTGGTAAAATTACAGTTTTACCCCTTATGATTTGTCTTATTCTTTAACTCAGAATTCTCTGAGTTAAGCCTCTCTTTAGGTTTCGTAGGAGCTTCTTCATACTTATTTAGATTAAATTGTGCTAGTTAGGGTTCATGATGAGGTTCTCATCACCAGTGGACGGAGGCTTCAGGTGCATTTCTGCACTTCGAGCGGCAAGACTTTTGAACCAAGGGTGTGAGGGCTTCCTAGCTTGTGTGGTGGCAGAGCCCAGCCCTGTGGTAGACTTCCAGAGTATCCCGGTGGTCAGAAAGTACCCTGACGTGTTCCCAGATGAGTTGCCAGGACTACCGCCCGAGCGTGAGATCGAGTTTGAGATCTCACTGATAACGGGGACCAGCCCCATCTCCACAGCATCGTACAGGATGGCACCACTTGAGCTGCGAGAGCTCAAGTCTCAGCTGCAGGATCTTCTAGAGAAGGGCTTTGTGAGGCCCAGTGCGTCTCCTTGGGAAGCCCCGATTTTGTTCGTAAAGAAAAATGATGGTACCCTACGCCTTTGTATGGATTACAGGCAGCTGAATAGGGTCACCATCAAGAACAGGTATCCGCTGCCAAGGATTGATGACTTGTTTGACCAGCTGCGAGGTGCCACAGTATTCTCCAAGATTGACTCGAGGTCTGGATACCACTAATTGAGGATCAAGGAGGCAGATGTCACCAAGACAGCTTTCCGCACCCGGTACGGACACTACGAGTTTCTAGTCATGTCGTTTGGGCTAACCAACTCCCCCGCTGCCTTCATGGATTTAATGAACCGGGTGTTTAGACCGTACTTGGACCAGTTCGTGGTGGTATTCATTGATGATGTGCTCATCTATTCTCAAGATCAGACGCAGCATGGACAGCACTTGCAGATGGTTTTGGACACACTGAGACAATGTAGGCTGTACGCCAAATACAGCAAGTGTGAGTTCTGGTTGAGGGAGGTGACCTTCTTAGGTCATGTGATCTCCGGGGATGGCTTGGCTGTGGACCCAGCCAAGGTTGATGCAGTGCTCAGGTGGGAGAGACCGCATACTGTTACTGAGATCCGCAGTTTCTTGGGACTAGTAGGTTACTACAGGCGGTTTATCAGGGGCTTCTCGCAGATTGTACGTCCTATGACACATCTGACCAGGAAGGACATGCCCTTTTCTTGGACAGACGCCTGTGAAGCGTGTTTTCAGGAGCTGAAGGAGAGGCTGACTTCGGCTCCCGTGCTCACCATCCCAGACAGTAGTAGCGTGTTCGTTGTGTACACGGACGCCTCTTTGCAGGGGTTAGGGGGTGTGCTCATGCAGAGGGGTCACGTTGTCGTTTACGCTTCGCGGCAACTGAAGCCCGATGAGCATAGCTACCCTACCCACGACCTGGAGCTGGCAGCTGTCGTCTTCACGCTGAAGACTTGGACGCACTACTTGTATAGTGAGACCTTTGAGATTTTCACAGATCACAAGAGCCTCAGATACTTGTTTGATCAGAAGGAGCTCAACATGAGACAGAGACATTGGTTGGAGCTCTTGAAGGACTATGACTGCAGCATTTCCTACCACCCGGGAAAGGCCAACGTGGTGGCTGACGCCTTGAGCCGGAAGGCGCCCGCCCACTTGGCCAGTTTACAGGCGCAGAGTTACAGCCTCTTGGAGGAGATGGGTAGTTGGTGACCCCTAGAGTTACTGAGGCACTGTGGGGCAGTAACTGTGACACGACAGACGAGGCCAGAGCTGATAGACCGCATCATCATAGGGCAGATGTCCAACCTGTACTTACAGTCATTGCGTGATAGAATACTGTCAGGAGACCCTGGCGACTTCTCTTTTACAGACCAGGTGCTGCGCATGAGGGAACGTTTGTGCATTCCCAGGGACGAGGAGCTGTTGAGAGAGCTCCTGACTGAGGCACATGGTTCCAGGTTCACCATACATCCCGAAAACACAAAGATGTACCATGATTTAAGACGCAAATTTTGGTGGAGGGGGATGAAGTGGGATGTGGGTGAATTCGTACAGTAGTTTTAGTGTGTCAGCAGGTGAAGGTCAAGCATCAGAGGCCTGTAGGGCCATCACAGCCATTTCCAGTACCAGAGTGGAGGTGGGAGAGCATCACCATGGACTTGGTGGTGGGCTTACCTGTTACCTAGCAAGGACACGACGCGATCTGGGTAATCGTTGACAGATTGACGAAGACGGCACGTTTCTTGCCGATCCGAGTCACCTTAGGACCAGCATAGCTGGCAGAGAGGTATATCCGCTACGTGGTACGTCTACATGAGGTTCCGTGGGAAATCGTATTCGACCGGGATACCCATTTTATGTCCCATTTTTGGGCTGAGTTTCAGCAGGCCTTGGGGACGCGGTTGAGGTTCAGTACAGCTTACCACCCCCATACGGACGAACAGTCTGAGCGCATGATATAGACACTTGAGGACCTTTTGCATGCTTGTGTATTGGACTAGAGGGGCTCTTGGGAGGAGCACTTGCCCCTGGCGGAGTTCGCATATAATAGCAATTATCATTCGAGCATCGGCATGGCACCCTATGAGGCTCTGTATGGACGGAGGTGTACGGCACCCTTGAGTTGGGTTGAGGTGGGGACCAAGTGGGCGGTTGGCCCCAGGCTGATCCGACAGAGTCAGGGGGTAGTCGAGCAGATTCACAGGCGACTCCACACTGTCAAGAGCAGACAGAAGAGCTATGCAGATCAGAAACGCAGAGAGGTACAGTTTGAGGTTGGAGACCACGTCTTCCTTCGCGTTTCGCTCATGAAGGGCTTGCAGCTGTTTGGGGTGAGAGGGAAGCTCGCGCCGAGGTTCATGGGGTGAGAGGGAGAACGTCGAGGTGGGTGACGACCTTACCTACCCCGAGCGGCCAATGCAGATCCTTGACAGAGCCATCCGGAGTCTAAGACGGAGGCAAGTACCCCTGGTGAAGGTTTTGTGGAGGAGCCAGCGATACGAGGAGGCTACCTGGGAGCCTGAGGCGGCGATACGGGAGCGTTACCCGGAGCTCTTTGAGGGTACATTTTTTTCGGACTGACTTCGGTCCTCTTTGAGTTTTTTATGCATATATCGTTCTTTTCCGCACTCTAGTTAGCTCAAGTTTCGGGGACGAAACTTCCTTTGATTTTGTTATGTTGTTAAGACCCACGACATCAAACATTTTTAAGACGTCTGGGAGTTGGTCCAGACATTTGGTCAAACGTCTTGAACCCTTCCCAGATGTCTGGAATTTAATTTTTGCGGCGTACGATTGAGAGTCTATGCGCATGCGCGTGCAGACTACGCCCGCCGACCTGTAGGAGTCCCTCCTTCCTTTTTCTCTCTCCCCTGACGCCTTCAAATATCCTCTTCCCCCCTTCCCTCGCCCTCACCCGTTTCCCCCCACCGTCCCCTCCTTCTTCCAGCTTGAGCACGAGAGAGAGAGAGCATGGGCAGCAGCTGTTGCCAGGCGCGCACGGGGAGGAGGAAGTGAAGCAAGAGGGAGAAGAGGTGTGGCAGCGAAAATACGCGGTTTGTTAAAATACGTCGTTGTAACGCGTAAATCCGCTTTCGCTCTTAAATTTATAATCCTAGATAGGGAAGTATCTAGGGTCGTCCAAGGAGGCAATATGGTTGCAAAATTGATTCTCTTGCTTGGAATATATCTCAACTTTCTTTTGGTAATTTTCAATATACCATTTTTTTTTTGTTTTTGAACTAAGGCAACATGCGAAATTATGGCGGGAAAAGTGTTTACACTTCCAATTAAGTAAACTACTCTAAAGTGGCAAGTAGAACCTCTCCCTAAGCTCACTCTAGGAAAGTGGAGGCCTAGAATAATTAGGGAGAGGGAGTGAAGAATGCTGAAAATAAGCTAATAGAAATGCAAACAAAAAAAATTGCAAAGAAGGCAACTAGATAATTGATAAAGTGTTTTACAAAAGGCCTAGTAGAGGAAAGCTTGTACTACTAGAAAATTGCAAATAAGAAAATAAAACACAAATCCTCTAGATAGATGGTGAAGAAGAGGGCTTCTTGCTCCAAGGTTGGTGGCTCCCAATCTTGAAAAGAGTCCTTCAACTCCTTCCTTGCAGTGCTCCGCCAAGGTGATGTCCTCCAAGGCAAGCCCTAGGGGGGCGTGCCCTAAGTTTCTCTCCAAGGGTGTACGTCCACCCTAGGTCCTTCTCCCTTGCCTGGCCGTCCTCCTTGAAGTGGAAGAGTCCTCCTCCTTGGCGTGACCCAAGTTGAAGAGAGTGGGGAGAAGAAGGCACCAAAAGGGCTGGTGGTGTGCCCCTTTAATCTCCTTCTCTACTCCTTCTCCTTGGCGTGGGTATAGGTGGATGTAGGTAGAAAATACACTAAGGGAGGATGCCCAAAAATGGTGGTAGGTGGTGGCTTTTTATAGAATAGGAGGGGGGCTATGGTGACCTTTGAAATGGATGGCCAAGATGAGTTGATGGAGGTGGTTGGAGATCCCATGGCCAAGGAGAGTTGGCGCCACCTTAAAGGGCACCAAGGGGTAGTTATGGGTGTTGACACCCTTTGGTGTTGGCGCCAAAATGGGCATTCTAGAAGGTCATTAGGTGGCGCCACCTTAAGGTTCTAGAAGGGGGGGTATGTGGATGGCTAGGATGGCTTATGTGGGTAGGTGTAGGGTGGATTTAAGGGGCTGAAAGTGGCGCCAATATAGAGGTGGTTAGGGGTGGTTTTTGGCGCCAACTTGAAGTGTCTTTTGGTGGAGATAATGGGGTGAAGGGATGGCTAGGAGGTGGCGCCAACTTGAGTAGAGTAGCTAGCTTAGGTAGGCTTGAGTTGGTGGAGCTAGCTAGGGTTGATTTTGGAGGTAATGAATGGCCAAGGAGCTGGTTGTTAGCTATGCTAAGCTAAGCTAAGATAAGCTAAGCTAGCTTAGCTAAAGGTGGAGTGGAGGAGAAGGTGTTGGAGCTAGGGTTTGGAGGAAGGAGCTGAGGAGGAGAGTCTGGAGCTGGAGCTGGAGCTGGCTGCTACTGAAGAGGCTGGCATGGGGCTACTCTAGCTGGCTTAGCTTGCTAGTTCTTTGCTAGCTACTAAGCCAAGCTAAAGTGAGCTAGCTTCTACCAAAATGAGCTGAGGTGAGCTAGGTCTGGTGCTCCCGGGGAGAATCAAGCTGGTTGAGGCAGCTAAGGTAGCTTAGCTCAACTGAGTTGAGCTAAGCTGAGTCCCCGGGAGCTGGACTTGAGCTTCCTGAGCTGAGATGAATTCTTCTTCAGCTGGCTGGAGTTGAGTGGAGCTGAATGTAGCTGGATCTGAGCTGGGGTGAACTCCTGTCAACTCAGCTGAGCTAGCTAGAGCTCCCTATGAACTAGTGGGAGTTGAGATGAGCTAGACTCAGCTAAGTTGAGCTGGATCTGAGCTGACTTGAGCTAGGGTGAGCTAAGATGAACTCTCTTGAGCTGCCATCCAACTGAGATTAGCTGAATGGAGCTGGGATGAGCTAACCCTAGTTCAAGTAAGCTAGGTTCCAGTTGCGGTGAGCTTGATCAAGCTGAGGTGAGTTGGATCAAGCTGAGGTGAGCTGGATTAGGCTGAGTTCCAACTAGTCTGGGCTTCTCCTTCACCATTTGCCTTCTTGAGTGCTAGGGTTTTAGGGATCTGTGCATCTGTATATCCCTAACACTCACAAAAACACATTAAAATGACAATAAAAAATGCAATGCATGCCTATCCTAATTTATGCCTAAATGCAGCCCAAAAACCCGTTTGCAGAGTAAAATCCTAAGAGCTAGGTTAGTTTTAAAGCATAAAAATGATGATAAACTGGTGTTTATCAAGGTGGAGCGCGTGAGGAAGAGAGAGCAAACTCGTCGGAGCTGCCCAGGGCCGGCTGACGGGTGCGCGCAGCGGGAGCGTGGTGCTGGGGAGGTTACCCCGATGTTGCTGCAACTCAGGCAGCAGGCAAGCGCGGCACAGCACGACCGTGCGCAGCAGGCGGAGGGCGAGGAGGTCCTAATTCTGAGAAATTTTCCTAGAATCAGACGTCTGGACCTACGTCCAGACGGCGCGAGGGATGTCTGGAGTGAGATCCAGACGTCTGAAAGGTACTATATTCCTCATCTTCTTCCTTTCTGCGGATGCGGCCATGCAGGTCGTTCCACCGAAAGCCCTGAGACGTACCGTGTTGTGATCGTTTACGTACGCGTGCAGGTTCCATTCGGGAAGGCGCAAGGGCACGCCCTCCCACACAGATCAAACGTCAGGGCACAGCACCAGACAGCGGAGAGAGTCTCCAAACGTCCGGAGTGACAGTCAGATGTCTGGAACTAAGTCTAGACGGTTCAGTGGGATCCTGGACGTCTGAAGAGCAGCGCAGAAGTAAGGTATGATCCGAACCATCATTTAAGACGTCTGGAAGGTGTTCCAGATGTCTGATTTGGGGACAGAGTTGTCGTTTTTGACCTGTTTAGGGTCCGTTCGAAGTCCGATTTCCGCGTTTAAAATTTCATGTTTCTCAGAACTAGTTCCTTTACTTATTTAAAGTACTTGTATCATGTTCTGAGTGGTTCATTGTGTTTGATCCTTGTGTTAGGACCTCATTCTGTTGTGGATCTAGGGGTTGCGAAGGCATGTGGACCTGCCGATCACGCCCCCATCACTCCCGATTTTGCGGGTAGAGTGGCTTCCCTTAATTATTTATCAACATTTATGCACTTGTGAGATAATTAATAGATTCTAGGGTATGGCATGAACCCTAGGACTTGAAAACTAGATAAATGATAGATCCTAGGATATGGCATGAATCCTAGGACTTGAAAACTAGATTGAATGATAGATCCTAGGGTATGGCATGAATCTTAGGACTGGAAAACTAGATTGAATGATAGATCCTAGGGTGTGGCATGAATCCTTGGAACAGAAGCACTGAAACAAATGCCGTGATTACATGAATTGCAGTCTTGGAAAAGTAGATAAAACAATGATAATTGGCTGTGATTGAATAACCGCTGCTTGTATATGAATGGATATTAAATGTTGGGAATACGGGCTACATGAGAATAAAACTGGAATGATGAAACCTAAAAATGTTTTGGCTAGAGAAATATGAGCATGAACCCTACGGGGAATTAGAAGTAGAGCTCCTGAACGGGTAAATGGAATGGAATCGGGGAAGTGAGCTGACCCTTGAGTACTGAGTACTAAGGAGAGTGACTGTCCCCCCTGTTTAGTGCATAGCAGAGCTAGCCACCCCAGGGACCCGGGGTTAGGTCTGGCCACTTTGTACCGACTTTTGGCCCTCGCGTACACAGTACCGGGGAGAGCTACTAGTGTAGGGAGAGCGCTAGCCACCCCACGGGCCCCGAGGTTCTGCTAACCATCCTACACTGACTTGTTAGGCCCACTGGGCAAACTAGAGTAGTCAAGCGAGGGTGCGCGGACTGTGGAGGGGCAAGACCCCTGTTTGGTTACTGTGGAGGGGCTAGACCCCTGTTACTGAGAGGGCTCTGCCCTATACTGGTTCCGTGCTGTACTTGGGCGCACCCGTTAACGGAAACGACTGACAGCGTGCCAGTGCGGGGTAGCTACCCGTGCGTTTATCGCGCGTGCTGTAGTCACCGTTACGTCTGTCAGCGACCTTGGGGTAGTTGACTGAGGGTAGGACCACTGCGGGGGACTCTCTCGGCCAGGAGAGTACCATGTGCTACTTCTACTTTTCGGAAAAGACTGCAATCAAGATCGTTGCCATGAGGAACATTCAAGATTAAGAGAAAGATCTGAGAAATAATTCAAGAATGAGTAAATAGATAAATAAAGAAAGAAATTAAAAATAGCAGCTACTTGTCCACTTTTACTGCTTTTCTTAACCAGCTGGTTGCCACTCTACTCAGTGTTTCGCTAACGTGTCACCTTTGTCACCTTTTCAGGACCAGGTGTTGAGCAGCCAGAGCCTGCTGCTGCGGAGGGTGCTGGGCTTAGTAGAGCCCAGTAGTTCTACTTGTTGTACCTACTGTACCATTTTTCTATTGTAGTGAGTATATCCTGTTATATTGTACTCTTTTATTGTAAGCATTAAATTTATGCACCCATTTAAATTCTCTACTGTTGTGGTGGTGTGTACTGTAGTAGTTCTTTTCTTTACTGCTGTACTTTTGTTACTGTTAGTTACATGAATGATGAATGTGGTTTATTTTACTGTTCTTTTGGTTACTTTCTCGTTGGATGACTGGGTCTTGGGATCAGTCGAGTCGGTCCAATTCTCGTGTCTCGTAGGGATTCGGGAATCGGGTCGTAACAAGATGGTATCAGAGTAAGGTCTTCCCAAGAAGTGAACCAACTGACTGGAAAATAACCAATTCACATGTTTGTAACTAGAGTAGCCACCACAACATACCTTTTGACATCTGTTTTAGACTTCTTCGTTAGATATCGATTCGTATTGACGTCTTTTCTGTTCCGTATTTGCGTCTCCTTGCAGGAGATGCCTCGACGAGGAGGTAGCAAGGCGGGCCGCAGAAGCGGCCAAGGACGAGATCGGAGTGGCAGGCACGTTGAGGTCGACGCCTCAGTGGACCAGCCACTGCTCCCGGGCATCCAGGTCCAGGACCTCGCCCAGCGGATACAGGACATCGTGCGAATACAGAGATACGAATATTGCGAATCAACACAACTAATATTAATATGCTAGATTACCTATTTTGAGATCAGAAATATGAACCTATATATCCATCAATCTCTAATTTATTTTATAGTGGGAAAGGGTACCTGTATTCATCATGAAGACAAGGATAATGGGGCTACATTGGATCTTCCAAGAGATCCCACCTTCATTGCCTTGCTCGAGAACCTCCTGAAGAAAGGATTCACCTTCTCTTTGGCTCTCTCACTCTCTCTCTTAGGTCACGATGGGGTTGCTCCCTAGAGAATGAATCGGTGGGTTTCTTGGGGACCATAACCCCCAAAACTTAATCAATAATTAGTGTGACTAATTGCTAGGTGAATTGCCACTCCGCCCATCGAGAAGTGACAATTCACAACTAAGTCTCTGCACATACAAACATAACCACACCATCCTTTTGCATTTTTGTCCCATGCCCTTAATAAAACCTGCTTTGATCACTTTAAAACGGGCTTTAAATGATAGTCACTTTACTTATTGTTATTTGATTATATCTATATATATATATAAATTTTCATGTACAAGTCCATATGTCGGATTTTAATCTAACACTTATTACCCCTAAGGAACAACTTCGCTAATCTCTCTATATCGATCATTCATTGAACTCTCAAGCTCACTGATGAGTGGCCGACAACTTATGACTAGGTTTTGTTAAAGAAATAGCGTTGTAGTACAACTAGTTATTGCCATCATTACAGATATTTTTTTACTCAAAAAATAAAGTTCTCCCGAGGTCGAGCTCAGGGAGCAAGTTGTATTCTAGAAGTACAGTATTTCTATCACAAAAATAAAGAGAGAGAGAGAGAATTTGTTGGCTTCTCCTTCTTCTTTCTCGTCTGTCTTCTTTTCTCTTCTCTTTTTTTCTCCTTCTTTGCCTTCAGAGCGTCGTCTGATTTCTCAATCAGACGACTTAAGTGGCTGATGCTACAGTGTCTCCTAGCTTCCTTCTTCTTCTTCGTCTTCACCTGTGCCTGCACACTTCAAGGTTTACGTCAGAGGGCAAAACCTACTCTAACCCCCCCCCGGCGTTTCTCTCTCTTAGAATTCGCTCTTAGGAAAGCTCTCCCAGAGCAACAGGGTAATCGGGTACGCGGGTCGCGCCCGGGTCCAGGCCCACCGGCGTGCGGTGGTAGGCGAGGAGTGCAGGTCGGGCTAATCGGGTCGGGCCAGGTCCGCGGGGCGTGAAAGCGGATGAGGCCGGGTAATCGGGTGGGTGAAGGGGACCCCACCCCGTGATCTGAGGCGAACAGCTTAAGGCACTTTTTGCCTTTAAGCGCCCGTTCGCCTCAGTGGGTTTCCGAGGTGAGACTAAATGTCCCACCCCAATTTGGATGCCTGCGCGGAGGAAGCAGCGGCAGTCGAGGCTTCGTGCGAGGGCTTCGCCTCAACTGCAGCCTGGCACTTCGCGAAGACACCCCACGCAGCCTGGGAGCCTGATCTGGGCATGGCGTGCCTGGAGTAGCAGGTCGAAGGAGCTTCTTCACCTCAGCAATGGCGGCGGCGAGCGAAGTTCCTGTTTACAGAGAAAGGGCCTCTCGGCCTAATTAGATACTCGAAGGACCTTCGCCGTGGCACGGCGAAGGTGGTCGGAGGGTCTGCAGGTGGCGGGGCGGAGCCTAAGGGCCGCCCTAGGTCAAACTGCGGGTTGGGAAATGGGTGTGTTCGGTGGAGTTGCAGAAGGCAATTTGGGGGAAGTGGAAGGGCGGAGGATGATCAGGGCGAGGAGGCGAAGGTTCTGCGGTGGTCGGCGAGTGTTGGGAGCGGGTCGCCGAAGTGTGGCCGAAGGTGGAGAAGGTGAGGGTGATTAGGCGCGGTCGAGGGGTAATTAGATAAAAATAGCAGGGGGAAAAGAGAGAGAGGAGGCAGGGAAGTAGTTCTAACCTAACTAAAGGGACGAAGGGGGTGAGGAGGCAGACGACTGTACCTACTGTCACCGGAGAAGAAGGTGCCCAGTGGGGGAGGACAGCGGCGACAACGGGGCAGAGGCAGCGCGCGCTGGTATTGCGCGACGAGAAGGAAGATCAGGGAGGTGGCTCTGCTGCTGGTATTGCAGCAGAGCGACGAGGAGGAGGAGGAGAAACCGCCGGAGCAAGGGGGCGTCTGTCGGAGTGGGAAGAGAGGAAGTGAGGGGGTATCTCCGTCAGATCCGAGCTGAGGAGAACGACAGAGCTTGTGGGGTTTTTATAGAGGTAGAGACGGAGAGGAGGGCGGAGGGAGGTGATGTAAACACATTTACACTACTTAAAATGTCTATTTATGCATGTTCTTAAGCATACGATTGCATTTCATGATATAAATATTGCATTACATGCATCATCTTACATTTAGAGTAGTTTGAATAAAATGGAGGTTAATTGTCTCCTTTTATGTGCTTGGACAGGGCAAATATTTTATCGGGGCATCGGATCAAAGATCCAACCGTATGGATATGATCAGGGCGACGATTGGAGTTCAACGACTCCAAGATCGCCCTAATCAGGCATCCGTAGCATCAGATAGAGATCGGGGAACCCTAGAAGATCAAGGGCCAGGATGGTGTAAATCCGTACTTCAGATGGAAAATCCGACCACACGGATGAATTCGGATCGACGATCGCAGCCGAACGACACAAAAATTGAGTCAATCCGACATCCGTGGCACCATCTACAACTTCCAGAAGATGGACGACCAAGATAGCGCCACGTGGCGCCATCCCAGCCGCCCAATCGGCCGCGGGGGTCCTGTGAAGACTGCGCACCGTCTCCTCTCCGCCTTGGATCTCGATCCAACGGCTGCGGTCGCGCGCGTTTAAAAACGTCCGCGCGACCATTTCGCCCGCGTAGCGCAGCGGCGACGCAGCTGCGGGCGAAGCGGAGGTCGCGGGTTCGAGCCGCGGAGAGGGGGTCGAAGGCGCGGGCGAGCGGGGGCGCACGAGCGTCGGATGAAGATCCAACGGCCGCGCGCGCCCGATAGCGCCGACGCGCAATTGGACGCTCTGGTGGGCGCGCGATCGCACGCGGGCGGCGCGCTACGCAACGGGCGCGGACGCGATCTAAGCCGTCCGATCTCGCGATCGGACGGCTGAGACGACGCGGACGTGCGTCTGCGTTACGCGCGCAGGCCAGCCGAGCGGGCGCGTGTGGCGCGGCGGCGACGGCGACGGCGGGGCTTTAGCGACGGTTTTATCCATCACTAAAGACCCCTTATTTATTATTTTGAAGATGTAATGTCCATTTTGCCCCCACTCCTTGCAACTATAAAAGGAGACCCCCTCCATACGAAATTTTCATCCCTTCCTTCTCCTCTCTACCTCTCCAAAGCTCAAGAGAAGCTTGTCCCACACCCGGGATGCTTCTCACGAGATAAAGTCCAAATTTTCGTCCTCCTTCGGAAGTGGATCCCGCGACGACGACGGCGTGCTGCTTCGTTCCCGTTCTTCTGCTTCGTCCTCCTTCGTCCCGCTTCGTTCTCCTTCGTCCAGGCGTCGTCCCGTACGGCTCGTCCTCCAAGCGACCGTCGAGGAGGATTCTCTCTCCCTATTCTTTTTACTGCTTTCTAGTATAGATTTACTGCTTTCTAGAGTAGTCTATTCGTCCTCCGAGCGATCGTCGAGGAGGACATTTCTCCCTCCATTCTTTTAATGCTTTCTAGAGTAATTGTTTTATGTTTTCTAGTTGTAAGGAACGAACTCTTTTATGATAAATTCCTTGTCTATTCTACATCTCATTTTGATTTCCATGTATAGTATTCTTTCTCTCTCTCTTACTCCCTCTCTCTCTTTTATTTGTTGTAGATACTTAGATAGTTTAAATTGAATTTCTTTGTGACAAAATAAAAAGAAACGCGGAGTTTTTAAATCAAACGTTCGCCTCCCTGTGTTCGACCCGGAATTCTTATTTCGGTATAAATTTTATTTGTTGAAAACGAATCCTTCGCTTTCGAACTACAACGACGGGTTTTCCAAAACCAAACACGTTAGCGTAGATTCTCGTTCAACAGGAGGCGACGTGCCTCCCTCGCCGGAGGACGCCGGAGGAAGGAGACCCATACCGTCCGTGCGTCCGTACGGCCGGTATGGGTGATTGCAGCACTCAGGGGGGTGCTCCTACGATGACTGACGACGCAGGGCACCCCCATTTAACTTGGCAGGCTCCCCCCCTTACCCTGTGCGGCGCCATGCTCCGCGCAAGGTCGCCGGAGCATGGTGCTGCTCAGGTTTTGCAGGAGGGACCTAAATGTAAGGAACGAAGGAGAGTTAGGGTCCAAAATGTGAGGGTTCACAAGTTGAGGGCCAAAAAGTAAATATATGAGGACCAAAGTGTAAAGTTGGTCAAGAAGGTTTCTTCTTAGGCTCAAGTTTTTATACATGACTAATTAGAACCTAAGGATTCGGATGGTGAATTTTATTTCTTGATTAAACCTTGTTTGACCGGTCAAATTATGTAAAAACCCAAATTAAGTTGTTAATTGGGCATGGTTCTCAATGTAGGTCAATATGGGTTTCCAAGGCCAAATTGAAGGTTCTAAACCCTAGAGATTATTTTTCTATGAATTTTAGAGGATTTATTCCATTTTTACTTTACCTCGAACCTCGTGAATTGAAGTGGGTTTGTTTTAGGGTTACAGAATGTCATTTAATTCTGAAATTGCTCATGAACCCATTTCTGATTGATTCAACCCACTTTTTATCTTATTTAGATCATTTGACCTATGTTCAGTCTCTGAGAAATTCCGTTTATGTACTACAATGGTGAAATTGCAGTTTTTAACATTTATTTCATGTTTTCTTCTCAGAACACTTATTCCTCAATTAAGCCCTTTGCTAAGTTATGTAGGAGTTTTTATCCTTTGTATTAGGTCAAAATGAGCTAGTTATGGCTCATGATGAGGTTCTCATCATACCCCCATGCCTAGCTTTTGCTAGTCCCTTAGCAAAAACTTAAGGTTTCAGCCCTTGTTCTAGACCATGAAGTTCTTAATAGCTTCAGATAAGTGTTTTTTCATTTGAACTTAGATTAGGTTAGAATGCTGACCATAGGCCTAAAAGGTACTCTAGTACCAATCAAGATCCAGATCTGTCTAGCCTCAGCCTCAGTCTTTGGCAAAGGTTTTTAAGGCCTACAAGAACTAACCTAAGGTCTATTGGACTTTGTGGTTAAAGCACCCGTGCTTGAGATGATTTTAGCCCTGGCTCAGTTCGCAGTGCGTTTTGTAAGAGAGAGAGATAGAAGAATTTTCTGTTTGGAGAGTTTTCTCTCTCTTTTTCTTTTTAATTCTAGCTTAGGATTGACTTTTCAACACGGTCTGTATCAGATTCCTTGCCCCCATCATCAATCCTCAAGGGTTCCTGGCAATCGATGCTTTGAGATAGCACCGCCCATGGCAACCCCCGAAACCCTGGCTATTGAGATTTCGAGATAATCCCATCCATGGTGTTCCGTGGCCGAGTCCATACCCTGGCAATTGACACTTCGTGATAATGCCATCCATGGAATCTGAACCAGCAGAGTGCTTACATGCCCCCAGTAGGATACGTAAATATCCTAAGAGACAAGCACCGAGGAGATGATATTTTGTTACGCATCTTCGAGGGGATTTCCCACCTCTCCGCGCTGGGAACTCGTCCAAATCAACTTGTATTGATCGGCCGCTCCTATTCTAGGTGTACTTTTAGAATTTTTCGACGCTTCTGCGTGATTTTGATTTTTACGCTTACTGAACCAGGCTGTGTGTGAGGTTAGGGTGCTTATGTTACTGAGTCCTGTAGACCAAAAGTTAGTTAATGAGGTCAAATACTCCCTAAGCCTTAGACCTAATACTTCAGCTTTTCATTTTCCTCAACCTCTTGAGGAGTGTCTAGATCTTAATGGGTACTAAGAGTCTATCCAAGAATGCCTAAGGTTTGCGTTCTTACTAATCCCTTTGTGCACTTTTCAGTTCTTTTCTTGAATGAGGTCTATAACTTAGGTCAATTCCTTAGTTCCTTACTAATGACTATCACTTTTTCTTTTATATTTGTGCTCCTTTTTTCATTTTGTTTCTTTTTCTCCTCCCACATCCCAAAATTCCTCCTCTTATTTTATTATCTTTTTCAAAAAATTTTTTAATTTTTATGGTATTTTTGGCATATGTGAATTTTTGTTTAAAACCTTTTCTTAAAGTTTTGCACTTTCATACCCCCCAATGCCTAAGATTCGCAATGTCCTCATTGTGACCTAGGGGGTTTTTATTTACTTAGTTCATTCCTTATGACAGATGTTTGGATGAGTGAATGGGTCGGGATGAATTTGCGGACGATTTCTAATCCCAGATGCAAGCATCTGAGGTGGGGTTGGCTGTCTACAAGGGTGAACGTTAAGTGAACAAAAGTGTTAGAAAAGGTTTCAGGTTTCCAAAGAGAATGGCGGGCTGCCTCCCGTTAAGCGCTAAATTTGATGCCTTCAGCCAAGCGGGAAAATGGAGTAAAGAGGGGATGGTCAAATCAGCAGAGTTTAATATAACAAGCACCTTGATTAAGAGCCTGGTTGGTCCAACCAGGTGCTTGTTCAGATCAACAGGCTGATGATGCAGCCCAAACCCAATCAATCTGGTGGGTTGATAGATGAAGATCAAAAGGTGTGGAACCCACCATATGCAATGTGACTCAGATGGATATGAAAGTGTGAATACAGGGTTTGGATGAGTCGAATCAGCCTGGTTAGAATAGGGACCCGTAGAATAATCAAGGAGTGACGCAGGAACCCTATAGAGGTGATCAGAGAATGATGGAGCATGGTATGTAGTCTGATCAGTGTTGCAAACCCGATGTGGAAATGCAATCGGCTCGGCGAGAGGTGAATCTGAATAGAGATTGAGTCCGGTTGCGGGTCGGGGTTGGGAAGAGGTTTTGATCCGTTCTGTGTGTGCGGACGAGGTGGCCATTGTGTACGAGGGCTCTTCTAGAAACGGATGATAGGTGGTTTCCTGTAGAGAGTCCTCTGGGTAACTATCAAATGCCGGAAGAGTGTATGTAGGATGAAAGAAATCTGATTCGAGAAAAAATTTGGATTCTGGGTTGCAAGCACTCTTGGCATTTTCTATTTTTGGTTCCTGAGGATCGAAAAGGAATGATTCTGTGTTATCAGTGATCTCGGGAACCAGGACCTCAGAGTCGGAGTCAGAGAATGAGTCATGTGGACTGAGGTCGTAAATAGGCTTGGTGTGTTCAGGAAGGAGAGTCTCTCCGCAATTATAGTCAGATCTGAAATTGTTGGAGAGTTGGTGAAAATGAGATTCATGATCATGAATTCCACCACAGCAAAAATCATCAGATGTGGAATCAGCAGCTTGACTGGGGTCTAGCCTATATGTCAATTCTGGGCTCGAAAAGGTATTCTGTCTAGGCTCAAGCTCCAAGCTGGTAGGATAGACCCAATTAAAACCCTACTCATCCAACTCCTCAATTTCTGTATCATAAATTGGCATGTTTTCTGAAAAATCGATCAGATTTCCTGAGGATGTTGGAGAGGGACATTCATCAAATAGAGGCCCGGAATCATATTCTGCAAAAATTTGATCTTTCTCATAAGGGGCCTCATAATCTTCCCAATAAGTTTCAGATCTAGGTTCTAGGCTTAGGATGTGGGTAGAGTTACTAGAACCTAAGTCAGAATAACCTTCGAGGGCCACCTTATCAGAATAAGGGGCGAAATTTATACCCTCAAAAGGTTCAGTTCTGATCTCATTGTTGCAGGAGTTTTGAAACTCTAAGCTTGGCAATTCATGTTCTAAGTTCAGCTCATCATTGTGTTCTCCTGCAATATCCCAACCTAATTCAATGTTGTCTTCTATCTGGGTTGGGGTTCCACAACCACTTTGTGCATCAGTCCCGAGATCTGGAAAACTGGATTGTTCCTTAATACTGTTCCAAGATGGTTCCTCCTCTGTTTCTGGTATATACGGGTATTTCTGGTTGATAATTTGTTCTAGTGATCTCATCATTTCTACCCGTGTTATAAGGTCATCTTGGTGTTGTTCCCAAAGTACAGGATTTATCAAGCATTAAAGGTATTCAGATTGATGTAATTTTTCTATCTCAATGTATCCTGTCATGAGCATATCTCGGGTTGATCCTTTTGAAATTTCAGTCAATAGAATTTGGGCACAGTTTATGATGAAAGCTGTAGTTGTTGGGACATTAACCTGAATGTTTTCTATTAGTGTTGAGGGTTTACATTTGATTTCATAGAATTCAAGGGCATCCTCAATCATCTTATCTTTCATGGATCTTAGATATTTAGGTTTTTTGAATGGTATCTTGCTAGGTAATTAGGCTGCATCTTTGAATCAGGTGGTGGAATCAAGATATAGAATCGAAGTTTGAATCAAGATGGAAGAAGGGGACTTTGTTTCAGAATCAAAGAAGAGGGGTATGTGGAGTGTTGGTTGCACAAGTAAGGGCAGCGAGGCTCGGCCTCGGGGGGGGGGGGGGGGGGGGGGGGGGGGGAATTTCTAAAGGAGGTTTCAAGGACCTTCTGCAAAATACTGAAGGACTGGATGAGATAAGAAGGTGCTGGACCCAATCAAGACACCCAAAATGTTGTGTGACTATAGAGGTTCGGGGCAGATGGACCCCTTGATCAAAAAGATCGTCCACCTGAGAATTACCTGGGCAGCCAGAGAGGGAGAGTCCCGCGAAGACCCCTACACGGTAGAGCATCCCCACGGGTTACAGGGTTTCCCCCACCCGACCTCTCTTGTCACTGAGATTCCAGGCAGACCAGAATGGGGATCTTGACCTCTTAAGTCTACCAATTTTAGTTTAAGATCAGGGTGCTTAAAGTTACACTTGAACTCTTAGGTATTTTGAGTGAGAAAGTGACCTAATTTTAAGGTTGGTTGACCCAAGGGGTCAACTTTACCTCTTGTTCCTTTGAGAGCTTTTGGGTCCTTTCTTTTTGGGTTCAAGTGTTTAGAGAGCCAATTGTTTAGGGTTTCTCTGAATAAGTATGTTCAATCAATGGTTTAAGCACACTTCTTTTGGATTTTCTCCATTCTTGATTTAAGTAGTGTGTCTCTAAAACCCTAATGTTGAATCTTATGTTAGCACTACTTGGTCCATTTAACTCCTTGTTTGGGTAATTAGGGCTCAAGCAAGGATGTGTTAGCCCTTAATTACCCTTTTAAAATTGTGTGCAGGAATAGTGGTTCTAAGAACATGCAGCTATTACTATGAAAGACAGGTTACTCCTAGTTTTTCTTTGTTTTTCTCCTTGTTTTTCCTCTTTGAATTTTTAGGGTTTTAATAGGAGGTTACCTGTCCTTGGAGCGGCTGCGTCTATCTTTCTTCCTTTACTTGCACATCAGAGAGAGAAAAATATTAGCAATTGTTAAAAAGAAATTCAAAGCTTTTAGAATAGCTGTTGCTTCCCGGCAACGGCGCCAAGTGATGAGTGGCCGATAACTTATGACTAGGTTTTGTTAAAGAAATAGCATTGTAGTACAGCTAGTTATTGCCATCATTACAGATATTTTTTTACTCGGAAAATAAAGTTCTCCTGAGGTCGAGCTCAGGGAGCAAGTTGTATTCTAGAAGTACAGTATTTCTATCACAAAAATAGAGAGAGAGAGAATTTGTTGGCTTCTCCTTCTTCTTTCTCGTCTGTCTTCTTTTCTCTTCTCTTTTTTTCTCCTTCTTTGCCTTCAGAGCGTCGTCTGATTTCTCAATCAGATGACTTAAGTGGCTGATGCTACAGTGTCCCCTAGCTTCCTTCTTCTTCTTCTTCGTCTTCACCTGTGCCTGCACACTTCAAGGTTTACGTCAGAGGGCAAAACCTACTCTAACCCCCCCCCTCACGTTTCTCTCTCTCAGAATTCGCTCTTAGGAAAGCTCTCCCAGAGCAATCGGGTAATCGGGTACGCGGGTCGCGCCCGGGTCCAGGCCCACCGGTGTGCGGTGGTGGGCGAGGAGTGCAGGTCGGGCTAATCGGGTCGGGCCAGGTCCGCGGGGCGTGAAAGCGGATGAGGCCGGGTAATCGGGCGGGTGAAGGGGACCTCACCCCGTGATCTGAGGCGAACAGCTTAAGGCACTTTCTGCCTTTAAGCGCCCGTTCGCCTCAGTGGGTTTCCGAGGTGGGATTAAATGTCCCACCCCAATTTGGATGCCTGCGCGGAGGAAGTAGCGGCAATCGAGGCTTTGTGCGAGGGCTTCGCCTCAACTGCAGCCTGGCACTTCGCGAAGACAACCCACGCAGCCTGGGAGCCTGATCTGGGCGTGGCGTGCCTGGAGCAACAGGTCGAAGGAGCTTCTTCACCTCAGCAATGGCGGCGGCGAGTGAAGTTCCTGTTTACAGAGAAAGGGCCTCTCGGCCTAATTAGATACGCGAAGGACCTTCACCGTGGCACGGCGAAGGTGGTCGGAGGGTCTGCAGGTGGCGGAGCGGAGCCTAAGGGCCACCCTAGGTCAAACTGCGGGTTGGGAAATGGGTGTGTTCGGTGGAGTTGTAGAGGGCAATTTGGGGGAAGTGGAAGGGCGAAGGATATTCATGGTGAGGAGGCGAAGGTTCTGCAGTGGTCGGCGAGCCGTGTTGGTTGCTGGAGTGATGGGAGCGGGTCGCCGGAGTGTGACCGGAGGTGGAGAAGGTGAGGGTGATTAGACGCGGTCGAGGGGTAATTAGATAAAAATAGCAGGGGGAAAAGAGAGAGAGGGGGCAGGGAAGTAGTTCTAACCTAACTAAAGGGACGAAGGGGGCGAGGAGGCGGACGGCTGTACTTGCTGTCGCCAGAGAAGAAGGTGCCCAGTGGGGGAGGACGGCGGCGACGACGGGGCAGAGGCAGCGCGCGCTGGTATTGCGCAACGCGGAGGAAGATCAGGGAGGTGGCTCTGCTGCTGGTATTGCAGCAGAGCGACGAGGAGGAGGAGAAACCACCGGAGCAAGGGGGCGTCTGTCAGAGTGGGAAGAGAGGAAGTGAGGGGGTATCTCCGTCAGATCCGAGCTGAGGAGAACGGCAGAGCTTGTGGGGTTTTTATAGAGGTAGAGACGGAGAGGAGGGCGGAGGGAGGCGACGTGCCTCCCTCGCCGGAGGACGCCGGAGGAAGGAGACCCACACCGTCCGTGCGTTCGTACGGCCGGTATGGGTGGTTGCAGCACTCAGGGGGGTGTTCCTGCGACGGCTGACGACGCAGGGCACCCCCATTTGACTTGGCAGGCCCCCCCTTACCCTGCACGGCGCCATGCTCCGCGCAAGGTCGCCGGAGCATGGTGCTGCTCAGGTTTTGCAGGAGGGACCTAAACGCAAGGAACGAAGGAGAGTTAGGGGCCAAAATGTGAGGGTTCAAAAGTTGATGGCCAAAAAGTAAATATATGAGGACCAAAGTGTAAAGTTGGTCAAGAAGGTTTCTTCTTAGGCTCAAGTTTTTATACATGACTAATTAGAACCTAAGGATTCGGATGGTGAATTTTATTTCTAGATTAAACCTTGTTTGACCGGTCAAATTACGTAAAAACCTAAATTAAGTTGTTAATTGGGCATGGTTCTCAATGTAGGTCAAAATGGGTTCCCAAGGCCAAATTGAAGGTTCTAAACCCTAGAGATTATTTTTCTATGAATTTTAGAGGGTTTATTCCATTTTTACTTTTCCTCGAACCTCGTGAATTGAAATGGGTTTGTTTTAGGGTTACAGAATGTCATTTAATTCTTAAATTACTCATGAACCCATTTCTGATTGATTCAACCCACTTTTTATCTTATTTAGATCATTTGACCTATGTTCGGTCTCTGAGAAATTCCGTTTATGTACTGCAATGGTGAAATTGCAGTTTTTAACCTTTATTTCATGTTTTCTTCTCAGAATACTTATTCCTCAATTAAGCCCTTTGCTAAGTTATGTAGGAGCTTTTATCCTTTGTATTAGGTCAAAATGAGCTAGTTATGGCTCATGATGAGGTTCTCATCACTCACCAACGTCAATCAAGGCAGAGCTCTCATCACCTTTCTCCTTCTTTCTTATCATAATTTCATCGATTATCTCCCTCAATCATCTGTCATTTCTCTAACTCAATCATCTGCATCGATCATTTCTCTGACTCAATCATCTCCATCGATTATTTGACTTGTTCCTGCAATTAGGTCTCTGTTTCTCCTTCTTGCAATCAGATTTAAGCTCAACCTCCATAGATTTGTTGGCATATCTATGATTAAATCTAAGAACTCAATCGTCTGCATCGATCATCGATCATTTCTCTGACTCAATCATCTCCATCGATTATTTCACTTGTTCCTACAATTAGGTCTCTCTTTCTCCTTCCTGCAATCAGATTTAAGCTCAACCTCCGTAGATTTGTTGGCATATCTATGATTAAATCTAAGAACTCAATCATCTTCATCGATCATCGATCATTTCTCTGACTCAATCATCTTCATCGATCATCGATCATTTCTCTGACTCAATCATCTCCATCGATTATTTCACTTGTTCCTGCAATTAGGTCTCTCTTTCTCCTTCCTGCAATCAGATTTAAGCTCAACCTCCATAGATTTGTTGGCATATCTATGATTAAATCTAAGTTCATATCTATGCTCTAAATCTCTTACTACTATTCTGTTACTATGCTCAAATATGTGCTTAATCTATACTCGGTTGAGATGAGGTTGGAATTAGTTTTGGTTGGGGTTGGGGATTGGTAGCAACAGTTAGGGTCAAGGATTGATTTATGGCAATCTTTGTGGGTCTCCTCTTATGGTTGTGATGGTGTTCTAATCATCAGTTTTTTTTTTCATTTTTTGTGTTTTTTTTGTGAGGAGATGGAGGTATTTGCAATCACAAGGAGGATTTCACTCAACTAAAGAAGTGCTCGATAGCAATTGTCGAGTTCCCCCTTCCTTCCCTTGTAATCATTATTTACGTTTGTAGTGTTGTTTTGAGTGTGTCGGAAAAGTAATGCCCACCGCCTGCTTGTTGAAATGTCCAAGTCAACACTTGAGTTGGGTACTGAATTTGTAATTCAATTCCATTTCAGCTGCCAAGGCATGGATTGCTACAAGTAGGCCTTGTTCATGAGAAGGTAGTCAATACGAGAAGTTTTAAGGTGAGTTTTTAAAGTAGGAGACTATTTGTGTTCGACAACAAAAAATTTAATTACATCTGTCACTCTTTTCTACCTAAATAACACTAAATGTTGGCACTTTTTTCTTCCTAAAGTACAGTAATATACTGAATAGTATTATCTATATGTCCAAATCTTAATGTGTAAAAAGATTGGCGATTGAATGAATTTACTAGAGCTCAAGTTCTCATATAATATTTTGTTCTATTATATACTGATATCGGAATTCACTGTCCGATAACAGAAACAACCCAAAGGAGAGACATCATAGCTCAATTATATTATACAAGATAGGGACATATGTTAGCACACAAATTTATTTACAGAAGAAAGTATCAGCAATAACCTCACCAAACCAGAGCCAAACACTAGTGCTGGGGTAGGCTTGATTTCCTCGAGGATTGCTTTAGCTTCCTCAATGTTTCCAGAGCACATGCATGAGTGTAGAATATATCATTGATAACTAGTTAAGCAGAAAAACTAATATTACTAAGTGTGTAATTAATACCTAGTGCTAGGGTAGAATATATCACTAATAACTAGTGTTGGGGTAGGTTTTTGCATTGTTATGCTAAACTCAAAGCAATCACTTTTACTTGCTTAGCTTTCTTAAGATATGGTATTTACATTTTTAGATTTCAACATAGAATTTAATGGCATTAATTCGTGTAGCAAATGCAATTAACTAATTTTGGATAATTAGTTTGTGCAACAAATACTTTGGTGGATTTTACCTTAAATGTTTATTAACCATAATTGTAGACCATTTAGGAGCAATATATTTGTTACTCGTTGTGTACCTTAAATGCTTTGGAGGTGTTTAGGAAGATTGATATACTCGTAATGAAACTGGTTACATATAAGCTAGAAAATCAATAGTTTTGAAGATAGACTCTCCAGCATTAGTCAAAATTGCCTTGCCATGTATATTCAAAAAAAAAAATCTATGCCTAAGGTAATTGATTATTGGGACTGTGGTGAATCTTTACCTTTAAAGTTATATGTACCTTTAGCAACAAAATCATAATATTGTAATGGATAGGTAATCAGATGCACTTGCTAGCAAGACCAATTAAGGTTGTATTGGACAGGTGGATAGTACTATATCGGAATAGAATAAGAGTGTAATAAGTGCAGAAAGTATTTGGTTGATGGGGTTATAATGATTGGTAGAATTATAATGATTGATGTGATTATTAATGATTGGTATGTTAGTTTTATAAGAGATGAAAGAGAGTTAGTGGATTTTGATGGGATAGTTATTAATTTCTTTTAAATTTAAAAAATTAAAAAGTTTTTTTTTATTTCTCTCTCTCACCAATTTCCCTCCCCCACCCCTACCTTTGATTTTTCCCCTCACCCCCTCACCTCGGAAACCCCCCATGCTCACCCTAAACCTGTACGGCAAGCCTAAACCCACCGACTATCCCTGTGCCAAACACTGCCTTAGATAATAGGTTCAGGTTTCTAGTTTTTGGGCGTAGGGATGTGTTAGACTGTGATGTGAAATACTTGCTTGCAAGCTACCTGTCCCTCGTGCGTAAAGTTTTATCTAGGAACGAGGTGCAAGCTGAACTACCATGCAAGAGAAAAGAGGGTCCAAGTGTGGAGTTGCATGTGGGTAGTTGGGGGGGGGGTGGGGGGGGGGGGGGGGGGGGGTCACGTCGGTGGAGGGTACTGCATATGTACTGTTGTATGGTTTTGTTATTTACACAAATGACTTTTATCCTTGAATGATTTTGATTTTTGGATTTTCATATGACCCCATTTAGTGTAGGGAAAGGCCTTATTATTTTTGTTGCTGTTCTTTTCAAAAAATATATACTGTTGCTTTTTTGTAGAGAAGATAAACAGTATAAAACTCTTTAGAAGTAGGTATTAGTTGGGGCATTTAGACCTTTCAATCAATGCACCAACAAAGGCTTTTTGGTTGCACATTGCAACATAATTGGCTTCTGATAGTGCATTATGATGTAAATACAAGTTGTGTACTTTCTGAACATCTTTTGTGTGTTCAAAAAAACAAAAAACTGTTTGAATGGCATGTTGAAAGTGCCTAACCTATTTCCTTGAAACCTGTTTGCTCCTTGATTGTATGGGTACAATAACTTTATACCATTTCATGTGAATCCTGCTCATTTTAGTGATCAACTAAACCGGTCTATTATATCAAGAATAAATAGACAGGTATGTCAGGGGATCAATCATATCAGGAATAAATGGGAAAAATGATCAAGTGCAGCCTTTTATCTTTTGGTCAATGAAAATCTTGTTCATAAACATGAAAGTCTGTCCTCTCATTTCCTTCTCTTTCTCTTTTATTTTCTTGAGAACGGGTGAGGTGAGTTTATATCTCTTCTTCAGTATCAATTAGTACTTATCCTAGTTTTTTTTTTCAAAATCCTTAAGAGTTGCAGATTACAAACGAGGAGTTTCAATGGTGTATTTGTAGTGAATGTTGAAGCCTATAGGCTACTTCATTGAGATAATACCCGAATTGATATCTCACAGATTTCTCTGTATTTCCCTAAATATGTAGTTTCAAATAAAAGATGTCTAAGGTAGTAAAGGTTGCAAATGACCCGAGAGAAAAAGAAAAAGAGTGTAAAATATTATAACCTTCAACTTTGGATCTTCATAGAGAATGCCTTTTTGTTTCCATCGACTTTGTTGCTAAGGAAACTTGTGATTTTGGTTATTTTGAATTTCTGTTCAAAAAGTACAACTCAACAGATTGTCAGTCGTACATCATGGGTTTGCTTTTTGAATTCGACTGGTCTAATATCTTCCAGTTGCAAAGTTTCCATAGTCTCTGATCTAACATCAAATGGTTTATGTTTATCTTCCTACAACATGTTCTTTTCTGATATATTGGAGGAATTATTGTCCAAGCTGCTTTCTCTCAAGCTCTTTAATGTTATTAAACATTGGACTCTTCACATTTAATTCATTGAGAGAAGTTGCCTTGCTCAACATCAAATTCTTCTAAAATAAGACTTGCATTTAAAGCTGGAAAGAGTTAATCATCTTCTGCTATTTATTATTTTTTTGAAGGAATCTTTTGCTATTTGAGCATCAAAAAAATGGATGGAGTGGCTGGCAACGCATTGGACTTCAATAGAATTATATTATATGCACTGACAGCTACAATATAACGGGCTCAAATGGCAGTTTTGCTAATAGAGATATGTTAAATTACTCCTATCATTATACTTTTATTATTGAAATTCTTATCATTTTAAATTGACTTTTATTACTCCTAACATGCATGATGTAACATGAAATCTTCTTCTTTCATATTCAAGTTTCTTTTATGTGCAGCCTAGCATTTATGTCGGAAGAGGAATGCATGAGAGCCCATTTGCACTCATGAAGCAAGTGCAAAGCATTTCTAAGATAAATATCTTGAATTGTGTCTAACTTACAACTTAGATTTTATTTTTTACTGTCAGGTATACTTTGGTTTGGATTTCACTTCTTTTCTCCAAGTTCGCATTCAACTATTATATTCAAGTAAATTCATTATGCCTAGCATGAATTCTTTCCTAGTGGTAATTATCTGTAGTCTTATCCATGAATCTCTTTGATCATTGAAGCCATGACTTTGTATTTGGAATCTCTTTGATCCTTCAGAAGAGGCCCTTGCTGGCAGTAGGGGAATGCAAGCTCCCCATCCCTTCACTTTTGTCTCTTGGATTCATTTCTGGACTTATTAGTTTGATGTTGATGCCTAGAAAATGTGCTTGTTTGAAATTTCGTCTTGCTTAAGCTTTGTCTTGTTTCGGTTCAAGTTTTACACCATGCCAATTGCTAA
This sequence comes from Thalassia testudinum, assembly GCA_037157565.1. Taxonomy (NCBI): domain Eukaryota; kingdom Viridiplantae; phylum Streptophyta; class Magnoliopsida; order Alismatales; family Hydrocharitaceae; genus Thalassia; species Thalassia testudinum. Next base: position 61,896,759 of record JAZHRO010000030.1, read on the forward strand.
GGATGTGATGATGGGCACTTTGCAGCTGATATGCGGTGAAACTTTTTATGAATTAAACACTGTTATTGAGGTTCGCTCCTTTATGTTTGCTTGCTTAAATGAAGTTTGGAGATTATGCAAACAATGATATGTTTGGCATATTAATAGATGTAACTACCTCACATTTTGATTAAGTTTTCCTTTCCTTTTTTGTTTTTTATATGTTGTTGAATGACCATTTAGTGTTTGGATTAGTTTCTCAATAGATTTGTTATTTTTATTAAAAAGCAAGACTCGGAGAAGCTAATCTTAGACAGAAATTGAGGTGAGGTAATTCTCCAAACCTCTGCAAAGAATCCCCCTTTCCTTTGAAGTTCTCTCTCTTTCCCTCTCCTCTTCTTTTTCATTGATCAAGGATCCCACTTTTTTTATCCTTGATTTCTAAAGCATTGGATCTGGGAGCAACAGCGAAATAGGTGAAATATAATCTTATACGTAGAGATCTAAAGCCACAAAATTTTCTCCCTTATAGAAACAATGCCGATACAATATTGAAGATTGTTGGGTTTGGGTTTGCAATCCCTTTGCAATCTAGAGGCCCTGCTGAATATTGATTCTCTTCTCATATGGCCCAAGAAAAAGTGGATGCTCTAGATATGTGATCCCAAGGCATTCAGAGTTCCTGTGCCATCTTATTTCACCTCGTGACAGGAAAAACTCCACTCAATGGAAATAGCTAGATTTAAATTTCAATTAGTTTCTTAATAGATGTGGTGCTATATTACATGGAGAACTAATTTTGAGTTGGATGCTGTTACGAACGCAGCTTCAAAACATCTTTTAAGACGTCTGGGAGCTGGCCCAGACGTCTGGGATTTAATTTCCGCGGCACGGTGGATTTCGTCTGCGCGCGCAGACCTGCAAATGCCCTCTTTTCCCCTCTCACCTCCGTAGGTGCAACGTTGCACCTCTCTCTCTCTCTCTCTCTCTCTCTCTCTCTCTCTCTCTCTCTCTCTCTCTCTCTCTCTCTCTCTCTCTCTCCGCGGCTTTAAAAAGGCCTCGCCTTCTCCCTCACTCCCATCCCCTCCGCTCCCTTCTTCCTCTTCCAGTCGGTGCGAGAGTGCGAGAGTGAGCGAGCAGCGGTAGCGGCAGCCGCGGCGGGTGTGCGGGAGGAGGCGCTACGCGAGGGAGGAGACGCTCGGCCGTGAGGGCTCAACTTGCTGGGGCAGCGAGAGTCGGCCGACGGGGGAGCAGCGGGCGCGGAGTGACGCGGGAGGGCTGCTGCAGCTCGAGCAGCAGGCGGACGAGGAGCAACACGGCCGTGCGTCGCGGGCGGAGAGCGCGTCGAGCTCTGATTCTGGAAGTTTTTCCAGAATCAGACGTCTGGGCGTCCAACCAGACGACGGGGAAGACGTCTGGGGGACTGTCCAGACGTTTGGCAAGTAAGTTGTTATTTTCATCCTTCGTCCTTTCTGCGACCGTTGTACTGAGAGCGATGAGTGGGTACGTGCAGGCCTTGAGATTCGCATCCAACGTGAATCAGACGTTTGGCCGCAGTGCCAGACGACGAGAAGGACTTCCAGACGTCCGGGGTGACCATCGGACGTCTGGGAACTAGGCCAGACGCCCCCGCAAGCTTCTGGACGTCTGAGAGACTACGCAGAACAAAGGTATCCTCTGAACCACTTTTTAAGACGTCTGGAAGAGGTTCCAGACGTCTAATTTTGGACTGTTTCGTCGTTTTTGACCCGTTCAGAGTCCGTTTTCCGCATTTCGAGTTGCGTCCTTTTCGGAATAAAACCCTCTACCCGTCTACAGTAGTTATATACTGTTCTGAAAAACTCCTTGTGTTTGATCCTTGTGATAGGACCCCGTTCCATTTTAGTCTTGGGATTGTGGAGGCGCGCAGGATTTCCGACCATGCCCCCAGTACTTCCGTTGTAGCTGGTAGAGTGGCTTTAGAAATTATTAACATAATTTGTTACAATTATGGAACAATTAATAGAACCTAGGGCATTGCATGAATCCTAGGAATGAGAAACCAGATTGAATGATAGATCTTAGGGTATTGCATGAATCCTAGGGCTGGAAAACTAGATTGAATGATAGATCCTAGGGTATGGCATGAATCCTAGGACTGGAAAACTAGCGAAATGAATATACATATTACAGTCTTGGAAAATGTGAAAAGGAAATAATAGCTGCCTGTAAATTGATTTAACAGCTGCCTGTTATGAATAAATGAACATGATTGAGAATATGAGTTGTATGAACGTGAAACTGGAAAAGTGAAACCTGAATGTGCTGAGTTAAAAGAGCTGGAACCTTACGGGGAATTAGGAGTAGAACTCTTGGAAAGAGAATGAAATGGAACTGAGAAAGAAAGATGTGGAGGTGCGTTTTCTCTTGGGTACGTAGTGCAAGGGGAAGCACCTGTTACCTGCTTAGTGCAGAGCGAAGACAGCCACCCTAGGGACCCGGGGTTAGGTCTGGCCACTTTGTACCGACTTGTTGGCCCTCGTGTACACAATACCGAGGAGAGCTACTAGTGTAGAGCGAGTACTAGATACCCCACGGACCCCGGGGTTCTGCTAGCTCATCTACACCGACTTGTTAGGCCCACTGGGCAAACCAGGGTAGACAGGCGAGGGTGCGCAGACTGTGAAGGTGCAAGGCCCCTGTTTGGTTACTGTGGAGGGGTTGGACCCCTGTTACTGAGAGGGCTCTGCCCTATATTGGTTCTGTGCTGTGCTTTGGGCGCACCCGTTAACGGAAACGACTGACCGCGTGCCAGTGCGGGTTAGCTACCCATGTGTTTACCGTGCGTGCCGTAGTCACCGTTACGTCTGTCAGTGACCTTGGGGTGGTTGACTGAGAGTAGGATCACCACGGGGGACTCTCCCGGCCAGGAGAGCACCACGTGTTACTTCTACTGTTCGGAAAAGACTGCAATCAAGCTCGTTCTCACGAGGAACATTCGAGATCAAGTGAAGGATCTGAGAAATAGATAAATTGTGAAACAATAGAAAGATGTAAATAAAGGAAGAAAGAAAATAAAATAGTTACTGTACACTTTACTGCTTCTTTAGTTTTAGTTGCCACTCTACTCAGCATTTCGCTAACGTGTTACACTCGTTACTTTTCAGAACCAGGTGTTGAGCAGCCAGGGTCAGCGGCTGCAGAGGACGCTGGGCCGAGTAGGGTCCAGTAGAGTTACCATTGTTCTTTTGTGCCCCTTTTTGTTCCACTATAGTGAGTAGTTTTTGTACTCTCTGTACTTTTCTTTACTCGTAGTTCTTGTTATGTTATAAATGTTGTTCTATTGTTGTGGTGGTACATGCTGTAGCAGTTCTTTTTCTTACTGCTGTATTTTGTTACTGCTAGTTATATTTCATGTTGAATGTGGTTTATTTTACTGCTCTTTTGGTTACTTCCTCGTTGGACGACTAGGTCTTGAGATTAGTCGAGTCGGTCTGGTTCTCGTGTCTCGTAGGGACTCGGGAATCGGGTCGTTACAGATGCTATCATAAATGTGTTATTTTTTCCTTAATAAATGCTTTCTTTCCAATAATAAGGTAGCTAAGGTACGGGTGTTAACCCCTCCTTCCCTTTCAAAAAAAAAAAAAAGGAAGCTGAAGGAGGAGGGGTTATTCAGAATGGATGAAAATATGTGTATACTTTCAAAAATTATTATATGTTGAAATTGTATGAATGGAAAGATTCATCTATAACTACATGCATCATGGAAAGCATATGTTCTTCAAAATCATCTTTTACTAAAGGAACCTACAATTTCAATTCTGATAAGGAATACAGGCAAAGATCATAATGATATGATTGTGTTTGTTTTCGCAAGGAGGATCTTACACACAAGGATGGGTGCTGGTTGTCTTCAAGTTTTGTTAAATCACTAGCCAATGACCAAACTTTTCAAGTCGATGTATTTTTTTTCATTCAGTAAAAGTGTAATACCTATTTTGACAATTAAGATTATTATCTTATAAATTGACACTAAGATAATATTTTACAAACATGACTCCAAAAAAAGTGTACATATCTAAATAATTATTTACACAAAAGATGTATTTTTCATGCTTCGTCTATTCAAATTAACTATGAATACAAATATGAGCGGTTGGTGTTTTCCTTTTTTCTTTTATTGGATTTTATTCTCCTTTGTTGCAGGATATATGAAGCACTACAAGGTCAACTCCGGTAATTGACAACGTAATTAAGATGAATATAGTAGTAGAATTACGTGGACAAATTATCTCTCTACTTGATGTGTAGCAAAAATAATAATTTGTACTAATGACATGGTTCTCCCAACCATGAGTTGGTTCTATGTGTTTTGGTCAGGATTCTAATTATTTGCTTTATATTGGCCAAGTTGAAAATTAATATTGATTAAATATTAGAAAGCACTCAATTAGATTAGGATGCAATAGTAAACATCATATATATATTATACTTATATGTAACATCATCATTTCTTTTTTGTGGGAGTTATAACATTATGTTGAATGTAAGTGTGTATTAACTTAATTTGATCAAGAATATTTGCAAGGTGCTCATGATCTCATAATTGAAATACTTGATAATTAATAAATTTTTAGAATAATTAGATACTTGTGTACAGAGAGAGTGACTGATGAATAATTGTGGCTCATGTCACTTATAATAATTGTAGATAGATAATTTTTTTTAGAATCATATGGAAAAATTATTCTATTGGATGTACATGTTTGGTTTTATAGATAATTTAATTTGTTATTTTAAAAGAATTATATCTTGTATATTTTTCTTTAATCTTACTTGAATGAAGGTACACATTGTTGATAATGTTAAATCTATTAAGATATTGTAGGATCATAAAATTAAATGTGATTTAATAGTGAAGATTTTCATATCTATATTGACAGATCTAGTGATAGATAGTTATGTTAGTATTATGTTAAAAAAATTGTAATTATTACTTATGGGATGGTTTTACCAACATTTTTTACTTACACAGATGGATAAAATCTTCATTGTTGTTGCTGATTGGCTTTGAAAACATGACTTATACTGTAGGTCAAGGTACAACATTGACGATTTTTACCGTTGGTCTTGCCTACAGCAACACCCGTTAAGAGAATAACTCCAATGATCGTCGGAATAGCACCTTAATTTTACAGCAACAGTCATTTTGACCTATACGAACGATTATTGACCGTCAATGTAGGTGCAAATTATTTAAAAAGGGTGTTTGGTTGGAACTTTGAGAGATGGAACGAGTGTTATAATAGAAATAATTGATATATTGATGTGGTGTTAGTGGATAATATTTTAATATAATGTTACAAGAGTTAAATAAGTTAATGTGATGTAATTAATATATTTTAATAAAATTTATGTTAAAGTATATAAATTTTAATAAATGTTACTGATATTAAGGTGATGCATAGGGATGAGTTGAGTAAATATATTTTGATATATATTAATATTGATATAATAAAATAAAATAAGTGTTATTTCATTCATTGAAGGAATTATTTTATGAGATATTTCGATCAAAGGAATATTTTGATGGGATATTTATTTTTCAATTAACATCACTTAATATTATCACATATAAATATTTTGAAATGTGAAAATAGTAAATTAAATATATTTTTTTGCTTTCATAAGAAAATATAGCAACTCTTCCAAAATGACTTTGGACAAAATCATTGCTTGCTTAAAAAAGATAAACATCAAAGAAATTTACTTAAAGTTTCTTGTACTTATCTTTGAGCTAAAAAGTAAATGGTGATGTAAAAAATGAGGTGGAGGATTTTATGGATCTTATTTTTGTGTTTTACATGCAATTGTACTTGATAATTGATGATTAACGTAAGATAATAAAAGAACATAAGGTTTGTTATGTGGTAAGTTTTATCATATTAAAAAAAATCACAATGTCATTTTAACTTAAAATATATAGGTGATAAATAATTTTATATCGGTGATAAGTTAATTTGTACCGGTGATAAATTATTTTAGTTGATTTTATACAGATGATAAATTATTCTAAGGTGTCTTTGCACCGATGTAATCTTATTTTGTATTGGTACAATATTATTCCAAGGGTGGTGTCACTTGTACAAAGTGATTTTACATCCGTGTAAAGTGATTTTGATTTATAAGTTTAAGATTTAAGGTTCAAGTTTATGGAAAGTAATTTTACGTATGAGAAGTGATTTTTTTACTTAAAAAGTGATTTTTCCACCTCAGGATTTAGGGTTCCCTAAATCCTAAAGATCAAACCCTAAATTCTAAGGTGAAAAAATCACATTTCAAGTATAAAATCATATGTCATAGATAAATAAATACTTAAAATTTATTTTTGCACCAGTACAATCTTCCTTTGAACTACTTTACACTAGTGCAAAATAATATTGCATTGATGTAAAACAGTTAAAAGTAAGATTGCACCGATGTAATCTTATTTTACATTGATTTAGAATCACTTTCCACCTTTAGAATATTTTTACACAGGTATAAAGTAAAATTACACCAATATAAAGTAATTATGAAGGTGATTTAAGTGATTTACATCTATATAAAAATAAGTTATCTTTAATTTTAATAATAATAGATCCAACTATATATCAATATTTTTCTATATAAAAATAAAGTATATCAAGTGAAGATGGTATCAAAACTAATGTACGCCAAACTTTTATGTCATAGTCTACCAACCCATATCCAATTTTGAATACCGTTCTTAAATTTTGAAATGACATTAATGTCGTCCGCGATTTTTTTGAACTTCTGTAGAATAGCCTCCCTTTTCGCTACCGATCCGGCCTTTTTACCATTTGTTAACTATTTTAGTCTACACCTGACTTAAAATCAACTTCAAAATGCAGTACTTCGCTAAATAAATAACAACGTCAAACGATCGAACTATTGCATCTACAAAATGAGAAAGATTAGATAGAACGTCAACGTAACCTAACGTAATAGGACTGTAAGGTTTGGACCTTTACGTACAACACTCTGAATATTATATATTTCATTGCCGTTGAAGTGCTGATTACATAGGAAGAAGAGAAAGGAACATATTTCATATTTTTTCACAGGAAATGGCACATGTGAGCGCAGAAATTAACTAGAATAGATTTCTACATTTAATATGGAGCCAATATCATTTTTACTGCCTCGACTCAAGTTTACACAGGAAACGATCAGAATCCATGCAGAAAACAAACCGTTGGCAGTCTAATATAATAAAAATCAACTGAAGAGGAGGACGCAATAAAAAAAATAAAAAAAAGTGATGGGCGAAAGCGCCACGAAGTGGATGGGTGATCTCTTCCTATGGACCGACAGATTGTCGGGGGAATGAATAATCGAAAACTAAGAAGTTCTTCTTTTCTAAAGTTCCCATTCTGCGCGTATTTTTCCCTGTGATGTCAGAAACAATCGTAGATTATTCAACAGGAGAAAAAAAAATACTGAGCTTTTTAAATTAAGAAAAAAATGGGCACCCAATCCATCCACGTAATTGATAAATAATAATAATAATAAGGGATATATATATATATATCGGTAAATTTTTAATAAGATATATATATCTTTATATTTTATATGTACTTTTATAAATTTAATTTGTTAAAGTCGTATGATTTTCTTCTGTTAAATTCAATGTAAAATATTAAAAAATATAAAAAAATATATATTTTCATCCCTATATTTTTATGTTCATTTTCCTCCGCTCCCTCTACATCGACTTATCCTTGGCCTTCTTCTCCTTCATTGGCTGGTGTTGCACCTCAACTCCCTTGTCGACAACCTCGAACTTGGGGAGCTCGATGTCCTCCACTTTCGACGTGGGCTCGAACTTACGTGGGGGCAGTAGCAGGGGAGGTGTGGTCGCGGGCTCGTCAAGCTTGAAGTTGTCAATCTCGTTGTAGTCAAGCTGCTATCTTATAGACAGTCACCGAAAGCCACAGGCGTTCATGGATGCCAAGAGGCCCTGCACAGCGATGACCTTGACGGAGAATAGGCAGCTCAGCCGATACATTGTGATGTGGGAGAAGGCACACATGGGCTTCGGTAGTGGAATCCAATCACAACTTGGCAAGGGGTTGGAACCTGCCGACGTCAATGCTGTCGTCAGGGTCCTGCTGCTTGGGATAAGAGCGAAAGGAATCGGTGCGGGCCGAAGTGGAGGGAGGAGTGGAAGGGGGAGGGAGGGGGAGGAAGTGTGAGCATTTAGAAAGAAAAAAAATAGGGGAGAGATATATTTGAAGATGAAAATATAATTTTTTTTTATTTTTTTATATATTTTTTTACATTTTTCGTTAAATTTAACGAAATAAAAACATACAACCTTAACGTAATAAATTTATAAAATTATATATGTAAATATAAAAAATATAGAGATACATACCTCTTATCGAAAATTAGAAGGATATATATATATATATATGTATATATATATATATATATATATATATGTATATATATATATATAAAACTCTAATAATAATAATAACATCAGGAATTCGCAAAGGCGATTCTGGAGGGGCATTTTGGGGAAGTTGGAAAGCGTGGGCCAAGCGGTGTTTGCGTCGGTGCGAAGCGGCACGTGCGCCAGCGAGGAACGACTCGAAACATAAGGCATGGTAACTTGAGGGGATGAATGAGCCCATGCCCTTTTGGTCCGAAGTTTGGCACTTGAAATAATCAAAAATAAAATATTATACGAATAAAATGATCGGTGGTATTCGCGTCAGAATATAAATATATTTTAATAGATATATTATATTATAATAGATTAATTTTAATATATATTAATATTAATATATATAATAAGATAATATATAAAGATATTGATTGAAGTTATCACGTCATTTTTTTTTTTTTTTTATTCCATTGACAAATGGCGCGGGGGGTGAGAGCTTAGAGAGCCCACCACTTTGGAATAAGAGATTCAAGCCCATGCCTCTATCCTCGCATGACTTGAAATTTTGGTGTGTGTTGGATTTAATTTTTTCATGAATGTGCTTGTGAAGATTTTTGACATTGTGTTTAAGTAGATGCATATAGTAAAAAAGGAACCCGATTTTATGCTTATGCCCCTCCGTTGGTACGAGTGTACAGACCAATCATGTACAACGAACGAGCTATGTTTTACCGTAGTTGGTTTGTTAAGATTTAGGCGTTGAAAGAAGCCTTGATGTCATGGAGGATTTACCATGGGGATACCAAGGTGTAAGTGTTGAGTGTTAAAGGATGAAAAGGGGTTTATTATCTTTTTCTTCGAAAATAGCAGATTTCTTGTTTGACTGAAATTCTTAGGGCACGTATTCAAAAGGCGTCAACTTCTAGAAGTATATGGGTATACGTAAAAAAATTTCAAAGTCTATGTAACTGAGATTTTGCAAACTTACTCGGATCCAACGCTCCCATGTACAAAACAGAGTGGGCAAATTGCAGGAGATGGGCTCGATGTAAGACGAAACTAATGGTACAAATTCCATTGTTGTACTCTAACAATTGCTTTGCATAATATCATATAATTGTTTGGAAGAATGTACGTGAAAACCATGAGATTTGACGTAGTTGACTAAAAAGCTTCATTTGGTAACGGGACAAGTTGTAAACAAGATGGTGGATGGGATAAGTGGGTTTAAGATGTTTGGTTATATGGCGATATTGATAAGTGGTACATCCGAAATGATTGTTTCATTACAATATCTTTTGTTGTTGGAGCTCGGAAAAAAAGGTTGCGGTGGAGGATACTTCATTAAAACATCAAATCCAACTCTATTCCTCCACGTAATCGATTAGCTCTGTGAAGTATAACCCCTCTATGGTAACCAAAATAAGGTCAGATTAACGTCGATGAGACTTAAACAAGTGGATCGTGAAATGATGCCTCAGATCTGTGGCGGAGTCCTTAGACTTTACTCCAAACATCGAAGATTGGGTATCATCCATGGTCCAGTGCACACTTTCTTTCAAGTGTTGTCAGTAGCTAAATTGACTCTCACTCAAAGTTCCTCATCATTTCTACCCAATGCCATTTGGATAGCCCGTTTAGATCATTGCAAGAAGTACGAGCATGATCTCAAATAAGGCGCTAATTTCATTAGAATTTAATTGGGCAAAGCGTGGACCTCAAGCCCTAGAAGTTGGTTCAAAACTCACCAAGTTATGTGTGAATCTCTTCTAACATCTCCTATCAAACATGATAATGTGCCATTTTAAGGTGAAGGCAACTTCGGCCATTGGTGGTTTAGAAGTAGACACGACACTTGCAATTGTTGCATGGTTGTTGTTATTGGTGTATAAGTTTTTAGGTATCTTACTTGTGGTTTTAATGATCGCCAAGCTTATAATTAACATTTAAATATCTCGTGAATATATATAATTAACATGCAATATCAAGGCTTAAAAAAGGCTCAAAAGAGGCTTTGGTGATGCCTCATGGAAGTGCTAGTTGAAGGTTTTATAACAAAGAAATTAGGCTTAAAGGATAAAAAGCTTCGTTAAGTTCGTGAGAGTATGTTGAGTCTAGGCCTCAAATGTAATCTAGGATTCATGGATTATAATTTTTATTTACTTTATAGAGATGGTAATGAAAACTCCCATGCTAGTCAATTTAGGCATGCTACCGATGATTCATGCGTAATCAACTCTTTTAGTCACTCAAATTAGGCCTTTAACACTAGTTTTGTTATTGAGAGAGATCTCTTAAAAAAAAAAAATAGTGAGCTGAATAACAAGATTGCTTGCTTGAAAAAAGATGTTCATAAATTTAGAATAAGTACAAATTGATTGGATTGATGACCTTGCTAAGTTCACAAATGGTACAAACAACTTAGAAAAATTGTTAGCATCTCAATTACCTTCTACCTCCCAAGTTTGGTATTGGTTATAATGGATCACCTCGTGCAACCAAGAAGCAAATTACCTTTGTGCCTCCCAAGGCTTATGAACCAACTCATCATACATTCATCTATAGCCAAAAGGGCCAAGAAGAAATGGATCTCCAAAAGGAATTATTATTGGGAAAGTTATCCTAACCACTAAAAGACTTAAAGAAGGCTTGGGTACCTAGAGAGATTTTAAAATCTTAGTTTGTAGGACTCAAGAAAGAATAACAAGTGGATTATAGGCCTTGAATGTTCAAGGCACATAACGAGAGACTCCAACCACTTCCTAAAGCTTAAGAAAGTAGAGGAAGGACACATGGCTATGGGAAAAAAAAAAAATCCCATATTATAGGTAAAGGTATAACAGGTAATTCTTTTAAATAAGTAATTATCTTTGATAGTGATGGTTTTGAGATAATTTATAAAATGACGATAGAAGTTCTTTTAAAAGGTAGAAAAGGAAAAGGCATATATGTACCTGAGTTTGATTGTGAAGAAATAGTTGATTGCTTACTTGCCTTTAACGAAGCAAATGACTTACTAGATAGGAGCCTAGGACATGTTAACATGAAATTGATTGATAAGATAGCTAAAAATGATCTTATGCATGGATTGCCTAAGGTTAGTGTTAAGAACGTGCGGCTCCAGACGTTTTTAAGACGTCTGGGAGGTCTCCCAGACGTCTGGGATTCGGTTATTTTCGACACGCGTGTTTCTTCTGTGCGCCTGAGCGTGCAGACCTGCGAGCGTCTCTCTCTCTCTTTTTCCCTCTCCCTCCTGCGCCATCTGTTCCGCTCTCTCTCTCCTCCTTACGTGGCCTTAAAAGGCCACGCCTCCCCCTTACTCCCGTCACCTCTGCCCTTCCTCTTCTCCTTTCAGCCGGTGCGCGAGAGCGAGCGCGAGTGAGCAGCGGCAGCGACAGCCGCGGTGAGCGTGGAGGAGGTGCTGCACGTGGGAAGAGGGGCTCGGCCGTGAGGGCGAGCTCGCCGGGGCTGCTAGGGCCGGCCGGCGGGGGAAGCAGCGGACGAGGGGTGACGCGGGAGGCCTGCTGCGGCTCGAGCAGCAAGCGGACAAGTCGCGGCACGGGCGAGCGTCGCGAGCGGAGGGCGAGTCGCGCCTGATTCTGGAATTTTCTCCAGAATCAGACGTCTGGGCTAACAACTAGACGTCTGGGAGGACGTCTGGAGGACTGTCCAGACGTCTGAAAGGTGAGTTATTCCGTCTTTCTTCCTCTTCTTCGACTAACCGTACTAAGAGAGAGAGGAAATGGGTACGCGCAGGTTCTGAGATTCGCATCCAACGCGAATCAGACGTCTGGCTGCAGTGCCAGACGACGGGAACGACTTCCAGACGTCCGGGGTGACCATCGGACGTTTGGGAACTAGGCCAGATGCCCCCGCAGGCTTCTGGACATCTGAGAGACCACGCAGAGCAAATGTAACTTCTGATCCACTTTTTAAGACGTCTCGACCAGTTTAGGGCCCGTCCGGAGTCCGTTTTACGCGTTTCGAGTTGCGTGCTTTTCGGAATTACATCCTCTACCCGTCTACAGTAGTTGTATACTATTTTGAGAAACTCCTTGTGTTTGATCCTTGTGATAGAACCCCGTTCTGTTGTAGTCTCGGGGGTTGCGGAGGTACGCGGGATTCCCGACCACGCCCCAGTACTCCTGTTGTAACCGGTAGAGTGGCTTTTAAGTTTACTAGTATAATCTGCTAAATTATGGAACCATAAATAGAACCTAAGACATTGCATGAATCCTAGGAATGAGAAATCGATTGAATGATAGATCCTAGGGTGTTGCATGAATCCTAGGGCTGGAAAACTAGATTGTATGATAGATCCTAGGATATGGCATGAATCTTAGGACGGAAGAACTAGTGGAATATATGAATACTGCAGTCTTGAAAAATGTGGAAAGGAAATAATAGCTACCTGTAAATTGGTTTAACAGCTGCCTGTTATGAATAAATGAGTATGTCTGGGAATATGGGACGTATGAATGTGAAACTGGGAAGGTGAAATCGGAATGTGCTGAGTTAAAAGAACTGGAACCCTACGGGGAATTAGGAGTGGAACTCCTGGAAAGAGAAAGGAATGGAACTGAGAAAGAAAGACGTGGTAGTGTGCTGCTTCTTGGGTACGTAGTACCAAGGGAAGTACCTGTACCTGTTTAGTGCAGAGCGGAGCCAGCCGCCCCAGCGACCCGGGGTTAGGACTGGCCACTTTGTACCGACTTGCTGGCCCTCGTGTACGTAGTACCGAGGAGAGCTACTAGTGTAGGGAGGTACTAGCTACCCCACGGGCCCGAGGTTCTACTAGCCTCCTACACCGACTTGTTAGGCCCACTGGGCAAACCAGGGTAGTCAGGCGAGGGTGCGCGGACTGTGGAGGGGCAAGGCCCCTGTTTGGTTACTGTAGAGGGGTTGGACCCCTGTTACTGAGAGGGCTCTGCCCTGTACTGGTTCCGTGCTGTGCTTTGGGCGCACCCGTTAACAGAAACGACTGACCGCGTGCCAGTGCGGGTTAGCTACCTGTGCGTTTATCGCGCGTGCCGTAGTCACCGTTACGCCTGTCCGTGACCTTGGGGTGGTTGACTGAGAGTAGGATAACCACGGGGGACTCTCCCGGCCAGGAGAGCACCACGTGCTACTTCTACTGTTCGGAAAATACTGCAATCAAGATCGTTCCCACGAGAAACATTCGAGATCAAGTAAAGGATCTGAGAAATAGATAAATTTGAGACAATAGAAAGACGTAAATAAAGGAAGAAAGAAAATTAAAACAGCTACTGTACACTTTACTGTTCTTTAGTTTAGCTGCCACTTTACTCAGCGTTTTGCTGACGTGTTACACTCGTTACTTTTCAGGACCAGGTGTTGAGCAGCCAAGGTCAGCGGCTGCAGAAGACGCTGGGTCGAGTAGGGTCCAGTAGTGTTACCACTGTTCTCTTGTACCTCTTTTTGGGTTCACTGTAGTGAGTAGTCTTGTTACCACTGTACTTTTCTTTACCTGCAGTTTCATATTATGTTATGAATGTTGTTCTACTATTGTGGTGGTATATACTGTAGTGGTTTCTTTTCTTACTGCTGTATTTTCTTACTGTTAGTTATATTCATGCTGAATGTGGTTTATTTTACTGCTCTTTTGGTTACTTCCTCGTTGGACGACCAGGTCTTGGGATTAGTCGAGTCGGTCCGGTTCTCGTGTCTCGTAGGGACTCGGGAATCGGGTCGTTACAAGATGGTATCAGAGCAAGGTCGTCCCGAGATGTGAATCAACTGACTGGAAAATAACCAATTCACATGTCTAAAACTAGAGTAGCCACCACAACATATCTTTTGACATGAACTCTTAGACGTTTTCGTTAGGAACTGTTCCGTACTGACGTATTTCGTTTGTTTTGCGTCTCCTTGTAGGAGATGCCTCGTCGCGGGACTGGTGAGACTGGCCGCGGGCACGGTCGAGGACGAGGTCGACGAGGTGAGCGTGCCGTTGTCGACGTCTCAGTGGATCAGCCACCACTCCTGGGCATTCAGGCCCAGGATCTCGCCCGGCTAATACGGGACATTATACGAGAGGAGCTCCACCCACCGCCCCGAGCGCCTCCTCCTAGGGCTGCAGAGGGGGAGTCCTCTGTGGGACCACACGACGGACACGGCACTGGACACGGGGGAGGGGATGGGCCGCTGCCGCCCCCACCTTCCTCCGACACTTCTGTGCACGAGGCACCTTCGCCTGGAGATGCACCAGCACCTCCACTGTAGCGCCACTTCGAGCTTTTCGGACAGTTCCGAAAGCTGAAGCCCCCCTCCTTCAAGGGGGATGAGGACCCGACCGAGGCAGAGGACTGGCTTGAGCAGCTGGAGAAGATCTTCGACACCCTTCGCCCCCCGGTGGAGTGCCGCGTGGCCTTTGCCACGTACCAGCTGGAGAGTGCGGCACAGGTGGTGGAGGGCGGTCCGGGGACAGGAGAGGGACGAGCCGACCTGGGATCGGTTCGTCGCCCTCTTCTGCGAGCAGTACTTTCCCCAGACGTGGCAGGACCAGAGGAGGCGAGAGTTCCACACTCTCCGCTAAGGGACGATGACTGTGAGCGCGTACCGCACGCGTTTCCTGGAGCTGTCCCGCTTTGCAGCGACAGCAGTAGCCACAGAGGAGGAGCGCCTTTGGAGGTTCACCGAGGGGCTCCGGCCTGCGATCAGGGGGTATGTCAAACCCCTGAAGCTGCCTACATTTTCGAGGGTGGTAGAGGCAGCTATGACTTATGAGGAGACCAACTCGTCCACGCGAGACACTAACGGCGGGCGGAAGAGGCCCTTTCAACCGGACTTTTCACAAGGCCGGCAAGAGAGGAGACACGTGGCGTCCGCAGGAGAGCCGTCACGTTTTGCAGGGCTATCAATGGCCTTTGGGGGCCCTCGACAGGGGCCAGTTGCCAGCATCGGACCCCCACCCAGCCGACAGTAGGGACCCACTGAGGGGGGGAGTCGGGTTCCCCTCTGTTACCAGTGTGGCCAGCCGGGCCACATCAAGAGGGACTGCCCATTTAGGGTAGGAGGTCAGCAGATACTCCCCGCGCAGAGCACTGGAGGGCACGCAGGAGGCTCCGGTTCCCAGGCGCGAGGAGGAGGACAGCAGTCACGAGGAGGGTACCGACCAGCACCTGCCCATCCGACGCAGAGTGTGGCTGCTTCGTCCGCACCTAGAGCTGAGGGGCGCATCAACTCCCTGACACACAGGGATGCCAGAGCTTCGGGCTCGGTAGTGGCAGGTATGGTTTCAGTTTCCGGCAGACTCGTTTACACACTTTTCGATTCCGGCGTTACGCACTCGTTTGTCGCAACCAGTTTCGCAGTTAGTTTGGGCTAGGATTATATGCTGTTAGAGAATCCGTTCGTAATCAGAGGTCCGAGTGGTCAGCTGTTTGTAGCTGAGGAGGTGTACATGGATTGCGAGGTCAGCGTCGGGGGACATAGCCTACCAGCTGACCTGATTATGATACAGATGGAGGACTTTGGAGTGATTCTGGGGATGGACTGGCTGTCCACTTACCACGCCTTGGTAGACTGTTTTGAGAGGAAGATTGTCTTCTCCATGCCGGAGTTACCTTCTTTCGAGTTTCACGGACAGCCAGTGGACGGAGGCTTCAGGTGCATTTCGGCACTTCGGGCGGCGAGACTTCTGAGCCAGGGGTGTGATGGCTTCCTAACTTGTGTGGTGGCAGAGCCCAGCCCTGTGGCAGACTTCCAGAGTATCCCGGCGGTCAGAGAGTACCCTGACGTGTTTCCAGATGAGTTACCAGGACTACCGCCCGAGCGTGAGATCGAGTTTGAGATCTCACTAGTACCAGGGACCAACCCCATCTCTACCGCGCCATACAGGATGGCATCACTTGAGCTACGAGAGCTCAAGTCTCAGTTGCAGGACCTTTTGGAGAAAGGTTTCGTGAGGCTCAGTGCGTCTCCCTGGGGAGCCCCAGTACTATTTGTGAAGAAGAAGGATGGTACCCTAAGTCTTTGTGTGGACTATCGACAGCTGAATAAGGTCACCATCAAGAACAGATATCCGCTGCCGAGGATCGACGACTTGTTTGACCAATTGCGGGGTGCCATGGTGTTCTCCAAGATCGACTTGAGGTCGGGATACCACCAGTTGAGGATCAGGGAGACCGACGTCTCCAAGACAGCTTTCCGCACCCGGTACGGACACTACGAGTTTTTGGTCATGCCATTTGGGCTAACCAATGCCCTCGCTGCTTTCATGGATCTGATGAACCGGGTGTTTAGACCGTACTTGGACCAGTTCGTGGTGGTTTTCATAGATGATGTACTCATCTATTCTAGAGATCAGACGCAGCACAGACAACACTTGCGGATGGTTCTGGGCACTCTGAGACGACGTAGGCTGTACGCCAAATACAGCAAGTGCGAGTTCTGGTTGAGGGAGGTGACCTTCTTAGGTCATGTGATCTCTGGAGACGGCTTGGCGGTGGACCCAACCAATGTCGAGGCAGTACTCAGGTGGGAGAGACCGCGTTCAGTCACTGAGATTCGCAGTTTTCTAGAACTGGCAGGCTACTACAGACGATTCATCAGAGGTTTTTCATAGATCACGCGTCCTATGACATAGTTGACCCGGAAGGACGTGCCCTTCGCTTGGACAGACGCCTGTGAGGCATGTTTTCTGGAGCTGAAGGAGAGGTTGACCTCGGCTCCCGTGCTCACCATCCCTGACAGTAGTGGCGGGTTCGTTGTGTACACGGACGCCTCCTTGCAGGGGTTAGGAGGTGTGCTCATGCAGAGGGGTCACGTTGTCGCTTACGCTTCGCGGCAACTGAAGCCCCATGAGCATACCTACCCTACCCACGATTTAGAGTTGGCAGCGGTTGTCTTCGCGCTGAAGACCTGGAGGCACTACTTGTACGGTGAGACCTTCGAGATTTTCACAGATCACAAGAGCCTCAGATACCTTGTTGATCAGAAGGAGCTCAACATGAGACAGAGACGTTGGTTGGAGCTCTTGAAGGACTACGACTGCAGCATCTCCTACCACCCAGGAAAGGCCAATGTGGTGACTGACGCCTTGAGCCGTAAGGCGCCCGCACACTTGGCCAGTTTACAGTTACAGAGTTGGAGCCTTTTGGAGGAGGTGGGCAGTTGGCGACCCCTGGAGTTACGGGGGCACTGTGGGGCAGTGACGGTGACACGACAGACTAGGCCAGAGCTGATAGACCGCATCATCACAGGACAGATGGCCGATCCGTACTTGCAGTCCTTGCGCGATAGAGTACCGTCAGGAGACCAAGGGGACTTCTCTTTCACAGACCTGGAGCTGTGCCTGAGGGGACGGTTGTGCGTTCCCAGAGACCAGGAGCTGTTGAGAGAGCTCCTGACTGAGGCACATGGTTCCAAATTCACCATACATCCCGGAAACACGAAGATGTACCACGACTTGAGATGCGAGTTTTGGTGGAAGGGGATGAAGCGGGATGTGAGTGAATTCGTGCGGCAGTGCTTAGTGTGCCAGTGGGTGAAAGCCGAGCATCAGAGGCCTGCAGGGCCGCTACAGCCGCTTCCAGTGCTAGAGTGAAAGTGGGAGAGCATCACCATGGACTTGGTGGTGGGCTTACCTGTTACCCAGCGAGGGCACGACGCTGTCTGGGTAATTGTGGATAGACTGACAAAGACGGCACGATTCCTGCCGATCCGAGTCACTTTGGGACCAGCACAGTTGGCAGAGAGGTACATCCGCGATGTGGTACGACTACACGGAGTTCCGCGGGAGATCGTATCCGACCGGGATACCCGCTTTACGTCCCAGTTTTGGGCTGAGTTTCAACAGGCCCTGGGGACGCGGTTGAGGTTTAGTACAGCTTACCACCCCCAGACGGACGGGCAGTCCGAGTGCACGATACAGACACTTGAGGATCTTTTGCGTGCCTGTGTGCTGGACTTGAGGGGCTCTTGGGAGGAACACCTGCCCCTGGCGGAGTTTGCATACAACAACAATTACCTCGAGCATCGGCATGGCTCCCTACGAGGCTCTATACGAACGGAGGTGTACGGCACCCTTGAGTTGGGTTGAGGTGGGGACCAAGTGGGAGGTTGGCCCCAGGTTGATCCGGTAGAGTTAGGAGGTAGTCGAGCAGGTCCATAGGCGACTCTGCACTGTCAGGAGCAGACAGAAGAGCTACGCGGATCGGAGATGCAAAGAGGTACAATTCAAGGTTGGGGATCACGTCTTTCTTCGTGTTTCGCCCATGAAGGGCCTGCAGCGGTTTGTGGTGAGAGGGAAGCTCGCGCCGAGGTTTGTGGGGCCCTTTGAGGTCTTGGAGCGAGTTGGACCCGTTGCTTACAGGCTTGCCCTCCCCCCGCAGCTTTCTGGTGTGCACGACGTGTTCCACGTGTCTAACCTCAGGAAGTACGTAGCCGATCCCAATCACGTACTGAGTCACGAGAGCGTCGAGGTGGGCGACGACCTGACCTGCCCCGAGCGGCCAGTGCAGATTCTAGACCGAGCCGTCCGCAGTTTTAGATGAAAGCAAGTACCCCTGGTAAAGGTTTTGTGGAGGAGGTAGCGGTACGAGGAGGCTACCTGGGAGCCTGAGGCGGCAATGCGGGAGCGGTACTCGGAACTCTTCGCGGGTACGTCTTTTCGGATCGGCTTCGGTCCCCTTTGAGTTTGTTATGGTTATTTTGACGTCTTTCCCACACCCTAGTTAGCGCAAGTTTCGGGGACGAAACTTCCTTTGAGTTTGTTATATTGTTAAGAACGCGCGGCTTCAGACGTTTTTAAGACGTCTGGGAGGTGTCCCAGACGTCTGGGATTCGGTTATTTTCGGCACGCGTGTTTCGTCTGCGCGCCTGAGCGCGCAGACCTGCGAGCGTCTCTCTCTCTCTCTCTCTTTTTCCCTCTCCCTCCTGCGCCCTCTGTTCCGCTCTCTCTCTCCTCCTCACGCGGCCTTAAAAGGCCACGCCCTCCCCCTCACTCCCGTCACCTCCGCCCTTCCTCTTCTCCTTCCAGTTGATGCGCGAGAGCAAGTGCGAGTGAGCAGCGGCAGCGACAGCCGCGGTGAGCGTGGAGGAGGTGCTGCGCGTGGGAAGAGGGGCTCGGCCGTGAGGGCGAGCTCGCCGGGGCTGCTAGGGCCGGCCGGCGGGGGAAGCAGCGAACGCAGGGTGACGTGGGAGGCCTGCTGCGGCTCGAGCAGCAAGCGGACGAGTCGCGGCGCGGGCGAGCGTCGCGAGCGGAGGGCGAGTCGCGCCTTGATTCTGGAATTTTCTCCAGAATCAGACATCTGGGCTAACAACCAGACGGCTGGGAGGACGTCTAAAAGGTGAGTTATTCCGTCTTTCTTCCTCTTCTTCAACTGACCGTACTAAGAGAGAGAGGAAATGGGTACGCGCAGGTTCTGAGATTCGCATCCAACGCGAATCAGACATCTGGCTGCAGTGCCAGACGACGGGAACGACTTCCAGATGTCCGGGGTAACCATCGGACGTCTGGGAACTAGGCCAGACGCCCCCGCAGGCTTCTGGATGTCTGAGAGACCACGCAGAGCAAAGGTAACCTCTGATCCACTTTTTAAGACGTCTGGAAGAGGTTCTAGACGTCTGATTTGCACTGTTTCGTCATTTTCGACCCGTTTAGGGCCAGTTCGGAGTCCGTTTTCCACGTTTCGAGTTGCGTGCTTTTCGGAATTACATCCTCTACCCGTCTACAGTAGTTGTATACTATTTTGAGAAACTCCTTGTGTTTGATCCTTGTGATAGAACCCCGTTCCGTTGCAGTCTCGGGGGTTGCGAAGGCACGCGGGATTCCCGACCACGCCCCCAGTACTCCTGTTGTAACCGGTAGAGTGGCTTTTAAGTTTACTAGTATAATCTGTTAAATTATGGAACCATAAATAGAACCTAGGACATTGCATGAATTCTAGGAATGAGAAATAGATTGAATGGTAGATCCTAGGGTGTTGCATGAATCCTAGGGCTGGAAAACTAGATTGTATGATAGATCCTAGGATATGGCATGAATCCTAGGACGGAAGAACTAGTGGAATATATGAATACTGCAGTCTTGGAAAATGTGGAAAGGAAATAATAACTACCTGTAAATTGGTTTAACAGCTGCCTGTTATGAATAAATGAGTATGTCTGGGAATATGGGACGTATGAATGTGAAACTGGGAAGGTGAAATCGGAATGTGCTGAGTTAAAAGAACTGGAACCCTACGGGGAATTAGGAGTGGAACTCCTGGAAAGAGAAAGGAATGGAACTGAGAAAGAAAGAGGTGGTAGTGTGCTGCCTCTTGGGTACGTAGTACCAAGGGAAGTACCTGTACCTGTTTAGTGCAGAGCGGAGCCAGCCGCCCCACCGACCCGGGGTTAGGACTGGCCACTTTGTACCGACTTGCTGGCCCTCGTGTACGTAGTACCGAGGAGAGCTACTAGTGTAGGGAGGTACTAGCTACCCTACGGGCCCGGGGTTCTGCTAGCCTCCTACACCGACTTGTTAGGCCCACTGGGCAAACCAAGGTAGTCAGGCGAGGGTGCGAGGACTATGGAGGGGCAAGGCCCCTTTTTGGTTACTGTGGAGGGGTTGGACCCCTGTTACTGAGAGGGCTCTGCCCTGTACTGGTTCCGTGCTGTGCTTTGGGCGCACCCGTTAACGGAAACGACTAACCGCGTGCCAATGCGGGTTAGCTACCTGTGCGTTTATCGCGCGTGCCGTAGTCACCGTTACGCCTGTCCGTGACCTTGGGGTGGTTGACTGAGAGTAGGATCACCACGGGGGACTCTCCCGACTAGGAGAGCACCACGTGCTACTTCTACTGTTCGGAAAAGACTGCAATCAAGATCGTTCCCACGAGGAACATTCGAGATCAAGTAAAGGATCTGAGAAATAGATAAATTTTGAGACAATAGAAAGACGTAAATAAAGGAAGAAAGAAAATTAAAACAGCTACTGTACACTTTACTGTTCTTTAGTTTAGCTGCTACTCTACTCAGCGTTTTGCTGATGTGTTACACTCGTTACTTTTCAGGACCAGGTGTTGAGCAGCCAGGGTCAGCGGCTGCAGAGGACGCTGGGCCGAGTAGGTCCAGTAGTGTTACCACTGTTCTCTTGTACCTCTTTTTGGGTCCACTGTAGTGAGTAGTCTTGTTACCGCTGTACTTTTCTTTACCTGGAATTTCATATTATGTTATGAATGTTGTTCTACTGTTGTGGTGGTATATACTGTAGTGGTTTCTTTCCTTACTGCTGTATTTTCTTACTGTTAGTTATATTCATGCTGAATGTGGTTTATTTTACTACTCTTTTGGTTACTTCCTCGTTGGACGACTAGGTCTTGGGATTAGTCGAGTCGGTCCAGTTCTCGTGTCTCGTAGGGACTCGGGAATCGGGTCGTTATAGTTAGCTATAAAAAGGATCATATTTGTAATGCATGTAAAAAAGGAAAACTAAATAGATCTTCTTTTGAAAGTAAAGGGGTAGTGTCAACTACTAGACCATTAGAATTACTCCATTTAAACTTATCTGAACCCATTAGACAAGGGAGCCTTAATGGTTGTCAGTCGGAGTCTAGGACCAGATTGGAAGGATTATTGTAAAGTGAAATGACCCATCTCGAGGGTCATTTCGACTTTTCTGAAAATTTAGGGGCCTTTTTGTAAATTCTATGCCTAAAAGGACCCTATGCGGAGTTCTTAGCTTTTTGGGAGGATTCTTGTGCAATTTCAACACCCCGGAAATTATTCTGTGGAGCTGGGTGCAATTTTTCTTGACCCCACCATACCCTGCACAACACCCCTCACGCAACCCCACCTCCCTAAAACCCTACCCCCCTCCCCTATAAAACCCCAAACCCTACCCAAAACCCACACCCATCTCCTCCATATCTTGCGGCCACCCACCTTGTCCCCTCCTTTCCTTTGCAACCGTGAGTGAGGGAGAAGGAGAGTGAGAGCAGCAGGAGAAGCTCAGGAGAGAAAGAGAGAGCGTGGGAGAGGGAGAGCAGCAGGAGAAGTTGCTGCTGCGAGGCTAGGAGGAGAGCTGCTGTGAGCAAGTCCTGCGTGTGGAGTTTGGGAGCAGCTCTTGTGATTATCTGATGTCTGCAGCATTGGCAGACGTCTTGAGAGATCGTCGGATGTCTGGAAGCACACAGAGTACCGAGGTAAGCTCTCCCCAAAAAGCCTGCATCGCGTATGCATGGTCCTTGCTGTCTAGTGTGTGATATATAGTTGTGTGGGTCTGCGCAGGGTCGAGAGGTGTTGGGAAGGCGTGCTAGTGTGACATTTGAGGCACTTTCGGATGTCTGAAGGTGGTGTCAGACGTTCGACTAGCCTCCCAGACAACCAGGCGTAGTATCAAACGTCTGGTAACACTCTTAAATGGTTGTAAAGGGTAGTAGATGACTGGAATAGAAGCAGGAATGCAATGTGAGATTCTGCGCACGTTTAAGACGTCTGAGACTCACCCCAGACATCTGATTTTAGGCAGGGCACACGAGTTTGGGCCGGTTCAGGACTCAAATGAAGTCGGATTTGCGCGATTAAAGTACTGTTGATTTCTTTTTTGAATTTCCTACATGTTAGAAGTGTTTTCACTCTGTCTTTAGCTTAATTGACATACTCAAATATTGGTCAACGATATTAATGTCTGGTTTGACCAATTATTTGGGATAGGACTCCAGTCCATAGTGAGCACGGGACTTGCGGAGACATAGGGATCCACCGTTCGCACCTCCATATCACTCGTGCCTTTTGGTAAAGTGGTCCTCTCTACTCCTGTTAAATTAAATTGTGATGTGCATGCAAGTTAGAGATCTCTACTTGAAACTTAGGATATGAAATGAACCTTAGGGTTGAGAATGATGCATGTTTATATTCAAGTACTTGAACCTCGCTTATTACAATTTAAGTGTACATGCTGATAAATTCCATTTTGTGAGTAAGTGATAACTCAATTGATGTAGTTAAATGCTTTTACTGTTATATTGCAAATTGCCTATTTCTATGTTTGAAACCTGAATGTAAATAAGAGATGCATACAAATCGTTGGTGTGATACAAGAATTATGAATGAACCCTATGGGGAACTAGAAAGATAGCTTAAGTACTACGACATTGAAACTTTAATGGTTATGGAATAGTTCACTTACTGTGAGGTATGACTGTTAGTTGAGCTCTAACTTGGGCATGAGCTGGCCCTCGTATACGCATGTGTTTAGGAGAGCTAATTACCCTTTTTAAGCGGATAAGCTGGCCCTCGTGTACGCATGTATCGATGAGAACTAATCACCCCTTGTGTAGAGAGAGTGAGCTGGCCCTCGTGTACGTGGTATCGAGGAGATCTATTGTCACTTTTGTGAAGGGAGAGAGCTAGCTTCTCCTTAGGTTGGGACTCGAGGTTAGGAATGGCCTCCTTACACCGACACTTGTTGGGCCCACTGGGCTAATTGGGATAGTCGGGTAAGGGTACGTAGACTATTGAGGGGTGTGGCCCCTGCTCTGTTCTGTGCTGTATGTTAGAGCGTACCAACTAGCGAAGAAGACTGATCGCGTGCCAGTATGGGGTAGCTACCCATGAGCATATCGCGCGTGTCGTAGTCATTGCTACGTCGCGACCATGACCTCGAGGTAGTAGACCGAGCGTAGGACTACTACGGGGTGCCCTCCCAACCAGGAGAGTGCCATGTGTGCACCCTGTATCGCGGGAAAACTGCATCAAGATCTTTCCCTTAAGAAACATGTGGATTAGGAGATGATATGGACCCTTACTAGAATAACCGAATCTTAACACGTGGTGATTATAACTGGAACTAGATGATAACTGTTTAAATAACTGAAAAATGTATGAATTGTTTACTTCTTTCCTTTTATTTACTGCATTAAATGTTCTCATGTGCTACTCTACTTAGCGTTTAGCTGACAATAGTTGTATATGTTCAGGTCAGGGAGCTGAGCAGCCAGTACTACCAGCTGCAGAGGGTGCTGGCTCAGTCAAGCCCAGTAGTAGCTTGTTTCCTTCTCGTTTCCACTTTGAGATACTTTCATTGTAGTGAGTACTTTTTTAGTATAGTGAAAACTTATATTGTTGTCTTACGTTATCTTATAGTTATTGTGATGGCTAGCTAGCAAACCTTCCATGTTGTCCGTGGCGTGTTGTCTTTTGAACTACTGTTATGTTCTATTGCTGCCTTTTTATTCAATGCTTAGCTACATTGCATGTGTGGATTGTTGTATAATTTATTGTATTAGCTTATTTCTCGATAAACGACTGAGTCTTGGGATTAGTCAAGGTGAGTTGTTCTCGGGTTTCATGGGGAGCCAGGTTTAGGTCATAACATAAAGCGTAGAAAGAAAGGTAAACCACACAAAATTGGGCAATTGGTGATCTAGTTCCACCACTAAAGGTGTATGTCTAGGGAGAAGTCCTAACCCTCAAGGTTGGTACTATGTGAATGCTCCTTTTTCTTAGTACAAGATGGTTGATTGCCCTCCTTTTCTTAGGTACGTAGTCCTCTTTTTATATGGGATATAGGCCACTACAATGGTAATGACTACACCTCTCGAGGAGCATGACCATTCTATGCATCTCTTCACCTTTTGGGTTGTTGCCTTGTTAGTCACAATGCTGCCTCGTTCCTTGTGTTATTGCTTCGTCTTCTCACCCAGTGCTGTTAGGTTTGGCAGGATGGTAAATGGCTACTCTCACTCATCCCTGGAAGACTGTACTACCTGTATGCTTTACGGATCAAGCGAGATAATTGCTTGAGATGGTTAAGTGGAATAAGGAGGGTGATAACCCAAGGGGACTTTGGCAAACTAGTCAGGGCCCCTACTTGGGTGATTCTAGTGAGCTTGGTGGGAGTTGCTATTGTTCTTTTCCTCGCTTGGTCATGGGTTGATCTCCTTGCCTAGATTCTTCAGCTTTCTGGGCCTTGTCTAATGGGCTAGATTTTTTCTCTCTCCCCCACTCTCGTAAATTACCATGTAGGTTACAAAACATGGTGGAGTTTGTTTATTTGTTTGTTCTTTTTTTTTAGAGTATTCCTCTTGCCCTTAACAGCTATTGGTAGGCTTGGTTGGCATTCAAACCTAAGTGACGAAGAAAGCCTAGGGGGATATGAAAAGTGCATAAAGACAACCCATGAAAGGTTTACTGCAACAACAAATCATTATTAAAGTAAATGAAAGTATAACAATTAGCAAATTAGAACATAAACCAACCTTATTATGACACATAAGGGAACAACAAAGAATGAATCGAATCGAACCAAATCAATGGAAAATGAAGCAGATGATGGCTTCCATCGGGTTTAGCATTAATGAAACATATGGAACTATTATTGTAACAAAGAACAATCGCAACTAACAACCTCATGCACAACCACAACCGATGTTCCAGACAAAAAGACCAACAAATGCAACAAACGATAGTGGGCATAAATGAAGAGAACTATCGACCATTAAAGCATTAGTTGTAGGGAGGAGAGAGGCGAGATAACATACCCTCGTAGGAGGGGAGTAGGGAGTTGTGTCAAGGGTACCTGAATTGATTAGGGTAAAGGTGGAAGCATTTAGTAGAATTATGTAATTCGATGAGTTATGTAGAATTATTTCTTATCGAATCCAAGGCCCTCTTCTATTTACTTTTGGTTGGAATCCAAAGGATCAAACACAGAACTACACATGTAATTTCGAATACCAAATGAGGTCTTAATCATTATTCGGCCTAATGATCATGTTTGTCAAACTGCTTGTAATTTCATATGTCATTATATAATGTTTGTAATACTTAGAATAAGTTATTTAAGTAATTATAAATACTTCTTTTATTTTGTAGAAAAATATATGATTATTTCATAAATTTATGATAACTATTACAAATTAAGCTAGTTAACAAATGCTATTTAAACATTTACAAGTTAATATTTTGTAACCTTTTACTTTCCTCTGTGATGATTATTGTATAGATTTCCATCTTGATGGTTTTTTCGAAAAACTTCAAGTAGTAAACATTTTGATCCATGCGATTAGATTTATAAAATTTAACAATATTTAAATTAAACAAGCCTCAAAAGTACAAACTAGGTTGTCTTGATATATCAAGGGGTTCTACACATGTATCCCTTAGAGATACTTCTAATTACATAAGTTCACCAAAGATATCACATATTGAACCATCACTTGCCATCAAAGAAAGAACCATGCCAAATACCATTACCACCACCATGGAAAGACAAAGTTGGTTGTTGGAGAGGGTCTAGTAGGGATATGAGGAGGAGGATGGTGGTAGATTAAAGAAGAGATGGCCGAGGAATTTGTGATATAAAGTAGGTAATATTTGTTGGGAGATGTATACATTAGGTGTTAATTGGGATGCATGGGATTGTACACGAAAACATACAACCTCCTCTATTAAGCAATGTTGGAGAGCAGGTCTCCTTTACTTGGTGGGATGTGGTGTATACTTTGACGTATACTAACGTGTACCTTAAAGGTTTTCTATTTATTTTAAAAGGAAGAAATTTATAAAAAATATCTTGATAAATTTATACACATTGCATGTATGCCACTACATCGATTATATTTGATAAGTACCTTTTTAAGTTACTTGATATCATAATTATACCTTTCTTCAATTGTGAGCTTTGAAATTAAATATATGTGAGCTAATTTTTATAAAAGATAAAATTAGTTAAGATTTTTTTTTTATGTAAACATTGAAATCTATCTAAAATATCAACCATGAAAAAATAATAAAAGTTAAACATTTATCACATAAATGAAGTTTTATGGGAGATCAAATCACACAAAACTAAATTTTAATTAGAGATATTACGATACATTAAAGTGGAAAAGAAAAAAAATTACTTTGTCCCTCGAGCTCGACCCTTGTCCAAGAGAAATAGCAAATTTCTCTTTGAATTTTTCTAAAAAAAAAAAAAAGAAGGAAAGAAATGGTCTGTGTGTGTGTGGCCCCATTTTCCGTCTCCACCCCAAATTTCCACCCAAATTTCCATGAAGGAGCTCTCGGAGAAAGAGAGCACTCCGGTCGGTCTCCCCACACCCAATGCAGTCCACGGCGGCGCTCTCGTCCCCCTCGCCGCCGCTCCGCCACCTCTTCCTCCGCCCTCCTCCTCCTCTCTCCGCCTCCCGGTTCCCCATCTCCAGTCCCCGCCGGCGCCGCCCCGCCAGGCCCAAGGAACCCGGTGTCTTGACCCGGGAGACAGGTCGGTGAGGCCAAAGTTTGGATATTGGACGTTGCAGTGAGCTCTATTAGTGATTTGGTTTTTGGGTTTTTCTGCAGGTGATCGGTGGAGAGAGGGGGGATCAGATGGAGGAGGAGGAGGAGGTGGTGGTGGCGGTGGCGGGAAAGGTGTGGACTTGGGGTGGTTGCCGGCGTTCCCGCACGTGGTCACTGCTTCCATGGCCAATTTCCTTTTTGGGTACCACATAGGGTGAGGACCAAGAAAGTTGTTCTTTTGTGTTGTTTGGTGCTTCTGTGGTTCGTGGGTTTGCATAAATGGATGATCTTTGATGAGAAATATGATGATGCATTTGTTGGGAGCTTGTTTTTGGTTGTGGATTCCTCACGAGGAATATAAGCTGGTCACTGGATTGAAGGGAAGGTGTGGTATGCGATACTGCATGTGTTGCTATGTTGGTGCTGATGTGTTTTGTGGGTATGCATAAAGCGTCGATCTTTGATGAGAGATTTGGCTTTATGTTGTTGGGAGCTTGCTTTTTGCTGTCGAGTTCTTGTGGCGGATTTAAACTGGTTACTGGTTTGTAGGGAAGGGGTGGATATGATATTGCAAGTGATGTGTTGCTATGTTGGTGCTGGTGTGTTTTGTGTGTTTGCATACAGCAGTGATCTTTGATTGGAGATGAGGTCCTTCTGGGATCTTTGATTGGAGACACAATGGTGTGCCATTCATTGTTGTGAACTTGTTTTTAGTAGCGGAATCCTCGTGATGTGTATAAACTGGTTGATTGAAGGTTACATGGTCTTGTGCGAATGGTGCTGTGTGGTTTGTGGGCATACATAAAGGGCTGATCTTTGATCTCTAATGTGATGTTGCACATGTTGGAAGCTGTGTTTAGATCATGGAATTCTTGTGACAAGTATAAACTGGTTGCTAGATCGAAGGATGGCTGGGTGCAGTACATGATGCTGCAACTCGTATACTGTTATGTTTGTAGGGGTGTGGTTTGTGGGTATGCATAAGGGCATGATCTTTGACTGGAGATGTGATGTTGACATTGTTGGGAGCTTGGTTTGACTCGTGGAATCCGTGTGACAAATATAAACTGGTCACTAGATTGAAGGGCGGGCAGATGCAATATATGATGCTGCAGGTGATATGTTGTTATGTTGGTTCTGGTGTGGTTTATGGGTTTAGATAAAGGGTTGATATTTGATTAGAGATGTGAATTTGACCTCGTTGAGAACTTGTTTTTCGGATGTGGAATCCTTGTAAGAAATGTAAACTGGTCAGTAAATTGAAGGGAAGGTGTGGTTATAATAAATAATAGTGCAAAAAATATGTTTTTATGTCAGTGCCGGTGTCATTTGCAGGTATGCATGAAGGGATGATCTTTTACTGGAGATATAATGTTGCTCTTGTTAGGAGCCAGGTATTGTATAGGATGGTGCAAGTGATATTTCTGATGTGCGTGGGAAGTGGTGCTTATATTATTGCTATGAGGTCCGTGGTTTTGTGCAAAGGGGTGGTCTTTGGTAGAATTTTCCTTGGTACAGAGAATAGTAGTGTATGTTATTGGGGCTTGTTTATTTGTGCAATTGTTGCAACAAATATAAATTGGTCACTGGATTGAAGGTCAAGTGCAGCATATACCACTGCAAGCTACATTTTTTATTTGTGTGATGAATAGTTCTTGTATCATTGCTGTGGTGTTTTACGATTTTGTATCAGGAGACAACTTTTGATTGAATTATTCTTGGTTTGTAGAGTAGTGCTGTTGGATGCTACCGCTGTTGGGAGCTTGTTTTCCTTGTGCAATCACCGATTCACCATGACAGATATAAACTGGAAGATAGATGGAAGAGCAAGTGGTACTGCCAAGTTATTTATTCTTGGTAGGACTGAATTGGGTTTTAAGGCCGTAAAGCATTTAACAAGGCGGATATTAAGTTTGGCTTGTGTCTTTATCACAGAGCAAGTGTAATATATGATAGTGCATGTGAAACTTTATGGGGCCATGGTACCAGTTAATGGTTTAGCAAATAGTCAAATTTTTTTCTACTCCTAGAATCTGAGTGTTCCGTTCATATTTAGTTACTTATATAATGGAAAATGGATATAGTTTTAACTGCCGACTGCTGTTAACATTTCATTTCTTTCAAGGTGCATTAGCTTAAGTGCATATTTTTTAACCAAGCTTGAATTTTCGACATCGGGGAGTACCTTAGGAAAAATATTTTGCTTTTCTAACAGTTTCATCTTTGACCAAGCTCTTAGATTTGCTTCCCAACTCCATCTGCCTAAGATCTTTTGGTTATCTACAGAGTTATGAATGGCCCAATAGAAGCAATTGCTCGTGATCTCAGGTTTGAAGGAAATGTATTCCTTGAAGGTCTTGTTGTGAGCATATTCATAGCTGGGGCATTCATTGGAAGCATTGGTTGTGGTACACTAATTGATAAAGTTGGTTGTCGCCGTACTCTTCAATTAGATAGTATACCGCTGATTCTTGGTGCTCTCATCAGGTATCATTTAATTTAAAGTGCTTTAGTGATGCCTCCTGTATTTGCCATCGCTGCTTTCTTAATAGTCTGACATCATTCTTTTGTTGCATTTGTTGCATGTCATTAAGTTTCTATCTACCAATTTTCCTGTAGCATTTTCTTATCATATTTTCTAAATAGACTTTTATTGTTGCTACAGTGCACAGGCAGATTCGGTAGATCATATGCTTCTTGGAAGATTCCTTGTTGGCCTTGGCATTGGTGTGAACACAGTTCTAGTTCCTGTTTATATTTCAGAGGTGCTTCTTTTTACTGGTGATACATTTGCCCTGCAAGTAGAAGCTTGAGCTCTTATTTGCAAAATTGACATGCTTTAAATCTTATATTTTGTATCTATCTTCATGTTTATTTCTGATTCCAGTTGCTCTCTACTGAAATAATTGTCAAATGTCAACGACAAAGGTCATAGCCATTTTCATTTTTCTTTCTAGAGATAAGTTACTTAATTGGAACCATCGTTATAGGTTTTATTTTCACTTTTCCAGGTATAGTTTTTTTACAAACAGTCTATTGCCTATTCTGTTGCGACAATGGCATTGCCCTGTTACTTTCCCTTGCTAATGCTATTGCACAAATGGAACTATTGCTGCCCTATACATACTAAGGTTCGAAATGCCGATTTCAACGTCATGCCGATGAAATTCTAAATGTGTATTTCGTGGGCATGTTGAGGCATGCCGACAACAATGCCAACGACGGACCAGTAGTGGACCAGCTGCAACCTCGGCATGCCCATCGATTTTGCCAACATGCCGACTATGTTGGCAGCATGCCAGCGATATCCCAGCATTTCGACAACTTTACCATGTCGGCATGGGTTTTTCCCAAAAAAGGCTTGCCGATGACATTTAAATCACTGATGCATACTGCTGGTGTTGTGCCTTGCCCTCAGGTACAAGGTTTTGGCTTGTGAGCCATGCAAGGCTTGAATCCAAGCTTATATATTTGCATTTCAAAGTAGGCTGAGGCTCGATTAATTTCATTTTTCATCCCAATATGCACAGGAGATTTAATATGGTCAACTTTGGGCTTTCAAATTGAGGACACCAATGATATCGCAAAAAAACATGTATATTTCATGGAACACTAAGAAAATGGTAGTTTCAATGTATCCTCCATCAGTAATTATGATAATTAACTTGGGAGCTTTCAAGTCACAAGTAGAATGGGTGATTGAGCTAGGGGTAATATGAAGAATGCACCTTAGACTTTTAAAATGTATAGAATGCTCTGGAGAATAAGACTTTGATAAAGAATTGACATAGAGGTGAATGAAACACATTGAATAAGTGGCTTGTGGGCTTATGGCGTGGACTCAAGGGAGACAACTAAGAGGTGCTCGACGACATGAGGGGAAGTTAGGGCTGCTAGTGTGGTGCATAGAATGAGAGAGGGATTGGGGACAAGGCCATGAAAGATTGGAGGTAGGCAACAAGCCCTCGATAAGGAGGGGGTTAAGGCTGAGATTAGCCAGCAAGCAGGCACTAGCAATAGGGTGTATGATTTTCTACACCGGTCCTTCCAAAAACAAATGATTTCCAACATAAGAATGAAAAGGTGATTATATAGACTTGTAGAGTGAAAGTGAGAGAGAGTAGCATATATGATTTCCATACAAAAGAATTGTGGTGGTTATAAACATGATTGGGAATTCTGAAGAAGGGGCAATTGTCGTCCATTTCTTTTACTTGTTCTTTTTCTCCAGAAAAATGAATGATAAGGTGTTGTTTTGTTGAATCATCAAGTTGGATGTGCATGGATTGGATCGCTTGACTCATTTATCCTTAAGCTCACCTGAAAATCTCACACACTCTCTCTCATGTAGTATTTGTACGTAGGCATATGCTTATATAAAGTAATGTTGGATCTGGTAAAAGTGTGAGATATGATCAGTTTTCCTGCAAGTTTCTGATATTTATTATTCTGTGTCATCTAGAAGCTTCTCATCCTCCATATGTAAGTGATGAGTCGTTTCAGCGGGAATGGGAACAAGTCTGCAACCAAGCTTCCGGATCTTGTTGGGAAGATGAAGAACATATTTTGATTGATACATGAGGAGACTATTTTTGGATCAAACAATCTCAATACCAAGAAAAAAACTTTAGTCTTCCAAGATCCTTGATTTTTAACTTGCTAGTCAACTTTACTTTGAGTTTTCTGATTATTTCTTTATCACTTGTTGTAATGACCATATCATCTATGTAGACTTAAGGAGCATTGAAACTTTATCTCTGTTCCATTTATAACCAGTGTGTCATCACCATTTTTTTACCAGTATCCCTAGTTTTTCATGACAATCCACATGCAACACCCTGCCAAGTTTGAGAGCCACAAACTAGAGCACATAATGGCAAATGGCGTGCTCTGGTACCATGTTAAAGCAAATCACACAAACCCTTCACACACGTAAGCAAAATTTATCTTTGAAATCCCTCTTCTACAAGAAGGAAAAGCCATGGAAGCAAGGTGCCCTACTGGTTGCCAGGGCCTTCTTCATTCAAAAACAAATGAGAGGGCTATTTACATTTGTATAGAGAATTAGGATACATGGACCCACATCCAAGGTCTGCATACTTGACCACAAATACAATCAATCGGTATGAAAATGTGAGGAGGTATCTATGAAGCTATATACGAACAAGATCAAATTCCTCATATCTGGATCCATGAGATGCTGTTGACATGCCTTTGCAATGGGAATAGTGTACAAACTTGTTCCTCATGTCTTGAATTAAATATTCTCAATTCAAGATGCTAGTCTGAAATTAAAGGACACACATACACAAACACATGTGCATACACATCTTGTGACCTTTTATTGTCAAATTCCTTCCTATAAAGGTGCCTTCAGTTGACAATGTCCATTGATTAGAATGGACCAAGGGCAGAACCTAGGAAGAAGTTGAGTGATGCTGTTATCGAGGAAGGAGGTCAGCAGAGACGCTGCTGCTGCTGCTTGTATCTTTTTTTCGGATGTCATCTCTGATGTTATTTCTTTTACCTCTCTTTTCATGAATGCATGTGAAGCCCTCAGGGTTGTTGATGTGTGTTAGCTTATTTACAGTCAAAATTAATTCTTGCAGTGTAGGTTTTTATCTGGGAAAGAATCATGTCTACTATAGTGGTAATGTTAAAGGGACATGATTGCCGATAAATATGATTCTTACACAGTACATCATAGATAGAGTTTTGTGAAAAACCATATCAAAAAAAAGTTTTTTTTGACCCTTTCCAAAAAATAAACGTTTTGGGTTCATGTTTGTTAAATCATTTTTTTTATAATGTGTCCATAATATGGCAGAATTCACTACTGTGCCAGTGTGGTATACCTAAAAAGTGCTACATTTGGTCTGCTGCTATTTTCCCTTTTTTACATGTTAAGCTGATCCACAATGCTGAATTATATTAGGTTTCCCCAACAAGATATAGAGGTTCATTGGGTACTCTGAGCCAAATAGGCACCTGTCTGGGGATAATTACATCATTGTCTCTAGCACTTTATTCAGAAGGTGATCCACACTGGTGAGTACTTTAAAATACCAACAGGCTTTCATTTTCTGTAGGCTTTTACCTAACCATTGAACTTACTTGTGCTGCAAGCCTGGTACAACCTTTTCTTTTTTTAAAGAGTCCTCTTCGTATGGTTGTCAACTTTTTCAAGGTATGACTTGGGTACTACGTGTTGTTATATGTGCTTATGTGTACTTTTTAAGACTAAACCATACAGTGGATAGCTTTGGTTTCTCAAGTAGTCATTTTTCCTTTTTCAGAGAGAAAAATAAGAAAAAAAAATCTTCTCTCACATTATGTTGGTTGGCTATCTATCATGAGATCTAGTACACACACAGACAGAAAAAAAAAAATGCAAGGGACTAAAGAATATGTCTGTCCACAAGCCACCAAGGAAGTTACAACCGCTTACATGAACCATATGAATCAGCTCCAGCTAAAATTTTTCATGGAAAAAAAACTTTAGGTAATGGATACTGTTGTAAATAATTTGTTGGAGTTTACCCTGATAGGCAGAAACTGCACGGCGAGTGAAGTATGACTATCCCATTCTTTCCTTGTAATCTTCACCACCATGGTTCCCCCAATCATCCAACTCAAAGCTAAGTGGAGAAGTCCAATTAACTACTTCCCATTTTCAACACCATTCCCTGCGTGACTTTTCTATTAATATGCCCCTCATGTCTGGCTTTAATTGTGTGAACATGAATAAGTCAGCAGGTGCCATGGAGATTGAATCTCAGCCAAGGTTTCATATGGCAAATCAAATGACACTGAATGGAGGCCCAAGCCAGCCATCTATAACCACAAGGGGTGCATGTATATTGGATTAATAAGAAATATGATCCAGTTCAATTGGATTGGACTAGGAAATTTTCAATTTGTTAAAAATTGAATTAGATTGATTAAAACCTTTTCTAATCCAATCCAACCCATAATCTATAAAATTTATAGTATGTATACTCTAATCCGTAATCCACAAAAAATGTTTGTATACATATGCTATATTCCATAAATCTTAATACTTATAGGATACATAATATAAGTTTTCTAAAATAATTCCCTTCATTTCCAAATCTTTCCCTCCTAGGCTCCCCTACCTTTTCTCTTTCCTCCCATTAACCCATCGTGAACTCTAAACCCTCACTGCTTCTCCCCACTCCCCACTTCCCCTTTTCAGCATTGAGCACCCTCATCAGCTCTCTCCACCCACTACATGCCCTTTGTCATCCTCCTTCAACCTCTGTTTCCTACATCTTTAGCATAATTTTTTTAATTTTTTGAGAAATGTCAATGTTGCTATGCTAATAGGAAAAACAATGAACTTTAAATTTCAATTTAAAATCTTATTCTTTAAAACTTTGCATTAGCTAATAGGAAAACATGGTTAAAATCATGTACCATTCAAAAAAGAAAAAAAGGAAATCTGATCAAATCCAAATCAATTTGAATTTTTATGGATCGGATTGGATCAGACTAGACCTTAAACTATATTGGATTGGATT
Organism: Thalassia testudinum; assembly: GCA_037157565.1. NCBI lineage: Eukaryota > Viridiplantae > Streptophyta > Magnoliopsida > Alismatales > Hydrocharitaceae > Thalassia > Thalassia testudinum. The sequence goes on from JAZHRO010000030.1 coordinate 61,931,940, forward strand.
GCAAAAATCTCAATTTGAAAAGAGTGAATTAGATAATGGATTTAGCAAAATCCAATTTAATTGGATCCATGTGCACTCCTAATAACCACTTCTGAACACCTTTACCTGTAGAATTGGGGGATTACTACTAACTTGAGCTTTGAAATTCATTTTGTCCGTTGTCCTTTCAATGCATGCAACGTATATCATGGATTGGTACTTGGTAGGTAGGGTAGACAATATAACAGTGTAACATGGTAAACCCAAAGAATGTGAATTTATTCATGCAACTCTCTCCCCATTGTAATCTTCTTGATCTTGGAGATAAGTACATCAAAGGTCAACTCCAATGTTTTTTGTTGCATGTCCATTTTTCAGGGATGGAATTAATTAGAAATAGAATGGGTATCCCTTAAATCATGTCAATTGCATTTTTTCGCATTTAGATTTTCCTCAACAGCAATTAAATTTAGTGTTTTGGGTGGTGGTTGTTTACTTTAAATATGACTTTAGGTGGAGAACTTCGTTTTATTTTGCGAGTATCCCTGGTTTTTTCCTTGCACCTGGTATGCAACTTGCTGCCGAAAGTCCACGTTGGCTGTATAAGGTAACTTAGCATAAGCATAGACTCACATTGACAAGCTTTGAGAAATGAACATGACTTTTCAATGTCAATATCAAATAGGTGAATCTTGTTTCCATTTCATCATCTTTTAAATACACATTGATTTCTAATCGTCGAATATATAAAGGTTGGGAGATTCAAAGAGGCTGAAAAAGTTATCATCAACCTATGGGGTCAGACTGAAGTTGAAAATTCAATTGAAGAGCTCAAATCTACAGTGAAAGGGAGTGGTACAAATGTTGAGGTTGGCTGGTTAGAACTTCTTCAGGAACCAAATAGCAAAGGTTTATGCACCTCCTCCTAAGCTGCATGCCTAAACTCAAATTGCACTGTCTCCCAGTTTAGCATATTATGGGACCTCTTTGTCATTCAATCTGAAAGAGCATTTGATATTGATTTTGCAAGTGGATATTGGCTTAAAAAGTATTGTGCTGCTTTTCCATTCAGACCTGAGCGAAGATATTCTTAAAGGCAATGTTTTATCAGCTGATGTACTAAAAGTTTCTTTTATCATATCCAATGCTAAAAAATTGGATAATAAAAAGTGAAAACTGATGTAAAAAGATTGCTTGGTATTCTGTTGTAGTGCAGGGTTCTTCACAGTTTTTTCCACTTGTGCCAATTTTTTGCTCTCATGGACTGTGAAGATGCTAACTTACTTTTGCTTTCTTGCAGTTGCACTCATTGGTGGATCACTTTTTTTGCTTCAGCAATTTGCTGGAATAAATGGAGTGCTTTATTTTTCATCATTAACATTTCGAGATGAAGGCGTTACAAATGGTGCTTTGGCAAGCTTATATGTTGGTATTACAAATCTTGCAGGTATGATTAAAGTGGCATCTTGTTTTATATAGATCAAGTTGTGTGTGTGCATGGAATATCCTATCATGCTAGTTCATTGTAGGGGCATTATTTGCTTCGTACCTGGTGGATAAGCAAGGAAGGAAAAAACTTCTTGGTGGAAGCTATTTTGGAATGGTAATAGTCAATTCCTATCATCTTTGGCATATAATAGTCATTGTCATAGACTTGTACTTGTTGGTTGCTTTTATTCTTCTGTTACAAAGTGGTCTACATTGATTTAGATGCAATGAATAGAAGCATTTGACTATTTTGAATAGATCTATCTATAAAGGGCAACAACAACAACAACAAAGCCTTTTACTACACTAAGTGGGATTGGCTACATGGAGTTTTTGCCTTAAGTCTATTGTGAGACATTTTGTATGCTTGAATTAAAGTAATTAAGGTCATGTTTAATAATTTTGTTCCAACATTTCTTTGGCCTTTCTCACCCCTCTTAGGAGGTTCAACATTCAACTCCTCACATGAAATAACAGGAGCATTATTTGGGCTTCTTTGTAAATGTTTAAATCACCTTAGATGCCTCTCTCATTTTATCTTCTATCGATGCCACTTGAACCTTTTCCTAGATAATCTTATTAGAAATATGATCTTTCCTTGTATGGCCATTCACCTTAACATCTTCATTTTTGCTATAGTCGTCTTTTGCACATGCCTATAATTAATGACCCAACACTAGGAATCATATGGCATGGCAGATCTTATAGCTTCTCTATAATACTTTTCGTTAAGTCTCAAGAGAATTCTCTTACCACATAGAATATTAGATACTCCCCTTAATTTCAACCATTCTGAATTAGTTCTATGTATAATATCTCCACCAATGTTCACAATCTTGTAGAAAAATGAATCACAAGTATTTAAAAACATTTTTCTTCAAAACTCACTCTACCACCCATTTTTCTTCAAACTTACATTCCATGTACTCGATTCTTGCCCTGATTAGAGAAAAGCTTTAGCTTCTAGGACGCATTTTTTAAGTTCAACTTCTCTATTTAATCCATCTCTTATTTTATCAACCAAAATAATATCATTAGCAAAAGCATACACTATGGCACCTTTGCTTGAACATGCTTTGTGAACTCATCTTATGGCCAAGGTAAAGAGGTGAAGGCTCCAAGTTGATCTTTGATGTAGACCGATGGTGATATCAAAATAGTCCGTCAATCCAACTTTAGTCCTTACACAAGTTGCAACACCATTGTACATATCCCTTACAAAGTTGATGTGCATAATTAGCATCAATCTCTTTTCCAAAATTCTCCACAGATAATCCTTTGATACCAACTTCCAAAGTCATGGACGTACTCCAAATCAAAATCATTTAACTTAAGATATGGAACTATTTGACAAAAGTTGTTTAGCTTAAGATGTTTTTCATGGATGAAAAGAGTAGGTAATAACTTGTTTGATATTACACTATTTCCGATTATACTCATGCCAATATTAAATTGTGTTATCTAACACCCCCTTGGCAGTTTGTGTGTTTGTAGGTTTTTATGCTTGATGTTGATTTGTAGTGCTCTCACAAGTGGATAGATCCCTACCCCACCTAAGGGGGCACGTGCCCCCCTCCCCACCCAAGTTCCCTATGCAATTGGTGTCAAAATATTTTACGGACATCCCTTTAGAATTCAAATTTACATAAAAAAACCAAGATGCAAGGTTATAAATGTAAATAGAACAATAAAACATTAACTCCATCTCATTTGGTCCTCCACCCAATGCCATTACATGTCTCTCTCTTTCTCATGTTTTCTATTAACTAAGTTTTTTCTCTCATAATAATGAACAGTGCATTTAAATTTTTTTGTTAAAGATACATACAATTGTTAATGATATTTGATTTTTGTTGGTATTAAGGGTATGTTTGGTCTGTGTTGATCCATTCTTTTATTCTTTTAAAGATGTGTTGGCTTCTTACAAAAATTAGTTGAAATGATTCGATTCCTTATTGAAACCCTAGAATCTTTTATATAGAAAGAGACCAAAAGGGTAAAAGTACAGTAGTGTCCTTGAGGAGCTAAAAGTTCAAAAGAACCATACAAGCACAACACAGATAACATATACTAACACTCCCCCTCAAGCTGGAACATAGATATCTATCATATTCAATTTGGATACACATGAATCAAACAAGGATCTAGCTAAGGGCTTGGTAAAAATATATGCAATCTGCTCCTTAGATGTGACTGGTGTGCTATATGACAACCCCTTCTGAATGATGTTCTTGGTATAGTGGTAGTCAACCTCAACATGCTTCGTTCTCTCGTGAAATGTTGGGTTGTTGGCAATGAAGGTGGCTGCTCTGTTATCATATCGCATCTCCATTGGGTTAGAGAACTATATCTGCAAGTTAGTAAGTAGAGACCTGATCCACATCATCTCTGTAGTTGTTTGAGTCATGGCCATGTATTTAGACTCGGCACTGGACCTCATAACTGTGCCTTGTTTCTTACTCCTTCACATGATTAGACTCCCTGCCAAAAAGGTGTAGAACCTAGTAGTGGATTTGCGGTCCACATGACATCTGACGTAGTCTGCATCAGAACAGCCAACCAAGGTCGTAGAAGGCTCCTTGGAGAAGGGGAGACCCTTTCCAGGAGCTTTCTTGATGTACCAGAGCACTATCAACGTTGCATCCTAGTGCGGCCATGAATTGACTCAATCTCCCCACCGCAAAGGATATATTGGGCCTCGTGATAGTGAGATATAGCAGCTTGCCCACAAGATACCTGTACTATCTGCTGTCCACAAACTGCGCATCCTCGTCATAAAGTGGCATCTTGGGGTTCATAGGAATGTTGGCCTCCTTGGCCCCAATTATACTCACCTGCAAGATGTCCAATACATACTTCCTCTGGGACAGGATTACGCCCTTTTTGTTGTGAGCAACCTCAATACCAAGAAAATATTGTAAAGCTCCCAAGTCCTTCATGATAAGCTACTCTTCTAGAATTCACCTAATCTTAGCAACACTTTGCTCATCATCTTCTATAACAATTAAGTCATCAACATAGACAAGTACCACAGTACCTTGCCCAGTCCTCTTGACAAAAAGAGAGAAATCAGTTGTCGATCTCCTAAATCCAGTTGCCTCTACAACCTGTGACAACCTTTGGAACCAGGTTCTGGGACTCTGCTTAAGGCCGTAGATGGCCTTCCGTAGTTGGCGTACATACTCTCCCTGAGCCTCAAAGTCAAGTGGCTGTTGCACGTAGACTTTATCTTGGAGATTACCATAGAGGAAGGCATTCTTCACATCTAATTGATACAAAGGTCAATCTAGCTAAACTGCCACTACGACTAGCACCCATACCGTAGAAAGTGTGGCAACTAGTGAATAGGTGTCAAAGAAGTCTATTTCATAGGTTTGGGTGAACCCCTTTGCCACGAGGCGTGCTTTGTATCTGGCAATACCTCCATCTGGGTTGAACTTCACAGTGAACACTCAATAACAGCCAATAAGTGTAGCACCATCAGGAAGTGGAGTGAGCTCCTAGGTCCCATGGCCTCTAAGAGCTGCTATCTCATCCTCCATGGCTGCCCGCCACTTCGGATCTAGCATGACCTCATGATGAGTCGTTGGAATCTACGTAGTAGCCAACACCTGAGTGAATCCTGTAAACCCATGTGCTAAGCCATCAGTAGCAAGTGCCCTAACCGTGAGGTAAGTGGTGCAGATCCGTGTTCTCTTTCGAATGGCTATCGGAAGATCTAAATTATCTCCTGCCACACCATCTGTTCTGTTCCTGTGATCAGCACATGGTAAACACGCATCAGTGTCTGAAGGATTCACCTGAGAAGTCGATGGTAAAGGCGAGGGTGGGGGGCCCTGAGAAGTAGTATTGGGGCGGATATATGTCTGAAGTGGCTCAGTCAGACGAGGAAAGGGTTGCGTAGTAGGTGGTGGTGTAGTAGGGATAAGAATCTCGGGAAAACTCCCAAAGTGAATCGGTGTAAATGGCATAGGTACCATATCACCTTCAAAAGCCATCTCAGCAACAAAAGTAGAAAAGAAGGATATCGCCTTATGAAAGGTAATATTCGCCAAAACAAAGTGCCGAGAAGTAATTAGATGAAAACATCGATACCCTTTTTCCGTCCAAGCATACCCAAGGAAAACACTTAATTGCTCTTGGTGCTAGTTTATCCCGACTTGATCCCAACAAGTGGACAAATGCAACACAACCAAAAGTTCGAGGGGTGATGTGAAACATAGATCTATCATGATACATAACCTGCAATGGAATTCGTTCATGTAAAGCATCATTAGGCATCCTATTGATAAGAAAGTAGGCAGTCAAAACAGCGTCACCCTGGTAAAGAGAGGGGATCGAGTGGTGAATTAACAAAGTACGAGCAACATAAAAAATATGACGATATTTCCTCTTAGCAACGTCATTTTGCTGAGAGGTGTGGGGGCACGTAGTCTCATGGATAATGTCTCAACTAGAAAAGAAAGTGCACAAACGAGTAGTACAAAACTCTAAGGCATTATCAGATTGAAAATGTTTCTTCAAATCGAAAATGTTTTGCCAAACAAGAATATTGAGTTTTTATTTTTTAACAAAATTCTCAATAATTTGTCCCACATTTGACTTATTCTTCAGGAGAAATTTTTAGGAAACACGGGAAAAATCATCCACTAAAACAAGATAATATATGTTCTCAGGAGTACGACTGGGACCCTAAATATCCATATGAATCAAATTAAACATAGAAACATAAGAAACTAAGTAGAACTGGAAAAACTAGCCCTATGGTGCTTGCTCAACTGACAAGTATCATAAGTGAGAGTAGTAGTGGAGAGTATGTGTGGCAAAACACGTATGAGGCGATCAATAGGCAAGTGGCAAAGGCGATGATGCCATTGGAGAGGAGATCCAGCAGAAGCAAGGCCCTGGGTAGCAGAAGCGACAACAACAGTATGGCTCAGACAGTACACCCCCCATTCCTCACACCCTCCACCAATCGTCTTCCCAGTGTACTTGTCCTGCAAGATATAAGAAGACACATCAAATATAGCTTAGTAGTTCAGATCTCTAGTAATACTGCTAACAGACAGTAAACTCAAAGGAAAATCAGGCACATAGAAAACATTTGTCAGTCTCAAGGTAGGAGATAAAGACATCTCCCTTGCCAACAAGTGGCGAATGTCTCCTGTCTACCACTTGTACAGTCTTGGCTGGTGTAATTGGTGCTAAATGAGAGAAAGAGCTCATGTCTCCACATAAGTGCTTGGACGCACTAGAATCAATTAACCAATCATCAGATGACAAGAGTGATGACATACTAGTTGCAGGTGCCTCAGAAGAGGCGACAATAGCTACAGTATCTAGAGACTGAGAAGAAGCTTGAGTCAACTGAGCAATCTGCTGCCGCAAGATCTCAATCTTTGTGCTCAGGGAATTAACATCAGGATTGGGGGGAACTCCACCTGTAATCTCGGCTACCTGATTGGCCACGGGAGGCCTACCATGATTCTACTAGCATGTAGCCTCAGAGTGGCCAAGTCTGCCACAGTAGGTACACAGAGTCCTAGTGCGTGTATTAGAAGAGCGTTCGCGTTCACAACCACATGCAAGAAGAGGAACACCCTTGCCATGTCCAAGGATTGCATCCAATGCGGACATCTGAGCACCAGAGTTATCAGCAGGAGTATGCGTTGAAACTCTGCTGAGTCTACTATAGGCCTTCTCTAGGGTAGGAAGCTCTAGAGCAGTGAGAATCTGATCTTTAACTGCCATATACTTAGGTCCAAGACCTGCCAAGAAAAGGGAGATTGCCAACTATCTCTTAAAGCTCTTTCAAGACTCACAGGCACACCCTGCCAGATAAGAGTGATGCCTCTCCAGCATTTCCTTTAGGAGGGAGTAGTGCTGTGGTAGTGCGTGTCCTTCCTGACGCAAGTAAAATAGGTCGTAGAAGACTTGAAAAATCGTGCGGAGTTCTTAGCATGTAAGTCTCATGCAAGGACTCCCACATCTCCTTTGTTGTGGCATAATACATGATCTCATCCCCTATTAGGGGAATAACTATTTGCATGAGTCATGTAGAGACCATGGCATTGTCTTTGTCCGAGTTGGCGTTTACACCAGTCTTGATTGCAAGCTCCAGATTCGTAATGATGTGGCTCTTCTCATGACCCCTGACAGTCATGAGGAAAATCTAGGACTACCACGGATAGTTGGTCTCATTTAACTTTACAACAGGACCGAAGAATAAGTACCTCGGTGTCCGAAAGAGAGCCTGACGTCACCTAAGACAAGCCGTTTTCGTAATTCGGAAGCCGCAATCAGCCTTTTATAACTAAGAAATCATCAGTAGATCTAAAACCAGATGCGTTTAGACCTGTATCTTCGCGGAAAGCCCTCTTGAACGGGCGTTGGCCTATCTCGGGTGCGGGGAGAACACCCGAGACAGCCCCAAGGGGACCTAAGTGTCTTCCACCTTGCAATCTAAAGAGAACTAGCCTTAGAAAGGGGCTACAAACCCTTCACAGTAGCAGCACTACTGCTGCACGTGGCTTCTGGCCGCATGTCGCCGTCGCAGATTGTGCCGTGCTACTGCTGGCCGCACCGCTCTGCCACGACACCACTCTTGTCGTGCAGCACCGCCGCTGCTGTGCCACGTCAAGCTTGTAAGGTCGCAGCTGCGCTACCTAGCTGTTCGTCACGCTGAATCGGTATTTAAAAAGTATTGCGTTGTAGTACAATCGAAATAGCGTTCAAAATAAATGTAATTTTATTACTCGAAAAGATTTCCGAGGTCGAACATAGAGAGCAAGTTGGTAATTAGAAATCAAGATCACAATTTAAACTGAAAGAAATTGCAATAATAGCAGTATCAGAGTGCAAAAATCTGGCAGTAAAATGGTGATGTAGATCACCAAATACTCCTACAATATCACCAAATGATTCAATGTAAATATGCAATGGAGGCTAGAATCTATCGTCTGATTCCTTAATCAGACGACTTAAATATCTGAGTTCTTTTTCTCTTTCCCTTTGTCTTCTCCTTCCTTCTTCTTCTTTGGCTTCTGTCTAACTTCCGATCCTTCTCTTTCTCTTCTCTGTCTCTCTCTGCCTTTACCTCCCTTCTGCCTTAACTTCTCCTTCTTCCTTCTTCTGGCCTCTTCTTCTTAAGCTCTTGCCTATGCCTTTCGTCTGCCTTGGCTTCTCCTTCTCCTTCAGCCTTCAGCCTTCTTCCTTCTGGCTGCGGCTAAGTGTTGGCCTGTAGAACCTATAGCAAAACCTACCCCTACTCGCGCGTAACTCTCCTATCTTTTCTCTCTTAGGATACACTCTCCCAGAGCTATACAGTCAGTCAGGTAATCGGGTCGGGTGCGTATCCGGCACCAGGCCCACCGACGTGCGGTAGTGGGCGAGGTGTGAACAGGTCGGGTAGTCGGGTCATGGCCAGGTCCGCGGGTTATGTCGCAGACGAGTCCAGTGAGAGGGGGGAGGGGGACCTCACCCTCAGTGTTGGAGGCGATAATCCTTTAACACTTTTTCCCTTTATGTGCACGAGGTTGGCTTTTCACTTTCGAGGTGGAACTAAATGTCCCACATTCCTTTTGTGCGCATAGCAGCAGATGGATCTTCCAATTGGTGAGGCAGAGGCTCTTGACTCCAATCAAAGGCCTGGAACCGCACACGAGAGTCTTCCGCGCATCCTGGGAATGTCTTCCTGGGATTGGCAGCACCTGGAGTTGCAGTAAGCTTGCTTCAAGCTCGCCCATCAATGGCGGAGGGGTAGTGAACCTGAAATCACAAGATTGGCCTTGCGGCCATGTCAAAATGTTCAGAAAGGGTCGCCGGAGCACGGCGAAGATGCTGGGGTGGTTGGCGTGGCATGGGGGTGCTTGTGAGAGCGTGCCTAGGGCACACTATCTGCGAAGGTGTGGGTGTGTTCGGTGAGGGGTGTGAGCGAGTGGCGCGGTGAGTGGAGTGAGGGGAAATGTTCAGTGTAGTGAGGGGAAGCGTATGGGCTTGTCGGCAAGGGTTGGGATGGCTTGTGGAGGTAGAGCGACCTTGCTGGAGTTGGTGGTCGGAGATGGAAGGGATGGAGGTGATGGAGGTCGGCAGTAGTCGGTTTGGAAGAATAAAGGGTGGAGAAGAATGTAGAGGGGAGAGGAAGCTTATTTGGGAGGTGAAGAGACGAAGGGGGTGAGTGGAGGCGTCGGGTCTGGTGTGGTCGACGCCAGAGACGAAGAGTGGCTCCGGTGAGTGGAGATTGGCGAGGACGAAGAGAGGGAGACGCCTGCGGGTACGGTGAGGCGCGGATGAAGTCAAGGAGGAGGAATCTGCCACAGGTATGGCGGTCGGACGACGAGGAGGAGCGAGGGAGGTCGCCAGATGTCGAGGAACCTACGACTGTGAGGAGAAGAGAGGAATCAGGGGTGTTCGCGGCTGAATTCTAGCGTGGAGTGATTAGAGGAGTTTGGGCTCCTTTAAATAAAGCTCTGGAGGTCGGTTAGGGCTTGGGAAGCAAGCTTCCCAAGCAAGGAAAGCTCGTTGGAGTAGGATTCCTCCGCTATAATGGCGGAGGGACCTAATTGCGAAAATGATAAAGAAGCTAGGGGGTTGCTTGTAAGAGTTTTTGAAAGATAGTTGTAGAAATGTGATCAGGCTGGATCTTTTTGTAAACTAGGTCAAGACAAATTAATCTTGGGTCCAAATTTTGGTACAAACCTAATTTGGACTTAAGGAATCCAATGGTGAAGTTGGAATTTGGGTTTGATCACGTTTGACTGGGAAATTTATGTAAAAATTCAATTTATGGCAAATATATGTCTGAGACCCCATTATAGGTCAAGATGGGTTTCCAATGACCAAATTGAAGGTTCTAAACATTAGAGAATATTTTTCTATGATTTTTAGAGGGTTTAAGTAAATTTTATCCTGACCAGAACCTTGGTTAATCATGTGAGTCTATTTTAGGATTTCAAGAAGTCATTTAATTCACAGAACTCACACAAGCCCTTTTCTGTCTGATCCAAGCCACTTATTATCTTATTAATACCCTTTGACCTTTGTTTAGCCCTTGAGAAAATCCGTTGTATTGCATTGGTAAAATTGCAGTTTTACCCCTAGTTTCTTGTTTCACTCTCAGAAAGGTTATGCAGTGAATTAAAACCTTCAGTTGATTATGTAGGAGTTTTTATTCTCTTCATTGGGTTAAAATGAGCTAGTTAGGGTTCATGATGATGTTCCCATCACCAGTGCCACCATTGGTGCTGCAGATGCGCTGCCGCATGGCTGTGCCGCCATGCACCATCGCTGGAGCGTCGTCGGTGGTGTGTCACTGCTGGCGAGGGAGAGAGAAAGAGGGCGTGGGTTGGTAGGGTTTGGAGGCCTTGAGGGTGGGATATCTAGAGTCACAGTCTAGGACCAATATTCTAATACCAAATTGGTTGAAATAATTCGATTTGTTATCGAAAACCTTAGGCTTTCTTATATAAAGAGAGATAAAGGATAAAAGTATAGTAGTACCCCTGATGAGCTAAAAGCTCAAAAGAAACATACAAACACAACACAAACAACATATGCTTACATGTATCAGAAAAATAAATTATCAAAAAGTCAAGAGACGGTCCAAATGTAACAAATGCGATTTATCAATGAAATTATGACCATTTAAATGTCTAAAGTTTCTATATTTATGAGCATAAGAATTTTGATATATGGAGATGAGGCCATCTGATGCCCCCTGTTTATTGGTGCCAAAAGCTGGATTTTGAGCCTTACAGGGATTTGATGGACCAAAGTAATGTTGGAAATATCAAGCATAATCTTGGTTATCTGGAAGTAAGTTATGGAATGGCACTCAATGGATCCTAGTGTTGGCAAAGAATCCATGTATCCAACATCACTTAACATGAGGAAAGGCATGGTTGTTACGGAGGTCATTTTTTAATCTAAAAACTTTTGTATGCACGACCATGTTTTGATTTGTCGTGCAAATTGATGGCAATTTCCCAGAGTAAATACACATAAAAACTAAGAGGTTATATTGAATGATATGACTTTGTCATAGCTTAAATATTCACAGTGGCTGTGCTAATAGTAGAAATTCCTGAATGTCAGAGGGCTTTCGCAGTTTTACATTTATTTCTCGAGTGAGAATAGTCCTAGAAAACCCGTTCGTCTCACTAAGATAGTGGTTACAAACATAATAGTACTAGAAAAGTATTAGCTCATCTTTTTCAAATTTGATAACTACTAATATCAAAGTGCTTTTTTTTGCCCTTTCTTCATCACAGAAGCCATTTCCTTGTCAGACAAATACAATGCTGCAGGCTGTAGGAAACTGGTCTTATGATTGAGTACTTTGGAGTTATCATTTATCTTTCACACTCCACAATTCACAGGGTTATCATTCCTTTGTTCCAATAAATGATAACATTAAGAAATGTTTTCATATGTTCCAATTATGTGCACATCATCAACCTTTTCGCTTTCTGATCCGAATGCTGTAGTTGCAGTATCTTTTGATCACGGAAAGATTGAATAAAACCAAGATACGTTCATCTAAATCCAATAAAAGAATAGTTTGATTTCAATAAAAAAAAGAATAGTTTGATGCCAACATCATGTGAAACATTGTGACGTGATGTGTTACAGTTAGAAATTTATTTTGCACAGGCACTGTCGATGTTCCTCGTTGTATATGCTGTTGGTTCTGCTGATATTGAAATGAGGGACAACTTGTCTATACTTGGAACACTCATGTAAGCATTTTCAAGTGTTCTTTTATCATGATTTTCAAGTGTCGAATGTTGACTAAAGATCCATCACTGATGCTGCCATTTTCTTGGAAAATGGCCATTTATGGAGTTCATACTTGATTCCATTGCAACTATGGAAAACATGCTTGAGGAAGTGTCAAACTCTGTTAATTGTTGACGGTGGCAGGTTGTAGTTGCTCTGTAAGCATCAGTCTGTGCTTATAATCAAAGTACATAGAATGAAACCAAGAGAATGGTCTAGTGATTGTCCAATTGGCCTTTGCACCTCAAGAATCTCACCCATCTTATATTTACTAGGTGGTTATCAACCGGATAACCACCTTTTCGCCTTCTAAAAAACAAATCTCACCCATCTAAGAAGAAATAAGTGTATATATTTTTACCATTTTTCTTTTTTTGGAAAGATGTATTGTTCATACGTGAAAATAAACTTGGATCTCAACTGTCACAGGCTACAGAAGGCATTTTTTATGATTAGGATAATCTGACATTATTATCTGAAGCCTTCTTGTCTTCAGAGTGTAATCTAGAGACTGGAATGACACCTTTTTGTATTTATGATCTCTCAAAGACCAAAAATTCCCGTGCTTTTGAAAACTATTATGAATTCTAAAGCAAATTTATCTTGACTATATATAGTTTTGATTACTTTCATAATGTGATAAGCAGGTAATGAGGTTTTCATTTTTGTTAGGTACATATTCATGTTTGCCATTGGTGCTGGACCTGTGACTGGTATGATAATCCCTGAACTTAGCAATAATAGAGTTCGTGCAAAAGTGACATCTTTCAGCTTAACTGTGCATTGGGTATGTTTTAAATTATCTCATCTATAATTTGGATGCTTTATAACTTAAATAAATTGGCTTTTGTTTTAAACTGTAGATGCTATCTTCACATGAAAGTTTACTTTGCATAAATTTCTTAACTTGATTACGGAATTATACAATAAAATTGCCACCTCTTTGTCATTTCTCCGCCTTGCTCTGCTCTGGTAAATTGGATCATCACATTTAGCATTTTGCTTTACTATGTTTTAAAATCTTCAGCTAAATTGTGATTGAAGGGTGTACTAAAATATGTTTCTTGGTTGGTTGACTTTTTAGAGAGGGTGAGAAAATAGAAAGTTGACGTGAATCTTTTTAGCACAAGCATCAACTTAATGTATGACAAGTGAAAAAGAGAATTTGCCTCAGTTACAGTATTTTCTACCCATACCTTGTTCCACAGTAAAATGGCTCCATTTCTTTGCACTCATAGAGACCATAGTGCAGTGACAACTTTTGTCCATATGGATGGTTCTGCCCAGCTACCACTATGAATAGCATCCTAGAAAGCCTCACTAGTGTCATTGTAAATCAGGGGGCTATTGAGCTGAGTAAAAGGCTCCTTGGCGAATTCACATTTTTTGAATAGATGCTCCCAATCTACTTCCTCCATAGAACAAAGGGCCAAGCAGTATCATTGCCTTGGCTCCGTAGCTTCCTTGTGACCTTTGTAACCACCCTACCTCTTCTGAGTATCTACGTGAATATTTTAATCTTTTGGAGAGTCTTCATCAAGGTTCGAAATGTTAATTTTGATGTCAGTTTTGATAAATTTTCAAGTATGCATTTTGCCGGCATGCCGTGGAAACGCATTTTGACGATTTTGATGTCAAAAAAATAGTTCATTTCGGAGGCACACCAATGGATGCTAACAAAAATGGTAGTAGTCAAAATAATTGGAGTTTTAAAAATAACTATTTAAATGGGTAAATATTTTCATTTAAGTCCTAAACCCCATCTTATGCTTCCTATTTAAATGGATAGCTATTTCTAAAATTAAGGATTATAAGAAGAGAAACGCTAATGCTAATTCAAACGTAGGATTTTATTTTTCGGAATTAAACAAAGGTTCTCTTAATTCTAAATTGTGATTAGACCTATATGTTCGTAATAATAGTAAATCTAGACTCTAATGTGTAGATGTACTTTATAATCAGGGATAGATGTGGAATGGAATCAAATCACAAGAGAAGAATAGAGTAGCAGTTGTAGCTGTCTCATGTTAGCGACAAATCCTTCTCTTAAGGAGAAGATAAAATTATGTTGGGGCATTCAAGTAGATAGAGGGGTATGGGGAAGAGCAGTAGCAGCGCCAGGGTGCAGCTGTGTGGGCCAGCAGTAGTGCGGCAGCAGCAGTAGCAGTGCAACAGCAGCACCACCACCACGACAGCGCGGGCCAGCAGTCGAAGTGCAGCGCAACAGCCAGCATACACCTGAAATGCTGACTGTGCCAGCAAAATGCCGTCAACATCACCGCCATGTCGACGGAACACTTGCACTTCAACTTTGTTTTTGTGTCGAAATGGCCCACTTGTTGAAACCCTCATTTCGACGGCGTGCCGCCGACACTTCCATCACTGTTCTTCATCTCCCACAGTAGCTTGCAGTCCAAGCCCAAATAGGTGTCATTCCCCCTGCACCCCTCTAAGCATCCTGTATGCCTTTTTTACTGAGAAATTCCCTGCAACCCTACAAAGGGAACCCGATTGTTAAATAATAAAATAAAGTGCTGCATCACAGGAAACCAAGAAATAACAATGTTTGCAAGGGCAGCATGCCACCCTACACCACAGGAGAAGCAGCTTAAATGCTAGATTATTCTATTATTCTTCCCAAGATAAAAAGGATCCAATCATCCACTTGTCGCTGAAATACATATGGAGGTCATTGACCTTTTAAGGCATATGATTGAAATGTTTATAACCATAGACAGGGCTGGACCCATGTTCCCATGAGAGGGGGAACTTGCCCCCCCTAATCCCATCTAATTCTTGTTGAATGTAATTCATCATCAACAATTTTTTTTAAAGGGGAATGTATTTTCATTCCATACTTTGACCCTATCTAATGCCATCATGGATGTTGTCACACTATGTCCTCCCAAGTTCAAAGGTTCCCTGCTTAGGTATGCAAGAATTAGACGGCATCAATTTCCATTGCAACAAAAAAAATCTCAGAGTGCTCCCATCTCAACTATCTATGGAGATTATGCCCTCTCCCAAACCTAAGTTCCCAACAACCCAAACTCTTGTAATTCCCCAATTGGCCCATCCCCTTTTGCAGTCCCCTCTTTCTCATCAATGAAGCAACATCATAGCCTTACAGCCAACGTCCACACCCATGGGCATGACGATAACCATGCCCTCTCCATGATCACACTGCCTCTAACCATTAGGTGATCCTTTGCCATGGCTCCACCAGTCATGCGTATCTCGCTTCCTACCAGTCCTGCATCTCACCCTTGTTTCTTTGCACATTGCTCTTATTCCATATCATGAATACTGTCAAAGCGCGATCATGTAATTGTATGGAAACAAATGGATTGATGATGGTTTAGTTATGTACATTGGAATATATTCAGTACTGTCAATAATAATTGTCATTATGGAATGTTTTTAAAATATGAAGAACATACACGGTCAATTGTAAACTTAGGGTTATAATTTGGTTTAAAACATAACTTTTCATTTTGTATTTTATACACGGTCATTTATGATCCTAAACTTTTGTTGAGAAAATTTTCTTATATTATTTGATAAGTATTGTGCAAGTGTAATTATGATCATAATGATAAATTCATTTGATTATGATTTTTCCTTTTAAAATTACTTTTTTTAGGAAACTGAAAACATGAAAAATTGAATGAATAGTGTTGTGCCCTCCCTATCCCAAAATTCTGGGTTCGCCACTGACCATAGGGGACCTATACATTATATTCATTAATTTGGGAAAGAATGTATGATGGATTTATACCTTGTAGTTTATACTAGTTGCTTTTTGTGCTCTTTTTCTCTACTTATTTATTTTTTTATTTGTTTGGGGGGGTGGGGAGGAGTTCATCCTAGATTGATCTTGACAGATCACTTTACATCAGTCTGTAGTAAGGTTTGACTTTGAGCCCCACCTTCTATTTTGGTGATGAATGAATTTATGAATCACATACAGGATAAACTAATAAAGTACCTTGGTACAGACATGTTGTAGATGATATTGTGCTTGCAGATGAGATAATGGATGGGTCCAATGAAAAATTCAAGCATTGGATAGAGTGCCTGTAATGAAGGAGAATTTATTTGAGAAATAGATCAAGTTTAAGGCATGCAGCTCAATCTAGGAGATGTCACCCTTGTCAAATGTGAGCATTGGAACACTGCATCTCAAAGATGGATGTTTAAATACTTGGAATCAATAGTTCATAAGATGGAGGAATTGATAGAGATGTCTTTTGACCAGCTGCTAGGTAGCAGGTTAAGGTGTTCTATGTGAAAAAAGATACCATTAAAATGGGCAAAAATACAAAGTGACATTCACCATGTTATACAGGTCCTAGTGTTGGGCTGTCAGCCGTATGCAGATGTAAAGGATGCTGTAATTGTATTTGAATGGAGAAATTGAGGTGGTTTCTCAGCTAGATAGAAAAGAAATGGATAACAAGATCAGTAGATAAAAGATTTGTGGGATACATGCCATACTTATGGGCCACTACACAACATCCAAACTCCTACACGTAAGGCAGGACTAGAGCTCAGGATCTAATAACCCAACAACACATTAAAAAAAAAAAATCCAACACGTATCCCTCTCAACACTCCCCCTCAACCTAAGCATGTGATGCTCAACTTGCAACAATTGAAAGTCTATACTCACATACATGCCACTAGAGGACAACAATGCATCTGGTCATCTGGTAATTGTTCGCTATTTTTGATTAGGGTGAGGTGTTGCATTTTGATCACGTTTCATTAGCTTGATGACCACAAGATGCTTTGCAGGTCATGTTGGTCAGGAGGCCTATTGTTGGAAGTTGAACTGCTCCGCAACAACAAACCGAATGGTTAAATAGAAGGTTACGACTCTATGCCCTGTAACCATCACTTCTTAACAATAGCCAAATGCTGTACATGGATTAGACATTCTTCTTGACATTGCATAAGTCTTGGGCAGTATAATTGAACTCTAATGTGTAGAGACAAACATGCCTGGAACATTAGGCATAAAGAGAATGCAGATGCCTTCTTCCTGTGAAGACCCCTTAGGGATGAGCCTGGAACCTGAATAGGCTCAAAAACTAATTCTCCTCTTTTCTTTGATGAAGCTGTATCTCGTATAGACAACTTGGTTTTCCACGTTTCAAGATGGGTCGTACATCAAATATTAAAGGTGGGGGTAGAGCATGGGTGTACAGCTCCTGAGGAGTCAAGAAAACTTGATTTCACTTCCCTTCTCCTAATGAAGTTTCAGGCATTTTGTCTCTACATTTTAGAGATCAGTTGACGTGCTTGAGAATTATGTAGTGTCAATAGGAGCATCTAGTCTGATCAGAGTTTGATTGATGTCAAGAAGTGACTGGTGCAAGGGACCAAAGCAAGGTTCGAAATGTCGATTTCGACGTTGTGCCAATGAAATTGTAAGTGTGCATTTCGTCGGCATGTCGGGGGCATGTCGTGGCAATGTCCGTTTTTCGATGACCATGCCGACAGAAGATCACAGAAATACTCAAAATGACATCAATTTCAAAAGGTGTAAAATAGAAGTATTTCATCGTGGGCATACTGAAGGTTTTGACGAGTCAAAAAGCCCAAAATCGGTGTGCGTGCGTGCGTGGCTTGTGAACCATTTGTCTCCTCATCATCGAAGCTACCAAGTCATGACCAAGATGCAGCATCTTGTCATTACCAAAGCTACTGGCCCATGGCTGGATGTGTTGTTAAGTGAAATATGTGTGAGCAGGAATTTCAATCGCAAGGCCACTTGAAGTGCCCACTGGTTCATCCACCAAAATCAGCTGCTCACCAATGATCTATGTGTCCTTGAGGCCATGTATCCCACCACCAAAAACTTCCTCACATAAACCTTTTTTTCTTGAGCATTGCCTTAATGTAACGAGTTTATGGCACCAAGACCACCACCCTGACATAGATCTAAGCTGCCAAGACCACCAGATCATGATCTCAACCACGACCACCAAGGACCATGGATGTGATCTTACATGAGAGATCCTCCTTGACCTTGACTATGATCTGTTGCCCCTGCAACCTTTACTCCATCCACCTTTCCACTCTATCTAATCCTTGGCTTTCTTCATTAGCAAAGCATTAAAATTAACAAACATGGAGAAGAATGGAACCCAAGAAAAACTCATGGAATGACTTGATTTGGTGGCATGCAATATAAGTGGAAGCATAAAACAATGATATAATGCAAAAGAGCAAGATAAAATCACTACAAGGGAAACATGGTTTACGTGGAAGAGCCCCTCAAAAAGAGAAGGGAAAAACTGCAGGAGAAGAGCATGTATGGGCAGGATGTTTTTGTTACTTCTTCTCAAGAACAAAGGGGGACAAAGGCCAAATTTATAGGCCACTACACCTCTCAAACTCCTATGCACACAAAATGGGAGTAGACCACAAAATACAATCATCACAAGATCCAATAACCTAACAACATGTCTCTTTCACAACCTTCAGTATATTTGGATGAGACCATTAATTGTGAAAGGGTTCGATTGGCAACCCAAATGTATCATCAAAATGAACTGGAATTCTTTGTCTAAATTTCTAGCTTAATTCTTTCTACCCCCAAATCTGCAACTGTCACTGCAACCAATTCACATCTCTACCACCATGTGATATCCTGAAATTTTTTGGTTTAACTGCTGAAATCTGTGCCTTTTGGGATTAAATAATCAATTTTGTAATCTCCGTGTCCAGGTTTGCAATTTTCTTGTTGGGCTATTTTTCCTTGAACTGGTGGAGAGATTTGGACTGCAGCCAGTCTATGCAACCTTTGGTGCTGTTTCATTGCTCTCAGTGTTATTCACTATACGATTCTTAGTGGAAACAAAAGGAAGATCCCTCGAGGAGATTGAGATTTCCCTCAATTCCCAGAAATCTGCTGATGACTGAAGGTAATGGTTAGATACCTGTCTGCACTTAAATGGGTACACCTTGAATTTGTACATAGTATTCATTCTTTTGTGTATGTAACTAATTGCTATACATTTAGAGAAACACAGTATCAAACGACTTGGTCAGGACAAAATCGCATTTGCAATTTGTATAATCTGTATTCTTATTGAACTAGTATTCGTTCTACTACTCAGTTTTGATGGAAATTTTGATTAATCACACTGGGTGATGGATCTCTTTCCCTTATGGTTTTGGTTCGCTTTGAAGTTCTTACTAATTCTTACATTCCACTAAGCTTTTTCAATGTGAAGATGAAAATACAAATGCAGCAACCCAAGTATGGTGTTAATGCTAATACAATGGTATATGCCACAAACTTTAATACCATAATTTATTTACATAATTTGATGGGGTCCCAGAAATGCTTCATTTCCAAAACAAGTCAATTACTTTATGTGAGGAACAAGCTGTATGGGCGATGTAATTTGCAAGCTATTATGATATTTGAAATGAATTGGTTGTCAATCAACTTGACCATACAATATTCTGAGGAGATATCAATAGGGAGGGGGATGATCACCTGATCAGATCTGAGTTAAAAAAAAAAAGGTGCCCTCAAAATTATGATTTGCACCAGGAATTGAGAAACCATAAAAGGAGGCAGTGTACTACCGTAGGCAATGGTGTAGAGTGTTGGGAAGGTTCCTTTTTTAGGAGAATGGAGATTTATGAACTTATTTTCTTAGTAGTGCCAAAGAAGGTTTCTTTTAAGAAAAGTTGCTTTAGGTGGTGTTCCCTCAGAAAGAATTTCGAAAAGGGTACCATGGCTGACTTGAGCCATGCATTGATATCATGCATGTGTTGCAAAGATCATGTTTATGAAGCTCCTTGCATGTAGGGATGAGTTTCTAAGCACTTCTTGTTGTACTTTTTTATCCTTTGGAAAGACACTTCCTGTTATACTTAACCTTTCTACTGCAATCACCAAATATTACCTATTTTTAATCCTAAAGACAAAGTGATGCTCATCAAGGCACGGTTAAATGGTGAAGGCTCCTAATTTTGATGGAAAAGATCCAGATTTGGGTCTCCATTGTTGCCCTACCTATAAAGATTAGTCGACGGGGTTGCTCTCACTATCAGTAAATGGTGATGGATCTAGGGGTTATGGGTTATCAAAAGGCAAAAAAGGCCATATTGTAGATGGGTGATGGAGTGGGTATTCCTAGGATTCTATTAGCTGAGCAATAAAATCCTTCGGTGACCTTGCCATGGTCCTTCCAAATGCAAATTTGGCCAGTGATTGCCTGACTTGGTGCATCCTCATTGCTTTTCTTTCAATAGTGAAGGGATGCATGGGACTTAAGATGGTGGTTAGAGCTGTCTGTTGAGTTGAATGAATGAATTCTAACTTGGTTTGGGGTCAATAGGGCCAAGGTAGCTTATATTTGGGCTCAATTGCAGTTAAGCTGAGCTTGTTGGGGCTTGGGCTCAGGCTCTTATCAGGTCAGCCCACTTATGCCCCAGGAAGGACTCAAACTGCATAGGACTTTGTTTGATAAGCATACATTATATTTCACATGCTTTCGAAAGTACATACCTTTCGAGTCAAAATAAGCGGGACTAAGCTTGGTGTTGTCCTTGATAGGGTTATCGAGCTCGAAAATGTTCTCAGTCCACATTTTGAACTACAGAATCAAACTCCAAATAATAAATGTAGACTGTTTTATGTGTGCATCTCACATATATGTATTTTGAAGTCATTTGAAATGTCAATAATTATCTAGTCGAAATTCTCTATCCGTCTATTATGTAGACAGATGCTTTTGGAATGGGATTATATGCACTGAAGCAAAACTCTTTGACACATACGCAGAGCCCACGACGAGCCATCATGCATCTGATGGCTGTTAGGCACCTGATCATGATCAGGAAGCATCGTGTATTGAGTACCGAAAAGTTTGGAAGAATTCTTTACAGTTAGTTTGTATAGACGGTTAGAAAAGTGATGCTAAGAAATGTGAAATTAGTGTTAATATATAATAGTATTTATTTTTAGAGTATTATTAACATTAGTTCGTGTTTACTTAAATTTGTGTTAAGTTATAGTGTTGACTCTTGTGACATTTACTTAGCAGTGATGTTAGATATATAAAATACGAGAGATGCCAGAAATATTAGTGATGTATAATTTTAACATGATCATATTAAAATTCCTAAAGTTGGGTTAGCAAATAGAAGATTAAGTAGTAAAATAAATGAAAATTAATCATCTTTTTCAGTGGTTGAACCTTAGGATCGAATACTCTCACCAAGATTCCCATCCATGATCAACCAACTCCTGCCTTTGGATTTGCACATGTTGGGTCCCACTTCCTGCGATGGCCCCTGCTTAATTTCACGTGTTCCAGGTATCTGGTTGTGGGATATCTCACTAAAGTGGGATATGGATAGCAGAGAGGCCTATGAAATATCCCGCAGGTGCAGCTCCTTCCCCATCACTTTTTATTTTCCAAATTTCCACGTAGGAAAATAGTAGCTCCTTAGCGATCATCACTTATTTAACCGTAAACTCAAACACCCATCACCGCCCATTTCTCAGAATCGTAGCCTCAAAAGCTAATTAAGATGAATCGTAGCCTAAAAAGTTAATAAGATGAAATAAACAGTAGAATTTTTTACATGAATGCCCGTAGAGGCATATTTAACTATATCCGTATCTCTAAATGTTTTATTATTTCACTTATACGCAAACAAACTCGGAACGTTATACATATATGTAGCTTGATTGTTATATTTAACAATAATCGGCAGTAATTATGATTTATTTGGGACTCCCTGTCAAAAATTAAAATTTTTACATGTAAGTCATATGAAATTCTTCCAATTACATCTAAATCCTCTCAAAAATAATTTTTTTCTCCTTAAAAGGAGGGAAAGGGAAGAAGAAGGGGAGCGATGGCTCCAGAGAGGAGAGAGGAAGTCAAGCAACGGTGGATAGGGAGAAGGTGTGACAACTAAAGAGGAGGGGGTGGCAACAATGGTTGGAGGGGAGGGAGGAGGAAGGGTGACAACTCGGAAGGAGGAAGAAGGCAGCCTCTAACGATGATCTCCAGGTCATCATTGCTCTCATGCCCTCTAACCAAAGATGCAATCCAAGTTTGAGAGGAGGAAGAAGAAAGAAAATGAGAGAAAAAAAAAATGTAGATGAATGTATTGTTGTAATTTTAAAATATTGATAGGGGTATTAATGTAATTTTTAAATTTAATACCATTATCTTTAACGACCTTTGAAAATTAGTCAGAGAAATATTCCTTCAAATCTCGGATATAGTTGTCATGGAACGTAAGTCTAAGGGATATATATATATATATATATATATATGATAATTTGGTATACAGAGTTATATGCCATTAGATGTATTTTTAAATATTTAAATATAAAAAGGTTCAACATTAAAAAATTTATTTAGAGAAATAAAATAAGAATTATCACGAGATTTGGAGGACAACAAAAGCAAAAGGGAAAGAATTTGCGAGAATCGCAAGGTTTGCGGGGACATCCCATTCCCCAGAACCAAAACCTAATTAAAAAAAATGGAAAACGAGGATGTCAAATATTCTATTCGTTGGAAAAGGGTCCCCGAAGGCATGTTTGGGTCGTTTTACCGCGTCACTGGACGGTGATACCCTCCGGGCAAATCCACAATTACGAGCCGTACCTGTCGATTTGGGAGCTTCTGGTTAGGCTCATGAATGCCAGAAATAAATGTCACCTGACAGGAAAACTCTCATGGCAACACATTCACTGTCCCCGCGAATTTAAAGCATATTCTCCTGTTAAGAAAGAAAATTGCGTTCAAATCATGAAATGCCATCCATTGCCTCTGCCATCTGTCCAGTGGTGCTTTAATTTGTTGTTTTTCACGAAAGGAAAGAGCAAACCACAGGTCTGCATTTATTCTTTGCTGAGGTCCTGTTGGGACGTGGGTAAGCAAAATTTTCATCATTACGAAATTTTTGTTAGATTTCTTTTCTTATATTATTGTAGATTTTTACCTTTTATGTAATTACTTTAGATCCTTCTACTCAAATTATAATAATATTTACTTTCTTTTATATTATTAAATAAATACATACTATATCTCTATTTTTATTTTTAATATTAAATAAATATTCATCAACGTCACATCAATAAATTAATCATTTCATCAATTTTCTTAACCTCCTACCTATTTGATCACATAAATAAACATTTAATTTTACTTATTCTATATTATTTTATTTTATAATATTTTATTTCCATCCAAATGAATCCTAATTACTTAAAAGTGAGTTACGGGAGAATTAAACCATCTCAAATTAAGACGTGAACATCCGAAGGATTACCGCACAATTTCAAAGAGGTATTACAATGATTTTATCTCAATCATTTTTCTTTTGATTTTGTTATGCAATCCACCCAAATTTTCGGATCGACAAATACTTTTTCTATTGTCCTTTACCTTGGTCAGCGAATTGGATTTTGTTCATGTGAATGCAAATCCGTGCTCCTATTAGAAAGGGAAAACTCAACTCAAGTCTGGGTTGAGTTGATTAATGGGTCGAAATTTATGACCTAAACTCAGCCACATTGGTTTATATCATAATATAATTGCACCCAGATTCACATCTCCAATTACTATATATTATCAATTAGATTTGATATGCCAATGACACTCTTTTAGGATGCCAGGCGTGTAACCATTAATCTAGTTTCGAGATGCCAGTCTTCTTTGAGAACATGGGCTTGCTTGATATGCAGGTTAAGTTAATTAGTATAATAAGTAGAAGAATAGAAAATGAGTGGTGAAATAAGTAAATTTTGATATCTGGGTGATTAGGTAAATTAATTTTATTCTTCAAAGAAGGCAGGTTAACTTTACATCGAGTTAATTCCTTTTAAATCAACACAAGTGATAGGTGGGTTAGGTGTCAAATAAATCCAAATTAACTCGCTTAAACTACCTATCAAATATGCCCCCGGATGTCTTTTATCTTTCTAAGCGTGGAAATTATCGGATAATATAAATAACTATTGAGAAAGTTGCACAAATAGGAACAAATAGTCAATCAATCAAGCAACCAGGTGATGGGTCTTGGAGGCCACAATTTCTTCCCTCGTCAATACGTGGAGCTCTACGTGGAAAACCCTTTAAAGATGAAGGATAAGATATAAACCACATGCAAAAGAAGGATTCCGTCTTCAGTGGAGTCAACAATGTTTAACAATCTCGAGTCCCTTGTACTCCCTTGCCAATAGGGCTGGAATCGAACTTGGTTCCAATCAACCATGGAATTTATGTTCTCATGGTAATCAATCTCGAGACCTATGATCCATCATAGATTAATTAATCTCGTGATCTCAATTCTCAATCATGGGTGGCTACACGTCACGCACCCTAAATTGGATCAACAACCTGATTTATTTCCTTTTCGGTCGGGCAATGAGATTTGGTTCAGATGCATGATTAACAATAACTTGCCATCGCCAATGGCATCAAATATATATATATATATATATATATATATATATATATATATATATTAGCCCAGATTTAATCATATTTTACGTAAAAGCACATCCAAGGTGGCGCATTGGGTGCAGTGCAAATGCCAACGTATGCATGCATACATAACATATATATAGATATGATAAGAAAATTAGTGCTTGTGCATAACCTAGCTATCGTAGTAAATAAATAAACCATGTATTTTCTTTTTCCAATTATAGATATATTAATTCTTTTCATATACCGAAATCACGATTATACGAGCGTATGATTTCTTTTATTATTATTATTTGGAATTTCTAAAGTTTGTAAGAACAACTTGCGGACAGTTTCTCTCATATGTCTTACACATATACATATGCCCACGCAAGTCTTCCTTTAATTGATTGTAACTATCAGCTAACATTCTTCTTTATGTTCTTGATAGATTCAACGACATGCTGGTTAATTATCTGCATGGCATATGGCAGACACCACACACCTTCTAGTAATCAACCCTGCCTTTTGAGTGGGTTCGCCCGAAATTTATTTTTTTCTCTTGAGTATGTTGACTAGGCTCCTTACCAAGTTTTATTAGATACATATACATAGGCACTTGCGAGATTATCGACGATATACATGCTCAACTGCCAGTCCTGTGGTGGTATATGTCAATGGTTACTAGCAATATTTTAAAAATTGGATTGATCATTGAAATGATTAGGTGTTAAATTTGAATTTTTAATGATTTAATTAGTGGTTAATATTAGTTGAATTGGTGAAGATATCATTACGTAAAAAAAATTGAAAAAAGATCAAATTATAACATCTTTGATTTAGATTGAATCCAATCCGATTAAATCGATATTTAATAAAGTAATCAATGAAGGTATACAGGGAAAGAAATTATTTTATAATTATAAAATTGACATATTTTTTGAAAATATTAAATAAAAATAAAAGACATATTCAATAAAAATAATTGTTGATCTTCACGAAGGTACATATAAAGTCACATGGATTTTCTCTTTTTTTTCTGTTAAATTTTCAAATAAATAATTATATCAGGAATATAATTTAATTTTGATTGATTTACATTGATTTTAACTTTTATTAGTTGAATTGATTGATTTAATTATTTAAATTTTTAAAATATTAATTTTTGATTGAATTAATTGATTCAATTTAATTTTTAAAATATTGATTTGCACTCTACGCAAGAATTAGATCTAAACGTTAGATTCTCTGAACTCTCTCAATCCTTGGAAATCAAGCAAACCATCTCTTGATTTGCACGAGGAACCTGTGCAATATATGGCACGAAAAACTCGCCATCTTCATCCTCTTCATGCATTCAGCCCCTCCCCTCCAAACGTTACATTTCATTTGAACACAATTCTCAATAAAGAATTTATGATAAAAAGAAAAAAGAAAATTTGCACACACACCCTCCTTTTATGCAATCTTTCATGCATAACCTCCTTAGATTGCTATTCTCATCCACACCTCTTATGTACTACATGTTTACGTAGATGTCCTTGTATGCATAGTAAAACATATTGATTTCTACCAATCACGACCTACAGTAAAACCTAGTTAAGCTGTTGAACATTCGCTTGAATTTATCGCAACAACAGCAACTAATCTAACTTTGATATAGGTAGCTTAGGTTGTAGTCAATTAAGAAAGAGACGATCGAGTGCATCTATATACACAAGGTCATCCGACTCCAACTCTTGTATAAACTTCTCTCCTACTTATTGGGAGACTCCCCTTTGCCTCGTAACCCCTCGATTGCACAAAGATGCATCCTAGTACGTATAGAAAAAGAGTTGTAGCGAAAATCTTTCAAGAGGTTCAATCTCTATCGCACCTAGGTTGGGGTATGAACCAAACAACTTCTTCTCAAACACAAGGTATATAGGGGGTATGCATGGTGAGATAATGATGTAAGGAGGGTACACATGCAAAATTACCATGGCCCTACTTCTCGTAATTCCCCGAGCAAGCAAGGGGTATTTCCGTCATCAGGCGTCCCGATTTCAAAAAACTGAAGACTGTCTCTGTGCTCTCTCCCTTCTTTCTCTCTCTCTCTCTCTCCATATATACAACATCTGTCTCTTTGTCCTTCTCTCTGCAGTCATCTGTTTCTCTCTCTGCCTCTGTACAGAGAGAGACTGGAGAGCTTCTTGGAGGCGCTTCTCTCATTCCTCTCTCTAAAAAGGCTTCGGCTTTGGCTTCGCAGTTGCTCACTTGTTGTTGTACTCCAACCGGTGTGTGACCATAGAAGCATCTCACCGCCTCCCTTTTGTTCTCTTTTCTCATCGCTTTCGCATCGACCCAACTCGTCTTTATTCCTCCTCTTACTCCTTTTCCCTCCCATCCCAACACTCCCTTCCTCTCTGGTCTCTCTCTCTCTCTCTCTCTCTCTCGTCCCTTTTTTTGCCGGTTTTGCAATGGCGGACATAAGCCACCCCCCGATGGAGCAGCTGCAGGACCTCGAGTACTGCATAGATTCGAACCCGCCTTGGGGTATGTGGATCCTTTTACCTCCTTTCTCCTCTTGGGTACCTCTGGAACGGCGTCCCCTTTGCGTTTCCGATGGAAAGGTCGGATCTTTGCGGGAGTTGGCGACGAGGGTTTTGGTTTTTTTGCAAGGACTTGGCGTGGCATTGTTGGTTTCTTGGGTTTTGTGGTCTGTGGTGGCAGAAAGATGGTGACTTGGCAATGCCCGGGGTGTCTTCTATTTGTGCCTATGCTCTGTTTCTCGTTCTTCTTCTTTTTTTTTTTTTATTTCCTTTTTGCTTTTTTTTTCCTGGGAATTTGTTCATGGTTATAGAGTTGGGTATTCTTCAATTTTGCATCATATGGAAGTTTGTTGTTTTATCGTGTGGCATTGTTTTTTGGTTATCTGATTGCTACCTGATCAATGATCATCACATCTTTGTCGAGTTAAATAATTTGTTTGCATTCGTAGTGAGTCAAGATATTGTCTGTTACGAAGAGTTTGAAAAACCATCCTGTATAATTATCGAAATGCAACAGTTACTTCTATCTGTTAAGTGGTCGCTTATGCTTTTTTGTTTTTTGTTTTTTGAAGCCCGAAAGTTGTCATTTTGAAGTTAAAACTAGCTCAAACTCATTGTTGGAGCCATTTAAATCTTCTGTTTGTTTCGTTGTTAAGATAGTTGGGGAATTTCTCAGTTTTTTGCGAAGTTTCCTTCATTGTTTCATGTGACTTAGAAGTAGATTTCTGGAAATTCGGAGTTTGCGTTGTGATGCTGCATTTACGTCATTGTCATGTTACTAATGCTGCATGTAGTTTGTTGGTGATGGTCTTTGTTGGACAGAAATATGTTTACATGAGTGTTTACTGGCAGTAAAGCTGGTGGTACTCTGCTTTCCTCTGTGGTTACTACTTACTACATAAGGGTCAAATCCTAGTGGAGATGTCAATATGTACCCCTATAATTAAAGTTAGTAGGTTTCAAAGAAATATAAGTGTTATTAAAGCTGCCATTTTTTTGAGTAATTAGTATCACAATAGGTAGGTTAGCAAGGAAATAGTTCATAGGCAATTATATGGATAAATTATTAAAAATCTTAGGATTCTGGCAAGACTAACTTGAAGGAAAACCTTTTTTTCGCTCTTTTGGCCAAGTTGGGATGGGCTAGAAAGGTTAGTGGAACTGATCGAAGGTCTAAACTGCACACATTTTCTTCGGCCCATGATAACTGAAGGCCCAGACTAAATCTGGTTTCTTTGAGCCTTCTGACTTGGATGGAGTTGGTACAACCTGATTGGTGGTCATCTGCACAGATCCATACCAACCCCTCCTCTTTTTTTTTTATGAAGAGAGGACCCATATCAACTTGGTGTTACATTTCAGGGTATTACTTGCATTATTGCTTGCATGCTACATTTGTGGTGTCATAGTTTGTAAGAAGTGTCGGGCTTTTTATATCAGTCTAACTAGTCATATGATTAGCAGGTATAGAAAAAGAAATGGAATAATTCTTTAACAGTGATCTTATCTGTTAACCAATGCTATAATTGGAATATTTTTGAAGAAATATGAGATAAAAGTCCAAGTTGGGACCTTGGTTCAACTCAACCAAAGAAAATCTTTCATGGGTGTGGATCAAGTTGGGGCTGTTTAATTTAGTTCTTTGAATTTCTGGAAAAAAAAATCTTCTGCCTGCTCATGTTAAATACAAACACTGCATATGCTACTTGTAAACCCATACAAGTTAAGCTGACTTTTGGCTCTGACTTTCCAAGTCAATTTGTCTGCATTTTGCATTACTTTTAGTTATAATCTAGAGTACTTAATCAGTGTTTTCGTGTCAGCAAATGCTATCATTAATAAGTACAGAAAAAACATTTAGTTCTTCAAATGAGCACTTTTTGGCTAAGAAGTTGTAGTTAGTAGGTTCTTTAGGAAACAAGAAAATAGGAATGCACGTAGGATGCTGATCAGAAGTTTTTGAACTCAACTTTGCCAAATTGATATTCATTAGCCACCTCTTTTGTCCAATTGCAAGGTTCAAGATTAATCTTGTCCACCCATCGTCTTCGATGGAGTTTACAAAGGTAGAGTATGTGTCAGCTGAGCAGGGCCCAAGCCAGAATGCCCATAGCCTTGCAGCAGGTGTTTCCAACCCATTCTGGCTTTAATAGGGGGCTCATGAACTCTTAAGATGTCAAAGGCGGTGGGAAGTGAGCAGTTTTGGTAGGGATAGGACAACTCCAGTTGGAAATAGGCAATTTTTAGATCCTTGACATAAACATGATTAATGTTGCCAATATGTACAATTGGCATGTTAACAAAGAAAACATGTAATAAGCATTTACATTAAAACCTTTTGGAGGAAAAAATTAACTTCTATGCATAGGAAAATAAAAAGTTGATGTGATAAAATGGAAAAAGTTCAGAAAATAGAAGATCAATGGCTGTGGTTGAAGAGAGGGGAAAAGAAAAACGAAGAAAAAAAAGATGATTGTGGGGAAGGGGGGTGTCTATGTCTGAAAAAGGATGTCTCTACTTTGGATGCAATTCAAGAGCATATATATATATATATATATTAGAATTATCCCTACAAAGGTCACCAGGAAGAGCATGCTTGGTCTAGGCATGGGGAGCATAAGATTTTGCACTTTGTGAAACTAACATTGCTAAAGGGACGTTGCCCACTAAATGTATTTCTATTAGTTTTACGTTAGCCCAATAAAATACTGAAACAACACACACATCCTGCTTTTCAAACCCCCCTCCCCCGGTACATCCATTCATGAATTATGAGCATTATCATCTATACCCTTGCAATACATATTTTCCTATGGAATTACGTTACATTCATAGCCTTGTGGAGCTTTTAGAATAAATTTGATAGATGACTTATTGCATACCTCAATCATTCATTCGAAGTAAAGATTATCAAGTTGGCAGCTATCTCTACAAGATAATTTTGGGGGGGAAAACCCAGGGTAGTCCCGGTACACATGGTCTTTGATTTCATCTTATGCATCTAATTATTGGATTAAAAAGTTTCCTCCATCACTTAATTGATCTTTCCCAATATCAGCTGAAACTATATTGTTGGCCTTTCAAAATTACATATTGATGCTTGGGACTACTGTCATGATCCCTTCAATGCTCGTGCCTACGATGGGTGGTACTGATGTAAGGGCCTTTTCCCATTTGTGTTTTCTGCTTTTGTCCATGCGTCTATTTTTTTATATCGTCCTGTCATTTGATTATATCAATGTAGGGTGACAAGGTTAGGGTCATTCAGACTCTCTTGTTTGTTTCCGGCCTTAATACACTCTTGCAAGCATTGTTTGGTACACGCTTGCCTGCTGTTGTTGGTGGCTCCTTTGCTTATCTTATACCTGTATTATATATTATACGTGATTCGTCCCTACAGAGGATTGCTGATCCTCATGAGGTAAGTTTTCTTGCCTTACCCTTTAAGCATTGAGCGTACTCCTGGTTTTTGAACAATGAATGTGACAGTAGCATCCATAACTAAAATCCTCTCCACCAGAGATTCGTTCAAACAATGCGGGCCATTCAAGGGGCTCTTATTGTGGCTTCCAGTTTGCAAATTATTCTGGGATACAGCCAACTTTGGGGAATCTTCTCGAGGTAATTTACTCTTTCTTATTTATATAGTAATTTGATGACTAATCATAACCTCTAACACTCTATTTGTGCTGCAGATTTTTTAGTCCTTTGGGAATGGCACCTGTCGTTGGATTAGTTGGTTTAGGGCTATTCGAACGGGGCTTTCCTGAAGTAAATTGTCCAGGTTTCCAAATCTTTTTATCTTAATGAAATGACTCTTGAAATTGAAAATTGGCATTCTTGGATTCTATTTTCTAGGTAGGTAACTGTGTGGAGATTGGGATACCAATGCTTTTGCTCGTTGTTGGTTTGTCCCAGGTACAGTTTATTGATACAGCTGCTTTCCAATTATTGATTTGTAAAAGAACTAAAGAAGATGCAATCTTATCTTTCTCTACAGTATTTGAAGCACTACAGACCATTCAAGGATATTCCCATCTTCGAACGATTTCCAGTCATTATATGCATCAGTATCATCTGGTTATATGCACTTATTCTCACATCTGGAGGAGCTTACAGACACAGGCCTTCAAAAACTCAAGATAGTTGCCGCACTGATAGGGCAAATCTTATTTCTTCCGCTCCGTGGTACAATATGAAGCAATAAATTAAGCAAGGATTTCTATTTATTGCTTTGTTGGCAACTATTCCTAGTTCATATGAACTATTACAGGTTTAAGTTTCCCCTACCTTTACAATGGGGTGCTCCAACTTTTGATGCCGGCCATACTGTTGCTGTTATGGCTTCCGTTCTAGTGTCCATGATAGAGGTAATATTAAGGATTATGGGAAGTTCTTGCCATCTTTACGGGGAAAAGGAAAACACTTGGTAATTGTCTTACCATAGTTGTCACTTTCTGCAGTCAACAGGTGCATATAAAGCTGCTTCAAGATTGGCAATCGCAACACCTCCACCAGCATATGTTTTGAGCAGAGGTATTGGCTGGCAGGTGAGCCTTTTGAACATCTTTTCTTCTTTCAGTTGAATGTTGTTCTTGTGCATGAGTGGAGTAATGGGCTGATTTGTTTGCCTATCTCTTGGTTCCTACCACTGACAGCAAAACAAATTAATTCCAAGTACTATTTCAATAAAGATACACTCTTTCCAATTATTCTTTTTGTCTTATTGATTTGTTAACTTAAAGACACTAGGATAGGGACATCATGTAACTAATCATGAGAGGTTCCTGAAGGCTGAAAGTTGTTTTTTTATATTGTTAGGATGCCTACTAGCTGTTAAATGAGCCTTAGAAGTTGGAATTTATCCATGTAGAAGATGTTGAACCATAGACATATAGGCGACAGAACCTTTAGAGGGAAATAACTATTCATATGTACAGCCCATATGAACATAATTAATACAAGCCTTCAAGGGCTTGTCATTCTACTCTTGCACCTTTTGGGTTAGGCATCAATTTGACCTTCTCCGCTATTGCCTAAACCACCTTAAACAAGTCTGTCTTGTTTTTTCTTGACTTGGTGCCTCATGTACCTTTTCCATGATAAGTAATATGAACCTGACCTTTCTTACGTGCGCCTGAAAAACAACCTCATTATCCCCATTTATGCTAGTCATTCCTCACCCATGTTCACATTTGACAGGCCTGTATTTGACCCCATGTAGCATGGCATGTATAATTACTGCTTGCAGTGTTCATATAAGATCTCTGAAGTTATCGTGGCTTGTAGAATGAACTCCTGAAGCTCTTCTCCATTTCAACCAACCAGCATTGATTATATCTATGACATTTCCAAATATAGTATAACAAGCTTTATACACATACACATGTATGTGCATATCTATGTTCATATATGTGTCAGACAAAGGGAGGTTATGGATATTACAACTCAAGTCTTTGTCCATTTTCTTCCAGTGAACTTTACATTCATATTTCTCTGGAAAAACAAGTGTGGTACCAGACATATGGATAATTGGACAAGAATGCGGTGCTAGTTGTACTAGTATGCTTGACCATCTTGCAAACATCGATTATCTAGAGTAAGGTCAGTCTAGAATTTTATCTAGTGCAAGGTTAGTCTAGGCTACATTCTTAAAGGTAGGTAGGTGAAAAGTAAACATAGGATTGGCACACTTTCGGGAAAAACATAGAATGGTAGAGGATCCATCATGCAGGACACGACAATCCTTAGAAATTATCAAATTTGAGATGCTTAAAAATACAATTTTCCATAACTTCAAATACCTTATCAACCCACGGAAATGCAAATAGAGATAAGAAATGTGCTTCATATCAATGGAGAACAGTGAAATACCTTATACCAATGTACCGATTCTACAAATTGAGAGGGCTTTTACTCTCATTTGGTGCATTTGGATGGTGTGCAATGGCACTATTTTCAGAGGGAAACATTTTTCCATTGAGGGCTATTAGCCACTTGTATTCTTATTATTCTATCTCTTGGATCTTTTAGTCTGCCCTCTTAGGTAGTGTTTGGATGACATGGGATTTACCTATCCTCTGTTTGGGTGGACAAGAGATAACGTTATCCCACC
The DNA here is from genome assembly GCA_037157565.1 of Thalassia testudinum. Classification (NCBI taxonomy): domain Eukaryota; kingdom Viridiplantae; phylum Streptophyta; class Magnoliopsida; order Alismatales; family Hydrocharitaceae; genus Thalassia; species Thalassia testudinum. The sequence goes on from JAZHRO010000030.1 coordinate 61,965,290, forward strand.
CCCTTGGGTTTATCTTGATTTTATGTAGAGAGTGGGGGGATGAACTTATCCCATGCCCTTGGGTGGAATTATTTGGAAGAATCATCCAATGATTTGACATGTTGTGGTGTTTGGAAAGTGGGATAATGAAAATTCTGGGATTCGGGGTGTTTGGACTTAACATGGAGTTGGAGGGATAGTTTGGACGGATAAATGGAGTCAATCTTGGGAAAATGGAGAGCATCCTACAAAACAAATACTCTTAATGATTCCATTTACCAAAAAAAAATCCACAAATTGAGATTTGAATGTAAAAGGCTCAAATTGTATTTGAGGAATAAGGGGATATAAAAAGTAATAAAAGAGGTGCATCAACCATTCAATTGTGTTGGTCATGTCTTTGAAATGCGAGATTGAGCACCCCTCGTTAACAAGGAAAGACGTTCACTTTCAAGGGAGACAAGAAGGCAACAATCTGATTCAGCATGAAGCAAGTGGTTGAGATGACCTGTAGCTCACCGGATTGAGTAGAGCCCCTGCACCAAATTAGTTGACTCAGTCTCCCACTTCAGAAAAGCAGGATCAGACTTCTTCGTAGAATGTTGCCTTTAGGCTTGGCTTCTTGTTGTAGCCCATACGCTCAACCTTGTTTGGTTAGATATTCAAGCTACTCATATACCGTCAGAAACTAGCTTTGACTCGTTTCATGCAAGTACAAACTCTCTTTTCCTCTCTGCAATTTGAATGCAACTGGTACTTTTTTGATTGGAGATAGCCTACTTTAACAATTATCCATTAGCCCTTTGATTCCAATGATGAGAAGTTGTTATTTCTCATTCACAAATCCATCCTTGTCAATGCTACTCACTTTGAATTTGGTCTTAATGATGCTTTATTTGTCACAAAAAACCGATTCTTAGAGGCCCAAGTCAGCTCATTTCGTCGACCTCCTATTCCTTATGAGGATACTTTTTCCACCATGCTGTTCGCCAATGGACAAAGCATGGGAGTTCATCCAGGGTACATTGACTACTCTACTTACCAAATTTTGATATTGACTTTCCTTGGTCGATTGATTTGCAGATCTAATGCTGCAATTTAGGATACAATAGATGGATTGAGTTTTGACTGAGGATTTGAGGAAAAAGGAGCAATGTCCAGATGGTCTAAATTACTTTGTAGGGTTTATTGCTTCAAGCATTATTACCTAACCTACCATCATTTGCACTATCCTGGGACTAGTCTTCTTTAGTCACTTAGATCTTACTTTCGTCAATTGTCAGTCTGGTACTTGTAGTTGTCAATCAACACAACTCTTCGATTTCTAGGGGATTCAGAATAACTTTCAAGCAAGTTTCTTGCCCTCATCATAAGAAATCAAGTGAGAGGATAGATGTCAATATGTTATTCTGTATGCTAGGTCTCCCAGCATATTTGGTCAGTGTCCAATCATGGCAGTTATTTATAGCCTACACATGATAATGCGACCGTTAAAGAACAGTACAGGTTGACTTGTAGGTTGTGGGTGAACTACTTTGGGGTATGTATTCTCTTTCCCTTCCCTCTCCATACCTTTTATTTAGAAGAAATGGAATCACTTGTAGTCCCGGTTGAAGGAAGGAGTTGATCTTGCAGGAATGTTATAATGAAAGAGGCTTAGACTTCCATGTGCAGCTCTCTCCAAGTATTTGATGTTTTGTATAAATTTATTGTTAAATTGTTAATTATTTGTATAATTAGTTGCTAATTTAATCATGTACTTAATAGTTCCTACTCTTACTACTAGTTACTACTTGATATCTTGGCCAACATGCATGTAATCTCTCCTTGACTACCATACCATGTATTCATACACATATTGTGAGAAGATTACTGTGAATACATTCAACCTATAACACTACAATATTCATAATTATTGGGGATGTCTTTTCCAAAAAACTAATTATTAGGGATGTGCAAGAACAATGTTGATATGGATGCCGCTTATAGCCCCTATTGTTTCTAAAACAATTTATGTTATAAATGTGTTTTGGTGGTGAAGGTACAATGCTCCCACATGCATGGTCGTGTGATCACACCATCACATTCAACACAAAAGGCCCTTATATGTCAGCCAAAAGGCTCACAAGTTGAGTAAATAAGTCTTGGCCTGGTGGAGCACAAGAAAAACGAAGGGATTCACCCAAGGCTTCACACCAAACTGTAGGCCAACACTTCCATCCAAGGCGTCCGAAGCAGGCAGCCACCCATAATACTATAAAAAAAAAGGACTTGATGGGCTTGACCTGAGCTGAACTCTGTAGGGGCTTGTGAACGCAACTTGAAGTTAATGAGCCTCAACCAAACTTCAATCTCGGTAAGGGTATAAGTGTGTGTGTGTGTGTGTGTGTGTGTGTGTTTACCAATCACAAATTGTAGTGTGACTGGTAAAATGTTATTGTAACCATTAGGCATGGGCTTGAATCCCACCCATGAGATTATTTTTAACAAGTAAGCTTGTTAACGGGGTTGACAAGATTAGGTAATATGATTTTAGAGTTTCTACAATCTTTAACCTAGAGATACTTACTGTTCTAGTCGGACTTTGTTCGCATCTCAAGCTAATTATAACTGAGCTGCAAAAATGTTTCCAAAAAAAACAGCTGGGCTGCAAAAGAACTCGAGCATTATAGGTTGGCTTGTGCTTGAGCTCAGCCCAGTTTAACAGCTTTACAAGCCGATCTTGGGACATCACTGGGGGCATCACTCAACCAAAGGAACAGTGGACCAGCAGATCGAACTACCTGCCGAGAAACCACATAGCTCAGGGGTTTGCTTGTATTTTTCCCTCTTGTTTTCCCTCCTTTGAGCATAAATGGTGGGGTAGCTATTCTTCCCTTTATGCTCATCCTTGTCACCTCACACTCAAGGTGGCATTTTTTCTAACTCTTCTCTACCTTCTTCGCCTCTGAAAATATTGTCATTGACATTGCCTTTGTCATAGTGGAAAAGGCCAATCTGCTCCAATCTTTACATTGCATAAATGAGTCCGAACAAGTTGACACATGGAACATGACCTTTAGCACGTCACTTTCTTTGATGGCTTTATAGGGAAAAGCATATGCCCATTCTTGGCCTTGATAACAGTGTCTAGAGCGTATTTAAGATTTGTCAATGCCCTAAGCCATGACCCATGAGTAGATACACAATGGATAAGGCCAGGGAACATATAGCACATGAGCCCAATCTCTAATCAAAATTAATGCATGAAGTCTGAATCAAGTTTCATGAGCATCGGTATCTCTTTTTAGATCCCTTGGTGTTTGGTCAGTTAACTTGCCAGGAGTACTTGAAAACATGCGCAACACTCATATTTCTATTAGCATATTGATAGAGGTAGTACATATCTTGTTCAAGAAGGTGGAATTAGAATGTATGACTCAACTTATTGAGCAAGATATGTATTGCTAAAGAAGATGGTAATAAGCTAGTGTCCTTGTCATCTTTTTCCTCCGAAAGGTTGCTTTATGATTTCAACCTTGGCCATTTTGCTAGGGGTTGCAAGGGTTTTCATCAAATGCTGAAGTATATGGTGAGTTCCATGATTGTGAGGGTTTACGGGAAGTTTTGTCAACTTCTGTGAAGGTTTTAACTATTGGAAGCACCAACTTCAAAGTAACAATAAAGTCCAGTGGTGCAATGACATCTAAACAAGTACTAGGTATAAGTTGTCATTTGCGGGTATTGCTTACGCGTCCTTGCGGACCTTTGAACTATACGCCAACTTAACCTTAGGATTACTAGTTGGAACTTGTGTTTGTTTATAGGGAATTAAGCTACTTTTGAATAGGTCTGTCGGTGCTATGTCTTAACCCCTTGAGATTTTTTATAAGAACCACAATTAGATATCGCTTCCTTCTATCTGTACTGCTTACTCTATAGGTATTTCTACTCTTTAAATCACTGCAAGGTATATGGGTAATTTCTATTCCAGAAATCTTTTTTTTATTGTTATTGATCTTTATTAGGGATCATGCAGGGAATTGGGGTATTGCTGGATGGCCTTTTTGGAACCGTAACTGGTTCGACAGTATTGGTGTAAGAATAACAAATATACTGAAACATGAAGCTGACTTTATTTGATGATAGTTAAATTGAAACTCTATCTTTGCTCTTTCCAGTGAGAATGCGGGGCTTCTTGGGCTGACTCGTGTTGGTAGCCGAAGAGTAGTTCAGATCTCAGCTGGCTTCATGCTGTTCTTTTCAATGCTAGGTCTGTTTCCTTTTAGAAAATCTAAGTTGTGCTTCTATTTGTACTGACTGGCCATAAGACAAATATGGATCTTGTAGGAAAGTTCGGAGCTGTTTTTGCATCAATTCCTTTGCCCATTTTCGCTGCTCTGTACTGCATTCTCTTTGGACTAGTGGGTAGGCTAACTATATACTTTGAATCAATGTTATTCAGCAATTACCTCTCCAATTTCTAACTCCATTTTGTCCTTTATTTAAATTCCCCACCCCCCCTTTTTTTTCTTGCAGCATCTGTTGGTCTATCGTTTCTTCAGTTTACAAATATGAACTCCATGAGGAACCTGATAATCACGGGGCTCTCGCTATTTCTCGGGATGTCTGTTCCCCAGTATTTCAATGACTCTTTGTTGATTTCTGGTCATGGTCCTGTACATACCTATGCAGGATGGGTAAGCATCAAATCTAGAGTCTGTTCTTTCTGTCCATGATTGACTCTCTCATATGACCATCCACCATATGTTAAATTCCATGATGGTAATGGCAATAGCTACCCAATTCAGAAAAAAACACGCAGTCATGCCATAGCTGTTTCTCTTGACAAAGGGCAAACTATCTGGAAAATTTGAATTCATTGTGGTAATTATTCTAAAATTATTTGTCTCGTAACTCTGGTTGAACGACCATCGATTGAGCCTCAATGTCCTACCCTTCCTTTTGTCCAATAAAACCATTTTTGGATAACCGTTCTTGTTGAGGCAAAAACCATTACCAACAGCTCTATACTGTTGGCACAGTTTTTATATTTAAAACCTGCTCGACACCAACAGGATGGAACTTCAAATTCTCTACAGAGCACGGTGATTTTGATCAACTTGGAATTTGAAGCGCCTTACGTTCATGTTTTATTTGAACAATGTTCCTTGTGATTGAGTCTAGGACATGCCGATTTCTTGGGTGCTAGGCATGACAAGTTCAATATTAACCCTGTTGCTTATCTTTAAAATGCCCAACTTTCTCATTTCTTTGATGTACTTGTTGCATGGCATGTTAAGCATGCAAATATACTCGCACATAACACGTTATGTTGTCTGGTGGTTGCAGTTCAATGCATTCCTCAACACGGTGTTCATGTCACCTCCAACCGTGGGGCTAATTGTTGCCGTTGTCCTCGACAACACGTTGGACGTGGAGAAGTCGAAGAAGGATAGGGGCATGCCCTGGTGGGTGAAGTTCAGGACCTTTCGCGGGGACAATAGGAATGAAGAATTCTACACGCTCCCCTTCAATCTAAACAGGTTCTTCCCCCCTACGTGACACACAAACCACATAGGAGTGCTTAGAGGGGGCAAACAGGCTCGATTTTAGACTTCTTTAGACTTCTGACACCTTGATTTTATGACGGTAGTGGTCACTCCTGTGGTAGTTTTGTATAGGTTAGTCAAGATCTAATGTAAGCCCCAGGGTGGATAGAGAGATGGGAAGTCAAATTTATATCATTGCAGGTGGTATGGATTTTGGGTGTAATAAGAAAGCAATATTGTTGAATCTATTTCATGGTTATTCTTAAATCTTTGGTTAGCATTGGGACCATTCTTTAGCAAAGCACAAACATTCCCAAGAAAGGTTGAAACTTTACTAGTATGCTTTTCGCTTTTTATTCATCATGTTAGGTGCAAGAATGGTCGTGAGTTTTCAATGAAAGTTTAGTATATAATCATGTAGACAGTGCCATAAACCACCTACCCAAAGAATGGATTTACTTCCATATAGTCCTGACAACTTACAAGATCTTACATCAATACCAACTACAATAAATAAGTTTAAGAAAGCTAACGTGGTATGCGACAGATGAGAGGGGAGAGATATTTTAGAGATTAGAAAGATGTCCTTCCAGCACCTTTCCATCTTCCACTAATCCTAACTACTTTGGGGATAGATTACATAAACAGGAAAAGAGCAGCTTTCAGCAGCAACCAAAAGAAACGTAACTGGTATCTGTTTCGCCTACTCCAACCACCACTTGTTGCTGCTGTTGCCATGTGATGAACCTTTGCTGCTCAAACTCCAGTTGGGAGTTCACACTTCCCATATTCTGCAAGACATGACACAACAGCCATTAAGTGTCTTTTTTTTGGCACTGCTCAGACAAAGATGTGTATTTACAATGTGAAAAATTTTAAGCCCAAGTGCCCAAACATCCAGGAAATGAAAATATGTTGCCCACCCATCGAACTAAATTTCAACTGACTATGAAAAACGAAATTAAAGTGTAATTATTAGTTCGACATTTATGAAGGCCTCAATTTTTAAGGCTTAACATATCAGTGTTTAAGGCTAAAGATTCTTGGCGTTAAACTTAGTAACCAGCATGCAGAAGAGAACACCACAAGTGTTCGGAGGAGGTGACGAGCATGGCACATGCAAGATTCGAGCTTGTCCTCTTCACCGGCAGTAAGTGGTTACCAATTTGTCCTCATAAAAGCATTATTGCACAAACCAGCACTGGTTAAAGAAGCATTATTGAATGTAAAGATCTTCAACATTGCAGGAATACATACACAAATAATGAAACCGTAAAATAAGTATCCCAGTAGCAGATAGGAAAAGGAAAGTTTTCACCTACTCTGCCATCTGACAGCTATAACAGCCGGTGGCTTCTAGCTCACCATGTTGCCAGCTTAATTGCACCCAAGTCTTAGAAGAACCAAAAACTAGGCATTTTACAACATTTTGAAGGCTCATCACACAACCCAACCATCACATCAGAACTACCCAAGTCCGAAATGCATATATATGCTTAGGGGTCAAACTTTGAGAGGAGCTGAAAAGATAGAGGTTTGACACATTATATGTTACCACCTAAGGAAAGGGCAATTTGAGGGTTGCTAAAGTGGAAATGGGGTGTGTTCCACTTTGAGGGCACACAACCCTCCTAAACTGTTAAACCACCTCAGGAGTGGGCCAATATTCCCTATTAAAGAGCAGCCACTTCAATGCACCTGACAAGTTGGAGGAAGTGCATCCTGCTTAGAGATGTTTTTCATTATCACTATCACTCTTCCAAGCTTTTCCCAAAGCAAGCCAGACATGCAATTACTTCTGTCCATGCGGAAATCAGGAAGCAAAGTGGCAGATATGACTCGATGACACGCAGTTGTTAGGGCATAGGCAAAATCGTAGCCCAAGTTTTCAAGGGAGAATAATAAACACCTTTCAGGTACTTAACCAATGTTTAGGCTCAACTAGGGGTGTACGCAAGGAGTGGGAGAATAATAAACACCCGATCTAATCCGGTTGGGCTGTGAGTTATAATAAGTTGGATTGTGAGTTATATAATGAGCTGGATTAGATTGAGATTTTTTCAAAAAAATGAATTGGATAAACTTTAAAGGTTAACTAAACTAACTCAACCAACAACCCGAAACTAAACTTAAACTTTACTAATTGCAACCCAATCACTCACCAAAACCCATCCATGCCCAAGTCCAAAGTCCTAAACATCGCTTGCTCACATGTAAATGTAAATAGGGTAAATCAACTTAAACTAGACCTTACTCGGTTATTTTAGTGAAAAAGGGTGAAGTGGGAAATTTGGAGAGAAGGGTGGGAGGCAAATGTAAGTAAAGAGGACAATGCCATGTGAGCTGTAATTGTTTTATATCCCCTTTTTTTTTTTTCCTGTGAGAGAGAGAGAGAGAGAGAGAGACGGGTAAGGTAAAGATCAGAATGTGGCTATAGTGACCTTTGTTGTGGGGGTGTGTGCGTGTGGGAGCCACCTTGTCATAAAATGTCCAGAGTCCACTCGGCATTTACAAAAGCTGACAAGGGCGCATTTGTAGAGTCGACTGGCGGTACAACCACACACCAAGTGACCGTGATCGCATTAGGACCTCATAATTAGCACGTGGCGTCCAAATTAAATAAAAAGATCCATCGTCGTCATGATCATCCCCCCTACTTAAAACAACGAACATGGGATGTCACCAGAGACGGACTGCTTAGTTGATACTTCACAGGAGGAGGGATCTATGGCATCTTTGTTTCGAGGGATTGGGGGGTAATGATCCCCTTATTTGCTGAATTTTATCTCAACATTATGAGAGAGTAATCCTATGATTATCCCATCATGATCCATGCTTTCTTGAAACACAAAAACTCTATAATCCTCAATTTATCCTACAATCTCATCACTTATTTCGCCTTCAAATTTAAAACTCAAAGAAAGATTTATCGATTAAAATCAAGATGACCGTAGTATCTAGATCCGACCATATCTAAAGAATGTTTTTGAGGAATCAAGGTCTCCAACGTTCCAAATGCAGAGAAGACTTTTTTTTTTTTTTTTTTTCCTTCCAAAGAGTGCCAATTTTTTTTACCTCCAAATTAGAAGAAGAATGAAACAACCGACCTCTCATTTTGGATAAACCCGATTACCCAAACTCAAACTCTAATTTCCAAAAAAACTTTTTATGCAAGTGGGATGATAATAAATCCGTTTATCCAAAACAACCAAATTCCAATATCGGTATAACTTTTACGCAGAGGAAGATAAATTTGGCACTCAAGGTAACTCTTAACTCTTTACAAAATCTATCTTACGAGGTAGAGGGAAGATTGGATGACTTACTTGTAGGATGTGCGACAACGAAGCCTGCACCCTCGAAGTCGCACGTGCCGACGGCCCTCCCACGCCTTTGGTAATAGGAGTTGAAGGCAAAGGAAGCGTGCGCCTCCAACGTGTTTGGATGGTAACACGCCGCACCGGGCTGGATCTCCCTGCAGTCCGCACCCCCTTCGCCGCACGCGTAGTCCAACGCTGCCTGCAGTCTCTCCTCCCCGACAGCTCCGTTCGCCACGCACCACGTCTCACCACTCCCAGACCTTCTCCCATTGTTGGCTGGCGGCTTTACCACCTTCCTCGTCGTCCTCTCCTCCCCCCCCTCCTTCCCACCCTCACTACCATCACCACCACCTGCTGCATCGTCGCTGCTCGCGCTGCCACTGCCACTGCTACTGCCGCCGCCGCTACTACTGCCGCCGAGTTCGAAATCGATGTCGTAAACCTATTAATAACCATTTGTTAAAATAGCAAATTTATCGATGCAATCGTCTCAAGCTTTAGCTGCTACCACCACCACGTCCCACTATGATCAAGATATCGCTTTCAATTAAACCAACCAAGCGGTTAGAAGTTTAGACGAAGGAACCAGCAAGCTGCTCGACGGTCACAGTTGAGTAGTAGCCATCTTAGTTGATACGTGAAGAGGTCACGAGACCAAATCCCACCCTCAGCTTCAATGCAAGTTCACTCATGTAAGGTCATGGGCCCAAATCCCCAACCGCCTGGTCGGTTTGGGCACACGATTGAATTCGATGTACCGAATCGATATGAAAAGGACGGTTGGCTCTCTTATTGACGTTGAGAAGGTGGAGAGACAAAGAGAGGGACAAGTTGAGGTGCAAAAACGAAGGAAGGTACATGCATGCACCTTACCTTCCTTGGATGGGAATATCTTCTAAGTGCTAATAACATCATTAGAGTTCTACCAAACAACCAAACCAAACGGTTTGCTCTTGCTACATACGAGTCAAGGGGTGGATAATGATGCGTATCCTAATGAAACAGTGATGGTTAATATATATATATATATATATATATATAGTAGTAAAGGCTATAGTGAGTAAATTAATGCTAACACTCTTACGTACAGTCAAATCGCAAACCATTGCTAACTTAATCTGTTTTGCAAAATCAACAGATGATACTTAAAATTGATTTTATATGAAACGGAACCGATTGAAGTCTGATTAGAGAGCAAGCCGGAAAAACCAGCTCCTTGCTTGGATCGATTAATTAGTTTCCCGGTTCTTTGTCTTGAAACAACTTCGCTTTTCGGGTCGGTGCAAAAATTTAGCCCAAGTAGCACCATATATATATATCGGTGATGCTGTAACATGTCGAGTACGTATCATGGCACTCTTATGCAAAGCAAAATGCTGACATTAGTGCCGCTACGTGTCGAAAGTGGGACGTGCGTGTACATAGAAAGAAATAGAAAAAAATCCCGACCAGTACTAACATAACATGATTAACGACGTTATAGATAAATAAACCGACATAATTAGTCGATAATTAATTAAGCTGGATCGGTTTAGATCAAGCAATTAGTAGAGAGAAACGCGTGGCTCACCTTCTCCTCGGAGGGGTAGAAGAGCCCGTAGTTCCTCTCCGACGTCGGCCCGGGCTTCTTGTTCTCGTTGAACAGTGCAAAGATGTAGACGTCAACGTTGGCGTCGGGCTTCGCGGGCGTGCCGCCGTTCCCGGACAGCACCCTCCTTATCAGATTCCCATTGTACGCTGCGGCATTCTCCGCGCCGGCGCCCGTCTCGTGCACGTCCCCCTTCGACGGCCACCCGGTCTCCGACACCACAACCTTCACGTCCTTGTACCCCAACGCCCGTGTGGCCGCGAACACCGCATCAAGCTGTGCATCGAGGAGACTGTAGTAGATGAGCCCCGTGGCGGTGTCGGCGACGCCGGGGTTGGGCCGGAATAGGGAATAGTCGAGCGAGATGACGTCGGAGTTGGCCGCGTAGGCGAAGAAGGGGTAGACGTTGACCATGAGGGGTGACCCCGACCGGCGGAGCAGGTCGAGCATGGGGGTGATGGTGGAGGCGGCGAGGTCGGGTCGGAAGGCGCCTGAGGAAGGGGGGTAGGAGGAGGAGAGGGCGGTGAGGGCGAGCGGGGAAGAGACCTTCACGGAGCGGTCGAGGCGGAGGCGGTGGAGGGAGGAGTGGACGTTCGTCATGGCGGGGACAAGGGTGGAGGTGAGGTTGCGGGGGTCGGCGAAGACCTCGTTGCCAACGGCGACGGCGAGGATGCGAGTGGCGGGGAGGTAGGCGGCGACGTTGCGGAGGACCCAGGAGTGGGAGAAGGATGGGCGGGAGGCGGCGTGGAGGAGGAGCTCGTTGGGAAGGGTAACGGTGACGCCGATGGGGGTGCCGGAGAGGGCGCGGAGGACGGCGGGGTCTGCGTCGTAGAGCTTCACGCGGGTTATGCCGGAGCGGTGGAGGAGGCGGACGACGTTGGTGGCGGAAGGAAGGTCGTTCGCCACACGGCCCCAGTTCACCCCCACCGTCCCGGAGTCTGCAAAGATGGAGGAAGGAGCAGGAAAACCAGAGGCATTAGTTACCGGTGTTCGACAAAATGTTTGACTGAAGGAGGTGGGAGGAATGGAATGGGGTTCGAACGGTGACCCATTTCATGGTACGACGTGGTGAGTGTTGGGTAGTGGGTGGAGTGTGGGTAGAGGTGGGTGTGTGGCTGGGGACAGAGTGCGGGGGAGGTGCTCGACGAAATACGTCGCGGCGGGTGGTGGCCGGGAATGGGGTTTGGAGGGTGGCAAGTTGGGTGTTGGGTAGCCGGCAGAATGAGAGGAGAGGTGGGGTTGTGGGTGGGAAGGAGAGTGAAGAGGAGGTGTTCGAGGAAATGCCCCGAGTTTGGATGGTGCAGGTGGTGGTCGAGAAAAGGCGTTCCGGCAGGTGGTGGCGGGGTATAATGGGCTTTGGAGGGTGACCCATTTCAGGGGTTGGCGAGTTTTATGTGCTGGGTAGTGGATGGAGGGGGAGGAGAGATGGGTGTGTGCTCGGGGAAGGAGGAGGTGTTCGAGTGGGTGGTGGAGCTTCGGTGTGGTCGTAAGGGAGCATGCAGAAGAAGTGTGGAAGTAGAGGGGATGTCTTACCCGCAGGGAGAAGGGAGGAGAGGACAAGGAGGAGGATGGGGAGGAGAGGAGCCATCGGCGGTGATCCCTGTGGAGGGGGCTTGCAGTGGAGTTATAAGCTCTCTGCTATGCTCTGAGCTCCCTTGGTAGTGGAGGAGGTGGAGGTGGTGGTGGAGAGAGGAAGGAAGTGGGGGAAGTGGGAAGATCAAGGGAGGTGTGTCCGTATTATTATAGAGATGGAGACGAGACGGCGCGTGTTTGTGGACAGTCAAAGGCGCAGTTACCGAGCGGTTATTTTAGGCGAATTTGCATCGATTGCGTCTCTTATGTGCAATTTTTTGTACATACCCTCCTTACATCATTTTTGTCATACATAACCTTCATGCCATGCCTACCAAAAAATTCCATGTTGTGGAATTCCCTTAAATCCTCTATGCTATCGCTTTTGCCTATATATTGATTATTTTACTTGTGTATCTAGTCATTACGTTTTTGGATTTTAACAAATTTACAATCTATGTAGGTTTCACGCATTTTACGTGGTACCTGTGTTTGTTTCCATCGGACTTAAAAATCTCATTCAACCAATCTAAACACTTAAAAGAAGTATTTTAGTTTCTTATTCATTTGTATGAATTATGACATCACGTTAGAATCATCATAGATTTGACCAACACGAACCAACCCATAGGATCATGTTGAACTTGAATTGGAGCATTTTTAATTCAACACTTGGGCTTCATTTCTTAATCCTATCAATTACAGTACAGTTGAACTTAGGTCATTGAATGATTAGCTCAGCCTCAACGTTGACTAGCTTTACTAGGTTTAAGTAAGTCAGGATTGATGACAATTGGTGAAGTTTTCAACAAGAGGATGAACCCACATACGCAAACAAGTTATAAGAGGGATGTGCATGGCAATGATGAAGTGAGAAGGGTACATATGCAAAAATCATGCGTAAAAGGGGTACGTTTGCAGACTCCCCTTGGTAGGAAGGAGCCCCGTACTTACTCGTCATGATCAATTTAATGCTGGGTTAATTGCTGATGTGGCCCCGAGGAGTGGGGATATTTCATCTGTGGAACCCACCTCCTGATGCGTCACCTCCGCTCATGAACGTTGGGGAGGGAGTGGGAGGGAGCCCACCAGTTGCGCGGGGTAGCGCTCTGGGATGGACATCATCTCCAAAGGGGGAATCGGAAAGAGCAACGGGTGGGATTTGTACGTACGGTGCGGTCCCCTTCGTCGGTTAGTTGTAATGCCCAGTGGATTCCACCGCATTAGACATAACTGTAGATCTCCGGATATGGTGACCGTTTTATACGACCTGTAGTCATGTACCGTTGGTAATTTAGCTGCAACTTATCTAATGACCTATGATCGGTATTTTACTCGCATCTGCGGCCTACCTATCCTGTGTGGTAATATACTATTTATGATGCAGTAACCAGGGCAGTTAAAAACATTTATCAGTTTAATATTTATTTAGGATGGATTCGTCAAAAAAATAATAATAATAATTTTAATTTAACCGGTAAATAAGCGATCAAAAACTTAACATAACTTTACATTCATCTAGGTAAATGAATCGACTTAGACACGTTGAAGTTGTATTCTCATTTTTAAAGTGTTCACTCTTCACATCCCAATATTAAAGCATGCGATGGTAAGATAACTTAGAGATACCTCACTTCTATATTTTATGAATTATAAAGATATATTTTCTTATTTACATTTTTTATTTTGAGAAACATATTTTAAAATACTTATGATACAATTTTTTTATTTTTTTTATTTTTTACCTCATGTTTTATTTTTTTTAATTATAATTTGTTACATTTACATTTATAAAAAAATAATATACTTTAAAAGAGTCATAGATAAATCTTTACACTAATTCTAAATGAATCGAATTTAAATTAACAATATTTTAAATTTTACACTTAACCAAATTGTAAAATCTTTGATTAAAAAAATAAATTAAATCGAGTCTCATTCTTATTTTTTCTTATCTAAGTTTGATTCGTTTACATCTCCTATAAAAATCACTCCTATAGAAAGGGCTTATTAGGTAGAGGAATTTACGAAAAAAAATATAAGAAAAATAGAAAGAAAATAAAATTATGAGAGGAATTTTACACTCTTTTAATTTAGATGAAAAGTTAAAATTAAATTGGATATACGGGAGAAAAAGAACATCATGTTGTAAAATTATAAAGAGATAAAAAGAAGAATAAAATAATTACTTTTGAAATTAAACACCTAATTTTCATAAAATTAATTTTAAAATTAAGAGTTTCAAATGACAAATAAAAATCCCAATTCTGATAACCAAATAGTCCCTAGAATTCAAAGAAGATGCAGGTCAATGCCATGACTACCGTCAATCCTTATTCTCTCTGCTATCAAGATAGGAACTTAAGATTTAAAGGAACAAGTAATCAAGAGTCGAGGGCATGCTCTTGAGCTATTTGCTCCAGTGGTTTGTGTAAAAATAGATGACAACGGGATGAAGGTAAAATTATATTTTCAGATGTCACCCACATGCTCCATACCCAAGTTTCACCATATACTTTGTTCATTGGATCCATATTTTACTGATTTTTTTTTGTGAAGTTCACTCAACATATTATTGTAATGACCGCTTTAGCAAGTCTGTAACTGACTTTCTTGTCAATTTGGCTCAACAGAAAGTCCAAATTAACTAACCACCTCATATGAATACATGACACCCTCTACTTGTCACTAGTTTCAAGTGAAAATTAAGAAATATCTCCTAACACATCATTAAAGTTGCTTCAAAGTCAGGCATGACCTTTCATTGCATGACTAGTGGTTACCATCAATTTTATTGTAGTTAAAATTTATGGATAATGTTCAAAATCTACATTTTTTTTTAGCACGAAAATTAATTGAGTAATTTTTTATTTCACAAGCTAAGGAAGTATAAGAATCTTACAATTATTTAATTCACTAACGAATCTTAAAGATGGCATGTATCTTGTATAATTGTTGCGACCCGCTTTCGGCTCCCTACAGGATCCGAGAATGATTCGTCTCAACAAATCCCAAGATCTAGTCGTCCAACGAGAAAGAACTAGATGTCATAATCATTGTACAACCACACGAGTAACGTAACTAAGTAAAAAAATTATATGACTGAAAATAAAGGAAAGAAAACAATAAACCACTAGTGTTACGACCCAATTGCCAGATCCCTACAGGACCCGAGATCGACTCGCCTTAACTAATCCCAAGATCTAGTCATCCAACGAGAAACAACCAAAAGCAGGAAACAAATCACATTCACACATGCAATATAACTAAACAGAAGAAAAAACGAAACGTTAAAGAAAAGTAAAGCGAATTGTCTCAAAATA
Source organism: Thalassia testudinum (assembly GCA_037157565.1). Taxonomy (NCBI): domain Eukaryota; kingdom Viridiplantae; phylum Streptophyta; class Magnoliopsida; order Alismatales; family Hydrocharitaceae; genus Thalassia; species Thalassia testudinum. The sequence continues at coordinate 61,980,603 of JAZHRO010000030.1, forward strand.
GTACATGCCACTACAACAAAAACAACAGAAGGAAAACAGAAAGTAATAGGAATAATAATTTAAAAGTTCAGTACTCACAACTACAACAGAAAAGAAAAAGGGCAGGAAAGACGACTACGGTTGGTCTCAGCTAGACCCAGCACCCTCTGCAGCCGGAAACTCGAGCTGCTCAACTGCTGGTCCTGAATAGGGTCACGAAAAGACAAAGTCAGCGAACGCTAAGTAGAGTAGTGTTTACATTATTTACGTGCAAGTAAAGTAAAACAACAATCAGGTTTTATTCTCATTACTATTTATCTCATCTATGTATTTCTGGTTCATTTATTTCACAAAGGATCCAAGTATTTCTTGATCTTGCTTGTTCCTCGTGGGAACGATCTTGATTGCAGTATTTTTGTAGAGTAGAAGGTACACATGGTGCTCTCCTAGCCGGGAGAGTCCCCCGCGGTAGTTTTACACCCAATCAAACCACCCCGAGGTCATTATCGCGACGTAGCGGTGACTACGACAAGCGTGATAAGCGCACGGGTAGCTACCCCGCACTGACACGCGGTCAGTCGTTTCCGTTGGCGGGTACACCTAAAGTACAACACGGAACAGTATGGGGCCTTACCCTCTCAGAACAGGGGTCTCGCCCCTCCACAATCCGCGTACTCTCGTCCGACCAGCCCGGTTTGCCCAGAGGGCCTAAAATTAGGTGTAGGTTGGCTAGTCCTAACCCCGAGCCCTGTGGGGCGGCTAGTTCCCTCCCTACACTAGTAGCTCACCTCGGTACCACGTACGCGATGGCCAATAAGAGTCGGTGTAGAGTGACCAATCCTTCCCCGGGTCTCAACCCAAGGGTGGCTGGCTCCCCCTCTACACTAAAAGGGACAGTTGCTCTCCTTGGTACCGTATACACAAGGGCCAACTCACTTCCCGTCTACATACCAGATTTCCTTTCATACACAGGAGTTCTACTCCTAATTCCTCGTAGGGTTTATGCTCATATTCATCTCATTTATCAATATCCAGATCATATTATTCAACTTTCCATTTTTCCATTACATAGCAAGTAGCTTGTGTTTTCATATCTGACAAGGCAACTCATAAATCAACTAATACACATTGCTAGCAATTTAGTCAAACATGCATCTCAAGTGAACAGTATAGCTCAACATCATGCTTATACATTTCTACCCTAGGGTTCATTTCACATCTTAGAGTTGCAATCAATTTAATCTAAGCAAGCATATTATTTATTTACATTTTAACAAAAGAATTAAAGTACTCTACCGGTTATCATGGGGGGAATGGGGGCCTGCACCGCAGATCTTGTCGTCTCTGCTGGCCCTGAACATGCCACTGACTGGTAACCTGTACCAGAGACTAATTTACATCAAACGAGCTCAAAATAGTAGGTACTCTACACTAAAACGTAGAGAAACTCAAGTGGAAAACAGCGATTCTTCATTTGCGGAAATTTGATTCCGTTTGGGCCCTGAACGGGCCAAAAACACAGTTACTGTCCAAAATCAGACGTTTGGGACTAGTCCCAGAAGTCTTAAAAGATGTCAGATCTTACCTGGTGTCTCCTGCGGGTTCCTCTGACGTCTGGATCTCTCCGCGATCATGTAAAGGAAGTTCTAGACGTTGGACTATGCCTCCGGTCATCTGAAAGTGCCGTCGAACGTCTGGCGATGTGGTCAGACGTCCAAAAGTGCCTGGAAAGGCGCACCGTGCGCCTTTCCAACGCCTCGCACCTGTGTATAAAAATCGCAGACCTATTTTCAGCCAGACATTCCTACGCTACGATCTGCAAGGCGGATAGTAGCATAGGAAACACGTACTTCCACGCAATAATATGCTTTTAGACGTCCAGCTTCATCTCCGAACGTCCTGTTGCCTCTACAGACGGTCTGGTCGGCCCTCCAGACATCTGATACCGGAAGACTTCCTGTATCAGGACTTCTCTGCGCAACTCGCCCAGCTTGCACCTCCGCCCTTAGTCGACACAACGGCAACTCTAGCAGCTACAGGAGCTTGAGAAGCTCCCCGCCGACGTCCTCCTCTCTCCCATGAACTCCTCCTCTAGCTCCACCGAGCTCCCACGGCCTCGAACCTCCCTTCACATTCTTCCTTCCTCTCTCTCCCTCTCGTTCTCCCTCACTCACCCACTCACTCTCGCTCTCCCTCCTAACCCTCGCCGCGGTTGCAAAGGGAGGACGGCTAGAGGTGGTGGTGGTTGGTGGAGAGTGGCGTCGGTGAGGGGAAGAGGGCATTTAAATAAAAGGGGATTAGGGTTTAGGGATGAGGGGTGTGGAGGAGAGAGAGAAGCTCTGCACGTTGCCCTCGCGCAGAGCACAAAGAACGTATGATATTTTCCCACTTTCAGACGTCCGACCCTTCATCCAAACGTCCAGACAAATATCTGACGGTTAGTCTAGACGTCTTAAACACCCCAAACAAGCACCGGGTCATTTCAACATAACAAACTTAAATGAAGTTTCATCCCCGAAACTTGAGCTACGTCCGGTGTGGATAAGGTAACGTAAAAAACACATAACTTAAAGAGGACCGAAGTAGGTCCGAAGCAACATACCCTCAAAAAGTTCCGGGTATCGCTCTTGCATTGCTGCCTCAGGCTCTCAAGTCACCTCCTCGTACCGCTGGCTTCTCCAAAGAACCTTCACCAGTGGTACCTGCTTCCGTCTCAGACTCCGGATGTGTAACGACCCGATTCCCAAGTCCCTACGAGACACGAGAACCGGACCGACTCGACTAATCCCAAGACCTAGTCGTCCAACGAGGAAGTAACTAAAAGAGCAGTAAAATAAACCACATTCAACATGAAATATAACTAGCAGTAACAAAATACAGCAGTAAGGAAAAGAACTACTACAGCATGTACCACCACAACAGTAGAACAACATTTATAACATAACAAGAACTGCGAGTAAGGAAAAGTACAGAGAGTAACAAAAACTACTCACTACAGTGGAACAAAAAGGGCACAAAAGAACAGTGGTAACTCTACTGGACCCTACTCGGCCCAGCATCCTCTGCAGCCGCTGACCCTGGCTGCTCAACACCTAGTCCTGAAAAGTAACGAGTGTAACACGTCAGCGAAACGCTGAGTAGAGTGGCAGCTAAAACTAAAGAAACAGTAAAGTGTACAGTAACTGTTTTATTTTCTTTCTTCCTTTATTTATATCTTTCTATTATTTCACAATTTATCTATTTCTCAGATCCTTCACTTGATCTCGAATGTTCCTCGTGGGAACGATCTTGATTGCAGTCTTTTTCGAACAGTAGAAGTAACACGTGGTACTCTCCTGGCCGGGAGAGTCCCCCGTGGTGATTCTACTCTCAGTCAATCACCCCAAGGTCACTGACAGACGTAACGGTGACTTCGGCACGTGCGGTAAACGCACGGGTAACTATCCCGCACTGGCACGCGGTCAGTCGTTTCCGTTAACAGGTGCGCCTAAAGAACAGCACGAAACCAGTATATGGTAGAGCCCTCTCAGTTACAGGGGTCCAACCCCTCCACAGTAACCAAACAGGGGCCTTGCCCCTCCACAGTCTGCACACCCTCGACTGACTACCCTGGTTTGCCCAGTGGGCCTAACAAGTCGGTGTAGGTGAGCTAGCAGGACCCCGGGGCCTTCGGGGTAGCTAGTACTCGCCCTACACTAATAGCTCTCCTCGGTACTGTGTACACGAGGGCCAACAAGTCGGTACAAAGTGGCCAGACCTAACCCCGGGTCCCTGGGGCGGCTGGCTCCGCTCTGCACTAAGCAGGTAATAGGTGCTTCTCCTTGCATTACGTACCCAAGAGACAACACACCTCCACAACTTTCCTTCTCAGTTCCATTTCATTCTCTTTCCAGGAGTTCTACTCCTAACTCCCCGTAGGGTTCCAGCTCTTTTGATTCAGCACATTCAAGTTTCACCATTTCCAGTTTCACGTCCATACAACCCATATTCTCAATCATGTTCATTTATTCATAACAGGCAGCTGTTAAATCAATTTACAGGCAGCTATTATTTCCTTTCCACATTTTCCAAGACTGCAATATCTATATTCATTTCGCTAGTTTTTCAGTCCTAAGATTCATGCCGTACCCTAGGATCTATCATTCAATCTAGTTTTCCAGCCCTAGGATTCATGCAATACCCTAGGATCTATCATTTAATCTGGTTTCTCATTCCTAGGATTCATGCAATGCCCTAGGTTCTATTAATTGTTCCATAATTGTAACAAATTATGTTAATAATTTCTAAAGCCACTCTACCAGCTCCAACGGGAGTACTGGGGGCGTGGTCGGAAATCCCGCGCGCCTCCGCAATCCCCAAGACTGAAATGGAACGGGGTCCTATCACAAGGATCAAACACAAGGAGTTTCTCAGAACAGTATATAATTACTGGAAACAGGTAGAGGATCTTATCCCGAAAAGAACGCAACTCGAAACGCGGAAAACGGACTCCGAACGGGCCCTAAACGGGTCGAAAACGACGAAACAATCTAAAATCAGACGTCTTAAAAAGTGGGTCAGATGGTACCTTTGTCCTGCGTAGTCTCTCGGACGTCCAGAAGCCTGCGGGGGCGTCTGGCCTAGTTCCCAAACGTCCAATGGTCACCCTGGATGTCTGGAAGTTGTTTCCGTCGTCTGGCACTACGTCCAGACGTCTGATTCGCGTTGGATGCTAATCTCAAAGCCTGCACGTACCCACTCATCGTTCTCAGTACGGACGGTCACAGAAAAGGAAGAAGGACGAAAATAACTTACTTGCCAGACGTCTGGATAGTCCTCCAGACGTCTTCACTGTCGTCTGGTTGGAAGACCAGACGTTTGATTCTGGAAAAATTTCCAGAATCAGAGCTCGACGCGCTCTCCGCCCGTGACGCACGGCCGCGCTGCGCCTTGTCCGCTTGCTGCTCGAGCTGCAGCAGCCCTCCAGCGACGCTCCACGCTCGCGGCTCCCCCACCGGTCGGCTCTAGCTGCCCTGGCAAGCTCAAGCCCTCACGGCCGAGCGTCTCCTCCCTCGCGCAACGCCTCCTCCCGCACACCCACCACGGCTGCCGCTGCCACCGCTCCCTCACTCTCGCACTGGCTGGAAGAAGAAGAAGAAGGGAGCGGAGGAGATGAGAGTGAGGGAGAGGGCGAGGGCCCTTTTAAAGCCGCGCGGGGAGAGAGAGAGCGAGAGAGAGGGGCGCAGCCTGCGCCCGCAAGAGGAGAGGGAAAAGGAGCATCGTAGGTCTGCGTGCGCAGGCGCGCAGACGAAATCCACCGTGCCGCAGAAAATCAAATCCTGGACATCTGGAAGGGGTCCCAAACGTCTGGTCAGACGTTTGGGCCAGCTCCTAGACGTCTTAAAAGACGTTTTGAAGCTGCGGTCGTAACAGGACGGCTCTGTCTAGTATTTGTACTGGCCTCTCGGGATAGGTCAGGTCGTCCCCCACCTCGATACTCTCGTGGCTCCGAACGTGACGGGGATTGGTGATGTACTTCTTGAGGTTGAACACGTGGAACACGTCGTGCACTCTAGAAAGCTGGGGAGTGTTATGACCCAGTTCCTGGATCCGTACAGGACCCGAGATCGGCTTGTCTCGACTAATCCCAAGACCTAGTCGTCCAACAAGAAATAATCAAAAGCAGAAAAATAAACCACATTTACACATGCAATATAACTAAGTAGAAGAAAAGAACGAAACAGTAAAGAAAGTAGAACAACTGTCTCAAAACATAGTACATGCCACCACAACAACAACAAAAAATGGAAAGGAAACAGAACGTAACAGGAACAGTAAAATATATGTCCATTACTCACTACAACAATAGAAAAACAAGAGCTGAAAGAACGACTATAGTTGGGCTCGACTAGGCCCAGCACCCTCTGCAGCCGGAAACTTGGCTTGCTCAACTCCTGGTCCTGAGCAGGGTTACGAAAAGACAGAGTCGGCGAAAGCTGAGTAGAGTGGTGTTTACATTATTTAAGTGCAAGTACAGTAAAACAACAACATGTTTATTTCTCATTTCTATTTATCTCATTTATATGTTTCTGGTTCATCTATTTCTCAAAGTATCCAGGTATTTTTTGATCTTGCATGTTCCTCGTGGGAACAATCTTGATGCAGTCTTTTCCGTAGAGTAGAAGGTACACGTGGTGCTTTCTTGGCCGGGAGAGTCTCCCGTGGTAGTCCTACACCCAGTCAACCACCTCGAGGTCACTGTCGAGACATAGCAGTGATTACGGCACGCGTGATAAGTGCACGGGTAGCTACCCTGCACTGACACACGGTCGGTCATTTTCGCTAGCGGGTATGCCCAAAGTACAGCACGGAACAGTATAGGGCCTTGCCCTCTAAGAACAGGGGTCTCGCCCCTCAGAACCAAACAAGGGTCTCGCCCCTCCACAGTTCGCGTACCCTCGTCTGACTACCCCGGTTTACCCAAAGAGCCTAACAAAGTTGGTGTAGGGTGGCTAGCTCCGTTCCTACACTAGTAGCACGCCTTGGTACCACGTATGCAAGAGGCAACAGGAGTTGGTGTAGAGTAGCCAATCCTAACCCCGGGTCTCAATCCAAGGGAGGCTAGCTCCGCTTTACACTGAAAAGGGACAGTTGATCTCCTTGGTACCACGTACAAGAGGGCCAGCACACTTCCTTTCTACATTCCAGATTTCTTTCATGCACATGAGTTCTACTCCTAATTCCCCGTAGGGTTCATGCTTATATTCACCTCATTTATCCACATTCAAATCTCATGTTTCATAACTCGTTTCTCATCCATGTACGGGCAGCTCGTGTTATCATAATATAGTTCTCAATCATAAACATGAAACTAGTGGTTTATCAGTTCAATTTCTCTTTTACACACAGGTAGCTCGTATTCTAACATGCATCTCAAATAAGCCAGAGTAGTTCCATATCATTCTCATGCATTCCTACCCTAGGGTTCATTACATATCCTAGAGTTTCAATCAATTTAATCTAAGCAAACATATTCTTTATTCATGTCTTAAAAATTGCATTAAACTACTCTACCAGGTATCACGAGAGGAATGGGAGCCTGTGTCGCAGATCTCGTCGTCTCCGCGAGCCCCGAACACGCCACTGGCTGGTAACCTGTACCAGTGACCAATGTACATTAGACGAGCTCAAAACAGAAGATACTCAACATGAACACGTAAAGAAACTCGTGTGGAAAACAGCGGTACTTCGTTTGAGGAAATCTGATTCCGTTTGGGCCTTAAACGGGCCAAAAACATGGTTATTGACCAAAATTAGACGTCTGGGATTAGTCCCAGACATCTTAAAAGATGTCAAATCTCACTTTGTATTTCTTGTGGTGTGCTCAGACGTCTGGATCCCTTTGCAACCATCTGGGGGCAGCTCCAGACATCTCACACTCCTTCCAGTCATCTGGAAGGGCTGTCGGACGTCTGGCAATGCGGTCAGACGTCCAAAAGCACTTGGGAAAGTGTACTGCACTCCTTCCCAAAGCCTTCACCCGCGTACGAAAATGCAAGCACAAATCCATAACTAGCTCATTTTGACCTAATACAAAGGATAAAAGCTCCTACATAACTTAGTAAAGGGCTTAATTGAGGAATAAGTGTTCTGAGAAGAAAATATGAAATAAAGGTTAAAAACTGTAATTTCACCATTGCAGTACATAAACGGAATTTCTCAGAGACCGAACATAGGTCAAATGATCTAAATAAGATAAAAAGTGGGTTGAATCAATCAGAAATTGGTTCATGAGCAATTTAAGAATTAAATGACATTCTGTAACCCTAAAACAAACCCACTTCAATTCACGAGGTTCGAGGCAAATTAAAAATGGAATAAACTCTCTAAAATTTATATAAAAATAATTTCTAGGGTTTAGAACCTTCAATTTGGCCTTGGGGACCCATTTTGACCTACATTGAGAATCATACCCAATTAACAACTTAATTTGGGTTTTTGCGTAATTTGACCAGTCAAACAAGGTTTAATCTAGAAATAAAATTCACCATCAGAATCCTTAGGTCCTAATTAGTCATGTATAAAAACTTGAGCCTAAGAAGAAACCTTCTTTACCAACTTTACACTTTGGTCCTCATATATTTACTTTTTAGCCCTCAACTTTTGAACCCTCACATTATGGCCCCTAACTCTCCTTCGTTATTTGCGTTTAGGTCCCTCCTGCAAAACCTGAGCAGCACCATGCTCCGGCAGGGCGCCGCGCAGGGTAAGGGGGGCCTGCCAGGTCAAACGGGGGTGCCCTACGTCGTCAGCCGTCGCAGGAGCACCCCCCTGAGTGCTGCAACCACCCATACCGGCCGTATGAACGCATGGACGGTATGGGTCTCCTTCCTCCGGCATCCTCCGGCGAGGGAGGCACGTCGCCCCCCTCCGCCCTCCTCTCCGTCTCTACCTCTATAGAAACCCCACAAGCTCTGCCGTTCTCCTCAGCTCGGATCTGACGGAGATACCCCCTCACTTCCTCTCTTCCCACTCCGACAGACGCCCCCTTGCTCTGGCGGTTTCTCCTCCTCCTCCTCGTCGCTCTGCTGCAATACCAGCAGCAGAGCCACCTCCCTGATCTTCCTCCGCGTCGTGCAATACCAGCGCGCGCTGCCTCTGCCCCGTCGTCGCCGCCGTCCTCCCCCACTAGGCACCTTCTTCTTCGGCGACAGCAGGTACAGCCGTCCGCCTCCTCGCCCCCTTCGTCCCTTTAGTTAGGTTAGAACTACTTCCCTGCCTCCTCTCTCTCTTTTCCCCCTGCTATTTTTATCTAATTACCCCTCGACCGCGCCTAATCACCCTCACCTTCTCCATCTCCGGCCAAACTCCGGCGACCCGCTCCCGTCACTCCAGCACCCCACACAGCTCGCCGACTCTCACAGAACCTCCACCTCCTCACCCTGATCAACCTCTGCCCTTCCACTTCCCACCAATCGCCCTCTGCAGACCCACCGACCAAACCCATCTCCCAACCTGCAGTTTGACCTAGGGCGGCCCTTAGGCTCCGCCCCGCCACCTGCAGACCCCCCGACCACCTTCGCCGTGCTACGGCGAAGGTCCTCCACGTATCTGATTAGGCCGAGAGGCCATTTGTCTGTGAGCAGGTACTTCGCTCGCCGCCGCCATTGCTGAGTGAAGCAGCTTCTTCGACCTGCTCCTCCAGGCGCGCCACGCCCAGGTCAGACTCCCAGGCTGCGCGGGGCATCTCCGCAAAGAAGTCCCAAGCTGCAGTTGGGGAAAAGCCTTCGCATGGAGCCTCGATTGTGCGCTGCCTCCTCCACGCGGGCGTCCAATTGGGGTGGGACATTTAGTCCCACCTCGGAAACTCACTGAGGCGAGCAGGCGCTTAAAGGCAAAAAGTGCCTTAAGCTGTTCACCTCAGATCACGGGGTGAGGTCCCCTTCACCCGCCCGATTACCCGACCTCATCCGCGCTCGCCCCGCGGACCTGGCCCGACCTGCACTCCTCGCCCACCACCTCACGCCGGTGGGCCTGGACCTGGGCGCGACCCGCTTACCCGACTATCCGGCAGCTCTGGGAGAGCTATCCTATGAGTGAATTCTGAGAGAGAGAGACGCGGGGGAGGGTAGAGTAGGTTTTGCCGTCTGATTGAACTTTGAGTGTGCAGGCACAGGTGAAATAGAAAGAAGACAGGAAGAAGAAGGACTGCGAGAAGAAGAAGAAAGCCACAGAGGAAAGAAGAAAAGACGCACTGTAGCAGCAGCTACTTAAGTCGTCTGATTGAGAAATCAGACGACGCTCTGAAGGCAAAGAAGGAGAAGAAAAGAGAACAGGACCGCAAGGAAGAAGAAAAAGAAAGAGACGGATAGAAAGAAGAAGAACAGAAGGAAGAAGACAAAGAAGAGGAGCAGAAGACGAAAAGAAAGAAGGACTGTGAGAAGAAGAAAGAAGAAAAAAAAAGAGAGAGAAGAAGAAAGAAGACAGATGAGAAAGAAGAAGGAGAAGCCAACAAACTCTCTCTCTCTCTTTATTTTTGTAATAGAAATACTGTACTTCTAGAATACAACTTGCTCCCTGAGTTCGACCTCGGGAGAACTTTATTTTCCGAGTAAAAAATATCTGTAATGATGGCAATAACTAGCTGTACTACAACGCTATTTCTTTAACAAAACCTAGTGATAAGTTATCGGCCACTCATCACCCAACACCTCCTGCGCTGAAATCTTCTACATGGCAGAAAGCAGCGAGGAAGGTACGTACCTTACGATATTGCGTGCTTCTAGACGTCCGGCTTCAGCTCCGGACGTCCTGGTGCCTCACCAGCCGTCTGGACGTCACCCCAGACGTCTGATACTGGAAAACTTTCAGTACCAGAACCTCGTCGCAGCTCGCCCTGCTCATAACTCCGCCTGCAGCGACAACTCTAGCAGCTGCAGGAGCTTGAGAAGCTCTTCGCCGGTGTCCTCCTCTCTCCCAAGAGCTCGTGGTTAAGCTCCACCGAGCTCCCACGGTCGTTTCCCTCCTCCCCCGATCTCACTCCCTTGTACTCTCTCACTCTCGCTCTTCCCCGTTCTCCCTTGTCGGCTCCTCTCTTCCTCGTCGTGGCAGCAGCAGCAAGGATGGGAGGCTGGAGGGCGTGGTCGTCACAAGGGGAAGGTGGAGGTGGGGGTGGCTTGAGTGGTGTGAGGGGGTGAGAAGAAGAGGTGGGGGTTTTATATAGGAGGGGAGTTAAGGTTTAAGGGGGGTGACGATGAGAGGAGAGAGAGACCTCTGCACGCCGCTCGCGTGCAAAGCGTAAATCTAAGTATGAAAATCCCACTTTCAAACGTTCAGGCACATGTTCAGACATCTGTACAGACGTCTGACTGAAACTCCAGATGTCTTATCCGTCTAAAAAGGCAACAGGTCATTTCAGGGAGGAAGGGAAAGTGATGGGAACACTATCATGAGCCCTAACTAACTCATTTTGATCTAAAAAAGAGAACAAAAGCTCTTACATAACCGAGTGAAGGGCCTAACTCAAGGAATAAGTAGTCTAAAAGAAAAGCAAGAAACAAATGATAAAACTGCAATTTTACCATTTCATTACAACAATGGGATTTCTCAGGGGCTAAACATAAGTCAAATGGTCTTAACAAGATAAAAAGTGGGTTGGTTCAATCGGGAAAGGGTTAATGTGAGATCTGGGAATTAAATGACTTCTTGTAATCCTAAAATAGACCCACTTAATTTAACAATGTTCTGGTCAGGATAAAATTCAATTAAATCATCTAAAAATCATGAAAAAATATCATCTAAGGTTTAGAATCTTAAATTTGGCCTTTAGAACCTATTTTGACCTAAATAGGGGTCCTAGCCAAATATTTACCCTAAATTGAGTTTTTATGTAAAATGCCTAGTCAAACGTAGTCAAACCTAAAATCTATCTTCACCATTGGATTCCTTAGGTCCAAATTAGGTTTATACCAAAATTTGGACCTAAGGGGAGTTCACCTTAACCTATTTTGCAAAACAGTCCAACCCAATTACTTTTATGCCCCTAGCTTTCGAAAACCTTGCAGACACCCCCTTATCTTCCTTGTCGTTCTTTGCAATTAGGTCTCTCCGCCAATAAAGCGGAGGAATCCTACTCCGGCGAGGATTCAAGGGGGGATTTCTCCTTGATTCCTCAGAGACTCAAATTTGAAAGAGAGATTCTCTGAGGAATTCCCGACCATATGAACACATTTTCAAGCCCTGATTGTCACCCAATCTCTCATGTGAACGCATGAGAGATTTGGGTTTCTCTCACAATCCTACTCCGACGAGGATGCCCGTGCTTGGAAGTTTACCTTCCAAGCACAAGGCCCTCTGCCAGAGACTATAAAAGACACCCCAGGTCCTCCCATCCATTCTCAGCTTGGTTTGGCCGGAGACAACCCCTCAAATTCATCTCTTCTCCTCCGGCCAGACATCCAGCGGGCTCCGACGACATATTCCTCCTCTCGTCACTCTGCCACAACACCAGTGGCAAAGTTGTCTCCACCTCCATCGTTCGCGTTGCGCCATACCTGCACATGCGTCTGCATCCATTTCGTCGTCGCCGCCCCCTTCTAACTAGATCTTTGTCTCCGGCGGCGGCAGGTTCGTGCCATCCGCCACCTCTCCCCCCTTCATCCTTAACTTAGGTTAGATACTTTCCTCTCTCTCCTCTTTATTTTCTCCCTCTTTATTTCCCAAAACACCCTTCAACAACCACAGACCACCACCATCGTCTCCACCTCTGGTAGAGCACAGGCGAGGTGCCTCCGTCACTCCACGCACCCATCCACCTCGCCAAACCCCTCAGAAGCTCCGCCACCTTCCACTGATCATTCTCCCCCACTCCATTATAAGGACCCGTTCTATTCTGAGCCCTTTAGGACATCTAGACTATCGGTCAGACATCTGGTAAGACGTTTGGACCCCTTCCCAGACGTCTGATAATTGAAAATTTGTACGTAGCTTCGCATTTACGCACTGGCTACGCGTAGGCTGCCTTTTTCCTCTCTTCTCTCTCTTCTTTCTTCCCCGCAGAACCCTAGCGCACCCTTATATAAGACCCCTCTCCCCATTCCTCTCTTCCCTACTCCACCACAGCCACCTTCCTTCCTTCCTCTCCATTGCAGCGAGAGGGGCAAGCGCGAGAGAGGGCGTGAGAGCGAGCGACGAGGAGGAGAGGCAGCGTAAAGAGAGGAGGAAGAGCTTGAGCTCGTGGGAGCTCGCCGGAGGATGCACAGTCGGAGCGACGCATGCAGGAGGAGCGCGTTGGGGGAGACGACCCTAACACTTTGTTGCAGCCAAAGCTGTAGGTGAAAAGAAAAGGCCGTGGCTGCGCGCAGCGAGGAGCAGGAGGTCATTCTAGTTCTGGGATTTTCCCAGAATCATACGTTTGGCGTGTCGTCCAGACGAGGGTTGGACGTCTAGTGACGACACCAGACATCTAAAAGTAGAACTTTGCGAAGGTACGTTCCTCTTGCGGTTACGGCCATGCAGGTCGCACCGCGGCTGTTATGACCCTGGCATCAAACATCGTTTAAGACGTCTGGGAATTGGTCTAGACATCTGGAAGGCTTCCCAGACGTCTGGAATTTAATTTTTTCAGCGTACGGCTTCGCGTCTGCACGCATGCGCGCGCAGACTGAACAGCCGCCCTCCTTTCTTCTCTTTCTTTCCTCCCTGCAGGCGCAGCCTTTCTCTCTCCCTCCCCACTGCACCTTCAAATACCCCCTCTCCTCTCCTTCACCCTCACTCCACCGCCTTCTTCTCCTCCTCCTTCTTCCTGTTAGCATGAAAACGAGTGGGCGAGGGCAGCAGCTGCTGCTGTGGGTGCGCGGGGAGTTGCAGCGAGAGGGAGAAGGGTTAGAGTGCGAGGGTGCGAGCTCGCCAGAGCAGACAAGGCCAGCCGGCGGGTGCGCAGTAGGAGCGTGACGTTGGGGAGGAGATGCTGCAGCTCAGGCAGCAGGCGAGCGCGACACGACACGGCCATGCGCAGCAGGCGGAGGGCGAGGAGGTCCTGATTTTGGGAAAATTTCCCAGAATCAGACGTCTGGAACGACGTGGGAGACGTCTGAAAGGTACGATATTTTTCCTTTCCTTCTTTCGCGTGTACGGCCATGCAGCCGTTCCGCTAAAAGTTTCTGCCTCATTTCGTGTTGAGGACGGTCGCGTGTGCGTGCAGATCTCATTCGAGAAGGTGCAAGGGCACGCCCTCCCACACAGATCGGACGTTTGGGCACAGCACCAGACGGCAGAGAGGGTCTCCAGACATCCGGAGTGACAGTCGGACGTCTGGAACTGAGTCCAGACTGTTCAGTAGGATTCTGGACGTCTGAAGGACCACGTAGGATCAAGGTATGACCTGAGCCATCGTTTAAGACGTCTGGAAGATGTTCCAGACATCTGATTTTGGGCAGATTTGTCGTTTTTTACCGGTTTAGGGTCCGTTCGAAGTCTGTTTTTCGCGTTTCAAGTTTCGTTCTTCTCAGATTTAGTTCCTCCACCTGTTTACAGTAATTGTATCCTATTCTGAGTAGCTCCTTGTAATTGATCCTTGTGTTAGGACCCCGTTCCGTTGAGACTATGGGGGTTGCGAAGGCATGCGGGCTTGCCGATCACGCCCCCAGTACTCCCGATTTTGCGGGTAGAGTGGCTTCCCTTAGTTAATTACAAACATTATTTCATATCTGAATTAAATGATAGATCCTAGGGTATGGCATGAATTCCAGGACCTGAAAACTAGACTGAATGATAGATCCTAGGGTGTGGCATGAATCCTAGGAACATAAAACATTGAAACAAATGTCTTGAATGCCTAAATTGTAGTCATGGATAAGTGGATAAAATAATGATAATTGACTGTAATTGGATAACAGCTGCCTACGAAATATAGAGTACTGTTACTAGTAACTGTTGCATGTAATTTCTGTTGGTTGAGATTAAATACGAGCTTCTTGTATACAAATTGGAAAGGAAAAGAAGTTGAATGTTGGAACACATACTATATGCAAATAAACTTGAAATAATAAAACCTAGTATGGCTTGTCCTGAGAAACATGAGCATGAACCCTACGGGGAATTAGGAGTAGAACTCTGGAAATAAATGGGATGAAACTGGAAAAGTGAATGGGAAAGTTTGTTGTCTCTTAGGTACGTAGTACCAGGGAAAGCACCTGTTACCTCTTAGTGGAGAGGAAAGCCAGCCGCCCTAGGGACCCGGGGTTAGGTCTGGCCACTTTGTACCGACTCTTGGCCCTCGCGTACACCGTACCGGGGAGAGCTACTAGTGTAGGGAGGGAGCTAGCCACCCCACGGGTCCCGGGGTTCAGCTAGCCGTCCTACATCGACTTGTTAGGCCCACTGGACAAACCAGGATAGTCAGGCTAGGGTGCGCGGACTGTGGAGGGGCAAGACCCCTGTTTGGTTACTGTGGAGGGGCTGAACCCCTGTTACTGAGAGGGCTCTGCTCTATACTGGTTCTATGCTGTGTTTTGGGACGCACCCGTTAACGGAATCGACTGACCGCGTGCCAGTGCGCGTGTCGTAATCACCGTTACGTCTGTCAGTGACCTTGGGGTGGTTGACCGAGGGTAGGACCACCACGGGGGACTCTCCCGGCCAGGAGTGCACCACATGCTACTTCTACGTTTCGGAAAAGACTGCAATCAAGATCGTTCCCACGAGGAACATTCGAGATCAAGAGAAAGACCTGAGAAATAATTCGAGAATGAGTAAATAGAAAATAAAGAAAGAAATTAAAAATAACAACTACTTGTCCACCTTACTATTTTTCTTAGCTAGTCGGTTGCCACTCTACTCAGCGTTTCGCTGACGTGTCACCTCTGTCACCTTTTCAGGACCAAGTGTTGAGCAGCCAAAAATAGGGAGAAGGGCTTTCCAAATGAAGAAGGGATTTTAGCGACGTCCGAGACGTCCCTTGTTAAGACCCGAGACATCAAACACACTTTAAGACGTCTGGGAGTTGGTCCAGACGTTTGGTCAGACGTCTGGACGCCTTCCCAGATGTTTGGAAATAAATTTTGGCGTGCGTACAATCGTGAGTCTGCGCTCGTGCCACGCGCAGACTGAAACCCACCGACCTGCAACACCTTCTTCTCCCCCCCCCCCCCTCCTGCCTACTTATATCCTCCTCCCCCCTCTCCCTCGTTCACCACCCCACCGTCTTCTCCTTCCTCCAGTGCGAGCGCGAGAACGGGAGTGAGAGCGAGCCGCCGCTGCTGCTGGGTGGAGTGGCAGAGGGGAGAGGTGCAGTGAGAGGGAAAGGGGAGAGAGAGCGCGTGAGAAAGAAAGAGAGAGAGAGCTCTCCGGAGCAAATTGATGTCGGCCGGTGGGCGCACGGAGGAGCGTGGTGCTGGGGAGGTTCCCCTGGTGCTGCAACAGCTCAGGCAGCAGGCAGACAAGCGCGGCACGGCCGCACGCAGCGGGAAGAAGACGAGGAGGTTCTGATTTTGGGAATTTTTCCCAGAATCAGACATCTGGACCTACATCCAGACGACGCGGGCGACGTTTGGAGGGAGCTCCAGACGACTGAGAGGTACGAAATTTCTCCTGGACCTCCTTTTGCGGATACGGCCATGCAGGCCATTCCGCTGAGGTTCTAAGATGTGTCGTGTTGAGGAGGTTTTCGTCGCGCGTGCAGGTTTCATTTCGGGAAGGCGTGGGGACACGCCCTCCCACGCAGTTCAGACGTCAGGGCAAGGCATCAGACGGCGGAGAGAGTCTCCAGACGTCCGGAGAGGTGGCCGGACGTCTGAAACTGGGTCTAGACGGTTCAGCTGGATCCCTGGACGTTTGAGGAGCAGCGTAGAGTGAGGTATGACCTGGACCACTTTTTAAGACGTCTGGAAGGTGTTCCAGACGTCTGATTTGAGTCAGAGTTGTCTTTTTGACCCGTTTAGGGTCCGTTCGAGATCCGATTTCCGCGTTTGAGATTCCGTTCTTCTCAGAATTAGTTCCTCTACTTGTTTAAAATACTTGTATCCTATTCTGAGTGGTTCCTTGTGATTGATCCTTGTGTTAGGATCTCGTTCTATTGCGACTTTGGGGGTTGCGAGGCACGCGGACCCGCCAATCACGCCCCCATTACTCCCAGTTTTGCGGGTAGAGTGGCTTTCCTTAGTTAATTACAAACATTAATGCATATCTAAAATAAATAATAGATCCTAGGGTGTGGCATGAATCCTAGGACCTGAAAACTAGATTGAATAATAGATCCTAGGGTATGGCATGAATCCTAGGACCTGAAAACTAGATTGAATAATAGATCCTAGGGTATGGCATGAATCCTAGGACCTGAAAACTAGATTGAATCATAGATCCTAGGGTATGACATGAATCCTAGGACCTGAAAACTAGATTGAATGATAGATCCTAGGGTATGGCATGAATCTTAGGACCTGAAAACTAGATTGAATCATAGATCCTAGGGTGTGGCATGAATCCTAAGAACGGAAACACTGAAACGAATGTCTTGAATGTCTGAATTGCAGTCTTGGATAAGTAGATAGAATAATGATAATTGCCTATAATTGGATAACAGCTACTGGTGAAATGTAGAGTACTGTTGCTAGTAACTGTTACATGTAATTTCTATTGGTTGAAATTAAATACGAGCTGCTTGTATATGAATTGGAAAGGAAAAGAAGTTGAATGTTGGAACACGTACTATATGCGAGTAAACCTGAAATGATGAAACCTAGTATAGCTTAGCCTGAGAAACATGAGCATGAACCCTACGGGCAATTAGGAGTAGAACTCCTGGAAATAAATGGGATGGAACTGGAAAAGTGAACGGGAAAGTTTATTGTCTCTTGGGTACGTAGTATCAAGGAAAGCACACGTTACCTCTTGGTGCAGAGGGGAGCCAGCCGCCCTAGGGACCCGGGGTTAGGTCTGGCCACTTTGTACCGACTTTTGGCCATCGCGTACACTATACCGGGGAGAGCTACTAGTGTAGGGAGGGAGCTAGCCACCCCTCGGGCCCCGGGGTTCAGCTAGCCATCCTATACCGACTTGTTAGGCCCACTAGGCAAACCAGGGTAGTCAGGCGAGGGTGCGCGGATTGTGGAGGGGCAAGACCCTTGTTTGGTTACTGTGGAGGGGCTAGACCCCTGTTACTGAGAGGGATCTGCCCTATACTGGTTCCGTGCTGTACTTTGGGCACACCCATTAATGGAAACGACTAACCGCGTGCCAGTGCGGGGTAGCTACCCGTGTGTTTATCGTGCATGCCGTAGTCATCGTTACGTTTGTCAGCGACCTTGGGGTGGTTGACTGAGGGTAGGACCACCACGGGGGACTCTCTTGACCAGGAGAGCACCACGTACTACTTCTACTTTTCGGAAAAGACTGCAATCAAGATCGTTCCCATGAGGAACATTCGAGATCAAGAGAAAAATCTGAGATATAAACCAAGAAAGAGTAAATAGATAAATAAAGAAAGAAATTAAAAACAACAGCTACCTGTCCACCTTTACTGTTTTTCTTAGCTAGCTGGTTGCCACTCTACTTAGCGTTTCGCTGACGTGTCGTACTTACCACCTTTTTTAGGTCCAGGTGTTGAGCAGCCAGAGCCTACGGCTGCGGAGGGTGCTGGGCCTAGTAGAGCCCAATAGTTGTACTTTGTTGTACCCGTTTTTTCTGTAGTAGTGAGTGCTCTGTTACACCTTTATACTCTTTTATTGTAAACTTCATATTTCTGTACCTGTTTTTAATTTTCTACTTTTGTGGTGGTGTGTACTGTAGTAGTTCTTTTCTTTACTGCTATACTTTTGTTACTGTTAGTTACTTGTATGGTGAATGTGATTTATTTTACTGCTTTTTGGTTGCTTTCTTGTTAGACGACTGGGTCTAGGGATCAGTCGAGTCGGTCCGATTCTTGTGTCCCGTAGGGATTCGAGAACCGGATCGTAACATCGCTAAAACCCTTCCCAAAATGTCGGTGAAGACCCCTGCCCGCCGGTCGCTCGCCCGCAGCCGTGCTTCCTCGTGCCCGATCCATGTGCGTGTGCCACAAGCTGTCCGATCAAAGATCGGACGGCTAGGATCTCGCGCGAGGCACTCACCTAGATCGCGCCCTTGCGCCCACGTCATCGCACGCGTCTGGCCAAGGCGCATTTGCGGGCGCCACGTCTCGCGATCTCGTTCGTCCGCTGCTGATCGGGTGGCCCAATTTCGCCCGCGCGCGTCGTTGTCTCCATAATTCATCTCCGCACGACTCAAACTTGCGTCGCGTGAGCACGGGCGTGCGCTCCAACCGCTACGCAGCGCCCGCTGCTTTGTCACGGCGAGTGCGGGCCTGCGCGCAGTTCTTAGCCGTTCGATCGGAGATCGACGGCTGAGATCTGTCCTCCGGGTGAAGGTGGAATCGGGCAGCGATCTGGACGCAGTGAGTGGGCACCACGTGGCGCGCCGCGGCCGTTGATCATCAGCTCAACGGTCAGAACTTCTTGGGCCCATTGTAGGAGCTCCGGATGTCGGATTTGGCCAATTTCGAGTCTGTTGGACTCCGTTCGTCGCTCTGAATCCATCCGTACGGTCTGATTACTCATCTGAGGCCTGCTTTGACAAGTGCTCATACAAATGGCCATTAATACTATTTTATAAGCAATTTTGACGTATGATGCATGCAATGCTCCCGTTCTACTTATGTTATATTATCTGTGCCTTTTATTCTTAAGATGGGCCCTATTTAACAGAATTATCACCCCAATATGCAGTGTTATCTTATGAGAACCTTATCATGAACCCTAACTAGCTCAATTTAATCAAAATAAGTGTGAAAAAGCTCCTACAAAACCTAAAGAGAGGGTTAACTCAGAGAATTCTGAGTTAAAGAATAAAATAAATAATAAGGGGTAAAACTGTAATTTCACCAATGCAATGTGAAAATAGGGTAATTAAGGGTCCAAACACAGGTCAAACAAGCTTAATAAGGAGGGAAGTGGGATGATCTGATTTGTAGAGGGTTACAGCAACTTCTAGGAATTAAATGACATTCTATAACCCTAAAATAAATCCACTTTAATTTACGAGGTCTGAGGCAGGATAAAAATCAACTAAACCTTCTAAAATTTATCGAAAAATATTCCCTAGGGTTTAGAACCTTCAATTTGGCCTTTGCAACCTATTTTGACCTAAAATGAGAACCATGCCCAATTTATGACTTAATTTGGGTTTTTACGTAAATTGACCAGTCAAATATGGTCCAACCTCAAATAAAATTTCACCATTAAAATTCTTAGGTTCAAATTAGTCTGGTATAAAAATTTGGGCCTAAGAAAAGACCATCTTGACCGACTTTACAAATTGGTCCTCTTAATTTACTTTTTGACCCTTATCTTTTGAAACCCTTACGATTTACCCCCTATGTTTTCATCATTCTTTGCAGAACGGTCCCCCCTGCCATTTCTGTGCAGCACCATACCTCCGGCGACCTTGCGTGGAGGATGGCGCCGCGCAGGGCAGGGCGCCCGTCCTCAGGAACAAGCGGGGGGTTCCCTACGTCCGAGTAGGGTCCAGTAGAGTTACCGCAGTTCTTTGTACCCCTTTTTGTTCCACTGTAGTGAGTAGTTCTTGTTACTCTCTGTACTTTTCTTTACTTGTAGTTCCTGTTATGTTATAAATGTGTTCTACTGTTGTGGTGGTACATGCTGTAGTAGTTCCTTTTCTTACTGCTAGTTATAATCATGCTGAATGTGGTTTATTTTACTGCTCTTTTGGTTACTTCCTCGTTGGACGACTAGGTCTTGGGATTAGTCGAGTCGGTCCGGTTCTCGTGTCTCGAAGGGACTCGGGAATCGGGTCGTTACAAGATGGTATCAGAGCAAGGTCGTCCCGAGAAGTGAATCAATTGACTAGAAAGTAACCAATTCACATGTTTATAACTGGAGTAGCCACTACAACATATCTTTTGACATGAGTTCTTAGATGTCTTTCGTTAGATATCGTTCCGTATTGACGTGTTTCCATTTTATTCCACGTCTCCTTGCAGGAGATGCCTTGTCGCGGGACTGGTGAGGCGGGCCGCGATCGCGGTCGAGGACGAGGTCAGCGAAGTGGGCGTGCCGTTGCCGACGCCTCAGTGGGCCAGCCACTACTCCCGGGCGTCCAGGCCCAGGACCTCGCCCAGCTGATACGGGACATTGTGCGAGAGGAGATCCACCCACCACCCCGAGCGCCTCACCCTGGGGCTGCGGAGGGGGAGTCCTCTGTGGGACCACCCAACGGACTGGGCGCTGGGCACGGGAGAGGGGATGGGCAGCCGCCGCCCCCACCTTCCTCTGACACTTCTGTGCACGAGGCACCTTTGCCTGGAGGAGCACCAGCATCTCCACTGCAGCGCCACTTCGAGCTCTTCGAGCAGTTCCGGAAGCTGAAGCCCCCCTCCTTCAAGGGGGATGAGGACCGGACCGAGGCAGAGGACTGGCTCGAGTAGCTGGAGAAGATTTTCGACACCCTTCGTCCCCCGGTGGAGTGCCGCGTGGCCTTTGCCACGTACCAGCTGGAGAGTGCGGCACACAGGTGGTGGAGGAGGGTCAGGGGACAGGAGAGGGATGAGCCGACTTGGGATCGGTTCGTCACCCTCTTCTGCGAGCAGTACTTTCCCCAGACGTGGCAGGACCAGAGGAGGCGGCAGTTCCACACTCTCCGCCAAGGGACGATGACCGTGAGCGCGTACCGCACGCGTTTCCTGGAGCTGTCCCGCTTTGCAGCGACAGCGGTAGCCACTGAGGAGGAGCGCCTTTGGAGGTTCACCGAGGGGCTCCGGCCTGCGATTCGGGGGTATGTCAAACCCCTGAAGCTGCCAACGTTTTCGAGGGTGGTGGAGGCAGCCATGACTTACGAGGAGACCAACCCGTCCGCGCGAGACACTGATGGCGAGAGGAAGAGGCCCTTTCAGCCAGACTTTTCACAGGGCCGGCGAGAGTGGAGACACGTGGCCTCCGCAGGAGAGCCGTCACGTTTTGCAGGGCCATCAGTGGCCTTTGGGGGCCCTCGACAGGGGCCAGTCGCCAGCATCGGACCCCCGCCCAGCCGACAGTAGGGACCCACTGAGGGCGGGAGTCGGGTTCCCCTCTGTTACCCGTGTGGCCAGCCGGGCCACATTAGGAGGGACTGCCCGTCTAGGGCAGGAGGTCAGCAGATACTTCCCACGCAGAGCACTGGAGGGCACGCACGAGGCCGCGGTTCCCAGGCGCGAGGAGGAGGACAGCAGTCACGAGGAGGGTACCGGCCAGCACCTGCTCATCCGACGCAGAGTGTGGCTGCTTCGTCCGCACCTAGAGCTGAGGGGCGTATCAATGCCCTGACACAGGGATGCCAGAGCTTCGGGATCGGTGGTGGCAGGTATGGTTTCAGTTTCCGGCAGACTCGTTTACACACTTTTCGATTCCGGCGCTACGCACTTGTAACGACCCGATTCCCGAGTCCCTACGAGACACGAGAACCGGACCGACTTGACTAATCCCAAGACCTAGTCGTCCAATGAGGAAGTAACCAAAAGAGCAGTAAAATAAACCACATTCAGCATGAATATAACTAACAGTAAGAAAATACCGTAGTAAAGAAAGAAACCACTACAGTATATACCACCACAACAGTAGAACAACATTCATAACATAATATGGACTGCAGGTAAAGAAAAGTACAGCGGTAACAAGAACTACTCACTACAGTGGAGCAAAAAGAGGTACAAGAGAACAATGGTAACTCTACTGGACCCTACTCGGCCTAGCGTCCTCTGCAGCCGTTGACCCTGGCTGCTCAACACTGGTCCTAAAAGGTAACGAGTGTAACACGTCAGCAAAACGCTGAGTAGAGTGGCAACTAAAACTAAAGAAACAGTAGAGTATACAGTAGTTGTTATGTTCTATTACTTTCTTTATTTATGTCTTTCAATTGTTTCACGATTTCATTTATTTCTTAGATCCTTTACTTGATCTCGAATGTTCCTCGTGGAAACGATCTTGATTGCAGTCTTCTCCAAAAAGTAGAAGTAGCACGTGGTGCTCTCCTGGCCGGGAGAGTCCCCCGTGGTGATCTTACTCTCAATCAACCACCCAAAGGTCACGGACAGGCGTAACGGTGACTACGGCACGCGCGATAAACGCACAGGTGGCTAACCCGCACTGGCACGCGGTCAGTCGTTTCCGTTAACGGGTGCGCCCAAAGCACAGCACGGAACCAGTACAGGGCAGAGCCCTCTCAGTAACAGGGGGTCCAACCCCTTCACAGTAACCAAACAGGGGCCTTGCCCCTCCACAGTCCGCGCACTCTCGCCTGACTACCCTGGTTTGCCCCAGTGGGCCTGACAAGTCGGTGTAGGAGGCTAGCAGAACCCCGGGGCCCGTGGGGTAGCTATTACCTCCCTACACTAGTAGCTCTCCTCGGTACTACGTACATGAGGGCCAGCAAGTCAGTACAAAGTGGTCAGTCCTAACCCCGGGTCCTTGGGGCGGCTGGCTCTGCTCTGCACTAAACAGGTATAGGTACTTCCTTTGGTACTACGTACCCAAGAGACAGCACACTACCACGTCTTTCTTGCTCAGTTCCATTCCTTTCTCTTTCCAGGAGTTCCACTCCTAATTCCCCGTAGGGTTCCAGCTCTTTTAACTCAGGACATCTAGGTTTCACTTTCCAGTTTCACATTCTTACAATCCATGTTCTCAGTCACGTTTATTTATTCATAACAGGCAGTTGTTAATTCGATTTACAGGCAGCTATTTGTTCCTTTCCATTTTTCCAAGACTGCAGTATTCATATATTCCACTAGTTTTTCCCGTCCTAGGATTCATGCCATATCCTAAGATCTATCATACAATCTAGTTTTCCAGCCCTAGGATTCATGCAACACCTAGGATCTATCATTCAATCTATTTCTCATTCCTAGGATTCATGCAATGTCCTAGGTTCTATTTATGGTTCCATAATTTAACAGATTATACTAATAAACTTAAAAGCCACTCTACCGGTTACAACAGGCGTACTGGGGGCGTGGTCGGGAATCCTGCGTACCTCCTCAACTCCCGAGACTGCAACGAAACGGGGTCCTATCACAAGGATCAAACACAAGGAGTTTCCTAAAACAGTATACAACTATCGTAGACGGGTAGAGGATTTAATTCCGAAAAGCACGCAACTCGAAACGTGGAAAACGGACTCCGAACGGGCCCTAAACGGGTCGAAAACGACGAAACAGTGCAAAATCAGACGTCTGGAAGAAGTTCCAGACGTCTTAAAAATGGGGATCATATGGTACCTTATCCTGCGTGGTCTCTCAGACGTCCAGAAGCCTGCGGGGGCGTCTAGCCTAGTTCCTAGACGTCCGATGGTCACTCCGGACGTCTGGAAGTCGTTAACGTCGTCTGGCACTGCAGACAGACGTCTGATTCGCGTTAGATGGCGAATCCAGAACCTGCGCATACCCATTTCTCTCTCAGTACGGACGGCCGAAGAAAAGGAAGAAGGACGAAAAATAACTCACCTTTCAGACGTCTGGACAGTCCTCCAAACGTCCTCCCCGTCATCTGGTTGGAAGCCCAGACGTCTGATTGTGGAAAAATTTCCAGAATTAAGGCGCGACTCGCCCTCCGCTAGCGATGCACGGCTGCGCCGTGTCTCGTCTGCCTGCTGCTCGAGCTGCAGCAGGCCTCCCGCGTCACCTCGCGTCTGCTGCTCCCCCCACCGGCCGGCCCTAGCAGCCCCGGCAAGCTCGCCCTCACAGCCGAGCGCCTCGTCCCTCGCGCAGTACCTCCTCCCACGCTCACCGCGGCTGTCGCTGCCGCCGCTCACTCGCGCTCGCACTCGCGCACTGGCTGGAAGGAGAAGAGGAAGGGGGCGGAGGTGATGAGAGTGAGGGAGAGGGCGTGGCGTTTTAAAGCCGCGCTGGGAGGAGAGAGAGAGCGGAACAGAGGGCGCAGCCTGCGGCCACAGGAGAGAGGGGAAAAAGGCACCCGCAGGTCTGCGCGCGCAAGCGCGCAGATACAACCGCGCGTGCGGCCGAAACCGAATCCCAGACGTCTGGAAGGGGTTGCAGACATCTGGTACGACGTCTGAGCCACATCCCAGACGTCTGAAGTCGCACGTTCGTAACAACACTCATTTGTCGCAGCCAGTTTCGCAGTTAGTTTGGGCCAGGACAATACGCTGTTAGAGAATCCATTCGTAATCAGAGGTCTGAGTGGTCAGCTGTTTGTAGCTGAGGAGGTGTGCACGGATTGCAAGGTCAGCGTCGGGGGACATAGCCTGCCAGTTGACCTGATTATGATACAGATGGAGGACTTTGGCGTAATTCTGGGGATGGACTGGCTGTCCGCTTACCACGCCGTGGTACACTGTTTTGAGAGGAAGATTGTCTTCTCCATGCCGGAGTTGCCTTCTTTCGAGTTTCAGGACAGTCAGTGGACGGAGGCTTCAGGAGCATTTCGGCACTTCGGGCGGCGAGACTTTTGAGCCAAGGGTGTGAGGGCTTCCTAGCTTGTGTGGTGGCAGTGCTCAGCCCTGTGGCAGACTTCCAGAGCATCCCTGTGGTCAGAGAGTACCCTGACGTGTTCCCAGACGATTTACCAGGACTACCGCCCGAGTGTGAGATCGAGTTTGAGATCTCACTAATACCAGGGACCGGCCCCATCTCCACCGCGCCATACCGGATGGCACCGCTTGAGCTACGAGAGCTCAAGTCTCAGTTGCAAGACCTTTTGGAGAAGGGCTTCGTGAGGCCCAGTGCGTCTCCCTGGGGAGCCCCGGTACTGTTTGTGAAGAAGAAGGATGGGACCCTACGCCTTTGTGTGGACTACCGACAGCTGAATAGGGTCACCATCAAGAACAGATATCCGCTGCCGAGGATCGACGACTTGTTTGACCAGTTGCGTGGTGCCACGGTGTTCTCCAAGATCGACTTGAGGTCTGGATACCACCAGTTGAGAATCAGGGAGGCAGATGTCTCCAAGACAGCTTTCCGCACCCGGTACGGACACTACGAGTTTTTGGTCATGCCGTTTGGGCTGACCAATGCCCCTGCTGCTTTCATGGACCTGATGAACCAGGTGTTTAGACCATACTTGGACCAGTTCGTGGTGGTATTCATTGATGATGTACTCATCTATTCTCGAGATCGAACGCAGCACGGACAACACTTGCGGATGGTTCTGGACACACTGAGACGACGTAGGCTGTACGCCAAGTACAACTAGTGCGAGTTCTGGTTGAGGGAGGTGACCTTCTTAGGCCATGTAATCTCTGGGGACGGCTTGGCGGTGGACCCAGCCAAGGTCGAGGCAGTGCTCAGGTGGGAGAGATCGCGTTCAGTCGCTGAGATTCGTAGTTTTCTGGGACTAGCAGGCTACTACAGACGATTCATCAGAGGTTTTTCACAGATTGCGCGTCCCATGACACAGTTGACCCGGAAGGACGTGCCCTTCACTTGGACAAATGCCTGTGAGGCGTGTTTTCAAGAGCTGAAGGAGAGGTTGACCTCGGCTCTTGTGCTCACCATCCATGACAGTAGTGGCGGGTTCGTTGTGTATACGGACGCCTCCTTGCAGGGGTTAGGAGGTGTGCTCATGCAGAGGGGTCACGTTGTCACTTACGCTTCGCGACAACTGAAGCCCCATGAGCATACCTGCCCTACCCACGACCTGGAGTTGGCAGCTGTCATTTTCGCGCTGAAGACCTGGAGGCACTACTTGTACGGCGAGACCTTCGAGATTTTCACAGATCACAAGAGCCTCAGATACCTTTTTGATCAGGAGCTCAACATGAGACAGAGACGTTGGTTGGAGCTCCTGAAGGACTACGACTGCAGCATTTCCTACCACCCGGGAAAGGCCAACGTGGTGGCTGACGCCTTGAGCCAGAAGGCGCCCGCACACTTGGCTAGTTTACAGATACAGAGTTGGAGCCTTTTGGAGGAGGTGGGCAGTTGGCGACCCCTAGAGTTACGGGGGCACTGTGGGGCAGTGACTGTGACACCACAGACTAGGCCAGAGCTGATAGACCGCATCATCACAAGACAGATGGTCGATCCGTACTTGCAGTCCTTGCGCGACAGAGTACTGTCAGGAGATCCAGGGGACTTCTCTTTCACAGACCAGGTGCTGCACCTGAGGGGACGGTTGTGCGTTCCCAGGGACGAGGAGTTGTTGAGAGAGCTCCTGACTGAGGCACATGGTTTCAGATTCACCATACATCTCGGAAACACGAAGATGTACCACGACTTGAGACGCGAGTTTTGGTGGAGGGGGATGAAGCGGGTGTAGATTCGTCCCTAGCAGGAGGGGGTGACGTAATAATTGCGGAAATAAATATAAACAATCTCACAAAAAGACAATCGCATAAAGTACACAAGAATTTTTAGATGGAAACCCAAACCGGGTGAAAACCACCACCTAACCCTCTCGAGTTAGGATTTTCCGATCAACCAAGTTGATCAAAATCCACTAAACCGAATCACTTTAAACGAGGGTGATTCAACCTCAATACAACCACGCTACAAGTGCGAGGGTAGCGTTCCTCAACCCCTTTTCTCCACGAGAAGGATTTTGTCCCACGAAGGAGACGGGAATTTGCAAAGCGAATACCTAACCAAATAACAAAGATAAAATAAACAAGTAATCCTATAGAGCCAACAAAGTAATTTTAAGCCTAGCTTCTATAGGAATTAGGAAACTCCCCTTTGCAAGGAGTGCGTCGAGTTGATGACGCGATGTGTGAGCCACGCGATGGTGCAACTTCGCTCTCGTGAACTATGGCGGGAGAGCGGGTGCGCGAAGCTTGATGCTCTCAAGATGAATGGAACTAGAGCTTGGAGAGCAAGGGCTTCTCTTGGACACAAAAGAGTGGAACAAAGTTGCTTAGGTGTGTCTTGTGTTTCTCTTGGTATCTTGTGTCTTGGTGTGTTTTTGTGTTGCAAATACTCCCCTCTATTTATAGAGGCCTTAGGAAGGCTTTGGAAGGCTTGGAAAAGCTTCCATAGCCGTTGGGTACAAAGCCCAAGTGAATAAGCCCGAAATCAGGAACAATCATTGCTCTGACAGGCTTATCAGACGTCTAATTCTGGCATCAGACGTCTGGAAGTTCACTTTAAGACGTCTGATTCCAAGGTTAGACGTCTGATTTTGGGCGGGTTCCTTCCTGACTTGAATCAGATCTAAACAGGGTTCTTGTGCAAGTCCATCCGACGACATATAGGACGTCTGGCACTATGTCTGGACGTCTGGAAACCTACTTTTTCTGTGGGAATGGATTTCCAAACGTTGCAACGGCTAGAAAATGTTTGAGAAGAGATTTTGGGTCAGCCGAGGCAAAACGGTTAATTATCAGACGTCTCGAAAGTCCTATGGACGTCTGATAAGGCTTTAACGGTCACATTCTTGACTGTTCACTAAGCCAGCCAACGGTCCACTAATTGGACGTCTGGCAAAGTCATCAGACATCTCCTAAGACATCTGGTCTAAGGTCTGGACGTCTGATTTCATCAGACAGAACATTAAATCCAGCCTAATAGTTATCAGACGTCTGAAATAAGAGTCAGACGTCTTAAAATACTTTATCAGACATTTGATTTGGGAATTAGACGTCTGGAAACTCTGTTTGAACCCTATATTGGTTTTCTAGGTATCCTACAGAAAAGCTAAGTATCCTAGGGTTGTGCGGGTGTTCCTAGGACTACTGTTAGGGTACTTTGAGGCTCTTTAACATTAATCTAAAGAGCAACAGAAGAAACGGAAAATACAAGGAGTACAAGAGAAGGAAATCTATCATATTCTTCATCTCCTTCCTTCTTCAATTTATCGCTCCTCGCGAATCTCCTCTGTTTTCCATCGAGCTCCTCCAATCCGTCCAGGATGCGAGCTCGAACTCCGTCTAATCACGTATCCATTTGCGATTGACCTGAAATCTAGGACTCAAAGTGCAAATGTTAAATGACACGTGTTTTGTTATCATCAAAACAAATGATCGTGGTGCTCTAGCACCAACAATCTCCCCCTTTTTGATGACGACAAAATCATAAATAATAATGCAAAAAATCCTCCCCCTTTTTTAATTGATTTTACATTTCCTATAACTCCCCCTTAAAACTCGCTCTTCTATAAATTTCTTTTAACAAAGGTGATGTCCTCCCCCTTGTTTTATAACAACAAGATAGCTATTATTTTTCTCCCCCTTTCTAAAGGAAATTTAGCTAAATTTGCATCTCCCCCTTAAAAATTAGCTCATAAATTTTAACTCCCCCTATATAAATGCTATTGATAAACAAAGATAGGGTCAAGAATTTCTACCTCACCTACCATGGCCAATAAAATGGCCCGAATGGTGGTGGTGGATGCCACATCGGATGGGGCTCCCATCCGTAGCTTGGAGGCCCGGGCATTGGCGTCGGTCTCCAATCTGGTGGTCGACGTGCGGCGGGTCCGTTGCTTGTTCTCCATCTCGTCAGTCTTCTTGTTCTCCTCCTTGGTCTACTCCTTGGTTCTCCCAACTCAAGTTAACCAGCCTTGGGTTTGTAGGTCCAGTCCTTTGTGTTGTAGTCATCCCTGAAACCTACAAAATAGGATTCTAAATCTTCCTTCGGTATCTAATGTGAACCTCATCATAAGCCATAACTAGCTCATTTTGACCTAATACAGAGAATAAAAGCTCCTACATAACCTTAGAAAGGCTTGGCTCAGAGAGATTCTGAGTTTGCAAAGAAAACATAAACTAAGGGGTAAAAATGTAATTTCACTAATCCAATCTGAAAATAGGGTAACTCAGGGTCCAAACATAGGTCAAAACAACCTAATAAGAAGAAAAGTGGGATGAAATGACTCAACATGGGCTACAGCAACTCCAAAGAATTAAATGACATCCTGTAACCCTAAAAACAAACCCACTTAAATACACGAGGTTCGAGGCAAAGTAAAAATAGAATAAACCCTCTAAAATTCATAGAAAAATAATCTCTAGGGTTTAGAACCTTCAATTTGGCCTTAGGAACCCATTTTGACCTACATTGAGAACCATGCCCAATTAACAACTTAATTTGGATTTTTGCGTAAATTGACCGGTCAAACAAGGTTTAATCTATAAATAAAATTCACCATCAGAATCCTTAGGTCCTAATTAGTCATGTATAAAAACTTGAGCCTAAGAAGAAACCTTCTTGACCAACTTTACACTTTGGTCCTCATACATTTACTTTCTGGCCCTCAACTTTTGAACCCTCACATTTTGGACCCTAACTCTCCTTCGTTATTTGCGTTTAGGTCCCTCCTGCAAAACCTGAGAAGCACCATGCTCCGACGACCTTGCGCGGATCATGGCGCCGCTCAGGGTAAGGGAGGGAGCCTGCCAAGTCAAATAGGGGTGCCCTGCGTCGTCAACCGTCGCAGGAACACCCCCTGATGGCTGCAACCACCCATACTGGCCATGCGAACGCACGGATGGTATGGGTATCCTTCCTCCGGCGTCCTCCGGCGAGGGAGGCACGTCGTCTCCCTCCGCCCTCCTCTCTGGTTCTGCCCCTATAAATACCCCCGTCGCTCCGCCGTTCTTCCCAGCTCGGATCTGACGGAGATACCCCCTCACTTCCTCTCTTCCCACTCCGACAGACGCCCCCTTGCTCCGGCGGCTTCTCCTCCTCCTCGTCGCCCTACCGCACTACCAGCAGCAGGGTTGCCTTCCCTCGCTCTTCCCGCGCCACGCCGCACCCAGCGCGCACTTCTCCGGCCCTCTCCTCGCCGTCGCTCCTTCCCCTGGGCAACTTCTTCTCCGGCGACAGTCGATACGACTGTCGCCTGCTCCGGCCCCTCCTCGTCCTGCTAAGTAGGTATAACTTCTCCTCTTCCTCCCCTCTTCCTTTTCCTCACTTTAAACCTTTACTGTCGCCCTCGATTCCGCCTAATCGCCCTCATCTTCTCCGCCTCCGGCCATCCTCCGGCGACTCGCTCCCATCATTCCACCACCCCACATGACTCTCCGACCCTCACAGAACCTCCGCCTCCTCACCCTGATCAACCTCCGCCCCTCCATTTCCCGCCACTCGCCACCTGCAGACCCCCCGAACAAACCCATTCCCCCAGCCACAGTCTGACCTAGGGCATCCCTTGCACGCCGCCCCACGCCTCGCCACCACCCGCACGAGCTTCGCCGCACTCTGGCGAAGCCCGGCACCTTCTGATTAGGCCGAGAGGCCATTTTGCTGTGAACAGGTCACCCATCCTCCGCCGCCATTGCTGTGCAGAAGGAGCTGCTTCCGCCTGCAGCTGCAGCCTCGCTTCGCCCAGGTCAGACTCCCCAGGACGCAAGGCAGCCCTCGCGCACCTGCCCAGGCTCGCAGCTGGGGAGAAAGCTCCGCAAAAGCCGCAACTGCCTGCAGCTTTCTCAGCTGCAGGCGCCAAATTGGGGTGGGACATTTAGTCCCACCTCGGAAGGCTCCGAAGCGGCGCGCCGATATAAATTGAAAAAGTGCTGTAGGCTTATCGCCTCAGCACACGGGGTGAGGTCCCCTTCACCCGCCCGATTACC
Source organism: Thalassia testudinum (assembly GCA_037157565.1). Lineage (NCBI taxonomy): Eukaryota > Viridiplantae > Streptophyta > Magnoliopsida > Alismatales > Hydrocharitaceae > Thalassia > Thalassia testudinum. The sequence continues at coordinate 62,011,608 of JAZHRO010000030.1, forward strand.
CGGCCTCGTCCGCGCTCACGCCTCGCGGACCTGGCCCGACCCGATTAGCCCGGCCTGCACTCCTCGCCCACCACCGCACGCCGGTGGGGCTGGACCCAGGCGAGACCCGCGTACCCGATTACCCGGTTGCTCTGGGAGAGCCTTCCGAAGAGTGAATTCTAAGAGAGAGAGACGCGGGGGAAGGGTAGAGTAGGTTTTGCCCTCTGACGTGTAAACCGTGAAGTGTGCAGGCACAGGTGAAGAAGAAGAAGGACTGCGGAAGAAAAAGAAGACCGACGAAGAAAGACTGAAGGAAGAAGAAGGAGGAGCACCAAGTAGCACTGTAGCAGCAGCGGTTTAAGTCGTCCGATTGGAAAATCAGACGACGTCCTGAAGGCCAAGTGGAGAAGCAAAAATCAGAAGAAGAGAAGGACAGGATCGTCCAACCAAGAAGAAAGAAGAGAAGAAGCAAGAAAAGAACAAGAAGAGCACGAGAAGAAGATCTGAAGAAAAAGAAAGAAAGAAAACAAGGAAGAACAGAAGACAGAAGAAGACGAGCACGAGGGGAAGATCTGAAGAACAGAAGAAGAAGAAGAGCACGAGAGGAAGAGAAGAGAAGACAAAGAGGAAGAAAGAAGAGAAAAAGGAGAAGCCAAATTTTCATCTCTCTCTCTCTCTATTTTTGTAATAAGAATTTGTACTTCTAGAATACGACTTGCTCCCTGAGTTCGACCTCGGGAACTCTTTTATTTTCCGAGTAAAAAAATATATGTAATGATGGCAATAACTAGCTGTACTACAACGCTATTTCTATAACAAAAGCTAGTCACAACGCCACCATCAGTATCCAAGTCAGCTTGGATCCGGATCCGTTAGCGGGTCTCCTTGACGGAGATCCTTTCTCAACCTTAGGGCTATATAGGTTATCTACCCTATTTATCAATTTATCTGATTTCTCCCTAAGACATGCAAGTTCATTTTCTATAATATTCATCTTAGTCTTTAAATCAGAAATTTCTATTTTTAGATTAACATTTTCCTCAATCAATTTATTATTTTCATTGATGAGGTTTTGATTTTCTAATAATAGGTTATCATTTTTAGGACTAGCTTCTAGATCCTTAAGTTTTATTTCTAACCTATCATTTTCAGATTTAAGAAAACTAAGATTCTTTTTCATGCTTTTGTTTTCTATTTTTAGTGATTTACTAAGCTCATACAACTCATTAAAAGCATCTTGTAAATCCGAGTTTACCTCATTGTCACTGTCGTTGTCACTTTCTCCAATTGCCATGAAACCAAGGCACGCAGTTTCCTTCACCCCGAGATCTTCTTCCAAGCTCGTCTCCTCATGAGTGCCTTCCAACCTCCTCCATATCTCGTGAGCGGTGGTGCACTCTTAGATTTATTCGAATTCCTTCGGACTCAACGCGCAATACAAGACATTCATTGCCTTTGCGTTGAGTGAAAGCTCTCGAAACTGCAGTTGCGAGTAGCCTCCTTGGGGTCGCTTCGGGATCTCGTATGGGGTTTCGCAACATCCCCATATCTCGAACTCAGTGGCTTGGAGCCACGTCTTCATCCTCAACTTCCAATATCCGAAGTCCCTCCCGTCGAAGTAGGGTGGTCGGACGGTGGACTTCCCTTCGGAGATTCTGATTGCGGCTATGCTTCCCTCCATGATCTTCTTGCCGAGTGTTACTCCGATCTTGCAAGAACCTGCTCTGATACCAATTGTAGATTCGTCCCTAGCAAGAGAGGGTTAGGTGGTGGTTTTCACCCGGTTTGGGTTTCCACCTAAAAATTCTTGTGTACTTTGTGCGATTGTCTTTTTGTGAGATTGTTTATATTTATTTCTGCAATTATTACATCACCCCCTCCTGCTAGGGACGAATCTACAGTGGGATGTGGGTAAATTCGTACAGCAGTGCTTAGTGTGCCAGCAGGTGAAAGTCGAGCATCAGAGGCCTGCTGGGCCGCTACAGCTACTTCTAGTGCCAAAGTGGAAGTGGGAGAGCATCACCATGGACTTGGTGGTGGGCTTACCTGTTACCCAGCGAGGACACGACGCAGTCTGGGTAATTGTGGATAGACTGACGAAGACGGCACAATTCTTGCCGATCCGAGTCACTTTGAGACCAGCACAGTTGGCAGAGAGGTATATCCGCGACGTGGTACGACTACACAGAGTTCCGCGGGAGATCGTATCCGACCGGGATACCCGCTTTACGTCCCAGTTTTGGGTTGAGTTTCAGCAGGCCCTGGGGACGCGGTTGAGGTTTAGTACAGCTTACCACCCCCAGACAGACGGACAGTCTGAGCGCACGATACAGACACTTAAGGACCTTTTGCGTGCCTGTGTACTAGACTGGAGGGGCTTATGGGAGGAGCACTTGCCCCTGGCGGAGTTTGCATACAACAACAGCTATCACTCGAGCATCGGCATGGCTCCCTACGAGGCTCTGTACGGATGGAGGTGTACGGCACCCTTGAGTTGGGTTGAGGTGGGGACCAAGTGGGAGGTTGGCCCCAGGTTGATCCGGCAGAGTCAGGAGGTAGTCGAGCAGATCCACAGGCGACTCCGCACTGTCAGGAGCAGACGGAAGAGCTATGCGGATCGGAGATGCAGAGAGGTGCAGTTCGAGGTTGGGGACCACGTCTTTCTTCGTGTTTCGCCCATGAAGGGCCTGCAGCGGTTTGGGGTGAGAGGGAAGCTCGCGCCGAGGTTCGTGGGGCCCTTTGAGGTCCTGGAGTGGGTTGGACCCGTTGCTTACAGACTTGCCCTCCCTCCTCAGCTTTCTGGTGTGCACGACGTGTTCCACGTGTCCAACCTCAGGAAGTACGTAGCCGATCCCAGTCATGTACTGAGTCACGAGAGCGTCGAGGTGGGCGACGACTTGACCTACCCCGAGCGGCCAGTGAAGATTCTTGACCGAGCCGTCCGCAGTTTGAGACGAAAGCAAGTACCCCTGGTGAAGGTTTTGTGGAGGAGCCAGCGGTATAAGGAGGCTACCTGGGAGCTTGAGGCGGCAATGCGGGAGCGGTACTCGGAGCTCTTCGCGGGCACGTCTTTCGGACCAGCTTCGGTCCTCTTTGAGTTTGTTATGTTTTTATATGACGTCTTTCCCGCACCCTAGTTAGCGCAAGTTTCGGGGCGAAACTTCCTTTGAGTTTGTTATATTGTTACGAATGCTTTCCAAGATGATTTTTTTTAAGACGTCTGGGAGGTGGCCCAGATGTCTGACCAGACATTTGGGATCGATTTTCTGTGGCATGCGGGGCTGCGTCTGCGCACAGGTGCGCACAGACCTGCAACCGCCGCACCTTCCCCCTTTTTCCCTCTCTCCTCCTGCAGGCGCAGGCTGCGCTCTCTCTCTCTCTCCCCGCGTGGCCTTATAAGGCCCTTGCCCTCTCCCTCACTCTCATCTCCTCCGCTTCCTTCTTCTTCTTCCAGCCGGTGCGAGAGTGCGAGCGCGAGCGAGCGGCGGCAGCGACAGGCGCGGCGAGTTGCGGGAGGAGGTGTTGCGCGAGGGAGGAGACGCTCGACCGTGAGGGCTCGAGCTTGCCGAGGCAGCTAGAGCCGGCCGGTGGGGGAGCAGCGGGCGTGGAGTGACGCGGGAGAGCTACTGCAGCTCGAGCAGCAGGCGGACAAGGCACGGCGTGGCCGTGCGTCGCGGGCGGAGAGCGAGTGGAGCTCTGATTCTGAAAATTTTTCCAGAATCAGACGTCTGGGCTTCGAGCCAGACGACGGTGAAGATGTCTGGAGGACTATCTAGACGTCTGGCAAGTAAGTTATTTTCGTCCTTCTTCCTGTTCTGCGACCCGTCGTACTGAGAGCGAGGAGTGGATGCGTGCAGGTTCTGAGACTCACCATCCAACGCGAATCGGACGTCTGGCCGCAGTGCCAGATGACGGAGAGGACTCCCAGACGTCCGGGTTGACCATCGGACGTCTGGAAACTAGGCTAGACGCCCTCGCAGGCTTCTGGACGTCTGAGGGACTACACAGAACAAAGGTATCATCTGACCAACATTTTAAGACGTCTGGAAGGGGTTCCAGAAGTTTGATTTTGGACTGTTTCGTCGTTTTCGACCCGTTTAGGGCCCGTTTGGAGTTCATTTTCCGCGTTTCGAGTTGCATTCTTTTCGGAATAAGATCCTCTACCCGTTTACAGTAATTATATACTGTTTTGAGAAATTCCTTGTGTTTGATCCTTGTGTTAGGATCCCGTTCCATTGTAGTCTCGGGGGTTGCGGAGGCGCGCGGGATTTCCGACCACGTCCCCAGTACTCCCGTTGTAGCTGTAGAGTGGCTTTAAAAATTATTAACATAATTTGTTACAATTATGAAACAATTAATAGAACATAGGGCATTGCATGAATCCTAGGAATGAGAAACTAGATTGAATGATAGATCATAGGGTATTGCATGAATCCTAGGGCTGGAAAACTAGATTGAATGATAGATCCTAGGGTGCGGCATGAATCCTAGGACTGGAAAACTAGTGATATGAATATAATATTGCAGTCTTGGAAAATGTGGAAATGAAATAATAGCTGCCTGTAAATTGATTTAACAGCTGCCTGTTATGAATAAATAAACATGATTGGGAACATGGGTTGCATGAACGTGAAACTGGAACGGTGAAACCTAAATGTGCTGAGTAAAAGAGCTCGAACCTTACGGGGAATTAGGAGTAGAACTCCTGGAAAGAGAATGGAATGGAACGGAGAAAGAAAGACGTGGAAGTGTGTTGTCCCTTGGGTACGAAGTGCCAGGGGAAGCACCTGTTACCTGTTTAGTGCAGAGCGGAGCCAGCCGCCCCAGGGACCCAGGGTTAGGTTTGGCCACTTTGTACCGACTTGCTAGCCCTCGTGTACGCAGTACCGAGGAGAGCTACTAGTGTAGGGAGAGCACTAGCTACCCCACGGGCCCCGGGGTTTTGCTAGCCTCCTACACCGACTTGTTAGGCCCACTGGGCAAACCAGGGTAGTCAGGCGAGGGTGCGCGGACTGTGGAGGGGTTGGACCCCTGTTACTGAGAGGGCTCTGCCCTATACTGGTTCCGTGCTGTGCTTTGGGCGCACCCGTTAACGGAAACGACTGACCGCGTGCTAGTGCGGGGTAGCTACCCGTGTGTTTATCGCGCGTGCCGTAGTCACCGTTACGCCTGTCAGCGACCTTGGGGTGGTTGACTGAGAGTAGGATCACCATGGGGGACTCTCCCGGCCAGGAAAGCACCACGTGTTACTTCTACTTGTCGGAAAAGACTGCAATCAAGATCGTTCCCACGAGGAACATTCGAGATCAAGTGAAGGATCTGAGAAATAGATAAATTGTGAAACAATAGAAAGACGTAAATAAAGAAAGAAATTAAATGAAACAGCTACTGTACACTTTACTGCTTCTTTAGTTTAGTTGCCACTCTACTTAGTGTTTCGCTGATGTGTTACACTCGTTACTTTTCAGGACCAGGTGTTGAGCAGCTAGGGTCAGCGGCTGCAGAGGACGCTGGGCCGAGTAGGGTCCAGTAGAGTTACCGCAGTTCTTTGTACCCCTTTTTGTTCCACTGTAGTGAGTAGTTTTTGTTACTCTATGTACTTTTCTTTACTTGTAGTTCCTGTTATGTTATAAATGTTGTTCTACTGTTGTAGTGGTACATGCTGTAGTAGTTCCTTTTCTTACTGCTGTATTTTGTTACTGCTAGTTATAATCATGCTGAATGTGGTTTATTTTACTGCTCTTTTGGTTACTTCCTCGTTGGACGACTAGGTCTTGGGATTAGTTGAGTCGGTCCGGTTCTCGTGTCTCGTAGGGACTCGGGAATCGGGTCGTTACACGTAGTCACCGCTACGTCTGTCCGTGACCTCGGGGTGGTTGACTGGATGTAGGATCACCACGGGGGACTCTCCCGGCCAGGGGAGCACCACGTGTGCCTTCTACTCTCTGGAAAAGACTGCAATCAAGATCGTTCCCACGAGGAACATTCAAGATCAAGAAAGAGATCTGAAAGTAAACCAATGGGTAAAAAGGAAATGACTAGTAAGACAAAATAACTGGAAAAGATAAATTTACCTGTTAGCCTTTACTACTTTAGTTAGTTTGGTTACTACTCTACTCAGTGTTCGCCGACTCCGTTTACTCGTAACCCTTTTTAAGTCCAGGTGTTGAGCAGCCCAAGTCACCAGCTGCAGAGGGAGCTGGGCCCAGTCGAGCCCATCAGTAGTTCCTATTGTGGTTGTACTTTCTTTTTGCTAGTGAGTTAGATTGTTGTTACCATTCTGTTTCTGTACTTTGTTTCCACTTTACTGTTGTGGTGGTGATGTGTACTGTTAGTAGCTTTTACTTCCTTTATTGCTGTACCTTTTACTTTTAGTTACTTAGCAAAGTGAATGTGGTTTACTTTCCTGCTTTTTGGTTATTTCTTGTTGGACGACTGGGTCTTGGGATTAGTCGAGTCGAGCCGGTCTCGTGTCCTATAGGGATTCAGGAACCAGGTCATAACAAGATCGACCGCCACACGCTCCACAATCTTCCCCCGATCAAACCCATCACCACGGCCATAGACCAACCTAGGCACATACGCCTAGGCCGCCCCGCGCCACGCCACCCCTCGAGACACCTTCGTCATGCCATGGCGAAGCCCCCTGTGTGATTTAATGAGGGAGCAAGGTCGTTTTACTTGAGAGAAGGTTCCAACCTCGATTGCCATTGGAGCAGACGTGAAGCAGCTTGCAACCTTCAATCCAGGCATCAGGCTCCAGGCATCCAGGTCCAGGAGGCGCGGAATTGTCACACGCACGCTTCCAGCTAGGAGATTAGCTTCCTAGACCTTTGCAGTCGCTACGATTGAGTGAAGGCTCCTGCGGGTGTGCACGAGAAGCGGGTGGGACTTCTAGTCCCACCTCGGGCGTTTTGGAGCGAGCTGAGTAGAATAAATTGTAATTGTGTTAGGGGTTTATCACCTCCTGACACAGGGTGAGGTCCCACTCATCCCCCCCACGCCTCATCCGTGCCCACGCCACGCGAACCTGGTAGCCTGACCCAATTACCCTGCACTTCTCATGCATCACCCACGCCGATGCACCTGGACCTGGGCACGCTAACCCGACCCGTTTACCCGAGAAAAGCTCTAGGAGAGTGAGCCTAAGAGAGAAAAAGAGAGTTTGTGGGGGTGGGTAGGGGTAGGTTTTGCACTTTCTTGCAGGGAAAGGACGAAGGAAGAGGAAGCTGAAGAAGGAAGCTAAGGAGGAGGAAGCTGAAGAAGCTAAGGAGAAGAAGACCGCAGAGGAAGCTAAGGAAAGAGAAGGCACGGTTGCAAAGAAGGCAGAGCTAAAACCAAAGAAAGAAAGAAGAAGAAGAGTTGAAGGCCAAAGCCAAAGAAAGAAGGAAGAGAAAGTCAAGGCAGAAAGGAAGAAGAAGGACAAAAAGAAGAAGAAAGGAAGAACAAAGCAGTTGAAAGCCAGAGCATAGGCCACGACAGGAAGGAATAGAAGCCAAAGAAGAAACCAAAGAAGCTAAGGAAGGAGAAGTCAGAGAAGGAAAGAAGCCAATGACAAAGGAAGGACCAAAGGAAGAAGAAGGAGAAGAAGAGCCAGAGAAGAAAGAAGAGAAGCCAAGAAGGAGAAGTCAGAGAAGGAAAGAAGAATAGTGAACAAAGAAGAGAAAGAGAATAACAAGCCAAAGAGAAGAAGCAAAAGAGAAAGAAAAATCAAACACTTTTGTCCAATTCTTCCCAATTTCTCTTTTATGCTACATTTTATTATGCATAAACTTCTGCTTTATATTTTGAATTAGATTTTGAGTAATTTTATATGTTCAAATTGCATCGATTATTGAGATTAGTACATGAATTCCATTTACTCCCTTTGTTCGACCTCGGACTTAAAATTTGAGTAATAAATTTATTTGTTCAACCTTTTTCGATACGTTCCTGTTATTCGCTATGGTTGCGATGGCTGTGATGGTGAATTTTGTGATTCTCTTGAAGTACTATTTACGATTTATCCTTCAGTTTTATTGCTTCCATTCAATTCCTAGTTATGTTACATGTGCGAATTGCCTGGCTTGGTGATGTTATTTCTCGTTGGACTGGGTCTTGAGTTAGTTAAGGCCCCCCAACCTCGAGATCCACGTGGAGCCGGGTTTGGGTCCTAACATATTCCCCATCCAAAAATAGGATCATCACACTTTACCTTGGGGAACATCAAATTCTCACTTCAACTAATAAGCAGCTTTCTTCTTATACTCGTTCCTTGGTATTATAGCTTGTTATGACGCTGTTGCCACTACTATCAAACTTCATTTGTTAATTATCATCACCATTCGATCCATTGCTCAACAATACTCCAATATCATTGACATGGCAACTTGCCATCATTGTCACCTCTATCCGTCATTCGTCGAGCACACATACGAGTGCTGAAGAATCGATATCGTTTGCAATTTTTTTATCCTTTTATTATGATTATCATTCCTTTTTTATATATTAGATATATTTTTCTTTTATTTGTTATAAAATTCATTTCTTCTCAATAGAAGTTAATTTTTATTTGATCTGAATTTCACTTTTTATTTGCATTCTTAATTTAAATATTAACGATCTTTATTTGTCTTTCAATTATAATATAACTTAGAATCACACCCAATTCAACTTTTCTATTACCAACTTATCACATAGGTAGGCTTAAACTCAATCTTAACTAGTGCATTTTATTCTCCAATTATTTTTGTACTGAAACTTTTATTTTAAAAAATGGTGCAAGAATAAAATTTTAATTTTTTTGTGAATGAAATCTCTTTTATCTAATAATTGTTAAATTGTTTGATTTCAATTGAATCATATGTTAGAAAATATCGCAATAAATTTATTGTAAATTTCAACTCTTAATAATTCTATAACTTCATTTAAAAATATGATTTTAAGGTTCTAAGATTATACTACATCTGTTTACACATTTATTATGATGATATTTAAATCTTATAATGTTTGTTTGGAATCTGTCATCCTTTTTTTATTGTAGAAGAGGTACTCAATTAAGTTAGTCGAATAACCTGACTTTTTCAATATCACAAAAAAGTACTAAGGTAATGTAGATCTTTGAGCTAAACAATTTGACCTTTTCCCTACTATAGTGAAGACAAAATATAATCTATCATAATGTCCATTCTTTACTAAGGAAGGCGTGCCTCTCTTTTCTATTATAAATAAGGTAATTGTTTAATAGACATAATTCAAATAGGGTGATGATTGTTGAAGATAATAGTTGATGAATAGGTCATGCGGAGCCCTTTTCCCCTTTTATACTTGTTGCCCAAACTTTCTTGTCATCGTTGGGTGAGGTCATTTCCTTTCTTTCCTTTTGCTGATCGCTCGTCTTTAGTGCTCCTTCAACCAATGCTCTTCTTCTTGCTCGAGATGATCACTATCGAGACAAATACTATCCAGTGAAATCTGCTGCGGCTATTGCAGCTTTGATAGGGTGGTGTCCCGTTGATAGTACCCATGTGATGGGTATCCCTTACAATTCTTGACGTAAGTGTATCTCGACGTTTTCGGTTGTTGGTTCCTCACGTCGGTGTTGCACTTGCTACCATCCCACCTTTGTCTTTGGTATCAACCGTTTTTGGGTTTATTTGTTTTATGATTTACTCTTTTTTGTTTCCGTTTGTTTTTAAAGATCATGTGAGACTTCGTGCTTCATATGATAGAGAAGTTGCTTGACTTATTCCGGTGCTCCGCTGTCATCGACCTCTCGTTAGCGTCGATCTTTGTGTTGTCGTTATCTTGAAGTATAATGCAGTGCTCGAAAATTTGATTGCTATGTGGAGTCAAATTTTATGACGTCTTCTTTTCTTTTTCTTTTTGTGTTATAGTTTAGTATTTATTTTTATTTTATTCCTTTTTTTTTTAAGGGGTATATCAATTTTTTTTTATTTAAAGATATCTTTTTCTTTTTCTTTTTTTTTCCTCGCTCGTTGTAGATTACATCAATTATATTGATTTCTTATCTTTTAATAGAATTCAACTTTTGTAAGCACACGCTTTCACGCACAAGCAAGAGAGAGAGAGAGAGAGAGAGAGAGAGAGAGAGGCTGTTGATAGTGGTTTTATAAATTCATTCCGCGGTGGACAACCTTCCTCCTGCTTGAATTGCAGGATAATAAATGTCGTGACGGTCGGTACGTTCTATTCCTCCAAATAGCTTATGTCTGTCTCCTTCCGCCAAATCTCTTCTCTTCGCCCCATCAGCATCGGCTCCATCTCCTTCACCTATCGTTCGATCTCTCGACGATGGCATCGCTCGACGGCGTCGACGGGGCGCCTCCCGAAGGCGAAGGCGACGTCGCGGCCGAGATCGCCCCTCTCCTTGCCGACGTCGAGGCGCCGCTGCCGGCGATGCCTCGGGTTTCGATCTTCTCCATTTCCAGATCTCACAGCCGGACGAGAAGCCCTGACAAGGTTTGCTTTTCAGCCGGAAAGCTGCGATCTTCTTGGAGCTTTGGCTATGTGCATATGCAGATTAATCAAGTCCGCTGAAAAGAGCATTAAAAAAAATTGTATTTCTTTAAAATTAGGCGCAATGAATTGGCATAGTTTGGTAAACGGTACCTGTGATAAGTTGTCAAAATTTTGACTTTGTTAATTCTATAGAGTTTCTGGAATCAGGGGTATGGCATGTAACGTGGACTTGTGCGTGATTTGGGCATATTAGAGGCCATGTGATTATGTTGTGTGGCTGTCCTGTGATAGGAGAAAGGATCTTTGTGGGATGAGTGGTTTATGGAGTTAGTTTTGTGTCGTTTGGCTATTAGTTTAAGCATGAAGCTTAGGTATGATGGGACAAAGGGTATTTGTGACATGGTTCGATAATGGAATCTATGAAAAGGCATCAGAATGTTTACTTTGTTGCAAACGAATTGTAGCACAGTTGGTGAACGTTCCCTCGTCTCAACGAGGTATGGAGTTTGAATTCAGCCAATGGCATATGGGAGGAAAAACTCTGTTGGTTTGTAAGATACGCTAGAGATTGGGCCTATCATGTAGTGGCCGAGGACAAAGTGCTTAGAGCAAGGAGGTGGACTGTGATCAATTATTGAAAATTCTAGATGACACCATAGAGTTTGAAAGTTGAATTTCATGTCTTTTGCTTATGTTTAGAAGCCTGTGCTCCTCATCTATGAATAAGTGTTTGTGTCCTGCCAGCGTGGAGGCGTTTGTTTTATTTGTCTATGAATGAGAGTTTTTGCCCTCCGATGTGGGTGCAGTATCACTACTTATGAATAGGTGCTAAGTCCAGGACTAAATCATGCTTATGTAATTGGCCTTTCTCCTCTCAAAAATGTTGTCTTTGTTAATTGTCAAGACCTTATGGAAGTAGGGGTATGTCATGCAATACTGCAATGTAGACTTGCGAGAGCTTTGGCCAGTTAGCTTTGGGCCTATTTGAGGCAATACATTTGTGTTGTGCGACTATGGTAGGAGAAAGTGTATTTGTGGGATGAGTGGTTTAGGGCATTAGTTTTTGTTCTGTTTGGTTCTTAGTTTAAGCATGAAGTTTCATTGCACAACCATGTGACGAGAATCTAAATTTTGCTATCATCGTGATATTCAGGAGGACATGTCTAAAGCAGCCGTGGTGGATGAATTGGTCTTGAGCCATTTTTTTTCTTGGGCCTGGGAAGGGTCTAAGTTCTCTGGAATGGTTTGTATGGCATTGGCATCTTCGATCTACTGGATGATGGAGTTCCTTGCGAGTAGATTTGTAGGTTAGCAACACTGCCTTATTTTTCTTTCAAACACTGTCATTCTTCAATAAAGAATTTTTGGATCCTGCTTGTGTTTGTTGTTTCAGTGGTAAGATGCTATTCCTGTTTAGAAAAAAAAGAGAGAACTAGTATCTTTTTTGATGTCTTTCAAAATGTAAACTTATGATTTTCTTGTAAACAACTATCAATTATTTCTCATCCCTGATAGATGGGCGGGTCTTGTGATTATGCAAGATGCAGCTTGAGCCAAAATCAGTTATTTAGTATTTTGTGGAATTAGTTTCACTACCAGTAGAGAATGCATTTAATTGGTCAGGAAGAGAACAGAAATATCAAATTACTAATCTGATTCAACATCCATTTAGGATCATATAATTGGAATCTCAATGGAGCCAAATTAGAACTGAAAGAAATTATTCTGTTTATTTTGTGATAAACTATGCTGCTAAAATATAAGAGTAAAAAGTGAGGAGCTCACTCTGACTTCCATAGATGGTAATACACAGTTCCTTAAAGAATGGTTTTGTTTGTGTGCTTGAATTTGCATACAGATCCAACATCTTGTTGCAATTAAGAGTCCAGGAAAAAAGAAAATAAATAGCAAGAATTTCTCTTAAAGAGTTGTCATATATTACCTTACAAATCGAACCTCAAAATAATATATATACAGACTAGTTTTGATAAAGAACATCTGTGACCTGATGAAAAAAATCTTCATTCACATTGTGAGCTTTTGCTTCTGTTTGTATACAAGGGTCCTGTTTTAAGGAAAAATGATTTGGATGTAAAAGTGAAAAAGCATATTTTTGGAGATAATGCACTTTGCATGCTCAATAATATTGTCAATGTTGGTTGAGTAAGACTAGATATTAGCTTGATGTTGCCCTTGCTATGTACTTGATTGTAGCCCTCAAATCGAGACCTACTAGGTTCAAAATAAACGAAAGGTCCGACCAAATATTGCAAATACAAAAGAATACAAGGGATTGGGAACCTAGTTTCACCTTAAAGGGTGTATGTCTGGGGAGAGGATCAAACCCTTAAAGTTCTCCACTAAGTTTGTGTGTGTGTGTGTGTGTGTGTGTGAGAGAGAGAGAGAGAGAGAGAGAGAGAGAGAGAGAGTACAATTCCGCCCCTTTTCTCGCATGTCCTCAAATCCTCTCGAAATACCCTTTTTATAAGGAGCTACATGATTACATTCCAAGATTTTTGCTCATTAATTCAAAATCCTGTGACCATCAGAGGTGGTCCTTCCTAACCATCTTTCCCACACATGCCTTCCACATTCAACTGATTCCACTTTGACCAGAGAAGTTTGCGTCGTAGTCATCGAACCACTTTCTGACATCAATCTATTGCACGATCATTTGCCTCTTTTGTTTGACTATCTATCGAGGCTCATTTGCTGTAATTATTGGGTGGGGAACTATCAGGGTGGCGGTCTGCTTGGGTTTAAGACGATTGGGTAATCCACCTAATATTGTGTCAGACTTGTGAGATGCTTGATTACCACTGGGTGATGATCTACCTGTATAGCAATGATCATCCTGGAGATTATCTATCTACCTGAGGAGGCGATTCGTCTACCTGCTTAAGTGAGGATCCCCTTAGGTTTGGAGATGAGTTTTTAGTTTTAAAGGTTGTTGTGGGCCTCTTTTAGTTGGGCCAATGAGAGGAATTTTTCCTCTCTCATCAGTTGCCTTCATGAATTGGCATATACGGATGCAGACTATGTTGGGTGCCCGGAGGATAGGAAATTCACTATTGGGTTCTATATGCTCGTTGAAGGAAATTTTGTTACATGGGGGAACAAGAAACAGACCGTATTGACTAGATTGAGTGCGGAGTCGAAATACAAAGTTATGGCCCAAGCTACAATGAAACTCATGTGGATTCAATTTGTACTTATGGACCTTCAGGTTCCTGTAATTGATTCTATGGAGATGAGGTGTGACAACAGAGCTACACTACTCGAATCATTGCTAATAATTCGGTCTTCTATGACAGGACCAAGCATGTGGAAGTAGATTGTCATTGTATACAGGATACGATCTAGAAGAGATACATTTACACTTTGCATGTGTCATCTAAATATTAGGAAGCAGACATGTTCTCCAAGGTGCTTCCTTGCTCCACCATCGACCGATGCCATTCCAAGTTGAACATGATAGACATCCATGCTCCAGCTTGAGGAGTGTTGAGAGTTTTACTTATTTTGTCCTTTTTGTATTTGTCTTTTTACTTCTCTTTTTTAATTTTCTTATGGTAGAGGGGTCTATTCATAGTTTTCCCCTTGCCTCTCCTTTATAAATAGAGGCCTAGGATTTTAGAGTGGATGAGATGACATCATTTTTTTTTTTGAAAAAAGATGAGATGACGTCATTTTCTTAACCAATTCGAAACTCATGACTATCGGAGGTGGTCCATCGTAACGGTGTTTCCCACATACGTCTTGCACATTCCGCTGATTCCGCTTTGATTGGAGAAGACTATGCCGTAGTCATCAGACCACTCTTTGATGTTAATCAATTTCATGGTCATCTACCTCTTTTGTCCAACTATCTGGCGGGGCTCATCTACTAGAATTATTAAGTAGGGAACTGCCAAGGTGGCAGTTCGCCTGGGTTTGAGACAGTTGGGTAATTCGTGAAATATTGAGTTGGGCTTGCGAAGCGCCTAATTACCGCCAGGTGATGATTTGCACGTATAGTGATGATTAATCAGGAGATTATCTATCCGCCTAATTAGATGAGGCGGTTCATTCGCTTGCTTAGGCGAGGATCCCTTTAGGTTTGGGGATGAGTTTTTGGGCTCGGAGGTTGTTGTGGGTCTCTTTCAGTTGGGCTTATGAGAGGAATTTTTACTTGCTTGCTAGTACCCAAGGGAACCTTTTGTCAATAAAGGTTGTTTGACAGCATTGGAGTTCCTTCCTTATACTATAAATGCAAAATATTTTAAGTTGATGAAGTTAGGTGGTCCAATCCATTTGTCTCATGTAATCAGACAATTTGCAAGCTCCATGGAGGGAAAGTGATAGTTGAATGCCATTCATTGGCTGATTAGGAAGAGGAGACAAAGTCACTACACTGAGTTGGAGAAAGGTTGATTAGAAGGGCTTGCCAGTTATTGATATTTATAATTAAGTTTATGGGTATTGAAGAGAATCAACGAGAAATCTTGACTTATCTCAAGTGCATATCAGATAGAAAAAAACTTCTGATAGAGCTTTCCATATACTTACTAATTTTAAAAAGTATATGCAGTGGTGCTTTGGCTTTGACTATATTTAACTATTGCTATTACAACTTATGATTCTTGTCTAGTGTTGCCCCTTTTTAGCAAAATTCTCTAAGAATAGACCATTTCTATTACTTATATGGAGATATTCTTGTCAAAATTGTATGCCTGTTTTTTCTGGAAATTTTGTTTTTATGTTAAAATGAGTTCTGAACACTAACTTCCTTTTGTTTCCTTTCCCTTATTGGCAGTTGAACCAATACCATTGTTTGAAATTGTACTTACCAGATGTGCAGTTGTATTGATCCTGTCGTTTATGTGGTTAAGAAGGACTGGGCAACCAATTCTTGGACTAATGAACACAAGAGCTGTTGTTATTTCAAGAGCCCTGGTTGGGTGTCTTTCACTTTTATGTTTTATCTATAGGTCTGTAGCCCATATTTGAAGCTATTTATTCATGTAGTTTACTTGTATAGGTCATTGACAATGATTCTTTATGAGGCTCATAATGTTCTATTTTCTTTTAGTAGGTGGAACACCACCTTTCTGTACAATGAAATTTGATTGTTACAATCTTGACGTCATTGTCTAATTAAGAATTTTAGATGGATCCTAATAATGGACTCGGTTCAGGAAATTTGAAACTATGCTATAGATGTTTCTTCAACTGTTATCCAAATCACAATGGGGAAATTGACAACCAAAATTCTCAAATTGGCATAATATTTTTTCATGGAAAGAAATCACATGCTTTCCCATATTAAATTGTTACTAAATAGTGGATTTGTTGGAATGAGATGAAAAGCTAGATTTCAGGAAGAGAATTAGATCTTTCAAAGAAATTCACAAAAAAAAAACTAGTTATATTCTAAAATAAGATAAAAATAATAGTAGACTCGTAGAGTCTTGTACACAGCATATTTTTTTTCATACTATACCGTTTTTTTCTTTTACTAACTGCTAGCACATCCCTTGGGTCTGTAGTACCCTATCCCATCAGGTCATTTAGTATGATGGTGAAGTAAGGAACTCTCCCAGTAGATCTTTGTGTGTGATCATGTCAGACCTGCTGAAATCATGAACATTGGGAATTTGGAAATGCAAAATCCAAACAAATCCCTAAAGGAGTTTTGGATTTACCCTAATCCAGTCACAGATCACAAGTTGCATATTTCTTCTAAGCCCAATCACCAATCTCATATTTCCCACTTTCAAGTCTTATCATGATACTTTAAACTAGTTCCTTATATTTTTCTCTTTCTTTTGTATTTCTCTGTCCTTTCTGATTATTTACCACTCTTCTAACTTTCTTTAGATTTGTTTTCTGCCAAATTAATACACTTGCCAAGTCCAATTTGTTTCTGGTCTATTGTTTCAGTGTCCAAAATCTTCCTTTGCATTATGCCATCATGGCAAATCTTGCAAGCCCTGTTGTTGCGTCTTTTGCAGCTAGACTACTTCTAGAGGAGAAATTGTCTCTTTCAGATATTGGAGGTAAGTTTAGGTTTTTATTGCTTGGTGTTGCTTATTATGTTAGCCCCGTTCAAAAAAGAACGTTTATATTTGTAGCTTAAAACAGTGCAGAAATGTTTTATAAGTGTTTGATTTAACCTTTTAGAAGTTATGATTATTTTTACCAATTCCGCCATTTTTTTATTATCAGATAGTCTTGATGGAAATTCGATAAAAAACTAAATGCTTATGGCTTTTTTTAATCTTATTACACCAAAAACTTTTATATAAATGGTCATTTTTCTTTTGGCCTGGTCCTCAGGTTTAATTTGCAGTTATCTTGGAATATTATTCCTATACCACCCGCTATTTGCTGTTCAAGGTATGCTTGTACCTAAATTTACGGTTAATTGTTGCCTCAACCTCTGCCTAATTCCAAGACTAAGCTGAAATAATATTAAACCAGATCAAAGAAATGATAGTTTACTTCAGTGAATGAGCAAAGAAAACAATTTAAGATGGTATTTTGCTATTCATTGTGATGTTCATTTGTTGTTGATGTAGATGTTTATTTTCTAGTTTTTAAAGTAATTGTTGGGCTTTAATTAGTTCTCTGTTCAAGATAATCTAGAATAGTAAGAAATTAAGCACAGGAACTTTTATGGATTTATGTTAGTGTTGAGATAAACTCATTCTTTAGAACTATAGTACAAGAGAACTATGACATCCTTGACAACGGTGCAACATAATAAGTCCCGGCCTTTATCAAACAGGAATGACTTGTTGCCCTCATGCTGCTGCTGGCTTTTGTTGTGATTTTTTGACCCGCATGCTGCTGCAGGATTTTGCTGTGATTTTTTGACTGGCTATTCTATTATGTAAATAATAAGTGATGAGGGAGGGAGGGCACAGCAATCAAGCCATTTCCCACATCAACTGAAGTTGGCTACATGATTCTTTGTCTCCATTTAGATATATAATGGTTTATTCTAGTACTTAAATCCAAAGAACCAACGTTATACCTCTTTTTCTTGTTGCACTCATTTGATTTTCCTGTATCCTTCCTTGCAGTCTCAACATCGAATTTTCTCTCACCTTTATAT
Organism: Thalassia testudinum; assembly: GCA_037157565.1. NCBI lineage: Eukaryota > Viridiplantae > Streptophyta > Magnoliopsida > Alismatales > Hydrocharitaceae > Thalassia > Thalassia testudinum. The sequence continues at coordinate 62,029,147 of JAZHRO010000030.1, forward strand.
TGGCACACCACAAGGTCTTCTCTCCAGATGTATGAACCACCACAAAGATATTTATCTATTTTATTTGCTACTGGTACCGCACCAACCCTCTTTTCTGATAATCCTCAATCCATCTGACCTTTTCTTGTCTAACGACACACCTCCTCCTCAACATCTTTATTCCTCCCATAAAAATCCTCGACACATATCTACAATTACTAGCCAAACTTTTAGATCCATACAGCATTGCGGGATCTTAGTGCCGCTCTATGGTACTTGCCGTTAACTTTTAAAGGAATGTTCTTTTCAGAAACTTTATCTATATGAAGAAAATTATTGTCCATAACTCCAAACTGTGTTTTTCTTGACATAATTCATAATATTGGTCAAGATAACAATTTGTTTTTAATTCAAGTTCCTATAAAGACATAACAGTTAGTGATAGAACAAAGAAAACTACCAAGGCACACAACCGGGACAAATTCTGCATACCATTTAGTGCAGAAATCTTGATTGCTTTCTTGATGTCTAAGACCTATTCTAAGGGATGTCTAGCGAATTTAATTGTGTAGCCTAAATATATCAACATGTATCTGGTGATGCCAGTCTTGAGTTACTTGTGAGGTTCGCTAAATTGATTTGCACCAGGTGATATTGCTTCATCTTGCTGCTACTCTGCAAAATACAAGTACTTCTTTTCTTGTGTTTATCTTTCTAATACCATAATAGATTAAGGGTCACGTTCGATTTCTGATTGTGTATGGAAAACACTTGCTATGGAAATGGGCTCTATCCTTAATTTAAATACTTAAATTTATTATCCAGATCTTATCAAATAATAATAGCTAATTACTCTTTATCTGCAGATTTCATGAAGTATTCCTACTGAATGATGTAGGTGCACTAATGGAAACTGGACAAGCAATTACTAGTGAAAATGGCAATGTTAATCATGTTGGTCCACTGTTTGTTGGTATATTGTCATCATTAGCAGGTGGAGTGTCATACTGCCTTGTAAAGTCTGCAGCCAAAGCTACAGACCAGCCTGTGTATGATTTACATCATTTTCTAGTACCAAAATATTCCACCAGATAGCCTTTGATATTTAATTTTTTTTACTTCTATTTCCCCTAAATTGTACATTCTCTCGACATGATTACATGATTTGGCTTGAGATCTCTTGCAATGAAGCAATATATATGGAAGGCCTACTGTTAGGAAGTTACATGTTTTAAGGTTGATGAGCTTTTGGGTACAAAAGTATTTTTGTGTCTATGATAAGGTTTTCTAATTTCACTTTTCCATGGTTGGACCTATATTCACGTATTCTGCATCTAGGTTTTCCTTATTCACGTATTACTCAAGTTTCAGTTTATCTAGATTTGCTTATGCTCTTTCATTGTGATTGGCTATATTGCATAAACGAAGACAACTGTTACATGACTTCAGGGTCATGGTTATTTTTATTTCTTTTCCTTGTTTTATTTATTCCCAGTCCTACCAGAGTTCTATGTAATTTTTTTCTGGTGTCTCTCTATAAACACCTAAAGTTTCATGCCAATAAGAGATTAGTCTTGCCTCGTAATAACAACCTCTGTGGGTGTCAAACATAACATTTTGTTCCTAGGTCTAAGAGGGTCAGTGGCTTTTCTTAAAGCATAAACTAACAGCAAACACAAACCTTCCATCAATTAAGAATCAAAACAAATCCCTATTAGCATGTTTCATCAATTTTTGCGTTTTGGGACAATAATTTTGGTTAAAGTTTATTAACTATCAAATTAGTAAGCATGAATGCATGACTGCTCAGAAAGGAGATTTTCATTTTGGCTCCATGATATGGTTTATTGGCACTCCTTAGAAAGACTTGATGGGTTGATTTGGCTCTAACTGCAAATCAACCTACTTCACTGACAACCACTGATACCGTTTAAGTTGTGTGCTTTGATGCTGAGGCTAACCAAGCAACTTCAGCAAGGGCTCATTAATTCCTTGCTAGAACTTAACATTCGTATGTTTGGTATTTTTCATAAATTTCTGTATGTTGGAATATTTCACAATAAGAATAGCTTTCATCCCGACCATAAACTAATAAAAGTAACTGACCCATAGTACCCCAATATGTTGAATCAGATTGTTTTGATATATTCTCTCTTTCTTTGACATGTCCTTTCTCTTACAGCCTTACGGTTTTTGTTTTTGGAGCCATTGCTTGCCCTCTCTCAGCAATATGTGGTTTCCTTTTTGAGGTATGCTTATGGTTTAAAGACTTTACTTAAAATGAAATTGCCCAGGTTCAGATGCTTATATGATGTATTTTAATGGATGGAATGGAATATGCCCCCTTGATATTATTAGAAAATATTAATGCAACATTTTTTTTGGAAATGATTCTTTTGTTCAAGTTGATGTGCACGTTCCCATTTTTAAATTTTCATCTATGTGGGTTCAAGAGAAAGCTTTCAGCAAAGTTTTTAGAATGCATTGTGAGTTAATTTCGTCTGTTCAACTTAAAGATGCAAGATTTTCTGCCATGCAACAGTTTTTTTACTAGCATCTTGGGTAATTAATAAAGTTATGCGTTTTTCTCGAGTAACTCAAATAACCAAGTGTTGAAATGAAATAATTGTGGGTGGTTATCATACGGATAATCATCCTTTCCCTTTTCAAAAAAAAAAAAAACTCAAATAACCAAGTGGGAAGGAATGATCAATCTACTTTATTGAGAAAACCCTACACCTCTCTATATAGAGAGATATGCTGGGAAAAATACATAAGAGAACCAGACAAAATATAAAGATAACTAAACAGTCCCCAGTAAATATAAATAAGAAATATAAATAGGAGTATTAACACTCTCCCTCAAGCTGGAGTTGAAACAACAATAATCAAATGCTGATCAAGGTAGAGGCTTTGTAAACACATCAACAGTCTGGTCCTCAGATGCAACCTAGGTAGTGCATAGCAAACCACACTGTATGAGATCTTTAATATGGTGGTAGTCAACCTCAACATGTTTGGTGCACTCATGGAACTCATGGAACATCGGGTTGTTAGCTATGTATGTAGTAGTCCGATTGTTGCACTGCATCTCCATAGGTTCCTTAATCTAGATGTGTAAATCATGCAGTAGAGACCATATCCAAATCATCTCTATAACAGTTTGGGCTATCGCCTTATACTCTAGCTCTGCACTAGGGCGAGAAACTACCTCCTATCTTTTGCTCCTCCAAGTAACCAGATTACCAGCCATAAAGGTACAAAAACCAGTGATAGATTTCCTGTTAAGCACACATCCTGCATAATTTGCATCAGAATATCCTACCACTGTTATAAGAGAGCCTCTCTGGAAGAGAATACCATGACCTAGTGCTTTTCTCAAGTATCTAAGCACCTGCATAGTTGACTGCCAGTGCAGTTTCGTTGGCTTCTCCATAAACTGGTTGAGTTTGCCTATTGCCAAGGCAATATCCGGTCTGGTAATGGTCAGATACAACAGCTTGCCTACAAGCTGTTTGTATGCTCTGCTATCCGCTACATCTGCCTCCTTATCATGTGGATGTGCCTTGGGGTCCATAGGAATATTGGTTGGCTTGAATCCCAGCATGCCTGTCTCCTGAAGGACATCCAACACATACTCGTGTTGAGAAAAAACAATCTCATCTTTACTCCTAGCAACCTCAATCCCCAAAAAGTATCTAAACTGGCCTAGATCCTTCATAACAAACTTCTGTGCAAGAGACTCCTTGACTTGTCTTATTTCAGCCTCATCACTATCGGTGATAATTAGATCATCTACATAAACCAATAGTGCTACAATGCCATTCTCCGTTTTCCTGACAAGTAAAGAGGAAAACAGAGAATGATCTGAAGAGGACCTCTGCATCCCCATCCTCTGCAATACATTTGAGAGCTTTTGAAACTAGGCTCTCGGGCTCTGCTTTAGGTCATAAATGACCTTCCTGAGTCTACACACACACTCTCCTTGAACCTCAAAACCCGTGGCCTGTTGCATGTAAACCTCCTCCTGAAGATCACCGTAGATAAAAGTGTTCTTCACATCAAGCTAGTGTAATCTCTAATCTCTGTGGGTAGCAATGAAGATGAGTACTCGAATAGTGGCAAGACATGCAACAGGAGAGAGTATCAAAGAAGTCCACCCCATAAGTCTGGGTGAACCCCTTTGCTACCAACCTGACCTTATACCTTAAAATAGACCCATTAGGGTTGTATTTCAAGGCAAAAATCCATCTGGAGCTAACAAGTCGCGCGCCTATAGGAAGCAAGGTGGATCCCAAGTCTGTTTGCTCCGAAGTGTGGCCATCTCATCCTCCATGGCTTGACGTTACTTAGGATTAAGCATGGCCTGCTGGTAGGTAGATGGAATATATGACGCTGTAAGTGTCTGACAGAAGCTGCTAAACTAAGGAGTAAGACTATCGGTAGCCAAACTGCCTGCAACACGATATTTGGACTCACATGTAGGGGTGTCTTCCTAATAGCAATAGGAAGGTCAGAATCATCTGGTATCTCTGACTGAGTCGCTGCAGAAGGAGCCTCACTACTGTGGTGATCTGCACTGTCAGGGGGATCAGGTCTACCTAGACTATCACTGCCATCAGAGTCAATCTCAATTGCCTGTGAAACATCAGTCACTGGTGTGGTCGGTGGCCTCTGTAGTGTCGCATGAGGTCTACTATATGTGCGTAGAGGACCATACAATCTCTGGTAGTCATTCACGGGGGTAGTGGAGCCTGAAGAGGTCGGTTGAGGTGTTGAGACTGGAACATCCTCAAGTGAAATCGGAGGAATAGGCATGGGAGTTGCATCATTACGAACACTCGTCTGTCCAGCAACAGAAAAATATGGTGTCATCTCATGAGAAGTCACATCAGCGTTGATATAATCCCTGTGGTGGATGGCCCCTTCTGGCTCCTGGAGTACCCTAAGAAGATGCACTTAACAATGCGAGGAGCAGGCTTGTCACGGCCTGGTGATGTCACATGAAGAAAAGCAACACATCTAAAACTCCTAGGAGATGTGGAAAAGCTCACCATCTAGGTGTAACAGGATAATTGGTATCTGCTGTAAAGATCTGAACTTGGCATCCTATTAATGAGGTAGGTCGCCGTCAAAACATTCCCCCAGTATCTCTGTGAAACATTATGGTGGATAAGAAGAGTGCGAGCAACGTCTAATAAGTGTCTGTGCTTTCAATCGGTAACTCCATTCTGCTGCGAGGTATGGGGACAAGAAGTCTGATGGATAATTCCATGAGTCCTGTAAAACTCTGTGAGTCTAGTAGTGTGGAACTTGAGGGTATTATTTGTCCATACAATCTTCACTATAGCAGAATACTAAGCCCCAATTTCCAAGAGAAGAGTCTCTATAATACCTCCAACCTTTGCCTTGTTTTTCATAAGAAACACCCAGGATACTCTGGTGAAATCATTGACAACAACAAGATAGTAATGGTGTCCTGTCTTGTCTGGAGCTCTACTCAGTCCCCAAACATCCATATGGAGTAACTTAAAGGGAGCAACTGATCTAGGAGAAGTACTGGCAAGGAATGAAGACCGATGATGCTTACCCAATTGGCAAGCATCACACCTAATAGTAACAACAGGTGAAATATGCGGAATCACCCTCTTGAGGCGATCCAGAGGCAAATGTCCTAAGCGAACGTGCCATTGTAAGGTACTCCCACCATCATGTTTATTGACACCTGCAAATGGCTCCTTACCAAGGTGATACATACCATTCTTCTCTGTACCTCTGGTGTTGAGCGAGAATCTACGCTAACGTGTTTGGGTTTTGGAAAAACCCGTCGTTGTAGTTCGAAAGCGAAGGATTCGTGTTCAACAAATAAAATTTATACCGAAATAAGAATTCCGGGTCGAACACAGGGAGGCGAACGTTTGATTTAAAAACTCCGCGTTTCTTTTTATTTTGTCACAAAGAAGTTCAATTTAAACTATCTAAGTATCTACAACAAATAAAAGAGAGAGAGGGAGTAAGAGAGAGCGAAGGAATACTATACATGGAAATCAAAATGAGATGTAGAATAGACAAGGAATTTATCATAAAAGAGTTCTTTCATTACAACTAGAAAACATAAAATAATTACTCTAGAAAGCATTAAAAGAATGGAGGGAGAAATGTCCTCCTCGACGATCGCTCGGAGGACGAATAGACTACTCTAGAAAGCAGTAAATCTATACTAGAAAGCAGTAAAAAGAATAGGGAGAGAGAAATCCTCCTCGACGGTTGCTTGGAGGACGAGCCGGACGGGACGACGCCTGGACGAAGGAGAACGAAGCGGGACGAAGGAGGACGAAGCAGAAGAACGGGAACGAAGCAGCACGCCGTCGTCGTCGCGGGATCCACTTCCGAAGGGGGACGAAAATTTGGACTTTATCTCGCGAGAAGCATCCCGGGTGTGGGACAAGCTTCTCTTGAGCTTTGGAGATGTAGAGAGGAGAAGGAAGGGATGAAAATTTCGTATGGAGGGGGTCTCCTTTTATAGTTGCAAGGAGTGGGGGCAAAATGGACATTACATCTTCAAAATAATAAATAAGGGGTCTTTAGTGACGGATAAAACCGTCGCTAAAGCCCCGCCGTCGCCGTCGCCGCCGCACCCACGCGCGCCCGCTCGGCTGGCCTGCGCGCGTAACGCAGACGCACGTCCGCGTCGTCTCAGCCGTCCGATCGCGAGATCGGACGGCTTAGATCGCGCCCGCGCCCGCTGCGTAGCGCGCCGCCCGCGTGCGATCGCGCGCCCACCAGGGCGTCCAATTGCGCGTCGGCGCTATCGGGCGCGCGCGGCCGTTGGATCTTCATCCGACGCTCGTGCGCGCCCGCTCGCCCGCGCCTTCAACCCCCTCTCCGCGGCTCGAACCCGCGACCTCCGCTTCGCCCGCAGCTGCGTCGCCGCTGCGCTACGCGGGCGAAATGGTCGCGCGGACGTTTTTAAACGCGCGCGACCGCAGCCGTTGGATCGAGATCCAACGGCGGAGAGGAGACGTTGCGCGGACTTCACAGGACTCCTGCGGCCGATTGGGCGACTGGGATGGCGCCACGTGGCGCCATCTTGGCCGTCCATCTTCTGGAAGTTGTAGATGGTGCCACGGATGTCGGATTGACTCGATTTTTGTGTCGTTCGACTGCGATCGTCGATCCGAATTCATCCGTGTGGTCGGATTTTCCATCTGAAGTGCGGATTTACACCATCCTGGCCCTTGATCTTCTAGGGTTCCCCGGTCTCTATCTGATGCTACGGATGCCTGATTAGGGCGATCTTGGAGTCGTTGAACTCCAATCGTCGCCCTGATCATATCCATACGGTTGGATCTTTGATCCGAGGCCCCGATAAAATATTTGCCCTGTCCAAGTACATAAAAGGAGACAATTAACCTCCATTTTATTCAAACTACTCTAAATGCAAGATGATGCATGTAATGCAATATTTATATCATGAAATGCAATCTTATGCTTAAGAACATGCATAAATAGACATTTTAAGTAGTGTAAATGTGTTTACATCATACCCCCATGTCTATCTTTTGCTAGTCCCTAGCAAAAACTATATGCTATTTATAAAAGAATTAGGTTAGATTATTTGGACCTGAGTTATTTTCAATCATTAAGAAATTGTCTACTTAAGAACTGAACTTTCAAAGACACAACAGTGCCCGGGTATCAGCCAAAATGCAGACCGCCTCAAGCCTCGCCTTATTCAAAGAAAAATTTCTTTTTCTGTTTTTACTCTTTTTTTTTTTTTAGATTTTCAAATTTTAGGGTTTAAGAGTGACTTTCTACGGCCATTCAACTCACCCAAGATTTGATGAGAACCCTAAGTTTTAAGCATCTTATTGTGATGTGATAGACTCGTTGACCGGCAATTAAAACGGACTTCGGATTTCTACGCCTCTAGGTGACCTCAAAAAGAATTCTGCCTAAAGGTGTATCTTTACAACCGGTAGCTTTCTCCCTACTTTTATTTTTTAACGGGGTTAACACAAGGGTGAATCCAGTGTATATCTCCCCGGTTTATTCTACTTCTCCGCTTCTTCCTAAGTGTTTTGGGAATTTTTAGTGCATTTTCTGAGCTGGGTTCTGGACAATCGGTCGATGAGCTGCTACCACCGACAACTTGCCAGCCATACTCGTGCGGCGAAGTGTAGCTTATTTCTTTTTGTTCTTTTCTCCTTTTTGATTTTTTTTTTTTTTTTTTAAGTAGGTGGCTTCCCTGGTCTAAGATTTACCTAAAGGCAGCAAAAAGAGAAAGGTCCAGTGACTGGGCTCTGGACAACCTACCTATGGGCTGTTACCCACGATAACTTGCCAGCCATATCACCCTAGAAGGTTCATTAGCTACCCAATTTCCGTTAAAATCGCCAAACAACGAGTCAGTGCAAAGAAAGTGTGTAGATGCTTAAGACTCAAAATTCCCTCACATCAGAGGGCGGGTTGATAAGTCGTGTACTTATCACCCAAACTTATTTACTCCAATTAAAATAAAATTCAAGTTGGCGAGAACTCGAAAAACAAATCCACATTTTAGTGGATACATAGGCTGATTAAGTCCAAAGACCTGAAGGGTCTTTGTGTTCAGAACATAATATAGTATTTCTTAAGATCGAAAATTTTCTGAAACCCAAATTCTCTTTCCTAATTTTGATTTTTTTTTTTTTTAAATAAACAAATCTACGGAGCTGACGAATGAATTCAAAGATAAATATCCATCCCCCCATGCCTATCTAATGCAATGTCCTCATTGTATTAAAAAGACATAAAATAGAGTGGAAAACCGTAGAAAGCACCTGAATTGCGTGGATATCGGGTCCGCTCCGAGATGAAAATGAAAAAGAACTGTATATGTGCTGAGTTTAGTGCCTTCAGCTAGGCACACTATACAAAGAAAAGAAATGAAGAATTCACATGTGCAGGTCAGAATTAGAATGAACAGAAGAATCCTCTGACCTGTCAGCAAAGGTCCACAGATGTGGACCAGATTGTGGTGCAGACCCACACCCCATAATCGAGAATATCTTAGGTTCTGGATAAAAATTACCCAAAACCTAAAATCAGAATGCAAGCGGGGTCGGGCCTGCGATTTGTGAGGATGCAACCCAAGGCCAAAATGTCGGGTTACAGAGAATTGAAGCTCAAAAGGATAATCGTTAAATGTGTGCTTGAGTTTGACATCCTCGAAATAAATGTCGTAAGGGTTCTGATTTGATGGTTTCAGTTTAAAAGGAACCCTTCGACCCAATCTTCCATTTCCTCCAAAATTGACTTCCCAAATCAGAATTTCCCAGCTCCTATCCTCCTCATTCGGCATATCAAATTCCATGACCTCTTGTATATTCATCACCCCGTCTGAAATCTCCAAGTCTAGATGATGTGGCAAAATCAAAATTGACTTGGGTCTAATTATCTCAGAATTAGAATCATCAATAAGCTCAACAGGGTGTAACTGATAATCAGGGCATTGAATTAATTTCTCCAGAAAATGCGATTCTGGATCCGTATCGTGTGCCCTAATAAGATCAGTTTCCTCAGTTATTGGGCTATCAAATGATCTATCAGATTCCTCAGGCCCAATCGTCTCACAAAAATCGTGATCTGAAAACTCGTGTGAGACTTCGCAACTTGAATCTTCACCATCAGGATCCGTATCAATGTATGTCCCAAAATCATTTGTCACTTTGCGTTCCAAGGAGACATACGTTTTCTCGTAACCTGGCTCAGGGATTTCAGGTGAAGAAATCAAATCATCCTTAATTGGTTGTTTTAATTCAATCTGGTCAGCTTCGTAACACGTGTCCCCCCCAACAGGTGCCTGAGCGGGTTCTGTCATTGGCTTTCCTGAAGAGAGTTCATCCTGGGAATTATTCCAAGATTGAATCAAAGCAACCACGAATCTCATCCTCAATTTCGCTAATTTCCCAAGTAGAAACTCACACGGGTTCTTATCCTTAACATCCTGGAGCCAATCCAACAAAGACTTGTTTAAATCATCAATCATTTCAATCAGGGGCTCCAATCTCTCAATGCAAGGTATTGGCTGAACTTCTAAAGATTGAATGATATTCCTCAAGTTAGCCAGAACCCTATCTTGAACCTGATTAACCTGAACCAAATGAGTTGGTTCAGGGTTGGGCGGGTTTGACATCAATGTAGAGGAATTAACGAATTGAGATTCGTTATACCCATCCTGATAATAGGTCATTTCAGATTGTTCAAAAGATGGAGATGACCTAAAGGCAGTGAAATCAGAGGATAGGTAAGGATCAGTGTATCCTTCTTGATTGTAGATCGCATTAGGTTGTTCATGAATGGAGGACGATCTATAATCGATGCAACTCTGAGAAGGATAGAATTGAGAATCACAGTGTTCAGGGTTAGACCCTAAACACGGGGGTCCGGAATTGTATCCCCAATCCGAATTATCCCAACTAACTGATAGTCTATTACAATACGAATTGGGATAATCGTCATGTTGAGGATAATTTACAACAGGAGGGAAAGAGCGGGAATGCGTGAAATATGTGGAAGGATTCATGAGATACGGGAGGAAGAAAGGTGCCCTGCAATACAAACAATCAAACCTGTCCTTAAATGGGTTAGCCTACAGACTTACAGACTCTCAAAACCCGTCTTGAGATAAAGGAACGATTTGATCTACTTCTGTCTGTTCAATCCAACCAGTTAGAAGGAGGGACTGGGGAGAAGGTTCTTCCTTCGGCTTGCGCCTCCGGTTCCTAGTGTACCCCCCAGCCGCGATCGTTTGACTCTGCTCCCCTAGCTAGACATCAGATTGAACAGTAGAAACAGACTAATCGAAAATAATCTCGTTCTGAGTTCTGAAGAGCGAGTCCAATCCTTAAGGCCAACGTCTACTCTGTTTTATTTAGGTCTAGGTTTGAATGTGCTTTGGAATGTGATGGGCCCTTTAAATGGGTTGTGCCCTTAATGATTGATTGCTTTGTGTGTGCGTGCACAACCAGTGGTTTTCAAGCAAGATTATTTTTGATGTGATGAATTTTAAGGTTCAAATCTTGCTTAGTAGCTTTTAGGATTCAACTTTAGGTGTTTTCAATCAAGTTTCATTGGCACACCAGGTTTTGCAAGCACAGGTGAAGATATTTTCCTTTAAAGTTTAAAAAGAATGTGGAGTGCCTGGTAGATCCCTAAGAGTTGAACCTAATTGGCAGCTACTTGATGAGTTGATTTTATTTGAAGTGGTGCGGCCCAAACAACTCAAACAACTGGCCTGATGCACCACCTAATTAGGCACACAAATGATTACCTAATCTGATTTCTTACTCAATTATGTGTTTGGATGTGTGTACCGGCTCCTAAGATTGGTTTACCGGTTGAGTTAGAAAATCAGATGAGGCTGTGTACCTCTGTGAGATTTTTTTTTTATTATTATTATTTTTTTAATGTGGGGGTTGGAGTGAGTATGGATGTCAAACAACAAACAATCTAACCTTAGAGTTTATAAGAACACCTAGGTTGATTGATGTTTGAATTATTATGTGATGAAATGAAATCTAATGGGTGGGAGGTGGGGGGTAACTTACAAAACCTTCCACAGCACTTTACTCCGATCTACCGCTTTTGCCTGTCTCAAAAGAGTACCTGCAATTACAATAAGAAAGGAGAAAAGTGAGGTAAATGATTTGTAAGTTACAAAACGCGAAGAGAAATCAAAGAGCGTTGCCTCCCCGGCAACGGCGCCAAAATGTTGAGCGAGAATCTACGCTAACGTGTTTGGTTTTTGGAAAAACCCGTCGTTATAGTTCGAAAGCGAAGGATTCGTGTTCAACAAATAAAATTTATACCGAAATAAGAATTCCGGGTCGAACACAGGGAGGCGAACGTTTGATTTAAAAACTCCGCGTTTCTTTTTATTTTGTCACAAAGAAGTTCAATTTAAACTATCTAAGTATCTACAACAAATAAAAGAGAGAGAGGGAGTAAGAGAGAGCGAAGGAATACTATACATGGAAATCAAAATGAGATGTAGAATAGACAAGGAATTTATCATAAAAGAGTTCTTTCATTACAACTAGAAAACATAAAATAATTACTCTAGAAAGCATTAAAAGAATGGAGGGAGAAATGTCCTCCTCGACGATCGCTCGGAGGACGAATAGACTACTCTAGAAAGCAGTAAATCTATACTAGAAAGCAGTAAAAAGAATAGGGAGAGAGAAATCCTCCTCGACGGTTGCTTGGAGGACGAGCCGGACGGGACGACGCCTGGACGAAGGAGAACGAAGCGGGACGAAGGAGGACGAAGCAGAAGAACGGGAACGAAGCAGCACGCCGTCGTCGTCGCGGGATCCACTTCCGAAGGGGGACGAAAATTTGGACTTTATCTCGCGAGAAGCATCCCGGGTGTGGGACAAGCTTCTCTTGAGCTTTGGAGATGTAGAGAGGAGAAGGAAGGGATGAAAATTTCGTATGGAGGGGGTCTCCTTTTATAGTTGCAAGGAGTGGGGGCAAAATGGACATTACATCTTCAAAATAATAAATAAGGGGTCTTTAGTGACGGATAAAACCGTCGCTAAAGCCCCGCCGTCGCCGTCGCCGCCGCACCCACGCGCGCCCGCTCGGCTGGCCTGCGCGCGTAACGCAGACGCACGTCCGCGTCGTCTCAGCCGTCCGATCGCGAGATCGGACGGCTTAGATCGCGCCCGCGCCCGCTGCGTAGCGCGCCGCCCGCGTGCGATCGCGCGCCCACCAGGGCGTCCAATTGCGCGTCGGCGCTATCGGGCGCGCGCGGCCGTTGGATCTTCATCCGACGCTCGTGCGCGCCCGCTCGCCCGCGCCTTCAACCCCCTCTCCGCGGCTCGAACCCGCGACCTCCGCTTCGCCCGCAGCTGCGTCGCCGCTGCGCTACGCGGGCGAAATGGTCGCGCGGACGTTTTTAAACGCGCGCGACCGCAGCCGTTGGATCGAGATCCAACGGCGGAGAGGAGACGTTGCGCGGACTTCACAGGACTCCTGCGGCCGATTGGGCGACTGGGATGGCGCCACGTGGCGCCATCTTGGCCGTCCATCTTCTGGAAGTTGTAGATGGTGCCACGGATGTCGGATTGACTCGATTTTTGTGTCGTTCGACTGCGATCGTCGATCCGAATTCATCCGTGTGGTCGGATTTTCCATCTGAAGTGCGGATTTACACCATCCTGGCCCTTGATCTTCTAGGGTTCCCCGGTCTCTATCTGATGCTACGGATGCCTGATTAGGGCGATCTTGGAGTCGTTGAACTCCAATCGTCGCCCTGATCATATCCATACGGTTGGATCTTTGATCCGAGGCCCCGATAAAATATTTGCCCTGTCCAAGCACATAAAAGGAGACAATTAACCTCCATTTTATTCAAACTACTCTAAATGCAAGATGATGCATGTAATGCAATATTTATATCATGAAATGCAATCTTATGCTTAAGAACATGCATAAATAGACATTTTAAGTAGTGTAAATGTGTTTACATCATACCCCCATGTCTATCTTTTGCTAGTCCCTAGCAAAAACTATATGCTATTTATAAAAGAATTAGGTTAGATTATTTGGACCTGAGTTATTTTCAATCATTAAGAAATTGTCTACTTAAGAACTGAACTTTCAAAGACACAACAGTGCCCGGGTATCAGCCAAAATGCAGACCGCCTCAAGCCTCGCCTTATTCAAAGAAAAATTTCTTTTTCTGTTTTTACTCTTTTTTTTTTTTTAGATTTTCAAATTTTAGGGTTTAAGAGTGACTTTCTACGGCCATTCAACTCACCCAAGATTTGATGAGAACCCTAAGTTTTAAGCATCTTATTGTGATGTGATAGACTCGTTGACCGGCAATTAAAACGGACTTCGGATTTCTACGCCTCTAGGTGACCTCAAAAAGAATTCTGCCTAAAGGTGTATCTTTACAACCGGTAGCTTTCTCCCTACTTTTATTTTTTAACGGGGTTAACACAAGGGTGAATCCAGTGTATATCTCCCCGGTTTATTCTACTTCTCCGCTTCTTCCTAAGTGTTTTGGGAATTTTTAGTGCATTTTCTGAGCTGGGTTCTGGACAATCGGTCGATGAGCTGCTACCACCGACAACTTGCCAGCCATACTCGTGCGGCGAAGTGTAGCTTATTTCTTTTTGTTCTTTTCTCCTTTTTGATTTTTTTTTTTTTTTTTTAAGTAGGTGGCTTCCCTGGTCTAAGATTTACCTAAAGGCAGCAAAAAGAGAAAGGTCCAGTGACTGGGCTCTGGACAACCTACCTATGGGCTGTTACCCACGATAACTTGCCAGCCATATCACCCTAGAAGGTTCATTAGCTACCCAATTTCCGTTAAAATCGCCAAACAACGAGTCAGTGCAAAGAAAGTGTGTAGATGCTTAAGACTCAAAATTCCCTCACATCAGAGGGCGGGTTGATAAGTCGTGTACTTATCACCCAAACTTATTTACTCCAATTAAAATAAAATTCAAGTTGGCGAGAACTCGAAAAACAAATCCACATTTTAGTGGATACATAGGCTGATTAAGTCCAAAGACCTGAAGGGTCTTTGTGTTCAGAACATAATATAGTATTTCTTAAGATCGAAAATTTTCTGAAACCCAAATTCTCTTTCCTAATTTTGATTTTTTTTTTTTTTAAATAAACAAATCTACGGAGCTGACGAATGAATTCAAAGATAAATATCCATCCCCCCATGCCTATCTAATGCAATGTCCTCATTGTATTAAAAAGACATAAAATAGAGTGGAAAACCGTAGAAAGCACCTGAATTGCGTGGATATCGGGTCCGCTCCGAGATGAAAATGAAAAAGAACTGTATATGTGCTGAGTTTAGTGCCTTCAGCTAGGCACACTATACAAAGAAAAGAAATGAAGAATTCACATGTGCAGGTCAGAATTAGAATGAACAGAAGAATCCTCTGACCTGTCAGCAAAGGTCCACAGATGTGGACCAGATTGTGGTGCAGACCCACACCCCATAATCGAGAATATCTTAGGTTCTGGATAAAAATTACCCAAAACCTAAAATCAGAATGCAAGCGGGGTCGGGCCTGCGATTTGTGAGGATGCAACCCAAGGCCAAAATGTCGGGTTACAGAGAATTGAAGCTCAAAAGGATAATCGTTAAATGTGTGCTTGAGTTTGACATCCTCGAAATAAATGTCGTAAGGGTTCTGATTTGATGGTTTCAGTTTAAAAGGAACCCTTCGACCCAATCTTCCATTTCCTCCAAAATTGACTTCCCAAATCAGAATTTCCCAGCTCCTATCCTCCTCATTCGGCATATCAAATTCCATGACCTCTTGTATATTCATCACCCCGTCTGAAATCTCCAAGTCTAGATGATGTGGCAAAATCAAAATTGACTTGGGTCTAATTATCTCAGAATTAGAATCATCAATAAGCTCAACAGGGTGTAACTGATAATCAGGGCATTGAATTAATTTCTCCAGAAAATGCGATTCTGGATCCGTATCGTGTGCCCTAATAAGATCAGTTTCCTCAGTTATTGGGCTATCAAATGATCTATCAGATTCCTCAGGCCCAATCGTCTCACAAAAATCGTGATCTGAAAACTCGTGTGAGACTTCGCAACTTGAATCTTCACCATCAGGATCCGTATCAATGTATGTCCCAAAATCATTTGTCACTTTGCGTTCCAAGGAGACATACGTTTTCTCGTAACCTGGCTCAGGGATTTCAGGTGAAGAAATCAAATCATCCTTAATTGGTTGTTTTAATTCAATCTGGTCAGCTTCGTAACACGTGTCCCCCCCAACAGGTGCCTGAGCGGGTTCTGTCATTGGCTTTCCTGAAGAGAGTTCATCCTGGGAATTATTCCAAGATTGAATCAAAGCAACCACGAATCTCATCCTCAATTTCGCTAATTTCCCAAGTAGAAACTCACACGGGTTCTTATCCTTAACATCCTGGAGCCAATCCAACAAAGACTTGTTTAAATCATCAATCATTTCAATCAGGGGCTCCAATCTCTCAATGCAAGGTATTGGCTGAACTTCTAAAGATTGAATGATATTCCTCAAGTTAGCCAGAACCCTATCTTGAACCTGATTAACCTGAACCAAATGAGTTGGTTCAGGGTTGGGCGGGTTTGACATCAATGTAGAGGAATTAACGAATTGAGATTCGTTATACCCATCCTGATAATAGGTCATTTCAGATTGTTCAAAAGATGGAGATGACCTAAAGGCAGTGAAATCAGAGGATAGGTAAGGATCAGTGTATCCTTCTTGATTGTAGATCGCATTAGGTTGTTCATGAATGGAGGACGATCTATAATCGATGCAACTCTGAGAAGGATAGAATTGAGAATCACAGTGTTCAGGGTTAGACCCTAAACACGGGGGTCCGGAATTGTATCCCCAATCCGAATTATCCCAACTAACTGATAGTCTATTACAATACGAATTGGGATAATCGTCATGTTGAGGATAATTTACAACAGGAGGGAAAGAGCGGGAATGCGTGAAATATGTGGAAGGATTCATGAGATACGGGAGGAAGAAAGGTGCCCTGCAATACAAACAATCAAACCTGTCCTTAAATGGGTTAGCCTACAGACTTACAGACTCTCAAAACCCGTCTTGAGATAAAGGAACGATTTGATCTACTTCTGTCTGTTCAATCCAACCAGTTAGAAGGAGGGACTGGGGAGAAGGTTCTTCCTTCGGCTTGCGCCTCCGGTTCCTAGTGTACCCCCCAGCCGCGATCGTTTGACTCTGCTCCCCTAGCTAGACATCAGATTGAACAGTAGAAACAGACTAATCGAAAATAATCTCGTTCTGAGTTCTGAAGAGCGAGTCCAATCCTTAAGGCCAACGTCTACTCTGTTTTATTTAGGTCTAGGTTTGAATGTGCTTTGGAATGTGATGGGCCCTTTAAATGGGTTGTGCCCTTAATGATTGATTGCTTTGTGTGTGCGTGCACAACCAGTGGTTTTCAAGCAAGATTATTTTTGATGTGATGAATTTTAAGGTTCAAATCTTGCTTAGTAGCTTTTAGGATTCAACTTTAGGTGTTTTCAATCAAGTTTCATTGGCACACCAGGTTTTGCAAGCACAGGTGAAGATATTTTCCTTTAAAGTTTAAAAAGAATGTGGAGTGCCTGGTAGATCCCTAAGAGTTGAACCTAATTGGCAGCTACTTGATGAGTTGATTTTATTTGAAGTGGTGCGGCCCAAACAACTCAAACAACTGGCCTGATGCACCACCTAATTAGGCACACAAATGATTACCTAATCTGATTTCTTACTCAATTATGTGTTTGGATGTGTGTACCGGCTCCTAAGATTGGTTTACCGGTTGAGTTAGAAAATCAGATGAGGCTGTGTACCTCTGTGAGATTTTTTTTTTATTATTATTATTTTTTTAATGTGGGGGTTGGAGTGAGTATGGATGTCAAACAACAAACAATCTAACCTTAGAGTTTATAAGAACACCTAGGTTGATTGATGTTTGAATTATTATGTGATGAAATGAAATCTAATGGGTGGGAGGTGGGGGGTAACTTACAAAACCTTCCACAGCACTTTACTCCGATCTACCGCTTTTGCCTGTCTCAAAAGAGTACCTGCAATTACAATAAGAAAGGAGAAAAGTGAGGTAAATGATTTGTAAGTTACAAAACGCGAAGAGAAATCAAAGAGCGTTGCCTCCCCGGCAACGGCGCCAAAATGTTGAGCGAGAATCTACGCTAACGTGTTTGGTTTTTGGAAAAATCCGTCGTTATAGTTCGAAAGCGAAGGATTCGTGTTCAACAAATAAAATTTATACCGAAATAAGAATTCCGGGTCGAACACAGGGAGGCGAACGTTTGATTTAAAAACTCCGCGTTTCTTTTTATTTTGTCACAAAGAAGTTCAATTTAAACTATCTAAGTATCTACAACAAATAAAAGAGAGAGAGGGAGTAAGAGAGAGCGAAGGAATACTATACATGGAAATCAAAATGAGATGTAGAATAGACAAGGAATTTATCATAAAAGAGTTCTTTCATTACAACTAGAAAACATAAAATAATTACTCTAGAAAGCATTAAAAGAATGGAGGGAGAAATGTCCTCCTCGACGATCGCTCGGAGGACGAATAGACTACTCTAGAAAGCAGTAAATCTATACTAGAAAGCAGTAAAAAGAATAGGGAGAGAGAAATCCTCCTCGACGGTTGCTTGGAGGACGAGCCGGACGGGACGACGCCTGGACGAAGGAGAACGAAGCGGGACGAAGGAGGACGAAGCAGAAGAACGGGAACGAAGCAGCACGCCGTCGTCGTCGCGGGATCCACTTCCGAAGGGGGACGAAAATTTGGACTTTATCTCGCGAGAAGCATCCCGGGTGTGGGACAAGCTTCTCTTGAGCTTTGGAGATGTAGAGAGGAGAAGGAAGGGATGAAAATTTCGTATGGAGGGGGTCTCCTTTTATAGTTGCAAGGAGTGGGGGCAAAATGGACATTACATCTTCAAAATAATAAATAAGGGGTCTTTAGTGACGGATAAAACCGTCGCTAAAGCCCCGCCGTCGCCGTCGCCGCCGCACCCACGCGCGCCCGCTCGGCTGGCCTGCGCGCGTAACGCAGACGCACGTCCGCGTCGTCTCAGCCGTCCGATCGCGAGATCGGACGGCTTAGATCGCGCCCGCGCCCGCTGCGTAGCGCGCCGCCCGCGTGCGATCGCGCGCCCACCAGGGCGTCCAATTGCGCGTCGGCGCTATCGGGCGCGCGCGGCCGTTGGATCTTCATCCGACGCTCGTGCGCGCCCGCTCGCCCGCGCCTTCGACCCCCTCTCCGCGGCTCGAACCCGCGACCTCCGCTTCGCCCGCAGCTGCGTCGCCGCTGCGCTACGCGGGCGAAATGGTCGCGCGGACGTTTTTAAACGCGCGCGACCGCAGCCGTTGGATCGAGATCCAACGGCGGAGAGGAGACGTTGCGCGGACTTCACAGGACTCCTGCGGCCGATTGGGCGGCTGGGATGGCGCCACGTGGCGCCATCTTGGCCGTCCATCTTCTGGAAGTTGTAGATGGTGCCACGGATGTCGGATTGACTCGATTTTTGTGTCGTTCGACTGCGATCGTCGATCCGAATTCATCCGTGTGGTCGGATTTTCCATCTGAAGTGCGGATTTACACCATCCTGGCCCTTGATCTTCTAGGGTTCCCCGGTCTCTATCTGATGCTACGGATGCCTGATTAGGGCGATCTTGGAGTCGTTGAACTCCAATCGTCGCCCTGATCATATCCATACGGTTGGATCTTTGATCCGAGGCCCCGATAAAATATTTGCCCTGTCCAAGCACATAAAAGGAGACAATTAACCTCCATTTTATTCAAACTACTCTAAATGCAAGATGATGCATGTAATGCAATATTTATATCATGAAATGCAATCTTATGCTTAAGAACATGCATAAATAGACATTTTAAGTAGTGTAAATGTGTTTACATCATCTGGCGATGGTCTTCCCAGTGAACTTATCGTGGACAATACATCTGACCTCATAAAAAATCACCTTACAATGAAGATCCTTCGTGATCTTGCTTACGTACAAGTTCATGGGAAACTTCGGTATGTGTAGTGCTCTCGGCAGCCGCATCGTGGGGGTCACAGGTACTTCCCCCTGGCCAACAGTGGGTGCATGTTTGCCATCAGCAACTTGTACCGTTCTCCCTGATACAACAGAACTGAGTGACCGGAAATAACTCTGATCTCCACAGAGATGCTATGAAGTACCGGAATCGACTAACCATCCTGTACCATGGTGACTCCTGTCATGCTTCTGCAATATCAAGTCTGCATACTCAACCACCTCTGCCACAATAGCGATATCCAATGTCATCTCTACTTCCCTAGAGATTGGCATTGTGCCTAGTAGGGATGAAGTGGATCACTAAAAGCTAGAACTCACCATCATAGATGTAAAATCACCATGGAATCACTTTAGATGCAAAATTTGATTTGAAAGCACCAAACCATGACCTGAAATTGAGCTTTCAAATCATGGATGGACTCTAGAACGACACCAGCCCCCTGAAATTAACACAAGTCATCGTAGCCTCCTGTCAGCCCTCAGGCGATCTCTGAGGAGGTGCTTCGGTGAAGCATCAGTGGCGCAGTAGCCCTAGAGGCGCTGCTGCGGCCTGCTTCGGCCTCTAAGTGTCCCACTGCGTAGTAGCCTTAGATGCGCCGCTGCCCCTTGCAACGGCCTCTGGTGGTTGCTGTGGCGGTGCTAAGGCGAGACACCAACCCAACACTGGCCTCAAAGGTGTCACCGTAGCCTCTGGTGGTTGTTGCAGCAGTGCTCAGGTGAGGCATTGGCCCTGCAGCGACCTTAGAGGCGTCGTCGCCCCTTGCTCACCCTCTGGTGGCCACTGTGACAGTGCTTAGGTGGAGCATCGACGTCGCAGCAGTCCTAATGGTCGCGCGACCTCTCTATCTGCACCCTCCTTGCGTCGCCTGAGACTTTGGCGAGGCAGGGAGGAGGTGGTGACGTTGGTAGCTGCCGGTGAAGACCTCCTGCTGGTGGCTAAGGTTAGGGTTTTGATAGTGTTGGGTGTTGGAGGCCTATTTTGGTGGGGTATCAAGGGCACCGATGTAGGACTGCTACTTTGATACCAAGTGAGAAGAAATGACCAATCTATTTTATTGAGAAAACCCTACACCTCTCTATATAGAGAGATGTTGGGAAAAATACATAAGAGAACCAGACAAAATATAAAGATAACTAAACAATCCCCAGTAAATATAAACAAGAAATATAAATAGGAGTATCAACAAACCAAAACAGTGCTGAATTCCAGGAAGTCTACTGCTGGTATCTTTTTTGTCTTCTCCAGAATCAGTAGTTGCAGAAATCCAGGGAGTGTGTGAAATAATGTGGAACAAGAGTAATGTTTTTATCCAAGGCAAACTCAAACATTGACCGACAAGCTTAATTGAAGTTATCTTTGTTATTTGCAAAGAGCATTTAAATTGTTAGGAATCAAGGTCACGTGGACTGTCCACGTGGCAACCGGCAGGCCACATGGACTAAGGGCCCATCAGGGCTGGCAGTTAGAGGTCCAAAGGGACCAATTTTGGCTCTTTGTTTAGATGTTAAGTTTGATATTTCTAGTAGAATTGTTTTAGGAAAATAGTTTGGGATTTGATATATTTTCAGAGATAAGATCTTTCTTATTTTAGAGATAGGATTTGTTTCCTATTTTTGGGATGTGTTTTCTTTATAAAAGAGAGCCTTCCATTGTAATTTATTTTGAGCATCAATAATATTTCATATTCTAAGGCTCGTCTCCTCTCTCTTCTCCAACATCACCACCACCGGCCATCACCAAGTGCAGTTGGCCACCACTACCAGCCACTCAAGGTTGTCGGCCTCCACCTCCTCTCTCCCTATCCATACACGTGGACAGCCCACTATTGGGGTTGTTTTCTCACGCACAAGGAGCCCCCACGCTCCAGATTGTGCAAATCTTGACATGGTAGTAGAGCCTTCATTTTAGGCTTTTTGTGCATGTGGGTTACTGACCGCACGTTGGTGGTCTACGAATCCAGAGAGTCTTCCTCGACAGATCCAACGCGGACAAGGAAGACTAGAGAAGATGACGGAATCAACCACTACGGTCGAAGACGCCACACTTGGATCCAGAGAAAGCAAGGTGGTTGTCTCCGGGATAATCGTCAAACTTAACGGTGCGTCCAACTATGTCCTGTAGACTTACGCCTTTAAGATATTTGTTGGAGGCCAGGAAAAACTTAGCATTCTCCCTAAGGAGCCACCGGAGTTGAAGGATGACAAGAAGAAGAAATTCGAGAAGGAGAATTATGTGGTTATGAGCTGACTCATGAACTCAATAGACCCGTCTATCACCTCAAACATGCTTTACAAAAAGAGCACGTATGAGATTTGGACAACCCTCGAGAAAAGGTATGCCCGAACCTCTAGTAACGCACGTATTACTGATCTCTACACTCGCATATAGACGGCTAGTTAAGGAAATCTCTTTTTGAATAAATATTACGAGAAGATGGAGGCGTTTTTCGAGGAGTTGGATATCTATGAGCTGTTGTGTTGTGGCAAGCAAGGGGAGACGGGTGGTTTGTCAATCCACCAAGTTTTTATTGGGGATGCATTCTCGTTATCGAGCTGCCTGCGATCAAATCCTGGCTTTGGATGGAAAGATGGATCCTGAGACCATCTTTTGCCGTCTCATCAAGATGGAAATATCACCGAGGATGAAGACATGTCGAAAGGCAAGAACTATGCACTTGCTATTCCAGAAGCAGATGTAGGGTGTGGACGAGGACGTGGACCTAGTCACGTCTACCCAAAGTGTCAACACTATGGACGCAACAATCAACTATAAGACAAGTGTTGGGAGAAGTTCGGGAGGCCACCACGTGAGGCTACTAGCACCTTGCGTGTGGACTCTCTAACACATGAGGATCTTGAGAAGTTGCGGGCTTTACTTCGAGAAGACAAGTCAATGGAGGCTATCGCGACGACTACTCAGGTTGCTATAGAGGCAACGACTCCGGAGGTCGCATGAGGCTTCACTGTTGACTAGTCAAAGGAAAAGATGGAGAGTTTGGCTCTCAAAGAAGATGAATGATGGGGCATCTAGCCTCACCAGTAGAAGATCAAGTTGTCAACCACCCGACCCTCGACTTGAGGGGGAGTGTTAAGAATAAAGGTCACGTGGACTGTCCACGTGGCAACTAGCAGGCTACGTGGCAGTCCATGTGGCAGCATCTGAAGGGCCCATCAGGGCCAGCGGCTAAAGGTCCAAAGGGACCAATTTTGGTTCTTTGTTTAGATATTAAGTTTGCTATTTTTGGTAGAATTGTTTTAGGAAAATAGTTTGAGATTTAATTTGTTTTTAAAGATAAGATCTTTCTTATTTTAGATCTAGGATATGTTTCCTATTTTTGGGATATGCTCTCTCTATAAAAGAGAGCCTTTCCTTGTAATTTATTTTGAGCATCAATAATATTTCCTATTCTAAGGCTCCTCTTCTCTCTCTTCTCCAGCATCACCACCACCGACCATCACCAAGAGTAGTCGGCCACCACTGCCAGCCACCCAATGGTGTTGGCCTCCACCTCCTCTCTCCTTGTCCACGTGTGGACAATCCACTATTGGGGCTGTTTTCCCACGCACAAGGAGCCTCCATGCTGTGGATTGCGCAAATCCTGACATAAATTATTAATAAAAATTATTTTTTAATAAGTACTGCCATTTTGTTCAAACTTTTGTTTATTTCTTTAGTATTTCTTAATCCCTCTGATCTATTCTTAACAGAAGCTCATTCTTCCCGATCTCTATTCGTTTATCATCACAGTGGTACTGGGGGTATTAGCATTCTTTGCAGAGGTAATTTGCTTCCAATTAACCAAATAAAAGTGCACACTATAGGTATCTTGTTGATTACACATAATGTGTACTACAGCTAAGATAACTGAACAGGTATTTTTAGCACGTGGGCTGCAGCTAGAGAAAACCAGCAAGGCT
The DNA here is from genome assembly GCA_037157565.1 of Thalassia testudinum. Taxonomy (NCBI): domain Eukaryota; kingdom Viridiplantae; phylum Streptophyta; class Magnoliopsida; order Alismatales; family Hydrocharitaceae; genus Thalassia; species Thalassia testudinum. The sequence continues at coordinate 62,052,677 of JAZHRO010000030.1, forward strand.
ACAAACATCCTGTACTTGAAAGTAAGTTGCAATTTGTTATCTTTTTGCATTTTAATTTTGAAAACTAAATTAAATTAGATTCATCTTCCAAAAAAACTAAATTAAATTTGAAATCAAATCCTGTCCAATGATTCCTGGACCAGGTTTTACATGTTGTTGTACTAGGCTTTTCATTTTTTTCATATGTCTTGCATATTTTCTTTTCAAACCATGAACAACAATGTTTATGGTCTGATAATACAAGAGTATTAATTAATCATATCTTTTATCCAATCAAATTATTGGAATGCTTGAATCCTTTACCTATAGTATCTCTGAATTTCATCTCATCTCCATATCTTTTTACCACTACCATGTGACATAATGGGCTATGTCTCCTTGTGCTCATTTTTAGCAAATCACTACATTGTTTTGTTAGCATGTACCCTTTAAGGGGGTTTAGTGTCTTTTACTTTGTTGGGTTGAACTCCTTTGTAATTTACCTAATGCCCTCTTATATGAGAAAGAGCTTAGGGTTTTCTTGAATAATAGGAAACATTTTCTCTTTACATGATATTAGAGCAACGATTCTAAATCGGTGGTTTGGTATCCTGTTAAATATCCACAAAAGGGATGATTTGATTACCAATAATGCGGTAATCAAGAAGATGATTAGCAGGGAGGAGCCTCGCAATAGCAGCAGCACTACTGGAGGAACCAGCAGCGCTACCACCATCGCCCGGGTGCCTTGTAGCATCGCCAGGAGCAATGTCGGGTCAGATAGTGTCGCTAGTGGCGTCACTGGAGCCAACAGTGTTGTTGCTGGGGTTTAGCAGATCTGCTACGACGATAAGGGTTGAGCTGCGGCAGTCCGTGGATTGATCCTGCACGTGTGTGGTCTTCCTGGAGGAGTTGGAGATGGTGCCTTCTTTACAAGTTACTACGTGATGAGTTTTCTTTCATGAGTAAGCTCTAAGTTTTGTTCGGTGATGAATTTTCTCTCACCATTTATGATGAAATTCCCTTTTGGTGTCATGGCGAGTTTTCTCTCGTGCAAGATAAGGTGCTTTTGCCTAAGGAAGAGGCAAAAATCATATCTTTGTGGTGCTGTTTTTTCTGTTTATTAAGGATCAACAAAGCGCAGGAGTCCTGAACCATGAGTCATTGATTCTGGAGCTTCAATCCATCTTATTGGAAGAGCAGAGGAGTTGAGGAACAAGTCCAGACCATGTGGAATCCAAGAGGTTCGAGTTACCAATGGGGTAACCTCTCCAATTACAGCGGTTCGAGAGGTTTAGGTTTCTTCTACCTTGAAGATTGGAGATGTGCATTGTACCCCAAAGTTTCCCATCAGTCTTCTATCGATCAGTAGAATATGTAAGGACCTCCAGTGTAGAGTTGTCTTTGATGGTAGACATTGTTACTTCCATGATAGATGCACCAATGAGATCACTGGTGGTGGGATAGAGAGAAATGGTCTCTACTACCTGGATGCACCTACCTTGTTTGTTAGGGCAGTGTCCATTGCCAGTGATCCCTAGCTATGGCATAGGCAGCTTTGGCATCCCTCGGTCAGGAAGATACACCAGATGTGCCCGAGTTACCGAACTTGCTATCACTGGAGTGAGAGGGTTATCATTTGGGAAAGCATTACAGGAGCACCTTTCCACGACCTCGTGATAGGGTGAGTGCGAGGCCCTTTAATCTGGTCCACTATGATATGTGGGGCTACTAGGAGTACCAACTACAGGACACAGGTACTATGCCGTATTTGCCAATGATCATGGCACTTTACTTGGGTCTTCTTGATGAAGGCTAGATCAGAGATATCGCAGATCATATAGAGATTCTTTTCAAAGGTTCAAACGCATTTTTCTATTAGTGTCAGAGTATTTAGGAGTGATAATGCCCTGGAGTTTGTTTTGAGAGAGATGTAGGATTTCTTTAGTGCATAGGGAACTGTTCACCAGACTTCTTGTGCTTACACATCTCAAAAGACTGGTGTAGCGGAGTGCAAATTGAGGCATCTTCTGGATATTACGTGGATGTTGATTTATATGAAGGTGCCCAAGCAGTTTTGGGGTAATGCCATTCTCCCCGCTGCCTACTTGATTAACAAAGTATCATCTTCTGTGCTCCGCGGGTGTGTTCGATATCAGGTATTGCATCTAGGGTGTGATAGACCTTTTGCCTTGCCTTTACGAGTGTTTGGGAGCACATGTTTCATTTAAGCACATGGGAACTAAGACAAGTTTTCTTCAAGGGTAGTGAAGTGTCTTTCTGGGCTACTTTAGAACCTAGAAAGGTTACAAATGTTATGACCTTATGCACAGGTGCTATACATCTACTGCAAATGTCACCTTCTTTGAAGGTACTGTAGAGTTGGCTCCCAAAGAGACTCAAGTTTATCATCATCGACCTATTGCTCCCTTTACAGTGCCTTAGGATACCTCTTCAGACCTGACTATGGTGGTTCCTGATGAGTTAGATTTTGATGATGACATGCCAATTGCTGTGAGGAAGCCTAGCGAGCCATGCACTTTACATCCTATGTCCAATACATTGGGACTTCTCACCTGGAGGGGGAGGTTAGATAGTTCGCTTCCGCCATCACAACTGCTTCTATTCCCAGATATTACCATGAGGTTTCCCAAGATCCCAGGTGGCATGTAGCCATGAAGGAGATGCAGGTACTCTAATCTAGAGGCACATAGGATCTCGTGCCATGTCCTTCTGATGCTACTGTTGTGAACTATCGTTGGGTTTACATTATCAAGTATCAAATACGATTGACAGATACAAGGCCTGTCTAGTTGTCAAAGGTTTTACACAAACCTATGCATTAACTACTTGGAGACTTTTCCCCTTCAACACGTTTCTCATGCATCAAGGTCAGTATCTCAGTGGCAGTTAACCAAGGATGGCCATTGTATTAGTTGGATATCAAGAGCGCTTTTTTATATGGTGATCTTTCAGAGGAGGTCTACATGAGATAGCCACCTAGGTATAGTAGTTAAGGGGATAATGTTTGTCATATGAGGAAAGCAATTTATGGTCTAAAGTAGAGTCCAAGGATGTGGTCTAAGCATCTGAGCTCAAAGATTTAGAAGATTGGTTTCCAGCGGTCATCTTCCAATCACTTTATTTTCATCTGGAAATCTAGGGATGCGACGACAAGCAGAGTTGTTATCTTGGTTGTTTATGCAGATGACATGGTCTTCATAGGAGATGATGAAGAAGGTATTCGTCAGACCAAGGCCTTCTTGTAATCTGTCTTTATCACTAAAGGCCTTGGCGATTTACATTACTTCCTTGGGTTTGAGGTTGTTAGATTGGGACCACATCTATCATTGCCCCGGAGGCAGTATGCTTTATAGATACTTGAGGAGGCTAGCTTTTTGGGGGCCAAGCCTTCAGGTATCCCAATTGAGGCACAACAAAGTCATAACACAGAGGGGGATGCTACTAGATATTGCAATCTAGTAGGACAACTATTGTACTTGACCTTTACTCGACCAGACCTCAACTTTGCTGTCAATAGAGCCAATCAACATATGCAGGTCCCATACTACAGTCACTGGCACGAGGTATGGTTTATCTTGAGGCACTTTAAGGGTAATCTTGGTCCGGGGCTCTATTATAGAGATAATAGGTCCATGGACATCGTGGCCTATTTTGATGCAGATTATGCTGGGTCTATCGAGGATCATCGGTCTTTCTAGATATATCTTGTTCCTTGGTGGTAATCTAGTTTCTTGGCACAACAAGAAGTAGAGCGTGGTCGACCGCTCTAGTGCAGAGGCTGAATATTGCGCCACGGCCCATCCTGCATGTGAGATCATGTGGGTGGTGGGCTTCATATAGAACATAGGTGTGAAGATTGAGATGCCAGTTCCTCTTTACTGTGATAACCAGTCGACAACTTATATTGCTTTCAACCTGGTTTTCCATGAGCGTATGAAACACGTCGAGGTAAATTGTCATCATTAGGGTTGCAATCATGGAAGGAAGGATTAGCACTCCCTAGATCTCTTTAGAGTTACAACTGGCAGACATTCTTATCAAGGCACTCAAGAAGAAGCAGCTTGATTTCTTGTGTGGCAAGTTGGGGCTTGTAGATATCTACACCTCAACTTGAGGGGGAGTGTTAGCGTGTACCCTTTAAGTTGTTTAGTGTCTTTTATTTTGTTGGGTTGGACTCTTTTGTAGTTTGCACAATGCTCTCTTGTATAAAAGAGAGGCTAAGCTTTTCTTGAATGACAAGAAACATTCTTTCCTCTTTACAGATCTTTTTTTTGTTTTCTGTTTCTCATAATTTAACTACCAGATGAACTCTTCTCCTTTGTCCTTTACTCAATCCCTTGAGTGCCTCAACCAAACCGTTTCTTGTTCTATCTCAACACAGTTTTACAAATCCATTTCTCTATTCTGCTCATTTGTCCAGGGACGACATCTCTATTAATTTTGTCAGATTTTTTTTTTGTCCAACAATTTTTGCCAGTGTCAAGTTGGCCTGATTATTCATATGAAATTGCATTGAATTTACTAGCATTCTTATCCTACCCAGACGTGATCCTTTGGCATATTTCCCCACTGTACTTCTATCTTTGTTTCTAAGATTGCCAATGGCTTCTTGATCATCATGCCACCCATTTTTTACTTTGTCAAGTTTGATATAAGTTTTACTTTTACATATTTAGTTCTGAACTATCACACTAAAACCATTTGAATGCTTCCCTTTCTTTTGTTGCTATTTTTTCTCTTTTTTCCCACAAACAAATGCACTAGATGTTTGTGTATTTCCCACAACATTACTTGAACATTCATCCCTGATTGAATGAATGGTACAAGGGTGAGAGCTTAGAGCTGTCCATGGTGTGGGAATGTCCTCGTTCTCCTTTACCTGTTATTATTTTATGCTAGTGCCATTCTCCTGCCTCTCTGCTTATTTAGTGGAGTAAAAAATGAAGGCATGTAGCTGCCCCTATAGTGTATGTAATTTCAATGAAGCAGGGTGTAGTTAAACCTGCCATTTTAGTAAGATCTCTTTGAGCTTCTCCACATTGATTGACTTGAAGAAAGCTGTGCCAAACAAGTCAAACCCGGTCCAATGTGAGCCTGGCTCTTTAACTTTTAGTTCAGCTGGAGCTTAAGAAACACAACCTTGAATTCAGCTCGATTTAGGGCTTGAGCCACATTATTGAGCCTGGCATTTTTGAACTTACAATTTATTTTACCATGTGACTAAGCTTAATTTATAGACATGGAAGTTGTCTACATTTTAACATGAAAGTTGGCTACTTTTTCTCAGCACATGATGTAGGACCTAATAAAGTAACATGTGGCACACATGTCAAATGAGCAGCACTCAACATGCACACATGGTGGGTATAGCAGTTGGTGCATGGGCATGCACAAGACCAGCACAGCCCTACAGAACACTACTTCATAAAAAATATAATACTACTGGAAGGATTTGAACATACATATTTTTTCACTTTAACAAGGGCTCAAACCAGCTTCTATTGGTACTTATATATAACAAGTGACTTGATTTATCTAGCAAGAAAACCACGGCTCAAGCTTCTCATCAAGGAAATAAGCCCAAATTTTCAACCTATCTAGCTTGGCTCTATTAGCTTCCAAGTCGAGCCTGTGAGCCCATAATGAGCCAAACTTAAGGTAAGCTGCTGAGGGTTGGACTTTTTGGACAAGTTTACGTAGTTTTGGACTCTTCTTGCCAGCCCTTTACCTAGTGTTTTTGCTAATTACTCACTCCCTTGTCTTTTCATTGTTTAATATAACAGCTCAATATCTTTTACTTTGGGAGACCTGGACAAGTCTATTTGTTCCGACCATATTACAAGTCTTATTTCAAATATAACCACCATAGAAGGATATTAACCTTTTCAGCTGAGCTAACTAAACTACTTCGTCTATCATGATGCTATAATAATTAAACTAACCGTTGACCACCAAATAGTGGTTTTATGGGTACATTGCCAGCTGGCAATACCAGGTTTCCAGATTTGTTAGTTTTTGTTGCTATTTTGCTTGAATCTGAGCCTAATCAAGAAAACTCGACCTTGCTAACGTATGAGTTCGGATCAAGGGGTGTAAATTGACTATAAAAAATGCTTAATTCAAAGATCAAGCAATAATTCTCAACCCTGATAGGTGATACTTTTTTTTCCCCTTTTATTTCGAGTTTCCCATTTCGTCTTATGTTTTGGGAGTGTTACGGGTTTGCTTGATCAGATTGACTCTACTTCACTTGCGCAAGACCCGATAAACTACCTATGTGTCCATGACATATATTCATTCCAAAGAACTCAAACCAACAACCTCCCCTGCCGCCACAAAAAAAAGAAAAAAAAAACCCAAAATCTTATTACAACTGTTGGCACGGAATTAACCAGGGGCTTCTTTCTTGAGTCTTGTCATGATCACAGACTCAACGAAAAGAGCTTGATAAGCACCATTAGCTTCTTCACTCATGCTGGACTTTAGGAACAGGCCTGCACCCATAGTCCAAGATTCCCCACTGCTGCCCCTAGGGGGAATCCGGTCCTTGTCAAACTCTATTTTCAATTCCATTAATCCATCATATTTATGAAACTCATCCCCCTAAGAAAATGAATATTAACCCCGTTGTTGAGGTCAGGTCATCCTTTACATTAGTGCAATGTATGCTGCAGCACTAGTGCTCTTTCTATGCATTACCCTTTAAATATGTTTTGTAGGTTATGTATTCCTGGAACACATTGCGTTCAATACTATCAATACATAATCTTCCTCCTCCTTTCAAAGAAATAATACTCCTCCTCTACGGAGAACAAATGGTATACGCCTAGTAGTGCACACCACTCCCTGTATGCAGTGGTTCGTGCTTCATTTTGTAGCACTAGTTTCCTCCATTTCAGTAGTGCACTAGTAGTAGTGCTCGAAATCTCACACGTCTAAAATTGTGATCCTTCATGCAGAGAGATGGAAATGAGCTGCTCTATTCCAAGGCTTTGTTTATAGAAATGAAAGTTGGCTGTTCTTCTCTCACTTCTCAGCATATGATGTGGGTCTTGATAAAGGAATTGCTGGGGAACGAGTGCCACCAATTCCTTGCACACACATGCAGTGCCATACTGTGCATATACAATGCATGCAGCATTGGTAAGTGCATGGCTGGCACATATGCAAAAGCAGCACAGCCCATGGAACACTTGCCATATTACAAAATGATGTGCAACATATTTAGTGGATCCAGCACATCCTCCAATAATGAGAATTTCATGTTGTAGATATGCGGGAAGGCTCTTTTTTTTGTGGTTTCTGATAGGGTGCGATAACTGAATATTAACAACTAACTAACTACAAATTGAATATTTTATCACTGTTTCTTTGTTTCAAAATCAAACACATGAATATGTGACTGCTAGATCGGGTTATTATTCATGTTCAGTTAGGTAGCGGTAACATGTTGGTCCTCTGCATCTTTCAGGTTCTACTCACACAAATTTCAAGCATGGCATTTTTGAAGGTGGCTCCTTCGTTCTGTAGATTGCTTGGCTGTGTGCTGCTTCTGACATCGATTTGCAGCACGGTATATTTTGGTGCCCCCAAGGAAATCAGTTAACATTGGGCATAGCAAGCTTGGAAAAAGTGTTAGGTGTTTCAGGCTTGGTAAGTATACTGATATGTATCAGAGAGATGCATCATTCAGCTGAAGATGTGCTGCATTATGATGAATGCGTGCCTTAGTTGTGTGAGGACCTTGAGGTCATTCTGTGAGCTCAGTGCATTTCTTGTAAGTAGAACACTCCCATTCCATTTGTAGGCATGGGAAATGGAAACCATAGAGTTCTTCAGGTTGTTGGGAGGAAGAAGCCATTCTTTGTGAATCTCCTATTGCCAAGATGCCCAGGAACTTATGGATTTTTGGTGACAGCATAAATAATCAAATGTATCCAGGAAATCTTTGCCAAATTTTTTAAATGTTCGAAGCATGATAAGAGGGGTTTTCGGACATCAATTTATTAATGCACCCTTTAATGCTTTGAATGTTGGAACTTTTATGAGAATCCTGATGATGAAAGTAAACCACGGCATGCTTGAGATTAGACCTAACATGGTGTTAATTGTTATATCTACAACCAATTAGCAAAATGGCACATTTTGTTTAAGTGTGTGGACTAATGATGAAATTATATCCAGCCCCTTGAAGTTACGAGAACTAATCAAAATTACAACCCACCACCTCTACCTTCAACGTTTATGATTAACCATAGAAAGGATGGCTAGTTTTAAGTAAACGCATCAAATATACTTTAGTTAGTCTAGGACGCTCATTATGATTTAGTATCGAATCCTTTCGTTGTTCTATTTGATTGGTTCCATGAATTATAAATTTTGATATAAATTTGTACAACAATCTTTACCCGCATGTAATTTATCCGCTTAATCATTTCCTCCACGTCCAGTGGGTTATTCGTTGTGAACAGAGTGTAAAATATGTACTAATTTTTTAAAGAGAGGAACGTCATTTTGTGGAAATATTAATGCTGTTGACAACCCAATTGTAAGTGCGATCTCTGTGACTAGTATTTAAACAACCAACGTTGGTATCGACATATGATTTGGGAAGGTAGAGGAGGTAGGATGTGACTTTGTAAAGCCATAGGCTGCTAGGTGTAATGCCCCCTAGCTTTGAAAAAGGGAGCAATCAAGGTTATGTTATTATTATTTTTTTTTTACAGAAAAATATTCTATTTGAATGGAAATAATTCAACAGAAAAGGTTGCATCTTCACAAGAGAAGAGAGAGAGGGAAAAGTCTAATACCTTAAAAAAGAAAAGGTAATATCCCATAAAAATGGAGGAATTTCATCGTAGATGGGGAAGATCAAAATAACATAAATAAGAAGATAAGAAATAAAGTAAAAATAAAAAAGAAAGTGTCCAGTGCATGAGTTTCAATTGGTCTCCTCTAAGACCTGAAGGAGAAGCAATCTCACACTCATTGATATGGCAGTGTCACCAAGATGAAATATCGGAGAATCACACTAATGAGAAAATCGAATTAATCGACATCTAACACACATTAGATTTTGATCATAATAGATACGAGTTACACGTGGTCTCAATAATAAAACTAAAAATTCAAGAAAAAAGGACAAAACCAACTCCATCAAGCGATATCCAGCCACACCGAGCGGCTACCACAAATCACTAAAACATGCAACCAGACCGGCCAGCCCCCACAACCACACAACGATCATCTTAAGTGACCACATCTGCAGCCCTTGCGACCACCGAGTACTAATTAGGTGAGCATGCCATGACCGCAACCAGATTGGAGACTACCACGACCACGACCACGAATTGGAGACAGCCATGACCACTTGACTGCACCCCACCACGATCATGCAACCGCACGCCACGATCACGCGACAAGGTCATACTATTTTCATACCAACTATTTACTAGCATTGAAATCGGTACTCTTCACCCAATCAAATTAAAAAAAAAAAAAGGTAAATGAGAAAAGAACTCCTAGATTTAGTTATAAATTATTATTGATATTAAATATACATCATTAAATTCTTCGAACTTGCACATATACTCCGATAAAGCTTAGGTCCTTACATAAATGACCCTAGAATTGAGTTTCGAGAAGTAATTGACTACGTGGAGTTCTAGAAAATTTTATTTATAAAATTCAAGAATAAAACATAATACCTAATCCCTTTACATACAAAGGGTATCAATCCAAATTTTATCAAAAAAAAAAAATAAATTAAATCTTTCTAAATCTCATCAAATTAATGATAGTTGTAATATATCTCTAATAATTTTTTAAAATTAAAAATTACATCTAATAGCTACTGGTCGACTTTTTTGGACTATTTGTGTCACACCTCGATTAAGAATTTGATGAACTTCATTTGGTTCAGCTGTTTATCTGTGCAGGGGATAACCTCGATTCTTATTGCGAAAACTTAGCAACTATAGGAGCTCATTTGTCGATGTTGAATCCTAATCCTAACCTTTCGAAGTCTACGATTTAGAATTCAATTGGTAATAACATAACATTGGTACTTTTATGACGCGAAGGTTGCATGCTCTAACTAAGGATCTACCAATCTCCTCTTGAGTGAATCGAAGCTAATAATATCTTGATCAAATCCCAACCTCCATGCATACCGACTCGCATCTGCCTCTATCTTCAAGCTCATATCAAACATGATAACACGCGCGTGCCAAATCAAGCAACATCACGAGGACACCTCTCCGCAAACACGACCGATATACATGCAAAATACAACATCCAACATATCTGCAGGGACTTGTATGTAAAAAACCCAAACAAAGAATCAAAAAAAGGCAGCAAAGAAGGAACCCGTAGGTCCCCATATCCCCTATCGTCTTCCAATATCCCCAAAGCCCTCCTCACTAGGGTTTCCTCTCCTCCTCCTCCTTCGCCTCCCACCACATGGGTCGCAAGAAGAAGACGACCCCCTCCGCCACCGCCACCGCCACAGCCACCACCACTGCAACACCAACACCACCGATCACTACTTCCACCACAACAGCCACAGCAACGGCAACATCTCAACAACACCTCCCGAATGGGTCGATCACCACCACCAGCAGCACCAGCACGAGTTCCACAGACAAAACGGTGGACCTAACCGTCCTGCTGAAGCGAGCCCAGGAACTGAAGGAGGAAGGGAACCGTCTCTTCCAGCTCAAGGACTACACCGGCGCCCTCCAACACTACGACCTCGCCCTCAAGCTCACCCCCACACCCCACCCGGACCGCGCCGTCTTCCACAGCAACCGCGCCGCCTGCCTCCTCCTCATGCCCCCACCCGTCGACCACCGCGCCGTCGCCCACGAGTGCTCCCTCGCCCTCCTCTCCCAGCCCAACTACCCCCGCGCCCTCCTCCGCCGCGCCCGCGCTCTCGACGCACTAGGCGACCCCATCTCCGCCCTCTCCGACGCCGAAGCCCTCCTCCACCTCGACCCCTCCAACCGCGACGGCCTCGACCTCGCCCGCCGGCTCCGCTCCCAAATCAATAACAACAATTGCACTCAACCCCCCCACAACAACAATCCCAACAGTAGTAGTAGTAACCATACCAATAGTAGCAGCCGCCCGTCCCCCGCGGCGCTCGGGGCCTCTGCGGTTGGGGCCACCCCGATCGTGGGCCTCGGCCCGTGCCTCCCTTCCCGCGGGCCCCCCTCCTCCCACAAGAAAACCTCCCCTCCCCCTCCCGTGGGAGCCCGAGGGATCCCCAACGGGATCGACGTGACACCAAAGGTGAATCCCTCCGTTTCACCTTCGGTTTCGGTCTCATCGAAGCAGGTGGAGACGACGGTTGCCTCACCACAACCACCTCCTCCGCCTCCGTCTTCGTCTTCCGCACCTCCTCCTCCTCCTCCTCCTCCTCCTCCTCGTCCTTTGAAGGAGGAGAAGAAGGTAGAGAGGACGAGGCCATTGAAGCTTGTGTATGATCATGATATTAGGTTAGCGAGGATGCCAGCAGGGTGCGGGTTCCGGGGGCTTAGGGAGATAGTGAGGAGGAGGTTCCCGTGCTCAAGGGCAGTTTTGGTGAAGTACCACGACATGGATGGGGACCTTGTAACGATCACGAGCACCGAGGAGCTGAGGATGGCGGAATTCTACACAGATGGGTCAGGAGAGGAAGTGGAGAAGAAGGGTGACAAGCTTGGGCTTTTGAGGCTCCATGTTGTCGAGGTTAACCCCGAGCAGGAACCGGCATTGCCTGAGGAGGACGAGGAAGAGGAGGTTAAAGAGGAGGAGGAAGAGAAGACAAGTGATCGGGATGCAGATTTCGTGAAGAGTGAAGGGTGCGTGCCAAATTCAAATGCGGGTGTAGGTGGAGATGCCAAGAGTGAGAAGAGCGAGTCCATGGTGGCGGAAGAGGTTGGGAAGGAGAAAGTGGATGGTGGGCAGAAGTCGTGCAACCACCCGGAGTGCAAGGAGGTTGAGATAGATGATTGGCTGTTTGAGTTCACACAGCTCTTTCGCACCCATGTTGGCATTGACCCGGATGCACACCTTGACGTGCATGAACTTGGGAATGAGCTGTGCTCTGAGGCACTTGAGGAGATAGTGACAAGCGAGGAGGCTCAGCCCCTCTTTGAGATGGCGGCAGCGAAGTTCCAGGAGGTGGCGGCTCTTGCATACTTCAACTGGGGGAACGTCCACATGTGCTCAGCGAGGAAAAAGATGGCCCTTGATGAGTCTGCCCCCAAGGACATTGTGGCTGCGCAGCTGCGCTCCGCGTATGATTGGATCAAGGAGAGATATGATCTTGCAGGGCAGAAGTACGAGGAGGCACTTCACATAAAACCTGATTTTTACGAGGGTCTGCTCGCATTGGGGCAGCAGCATTTCGAGATGGCTAAGTTGCAGTGGTCGTTTGCCCTTGCCAACAAGGTCGACCTAGCGAACTGGGACTCGAAGGAGACCCTCGGGCTCTTTGACAGCGCGGAGGAGAAGATGAAAGCAGCTACGGAGATATGGGAGAAGCTGGAAGAGCAGAGGGCCAACGAGGTGAAGGACCCTGCAATTGTCAAAAGGGAGGAGTTGTTGAAGAGGAGGAGGAAACAAGAAACGGGTTCGGATGGCCAAACTTCTAATCTTATGGTGGAGATATCGCCAGAGGAGGCGGCGGAACAAGCTGCTGCGATGAGGTCACAGATCCATCTGTTTTGGGGGAATATTCTGTTCGAGCGTTCCCAGGTTGAGTTTAAGCTCGGCATCAGCGAATGGAAGAAGAAATTTGATGATGCAATAGAGAGATTCAAACTTTCTGGAGCCTCTGAAACAGATATTTCCGTAGTCATCAAAAACCATTCTTCCAACGAAGCAAGCCGTGCTGTTGATAAGAAGAAGGTGATTACTGCAACTAAAGCTTCAGAGATTGAGGTCAGGGATGAAGACAAGAATGTTGTTGAGTCAAGCAAATGAAGATAACTTTATTGAAGAAGCATTGGGACCACCCGCTGGATTCCTGTCGATATCAATGGGGTCATGAAGGTCTTGTGGGTCCGTTGTGTTCGACATCTTTGGCGCTGAAGGAATGGCTTCCATGAGGCAAAGAAAGCTGTGTTTTAAAAGGCAAGCAAGGTGCATGCGGTGAAGCTGTCTCAAATTTCTGATTGTATTGTGCAAGTGCCATTTGGAAGAGTTCTGTTTTATTTTTTCACATAACTAATGCATTGATGTCCAACATTTGGACCTTTGGAATTCTATACAAGGTTCTTTCTATCATTGACGAAGTACCAAACAAATGATCCAAAATAACAATTATGTAGCTTCGAATGATTTTATTGCTTGCAATTAATCATTCTCAAGTGATATCTACCCTTTTGCAAGACATCAAGTCAATTTACAAAAGATAATTAGTTGTGCTTATTTTGGATGTTTATGTGCAACCGTGTGAATTTTTTGGACATGGGTGGAAAATTTTTCATCAGAGTACATTCCTCAGATCTATTGACTGCTGTTCTGTAAGAGGAAGATTTTACTTGTATGGTTAGTTGCAACCTCTAAGACAATTTGGGGCTCAAGCAATTGTATGCAGTCTTCAAGTATGCCAATGTAGGCTCAATGTTCTATTGTTTTAGTGATTGACTAGTCCTTTCAGAAATGTGTATTTTATTACTGTCAAGAATTGCGAGTATGGAGGCTCCCTTGGAATGTGGGAAAATAGCCCAACAGGGGCTGTCCACGTGAGATCAGGGAGAGAGGGAGCAGGAACCGATGGCTGCTTGATGGTGATCGGCTGCCTGAGGTTGACCGGCTGCTATGGTGGTCGGTTGCCAAGGGTGGCCGGCTGCTTGGAGAAGAAAAGAGAGAGGAGAGGAGTTTTGGAAGATTGGAATATTATTTCTAACTCAAGAGATTACAGTGGAAGACTCTTTTTTATAGAGAGAATATATACCACAAAATAAGAAGTAAATCTTATCTAAATAAGGAAGAACAAATCACCAAACTAATTCCTAAAACAACTTTTCCTAAAATCAACTTAACAAATAAACTCTCTTGGAGTGTAAGGAGGATTTGGTGGGCAATGTGTTCGGGACGGCTTATGGTGGCCTGATGCGTTGGGATATCCTGATATCTCCACCGATGGATGCTTCTCACTTCTTGAAAGGTTTGTCAGTGGTGGCTCGTAGGGTACAGAACTATTTTGTACCGGTGGTGGAAATGGGGGAGATTTTCAGGTTCTGGCAGAATGATTGGACGGGACAAGGTGTGCTTATTAGAAGATTTCCGAGATTGTTTGCTTTGTCCCAAAACAAAGAGGCGTCAGTGGCCGAGGTGTGAGAAGGTGGGTGGTGCCTGTGCTTTGCAGGAAATCTTTTAGATGCGAGAACTCATGATTTCTAGAGATTGCTTGAAGAGTTAGAAGGGCTGCAGCCGGCTTCTGATATTGATATGTTTGGCTGGGATGAAGGTGATTTCTTGATGGGGGCTACCTATAGGAGATTGTCCAGCGGAGGTTCCACAGGTGACTTGGGACTGGTGAGGGATTGCAGACAGATTTGGAAGACTGCGTGTCCATTGAAGGTTAAGATTTTTGTTTGGCTGCTTAGGAGGAAGAGACTTGTGATTAAGGTTTAGAGGGCGAGGTGGGCTCCTGGTGAGAGTAAGGTTTGCCCTTTGTGCGGAGGTGAGGAGGAAGAGATTGACCATCTTTTTTTCACCTGCCCGTTTGTGGTACAGATATGGAGCCGAGTAAGAGTGGGGTGGTGGAAATACCGGTCTTTTGATGAGTTTTGGCACAGTTTCAGAGGCGGACGAGGTGATGTTGGACAGAATGTCTTCCGTACAAAAAAGGAGAGGGCCAGGCCTTTGGCGGTGTTATGGGGCATATGGTTAGGTAGGAATGCTGTGGTCTTCATAGACCAGAGGCATTATGTGGAGAATTTTGTGGAGTCTGCTACTTCTTTGTTTAATCTTTGGAATGGGTCCTTGTGAGTGGGGGATCTTGGGGTTTGCCTTTTGTATTGGCGGAGGCTGTTGTTTCTATATGTAATATATTTGGGTAGTTATCACCCTGGATAACTATCCTTTCCTTTTTCAAAAGAAAAAAAAACTTAACAAATAAACAACTTGCAAATTAAGCAAATGACTAAACTTGGTTCCTATGACTCAAAATTTGTGGCCTTATGGGTCCACCTGTTGCTGCTAGGTGGCACTGCCATGTGGCTTGGTTGGTTGCCACGTGGCAAGTTCATGTGGACCTTTATTCTCAACACTCCCTCTCAAGTCGAGGTTGGGAGGACAATGACTTGGTCTTCAACTTATAAGGTTAGACCCTCCACCACTCTTCTTCTCTGAGAGTCATGCTCTCGATCTTCTTGTTGGACAAGTCAACGGTATAATCTCTTTCAACCTTCGAAGTTGTTGCATCTATGGCAACTTGAATAGTTGTTGCGACGGACGTCGTTGACTTATATTCTCGAAGCATGGCCCGTAACTTCTCAAGATCTTAGAGAGTCAGGGAGTCTACTCGTGAGGTGCTAATAGCCCCCACGTGGAGGCCTCTCGAACTTGTCCTATCATCTGTATTGTAGATGATTGGTATGTCCACAATACTGGCACTTTGGGTAGATGCGATTAGAGCCTTGGCTACGTCCTTTTCCATGCCGCACACTTATTTCTGGAATAGCAAGTGCGAAGTGCTCGCCCTTGGGTGTGACTTCATCTTCAGGAATCTCCATCATCATGAGATCACAGAAGATGGTCTCAAGATCCATCTTCCTGTTGGATACCAGAATTTAATCGCGAGTGGTTCGATAACAGGGATGCAACCTCGATAAAAACTTGGCGGATTGCCAAATCGTCTGTGTCTCCTTTTGCTTGTCGCAACATAATGGTTCATAGATGTCAACTCCTTGAACTCCTCCACCTTCTCATGATATTTAGTCAAGGAGAGATCTTCTTGGCTAGTTGTCCATATACGAGTATATAGATCAATAATATAGGCGTTACTTGATGTTTGGGCGTACCGTTTTTCGAGGGTTGTCCAAATTTCATATACGTTCTTTTTGTAGAGCATGTTCGAGGCGATGAAAGGACTCATTGAGTTTATGAGCCAGTTCATGACTGTATAATTTTCTTTATCGTTCTTTTTCTTGCCATCTTTTTGCTTCAGTGCCTCTTCAAGGAGAATACTAAATTTCTCCTATCCTTCGACAAATATCATGAAGGTGCGAGCCTACAAGACATAGTTGGAGGCATCCTGTAGCTTGATGGTTGCCTTATAGACAACCACCTTGCTCTCTCCTGGGCCCAATGTGGTGTCTACAACCGTCATGGGGGCTTCCATCATCTTCTACTATCTTCCTTTTCCATGTAAGGTGTCAGATTTGTCGAGGAAGACTTTGTCAAAGACAAGAGACCACAAACCTGCACGTCCAAGAGAGCTTAGATCGTAAGCTCTGATATCATATCAAGAATTGCGAGCATGGAGGCTCCCTTGAAACGTGGGAAAACAGCCCAATAGGGGTTGTCCACATGAGCTCAGGGAGAGAGGGAGCAACAACTGGTGGCTGCTTGATGGTGATCGGCTGGTCGACCACCTGCCATGGGTGACCGGCTGCTTGGAGAATAAGAGAGAGGAGAGAAGTTTTGGAAGATTGGAAATATTATTTCTAACTTAAGAGATTACATTGGGAGGACTTTCTTTTTCATAGAGAGAACATATTCCACAAAAAAAAAAAAAAACAAATCTTATCTAAACAACGAAGAACAAAGCACCAAACTAATTCCTAAAATAACTTTTCCTAAAATCAACTTAACAAATAAACAACTTATAAATTAAGCAAATGGCCAAATTTGATCCCTAAGACTCAAAACTGGCAGCCCTATGGGTCTACATGCTGCTGCCCTGTGGCAGATCCACGTGGCCTTTTACTACCAACAATTACTAACCTTTCAACTGGCATATTTACTCATATGTCATATAGAAACTGATAAGTAGGTCTTTAAATTACTTCTCCTGATTTTTGAACAATCAAGATGCCATCATAAAAAAAAAAATTCCAAAGACCCTAGCGTGTCGTAGGGATTCATCCTCCTATATATATGTAGCCTCCTTGTGGTGGAACTTCGAATGCTTGTCCTTTATGTGAAGTCGTTTCTCCATATGTCCAACCTTTTTGTTGTTAAGAAGTTCAGTGTATATTTATCTAGTTCTTTTCCAATGTCCATGTTTCTGTTTATGACGAGGAAATGTACATTAGAGAATAAACCCTGAATGTAGATACGAGTCTCTTTGGACTTGAGGTGATGCAACAAAAAAGTCAATACTCCCAGAACTTAAGAAATTTGTCCATTGAAGTGACTTTCTCGTAGATCCAATCCAGGATTCTACTAGCCAACTGTTGGAACATTTGAGCTAAAAAAGAATCTTTTCCACATTTCCAGGGAGAATGCATTAAAACAGGTCAAGTTGATGGGTGAAATAAACTTTTGCATTGTTTAAATTTTCTTTCTCGTCAATTGTTTCTGAGATGGACGAGAATTGGTAATGCTCATACATGATGAGAGTTTCTTTATACTTCTCCTGGGAGTTGAAATGAATGGTTTACTTATTTTCACAAAATAGGGGCAGTTCTGCTTACCTATATCAACAATGTTGCTGATCTCCAATTTTCTGATCGGAAAGTATAAACATATATATTCTTTTTTAAAAAGTAGAAACATACATGACAACAAAATATCAGTGGAAACAGAAGAGGTTGAGCTCTGTTCCAATGGTATTAACCAGCAGTACATCATCCTTATATTGATCTCATCTTCCTGATAATGCACTTGTGAGGACTGCTGAATTGAATATTGACCTGCAGCATTAAGAGTTTCAGCCACTATCATCACAAGGGGCAGTAGTTACTTCTGCATGAGGGTTTTGGAAGTTCCTTAAAACTACCAGTTCCAGAGCTATGTCTGTGTTAGATATTCAATGATGTTTGTTTACATTATTTTAGATATTTCCCCAAGTGGCTCCAGCCTATTCCCCCCAGCACTCATGCTTGATAGGATACATGCTGCGATTAGCAACTGTCACCATACTGCTACTGGAATATGGTATGTTAGCATCAGCTATTGGATATGTCACGTAGCTCCTTATCTTTCCACCTTTTGTTTTGAAAGCGGGAATTTGTAGAATTTCTGATTTTGGTAATTATGCTTGTTCTATCTCTTGCAGTCTCACTGTATGTTGGTACATTACTAACAGCTATTGAATATGTCCTGCAGCTTCATATCCTTCCCCTTTTTGCTTAACCACAGCAGAAATTTGTGGAGTTCCTGATTTTGTTTATTACGCTTGTTTTATTGATGCTTGCAGTCCCGCACCATGCTACTGGAATATGCAACGTTAGAACCAGCTATTTCAAAATGTTCTGTAGCTTCATAAATTTGTTAAGTTTCAGATTGTTAGAGTATTAGAGGGTTATTATAGTCTTTTGAGTCCTTTAGATTATGTTTGAGTCAATTTTATCTTATGTTTGGGAGTCCTAGTCATTTTTTCTTTTTCAAGCGGTCCTAGACAACTTTATATTTCTAGTTAGGTTTCTTATGTAATTTTTCATCCCTACTTTCTATATAAGAGGGATTAGGATTCCTAATTTCAAAAAGATACTTTATTTTTTTCCAACATGGTATTAGAGCAGCAGTCATAGGCCGATATTTGATACTTCCTTGATCTCCCTCTCTTTTCTTTCTTCCACATCAAGACAAAATGGAATCCTAGGAGAAGCAAAGGAGTAGCGGGTTGGGGGGGTGGTTGTGTTTCAGCATTGGGTAGTGCCACCATCTCATGTGGGCCAGATCTTGCTCTTTTGAGTGCGATTTGGACTTTGGGGTGGCATCTGGGGTGTTAATTCAGCTCCAGCAGTGCTTGAATCCGATGCCAGGCCTCTTTCCTGCTTCGCTGAGCGCAGTCAGACCCTTGGGTTGTTGGAAAGAGCATTGTGACCACCTCTTGGTCACCTTCCTCGCGCTTGCACGTTGCCGTATGTGGCATGCATCTGGCATGCCTACCGTGCGCTATTGTGGCACACTCTGCTATTTGATTGCTGATTCTACTACTGATTGCTTGTTATTTTCCTGTTCTCATTGCAGACTTGAATTCTGCAATTGTGACTTCTAAGGCAAAGATCTCAGTCTCCGTTCTGGTTCAAGGAAACACGATCAAGTTGATTGGATCCCTGAACTATGTATTGTGATCATGAGTGTTTTGCATATTCGTTGAGGGATAGGGTCGCTTGCAAGTGTCGAATGACAGAGCTTTTGTCCCCAAGGATGCCATGACATACAAAGAAGTGGGGGAAGGACAATTACTTGGTCATGAATTGGCTGCTGAATAGCATTGATTTGAAGATTATTGAAAACATGCTGTAGAAGAAACAACCAAGGAGATTTGGGAGATACTGGAGAAGAGATACTCCCTTTAGGTGAGCAGTTTTTGCCATGTTGATATCTATAGACATATCTGGAATACTAATCAAAGTGATATGCCCTTAGTTGAGTATTTGACGACCTTAGAAGGCTTGTTTGAAGAACTTGCCATTTTCTGACCTGCCTTTTATGAGAACGGACTCCTGAGTGAGCAAAGTGATAGACCTATTGCTTTCTGGATGACCTGGCACCATGATACCAGTTGGCTAGAGATCAGATCCTTTCTTCAGACTCAATGCTTGTTCCAGAGACAGCTTATGGATGGGTGCTTCCAGAAAATTGACGCTGATGCACCACCTGCTCTTCTTGCGGCTATTCCTGACTTCTCTGCCCTTGTTGCCTTTAGAGGGAGAGGAGGTTGCTCTGGTGGTTGTGGATGAGACTGTCGTATCTATTCTCTTTGCATGCATTGCAAGAGAACAAACCATCCATCTGAGAAGTGTTGGGAGAAATTTGGCAAACTTGCCTGATTTAATTAGATGTCTATCGTTGAGACTCCGATGACTGAAACTATCATAGAACAGTCTCCCATGTTGAAGCGTTGAAGGACTCTACTAAGGAGCAAGCCATCCTCCTCCAATGTTGTTGTTGCCACTAGCCTTGTGGCCAATTCTTCCACAGGTTCTTCTGGAGCATTTGTTCATATAAAGAAATCTTGACGACCCTAATGATTGATGGGGGGTTTGACTGAGGCTCTCATCTCCTACTACTACCGGCTGTCTATTACTACTGTTCTTGCTTGAGATCGTATCACTTTTGCCTACTACGGCTACTACTTCTTGGATTCGTCTCTCATCTCTGCCTACTTCTTGCTAGTGATTGGGATCGTCTCTTGCACTATTACCATTTCTATTTGGGGTCATCTCCCACTGCCTGCCTGCTTCTGTTGTCCGCCAGCTATTGCTGTCTACCTGTTCTTCCAGCTAGAAGATGTCCTACGTGAGGGGGGTTTTGTTTTGTTGTTTCTAGCAAGATGGACTCGATTGCCATTTATGCACGAGGGGGGTGTAGAGTATTAGAAGGTTATTATAGTCTTTTGAGTCCTTTAGAAAATGTGAGTCTACTTATTTTAGGTTTAAGAGTCCTAGTCAATTTTATATTCCTAGTTGGGTTTCTTATCTAATTTTTCATCCCAACTCTGTATATAAGAAGGGTTAGAATTCCTGATTTCAATAAGATGTTTTGTTTTTGACTGGCGCTGATTGTGGTTGTTTTATCAGCTCCTGCAGTCTTGCTCCCTCATAGAGCACTTTGCCTGCACTCTATATAAGCAGTTTTGTATCTCTATGATTCGATTGTATGTGTCACAGAAAACAACCGGACAATTGTTCTGTTGTATGTATTCAAAGATTCCTAGCAGATATTAGATGGATAATTGGACCCAGTATCAGATTAAATTTAGTCTCACCTTGCCTGTCATGAGAGTTTATGAGTGCAAGAAGATCTAACCTTGCCTATTGTGAGGGTTTATGAGTGCAAGAGGATATATATAAAGACTTCTATAGTCTATACTACTATTTTGTCTTGAAAAGGCTAGCAGAAGCATCTACTAGTTATGCTGCATCTGTCATGGATCATGGTGGCACTTTCCCGTCAACAGCCGTGTTATATTTTGGTTTTATTGAAGTACTATGTTTATATTTTTTTCAATCCAACATGGTAGACTTCATGATATAGGGATTTGTCTTTGTGTTGCATCATGAGATCTTGTTTGATTCAACTGATCCAACTGATTTGCATGTGAGTGAAGGTTCATTGGTTTTCTCTGAATTTTATGCTGCTCTTCTCAAGTTGCTGGAAGTCATTGCAATCACCGCAAATCTGGAATAAATTATGCTCAATTTGTATCATCAAGTTTCTAAAAATTCTCTCAAAAAAAAAGTTTCTAAAAATCGAGGGTAACCTCCTCAAGATTGGTCTTGGACTCTTGGTGTAGTGGAGGTGGTAGAATGATTTAACTGATGTAACTTCTATGTTTGTTCAGTACTTACGTAGCCATCCTCTCTTGTTTCTCCAGCAAAAAAGAAGCCACCATATTCATATCTAGTCTTTATGAATAGTAAAATCTTGATTCACTGATTACCATGGAAGTTAGGGACTGCGAAATCAGGATGACTGGATGAATAGCATCAGGATGAACAGTGATTTCACGCTTGGTTGCATTTTTGCCGCTTATTTTTTGTTTCAAAATTACTAGGTATCAAAATTCGTTGCTGCTGGAATATGCTTTCTTGCATATTAGACCCTAGCTGTTCATAATCTGTTGAGTGGACAATGCAGAGGAATAAGCAGCGACCACCTCTGCACTAACTTAGCCAGGCCCTATCCTGATGATGATCGTGTAACTACTGATCTACAGTATGCTATTACTCACTGATGAGAGAAATGATTATGAAGAACAAATGTATCCTTTTTTCTCTTTTATATCTTTTTCAGAATACTGAAAGAAGAGCAGGAACGAAAGAAATGAGAAGTGTAGAATGAATGGGAGAAATGAATCATTTTTACCTTTTTATGTGAAGGGTGGCGTACTGCTGACCAAGGCTGAAGGCACAACTGGCAGAGACTCTGGCTGTTGGGGTGGGTTGGAAGAGTTTATTGATACCCTCTAGGGATTTTCTGGTGAACCTTGCAAATTTACCCACTCAGATTTTTCTATCAGGTTTGAAGATTTCATTTTCATCCAAGATTTTGGTAAGTCGTATGCATGTCTGTCAAGTCTTTAGAAATTCCTTTCAGTCTAAAAGCTTAGGTAGTTGTGATTGAGTACATGGACCTTAGTTTTCTCATTTTAGGAGATTTTTAGAGTTAGAAATTAGTTTACTTTTCCTTGAAAATTTTGTTTGGCCCAAAACTTACTACGAAGTCTTTTCTTGGACTAACCATTGGTTTGCTTGAGGCTTGAGCTCTAGATTGCCCTTGATTGAGTACAAGGGAGGTTACAATTCAACTCTTTCGAGAGTGGGAATTGATCCACTGATTGGTGCATCTTTCATATGCTGCGAACCAACATGACATGAATGGCAACCACACCAACAAAGGGCTTACAAAATTTGTCTTTGACCACTCAAATGGTCGCTGAAACTCTTATCAATCAAACAGGGATAGAATTGGTATCCTTGGTGGATCTTGTAGGACTGAAGTCTGAATGAGAGTCTACTTATGAATCCTCGAATGACTCTGTGACCAAAACATATAAAATACACTCACATTCCAATGTCAATATTTAGTTTAATAGGCTGATTTTCTATTTCTCTTGGTTAAGGAGTGATGAATGAGCAAAATCTTTAGCTAAATCTGGTCTAAGGATACATAAATGAGCTATTGGGACTCACATGAGAGATTATTTGACTACCTTAACCTTGCAAAAGATTTTCAGGATATGATTGAGCAAGACAAACTTCTATTTGTGGAGAATATCTTT
Source organism: Thalassia testudinum (assembly GCA_037157565.1). NCBI lineage: Eukaryota > Viridiplantae > Streptophyta > Magnoliopsida > Alismatales > Hydrocharitaceae > Thalassia > Thalassia testudinum. The sequence goes on from JAZHRO010000030.1 coordinate 62,075,577, forward strand.
TGTTTAATTCAAGATTTGAGATGAAAAGAATAACCTTATGTGAAATAGGTCAACAAGTATCATGACTCTGAGGAATAAGGATATCTTCCTTTAGTGGTCAAGGTTAGTCACATCAGAGGATTTCAATGGAATGGAAGGAAAAGGTCGGTTCATTGTACCTTGTCGTGGAGAGATGCCTTACCATAAAATAGAAATGCTGTAGTTTCGATATCTAAAAAAGAGATGGTTGTTAAGAATGTAAAATATTTATAGGATTACATGGAATGTAAGTAAGAAAATTTGAGATTCTACATTGGGTTCTTCTTTGTGCGAGAAGAATAGGAAAGAAGAGCATGATGCGGTGGGAGAGTCCTCCCCCATCTCTTCCACCATCTATACCCCCTTTCCTCTCCCTTTTCCTTGCTCCCTCGAAACATGCCTACCACACTTTCCAACCTTCGGCGTATCTTTTGTTAGATGATCTTTGCAAGTAGTGCTATCCTCCCTGCCAGCTGTTGGCTCAGTGCTGTCGAATTGGGTGTTGGGTCCTTTGTTTCCCCATTGTTTTAGGGTCTCCCTTCCTCCCAAGAAGCCTATTATATGTTGGTAAGCAAGTTACATGTCCATTTTGCTGAGATGTGAAGTGTGGTTACTAATAATTATCCCAGGATATGCATCGGAGCCTTTCGATGGAGTTTGAATCCCATGAGAACTTTTCAATCTTCCAGTCATCCAACCAAATATGTGGGTTAGTGAATTCGTATGCAAGAAACAGCTTTCATGGATTTTGATCCTTGATCCCTCTTATGTATCCACACTTAGTAAAGAAGTACTTGCTTCCAGGGAACCATGACCAAGTCAATAGTCTATCTAGCAGCCCGATGGTGGGGGATGGAATGCCAAAATGAAGGATAGAGTTTTACTCGAAATAGTTGTCCCACTTCTACAGAATTACCGCAGTGGACGTCTGGATAAACCCAAATTCCTACCGACGATAAGTCAATGGGAAGATGATGACTTTACTTCCGTATAAACGTTCTGAATGGAATGGATAAGATATAAAGTTGGGAGTCGCAATTATGGGTGATATTGGACAGCAGGTCCCCCCCGAAAGGCTTGTGATTTCATCTTTTCTTCAACTGCCTCCTATAGTCTCTATCCAAGTACTTGTCTCATGCAGCATTTTCAAAATCAGATTGGACTGGACTATTAAACTGGTGGATGACTGGCTAGATCGTTTGATTTTTAATTTGGATGTTCAGACTAGCTAGAGCGAACAGAAACCTGGTTTAATCAATGGGAACCAGTGAATTGGACCTGCCAATCCAACCCCAAGTGCACACACTGCCTTCTCCTCTACCCCTCATGTGCGCACATTGTGTCGTCTCCTCTCCCTCTATCAGAAATGCTAAACCCACTCCAACAAGTCCTCTCCTCATCAGGTGCTGCTCACTCCTCCCCTCACTAGAGCTTCATTCATCCCCTCCACACCGATTTGGTTACTCCTCTTCACCTTGGGCCCGTCCTCCTCCACCATTTTTGCCACCCCTTCCTCCTTCCCTCCGCCACCACCACCACCCACCTCTCCCTAGTCCCTTCTCCCCTCCCTCTCTTCTTTTCTCTAATTGATTTGATTATTATAAAAGTTTAACAAAAGATTGTAGCTCTCTTTCTCCTTAGAAGATATGTGAACATGTCGATGTGATTTTTAAATTGGATTAGCTATGTTGTGGATTAAATGTAGCTATGATGTGACTTATGAAACTGCATGGTGTCTTACGATTTCATTTATGATCCATGTTTAAATGTGAAAATGATTAAATGTGGTGTGTCATGATGTGGACTAACTTGCTAATAGAATTTACATATCAACATGATCGGAGCATTATGTTATCTTTATTGATTAGTAGCATCTTTACATGTCAACATGAAAAAGCTTATGTTATCCTTCCCTTAAAAAATTTTTGTAATTGTATATATATTGTGTAATTGTATGTATGCTGCAGGTTTAAATTGTGTTGGAATGGAAGATTGGGAGCAAACAAAGTCGATGAATTCATCTATTTAAGGTTAGTTTTTTATTTATTATATATTTTCCTATTATATCTTTAATTTGAATACATGCATTTTTTTTTTTTTTTGTGTGATTGAATGTCTACAAATAGCATTGTGTAATAACTAGTTTTTTTATGAAATAAACCCTAGTCTAACCTAGTTTCATCCTATAAGACCAATACAAATCAAATTAAAGCTTGATCTATTTTTTCTCGGTTCGATTTAAATAAAAACATCATCATCTATTCAACTAATTCAAACCATTTCTTTGAACTACTAAATACCAAACTCAGAACTTTGACCGATCTGATCACCGATCGTATTTTTAAAAAAACATTGCTCTCGCATGCACAAATATTAGACAATACACTTTATGTATGCATACTCGTGTCCATTTCTCTTTAGTAGATGGACCGTTGATTACGAGCAAGAAATTTATTTTTGTAATGTTTTAACGTGCTCAATTTTTTATATATATCTATGGTTACATATCTTTATGGTCTCCAACCCAGTTTTACACGTCGCAAAAAGCTATCTGTCCGAAGTTAATTTGGAGTTCTGGATCATTCATTGTTTTTATTCCTTTTAGAAGACAGACTGCAAGTAAAAGCCAGCATCAAAACCACATGCACGATAAAAATGGTAACAAGAAAAGAAACGCCGATCAGAATATGCTGACAATAGAAGAAAATAAGACAAAGCATTGATGGCTAATAATGAATATTGAACTCTATCTTCTTCCTACACTACTTTTATTTTTTTATTTTATTTTATTTTATTTTTTGTCCATTTAGTGAGGTTGGACGTCCACGTACACAACCAGCATACTATTTAAATGAGTTAGCATGGTACCTTTTGAGGGTGGAATTTTGTGCATGAAACCATTCTCGAGTAATTTAGTTCGTCCACAACGAGGACTGGAAACTCCTTTGGCCCACAACAGAGGCGGATTATATTTATCCAAAAACAGTAGCGGACGGATGACGTGGTGCAACCACCACCGTTTACCTTCGAAGATGTGGTCTCGCATTATTTTGTTGGCTTGGGTAATGATCGCCAATTATATGTCTGTGCTTGTCTCATCCTTGTCGTAAAGTACAAAATGGGGACGTTATATCTTGCATCCTCCACCGTCCCCTCGCGTACAAAGTGGGGAGCATGTCGTCTTGGGGGCATTACTGATTGTCATCCTTATTTGTTTTGCCTTATTCTATGTATTAATTTCCTAATATATATATATATATATATTCCATTTCTCATGGGTCCCTGCATGGCCTTCTCTTCACAATTCCATCCGTCCATTTTCCTACATGGACGTGAGGTGCTTTTTGATTTTGATGATTGCACCTTAGACCCTCCTCACGCATTAGAATATGCGTGGACGTTGAACGTGTGATTGCCAAGCTTTTACATTGCAAATGGCTCTTTTATTTTTAAGACGAAGGTGCTGTTCTCTCAGTTTGTTGTTGTTGTTCTTTGTTACCATGTTGTTTACAAGGGAGGTAATTGGTTATTAAGGAAAATATTTTGTAAGATGCTTTTGATGGCGTGAGTTTTATCAAAAAGTTCCTTTGGAATGCAACGCCTCTGCTCCCCCAACTCAGCATTAATTTGCTGCGTGATTGAGTTACCAAATCCAAGTGAGCAAAATGTGGATCAAGGGATATGCTTTATTTATATTTACTTGGGCGAGAGGCGATATCTTCTGTTCCTGTTTGGTGAGCATGTTAAGAGAGGGGGGGGCATATCTCCTACCGTTTGTTATTCAATTATATCCCTGATCAATTATTAATTAGTGCAATTCCATGCTGAATGCCTAATCTTTGTTATGACATGCACTCAAGTAAACATGGGATATTCCCTAAAGTTGGGGGCTAAGGGGATATCCCATTCCTCAAATGGGCCTTCAACTTGAGACTAGTTTCCTAATCCTCTTAAGTGCATATGCCTCCTTTTCTTTGCCCTTCTCCATAGCACCTTCTCTATCCTCCAACCCCACCTCCGCTACTTCTACCTCTTCGCTGGCTTTTCTTACCTAGGGATGTTAATATGGCATTCTCTAGTGGAGATCTGACCCAACTCGATTGAGATAGGCTTTATTGCCTGGCCTATTTCATGATGGATGGGTTTGGGTTTACCAAACCATCCCTAACTGAATTTGAGTTTTGGTAGGGAAAAAGGTACACCATAAACCTATATATCCAATTAGTTGTGTAATTTATGTTTTGATGGATTTTGTGACTCAACATGATTTCCTTTTAAAAGTAACTATTATGTGCTCCCTAAGCTATTTCTTGCATGATGATACATTTACATAATTAAGAAGAAGGTATCTTTTATAACATGGAAACATATCATTCTTTAGTTGCTTGTTTGATATATATTGATAGTTCTTATATAAACATTCTTTATGACCTCTTAACTATATGTGAATAGACACATGGGACAATATGTTAATGGGTATCTGTTAATGGGACAACATGTTGATGGGTAAACGGGTTTGGGGTGAGTTTTCCCCACTAAGTAAATAAGACGAGTATTTTTTAGTTGGAGATGAGTTTGGTGTCATTTAAACCTAACCTAAACCTGCATTGCTAATTTCCCTATTCTTATTGTACATCTACCTCCTATCCAAGTCCACCTCCTCTTCCCCTACCTCCTCTATCCCTACTGTTGACTTTGTCTCCTCTTCTCTTGCTTTCTCTTCCATCTTTTTGACCCTCCTCCCTTCCTTGCACGTAAACCCTCTCCTCTTTCACCTACACCATCCCTTTAGTCACCTTTTCTATTTGCACTCTCCATTCTTCTCTCTAGCCCATCCCTTTTCCACTTTCCCCACCACCACTATTGCCTCCTCCTTGTCTTCCTCAACATGAACACATTCCTATGCAGTTCCTTTGCCCTCCTTTCTATGTTCCATGTCCTCCTCTCTAGCTTTATTGCTCTTGCCCTACTTTCCCTTCTTACAACTAAGGCTATCAAGTCAAAAACGACCTATCTAACCCTACTTGTTTTCAACCCAATTAGCACCCCCGAACTCATTTTAGGTTAAATGAGTTGAAACTTGAAACCTGATTCGTCCATTTACATAAGTAGGTCAAGTGTGAGTTTCATCCTATCAACTTGTACAACTTGACGAACCTGACTAACAAAAAATATAAAAAATTTAGTTTGCATTTTTAAACTACTCAAACTTCTGCTAAAGTTCAAGTTGAAATTTTTTAACTCATATGTTGATTAGGTTAAACTCAACCTAACCTATTTATAATGGACTATAGACTCAACAAGTGAGGTCTGTTTGACGGGCCTACATACAACTCCACCCATTCCTAGCCTTTTTCCTCTCCAAATTCCTTCCTTCCCAATCTACCCTATCCTGCTCCACTTCCACCGCATCTCCACCTCGAAATCAAAAGTTGTTTTTCCATTTGAGACCTATGGATAAAAGGGGGATCAGGTGGGAATCTGCACCGCAACAAAGAAGTTGGGGAATTTATTTACTGGGCAATGGTTTTGCCATGCTAAATTCCAACCTACAGCCACCCATCCAGAAGAAGACAAAAAGGGCTGTGGGGACCAAGCAAAGGAGGTGGGTTTCCCATTTTTTCGCAAGGAGGCATCGATTTTTGCTTGGATTTGAGCGTGGAAAAATCAATTTTCTTATTTATTGGTGCGTGCAGTACTTCACGTGGACCGTATCCTTCGTGTCGAGCTCACAATGAACCGCGAAGCAGATCCTTCCTATCATCATCAGAAAGTATCCGATCAGCACGTGTATTCTTCCACTGACACGTACTTATTTCAATTTTGTTGCAATGGTGTGGGTGGTAAATGGTATGACAAAAAAAAATGTCTCGTCTTACCGTTTTATATACATCTTCCATTTTGCAGTATTCATGCATGCATTAGTACATATATTTCTTCCCATTATGACTTACCGATGCGTTACACCAACGTCAAAATAAATACATGTGCATGTATTTTCTTGCACTCTATTTCCTCAGAAAATAAATAGAATTGTTTTCAACCAAGTCCACGCCGGTAATTTGACTACGAATCTTCTGAAATTGCGTAAAATACCACACACACACACATGTTGCCTGATTGCATTGCCTACTTTCTCCAAAGGAGGAAATGTCCTTGCAATGGAAATGGAATCAATCATGGCGCCATCGATGAATACAGGGAAACAGTATACCGTTGGGCCCTATTTTTCATTTGGAATGTGTGGCGAATGCCCATTTCTTACCATGGGGCTAATTTGGTTACTCCCTCATTCGTCCAACCTTTTACGAGAGATATATCTTGAAATAGCATTACATTTTAAGTGAATATTCCATATTGCAGGTAGTTATCACTTGACAAGTGTACTTATTTCTGAGCACCGTCGATGGCAAATACATGGTTTTAAACTCAATTATAGTTGCCTAATAAATCTGTTACCAAGATGAATAGAGTTAAATAACCTGCAAACTGCAATATTGTTTAGTTTGGAAATATCTAAGGGTTCTTCTTTCCTTCCTCTTTCTTCGCCTTTAGCTTCGTAAAATTTACCATTTCCTTTGGAAAATCAGCAAAGTTTATTCTTGAGTTAAACATTCATCTAAACCCTCTATCACCCATCAATCTCCCTAAATATCAGAGGAGATCTAGATCCATCCATTAATATCATGTCAATAAAAATGTGATTGTCATGAAATTAAAGATCACATATCCTTTTAAAAAATAGAAAATTTTCTATCTACCAAGGGACATATCCCTAGATGATTTTGACCTATGTTTGAGAAGAAATATAAGTATATGTATTCTCAACTTGCATTGCGGAACATAATAATAATCACTTACGGTAGTCAAATGAAGACTACTGTAAGTTTATGGTTAATGGTAAATTTTTTGAAGTAAATCAACAAATTGACATAGTTACCAATTCGGTTCACATTTAAGTTCTATAATTAATCTTTGCGTTTAAGAAAAATAAATTCTTTTACTGCTCATCTCACCCTTCAACTCTTGCTATAAGGGTATACTAAGAGTCATGTGAAGAGGGGAGAAACCATCTCCCGTTTTGCTTCTTTGCATAACTCAAATGCTAACCCTTACCCATACCCATAGATCTACCACAAATCCTCATCACACATCATTTTTTTTCTCTCTCTCTCTCTTTGATCAACCTATCTCAACCATTGTTGCTAACTTACCAATGGTTATTGTCATTGGGGTAAAAAAAAAATCCGTCCACGTATTTTCCCTATGCTCTTAGCCCCCTACCTCGCAAGCGCGCGCTGTCTCTCTCTCTCTCCATACATACATACATACATACATACATATATATATATATATATATATGAAGAGAGCAACGGGAGAGGAACAGGGGGAGTGTAGAAGAGAAACGGAGGCCACAGCGATGGCGTCGCCTTCCACGTCCTCCGTGCGATGTCACCCACTAAGCACCACCGCCTCCTCTTCTCCATCTCCTTCCTATTCCCACTTGACTTATTACAACAACAAGAGGAGAAGGAGGAAGACGAGAATGAGCATCAGATCAGTACCAGCGCTTCCACATGATCAGCAGAGGAGAAGAAGAGTTGGATCCAAGTCGGATCTCCGGCACAGCCCCTCCTCCCTCCACCTCGCGGCCTTCGCCTCCTCCAACCTCGAGGAGTTGGACGACCCCGACAACCACAAGCACTCCTCGCGGATCCGTCCGGACCCTCCCGACTGGATCACGATCGTCCGCACATCGACGGATCGGACCGCGATGATCCCCCCGTGGGGAGCCAAATGGGAGAATGGTACCATCACTAACAACAACAACCACAGGTGGTGGAAGAGTGATGGGAGGAAAGATAATAATTGCAACATTAACATGTGGAAGAATAATAATATAGAAGAAGAAGATGAAGATGAAGATGATGATCATGATCATGATCATGATGATGGGGGTTCCTCGATGAGGAAAGCCCTGTCATCGACGGTGTTCATGATCCGCGAGCTGCGGGGCCACGCGGTGGCCTCGCAGCTGCTCGAGGAGGAGGAGGACGACATCGAAGGAGGAGGAGGAGGAGGAAGAGGAGGGGTCCTCCTCGCCCGTGTTCGCGAGGAGATCAACGAGTCCTTCTGCTGGCTGTTCCAGCGGGTCTTCTCGCGGACGCCTGTGATGATGGTGTGCCTAATGCTCCTCCTCGCGGAATACGTGGGGGAGAGGAGCTTGTTGTTGTTGTTGTTGGCGGGTTGTTGTAACGGTGTACACGAATGTAGCGATGGATGTTGTTTTGGAGGCGAGGGGTTGCGGAGGATGAGGTGGAGCGGTGGTGGTGGTGCTGGTAGTGGGGGTTGCTTTGTTAGAGGGAAAAAAAAGGAGGAGGAGGAGGAGGAGGAGGAGCCGGCGGCTATAGTGGTCGAATTGGAAGAGGAGGCGAGGTTGTGGAGGGGGATAATGGAGGAGGTTGGTAGGATGAGGGGGGAGACGAGGCACGAGGCTCTCATGGACCACGAGACGCTTCTCGGTCTCGTATCTCCAGTCATTGTGAATGTGAATGTGGTGGTAGAGCCCGACCGCCATTATCCTGAGTACATTAAGACTGACCTTATGTACCGGACCGCCGTGAATGAGCAGCCTGATAACCCGATGATCCTCTCCAATTACGCCCAATTCCTCTTTCGTGTCCTCCACGATCTCGACAGGTGATCTGATGCTTGCCAATCCAATGCCCCCGTTGGTTAGGATTGCAGTTTGTCATTGCGTTGGTGGTGTGTAATTCAATCAGAACAATGCTGTTGTTTTGGAATATACTACACTTTAGTAGAAATTTAGCAATGGATTTGGTGTCTGTTTTTTTTTTTTATCTGAAATTGTTGTTGTTGTTGTTGTTGTTGTTGTTGTTGTGGTTATTGTTGCAGAGCTGAGTACTACTTCAAGCGGGCGGTGGAGATAAAGCCAGCCGATGCGGAGGCATTGAACCAGTACGCCCAATTCCTGTGGTTGGGGAAGGAGGACTTGAGCGCGGCGGAGGAAATCTACCTGGAGGCGATTGACGCCGATCCAAGTAATGTAACTTACCACTCAAACTATGCGCATTTCCTCTGGATGACCGGTGCCGAGGACACTTGCTACCCACTCGATAATCCATCCCAATAATGACTAAACGGGGTGGAGCCACTGGATTCCAACTCTCCATCGAGTGTAATTAAGGTGCACCATGACCTCGTTCCCATTCCACCGGTGGCAAGAGAACAGGCCAGATCGATGTGGAGAACCACAAGATCCAGGATTGAGGTTTCTCGTAGTTTCGGTCTGCGTGGTTATTCCTCACAGGAGGATAGCTCGCAGTATTAGCTGTAGATTCTGGTACGTGGGTTGCTTATATATGCAGACAAGTAGAATGGAAGGGGAGGTGTTGATATAATATATAAGTCTCTTGTGAATACGCAGAGGTGTCAAGGTAAAATTAAGGATGCGGTGTTATCTGAAGTCTTGTAGATATGTGTAGTTTATGAAGTAAATGCTATAAATGGAACTAGGGTGTCTTCCTCTATTTTCTTCACCAATCTCTTAGTTTTATCTGCAAAATTATCTGTGCAGCTACTTGTTATGCATTTCACTGCTTGCATGTATAGCCATGACAACAAGAGAGGTTTATTAATAGCATATTTCTTTGTGAGTAGTGTGCAAGGTTCGAAGTGTTAATATCGATGTTGTATCGATAAATTTTCAAGTGTGCGTATTGTAGGTATCCCATGAAAACGTCCGTATATCGATGTCAGGTTATCGAAATTATAGATGATCTTAAATTATCTGTATCACTATTTACCATATTGGAGATCTAATCAACTAGGTTAGTCGGTAGCAGTAATAGCAATAGTAGCATAGTGCGTTAATAGCAGCAACAGTAGAAATGTGTGCCAACAACAGCAGTAGCAACACAATAGGTTTCACCGGCGGTATGTCGACCTTATCAGTGACATGCCGACGATATGCCTGCATATCGAAATTGTTTTGATGTCGATATTCCTTCTTCCAAAAAAATGTCATATCGGCAGTAACATGCCGTTGACACATAAATCACCCGTAGCATGCATGCTAGATTTTGCATGTCATCTTTTTGGAAGGAACGGACCTACAGTCTCAGTTAACTTTACAAATGAGGGATGGGGAAGATGTCCAACCAATTTGAAGTTTGAAGTAGTTTTAACCAAGTCCCTATTGCAGGTTCATTACAAATGAACTTCTCATGTACTGTTGCAACGACTAGGTAATTATCAGTTTTCTCCTAATCAATCCAGTGAATAATGAACGTAAAGATGCATTACGATGCCATGTAAGGATGAGAAGATGAGAAAAACAAGATATCTGAAAGGGAAGGTATGCAGGGCTAATGTTAGCCCACTAACATATCATTCGACTTTGTATTATATCAAATGGTAGTTGCTCAATCTTTGACTTCTGGCTGCCATCTTCCTACGATCTCCTAGCCTAAGGCCTTCGGCATTTGAGCCATTAGCCCTTGGGTAGAGTATCTAGGTGAAAACGAAGTGAATCTTTGTGCAGATAGAGTTGGATACAGAATAAATGCTCAGATCCATAGCTTCGACTCAGTTGTTCCATTGCCATTGTGAAGAAATATTTTTGATGAACTATAATCATAGATCTAGTCAATTTATCTGAGTTGAACTGCATAGCATCAGTTCCAACGCTAATGCTGCATGATATGATGCTAAGAGCATCAGTTCTGTAGCACCAATGTTATGTCCTTGATGTTGCAGCACCTTTGCATGCTATTCTACAGTGCATCGTTGCAACTTTTCATATTCTTTCTTGATTCCACGACGTTCACGTAAGTCTAAAAATCCCACGACATCTTCTCCTCTTGCTCCTCTACCTTGGGAAATTCGTTGCTTCTCGGGAAAGTGCGATTGTGTCTTTTTTATGCTCCGTTCCACTGTGGTATCTTTTCCTTCGTGTGTCTGGTGTGAGGTTGTAACAAGGATGAAGAAAGGGGTGAGTGTGAAGCTGGGCTTTTGTGGGCCTAAGCTCATATAATTTAATAGACTAATGGGCCAAGTCTGGATGATTAGCTGCCCAAGCCTGGTCCAAGATAAATGGGTTTAGGATGGGTTGTGCTTGCCCATTTACACTGTGCCTCACACAGAAACTGAAATATAATATTTTATCAGTTTCTCATCAAACATAAACATAAAACGAAAGTTTAAATGATCGCCGATCAATATAATATACGGGTTGAATAAATCTTCTTTTAGCATGCCCTTCAAAGTGGAGGCATGTATTCAAGGAATAATGAAGAAAGAGATTTCACTTGTGGCATTATGGTTAGGGAAGTTTATAAAAAAAATCTAAATTCTTATGCGTGTTATATATATATGTATATATAATGTCATTTTCTATTTGAGGATACAAAAATAAGCAAATTTTATACCGTATACGTTAAAAATGGACTGGTTGCATAGGTTAGGCTTGGAATTATCTTGGCCTGGGCCTGGGCCTGACCCATTTAGTAAACGTGTCTAAATCTTAGACTTGGTCCGATACTCAAATGTAAAATGATTGTAATTTTTTGTTATGAAAGACTGAATATGGATTTGGATATCCGATGTGACTGGATTCAGATACTCGGATGCGAATATTTTCCCATGAATTCAAAATATTGTTGAATAGCGATTTTATATGATATGGCAAGGTTCAGATTGGATTTAGGTTCGATCTGGATGGCTGTCAAACTAGTCTTTTTTAAGGTATCGTGTGACTCGGTATCTATGTTTGTTAATTATAATCTGCCAATAATTTAACTTAGTGTATTGTATATTAAATATAAAAATGAACTGTAACTTCTCTCAATACATCCACGAGAAGATTGAATGTTTTCATCCAATGATTGTTCTGCACGTTAGGATGGTCTTCAATTTATATTCGTTAATCATTTTTATCCGAAGCAAATTCCTTAAGATATGATGAGGGAAAATCTTATCCAATCTACGTATAAATCAAACTCTATGGTCGACTTTGTAAAATGTTTATAGCTGATTTGAAAATATTATTTCTAGGCGTGCAGGTATGAATGCGTGGAAGGAGGAGCTACTCGTACCATCTCCTTCTTCTGTGTCACGTACATTCCCACGCACACAACCAACAGATGCACGACGCGTACATGCATGCACACTGATTAAATAAATAAATAAATAAATCTGTGTCCATCGTGGGCCACTGAAAAAAGGCTACAGCCCACCTTGTTTGTGTCCGTGGACTCGTGGTGGTGGCAGGAGGTTGAATAGCTCCAACTAGAATTGTAATTTTCAAGAATATAGAAAGGAAGTTAGTGACCATTAATTGATTGACTTAGGTGGGATGGGAGGTAAAGTACCATACTCAAAAATGACAAATGACCTTCGGATTTGATAAAGAAAATAAATTCGTGGAATAAGTTAAAAAATTAAAAATAAAAATAAAATTAATAGTGAAGTAAGTGGATTAATTTGTTTAGATATTTTAGTATATTAAAAATATTTTATGAAGAGAATGAAATAATTTTAATATACATTAACTCTACGTAATCTATCTTAATTTTTAAATGTATTTTGACACGTTAAATATTTAGGTTTCATTTTGGCAAGGGAAATAAATTTATAGAATAAATTAAAGGTGTGAAATAAATAATAGAGTAAGTGAGTTAACTTATTTTGATATTTGGATGGATTAAATTTATTTCGTGAAATATAAAATAATTTTACTTTGAATTAAATTTACTTAATCTACGTAAACAGGAGAACCAGACACAGTCTCGATAGGTCAAAGAAACACCTCCTTCTAAGGTCTGCGAATAGCGGCCAAAAACCAGAGGTGGTGTTCCGTTGGATATTAGTTTCAACTTAATTATAGGAGTTTCAGAGAAGAAAGGTGACGTAACAACACGCGGCTTGGATTGGGCTTGGCTTTAAATTGGACCTTGAAGTTTAAGAAACAACGATTACTGGACCTTTCACCGTTGACCTAAGAAGGCCGAAAAACGCGCCTCTCCCTTCTATGTTTTGGTTGCTTTGGATTTATTTCCTGCGGACGTCCACTTGTCTCTCCTCAATTAATCGTCGCCACCCATCTCCCTCGTCAATTCGCTGGTCTCGTCCAAAAATATTAATTGATTAAATAGGAAGAAGTCTACGTGTATGCCGCTAAAGTCGCTCAAAGTGGTGGAGGTTGACAAAGAATCACCTACACCAAAGAAATACTTTGGCACGACTTTTGATAAAAAAATTTTCCCCGAAAATTTCCTCCCACCAATAAAATTTGGTCCATGCATGGGAAAATATCGTACTTCGAAGGGATGCCGACGTTGATACTTAGCTATTAACCTACGGAGACGTTTTAAATTTTCTCTTCTGCTGCGTAGATGAGTGCTCATCATATCATTGCCCTCGTAGCGTCCCCGTGATTTTTATACCCGTAAAAAGGAAGAAAGATTTAACTCCTGATGACTCGGCGAGTGGACCACAAAACGGCCAGCTGATAAACACGGAAATTTTCGTGACTAATAGGGATATTATAGCGCTCTTTGCGATCCAATTAGCAAGGGATAAATCCCAGGGGACCTTCGCTTGCGCTTTTGATTATGGCGCCACTCTTGGCTTTTTCCTGAATTTGGTTACCATTTAGCCATCCAGATATTTGGAGGCTACCGACCCACCCTGCATTGCACGTGTTAAACTAGAACAAATTTTACTTAATTAGATAACAAGTTTTTTCCTTAAATCGTTTCACTTGATACACATCGTCTCCGTGAACCCTTCTCCATCAAGCTAACTCAATAAAACAGATAAGTCACAACAACCATCTGTTTGTTTCATTTTCCTGAAACCATTGGATTTGATCTCCCAGCTTTATGGGGGTGATCCGAACACCCATCCTCCAACAAAAGAAATATTTCCTACGTAATTAAGAAAAAGTAACATACGTTACCAAATGGAATGAGAGCCGCATATCGGTCCCCCAAAAATTGGGAAATAAAATGTGCATGAGCTCTCAAAATCATCCGTCCATTCCTTCACCCCTTTAAGGCTTAACTTCTTAAGGAAGATAACCCATCAAGATAGGGGTTAATCTTATTTGGTGAAAATGATATTTTGATCCGAGTTAAGAGGATTTAACTTGAGATAAATTATTTTGAGGCTGATGTGGGATAAGTTTTTTTCGTAGGTTATCTCATATGTTTCTACATATTAACCTAAAAATTTTCTAAACAATCATAGATTAACTGACTAGAATGACCTTTATAACTTCAAAACAAAAATGAAGGATAACTCAACCGCAAAAAATTATCCCATGAAATCTATCTGCAATGACTCGTCACCTTTTAGTAGTTTAAGACATCTGCAATGTTTACTAGACGTCTGTAGAGATTGTCAGACGTTTAAAAATACTTTTTCTCTTCCGCGCATATCGTACGTACGCCACGCCTTTTCTCCCTCACCCCGAGCCTCACCGCTCCTTCCCCTGCGACAGCCATCTCCCGCACTCCTCCCCACTCCACACCACTCCCTCGCCCATGCCGTTCCCCTCACCCTTTCTCCCTTTATAAACCCCCTCCTCCTCCTCTTCGTCTCACATCGTCACAGCTGAGCCAGAGAGGGAGAGAGCAAGCGGAGAGCAGGGAGTCGGAGAGAGAGCAAAGAAGCAAAGGGCACTGTGGTGCTCTACTACAGCTTCTGCAGCGAGGAGAGCCCAGAACGATTCTGCGGAAGTCATTTTTCCGTGGAATCAGACGTCCGGAGTGACCTTCAGACGACGGGAAGGACGTCAGAAGGTAATATGAGACGTCTGGTAGATATTTGTTTTCCTGTATTTTCTCTGCCAAGTCCTGACAATGCATGCGCATGTGTCAGAGGCTGGGAGGTGCGTCGGAGCAAGGACTGAAGCAGTTTCAGACGTCCAAGAGTATCTCCAAACGTCTGACGGATCCCTCGGATGTCGGCACTGTGTTCCAGACGTCCAATAGAGGTGCCCTGAGAGAGGTATGCTTGCGAGTTAGTTTAAGACATCTGAGATCTCTCCTAGACGTCTGATTTCTGTCAGGCCTCGTGTTTTTAGGCCCGTACAAGACCCAAACGATATTGATTTTCCATAAACAAAACATCTTTGTTTCCCATACGTTTTTCTCCATGTAATGGTACTTTGTTTGTAGCATTTTGAACAATTTTGACCTGTCAATCTATGTCTTAGGTCTCTAATCTGTCGAGTGTACGGGACCTGCGGAGACGTCGGAAGCTGTTCTACGAGCCCTCATTCCACCTGGTTATCCTGGTAGAGTGGTTCTGACTATAATCTTCAAGATTAATAAAATGCATGCAATTAGTTAAACTTAGGATGTGAGATGAACCCTAGGAAGAAACAAACGTATGCTCTAAAATACATCTATTAAATTGAACCTTAGGTTATGACATGAACACTGGAATTAGAGAAAAACACATGTGAATGATTAAGTAAATCATAAGCAATCTGTATTATCTGGAATAGACCACATTATGAACAAGCCTGCACTGTGATTAAGTTGTCTGTTCTGTATATATCAAACTAGACATAGGAAAATTCATGTACAAACCCTACGGAGAATATAAAACGAGACAAGAATATCGTAGGACAGAGAACTGGATGGTTCTGGAATTCCTGCTCACGGGCGGCCGTTAAGGGAAGTAACTAACCTTCGTATACACGGTACCGAAGAGAGCAACTATCCTTTATAGTGTAGAGGGGAGCTTGCTGCCCTTGGGTTAAGACTCGGGGTGAGTTTGATCACTCTACGTAGACTCCTGTTGGTCCTCACGTACGTATCACCTAGGTGAGCTACTTAGTGTAAGGGGGAGCTAGCTGCTCCAAAGGGCACGGGGTTAGGCATGGCCACCCTACATCGACTCTTGTTAGTCCGTTAGGCAAACCGGGATAGTCAGACGAAGATAAGCAGACTGTGGAGGGGTAAAACCCTTGTTCTATTATGAGATGGTAAGTCCTTGTGCTGTTTCGTACTGTACGTTTGGGCGTACTCGCTAGCGGAAACGACTGGTCACATGCCAGTGCGGGGTAGCTACCCGTGCACTTACCATGTGTGAAGTAGTCACCGCCATGTCGCGACCATGACATCAGGGTGGTAGATCGAGTGTAGGACTACCACGGAGGGACTTCCCGATCATAAGAGTACCACGTGTGCATCCTACATCACGAAAAAACTGCAACCAAGATTGTTCCTTTAGGGAACAAGAAGATTAAGTAATATAATACATCCTAATTAGAGATCTCTATACAACAAACCGTTGTAAGATAATTAGAATCGAAAGTAATATGTTAAGCCACTTGTTAAATGGATTTTATGTTTTAGCCACCACTCTACACAGCGTTAACTTACTCGAGATGTATAACCTTGTATAGGTTAAGGATTTGAGCTGGTCAAGTCACCAGCTACTGAGGATGCTGGGCCTAGTCAAATCCAGTTGTAATTTCTGCTACTAGTGAGTTTCTGTAATTACACTTTCCAATACTTTTCGATTGTACTATCTATCATTTATGTACTAATTTTTTGTTGTGATATCTATATTTTTATTCTTGAAGGTATGTAATATTTTTAATATTAATATTTTATTTCTTCTTTTGTTGTCAATTTCTTTCTATTTAGTTACATTACTTGTGTGGTTGTGGATTGATACATATTATTTAGTTATTTCTCATTGAACGACTGAATCTTAGGATTAGTCGAGATAAAAAAATCTCAGATCCTATAAGTATCTGGAATCAGGTCGTGACACTATCCCTCTATCCAAATTAGCTCTAAAAGATAAAAAGAAGATAAAAAAAAAGATCACACCTTTAATTTAAGAAGTAAAAATGATCGATGATATTTGTTATATTGCATGTATGATATTAAAAAATCATGAGGGATGATATTTGATTTGAAATTAAAATATCACCCATACAAATTAATTTAAAATTTAAATCACATGTCCATAGCTGGATATCACTAATGCAGACTAGCTCAAAAGGAAACACGTGAGCTTTTGTGTGCATTTTCATGTTAATGTACATTTGTGCAAAAGAAAATGGAAAAAAAATCCTACAACTTCCAATTAGAAAGAAGAAGAGCACCCTGCCAACTCCTCCAAACCGAGATTGGGAAGAAAAATCTAGGTACACACGAAAAAAGAAAAAAAGAGTTAGATCACATCAAACATCCATGGAGAAACAAAGTGATGTTTGATGCCTCTTCTCTCCCCGTCCCCCCCCCCCCTCCCACACAATCTTATTACTCCACCAACGCCCCAATCTTGGTGCAAGCTCTACATTATAGAACTTGGCAAGGCTTTCCAGGGATGGGTGACCTCCCCAGTGACGTGTGGCCTTTTGGGACATGTCAATGGGCTTGGGATGTACTTCAAGTTGGATGTGTCAAACAATTCGATGAACCTCTGATCGGAGATCCTCGCCTTCCTGGTGCTGAAGCGCAGGTACTCGTCGAAGATGGATGACAAGCACCAATTTTGCAGCTTTCGTAGGCATCCGACGACACATCCCGTGCGATGCTGGATAAGCAAAGAAACACACACGAGTTAGGAAACAGATAATGGCAGCTGAGCAACAGATCAAGGGTGAATTTTCTTTTTTTCTTTTGCTGTTCATACCTTCCCACGCTTGCAATGGATCAAAATTGGATGATTCTTCACATCTGTGAGAGGCAAAGGAGATTTTGATGTCATGAGAGAAAGAACCAATGAGAAAACTCTTCTAAGCCAACAAAGAATTTGTTGTTCGCATAGCTCACCGAGGACAACCTTGAGAGCCTTGCGGATGGTATCATCTGGAATGCTGACAAAAGGCTCCTGCAAGAAATCAGCTAGCTGTTCATATGGCGAACGAAAAATGTGAACGATTATTGTTAAGTTGCAACGATCATCAGCAATCCAACACTTTTAGAGATTGGGAGCACAAAAATCAGCACCCAGTGCTAGAAGAATGAATTGACCAACATAGCATTCTCCAACAAGATTTTGGTTTTTTGCTTGCATTTGTTTCTTCCTTCTTTTTTTTTTTTTTTTTTTTTTTTGCAAAGAAAGTAATAAAATGCACACTGAACGAGCACTCTAAGCCTAACATGAAAATTTGATGCTCAGATGGATTCTCCAAAGGCTCTTTACTGGATCATTAGATTTCCCTTCTTAAGTTCAATAAAAAGGAGTTACTGCAGGTGCAACTACAACAAAGCCTTGAAGAATTCCAACAACCCAAACTTAGAATATTTGATGCTGCCTAATGGGATGGAGATCCTTTTTTTGGGACGAAAAGTTCAGCTTTTTCGAGACGTGCATTGATGATACCAAATAGTACTCAACAACCAGACAAGAACTCCTCAAGTCCATTGATTCCCCCAGTCAAAATTCCAACTTTGCCCCCTTTTGTCTCTCAAAGCCAAAAAGAAAAAAGAAATCTAGATGGAAACAACTGCCGCTTCTTGTAGGGGCCAAATACTTATCAGATCCAACAGTATCTTGACAAAAGCATGTCCGTTCTTACTGTTGAAGAAAGCTTCAGAGGTGAATGCATGGTAATTTGATTTAGAAGAAAGCAATTATTTTCTTAAAATTAAACAGGATCCAGACACAGAGGTTCCAGTGTGCTCGGGGGGGGGGGGGGGGGGGGGGGGGGGGGGGTGGTGGGTGGTGTTGTGCTTTTGACTGGAATACCCCCACTTGACCAACATTTCCTCCAATTGGGTTTAACATTGATAAAATCTGACAAATTAAGCCAAGCACTCCATTGAGACCCCCAATTGGGTCAAAAACCATCAAAATCCCGCAGCAGCTGGAAGGAAAAACAAAAAAAAAAAATTCATAAGCCACTGTCCATTACCTTTGTGCCGTCAATTCCAAACTGGAACAGCTTGATCCCGTCCATCTCGAGGAACTCCAAATTGGCCTCCGGGTAAGCCTCTGTGCACAAGCACCTACAACCATCCCAAACCCAAAAGGTTTACTTACCTAGTTAATTACTTAACTAACTAAACAACAAACCACAGGATTAAAAAAAAAAGAAAAAAAGCAAAACCTCCCTAAAACCAACTTCACAGGCACACACAACACAGGAAGAAAAAACAGTGGTCTCTCTCTCTCAACTGCACATTTGCAACCCAAAACCAACGAAAACTCACACGGCCATTGATGGGTAATTCACAAAAAATCTTCCCAACCCAAACCAACTCAGAAAATACAGAATAGAAGGGAAAAAAAAACCAACAAGACAAAAGCAGCAGTACAGAGGGGAACAAAACAAACCACAAACTGAACAAAAAAGACATATTAAAAACAAAAAAAAAAACAAACAAAACAAAACTTTCCACTAAAACCACCAATCTGGAAGCACCGGAACCACTCTAAACACCAAAAAAGCCTTTTTTTTTTTTTTCGTTGGTGGCATTTTGACCGGAGACCATACACAAAACCCACGTACCCCCGTCAAAGGTGGTAGGCGGGTTACGCGTAACCTGCGTTTCTTCACCATTTAATCCGATTCCCATTTGTACCAGGTTAAGAAATAGGTCTAACCCATCTACACTTCCAAACAATAAAATCCACTTATTCTAACATTTTATTTTACTCTTTTCTTATTCCCTCTACTTATTCCACGGATCTATTCCCCATCATCGAACACCACCGCTTAGAGTGATTTAACTCACAAAATTGACCGGAGCCTCAGGCTCTTGAGGAAGCTGAAGTTAGTGGCATTCGGGAAGCCTGACCGGTACACCCCCACGTCCACCATGGAGAAGTTGACCGGCGGCACGAAGAGATCCACCGCCGCCGGAACAGGGCACCCCTCCTTCCGGCCACCAAGGCACGTCTCCGGCTCCGGGTCTTCGCCACACTTATTGGCCATCTCCAGGAAGAGCTTCCTCGCCGGTGTGGCGATCTCCACGCTTAGGATCTCGAGCTTCATGGCCGGAGGTGGGGGAAAACCCAAAAAGATGGGATCTTTAAGGGGGAATCGGGATCCTTTCTGGGTTCTGAGAGATACCCAGAAAGGGGCTTGGGATCCGGAGGAGGCGCACGCGGCGATCTCGGGCGGTGGTTGGGGAAATCGGGTTGTTGGACGGCGGGTTAGATGTGGAGATCGGAGGATCGTGCCGCCCTCTGTTTATATAGTGCTTTTCCCGTGGGGCTTCTCTTTTAATAATCCGTTAATTACGTTGGCGTTACCCGTGGTATTGTAAGGGTTGAGGGACTTTAACAAATACACCTTTGATATTACACGGATGCCCCTCAAGTTTCCATATTTATTTGCGTCGGTGCCCTTACGAATGCTACTCGATTTCGTAGTTAAACCCCTTCCGTCGGTATGAGGTTTCGGATCGACAATGCGATGCACCGATCTGTGCTTACTAATTAGGATCAAATAAGGTCCCGATGTACGTTTGGGATCAAAGTGTCAAGAAAAGCGTGAATCTTTGTCGGCGACTCATCGAGACATTGACATCACAAAAGCATGAACCTGCTACCTGGATGTGTGCTCGT
Organism: Thalassia testudinum; assembly: GCA_037157565.1. Lineage (NCBI taxonomy): Eukaryota > Viridiplantae > Streptophyta > Magnoliopsida > Alismatales > Hydrocharitaceae > Thalassia > Thalassia testudinum. The sequence goes on from JAZHRO010000030.1 coordinate 62,096,163, forward strand.
CGGTGATCTAAGGTAGAAGTGACATTAGTTTAAGCATTATTACTAAGTATACGAGAGAGGAAGAAGTAGTTTACTTCTTTTTCCAAATTCAAAAAAAAAAAAAAAAAAAGAAAAACAAAGTTTCTTGCTGAAGCTTTGGTCTCGGGGGCATTTAACTAAAACGACGGATTGAGGTGGCATCTATGCAATATTGATCTCTTTAGGGGTATGTTTGCAAAAAAATCATTACCGTTGACGACATAGAATTAGAGAGAAAGAATAAGGGAGAAAAGAAAAAAAAAAAAAAAAAAAAGTGATTATTTTAAGTACGGAGAGTGTTGTGTGACGCCGTGGACGCACACGCGAGAGAGAAATTTAGCATTCTGGATTTTTCCCTCTGAAGGAAATTCCTCAGTATCTTGATTTTTATGTCGTATTTTCAGTCTTCTTCTAATTGGAGGATGCTTGAGTGTGGGGGTAATATTAATAAAATATTAAAGAGTGTCATCGATGATGTTTGACAGTATCACATCATTTGAATAATAAATACATGCCTAAGGTTAAAGCTCCGAGCAAAAATGGTAGGGTGCTCTATATATGTCTCCGTTGCCATCCCATTTATAGTTGGTCTCCGGTCACGTGGCTATTATATTATCAACGTTGATAGTCATGGCCTTTTCAAAATTTTTAAATTACTTTTCAACTGCTTTCAAATAGCTAGGCTTTCGGTGTTTTACATCTGGGAATAAAATTTTAATATTTTTGGGTGTGTTCATTTACATGATCGTTAAATTTAAGTGATTGCATTTCTCCTATAGTTTATATAGATCTTGTGTACCTCAACTACGTTCTCCAATGCAAAGCATATAATTCCAATCTATACATCTTAAAGCAAGAAGAATCTTCTCTTTGCACTTAGAAAAATTATATCCATTCAATGTGGGAACTGCATTCAACGTATTAAGCATAAAAGTGAACCATCTACGATGTTTACCTTGAAAGTTAAATAAGACTCCATACAAGTAATTAATTCAACTATAAATTTTAAATCAAAATATTAACTCAATTACTATTTTGAGAAAATCAAAGCACCATTGCAAAACTTGTTATGCCTAAAGAATTGCAACATGCATTTGATTTGATTAAGTAAGGAGAGAAATAAGTTCACCAAAAATTATTTGATATCCTACACTTGTAGCCACTTAGAATAACCAATAGATAATTTATTTTCTCATCTAAAGTGGATGTAATTTAATTTGATGTCACCAATTAATGTGAATATTGTCACTAATACTCTTCGTTGTATACTATGCCCAACCTAAAATTATTAACAACAATCACCTCACCGATAATTCAACACAATTCAAAATTACTTGGATGTTGTGACCACTCCACTCAATTTAATTGTATACATCAAATTAATCATAGAAACATATACCAAAGAAAGACAATACATATATATTCATTTGATAAATGAATGTAATATCAATGCACGATTTCTATAATGCATTTGCAAGAGTAGAATCTCCTTTCTATGTAAAATTCATTTGTCATATGGTTCCAACATAGTTACTATAAGATCTAGTTTGGTAAGGGAGATAACCTATCAAAATAAGAGTTAATCTTATTTGATGGAAATAATATTTTGACCTAAGGTAAGAGGATTTAATGTGGGATAAATTTTTTTTTATAAGTTATCCTATATATTTTCACAAGTTAATCCGAAAATTTTTCAAACAATCACTTATTAATCGAGAATGATAACTTTTATAATTTTCAAATAAAAATAGACGATAACCTAAGTACAAAAAAAATTATGCTATAAAATCTATCCTCCCATCCTAACTAATAATTATGTAATTCAAAGGTAGAACAAATTATGCGTGAGTCACCACATTGAAGCATTTATACAAGGTAAATACTTAAATGGAGATTGCCGGCTATCAGAAATCATCAATTAGAGTAAGGAGAATCTCAACAAAGGTGAGAAATCATGTTCTATCAGAACTTGGCATAAATAAATTAACTATAGGATCAGTCCTCTCCATTATCAGAACTTAATCGGGTCTCATGGGTTACATAAATAACATAAATTAAAAAAAAAAGTACACACTTCAACTTGCACGTAAGTATGTATGTTCCCCACAAATATATATGTGTTCCCCTACCTATTCCACGTACGTACCTTCAATCAATCTCATGCATCCGTATCCAACATGTCATCACCAAATATGACTTCTCCATTACTATCGATTCTCTACACATAAAGGTCCATCAACCCATGGCACTAAAAATGCAAAGATCCGGAAGGAATCAAATTTTGCCACGAAAGGAAATATCGAAGATCGCTGTCCACTTAGGATTAGTTTACCTCAAAGTTAGGAAAGATATATTCTACAAATATAAACTTAATATTAATTTGTAATCTTATTTAATTGAATGATATTGACGTTAGTTCGTGTTTGTTTTAATTAATGTTAAGTTACGGTGTTAATTTTTATGGTATTTATTCGACACTTATATCATATATATATATATATATATATATAAAATATGAGGATGTTAAAGGTAAATGTGATGTATAATTTTTACATAAATTTAGTTAATATCACTTGAAATAGATATTAAATAAACCTATGTTAAAATTATTAAATTTAGATTAGTAAATTGTTAACTTTCTTTTTTGGGAGGTGAATCTCCTAAATAAATTAAACATTAATTACAATCATCTATTTTAACTATATCACCATTTAATCACCATACCAAAACTAACAATCAACCTCATTGATCGGTTGATCATTGAAAAAGCTTCTTTTGTTTATTTATTATCAATAATTAGGTCATCTTAATTACAAGCCAAAATATCAATTAATTGTTGCATGGGTTGAAGCCATTATCGGACTGCAATTCTACTCATTTTTTTTCGCACACAATAAATATTCCTAAACAATCGTAAAGATTGTTGTTTCGTTCCCCCTCCCTACCTCTCTACTATTTAAGTAATAGATCTCATTTAAGCATAGATTTGTAAAGAAAGAGGGCAGACTAACTATTTATATTTTTAGTCTCCGCTGAGATATAATTATCATGGCAAAATTATATTCCTAAGTGATACATCCTTTGACAATCATACATAGATCACCTGGAAAACTACCTAGTAATTCCAACAGTGTTCAAATGGGTTGACGAGCGAAATTTGTTTTTGCAAGCGTGGGGATCTTTGCTATTTTCATAATGGCAAGGATATTTATAAAATAAAAAAAAAGGGCAAAAGCTAAGAAACGTTGTGACATGGTTGGGAGATGGCCTTCTATGATTAACTTTTATCGATCTTTTGGAGCTATCTGTGGGCTGCGTGCATCGTCTCGCAATTATTGGATCTTAGATCTGTTCCAAATATTTGAATAGTAATGTCACACGAAAATGATAAAATATACCACCATTGATGGGGATCATTGGGGGCATTTGAGCTAATTAACTTCAACTTTGATTTCCAATTCCGAACCCAAAGTCCTAATTTCTCGTCAATGCTTTCGATATCTTATCCAACACATGCATCTAATTCCAAGTCCCCTCATCTTTTAAAAATCAATGTCTGCACTTGATTAAAAACCTCTTGGTACAAAAGCATAATTGAAGTCCAATAGTGATGGGGTCCTTGCATGCAGTTGCGTGACTCCAATAATTGAAGAAATTGTTGGAAAATCCAAGGCCTTCCCCCTACCTCTTTTCTTTTCTCTGTTTCTTTCTTCTTTTTTTTTTTTTTTTTTTTGGGACTCCAACCAATGGTTTTCCGACAGGTGAAGGTAGAATTTTGACCACGCAATCGAAAGGAAATTCTTTTCCATCGTTAGAGGCAAATAGAAATCAAGGGTTTGGTTAAAAGAACCTTCGATGTGAACGTTGACTAGCTACGTATTTACAGCTGAATGATACCGTGACCTTCTAATACGAGCTTACTTAACAATTAATTAAAGCGGCCGCTTTCTCGTTATCCTCTTGCAAAGGAAAAAAAAAAAAAAAAGTTTAGCATTGTCCATATCAAACGTTCCGATCAAAGTGTAGATGGATGAATGTTCCTTGAAAGCTAAGGTGATCATTTTTCCTTGGCTTTTAATATCTTCGTATTAAGGTTTGATCGATTGCGCATGATTTGTCTCCAGACCGCCAATTGATTTTTTTTATTTTGATCGCACGCGTATGTTATCGGATCTCGACGGGATCCGGAAAAATTTGAGGCCCACGGAAGAGAGTTGACAGGTGGGTCCCACCGCCAGTTTCGGCCGAGCCTCGTCGTGGGTCAATGCAGCCCTCGTGGTCCAGCTAATTAAGCTTCCAACTGGGCCCACCCACCATGGTAAATATATATATATATATATATATATATATATCCCTACACTAGAGAAAGCGGCTGAGAGTACCCCAGCGAGTCAGAAATACATAAAAAAAGAGTATCTACGATTTAAGGGGAAAAAAAAAGTCACGTAAAATTACAAGCAAAAATTTGCATAAAAATCTCTAATTTTTCTGTAAGATTTCAATATGGTTCTTAATCTTCAAACATGAGGTCATCTTCTAGCTTTCAAAAATTTTCCATGTAAGCCTGTTCTTTCTCGATTATTTTTTTAATGTTGTTAGAAAGAACCCATTCTTACCCACAAGCAAAAGTTAAAAAAAAGGAAAACAAAAAAAAGGAAAAACCTCTCCCAAAAACATAGTGGACAAGAGCTCTTGGCCTCTCTCAATTAACATAAGCCATCCAAATCTTTGTTGGAATTGGGGGTTGGCAACTAGACTTAAGAGCATAGGTGAGGGGAGCATATCACATTTAAGGAGAGCGACAAGTTTGAGATCTTGTGCGATGTGCAATCGTGAGCCTCCTAGAGTTTGAGACCATGGGCAAGAACATGTGCTATGAACATGGAGTTTGGCAGGATGAGGGGATGAATTTAGTTGAAACATATGTTACCAGAGGGGTTGAAGTTAGAAGATAAAAGGATATTTTTGTTCAAATATATTCAAAAGTTGCTCATCTTACTTACTATCAACTTAACGAAGTTTTTACATAGTTTTAACAGAAGGAATATATCAAAAAAAATTGAAAAATTTGGGGATAATGCATGTTTAGATTAGGCATGACATTCAAATCTTATAAAAATGATTACTGATTTTATGTGATTTTCTCAAACTGCTATTGTAAAAATATTAGACAAGCAAATAGTATCAGTAACTAGTTTTTTTTGGGTAATATGCCATGAAAGTATAAGTTGAGCATGTAGAAAATTGGCAAAGTTTCAATCATTTTCTTAATAAATATTACTATTACATGTATAATAGTGAGCCATCGAGGAACAACTATTTGCTTCAATCTTCATTGATCAATTGCATGTACTTGTTATAATAGGTGAGTACCTTTTGCTAAAGTAATCCATACGTCGGTGGAGTTTGAGAATGGGGAATATGTTTGAGAATAAATAAAGAAATAGAGAAGAAGTAATAAAATAAATAAATTTTATCATTTAAATTTTTAAACAAGTTAAATTTATTTCATAGATAAAATAAAATAAATTTACGATATGTTAACTTCTCTTGACTAAACGTAAATGTAAGATAGATTAAACATTAAATAAATACAAGTTAATTGATCACTTAACCTACTTGGCAAAACAACATTAGCGACAGTTGATCATCCTCCCTTACCCCCCTTCATCTACTTACCTCATCTTTTTAATAAATTTTGGAGTTAGATCCTCCATGTGACATATTGATACACCGCAATAATTCATAGTATGTTAGTTGCTAGTAGATTAACTATAGGAGTTGATGATTAATTACTTTATATATTATGTGGGGTTTAGAATTTTAATTAAATGGTTATCAATTGTGTGCATTAATTAGTGTCCATCGGAGTCAATATCTCTCAATTAGCCTTGGAATTTTACATGCATGTATAATATTAATATTCCTCGCTTATATATGTTGGAACTCCATGATCAATTTCTTGTTCCCTGAGCTTAATTTCTCCCCGGTGATAAGATCACGGTCTCAAAGAGTGCTCGTACACATACCCATATTTTATCAAGTACTGTTTCATGCAAGTTTATATATATATGGAATTAATATATTTAAGTTATCCACCAACTTATGGCACCATATCCTCGTTCCAAATCTTCACATTCTGTCCTCAAGATTTTCCGCATCCTTCACGATATCCTGATCTTGAAATGAATAGGAATGGAACCGTATGGACATGTAACACCTATGACATGATGCGTGGTCCTTGCAACTTGCCCTTAAGTGGTCCAAGATCCTTTTTTTTTTCGATTAGATTTGCATCTAAGGTCCACCAAATTAATTAAGGTGAAAGTAGAGATGGCGTGCATTAATTTCGAAGCAAGTATCAATGTTAATTGCTTCATATATATATATATATAATTTTACAAGAATTAAGAACGAGAATGGGCACACAGTTGGGACGTTGAAACCGGGTCCACCAATGGCAGCTTCTGTCTAGGTTTAAATAATGTGCCCGTTTACGCTTTACTATTCTTTTTCTTTTCTTTTTCTATTTTATGTTTTCTTTTCAAGGAAGAGCACTTTACAATGATCGATGTTGTGGGACATATTTTATTTTATCTTTATTTAATTAGGAAGAGCCACCACCTTCCAAGCATTATATATCTTATGATCATCAATTAATTATCTTCGCCCTCAAAGAATGACAAAAGAATGTATCGATTCCCCCGGCAGGCGTGAGATTTCAGTAATAAACAAAGAAGAAGGAACGAAAAAAAAAAAAGGAAAGAAAAGGTGAAGCTCAAGCTAAAAGTCACATGGTGGGCAATGGGAGAAGCTTAGCCAACTGTGCGTTGTTCGGCTCGAAATTAATGTTGTGCTTCCCAACCATGATCCTACGGATCCACACGCATGTGACTTACCAAACTTAAAAATTTTGGCTTCCCTCTGGACCAGTGAGCAATCATTGTTTGTGGGTCAAGTCGAGTTCGAAACAAGGGATATATATATATATATATATATATATATATAGCGAATCCGGATGCTTGATTTTTGGGTGGGGTTTGAAGTTACATATATAATTTTAGATTAAACCTTCGATCGATGCACGCTAATTAACTTATGAAAAAGGTATTTCCAATTTCCTTCGAATCAGCCATTCATCTCCTCTGAATCATCAGAAGTAGAGTTGGTTTAGGTCAAAATTTCACGTACCTATTCAAGTAGCCGAAGTCTAATAGGGAAGTTTGCCTTTCAACCATGAGTGAAGTATTGCGATCGATCTATCCTATTTTACCTGTATACACATATGTATATAGGTATGACGCTGTGGAAGGCTAATTACGACCACCAGGTGGAATTGCATATATATATTCCTTTGAGGAGGAATTAAATTGTTGAGCATATGACTTTGCAAGAAGATTGTAAATTGTTTGGATGATAGCTAAAAGTCAAGAAGGGTGGGAATTACGTGACACATGACGTACGTGTGGGTTATATATATATATATATATATATATATATATATAGAGAGAGAGAGAGAGAGAGAGAGAGAGAGAGAGAGAGCATTGGCATCGATTTTCTACGTGATGGAAGAAAGTCAATATGGGAAAATGGATTGTTCTGCCTTTTACGTACAGATGATTGTGCGTGTGTGTGTAACCTTTCTTAATAGCAAAGCTCACGTATTATATAGTACTCGCTCTAATTGGTCGAATCTTGGCCATAGATGCCTCTCAAAGTTGCCTTCTCAGCCGTTTGAATCCAACTACTTTTCCTTTGATAGAGACGGTACTCCTCCAAATCCATACTTCTTACGTGTGTCTACATATATACAAACGAGACACGTTAACTCAACCTGATGTCTTGACAATTCGGGCATCATCGCTCTTTATTTTCTTCGTGACCCAGAATTTATACGAAAAATATGGCTCCTAAGCGGAGGCAAGGTAGGAGTGGGGATCGAACGGAAGTCTCTTATCCAAGGAACTATTTATTTGTAGGGATTGAAAAAATAATTATTCTATATTTGGATAATTTAATTTCAAATTATAATAATTTTACGATAGAGATCTCAATTTCAGAATCATCTAATTTCAGAAGATAGGGTGCAACAAACTTAACCTTAGACTATGTGAGAAAACAACCCCCAATAGCTACTTGTAGAATCAATCTCTCAGATTAAATGAAATTCTTCAAATAAACAATACGTAAGAGGTCCCTGATATCCTAACTTCATCCAAATGCCAAATGGTGCCTAATTGGTTCAACCTTCTTCTCGTTTCACTTGGAGATTGGTTGGTGTGTTGAGCTTCACAATTGTGATCTAATCCCGTGGCTTAATGCATAATTAACGGTGGTGTCGTGTGAGTTCGGTAACAGTGACAATAGATTGTTCATCAAACGCGCGAAACCGACGGTGGGTTCGTTTATTAGCAGCAACAAATCAATCTGTTCCATTCCCGCAGATGGGAAGTTTGCAAGGAGACAAAACAAAGCATCGTATTCCATCGTCTATCTCATGTGGGTTTCTATCATGTCAGAGGGCATTTCTTTCAAGAGAAGGACCCATACTTATGTGTTGTCCCATTGCTCCGTGGCATCATGCGAATTCTTCTTCTAATGGTCTAATTTAATTGTCCCAATATGGAGACATCAATTATTGTTGACACCTCCTTTCATCTCATTATTGCCATGTCGCAGCCACATGGTTCATTTCACCATAAAGAAAAATTCGCGATTCTTACATCTACCTGTACCACCACTCCTGCCCCCAGGATTTACGACTAATTTAATTAAGTTCGGGAACCTGTGTAATCACCTGGGTTTATACATGAATCGAAGGAAATTAAAAAATTATTTTTAACAATTTATTAAGCATGCATGGGTCCAACAGATCCAAAGTCAGCACGTAAAATATTTAAGTTAAAATTGTTGAGTAGTAATTTTTAATTTATTATATCTGATTAATTATTTTTACAAATTTTTTATGTGGAATTATTTTTTTGAGAATGTTACAATTTATGTTTTGTAAATTGACACTTGGGTTAACATCCTTTCCTTATGTTTATTTTGTGGACATGGGCGAATGCAAGTTTTTATTTACTTGCAATTGAGACCAAGGTTGCGTTAAAGGATTATGAAACTCATGTTTTGCTTGACACTCATTACAACTATTAATGTTGGCATAAAATGGGTTTGGATGGGGATTTTGGAAGGAAGAGTTAAGTGTCACGACCTGGTCCCAAATTCCTACAGCATTTGAGATTGGTTCGTTTCAGTTTATCCCAAGATCTAATCGTCCAATAAGAAATAACCAAGTAACATTCAACAAACTACAATCACACAAGTACAATAACTAAGCAAAAAGAAAGTTTCAACAGAGGAAAAGAGAACAGTGATATCACAGCTATCACATCAAAGAGTACATGTAACAGAATACAAGCTATAAAAACACACTATCAAGCAGTAGAACTAAAGCTAGGCTCGACTAGACCCAACGTCCTCAGCAGCCGGTGGCTCGGGCTACTCAAATCCCTGACCTGTACAGAATATATTTGACTAGAGTCAGCTAACGCTGAGTAGAGTGGTGGCTAAGAAGTAACATGCATTTAACATAGAATTTTCCATATTTCAATTAAATTATACATGTAGGTGCGTAGAGATCTCTAATTAAGATTTGTTAATTAAAATTTTGGTTCCCTATAGGAACGATTTTGCTTGCAGCTTCCCGTGATATAGGATGCCCACGTGGCACTCTCTTGGCCGGGGGAGTCCCACAGTGTAGTCCTATATTCGATCTACTACCCCAAGGTCATGGTCGTGACATAGCGGAGACTACAGCACACATGATAAGCGCGTGGGTAGCTATCCCGCACTGGCATGCGGTCAGTTGTTTCCGCTAGCAGGTATGCCTCAACGTACAGTGCGGAACAGTGTAAGGGATTGCCCTCTCAGAACAGAGCAGGGGTCTTGCCCCTCCTCAGTCCGCATACCCTCGTCCGACTACCCCGGTTTGCTCAACGGGTTGACAAGAGTCGGTGTAGGGTAGCCATACCTAGCCTCGGGTCCCCTAGGGTGGATAGCTCCCCCTACACTAAGTAGCTCACCCCGGTACCACGTACACGAGGGCTAGTAAGAGTCGTCGTAGAGTGGCCAAACCCACCCTGGGTCCCAACCCAAGGGCGGCAAGCTCCCCTCTACACTACAAGGGATAGTTGCTCTTTTCGGTACCACGTATACGAAGGTCAGCTTACCTTCCTTAACAACTGCCCATAGGCAGCAAATTCCCAAAACCATCTAGTTCTTCGAGGTATGGTGTTCTTGTTTACATTCCCCGTGGGGTTCGTATAGGAATTTCTTTATCACATCCGGGTTGGAATGCTCGGAACAACAGTTCAATTTCCATTTTATTATAGTAGGGGTTCATTTTAGCTAAAAACAGGCAATTTTTCGATTACTCAATTATTCACATGCAGTAGGGGTCCATTTTAGCTACAAACAGGCAGTTTTCGATTACTCAATTATTCACATGCAATAGGGGTCCATTTTAGCTAAAATAGGCAGCTCTTGATTACTCAATCATTCACATGCAGTTTCTTCTAACCCTAGTGTTCATGCCAAGACTTAGGGTTCAAGAATTTATTCTCGAATATACGTTTATTCCTTCCTAGGGTTCATCTCAAGTCCTAGGATTACTTACTCGCATGTATTAAATTAGAGATTTAAGGTTGTAACCACTCTACTTGGGTAACCGAGTGAAATGGGGGCTCGTACAGTGGCTCCCGACGTCTCCACAGGTCCCGTACACCCGACGAACTAGAGACTTAAAACATGGATTGATGGGCCAAAAGGTTTAGAAAGATATAAACAAGGTATCATTATACAGGGAAACTCGTATGGAAAATAGAGATGGTTCGTTTACGAAAAAGTAATAATAATAGGGCCTTACACGGCCCAAAACACACTATCAGACGGAAATCAGACGTCTGGGAAGAGGTCCCAGATGTCTTAAAACAGTTCTTAGGGATACCTCTCTTGGTGTTCCGCTATCGGACGTCTGGAACTCAATGCCGACGTCCAAGGACTCTGTCAAATGTCTGGGGGTGCTCCTGGACGTCTGAAACTGCCTCGGCTACGCTCCCGCCCTCTAAAACATACACGTACGCTATCAAGACTTGTCAGGGAGGAAAAATACGGAAAGTAGATCTCCACCAGACGTCTTGCTCTACCTTCGAACGTTCGGTAAGATGTCTGGGTGTCTCCCCGACCGTCTGATTCCGCAGAAAAAGGATTTCGTGGATCCGCTCTTGGCTCCCCATGCCTGTAGGTGCTGCAGCAGAACGATGCTACGCCCTCCGCTCTCGCGCTTCCTCTCGCTCGGGTGCTCCACTCTCACTCCGCTCTCACGCGCTCTCGACTATGGGGTGGCAATGAAGAGGAGGGGGGAGATGTAACGACCCGGTTCCCGAGTCCCTACGAGACACGAGAACCGGACCGACTCGACTAATCCCAAGACCTAGTCGTCCAACGAGAAAGTAACCAAAAGAGCAGTAAAATAAACCACATTCAGCATGAATATAACTAACAGTAAGGAAGTACAGCAGTAAGGAAAGAAACTACTACAGTAGATACCACCACAACAGTAGAACAACATTTATCATATAACAAGAATTGCAGGTAAAGAAAGTACAGCGGAAACAAGAACTACTCACTATAACAGAAACAAAAGAGGTACAAAAGACTGTGGTAAACTCTACTGGACCCTACTCGGCCCAGCGTCCTCTGCAGCCGCTGGCCCTGGCTGCTCAACACCTGGTCCTGAAAAAGGTAACGAGTGTAACACGTCAGCAAAACGCTGAGTAGAGTGGCAAACTAACTAAAGACAACAGTAGAGTGTACAGTAGCTGTTATGTTCTGTTACTTCCTTTATTCACATCTTTCAATTTTCTCACTATTTCATTTATTTCTCAGATCCTTTACTTGATCTCGAATGTCCTCGTGGGAACGATCTTGATTGCAGTCTTTTCCAAAAGTAGAAGTAGCACGTGGTGCTCTCCTGGCCGGGAGAGTCCCCCGTGGTGATCCTACCCTTAGTCAACCACCCCAAGGTCACTGACAGACGTAATGATGACTACGGCACGCGCGATAAACGCACAGGTAGCTAACCCGCACTGGCACGCGGTCAGTCGTTTCCGTTAACGGGTGCGCCCAAAGCACAGCACGGAACCAGGGCAGAGCCCTCTCAGTAACAGGGGTCCAACCCCTCCACAGTAACCAAACCGGGGCCTTGCCCCTCCACAGTCCATGCACCCTCGCCTAACTACCCTGGTTTGCCCTAGTGGGCCTAACAAGTCGGTGAAGGAGGTTAGCAGAACCCCGGGGCCCGTGGGGTAGCTAGTACTCTCCTAACACTAGTAGCTCTCCTCGGTACTACGTACACCAGGGCCAGCAAGTCGGTACAGAGCGGCCAATCCTAACCCCGGGTCCCTGGGGTGGCTGGCCCCACTCTACACTAAACAAGTACAGGTACTTCCCTTGGTACTGCGTACCCAAGAGACAGTACAAACTACATCTCAGTTCCATTCCTTTTTCTTTCCAGGAGTTTCACTCCTAATTCCCCGTAGGGTTCCAGCTCTTTATCTCAGAACATCATATGTTTCACTTTCCAGTTTCACGTTCTCACAATCCATGATCTCAATCATGTTTCTTTATTCATAACAGGCAGCTGTTAATTCAATTTACAGGCAGCTTTATATTCCTTTCCATTTTTCCAAGACTGCAGTATTATACATTCCACTAGTTTTTCCATCCTAAGATTCATGCCACATCCTAGGATCTAGCATACAACTAGTTTTCCAGCCCTAGGATTCATGCATCACCTAGGAGCTATCATTCCATACATTTCTCATTCCTAGGATTCATGTAATGTCCTAAATTCTAGTTATGGTTCCATACTTTAACAGATTTTAAAAATAAACTTAAGCCACTCTACCAGGTACAACGGGAGTAATTGGGGGCGTAATCGGGAATCCCGCGTGCCTCCGCGACTCCCAAGACCACAACTGAACGAGGTCTTATCACAAGGATAAAACATAAGGAGTGTCTCAAAACAGTGTATAGCTACTGTAGACGGGTAGAGGAATTAATTCTGAAAAGAACGTAACTCGAATCGCGGAAAACGGAGCCCGAACGGGCCCTAAACGGGTCGAAAAAGACGATACTGTGCAAGATCAGACGTCTGGAACTTCTTCCAGACGTCTTAAAAAGTGGATCAGAGAATTACCTGTTCAGCGTGGTTTCCCAGACGTCCAGAAGTCTGTGGGGACGTCTCTCCTATCTCCCAGACGTCCGATGGTTACCCAGGACGTCTGGAGGTCACTCCCGCCGTCCGGTACAACTTCCAGACGTCTGATTCGCAAAGGATGGCGAATCAGCGAGCCTACGCACAGCCAACTCCCTCCCTTAGTACGGTCAGTCGACAGGAAGGAAGAAGAAAGTGGAATACTCACCTTTCAGACGTCTGTAGGAGCTACCAGACGTCTTACTCGCCGTCAGCCTATCAATCCAGACGTCTGATTCTGGAAATTTTTCCAGAATCAGGGTGCTGCTCGACCTCCGCTCGCGACGCCGCCCGCGTCGCACCTTGCGCGTCTGCTGCTCAGACCGCAACAGGTCCCTCTCCGCATCACTCCGTGCCCCCTGCGCCCTCCGCCGGCTGGCCAAGCCGCTCCGGCGAGCTCGCCCTCACGGCAGAGCTCCACTCTCGCACGCCGCACCTCCTCCGTGCTCACTGCGGCCGCAGCTCCCGCCCTCGCACTTGCGCTCACGCTCACTGGCTGAAGGAGAAGAAGGAGGAGACGGTGGAGACGGTGGAGACGGGAGGGGAGGCGTGGCCCTTTTAAGGCCGCGTGAGGAGGAGGGAGAGAGAGCGTGGCAGGTCTGCAGCCGCAGAGAGAGAGGGAAAAAGAGAGAGAGAGAGAGAGAGAGAGGGGAATCGCGGGTCTGCGCGCACAGGCGCGCAGACGAATCTCCCATGCGAAAATAACTGTTCTCCAGACGTCTGGAAACGATCCCAGACGTTTGGTCAGACGTCTGGATGTGATCCCAGACGTCTGGTCCGATGACTGGGCCACCTCCCAGACGTCTTAAAAGACGTTTGGGGCACGCGTTTGTTACAGGAGAGGTATATAAAGGGAGAGGAGGTGAGGGGAACGGAGAGGCGAGCATAGCGCGGAGTGGCGTCGCAGGAGAAGGCACAGTGAGGCACGGTGAGGGAGGAAGTATGGTGCTTGGTCGCGTGTCTTCTGTCTTTATTTATATTCGTTATTGTATATTACAAAACAGTTACCAGTTTAATACAAATTTTTTACTCGGAACAAGATTCCCGAGGTCGAACTCATGGAGCAACTATAATCCTAGAAGCATAGAGGTTCACAATTATGTTACACAAATAATAAGAGAGAGAGAGAGCAAAAGTTTTGTTGGCTTCTTCTTCTTCTCTCTTCCTCTTCTATTTTCTTCTTCTTCTTCTGATTCTTCTCTTCCATCAATCTACCTTGCCTTCTTCTTTTCTTTCCTTTGTTGCGGCTGCGGTGATCCATTCTCTTTTTCCTTTCTTCCTCTCTGATTTTCTTCTTTTCTTCCTTGCGGCTGCAGAGCGTCTGCCCTCTCTCTCTCTTTCAGCTGCTAGGTCTTCCTTTCTTCTTCCTTCTTTTCTTCTTCTTCTTCTTCTTCTTCTTCTTCTGCTCTGGTTGTTCCTCTTCTTTCTTTCTTCTTCAGCCTGCCCTCTTCCAGCTTTGGCTGGTGACCTTCCGTCGTCTGACTCGATGCTCAGATGACTTAACTATGCATTTGCTATAGTGTGTTCTCCTTTCTTCTCCTTCAGCTCCTCTCCTTCCTTTCTTCTTCAGCTGCTCAGTGCGACTAAGTCTTCAACTGCTCCTCCTCTCATCTTCTTCCTTCGCCTACTTCTTCTTCTTTTTCCTTCTTCCCTGCGTGCACACACAATGATCAGTGCAAAACCTAACCCTACCCCTTCCCAGCGTCTCTCTCTCTCTCAGAATCTCTCTGTAGGAAAGCTCTCCCAGAGCCGGGTAATCGGGTTCGAGGTGCGAGCCCGGGACCAGGCCCACCGGCGTGTGGTGGTGGGCGAGGATTGCTTGGTCGGGTAGTCGGATTCGGCCCAGACCCGCGGCGCGTGAGCGCGGGCGAGCGCGTGGCGCGCTGCATGCATGGGCGAGGGACCTGACCCCTGTGTATCGAAGGCAAACAACCCTATACACTTTTTCAATTTAAGTGTGGGCGCGAGGCCACACACTTACGAGGTGGGACTAAAGTCCCATCTCCAATCTACGTGCCCGCAGGCGAGAAGGAGCTGCCAATTGGGGCGGCAGCAAACGTTTGCGACCCCAGTCACAAACCTAGGTGTGCTAACGGACTCAACCCGCGATGCCTGGGACTCGCAACTTGGCTGGAGGCGTCTTGGAGCTGCTCACGAAGGAGCTTCAGCAGCTCGTCAATGGCGGCGAGGAGGCGAAGACCTGAAATCACAAGGACAGCTTCTCAGCCACATCAGATAACATAGGGAGCTTCGCCAGAGGGCGGCAAAGGAGGTGCGAGGGTCGACGAGGCGCGGGGGCGCCTGTGGCGTGTGCCTAGGTTAGACTGTGTATGCGGAAGTGGGTTTGTTCGGGGGGTGGTCGGGCGGTGAATGGTGGTGAATGGAGTGGAGGAAACTGTTGAGTGGAGTGAGGGGGAGCTTCTGGGCTTGTCGGCGAGGGGTGAGCTGGTCTGTGGAGGTGCAGTGACCTCGCCGAAGGTGGCGACCGGAGATGGAGCAGATGAGGATGGAAGTGGCAGTCGGTGGGTTAAAGTGGTAAATCAGGAAGGGGAAAATGTAAGGGAGAGAGAGAGGAAGATACCTACCTACTTAGTCGATAAATGGGGAGAGGGAGGCTTCCGGCTCGTGCCTGCCGGAGCTGGAGACGAAGATGCCCAGGAGGGGGTTATCGACGATGAAGAGGAGATCGGAGGGCGCCAGCTGGTACGGCCTGGCGCGGGACGACAGGGCAGAGTGGACTCTGCTACAGGTAGGGCAGCAGAGCGACGAGGAGGAGGGAGGATCACCGGAAGCTCAGGCATTCTGACCGGAGAGGGGAAGGACGAAATCTAGGGTATTTCTCCGCCAGAAGGAGCTTGAAGGAGACGACAGACCTTGCCGCTCCTTAAATAGGCACTGGCGAGGAGAGGAGATCAAGGAGGCGACGTGCCACGCTCACCGGAGTGTGGCCAGAAATGGATACCCATACCTTTAGTTCGTTCGCACGAGAGGCATGGTCGGTTGCAGAGGTCAGGGGAGGGTCCCTACGACAGGGGACGACGCAGGGTACCCCCCGCTTGTTCCTGAGGTCGGACGCCCTGCCCTGCGCGGCGCCATCTCCCATGCAAGGTCACCAGAGGTATGGTGCTGCGCAAAAATGGCAGGGGGGACCGTTCTGCAAAGAACAATGAGAAGATAGGAGGCTAAACGTAAGGGTTTCAAAAGATAAGGGTCAGAAAGTAAATTAAGAGGATGAATTTGTAAAATCGGTTAATATGGTCTTATCTTAGGCTCAAAATTTTATACCAGACTAATTTGAACCTAAGGATTTTAATAGTGAAATTTAATTTTAGGTTGGACCATGTTTGACCGGTCAATTTGCACAAAAACTCAAATTAAGTCATAAATTGGGCATGGTTCTCATTTTAGGTCAAAATATGTTGCAAAGGCCAAATTGAAGGTTCTAAACCCTAGGGAATATTTCTCCATGAATTTTAGAAGGTTTAGTTGATTTTTATCCTGCCTCGAACCTCATGAATTAAAGTAGATTTGTTTTAGGTTTACAGAATGTCATTTAATTCCTAGAAGTTGCTATAACCCTTTTCAGATCAGATCATCCCACTTTCCTCTTTATTAAGCTCGTTTGACCTGTGTTTGGACCCTTAGTGACCCTGTTTGCACACTGCATTGGTGAAATTACAGTTTTTCCCCTTACAATTTGTTTTGTTCTTTAACTCAGAATTCTCTGAGTTAAGTCTCTCTTTAGGTTTTGTAGGAGCTTTTTCATACTTATTTGGATTAAATTATCCTAATTAGGGTTCATGATGAGGTTCTCATCATACCCCCATGCCTAACTGTTGCTAGTCCCTTAGCAAAATTTTTAGGTTTCAACCCTTGTTCTAGACCATGAAGTTCTTAATGAGTTTACATAAGTGCTTTTTCTTTTGAAACCTTGATTAGGTCAGAATGTCAACCATAGGCCTAAAAGATACTCTAGTACAAACCAAGATCCAAATCTGTCTAGCATCAGCCTCAGTCTCAGTCCTTAGCAAAGGTTTTTAAGGCCTACAAGAGCTATCCTAAGGCTTATTGGACTTTGTGGTTAAAGCACCCGTGCTTGAGATAATTTTAGCCCTGGTTCAGTTCGCAGTGCATCTTGAAGGAAAGAGAGGTAGAAGATTTATATGTTTGGAGTGTTTTCTCTCTCTTTTTCTTTTTAATTCTAGCTTTGGATTGGCTTCTCAACACGGTCTGTATCAGATTCCTTGTCCCCATCATCAATCCTCAAGGATTCTTGGTAGTCGATGCTTCGAGATAGCACCGCCGATGGTAAACCCCAGAACCCTGGCTGTTGAGATTTCGAGATAATCCCATCCATGGTGTTCCGTGGCCGAACTCAGACCCTTGCAATTGACATTTCGTGAAAATGTCATCTATGGAATCTGAACCAGCAGAGTGCTTACATGCCCCCGGTAGGATATGTAAATATCCTAAGAGACAAGCACCGAGGAGATGATATTTTGTTTCACGTCTTCGAGGGGAATTTCTCGCCTCTCCGCGCTGGGAACTCGTCCAAATCAACTTGTATTGATCGACCACTCCTACTCTAGGTGTCATTTTCAGAATTTTTGCAACGCTTCTGCGTGATTTTGATTTTTATACTTACTGAACCAAGCTGTGTGTGATGTTAGGGTGCTTAGGTTACTGAGTCCCGTAAGCCAAAAGTTAGTTAATGAGGCCAAATACTCCCTAAGCCTTGGACCTAATACTTAAGCTTTTCATTTTCCTCAACCTCTTGAGGAATGTCTAGATCTTAATGGGTACTAAGAGTCTATCCAAGAATGCCTAAGGTTTACGTTCTTACTAATCTCACTGTACACTTTCCATTTCTTATTCCTGAATAAGATCTAGAACTTAGGTTAACTCCTTAATTTCTTACCAATGACTATCTCTTTTCTTTCATTTTGTGCTCCTTTTTATCATTTTGTTCTTTTTATCTTCCTTCTTTGTAGAGTCCACAAAATTTCTTTCCTCTCTTTTTTTTTTATGGTGTTTTTGGCATATGTGAATTTTTTTGTTTAAACCTTTTCTAGTAAGTTTTGCACTTTCATGCCCCCCCATGCCTAAGATTTGCAATGTCCTCATTGTAACTTAGGAGGGTTTTTATTTAACTTAGTTCATGTGTTAGGACAGATGTTTTGATGAGTGAATGGGTCGGGGTGACTGTTGCGGACGATTTCTAATCTCAGATGCAAACACCTGTGGTGGAGTCGGCTGTCCTAAAGGGTGAACCTCAAGGGCGAAGAGGTATCAGAAAAGGTTTCGGGTTTTTCAGAAAAAAATGATGGGCTGCCTCCCGTTGAGCACTAAATTTGTCGCCTTCAGCCAAGTGGGAAATGGGATGTAGAGAGAATGGTCAAATCAGCAGAGTTTAGTATAACAAGCACCTTCATCAAGAGCCTGGTTGGTCTAACCAGGTGCTTGTTCAGATCAACAGGCTGATGATGTAGCCCAAACCCAATCAATCTGGTGGATCAATAGACGTAGATCAAAAGGTGTGGAACCCACCATATACTATGAAGCTCAGATGGATGTGGAAATGTGAATGCGGGGTTTGGCTGAGTCGAATCAGCTTGGTCAGAGTAGGGACTCGTAAAATAATCAGTGAATGACGTGGAAACCCTATAGGGATGATCAAAGAATGATGGAGCATGGTCTTTTGTCTGATCAATGTTCTCAACCCGATGTGGAATTGCAATCGGCTCGGTGAGAGGTAAATCTGAATAGAAATTGAGTCCGGTTGCAGGTCGGGGTTGAGAAGAGGTTTTAATCAGTTCTGTGTGTGTGGAAGAGGTGGCTTCAATAAGAACTGTGTATGAGGGCTCTTCTAGAAACGAATGACAGGTAATCTCTTGTAGAGAGTCCTCTGGGTAACTATCAAATGCCTGAAGAGTGTCTATAGGATGAAGGAAATCTGAATTGAGAAAAGATTTGAATTCTGGGTTGCAATCACTCTTGGCATTTTGTGGTTTTGATTTCTGAGGATTGAAAAGAATTGATTCCATGTTATCAGTAATCTCCGGAACCAAGACCTCAGAGTCGAAGTCAGAGAATGAGTCATGTGAATTGAGGTCGTAGATGGGCTTGGTGTGTTCAGGAAGGAGAGTCTCTCCGCAATTATAGTCAGACCCAAAGTTGTCGGAGAGTTTGCGAAAATCCAGTTCTAAATGTGATTCACGATCATGAATTCCACCACAGCATAAATCACATGATGTGAATTCAGCAGCCTGACTGAGGTCTAGCCTAAATGTCAATTCTGGGCTTAAAAAGGTGTTCTGTCTAGGCTCAAGTTCCAAGCTGGTAGGATAGACCCAATTGAAACCCCACTCATCCAACTCCTCGATTTCTGTATCGTAATTTGGCATGTCTTCTGGAAAATCGATCAGATTTCCTGAGGATGTTGGAGAGGGATATTCATCAAATAAAGTCCCGGATTCATATTCTTTATCATATGGGGCCTCATAATCTTCCCAATAAGTTTCGGATCTAGATTCTAGGTTTAGGATGTGGGTAGAATTACTAGAATCTAAGTACGAATAACCTTCAAAAGTCACCTTATCAAAATAAGGTGCGGAATTTATACCCTCAAGAGGTTCAATTCTGATCTCATTATTGCAGGAGTCTTGGAATTCTAAGCTTGGAAATTCATGGTCTAGGGTTGGCTCATCATTGTGTTCTCCTGCAACTTCCCAACCTAATTCAATGTTGTCTTCTATCTGGGTTGGGAATCCACAACCACCCTGTGCCTCAATCCCGAGGTCTGGGAAACCAGATTGATCCTTAATAATGTTCCAAGATAGTTCATCCTCTGTTTCTGGTATACACGGGTGATGGGTCGGTCTGGATAGGTTGTTAATATGGGGATTTTATCGTTGAAATGTGTATAGTGGTTAACCTAATTCAGACCTAACCATCTCTTTACAAAATTTTTAACTTGGCCTAATTGATTTTATCTTGTCACTTTTAGGCCCAGGGTCGAACTCAGGGAAGTGGGGTTTAAGTCGAGTTTCTACATTTTCCTTAAAACGCGTCTCTTCCGTTCGTTTATTCTGTTTTTTGTGTTTTTTCTTATTTAGATTTTTTTCTAGTAATCCTTGTCCTTGAGGCACACCCTCAAAATTGTGTCCTTGGCTTTTAGCCAAAACATAGTTCCAAAACAAGTCTTGCTACTCGCAAGACGAGATACCTACAAGTCAAAGATTATCTTTTCTCTTTTATATACATTTTTTTATCTTTTTACCAAGAGAGAAGCAAACAGACAGAAAGTAAATATAGTATGCATATATATATATATTATATCTATAAAGGGGTGGGGGTGGAGGTGGCGATGGAGTGTAACACGGTGTCGAGTCGGTAGTCGTCTAGAAAGACGCAACCAACATGATTATGTGCCGTGTGGAGTGTGGATGGAGGATGGATGATGAATGTGTCCACGCTTTTTGTACGCGTGTATCGGAGAATATCAGCAACTGGTGCAGATATTCCCGCGATACAGCGTATAGTAAATAACGTGAAAGTATATATACATATATATAAGTAAATATATTTATATATATATATGTATAGGTATATATGTATAGATATATATAGATATATATGTATATATATATATAGGTGTATATGTATATATATATATGTATGTATATATGTATATAGCTATGTATATATGTATATAAGTATATATATATATAATACTATATAGATGTATATATATATATATGTATAAGTATATAGATATATACAAGTAGCTATATATATATTATATATATATGTATATATATTGTATATATATGTATGTTACTATAAGTGTGTGTGTGTGGGTGTGCGTATGTGTGAGTAAAGGTGTGTGTGCGTCGGTGAAGGTGAGTGTGTGTGTTGCTGTGAGTAAGTGAAAAAAAAAAACAGAGAGAGAGAGAAAGAGAGTGGGAGAGAGCTGGAGAGAGAGAGAGAGCGGGCGGGAGTGGACGGACGCAGGAGAGAGCCGCGGGTTAAGTCGTCTGCAGAAGGCACCTGACGTCTGGAGGTCGAGTCGTCTGCAGATGGCTGCCGACGTCTGATGGTCGCGGATGCAGGCGCGTCTTCGCGCGGAGAAGGTGAGGCGCCTACAGGCCGGGTGCGAGGAAGGAGAGCGGGCGATGGCATGCTCGGAGAGGGCGGCGGGGAGTTTGCAGTCGGTCGCGGAGGGTTGCAGAGGTTGGCAGGGGAGCGGGACGACGGTTGGCCAGCCGCTGCAGTGCGCGCAGCGGCCGGTTGTGGGTGCAACAGCGGAGGCGTCAAAGCGGAGAACTGAGCGGAGAGTGCCCTGCAGGCGCGCGCGGAGGGCTGAGCGCCTGCGGGGAAGGTCGCGGAGGAGGCGAGGAGGTCTGCTGCTACTGCCGCCGCCGCGGTTTGGCTGCTGCTGCTGCTGCTTCAAGCTTCGGAGCTTGAAGTGGCAGCAATGGCATGGAGACGAAAACGAAAAGAAAAGAAGACACCACGCCCACCGGCTCGTTGAAGAGCTGGGTGGTGGTGTTCCCATTGTGGTGGTGAGCACCACAGTGGGTTCTCCTGCTTGCCGGGTGCCTCCTCGACGGAGGGCCGACGTATGGGAAGGGAAGACGGTGGAAGAGGTGGCTACGGGTTTTTTTGTTTTGTGCAGCCGCCCCTCTTGCGAGGAAGAAGCTGCAGCTTCTTATAGAGGAGGAGAGAGTGGCGTGCCGGCTGCAGCAGGGAGAGGGTGCGGGAGTTGCAGCTGTAGGGAGCGACGTTGGCAGGGAGAAGTGACGTGGAGTAAATGCATGCAGCTGCTGCGGGAAGAAGTGCAGCCGCGGGAAGAAGAAAAGAAGAAATCAAGAGAGAAAAAAATAAAAAGAGGTGGAATTTGCAAGGAGGCACTTGAGATAAAATGTAACTATGCAAGCCATTGTTTCACTCCTCTTCTTCTCTTGATTAAATGCATGCATGCAAGCGTTTTTACAAATGCGATTACAGGATCCTATTATGCAATGTTAATGCTAGAAAATAGCACAAGAAGGCGTTATTACAGGCGTGTTTTGAGGTGCAAACAACGGGTATTTCTGGTTGATAGTTTGTTCTAGTGATCTCATCATTTCTACCCGTTTTTCAAGAGCATCTTGGTGTTGTTCCCAAAGTATAGGATTTGTCAAGCATTGAAGGTATTCAGATTTGTGTAATTTTTCTATCTCAATGCATCCTGTTAGGAGCATTTCTCGGGTTGATCCTTTTATGGCTTCTGTCAACAGAATTTGGGCACAGTTTATGATGAAGGTTGTGGTTGTTGGGATATCAACCTGAATGTTTTCTGTTGGTGTTGAGGGTTTATATTTGATTTCATAGAATTCAAGGGCATCCTCAGTCATCATATCTCTCATGGATCTTTGTGATTCAGGTTTCTTGAAGGGTGATGCTAAGTAATTAGGCTGCATAATTGGATCAGGTGGTGGAATCAAGATGTAGAATCAGAATTTGGATGTATAATCAAGTTGTGCCATGATGGAAAAAGAGAAAGGACTAGGTTCAGAATCAAAAGTGGAGGGGTTGTTGCGCAACAAGGGAGCAGAGGCTTGGCCTCGGGGAGAATAGATTGCCAGAGGAGGTTTCAAGGACCTCCTACCAAAAATGCACTGATGGAGAGGATGAGTTTAGCAGGTGCTGGACCCAATCAAGACACCCAGAATATTGGGTGACTATAAAGGTTCGGGGCAGATGGACCCCTTGATCAAAAGATCGACCACCTAAGAATTACCTGGGCAGCCAGAGAGGGTGAGTCCCGCGAAGACCCCTACACGGTAGAGCGTCCCTACGGGTTACAAGGTTTCCCCCACCCGAATTCTCCTGTCACTGAGATTCCTGGTAGACCAGAATGGGGATCTCGACCTCTTAAGTCTACCACTTTTAGTTAGGATCAAGGTGCTTAGGTTTTCACTTGAACTTTAGCCTTTTGAGTACAAAGAGTGACCTAAGTTTAAGGTTGATTGACCCAAGGGGTCAACTTCACCAGCTAGTCCCTTTGAGAGCTTATTAGGTCTTTGCCTTTTAGGGTTCAAGTGTTTTTAAGAGCCAAATTTCTTAGGGTTTCTCTAACTAGGTGCTTTCAAACACTGGCTTGGGCACACTTCTTTTTGGGAATTCTCAATTCTTGCTTTAGAAAGTGTGTCTCTAAAACCCTAATTTTGAATCTTATATTGGCTTTACTTGGGTAATTAGGGCTCAAGAAAGAAGGTGTTAGCCCTAAATACCCTTAATGGATGTACAGATATGCTGTGTTGAAATTGAAAACAGGTAGCTTTGATGTTTTACTAAGTATGGAAGACAGGTTATGCCGAAATTGCTTTTTCTTTCTTTTCTTCCTCTCTAGAATTTAGGGGTTAAAATGAGAGGATAGAAAATTACCTGTCCTAGGTGTGGTTGTTGTGCGGCTGCTTGTTGTCCTCTTGATTTCCTGTGCCTGCACAACAAAAGAGAAGAGATCAATGAAAGTCAAAAATTGTGAATTAATAGCTTCTATAATAGCCGTTGCTCCCCGACAACGGCGCCAAAGACTAGTCGCGTGTCTTCTGTCTTTATTTATATTCGTTGTAATATATGACAAAACAGTTACCAGTTTAATACAAATTTTTTACTCAGAACAAGATTCCCGAGATCGAACTCAGGGAGCAACTATAATCCTAGAAGCATAGAGGTTCACAATTATGTTACACAAATAATAAGGGAGAGAGAGAGCAAAAGTTTTGTTGGCTTCTTCTTCTTCTCTCTTGCTCTTCTCTTTTCTTCTTCTTCTGATTCTTCTCTTCCTTCAATCTGCCTTGCCTTCTTTTCTTTCCTTTGCTGTGGCTGCGGTGATCCTTTCTCTTTTTCCTTTCTTCCTCTCTGATTTTCTTCTTTTCTTCCTTGCGGCTGCGGAACTTCTGCCCTCTCTCTCTCTTTCAGCTGCTAGGTCTTCCTTTCTTCTTCCTTTTCTTCTTCTTCTTCTTCTTCTTCTTCTTCTTCTTCTTCTTCTTCTTCTGCTCTGGTTGTTCCTCTTCTTTCTTTCTTCTTCAGCCAGCCCTCTTCCAGCTCTGGCTGGTGACCTTTCATCGTTTGACTCTGTGCTCTGACGACTTAACTATGCATTTGCTACAGTACGGCCTCTTTTCTTCTCCTTCAGCTCCTCTCCTTCCTTTCTTCTTCAGCTGCCCAATGCGGCTAAGTCTTCAGCTGCTCCTCCTCTCTTCTTCCTTCGCCTGCTTCTTCTTCTTTTTCCTTCTTCCCTACGTGCACACACAATGATCAGTGCAAAACCTAACCCTACCCCTTTCCCGCATCTCTCTCTCTCTCTGAATCTCTCTTTAGGAAAGCTCGCCCAGAGTCGGGTAATCGGGTTTGGGGTGCGAGCCCAGGACCAGGCCCACCGGTGTGCGGTGGTGGGAGAGGATTGCTTGGTCGGGTAGTCGGATTCGGCCTAGACCCGCGGCGCGTGAGCGCGGGCGAGCGCGTGGCGCGCTGCATGCGTGGGTGAGGGACCTGACCCCTGTGTATCGAAGGCAAACAGCCCTAAACACTTTTTCAATTTAAGTGTGGGCGCGAGGCCACACACTTACGAGGTGGGACTAAAGTCCCATCTCCAATCTACGCGCCCGCAGGCGAGAAGGAGCTGCCAATTGGGGCGGCAGCAAATGTTTACGACCCCAGTCGCAAACCTAGGCATGCTAGCGGACTCAACCCGCGCTGCCTGGGACTCACGCCTGGGCTGGAGGTGTCCTGGAGCTACTCACGAAGGAGCTTCAGCAGCTCGTCAATGGCGGCGAGGAGGCGAAGACCAGAAATCACAAGGACAGCCTCTCGGCCACATCAGATAACGTAGGGAGCTTCGCCAGAGGGCGGCGAAGGCGGTGCGAGGGTCGGCGAGGCGCGGGGGCGCCTGTGGCCGTGTGCCTAGGTCAGACTGTGTATGCAGAAGTGGGTTTGTTCGTGGGGTGGTCGGGCAGTGAATGGCGATGAATGGAGTGGGGGAAACAGTTGAGTGGAGTGAGGGGGAGCTTCTAGGCTTGTCGGCGAGGGGTGAGCTGGTCTGTGGAGGTGGAGTGACCTCGCCGAAGGTGGCGACAGGAGATGGAGCAGATGAGGGTGGATGTGGTGGTCGGTGGGTTAAAGTGGTAAATCAAGAAGGGGAAAATGTAAGGGAGAGAGAGAGGAAGATACCTACCAACTTAGTCGACGAATGGGGAGAGGGAGGCATCCGACTCGTGCCTGCCGGAGCTGGAGACGAAGATGCCCAGGAGGGGGTTATCGGCGACAAAGAGGAGATCGGAGGGCGCCGGCTAGTACGGCCTGGCGCAAGACGACGGGGCAGAGTGGACTCTGCTGCAAGTAGGGCAGCAGAGCGATGAGGAGGAGGGAGGATCGCCGGAAGCTCGGGCGTTCTGACCGGAGAGGCGAAGGATGAAATCTAGGGTGTTTCTCTGCCAGAAGGAGATTGAAGGAGACGGCAGACCTTGCCGCTCCTTAAATAGGCACTGGCGAGGAGAGGAGATCGAGGAGGCGATGTGCCGCGCTCGCCGGAGTGTGGCTGGAAATGGATACCCATGCCTTTCGTGCGTTCGCATAAGAGGCATGGTCGATTGCAGAGGTGTTACGAACGTGGTATCAGACGGATTTTAAGATGCCTGGAAAGTGGCCCAGACGTCTGTCCAGACGTCTGGAACCCTTCCCAGACGTCTGGTAATAAATTTTTTCGACGTACCGGGTTGCGTCTACGCGCGTGCGTGCGCAGACTGCGCCCGCCGCCTTCGTCTTCTTTTTCCTCTCTCTTCCTGCAGACGCGCCGCTTCTCTTCTCTCTCTCCCCGCACTACCTTATATATAAACCTCGCCCTCACCCTCATCTCCTCTGCCTTTCTCTTCTCCTTCTCCCTACTAGCGAGAGCACGAACGAGTGAGTAAGTGGCGGCGGCAACAACGGCCGCGGAGAGCGTGCGGGAAGGAGGATTGCGAGAGGAAGGAAGAAGCTTGACCGCGAGGGTGCGAGCTTGCCGGCGCAGCTAGAGCCCACTGGCGGGGGATAGGCGGGCGTGGGGTGCCGCGGAAGGGCTGCTGCAGCTCGGGCAGCAAGCGGACGGGGCGCGGCGCGGCCTTGCGTCGTGGGCGGAGAGTGAACCAGGTCCTGATTCTTGGAAAATATCCCAGAATCAGACGTCTGGACTTACGTCCAAACGACGTCGGAGACGTCTGGAGGACAGTCCAGACGTCTGACAGGTACGATATTTCTTGTCTTCTCCTTTTTACGCGTGTACGGCCATGCAGCCGTCCGCCGCGCTCTTCTGCGCTTCGTCGTGCTGAGAGCAGGTGTGTGTGTGTGCGCATGTTCTGCTCGGGAGGGCGGGAGGGCTCGCCATCCCATGTGAATTAAACGTCTGGCCACAGTGCTAGACGACGGAGAGAACCTCCAGACGTCCAAGGTGACAATCGAACGTCTGAAAACCAAGGCCAGACATTCCAGCTGGCTTATGGATGTTTGAAGGACTGTGCAGAGTGAGGTACGACCTGATCCACCTTTTAAGATATCTGGAAGAGGTTCCAGACGTCTGATTTTGGACAGATTTGTCGTTTTTGACCCGTTTAGGGCCCGTTCGGAGTCCGTTTTCCCCGTTTCGAGTTGCGTTCTTTCCAGAATTAATTCCTCTATCCGTTTACAATAATTGTGTACTATTCTGAGAAATCCCTTGTGATTGATCCTTGTGTTAGGATCCCATTCCGTTGTAGTCTTGGGGGTTGCGGAGGCGCGTGGGATTACCGACCACGCCCCCAGTACTCCCTGTTTCGCTGGTAGAGTGGATTTTTAATTTATTTAACAAAATTTGTTGCAATTATGAAACAATTAATAGAGTCTTGGGCATTGCATGAACCCTAGGACTGATAAATTAGATTGAATGATAGATCCTAGGGTATTGCATGAATCCTAGGACTGGAAAACTATACTTGAATGATAGATCCTAGGGTACGGCATGAATCCTAAGACTGAAAAACTAGTTGAATATATAAATATTGCAGTATTGGAAAAAGTATAAAGGAAATGATAACTGCCTGTTATTATGAATGAATAAATACGATTAAGAACATGGGTTATATAAATAAAAAGCTGGAACGGTGAAACCCAAAATGGCCAAACAAAAAGAACATGAACCTTACGGGGAATTAGGAGTAGAACTCCTGGAAAGAGAATGGAATGGAACTAAGAAAGTAAAACGTGGAAGTGTGTTGTCTCTTGGGTACGTGGAACCAAAGAGAGCACGTATTACCTCTTAGTGCAGAGGGGAGCTTGCCGCCCTCAGGTTGAGACCGGGGTGGGTTTGGCCACTTTACACCGACTTACTGGCCCTCGCGTATGCAGTACCGAGGAGAGCTACTAGTGTAGGGAGAGCACTAGCTGCCCCACGGGCCCTAGGGTTCTGCTAGCTCTCCTACATCGACTTGTTAGGCCCACTGGGCAAACAAGGGTAGTCAGGCGAGGGTGCACGGGTTGTGGAGGGGTGAGACCCCTGTTTGGTTACTGTGGAGGGGCTGGACTCTTGTTACTGAGAGGGCTCTGCCCTATACTGGTTCCGAGCTGTGCTTTGGGCGCACTCGTTAACGAAAACGACTGACCGCGTACCAGTGCGAGGTAGCTACCCGTGCGTTTATTGCACGTGCCGTAGTCACCGTTACGTCTGACAGCGACCTTGGGGTGGTTGACTGAGGGTAGGACCACCACGGGGGACTCTCCCGGCCAGGAGAGCACCACGTGTTACTTCTACTTTTCGGGAAAGACTGCAATCAAGATCGTTCCCACGAGGAACATTCAAGATCAAGAGAAGGATCTAAGGAATAAATCAATAGTGAATAAATGGGAAAGTATAAAGGAAGAAAGTAAAAATATAACAGCTACTGTGCACTCTACTGCTTCTTCTAGCTTTTAGTTGCCACTCTACTCAGCGTTTCGCTGACGTGTCACCCTTGTTACCTTTTCAGGACCAGGTATTAAGCAGCCAGAGTCAGTGGCTACGGAGGGTGCTGGGCCTAGTAGAGAATAGTAGGGTCACCTGTAGTACCTTCTGTACTTTTTGCTGTTGTTGTGAGTAGTTTTGTTTTCCCCCTGTACTCTCTTTATTGTAAGCTTCATGTTTATGTAAATGTTTATTTCTCTACTGTTGTGGTGGTGTATACTGTAGTATTTCCTTTCCTTACTGCTGTATTTTGTTACTGCAAGTTATATACATGGTGAATGTTGTTTATTTTACTGCTCTTTTGATTACTTTCTCGTTAGACGACTGGGTCTTAGGATTAGTCGAGTCGGTCCGATTCTCGTGTCTCGTAGAGATTCGGGAATCGGGTCGTTACAAGAGGTCAAGGGAGGGTCCCTACGATAAAGGACGACGCAGGGAACCTCCCGCATGTTCATGAGGACGGACGCCCTGCCCTGCACGGTGCCATCCCCCGCGCAAGGTCGCCGGAGGTATGGTGCTACGCAAAAATGGCAGGGGGGACCGTTCTGCAAAGAACGATGGGAAGATAAGGAGCTAAACGTAAGGGTTTCAAAAGATAAGGGTCAGAAAGTAAATTAAGAGGACAAATTTGTAAAGTCGGTCAAGATGGTCATATCTTAGGCCCAAATTTTTATACCAGATTAATTTGAACGTAAGGATTTTAATGGTGAAATTTGATTTTAGGTTGGACCATGTTTAACCGGTCAATTTGCACAAAAATCCAAATTAAGTCATAAATTGGGCATGATTCTCATTTTAGGTCAAAATCGGTTGTAAAGGATAAATTGAAGGTTTTAAGCCATAGGGAATATTTTTCCATGAATTTTAGAGGGTTTAGTTTATTTTTATCCGACCTCAAACCTCGTGAATTAAAGTGAGTTTGTTTTAAGGTTACAGAATGTCATTTAATTCCTAGAAGTTGCTATAACCCTTTTCAGATCAGATCATCTCACTTCCCTCCTTATTAAGCTCGTTTGACCTGTGTTTGGACCCTTAATGACCCTGTTTGCATACTGCATTGGTAAAATTACAGTTTTACCCCTTATGATTTATTTTATTATTTAACTCAGAATTCTCTTAGTTAAGCCTCTCTTTAGATTTTGTAGTAGTTTTTTTACACTTATTTGAATTAAATTACGCTAGTTAGGGTTCATGATGAGGTTCTCATCAGCACTCTTACGTTGCGTGCTAAAAACATTTTCAGACATCTGGTGAACATTCCAGACATCCGAACAGACATCTGGTGAACATCCCAGATATTTTAAATGACTAAAGGGATGGTGGGTCGTTTCATTAAGTGAGCTAGTAAAAAAGAAAGATTAACCTCTCAACAAGAAAAAAAACAAAATAATCTTTATTTGTGGTTACACGAACTTAGAAATAATCCAAAAGATAAAAGATTTCACTTACGCAATTCACTGGCTACAAAACAAAAGAAGCACAAATTATATACGCAAACCAAGTGAAAATAAAAATCCAGGCAAAAGGGTACAAACATGCATCAAATACACAAAACATCCTATTGATAACCAAACTCACGCATTCAAAATTAGAAAAAAATCCCTAACATGATTTCAATTACTCTTTACCCTTTAAAAATTAAACCATGCACAAGATGTGAGATAAGATGCAAAAACACGATTGTCTACCGAGAAAGGGGGCACTCATTAGCCCGGATATTAACTAATCAAATGATGTAAAATAAATATTTCATTCAACTAAAATCATGAGAGTACGTGCAAAATTCAAGTTATAACCAAAAAAAAAAAAAATACACATTCCTAAATGAATAAAAGAAATTCCCACTTGAAAATCTCCAAAAATAAATAAATTACCATGCACGTACTAAAAGGCCTCAAAATATATATTAAAAAGTCAAATATTAAAAAATCATGACAATAGAGCAAAAGATATGATCATCTCTTGCCCACCATGCACTTGTAGCCAGAGAGTAAATGGCTCAGTGCAAATCACTTCCATATTTTGGCCTGTGGTCTAAATCACTTTTATCATTTATCATAGAAAATATTGATTAAGAAATTAAACCTTAAATCTGCATGCATTATTTGTATATACATGCGTTACCTCCCGACGTATGCTAATACAATGTCGGTGTTAATATCTAGATGCCTTTTGCACTAAATTAAAAACATAAAAGACAACATTATATATATATATATATATATATATATATATATGAATCAATTATATGTGAACGGCATGCGTTTATATTCAAATATATAAAAGTAGTCACCTTTTGCTTTCGGTAACAGGTGATATGACAAGAAGTTCAAAGAATGCAGACATTCTCCTGATCAGTGGATCGATGACGAAGTGGACAGGTCAAATCCAACCCTTCACGATCAGTTGGGAAGAATGATACCTTCGGTGGTAGATTTGCCTTGATTTTTCCTCTTTTTTTTGCTTTGATCATGAAATGTCAAATCAAAACCTCTCATATCATCGTGAATGTACATGCACATTTATAGCAGATGCATAACTTGTGCGCCTCTACAAGTGAATATATATATATATATATATATATATATATATATATATTACAAGAAGAAACAAATGTAGAGTAATTTAGGACTTCCCGTTTCTGATCTAAAAATATGTTGAAAAATGTCTTAGATTGCATCACTTCACAAGGGTCGATAGCTTCACATCCCATTTGGTATGAACACCTGCATTAAGTGGATTATACATCAACCAAAAATCACGTGAATATGAAGCAAATCTAAATGGCTAGGGGTTTTTAATTTATCCTCAAGGCAAGGAAATTTTTAAAGCTTTTTTTTTTTTTTGAGAAAAAAAAACACCAATCCAGTCATTCATTCATTTTAAAGAGTTGTATGATTACATTTTCAATGTTTGGAGGAATAGACTCGTGCCACCAAAACCCAAGAATTTCATTAAATTTTTAAGCGTAAGTAACAAAAGAATTAATAGTTTTCAAAATGCTATCAATATGACAACACTTTCCATATCTGAAACTTATGAAGATGAGTGGTAGATCATAAAAAGTTAATAAATACTATTTGACGACTCTTATTTTTCCTTTGTACATCATAGCACAAACTCATGAAGATGATGTACCTATAGCACAAACCTCAAGTAAAAGAGCTGATATCAAATCAATTGTGTTCATTGATTCTGACAAAGCAAATGAATCAAAGCATTGTGCCCAACACTTTTATAGTAAGTTGTGTATCCCTCTGCACTTTCCAAAAGAATTAAAAACATTGTGTACATCTACTTGAAGACCACCATACACTCACCTTTGGCTTTCGTATTGTGTGTTTTGTTAAAAGCTCACACCCTTAATGGCCACTAAGGGTTTTGCATTGCCATCCAAAGATGTACACTCAGTTCCCTCCACTTAATTAGCTTCGCTGAATGGAATCGATGGAAGATATATTTCTAAAAATTTTGTATTATGATGCTCTTGAATATGTAGGCACCTTAATTAAACAAATATAAAAAGACACTCAAGTTCAGATGCCACTAATACTTTCGGCCAAGTATTTTAATGGTTGACCTAACCCTACCACATCAATGTAATATCTTGTAGATATAACCATGTTTTCTTCTCGTGCATGCCAATATGAGAAGCATTTATGCTTGCAAACTAGAGCATTGATGACCTTTTAAAATTAAGCGGAGGAAAATGTCTTTGTATAGAGTGTTGTGTGTTGTAATTTGCACATAGTTAAGGATATATTGTGTAAATTTGTACCTCTGGTTTTCTATATAAAGAGTTAAGTTTCTCAGCTAAGGTTCCATATCACCTACTACAACCATCTTATCACTCTATTCTCGAAACATTGTAACAGAAAAGACCACATATTTGACATCCCAACAACATATCATGCACGAAAGTGGTTCCCTTTTTTATATCATTTAGGCATCCCCTACGAGCAAACTAACATCCCCTACACGTTAATACATCCAATAATGCAGGGATGTCAACGCAAATCAATCCTCACCATTTGGCCATGACTTAGTGGGCAATACAGTCTCTTTTTGCTACCATAATGAAATGGATTAGGTTGACTATAGAACAATAGTTTTACATCTAAGCAAGAGGGATCAAATTTTTTAGCAAGGTATACCAATCACAATAAGGGGTGTCCAAATATTTGGGTCAATTCTAACCTAACTCAATTCAAGCCAAACTCAACCCTAAACGAATCAACCAAATTCAAACTTAAACCAAGCAAGCCCACATCTGCTCACTTAGATGATCAAACTCATGAGCTTGGATAGTCCAGATTTGTTTCACACCTAAGATGTAACATGTAAACCAAATGGGTTAGGTTTAGGTTTAGGAAAGAAATTGATCTCACTTTTTTCTTCATTTTCATTTTTAAAAAGGTAAATATAGTGGGCATGTCTCATTATCTATTACATTATACTAATAGAGAGCCTTACCACTGTGACAATCCTTTGGTGGTAAAAAAAAACACACACACACACACAAAGATCTCATTGCTTCTTTATGGCATAAGTGTCCAAAAATGGAGAAGAACCTTTGTGGCCCCCGGCGGGTGGCTCAAATGGTAAGGTCTTTATACTATTATTAGGGAAATAGGGTCGTTGATTCGAATCTTGACAACGTTAATTTTACCTGAAGATCGTGAAATTAAGACACTTGTGATCTTCCAAGAACTATCATACAAGAAGGAACTTTGTCATCATAAAAAAAACCTTTGCGAAAAGCAAAGGAAAAATTATTAAGAGTGGTGTCTACTTAATTACAAAAATGATTAAAGAAATGTACATTAATTACATGTAACCTTTTATCTTTATGGAAGCGGATTTCCTTTTGTCCCTACACTACGTCTAATCGAAGGGATTAATTGCATTGTATTTGTTCATGGAATATTAGAATTATTTGTGGGTACTAATGACAACTTCCCCCATTGATTTGGATCCCGATATATTGACTCGATGATCTTTGTACCGTCCAAATTTGACGAAAGAAGTCGAGAGGACAAGATATCTCACCATTTTGATGACATGATGCTTTCTTCCTATATTACATGTCCATTTTCTTGTCTGAGATGCAATTAATGTAATTATATAAAAATAACGAAAACGTTGTATCCTCTGATACTTTTGATAAGGTCGATTTTTATATCGTTAAAATGCACCTACGAGTATGCGTAGAGAGAAAGGTGGATTAAAGGAAAAAAAAAAAAGGAGTAAGTACAAACACATTCATGCATGGAATCTTTCTCGTGAAACAATGACCACATAATTAATTTAGTGAGACAAGAGCGATGTGTCTTTAACTATGTGGACAAGAGAAACGTATATATCTCTGATCATTTGTGGTCGAGATCACCGTAGCTTCGAACATATATATGGACGAGATTTTGTACTGAGAGCAGTATATATATCGATTTTCCACTTCATGTGGATGAGAAGTTTGCCAATTTGACAAATTAAATGGAGTTCAATATACGATAAACAAAACGTGGCAGCAGCCGCCACGTACACGTCTGGGTGACACTGGAAAAAACTACTGCATGCGTAAGAAAATTTTTGGATATAATTTCGTAAAGAAACTACAGTATTAATTAAATAGGACTTTAATACGCATCTCCGATCATTGTGGTCGAGTGCCCATTTTCTATTATAAACTCCAGATGATTTTCTGGTCATTAAATTTAGATCCCAAAGTTATCATAACTATTTTCACTTAAGTTCGCAGATCAGTGTTGTGATTTTGTTAGCGAGTCATCCCCTAAATATAATAATCACATTAACCCAATTATAATAGATAAACGTCTTCCACGCTCCCCCACTGATAGCCCCGCAGCCGTTTCTTTGTCGACTTGTACCCAAACAGAGGGGTCCGATCTCGTGCGTGAGATCTAAATCGTGGTCGTGAGAGAGCCATTACTCATTATAATATAGTATATTTGATGTGCATAGATTTCCCGCATCGTCCAACCAAAAAGCCGTTGGTGGTGGTCCTAGAAAATGATCTTATGACGCAACGTTCAAAGGAATCCTAAAAAGAACATATAGGAGGTAACAGCCACGACTACTTGGGATCCATAAATCTAGATGAATGCTACTAGCAATATAATAACCAGGAATCTGAACAATAATCATACATGGAGAGGTTTCAAGTAAAAGAATTTCAAACTGATTCAAAGAGAAGGTGCAACAAATACGCTCCTATTTGGATTCTCAAACGAACTCATACACCCCCCCCCCCCACCAACCAAACAATCCCTTTCCCAATGAAAGTCACGATGGTTTCAAATGATTCTGCACAAAATTACTAGTTGGAGATGGAGTCAAGGTAAAAGAACTCATGGAACCCATTTGTTTAAGCATTTGAATTGGTAACAAATTAATTCTGTTGCTGAAACATCTTGAGGTTATAGCCACCAAGAAGTTTGGTCCAATGAAGGAGCACCCCCACCGGTATGGAAGTGGTCATTGGATTAAACCTCGTACCCACCATATCCATCTTCTAAGAAAATGTGGCTAAGAGGTCTTGCCTCAGTTTGAACTCTAGAAGCAGTGGCAGTTGCAGTTGAGAGGTAGTTACGTAGTTGTTACATACTTACGTATCTAGAATGGTTTTGCAAATTGAACGGTCGAAATATTCAAACAAATAATAAACTTGGCAGCCAAACAGCCAAATGGCAAACAATCAAACGGGCCCACTATTTCCTGTAGGCAGTCAGCAAAAATTTAAGACATTCAATGGAGAGGTCCCCTACATGTCAATTCATGATGATTCCCCAAGGATTTTGACATGTTCTTGCTGAATCTAATCACTGTAATTGAGAGGTAATTAGTAAAAATCAAATTACATTTCTCATCGGTTTAATTTAGCCGATTCTGAACTGTTTTCAGTCTACATCGATATCAAGCACGAATAACCCACTAACCGGAAAAGGCCCCTCTTCGATACGTTAAGAGCAATCCTAACTTAAATGAAAGTCTTCCCTTCAATATATCTTTTGATTGAATTCCTCCCACATTTAGAGGGTGAAAAAAGTAGAATAAGAATTCTAAAGTTATGAAGAAGATCTTTTTCTCTTGCGGAGTGGAGTGGATCGATCCTTTAACTTTTTTTAGTTCAATCGGGAGTGAGGATAAAGGATCATTCCTCTTCGCATGCATCATGCAATGCAAATCAACACCGTGTAAAGTTTCGACTTGAGAGATGCCTCTCTCCTCGGCCTCAACCTGGCCTTCATCCCTACCTCTTGCATTCTCAAGTCCTCAAAATTTAATGTCTTGGGCAAACGTTCGAAGCACCAAGGCCTCGTCAGACCCGAGGCTCGAATCAAATAAACCCTAGAGTCTATGGCTAGGAGAGAGAATCACATGTCCCTTGTGTTTCCTCAGGCATCCATGGCATGAAATCAATCAATGAGCACACCATTACTAATTCTTTTTCTCAACGTTGGACACGTTCTTAAACTAGCAACTCGCTGAGGTCTTTTCATCAATACCCAAGACAAGCACGCACACGCACGCAAAATGCACGTGCATGCAATCCAAACAATTTTATTGTGACCAGAATTCTAAATTGGAAGATAATGAGACACTACAGCAAAAAATTACAGGGATTTTTTTTTTTTTTTCCCAGTTCACAGCAAAAGCAAGATTCTCATCCATCCAGAAGCAGATATCTGGCTTTACTAATAGCTAAACAACAGTTGAACTCCAGCATTCACTAGCTCAATTCGGAGGGCGAAGGTCCTCTGGCATCAGTGTATGCACAAGCATTGTAGGACCCATTTCCAGTTACAACTTACAACCTACACAATGGCATTGATCTGCACAAGATCCCACATTCTTGTAGGAATGCAGGAGGGTATGCTTATGTACATGCCCCATATCTAGGATGACACAAAAGTGTGAAGCTTTCCATGATCTAACTTAATTCCGCCTGTGAGAGATCAGAAAATCGAAGCCTCGGTCTCCACCTTTTCCAGGCTCATAAAACAACAACAAATACGGGCAAAAATCGGGCTGTTACCTTGCAGAACAATCAAGCTAAAGCTATTTTCTGAGTCTATGGAAAATCAAGTTGCCAATACAAGAACCTTGATGGTTCCTTGACTATTTGCAGTCAGCATTGTCGGGCTTTCACTCTTCCAGCAGACAGCACTAATGAAGTATGATCCAGCATCATCATCTGTATCATCCATGTCAGATGAACCAAACCGATGCCGAGCAGCTGGAGTTGAAATGGCCTGTTTCCAAAAGCAACACCAGCTAACTCATGAAGGTACACATTAAGAAAATCACAAACAAATGAGAAATAAGTAACTTCAGAACCTTGTGATAGACGAATACTTCATTTGTTTCACTCCCACAAGCAATGTACTCATTGTTTACTGTAAGTCCAACAAAATTCTTTTCATTTGTGTGGCCCTTAAACGTTCTAACCTGCTTGCATGATGAAAAAAATGTTTAAGTTGAAGAAAGAGAGGTGGCAGCTAAATACAGATAAGAGCCCAGAATATTTGAAGTGATGAGAAGTCTTTAAAGGATTCCAATGTCATTAGATATTTCTACTTTGAAAGCTTGAGAAGAATCCCCAGAAGTGGTTTTTTTTCTCATAGAATATTAGTAGCTTGGAAATCAACTGCGCAAACATGGCAAGATGGTAGAAGGTCAATTTTCTTAAATCAGAGACTAAAGTTTAAGTCCCAACCTAAATTTTCTTACTTAAGAATGTTGAGATAACAATAATTTCATGAAATAATGCAAAAAAAAAAAGATGATTCATACTTCATTGGCAGAAGAGTCTGCCAGTAAATGGCAAACGAGTAGTCTGGAATATGCTGCAGTAATGTGCATTGGCAGCTTGAAAATGTTAGGAACGGCTCGTGATTGCTGGTTATATTAGCAAGACATCATAATTATACTTCTTCTTCCTTTTGTATTCTTCCTCTTTGTAGAACCATTAGCATGATTATGTGCATGCACAACGTACAGCTATGTCATACTTCTTCTAGAAAACAAAGAATGCAGCCTTGAAATAAGAGACGACTTCGATATTCTTTCCAAATGGAAACACCTCAAAAGCACTTTCAAGGCGACATAAAATCAGGATGCAATATCCTACTTTTCCAACTGAAAGAGTTCTGCTTTATCTCCCATAATATCCCATAATAGGTATGCAATAGTATTCAAGATAAGAATATGATAAACTGCTAATTAAAAATAGCAAATTGCAGTGAAGATGCATACTTCACAGTTCTCCTTTACATCCCACAATCGTAAAGTGCTGTCTGTTGAGGCCGAGGCAAGCTCATTAGTAGACAAGAACTTCACATAAGAAACCGTTTTTCTGTGACCCTTGAACACATGGAGAGGTTCACTAATCTTCCTCAAATCATAATAGTGGATGTGATGATCGGCGGAACCCACCTAAAAATACATCAAGAACGCTGTAACAACATGATTTAACCACCAGAGTTAGAAACTCCATGTCGTTCAGGGCATACCGCCACAGAGTAGCTAGATCCAGGATTATACTTGACACAGCATATATTTGCTTTCATGTCAATATTGAAAACACTAGCCTCTTGTTTTGTGCACCATACTTTCACCTGTTGGAGCAAAAGAAGAACATGAACATGGAAGGTAGAAGGCCCAAGCCAAGTAACAAGCGTGCCAAAAGGAGAACATGAACATGAAGGTAAACGGCCCAAGCTGATTAACAAATGTGCTATGCATGGCCTATTGGAGCTCATAAGTGATGAAAAACACGAGTTATTTATCCTGTTCCAATAAAAATGCCTTTGCATTATCGTTATCTATGTCCAGCAAATACCAAGTGTGTTGAAAGTTTAATCCTCACCTGGAATTCCATATGGATTATAGGAAGCAATTCCTTTTTCCCATTTGTGTCAAGCAGCCTAGGAGAAACCATACTAAGCATATGTAATAAAGGTCAGGGAAATTAATGATGCGTTGCCTCGGTGACTTTCTGGAAATAAGTTATCTGCAACTCCTATGACAACCTCACTGATTGGGAAGAGAAATAGAGTGCCAATTCATGGTTCTTCTTACTTCTCTGAGGACCATGAAGGCTCTTAGAAAAATCCACCCTCACTGCAGGAGCTCCCTTGGGGATGGCCGTAGATTTTGATTTTGTTCTCATGGCTAGAGATCTTTTGGGATCATTCCCACATCTATCCTCGCCTGGCTGCCTTAGCAGTGGACCCAACAGCCTGTGAAACTGCTTGTTTCCATGATGGTCTGTGGTTAACCAAGTGGGGGACCTGCCTCCACTTTCAGATGCAAGAGCCAACGAGCTCACATTCACCTTGCAGGCTTGCAGAATCTGCACCTGGGAGAGGGATGTGTAATGGACGGGTGTGGAAATATGCCTCCTCTACGAATTCATCATATCTTTGCTTTAAGGCTGGTCCCACTTTACCAATGACCGTATGAAAATTTGGACGATTCGTTTACCTCTGAAGTCTCAAGGTCAAGTTCTTGTGGTTATTGAAAGAATGGCTAGTGACTAGAATTTTCAAGTGACATGGGTTGCTGATGCTGACGTGATGTGTGTTCCCTGTAGCTCCAATTACAAGCATATCGGCCATCTATGTTTCTGTCTTTGTGCTACAGATTGTTGGACTTGAGCAGGTGATTTGTCATCGTACACTCCTTGCAGACAGGTTTTTGGGACAGTTGTGAAAACTTCTTGGTCATGGTGAGGATCACCACATTAGGAGAGCCTCAACCTTGTTATGGTGTTTGTGGTTGGAGAGGAATGGTGTAAGTTTTAGATGAAGAGTGCTCATGTTGATGGTGTCATTTACCATAACTCTCGCTGTTATGTTTTGAAAGTATAAATCTCTTTATAAATGAATCAAGGGGTTAACATCCTTAACCCTCATTTTTTCTTTTTTTTTTCAAAAAAAAAAAAAATTTGAGGTACCACAACAGGGGTAAAGAGACAACAACGGAGCATGGACAGGAAAATGCTAGCTAAAAATTGGTTTGTTTCAACATGCATGTCCCTTTAGTTCAATTCTAACCTACTGGTAATAATGTAACAAGCCACACTCCAAGGATGCCACAAAATGTTGATCATGAATACTTTTCAGTAGAAAAGAAGGCAAATTATGACATTATCTGATATTGATAAGAGGTCACAGACTGCAGTGGAGGCCCTCACATCTACCAAGAGGTTGGTTTGGCTTTAATGTAGGGAAAGTATCAAGCAAGGTATCCAAGTGAGAACATGATTTAACGAGGTTCCCCACCACAAGGAGGGATTAATCCTCACCAAGTGATGGGGTCCAGCAGCCAAAATATCTCAACAATTCAGGTCAAAGGTAGATGGGTCTTCTAGGAAGGGAAGTTACATTAGGAGGAAAAGGGAAGTTATTGCCCCCAAAGCCCACTAGGAAGTCACAAGGTCCCCCCCCTCCCTCCCCACCAAAACAAACCCACCCCACCAACCGCGGCTAACCCTACTGAGGAGGGTGACCAGAAGGTGGTTGATGCTGCCGGCTTTAGGCCGATCGTAGGGGTGGCAGCAACCTCCTCATGCTAAAAATCCTCACTTGGAATGTCCGGGCTCTCAATGATCCCACACGGAGGGTGGCGCTCAAAGGTTACATCAAGGAGTGGCAATCTAACGTTGTTCTCCCCCAAGAGACCAAGCTGCCCTCTTGTGAAGCTGCGACGTCAAGGGAGGTGGGTGGTTCCTGGATGGAGGGCTTCACCAAGCTTGGTGCCCCGAGCACGGCTGGGAGGCTACTGGTAGCGTGAAGGGAAGATGTGATCTCGTTGCAATCTTCCTATTTGGGTCACCACATGATCTCTATAGATGTCACCCGCAAATGTGATGGGGCTCAGATGGTGATCACGAAAGCCTATGGGCCACAGGACGCTGCAGCGAAGCAACAGCTGTGCGAGGAAGCTTGCGTTGGTCGGGGCAACAACATAGGGCAGACTGTGGCTGCTGAGGGGTGACTTCAACATCACACTCTGCATGGAGGACAGGCCAGGCAATAGAGGGAGGCAGGACCCAGGGTCGAAGCAATTCGTGGATCTCGTTGCCTCCTTTGGCCTCCTTGACCTCCCACCGGCAAGTTGCCAGTACACGTAGAGGGGAGGAAGCAGCCAGAAGTCGCGCATCAACAAGTTTCTCTCTAGTGTGGAGATGGTGGAGGCTTTTACCCTTGCAGCGGTCACCCCAATGTCCAGACCCTTCTCGGATCACACGCCTTTGTTATGGCAATCCAATGAAGTGGAAAGAGTTGGCACATACTTAAAATTTGAGCGATCGTAGCTGTTGAAGGTAGGTTTCAAGGACATGGTGTTGTAGGAGTGGAGATCCTTTGAGGTGGAAGGCTCTGCCAAGGCTCGGTTGGCTGGGAAGCTTGCTCGATTGTGAACCCACCTTAAAGAATACAGGAGAGCAGTCAGACATAGGAGTATGCGAGGAAGACCAAAGCTTTAGAAGAGATCTCCAAGTTGAACCGGCTGGAGGATGTCACCAACCTTACAGTGGAGGATAGGGCAAGCAAGGCAACGAAGATGCACGTGGTGCAAGAGGAAGACAAGAAGACAGAGATAGAGGTGGCTTAGGGAGGGAGACTACAATACCAAGTTCTTCCAATAAATAGCATCAGCCAGGTGGAGAATAAACTGGTTGGACAGCTTGGTCGTAGGGGGGGTACAACATGAAGGGAGGAGGGAGCTGGGCTAAGCAGCAGCAGACTACTTTTGTGACTTCTCTGATAAGCACGCCCCTAGCACGTGGCGATGGACGAGGGAGGGCGCACACTCCATTTCGAAGGACCAGGCCGCATCCCTGGTATGCGATTTCTTAGAGGAGGTGAGGGTGGTTGTCTAGGGCCTCAACGCAGAGGACTGTCCAAGATCGAACAACTTCCTAATGCACTTCTACAAGGAATTTTCAAGCCTGGTCAAAGAGAATGTAATGCAGGTGATGGCGGAGTTCCAAGAAGGTAATGCAGGGTTTTGACAGAATTAACAAGTCCTACCTCTTCCTTTTTTTGAAGGAAGGTGCCAAGGACATTGAGGACTTCCGCTCGATAGCATTGTCAAATGCTATCTATCTCATTGCGGTAAAGGCAATGGCCAATAGGCGGAAAGGCACTTTGCCAGACCTAGTCTCTCCAATCTAGATGACTTTTGTCCTTGACAGAGGGATCCTTGATGGCTTCATGCTGTCTATGGAGGCTATTATGTCTTGGAAGAGAGAGCGGAGGCGAGCATTCCTATGAAAGGTGGACTTCGCCAAGGCGTATGACATGGTTAGGTGGTCATTCATTTGGGCCACGCTGACAAAGAGGGCCTGCCCTGGACACTGGATCAAGCGTTGTGTCACTATAACTTCTTTCTCCGTCTTGGTCAATGGTAACCCGGAAGGGGGCTTGGTCTAGCCGCGAAGAGGGGTTAAGCAGGGCTACCCCAGGCTCCACTTCTGTTTGTTCCGATGGCTGATGCTTTGGCCGCAGCAGCGATGCAGGCATGCAAATAGGGTGTTCTACACCGCTTCCAGGCGAGAAATGACTGTGAGGTGCCGGTGCTTCAATATGCTGATGACACTCGGCTTCTCGTGGAAGGGGGGTGCAAGAAGCGAGGAAGGCTCAACTGCTCCTTGGTATGTTTGGCGAGTTCTTGGGTCTGAGAATCAACTTCCAGAAGTCCATCCTTGTGACCTTCAGGATGTCACTTCAAGAACAGCAGGACTACGAGCAAGCTATGGGGATGGTGGTAAGGACCTTGCCCATTACTTACCTTAGGCTCCTCTTTCAAACAAATGGCTTTGGATGCAAGACTGAATAGCATTGCTGGAGAGGCTAGAGAGAAGGGTGGCTGCGTAGGCCTCTGGGCTCCTATCCAGGGGGCGATACACTGCTAAAGTCGGTTTTGTCATCCATGCCAACTTACTTTCTAGCACTTTTCAAAGTCTCGCGACAGGTTTAGAAGCAATTGACTGGGGTGATGCGTGACTTTTTGTGGTCCAGTTTTAGAAGTGCGAGGAAGGGCACTAGGCTTGTGGCCTGGGAAGACGTCTGTCAGCCGATGCAGGAGGGGGGCCTGGGAGTGAGAACAGTGGAGCATGTCAACCAGCGTCTCCTCACCAAGTGGATAATCGGGGTGGTGGGAGGGAAGGAAGGGTTGTTGGAGGATGTAATAAGAGGATGCTATAGTCCTTTTGTCTCACGGAGGTCGTTCTAGTCCTCACAGGATAGGGGGCATCACACTTTATCAAGGGGCTTAAAGATGTTGCTTTAAGAGTCAAAGGCTTCTTTGTGTCAATCCTGGGGGATGGGCAGTACTTCAGGTTCTAGTTGGATGACTAGTTGAGAAGTGAACCCTATGTGACAGGTTCCCCAGACTCTATTCCAAAGTGATTAGTAAGGAAGCGGTGGTCAAAGATTGTTGGAAAGACACCTAGTGCACGGGGATCAGAGGAGCAATGTCCGACAAGAGTTGTGCTAAGATGCAGGAGCTACTTGCGACGCTAAAGGAGTGGGCTTTGGAGCAGGACAGAGACAAGTTGTTCTGGGATGATGGAGAATTCATTGTGCAGAAGGTCTATTGCAGACTATCACGGGACAATCACCCAGTCCAGATTGATCTGGCACGAGACTGTAGGCTTCTCTGGACGGCGGACTATCCGCTCAAAATCAGGTTCTTTGCTTAGCTACTTAGAAGGAGGCGGTTGGTCACCAAGGCTAGAAGGGCAAGATGGACGCAGGGGACGAACACCACATGCCAGTTGTGCAATGCCGAAGAGGAGGATGATAGCTAC
The DNA here is from genome assembly GCA_037157565.1 of Thalassia testudinum. Taxonomy (NCBI): domain Eukaryota; kingdom Viridiplantae; phylum Streptophyta; class Magnoliopsida; order Alismatales; family Hydrocharitaceae; genus Thalassia; species Thalassia testudinum. The sequence goes on from JAZHRO010000030.1 coordinate 62,139,336, forward strand.
CTTCTTCAAATGAGACATGGTGAGGCAAATTTGGAGCCGATTGGGTCCTATGCCTCCGATATGGAGGCATTCTAGATGAGATTCCGTAGAGGCAATGTTGAGCCTGGTGGTTGAGTCTTTAGATCGAGGGTGGAGAGGGCTAGAGTCTTGGTGGGTCGTATGGGGGATTTGGTTTGGGAGGAATGGAGTGGTGTTCAGGGGAGACAAGCCATATGTGAAGAATTTTGTTACGTTCATTTCCTTACAACTTGTGTTTTGGGATAATGCCCGCTAATGTGACTGTTTTTCTTGGCCACTAAGGCCTCTTAATACAGTGGATGGGGGCCTAAAAGACCCTCACCCTTTTTACTTTCAAAAAAAAAAAAAGAGTCTAATGAACTGTTTAGATCTACCATCCTTGGTGATGAAGTTGATGGATGAGGATGACAACCCAAAAGACTGATGAGAAGTCAAGACACACCATTCCTCTACATGGAGGCACTCTACCTAAGGGAATCAAAAGGAAGATCCTCAATGTTTATCGGGTCAGGTTATCCCATTAGTTGGTCAAGCCAAGTGAGCAGTAGAGGCAATCACCTGAGGTAACTGAGCAAGGTGATATCTAGACTTGTCACTTGGAAACCATCCAAGGCAATGGGCTTTATACTGGTGATCACCTCACTGCCTTGTTTGTCACCAGAAGCGGCAGCCACCTTATCGTCTTAATTATTAGTTTCCACAAAGGACCCTCTCCCTACTAATCTCTTTTTTCCCTGCAGCAAGTCCAACTCTTTTCAACCGCCCTACCCCCATACCATCTTTCTTCCCCATCTTTAACTCCTCTCGAAGACTCTTTCACTCCATCCTCTCGCTGTGACACCCTTGCAGCAGTCCCCATTGTTGCAGTCCTTTGCTTCAACCTCTCTTTAGTTCCACATTGCCCCGGCACCAGCACGAGAACTCACCTTGCCACATTTCTCCCGCAACTCCAGATCCTTTTTGCCGCTCCACTTCATCCTCTCACTGCAACAATCCTGTAGCTGTCATCATTGTCGCGGTCCTTAGTTTCATCCTCTCCTTGGCTTCGCATAGCCGCCTGTTGCGCCCAGATAGATATAAACATCTTTTTTGTGTGTGTCTATATATAATGTATTATATGTTGTCTGATGTTATATAATATGTTATTGTTGTATGCATGCAACCATTGTTTTTGTTTCATTAAATATTATCATATGCCTTATTAAAGCTAATGCTCCCATATAAGTTCATCAAGTGTATCCAATTAAAAAAGACTCTCCCCCTTATTCCAACAGTTACCATGAATTTGTCACCTCTTGCCTCAAGCACTTCATGGACTTGCCACCTTGTAATTGCCCATCAACCTTGCAGCTCTACAGTTGAGGTCAAAGGAAAGGGGCATCAACCATTCCATACCAGTGAAGGGTAATGACAGAGAATGGGTGCTTGGTCTTTCGTATGCCCACCAAACAATCAGGAAAGCTGGTCAAAATAAGGAACAGCATAGTGAGCTATGCTGGCAGTGGAAAGTGAGAGAGTTCCAACAAGGCTCCTATCGAGCAAGGACCTGGTCTGCAAGGCACGACTTGACAAGCGAGGTTTCTCCTGAGTTAGGATCCAGCTAAGGAGGACCATCTTGGCAGCCTATTTTAAGTGGCGATGACAGGTGACCAGTGTTGCTAGCAAGCGTATTTCCCATCGTTGGCTCAGCTAGGCCAGCTAGCCATCCTGAAAGGCAATCTAGTCTAACAACAATTGGATATCAAGGGGTTCCTTCCCTTTTGGGCCGTAAGAAAAATTTTACCCCTACTCTTGCTTTTTTGAACTATGATGTCAATCAGAGAATGGAGAGAGCCCACACAGACAACCAGGGAAGGAGATTCTTGCATAAAGAGGGGATTAACACCAAATGAAACTTAGGAAGACCAAATCCTTTGGATTAAAATGCCCACAAGTTGGCAAGAACGGGAGCAGCAAGCCAGAAAGATGCCATCCAGAAAGCAAGCCACCCAAAAACGCTACAAGCAAGCAAGCTACTAGCTTTGGGCAATGAAAGGCAAAATAAACAGTGTAGGAAGAGAATCGTCCTTTCTACTGGTGCCTCGACCAGGTCAACCAACTACTAGGGGAGCAGCTTATTGGATCAGCATCTTTGAACCGGTAAATCAGGTGGACAGGGGAACTTCTCAAGCAGGCCTTGGTGGATAGGCGACATAACCATTTTAGTGGCAAATGCAGCTGATAATGCAAGAAATGAACTACTACACTAGGACGGACATTAGAGATAAGTCGAGGGAAGAAAGAGCTTTCTACAACAGCGATGAACTTAGAAGCCCTCAAGAAGGAATCGGCCAACGCAACCAACTTAGTGACCCAAGCACAATGGACAGGTCGGCCACTAAGGACCAGCTAACACAGACAATCCATGCAACAGGCTATCTGCAGTAGCATCAATGACTGCATCTGTAAATTTTTGTAAGAGGTGTGGCTAGCCCTATGGTGCTGTTGTAGTCCATCCACCAAGTGGCAGCTTTAGGCCCAAGAGAGAACACAACAATTTAATGAACCCAAGGTGAGAACTGGTCTCAGCAGGCAGCCACTGCTACTGGATAGCTCACTAGGAGACCTGGCTCTATGGAACCATTTTGTCAGTAGCACAGGTCGGCTAGAGGACATCAATTGGCTCTTTGAGGTCAGGTCACCAGCCAAGTCAATAAAATGTATCATGCAGAGGTACAAGCTTAGCAGCAGGCAACCACACACTTGGAGGAGTGGTAAAAGAACAAAACGCTTGTGGGCAGTAGAGATGGCTTCTCATTGCGTTTCCCAATAGATGGACCCATCGATGGGAGGTTAAGGGATGTTGCTGAGTCCCCAACATTCACCAAGAGATTGGTTTGATTTGCTTTTTGGTGTGGAACACATTGGAAAAAGGAAACAAAGAGGGGCACAATGAAAAACCAATCAACCAAACAGCATATAGGTAATTGGTATTATAGAAGGTATCCTAGGTGGTAATATATTGGTGTTGTGAAAGGTTGCATAAGTGCCAACATGTTTGCATCAAGGCTCGATGAGGCAACACCTATATTTCTCTTTTTATAAAAACCATTTGATCTATTTTGTCTAGCATGTTTTTTTATTATATCTTAAAGGAGTGTTGTTCATCTAATTAGGAGGAAGAGGTAGGCTTAGACCTTTGTGATACATAGGTATACAAATATGTCGATTATCTGGACTTTTGGCATTGGTTTATGTGTATACTTATAAATTATAGGCTTGAGAAGTCATATATAATATGTTTTCTTAAGTTGCATACAAAAAGGTGAATGTAGGTAATCTATCTAAGGATATGTAAATAGGTACATATGGTTACATAAATAGTGTAGGCTGTAGCGAATAAAAGCATTAACTGCATACTACTTTAAGGGAATTAGGCACGCAAATAGAAATAGAACAAACACGCATCCCATCAAGGAAACGGAAAGTGTGAATCTACAAAATTAGAAAAGAAATTAAAATAAAGAAAAATAATCTAGACTACTCACTTGAATAGGTGAGAAGGTTGGGAGCACTTAATTGAAAATGTGCCTAATTATCACCATTGGTGTATTGAGGTGTGTAACATTGAATTAGTATAATGCTTCTGTCAAGATTGGTGCACGTGGAGCATGGGAGCTCTCTTGGCGTGTGGGAGCTCCCTTGGGGTTGTTCCACATTGAAACATGGAGAGGAGGAGCAACAACCATCGGCTTCTTGATGGTGGCCTGCCAATGATGAGGTTGGTGGTGATGATGGCCGACGATGATGTTGAGAAAGAGAGAGAAGAGGAGTTTGAGAATAGGAAATATTATTACTTGACTCAAAGACAGTTACAATAGGAAGACTCTCTTTTATAGAAGAGAGAACATATCCTTTAAAACAAGAAACAAATCATATTTTCTAAATAAGGAAAAACATATCTTCAAAATAAATCAAATCCTCTAAATAACTTTCCTAAAAATCAAACATAACAAATAAACAAACTTGGGACTTAAGCAAAACCCAAACTAAGTCCCTTAGACCATAGCAGCCGACCCTAAGAGCCTCCTAACCGACTACCACATGACACTGCCACGTGGCCCTCTTCCCAATAGTTATATTGTGAGAATAAATAATTATGTAATTATTGTGTTGGTTCTTTGATACATAAATAGTCAACTAAGCCAACTAATATCACTGGTTGTTATCTTTTTCAGGCAGAACAAAGTAACAGATTGAGCTCAGGAAGGAGTTCAAGTTCTAGATTATGGCCCCCATCTAGTTAGTTAGTCTGACAGAAAAAAAAAAAAAAAAGAAGTAATAGTAGCTTTATTAGACATTATCCTTTGCTTTGTTACTCAATTGTTGTCAATCTAGACAGTTTGTTACTTTATGACAGTGCTGTCAAAGGCAACAAGCGCTAAAAGGCAAGGAGTGTCCAAAACGCCTGAGACACTAGATGCTCACCCGAGAAAAATGAGGTGCTAAAGTATATATAGATACATACACATATATAAATGTAGACATACACATACATATAGACATAGTAACCAAAATATGATATGTTATACAGGCATATATATAATGTACATGATATATAAATGCTTAGACAAATAGACACAATACACATATACATATGCGCACTGATACATATGATAGGTGTGTGAATATAGTTTCAAAGATTTACATAGACACATGTGTAAATGTACACATGATATTTATATGCTTTTATGTTTATATGCTATACTTATGCACATATATGTGTGTGTACATATATATTTATATGACTAAGTTGACATGTACATACATGTATACACAAACATAAAAAATGTGTATATTTGTATGTATATATGTATATATCTATTTAAGCACATGTATATGTATATATCTATGCACATGTGTCTATACATACACGTGTGTACTTAAGAGAGAATACTCAATAATTGAGTATAAATAAATAAAACCCTTAAAAGTGTTTAAAAAGATGGAAAACCAGCAACCTTTGTTCAGTCACTTGCCTAAGGTGCCTAATGCCTTAGCCAAGGCACTCGCCTAGGCATCGCCTTAGGCAAATCAGACGAGGTGAGGCCTAGCAAGGTGTAAGGACCTCGCCTCAAACTGGCACCTAAGCGAGCGCCTTGGCAACACTACTTTATAGCACTTCTTTTCATTGTCGTCATATTTTGATCAATGGCTTGGAATGATTGACTTTTTTGCTGCAAACCCAAATCTGAAACAATAAATGACTTATTGCACTGTTTAGGATGATTCCATGATGGCCCCTTATGTCAGGAATTTGGATTGTGACATATAAAGTGCATAAAGTGTAAGAGAGAAGAAATATGCCCATTGTGTGGGTAGGAAAAGAGAAAAAGAGATACCAAGCAACGCTAAAGGTCAACCCTCCATCTATCCAAGTTACCTTTGACATATTCCAAGGGTAGGAAAAGATAAAAAGAGATACCAAGCAACATTAAAGGGCAACCCTCCATCTATCCAAGTTACCTTGGACATATTCCAATGGTTATATGTTAGACGCAGTATATAGTATTATAATGATGGCAAAAATCATATATAATTGGAGGAAATGAGATGATTCTATTATTGAGCCCTGCCTCTCCTTATATAATGAAGAGGCACTGGAAAAGTTACCATACAACACCAGCACAGGAAATAAAATAGCAAAAAGAATATAAGCCCCCTCATACAAAATAGATGCATATGCTAACACTTCCCCTCGAGCTGGAAGATAAATATCTATCATGCTCAGCTTGGATACACACAAATCAAATAAAGATCTAGCCACAGGCTTAGTAAAAATATCTGCAATCTCCTCCTCAGACGTAACTGGTGTTATATATAGTAGCCCCTTCTAAATGATATCTCTAGTATAATGGCAATCAACCTCAACATGCTTCATTCTCTCGTGCCATGCTGGGTTGTTGGCAATGAAGGTAACTACTCTATTATCACACCGCATCTCCATTAGGCTAGAAAACTGTACCTCCAAATTAGTAAGGACCTGATCCACATCATCTGTACAGTCTTCTGAGCCATGGCCCTCTACTCAGACTCGGCACTCAACCTAGCAATTGAGTCTTGTTTCTTGCTCCTCCATGCTATCAAATTCCCTACCAAAAAGGTGCAGAACCCCGTAGTAGATTTTCGGTCCACGTGACATCCAATGTAATCTACATCATAGTAGCCAACCAAAGTCATAGACCCCTTAGAGAAGAGAAGTCCCTTTCCACAAGCCTTCTTGATGTATCTGAGCACCGTCAATGCTGCATCCCAGTGTTGTCGTGTTGACTTGGTTATGAACTGACTCAATTTCCCCGCCGCAAAAGAGATATCAGGCCTCGTGATAGTCAGGTGTAACAGCTTGCCCACAAGCTGCCTGTATTGCCTGCTGTCCACCGACAGTGCCTCCTCATCATAAAGTGGCATCTTAGGGTCCATAGGAATGTTGGTTGCCTTGGCCCCAAGCATGCTCACCTCCTGCAGAATATCCAATGCATACCTCTTCTGGGATAGGGCTACGCCCTTCCTGCTCCGGACAACCTCAATACCAAGAAAATATCGTAGAGCCCCCCAATCTTTCATGACAAACTACTCCGCCAAAATGTGCTTGATCTCAGTGACGCCCTGCACATCGTCCCTTATAATAATCAAGTCATCAATGTATACAAGAAGCACCACAGTACCTCGTTTAGTCCTCCTAACAAAAAGAGAGAAAATCAGTTGTCAATCTCCTGAATCCAGTTGCCTCCACAACCTGAGACAACCTCTAGAACCATGCTCTGGGACTCTACTTGAGGTTGTAGATGGCCTTCCGCAATCTGCATACACGCTCCCCCTAAACCTCAAAACCTAGTGGCTGCTACATGTAAACCTCTTCTTGGAGATCACCGTAGAGGAATGCATTCTTCACATCCAACTGATGCAAGGACCAATCAAGCTGGACCGCCACTGCTATCAACACCCATACTGTAGCAAGTCTGGCAACTGGTGAGAAGGTGTCAAAAAAATCCACCCCATAGGTTTGGATGAACCCCTTTGCCACGAGCCATGCTTTGTATCTAGCGATGCCTCCATCTTAGTTGAACTTCACCATGAAAACCCATTGACAACCAACAATCGTAGCTCCTTATGGAAGTAGAGTGAGCTCCCAGGTCCCACGACCCCTAAGAGCAGCCATCTTGACATCCATGGCTGCCCGCCATCTCTGATGAAACAGGGCCTCCTAGTGAGTCGCTGGGATGTGAGTAGCAGCCAACGCCTGGGTGAAGCCTACAAACCCAGGGCCTAGGCTGTCAGTAGCAAGTGTCCCAGCCGTCGGGTAAGTAACACAAGTCCGTGACCTCTTCCGAAAAGCTATCGGAAGATCCAGATCATCACCTATCACATTATCTATCCTGTCCCTATGATCAACACATGGCAAACAAGCGTCAATGCCTACGGGATTCACCTGAGAATCCGATAGTAGAGGTGAGGGAGGGGGCCCCCGAAAAGTAATGTGAGGACGGATATGTCTGAAGTGACTCAGTCAGACGTGGAAAGGGTAGAGTAGCAGGTGGTGGTGATGGTGTGGTGGGACAGTAGGGACGGGAGTCTCTAGAAAACTCCCAAACTGAATAACTGTAAATGGCATGGGTGCCAAATCACCCTCAAAAGGTAGCTCAGTTGCAAACATAGAAAAGAAGGGTATCACCTCATGAAAGGTAATATTTGCCGAAACAAAGTGCCGACAAGTAGTCGGATCAAAACACCAATACCCTTCGGAGTCTGAGTATACCCAAGAAAAATGCACTAAATTACTCTCAAGGCTAACTTATCTCAACCTAGTCCCAACAAATGGACAAAAGCAACGCAACCAAAAGTTAAGGGGGTGACGTGAAACAGGGGTATATTGGGATACATAACCTGCAAATGAATCCACTCGTGTAAAGCAGACATCCGATTGATTAGAAAACAAGCCGTCAAAATAACGTTACCCCAATAAAGAGAAGGAACCGAGTGGTGAATCAACAAGGTATGAGCAACATCAAGCAAGTTGGGGATGGTCACATTTTGTTTGTGGCAAATGAGTCAGGGAGATGCCCACCAAATGCAGAGAGAGTGGGCGTGAGGGGGATGGAAGTCAGGGTTGGACTCTGGTTGTGGGGAGGGCGAGGAAGAGGAAGGTGGCACCGAAGGTGCTCTGTTTCAAATGTAGAGGGCTGGGGCATTTGGCGTGGGACTGTAGGGACCTAATGCGCTGCCTCCAGTGTGGGGAGCTGGGCCACCGAAGGGTGCCCTGTGCAAAGGAGCTGCGGAGGGACGCGAGTGCGGGTGCACGTGTGACTGTGCCCCCACCTCCGCCAGAGGGAGCACCGTCGATCGAAGAGGAGGCCACGTGGTTGAAGGAGTCTGGAAGGCTCGAAAGGGCCCTTGCATCGGCCTTGGTCGGAGTGGTAGCGGAGGGCCATATGGGGCTGGACAACCTAAAGGTCGAGGTGAGTAGGTCGTTGGGGGGCGAATCGTCTGGACCAAGGTTGAAGGTGGTGGGGGAGGGAAAGTTCCTCTTGTGGGGGCGTCATCGGAGGTGGTGGAGCAACTCCTCTTCAAGGATTTCCTGCGCTTGGGAGGTGTGGTAAGGTGGCGGTAGGTGGTGAGGTCAGATGGCACGATCAGGGAGCGACCGCCACGGAAGGTGGAGATGGTGGTAGACTTGGAGGGAGTACCATTGTTTCTTCACACTAGACAGGTTGTCAAGGCAGTGGTTGGCCCCTTCGCGCAAGTACGCTGGTGCAAGGGACTCAGCCTCGATGGAGGGCATCTTGGGTCAATGCGAGCTGCGGTGGAGATGCGATCGGGCACAACACTCCAGAGGAAGGTGGCGCTATGTTTAGGGAGTGCGTCGTAGGTCGTGTTGGTTAAACTAGTGGAAAGGGGACCGAGATCCTTTATGGAGGTGGTGGAGCAGCCAGCCGAAGGTCTCATGTCGAGGGGAGGCACTTTGGTGAGTGGGGCAGTATGGAGACCAAAGGTCACCGAAGGGGGAGGCACGTCGTGGACTGAGTCAGCAGCGCCAAAGTCGAAGCTAGGTACATGTGCACCCCTTTAGGCACAGCGATTGAGGGGTGTGACGGTTAGAGGCGAACCGGAGGTCGAGGAGTGGGTGATCAATGCAGAGCACAGTCTAGCGGGTGCAGCCTGTTGGGGAAGCCGAGGGGTCGTGCGGGGCTGTCGAGGCACTGCGGCGAGAGGAGCGGGAGGGCACATCAAGGGAGTGCGATGCATTGAAGGAGTTGTTCTCGAGGGAGATAGAGGCGCGGCGATCAAGGGTTTTTAAGGCAGGGGGCGAGTTCGGATCTGGGTCCATATTCGCACCCGGACCCGGTACCCCTCGTCCCTCTTCTTTTGATGGCCCGCAAAGAATCCCTTCGAAGCAAGCCTACAGCGCACCGCTTCACAATGAGCTGAAGTAAGCGGAGCATGGGAGTTGGACGGCGACGACCATCCTCGGCAGGAGCGGAGGCAAGATTAGATCGACCAAGCTCCTTCATCAGAGGATGGAGAGGATCTAGTTGGCGACACAAGGGCCCCCTGTGACACGAGGGGTACCGACCAGAGTTTCTTCGACGTCGACGGCCCCCCTGACGTGTGGAGGAGGTCCAGGGGGCAATGCGGGGCCTCGCCGGAGGAGTGAGGATAGGATTGGCAACGTCGCCCTCGACGACGATGGTGGCTGGCTTATCTCAGAGGAGGAGAAAGGACGCTCTGGGGTGGAGGGGCTTCGCGAAGAGGGACGAAGAGTGGGGGCCTCGGTGGAGCCGATGCAGTTGAAGGGGGAAGGGGGTGTCGAGGCTACGAGGGGCCGGTCGGGCAACACGAGGGCGAGGGGTTTTTGGAAGGAGTGGAGATGGCAGGGCGGTGGGAACAGGGGGCTGGGGAGCTAGGGGAGGCCTAGGCTGATGGCTACAGGGTAGGGGAGGTGGAGAAGGTGGTTGAGGGGGTCGGCTTCAGTCATGCGGGAGGGGGAGGTGCTATTGGTGCCCCATCCTGAAGATACATGGAATGTTAGGGGTCTTTGTGACCCTTCTCGCAGGGAGACGCTAAGGTCGTACCTGCTTGAGTGGAACCCGAATGTGGTGTTTCTCCGGGAGACGAAGTTGCAGGGGTGTGATCAGAGGGTGTGGAGAGAGATTGGGGGTAGCTTGCTGGGGGTTTTCTAGCTTTGGACGCAGTTGAGATGTCAGGAGGGGTGGTCGTTGGTTGGAAGGACTTGTTCTCTTTGGTAGACTCGGAGGTGGGGGCGGGAACGGTCTCGATACAGTTGAGAAGTGATGGGCTTGTGATGGCGTTCTCATCGGTGTATGGACCAACTAATGACTCCGAGAGGAGTTCTCTTTAGGAGAGGTTGTACCAAGCTACCAAGAGATTTCAGGGGAGCCCGTGGCTCATTGGAGGGGATTTCAATGTTACCCTCTTAGCGAATGACAGACCAGGGGGAGAGGAGGTAGGGATCGAGGCTCAGAGGACTTCGCGAGGCTCATTGCCGAGCAGGGACCGCAGGATATACCCCTCACTTCTTGCGCATACACTTGGAGAAGCTCAGGAGGTCAGATGTCCAGATTGGATCATTTTTTGTGCTTGGTGGAGTTGGCACAGATTTTTCCACTAGCGGGGGCCCGCGCTCTAGAGAGGCCATTCTCAGACCACCCCTTTGCTGTGGGAGTCTAGCGAGGGGTTTCGATGCGGTACGTATTTCAAGTTTGATAGGGCGTGGCTGTTGGAGGAAGGATTCAGGAGTTTGTTGGAGGACAAGTGGAGGGCTTTGCACCTGGATGGATCGGTTGCCGCGAGACTTGAGGCAAAGCTTCAGGAGCTGAGACGCTTTCTAAAGGACTACAGGAAGCAGATGAAAGAATAACGGGCCAAGAAACGGGAAGAGGCACTCAAGGAGATTCAAAGGTTGGATAGAGTGGAAGACCAAGGCTTGATGACGGCGGCGGACAGGCAGAGTAGGGTGGGTCACATGAAGACCATCCATGAGGAGGACCAAAAAGCGAAGGTGGAGTGGAGGACAAGATCCATGAAGAAATGGATCAAGGAGGGAGACTTGAACACCAAATTCTTCCATATGATGGCATCAGCTAGGCATAGGAGAAACTGGATTGATAAGCTCAAGGTAGGTGAGGCGGAGTGTTCTGGCAGGGAGTCAGTGGGCAAGGCAGTGACGGGATACTTTAGGGAGCTTACGGGGAGAATAAGGGATGGGAGATGGAGATAGAGGGGTCTGGGGGCTCTGATGGTGGACTCGGTAGAGGCGAAAGGGCTAGTAGCATCGTTCACGGAGGATGAAGCTTGTAGGGTAGTCTGAGGTCTGAATGTAGAAGGGTGTCGAGGCCAAATGGTTTCCCGGTCCTCTTTTTCAAGGAGTTTTGGCCGTTGCTGAAGGTTGAGATCTTACAGGTCTTGGTAGAGTTCGGGGAGGATAACAGGGGTTTTAATAGGATGAACAAGTTCTACATGTTCCTACTACCTAAGAAAGAAGGGGCAGAAGCAATTGATGACCACAGATCAATTGCTCTCTCGAATGCGACATATTTGAACGTGGCAAAGATATTGGCGAACAGGCTTAGGACGGTGATTGGCAGAGTTATGTCAGAGGTGCAGATAGCTTTTATGCCAGAGAGATGCATTTTGGACAAGTATGTTGCGGCAATAGAGATTCTTGCACAATGGAGGGAAATAAAGAAGACTTTTCTGTGGAAGGTTAATTCCAAGAAGGCTTACGATTCAGTGCAGTAGTCCTTGTGGGCGGCTATGGCCAAGAGGAGTTTCCCGCCGATCTAGATTAGATGGATGAAGCAATGCGTCACTACAACATTATTCTCGGTCCCCATCAACGGGAATCCGACAGGGGGTTGGATTCAACCGAGGAGAGGTGTACGGCAGGGGTACCCTTTAGCGCCTATGTTGTTTGTATTGGCAACGAATGCTCTGGCGAGGGCATCTAACAGGGCGTGCTACAGTAGCTGATGATACTCTCTTCTTTATGGAAAGGATGGTGGTAGAGGTGAGGCAATGCTGTATCCTTCTAGAGCTATTTTGTGAAGCATCAGGTATGCAAATTAATTACTCCAAATCTTCTTTTGTCCAGTTCAACATGATTGATGAGGAGGCCGAGGCGTGTTCGGAGGCCCTTGGTACGGAAGCTGAGGCTCTACCCCTCCCGTACCTGGGCCTACCCCTGACAGATAGGAAGATCTCAGTATAGGACTGGACTCCGTTGCTTGGAAAGATTGAAGATCGGTTGACTGGGTGGGCGTCCAAGCTTCTGTTGAGAGGAGGGCGGCTGGTCTTCCTTAAGGCAGTTCTGTCGGCGATACCAGCATACTTTTCTTCGGTTGTGAAGATGCCATGGAAAGTTGAAGACAAAATTATGAGCCTGATGAGAAGTTTCCTATGGACCAATTATGGAGTGGAAGGGAAGGGGGCGAAGCTGGTGGCTTGGAGTGAGGTGTGCAAGCCTGTTAGGGATGGGGGCCTGGGAGTCAGGGAGGTAGAGAGAATGAATGACAGCCTCCTAATGAAGTGGATTGTGAGGTTGCTTGGAGAAGTCTGTCTGGTGGGGAAGGTCTTGCGCTCTTGCTATGGGGAACCGCCGAATTGGGAGCTCCTCGCTTCACCCCCTAAAGGAGCTTCCCACTTCATTAGGAGTTTGTTAATGGCAGCACCAAAGGTCCGACCTTTTTTTAGCCCGATGCTGGGGTCAGGTGAGGCCTTCGGGTATTGGATGGATGACTGGACAAGGCTTGGAGTTTTAGTGGAGCGCTTCCCCAAACTTGCAGCGTTGGCGATTGATAGGAGAGCCTCGATGGAGGAGGTCTAGGACGGCACATGGTGTCCCACTTTCGTGGGCAACTTGTCAAACCAGAGGCTTAGGGAGATACAGGTATTGATGCTAGAGTTGCAAGGGTTTCAGCCAGAGGATTGTGTGGACTGTTTTGGGTGGGAGGAAGGTGATTTCTCCGTGCAGGATGCTTATAGAAGGCTTGGTAGTTCAGGCACGCTGGGGTATATTGATTTGGCTAGAGATTACAGGTAACTTTGGGAGGCATCCTGCCCGCTGAAGGTTAAAGTGTTCGTTTGGCTCTTCAAGAGAGGGAGACTGACTACCAAAAAGTGGAGAACACGGTGGGTACCGAATGCAGAGAGGTCTTGCTCATTATGTGATTAGGCGGAGGAAGACATCGATCATCTATTCTTTGCATGTCCGATGATGACGCGAATCTAGGAGCGAATGGGGGATCGATAGTGGGCCGACGACTCTTCTACCCGATTTTGGCGGTCTTTTAGATGTGGCGGGGCTGACGTTGAGCGCAATGTGTTTCGATCGAGAAGGGATCGGGCTCGACCGCTGGCGGTTTTGTGGGCTATTTGGTTAGGCAGGAATGTTGCTATGTTTAAGGGGCAGCACCCATATGTGGAGAAATTTGTTGGGCCTGCGGTGTCTTTTATTTCAGGGTGGAGCTCTAGCATGTGATGTGAACATTGTAATTTTCTGTTTGATTAATACAATTTTGGGTGGTATCTAAAGGATCACACCCTTTTCCTCTTCAAAAAAAAATCAAGGGACGGTGCTTCCTCTCAGCAACACCATTCTGCTGAAAGGTGTGAGGGCAAGTGGTCTCATGAATAATACCACAACTGGAAAAGAAAGTACGCAATCGAATAGTGCAAAATTCTAAGGCATTATCAGATCAAAAACATTTTACAAAACATGAATGCTGAGTTTTTATTCTTTGAAAAAATTTTCAACAATATGTTACACATCGGACTTATTTTTCAAAAGAAACAACCAGACGAGAAAAATCATCCACTAACACCAAGTAATATCTGACCCTAAGCCGATCATAAATACAACTGGGACCCCAAACATCCATGTGAACCAGATCAAACATAGAACAGAGGCAACAAAAATAGACGTGGAAAAACTAACCCTACGGTGCTTGCCCAACTGACAAACATCACATGTGAGAGCAGTAGTAGAGGGTATGTGAGGCAGAACTCTAAGATGATCAATAGGCAGGTAACCAAGGCGGTGATGCCACTGGAGAGGGGACCTGGTAAAACCAAGGCCCTGGACAGCAGAAGCAGCAACAGAGCGGCTCAGACGGTATACCCCCCCGTTCCTTACACCCTCCACCAATCATCTTCCCAGTGAGCTTGTCCTGCAAGACACAAGAAGACACAACAAATATAGCTCGGTAGTTCAAATCTCTGGTAATACTGCTAAGAAACAAGCCCAATGGAAAATCAGGAATGTAGAAAACATCTGTCAGTCGCAAGGTCGAAGATACAGACATCCCCCTGGCCAACAACTGGCGAGTGTCTCCCATCTGTCACTTATACAGTCCTGGCTTGGGTAACTGGTGCTAACTAAGGAAAATATCTCCTGTTGCCACATGGGTGCCTGGACGCACCAAAATCAATCAACCAATTGCCAAGAGATAAAAGAGACGACATACCAGTCGCAGGTGCCTCAGAAGATAAAGCAATAGTTGCAGTGTCAGGATGCTAAGAAGAGGATGTCTGAGTTAACTGGGTGATCTATTGTCGTAGAGTCTCAATCTCTATACTAAGGGATATGACGTTTGGACTCGAGGAGGCTTCATCAATGACCTCAGCTACCTGATTGGTCACAGGTGGCCTACCATGCTTCTGTCAGCATGTAGCCTCAGAGTGGCCCATCATGCCACAGTAGGTGCATGGAGGCCGAACACGTGCACCAGAAAAACGTCCACGACCACAACCATTTGCAGGAAGGGGAGCACCCCTACCATGTCCAGGGGTCACGACCAGTGCGAACGTCCAACTATCTCCGAAAGCTCCTCCAAGAGTCACAGGCACACCCCGGCAGGTAGGAGTGATGCCTCTCGAGCATTCTGTTCATGCGGGAGTAATACTGTGACAGCGTGCATCCCTCCTGACATAAGTGAATGAGGTCGTAAAAGACCTGAAAAACACGTGCAAAGTTCTTGACGTGTGAGTACGACTCACACAAAGACTCCCACATCTCCTTCGCTGTCGACTAGTACATGATCTCATCCCCTATCCGAGAAATGACAGTCTGCACAAGCCATGCACAAATCATGACGTTGTATCTATCATAGTTGGCATGTATGCCAATCTTATCTGTAGGCTCCAGATCCGTAAAAATGTGATTTTTCCCATGGCCCCTGACAGTCATAAGAAAGGTATGGGACCACCACGGCTAGTTGATCTCATCTAATTTGATGATGGGACCAAAGAACAGGTTTTTTAATACCCCGGTGTCCAAAAGAGAGCCCGATGTCACCTCGAACTGATCTGAAGAAGCTATCTTCGCAATCCACGAGCCTCAGTCAATCTTCCAACATCAAAGAAACAGCGGTAGATCTGAAATCATCTGGTTTTAGATCTGCATCTTCATCGGCAAGCCCCCTTGAACAGGCGTTGGCCTAAGCCGGGTATGCGAGAAAGAAACCGAGACGACCCCAAGGGGACCTAGAGTTCTCTCCCTGCAACTACAAGGGGAGCAGCCCTAGAACTGGGCAATAAACCCCCCCCCCCCCCCCCCGGCAGCCGCTTGAAAGCCAACGCTACCTCCTTCTACCAGCACTGCCGCCACCTCTGCTAGGCTGCAAGGACAACAAATCACCCTTGCTGGGTCACGAGGATGCATAGCAAGTTACGCTGCTAGCCTTTAAAGCTTGCGCCGCCATCACCCAGGCTCTGACGCTGCCCTCATCGCCGCCGCTACTGGACCACGCGAGAGATGCCTCCACCACTGGGTCACGGAGAGACCTACCAGAGATAGTGGCGCCGACACAGAGGGAGAGAGAGAGGGGTTTGGTGGTTAGGGTTTGGAGGCCCTGGGGGTGGGATACCTAAAGCCTGGATCTAGGACCCGTGCTCTAATACCAAATTGGAGGAAATAAGATGATACTATTATTGAACCCTACCTCTCCTTATATAATGGAGAGGCACCGGAAAAGTTACGCTACAACGACAGGACAAGAAATAAAATAGCCTCATACAAAATAAATGCATATGCTAACATACATATCTAGCCAGCCAAATCTTCTAATTTGAATCAAACTCATACCTTCCTAACAAACCCAAGTCCCAGTCAACAAAATTAAATATAATAAAATAATAAAAAAAAAACTTAATAAGGGGAGCCCTGGCATAAAAGTAAAGTTGAAGCAATATAAATCTAAGTCATGGGAAACAGCCTCCTGAGAAACTATAAGATGAGGCTGGGTGCGGTAAACCCACAAATGGTCTAACCCTACTCCAGAACCCACAAATAATGGGAGCTTCATGCACCACACTTCCATTCAGGAAAAAAATAAATGAACATAGAATCAATTGGCAACTGCACACCAAAAAAACTCATCATGCTTCAGAGCTGGAGAAGGCAAGCAGAAGCAAATTCATAAGCAATTATTTGCAAATGCACCAGTAAAAGCATAGCTAGCTGATGGATAGACAAAATAGCACCTTGCAATCATCACTACCAGAAACCAGCATGGACGGTTCTGTCCGAGAAAAATCTACACTCCATGCCCGTTTCTCATGTTCCTCGTACTCCATGACACTCTGGCAAAAGAATAACTTTTACTAGGGAAAGATGATATTCAAGATACACAACACATTTGCATAAACACTATTAATTAATTTTTGGATAAAATAGCACCTGTCGTGTATTTACATCCCAAACCGTTACAATCCCTTCATAATCACTGCTGACTATGATGTTCTTAGAGTACTTGTTCCAGCTCAAACAGCTGAGTTTGGATCGTGTAGACATCTCAACAACAGGGCAATGCACATCTGTAGGTTCATTCACAACCTGGAAGATTAGTGACCATGTATTAGATTATCACAGCTAAGATGCTCTTGTTGCCACTGAGATATTTTCAAGTGTAGTGACCCAACTGTAGCGAATTCAAAAACTTTAATACGTTTGGA
Source organism: Thalassia testudinum (assembly GCA_037157565.1). Lineage (NCBI taxonomy): Eukaryota > Viridiplantae > Streptophyta > Magnoliopsida > Alismatales > Hydrocharitaceae > Thalassia > Thalassia testudinum. The sequence continues at coordinate 62,156,361 of JAZHRO010000030.1, forward strand.
AACTCCAGCAGTTGCAAATAATTCATCATCTCGATCAAACTCTATGCTGCCAGATGACAAAGGCTAGAATCTGTCAAATCAATATAAAGCTAAACAAAGAATACAAGAATGAGACTCTGGTTGATAAATACAAGAGTGGCAAGATAAACAGCAAACTTTAATCCCACACATTAATTGCAGATTCAGAAGTAAATATCATTGGAGAATGAAAGGGATTAACATATATGGAAAATTATTGCAATCAGAAAATTATCTGATATGAATGAAAGTACACCACTTCATGTGAAGTTAAATGATAATCAAATCATCCTAACACTTGATTTAGAAAGGAGTAAGCTAAGCAGCTTGAGATCAGGTGTGACCATTTCTGAATTAATTGCTGGGAATTATTAGGGGCAAAAAAAGGTTGCATGAATTGTATAAAGTAACATAAAGTGTGGCAATATACCAGAAGAGTAGTATTCCTTTTTAGAAACCATGATGTCAATAGAAGCATCAACCTTGTAAACAATCCAAATCTAATTTTTTCTACTATGACCATGCTAGAGTTCGGTGGGATTATGTGTCCTGCAGATCAAAGGCTCAAGCCAACATTTTTAAGAATGAAAACAAAATCAACCATCCCAGTCCCAAGGTCAATGTTCTCCAACCTTAAATTCAATTTCAACTTAAAGAACATGGTCGAAGTAGAAACAGTAGTACGGAGGAAAAGGATTTCTATTCTCTAGGACAGCAAAACAAATATTGCAATGGATGCAACTACTGAACTGAAAGCATAACTTGCCTAGATACAATATTTGCTGAATGGAAAAGATCCCCATGTCTAAGTTCTGCAATAAGCCGCAGGCGGCTTTTCAAAAAAAACACTAGTTAGAACTTTGATCTGAGTACCAAGAATGACATTCAGCATAAATTCACCACGTATCACCTATATCTGGTGAATGTCGTGAATACAGACTGAAAATCTTCAAGGCTTGCATGGTAACCTTCTCTGCTTATTGAACTTGGATCTCTTTCTTCTTGCTTGTTACGTTTGTTTGGTGCCTGGCGCCTCTTTTGCAGGTAACAATCTTGAAGATCTTTGAACTGCAAACAGAAGAAACAAGATGCCCAATTCAAGAAGATGAACTGACATGCAAAGTTAAAAATTTTGTATTCTTTTGCAGTGTTTGAAGAAATAGCTGACTACATCAATTTGGAAGGATTTCCGCATTCATTGGTAAGAGGATTTATTTCTTTTCTTTTCCTTTCCCTTGAGTGGGCAGAGATTGATGTAGTAAGCAATTTGAAGATGTTTGAAGAAATTCTACAACTATCTCCGATTACAATAAAATTCACAAGTACAAATATGGAAAAAAAGGATGACTACAGAAGTAGGTCCTTGAGAGAAACAGTAATGACACCTTTTTAGACAAGTCAACAATTAACAATTAAAATCCTTGGAATCATTCTGTTTATACTGGATACAGTCCAACCTCATCACCACCCAATTAGAACTCTATCAGCCCAATTTAACCCCAAACCAGTGACGGCACAGACAAAATTAGAACAGAAGCCAAACCAGGTTGGAGATCAAGATGGCTTCAACATGGGATTCAGCTGATCTAACCCTAACCTGCCAAGTTTCTACAGACATCCAGTTGTAAAGTCAGATTCCTTCAGGGACCATATGCACAATGCTAGTCCCTTAGATTTCCACATTGGTTGTAATTTCCCTCTCCATTAGTTACAACCCCTAGCAGACACTAAGTCAGATGAGGTTGCCCTAATAGGAGCAAAAAACCGCCAATAACTTTAGCATCCACATAACATGGAGGTGATATCATTCTAAGCAAGACAAAAAAGGGGGAACATCATAATATTATCACAAACACAATACTGCCATATCACTAGACTATGTAAAATATATTTCCATAAAGAAAGTTATCACAGAGCCTGTAATTTACCAAACCACCTTGCTCCACCACCAAGCAATATGGGATCAAGGGAATCAGTTTTTTTTTTTTTTGAAAAAGGAATCAGTTTTCAAAAATGAGAGTGCTAGAGTGAAATCCTAATCTATCAATAATTTTCTTAAGGTAAACAATCCAGGCAATTATCCTCAGGCAGCATGGGCTAAAAGAATTTAATTACCATCACATATCTATCAAGGTCTGCAAAACCCAACATCATGACATGTAAACTTGCCACCAAGGGATTGGCACAATGGTAGAGCCACCCCATTGACATCCAAGAGGTCATGAGATCAAATCCCATGCCCACCATATTTACATTCTCGAAAAAAAAAATGTAATCTAATCAGATAACTAACCTGCATATGAACTCGCCTTTTCCTGGCAACCACAAGCCCTGACTGGCTAAGAGAATGCTGCTGGTCAACATCTTTTCTGTGTAGACCTTGAGAACTTCCCTGAGACTTCATCTCAACCTTCCTGCCCTGAAGACTTCCAGAGCATGTGCTACTAGGAGCACAACGAGCACTTGACGTCATGACCGTGTTGTGCTTTTCAGTTGTTGAAGGCCACAATTTTGTTGAGAGAGGATCATCCCCAGGCATGCGAAATTTCACGGAGTATCTCTCTCGAGCACGATATAACTCCATTCTATGTCGTTCTACAGCATTTATGTCATCTTTAACATATTGCAAATCCATTTGAACCTACAATAAGTAAATATTAGTAAAACACAGAACCAACTTTCAGCTACAAGGAAATGGCATCGTACAAAAATTAACAGAAAACCCTTCCAAAAAAGTTAACAGAAAAAATGAACATCATTCAAAGCAGTTTAATAACTGGTAAAGTGATTTCATCCTCGCATGTTCCAGGCACCATTAAGTCTGGGCTTTGTCATCCAAGATCATATGCAATAAACTTCTTCAAATATATATCATAACATCAAGGTTGAGTTATTTAACATTATGATGGCACCAGAAACAATTACATATAGCAACCATGCATCATTTACACCAACACCTACCTTTGACGCCACATCCTAGACTCCCTTTAGTCCTTCCTGCCTTATCATGGAGCATAGCAAGACATAAAGACTTGGTACCAGAATCTATCAGCATCTTCAAATGACTGCCTTGGATCCATTATGGCTTATCAGCAAATAGGTTATCATGTTCCAAAGTTGTCAGCCTGACCAAGGCTTGGACGTAAATGCTAACAAACAATATTAAAACATTAACCAATCGGAAACAAGGGAGTCAAGGGTAATTAAGTGCCACACTACTAACAAACTGGAAGAAAAGGTATTATACCACTTAATCGTGAAAGCCACCTCGTGAACCCTACCATGGCAGGCCAAGTTTAGCTAAAAGACATTACTAGAGATGGAGTTTTTCCTGATTAACTGAGTCCTAATGTGCTCAGCTCACAGTCTACAAATTCTTTCTCCAAAACTTTTTTTTTGAAAAAGGAAAAGGTAGTTATCCAGAGTGATAACTACCCAAAATCTTATAAAATAGAATCAACAATAAACAATATTACAACAGGCAGACACCAAGGTCCCCCACTCACAACGATTCAACCCAAAGAGAAAACAAAGAGTCGATAGACTCAACAAAATTCTCCACGTAAGGTCTCAGGCCCCGGAAGACCACCGCATTCCTACCCAACCAGATTCCTCAAAGGACCGCCAACGGCCTGGCCTTCTCCTTCTTCGTACAGAAAACAAACCGTCCGCCACCACCACCTCCACTTCTGAAGCTACGGCAGAATTTCTCAAACAGTCGACACTCCTACCATCTCCCGCCCATCCTGTCCCAAATTTGCACCACAAAAGGGCAATCGAAAAAAAGGTGGTCAACGTCCTCCTCATCACCCCCACACAAAGAGCATACCTTACACTCTCCAGGAGCCCACCTTACCCTCCACACCTTAGTCACCAGTCTTCTCCTCTTAAGCAGCCAGGAAAAACTCTTGACTTTCAGCGGACATGCGGCTTTCCAAATCTGTCTGCAGTCCCTTACCAGATCCAGCTCCACCTCAGGACCACCAGCGGACAATCTCCTGTACGCAGCCGCAACTGAAAACTCACCTTCCTCCCAACCAAACATGTCTGTACCAGCCGCCGGATGCAGTCCCTCCAACTCAGCAAGTAAGGTCTGGAAATCATGCATTCTCGCATCTGACAAACTGCCAACGAAACGCGAGCACCACCCATCATCCCACACCTCAGCCACAAACGCCATCTTGTTCTGGGACAAGGCAAACAGTCTCTGAAATCTTCTGTAAAGCGCTCCATCACCTGTCCAGTCATCCTGCCAGAATCTGAAAATCCCCCCTGTTCCCAACACAGGGACAAAGCAGTTCCTTACCCTAGGGGCCACCGTCGAAAAGCCTTTCAGGAAGTGAGAAGCATCCCTCGGCGGAGACACCAGGAGATCTCAACGCATCGGACAGCCATATGCCGTCTCAAACACCTTGCCCAACAGATCCCCCTTTCCTTCCAACAGGCACCCCACCCACTTCACCAACAGACTGTCATTAAATCTCTCCAAATCCCTCACGCCGAGCCCCCCATCTCTCAGCGGTCTGCAAACCTCCTTCCAAGCAACCAACCTGGCACCCTGTCCACTCGTCCCCTGATTAGACCAAAAGAAACTCCTCATAGTTCGTTCAATCTTTGCAATCACTTGTCGAGGCATCTTCAGTACGGAAATGAAATATGACGACATCGTCGACAAAACCGCCTTGAACAGGATCAACCTCCCACCTCTAGACAGAAGCCTAGACGCCCACCCCTCCAGCCTCCCAACCAACCTCTCCACCAGGGAGGTCCAGTCTCTCACCAGAATCCTCCCATCTGACAACGGCAGGCCCAAATACTTAACCGGAAGCTTACCCTGTTCTATGCCGAGACCCAAACTACATCCCCTTGCCTCTGCCCCAGTCATGTTGAAGGGGACAAAATCCGACTTAGCCAAGTTAATCTGCAATCCAGATGCCTCACCCAGTAAGAAAACAAGGAACCTCAACCTTCTGGCCTCCGTTTCTCCACCTTCAATAAAGAAGATCGTATCATCCGCATATTGGAACAAAGGGATACTCGTCCCATCCCTCAGGGAGAAACCACTCACCAATCTTCTTTCACAAGACCTCCTCGCCGCCCTAGCAAGAGCATCCACAGCAATCACAAAGAGCATCGGGGCCAGCGGACAACCTTGCCTCACCCCCTCCTAGGCTGGATCCAACCCCCAGCTGGGTTTCCATTGATAAGAACCGAGAAAGACGTCGTAGTGACGCACTTCTTCATCCATTCAATCCACACTGGCGGGAACCCCCTCTTCACCAAGGACGCCCAAAGAAACGACCACTGGATTGAATCATAGGCTTTGCTGAAATCGACCTTCCATAAGAAAGCCTTCTTCTTATCTCTCTTCCAGGATGAAAGGATTTCCGAGGCCATCACATAACCCTCCAAAATATTTCTGTCAGGGACAAAAGCCGTCTGCATCGAGTATATAATCTCACCCAATGTCCTCCTCAATCTGTTCGCCAAAAGCTTCGCTACCACCAGGTAGATAGCATTCGAAAGAGCTATCGGTCTGTACTCCTGAATCTCCTCAGCACCCTCCCTCTTCGGCAATAAGAACATATAGAATTTGTTCAGCCTATTAAATCCCGAGTTGCCCGTTCTAAACTCTTGTACCACTTGCATTACGTCTTCTTTCACCACCGGCCAGAACTCTCTGTAGAAGGCAATCGGAAAGCCATCCGGCCCTGGACACCCATCCGCGTTCAACCCCCAAATTGCCTCACGGACCTCATCCTCCCCAAAAGAATCCGTCAAGAGGTCGACATCCGTCTCCCTGATCTGTGGTATCCCAGATCCTAACCACCTCCACCTTCCCCCCCGTCTCCGCCCCGTAAAACCTCTAAAATAACTTGCAGCTGCCCCTCCCACCGCTTCCCTTCCCACAAATTCCTCCCCATCCACCACCAATCTATCAATCCAGTTCCTCCTTCTCCTACCCGACGCAGCCATATGAAAAAAGCGGGTATTGGAATCGCCCTCCTTTAGCCACTTCTGCCTAGACCTTACCCTCCACTCCACCGCCGCTTTCCGGTCTTCCTCCTGAATCACCTAAGTCTACCTCGCTCTGTAAACCCTATCATCTTCTGAAAGGAGTCCAACATCCTCTACTCTGTCCAAGCGTGTAATCGCAGCAAGAGCCTCCTCTTTCTTCCTCCCGCGTTCCTCCCTAATCTGCCTGATGTGGGTCTTCAAGAAAGATCTCAAATCCCTCAGTTTCGCTTCCAATCTGGCAACCGTCGACCCTTCCGCCTGAGAAGACCTCCACCGTTCCTCAACCAAACCCCTAAAGCCCTCCTCCATGAGCCACGCTTTGTCGAACTTAAAGTAAGTGCCATGCCTCCACTCCTCGTTCGACGTCCACATCAAGGAGGTGTGATCCGAGAATGGGCGCTCCAAAGGCCTAACCTCCGTCATCGGGAACAACTCTACCATCGCCATCAAAGCCAGAAATCTGTCAATACGGGACCGCTACCCTCCAGAGTTCCTCCAAGTGTATAGACAGGACAACTGAGGCATATCAACCAGCCCCTGGTCCGCCACAAAGTCCACAAACGCCTCAGAGCCCTGTCCAAACCCCTTCGGTCACCCGGCCTGTCCTCAGCCGACAGAGTAACATTAAAATCACCACCAATCAGCCAAGGAACCCCCTGGAAAGCTGCCGCAATCTGGCCCAGATCTTCCCATAAGACCTGTCTTCTCCGACCGTCCGTCGGGCCATAAACCGAGGAGAGGAGAAAACATGTGCCGTCCCGGCGTCTCTGAAGTCTGACAGTGACAACGTTGGATCCAAACAGAGTGTCTAGCAAGGAGAACTCCTCCTCCCTCCACCCCACAGCAATTCCCCCCGCACACCCATCCGCATCCAGGGCCAGGAAACCCCTACAACTCTCTCCCCCCACCTCCGTCCACAACCTTCCATCACAGCTCCCCCACTTCATCTCTTGGAGCAAAACCACATCAGGCCCCCATCTCTGAATTTACCCTCGCAAAACAGCCCTTCTCGACGGGTCATTCAGACCCCTCACATTCCAGGACAGGGCCTTAGTCATGAGGTCATCCGGGAGCCACCTCCAGAAATCAGTCGTCTGAACCCCATCATTTCCGTCACATGGTCCTCCTCTTCTATCAACAGACGATGAACCTTCTGGCTCCCCTCACCACCACATACCTTACCTTCTCGTCCCGCAGTCTCCATACCGCCAATAGTCAGCAGCTCCCCGCCGCCACACCAGCCCCCAGCAGCCCAGCTCCGTCTCCTAGCGGCCTAGCCACCTCAACAGCCTTCTTCTCCGCCCTTGCAGCCACCAGCCCCCCTGCATCTGCCATCAGCGCATCTGCCGCAGCATCTGCCACCACTGCACCTGCCACCAACGCCTGCCACCTCCACCTTGCCATCTGCAACTGCCTCGTCCCTACCTTCATCTGGCAACTGCCGCCCCACTGCCACCTCCGGAACAGACAAGCCTCCGCCGCTGCCCCCAGCAGACGCCGTCGCTGGCGACCCGGCTTCACCAGGCGACCCCAGCCCCTCCGGCGACCGACGTTGGTCGACCCCAGCCACCCCCCCAGATGGGGTCTTCCGAGCTAAACCCCTACGGTACGACCACCGCGGCCAGTAGAAAAGTCTCTGCGAACGGGTCCGCCTCCGCTCCCGTCGTCGCCCACCCCCCTCTCCACCAATCGTGTCCTGTCCTGCCACCCCCTTCTCCACTCAGATCGGGTTAGCCAAAGGGTGCCTCGAGTCCTCTCCAGCAACGTCCCACCTCTCTTCTGCAGAGAGCCGGGGGCGCGGAGTCGCCCGCGCAAGAAAACCCGACCCAGCAACAGCACCGGAGCCCTCAATTCCGCAACCGAGTCCGCCAGTCACCCCTCCTTCAAAACCAGGGCTCGAAATGACGCCGCCAGCGCACCCGCGATTAGCGGAGCCACTCGGCCTCAGCGCCGCATTCACCTCCCCCGACCCCTCCGCAAAGGTCGCAACTACCCTCCGCATTCCCGCCCCTTCGTCTGCCATCGATTGCGCCACGGAAGTCGCAGCCGCCCCACGATTCCCGCCGCAATCTTCGCCATGACCTTCGACCTTCCCGAGGGCGGTCCGGCCCTCCACCCGCCTGCCGCTACCGCCTCCACACACCGCCGCCGCTCCACCACCCACCACCTCAGCAAAAGACCTAGGGTTCTCGGAACCCCAGGAAACACGGAGGAGCCAGGCGAAGCCACCCCACCTAAGCACCAACCTCTCCACCAACTACTGCCTCGGCTACATCTCCACCCATGCCTCAACCCGCGACAGATCAACCGCCTTCAGGCCGAGGCCCCCGCATCTGCGTAACCTTGCAAAAGGGGCAACCACCGCCGCCACCACCTCCACCGTGCGGAGGAACAGCAGGATCCCCTCAATCAAGACCCTCCTCCTCACGCCTGCCGGCGGTCTCTCCGCCAAAGCTCCATCAGACCTGACCGACCACCGGCACCTCGCCACACCACCAACACACCGGAGCACCCTGAAAACCACCCGCCTCAACTCCACCCGGCTCAGTCCCAGCACCACCATCCGCCCGCCTCCCAGAGAGGCCACCCCTAACCGACCTCCGTCGATCCCCAAGTAGGCGACGACCACCTCCCTCAGGGCTTCCACCTCCACCGACCCCTCCAAAACCACCGCCACCAGCGCCGACAACAGCCTTCCTTCCAGCGCGCCCATCTCCTCAGACCATGGCGCTTCGACCTCCACGAGGGGCACTCCCTCCGGAGGGGGCGGACGTGTCTCCCCTCTCCCCGAGGAGATCCCCACACCCGACCTCCGCCGCCCACAGCTCAACCTCTGATGACCCAGGGCACCACACCGGGTCCCTGCACACCACCGCCACGTGCCCCTCACCAAGGCATTTGAAGCATCTCACCGACGTCGCATCCTTCCTCGATCTCCTGCCCACCACCATCCAGCCCGGGCCAAACCTCCCCGCCCCCGACGCCAGACCTCTCTCTCCCTCTCCCTCTCCCTCTCCCCCTCCCTCTCTCATTCTTCTTCTCTACCTAATCTAGAAGTTGTTCCAGTCATCTCCCACAAGAAGATCTTAATTTTCAATATATTCCCTCTTTCTCCAAAACTTTTCGAATTAAAAATCTTGTTTTCACAAAAAGGCAAGCAGATCTAGCCACATAGAGCAAAGGAAAACTTTTTATGTCATAACACATATGAGAGGCAAAATTGAGGCAACAGGACACCCTGGTTATCACTATCACAACCAGAGAAAGGCAAAGGTGAGATTGCAGCTGCAGCTTGCAATTTCAGAACAAATAATCCAAACCAGGGATTTTAACACATTACCGAGGTCAGCTTTTCTGAACAAATACATCTTAAAAAATAAAAAATAGATCCTTTATATCATCCAGGAACCAATTTTTCTGTAACAGATTGCATAAATTCAGATCCCTCATGTGTTACAAATCAGAACACCATGCAGAAACAATGCCCAAGAACAATTTCCCAAGCATCCCACGGGGAAGACACCATTGAAGAAATTATTATCAAATTCATCTAAAAAAGTAGAAATAATGATCACAAAGCAAAATAAAGAACAAATCAAGCCATTTCACCTCATTCAGTTCATCAAGTTTTTGCTTCCTAAGACAGTGCAAGAAGTCAAGGAGTATCTGCATATTTGTCTCTGCTTCTTCTTGTTCCTTCCTTCTTTTCTTCTCTGCAAGGAGACTCAATAGGGTATCCATCTCCTTAATTGACATATCGCATCCCTGACTATGGAAAGAACAGAATGTCACAGCTAAGGTCCCACCAACATAGAAAAAATGAAAAACCAATTAAGTCTGCTTAGAAATTGTCCATGCACTTTTTTTAACTTTACATCTAAAAGAATACTATGGCATGCGATAGGATAAAACACATGGTATAAGGACCATCACCATTATGCTACAATATATTGAAGCATTTTGGAGTCATATCTCATAGAATAAGCCAAGTTGGCCTTAAAATTTTATTATCATTTCCAAGTTCTAAGACAAAACCATTTAGGCATTTTTTTTGACAAAGCGGGGATATAAAAATTAAGGGGAAATAAGAGAAAGGTGAGATGAGTGATAAAGAACAGCAAGGAGAGAATGGTGGGTAGAAGCTTGTGGAGTAGGAGGAAGGGGATGGCCACCAAGGTGACCAAGACAAAGCACATAAGGTCTATGGGAAGGCAAACAACTACAAGAAGGGTACTTTGCTTTAGGTACAAAAGATGGGGCCATCTTGTCACCAATGTCACAACTCAACATGTGGTGGCTTGGGCCATTGAAGCTTCACATATACAAGGAGGAAGTCGTTCACCTAGCCAGCCTTGAAGGGATGTCAAAGTTGGGTCAAGATGGCTGCAAAGTTGAAGGTGCGGACAAAACCAATTGAGATATGTGCACCCTGGTCCATATTAAGTGCTACAGCCTCACGAATGCTAAACAAGCATTGATTGGTGATGTTGAGTGGAAGTCCCTCTCTAGAGACAATTGATGCATTTTTCAAGGCCTATATCAGAGTGACGGTGAAGATCAAACTGAGTATGGTTGGGAACAACAAGATTGTTTTTCATGGTGTCTAGATTGAACATGTGTCTCGGCTACTTTTTCAATCAATGAAGTGTGACAATTGGGTCATGAGGTGGCCAAATGTTTAACTCCAACAGGGCTTTTGAAGAACAACTTCTGTCAATGGTGGAAAATAATGTCAAGATTGTGCGTATCCTGCTCCACCTATGATGCATGAAGACGACTGAGAGTGTTGTCTCTACTTTTGGCAAGTTAACTGCCTACCATTCATTGAGCATGGAAGATCATGATATAAAGTTTATGAATGCCACTGTAAGAAGGACGTCCCTAAGAAGCTTATTCTTCATGAAGGGGGCTCATCTTGGCTCCTTTGTATCAGTATTAAGGAAGAGAAGCCCAAGTTTGTAAAGGAGACAACAACGTTTGTGGGGGTTGTGAAGACGGCTATAAACCTGACGGGGACTAGGATACCTCATCAATGGATTGGTGATGAAAGCTGGCAAGAGGCATCGGTGGGGGCATGTTGGCTATGATACATCCAACAAAGAATGTGGAGAGTCAACCAAGGGTGGCAAGTCTAGTTGTTGCAGGGAACTCAAAAAGTCGTTGCCTCACTTTGAGTATTGGACAGAAAGAAACTATCACCATGACGAAAAGAAATCTTAATCTCTCTTATGTAGAGACATATGGAAAAATAATAGATACATCCAAAAGGAAAAAGAGAATAAATGTCAAGTGCATAAATCCCCACACTCTCACTCAAGTTGAGGCGTAGAGATCTACAAGACCTAACTTGTCACACAAGAATAGATGCTTCTTCTTGTTCAATGCCTTCATGAATATGTATGCAAGTTACAACTCCAAGGTTACGTAAGGGGTGACAATCTTTCCCTCCATGAGTGCATTTTATATGAAATGACAATCCAGTTCGATATGCTTGGTCCTTTCATGAAACATTGAATTGGAAGCCATGTAAGTGGCTGATTTGTTATCGCCATACAAGGGAATAAAAAAATGTGCAGAAATACCAATATCATTCAAGGAGACAACCCACATAACTTCGCATGTTGTGTGCACTATGGAACTATACTCTGCTCAGCATTGAAGCGAGACACCATTGTTTGCTTCTTGCTTCATCATAAAACAAGATTTCCTCTAAGGAAAACAACACAGCCTGTAGTAGATTTTCTATCCTGGACTACCCTTACATAATCAGCATTTGAATATAAGACAATATCAGTAGAGTTGTTATTTTTATAACGAATGCCCTTTCCAAGATTTCCCTTCAAGTACTTCAATATTAGGCAGATACCATGCCAATTGCTATAGGATGGTTTCTCTGTATACCAGTTGACTCTACTCACTGTGAAGCTAATTTTTGGGCAAGTAACTGTCACATACGGTAACTTTCCAACAATGCTCCTTAGCAAGTACCATCTTCAAAAGGCGGATCATCTTCAAGTAATAGTCTTTCTCTACTATTCTACAAGTGCAACAGAAGGTTTTGTGCCTAACAATCCTACCTCATCAAGAATCTGCAAAGTATACTTCAGCTAGAACAAAGAGAAGACATTGTCCTACTGTGCTACTTATATTAACAAGAAGTATCTCAAGTGTCCAAAATCATTTGTAACAAAGGTCTTGTGCAAGAATTCCTTAGTCAATTTCATCCCTTCTACATCATCACTAACCAAGATCATATCGTTCAGATAGACTGCTAAGATCACAATCCCCTTTGCATGTTTTCTTATAAAGATTGAATGATCTGAGAAAGACCAATTGAACCCAATCTCTAGTACCTTTAAACTTAGCCTCTCAAACTAGGCTTTAGGGCTCTATTTAACACCATAGATGGCCTTCTTCAATCTACAAACGCAGTCCCCACTAATCTCATATCCAGGGGGTTGACGCATATAGACCTCTTCCGTGAGATCCCTATATAGGAAGGCGCTCTTAATATCTAGTTAATATAATGGCTGCTACTTATTTACTGCAACAAATAATATGACCTGTATAGATGAGACTCTCTCCACAAGAAAGAAAGTCTCAAAATAATCAACCCTATAAGTCAAGGTAAAGCCTTTTGCAACTAAGCATGCTTTGAACATGTCAAATGCACCATCTGCCCGATATTTGATTGGGTAGACCCATTTGCAATTACCAAGGTTGCACCTGGTGGACAAGGTATCAACTCCTACGTGCCAAGTGAGATCAAGGCACTCCTCCCATCATCTATAGCTGCCCTCCAATGGGATCCTATGAAACCTCAATATGATCATGTGGTAGAACTGTGCTAGTAAAAACATTGGCAAGCTGCTTTAGATCATGACTCAAGTGGTCAGTTGAAGTGTAATGAGATATCAAATGTAGAGTGCAGGATCAGCTGGACTTCCAAAAGCAATAGATCGATTATTTGTCTCTCCCCAACATGTGGGGGGAGATACTCTGGTAGGATGCTCCTCAAAAGAAGAAACAGGGGTTGTAGGCAATGGAGTCTCTCATCTATGATACACTTGAGTCTAAGTGCCAAATTAATACACGATCCCTCTTTAGAGAAATATGGAACCTTCTCAAAAAATGTGGCATCTACAGTAACTATGTATCTCTTGTACACTGGGTCATAGCATCTATATCCTTTCTAGGTACAAGAATACCCTAGAAAAATGCACTTCACTACGTATGGAGAAAATGTCCTACAAGACAAAAGTCTAAACAAAACACGTACAACCAAACACATACAGAGGCAATGCAAAGGGACACTCTAAGTCTGAATGCAACAATTGGTAGGGTATTTTGCCACAGAGAACTGATGATGTTACCCAATTGATAAGGCAAGTTACTGTCAAAACTGCATCCCCCAAAAATTGCTTGAATTTTTGCTCTGCAACACCATTCTATTGAGACATGTGAATGCACGAAGTCTAATGGATAGTCCCCTTGCTAGCAAATAAAGTCTAGAGATCTGCCTACATAAATTCCAAAGCATTCACTCAGGAATATCTATATGGATGATAAATATCCAATCTACACCTCCACAAAGAATCGTTGTACAATCTAAAGAATCTTAGAAGACCCAGGTAGATCGACCATAGTCACCAACAAATATCACAAAGTATTTATAACCTTCAGCACTAATAATCCTGGCAAGCCCCTAAACATCACAGTGCACAATACGAAAGGGAGAGGTACTCACCCCTTTAATACGACAAGAAAAAGAACTCTGATGGTGTTTACCTAATTGATAGGCCTTACAATCAAAGGTAGTGGTACCAAGCACAAGATCTGAGAACATTCGCCACATCTTGTCCATAGACGGATGACTAGGACGTTGATGCCACAATAAGGAATCTAAAGATATGGAAGCAGCACCAACAAATAGTGATGTGATGTCAAGAAGGTATAATCCATCCTTATCTATACCTCTACCAATAATCTCATTGGTTTGCCTATCCTAAAAGTAACAGTGCATGTCACCAAAGATAACTCTACATCGAAGATCCTTGCAAAGTCTACTAACAGACAAAAGATTCATAGGAAACTTCGAAGCACAATGTACCTCTGATAGCTACAATCTAGAAGATATCTGGATGTCACTAACTACAGTCACCGGAGAACGAGAGCCATTAGCTACCTTTATTGATGTTTCATGTCTAGTCTATTTGGATGCCTGCAACATGCTAGTATTCCCAATGAGATGGATTGACACTCTTCAATCAATTACCCAATGTTCATGTGTGGCAGGAGGCACAATCTTATGTACTCTATTTTGGCAACCACCATGGCTACACCACAACACAATACCTTTTTATGCAACCACACATACGCAATCCAACTTCCAACTAACAGTACAGTAGTCAGAAGATCAGTAGGTACTAGGAAACAATCCCAAGCACAATTGGGGAGACACCAATCACTTCCACTGTCAATACACCCACGAAATCAACAACACCAGCAACAGCAACACCAGCAGGAACAATGGCAGCTACAGTAGGAGAATTCACAGATTTACAACCCCACAACAGCGATGATTCCAACGCACAACTCTTCTGCTCCAGCCTTAACGTTGTCGCTGAACGAAGAAAAGGGTCACCAAACCCAACAACAACGAGAGGCAATGCTAGCAACATCATAGGAGCTGCACAGCAGATTCGAACCGAAGGGCAACCAAAGAATGCCTCTAAACAGATTCGAAGCAGCACTGGAGTCAGTGAAGGCCTTCTAGGCAGCACAGCGGAGGAGTTGGTGACAATGCTCAGCCACTGGAATGCCCTAGGGAGAAGCAATGCAGTGCAAATGGTTCAGCGGAACCCTAATCACCTAAGGTGACGCCAATGAAGCTTCTAGGTTGCCACCCAGGGCGCTGCAGCGAGAATGATAAGTCAATCACAACCTCAATCAAGAGATGCGAGGAGATGAAGGCCCTAGAGGGTTGCCCAAATAGAAGGGCTCATCGGTGGCCACAAGGCCCGAAGACACCACTGAGAGGCCCCTTGGGTTAGGGTTCAAGTGGCATTTCTTTTTTTCTTGTAGTGGAAGAAAGAAAAGGGGAGAGAAATTGAGCAGGTACGGAGCACCCATCTAGAACCACAGCTCTAATACCATGTTGGACAAAAAGAATGTCATTATTACGAAAGGAAACCCTAATCTCTCTTATGTAAAGAGATGGGAAAATAATAGATACATCCAAAAGGAAACAGAAAATGTCAAGTACATAAATCCCCACAAGTATCTTGGAGCAAGAGAAATAAATGACAATGGGGAAGCTTTTTAAAAGAGGAATTACGAAGAGGAGGTTATTTGAATAAAGCCCTCTGCATAGAATATATGACATTAGGAGAGACAGAGGTGAGCTTCACAAAAGAGCATTACGTCTGCTGTAAACTTGGAAAGCTTGCCAAAGTGAACAAAAGATCTTAAGTTAAATCCCTTGTTCAAATTTTAGATTGTTAATTAATCAGGATGATTTTGTATCACTAATATGATCACTAATCAATCAACAAGCAAACACAACAACTGACCTGCTGTAGTGCCATGCGAAGATGCTCAGCAGGTGATGCAGTTTTAGCAATCTGACAGGCAGATGTCTTCTTCAGCAACTGCAGCAAATGATGGCAAGCAATTAGCACTCTATGCATAGTAAATAAATAGATGACAAGTTAAAGCATTAAGACTCGGATCCCAAAACCATGCCTAGTGAACAATTAGACATTTATAGATTTACACAGGAACTCATTCTTAAGAAGTATGCATATTGAAAAGTAACTGTCTAAAAGTTGAAAAGCCATGAAGGCCCTGCTTATAATTTTTATCAACTGCGGCAAAGTTTTTCCCAGTACCATGTCAAGAGATACTCTATAGAAGATGTTGGAGGAGGTATGCAAGTTTTGTATGACAACCTTATAAAAGACATGCATGCAACAGTTGTTGCTTGTGTCACAACTGATATTAGACAGCATGATGTTTTATTTAAACCAATAACATCCCGTTAATGAGGGTTACCTTTGAGCCATTGCCTATGCATCATGGTCATGGATGAGTTAAAGCAACACATCCTAGACAAGGTACCTAAGTTAAAAAGATGGCCTTTTTAGCAAAAGAGGGGAAAGTATGGCTAGTGGAAAGTAGCCCTCTGAAAAAGGATAACAAGCAGCCAGTGAATAACGTGATAAATGGAGGGAACAGGAAAGTTGAAAACTAGAAAAGGACCCTTAAAGTGAAGGATTTTCAACTTGGTAGGACCAAGACTGAACAACTGGCATGCAAGTCCAATGTGGAAGAAAGCATGGATAAAGGTGAAACCAGGAAGACATTGCATTTCATGGGGGGAAAACTGCAACATATTTAGACTCTAGAGTTGTTTCTTCAACATCATGGAATGACCCATGGATATGTCATGCAAAGATCAATCTAAGATAGTTTAGATCAAGATGAACATAGGTTTCCATAAACATGCCGTCAAAAATACAAGAACCAACAATATCATTTAGTAGTCAGGCAGCAAAGTAGCATGCATGAGCTTTGCAGTTCTAATGGTTATCCTATGTCACAATGGTATTGTGAAAACAAAAGAATCTCTGATCCAAAAGGGGGACAGAAACACACACACACACACACACACAGAGCGAGAGAGAGAACTTGCTCTTGTCTATGGAATTGAAGACTACCTAGTTAAGTCACACTACCAGGTATTGCAGGTTTCTTCATTTTGGGTGACTGGATCACTTCCCGAATCCCATCTGGTATTGTTGGGTATAACACGTGAACACCAAGCCCATCCCGAAGCAATAAAACTTGGAAGATTGACTCTTTTGAACAAGAGAAAGTAATCCTCACGGGATGATCCAAAACTTACTTGGAAAAACCTTGCTTGTCTTTGTAGATATTTTCTAAGCTTAAACATATGACGATTCCCCTCAATTGACACTGGAAGATTCTACCTTGTCAAGAGGCACACTACTAGGGATTGTTGTGGCTCTGCACATTTTGGGTGACTTGGTCATTTCCTGAATCCCATTTTGTACTGGACCGGCTATAACATGTGAACATCAGGTGGCCCATGCCAAAGCAATTAAAATGCACGACATACTCCTCCCAACAAGAGGAAGTAATCGCTATCCAGGGCTTGCTTCTGAAAAAGCTATCCTGCCTTAAGTGTTTGGTAGTTTCATTGCATAATATCGGAAAATTCTACAACACCCACATACAACCGCAATCAAGAAGAACTTGGATCTCTCTCTCTCAATGCTAATTTTTCAAAGTATCATGAAATTCTTTGGTGTTATGCATTACATATACAACCAAAATTCATCATGAAGAAACCCAAAACAAACGAAAGATGTGATTTTGCACCGGCTTCCAGCACCGACGGGTCGACCAACCACGGGAATCGGGAGGAGGAAGGAAGAAGGGACGACCTTGTTTAGGAGGAAATTGGGGTAGAGCTGGTTGCCGGTGAGGTAGTTTGCGCAGGAGGGGCAGTCGTTCTTGTTCTTGAGATGGGTGACGATGCAGATGTAGCAGAAGCTGTGACCGCACGCCGTAAGGAACGCGTCCTTCATCACCCCCATGCATATGGGGCAAAGCAGGTCCCTGTCGACGGCGCCGCCACCGGCGTCCGGCCCGCCACCGCCCGTGGTCTCCTCGTGAGGCAGAGGGGGGTGGGCGTCCGCGGTGCCGGTTGTGGCAGCGAGGGCGGCGTCGGTGGTCTCAGAGGTGGAGTGCGGGGCGGCGGCGTGGGTGGTCTCGGCCTTGACCACCGACGGCACGAGGGCGCCGCCGCCGGAGGGATCCGTCATCTGGAAGCTCTCGCGCTCCACCTTCGCTCGGGAATTGGAGTTGGGGATTTGGGGATGATGGGGTAAGTCGTGAGGGCGGAAACAGACCACGTCGGTCGAGAGGGAATTAATTGGGAATCGAAGTCAGAGAGAGGGAGAGAGAGAGTGAGAGAGCCTCTTCTTTCTCGCCCTTCCTTCCAGTGGTGTGGTGATGAATGATGATGGCGGGAGCGTGTGAGGGAAAGGGGAGGGAAGGGGCGACGAGTGAAACTAATTAATAATAACGGGTGGTGGAGAGCGGACTTTGGGTCGGTGGGGCCCATCCGAATTTTATCCGTGTGCTTGGGCCTCGGATGAATTGGGCCCCGTGGGCCCACTCAGGATCCCTTGTGGGTAAGTTTTCCTGAGAGTGACCACAAGTAAGATATTGAAATTTTAAAATTAGAAAATTAAAAAATAATAATAATAAACGGGGAAAGAAGGAGGAAGGTTTGTCCACGTGTGTGCCGAGTTGTCAAGTTTGCTTCTAAGATGGTAGTCTGGATGTTTTAGAAATAAAAGTTGGGGCTGTTACCGGCAGAGATTTACAATTTAGGTTTGTCTTATTAAACTCAACTTTACGTGAAGGGCAATTAAGGTTATGGATCGAGAGGGCTTGAGACAGAAAAAAAAGTAAAAAATGATATGAACAATTTTACGGTTAGGTCTAAATGTATTTTACAAGTTCAAGTCATAACTTTTGTTATTTTTTTATATATTGTAAGAAGAATTTCATATTAGATCAATTTAGACAAAAATGTGAGGGTCTCATGTATAAAATTTATGAGGATACCATCACATGAAAATTTATGAGGATACTATCACATGACCTAAATGTGGCTAATCAACATTTAATTAGGTCATTAAGGTCTAATCACTTGTTAATCATCATCTAATAACGTTAAGTTAATGATAAGAGATCACTCCCCCTAGTTAGGTTGATGCCAACTTATCTAACGTTAGATGTAATATATCTAACGTTAAATAACTATGGTAAGGTAGAGCAAGAACATTTAGGAGATAACAAAGTTTACATCTAACTGAACACTTAACGTTAAATATAATTCGTCTAATATTACATAGCCAAACAAAAAATGCTTTTTGACCACTTTCTTGCTCATTAGCTTGGCATGTGAGAAGTAGTTTTTGAATGTTTGGGTGTGAACCTGCAAGATCTTTTTGCCACGAAATAAGCCTTCTATATAAGAGAATGATCCCCTACCTTCTTCAAACTTCATAACATCATTTTACACTCCAATCAAGCAATTAAATCACCTAGAGACCTTCGCCATCTATTTTTTCAACTTCGCTTGGCTCTTTGAGCTCTTAGACACCAACTTCAAGTCACTTGGAACTACACACAAGATCTCCCTACTATGCCACACTTCCACACATCTAAAGGGAGTTCTTATTTGCATTGTTAGATAATTCTTGATTGTTATAATTTCATATATGAGACTATCTGTAAGACATTATTAAGTTATTTTAAGTTATATTTCTCAATCTAAATTGTATTCCGACGGCTTGGGTTGTAGTTCCCTATATTCTTAAGAGAGGGGTTTACTCTTGATTAGTAAAGCAAGAGTGGGTTGTAAGAAGGGTTTAGATATCCCATAAATACCTCATTGCACAGTAATTCATGCATGTTAAATATGTTCTCTTATGCTATTTTCTAACTTTACGTGTTTAGATTAAATAATTTTACATGTATTTTGTAAATATTTACATTTGTGCATTTTATGGAGAGAAAGATAGAGAGAGAGATCGAACTCCCATTTCCACCTCATTTCCATTTCAATTTCACCACATTTCCATCACCTAACACCACTTACATTAATTTCCATAACATCCTTAATGCCTACCTATAAAAATCCTAAAATATCCTCTCTAAAAAAATATATATGCCTAACAGCACTTATCCCCACCCGCACCTATCATCCTCACCCATCACTTATATAACCCTCTCCATTCCCCCTCCATGCGGTTATCGGCACCCACCATACCACCTAATGATTGACTTTCGCAGGGTTTTGAAAATATGTTCGTTGCAGTATTACCACGACAAACAATTGTCACATTTTATTTATTTATTACTCGAAATTTAAAAACATTCCAAGGTCGAACTCAGGGAGCAATTTGATCTTTAAAAGTAGAAAAAATCACAATTCTCAAATATGTTTAAGGAAGATAAATGTTATAGAGACAAAAAGTAGATTATCTCTTTTTTTTCTTTTTTTTTCTCCTCTCTTTCTTCTTTGCTTTCTCTCTTCTCTTCTTTCTCTGTCTTCAAACGTCTGATTCTTTGAATCAGACGTCTTAACTACCTTTCACTACAGTGTCACGCCTTCTTCTTCTTCCTTTCTTCTCTTTGGCTTCTTCTTCTCTTCTTTCTTTTCTGCTTGGCTTTCTTTCCTTTTTGCGGCAGCTCTTCCCGCCTTCTCTTTTCTTCTTTTTCTCTTTGGCTTCTTCTTCTCTCTTGAGCTCCTGCTCCTTCCTCTGCACTGTGATGTGCCTCTTCCTTCTTCTTCAGCTGCTCCCTCTACCTTCTTTTTTCTTCTTTGGCGTGGCTAAGTCCCAGCTGCCTCCTCTTCTTCCTTCAGCTGGCTTCTTCTCCTTCTTCTCTTATTCTTCGCAGCTGCTTCCTCTTCCTCCTTCCCTACACAGGCACGAAGAAGCAAAACCTACCCCTACCCTCCCCACGTCTCTCTCTCTCTCTCTTTCTCTCTTCGGTTCGCTCTCCCAGAGCCAATCGGGTATCGGGTCGAGTTAGCGTGCCCGGGACTAGGCCCACCGGCGTGCGGTGGTGGGAGAGGAGTGCGCAGGTAGTCGGGTCAGGCCAGGTCCGCGAGGGCGTGGGTCACAGATGAGGTCGGGTGGTGGGCGAGAGACCTCACCCCTGTGTTCTGAGGCGACCTAAAGAAAACACAAAAACAATAAAAGGCACTCACTTGCACTGGGCATTTCCAAGGTGGGACTAAAGTCCCACCCGCTTCTGTTTGCGTGTCCGCAAGAGGACTCCACCCAATCGCCGCTGCTGCAATCACTCGCTAAGCCTGCTCTCTAGCTGGATGCGTGCGTGATACCCTTGCGTGTCACCTGGGAGCCTTATGCCTGGAGTGCGCGACCTGGAGCAAGCTTGCGAGCTCCATGCTTCTGCGTCAATGGCGGAAGGGGTTGCGACCTTGAAATCACAAGAACGGCTTTGCGGCCACGTCAAATCATAGGAAAACCTTCATTGTATGGCAGCAAAGGTAGGGCGAGGGTTGGCTAGCCGCGGGGCGGCTTAGGCATGCGTGCCTAGGTCGCATTGTGGCCGTAAAGGTGGGTTAGGTCGGTGGATGTTTAGGGAGGTAATGGTGGTCAGTGGAAGGGAGAAAGGTGATCAGTGGGAGGTGGTGAAGCTTAGGGACCAGTCGGCGAGGAGTGAAATGGCCTATGGAGGTGGAGTGGCCTCGCTGGAGTTGGTGGTCGGAGGTAGACAGGGTGATGGTGGTCTGTGGTGTCGAGGGGGTCGAAGGTGTAAATTAGGAGAGGGGAAATGAAGAAGGGGGGTGAGAAGGACTTATCTGACAGGTTTGGAGCGAAAGGGGGAGGCAGATGACAAGCGGCTAATACTGCCGTTGTCGGAGACGAAGGTGCCCAAAGGAAGAAGACAGTGATGACGAAGGGGGTCGGAGGGCAAGCGCTAGTACGACGCAGCGCGGCGAAGAACGGCGGAGCTGGCTCTACTACTGGTACGGTGGTAGAGCGACGAGAAGAGGGAGGAGTCGTTAGAAGCTTCAGGCAGTCGGCCGGAGTTGGGAGGAGACGAATTTGAGGGAGATCTCTGGCCAATTCAAGCTTGAAGGAAGCGGCGTGGTCAACCATTCCTTAAATAGGCACAGGCAGGGCGTGGAGCGCACTGAGACGGCGGGAGAGCCACGCCAGAGGTAAGGCCGATCGAAGACCCATACCTCTCGAGCGTTCACACGAGAGGTATGGTGGGTTTCAGGGAATAGGAAGCTGCCCATGCGGTAGGGGGCTCCGCAGGGAGCGGAGCTCCCCTTTCAAATCTGGGGGCGGCTCCCCATGCAGGTGAGGCGTAAACCTCCGCGCGAAGTCACCGAAGGTATGGCCCCTGCTGTAAATGGCAAAGGGACTGAAATGAAGAAAGAGACGAAGAAGTTAGGGGTGGATTTGCAAATGTTTCAAAAAGGTGAGGGTCAGAAAGTAATTTGGGGGACCAATTTGCAAAGTGGGTCAAGACGACTTTCCCTTAGGTCCAAATTTTGGTATAAGCCTAATTTGAACCTAAGGAATCCAATGGTGAAGTTGGATTTTAAGTTTGACCACGTTTGACTTTGCATTTTGCACAAAAACATAAATTAGGTCAAATATTGGGCACGAACCTCAATCTAGGTCAAAACAGGTTTCAAAAGTCAAATTGAAAGTTCTAAACCCTCGGGGATATTTTTCTATGAATTTTAGAGGATTTAATTTATTTCTATCTTTCCTGGAAGCTTGTGAATTAAAGTGGGTTTGTTTTATGGTTACAGAATGTCATTTAATTCCTAGATTTCGCTATAACCCCTTTCTGACCAAACCATCCCACTTTTTCTCTTATTAAGTCCACTTGACCTATGTCTAGATCCTTAGAAATCTCGTTGATGCACTGCAATGGTAAAATTACAATTTTACCCATTGTTTCATGTTATCTTCTCAAATTAGTAATTCTTTGAGTTAGGCCTTCCTTTAGGTTGTGTAGGAGCTTTTATTCATTTTATTAGATCAAAGTAAGCCAATTAGGGTTCTTTATGAGATTCTCATCACCACCCAACACCTCAACCATCCACCAATCATTCCCTCGGACAACAGCCAGCCACACCACTTTCCCTGCTCTCCTCTCTCCCTTTCTTCCTCTCCATATGCAGCCCTTCTTCTCACCAGTTGAGAAAAGACACTGTGTGCAGGAGAAGCTCCTCGTGGTTACATACACCACGTTGAGCTCCACCACCACCCAGCTCCGTTGTGAGCAGGTGGGTGTGGTGTTTCTCTCCTTTTGCTTTTATTCTTTTTTGCTTTTGTTTTATCAAGTTTCCATTGCCATTAGCAAGCTCTGAGGAGCTTTACTCTTTTTTGCACATTGTAGCGCACTGTAGCACACCAATCGCGGTTTATTTTTCACGGTTGTCATTGAATTGTTTCTCACTTATCCAATGACAAAACCCCCACGCACGCTGCACTCCACAGCCCTGTCGGTTTCCACCTTCACCTGCAGCTGCTCCCAGCCAATTCTCGCTTCACACACCCGCGCCATTGCTCTCTTCAAGTGACCAGCTAGGTGAGAAACCCAGCTGATCACTTATCACAAAAGCTGGTGACTTTTTCACCCTGGGTACTATTCACGCGTCCACGTGCTCTCTCCTTGCAAGAGTAGGTGACCGGTCATTCCTTAGTTAGCTGATCACCCAACCCTCTCCTTCTCCTCACACCTCACCGCCCCCTGTCGGTTGCCTGCTTCCACAGTTCACGCCACCCACTCTCCCTCTTTCTCCCCTTCCCGTGCACTCACACATTCACATACATATACACACTCGCACACACAAACACACACACACATATACAGACATATATATATACATACTTATAGGTAGATATTTATACAAATATACATATACATATACATAAATATATATATCCACACACTCTCTCATGCACACATCCACTAATACATCCTCTTATTCACAATACCAAGCACCTACCCATTTACCGCACATTTTACCATGTGTGTGTGTACGCACTAGTTGTGTACACATTCGTGATATTCACGCATCTTAAAGCATTCCCCCCACACTTCCACATGTCTGCTCCACACCCGCACGCGGCACAAAGCTAGGTTTATCACGTCTTTCTAGATGACAGTTAACCTAACGTGTGACATGCTCAAATCGCTTTAGTTAAAATACGTCATTGTAGCGCGATTAAAGCATCAAGTTTAAAATTTATATCGAACTATTAGTAATTTGGTGAGTCTGAGTTGTTTCGCTGGGAGGCTCTAAAGTAATTCTGAATTAGGTTATCGATAGATAGTACGAGTAATTTAAAACAAAACTAACGACTAACTAGTAACTTAAACCTAACTAATCTAAATTAATAAAAATCCTATGACTATTCTGTTACGACCAAGGCATCAAGAGTCATTTAAGACGTCTGAGAAGTGGCCCAGACGTCTGGAATTAAATTTTTTCGACGTACAGGTTCACGTCTGCGCCCATGCGCACGTAGACTGAACCTGCCGCCCCCTTCTCTTTCTTCTCCCTCCCTGCAGACGCAGCCTTCCTCTTTTTCTCTCTCGCCGCGCTGCCTTCAAATAGCGCCTCACCCTCACTCCACCGCCTTCTTCTTCTTCTTCTCCCTGTCAGCGAGTGAGAGCGGCTGCAGCGACTGCTGCGGGCATGTGGGGAGGAGAAGCTGTTGTGAGAGGAAGAAGAAGCTCGACCGCGAGGGTGCGAGCTTGCCGGGGGAGCTAGAGCCGGCCGGCGGGAGAGCAGCGAGCGTGTGCTGCCACGGAGGAGCCGCTGCAGCTCAGGCAGCAGGCGGACGCAGCGCGACATGGCCGTGCGTTGCGGGCGGAGAGCAAAAAGGGTCCTGATTCTGGGAAAATTTCCCAGAATCAGACGTCTGGACTTACGTCCAGACAATGCAGAAGACGTTTGGAGGAAGGTCCAGACGCCTGACAGGTACAATATTTGTTATCTTCTCCTTCTTTTGCATGTACGGCCATGCAGCCGTTCCGCCGAGTTCTTCTGCATCTTTTCGTAATAAGAGCGGGCGTACGTGTGTGCAGGATTTGTTCGGGAAGGCGCCAGGGCTCGCCATCCCACACAGATAAGACGTCTGGGCACAGCACCAAACGACGGAGAGGGCTTCCAGACGTCCGAGGTGACAATTGGACGTCTGGAAACTAAGTCCAGATGGTCCAGCGGGCTTCTAGACATCTGAAGGACTGCACAGACCAAAGTAAGACCTGAGCTACCTTTTAAGACGTCTGGAAGAAGTTCCAGACGTCTGATTTGAGGCAAACTCGTCGTTTTTGAACCGTTTAGGGCCCGTTTTCTGCGTTTCAAGTTTCGTTTTTCCCAGATTTATTTCCTCTACCTGTTTACAGTAATTGTATACTATTCTGAGTAACTCCTTGTGTTGATCCTTGTGTTATGACCCCATTCTGTTGCGGCTTTGTGAGTTGCGGAGGCGCGCAGGATTACCGATCACGCCCGCAATACTCCCGATTTTGCGAGTAGAGTGGTCATTTAATTTATTTATCAAAAATTATACATTTATGAAATAATTAATAGAGTTTAGGGCATTGCATGAACTCTAGAACTGAGAAATTAGATTGAATGATAGATCCTAGGGTATTGCATGAATCCTAGCATTGGAAAACTATATTGAATGATAGATCGTAGGGCATGGCATGAATCTTAGGACTGGAAAACTAATTGAATACATATATACATTGCAGTCTTGGAAAAGTAGAAATGAAACGATAACCGCCTGTAAATTGGTTTAACAGCTGCCTATTTAAGAATGAATAATCACTGTTGAGAACATGGGTTATATGGATATAAAGCTGGAACGGTGAAACTTAAATTGGCTGAGTTAAAAGAGCATGAACCCTACGGGAAATTATGAGTAAAACTCCTGGAAAATGAATGGAATAGAATTGGGGACGTGAGCTGGCCCTTGAGTATGGAGTACCAAGGGGAGCAATTGTTCCCTTGTTTAGTGCAGAGCGGAGCTAGCTGCCCCAGAGACCCGGGGTTAGGTCTGGCCACTTTGTACCGACTTTTGACCCTCGTGTACACAGTATCGAAGAGAGCTACTAGTATAAGGAGAGCACTAGCTATCCCACAGGCCCCGAAGTTCTGCTAACCCTCCTACACCGACTTATTAGGTCCACTAGGCAAACTAGAGTAATCAGGCGAGGGTGCGCGGATTGTGGAGGGGCAAGACCCCTATTTGGTTACTGTAGAAGGGCTGGACCCCTGTTACTGAGAGGGCTCTACCCTATACTGGTTCCGTGCTGTGCTTTAGGTGCACCCGTTAACGGAAACGACTGACCGCGTGCCAATACGGGGTAGCTATCCGTACGTTTATCGCGCGTACCGTAGTCACCATTACGTCTGTTAGCGACCTTGGGGCGGTTGTCTTAGGGTAGGACCACCATGAGGGACTCTCCCGGCCAGGAGAGCACCACGTGTTACTTCTACTTTTTAGAAAAGACTGCAATTAAGATCGTTCCTACAAGAAACATTCGAGATCAAGAGAAAGATCTGAAAAATAATTCAATAGTAAATAAATGAAAAAATTAAAGCAAGAAATAATAAATATAACAGCTACTGTCTACCTTATTGTTTCTTTTAGCTTTTAGTTATCACTCTACTCAGCGTTTCGCTGACGTGTCACTCTTGTTACCTTTTCAGGACCAGGTGTTGAGCAATCAGAGTCGTCTGCTGCAGAGGGTGGTGGACCTAGTAGAGCCCAGTACTGTTACTTGTGTAGTACCCACTGTACCTTTTTTTCCGCTGTAGTGAGTAGTTCTGTTACCATTGTACTCTTTTTATTGTAAGTTTCATGTTTATGTATATGTTTATTTTCTTTACTGTTGTGGTGGTGTATACTATAGTATTTCTTTCTTTACTGCTTTATTTTGTTACTGCTAGTTATATATATGGTGAATGTGGTTTATTTTACTGTTCTTTTGGTTACTTTTTTGCTGGACGATTGGATCTTGGGATCAGTCGAGTCGATCCGATTCTCGTGTCTCGGAGGGATTCGGGAATCGGATCGTTACGTATTCTTTTATATTTTTATCAGAGAAAATAAAAATTATCTTAATGTTTAAAGCTAACAAAAGTGAATGACGAATCCAAAAATCTTTGATTTACATACAAATCTACTTCACGTCGTAAGAACCTTTAAAAGTCATCTTTAACAACAAAATTTAATGAAATATTTAAAAACAATTTAAGCATTTTTAAGCACAACTAAAGCGCTACTTAACTAACATTAAATGATTTCATTAATTATAACCATAAAAAAAATATATAAAAATACATTTAACAAAAACTTAACGACAATGATATATTAAAGAAGAAAATTTAGAATATTTTATCATAAGTTAATGGGAGAGTAAGAAATACCAATATAAAAGTCTTAACCCCATGATGCATTAGCTTATACAAATTTAATTGAAAATTAAAATTATTACATTGCAATTAGTAAGATTTTTAATTTTTCACAAAAAAAAAAAAAAAAAACTTTGATAACTTGAAACTATAGATAATGGAAACTTAACAACATAAAGAAAATTGCATTCATCACGTAATAATGTTAATACTACTTAAATAACTAAAACATCAGAGTTTAAAAGAAAAGATGAGAATGCTTATCTAGTAGCCGAAGTCGTTGGAGAGGAGTCGGTGATGCTTGTAGGTGGTCGTCATGGAGAAGAAGAGTTGAAGGGATGATGCTGGTGTCCGGTCGTAGTGGTGTTGACGTGGAGAGGAGAGGAGAAGGGAGAAGGGCTGCTGCTGCTGGTTGTGATGGTGGATGGTGGAGCGTCACGGCTGGCGATTAGGGCAGAGGGCCGACAAGGCTGAAGAGGAGGAGGAGATCGACACTGGAGGTGGGAGAGGCGTCGGCGGTGGTCGCAGACTGGAGAGGGGGGGAGGGAGTTAGGGCGCAGGGGGGAAGGAAAGGGATCCGACGGCGTTGGAGGTGCTGAGCTTTGCGGAGAAGAGCTGCGGTGCGGGTGAGGGTGGCAGAGAGAGTGGGTCTGATCGGGTAGAGCTACTGTTGGTGGTCGAAGGGGTAGGGTGGTCAGCGAAGTGTTGGCATGGAGAGGAGAAGTTGCTGCAGCTGTGGTGAGAAGGTAGGTGACGCAGGTGGCTAGTGGGTTGTTATGTGTGATGGTGGTGTACGCAGCGAGGGAGGAGGCGAAAATAGGAAAAAGGAGAGGAGGAAAGAAGAGATTAAGAGGAAGTGGGAGAGATTGGTTGAGAGCGATTGAGAAGGAGATGGCGGAGAGGGTGGCTCCGATGGCTGGTGATGCTGCTGTTGCCATCAAGGAGAGGTTGAGAGCGAGAGGAGAGGAAGAATACGAGGTGGTTATCGGTGGAGAAAAAAATGGGGAAGAGGAGGGAGGTGTGTCACTGTGGTTCTCGGTGGGGCTTGTGAGGGAGGTAGTGGGGTTTGGGAGAGCGGTTACGAAGGAGTAGGGAGGGGGTTGGAGAAAGTTGCGGGAATGTGAGTGTGATTGCATATGACGAGAATGAGGGATGACAAACTAAAAATAAAGATAAGGTTAGATGAAAGGTTTGATTTTTCTTCTCCACGCAACTACAATAGTAGAGCATTTTAAACGTAAAATAAATATAAAAAATATTTAAATATATATAATTTAATATTATTTAAACTTATTATATGTGAAAGTGATAACTAAGTTATTACCCTATTATTACGTTAATTACTTCTATTAAGATTTGAAACTATATTAAAATTAAATAATTATCACATGAGAATGTAGTTTCATTAACGTAATGCTACATACCATTGAATCTTTGATTCAATCATCCACCTTATTATTTATTATATAGTTATATATATATACCTATACCATACACTTATATCATATATATATATATATATATATATATATATATATATATATATATATATATATATATATATATATATAAGCCAAGTATTTCCATTTCGCATTTCTTTTTCTTGTCTTTTACTTTGTTGATAAAGAAAGGACAAAAAAAATCTAAAATAGAAAAGATAACTCTTGTCTTTACAAGTACACGATCTCGCATGTAGCGAGATCTATTTTGAACTTGATTTTTGGCGTATAACCAAGGATCATTTATTGAGGGTGTACATCAAGGACAAGAATATAAAAAAAAAAATCTAAAATCAAGAAAAACCTAAAAATACAATAAGCGAAAGGAATTGATGTGCTTTTAGGAAGTATGTAGAAACTGATTAACTCCAAACAGGAATTGATGTGCTTTTAGGAAGTACGTAGAAACTGATTAACTCCAAACCCGCCTCCCTAAGTTCGACCCTGAGCCTAAAACTGACAAGTTAAAATTTGATTTAGTCTAGGTTAATAAATTTCGATAAACTATGTAAATTTGTCTGTAGGTAATCAGTTCCACTATATACTTTAGGACGCTAATATCACTATATTAAATAACCCTACCCGCATTTCGTTAGTACCCTATTCGTGATTCCAGGTTGACTTGAGATAAATCATTGGTTGGGAGACCTAGGTAGTGATTTTTTTCCTTTGATGGTTAGTAGTGCAGGTTCGCTGCTAGGTTTCGTCTTTATGTTATTATAATTTACAATTAGTCGTTATAGTATGTGACAAAACAGCTACCAGATTACTATAAGATTTTTTTTTTCGGAACAAAGTTTTCCTGAGGTCGAACTTAGGGAGCAACTATGTTTCTAGAAGCATAAATAAGTTCTCAATTATGTTACAAAAATGAGAGAGGGAGAGAGAGAGAGAGTTTTTTTGGCTTCTTCTCTCTTCTTTTTCTCTCTTTTCTTCTTCTTTTCTTCCTTGGCCATTTCTCTTCTTCCTCTTCTTCTTTCTTCTTTAGCTGCAGAGTCTTCTTTTCTTCTTAGCTACTCTGCTTGCTTCTTCTCTTTTCTTCTTTTCCTTCCTTGCAGCTGTATCTTTCTTCTTCTTTCTCTTCTTCTTTTCTTCCTGCCTTCTTCTTCTGTTCTTGTCTTTCTCAGCCTACCTTGTTTCTTTTCTTTCTTTCTTCTTTTTCCTTGCTTGAGGCTGCGTCTTCTTTCTTTCTCTTTTCTTCTTCTTCTATGCTTTGGCTTCTTTTCTTTTCCTTTTCTTCTTCTTATGGCCACTGACTTTCCTTCTTCTTCTCTTCTTCTTCTTTCTTCTTTTCTTCCTGCCTTCTTCTTCTGCGGCTGTGGTGATTCCAATGTCTGATGCAGTGCTCGAATGACTTATCTGTGCCTTTGCTATAGTGCCTTCCTCCTTCTTTCTTCAGCTGCTTAGTGCGGCTTCTTCTTCTCTTCTTTGCTTCCTGCATGCACCACAGAGGTCAGAGCAAAACCTACCCCTACCCCTTCCTCGCGCCTCTCTCTTTCTCAGACTCTCTCCTAGGAATGCTCTCCCAGAGCCGAGTAATCGGGTTCGAGTAGCGTGCTCGTGACCAGGCCCACCGACGTGCGGTGGTGGGCGAGGAGTGCGTGGTCGGGTAGTCGGATCCAGCCCAGACCTACGGGCGTGAGCACGGGCGAGGGCGAGCGAGCGGGTGGCACGTTGTGTACGGGTGAGAGGGACCTGACCCCTGTGTATCGAAGGCAGTAAGCTCGATACACTTTTTCAATATAAGTGTGGGCACGCGGCCGCACACTCATGAGGTGGGACTAAAGTCCCACCTCCCGATTTTGCGCCTGCAGGTGAGGAATCCGCAGCCTGTAAGGCTTGCGACCCAGCTGCAGGCCTGGACGCCTTCGCAGAGACTGTCCGCACAGCCTGGGAATCGCGCCTAGGCTAGAGAATGCCTGAAGCTGCGGGTGAAGCTGCTGCAGCAGGTCGACAATGGCAGCGAGAGGGTGCGAACCTGAAAACACAGTGACGGCCTCTTGGCCAAGTCAGAAAATGTGGAAAGCTTCGCCGGAGTGTGGCAAAGCCTGTGCGGTGGTCGGCAAGGCGCGGGAGTGCGTGTGGAGGCCGACCTAGGTCAGACTGTGGGTGGGAAGATGGGTTTGTTCGGGGGGTGGTTGGGCGGTGCTTGACAGTGGATGGAGAGGGGGGATCGGTTGAGTGGAGTGTGGGGGAGCCTCTGGGCTGATCGGCGAGGGGCGAAGAGGTCTGTGGACGTGGGATGGACTCGCCGGAGAGGGTGATCGGTTGTGGGGAAGATGGAGTTGGGCAGTGGCAATCGGGTGGTCGAAATGGCAAATTGGAAGAGGGAAAATACAAGGGAGAGAGAGCAGAAACTATTTACCTATTTACTCGACGAAGGGGGAGGGAGGAGCATCCGGCTCGTGCCTGCCGGAGCTGAAGACGAAGACGCCCTGGAGGAGGGTATCGGCGACGAGGAAGCAGTTGGAGGGCGCCAGCGGGTACAGCCTAGCGCGGACGATATAGCAGAGTAAACCCTGCTGCAGGTAAGGCAGCAGAGCGACGAGGAGGAGGAGATCGCCGGAGGCTTCGGGCACTCTGACCGGAGGAGGGAGGGACGAAAGGTAGGGTATTTCTCCGCCAGATGAAGCTTGAAGGACCGAGGTGGCGTCGTGCCAGCCTCGCCGGAGGATGGCCGAAAAGGATACCCATGCCTTTCGTGCATTCGCACAGAAGGCATGGGTGATGGCAGAGGTCGTGGGCGGGTCCCTGCGACAGAGGACGTCGCAGGGAACCCCCCTTCTGTTCTAGAGGATGGTAGTCTTGCCCTGCGCCGCGCAATCCTCCGCGCAAGGTCGCCGGAGGCATGGCGCTGCACAGAAGTGGCAGGGAGGACCGTTCTACAAAGAACGATGAGAAGTTGGGGGCCTAAATGCAAGGGTTTCAAAAGATAAGGGTCAAAAAGTAAATGAAGAGGACCAAATTGTAAAGTCGGTCAAGGAGGTCTTTTCTTAGGCTCAAGTTTTTATACCAGACTAATTTGAACCTAAGGATTTTAATGGTGAATTTTAATTCTAGGTTGGACCATGTTTGACCGGCCAATTTGCGTAAAAACCCAAATTAAGTCATTAATTGGGCATGATTCTCATTTTAGGTCAAAATAGGTTTTAAAGGCCAAATTGAAGGTTATAAACCCTAGAGAATATTTTTTATGAATTTTAGAGGGTGTATTTGATTTTTATCCTGCCTTGAACCTCGTGAATTGAAGTGGGTTTATTTTAGGGTTACAGAATGTCATTTAATTCCTGGAAGTTGCTATAACCCTTTTTAGATTAGATCATCCCACTTCCCTTCTTATTAAGTGCTTCCGGAAGTCGGGACGACCAGTCCTTCCTGTCAGGCCGAACAGTGACTTGCAGGATTTTCTTGATCTCCCGATTTGACAGCTCAGCTAGACCATTTGTTTGGGGGTGGTAAGGAGTAGAGATTCGGTGGGATACCCCAAATTTGGCCATTAGTGATCTAAACTGAGCATTTGTAAAATGGGTCCCCCCATCAGAGATTATAGCACGGGGAATCCCGAACCTTGAGAAAATGTTTTGATGAATAAACTTAAGAACAATCTTGTGATCAGAGGTTCGAGTTGGTATGGCTTCGATCCATTTGGACACGTAGTCCACAGCAAGCAAAATGTACTCGAAACCATCCGAAACAGGAAAGGGACCCATAAAATCAATCCCCCAAACATCAAAGATTTTGCATACGAGAATTGGCTACAAAGGCATCATGTCGCGACGGTTCATGTTGCCCAAAGTCTGGCAACGACTGCATGCCTTGCAGTGACTGTATGCGTCTTTGAAAAGTGTAGGCCAGTAGAAGCCACACTGGAGGACTTTTGATGCGGTTTTATGCCCTGAGAAATGGCCACCGCATGCCTGGTCATGGCAGAAAGAGAGGATATTGCAGACCTCCTCTTCCGGGACACATTTCCGAATAATTTGATCAGCACCTATGCGGAAAAGGTACGGATCTTCCCAAATGTAATACTTGATATCAGAACGCAATTTGTCTTTCTTGGCCTTCGGCCAATCAGACGGGGTCTGATGAGATGCCAAGTAGTTCACTATATCAGCAAACCATGGAAGTCTAGTACTAACAGTAAGCAGGTGCTCATCAGGAAAGTGTTCCGTGATGGGTCCGGAAGGGTCGATGATCTCAGAAGGAAGATGGGACAGATGGTCGGCTACCACATTCTGCCTTCCCGCCTTGTCGCGAATCTCAAGATCGAATTCTTGCAACAGCAAGATCCAACGGATTAGTCAGGGCTTCGCGTCCTTCTTGGCAAGGAGATGCCTTACAGCCGTGTGATCCGAGTAAATGATGACATGGGAACCCAGAAGATACGATCGGAATTTTTCAAGGGCAAATACTACGGCTAGCAGCTCTTTCTCCGTAATCGTATAGTTACGCTGAGCCTCGTCAAGTGTCTTGCTAGCGTAGTATATAACCACGGGTTTCCCGTCAGCTTTCTGCCCCAGGACCGCTCCTACAGCGAAATCAGATGCATCGCATATGATCTCAAAGGGTTGAGACCAATCAGGGGATTGTAGGATAGGTGCCTGGGTGACTCGGTCATGCAGGTTTTCAAAGGCTAACGTGCATTCCTTGGAGATTTCAAAGGGTACATCCTTAGAGAGAAGAGAAGTCAAGGGGCGCGCGATTTTCGAGAAATCTGGAATGAAACGGCGGTAAAAACCGACGTGCCCTAAAACAGAATGGATGTCCCTGATTGAGCTAGGCATAGGAAGGCGAGATATCAGATCCACCTTAGCTCGATCCACCTGGATGCCTTTTTCTGAAATTAGATGTCCCAGGACAATTCCCTCAGGCACCATGAAATGGCTCTTTTCCCAGGAAAGAACCAAGTTCACCTCAATGCATCGCCTGAGTATCTGGACCAAGTGTTGGAGGCAATCATCAAAAGATTCTCCAAAGACTGAAAAGTCATCCATGAAGACTTCCAGAAAATCACCTACCATATCTGAGAATATGGCAAGCATGCACCGCTGAAAGGTAGTAGGTGCATTGCAAAGACCGAAAGGCATCCTTCGGAAAGCGTACGTTCCGAAGGGGCAGGTGAACGTGATCTTTTCTTGGTCCTCAGGATGGATTGCCACCTGGTTATAACCGGAGTACCCGTCAAGAAAGCAGAAGAACCTATTTCCCGCTAGTTTCTCGAGAATTTGATCAATGAAGGGTAGTGGGAAATGATCCTTCTTCGTAGAGGAATTGAGTCGGCGGTAATCTATACAGACTCTCCACACATTGGCTAATCGGGTAGGAATAATTTCTCCAGTTTCAGTCGTTATGGTGGTGAGTCCTGCCTTCTTAGGCACAACCTGAATTGGGCTCACCCAACGACTATCGGAGATCGAGTAGATGATCCCGGCATCTAACCACTTGATGATCTCCTTTTTCACGACCTCCTGCAGATTAGGGTTTAAACATCTCTGCATTTCACGAAAAGGTCGTGCGCCCTCTTCTGAATGGATATGATGAGTAAAATAAGAGGGACTTATTCCAGTCAAATCATCGAGAGTCCACCCGATGGCTCTGCGATGTTGCTGGAGAGCAGTAATCAGACGGGATTCCTGTTCTGGATTGAGGCTGGAATTGATAATCATAGGAAGGGTCTGATTAGAACCCAAAAAGATGTATTTCAGGTGAGCAGGAAGAGGCTTCAATTCGAGGATAGGGTTATTAGCAGCAGCGGGTGGTTCAGTGTAGATGTGAGGTTCAAGGGTAGGAGTTACTGGGTTGTGTATGTCTGGATTCGACTCCTCTGTTTGCGGGTCAAGATCCTTCTGTGGTTGATGAGGCATAATCGAGTCATTCTGGAAGTGTGATTCATCAACCAAAGTCCTGACGTCACAAATTTGTTCGATGACACAGCAATTAATTCCTTGTTAGGCCTTAAATATATCAATTTTTAGGGTTTGCTCCCCAAATTTGAGCTCTATTTCGCCCTCCTCACAGCTAATGTTGGCTCTAGCAGTAGCCAAGAAAGGTCTCCCTAGAATGATCGGTGTGTCCCTAGGGTTCTCAGGTGCGTTCATGTCCAAGACTATAAAGTCTACAGGGAAATAGAAATCCCGCACTCTTACAATAACATCCTCGAGAATCCCTTTAGGTGACTTTATGGATCGATCGGCTAATTGCAGTGTCACCTCAGTTGGTTTTAGCTCGGATTCTTCTAGGTGGCTAAGTAAGGATGTGGGTATCAGATTTATGGAAGCACCCAAGTCTAGCAATGCTCTGTCAAATTGGGTTTCACCTATTTTGTAGGAAATCAGGGGAGTACCAGGATCTTTTGCCTTGGGTGGGAGTCTGCTTAGGATTACAGAGCTGGCTTGCTTTGATGGTATAATTGGACTCCTACTCTTGGTTCGCGGCTTACGCTGAGGTGTACACACATTCTTTAAGAATCATGCGTAAGCCGGTACGTGGCGAATCGCATCCATCAAGGGGATGTTTATTTGGACCTGCTCAAAGAGCTTAACCAGGTCCTCCTCAGGAGCCACGGGCTTGGTTGTCTTCTTTCCCTTAGTCAAGGCCTCAGGAAAAGGAACCTTGGTTGGTTCTTCTAGGATAGGTCCAGGTCTTTGATTTGGGACGGGGATAGGAACGTCCTGGATTACTGTCCTAAGGTTGGGATCACTACCAGGCTTGGAGTTGTCTGGATAGGGTGGATCTTGGGTATCCTTACCACTACGGGTCGTTACAGAATTTAGTCCTACCTGGTATTGGTTAGGGTTGGATAGGATGGGTTGCTGCTGATAGCCCGCATAAGAAGTGGAAGCCTCCATCCCGTCAGGTGAAGGAACAGAGGGAGCCTGATAAATCATGTGTGCTTGGCCCGGGTTTGGGTTCATAACGTGCCGCTGGGCTGGCACGTTATTAGGGTTAGGAAGAGGTTGGGAAGGAAGTGTGCCTGGTTGGCGAGAATTTGCCAACTGGGCCAGTTGATTTCGAATCTCTGTAAGTTCGTCCTTGTGTTATTTCTGAATAGCCGCATTCGTTCTTTGAATGTCAGCCAGAGTCTAAAGGATGAGGGACATTTGGTCTTGGTTTGGCCCTGATGAATAAGTAGGGTTGGGCCGAGGCTGAGGCGGCTGGTAAGGACGAAGTGGTTGTGGACGGGGTTGAAAGGGTGGTCTTTGAGTTTGGGAATTTCCCGCCCACTGGAAGTTGGGATGGTTTTGCCATCCAGGGTTGTAGGTGTTGGAGAATGGATCATTCTGGATGGCGTTGAGGTCCTCGCAGGTCTGAGGAACCTCCATAGAGTCAGAGAATGAGGGAATGGAATTCCCCTGGCTAGTATATAAAGGATTGGGGGATCCTCCGATCCGAGAATCAGATGGGGGTGGATACGGGTCCATCCCAGGAGAAGGTCGGTGGAGAATGTTTTGCACAGTCTTCCGTGTGGAAGGAGGCTGTGCAAAGGAACTATGCGTAGAGGTGGCTCGCTGCAAGTGCTGAGTCAGCTCATCCACCTTCTTCTCAATGATAGAGACCTTGTCCAATCGACTGGCCATCAATTCCAGGTCGACTGATGCGGACAGTCCCTGCGTCTTGTGTGCTCCCCTAAGGTTCGTCGATGCGCGGGTATTCGTCCTGTCGAATAATCCCATGGAGTCATTATTGATGGAGTTCTCGCACATATTTTCGAGAATCTCCCATACGGTGTCCTCATGCTGACCCATGATATTCCCTCCGCAAGTTGCATTGACGAAAAGCCTAATATCCTCATGGAGTCCCTGGTAAAAAGATTGGACTTGTTCCCATTTAGGAACTCCGTGATTGTAACGACCCGATTCCCGAGTCCCTACGAGACACGAGAATCGGACTGACTCGACTAATCCTAAGACCTAGTCGTCCAACGAGGAAGTAACCAAAAGAGCAGTAAAATAAACCACATTCAGCATGAATATAACTAGCAGTAAGAAAAAGAACTACTACAGTATACACCACCACAACAATAGAACAACAAATATGTACATAACATGAAGTTTACAATAAAGAAGTACAAGGAGTAACAAGGAAACTACTCACTACAATGGCAGAAGGTACAAAAAGAACTGCGGGTAACGCTACTGACCCTACTCGGCCCAGCGTCCTCTGCAGCCGCTGACCCTGGCTGCTCAACACCTGGACCTGAAAAGTAACGAGTGTAACACGTCAGCGAAACGCTGAGTAGAGTGGCAGCTAAAAACTAAAGAAGTAGTAGAATGTACAGTAGCTGTTATATTTTACTTTCTTTATTTACGTCCTTCTATTATTTCACGATTTATTTATTTCTCAATTCCTTCACTTGATCTCGAATGTTCCTCATGGGAACGATCTTGATTGCAGTCTTTTCCGAAAAGTAGAAGTAACACGTGGTGCTCTCCTGGCCGGGAGAGTCCCCGTAGTGATCCTACCCTCAGTCAACCACCCCAGGGTCGCTGACAGACGTAACGGTGACTACGGCACGCGCGATAAGCACACAGTAGCTACCCCGCACTGGCACGCGGTCAGTCATTTCCATTAACGGGTGCGCCCAAAGCACAACACAGAACCAGTATAGGGCAAAGCCCTCTTAGTAACATGGGTCCAACCCCTCCACAATCCGCGCACCCTCGCCTGACTACCCTGGTTTGCCCAGTGGGCCTAACAAGTCGGTGTAGGAGGCTAGCAGAACCCCGAGGCCCGTGGGGTAGCTAGTGCTCTCCCTACACTAGTAGCTCTCCTCGGTACTGCGTACGCGAGGGCCAGCAAGTCAGTGTACAGTGCCAAACCCACCCCGATCTCAACCTGAAGGCGGCAAGCTCCCCTCTACACTAAGAAGTAATGTGTGCTCTTGTTGGTACAACGTACCCCAGAGATAACACACTTCCACGTCTTTCTTTCTCAGTTCCATCCATTCTCTTTCCAGGAGTTCTACTCCTAATTCCCCGTAGGGTTCCAGCTCTTTTAACTCAGCACATTTAGGTTTCACCGTTCCAGTTTTACGTTCATACAACCCATGTTCTCATTCATATTTATTCCTTCATAACAGGCAGCGGTTAAATCAATTTACAGGCAGCTATTATTTCCTTTCCACCTTTCCAAGACTACAATATTTATATACATATCACTAGTTTTCCAGTTCTAGGATTCATGCCGTACCCTAGGATCTATCATTCAATCTAGTTTCTCAATCCTAGGTTTCATGCAATACCCTAGGATCTATCATTCAATCTAGTTTCTCAGTCGTAGGGTTCATGTAATACCCTAAGATCTATTAATTATTCCACAATTGTAACAAATTTGATTAAGTAAATTAAAAGCCACTCTACCAGCTACAACGGGAGTACTGGGGGCGTAGTTGGAAATCCCGCGCGCCTCCGCAACCCCCAAGACTGCAATGGAACGGGGTCCTAACACAAGGATCAAACACAAGGAGTTTCTCAGAACGGTATATAATTTCTGTAAACGGGTCAAAAACGACGAAACTGCCCAAAATCAGACGTCTGTAACCTCTTCCAGACGTCTTAAAATGTGGGTCAGAGCGTACCTTCGTTCTGTGTAGTCCCTCAGACGTCTAGAAGCCTGCGGGGGCGTCTGGCTTAGTTCCCAGACGTCCGATGGTCACCCCGGACGTCTGGAAGTCCTTCCCGTCGTCTGGCACTGCGGCCAGACGTCCGATTCACGTGGGATGGCGAGCCCTCGCGCCCTCCCGAGCAGAACCTGCACGCACCCATACCTGCTCTCAATACGACGGGTCGCAGATGAAGGCGTGGCGGACGGCTGCATGGCCGTACGCGCGAAAAGGAAGAAGACCGAAATATCTTACCTGACAGACGTTTGGACAGTCCTCCAGACGTCTTCACCGTTGTCTGGTCGTAAGCCTAGACGTCTGATTCTGGAAAAATTTCCAGAACCAGAGCTCAACTCGCCCTCCGCCGGCGACGCACGGCCGCGCCGCGCCCTGTCCTCCTGCTGCTCGAGCTGCAGTAGTCCCTCTGCGACACTCTACACCTGCTGCTCCCCCCCCCCACCTCCGGGCGGCTTTAGCTGCCCCGGCAAGCTCGAGCCCTCACGGTCGAGCGTCTCCTCCCTCGCTCAACACCTCCTCCCGCACACTCGCCGCGGCCGCTGCTGCCGCCGCTCGCTTGCTCGTGCTCTCACACCTGAAAGTTCCACCCTACCAGGAGGGGGTGACGTAATAATTGCGGAATTGAAATATAAACAATCTCACAAGATGCAATCACACAAAGTACACAAAGTATTTTTAGGTGGAAACCCAAACCGGGTGAAAACCACCACCTAACCCTCTCGAGTTAAGATTTTCCGATCAACCAAGTTGATCAAAATCCACTAAACCGAATCACTTTAAAACGAAGGTGATTCAACCTCAATTACAACCACGCTACTTAGACGAGGGTAGCGTACCTCAACCCCTTCTCTTCACGAGAAGGATTTTGTCTCGCGAAGGAGACGGGAATTCGCAAAGCGAATACCCAACCAAATAACAAAGATAAAACAAGTAATCCTATAGAGCCAACAAAGTAATATTTAACCTAAGCTTCTATAGGAAATAGGATGCTTCCCTTTGAAAGGAGTGCGTCGACGACGCGGATGCGTGTACCACACGACGGCGCAACGTCGCTCTCGTGAACAACGGCGGGAGAGCGGGTGCGCAACAGCTTGATGCTCTCAAGAGAATGGAGCTTGAGCTTGGAGAGCAAGAGCTAACTAGGACACAAGAGAGTGGAAAGTGTATTACAAAGTATTTCTTGTGTATCTTGGTGTCTCTAGGTGTGTGTTTGTGTTGCAAAGGTTCCCCCTATTTATAGAGGCCTTAGGAAGGCTTTGGAAGGCTTAGGAAAGGTTCTATAGCCGTTGAGTGCAAAGCCCAAGAGAATCAGCCCAAAATCAGGAACAATCATTGCATTGACAGGCTTATCAGACGTCTAATTATGGCATCGGACGTCTGGAAGTTCACTTTAAGACGTTTGATTTCAAGGTCAGACGTCTGATTTTGGGCGGGTCTCTTCTTGACTTGAATCAGATCTAAACAGGGTTCTTGTGCAAGTCCATCAGACGACATATAGGATGTCTGGCACTATGTCTGGACGTCTGAAAACCTACTTTTTTTGTGGGAATGGATTTCCAAACGTTGCAACGGCTAGAAAATCTCTGAGAAGAGATTTTGGGTCAGCCGAGGCAAAACGGTCAATTATCAGACGTCTGGTAAGGCTCTAACGGTCACATTCTTGACTGTTCGCTAAGCCAGCCAACGGTCCACTAATTGGACGTCTGGCAAAGTCATCAAACGTCTCCTAAGACGTCTGATCTAAGGTCTGGACGTCTGATTTCATCAGATAGAACTAACTTGTCCAGCCTAAATGTTATCAAACGTCTGAATCAACAGTCAGACGTCTTAAAACACTTTATCAGACGTCTGATTTGGGAATTAGACGTCTGTAAATGCTGTTTAAACCCTATATTGGTTTTCTAAGTGTTTTACAGAAAACCTAAGTATCCTAGGGTTGTGCAGGTGTTCCTAGGACTACTGTTAGGGTAGTTTGAGGTTCTTTAACATGAAACTAAGTAACAAAAATAAAGAGCAACAGAAGAAACGATAAAATACAAGGAGTACAAGAGAAGGAAATCTATCCTATTCTTCATCTCCTTCCTTCTTCAATCTATCGCTCCTCGCGAATCTCCTCTGTTTTCCATCGAACTCCTCCAATCCGTCCTGGATGCGAGCTCGAACTCCGTCTAATCACGTATCCATTTGCGATTAACCTGAAATCTAGGACTCAAAGTGCAAATGTTAAATGACACGTGTTTTGTTATCATCAAAACAAATGATCGTGGTGCTCTAGCACCAACAGCACCGACTGGGTGAAGAAGATGAAGGACGCGGAGGAGATGAGGGTGAGGGAGAGGGAGAGAGGCCTTATAAGGCCGCGCAGGGAGAGAGAGAGAGAAGCGTTGCGCCCTGCAAGAGGAGAGAGGGAAAAAGAGGGAAGAGAGCGGCAGGTGTAGGTCTGCTCGCGCATGCGCGCAGACGCAGCCCCGTACGCCGTAAAAATTTAATACCAGACGTCTGGAAAGGGTTCCAGACATCTGGTCAGACGTCTGGGCCACTTCCCAGACATCTTAAAAACCCATCTTGAGGCCGCGTTCGTAACAGTGATGGGGGCACTTTCTCATGAGATCCTGAAAGCGATCCCATGCCTCATGGAGCGGTTCTCCCGTTTGCTGAGTGAAGTGGGTAATCTGATGGCGCAAGGCATTGGTCCGACCAACAGGAAAGAACTTCTTCAGGAACTCGAACTGAAGTTCTTCCCAATTGTTGATCGGCTGGGTCTGTATTTGGTACCAATGAGTGAGCTTGTCCATAAGGGAGAAGGAGAACATCTTCATGAGGAGAATATCCCGATTTTGTACATCTGACCCAAAAGTTTGGGCCAGATGCTTTAGCTGTTTGATGTGCTGGAAGGGGTCTTCAGAATTAAGCCCGTGAAATTTCGGTATGGCATGAATCATATTTGGCTTTAATTCAGAATCAGGTCCTCCAGTAGGGATTCTGACTCGAGGCTCAATAGCCATCGCAGCAGGATTATAATGGTCCCGCATCATAGGATGCTGCGGTGGGTGCACAAAGTTCTGGAAGAGGTCATTGAGTCGCTGGAGCTGGCACTCTAAATTATTCTCTTCCTCAACTGGCTAAGCCATTGTGGAAGAAGAAGGTGAGTTGGGTTTGGAGTCGGAGGAGAGGTCGATCTGAGGTGTTGTTTTCTCAAACAAGGGTACTGAGGCTCAGCCTCGAAGAGAGTGAAGTTCTAAAGGAGGTTTCATAGACCTTTTGATCACAAGAGCCTCAGTACGGTAAGACCTTCGAGATTTTCACAGATCACAAGAGCCTCAGATACCTTTTTGATCAGAAGGAGCTCAACATGAGACAGAGACGTTGGTTGGAGCTCCTGAAGGACTATGACTGCAGCATTTCCTACCACCCGGGAAAGGACAACGTGGTGGCTGACGCTTTAAGCCGGAAGGTGCCCGCACACTTGGCCAATTTACAGGTGCAGAGTTGGAGCCCTTTGGAGGAGATGGGCAATTGGCGACCCCTAGAATTACGGGGGCACTGTGGGGCAGTGATTGTGACACGACAGACACGGCCAGAGCTGATAGATCGCATCATCACAGGATAGATGGCTGACTCGTACTTGCAGTCCCTGTGCGACAGAGTACTGTCAGGAGACCCGAGGGACTTCTCTTTCACAGACCAGGTGCTGCGCCTGAGGGGATGTCTGTGCGTTCCCAGAGACGAGGAGCTGTTGAGAGAGCTCCTGACTGAGGCACACGGTTCCAGATTCACCATACATCCCGGAAACACGAAGATGTACCATGACTTGAGACGCAAGTTTTGGTGGAGGGGGATGAAGCGGGATGTAGGTGAATTCGTGTAGTAGTGTTTAGTGTGCCAGCAGGTGAAAGCCGAGTATCAGAGGTCTGCAGGGCCGCTACAGCCACTTCCAGTGCTAGAGTGGAAGTGAGAGAGCATCACCATGGACTTGGTGGTGGGTTTACCTGTTACCCAACGAGAACACGACGCAGTCTGGGTAATGGTTGATAGATTGACGAAGACGGCGCGTTTCTTGCCGATCCAAGTCACCTTGGGACCAACACAGTTGGCAGAGAGGTATATCCGCGACGTGGTACGTCTACACGGAGTTCCGCGGGAGATCGTATCTGAAACGCAGAGGCGGCAACCGGGTTTGAGGGTTTTGTTATAACGTTGTAGTAAAGCCGGTTATTACCAACATTTCATATATAAATTTTTTACTCGGAAAATGAAAGAGTTCCCGAGGTCGAACTCAGGGAGCAAGTCGTATTCTAGAGATATACATGTTTCTTTTACAAAAAGAGAGAGGGAAAGAATTCGTTGTTTTCTCTTTGTTTGCAGAGGGGGATGCTCTTCTTTCTCTCTCCTGCAGAGGTGATATCTTCTTCAGCAATGGTGATGCTCTTCTTCTTCAGAGCTCCTTGTTCTTCTTCTTCTTTGGTTTTCTGCCTTGACCTCTCTTCTTCTTCTTCTGCAATCGTGTGACCCTTTCTCTTTTCCCTTCTTTTTTTCTTTATGGCTGCAGAGCTTCTGCCTTCAGCTACTAAGTCTTTCTTTCTTCTTCTTCTGCTTCGGCCGTTGCTCTTCTCTTCTTCAGCCTGCCTTCTTTCCTGCTCTGGCTGCTGACTTTCCGTCGTCTGACCCGGTGCTTCGACGACTTAACTGAGCAT
Source organism: Thalassia testudinum (assembly GCA_037157565.1). Taxonomy (NCBI): domain Eukaryota; kingdom Viridiplantae; phylum Streptophyta; class Magnoliopsida; order Alismatales; family Hydrocharitaceae; genus Thalassia; species Thalassia testudinum. The sequence goes on from JAZHRO010000030.1 coordinate 62,199,243, forward strand.
TTGCTACAGTGCAGCTCCTTCTTCTTCGCCTGCACACTTCAGAGTTTTTTTTGTCAAGAGGCAAAACCTACTCTACCCTCCCCCCCCCGCGTCTCTCTTTCTCTCTGAAATCACTCTTCGGAAGCTCTCCCAGAGCTACCGGGTAATCGGGTTCGGGTCAGGCCCGGGTCCAGGCCCACCGGCGTGCGTGGTGGGCGAGGAGTGCAGGTCAGTCGGGTCGGGTCAGGTCCGCGGGGCGTGAGCGCGGACGAGACCGGGTAACCGGGCGGGTGAAGGGGACCTCACCCCGTGGTCAGGAGGCAGACAGCATAAGGCACTTTTTGCCTTTATGCGTTCGCGTGCCTCTGAGAAGTTCCGAGGTGGGACTAAATGTCCCACCCCAATTGAGCGCCCGTCGCGGAGGAGTAGTGGGCGATCGTGGCTTCACGCGCGGCCTTCGCCCCATCTGCGAGCCTGGGACGTTTCGCGGAGACTCCCTGCGCAACCTGGGAGTCGAACCTGGGCGAAGGCGTGCCTGCACCTGCAGGTGAAGGAGCTCTGCCTGCTCAGTAATGGCGACGGCGGGCGAGTCACCTGGTCACAGAAGAACGGCCTCTCGGCCAAATCAGACAGGCGGGGGACCTTCGTCGTGGCACGGCGAAGGTGGTCAGGGGGTCTGCAGGGGGCGTGATGGAGCCAACAGGTCGTCCTAGGTCAAACTGTGAGCAAAGAAGTGGGTGTGTTCGGTGGATCTGCAGAGGGCGTTTGGTGGGAAGTGGAGGGGCGGAAGAGGATCAGGGTGAGGAGGCGGAGGTTCTGCGGTGGTCGGTGAGCCGTGTGGGTCGCTGAGGTGATGGGCGCGGCTCGCCGGAGGGTGGTCGGAGGCGGAGAGGGTGAGGGTGAACAGGAGCGGTCGAGGGTTTAATTGACTAAATTGAAAGCGGGGAAAGAAAGAGGAGAAGAAGGGGAGTAGTTCTAACTTACTTGCAGGGACGAAGGGGGAGGAACAGGGCGACAGTCGTATCGACTGTCGCCGGAGAAGACGATGCTCAGGGAGAGGGGCGGCGGCGAGCAGAGAGCCGGAGAGGCGCCAGCTGGGTGCGGCGTTGCGCGGGAAGAGCAGGGGAGGAAGTCTCTGCTGCTGGTATTGCGGCAGAGCGAAGAGGTGGAGGGGGAGGAAGCCGCCGGAGCTGGTGAGCGTCTGCCGGAGGAAGAAGAGAAGAAAGCTGGGGGTTTTCTCCGTCAGATCCAGGCTGCTCTGGTCGGCGGAGCAGCAGGGGGTATTTATAGGGATGAAACAGGGAGGAAGGCGGAGGGAGACGACGTGTCTCCCTCGCCGGAGAATGGTCGGAACACGAACCCATACCGTCCGTGCGTTCGCACGGCCGGTATGGTGGGCTACAATGACCAGGGGGGTGCCCCTGCGACGGCTGACGACGCAGGGCACCCCCGGTTTACTTGCCAGGTCTCCCACCTCACCCTGCGCGGCGCCATGCTCCGCGCAAGGTCGCCGGAGCATGGTGCTGGCAGGGTTTTGCAGGAGGGACCTGATTGCAAAGAACGAAGGAGAGTTAGGGGCCAAAATGCGAGGGTTCAGAAGTTGAGGGCCAAAGAGTAAATATATGAGGACCAAAGTGTGAAGTCGGTCAAGGAGGTTTCTTCTTAGGCTCAACTTTTTATACATGACTAATTAGGACCTAAGGAATCTGATGGTGAATTTCATTTTCATATTAAACCTTGTTTGACCGGTCAATTTGCGCAAAGACCCAAATTAAGTTATTAATTGGGCATGGTTCTCAATGTAGGTCAAAATGGGTTCTAAAGGCCAAATTGAAGGTTCTAAACCCTAGAGATTATTTTTCTATGAATTTTAGAGGGTTTATTCTATTTTTACTTTGCCTCGAACCTTGTGAATTGAAGTGGGTTGTTTTAGGGTTACCGATTATCATTTGGTTCCTTGGAAGTGCTGTAGCCCTTACTAGATCATCTCATCCCACTTTTATTCTTATTAAGCTGTTTTGACCTGTGTTTGGGCCCTGAATTACCCTGTATGCAGATTATACTGGTAAAATTGCACTTTTACCCCTTATGACTGGTTTTCTTCTCAAACTCAGAATTCTCTGAGTTAAGCCTTTCCTTGAGATATGTAGGAGCTTTTATCCTTTGTATTGGGTCAAAATGAGCTAGTTATGGCTCATGATGAGGTTCTCATCAGTATCCGACCGGGATACCCACTTTATGTCCCAGTTTTGGGCTGAGTTTCAACAGGCCCTGGGGACGCGGTTGAGATTCAGTACAGCTTATCACCCCCAGATGGACGGACAGTCTGAGCGCACGATACAGACACTTGAGGACCTTTTGCGTGCCTTTGTACTGGACTGGAGGGGCTCTTAGGAGGAGCACTTGCCCCTGGCGAGGTTTGCATACAACAACAGTTATCACTCGAGCATCGGCATGGCACCCTACGAGGCTTTGTACGGACGGAGATGTACGGCACCCTTGAGTTAGGTTGAGGTGGGGATCAAGTGGGAGGTTGGCCCCAGGCTGATCCGGCAGAGTCAGGAGGTAGTCGAGCAGATTCACAGGCGACTCCGCACTGTTCGGAGCAGGTAGAAGAGCTACGCGGATCGGAAACGTAGAGAGGTGCAGTTCGAGGTTGGGGATCATGTCTTCCTTCGTGTTTCGCCCATGAAGGGCCTGCAGTGGTTTGGGGTGAGAGGGAAGCTCGCGCCGAGATTCATGGGGCCCTTTGAGGTCCTGGAGTGGGTTGGACCCATTGCTTACAGACTTGCCCTCCCTCCTTAGCTTTCGGGTGTGCACGACGTGTTCCACGTGTCCAACCTCAGGAAGTATGTCGCCAATCCCAGTCACGTCCTGAGCCACGAGAGTGTTGAGGTGGGCGACGACCTGACCTACCCTGAGTGGCCAGTACGGATTCTTGACAGAGCCGTCTGCAGTCTGAGACAAAAGTAAGTACCCCTGGTGAAGGTTTTGTGGAGGAGCCAGCGGTACGAGGAAGCTACCTGGGAGCCTGAAGCGACGATGCGGGAGCAGTACCCGGAGCTTTTCGCGAGTACGTCTTTTCAGATTGGCTTCGGTCCTCTTTGAGTTTGTTATGTATGTATTATATTGTTCTTTCCCGCACCCTAGTTAGCGCAAGTTTCAGGGATGAAACTTCCTTTGAGTTTGTTATATTGTTACGGACATGGGCATCAGACACAGTTAAGACATCTGGGAAGTGGCCCATACGTCCGGCCAGACGTCTGGAACCCTTCCCAGACGTCTGGTATTAAATTTTTTCGGCATACGAGTTCGCATCTGCACGTGTGCGCGTGCAGACTGAACCCGCCGCCTTCGTTCTGCTCTTTCTCTCCCTTCCTGCAGACGACGCCGTCCCTCCTCTCTCTCCCCGCACTGCCTACAAATAGCATCGCCCTCTCCCTCACCCTCACTCCACCGCCTTCCTCTTCTCCGTCTCCCTGCCAGCGAGAGCGCAAGCGAGTGCGGCAGCAGCGGCTGCAGCGGGCGTGCGGGAAGGAGTGTTGCGAAAGGAAGAAGAAAGCTTGACCGCGAGGTGCGAGCTTGCCGGGGCAGCTAGAGCCGGCCGCGCGGAGGAGCAGCGGGCGTGGGTTGTCGCGGAGGGGTTGCTGCAGCTCGGGCAACAGGTAGACGCGGCGTGGCGTGGCCGTGTGTCACAGGCGGAGAGCGAACCGGGTCCTGATTCTGGGAAAAGTTCCCAGAATCAGACGTCTGGACTTATGTCCAGACGACGCTGAAGACGTCTGGAGGATGGTCTAGTCGTCTGACAGGTACTATATTTCCCTACCTTCTTCTATTTACGCGTGTACGGCCATGCAGCCGTCCGCCGCGTTCTCTGCGCCTCTTCGTGATGAGAGCGGTTGCATGTGTGCGCAGGTGTTGTTCAGGAGGGCGCGGGGGCTCGCCATCCCACGTGGATCAGACGTCTGGCCACAGTACCAGACGACTGAGAGGATCTCCAGACGTCCGGGGTGACAATCGGACGTCTGGAAACCAAGACTAGACGATCCAGCGGACTTTTGGATATCTGAAGGACTGCGCAGACCGAGGTATGACATAATCGAACTTTTAAGACGTCTGATTTTGGATAGATTCGTCGTTTTTGACCTGTTTAGGGTCCGTTCGGAGTCCGTTTTCCGCGTTTTAAGTTTCATTCTTCCCAGATTTATTTCCTTTACCTGTTTACAGTAATTGTCTACTATTCTAAGAAACTCCTTGTGTTGATCCTTGTGTTAGGACCCCGTTCTGTTGTGGCTCTGGGGGTTGCGGAGGCGCACGGGATTGCCGACCACGCCCCCAGTACTCCCAATTTCGCAGGTAGAGTGGTCCTTTAAATTATTTAATAAAATTTATATAGTTACGAAATAATTAATAGAGTCTAGGGCATTGCATGAACCCTAGGACTGAGAAATTAGATTGAATGATAGATCCTAGGGTATTACATGAATCGTAGGATTGGAAAACTAGATTAAATGATAGATTCTAGGGTATGGCATGAATCCTAGGACTGGAAAACTAGTTGAATATATCAACATTGCAGTCTTGGAAAAACGGAAAGGAAATGATAAATGCCTGTAAATTGGTTAACAGTTGCCGGTTATGAATGAATAAATACGGTTGAGAACATGGGTTATATGAATATAAAGCTGGAATGGTGAAACCTAAATTGGCTGAGTTAAAAGAGCATGAACCCTACGGGAAATTAGGAGTAGAGCTCCTGAAGATAAATGGAATGGAACTGAGAAAGTAAAATGTGACAGTGTGTTGTCTCTTGGGTACTTGGTACCAAGGAAAACACATATTACCTCTTAGTGTAGAGGGGAGCTTGCTGCCCTCAGGTTGAGACTGGGGTGGGTTTGGCCACTTTGCACCGACTTGCTGGCCCTCGTGTACGCAGTACCGAGGAGAGCTACTAGTGTAGGGAGAGCACTAGCTACCCTTCGGGCCCTAGGGTTCTGCTAGCTCTCCTACACCGACTTGTTAGGCCCACTAGGCAAACCAGGGTAGTCAGGCGAGGGTGCACGGACTATGGAGGGGCTGGACCCCTGTTACCGAGAGGGCTCTGCCCTATACTGGTTCCATGCTGTGCTTTGGGCGCACCCGTTAACGGAAACGACTGATCATGTGCCAGTGCGGGGTAGCTACCCGTGCGTTTATAGCGCATGCCGTAGTCACCGTTATGTCTGTCAGCGACCTTGGGGTGGTTGACTGAGGGTAGGACCACCACGGGGGACTCTCCCGGCCAGGAGAGCACCACGTGTTACTTCTACTTTTCGGAAAAGACTGCAATTAAGATCGTTCCCACGAGGAACATTCGAGATCAAGAGAAAGATCTGAGAAATAATTCAATAGTGAATAAATGGAAAAATATAAAGAAAGAAATTAAAATTATAACAGCTACTGTCCACTCTACTGCTTCTTTTAGCTTTTAGTTTCCACTCTACTCAGCGTTTCGCTGACGTGTCACCCTTGTTACCTTTTCAGGATCAGGTGTTGAGCAGCCAGAGTCAGCGGCTGCAAAGGGCGCTGGGCCTAGTAGAGCCCAGTAGTGTTACCTGTAGTACCTTCTGTACTTTTCTTTTCGCTGTAGTGAGTAATTTTTCTGTTACTCCCTATACTATCTTTATTGTAAGCTTTATGTTATGTACATGTTTATTTCTCTACTATTGTGGTGGTGTATACTGTAGTATTTCATTTCTTTACTGCTGTATTTTGTTACTGCTAGTTATATACATGGTGAATGTGGTTTATTTTACTGCTCTTTTGGTTACTTTCTCGTTGGATGACTGGGTCTTGGGATTAGTCGAGTCGGTCCGATTCTCGTGTCTCGTAGGGATTCGGGAATCGGGTCGTTACAGGGCCTGACCTCTGTGTATCGAAGGCAGTAAGCCCGATACACTTTTTCAATATAAGTGTGGGCGTGCGGCCGCACACTCACGAGGTGGGATTAAAGTCCCACCTCCCGATTTTGCGCCCGCAGGCGAGGAATCCGCAGCTAATTGGAGCAGCCTGTAAGGCTTGCGACCCAGCTGCAGGCCTGGACGCCTTCGCAGAGACTGTCCGCATAGCCTGGGGCTCGCACCTAGGCTGGAGAATGCCTGAAGCTGCGGGTGAAGCTGCTGCAGCAGGTCGACAATGGTGGCGAGAGGGTGCGAAACTGAAAACACAGTGGCGGCCTCTCGGCCAAGTCAGAAAACGTGGAAAGCTTCGCCGGAGTGTGGCGAAGCCTGTGCGGTGGTCGGCGAGGCGTAGGAGTGCATGTGGAGGCCGACCTAGGTCAGACTGTGGGCGGGAAGATGGGTTTGTTCGGGGGGTGGTTGGGCGGTGCTTGGCAGTGGATGGAGAGGGGGGATCGGTTGAGTGGAATGTGGGGGAGCCTCTGGGCTGATCGACGAGGGGCGAAGAGGTCTGTGGACGTGGGATGGACTCGCCAGAGAGGGTGATCGGTTGTGGGGAAGATGGAGTTGGGCAGTGGCAGTCGGGTGGTCGAAATGGCAAGTTGGAAGAGGGAAAATACAAGGGAGAGAGAGTAGAAACTATTTACCTATTTACTCGACGAAGGGGGAGGGAGGAGCATTCGGCTTGTGCCTGCCGTAGCTGAAGACGAAGACGCCTTGGAGGAGGGTATCGGCGAGGAGGAAGCAGTTGGAGGGCGCCAGCGGGTACAGCCTAGCGCGGACGATAGAGCAGAGTAAACCCTGCTGCAGGTAAGGCAGCAGAGCGACGAGGAGGAGATCGCCGGAGGCTTCGGGTACTCTGACCGGAGGAGGGAGGGATGAAAGGTGGGGTATTTCTCCGCCAGAGGAAGCTTGAAGGAGTCGGCAAGGGCTGCCGCTCCTTATAAAGGTCTTGGCGCGGAGAGAGGACCGAGGTGGCATCGTGCCAGCCTCGCCGGAGGATGGCCGAAAAGGATACCCATGCCTTTCGTGTGTTCACACGGAAGGCATGGGTGATGGCGGAGGTCGTGGGTGGGTCCCTGCGACAGAGGACGTCGCAGGGAACCCCACTTCTATTCTAGAGGACGGCAGTCCTGCCCTGTGCGGTGCCATCCTCCACGCAAGGTCGCCGGAGGCATGGCGCTGCGCAGAAGTGGCAGGGAGGACCGTTCTACAAAGAACGATGAGAAGTTGGGGGCCTAAATGTAAGGGTTTCAAAAGATAAGGGTCAAAAAGTAAATAAAGATGACCAAATTGTAAAGTCGGTCAATGAGGTCTTTTCTTAGGCTCAAGTTTTTATACCAAAATAATTTGAACCTAAGGATTTTAATGGTGAATTTTAATTCTAGGTTGGACCATGTTTGACCGGCCAATTTGCGTAAAAACCTAAATTAAGTCATTAATTGGGCATGGTTCTCATTTTAGGTCAAAATAGGTTTCAAAGGCCAAATTGAATGCTCTAAACCCTAGAGAATATTTTTTTATCAATTTTAGAGGTTGTATTTGATTTTTATCCTGCCTCGAACCTCGTGAATTGAAGTGAGTTTGTTTTAGGGTTATAGAATGTCATTTAATTCCTAGAAGTTGCTATAACCCTTTTTAGATCAGATCATCCCACTTCCCTTCTTGTTAAGCTTATTTGACCTGTGTTTGGACCCTTAATTTCCCTGTTTGCATACTGCATTGGTGAAATTGCAGTTTTACCTCTTATGATTTGTTTTATTCTTTAACTCAGAATTCTCTGAGTTAAGCCTCTCTTTGGGTCTTGTAGGAGCTTTTTCTCACATATCTGGATTAGATTGTGCTAGTTAGGGTTTATGATGAGGTTCTCATCAATGGTTTTCCATGTTGATCTTATGTTGTGGATTGCTTGTCTCTATTCTTTCTTTTATGATTTTAGTTTAATTTCAGCATAATATCTTAATTATCCTTTGAATCTACCTTAAGTATAATTCACCCCCTATATAGTACTTTCAGCTCCCAAGAGGTTGACTTTTTTGACTGATGTCGACATCGTTTTCGTACAAGGATAGGCACGTCTTTCTCAAGGACCACTAGTGGTGTTAGCCTCTTCCTTGATTAAGGTAAGGCTACCAAGTTGTGATTTAAGAGAAAAATATGTCTCTATCACCTTTGCTAGAGAGAGATTAATTCTTGAAATTTTACCACTGATACAATTGAGAGAATTGAATAATGATATTAAATTATAGGACAACCATTCTAGTTTTGGTGTTAGCTAGTTGGTTGACCTACAATGTAGATAATTGAATACCACCCATCTTCTTTTGCTGATACATGTAATTTCATTTCTACTAGGCCATTTGGTTCATCTCATACTTATAACCTATTTATCCAGACCTAATGGCTTGGTGGTAGCAATTTCTAGATTTCCAAGGAATAAAACCAATTTTTCATGTAGGTGAATCAATGATTTTATTGGACTTTGTGGTGCCTGAAGATGGTAATGGCAAAGGGCGATAACCGAGGACGTGAACAAGCCTACCTACTAAGCCCTTACATCTTTGTATCGTTAACTTCATTGACGTAGCTTGTTTATTGGAGCGAGTCATCTATTTTGCAGGTTTTAGGCCCATGAGGGATCTTATATAGTCGTTAGTTGTGGCTTTGTAGCACTTTCTTTATTTTCCTTGCTATAAGCCCTTTTTGATATTATGTATAGTGCGGCTAGGCCCCACTTCTGATGAAATGCTGCAATTTAAACACTTGTAGCTTCTGTATATAACAAACAAATAGCTGTGGATTGTGATGGTACCTAGTTGGTTTGTATTACTTTCTTACCATTTACCCTGCATTTTTGGTATTTTCTCTATTTATTGCTTTAAATTTTTGTGCAATGTTTGTAAGCTTAATAACTAAGGAAACATATTACTTGTAACCCTAACCATTCCTAGTGTCTGGAACCTTCATGCCCTTATACCTGTTAACCTAGTTTCCAAGCTGTCGAAAAGTTAGTGGGGTGTGACACCCACTATCTCTTTGCATCCTCTTATAGGCATCGATAATCCGTGTTCTGTTAAGGTTCTCTTCCTCAAATCATGAAAGATTATACATTGAGACTTGAAGGTCTTAATCAAAATCCCTTGGAGAACATGCCTCTTGACCATTTTCTATGTTCAATCATCGCCACTGACTCTTTCCTTAAGAGTTTGTTTACAAAGATCATGGATGAATCTATGACAAGGATCACATGTGATTTGTGGCTAATGTGGCTAACTCAGACAGGTGTGTCATCACCTCTTAAGCTTGAGTTAATAGTTACTTTGGTCTGACCTTTTTTGTCAATTGAGTTTTCTATGCACTTGGTAGGTAAAAACCCTTGCTAGAGTAGCTTTTGAGATGTTTCTTCCGCTGAGAAAGCATTGGGTAGTGACCTATTTTTGATGGTTTTGCTTACCCATTCATCTTAAATTGGACTTCATTTAGGAAGGTCTAACTTATCTTTAGAAGTTTCTTTTTTTGTACACATGAAGGTATTCTAGTTAACTTGCTCATCTGGCAACTCAATTGACGATTATTTCTAATAACTCTGCCAAAGCTTCTAGGTGGTTATCAACCGGATAACCACTATTTCTCTTTTTTTTTTTAAAAAAAAAGACTTGCTAAAGCTTAAATCCTAAACCTTTTAATCGGTTGGAAAAAATTTTGACTTCTCAAAGCTCATGTTATATGTTCAACTTATGACTTTATTTGTAAGGGCTAAATTATCTCTTATCAATGTCGATTCATAAAATGATAATTTGAAACATGTAGTTACTATTTGTAAATATGACTTAAATTGAATTAAATGGATTTGAAGAAAAAATTCAAATGAACCTATGATTTTTTTAAATTGGGGTGACTACACTACTATAAACTCTATTTTTTGTGAAGATATTTTTTATTCTTCAAAAACTAAAAGATTCAATTATAAGTTGTTGAAAATTGGTGATATCATGTGGTTGGTGATATCCTAAGGGCTCCTTTTAATATAATTACAAAAAGTAAAGTTAGATCGACAATATTCATTTTTCCTAAAGTAGAATGTGGAAGAAGGTACAATGATAAATTTTTTTGACCAACCAAAATACATTGAAAATATAAGCAATATTAGAAGAATAATATCAAGATAGATGTAGTTTCAATGCACTATTATACTATTATATACACTTCTTTTCCACCCACTTATCCAAAATAGAAAAGCAAATAAAAAAAAAAGTTTAATGCTAATAATTAGAAAATAACATCCATTGGTACTCAGATTAAGCACACCATCCTTATGTTAAATATTTTCCTTCTACCCATAAGAAACATATAAAAAATAAAAAAATAAAAAAAAATCTTTATAATATATTTATCTTTAAACTTAAAGCACTTTACTTTAATCATAGTAAGAGATTATATGTCATATACCATTGTAAATGATGTGTAAAATTTTCAAATGATCAATTTTCAAATTAAATAAGCCCTCCAAAAAAAAGTCTTATATCATATATTTGGGATGCTTTTACACATTAATCATGGTTTAATTTTTTTCACTTCTCAATCCTAATTTACGAAGGATTAAATATCAAAAAAAAAAAAAAAAAAACCTTAACAAATAAACAGCCAAGATCCCTGAACACTTCACTTTTTCCATTCCTCCGATAGGATCTTAACACCCATTGCCCCCTCTACAAAAGAGGGGAAAAGGGAACGAGAAAATCCAAACCCCTAATTAATCTTTTTCCTAATGCCTATGTGGAAGTCGTTGTCATCATAAAACTCCCTCTTCAGCGCACACCCACCCCTTCAACACAACCCCCCCCCTCCGGGCAAAACCACCACCAAATTCCCCAGCTCTCTCTCTCCCTCCGTCCCTCCAAGTCTCCAATTTCTAGTATTTCTCCCACAAGCACGCAAAGCGGCAGAGAGTTGCGACGAACCCAACAAGGAAGAGGGCTCCTTTCTCCTCCATAGGTACTCTCTCCTGCATGCTAATGTGCACTCTGTTGTTGGTTCTTTGGGTTGCGGCCAAAGACAAGGCCTTTTCGTTTGTTCTTCTTCTTTGCAATGCTGCCGTGAACGTTGTTGTTGGGTCAACGTTCTCTAGTTGGCTCTCTAAGTTCTAGTTCCTCTCGTTGTTCTCCGTTTCTTTTTTCTTTTGAAATTGCTCTATGCTTATTTGCTTTGTAGGAAATAAGCCTGCTTTATCTATCCTGTTTCCTTTAGTTCCTTCTCCAAGTCGTTTCCTTTAGTTGGGTCTCAGTTGTTGTTTTCTTTATTGTTTGTATCTTCTAATTTACTTAGAAAGAAGTCTGCTTTGTTTATTTCTGTCTCCTTTATTTTCTCCTCCTATTCGTATGTTGCCGTGCTTCATGGTATTCTGCTCCTATTTCTCGATTTTTTGATGCACATGTGTTGTTGGGCGAACGTTCTATAGCATGTTCTTTAAATTGTTTTGAGAAAAAAGCATGCTTTGTTTATTTTGTTTCCTTTGTTGTGCATTGTGGTGCTTCACAGTGGCAAATTGCTCATATTTTCTTCTCGCTACACGTTTGAACAACGATTTTATTGTCCCACAAAAGGTCAAGCTTGGTACTTATTTAAAGTTTGCTCTTGGTTGCTTCGCTTTGATTTTTTTTTTTTAACATGAGTTAGGAAACATAAAAGTTGACCTATAGCTGTAAATGTGATCCCTTCCTCCTTTTTATGTAAAAAAAATGCAGATATGTGGTGTGATTTACCACTGTTGAAATCAATAATAAATCACTTTCGTAGGGATGAGTAATTGTGCAAAATCACTTTGCACCTTAAAAAAAATTTTGCACGGGTGCGAAGTAAGATTGTACTGATGCAATCTTACTTTGAACTACTTTGCATTGGTGTAATATTTTTTGTACGGGTGTAAAATTAAGTTTCAAGTGTTTCTTCACGTATGATAAGTGATTTTACACTTAAAAGATAATTTTTCACCTTAAGGTTTAGAGTTTAGTATTTAGTGTAACCTTGACCCTAAATCTTAAGACGAAATATCACATTTCAAGTGAAAAATTACTTCTCATACGTGAAATCACTTTTCATAAACCTAAACCCTAAACTCATAGGTCCAAATCATTCTGGACAGATGCAAAATCACTTTGGATAGGTAAAATTACCCTTGAAATAATTTATCATCGGTGCAAATTTTTTTATCACCTATGTAAAATTTTTCATTACCTGTGCGTTTTTTAGGTTAAAGTGGTGTACGTGGGGATTACCGTGTAACAAACTTTAGGTTTTTTTATTTCTTTACTTTAAATATCAATTATCAAGTGGGCTAACGTTCTCAACGCTGTGTAAAGTATGAAAATAATATCTTATGTCACTTTTTAAGTCACAATATGCATTTCCCTACTTTTTAGTTTTTTATTAGTATATCCGTTCTTTTGTTGCATCATAATTTTTCTTGGTCGGCATTCAAGTTTTTTCTTTCTGTTCGCTTCTACATCAGGATATTTTTTGTTTCTTTTGCTTAGCGGGGGTAGTTTTTAGTGTTTGCCTTGACTTTTTCTTGTGCAGTCCCTGTATTTTGATGCCTTTTGCCTTTTAAAGACTTGCTTTTACTGCTACCCACCCCTTCTTGGTGAAACGTTATGCTCTTGTTCTTGTTGTATTCCTCGTTGCCTGTATCTGCTTATTTGCTTAAAAGGGAAAAGGTCTTCTTTATTTATCTTGTTTCCTTTATTTCCTCTGCCAGCTATCGTGCAAAACGAGGGCAATTGGCCAATGTGGTGCTTCGTGATATTTTGCTCCCATTTTCTACTTATGGTTAAACATGTGTTACTCAACAGGAAAAAAGGACTGTATTTATTTACCTGCATAACTCAAGCTTGGAACAGTTTGCTCTTATTTGCCTTTCTCCGGAATATAATTTCTGATATAGGTTCCCATCTTTCTTCTTCTTCTTCTTCCTCCTCCTCCTCCTATTCTTCTATTTAAACCTCCATCCTGTCCCTCTTCAAGAAATTAAAAAAAAATTCCATCCTGTTTGTTGCGTCATCGCTTTTCTTGTTTGTTCATTCATCATGATGGTCTTCATTTTCTTTTGAAAAGACAGCTTTTAGCATTTGCCTTAACTTTTTTTCCCGCAATAGGAGAGAGAGGGAGAGATTGAGATTGTGAATGTGTAATGTATGCATAAGGGTGCACATGGGTTGGGTTGGGACTCAACTCAAATCGAACCCAACCCATTACACTATTGAACCCAACCCAACTTGATCCATAAAATTGGGTCGGGTTGAGCAGGTTGTTGATTGGTTAAAGTTTATGTTTATCTCCTACATGCTTTTTATGTCTCGCTTACTTATAACAAAAAAAATATTAAACTCATAAACAACTTGCATCTTATAAAAATTCAAATAAAATAGGTAAAATTAAAAACAACTTCAAAGAAAAAAAAAAGATGTGCTCTTAAGAGTAATGGGAAAAGATAAAGACATATATGGTAACAAATTTGATAGATGCACACAAAGCTTAGGTTTATACCAATACAATAACAACAACCAAGCCTTCTCCCACACTAAGTGGGGGTTGGCTATATGGATTCTGTGCTTCCACTTAGATTTATTTTGAGTCATTTATGGACTTAGATTGAAGTTATTAAGGTCATATTTAATAATTTTCTTTCAACACTTTTTTGGTATTCCTCGCCCCTCCTAATGGGTTCAACCTCCAATTCCTCGTATCTCCTGATTGGGGCATTTAATGTCCTCTGTAAATTTCCAAACCACCTTAAATGTGTCTTTCTCATTTTATTCTTTAATGGTGTCATCTTAACTTTTTCTCGAATAATCTCATTTGAAATGTGATAATTTCTTATATGATCATGCATCCATTTTAACATCTTTGACTTAAATCTTTTGCACATGTTTATAGTTGACAACCTTGTAATTGAGAATAAACCTTAAACCCTGAGGTCTATACCAATAATTGACAACAAATAGACTCCAAGACAAATATAGATATTTGAATATAAGTTTTTAGAATATTAAAGTTAATAAAGCAATGACTTTTCATGGTTTACAAGTAATTGTAAGTTTAAAAAATCCTTCATAAACACAATAAGTCTAGAATCACATGCAAACAAGGGGTAAGTTAGGTGATAGTGGTGTTAAGGCATTGAGGGAGAGGGGGTGGGTTGTCGGGCAGAGGTAGAGGGCTAAGGTAAGGGAGGAGGATGAGGGTTATCTGAAGAGTGCGACCAAGAGAGAGCGTCGCTGCAGCCAAGGAGAGGAGAAGGCATTGGAACTTGTTGGAGCTAAGAGTCTGGAGGTGAGGATGTCGCTTGGAGGTGAGGAAACTTGCAAGAGATGGTGACTGTGGGAAATGAGGGGGACAATAGGGATGAGGGGGATGTGGGAGATGATGGTTTGGCTTGTTTGGGACCTTCGAGTGAGTCATGTGGGGGGCCAAAATAATATCAACCATTGTTTGTATATCCCAATGGCTGTTAATAAGTTATGTTTATATATCATATGCATTTAAGAGTTTTGGGAGCCTACACTCAAGTGTAGGAAAAGTTATCTACAACTATGTTTATATCTTTGTCCATGTGTCATGTTTTGAAACGAAATTTTGTGGGATGATATTATTAGCTAACAATAGTATGTGTTTCAAATTTCATCCAAAATACACTCATAACCCCTCCAACAATAGTATGTATTTCAAAGTGGGTTAACTTTCAACAATTCTTAGACCGTTGAAAATTGTTGACAGTTGATTATCTCTGATGCAAGGGCTAGAGGCGCCCAATTGACTTGAAATTTGATACATTGTATGCTTAGTTGAGGTAATCTAAATTCGCAAGGTTTCATTTCAAAATATTATTTATAGACAAAGGTATAAAGGTGGACGTAGGAAAGTTTTCTTACACTCAAATGTAGGCTCCCTTTTTCCTACATATGATATATGTATGTGTGTATAAATCTGGTTGTAGGTTAGGTCGGGTTGGTTAAACTTCAAACCCAACCCAATTCATTTTTTATTGGGTTGGAAAAATCCCAACCCAACCCATTATAATTATCAATCCAACCACCCCACTTGAATTGGATTGGGTTCGGGTTGAACTTGACCCGTGTGCAGATATAAAGAATTAAGTCGTTTGTTAGGTTTGATTGATTTTGTGACCCTAACCCGAGCTCCATCTTCCTTGCCGTTACTGCCATCTTCCTCCATCAACAGTAGGTCCCTCTTCATCGTCTTTGAGGTCAACACCTCCTACCTCCATCCCTTCCTCCTTCGATCCCTCCTCTACGTCGGTCGACCACCACCACCACCTCCCTTGACCTCGACCATAGAGCCACCACCCCCTCTGCTGGCCACCCTCCTCCCTTCCCTTATGGCTTCCGGTCTACCCATGCCTAGACCTTATCAATCACCACCACCACACAATCCCAACCATGACCCCTCCATCGGTCATACTCCTCCCCCTCTACCTTACTCACCACCAATGCCCAGAGTTTAGACCCCGTCACTCACTACCACCACATAGTCCTCTTCCTCCTCCCCCATTGTTTCATTTTTTTTCTTTTTCTTATGTGTTTCATGTCTTTCACACATGTTTCATATATGCATTTTCATATGCTTAATTTGACTTGTGTATGGAATGTTAACAAAAGACGTGTTTCATTTTCATATGTTTCATATGTGTCTTTTATTTGTATGTGTTTTGTTTCATATGCTTAATTTTCAGTGGATTGACCGGTGTGTTTCATAAGTTAAATCATTATCGAACAAACTTTTATTGGACATATAATTGAACTTTATCAAACATGTTTGGTTGAGCAATTTAAACGAATTGCTAACGAATCGAACTCGAATGTTCAATTTTGTTATTGAACTGAACTCGAATATGAGTAACTGAACACTTAATGAATGCGAATCGAACTTGAACCAAACTCGAACATTGAATATCTTATTGAACTCAAACAAACATACCTATGTTTGAGTAAGTTTTGTTCGATTAGTACCCATAATGGCTATGTATTTCTGTTGTGTAAACATGCTACTGCTGTTATTTTCCTTATTGCTTGTATCAACGTATTTGCTTTAAAAGGAAAAAGAGTCTGCTTCATTTACTCTGTTTCTCTTATTTTCTCCTTCAGTTGTGAAGAACGAGCCCAAATCATCAACTATTGTACTTCATGGCATTTTGCTCCTTTTTCTCTACTGGCTTTATTTGAAAACTGATTTATTGACTTGTAAAACTTGAGCTTGGTCTAGGTTGAACTTATTTGCCTTCCTCTGAAATATGATTTATTCTATAGGTGCCTCGCTTTTTTTTTTTAGATCTCTGTTTTCTTTTGTTGCATCGCCATTTTTCTTGTGTTTTGTTCGTCATGGCATTTTTCTCTTCTTTTCCTTTCAGCAAGAGTTTTTAGCTTTTGTCTCAAAATTTTCTTGGTTGGTACTTCTATATTTCCGCTCTTTTTCATTTGACCATTTTCTTCTATTGCTACCTACTTCCGTTGGATAAATGCTCCATTGTCGCTGATGCTAGCCATTGTTTTCCTTATTGTTTGTATCTGCTCATTTTTTTTAAAAGAAATAAAATCCGGTTCTTTTGTTTTGTTTCCCTTATTTTATGCATCAACTGTCTTTTAGAATGGGAGACGAAAAGGAATGAGTGAGAGAGAGAGGGGTCAGACGACCGGGGCGGGGGGGGGGGGGTTGGCCCGGGCTGGACGGTGGTGGGTGGGTGGCGGTGCCGGTGAGGTGCTTCAAGTGCCTTGGTGAGGGGCACATGGCGGCGATGTGCAGGGACCCGGTGCGCTGCCTGCGCTGTGGCGCTCTGGGTTATCGGAGGTCGGGCTATGGGTGGCGAAGGTCGGGTGAGGTGGTTTTTTCGAGGAAAGGAGAGACGCCTCCGCCCCCTCCGGAGGGGGCGCCCCTTGTGGAGGTCGAAGCGCCGTGGTCGGAGGAGTTGGGAGAACTGGAAGGGAAACTAGCTTTGGCGCTGGTTGCGGTGGTCTTGGAGGGGTTGGTGGAGGTGGAAGCCCTGAGGGAGGCGGTCGCTGCCTACTTGGGGGCTGACGGGGGTTGGGTGAGGGTGGCTTCCTTGGGAGGAGGGCGGATGGTGTTGCTGGGGTTGAGCCGTGTGGAGTTGGGGCGGCTGGTCTTCAGGGTGATCCGATGTGGCGATGGTGTGGTGAGATGTCGGTGGCCGGTTAGGTCTGATGGGGCGCTGGCGGAGAGGCCACCGTCTGGCGCGAGGAGGATCTTGATTGAGGGAGTTCCGCTCTTCCTCCGCACGGTGGAGGTGGTCGCGGCGGTGGTGGCCCCTTTTGCGAGGCTACGCGGGTGCGGTGGCATCGGCCTGAAGGCGGCTGATCTGTCGCGGATTGAGGCTTGGGTGGAGATGAAGCCGGGGCGGCTGTTGGTCGAGAGGTCGGTGCTTCGATGGGGTAGTTCCGCCTGGCTTCTCCGCGTCTCCTGGGGTTCTGAGAACCCTAGGT
The DNA here is from genome assembly GCA_037157565.1 of Thalassia testudinum. Taxonomy (NCBI): domain Eukaryota; kingdom Viridiplantae; phylum Streptophyta; class Magnoliopsida; order Alismatales; family Hydrocharitaceae; genus Thalassia; species Thalassia testudinum. Next base: position 62,216,668 of record JAZHRO010000030.1, read on the forward strand.
CCTTTGCTGCGGTGGTGGGTGGCGGAGTGGCGGTGACGTGTGGAGGCGGTGGCGGCAGGCGGGCGGAGGAGGGCCGGACTGTTCTTGGGAAGGTCGAATGTCGCGGCGGGGATTACGGTGGGGATCTCGGGGTGAGTGCGTCTCCCGTGGCACGATCGTTTGCAAACGAAGAGCAGGAATGTAGAGGGCCGTTGCGGTTTTGGCGGAGGAGGCGGGGGAATTGAATGTGGCGCTGAAACCAGGCGGCCCCGCTGATTGCGGGAGTGTTGGTGGTGACGCGCTAACTCCTGGTCTTGAGGAAGTGGCGGATGGCGGTTTCGGGTCGGGTGAGCGTGACCCGGCTACGGAGTTTGGGGGCTTCGGTGCTATAGCCGGGTCGGGTCCCCTTGCACGCTTGCCCCCGCGTTTCCTGGTCTCTGCGGGGGAGGGTCGGAAGGTTGCTGGAGGGGTTTCGAAGCGCTCCTTCGCCGGTCCGAGTCGGGCGGCGGGACTGGAGGTGGATGGCGGCGGACGACGACGAGAGCGGAAGATGACTGGGTCGCAGAGACTCTTCTACCGGCCGCGGTGGTTGTACCGTAGGGGGTTGCCTCGGAGGAACCCGTCTGGGGGGGGGGGGGGGGGGGGGCGGCTGCGGCCAACCGGCGCCGATCGCCGGAGGAGCGGGGGACATCTGGTGGCGCTACATTGTCAGCGGCAGCATCTTCTGGAGGTGGCGGCGGGGACCTGCTTGCTCCGGGGTCCAATGGGTTGGCAGATGGGCGGCGGGCGGCAGATACTAATGATGGAGATGGGGGGCTGGGGGATGCGGGTGCGGGGAAGAGAACGATGGAGGCGGCTGGGCAGCTTGGGGGTGAGGTTGAGTTGCTGGGGGCTGGTGCTGGCGGCGAGGTGGTCGAAGCTGTAGGTGATCTGGTGGCTGCGGGACGTGGAATTGAGGTATGTGGTGGTGAGGGAAGCTCGGAGGACCGATGTCTGTTGCTGGATGAGAAGAATGTCATGGCAGAAATGATGGGGTTTAGACGGTTGACATCTGGAGGTGTTTCCTGGAGGACCACATGACTAAGATCTTATCTTGGAATGTGAGGGGTCTGAATGACCCGTCGAGAAGATCGGTTTTGCGGGGGTATATTCAGAGGTGGGGCCTTGATGTGGTCTTTCTTCAAGAGACGAAGTGGGGGAGCTGTGATAGAAGGCTGTGGAGGGAGGTGGGGGGAGAAAGTTGTGGGGGTTTCCTAACCCTGGATGCGGATGGGAGTGCGGGGGGAATTGCTGTAGGGTGGAGGAAGGAGGAGTTCTCCTTGCTGGACTCACTGATTGGATCCAGCGTTGTCACTGTCAGACTCCAGAGACGCCGGGATGACACATGTTTGCTTCTCTCCTCGGTTTATGGCTCGACGGAGGGTCGGAGGAGACAGGTCTTATGGGAAGATCTGAGCCAGGTTGCGGCAGCTTTCCAGGGGGTCCCGTGGCTGATTGGTAGGGATTTTAATGTTACTCTACGGGCTGAGGATAGACCGGGTGACCGAGGGGGATTGGACTAGGGCTCTGAGGCATTTGCAGACTTTGTGGCGAACCAGGGGTTGGTTGATATGCTTCCGTTGTCCTGTCTATACACGTGGAGGAATGCGGGAGGGCAACGATCCCGTATTAACAGATTTCTGGTTTCGACGGCGATGGCAGAGTTGTTCCCGATGGCGGAGGTTAGGCCTTTGGAGCGCCCGTTCTCGGATCACACCCCCTTGCTGTGGACGTCGAACGAGGTATGGAGGCATGGCACCTATTTTAAGTTCGACAAAGCGTGGTTCTTGGAGCAGGGCTTTAGGGGTTTGGTTGAGGAACGGTGGAGGTCTACTCAGGTGGATGGGTCGGCGGCCGCCAGGTTGGAAGCGAAGCTGAAGGATTTGAGATCCTTCTTGAAGTCCCACATCAAGCGGGTTAGGGAGGAGCGCGGGAGGAAGAAAGAGGAGGCTCTTGCTGCAATTACACGCCTGGACAGGGCAGAGGATGTTGGGCTCCTTTCAGAAGATGACAGGGCTTATAGAGCGAGACAGACTCAGGTGATTCAGGAGGAAGATAGGAAAGCGGAGGTGGAGTGGAAGGTGAGATCTAGGCAGAAGTGGCTGAAGGAGGGCGATTCCAATACCCGCTTTTTTCATATGACTGCGTCGGGTAGGAGAAGGAGAAACTGGATTGACAGGTTGATGGTGGATGGGGAGGAGTTTGTGGGAAGGGAAGCGGTGGGAGAGGCGGCTGCGAATTATTTTAGAGAATTCACGGGGTGGAGGCCGGGGGGAAGGTGGAGGTGGTTGGGATCCGGGATACCACAGATTAAGGGGACAGACGCGGATTTCTTGACGGGTTCTTTTGAGGAGGATGAGGTCCGTGAGGCAGTTTGGGGGCTGAACGCGGATGGGTGTCCAAGGCCGGATGGCTTCCCGGTTGCCTTCTACAGAGAGTTTTGGCCGGTGGTGAAGGAAGACGTTATGTAAGTGGTGCAAGAGTTTAGAACGGGCAACTCAGGATTTAACAGGCTGAACAAGTTCTATATGTTCTTATTGCCGAAGAGGGAGGGCGCTGAGGAGATTCAGGAGTACAGACCGATAGCTCTTTCGAATGCTATCTACTTGGCGGCGGCTAAGCTTCTGGAGAATAGATTGAGGAGAACATTGCGTGAGATTATAGACCCGGTGTAGACGGCCTTTGTCCCTGGCAGGAATATTTTAGAAGGCTTTGTGGTAGCCTCGGAAATCCTTTCATCCTGGAAGAGAGAAAAGAAGAAGGCTTTCTTGTGGAAGGTCGATTTCAGCAAAGCTTATGATTCGATCCAGTGGTCGTTTCTTTGGGCGTCCTTGGTAAAGAGGGGGTTCCCACCGGTGTGGATTGAGTGGATGAAGAGATGCGTCACTACGACGTCTTTCTCGGTTCTTATCAATGGAAACCTGGCTGGAGGTTGGATCCAACCTAGGAGGGGGGTGAGGTAGGGTTGTCCGCTGGCCCCGATGCTCTTTGTGATTGCTGTGGATGCTCTTGCTAGGGCGGCGAGGAGGTCCTGTGAGAGAAGCCTGTTGAGTGGTTTCTCCCTGAGGGATGGGACGGGTATCCCTTTGCTCCAGTATGCGGATGATACGATCTTCTTTATTGAAGGTGGTGAAGTGGAGGCCAGAAGGTTGAGGTTCCTGGTTTTCTTGCTGGGTGAGGCATCCGGTTTGCAGATTAACCTGGCTAAGTCGGATTTTATCCCTTTCAACATGAATGGGGCGGAGGCAAGGGGATGCAGTTTGGGTCTTGGCACGGAACGGGGTAAACTTCCGGTTAGGTATTTGGGCCTGCTGTTGTCAGATGGGAGGATTCTAGTGAGAGATTGGACCTCCCTGGTGGAGAGGTTGACTGAGAGGCTGGAGGGGTGGGCGTCCAAGCTTCTGTCTAGAGGTGGGAGGCTGATTCTGCTCAAGGCGGTTCTGTCGGCGATGCCGTCTTATTTCATTTCTATACTGAAGATGCTTCGACAAATGATTGCAAGGATTGAACGAACTATGAGGGGTTTCTTTTGGTCCAATCAGGGGACGAATGGACAGGGTGCCAGGTTGGTTGCTTGGAAGGAGGTCTGCAGACCGCTGAAAGACGGGGGGCTAGGCGTGAGGGATGTGGAGAGATCTAATGACAGTCTGTTGGCGAAATGGGTGGGCGCCTGTTGGAAGGAAGGGGGGATATGTTGGGCAAGGTGTTTGAGATGGCATATGGTTGTCCGGTGCGATGGGATCTTCTGGTATCTCCGCCTAGGGATGCTTCTCACTTCCTGAAAGGCTTGTCGAAGGTGGCCCCAAGGGTGAGGAACTGTTTCGTCCCGGTGTTAGGAACAGGGGAGACTTTCAGATTCTGGCAGGATGACTGGACAGGTGATGGAGGGCTTTGCAGCAGATTTCAGAGACTGTTTGCCTTATCCCAGAACAAGATGGCGTCTGTGGCTGAGGTGTGGGATGGTGGGTGGTACCCGCGTTTCGTTGGCAGTCTGTCCGAGGCAAGAACGCATGATTTCCAGACCTTACTGGCTGAGTTGGAGGGACTGTAGCCGGCGGCTGGTACGGACATGTTTGGTTGGGATGAAGGTGAATTTTCAGTTACGGCCGCGTACAGGAGGTTGTATGCTGGTGGTCCTGGGGTGGAGCTGGATTTGGTAAGGGACTGCAGACAGATTTGGAAAGCTGCGTGTCCGCTAAAAGTCAAGATTTTCTCCTGGCTACTTAGGAGGAGAAGGCTGGTGACTAAGATGTGGAGGGCAAGGTGGGTTCCTGGAGAGTGTACGGTATGCTCCTTATGTGGGGGTGGTGAGGAGGACGTTGACCACCTTTTTTTTGCTTGCCCTTTTGTGGTGCAGATTTAGGATAGAATGGCCGAGAGATGGTGGGAGTATGGGTTGTTTGAGGAATTCTGGCACAGCTTCAGAAGTGGAGGTGGTGGTGGTGGACGGTTTGTTTTCCGTTCAAAGAAGGAGATGGCCAAGCCGTTGGCAGTCCTATGGGGGATTTGGTTGGGCAGGAATGCGGTGGTTTTCCGGGGCCAGAGACCTTACGTAGAGAATTTTGTTGAGTCTATCGACTCCTTGCTTTCCCACTGGGTTGTATCGGTGTGAGTGGGGGCCTTGGTGTCCGTCTGTTGTAATGGTTGTTTTTATTGATTCTATTATATAAGTTTTTGGGTAGTTATCTCTCTGGATAACTACCCTTTCCTTTTTCAAAAAAAAAAAAAGTCTTTTAGAATGAAGCCAATCTATTCATACAATATGTTTCTTCATTGCATTCTGTTCCTGTTTTTCTACTTCTTGCTGCATATGTGTTTGATCGCTGATTTCACGAACCTCTAAAACTCAAGTTGAACTAGTTTTCTTTTAGTTGCCATTCTTTCTAGATTTTCAGAATCTGTTTTATTCTTTTGCTTTGAATTCCTTTTCTTTTCTAATGTTGTTTCCATCTACTGAAATTTCTTCTATCTATCAGCACGGAACTCTTTAACTTGTTGCATAACTTGGTATTCTTAAGCTTCCTAGTTGACTAGTGTCCATCTTAATAACAGGGTTTTTCTTTCCTACGATCACTTAAAATCTTAGTGGTTATCTGATGATAGACAATAGCAGCCCAAGTGTACTGTTGCATGGAGCATTTGTTCTTGACAGTTGCTAACTGCTTTTCTTGGTATATCTCGCAGATACTGCAGTCATGGATTCTAAGGCTGGACCTGGATACTTGCCACCACCACCACCCACCACTCCTCCGAATATAAATGCTCCAAAGCATCTTCCAGTTGCCCGTCCAGGCGTTGGAACCGAAGGGCGGTGTATTCGCATGCTTTCTAATTATTTCAGGGTCTCATTTAACAGCAATGACAAAGTGTTCTATCAGTATGGTGTATGCCCGACTCCGAATATCCTCAGCACCTCAGCTTTCAGATGTTTTTGCTTGTTTATTAACAAGGAATTTCTTCTATCATTTAGGTGTCAATCAAGTCAGCTGATAAGGAGGGGCGAGCCGTTGAGGGTAAAGGAATAGGGAGGAAGATTATGGATAAACTTTACCAGGCTTACAGCTCTGAACTTGCCGGAAAAGAATTTGCATATGATGGGGAGAAGTGCCTCTACACCGTTGGCCCTCTTCCCCAAAACAAGTTTGAGTTTCTGGTCTTGTTGGAGGAATCACATGCAAGGTCATATTGCATTCATGTTGTCCATTTATTTAGTTAGTTAATTCCATGTTTTCATCCATGCCTAAAGTTATTGATCTGTCTTTTCTGTCTCGTGTACTTGCAGGGTTACTGATGGGGGAAGCCCTGGCAATGGATGTCCTGAAGGAGGAGAGCTGAAACGGTCTTGTCGTGTCTATAGTGCAAAGAGTTTCAAAGTCGCGTTGAGTTTTGCAGCTAAGATTCCCATCAGGTCTATTGCTAATGCTCTCCAGGGTATCGAATCTGAAGGAACACAGGATGCATTGAGGGTGTTTGATATCATTCTTAGACAGCAGCATGCTAAGAGGTATCTTATTTGTTTTAGCTTACTGATGTTTTTCACTGTGGTAATGATCAATCTTATTATCTGTACTTTTTTTTGTTGTCTGTTAGGGGCTGCCTTCTTGTTCGGCAGTCGTTTTTCAATAACTATGAGGGGAACTTGGTCAGTCTTGGGGGAGGTGTTTCTGGTTGCAAGGGATTCCATTCAAGTTTTCGGACTACTCAGGGTGGCTTGGCACTGAACATGGGTATGTGACAGCTGAAGTTGATCACTTACAGTTTTCCTACACTTTACAGATACCATCATATACCTGTATGCCATTTGCAGATGTGTCTTCTACAATGATATTGACCCCTGGTCCTGTTATAAACTTCTTGTTTGAGAACCAAAACGTGCGGGACCCCCGGCAAATTGACTGGGCCAAGGTATGGGGAAGATTTGTGGTACAAGAATGCCATAGATTTCATCTCAATACCATTTTGTTCTGTCATTGTGTGATATGCAGGCCAAAAGAATGTTAAAGAACATGAGAGTGAGGACAAAGCATAATAAGATGGAATTCAAGATTATTGGTTTGAGTGAACTTCCTTGCAGTCAGCAACGGTATGTGTTGATAGATTACTCTAATTATCTCTTTAGTTATTATTTTGGACTGTTTTATCATCTATTTTGTCCTTTTGGAGTTATGATGTAACTTACCCAACACCTCTCTCTATATAAAAATGTGTAGGGTTTCATTTGAGGAATAAGATTATTTGTTTTCTTTGACTTGATATTAAAGTGACGATCCTACATTGGCGCTCCGGTACCCCACCTGCATAGCCTCCGCACACCTCCACCAAAACCCTAACCTCCGGGGCATCAACCGTAAGTCGCTGTCGCTTCGGCGACTAATTGCTAGCAACGACAGGCTGCCACCTTCTCCGGTCGGTGCTCCGTTGCTCCCTCATTGGGTAGGTCAGCCTTTAGCGTTGCCGTTGCCCTTTGCTTGCAGGCAGGGTTGTCGCCGCTAACCTCCCCTCTCTTTGCCACCGCTGCTGTAGACCAGCGGCATCCTCTAGGGCTGCTTCTCCTGTAGCAGTTCTCCTCCTGTCAGTCTCCTCTAGGTAGCGGCACTCCTACTGTTGCCACCTCCTAGATTTGTCCCCACTGTCGCTCTCCTTCAGATCGTCGACACCGCCATTAGCAGGGAGGGTCAACCCAGGGCAGATCGTCCATCCACAGGGGATAGTACCCATTAGAGGCACTGTTAAGGTCTTCCCCATACCCTAACATATGCTAGATCTCGATCTGAGGGGTACTTGAGATCCTTGGGATGATTTCTAGGATCTCTTGATTCTAGAATTCATGTTTTGAAGGTCATGGTTCATTGATTTCAGAGATTTCAAATTTGAATAGTGATTTCAGATCACGTTTGAAGCTCTTGTAGCAGTCCTAAGACATGACGGCCTCTTCAAGCACTTTAGATGTGTCATTCAGTACCGCTACGGACATCGGGAGTTACAAAACTCCCTTCGTTCCTATAGTCAAGTTAAATGAGACCAATTATGTCCGATGGTCTCAGACATTCCTTATGACTGTCGAGGGACATGATAAGGAACACATTCTATTGGAGTTAGAGCCACAAGACAAGACTGGAAAGAATGCCACGTGGAAGAAAGATAATGTCATGGTCCGGATTTGAATCATGAATTCTGTGGAGTCTCAGATCGGTGATGGGATTATGTACTATAGGACGACCAAGGAGATAAGGGTTCTCTTCGTGACACGTACTCTCACGAGAAGAATTCCAAAAAGGTGTTGTCATTGGTGGTCTCAAATAAGAGGACTAGTCACTTTCCTAGTACTATACTACTTTGAAGGGGCTCCTAGAAAAATACAATGCATGTCGTCCTATCTGCACCTGTGTTACTTAGAGGGCACACATGGAGTATGCTGTCCTCCAGTTTCTTAATGGACTTGGACCTGATTATGAGGTTGTTAGGTCCTAGATCTCAACTCTGGTTGAGCTTCTATTGCTTGAGGAAGTCTATAGCTATGTGAGTAGGGTGGTTGTTAAGCCATCCATGTCAGATGTTGGGTAGACTCCTGTCCTTGTTATTGTTGCATGTGGAGGATGTGGTGTTTTATCTACCAGGGGGAGAGGACGTGGTGGTCGGGGTACGGCTAGCAGACCATGTACTGTCTGCTCACATTGTGGGAAGTTTTTCCATTTAGAGGCCTCCTGTTGGACGAAGCATGGTAGACCTCCTATGGCCAACCATGCTATTTCTTCTGAGGAGGCAAGCAGCATTGTGTCATGTGCTGATTATGATGCTGTTGTCTAGTGCCTCTCTCAGTTGACCCAGGAGACTGCCACTATTGCTGATATTACTGCATTGGCCTCCTCAGGTATATCTTCTGCTCATAGATAAGGTAATGGTAGTCCTGACAGCGTCTTGTGGTTGGTGGATTCATGTGCTTCCCAGCATCTCAGTAGTGATGAGACATGTTTTAGATAGGTTCAGGATGTTCCCTTGAGTAGATTTGTGCAGGTGGCAAATGGTAGACAGTGCAGAGTTCATAGTAGAGGAGATGCGGCAGTGACTCCTGCACTGACTCTGCCTAATATTCTTTATGTTCCTAATTTCCGATTAGTTTTTTGTCTGTTAGCAGGATTACAGAAGACTTGTATTATCGCGCAATATTTGACGAGTTTGGCTGTATTTTCCAGGGCAAACTCACGGGGAGAACGATTAGTGGCGGACATGAGGAGGGGTGTGTGTATCGCCTGATCCAGACTCCATTTGATGCTATGTGTTAGGGAAGTGAGGTTGCTTTTAGTGTTGGTACAGTTCTTTAGTGGCATCGTCATCTTGGGTACCCTTCATTGGATATGCTTTGATGCGTCATTCTTCATACATTGCCTGTCATTGAGATTTTGTGTGATGTATGACAGCTGAGAAAGTATAACAAAGCCTATTTTCCTTCTAGTTCTTAGAGTTCTACTGCTGTTTTTGATTTACTGTATAGGGATGTATGAGGTCCCTAGTAGAGTGTCTGATATACTTGGTAATAGATTTTATCTATTTGTTGTGGATGATTTTTCTAGGATGTCTTGGTTACTTCTTTTGAAGAATAAGTTAGATGTTGGGTCTGTGATTGAAATGTTTATTTTACAAATAACGATCCAGTTTTCTACCATTATGAAAATTGTACGATCGAATAATACTTTGGAGTTCTGTATAGCTAAGCTAGCAACCTTTTACAGATCTCTTGAAATTGTTCACCACACATCTTGCCCCCATACCTCGCAGTAGAATGTAGTAAAAAGAAAACACCGTTATGTGTTAGATGTGGCTAGAGCATTACTGTTGCAGCATAATGTGCCACAGGTGTACTGGGGAGATGCAGTGTTAACTGCATGCTATTTGATTAATAGATTGCCCAACTCAGCTATTTAGGAACAAGTTCCATGGCAAGTCCTCTATCCTCAGAAGGATCTATTTACTGTACCACCTCGTGTGTTTGGCTGCGTAGCCTTTGTTCACCTTCTAGGACATGGCAGAAATAAGTGTACGATCGAATAATACTTTGGAGTTCTGTATAGCTAAGCTGGCAACCTTTTACAGATCTCTTGAAATTGTTCACCACACATCTTGCCCCCATACCTCGCAGTAGAATGTAGTAAAAAGAAAACACCGTTATGTGTTAGATGTGGCTAGAGCATTACTGTTACAACATAATGTGCCACAGGTGTACTGGGGAGATGTAGTGTTAACTGCATGCTATTTGATTAATAGATTGCCCAACTCAGCTATTTAGGAACAAGTTCCATGGCAGGTCCTCTATCCTCAGAAGGATTTATTTACTGTACCACCTCGTGTGTTTGGCTGCGTAGCCTTTCTTCACCTTCTAGGACATGACAGAAACAGGTGTACGATCGAATAATACTTTGGAGTTCTGTATAGCTAAGCTAGCAACCTTTTACAGATCTCTTGAAATTGTTCACCACACATCTTGCCCCCATACCTCGCAGTAGAATGTAGTAAAACGAAAACACCGTTATATGTTAGATGTGGCTAGAGCATTATTGTTACAACATAATGTGCCACAGGTGTACTGGGGAGATGCAGTGTTAATTGCATGCTATTTGATTAATAGATTGCCCAACTCAGCTATTTACGAACAAGTTCCATGGCAGGTCCTCTATCCTCAGAAGGATCTATTTACTGTACCACCTCGTGTGTTTGGCTGCGTAGCCTTTGTTCACCTTCTAGGACATGGCAGAAACAAGTGTACGATCGAATAATACTTTGGAGTTCTGTATAGCTAAGCTAGCAACCTTTTACAGATCTCTTGAAATTGTTCACCACACATCTTGCCCCCATACCTCGCAGTAGAATGTAGTAAAAAGAAAACACCGTTATGTGTTAGATGTGGCTAGAGCATTACTGTTACAACATAATGTGCCACATGTGTACTGGGGAGATGCAGTGTTAACTGCATGCTATTTGATTAATAGATTGCCCAACTCAGCTATTTAAGAACAAGTTCCATGGCAGGTCCTCTATCCTCAGAAGGATTTATTTACTGTACCACCTCATGTGTTTGGCTGCGTAGCCTTTGTTCACCTTCTAGGACATGGCAGAAATAAGTTGATTTCAAGAGTAGTGAAGTGTCTCTCTGGGTTACAGTAGCACCCAAAAAGGATACAGATGCTATGATCTCTGAGGCAAGAAGCACTGTGTGACTGCAGATGTTACATTTCATGAGTCTATTCTCTATTTCTCTACAGATGGTCATCATGTGACATTTGCAGAAGTCTTGGTTGCTATGCTTGTTCCACCAGTTCCCTTGGAATAGATCCCTGTCACACATAGTGAGGATACCACTACTACAGAAACTTCCATGAGGCAGAAGGTTGAGATTACTTATGTCTACAGTTTACCAGTCATATACAGACAGTATGCATGGTGAGAAGAACATACCCTTCCACCACCTTAGCCACCTGTGTCCTTTCCTGGTCAGGTATGGGCTGCTATTGACGTTAGTTGTCTTAGTGGTGCTTGTGTACATTCCTCTGATGAGTCTTCTTCTCTTGTTGCTACTGAGCCCATGGAGGAAGATCTTGACCTTCCGGTCGTTGTTCAGAAGGCTCCTCGTAGCTGTGCCCATTACCATATTGCAGAGACAGTGTTTACTGCCAATCTTGGGAGATCATTTGCTACTTTCACAGATGCTCTTTTGTGACACAGGTTTCTACGTCTCATCAACAAACCATGCTGGATCTAAAATGGCGTCAAGCCATAGAGGATGAGATGGCTGCTTTATGCTTCAAAGGGATGTTGGACTTGACCACTCTGCCTCCTCACACCAGAACAGTGGGGTGCCGCTAGGTCTTTGCTCTCAAGTATAATCCAGATGGCACGATCTTTTGCAATAAGGCGAGACTAGTGGCAAAATGATTTACCTAAACATATGGGGTAGATTTCTTTGATATCTTTTCACTTGTAGCTTGGCTGCCTACTGTCCAGATTCTGAGGTTTGTTGCTGCTCACTATGATTGGCCTCTCCATCAGTTGGATGTGAAGAACATGTTCTTGTATGGAAATCTTCAGGAGGAGGTCTGTATGCAACAACCTTCGAGGTTTGAGACTTAGGGGGAGTGTGTATATAGACTGAAAAAAGCAATCTATGGCTTAAAGTCGAGTCTGAGAGCTTGGTTCCAGAGACTTTCAGAGGAGGTACAGATCATGGGGCTCGTGAGATCTTCTGCTGATCATTCATTGTTTGTCAGGAAGAGCAAAGGGGGAGTTGTTGTATTCCTAGTCTATGTGGATGATTTAATCATTATTGGAGATGACATTGCTGGGATAGTAGAGGTGAAAAGGAAGATGGCTGAAGCCTTTGTAATGAAGGATCGGGGTGAATTCAGATACTTTCTTGGCATTGAAGTAGCATGTAGCAGAGAGGGCATTGTTCTTGGTCAACGCAAATATTCTCTTGATGTTTTATAGGAGATAGGAATGATGGGGTCTAAACATGCTAATATATCTATGGATCCCAAAGAACACCTCTATGATACAGAATTTCCTCCTATAGATAGCAGATTTTATAGGCAATTGGTTGGTAAACTGTTATATCTTACTATTACACGTCATGATCTCTCACTTGCAGTGGGGAAACTCATATAGTTTATGGACAAACCAACCAAGCAGCATTGGGATGCTGCTATGCAGGTGCTTAGATACGTGAAGAAAGCACCTGGTAGAGGAATCTAATTTCAGAAAGGCACACCTATGAGTATTGTTGGCTATTCTGATGCTGACTGTCCAGGGTGCATGGCAGACATGAAGTCAACAATTGGGTTCTGCACTTATGTGGTAGGAAATCTAGTGACCTGGAAGAGCAAGAAGCAACAGGTGGTATCCAGGTATAGTGTAGAGTCCAAGTATAGGGCTATGTCTCAGACAACTACAAAGATGGTTTGGGTCAGATCAGTGTTATAGGATCTCCATGTCCAGGTAGAGGGATCGATGGAAATGAGGTGTGATAATCGCGCTGCTACATACATTGTAAACAACCCAATGTTTCATGAACGTACAAAGCATGTTGAGGTTGATTGCCACTATACCAGAGACCTGATACATCATGTGATTATCTACACTGCGTCGGTGCCTTCTGAAGATTAGATTGCAGATATATTCACGAAGCCTCTTCCAAGATCCACATTTGACAGATGCTCCAAGTTGAGCATTATTGATATATATGCTCTAATTTGAGGGGAAGTGTTGATATAGCACTTTAGTTATCTCTTTAGTTATTATTTTGGACTGTTCTGTCATCTATTTTATTCTCTTAGACTTGTGATGTAATTTACCCAACATCTTTCTCTATAAAGGGGTGAAGGATTTCATTTGAGGAATAAGATTATTTGTTTTCTCCAACTGTATATATATGATTTCCTATTTCAAGTTCGCATTGTAATGGAGTTGGTTTCTTATATATCCCAATATTATAGATTCACTTTGAAGATTAGAAGTGAGGATGGAGAAGATGGAAGTGTTGACATTACTGTTGAAGATTATTTTACGGGAAAGAACATCCATTTGGAGTGGTCAGCTAATGCTCCTTGCCTTGATGTTGGAAGGCCAAATAAGCCCAGCTACATTCCCATTGAGGTATATTGTTAGTCGCGATTGATCTTGATTTTATTCTAATTTCAATCTGATTTTTTTTCTTTGTCAGCTATGTGATCTGGTTCCACTGCAAAGATACACAAAGTCTCTTTCTAAACCCCAAAGAGCCTCACTAGTGGAGAAGTCACGGCAGAAGCCCCATCAGAGGATAAAAGTTGTGACTGAGGTAGGCCCTGTATGAATAGTGATAATTTGAATACTTCTCAATAGTTGTTTAAAGTTAATATCCTGTATGGCAGGAATTGAAGATGAATAGATACAGCGAAGAGCCCATGCTAGCTGCATGCGGGATTTCCATTGAGAAGCAACTTGTTCAGCTAGATGGCCGAGTTTTGAATGCCCCAGCGGTGAGAGCATTGTCCTCCCATATTGTTCTTTAATTGTTTTCTTAGTTTTGCAACATAAATTAACCCTAATTTTACTTACTACCTGAATATTGTTGGGCGTAACCGGATTGGACTTGTTCTCAGCTGAAGGTTGGTGGAGGTGCTGATTTTCTTCCAAGGAATGGGCGCTGGAACTTCAATAACAAGGTTCAGACTTTTGACTAGCTACAGATATGCTTCTTTTTGATGACATTATTGTGTGATCTCACCTTTTTTTTTTGACAGACTCTGTGGTCCCCTATCAAAATTGAGCGATGGGCTATCGTAAACTTTTCTGCACGGTGTGATTTGAGCCACATCTCTCGAGAGCTAATTGATTGTGGGAGGAGAAAGGGAATTGTAAGGATTGGGCTTCTATTAATTCTATATTGAAATAAGACCTTTTGAATTTTGTTCGAAAGTAGGGGATATCTATTTCTATGTCCTATTTTTTTTACTGCCTATGGAGGTCTTATAGGATCAGTACTGTCTGCTTTTGTGTAATTTTTTTATTATTGATATGAAATCTTAAGTATATTTGTTTTGAAGCTGAACGCCTCAATTCTAAGATCTAAACTGAGTAGGCATTCCTCTGTTGTCAACTGTTAGGTGGCCTTGCTGATTGGTACCTCTTTGCTCTTTGCAAAGTTAATCCTGCCCTATTGCTATTGCTTTATTTATTTTATTTATTTATTTCTCTCAAAAACAAATTTTATTCATATATATATTAAAATCGATTCATGGGATTTGTTTGCAGTTAATTGAACGACCATTTACTCTGATTGAAGAAGATCCTCACTACAGGAGAGCTGGACCAGTTACAAGAGTGGAGGAGATGTTCAAGCTTGTGAAGGCAAAGCTTCCTGGACCTCCAGACTTTCTTCTCTGTGTCTTACCTGAGAGGAAGAACTCTGATCTTTATGGTACCATTTCATTTGTCTCTTTGTTTCCAATCTGAATTCTGCTTTCTTATTTCATATTTTCTCTGTGGAAGGACCTTGGAAGAAGAAAAATCTTCATGAAATGGGAATTGTTACACAATGCACAGCACCGCAGAGAATCAATGACCAATACTTGACAAATCTCTTGCTGAAAATTAATGCAAAAGTAAGTAGCTGTAAGTCCTGCGAACTTGTTGAATCTTATGTTTGCATTTTATTTCAGAAGTATTTTTGCAATCTTGCAGATGCCCACTTATGTCTAAATCACCTTTTTTCCTTGCCTTTGATTTACCAGCTTGGTGGCATCAATTCCATTCTGGGTGTCGAACATTCACTGGCAATTCCTCTTGTTAACAAGATTCCGACTCTAATTCTGGGAATGGATGTTTCTCACGGATCACCTGGAAGAGCTGACATTCCATCCATTGCTGCAGTAATTTCTTTTTAGAACTTTGTGCTTATTTTTTAAAATTTGCAGCAGTGATTTTCATGATGTGTATCTCACATTTTGAAGTTAGATGCATCACTCAAGTTGAAATATAAACATTCCTGCTTTGGTCTTCTCAACACCATCTTTTCCCTGGGTAGTTATAAATTTTTTATTAACTTTTGTTCTAGACAACTGATGTTTTCTACAAAATCATGTGTGTTTCCATGGTATTCTTTTGATTATGTATTTATTTGCATGCTATTGTTAAGCTTTAAGGAACTTTTTGGCCTTTTTGGGACATTGTTTCTTATTAAGAAAAACATTAAAATGAAATAGTTTGTGTATTTTCTTTCTTTGATCTTCTTGAGTGGTTCCTTCTTTTCATAACTGTATTGCAAACATACTTTCCATGGGTTATGTCTGGTCTTTACTTTTCCCCTTCAATCCTAACATCGAGATTGAGTGGACAGCCATCCTTATCTGGTCATGTTGTCTCATTTTGTGTATGTACCTTGTGCACGTGACATTTCATGGCTAAAACTGGTCATGATATTTTGTGTTTTGTTCTTGCCCTCCTATTTTGTGTATCTTGTGTTTGTAATATTTCATGGCCTAGGCTGGTTGTTACTACCCAGGTGGTTGGATCTCGATGTTGGCCATCAATATCGAAGTATAGAGCCTCTGTGAGGTCTCAATCTCCAAAAGCTGAAATGATAGATTGCTTGTATAAGCTGTTGCCTAATGGTAAAGATGATGGGATTATGAGGTAATAATTTGTGAAGGCCTGTTAGTGTCTACATCCAAAATTTTTTAAGGGTTAATTCTTCATATCCTTATCTCATCCATCATTGCTCCTTTTCTTAAAACAAAGTATTTTTCCATTACATGTTACTCTGTTCATGTTTTCAGTGAGATCTTGATTGACTTTTACCAGACAAGCAACCACCAGAAGCCTCATCATGTCATCATTTTTCGGTACTTTCTAAGCTCCCACCGACATTCCTCTTGTTGATAATTTCATAGTTTCAACTTTGGTTCTGTTGGAGACGTTCAGTACAGATGGAAAATCACTAAGGCCAATAAGATGTTGGTCTTACTGCCAATGCTAGTTATTTTCCAATAAAAATCACTAATACTGGCTACTTCCAAATGGAAATCAGTGAGGCCAGTCAGATATATCAATAAGATATATTGGTCTTATTGCTTATGGTAGTTATTTTTTAACAGGCAGTCGTGGAAGGCCTATATTTTTGGGGTGGTTGTCGCAAGGGAAAAAAAACATGGCAGTACTGTTGACCTCATTGACTCCAATTGAAAAATTAAAATTTTGAAATAGGCATAGGCATTATGATAAACAATGTTGTCAAGTCCAGTTATGATTGTAAAATGGGTGTTGGGTTAGCTCTGACTCAACTTGTTTGACCAACCAATGAGCTATCCATTTTGGTTCAATCCAATCACGTGGAATGTGCGTGGCCTAAACGACCCTGCGAGGAGGGCGATGCTAGGAGGGTACCTTAGGCGTTGGAGAGCCGATGTCGTCCTCCTACAAGAGACCAAACTCGCTTGCTATGATAGGGGTACTTGGAGGGAGATCGGTGGTACCTGGCTTGACAGCTTTGTCAAGCTCAATGTGGTGGGTTGCGTGAGGGGCTAGTTGATTGGTTGGCGGGAAGACTTGGTTTCGCTGGAGAGCTCTTTCGTTGGAGAGCACGTCATTTCTGTAAGGTTCCTCCCTAGGAGGGATGGGACCTCCCTTGTGGTAATGGCGGTCTACGGGCCTTGGGATACCCATGCACGTGACTGCCTCGGGAGGAGCTCGCTAGTGTTGGGGCCGCTACCCACAGCGATCTGTGGCTGGTAGGAGGAGACTTCAACATCACCTTATGGATCGACGTTAGGCTAGAGGGTCGTGGCTGTTAGGATCAGGCTTTGATCAATTCATTGAGCTTGTTGCCACCTTCGGTCTAATCGATGTTGTCCCTGCCTCTTGCCCCTACACCTAGAGCTAGCCTCATTGAAGAGCTACCTTAAGGAGTATCGAAGGATACTGAGGCAGCAGAGAGAGCAAAGGAAAATTGAAGCCTTGGTGGAGATTGCTAGAATTGACAGGTTGGAGGATGAGGGACAGCTCTTACGGGTTAGTGCTGCGTGACCACTACCTCCTCCGCGTTGATTAATGGCAACCTGGCTAAGGGGCTGGGTGTAACCGCAGAGGGGAGTTAGGCAGGATGCCCGTTGGCTCCCATGCTTTTTGTCCTGGTGGCAGCTGCATTGGTTAGGGCAGTGACAAGATCGTGCACGCATGGACTATTTAGTGGCTTCTGGGCAGGAGAGGGGTATGAAGTTCCAATCTTGCAATATGCGGATGATACTCTTTTACAGGTGGAGGGTGCCACCATGGAAGCACGGAAGGTCCGCCTAGTCCTGCATGTGTTTGGGGAGGCTTCGAGCTTACAAATCAATTATGGGAAATCCACTTTCATCCCCTTCAACCTGTCCCCACATGACTAGCAGGCTTGTGGGGTTGCCCTTGGCACGGAGGTCGGGGGGCTCCCTCTTCCCTACCTTGGGCTCCCTCTGACATACAAGGGCTTCGGATGCAAGATTGGCTCCTACACTTGGAGTGAATGGAAAAGATGCTGGCTAGATGGGCAT
The DNA here is from genome assembly GCA_037157565.1 of Thalassia testudinum. Taxonomy (NCBI): domain Eukaryota; kingdom Viridiplantae; phylum Streptophyta; class Magnoliopsida; order Alismatales; family Hydrocharitaceae; genus Thalassia; species Thalassia testudinum. The sequence continues at coordinate 62,234,241 of JAZHRO010000030.1, forward strand.
TTAGGTTGCTCTCTAGCGGGGTTGATTGACCCTCCTTAGAGCGACCCTCTCCGCTATGCTGTCATACTTTCTTTCGGTCTTCAGGGTGCCTCGGCATATTGAAAAGATCACTAGCCTCATGTGCAACTTCCTGTGGACCAATTACGATAGCGCCATTGAGGGGCAAGATTGGTCACCTGGGAGGAGGTATGTTGACCCCTTCAGGAGGGGGGTCTTGGAGTCGAAAGCATGGATGGGGCAAACGTGAGCCTGCTCACCAGGTAGATCTCCAAGTTGGTAGGTGGAGAGGAGAGCTTCTTCGGCAAGGTTATGCGGTAATGTTACATCGCCTTCCTCTCTTGGGAGCGTTCAGTTCCCCCATAGTTGGGGCATCTTCTTTCATCAAGGGGTTGTCTACGGTGGCACGGAAGGTGAAGGACAAGTTCACTCCTCTGCTTGGAAACAATGATGATTTCAGATTTTGGACGGATGACTGGCAGGGAGGTGGGTTGCTGAGCAGCATATTCCTGTACCTATTCTCTAGAGCAGCAGACAAAGAGGCGTCTGTCATGAGTTGCTGAGATGGTGCTTGGTTTCCATCATTCTGGGGGGGGGGGGGGGGCTCTCAATCAGCGATGTGATGATTTGCAGGAGATGTTGTAAGCCCTGGAGGGATGGGAGCCAGATGATGGCAAGGACTCGTTAGGATGGGATGACAGAACCTTCGCCGTAAGGGAGGCCTACCGCAGGTTAGCTTTTTTTGCCCAACAAGTTGATGTCGACCTCATAAGAGCTTACAGGCTCTTATGGTTGACAGATTGCCCATTGAAGATTAGATTCCTTGCTTGGCACTTGAGGTGCGTCAGGACCCTTACGAATGTGCAAAGGGTGTGATTGGCGTCGTTTGAGGAGACCTCTTGCCCACTATGCCTTCAGTCAAAGGAGGACGGTGATCACCTCTTCTTCCCCTGCCCCTTTGCCATGCAGGTGTGGTTGGGTCTGGGACCTGGCTGGGTTAACCCGACCTCCTTTGTGGCATTCTGGGTGTACTTCTGTAGAGGTACTGTGCAAGCTGGATGTAATATCTTCAAGACAAGGAAAGAGCGAGCCAAGGTGTTGGCAATCCTTTGGGGTATTTGGCTAGAGAGGAACATGATCTTTAGGGGAAACCGCCCCTACGTGGAAAATGTTATCTCCTCTGTCTCCTCCCAGTTGGTGTTTTGGGACTATGCCTCCTAATGTAATTCCCTTGCAATTTTCCAATGATATTAATGGATATACCTGGGTGAGTACCTTTAAGGTACTCCCTTTTTTGCCCTAAAAAAGAAATATTTACCTTTCAGATTCTTTCCTACAGACCTAACTCACTTGTGAGACAAATCCAGCTCAACGTGTATTTTTATCCAGTTTAGTGCCAAACCTTATTTGTTTTACCTGAAACCCAAACCTGTTAATACCCAAATTTGATCCATACCTCCATAGCATTACTCGTCTATATCCTTCCCTCTTTCCTCCTTCCTTGGAGTTAGGGGTTGTGGTCTGAGGAGCGTGGTGCAACATGCAAGGATGTATGGTTGAGAAGGTAGTCGATGGAGGTGGCATAGATTATAAGAAAATTGTCTACTTGCTCGAAGACCTACATGGTGCCAAGCTTGGTGACAAAGGTGCAGTTGATGTGGCTAACAACAATGATGGAGATTACAAACCTAAGCTCAAGTGAAGTGTGAGGCTTTTGTGAAATGTAGCACTGGGATCAAGGTGAACTCATAGACGAATTGGATGGTGAAGGCCATGCTGATGGAGGTGGAGCCATGATGGGGACAATGAAGATGCAATGGAGGAGATGGGTGTGGGTTAGTCTTGGAGGGGGCTGGAGTTTGTGGAGGGAATGGAGAGGGCAAAGGTGGTGGTAGGGAGTGTTATGTTTTTGGTGGTGATAGGGAGTGTTTTTTTTTTTTTTTGATGTGTGCATGGGGAGGTGTTTGGTAGTGAGGAAGTGGAATGGGAGGTTGAGGGAGGAGGTGGAGAGGATTGGGAGAGGTGGAAAGGGGGAGTGATGGGGGAAGGAAGAGGTGGAAGACGAGAGTGTTGAGAGGAAGGGGAGATGTGTAGTGTGGGGAGTATGAGGTTGAGTAAAGGAAGATGTGGATGGGTCTTAAATGAGAACATGTCTAGTGGGTTTAGGTAGACTTGGGGATGCTATCTAAACCCAACTTGTGCATAAAAAGGTTAAATGAACATGACCTACTTAACCTTTGAGGGTTTGAACATGAGCTTTGGGTCCAATAAATGGGTTAGGGTAATGAACTTGCATTTTTTTTTTTCCTTTTTAACACCTTGGAGTCCATTAGAGTAGGGAAGGGGGTTGAGTGGGGTGGGGCGATGGTGTGGTAGGGAGGATGGCTGGAGGAGGGAGCTGGGGGGATTGGAAGAGGTGTAGAGAGGAAGGGGGGATGAGAGAAAGAAAGGAGAGGGAAATGAGGGGGATGGGAGGAGAAAGGGAAGACATGCCCTGAAGGAGAGGAAGAATAGTAGGGGATGAGGTGCTCAATTATGAGAAGCAGAGTTTCCTAAAAATTGGTTCAAACCTGGTTAGATCAAAATTTTATTTCCTTTTCTGCTGGAAAAGTTGTCAAGGACTACAATTCTTTTGCGGAGATCCAGAGGAGTAAGAGAACAACGAATTCAATTTTTGTGTTTTAACATGTTGGGGACGTGGAGGAATAGGTTGTAATGGATGATGACCTTTTTTTCTTTGAAAGAAAAAGAGGGGGTTGGCAAAGGATGCTAACTCCCTGGATTTTCTTTAATGAGGATTTTAATGGATAATGTTAAATAGGTCTAGGGGACTAAGCGTGCTTGAGGATGTTACCAAATTCAAATGAATGGTCGTCCACTCATCTCTCTTGTTTGGAAATGGGTTGGGGTTCAATGAGTGGTTCAATTTTGTTTTTCCCTTTTTCCTGCCTTTTCGATTCTCTCGTCTTTCTGGGGTGATACCCGAAGTCCGGTAGATAGGTAGGTGTTTTCGAAGATGTGGAATGGATGAAGAGGTTGAGGGGTTGTGTGAGGAGAGGTGGGTGGGTGGAGGGGGGGTTCTTCTGTGAGGGGGAAGTTGGGATGGAGGAGAACAGAAGGTGGATGGGGTGGGGGTAGGAAGTGTTTTAACAGGTAAATGCATGTATCATGTTTGATTGGGCTTGGGAAATTTACCTGGACACAACTCATGTAAGGGAATCGGTTATCAAAATTGTGACCTGTTTAACATTGGCAAGTTTGAAACAGGTTCAATAAATGGGTTGGGTCAACAGGTTTGGGCTCTTTTTGCACGCCTCTGAAGTACATTACTTTAGCAATCTGGAAAACTTGCATTTTGCTTGTTGAAGTTTAGTCACAAATTTCAAATTACCGTTCTATATTTTGTTGCTTTCTAAGTGATATGTTGTTTCTTCTTTTTTGCCTTTTTAAGTTTTTTTTTATGGTCCTCGTGAATGCTAATTTTGTGATTTTCTTTATAATCTTTTCTATTCTAGGGATGGTGTCAGCGAATCACAATTTAGTCAGGTCCTGGACATTGAGTTGCAGCAGATTAAAAAGGTCCTCCTTCCATCTTTTATTATTTGAAGTTTGATTATTTCACTCAAGAGTTGTTGGGATAATTGCCATGTTTGAATTGTGGAAATTGAGAAATTGCTTATACTATTGATTAGGCCATCTTACTAGTTATTTAGTTTTGAGTTGGATGCAATACCATGGTGTTAGAGGCACACTAGTTTAACAGTTGAGAGTAGAACTCTATGCCACCCATTAATTTATCCACATCTATGACCTACGAGGGAGACATACTAAGAGAATGCTACCAGATCTAAAGATGTGGAACTTGAGAAGTAACATTTTAATTACTGGGTTCTCCACTCAAGCCAAATGGTTTAGTTGGATGCCCTCACAAGAACTTACTTTTGTTTTTTTTTGTTTTTGGCACTTCTCTTCAGGCATTTGACAAACTTGGCATTGATCAAATGCCAAGATTCACAGTTATTGTGGCTCAAAAGAATCACCACACAAAACTCTTCTTGGCAGATTCTCCAGATAATGTCCCTCCAGGTTTATATCAGCTTTACCTCTATCCCTTTATTTATTGTTTCGCTGGTACCGTTTTCCATCCCATTTATATTAAGCTTCTAAATGCAGGAACCGTTGTGGACACAAAGGTTGTCCATCCAAGACATTATGATTTCTTTATGTGTGCTCATGCTGGATTACTTGTAAGTTTTCTTGGTGCTCTCTTTGGGTTCTGATTTAGGCTGCATGGTCACAAATTTTCCTGCTCTTCATACCCCTCTTTCTCATGCATTTAATAACCTTGTTTGCAACTGCCCTATTTTGTAGATATCTTCATTTATTTTATTGTACCAGATATAGCAACTTATTAGTTTTTTACTTCTGCTTATTATTGAAAAAAGGGAACATCTCGTCCGACACACTACCATGTGTTGTTGGATGAAATTGGCTTCTCGGTAGATGACCTGCAGAAACTTGTTCACTCCCTTTCATACGTGTAAGTTCTTCATTCTTTCTTGAGAGTGTGTTACTTCGACATATTCGTCCATGCATTAACCAGAAACTTCCTGCTGATTGTACAGGTACCAAAGAAGCACAACCGCGGCATCTATTGGTACTTTGAATGACCCATCAATTAAAATTTTGCTTTTGTTATGAAAATGACTTCTTTAGAGGGCAGTTTTTAAGTAAAATTAGTGTTTAGTTTCAGTATTGATATCTCTTTTGTTCTCAGCCTGTTTGGATTGCATGCTTTATGTATCTAAAAAAATATTAGGATTCTTTGGATTTTTACTCTAAGGGCTAGTTTATGTTGCAGAATGTATTCCACATGATAGAAACTTGCAAACATGGATATCTCGTGTTGGTGTTTATGTGTAACTTGGGATAATTTTGTAGGGGTGTTTACGTGAATAGAGGATAAGATGAGAATAAGTTGGGGATGAAAAATTAGGGCATTTACTTGGAAATGAGGGATGAGAGGAGCAATATGTTGTCAAAAGACAACTATACTCCTAGATTGGTGGTTATGTTGGTTAGTGGATTTTTTCTTTTTTTGTGGGCAAGGGGGAAGGGGAGTGCAAATGCGGAAAGAGTGTGAGGTGTGGGAAGGAGGGTTGCAAGGGATTAGGGCATGGGATAACTTATCCCTCACCCATATCCGGGTTTGAGGAAACCCGGGTTTAGGCAAAACATGGGTTCACTTATTCCCCTTTGTAAACACGTGATATCCTGCGAGAACGTGGGATATCCCACGACATACATGGGTCCTAAGTTTTGGTAGAATAATAATCAAGCATTCTTCCAGATTTGACTCTTTACCCCCATTCATCTATTTCTGGTTGTTCTAGGACTTAAATCTGAAAAGTCAAGATCGTGCTTTTTTTTTTTTTACTTTTTGGTAATGCTTCTTTGGTTTTCCCACACCCCCCACCCCCCTTAGGCTTAACATTTGTTTACTCACACCCTAGACTGGTGCCTCGAAAGGCTATATCGCAGAGGATCCAATCATGTCCAAAGAATCACTCTCTTTGTTCTATGTTAGTTGCACTCCAACATTATCTCTTACAAACCCATTTCAAATCTGATTCCTCCTTGTGAGCTCCCATATCATCTTCAACATACAGTTGGTAGCACAACATTTTGGTCTTAATAGCACACAAATTTTACTATCGCCTTATGGCTCTTGTTTGTTATGTTTAAAGGAATTTTCTTGCTGCATGCATCACTTGAAGATTCTCTCCTGTTGTTCAATCAACCTACATGGATTTTGCATGTGACATCTCCATCAATCCTTACTTCTTGTTGAAATATTGATCCCTGATATTGAAGGCATCTGTCTTCGGATGTAACGAGTCTCAATCTAGCCTCAGAGTTTGTTGGTAGCCCTCAGATTCAAGGGTCTCTTACCACTGTTCCAGTTTGCCATTTACTCCATTTGGCTCATCCAAGAGTGTAATGCGAAAAAATGTATCATGGTCCTTTTCAAAAAAAAAAAAATGGTATCATGGTATTGGCATCTCATTTTCGATATGCTTGGTCAACTCATCCATTACCAAAAGTGAAGGACTTGGATCCAAACTCTGCCGTGTAGACACTACATCTCCATTATACATGTCCTTTATGAGGTCAATGTGTAAAACTGTCACTTTCACTTCCCATTCCTGTACTAACTTGAATGGAATGAAGTCTTCTTTCTTCTTTGGTTTCAAGCCTTGTGTAAAGATGCTTTTACGCTTTTGCCCTTGTTTTTATTGGTGGCTTTCTTTTCTTCTTTATTTTCTTTTTTAGAGTTTGTTAAGCTTTGATCAGTTTGTCTTGATAAAAAGATTTAAAATAAACTCTTTTAAGTCTAAGCTTATTTGGCATATCTTCACTCCATGGTCAAGCTTTTTTGCCTGTGCATTCCTTTGGACACACGAACACCTTTTTTTCCATTTTCCTAATACAAGCAGGGTTTTAAATGTCGACAACATCCCGTCAGCATGCTGTTGAAATGACATTTTTATGGGAATGGCCATGCTGATATGAAATAGCTATCGAGAAGTAGGAATGCCGTAGGCATGTTGACCATATCGACGACATGCCGATGCCGATGCTGCTCTGCCTGGGCCTGTTGCACGCTGCTACCTGGGCTTGCTGTTGCCGCACTGCAGCACCAGTCCTCGTTCCCTTCAAATTTACACTAAGTTTTCATGTTATCCTAAAGTTCAGAACATATCCATTTAGTCTTCTATAACTAATGTGCACCCTTTCTTTTTACACCAAACTAAGAACGATAACTTTTTAAAGGTGGACAAAAATGTCCTTTTGTATCCCTGTAAGACCAAATCATAGCATTTTAATCTCTAAAAATATTCTTCAATTATTCAATGCATCATTGAACAATCATTGAGTTGTATAATGTATACCGAGTTGTACATTCGCACAGTACGTCATGTCGTCGCTGATTGACGTAATCATAAAAAATCAATACAATAATAATCGATGAATTCGTTCGCATACCGATGGTTGTAAAAATTCAATAAACAATAAATGTAACAAATGAAATGATTACGTCATCGATGGATGTAATCATAAAAACAAACATTTTCACGGCATGCTCACGGGCCTCAACATTTCCACGGTGTGCCCTCGGGCCTCGACATTTCCACGGTGTGCCCTCGGGCCTCGACATTTCCACGGTGTGCTCTCGACATGCTGGCGAAATGCATACTTATAATTTTATCGGCATAGCGTCAAATCGGCATTTCAAACCTTGAATACAAGTTGCTATAGTTTCTCACATTGCATCAGCATGTCCATCGTGGTTGAGAACAGTCTTAGAACAACATTTCCTTCTTGAAGCTTTCTTGTTTCTTCATATTCCACTATTTAATTCTCACATTTTTCATACATTGTTTTTCTCTTTTTCGACTTCTTTATATGTATATCCATTACTAATAAATGGTGTTGAATCGTTAAACTCATTAGTAGAGCGACATTGCAATCCTTGCAGCACAACCAATCTTTTCTCCAAGCAAAGAAAAGCAAATATGTGTTCTTGCTGAAACATTCTTATCAGTGATCAAATGCCATCCTTTTCTCTCGAAGAAAATATTTGATGTAGGAAAATCGCAAGACGTTGTAGTGTTAAAAAAACATCTCTATTTCCCTGTTGGTCGACATGGGCACTTGGCCTTACGAAGTTCACAAATTAAGGTTCATATTGTCAGTTTCAACTTTGAAATTAAATTTACACCCGAGGCTTCACAGTTAACCAAGCAGATGATAACTTTGACAGTAAACAACCTTGGATGTTATTGAAAACCACCTGCTTCTTCTCTCCTATTTTTTGACAGAATTAAAATTTCCCCCTTGTTTTCACATGCCTTTTCTGTACTTGTCCAGTTGCCCCAGTTGCCTATGCACACCTTGCGGCGCAACAGATGACACAGTTTGTGAAATTTGAGGACCTCTCTGACAACTCTTCTGGCCACAGTGTAACTGCATCGGGGCCAACTCATGTTCCTGAGCTCCCGAAGCTGCACGAGAATGTTCGGAGCTCGATGTTCTTCTGCTGACCTGCTTCTACCACGCGATTCTGGAGGATGGATAATGTACATAGCTGGATGGTTGGATGCCATCACTCTCCAATTCAAATATGGTACAGATTACCGGCATACTTTGTCACAGTGGAGCCCCTCTTGCTGCTGGAGGGGCCTCAATTAACCACGGTACATAGATCGAGATGCAAATATATACCGGGACTCCTCATTTTGTCTCCTGGAGGGGGTCCCAAAGGGATTCGATTTAGGCTTTACATTATCATCATTTCTTTTTTAGCATTTTCAGATAGTAACTTTTGGAACCTTGATTATTTCAAAAGTAGTAGGAAGGGTAACTTTTTGAAATCTTGTTCTGGTAGTTTGCCTTTATGGCTCAGTTATATTTAAGCCATTCACTTGCTTCTAATTTAAATTCTGATGTTGATTTACGTTTCCTTTGTCATTTGTATGTATCTCTTCTAGCAATGATCTTGCATTTTTTTTTTTTTTCTGGAAATTCACCAGACAAATAACTTTCTAATGCAGGTTGTATTTATGTTATTTGGCACATATGAGTGATTTATATCTCAAAATTCTATCAACTTCAGCTGCCGGGGGGTGGGGTGGGTTAATAAGGGTGATGAGGAGTAATAACCAGCACATGCTTTTGTTATGTATTGTTTTGTGGCCATCTGGAAATTATGTGAAATTCAATGCATGTTTCTGTTGGACATGGGTTGGGTTCAGTACTTAAGACCCAATTGCCTTAATTTTTTATGTTTGAATTTATTGCTATCTATTTCCACATCATCTGGAACAGATTCTTTTTGCCTTCTCCAGACACTATGGTGGGCATCGCATGTCCTTATGCCCGCTTTAAGTGGATTAGTGGAATTGCAATTTATAATATTTGGTTCGATTGACTAGAGTGTGACATGGCTATTTGATCTGATCCCATCTTACTTTGAGTGGCCGTGGATCATTTTCCTGAGATCCTTTTCACTTGGGAACTGGTAGTTCGTACGGGTGGAAAGGGAATGCATATTTTAATTCTTAAGCAATCAACTTTGGTTTGCATACTTCAATTCTCAGAATCGAAACCCTTCTGGTGTAAGCTAGAACAATGCTTCCATGTTAGGCATGGTGCAAGCAAGATGTGCGTGGACGATCCATCGCATGTGCAAATGTGGTGTGGACTACAGTTGCGCTTGAGTTTGGTGTTACCTTTCAGTTGGAGTTTCGATCGTTATTAAATCAGTGGTGGCCTGGGGCTGTCGAGAGTGGTGGTCCATGGAGCTTTCGTATATTATTCTGACTCAACAACGGGTGAAGGGTTTCTATTTGGGTTTGGACGGAGGGTTAAGGCTCCTCTTTTCGGTCTCCATGAAAATCACCCTCTACCGACACTTGAATGGAGCGATGGTGTTTTATGGTGGAAATCCACGCTCGATTTCGATTGGTCAGGTCCAACTTGCGAAGGCCACCAACAGTCTGATGCGGGGCCCACCAGGGGTGGTGCCCAATCCCTCTTTCGATTTCCGCTTCAAATTGAACATTTTTCATGGTTTTGACTTTAAAATGATCTTTTCGATCTCACCCGTTTTACTTCGATCTACATGTAAGAGAATCTACGTAAACAAGAAGGTCTCGAGCATTTGTGTCTTTGCAAATTATTCTTGACGAAGGATCTGAGTGCAACAAAAAAAAGATCTCACAGAAGAAGGGTTGTGAAACCATTTTTTTCCCTGAATGTGAGAACCGAGCCCATGTTCTCCTTTTATCCCTCTCTATCTCCTTGGGCTCATCCCACGTGCTAACTTAGCACTTCCCTTTGGGGGGCTGTGTGGTTACCGGAATTGGCACCGAGATATCTTATTTGAGGTATTTTGAAATTATTTTATTTTAAAATTTAGTATTTAATTTTGAAGGTGAAATTATTTTACTACTCTCAGGAAATGTTTAACAACTATGCAATTTCACGACAAGGTGCTTAATTTTCCAAAGTAAAAAAAAAAATCTAATTCCTCTGTCAATTTTATTTTCTTTCGATTACTCTTACGGATTCCTGTATTTTCATTCATCCACCCAATTAGTCCCTTAATTTATCCCCGTTTCCCTTTTTTTTAAGAGGAGGAATATTCCGATTTTAGGAACTCCTTTTGGTTTATATTCGTCATCCCATGCTACAAGTTCTTCCTATCTCGAGGACTCAAGATTAGGGTGGAGTATTGGTAACATGGGAAAGTTTCAGCTCAAGGTTTGAGATTTTTATTAAATCAAGATTTGGGTCCAATTGGGTTGGACCTCATTTTGATGTTTGTGTTGAATTTTCAGATCAAGTGTAGAAAAATCTATTAAGGTATATAAAATTTATTAGAATTTATTTTTGTAGATTTTTACATTAAATTTACCTAAGTTGATTAAGATTAATCTTTTATTATTATTTAAGTAAGACTTAGTCTTAAGGTTCAATTTAAATTTAAAATTGAATAGTTATAATTATAATAACTCTTTTAATGGAACGAAACATAGTAATATTTCTGTGGTAATACTACAACTTTATAGATACTACAATGAATAAATATATTACTATGAATGAAATATAACTCAAGTAAGTATGTTATATTAAAAAAAGGTAAAGATAATTATTATCCTTATGAATAAACGTAGGGGTGGGAGTATGTGAGAGTGAATGTTATATAAAAATGAGTTAAATAGGTCTATTTGTATTTTTTCAAATTCAGGACGAATGGTGCCTAAGTCCAATTTTTATGAAAATTAAGACTTAGGCTCGATCCATATAATATTCAAGTTCGGATTGGATCGAATTTTTTCTGGTCAAGTTTGGATTGGAATCGGGTTGACCCGACTCCAGTGCTCCACCCTAATTACGATCGGCTTTGACTAGTGACTAACCGTACCCTATGCCCTTTTTGGTAATCCCAAACCTTATAATTGATAGCAGTGTTTTGGTAAATTACTCTAGAATCTTCACAAAACGAGCCAACTTAACTACACGATCAGACCTCCTAAACAGGATCCGTGAATGGGGCGTCAATGGGGATCTCGATCTTTTTACGGCCCATTTCAAGGAACAAATCGGATTGGGGGGGTAAAAGCCCAACAACAGGCGGAACTCGCGGGGGGCAATCGCCACCAAACGGCCCACTCACGCGCCCCGCTCTGATGACAGGGCACGCCCCGTGTGCCGACGTGTAAAGACCCACAACCGTCGATGGATCCCTCGGATCACGGGACGGACGGCTGGGATCGGGTCCGCCGCCTCGGAATGCGCCCACCTTTTGACGGGTCTCGGCCACCCCCTCCCCACACACCCCTCCCCACCCACCTCCTGCGTGGCCCGCTTCCCGATCTGTCAGCGAGAGGGGCACTCCAGTCCTTTCGTACCGGTGGGCCCCGCGGGGGAGTGTGGTGGGGGTGGGCGCGCGCGCGCGCGGGAAATTTCGGCGATTCCCCGGGGGCGTTTTGGTAAAAAGGGGCGGCGAGCCAGCGCCGGCCGTCGGATTGGGTGGTAGCTGTGGGATCCGGGACGTGGGGGGGCTCCTCGCGGCGCCATCCCGAGGCGCCGACCGTGGGCTTTCTTTCGCGGTCCACAAGGCGGTAGGGGTGTTGCCGTCATTTCAGCGGTGGGTGGGTGGGGGATTTCCGCAGCTTCCTCCCTGTGGTTTCGAATTTGCGTTGGAGCGTGCGGTTGGGAATTAGAATTTTCCGTGCAATCAAAAGGGGATTCGGGCTGTTTTGAATTGGAGCGGAGGCCTCCTTTCTTTCTTTTTCTTTCAATAAAAAGGAAAATCCTCTTTTTGTAAGGGCCAACAGTGGAGGGAGCTCAAATTTTCGATTTCCTTCCTTGGTTGTTTGTTGATTTTGTTGATATCGAATTCCACATGCAATCCAACGAATGGAGGCATGGTAGCCTTTTGTGACACATTGACATACACGCCTTCTTGGAACTCTTGTTAACAAACAATTCCTCGACGCAGCTCAACACATCCACGCTGGAATTTTACGTGGAATGGTTACCATCATCATCGTTAACATTCTCAAAATATTTCTCAATAAATTTTAGAATTCTCAATTTTGAACGTATTGATGTCTCCATTTTATTGCTTACTTCGTAGCATACAAAGGAGAACCGACCAAAAAAAAAAAAAAAAAAAATAAAAATCTTAGCACAGTAACAATGCCTGAGAAACTCTCAAGTAAATATCATCTCATCACATGTAACTGCATCACCATAAACAAGTGAATTTCGACATGAAAATAAGCATGGCGACATGTGTCAAAAGCCCGAAAGTCTCCCTCCTCCACCACACCCGACAGCCAAGAGGCACACCCTCGTATCCAAAACATGTCCCCTACCCCAATTAACCACTTAGCAAGGTAGCTACATGCAAATTACCTCCCGAACAAAAGGCGCCCCCATGCAAATTCCCCACAAAAGGGAAGAATAGGAAGGAAAAACCCCATAACAAACAAAAAAAAAAAAACGAAAAGCGAGAGGTGGGTATGATTTTGGGGAGAGAGAGAGAGAGAGGTTGGGCAAGAAGAAGGAAAGGAGGAGAAACGAAGGGAGACAGCGAAGGAAGGAAGGAAGGAAAGCACCAAAAGACAACACCTCTACCTCCACCACCATACAACACCTTACCAGAGACAATATAGACCCACGGAGAGAGAGAGAGGGATAACGAGGACAAACACGCCCACATACCTCTCCTTCCTCTCTCCTCGTCCCCCTCCTCCATAACACCGGAATCGCACCCGAATCTCCCGATCGGGCCACCAAGATTCGATTTTGACGACGATCCATCTCCGATCTGCCAGAACCCATCACCCATGCGGAAGGGGAAGGCGGCTCCCGCCCCCGCGGCGCGCCCGGCCGCCGCGTCGGAGGTGCGGTTCCGCGGCGTACGCAAGCGGCCGTGGGGGCGGTTCGCGGCGGAGATCCGGGACCCCATGAAGAAGACCCGTGTGTGGCTCGGCACCTTCGACTCCGCCGAGGAGGCCGCCCGCGCCTACGACGCGGCCGCCCGTGCCCTCCGCGGCCCGAAGGCCAAGACCAACTTCCCCCTCTCCCCACCACCTCAACCCGCGCCCTTCCCGTTCCACCCCTACCACCACCCAACTCCTCCCCCTCCCCTACCCTACGACCACCCCCTTGTTCCCCCGCGCCCCGCCTCCAGCAGCCATAGTAGCACCGTCGAATCCTACAGCGGCCCCCGCCAGCCCCACAGCCACCTCCTCCTCCCCCAAAGGCGCCACCTTTCCCGTCCCCTTCCCCCTCCCGACGACGACGACGACGAGGGGTTCCACAGCGACTGCGGCTCGTCCTCCTCCGTCGTCGACGACGACGGTGCCGACGTCGCGTCCAGGAAGGCTCCCCTCCCCTTCGACCTCAACCTACCCCCCGCCCTCGAGGATGACCTGTACTTCCAGGCCACCGCCCTCCGCCTTTGAAAGAGGAAGAAAGATGGTTTTTTTATTCCCCCCTTCTTTTCTCGTCTTCTAATTTGGGTTTTTTTCCTTTTGGGTGGGTGGTGGGATTGGTAAGATGGTGTTGTGGTGGTGCATCCTCCCTTCTACCCACTTCTGTTGTTAGCTTTTGTTTCTTTCTTTTTCTTCTTCTTCCTCCTTTTCGTTTACTACTGCATGTGTGGGGATTGGATCGTCAGATGGAGCATGTCCCCGCTTCTGCAATGTCTGGAGATGTCTGAGAGAGAGATCAATATCTTGCCTTTGATCCCACCACCCCCTCCCCCCACCTCTCTCCTTCCCTTCCATGAGGAAGACCCAGAAAAAAAAAGCTGGAAAAAGAGATGAAGGAATCGGGAATCGATCATAGTGGTACTATTTTACTACTACTGCTGCGGCTTATTACTAGTTTCATGACCCTATTTGGATTATCAAAGATATGATCAGTATATCATCTTTCTTCTCTCTTGTCTCTCCCTCTCGCTTTTTTTCTTTCCTTTTTTTCCCCTTGTTTTCTATCATATCTCTCTTGTACAAAAAAATGAGTATGAGGTTGATCTAATTCAATGGATGAGAATGCTTATCATCATCTTCTTCGTCATCTCTGTCTTTGGAAAAGAAAGATTGCAGTTCTAGCTTGTGGTGTTGGATGAAAAATGTGTTTTAAGAGCTTTTGTTGTAGGAATTTGGGAATGGGAGAATATGGGAATCTGTTTTAGTTGAGATCGTTATCTCTTCCCCATCTGGTTTGTTTGGTAGAGATCTCGTGTATGATACCAGACTCATCTTCTTACACCTGAATGTGTTTTCCAAGTTTGTTTCTTGAATCTGAAGTAGATGGATATTGCTGCTGTTATGATCTGTTGGTTCTGTCAGGTGAGATCAAGCAATATCTGCTGCTGGTTACTCTTTCATCACTTTTCTTGCTTTTCCTGGCTGTGAAGATAAACATATCAGGCATCCTCCTTTGCTTGATGGATGTGAATGATTGCCACGCCACCATCTCTCTGCAACCCAGCTCTTTTATGTAATTTTTTAAAATGGATCAACTTTTTTTTTAAATGTGCAATTCTGGGTCAGTGGCACCTGCAGATCTGAGAAAGTTGCCTGTCTTGTGTCTGCAATTATCTTATCTTATAGTAGATGAGAACAGACTTGCTTTAGCTCATCTGGAATCGCCTTCTTTTAACATAATGGCATATTTTCTCCTTGATCCTCCTCCTCTCCTCCTTTGAATCCAAGTTAAAGAGTACTCATGATAACATACTGATGGTTTTTTTTTAATTTATTTGTGGTTTATTTTGGAGTTGATAGTATCCCATATGCATTATTCTGCTGTGCGGAGAAAATACAAGGGTGGGTGTATATGTTAGTGAAAAATACATATGCACACACATGGATATATATATATATCTTAATTGAGAAATACATACGTGTAATACATACTGATACTGGTAGATGGCTGGTGGAGAAGATGGAGGTGGGAGGGAGATGGGGGGTTAAGAGAGGTGGTGGGCACATGGGGACCTGAGGGATGGCAAGGAATGGATCTCATTCGAAGTAACAAAGGGGACCAAATGGGACACGCTTCTGGGTGGGGTCTTTCAATCAAAGCTTACGTGCAGCTGTCCGGCTATGTCCTCTATGTCTCCATCCCAATGCCTCTTTGCCCCATATCTTTTACTTTATAATTTTTTTTACCCTACGTTCCCTGCCCATCTACTATCCATATGTATGTGTATGTGGCATGCATGGTCGTCTGATATGTTCGTGTACGCTTTCGAGATTTTGAGTTGTCCAGTTTTAGATCCCGTAGTTTGCGGGGATGTGCAGTGATGACTTTTCAACCATACCAAGTCGGTTTGTTGTATCAAATTGTGTCGTAGCGTGGGTGAGAATTATCTTGATGAAACGAGACCCATCTCTTGGGATCTCTATCTCATCCTCACAATTGCCAACTGTCTGCTGAATGAATTTGTATTGGTTATGCAATTGGGGTATGACTGGTTGGACTTGATATCCTTTCTGGAAGGTTGGATTTTTGACTATTAGATTATTCAAGTGGCTTTGGAGATTATTGTTTGCAAGGTGGCAACAATTTATGTTTTTCTGTGCGTCCAAAAGAAAGAAAAGCTAGAAGAGATTTTTTTGACTCTGCACAAACTAGAATTGAAGACATTCCATTAGATAAAACTGTTCTACAGGAATATCCTTATATTATCATCACTTAATTTCTCTCACTAGAATCTGATAAAAGGAGGTAGGAGGGGAAGATGGTGATCAAGGAAAGAGAAGGGGGAGGCCAAAGGGGAGGAAAGGAGGAGGCTTGGGGTTAATATTGAGGGATTGAATATGGAGGTGTTGGCCCTATAAAAGGTTTCTCATTTTGTTCCAAAGTTATAGTTATTCGATTGGTGTTAAAACTATCAGCAGAGGTATAATATTGCATCTACTAACGGTGATTCTTGTGACAGACGGGTATGTGACATGAACTTTTCAAAGGTCTTCTGTGAAATATGAAATATTTATAGCTCCATTAATAAAAATCTCCCTCTTAGCTAGTGTGATCAAAGGATAGTAGAAATTGCCCCAAGTGTGTTTATGTCCCCCACCTTTGCTTCTCTATGCTGGGTAGGACCTTTTGCAAAAGCAATCTTGTTGCTAAAACCAACCAAATCTCAGAAGTAACATTACACCCATTTTTCCCCCAGCTTGTACCTTGCTCTGAGGAGACTGCCTTCATGAGGATGTAAGGCCAAATTCAAGAATCTAATTCTCTGTTACTAGCTATCATTAGCCCACTTCAGCAGACTAGAGGGCCACAACTCGTGCTCTGTAGTCTTTGGCGTGGCTCTTCCACTCACGACCATTCATTGTGCATTCCCTAGGCCTCAAATACTCAGCCAGGGACACAAACCTCTGCTCCTTCCTGGTTATTTAGATCAAAACTAGGGGGCATGCATGTATTGAGGGTGAATCTTTACCTTCACATTGTGAGTCATAACAAATGACTTTTACTTCATTTGTTTTGCTCTACTGCAGGCATTATGAATCTTTCTTGCATTTCTTGTTTCTTCCTTGGAGGGAGACATTTGTACTTTTTTTTTTTTTTTTTTTGGAGTTTAATGATATGAGGGGATTGGAGTTTTTTTTGGTAAAAAAAAAAAACATTATGATTCTGAGGCCGCCACATTTATTTCATTTCAATTAGCAGGGTTAGATCGAGTAAGGTTGGTATGCTTGTTCCTTTTGTTCCTCATATCATATCTCAAGACTCTTAAGGTTATGAATGACTCTCATCACTTCCCAGTAGTAGGAGGGAGCAAAAACTTTTCTTGGTAATTAATGATTTCATTGCTGGATCCACTTGATTTCCACTTGAAGGTTTAAGCACTAGTCCAAGGTAGCTAAGAAGGTGGGCCTAGAAGTGCTTTGCATAAATGGGAATGATCGAGTAAGTAGATTGTGTAGCTTGTAAATGAGACTCACTTCATTGAATATGAGTATGGATCAAGCCTAGCTACTTGGGGATGGAAGGAAATCAATCTTTCAGACATGCTCAAGGACAAGATAAATGGCCTCTTCCAAGCCTTGACTTCTTGCCAAAAATAGGTTGTATGACCTAGGGATTTGGGGAAGAAACTGTTTGTGTTGAAGGTTACGGTTGTTGCATTAAGGGGCTTGCTTTGTCCATGCCAAAAGTATTACCCACATAACCTTTCTAATGCTTACATAAGACTTCTCTCTTACTGGCTGTACCTTTTGCAATGGTTGATAAGGCTTTCATTTGCCCACAATCTCCTAAAACTATCCTGATTTAATTTGTATGTACCTTTTAGCATTAGTTCTATGCTTGTACATAGGACAAACAAACTTTCCATTTTTAATCAATCAAGACAAATATCTATCTTTATCAAAACTAGCTGAAGGATAGGAAACAATCCCCAGATCGTTACAGGTATAAAGATAAATGGATGTTGGGTAAGTGTAAGGACAATTGGATATATGGGGAAACCTAGGCAAAGACTTCAAGTTCTGATATGCATTGTTGAATCGGCTATATTAGCTAGTCACTCCTTATGTAAAGGAGAGGGAAGAAGCCCCCTGTTAAATATGGGTTTGAGGAAGATTAGATGTTACTAGTTTTTGCCCTAGATGTATACCAATTACACTCGCTAAAAGATACTTGTAATGAAGAGCTTCTTTCTTTTGGGTGGGTGTGGATGTAATCCACATCCCTCCCTAAGATACACACCTACATGGGATGATGAAACATGGTGAAATTGCTTGAAACCCTTCTAGGATACTCTCTTCTCCTAATCACTCTCTACTTGAGTGCTATAACCCGTCCTAGATTAACCCATCAAGAAAACTCCTCTTAATTGATTGCACGCTCCCTTTTTAGTCCATTCTATGCTCTTAAAAAGGATGAAGGAACCATACATTCTTAATTAATCAAGACCAAAGCCTAAAGCTCTCTGTTTGGATTTGCAAACCAGAAGGAGGCAATCCTAGCTACACCATTGGAGGTGAAGTAGTTCAAATGTCGAGAATGTGGAAGATTGGCTAGAGTTAGGGAACTCTAAATAAGGATGGATTGCTACCTCCTAGCTTTCAGATGGATAGCTGGATCCATTAAACTAGCTACTTCCATTGGTGTATTTAAGGGGACAAAGCTCCTTAGGGAACGATATCTAAGAAGAATTAGATCATTCTTGATCCTATTCCACAGACAATCAATGACACTCCGTACACGTCACCTGTGATAAAGAAAACTTGAACATAGAGTAAGTCTTAACTCTCTCTTCCTAGGACCTTTGAAGGTTAGATCTCTCATCGATATGTGTGCATCCTCCGGATGGAATTATATGTTGTGTTTTTGTTTGCATACACATGCTTTCCTCTTCTGCTTACCCACCCCCAACGAACAAAGAAGAATTTTCTAGGCCTCAACATGCCCACCTTACCCAACTCTTGATACACTTAAATCATCTTGAGATGCACGTTAAATAAAGTACATCCTAAAATTTGAAGGCCGATTTAGTAGGATGATGGTAGGATAAGATTACGAATGTCAACGCTTGTGCTAGTGATTTATACCATAGGAATGCTTGACCAAATTAAACACTGGAGAACAATAAGTGAGAAGGAAGAGAAAGGGTTGACCAATTGTCATTTGTTCCTGTGCCTCATTATAATTGGCGGTACGCATGGTATGATTGGGGTAACATTTCCAAAAAAAAACAAGGAGGAAATTTTCGATTTCGCAGGGGCTGTTTTGAAATACTTAAAGAAAATGGAATTTGGCCTCCTTGGCCCAACGGTGCCTGTCGTGGTCATTTGACTTATATCTATGGATGTCACGTGTCACCAGACCATAACGTGATGTGTGTCCATCGTGGCATGCCAGGGATGATGGATGGCCATGGTATTTCTTTTCGATGGATGATCGTCATGGATGCCATGGATGATCATGCATGCACTGATGACCATTCATGTGAGGAATCTGATCCACACCTCCGGAGATTTATTAAGATGGAAGTTGATTGAATCGCATTGGAGAGAGGAAGTTTGAATAAACATCCACAATTCTAACGTGCTCCTTTTTGAGTCTTTTGACTACTCGCAGAAGAAGAAGGATATTTTTCGCAGAAGGAGAAAAGGAATCTGTTCTCGAATTATATGTCTTTTTCTTTTCATAATTACGCTGGAGATAAAATGATGCAATAAACATCTCCCTTTCTATGTTTTTTTTTTTTTTTATCTTCACATGCTGAATGATTTTTTTAGAGAGACCTGAATGGGAGCCCACGAATTTTTCTTGATATTTAGGATTAAGTGCTATACATAGTAGGGTTGGCGTATATATTCTTCTAATATCAATTATTTCAAGTTTAAGGAAAAATATAAAGTGGAAAAGGCAAGTATGATGCAAAAATTGATTTTTTTTTTTTCATTTTTTTGTAATTTAGCTTTTGAATCAAATTTTAATTCACAACTAAACTTCTTTTTTTTTTTTTACATGTCGGTATTGTGAAGGCATTAAGCATGATTTTTTTTTTGCTTATTATTACGACGACGAAAGGTATAGTTTTCCTATTTGTATTTCGTGTGCAAGGTATGGGATCTACGGTGGTATTTATGAGCGGACAATATTTAAGTTAGCTATTGCTAAATATCATCAAAATGGCTATTAATTTGGATGTGCTTAAACGGTGGAGGTTTAGGGATTTGAATGAGGTTGGGTGAATTTTTCTCTTCTATTTTGTATGGTTGTCGGGATGGTCTCTTTTAGTTTTTTGATTTTTTTTCTCTGTTGGGGCTTCTTATTGTTTTGGCTCATTTTGATTAGCATCTAACTCTATTTTATACTGGCTGCTTGTTTGTTTATGTTTGGATGAATGATATGCTAGGTTAGGTTCGAAACCCCATCTCTACGGTTCTTAGAAGATTGGTGTGTGGGGATGGTAGACTTTCTCCAACTTACATGAATGAGGATCCTAGGTCATAAAAGGATGTCATCAAAATTCAGGATCCATATAAAATTATCTTCTTTATGAAATTCACAAAAAAGATCCTCGGTTATTGACCATTGCTTGAACATGTCTCTTTTCTCCCACGATGACTTCCGCACACACTGTCTTTGACTTGGTTGATTTTTCTAGTATGAAAGATCTTATAGTTTATAGTTGGTTAGAAATATACTATTGATAATGGTAAAATTGTAGGTTCCATGTGTGTCCACAACCATCGATCCTTGAGAAGAGAAGTGAGGGGAAGTGTTTGAAATAGAGCAATGGTTTCCACATGGCGAAGTCCACTCCCCCATCTTAAGCACCCCATCTCCCTCCCCTCCATTCCAGGGATGCAGACAAAAGCTTGGGTGCAGAGCCCACACCCAGTGGTGGCTTGGTGGCTTAGGTTTTTTCTTGTATTTTTGCTTGAACATCCCCTTCCCCTGCATGATGGCTCCATCCCTGGCGTATGGGCTATCGGATCTTGGTTGGTCATCATCCTTTGCCACGTGCCATCAATCAATCAATCTCGGCATCTACGTTTGAACATTGAACACAACATGTATTTCAACGAAAGATGACTAACCCAAGCAAAAATCCAAGACAAAACCTACCCTCTACACCCCCATCTCAGCAGCAGTCCCCTATGAAAAATGTTTGACATAAAACAGGCCGGTACAATTATATGTGCAGCATAGGCACATGGTCCACTTGGCCTCTCTCCCTCCCTTTTCCACAGTTACAGTACTCCTGTAGATGTTATATGCATTACATGTTGATGGCGCAATGGATTGGCATTGCAATAAATTATGCCATAGATAGGGAAGGGTCGGTAAGGGTTGGGTGGAGTTGATGTGTGTTGGGTGAGTCTTATATTTGAAAAATACCACATGCACCTTCCATTAATTTACTTGCTGAAAGCAAGGAACTGAACGAGCTTAAAATGGTTCGGCAATATTAAATAGTAGTTGGACTCTCATCTAAAAGATACACAACAGGTCAAGTTCTACCATATTGGAGAAAGAGGAATACGGGAACAAATACTCCGAAGGAGGAATTGACAGGAGCTATGTATGAGTTCACCACTTGGAGAGAAGCAAACTCCTGGTGATGACATGGAATTGGATGCTGAGGAGAGGGAGAGGTAGAAATCTTCACTAACTAGGCACCTGTGAGGGAGTTTGATCTCCAGTGGTGACCATATATAAGTTGATTTCATCCGACTCCTCAAGCAATTAGATGCTGAGATCATGCATGCATGCATGCTATTTGCTAAGCTGCAAGAAAATCCCCAGAGGTGGAAATTATTAAGCAACCAAATCATAGCAGCATACATAATATTTATCAGGAATGATTTAAGATATGCACAATGGTTTTAGTCTGCGAAGGCTGGAGAGGTGCATTAATTAATTGTTTAAGGGTTCAAAGTAATGACCTACTTGAAAATCCTTGATCAGTTTATGGCCAAGACCGAGTAGTTCGGCTGCCATGCAAGTTTATTGTATAAGTATCTTATCCACCTCTGTTTCAAGACTATAGTTTACTTAAGCAACCTTTTGGTAGCAAGATAACTACAATTACGTGGCAAAGATTCTGACTCCCAATCCACCAGCCACAACAAAATCTAACAACCACCAGTCGCATGCTTGGCCAGAAAACCAGAGGCTGACTCAAATGCTAAAACAAAGTATAGGGGTGTTACGAAATTGGGCTTGTGCAATTAACTTGGTTTTATTGGGGGCATATAAGAATGGGTGTAATTATTTCCTGGATGTTCTGTCAATTTTCTCATTTGATGGTAAGTGGTTGCCTAATTAGCATCTACAATTGTCTTCCACAGTGGATCCAACATTTCTAGTAGCAAAGTCAATGATAAATGAAAACTACCATACCATCCACAGCATTTGGATATGGATTAAGTAGTCTA
This sequence comes from Thalassia testudinum, assembly GCA_037157565.1. Lineage (NCBI taxonomy): Eukaryota > Viridiplantae > Streptophyta > Magnoliopsida > Alismatales > Hydrocharitaceae > Thalassia > Thalassia testudinum. Next base: position 62,256,239 of record JAZHRO010000030.1, read on the forward strand.
TCACTTGAATAATCAGGGATCTAAAGGGAAGAGAAATCATTAGGAAATGAGTATGAAATTTGTAAGGTAATAAAGAGTATCCTTGTGCAAGAACATACAATTGTTTAGAACATTCTGAACTTCCAAAAAGGAATAAGAATAATATAACTAGAGTCTGTGTCTTCTTCGGGGTGATAAAAAATTGTCTAAATTACCTAAACTAATTTTTTTTGAGATTTTAGAATGAGAGATAAGACTAATCTTAATTCTAGAAATTAATCCTACAAACAAAATAAAAATTACACGACAATCGAGAAATTACTTTTCAAACAAGCTACGAACTGAAAGATTACAAATTAAGCACTCAACTAATGAGAAAGAAAGAAAGCATGTAAACTTCTATTAATCAAGACAATGCCAAAATTACAATTAGAAAGAGAGTAGAGAGAAAGAAAGTGAAGTGACCAAGAGGAGATTCTTGGTGCCGTAGCGGTGATAAAGGAGTGGCGGCGATGGATGTTGATCACAGTGGCAGAGAGGTGGAGTTACGCCGAAAGAGTCCCCATGCTTGAGAGAGAGAGAGAGAGAGAGGGAGGGAGAAGAGGATGAGAGATGAATGCTTTGAGCGATGGGTTTCGAGGGTTATTTACAGAGAGAGGAGACCCTTCCTTAAGTCCTAAAAGCCTTTGGAAATTGTGTCAATTTTGTCCTCCCATGTTTAGGTAAGTTTGAGTAGGGAAAATCACTTTAAATTCTATTAGGATCGAGTATTTGTCCTTGATTTTCACTTCTATATTGAGTCTTGTTCGCTTCTCAGCCCATATAGGCTTTTTTCTTCATTTTTTAGATTTTTCTCGCACCCGTTCACGGCCCAAGTTACACTAAGGCTCAATTGGGTCACGCCCTTGCCGCTAATGCCTTACGTTGGCCCACGTCCTCATCTAGCCCATGTGCGTGGGCCCATGGGCTATGCGCCACTACGCCCCTAGCGTACCTCCTCAATCTTGTGCGTGCTTTGCGCACCTCAATCATTTTATTTTTTTTTTTGTTTTTTATCGTTCTTTCTCTTTAATCCTCTTTTCTTATCTTTTTTCGTGCATCAAGGACTCCAAAAAATTCTCTTTTCGATTCCAAGGCCCTCATGGGAGTATCTTCACCTCCAAGTTCCCTCTTTCCCTCACCTACACTAAAAATAAAACAAAATTAGTTTATTTCCTAATTTTACAATAAATAGAAAAACATAAAATAAAATATGAAATATACCCAAAATAAAAAAAAAGCAAGGGTTTTATTGGGATCCTATGTATTTTAATTGTTTCTTATAAGGATAGAAACTTGTAAAATCAATTTTGGGATGCTTAAGAATATAAGAATCCCATTTGAATTTTAAATTGGGTCAACTACGTTTGATATAGGGTACGGTAGCAACTTTGTATTGGTATTAAAGTTTAGCATCGGTATTTGCTATCTTGGTACCTTACTTGGGGGCTTGTAGGCACAAAGTACCAATATTAAGGCTTAGTATCGGTATTAGGCCTAGCTAGTATTGGTACCAAGCCTTAGTACTTGTACTCAGCCTTTCTCCAAGCCTAAATTGAACCCTAACTTTGGGAAGTACCTGTAGGGGCTCTTAATTTTATGTCCAAAGTCCTTAATGAAGGATTTCTATAACTCAATTAGCCCTTATAATAAGTAGTTGTGATGAACTTAACTGTTCCCTAAAAGAAGGTTAAAATCTAAACCTATTAACTAAGTAAGGCCTGATCTTAAACTTATGCAACTAATGACTCTAACAAGATTCTAATAGAGGATTGATGGATTCTAGGGTCTCAAGTGAAACTCGAAGAGATCCATTTAGTCCACGGGATTAAGTAATCCTCTTATGGGTCAAGCAATTGGATAAAATGAGATGAATAGGTTGTGATAGGTGGATCCATAGGATTTCACACCATGACCTCATGAACCAAGGGTCCATAGTTGCGGGTTGCAAACCCAAGAAATTGCAGTAGCTAGAGACTACTAGTGGTTGACCTTGGAATTTGGATAGTTCCCAATTGTGATGGCAGGTCGCAGGCTATCATCGAAGTAGTGAGGTACTTGTAGTGAAAGCTTCGTAGTACTGTAGGGGTGTTTGGTTAAGATCTCGTTCGAATGGAATTGAAAAGGCACACCTAGAGTACATGCTCATAGCCAAAGTACTGGTGTGTTTCGGAAACGTGTTGCCAACTCCACTAATGATTTGAATGATTGTTGACCAAACCTTGATAGATCTGAGTTAAGCTTGCTCGGCACGACCTTGAGGTATTGGTCTGGGTAGCTTTGAAGAGACTCGACTCTCTTAACTGATGTCAACAATGTTTTTGTACAATGAGAACATGTATGCCTCACTCAAGGATCACTAGTACTGCTAGCCTCTCCCCAGATCAAGAATAGACTACTAAACTATGGCTTCACAGTCGATTAACGACTGACGACATAAGCCATTGATCTTGTAGTGAGAGGAGTAAAGAGAATTGATTACTGAATCTGACCACAAAAGCGAGTGAGAGAATGAATAATGATAATAACATGGGGTAATTGCTGGGATGTGGCAGTATAGCTAGTTAGCTTATAGTGTAGAGACCCATACATTACCTGTCCTTTTCTTGTTGGTATATGTAGTTTTGTCCCTATTGGACCACTTGGCTCATTCCACACGTGTGGTGCTAGAAGCTTCATGTGTGGGTTGTCCAAACTTATCCCAACAATGATTTTGTGAATGGTTAGTATGTTTACAATGTTGACATGGTGGATAGACTTAACCTAAGCTTTGACCATGTCATCTTCCATGTCCAGTGCCTCCATCGAAAGTAATTATGGTAGCGTTTTCAGTCACCACTGCTTTACTGGATCCTGCATCTGGTTCATCAAGCTTTTCGAGATAACTATAAATCGTCTCAAGATCTAACTCCTCATCCAGTGTCATGCAGTTGTTTGCTTCTCATAGCAGACAGGCTTGTAGATCTCCAATTCTTCAAAAAGTGGCTCCATCTTAAAATAGTATTTGTTAAAGGGAAGATCCCCCTAACTAGTTGTCCAAATCCAAGTGTAGATGTTAGTGATGTGGGCATTACTGGACTTTTTAGAGTATCTTTTCTCCAAGGAATCTCACATCTCATGGGTCAATTCCTTGTAGAGCATGTTGGAGGCAATGGATAAATTGCCTGAGTTCATCAACCAATTCTCACTAAGTAGTTCTCCTTCTTCGACTTCTTCTTCGTTGCATCTTGGACTTGGACCCCTCTTCAAGAAGGACATGCAACTTGTCTTATCCTTCTATGAAGATATTGAATGCTCGAGCTCATAAGATATAGTTCGAGGCACCCTGAAGTTTAATCGTGGTGCCTTGAACTATAAACTCTCCTTCCTCGGTGTTGATCTGGTTCTTGCTCTCGAGCATCTCCGTCCTTAAGAAGCAAGCCTTTTTCTTGTATGCTCCATATAAGGCGCTGGATGCGTGAGAAAAGCCACTCGTCGGAGCCCCCTGCTTGACTCCTTAAGCCTTGTGTAAGGCACCAAGAACCTTCAAGGAGTTCTATGAGAAAACTTCAAAGTCGACGAAGATGCCTTGACACACGAGGCCTTGATAGTCGTGGGAATCACATGCAAGATTAGACTTTTTGTGCGTGATCTAACAAGAGGATAGGGCACGCACGTGGTTGCTATCCACTAGGAAGAAAGTCATGCACAACGTGGCTTCTCTTCTCTTCTCTTCTCTTCCTTCCTATGTGTGTAGAAAATCTCTCGAGAAGAGAATAGATTGTTGGCTCTGATACCATGTGACAATCTGTAAAATATAGAGGTGTGGAGACTCTTCCATGTGGGCAAGATAGGCGATAGCAGGGTGTTGCAGGTAGACACTATCCACACGACAAGAGAGAGTGAGAGAGGCTGCAGTCGGTGAGAAGAGAGGGAGTTGTTGGTATTGATTGGAAAATAATGATGCATTAACTCGAGGAAATCAATTACAAGAAGACTCTCTTTTATAGAGAAAAGATATCATCTAAAATAAGAAATAAACTCAAATCAAACCATATCTCATAAAATTAGAAGGAAATAAATCATCTAAAAAACACTTTCTAAAACCAAACATACCAACGAAAAAAGCACCAAACTTGGACCTAAAGCAAACTCAAAAATTCCCTTAGGGTCAATGCCTCTTGGGTGCTTCCTAGGTTGCCACGTCGCACTACCACGTGGCCTGACAAACCTGCTATATGGCACTACCACGTGTGTTGAGTGTTTCCATATAGGTTAAAGTTAAAAGTCAATAGCCCAACAATACTTCTTTACAAGAAATGGTGTGTGACTTTTGAGGGTCGATTCAAGGTGGAGGAGCCTCTCTGAGGCACAAAGAGAGATTTCTTGCACCATGGATCACTTAAGTTCACAACGAGAGTACCTTAATTATAGGGTGACGATTCTTTTCGTTTCGACATTAAGAAACTTGTTGCCAGTTATTATTTACTAGACTTGGTGGTGACTTAGAATGACCATGGGTAGGAGTCATTAATGAGAAGCACTGCGGCCCATCAAGTTGAGTAGAAAAGCCTTCTTAACACATGATTTGGAAATTAAAAGGAATAGTGGGAAACAGAATGGAGTTAGACATAAGGGAAAATAATAGGTAAATCGCATCTAATGAAGAATGCACACTCTGCGAGGCATCCAACTTAATGGGTTCCTCTTTCCCTTGCACTCCTGTTATGCCCTAATGAGCTTTTCGACTCATTTTATGTTGTTGACAAAATTTTTAGGACAGGAGGTCATGCTGTCCAATCTGTCACGTGGCTCACCTACACTTGCAAGCGATTAATGCGCTAGCATGTGCTGCCACTGGTTCTACGCGCATGACTCACTAGAGAGCTCCATTAGATGCTGACCTGAGGGAGTTGGAGTGATAGGCAAGTAGAAAAGGTGGGGAACTAGTTCATTTGTGTTTTACCTTTCTTTAGTAAAAAGCACTGTAAAAACATGTGATGTAAAGTTTTGCAGGAAGTTTCATATTTGATAACTGCTCTAGTTTATGGTGTTATTTTGTTATTTTCCTTTTGTTTGTAGCAATCATGGTAGGGTGTGCCCACAAATGGTTGTAATTATTATTTTTATTCTCCTAATGGTATGGTTGGCTAAGTGTGGACTGTACCCACCTTGTTATATTTCCATTCTCTTATATAAGTCATTTTTATAGGTATAGGAATTTAGGAAAAATATAATAAAATAAAGGAAATTCTACCGAATTTTCGGTAGAATAAGACTCAACTAATTGGTCTTCCCAAAGTCCTATTGTCGTGTCATTCCGCAAATGGTGCTATTAGGCATCCTAGGAGGCGGTTAGTGGTGGTCATGTGATTGCAACGTCGATCACAAGAGACTGTCGTTATGGGGCGTGACAGTAGTGGAAATTGACCCTCTCGAAATGGAGGTCGAAATCGTAGTCGTACCACCCAGTGGCATGGATAACGTACCCTGCACACACCACCTCCCAAAACTTGGCGCCGATGTGGTTGCTACACTACCCGACCTGGATGTGAAGAAGGGATACCAAGAAGAAATGGATGAAGGAAGTTAGGAGTGTGTGGTTGTTCTGAGGGAAGAGGGGAGACGTGAAAGGTAGGGGGTACTGTGACTGCTGTTGTAGGTGTTATGAGGCGATGGGGATCTTATGGGGGTGCAACGGCTAGACAGTTTGGAAAGGGAAAATGTGCGGTTTGAAATGGACGATATCGAGAGAGAGGGCGGGAAGGGGTGTTTACGTGCATGGGGGTTTGGGAGTGGGGTTGCACGTGACCATAGAAATTAGGATTGGCGATTGGGATGAGAAAGAGAGAGCGAGCGAGCGACGTGCATGGGATTTGGATCCGAAGAAAAAGGGTTTGCGTGAGTCTCGTGAGAATAGAAATAGGATTTACGTAAATGGGATTTTGGCAACTGTGTGCGTTGGGGGAATCAAAGAGAGTGGCTTACGTGACTCTGCATGCATGGGAGAGGAAAGTGGCTACACGTGGATGGGAAAAAGAAAGGAAATGCTTTGGCGCTGGAAATTTTTTCTTTAAGATGGTAAATACGAATGGGTTTCGGTGGGGTTTCATGGGGATGAATTTGGAAGGAAATATATAATGGATATGGCCACCACGTATACGAAGGCTTAGGTTTTTTGTCTTTTTCTTTAGATGGTGAGCTGCAATGCAGTGATGTTGACTCAAGGATGCGAGGTGACGTAATGGCGTGATGTCTCCTACAAAGAAGAGAATTTCTCATTGGCAGCTATCATACATAAAATAATACAATTAACCTAAGTTACATGTACGCTCATCTAAATATACTAATACCTATCCTATAAAATTTATAATGCAAACATAAAATGCAAACTACAAAATTAACATAACTTAAACATATTATGCATAACTATCATGTATTCACCATACATCGAGTTTTGGAAAACTGCAGCGGCATAAGAGTGTTGGAGTGTGATTTTCTTGGATGTTGCAAATGTTCTAAGATACGAACCAGACCTTTATACGCGGGGTGGGGCTCGTGGCGGGGGAGTTAGCAGAAGATGAGTGGCTGATGATTCAGGAGCCAGAGGGTGGTGATTTGATGGCGAGGGCATTTAATGCCAGATGCGATCGGTATGATTCGACCTCCGACGATGAATATCTCCAGGGTATTAATTTATTTGCGTATTTTATACTATGGGTAATAATTCACGCCCTGAAGTAGAACTTCTGCTTACCATTTTTCGTATCTCTCTGCTATCTCATGGAAGTAAGTCAAACGTATGGAAAATAGAGATAAGGTGCTTAAGATGAAAGATAAATATTTAAAAAATTAGACAAGTTGATTAGGATGGGATAGGTTTGAAGGTATATGTTATGGATATAGTTTTAAGAGGGATAAAAACATTTTTACATTCTATATAAACAAAAAAAATACATCAAAATAAGTTTAAATTTAAACTTCAAGACTTTAAGCTTTCATTGTTGATACTTTATCCTTCATCTTTCATGCAGCTTGAGATTCTACGAAATTTCATCCATTTTCTAAGTTTGGAATGCTAATTTCTAGATACAATGTTAAATATAATTTATTTTATTATCATTAAAATTAATTATTATGATATTTTATCGTAGGTGCTTTCCAATTGTTTTAGGATTTACTTTACATAAGCGCACAGTTAAGATTAGTTCAGGGAATAAGGTCCCCAAACCCATTTAATGTTTACCGGGTAATATCTACAAACAAAAATATTAAAGCATTTAGTTGTAGATTCCTTGGAATCAAGTGTTACTGTATGCATATTTCAGGTTCCGTATATTCAATTATGAATCTTTTACTTGTGGAGTAAAAATGGACAAGACCTAACTGAGATAAGTGTTTCTGAGTTGCTATATATCAAGCATGGTTCTGATGTGGAATTTTAAGTGTCTTCTGGATTTTTTTGTTTAATCACATGCTTTAATTAAAATTTTGTAATATTAATTAGATCTTTTTAGTTTCTTTAGTTATTATATTCTTAAGATGGATATATATGGACTTCTTTTGCGTGATAAGTAAATGGACTCAATAAAGTAACATCTTTAGTGGTAAGTTTAAATTGGGCACTCAATCGGCGAAGGGGATGGATATTAGTGCCAGATCCATATATAATGGGGTATGGTTTTTTTCGAAAATACTCCAATCTAACTCATCGACATCTGACACTTTAACCAAAGGTGATACATACCTTCACTTCCTAATCAGATAATTGAACGGAAATGTCCTTTAACATTCGAGATGTAGGTATATATTATGATTCATGGCAGTTCAATGGGACGCTTTCAAGTGCAATTAGAGACAAGCGGCACGACATTGTTAAGGTGTTGGCACTTTAAAACATGTTGAGCAGATGAAAGTACTAATAGCACCTTGAGGTAGGCCTTATTATATCCGATATATTGATTATACAAGGAAGGAAAGGTGTTCCTTATGAGGCAGTGAATAGGCTGCTATTTAGGTATGTAGAGCAACAAATTAGTATGTAGGAAGTACCATGAGGAGAGTTGCATATATTGAGGAAACTAATCATTAAGGTATGCATGTGGCATTAATGGTCAAGAAGAAAGAGAAGAAGGTGCTCAAGATGTTGTAGGCCCTCACGATCGATCATGCATCAATAAATAAACTATAAATCTATTGTAGGTGACGAAGGTGGAGATGGATAAGGCGCTAGGAGTTGAAGGTGATAACAACCAAGTCCTTAGTTTGTAGACTACATAGGTGCTAGCATTCATCTCATATATGAGATCACTGGCACCTTAACAATGGAGGTATCGACATCTCTAGAAGTGTTTCTTTCTGGTGTTGGAATCTTAAACACAATGTCTCACTCAACACCTCCTTATAAAAGTTTTAACATATAAAAAAAGTAAACAAACGCATGGAGTAAGAGGGGTAGCTTCAATCGACGTATTTTGATTTTTCACATGTGGAAAATCACTTTCCATAAATGAAGAATCACTTTTCAAGTGAAAAATCACTTCCCATAGGTAAAAAATCACATTCTAAGTGAAAAATCAAAACACATCGATATATTTTTATTTTCAATCTATGTGTTTGATTTTTAACTGGTGTTATTTTGACTTTTCAACCAATTGAAAATCATTTTCAACTAGCATGTTTTGATTGTGAGTTGATTTGTTTAATTTTCAACAGGTAGATTTTGATTTTTAACTGTCTAATTTTAATTTTCAATCGATGTATTTTATTTTCTTTTTTGAACGGAAATATGAGTGCTAACTATGCATTCTAAATATGTTACAACACATGTTCCTGTATTCATGTCAAACAACATAATAACTCATGTAGATAATTGAATATGTATATGTTATAACCCTAGTATCAAACGTCGTTTAAGACGTCTAGGAAGTGATCCAGACGTCTAATCAGACGTCTGGAAGCCTTCCCAGACGTCTGGGAAGTGATCCAGACGTCTAATCAGACCTCTGGAAGCCTTCCCAAACGTTTGGGAAGTGATCCAGACGTCTAATCAGACCTCTGGAAGCCTTCCCAGACTTCTGGAATTAAATTTTTTCGACGTACGGGTTCACGTCTGCGCACGCAAACTGAACCGCCGCCTTCCTTCTTCTCTTTCCTTCCTCCCTGCAGACGCAGCCTTTTTTCTCTTTCTCTCCCCCACGGCTGCCTTCAAATACCCCTCTCCTCTCCCTCACCCTCACTCCACCGCCTTCTTCTTCTTCCTGTCAGCGAGAGAGTGGCGGGCGAGGGCAGCCGCAACGACTGCTGTGAGTGCGTGGGGAGGAGGGGCTGCTGCGAAAGGGAGAGAGAGCTCGATCGCGAGGTTGCGAGCTCGCCGGAGCAGCCAGGGCCCTGCTGACGGGTGCGCAGTAGGTGCGTGGTGCTGGGGAGGAGCTGCTGCAGCTCAGGCAACAGGCGTGCGCGGCGCGGCACGGCCGTGCGCTGTGAGCGGAGGGCGAGGAGGTCCTGATTCTGGGAAAATTTCCTAGAATCAGACGTCTAGACATACGTCCAGATGACGCAGGAAACATCTGGAGGGAGGTTCAGACGTCTGAAAGGTACGATATTTTTACATTCCTTCTTCTTTCGCGTGTACGGCCATGCAGCCTTTCCTCCGAAGGCTTCTGCATCATTCGTGTTGAGGACGGCCGCGTATGTGTGTAGGACTCGTTCGGGAAGGCGCAAGGGCACGCCCTCCCACATAGATCGGACGTCTGGGCACAGCACCAGACGACGGAGAGGGTCTCCAAACGTCCGGAGTGACAGTCGGACGTCTGGAAACTAAGTCCAGATGGTTTAGCGGGCTTCTGGACGTCTGAAGGATCGCACAGGATCAAGGTATGACCTGAGCCACCATTTAAGATGTCTGGAAGATGTTCCAGACGTCTGATTTTGGGCAGACTTGCCATTTTTGACCCATTTAGGATCCGTTTGGAGTCCGTTTTCCGCGTTTCAAGTTTCGTTCTTCTCAGATTTAGTTCCTCTACATGTTTACAGTAATTGTATACTGTTCTGAGTATCTCCTTGTAATTTCTCCTTGTGTTAGGACCCCGTTCCGTTGCGGCTCTAGGGTTTGCGGAGGTGCGCGGGCTTGCCGATTACGCCCCTAGTACTCCCGATTTTGTGGGTAGAGTGACCCCTTTAATTATTTATCAAAAATTATACCCTTGTGAAATGATTAATAGATTCTAGGGTACTGCATGAATCCTAGGACTGAAAAATTAGATTGAATGATAGATCTTAGGGCATTGCATGAATCCTTGGACTGGAAAACTAGATTGAATGATAGATCCTAGGATATGACATGAATCCTAGAATTGAAAAACTAGATTGAATATATATGTATATTACAGTCTTGGAAAGGTAGAAAGGAAATGATAACTGCCGGTAATTAGTTAACAGCTGCCTGTTTATGAATGGATAATTACTGTTGAGAACATGGGCTATATGAATATAAAGCTGAAATGATGAAACCTAAATTGGCTGAGTTAAAAGAGAATGAACCCTACGGGGAATTAGGAGTAGAGCTCCTGAGAAGTGAATGGAATAGAATTGGGGAAGTGAGCTGGCCCTTGAGTATGGAGTACCAAGGAGAGCGACTGTCCCCCCGTTTAGTACAGAGCGGAGTTAGCCGCCCCAGGGATCAAGGGTTAGGTCTGGTCACTTTGCACTGACTTTTGGTCCTCGTGTACACAGTACCAAGGAGAGCTACTAGTGTAGGGAGAGCACTAGCCACCCCACGGGTCTCGAGATTCTGCTAGCCTCCTACGCCGACTTGTTAGGCCCACTGGGCAAACCAGGGTAGAGCTACTAGGCCACTCTACTCAACATTTCGTTGACGTGTCACCTTTGTCACCTTGTCAGGACCAGGTGTTGAGCAGCCAGAGCCGGCGGCTGCAGAGGGTGCTCGGCCTAGTAGAGCCCAGTAGTTTTTACTTGTGTAGTACCCACTGTACTTTTCCTTCTGTTGTAGTGAGTAGTTTCTGTTACCCCTGTACTCTTTTATTGTAAGCATCACGTTTATGTACATGTTTATTTCTTTTCTATTGTGGTGGTGTATACTGTAGTAGTTCTTTTCTTTACTGTTGTATTTTGTTACTGCTAGTTATATGCCTGGTGAATGTAGTTTATTTTACTGCTCTTTTGGTTACTTTCTCATTGGACGACTGGGTTTTGGGATCAGTCGAGTCGATCCGATTCTCGTGTCTCGTAGGGATTAGGGAATCAGGTCGTAACAGTACAAGCAATGAACATGTCCAAAGAGTTGATCATTTGAAAATGGTCGGTGGCATTAGTTTGCTTGGCATAAATTGTGTACTCCAAATGCCAGAGTATGACATGCATGTGTGCTTATGTAATCTGTGATCGTCAAGGAGATTCCTCCTGGTATCTCTAAATATATTTATGTATATAATTGTAGAAGGATGTTAGTTGGGAAACGTAAATGTTAATGTAAAAAGTAATGTATAGCGTTGTGAATGTGGTCCCCATTTGATATATCTCATTTTTATGCAAAAAAAGTACTCACACGTGGTGAGTACACCACCGTTGAAACCAACAATAAATCACTTTTGTACGGATGCAAATCACTTAAATCACATTCGAAATCACTTTGCACCAGTGGATATTGCACCGATACAAAATAAGATTACACCGATGCAAAATTAAATTTTAAGTGTTTTTTCACCTGTGACAAGTGATTTTACACTTGAAAGGTAATTTTTCACCTTAGGATTTAGTCTTTAGTGTTTAGTGTTTCTAAGGTGAAAAATCACATTTCAAGTGAAAAATCACTTCTCATATGTGAAACAACTTTCCATAAACCTAAACCTTAAATCTTAAATCTTAAACCTATAGGTCAAAATCACTTTGCACGGGTGCAATCACCCATGGAATAGTTTTGCACCGGTGCAAAATTAGATTTCATCAGTGCAAAGACACCTTAGAATAATTTATCACCGACGGTGCAAAATTACCTAAAATAATTTATCACCGATGCAAAATAGTTTATCACCAATTCAAAGCTATATATCATCGATGTAAAGTTATTTATCACCTGTACGTTTTAGTTCAAAGTGGTGTAGTGATTTTTTTGAATGTGGTGGAACTTACCATGTAACAAACCTTACGTTCTTTTGGTTATTTACATTAAATATCAATTATCAAGTGAGGCCTACGTTTGCACACCATCTTACGTCAACTTTTATTGTAGAATTAAAGTTGATATCCTTAACATGCATGCATGAATGCCCCTACAATTATGTCCCAAGAAGAAATTGATATTTTTGATGGAAAGGGTCAAAAACCAACATTTTTCCTCCCACATATCATAATATTTGAATGAATGAGAATTTTCCCCTCCATGAACTCTACTATGAATGTACCACAAATTTGAGCTCACATTGCATTTAGGTATCATTGTGAAGATTTTCCATTTTATTCTATTTCATATGGATCTCATCCTTTAATTAGATCCACAACATCTAATCAACATTGACCTTGGCATATATATAAATTAGTTCATATGTATACGCTTCATTAATTATAAGTTCATGCTCGTGGAAGAGTATAAACTTGGTAAAAGGAAACAACAAAGATATATAATGCAAACACATTCTCATATTATTTTAGCAAATTCTCAACTAACGACCAAATTATTGCAATGAACATACTTGTCAGCACGTTTGTTGAGTAGAAGCAATCATCCTTCCCCATCTCTAGCCACTACAGACATCTGTTATGTTGAAATGCAAAACTTGAAAATGTTCAGAAGTTCAAATGTCTTAATAAAACAAAAACAAAAGTATTAAGTTTGAGGAGTCCAAGATTTAATATCATGCAAAATAAGATGAGAAATCCTAGCTAAAAGATGTGGTTAAATTGCAACTTCATTTCCTTTCCTGAAGTAGGACCTACCTTGGACACAGTTATGTCCTTCTAACTCATCTCATAGAATTTGAAGGCTATTTCTCTTCTTACAGCAACAAATGCTAATTCATCGGGAGATTGAGCTTCACATGATACTGCATGAAATTAATTAGAAATGTCTTCCACCTAGGAAATCACTCACATACATACATATACATAAGAGTGAGAGCTCTGCAGGACTCTCGATCTCACAAATGGAAGTGGTTGAAAAGGCACTACCTAATAAAAAGATTTCAAAATTAGTTTTTTTGTGGTGGCAACATATATAGCAATAAAATGACACTCTTAACATTATCATTTCTGACTATATATGTAGTTGTTGTCCCAGTGCGTGCAAAATAATTGCTAAAGTAGGGGTGCTACCTTCTATTTATGGTAATCTCTATACCATGGAAATGAAGGAATGCAGAGAAGGCAGAATTTTTGAGGCTCCCAAATTAGGATATAATTTTCTACTTGGCTTAAGAAGGATGAAGAAGCCAATCACCAATATTGCTATAATGAACCCTTAAGAACCTCAAACTTGCATGGTGACCAATTCCAAGGCTTTAAGCTGTTAATCAAAACAAATCCAAAGTTGGTGGAGTTTTAGAAGGCAGAGTAACCAGGATTCCTGTTAACTACTCTTTTGGGCTCTCTCTCATCAGTCAACTTAGTGCAACAGGGCAATGGACGTGAGATGGGAATTTCTATTCATGCATCCAAACAATACTGCAAGATGGCATAAACTTTTTTTCTCTTTGAGAAAAAAAGGGAGACTAAATGGAGAGAACTAATCAAAATAAGGCAGAAGAAAAATGTCACGACCTGGTTTGCGAATCCCTACAGGACACGAGACCGGACTGACTCGACTGATCTCAAGACCCAGTCGTCCAATGAGAAAGTAACCAAAAAGCAGGAAAATAAACCACATTCACTATGCTAAGTAACTAACAGTAACAAAAGTACAGCAGTAAAGAAGTAAAACTACCACAGTACACACTACCACAACAGTAGCAAGAAACCAGGTACAGAATATAAAATGCAGAAAGTAAAAGTACAGAATATAAAGGTACATAGTCTAACTCACTACTACAAAAGAGTACAACAAGATAAACTACAACTATTGGGCTCTACTGGGCCCAACACCCTCTGCAGTCGTAGGCTCTGGCTGCTCAACACCTGGACCTGAAAAGGGGTATGAGTACACAACGTCAGCGAACATTGAGTAGAGTGGCAACCAACTAACTAAAGCAGTAAAAGTGGACAGATAGCTATTATTTTTTCCATTTACTTTCTTTAACTAATTATTCTTTTCCACCACTTGGTTTATTTATCAGGTCTCTTTCTTGATCTCGAATGCTACTCATGGGAACGATCTTGATTGCAATCTTTTCTGAAGAGTAGAAGGCACACATGGTACTCTCCTGGCTGGGAGAGTCCCCTGTGGTGATCCTACACCCAGTCAACCACCCCAAAGTCACGGACAGACGTAACGGTGACTACGGCACGTGCGATAAGTGCACGGGTAGTTACCCCACGCTGGCACGTGGTCAGTCGTTTCCGTTAGCGAGTACGCCCAAAGTACAGCACAGAACCAGTATATGGCCTAGCTCTCTCAGTAACATGGGTCTAGCCCCTCTCAGTAACCAAACAGGGGTCTCGTCCCTCCACAGTCTGCGTACCTTCGCCTGACTACCTTGGTTTGCCCAGTGGGCCTAACAAGTCGGTGTAGGGCGTCTAGTTGAACCCCAGACCCCATGGGGTGGCTAGCTCTCTCCCTATACTAATAACTCTCCCCAGTATAGTGTACACAAGAGCCACAGAGTCGGTGCAAAGTGGCCAAACCCACCCCAGGTCTCAACCCGAAGGTGGTAAGCACCCCTCTACACTAAAAGGTAACATGCGCTCCCCTTGGTACGACGTACTCAAGGGCCAGCACACTTCCCAACACATTTCCAGAATTATTCCATTTATTTCCAGAAGCTTAACTCATAATTCCCTGTAGGGTTCATGCTCATATTCCTCAGGCCATGCCATACCAGGTTTCATCATTTCTATTTCCATTCTCATGTTATACATACGCAACTTGTATTTCGATCATTCACATTTCCGTATACAGGTTATACATAGGTAGCTCACATTTCCATCATTCACGTTACCATTCTCAATTTATATACATGCAGCTCATATTATGTCATTTAACGTATACAATAAGAATTTACATGCAACAGTTTGCTAGCACAAGTACTTTACATTTCACAGGCAGCAATTATTTATTTATAGACAATTGTTATCATTCTATCTACTCATTCAAGACTGCAATTCAATCATCCATTACAGACATTTTAGGTGTTTCTTGTCCTAGGATTCATGTCATATCCTAAGTTCTAATCATTCATTCCACACATGTATTTAGGTTTTAATTAAATTAAAGGGAAGCCACTCTACCCGTAAACCCAAGAGTAGTGGGGACTTGAACGGCAAGCCCACGTGCCTCAGCAAGCCCCGAACCCGCAATGGAACGAGGTCCTATCACAAAGATCAATCACAAAAGAATATTCAAAACAGTATAAAAAGTCTTCTAACAAGTAGAAGAAAATATATGGGAAACATCGGTATCTTATCTGCGGAAAACGGACCTCAAACGGACCCTAAACGAGTCAAAAAATAGCATTTCTGACTCAAATCAGATGTCTAGAACAACTTCCAGACGTCTTAAAAGTGTCCAGTGTCATACCTTAAGCCCTGCACCAATCCTCAGACGTCCAGAAACTCCTCTGGACCATTTGGACCCAGTTCCATATGTCCAACCACCTCTCCGGACGTCTGGAAGTACTTCCCATCATCTGGTAGGTCGCCCAGACATCTGAAATGCGTGGGAGGGCGTGTCCTGCGCCTTCCAGAAGCGAATCCTGCACGCATATATCCGATCTTCTCAAATCTGGCATGCAAAAGGTGTATCGGCGGAGTAGCTTGTATGGCCGTATCCACAAAGGGACGTACCTTCGCGAGACTTCCTCCTTAGACGTCTGGAACCTCCTCCAGACATCGGCTCAATCATCTGGACATCTCTCCAGACGTCTGATTCTGGGAAAAAACCCAAAACCAGAACCTGCTTCCTCCTTCTCACGCCGTGTGTGGCTGCGCCGCGCCCTCTCGCCTGCAGCTTCGGCTGCAGCAGTGTCGGGGAGGACCTCCTCGATGCACTCCTCTGCCTTACGCACGCGTCGCTCCGGCCGTGCGCTCACCGGCGAGCTCCCATGCGAGCTCGCAAGTTCAACTCCTCCTCTCCTTCTCACGCCACTCCCGTGCTCTCGCTTGCTTTGCTGCTCTCGCTGGAGGGAAGAAGGAAGGTGGCTGGGAAGTGGGGGAAACGAAGGTGGAGGGGTTTATATAAGGTGTGTGTTTAGGGATTTGCTGGGGTGGAAGAGAGAGAGAGAAGGAGGGAAAGATGAGGGTACTGTCTACGCACAACACGCGTGCAGATGCGAGTTCGTACCTAAGATTTTCGATTTTCAAACGTCTGGGAATGAGTCCAGATGTCTTACCAGACATTTGACCTAAAGTCCAGATGTCTTAAAAGGCTTAAACAGCACAGGTCTTAACAAAAAAGGCAGTGGCAGCACTAGCATTGTAGGAGAACAAAGCCCGCTACTTGATCTTCCAAGAGCTTGTCATAGTGAGAGGATGAAATCGACTCGGAACTCTCTATTTCTACAGGACTTTTTATAGGTGAACACCTCCTCCACAGCTAATTTTGGTAGTTTATACGATCAAATTCCCCCTCCTTGGGATCATCACCATCCAACCTCCCAGCATCATTCAAGTCCCTTTGAGAAACAAACAACACCTCCCGTCACCAATCGAAACAGACAATTGAATCAGAAAGAAGGAAAGAAATGAAATTTTCAGCAGCACAGTAATCTAAATTAGAATTCCTTTCAAAAAAAAAAAAATCTAAATTAGATGAAGTAGCAATTCTTCCTAGAAAGAGAGAGAGGGCAAATAACAATAGACCTACCCACCATCCAATCACGAGTAGACTGAGTGACCCAAATGCTGGTGCAGCAACCAACCACCAACAGAATGAACGCAACAAACAGCCAGACGCTTTCTTCAATCAGCGGAAGACACCCCCTAAAGTAGAAGAAGAATGGCACCAATGAAACTGGATTGTTTTTCAGATAAATTCCTTTTGAGATTAAAATTTGCAATATAAAAGAGTTTCATATAAATTGCCTAAAATCACAACTTTGATTAAGCATAACCACAAGAAAAGCTTAACATGTCTATTTAGGTGGCCATCTCTTCGATCGCCCTGTCTAAATTTGAATGGCTAAACGAAAGATACATGGTAGATAAGTTAAATGGGAGTCTGATATTACGTCCAGTAACAGAAAATAAAAAGGTTACTACATCTTCACATAAAAAATAGAGATTTCAGCAAACAAAAGCAACAAATTTAATATCTAATATACGAGCTAAGAGAATGGCAGTAATACATTAAACAAAGCAATACAAAATAAAAATAGATAATAGACATAACTGCATCTCTGCAAAAGCAAGAATTCACATTTCAGAATCAGATGCAATAAGAAAGATGAACAAAATTTAACATCAAAGATGAGAAAAACCTAGAGCACCGTGAGCTTAGAGTAAAGATGAGGAAAACCCAGGAGCACCGTGAGCTTGGTGTTGGTCATCGAGCTGTCGAGCAACGGAGTAAGACTTCGAACCATGAGCTTGGAGTAGGTCGTAGGGCTTGGAAGAGGTTGGGAGCGATGGAGTAGGACTCGATGCTATGAGTAGCGACAGCAACGATGATGCCACTGGAGCCACCAAAGTTGACGACGTGAGGGTGGAGATGAAGGCACAAGGGAGTCGAGGGGAGAAGAGCGAAGGAGGAGGGGAGGGATGACCTGTGTTCGATCCTATCCTTCCCCCTTTAGGGACATCCCCCTCCTTGCCTCCTTCCCCGTCGTCCTCCCCAGGGAAAAAACCTCCACCACCACAGAGATCGGTTCACTGATTATGCCGTAGGTCGGGTGGGGTGGTCGATGCTAGGAAAGGAGTCTAGGATGGAGAGAGGGAGCAGCAGCAAGGGAGATGAAGGAGGAGGTGTAGGGAAGTGGAGAGGAGTGAGTCCAGGATAGAAGAGTAGTGAGACTATAGAGATGGAGGAGGAGGGAGAGGTGCGGGGAAGAGCACACCTGTGAGGGTAGAGAGATAGAGAGGGAGAGGAGGGATCTGAAGTTGGCAATTTTTACGTGAAGTGCCGTGAAAAATGCCTCTACAGTAAACAATTATGACTCAATCATAGAAGGTAAATAGACATTATTGATGGAAACGTAATTACTTGGGCTTTTCTTTTTCTATATGTTAAGGTGATAAGTACACCTTCACAAAATGACACAAAATACATGTTTTTTATTTTTAATATAATTTCACACAGCACATCAATCAAATCCCCTTTCTTTCTTTCTAATAATAATTCGTGTCATTAGTAAAACATCACATTTTTTTTAATAACAAATCAATGCGATATTGACTCAATCTGTCATGGGAGATAACGGATATTATTGATCGATGGGAACGTCGACAAGAAATTTAGACAGCCATTGCTAACCGTTTGGACTTTCCTTTTATATATATATATATATATGTTAAGGTGATAAATACAACTTTACCAAATCGTGCAAAATATATATATTTTTTTTAATACAATTTCACACAACACATCAACCAAGTCCCCTTACTTTCTTTCTTTCTGATAACAATTCATATCATTCGTAAAACATCACTTTTTTTTTTTTTTTTATAACAAATCAAGTCATTTTTCCTTCTTCTTAAACCTGATATAAGAAAACATCGTCCAAATGTTTATGATTTGTAAACCTTATTGAGTCACACGTTGTAAGAAGAGGGCTTCCAAAAATGCAACCCACGTTTGCCTTAATCTCTCCCATGCTTGTGCATGTGCACCGTCCCCTTCTCTTCTTCGAGAGAGAAGCTTCTATTTCCTCCCCCATTCTCAAGTACCTAAATTATCAGAATGGTGAGAGTTACTGTGCTAAATGATATTCTTAAGAGTTAGGATACGTCCTTCCTCAAAAGTTACCATCATTAGTCACGGAAGAGCATAGCTATATTCGTGAGTTTGAGTATGTTGATAATCACCAAGCTAGCAAGATCATCGTTAGATTGAATGATCGAGTGGAGAAATGTGGTGTAATTAGCCCTAATTTTGATGTTGGTGGCCACGCTACTACCTTCACATAAGTTTGGCTACATTATAGTGACAACTTATGCTGATGTTATATAATGAATCAAGATACCTACACCTAATAGAACATGAATACAATGAATGAAACTCAAATCAAGGAAAAAAAACTCTACTTTCCTAGTTTGCTCCGGACCCATCACCATGCACATCATACAAGTTGTAGAGTATAATTCCATGCCTTGAATGCTACCGATTTTCTAGTTTTAACCCTAGATTTTTTCGTAATTTATTTAACCTTTAAATATCTCTCTAAATGCCCCAAAATTACCCTTCAAATTAGGATTCAAACCCCGCAACCATGCATTTACAAGATTTAAGTCATTAGCATGTAGAACCTCACGCAATCCAAATTTCCAAATTTAAATAGGAGAATTATGAATTCTAAATGACTTTTCAAATTAGCTTCTTAGGAATAGACTTAATCCATGATTATAACATGAAATTCCATGAAGAGCCCTTCTCATGATGCCCTTAACCCCAAGCCATCCACATGCACTATAGCTCCATCATGCACATTATCTAAGTCAATAATAGAGGTCTTTTAATCCTTAATTCTTGTCCATTTTTCCTACGCTTATTCTTAAGGCTAATTTGGAAGGGGGGATAGATTTCTTGGGATAATTAATTTTTTTGTAGATGGGTTAATTATCTTGTATTTTTGTTTGGAAATCAGAAGAGTTATCTTTATGGGTTAACTTGTGAGTATTTGGAATGCAAAGGGATAGCTTGGAGGGTAATCCTGTATGTGGAAGTTTATTGTTTGGGAGTTTGTTGATGGAATAAGGTGCAAAATGACATTGTTGCCTCATAAATTATTGACTTGAAAGTTAGTAGGTTGTTAATGAAAGTTGACTCTAATAAGTCAATTATAATTTATTATTTGCAACAAATACTTTATTTGATGTAGAAAATTTTATTCATAATTAAAGTCATATTAATTAAAATGAGTTGTCATTATATATAACTTGATAGATAAATTTTTATTAACAACATATGAATAATTTATTTGAAACTAATTTTCACTTTAAGTGCAATTACATAAGGTCAAAGTAGAGAAGACGCTAACAACCTATGATATATTAATTTTAAATAATTATGCATATAATTTAGACTAAAATTGCCATAGGGAGAGTTAGACTATCTATCGCCAATTAAGTAAGCCTTGTGTTTCCGTGAATCCCTCTTGATTTACAATGAAGCCCAATTTAACATACATAATGCCCTTAAGAAAGACTGAAATGGCCCCTCCTCTACCACAATGCCCTCGACAAAGACTACACCCTACCCGTCATCCATTGCTATCTCCTCAGAGAAGTCCACCAACCACAAGTTCAACCAAAAGTACTTTTGACCAACTGCCAACTCTTGTTGTGATGCTATTGCCTCTACAGACAAGAAGCTCGGGAGGATAAGATCGATGCAGCAACAGGTGCCCTCAGTTATGGTGCCACTTCCTACTTAGTAGCGATGTTAGGAAATATGGTCTTAGATTCACTCGACAATCAAGGGGGCTTAGGGACTCGAACAATTCGATCCCCGATTACCATGGCATCATGGAAGCGTGAAAACATAAGCATTTAAACACTTTCATTGAAACAAAACTTGGGTCAATGCCCATAAACCCAAATAACAAAAATCGAGAAACATATAATAGCCTATATAACCAGAACCACATGGGAAGATCTAGTATCTCCCCATTTTGGGATCCCTATGAGTAAAGAGTTATACCTGTGAATGGCATAGCACAACACCACACGTGTCATGTATCCTCAAAAAAGTCCCAACACACCCTAAGACCTTCTCAGTGGGTGGATGAGACCCATGATGACAATAACACCCAATCGTTCACAAGTTTCGTGAACTCTTTGTGAAACTGTATCGTGATCTGCAAACTCTTCGCATTCTTAAAGCAACCTTGCCTCAAAAATTTCTACACACAAGAGGACAATCGCCAACAGGGCCGTACACCTGTAGCCCCCGATTGTAGCTAGTCGACCAACAGGCTTATTGGTCGACGGGTTGGTCGATGGGCGACAAGGCAAGGAACTCCACCCAGAAGAGATCCCTTAGTCGTTGCACAACTCGCAACAAGGAAGGTCGACCTACAACTAAGGAGCAAGATGCCTCTCCTTCATGCATAACAACCAACTAGAAAGGGTTGCCCAAGAATGCTCCTTATTCTCTTGGTGGCATTAGGTTTCTTTCGCACCAGTATGGGAGGGATTAAGAAGGCCTTCGAGTTTACTTAGGAGAGATATTTGTAGGGATTCCGTGCCAAATCGTAATATGATGGGGATCCTTGGATCTTCATCCAAGGGTTGGGATCTAATCCTATTTAATTTTTATAGGATTGGCCCATAACAACTTATGAGATGTTTTAATCTAGTATCAAAATATTAATTAATTATAATCCAACCCTTGGATTTTGTATCTAATTAAATTAAGTACAATTAATCACCAAATTGAATATAATTTAATTCCTTAAATCACACCAATCAATTCAATCGAATATGAACCCACCAAAATGATTATTGGTTTCATCATACCAATAATCAAGAGTTCAAGTTTAGTAGAATTATGGCGTGATATTTCCATATTTATTGACATAATTTATGCTGAACTATTGTTAGTTTAAGGATAAATTAGGTCACATATAGATTAGGCTAGATTAGTCATTTAGTAGCATTTTGTAAATAATGTATTCTTGTGGATTTTTATGTAATATTTCCCTTATCGATATCTGGTGCCTTGATGTCCTTGTTTATATGTGTGCAAGTGCTAAGTATGAGATTGATTGGAGCTTGGCAAAAAGGAGAAACCCCATTGAGCTCAATTGTGCAGAGAGGTTGAGTGAATTCCCAACCTAAAACCTAGCCTAATTTGACCTTAGCACTAGCCTATTTAGGACCCTAATTTTCCTAGCCTAGAACCTAGCTAACCTAGCCTGATTCCCCACCTAACATGGCCAGCAATGAGCTTAGTTGTTAACCAATTTGGTTGGCCAAGTTGATTTCCTAAATTAATTAAAAACCCTTCCCTAAACCCTACTCCTAAATCCTTTCCCATAACTTATCCTAGCCTATCTTCTATCCTAATTTAGATGTCACATATACATATTTAATTACCTATTTTTGGATGTCCAAAACCAACATAATTAGCCACCCTTAGATCCACATCCTAGGGTCCTAACTAGTTGACCTAATTATCCCATTCAAATCCTTATCTAAAAAAACCCTAAACAAACCCTACCTTATCCCTTAGATGGAGCCACATATCCCTTAGAAAACCCTTAGGAGCCACCCACTTTAGGTGCCTTATCTCCACCCTTTGATGATGATCTTAAGGCCTAGATTAATCCCAACAAAACCCTATCCTAATCCCTACCTAACTACATTTTATCCTACCATATCATCACATTAAATCCCAACCACCCAACCAAGATTCAAAGGCCCACAATATCCACCTATGTGGTGGACCCTAAGGGACCACCATAAACCTTAAGTGCCACCCCCCTTGATTTAATCTAAGCCCTCCATCATCCTCTAAAACAATAGTTAACTCCACACGCCTTCCTGTGGACCATTTGGACTCTCGATTTCTACTTTGAAAACTTATCGAGTTGGATTTTTACAAATTTAAAACGAACTCAATTTTGCACTGCAACAACTATGTTATTTACTATTGTGATTTTGGCCTGTCAATTTTTGGTGCCGTTGCCGGAAGCACGGCTCAATTGCTTTCGTTTTTCATCTCACTCTTTTTGATTCAGTACTAACCTTGGCTTTATCTGATTAGTCTTTGGTGTGCAAGATGCGAGGATTACACAGGATGAAGCACATCGGGATCACATGCAAGTGAAGACCTAGGGTAACACCAAATCTCCCACTCTTTTCTTATAGTTAGTATAAAAAAAAAAAATCAGAAAATCAAAAATCTAAAAACAACCTTAGGATTTGATCTTTTGCATTGCAAAACTATCTCAACATAATTTAAGCCAATTTTCAAAAATCATTTTCAAGTATTCTAGGGCACCAAAAATTGTGAAATTTTACCATAGGTGTCCTATCCAGTAAGAAAAAGACCCACCAAATTTGGCCCTAAATTTTGTTGTATGTTGTTCTAGAAAATTCGTTTACCGTCGATAAGTCAAATATGAAATAGAACAAAAAATAGGAATATTGAAAAATGTTTAGGTAAGTACTTTACCGCTAATGGAGTATTTACGATTGATCGCTTCTTCAACTTAGAAATGGTGAAAGTAGACAACGAAGAGTTAAATCTTTTGAATCAAGTGGAAAACTTTTGCTCGCCATGAAACTATTTTGTGGAGGAAGAGTAATAAATATGCTTAGTCTACATCTTTTCTTTTCTCTGATCTCATATTGTGTTGTTTGGAATCTTATTTGAATTAAAAATATTTTCTTAAGGAATTCCTTTTTTAAGAAACTTTTGTTTGGATTGAGATTGTGAAATATGTTTTCTCCTAACGATGGTGAGGCATAGTTTCGTTTGGTATTATACTCATTTGGAAGATCCTATACCAAAATAAATTATTTGTACCACCACATAGGTATATTGGATATGCATATTGCAATCATTCTTTTTAGTTCTTTTTCTTTGTTTTTTTTTTCCTTCTTCCAACGGGAAACAAAAATTACAGTTGCTTATTAGAGGTTTTTAGAACTTGCTGGTGGTTCTCATGCCTCCTCAATACATGGCTTTCAAGTTTTATAGGGATGAGATCTTTACTACCACATATGTTTGTCTTATTTTTTTATTGAACTTATAGCTTACATGGTTGATGCAAGTGGTCGGGAACAAGCAACAACTTTGGAAATCGAACTTTTGACTTAGATACGATCAAATGATTGTATTATGCCAGTTCCATTTGGCACAACCTTGCTGCCTCTTTCTTTTGGCTTGCTATGAATGCATATGTGTTGGAGCAAATGTCTTTTTTCAATCTTATTGCCTCTTTCTTTTTGTTTGCTATGAATGCATTTTGGTTCTTTTTTTTTTTTGTGGTGACGTGAAGTTTTGACTCTTTTGATACCACAGGTACTAATATTCAGACTAATGAGGAGGCTGCTATTAAGCTGGTATGAACCTCAAGAGGTATATCAGTGTCTGGAATTGAGGATTAGATTTGTTGATGTAGTTCTTTTGTAGTCTTAATGAATTTAGCTATGATGATGCTCTTTGATGGAACCATCTTCTAATCTTCTATAGTTGGATAACAGATGGATGAGATGGAGAAATGTGTTCCTTTTTCTGGTTGACATTCAGTGATTAACGAATGTATGCTTTGGATACATACTCATATTAGAGTGATTATAGAATGGGTGTTGAATATGGAAAGAGAAAATAGGAAAGGAGTATCGATAGCATTTGTGTAATAAGGTGCAACAAGTAGTGAACCACGAGATAAATGGATAGAATATTTTTGTCACTCCTGTCGCAATGTGTGGGTTAAAAATTAGTTCTATTAATTTCTTATAATGTGTCCTTAATTGCTGTAACAGATGCATTAGACCTCTAAATATAAAAGGAAGCAAATGTGCTTGCTTGAGGCACATGATTTGGATATTTAGACACCATTCCTTGACTAGAGTTAGGGAATTAGAAGCTCTAGCTTTTCTAGGATGTACATACATAAAAAATGAAACCTAGTATAAACTCGTTATGTGTTTTGCAATTGCTTGCATTTTGTGATTAACTTAGGTACTCTTTCTGAATTCGAGCCCATTAAGCGAAATTGGAAAAAAGGTAACCTGATCATTGAGTAATAATTCAATCACAAGATAAGCAATCAAACATAGTAATACAAAGTTTTACCAATATCTACCTCAAATCGAGTGAATGTCTCATGAAATGGGTTGCTTCCAATGAACTGAGATTTTGTGGTGGTACGAGGTATGAATATTACATACATGATCATGTGTCTCTCTGTGGATGCATCGACCTCCTTTTGTAGCGAGAGGTTCAAGTATCTATTACATCAATTAAGGTCACGCTACAAAGAATCAATATGACTTTGACTAACAGTTACATGGTTCAAGTGCTCTTATGGTACATGTCATCTTCTCGAGCTTAATTAATGATTCTTACATGGCAAATACAAGGTCGTGTTAGGAATGTTGTGTATAATGTGGTTGATATGGCCTTTTGGTTAGGATGGTTAAGTCTAGTTTTGGAGGTAGCCTCCTTGCTCTTCCTCTCAAGTGGTGAGCATTGTGGCAAGTTATTTTATCAAGTGACCAAGTAGCCCATGATTTGGAGACGTGAGCGAGTCAGGCTAGCCCTTGTTGACTGCGGGTTGGCTAAACATTTTGGTAGGGTACTAATCCTAATAAGATCAACCTTGATAAAATCGATCTACCTCCTTTTGCCCAGTTATATACCAACCTAATAATTTACAGTTTTGGCCAGAACTCAACTGGTGAAGTCGCCTTGAATGATAAATCTACCAAGGTTACGTAGGCTTATCAAATCCACCTTTATAATAAGTTACGAAGGCACATTTGCATACAATGTGCGTGAGATCTTTGAGAGGCCGATTTCTCTCTCATCATCTCGACGGGTTTAACCCCCACATTATTTTGTGAGGGGTGATTTGATAAAAATCCATCTCACAAAGCCCACATAAAAAGAGGGAAAACTCTTCGGGGACCTCAGCACGGTTTATCGTAGGCACTCCTGCACACGTGGGCACCTCCCATTGGTTGAAACACGCGGCCTCTTCCCCGCAGCTCTACTCGCCCCCTTCTCGTACCGGCCGTCCTACTTTTACCCTCCTCAGATCACCACCACCGTCGCCGCCGCCGCCACCACCACCACCACCCACAAAGGTCGCAACTTTGGATCGCCCACAATGCCCAAATCGCCTCCGCTCCCTCTTCTCCTCCTCCTCCTCTTCCTCTTCGCATCCCAAAAGGCCGCCGGTTTATACTCCCCTTCGTCGCCCGTCCTCCAGCTCACCCCCTCCAACTTCAAGTCCAAGGTAAAGTAATGGCCCAAAGGCGCCGCGTTTCTCGATCCCACGGGATCCGATCCGCCCAAGGGAAATTGGGTACCTTCAAAGATCCGATCTTTTCGGTGGTTGTTGGTGGTACGTGTAGGTTCTCAACTCCAATGGGGTAGTGCTGGTGGAGTTCTTCGCCCCGTGGTGTGGGCACTGCAAGGCTCTGACCCCGCAGTGGGAGAAGGCTGCCTCTGTGCTCAAGGGATTCGTCACCGTCGCGGCGCTGGACGCCGACGCCCACACGGCCCTCGCTCAGGTCAGTTGGATGCTTCTTTCTTTGGAATTGTGCTGAAAGAACTGGTCTTGGCTAGTGGAACATAATGTATTCTTCGAAATGTGGGTGTGGTTAGAGTTGTGTGATTACTTGTTTTAGAGGAATAAGCCCGTGTTTGATTAGACTTGTCATGGAATAAAGGTGTACTGGATTAGGCTTCTCGATTATCAGATGGAATCTATATTTATTTACTTTACGATGTGATATATCAAGCGAAGTTTGTAATGTTAATAGAATTTTTTATTCTCTAAATAAAAACCCATTTGAATTTACTCCTTTATCTGACCTCAAGACTTATCTAGACAAAAATAAGTTACTTATCTTTGGATAAACTTCTATCCCATGACGTATCCCTCCTTAATCGCACTCTGCTTGTTCAGGCTGCGTTTAGTTGGCAGTTGACTTCTACGTAGGGTGTAGTGGAAGGAAGGTCTTTGTTCTAGTGAAGGGATAGGTAGTGGGTTAGATGAAATAGGTAGATGGATATGACATAAGTAGAGAATTGGGAATTTTATTATTTTTGTCATGGTTGATAGTGGGATCAATAGCATCTTGGATGTGACATAGAGGTGTCAAAAGTAATTCGGTCCAACTGATCTAACTCGACCTAACCCGACCCTGATAGATCAGACTCAAACTTGACCCTTTCGGTTCACATGCCGGGTTGGGGGTAAAATCTGGACCCACAGTACCCGTGGTTGCGTTTGGATCATTAGTTCACAGCTTGGCTCATGGGTGAGCAATGCGGACTTGTTTAAGGTTGGGTTCAGTTATGTTGGGTTTGACCTGACCATTTTGGCACCTCCAGTGTGGTAGGTGAATTGATTTGTTGCAAGGAACCAACTTCCACTGCAAGGAAGTTGGTTCCTTTTTTCATTTTTTAATTTAAGAAGGCAAGGAAGTCATGATTCTAGTTTTTTGGATTAAATTTGATGTTGGTTTGGTTTTTCATTGGGAGTTAGAAACCCCATCCACTGCTTAGCTCCCCATTTCAACCTATGTGTTGTGTAGTTAGAAACCTGCTTAAAATGGAGTTAACTCACTATTTAGCCCACCGCTAAACAAGCCTAAGGCCCTGCTTGGATTCACGTTAGGAGGCAGGCTTAGAGTGAGTTGATGGCTTTGGACAAGTGGTGCAAGCGGAATAAACATGGTCTACAAGGAGTGTTATCTCCCACCCCTACTTATCAAGTATCGATTTACCTATCACATCCAACTTCTAATTATTCTCTTTCCTAATAAAACAATAGAAAAAAACCCTATCAAATATAGAACAAATAAACTACAACCTTTTCTATATATCACAGCATATCAATTACAACTTTTCCTACTGTCAAACTCACCATCTTTCTACCTATTTTAAGCACTAATCCTCATCTAAATGCAACCTAAATGTGTTGTCCAATATGGAATGTACTTGTTTAGTTTCATGTTTGGATTTTTCCTCCTATAACCTCTTACTTATACTATATTGATGTGAGCTTTTATGTAGGAGTATGGAATTAGAGGATTCCCGACGATAAAGGTGTTTGTGCCTGGGAAGCCTCCAGTGGATTATCAAGGTCTTAGGGAGGCAAAGCCGATTGCCGAGTTTGCTCTTAAGCAGGTTTGTGTAATAATTAGATATTGAATTGGTACAAGGTCTGGCTTGTAGTTATAGACTTTTAATCTGCTTTTGGGTTCATTCTGTGTTAGATGTTTCTCAATTTTGCTCAATTGTGGTGTGATTTTCAATGAAGCACTACTCTGATGTATCATACCTCTTGAGGAGATCTGTCTCCCTATCCATAAGCACCAAAGTGCCCTATAAAATGTCCATGCTGAAATCTCAACTCACAAGCCTATTCCAACAAAAAAAAGATCCTCATATGTTGAATGTTTATCCTATTCAAAATGAATGTGATAGTTATAGCAGGCAAAATCTGATTGAGCTCTATTTTTGCTAAAATGCCTTGCTCTCGTTGAGTGAACTGTATTGTTGATGTGAACATTTTAACCTGTTAGGTTTCTTAGAGTGAATTGCCATTGATTGTTTGTCAGTGTCCTGTAAATTTCCATTCATAACCAGTCAAACTTGTGAGAATGAAGAACTTCAAGATTTAAGATAGCATATGCTTGTGCAGGTCAAGGCCCTTCTCAAAGAAAGACTCGAGGGAAAAACAACAGGTGGTTCAAGTGAAAAAGGCAAAAGTGAACCAAGTGCTTCAATTGAATTGAATTCTCGTAATTTCGATGAGCTTGTTCTGAAGAGTAAGGATCTTTGGATCATTGAGTTTTTTGCACCTTGGTAAGGAAACTCCAATTGTTATGTGTGTTATTTCTGAATGTATATGTTTTCATAAACTCCTAAAGGTAAGGTTGCCATGAAACATCAATAAAATTATATCTGTAGGTGTGGGCATTGCAAAAAGCTGGCTCCAGAGTGGAAGAAGGCTTCAATTAACTTGAAGGGCAAGGTGAAGCTAGGCCATGTTGATTGTGATGCTGAAAAGGTAAGGTCTCATCTCATACTCATCTCCTTTCTATCTAGTGCTAGTAATGGATACTGTTAGATGTCTCTCTGTTGAATCATGAGTAGACTGCCAAATTTCTTGTACAACCTTTAGCCCTGTGATACTCGTTATAGTTGTACTTTGGTGCAGACAAATCTAAGATATCACAGATATATTGAGTCTCAGATCATTTTTGGGGGATTTAAATGAAATTTTTGACTGACTTGCTAAAAACCAGAAAGCTTGATCCAAGTCACAGTTCATTGGCATGCTAATTCAAGCAGCTTGATTATTTTGTTGTCTGTCAAAGTCATAGATGAGTCACTCTATGTGTTTTTTTGATGACTCAGAATCCCAATTGGATAAACCACAGAAGAATTGTGGTCCACTACGTAATCTCTCCCAGTCTTCTTCAGATGTGGGCTATGACTTGTCAATGGGAATTACGTCATTTCCCTTCCCCCATCTTCTTCTACCACTGTGGTAAAAAAAACTTGGCTCACCATTTCGAGGAATAATCAACTGTATTTTCCTTTTCGAAAAGTGATTGAATGGACATGCTATACAGTAGCCATTCCAAAATTTCATTGGATGACAAGTAAACCTAATGCGTCCTTTAGATCTCGCACCTAGAAACTGAATCTTAGCCGAGAAAAAAGATCCTTTTTCCACAACAAAAAATCAAAGTTGAAAATAAGATCCTAGATCACCTGATCTGTCCCTTGAATGTTTTGCCCAGCAACGAAAACCTAGCAGATAAAGAAAAGATCCAGTCCAAAAAAGACAGGCTCGTGATTTTTGAGTTAGTTTAAGACAATTATTGACATGTATATGACTGAGAAACGTATTATCCTTGATTCGGTTTGCCATAATTTCTGACATGTGCATTTTTTGTTCTCAGTCACTCATGAGCAAGTTTGGTGTTCAAGGCTTTCCTACTATCTTGGTGTTTGGTGATGACAAGGACAGTCCTTATACTTATGAGGGTGCAAGAAGTGCTTCAGCAATTGAATCGTTTGCACTTGAGCAGCTTGAGACAAACATCCCCCCTCCTGAAGTACATGAATTAACAGGCCCAGTAAGTTCCCGTTCTTTATGTTATTGCTAATCCCTGCAAGCCACTAGAAAACTGGACTAACCTTAAAGTTGCTATAGGATGTCATGGAAGGGAAGTGTGCTTCTTCTGCCATATGTTTCGTTGCTTTCTTGCCTGATATTTTGGATTCTAAGGCCGAAGGAAGGAACAAATATATTAGCCTCTTAGTATCAGTTGCAGAGAAATTCAAAAGAAGCCCTTACAGGTGACTGTTAATGCATTTTTCTCTGCAAATTAGTAGCTTCTATTTGATTCTGTTATATAAATTCAACCATCTGTGTTTAAACTAGCAGAGGACTATATTTTCAAGCTGCAAGCAGAGCCACATTTAACAGTTTAAGTGTTTACTTGCTGGTTGTTTTAACTTAAAATGCTTCTTTTATATTTATTTTCCTTTAAGCATAAATTTAGCTCGTTAAGGCAACCTGACCAATCCTGAATAAGGTTTGAGACATCTGCATGTGTTTTGACCGGAAAATCTCACTTAGGCATGTTTTTTGGTCCATTTATGCATAGTCCTTTCGGTATTGTGCTTTCCTTGAATGGATAATTTAAAATATACATGGTAAAAAATACAAACAATACACTCCTTTTCAGGATTGATGATTTTAATTTGTTTTCATGTTTTGGGTGTATTAAGACTAAGAGTGTCCTAATTTTATACCATCCCAATAATTTTAATAATGGATTTTATTTAGCCCATGTTTGCTGTGTTTGATGGACAGTGTTAGGATGAAACCAAATTCAGATCTAATCTGCATATATGGAAGCCATAGCCGAAATTAATTGGATTTGGATATCAGATCCAGATTTTTTCCAGATATTTGGATTCTGAGCCCATAAAATATACAGATGCAGATACGGATCCAGATCTAAAAGAAAAATCTAGATTTGGATTTGAATCTCCGAAGATATATATTTGTGTCATTTACTTATGCAATTCCCCACCAATGCAAGAGCAGGCAGTAATGCATTTCCTCTCCAATGCACATGCACCTATCAAACATCTTAAAAACTAATGAGGTGGGATTTTTTTGGCTCAACACATGAATGGTCACCATCACTGCATCCCTTCAATCATGATCCCACTCCCAAACATTCTATTGGCAAAATATGTACTTCTTCGAAACCCTAACACAAACATGTGCACTGCCCTTGCACTGGCATCCTTCTAATCACAACCCCCAATCACTTGATGCTCTGCTGCCACACATCCACCCCCTTCCTTGCTTGATGCCACTGCACGAGCACCTCCACCTGCTCGATATGACACTGCTACTGCACAATCACCCCCTCCCTCGCTTCCTCTCCTACATGATGCTGCTGCTGCACACCCTGATCAACACCATTGCACAAGTAACTCCAGCCTCGTTGCTCTTGCTGCATGACCACCTACTTCATGCTTGACACCACCGAAGGAGAACCTCCTCCTCCAGCTGCTTGACCACATCTTGCCCCACTCAACTTTTTCGCACAAGCACCTGCTTCTCGAGAAGGGTACATATTCTACAACTCGATATAATCTACTTGGCATTTGGATGGTCAGTTTGATGAAAAGGCCATACATCGTATCCTTGTTACAATTCCATTGTTGCATTAAACATTGTAGATGGAGTGCAATGTCTAACATCAATAACATGTGTGATGATAGGGGCATTTAATTGAGTTGTATCCTTGAGATCCATCACATGCAGAGGAGAGAAAGCAATACAAGTTGGATGCTTTATTCTCAATAGGTCTGCCTTTCGTTTTAGGGATCTCCAATTTTACGAAAAATTCTGATTTTGATGCAGTTGTACTGAAATCTCAATCTGTCAATATCCACAATCAAAGTCCAGATCTTATTTTAATTGCCAAGTGTTAAATATTCTTCAAAGATAGCTAAAATTACAATAAAAAAGGTGAAAGAAAAACAGGGATAGAGTTATGGCTATGATTTAAATGGTATAATATAATGACATGCATTTCACAAGCATAATGCCGTCATTGCTCAATCTCTTCCTTTGTAGCCTCACCTAAAATGGGGATGTAGCAAATGCCAACAGTTCTTTTGACCATATGGTCAAGTTATAGGAAGTCTCATATTCATTGAATCCATATTCAATGATTATTTGCATCTTGGATCTACATTTGACTATCATGCTATTCAATTCTTTAGCTAGTGTTTGATCTGATTCCATATCTCATATTATCTGATCCACATATGAATTTAAACATGATCTGATCCAAAGTGTATCCAGTCATTATTCGATTTGGATCTGTAACCAACCATTATCCAAATCCAAATCCACATCCATCATTATCCGATCCAAATCCATATTCGATTTTTTTAGGATATGGTTATGAAAATTCAAAATTGACATCTGATCAATATTCGAATCCAAATCCATATTCGATCTTAGGGTTGCAAATATTGGATATGGGAAAACCTTTATCCATTCATATCCTATCTATTTTCATCCAGCAGTTGAACTCGAAGCTTTAGCACCCTTGATAAGGGATCAAAAGCAATTGATTGGCTTGACATTTGGGTAATGTCTTCTGGTAAATCTGGCACCAAATCAGGTCAAGAATACATCTATACAGTACAAGCTCGCACATTCTCAGATTTCCATAATTTTCCTGCATTTGTTTTATGAATTGAATTGTACATTTCTTCTTTTTCTTGCAGTTATGTCTGGGCAGCGGCAGGTAAGCAGCCTGATCTTGAGAAGCAAGTCGGCGTTGGTGGATACGGTTATCCAGCATTGGTAGCACTCAATGTTAAGAAAGGTGCATATGCTCCACTCCGCAGTGCTTTCCAGCAAGAACAAATCATGTAAGTCATGATTCCATCCAATCCATTCCTCTGTTTCTCATTTCCCATATTTCAATAGCTAATAGCAAAGAGCAACCTCCAGTGAATTCATCAAGGAAGCTGGGCGTGGAGGCAAGGGGAATCTTCCCCTCGCAAGCGTTCCTACGATCGTCTTGACGGAGTCCTGGGATGGGAAGGATGGAGCGATTCTCGAAGAGGATGAGTTCTCCTTGGAAGATCTTATGGGAGACGACGCCCCACCAAAGGACGAGCTGTAACGTGACTGCGGAATGACCGATTCTAGGAGCCAGCCAGTAAAAGAGCAAAACCATCCAAATTGTTGCGAGTCTGTCTTGTTTGGGACGATATTGCTCGATTCATTGTGCAAACATTTTAGCCATGTTAGATTTTACATTTTTCCTTAACTGGCTTCCTTACTTTGAGAGTTGCTAGTGGAGTTGAGTGGGAATCAATTTTACCGAGGATCTACATCGAATATCCATGCAATACTCTTACAGATACTTCCAGCATCAGTTCCCCGTCCATCAGGGACCAACCTTTGACTTGGCATGAAGTCACCGAACAATACGTTGTCTCATCATAATGCTCAGCCACCGAACTAGTAGGTTCCCACACTGGTATATCGATTGGATCATTGGAGGCAATTATGCAATATTTCCGTCATACTTACCATTCCATGTGTGGGTTCGTTCTAGGTGTTGACTTCTCTATCAGATGTTCCTTCTGCCTCCTAATTTTGGGTTATATGGAATTAATCGATCGAGGGTACTAACGTACAAGTGCAAAAGGGAGGCATAGCTTTTGTTGCAAAAAGAAGAAAAAAAAAATTGAACTAATTGTGAGAAGTTATGGTTCAAAGGTCGCACGTCATTTTCAAACGCAACCTCTCAATTGCTGAAAGGGGGAACATTTATTCCTCTTAAAATTTAAAGAAGCTCGTGCACTTTGTTTCTTCGCACAATTACGCCACACCATTCGTGCGTCACCCATCCAACATGCCACATCAGCTTTAACCGTTTTCTTTTGCGGGAAAGAATAACAGAAAATAAAATGAATAAAGAAGATCAAAATATTGCAGTCAAACATATAAGATTTACTTTGAAATCTCTCTCAAGAGAAGTGTTTTTATAGATGTGATGTTTCAATACCTTTTTTTAAAAATAAAAAGAAGGTACAAGGATTTTTATATATATTACCACACTTTCACTCTGTGAAAAGAAATAATTTGTAATTGGATCTTTACATTATTTAATTTCTCAAGAAAAGCATTCATCTCTCCCAATATAGTGTAAATGCATTGATTTAGGAGATAGTTTTTATTCACAATTGATCTTGACTAATATCAACCTAACAATTACTTCTGACTTATAGAGAAAATCACGATTCATGGAAAATGTTTGATTTTTACTTGATGTCCATTAAGAATTATATGATCAAATTTTTTGTTTAATTCGTAGACTAGTTATTAAGATAAGTTCTTAGAATGACTTGAGTTATTACGCTATCGAGTTAAGCTATAATTGACTTACAAATTATAATGTTATTAAGACATTCTTATACAAAATGTCTTTAGATTTCACTTACAAAACTAACATAATTGACTAGTTTCTCGACTAGTTAACTAGTTATGTTTTTTCCATTTTTCCCTTTTGTTTTTTGTATGCTTTCTTTTCCTCTTATTTTCTTCCCTTTTTTTGTCTTATTAACATTGTCATTAGTCTCTTCATGACCCAATTGAGGATCTTATCTTATACGGAAAATATATGATAATATGCAACTAGAAATAATTAATAACCTAAGCAAATTGCATGTATAGTTAAAAGCGCTTGGATCCAAAGTTGGTTTCAACTCTAAGGAGTTATTTAGATGATACTACATTACTAACCATGTTTAGTCGAGTTATAACTTTTGACATGAAACTCGATTTGTTGGGTAAATAGAAGTAAAATCCAATGACTAAAAGAAGTAATAATGATCAATTTTTTCTTTTAAAAACTTTCAATTTCTACATTATGCAATAATTTGATTGAGAACTTGCCAAATGCTTCTACAATGTTCACAACAGAAGTGATGCACTTCATAGAGGTTATGGCATCCAAACACTACATTTCAATTGCTAGACAACATCCAAGTTTCCAAATTAGATTTGCAAAACTTTATTATATATATGTGGTAAATACAAGTACTAAAAGAAAAGGAAAAAATTTGTGAAGAGACAATAGTATATACACTAGCATCTTAAGAAACCCCTTTATTCTCCCACCGATTTTCACTCTCGTCATCCTCCCTTCCCCATAACCCTAATCCCTAGATAGTGCTGTTATAGGGGTCCTGACTGGCTGATCAATGCTGGTAAGGGTCCTTATCTCCCCTTGTCAACCCCGTTTGCCACTCCATCCCCCCTTCTCTCTTTTCTCTTAGTGGTACAATATTACCCTTGTTGATATTATGTTGTTAGTTAATTGGGTGTAGCCCTTGTTGATGTTGCCTCATTGGGTTTCCTCTGGTGGCCCCTCGTCATCCCTTCAACGCAACGGCATTTGGAGGTTGGTGTTGTGCCTCCCTATAGTATTGGAGCATTTGATGTTTCTAATGATGTTCATCGACCATGCCTTTTTGGTCATTGTGTCTTGTAGGAGTTGATATCTTTGAGGGGGATCATTGCTATATTATTTAACAATCTGTCGCTGGTCCATTCAAAAAAAAAAAAAAAGTCTGTCATTAGTGGCTAGTGACATGTCTCCTTAAATTTGTTGTGCTCATAGTTGGAGGGAGTCTCTCTCTAGCAATTTTGGCCAAAGATCCACTGCGCCTCCATTGTCCTTGGACATTTTGTTTAGCTTTAAAGTTGTTCTTGATCCTTTGTCTATGTTATTTGCCTTCTTGGTGGTTTCTATTTGTTATAGTTTTTAGTGGTTATGTTCCTTTGTCGAAGTTGCACGTGTATTTGAATGTTGAGATGTAATATGACCTTCTTGTAGCTGACATCTTCGAATAGATTTATTTCCTTATATGGTGGATTTTTCTTAGCCGCCTCTAATTGATTCTCCTGTGCACCTCGCCTGGGGGATATGCGGGGTGTTACAATTTTCATGAGCTTATGTGTCACTTTTGTGTTTGCATTTTGTTGTTGCTGCAACTTTCCCTTATGAGGTTTATACTCATTTCTCCCATTCCATGAAATCAAATTTCCAACCTTTTTTTAGAAAGAAAACATACACCAGTATCTCAAAATTCATGACCCTGTTATCAACATCATCATTGACTAAGTTTGTAAACTTATAAGATGAGAGATCAATATAAAGTTATCATCCCCCTCTTCTCTTAATGCTCCCTCTCCTAATCTTAGTGGTCACTTAACCCGAGTGCCATCAAACTGTTGATTGGCCACCTTGGGTTGGCTAGTGACCCCACCTCTCTTTCCTTTCCACCTTCTATCTTTGTGATCAAAGCTCCTAGGCCTTGAATGCAGCTTAATGGAGTACTTGTGGAGCACCCAAGGTTTCACTACTCCATTACAATTTGTGGCGCTTGCTGGTGGTTCTAGTGAGTGGTGCCTGGCGGTATTGGTCGGTGGCATCTTGGTCATCACTTCCTTGTCTCACACTGGGTTCTCCAGTGTGCGACTACGAGAGATGCTTGTAGCTTCTGCAAGGTGCCTTTGGCACATGTAGGTTTAGCTTGTGGTATCCTTAGCTTAAAGTGGTTGATCTGTTCTTGGTGTGTTCGCTACGTCGTGAATGACCAAGCGTTACTCCTAATGCCCGCTATTGTTGGAGCTTTTGATATATTCCTCCTTTGGCCATGTTCTGGGTTTTATATTCTCACCCTCTTGGATTCCATCACCCTTGATGCCTCCCCACAATACTTCTTCTTGAATCTCTCCTTCATTTTCTTCTTGGCTGAGAGGTTTCTACTTGTGCCCCCTCAACCTATTAGATGGTTTCCCTCTTGAGATTGTCCTCTATGTGCCTTGACAATCTCAACCTTTCAAGTAGCTTATTTTATCCTTTTATGTTTTGTTTAACGGTATATGGGATTGTCACTAAAAGTTTATTTTAGTCTTTGTTGATTTCACCTTATGGCAACCCAACTATGTGAGTTGATGGGTTTTTTATATTTCGTTATTCTTTTATGAAGCATGGTGTGGATAGAAGGAAGTTGAATTCAATTATATTCGCTTTAAGAGGAGTTTGTAGATTGACTAATTTTGACTATGAAGCTTATATTAATAGAGAGATTTAGAATTGTTTGAGATGGAAGAAGGTGTTATCGGATCCTTCTCGATTCAAGTCTGAAGTGGAGATGGAGTTTGGGTTGAAGACTTAATGTTGTGGAGGTTTTGAGGTCTTCGCCTTTCATAACGTTACCTTT
Organism: Thalassia testudinum; assembly: GCA_037157565.1. Classification (NCBI taxonomy): domain Eukaryota; kingdom Viridiplantae; phylum Streptophyta; class Magnoliopsida; order Alismatales; family Hydrocharitaceae; genus Thalassia; species Thalassia testudinum. The sequence continues at coordinate 62,293,542 of JAZHRO010000030.1, forward strand.
TATTTTCGTTTACTTTTCTTTTTGTTGAGTTTGGTCTTCATATCTTGAAAGTGATGCTAGATAAAAAATTTCATTGTAGAGTCGCTTGACAGTTCTTGTACGATGCATTTCATAATATAGATGATTCAATCCATGCCATCAATGTCGAACGATCTCGAAAACATCTTTCTTACCAACTAGCATGTATACTGTTGATTATTATGGATGTACAAATTATTATTTTTTTTCATATTTCACATATATAATTACGTGGAATAATATTTTGACTTATCAAATATATTCGTGTAAATCTTTTATTTTGAATTATAAGTAAGTTTTACTCTCTAATTATTAAAATATTATTTCTTATTTCTCTTTTTAGGTCTCTTTTGGATATTTCTTGCTGTCCGTTGTTATTTTTCTTTAGTTGATTTGAAAAAACTTGCAAGATGAAAGAGAGATGAATCAAAATCCAACCGTCCATTCCCCAGTAATGGAATCCAACCAACCTCCTCTGTCTCATTCTTTTCCGGTCATTCACATTCCCTCTCTCTCGCTCTCTCTCCGCCCAAATTTCGAACAAGAAGTTGCAGAAGTCGAGATTTTGCGTACGGTTGAAGGGCAGGAGGGGGTGATCGAGACGAATCGACTCGACCTTTTCCCGAGTCTCGTCTCTACTCGACCTCCAGAACTCCATCTCATTTCAAAGCTCCCACCTTTCCCCGTGGCCATTCCAAGTTTTAGGTCAGCGGCGGCTAAAAAGCTTGGCCTTTCGGGTCACCCATCGGGGCATCCGGTCGTGTTGGATCAGAAATGGACCTCCTTTCGGCCCCCAAGGTCTCCTGCACGAAGGAACAGCAGAGGCTCTATCAGGAGTGGTTCTCCTCTGCCGACTCAGGTTCCCCCCCGCCTTTTTTTCACTCTGTGCAATTGTGTCATTGCCCTTCTTGCCCCTTTGATTGGGGATGATTTATCACGTTTTGAGTCCAATAAAAAGAGACCCTTTTTGTAATTTTGATTGTTGGTGTTTTGTGTAGATGGGGATGGGAGGATTACGGGTGCAGACGCCACCAAGTTCTTCGCAATGTCGAAATTGTCTCGGCAGGATCTCAAGCAGGTGGATTGGAGATATTCATAATCTTTGTGGCTATCAATGCAGACATTGTCTCGAAATCTCTTTTTCTTTTCATCTTTCCTTTTTGTTCCCGGTCGTTTTCGGGTTTTTTTTTTCATGTTTTGTTGCTTGTGAGAGTAAATTTATGACAACGACGAGAGGAGCAGTTGACGATGAAGACAATTCTGCAGTTTTCGGCCTATGTTTACTGTGGTAATTTCTAGGAGAAATCTCTTGACTTCCACGAAAGCGAAAGCGTTGGAAAGATTTTAGAATTCTAGAAAAATTGATCCCTCTGGCTGCTCCTTTTTGCTTTTGATTTTTGCTGAATGCACTGGAACTTGAAATCCCACACAAAAGGCAATGCAAGTATCAAGAAATCACCCACGATTTCTACTTGTGCGTGGGCCCACTGCCACATGTATGCTGCACATGGGGTGAATTCCACTTGTGCATCAAGAAATCACCAGTGATTTTTTAGTTGTAGTGCTATTCGGTTATGAACCAAAATGCATTGGTGATATTTGAATATGAATCAAAACACACAAGTGATTATTAGTTATGAACCAAATTGCACCAATACAATATAAGAAATATCACCGCAGACATTTAAATATCAGCGGCGCAATTTAGTTTTATGAAGGCATGTTGCATTTGGCGTTTTGTACCCTTTTTCTTTGATTTTTTGAATTGGTGATATTCTTTTGTTTTGTTTTCTTTTTTGCATTTTCCTTTTTTGCTTCACTTGAAAGACAAGCTAAACAAATTCCATTTTCAGCTTGAATAGGAAAGCAACATAAAAGAAAAAGTTTGCCATTGCTTTTGCTCTCCACTAAATGCCCAAATTCATGGAATATTTGTCCAGTATACATAATTTGATCAGTTCAGTGCATACCACTATGCCATGATTAATAATGAGAATTTTGAACAAGTATTTATGACAATAACTAGTTACCATATTTCGTGCTAAGTGTCCTAGATAGCTCTCGAGGTTTTCCAGATATGGTTTTGTGCTTGATTAATCTCTCCCTACTCTCTACATGATTCTCTGTGTACTCATGTGGAACAAATGTTGCACAGTTTTCCTCATCACTGGTATTGACGTCAATGTCCCGGTTTATGAAACAAAAAACTACCCTAACCTCTGTGGCTTCTTTTATTGCCTCACACTCCACAAATGAACCCTGCTTGTGTACAACCTTCATTCAGGAACTGTCATTCCTTATTTACAGTTTTCCTATTCAATATGTTGTGTGAAATATCATGACTTCTTTATTAATGGTGTTACAGCCCCACTTCTAGTTTGCAACCTCGTTGCATTGTAAACTTCATATTTGTACTTGTTCCTGCATACATGCTCATTTGACATAGGTTTCATGTAAGAAAACTTGGAGCTAATGGGCTCCATTTATGAAACGCTGAATGGTTTCTCCGGGAAATTCCAGGGAATTTTTGTTTGTTTGTTTGTTTTTTTTTTTTTTTTTCAGTCAAACCTTGGAGAAACTTTTGTGTTCTCTCTCTCCTCATTTCAAATGATCCTTTGCTGACATGTTCTTGCTGATTTTTGGGGAAAGGTTTGGGCAATTGCTGATTCTAAGCGCCAAGGATTTCTTGGATTCAGAGAGTTCGTAACTGCAATGCAGGCACTTTTTTCAATCCTTGGTTTCATTTAAAATTAGCTCTCTCTTGAAACTTGACTTTACCTAATCTTCTTTACCAAACAGCTTGTTTCACTTGCTCAAAGTGGACACGAGATTACTCCGAACATTTTAACTTCTGTAGGTAAGAATGAATTCAAGAAGGTTCTCTACTGCCATTCTTTTTCTTTTTGGCACTGATATGGTTTTCTTTTAAATGCAGAAGATTTGGAAAGTCTAATGCCTCCATACATGGATGGTCTGGATGCATTACTAGCTGTAACACTGCTTTCCCCTTTCTTATTGGCTAATGGCTTGTTCTGTCAAATTTCTAATTACCCAATAATTGGTCATGTAGAAAAAAAAACCTTCATCTAAGAAAGTTGAAATGGATTTGGATGGTAAGGAAAGTTTATAACTTGATTGTACCAATGTGCTTTAACTTCTTTTGCTTTTATGTACTTATTAATTGGTTCTATGTTTTGCAGCTAGCCCTCCACCCTCAAATCAAGCATCAGCTAAATGGTTCAGTTCAAAATCCTCAAAAAAGGTATGCTAAACTTATTTTCATGTGTCAACATTTTTGTTGGTTCCATCACATTGCTAGAGTTCTGAGACTACAAATACTTGAGGACTTAATGGCTTTATGATCTTGCTTATGGTACATTCCACTAATTTGAAATGAGGGAAGCCCTTTTCTTTTGATCCGCTTAGTCTAAAGTTTTCTCTAGCTTTTTAGTTTAGATTCTTTTTAGGGGTAAAATGAAGGCTACTTGAGGTCAGTTGCCCACAAAGTTTCTTTGTCTTCGACAATCAATACATCTAAAGTTTAAATTCTATAACCTCCCCACTCCATAACAAAAGTCTGAGCCTGAAAAATGATGTTTCCAACATAAAGATGTGAAGCCTCAAAGATGTCTCCATTTTGCTATTTAATTTAGGTCACATCCTTCATTTAGCATGTCAACGTAATAAGAATTAAGTCTACTGCTTATGAAATCAGTCGGTGTGTGAAATTTTTAAAATGAGAAGTTGTTAATGAATAACTAGACTGATACTAGCATTGTTCTAATGAGAGCATGGTTTAAGAGAAAAAGACCTAACCCATTGGGTTACTATAAGCAACTTTTCCAATTCTCGCATATTTAGATGTCACTGTTTTGTTAACATGCCCCCTTATGTGGCCCTCCATGGTTCCTATAAGTTGATTGTGAAAGTTTGTGTAATTGGTATTTATTGAGATTGAAAAGAAAGAGTTTATCCCTCTTTATATAGAAAGAGGGATTAATCCTAACAAGGAAACAACTTAAATCAAATCCATTCAAAACAAATTGAATCATGCCTCTAAATATAGAAAGAGATAACTCATAATCCTTAGTACCTAATTCCTAATTCTAGAATACTCTCTAACACTCGCCCGCGCCCCCGCGGCCCCCCCCCCCCCCCCTACAAGTTGGAGCATACAATGCCCAACTTGTAGGTGTAGAACAACAGTAAAACTCCCCCATCGGCCGTAATCCTTGGGTTAGAGCAAGCAAACAAGTAATCGTCTCTCATTAGTGGAAAACCTAACTCACTTGGATTTAGAAAAAAATTTTGATGAAGAGTCCTTTAGGTAAAAACAGTAATAGAGGGGGAGACAATCCCAAGTAGGTAATAGAGTAGGAGACGATCCCAAGCGGTTGGTAGAGCTATCATTAGTCATCGTCACCTCACATTAGCGAAAAATCCTTCTCGTGACAAGAAGGTCAAATTGGGGCAGGGCAATTGGTTAGGCCAAGGGAAGGGTATGAGCATGACACTCAGTTCCCCACTAGTCATCTGCGTCAACCAAGACATGGCTCGAGGTGTTAGGAGAATCCTTCAAGGTAGATGTAGGTTGTGCTGAGAGTTCTATTGTGACATCAGTAGTAGTTGCAATTACAACAGTAGTAGTAAACAATCGTTTACCCTTCAGAAGATTTCAAAGATAGTTGGTGCAAGAGAGGGAGGCTTGTCAATCTCAATCTTCTAAAGATGACTGTAGGCCGTCTCCAGATCCAGTACCATGACAAAGGAGAGAATTTGATCACGTGCAGTGGTATCGGGCATGTAGTCCACCCATAAATTTATATGCCTGCCATTTTTCAAAAAAATTTATATGCCTACCATTGAGCATGTTCCATAACCTAGTTGCAGTAGGTAGGTTGGTAGATAGCTAGCTCCTTGAACAATCCTTTGAGGGTTGTGCAATACCTAACCAGGGTTATGTCACCTTGATTAGGCGAGAACTACTCGTCTGTTGGGGATGCTTCTTCTCGAGGGTATCTTAAATCTCCTTTGTTGGCTCCTTATAGAGCATGTTGGCAACGATTGATTGGTCAATGCCGTTCATCAACCAATTCATTATGAGAAACTTGCCCTTCTCCCATTTCTTGTAGTTGCACCATCTTTGGAGTCTAGGACTTTCTTCGTCAGGACATGTAATTTGTCCTACCCTCCCACAAAGATGCGGAAGGCGTAAGACCGTAGTATGTAATTCAAGGAAATCGATAGTTTAATCGTGGTTCCTTGAACAAGTACAAAGGATGAGATTTGGCCTTGGAAGTCACTGTTCATGTCTGCCCTTCAGCCATCGAAGCACTCGGGATCTTGCCTTGCAAGGAGAAGGCAATATTCGGAGAGAAGAGTTACAAGCAACTATACTGAACCAAATATAGTCTAGCAAACTGATTGGTCTGATTGCATAGACCAAATCGACCACACAGAGATCCCCAAAGCGAGGAAGGGTCTTGCTAGTCGATGTAAGGGCCAAGTTCGGTCCTGTGGGCCAGTGTGATGGTGGAGAGAGACTGAGCAACAGAGGTGGTGGTGTTGGGCAGTGATCTAGTGAGCGAGGGTTGACGTGGAGGTGAGGAGGATGACTTAGGGAGAGAATGGCAGCAAAGCAGCACTGAAGGCTGCAAGTAGAGGTGGGGTGGCAATATTTGTTGTAGGCAGAGGTAGAGGGGGCATTGCATGCATCCCTAGGTAGGAGAGAGGGCTCGGCGAGTCCTCTAGGCAGGTAGGGATGAAGTTCGAGTCTCAGGATTTGACCCGCTTTGATACCATGTGAAAGGTTTCGTAATTGGTATTCATTGAGATTGAAAAGAAAGAGTTTCTCTCTCTTTATATAAAGAAAGGGATCACAATAATAAAATCCTGAACTTAACAATGGAATCCTAGTCTTAAACCTAACAAGGAAACAACTCAAACAAAATCCAAACAAAACAAATCAAATCATATATCTAAATACAGAAAGAGATAACTCCTAATCCTTATTTCCTAATTCCTAGTTCTAGAATATTCTTTAACATAAATCTTGATCATCAATACCATATAAGAGCATCCATGTGAAAACAATTGGCTTGAGTGGAGAGATCTAATCGATAATTTCTGCCACTTCTCCATTCTCATATCTTCTGATGCGGCACGATTCTTGTAACATTCTACGCGATCAAATTAGGAATGCTGTTGCATAAACAGAAATCTTAAAGGAGGAAAATAAATGTTGAGTTCAGGTACTTATGAAATCTGTTGGGCACAGTGGTCTCATGATTGTATTGTGTCTGAGTTTGCGTGCCAGGTTTTTGAGGCTTATTGATTATAGATACCTGCTAAAATAAAGGCAGGCTTTTTCCAGCATATGCAAGGCTAGTTAGCAATGTTCTTTTGATTGTTTTAGTTTAACTTCTATCCATCTTATTGACCAGTCTAGCTTGCTTCCCTGATGGTGTCCTAAACTTGCCTTAAACAAAACATATCCAATGCAGACATATATGATGTCTAAACTAAACACTATGCTCCATTCTTGTTCTTCATCATATGGATGAGAAATTATGCCTGACAGTGCATAGCTTTGAATATTACCTCAAAATGGAGCAATAAGGGTTAAGAATTTATCATATGATGATGAAAATCAGCATACAGCTACAAACTACTCATAGTTTTTATAAGTTTCTCATTGTGCTTGACGCCCTCGTAAATCTAGCAAGTTGTGAGATGCTGATGGCTAGAGGAAATCTCCTTGACACTTTTTGTTGTTCTTTCAGATTCCACTGAAATCAGTTACATCAATTGTTGACGGCCTGAAGAGATTGTATATTGAGAAGTTAAAACCTCTGGAAGTAACATATCATTTTGATGATTTTGTTTCTCCTTTATTGGTAAGAGCAGTATATATAATTATATATTTTTCTCTATTGCTAATGGATCTCTTCTGCACACTCTTTTATGGCATTGAATTTCATGACATGATTAACAGCTCATTGGGGGATTGGTTTATTCTCTATGATGTTCTTTTGCAGGCAAACAGTGATTTTGATGCAAAGCCTATGGTAATGCTTCTTGGACAGTACTCTACGGGGAAGACAACATTTATAAAGCATTTGCTAAATTCTAGCTATCCAGGTTGGTTAACTGAATTTACCATCTTGCATTGCTTGAAAATAAACAGCTGTAGTTGCTGATATTAATTTTTGGTACTCTCCAGGTGCTCACATCGGACCAGAGCCTACTACTGACAGATTTGTTGTCGTTATGGTCTGCTGCATTTTCACTTTGAATGGTTTAGACAACTGTAGTGAAGAAACCTCCATTTCTACTGCTTAAAATTTGTATTGGTGGCAGCATCCATATGCAGTTCCACCAATTTGTGTGAATAAAATTTACCTTGTGTTATCAGTTGTTTGTTTTTTGTATCGGTTTGTGCTTCAAATTGACTGTATATTCAACAATGCAGTCAGGACCTGATGAACGAAGTGTTCCTGGGAATACTGTTGCAGTTCAAGCCGACATGCCATTTAGTGGTCTAACGACATTTGGAACTGCATTCTTGTCAAAATTTGAGTGTTCTCAGATGCCACATCCAGTAAGAATGTGTTGGGTGCTAGCTAGAATGTTCATTGTACCTAGAAAGTCCTGGGCATTTATAATCTTATTGTCTTTTCCTTTCTCCCTGAAGCTTCTGGATCACATTACATTTGTTGATACTCCTGGAGTTCTTTCTGGAGAAAAGCAGCGAACACAGCGCAGCTATGATTTTACTGGCGTAACATCATGGTTTGCTGCAAAATGTGATCTAATACTTCTTTTGTTTGATCCTCATAAGCTTGATATTAGCGACGAATTTAAGCGTGTGATATCCTCTTTACGTGGTCATGATGACAAGATACGTGTTGTTCTTAATAAGTCCGATCAAGTTGATACCCAGCAAGTAAAGTTCTTTATTTTTCTGTGCTTTTCATGAACTTATTTATTTGTCACTGATGGAATTCTGAGTGTGTCCACAATTATTGGACAGCTCATGAGAGTTTATGGTGCATTGATGTGGTCACTTGGGAAGGTTCTGAATACTCCAGAAGTCGTCCGTGTTTATATTGGGTATGATTTTATTACTGGAACATAGAATTTTCCTTGGAAAAAAAATCCTTCTTCACAACAGTCTTGATGTTAGAATCCAATCTTGTCTTCTGTAATTTCATAGAGATAGGGAATTGCATCTTTATTTAATTTACCAAGTTTTTACTGCTCCAACTGATATATTGCTTCTGATCTGATTGGAGATATGTGTTGATATTACGTGCATATGATGTTACTAGATCTCATGATTATATATTCCTTTTAAGCAGGCCATGAATGTGGTGTTCTGTTAGCCAACTGCAAAAAATGTAGGTTTCCGAGAATAATTTGAATACATCAATGTGCAGCAGTTGGCTGGAATTTCCAAATCAGGTTCTAAGTTTCTACGTGTTGATATTGTCAGTATAAGAAATCAAAAGTTTTTGATAAGAGGTATAAGGAATTAAAAAAAAAGTTACTTGAATACTTTTTCAGTTTCAGGTTATGATGGGAGTGCATGAACTCAATCTCTTTGTATTGGTCTGCATGTCTCTTTCCCCCTTTCTCTAAGATGATATTTCCGAAAGAAATCACATTTTCCATACTTTGATCGAGATAACATGTTTAATCTGTGAATATGCTCCTCTTGCTGCGGCAACTTTCAGGGTATTATTTGCAGTTTTAATTGGAATATATATATAACAAGTTAATCAGATAGATTTAAACATTAGCAGGAAAAATGTGAAGCAAGTTTAATTCATATCGAAACTGAAAAGTAACAAGTGGATGGCTTGCATTTGGTTACTAAGATTTATAGAAGTCACTTTCTGGTTTTATTCCTTTGGCTATTACATAAAGAGTTTTTTTTCAAAGAATACTTTTGCAAAAGTTGTCCCTAGTGTGGATTATCAGGATAAGATTCCGATGTGATAGCTGATAAAAATAACTGCTTTTGAGATATTGTATTGAATAACATCTGGTCAAAGTAAACAAAACTATTCTAGGAAACAATTATACTTGTTTATCATACAGACTATCCATTATAAAATATCTTAAGGGTAAGAGAGAACTAAAAGGATGAGTAGTTATGGTTGCTGTGTATTATGGTGGGGTCTGCAACTATGCTGAAATTGTAATAAGGTTGCTACTAGGAAGAAATGCATTATTGTGTAACATCAACTTCAAAACTCTCAATTCCTTAGCATGTAAAGATCTCCCTCATTGAAACCTCAAGGAATGGATAATTCAATATTCTATTTTATCAGCAATTCAATTGGATGCAGCAGCAGTTTGCTTCCCAACAACAAAGCTGATTGGGTAGTCACTCAGGCTTAGACGTATTGGCAAAGAATGGGATCCAAAGGATTTTTATGGAAGGTAGGTAGATCTTTCTAAGGCATATGACTTGGGTCACTGCAGTTTATTTGGTCTTATTTACAAATGGGGTGGCTTCCCTAATAAATGGATTGCCTAGATGAAGAGGTGCATCCACACTTCGTCTTTTGTTGGTTAACAGTAAACCAGATGGGGGGTGGATATAAATACAATTAGGTATTCGACAATGGTGTCCCCCTGGCCCCTCAATTTTTTGTGCTAGTGGCCAATGCTTTGTCAAGGTGTTCTTTAAGGGCTTGTGCAGATGTCTGAGAGGTTTTTGCCACATAGGCTGGATAGGACCATGTTCCTAATGTTATGGTATGTAGGTGACACCTTATTCTTTGTTGAGGGGTTTGAGGCGATCGCGTGTAACTTTGCTGTTTGATGGAGTTGTTTAGGATCTTCTCTGAGAACTTGGCATTAATAGAGATAAGTCATTGTTTGTCCCATTTGGGATGGAGCAGGAGGCTGCCAGGTGTGCAAAGATACTGGGCATGCCACAAAGAGAGCTTCTTTTGATGTATATGGGTTTGCCACTAGTGCCATAGCAGCTGAGGTAGCAGAATGGAATCCTGCTGTGGATAGATTGCAGAGAAAGTTGGAAATTAGCTGTCCAGATTGCTTTCTATGGGGAGATGTTTGGTTCTCTTGTGGGCTATTCTATTTGCGATTCCACTTTTCTATGTCTATTTTTGAATTGCCAAGGAAAGTGGAACTACCCATGGGAAAACTGACAAGAAAATTCTTCTGGAAAAGGATGGGGTGGGGTGGGGGGATGCTAGATCTGTGCATCTAGTTAATTGGAAGGAGGTCTGTTGTCCAGTTGAAGAGGGTGGTTTGGGGGTGTTGGACCCAAGGAAGATGAATGAAGCAAATGAAGCTTTGTTGATGAAATTGATGGTGAAGGTGATGGGGGGAGAATGCAGTTTACTTACAGATTTTCTTTATGCTTGTTACAGACGACACCTGAATTGGGAGAAGGGAAGGACTCCTATTAGAGGTGCTTCACCTATCTGGAGGACTTTGTTCCATTTGATGCTGTTGGTGATGCCCCTGTTTGAGGCTTTGGGGAGTGGATGCGATTTCAGTTTTTGGTCTGATGACTGGACAGGTAGTGGTATCCTTTCCCATATGTTTCCGAGTCTTCTCTTTAGCAGTGGATCTTAAAGCATTGGTTTGCTTTGAATTGGTAGCCTTTGTCGTAGGGTGTTGGAGTCTTGGAGGTAGTTGGATACCCATTTTGTTGTCTAATTTGTCTGACTGGTGACTGCAAAAACTCATGTTGTAGCAGACCATAGAGAGGTTTCAGCCTATATCTGAGGAAATGGATGGGAGTTATCAGATGGAAGATGTTCAGTTAAAGCAATTTGCCAAGCACTTTGTGAGGGCCCTCAAGATTTTGGCATCAATTTCATCCCTGATTTGAAGCTCTTGTGGAAGTCGGTTTTTTTTTTTATAATTTTGAAGGGCTCATATGGAAGTCTACGATGACATTAAAGGTGAAGATATTTGTGTGGTTACAAAGGAGAGGAAGGTTACTGACGAAAGAATGTCAACAAAGAAATTTCCAGACAGAAGACATTACTTGCTGGCTGTACGCCAGTGGAGTTGAAGATAGCGATCATCTCCTTTTCACATGTCCATTTGCAATGGCTGTATAGCAAAAAGTGGGGTGTCTTGGATCAATTCTTCTTTGGAGTCAGTTTTGTGGGAGTCCTTCACGATTGGGCTTGTTGAACTAGGTCCAAGGTGTTTTAAGTCTAAGCAGAAGAGGGCTAAACCTTTTGTGGTTGTATGGTCCTTGTGGCTATTTATGTAATGGGGTGGTGTTCAGTGGATAGGTTGGAGCGTCATGCTCTTGTTCTTCTGAGTTTGTGGAGTAACCACCTGTAAGCTGCAATGTTTTGAAGGTGGTAATATATTTGCGTGGTTACTGAGTAATTGTCCTACACGTTCTCAAAAAAAAAAAAAGAAAACACGAAGTTGATTGGGGTATTGTTTTAAGAGGGGATTGTCCATGTGTATATGCTTGCCCTGTTGGGCTTATGGGGCTCCGACTTATAGGGTTGTTTATCAAGCCTAATGATCCCAACCCTATTCGAGCTTAGGCTTGATAAGCCTAAGTATGCTCGGCCTCGATAAGTTTTGGAAGGTCGTATTCAAACTCATCTTATTTAGGCTTGAGCTTGTTTATTAAGCCTGATGACTAACAAGTACAAACTTCCTAAACCCATGCTTAGACTTGATAAGCAAAATATAAATGGTTCATTAAGTAAAATATACTTAACAAATAAAATATAGATTCTTTCAAAAAAATAAATAAAATTTAGGAAATAGAAAAATTACATTAAATGAAATAGATAGTGTATGATGCATCAAGTGTCACACATTACACTTGATAAGTATAAGGAAGGGGGAGAAAGTGTTGTGGTTTCAAAAATTATACATATATCCTTCTATATTTATTTATCATATACAATTTGTTTTTGATGGTAGGGTGGTGGACGGAGGGGAAATTGGAGGGAATATTAGGGTTTTGGGGAAATTATACATATATCCTTATATTTTTATTTAATCTAACATAATTTATTTTAACATATATAAATATATATTTCTTATCTAGTTCGAGCATTTGACAAGCCAAGCCTAGCTTAGTTCGAGCGCGGCTCAATAACTTATCGAGCCTGAATTTTTCTTCAGACTCTGCTCAACAGCTTGTTGAGCTAGGCTTGTGAGCCTTCTTGAGCTGATCCCAAGCCAACCCTACTGAGCACGAGTGCTTTTGACATGAGGCACTGTTTATTTAGATTAATAAAATTCATGGATTGTCACCATTCTCACATGACAATCCTCTTACTCTTTCAAGAAAACAGTAAAATTGATTGGTGACGAGATTATGCTAAGTAGCTAGCTTCTGCACTGTTTTGATTGATGGCTGTTTAGATAAGGACTAATTTTTAAAATCAGAGACTAACTGTGCTTTGGACGTGTCTCAACAGTTCATTCAATGACAAGCCTATAAATGAAGCAGCTGTTGGTCCAATAGGAAAAGAACTGTTTGAAAGGGAACAGGAAGACCTCCTTTCTGATTTGAAAGACATTCCTAAGAAGGCTTGTGATCGACGAGTATGATTATGTTTCTCCTCTTTTTTCACACGCTTTTCCTTTTCTCTAAGTTCTTAAAGAAATCTTTCTACTGAAGTTGAATTCAGTGATGAATCTCAGTTCTTTTTTTTATTAGATCAATGAATTTGTGAAGCGTGCTCGAGCAGCAAAGATACATGCCCATATAATTGGCCACCTAAGGAAAGAGATGCCTGTCATGATCGGTAAGGCTAAAACCCAGAAACGCCTCATTGATAACTTGGAGGACGAGTTTGCAAAGGTAAGGAAAACTTATCCCAGTTCTTGCTGATTTAACAGCAATTATAATTAACCTCAAACTTATTTGTTCTGCATGGTATGACTAATGTGAATCTCGTTTGCCCATTGCTGCAAATATCTGTTCACATCATCATGCAAGTTTATTTATTGATCTAGTTTATTAAATATGTTAGGGAGTTTGGAGCAAACGTTTAAGGGTCTTCACCAATTAATTGAAGACCTGGTTGATTTTATGATCCCATCAGAGAAACAGATTTATAAACTTTATTTGTTGACATTGTATGCCATCATAAGAAGAAATATCTACTTGAGTTTAAATTCTTGTTGCATTAATCAGGTCCAAAGAGAGTTCCACCTACCAAGTGGGGATTTTCCCAACACAGATCACTTCAAAGAAGTGTTGGCTGGATACAATATCGACAGCTTCGAGAAATTGAAGCCTAAGATGATACAGGCTGTTGATGATATGCTAGGATACAACATTCCTGAGCTACTCAAGAATTTTAGAAACCCCTATGACTGAGGTTGTTTGTCTCCAATGTCAGGAGAAGCATACAGGGCTACATCTCACTATCCAAAAACTCGAGAAGATTGATATTAATGCCTTGTGCGTTAGGTTGTGTATATTGTGGGTTCCATGATTCCATGTAGTTCCCATTTTCTTGTAATCACTTGTGGAAAGAAGTTGATATCTAGACCTTTCAGATAAGTGGAATAGAATTTCCATTGCTTTCTTCAAAATGAACGTAAGGTTGACATTTTGATGTAATTTGAAGTAACGTTTTGTCTTTTTAATATTGTATTTGTTTACCTGTCCATATGGTCTACTAGCATTTATATGAACCGAGAAATATTACTCACTGTTAAGAGTCAACTTTAGTTATTTTTATTATTAGATAGATTAAGTTATTTCTATTCCTGTTGTCACTCTTATTTCTTTTCTCAAGATGCAATTTGTCTATTTACTTTTTCACACTTACTTTTATGAGGTAACTAAAACATCCAGAGTTAGGGCTAGATTTGATGCAAGGAAGGAAACACACATTGGCCGTACATGTTCCATGAGGGATTCAGGGCTAATTTGCACGTTTACTCCTTCTTTTCCATTGAAATCCCTTCTTCCTCCAAGCGCAACGTACTTTTGTTGGGAAGGAACAAGGTACTTTGCCTTCATCTCCAAAATGTGTGATTTTCAAGTAAAGTACTTTTCAGGGTTTCTACTGTTCTCCAAACCAAACAAATATGTGCACGATGCACATTGGTCAGTGTAGAAAAGGGGATGCAAAACGAAAATCCTAGTCACATTAGGCCTACCTAAGACAAACCGAAATTAGACCCTCTTTCCCAATTTAAGTGGATTTTTGGCCTATATGGGTATTTCTTACCTCTGCTCACTTGTATCCTTCATCATATTTGGACTTGAGCAAGATCATGTGTACTTGTTCCCTTCAAGCACTCTTTCCTCCTTCCTCCCAACCTAAAGGCTAAATGCTGAACTTCTTGCTCCTAAGGATCAGAGATGGTCAACAATCCAGGATTACTGTTAATCCCATGGTCCTACTTAATTGATAGATGTCTTAAGTGTAGAATATCTGAGCACATGTTTAGTTACCAATTCACCTTCTGTAAAGATGTGTTTGAATGTCTGGATATTTCTACATATCATAATATAACAGTAGCTTCTGATGTATATCAGTGCATGATAATGTAGATCATAGGGAGTTTTAAACACTGGAACTCCTATTACCGAAGAGCACTCCACCATCAATTTCTTCCTGCACATGGAAAATCATCAACTAATACCTAAAACCTATTAAAATCGATACCAGACTGGTTCAAACCGGTTAAAAATCAAGCGCGAAAACTGACCATTCCCTTGAATCGGTTTAGCTCCTGTTCGTGGTCTTAAAATAGCAAAATTTTTAAATCCTTCCAAAATTTTGTGCAAAAGCTTGACTGAACCAATTTTACAGTCCTTCTAGACTTACTGGTTATATTGTTCACAGTGGAGATGCGTACATCAGAGCATACTTCCATGTGTCGCAAATAACAACATCATTGAACGATCGATGAAATCTTCCAATTGTTAGAAACCCACAAAATTGTCCATCCCATCACTAAAATGACTCGTCTCTAATTACACGACTCCTCCAAGCGAACCTAATTAGTAGTTTTTACTAGGATGGTGAAACCTTTTTTTATGTTTTTAATGACCCAAAAGTCCTTACGAGTAAATTAAAAAAACTGGCATGACATCAACTCTCGTATGATATAGGTCCGAGTTCAAACTCAGGTCCTCTCTACCTTAGTTAACGATAAGCACCAGCTAAACTATACCGTCACGGATTAGGATGATTAGACCTCCAATAACGAAACGGGATGAGTAGGAAAAATTCCATCACCTGTGGGTCCAAGTCCATTTCCACCACCTTATCATTTTGATTATTTGAATGGAAGCCCTTAATTATTTATGGATTTCAGATTCTGAAGGCTGTAAGGCACCGAAGCGCATCCCATCATCTTTATCTTATAGAACCATGTTCGATGACACGAAAAGGACCCTTGGTTTCTCGTACCCTTTTTTTTTCTTTCTTGGGTTGGAAGAATCTTTAATGCAATCAAAGTGTTTAATTCCTCGTTAGCTGGCAAAACATCATGAACCCACTAATTGGAACCTTCTTTATTATAAAAATGCCAAAATGGAGAGATAGTATATTTTGATGTAAAAAAATTGACGTAAGGTGACGTGAAACGTGAGTTTCACTTAATGATTGAAATAAAAAAAAAAAAAAAAAAAAAGTAAGATTTGTTACTTCTATAGCATTTAAAAGAAATGATATCATTTTAAATTAAAATATATCTGTAATAAATAATTTTATAGCAGTGATAAATTATTTTAAATAATTTTAAATTGATGATAAATTATTTTAAGATATTTTTATATCAGTGCAGTTTAATTTTAAATCAGTGTAAAATTATTCCAAATGTGATCTGATGATTTTACACCTATGTAAAATAATTTTGACTTATGAAATTAGAATTTAGGATTTAAGATTTAAATTTATGAAAATTGATTTCACATATGATAAACGATTTTTCACTTGAAATGTGATTTTTCACCTTAGAATTTAAGGAAGTTAAATCTTAAACACTAAAGACTAAATTCTAAAATGAAAAATTACTTTTCAAGTGTAAAATCACTTGTCATAAATGAAGAAATACTTGAAATTTAATTTTACATCAGTGTAATCTTATTTTCCACCGGTGCAAAGTAAGATTTAATTGGTGCAAAATTATTTCACCAATGCAAAGTGATTTTGGATTGGATTTTGCACCGGTGCAAAGTAATTCCGAAGGTAATTTTAATGATTTGCATCCATACAAAAATGTTGATTTTAACAGTAGTGGAACTCACCACGTGTAAGTATTTTTTTTTTACATAAAAATGAGATACATCATGTGGGAACCACGTCTACACCTCTCTACATCACTTTTACGTCAATTTTTACGT
This sequence comes from Thalassia testudinum, assembly GCA_037157565.1. NCBI lineage: Eukaryota > Viridiplantae > Streptophyta > Magnoliopsida > Alismatales > Hydrocharitaceae > Thalassia > Thalassia testudinum. Next base: position 62,309,902 of record JAZHRO010000030.1, read on the forward strand.
TTTCCAACCCACATTCTAGAAAAATATACATCTGTGCATGATAATTACAGTCTTGCCATTCGCTCAACCTCTGCGAATATAATTACATTGAGTAGATTTCATCTGATAAATAAGGCAGCCTCGGAAAGAAAAGAGCAACTATGCCATCACAAAGGTTATTAGCAACATGCAAGGGGAATAATCTTCCAAGGATGCATTATTCAAGGACCAGAAACCAAATACAATCGTGGCAAGTTCGATTACCACAATTCAGTTACAATAACGTAATCAAACACCTGCGGTTGGTTGGCGGCAAAAGGAATCAAAATGTTGTGGGGGTGGAGGAGGAGGAACTATGTACAGATGCATGTTTGCTAATTTTAAACAAGGTCCTAAATCAATACACCTCCATTCCATCTACAAGTTGCCTTCAGAACTCCATTACAGCAGAAAAAAAAATAAAAGGAGTGGGGAATGGATCAGGAAGCATTGATTACCAGGCCTTGGATGTTTAACTTCTTTTGATGCAGCAAACTTGGTTCCATCTATATTTTTCCTTGAGCCACTGGGCCATTGGATCGATGACGTTCATACCGTGACAACCTCATCGTTTGGGTTCTCGTCGCCGATTAGTATAAGCCCCTTGATGTGAATGGGAAGTAGAAGTTTACGCCAGATAAAGCCAGTTGCAACTGGTTTGTCGGGTGGGACAATCATCAGGATGTTGTCATGCCGTTGAAGGATCCCCATTACAGTAATGCTCATCCCTTCTTTGATATACCTGGCAAATATAAATATAGAAGAACAACAATCAGATGCATAAAATCAGATGAACCTGCCAACCAATCCTATTACACTCCAAAAACAATTCTAAATTGAAAACTCACAAAATTGAGTAGTTGGTTGTAAAGGATTGAGACTAACTACGTAACAACTTGAGCTTCATTAAGCACGTTAGGTGGTTGCTTTCTGTCCATTTGGTCTACCTAACTAGCAAATTCTTAAGGACATTTTTTTCTCAATTTGACTCCCCGCTGTAGGCTTGGGTTGTTGGAAATCCACTTCTTATGTACTTCCAGGAAAAAAAAAAAAAAAACACCACTTGTGAAAGTGACAATTGTGGGCTTCCAAAAAAAATCAGTTGCAACATCAGACTCCACTTTACCAATACAGCTTAAATTACAGGAGAAAGAGACCAGAAATTAGGAAGAAGACTAGCCAGAGCAATACCCTTCTTCAAGGTGCATTATGCGCCCATCAAATGAGAGATTGGAGTCTTCCAACCACTCCGAGAACTTAGGATGCATCTCTTTGTTCTTCTTATTTATTGACAGCTTATTTGTCGGTCTGACGAAGGCAACGATCTTTGTTCCATGACCTGCTTTTACAAGGGCCCTTACCCCCCTGCGGTTATCTGATATGTAGAAATCTGCCACATGCCTCTGTTTAGGAGGTGAGAAGACACGGCAATCACGAATGGAAACAAAGTAGACATGGCATATATGATAGTATAATTAGGTATCAGTTTCATTCATGCAGTTAAAGCAATTCACCAATGTATTGTACAGCAATATAATCTCTATATCCGAGACAAGATTCCTGGTCCATCCTCACCTTGTTCCTTTTGATTTCTCATACACCAAGTTGTTGGCATACAGACTTAACAACCAACTATTGTGGATGTTGAAAAGGCAGCTTCAATGAAAGAGACTACAACCCAACTGCAATTTAGGTTGATGTATATGTACACTATTGAAGACCACTGACTTAAGCCCCTTTTCCCTTTCTAATCTAAAAGGGCGAACTTAGGTCGAAGCTGGCAAATATCCACATCTCAGAAATTCAATATCAGAATAGTACTCTACAAAAAATATGTATGTTTTTTTAACAATGAATGGATCAGTCTCTCGAATATGAACTACAATCTTAATTCAGTGCCAAAATAGGACTCAAAATAAAAATATTACATCTTTTTACCTATAATTGGCTTCTTTTTTTTTTTTTGGAAAAGGAACCATATTTTAGGATATTCAGCTCGTACTACTTCAGCTGACATCTATCTATTGCAGCCTTCATCATCTTTAAAGAAAGCATTAAGTTCGACCACGTAGATTTACTTTTACTTAAGTATGAAATAGCACACGTGCATGATGATTATGATGAAGTGAAAAGGTTGGCAACCGACCTCAGAATATCGCAAGCCCCATGTAAACCTCTTGTGATTAGGATTAGCTTGCCTTCCATTTAGACCTCTGTACTCGTACAGTTCAGTGGATACAAATACGCATCGAGGAACACCTTGGTAGGATGTCTCGAGCGGGATGCTGCCACAGGTTACTACCTACACCACCAACCATTGATGTCAATAGAGAGAAAGTTCATGCTCAGATGACCTTAAAATTCAATCTTAACTATGCAAGCACATACCAGAATTCAGCGAGAAATTGCAATAAACAACAAGGCTACATTGCTTAGCCATTACAAAAAACTTTATGGAAAGACTACTTGGAAGCAAAAGGAATTGACCAAAAGATGAACTTTGCAGACAGCTAGAGACATGGTCAATTTGGGGTTGACTTCAACAAGCTGGAAACTGCCATGCATATTCCAGCTAATCTCATGTACGGATTTAATTCCTTCATCCATTCACCATTATACGTGCAATCTAATTATAAGTACTAGAAACGATTATCCTGTAATGAGACTGTAATAACTAATTATACACAAACTAATTAGGGAAGCAAACCAGCAATCCAATTCCCACATAACGAAAAATGCCATGTGCATACATTAAATTGCAATCGAGGAATTAACAGCAGAGCCCCGATTCCCTCCTCAATTCAACTTGGGATGGCCAGTTCTCGGCATATGATAAGGACATGACGAAAAGAAGAAAAGATTCGCCATGGAAACGAAACTATGTTTCTAATTGGCCGTCCACACAAGTACTGTGTACGTAGTAGCATGCATCTACAACCAATGCCCCTTATCCTCTCGATAGGGAATCGAAAAAAAAAATGGAGGTTGCAATGCATCAACGTGGAAGAGAGAATGAGAATCCCACGCACGCACGCACGCACGCATGCATGCATGAACCCAACTGTCAAAATTAACAGCAAATTAAGTTTAAATCTTTAGCAGAAAACTAAATAATCTTTGAGAACAGTACTAGCTAGCTATCGGGAGTAGTAGTGGTGGTGGTGTTAAATATTTAGATATAAAAAGAATTATATATATACCCCGGTGACCTTGACGAAGTGGTGGTCGCGGGCGCCGTAGAGATCGGTGTCGGGGAATTCCCTGAGGAACCTCTCGAGACCCCTGTCCCTGCTGACCCTGTTCCAACCCGCGAGCCCCGCCGCCGCGGCGACCATCGCCAAAGCCACCACGAGGGCCACCCAGCTCTTCACGGCGACCAGCAGGAACACTCCCAGGGTCAGCGTCAGGACGAGGGCCAGGAGGACGCCCAGCGCCGCCGGGGCGGAGATGGCGAACCCGTACTCCCTACCGGGGCCGACGACGGTGCCATGGGCGCCGGCTTTTTGTGTCTTGATGGGTACTTTCTGCTCCTGGCAGCCGAGGAGGCGGGTGGAGGAGGAGGCGGAGGAGGGGGCGGAGGTTATGAGGCCGGTGGCGGGGACGAGGGGCCCGGAAAAGGAGGAGGAGCAGGCGGGGGACTTCCTGGGTGCAACCGGGCGAGGGGAAGGCAGGGGGTCGGTGGAGGACGTGAGGTCGAACATCTTGCCGAGGTCGCCGGAGAGCTTGACGTTGCCGCCGGTGTAGGGGGCGGCCGCGGAGGAGGACGGGGGAGAGGGCTTGGGCTTCTCCGGTGGACCGGAGACGAAGAGGCCACCGCTGAGGCGGTGGCTGGTGGCGCTGCGACTAGTAGTAGAAGTAGCAGCAGCAGACATGGTGATCGTCATCAACAACTGTAACGACCAAACAAACTAACAACAGTAGGTGTTTCTGACTCTGGTCTTCTTCTTCTTCTTCAGTTTAGTGCTCCTTCCACTTCCTGCTCTGGTTGTGGGTGGGTGGGTGTCTGCGTATGTGTCCCTGTCTCTGCTCTCCACCGACACTCCTTCCAAGTAGAGGAGAGAGAGAGAGAGAGAGTGTGTGTGTGTGTGTGTGTGTTTGAGTCTGTGTGGAAGATTGTGCTTTGGATTTGAGCGGGAAGATCTGCCATCCCGACCGTCCGCTTAACTACCATCTGTCATTCTCCTGTCCTTTTCCCTCACCCCGCGCGCCCACGCCCCCCCTCTTTTTCCTCCCGAAGTTACGATGGCGTGGATTGCTTTGGGAGGTTAACCACCGTGGGAAGGGTCTCAAACAAATCCATTTTCTTTCTCCTTCTTTATGGAAAGTACTTCAGGTGTGTTTTTTTTTTTTTTTTTTCCAAGGAAAACAGAACCCAAGGTTGCTGCGAATTTGAATTTGAACAGGGATCAGTGCAATGTAGAGGTTAAATCTTCGTGAAAAAGGTTAAAACAGAAAAGATCCATTTGTAAGTGAAAAGTGGGAAGAGTTTCCACCAAGGCAAAGGTCAGACGGCAGGGACTTTTGTTTTCTCGACTGAAAGAGAGTTGGATTTGAAATTTCAATCGCTGCATTACATGAATGTTTCATGTGTAGGGATATGGATGCCTGCGTGGGGGTGGGGGGTTGGGTTATCTCGGACGTGGTCTGGTCACATCCCACTGACTTCAACTGCTAACGGGTGCACGTTCGAGACTTCGACACTTACCTGGAGGCTGTAGATTTAGATGTTTGTAATGCACATAGGATTTAAAAAAGATGCCTACGGGATGGTAAATTGTCTTCGGATTTGTTGAAATAAAATTTTGAGTTACCGAAAAAAAACCAAAAGGAAGTCAAACTAAGCATCGGTTCAGATGCCTATGTGAACTGCTTCCCTCACGAAAGAATTTGACAGTGATGTAAGAGTTAATTACCTTGATGATATTGATATGATATTAATGGATATTTATTTAATATTAAAATACAGATGTGAATAAATTTATATAATATTATAAATATAATTTAATAGATATTATACTACAGTGGATATATTTTATTTTATATTAATATTAATGTGATATAATAAAATGATGTGAAAAATTATTAATTAAGATATCCTATTTCTATCCCCTCTAACGAGGCCTTAATTTAACCATCCTTCGGCTAACCGAGAATCAGAGCAGTTGGTACTCCCACGAATGCAAACTACATTAGATTTTTCAAAACCTTCACACGAACCGGCCCTTCAAAAGAACAACAAGAAAATAGAAGAATTTTCTGTGTAAATTGGAAATTTCACACGTAAAATACATAGGATCTCTATCAGAATGCAAGACTTTGAGATTCATTAATGTGATGCATTGAGGTATGACATTCTATATATAAACGATCCTTCTATTCTGGATTAGCGAAGGAGAAATGGATATAGGTAATCAAAATATAAACTTCCTGCATGCCATGGGGGTGAGGTGACATATATGATATCTATCATGGTAAGGGCTAATTTAAGAGTTGTGAATATAGTGTTAAGGAATATAAAATTAATGTCAATATATAATTGTATTTATTTATATAGTGATATTAATATCAATTTATATTTGTTTAAATTGATATTAAATTGTAACATTAATTCTTGTGATGTTTATTTGATAATAATATTAGATATCTAAAATATAAAAGATGTTAGAGATATGAGTGATGTACAATTTAAATACTAATTAAAATTGATATTAGATAAATTCATGTTAAAATGACTAAACACAACATTAATAAATGAGAAGTTAAATAGTTAAGTAAATTGATATTTTTTTTTAAAAATTAAGTAAACTGATGTTAATCTTTCTTTTAAGAAATTAATCTCTAAGTAAATTAGACCTAAATTCATGGCATTTTTCTACGTAAAGTTACTTTCCGGTAAAGAAATTCTTTTGCCACAAAGTCCAGATACGTTAAAGAGCCGCAAGCAAGGTGCGAAACTCAACCAAGGAAAGTGCCGTGTATCCTGTCACGTTGCCGGATATATACATCAATCTTTTTTAAATGAACTTTGGTTTGGACGTCAATTTTATGGTCACAGGTATCAAGATGGTATTGACATCTACATCCCTTTTCTTCCTTGCCAGGGAACGGGCCATCGATGCCTGTCTATTGACGAAATGGAGAGAGTCAGACGGCGTATTCGTGAACTAATCAACAACTAACGTGCTGGTTAATTTTCCAATCAAGCTTGCGGATTGGACAAGGGCTAATTAATATTCCGAGGACCAATTGGTAATGAACGTGGAAAAATGAGGGCGGCCCTGGAACGACGGGAAGGTGAGGGCAACGCATGAAAAAGTATCGCACCACGTGTCTGAGTTGGCGTTGGCGGTTGACGCCCCTGCCGACGCCCCGCCAGGGATGGGGGGTTTTGGCGGATAGGAGGGACACGTCACGTGGGTCGCGTCAGCACGGATGGACAAGACCATCTCCGTTGATCGCAACCGTCCGATTATGTGTGTGTGTGTGTGTGCGTGTGTGTGGACTTGTAATGCATGAGAGGAAAGGATGTCCTTTTTCCAAATGACATTTTTTCCTTTTTTTTTTTTTTTCCGCCCCACAAAATCTACGGACAAGGGATTGGATTTCTTTCCATGATATGATTGTCTCTCATTTGATAAGGGTACACGGTGTATTCTTTTTTTATTTTAATAAAAAAAAGTAAAATTTATGGACGTGATATAAAAAAGAATAAAATTTATGTTGTATAAGAGTCGATAAAGATGGTTATCACTCTATCAACTCTTTGGTGACAATATGATAAAAATACATGATATGACAATGTTAAAATGATATCTACAAGAGTTGTGTTATATTTAATTTATCGAGAATTAATTTTAAATTCATTATATCCCACTACTTATTTACATGAATTTATTATGTGTGACTTTTTTTGTGGGTGTTATAACCTCTTCTACTTGAAATCCTAACGTCTCTGTTAAGATCAATCAATTAATCAATATATTCAATATTAATGGTAGCTCCATCTTATGATATCCTCTTTGGTCGTCTCAAGGAAAACCCTGTTCTCTTACTGGAGGTGTATAACTCTGATATCACTTGTAACGACTTAGGCCTAAGTTCTAGTCTCTTTGAAAAAAATTAGCCTTAACAATATTTTGGGTATATGTGTAATGGATCTAAACCAATCACCCAAAATGCTTAAACTTAAATTATGAAGTAGTAATTCTCAAGCCTTTATATCTTATAACTCATTTTTATGAGTTTAATATGTAAGACTTTCTTTAGGGGTGTTATAATTACACATGTGCTCTAAGCAATCTCTAGCTAATGACTAATTCCTTGTAATTGAGGATGTTCATAAATGTATTAGCTTTGAATGTTTGAAAGGCAATCCATGTAAATTAATTAAAAGGTCATATAATGGCTTCAAACCTCCTTTAACTTGAAGTTATTATTTCCATTATGTGAAAGTGCATGATTCAGAGGTGGAGACAATTTGAGCTCAAATGTCCCCAATGCAAAGGGTCAAAGAAGGTGGGGGAGACTTTGCTCATGCATGCATTATGCAACAACATTGTATATAGACGGGACATGTTACATTGTTGCAAAAGGCAACTCAAAAGACTACATATGATTGGCACATACGTTTCAAAGTCTTAAAAAGAGATCGATGGCAAGGAAGGCACTGACACAAATTACAACAATGACCATCTTAATGGTGGTGGCATTGGTGGCAATTCAGATCCCTTGTGGGGATGGGAAAGGTTTTCAAAGATCGTTGATGGAGCCTGAGTACTCCAATTACAAGGTCAAGTTTGGTTGCATCATGCAAGCTAATCAGTTGTAGAACCATGAAGGGTCACTAGATGAGAACTTATGACGAAAGCTAAGGTTTAGTCCAAGCATGAGAGGCCTCGCCACTAGCTCTTAATTCAATTTGCTTGCAAGTGCAAATATCTATGAATGCTAAGCTAGATTAGGGTTGCTCATGGCTACCTAAGTCCTTCTCGAATGGCTAAATTTGGTCATCATTTAGCAACACATGTATTCTATGTTTAGTAAAGTTTGACACATAATTTTAAAAAGAGAGTTCTTACACATAATTTTAAAAACGGAGTTCTTTTAGTAGCGATTTATATCATATTGATTTTGGTGCCCCTAGGTGAGTAGTAAAATAGTTGGGAATTTGTAAAGGGATAACGTAAATTGTTGTTGTTCATGAATCTTTTCAAGTTTACAAGATGTTATAATAAAACTCGTCTGTTGTGACATTTATAAATGTTATATTATCTAAGCGCAAAACCATAAATATATTATTCATGAATCAACATAGCAACCTATAACTACCAACAAAAGATGTGGCTTAAGTGGAGAAATTGAGGCAATAGGTTTCATGTTTACATTCTTTGCATATAGAAAGCTCTCAGGAGGAAGAAAATGTATTCTACATATGAATAAGGTGTCCATGACTCCGTGCAGCCAGACATTGGGTTTGATTTTTGATCGATGAATGAGATGGATTAAAAATCTTAATGGGACATGCCTTTTTGAGGATTAAATTCTTGACCATAATAAGTAGAGGTTGCATTCATCAAATTAGAGACTAAATTCATTAAAAGGCAAAAGAAATAAAAAAATTGACACAAAGAAATTAGATTGAGAGAGAGAAAAGGGGACAACATAAGAAATCAGATTCAAACCATAAAAAAGTGATCAAAATTAAAAGCAACTCACTTAAGAAAAACAACAGTTGAACAAACAAAATAAAAACAGTATAGAGAAACAAAAGAAAGAGATCAAGACGGAAAAATAGAGTTAAAGAAAATAAGGAAACCAATAAGAGAATGGATTGCAAGCAAAAACACAGTAAGAATCCATGATCAAAGATAATCAAATAATAACAAGCCTAACGTAAATGAAATATTGAAGAAACAAAGATAATAACTAATGATCAAAAGGAGCAATCAAAACAAGTGAAGGGAACAATGACCAACCCAAAAAAATAAAATCAGCTAGCAATATAAAAATGTAATGTTTAAAGTGTAATAATCACATTAAATGGTTAACAAACTAGCTAAGTGGGATTTGCGTCGTGGAACCTTTTATTTTAGACCTTAGCATTGTTTGTTTCTTTCTTTGACTTTTTACTTTATAATAATAACCATAGCCTCTCTAGGTTAATTATAACAATAGATATATCTTTAAATAAATCGATGTCAAAGACATTATACATATAAATTTTCACTGCATTAGATTATGTTCACAAATTTAATTCTTGTAATTGTATAAATACACAATCTATAATTTTTCTATATATATAAACTTTATGCAGGATAATGATATACAGACATAATTTTATATATAACTTTAGACAACTTTCAATGTAGAACATGACATTGTACAAAATATATCATGTCATGTTGATGTGGTGTTTATTCGTAATTGACATATCATATTTCTATAGAAGAAGAATATAATACATAACATATCAGATATATTAAATAATATAATATAATATATAATATCAACATAACATGAGATATTAGTTATACACAAAATGATGTATTTTTCTATAAAAAAAAAATAAAAATATACACCGGGCGTGCTCGTCACCGACAAGTGAGAGTGGGCTTATTTTGATTTACAAAGTGGTGCGATACACACCATAGCTCAAAATCGCACTTCCCCCTCGCATGGCGAAGCTCCTCCTCCAACTTCGCCGGGGCGCCGCCGCGCCATCTCTCCTCCCGTTACTCGGACACCACTGCTTCTGCACCACCAACTCCACCTGCGATCTTGAAGACGAAAAGCCACACCTTTCGAGAGAGCAGAAGGAGAGGTGGTGGCTAAAGCTGCCACCTTTTTCCGCCAGCATCGACCCGTCGACCCTGGGGAAGCAGCTGACGAAAGAGAGGCAAAACCCCGATGTGATCGATACCAAAACGACGATCGTGAAGTGGGTTCGCCACTGCTGCCCGGGAGTGCCTGCCAATCTCGTCCAGAAGCTTTTCCGTCTGAGACAGGCCCGTCACTTGCACCTTACCTGTTCGATGAAATGCTCCAGTGGCACTAGTACTTCGTAGAATACTTGAGATATCAACAAAGTGGTGCCCTTTCGTGCTTACCATCACGAAGATGGAATCTTGCTTTTGGTTGGAGTTAAAGTCGTTTGCTTAATTGCTTCATGCCATCAAACTTCCGCGAGTTTGTGCTGAATGACCCGTTCATTCGACAGGTACGAAAACAAGTGATCGAGCCCGTGAGAGGCTGTCATGGAATGCAAACACCAAGAACTAAGAGGGTAAGGCATATGGGCTATGCATCTGTAACATTTTTCATTGGAATGTTGATGCTTCAGTGTGAAGTTATGTACTACTTCCTACCTGTGCAGTCTTCTCTCATTGCTGCAAGTTGTGCTTATCGTGTAGAACTCTGTAGGTTTCCCCAAACGAGAACATTGGTCACGGCGATGTGATATTGTTACCGAGTAGCGTGCAGGAGTTTTTATCGGAGAGTGGAGATTACAGTTTGAACGAAGATGAAATAAAATACGTGCGCAGCCTGGAGCTCTACAAGGTTCGACAGTTAATATCTGGAATGCAATTGGTTGTCTTCTGTTGTTGCGGTAACAATGATCTTGTTCTTATGATATTCAGGACCCAGCCATAATTGTTGTGAATAAACCTCATGGCTTGCCAGTTCAGGTAATTTCTTGCTGGTATTACTAGTATAGTATGAATTCTTCCTCGTGTTTGCTGTTAAATGACTATTGACTCGTGATCTAGTAACGTAAGTTGGACTGTGTTTTGGGCAGGGGGGCAATGGTATCAAGATAAGCATGGATATCCTGGCTGCTGCATCTTTAAGATATGACCATAAAGAACCTCCTAGGCTGGTGAGTGGTGAGAATCTTCCTCAGTATTCATTATGGCACCTAATTTGTGCAAGTGATCAGCTAATGGCATTAGCTATTTGCCCATTAATCAATTTTGTCTTCAATCAACCAATAGGTAACTTACATTTGAATTTAATAGAAACCATTTTAATGAAATATAATGGGAGAGCTACCATCATGTCCTTTTCCAACACATAACTTTTTGAAAAAAATAAAAACGAAAAGAGCACTGCATACATGTACACACAAATACACATTGCATTTGGATCGTAAAATCTTATTGATCAGATTTCATAGGATTTCTTAACGGATAGTGTAGCATGTCTTGGGTACTTGAAGCATGTCATAATTAATAATCATATGCTTCTTTGCAATGCATCACGATTATTACAATTCAATAACATGAAATAGTGTTCTTAGTTCACCTTCATTTTCTTGCTTTGCTAATGTGGAGAATGATGTTCTATATTTATGGAAAATCTAGACCTCTTTATATATAGAGGGAGAGTTTATGGAACAATTATTGACAAGCTCTTTGGAATGTAAGAATATAAAATAAATTACCAAAAAAATAAGAGAAAAGTGCTCATCTCTCTATGCTTCTTCTCAAGTTGGAGCACAAATATCTATTATGCTTAGCTTGGAATGACACTGATTAAATGAAGCGCGGGGAAGTGCCTTGTTGAACACGTTAGCCGTCTGATTTCTAGAAGCCACTTGAGAAGTGCAAATAAATCCTTTCTGGATCATGTCACGAGTGTGATGACAGTCTTGTAGGTTTTGATGGAGGGGGTGAGATCGAGCGTGATAAACAAATTATGCAGAACATAAATCAACAATCACACAAATATGCAATTTCACAAAAGACAGATTTTTAGGTGGAAACCCAAACTCGGGTAAAAATCACCACTTAAATCTCTTGGTTTAGGATTTCCTGATCGACCTAGTTGATCAAATCTACTAATCGAACTACTTAACCTAGGGTAGTTCAACCTCAATACGACGCTACTTACATGAGGGTAGCATACCTCAAACCGACATTACTTACAAGAGGGTAATGTACCTCAAACCCCTCCTCTTCATGAGGAGTATTTTGTTTTGCAAGGAAGACGGGAATTCACAAAGCGGATACCGAAACAAAGAAAACTTACAACAGTTCTATAGAATCACAAAGTATAAATGTTAAACTTAGCTTCTATAAGCAAAAGATACTTCTCTTTGATGGAGTGCGTCGGCTAGTGATGAGGGGCAAAAATTACCCTCGCATCCAAAACTCCGCACACGACCCGACAGAGGATCCGGCTACCTGATTACAGGGTAGACAGGTGGAACCGGCACCACCTATTTTGCCTAAGACCAGCCATATCTCAATCGGAACCCGTCCAGCCTGCCAAAAGATTCAGTGCAGCTTGGGCAGAAGATACATTAAGATGGACCTGACCACCTATATCCTGACAGCAAACAAGTAGTTTGACAGAAGGGACACTAGAGGCTATCAAGTGAGGGTTACCCCCCATGTTATAACAGAGGGAAAGGCCCCCAGTGAAAGGAGGGTCCTCCTCGAAGAGTGAGCGAATCTTGTAATTCCAGAAATTCTAGTGCATAGTTGGGAGCACCATTCTCCCCTCAGATGTACACCCCTTGTGATGGAACTGAGTTACCAAATCTTTTGTTTCCTATGTGCTTGCTTGTTGATTGTCGATCTTTCCTCCTATGCGACGGATGATAATGGCTAAGTAGTGTCCTCTACCCATATAAATCTTTTGGTGGCCTTCTGAGGCCCATCAAATGGCACCGTCTGTGGGAAGTGTCAATGAAAGTGCCATCACTCTTCTAAGCATCCAATCATTGGGAGGAGGAGCCCTTCCGGCGCCCTGTCCCGACCTTCCTGAGTGAGAACTTCCGTAGTGGTCGTAACCACTTGCAGCTCTCCTCCCTCAGAGGGGCCCGGTCAGGATTTGGCATCTTCGTGCCCTAGCGACCTTGGCTGATCGCCCGAGGCCCTAAAGTGGCCCCCCTTCCCTAAGGCGCAGCCCAAGGAAGAGGAATAGGGAGCCAAGGCTGGCAGCCTCATATGTACGCCCCTGCATGTACCACCTACCTGCCCGGGAAGGAGGAAGTGGAGGTCTCCCGTTGGAAGCGCTTGAAGAGCCAGTCAAGGCTTAACGTGAAGGAATGGTGGACCCTAGCTCATGTACCATGCCCTTAGGAGCCACCCTCGAGTAAAGCCGACGCTCGGCCGCCCTGAGAGGAGATCGTACCGGGCGCTTCTAGCGACGCCTGCCCAGAATGGGCTCGCCTGCGGATTGTTGCCCAACTGGTTGGACAGGCTATCAACTCCAAAGGTGTGGTGGGTAGGTCCCGAGAGCGCTTTGCCAGGCGCATAAGGATCGGAGACAACCCCAAGCGGTTGTCGGAAGTTGAGCAGCGGAAGACTGAACCCATCCGGTCTTACCCGGATCAACTCGAGGCTTAGCACTCCAAACGAGGGAAAGAACCCGAGGGAGGCCCCGTGAGGCGATACTTTGGCACCCTGAGTTAGATCGTTCAGCTCGCAAGCACGGGCGCAATGCCCTCGATCACGCGGCAAAGTACCCAACGAGAAACCATGGAGCGAGGTAACCCCTCCCGTGGATCAGCCGAGGAACGCGGCAGCAACGACAGCCCCGCTAAAGGCAAGAATACCCCCGATAGGCTCACCCCTGTGCCTGCCTACGGAAGGAGCCCCTTCTATAAGCGAAGGGCCTCCTTCCCTAAGATAGCAACTGGCCCCTAAAGGGCCACTATTACGGGCTGCGACAGGCAAAGGAATTCCTCGAGGAGTGCACTCCCTTGGCCGTGCACCAAGCGGACGTGCTTGAGAGGGATCGGTCCACTGAAGATCGCCGTTACGGACCCTGCCACGTCAGGTAGAAGTCCCTTGCAGAACACACCCCCTGGCCATGAACTAGGCAGGCACGCTTAAAGGGGGCTAGTCTGTGAGCTAGGACCCGTTGCCCCCAAGCCCTATCAAGAGAGAGGATAGAAGGCCTGTAAAGCGCCTAAGGGACCACCTCGAGAAGGGGTCTCGGCGATTCTGATGTGGTCTTCTTGGTGAATTGAGAGTCGGGCTGATCAACACCCCACCCAACTAGGCAGGCGGTGTCACCCTAACTCCCCGTCCAGCGAATATTGTCGCTAAATCTTGGTAGTGATGCTCGCGCTACTTGAGGTCATCTCCTATTGCTTAAGCACATCAGCACAGAGGTTAAGGCAACCTCAGGTCGACGTCACTTCAGGCAATTGAGCCCCTTTTTCTGAGTCGGCTCTCCCCAGGTACCTCCCCTCAATCTTCATTAGGGCGAGAGGATACGTCAAGCCTCCCCGCATGATTCGGCATAGCCTTTAGGCTTGCTTCGGCGAAAGCCTCCTCCTTAGGGCAGCCCCGAGCCCTTCGGAAAATACGTTCCCCTAGCCATGGACCAGGCGGAAGTCTCCCCCGTGGCACTCGTGATTGCCTGTGGTCCTCGTCCTTGACCTCCTGGGCGCACCAACATGAAGGTCGGGCAACCCTGAGAGCAATGTCGTCTAAGATGGGTCAACAACCCGCATGACTAATTTCTAGCAGCAACACCTACAGTGCTCCGAGACACCCATACCGAGCTACCTTTCAAGCCACCCCTTTCGGGTTGGTGCGCCCATGGTGTATCCACCACTCCGGTGGGAACGCATTCCTCTCCTATCGGCCATTTTGGTCACGGACCCTTGGCGATTGAGAAAATAGGAGGGGAACAACCCTCCTCCGACCAACTTGGACAAGGACGGGCACCTCAACCACATTGCCACACTTAAGGTGGCCATGTTGATGGTAGCATTAGGCGGCCCAATCGGCTGACCGCCGATGTACACTTGTCGCCAGATCCTCGCGATACATGCCTGACCTCCTCAGAGGGTGAGAACAACACGCGGAGGCCCGACGACTTGGCGCAAACTCCTCAGGGTTGAGCCGAAGCAACCCGAGAAGCCCATGCAAAAAAAGGAAAGGGGAACCAAGTCCGTGCAATCCAGCGAGAGGCTAACATGGTTGATTTGCCAAGGAGCTTCGGGATTATAGCCAGGCTCTTCAGTCGCGGCATTCCCTGCCTTCTCTTCTTTCCTCATGACGTGACCAAGCTCGTCGAGGTCAAGGGGATCTCAATCCCTCCAAAGATCTAGGGGCGACGACCCCTCGGAGGGGCCAACGTGCTCGAAAGCAGCCCCGTAAGGCTATCAAGGACCATGGCATCCCCCTGAATCCCTGCAATGGCGAGATCACCCCTCTAGGGTAGCCGGCGCTGGATACCCCCTGCGCGCGCAGTCCTCGCCACGCAAGGAGCAATACTGTAACCACCAGGCTCGGCGTCTGAGGCCTCCACCCTACCGCAACAGGTAATAAGAGGCCTGACCTGTCTTACCAAGGGCAGGGACTTATCCCTTGCGACGATCAGTCGCCATTCGCAAAAGGTGGTGCTCGCCCTACGCTCTCGTTCGGCAACTTGCCTTGGGGGGATGGCAGGGACCAGTCATAAACCTGCGACGTTCCTTATGATGCCACCTCTTAACTTCAGCACAAATTCGGACGGACGTGTCTGATGTTCCTTATATTGTTGCCTCTTAACGCCGGTAGGCTACCTCTTAAGGTTGGCCCAAACTCGGATGAACACGCCTAGCGTTCTCTATGATGCCACCTCTGAAGGCCGGCAGGCTACCTCTTAAGGTCGGTGCGAACTCAAACGGACGCGCCCGATGTTCCCTATGATGCCATCTCTTAAGGTCGACAGGCCACGTCTTAAGGTTGGCCTGAACTCGGACGGATGCGCCCGGTGTTCCCTATGATGCTGCTTCTTAAGGCTAGCAGGCCACCTCTTAAGGTCGGCTCAAACTTGGATGGATGCATCCGATGTTCCTTATTGTTGCCTCCTAAGGGCTTATATGCCCTACGCCTAAGTAATGCTGCCTCCTAAGGCAGGCACGGGTTTGGGCTCATACGCCTCACACCTAAGTAATGCCGCCTCCTAAGACTGACATAGGTTCGCGCTCATACGCCCTACGCCCAACTAGCGTTGCCTCCTAATGTTGGCACGGGCTCAGGCTCAGACGCCTCACTCCTAACTAATGCTGCCTCCTAAGGTCGGCATGGGCTCGGGCTCAGACGCCCCACGCCCAAGTAGTGCCGCCTCTTAAGGTTGGCACGGGCTCAGGCTCAAACACTTCACACTCAAGTAATGTCGCTTCCTAAGGCCAGCATGGGCTTGGGCTTAGATGCCCCACGTCCAACAAACGTCACCTCCTAAGGCCGGCATGGGCTCGGGATTATATGCCCCACGCCTAAGAAATGCCGCCTCCTAAGGTTGGCATGAGCTAGGGCTCATTAGCTCCAAATTCAACAAGTGTTGCCTTGTAAGACCAGCACGAACTTGGACTTGCACGCCTAATGTTCAGCCTTGGCACGTGCTGCCTCCTAAGGCCGGTGTGACCTCAAGCTGCTACGCCCCACGCTCAAGCAACATCACCTCCTAAGGCCAGCATAAGCTCGGGCTTATACTCTCCTAACAAGGGAACTCTTCCAAACGACTGGAAGCAGGTGAAGGCTATCCAACTCCTTCATCATAAATGTTCTCCCCGCTGCAGTACAGCTGGAAGAACATCTGGGGGCATCATCTATCGCGTAGTTTAGGCCACTCTTATTACTCTCTCAGCATTTCACACTAGCTAGAGATGGGGCATATGAAGAGGGGCAAAAATTGCCGTCGGATCTAAAACTCTGTACACGACCTGATAGAGGATCAGGTTACCTGACTACAGGGTAAATAGGCGGAACTGGCACCACTCGTTCCGCCTAAGACCAGCTGGAATCTAACGGAAACTTGCCTAGCCTGCCAAAAGATTCAACGCAGCTAGGGCAGAAGATACGATAAGATGGACCTGACCATTTATACCCTGACAGCAGACAAGTAGTCTGACAGAAGGGGTACTAGAGGCTATCAAGTAAGGGTTCCCCCATGTTATAAATAGAGGGAAAGACCCCCAGTGAAAGGGGGCCCCCCCTCGGAGAGGGAGAGCGTATTTTGTAATTCTAGAAATTCTAGTGCATAGTTGGGAGCACCATTCTTCCCTCAGATGTACACCCCTTGTGGTAGAACTGGGTTACCAAATCTCTGATTTCCTTTGTGCGTGCTTGTTGATTGTCGATCTTTCCTCCTATGCAACGGATGATAATGGCTAAGTAGCTCCCCCTACCCGTATACATCTTTTGGTGGCCTTCCGAGGCTCATCAACTAGCAACGCGGTGTGCGTGAACCACGCAAGGCACGATGATGCTTTCGTATGCGAAGGCAGGCAAGTGGGTGTGCAGCGAAGACGATGCTCTTGGATGTGTAGTGAAGATCTTGGAGAGCAACAACTTCTTCTAGATGTTTTCCCTCTTCTCTTGGACACAATATAAGTAGAAGTAATTTCTTAGGGTGTATTTAACAAAGGAAGGGACCTCTATTTATAGACGGCTTATCAACTCTTAGGAAGTCTTTGGAAGGTCTATGTAGTTGTTGGAGACAAATCCAAGGCAGATTAGACCGAAATCAGGGTCATAATGATTCTGACAGGATCATCAGATGTCTGGATTTAAGGTCAAACGTCTGGCTCTTCGTCTGATCTAAAGGTCGGTCATTTGATCTAGAAGGGTTGACCATTTGGACTGTGTTGGATCAAGATGGACATCTAAGAAGTCATTTTAAGACATCTGGGAAATTAATCAGACGTCTAATTCTAAGATGGGTTAGTTCTTGTTTTGACAAGATCGAAGCAGGGATCTAGATCTTGTTGCTCAGACGACAAGTCGAACGTCTGACAAGATGTTTGGAAAGACAATTCTCTGCGAGAATGGATTTCTTGAGAGGCTAACGGCTATAACCATCTGACAAAAGTGATTTAGGTTAGATCTAGTCCAAACGTCAATTTATCGGACGTCTGGAAAGTGAAATAAATGTGATTAAAAGGTAATCCTTGAAGATCAGTTCTGACAGGACAACGATCCTCTAATTGGACGTTTGGCAATGTCATTAGACGTCTTGTAAGACGTCTGGACTATGGGTTGGTTGTCAGAAAGCAATGAACAGGGAATACTAAGTCCAGCCTAAGTGTTTGGACGTCTGGACAAGAGGTCAGATGTCTTAAAGTTCAAGATCGGATGTTTGAAGTCTATATTGAATGTCTGATCGAGCTGTCTGATTACTATTTTAGTTTTCTAAGTGATTTTTAAGATTGTTTAAGTATCCTAAGGTAGTGTAAGTGTTCCTAGGACTTTAGGTATGTTACTTTGGGCTCTTTAACATTTATCTAAGAAAATAAAACAGCAAGTACATAAAGACAAATACAATGACATAAGAAAAATCTATCATATTCTTCTCGTTTCTTCAAGCTTCGACTTCACACGAGGTTCCATCACTTCTTTTCTTCCATCAAGCTCCTCCAATCTGCCATAGACGCGAGCTTGAGCTCCTTCACACTTGATTCCATTTGCATTTATCCTGAAACTTATATTTAAATGCAAATGTCAAATAATAAGTATTTTGTTATTATCAAAATTAACGATCGTGGTGTCCTTGCAACCAAGTCACTTCCACATGTTTTGTTCTTTCGTTGGGTGGTTAACAATTGAACAAGCACCTTTTCTTTTTCAAAAAAAATGTTTTATTCTTTTGTGGAAGACTAGATCGTTAGCTATGAAGAGGGTTACCTTGTTATCGCACTTCATCTCCATGGGACCAGATCAAGGTTTTAAATATCGATATTGTAATGCCCCGAATTTGTAGTATTCTAAATAGGCTAATTAAAAACCTTAATTGGTTGCTTAATATGAGATTAAGGGTTTAGGGAACCCTAATTTAGTGATTATTAGCCTTAGAATTAAACAAATCCCCTAAGTCATTAACAAAATATTAATAAATGAAAAGTTGAGGGGCCATTTGTGAGAAAAGCATGTTTGGAGGCCTTTCTTAAGGCTTAAGAAAGAAGCTGAAGGGCTTGGATGTAAAATATCCAACCCTTATTTAAGAGAGAGAGATTTAAAAATTTAAAAGAAAAAAATCTCATTTTTCTTCTGGGGCCCCCCCCCCCCCCCCCCCGCACCCCCCCCCAGTCGGTTCCTTCTCCTCCAACCGATGCACCCTCATCCCCCTCCTCCCTGCCAGCTACTGCTGCTACGAGGAGGAGAAAGGAAGGAAGAGGAGGAGAGCTGTTGCTGTTGTGGTTGTTGCTGGTATTGCGTGAAAGAAAGGAGGAGAGGAAAGGAGGTGGTGCTGCTGTTGTAGCTGCTAGCATTGCTACTGTTGATGTTGCTGCTGCGATTAGGAGAAGAGAAAGGAGCTCCAACTGAGGTAAGGTTTCTCTCTTGAATCCATCCTTTGTTCCTATGCCTAGGAATATTAGAAAAAGGTGGTTGTGTATAAAAATACCATGTTGCATGTGAAATGGTAGAGAACTTTTCCCTTTTTGGTTCCATGTTTGTGGGTGATAAAGGGGAGAGTTTTCATCTAACTAGCCAGGTAGGCTTATAGATAAAATGATGGGTGTTTGGCAATGTGAATTGGGTGCTGAGATCACCTAGTACCATAATGTAACGCACTGAACATGGACTGAGAGCACCCAATACCGGTACTGGTGATCAGGACCGGTATTGGATGATTCTAGTTGGTGAACTGGGGCTGCCTAGTACTGGTATTGGCTGCGTTGTGTTGGTTTAGGTTGGTGGTGCCTAGTACCGGTACTGATGGCCAGTACTGGTACTGGCTGGAACCCGGGATTTGGTTCTGGGGTTATCGGACATCTGACAAATTCATTAGACGTCTGATAGCCTTAGTCTTGACATCTGATCTCTTGGTTAGACGTCCCTGCAACTTGATTGCAATTACAAGGACTAAGCCCTTAACATTTGGACGTCTGACATTGCATCAGGACGTTCAATGTGCTCGTTTGGACGTCTAGCCAAGGAATTAGACGATCGTTTGTAACTGTTTGTGGCTTTTGGTGTGAAGCCATTGTTGGATGTCTGTTTTAATAGTTAGTCGTCCAGACTAGTCTCTGGATGTCCAAGGAAGAGTTTGGATGTCCAATACTATTGACTTGGGATGGGTCTCCCTGGTCTTTTATCTTCGGACGTCTTGGTTGTGTATCAGACATCCTATGATGCACTTTTGGACGTTTGACACTTGTGCTAGACGTTTGATAAGATACATGTGGTCTTGTGTGTGGAATTTCCCCACGTGGGTCGGGAACTTTAAATGATTAGTTAAATCCATGTCTAGTGCTAGGAATGGAAGGTATTTGTCCATGTTAATGTCTAATGTTAGAAACTTGGATTTTGGGCATAATCGGGACTCACGATGATTAGTCCTAATGAGAAATGGAGTGAAACTAAGTATGATGCATGAGGCCATGTTGTTAGGATATCTGTGATACTAGATGCGTGATATTAAACAAGGTTTAATATCAAACGTGGAAAGGGTATAGGAACCCTAATTGGTGAATAAGCATTACTCTGGGATGATAGAGTGTGGGTTCTATCAAGAACCTTGGTAATAATAAAATATGAGGAACTGAATTGGGGATTCAATGTTTGGAACTTGATGCTGGAGACACCTAGTACCGATACTGGTAACTTGTGTCGGTATTAACTGGCTTAGCATGAGCTAGAGGTGGAACTTAGTCAAGTACTGAGGGCACCTAGTATCGGTATTAGTGACCATACCGATACTGGATGGGTTCAATAGCCATGACAGAGGGTGCCCGGCACCGGTGCTGATGCTCAATACTGGTATGGGTTGAATCTTTTGGAAAGGTGTGGTTTGTGCCTAGGACTAATAGTGGCGTTCGGTACCCGTACTAGCTAGTTCTGGAAACTATACCAGGGTTGCCCAGTGCCGGTACTAAGGTCGAGTACCGGTACTGGCTGGCTTGTTGGAGGCTGTGTTGTAGGTGCACAGTACCGGTACCAAAGCTTAGTATCGATACTGGTACTCTACAGCTTCGTGGGTGAAGAGGGTGCCCAGCACTGGTACCTAAGGGTAGGATCGGTATTGGTGTACTCGTTCTTTATCATTGAACTTTAGAGGAAGATAAAATTGGCTTAACCCGGCTAGGGGTTGGAGTTTGAATTTGGAGATCAAGGATCTCTTGGGTTCAAGATGCTAACACATGTGTGGGTACTGGTGGTCTTGATTACAGAGGATCTTGGCGATGCAAAACTCGGGATTTGGACACGAAAGGTGGGTTTTGAGTGTACTAATGATAGGGAGCAAGTCCATGATGTTTGATAGTTTGTTGAACGTAATAATTATATTGAACTGTGTGATTCCAATAGTTAGAAATCCTGTGTAATGTTAGAACCTAATTGGGGGTCTAGCAGATGCCCCAATGGATAGGGATGAATGGGGAAAAAATGCAATTAGACCCTAGAGGGGTAAAGCATCTGTGTGTGTGTGTGTGTATTTGTGGGTGGGTATGTGCATACACCTATAATTTGATCATGAATCTCCCTAAACACATTAAAATCAATCTAAATTGACTAAGTAATCGCTTGAATCTCACGAGATGACAACTGTGACTCGATCCGAATCTAATGAAAGGAAATGCTTGGATCCTAAGGTCTTGGATAAGACCCTAGGAGATCCATTAGGTCCTTAGGATTGCGTTCCGGGCACAAAATCCAAATGAAATCAAAGAGATGGTAAGTCAACTAGGTGAGCTCGTAAGGCTGCACCCTTTGACTTGGTCAACCGCGGGTTCACTGCTCGGGTAGAAGGCCGAGCTGTCAGGGTAGCAAGAGGCTACCAAGAAGATCTATCTCGGAACAGGAAAGGTTTCTAGGTTCAGTGACAAAGCCTTGGGGCTGTCACTGGTATTTGGTACTTGAATGTACCCGAATCCGGCTCAATGTGAAGGTACTTAAGCGTAAGCAAGAGGCTCACTAGGCACCTGCATTTGCGGAGAGGCCGGGGCATTGTGATGGATTGGTTGAGATCTCATCCGACGACGGATTAAGAGGGCACACCCGAGGACTGCGCTCCTACGTGGAGCTGCTCCTAGCGGGAGCATTTGTGTGGCTCGGCAATTCTAGCCAATCCTACGATAATGATTTGGTTTGTTTCGTGACTGGTCCTTATTGGACAGAGATTGGGCTTGTGTTTGTGGTCACAAGCCTTAGGCTTGGGTAGCTCCCATGAGGCCCGGCTCTTCTGACTAAAGTCAGCAACGTACTCAATAGGTCGAGAACGGGCACGCCTTTCTAGAGGATTAATAGCTTCCTAGCCTCTCCCCTTGCCAGGGTAAGACTATAGGGCTGGAATTCAAAGGAAAGGATTGCGTCTTAATCTCTTTTAGTAGAGGGGGGTGATTCCCATAATTTGATCATTGAGGCGAGTGAAGGAATAAATTATTATACCAAATCGTTGGAAGAACTTGAGTAGCTTGTTAATGGGTTGTTAGGCCAAGGTGATTGGGTGTGCCAAGCAGGGTTCAGGAAACTGGAACCTAAAGTGTAGGTTTGGGCTAGGAACTAGCCAACAAACGAAATTGTACACTACTTTGGTTGAGATACAAAAAATGATTGTTCCCTGCTGAGCCGATTGGCTCATCTCTACTTTGTGACCTACTTTCAGGTTGTCGTCGCGGGTCGTCGACGTACGGAATGTCTCTATGCAAGTTTGTGTGTGCTCTGTTGACAGGTACATTTATTTCTATGCTTTGGTTTACAACAAATTATGTTTTTGTTATTGTTTTCTATATCAATTATGTGCCATTATTTTCGTACTTTCTTCTATTTTATGTCATAAATGAAACTTTTTTTTTAAAGCTCGACTTAATAAGGTACAACTCGAATCAAGATAAACCAACCTCTTTCCTTTCTGTCTCTTAGGACTCCAACTCTCATTTTGGGGTTTAAGTTTTG
This sequence comes from Thalassia testudinum, assembly GCA_037157565.1. NCBI lineage: Eukaryota > Viridiplantae > Streptophyta > Magnoliopsida > Alismatales > Hydrocharitaceae > Thalassia > Thalassia testudinum. Next base: position 62,332,758 of record JAZHRO010000030.1, read on the forward strand.
GGGCATGACAGATATCGATATCGATATCGTATCGACAAGTCAAAAAAGTGATATATCGGGAATATATTGTTGATATCGGTGAATTTTGGGAAATCGCTCAGAAAGGTCCAAAATGTCACAAATTTTATAAAAATTAACGTTTTAATAACTAATACATCATGAAGAAATGTCTAGAAGACGAAAATCATAAATTTTGAATGAAAATCTAATAAAAATGCACTAGTCGTATATCGACAAAGTCATATATTGAAAAGAAAGTATACAAAACATGATAATAATTAAAAAATGTTCATAGTATATGGAACATGGAAAATGTCACAAACCTATTACACTTATGGTAATGTTCATGCCTTAGTTGCACTGATTTTCTTATCAGTTTCAACATGCTCTCTATTTCAATACTCTTCTTTTTCTCATTGACCTACCTCAGATTTCGTGAACCACCCTATTACTCTTCTCATGATGATCTCAAGACATGAAATCACAAATACTATCACCAAAGATGCACTTGGTGATAGAAGATACAATTTAGATTACACAGGAGTATATAATGAACAAATATGAATGGTCAAATAACTAGAGCCCTTTCTTATCAGTTCCAACACGTTCTCCATTTCAATACTCTTATCTTTCTCATTGGTCTGTCTCACATTTCGTGAATCACCCTATTACTCTTCTCATTATGAGTTCAACACATGAAATCACATCTCCTACCAACAAAGATGCACTTGGTTAAAGAAGACAGTTTAGATAATACAAGTGTATATAATAGACAAATATGAACGCTCAAATAACTAGAGGAAAATTGTGTCTATCATGGCATAATACACAATTTGTAAGATTAGTGGAGATCGACAAAGCACCAGTGTGTAAGTACTTAGATAAGCCATACTGAAACAAGGTTGTTGTGGGGAAAAGAAAGAAGAACCATTATGAATGACATCCTTTAATCAAAGGAAGATGATAAGATAACCCTTTTAATACCCCCATGAATTATTAAAATGCTTGGTTTTATGCATTTTTTTATAGAGGTTTGAAGATGCTAATGTATTTCTCACCCACATTTTAGAATCTTCTTATTTTTTAATAAGTAAAATCAAGTGCAATGACTTAATCGTTGACAGAGGATGTATGCTCTACAATTGATATATTTGATGGACTACAAGGGAGCAAGAACACTAGCATGTACAGCTCTAAAGTTTAACAAAAGTCTATGATATCGACGATATATCTCCGATATATCGGTGATATCGGTGATATATTGGTGATATCATAGAAAAAAGATACTTCATGTGATATTGATATGTCTAAACCCATTAATACCGATATATCGGCAATATATCAAACCCTGGACTAGATACTGGAACCTGTAGATCGATTGGAATTGATCTAATCCACATAAGCTCAGATGTGGTTTGAGTTGTAGCTTTAATATGTTCTTATTCCGCTATGTAACCAGATTGCCCCCGATAAACAAGCAGACATCAGTGGTAGACTTCTCATCTTTTGGACATCCAACATAGTTGGCATCTGTGTAGGCCACCACATCTAGGGAGTTCTTGCTAGTGAATAGCAATCCCTTTCTTGGAGCCAACTATAGGTACCTAAGGATCATTAAAGCTGCTCTCCAGTGTACTTTCCTTGATTTATCCATGAATTGACTCAATTTGCTTACCACAAGCACAATATCAGGCCTTGTGACAGTGACATAGTAGCTTTCCTACTAAGCATCTGAACATCCTGACATCTGCTTACTCTGAATTGTATTCATATAGATGCATGCTAGGGTCCATGGGAATAGAAGCGGGCTGTGCCCTTACTATGCCTATCGGAATAGATCTACTACATACTTCCTCTGAGAAATACTACTCCGCATGCATTCTGAGTCACCTCAATTCTAAGGAAATAACAGAGTGATCCCAGGTTCTTTATAATAATGTGTGTGGATAATGCGGTGGTGCCACGTGGCAAATCAGTTAGGCCACATGGCAGTGTCACATGGCAGGTTTTGTTTACCCTAAGGGGCGTCAACCCTAAGGGGTGATTTTGGTTTTGCTTGGAGTCCAAGTCATGATCCTTTTAGTATGGTATTTTATTTTTTAGGAAGTTAAGAAGATTTGGTCTTTTCTATTTTAAGGTGATATAATTTAGTTTATTTCTTATTTTAGAGATTAGGTTTATTCTCTTTATAAGAGAGAACCTATGTAATTGTTTGGAGTTGAGTTAATGTAATATTTCTTTCTAACATATCCACTCCCTTTTCTCTCCCTCTCTTCGTCGTCGTCTGCTGTCATCTCTCTCTCCCTATTCACTTATGCAGCCACCATTGGCAGCACCCTGCTGCTACCATCTCTTCCCAGGTGGAAGAGTCTCCACGCTCCCGTATTGCGTCAATCTCCACATGGTGTTAAAGCATATGATCTAGGTTCTTCCTAGGGATTTTTCTACATGCGTGTGAGGAGAAGGAAAAGAAGCCTCTTCCCACGCACAAAGTCTTTTTTTGTGACTTGGTGAAAAGAGTGTAGCACCGAACAACGTCAACCTCGGCCATGGTCGAAGTCTTTCCCAACCTCTTTTAAAAGTCGAAGTCTTTTTCGGCTAGGTTGAAGTCTTTCCTAGCTCTTAATCAGAATCGAAGTCTTTTTTGGTTCAAATTATCTTGAAGGATGATGGCGAGTTCAGCGATACAAGTTTCCGATGAGACAAAGATGCTTGTGCACGGAACCACAATCAGGTTAGTTGGTTCTTCCAATTATGTTCTCTGAGCACGTGCATTCAAGATCTTTGTCGGTGGATAGCAGAAGCTACACGTCCTCCTTGAAGAAGAACCAAAGACGAAAGATGCAACCAAAAAGAAGTTGGAGAAGAGTGTATCAATTTATACAAAGACAAGACAACTGCTCCAATAGCCACGATTTCAAAGGTTGCCAAAGAAGCAACAACTCTAGAGGTGGCAAGAGGTTTCGCAGTTACATCAAAAGAAGATGGTGGAGCATCTGGCTGCACCATCAACAAGACAAGTAAAGCAAGTCATCGTCCTCCCAGCCTCGACTTGAGGGGGAGTGTGGAGAATTAGGTGGTGCCACGTGGTAGATCAGTTGGGCACATGGTAGGTTTTGTCTACCCTAAGGGGTGATTTTGGTTTTGCTTGGAGTCCAAGTCGTGATCCTTTTAGTATGGTATTTTATTTTTTAGGAAGTTAAGAGGATTTGGTCTTTTCTATTTTTAGGTGATATTATTTAGTTTGTTTTCTATTTTAGAGATTGGGTTTGTTCTCTTTATAAAAGAGAACCTATGTAATTGTTTGGAGTTCAGTTAATGTAATATTTCTATCCAACATATCAACTCCCCCTCTCTCCCTCTCTTCTTTGCCTCCTGCTGCCATCTCTCTCTCCCTATTCACGTATGCAGCCACCATTGGCAGCACCTTGTTGCTGCCATCTCTTCCCATGTGGAAGAACCTCCACACTCCCGTATTGCGTCAATGTCCACAAAGTGCTTAGTCAGAGATTACTTGGTAAGTGAAATGCCTTCTGCATCATCCCTTGTCCGTATAATATTGTTCATACAAGCATCACTATTTCTCCTTTTTTATGAACAAAGAGTGGTCAACGGAAGATCTCTTGAAGCCAACCCTCTCAATCACATTCGAGAGGTTTTGAAACCATGCTCTTGGACTCTGCTTTAGTTTATAAACTGCCTTATGCAAACTGCAGACCTTGGAACACCACCTCCCCCCCACCCCCCAATCCTCAAATCTCAGAGGTTGCTGCAGATGGACTTCTTCCTTTAGATCATTATAAAGGAAATCATTCTTGATGTTAAGTTAATGGAGAGGCCAATTGTAGTGAACTACAACCGAAATAAGTATGCGAACTCTAGGAAGTCAAGCAACTTGAGAGGTGTCAATGTAGTTAATCCATACGCTTAAGTGTATCCCTTTATTACTAGATGACCTTTATATCTCTCAACTAACCTATCCAGATGATATTTGATGGTAAATACCCATTTGCATCCTACCATCGTTGCATCATTTGGAGGCTGAATGAGTCTCCAAGTCCCACGAGAGTCTAGTGTAGCCATCTCTTCCTCCATGGCTTGTCACTTTGGATTACAAAGTGCCTTCTGATGGGTAGTAGGTGTTTGAACAGTAAAGGGAATAAGAGAAAACTATCGATACTGAGGAGTGAGACTCACTATAGATACGTACTTGGACATCAGATGCAAAGTGTATGACCTAATGCCCTTGTAAGGCAATGGGGAAATCAAAATTGTCTACCCCTAGATCTCTTGTCTCACTAGGCTTAGGCTCAGAGTCTTCAGTTGTTGTAGTCTCAAGCTACTGAGGTATATCAGAGCCTCTTCGAGCAACAGGAATGTAGGTCTCCATATCGGTAGGTATAGGACTCTCCTCAGGAGTAGAAGATATCGACTCCATAGGAGCTCCTAGAAGGGGTGGTTCTTCTTGTTGAATCTAACAACGAGAATAGATCATCCTAAACCTACTCTCGGATTGATTAGTAGGAGGAGGTGACTGCTTTATAAATCTGCTCTTTGGTGGACTCTCAGATAACCGCCTCTGTGGTTCATCCAAGGATATGGGAATTGGAATGACTGCCTCATCCTCGGGTGCCGGAGTGGTAATGCACGAGCTAGACATAGAATAGTAAGGAGGGAATTCCATGAAAGTGATATCTGCACTCACATAATAGTGTCGACCAACAAGATCATAACATGTGTAACCTTTTTAAGTTCTTGAATACCTAACTAAGACACACTTGACCGCCTTAGGAGTTAACTTATCCTTGCTGGGTCCATGGAAATGCACAAATGCTACACAACCAAATACCTTGAGTCGAACCCCAAAGAGCTCACGATATGGAAATAGAATTAAGTAAGGTATATGCTCATCAATAATAGTAGATGGCATTCTATTGATGAGATAACATGCAGTAAACACCACATCTCAGTATGAAATAGGTACACTATTATGGATTAGAAGTGTACGTGCCACATCCAAAATATGGTGATGTTTCCTCTCGATCACACCATTCTGCTATGACATGTAAGGACAACTTGTCTGACAGATAATCCCACATTCCTTGTAGAAGGTATGGAGAGTTTAGGTGTAAAACTCCAGGGCATTATGAGATCAAATGATCTTTACATTAGCTCCAAATTGGTTTTTTACATCCACTATAATGGTTTTGATCGTGTCACTTGCTTTGACTTAGATTTCAATAGGAACACTCATGTTAATTGAGAGAAATCATCCACAACAATCAAGTAAAATTTGTGATTTGCATGATCGGGAGCACAACCAAGTTGTAATTGAAACATAGACTCTGAGCTTTGTTGCTGCCGTCTTGGAAATGAGCTCGTATGATGCTTTCCTAATTGACACGTCTCGCATTGAAAAGTAGCTATACGTGGAATTTGTGGTATCACACGTCGAAGCTTTGGCAGTGGAAGATGGCCTAACCGGAGATGTCACAAATAACTAAATGATCCACCTGATGCAAGCAACATGTCTTGCATATGGTGATTGCACAAGGTGGTAGATGCCTCCTCCTTCATGGCCACAACCAATTACTCGACCTGTCAGTATGTCTTGAATAGTAAGTGACATTGCATCAAATGCTGGTCTGCAATTCAATTCCTTTGTAATTTCACTGATAAAGAGTAGACTTAAAGGGAAATCGGGAGCAAGAAGAACATTCTCCAATCGTATGTGTGGAGCAAACTGTACCTCCCCCTGACCAGTAATTGGAGAATGCCTTCCATCAGCTACCAATATGGTTCTTCCTAATCGGACTGATCTAAGCTCGGAAAACTATCTAGTGTCACCACATATATGCAGAGATGCACCCTAATCAACTTGCCAATCTGTAACCTTAGACTAACATGTAATGTCAATCTCGGATGTATCACACTACCTAAGTCTTTGGATCATTGTATCATACTTGATCTGAGGAATGGTAACTGTCTCATGCACCAACTCTGGTACAGCAAAGGCTCGATATTTGGCCAAAGAATTCCCATACACCATGCATTGGGACATAGGATGTCTCTGGCTCCTACGACCACGTCCATGTCCACGTCCACGTGCAGATGGTAATCTACCTCTACTCATCCCTTAAGAGGTTGTTAGAGCACCCATATGCCCTTGAGATTTTGCAAGCTTTTCTAAATGCTTTGATTTAGTAAGAATATGTTTCTTGCCAAGTTTTTCGGTGACAAAATCAATCCCATCAACCAACATAACTGGGCCAATGATGGGGCTTTCGAACTCCCCTTGGTTCCCTTCGCTCGCATTAAGCGAGTCGATGACCTCAAATGCCATACTCTTCACAATCGAAAGCTCGCAATGAACAACCAACTAACAACAAGGTGGGGAACTACTACATCCAACCACCTTAGTGCCTTGAACCAACAAGAAAACAACACCCATGGTCTAGTGCATACTTTTGAGGAGCAATAAACCTATATATGGTCTTGTATGAGGTTATGCCAAGTTGTTGAAGCCTTGTGAACATCCTGTGTGCCCTCAACAGTGCCAAGAAGAGAGAAACGAAGCATTTCCGGTCCTCTACAAGGATTGTTAATCCTCTGACTATGCTCTACAAGAGCTGGTGGAGCTCCGAAGATGTGTAGTGGTGCACTACGGGAGTAGGTGATGCTCCAGGGTTGAGATCAACCTCTAATGGTCCTCAAGCATTGTTGCTACTACTTACTAGATTTGTTGTTGCCATTATCGATGAGCCTTCTTGCCGTTGCTGTTTCGGTGATGGGTCATCGGAGGGTGGCAACTCTAGTAAGGGTTTGCCGATGGGCAGGTGGTTTGGTGATGTGGCATTAGAGAGGGATTTTACCATTGGAAGATGCCCCCTTAGGGTTTCTCCCTAAGGCACAACCCCCACTAGGGCACAAATGAATGGGATTACTCTTCTTTCTTTAGGGTTTGGCATAAATCCGAAGAAAAAGAAGCGATTCAAATCTATTTGGTAGAAGAAAGAAAAAAAGATGAGAATCAAGAAGGTATAGAGGCTAGCCTAAAATTGCTGCTCTAATACTATGTGGGGAGAAAAATGTTCTATGTTTTTGGAAACTCAAGACCTCTCTCTATACAGACAAGGCCTTTGAAAAGTAAGAAAATAAAAGACTATCAAAAACGTAAGAGAAAAGTGCTCATCTCTTTCTACAACTTCCAAATGGTAATAATAATAATAAATCTGGTGTTGCAATTAGAATTACTTCAAGCAGTTCGTTTCAAATGCATCACCACATTTGCATGATTCAAAGGAACCATACTACCATCTGGTCAAAGTTCAGCAGACGTTACTTCTTTGACATCAAAGAGATCTACTATTTGGGATTCATTATTTCACTTCTGTAAGATGTCTCCCTTTTTATATTTTGTGGATACTCTGGGAACTGTAATGCTGGTTGATTTTACCAGGTGCATAGGCTGGATAAAGACACTAGTGGAATATTGGTGCTGGGGAGGACTGCCACTAGCACTTCCATCCTTCATTCACTTTTCCGCGAGAAAACATTTGGAGCCTCCAGTGTAAGTTCTTTTGGAATGTAAACATAATGCAATTCTCTGTAGTAGAGTCAATGTTGTGAAAACTACAAGAATTTTTTAAAGCAAATTGCAAGAATGCTTCTGTCCAGTTGGCTGATTACAAGATGTTCCCTACAGTAGAAAATTGTTGTTTATGTTGACTTTTTGTCCCCTGTGAAGCCCGTTGCAGGAAACGATTGCCATGTGTGTGTGTGCGTGTGTATATATATATATATATATATATATATATATATATATATATATTGATGCTATTTCACTGCAGCCATACAGCCCTCAAAAGCACGAAAGGCCTTGCCCTCTCCGTCCTAGATCTGAAAAACATGGTCCAGGATCCATTCTTCCTGCCACCAGAGACTCCCAAACGGTTGACTCCGAGAAAAAATCCATCTGTTCATGATTTAATTTTACCCTTTATGAGTTGAAGAAATAATCTGTTTCTCTAAACGAATGCACAACATGGCTAATGAAGGAATATAATAAGGTTCAAGGAAAGGAAATTTTGAATATGTTAGAGAATAAAATAGATTAGGATTAAATTTGTTAAGATTGGTTTTCTTTTCTATTTTAATTTTTCCTATTTTAGTAAAGAGTTTTATTGTTTCCTATCCCTAAGTCATCTTTCTATATAAAGAGAGTTATGACTTGCTTAATAAAGTAACACAGTGCATTTTCTCCAACAGAATCAGCCAGAAAATTTAGCAAATGCAAGTTTTCTGGTCATTAATAAAGTGTTGGATGAACTTTTGGAACAATCCTTTGTGTAAATTAGGCTTTATTCCTTTGTTCCATGTCAGTAATAGCCAAAAATGTTCCTTGCTTTTAATGGTTTCAGTTCTTTTTCATGCTGGCCTTTCATTTTTGTGTTTTCAGAATATTGGCAAGCCTCAAAGAATATTGCAAAAAAAGTATTGGGCTTTGGTCATTGGAACCCCAAAACAGCCAAGAGGAGTAATTTCTTCCCCTCTTGCCAAGGTTACTCACTCTCATCATATGGACATCTTAGGTTCTTATGCCAGAAAGAGATTTTCATTTAATTAAATAATACGATAGTAACTTCTCAACATTTTGTGTTTTTTTGGTTGCGAGAGAAATAAAAAACCAATCGGTTTAAGTGGAGAGGTCCATCCATTAGTATCAGCCACTTTCAATTTACCCATCTGTAGATTCAGGACTATTTTGTCAACAGTGGTTACTGGTCTTTTGTTCTCTACTTCTTTAATGTCAAATTATCAATATGTGCTTTTGTGTTAGTGTGAAATAAGGGGTCATGTGGCACATGTGTGTGCGTGCAGTCTCACGCGTGACTTGGCGTGAGTTGATGCCTTGAAGAGTCCAAATTTACTTATTTACTAAGTTAGGAAAACAAGATTTGTTTGAGTCAATTTGAATTTGCTTTGAGTAGGTTGTTAAATATTTGTTTCCTTGATTGTAGGGTGATTGGATTCTTATAATTAAGAAACCAACACACCATTCTTATTTGAGTTCAAATAATAATTTTTCCTATTCTAAGAACTCCTCCACAATGTCTCTCTTTTTCGCCAACTCTCTTCCACACCATCTTCTCTCCACATGTGGACCTTCTCCTCCCACATGGGTTCACCAAAGCACTCCAATTCTTCACAATGTCTAACCCATTCCTTTGTTTGTCATGCTGTTGTTTTAAAACTGATTGTATTGCTGTCATCATCATCTATTTTTCCATTCAATATTTACTATTTCATCAACTAGATTGTCATTCAATAAGGTGAGCCAATGGTCTTATTTAATAAGGTAAAAGACTTGGTTTTGACTAGGTTAGAGATAGGCAGTACAAGTTTCTTTATCGGCTTCAAGTTTTACGGTTTGCAGTACAACATAACTCAACAGTACAATCACGTGCATGTGCACATGTGCAATGCATTTTTCCTAATCAGTGTCAACTTATACATAAAAAAAATTACCTGCTCTCTCACATGTCCTGGGGTAAGGTGGTAACTGCTATCTTCTACTTTCTAAAATGGAAATACTTGCTTTTCATCAATGAACAAAGAAATTCACATTTCCATGTTAGTCAGTCTCAACAGTACAAATTAATTTATTGAATAATCTGCATTTATTCTTGACCGTTAGAGTTCGCGTGGCGCCCATGTTGGGCATGTGAATGTGTGTGCACGTAGGTTTAGGGTGTGGTGTTTTCAAGTTTGTTTTGTGCCACATGTGGAAGATTATTTTTCATTGGTTGTTAGAGTCCAAATTAGGATTGAGTCAATTTAGATATAGATGGTTTGTGATTAAGTTTGTTTAGGAAATAGGAATTGCAATTCCTAAATTAGTTAGGATTGCAATTAGGATTGTGATTACGATTGTATGAGATTGGTTCTCTTTAAATAGAGATCAAATCTCCTTATTCTCTTGAATTTCAATAATAATATTTCTTACTTCAAGAACTCCTCTCCTTTCTCTCATCTCCCCCCCCCCCCCCCTCTTCCTCCTCTCACCATGCGTGCAACATAGAAGAAGGCCTACTCCTCTTACATGGTATTAGAGTGGATCCTCCTGGTCCATTGATCTCACACACGTGTGAAAAAAGAGAAGGATATCTCTCTCCACGTGGAGTTGAGCCTAAGGTCGAACGCTAAGCCAAGTTCAAGTTCAAGGTGCATGAACCTCGCATGCACTTGGGAAAGCCAAGTAGTGGACATTAACTCTGGGGTGTACAAAAAGAGGCACAGAGACCTCAAAGTTCAAGTTTAGGGGATGCGTGAACCTCTTATGTATCAAGGAACGTCAAAGCTACAACACTTGACTCCTGGGCATACAAGAAAAGGCATAAAGACCTCCACAAGTTGGAAAGTTGCAGTTATGGCTGACGCAGAGGTCCAAATCTACAAACTCTACGTTATCCTAGAGAGCACACCTGAAAATCATGAGGGAACTAAGGCAAAGGGGAGAAGGAGAATTACGTGGCCTCTTTTACATCCGCAGATTCAAAAAAGTTTTAGGTTTTAATCAAAGAAGAAGAGAAAATGATTGCGGTCGTAGCAATGACTTTTGAGGCTACCAAAGAAGCAACGACTACTAAGGTTGCAAAGGATTCAAAGCTACACCAAAAGATACGTTCAATGAAGATTCAAGAGCATATATGAATGCAGATGATGAAGAAGAATGGTGGGACATCTAGCCTCACAAAAGTTAAAGGAAAAAAAATTCATGCAAGTCTTCACCCTCTACGGCGTTCGACTTGAGAGGGTGTGTTAGAGTATGAACTAAGCCATGTGGCAAGTGTCATGTGACTGTTAGTAGTGAGTCATGTGTGGGGCCCATGTTGGGTGCGTGAATATGTGTGCATGCAAGTTTAGGGTTTGATGTTTCCGAGTTTGTTTTGTGTCACATGTGGCAAATTATTTGTAATTGGTTGTTAGAGTTCAAATTAGGATTGACCGATTGAGTCAATTTAGGTATAGGTGATTTGATTTAGTTTGTTTAGGAAATAGGATTTGCAATTTCTAAATTAGTTAGGATTGCAATTAGGATTGTGATTGGGATTGTAATTGAGATTGATTCTCTTTAAATAGGAGACTAAATCTCCTTATTTTCTCTTGAGTTCCAATAATAATGTCTCCTACCTTAAGAACTTCTCCTTTCTCTCTCATCTTCCACGCCACCATCCTCTCTCTCTCTCTTCCTCCTTTCTCTATTCACGCAACATAGAAGAAGAAGGGCTCCTCCGTGCATCATCAAATCTTCCCATTGACAATAAATCATGTTACCGAAAATGGCCATTTAGGAGAAGGTAGATAGATTATTGCCTCAAATTTTCAATGGGTCATGGTTGCCAGGTTTGCACGTAAATACTTGGAATACATAAGGTGATTTCACCCTCTGAAATTGCTCCCATTTGTTTATTTGATAAGCAGAAATACATAACATGTTGATTAAAGACCTTATTTGGCTGGAGGGAAAGAGCAAAAAGAGAAATTATTACTGTCGAAGGATATGACTGAAATGGTAGTATCAGAGAGCACCAAGGAGACCTTACGAGAAAAGGGAAAAAACCATGAGCGAAAGAACCCTAAAGGTCAGGTACTTTATCCATTCTTTTCAGATAAAATAATAGCACAAGGACTCTTTTATCTCCCATTACCCATCTAACTGAAAGAAATATATTATCCTCAAAACTTTTCCTCAAGCTCGAGTATATCAAGCTTCAAGCTTTTCACTAGGTAAAAGAACTTAGTCTGTTCACACTCCACACATCTGCTAGTGGGAGAAATAGGCAGATGAGCTGGAGCTCAAGGACCGTGTAGGCAGATAAAAGGGCAAGTAGGTACAAGATGAGCCCCAGTGGTAATAAGAGATGATCTCAAGTAGTAGAAGGAAGTCATTTTAAAGCAGCATAAAAGATGACACCATGCAGTAGTAGATATAATCTCAAGCACAAATTTGGAGATGATATCAAGAGTGTATGTAAGAAATGGTCCCAAGCAGAATCTAGGAGATGTTACCAGGCAGTGAAGTGGAACCATGTGCCTAGGGTGGAGCTCCTTATATTAGGAGCATAAATGCAGTAGCATCTGATGGGGATGCTAAAAAAGTGGTAAAGTATAAATGATCTACTCTGATTCTTAGTCCAACCAATAATGTGTGCCGCTATAATGCTCCAGCAGCCTGGCTATAATCATTTTAGTTGACATGCCCCTGGTAAGCGGAGTAGTCCACCATTACCCTTGCTTGGGCTTGACCTTGCGCAAGTCCAGTTAATGGTCCTAGTGGCCTTAGTTATCAACCTTAGCCTGTTTTGAGCCTTGTCATATGGGTCTTATCGGTCTTTGCTTGTGGGCCTTGTCCCTAAGGCTTCTAGCTTGTTAGCTTCATGGCACGTGAAGGCTATTTTTTCCCTCAAGGATCATTTTGCATGCCTTGAAATTTCTAGGCTATCCTTGAAGAATCTGAAAGATTGGGGTTGATTTCCAATTTCAGAAAATGTGCAAAAAGAGAAGCTTTTCAACCAAAGATGTAGAATCTTTGGATTGATTTGGAAATAAGTTCCTAGGAGAAAAAAAGAGATTCTCGCCTTGGACAAATGTATGCCAATTAAAAATGCTTTTCTTGGCATGAATGAAGAAAGTCAACCACTAATGCTTGCTGCTTTTAAATTTCCACATCTATAGGTGCCTCACTATCTTTTTAACATGGATTCTTATGTGGGACTTTCTCTAGGACCTACATGTACACAAATTGATGGATGACTCAGGGTTCAGTCTCAACCATCAAAACAGGTCCATAGTGAAGAATATGAATAAGGAAATCACAGCATCAAAGAGCACCAAGAAGACCATATATCTATGCGCCTTCACAAGAGAAGGGAAAGATTGCATGCGATTTGACCCCTTAAAGACTGGTATTTATTCATTCATCTCAGATAAACTACTAGTACAAGGAACAATCACAAACTCTTTGAATAGGTGAGGTGGGAATAAACTCAACCTAGCACTACATGGATCCTAGAGAGGATTCAATTTACCATCTAATCAGAATATATTATTCTCAACACTTACCTTGCTTCTTTTGTTGAACAAATGCTAATTCTGCATTAGAGGTTTCTTGTAGAATTTTTTTTTTGTGCCCTGTTTCTTGTAGAAAGTTATTACTATATGCAATATGGTGCTAGTTTTCAAAAAAAGAACAGAAAGAAAGAAAGAATGCAATATGGCACTGAGGCTGTACCATCCTAGAAGCTTCAAACAATGAAACTCTAGTCCAAATGATATACTTATGTTGTGTCCTGCAACTAAATAGGGCTTACAAAGTACTTGTTCACCATATCTTAATCAAACATGGTGTTCCTCTTTTTTTTTTTTTTTTTTTTTTCTGAAATGTTAAATTGAGTTTCGATAGTGCTGAGATCCACCTTTTTTCTGGAGAAAGAGATTACATTTATTTGCATAATGTTGCCATTTTTACAAAAAAAGAAAGGAATTGATTTTTCATTTTTAGATAGGAAACTTTGATCATGCCAACCATTTTTGTTTCAGGTCATTGTTGATAATGGGAAATCAGAGAGGCTTACCATTTCAAAAAGTATAAGTGTGTCATCTCAGATTGCGATAACTGAGTACCGAGTGATTAGATCTAGTGCACATGGTATGTTGGTTGGTTTTGACTAGAGATTCTTAATTAATTTTTTTGTCTGAATCAAAGACAAAAAGTCCAAAATCAAATGCATATTCGGCATTCCACGTGTAATGTCAGATTGAGATATTCACTGTGCTGAATGTAGTAGAATTTGTCTGGTAGCACTTTTGGGAGAAAAGTCAGCTTTCTTTAAATACTTGCCTAGATATTCCAGTGTGCATGCATACCCGGTAGTGCATAACTGAACTCTAAGAGACCTATAAAAGTCTGTTACCCTATTCAAGCATTCTAGAAGAAGGCTTGGCCCTTTTTATTTGAATAAATATATAGATTTAAACACAAGTAAGTTAAATAAAAGTTTAAAAAGGCTCAAGAACAGGTTTTAATATGCGGGAGGCTATAACTACCCATGTTTAGTCCCATGTCAGAAAGCGATAAAACAGGCTGTTGTTGGGGACTTTGGACCTAGCGTAAAATATTTAGGGATAGTTGACGACTTCGGAAACCTTGAAATGTACCAGGGGAGTTTCACTTTATGAGAAGATTGCAAAAAGTTGCCATGTCTTTTGCTTTCATTTATTCTGGAGATCCTAAAGCAATCAAACGTGTATAAACTCCTCTAGCATTGTTCCATTAAAGCTCAGTGCGAATGAACAATGAGATAGGCAGAAAACTAAAGTTAGATCTTGTTTTTGTTTCCATTTAAATTGTGATCCCATTTAAATTGGAGTGGCATCTCATTCTGAGTTTCATATTCCTTATTCTGAGAAATGAAAAGGTGGATTATAGGTTGATGGCTGTTTGGTAGTGGTTGATCCTGAAGGTCAAACCATTGCTACATCTGCCAAGCCACTCCCCGGTGGACAATCCGAGCAACACCTTGAACTTCAGAATCAGAATGATTGCCAAACAGTTACCAAACATGGAATCTACCTTCAAATTCTCTGAATGCGGAATATGAGTCCAATATTTGATGACCATTATTCTGCTCCTGGTGTCACATTAATACACAGGAAATTTGATTCAAATTCTTAACTGTAAATTCCTAGCGTGTATTCTTTTTTATCTGATGAAGTTTTTGTTCACTAACTTCTCTGTCAATCAGGTTTTACCTGGCTAGAGCTTTGCCCTTTAACTGGTAGGAAACATCAGGTAAGCATTTCCTCACTGGAAATAGATATCCAATGAGATATTAGAGGCTACTATGAATCTATGAAGATTCTCATTTCTCCCCTTATCAGATTCGTGTACATTGCACCAAAGTCTTAGGTACACCAATTGTTGGAGACCTGAAGTATGGATGGCTAGTTCAGAGAAAATGGGAGCCGCTGTCTTCAACAACCCAGGAGGACCACGAGCTCTTGGAGCATGACATACCATTTGGCCTTCGTCGCTATGGTGGAAGTATCTGTGACAAAAAGCCAAAGTTGCATCTGCATTGTAGGGAAATGATTTTGCCGAATGTAGCAATGGCTTCAAAGATCTCACAGTCACCAGATTCTGTTTCTGATTTACCACGGATTGGAAGCTTAGACCTTGTTGCCCCTTTGCCTTACCATATGCAAAGAAGTTGGGATATCTTGCATCATTAATCCACTGTCATATTTGTGCCATGATATTAATGGTGAATGCATCATTTATTTGGTATATGAAAGGAAAAGGTCATTTCTGGAGATCTCTGTTACGTCTCTAGCAGAGGTCCTTCTAGTATAATTTCCAGTCTTATTTTTGCCGCTTTTGTGGTGTTTGAAATACAATGAAGTTGCTTCTTGTGGAGTTTTTGTTGTGTCACTGCTTGAAAGCCTGTATCCGGGCCGTGTTATTTAAACTGGTACATGTGCAGTAAAACTATGATATTGTAGAGTAAAACCTATCATGATTTTTGCTAAGAAAAGTTGTAGAGAAATCTATATGTTGAGTTGTAAGGGGTTATATGGTGTTTTTTAGTGTTTTGTTTATATTGAGGGGATACTTATGTAATTAGCTTAGTTCTCTTTTCTAGAAAAAGAGGGTTAGGGTTTCTTTTGAGAATAAGATTTTCTTTTGATTCACTGCATGGTATCAATGCAGTGATCTTATGTTGGTGCTTCAATATCCTACCAAATATCCACCACAATATGTTTCTTGATCACCAACCTGAGGTGATCTAATGGAGAGGAACAGTAACACCATCATTGTGGATGGTGCAAGGGTGTGCATCAGTGCATGCAGCGGTGGCATATGGACCAATAGCATCGCTTGTGGCAGGGTGCAAAGCCCTAGTGGCGATGCACGTGGCCTAGGAGGTGGCAGCAACGGCGTTAAGAGTAGCACGGGCAGCAGCGCCTGCAATGGTGCGCGAGGTTTGGGCGGCACCAGTGGTGGCATTAGCAGCGTTAATAGCGGCGCAAGCAACGATGCACAAGGCCTAAGAGGATCCAGCAACAGTGCTAGGAGCGGTGCGGGCCTTAGTGACGCCAACAGCAACGCCTGAAATGGAGCGCGAGGCTTGGGCGATGCCAACGACAATGTTAGGATCGGTGCTTGGAGCAATAGCAACGCCAACGTAGCCTGTCGTGGTGCGCGAGGCCCTAGTGGTAGCAATGATGGTGCAAGGGGCAGCACTAGCATGGGTAATGCTGTGCGGAGTGCTAGAGGTTGTTTTATTCGTGAATTTAAGTGTATGATGAGCCTTCTCTTACATCTCTCATTAATGGCAATAAGCCTTCTCTCGCCAGTATTGAGAAGAATTGATCTGAGTAGATCAAATTCAGAGTTAACTGGGCTAGCGTTTGTAGCCCACGAGATTGGAGAAAGGAAAGAGAGGACTAGAAGTGATTGGGTGATTGATTCTGGTGCTTCTAGTCATCTTACTAGAGACAAAGACTGCTTGAAAAATCTCATGCCTTTTCATGGAATTCGGGATGTACGGGTAGCCAATGAAGCGACTTCTCCTATAACTGCTGTTGGATGTGTTGATGCTACATGTAAGATGAAGATGGAACATGTATATTATGCTCTTGAATTTCTCATGAATCTTTTATCAGTTAGTAAAATTTGCAAAGATCTTGAGTGTCATGTTATTTTTTATGAGAGACACTATTACTTCCAAGATCGAGTCATTGGTGATATTATTGGTGGTGGAATAGAAAGAGGTGAACTCTATTATTTAAACATACCTACTCTATTTGTTGGGGCAGTGTCTATTTCCTGTGATTCATTACTTTGGTACAAGAGACTTGGGCATCCTTTTATAAAGAAGATGCGTCAAATGTACCCACAGCTACTTGATTCCTTGGTCTTGGAGTGTGAGGATTGCCAGTTGAGGAAGCACCATAGGGGCTGCTATCCAAGGAGAGAGGTTGGTGTTAACTCTACGCCTTTTTCTCTGTGACGTCAAGGGGCCCTCTAAAGTTGCTTCTACCAGTGGATACCAATATTTTGCAGTTATGATTAATGACAACAATCGACTGTCTTGGGTGTTCTCGATGAAGGCCAAGAGTGAGATTCCTACTATTATTTGATAGTTTCTATTAGAGTTACAGACAGTATGGTACTACTGTTTAGATCTTCCGTAATAATAATGCATTAGAATTCATGCGCAATGACTTGCAGGAAGAATTTCATTCTAGGGGGATCATTCATCAGATTTCTTGTGCACACACTTCCTAGTAGAATGGAGTTGCAAAGTGCAAGTTGCACCACTTGCTTGATATTGTTACAACCTTGCTGTCTCATATGAAGGTTCCTAATTAGTTTTGGGGAGATGGCATATTATCTGCAGCCTATCTGATTAATAGGTTGCCATCCTCGGTGCTTCATGGTCATATTCCATATCGAATTATATATCCTGAGTGTGATAGGATTTTTTCGTTGCCTCTACGATTTTTTGGAGGTGTCTACTTTGTTCAGAATTATGGGATACAGGATAAATTTGCTCCCCGAGCTATGAAGTGTGTCTTTCTTGGATATTCTAGAACCCAGAAGGGCTACAGATGCTATGACCCAATTTGGAGGCGATATATTGTCACTGCTGATGTAACCTTTTTTGAGAAAGTCCCCTACTTCTTAGAAGATGGTTCATCTATAGAGGCGATGATGCAAGATATACAGGTATATTAGAGGAAATCACAACTAGATGGCATCACAGATGAGGCACAGCTCTGTCTACTACTCCATCAGGTGGGGGTGAGTCAGATGGTGAGGAGATTGTGCAGAGGAGACCTAGCACTATGCTTCACCCTATTTCCTGTTATACTACTGTATATCATCTCTAGGAAGAGGACAGGCAGTTTGCTTCAACCATTACCACAACAGTTATTCCAAGAGACTTCAAGATCTTCATGATCCAAGATGGAAAGCTGCTATGGATGAAGAGATGCATGTACTTCAAACCAGGAAGTCTTGGAACCTTGTTCTATGTGCTAAGGGTGCCACAGTTGTTGGTTGCAGATGGGTGTACCCAATCAAATACAAGTCAGATGAGATAATGGAGCGATATAAGGCATAACTTGTTGCTAGGGGTTCACCTAGACATATGGAGTGAATTATCTGGAGACTTTCTCTCCTGTTGCTCATATCACCTCCATCAGAATCATCTTGTCAGTTGTTGTGGTGAGAGGATGGCCTCTGCATCAATTAGATATAAAGAATGTCTTTTTGTACGGTGATCTAGCTGAGAAAGTTTACATAAGACAGCCACCTCGTCGTGACAATCAGGGGGAGTTAGTTTGCTGCTTATGGAAGGCTATCTATAGCCTTAAGTAGATTCTTCAAGCCGAGTTTGAAAGGCTCAACTTAGAGATCAAGAAGATTGGGTTCCAGAGATCTTCTTCTCACCATTCTATATTTGTTAGGAGGACTGAGCATGGTGGAGCTTGGAGAGTTGTCATCTTAGTAATCTATGTTGATGACATGATCTTGACAGGTGATGATATTGATGAGATAGCAGAAACAAAAGCCTTTCTTCACTCTATTTTTTGTAAATCCCTACTTGGAGGGGGTGAGATCAGCGTGACGTAAAATTGCGGAATTAAAAATATAACAATCTCACAAAAATAGACAACCACACAATGTACACAATGATTTTTAGGTGGAAATCGAACTCGGGTGAAAACCACCACCTAACCCTTTCGAGTTAGGATTTTCCGATCAACCAAGTTGATCAAATCCACTAATATATTACTTAAACGAGGGTATAACAACCTCAATTACAACCACGCTACAAATCGAGGGTAGCGTACCTCAAACCCCTTCTCTTCACGAGAAGGATTTTGTCTCACAAAGGAGACGGGAATTCGCAAAGCGAATACCCAACACAAGTAAAGTAAAATACAAGAATAGTCCTATAGAGCCAACAAAGATATTCTTAACCTAAGGTTCTATAGGAGTTAGGATGCTTCCCTTTGCAAGAAATGCATCGACGACGCGGATGCATGAACCACGCAGTAGTGCTTCGTCGCTCCAGTAATCGCGGAGGGAGAGCGGGTGCGCACCAGGAATCAAGCTCTCTAGGTATAGAACTAAGCTTGGAGAGCAAGAGCTTCTTCTATAGATCAATTTGACACAAGGATGTGGAAATACTTGTACTTGGTGTATATTTGAGTTGCAAAGGTTCTCCTCTGCTGAACATCGGAAGTGGCTCGTGAATCTGACCTATCCTATCGGGTCTTCTTGGTCAAACCGGGGCTTCTTAGGATTTTAGTTCCCCCGCGAACTCAGTCCCATAAAAGCGTAACCCCAGCTGAACAACCGGTGGGTTATTGGGAATTCTTTGGTGAACCACCCGGAGTCGGTAATTGTTTTCAGAGTGCCCGTAACTTATCCAGCCTGCGAAATCTTAGCTAGAATCTTTATACTCAACTTATTGTGTTGTGCCGGCCGTCATTGGCTTCTGGTGAGTCTTAGGTGAAATCCTACTTGAAATCAACTGCAGACTAACTAATTGAAAGGCTTCCACAGCCGTTGGGTGCAAGCTCCAAGAGAATCAGGCCGAAATTAGGGTTAATCATTACATTGACAGGGTTATTAGACGTCTGATCCTGGCATCAGATGTCTGAAAAACCAGTTTAAGACATCTAGGAACAAAGTCAAACGTCTGATTTTAGGCGGGTTTCCTTTCTGACTTGAATCAAATCTAAACAGGGTTTTAGTGAATTGTCATCAGACGACATATAGGACATTTGGAGTGATGCCTAGACGTCTGGAAACTTACTTTTCTGCGAGAATGAATTCCCAAGGGAGTGCAACGGCTAGAAAATCTCTGAGAAGAGATTTTAGGTCAGCCGAGACAAAACGGTTATGTATCAGACGTCTGGGGTCCTCTACAGACGTCTGATACGAGGCTAACGGACATTTTCTCCAAGTTTACTGAGGCAACCAACGGTCCACTAATTAGACGTTGATGAGAGCCTCATCATGAGTCATAACTAGCTCATTTTGACCCAATAAAGAAGATAAAAGCTCCTACATAACCTAGAAGAAGGCCTAAATAAAGAAATAAGTGCTTTGAGAAGAAAACATGAAATAAAGGTTAAAACTGTAATTTTACCATTGCAGTACATAAACGGGATTTCTCAGAGACCAAACATAGGCCAAATGGTCTAAATGAGATAAAAAGTGGGTTGAGTCAATTAGAAATGGGTTTATGTGCAATCTAGGAATTAAATGACATTTGGTAACCCTAAAACAGATCCACTTAAATTAACAAGGTTTCGGTCAGGATAAAAATCAAGTAAACCCTCTAAAAATCATGGAAAAATATCCTCTAGGGTTTAGAACACTCAATTTGACCTTTGGAACCCAGTTTGACCTAGATTAGGGTCCGAGCACATTAATTGACCTAATTTGGGTTTTTACGTAAAATATCCAGTCAAACGAGGTCAAACCTAAAATACAACTTCACCATTAGATTCCGTAGGTCCAAATTAGGTTTATACCAAAATTTGGACCTAAGGGGAGGTCATCTTGACCTACTTTGCAATTTAGTACACCCACATCACAATTTTATCCCTATCTTTTGAATATCTTTGCAGAGAGCCCCCTAAGTTCCTCGTCACCTTTGCAATCAGGTCCTGCCGCCATTGTTAGGGCAGAACCGATCTCCGGCGAGGTTTAGAGAGGGATTCCTCTCTAATCCCTCAGAGATTCCCTCCCCGAAATGGAAGGGAGATTCTCTGAGGAATTTCCTTCCTTCTAAAGCCAATTACAATCTCTGGTGTGAACCCAATCTCTCGTGCAAACGCACGAGAGATTTGGGTATCCACCCTCTTTCCATCTCCGGTGAGCCGGCGGAGGTGATTGCGCGATCTCTATGCGCTAGAAGGTTCAGCCAACGCTTATAAAAGGTCCCCCTGACCCGGCCGCAGATCCTCAGCTTGATTTTGACGGAGATTCCCCCAAATTTCCCTCTCTCCCATCTCCGGCCAAGAGACCCGCAAGCTCCGGCGACCTCCTCCCCTCCTTCTCGTCGCTCTGCTGCCATACCTGTAGCAGAGTCAACTCCGCCCCTTTCTCCCGTGTCGGGCAGTACCAGGCGCGCGTGCCCCTGACCTCGTCTTCGTCGCCGCTCCCTCCCTCAGGGTGCTTCTTCCCCGACGACGGAAGTTATGCGTCGTCCACTCCGCTGCCTCCCTTCCTTCCAAACCACTCTAGATACCTTCTCCATCTTCCCCTCTCTCTTTTCCCCCTGTTATTTTAGTTAATTGCGCCCCCGACAGTACCTGACCACCTCCACCTTCCTCGCCTCCGACCGACCTCCGGCGAGCCGCTCCCACCACTCCACCCCTCCACACAGCTCACCAACCCTCTCGTATGCTCCGCCTCACCACCAGGAGCAACTTTCGCCCATCCATCATCCTTCTACACCTCCACCACAGTCCCCCGAACAACGCCACACTTCCGGCCACAGGTTGACCTAGGCACGCACGCTTAGGCCGTCCTGCGGCCTGCAGCACCGTGCACCATTTTCGCTGTGCCACGGCGAAGGTGCCCAACTAGTCTAATTAGGTCAATAGGCCGTGCTCGTGTTTGACAGGTTTCAACTCCTGCCGCCATTGACGGCCGAAGCAGCTCCAGGTGCAGCAGCTCCAGGCTCCAGGCGCAGCAGGCTCGCGCGGGTGTTGCGAAGCGATCAGGGCCTGCAAGGTGCGCTGCGAAGCTCCCAGCCTTGGCAATTGCACGAGGACTCCTCTGCGGGCGCGCGCAAATTGGGGTGGGCCAGATAGTCCCACATCGTTGAAACGCAAAACGCAGGTATAGTATAAATTGTTTTTGTGATTTATGCTTACCGCCTCCGAAAGCACAGGGGTGAGGTCCCTCACCTGACCCACGCCTGCCTCGTCCGCGGTTTCACCTCGCGAATCTGGCGGGATCCGACCCGACCCAAACCTACGCACTCCTCGCGCATCACCCACCTACAGGTGCGCCTGGTCCCGGGTGCGAATCCGACTCGATTACCCGTGTGGCTCTGGGAGAGCGTCCTTGAGCGAATTGCGGAGAAAGAGAGAGACGTTTGGGTAGAGGGACTGGGGTAGGTTTTGCATTGGTTGTGGTTTGCACAGGAAAGAAGGAGCAGAGGAAGAAGCGAACACTTAGCCACTGCAACAAGGGAAGAAAAGAAGGAAGAAGAGGCTGAGTGTAGCAGAGAAAGAAGGAGAAGCCCTCGCAGAGAAGACAAGGAAGGAGAAAACTTCGAAGGAAAGCACAAAGAAGGAACAAGAGCAGAAGAAGAAGGAACTTTGAAGAAAGGAAGCTGAGCAAGGCAGAGATCTGAGAGAAGGAAGGACTGCAGAGAAGCCAAAAAGAAAAGGAAGACAAGAGAGGAACAAAGGCAGGAAGAAGAAGCCTTCGTAATAAAAGAAGCAGAGAAGACAAAGAAGAAGAAGGCAGAAGAGAGAAAGAAGATTACATTTAAGACGTCTGATATAGAAATCAGACGTCCAATTATGTTTTCTTTTAGAAATTCTTTTTATATAACTCTCTCTCTTTTAATCAATTACTTTCATTTAAAAGTTGTATTCTTTGATTTTTGAAAGTACTGAGATTGCTTCCTGTGTTCGACCTCGGAGACTCTAGTTTTTCGAGTAATAAAATTCTCTATAATTGTTTGAACGTTTTGTCGGTTATATTACAACGTGATATTCTCTTTTAAACCCGCACAAAAGCGTACGAACAGACGTCTGGCAAAGTCATCAGACGTCTGGACTAAGGTCTGGACGTTTGATTTCATCAGACAGAACTAACTAAGTCCTGCCTAAATATTATCAGACGTCTGAGTCAACAGTCAGACGTCTTAAAAGTCATTATTAGACATCTGATTTTCAGATTAGACGACTGAAAAGGCTGTTTGAATCCTATTTTGGTTTTCTAAGTTCTCTACAGAAAACCTAAGTATCCTACGGTTGTGCAGGTGTTCCTAGGACTACTGTTATGGTATTTTGCGGCTCTTTAACATGAATCTAAGTAACAAAATTAAGAGAAACAAAAGAAACAAAAATACATAGAGTACAAGGAAAGGAAATCTATTATATTCTTCATCTCCTTCTTCAAGCGATCGCTCCTCGCGAAGCTCCTCAGTTCTCCGTCAAGCTCCTCCAATCCGCCAAGGATGCAAGCTCGAACTCCGTCTAGCCACGTCTCCATTTGCAATTGACCTAAAATCTAAAACTTCAAGTGCAAATATTAAATGACACGTGTTTTGTTATCATCAAAATAAACGATCGTGGTGCTTTAACACTAACAATCTTCCCATTTTTTATGATGACAAAATCATAAATAATAATGGAAAAAATCCTCCCCGTTTTTGACATTATCAAAAAGGTTTAATTGATTTTAAATTTCCTATAACTTCCCCTTAAAACATGCTCTTCAATGAATGAGTTGAATTTCTTTTAATAAGAGTAATGTCCTCCCCCTTTTTGTAACAATAAGATAGTTATTATTCTTCTCCCCCTTACTAGAGGAAATTTAGCTAACTTACATCTCCCCCTTAATAATTGACAATTAACTTATAATTTAAACTCCCCCTATCTATATGCTAATGATAAGGATAGGGTAAAGGTTTTACCTCACCTACCATGGCCAATAAAATGTCCCAAATGAAGGTGGTGGATGCTACATCATATGGGGCTCCCATCCGTAGCTTGGATGCCTAGGCATTGGCGTCGGTCTCCAGTCTGGCGGTCGACGTGCGGCAGGTCCATCATTTGTTCGCCGTCTCGTCGATCTTCATGTCCTTCTTCTTGGTCTACTCTTCGGTCCTCCAAACTCGAGTTGACCGTCTTTGACCTTGTAGGTCCAATCTTTTGTGTTGTAATCACCCTTGAAACCTACAAAACAAGATTCCAAATCTTTCTTCGGTATCCAAGTGAACTTGGATCCGGATTTGTTAGCGGGTCTCTTTGACAGAGATCCTTTCTCAACCTTAGGGTTATATAAGTTATCTACCTTGTTTATCAAATTATTTGATTTTTCCCTAAGACATGCAATTTCTTTTTCTATAATATTCATCTTAATCTTTAAATTAGAAATTTATAATTTTAGACTAGCATTTTCCTCAATCAATTTAGTATTTTCATTGATTAAATCTTTATTTTCTAATAACAAGTTATTATCCTTAGGACTAGCTTCTAGATCCTTAAGTTATTTTTCTAACCTTTCATTTTCATTTTTAAGAAAACTAAGGTTCTTTTTAATATTTTTATTTTCTACTTTAAGTGATTTACTAGCTTCAAAGAGTTCATTAAAAGCATTTTGTAAATCGAAATTTACCTCGTTGTCGGAGTCGCTTCTGCTTTCGCTGTCGCTATCACTTCCTCTAGCCATGAAACCAAAGCAAGCAGTTTCTTCCTTGGGGTTCTCTTCTGCTTCCTCTGAGCTCGAGTCATCCCAAGTTGCTTGGAGCGCCTTCTTCTTAGACTTCTCCTTTTCCTTCTCCTTCTTGAGAAGAGGGCACTCTGGTTGTAGATGCCATTTCTCGTTGCAGTGGTAGCAACGTCTTGGGCTTTCCTTCTCCTTCTTTTCTTTCTTTGACTCCCTACAAAACTTGAAAATTTTCTTAAGTAAAATTTTAAAGTCTTCGTCATCGGAACTTACCTCGCTATCTGACGCAGCTTTGAATGCAAGGGTCTTCTTCGGTCTTGGTTCCGGTGTGTCCTTCTTCTGATTCAACTTTGTCTCGTAGGCCATTAGATTGCCTAGGAGATCCTCCATATTGAGCTCCTCCACCTCGTTTGCTTCCTCAATTGAGGTGACCTGCTCCCATTCTGGTCCAAGGGAATGGAGTAGCTTTCCTTGAAGCTCCCCCTTGATGAAGGTCTTCCCTAAAGCTTTCAAATTATTTACTATGAGAGTGAACCTAGTGTTCATCTCACTTAATGTTTCGTTATATTTCATGGAAAAAGACTCAAATTCTTGTGAAAGTAAATTGAGTTCAGAAGTTTTTACCTTAGAGGTACCTTCATGAGTTACCTCGAGTGTGTGCCAAATCTCGTATGCGAAGGCGCGCTGCGAGATTCTGTTGAACTCTTCCGGGCTCAAAGCACAGTACAACGCGTTCATTGCTTTCACGTTGAGTAAGAGTTCCCGGATCTGCTGTAGCGAGTATCATGCATTGGGTCGCTCCGAGATCTCATATGGGGTTTCGCAACGTCCCCATAGAACGAAGTCAGTGGCTTGAAGCCACATCCTCATCCTCAGCTTCCAGTAGTTGTTTCCGTCGAAGTAGGGTGGTCGGACGGTGGACTGCCCTTCGAATATTCTGATCGCAGATGTGCTTCCCTCCATTTGATCTCTTGCTGGTGTGTGACATCGATCTGCAAGACCTAGCTCTGATACCAATTGTAAATCCCTACTTGGAGGGGATGAGATCAGTGACATAAAAATGCGAAATTGAAAATATAATAATCTCACAAAAATAGACAATCACACAATGTACATAATGATTTTTAGGTGGAACCCAACCCGGGTGAAAACCACCACCTAACCCTCTCAAGTTAGGATTTTCCGATCAACCAATTTAATCAAATCCACTGATGTACTATTTAAACGAAGGTAATACAACCTCAATTATAACCACGCTACAAATGCGAGGGTAGCGTACCTCAAATCCCTTCTCTTCACGAGAAGGATTTTGTCTCACGAAGGAGATGGGAATTCACAACGCGAATACCCAACACAAGCAAAGTAAAATAAAAGAATAGTCCTATAGAGCCAATAAAGATATTTTTAACTTAAGCTTCTATAGGAGTTAGGATGCTTCCCTTTGCAAGAAGTGCATTGACGACACGGATGCGTGAATCACGCAGTAGCGCTTCGTCACTCTCGTAATCGCGAAGGGAGAGTGGGGGCGCAATAGGAATCAAGCTCTCTAGGTGTAGAACTAAACTTGGAGAGCAGGAGCTTCTTCTATAGATCAATTTGACACAAGGATGTGGAAATGCTTGTACTTGGTGTATATTTGAGTGGCAAAGGTTCTCCTCTATTTATAGAGGCCCTAGGAAGGCTTTGAAAGGCCTTGGAATAGTCGTTGGGTGCAAGTTCCAAGAGAATTAGGCCGAAATCAGAGTTAATCATTACACTGACAGGGTTATTAGACGTCTGATCCTAGCATCGGACGTCTGATTTTAGGCAGGTTTCCTTCCTGACTTGAATCAGATCTAAACAGGGTTCTAGTGAATTGTCATCAGACGATATACAGGACGTCTGGAGTGATGTCTGGACGTCTGGAAACCTACTTTTCTGCGGGAATGGATGTTAGTTCAACTACTCATATATAATATTTTGATGATTTTACAAAATGAAGAAAATGAAATAAAAAATAAGCGTAGCATATTGTTTCTCTCTATAATAATATATTTGTAGGTTTCATAAAGTTTTCCAAGACGGGAGATTAAAAGCATGAAGACAAGTAGCATAAGTATTAGGTCATAGGCATTTTCATGTAAACTTTCAAAGGTTGTAATTTTCATTTTACTTGAGTCTAGAAATGTTGTAAAGAGCCCCCAAACATAACCTATAAATAGCTAACTTAGGTTCTCTACACTTAGGATAAATTAGAAACAAAAACCTAACACTTAGACTCTTATCAAACGTCTAGAACAATGGTTAGATGTTTGATTTTCCACTTTAAGACATCTGACAAGTGTCTCAGACGTCTATCTTCCTATAGTGCAGCCTTCACCTTCTGTCTTCATGAACATTAGTCGAAGAACTCCTCTATCGGACGTCCATAATCTCATCCAGACGTCTGATACTTTACCTGGATGTCCTTAGACTAACCGTTAGACTAAGCACCTATCTTTGTTCCATAGATAACAAGCAAAAATGTATTTCCAGACGTCTACCTTTGGACCGTTGCCCATGATTTTCTGTGCGTATCTCATTACGGCCATAAAATCTTTTGTCAGAAGACGCAGGGAAGTCTATTTTGGTTTTCAGACGTATGGTGATTTCCTCAGACGTCCATAACGTCTGATCTTTTAAACCTAGAACCCTGTTTAAATCTGATGAAAACAGGAACGAATCCACCCTTTATTAGACGTCCAATAACCTAATCAGACGTCTTATGTGAAAATATCAGACGTCCTTCTTTTGATCCAATGGAGTCAGTTCAAGGTGGCCTACAGTATTAGATGACCAGAATTATAATCAAACGTCCTATAAGACGTCTGATCCTAAAATGAGACGTTTGATATTGCTGTCAGACTCATCATTACCTTGATTTGTGGTGGATTTCATCCTAATCTCTTGGGATTTGTCTCCAACGGCTAGGAGAACTCTCCCAAGTGTTCTTGAATGTTCCAAACTTGCCTATAAATAGACTACAACTCCTCTTAGGAAAAACACACCTCTTGAGATACAATTCCCTTAGAAAAATCACTTGCTTACTACTCTAAGCTTCATCTTGCCCTTGTGCTGTGCCAACACTTTAATCAAAGGGTAAATCCATACTCCCGGATCACTCCGTTTTGCAAATCCTCAGGGAGTTCTTTTCATGCTTAGTAGATAAGAAAGTAATTAAAGTATTGGGGTACTCTATAGGTGTTGTTTTACTTCTTATTTTTTGTACTTTGGGTATCCGGCCTGTCAGGTCCCCATCTCTTCATTTTGAAGGGAGAAACATCCGTTTAGGGATCGGAGGTGGGATTTGTAATTGAGGTACACTATCCTCGTTTAAGTAGTGTGGTTAGTGGATTGATCACCTTATGATCGAAAATCCTAAGTCAAGGGATTGGCTTAGGTGGTGGTTTTCACCCATCTTGGGTTTCCACCTAAAAATCTGGTGCCACCTTTTGTGATTGAATTTTTTGTATAACAATATTTTATAATTTCACTATTTACCCCCCCTCTAGTGCAATTTCAATGGATTCCCAAGGAAGTGCAACGGCTAGAAAATCTCTGAAAAGAGATTTTGGGTCAGCTGAGGCAAAACGGTCATGTATCAAACGTCTGAGGTCCTCTACGGACGTTCGATACGAGGCTAACGGTCATTTTCTCCAAGTTTACTGAGGCAGCCAACGATCCACTAATTGGAAGTCTAGCAAAGTCATCAGACGGTTGCTAAGACGTCTGGACTAAGGTCTGGACGTTTGATTTCATCAAACAGAACTAAGTCCAGCCTATATATTATCGGACGTCTGAGTCAACAGTCAGACGTCTTAAAAGTCATTATCAGACGTCTGATTTTCAGATTAGATGTCTGAAAAAGCTGTTTGAACCCTATTTTGGTTTTCTAAGTTCTCTACAGAAAACCTAAGTATCTTAGGATTGTGCAGGTGTTCATAGGACTATTGTTATGATACTTTGAGGCTCTTTAACATGAATTTAAGTAACAAAATAAAAAGTAACAAAAGAAACAAAAATACATAGAGTACAAGGAAAGGAAATCTATCATATTCTTCATCTCCTTCCTCTTCAAGCCATCGCTCCTCACGAAGCTCCTCTGTTCTCCGTCAAGCTCCTCCAATCCACCATGGATGCGAGCTTGAACTCCGTCTAACCACGTCTCCATTTGCAATTGACATGAAATCTAAGACTTCAAGTGCAAATGTTAAATGACATGTATTTTGTTATCATCAAAATAAACGATTGTGGTGCTCTAGTACCAACACTTTTGTCACCAAGGACTTGGGTGATCTTCGTTACTTCTTGGTGATAAAGATTGTTCGTCAGCAGGATAATTTGTCCTTATCATAGAGGCAGTATACCTTACAGATACTAGAGGAGGCTAGACTGCTTGGGTTCAAGCCATCTAAGATACCAGTCGAGGCACAGCCAGCCATACCACTAATGAGTCAGATCTCTTGTTTGAGGATATTACCAAATATCGCAATACTATTTATCGATTGTTATACATGACCATTACTCGACTAGATATTAACTTTGCTATCAGTCGTGCTAGCCAGTTTATGCAGAGTCCCAGGTACAACCATTGGTATGATGTGTGTTTCATCCTGAGATACTTGAAGGGTAACCTAGGGAGAGGTCTGTATTACACAGAGAGTGGCACTCTTAATCTTGTGGTTTACTCTTATGTAGACTATGCAGATTAGTAGATGACAGGCAATCTACATTTGGCTTTGCTATTTATTTGAGAGGAAATCTAGTTTCTTAGCAGAGTAAGAAATAGAGTGTTGTCCGCTCCAATGCAGAGGCAAAGTATAGATTTATGGCATAGGCTGCATGTGACGTCATGTAGATGGTTGGGTTTCTGCAAGATCTAGGGATGTTGGTTGATACCTCGATTTCACTTTATTGTGATAATAAGTCGGCAACATATATTGCCTCTAATCCGATCTTTCACGAGAAGATGAAGCATATTGAGATTGATTGCCATTTTAGAAGAAATGTTGCCTTGAAGGATAAGATAAGTACCCCCTACATATTTTCTGAGTTACAGATTGCCGACATTTTCACTAAGCCTCTTAAGAGAAAACACCATGACTTTTTGAGCGATAAGTTGAATCTCATCGACATATACATTCCCACTTGAAGAGAAGTATTGAGTTGTAAGAGATTACATGATATTTTTGAATTATTTATATTAAGAGGATACTTATATAAGTAATTCAGTTCTTTTTTCTATAAAATGAAGACTAAGATTTCTTTTAAAAATAAGACTTTCTTTTAATTCCCGACACTATCAAAACAAGTCTGCTATGATTTATTTCAAGTAAAGCAATTCATTATCGTGGACGACTAATTCTTTAGGCTTTCCACGGATGCAGCACTTCACTCTCGAGAAGGTACGTATTAGATAAAGAATCACATAAAGAAGATAAATGTATATTTAGAAGATGGAGAAATTAGTTGAAATGAAAGACACCTCGACCAAGTTTAAAATGCTCCATCAAACATAAATTTTGCTGGTTGCTTTAGACAAGTTTATTTAAGGTGTTAAAAAATCGACGTTTAGAAATATGAAACAGTGTCGGCTTTCATTTTTATTTATTTGTAGAGTTATCTTAAAATCGATTTTTATTTACTTAAGCAGATGTTAAATTATGATGTTAAGGTTTAAATTGATGTTAACACCAACATTTGAATAGTGGAGTTCAGATGTAAAGGAGTAACGAAGTTAACATCCTTTGGAATTGATATTAACCTATCAAAATAGGTGTTAAGACTATATCTGTTAACCCCTCATGTAAATGGGAGTCAACTCCCAAAAGCAAGGTTAACCATCCAAGTAGATTAGCCCTTAAAAGAAAGAAAAAGCATTTCATTCCCAAAGACAAAGGCACTTCCTCACAGTTTCTCTGCTCATCTGTGATCAGCTTTTATCAAGGTTCCGAATGTCCTAGTATGCTACTTGACCAATAGAAGTGCGTTGTGCAACTTGCGACAAGGCAACAGATGTGCCTAATATGCAGTCAAATCTCCAGAGCAATCGCTGTTCTGATTAGTTCACATAGGCAGGCACAAACAAAATATCAAATATGTTTCGCAAGGGTAGGGATCCCAAGATGCAATAAAGGGATGGGAAACTCAACAGTGGTCTATTCTGGAAGAAAGATTTACCTGTGTTCCAGCTGGGCACCACACTACTTCAATTGTAGGCTATCGCTTCTTCTGCATTAGTACACTCTGCCCTTCCTTTAAAAAATGTAATAGCCCAGGGTGTAAGTCTACTTCTAGTAGCACAGCTCCTAATAATGCTGGTTGTCTAAGCGACGCCACTTCAATGTTGTATACGCTTGGATGGTGATGAATGACAACCTTGGTCTAATGTGCCTTGGGCTGACTTTCTATGCAATGTTCACAGAATCTAGAATCAATCGATGTAATAACTCTCTCTCCTCCTAAAGGACAAGCATTTAAAATAATAACGCGCCGAGAAATCAGGAAAGAGAATCCACCTGAACACATCATCTGCAGCTTAATACCATGCATGTGATAACATGGAAAAAGAACACGAATTGCAAATTTATCAGAAGATGCTAGTGATAATGGTGATGGAGTTTCTAGAACAAGGATGTCTTTGACACCATGTATTAATTTACCATGTGCGAAAACCATAAGTACAACAACCGTATTCAGTGGCTGTCAGCAAGTATATACAGCTCTCCTGAGATTGTCCCAAGCTTCAGGGCCTCTGGGATGTCGGCTGACGAAATTTCTCATGAATAACTGATCCGAAGGCTGAAGGAGGGTAGTTAACAATAGTGCACGATCCATCTTTCCTTCGCTTCGTAGCCAATCATACATCCGAAACCTGAGCTCTATCCTCTCCATCGAATACTGCAAGCACTTGGGATGTGCAACCAGAAATTTAACAGGACAGCCCGACCTATCGACGAGAAAATCAACCTTACCCTTGAGGCTCTTAAAACTCTGACCCAGGGCATGCGGTGCCGCTCTTGTCATCCTACTTATATCATCCTGCCCAAACCCTTTACTCATCAGATAGTCGTATCGCTGTCGCAGTTTGTCGGTTCTCCCTCGGAAGAAGCTGAGGGACTTTGCAGCATCTTCGTTATCCTCGACAAATCCCAGAGATAGCAAGAATTTCTTCTTATCCATCAGCATCAAATCATCCTCGGATACAGGTAGAAGTGGTTCAAGCTTTGCTCCTTTCACATAGTGCAGGAAGTTCTCAGGATCCCTCTCTATGATCCCACACAACCTCTTCTTCCCAACAGCTAGACGTGTCGTGACAGTCACAGCTTTTAACAAATCACAAGATCCTAACTGCTGCGGATGAGAGTGCACCACCAACTTGATACCGTCAAGTTCCATGCCGATATCAACCAAAAAGCGCAGCGCTGCCTGCATATTCTTCAAATACTTGCCAACGCTCACCGGAGGAAAGCTCGAGAGAAGTTTATAGATCTCCTTCCCTGTTGCGCCCAGTTTGAAGAACAGTGCTACCACCCGGAAAATGGCCTTCCCGGAGCCATCCAACAAGAACTCCTCCCGCTTCCTGATCAGCATCCCCATATCTCGTTTGTCGAACCCCAAATCACCAAGAAAGCTCAGCAACCGTGCCATTCGACCCCAATCATAGTCATCTTTTGCACGAAGTTTCTTCCCGATCCAATTGGGATCTATTCCAATGCCTTCCAACTCCTTCAAAACACGCACGAATTCGCAGTTCAGATCGCTCCCGACCAGCATACGTGGGCATGCGGATAGGGTATTCATGACGATGGGTTTTGCAAGCCCAATCTCTTCGTGAGCTCGCAACTTGCAAGCCAAAACGCCCGGAGGATAACGGAACATCTCGATTGCCTCGGTGCACATCTTCCCTATCCTCTTCCGAGGGAAACCATAGTTGCAAAGGACCTTATAGTTCTCCATGAGCAAGTGGTCATCTCTAAGGAAGGTGAGGCTTTTGGGGAGCAATGCACGCAACCAACGAGGCCTCACCCCGATGCTCTCGAAGAAGGGCTCGAACTCGTTGATCGGGTGGTATCGTAGGAAGCGTGTTACTGACATCCCGACATCGGGGTTGTGATCAACCGTGACTACTTGACTGAGGAGGTTGGAGAGGAAGATGGGGCAGTTCCTGCTGATGTGTTCAGCGTCCGTGAAGTCGAAGCCTCTGGTGCAGTGAAGGTAATCCATGAGGGCGGATTGGGCTTGCGTGATGTGAGACCAACTCGTCGTCGTCGAGCTTTGGTCTGTGGAAAAGGCTCTGCCTTTCTGGGTACCAGAGAAAGACATCTCTACGGGGGAAGATTTGAGCATAAAAGGAGTGCGGTAACTACAGAAAGAAGAAACCTTGGGAGGAAAGAAGAGGAACCCAAGTTGCAGGTGGAGGAGATTCGAGCAAAAGGAGATGCGTACCTCGCGAGGAAGGTGGGATTTTGGCGGCGGGGGCATGGAAAGATGGGGTCTTTGAGGTTGCCCAGTGGTGTCGTCGGCGGGGAGACAGAGGAACCCATGGTCTGAAAGGAGAGGTTTTTGAGGATCGCAGCACGCGGTGGATCGTGAGGAGGAGCATGCCAGCGGGGAGGGGGAGGGTTGTTCTTGAGGAAGAAGAAGAAGAAGAAGAAGAAGAAGAAGAATAAATGGGATTTTTTGGGTTTGGTCGTTTCTTGGTGCTGCGCCGTCCGGAGGGGTTTTAGGAGGACGAGTTGGGGGTTTACCAAACATTTTGAGAGGCTTTCGCCTTTTGCCTTGTTGGAAAAATAACACTGGAAGGCCGAATGTAACACTATATTATATTATTTTCATCGGGTGAGATAGATGCCATGGAGGAGCAAGGTTAGAAATAGATGAAAGAATTACAATACCTGGATGCTTCGGTGATTATGCTATAGCTATGATGCTATGGTAAGCTGACAAGTATAATTATACATCACCACGGCACAAGAATGTGATGTGATGTGGCATCAGTGCACATCTTAGAGAAATAAGATGTGTATGTACGAATAATTTTGTTGGAGTTTTCTTCTTTGCAAGTTAGTGGTTTTTGCATTACCGGGGGGGTCAAAAGAGTAATAAATTCTCTCTGGACATGGAGATGTAAGTGAATCTTAGTCAAAATTTTTGCTCTTCTTCGAGAAAAAGGAATGGATCGTTACTTTGTTACACCCTCTTCGTTGTCCAAACCAATCCCATATGATGCAGCGTGTTCGTTCGATGACTCTCTGAGAATGAATTAACCTTACAGGGAATATTACGCCAACACCCATGAATGATACACCCCACAGGGAAGAATGCACCAGACGCTACACGGGCTAAAAGCTCTAGTATAGACCTCAGGCTGCTTGGTCACATGACGAACGCCGTTGCAATGGGAGATCACAGGACCTTGTTGAATTGGTTCCCTCGGTCTATTGCAAAAGATTGTAGCTATTGGCGTAACCAAAGAGGAAGCCATTCACCGCTTATACCTTCACTGCGCGGGAATGGGACAAATTTGCTCTAGAAGAGTGTCATCAAGGTACCACAAACTCCTTGCTCCCACAAGTCTCTTTCACTGAATTATCAACAACAAATGATCCAGAATGGGGCCAACGCTATCCCCGATGTCGGCAATCTCTGAGCTTCCTATGAACGTTGATGTCAATGAGTTCGGATCAACAAATTGAAATCAAGCATCACATAGCCGATCAACTAATACATGGATTAGATTAAGCATTTGGAAAGAAGGGCAACCGAGGAAGAGTTCCTGAAAGACTCCTTTTGTTGACAGGCATCGACAGACTGCCTGCCTGAACGGGCTTCTAAACTCCACCAATCATCGTTTACATTGACACGGGAAAGAGGTAAAAGATGTGCATGAAAAGAAGCAAGATCTGCAATCATGTTAGCCACATCTATTCACCATTCTTTGGCATTTCAAGGCACCCAGCAGATGCTTTTGCATAACGCCACCATTCAGCTTGGGGCTCAGCACCAGGGTGAGATTGCATCGTCACATCGTCATCGTTCTTCACCATCATCTGAGTTATCAGAAGACTCCTCTTTACGGTTTTCTCCTTCTTTACCATCTGTTCTAGCTTTCTTTTCTTTGTTCTTTTGCTTCTTCTTCTGGCGTTTCAACCGCTTCTTGGCAGTGCGGTCCTCTGCTGCTTTTAGGCGCTCCTCTCTCCTCATATTGAACTCTGCTATTTCCTTCCTCCTCTGGTAGTCTGCATCCATCCGAGCAAGTCGGTCTTGTTCTTTACGTCTCATTTGACGATACTGGGCCCAAAAAGTAAATCTTAGACACAAGATAAATTGTCAGGGGGAGAACAAAACAAAAAAAACAAAAAACAGTAAAGTGAAACACTATTTTTAGCACCAATGAGAAAAAAATGCAAACTGAGATCATATCCACATCCAACTGTCTGCTAAGAGAATGTTCAGAAGCAGGATGAGATCATTTTTCTTGTGAGAGTAGTCAACAAATCAGGAGTTTCATCATCAATACTTTAAATTCTTTATCCCTACTATCAATTTACTCCTACTAACAACCACCAAAAGCATGGGCATCTGGATTCATCTTCTTAGAGAGGAGTGACTAACGAAGATTATATATTAACTCTTGTCAATGATTCATTACCCTTGAGCAAAGAAAAGTTTCTTCTTCAAGCCAAGAAGACGACTACCATGTTTTGTCCTATAACTATCTGCCATCAACCAGCATTGACTCTCAGTATATGCTAGGCATCTGTTGGTGCTATCATATCCGAAGGTAT
The DNA here is from genome assembly GCA_037157565.1 of Thalassia testudinum. Lineage (NCBI taxonomy): Eukaryota > Viridiplantae > Streptophyta > Magnoliopsida > Alismatales > Hydrocharitaceae > Thalassia > Thalassia testudinum. Next base: position 62,368,068 of record JAZHRO010000030.1, read on the forward strand.
AAGACCACACTCAAGCAAGGTTAGTAAATGATTTGGCAATATACAGATACCAATCAACTAAACATATGTTTGTTAAAAAAAAGAAAATCAAGTAACCATACGTTAACTTGACAAGTATCTACTGCAAAATGAAGAAAAAGGTCAACCGGTATTCTCTAGCTAATATCTATGACATTGACAATGAGATTCAAAGGATTTTGAAGTTTGTTTTAAGCATCTCTATTACTTCTTTGAAGTGACTTTCCTAGTAAAGCCTGTTATCATCTCCTACATATCTTCTTCTCAAACAGATAGTTTTCTCTTTTTTTTTGCCTGAGAGAATTCTCAAACAGATAGTTAATGATGCAAAAGTGAAAAGTAAAGGAATTTTTGCATATATGCCCCTGAAAATATTGGAAAAGACGTATACACCCCTGTATATTTCATATTTACATATGTAATTCTACAAAGTTTGTCTGTTATGGTGGTATACCCTACCCTATTAAACTGAATGGAGAACATTTTTAAAAAATAATTAATTAATTATATTTATTTTCCTATAGTTTTCTCATATTTTCCAACTCCTCTTCCTCCTCCCAACCCCTTCTTCCTCTTCCTTCCTCCTTTCCCCCTCCTCAACGACACAGCCACAACAACCTCGTGGCCCCAACCTTGACCTCAACCTTTCGCTCCCCCACCCCCTCTCTCTCCCAACTCCATGCTCCTCTTTGTTACTACCAACTAAACCAACCACAATTCCACTACACACTATTACCTCTACCATCAGCACCATTATGCAATAGCAGCAACAGCGCCCAACACCCCCTCTCACCTGCCAATCCTAGCAACAACAAGAACTTCCACCCCCAAACCCCAACAAGTGCCATGCCCTTTTCCACCATCCTCCTACCCTTCCCCCTCCTCCTTTGCAACCCAATGCATAACCCCCCTTGAGAAAGAGCTCTGCGACGCCATCTGCACCATGTGTGATGTCAACTCATGGCACTGTGAACTCAACATGACCCTGTAGGATGCTTCAACATCTCCACTACCAGCAACATTGCCTCCTCGGGGGACTTCAAGGTCAACATCACCTTGAAGAGCATTCTCGAGATCCTCAGCATGACAACACTCGATGATGAGGTCGAGGAGTGAATTAGCACCCTATTGAAGGGAGCAACAATTGGGGGTCAAGGTAGGGAGGCCATTGCGGCTGTGTCATGGAGGAGGGAGAAAGGAGGAAGGAGAGAGAGGAGGTCGGGGAGGAGGGAAAGGTGGAGGAGGAGGAGGAGGAAGAGTTGGAAAATATGAGAAAAACTATAAGAAAATAAGTACAAATTTTTTTTTTTTTTTTTTTTTTAAATGCTCTTCGTTAAGTTTAACGGAGCAAGGATATGCAGCCATAACAAAGCAATTTTGTAAGGGAACATACAAAAATATAAAATATATGGGAATATATACATCTTTTCCCATATTTCCAAGGACAAGTATGTAATAACCCCAAAAGTAAAATACCATACAAGAGAGTGATATACTCTACCCTTCCAACACAGAGCCCTCCTCACCACCAACGTATTGGAAAGGAGAAAAGATGAAGGCCACAATCCAATATAATAGATATGCAAAACAAACTTCAAACTTATCAAGGATAGTAAGTTATGATATTTTTCATTATATATTAGTGAAGGAACTCTGTCTATGTTAAGGTTTTTGTACCTTTTCATTACCGATTCCAAGCCTAAATAAAGGAGGGGGGTTGCATTAGGTGGCCGACGGTTGATGAGAGGCAAAAATTACCCTCAGACCCAAAACTCCGCACAAGACCCGATAGAGGATCCAACTGCCTGACTACAGGACGTGCAGGCGGAGCCGGGTCCACCTGCTTCGCCTCAAACCAACCGAATCCCAACCAGAACTCGCCTAGCCTGCCAAAAGATTCAGCGCAGTGTGGGCAGAAGATACGATAAGATGGGCTGACCACTTACACCCTGACAACTAGGGTTACCAGAGCCCATCTAGTGGAGAGCCTCCTCCTCAGATTATAAATAGAGAAGGAGGTCCTCAGAAGAGGGGGTCTCCTCCCTCCCCCGAGAGAGAAAGCGAAATCATGTAATTCTCAAAATTATACTGCATAGTTCAGAGCTCTGTTCTCCCCCCAGACGTACACCCCTTGTGGTGAAACTGGGTCACCAAATCCTTGTTCTCCTCTGTGTATGCTTATTGAATACCACTCGACCCTCCTACGAGATAGATGATTTATGGCTAAGTAACACCTCCTACGCTAACAAATCTTTTGATGACCTTCCAAGGCTCATCAAGTGGTGTTGTTTGTGGGAAGCGTCAACGAAAGAGCCATCGCTCTCCAGAGCATCCAATTACTGAGAGGAAGGACCCCTCCGACACCCTGCCTCGACCCCCCTGAGTGAGAACTGTTGCGATGGTCGTAACCACCCATAGTCCCGCTCGCGGCTTCCCTTCCCTCGGAAGGACCTGATCAAGACGCGGCATCCTCACACCCTAGTGACCTTAGCTCATCGCCCAAGGTTCCCAAGCTGGACCTCCCTTCCCTGAGGCGCGGCCCAGTGAAGAGGAACCAGGGGCTGAATCCGACGGTCCTGAATATACGCCCATGTGCGTACCGCCTACCCACTCAGGAAAGAAAAAAATGGAGGTCCCCCGTTGGAAGCGCTTGAAGAGTCAACCGAGACCTAGCGTGAAAGGACGATGAACCCCAACCCATGCACCACTCCCTTAGGAGCCACCCTCGAGACAAGTCGACGCTCGACCGTCCCAAGAGGAGTTCCCATCGGGCTCCTCCAGCGACGCCCACCCGCCAAGGGCCTATGTGCGGATCGTTGCCCGACTAGCCGGACAGCTCCTCCGAGGGGGTGAAGAGCAGGTCTTGGGAGCGCTTTGTGAAGTGCTCAGGAACCGACGACGACCCCTAGAGGCTGTCAGAAGCATCGTTTAAAAAAACGTAGCTCGAGGCACTTGAGGCGTGCGCCTCGAGGCGAGGCGCGCCAATTTCGCCTCGAGGCTTAAGCCTTAGCTACAGTCTGCGAGGCATGCGCCTCGCTTTGTCGAGGCATGGCCGAGGCATTGAGGCGCTGGAGAGGCGCCGCCTCAGCTGTTTTGCTTTGTAAAATGGTCATATGCTAGTCACATAACCATTTTTTTGACCTAAGCCTTGGCTCTAACCCTAAACCTAAAATACAAACCTCAAAAAGGTCGAACCATGGAAGTGCAACTGTGCAGCGCGCTCCTCCTCCACCAACAGATCGACAGCTCCTGCTCTTCCACTGCATCCCAGCCTCCACCGACGAGCAACGCTCTAGCGCCAGCAGCGCGAGTAGCTCCAGCGCAACTCAAGCTTCAGCACTCCACGCAACGCAGCGCAGTGCTCCAGCGCCAACAGTGCGAGCAGCTCCAGCGCACCGCAGGCTTCAGCGCTCCACGCAACGGCAGCGCATGCCCCAACTTCAGGCACCAACGCAGCGCAGTGCTCCACACAAGCCCCAGCGCAACGTAGTGCTCCACGCAGGCCCCAGCGCAGCACATCTCCAGCTCCAGCGGCAGCGCAAGCCCAGCACAGTGCAACTCTAGTAGCACAGCGCAAGCTCAGCGCAGCGTAGTCAGCTCCAGCAACGTAGTGCAATGCAAGCCCTAGAGCAAGGAGGGCCAAGCGCAGGCCCGAGTGCAGCTCCATCTCCTGCGTAGGCCCGAGTGCAGCTCCAGCTCCAATGGCAGTGCTCCACTCTTCAGCAGGACGCATTTGAGGTTGAGGTTAGTATGTTGAGGTTGAGCTTAGTATGTTGACTATAAGTTTAGGTTAACTTTAGTATGAATGACTATGTTAAGCTTAACTTTAGTATGAGTGTATGACTATATGTTGAGGTCAAAGTGAATGACTTGATTCACGATGTATACTAGTTGTCAAAGTAGAACCTTTGTTATTTATTTGATAGTTTTATTTATTTTTCAAGTTTAGGTCATTTAGGTTTATTTGATTACCAATCTCTTTTATGCTTTTAAACATGGCGCCAAAGGCAAGAAGAGGAGGAAAATAAGGATCCACTGGCATTGATCTTGGATGGAAGTATTGCACGGAAATTGACCTTCAAGGATCTCAAAGGGAGAAAGGATATAAGTATGTGAAGTGTAACTTCTGTGGGAAAACTATCACAAGTGGCATTGCAAGACTGAAGGAGCACCTAACGAAGAACACAAAAATGTGGGAGCATGTGCAAAGGTGCCACCTGAAGTTGAAACTGAAATTAAGGCCTTCTTAGCAAAGAAGGAAGTTGGTAGAAGAACACTTGAAGAAATGGAAGAAATTCGTCACATAAGTGCATATACAGTAGAAGGTCCATCTAGGCATGATGAAAATGCACCTACAGGATCAAGTGATGCGTAAATGTTGAAGGGTCTTATGAATTTATTTGTTGCAGGAGTTGAACAGAAAATATAGCTTGGAAGTGATGGACCTCATAATGCTCCTCAATGTCCTCCAAAGCAGATTACTTTGAATTCTTCTTGGAAGAAAGAACAAAGAATTAAAACGTATCCTAGTATTAGTAGATTCTTCATTGAGAATGGATTGTCATTCAATTTGGCCACCAATCCATCTTACTAGCAAATGCTTCAAGATGTAAGTAACTATGGAAGGGGATTCAGAGATCCTACAATGCATGAGTTACGAACTTGGATTTTGAAAGAAGAAGTCAAGACAATAGCTACTATGATGGACCAAGCAAATGCGTCTTAGGAAGAGATTGGATGTAGCATAATGTCTGATGGTTGGACAGATACAAAAGGACGCACCTTAATCAATTTTTTGGTTAACAACCCAAAAAGTATGTGATTTCTGAAATCTGTTGATGCCTCTGATGAGATCAAGAATGCTGACTATCTCTTCAAATTGATGGATGATGTTGTTGAAGAAGTGGGTGAAAGCAATGTTATCCAAGTGATAACAGATGATGCATCAGCTTATAAAAAAGCTGGAGAGAAATTGATGGAAAAAAAGGAACATTTGTATTGGACTCTGTGTGCTGCTCATTGCATTGACCTTATGTTGGAGGATATCATGAAGCTACCTCTTCATGACTTTGTTTTCAAGAAAGCCAAACAAATAATCAATTACATATATGCACATGCTTGGGTGGTGGCCATGATAAGAAAGCATGTAGGAGGAGACTTGGTGAGACCTGCCGTCACTCGGTTTGCTATTGCTTTCCTTACCTTGCAGAGATTGCTAACAGCAAAAGATGCTCTTGAGTCTTTTTTCACCTCAAAAAGGTCGAAGTGCAGCACTTTATGCATTGAAGGTTCAAGGGCAAGTTGTACAAAATATTATCCTTAAAAGTAGAACATTTTGACCTAGTGTAACCTATGTGATAAGGACAATCAAACCGTTGATGTTGGTTTTAAGAATGGTGGACGTTGAACAATATCCACCTATGGGATTTATTTATGAGGCTATGGATAAGGCTAAGGAAGCTATTGCTAAAAATTTAGGTAATGATTAAAAGTACAAAATAATCTGGGACATCACTGACACAAGATGGGACAGGCAATTGCACACACGCTTGCATGCTGCTGCCTATTTTCTGAATCCCTAATGCCAGTATGAACCAACTTTTAAAGTTGATTCAGAAGTAAAGATGGGCTTGTACTCATGCTTTCAGAGGTTGATTCCTGACAAGGATGAGAGGTTGAATGTGGATCTCCAAATAGATGCATTTGTTAATGGAAAAGGATTATTTAGATGGTCCAATGCCATTGAGAGGAGTTATGGTAAAGTCCTTTCAATGATTCTATCATTTAAATTAATAAATTTTGTTAATTTTTTCCTATATACCATAAACAAAATTTCCATTATAGCGGATTGGAGGAGAGCATTTGGTGATGAAACACCTGAGTTGAAGAAGTTTGCCATGTGCATTTTAAGTTTGACTTGTAGTACATCTACATGTAAGCGAAATTGGAGTGTTTTTAATTAGGTAAAAAGTTTAAATTTGCATTTTAAATTTAGAGTAATATATAATAATTATGCTATAAAATTTACTGGTAAACTTTTCATTGAGTAGGTCCATACTAAGAGAAGGAATAGGCTGAGACAAGATAAACTCAATTACTTTGTTTATTGTATGTTCAATTTGAAATTAAAACACAAGGAGGTGAAGAAAAAGACAATGGATGATCCTCTATGCTTAGAGGAAGTGGACTCAGATGATGAGTGGATTGCTGAGCTATAACTTTGTGAAACAGAGATTGATGCTTATGAGGAGCTTGATGCAACTGTAGCTCTAGAAGAGGATCCTATTGATCTTGAGCAGTTAGTAGGAGTAGAGGGAGGAGTACAAGTAGGAGAAAGTAGAAGAAAGAGGCAAAAGAGAAAGGATAAGGGTAAAGGTAATATGTAATTTTTTATTTTGTTGAACTATAATGTTTAAAGTTACAAACTAAGGTTCTAACTTCTAAGCAATTGTTTAAAATGACTTATCTTTTAGGAAAAACTATTATTGATGTTGAGGAGGAAGAGTTTCAAGAGAGTGATGGAGATACTGAGGAAGATGTTGATAATGATGCTAGGATGAAATTTATGGATGACTCTTGGGATGATGCAATCAGCCCTAGCGACAGCATTGATGAGCTTGATGGTGTTCGAGGAGGAGACTAAAGTCTACAATGTGTTGTAGTTCTTTTGAGTTTTTGATGTGGATGTTTCATGTGCCTTCATTTTAATGTATATTTTAACTCTTAAGTCTCCCAATGGTTTGGGAAGTTGGTTTAGTTTGTACTTTTATTATGGTTTCTAATCTTCTATATTATATGGATGTTTATCTTTTCATTTAAACGTTATCTCTCGTTTAGTTTCGTTCTTTCAATGTTTTGATAGAGAAAAAATGTTATGAAACTGTCATTTATGTTATTATCTCCTTATTAGCACTTGATAAGTATATATCATTTCATTGTGTATATTTTTTATGCAAATCCTGAGGCTTACGCCTCGCCTTGATGAAGGCAAACCGCCTTGGTACCACCTCGCGTTTTTTAAAACCTTAGTCAGAAGTCAAGCAACGAAAGGCCGAGCCCACCCGATCTTGCTTAGGTTAGCTAGAGACCCGACACTTTGGCGAGGGAGGCCCCATGAGGCAACGAACCCTCAATGCCCCAAGTTGGGCCACCCGATTCGCAAGTACGGCCGGAATGCCCTCGATCGCGTGTGCTGAAATACCCAATGAGGGACCACGAAGCGAGTTAACTCCTCCCGTGGATTAGCCAAGAAATGCAGCAGCGATGATAGCCCTGCCGAAGGCGAGAGTATTCCCGGACAGACGCATCCCCGTGCTCGCCTACGAATGAGGTTCCTTCCACAAGCGAAGAACCACCCCTCCCAAGGGGGTTGCTGCCGCAGGCCACACCGCGTAAAGGAGTTCCTCAAGGAACACTCCCTTGGCCATGCACCGAGTGGACGTGATTAAAGGGAACGATCCACCGAAGGTTGCCGGGGCGAATCCTGTCGAGGAGCCCTCGGGAGAACACACCCCTGGCCATGGATCACGCGGGTGTGCTAGAAGGGGGCTAGCCCACAAAACTAGGACCTGTTGCCCCAAGTCTCCATCGGGTGAAAGATAAAAGGCCTGCAAAACGCCTGAGGGATCACCTTAAGAAGGGGCCCCGACAATTGCGAGTAACCAATGCAGTCTTCTAGACAAACGAGAGTTAGGTGGGTTAACACCTCGCCCCAACAGGCAGGCGGCATCACCTTGGCTCCCCGCATGGCAAACATCACCTCCAAAGTCCTAACAGGGACGCTTGCACGACTCGAGATCCTATCCTCTTGCCGCCTAAGCGCATTAGTGCAGAGGTTAAGGTAACCTCGGACCGACGTCACCCCAGGCATCTGGGCCCCTCCTGTTGAGTCGTCCCTCTCCAAGTACCCTCTCGACTTTTATCCGGGCAAGGAGGATACGACCAAGTCTCCCCATAGGATCCGGCGGAGTGTCCAGGTTTGACACAACAATAGTTTCCCCCCTTCGGGGCCCAGCACCAAGCCCCTAGAAAAACATGCTCCCCTTGCCAAGGAGGCTACCACCGTGGCACCCACGATTGCCCAAGGTCTTCGCCTCTGACATCCCGTGAGCATTAGCGCACAGGCCAAGGCAACCCCTAGGAGTGGCAACACTCGAAAACGGATCCATAGCTCACTTAACCAGCTTCCAATGGTAACGCCCGTAGTGATTCGGGACACTCGGGTCGAGTTACCTTCCAGGCTACCAATCCCGGGTTGGCACACCCATAGTGCATCCACCACTCCGATGAAAACACCTCCCTCTCCTCCTAATAGCCATTCCGGTCACCGACCTTTGGCAATTAAGGAAAGGGGAGACGAGAAGAGAACCCTCCTCCGACCAATTCGGATGGAGATAGGCACCTCAACTCGGTTGCCATACCTAAGGTGGCCAGGTTAACAGTAGAATTAGGCGGCCCGGTCAGCTAATCACCAGTACGTGCCCACCGCCAGTTCCTCCCATTACGTGTCTGACTCCCCTTAAAGGAGGGGCACTGGATGCGGAGGAGCCACGACCCAGCGTAAGCCCCCCAGAGTCAAGGCGAAGCGACCACAGAAGACTACGTGAAGAAAGGAAAGGGGAGCCAAGTCCACGCAATCCAAGAAGGGCTAACCCGATTAATCGGCCAAGCGACTCCCGGATCACAGTCGAGCCCTTTAGTAGCGGCATTCCCTGCTTCCTGTTCTTCCTTCACGAACGCATCCGAGCGTCGAGGACCAGGAGGGGGATCTCAATCTCCCCAAAAGTCTGGGGGCTACGACCCCCCCTGAGCGTCCAATGCACCCGAAAGCGGCCTCTTAAAGCCATCAAGGACCACGGAGTCCCCCTAAGTCTTGGCGGTAGCTAGAGGCCCAACCTGCCTTAGCAAGGACAGGGCCCTACCCCTCGCAACGGATGGCCATCGCCTGCAGAGGGTGGCGATGCCCCTTGCTCTCGCCTGGTGACTCGCTTCCGGAGAACGGTCGAAATGACAATTCAGACCAGCAAGCTGCTTCTTTATGCCAACAAGCCACCTCTTCAGGTAGGAGAGAACTTGGACAGACGCGTCCGACGTTCCATCTGTCGCCGCCTCTTCAGGCTAGCAAGCGACCTCTTCAAGTCGACGAGAACTCGGATGAACGCGTCCAACGTTCCATCTGTTGCCGCATCCTTAGGCCAGCAAGCCACCTCTTCAGGTCGGCAAGAACTCGAACAGACGCGTCTGATGTTCCATCTCTTGCCACCTCTTCAAATCGGCGAGAACTCGGACGAACGCGTCCGACGTTCCATCTCTTGCCGCCTCTTCAGGCCGGCAAGCCACCCTTTCAGGTCGACAAGAACTCGAACGGACGCACCCGATGTTCCATCTATTGTTTGCCTGATGGGCCTTGGAAGGTCCTACCAAAAGATTTATTGATGTAGGAGGCACTACTTACCCATTGGCATCCGTCGCTTAGGGGAGAAATCGAACATCATCAAGCAAACACTCAAGGAGACAGACGTTTGGTGACCCAGTTTCACCCTGAGAGGTGTACGTCTAGGAGGAGGATAGGACTCCCAACTATACAGTAGAACTCATGGTGATTTTTTGATATTACATGATCTCGCTCCCTCTCACGAGGAGTCCCCCCTCTCAGAGGGTTTCCTTTATTTATAACATGGGGAATATCTCTTTGACGGGCTCTGGTACCCCTACTTGTCAGGCTACGTGGTAATTGCCAGGATGTAGGTGGTCAGGACCATCATTTCGTATCTTTTGCCGTTGTTGCGCAGGATCTTCTGGCAGACCAGGCTGGTGTTGACTGGGGATCCGGCTGATCTCAAGTGGGACGAAGGGTCGATTCCGCCTATTCATCCTTTGTTCGGGTAATCGGATCCTTTGCCAGGTTGGGTGAGGAGTTTTGGATCCAAGAGCACTTTTTGCCCCTCATCATATGCCTCCACTCTCTAGCTAGTGTGAATTGTTGAGAGAGTAGTGAGAATAGTCAAAACTCTGTGGTAGATGATGCCATCAGATGTTCATCTGACTGTATTGCAGCAAGGGAAACATTTATGCTTGGGAAGTTAAGTGGCCTTCACCCGCTTTCGGTTGCACGGGAGGGATTTCTTGTCAAGGCGTATGAGCCCAAGCTTGCACCGACTTTAGGTGGTGACATACTTTGAGGAGGAACGCGGGGCGTGTAAGGCCGGGTTCGAGTTGACCGTATGAGACGGGTATCGACTTCGAGGTGGGGCGCATGAGCCCGAGCCCTTGTCGGCCTTAGGAGGCGGCAGAAGTTAGTCGTGGGGCATATAGGCCCAAACCTTTGCCAGCCTTTCGATGTGGCAACGGTTAAGTGTAGGGTGTATTAGCTCAAGCCGGTGCCGGCCTTAGGAGGCGGTTGACGATAGGCGTGGAGCGTGTTAGCCCGAGCCAGTGCCGACCTTACCAGGTGGCGAAAGGTAGGCATGGGGCGTGTTAGCCCGAGCCGATACCGGCCTTAGGAGGCTGCAAAAGGTAGGCGTGGGGCATGTTAGCCCGAGCTGATGCCGACCTTAAGAGGTGGCGAAACGTAAGCGTAAGGCGTGTTAGCCCGAGCCGATGCCGGTGGAACGTAAGCATGAGGTGTGTTAGTTCGAGCCCGTAACGACCTTAGGAGGCAGCAGAATGTAGGCGTGGAGTGTGTTAGGCTAAGCCAGTGCTGGCCTTAGGAGGTAGCGTTTCGCCCAACTCGAGATGCTGGGGCAAACGCCGTTGTTGCCGCGAAAGGACGTGGCTCGAAGCGTCGCACCCTTTTTTGGAGGGGCGTAAAGGCTTTTTGAATGGCCGACGTGTAATAAGGTGGGGGGTTCTTGATCGATGGTTTTATTGGTGTGGTTATACTACCGCGGGATAACGCCATATCCCGAGGGATTTAGTTCCTGGGGAACTGGCGAGCCAAAGGGGGTAAAAAGATATTACCGCCCTTGGGGGGCTCGGGGGGGCAGGGTTATAAATAGAGGCCCGATGTGGGCCTTGTTTTACCGCCTTTCATCGTCCTTAATTGCGTTCAAAGGAATTGAAGATTGAGGAACAGTTGTGACCTTGTTCATTCCTCGGGTAGGGTTCTGTCGTCGAACTTCTGTGCATCCTGCAAACCAATCGAAGAGCAGCTATGTACGGCTCTTCAGACGGAGGTGAGCCCCTTCTGGTGCTCCCGTGTAGCTCCCTTGGTAACTTCGTTAAGACGGAGCAGGGGCTGCTATTGCTAGGAACTCCTCTCGTGGGAGTGTACTTGCTCGGGTAGAAGCGGGGTGTTGGCTAGGCAACGCCTGCGACGTTTTCCCAGACGGTGGACCTCGTCCGGGGACTTCCTACGAAAGGGCCAATGGAAGGTCCGGCGGCATTGACTACGTGGAGCCCCTCACTGATATATTGGAGAGTGCTCCGCATGTTTGGCTAACCTCAACGGCTTCCTGGGGTTAGGGGCCCACGCCTTCTCATGCCGCTCTATTCCCTCTGCGACTCCGCGAAGGCAGGGCAGGGATTCCTGCTGCCGAGAGCTCCTCTCCTGGGAGTGTATTTGCCCGAGCAGAGTGGGGTTGTACGAGAGCATCAGCAGGAGTGGATCCTTCCGGTTAGGGCTCCGCTTTTCGAGGGTCCCTTGCTGTCCAAGGAGGTGGTGCCGACTTTGGTGTCGGATGACGCCCCTCGCTTAGGGCGACAGGCTTTTCGACTCCTGGGATCCGCCCCGTTCTGGCCTTGCCCTTCTACCATGGGGCATAGGAAGTGGCTACGTCCTACTTCTCTTTGTGATGAGCTCTCTTTTAGCCCTTTCTGGGGTCGACTAGGGATTTTTAGTGCTTTCTAACGTAGTTCTTCCCAGGTCACGATCCTCGCTCCTCAGCTGTACTCTCCCTTTTAGGGAGTCTTCAGCGACTCTTGGGGAGGTGTTGAACGCGGCGGAGGATGCTGGGGCTCCACCCTCAGCAAGAAGCAGGTGGAGCATCTTATCTGCCGGAGGAGCTGGATGAGGTTAGCCGCAAGGCAATGTGGCTTTCTCAGCCAAGCTGGCTGCCAGTCGCAGGGCTGGACGAGGGTCCCCATTGCGGGGGTCATGGTCCGTCTGGACTTGCCCAGTTGTTTGCCTTCCGTGGCACGCTCCTTCTGAAGAAGGCGCAAGTTCTGGAAGTACCCGCCCTTCTCATAAGAGTCGTGATGGCCCGCAGTGTCATCCTCATCCTATGTAGCGGATAAACGGGTGCTACTAAGTGTTGTTACCAGTATTTTCATACTAGCCTCTCTTTTTGGTTGTAGCTTAGCCAGAGAACACAATCCAGGGAATTTACCAGTCGATGTTGTAAAAGAAATAAAAGAATATGTTCTTTTATTCCTTGTGTGAACTGCCCGTCGTATGCCAAGTATGAGAACGTTTTCTTTGCATGGGGATTCGCTTGGACGGGTTTCGTGAACCGCATTTTAGGAGGCTTGGCTTGATCCCTTTGGCTTACTCGAACGACTTGGCATAGAGGCTCCTCCTATTACTTCCTTCAGACTTATTGTTGACAGGGCCTACTGGGATGTCCGTAATAGTGGTTGGGCGCCTATGGCTAACGCTATAAATACGCAAGCGAGTTGCCCTTGGAGACCTTTGTAGTCTTTCTTGGCCGACTAGTTACCCAGCGCCTGGTCCAGCCACTCTCCTCGGTAGGCAGGGGGAGGGCATTCTCCTTTGAGAAGCTTCATCAAGGCTACTTGGTGCGTAGCGCTTGTCTTATGGAATGGTCGGGCCAAGGGTGTCCGCGACGGGTACCTTGCCTTTAACCGACTCCTCGCGAGGCGGCAATAGGAGGGGGCAAAGAGTCCTGACTCGCCTTTTGGCTTTTTGAACGATATGCTCTGACCCATTTGCGCGTTCCTCCGGGGATCAGTTGCTTGCGAGGGGCTTCCTTAAAGGATGGCTGAGGGAGGGGGGCCAACCTTAGGAGGTGGCCCGAAAGGAAAGGTGGCTTCAGGGCACGGGAAGCCAGGCCCGTGCCTCCTTGTGGCATCACGTCACCTAGGGGATGGGGCGCTATAGTCCCATTCCCTTGTCCCTTCGTAATATGGCGATCGTTAATGGAGGCAAGTCAAGCCCTTGTCCATTTTGACGGGCAAATGCATTTTAAAGGCAAAGTGACTTGAGCTCTTGTTCGTAGGCAGTATGTTGAACCTCAGAGTGCATGGGCCCAGGTCCTCACCGGCCCGAGGGGCTGGTCCCTACTAGCCTTGAGGCTCTAAGGTTGGAATCAGCCACCACTTGATGGGGTCTTCCTCGATTAGAGTTAAGAGGGTGCTCCGGCTACGCCCGTGCCACCTGGGCCCTTCTTGCTGATGCCCAGGGCACAAGAGGCTATGGCTGCCTCGGCGATGCTATCCCCTGTCCTTTTGTTAAGGACCAGGGGGAGTTGGGGCTCCTCTTACTGAGTCATGCCCTTCCCTATGGGGGATGCTCAGTTGGGTCTCCCTTAGCTAGGACAAGCTCGTCTCCAATGATACTCGCTGCGTGTCCCTCTTGAGGGTTGGCAAAGGTGCCTTCTGTAGGAGTAGCGAGACGCCTGCCCTTAACGAGGGAAACTTGAGGTCGTAACCACCGATAGAGATTGTGTGCGTGCGCTGCTTGAGACCACTGTTTCCCTTGGGGGGTCATTTCCATGGACGAGTTGGTTAGCATGTCGAGACGGAGTTGAGCGACCGAGGCAAAAGAGCCTAGTGAAATTCCCATAAGGGTTGGCTCAGACCCGGGTATTGAACTGCGGTCCGTCACCTTGGCCTCTATTCGAAGGCGAGGGCTTGGGAGTTAGTCGTTGGGTGGCCCACCGATTTCGCGAAGGCGATTGGTGGCTTGGCCGCTTTCTGGACACAACCCTTCTGCTACTGGGTCCGTCCTTATTATCTTCACGGCCACGAGGCATGGTACCGTCGAGTGCCTACCTGCCCAACTGTGCCTTCGAACAGGGCAAGCACCGGGGGACTTTTGTGTGGGTTGGCCCCTAAAGGTGGCCATCGCCTAGGGCTTCTCATAGAGGGTGGCCGGGGAATAGGGTTGACCCTAGAAGGCGGTGACGAGAGCCAGGAGTAGGCGCTCGAACTCTTGCTGGCGAAGATCGGAGGCGCACCGAGCGGGGCTTGGAGTGCAAAGGTCCAAGCCCTTATTACGGATGTTGCATGATGTTGCGTCACCCAGGGCATGGGACACTAAGGTCCCGATTCACCCTTCAATGGCCGGCATCGCGACCATTGGGTGAGGCGGCCTAAACCCTCGCTATTTGCTCCGGCGGTGACACACTCGCGAAGCAGCAAAGACATTCCTAGCAGGCGAAGTGTAGAACTTCCAGGTGCATAGGCTTGAGTCCTTGCCGACTCGAGGAGCTGATGTCCCAATCACTGTAAGTGGGGTGTAGGAGCCTTGGTTGTGCCATTCTCAGGGAATTGTGTTCTGGCGACCGATAAGCAGGGCATGAGTGCATCTGCTTGAGTTCGTGTTGGCCATCAGGAGTAGCTTTGCCGGCCTTAGGAGGCTGCAATTGTCAAGACTATGGAGGCGGGTCTGTCCGGGCCCCAGTCGACCCGGAGAGGTGGCCTATCAGCCTGAATAGGCGATGGTATAGGGGAGTGTTATGTGGACCCATCTGTGCCGACGTTAAGAGGTAGCTGAGTAGGTCTCGAGAGGCGACCATGCATCCGCTCGAGCTTGGGTCGACTTTCAGAAATGGCTTGCCATCCTTGAGAGGTGGCAGGGAGAGGAACATCGAGCACATCCGCCGACGCTCTCACCAACCATAAGAGGTGGCTAAAGTTGGCCCTTCAGAGAAATTTATCCGGGTCGTGGCTCACCCGATGAGGTGGGTAGTCGTCTCGAAGGGGCGGCCAAAAAGGAGTCGGACACACCCACTCGAGTTTGTGCCACCTTTAAGAGGTAGCTTGTCGTCCTAAAGAGGACGCAACATATGGACACGTCGGTTCGAGTTTCTGTCGACCTTAAGAGGTGACTTACCGACCTGAAGAGGCGGAAATACATGGTACATCGGACTCATTCGTCCACGTTCTCACCTACCTTCGGATGTGGCCTGCCGCCCTGAAGGGGCGGCAATACATGGAACGTCAGACGCGTCCATCCGAGTTCTAGCACACCTTAAGAGGTAGCTTGCTGACGCTAGAGAGACGTGTTTGTTTAAAAGGGTCGTAGTTCACGTTCGTTGCGTCGGTTTTAAATCAAGAAACGAACGTAAGTCCGAGTGTCGAACACAAGGAGGCGTGAAAATCAGATTTTTCTGTCACTTGGTGTCACGGAAATAACGGGTTTTGCTTGCAGAAAAAATGTGGGAGAAAAGCGAAAGAAAGAGAAAGAGAGAAAGAGTAAGGTTAGAGTTTGTTGTTTAGCACATTCATGCAACTTTAAGCTAAGGAAAACTTGATAACAAGAGAGAGATAATAGCTAAATAAGGAACGTCGTCATTTAATCGTGCAACTTTGAGTTCTACAATTACAACAATAGATGAATGCTTAAGTAAGATAAAGCTAAGCTAATGAGAGAGATAGAGGAGTCGGTAAGGCGGCCACGGTGGTGGAGGTTGTCTCCGTCGACGGCTCGTCGACTTCGACACTTACAAAAGAGTGCTAAGGTGGCTAGGAGTAGGGTAGAACACTTGCAAAGGTATTGAATGCCTTCCATGGGTGGTTGGAAGGGGTTTAAATAGGTCTTTCCAAATGAAGAAGGGGTTTTAGCGACGTCCGGGATGTCGCTAAAACCCTTCCTAAAACGTCGGTGAAGCACCCTGCCCAGCGGTCGTTCGCGCGCGTCCGTTCTGCTTCATGCACGATCCGTGCATGCGTGCTGTGGGCCATTCGATCGTGGATCGGACGACTGACATTTCGCGAAGGGCGCGCTCGCGGATTACTGCTGGGGCGCGCACCGCTACCGCGTCATCGTGCACGTTCGCCATCTGCGTCTGAGGAAGCGCCGCGTGGTGCGATTGTTGCCCTTTGAGTGCCGATCTACAACCTTAATCGGCCGCACCCGCGTGAGCACCAATTTAGGCAGCGCGCGAGGTTTCAAACGCCCGTCGCTGCCTTTGCAAGAGAGGCGCGACCCGCTGCGCTGTGCGACCAAATGGCCGCGACGAAGAAGCGAGGCACGCGAGCGTGGAGCGTGGCAGGGTCGTCCGATTGAAGATCAACGGCCGAGATTCATCCTGCGGTGGAGGCGCGGATGTGGAGGGCGTAGGTGCGCGATTTCTAACCATCCAATCTGCGATCGGACGGCTTAGAGTGATGCTGTGCGATGGAGGGAGGTTGAGGGCACGGCGAGGCTGACACGTGGCGGCCCCATGACCGTTGATCATCATATCAACGGCCATAACTTCTTGGGCCAATAGTGGGAGCTCCGAATGTCGGATTTAGCTGATTTTGAATCCGTTGGACTCCGTCGCTTCGAGTCCATCCGAGCAGTCCGATCGTTCATCTGAGGCCTATTTTGACATGCACTTATACAAATGGTCATTAATAATGCATTATAAGTAATCTTAATGTGTGATGCATGCAGTGCTCCCATTCCTATTTATGATGTGTTATCTGTGCATTTTACCCTTAAAATTGACCCCCTTTTGGTAGAATTAACATTGTAAAATGCAGTGTTATCAATTGCCGACCCAAAGGGGCAACAATACATGGAACGTCGGACGCGTTCGTCCGAGTTCTCACGCACCTTAAGAGGTAGCCAGCCGACCTGAAGAGACGGCAAAACATGGAACATCGAACGCGTCCGTCTAAATGCTCATCCACCTAAAGAGGTAGCCCACCAGCCTCAAAAGGCGGCACTATATCGTACATCGGATGCATCCGTCCGAGTCCTCATCCACCTTAAGAGGTGGCCCGACCTGAAGAGTCGATAAGACATGGAACGTCAGACACGTCTGTCCAAGTTTTCATCCACCTTAAGGGGTGGTCTACAAGCCTGAAGAGGAGACAATACATGAAACGTCCGACGTGTCCATCCGAGTTCTCGTCCATCTTAAGAGGTGGCCTATCGGCTTGAAGAGGCAGCAAGACATGAAACATCGGACGCGTTCGTTCGAGTTCTTGCCCACCTTAAAAGGTTGCCTGCCAACCTGAAGAGGCAGCACTACATGGAACGTCAGACACGTCCATCCGAGTTCTCGTCCACCTTAAGAGGTGGCCCACCGGCCTGAAGAGGCACTAAGATATGGAACATCGGATGCATCCGTCCGAGTTCTCGTCCCACTTAAGAGGTGGCCTGCCGGTTTGAAGAGGTGGTAATACATGGAACGTCGGACACGTCTGTCCGAGTTCTCGTCCACCTTAAGAGGTGGCATGCCGGTTTAAGAGGCATCAAGACGTGTTTGTCCGAGTTCTCGCCCACCTTAAGTGATTTAATGGGTCGATGTCCGACCCTAGTCAATCCCCCAAGGTGAATTGCTAGGTGAAGGTCTTAGGCGAGAGCTGCCTGTCGCAAGCGACGACTGATCATTCGCAGGAGATACACCCCTGGTAGGATCGGTCAGGCCTCCTATCACCGTTGTGGTAAGGTAAGGGCCTCGAACGTTGAGTTCGACAGCTTTCAAGGTCGCTAAGGCGGGTACCGCGTGCGTTGGGGGTATCCAACGTTAGCCACCCTTACAGGGTGAGCTAGCCTTTGCAAGGACCTCGAAGGGTGGCACGGTCCCTGACAGCTTCACGGAACTGTTTCTGGGTGCGTTAGCCTCTTCGGGGTTATCTCCCCTGGACCCTTTGAGGGAGTGAAATTTCCCCTAACCTTGACGAGCCTAGTTGGCGTCATGAGAAACGAAGAGTAGGAAGGGGAAGCCGCGACTGATGAGTCAAGCTATGATCGAAGTCCCTTGGTAAATCAACTGGGTTGGCCTCTTACTGGATTGCACGGACTTCGCTCCCCTTCTCCTTCAAGATTTCTTTTTTGGTCACCTTGCCTCGACTCTAGGGACCTACGCCGGGTCACAGCTTCTCTACGTCAGGAGCTCCTCCTTCTGAGGGTGTTAGGAATGCAATGAAAGATCCCTAGTAGCGGGCACGTGCCAACGGGCAGTTGGCCAAGCCACCTGACTCTACTGTCAGCCTGGTGACCTTAGGTACGGCAACCCAGTTAGGGTGTCCGTCCCCATCCGAGTTGGAATGTCAGAGGGTCGTGCCCTTCCTCTCTTCTCTCGGTTACCGAGGAGTCGCAAGCAGAATAGCCGATGGGAGGAGAGGAAGGCATTCTTATCGGAGTAGGGGATGCGCCAAGGGCCCGTCGATCCGAAAGGGGTAGCTTGGACGGCAGCTTAGCTTGAGCGTCTTCTAGCGCTGCAGGCGTTGCCGTTGGAAGCTGCACGGGTTATTGACCCGCCTCCGACGCTGCTGCTCCCGGAGGTCGCCTCGGCTTCCATGCTGACGCATCCGAGAGGCAGGAGGCGAAGTCCTCGATTACCCGCGGGTGTCGTAGTGGGGACTTCCGCCTAGCCAACGGCTAGGGGAGCGCACCTTCCCAAGGGCTTAGAGCCGCCCTGACAGGGGAGGCTTTTGCCGAAGCAAGCCTAAAATGCTCCGCCAGAACATGAGGAGGTTTGGTCGTATCTTCCTTGTCCCAATGGAGATCAAAGGGGTGTGACGTCGACTCGAGGTCGCTTCAACCTTTCTGCTGACAGGCTCAGGCGATAGGAGAGGACCTCAAGTGGCATGAGCATTATCGCCAGGGTTTCGGTGGCGATGTCTACCCGACGGGGGATCTGGGTGACGACATCCGGCCCTTTGGATGTGGTGGCGACCTGCCTGGCTCTCAACTTGCAACTAAGGCAGTGCTGGCTACCTACTGCTACTGAGGCCCCTCTCCAGGATGACCCCTTAAGTGCCCTACGGGCCTTCCGTTCCATGACCTCACGGAGCCTGGCAATAGCAAACCCTAGTCCAAGGTTTGGCCCCCTTCAAGCACACCCACCTAACTTATGATCAAGGGGGTGCATTCATAAAGGAATCCTATTGGTCTGCATGGGAGCGCTCCTCTGCAGATCGATCCGTTTTAGGCACGTCCGCCCGATGCTAGGCCAAAGGAGTGCGTTCTTTAGACGCAGGACCTCACCACCCGGGGCATTCCGTAGTTATGGCCCTCAGGGGGTCGACTACTATCCCTGGGAAGGCGACTCTTTGCTGGTGGGAGGAGGCTATTCCTCTGTCAGGCATTAGGACCCACCTATCCGAGGGCACACCCGCCTTTAGTGGCGAGTGTCATCGGCACCAGGTCCTTCGGGTAATCCACGAGGGGAGTCGCCTCGCTCCACGGCTCCTTGTCAGGTACTAAAGCACGTGGCCAAGGGCATCGTGCTAGTGCTTGCGACGCAGACAGAGTGGCTCGGGGTGACATAAGTCTGCCACCCCATGAGGTCCAACTTATCGTAGTATCGAACCTCGAGCTACACTGGGCAAAACCAGGCAGGCTTGATCTTCTACTGCTTGACTCCCAATAGCATCTTGGGGTTGCCCCCGACCCCCGAGTGCTTGGCGAAGCGATCTCAGGGCCTACTCCTCACACCCTTAGAGGAGTTGTCCAACTGGCCAAGGAACGATCTCTGTGCGAGCCCTTTTGGGCGGGCGCCGCTAGAGGAACCTGGTGGGAAACTCCTGTGGGATGGTCGAGCACTGGCTCGCCTCAAGGATCGTTCCTCAGGGAGCGAAGCGTGTGGCAAGGTCAGTCCTTTCGTGCTAGGCCGTGGCTGGCGTTCCAGATGCCTCCAGCGAGGGACCTCCATTCCTTTATGCCCATGTGGCCAGGCGGCACGTGCATGGGCATGCATCTAGGACCACAGGACTTGGCTCCCAGTTCCTCTTGACCGAGCTGCACTTCTGGGAAGGAAGGCTCAGCTTGGGGGACCTCGGGCAACGAGCCAAGGTCACTAGGGCGTATAGACGCCACGTTCCGATCGGGCTTCTCCAAAGGGAGGAGGGTCACGAGTGGGACTGCAGGTGGTTACGACCACCGCAGAAGCTTTCGCCCACGAGGGACGTAGCAGGGCATCAAAAGGACCCTTGCTACCAGCGATCGGATGCTCTGTAGAGCGATAGCTCTTTTGTTGACGCTTCCCACAGACGACATCATTTGATAGGCCTCAGAAGGTCCTACCAAAAGATTTATTAACGTAGAAGGTGCTACTTAGCCATTGGCATTCGTCGCTTAAGGGAGAAATCGAACATTATCAAGCAAACACAAGGAGACAGAGGTTTGGTGACCCAGTTCCACCCTAAGAGGTGTACGTCAGGGGGGAGGATAGGACTCCCAACTATACACTAGAACTCAAGGTGATTTTTTGATATTACATGATCTTGCTCCCTCCCAGGGAGGAGTCCCCCCCTCTCGAAGGGTTCCCTCTTTATTTATAACATGGGGAATATCTCTCTTTGACAGGCTTTGGTATCCCTATTTGTCAAGCTACATGGTAGCTATCAGGATGCAGGTGGTTAGGCCCATCATTTCGTATCTCCTACTGTTGTTGCGCAGGATCTTCTGATAGACCGAGCTGGTGTTCACTGGGGATCTAGCTAGTCCCAGGTAGGACAAAGTGCCGGTTCCACCTGTTCATCCCCTGTCTGGGTAGCCGAATCCTTTGCCGGGTCGGATGCGGAGTTTTGGATCTGATGACACGTTTTGCCCCTCATCATCGCCTCTTTAACCCGACAAGCCACCTCTTCAGGTCGACGAGAACTCGAACAGACACGTCCAACGTTCCATCTATTGTTGCTTCTTTAGGACAGCTAGCTACCTCTTAAAATCCATGAGAACTCAGACGGACACGTCCGACTTCCCATCTGATGCCGCATCTTCAGGTCAGCCAACCCACCTCTTACAGTCGATAACAACTCGGACAGACGCGTCCGACTTTCCACCCATTGCCACCTCTTCAAGCTGGCAAGCCACCTCTTACACTCAGCAAGAACTTAGACCGATGCGTTCGACTTGTATTGCCGCCTCTTCAGGCCGATAGGCCACCTCTTAACGGCGATCAAAACTTGGACGGACGTGTCCAACTTCCCATCTATTGTTGCCTCTTCAGGCCGACGAGGTGCCGCTTCAGGACAGCCGGAACTCGGACGAATGCATCCGGCGTTCCATGTGTTGTTGCCTCTTTAGGTCAGCACAAACCCAGGCGGACACTTACGGTGTCCCTTATCCTGCCACCTCACAAGGTCAGCTTGAATTGGGGCAAACCCGCCAAACACTCTCTTATACCGTCACCTATCCAGGTTGACAGGTCATCTCCCTAGGTTAACCGAGGATCGGACGAACCCACCCCCCGACCCTGGAGATTGCTGCCCCTTATGGCAGACCCAGCCACCCTCGATGGCTGACACAAGCACTCGCGCCCCATTTATCGACTACTAGAATGTCGTCCACGAAAAAAAGGCGGAACTAGGGCTTCCACACCCTACGACTAAGACACCAACTCCCTGGGCTAGTAGGGACTCGAGCCCCTGCACCCTAAGTTCCACATGCCGACCGTAGGCAGAACTTGACCGCTCCACCAACAAAGGCATCGACTCACTGGAGCAAACAACGAAGGGCACAGGCCATCTCACCTAGCGGTCACCATACTGGCCACTAAAAGCCGAGTCAGGACCTTAGGGCCCCATGTCATGCAATGCCCATAATGTGGGCTTGGACCCCCACGCTCCAAGCCCCGCCCGACGTGCTTTTGGACCTTCGCTAGCAAGGGTCTTAGCACCCGCTATGGCTCTCGTCACCACCTCCCAGGGTCGGCCCCACCTCATGGCCACCCTCTACAGAAGGCTCTAGGTGATGGTCACCTTTAGGAGTCAACCCACACGGAAATCCCCCCGTGCTTGCCTCGCCCAGGGGCACAACCGAGCAGGCAAATGCCCAGTAGCATCATACCCCACGACCATGACCACAGAGTCACTCCTCGCAAGAGCAGGCTCACCAATAGAATATCCATGTCCAAAAAATGGCCAGGCCACCCCCCCCCCCCTTTCGCAGATATGGTAGGCCTCCTAATGGCCAACTTCCAGGTCCCTGCCTCTGCGATGAGGCTGAGGTGATGGACAGTGGCTCAAAAATCGAGTTCAAATTAACCCTCGCACGATTTTCGCTAGGCTCTTCAGCCCCGGCTACTCGGTCCCACCTTGACGTCGCTTAGCTCGTCCAGGCAAGGGATCCGCCCACTCAAGTGATAATTATCCAGCCACAATAAGAGGCCAAGGCCAAGGCTCGGAGAACTCTCAAAGGCGGCTCCCATGGATGCCTGTGACGAGCACGACTTCCGAGGGAAGCGGTGGCCTTAAAACAACACATGCCTATAAGCCCCTCAGCAGATCCTACCTCAGCGCTCCAGTGTAAGGGGTAGGCACCCAAGTACTCTTGCATTGGACCTTCTACCCAACCCCCACGAGGGACATGCAGCGAGCACTGCCATGGACGGACCTATCCCAACCAAGGGGTCTCCCAGGAGACCCAACTAAACACCCCCAAATAAAGGGGCATGTCTTAAGAAGATGAGCCCTAACTCCCCACAGTCCTCAACAAAAGGACAGAGGGACATCGCCAAAGCGGCCATAACCCCCTTGGGCCCCGGCCACCTCGACAAAAAGACTCGAGCGGCACTGACAGAACTGGAACACCCTCTTAACTCCACCTTGGGCAAACCCCGTCAAGCGGCAACTGACTCCGAGAGGTACATGAAGGGCCAGGGCCTCCCGCTCGAATGCCACCAAGGCAAGCAAGGACTCCCTTCTACCACCCTGCAAGGAAAGTCATCCCAAGGGAACAGCGGAACTAAGGCTCCTGCGCCCCACGTTCCAACGGCTATGACATCAACCCCTTGGGCCAACAAGGACTCAAGCCCATGTGCCCTGAGGTTCGACACATCGTCCCCTAGCAAAAGTCTTGGCCACCCTGCCCTCAGAGGCATCTGCCTACCAAAACGACTAGCGAGGGTTCGGGCCACCTCGACCAATGACTGTCATATTAGCAAATGGCAAGGGAGCAGGACCCTAACGCCCCGTCTCCCAGGCAACACAACGCCGCATAATGACCCAAGCTCGAGCTCCTATGTCCCGAGGCCACCTCCCAAGGTTGGCCCCCTTCTCGGCCACCTTTTAAAGGAAGCCCTCATAAGCAGCCTACCCCTGGAGGAACGCACAATGGACCAAGGCGTTCTACTTCAAAAATCAACAAGGCAAGCCGGGACTCTTCGCTCCCTCCTATCGCCACCTCGCAAGGGGAGCCGATTAAAGGCAAGGCATTCATACCGAACGCCCTTAGTCTGACTATTCTACAGGGATAAATGCTACATGCCAAGTAGCCTCGATGCAACCTCTCGCCCAAAGAGAACGTCCTACCTACTGAGGGGAGCAGTTGGACGAGGTGCCCGACCACTGCCGTGGATAGCCCCCTTCATGAGCATCCCGATAGGCCCCGTCAATAATTAGCCGAGAAGGAGTAATAAGATAAGCATCTATACCAAGTCGTTCAAGCAAGCGAAGGGGGATCAAACTAAGCCTCCTAAAATGCAGTTCACGAAACTCGTACGAATGAATCCCACGTAGAGAATACATTCTCACACTTAGCATATAAGCAATCCATGTATGGAATGAAAAATTTTTTCTTTTATTACACACCGACTGTTACATTCCCTAGATTATTGTCTCCGACTAAGTTACAGCTAAAAAGAGACAGGATAATATAAAGAAAATGGTGGCAGGACTCAGCGGCCTCACCCTTGGTCTCCCAAGGCTGTTCGCACTCAGATAAACAAGGTGATAGTGCAGCAGCAAGGCCAGCGAGCCCTATAGCTCTTGTCGGGCCTACCCTAAATGACTCCCTGATAGAAGCCAGTCTGTCCCAATCAACCGCCGCTAGGCCAACAGATGATGGATAATGACGACTACTTGAGGCAGTTAGGGCTGCTTAGAGGTGCAGAGTACCTCCTAATATATCAGTGAGGTACCCTACCTAACCATCCGCAGGCCTTCAGTCAGCCCTTCCGCAGGGAATCCCCAAATGAACCTAACCATCTAGACAAGCGTGGTGTGCACCATCTGACCAAGGCCCCACGCCTGACCGAGCAAATACACTCCCACAAGAGGAGCTACTGACAGAGGCAATCCCTGCTCCACCCTCATGGAATCACCAAGGGAGCCGAGCGAAGAGGGAAGCGTCGCGACTCCGCAAAAGAGCAACCTACCCCTGAGCCCCAGGAGGCACCCCCGCGATCCCGTGTCCAGTGAGTTCTCCACACCAGCCCAGTACGAGAGGCGCAACTTCATCTCTCTCCCAACGAGCGTCCCACCGGATTCACCCTGCGAACACCTTGAGAGAGCATGCCCTGCCCTACCTCGGCACCCCGCCTACTTCCTCTCGAACTCGTGAGCAAGAGGCTCGCTTCTTCGTGCCTCGCCGAGCAAGCTTCCGCCACGAGAGATGGACCCCTGGCCGGGAAAAGCTGTTGTGACATTTGATATCTCCTGGCAAAGAAACCCCCAGAAACTTACGCCAAAAAAACAAGTCAATATAACTAAACAAGGAGGGAGGAAAAGCCGCAACATACACATCAAAAGATGGACGCCCTTACCTCAACTTGTGCATTGAGCAGGGGCATGAAGAGGGGCTTATCCTCATTCGAAGAACTACACATAACCACTCTTCAGTTGCTCCACCGAACACACAAAAGTTCAACGACAGAGCTCTACCCAAGGAACGAACGAATCACAAATGTTCCTCCCTATGACTCTTAAATCCTTCAAGTGCGTCCAAAGATGATGAAAGACAGTGAAGCAAAGTCCACAAGAGGCCTCCATTTATAGCCCCATGTCATGAGCTCCCGAGGGCAGTAACGTCTTTTCACCACCACCCCTGTAAGTCACCAATTCCTAAGGAACCGAATCCCCCGAAATTCGACACGAATTCTGCGGTTGCATAAACGCACCGATAAAATCGCCGGTCAAGGATCCCCGCACATTATTACACGACCGGTATTCAAAAAGTCTTTCATGCCTTTTCAGAAAGGCCCGACGCTTCAGGCCATGTCTTTTCACGGCAACAATACTTAATGCTAACCTTAACATCACAATCAGGCGAACTCCCATCTCCAAAGGCAAGCAACGGCTCAGGCTAATACGCCCCACGCCTAACTTATGCCGCCTCCCAAGGCTAGCATCAACTCGGGCTAATATGCCCCACGACTAACGTTCACCGCCTCCCAAGGCCGACACCAGCTCAGGCTAATACACCCCATGCTTAATGTCTGCCGCCTCCTAAGGCCGACACCGGTTCGAGCTAATACGCCACATGCTTAGCATTGTTGTCTCCCAAGGCCGGCATCGGATCGGGCTAATACGTCTCATGCCTAACATTTTCCGCCTCCGAAGATCGGCATCGACTTGGGCTAATACGCCCCACACCTAACTTTTGCCACCTCCAAAGGCCGACATCGAGTCAGGCTATTACGCCCCACGCCTAACATCTACCGTCTTCGAAGGTCGGCACCGGCTCAAGCTAATACACTCCACGCCTAACTTATGCCGCCTCTCAAGGTCGGCATCGGCTCGAGCTAATACGCCCTACGCCTAACTTCTGCCGCCTCCCAAGGCCGACATCGGCTCGAGCTAATATGCCCCATGCCTAACAGTTGCCACCTCCCAAGGTCGACATCAAGTCAAGCTAATACGCCTCACACTTAACTTCCGCCGCCCCCTTAGGCAGGCAACGGCTCGGGCTAATACGCCTCACGCCTAACTTCTGCCGCCTCCTAAAACTGGCATCGGCTTGGGCTAATACGCCCCACGCCTAACGTATGCCACCTCCTAAGGCCGGCAACGTCTCAAGCTAATACGCCTCACGCCTAACTTATATTGCCCCTTAAGGTAGGCAACGTCTCAGGCTCACCCGCCCAACTCTAAAGTTATGTCGCCTCTTAAAGCCGGCTCGGGATCGTGCGCCCCACGCCGAAGTTGATGCTGCCTCATATGGCCAGCTCAAACTCGAGCTAACATGCCCCGCATTCATCCTCGGTACATGTCACCCCCTAAAGTCGACATGAGCTCGGGCTTATACGCCCCGATGAGGAACCTCTTCCAAGCAACTAGAAGCAGAAGGCTACTCAACTTCTCCATCATAGATGTTCTCCCCACTGCAGCACAACAAGAACATCTGGGGGCATCATCTACAGTGGAGTTTTGGCCACCAATGTTTGAAATGCCAATTTCAACACCGTGTCGATGAAATTCTAAGTGTGCATTTCGTGGGCATGCCGAGGGCACACCATGGAAATACCCATTTTTCGATGGGCATGCCGATGAGCATGTCAAGGGCACACCGTGGAAATGCCAAGGGCACGCCAATGCATGCCGACAAAATTGACAGTAGTCAAAAAAATCAGCAGCAGCCTCGACATGACCATCGATTTCGCTAACATGCCGACCATGCCGATGGTATGCCAACAACATACTAGCATTTCGACAACTTTACCATGTCGGCATGGGCTTTTCCCAAAAAAGGCCTTGTCGCCGATATGTCGATAGCATTTAAATCACTGTAGCCACTCTCACTACTCTCTCAGCAATTCACACTAGCTAGAGAGGGGGCATATGATGGGCAAAAATTGCCCTCAGACCCAAAACTCTGTAGAAGACCCAATAGAGGATTTGACTGCTCGACTACAGAGCGTGCAAGCAGAGCCAGGTCAGCTCGCCTCGCCTCAAACCAGCCGGATCCCAACTAGAACCCGCCCAATCTACCAAAAGATTCAGCACAGCGTGGGCAAAAGATACGATAAGATGGGCTTGACCACCTACACCCCGACAGCTACCATGTAGCCTGACAACTAGGTTAGCAGTGCCCATCGAGTGAGGAGCTTCCTCCCTAGATTATAAATACAGGAGGCCCTCAGAAGAGGGGATCTCCTCTCCCCCCCAGAGAGAGCAAAATCATGTAATCCTCAAAATTATAGTGCATAGTTGGGAGCCTTGTTCTCCCCCCAGACGTACACCCCTTAGGGTGGAACTGGATCACCAAACCCCTGTTCTCCTCTATGTATGCTTGTTGATTACCGCTCGACACTCCTACAAGATGGATGATTTATGGCTAAGCAGTGCCTCCTACACTAACAAATCTTTTGATGGCCTTCCGAGGCTCATCAACAGCCAACATAAAACTTGTCGGATCTCTAAACATGGATTAAAGCAAACATCAATTACTTCAATTTAAGTCTAGAAATGACTCAAAATAGATCTCAGTGGAGAAACTAGAATCCATACAGCCGACTCTATCTAGTGCGAAAAAGGCTTTATTATTGTTGTTGTTGTTGACATGTTGTATAATCCTTCCACAATGATAAAAGTTATACCTGTGCGACTAGGAGGTCATGGATTTAATTCGTGGAGAAAGCCTCTTGCTATATGTAAGGTAAGGCTGTGTACAAGTGAACCACAAGCAGTCTAGCAAGACCTTTTCCTGGACCCCAAACACAGCAGGATCTTCATGCACCTAGGTTCCTTGTCAGCAAATTTTATGACCATTCATGACAAAATTACTCTTCCAAGTAAAATGAACTGACATCGGTCTACAGTTCAGAAATCTAATAAACCTGCAAATCAAATCTCCCAGCTGTTTGTTGTTGGGAGAAAAGAAGTCCCAAATCCCATACCATCAAATCAAGACCAAGAATTTCCCAACAGTACATAGGGTCAGCTTTATGGATTTTTGCCTCAATATCAATCAAACTTGCACCATACCAAGGCTTAGCTACGAATAAGCAAGATCATGCTTAAGAATATCTTTCCAACACTTCTTTATCGTCCAAAGCTTTGTAGCACCCAAAAACAAAAGGAACTAAAGCCTTGATACATAGCTACTTATCAGCTATATTTACCCACCTGCATTCTTCAAAAGATGCCATTGCTTGACAAAATGGCTAATAGATTGACTAATCCTCCTAATTATGGCTCTAGCATGAAAGGTACATTTCACTCTGTCTTCCTCCACCACTAGAACTCCAAGTGACTCATAAATTTTCTGTCCAAATGACATAAACCAGACAATTATTCGAACTTCTCCCTCTCCACTGTTATGCTCACAGTAAATAACGATCTCTCACTAAATCCACAAGACACACCAATGCTATACCTGCAACATCTTACGCTTGCAAACCCTAATACTAATTATTCTAATTGTAGACGAGCTATTATTTTGAATTTATTTCCAAAATTTATAAAATCACTTCTTCTTTTTTTTCCGAAAGGGTACAGGATTCCCATATCTTGCATACAAGAAGTTAATTGCAGAGTCTTCTTTGTTTCCAAACACGTTTGCAGTTGGCTTCTGATTGGCTGATTGCATTGTGTTAGTGTAGTGGGGATCGTACTTTGGATATCTCCAATCCCATCCAATATGCATCGGCAAGCAAAGTCGGGCTTCCGAAAATGAAACCTCGTGTCCTAATGAATAGTTGTTCCATCGTTCCAGCAAGCATGAGTAACATTCGCAGCACAACAAAATAACAACCAGCTCCCTTGCGCTGCTACTACCACCCGCCAAGATCATGTTTCTAAAGATCGAATTTTTACACCACCAAGGAAGAGAAAGACAGAAAAAGGTCCTTTTTTGGGCCAATTCGACGCATCAGAGACGTGTAGAAAAAAAAAGGAAGTTTTAGGGTTTTGAACCTGGTGGAAGTCACCGGAACCGGAGCCGGCGGAGCTGCCGGAGGTGTTGCTGACGCGGACGGGGACGAGCTCCATGATCCTACGGAGCTTCACCTCGATGTCCTCCTCCTCCTCCCTCAGCACCACCCCACCACTCTTATTGTTACCATTGTTATACTCCACAATCTCTCCGCCCTTCCCCGCCGACGAATCGCGTCCTCCTCCTGCCGCGACCATCTGGAGGTCCGTGCTGCGGGGGTCTCTGCTTGCCATGGCACGGACCGGGGGACTTCGAATTCCACAATCCCGTTTGAGTGAAAGGGATCAAAAACCGGAGAGGTGGCTTTGCTCGTTTGGTTGAGTCCACGGTAGCAGCAACTTCCGGAAAGAGAGAGAGGCGGGTAGGGAACGATAGGAATTCCTGACCTTGGAAGGAAGCACCTAGGTTTTAAGCTTCAACCTTGGATTATTTCGAGCGTTGGTGTGTGCGGAATGGTTAACCACCGTCTAATTTGTTCAATTGGGATTTTGTGCTATGAAAATTAAAAATAAAAAAGGAAAACGAAGAAGTCCTCCCTTCTAAGAAAGCATGATACCTTGTAACTCTTATACGAGTACGAGAATGTTCAATAATATCCACCGAGACCTTCTGATTAAGATCACTACTCTGGCACCATTTCTCAAACTCAATTTTTTAGCGATTTGTCAACGCCTCGATATAATAGAGGCTAACATGCTACCACATGTTGAGCATGTATCCTTATAGTTTAGAAGACGATATTAACTTGCTAATCCCACGTTGCAATGAATCATAGGTGTCCCAACAGTTAGTCTTTAAGTTGGCAGATGGAGCCTTCCTCCTGTACAAGTTATGTCATAAATCCTAAATCACGTCAAATAATGTCCTACCTCATAATATGATTTAGAATTGAAGGTTGACTTTATGGAAGGAAGTGTTAGCATGTAGGAAAGTCTCCTTCTCAAATTCTTATCAAAGTAACTAGTAAAAATAATAAAATCATTTGATAAATTTGGACGGTGTGTGTAATATGGGCAAGAATAAAAAAAAAAATCAATGAAAAGAAAACAACTCAACAATGAGGAACTTTAGCTTTTCTCCTTGTATCATAATTTTTTGTGTGTCAATTTTTTACTTTGTTACCTTCCATACAGTGCTTTCTTTAATTTTTGAGCTCATCATATTAAATCACTTTGCTCATATAGATTTTCTTTATCTAATTTCAAGACAACTTGCCATACATAGAGTGTATTTACTTCCTCAAGCTCAATTATTAGAGTTACATCTTCCTATATTTGAACTAAGCTTACATCTTCATGTTCAACCTATTGAATTTATGTAATTCTTCAGGGATCGTGTATACCCTCGTATACACACTACTAGTGTATCAAGATGAGTTGTATTCAATTTATATGTTAAGAGTATAAGCATATCTATATCAAGTCCAAGTATATAGCTTTTGTAAAAAGAGAGTATTCCTCACATGTGAGTCTCAATATGTAAATTCTTTGATGTGATTTACATGACAAGCCTAAATTCTTATTCCAAAACATCAATCAAGTATTAATCTCTTGAAGAGATTGTCATCTCTTCTCAAATAGGAAACTCTTAATAAATATGATGATAGTGTTGTTTGATTGAGGTCTCATCAAATCTTCTAAAATCATTTATACCTTCAACTATTACATCTGATGTATTAGATTTAAGCTCACCATGTCACCCTAATCATGCTAAAGGATCCATGTAACTACATTTATGTGTTTATTCGATCTATTTAATCAGAGACAAATCATGCATGGTGGCTGCATTCGTCGTTATGGTTATTATAGTCGTTGTGGTATATGACAAAATAGCTACCAATTTAATACAAATTTTTTACTTGGAATAACAAGTTTTCCCGATGTCGAACTCAAAAAGCAACTATAATTCTAGAAGCATAAAGGTTCACAATTATGTTACAAAAATAATAAGAGAGTGAGAGAGCAAAAGTTCTCTTTTTTTTTGTTGGCTTCTTCTTCTCTCTTCCTCTTCTCTCTTTTCTTCTTCTCTCTTCCTCTTCTCTCTTTCAGCTGATTTTTCTCTTCTTCTCTTTTTCTTCTTCTTCTGCTCTGGCCGTTCCTCTTCTTCTTTCTTCCTTTCTTCCTTTCTTCTTTCTTCTTCAACCTGCCTTCTTCTTTCTTTCTTCTTTTCTTCTTCTTCTGCTCTGCTTTTTCTTTTCTTCCTTGCGGCTGTGTCTTCTTTCTTCTTTTTCTTCTTTCTTCTTCAGCCTGCCTTCTTCTCCTCTGCTGCTTCTTTTCTTCCTTGCGGCTGTGTCTTCTTTCTTCTTTTTCTTCTTTCTTCTTCAGCCTGCCTTCTTCTGCTCTGCTGCTGCCCTTCCAAAGTCTGACGCGACGCTCAGATGGCTTAACTGCGCGTTTGCTACAGTTCCTTTCCTTCCTTCGCCTGCCCCTTCCTTCTTTTTCCTTCTTCCCTGCGTGCATACACACCCATTAGTGCAAAACCTACCCCTACCCCTTCCCCGCGTCTCTCTCTTTCTCTGAATCTCTCTTTAGGAAAGCTCTCCAAGAGCCGGGTAATCGGGTTCGGGTTGCGCGCCCGGGACCTGGCCCACTGGCGTGCGGTGGTGGGCGAGGAGTGCTTGGTTGGGTAGTCGGATTCGGCCCAGACCCACGGGACGTGACCGCGGGCGAGGGCAGGTGAGCACATGGCGCGCTGCGTGCGTGTGAGGGACCTTACCATTGTGTATCGAAGGCAAACAGCCTAATACACTTTTTCAATTTAAGTGTGGACGCGAGGCCACACACTTACGAGGTGGGACTAAAGTCCCACCTCCAAACTGCGCGCCCGCAGTTGAGGAAGTCACTGCCAATTGGGGCAGCTGCGAGGCTTGCAACCTGAATTGCAAGCCTGGGCGCACTCGCGGAAGCAGTCCACGCTGCCTAGGGCTCACGCCTGGGCTGGAGATGTCCTGGAGCTGCTTGCGAAGGAGCTTCAGCAACTCATCAATGGTGGCGAGGAGGCAGAGACCTGAAACTGCAAAGACAGCCTCGCAGCCGCATCAAATAACGTAGGAAGCTTCGCCGGAGTGTGGCAAAGGCAGTGCGTGGGTTGGCGGGGCGCGAGAGTGCCTTTGGAGGTGCGCCTAGGTCAAACTGTGTGCGCGGAAATGGGTCTATTCGGGGGGTGGTCGAGCGGTGAATGGCGGTGTATGGAGTGGGGGAAACGGTTGAGTGGAGTGAGGGGGAGCTTCTGGGTTTGTCGGCGAGGGGTGAGGTGGTCTGTGGAGGTGGAATGACCTCGCCGGAGATGGCAACCGGAGATGGAACAGATGGAGGCGGAAGAGGCGGTCGGTGGATTAAAAGGGTAAATCAGGAAGGGGAAAATGTAAGGGAGAGAGAGAGAGGAAGATTCCCACCTGCTTAATTGACGAAGGGGGAGAGGGAGGCGTCCGGCTCGTGCCTGCCAGAGCTGAGAACGAAGATGCCCAGTAGGGGGTTATCGGCGACGAGGAGGAGATCTGAGGGCGCCAGCTGGTACGGCCTGGCGCGGGTCGACGGGGCAGAGTGGACTCTGTTGCAAGTAGGGCAGCAGAGCGACGAGGAGGAGGAGGAGAAGATCGCCGGAAGCTCGGGTTGCCTGACCGAAGAGGGAAGAGACAAAATCTAGGGTTCCTCTCGGCCAAAGATAGCTTAAAGGAGACGGCAGACCCTGCCACTCCTTATAAAGGCCTTGGCGAGGAGAGGGGACATAGTGTCAGACGTCCTGTATGTCGTCTGATAGACTTGCACTAGAACCCTGTTTAGATTTGATTCAAGTCAGGAAGAAACCCGCCTAAAATCAGACGTCTGATGTTGTTCCCAGACGTCTTAAAGTGATCTTCCAGATGTCTGATGCCAGGATCAGACGTCTGATAACCCTGTCAGTGCAATGATTGTTCCTGATTTCGGGCTGATTCACTTGGGCTTTGCACCCAACGGCTATGGAAGCTTTCCTAGGCCTTCCAAAGCCTTCCTAAGGCCTCTATAAATAGAGGGGAACCTCTCACATACCAAGACACACCTAGACACACCAAGAACAAGCATTTCCACTCTTTTGTATCCAAAAGGAATCTCTTGCTCTCCAAGCTCTAATTCTTCATCTAGAGAGCATCAAGCTTTCGCTCACCCGCTCTCCCGCCGTAGTTCACGAGAGCGACGTTGCGCCGTCGCGTGGTTCACGCACCCGCATCATCGATTCGACGCACTCCTTGCAAAGGGGAGTTTCCTAATTCCTATAGAAGCTAGGTTTAAAATTACTTTGTTGGCTCTATAGGATTATTTGTTATTTTGTCTTTGTTATTTAGTTGGGTATTCGCTTTGCAAATTCCCGTCTCCTTCGTGAGACAAAATCCTTCTCGTGAAGAGAAGGGGTTGAGGAACGCTACCCTCACACTTGTAGCGTGGTTGTAATTGAGGTTGAATCACCCTCGTTTAAAGTGATTCGGTTAGTGGATTTGATCAACTTGGTTGATCGGAAAATCCTAACTCGAGAGGATTAGGTGGTGGTTTTCACCCGGCTTGAGTTTCTACCTAAAAATAATTGTGTACTCGTGTGATTGAATTTTTTGTGAGATTGTTATATCTTATTTTCGCATTTTATTACGTCACCCCCTCCTGGTAGGGATACGATTCTACAGTTTGACCAGTTAATTTGCGTAAAAACCCAAATTAAGTCATAAATTGGGCATGATTCTCATTTTAGGTCAAAATAGGTTGCAAAGGCCAAATTGAAGGTTCTAAACCCTAGGGAATATTTTTCTATGAATTTTAGAGGATTTAGTTGATTTTTATCCTGCCTCGAACCTCGTAAATTAAAGTGGGTTTGTTTTACGGTTACAGAATGTCATTTAATTCCTAGAAGTTGCTATAACCCTTTTCAGATCAGATCATCCCACTTCCCTCCTTATTAAGCTCGTTTGACCTGTGTTTGGATCCTTAATTACCCAGTTTGCATACTGCATTGGTGAAATTGCAGTTTTACCCCCGATGATTTGTTTTATTCTTTAACTCAGAATTTTCTGAGTTAAGCCTCTCTTTAGGTTTTGTAGGAGCTTTTTCATACTCATTTGGATTAAATTGTACTAGTTAGGGTTCACGATGAGCTTCTCATCAATGCATGTGCGCACATGAGTTACTATGCATATAATAGATAAGCCCTAGCGTTCATCACTTTTTTATCTTAACAGTAACCTAAAGATGTAGTGATGCTTGATACGAAGCCCAAGCTACCCCATCCGCTTGGGAAAGAACATATGATTTTTTATCTACAAATTTAGAAATGAGAATTATCAAATTAATTATATCACTTGGTTATGGTATCCAAAACTAATTAATGTTGAGGCCATGCTGGTTTGCGTCGTTTTCTTTCTCTAAGGTTTCGTCGTAGTATAGTATAGAGAAACGGTTACCAGTTTAATACAATTTGTTACTCGGAAATAAAAAGTTTCCCAAGGTCGAACTCAGGGAGCTACTAGAATTCTAGAAGTATAATGTTTCTATTACAAAAATAAGAGGGAGAGAGAGAGAGAGAGATAGATAGATTGATCTCTTAGCTTTTTCTTCTTCTCTTCTTTCTCTCTTGCCTTGTCTTCTTCTTCTTTCTCTTCTCTTCTCTTTGCTTTATCGTCTTCTTCTTTCTCTTCTCTTCTTTCTTCTCTTTGCTTGATCTTCCTCAGTTCCTCTTCTTCTTTATCTTCTTTTCTTCTTTATTCTTCTTCTCTTTGCTTTCAGCTGCGGTACATTTTCTTCTCTTCTTCTTCCGTCGTCTGATTTCTCAATCAGACGGCTTAAGTGGCATCTGCTACAGTGCTTCCCTTGTGCTTCTTCTTCCTCCTCTTTCTTTTTCCTTCTTCTTTCCCCCGCGGTCTTCTTCTTTCTCTATCTTTTTCCTTCTTCTCGCAGTCCTTCTTCTTCTTCCTTGCCTACACACTCACACAACTAATCCCTTAGCAAAAACTTAAGGTTTTGACCTTTGTTCTAGACCATGATGTTTTTAATAACTTCAGATAAGTGCTTTTTCATTTGAACTTAGATTAGGTTAGAATGCTGACCATAGGCCTAAAAGGTACTCTAGTACCAATCAAGATCTAGATCTGTCTAGCCTCAGCCTCAGTCTTTGGCAAAGGTTTTTAAGGCCCACAAGAACTAACCTAAGGTCTATTGGACTTTGTGGTTAAAGCACCCGTGCTTGAAATGATTTTAGCCCTAGTTCAGTTCGCAGTACGTTTTATAAGAGAGAGAGATAGAAAGTTTTTCTGTTTGGAGAGTTTTCTCTCTCTTTTTTCTTTTTAGTTCTAGCTTAGGATTGGCTTTTCAACACGGTCTGTATCAGATTCCTTGCTCCCATCATCAATCCTCAAGGGTTCCTGGCAAGTAATGCTTCGAGATAGCACCGCCCATGGCAACCCTCGGAACCCTGGCTATTGAGATTTCGAGATAATCCCATCCATGGTGTTTCGTGGCCGAATCCAGACCCTGGCAATTGACACTTCGTGATAATGCCATCTATGGAATTTGAACCAGCAAAGTGTTTACATGCCCCCAGTAGGATATGTAAATATCCTAAGAGACAAGCAACGAGGAGATGATATTTTGTTACGCATCTTCGAGGGGATTTCCCGCCTCTCTACGCTGGGAACTCATCCAAATCAACTTGTGTTGATTGGCCCCACCTACTCTAGGTGTATTTTTCAGAAATTTTTTGACGCTTCTGCGTGATTTTTTATTTTTACGTTTACTGAACCAGGCTGTATGTGAGGTTAGGGTGCTTAGGTTACTGAGTCTCGTAAACCAGAAGTTAGTTAATGAGGTCAAATACTCCCTAAGCCATGGACCTAATTGGCTGCTACTCTCGTCTACAGTTCTAATATTTCTAATATTTCGTCGTAGTATAGTGTAGAGGAGCGGTTACCAGTTTAATACAATTTGTTACTCAGAAATAAGAGTTTTCCTGAGGTCGAACTCAGGGAGCAAACTGTATTCTAGAAGTACAATGTTTCTAAAAAATAATGAGAGAGAGAGAGAGAGATAGATTTGTCTTGTTGGCTTTTTCTTCTTCTCTTCTTGTCTTTGTCTTCTTTCTTCTTCTTGTTTCTCTTCTGTTCTTTTTCTTCCTTGCCTTTCTTTTGCTTCCAAGCTTTTCTTCTTTCTACGTGTTCTGCTTCTCTCTTCTTTTTCCTTCAGCTCTTTGTCTTCTTCCTTCTGTTCTTTTTCTTTCTTTCTTCTTTGCGGTGCCTCCTCTTCTTTCCTTCTTTTTCTTCTCTGCAGAGCGTCGTCTGATTTTTCAATCAGACGACTTAAGTAGCCTCTGCTACAATGCGTCCTCCTTCTTTCTTCTGTGTCTTTCTTCTTCTTTCTCTTCTTTTTCTTCTCTGCTTTTTCCTGCACACTCACAGATTGGTCAGAGGGCAAAATCTAATACTACCCTCCCCCGCGTCTCTCTCTCTCAGATTTCGCTCGTAGGATAGCTCTCCCAGAGCTGCCGGGTATTCGGGTACGGGTCGCGCCCGGGTCCAAGCCCACCGGCTTGCGGTGGTGGGCGAGGAGTGCAGGTCGGGTAAGCGGGTCGGGCCAGGTCCGCGGGGGGTGGTCGCGGACGAGGCCGGGTAAGCGGGTGAGAGGGACCTCACCCCGTGTGCTGAGGAGATAAGCCGATAGCACTTTTACAATTTACGTAGGTGCGCTGCTTCAGAATCCACCGAGGTGGGACTAAATGTCCCACCCCAATTTGGCGCCTGCAGCTGAGAAAGCTGCAGGAAATCGCAGCTGTGTGCGGGGCTTTCACCCCAGCTGCAGACCTGGGCAGGCGCGTGAGGGTGAGGCGCGCGTCCTGGAGTGCAAGCCTAGGCGAGGCAACGCTGCAGCTGCAGGTGGAAGAAGCTAGACCTGTTCAGCAATGGCGGCGGAGGACGGGTGACCTGTTCACAGAAATACGGCCCCTCGGCCTAATCAGACAAGTGGGGGACCTTCGCCGTGGGGACCCCGCACCACCTTCGCCGTGGCACGGCGAAGGTGGTGCGGGGTCTGGCAGGTCGTGGGGCGACATGCAGGGGCTGCCCTAGGTCAGACTGTGGCTGGGGGAATGGGTTTGTTCAGGGGGTCTTCAGGTGGCGAATGGTAGGAAATGAAGGGGCGGAAATGGTTCAACATGATGAGGCGGAGGTTTTGGGTCGGTCGGCGAGTCGTGTGGGGTGGTGGAATGATGGGAGCGAGTCACCGGAGGTTGGCCGGAGATGGAGAAGGTGAGGGTGATCAGGCGCGGTCGAAGGGTGGTTGAGCAAATTGAAGTAAGGAAAAAAAAGAGGGGAGGAAAGGAAAGAACTGTACCTACTTGGAGGGACGAGAGGGGGACGGAGCAGGGCCGCAGTCGTTTCGACTGTCGCCGGAGAAGAAGGTGCCTAGAGAGAGGGGGCGGCGGCGAGGAGAGAGCGGGAGAGCGCACGCTGGGTACGGCGCGACACGGGAAGAGCGGGCGAAGGCGGCTCTGCTGCAGGTATTGCGGCAGAGCAACGAGGAGGAGGAGGAAGAACCGCCGGAGCTGGAGGGCTTCTGCCGGAGTGGGAAGAGAGGAAGGAGGGGGGTGTTTCTCCGTCAGAACCGAGCTGCTGAGTGCGGCAGATGGAGGCAGCTTTTATAGAGGTGAGATCAGAGAGGAGGGCGGAGGGAGGCGACGTGCCTCCCTCGCCGGAGGACGTCGGAGATGGAGACCCATACCTGCCGTGCATTCGCACGGGAGGTATGGGCAGCCGCAGAGACCATGGAGGTGTCCCTGCGACAGCAGACGTCGCAGGGAACCCCCAGTTGTCTTGGCAGAGGGTCTCCCTCACCCTGCGCGGCGCCATGCTCCGCGCAAAGTCGCCGGAGCATGGCGCTGCTTAGGGTTTTGCAGGGAGGACCCAAATGTAAAGAACGAAGAAAACTTAGGGGCCAAAATGCGAGGGTTTCAAAAGTTGACGGTAAAAAAGTAATGGATGAGGACCAAAATGTAAAGTTGGTAAAGAAGGTCTCTTCTTAGGCTCGAGTTTTTATACATGACGAACTAGGACCTAAGGATTCTAATGGTGAAATTTTATTTCTAGATTAGACCTTGTTTGACTGGTCAATTTACATAAAACCTAAATTAAGTCATTAATTGGGCTTGGTTCTCAATGTAGGTCAAAATGGGTTCCTAAGGCCAAATTGAAGGTTCTAAATCCTAGAGATTATTTTTTTATGAATTTTAGAGGGTTTATTCGATTTTTTCTTTGCCTCGAACCTCGTGAATTGAAGTGGGTTTGTTCTTAGGGTTATAGGATGTCATTTAATTCCTTGGAGTTGCTGTAGCCCTTATTGGATCAATTCATCCCACTTTTCTTCTTATTAGGTTGGTTTGACCTAAGTTTGGATCCTGAGTTACCCTGTTTTCAGATTGAGTTGGTGAAATTGCATTTTTACCCCTTAGTTCTTATTTTCTTCACAAACTCAGAATCTCTCTAAGTCAAGCCTTTCTATAGTTATGTAGGAGCTTTTTCTTGCAAATCTGGGTTAAATGGTGCTAGTTTAGTGTTTATGACGAGGTTCTCATCATACCCCCATGCCTAGCTTTTGCTAGTCCCTTAGCAAAAACCTAAGGTTTTAACCTTTGGTCTAGACCATGATGTTTTTAACAACTTCAGATAAGTGCTTTTTCATTTGAACTTAGATTAGGTTAGAATGCTTACCATAGGCCTAAAAGGTACTCTAGTACCAATCAAGATCCAGATCTGTTTAGCCTCAGCCTCAGTCTTTGGCAAAGGTTTTTAAGGCCCACAAGAACTAACCTAAGGTCTATTGGACTTTGTGGTTAAAGCACCCGTGCTTGAAATGATTATAGTCCTGGTTCAGTTCGCAGTGCGTTTTGTAAGAGAGAGAGGTAGAAAGTTTTTCTGTTTGGAGAGTATTTTTTTTTTCTCTTTTTCTTTTTAGTTCTAGCCTAGGATTGGCTTTTCAACACGGTCTGTATCAGATTCCTTGCTCCCATCATCAATCCTCAAGGGTTCCTGGCAATCGATGCTTCGAGATAGCACCGCCCATGGCAACCCCCAGAATCCTGGCTGTTGAGATTTCGAGGTAATCCCATCCATGGTATTCCGTGGCCGAATTCAAACCCTGGCAATTGACACTTCGTGATAATGTCATCCATGGAATCTAAACCAGCAGAGTGCTTACATGCCCCCAGTAGGATATGTAAATATCCTAAGAGACAAGCACCGAGGAGATGATATTTTGTTACGCATCTTCGAGGGGATTTCCCGCCTCTCTGCACTGGGAACTCGTCCAAATCAACTTGTGTTGATCGTCCACTCCTATTCTAGGTGTATTTTTCATAATTTTGGACGCTTCTGCGTGATTTTGATTTTTATGCTTCCTGAACCAGGCTGTGTGTGAGATTGGGGTGCTTAGGTTACTGAGTCCCGTAAACCATAAGTTAGTTAATGAGGTCAAATACTCCCTAAGCTTTGGACCTAATACTTAAGCTTTTCA
Source organism: Thalassia testudinum (assembly GCA_037157565.1). Lineage (NCBI taxonomy): Eukaryota > Viridiplantae > Streptophyta > Magnoliopsida > Alismatales > Hydrocharitaceae > Thalassia > Thalassia testudinum. The sequence goes on from JAZHRO010000030.1 coordinate 62,407,320, forward strand.
TTTTCCTCAACCTCTTGAGAAATGTCTAGATCTTAATGGGTACTAAGAGTCTATCCAAGAATGCCTAAAGTTTGAGTTCTTACTAATCTCACCATGCACTTTCATTTCCTTTCTTGAATAAGGTCTAGAACTTAGGTCAATTCCTTAGTTTCTTACTAAGGGCTATCACTCTTTTCTTTCATTTTTTTGTGCTCCTTTTGTTTCTTTTCCTTTCTCATAATAAATTTCCTTTCTCCTCTTATTCTTTTTTTTTTTTTTTAATTTTTATGGTGTTTTTGGCATATGTGAATTTTTTTGTTTTAAGACCCCTTTTTTCAAGTTTTGCACTTTTATACCTCCCATGCCTAAGGTTTGCAATGTCCTCATTGTGTTTTAGGGGGTTTTTATTTACTTAGTTCATTCCTTAAGACAGATGTTTTAACGAGTGAATGGGTCGAAATGAATTTTGCGGACGATTTCTAATCCCAGATGCAAGCATCTGAGGTGGAGTCGGCTGTCTAAAAGGGTGAACTTTAAGTGCATAAAAGTGTGAAAAGGGTTTTAGATTTTCAGAAAATGACGGGCTGCCTCCCGTTAAGCGCTGAGTTTTACGCCATCGGCTGGGCGCAATGAGCTCAAGGGGAATGGAGGATAAGAGATGATTCAGCCAAATCAGTAGAAGTCACATCAATGAACGGCTTGAGTCTCTGACCGTTCACGATGAAAGGTTTGGAATCGTGGTTGAGCGGACTGATTTCGATAGCTCCATTACCAAAAACCTGTCGGACTAAATATGGTCCGACCCACTTGGATCGCAGTTTTCTCGGGAAAAATTTGAGTCGGGCATCAAAGAGTAGGACCTTTTGACCAGGATGAAAGATCTTTCTCGAGATATGCTTTTCATGGAAGGCTTTAACCAGCTCCTTGTAGATTCGCGAGTTCTCATACGCGTCTAGGCGTAATTCATCGATCTCGCTGATTTGGAGTTTTCTGTGGGTTCCAGCCTTCAAAAGATCTAGATTACAGTTCCGTACTGCCCAATAGGCTTTATGCTCCAGTTCTACGGGAAGGTGACACGCCTTTCCGTACACTAGTCTAAAGGGAGACATGCCTAATTGGATTTTGTGGGTGGTCCTATAGGCCCACAAAGCTTCCGGAAGTCGGGACAACCAGTCCTTCCTGTCAGGCCGAACAGTGACCTGCAAGATCTTCTTGATCTCTCGATTTGACAGCTCATCTAGACCATTAGTTTGGGGGTGGTAAGGAGTAGAGATTCGATGAGACACCCCGTATTTGGTCATCAGTGACCTAAACTGAGCATTTGTAAAGTGGGTCCCTCCATCAGAGATTATAGCACGGGGAATTTCGAACCTTGAGAAAATGTTTTGATGAATGAATTTGAGAACGATTTTGTGATCACAGGTTCGGGTCGGTATGGCTTCAATCCATTTGGACACATAGTCCACAGCAAGCAGAATGTATTAGAAACCATCCGAAACAGGAAAAGGGCCAATAAAATCAATCCCCCAAACATCAAAGATTTCGCATACGAGAATCGACTGTAAAGGCATCATGTCGCAACGGCTCATGTTGCCCAAAGTCTGGCAACGACTTCATGCCTTGCAGTGGCTGTATGCATCTTCGAATAGTGTAGGCCAGTAAAAACCACACTGAAGGACTTTTGATGCGGTTTTATGCCAAGAGAAATGGCCACCGCATGCCTGGTCATGGCAGAAAGAGAGGATATTGCTGAATTCCTCTTCCGGGACACATCTTCGAATGAATTGATCAGCACCTATGCGGAAAAGGTACCGGTCTTCCCAGATGTAATACTTGGCATCAGAACGCAACGTGTCTTTCTTGGCCTTCGGCTAATCAGACGAGGTCTGATGAGATGCCAAGTAGTTTACTATATCAACAAACCATGGAAGTCTAGTATCGACAGTAAGCAGGTGCTCATTAGGAAAATGTTCTGTGATGGGTCCGGAAGGGTTGATAATCTCAGAAGGAAGACGGGACAGATGGTCGGCTACCACATTCTGCCTTCCCGCCTTGTCGCGAATCTCAAGATCGAATTCTTGCAACAGCAAAATCCAACGAATTAGTCGGGGCTTCGCGTTCTTCTTGGCAAGGAGATGCCTTACAGCCATGTGATCCGAGTAAATGATGACATGGGAACCTAGAAGATACGATCGAAACTTTTCAAGGGCAAATACTACGGCTAGAAGCTCTTTCTCCGTAACTGTATAGTTACGCTGAGCCTCGTCAAGTGTCTTGCTAGCGTAGTAGATGACCACGGGTTTCCCGTCAGCTTTCTGACCCAGGATCGCTCCTACAGCGAAATCAGATGCATCGCACATGATCTCAAAGGGTTGAGACCAATCAGGGGATTGTAGGATAGGTGCCTGGGTGACTCGATCACGCAGGTTTTCAAAGGCTAGTGTGCATTCCTTGGAGATTTCAAAGGGTACATCCTTAGAGAGAAGAGAAGTCAAGGGGCACGCGATTTTCGAGAAATCCGGAATGAAACGACGGTAAAAATCGACGTGCCCCAAAAAAGAACGGATGTCCCTGACCGAGCTAGGCATAGGAAGGTGAGAGATCAGATCAACCTTAGCTCGATCCACTTGGATGCCTTTTTCTGAAATTAAGTGTCCCAGGACAATTCCCTCAGGCACCATGAAATGACTTTTTTCCCAGGAAAGAACCAAATTCACCTCGATGCACCGCCTGAGTATTTGGACCAAGTGTTGGAGGCAATCGTCAAATGATTCTCCAAAAACTGAAAAGTCATCCATGAAGAGTTTCAGAAAATCACCTACCATATCTGAGAATATGGCAAGCATGCACCGCTGAAAGGTAGCGGGTGCATTGCAAAGACCGAAGGGCATCCTTCGGAAAGCGTATGTTCCGAAGGGGCAGGTGAACGTGGTCTTTTCTTGGTCCTCAGGATGGATTGCCACTTGGTTATAACCGGAGTACCCATCAAGAAAGCAGAAGAACCTATTTCCCGCTAGTTTCTCGAGAATTTGGTCAATGAAAGGTAGTGGGAAATGATCTTTCTTTGTGGAGGAATTTAGTCGGCGGTAATCTATACAAACTCTCCACGCGTTGGCTAATCGGGTAGGAATGATTTCTCCGGTCTCAGTCGTTATAGTGGTGAGTCCTACCTTCTTAGGCACAACCTGAATCGGGCTCACCCAACGACTATCGGAGATCGGGTAGATGATTCCTGTAACGACCCGATTCCCGAGTCCCTACGAGACACGAGAACCGGACCGACTCGACTAATCCCAAGACCTAGTCGTCCAACGAGGAAGTAACCAAGAGCAGTAAAATAAACCACATTCAACATGAAATATAACTAGCAGTAACAAAAATATAGCAGTAAGAAAAGGAACTACTACAGCATGTACCACCACAACAGTAGAACAACATTTATAACATAACAAGAAATGCGAGTAAAGAAAAGTACAGAGTAACAAAAACTATTCACTACAGTGGAACAAAAAGGGCACAAAAGAACAGGGGTAACTCTACTGGACCCTACTCGACCCAGCGTCCTCTGCAGCCGCTGACCCTGGCTGCTCAACACCTGGTCCTGAAAAGTAACGAGTGTAACATGTCAGCAAAACGCTGAGTAGAGTGGCAGCTAAACTAAAGAAACAGTAGAGTGTACAGTAGCTGTTATATTTTGTTACTTTCTTTATTTGCATCTTTCAATTATCTCACGATTTTATTTATTTCTCAGATCCTTCACTTGATCTCGAATGTTCCTCGTGGGAACGATCTTGATTGCAGTCTTTTCCGAACAGTAGAAGTAACACATGGTGCTCTCCTGGCCGAGAGAGTCCCCCGTGGTGATCCTACTCTCAGTCAACCACCCCAAGGTCACTGACAAACGTAACGGTGACTACGGCACGCGCGGTAAACGCACGGGTAGCTAACCAGCATTGGCACGCGGTCAGTCATTTCCGTTAACGAGTGCGCCCAAAGCACAGCACGGAACCAGTATAGGGCAAAGCCCTCTCAGTAACAGGGGTCCAACCCCTCCACAGTAACCAAACAGGGGCCTTGCCCCTCCACAGTCCGCGCACCCTCACCTGACTACCCTAGTTTGCCCAGTGGGCCTAGCAAGTCGGTGTAGGAGGCTAGCAGAACTCCGGGACCCGTGGGGTAGCTAGTGCTCTCCCTACACTAGTAGCTCTCCTCGGAACTACGTACACGAGGGCCAGCAAGTCGGTACAAAGTGGCCAGACCTAACCCCGGGTCCCTGGGGCGGCTGGCTCCGCTCTGCACTAAACAGGTAACAAGTGTTTCCCTTGGTACTACGTACCCAAGAGACAGCACACTACCATGTCTTTCTTTCTTAGTTCCATTTCATTCTCTTTCCAGGAGTTCTACTCCTAATTCCCCGCAGGGTTCCAGCTCTTTTAACTCAGCACATTCAGGTTTCACCTTTCCAGTTTCACGTTCATACAACCCATATTCTCAATCATGTTCATTTATTCATAACAGGTAGCTGTTAAATCAAATTATAGGCAGCTATTTATTCCTTTCCACTTTTCCAAGACTGCAGTATTCATATATTCCACTAGTTTTCCCATCCTAGGATTCATGCCATACCCTAGGATCTATCATACAATCTAGTTTTCCAGCCCTATGATTCATGCAACACCTAGGATCTATCATTCAATCTAGTTTCTCATTCCTAGGATTCATGCAATGTCCAAGGTTTTATTTATGGTTCCATAGTTTAACAGATTATGCTAATAAACTTAAAAGCCACTCTATCAGCTACAACGGAAGTACTGGGGGCATGGTCGGAAATCCCGCGCGCCTCCGTAATCCCCAAGACTGAAATGGAACGGGGTCCTATCATAAGGATCAAACACAAGGAGTTTCTCAAAACAGTATATAACTAGTGTAGACGGGTAGAGGATTTAATTCCGAAAAGAATGCAACTCGAAACGCGGAAAACGGACTCCGAACAGGCCCTAAACGGGTCGAAAATGACGAAACAGTGCAAAATCAGACGTCTGGAACCTCTTCTAGACGTCTTAAAATGAGGATCAGATGGTACCTTCGCTCTGTATAGTCTCTCAGACGTCCAGAAGCCTGCGGGGGCGTCTGGCCTAGTTCCCAGACGTTCGATGGTCACCCCGGACGTCTGGAAGTCTTTCCCATCGTCTGGCACTGCAGCCAGACATCTGATTCGCATTGGATGGCGAATCTCAGAACCTGCGCGTACCCATTCCTCGCTCTCAGTACGGACGGTCGAAGGAAAGGAGGAAGTACGAAAATAATTTACCTTTCAGACGTCTGGACAGTCCTCCAGATGTCTTCCCCGTCGTCTGGTTGGAAACCCAGACGTTTGATTCTGAAAAAACTTCCAGAATCAGAGCTCTATGCGCTCTCCGCCCGCAACGCACGGCCGCGCCTCGTCTGCCTGCTGCTCGAGCTGCAGCAGACCTCCCGCGTCACTCAGTGCCCGCTGCGCCCCCGCCAGGCGGCTCTCGTTGCCCCGGCAAGCTCGAGCCCTCACGGCCGAGCGCCTCCTCCCTCGCGCAGCACCTCCTCCAGCACTCACCGCGGCTGTCGCTGCCGCCGCTTGCTCGCGCTCGCACTCGCTGGAAGAAGAAGGAGGAGCGGAGGTAATGAGAGCGAGGGAGAGGGCGAGGCTTTTTAAAGCCGCGCTGGGAGAGGGAGAGAGAGAGGACGCAGACTGCGGTCGCAGGAGGAGAGGGAAAAAGAGCATCTGCAGGTCTGCGCGCGCAGGCGCGCAGACGAAAACCACCGTGCCGCAGAAATCGAATCCCAGACGTCTGGAAGGGGTTCCAGACGTCTGGTCAGACGTCTGGGCCACCTCCCAGACGTCTTGAAGGCGCGTTCGTAACAATTCCGGCATCTAACCACTTGATGATCTCCTTCTTCACGACCTCCTACAGATTAGGGTTCAAACGTCTCCGCATGTCACGAGAAGGTCGTGCGCCCTCTTCTGAATAGATATGATGAGTACAATAAGAGGGACTTATTCCAGTCAAATCATCGAGAGTCCACCCGATGGCTCTGCGATGTTACTGGAGGACAGTAATCAGACGGGATTCCTGTTCGGGATTAAGGTTGGAATTGATAATCACAGGGAGGGTCTGATTAGAACCCAGAAAGATGTATTTTAAGTGAGCAGGAAGAGGCTTCAGTTCGAGGATAGGGTTATCAGCAGCAGCGGGTGGTTCAGTATAGACCTGAGGTTCAAGGGTAGGAGTTATTGGGTTGTTTATGTCTGGATTTGACTCCTCTGTTTGCGGGTCAAGATCTTTCTGTGGTTGATGAGGCATAATCAGGTCATTCTGGAAGTATGTTTCATCAACCAAAGCCCTAATGTCACAAATTTGTTCGATAACACCACAATTAATTCCTTGTTGGACCTTAAATATATCAATTTTCAAGGTTTGATCCCCAAATTTGAGCTCTATTTCGCCCTCCTCACAGCTAATGTTGGCTCGAGCAGTAGCCAAGAAAGGTCTCCCTAAAATGATTGGTGTATCCCTAGGGTTCTCAGGTGCGTCCATATCCAAGACTATGAAGTCCACAGGGAAATAGAAATCCTGCACTCTTACAATAACATCCTCGAGAATCCCTTTTGGTGACTTTATAGATCGATCTGCTAATTGTAATGTCACCTCGGTTGGTTTTAGCTCCAATTCTTCTAGATGGTCAAGTAAGGATGTGGGTATCAGATTTATGGATGCACCCAAGTCTAGCAAAGCTCTATCAAATTGGGTATCACCTATCTTGCAGGAAATCAGGGGAGTACCAGGATCTTTTGCCTTGGGTGGGAGTCTACTTAGGATAACAGAGCTGGCTTGCTCTGACAGAACAATTGGACTCCCACCCTTGGTTCACGGCTAACGTTGAGGTGTACACACATTTTTTAAAAATCGTGCGTAAGCCGGTACGTAGCGGATTGCATCCATCAAGGGGATGTTTATGTGAACCTGCTAAAAGAGCTTGACCAGGTCCTCCTCAGGTGCCACGGGCTTGGTGGTCTTCTTTCCCTTGGTCAAGGCCTCGGGAAACGAAATCTTGGTTGGTTCTTCTAGGATAGGTCTAGGTCTTGGATCTGGGATAGGGGTAGGAACGTCCTGGATTACTGTCCTAGGCTTGGGATCACTACCAAGCTTGGAGTGGTTTGGATGATGTAGGTCTTGGGTTTCCTTACCACTACGGGTTGTTACAGAATTAAGTCCTGCCTGGTTTTGGTTGGGATTGGGTAGGATAGGTTGCTGCTAGTAACTTGCAAAAGAAGTGGAGGCTTCTATCCCGTCGGGTGAAGGAACAGAGGGGGCCTAATAAATCATATGGGCATGGCCCGGGTTTGGGTTCATAACGCGCCGCTGGGTTGGTACGTTATTTGGGTTAGGAAGAGGTTGGGAAGGAAGCGTGCCTGGTTGGCGAGAGTTTGCCAACTGGGCCAATTGGTTTCGGACCTCTGTAAGTTCGTCCGTGTGTTGTTTTTGAATAGCCGCATTTGTTCTTTGAATGTCAGCTAAAGTCTGAAGGATAAGGGACATTTGATCCTGATTTGGCCCTAATGGATAAGTAGGGTTGGGCCAAGGCTGAGGCGGCTGGTAAGGACGAGGGGGTTGTGGGTGGGGTTGAAAGGGTGGTCTTTGGGTTTGGGAATTTCCTGCCCACTGAAAGTTGGGATGGTTTCGCCATCCAGGGTTATAGGTGTTGGAGAATGGGTCTTTCTGGATGACGTTGAGGTCCTCGCAGGTCTGAGGAACCTCCAGAGGGTCAAAGAAAGAGGGGATGGTATTCCCCGGGCTGGTGTAGAAAGAACCGGAAGGACCTCCGATCAAAGATTCGAATGATGGATCCATCCTAGGAGAGGATCGATGGAGAATGTTTTGCACAGTTTCCCTTGTGGAAGGAGGCTGTGCAAAGAGGTTATGCGTAGAGGTGGCTCGCTGCAGGTGCTGAGTCAGCTCATTCACCTTCTTTTCAATAATCGAGACTTTGTCCAATCGACTGGCCATTAATTCCAGGTCGACTGATGCGGACAGGCCCTGCGTCTCATGTGCTCCCCTAAGATTCGTCGATGCGCGGGTATTCGTCCTGTCGAATAATCCCATGGAGTCATTGTTGATGGAGTTCTCGCACATGTTTTCGAGAATCTCCCACACGGTGTCCTCATGCTGACCCATGATATTTCCTCCGCAGGTTGCATTGATGAAAAGACGAATATCCTCACGGAGTCCCTGGTAAAAAGATTGGACCTATTCCCATTTAGGAACTCCGTGATGGGGGCACTTTCTCATGAGATCCTGAAAACGATCCCATGCCTCATGGAGAGGTTCCCCTGTTTGTTGAGTGAAGTGCGTAATATGATGGCGCAAGGAGTTGGTCCAACCAACGGGGAAGAACTTTTTCAAAAACTCGGACTGAAGTTCTTCCCAAGTGTTGATCGGTCGGGTCTGAGTTTGATACCAATGAGCAGCCTTGTCCATAAGAGAGAAGGATAACATCTTCATGAGAAGAATACCCCGATTTTGAGCATCTGATCCAAAAGTTTGGGCCAGATGCGTTAGCTGTTTGATGTGCTGGAAGGGATCTTCGGAATTAAGCCCATGGAATTTAGGTATAGCATGAATCATGTTGGGCTTTAATTCGGAATCAGGTCCTCCAATCGGGATTCTGACTCGAGGCTCGATGGTCACAGCAGCAGGATTATAATGGTCCCGCATCATAGGACGCTGCAGTGGGTGCACAAAGTTTTGGAAGAGGTCGTTGAGTCACTGGAGCTGGTGCTCCAGATTGTTTTCTTCCTCAACAGGTTGAGCCATGATGGGGGAAGAAGAAGAGTTTGATTCAGAATCAGATGAGGGAATGATGAGATAGGATTGCTGTTCAAACACGGGCGTCGAGGCTTGGCCTTGACGAGAGTGAATTCCTAAAGGAGATCTTAAGGGTGGTCTTAAGGATCTCCTACCGTTCATACACTGTTGGAATAGAGGAGTTTAGAAGGTGCTGGACCCAATCAAGACACCTAAAAATGTGTTGGGTGACTATAAGGGTGCGGGGCAGATGGACCCCTTGATCAGAAAGATCGTCTACCTGAGAATTACCTGGGCAGCCAGAGAGGGTGAGTCTCGCGAAGACCCCTACACGGTAGAGCGTCCCCACGGGTTACAGGGTTTCCCCCACCCGACCTCTCTTGTCACTGCGGTTCCAGGTAGACCAGAATGGGGATCTTGACCTCTTAAGTCTGCCTCTTTTACTTTAAGATCAAGGTGCTTAAGGTTTCACTTGAACTCTTAGGTGTTTTTGTGAACAAGGTGGCCTAATTTGAAGGTTGGTTGACCCTAGGGGTCAACTTCATCCAGTGGTTCCCTTGAGAATTTAGGCCTTATTTTTTTTTTAGGGTTCAAGTGTTAGAGAGAGCTAATTGTTTAGGATTTTCCTTATTAATTATTTTCAATCAATGGCTTGGGCACACCTCTTTTGGATTTCCTCAATTCTTGATTAAGGGGTGTGTCTCTAAAATCCTAATGTTTGACCTTATGTTGGCTCTACTTGGTCCATTTAACTCCTTGTTTGAGTAATTAGGGCTCAGGCAAGGATGTGTTAGCCCTTAATTACCTTTTAAAATTGTGTGCAGGAATAGTGGTTCTGAGAACATGCAGCTATTACTATGTATGAAAAGACAGGTTACTCCTAGTTTTTCATTGTTTTTCCTCTATCAATTTTAGGGTTTAACGGGAAGTTACCTGTCCTTGGAGTGGTTGTGGTGCGGCTGCGTCTTTCTTTCTTCCTGTACCTGCACCAAAGAGAGAGTTTATTAGAAACTTATGAATAGAACTTTTATAGCTTCTAGAATAGCCGTTGCTCCCCGGCAACGGCGTCAAAAACTGGCTGCTACTCTCGTCTACGGTTCTAATATTTCTAATATTTCGTCGTAGTATAGTGTAGAGAAGTGGTTACCAGTTTAATACAATTTGTTACTTGGAAATAAGAGTTTTCCCGAGGTTGAACTCAGGGAGCAAACTGTATTCTAGAAGTACAATGTTTCTAAAAAATAATGAGAGAGAGAGAGAGATAGATTTGTCTTGTTGACTTTTTCTTCTTCTCTTCTTGTCTCTGTCTTCTTTCTTCTTCTTGTTTCTCTTCTGTTCTTTTTCTTCCTTGCCTTTCTTTTGCTTCCAAGCTTTTCTTCTTTCTTCGTGTTCTGCTTCTCTCTTCTTTTTCCTTCAGCTCTTTGTCTTCTTCCTTTTGTTCTTTTTCTTTCTTTCTTCTTTGCGGTGCCTCCTCTTCTTTCTTTCTTCTTTTTCTTCTCTGCAGAGCGTCGTCTGATTTTTCAATCAGACGACTTAAGTAGCCTCTGCTACAGTGCATCCTCCTTCCTTCTTTCTTCTGTGTCTTTCTTCTTCTTTCTCTTCTTTTTCTTCTCTGCTTTTGCCTGCACACTCACAGATTGGTCAGAGGGCAAAACCTAATCCTACCCTCCCCCGCGTCTCTCTCTCTCAGATTTCGCTCGTAGGATAGCTCTCCCAGAGCTGCCGGGTATTCGGGTACGGGTCACGCCCGGGTCCAGGCCCACCGGCGTGCGGTGGTGGGCGAGGAGTGCAGGTCGGGTAAGTGGGTCGGGCCAGGTCCGCGGGGGGTGGTCGCGGACGAGGCTGGGTAAGCGGGTGAGAGGGACCTCACCCCGTGTGCTGAGTCGATAAGCCGATAGCACTTTTACAATTTATGTAGGTGCGCTGCTTCAGAATCCACCGAGGTGGGACTAAATGTCCCACCCCAATTTGGCGCCCGCAGCTGAGAAAGCTGCAGGCAATCACGGCTGTGTGCGGGGCTTTCACCCCAGCTGCAGACCTGGGCAAGCGCGTGAGGACAAGGCGCGCGTCCTGGAGTGCAAGCCTGGGCGAGGTGACGCTGCAGCTGCAAGCGGAAGAAGCTCCACCTGTTCAGCAATGGCGGCGGAGGACGGGTGACTTGTTCACAGAAATACGGCCCTTCGGCCTAATCAGACAAGTGGGGGACCTTCGCCGTGGCATGGCGAAGGTGGTGCGGGGTCTGGCAGGTCATGGGGCGACGTGCAGGGGCTGCCCTAAGTTGGACTGTGGCTGGGGAATGGGTTTGTTCGAGGGGTCTTCAGGTGGCGAATGGCAGGAAATGAAGGGGCGGAAATGGTTCAGCGTGATGAGGCGGAGGTTTTGGGTCGGTCGGCGAGTCGTGTGGGGTGGTGGAATGATGGGAGCGAGTCACCAAAGGTTGGCCGGAGATGGAGAAGGTGAGGGTGATCAGGCGCGATCGAAGGGTGGTTGAGCAAATTGAAGTAAGGAAAAGAAAGAGGGGAGGAAAGGAAAGAACTGTACCTACTTGGAGGGATGAGAGGGGGACGGAGCAGGGCGGCAGTCGTTTCGACTGTCGCCGGAGAAGAAGGTGCCCAGAGAGAGGGGGCGGCGGCGAGGAGAGAGCAAGAGAGCGCGTGCTGGGTACGGCGCGACGTGGGAAGAGCGGGCGAAGGCGGCTCTGCTGCTGGTATTGCGGCAGAGCGACGAGGAGGAGGAGGAAGAACCGCCGGAGCTGGAGGGCTTCTGCCGGAGTGGGAAGAGAGGAAGGAGGGGGGTGTTTCTCCGTCAGAACCGAGCTGCTGAGTGCGGCAGACGGAGGCAGCTTTTATAGAGGTGAGATTAGAGAGGAGGGCGGAGGGAGGCCCATACCTCCCTCGCCGGAGGACGCCGGAGATGGAGACCCATACCTTCCGTGTGTTCGCACGGGAGGTATGGGTAGTCGCAGAGACCATGGAGGTGTCCCTGCGACAGCAGACGTCGCAGGGAACCCCCAGTTGTCTTGGCAAAGGGTCTCCCTCACCCTGCGCGGCGTCATGCTCCGCGCAAAGTCGCCGGAGCATGGCGCTGCTCAGGGTTTTGCAGGGAGGACCCAAATGCAAAGAACGAAGAAAACTTAGGGGCCAAAATGAGAGGATTTCAAAAGTTGAGGGCCAAAAAGTAATGGATGAGGACCAAAATGTAAAGTTGGTCAAGAAGGTCTCTTCTTAGGCTCAAGTTTTTATACATGATTAACTAGGACCTAAGGATTCTAATAGTGAATTTTATTTCTAGATTAGACCTTGTTTGACTGGTAAATTTACGTAAGAACTTAAATTAAGTCATTAATTGGGCTTGGTTCTCAATGTAGGTCAAAATGGGTTCCTAAGGCCAAATTGAAGGTTCTAAACCCTAGATATTATTTTTTTATGAATTTTAGAGGATTTATTCGATTTTTTCTTTGCCTCGAACCTCATGAATTGAAGTGGATTTGTTCTTAGGGTTACAGGATGTCATTTAATTCCTTCGAGTTGCTGTAGCCCTTATTGGATCACTTCATCCCACTTTTCTTCTTATTAGGTTGGTTTGACCTAAGTTTCGATCCTGAGTTACCCTGTTTTCAGATTGAGTTGGTGAAATTGCATTTTTACCCCTTTGTTCTTGTTTTCTTCACAAACTCAGAATCTCTCTGAGTCAAGCCTTTCTATAGTTGTGTAGGAGCTTTTTCTTGCAAATCTGGGTTAGATGGTGCTAATTTAGAGTTTATGACGAGGTTCTCATCAATATAATTTCAATATTACAACCTCATAAACGTGACAATTCCCACATTACCTTGAATACCAAATGGTGCCTATTGTATCTCAAAATAGCCGATTGTATTGCATGCGAATAGAAGTCCCTAAGCTTTACTCTACTTGAGCTTGTTTGATTGGTATATTCCATAATTCCAACACCTTCTTTATTGTAGTCATAAAATTCCAGTACAGAAGTAAAGACTCACATCTTAGTAGAGAAAAACAATCGAATCACAATTTAGAAGTGCAATAGTTCATGCAAAATTCATGCACCCTTTAAAAAGTCAATATTGTTGGTGATATTTATTATATTACATTGGTGATATTTAATTCAGAATTGAAATATTATGATATTTGAAATATTATTAGTAACTTTTGATTTCTAAATATCACAAATAATAGTTTTAATATCGTCGATAATATTTGCTTTAAATTTAAATATTACTGATAATATTTAATTTAAAATATCACCTATTTATACCTAAATATCATAGGCGAATTTTTATATTAACATACATTTTGACACCTATATACATTTATGTAAGAGAGGAACGATGTATTGTTGTTTATTTCCAAGGTCCATGACTACTTAATGCGACCATTGTTCTCAAGCGTACATGGCATTAACAACCAGTAATGCATCTTACCGATCCTTTCTTTAATATACAACTTTGATTAAAATATTTTGCAGTAAGATGGGGGATGCTGCCTTAATCCCATCAAGATCCGTGGACGCCTCCCAGCTTTTATGGCCACCAAAGCACTTGCACGGCGTGATTAACCCATCGCTTCTTCAAACATGACATGTGGGATCGGGTGGGAAGTCCCACGTTTGAAAGACTTGTAATCTCGTGATTGCTTAATCCCATTCTTGCTCTCCTTCTTACACACTTTTCTAATCCTACCTTTCCCTTAAAATTAAGATTGTGGGATAGGTTACCCTACCATCCTCTCACCATCGAAATCAAGAATTTCCACCATTCCACAGCATCCTACAAATTAAATCAGGGGTTTGACCGCATGCCCTAATCGTGGTACTTAAAGTGCAGGGTCGGGGGTGCAAATTTCCAAGGGCTGGAGTGCATACGTAGCGTAATAAAGAGAAAATAGGAAGTTTTTTTTTTTTTTTTTTCTTGATTTAGAAAGAGCAACTTGAAAGTTGAGCTGATAAAAATTGGAAGGGGAAGGGGACGGATGGGATTGGAAAGCGGTGCGATGGGACGCGTAACGGAAAGACGGCCGTCGGATTTGACTACTAACAGTGAGGCCACGACATGAGCCGCTCATGGTCTTCAATCTGCCTCACGTACGGCGGTACGGGAGCAGCAGTGTGTGGTTGAGGTGGAGGCAGTGGGTCTCCCTCTGTTGACTCCGAGTGTTCTTTTTTATAAATATAGTTTATTGATAAAAAGGAGAAGTATCCGTAATATAAGATATACTTTGGTGGAAAGGAATAATAGAAATTCCTAAATATCTTTAGGAGGGAAGATTATTTTTTTTTTGTTAGAAATGAAGGGAAGTAAAAATACAGATAAAAAAAAAAAGAAATATTCAACGATGAGAATTAGTTGATCGCTTGAAGAAAGGTGATCTTATGTTCATAAATGCGATAAATGCCAATAAAATAAACTTGAAGAATGTGTTAAACGAGAGGTCGAATTACATCGACTCGAAGGTTAAAATTGATCACTAACAAACGTTAATAGACTCGACTATATAAAATCTAAGGTCACATGTAATCCCTAATAAAATAAAATTACACTAAAAAAAAAGAAGTGATTTCGACCATCAACAAACAAGCCACCACAACAACCGCAGTGATAAACGACCTGCATAAAGGAGAAAATACCAACAAACACAACCTATCCACCACCATGACGGAGCCACCACTGACTGACCCTACGACGCCACACATCGTTGTGCTCACTGACACTCACCCTCCATCGTCGCTCGCTACAACACTCGTGGACAAGCCACCACAACTCCGACCAACGCAAGGAAAGGGGAAGCAACCACCAAACGCCCCAGACGAGCCACACCAACCAACACCCACTGCAGACGTCACCTCGCCGTCGCCACACCCGCCGACGCCTCTCCCGCGCACAACCGCTTCACGCCACCAATGATTGTGCATGTCACCTACGATGAAGATAGGAGGATCTCGAGAGAAGAGGAGAGCCAAAAGGAAGGGGACTCTAATCCGCCCCAAACGACCGATCGGATCCCTAACGTTGTAATGGTAGGCTTTTCGCAGAGGGGAGGAGGGGAGCAATCGCGATTTTGTTAACTGTAGCGGTAGTCTGTTGACTCCAAGTTGGATCCACCACCTCGTCTCTCCCTCTCCATCTACCCAAACGACCTATCAGAGCCCGAACACTATAACGGTAGGCTTTTCACAGAAGGGAGGAGGGGAGCAATCTTTATCTTGTTAACTGTAGCAGTAGCCTGTTGACTCCAAGTTAGATCGACCACCTCGTCTCATCCTCCTCTCTCCCTCTCCCTCTACCCAACCACCCCTCATCTAATATCTAATCTTGTTCCTTATCTAATCCAAAATTGAAAAATATCATTTCCACTCATTTGCCAATATAGGATTCTCGACCTGTAGTTATTAAACACACCCCCCCTCTTACTGGATTCTCGACATGTAGTTAATATTAAGACAAGAGTACAGAAACGCAAACACATGATGCCATAAAAAAATACATATTGTTATGCAATAAAAATCACTACCACTCAAAAAAAAAAAAAAAAATCACTTCTAAATCAAAATATATCTATATAAAATCAAAATATATCAATATAAAATAAAAAACTACTGATGTATTTAATTTAAAATTAAATTACACTGATATAAAATAAAATAATCATCGATACATTTTTAATTTTATACTAATTTATTTTGATTTTAAGCTTGTGCATTAGTTTTCTAGAGGATGATAGATTCTACCAGATTAAAGCACTTACGTTAACTTTTAACTTACTTTTTAAATATCTTTACATTTTGTATTATTATTACTATTATTATTACTAGGGACCATCCACACCTCATCTACAAAGAAACGTTTAGTTCTCTGGGGGTTAAGATTCGTTGCTGTTAGTCGTGGTTATCAGCATTGACGAAGGCGCCGTGGATGCAGATCCAAAGAGTCCCAATGCTATATAACAGGCGGTCTTGGGTTTTAACATTTCTCGGCACTAACAACATTGAACGAGGAATCACCAGATACCATGTATATCTCGCACGATCTTACGCAGAAACCAAAAGCTTTCCCTGCCTTTATGTATATATGTATATATACGGAGTGTTTCCCTCCACATACTGCTGACTTTTTCCCACCTTGTCGACGAGACACCACCAATGCTTTAGTTGCAATTCTCCGACACAAAAGCTATCGAATGCCACCGAACACACACACACAAAATATATATGTTCGCCAATATTTCATAAATTATAACTTCGTTGAATTTTAATGCAACGATGGGAGGAAAAAGGAAAGGAAATTAAGGAGGAAAAGAAAAAGGAAAAAGGAAAGAACACGACACTCACTCACCGCTCATCGACTTCCCTTCTCTCTTTACACGATAATAAAACAACTTGACATATGACATTTTAACTACAACGAAGAGAAGAGGAAGAAGAAGTAAAAGAAGAGAGACCTTATCCTCCACCTCAGAGCATCTCACTACCACCACCACCAGAAGAAGTGGAAGTCCAGGAAGAGGAAGAGGAAGAGGAAGACAGCAGTAAGAAGAACCTGTGGACCTCCTCCCTCACCATCTCCTCCATCACCCTCACCACCTCCTCCGTCACCCCCAACCCTGATCTCATCACCACCTCCCCCGCCGCCGGGACACATGGCGACGGCGACGGCGACGGCGACCGCGCCAGCGCCAGCGACAGTGACAGAGAAGGCCTACCCTCATGCCCCCCTTCCTCCGATCGGGACCCGCTGATCGCGGGCCGCTTCGCCGGGGGCATCAGGTTATCAGGAGGGGAGACGTGGCAGGAGCAGCGGCGCTTGAGGGAGGAGTTCCAGTGGTTCTTGATGGCGTTGTCGGTGCGACCGGGGGGAAGGAGGCGGGCGATGGCGGCCCATCGGTTGCCGAGGAGGGAGTGGGCCCGGAGGATGGCCTCGTCCTCCTCGGGCGTGAAGGGCCGGTGCTCGACGCTCGGAGATAGCTGGTTGCACCACCTTAGACGACACGACTTCCCGGACCTCCCGGGGATCCGCGAGCTTATCAGGCTCCAGTTCTTGGGCCCGTGGGCCCCCACCAGCCTCCTCAGCAGCTCGTCCTCCTCCCTGCTCCACGGCCCCGTTGTCCTCTCCCCCATTTCTTGATCGACCGATCGATCGATCGATAGAGGAAGCTGAGGATGGATGGAGATGGGGACTTAGACTATAGACTCGTAGGGGAGGGAGGGAGGGAGGGAGGTCGTTCGCTTGGTTGGTGGGGGTATATCATATCATATGTAGGCAGCAGAGAGGGAGGGAGGGTGGGGAGAGTGGGGGAGGTGAGCGGAAGGGGACGGTTACCGGCGGGGTAAGGGCGCCAGTTATTGCGGGAATGGACGGACGGGCGGTTACTTGGGTACAGCTGTTAAGGGACACGTGTCCTTGACAGGTGGAGGTGGAGGTGGAGTCAAAAAAAAAAAAAAGGGCGGGGTTTAGTCTAGTCGGGATATTTCATTTTGGGCCGGGGTAGAGAGATGGTGGGCTTTCTTTGGGCCCTGTTGGGTCATGATTACCAAGCGGGGATTTCGGACAGGCTCTACAGCTAAAATTTTCCCCTTCTATCCTTTTTATTTTTTTTCAAAAAAGGTAAATATTTTGGTGGATCGTGCTGAATTTCCTCTCGTGACGTCGGCTGCATTTGATATAAGGTTATCTATCTCTTACCTCGGAAGGGTTAAGTTTAAATGATTTCAGATTTAGGATTTAGCATCGTACATGATTTGATGCGATCGAAGTTTGTCGTAGAGCAAGTAGTTGGAAATAACCGATGAATTAACACCTTATAAATAAAGAAGTAAGATAGCAAATCTTACAAATCATATCTATTTCACATGCTCTATTTATTTTATAACGATCATCTCAGCAAACCCTATGGGTTTAACCCTCTGCCCAGATGTCATCAGGGGGACCAGTAAGAGTGGGCTTTCAAGGGCCCATCCTAATGACTATCATTTGGGTCCCTCGAAGGCTAAGGTTTTTCTTTAGGTGACATTGGATTTGATCTTTGATCTCTAGATGGTGTCGTAGGCACCTTTGAAATGGCTTTGTCTCTCTAATTATATGCTAGCGAGGAGATTTTTTTTTTTTTTTTAATCTCTCTACATGGAAGGTTTTTCATTAAGAAATTAAGAAATTTACCCGTTACGATCCTGCTTCTCAAGGGGGAGTTCACGACCAAGATTGATGTGAAAGGATAGATGTCATTGTTAGAAAGGACACGGTGGAAGAAAAATTTGTGAAACGGGTGAAAGAGCTCGATTTTCTTAGAACAAATTGAAGGGCTTGATCTTTGTTAGTTTTCGGTCGTAATTTTGCTAGAAAATTTCCTAATTTTCCCCCTTGGTACAGAAAAAAAGAAAAAAAAGAAAAGAAAAGGCCGATGGATGCGATCCGAATACGATTTCACCGCGTGCATTTTGGGGATTTGTTGAGAAGTATGAGATTACCGCAAAAAGAAAGAAAGAAAGACAGAGAGAGAGAGAGAGAGAGAGAGGGAGGGAGCTGTGTGGGTTGGACGATGGTGAGGCGTCGGTTGGCTTGTCGTTATGAGACGAGGAAAGCGCGGGAAAAGTAAAGAGCAGTCATGGGGGTACGTACGGAAGAAAACGAGAGTAAAGGGCAGCTGGCAATAGCGACTGCCACCGTTCCCACTTTTTTTTTTTTTTTTTTTTTGAGCTTTCAATTTCTTTTTAGTCTATTTTCACTGAGTCCGTTCCTACAGATCATAAAATGCAGGAGTGATTATTAATAATGATTATTATATCGGTAAAGTCCAATCCCATCGCCATCGTACCCCATGGCGGTTAATGATATGTGTCCGATCCGCATAACCACGCTCTATTCCAGCTAAAATGCACCCATGAATCCAATCGCAATGCCATACATCATTTATTGACTGCACATAGAATTTATAGGTAAGGCACTAAATTAAACATATGACACCAAAAACCAAATCGAGTCAAGTCGTGGTACAGGCTGTCATGAAGCAGAATTGTCGGAGGTGACGGTGGTACCTCGAAGCCCCGCAGCCATGATAAAAATCAATTTCCTTTTTTTTTTTTCCTTTTAGCAAGCTTTTTTGAGAAATTGTCGGAGGTGGTGGTAAATGAAATAATTAATTAAAATATAAATTATACAATAACAAAGAATGAACTCTTTGGGTCCACTTCCATGTTCATGCATGAAATTATATGGTATTATCTGACACACAACTACTAGATCATCATGTTGCTTATAAATGTATCATCTAAATAAATAGCATGATTAATCGTTTCCAAGAATATTTTAAATAAAGTGGTAATCAACCCTCTTACGCAAAAGATAACTCATAAAATCAAAACTCCATTTAACAAACTAGCCTTAGAAAAATCCACTTTAAGCATCGGTAACTTCCATCATTATTGTGAGTTTCGGTAGCTTCCGCAAACCAAGTGAACCCACATTTCCCCCAGATCAATCCTATAAGAGGACGATACAACCCTCGTTAACCAATTACTCGATGTAAATGGCATCTTGTTATAATCAAACTTTCACTAGCGATCGTTGATTGGGGGATGAGAGACCATGTGCCGTCGCCGCAACCTATAGCGAATAGCTCGAAAAGATTGGTAAGAGACCAAAGATGTGCAAACCATTTCTCTGGAAGTTATTTGCGACGGGTGAAGGGCCGCGCAATTTAGTACATGTTTATTGCAAAGCCGAAGATGCACACGTGCATCCGATAGCATCCGCAGATTCTACAGATGTAAACTACGTGGACACACTACGTGGGTGGTGGCGCACGATATGTGGAGCTCATCATCATTCATGGACCCTCCTCGTCTCTGTCCATTATTATTCTGTGACAAACAACGCGGCTTGGGTCTCCATCTCCCTTCTTTATTTGCATCCACAGCGCTCACTAGTGTCGTACTGCAGTCTCATGGCGCACAACTATACTCCCTATACGAAATCCCAGATGGGGTGGCTCCTTTGCCGACCATCGATGAACTTCATAATTGAACAAAACCACTGGTTGCTGAGGTTTCTTAATCATTTCAGGAGGAAAAGGTAAGTTTTTTTTGACAAGTATAGTATTACTTTTGCATGCTTTGTGGGTCTTACTTCCAGCTCCTATATTTTTTAAAGGGCCTCGATCCCAATTTCGATCAGATTATCACCATCAGCAGCCCATCAGGATTCATCCTATCTTTCATATAGAAACTCTGATCATAACCAGGCTGGGAATTCATAAGGGCCTGCAATCTAAAGCAACCAGGTCAAACAAGGCTCGACCGAGCCAGACAGGGAAACCATGACGGTGAGTATTTGGTGATGACGGTAGCCATTATAAATTATAACAACAGAGCTGGAAGGTGGAGGGCAAAGATTGGGGATTGTAGTCATCAATCCAACAATTAAAAGCATCATGGAAGTTTAATCAAGTTAAACACCATAAGGTACTTCAGCCAATGTAATCAAAAGGCCTCAAGTTGTGACACATCCGTCGCCCTCTAGATATTATTGCTTTCATATACAAATATTTCATTCTTCTTTGTCATAGGATGTTCCAAAGCACCAAATACAAGCAGATGAAGTAGACCAACATATGCAGGTTATTGAATAAAACTAATGGTATAATGCATGTCAACGGGGGCAATGTTTCAAATGGTGTTGATATATACAATCAAAACGGGGTTACTATAAAACAAAGTTTACAAGGGTGCTAATTAACATTGGAAGCACCCAGCAACCAACATTCACAATGGGTGATTAAATGAATTTACATCTATTCTGACAGATATTTCCCTCCTTCCCCCTTCCAACTACAGAGTTGTTCCCACATCCAATTTCCCTCTCGAATCACAGGGCTACCTCTGATAATGCAAGAAAAATGAAAACAAGGATAAATAAAAATTAATAGCCACAAAGGGTAATGCCAGAAATAATTTACAAGGTGGCAGTCTGAATGGTTGTGGTGCCTGATGATGGAGGCGGCTGCTGCCGCCGATTCCTTTCTATCAAAGCGACGGAGGAGGTTATGAACCCACCAAACAACTGCTGCATTGCTTCCATCCATGACCATGTAGGATTATTCAGTGCTCTTATTGAGTTGAGGCACACAAGGAGTGTTCCACCTTCATGAAGTAGAACCTGTCAAAGACAAAAATGTCGTATGCTTTTAACGCCATAGATGACGAGAAAAAAGGATCGCCAATGATTCTCAACTAAGCTTTCATTTATTAGTCCTCGGTGTGTGGTTGGCACCCGTCTTTTACAGGTCACGTCGTTAACTTATCGCCATCCTTATCCTTTAGTTAAAGGCTAATTATGCTCCCAGAAAGGCCATTTGCCTAATTCAGAATTGCAAGAGCATGATGATTTTTGCTAGTATATTCAAGCGATGTCAAATAATTGAACCTTAGATCATCTGAAGTTTTTAGGCCATGGTATGCTCAAATGACCCATTTCATGCATGGAATCCAACAACAAGCAGTTCTAGTTGACATACCGTTAACCAAAGGGGAAGGAAACCCATAACAGAAGGAAGGGCAGCCAAAAATATGCATGACAATGCTAATGCAACGCTTTGTTTGACCTGCAAAGGGCTCACCAACAGCATCCATCAGAGATAAAAACCAGCTGGAAGATGGAGAGTATGCTAGTGTAAGGCAAGCAGAAAGGCAAAGGATATACCAATGAAACAGTTTGACGAGCTTTAGCAATGCAGAATGGTAAGCTAGAGATATTGTCCTGCAACAGAAGGATATCTGCTACAGCAACTGCAGTTGCACTTGCCCGTTGGGCAAGGACAATACCAACAGTTGCAGCAGCCAGTGCAGGCGCATCATTGATCCCATCTCCAACCATTATAAGACCTCCACCACCTGTATAATTGCTTCAGTGTCTTGCAGATAGTGAAGATCGCATAAAAGCAATGAAAGGCACTTCTTGGAGAAACTATTTTTCGTTGCTAAAACTGCTTTTATATATATATATATATATATATATATACACTTTCATATTTTGAAATTTAGACACCATTGAGGCCAAACATTAATGTGATCATAATTTTAGTCCCTCCTGTTACAGGAAAAGGAGCCCCGCTGGAATTTATTAATTTCAGCCACCTGTGAAGTAACAAGGCATTGTTATCACTGTTATGGAAGTAATCAATTGAGCAAACTGGGATTTATCTCAACACTCAGGAAGCAGCAAGGAGTTGTCATTAGTGTAGCAGTAATCTTCTAATGTTACATCGGGGCTTCTTATTAAATATATATATTAGAGGTTTCTTAGGATTCCTGGTCAGAAGAAATTCCACTACAGTTGGAAACGGATGAACTCGATGGAAATTTCAACTTTTGGGATGTTGCTTTTAGGCTGTAGAAGGTTTCAAATTTTTTATGCAAGCTTTCATGATTGATGGTGAAGGGGAATGCCACATCCGATAAAATGTAAAGAAAATTCATCCTTATCAAAATTTGTCAAAAGAAAAGATGTCACCGTTTCTACTTGATGCCATGATGTTAAAAAAAACAGATGTAGAAGTTTTAGAATGCTTAACTAGACAGCATTAGTATGTGCTTAACTCACCGGTATGTCTTGAAGTGCTTCTTACATGATTAAGCTTATCCTCTGGTTTTAGACTGCAGTGAACTTCATCAATACCCACAGCTTTGGCCACACGCCAAGCACTTGATTCATGATCTCCAGTTAGCATCATTACATGAAACTTTCCTTTGTCTTTCAATGTAGATACTACATTTTCCACACCAGCTCGGGGTTCATCTTCAAAATGAAACAGTGTCACCTGGTAATTTCAGAAATCATGCTAGCGTTTAGGCTAAATGCTTAACAAATGCAAATTAATCAACAATCTTGCTTATTAGATCCTGGAATGATCCAGAACCTAAAGGAGGCAAAGAATATATGTAGCTGATCCCACTCAATTCAGGAAAAGCTTGGTGCTTCTTGTACTAATCCACTTCCTGCAACATTCGACATTCATTTCATCTCCCTTGTTTGGGGGGTGATCGGATCTTGCAGAGCACCAAAAACCACCAGTGTGGAGTGCATCAAGATATTACTTTTCAAAATAAAACATTCTACGTTTATTAATTCATATCTGCCAATACAGTAAACAACAAATCAGAACCAGGTGAAATGGACAATTAGGCTGAAGCTTCAACTAGACAAAGAACCACTTTAATGCTGAGAATTTCAGGTAGTAATTAGACAATCACACCTTTAAGTGAAAAAGGAACTCTGTAATCACATATAAGTAAACCTATTATGTTGACTGGCCACTTGCAATATACAGATAAAGCATTCTTTTTTTGTGAGCAGAGTCTCCCACGCCCCTTGTGGCAATGAGGTGGAGAGTAAGGATGACTTTAGTAACTCAGCTATGTGCTAAAAGCCTAAAACTGCAAGTCAGTGCCTAAAACTGCAGCCAATTGTTGATTCATTGTGAACCAACGGAAACTGTTTCCCATACATATACGTTTGACAGTCATACTGATGTGCAAATAATATATGTTGTAGCTAGCATTTTTACAGGTTTTAAGTGTAATAAAGCTTCACCACTAGGAAAGCACGTCAATTAACCGTACCTAATGTTATATCTCCCTCCCCCTTTCAATAGAATGGAAGAAGAGTTGGCAAACAAGCAAATCAAGAATCATAAACTATCTTTTTTCATATCTATGGAGGCTGCACCATTTTCCTGTTGCTACAATTGGTTTTGATGATAACAAATTCAGATATATTTGCAATTCGATTCACTGACGTTTCAGGAAAGAAGTATTAAATAAGAAATTGGGATCAAGATTACAAGAATAAAAGTGTGAGAAGTCATCTTTGATTCAAATATAACTCAATGTAAACGAAGAATGGCAGCATCTCAAGCAAAGAAGAACTAATGTTTGAAGAAAGTGAAAGTGAAAGTCATTGTAATCATGTTATTAATTGTAAGTCTACAAAGAGTTGTAATTTTCATCTTATAGATTGTAAATGAACCTCAAATTCCTTAATTTTGATCTTTGATCTATCCTTAATTTGTAATTGATCTTTGATCTGCCATTGATTTGTTGATTCGTTCTTGAGCTGACATTAATCAACTAAAAAGAACCCAACTTTTTAAATCACGGGATTTGATTGGTCAATGTAAATTTTTGATCAATCAAAACCACATTTGATCAATCAACTATAATTTTTTATCAGCCAATATGCATAGATTTTTTGACCTAAAATTGCTGCACATTTTTTATCCACCAACATTTCCTTCTGATCAACAGACCAAATTGATCAATCAATTATTAGCATCGATCAACCACACAGCATAAGATTGAGATTTCGATCTAACAAATCCTTGACGACCAACACATGTTCTTGATACACCAAAACATCCTATTTGAACGACCAACAAGTCTTAATCGACTAAGTTGCATAAAATTCAAAACCTATTTTCTATTATCTTTTGATCTATCATTGATAGCTTTGAAATTTAAATTGTCTTGGTTATTATGACCATTGTCTTCACTAATTGTCTTCCAATTTTGATTAGCACTAATCTCTCTATAATAAAATAACCATTCCATTAAAAATACAACATACTTCTCCATTCTTCAACACACAAAAAGATCAAAAGCACTTTCTTAGAGAACATATTTTATCCTCACACCTACAGTGCTCATCATCTTGTGAACTTTTGCTCTTGCACTCTAAGACCTCAATCATCCTCATTTTTCGTGGGCACTCTAAAAGCAGTTTGTTTAATCCCATTACTTCTTCATGTTAATCTTGTGAATCTTGAGGTTCAATAGGATTGCTTGTGTACTTCTCAAAAAAAAAAAAAAAAAAAAGGATTACATGTGTATTTTTATCTATATTTTTTTATACCATTTGTAAAGGTACTCAGTTTGTCGAGTTTCCTTTCTCTGCCTCTCAAGGGGAGATAAAAGTAATCTAGTTTAGAGATCTAGAGTTCTATCATGCAATTAAGCTTCCTGCAGGTTAAGTAGCTTGGTTTGGTAGATTGATCAGTTGGGACCGACCGTGAAAATCCTAAGCTTGGAAGGTTTAGGTAATGGTTTTTACCCATAGGGATTTTCTACATAAATACATGCGCATATTTGTGATTTGATTGTTGATTGGTTATTGGTTTGTGATTAGTCTATAGCTTTCTTTTGTACTTAAATTTTTTAAATGCAACCGGTGCTACACTAATCACCTCCTTCTAGTGTAACTTGTGATCCACATGTTCCTTCATTTCCAAGGAGGAGGGAAGGGGAGAGAAGAAGAAGAGACCAAAAAAAAAACTATTGTGGAGGTTGAACAGTGTGATAAAATATGTGAAGAACACAACCTTTATGCCTGGTCAAAGGAACAGCCAGACAAGAAGTTCAAAGGAGAATACCTAAAGAATTCCTCATCATTTACTCAGAAAACAGAATGGGAAACTTGAGTAACTGCATACCTTGAGATGGTGAAATAGACTGATGAAGCAATCAGGAGAATGCCATAATAACAGCAGAGAATATTTTCATTCTTTATTTACTCATATCAACTAATATATATGGGAGGTTTCTTATCCGATTCTGTCTGCAGTCCTTGTAAGTCCATTCCTTTTTTAATGAAATGACACTAACCTCCAATAGCCATCCTTTTACTTTTCGAAAAAAAACTAATATATGCAGAAGAGAATGCGCTATTACATGAAAATGCTTGTGGAGCATAAAATAATGACCTACCTTTTCATTGATCGATAAAGCTGCTTGAACAAAATCACCTCCATATGCAGACATTTTTACTGCATCCTTCAACCTTTCAGATTCAACATCAGATTTGTAAAGGGAAGCAATATATTCTACAGAGCCAAGTGAAGCTTTCATGGTTTCATCACCAAGTATTTGAGACTGTAAGGGTAGAAGAAATGTAAGAGGAATCTACATGCAGGAAGGTAGTATTGAAAACAATCATGACAGTGACCAATGGATGAAAATTCAACTGCAAGCTCAAAAACTAATAAAATGATTAAGCCTGATGGAATCCTTGAGGGGGGGGAGGTTTACTTTCTTTTTGAGGGGGTGATTTTTACAATAATCTTGTAAAGTTGGTCTAGGTAATAAATTTCAAGTATGGAGGAAAATCCAGAAAAAACTCAGCTGACAATGCCCAACAAAAATGATGTTTGCAATAGCTTTGTTGTTTGGCAGGAATTGCAACCTAATCCACACATTTTTCCTTCAGACAAGAATCATCTTTTCCATCATTTTCCTTTTTTTTGAAAGGAATCATCTTTTCCATTGTGTTAATCCTAAGTATGATATGCCTAAAGGCAAATCAACACTCGGACATTACCACACCCCAAGAGGGCGCATTTTATCTGCTTGACAAGGCATAAAGAGTGAGGGTCAGAAGCCCCCAGAGTACTTTTTCAAAAGGCCAGGATATGTTTACGGTCATCATAGATGTCCCAGGTAACTTTGGAAGCTCTTCCAACAATCATTGCAAACCATTTAAAGACAAAAATGCTATTGAACCTAAATTTCACTCTAGCTGGAAACACTTTTTAAATGGGGTAAGATGGCCTACTAAGTTTAAAAACATCCAAAGAATTGATGACGAAACAAGCAAATGCCGGATCACAAAAGGAGAAAATAACTCCAGGTTATTGATGGAGACCACAAGGCAGAAAGGGCACTACAATAACAAAGAATTGGCCCATTTTGGTGATGAGATAACCTAAATTAGATATTGGGTTGGATTTTTTTTTTTGAAAGGAAGATATTAGGTCGGACTTTGAGTCAAAACCACAAAGGAAAATTCAACTGACAGATGGGAATTTCAACGAGTGTCCAACATTAAAATTCCATCAATCGAATAATATTATCTGTTGTAGCTAATAGTGACATCTTATCTAATTTTCAATTTGTAAAATAAATAATAGCACAATCTTATCAACACTTCACATGGAGGGCTGATAAACTCTGCTGATGACAACTAAACAATGTTTAAAAATTCTGGTGAATCAAAAAATATTTAATAGATGGCCATATTTGTTTCTAAGATTGTGAATTATTTAAGGAAAAATGAACACTAAGAACTATTTGGATAGCAGGACAAGCCTGCAGTATTCTGTTGGGACTGTGAACTACATTCTTCCAACCAGATCAATATCCAGTGCAATTCTTTTTTGTTACCATTACACCTTCATATTTTAAGGGGCTAAATGCAGCTATGTTCATAAGTGGTTCTGCCGGATTTCCTCGCAGTGTGGAACTGAACTCTCTCTCTTCAAAGTATGCCATCCAGATGGAACAAAATCATTGTTGGAAAAACCGGATGGCTGAAGTATGTCTCTCTGGATTATTGTCTTAAAATAGTTTTGTCAGTATGATTACCTCATTTCTATTTACCATGTTTAAGTTTTCAACAGATACACAAGGTAGTTGTTACACTAGGTGCCAGTCTGATTATCTCAGAGCCCTCAAACAATAAAACCCTGTAGAGGAATTGCAAAAGAACTTCAGCACTCCTTGTGGACAGAGTCAACTTCAGAGCTGGATAATTTTGATTTTGCTTCTAAATGCTGTTCTATTTTTGGTGTTTATTCATAAGGCAAACTATATACTTTTTCATGAAAACGAATGCCTTTCAACAGTTATTTCTTAAAGGATAGCATTTACAATATTTTTCCTGATTTTTATATATAGCATAATCTAACTAGAGTCGAGTGAGGACAGACTTGCTAGAAAGCTTTCACTTTGAGGTGTTAAAGGTCTTCCTAAGCCCTTTGGGGATTGTTGTTACAGTAATAGAACACACCCAAAATGCTCAAATCGAGTGGTTGTGGATACACAATAGTAACACACTCAAACATAAAGCAATGGTTAAGGCTTATACAGATATCCTAATCTAATAGATGAACAATGCTATATGTAGATGATAACAGAGCATCATACCTAGAAAACCACGGTAGTTCAAGCAAATAAGATAGCTATCATATAGTGTTTGCCTAATAGGAACTAGCAAAGAGCAAATTACCCGAATGGCAGTCAATGTTGCAAAAAGACCTCTACCGGGTAAGCATTCAAAGCTTTTAACAGATACACTTGGTAGTTCTTTCCCCACACTATGATCCAAAACTGCTCTGCACACACATGAATAAGAAAAAATGTACTAGATTATCAGAATTAACATAAAACAAAGTTAGATATAGAGAAAAACTATATTTAAGTGGGAAAAAAATCACTAAATGGAAGAGCAATCAAATCATGAAATTGAGGTAGGTAATGATCCACTGTCTAGGCACTAAACTACTTTAAGCACTACATGGCCTTTTCTCTTTTGAAAAAATCTACATGGTCTTTTTTTTTTTTTTGAATGCGAGAAGGGTGGTTGTCGGAAAGATAACCACCCAAGGATTTAATTAATCAAAGGCCAAAACAGCCAAAGAGTTACAAAATAGAAGTCCAGAAATCTGCCAAACAGGAGATACACGAGAGAAAATTTTCAACATAAGGTGTTTGCCCCTTGAAGACCATGGCATTCCTCCTAAGCCAAATACCCCACAACCCTACCAGCACTCTAGCTCTCTCCTTCTTCGTTCTAAAAGTAATCAGCCCCCCATGTCGGCCTCCAGATCTAAAAGACCTCCAAAAACCGCTAGAGGTCACATGCTCCACCCAATCAAAACCGTAGTGCTCCTAAATCAGTCGTGAAAACAGGCACCCAAAAAACAAGTGTTCCACATCCTCATCGGCGTCCAGACAAAACAGGTTTTCTCCCCCTTATGCACCCATTGAGCTCTCCAACACTTCATCGTGATCCGGCCTCTCTTGAGAAGCCACACAAATATCCTGACTTTGAGCGGGCAAGAAGCGAACCAAATAAGTTTGCAATCCCTCGAGAACTCCACGTCCAACCTCTACCCGGTTGGGGAGAGTCTTCGATAGGCCTCGATGATGGAGAAGCTACCCTCCTCCCAAAGTAAAGCATCCACCCCAGGTCCCGGGATGAAAGTCAGCAGCTCCTGCAACAAAGCTTGGAATTCGTGAATCCTCTGGTTCAGCAGGTTACCCACAGGCATGGGACACCAAGATCCTTGCCAGCAATCCGCCACCGTGGCCTCTCTGTCCGCCGCCAAAGCAAACAGTCTAGGGAACTTATCCCGTAGCCATCCCTGCGCTGTCCAATCATTTTTCCAAAAGCGAAAGGCATCCCCTACTCCCAAGTGATGGGAGAAGAAGGATCGAACCTTTGGAAGGACCATAGAAAGACCTCTAATAAAATGCAAGGAACCACTCAGAGGAGTCGCCAAGATATTCTAGGTGACCGGTTCATCATAACACCTCTGTATCACCCTCACCATGAGGTCATTGTCGCGCTCGAAGAGCCTATTAATCCACTTCACCGGGAGCCTATCATTCATTCTCCTCACATCCCTCACCCCCAAGCCACCTCCCACTAGTCTGCACACCTCCTCCCATGCAACTAGTCGAGTGCCATTTGCAGATTGACCAAATTCGTCCAGAAAAAATCACTCATTCGACCAAAAATCTTCTTCGTTATCTGTTGTGGTAATCTGAAGATCGAAAGGAAATAGGATGGTATAGAGGCAAGCACTGCCTTGGGGAGGACCAACCACATCCCCACCTCCTGAGAAAGAATCTTGGAGGCCCACCCCGCCAGCCTCCCCTCCAACCTATCGACTAGGGGTACCCATTCTTGAGCTAAGATCTTCCTATCAACAAGGGGATGCCAAGATAGGAGATCGGAAGGCACCTTTCCCC
Source organism: Thalassia testudinum (assembly GCA_037157565.1). Taxonomy (NCBI): domain Eukaryota; kingdom Viridiplantae; phylum Streptophyta; class Magnoliopsida; order Alismatales; family Hydrocharitaceae; genus Thalassia; species Thalassia testudinum. The sequence continues at coordinate 62,436,944 of JAZHRO010000030.1, forward strand.
TATCCTCAGCTCCAAGTTGCACCGAGATACCTCATCTGTTGTCATGTGGAAGGGGATGAAAGCAGATTTGGTGAAATTAATAGTCAATCCGGAGGCCTCCCCACACAACTCCAACAAGATACATTTCTACACGCCTCCACCACCGATCCCTCCAGTAGGAAAATAGTATTGTCGGCATATTGCAGCATGGGAATCTGGTCTCCTCCCAACGAGAAGCCTCTAATAAGATCTCTGTCACACAACCACCTAGCCGATCTCGCCAACACGTCTTCCGCTAACACAAAAAGCATAGGGGCTAGTGGATACCTCTGTCGCACTCCCCTCATGGGTTGTATCCAACCACCAATTGGATTACCATTAATAAGGATGGAGAAGGATGTTGTTATGACAGAACGCTTCATCCACTTAATCCACCAAACTAGGAACCCCCTCCTTACCAAAGCTGCCCAGATAAACTTCCACCGAACCAAGTCATAAGCTTTACTGAAATCTACCTTCCAAAAGAAGACCTTCCTCTTCTCACGCTTCCAATAGGCAAGAATTTCTGACGTGGTGACAAAGACATCTAGGATATTCCAACCCGAGACAAACACCATCTAAACCGATGCGATGATGTCATCCATCACCCCTTGTTGTCTATTGGATAATACCTTCTCCACAATGAGGCAGTTGGACAAAGCTCTGATGTCCACCGCCCCTTCCTTTTTCGGGAGGAGGAACACAAAATTTGTTCAATCTGTTGAAATCTTAGTTCCCTTCCGCTAACTCATTGAAAACCTCGAGGAGATCTTGCTTTGACCAGCCCCCAAAACTCCTTGTAGAAGAGCACCGGGAACCCATCCGGTCTAGGACAACCATCCGCATTTAAACCCCACACCGCCCTTATCACCTCCTCCGTAAAAGGTGCTATGAGCTCATCAGCCTGCCCCATTAAAATGGCACGTGTATCTACCCCTAACCAGTGCCAGCGACCCGACTCCTTCCTCCCCGTAAAATCTCTGTAGAAGGTAGCAACTGCCCCACCAGAAGCCTCTCTCCCAACAAACTCCTAGCCATCAACCTGCAAGTTCTCAATCCAATTCTTCCTACATCTTCCTGAGGCCACCACCATATGGAAGTACCTCGTGTTGGCATCTCCCACCTTGAGCCATTTCTGTCTGGACCTAGATTTCCATTCCACCGCTATCTTGCAGTCTTCCATCTGAAACTCCTGAAGGTGCGCCGCCCTTGTTGTCCTACCCTCTTTAGAAAGAAACCCCTAATCCTCCTCTCTATCTAGCCTTGCAACTTCCGCAAGTGATTCGGCCTTTTTCTTACCACGTTCCTCTTTAACTTGTTTCCTGTACTCCAAAAAATCACGCAAGTCCTTGAGCTTTGCCTCTATTCTTGCCGTCGCCAACATGCCCGATTGGGCTAGTCTCCACCTCTCCTCTACCTTCACCCTGAACCCTTCTTTCAACAGCCACGACCTCTCGAATTTAAAATACGTCCCAAACCTTCCACCCTCATTCGCCTGCCATAGGAGTGGGGTGTAGTTAGAAAAAGGCCTCTCCAGTGGTCGGACCCCCACTAGCGAGAAGGTTTCAGCCATGCCAACTGTGGACAAGAACCTATCAATCCTGGACATCTGCCTTGCTGACCTTCTCCAAGTGAATGCACACGAGTTAGGGGGAAAAACCACGATGCTGTGTCTAGCAATAAAGCCCGCAAACACCTCGGAGCCGCTGTCACTTTCCCCCTACCTCTAGGTTTGTCCTTCAAATGCAAGGTGACATTGAAGCCCCCCCCCCCCCCCCCCCCCCGGGGCGCCAATGAGCCATGGGCTCCTTTCCATTCTGTTTGCTTCGCTGTGTAGCTCCTCCCATAGTTGTTGTCTACCCACCTCAATACAGGGTCCATAGACAGAGGAGATCGCAATCTTATACTCGTCCCGACGCCTCTTAAACTAAATCGTAATCAAATGCGAACCAACAAAGGATCCCTCCTCAAGCACGTCATTCTTCCATCCAACAAGGACACCATCGAACCTCCCAATCGCGTCAAGTGCCATGAAACCATCTAGCACACCACCACCGATCTCCCTTCACAAGGTCTGGTCGCAATTCCCCAGCTTCATCTCTTGTAACAATGCCACCTCTGGCCCCCACGATTGCAAATACTCTCTGAGGGCCACCCTCCTCGAGGGGTCATTCAAACCCCTCACGTTCCATGAAAGCACCTTCGTCATGGGAGCTTAGAGGTGCCTTCCCCAAGCACCCTACCAAATCCAACAACCTGCACCACCAGCAGTCGCTCCCCCATGTCCGGTCCCACTGCCCGCTTCAAGTCTATTGTCGCACTCCCATCACCGCCAAATGTGTTATCTTGTTCGAGAGCCTCCTCAACCCCCTCCTTCCCGTGCTAAGGCCAGCACGCATCCACAATTGCCGGCACCACCCACCTCGCCAAGCCTCACCGCATCCTCCAAACATGACACCGATGATGCAAGCAAGCGACCTAAAAAGTGCCACCTTTGGAGATACCTCAGCTGCTATCGAGGAGCTCACATAGGCCTCCATCTCGAAAGCCGCGATGGAAAGTGTCCTTCAATCATCCCGGGGGGGGGCTCCCACAAGTAGCCTCAAGAGTGACCCCACACAAGTCCCGATGGGGGGCAGGTCCCTTTTAGGACCCTTAGCCAGATCCACGACTAACATGTGGCTTTAAGCGTCACAGGCTTGCAACACCGGGTCCGAAAAAGTCTTCCAGATCTCAAATATGAACACGGGTTTAGATAGAAAAGGCGCAGCCCTGCCCGAGAGAGCGTCCCACACATTGAAGGTGGGAACCTCTCATGGCTCCTCGCGATGTGTGGCGCTTCTCGATCGGTCCCCTCCTGCGGTGCCGCTCTCGAGCATCGCGTCATCCCACGCAATGAAGGTGGGATCCACCTACAGCTCCTCGCGATGTGCAGCACATCTCGATCGCCCCCCTCCTGCAGTGCTGCTCTCGAGCATCGCAACCAACACCTCGTAAGGCACGCACCCATCGAGGTCCACGTTGCTTCACTTCGCCTGTCAAATCTTCCTCAGGCACTTTGTGGTGGCCTCACCGCCTCGCAAGCCCTCCGGCCTCCTCGCCATCAACACCTCATCCTCTGTGGGACCCTCTACCACTAGCCCAGCCGCACCCATCGTTACTCCACCCCCCCTTCAAAGCGAGACTGACCACCCCCGACACCGTCCCAGCCCCACCTCCACCTATGGAGAGACCCCCACCGACCAGAGCTTTCGAATAGGACGTTTGTTCCCCACCAACCAAAGCCTTCGAACAAGACCTTCATTCATGATTCCTCGCCAACCACAGAGACCTTCACTACCCATAAGGCACCTTTGAGCCACAGCACCATCTTCGAGAAGACCTCCGTGCCTGGAATGAGGTCAACAATTGCCCTAACTGAGGTGATGTCGCCCTCCGCAAGGCCAAGGCCCATGCATCGCTTCATCCTTGCAAAAGGCGCGACAAGCACCTCGAGCACCTCCCTTGTGCTGAGCCACAGCAAGACCCCCTCCACCTCAATCACCATCTCTGCCCTCCTCGGAGGCCATTCTGAGGAGGCTCTGTCGTGCCTCGTCGGCCACCTCCATCTCACCAATGCCTCCCCCATGGTAGAGCCCTCAAAAGCCAACCTCCGCACCTCCTCGCCGAAGGCCAAACCTATTTTGAAACCAGTAAAGCTGGTTTGGCTTGTAAAACTTGACTGCATCATATGCAGCTAGTTTGGCTTTCTACCAAATAATTCAGGCAATCTTCTCGTTATAAGATTACAAGTCCAAAAAAATAGTTAATAGTACTTTGGCTGGTCTTTCAAAGAATTCTTTTAGACAATTGTTTAAAAATTCAATCACTTTGGATGAAACCACAGTTGATCACTGACAATTATTTTGCTCTCTGTTCTTTTCACTTGTATTGCACTCTGTGCACTTTGTTTATCTCTCCTTACCACCATCAATTCCATGTTCCACCTCTCATCATCATGGTTTTTTAACATCCCTGTGCTAAGAAGCACATAAACTCAAATATAGAGTTGAACTCTGGACAAATCTAGATATCGGCAGACATGTTCGAATGTTGGTCCAAAGACAACAAATAAGCTAGTGATCCATACTGAAAGCTGGGAGATCTGAACACAAAGGACAAGATCAGGAATATTATAAAAAAAAATTGTTTAGCTGTCAGCATCACCTGGGGATGTTAAAGAAATTCAGTCAAATAGAAGAGACTTCAAAAGGAAAAAGGCTGACACAGATATTGAGGATTTTTTTCTGAAAAGGGCAGACATTAAGGAATTATTGCAGCATATCAATCATTTTCACATTGTACAGCGCAGAATGATTGGTGCTTGACTCCTCTATGTAAAAAGGAGAGGGGAATAGTTACACAAGAAACACAATAGGAAAACTACTAATACTCTTAACACACACTCTCAAGTTGGAGAGTATATGTCAATGAAGCTAAGCTTGGAACATACTACAAAGTCTAGCATGTTGGAGAGGCTTAGTGAAGAGATTTACAATCTGATGTGTAGAAGTTGTATGTGGAGTAGAAATCTTCCCTTGAAATATAGCATCAAAAGCAATCTAGTAGTCAACTCCAATACACTCTGTGCACCCACGAATAGTTAGATTATTTGCCATAAAAGTAGTTGCGTTATTATCATGAAACATCTCCATAGGAAGTTGCGGTGGAAAGCCCAAATCTACTATTTGTGAATGAATCTAGATTAGCTAGAGGTGGCAAAATAATCCAACCTGACCTGGCTCGAAAGACCAAACCCTAGCCCGACCCATTTGGTTTACAGGTCAGTTCTCAGGTATGAAACATGACCCATTTGGTAAATGAATCAGATGCCAAGTATAGAATTCAAATCGTGCACCTGTGGAGCCATTTGGTTCACAAATCAAGTTACAAAAGAGCAATGTGGGCCCATTTGGTTCATGATACAACTTGTTTAAGGCTGAGTTCAACATGAATTGGGTCAGGTCAGGCCTGACCCAACAATTTTGACACCTTCAGAATATGTTACAAGGCATCTACAAAATAGCACAATACTCAAACTGTGCACTTGATATGAAGATCACTACTAGTTTCTTGCCATGCAAACTAATAAAATTTTCTTTAATAAAAATACCAAAAATCAAAAGAAGACTAACAACATTCTATAGAGCAAGCATAATTGGAATCCAAGTATTCTTGCTGGGTGCAAATTTCAAGTACCTAAGAATAAAGCAAATGACTACCCAATAACTATACTTGAAATTATCCATAAACTGGCAAATTTTACTCGGTCGTCTTGTAAGAGTTACTAGAATTTAATGTCGTTAAGGCAAGATACCTAGGCAAGCGAGGAACACATCCAATGCCTTGAAGAATGCTAAGGCGAGACCTTTTGCATAGGCATGGGAAAAACATGCACCTTTCCTTCAAGCACAAGGAGCTCTGGTACATGCCCAAGCCAAAAGGCTGATCCAATTTGGTCATGATTCAATGGACTGCTTTACCTAATCTAGTATGACAAAAAGCCCCAATTCCTCCATGCCTTTCCTATCAAAGCCCAAACCACAAAAGCATTTAAATATCAAGCAAGGCTCAACAATGTTTCACAACTATTAAGTTCCACACAACCAGACATGCGATTTCAAAAAATGATGAAGAGGAAATGGAGCCATACGAGTTAAATGCTAAAAGATAAATACGAAAATGTTGATTTTAATAAAGTTCATTAAGATGTTCTTGGTGATTTGTAGCTTTCTAAGTTTGCCTTTGGGAATAGTGTCTCTTTGATCATGAACTAATGTCATGTGATAGATGTTTGGTATTTTTTTGCTTAAGAATTACCAAATGTGTGTTTTTTTATTATAAACTACTAAATGCATTTTTTTTTTTGCTTATAAATTTGTTTAGGTTGGTGCTTATTAGTGCATCATTGTGTTGTTGGTTTGACTTGTTAAGTTTTTTTCCCTAAGGGCGTGTTTGTTTCGTGGGAATCAGAGAAGAAATGAAATCAAAAGTTCCTCCCCGATTCAATTCCCACATTTGGATGAACAAAAAAGGATATGATTAATCATTCCCACCCACCTTTCATTCCCTCAACCAGCTAATGCACCCCTCCTCACCTCGCTACCGTAATAAGTAACTGTAACCCCCCATCCTCCCTCTTCCACATCTCACCACCATCACCCATCACCATCTCCAAGCTCTAACTCTATATTTGCACATATATCTATGCATGCCATTGCAACGAAGGTGTCAATGTTAATCGACTGCAGGAGCTCGACCAACTTCACAAGCAACCTCGGCGGCAGCCACAAGTGGCTCTCCGATCGCTATTTCACCTACAGCATCCCTTCGTCATCTCAAAGCCCCACGTGTTCTCCCAACCACAAGAGCGCACCCTCCACTCCTTCCCCTCGACATCCTGCAGCCGCCGCTCTTGCTACTCCTTCCCCCCTCCCCTCCTAAATCCCGCTACTACCTCCGCCTCTTCTCCATATACAACAACTACGACTCCAAACTTGATAATCGTTTTTTGTTCTTATATTTATTTTAGTTGTAATACAAGACTTATAATTGTTAGAAAAAAAGAAAGAAAATGAAGTGCATATATAGATATGTTTTTATGGAGAATGTGTTTTCTAACAAGGAAACTAATATCCTTGTTTTAAAAAAAATAAGAAAACTAATATCGTGAATGTTATTAGATTAAGTTGATAATCGTATTTTGACCTGAAAAACTAATAATATTTATTTCTTATTATTAGATTAAGTTGTAACTAACTTAAATTTTTTCTTAATATTAACAATTATCATAATTTTTCAAATGTATTGGGTCAAATATACAAAAAAAATTCAATTTCATTCATGTCAATAACTAATTCTACCAAACTGAAAGGAATTGGATCCATCTTTAATGATTCCATTTAGACCTTAACCCAAACAAAGGGATAGAATGAACCATTCATTTCCATTCCTTGACCCATTCCATTCTATGCTTGATTCCATTCCATCCTCATTCCTTTCCTATGAAACAAACATGCCCTAAAGTAAAAGGAAGGCTGCTCAAATTGCAACAACTCCACTTCATTCATCATAGAAATGCAGCAATTATATCATGATAAAGACAAGTTCCCCCAACAAGACACCAAATACAAAGCACAGTGAGATACATTTTCAACATAATCTGTCAAGCCTCTAAACAAGACTCCACTCCTTTCAAGCAAAATTGATCATAGAACCACAAGAATATGCCTGCTGTTGAATGTCTGTATGTAATATTCTGCATGCAAGCATGTGTTACTTGGTGCCTGTTCTGACTGAAATATGCCTGCACACGTCTGCATATGCACCTTGATAATGGTAGTGAGAATTTTAAGTTTGTGAAACTGATATGGTAGGGGTGCAAAGCAATAAAATCCCAAGGGTGACCATACTCTGATATCATCTAGCATACACAACTGAAAATTATCGATGTCTGAGTTCCCTACTTAAAGAGGATTAAAAGGAAGAATTACATGAGAAATCCGAAATGGACAGCATGTACTAGAAGTTTCCACGCATATGAAATTCATATGACCATATATATGGAATTTCTTGTATCAAAAGATACCTCCCAATAGGATGTGTTGTTCCTCTTTCCATAGCTGCAGCTACAGCAAGAGCTTCATGTTCACAATCAGGAATGCAACAAGCAGGATCTTCTGAGTTGCCCCCTTCTGCACAATGACCATGTATAGGTTCAATGGCTTTGCACATGAGCTTCCCTGTTGTCAATGTCCCAGTTTTATCAAAAGCAATAGTCCGGCAAGATGCCAAAGCATCCAAAACATGTCCGCCTTTCAGCAATATTCCCTGCATCCTCATGTAAAATCAAGAACGCCCACGAAAAGATAATAGATGTTAGTCATGCTAAATAGATTCACACTAGTTTTTCAGTGAAAGATATAAATAAGGCTAATACCAGTTTTAATCTAGTACTTCATGTTAATTCTTCGACAAGATAAAGGAACTGATGGGATAACACAAACAGAACTAGAGAAGGTTGGTTGAAGTGGAGCAGAGCCTTATTTCATATGCAGAGGAGCTTCAGTTTTATATGACAAGAAAGTTCTTTTAAAAGTTTTTTTTTGAAAAAGGAAATGGTAGTTATCCAGAGTGATAACTACCCAAAATCTTATATAATAGAATCAACAATAAACAACATTACAACAGGAAGACACCAAGGTCCCCCACTCACAAGGATTCAACCCAAAGAGAAAACAAAAAGTCAATAGACTCAACAAAATTCTCTATGTAAAGTTTCTGACCCCGGAAAACCATCGCATTTCTGCCCAACCAAATTCCCCAAAGAACTGCCAATGGCCTGGCTTTCTCCTTCTTTGTACGGAAAACAAACTGTCCGCCAACACCACCTCCACTTCTGAAGCTATGCCAGAATTCCTCAAACAGCCGACACTCCCACCACCTCCCGCCCATCCTGCCCCAAATTTGCATCACAAAAGAGCAAGCGAAAAAAAAGTGGTCAACGTCCTCCTCACCACCCCCACACAAAGAGCATACCTTACATTCTCCAGGAGCTCACTTTGCCCTCCACACCTTAGTCACCAGCCTTCTCCTCCTAAGCAGCCAGGCAAAAATCTTGACCTTCAGCGGACACGCGGCTTTCCAAATCTGTCTGCAATCCCTCACCAGATCCAGCTCCACCTCTGGACCACCAGCGGACAATCTCCTGTACGCGGCCGCAACTGAAAACTCACCTTCATCCCAACCAAACATGTCTGTACCAGCCGCCGGATGCAGTCCCTCCAACTCAGCAAGGTCTGAAAATCAAGCGTTCTCGCATCTGATAGATTGCTAACGAAGCGCGGGCACCACCCATCCTCCCACACCTCAGCCACAGACGCCATCTTGTCTTGGGACAAGGCAAATAGTCTCTGAAATCTTCTGCAAAACGCTCCATCACCCGTCCAGTCATCCTGCCAGAACCTGAAAATCTCCCATGTTCCCAACACAGGGACAAAGTAGTTCCTCACCCTAGGGGCCACCGTCGACAAGCCTTTCAAGAAGTGAGAAGCATCCCTAGGTGGAGACACCAGGAGATCCCAACGCATCGGACAGCTATACGCCGTCTTAAACACCTTGCCCAACAAATCCTCCCTTCCTTCCAACAGGCACCCAACCTATTTCGCCAACAGACTGTCATTAGATCTCTCCAAATCCCTCACGCCGAGCCCCCCGTCTTTCAGTGGTCTGCAGACCTCCTCCTAAGCAACCAACCTAGCACCCTTTCCACTCGTCCCCTGATTGGGCCAAAAGAAACTCCTCATAGTTCGCTCAATCTTTGCAATCACTTATTGAGTCATCTTCAGTACAGAAATGAAATATGACGGCATCGCCGACAGAACCGCCTTGAGCAGGACCAACCTCCCACCTCTAGACAGAAGCCTGGACGCCCACCCTTCCAGCCTCCCAACCAGCCTCTCCACCAGAGAGGTCCAATCTCTCACCAGAATCCTCCCATCTGACAACGGTAGGCCCAAATACTTGATCGGAAGCTTACCCTGCTCTGTGCCAAGACCCAAACTGCATCCCCTTGCTTCTGTCTCAGTCATGTTGAAAGGGACAAAATCCGACTTAGCCATGTTAATCTGCAATCCGGACACCTCACCCAGTAAGAAAACAAGGAACCTCAATCTTCTGGCCTCCTTTTCTCCACCTTCAATGAAGAAGATCGTATCATCTGCATACCGGAGCAGTGGGATACTCATCTCATCCCTCAAGGAGAAACCACTCACCAAGTTTCTCTCACAAGACCTCTTCGCCGCCCTAGCAAGAGCATCCACAGCAATCACAAAGAGCATCGGGGCCAGTGGACAACCTTGCCTCACCCCCTCCTAGGTTGGATCCAACCCCCAGCTGGGTTTCCGTTGATAAGAACCGAGAAAGACGTCGTGGTGACGCACCTTTTCATCCATTCAATCCACACCAGTGAGAACCCCCTCCTCACCAAAGACACCCAAAGAAACGACCACTGGATCGAGTCATAAGTTTTGCTGAAATCGACCTTCCATAAGAAAGCCTTCTTCTTATCTCTCTTCCAGGACGAAATGATTTCCGAGGCCATCACAAAACCCTCCAAAATATTCCTGCCAGGAACAAAGGCCGCCTGCACCGAGTCTATAATCCCACCCAGTGTCTTCCTCAATCTATTCGGCAGAAGCTTCGCCACCACCAGGTAAATAGCATTCGAAAGAGCTATCGGTCTGTACTCCTGAATCTCCTCAGCGCCCTCCCTCTTCGGTAACAAGAACATATAGAACATGTTCAGCCTATTAAAACCCAAGTTGCCCGTTCTAAACTCTTACACCACTTTCATTACGTCTTCTTTCACCACCGGCCAGAACTCTCTGTAGAAGGCAACCGGAAAGCCATCTGGCCCCGGACACCCATCCACGTTCAACCCCCAAACTGCCTCACGAACTTCATCTTCCCCAAACGAACCCGTCAAGAAGTCGGCATCTGTCTCCCAGATCTGTGGTATCCCAGATCCTAACCACCTCCACCTTCCCCCCCGTCTCCACCCCGTAAAATCTCTAAAATAACTCGCAGCTGCCCCTCCCACCGCCTCCCTTCCCACAAACTCCTCCCCATCCACCACCAATCTGTCAATCCAGTTCCTCCTTCTGCCTGACGCAGCCATATGAAAAAAATGGGTATTGGAATCACCCTCCTTCAGCCACTTCTGCCTAGGCCTCACCCTCCACTCCACCTCCGCTTTCCGGTCTTACTCTTGAATCACCTAAATCTGCCTCGTTCTGTAAACCCTGTCATCTTCTGAAAGGAGCCCAACATCCTATGCACTGTCCAGGCGTGTAATCGCAGCAAGAGCCTCCTCTTTCTTCCTCCCGCATTCCTCCCTAACCTGCTTGATGTGGGTCTTCAAGAAAGATCTCAAATCCTTCAGTTACGCTTCCAATCTGGCAGCTGCCGACCCATCCGCCTGAGATGACTTTTACTGTTCCTCAATCAAACCCCTAAAGCCCTCCTCCATGAGCCACGCTTTGTCGAACTTAAAGTGCCATGCCTCCATTCCTCGTTCGATGCCCACAGCAAGGGGGTGTGATCCGAGAACGGGCGCTCCAAAGGCCTAACCTCCGCCATCGGGAATAATTCTGTCATCGCTGTCGAAACCAGAAATCTGTCAATATGGGATCGCTGCCCTCCAGAATTCCTCCAAGTGTAGAGACAGGACAACGACGGCATATCAACTAGCCCCTGGTCTGCCACAAAGTCTGCAAACGCCTCAGATCCCTGGTCCAACCCCCCTCAGTCGCCGATCTGTCTTCAGCCCGCAGAGTAACATTACAATCACCACCAATCAGCCAAGGAACCCCCTGGAAAGCTGCCGCAACCTGGCTCAGATCTTCCCATAAGACCTGTCTTCTCCGACCCTCCGTCGGGCCATAAACCGAGGAAAGGAGCAAACATGTGTCGTCCCGGCGTCTCTGAAGTCTGACAGTGACAACGTGGGATCCAACCAGAGTGTCCAGCAAGGAGAACTCCTCCTCCCTCCACCCCACAGCAATTCCCCCCGCACTCCCATCTGCATCCAGGGCCAGGAAACCCCCACAACTCCCTCCCCCCACCTCCCTCCACAACCTTCCATCACAGCTCCCCCACTTCGTCTCTTGGAGAAAAACCACATCAGCCCCCCATCTCTGAATATACCCCCGCAAAACAGCTCTTCTCGACGGGTCATTCAGACCCCTCACATTCCAAGACAAGACCTTAGTCATGAGGTCTTCCGGGAATCGCCTCCAGACGTCAGCTGTCTAAACCCCATCATTTCTGCCACATGATCCTCCTCCTCTTCCATCAACAAACGTTGGTCCCCCTGGCTTCCCTCACCACCACATACCTCACTTTCTCGCCCCGCAGTCTCCAGATCACCTACAGCCAACAACTCCCCGCCGCCAGCACCAGCAGCCCAGCCGCCTCAGTTGTCCTCTTCCCCGCCCTCGCAGCCACCAGCCCCCAATCTCCACCACCAGCATCTGCCGCCTGCCGCCCCACTGCCATCTCCGGGGACCTCGGAGCAGACAAACCTCCGCCGCCGCCCCCAGCAAACGCCGCCGCTGGCGACCCAGTGCCACCAAACATACCCAGCCCCTCCGGCGACCGACGTCGATCGACCCCAGCCACCCCCCCAGACGGGGTCTTCCGAGCCAGCCCCCTACGGTACGACCACCGCAGCTAGTAGATGAGTCTCTGCGAACCAGCCAACCTCCGCTCTTGTCGTCGCCTGCTCCCCTCCCCGCCAGTCACATCCTGTCTTGCCGCCCGGATCAGACCAGCCAAAGAGCACCACGAACCCCCTCCAGTAACTTCCCGCCCCTCCTTCGCAGAGACCTGGGGGCGCGGAGTCGAGCACGCAGGAAGACCCGACCCGGCACCAGCACCGGAGCCCTCAAACCCCGTATCCGGATCGCGCCCACCCGACCCAAGTCCGCCAACCGCCACTCCCTCAAAACCAGGAGCCAAAGCATCGTCAAATACTATCAAGTAGTAGGACAACTTGCCATACCATATAAATTTAAACGTTGGATAGTCACTTGTAGTCACGTGCAGAGAATTTTTACGTAGGAATGAAGGCATTAAGGTGGATGTAATGGACTTACAGTTGAAGTTGAAATAAAATGTTGGTATGGCACTAGCAGACATGAAGTTGAAATAGAATGTTGGTATGGCACTCGCAGAGGATAAGATGTGATGAACTCATCTGAGATGATCTTTTTCTTTCTTTTTGAAAGGCATTTGAGATAATCTAAGCATCTCGTCAGGAGGTCTTTCAAAGGTGCAAGAAGTTGGACATTGAGCCAAAGAAGAGGGATAGAGGGAAATTGAAGTGAAAGAAGGAAACTATTGAGCATCATCCTGATTATTTGGAATTAAGACGCATAGATATAAATGGAGGCAAAGAATCCATATAGTCAATCACACTTGACATGGAAAAAGCTTCGTTGCTGCTGCTGTTGTTGTTGCTGTTGTCATTCAATAAAAAATTCAGGGTGCTGCTCAATTTACATAGTATCAATGCTGTAATTATACCTTGCTAGCACAGGAACTAATTGCAGTAGCATATGCCAAGGGAGCCACAGCTAATGCGCAAGGTGATGCAGCCACCATGAGTCCCAGCGCACGATAAATGGAACCTCTTGAAGCTGAACAGAAGGGCACCACAAGAAATAAATCAGGGGTTCCGGAAGAAAAATTCACAACCAGGAACAATATAGCAAAGTGGCACAGTGCTCCAAGTTGATGACCCAGATTGCACCATCCGGCCTAATGAACCTCTTCTATATTGTTTGTATTTCTAAGATAAGAAGTTTCTAAGAATGGCTATGGAATTGCCAAAATCAATCATTTTTAAGTTATAAGCAATTTAATAGTCTCCGTCCTCCAGGATGAGACAATGCACAACTGGAAAAATTCTATGACCAAGTCCATTTGCTTTACTCTAATTTACTTCTTGGACCATAGTTCATAGTTGTCCTATTTTACTACATCCGAACAAATTTGTTCCTAAGAACGTTTATTAGTGATCCGTTTATTGAAACACTAAGGAGCTTCAAATACCACGCCTGGGTCTAAAACAAGTAGAACCGATCCAAAACAAATTTATGCTCAAGAGGATCAATCTGTATGGGCTGCAAATTTTTATTGCGAATTTTAGAATTTCAGAAGCCTTGGGAGTACCTGAATGAGATTTAACAGGTCCCCATATTTTAGACTTTTAGTAAGCAAGAAGAGTACAAATAAAATTTAAAATAAACCAATGGGCTACTAAGAAAGCATAATTACTTAAAAAAGGGAAAACTATAATTCATTCCAAAGTAGATGGTGCAGATGCTAGGCATCATAATTACGAAATCAAATCACTATAGATATAAGTAAAAAGGCAGCAGTCATTGGATATTAAGTTATAATAGCTTAGGGTACCGATCAAGCAGCTATTGATATAAAGCAAATAGCCTGATCTTGGATTGAAGCAGTGTACCAGAAGTTCCCAGCAATGGCCACTTGAATAGGAATGGACCAATCAGCGCAATGGCAAGGGAGAGGATCATAACAAATCTGCTGTATTGCTCGCCAAATTCATCAAGCCAACGTTGTAATCTTGGCTTATTAAGCTGACCTTCCTCAGTCAGCTTGACAATCCTGTTCAGTGTTGAATCGTCCCAGGACTTGGTCACCTGGTAATACCAAAGGCCACACTAACCGTCAGGTCAAGTGTAAAGAATTAAATTAAGAAGAAGACACTACTGCAAATACAACTGTGCTGCATGCATATGATTGGTTGGATGGTATTTGGATGCATGTTACATCAAATTTTTATCAATATAGCAAACCATATTTGTTTGGAGTATATCTACATCAATTAGCTAGAAACAGGCATATGGTTGAATTTTATTCTGGAAGCACCTTGAGCTCAAATTCTCGTCAATATAGAAAACCAGTTAATTATGCAAAATTAACATGGTACAACAATTTACAAGACAAGTAGAATGCCGAACATGCTGTAAATGGCACGCATAAAAGGAATGATGAGAAAACCTTGACTATCATCATTCCTTCCAGGTTTCTAGCACCACCTGGTATTCTGTCACCAACTTTTCTCTCAAGAGGTTTGGTTTCTCCTGTTAGGTGTTCGACCGTAATGGTGGATGCTCCTTGATAAACATCTCCATCCACAGGAACAGCCTAGAAACAAGATCAGACAGGTGCATGAATGTGCATAAAATAAAAACCCTAGCAAAAAACTTGAGGGGCAAAAGATTGTGCATGTTGAAATTAATGGCAAACTTGGAACATAATCTAGAAAGAGAACAGAAAAATGTTAAAAGCGGAATGCAAATGATGAAACAAAAACTTGACAAAGCAGTGTATATAAGATTAAAATGATAAGTTGAAATTAACCACCTAACCAAAACCAATAAAACCTTGCCAAAGTTGAATAGTAAAGCGTGTGATGCTTTTTTTTTTCAAAGAAATGGACTGAAATGCATAACAAAAAATTTTCCATTAGCATTCATCTTGAGGAAGCTCTAAGACTTCTGGAAATTCTTGCTCTTCTCTTACTTCTGTGTCATGGAAAAGGTACTTCCCGGTTTGTTTTATGCTTGGAAAATAGAACCTCCACTTACTTCTCTAGAATTAGAAACAAATTCACATGATCTTCTCTATTTACTTGAACCTGAATTATTGAAGTTTGATCTACCGAACTGAGCTCGAGGTCAATTGGTCGCAAAAAATAAAACCAATTTCAAGTGAGACTGAGAATTAACCATTTCAATTAGTTTGTTCTGACAATGCAGTATGGGGCGAGAATCTCCGGGCACAAACCTCACCAGCTCTGACCAGTATATAAGACCCCACTTTGACTTGGTGAACTGGAACCTTCCTGCACTTCATCTCCAAGAACTTCAGCACCTCATCATCAACCCCATCCAGCACCAGCGCAAACTCTGGATGATTCTCCTTCAACTCCTTCACGTCGATCATCGATTTACTAGTGAAATACTCCTCAGCTGTTTGTAACAATAAGAGCAACATGAAACACGACAATGAAAAGCCCAAGCATCATTCCAGCACACAGGCTTTTTCTAATACCAATGTGAGCAAGATTGAACATGGCAAGCAGCAGAGCACCCTCCAAGGAGTTCCCCATGAAGATGGACGCAAATGCAGCAAGGGCCATGAGCACATGGATATTGACCTTCCCAGCAGCAATGATCATGGCAGCATCAAAAGCCGAAGATACCTTTTCACAATCGAAACACACACAATTTCATCTCCATGTAGACAATAGAAATCAACCAAACAAACACTATAGCAGACCTTAGCCTCAACCTAAGTCCAATCGAACTGAACCTGACATCCTGTTGGGTACAATCTAATGGATCATAAAACAACCACCCAAAATATTTAAGCCCAAGTCATCAGGTAGTGCATTCTCAACAATTCATAACTCACTACTCAATTTGTTAGCTCAATTAAGAAGAACAAAATGCAATATCACGTCGAGTATGACTTGATAGAAAATGTTTAAGCCAAGTTATCAGGTAGCAAATTCCCAATCTTTTCTAGAAGCCATTACTCAACCTCTCAGCCTACTTGAGAAAAACTGAATCCGATAACCTGTTTGGTGATATACCCAAGACAACCACCTAGAATGCTGAATCCCGAGTTATTAATGGATATCAAATTCTCGATCATTTATATCGAGACTAGTCAATTTTCCGTACCCCGACGAGGGGGAAGGCGAAGAGGATAGCAGTGTGCTGGAAGAAGCGGACGGTGTGTTTTGGGAGGGCGTAAGGGGCAGCGGCGGCGACAAGGAGGAGGGCCATGGAGCAGCAGCAGAGGTGGAGGTGCTTCCTGAGGAAGTCGGCCAGCTGGGCCCACCGCACCGCCCTCGCGAAGCGTAGCAGCGCCACCTGGGCGCCAGTGAGCTCCCCCTCCACCCAGTGGTGGTGGTGGTGAGCCGATGCGCATCGATCGCCGTGGTGGTGGTGGTGGTGGTGGTGGTGATCGGACTCTACGACAAGGGCGTCGTCGTGATGGTGGCACTGGGGACGGGGAGGGCCAGAGAGGCGGCGGCGGCCCTCGGCGGCGACGGCGATCGGGCCGAAGGGGAGGGGGTTGGGGGTTGGGGATCTGCGGAAGCCGCAGGCGGGAGGGGTAGGCAGTTGAGGGAGGTGGAAGCGGCGGAGAGGATGCCGGCAGAAGGTGAGGGGTTTGAGGGAGGGGGCTCTTACGGCGGTGGAGGCGAAGTAGACAGACGCCATCGCCGCGCCGCCGGGGGTTAGTTGGTTGGTGGAAGCCAGAGAGAGTTCGGCGAGAGAGAGAGAAAGACGGAGAGAGCACTCTTCTTCTCTCCTACTTCAATTTTTTTTTTTTTTTGGTTGTGTGGTCGTTAGTTTACCCACCATTGTTTTCTCATCTCCACTTGATGACCTCATTTTCACGACACGCGAAGAGGTTGCCGCCGTTTGGATTCATTCTCTCCAACCATGACGAATGATGAATAGTATTCCCTTCCAACAACTCTGATTTTTTAAAATAATAAAAATAAAGAAATCTCCCATCAAAAATAAATAAGTGCTTTTTCTATGAATGATATTTTAATTTTTTAAATTTAATTAGATTTAAATTGTAGTCATTGTACCCAAGGTAAAGTTCAGGTATTTGAGATATGATTGTTTTTTGAGATCATGGTTGATATCAATTAATGATGAAAATTAGATTTAGAAAATAAAGTGTGTCTCTTTTTTCAAGTAAAGTATGATTTCAAATAACAAATGATATTCAAGTAATAAAAATGAGAATTTAATATTCTTAAAATATATCAATAACATGAGAAGGGGATTAACATAACTTATACTTGTAATGTATTTTTTATTTTCTTATTGTAGTTTTCATAAGATGCCTTTTTTTTTTTCCAATAACAATTATTGGATATGTTTTGAGGTCATTCTTAAAACATACGCATTCAAATCTTTTCCTTCTCTTCATTCTTTCTCCATCAAAATTCTTTACAAAATTAAATCTATGTATTTTTCTAAAGTAAAAAAAAATTAAACAAATATACATTTGTAACATATTTTAGGATACACAAGGTGAAAGTGATAGTTTTAACCATTACATCTTAGTTGTTCATCGATTAAAATCATTTTTCATAAATAAAAAATTACTTTATAAATGAAAACAACTTCCTATAAGTGAAAAATTATTTATTATCGATAGAAAGGTAAAAGACATCAATGTATTTTCATTTTTAATCAGTTGAAAATCATTTCCGATATATTTGGTCTAATTGAAAATAATTTCTAACAGATATATTTTTTATTTGCAACCAGAATATTTTGATTTTCAATCCGTTAAAAATCATTTCTAACTAATGTATTTTAATTTTTAATCGGTTGAAAACCGATGTATTTTAATTTTCAACTCATTTTCAACTGATATATTTCGATTTGCTTAACTTTCGATCGATTGATTCTAATTTTCAGCAGATTGATTTGAAATCACGTATTACAAAAATATTGCAATACATATTTCCATACTCTTGTCCTTTTTAAATGTCAATATTTAATTATAATTTTTTTAAAATGCTAGGTTTAATTATATAAGCAAAAGTAAACGTTTAATTATACCTATTTTAAATGCTAGGTTTAATTATATAAGCAAAAGTAAGCAAATGTGATTTTCTTGTACGCAACTAGAAATAGCAACTCCTTATTACCTAATCTCGAAAACAAACCTACAACGTGAATTATTGCACCACTCTTGATTCCTAATAGGAGCCACATAACATACACGCATAAAAAGTTTTTTATTTAATTATGTGTAGTGTCATCCATTTATTAGGCGTCCATTCCTCGTTAAGTAAATCTAAAGACATTTCAAAGTCTAGCCCACAAGTTCTACTTTAAAAAAAGGGACAAAAATCTAACCTACAAGTGGATTCCTTTTGACATTGACCAAGAATCAGTATCATAGAAAAAAAGATCCTCAAACAATCGCATTCAACAAAATGAGATGCCACCACACGACTGTAATTGTTACAACACTATGTCCAAACAATTTAGTTCATTCCATCCCTTCAAGGATAGGAAAAGAGCTCCCTTTATCTATTTCCAATTTATACAAGTTTTGAATTTAATTATCAATGCAGAAGGTTGCAAGATAGATGATTCAAAGACATGCTTGCCTTTTCGTGTCAGCTTCTTAAGTGTTACTTGTTATGTGAAATTATTTAATTTGACTTGTTAATTCACTCCTTTTTCACTAATTTATTTTTTATTTCACCAAATAAAATAAAAATCTTTAATTTCTTTAACAAGATAACAAATGCAATTAAACACTTGACAAAATAAAACTCTTTAATTTCTCTATTTTTTATTCCTTTGAAAAATCCTTTTACCAAAAAGTACTTTAGAGAATTTAAGCCACCATTTGTGCTCGAAAAGGGCAACTAAAATCAAGCCTACAAACGGATAAAATGACACCTATGAGATGACAAAATACATTCTAAGGATGTGTTTAGTAATGGGGTTATCCTGAGGTAAAAATTATCCTAAATTTTTCTTATTATTTCAACACAAACTTCTATATAATAATCTTTAATCATTCCTTACTCTTACTTTTACTATTAAAAAATATCCACTACACCCTCCACTATTACTTTTAATATTAAATAAATATCCATTAATATTCTCCAATCTCACTTATACTATTAAATAAATATCCATTAATATCACATCATTACACCAATTATTTTAATTCTATACTAATCCTCTTCTTATTACACCACACAAACAAATGTCATCTTCACTTATTTTATTTTAACCCCCCCTGCAGTATCCACAGCCAAAGCAGTCTAGCAGAAGGCTATTTACTAATCCCCTCTCTGACACAAGACGTGTGTAAGAGAAAGAGCAAAGCAACAGGCTATTCACCCTCCTGCTAAAGAAAGTGAATATTAGTGGCATGAGCACTAACTCAAAATTTTTCGAAAATAACCTCAACCACACGTGACTCGGTACTACCTCCCGTCTGCAGAGCCCCATCCTTCAAATATGTAGAAAATGTCCCCACCGCTTTTCCAACAACTAAGCCCTAATTTAATACAAAGTCTAAACGCAGTCACCAATCCAAAAGCAGGTGATTTGGGCCATAGAAACCGCTTTTGTTCTTCTATCAACATCCACCATGAGACTCATCACAAATGTTCGTTCCTGGCAAATCCCGGGAAACCATGACCACCTTCCCCAGACGTATCAGCCTCAACCAATCTAAGGTGGTTAATTCTCACTGGCTTACTGCTTACAGGATGCTGTTCCAAGTGCCCCTTCACTCACTTGGCCTAAGTCAACACCAAACAAAAGCATAGTTCATCAGAAAGAAATTTTAAAATATATGGGATATTTACATGCAATAGAGTCCCCTGTCTACTGATATATCATTGGCATACATGTTGTAGCCACGCTGAAGTGGTACCAACAAATCAACAATTTTTCCCACCTAGACTCAATAGGTTTTACGAGATGTATGCCTTTGTGACTTCCTTGAAGTTGCAGATGTAACCCGTTCTGGGGCAAGTTATCTTTCCATCAGATTTTGCAGCCATATCTTCTAGAGCCTGTTTTGAACATAGATGACAGAGAAGTAAACAAGTGGCTAAGTATTTCAACATCTCATAATGAATAGAGATTCCAAGACAGACCTTCGTGCTGTAAACATAACCATTAGGAAGTACAAGAGGAGGGTTCTCGGTATCCATCAGCTCTTTAGTTATGTAGCAAACAAGCTTTGAATGGTGTAGTTTTGTGAATGGCAGTGAAGAAGCTAATTTGCGGAAGCTCTCCTGAGAAAGTGGGTCCTCTTTTGGACAGTCCTCATCATAACAAAACCTTTTGGGTGTCAAGGATACAAGAGAAAAGGTCCACTTGAGGGGGAAATAAATTAAGAACATGTTCTCACAGGAAAAAGGAAAAACAGATCACCATGCAAACTAATTGCTTTTGAAAGAAACTGTGCAAACTTGTAAAATTCATGAAATTTCGGATACGGAGTCTTGAGTGAGGACAATCCAGCTTGAAGGAAGATATTTAGCAAAGGCTCCAATGTCATGCCATACAACCTGCAAAATTCCTGCTTAAACTGATCCACAAGATAGTCCCACTGCTTCAGATTGAACAAGATCTACATAAAAGGTTTAAATGGTGGCATTTAGAGAAAAATAAAAGAACGCAGAAGGGTGTTCTTGCATGAAATAGGAAAGGAACTACAGTAATTTTGCAAATATTTAAAGAGAGGAAGGCTAAATAAGGACAAGATTGCAGAATAAGGAAACAATTGAAGTACACATGCTTATAGGATTTTTTTTTTTTAAACCACATGCTTATAGGATTGGATGGCAAAAAAGTTTCTTAACATTTTACCTTCATAGAGCATAGGAAAACAATTGAAGTACACATGCTTATAGGAGTGGATGGCAGAAAAGTTTCTTAACGCTTTACCTTCATTTCTCCAAAATGCAAAACCTCTAACAGAAAATCCACCTCCATGATCACCGAATATCAACATCACCCACTCTTTAATGTCTGTTCAGCTACTCAGGCCACTGGCCACATGCTTAGACAGACACTCACCTGATGTATAGATCTCATTACCATAAAGTCCATGCCTTTTTCTGCCAATTGAATGTAACTTATATAATTTATAATAATGTGGCTGCACGTGACCCGTAGAAAAGTTATCTACAATTGTACTTGGGATCCAATAATCACTGGAGAGAAAGAGTGATGTTGAAGTTCACGAGTCACAACCCATCAAATCCCACAATGTCGGTGCCTTGCAACCTTCATTGAAGCAGACTTAGCTGCCTCACAACTACAACTACACTTTTACCCTCTTCAAAAGACATTATTCAAGAATCTCAGGATTCCAGACAGGAGAAACTAAGGAAGAGAGCTCCCTCAAACGGTTTGGCATCCAGCACATGATGGCCTTTTTCAGTTACAGCTGAGAATACAAAGGCATAAGACCTCAAAGGCTACTGGATCACATGAGGTACAAGTCAAGATGGGCTTCAGTCGAACAGGAGAGCTCAGCTACTTCCAAAAGGATGTTTAAGCCGGCATCCAGGGGTTGGATTCCTCTTTCTTTTTTTCCTTTGAAAGAGTCAATGGAAGAAGCTTTGACACCGTCCTTGGACTCATAGCACCTCCCTTTAGTTAAGTCTTCTCAATTTGGACGCCTACTTTCACTTTCACCAAGAAGAATGAGGTATATGCCCTTCCTCCTCTTTTTCTTGGGACCCCTTCTCAAACCTTGTCTAGATACCTCATAAGCATTTGTCTTGAGCACTTGTCCATCCAGGAATAATGTGTTTTTGTGTTATATTACTTGAGGTGGCATTATGTTTATAGCTTTGATTTTTCATGTGTTTGGGATGTATAATACAAATTTTAGCAAGTTGAGTAATTATTCTGCATTTTTTAAAATAAAATATACAAAACTGCATAGTTGTTCGCATACTCGTCCGCAAACCGCACACTTAGTACACGGTAGCCCAACCAACCAAACATGGCATACGGACTTTCTAAACCTGGATGGATGCTTTCACGAATGAGGCTGCCATTGAAGAATGAAGGTAGTAATATCAGGGATTTTGACACTGGTTTCATATGGAGACTACAATAAATGACACAACCTCCTTTCTTCATATTTACCACCAATCATCTTTTCCATTGAAATAACTTAAAACCTGCAAGAGAATAGGTCCAAAATCATTTTATGGTTCAGATCCTTCAAAATCCTACTGCTGGAATGCAGGTTCATAACTCAAGAAAATCAAAAACAACTAGCACATGCATCAAAAAACACACCTGTAACGTATAAGCAAACCCCCCATGCTTAAACCAAATAAAATAGTTTATCAAACTTTTCTTACAAAATCTTGTGTAGTAAAATGCTTCATTAGAAAATAAGAATAATTCCATTGCAAGTTGCTACTTTAACAACCTAAGAAGCTAATTCAGGGTGAAGCAACTGCTCTACGAGCCCAGAATGTTCGCCAAAGAATCCAAAGCTAATTAATACTGAATTCCTGAGGAAAAGACATCCATAGAACAAGGTTTGGATATTTCTTGAGGGTCTGAACAATCTTCAGATACGGAAAGAAAACTACTTATTTCCCAATGAATATAACCATATTTACATCTTCAAGCAGCTCCATGCCAATACTTGCTAAGACTCCAAGAAAAGACTAACCTTGTATGTGGCACATTCTGTATTGCTTCTGAAAGCCAAGGTTGCCATCACACGCTGCAGATCTTTCATATGAGTAGCTGCCCAGGGAGCTAAAAACTTTCGTGCATACATGATAGCTTGCATGCTCTTATCTGCTCGGACCAGCTCAATAAAATCTTGAAGTCTCAGTTGAAACTCAAATTTGCTCTGCAACATAAGATGATACTTGATGCATTGGATGCAACACTAAGCAATTGTCAAGGGTCAAAATAATATCCTATTGATGAAAAATTAAACAAGAGATTTTCAGAAAAAAGTAACCGCAGAGAAGGTAGATGAATAAGAGAACCTTAAAAATGTAAGAAACTGTTAGTTGTACTAATAGTATGCATTTTTCAGGTATGTCAACCATGTCATAAGCACTGCTTAAAGTACAAAATGGATTGTTATGCTAGAGGTTATGATGATCATGGCATTAAAGGGATGGCTAAGGAGACAAACAAAAATGACTCTGCACTGATTTTAATGTCTCACAAAAAGTATGTTGATAGGTCAGAATGCCAGCCAAGATTGAATTATGCACCGCATCGAGAAAATACACGGCATACTTTCCAACCAGTTATCCCCTTTTAGTTAGTTTCAACCATTCATTTTGTATATCCAGACCAAGCAGTTTGTTTTGGGCACAAAACTTGTTTCTTGACTCCAGCATCAAGACTGAGAACTTGGGATTTTCTATTTTTCTTCGGAAAGGAACTTGAGGAATATTTGATATGCTACAAAAAAAAAGGTTCGCACTTTTGATTTCTTCAATCGGGATTTGTTCTCTGCACACCATGCCAAAGCTGGTCCAACTTCTTTATTGTGGAGAGCATCAATAACCTTTTTTGCATCTAGGAAGATATCAACATCGACGAGGTCCTGAAACCAACAAAGTAAAGAACATTGATTGAGAAGGATGTTAACCATCACCAAAATACGCAGTGAAAGAATCACTACAAGCTACATCGTACACCATCACCAAAATAAACAGTGCGAGAATCACTGTGAGTTCACAGAAACCCTTATAACTTCACATCAGGGCTCCCCATGAGTGGGTTAAAAAATTTTATTGAGAGACAAATGACCCTTCAATTGAAGCCTGGTTGTGAATGTGCATTTTTTCCATGTTTTTTGAGTTTGATGGACTTGGATGGCCTTGTGACTAGTGAGACCACTGTGACCGTAAGAAAAGCTAAACCCTCATCATCCTAGTCAAAGGCTGCATTCAGTAGGATGCTAGTGAGTAGGTCAAAGGGGTCTAGTTGGGATATGATGAACAGAAAATGTCTTAGAGAAAGGTGGGTAAGGTTTTAAATGCAATATAACTTCTAATAAATAACCAAAATAAACTGTCATTCTCATTTGGCTACTTACAATATATCATCTCTCACTTCACATCCAATCCACTATTTGTCCCACCCATCCCACTACCTTTTTTTTTTTTAAAGCCCCATCCCACTACTTATGTCAACTTCAAACCAAATACTTCTTTCAACCTAAGACGTCCTAAAAGTTATCCTTAAACCCTAACACCCCACCAAAATGTAGCCTAAGGCTAAGTTTCTTCACCTCTCCACCCATCCCCCTCTCAAAAATAAAAAGAAAAAGAAAAAACAAATCTCTTTTTAAAGATTGCTTATTTCCACAATAGTGGTAGATGCAATACAAGTTTGCCTTTGGATTTGATGGAGATCTTCCCGTTGCTAACAAATGACAGGACGTAAGCTCCAAAGGATGGTCACACGAGAATGGTGAACTCTGTTTGTAAGCCTGAAAAGGTTAGGAAGAAAATGGAAACACGAAAAATCAATGACTACAAGCCCTAGATCAAATCCAGTTTCAAGCTTGTAGCTTCTGGTTGGGTAGTAAATTGGAGAATACTTTGTCTCCATGGATAATGGCCAAGGAGTTAAACCTAAGGTCTTATGAGATCACAATCAAGTGCCACCAGACCTCCCTTCTTTGAAATTCTTATTTGAAGGTAAAAGGATGGCTACTAGATGCTCAAGTCAAAGGATGTCTATCCTTTTAAAGGTATGATAGCGTCATTCACAAAAAGGGAACCTGTGTTTGGGGAAACACAAATAAAACCCACATATAAAGTACAAAACAGCTAACCAAGAGCTCCAAAATGCACAGAAGTTTTGGACCACATCCTCACATGAGCTATAGCACCCCTAAAATACAGCATTACTCCTCTACAACCAAATTGAAGGTAAGAAAGTGACAATGTTCCCTCATGTCTATATGAGAAAGAAACAAGGGCATGTGAGAGAAAACCCACCCTCAAATCCTCCAAAACTTGCAAAAAATTAAGAGTTAAACCAATTGCTTGAAGGTCTTGGGAAAACTCCTGACCTTAAGCAATTGTCCTTTTACTCTCTCACAAAAAAAAAAAAGGATAATGGAAGGCCTTTACTAAACTTGATAAGCAAAATGGGACCCAAAGAAAAGACAATCAGCATCCTCAGTTCCAACTTCACAAAAACAAGTAGTACAATCAGCTCTATTTTCCACTTCACTCTAACACCATGGTGAGAAGTCACTTTCTCTGTAAAAGCCACATGAAAAGCTCAACTTTCACAGGAGATTTAACAATCCAACAAATCCATAAAAGCACCATCTGAGCCACAAACATGAGATATATCAGACATCTAAGCCTACAAGAATAAAAATCTGCTGCTCCCCAAGTATCTAAAACAGAATCCATAGGGCACAGTCGCAAAGTGCATAAAACCTAAGGAAGCTCTTCTTGTTGATCTAAATGTCAAGAGACAAAAGCCAGTGCCTAGCAACCTTGCAATGTGAAGCATTAGGACCACAAATGAAGTGAGAATGAAAGAGATGGATCGCCATGCAAGGTTCAGCCATCATGACAAAGAGAAAAAAACAAAGAACATTGGCCAATCAAGCATGGAAGAAAGGTGTCACATTCAAAACATCCCAGCACTCCCTGTCACCAAGGGTTTGATGGAGAAGAAACCACACTGCTTGGCATCGTACTAGTCATTTGTCAAATCCCCTGACCAACTTATTTCCCATGATTGTCATCGATAATGCCTATTGGCACTTTACCTAGGGAGAGACTTCATTCATTACACTTCCCCTCGATTAGCCGTTCAGAGATTCTGAATCATCAAAGAAAATAAACTGGCTTTGAGACGACATTTCTAACTCAGGAATTTTCCATTACAATAAGTCCACCCCCAGTCCCAGGTGGACTGAGACCACATTCATTGTGTATGAATTGAGCATATCCAAACCTTCCTCCGAAAGAAGGTGACAAACATCATCCTTAACCACTAAAGGATGGCCCTAAACATCTTACGTGAAAGTAAGGGAAATAATTGGCAGAATGTTTAACCCTTCAGCACAAGCATCTGCCTCCTAATCACTCACATAGCCGTCCTTCGCGTTTCCAGAATAAACGCCTTAATAAATAAGGGGCATGGTATCACTAGTGTACTGAAAATTAAACAGTTAATCTTCAGCAAGTCCTTCATTACAGACATAGAGGTATCAACTAGAATTAATTACCTGAATGTTGCAGGTTTCGGCAAGCTTCGCTGCGGTGTCGTAGTAAGACCACCTAAGCATGTAGTCCACGAGGATCCTCTTGAGCCTCGTGCTCTCCCATTCCGCCTGGTTCTCAACGTCAAGCGCCTCCAGGTGCTCCAACCGCGCGCGGCACCTCTGCACCTGCAGGTTCTCGCTCACCGCACCCTCCTCCAGCTACGACAACCAGAAAAGGCCGAGTCTTTACCATCAGAAATCGGCGGGGGACAGCAAAATGGAGGAGTGGAGCAGCAAGAAGCACGAATCGGAGGCCAAGAACCGATCGTTTTTGCCAGCAAACCTTGCGCTTGAGGCCCTGGAGGCGGGAGACGAGGGAGGAGAGGTGCTTGACGGCGTCGTCGCGGGAGGATTGAGGAGAAGAGGAGGAGGAGACGGAGGAGAGGACGGCGGACACCTCCTTCTCGACGGCGCGGTGGTTTGCCCTGATCGTCTTCTTGAGGTGCTCGAGGGGGACCCGCAGGAAATGCTGCTCCATCTTCAGGGACTCTGCCAGTTGCATCAGCCGAGCCGATGGTGGCGCCGACGCCGCCGCAGCAGCAGCCGCGGCAGCCGAGGGCGAGGTCCCAGCGGCCGCCGTGCTGTCTCCGTTGGGGAGAGACGGCTCCACCGCCATCTCCATCGATCCAACAAGAGTGGTGGGGAAGATAGAGAGAGAGAAGGGAAAAATGGAACCGAAGCAACTGTTCGCCAAAGGGATCAGATGGATTGTAACGAAACCTAGCAAAAAGGGTAGGTGTCTAGGATGTGTCACTGGGGGATGAGTGGTCTAATTGGCTCGACCCAGACTTGAGCCCAAAATTAATTTGGATTGTGCTTAATCGTAAATATGATACATTTATTAAATAAATTACCTTTTGGATCAAGGTAATTTAAACTTAATCTGACTCTTGCGATTCATTTATGAATTTAACCTATGACTTATTTTATTAGCTCAATTATGTATCATATACGTAAATATATTTATATTGTCTATCAAAACATATATATATATATATATATATATATATATATATATATTAAATAAATATGAATTGCTCTTATTAGTTTTTCACTAATAAAATCTTAACTCATGTTCTCCTTGTAACTACAAGTTATGTAATATAATTTTACAATCTTGTTCGAACTAGAAATGAGCCATTGACTTCTTGTGATGGAAAAGCGTGGACATTCAAATTTGAATTAAATATGAAGACATAATATGAGTATTTTTATTTTTTATTATAATTCTCCACTAATTGATTACATTTACTTAACTTGTCATATGCTATATATGTAAAATATTCAACTCAAATATTTACCATGCAAGTAACTAGATCATTTTTATTGAGCATATACGTACAAAGGCTTAAACATCTTTTGATTTACATAAAAGATAAATATAATAACTATGTCATTTACATAAGTGAAAATTATAATTATTCTTTACAAGTCATTTTTTTTTATATTTAGCAAATCATTTTGCTATATTTTAAAATAATTATTAATACGAAACTCCCACTTATATAGTATTTCAAAGATATAAGTGAAATCAACAACAAATTTATGAAGTCTGAGCCCTTTTTTTTTGGATTGGGTCAAAAACATTTATTTGGTTAAACCTTAGGTTATCTTTTCAACCCATTTATTAAATAAACTTAGATCGAATCGAACCCAATCTACAAAAACCTAACCCAATGCTCATCCTTTTGTCTAACTAAATCACAAGATCATTGATAAGAATCTCATCATGAACCATAACTAGCACATTTTGACCTAATAAATTGAACAAAAGCTCTTACAAAACCTAAGGGAAGACCTAAATCAGGGAATTGTAAATCTGAGAATAAAATAATACACAATAGGTAAAACTACAATTTTACCATTGCAAAACATAAATAGGATTTCTAAGGGTCTAGACACAAGTCAAATGAACTTAATAAGAGAAAAAGTGGGATGATTTGGTCAGAAAAGGGTTATAACATAATCTGGGAATTAAATGACATTCTATAATACTAAAACAAATCCACTTTAATTCACAAAATTTCAGGCAAGATAAAAATAAATTAAACCTTCTAAAATTTATGAAAAAATATCTCCTAGGGTTTAGAACCTTCAATTTGGCCATTGGAACCTATCTTGACTTAGATTGAGAACCATACCTAATTTTTGACCTAATTTGAATTTTTGTGCAAAATGTCTGGTCAAACATGGTCAAACCTAAAATCTAACCTCACCATTGGATTCCTTAGGTCCAAATTAGATTCATACCAAAATTTGGACCTAAGGGAAGGTCGCCTTGACCCACTTTACAAAACGGTCCTCAATAATTACTTTTTAACCCTTAACTTTTTGAAACCTTGCAAGGACCCCCCTACCTTTCCTGTCATCTTCTTCAATCAGGTCCCTCTACCACCTGCCTACGCAGGCCATACCTCCGGCGACTTTGCGAGGAGGATGGTGCCGCGCATGCATGGGGAGCCGGCCCCAGATTTGAAAGGGAGGCTCCCTGCATTGTCCCCTGCAGCATGGGCTGGCTCTCATGTCCTGTCGGCCACCATACTTCTTGTGTAAACGCTCGAGAGGTATGGGTCTCATTCCGGCCATACCTCAAGCGAGGTATTCCCATCACCTCCTCGCGATTCTCTCCCTGGCCGACGCCTATTTAAGGAGTGGCAACCCCTACCACATCCTTCAAGCCTGATTTGGCCAAAGAAATCCCTCCAATTTCGTCTTCTCCTTCGGCCATTCGTCTGCAGGCTCCGGCGATTCTCCTCCTCTTTTCTTGTAACCCTGCCACCATACCAATGGCAGGGTTACCTCCACCGTCGTCCGCCGTGCCTTGCCATACTAGCAGGCGTCCTCCAGCCCCTCTTCCTTGTTGCCGCCTCTTCCCCTGGGTACCTTCATCTCCGGCGACTGCAGCACAGCCGCTCGCCACCCCGTCTCCCCCCTTCGTCTAGAGACTCTTAGATAAGCCCTCTCTCTCTGCTTTTTATTTTTTCCCTCATTTATTTCTGTTATTTTGCCTCGCCGCTCACACACCACCGCCAACTTCTCCACCTCCGGCAAACCACCGACGAGGTGTAACCACCGCTCCACGCATCCACCCACCTCGCCAACCACCTCACAAGCTCCGCTACGACTCACTGATTATAACCCCTCTTCCCATTCACCGCCACACGCTCCCAACACTTCCCCCTAAACACACCCATTTTCACAGCCACAGGGCGACCTGTGCACACACGCCTAGGCCACCCCGTGGCCAGCTGACCCCCTCTTCACCTTTGCCGTGATACGGCGAAGGTTTTCCCGTTGTTTGACAGGGCCGCAAGGCCGTTCTTGTGTCATGCAGATCCGAGCCTCCATCTGCCATTAACAAGCAAGCAAGCTTGCTTGTTCCCGAGCTCCAGGTCGTGCACTCCAAGCTTCAGGATTCCTTGCGACGCAGTTGAGTGGGCGAGTGCATCCAACTTGAGAACAGGCCTTGCGTGACTTACAGCTGCTCCAATTGGGTGGAGCTCACCTCCTGCGGGTGCCAACAGAAGCGGGTGGGACATTTAGTCCTACCTCGTAAACGCAGGAGTGCGGTGGGCGGCATAAATTGTAAAATTGCATAGGGCTTATCGCTTCTAACTACATGGGGTGAGATCCCTCGCCCACCACCCAGCCTCGTCCGCAACCCATGCCCCTGCGGATCTGGCCTGACCCGATTACCCAACTTGTGCACACCTCGTGCACCACCTACGCTGGTGCGCCTAGTCCCGGGCACGCTTACCCGACTCGATGACCTGAGAAGGCTCTGGGAGAGCTATCCTGAGAGCAAAATAGAGAAAGAGAGAGAGAGAGAGAGAGAGAGAGAGAGAGAGAGACGCGGGGAGGGTAGGCGTTAGGTTTTGCCTAACCGGATGCCTGTGTATGGAACAGAAGAGGAAGCAAGGAAGGAGGAGGAGCGACTGAGGACTTAGCCGCGGGAAGACAACTGCGGCTAGAGAGAAAGAAAGAAGAAGGACTTGGAGCAGCAGAGAAGCAAAGGAGGAGAAGGAAGAAAGCACTGTAGCTGCAGAGTAGCTAAGGCAGAAGAAGTCAGAAGAGAATGCAGAGATAGAAGAGAAAAAGAAGCCAAGAAGAATAAGAAGAAGCAGCAGCAGCTGAAAAGAAAAGGAGAGCACAAGCACTGTAGCAAGTGGCACTTAAGGCGTTTGATCCTTAGAGTTAGACGTCTGAAAAGAGAGAGAAAGGAAGACAAAAGAAGAAAGAGAGAAGAAAAGAAAATACATTTTTATTTTCATCTCTTTAATTTTTTTGTAAAATGGTATATTGTAAATTGTGATTTTCTACGTTTTTAGAATCAAAATTACTCCCTAAGTT
Source organism: Thalassia testudinum (assembly GCA_037157565.1). Classification (NCBI taxonomy): domain Eukaryota; kingdom Viridiplantae; phylum Streptophyta; class Magnoliopsida; order Alismatales; family Hydrocharitaceae; genus Thalassia; species Thalassia testudinum. The sequence goes on from JAZHRO010000030.1 coordinate 62,467,763, forward strand.
TGATCTCGGAGATTTTCTGTATTCGAGTAATAAAATATAATTAAATCGGTACGATTTTATAAAAAAAGAAAAACCCGCAACCAATCACACTCAAGACAAATTGATTGTACTTATAAACATTAGGGTACTCTTCTAGAAATCGTATAAGAATAAATAAATGGCCACTAAATAATTCGTATTCTATTTGAAAATTATGTGTTATAAATAATAACATTAATGTTATTTAGGATTTCGAAAAATGTAATTAATTATCAATTTTTGGATTTTCAATTTTTTTTGCTTGCTTTCTTTAATCTATGTATCTATGCTGCATGTATGTGATCTTAATGTTCCGATGTCCGACAAAGAGAATATCCATTACGTTGAGGTGGGGCAGGATTAATACTTGTTAGTTGATCCATATACTAATCTAAAAATTGAGTGCATTTAGAATATTAATTTTGATAATATCCATTCCCTATTAAGAGCTTAATTATTACTATTACTCATTTCAACACTCATGCTTCGTATTTATAAGTGCTATTATGCTATACATGCTACATAATTACAAGACAAAGCTACAAGGCCCTTAAATAGGCCTCTATAAAGAAATCCCAAGGTATGACTTAGTCCAAGCTATTACAAATAAATACAATGCATCTAACTTTACGGACTTCAAGGAAGTCAAAGATATATTCTGTTATAAGAAAATCATTTAAGGACCTACAAAACTAACTCATAATGAGCTTACATTACGAATCATGTGCACCCATATATATGGGCAACTACCAACAACCACTTATTTCACATAACAAAACATTCTTTAAAAGATTAAACGTCTTTCCTTTCTTGTAACACCTATAATAGATTCCATTGCATTCCTTACAACAATCCTCTAAGAAATATTTTAAGAAGGCAGCCAATAATGAAGGACTTCAAAAATTGTGCTCCTTGAGAAACCTAAATCAACTCCATCCACAAATCTTAAGCAAAATCCTTGATTAGTTGACAAAGAAGAATCCAATGGAAATATGATTTAGGAAAAGTGGAAAAGAAGAGGCAAGCTTAGAAGTATACTCATTTACTTGTGCATTCGAGAGCAATTGTATATAATCTTATGTAGGTTTGAGTGCTAGCTTGATTCTAGGAGAGTGAGCTAAACACAAATCCTATCATTTACCCCCTACTCTTTGTAGCAACTGTACTTAGGTATAAAGAGTGAATTCAAGCCTCAATTAGAGAATGACTTAGCTTTTGAAGCATTACCTAAAGCATCCTAAGACTTGTTATTCGAGGTTCATGTTCCCAATGCCTTGAGCTATGGTTCCAAGGTTTTTAGAGGCTTTGAAATCTACAAAGAAGTGTCTTATAGACACCTAAGGTTTTTCAGGCTATGGTTATTCTCCCCCCGAGCCTAGAAGCTACAATGAAGTAGTTGACCATTGCTTCTCACCTAACTTACATTGGCAAGGTGCTTGATAACAACCAAGGTGCTCAATTCCTGGTTTACAACCGAGGCTTGTGTGTTGAAGCGTAAAAATCATGCTATTTCGCATATCACTTGATGATATTTTTAGAAATCAGATCTAGTTGGTGTAAATTGCTTAGCTAAAGGTCGAAGTTTGCTAGCTTCGGATGTTCGTATATTCCCCCCTTCCTCTAATTTGATATCACAGTAGGTCGCATCTTTTTAAATATTTTTATTTAAAAAGTGTTGCAATGAGTGAGAAGTCCCACGAGCTTGTTACCATACCCACTACATTTTTCCTCATGCTTTTCCTCTATTTCAATCTTCATCTCTCCTCTTCTTTAGTTGTCGCAATAACAAGGAGGCATCAAACCATTAGTAGCAATGCCTCTACTCACATTATAGTGGGTGGGGGAAGAAAGAACATGTTGATTATGCGCTAGCTAAGTCATTTAATGCTTTAGAGATCAACCATACCTCTTTTGACATTACCCCTCCATGAATAGAGGGTTTCCTATCTTTTGGGTCTCGAGCTTGCAACAAAGAGTCTATCCTCGTGATGGTGAAGATGCTACAAACTTGGGTAGATAATAGGTGTATAGTGCCAAGCCTATCCTCTTGTCAGAGATTATCTATGTTTGATCCCCAAATGAGATTAATCACAATTCAAGTGAAGTCCCTTGAGTATAGGTTTGAGTTGTCGTTGAATTTGTTTCAAGACCATTTGTCACATGGGACAGAAAGGTAAGGGAACCTACCCTTTACCAATTATACTTTACTGTTACCATGATTTGGATGGCTGCAATATATCAATCCCATGGAATAGAAAGTCGAGGGGAAATAAATGATTTCCACCCAATGATATGTGGTGACATTTATATTTCAAGCAATCTGAGCCAAACATAAAATAAAAATAAAATTCTAATGTGAATGACACAAACTTCTTATCACTTTCTTAAAGTGGTTAGTGTTTTATAATTGTTAATAGCTTTTGTTCATTTCTATATATCTCGTTAATCTGGTTGTAATGTTTTCTTTAATCTACTTTGCAAACCACCAAATGGAAGCTTAAATTGCATGGAAATTTACCGTATTTTAGAAATGTGAGACTTCTTACACCATGGTTCATACAAGCTAACTGAATATGAAAGAGTTAAAATAAAGGTATACATGTTACTACACTTATCACATTAATACTTTCATTGTGCCTTTAAATAGGTTGATGATTTTTCCATATTATCAGGTATTGTTGCTGATGTGGAGTAACTAGTTTAAGTCGTTTAGCATGGACTTAACAACATGATGTAATGGAATACACGAAATTTGCATGAAAATATGTCGTGTGGCCACAACCTTTATATGGAGTAAAGAGTATATTAAAGATTACAACTTCAAGTTGTAGATGCTATCAATCACGAACATAAAATATAATCGGTCAATTCATCATATTACATGATAAACTTACTATTAACATTATTTTTGTATACGAGATGGTTACATGTTTTAGGTTCAATTATATTCAGTAATCTTTTCTAAATCATGTTTTTTCGTTGTGAGACATATGACCAGGTTAATAAAATTTTTGTTACCATATTATTATTGTTGTTTCTACTATTTGAAATACAAATATGACCTTATTAATGAGATCTTCATTGTATTTCTGTATGAAACTAAAAATATATATATGAGTAAAAACATACAGACTTACTTAACATTTCAAATAAATAAATTCATAGTTTCTAAATTTGTGACAGAATTTTTGTACTTTATGGAAACATAAGGCTTCACTAATTATTACAAAAAAATCAACCAAGTTATCAACTTAACACAAGAGCAAATCCATCCATATCATCTTTTTCAACTAACTTTTCCTCCTTTATTCCACCAAATTATTCTACTAAACAAACACCCAGGTGGAATAAAATAACTTAATCCCTTGAAAAGACATCAAACTAAGCCAAACACCTATACCCATCAATTCCTCCTATTTCATTAACATACATTTCTAATTCCTCTCAATAATTCTACCAACCAAACGCCACCGTAGAGATCAGCCCTATCTCTTCTGACGTTACCCCTCCATGAATAGAGGGTTTCCTAGCTCTTGGGTGTCGAGCTTGTAACAAAGAGTCTATCATCGTGATGGTGAAGATGCTACAAACTTGGGTAGATAATAGGTGTATGGTGCCAAGCCTGTCGTCTTGTAAGAGGTTGTCTATGTTTGATCCCCAAGTGAGATTAATTGCAATTCAAGTGAAGTCCCTTGAGTATAGGTTTGAGTTGTCGTTGAATTTGTTTCAAGACCAATTGTCACGTTGCATTGAGGTGCCCCTATCATGGCTAGTTTCCAACCATTGTCTTTTATTTAATGCCTTTTGCTATAGGTCATTTATTTATGACATTTGACCTACTTTGAGGTCCTTTCACCTTAGACATTATCTATCACATCCTACTATGTTTAGAGATGCAAATGGGTCGGATTTGACTAAATTTATATCCATACTCATTTACAAAATCCATACCCATACCCTACCCATTTACCCATTGGGTGCAAAAAATTCAAACCCATACTCATACTCATCTACCCATTGGGTACCTATTTATTCATCGGGTATCCATTTATAAATTGATCTTACAATCAAATCATGTCAAATTAAAGTTAAAGAAGAAGAAAAATCTATAACACAAAATTACTTATTTTTAGCAAGCTCTCAACATAGGAACTTGGGTTACTCTAATTTTATTGATCTCCACTAAAATTATTACAAAAAGAGCCTTTAAAGGGGAATACATCAAAAATAAAAAATACAAAGAAAGACTAAATACAAGTATATTTCAAACAAAAAAATTTTCTCTCCAAAATAAATGTTTAATGGGAGCTTCAGAAGCATTCCCAATCTTAAAAATCACTAAGGGAATCATGAAGAAGATTATGGTTGGAGGAATGAGGGACTTAGGGTGGATTTATATATCTCTCGGGTAAATGGAGATTTTATACAGGTAGGATAATTGGGTATAGATTCATACCTATACCCAAATTTGATTGAGTTTTTTAGATAAAACCCATATCCGAACCCGATTGGGTTCGGGTCAAGTTTTACGCATTTTTTTCAGGTCGGGTTGAGTCGGGTTAGGGTCGAGTTTACCGAAACTTGCATCCCTAACTATGTTAGGTATGTAACCCCTAAGTAGGGCAAGTCTCAATAAATCCCTGTTACTCTAATTAGGAATCTGAGAAACTTCCATTCATAACAACTTAGACTAGACCTAAATACGAGATTCTGTTTGAAGTATGATGAGACACACGACTTCCCCAACTAATGGTGCTTCAGTATGAGTAAAAGGAGAAGGCTCTTAAATTAAGAATCAACTTCACCTAGTTTAGTTAACATGCTTTTCAAGCCAAGCAACAACACAACATATTGTGGGGTTTGCCTTCTTAGCATAGTGATGAGAGAAAGAAAAACAAAATCAAGTCCACTCCATAGTTTCATCTCAAGAGAGCTAAGGGGAATAGAAAAATAAGAGACTCTTCTGTTAATTCAAAAGTTGCTTGAGAAGCTAGTGAAAGGGAAAGATGAGGCTTATGAAAAATGGAAGGAGAAAGAAAAGGCATCTTTTGTTTTTCCAACTTTGGTTATTGCTCGATGAGAGTCTCATCATGAGTCTTAACTAGCACATTTTGCCCTAAATAAGTATATAAAAGCTCCTATAAAACCTAAGGGAAAGCCTAAATAAAAGAACTATAAATCTGAATATAAAGCCACACCCAAGGGGTAAAACTGTAATTTTACCAGTGCAGTACAAAAATAGGATGTCTAAGGGTCTAAACACAGGTCAAATGGGCTTAACAAGAAAGAAAGTGGGATGATTTGATCTGAAAAGGGTTATAGCAATTTCTAGGAATAAAATGACATTCTGTAACCCTAGAACAAATCCGCTTTAATTCACAAAATTTCAGGCAAGATAAGTCAATTAAACCCTCTAAAATTCATGGAAAAACATCCCATAGGGTTTAGAACCTTCAATTTGGCCATTGGAACTTTTCTTGACCTAAATTGAGAACCATACCTAATTTTGATCTAATTTGAATTTTTGTGCAAATTGACCAGTCAAACGTGGTCAAATCTAAAATCAAACTTCACCATTAGATTCCTTAGGTCCAAATTAGGTTTGTACCAAAATTTGGACCTAAGGGAAGTCCATCTTGACCAACTTTACAAATTGGTCATCATGAATTACCTTTTGTCCCTTAACTTTTTGAACCCTTGCACTTTGCCCCCCAACTTCCCTTTCGTTCTTTACAGAACGATCCCTCTGCCACCCTGCGCAGCTGCCCATACCTCCGACGACTTTGCGCGGAGGATGGCACTGCGTAGGGTATGGGAGCCGCTCTCAGAAATGAAAGGGGGTTCCCTGCGTCGCCCTCTTCCGCATGGACCCCCTCTCATATCCTGCCATCGTCCATGCCTCTCGTGCGAACGCGCGAGAGGAATGGGTCTCTTCTCCGGCCATTCTCCGGCAAGCTCTCCACGTTCTCTCCTTGAGATCCTCTCCTAGCCAACTGCTATTTAAGGGACGACAGGGCCCTCCGGTCGTCTCAAGCCTATTCTGGCCAAGGAATTTCCCCAACCTTCGTCTCCTCCTCCTCCGGCCATTCGCCCGCAGGCTCCAGCGACTCTCCGCTCCCTCTCTCGTCGCCCTGCCACCATACCAGTGGCAGGGTTACCTCCGCCATCATTCGTCGTGCCTCGCCGTACCAGCAGGTACTCTCCGGTCTATCTTCCTCGTTGTCGTCATCTTCCCCACAGGGCGTCGTCTCCAGCGATGGCAGAATTACACCGTCCACCTCCTGCCCCCCTTTGTTTGCTTAGCTAGGTAGAAGTTCTTCCATTTTATCCTCTCTTTATTTCCACCTCAACAATTTTTGGTTTCAACCCCTTGACTGCCACTACCACCACCATCAGTTCCACCTCCGGCCACCAACTCCGGTGAGGCCGCTCCACCTCCACAGGCCATTCCACCCCTCGCCGACAATCCCATAAGCATCCCCTCACTTCACTCAGCATTTCCCCTCACTCACCCAAACACACTCTCGAACAAACCAATCACTCCGGCCACAGAGCGACCTAGGCACGCACGCCTAAGTCGCCTCGCGGCCTGCTACCTACCGCCTCACCTTCGCCATGACACGGCTGATGAGAACCTCATCATGAACCCTAAGTAGCACAATCTAATCCAGATATGTGAGAAAAAGCTCCTACAAGACCAAAAGAAAGGCTTAACTCAGAGAATTCTGAGTTTAAGAATAAAATAAATCATAAGCGGTAAAACTGTAATTTCACCAATGCTGCTTGCAAATAGGGAAATTAAGGGTCTAAACACAGGTCAAACAAGCTTAACAAGAAGGAAAGTGGGATGATCTGATCTAAAAATGGTTATAGCAACTTCTATGAATTAAATGACATTTTGTAACCCTAAAACAAACCCACTTCAATTCACGAGGTTAGAGGCACGATGAAAATCAACTAAACCCTCTAAAATTCATAGAAAAATATTCTCTAGGGTTTAGAACCTTCAATTTGACCTTAGAAGCCTATTTTGACCTAAAAAGAGAACCATGCACAATTAATAACTTAATTTGGATTTTTGCACAAATTTACCGGTCAAACATGGTCCAACCTAGAATTAAAATTCACCATTAAAATCCTTATGTTCAAATTAGTCTAGTATAAAAACTTGAGCCCAAGAAGAGACCCCCTTGATCGACTTTACAATTTGGTCCTCTTTGTTTACTTTCTGACCCTTATCTTTTGAAACCCTTGCATTTAGGCCCCCAACTTTTCATCATTCTTTGCAGAACGGTCCTCCCTGCCACTTCTGCACAGTGCCATGCCTCCAGCGATCTTGCGCGGAGGATGGCGCCGCGCAGGGCAGGGCTGCCGTCCTCTAGAACAGAAGGGGGATTCCCTGCGATGTCCTCTGTCGCAGGGACCCGCCCACTACCTCTGCCGACCACCATACCTTCCGTGCGAACACACGGAAGGTATGGGTGTCACTTCCGGCCATACTCCGGCGAGGCTGGCACGACGCCACCTCGCCCCTCTCTGCGCGCCAAGCCCTTTATAAGGAGCGGCAGACCTTGCCGACTCGTGCAAGCTTCCTTTGACGGAGAAAACACTCCCACTTCATCCCTTTCTCCTCCGGTCAGAGAGCCCGAAGCTTCCGACGATCACCTCCTCCTCCTCGTCACTCTGCTGCCCTACCTGCAGCAGGGTCTGCCCTGCTCTGTCGTCCGCACTAGGCTGTACCCGCTGGCGCCCTCCGACTGCTTCCTCGTCGCCGAAACCCTCCTCCAGGGCGTCTTCGTCTCCAGCTCCGGCAGGCACGATCCAGCTGCTCCTCCCTCCCCCTTCGTCGAGTAATTAGGTAATTAGCTTCCTCTCTCTTTCACTTGTATTTTCCCCCTTTTAAACTGCCATTTCGACCACCCGACTGCCACTGTCCAGACCCATCCTCTCCACCTCCGATCACCCTCTCCGGTGAGTCCATACCACGTCCACAGACCCCTTCGCACCTCGCCGACCAGCCCAGAAGCTCCCTCACACTCCACTCCACCGATTCCCCCTCTCCATTCACTGGCAAGCGCCACCCAACCACCCCCTGAACAAACCCACCTTTCTGCCCACAATCTGACCTAGGTCAGCCTCACACCTCGCCGAACACCACACGAGCTTCGCCACACTTCGGCGAAGCTTTCCACGTCTTCTGACTTGGCCTAAAGGCCGTCACTGTGATTTCAGGTTCGCGCCCTCTCGCTACCATTGTCGATGAGCTGCAGCAGCTTCACGTGCAGCTGCAGGCATCCTCCAGCCCAGGTGCACGCCCCAGGCTGTGCGGGCAGTAGTCGCGAAGGCACCCAAGCCTGCAGCAGGGTCGTAAGCCTTACGGGCTGCCTCAATTGGTCGGGAGGTGGGACTTTAGTCCCACCTCGTAAGTGCGTGGCTGAGCGCCCGCACTTAAATTGAAAAAGTGCATAGAACTTACTGCCTTCGAACACAGGGGACAGGTCCCTCTCCTGCACGCAGCACGCCACGCGCTCGCTCGCCCTCACCCGCGCTCACGCCCCGCGGGTCTGGGCAGGATCCGACTACCCGAACCACGCACTCCTCGCCCACCACCGCGGCTGGTGGGCCTGGTCCTGGGCGCGATACCCGCACCCAATTACCTCGCTTTGGGAGTGCAGTCCTAAGAGAGAATTCTGAGAAAGAGAGAGACGCGGGGAAGGGGTAGGGGTAGGTTTTGCTCTGACCTTTGTGTGAGCGTGCAGGAAGAAAAGAAGAAGAAGAAGGCAGGAAGGAAAAGAAAAAGAAGAGAAGCGGCCGAAGCCTTAGCCGCTCGGGGCAGCTGAAGAAGGAAGGAAGGAGAGAAACAGAAGAAGAAAGAAGAAGGAAGGCCTTGTAGCAAAGCCACAGATAAGTCGTCTAAGCATTGCATCAGACGTCGGAATCACTACAGCCACAGAAGAAGAAAGAAGCCTGTGCAGCCGCCAAGAAGAAGAAGGCAGGAAGAAAAAGAAGAAAGAGAAGAGAAGAAGAAAAGAAGAAAAAGAAGGAAGAAGACACAACTGCTAGAAAGAAAGAAAGAAAGAAAAGAAGAATAGAAGAAGAAGGCAGGAAGAAAAAGAAGAAAGAGAAGGGAAAAGAAAAAGGAGAAAGAAGGCATAGCCGCAACAAGGAAAAGAAGAAAGAAGAAAGAAAGAAAGAAGAAAAGAAGAGGAAGATCACCACTTCCGCAAAGAAGAAAAAGAGAAAAGAGAAGGCAAGACTGAAGAAGAGCAAGGAAAGCAAAGAGAAGAAGAAAAGAAAGAAAAAGAAGAGAGAAGAAGTCAACAAAACTCTCTCTCTCTCTCTTTTATTTTTGTGACCTAATTGAGAATTTATGTATGCTTCTAGAAATATAGTTGCTCCCTAAGTTCGACCTCGGGAAAACCTTGTTCCGAGTAAAAAAATCTTGTAGTAATCTGGTAGCTGTTTTGTCACATACTATAACGACTGATTGTAACTAAACCATAATAACATAAAGACGAAACCCAGCTTTTCCGCTTACTAACGGCGAAGGTCCTCCTTTAGTCTGATAGAGCCGCAAGGCCCTTTTGTGTCAGACAGGGTTCGAGCTCTAGCCACCATTGACGAGCAGGTTGAAGCTGCTTCGCGAGCTGCTCCAGGCTGCAGCGCTCCAGGTCGCCAGGTCCAGCAGCTGCGGAAGACCCTCACGCACACACTCAGGCTCGCAATTGGAGTCGAAGGCTTCTGCTGCTGCCTGGTACGAGCTCTCGCTTTGGTTTTAAATTCTAGACGTTGTAGTACATTACGAAAAGCTACCACCAGTTTACAATTTATTACTCGGAAAAAGTTTCCCGAGGTCGAACTCAGGGAGCAAACTATGATTCCAGAAGCATATGAATTCACAATATTGTTTTACAAAAATTAAGACAAAAGGGGAGAGAGAAAGAGAGCGAAAATTCTCTTCTTAGCTTTTTCTTCTTCTCTCTTCTCTTCGGCCAACCTGTCTTCTTCTTTCTTCTTTGCTGCAACGACTCCCTTTTCTTTCTTTCTTTCTTCAGTTGCAAAGGCCTTCTTCTTCTTCTTCTTCTTTCTTCTTCTCTACTTCTCTTCTTTCTTTCTGTGTCTTCTTCTTCTTTGCTGCCGAGGTTTCTTCCTTCTTTTTTTTTTCTTTCTCTGGCCGTTCCTCTGCTCTTCTCTTCTGCTTCACTCCTTCCTTTCTTTCTGACGTTTGATTCAGAAATCAGACGCCTTAACTGCTCGGTTGTTACAGTGCTGCTCTTCCTCTTTTCTTCAGCTTCTTTCCTTCCTTCTCTTCAGCTAAGTCTCAGCCGCTGCTCTTCTTCTTCTTTCTTTCTTCCTTCTTTCTTCTCTTCAGCGGCTTCTTGCTTCTTCTTCCCTCACCTTGTCCCTCACACACACACAAGCTCAACGCAAAACCTACCCTACCCTCTCCCCGCGTCTCTCCCTCTCTGAATCTCTCTTGGGTACGCTCTCCCAGAGCCAGGTTATCGGGTCGAGTCGCGTGCCCAGGTCCAGGCGCACCGGCGTGGGTGGTGCGCGAGGAGTGCACAAGAGGGTGTCGGGTCGGGTCGCACCAGATCCGTGTGATGAGTGGTGGCCTTTTCGTCTTTTTAGTTATTATAGTCGTTGTGGTATATAACAAAACAGTTACCAGTCTAATACAATTTATTACTTGGAATGAAGAGTTTCCCGAGGTCGAACTCAGGGAGCAAACTATAATTCTAGAAGCATATAAGTTCACAATATATAAGGTTTTACAAAAATTAAGAGAGAGAGAGAAAAAGAAGGGGTTATTGGCTTCTTCTCTTTCTTCAGCCGACTCTCTTCTTTCTTCTTCTCTGCTTCTCTGGTTCCTCTTTCTATTTTCTTCTCTCTGATTTTCTTTTCTTCTTCCTTGCGGCTGCAGAGGCTTCTGCCTTCTCTTTTCTTCTTCAGCTGTTAAGTCTTTCTTCTTTCTTCTTCTCTGATTTTCTTCTCTCCTTCTTCTTTTCTTCTTCTCTGCTTCTAGCCCTTCCTCTTCTTTCTTTCTTCTACAGCCTGCCTTCTTCTTCAGCAGCTGCGGTTCTTCTCTGCTCTGGCTGCTGACCCTCCGACGTCTGATTCAGTGCTTAGACGGCTTAACTGTGCGGTTGCTACAATGCGGCTCCTCTTCTTTTCCTTCAGCTCCTTTCCTTCCTTTCTTCCTCCTTCGCCTGCTTCTTCCTTCTTCTTCCTTCTATCCTGCGCGCACACGCAACTATCAGCGCAAAACCTACCCCTACCCCTTTCTCGCGTCTCTCTCTCTCTCTGGATCTCTCTTTGGAAAGCTCTCCCAGAGTCGGGTAATTGGGTCGGTTTGCGCGCCCGGGTCTAGGCGCACCTGCGTGGGTGGTGCGCGAGGAGTGCATAAGAGTGTCGGGTTGGATCGCACCTGATCCGTGTAGTGAGCTCACGGACGAGGGCGGTGATAGGTGAGGGACCTCACCCCATGTGTATCGGAGGCAATCGGCTCATATCACAAAATTAGTTTAAGTGTGGGCGCGAGGCCACACACTTACGAGGTGGGACTAAAGTCCTACCTATGATCTCGGGCGCCTGCGGGAGAAGGCTTCGCGCAATTGGGGCAGCAGCGAAGGCTCGCGACCCCAATTGAGAACCTGGGCGTCTCTGCGGAAGTGCCCTGTGCTTCCTGGGGCCGAAGAAGTCTGGAGCTGCTCGCGAAGCAGCTCCAACCTGCTGTCAATGGCGGCGAGGAGGCGGAGACCTGAAATCACGAAGATAGCCTCACGGCCACATCAGACAACGTAGGGAGCTTCGCCAGAGGACGGCGAAGGCGGTGGGAGGGTCAGCAAGACGCGAGCGTGCCTGTGGCCATGCGCCTAGGGCACACTGCGTGCGTAAGAGTGGGTGAGTTCGGGGGGTGGTCCGGAGGTGCTAAGAAGGGAATGGACGACGGATTCGATGTCAGTGAGATGTTGCGGAGCTTAATGGGTAGTTGGCGAGGCGGATGGAGGCGTGGAGTTGCGAGAACGCCTCGCCGGAGAACGGCAGGAGATGGGGAAGGTGGTGATGGACAGTGGCGGTCGGTGGGTTAAAATGATAAATTGAGAAGGAGGAAATCTCAGGGAGAGAGAAGGGAAGGTTTCTGCCTACCTAATTGACAAAGAGGGGGGGGAGGGGGGGTGGCACTCGACGCGTACTTGCCAGTGCTGAGGACAAAGGTGCCCAAGAGGGGGTTATTGGCGACGAGGAGGAGATCTGAGGACGCCAGCTAGTGCAGCTTGGCGTGAGAAGATGGGGCAGAGTGGGCTCTGCTGCAGGTATGGTAGCAGAGCGACGAGGAGGAGGAGAGTTCGCCGGAAGCTTGCGCAGTCTGATCGAAGAGAGAGGATACGACGGAGGGGGAGTTTCTCGGCCAGAACTAGCTTGCCTTGGACGGAAGCCCCTGCCGCTCCTTATAAAGGCACTGGCGAGGAGAGTGGCCCGAGGGAAAGATGTGTAGCGCACACCGGAGATGGCCGGAGAAGGAGACCCATGCCTTTCGTGCGTTCGCACGAGAGACATGGGTGGTTACAGGACAAAGGGGAGGGTCCATGCAACAGAGGACGATGCAAGGAACCTCCTGTTTGTTCCTGAGAACGGGTGCCATCCTCCGCACAAGGTCGTCGGACGTATGTCGCTGCTCAGAAAGGCAGGGAGGACCGTTCTGCAAAGAACGACGAGAAAGATAGGGGGCAAAGTGTAAGGGTTTCAAAAGATAAGGGTTAAAAAGTAATTCAAGAGGACCAATTTGTAAAGTCGGTCAAGATGGTCTTTTCTTAAGCCCAAATTTTTATACCAGCCTAATTTGAACCTAAGGATTTTAATGGTAAAATTTTATTTTAGGTTTGACCATGTTTGACAGATCAATTTACGTAAAAATCCAAATTAGGTCATAAATTGGGCATGGTTCTCATTTTTTGTCAAAATAGGTTGCAAAGGTCAAATTCAAGGTTCTAAACCCTAAGGAATATTTTTCCATGAATTTTAGAGGGTTTAGTTGATTTTTATCCTACCTCAAACCTCATGAATTGAAGTGGGTTTGTTTTAGGGTTATAGAATGTCATTTAATTCCTAGAAGTTGTTATAAGCCTTTTCAGATCAGATCATCCCACTTCCCTCCTTATTAAGCTTATTTGACCTGTGTTTAGACCTTTAATTACCCTGTTTGCATATTGCATTGGTAAAATTGCAGTTTTACCCCTTATGATTTGTCTTATTCTTTAATTCAGAATTCTCTGAGTTAAGCTTCTTTTTAGGTTTTGTAGGATCTTCTTCACACTTATTTAGATTAAATCGTGCTAGTTAGGGTTCATGATGAGGCTCTCATCAATGAGCCCATGGACGAGGGCGGTACTTAGGTTAGGGACCTCACCCCGAGTGCTTTCGGAGGTGAACTGCCTATAGCACTTTTTCAATTTAAGTGTGGGCATGCGGCCATACACTTCCGAGGTGGGACTAAAGTCCCACCTCTACTCCGCACACCCGCAGGCGAGAAGCTTGTGACAATTGGGCAGCAGTGAAGGCCTCGCGCCCCCAATTGAAGGTCTGGGCACACTCGCGGAAGTACCCCGCGCTGCCTGGAGCCTTCACCTAGCGCTGAAGGGACCTAGAGCTGCTCGCCAAGCAGCTTTTGCTGCTCGTCAATGGTGTCGAGGGGGTCGAGACCTGAAAGCACGAAGATGGCCTCACGGCTACATCAGACAATGCAGGGAGCTTCGCCAGAGGACGGTGAAGGTGGTCCAGGGGTCGTCGTGGCGGGAAAGTGGCTGTGGCCGTGTGCCTAGGGCACACAGCAGAGATGTAGGTGGGTGTGTTCGAGGTGTGGCCTGAAGGTGAAGGGCGGTGAAAGGAGTAGGGGAAATGCTTGAGTGGAGTGAGGGGGAGCTTCTGGGCTTGTCGGCGAGGGGTGAAAGGGTCTGTGGAGGTGGAGCGATCTCGATGGAGATGGTGGCCGGAGGTGGAGCAGATGGAGGTGGTCGTAGCAGTCGAGGGGTGAAAAATGCCAATTTAAGAGGGGAAAAGAGAGAGGAGAGTAAGGGGAAGATTCCTACCTACTTAGTCGACGAAGAGGGAGAGGAAGACGCCCGGCTCGTGCCTGTCGGAGCTGGGGCGAAGGTGCCCAGAAGAGGAGTAACGGTGACGAGGAGGTGATCTGGAGATGCCAGCTGGTGCGGCCTGGCGTGGGAAGACGGGGCAGAGTGAGCTCTGCTGCAGGTATGGCAACAGAGCGACGAGGAGGAGGAGGAAAGATCGCCGGAAGCTTGGGCTGTCTAACCGGAGTGAGAGGAGACAAAGGGGGGGCTTATAAAGGTGTTGGCGTGGAGAGGGTTTCGAGGGAGCGACGTGGGGTGCTCGCCGGAGATGTTCGGAGATGGAGACCCATGCCTGTCGTGCATTCGCACGAGAGGCATGGGCAGCCGCAGGTCACAGGGGAGGGTCCCTGCGACAGAGGATGACGCAGGGAACCCCCTGTTCATTCCTGAGAGCAGTTGCTACCAGATTACTATTACAAAAAATTTTTTACTCGGGACAAGGTTTTCCCGAGGTCGAACTCAGGGAGCAACTATGCTTCTAGAAGTCTAATTAAGTTCTCTATTATGTTACAAAAATAAGAGAGAGAGAGAGTTCTCTTGGCTTCTTCTCTCTCTTTGTTTTCTTTCTTTCTTTCTTCTGCAGGGCCTTTTTTCTTCTTCTGTTTCTTCTGTTCTTGTCTTCTCTTTTCTCCTCTGCGGCAGTGGTGATCTTCCTCTTCTTTTTCTTTCTTTCCTTTCCTTCCTTGCTTGCGGCTATGCCTTCTTTCTTTCTTTTCTTCTTCTTCTTCTTCTTCTTCTTCTCTTCTTTTCTTCTCTGGTCGACTTTCCTTCTTCTTTTCCTTCCTGCCTTCTGCAGCTGTGGTAATTCCTTCGTCTGATGTTGTGCTCAGACGGCTTATCTGTGGCTTTGCTACAGTGCCTTCCTTCTTTTCTTCTTCTGTTTCTCTCCTTCACTTCTTCAGCTGCCCTGAGCGCCTAAGGCTTCGGCCGCTTCCCTTCTTCTTCTTTTTCTTCCTTCCTTCTTCTCCTATTCCTGCACGTTCACACAAGGGTTAGAGCAAAACCAACCCCTACCCTTCCCCATGTCTCTCTCTTTCTCAGATTTCTCTCTTAGGATCGCTCTCCCAGAGCCGGGTAATCGGGTGCGAGTATCGCGCCCGAGACCAGTTCCACCGACGTGCGGTGGTGGACGAGGAGTGCGCGGTTTGGGTAATTGGATCCTGCCCAGACCTGCGGGGCATGAGCGCGGGTGAGGGCGAGCGAGCGCATGGCGCACAGCATGCGGGGGAGGGACCTGACCCCTGTGTTCGAAGGCGATCAGCCTTAGACACGTTTTCAATTTAAGTGCGGGCACTTGGCCACGCACTTCCGAGGTGGGACTAAAGTCCCACCTCCCAAATTGGCGCCTGCAGGCGAGCTACCTGCTGCCAATTGAGGCTGCCCGCGATGCCTTTGCCCCAGCTGCAGGACTGGGTGCCTTCGCAGAGACAACCCGCGCGACCTGAGACGCACACCTGGGCTGGAGGGCGCCTGCAGCTGCGGGTGAAGTTGCTGCAACTCGTCGTTAATGGCGGCGAGGGGCGCGCACCTGAAATCACAACAACGGCCTCTCGACCCAGTCAGAATACGCAGGAAAGTTTGCCGGAGTGAGGCAAAGCTTGTGCGGTGGTCGGCAGAGTGTGGGAGTGCATGAAGAGGCTGACCTAGGTCAGACTGTGGCCGGAGAGCTGGGTTTGTTCGGGGGGTGGTCGGGTGGCGTTTCGTAGTGAATGGAGATGGGGAATCGATAGAGTGGAGTGTGAGGGAGCTTGTGGGATGGTCGGCAAGGTGCGGGAGTGTCTATGGTCGTGAGATGGTCTCGCCGGAGGGGGTTATTGGAGGTGGTGAGGGTGGTCTGGACAGTGGCGGTCGAGTGGTCGAAAGGGCAGTTTAAAAGAGGGGAAATGCAAGGGAAAGAGAGAGGAAGTTATCTACCTAAGTATTAGACGAAGGGGGAGGGTGGAGCAGCCGGCTCGTATCTGCCAGAGCTGGAGACGAAGAAGCCTTGGAGGAGGAGTTCGGCGACGAGGAAGCAGGCGGAGGGCGCCGGTGGGTACAGCCTGGCGCAGACGATGGAGCAAGGCAAACCCTGCTGCAGGTAGGGCAGCAGAGCGATGAGGAGGAAGAGGAGTTCGCCGGAAGCTTCGGCCCTTTTGACGGAGGAGGAAGGGATGAAGAGGGGGGGTTTCTCCATCAAAGAAAAGTTTATCCGGGTCGGCAAGGGGTTGGCGCAGAGGGAGGGGCAAGCTGGCGTTGTGCAAGCCTCGCCAGAGTAAGGCCGAAGATGACACCCATGCCTTTCGCACGTTCGCACGGGAGGCATGGTGGTCGGCAGAGGACATGGGCGGGTCCCTGCGACAGAGGACGTCGTAGGGAACCCTGCTTCTGCTTTGCAGGACGGTAGCCCTGCCCTGCGCGGCGCCATGTTCCGCGCAGGGTCGCTGGAGTATGGCGTTGTGCAGAAGTTGCAGGGAGGACCGTTCTGCAAAGAACGATGAAAAGTTGGGGGCCTAAATGCAAGGGTTTCAAAAGATAAGAATAAAAAAGTGAATGAAGAGGACCAAATTGTAAAGTCGGTCAAGGAGGTCTCTTCTTAGGCTCAAGTTTTTATACAAGACTAATTTGAACCTAAGGATTTTAATGGTAAATTTTATTTCTAGGTTGGACCATGTTTGACTAGCCAATTTGCGTAAAAACCTAAATTAAGTTATTAATTGGGCATGGTTCTCTTTTTAGGTCAAAATAGGTTTCTAAGGCCAAATTGAAGGTTCTAAACCCTAAAGATTATTTTTCTATGAATTTTAGAGGGTTTAGTTGATTTTATCCTACCTCGAACCTCGCAAATTGAAGTGGATTTGTTTTAGGGTTACAGAATGTCATTTAATTCCTGGAAGTTGCTAGAACCCTTTTTAGATCAGATCATCCCACTTTCCTTCTTATTAAGCTTGTTTGACCTGTGTTTGGATCCTTAATTACCCTGTTTGCAAACTGCATTGGTGAAATTACAGTTTTACCCCTTATGATTTATTTTATTCTTAAACTCAGAATTCTCTGAGTTAAGCCTTTCTTTGGGTCATGTAGGAGCTTTTTCTCACTTATCTGGGTTAGATTGTGCTAGTTAGGGTTTATGATGTGGTTCTCATCACTTTGCGCGGTGCCATCCTCCGTGCAAGGTCGCTGGAGGTATGGTGCCTACGCAGGGTGGCAGGGAGGGTCGTTCTGCAAAGAACTAAGGGAAAGATAGGGGGCTAAATGCAAGGTTTTGAAAAGATAAGGATCAAAAAAGTAATTTAAGAGGATCAATTTTTAAAGTCAGTCAAGATAGTCTTCTCCTAGGCCCAAATTTTTGTACCAACCTAATTTGAACCTAAGGAATTCAATGGTGTAATTTGATTTTAGGTTTGACTATGTTTGAGCGATCAATTTGCGTAGAAACCAAATTAGGTTAAAATTTGGGCATGGTTTTCAATTTAGGTCAAAATAAGTTGCAAAGGTCAAATTGAAGGTTCTAAACCCTAGGGAGTATTTTTCCATGAATTTTAGAGGGTTTAGTTAATTTTTACTCTACCTAGAACCTTGTGAATTAAAGTGAGTTTGTTTTTAGGGTTACAGAATGTCATTTAATTTCTAGAAGTTGCTATAGCCCTTTTTAGATCAGATCATCCCACTTCCTTCCTTGTTGAGCTCATTTGACCTGTGTTTAGACCCTTAGATACCTTGTTTGTGTATTGCATTGGTAAAATTGTAGTTTTACCCCTCATGACTTATTTTATTCTTCAACTCAGAAGCCTCTGAGTTAGGCTTTTCATTAAATTTTGTGGGAGCTTTTTCGTACTTATTTAGATCAAATTGTGCCGGTTAGGGGTTATGATGAGGCTCTCATCATACGCCCATGCCAAACTTTTGCTAATCCCTTAGCAAAATTTTAAGGTTTTAACCTTTTTTATAGACCATGAATTTCTTATCAAGTTTAGATAAGTGTTTTTTCTCTTGTAACCATGATCAGGTCAGAATGCCAACCATAGGCCTAAAAGGTACTCTAGTACCAACCAAGATCCAGATTTGTCTAACTTCAGCCTTAGTCTTTAGCAAAGGTTTTTAAGGCTTACAAGAACTAACGTAAGGTTTATTGGACTTCGTGGTTAAAGCACCCGTGCTTGAGATAATTTTAGCCTTAGTTCAGTTCGTAGTGTGTTTTGTAAGAGAGAGAGGTAGAAGATTGATATGTTTGGAGAGTTTTCTCTCTCATTTTCTTTTAAATTCTAGTTTAGGATTGGCTTCACAACACGGTCTGTATCGGATTTCTTGTCCCCATCATCAATCCTTAAGGGTCCATAGCAGTCGATGCTTCGAGGCAGCATCGCCCATGGTAACCCTCAAAACGCTGACTTTCGAGATTTTGAGATAATCCCGTCCATGGTGTTCCGTGGCTGAATTCAGATCCTGGCAATTGACACTTCATGATAATGCCATCCATGGAATCTGAACCAGCAGAGTGCTTACATGCCCCCAGTAGGATATTTACATATCCTAAGAGACAAGCACTGAAGAGATGATATTTTGTTACGCATCTTCGAGGGGAATTTCCCACCTCTCCGCACTGGGAACTCATCCAAATCAACTTGTATCGATCGACCGCTCCTACTCTAGGTGACATTTTTAGAATTTTTGAAATGCTTCTGCGTGATTTTGATTCTTATGCTTACCGAACCAGACTGTGTGTGAAATTTGGGTGCTTAGGTTTTTGAGTCCCGCAAACCAAAAGTTACTTAACGAGGCCAAATACTCCTTAAGCCTTTGACCTCATATCTAGATCTTAATGGGTACTGAGAGTCTATCCAAGAATGCTTAAGGTTTGCGTTCTTACTAATCTTACTGTGCACTTTCCTTTTCTTTTCCTGAATGTGGTCTAGAACTTAGGTTAATCCCTTAATTTCTTACTAATGAGTATCTCTTTTCTTTCATTTTGTGCTCCTTGTTATCATTTTATTCTTTTTCTCCTCCTCCCTTGTAAAGTCCACAAAAATTTCTTTCCTTCTCATTTTATTATTCTTTTTCAAAAAATTTTTTATTTTTATGGTGTTTTTGGTATATGTGAATTTTTTGTTTAAAACCTTTTCTTACGAGTTTTGCTCTTTCATACCCCCCCAAGCCTAAGATTTGCAATGTCCTCATTGTAACTTAGGAGGGTTTTTATTTAGCTTAGTTCATACATTAGGACAAATATTTTGGTGGGTGAATGGGTCGGGGTGGTTGTTGCGAACGATTTCTAATCTTAGATGCAAGGACCTGAGGTGGAGTCGGCTGTCCTAAAGGATGAACCTTAAGTGCGAAGAGGTGTCAGAAAAGGTTTCGGGTTTTTCCAAAAAAGAATGACGAGCTTCCTCCTGTTGAGCGCTGAGTTTTACGCCATCGGCTGGGCGCAATATGCTCAGGGAGAATGGAGGATAAATGATGACTCCGCCAAATCTGTAGAGGTTACATCGATGAACGGTTTGAGTCTCTGACCATTCACGATGAAAGGTTCGGAATCGTGGCTGAGCGGACTGATTTTGACGGCTCCATTTCCAAAAACCTGTCGCACAAGATATGGTCCGGCCCACTTGGATCGTAGTTTCCTAGGGAAGAGTTTGAGTTGGGCATCGAAGAGTAGGACCTTCTGACCAGGATGAAAGATCTTTCTAGATACGTGCTTGTCGTGGTAGGCTTTAACCCGCTCTTTGGAAAATGGGTCATTCTGGATGGCGTTGAGGTCCTCGCAGGTTTGAGGAACCTCTAAAGAGTCAGAGAGTGGGGGGGTGGAATTCCCTTAGCTAGTATAGAAAGGGTCGGAGGGTCCTCTGATCCAAGAATCAGATGGGGGTGGATATGGTTCCATCCCAGGAGAAGGTCGGTGGAGAATGTTTTGCACGGTCTCTCATGTGGAAGGAGGTTGTGCAAAGGAATTATGCGCAGAGGTGGCTCGCTGTAAATGCTAAGTCAGCTCATCTACCTTCTTCTCAATAATAGAGACCTTGTCCAATCGACTAGCCATCAATTCCAGGTCGATTGATGTGGACATGCCCTGCGTCTCGTGTGCTCCCCTAAGGTTCGTCGATGCGCGTGTGATGGTGGCGTTGTGACTAGCTTTTGTTATAGAAATAGCGTTGTAGTACAACTAGTTATTGCCATCATTACATATATAATCTTTTTACTCGGAAATAAAAGAGTTCCCGAGGTCGAACTCAGGGAGCAAGTCGTATTCTAGAAGTACAAATTCTTATTACAAAAATTAAGAGAGAGAGAGAGAGAGATGAAAATTTGGCTTCTCCTTTTTCTCTTATTTCTTCCTCTTTGTCTTCTCTTCTCTTCGTCTCGTGCTCTTCTTCTTCTGTTCTTCAGATCTTTCCCTCGTGCTCTTCTTCTTCTGTCTTCTGTTCTTCCTTGTTTTCTTTCTTTCTTTTTCTTCAGATCTTCTTCTTCTTCTTTTTTTTCTTCTTTCTCGTCTTTCCTCTTCTTTGCCGCGATCCTGCTTCTTCTTTTCTTCTTCTTCCTTGCCTTTCAGACGTCGTCTGAATTTGCAATCAGACGACTTAAACCGCTGCTGCTACAGTGTCTTCCTCAGCTTCCTTCTTCTTCTGCTTTGTGTTCTCTTCTTCTTCTTCTTTTTCTTCCGCAGTCCTTCTTCACCTGTGCCTGCACACTTCACGATTTACACGTCAGAGGGCAAAACCTACTCTACCCTCCCCCCCGCGTCTCTCTCTCTCAGAATTCACTCTTCGGAAAGCTCTCCCAGAGCAACCGGGTAATCGGGTACGCGGGTCGCGCCCGGGTCCAGGCCCACCGGCGTGCGGTGGTGGGCGAGGAGTGCAGGTCGGGCTAGGTTCGCGGGGCGTGAGCGTGGACGAGGGGTAATTAGATAAAAATAGCAGGGGGGAAAGAGAGAGAGGAGGCAGGGAAGTAGTTCTAACCTAGTTGTAGAGACGAAGGGGACAAAGAGGCTGCCGGCTCGTACCTACTGGAGCTGGAGAAGAAATGCCCAGTGGGGGAGGACGGCGGCGACGACGGGGCTGAAGCAGCGCGCGCCGGTATTGCGCGACGCGGAGGAGAATCAGGAAGAAGTCTCTGCTGCTGGTATTGCGGCAGAACGAAGAGGAGGAGGAGGAGGAACCGCCGGAGCTGGTGGTGGTCTGCCGGAGTGGGAAGAGAGGAAAGTTATGGGGGTTTTCTCCGTCAGATCCGAGCTGGGAAGAATGGCGGAGCGACAGGGGTATTTATAGGGGCAGAACCAGAGAGGAGGGCAGAGGGAGACGACGTGTCTCCCTCGCCGGAGGACGCCGGAGGAAGGATACCCATACCGTCCGTGCGTTCGCAAGGCCGGTATGGGTGGTTGCAGCCATCAGGGGGGTGTTCCTGCGGTGGCTGACGACGCAGGGCACCCCCATTTGACCTGGCAGGCTCCCTCCCTCACCCTGCGCGGCGCCATGCTCCGCGCAAGGTCGCCGGAGCATGGTGCTGGTCAGGTTTTGCAGGAGGGACTTGAACGCAAAGAACGAAGGAGAGTTAGGGGTCAAAATGTGAGGGTTCAAGAGTTGAGGGCCAAAAAGTAAATATATGAGGACCAAAGTGTAAAGTTGGTCAAGAAGGTTTCTTCTTAGGCTCAAGTTTTTATACATGACTAATTAGAACCTAAGGAATCTGATGGTGAATTTTATTTCTAGATTAAACCTTGTTTGACCGGTCAATTTATGCAAAAACCTAAATTAAGTTGTTAATTGGGCATGGTTCTCAATGTAGGTCAAAATGGGTTCCTAAGGCCAGATTGAAGGTTCTAAATCCTAGAGATTATTTTTCTATGAATTTTAGCGGGTTTATTCTATTTTTACTTTTCCTCGAACCTCGTGAATTGAAGTGGGTTTGTTTTAGGGTTACAGATTATCATTTAGTTCCTTGGAATTGCTGTAGCCCTTATTGGATCAGATCATCCCACTTTCCTTCTTATTAGGTTGTTTTGACCTATGTTTGGACCCTGAGTTACCCTGTTTTTAGATTGGATTGGTGAAATTACATTTTTACCCCTCAGTTTCTATTTTCTTTGCAAACTCAGAATCTCTCTGAGCCAAGCCTTTCTAAGGTTATGTAGGAGCTTTTTCCTGCAAATCAGGGTTAAATGGTGCTAGTTTAGGGCTCATGATGAGGTTCTCATCAGCGTGTATTCATCCTGTCGAATAATCACATGGAGTCATTATTGATGGAGTTCCCGCACATATTTTCGAGAATCTCCCACACGGTGTCCTCATGCTGACCCATGATATTCCCTCTGCAAGTTGCATTAACGAAAAGCCTAATATCTTCACGGAGTCCCTGGTAAAAAGACTAGACTTATTCCCATTTAGGAACTCCGTGATGGGGGCAGTTCCTCATGAGATCCTGAAAGCGATCCCATGCCTCATGGAGAGGTTCTCCTGTTTGTTGCGTGAAATGGGTAATCTGATGGCACAAGGCATTGGTCCGACCAACGGGAAAGAACTTCTTCAAGAACTCGGACTGAAGTTCCTCTCAATTGTTGATCGGCCGGGTTTGTGTTTGGTACTAATGGGCGGCCTTGTCCATAAGGGAGAAGGAGAACATCTTCATGAGGAGAATATCCCGATTTTGCGCATCTGACCCAAAAGTCTGGGCCAGATGCTTTAGCTGTTTAATGCGCTGGAAGGGGTCTTCAGAATTAAGCCCATGAAATTTAGGTATGGCATGAATCATGTTGGGCTTTAGTTCGGAATCAGGTCCTCCAGTGGGGATTCTAACTCGAGGCTCAATAGCCACCGTAGCTTGATTATAATGATCTCGCATCATGGGACGTTGTGATGGGTGCATGAAGTTCTGGAAGAGGTCATTGAGTCGCTAGATCTGGTGCTCCAGATTGTTCTCTTCCTCAACTAGCTGAGCCATTGTGGAAGAAGAAGGTGAGTTGGGTTCGGAGTCGGAGGAGAGGTCTGTGTAAACTGTTGGTTGCACAAACAAGGGCACCGAGGCTTGGCCTCGAGGAGAGTGAATTTCTAAAGGAGGTTTCAAGGACCTCCTACCAAACATACACTGATGGAGAGGATGAGTTTAACCGGTGCTGGACCCAATCAAGACACCCAGAATGTTGGGTGACTATAGAGGTTCGGGGCAGATGGACCCCTTAATCAGAAGATCGTCCACCTGAGAATTATCTGGGCAGCCAGAGTGGGTGAGTCCCGCGAAGACCCCTACACGGTAGAGCACCCCCACGGGTTATAGGGTTTCCCCCACCCGACCTCTCTTGTCACTGAGATTCCAGATAGACCAGAATGGGGACCTTGACCTCTTAAGTCTATTACTTTTTGTTAGGATCAAGGTGCTTAGGTTTTCACTTGAACTTTAGCCTTTTGAGTGCAAAGAGTGACCTAAGTTTAAGGTTGGTTGACCCGAGGAGTCAACTTCGCCTGCTAGTTCCTTTGAGAGCTTATTAGGTCTTTGTCTTTTAGGGTTCAAGTGTTTTTAAGAGTCAAATTTCTTAGGGTTTCTCTAAATAGGTGCTTTCAAACAATGGCTTGGGCACACTTCTTTTGGGAATTCTCAGTTCTTGCTTTAGAAAGTGTGTCTCTCAAACCCCAATTTTGAATCTTATATTGGCTCTACTTGATCCAGTTAGCTTCCTTTCGATTGGGTAATTAGGGCTAAAGCAAGAAGGTGTTAGCCCTAAATACCCTTAATGGATGTACAGAAATACTGTGTTGAAACAGGCAGCTTCGATGTTTTACTAAGTATGGAAGATAGGTTATACCTAAATTGCTTTTTCTTTCTTTTTCTTCCTCTTTAGAATTTAGGGGTTAAAATGAGAGGATAGAAAATTACCTGTCCTAGATGTGGTTATTGTGCGGCTACTTGTTGTCCTCTTGATTTCTTGTGCCTGCACAACAAAAGGGAAGAGATCAATAGAAACTCAAAAAATTGTGAATCAACAACTTCTAGAATAGCCGTTGCTCCCCGGCAACGGTGCCAAAAACTGGTGCGCACTGCTTTTGTCTTTATATTTATTATAGTCGTTGTAGTATATGACAAAACAGTTACCAGTTTAATATAATTTTTTACTCGGAATGACAAGTTTCCCGAGGTTGAACTCAGGGAGCAACTATAATTCTAGAAACATAAGGTTCACAATTATGTTATAAGAAGAATAAGAGAGAGAGAGAGGGAGCAAAAGTTCTCTTTTTTGGCTTCTTCTTCTCTCTTCCTCTTCTCTTTTCTTCTTCTCTTTCAGCTGATTCTTCTCTTCTTCAATCTGCCTTCTTCTCTGTTCTTTTCTTTGCTGCGGCTGTGGTGACCCTTTCGCTTTCTCCTTTCTTCCTCTCTGATTTTCTTCTCTTCTTCCTTGTGGCTGTAGCGGCTTCTGCCCTCTCTCTGATTTCCTTCAGCTGCTAAGTCTTTCTTTCTTCTTCCTTCTCTTCTTCTTCTTCTTTTTCTTCTTCTCTGGCCGTTCCTCTTCGTTCTTTCTTTCTCCCCTGTCTTCTTCTTTTTGCTCTGGCCGCTGACCTTTCGACGTCTGACTCGGTGCTCAGACGACTTAACTATGCATTTGCTACAGTGCGGATCCTTTTCTTCTCCTTCAGTTCCTTTTCTTTCTTCTTCCTTCGCCTGCCTCTTCCTTCTTTTTCTTCTTCCTTGCGCGCGCACACAACTATCAGTGCAAAACCAACCCCTACCCCTTCCTCGCGTCTCTCTCTTTCTCTGAATCTCTCTTTGGAAAGCTCTCCTAGAGCCGGGTAATCGGGTCGGGTTGCGCGCCCGGGACCAGGCCCACCGGCGTGTGGTGGTGGGCGAGGAGTGCTTGGTCCTGATTTGGCCCTGATGGATAGGTAGGGTTAGGCCGAGGCTGAGGCGGCTGGTAAGGACGAGGGGGCTGTGGACGGGGCTGAAAGGGTGGTCTTTGGGTTTGGGAATTTCCCGCCCACTGGAAGTTGGGATGGTTCGTCATCCATGGTTATAGGTGTTGGACAATGAGTCATTCTGGATGGCGTTGAGGTCCTCGCAGGTCTGAGGAACCTCCAAAGGATCAGAGAAAGGGGGAATGGAATTTCCTCGGACTGGTATAGAAAGGATCTGGTGACCCTCCGATTCGAGAATCATATGGGGGTGGATATGGATCCATCCCAGGAGAAGATCGGTGGGGAATGTTTTGCACAGTTTCCCGTGTGAAAGGAGGCTGTGTAAAGGAGCTATGTGCAGACATGGCTCGCTGTAAGTGCTGAGTCAGCTCGTCCACCTTCTTCTCAATGATTGAGACCTTGTCCAATCGACTGGCCATTAATTCCAGGTTGACTGATGCGGACAGACCCTGCGTCTCGTGTGCTCCCCTAAGGTTCGTCGATGCGCGGGTATTCGTCCTATCGAATAAGCCCATGGAGTCATTGTTGATGGAGTTCTTGCACATGTTTTCGAGAATCTCCCACACGGTGTCCTCATGTTGACAAATGATATTCCCTCCGCAAGTTGCATTGACGAAAAGCCTGATATCCTCACGAAGTCCCTGGTAAAAAGACTGGACTTGTTCCCATTTAGGAACTCCGTGATGGGGGCACTTTCTCATGAGATCCTGAAAGTGATCCCATGCCTCATGGAGAAGTTCTCCCGTTTGCTAAGTGAAGTGGGTAATCTGATGGCGCAGGGCATTGGTCCGACCAACGGGAAAGGACTTCAAAAATTCAGACTGAAGTTCTTCCCAATTGTTGATCGGTCATGTCTGAGTCTGGTACTAATGAGCGGCCTTGTCCATAAGGGAGAAGGAGAACATCTTCATAAGGAGAATATCCCGATTTTGTGCATCTGACCCAAAAGTTTGGGCCAGATGCTTCAGCTGTTTGATGTGCTGGAAGGGGTCTTCAGAATTAAGCCCATGGAATTTAGGTATAACATGAATCATATTAGGCTTTAATTCAGAATCAGGTCCTCCAGTCGAGATTCTGACTCGAGGCTCAATAGCCACCGCAGTAGGATTATAATGGTCCCGCATCATAGGACGCTGCGGTGGGTGCACAAAGTTCTGGAAGAGGTCATTGAGTCGCTGGAGCTGGTGCTCCAGATTGTTTTCTTCCTCAACTGGATGAGCCATTGTGGAAGAAGAAGGTGAGTTGGGTTCGGAGTTGGAGGAGAGGTCGATGTGAAGTGTTGTTTTCTCAAACAAGGGCACTGAGGCTCGGCCTCGAGGAGAGTGAAGTGCTAAAGGAGGTTTCAAAGACCTCCTACCAAACATACACTGTTGGAAGAGATGAGTTTAGTAGGTGCTGGACCCAATCAAGGCACCCAAAATGTTGGGTGACTATAGAGGTGCGAGGCAGATGGATCCCTTGATCAAAAGATCGACCACCTGAGAATTACCTGGGCAGCCAGAGAGGGTGAGTCCCGCGAAGACCCCTACACGGTAGAGCGTCCCCACGGGTTACAGGGTTTCCCCCACCCGACCTCTCTTGTCACTGAGATTCCAGGTAGACCAGAATGGGGATCTTGACCTCTTAAGTCTACCAATTTTAGTTTAAGATCAGGGTGCTTAAGTTTTCACTTGAGCTTTTAGCTTTTGAGTGCGAAGAGTGACCTAAGTTGAAGGTTGGTTGACCCTAAGGGGTCAACTTCACCTATTGATTCCTTTGAGAACTTATTAGGTCTTGTCTTTTAGGGTTCAAGTGTTTTAGAGAGCCAATTGCTTAGGGTTTTTCTGAATAGGTATATTCAATCAATGGCTTAGGCACACTTCTTTTGGGATTTCTCAATTCTTGATTAAGTAGTGTGTCTCTAAAACCCTGGTGTTAATTCCTACATTGGCTCTACTTGGTCCAGTTAACTCCTTGTTGGGTAATTATGGCTCAGGAAAAAAGATGCTAGCTCTTAATTACCCTTAGTAGTGTGTGCAGAAATAGTGGTTTTGAAAACATGCAGCTGTTACTAAGTATGAAAGACAGGTGATGTCTATATGGTTTTTTCCTTTTTCTTCCTCTTTAGAATTGAGGGGTTAATAGTGAGAGGATAGATGTTACCTGTCCTTGGAGTGGGTGTTGTGCGGCTACTTCTAAATTTTTCCTGTACCTGTACACAAGAGAGAAGAGATTATTAGAAACTCTCAAATAGAGAATTTATAGCTTCTAGAATAGCCGTTGCTCCCCGACAACGGAGCCAAGAAATGGTGAACCCTCTGGTGCTGGCTGTCCGTTTGTTATACTTTAAATCATAGTCGTTGTAACATGACAGCTACCAGATTACCATTACAAAATTTTTTACTCGGAAACAGTTTTCTCGAGGTCGAACTCAGGGAGCTACTAGAATTCTAGAATTACAAAGGTTCTCTATTAGATTACAAAAAATAAGAGAGAGAGAGAGAGAAAGTTTGTCTTGGCTTCTTCTTCTTCTTCTTCTCTTTCTATCTTTTTCCCCTTTCAGCTGCTCTCCTTTCCTTCTTCTTTCTCTTCTTCTCTGCTTACGGCTGTGTTGATCTACTTCTTCTTTTTCTGTTCTTCTTTTTCTTTCTTTGTCGTTTCTTTTTCTTTTTCTCTGGCGGCTATGTCTTCTTCTGTTCTTCTCTCTTTGTTTTTCTCTTTCTTTCTTTTCCTTTCTGGCTGCTGTGAGGATCTTCTTCTTCTTCCTCTTCACCCTTCTTCCTTCTTCTCCTTTGGCCGCTGCTCAACCGTCGTCTGATGCAGTGGTCAGACGACTTAACTGTAGGTTTGCTATAGTGCTTCTCTTCTTCTTCTGTTTCTTCTCTTTCTTTCTTCTCCTTCTTCTTCTCTGCCCTTAACAGCTGAGGCTTCGGCCACCTTCCTTCTTCTTCTCCTTCCTTCCTTCTCCTTCGGTTCCTGCACGCTCACACAAAGGATTAGAAAGCAAAACCTACCCCTACCCTTCCCCGCGTCTCTTTCTTTCTCAGATTTCTCTCATAGGATTTCTCTCCCAGAGCCGGGTATTCGGGTATGGGTATCGCACCCGAGACCAGGCCCACCGGCGTGCGGTGGTGGGCGAGGAGTGCACGGGTTTGGGTAATCAGATCTGGACCAGACCAGTGGGGCGTGAGCGCGGGCGAGGGCGAGCTCGTGGCGCGCGGCGTGTGTGAGGGACCTGACCCCTGTGTCCAAAGGCGAATAGCCTGGAACACTTTTCACATTTATGTGCGGGCGCTTAGCCACGCACTTCTGAGGTGGGACTAAAGTCCGACCTCCCAGAATCGCGCCTGCAGCTTAGGAAGCTACAGGCAATTGCAGCTGTGTGCGAGGCCTTCGCCCCAGCTGCAGGCCTGGGATGCTTCGCGGAGGCAAGCCACGCGTCTTGGGGCGTAAGCCTGGGCGAGGAAGCACCTGCAGCTGCAGGTGAAGGAGCTTCAGAAGCTCGGTAATGGCGGTGAAGAGGCGTCGACCTGAAAACAAGAATACGGCCTCTCGGCCCAGTTAGAGGATGCAGGGAGCTTCGTAGGAGTGTGGCGAAGTCAGTGCGGGTGGTGGCGAGGCGTGAGGCGACGTATGGTGGTAGCCCTAGGTCGGATTGTGGTCGGAGAGGTAGGTTTGTTTGGGGGGTTGTCGGGTGGCGTTTGGCAGTGAATGGGAAGGGGGGATCTGTTGAGTGGAGTGAGGGGGAGCTTTTAGGGTAGTCGGCGAGGGGTGAGAAGGTCTGTGGAGGTGGGATGAGCTCGCCGAAGAGGGTGGTCGGAGATGGAGCAGGTGGAGGTGGAAGTTGTGTGCGGTCGGGCGAAAAGATAAATTGATAGAGGGAAAATGTAAGGGAGGAGGAGAGGAAGCTAGTTACCTAGGTTTTGGACGAAGGGGGAGGGCGGAGCCACCGGCTCGTACCTGTCGGAGATGGGGAAGAAAGGGCCCTGGAGGAGGAGTGCGGTGACAAGGAAGCAGGCGGAGGGCGCCGGCTGGTACAGCACGGCGCAGACGAGAGGGCAAGGAGAACCCTGCTGCAGGTAAGGCGGCAGAGCGACGAGGAGGAAGAGGAGGGAGTCGCCAGAAGCTGCGGGCCGTCTGACGGAGGAGGAAGGGACGAAGTTGGGGGGGTGTTCTTCGTCAAAGAGAGCTTGCTGGAGCCGGCAGGGGGTGAGGGTTCTTACAAAGGAGCTGGCGCAGAGCGAGGAGCGGGATGGCGACGTGCCAGCCTCGCCGGAACGTGGCCGGAAGGGGCACCCATACCTTCCGTGCGTTCGCACGGACGGTATGGGGGCCGGTAGGGAGCATGGCTGGGTCCCTGAGATAGAGGATGTCGCAGGGAACCCCGCATCTGCTTTGCAGGACGGTCACTCCTCTCTGCGCGGCGTCATGCTCCGCGCAAAGTCGCCGGAGCATGGTGCTGCGCAGAGTTTTGCAAGAGGGACCGTTCTGTAAAGAACGAAGAAAAAGATGGGGACCAAAATGTAAGGGTTAAAAAAGATAAGGGTCAAAATGTAAATGAAGAGGACCAAATTGCAAAGTCGGTCAAGGAGGTCTCCTCTTAGGCTCAAGTTTTCATACAAGACTAATTTGAACCTAAGGATTTTAATGGTGAATTTTATTTCTATGTTGGACCATGTTTGACGGGCCAATTTTCGTAAAAACACAGATTAAGTCAATAATTGGGCAAGGTTCTCTTTGTAGGTCAAAATGGGTTTCTAAGGCCAAATTGAAGGTTCTAAACTCTAAAAATTATTTTTCTATGAATTATAGAGGGTTTAGTTGATTATTATACTGCCTTGAATCTCGTAAATTGAAGTGGGTTTGTTTTAGGGTTACAAAATGTCATTTAATTTCTTGTAGTTGCTATAACCTTTTTTTGATCAGACCATCCCACTTTCTTTCTTATTAGGCTTGTTTGACCTGTGTTTGGACCCTTAATTACCCTGTTAGCAACTGCGTTGGTGAAATTACAGTTTTACCCCTTATGATTTGTTTTCTTCTCAAACTCAGAATTCTCTGAGTTAAGCCTTTCTTTGGGTTATGTAGGAGCTTTTTCTTACATATTTGGGTTAGATTGTGCTAGTTTGGGTTCATAATGAGGTTATCATCACGCCATCCTCCGCGCAAGGTCGCCGGAGGTATGGCGCTGCGCAGAAATGGCGGGGAGGATCGTTCTGCAAAGAACGACGAGAAAGATAGGGGATCAATTGCAAGGATTTCAAAAGATAAGGGTCAAAAAGTAATTTAAGAGGACTAATTTGTAATGTCGGTCAAGATGGTCTTCTCTTAGGCCCAAATTTTTATACCGACCTAATTTGAACCTAAGGATTTTAATGGTAAAATTTGATTTTAGGTTGGACCATGTTTGACCGGTCAATTTACACAAAAATCCAAATTAGGTCATAAATTGAGCATGGTTCTCATTTTAGGTCAAAATATGTTGCAAAGTTCAAATTGAATGTTCTAAACCCTAACGAATATTTTTCCATGAATTTTAGAGGGTTTAGTTGATTTTTATCCTACCTCAAACCTCGTGAACTAAAGTGGATTTGTTTTAGGGTTACAGAATGTCATTTAATTCCTAGAAGTTGCTATAATTCTTTTTAGATCAGATCATCCCACTTCCTTCCTTATTGAGCTCATTTGACCTTCATTTAGACCCTTAATTACCCTGTTTGCGCACTGCATTGGTGAAATTGCAGTTTTACCCTTTATGATTTGTCTTATTCTTTAACTCAGAATTCTCTGAGTTAAGCCTCTCTTTAGGTTTTGTAGGAGCTTTTTCACACTTATTTGGATTAAATTGTGCTAGTTAGGGTTCATGATGAGGTTCTCATCAACTGCCCAATAGGCTTTGTGCTCCAGTTCGACGGGAAGGTGACACGTCTTCCCGTATATCAGTCTAAAAGGAGACTTGCCTAATTGGGTCTTATAGGCAGTCCTATAAGCCCACAAAGCTTCCAGAAGTCGGGACAACCAGTCCTTCCCGTTAGGTCGAACAATGACTTGCAGGATTTTCTTGATCTCCCGATTTGATAGCTCAGCTAGACCATTAGTCTGGGGGTGGTAAGGAGTAGAGATTCGGTGAGACACCCCGTATTTGGTCATCAGTGACCTGAACTGAGCATTGGTGAAATGGGTCTCTCCGTCAGAGATGATAGCACAAGGAATCCCGAACTGTGAGAAGATATTGTGATGAATGAATTTGATAACGATTTTATGATCACAGGTTCGGGTCGGAATGGCTTCGATCTATTTAGACACATAGTCTACAGCAAGTAGAATGTACTCGAAGTCGTCCGAGACAGGGAAGGGGCCCATAAAATTAATCCCCCAAATATCGAAGATTTCGCATACGAGAATCGGCTGTAAAGGCATCATGTCGCGATGGCTCATGTTGACCAAAGTTTGGCAACGACAGCATGCCTTGTAGTGATTGTATGCGTCCTTGAATAAAGTGGGCAAATAAAAGCCACACTAGAGTATTTTTGATGTGGTTTTGTGCCCAGAGAAGTAGCCACCGCATGCCTGGTCATGGCAGAAGGAAATAATATCATTGATTTTACCCTCCGGGACACATCTTCTGATAATTTGGTCAGCACTTATGCGAAAAAGGTATGGGTCTTCCCAAATGTAATACTTGGCATCAGAGCGCAACTTGTCTTTCTTGGCCTTTGGCCAATCAAATGGAATCTGATGAGATGCCAAGTAGTTTACTATATCAGCAAACCATGGAAGCCTAGTACCAATAGTCAATAGGTGCTCATCCGGAAAATGCTCCGTGATGGGTCGAAAGGGGTTGATGATCTCAGAAGGAAGGCGAGACAAGTGGTCAGCTACCACGTTCTGTCTTCTCGCCTTGTCGCGAATCTCAAGGTCGAATTCTTGCAACAATATGATCCATCGGATTAATCGAGGCTTCGCGTCCTTCTTGGCAAGGAGATGTCTCACAGCTGTGTGATCCGAGTAGATGATGACGTGGGAACCCAGGAGATAGGATCGAAATTTTTCGAGGGCAAATACTACAGTTAGCAGCTCTTTCTCCGTAACTGTATAGTTACGCTGAGCCTCGTCAAGTGTCTTGCTAGCGTAATAGATGACCACGTGTTTCCCATCAACTTTCTGCCCCAGAACAGCTCATACAGCAAAATTAGACGCATCGCACATGATCTCAAAGGGTTGAGACCAATCAGGGGACTGTAAGATCGGGGCTTGGGTGACTTGGTCACGAAGGTTCTCAAAAGCTTGAGTGCATTCCTTGGAAATCTCAAAGGCACATCCTTGGAGAGAAGAGTAGTCAGGGGGCACGCGATTTTTGAGAAATCAGAGATGAAGCGACGGTAAAAACTGATGTGCCCCAGAAAAGAACGGATGTCCCTAATCGAGCTAGGCATAGGAAGTCTAGAAATCAAATCAACCTTGTCTCGATCCACTTGGATGCCTTTCTCAGAAATTAGATGACCTAGGACGATCCCCTCAGGCACCATAAAGTGGCTCTTTTCCCAGGAAAGAACCAAATTTACGTCGATGCAACGCCTGAGTATATGAGCCAAGTGCTGGAGGCAATCATCAAATGATGCCCCGAAAACTGAGAAGTCATCCATGAAGACTTCCAGATAATTTCCTACCATATCAGAGAATATGGCAAGCATGTATCGTTGAAAAGTTGCAGGTGCATTGTAGAAACCGAAAGGAAATTTTCAGAACGCGTACGTCTCGAAGGGGCAAGTGAACGTGGTCTTCTCTTGGTCCTCAGGATGAATCGCCACTTGGTTATAACCGGAGTACCCATCAAGAGAGCAGAAGAATCTATTTCCTGCTAACTTCTCGAGGATCTGATCAATGAATGGTAGTGGGAAATTATCCTTCTTCGTGGAGGAATTGAGTCTTCGGTAATCTATGCAGACTCTACATGAATTGGCTATTCGGGTA
Organism: Thalassia testudinum; assembly: GCA_037157565.1. Lineage (NCBI taxonomy): Eukaryota > Viridiplantae > Streptophyta > Magnoliopsida > Alismatales > Hydrocharitaceae > Thalassia > Thalassia testudinum. The sequence goes on from JAZHRO010000030.1 coordinate 62,500,734, forward strand.
GGTATGACCTCTTCGATTTCAGCCGTAATGGTGGTGAGCCCTGCCTTTTTAGGCACAACCTGGATTGGGCTCACACAACGACTGTCGGAGATCGGGTAGATGATCCCTGCATCTAACCACTTAATGATCTCCTTTTTCACGACCTCCTGCAGATTGGGATTCAAACGTCTCTGCATCTCACGGGAAGGTTGTGCACCCTCTTCAGAATAGATACGATGTGTGCAATAAGAGGAATTTATTCCAGTCAAGTCATCGAGAGTCCAACCAATGGCTCTGCGATGTTGCTGGAGAACAACAATCAGACGGGATTCCTGATCAGGAGTGAGCTTGGAATTTATGATCACAGGAAATGTCTGATTACAACCCAAAAAGACGTACTTCAAATGATCGGGAAGGGGATTGAGTTCAAGAATGGGGTTATCAGCAGCAGTGGGTGGTTCAGGGTAAGTGTGAGGTTCAAGGATAGGAGTTATGGGTTTGTCTGAATCAGGGTCTGACTCCTCTAATTGCGGTTCAAAATCTTCTTGTGGTTGATGAGGTATAATCAGGTTATTCTCAAATTGTGTTTCATAAACCAAAGTTCTAATATCACAAATTTGTTCAATGACACCGCAAGTGATTCCTTGTTAGGCCTTAAAGATATCAATTTTGAGAGTCTGATTCCTAAATTTCAGTTCTATTTGCCCCTCCTCACAACTAATGTTATCCCTTTCAGTGGCCAGGAAAGGTCTCCCTAGAATGATTGGTGTATCCCTTAGGTTTTCAGGTGTGTCCATGTCTAAGACTATGAAGTCTACAGGGAAATAGAAATCCCGCACCCTTACAATAGCATCCTCAAGAATCCCTTTTGGTGACTTTATAGATCGATCTGCTAACTGTAGTGTCACCTCAGTTGGTTTTAGCTTAGATTCTTCTAGGTGGTTGAGTAAGGATGTGGGTATCAAATTTATGAAGCACCTAAGTTTAGCAATGCTCTGTCGAACTGGGTTTCACCTATCTTACATGAAATCAGGGAAGTGCCTGGGTCTTCTGCCTTGGGTGGGAGTCTGCTCAAGATTACAAAGCTGGCTTGCTCTGACAGTACAATTGGACTCCCACTCTTGGTTCGCGGCTTACGCTGAGGTGTACACACATTCTTTAAGAATCGTGCGTAAGCTGGTACGTGACGAATCGCATCCGTCAAGGGGATGTTTATTTGGACCTGCTCAAAGAGCTTGACCAGGTCCTCTTCAGGAGCCACGGATTTGGTTGTCTTCTTTCCCTTGGCCAAGGCCTCAGGAAATGGAACCTTGGTTGGTTCTTCTAGGATAGGTCCAGGTCTTTGATCTGGGATAGGGATATGAACATCCTGGATTACTGTCCTAGGATTTGGGTTACTACCAAGCTTGGAGTGGTCTGGATAAGGTGGATCTTGGGCCTCCTTACCACTACGGGTGGTTACAGAATTCAACCCTGCCTGGTTCTGGTTAGGGTTTGGTAGGATGGGTTGCTGCTGCTGGTAACCCGCATAGGAAGTTGAAGCCTCCATCCCGTCAGGTGAAGGAATAGAGGGGGCTTGATAAATCATGTGTGCTTGGCCCGGGTTTGGGTTCATAACTGGTAATGATGGGTTTTGTCTGTATGTTATTATGGTTTACAATCAGTCGTTATAGTATGTGACAAAACAGCTACCAGATTACTACAAGATTTTTTTTACTCGGAACAAGGTTTTCCCGAGGTCGAACTCAAAGAGCAACTATGTTTCTAGAAGCATAAATAAGTTCTCAATTATGTTACAAAAATGAGAGAGAGAGAGGGAGAGGGAGAGAGAGAGTTTTGTTGGCTTCTTCTTCTTCTCTCTTCTTTTTCTCTCTTTTCTTGTTCTTTTCTTCCTTGGCCGTTTCTCTTCTTCCTCTTCTTCTTCTTTCTTTCTTTCTTCTTTCTTCTTTAGCTGCAGAGTCTTCTTTTCTTCTTAGCTGCTCTACTTGCTTCTTCTCTTTTCTTCTTTTCCTTCCTTGCGACTGCGTCTTCTTTCTTCTTTCTCTTCTTCTTTTCTTCCTGCCTTCTTCTTCTGTTCTTGTCTTTCTCAGCCTGCCTTATTTCTTTTCTTTCTTTCTTCTTTTTCCTTGCTTGCGACTGCGTCTTCTTTCTTTCTCTTTTCTTCTTCTCTGCTTTGGCTTCTTTTCTTTTCCTTTTCTTCTTCTTCTGGCCGCTGACTTTCCTTCTTCTTCTTTCTTCTTTTCTTCCTGCGTTCTTCTTCTGCGGCTGTGGTGGTTCCGACGTCTGATGCAGTGCTCGGACGACTTATCTGTGCCTTTGCTACAGTGCCTTCCTCCTTCTTTCTTCAGCTGCCCAGTGCGACTTCTTCTTCTCTTCTTCCTGCATGCACACATAGTGGTTAGAGCAAAACCTACCCCTACCCCTTCCCCGCGTCTCTCTCTTTCACAGAATCTCTCTTAGGAATGCTCTCCTAGAGCTGGGTAATTGGGTTCGGGTAGCGCACCCGTGACAAGGCCCACCGGCGTGCGGTGGTGGGCGAGGAGTGCGTGGTCGGGTTGTCGGATCCGGCCCAGACCCACGGGGCGTGAGTGTGGGCGAGGGCAAGCGAGCGCGTGGCGCGCTGCGTGTGGGTGAGAGGGACCTGACCCCTGTGTATCAAAGGCAGTAAGCTCGATACACTTTTTCAATATAAGTGTGGGGGCGCGGCCGCACACTCACGAGGTGGGACTAAAGTCCCACCTCCCGATTTTGCGCCCGCAGGAGAGGAATTCGCAGCTAATTGGAGTAGCCTGTAAGGCTTGCGACCCAGCTGCAGGCCTGGACGCCTTCGCAGAGACTGTCCGCACAGCCTGGGACTCGCGCCTGGGCTGGAGAATGCCTGAAGCTGCGGGTGAAGCTGCTGCAGCAGGTCGACAATGGTGGCGAGAGGGTGCGAACCTGAAAACACAGTGACGGCCTCTCGGCCAAGTCAGAAAACATGGAAAGCTTCGTCGAAGTGTGGCGAAGCCTGTGTGGTGGTCAGCGAGGCGCGGGAGTGAGTGTGGAGGCCGACCTAGGTCAGACTGTGGGCGGGAAGATGGGTTTGTTCGGGGGGTGGTTGGGCGGTGCTTGGCAGTGGATGGAGAGGGGGGATCGGTTGAGTTGAGTGTGGGGGAGCCTCTGGGCTGGTCGGCGAGGGGTGAAGAGGTCTGTGGACGTGGGATGGACTCGCCGGAGAGGGTGATCGGTTGTGGGGAAGATGGAGTTGTGCAGTGGCAGTCGGGTGGTTGAAATGGCAAATTGGAGGAGGGAAAATACAAGGGAGAGAGAGCAGAAACTATTTACCTATTTACTCGACGAAGGGGGAGGGAGGAGCGTCCGGCTCGTGCCTGCCGGAGCTAAAGATGAAGCCCTGGGGGAGGGTATCGGCGACGAGGAAGCAATTGGAGGGCGCCAGCGGGTGTAGCCTAGCGCAGACGACAGGGCAGAGTAAACCCTGCTGCAGGTAAGGTAGTAGAGCGAGGAGGAGGAGGAGATCGCTGGAGGCTTCGGGCACTCTGATCGGAGGAGGGAGGGACAAAAGGTGGGGTATTTCTCTGCCAGAGGAAGCTTGAAGGAGTCGGCAAGGGCTGTCGCTCCTTATAAAGGTCTTGGCGCGGAGAGAGGACCGAGGTGGCGTCGTGCCAGCCTCGCCGGAGGATGGCTGGAAAGGATACCCATGCCTTTCCTGCGTTCGCACGGAAGGCATGGGTGATGACAGAGGTCGTGGGCGGGTCCCTGCGACAGAGGACGTCGTAGGGAACCCCCTTCTGTTCCAGAGGACGGCAGCCCTGCCCTGCGCGGCGCCATCCTTCGCGCAAGGTCGCCAGAGGCATGGCGTTGCGCAGAAGTGGCAGGGAGGACCGTTCTCCAAAGAACGATGAGAAGTTGGGGGCCTAAATTTAAGGATTTCAAAAGATAAGGGTTAAAAAGTAAATAAAGAGGACCAAATTGTAAAGTCGGTCAAGGAGGTCTTTTCTTAGGATCAAGTTTTTATACCAGACTAATTTGAACCTAAGAATTTTAATGGTGAATTTTAATTCTAGGTTGGATCATGTTTGACCGGCCAATTTGCGTAAAAATCCAAATTAAGTCATTAATTGGGTATGGTTCTCATTTTAGGTCAAAATAGGTTTCAAAGGCCAAATTGAAAGTTCTAAACCCTAGATAATATTTTTATATGAATTTTAGAGGGTGTATTTGATTTTTATCCTACCTCGAATCTCGTGAATTGAAGTAGATTTGTTTTAGGGTTACAGAATGTTATTTAATTTCTAGAAGTTGCTATAACCCTTTTTAGATCAGATCATTCCACTTCCCTTCTTGTTAAGTTTGTTTGACCTGTGTTTGGACCCTTAATTACCCTGTTTGCATACTGCATTGGTGAAATTACAGTTTTACCCGTTATGATTTGTTTTATTCTTTAACTCAGAATTCTTTGAGTTAAGCCTCTCTTTGGGTTTTGTAGGAGCTTTTTCTCATATATCTGGATTAGATTGTATTAGTTAGGGTTTATGATGAGGTTCTCATCAATAACGCGCCGCTGGGTCGGCACGCTATTAGGGTTAGGAAGAGGCTGGGAAGGAAGTGTGCCTGGTTGGCGAGAATTTGCCAACTGGGCCAGTTGGTTTCGAACCTTTGTGATTTCGTCCTTGTGTTGCTTTTGAATAGCCGCATTCGTTCTCTGAATGTCAGCCAGAGTCTGAAGAATGAGGGACATTTGGTCTTGGTTTGGCCAAGATGGATAAGTAGGGTTTGGCCGAGGCGGCTAGTAAGGACGAGGTGCTTGTGGATGGGGCTGAAAGAATGGTCTAGGATTCTGGGAATTCCCTACCCACTGGAAATTGGGGTGGTTTTGCCATCCATGATTATAGGTATTGTGAAATGGGTCATTATGGATGACGTTGAGGTCCTCGCAGGTCTGAGGAGCCTCAGAAAAGTTAGAGAATAGGGGAGCAAAATTCCCCCGGCTAGTATAGAAAGGGTCGGAGGTTCCTCCGATCCAAGAGTCAGATGGGGGTGGATACGGGTCCACCCCAAGAGAAGGTTGGTGGAAAATGTTTTCCACAGTCTCCCGTGCGGAAGGAGGCTGTGTAAAGGAATTATGCTTAGGGTGGTTCGTTGCAAGTGTTGAGTCAGCTCATCCACCTTCTTCTCAATAATAGAGACCTTGTTCAATCGACTGACCATTAATTCCAGGTCGGCTGATGCGTATAGGCCCTACGTCTCGTGTGCTCCCCTTAGGTTCATCGATGCACAGGTATTTGTCCTGTCGAATAATCCCATGGAGTCATTATTGATAGAGTTCTCACACATATTCTCGAGAATCTCCCACATGGTGTCCTCATGCTGATCTATGATATTCCCTCTGCAAGTTTAATTGACGAACAGTCTAATATCCTCACGGAGTCCCTGGTAAAAAGACTGGACTTGTTCCCATTTAGGAACTCCATGATGGGGGCACTTTCTCATGAGATCGTGAAAACGATCCCATGACTCATGAAGAGGTTCTCCCATCTGTTGCGTGAAGTGAGTAATCTGATGGAGCAAGGCATTGGTCCGACTAACAGGGAATAACTTCTTCAGGAATTCAGACCGAAGTTCCTCCCAATTGTTGATTGGCCGGGTCTGTGTTTGGTACCAATGGGCGGCCTTGTCCATAAGGGAGAAAGAGAACATCTTCATAAGGAGAATATCCCGATTTTGCGCATCTGACCCGAAAGTCTGGGCCAAATGCTTAAGCTGTTTAATGTGCTAGAAGGGGTCTTCAGAATTAAGCCCATGGAATTTAGGTATGACGTGAATCATGTTGGGCTTCAATTTAGAATCAAGTCCTCCAGTCGGGATTCTGACTCGAGGCTCAATAGCCACCGCAGTGGGATTATAATGATCTCGCATCATGGGACGCTGTGATGGGTGTATGAAGTTCTGGAAGAGGTCATTGAGTCGCTGGAGCTGGTGTTCCAGATTGTTCTCTTCCTCAACTGGCTGAGCCATTGTGGAAGAAGAAGGTGAGTTGGGTTCGGAATCAGAGGAGAGGTCTATGTGAAGTGTCGGTTGTACAAGCAAGGGTACTGAGGCTCGGCCTCGGGGACAGTGAATTTCTAAGGGAGGTTTCAAGGACCTCCTACCAAACATACACTGATGGAGATGATGAGTTTAGCAGGTGTTGGACCCAATCAAGACACCCAAAATGTTGGGTGACTATAGAGGTTCGGGCCAGATGGACCCCTTGATCAGAAGGTAGTAATGGTGGATTATGTCGACCGGAGCTTAGTCTTTTGTTTGTTATAGTAATGTCGTTGTGGTACAGATAAAATAGCTACGGTTTGTCGTCATTGCCACTATTACAATTTTACTCAGAAATGTTTTTCTTCCGAGGTCGAACTCAGGGAGCTACTAGAATTCTAGATGTACAATGCTTTTATTACAAAAATAAGAGAGAGAGAGAGGTAGATTTTGTTTCTTGGCTTTTTCTTCTTCTCTTCTTTCTCTCCTTTTGCTTGTCTTCTTTTTCTCTTCTTTCTTCACAGTTCTTGATCTTCTTCAGTTCTTCTTCTTCTTTCTTCCTTCTTCTCTTTGCTTTCAGCTGTGGCACCTTTTCTTTTCTTTTTCTTCTTCTTTGCTTTGTTTGCAGAGCTTCATCCGTCGTCTAATTTCTCAATCAGATGGCTTAAGTGGTGTCTGCTACAGTGCTTCCTTTGTGCTTCTCCTTCTTCTTCTTTCTTTCTTCTTCTTCTTGTAGTCTTCTTCTTCTTTCTTCTTCTTCTTCCTGCAGTCTTCTTCTTCTCGCACCCTGTCCCTGCACAAAGTGCAAAACCTACCCTGTCCCTCTACCCGCACATCTCTCTCTCTCTCTGTAAACCACTCAGAGGACGCTCTCCCAGAGCCGCAGGTAATCGGGTCAGGTTTCGTGCCCGTGACCAGGCGTACCGGCGTGTTTGGTACGCGAGGAGTGCACAGGTAGTATCGGGTCGGGTCCGCCGGATCCGCGTGATGAGCTCGTGGACCGGGCGGGTGAGTAGGTGCGGGACCTCACCCCAGTGCTTTCGGAGGCGACTAGTAGAAAACACAAAAACAATTTATACTACTGCGGGGTTTGGTAAACTCACGATGTGGGACTATCCTCTGTACTCTTTTCGCGAGCGCCCGCAGGATGATTCCACCTTGCTCTCTGCTTAGCTACAGCCACTATCGGTGCCAACTGCTGAGGCGGAAGTCTCCGCAGACTTCACCCCAACTTGCAGCACCTGGGGTCCTGAAGTTGCAAGGCCTGGAGCTCGCCTCGAAGTTGCTTCAGTTGTCGTTAATGGTGGCTGGGGTGGCAACCCTATCAGACATAGGCACGGCCTCTCGGCGTAGTCAGACTAGCGGGGGACCTTTGCCGTGGCATGGCGAAGGTGGTGCAAGGTGCAGCAGGTCATGGGCCGACCTAGGCGTGCGTGCCTAGGTCGTCCTGTGACCGGAGGTGTGGGTGTGTTCGGGGGAGTGATGAGTGGGTGTAGAGCGGCAGTGGGTGGGCAGAGGTTGTTTAGCATGATGAGGCGGAGGTTATGTGAGGGTCGGTGAGGCGTGTGGGGCTGCAGAGCGATGGGAGCGTCTCGCCGGAAGGTGGCCGGAGACGAGGAAGGTGACGGTGGACAAGAGCGGGTGAGGGTTTAATCGAATGAAAGACAGTGAGGAAAAGAAAGAGGGGGAGATGGGAATAGTTCTGACCTAGTTACAGGGATGAAGGGGCCGGAGCAGGAAGGCAGTCGTATCGATTGTCGCCAAAGAAGAAAATACCCAGAGGGAGAGGGCGGCGGCGAGGGAGAGAGCGGGAGGGCGCGCGCTGGGTACGGCGCGACGCGGGAAGAGCGGGCGAAGGTGGCTCTGCTGCTGGTATTGCAGCAGAGCGACGAGACGGAGGAGGAGGAGCCGCCGGAGCTGGTGGGTTTCTGCCGGAGTGGGAAGAGAGGAAAAAAAATGGGGGTTTTTCTCCATCAGGACCGAGCTACCCCCGTCGGCTGGCAACGCTGGTCCTTATAAAGGCGAAGGCGGAGGGGTGGGTGTAGGGGTTCTCAATTGGAAGCGCGAAGCCTTCGTTGCTACCCAATTGACGGATGCTTCTCGCCTACAGGCGAACTGAGCGGAGGTGGGAATTTAGTCTCACCTCATAAATGTAGGAGCGAGCGCCACCACTTAAATTGAAAAAGTGGTATAGGCTCTTCGCCTCCGATTAAACACGGGGTGAGGTCCCTCACCTATCACCAGGTCTCGTTTGTGACTCACCCACGCGGATCTGACCCGACCCGACACCCTCCTGTGCACTCCTCGCGCACCACCCACGCCGGTGCGCCTGGACCCGGGCACTTGACCCGACCCGATTACCCGGCTCTGGGAGAGCTTCCTAAAGAGAGATCCAGAGAGAGAGAGAGAGACATGGGGAAGGGGTAGGGTAGGTTTTGCACTGATGTTTGCGTGTGTGTGCAGGAAAGAAGAAAGAAGGAAGAAGCAGGCGAAGGAAGAAGACAGGAAGGAAAGAAGCTGAAGGAAAAGAAGAGGAGCTGCACTATAGCAACCGAGCAGTTAAGTCGTCTAAGCGCTGAATCAGACGTTGGCGAGAAAGAAGGAGAGTCGGCAGCAAGAGAGGAAAGAAGAAAAAGGAGGGCCAAAGCAAAAGAAAGAAGAAGAAGAAAGAGGAACCGCAGCTGCTAAAGAAGAAGAAAGAAGCAGAGAAGAAGAAGAATGAAGAAGAAAACAAGTTGAAGAGAAGAGCCAGCTGACGAAGAAAAAGCCAATTACCCTCTCTCTCTTTCTCTCTTAATTTTTTGTAAAACCTTATATATATTGTGAATTTATATGCTTCTGAAATTTTGGTTTGCTCCTTGAGTTCGACCTCGGGAAACTTTTCATTCCGAGTAATAAATTGTATTAGACTGGTAATCGTTTTTGTTATATACCACAACGACTATAATAACCACATCAACAACAACGAACGAAGATCGGTAACCAAGCACTTTTTCAATTTAAGTGTGGGCGTGCGGCCACACACTTCCGAGGTGGGACTAAAGTCCCACCTCTACTCTGCGAGCCTGCAGGCGAGAAGCTGCTGGCAATTAGGCAGTAGAGAAGGGTTCGCGCCCCCAATTGAAGGTCTGGGCACACTCGCGGAAGTACCTCGCGCTGCCTGGAGTCTTCACCTGGCGCTGAAGGGACTTGGAGCTGCTCGCCAAGCAGCTTCTGCTGCCCGTCAATGGTGTCGAGGGGGCCGAGACCTGAAAGCACGAAGATGGCCTCACGGCCACATCAGACAATGCAGGGAGCTTCGCCAGAGGACGGCGAAGGTGGTGCAGGGGTCGTCGTGGCAGGAAAGTGGCTATGGCCGTGTGCCTAGGGCACACGACAGAGATGCAGGTGGGTGTGTTCGAGGGGTGGTTTGAAGGTGAAGGGCGGTGAACGGAGTAGGGGAAACGCTTGAGTGGAGTGAGGGGGAGCTTCTGGGTTTGTCGGTGAGGGGTGAAAGGGCTTGTGGAGGTGGAGCGATCTCGCCGGAGATGGTGGCCGGAGGTGGAACCGATGGAGGTGGTTGTAGCAGTCGAGGGGTGAAAAATGCCAATTTAAGAGGGGAAAAGTGAGAGGAGAGTAAGGGGAAGATTCCTACCTACTTAGTCGACGAAGAGAGAGAGAGGAAGATGCCTAGCTCGTGCCTGCTGGGGCTGGGGATGAAGGTGCCCAAAAGAGGAGTAACGGTGACGAGGAGGAGATCTGGAGACGCCAACTGGTGCGGCTTGGCGTGGGAAGACGGGGTAGAGTGAGCTCTGCTGCAGGTATGGCAGCAGAGTAACGAGGAGGAGGAAGATCGCCCGAAGCTTGGGCTATCTGACCGGAGTGAGAGGAGACGAAGGAGGGGGGTTTTCTTCGGCCAAAGCTAGCTTGAAGGAGACGGCTGCTCCTGTCGCTCCTTACAAAGGTGTTGGTGAGGAGAGGGTTTCGAGGGAGCGACGTGGGGTGCTCGCTGGAGATGGTCGGAGATGGAGACCCATGCTTGTCGTGCGTTCGCACGAGAGGCATGGGCAGCCACAGGTCATAGGGGAGAGTCCCTGCGATAGAGGACGACGTAGGAGCCCCCCGTTCGTTCCTGAGAGCGGTTGCCTTACCCTGCGCGGCGCCATCCTCCGTGCAAGGTTGCCAGAGGTATGGTGCATGCGCAGGGTGGCAGGGAGGACCGTTCTGCAAAGAACGAAGGGGAAGATAGGGGACTAAATGTAAGGTTTTGAAAAGATAAGGGTCAAAAAAGTAATTCAAGAGGACCAATTTGTAAAGTCGGTCAAGATGGTCTTCTCTTAGGCTCAAATTTTTGTACCAACCTAATTTGAACATAAGGAATTCAATGGTGTAATTTGATTTTAGGTTTAACTACGTTTGGCCGGTCAATTTGTGTAAAAATCCAAATTAGGTTAAAATTTGGGCATGGTTCTCAATTTAGGTCAAAATAGGTTGCAAAGGCCAAATTGAAAGTTCTAAACCCTAGGGAGTATTTTTCCATGAATTTTAGAGGGTTTAGTTGATTTTTACTCTACCTAGAACCTTGTGAATTAAAGTGAGTTTGTTTTTAGGGTTATAGAATGTCATTTAATTCCTAAAAGTTGATATAGCCCTTTTTAGATCAGATCATCCCACTTCCTTCCTTGTTGACCTGTGTTTAGACCCTTAGATACCTTGTTTGTGTATTGCATTGGTAAAATTATAATTTTACCTCTCATGACTTGTTTTATTCTTCAACTCAGAATTCTTTGAGTTAGGCTTTTTTTTAGGTTTTGTAGGAGCTTTTTCACACTTATTTAGATCAAATTGTGCTAGTTAGGGTTTATGATGAGGCTCTCATCACTGCCCCAATTGGTCGAGCCTTCCTCCTGCAGACGCACGAAGACGCAGGTGGGACTTTAGTCCCACCTTGGAAGCTGACGTGCACTCGCACTAGTATAAGGTGAAAAAGTGATTGAGGCTATTCGCCTCAAGTCACACAGGGGTGAGGTCTCTCACCTATTCACACGCCTCGTCCGCGGCACTGCCCACGCGGACCTAGTGAGCCAACCCGACTATCTTGCCTGTGCACTCATCGTGCACCACCCACGCCGGTGCGCTTGGACCTGGGCACGCGACCCGACCCAATTACCCGACTCTGGGAGAGCGTACCAAAGAGAGATTCAGAGAGAGAGAGACGTGGGGAAGGGTAGGAGTAGGTTTTGCGTTTACATGTGTGTAGGGAGCAGGTGAGAAGTAGAGGAAGCGAAGCGGCGAGGACTTAGCTGCAAAGCAAAGAAGGTGAAGGAGAAGCCATAGCAAGGAAGAAAAGAAGCCAAGGAGGAGCTGCTGCAAGGAGAAGCTGAGAAGAAAGAGGAGAAAAGCCGCAGCAAGAGAAGAGAGAAAGAAGAAAAAGCCGCAAAGACAATTGAAAGGAGGCACTGTAGCAGCGGGGCCGATAAGGCGTCTGATTCGGAGAATCAGACGTCCGAAACAGGGAAAGGCAGGAAAAGAAGGAAAGGAAAAGAGAAAGAGAGCCGGGGAAGAGAAGAAGAGAAGGGAAAAAAAGAAGAAAATGATTTTCTTTATTTTATCCTCTCTCTCTCTTGACTTTTTGTAATTATGAATTTGTAAGTTTTTGGAATCATAGTGTGCTTCCTAAGTTCGACTTTGGGAAACTTTTAATTTCGAGTAATAAATTGTAATAAACTGATGATAGCTTTTTGCAATATACTGTAACGAACGTAATTTTTATAATACCGTGAAATGCCTAGAGCCTTACCATTGCCTTTAGGGAATCATTTTTTCTATACCATTTTTAAGGAAATGATTAATTCATTTATGGACAAGGTGACATTAAAATTAGGGAACCTTTGCCATTTAATGAGCAAAAAAACATAAATTTTTGGCTCATTTCACCCTTACATATACCCTATTTCCTGTAGAGGAAAAGCATCGAGAGGTGATGGGTGTTTGCATAAGATAGGAATATCTCTTCAAATTTTAGGATTATCCCACCTTTATCATCCAAATAATTTCTCCATGCACATGCTTATTTTAAATATCCCTAGTACATAGTGTGTTTTTATCATTCACTTTTTTTATGAAAAATGATAGACATAATATTTTCTATACAAAATCCTACAACTCTTCTTATGAAAATTGGGTCCAACCATCCAACTTTATTTTCTGATGGTTGATGTTTTTTTGTAAGAATTTTTGTAGATTTATTTACATGACAAACATCTTTTTAAATATTATTTCATATTAAATTATTAAACAATTCTTCCACCTATTCCTTTAATTTATTATATCAAGTAGATGAATAACTCCTCCCGATAACATATTTGTTGTTCATTTGAATTTATTTCCATGTTATTCTCCTCCTTTTCTTGCCCTTTCCAACCCCCTTTCTCTAGGTGTGTTGGGCAGTGGGGTTAGGAGAGGTTAAAATTAAATAAGTGGAAATGATATTTGTTTAGGTGGTAAAATAAGGATAAAGTTAACCATAAGGTTAAAATGATTATTGTATTGATGTGATGTTAATGAATATTTATTTAATAATATAAGTGAAAATAGAGAATGTCAGTAGTTATTTATTTATTATTAAAAGTGAAAATAAAGGATATAATAAGTATTTATTTAATAATAAAAATAAGTATAAAAAATAAATGATGTATTGAGGTGAAATTTATATTGAAATAATTAAAAAAATTGAGGATAATTCTTCGATTAACCCGACCAAGAAACGGCCTTTGAGAAGGTGGTTGGAGTGGACGTCGGACTTGTTCTCGTGAGTGGGGTGCTCTGAGTCGACTAAAAAGAATCCAACAACTACCGCCGCTTTGGTGGCAACGAAGTACAACCACTTCGGGTGCTCCGTGCTCGCATCCATTTCCATCTCTCTCTCAGTCTTCCCATTCCGCCGCCAAAATCCTATCATCGCTCTCGCCGTCACCTCCCCGCTTCCCGCCATCCATGGATCCCCACCGCCGCCACCACCACCACAATCCCCCAACCTTCGAGCCTCGTTACCCCCATCAGCACTCCTCTTACCCCCTCGTCCGCTTCTCCTCCTCTCCCAACCACCATCCCCACCCCCACCTCCTCCCCCCCTCCTCCTTCCCCTCTCCACCTCCCCCTCACCACCACCGCCCACGAGTCGTCGATCTCCTCCACCACCACCACGTCGAAGACGATCGCCGCGCCGTGCCCCCCTATGTACCCCCTGCCTATCCCCAACCCCAACCCCACCCCCACCCCCACCCCCACCCCCACCCCCACCCCAGAGACCTCCTCCTCTACGTCCCCGCCAACCAGAAGACCCCCTCTTCCCCTAGGGTTTCCTCCGACCTCATCATCTACCCCGACCCCCACCCACGCCGCATCCCCAGGGACCTCCCACTCCTCCACCAGGACAACGACGAGGCCGATCGCGTTAGGGTTAGACCCGCCGCCTTCGACCGCGTCCCCATGCCTCATGCAAGGATCGAGCTCGTCGCCAGGAAGAGGCAGAGGCGCGAGATCCACGACTACGGCTACCCGGACGAGGTGCTGGAGGAGGAGGAGGATGACGACGGATCCGCCGCTGCGAGGGTCCAGAGGAAGCCTGTGTTCTGGGGCGGCCTCCGAGTAGCCCGTGGTGACCCCCCCTTAGAACCGGATCCCCCTGAGTTGATCGCGTCCTCCCCCTGCCTCCCGCCAGATCGGTACCGCGAAGATCCGTTTGCGGATGAGCAGGAGATGATCATGATGATGGAGAGGGAGAGGGAGATGGAGAGAGGTTACGTGCCCGAGGTGTTTCAGGTGGATGATAGGCACGAGTGCAGGGAGAGGCAGTTCCTTGGAAGGGGTAAGAGCGTTGCATTTGGCACCGGGAGCTCCTCGCAAGATGTTGTTGTTACCCCAAGGAAACGGAGCGTTTGGCAGAGGCTGGAGGAGAGCAATGCGGTGCCTTATTTGCCTTGTTCGAATGGTAACCATAATGGCAATTATCCTGTTCATTCAGATAGCGAAAGGGCAGACACACCGATGGATCTCGATGTCTCCTTTAGGTCTAATGCTTTCGTGGCTAAGGAGGTTTCCATGTCGCCCTTGAGAGATGCTTTGAATATTGACCGAAGAAATGCCATATCTATGGAGAGAAACCCTAGGAAGGAACCGATGAAAGGTTCTTCGGATTCATCCAAGTCAGGTGTAAAGGCTGCTGCCGATAGAGTTCCTGCCAAAGTGTGCATTGGAACGCTGGTAGCCAGTGAAAAGGATACCCCACTTGTATCACCTGAAAAGAAGCTTAAGCTTGTGATGGACTCCCCCAGGATTTCCACTTCAAAGCCTGGTGGGGATGGGGAGAAACTGGCCAATGAGAGTGCTGGGAAACTTGCTTCAAAGTCTCTTGAAAGAGGTAAGTTACTTAAGCATTCCAGCGGGGTAATTACCAGTGAAACTGCTGTTCCAGCTCCTGAGGGAGCAAGTTCTCCTGTGGGGAAAGTAGTTACAAGCACGACCCTGGGAAAGATATCCGAGGAAATTCCTTCTGATCAGAGGTTGACTTCTAGTACGCAGACTTTGCCTAGTGAACCCAAAAACAAAGTCACGGAAAAGGTATTAGGTTCCCCTAGTGTGGACACAAAGAAACTTGTTAAAAAGGTCAATGCAGTAGGGACACCAAAGAAGAGAGTGGTCATTAGAAAACGCTTGGTTCCTCGTGGCACCAGTGCCACGAAACCCAGTGGCAAAGCCTCTACGGCAGGAACGTTTGCCACAGAGGTGGCCAAGACAGTAACTAGTGTTGGCCCTGACAGGGAGGCTTCTGAGGTGAAAGTTTCTGGGAAGGAGGTGAAGATGGAGATTTCAATTTCTTGTACTTCTTCCATGCCAAATGCTAATGAGAAGGTTTCTAGTCAGGAAAGTTCCATGAAAGAATTGAGTGCTGAGAGTAAGATAGCCAAGAAAATGCCCTCTGAAAACATGCAGCATATTCCTACCCTTTGTTCTGCATCCCATGGGCATGATATTACTCTAAATTCAGCGGAAAAAGCTAGTCAGGAGGCCCTAGTTTCTCCGAGCAAAAACAATAAAAAAAAGGATGGGAATCTGATGGTAGAAGGAAAGGAAATTCCTGGAGGGGTGCTTGCACTTCAAGGTGACACCAAGCAGCAGCAAGGAGGGAACGTGACTATTGCAGGCAAGCCAACCATTGCAAATAAGCTGGTTTCTCAGGATATTAACATGTGTTCCTTCGTTGCCACGAAACCTGTTATAGTTACCAGGGAGGGTGTTCAGTCGTCGTCAAATGATGCTATGCTGGCAGTAACCTTGATGAATAAGGTTGTAGAGGAAAATACACCCTCTGGCAATTCTTTGCCATTAGTTAGGGCTTCTGGTGAAACAGTCAAGGAGAGTTCTATTTCTCAGGACTCTTCTTTATGTCCTGATGGTAAGGTAAGTAATGTTCTGGGTACGGAAAATAAGAGAAAGAGGGAGGACCTAACTTCTAGCTGCCCCAATATCCTTCCCTTGCCTGTTCCAAATCTTACCAATCAATCTTTAAATGTAACAGCTTCAGTAATTCCTACAAAGGATTCTGTGCATTCAGAGGGAGCACATATTGCTCCAAGCAAGAAGAAGAAAAGAAAGAAGAAGAAGAAGAAGAAAGTAAGTAGTCCTAACATCAAGGCTTCTCCAAGTGTGAGTCAAACTGAAGAAATCTGCAAGATAGATGCACCGGGGAGCTTTCAGAAGGATCTTGTGCATTCTGGAGAACGGAGTGAAGCATCAAAATCTGATCCATGCACCTATCAGCATCATCTTGAAGAAGCCTGGCATCTTCGTCTACCCGCTGGCCCTGGCAAAGATATAAATCTTTCTGGAGCTCAGGATCTGTCTAAATTGTCTAATTTGCACCTTGACCTGGATATGTGTATGCCATCAAAAACACCAATAACCAAGTTTGGGTCTGCCTACTCCACTGATATCACTTCTCATTTGGCTCTGCACCATGAAATGTTGCAAAAATCATCTCAGAAGATCACGGCTGAGTTTTCAGGACAGAAAAAACATGCCATCTCTGCAAGTAAGGAAGATGAAGGCTATGGACATGTGGACAATTGTGGGATCAAAGATCTTTACCATGGAAATAACACCAGGGGTCAAATAGATCCAGGATCTCAATTGCCCATGTGTGGGCATCAGCCTGTTTCAGGGGAGACTGTCGGTCCTTGCTGTGCTGGGCATAAAGATGCAGCGAAAAATGAGGTTGTACAAGAACAAGCACTGTTAGTAGTTGCACCACATATGGAAGTGGCATCTGATGGTGCTAAATCCAATCAAGTCTCATCTTTGTTGTCCTCTAACGTGGCATTTGAGGCAGCTGTTTTACACAAAACAGCTGGAGGTGTTGTTAGAAAGAGAGACAGGGAGGGAGGTGAAAATGACATGGAGGGAGTTGGTATTGAGGAAAAAAGGCATAAAATCTGTCTTCAGCAAAGTGGTGAGCAAAGTGGCAGCATAGAATATAGAACTACCAAGCAAGGTGGCCTAAAGGTGCAGGAAAGGCTAAATGTGGTGCCTTTGAAAGCCCAGGGGTCCATTCCAAGTCACACGCCTACTACTGCTGCTGACGGAAAAACTGGGGATTCCAGGATGCTAGTTGAGAATAGGTTGCTTGTTTCTGAAAGTTCAAGTCGCGAAGTGGATCAACCTTCAATTCACAAGCCTCTTGATCAGGATCGAAACGAACCAAATTCTACATTCACAAAGCAGAAGAATGATGTGCAAATTGAAGAGGTGGAGAATGTGACTGATGTTGGTCATCCTGTTGGCAACTCAGGTAATGATTCGATTGAGAAATCTCCATCAAATTCAAAAAAGTCAACCTTGGAACCTAGTATAGGCACAGATTTAGATAAGACTCCTGTTTGTGTAGATCCTGATAAGAATACACCTTCATTGTCATTGAAAGTCAAAACACAATTAATTGGCAGTTCGCAAATTGTTGCTATGGAAGAAACTGGATCAGCAAAAGATGGTCAAGATCGTGCAAAGTCCAGGATATTCCCTCAGCACACCAGTCTCCCTGCAAGGCATCCAGCAAGAATTGCTCTTGGTCTTAATGGCAGACACAGGACATGGCGCAGGACAAATCCCTCAAGTGTCCCACAGTCTCCTGCACATTTAAAAATCCCAATGACGAATTCTCTTCAGAGACAGACAGCTAAGAGGCCCGAAAATACTCAAGGATCTTATGTTCGTAAAGGTAACAGCCTTATAAGGAGATCAAATGAAGTGACCCCACCACCTCAACCACTTCCTGTTCCTGGTAATTCAAGTAAAACCACTAATGAAATAAGTTATGGCAGGAGTTTGGATACTACAATGAGTGTCTCTGATGGTGCAGATTATTTGAAGTCAGGAAAATTTTGTTCTGCTGAGAGACCAAGAACACCGCCTTTACCACAAAGTTCTAAGCAATCTGGTTCCACAACTAATCTAGTTAGTTGTCAGGACCAGGTGCCAACGGATCCTCCTGGTGCTGGCCTTGAAGTTCAAGCCAATTTGTTTAAAGCGCCCAATCTGGAACTGAGTATTCCAAAATGTTCAAGTGCTTCCAGTATTGAGCAGTTGAAAGCAAATGATTTGAAAAGAATGGTGTATGTGAAGCACAAGTCCAATCAGTTGGTTGCCACCAAGGGATCTGACACGAGCAATTCATCTTTGTTCCCCATTACAAAAACTCAGACCACACCTTTATCATCTGATCTATATTATATGAGGAAGAACAATAAGCTAATTCGAGGCACGTCATCGGATAATCTTACCAAGCATGATGCTTTGTGTTCTGTCAGCACTTCAAATGTAAAGAACCACAGTGGAGAACTTCCTTCGAAGAAGGTTGCACGCAAAGGTTTGTTTAATATCTCAACCCCTACCTGAAGCTTTATCTTGTAATGGTGCTTTGAATAGATATTCATCCCAGTGTTTCTCGTGTTGTATCTTTATATTTCAAGTTTTGTTACACATGGCTGTTTGCAGTTACAGTTAAGTTGACCCTGAATAGCATATGTTTCATTGTAATCCATCATGCTTTAGAGGTCTTTCTTGTGGAGAGAATGAAATCATCTATCTCATAAGAAAACCCTAGACCTATATATATATAGGGCGTGGGGCTAGGAATAATTACAAGTAAACCCAACAAAGAAAAGTAAATAGCAACAAAAGAGATAAAAGGAAGAAATTGCTTATCTCTTTATACTCCCTCTCGATTTGGAGTATAGATTTCTTTTATATCTAGCTTGGCATGGCATATGTTAAAGTTAGCTTGAGGAAGTGCTTTGGTAAACACATCTGTTGCCTAATCTACAAAGGGTACATGAGAGGTAGAGATTAATCCTTTTTGATCATATCCCGAGTATGATGACAGTTCACCTCCATATGTTTAGTTCTTTCGTGAAACACTAGATTATTAGCTATGAAAAGAACTACCTTGTTATTAGGGATGGGCATTGGGCCTGGTCCTTGTGGGTTGGGCACGGTCCAACTTGGCCTAAAATAAAATTTTTTGACCTAAGCCTAGCTTGGCACAAAATAAATGGGCTTGGGTTGGGTTGGGCCCACCTATTTATTCATGGTATCATTATTTATTTTATCAATGCATGTAAAATGATATGTAAATGGAAGAGTCACTTAATAATTATTTGAAAAGTATGGGCAACGAGATGATTTGGTACAAGTAAAAAAAAATATGTAAAGGATAATTACTATTTTCAGTTATGTAAACGACAATGTTATTATATTTGCCTTTTGTGTAGATTAAAAGATCTTTAAGTTTTTGTGGGTATACGTGCAACAAAAATGATTCAGCTACTTGCATTGCAAATATTTTGGTTGGATATTTTACATATATATTATATGTCAAGACAACTAAATGTAATTAAGTAGGAGAAAATTATAATAAAAAATAAAAGTACTTATTTTATGTATTCATATTTAGTTCGAACTTGGATGCGCATATTTTTTTATGGCAAGAAGTAAATGGTTTATATTTAGTTTGAACGGAATTGTAGGATTGCATAACTTACAGTTGTAGGGAGTAAGATGATTTTAAGGTTTTGTTGGTGGAAAATAATAAGAACAGTCCATGTTTATTTAATGTTTAATGTATCATATATATATATATATATATATATATATATATATATATATATATATATATATATATATATATATATAAAATCGGGTGTTTTTGTATTTAGTTGAACGACCTTTTTGATATGATTTGATATAATATATTATGGGTGTTTATCATGTGTATAACTGTTATTTCCTTTTTCAAAAAAATATCTTGATGTAATTGAGTTAATAGGCTAGGCCTTAGGTCGACCCTATAAATGGGTGACATGGGCTGGGTTGGGTTTGGGCCATCTCGACCCAAGTCTTAACTGATTTAATAAATGAGTCATATTTATAACTGATGCCTGGCCCAAATTAATTTCGGGCTTGGGCTTAGGCTGGCCCAATTAAGCTTGGGCCTCGGGCTGGGTCAGGCCGACCGACCCAATGCTCATCCCTACTTGTTATCACACTTCATCTCCATGTAACTAGGCAATGGCACACAAAAATCCTACACAAAGCAAATTCACACCAACTCGACTCTAGCTTGAATCATGGCTCTATATTCGGATTTAGCACTTGACTTGGCCACTATTGCTTGTTTCTTATTTTTCCATGTGACAAGATTGTCTCTAACAAAAGTACTGAAGCTAGTAGTAGACTTTGTGTCTGTAGGGCATCTTGCATAATTTGCACTAGTTTATGCCATCACATCCAGTGATATACAGCATGCAAAGAATAGACCCTCTTTCAGTGAAGATTCCAAGGATCATCATAGCAACTTCCTGTTTATCCTGCTAGGTTTATCTATAGATTAGCTTACTTCACTCATTGCAAGAGCAATGTCTGGCCTCGTTACTGAAACATATAGGAGCTTCCCTACAAGATATTTGTACTTTTTGGCATCTATTAAACATGAGTCATCATCATACAAATGCATGCTTAGGTCCATAGGAATATAAGCTAGTTTAGTACTTAACATCCTATTTTCCTGAAGATCCATGTAAGGCTTTGTTACGACCTGGTTCCCGGATCCCTATAGGACTTGAGATCGGCTTGCCTCGGCTAATCCCAAGATCTAATTGTTTAATAAGAAATAACCAACAAGAAAATAAACCACATTCACACATGCAATATAACTAAGTAGAAGAAACGTACAAAGTAGTAAAGAAATAGACAACTGTCTTAGTACATACCACCACAGCAACAACGACAACAACGAAAAGCGGAAATGAAACAAAAGTAGCAGAACAATAACTAAGTGTCCATTACTTACTACAACAGTAGCGGCTGAAGAAAAACTACGGCTAGACTTGACTGGGCCCAGCATCCTCTGCAGTCGGAAACTCGAACTGTTCAACTCCTAGTCCTAAACAGTGTTATGCAAAGACAGAGTCAGCGAACGCTGAGTAGAGTGGCGTTTATATTATCTAAATACAAAACAATAAAAATAACATGTTTAATTCTCATTTCTATTTATCTATTTTGATATATTTCTGTTTCACCTATTTCTTAAGGTATCTAGATATTTTTTGATCTTGCATATTCCTCATGGGAACGATCTTGATTGCAGTCTTTTCTGTAGAGTAGAAGGTACACGTGGTGCTCTCCTGGTCGGGAGAGTCTCCCGTGGTAGTCCTACACCCAATCAACCACCCCGAGGTCACTGTCAAGACGTAGCGGTGACTACGGCATGCGTGATAAGCACGCAGGTAGCTACCCCTCACTGACATGCGGTCAGTCGTTTCCTCTAATGGGTACGCTCAAAGTACAGCACGAAACAGTATAGGGCCCTGCCCTCTCAGGACAGGGGTCTTACCCCTCAGAACCAAACAGGGGTCTCGCCCCTCTACAGTCCGCGCACCCTCATCTGACTACCTCGATTTGCCCAGAGGGCCTAACAAGTTGGTGTAGGGTGGCTAGCTGAACGTCGGGTCCCATGGGGTGGCTAGCTCCCCCCTACATTAGTAGCTCGCTTCGGTACCATATACGCGAGGGTCAATAGGAGTCGGTGTAGAGTGACCAATCCTAACCCCAAGTCTCAACCGAAGGGAGGCTAGCTCCGCTCTACACAAAAGGGGACAGTTGCTTTCCTTGGTACCATGTACTCAAGGGCCAGCACACTTTCCGTCTACATTCCAGGTTTTCTTCTATCCACAGGAGTTCTACTCTTAATTTTCCGTAGGGTTCATGCTTATGTTTACCTCATTTATCAAGATCCAGATCTCATCTTTTACAATTCATTTCTCATCCATATACAGGTAGCTCGTGTTTTCATAATTCAATTCTCAATACATGCAACTGGTGGTTTCATAGGTAATTATTCATTAAATACAGACAGTTCATATTTTAACAGGCAACTCGTAATTATAATACAAGCATTTGCTAACAATTTATTTTAATCACGCATGCAAGTAAACCATACAGTACAAACAGGTTCATTCATTTTTCTACCTTAAGGTTCATTCCACATCATAGAATTCCATTCGGCTATTTCAACTAAGCACATTCTTATTTAAATATTAATAACTGAATTAAACTACTCTACCAGAAAACACGGGAGTAATGGGGGCTTAAACCGCAGACCTAGACGTTTTTGCGAGCCTCAAATACGCAGAAGGTTGAAATCCTATACCAAGGAATACATCACAAAAGGAGAGTTCAGAACAGTGTAAAACATGCTCTAGTACGTAGAGGAACTCGAGAGGAAAGTACATGTATTTTGTTTGCGTAAAACGGATCCCAATCGGATCCTAATAAGTCAAAAACATGCCTACTGTTCAAAATTAGACGTCTGTGATTAAAAGGTGTCAGATCTTACCTTGTGTCTCCTGCAGCTGATCAGACGTCTATACCTTCTCTGGGACTGTCTGAAGATAGTTCCAGACGTCAGACAATGTCTTTGGTCGTCTGGAAGCACCTCCGAACGTCTGGTGATGTGATCATATGTCCAAAAGCGCGTGGAAAAGCATCTTGCGTGCCTTCCCAAAGTTGCACCTGTGCACGTAAACGCAGGCGCGAATCAGCTGACAATGCCTCCTGCGTTGAGATCTTCTGCATGGGAGAAATCAGTGCAGGAACGTACGTACCTTGCGCGATACGTGCTCTCAGATGTCCGGCCTTAGCTCCGGATGTCCAAATCCCTCGCTAGTCGTCTGGATGTCACATCAGACGTTTGATACTGGAAAACTTTCAGTTTCAGAACCTGCTCGCAGCTTGCACCGCTCGCGCCTTCGCCCGCGGCAGCAGCTTCAGTCGCTACAGGAGCTTGGATAGCTCCTCGCCGACGTCCTCCACGCATGCACTCACCCATCGCCGGCCGTGCGAGCTTTGCCAAGCTCCCGAAGGTCCTTCGACCTTCCACGCTCTCCTTCCTCCCTCTCGCTCTCCCTCGCTCGCCCTCCACTCGCCTCTCTCATCCGCCCTCGCCACTGCCACACTAGAGATTTGAAGGTAGGGGTGGCTGGTGGTGTGAGGAGAGGAGGGGAATGAGGGGTATAAATAGGAGGGTGTAGGGTTTAGGGTTCAGGGGGAAATGAGGAAAAGAGAGGAACGGCCTTTGCACGCCGCCAGCGCGTAGAGAGCAAAGCGCAGTACGAAAATTCCACTTTCAGACGTTCGGGAATGAGTCTAGACGTCTGGACAGACGTCTGACTGAAACTTCAGATGTCTTAAATGGCTAAAAGTGTAACAGGTCATTACAGACTTCCTTTGAGAAAGGGAAACTCTATGTGCGTTTCTGGCTACCTCAATACCAAGAAAGTAACAGAGTAACCCCAATTCCTTTGTAACAATGTGCTTGGTCAAAAACTCCTTAGTAGCCGCAATCTCCTATGCATTACAAAGATGCCCTAAAAATAACATAAATAGTAAAGAGGTCCCTAGCCTCAACACTCCCCCTCAAGTTGGGGCATAGATATCTACAAGATCCAACTTGTCGCATAAGAAATCAAGGTGCTTCTTCAAAGCTTTGATAAATATATTAGCCAGCTGAAACTTTGAGGAGACATATAGGGTGCTAATCCTGCCGGTGTGAGCATCACGAGATTCCCCTTAAGATAGACTATAAAGCTTGAAGTAGAATGTCTGGCCTCGTTACTGGAACATATAGGAGCTTCCCTACAAGATATTTGTACTTTTTGGCATTTATTAAACATGAGTCATCATCATACAAATGCATGTTTAGGTCCATAGGAATATAAGCTAGTTTAGTACCTAACATCTTATTTTCCGTAAGAAGATCCATGTCAAACTCCCTTTGAGAAAGGGCAACTCCATGTGCGTTTCTGGCTACCTCAATACCAAGAAAGTAACAGAGTAACCCAAATTCCTTTGTAACAATGTACTTGGTCAAAAACTCCTTAGTAGCCGTAATCTCCTATGCATTATAAAGATGCCCCAAAAATAACATAAATAGTAAAGAGGTCCTTAGCCTCAACACTCCCCCTCAAGTTGAGACGTAGATATCTACAAGACCCAACTTGTCGCATAAGAAATCAAGGTGCTTCTTCTTTAAAGCTTTGATAAATATATCAGTCAGCTGAAACTTTGAGGAGACATATAGGGTGCTAATCCTACTGGTAAGAACATCACGAGATTCCCCTTAAGATAGACTATAAATCTTGAAGTAGAATGTCTGGCTACAAGATTTTGTACTTTTTGGCATCTATTAAACGTGAGTCATCATCATACAAATCGATGCTTAGGTCCATAGGAATATAAGCTAATTTAGTACCTAACATCCTATTTTCCTAAAGAAGATCGATGGCAGACTTCCTTTGAGAAAGGGCAACTCCATGTGCGTTTCTGGTTACCATACTACCAAGAAAGTAATATAGTAACCCCAATTCCTTTGTAACAATGTGCTTGGTCAAAAACTCCTTAGTAGCCGCAATCTCTCCTATGCATTACAAAGATGCCCCAAAAATAACATAAATAGTAAAGAGGTTCCTAGCCTCAACACTCCCCCTCAAGTTGGGGCGTAAATATCTACAAGACCTAAATTGTCGCAAAAGAAATTAAGGCGCTTCTTCAAAGCTTTGATAAATATATCAGCCAGTTGAAGCTCCGAGGAGACATATAGGGTGCTAATTCTGCCGGTAAGAACATCACGAGATTCCCCTTAAGATAGACTATAAAGCTTGAAGTAGAGCGTCGATCATCCACAGATCCAGCATAATCTACATCAGAATAAGCAAGTATAACTAAACTGTCACCATCTCTATAATACAATCCTCTACTTGGTGTCCCCTTGAGGTACCTCAAAATAAGGTAAACCTCACGCTAGTGGCTGTAACGTGGAATCTGCATGTGCTGACTAGCTCTGCTCACTGCAAAACTGATATCAGGCATCGTGATAGTAAAATAGAGTGAGCAACCCACTGTACTACGGTAACAAGTAACATTCTCATACAATGGATCATCATCAGAAAAGTGTGCAGGAGGTGGCTTCATAGGTATATCAGAGGGATTAGTCCCAAGCAAACCTATCTCCTGAAGAATTTGGAGTGTATACTGTTTCTGTGACAAGGACAAGCCTGATCTCCTGTCGTATTGCCTTAATCCCTAGAAAGTATCTCAACTCCCCCAAGTCCTTGGTAATAAAGGTAGACTACAAGAAGGACTTGTTCTAGGCAATCCCATCCTCATTGTCACCAGTAAGAATCATGTCATCTAGATATACAGCAAAAAGAACATGGATATGCCCTCCATACTCTGTCTTCCTAATGAGGACAGAGTGATCAGAAGTAGAGCGGTGGAATCCAATCTTCTTAATTTCCGTACTAAGCCTTTCAAATCAGGCATGCAGATTCTGTTTCAATCCACATATCGCCTTCCTCAGGCGACAAACATGTTCCCCCTGACTGCTGTAACGTGGTGGCTATCTCATGTACACCTCCTTAATTAAATCATCATACAAAAATGCATTTTTAATATCAAGCTGATGTAACGATCATTTCATGATCACAACAGAAATAATAATCCTGACAGAAGTAATACTAGCTATTGGAGCTATCGGAGAAAAAGTCTCAAAATAATTTACCCTATATGCCTAAGTAAAGCCTTTGGCAACAATTCTGGCCTTATACCTGTTTATTGTCTGATTAGGTCTATACTTGATAGTGTAGACCCATCTACAATCTACTACAATAGCACTATCAGGGTAAGGTACTAAATCCCATGTCTGTTGTGATTGTAAGGCCTGTATCTCTTCATCCACCGCAGCCTGCCACTTAGGATCACGGGAAGCCTGAGTAAAGTCTCTGGGAATCGTAGAGGTAGTAATAGCTGAGGCAAGTTGATGGACTCCATCCTCGAGATGAGTAACACCTGTGTATTGAGAGAGATGATGGAGTGTGCACGCTCTACTGGGCCTCCTTAAAGGTAACTGGTCCTCTTTGTTTGAACTACTCTCATATGCCAAATCAGGACAAGGCCCAGTGTTTGGTGAAGCATGTGGCCTCTGGTGGTAAACTTAAGCCTCCTCCAGGGTAACTTGTATATATGTTCCTTCCTCTAAGAAGTACGGAATTTTCTCAAAGTGACATTTGGTACTGACACATATCTCATGCGACTTGGATCATAACACTTGTATCCCTTTTGTGTCCTAGAATATCCAAGAAAATACATTTGACTGCCTTAGGAGAGAACTTGTCATGATTATGATATACTTGGACAAAGCAAGTACATCCAAAAACTCTTGGGGGTATAGCAAAAGGCCTGTCACAATCTGGATGAATCACTTGGAAAGGAATCTATCCTTGAAGAACTGACGAAGGTACCTAATTAATCAGGTAGGCCGCAGTGAGTATGGCATCTCTCTAGAATTGCTTAGGAACCTTCGTATGGATTATCAGGGTCTTAGCAATATCGAGGAGATGTCGAAGCTTGTGCTCAGCTACACCATTCTGTTGGGATGTATGAGTACAAGATGTCTGATGAATAATGTCTCTAGAAGAAAAGAGACTCTACACATCTCGTTGCACAAACTCTAAGGCGTTATCACTGAAGAAAACTTGAACTGTACCATCATACCGAGTCTGAACCTCTACCAAGAACTGTTAAATGACTTGGGGAATTTTTGAGTGGGTTTTCATCAAGAAAACCTAAGTGAGGCGGTTATGATCATCTACAATAATAGTGTAATATCGGTGTCCTCCTAGAGTAGGTACTCTGGATGGCTCCTATACATGACAATGTACTAAGGCAAAGGGAATAGTACTCACTCCTGCGTCCCTCTGTGGGTAAGTCTCCTGTGGTGTTTCCCAAGCTGACAATTCCCACACTGTAACGTCAGGGAATCTGGCAAATTTGGATACATTTGTTGCATCTTCTTGAACAAAGGGTGCCCAAGTCTCCTGTGCCATAGCCAAGGATCAGAAGCTAAGGATGCTGCTCCAGCAAATAATGTGGGTGTGTCAAGGTAACAGAGTTCATCTTGCTCTATACCCCCACCTACAATATCCCTTGTTTGTCTATCCTAGAAATAGCAATGGCCCTCGTCAAACACAACGCGACACCCAAGATCCTTACAGATGTGATTGACAGACAACAGATTCATTGGAAACTCAGGGGCACAGTGTACTTATATCAACATCTTGGAGGAGGCATGTACACGCCCTACAACTGTGATGGGTGATGTGGCTCCGTTAGCCACCCTAACATCTTTGATCCCACACGGAACCTTAGGATCCATAAGATGCTTCACATCTCCTGTAAGGTGGATAGAAGCACCATAGTCAATTACCCACCTTCCTCCGATCCTCTTCTTCGTATTTTCTTGGGTTGCAAAGGCAAACCCCTTCAAATCTGAAACATAATTTCTTAATGAATGAATCACATCTTTGGTGTACGAGAGAAGGCTCATCACGTTTGAGGGAGCAAACTTTGCTACCAATGGTGAGAGAAGGCTCATCACCACGATTAGGAGGCATGACATACACTTCATCATGCAGATGGTGGCATCAAAAACCACGAACTAGGGTGATACATGACCTAATTGGGCTACCTGCAAATCTATAGCAGATTTGCTAGTGGCAATGGGGAGAGCGACGGCCTCCTGAGCGGTGTTGGTAGAGTCGTTGGCCATCTGCTCGGTGGCGACGGTGTTGCTGGGACCGCCAGTAGGGGCAACGGTGGTGGTGGCGTGGGGGTTGGAGGAGCTACCGATGCTGCTATTCCTCACCATCTTCCGAGCGTCGATCAAATCACCACAATATTGGTGATTCAATCATCTTGGAGTAGAATATTTGGTTCGATATCGGAGCATCGGCCTAAGATCACTGCTCTGATACCATGTTGAGAAAAGAGAATGTCTTTGTCAAGATTGACAAGAATGTGGAGCGTGGAGGCTCTACTTGGGTAGGGGAAAATAGTCCACGTGTGGACTATCCACGCGTATGGACTGGAGGCGTGGAGGAGCTCCACCGGCTGGCTGGATGGTCAGTGGTGGCTGACGGTCGGCCAAGGTGGTGGTCGGCTATTAAGAGAAGAGAGAGGAGAGGATCCTTGAGTTGGAAATATTTGTACTGCTCAAAATATAATAAGGGGGAATGCTCTTTTTATATAAAGAGAACATATCTCAACATTTGAAAACAAAAGATCTTATCCGGAAGGAAAGATCTAATCTCTAAACAAGAAATGAAATCCTAAACATTGTTTCCTAAAATCAAATTTACTAAAAATAAGCAAACTTGCAACTTAAGCAAAGACATCAAAATTAGTCCCTTGGAGCATGACCGTCGGCTCCCTATGGGTCCTTTATTGTGTGCCATGTGGCTTGGATGGCTGCCACATGGCCCATCTTTATTTCCTAATAGTGTTATTCTAAATGAAAATCCCTAGCCTCTTTTATATTAGAAAGGTTTGGGAGAATTACAAAGATGTTCAAAAAATAACATCTGTTATGAATCATGTGCGTGGAGCGTGGAGGCTCCCTTGGACGTGGGAAAACAGTCCACAAGGGGACTGCCCATGTGGAGATCAAGGAGAGGAGGAGCAGCAGCTAGTGGCTGCTCGTGGTGGTTGGTGAAGGTGGTCGACGATGGTGGTGATAGCCGACTGCTATGTAGAGAAGACGAGAGAAGATAGGAGTCTTGGAATTGGAAATATTATTACTTGACTCAAGAACTAATTACAATAGGAAGACTCTTTATATAGAGAGGACATATCCCAACAAAATAAGAAATTATCCATATCTTTAAAATAAGAAAGATTAAATCACTAAAATAACTTTCTAAAAATAACTTAACAAAATAACAAAACTTGCAACTTAAGCTAACACAAAATTAGGTCCCTTGGACCTTCACCGGCATCCCTATGGGCCTCCTGACTGACTGCCATGTGGCAATGCCACGTGGCCTAGTTGGCTACCATGTGGCCTCCTTATTCCTAACACTCCCCCTCAAGTCGAGACCGAGGGGATGACGACTTGGTCTTCAATTTATGAGGCTGGATGTTCCAGTATTCATCTTCATCAAGAGTCGTGCTCTTGGTCTTCTCCTTGGATGAGTCAACGTTGTAGCCTCCTGCGACCTCTGAAGTCGTTGCATCTATGGTAACTTGAATAGTTGTTGTAACGGCCATCGTTGACTTGTCTTCACAAAGCATGGCCCGTAGTTTCTCAAGATTCTCGGAAGTCAGGGAGTTTACATGCAAGGTGCTAGTAGCCCCATGTGGAGGCCTTTCGAACTTATCTCAGCACTTATCTTGTGGATGATTGGTATGCTACAATGTTGACACTTCGGGTAGATGTGACCAAGGCCTTAGCTATGTCCTCTTCCACGCCCCAGACTTGCTCTTGAAATAGTAAGTGTGTTCTCGCCCTTTAGCGTGACTTCTTCAGGTAGCTCCATCTTCAGGAGATGGTAGAAGATGGTCTCGAGGTCCATCTTTTCATCGGAGGCAAGGATCTAATCGCGAGCGACTCGATAATGGGGATACAACCTCGATAAAAACTTGGCGGATTGCCAAACTGCCCGTGTCTCCCTTTGCTTATCGCAACATAGTGGCTTAAAGATCTCCAATTCCTTGAACAAGGCCTCTATCTTCTCGTAGTACTTGATCAAGAAGAGATCTTGATTTGCTGTCCATATACGAGCGTATAAATCAATAATACAAGTGTTGCTTGATGTTTGGGCGTATCTTTTCTCAAAGGTCGTTTAAATGTCGTATGTGCTCTTCTTGTAGAGCATGTTCGAGGCGTTGGAGGGGTCCATCGAGTTCATGGGCCAGTTCATGACGGTGTAATTCTCTTTCTCGTACTTCTTTTTCTTGTCATCTTTATGCTCCAGTGGCTCCTCAAGGAGAATATTAAGTTTTTCATGTCCTCCCACGAATATCTTGAGAGTGGGAGCCCAAAAGACATAGTTGGAGGTACCATGTAGCTTGATGGTTGTTCTGGAGACAACCACCTTACTTTCTCCCGAATCCAACGTGGCATCACCAATCGTCGTGGGAGCTTCCATAATCTTTTACTGTCTTCCTTCTTCGTGTAAGGCGTCGGACTTGTCGAGGAAGATTCTCTTTGGAGACGAAAGCCACCTATTTGCGGTCAAAAAACCCACACGTGGCAAGAAAGACTAGACCGTTGGCTTTGATACCATGTTACGAATTGCGTCCGTGGAGTATAGAGGTTCCCTTCAGCATGGGAAAACAATCCACAAGGGGACTGCCCGTGTAGAGATCAGGGAGAGGAGCAGCAATCAGTGTCTGCTCGTGGTGGTTGGTGAAGGTGGTCGACGATGGTAGTACTAGTCGGTTGCTATGTAGAGAAGATAGAGGAGAGGACTCTTGGAACTCGAAATATTATTACCTGACTCAAGAACAAATTACAATAGGAAGACTTTGTTTATATAGAGAGAGCATATCCCAACAAAATAAGAAACAAACCATATCTTTAAAATAAGAAAGATCAAATCACTAAAACAACTTCATAATAATAAATTAACAAAATAACCAAACTTACAACTTAAGCAAACACAAAATTAGGTCCCTTGGACCTTGATCGTCGACTTTAGGGCTCTTGACCGACTGCCACGTGGCCTAGCTGGTTGCCACGTGGCACTGCTACGTGGCCTCCTTAGTCTTAACAACATAAACAATAAAGAGGTCTTTAGCATCAACACATATCATCTACGTAGAATGGCACCACAACAACTGTAGTATTTGTCTTCTATATGAAGAGAGAGTAGTCTACTATGGATCTTTTGAATCCAACTTTCTTAATGATCTCTGATTATATTTGAAATCACGCTCGTAGGACCTTTATACACTCCCCCTTAACCTCAAACTTCGGAGGTTGCTGCATATAAATTTCCTTATGAAGATTATTATATGGGAAGTCATTATTTACATCAACCTGGCTAGTATCGATGAACAACTATAGAAATAAGGATACACATTGTAGGAAGGCGTGCCATAGGAGGGAACATGTCAAAGTAATCGACCCTATACATTTGTGTGTATCCTTTTGCTACGAGACGAGCCTTGTACCTTTCAATAGAACCATCTGGGTGCTTCTTTACTGTAAAGGCCCATTTATAGCCAACGACCATTGAATCAGATGAAGGCTCAACAAGACTTCAGGTACCTCGTGACAATAGTATTGACATCTCATCCTCTATAGCTTGTTGCCGTTTCGGATGATGGATCGCCTCTTGATGTGCAAGAGGTATGTGTATAGTGAAGAGACATTACAAATCGTCTATCTTGGGGAGACAAATTGGCCAAAGACGTGTATCTAGTAATGGGATGTATCGTTTGGTGCCTTTTTGCAAGGCAATGGGCAAATCAAACCTATAATTTGTTGGATACTCAACTTTGACTAGTTCAGGATCGAGAGTATCTGGAGAGGCTATGTTGGGATGTTGAGGTACATTATAATCTTTCTAAACATTTGGTACACTAGGTTCATTAGAATTAGAAGTAGCATTAATAGCTTTAGGAGTAGGGATTACCTTAGGTGTGCCTGACTAACTAACTTGGTTGAGGAGGGGGTTCCGTTTGGTGGCGAACATAAATCATCTTGAGCCTACTCTCTTGTCCATTCTTAGAAGCAAGAATAGTAGTTGTAGGAATAGGAATAATGGCTTCATTCTCAGAAGCAGGGTAACAATTTGTGAGCCAATATTGGAATAGTAAGTTATTAACTTATGGAAAGTAACGTCTGTACTCACATAGTGATGCTGACTACTAGAATCATAACACTTGTTTCTGTTCTGGCTCCTCGAATATCCAATAAAGATGGATTTAACCAGTGATCAAGATGCTAACGGCATGCCGATGATAATGGAGGTTTTAGGGAAATGGTAGTATCGACATGTAATAGTTGTCGATATATAGGTTTTGCTGTCAATAATGTCAATGATAACCTTAATAACCTCTCAATAACCTCAATTAATGTAGATGTTTCGCTTGTATGTAATCTGTGCCTTGCTGTTGCTGCTGTTCCTGCATGTTGTTGCTGGCAAGTTGCTGCTGCTTAAGGGTGCGTCGGAGGAGGTTGACGACAACGGAAGGTGGTAGTAAAGGGTTGCGAGTGGTTGAACAATACCAAAGGAGGCAGAGGTAGAGGTGTTGCACGACGAATGAGCTAAACAAGGAGCATATATGGTTGTTGGTATTGGTTTGCACAAATTCAATGACTTATATGATTCACAATGGTCATATATTTTAACTTTTTAAATGTCCTAATTAGGTAATTTCCTAAGATCATAAGTCTATTGATAATATATCACTGTTACCTACTTTAAACTTCACGCTAGTAGAGACTACTTTATTTGATCATATATTAATTCAACACTTGTATTTTTACATGTATGTCCTTTTTGCATAATCTTTTAAGGTTTTAAGTTACTAATTTTTTTATTGACTTGTAATTTTAAGTATTTAGGTGGATTTGTTGGCATGCTTCGATATGTTGTCGATGTGCCCTCAGCATGCCCTCAATACACAGTTTTTAGGTCATTGATAACCTCGATAACCCGATGTCGAAATGTAGGCATTTCCACGACGTGCCTCTAATATGTGCACTTGAAAATTTATCTGCATGGCATCGATATTGGCACTCAAAATCTTGCATTTAACACCTCGTGGGGAAAGTTTGTCTTAGAGCTAAAAAGATGGACAGAGGTAACACAATCGAAGACCTTAGGAGGGACACCGAATAACTCTTGATTAGGGAACAAGATGGAGTAGATAAATGGCATCTTATTTATCAAGTAATGGGCAATGAGAACATCACCTCAATAAGAGATAGGGACACTAGTTTGAATGAGGATAGTTCGATATGACAATGTTTTTTTTTTCCGTGATACCATTATGTTTTAATGTATATGAACTAGTTTGGTGAAGTATATCATGTTCCTTGGAAAACAATTGAAGAGATCGAGTATAAAATTTCAAAGTACTATTGGATCGAACAATTTTCACATTAGTACTCTTTAATTCCTCTTTGGGAGTGACCTTGTAACTTGGACATGTTTTTGATCTTTAATATATATATATATATATATATATATATATATATATATATATATATATATATATATATATATATATATACACACACGCACACACACAGGGTGATTATCAATCGGATAACCACCCTTTCCCTTAAAAAAAACACTTTTGATTACATCGCTAGCTTTAGATTTTGACTTCATGAGAAAAGCCTTTAACAATAGCTAATTAAAACTTGTGCCTTAAATGATCAGGAGCACAAATTGAACCCTAAATATTAACTTGTATTAATTGAGAGATAAACTTAGAACTCCTAGTCGGTCGATTGAGAAAGGAACTTTGGTGGTGTTTTCCTAGTTGACAGGCTTCAAATTTATAGGTGGCAGTAGGAGGTATTTAAGGAATCATGTGCCGTAATTTATGTAAAAGATGGCTAAAGAGAAGATGCCACAAATAGTTGGAAGCGCCTTTTAAGGTAATAGAAACATGTTCGACATGCAACAACTGCAAGAGATGGTAGACACCTTCCTTGCGGCCACAACCAATCACTCACCCTATCAACATATCTTGATTCCTAAAGGGTAAGAGACAAGGCACAAAATATGGCCCTATAGTTCAATTCCTTTGTAATTTGGTGTCCTCTATCTTTTCCCAGGTGGTGTTTTGGGACAACTCTTTGTAATGGGATAACCACCCCACCCTTCCTCCTTTCAAAAAAAAATATTAATAGGAAACAAACTTAAAGAAAGTTAGATGCAAGTATGACATTCTCTAGTTGTAAGTGGGGTGCAATTTGGACCTCTCCTTGACCGGTGACGGGGAAATGTTCACTATTGGCAACATGAATGGTCTGACCTAATGAGTCAGGTTTTAACCTAGAGAATTTGCATGCATCTCCACACATGTGACATAATGCACCTGAGTCGACTAGCCAATCTGTCTCTCCTGAGGAAGACTCACAAGTAACACTGGCTAAGGAGGTACTTGATGTATCTACGAAAGCTGTTGTGTCAGAACCTCCTAGAAGTGAGCTCGAGTTTGCTTGATTGGGGGTGACAATTAATTCATGCTGGTTGAGCCTCTATAGTAGATCATCATACTCAACTCTCAAGATGGGAGTAATCTTAGTTACTGTGTCTGGTGTTGCAACCACCTGATGTGCTGTGATGGGCTTCCCATGTTTTGTCTACACGTTTCCCTTGGTTATAGCCAATCTTTCCACAGTAAGAGCATTGGGGTTTAGGATGTCCCTAAGCTCCGCAGCCACATCCACAGCCTTTGGTAGGAGTAGAGGCTATACCTCTTCCCTGAGAGACAACCATAGTAGATGTGTGCTCAATGCTAGGTGACATCGAAAGTGAAATTGCAAGTTTGCGAAGCCTATTATAAGCCTCTTTTATAGTCAGTATCTCAAACAATGCCAACATTTGTGCCTTGGCTACTTCATACACGGGATCTAACCTAGCAAAGAAGTAACCAACCATCATCTAGGCTCTGTAAGTCTTTGGTCCTCATAGGAGCAGACTGGGGTGTATGCATTTAGTCTCTCAAAAGCAGACTTGAGAGCTAAATAGTATTGTGCAAGAGAACTCCCATCTTGTCTTATATGTGCAATCTTGTGATGTAGTTGAAGAATACATGCCACATTTTTGTCTTGAGAATAGGTTTGGTGGATATTCTCCTACGTCTCTTTCGTCGTTTTGTATTATATAATCTCAGTAGAAATGTGCTAGATGGTGGTATTCATGATCTATACCTGAACCTTATTGTCATCCTTTTGCCACAAGCCATATTTTCCTGTCTTCTGAGTTGGCTCTGTCTCAAGGAGTATGCGCTCCTTGTTATGACCTTTAATTACATTGAGAATCGATTGCGATCACAACGCATAGTTGGTTCCGTTAAACTTCACCATCGGGCTAAAGACAGGTTTTTTGAACTCCCTTTGGGTTTCGTCCCCTTGTGTACGTGAATCAACAATTTCAAAGGTCATACTTCTCAATAAGATCAGACTCCACCTCAGGAGGTAATCAACAATCAACCAAAATTAGAGAAACATAAAAAATACCACTATCCATGAAGAAAACACTCATACGAGCGCTATTTTAGCGGGAACTCTTCATATATTAGATTTGAATAAGTGGAAAAAAAACTCCTACTTTGGTGATTGAGGTAAAAGGATCTTGATGACCACCGGTAGTCACCAAAGGGTCACCGGTAGCCCTGTTCAATCCTCCGGCAAGGATCTTTGGTGATTGGTGACCGGCGGTGGTGCTCCTACTTTGGTGTGATTGCCAAGAGGTAGCAGCGTTTCTTACACCTGTAGCAGCAAGAGAACCAGAGGTCAGTCCCTACTGGGAGTGTGGAGGCGATGACCAGCAATCAGTGGCATTGCTGAGGTCTGGTGGTGGTGCTCCAGTGTCACCTGACCCGGTGGTCATGTGGATGGTCTCCGGTGATCTCTCCTGTTGTAGTAGTGTAGATTAGGGGTTCCCTCCCTTGGATCTTGTGTCCTAGGGTTGGGACCCTAGAGATTCTTGAGAAGAAACCTTTCTTTCTTTTTAAGAAAGTGAACAAATCCCAAGAAAACCTAGATTATTTGGTGGAGAAAGAAATAATAAGGGAGAGAGATTAAGGGGGTATCAAGTTTCAGGATCACTGGTCTAATAACATGTGGGAGAGAATAAAATGTTCTATCTCATAAGAAAACCCTTGACCCATATATATATATATAAAGAGGGTCCAGGAACAATTACAAGTAGACCCAACAAAGAAAAGTAAATAGCAATAGAGGAGATAAAAGGGAAAACTTGCGTATCTCTACATTTCTACATGTTGAGATCGCTCACTTTGCTTCTAAAGTTCCTGTTCTTGGCTATGGTGTTAAAGTAAAATTTTCTGGCCTTTTTCCATGGTTCTACTGAAAGACTCAACAAGAATTTCTTATTACATCAGTTCTCATGGATAAAATTATCCAGCTGGAATAATATCTTTGCTCTTTTAGTGCTATCGTCATGGTAGATATCAAAATAAAATGGTATAACCAAATTATCGTGGCCTCTGGAATTCTATTCCTGCCATTAACCTTTTTATAATGATCTCTAATCCTATTCTAGTCTCCTAGTTCCATTTTGTTCTGAATGGCTTAATGAGTCATATTTTTGTTCTGTGGATGTAAGTTATTTCTCCTCTTTATGCACTTCCACAGGAAAGAACTTTAAAAGATCAAAGTTCTCCTTAGTCTGGAGATTGAATTCTGTGCATCCGCATGGAAAAGATGTTACACTTCCAGCACAACATGAAGTTCTGCCATACATTTTCCCTTGGAAGAGAGCTACGTATAGGAGAACCTCATTGATCAACACTTCAAAGAACCATTCCTTAAAATTGATAAGGTGTAAATTGTTAGCATTTTCATAAAAATTCCTTGCTTGAAAGTCTTGAATTTATTGATTTTTGTTTCCAATTGTCCTTATATATGTTTTGGACTTTGTATGCAGTAAGAAGCTACAGATTTTCAGGAAAAGGAACACAGTATACACAATATCCAAAGGGGGGTTTGTCCTACGGAAGTCTGGAATCAGAAGTATTGGAGCACGTAGTTTGAAATGGTCCAAATCCATTGAGAAACATACAAAGAAGGCTAATGAGGTTTTCTCCTGTCACATTTCCCTATTTTTTTTCAACATCTAAGATTAACCTTCAGATATTTGGTAGTTTTCACTCTTGATGTTGTTAGTTTGTTGTTTTTCCTTGTTTTTAGTGTGGTGGTGTCTCATGCTATCAGTGGGTTATTTTATTTGTAGGACCTATTGAACTATGGGAGTTAACTTCTGTGATAAGGCAAACTTCTTTAAAAAAAAAAGCTTCTGTGATGAGGCAAACTACCTGGATTCATTGTTAAAAATTTTTCGAAATAACAAGTCTTGATCAGGATGCAGGCACACAGTAATTTTGGGTTGGGTTACATAGCAATTAAATTGCATTTGACTAAATGGGGTAATCAACTTCAGTCCAGGATGTGATGGTGCAGGTTATTATGAAGGAAATATAAGGAGGACTGGGAGTTGTGATGGCCTGACTTTTAAGATGTTAGGGATCATGAAGAGGGAAATATCATGGTGCAATGAGGTTTTGGGGAGGCAGAGGCAGAAAGGTGTAAACAAAGGGTCAAAGTGGTCCAACAACAATGCCTTTCCCTCGTTAAGTGGGGGCTGAAGTGGTAGGTAATCGGAATTTTATATGGAAAAGGGGAGCATAGGAGTTTATCTAGAAAAGTCCAGAGCTGCAGATGTATGGAAGGGATAGTAGATGAATGGAATAAATTTGAATGCTGGTGGGAGGGGAGAGGAGAATGCAACCATATAGTAACTGAATTAGAAGCATGGCAACAATAGAGAACTACCAAGAATGATGCATTATGGAGTAATTCTACTAGGTGAGGGGAAAGGTAAGTGAGACACGATCCACAGGGCCGTGAAGAAGTGGTTTCTGCTAGATAAGGTACACCATAGCATATGAACATGGGGGTGCAGGATTTTCAAAAAGAGAAAGGAAGATGGGGGGGTGTGTGAAGAGGGTGCTATGCTCCCTCGCTTGCTTGTGTGTGTATGTGCCATGTGTAATAAACAGTATGAGCAGTAAGAGATGGCAGGAAAGAGAGATACGTACTAAATGTTGATAAAAAATAATACAAGAATTGGAGAATGGCAGTATCAGTATAGAGATCTTGATGGTGTCAGTGTTACTTGTGGTAAGTTCTAGCAGTCATCATGGTGAATAGCAGGCTTTGTATTCAAAAGCAGGCTGTGCACATTGAGCTTCATTCTTTGATTTCAGTTAAACTGTCCTATTCACATCTTTAGGGCCTTCATTATCTTTAGATCTGTCAAGAATTGACACAACGTGGAGTGTGGAGGCTCCTTGTGCGTGGGAAAATAGTCCATGTGGGGACTATCCACCTGTGGTGGCTTGAAGGCGTGGAGGAGCACCACTGGCAGGTTGCTGGCCAGCGTTGGTGGTGATGGTTGGCTAAGGTGGCCGGTGGTTGAGAAGAAGAGAGGAGAGGAGCCTTGAGTTGTTAGAATATCTGTATTGCTCAAAATAGAATAGAACGGGAGACTCTCTTTTAATAGAGAGAATATATCCCTACAATTGAAAACAAAAGATCTTATCCCTAATAAGAAAAGATCTTATCTTATAAGGAAAGATTTTATCTCTAATAAAAAATAAATTCCAACATATTTTCCTAAAACAACTTTACTAAAAATAACTAAGCTTGCAACTTAAGAAAAGACACCAAAATTGGTACCTTGGACTACCAAACCGCCGACCCTGATGGGTCCCTCAGATGCTGCCACGTGGCTTACTTTGTTCCCAACAAGATCAATTTGAAGATTCCTTCCAATTGGAATTGCCATTGTTATTGGATATTTGGCAAAAGAGGGCAGGGAGCATGTAGCTCACCAGCACCTAAGTTACGTGCATCTTAGGCATATTTCTATATACAATGAATGTTTCAAAATGAAAACTTAGGGATTGGAATCTGTTGGGAATAAGGGCCACGTGGGACAGTCACGTGGTAGCCAGCAGTTCACGTGGTAGCATCTAGATTCTAGAAGGCCCAGTAGGGGCTGGGGTTAGAGGTCTAAGGGACCAAGTTTTGGGTCTTTTCTTTAGTCAAGTTTATTATTTTTAGAATAATTTTTTTAGGAAATAGTCTGGGACTTGGTTTGC
Organism: Thalassia testudinum; assembly: GCA_037157565.1. NCBI lineage: Eukaryota > Viridiplantae > Streptophyta > Magnoliopsida > Alismatales > Hydrocharitaceae > Thalassia > Thalassia testudinum. The sequence goes on from JAZHRO010000030.1 coordinate 62,539,041, forward strand.
TTTTTAGAGATAAGATTTTTCTTATTTTAGAAGATAATGTTTGTTTCCAAATTAGTGGGATATGATCTCTATAAAAGAGAGCCTCTCCTCTTTGTAATTCCTTGAGTTCATTATAATATTTTTCAATTATTCCAAGGCTCCTCTCCTCTCTCTCTCTTCTTCTCCACATAGCCAGCCACCATCACCACCAAGGTTGACCACCCTCGTTGGCCAACAGGGGTAGTCGGTGGTTGCTCTCCTCCCTGTTTTCTTGATGTGGACAGCCCACTGTTGGGGCTATTTTCCCACGTACAAGGAGCCTCCACGCTCCTCTTGATGCGAAATCTGACATGATATCAGAGCCCTTAGTCTAGGCTCTTCTTGTGTGTGTAGGTTGACCACACATTGGTGATATGTGCATCCAGAAAGTCCACGACGCCTTACGCAGAGAAGGAAGACTAGAGAAGATGGCGGAATCATCCACGACGATCGGAGATGCCACACTTGGATTGGGAGAAAACAAGGTAGTTGTCTTCAGGACAACTATCAAGCTTAATGGGGCGTTGAACTATGTCTTATGGGCTTGTGCCTTCAAGATTTTTGTTGGTCAGGAGAAACTTAGTATTTTCCTCAAGGAGCTACCGGAGTTGAAGGATGACAAGAAGGAAAAGAAGTACGAGGAGAATTATGTGGTCATGAATTGGTTCATGAATTTGATGGATCCATCCATTGCCTTGAACATGCTCTACAAAAGGAACGCATACGAGATTTGGATAGCCCTCGAGAAAAGGCATGCCCGAACCTCAAGTAATGCACGTATTATTGACCTCTACATTCACATATGAACAACTAGTCAATGAGATCTCTCCTTGATTAAATATTATGAGAAGATTGAGGCATTGTTCGAGGAATTAGACATTTACGAGCCCTTGTGTTGCGACAAGCAGGGGGAGACAAGAGCAGATTGGCAATCCGCCAAGTTCACTCGATCCATTGGGGAAAGATGGTTCGAGAGAGGGGGAGAGCGAGAGAAAGGGAGAAAAAATGAGAGAGAGGGAGGAGGTGAGGGGAGAGAGACCTTCTCGCATGTGGGGCGGTCGAGCAGAAGGCCTCGGGGAGTGGAGGGTGGTCAAGTAGGAGGAAGAGGAAGGTGGAGACTCGCGTTGCAATAGGTCTGGGCAGGGACGGTGCTGATCGTTGCTTCAAATGCTTGGAGGCCGACACTGGGCGAGAGACTGCCGGGAGCCCTTGCGCTGTTGGGGCTGTTAGGGCCTTGGCCATCGGCGGACGCAGTGCGGTGGGGTTGGATGGCGGAGCAGTGCGCGAGTCCAGATGCGAGTCGTCCACCACCACCACAGGTGGTGGTACCCGTGGTTGAGGTGGAGGCTCCTTGGTCGGCAAACACGGTTGCCCTCCGTAGCCTGGTGGGTGGAAGTCTTGTAGGTGAGTTGGCCTTGGGTTAGTTGCTGATTTCCGAGGTGGTGGAGGCCTTAAGTGATGAATCGAAGGGGTCTAGCATGAAGGTCCTTCCTTCGGGGGACTGGGGAGCCCTTGTGGTGGGGCTTTCCCCGGTGAAGACGAAGGAGCTCTGTTTTGCGGTCTCCCAATTGAGGTCGGGAATAGTGGTGTGGCGGATGGCTTGCACCCACGATGGGCTACGGAGAGAACGCCCGTCGGAGAGAGTGCCAGTAGTATTGGTGGTCGAAGGGGTACCTTGGTGGCTCATAATGGTGGAGGTTCTCGAGGCGGTGGTGTCCCCGTTCGTGCGCCTCCGTCGGTGTGGGGGAACCGGTCTCTCGGTTGGGCCGCTTGAGGCGGTGGAGTTGAAGGCGGGGGCGGCGATGATGGAGAAAGTGCTCCCTTGCCACGGTGGACACTCATGGGTGGTCTCGTGCGCTTGCAAGAGGGCCTACGGGAGGAAGGCCTCGTATGCGGAGGTGGCTGGAGGAGCGGTGGCCTCGTATGCGTGGCTGTGGAACCATCGCATCCCCGATCTAGGGTTTTGCCCGATGATTGGGAGCCTAAATATCTGAGTGCTGACGTGGAGTCGGTCCTGTTGATCATGGCATAGTAGCCATTGAATGCGGCTGTTGCGGCTACCTCGGAGGTGACTTTGCATTTGGAAGACGAGGAGGCACTGACTATGGTGCGGTCGAAGGAGCGGGAGGTGGCGCCCTCTGTGTGTGGTGATGAGGGGCTACTGTTGGGAGACGAAGTGGTTCCCATTTATGATTTGTCAGGCGCGTGGGTTGAATCCCCACTGGATTCGAATGGTGGAGATGACGCTTCGGGCGGTGTTGAGACCCATGACCCGCTTCTGATGGAAACCGTTTCGAAGAGCTTGGGCTTGGGTCCTCCCTCGACACCTCGAGTGGTGCCGATCGAGGATAATGCGTTGATCTTTCTCGACGAGAGGGGGGCTGTTGACGTTGGAGAAGGAGCTCGACGTCTGTCTTCCTTGGGTACGGAAGAGAGGGAAGTCTCCACCGGCCTCCCCTCAGCGGAGAAGGGGATTGGGGCTTGGGAGCGACGGTGATGGTGTCGGATTTGTGTCTTGGAGAAGGGTCGCCGCGACGGCAGGTCGAGGACTCATCCTTGGTATCAGGCGATCGCTCGGCAATCCCCCTGTCTGGGTGGAGACCGCACGTGGTAGATGGTGGTTGGGGAGGAGTTTTTCGGTATAAACGGAAGTGGAGGTATCGAGGTTCAGGCCGGGGACAGAGGGTGATAGTGGACGGCCATGCCAACCCGCCACAGCCATTGGCGACAGTAACTCTGGATCTTGAGGATGGTGAAGTTCGTCGGACTGCGGAAGCATGTGGCTTTCGTTTGGCGATGAGGGAGACATCCACCTGTCCCACATGAACGGTGTTGTTACGTGGAATGTGCGGGTCTCAATGACCCATCAAGGAGGGCGGCGCTAGAGCACTACATTCACTTGTGGAAAGCGGATGTTGTGCTGTTGCAGGAGTTGAAGCTTTCTGATTGTGGTACTAGGACGTGGAGGGAGATCGGAGGCTCATGGATGGAGCGTTTTTGCTATGTTGGAGCAGCAAGCCGCTCCGGAGGGCAGATACTAGGGTGGCAGGAAGATGTCTTCTCCTTAGATGATTGCTTTGAGGGTGAACATGCTATCTCGGCGAGGTTGATACGGAAAGTAGGTGGTGCCAAGATGGTGATCACAGGGGTTTACGGATTGCCAGATGCTCAGGCGAGGGGTGATGTGGGAGGAACTCATGTTAGTAGTTGCGGAATGCAATGGAAGTCCCTGGTTGGTTGGAGGAGACTTCAACATTACTTTGCAGTTGGTGGACAGGCTAAGGGGCGGGGGAGGCAGGACCCTGGATCTGATGAGTTTGTTGAGTTTGTTGTCGTGCATGGCCTTATAGATTTGTGCCCGACATCTGTGCATACACATGGAGGAACAACTGCGATTAGATATCCAGGATTCACAGATTTCCCTCCAACGTGGAGATGGCAGAGGCCTTTCCCATGGCGGAGGTGTTCCCTCTTGAGAGACCGTTCTCAGATCATACACCCCTGATGTGACAACCTAATGAGGGAATGCACTATGGCACCTACTTCAAGTTTGACAGATCTTGGCTGCTGGAGGACGGATTTCGGGGTATGGTGGAGGAGAGATGAAGCTCCTTTGTGGTAGAGGGATCAGCTATGCTTAGTCTAGCAAGGAAACTGTCTATGTTGAGGAACCACCTGAAGGTTTATAAGAAGGAAATTCGAGCAGCTAGGAGGGGCAGAAAGGAAGGGGCTTTGGCGGAGATCACCAGGATAGATAGACAGAAGGACCAGGCCCCTATCTTGATTGAGGATAGGGAGGTTAGGATGAAGATGACGCGAGTGGTGTAGGAGGACAAGAAAGCAGAGGTGGAGTGAAAGACGAGATTGAGACAGAAGTGGTTGAAGGAGGGTGATTCTAATACTAGGTTCTTCCACCAAATGGCATCCGCCAGGAGGAGGAATTGGATAAAGATGTTATTCATGGGGAGGCTTTCTCGGGTAGGGAGGAGGTGGGTAGAGCTACGGCAGACTACTTAAAAGAGTTCACAGGTAGGCGCAACAGAGGTTGTTGGCAATGGAGGGGGGAGGATGTACAATGTGTTACTGTTGCTCAGGTGGAGAGCCTCACGACCAGCTTCTCGAAGGATGAGGTGAGGTGGGCGATATGGGGGCTGAATGTGGAGGGATGCCCTGGACTGGACAGTTTCCATGTTTTCTTCTTTAGGGAATTCTAGTCCTTGGTGGGGACGGATGTGATGCAGATGATGGAGTTTGTGACAGGGAATAGGGGGGTTGACAAACTGAATAGATTTTATATGTTCTTATTGCCTAAGAAGGATGGTGCAGAAGAGGTTTAGGATTTCTGTCTGATTGCACTTTCGAATGCTGTTTAACTTATTGTTGCCAAGGTCTTGGCAAACAATCTCAGAGGTATCCTTGGAGACTTGATCTCCCCTGTGCAGACGACCTTCGTGCTGGGAAGGGGAATCTTGGACGGGTTTGTAGTTGCTATGGAGGCGTTGGCCGCTTGGAAGAGGGAGAAGAAACATGCGTTTCTGTGAAAGGTAGACTTCAGCAAGGCGTACGACTCTGTACAGTGGGATTTTCTGTGGGCGTCCTTACTAAGGAGAGGTTTCCCCACGATGTGGATCGGGTGGATGAAGAGATGTGTGACGACATCTTTCTCAATCCTAATTAATGGGAACCTTGTGGGAGGTTGGGTGTAGCCTAGGAGAGGGGTACCCTTTAGCACCTATGTTGTTTGTGCTGGTGGCGGATGCCCTAGCAAGGGCAATTCGCAGGGCATGTGATAGGGGTTTGATTAGAGGTTTTCAAGCTGGAGAGAATGAACAGACGGCAATCCTGCAGTATGCTGATGATACCTTGTTTCTGGTCGAAGGAGTGGGATTGGAGGCTAGGAGATTGAGAATAATTCTGGAGCCTTTTGGCACAGCATCAGGACTGCAGATTGATTACCAGAAATCAACATTTGTCCCAATGAACATGGTGGCTAAAGAGGTGGAGACGGTTGGTGGTGCACTTGGGACGGAGGTAGGGTCTTTACCGCTGGTATATCTGGGCCTTCCTTTGTCAGATAGGAGGCTTAAGCTACGAGATTGGCTTCCTTTGCTGGAGAGAATGGAGAAAAAATTGGCAGGATGGTCATCTAAATTGTTGTCTAGAGGTGGGAGATTTGTTTTGGTGAAGGCTGTTTTGGCATCTATACCATCATATTTCCTCTCTGTTTTTAGGATACCGAGATAGGTTGAGAAGAAGATCTCCGGGTTGATGTGAGACTTTTTCTAGTCTAATATGGGGGCAGCAGGAAGAGGGGCGAGGTTAGTGGCCTGGGAGGAGGTATGTAGGCCGGTGCAGGAGGGGGCCTGGGGGTTAGGGAGGTGGATAATGTGAATGTCAGCTTTCTAACGAAGTGGATTGCCAAGCTTATGGGTCGTGAAGAGGGGTTGTTTGGTGACGTCATGAGAAGTTGCTATGAACCCTTTATATCTTGGGGGCCTTTGGAGTCTCCTCCTTTAGGGGCCTCTTTCTTTCTCAGGGGGTTGACAACGGTGGCAAGGAAGGTGCGGACATTCTTTTCTCCTATGCTGGGTGAGGGAGATGTTTTTCGGTTCTGGCTGGATAATTGGCAGGGGGTTGGCTTGTCTCTTAATGCCAGATATCTTCATCTCTTTAGGGGTGTGGTTGATTCGTCGGCCTCAGTGGGAGACTGCTGGACCAGGGCTTGGTGTCTAGTCTTTCGAGGGGGTTTCTCTGACTAGAGGTGTAAGGATTTTCAGAGGTTGCAGGAGCTGGAAGGATGGGAGCCAGAGGAGGGTGGTGACTGTTACTCCTAGGAAGAAGGTGATTTTTCAGTGTCGAAGGTCTTCTGCAGATTGAGTAGCAGCGTGGCCAACCCAGACGTCGATTTTTTGAGACTGCAGACTTCTCTGGGAGGTGGTGTGTCCACTAAAGGTGAAGATTTTCGCATGGTTGATGAGGGGGAGGATCGTGACAAAAATGTAGAGAGCAAGGTGGGCCCAGATGGATGACGTGAGTTGTCCCCTTTATGGAGGAGTGGAGGACATTCAACACCTCTTCTTCCGGTGTCCTTTTGTGGTGTAGGTGTGGCAGAGGATGGTGATTGACTGGATTGTCCATTGGGATGTCACTAGCTTTTGGTCTTCTTTTCGCAAAGGGAATGCCCAAGAGGGGCAGATATCTTTTAGATCCAAGAAGGATTGAGCTAAGATTTTGGCTGTCTTATGGGGCGTTTGGCTGGGTAGGAATGTGGTGATTTTTGGGGGAGAGAGATCCTATGTTGAGAACTTTTTTTCTTACATTATGCCCCATGTGGAGTTCTGGAGATCCTATATGTAATTTCTGATGTAATTCTTTTTGGTGTAATGAAATGATCGTGGGTGGTTATCATTTGGATAACTGCCCTTTCAGTTAAAAAAAAAAAATCCACTAAGTTTTTGTCAGGGTTGCATCCCCGTTATTGAGCCACCCACGATCAAATCTTAGCTTCTGACGGAAAGATGGATCTTGAGATTATCTTCTGCTGTCTCATCAAGATGGAGATCCCCAAGAATGAAGACATGTCGAAAGGCGAGAACTCTACACTTGCAATTCCAAAAGCAAGTGTGGCGGTGTGGACAAAGACGTGGACCTGGTTGTGTTTACCTGAAGTGCCACCACTGTGGATGTAACAGTCATTCATAAGACAAGTGTTAGGAAAAGTTCAAGAGACCACAACACGGGGCTACTAGCACATTGTGTGTGGACTCCCTAATTCATGAAGATCTTGAGAAGCTACGAGCTCTACTTCAAGAAAATAAGCCAACGACGGCCATCGTGACGACTACTCAGGTTGCCACAGAAGTAATGACTCCAGAAGTCATAAGAAGCTTCATCGTCGACTCATCGAAGAAGATCGAGAGCTTGGCTCTCGAAGAAGATGAATGGTGGGGAGTTTAGGCTCACAAGTAGAAGATTAAGCCGTCGGCCTCCTGACCTTCAACTTGAGGGAGAGTGTTGTGAATAAGGGTTACGTGGGACACCATGTTAGATTTGGCATCAAGAGGAGCGTGGAGGCTCCTTGTGTGTCGGGGAAACTGCCCCAATAGTGGGTTGTCCATGTTGAGAAATCAGGGAGGATGAGAGTAGCCACAGGCTGCCCTTGTTGGCCAGCAAGTGTGGTCGGCCTTGGTGGTGATGGTGGCCGGCTATGTGGAGAAGAAGAGAGAGAGCAGAGGAGCTTTGGAATAATTGGGAAATATTATTATGGACTCAAAGAATTACAAAGAGGGAATGTTCTCTTTTACAAAGAGAACATATCCCACTAATTTGGAAACAAACATTATCTTCTAAAATAAGAAAGATCATATCTCTAAAAAATAAAAAAAATTCCAAACTATTTCCTAAAATAATTATTCTAAAAATTGCAAACTTGACTCTAAAGAAAAGACCAAAAACTTGGTCCCTTGGACCTCTAGTTGTCGGCCTCTGCTGGGCCTTCTAGACGTTGCCACGTGGACTATTGGTTGCCACGTGGCTCTTATTCCCAAAAAAATATTTAGCAAAAGCATGAAGTGCACAAAATTTCTTTAAAATCGAATGGCCCCAGCACCTCCATCAAGTAGGACCAAATTTTGTTATATTTAAGCTGTCGAAATTGAGCCCCCTTTTATATAGGGGGTAGGAGTGTCGGATTGGCTTGAAATTTTATGCATAACATGTTTCTATGGAGTGATCTCATCCCTAAATTTACACTCCAAATGTTACTCGTAGTGAAAGATGATAGCTAAGCTTCACGTAAGTTATGCATAAGTAAGCTTCACATTCTCTTTTCTCTTGGCAATAAATCATTTCCTAAAGGAATAGGTGTGGAAGTTATAATTATAAACGATGCTCAACTTGATGGAAGCATCGATTTATGCATTTATGTTAATTTTTACTTATGTGTTCGTTTTTCTTTGGCTTATTTTTTCTGGAACTACCTAAGGTTCCATTAAAAAAATGAAATGATTTTTCATCATCTCAATGGAAGTAGTGAGCCTTTAGCAATCTTTCGTTGAGCCTAGGGATTTTTTACTATTTATGTTAGGATTATTTTTTTAAATAAGCAATTACTTTTCTCTCAATATGATATCAGAGCAGCGGTCCTAGGTTGGTGCATCGATATCCCACGAAATATTCCCCCCACCTCCCACCCCTCCAAAGATGATAAAAAACACAACATAGTGGTGATTTGATCGAAGGCAGGTGGATGGCGAGTAGTAGCAGTAGCGACAACGTTGGAAGAGGGCAGGTCAGCGTTGTCGCCCCTCTTGCCAGCGCCGCCATTGGCTCCAGCGCTGCCAATGTCGCCCCTAGGGGTTCGATGGCCCTGCTGGCATCGCCTTGGGGGGGCTTGTTTGTTGATTGAGGAAGGCAATATATGGGTTGAAGCAGAGTCTTTGTGCTTGGTTTAAGATGCTTAACACAGAGATTGAGAAGATTGGGTTCCAATGCTTTACTTCTGATCACTCTGTCTTCATCACGAAGATGGAGTGTGGTGGCCATACCCGAGTTGTTATTCTTGCTGTGTATGTGGATGACATAATTTTCACTGGTGATGACAAGGATGGGATTGCCCAAACTAAGTTCTTCTTACAGTCTACTTTTGTTACCAAGGCCTTGGGAGAGTTGAGATACTTTCTAGGGATTGAGGTAGTATGACAGGGTTCGTGCTTGTCTGTCACAGAGACAGTATACCATTGTTCAGGAAGTTGGCCGCCTAGGCCGAGTAGGCGGTCGCATAGTCGTATGTGGACCCCTCCCCGAACAGTATAATGCAATGCGGTTCTATAAGTGGGTCTGGGCGAGTAGTCGGATTGAGTAGGCATTTACTCAGTCAAGTAGTCACCTGCTTTTGAGATAGATCCACCGATGAGGTCTTTTCGAAAAAACCCATGAAAAAAATAACTTTAGGATCCCACGTAAAAAAATCCACCTACAAATCAAACATCTTGGATCTCCAAACAAAATTTCCTCAAATAACCCCCAAATAACCCATCCCCTAACATCACCGTAAACCCCATATGAGCGAAACCCATCGCCTTTAAACCCTAGTGGCCATCGCCTCTCCATTACCGCCATCGCCTGCCATCGCCTCTCCATTGCCAATTGTTGGCTGCTGCTACTTCTACGTTTTTGGGTAACCCCTCATCAAATGACCCTACTGGTTGCTGCTATGTTTTTGTCTTTCATCGAATGGGGTTACAAGCATATCCTATCGAATGACCCAACGCAGAATAAGCATATCCTACTTCCCAACTCAAATCACCCTGAGCTAATTCGGTCTACTTCCACTTCCACCTCAACCCTTAACCCCTCATCGAATGACCCAACGCAGAGGGCGTGTATGTCTCTCATTTGTATTTTACATGTTTGTTTATACTTTTTGAATGTTTATCTATGATTGTTCATATTTGTCTTTCATTTGTATCTTACACGTTTTTTGTCTCCTTGTATGTCTGTCTTTCATTTTGCTTTCTTGTACTAGTATCTCTTAGGTTTAAACATGATCAAGTTTCTGCTCTTGTATACTAGGTTATATAGTAATCAAAGATGAGTATTAATTATATTTTTTAATTATACTACTTGAGAAATTTGCATGATTATAATGTTGCATATAACACAAAATTTGATAAATTAACTAATTATTTTATTTTTTAATAAAAAATGCAAAATCGTATACTCATCCGCATACTCGCTATGCGGTGACCCAACTGATCGCATACTACATACCGACTTCCTGAACCTTGCAGTATACACTACAAATCTTTCAGGAGATAGGTTTGCTTAGGATCAAGCTCTCTGGTATACTTGTTGGCCCTCTACCTGCACATTCTTATGATGAAGAGAATCCATTGTATGAAGATATCGCCTAATATCGTAGCACAACGGGTCGTTTACTCTATCTTGCTATTATGAGGCTTGATATCAGCTTTGCAGTGAGTAGGGTCAGCCAACATATGCAGGCTCCACATTACGGTCATTAGCATGAGGTTTACTTTATTCTTAACTACCTTAAGGGGACACCAAGTAGAGGGTTGTACTACAGAGATGATGGTAGTTTGGATATTTTAACCTATTCTGATGCAGATTATGCTGGGTCTGTAGATAATCGATATTCTCCTTCAACCTTTGCAGTTTATCTTGGTGGGAACCTTGTCTCCTAGAGAAGTAAGAGGCAAAGTGTTGTTGCTTGCTCGAATGCAAAGGTTAAGTATAGAGTCATGGCACATGCTTCTTGTGAAATTATGTGGGTTACCTTTTTACATGATCGTGGCATCCAAGCCACTATGCCAGTCCCACTTCTCTGTGACAAGTGAACCACATCCATTGTCTCGAATCTAGTCTTTCATGAGAGGACCAAGCATATTGAGGTAGATTGCCATTTTGTTCGTGATGCCGTCCTCACAGGAAAGATTAGCACCCCGTATGTTTCCTCGGAGCTCCAGCTAGTAGATATATTTATCAAGGCCCTAAAGAAGAAATGTCTTGATCTTTTTTGCAACAAGTTGGGTCTAGTGGATATCTATGCTTCAACTTGAGGGGAAGTGTTGAGCCTAGGAATTTATTTACCGTTTATGTTATTTCTTGGATGACTTTATAATTTTTCCAAACTTCTTCAGTATAAAAGAGAAGTTAGGATTTTCTTTTGAGAATAAGAGACATTGCTTTTCTCTCAACAGCTTTTATATTCTTATGTAATCGATTGAGCACTCTTTAAAATCGACTGAACCGTCATTGAAATGGATCGAATTCCTTGGAATCGACCGAACATTCCTTGATATCAATCTCAACATATTCGGTGTGGTTGCGTCGTCCATTGTAATGACCAAGTCTAGCAAGGCCATGAGTTGATACATGTCCACACAGTTGCTCTGTACCAATAGAAGATATGACAGCTACTGCAACCCTTGCTTCTTCAGGTGGAACTCCAAGTTGCGGCGTCAAAATGCTGCTAAGATATCAATATTCTCGTTTTCATATTCAGGGGTATAATTAATCAATGTGTAATATTTCGTACGAACTTGGAATCCAACACATGCTTTATTCTGTTTGTAATGACATAAGTCCCTCCCTCCCTACAACTCTTGAATTCAGAATTCTCACAATATCCGAATCCGAGCATCTCAGCATATACAATTCTTCTTTTTGGGACTATTGGTTTGAATTGATATGCTCGATATTGATGGATCATACCTACTCCATTTTTTCTTTCTTTTGTCAATCAGTATCACTCTTTTTATACTTTTGCTCCTTGATGAGAAGGGGTTCGATCTCTCCTTACCATCCCATTTTTTTCTCAATTTTTTTTTGTCTATTTTGGATTTCATTGATATTTCGGTAGGTAAATTAATGTCTTTGACAACGAATGAATCATCTTATGTCACGGATAGATTATTAAGGGACATGTTTGACATTCAGGTATCCACTGTGAAAGAAAATTCTCTAAAATTACCTAGAGGTGGAAGATGCAGATTTATTGATGTGAGATGACAAAAAAGGAAGTTCCATCTATAACCCTAGTTTGAAACATGATGTTAGCTTAGTTCTTTCTTCTGTACATGTCACCACCATACTTATTGTCTTTGACTTGGGTGATGATATCAATATTTTCCCTATTAAGATTATACTTTGTTTTCTAGGAGGCAACACTTGCGGTTGCTGAAGTTCAGAGGGTGCAAAGAGAAGGCAAGGGGATAGCTCATGCTTGTGCCAGTTCAAGGGGCAAAAAGTGTATATCTAGTAAGTCAGCTTCTTATTTGCTTCTATTCAAATAAAAGCAAGTTTAATGAGGCAGAAGCAAGGATTTCGGTACATGATTTCTAGACAGTCAGACGTCAATTAGTTGGACTTGTTTCCTTGTTGCCCTTTTTTTCTCCTTTCATTTTATGAATATGACTGTTTTTCTTTTTATTTTTTTATACAACTCAAGAGGAACGGATTTTCCGTGTCGGTAATGTTCGTTACAAAATGGATTCATCCAAGAGGACACTAGTCAGAATTCCAGGTACTTTTGGTTTCTTTAGAAAGAAGTTTTTAGTGAGTCTGCATCTATATACCTTGTATGGAATTGCTGTTTGCTTTATTCTGCATTGTTGTTTTTGTTGTATGTGTACCGTAGAACAATTTTAGATGTACTTGTAATACCTTATTAGAGACTTTGCAAGTGAACATTTATGTGAGATTGAGTGCCTGTATACCATGAATTCCGAGATTTTCCATAAGTCTTTGACTTTCTTTTTGATCAAAAGATGGCATTTTTTGCCTGGTTGTTTGGCCAAGTTTATTACTTGGTGGTTGTGTTCTGTACGTTTTAGATTGATGGACTATTTTTTGTGTGTATTACCAGCAAGTTTTAGCACATGAGGCATGGGTGAGTGTATAACTCATCCTGTTATTTGGGTTCTTTTCCTTGTTACAGATGATGACTCGTCTAACAATCTAGAGTTAGGAGGACAGAACAGTCTGAAGTCCATCATTCCAAGGAGATTGATCATTGACCATGATGAGTAAGTGTAAATTTACAGTCTTGCAAACAAAAACTGACCTGGTGTTCTACATGGTGCAAGAATTTGTTATTTCTTCTGGAGCCTTTTGTCTATTGGTACTTAATTATCTGCTACCTGGGTCAGATATATTCGAGTGGGTAATGGTAATCAACTTGTTCGCGATCCAAAGAGACTTGTTCGCATTTTGGCAAGTGAGAAAGTTCGATGGAGTTTGCACACTGCCAGATTGCGTCTGGCCAAAAAGCAGCAATATTGTCAATTCTTCACCAGATATGGAAAGTGCAACAAGGAGGGGAAAAGGTGTCCGTATATTCACGATCCCACAAAGGTCGCTATTTGCACGAAGTTTCTGAAAGGCTTGTGCTCTGGCACAAACTGCAGATTGACTCATAAGGTAAGCATCTACCAGTTCCTGAGTTATGTAATGTGACAGGTGCAGCACCTGTATTAAGATTTATCTACTGTCACAAAAATTGCAATATCTTCCAGGTGATTCCTGAAAGAATGCCAGATTGCTCATACTTTTTGCGAGGTAATTCATTGCTTTCCCTGCTGCAAATATTCCATAATTGGGAGTAAAAACCAATGATGTAGAAATCTGTTTTGCATTTATTCAGGCCATTGCACAAATGCCAGTTGTCCCTATAGGCATGTAAAGGTGAACCCCAGGGCATCAGTCTGCGAAGGTTTTCTCAGAGGTTACTGTAAAGATGGTGATGAGGTTTGTTTATGCTTTTTTCATGTTACGGTTGAAAGTTATAATTTTTTTGCCATTTGCTTTACTACTTATACCTCTTTGACAATATTTCTTGTTTATGTTTAACTAGTACAATCTTCTGTCAATAACTCTGTACAAATTACTTGCACCATGTATTTGGAGCTTACAAACTTACAGTTATGTAGGGGAGACTGGAATAGTTCCTCAGTCCTATATATATATTTGTCTAGACATTGCACCTCCAAAAACATAAACATACTAGAAGCATTATACACAGGTCTAGCAAATTGAACATAGGAAAGAGCTACAAACTGCAATTTATTGATAATCTGAATGCATCATGCCTTCAGATTGGCACATGCACATCAAAAGGCCTGCTCTTCAGCAGTCCCAATCACAACAGACGAATCTCTCACGGTTTATTTTTTATTGGGCCACATCACCCCTTTTCCCCCTTGATTACTCCATTTAAGATTGCATTTCTTTCACAAATATCCACTGAACATGCCTACAATTGAGCCTAACATTCATATCTAAGGGCATGATAGGTCTTACTGCTGTTGTGTATGTGCTTTTTCTTAACTTTTGAAAAATCTTCTTGTTGCATAGTTTTCTTGAAGCTCTTCTCAACTCCAATCAACAGACATTGATTTGGGGTGTCATATCCTCACTGATTCCTAAACAAAGAACTATATGTGAAATATTTGCATCCCAATCTGCATAAAAATAATTGCAAAGATTATTTCGTGGCCCTCAAAATTTAAGTAACTATTCCACACCATTTCAAAAATCCACCTTTTTTAAAAAGGAAATTGTTCCCCTCTCAAAAGCAAACTCTATTTTCCATGAGGGTGCCCTTCAATTTAGCCCCCGATGATTCACTGTTTTTTGGTCAGAGTGCAGCAATGATCGTAATGGTCTCCAATGGTATCTACTATTAAGCATGGATTTGATTAGACAACGAATATCATAAATTGCTGCTTTCTTTGAATCCCATTTTTTTGAAAGGGTAGTCCCACATTGGACTTGCATTACTTATCCTTTGTCCAGAGCAGAGGTTGTGTTATCAAAATTGAGGGCCTGATGGCAATCTTTTAAAGTTGGTCATCTGCTGCAAATTTTGGAGTTGGCCTATTTAATGGTTGAACTAATTTCCCACGAAAAAGAGGGCTTGGATTTTACTGTGAAGTCCGCAAAGTTGAAAGAAGGGTGCTTGACACCTCACCCATTATGTTGCAGCATCAGTGGCTGCAATACTTCCAACCTCTCATTGGCAATGACAGGATGAAGTGTGGCTTGTGTGGTCTTCGCAATAGTGATGGGGGCAGCTTTGATGCTGACAACTTCAAGTAATGGAGATTGTGGTAATTTCTGAGCCAAATGTAGCAATGATAAATCTTTGCAATAAAGAACAAATACTATGAACTCATCTTTGCTTGTCATTTGCCATGTGGGGTGCAAATCACAAGACTACCTGCAAGAGTGCTGATCCAGATTGATGGAGAAAAGAACTGGGATTGAGAAGTTAGAAAGATGAGAAAGATTGAAACATGTCCTGATCCACATTTGAAAAAGGAGAGAGGTGATGATACGGAGGGTACTTGAGTTCAGATGAGATAAAACACTCTGAAGAGAACTCAATATCCTTCTTCACCCAACTAAAAATTGTCCTATGGACTCTTTTATATAGAGGTGGAGGCATAATATTAAATAAAGTAATCCTAAAAGGGAAAAAGGAACAAAAAGGATAAAATGATCTTGATCCTCACAACTGACTTGAATTACCTTTAAGGCACTTCCACCTTTTTGGTTCAGTGAATAGAACAAGCACCTTTCCATCATAAAAACCAAAATCTCCTGTTTTTGGCTCCCCAGAAGGAAAACTGCAAGGCAGTTGGATTGATCCATTAGGATCAATGTACCACAGAAAGACAACTGAACCATTAACGTAGAAAAGTATCAAGGTTGAATCTACTCCAATCATAGTCCAAGCACTACCATCAAGGCGGAAAAGCATTGAGGTTGAATCTGCTCCAATCATACTCCAATCATTTCTGTGGAAGACAAATCATGATAAAGAAGCAGAGAAGTGCCTCAGGAATAGCCATACAACAACAACAACAACAACAACAACAAAAAAGCCTTTTCCCACACTAAGTGGGGTCGGCTACATGGATCCAAGAAAGCACTCAGGAGTAACCGTATTAAGTAAAAATTTGGTGGATGGACGAAGGCCTGTTCTAGTTCCTCAGATTTGAAAAAGATGAAGAAGCTACTGTAATCCCAAGTAAACTGTCAAGCCCAATTTAAGAGAATGTAATGCATTTTTGGAAAAAAAGAACTTGGGACATGGAGATATCAAATTGAGTGCAACATTTTTATTTCCATCTGGCTTCCCCAATTTACTATCAAATGAAGGTCAGCACACCACACAAGCCTTACCCTTTATTAAAAGCTGCTGACATAGGTGGCTATCTCCACATTCATTCCCACAGCCAGGAATTGGTGAAATCTCACAGCATCAAGCCAATGAAGGAATGGTGATGCACAGCTAGATAAGAGCTACTTAATACATAGACAACAGAAGCAAGGAATACAGTTACACCAGTTGTTGAGATCATGTTTCCATTTTAAAATTTCTGAAGATATGTGAGTTATAGCTTTCCAAACACTTTTGTGGAAAATACAATGTTTTATCATGCAGTTTCATCTCTTTTGAAGATTATCAGCAGCAGTATTTTTCAGAAAAGATTATCAGCAGCAGTGTTTTGTTTCTGTGCTAATAAGTGGGAAGCATCTAACCTTCTTTGGAGAAACGCCACTTTAAATGATAAAATGGTATTGATATGTAAGTCCATATTCCTCTTGTTGATATCTTATGAGAACATTTAGCTGAGTTAATCCTGGATCACGAGATAGATGCAGTTTTTTAACTTTTGTGCATGGGGATTTAGCTAGGGCACTATTGTGCTGCATTATGAGTATTCTGCCATTCCTGTAATACAATTTTGTAAACACCAGATAGTAATTAGTTCAGGGACATAGGATATACCAGAGAGGCCACCGGCGATTCAATGCACTTATGACATCATGGTTGATTCTAGCTACCATGCACATCCTTTGGTAGAAAAGCCACTGTGACCTTGTCTTCCAGTGATAACAACTATACATGCATTGTTGGCTGACAAGGTAGATGATTTATCGACATGGGTTGCTCAATGTTGAGAATCTGCTACTCTGATCCGTCAAATTTAGAACTACTTTCTTGAAACCTCGGCTGCTTGAACTTTCTAGTTGCATTTGGGTTGTGTCTTTTGTGCCTGTTGGGATAATTAATTGGCTGATCAGATGACTATCTTCCATGTTAGTCATGCATTGATAATCTCTGGAATGTTGCAAATTTCAATATCTTCTCAAAAAAAATGGCACTCTGGAAACACACTTTGTATAGCAGTACGTTGCAATAGGAAAAAGCACCTTTTTGCAGTTAAGCCAATAGATGACAATCAAGTTCTTTTTCTGGGTTTTTAATGTATGCCATCACCTGACCTTTAACAGACCAGAGTTACATCAGGATTTGAAACGACTTGCTAGCTCTCGAAGTGAACACAGGTGCAGGAAATTGTGTTCTTCAAAAAATCATATTCCATTCTGGAGGGGCTATAAATTGACAAGATAAAGATGATAAATCCTCTAGTGAAGAGGAATACTGCCTTGGATGTAGGCCTCTGACTTAAAACAGAAAAAAGAAGGGAGGAGACTGGGTCCACTTCTTGAGGAGCTCAAGGTTCAAGGTTGAAATGGGACTGATTATGTCTAAGGTTTTTTTTTTTGTTTTAGGAAGTCTGCTATGGTGTGTTCAAGTCCAGGGAGTCAGGTTTTATTGGCAACCTGAGGGTTCTTGTAGGGTGCCTATATCCATTGTGTTGGTATCCTAGGACGGGCCTGAAGGTTTGTCATGTAGTAACAAGAATGCTCTATTTAAGGAGTTCAGGTACAGGCTTGAAGGGCATGAACCAACATCCTACTGTCTCCTCTCGTCTTCATGTGTGGTTGGAGGTTCTTTATCCCCATATTACCATTACGATCTGTGAGGATTGGGTATCAAAAGGATTGCGAAAAAGAATCAGCACCGAGTTGAGCACTCATCCTTTCTTCTTCTTCTTCATCCTTGAGATGTGACATATCTTTTAGGGGCTGAGGATGAAGATGGAGAGGCTAGTTGGTGGCAGAGTTGCTGCCTGTTAAGTCTTGAGTAGGAAGACAACTACTGAAATTGATAGGAACCT
Organism: Thalassia testudinum; assembly: GCA_037157565.1. Classification (NCBI taxonomy): domain Eukaryota; kingdom Viridiplantae; phylum Streptophyta; class Magnoliopsida; order Alismatales; family Hydrocharitaceae; genus Thalassia; species Thalassia testudinum. The sequence continues at coordinate 62,556,614 of JAZHRO010000030.1, forward strand.
ATTTCTGGTTGCTAACAATGTATGTCTGGGTGCACATGTGGATATGGGGAAAATGGTGGATATGGGTTATAATGACAGTTTGGTCACAGTACCAACGGTGATTCACAAATGGTACCTGACACTTTAGCAGAGGGGGAATACCTGATACTTGAGCAAGGGGGGAGTATGGGACCAGTATTCTAGGCTTTGTTACGATGTAGGAGAATTTTATGCTTCTACATATGGTAGACAACAACAGCAACAAAGTCTTTTCCCACACTAAATGGGTTGGTTACGTGGACTCTTTGCCTCCGCTCTAATCTATTTTGAGTTATTTCTAAGCTTTATATTAAAGTAATTGAGCTTGTGCTTAACAGTTTTCTTTCAACATTTCTTTGGCCTTAGAGGGAGTTTAACATCCAACTCCTCAGATCGGATTGAGGTATTGAGATGCCTTTTCTGCAAATGTCTAAACCACTTTAGTTGTCTCTCATTTTATCTTCTATCAGTGTTACCCCAACTTTTTCGCATATAATCTCATTGGGAATATGGTAGAAATTTCGTTAAAGTGCCTTAACTTATTATAGATCATAGGATTATTGGCATATGAATCACGCGAATCGGCATAAGGAGCAATAAAGAAACATGTAAAACTTACTTGATGTTATATTTATTTTTAACAATCATCTGTTCTCATTTTTTAGTAGATGGATATATTTTGATTTTTTACTGATAGACTTATAGTTAATATTTCTGTTTTTTGGGGCATTAACATGCATTTTACCATGTGGTCGAGCAATTAGTCATCTACAGTGTAGTTTCATAGTTTTGGCTAATACACCCCATGATCCAAACGGGAACCAAATGGGGCTCTTCTTTCCTAACACAGTGCCAGAAGAAGCATAGCTATGTCTGTCCCGATTTCGAGGCAACAGGAAAATGCTTTCAAGGTTCTGATTGCAAGCTTCATCACCCAAAACCTAAAAGCAAATCAAAGAAGAGGAAAACAACCGATGTCAAGGTGCACAGCAAGGGCCGCTATTTTGGATCTGGCATGGCTGTCACTGGTCAGCCACAGATACTTGGTGCAGGCAAAAGTACCGATGATGCTAGCATGGAAGGCATTTTTTCTGAGGGCCGTATGGTTGATTACATCAGTCTAGATGTTGGATTTGAAGAGAAATCAATGGAAAAGAATGACGAGATGGATTTGCTTCCACATGAGTTGGATTCTGACTTGTCTGAGGCCCTGGCATATGATCTTGATGCACTTATCAAACCAATACACATCATGAACAGGAAGGAACACGACATCACTGATGCGGCCACTGTGGGAACTGATTAGATTTGCAAGGTTTGAATACGGAAGAAGTGTTGGCATGCATTATTCTCCACGTGCAGGTGGCTTGGTTATTTTTTTTCACATGTCATTCTTTTTCTATTTTTGTACTGCTGTTGGTAGAAAGGCAGTTTTCTTTCTGCAGCTGAAGATAGCTGTGTTTGATAGAGCAATTATAGTCGTGAAAACACTTACATGTAAAGCATTCTGTAGATTATGGAAACTGATAAATCTCATTACTGCGACACTTCTACTGTTTCTCATTGTGGGACTATCTTGTGAACTTTCTGTCATCCAATTCCCTTGCTATCTAATGAACTTGTTGTTCGTGCAAGTCTACAGAAAAACTCGAACTGTCTGGAGCATATAAATGCTTTGCTTGCAGATTATCTAGTCTTACCTTAAATGTAGGAACACAAATTCCATTGACCTTTAGCGCAAAGAAAGAACTACTCACAGACACGACAAATGTTCTGCCAAACCGAATTAAGTATGAATCTGTTGCCCGAAAGAAGCACCGTGCAGGCATGGTGATAGATCGTAGCAAAGTAGGCATCGAAAGCATTTTTTAGCCTTTAAGAAGATTACAAGAATGCAGCAGATGGATAGGTTAAATAGAAAGCTGGAAACGTAAGTATTCTGCATCCAATACAAGCAGCTGCTTTCAACCTGTAAGACTCTTGATAAACCTAGAGACAAGTTTTTGCTTCATGGCACTGGCATATACGAACCGGAAATACTCAGGAACTCTCGTCTTTTCTTCTTGTGTGCATGCTCTGGGAGGCAGCTACATCCTTGGTTCCCTAAGCCACGAGTCTACACTCAATCAAATCTTCAAAGGGCCTTCGGTACTATTGTTTATCTGCAAATTAAAATATCATTGACTAGAAACCGTTGTCACCCTTAGTCCTAGTGAAAGGAAAACCAGCCTTAATTTATCTTTTTCTAAGTTCTTTATCTATATAAAATCTATTGGATGCGTTTTGAATCATACCGAAACCAATTAGCCATTCACAGAAGTTTCTAAGCGCAAAGCTGCAGCGCAATATAAGCGTCGGTGAGAATAGCTGTCCATTTCAGACATGTAGTTATCTAATTCTAAATGGAAATGTTATTAGATGAACGCTCCCACTGGCGTCTACTTATTCCTTACAACGTATCCTCCTGTGAACCACTGCGCAAGAAAGAATATGCTTGCTGGTTACCTATCAATAATGACCTAATTGTTTGGGTAAATGGGATAAAATCCTCATTTCACCTCATTTTTCCACTTGCACTCGTATCAGCATGATGATTTGCGTACAATACCCTATCAATAATGACTTCATTTGGGGAGGGGTGAGCGCGTGTATGTGAGTTTCTTGACTGCTATATTTCATGTCTTCTAACTTGACACTACGCCTCAAGTTCCAATTTTGACCAACATGAGTCATCGTTTAAATTTATTTGGGACTAAAACTGGATCATAGAATCTAACTTACATGGTTGACAAAGCTTAAAATACCTTTTGGTGAATGAAAAAATATATTCACAATTTATATGGTAGAAAGGAGTGGATTGAAAGCTTTTCTAGTGTCCATTTATTTTCAAGGAGTGTGACAGATAAAAGATGTTTACCAACCTGAAGAGCCCCCCACAAAAAAAAAACTCTGCTTGATTTCTATAGAGCCATGAAAGCTCAGGCTTCTGGATATCAAATAATTAATGGTGAAGCTGGGGTTCCCACCACGTTGAAGGAGATAACTTTGAGGAGCTTCTGTGACCATGAACCTTGCAATTTTTCCAAATGAAATAGAATTTATCCTAGTAATGAACTGAAATAAGTGGAAATTAAGATATGATATCGTAGACGATAGGATATTTCAATGACTGTCTCCTCTAATCAATTTCCTCACAACTGACTTAATTTGCAATCAGCCAAGGTAGCTTTTGGATACAATCTTTTGGATATATGTATATTCAAATTCCCTGAGACGGTTCCAAGTGGAAGAAAAAGCGAAGATGCATGTTCCAACTTTAAAAAAAGTAACAACTAATTGAGGAAGTCAAGAGAAGATGAACCAGCATCCCATATCTGACGACTGATATATGCCTAGTTATCAACTTCCTTTGTAGATATATTCCGATATATATCACTTTTATTTTATTTGATCCCACATCAGCTCCCTCCTACACTCTTTACTCATACATTAAAACCGTAAGTCATTTTTCTAATGTGATGATATTTCTAGAGGCAACTTCAGAGGAAGCAATCCTCCAACTCTTTTCAAGCAATACCTATTAACCAGAGAAGGTCGATATGCCACGACAATCGAAGCGACTGTAAGCAGTTAGTTGTGAAGGTGCATGATGGGCTCCATTGTATCGACAATGGTGAAGATGTTTTTTGCAAGTAAATGAGGATATTGATGGTGGGTCTTGATGCGGCAGGGAAGACCACCATCCTCTACAAACTTAAGCTCGGGGAGGTCGTCACCACCATCCCCACCATTGGTAATCAACCGATTCTATTCACTAGTTCCACTCTATACTGTACTCAAATATCCAGCCATGCACGCCAATATGTTTTCCATATCACCTTTCTTGTTTACTGCACTTACCCCTCTCTTCATATATGTATGGCTACTTGCTTATAAAAGACATTTAGGAATCATGTCTTTAACTATACATAACCATATGCCTGGCTGTGGAGAAATTTGTTTTCATCTGCTACAATTGCTAATCAGGATATATCAATTTCATCGATATGCAAGATTTTGTAAGAGGAGGCTTACAACAGTTTAAATATAATACAACAACCATTATATTCTTCATTTTGTATTTCTATCAAAGTAGTTACATATTACGATAACTGCTTTTCTAGCATCTACGTGGTACTCTAATGATATAGAAAGTTGCACCTTTCTTTTCCTTGAAAGGGGTCATAACAATCGATTTATTTAACAGGTTTTAATGTGGAAACGGTGGAATACAAGAACGTCAGCTTCACTATGTGGGACGTGGGCGGTCAAGACAAGGTCTGGGCTTCTTTCTAATTTCAGATGTGTGTATGTGTGTGTTACCCGTTGATTATGCTGACTTTGATATATATATATATATATATAATGTTGTTTTGGATTTTCAAATAATTCTGCAGATCAGACCTCTGTGGAGGCATTACTTCCAGAACACTCAGGGTCTAATCTTTGTTGTTGATAACAATGACAGAGAGAATCTCAGAATGTTATGCTAAGCGAGGTCTGTTATGCTTCTGCCATTTAATTCGATACCAGTATTCCACGTGTTTTCTTACCTATAGAATTTTCGAATCACTGCACGGATCGATGATGCCTAAATTCATTGGAATAGGTAGTAATAATATTGCTAGCGTAAATAAAGGGGAGACCATATAGACAGTCCATGTGACATTGTCCAAGTAGCATTAGGAGTCTAAATGGTCGGCCACCGTAGTCTTAGGGTTTTTGGCTTGCATGTGAAGGAAATTTTGTGTCACTTATGGTAATTTTGTTAGAAATAATTATGAAGATATTGGATTTTTTATTTTTAGTTAATTAAGATTTGATTTCTTATCTTCTATCTTAGAAATAAGATTTTTTCTCTTTAGAAAGAAAGTAATACCTAGTTATTTGAATTTCAATAATAAACTTTCTATTCCAAAAAAACTCATATCCACTCGCCCTCCTCATGCCACCTCTTTTGCTCTCTCACGCACCAACTCTCCTTTTCTCTTCTCCACATGCGTGCTCTCAAGAAAGAAGAAGAAGACCTCCATGCACCTTCAACTCCAACAAATACCATAAAGACTGCCATGCAAATAATTGCAATGACGTTCTGATGTTTCAATTTTTCCCCCTATAGGATGAGCTAAATCAGGCATCACTGCTCGTGTTTGCTAACAAGCAAGATCTTCCCAAGGCCATGAACATTTCTGAAATGACCGGTAAGCAGCGGCTGCACCGCCGCTGGTGAGTTTTTCTTGGTTTTCAATTTGCTAATTATTGTAAGAACACTTGGTTTGTATCCTTATAATATCTTGAGCATCTCTAACAATCAATAACCAACTCTGGGTAATTGTTCAGGTATACACAACGTGCATGCACCACTTCAGGAGAAGGCCTCTATGGAGGACTTGACTGGCTATCGAGCAACATTCCCAGCGAAGCAAAATACGCATCACTACCGCTGCTCCGTGCCCAGGAAGCTTAATTAATTAATTACTCCTCTCTGAATGAAATATGATTGAGAAATGTAATCACAGATTTGGTCCAACCAGCTCAGAATATATTGTACACCTTGCAGTGTTTATTATGCGCTTGTTTTAAATGTTAACAAGGCCCAAATATGACTCGCAAAAAAATTAAAAGCCCAATTATGGTATGTATCTGACTTTATAAGCATGTATTTCTAAACTGGAAGCCTGGGGTTTTGTATTGACGTGGAAGCATCTATGAATTGAATGAACAAATTCTGGTGTCTACTCGAGTGGATGTTCTGCTCAATTCACAACCAGCAACTTTGACATGAGGTTGATCACTTTTTGACTCTCCCGTTGAAGTTACAGTAACACAATTAATTGTTTGGTTATCTAAGAACAACCAACTAATAAACATATACACTGCATCTCCATCGTGTATGTCTTTTGGATTATCTGAGTTCTATTTGATGCTAGCTTCTCCCTGTGCCGAACCAATTATTGCACAAATATTCTTCTCGTCTGACCTGTACAGGCTACGGCAATACCATAAACAACATAATTCAGTTGATTAGTTATCGATGGTCGAATAGCTAAATAAGACCTATAAATATGGCTGGTTTTCAGTTTACAGTCCTCTGGGTGATTCCTCTGCTACAGTACAACGACCATGGACAAATGTGTATGTTGCATTGGTTTGAAGGAAGCGAATCCCACGATGAATCTCCTTTCAATGGGAAACTTATGGGTATGAGGAGTAATGGATCCAAGTAAAAGCCAGATTAAACCCGTACTATTAACTTCTTTGCCTAAAAAGATCACTGTTTTTTCAGTGATGTTGAATGATATCTAAGGAGTAAATTGCCAGGAAGTGGATAAGGCCCATACGTGCAATCTCATGTGAAGCTGAAGGCACCATAAATGGAAACCTATCTCCACTTTATGGAGAGCCAAAAATGTAAACTATCCTAACTCCCTCACTTACCTCTCCTTCACGCGCCCCCCGACTTGTACCACATATAACAGGTGTTGTCTCACTCATGAGCATAGCATATGCTGTATAATCTGAATAGCTCCGGTGCCATCCGTCTTATTTGTATTGCATAGAATCGGTGTTGTTTGTATCACATAACACCGGTGCCGTAGAACCTGTGCTTTTTATATTACACGGTACCAATGCTATGTGCATAAGTGAGATCATGTAACGACCTGAGCCGAACGTAACTCTAATCAGGAAAAATCAGTTTTGATAACTCATTGTGTATGGGTTCAATGGATCGAAGGTAATTAACCACTTAAAATACTTAAGTCTAAGTTGTTAAATAGTAATTCTCATTTCTTGTATTCTACTACTCATGTTCATAAGTTTCCTATGTGAGACTATTTTTAGGGGTACTACATCCTCCCTGATATCCTCATCAAAATTCATCAATCAATCAATATACTTTTAGTAATAGTGACGGCTCCACTTCATGGTGTATTCTTTGGTTGTTCCAAGGGTAGTCCTTTCCTTCTATTGGAGGAAGTTTGCTTCTGATATCGTTTGTACCAATCCAAACATAAATCTGAATCTAATTGAGAAAAACTTACCCTGACAACTTATTGGGTATGGATCTATTTGATACCTAATAATTCCTTAAAATGTTTAAACTTAAATTATCAAGTAATAATTCTCGATTCTTATATCTAACAAATTACTTTCATAAGTTTACTGCGTTGGACTATCTTTAAAATGTTAAGTCTGTACCTGATAAGTTGTCAAGGTTAATTTTTTATTATTTGACTCGGGTTTAGGCATGGATCATTGTAGATGATATTGACGCTATATGGTATTTCCAAGGAAAAAAACATCAGCTAAATCCTATTCAACTCCCTTTTATTTTATCCACGAATGCATAATCTCAATCTTGGTGACAGAATCTAATGCTTTGCTTTATTCTCCACGCCTAATGAATGCACTTTCGGAGAAGGAGAGAGGGAAAAGACGAGAGATAACGGCATGTCCAGCATCTCCAACATAAGTTCCAATATTCCCAGCAGTTAAAATAGTAAACGGATTAGCCTTAGCCCACCGATCACCGACGTTCCTCTGAATTGCGGAAGACACTCTGATGCTTCTCCATATGCCTAAACGTGCGGGGAGAGACCGTTTGCTCTTCTACCACATGGCTCAAATCAAAACGCAACTTAATTCTAATCCTCAAATGAAGTCACAAAGAAATTTCCACCCATCCTTACCAACAAATATGCTCCAATAATAATATCATAGTAGCGAGTTAATTATATATAGGAGGTGGCCTCACGCAAACATGCTCATTCCATCAATCCTGCCTTTGGCAAAGCTGTAACTAGCAGGGGTGAGCAAGACAAATATAGTGGTTTTTGGAGAACATGGAGCTCACGCTCATCCTTTTACTTGCCCACTGGATTGCGATTCCTTTTTCGATGGCGGCTCAGCCATTGGGCATGTTGGAGAAGGAGGCCTTCCTTGGAGAATTCAAAGTACTTCATTCCCGGTTATTCACCAAGCCATCAAGCACGCATGGTTCAAAATCGGGGATTAGAGGTGGCCCTGAAGATAACCATTCCGGGCAAAAGACGAAGGGTTTTGGTCTTGATCGCAAGGTCAGCCCCGTGCTTAAGAACAATGGTATTCTAATCGAAGTCAAGCATCGAGGGCCGACCACGAAAGGAGTTGGCCACGCATTTGTGAATGCAAACACTCTTGGAGAAATCAAGCACCCCAAACCAAGTGTAGAACCATGCAATGATCTTAGGAGCAATTGCAATCTTCGTCATACCATTTGCTCCCCTCCAAGTCAAGGATTGCATCCTGGGCTTAACAAGAAAGGTTCCTCCAAAGAAGTTCATCATGTAAGGCCAAGCCCAGAAGTAGGCTCTACTGTCAAGGGTCAAGGCACCTTTGAAGAAGGCAAGCGATCGGGTCCTAGTCCTCGTGGCCCAGGCCACTAGTCTATTCTATTGGTAGTAGCAAATGTTTTGTAAATTTTCGATTCCTTCGTCTCTCTTCTGAATCAAAAATTCTGTGAGTGGTCGGGAAGTCAAGAGAAGAACTGTACCACATCTAAAGATGCAGAGCCCAAAAAGCGATTACTAGTTACCATAAATGGGTTGAGCCTCCCTGTTTAAGTCAATCGAATTTGAATCGTATGCTCTCATGTAATATTAGAGCTATATCACTCTAATGACCAAGATTAAACACACTGATTTAATGACCAAGACTAAACTCTATACCACCCACCCATTTTGTCCGCTTCTAGGATCCAAAGACATGTTACTAAATATGTGGAAATTAATAAGTGATCAATATTATTGGATTAGGCATATCCACTTCGGCCAATTGATTCTGAGTTTCATACTTTCGGGTAGCATCAGAGCCACACGATCTAATGGCCAAGTTAAGATCCATGTCACCTGTAACTCTGTTTACTTAGGTTCCATTTGTTTTGCATGTTAAGTGTTTACCACATCACTTAACATGTATGGAAACGAGTTAATATACCTGAAACTTTTTTTTTTTTAAAAAGAAAAGAGTAGTTATCCAGTGTGATGATTACCCAAGAATATATATAATAGAATCAACAATATTCATCCATACAATAGTCAGACCCCAAGGTCTCCCACTTACAAGGAATTAACCCAAAGAGTAAACAAGGAATTAATAAACTCAACAAAATTCTCCATGTAAGGTCTCTGACCCCTAAAAACCACCGCATTCATACCCAACCAAATACCCCAAAGAACTGCCAACGGCTTGGCCTTCTCCTTCTTTGTACAGAAGATGAAATGTCCACCAACACCACCTCCGCTTCTGAAGCTATGCCAGAATTCCTCGAACAAACGACACTCCCACCACCTCCCGCCCATCCTGTCCCAAATTTGCACCACAAAAGGGCAAGTGAAAAAAAGGTGGTCAACGTCCTCCTCATCACCACCACACAAAGGGCAGACCTTACATTCTCCAGGAGCCCACCTCACCCTCCACACCTTAGTCATCAGCCTTCTCCTCCTAAGGAGCCAGGCAAAAATCTTGACCTTCAGTGGACACGCGGCTTTCCAAATCTGCCTACAGTCCCTTACCAGATCCAGCTCCATCTCAGGACCAATAGTGGACAATCTCCTGTATGCAGCCGCTACAGCAAACTCACTTTCATCCCAACCAAACATGTCTGTACCAGACGCCGGATGCAGTCCCTCCAACTCTTCAAGTAAGACTTGAAAATCGTGCGCTCTCGCATCTGATAGACTGCCTACGAAGCGCGGGCACCACCCACCTTCCCATACCTCAGCCATGGATGCCATTTTGTTCTGGGACAAGGCAAACAGTCTCTGAAATCTTCTGCCAAGCACTCCATCACCCGTCCAATAATCCTGCCAAAATTTGAAAATCTCCCCCGTTCCCAACACATGAACAAAGCAGTTCCTCACCTTAGGAGCCACCGTCGACAAGCCTTTCAAAAAGTGAGAGGCATCCCTAGGCGGTGACACTAGGAGATCCTAACGCACTGGACCACCATAAGTCATCTCGAACACCTTGCCAATCACATCCCCCTACCTTCCAACAGGCACCCCACCCACTTCGCCAACAGACTGTCATTAGATCTCCCTAAATCCCTCACCCCGAGCCCCCCGTCTTCCAATGGTCTGCAGACCTCCTCCCAAGCAACCAACCTGGCACCCTATCCACTCGTCCCCTTGTTGGATCAAAAGAAATTCCTCATAGCTCTCTCTATCTTTGCAATCACCTGTCGAGGCATCTTCAGCATGGAAGTGAAGTACGATGGCATTGCTGATAGAACCACCTTGAGTAGGACCAACCTCCCACCTCTTGACAGTAGCCTGGACGCCCACCCCTCCAACCTCCCTTCCAGCCTCTCCACCAGGGGGGGGCCCAATCTCTCACCAGAATCCTCCCATCTGACAACGGTAAGCCCAGATATTTAATCGGGAGCTTAACCTGTTCTGTGCCAAGTCCCAAACTACACCCCCTCACCTCTGTCTCAATCAGATTGAAAGGGATGAAATCTGATTTAGCCAGGTTAATCTGCAATCCTGATGCCTCACCTAGTAAGAAGATAAGGAACCGCATTCTTCTGGCCTCCCTTTCTTCACCTTCAATGAAGAAGATTGTATCATCTGCATACTGAAGCAACGGGATACTCGTCCCATCTCTTAAGGAGAAACCACTCAAGTTTCTCTCACAAGACCTCTTAGCTGCCCTAGCAAGAGCATCCACGGCAATCACAAAGAGCATCGGGGCCAACGGATAACCTTGTCTCACCCCCCTCCTTGGTTGGATCCAACCCCCAGCTGGGTTTCCGTTGATAAGAACCGAGAACGACGTCGTGGTGACGCATCTCTTCATCCAGTCAATCCACACCAGCGGGAACCCCCTTTTCACCAAGGACGCCCAAAGAAATGACCACTGGATCGAGTCATAAGCTTTGCTGAAATCGACCTTCCATAGGAAAACCTTCTTATCTCTCTTCCAAGACAAAAGGATTTCCGAGGCCATCACATAGCCCTCCAAAATATTCCTGCCAGGAACAAAGGCCGTCTGCACCGAATCTACAATCCCACCCAGAGTCCTTAATCTATTTGCCAGAAGCTTCGCCACCACCAAGTAGATAGCATTCGAGAGAGCTATCGGTCTGTAGTCCTGGATCTTCTCAGCACCCTCCTTCTTCGGCAGCAGGAACATGTAGAACTTGTTCAGCCTATTGAATTCTGAGTTACCAGCTCTAAACTCTTGCACCACTTGCATCACGTCTTTTTTCACCATCAGCCAGAACTCTCTGTAGAAGGCAACCGGAAAGCCATCCGGCCTTGGACAACCATCCGCGTTCAACCCCCAAATTGCCTCATGGACTTCATCCTCCCCAAAAGAGCTCGTCAAGAAGCTGGCATCTGCCTCCCGGATCTGCGGTATCTCAGACCCTAACCATCTCCACCTTCCACCCCATCTCCACCTAGTAAAGTCTCTGAAATAACTCGCAGTTGCCCCTCTGTAACGACCCGATTCCTGAGTCCCTACGAGACACGAGAACCGGACCAACTCGACTAATCCCAAGACCTAGTCGTCCAACGATGAAGTAACCAAAAGAGCAGCAAAATAAACTACATTCAGTATGAATATAACTAACAGTAAGGAAATACGGCAGTAAAGAAAGAAGCCACTACAGTATACACCTCCACAACAGTAGAACAACATTCATAACATAATATAAACTGCGGGTAAAGAAAAGTACAGCGGAAACAAGAATTACTCACTACAGTGGAACCAAAAAAAAAAGAAGTGGTGCAAGAGAACAGTGGTAACTCTACTGGATTCTACTCGGCCCAGCGTCCTCTGTAGCCACTGACCCTGGCTGCTCAACACCTGATCCTGAAAAGTATCGAGTGTAACACGTCAGCAAAACGCTGAGTAGAGTGACAGCTAAACTAAAGAAACAGTAAAGTATACAGTAGCTGTTTTAATTTTCTTTCTTCCTTTATTTACGTCTTTCTATTGTCTCAAAATTTATCTATTTCTTAGATCCTTCACTTGATCTCGAATGTTCCTCGTGGGAACGATCTTGAATTACAGTCTTTTCCGAACAGTAGAAGTAGCACGTGGTGCTCTCTTGACCGAGAGAGTCCCCCGTGGTGATCCTACTCTCAGTCAACCACCCCAAGGTCACGGACAGGCGTAACGGTGACTACGGCACTGTTGAACTTATTTTACGAAGCTACGCTAACGTGTTTGGTTTTGGAAAACCCGTCGTTGTAGTTCGAAAGCGAAGGATTCGTGTTCAACAAATAAAATTTATACCGAAATTAAAATTCCGGGTCGAACACAGGGAGGCGAACGTTTGATTTAAAAACTTCGCGTTTCTTTTTATTTTGTCACAAAGAAATTCAATTTAAACTATCTAAGTATCTACAACAAATAAAAGAGACAGAGGGAGTAAGAGAGAGAGAAAGAATACTATACATGGAAATCAAAATGAGATGTAGAATAGACAAGGAATTTATCATAAAAGAGATCGTTCGTTACAACTAGAAAACATAAAACAATTACTCTAGAAAGCATTAAAAGAATGGAGGGAGAAATGTCCTCCTCGACGATCGCTCGGAGGACGAATAGACTACTCTAGAAAGCAGTAAATCTATACTAGAAAGCAGTAAAAAGAATAGGGAGAGAGAAATCCTCCTCGACGGTCGCTTTGAGGACGAGCCGGACGGGACGACGCCTGGACGAAGGAGAACGAAGCGGGACGAAGGAGGACGAAGCAGAAGAACGGGAACGAAGCAGCACGCCGTCGTCGTTGCGGGATCCACTTCCGAAGGGGGACGAAAATTTGGACTTTATCTCGCGAGAAGCATCCCGGGTGTGGGACAAGCTTCTCTTGAGCTTTGGAGAGGTAGAGAGGAGAAGGAAGGGATGAAAATTTCGTATGGAGGGGGTCTCCTTTTATAGTTGCAAGGAGTGGGGGCAAAATGGACATTACATCTTCAAAATAATAAATAAGGGGTCTTTAGTGACGGATAAAACCGTCGCTAAAGCCCCGCCGTCGCCGTCGCCGTCGCGCCCGCTCGGCTGGCCTGCGCGCGTAACGCATACGCACGTCCGCGTCGTCTCAGCCGTCCGATCGCGAGATCGGACGACTTAGATCGCGTCCGCGCCCGCTGCGTAGCGCACCGCCCGCGTGTGATCGCGCGCCCACCAGAGCGTTCAATTGCGCGTCGGCGCTATCGGGCGCGCGCGGCCGTTGGATCTTCATCTGACGCTCGTGCGCGCCCGCTCGCCCGCGCCTTCGACCCCCTCACCGCGGCTCGAACCCGCGACCTCCGCTTCGCCCGCAGCTGCGTCGCCGCTGCGCTACGCGGGCGAAATGGTCGCGCGGACGTTTTTAAACGCGAGCGACCGCAGCCGTTGGATCGAGATCCAACGGCGGAGAGGAGACGGTGCGCGGTCTTCACAGGACTCCTGCGGCCGATTGGGCGGCTGGGATGGCGCCACGTGGCGCTATCTTGGCCGTCCATCTTCTGGAAGTTGTAGATGGTGCCACGGATGTCGGATTGACTCGATTTTTGTGTTGTTCGGCTGCGATCGTCGATCCGAATTCATCCGTGTGGTCGGATTTTCCATCTGAAGTGCGGATTTACACCATCCTGGCCCTTGATCTTCTAGGGTTCCCCGGTCTCTATCTGATGCTACGGATGCCTGATTAGGGCGATCTTGGAGTCGTTGAACTCCAATCGTCGCCCTGATCATATCCATACGGTTGGATCTTTGATCCGAGGCCCCGATAAAATATTTGCCCTGTCCAAGCACATAAAAGGAGACAATTAACCTCCATTTTATTCAAACTACTCTAAATGCAAGATGATGCATGTAATGCAATATTTATATCATGAAATGCAATCCTATGCTTAAGAACATGCATAAATAGACATTTTAAGTAGTGTAAATGTGTTTACATCATACCCCCATGCCTATCTTTTGCTAGTCCCTAGCAAAAACTATATGCTATTTATAAAAGAATTAGGTTAGATTATTTGGACCTGAGTTATTTTCAATCATTAAGAAATTGTCTCCTTAAGAACTGAACTTTCAAAGACACAACAGTGCCCAGGTATCAGCCAAAATGCAGACCGCCTCAAGCCTCGCCTTATTCAAAGAAAAATTTCTTTTTCTGTTTTTACTCTCTTTTTTTTTTTTTTTTGGATTTTCAAATTTTAGGGTTTAAGAGTGGCTTTCTACGGCCATTCAACTCACCCAAGATTTGATGAGAACCCTAAGTTTTAAGCATCTTATTGTGATTGTGATAGACTCGTTGACCGGCAATTAAAACGGACTTCGGATTTCTACGCCTCTAGGTGACCTCAAAAAGAATTCTGCCTAAAGGTGTATCTTTACAACCGGTAGCTTTCTCCCTACTTTTATTTTTTTAACGGGGTCAACACAAGGGTGAATCCAGTGTATATCTCCCCGGTTTATTCTACTTCTCCGCTTCTTCCTAAGTGTTTTGGGAATTTTTAGTGCATTTTCTGAGCTGGGTTCTGGACAACCGGTCGATGAGCTGTTACCACCGACAACTTGCCAGCCATACTCGTGCGGCGAAGTGTGGCTTATTTCTTTTTGTTCTTTTCTCCTTTTTGATTTTTTTTTTTTTTTTTAAGTAGGTGGCTTCCCTGGTCTAAGATTTACCTAAAGGCAGTAAAAAGAGAAAGGTCCAGTGACTGGACTCTGGACAACCTACCTATGGGCTGTTACCCACGATAACTTGCCAGCCATATCACCCTAGAAGGTTCATTAGCTACCCAATTTCCGTTAAAATCGCCAAACAACGAGTCAGTGCAAAGAAAGTGTGTAGATGCTTAAGACTCAAAATTCCCTCACATCAGAGGGCGGGTTGATAAGTCGTGTACTTATCACCCAAACTTATTTACTCCAATTAAAATAAAATTCAAGTTGGCGAGAACTCGAAAAACAAATCCACATTTTAGTGGATATACGGGCTGATTAAGTCCAAAGACCTGAAGGGTCTTTGTGTTCAGAACATAATATAGTATTTCTTAAGATCGAAAATTTTCTTAAACCCAAATTCTCTTTCCTAATTTTGATTTTTTTTTTTTTAGAAAGAGAGCAATTTATATGAATTTCACAAAGCTGACCAACTAATTCAAAAATGAATCCACCCCCCCATGCCTAGCTGATGCAATGTCCTCATTGAAAAAGAGACATGAAAGAAAGGGTAGAATATGAAAGATGTCACCTGGATATGAAGCTCGTATCAGCCTTGTGTTATATGTACAACTGCTGAGTTTAATGCCGTCAGCTAGGCGAAGTCCAGCCAAAGAAGTCACAGAATGGCTAGAGCAACAGAGTCTGAAACGGGTTCTGGAAGATTATGGTCAACAACAGGCTTCAGACGTTGACCGTTGACTTTAAAGGTGTTACCCGTCTTTGGGTCAGAAATCTGAACGGCACCATTTAGAAAAATCTGATCAATTATGAATGGGCCACTCTATTTAGATCTAAGTTTACCAGGAAAGAGCTTAAGTTTAGAATCGAATAACCAGACCTTCTGGTTTGGCTCAAAGCTCTTGCGGGAAATCATTTGATCATGTAGAGCTTTGGTCCGAGCCTTGTAGATCTTGGCATTCTCATAAGCATCATTTCTAAGCTCCTCCAACTCAGATAGTTGGAGTTTCCTGGTCTTCCCAGCTAGATTTAGATCTAGATTGCATTGTTTGATTGCCCAGAATGCCCTGTGTTCAATCTCTACGGGTAGATGACACGCCTTTCCATACACCAGACGGAATGGAGACATGCCGATAGGTGTTTTATACGCCGTTCGGTAGGCCCAAAGAGCATCCTCAAGCTTTTGAGTCCAATCCTTGCGATCGGGCCTAACCGTTTTTTGCAGAATGTTCTTGATCTCTCGATTAGAGATCTCGGCTTGTCCATTCGTTTGGGGATGGTAAGGTGTGGAAATTCGATGATTAACCCCGTATTTGGCCAATAAACTCCGGAATTGGGCATTAGTAAAATGAGTGCCACCATCACTGATGATAGCCCTCGGAATCCCGAATCTACTGAAGATATTTCTCTTGACAAAGTTGATGACCACCTTGTGGTCATTGGTTCGGGTGGGAATTGCCTCAATCCATTTAGACACATAATCAACAGCGACAAGAATGTACTGATGTCCAAATGAAGGGATAAAGGGTCCCATGAAATCAATGCCCCAAACATCGAAAATTTCGACAGGAAGAATAGGGTTTAAGGGCATCATGTCTCTCTTAGTTATGCTCCCGAGTGCCTGGCATCGAGGGCATGACTGTGAGAAATCCTGGGCATCCTTGAATAAAGACGGCCAATAGAAGCCAGATTGCAAAATTTTTGCAGCCGTCTTTTTCCCGGAGAAATGTCCACCACACCCAGATGCATGGCAGAACTCAAGTATACTGTTGAATTCATTCTCCGGTATGCATCGGCGAATAATCTGATCAGAGCCGATGCGATACAGTTCAGGGTCCTCCCAAAAGTAGTATTTGGCCTCAGATTTGAGTTTATCCCGTTGTTGCTTGGTCCAATCCTGGGGGATTTGACCAACGGCCAAATAGTTAACAATGTCAGCAAACCATGGGGTGTGGACACCTAAAACTGTAAGAATGGTTTCGTCCGGAAAAGTGTCAGCAATCGGAATGTCCGGACAAGAAGAATCACCTAGGAGTCTCGACAAATGATCCGCCACCACATTTTGTACCCCGGTTTTATCCTTGATTTCAAGATCAAATTCTTGAAGAAGAAGAATCCAACGAATAAGCCGGGGTTTAGCATCCTTTTTAGCCAAGAGATGTCTCAAGGCCGAGTGGTCGGTATAAACAATAACATGAGACCCCAAGAGATAAGCCCTGAATTTTTCCAACGCAAATACTACAGCGAGTAATTCCTTTTCAGTAACAGTGTAATTCCTCCGGGCTTCATCCAAAGTTTTACTAGCGTAGTAAATGACAAAGGGCTTTTGATCAATTTTCTGACCCAGGACAGCCCCGACCGCGTAATCAGAAGCATCGGTCATGATCTCAAATGGGGTTGTCCAAATAGGTGGTTGCAAAATTGGCGCACAGGTGACTGCCGTTTTTAAGAAATCAAATGCCTTTTGGCATGATTCGTCAAAAACGAACGGTGTTTCTTTGGCAAGAAGATTGCTCAAAGGGCGGGCAACCTTCGAGAAGTCCTTGATGAATCTTCGATAAAATCCCACATGGCCAAGAAATGATCTGATTTGTTTAACTGATGTGGGAGGAGGAAGTTTAGAGATAGCATCAACCTTAGCTTTGTCCACTTCAATTCCCCGTTCAGAGATTACATGACCCAAAACGATGCCCTCTTGGGTCATGAAATGACTCTTTTCCCAGCTAAGGACCAATCGTGTCTTGCTACATCGCTTAAGAATCATTTCCAAATTAACCAAACAAGAGTCAAATGATTCTCCGAAAACGGAGAAATCATCCATGAAGACTTCCATAAACTCTCCCACCATGTCGGAAAATATGGCTAGCATACACCTTTGAAAAGTCGCAGGTGCATTGCATAACCCGAAAGGCATCCTACGAAAAGCAAAGGTTCCGTAGGGACAGGTGAAAGTAGTTTTTTCCTGATCCTCGGGATGGATAGGAACTTGGTTGTATCCCGAGTAGCCATCAAGAAAACAGAAGTACTTCTGCCCGGCTAATTTTTCCAGGATTTGATCAATGAAGGGCAGGGGAAAATGATCCTTTTTAGTGGCAGTGTTCAGCTTCCTGTAATCAATACAAACTCTCCAAGATGAAGCTGAACGAGTGACAGATTCTCCTTTCTCATTAGTCACAACAGTAATCCCGGCTTTCTTTGGAACAATCTGAATGGGACTTACCCAGGGACTGTCAGAGATTGGATAAATAATTCCTGCATCGAGCCACTTGATTTCCTTTTTGACCACTTCTCGCATATTTGGATTCAATCTCCTCTGCATCTGGCGAGAAGGGCGGGATCCATCTTCCAAAAATATTCTATGATTGCAGTAAGATGGCTCGATCCCCCTAAGGTCATGAATGGTCCAACCAATTGCCTCCTTATGCTCCTTTAGGACCTTAATCAATTTAATCTCTTGCTCCTTTGTCAATTTAGCACTGATAATCACAGGGAGCGTATTCTGAGGTCCTAAAAATTGATATTTCAAATTCTCGGGCAATGGTTTCAATTCGAGCTGGGGTGGGGTGATGATTGATGGTCGGGTAGATGCTGAAGATTCAACAAGAGGGAGAGGTTGTGAGTGGACAAAATCAGTAACCTCTTCCGAAGATGTTAAGTCAGAGGGTTGCGGGTCAAATTCATCAACCAAAGAGGAACTTTCAATTGAAGAAACTGTCAAACAAGTTTCAATATTAATATTATCCTCATCAAGTTCCTCAATAACTCCACAATCCTCAAATTTATTGATCGCCTTAAAAATATCTAATTTCATACGTTGGTCCCCAAAGGCGATTTCCATGCTACCGCTTTCACAATTAATGTTGGCCTTTGCGGTAGCCAGGAACGGACGCCCCAGAATGATGGGCGTGTTCCTCAGATTATCTGGTACATCCATGTCAAGGACAAGGAAATCTACAGGAAAATAAAAATCCTTGACCTTAACTATAACATCTTCAATAACGCCTCGCGGGTTTGTGACCGAACGATCCGCTAACTGTAGCGTTACTGAAGTTGGCCGAAGTTCGCCTAACCCAAACTTCTCGTAAAGAGAAGTCGGAATTAGGTTGATGGATGCACCGAGATCCAAAAGTGCTCTATCAAATGTGTAATCTCCGATAACGCAAGAAATCAAAGGAGCACCAGGATCTCTCCTTTTCTGAGGGAGGTAGTGCAGGATAACAGAACTAGCCTGCTCGGAGAGTACCACCTTCCTCGGAACAGATTCTCTCGACTTACGCTTTTGTGTACATAATTCCTTTAAAAATCTTGCGTAAGTCGGTATGTGCTTGATAGCATCAAGGAGCGGGATATTGATCTCAACATTCTTAAATAAATTCAGAAGCTCCTCATTGCTATCAACAGACTTCTTCTTCTTTGCTTTGGTTAAGGCTTCAGGAAAAGGAACACGAGTCAGATCTTTGGAATCGGATTCCTGAGCCTTGATTTCTCCTTTAGAATTCTCTTCTCTCTCCTCAGATTCTTCAGGATTCAAAAGATTAGAATAATGTGGTTGTGGATCCTGAGTCGTCTTACCACTTCTCAAAGTGACAGAATTTGCAGAAGCGTAAGAATTTGGGTCTTGAGGAGGGTTAGGAAAGATTGGAGGGGCTTGATTGACCATGAATTGTTGATTTCCAGAAGAAGAAGACGAGGAACCCTGCTCAACCACCTGAGCATGCGCGTGTGGGTCCCTCTGATTTCCGTACCCTTGGGCTTGATTGCCCGAATTCGTAATGTTTCGTGGGTTGGGTACGGGTTGGGATGGTAGAGATCCGGGTTGGCGAGAGTTAGCAATGAGCCCGGATTGCAAGTTGTCCAGTGAGTTTTTCATTTGCTGCATGAGCTGGAGCATAGATCCTTGCATCTCTACTATTTGATGGTTCAAATCAGCCTGCCCTGCGGGTTGACGGGCATTCCAAGCTGGCTGATTGATCTGATTCGGAGGCAACTGAGTATATACTTGACCCTGACCCATTGGTCGTTGCGGGGCATAATTGCTGGGTCGGAATTGGGTCTGTTGCCCCGGATTTTTCCAAGAGAAGTTAGGGTGGTTTCTCCAACCTGGATTATAGGCATTCGAGTAGGGGTTGGATCTAACATTCTCTTGTACAGCATAGACATCCTCATAAAGTGAGGATGGAGAGAAAGAAAAGGAAGGATTAGAAAAACTGGGATCAAAGGCCCCAGTTGGGAACCCATGGGGTTCCGAAAAATGCTGACTCATAGGTTGAGTCGCATCGAGTTGATTCACGAACTCCCGTCCAGAAAGAGCTCGTGAAGAATGGAATCCCGAATTTTGGGATTGAGTGGATTGAGAGTTGTTCATAGAATTGCCAGCCATGGACTTCATTGACATTTGATCGCGTCCACTTTGTCAAGTTTATTACAAATCAATTCCATATCAAATGAATGAGAGTCATGGACTTCATTGACATTTGATCTGGGTTGTTGGGACCGGTTAAAAGTATCCATGGAGGCATGATTTATTGAATTCTCACTCATTTCCTCAAATAAATCATGTGCACTATCTGCATCTTTATTAAGGAAATTGCCTCCGCAAGAAGCATCCACATGGTTTCTGAGTTGCTCAGTCAACCCATGATAAAAAATCTGTACGAGTTGCCATTTCGGCACCTCGTGGTGTGGACACCTCCGCAATAAGTCCTGGAATCGCTCCCAGGCCACATGAAACTGCTCCCCCGGCCGCTGGGTAAAAGTAGTGATTGCCCGTCTCAAAGCATTGGTACGACCGACTGGGAAAAATTTCTTCAGAAAGGCCGATTTCAACTCATTCCAAGTTGTAATTGGTCTTCCTATTGTCCTATACCAATGCGCGGCCTTGTCCCTAAAAGAGTGAGGGAAGAGCCTCATGATCATTTGCTCCTCGTTTACGTTTCGAGACTTGGTGGTCTGGACCAAAGTGGTCAAGTCCTCCAAGTGTTGAAACGGATCTTCGGAGCCAAGCCCATGATAATGTTTAATCAGGCTTAACACCTGGGGCTTGATTTCTACGTCACCGGCTGGAATCTGGACGCCGGGACGTTCCCCGTAATTTGAAGGATCATAAAAATCCTTCAAGGGCTGAACGCCCTGCATTCTCTGGAACCATTCTTGCATTCTCTGCATTTGTTCCAGCTGCCTTCGAAATTCTTCCTGTGGATTTCCAGGCAGAAGAGGCTGTTGTTCGGCCATGGGATCAAATTGACCAAAATCTAACTTGCGCCTCCTAGAATGTTCTAATGGTCCTTCTAATCGGGGATTCAATGACCGTCTTCCCAGCATAAACTAGGAGTAGGTCGGAAGGACCGGGGATAGGGACCCTGCAGTACAACAAAACAAGGCTGTCCTTAAGTGAGGTAGCCTAAGGATCTACTGACTCCCAACACCAGCCTTAAGACTGTAACTGATTTACTCTACTTGCGTCTGTATAATCCAACCAGTTAGAAGGAGGGACTGGGGAGAAGGTTCTTCCTTTGGCTTTCGCCTCCGGTTCCTAGTGTACCCCCCAGCCGCGGTCGTTTGACGCTACTCCCCTAGCTAGACATCAGATTAATCAGTACAAGTAGGTTAATCAAAAACAATCTCAGACTAGGCCTTGAAGAGCGAATCAAACCTTAGGGCCAACGTCTACTCAATTTTATTACGGCCTGGGATTGTGGTGCTTATGGAATGTGATGGGCCCTTACAATGGGTTGTGCCCTTAATGATTGATTGAAATTTGTGTAAGTGCGTGCACAACCAGGGTTTTCAAGCAAGATTATTTATAATGTGTGAATTTTAATGTTCAAATCCTGCTTAAGTAGCTTTTAGGGTTTCAAATTAGGTGAATTGCAATCAAATTTCTAGGCAAACCAAGTTGTAAAACACGGGTGAAGATAGTTTTCCTTTAAAATCAGAAAGAAAGCGGAGTGCCTAGAATATACTTAGATTGAAAACCCTAAGGAGGAGCTACTTGATGAGTTGGTTTTAAATAAAGTGGTGCAGCCCAAACAACTCAAACAATTGGCCACAATTGCACCACTAAGTTAGGCACTCAAAGATGGTTAACCTAGAATGATTTCTACTCTGTTATGTGTTGCTCTGTGTGTACCGGTTCCACAGATCAGAACCCGGTTGAGTAGAAAACAAATCAAGTTAATCAAGTGCCTTGAATGTGGGTGTGTGTTGTGTGTTTGTTGAAAGTTACCCCACAAAATTATCTTTTTGTTATTATTCCTTTTTTTTATGAATGAGGGTGAAATGAGTGTGAGTAGAAATCCAAACAACCAAACTATACCTAGGATTTATGAAAACACCTAGGTTAATTGAAATTTGGATTTAATGTGCCGAATGAAATCTATGGAGGGGGAAAGAATGGGGGAGCACTTACAGTTGTCTTCAACTGCACTTTACTCCAGTCTACCGCTTGTTGATTCCTTGATGGAGGTCTCTGCAAAACAATAGACACAAGAGAAAGCTAGTTAGAAAACAAATAAAGTGCAAGAAATGCGAAGAAAAGATCGGAAATCGTTGCCTCCCCGGCAACGGCGCCAAAATGTTAAACTTATTTTACGAAGCTACGCTAACGTGTTTGGTTTTGGAAAACCCGTCGTAGTTCGAAAGCGAAGGATTCGTGTTCAACAAATAAAATTTATACCGAAATTAAAATTCCGGGTTGAACACAGGGAGGCGAACGTTTGATTTAAAAACTTCGCGTTTCTTTTTATTTTGTCACAAAGAAATTCAATTTAAACTATCTAAGTATCTACAACAAATAAAAGAGACAGAGGGAGTAAGAGAGAGAGAAAGAATACTATACATGGAAATCAAAATGAGATGTAGAATAGACAAGGAATTTATCATAAAAGAGATCGTTCGTTACAACTAGAAAACATAAAACAATTACTCTAGAAAGCATTAAAAGAATGGAGGGAGAAATGTCCTCCTCGACGATCGCTCGGAGGACGAATAGACTACTCTAGAAAGCAGTAAATCTATACTAGAAAGCAGTAAAAAGAATAGGGAGAGAGAAATCCTCCTCGACGGTCGCTTGGAGGACGAGCCGGACGGGACGACGCCTGGACGAAGGAGAACGAAGCGGGACGAAGGAGGACGAAGCAGAAGAACGGGAACGAAGCAGCACGCCGTCGTCGTTGCGGGATCCACTTCCGAAGGGGGACGAAAATTTGGACTTTATCTCGCGAGAAGCATCCCGGGTGTGGGACAAGCTTCTCTTGAGCTTTGGAGAGGTAGAGAGGAGAAGGAAGGGATGAAAATTTCGTATGGAGGGGGTCTCCTTTTATAGTTGCAAGGAGTGGGGGCAAAATGGACATTACATCTTCAAAATAATAAATAAGGGGTCTTTAGTGACGGATAAAACCGTCGCTAAAGCCCCGCCGTCGCCGTCGCCGCCGCGCCCGCTCGGCTGGCCTGCGCGCGTAACGCATACGCACGTCCGCGTCGTCTCAGCCGTCCGATCGCGAGATCGGACGGCTTAGATCGCGTCCGCGCCCGCTGCGTAGCGCACCGCCCGCGTGTGATCGCGCGCCCACCAGAGCGTCCAATTGCGCGTCGGCGCTATCGGGCGCGCGCGGCCGTTGGATCTTCATCTGACGCTCGTGCGCGCCCGCTCGCCCGCGCCTTCGACCCCCTCACCGCGGCTCGAACCCGCGACCTCCGCTTCGCCCGCAGCTGCGTCGCCGCTGCGCTACGCAGGCGAAATGGTCGCGCGGACGTTTTTAAACGCGAGCGACCGCAGCCGTTGGATCGAGATCCAACGGCGGAGAGGAGACGGTGCGCGGTCTTCACAGGACTCCTGCGGCCGATTGGGCGGCTGGGATGGCGCCACGTGGCGCTATCTTGGCCGTCCATCTTCTGGAAGTTGTAGATGGTGCCACGGATGTCGGATTGACTCGATTTTTGTGTTGTTCGGCTGCGATCGTCGATCCGAATTCATCCGTGTGGTCGGATTTTCCATCTGAAGTGCGGATTTACACCATCCTGGCCCTTGATCTTCTAGGGTTCCCCGGTCTCTATCTGATGCTACGGATGCCTGATTAGGGCGATCTTGGAGTCGTTGAACTCCAATCGTTGCCCTGATCATATCCATACGGTTGGATCTTTGATCCGAGGCCCCGATAAAATATTTGCCCTGTCCAAGCACATAAAAGGAGACAATTAACCTCCATTTTATTCAAACTACTCTAAATGCAAGATGATGCATGTAATGCAATATTTATATCATGAAATGCAATCCTATGCTTAAGAACATGCATAAATAGACATTTTAAGTAGTGTAAGGGGATATTCTGTCCCCTTGGTGCCTTCCCCTCTTCCCTTCTCTCTTGGGTCACGCCAGCCAAAGGAGAAGCCAGGCAAGGAAGATCTTGGAGGAGATCTTGAAGGTGGTCACGCCACCTTGGAGGAGTTTTAAGGGTGGTGCACGCCCACCCCTTTGGAGAGAGCATTAAAGGTGGTAGCTTCCACCTTGGAGGAGCTCTCAAGGAAGGAGAAGAAGGAGGCCCTCTTTTCAAGCTAAGGAGCAGCTAGGCTTGGAGCAAGAAGACAACCTTCTTCACCATTGTTACAAGAGGATTTGTGTTTCTTTTCTTGCTTTTAAATTGTTCAATTCTAGTAGAAGCTTTCCTCTACTTGTCCTTGAAAAGAACACTCATTCTACTCAATCAAAAATTGCCTTCTTTTAAGCTTTTTATTGCAGTTGTTTGTTTTGGTTCTAGCACTTATTTCACCTCTTCTTCCTAATTACCCTAGGCCTACACTTGCCTAGAGGTAGCTAACCCGCACTGGCACGCGGTCAGTCGTTTCCGTTAACGGGTGCGCCCAAAGCACAGCACAGAACCAGTACAGGGCAGAGCCCTCTCAGTAACAGGGGTCCAACCCCTCCACAGTAACCAAGCAGGGGCTTTGCCCCTCCACAGTCCGCGCACCCTCGCCTGACTACCCTGGTTTGCCCAGTGGGCCTAACAAGTAGGTGTAGGAGGCTAGCAAAACCCCGGGGCCCGTGGGGTAGCTAGTACCTCCCTACACTAGTAGCTCTCCTTGGTACTACGTACACGAGGGCCAGCAAGTCGGTACAAAGTGGCCAGTCCAAACCCCAGGTCCCTGGGGCGGCTGGCTCCGCTCTGCACTAAACAGGGGGACAGTCGCTCTCCTTGGTACTCCGTGTTCAAGGGCCAGCTCACTTCCCCAATTCTATTCCATTCACCTTCCAGGAGTTCTACTCCTAATTCCCCGTAGGGTTCCAGCTCTTTTAACTCAGCACATTCAGGTTTCACCTTTCCAGTTTCACGTTCATACAATCCATGTTCTCAATCACGTTTATTTATTCATAGCAGGCAGCTGTTAATTCAATTCACAGGCAGCTATTATTTCCTTTCCACATTTTCCAAGACTATAGTATTCATACATTCCACTGGTTTTCCCGTCCTAGGATTCATGCCATATCCTAGGATCTATCATACAATCTAGTTTTCCAACCCTAGGATTCATGCAACACCCTAGGATCTACCATTCAATCTATTTCTCATTCCTAGGATTCATGCAATGTCTTAGGTTCTATTTATGGTTCCATAATTTAACAGATTATACTAGTAAACTTAAAAGCCACTCTACCGGTTACAACAGGAGTACTGGGGGTGTGGTCGGGAATCCCGCGTGCCTCCGCAACCCCCGAGACTGCAACGGAATGGGGTCCTATCACAAGGATCAAACACAAGAAGTTTCTCAAAACAGTATACAACTACTGTAGACGGGTAGAGGATGTAATTCCGAAAAGCACGCAACTCGAAACGCGAAAAACGGACTCCTAACGAGCCCTAAAAGGGTCGAAAACGACAAAACAGTGCAAAATCAGACGTCTGGAACTTATTCCAGACGTCTTAAAAAGTGGATTAGCGGTTACCTTGCTCTGCGTGGTCTCTCAGACGTCCAGAAGCCTGTGGGGGCATCTGGCCTAGTTCCCAGACGTCCGATGGTCACCCCGGAGTCTGGAAGTCGCTCCAGTCGTCTGGCACTGCAGCCAGACGTCTGATTCGTGTTGGGTGGTGAATCAGAACATGCGCGTACCCATTTCCTCTCTCTCTCAGTACGGTCAGTCGAAGAAAAGGAAGGAAGATGGAAATAACTCACCTTTCAGACGTCTGTACAGTCCTCCAGACGTCGTCCCCGTCGTCTAGCTGGAAGCCCAGACATCTGATTCTGGAAAAATTTCCAGAATCAGAGCGCGTCTCGCCCTCCGCCTGTGATGCACGGCCGCGCCGTGCCTCGTCCGTCTGCTGCTCGAGCTGCAGCAGGCCTCCCGCGTCACCCTACGTCTGCTGCTTCCCCCGCCGGCCGGCCCTAGCAGCCCCGGCGAGCTTGCCCTCACGGCCGAGCGCCTCTTCCCATGCGCAGCACCTCCTCCCACGCTCATCGCGGCTGTCGCTGCTGCCACTCACTCGCGCTCGCTCTCGCGCACCGGCTGGAAGGAGAAGAGGAAAGGGGGCGGAGGTAACGGGAGTAAGGGGGAGGGCGTGGCCTTTTAAGGCCGCGCGAGGAGAGAGAGAGCGGGACAGAGGGCGCAGGAGGGAGAGGGAAAGAGAGAGAGAGAGAGACGCTCGCAGGTCTGCGCGCTCGGGCGCGCAGACGAAACACGCTTGTCGAAAATAACCGAATCCCAGACGTCTGGAAGGGGTTAATGTCTGGGACACCTCCCAGACGTCTTAAAAACGTCTGAAGCCGCACGTTCGTAACACCCTCCCACCGCCTCCCTTCCCACAAACTCCTCCCCATCCACCACCAATCTGTCAATCAAGTTCCTCCTACCTGATGCAACCATATGAAAAAATCGGGTGTTGGAATCGCCTTCCTTCAGCCACTTCTGCCTAGGCCTCACCCTCCACTCCACCTCCACTTTCCGATCTTCCTCCTGTATCACCTGAATCTGTCTTGCTCTGTGAACCCTGTTAGCGTCTGAAAGGAGACCAACATCCTCTGCCCTATCCAAACGTGCAATCTCAACAAGAGCCTCCTCTTTCTTCCTCCCACGTTCCTCCCTAATCTGCTTGATATGGGTCTTCAAGAAGGATCTCAAATCTCTCAGTTTCACTTCCAATCTGGCAGCCGCCAAACCATTCGCCTGAGATGACCTCCACCGTTCCTCTATCAACCCCCTGAAGCCCTCCTCCATGAGCCACGCCTTGTCGAACTTGAAATAAGTACCATTTCTCCATCCCTCGTTCGACACCCACAGCAAGGGGGTGTGATCCGAGAACGGACGCTCCAGGGATCTAACCTCCGCCATCACGAACAACTCTGCCATCGCCGTTGAGACAAGAAATCTATAAATCCGGGATCGCTGTCCTCCAGAGCTCCTCCATGTGTAGAGACAGGACAACGGTGGCATATCAACCAGCCCCTGATCCGCCACAAAGCCTGCAAATGCCTCAGAGCCCTGGTCCAGTCCCCCTCGGTCACCTGGTCTGTCTTCTGCTGCAGGGTAACATTAAAATCGCCACCAACCAGCTAAGGTATCCCCTGAAAAGCTGCTGCGACCTGGCTCAGATCTTCCCACAAGGCTTGTCTTCTCCGACCCTCCGTCGGGCCATAAACCAAGGAAAGGAGCATACATGTGTCATTCCGGCGTCTCTGAAGTCTAACAGTGACAACATGGGACCCAACCAGAGAGTCCAGCAAGGAGAACTCTTCCTCCTTCCATCCCACAGCAATTCCCCCCGCACCTCCATCTGCATCCAAGGCCAAGAAACCCCCAAAAACACCTCCCCCCACCTCCCTCCACAACCTTCCATCACAGCTCCCCCACTTCGTCTCCTGGAGAAAGGCGACATCAGGCCCCCATCTCTGAATATACCCCCGCAGAGCTGCCTGCCTCGACGGGTCGTTCAAACCCCTCACATTCCACGACATGACTTTAGTCATGAGGACCTCTGGGAACTACCTCCTGGCATCAACTGCCTAAACCCCATCATTGCGGCCACATCATCCTCCTCCTCTTCCATCAACAAACGCAGATCATTCGAGTTCCCCTCACAACCACCCACTGCCCCTCCTCGCCCCGCAACCTCCACACCTTCTGCGGCCAACATCTGCACGTCCCCCAGCACCATAACCTCGCCCTCAAGCAGCCTAGTCACCGCATCTGCCCTCCTCACTGCCACCGCATCCACCAGCTCCCGTTGCCCGCCACCCCTCCACCACTGCTGGGGACCCCGAAGCAGAAATCCCCTCGTCATCGCCCCCAACAAGGGCCGCCGCAGTTGACCCAGCTCCATCGGTGACTCCTAGCTCCATCGGTGACCGACGCCGGTCGACCCCAGCAATGCCCCCAGACGAGGCCTTCCGAGCCTGCCCCCTACAGTAAAACCATCGCGACCTGTAGACGAGCCACTGTGAGCCAGACAACCCCCGCTCTCGTCGCCGCTCGCTCCCCTTCCCGCCAGTCACACCTTGCCCCGTCGCCTGGACCGGTCTGGCCAAGGTGCGCCTCGATCCTCCAACAACAGTCCCCCGCCTTTCATCTGCAGAGACTTGGGGTCGCAGAGTCGAGCGCACTGGAGGACCCAAAACGACACCAGCATCAGAGCCCCCCACCCCCACATCTGGGTCATGCCCACCCGACCCGAGTCCGCCACGAGCTCCTCCCACAAAATCGGGGGCCACCTCAGTGTCATCAACGCACCCGCAATCAACGAGTCGCCCGGCTTCAGCGCCGCATTCACCTCTCCCGACCCCTCCGCAAAATCCGCACTGGCTTCCCGCATCCCCGCCCCTTCACCTGCCACTGACTGCGCCACGGGGATCGCAACCGCCCCAAGATCCTCGCCGCAATCCTCGCCGCGACCCTCGGCCTTCCCAAGAGCAGCCTGACCCTTCTCCACCCGCCCGCCACTACCGCCTCCACGCGCCGCCGCCGCTCCGCCACCCATTGCCTCAGTACAAGACCTAGGGTTCCCGGAACCCCACGAGACACGGATCAGCCAGGCGGAGCTCCCCCACCTGAGCACCAACCTCTCCACAAGCCGCTGTCCCGGTCTCATCTCCACCCAGGCTTCGATCCGCAACAAGTCGGCCGCCTTCAGGCCCAGGCCTTCGCATCCACGCAGCCTCGCAAAAGGGGCAACCACCGCCGCCACCACCTCCACCGTGCGAAGGAAGAGTGGAACCCTCTCAACCAGGATCTTCCTTCTCGCGCCAGTCGGCGGCCTCTCTGCCAAAGCGCCATCTGACTTGACCGGCCACCGACACCGCACCACTCCTCGGCCACACTGCAGCACCTTGAAGACCAGCCGCCTCAACTCCTCCTGGCCTAGCCCCAACAGCACCAACCGCCCACCTCCCAGGGAGGCCACCCCAAACCGTCCCCCGTCAATCCCCAAGAAGTCGGTGACCGCCTTTCTCAAGGCCTCCACCTCTACCTTCCCCTCCAAGACCACCGCTACCAACGCCGACGCCAGCCTCCCTTCCAACGCTCCAAACTCCTCCGACCACGACGCCTCGACCTCCACGAGGGGCGCCCCCTCCGGAGGGGGCGGAGGTGTCCCCCCCTTCTCAAGGAAACCACCCCACTCGATCCCTGGCACCCGCAGCCCGACGACCTCCGGTGCCCCAGAACGCCACAGCGCAAGCACCACATCAGATCCCTGCACTCTGCCGCCAAATGCCCCTCCCCAAGGCATTTGAAACACCTCACCGACTCCGCTCCCTTCCGCGACCTCCTGCCCACCACCGTCCAGCCAGGGCCATCACTCCTCACCCCATCCGCCAGCCGCCCGGACGTCAACCACCCCGTCGCCAGACCTCTCATTTCCCCATCGCCATACCTCCTCCAGCAGCAAAGTAAAGAATCCCCGCAATTCACAACACGATCTACATCCTTGACTAAGTTGGTTACATTATTTTTTTGCATCAACTCTGATGTATTTTGAACTATTTCTAAATTTAAATGAAACTAATCAAGATTATGCTTGATAGTATCCTTGTAGCAATTCTTTAGCCTTCCTTGTTTCCTTCTCAAAGGTTTGACATCTAACCTCTCATATCTCTTAACTAGAGGTCTAACATACCTGAAACTTAACATGCTCTGAAATGAGTTAACACACTTGAAACTTATTCTACCATTCTTTGTGAAATAACTTTAACACGTGACTTAACATACCTAATATCCAAATGAGTTAACTCACTTATTCCATTATTTATTCTACTTCTTTCCTATTTCTTTACTTATTCCACAAACTTATTCCCCTCATCAAACGAGACCTTACAGACCCAATGAAGCACAAAGTCTATATCAATCGTGATTTTGTCCATGTCTACGATCCAGAAAGGCTACACCTAGGACTAGTAGTCTAGGAAATAGTGACATATCTTAAAATGTGGAAATTGAGAAGAGCTTATTTTAAGTGAATATGTATTTTTAATCAAGTCAATCGTCTTTGAGTTTAACACTCCCCCAAAATAAGCAGTTAAGAATGGACTCAAGCTTTAGGGCAACCACAGGAGGATCATAAATTTGTCTATTTCCAACTAAAACAACACAGGCTTACGGATAGATTATTTCTCACACAGCATTAATCACATGAATCCTCCAAGAGAATTCTCATGATCAAGAAAATACAATATCAACATGAACATAATAGCAGACAGTATGAAAAAGAACATCTACGGTAATAATGATAAACAATAATGGATCCTATGACATGTTTAAATGGAATTTTTGCAGATTGTCTTCTTTTCCTACATGCAGCGGAGGTTGGGAGATTGAGGGTTTAATACGTGTACAAGACAAAGGAATTTTTTTTGAAGGATGTACAAGTCAAAGGATGAAACTAGAAATTCTGGAACCATTGCCATTTTCAGAAACAAAATGATAATCCTGATTTTTTTTTTGAAAAGGTGATATTCCTTCAAAATGAAAAAAAAAACTTGATATTTACGGAGATTTTCCAAGAAATTTACAACACCATCATGAGCAATGTCAAAGAGATTTTGAATGGCAGGCTAGCAGTCTGGATATGCCAAAAATACAACAAATGGATGAGATCCTGCCTGAGTTTCAGAAGCGATTTGTTGTAGAAGTTCCATAGACTATCAAGTATGGAATTGTGCGAACTGCCAAGTCCACAGGGATTGCAAAGTTCACACCTGAAGATAAACCTGTCCCTGCATATAATAGTTGTGTACAAATCCTTCAGAACTAATTACTGTCAAGGACAATTTACCACTCAAAAGGCACATATGAGAAACATAGCTTGATGCACATGATGGTTCATATTTTTCTAAATTCACTCAACATATGGAATAACAAGTGTTTCTAGCTAGTTCACAATGAAGTGAAAGGACACTCACTACAGAAGCTGGAGTGAGAATGGAAAGTTGGATTATGAATGTACCTTTCCTTGAGAATGTTGCTGTGTTGACACCAATCACATGGCCATGTGAGTCGATCAGAGGTCCACCTGAGTTCCCTATTAGGAAGATGGAAATTTTTTTTAATTATTATGTGTCAACAATAGCTTAAGACAAGGTCAACACAATCACAGAACAGTACTCTTGAGAAATTGCTCAAAATAGACCACACAAGGATGTATTATGGTGAATTTTTTGACAGAGTCAATTATCAGCAATAGATTAGCTACAATGTCATCTGTGTCTCTTCACTTTATCTTCCCGACCCCCCACTTTTCTGCATGTTTGAATTAAGAACAGATCATCTAATAATATGCATTAGTGAGCATGTATATGTGTGTGTGTGCACGTGGGTATATGCATATGTGACCAAGTGCATGTGGGCGTGCGTGCGTGCATCTTGCACAGGTATGAAGAGCCATGATCTTCACAATTATGACATTCTTTATCATATAAGCATTCATCTTAAGGGAATAAATCTTGAATTGCACAACTGCTCCTAACATTGGCAAGTGCATGTTGATCAGGAGTCCGCAATTGCATCCTAGACAATGATGATGCTAGAGCCTGCTGCATCGAATGGAATATTGCTAGGGAAAGAGAACATGTCCTTATAGGCAGTGCATACAATCTGCACTTTGATCTAACTTATAATTTTGGGATAACCTATTTTCCTACAATGCATAGCCAATGAACAAGTGGTGACATAGAGGCAGTGGAATCAATCCCACCATAGCTCAACCATAGAAGCAGGCATGGTGCCAAACATTCTTTTCCCCAGAACATAGCTAATGTAGAAAAGAAGGTACATTTGCTTTTAGAATCAAACTAAGAGGAGAAGATTGATGAACAGCTTGTTTGAGATTGCTTAGGTGAATTAAGCTGGAAAGGCTGTTCTCATGAGCAGTAGCTCTTCTCCAGAAGCATTTGGGGCAGTCTGGGCAATAGAGCATGGCCAATTGGTGTGAGGTTTCAGGTTGGGCTTGATGGCCACTTCCCTTGCCAACGAAAGAATGGCAGACTTGGCACATGGGCATAATTCGTCCTTGATCTTGTCCTTGGAGACATCCTTGATACTATCTGGTTTATCAGGATGTGAGCTGCTTGAGTGGATTGGGATGCATCTCTCGGGTAAGGACACACACACAGCATGTGGGGATAATTTCCATCTTTACAAAATGCTTTCTAATTGCAAAAACTAGTATTGCTACGTAACAACCTGTTCAACCATGTGCAGAGGTGGTTCCATTTCTAAAATAGCTGGCTAGAAAATGTTGCACAGAAGTTAAAGAGTCATCTACCCAAGGAACAAGTGCACAACAAAAAGTAAAAAAGACCGGTGCACAGTAGAAATAAATAAGAAGAATAAATTGAACAAAAATATTAAAGCATTGCAATGGAACACTTAGGTTTACGTGAGAAAATCACAAGAGAGTCCTAACAGGCGGATATTTCCACTATTCTTCTCCAAGAAACAACCAAACTGAGGGTACCCCCCCTCAAGCTGAGCACTGAGTGTATTAAACATGAAATACTCAACTTGCAATAAATAAAGATACCCACTCACAGACAAGCCACACAACTATAATGCATCCCAAACCCAGCCACTCACTTGGATGATGATGCAATACTCCACTAGTCATGCTACTAAGAAGGACAATAATTGGAGGTACAAGTGCTGGAGAATCGTTGTAGTTGAGTTGAAAAACATTGCTCCAGATTCTAAGCGAGTCACATCTGGAAATTAGTCGAACTCCGGTCATGAGCTTGATGTTCTCTGTGCTACTGCAGACATCCTGAGCATCACAATTAATCTCTACATGTAGAGATCCACATGAAGCAGCAACTTCTAACACAGAGATAAAATTGTGGGGCACTCCCCACTTCTCCCACATGAAGGGAAAGGAATGACATCTTCATTTTTTTTTTTATCAACCACTTCTTCTTCTTTCCCTTTGTTTTAATTCATCAGCCACTTTTTTTTCTTCCTATCTCTGTTTTTCTTTTCTCTTTTCTTTTTATCTTGAAAACAGAACAAACTAACTGATCATCCCTAGCATTGAGGCTTCTACCATCACCATCTTCCTCTTTTTTTTATAACTCACCAACAAGGCAACAACCACACTAAAAAAAAATAATATGCAAAATCGCCGACATCTTTTTCTACAAAGCCCAACACAAAAAGAAAACCATGGGAGAGCCCTAATGGGTAGATGTTTCCACTATTCTTCTCCAAGAAACAACCACGGGTACAAGAGCCCTTATATAGGCTTCCATGTACCCCACAAAACTCATGCCCACTATGTGGGACTAAACGAACCACACATAACCTCCAACACATATCAATTAATCGTATTGGCCATGTTCTTTAGTTTGGAATAACATAAGGGCATGGACATCTCTGGTAAGTATTTGCCCAGAAGTTGGACAACTCACTGAAAACCACAAACACATTAACTTACCAGAATACATGAAAAAGAAGTCAAGAAATGGCATTCATAAGATCTTTCAGTAGGATTTTGCAAGGACAAATAAGAAAATTGACACAATATACCAAATTAAACTTGATTTCATACACTCATAATTTTACAAATACACACACCACCATCCGTGGACTTACCAGCCCACAAATGACAGCCCAACTAATGGGCTTTCTCACAACCACATCACCACTCATGATCTCTCACAAGAGTGACAACACTAACGGCATACTTGGTCTCTCTCTCTCTCTCTCTCTCTCTCTCTCACCAACTCTCTAACAGAGCCTCACGATCACGCAACCCACCACATGGCCTCTACTCACCACCTCCTGTTTGGATCTCTGTCAACTCACTTGCACTTGTACCCCCTAAGGCTAAGGGGAATAAATAGTTTCTTGGCAAAGGCAGTGGGCATTTCCACCACTTGTCCAACACTTTTTTCTTTCCCTAAATTACCGACCCGATGACGTCAGTCTTGTATCTCAACACTTTCATGCTCAATATTACATGTGGAATATAAGATATAGATTGCTACCAATCTCACATAACTTGAATCATGTAAACGCAGATGCCAAACAAGTATATGCTTTTAGGGGATAATTATGAAAAGAACAATGCAATAGAATCACAGATTGAGTGTATCCATGCAATTATTCACACCAAAATGACGGTATGAGAGAGAAAGCATTTTCATGCACAAGTATTTCTACCAGCATTAATGGCAGCATCTGTCTGTATGGCGCCACGAATAGATTGTCCATTTTGTGAAGGTATCTCCCTGCCTAAACCACTAACCACCTGCACTGTGCCATTAACTTAGTGGTCTCAGAAATATGTTTTTCTGGGGAAGAACAGAGACGGCCGAGAAAAAATTTATCTTTGTAAAAAAATAGTGCTAAATGGATAAACACTGAAGCCAGCAGTCATCTAATGAAGGGATGATGTGAAAGTGAAGAGAGTCTAACAAATGATTAAGCCACAAAAAGCATAGTTAATTGACTTGCATATCTGTTGTATTATGTTTTTGCATCCTACTAATGTAGAGAGATTACCCCTGTAGTTAGAGTATGCTCATATCCATAAGGATTCCCAATGGCGAAACAACTTTGACCCACACGCAGATCACGTGATGTTCCTATAATTGCTGGTCTTAGTTGGTCTCCTTCAACATCAACCTGCCAAAACTAATCAGTAGCATCAAAATGCAGAAGAGGTACAAGGATCTTTAGGAAGTGAAACTGTTGAGGGACCTTTAGTACGGCAAGATCATTTGTAGGGTCAGTGCCTATAAGATTCCCTTCCTTGGAAAAAGTATTTCCACTTGAATCCAAAAGATAAACCTGCATATGAGGGATGTGAGAACCA
This sequence comes from Thalassia testudinum, assembly GCA_037157565.1. Taxonomy (NCBI): domain Eukaryota; kingdom Viridiplantae; phylum Streptophyta; class Magnoliopsida; order Alismatales; family Hydrocharitaceae; genus Thalassia; species Thalassia testudinum. The sequence goes on from JAZHRO010000030.1 coordinate 62,591,620, forward strand.
CAAAAAAAGAAACTGGTGATGAGCGAATGAGTTTCAACAATAAGATAGTCGCACCAGTCAACTTCTCTTGTGAAACAGTAGCAGTAGTCAAGTTGAAGCAAAAACACCTCATGGGCTATCTTAGATTGTACCAATTAGACCTAAAGCAATGGTAGAATGAAGGCTGACCTTACAGCGTTGTCGACCTATTCTATCTGTAGCAAATTTAGATATCACGTGGTAATTAGTGACCTACAGGCAACAAAGAGAAATCTAGAGTTACTTGAGGAAAAAAAAAATCTCTGATCATTCTAAAAAACAGAAAGAATGAATGAAAGAAAACTTGAAGTCCACCCTGTTAGAAAGTGAAAGCAGCAGTGTAGTTCAGAATCTACGTAAGTCTCAACATTTGGCAATGGCACTGGAAATGCTATTCATAGCTATATAGTTATAACATGGATAAAGGGTGAAGATGGTACCCAAGCAATTAGGATATTAGAGCATCCAACTCAAACCAATTGACATCAATGCGTGCAAAAGCCTAACCAACCATCTTGAAATTTGACATCTTTGAATGTGGGAATGCTCTGAGATAAGTAAGTAACTCATGCAACAAAACAAGCATCATGATGTAACCTGGATCCATGAACATCCAAATGATGAAAGAAATGACCATCAAAAATGAAAAAAAAAATCCTTTTTCCCTCTTTGTCTTGGAATACTGAATGCAAAACATGAAGAAAAGAAATTTAAGAAGTGTAGAAGGAACGAGAAACATCAATAAAGAAATTTTAGAAGTGTAGAAGGAATGAGAAACATGAATTGTTTTTCTTTTTTCTACATCCATGTACGTAGAGCATGTTTCTCATGATTCGTGAACTAGTGTCTAATTCTTTTTCATTATCAAAAAAGATGAGTGCACATCAATGAATGATGTGGTGCTACTGCTAGAGCATCCTGATTTGAGTCTTGAGTGGTGACATGCTCTAGTACCAAATAGGGAAAAAAAAAAGACACAAGAAAGCCTATGTGAGAAACTTTTTAGGAAACGACCGATCTCTCGAAGAGACGATAGAAGAAAGGCACTAAAAGTCTAAAAGAGTAACTAAGTTGACATGCCGGTGTCGTACATTTTAAAAGCTACTACATGTCATTCGGAAAGATTAATGCGAAACCACTCTGGTTTGTAAGAAGGGCCAAAGTCTATATGCCCTCAGTCACCGTCTTCCTGATGGTATCGCACTAACCAATTATTCAGACCCCTCAAAGCATCAAGTTCAAATTTTTGATTTTTGATTTTTTTTTTTTTTTTTCACAAAGAAGATATCGAGCTAGACTCTCTTACTTGTTCTCACATCCTACCAAAAAAGGACCTCCGAAGCTAGTAAAGGTCCTCCTCCCTTCGCCTTCCTCTCCCCATCCTCCCGGCCTCAAATTCGGAGCAGAGTAAGCGTATTGAGCACAGGTATGAGGGAATTAAGAAAGAAGTTGTGACCGTACAATGTGACCCATCTTGTCCCAGATGAAGCCGGACCCTATGCCGTCCACCTTCACCTTCCCTTCGTCGTTGTCATCTATCAGATCCACGTTGTTGCCTTTGCCGTCCCCAACCAACTGCAAGTCTCTGATGCACACAACAGAGGCAGTCGTGTCCTACAGATATATATATATATATATATATATATATATATATATATATATATATATATATATATATATATGTATGTATGTATGTATGTATGCATGCACACATAATTGAGTTATCCAATCCAATCCAATTAAAGGGGAGAGTATGTATAGGGAGAAGGAACCACTGGCTTTTTTCAATCCGGAAGTGGTGACCTGAAAAAGGCGTATGAGGCGTTGTTCGTCCTCGTCCTTTTCCGTGTCCGCCGCCAGTTCCTGTGCACGCGAAATGTTCGACGAAATGATTGGGGAGAGTAAGGCCGTGGTCCACAGCAGCATCCACCCCCTCCTCTTTGTCTTTGCTAACATCACTGGAGAAGGAGAGGATGAAGAAGAACATGGTGGTGGTGGTGATGATGGTTGGGAGGTCACTGCAATGTTGATGGGTGTCTGAGAAGGGTTGGAGGATGGAAGAAGCGAAGATGCAGCAGATTTAGATTTAGCCAAAATGCAAGAGAGGGGGTTAGCAGAGAGAGCCATTGTTTCCTTCCGCTGGCTCTGTTATTTGTTTAGACTTAGTAGTGGCACCTTTGTTTCTTGTTGAGTTTTGTGGTGGTGTACTTCCCCCTTATCTTCCTGACATAATATCTGACACATGGACTTGGGTTGCTGATTCCACGTCTTCCCAGAAGAGGATATTGTCATTTCAGTCCTCAGCAAAGTTTTAAAAATTGGATCCGATCGATCCAACCAATTGGATTCAATCGATCGATTTTGAAATCGGATGCTGGGAATCTATGGAATTGGCTAAAATCCAACTGAATTAGGTTGATCAGAGAATCAGAATCGATCGATCCACCTATTTTAACTGATTGGAGAAAACAAAACAAAAGAAGGGACAAAACGTCTAATTTTCCTTTTTGTCGTACGTCACTCCTCCTCTCCACATTTTTTATCTTTATCAGTTTCTCTCTTCGCCACCGCGACAACCCACACCTTCCTCTTAAGTCCTAACGACGTCACCTCACCTTCTTACCTCACCTCCCACCTTCCTCCTCCATCTTCGACCATTGGTCGCCCCAACCATCTTTGACCTCCGCAGCATAGCAATGCCTTCGCAACGCCTCCACACAGTGCCTTCGACCCTTTGCATAGTGCCTTCGGCCCTTCGCAATGCGTTGTGCCTCCGGCCCTTCGCAATGCGTTGTCCTTCCCGACGGCCGGTAAAGAATATGTTTGTTTTCATTTTTTCTTTTTACACCTTGTAGCCAAAAAGATCCACGGTAGTACCGCTCGTCCTTGCTCTTCCACCCCCTCTCTCTTGCCATCGTCACATGATCGGCACGATCGACTCTTGCTCATGTTCGTCGTGTGGAATCGTCTTTCTTTTTCGTCGTATGGTTACTTTAGGGGTGTCAAATCGTTGTTGTCGTTCATATCTAGGGGACAAATGTGACTGGTAATAGTGTGTTCTGTTTGATGGAGAGTGAGAGGGAATGGTTGGGTTTGTTGAAGGAGTTCCCAATTTATTGATCTGATCTTGTGTTTGTCGTTGAGTGTTTGTTACGTTGATTGAATCCGATGATTCATATATTTTTGAAGAGTAAAGAATAACTTTGAGTAGGAGCTCACATGAAAGATAATAATACAAACTAATACAAATCAAACTTACGTATGATTGATCCAATTTTTCCTGATCTGATTCTAATGATGACGTCATTACCGATTTGACTAATTCAAATCAGCAATTGAATCACTAAAAACTAATATGGAAACTTGACCAATTCAATAATCAATCCATTTTTTAAACCCTTAATCCTCAGGCATTAAATCTTCTATTGCCGTAGCTCCTTCCTTCGATCTTTATTAATCATTACTCTCTCTGTTATATTCTTTTACTAAATGTAAACAAAACCAAAATGAAATTTTAATGATTCACAGGATTTTTCTTAAATCAGCAACTGTGAATATTACTAAATGAAATTTTAAAATCTTTTACTATTTAATTTTTTACTTTCAAGCATCAAACTGTCAAAAAAAAAGTTTCTAAATCATTGATCTTTGATTTGTTGTTCTAATCTTCCATCAAAAGTGATAAAAATTGAAATTTTCTCAACTTGAATTTTTTTTTCCCAAAATGGATGTTGTTTTTGTATCCAAGCATCTTATTATATGAAAAAGCCTTTCTAAATTATCAATTTTTTTTAAATTATCAATTTTTTTATAGTGGTGCTATAATCTTTCATCAAATGTGAAAGAAAGTAGAATTTCTTTAGCTTACATTCTTTTTCTAAAATTGATGAGTGGTGGTATTACATGGAATTTTGTTAATGTTTTACAATTCAATTTTTTGCTTTCAAATATTTAATTGTCAAAGTAAGTTCTTTTAATTATCAATATTTGATATTGTAGGTATTATCATTCATCCAAAGTGAAAGAAAGTAAAGCTTCATGAGTGATGAGCACCTCATCATGAACCCTAACTAGCACTTTTTGACTTAATAAATTGAACAAAAGTTCCTACAAAACCTAAGGAGAGGCCTAAATCTAGGAATTACAAATCTGAGAATAAAACAATTCACAAGGGTAAAAAATGTAATTTTACCATTACAGTACATAAATGAGATTTCTAAGGGTCTAGACACAGGTCAAATGGGCTTACTAAGAGAAAAAGTGGGATGGTTTGATCAGGAAAGGGTTATGACAAAATCTAGGAATTAAATGACATTATGTAACCCTAAAACAAATCCATTTTAATTCACAAAGTTTCAGGCAAGATAAAAATCAATTAAACCCTCTAAAATTCATGAAAAAATATCCTCTAGGGTTTAGAACCATCAATTTGGCCTTTAGAACTTATCTTGACCTAAATTGAGAACCATACCTAATTTTTGACCTAATTTGAGTTTTTATGCAAAATGTCATGTCAAACATGGTAAAACTTAAAATCCAACCTCACCATTGGATTCCTTAGGTCCAAATTAGGGTTATACTGAAATTTGGACCTAAGGAAAGGTCACCTTGACCCACTTTACAAAACGGTCCTCAACAATTACTTTTTGACCCTTAACTTTTTGAACTCTTGCAGATACCCCTACCTTTCTCATCTCTTTCTTCAGAAAGGTCCCTCTACCCCTGTCTGTGCAGGCCATACCTCTGGCGACTTTACGTGGAAGATGGCACTGCACAGACCTGGGGAGCTGACCCCAGATTTAAAAGGACTCCTTGCGTTGTCCTCTTCTGCATGGGTTGGCTCCCATGCCCTGTCGGCCACCATACCACTTGCGCGAACGCTTGAGAGGTATGGATCTTTTTCCATCCATGCCTCCGGCGAGGAGCCCACGTCTCCTCCTCGCGATTCCCTTCTGACCAGCACCTATTTAAGGAACGGCAGCCCCTGCCGCTTCCTTCAATATCGACTTGGCCGAAGATTTCTCCTCAATTCATCTCTAGTCGATCGTTTTTCGTCGATTTTAAAAATATATTCGTTGTAGTATGTTACGAAAAACGATGATCAGTTTAAGTGAATTTATTACTCGAAATTTAAAATATTCCGAGATCGAACTCAAGAATCAAACTTAATTCTTAGAAGCATACAAATTCACAATTCAATATACTACTTTTACAAAAATTAAAGAGAGAGAGAGTGAACAAAGATCCTTTTCTCTTTTTTCTTTTCTTTCTTTCTTTCTTTCTTCTTTTCTCTTCTTTCTCTGCCTTTCCTTTCTCAGATGTCTAATTCTTTGAATCAGATGCCTTATCTGCCCCTTTGCTATAGTGCCTTGCAGGTTCTTCTCTTGGTTTCTTCTTCTTCTCTTCTCTGCTCGGCTTCCTTCTTCTTCCTCTTCTTGCACTGTGCCTTCTCCTTCTTCAGTTGGCTTCTCTCCTCTTCAGCTTCTGCTTTGTCTTTCCTTGTCTTTTCCCTCTGTGAGTCTTCTTCTTTCTTCTGTCTTTAGTTTCTCTTCATATTCTTTTCTCTGCAGCTTCTTCCTTCCTGTCTTCTTCCTCTTTCTTCAGCTGCTCTGTGCGGCTAAGTGTCCTCAGCCACTCCTCTGCCTTGAGTTCTTCCTTCTTCTTTCTTCAGCAGCTGCGACTCTTCTTCTTCTCTTCTGCTCCGCTCCTCCTCCTTTCTAACTCTCCTGCTTCCCTGCACATTACAAGGTTAGGTAAAACCTAACCCCTACCCACCCCACGTCTCTCTCTCTCTATTTCTCTCTCAAAGGTTCTCTCCCAGAGCATTCGCAGGTATACGGGTAGGGTAACGTGCTCGAGACCAGGCCCACCGGCGTGCGGTGATAGGCGAGGAGTACTTGGCCGAGTAATCGGGTTCGGACCCAGTCCCGCGAGGTGTGAGCACGGGCGAGGGCAGGTGCAAGCGCGTGGTGAGCTGCATGCGTAGGTGAGGGACCTGACCCTTGTGTATTGAAGGCGATAAGCCTAATACACTTTTTCGATTTATTTGCAGCGCTGCGCTCAGACGTTTATGAGGTGGGACTGAAAGTCCCACCTAAATTTCGCGAACGCTCGTAGCAGGAGCTGCGTTCAATTGCTGACGTTGCAGAGGTCCTTGCAGCCAAACACTTGGCTGGGGTTGTGCGCAGGTGGATTCTGCGCAACCTGGGGCTATGCACCTGGAGCGGAGGGGCCTGCAGCTGCAGTAAGCTCTCTTCAAGCTTCTTCAGCAATGGCAGAGGGACGTCAAAACATGAAACACATGAACACAGCCTTGCGACCCTATCAGATCAAAGGAAAACCTTCGCCGTATCACAGCGAAGGTGAAGCGGAGGTTGGCTAGCAGCGGGGCGACCTAGGCGTGCGTGCCTAGGTCGCTCTGTGGCCGAAGTTATGGGTTAGGTCGGGGGGCATTTGTGGTGGTGTAGGCAATGTGTGAGTGGGTAGATGATGTTCAGTGGAGTGTGGCGGAGGTGTGAGGTGTGTGGCGAGATGTGTGGGGGTGCGGAGTGACAGAGGCGTCTCGCCGGAGGGTGGCCGGAGATGGGGAAGATGTGGGCGGACAGTGGTGGTCGAGGGGTGTTGTGTGAAATAAAATGAGGGAAATGAAAGAGTGGAAGACGGGGAGCTTATCTGGATTAGCTGGAGTGAAGGGGGGGTAGTGGAGACGGACGGCTCGTTTGTGCCGTCGTCGGAGAAGATGGCCCTGAGGGAGATAACGACGACGAGGAGGGGGAGGATAGGAAGGCGTGCACTGGTGCGGTGCGACGTGGGAGGATGAGGCAAAGTGAACCCTGCTGCAAATATGGCAGTAGAGCGATGAGAGGGAGGAGGAAGAATCGCCGGAGCTTGCGGGCTACTTGGCCGGAGAGAGGGGAGATGAAATCTAGGGGATTCTGCGGCCAAAACAAGTCTGCCCGGAACGGAACGATCTGGGCTTGCTTAAATAGGCAATGGCAGGCGATTCATCGCACTGAGGTGACCAGAAGTCAACGTCGGAGGCATGGTCGGAGGGGATACTCATACCTCTCGAGCATTCGCACGAGAGGTATGGGGCGATTCAGGGTATGGGGAGTTGCTCATGCGATAGGGGGTTTTGCAGAGAGCTCCCCTTTCAAGTCTGGGAGCAGCTCCCCAGGCAAGCACGAAGAAAAACACCTCGTGACGTCGCCGGCAGTATGGGTCCCCGCTGCAATGGCAGAGGGACCTAAATGAAGAAAGTGACAAGAAAGCTGAGGGGATTTTTGCAAGGATTCAAAAAGTTAAGGGTCGGAAAGTAATTGTTGAGAACCAATTTGTAAAGTAGGTCAAGGCAAACTTTTCTTAGGTCCAAATTTTGATATAACCCTAATTTGGACCTAAGGAATCCAATGGTGAAGTTGGATTTTAAGTTTGACCACGTTTGACCGATCAATTTGCACAAAAACCCAAATTAGGTCAAAAATTGGGTATGGCTCTTAATCTAGGTCAAGATAGGTTCCAATGGCCAAATTTAAGGTTCTAAACCCTCGGGGATATTTTTTCATGAATTTTAGAGGATTTAATTGATTTTTATCTTGTCTGGAACTTCGTGAATTAAAGTGGGTTTACTTTAAGATTATGGAATGTCATTTAATTCCTAGAGGCTGCTATAACCCTTTTCAGATCAAAGTATCCCACTTTCTCTTTTATTAAGCCCATTTGACCTGTGTTTAGACCCTTAGAAATCCCGTTTATATACTGTATTGGTAAAATTACAGTTTTACCCCTTGTGAATTGCTTTTGCTTAGATTTATAATTCTCCGATTTAGGCTTTCCCTTAGGTTTTGTAGGAGCTTTTGTGTACTTATTTAGGTCAAAATGTGTTAGTTAGAGTTCATGATGAGGTTTGATGAGAACCTCATCATGAACCTTAACTAGCACAATCTAATCCAAATATGTGTAAAAAAGCTCCTACAAAACCTAAAGAGAGGCTTAACTCAGAGAATTCTGAGTTAAAGAATAAAAAAATCATCAGGGGTAAAACTGTAATTTCACCAATGCAGTATGTAAACAGGATAATTAAGGGTCCAAGCATAAGTCAAACGAGCTTAATAAGGAGGTAAGTGGGATGATCTGATCTGAAAAGGGTTATAAAAACTTCTAGGAATTAAATGATATTCTGTAACCCTAAAACAAATCAACTTTAATTCACGAGGTTTGAGGCAGGATAAAAATCAACTAAGCCTTCTAAAATTCATCGAAAAATATTCCCTTGGGTTTAGAACTTTCAATTTGGCCTTTGCAACCCATTCTGACCTAAAATGAGAATCATGCCCAATTTATGACTTCATTTGAATTTTTATGGAAATTGACCGGTCAAACATGGTCCAACCGCAAATCAAATTTCACCATTAAAATCCTTAGGTTCAAATTAGTCTGGTATAAAAATTTGGCTCTAAGAAAAGATCATCTTGACCGACTTTACAAATTGGTCCTCTTAATTTACTTTTTGACCCTTATTTTTTTGAAACCCTTGCGGTTTGCCCCCTATCTTTTCATCATTCTTTGCAGAATGGTCCCCCTACCATTTCTGCGCAGCACCATACCTCCGGCGACCTTATGCGGAGGGTGGCGCCGCGCAGATAATGCTGGTTGATGCGTGTTTCGTCTTTATTGTTATTTATAGTCGTTGTGGTATACGACAAAACAGCTACCTGATTAATACAAATTTTTTACTCGGAATGACAAGTTTCTCGAGGTCGAACTCAGGGAGCAACTATAATTCTAGAAACATAAATTCACAATATAAGGCTTTATAAAAATTAAGAGGTAGAGAGAGAGGGAGCAAAAGTTCTATGTTGTTGCCTTCTTCTTCTTCTCTCTTTCTCTTCTCTTTCTTTTCTTCTTCTCTTTTAGCTGATTTTTCTCTTCTTTTTGCTGCTTCTCCTTCTTCTTTTCTTCCTGCCTTCTTTTTCTTTTCTTCTTCTTTCTTTTCTTTTCTTTCTTGCGGTTGCAGAGGCTTTTGCCTTCTTTCTTCTTCTTTTCTTCCTTCCTTCTTCTTCTCTTTCTTCTTCTTTTTCTTTCTTTCTTCTTCTCTGCACTCTGGCCGCTGCCCTAACATCATCTGACTCGGTGCTCAGACGACTTAACTATGGGTTTGCTACAGTGCGGCTTCTTTTCTTTTTCTTCAGTTCCTGTCCCTCCTTTCTTCTTCAGCTACTCAGTGCGGCTAAGTCTTCGGCCGCTCCTCCTCTCTTCTTCTTCCTTTGCATGCTCCTTCTTCTTTTTCCTTCTTCCCTGCGAGCACACACAACGATCAGTGCAAAACCTACCCCTACCCCTTCCCCGTGTCTCTCTTTCTCTCTGAATCTCTCCTAGGAATGCTCTCCCAGAGCTGGGTAAAAGGGTTCGGGTAGCGCGCCCGAGACCAGGCCCACCGGCGTGCGGTGGTGGGCGAGGAGTGCTTTGTCGGGTAGTCAGATTCGGCCCAGACCCGCGGGGCGTGAACGCGGGCGAGCGCGTGGCGCGCTGCGTGTGGGTGAGGGACCTGGCCCCTATATATCGAAGGCAAATAGCCTGATACTTTTTCAATTTAAGTGTGGGCACGAGGCCACACACTTACGAGGTGGGACTAAAGTCCCACCTCCAGACTGCGCGCCCGCGGTCAAGTGCAGCCAATTGGGGCAACCGCGCGGCTCGCGACCCCCAATCGCAAGCCTGGGCGCACTCGCGGCAGCAGTCCGCGCTGCCTGGAGCACGTGCCTGGGCTGCAGACGGCCTGGAGCTGCTTGCGAGGGAGCTTCAGCAGCTCTTCAATGGCGGGGAGGAGGCGCTGACCTGAAAACACAAGGACGGCCTCTTGGCCACATTAGATAATGTAAGAAGCTTCACCGGAGTGTCGCGAAGGCAGTGCGGGGGTTGGCAAGGCGCGAGAGTGCCTGTGGAGGTGCGCCTAGGTCAGACTGTGTGTGTGAAAATGGATCTGTTCGGGGGGTTGTTGGGCAGTGAATGGCAGTGAATGGAGGTGAATGGAGTAGGGGAAACGGTTGAGTGGAGTGAAGGGGAGCTTCTGGGCTTGTCGGCGAGGGGTGAGGTGGTCTGTGGAGGGGGAGTGACCTCGCCGAAGAAGGTGATTGGAGATGGAGCAGATGGAGGTGGAAATGGCGGTCGGTGGGTAAAAAGAGTAAATCAGGAAAGGGAAAAAATAAGGGAGAGAGAGAGGAAGATTCCTACCTACTTAATCGACGAAGGGGGAGAGGGAAGCGTCCGGTTCGTGCCTGTCGGAGCTGGGGACGAAGGTTCCTAGGAGGAGGTTATCGACGACGAGGAAGGGATATGAGGACGCCAGCTAGTACGGCCTGGTGTGGGGAAGATGGGGCGAATTAGACTCTACAGCAGGTAGGGCAGTAGAGAGACGAGGAGGAGGAGAAGATCGCCAGAAGCTCGGGCGCTCTGACCGAAGAGGGAAGAGATGAAGTGTAGGGTTTCTCTCGGTCAGAAGAAGCTTGAAGGAGACGGCAGACCTTGCCGCTCCTTATAAAGGCCTTGGCGAGGAGAGGGGATCGAGGAGGCGACGTGCCTACCTCGTCGAAGAGTGGCCAGAAATGGATACCCATGCCTTTCGTGCGTTCGCACGAAATGCATGGTTGGTTGCAGAGGTCAGGGGAGGGTCCCTACGACAGAGGACGACGCAGGGAACCCCTCGTCTGTTCCTAAGGACGGCCGCCTTGCCCTGCGCGGTGCCATCCTCCGCGCAAGGTCGCCAGAGGTATGGTGCTGCGCAGAAATGGCAGGGGGACCATTCTGCAAAGAATGACGAGAAGTTAGGGGGCTGAACGTAAGGGTTTCAAAAGATAAGGGTCAAAACGTAAATTAAGAGGACCAATGTGTAAAGTCGGTCAAGATGGTATTTTCTTAGGCCCAAATTTTTATACCACACTAATTTGAACCTAAGGATTTTAATGGTGAAATTTTATTTGAGGTTGGACCATGTTTAACCAGTCAATTTGCGTAAAAACCCAAATTAAGTCATAAATTGGGCATGGTCGTCATTTTAGGTCAAAATAGGTTGCAAAGGTCAAATTGAAGGTTCTAAACCCTAGAAAATATTTTTCTATGAATTTTAGAGGGTTTATTTAATTTTTATCCTACCTCGAACCTCATGAATTAAAGTAGGTTTGTTTTAGGGTTACAGAATGTCATTTAATTCCTAGAAGTTGTTATAACCCTCTTCAGATCAGATCTTCCCACTTCTCTCCTTATTAAGCTCGTTTGACCTGTGTTTGGACCGTTAATTACCCTGTTTGCATACTACATTGGTGAAATTACAATTTTACCCCATATAATTTGTTTTATTCATTAACTCAGAATTCTCTTAGTTAAGCCTTTCTTTGAGTTTTGTAGGAGCTTTTTCACACTAGAGTAGGAGTGGCCAATCAACACATGTTGATTTGGACGAGTTCCCAACGCGAAGAGGTGAGAAATTCCCCTCGAAGATGCGTAACAAAATATCATCTCCTCGGTGCTTGTCTCTTAGGATATTTACATATCCTACTGAGGGCATGTAAGCACTCTGCTGGTTCAGATTCCATGTATGGCATTATCACGAAATGTCAATTGCCAGGGTTTGAATTCGGCCACGGAATGCCATGGATGGGATTATCTCGAAATCTCAACAGCCAGGGTTCTAGGGGTTACCATGGGCGGTGCTATCTCGAAGCATCGACTGCCAGGAACCCTTGAGGATTTTTGATGGGGACAAGGAATCTGATACAGACCATGTTGAGAAGCCAATCCTAAGCTAGAATTAAAAAGAAAAAGACAGAGAAAACTCTCCAAACATATAAATCTTCTACCTCTCTTTCTTACAAAACGCACTCCGAACTGAGCCAAGGCTAAAATTATCTCAAGCACGGGTGCTTTAGCCATAAAGTCCAATAAACCTTAGGTTAGTTCTTGTAGGCCTTGAAAGCCTTTGCTAAAGACTGAGGCTGAGGCTAGATAGATATAGATCTTGGTTGGTACTAGAGTACCTTTTAGATAGACCTATGGTTGGCATTCTGACCTAATCAAGGTTTCAAAAGAAAAAGCACTTATCTAAACTCATTAAGAACTTCAAGGTCTAGAACAAGCGTTAAAACCTTAAAATTTTGCTAAGGGACTAGCAAAAGCTAGGCATGGGGGTATGATGAGAACCTCATCATGAACCCTAACTAGCACAATCTAATCCAAATATGTGTGAAAAGCTCCTACAAAACCTAAGGAGAGGCTTAACTCAGAGAATTCTGAGTTAAAGAATAAAATAAATCATCAGAGCTAAAACTGTAATTTCACCAATGCAGTATGCAAATAGGGTAATTAAGGGTCCAAACATAGGTCAAACGAGCTTAATAAGGAGGGAAGTGGGATGATCTGATCTGAAAAGGGTTATAGCAACTTCTACAAATTAAATGACATTCTGTAACCATAAAACAAATCCACTTTAATTCATGTGGTTCAAGATAGGATAAAAATCAAATAAACCCTCTAAAATTCATAGAAAAATATTCCCTACGGTTTAGAACCTTCAATTTGGCCTTTGCAAGCCATTTTGACCTAAAATGAGAACCATGTCCAATTTATGACGTAATTTAGGTTTCTACGCAAATTGACCGATCAAACATGGTCCAACCTCAAATCAAATTTCACCATTAAAATCCTTAGGTTCAAATTAGTCTGGTATAAAAATTTGGGCCTAGGAAAAGACCATCTTGACCGACTTTACAAATTGGTCCTCTTAATTTACTTTTTGACCCTTATCTTTTGAAACCCTTGCATTTTGCCCCCTATCTTTTCATCATTCTTTGCAGAACGGTCCCCTATGCCATTTCTGCACAACACCATACCTCTGGCGACCTTCGCGGAGGATGGCGCTGCGCAGGGCAAGGTGGCCGTCCTCAGGAACAGACGGGGGGTTGCCTGCATCGTCCTCTGTCGTAGGGACCCTCCCCTAACCTCTACAACAGGCCATGCCTCTCGTGCGAACGCACGAAAGGCATGGGTGTCCCTTGCCGGTCATCTCCGGCGAGGTAGGCACGTCGCCTCCTCGGTCCCCTCTCCTCGCCAAGGCCTTTATATGGAGCGACAGGGTCTGCCGTCTCCTTCAAGCTTCTTCTGGTCGAGAGAAACCCTACATTTCGTCTCTTCCCTCTCCGGTCAGAATGCCCGAGCTTCCGGCGAACCTCCCTCCTCCTCCTCGTCGCTCTGCTGGCATACCTGCAACAGAGTTCACTCCGCCCCGTCGTCCCGTGCCAGGCCGTACCAGCTGGCACCCTCAAATCTCCTCCTCGTCGCCGTAACCACCTCCTGGACATCTTCGTCCTTAGCTCCGGCAGGCACAAGGCAGATGCCTCCCTCTCCCGCTTCGTCGAGTAAGTAGGTAGGAATCTTCCTCTCTCTCTCCTTTACATTTTCCCCTTCCTAATTTACCCTTTTAATCACCGACCGCCACTTCCACTTCCATCTGTTTCATCTCCGATCACCATCTCCGGCGAGGTCACTCCACCTCCACAGACCACCTCACCCCTCGCCGACAAGCCCAGAAGCTCCCCCTCACTCCACTCAACCGTTTCCCCCACTCCATACATCTCCATTCACCGCCCAACCACCCCCCGAATAGACCCATTTCCACGTACACAGGTTGACCTAAGCGCATCTCCACAAGCGCTCTCGCGCCTCTCCGACCCCCGCACTGCATTCACCACACTCCGGCGAAGCTTCCTACGTTATCTGTTGCGGCCGCGAGGCTGTCTTTGCGATTTCAGGTCTCTGCCTCCTCGCCGCCATTGATGAGCTACTGAAGCTCCTTCGCAATTAGCTCCAGGCCGTCTCCAGCCCAGGCATGAGCCCCAGGCAGCGCGGACTACTTCCGCAAGTGCACCCGGGCTTACAATTCAGGTCGCAAGCTTCGCAGCTACCCCAATTGGCAGCGACTTCCTCGACTGCAGGCGCGCAGTCTGGAGGTGGGACTTTAGTCCCACCTCGTAAGTGTGTGGCCTCGCACCCACACTTAAAATGAAAAAGTGTATCAGGTTGTTTACCTTCGATACACAGGGGTCAAGACCCTCACACGCACGCAGCGCGCCACGTGCTCGCCCGCCCTCGCCTGCGCTCACACCCCGCGAGTCTGGGCTGAATACAACTATCCAACCAAGCACTCCTCGCCCACCATCGCATGCCGATGGGCTTGGTCCCGGGCGCGCTACCCGAACCCGATTACCCAGCTCCGGTAGAGCATTCCTAAGAGAGATTCAGCGAGAAAGAGAGACGCGGGGAAGGGGTAGGTTTTGCACTAATGGGTGTGTATGCACACAGGGAAGAAGGAAAAAGAAGGAAGAGGCAGGCAAAGGAAGGAAAGGAACTGTAGCAAACGCGTTGTTAAGCCGTCTGAGCGCCGCATCAGACGTCAGAAGGGCAGTAGCAAAGTAGAAGAAGGCAAGCTGAAGGAAAAGAAGGAAGAAGCCACAGCCACAAGGAAGAAAAGAAGTAGAGAAGAAGAAGAAAAGAAGAAAGAAAGAAGGAGGAAGGCTGAGAAAAAAGAAAGAAGAAGCAGAGCAGAAGGTAGAGAAAGAAAAGAGAAAGAAGAAGAAGGTCACCACAGCCGTAGGCTAAAGAAGAAAGAAGAAGGCAGAGAAAGAAAAGAAGAAAGAAGAAGAAGAAGAGGAACGGCCAGAGTAGAAGAAAAAGAGAAGAAGAGAAAAATCAGCTGAAAGAGAAGAAGAAAAGAGAGAAGAGGAAGAGAGTGTGGATTCCCTAACAGGAGGGGGTGACGTAATAAATTGCGGAAATATAATATATACCAATCTCACAAAATAAACCATTGGTAGCGTGTCTTCTGTCTTTATTTATATTCGTTGTAGTATATGACAAAACAGTTACCAGTTTAATACAATTTGTTACTAGGAAATAAAAAGTTTCCCGAGGTCGAACTCAGGGAGCAAGCTATGATTCTAGAAGTACAATGTTTCTACTACAAAAATAAGAGAGAGAGAGAGAGTGAGAGAGGTAGATTGGTCTCTTGGCTTTTTCTTCTTCTCTTCTTTCTCTCTTGCCTTGTCTTCTTCTTCTTTCTCTTCTCTTCTTTCTTTGCTTGATCGTCTTCTTCTTTCTCTTCTCTTCTTTCTTTTTGCTTTCAGCTGCGGTGCCTGTTCTTCTTCCCTTCTTCTTTTCTTTTTCTTCAGAGCGTCATCTGATTTCTCAATCAGACGACTTAAGTAGCACCTGCTACAGTGCTTCCTCGGTGCTCCTTCTTCTGCTTCCTTCTTTTTCTTCTCCTTCCTCGTCTTCTGCTTTGCTTCGAGCAGCCCTGGCTGCTTCTTCCTTCTTTTTCTTCTCCTTCCTCTCCTGCGGTCTTCTTTCTCCTCTTCTTCTTCTCTGCCTACACACTCACATAGCTTGGTCAGAGCAAAACCTAACCCTACCCTCCCCCGCGTCTCTCTCTTTCTCAAATTTTGCTCAAAGGATCGCTCTCCCAGAGTCGGGTATTCGGGCATGGATTCGTGCCCGGGACCAGGCCCATCGGCGTGCTGTGGAGGGCGAGGAGTGCAGGTCGGGTATATGGGTCGGGCCAGGTCCGCGGGGGGTGGTCGCGGACGAGGCCGGGTGAAGCGAGTGAGAGGGACCTCACCCCGTGGTCAGGAGGCGAAGAGGCTATGGCAATTTTCCAATTTATGCGCGGGCGGCGTTTCGAAATCCCACGATGTGGGACTATCTTTTGTGCTATCTTCGCGCGTGCCCGCAGGACGATTCCACCTCGCCCTCTGATCAGCTGCAGCCGATGTCGGAGCCAACTGATGAGGCAGGAGTCTTCGCGGACGTCGCCCCAACCTGCAGCACCTGGAAACCTGGGGCTGCAAGGCCTGGAGCTCGCCTCGAAGATGCTTCAGTCGTCATTAATGGCGGCTGGAGTGGCGACCCTGTTAGACAGAAACACGGCCCTTCGGCCTAATCAAACTAGCGGGGGTCCTTCGCCGTGGCACGACGAAGGTGGTGCGGGGTGTGGCAGGTCGTGGGACGGCGTCTGACGGCGGGGCTAGGTCGGACAGCGACCGGAGAAATGGATCTGTTCGGGGGAGTGTGGTGGGGGTGTGGAGCGGTAATGGGTGGGCGGAGGTTGCTCAGTGTGATGAGGCGAAGGTTCTGTGAGGGTCGGCAAGGCATGTGGGGCTGTGGAGCGATGGGGGCGTCTCACCGGAGGGTGGCCGGAGACGAAGAGGGTGACGGTGGGCAGGAGTGATCGAGGGTTTAATCGAATGAAAAACAGTGAGGAAAAGAAAGAGGGGGAGGTGGGGAGTAGTTCTGACCTAGTTATAGGGACGAAAGGGGCCGGAGCAGGGCGGCAGTCGTATTGACTGTCGCCGGAGAAGATGCCTAGAGAGAGAGGGCGACGGCGAGGAGAGAGCGGGAGGGCGCGCGCTGGGTACGGCACGACGCGGGAAGAGCGGGCGAAGGTGGCTCTGCTGCTGGTATTGCGGCAGAGCGACGAGGAGGAGGAGGAAGAACCGCCGGAGCTGGTGGGCTTCTGCCGGAGTGGGAAGAGAGGGAAAAAGAGGGTGCTTCTCCATCAGGACCGAGCTACTCTCCTCTGCAGGCGGAGGCGGTTTTCATATAGGCGAAGGCGGAGAGGTGGGCGGAGGGAGGCGACGTGTCTCCCTCGCCGGAGGATGGCCGGAGTAGGGACCCATACCTTCCGTGCGTTCGCACGGAAGGTATGGGCTGCTGCAGAGATCATGGAGGTGTCCCTGCGACAGCAGACGTCGTAGGGAACACCTGGTTGAAAGGGCCGAGGGCCTCCCTCACCCTGCGCGGCGCTATGCTCCGCGCAAAGTCGCCGGAGCATGGCGCTGCTTAGGGTTTTGAAGGGAGAACCTAAATGCAAAGAACGATGAAGACTTAGGGGCCAAAATGCGAGGGTTTCAAAAGTTGACGGTCAAAAAGTAATAGATGAGGACCAAAATGCAAAGTCGGTCAAGAAGGCCTCTTCTTAGGCTCAAGTTTTTATACATGACTAAATATGACCTAAGGATTCTAATGGTGAATTTTATTTCTAGAAGAGACCTTGTTTGACTGGTCAATTTACATAAAATCCCAAATTAAATCATTAATTGGGCATGGTTCTCAATATAGGTCAAAATGGGTTCCCAAGGCCAAATTGAAGGTTCTAAACCCTAGAGATTATTTTTCTATGAATTTTAGAGAGTTTATTCGATTTTTACTTTGCCTCAAACCTCGTGAATTGAAGTGGATTTGTTTTAGGGTTACAAGATGTCATTTAATTCCTTCGAGTTGCTGTAGCCCTTGTTGGATCAAATCATCTCACTTTCCTTCTTATTAGGTTAGTTTGACCTATGTTTGGACCCTGAGTTACCCTGTTTACTGATTGTGTTGGTGAAATTGCATTTTTACCCCTTGGCTCCTGTTTTCCTCATAAACTCAAAATTCTCTGAGTCAAGCCTTTCTATAAGTTATGTAGGAGCTTTTTCTCGTAAATCTAGGTTAGATGGTGCTAGTTCAGGTTTATGACGAGGTCCTCGTCAGCAATCGCACAAGGTACACAATTATTTTTAGGTGGAAACCCAAACCGGGTGAAAACCACCACCTAACCCTCTCGAGTTAGGATTTTCCGATCAACCAAGTTGATTAAATCCACTAAAAAATCACTTAAACGAGGGTGATTCAACCTCAATTACAACCACGCTACAAGTGCGAGGGTAGCGTTCCTCAACCCCTTCTCTTCACGAGAAGGATTTTGTCCCACGAAGGAGACGGGAATTCGCAAAGCGAACGCCTAACCAAATAACAAAGTAAAATAACAAATATAGTCCTATAGAGCCAAAAAAGATTTAAACCTCACTTCTATAGGAATTAGGAAACTCCCCTTTGCAAGGAGTGCGTCGAATCGACGACGCGGGTATGTGAGCCACGCGACGACGCAACGTCGCTCTCGTGAATTACGGTGAGAGAGTGGGTGCGCAAAGGCTTGATGCTCTCAAGATGTAGAACTTGAACTTGGAGAGCAAGAGCTTTTCTTCTTAGGATCAGGAGACATAAAATGGTGTGAAAATGTATTACTAGGTGTGTCTTGTGTATCTAGGTATGTGTTAGTGTCTCTAGGTGTGTGTTTGTGTGCAAGAGGTTCCTTTCTATTTATAGAGGCCTTAGGAAAGCCTCGGAAGGCTTTGGAAAGCTTCCATGGCCGTTGGATGCAAAGCCTAAGAGAATCAGGCCGAAATCAGGAACAATGATTGCACTGACAGGGTTATCAGACGTCTGATCCTTTCATCAGACATCTGGAAGATCAATTTAAGACGTCTGGGAACAAAGTCAGACATCTGATTTTAGGCGGGTTTCTTCCTGACGTGAATCAGATCTAAATAGGGTTCTAGTGCAAGTTCATCAGACGACATACAGGACGTCTGGCACTATGTCTGGACGTCTGGAAACCTACTTTTTCTGCGGGAATGGATTTCCATGAATTCCAACGGCTAAAAAATCTCTGAGAAGAGATTTTCGGGTCAGTCGAGGTAAAACAGTCATCTATCAGACGTCTGGAAAGGCTTAAGGACGTCTGATAAGGCTCTAACGGTCATATCCTTCAGTGTTTGCTAAGCGAGCCAACGGTCCACTAATTGGACGTCTGGCAAAGTCATCAGACGTCTTCTAAGACGTCTGGATAGAGGTCTGATTTCATCAGACAGAGCTAACAAGTCCAGCCTAAATGTTATCAGACGTCTGAATCAAAAGTCAAACGTCTTAAAACATATTATCAGACATCTGATTATGGAATTAGACGTCTGAAAAAGCTGTTTGAACCCTATATTGGTTTTCTAAGTTCTCCACAGAAAACCTAAGTGTTCTAAGGTTGTGCAGGTGTTCCTAGGACTACTATTAGTGTACTTTGAGGCTCTTTAACATGATGTTCTAAGGAACAAAAAGAGCAGGGAAATAAAGACAAAAGTACATGAAAGAAATAAACAGAATTCTATCATATTCTTCTTGTCCTTCCATCTTCAATCTATCGCTCCTCGCGAATCTCCTCAGTTCTCCATCAAGCTCCCCCAATCCGTCCTGGATGCGAGCTCGAACTCCGTCTAATCACGTCTCCATTAGCAATTGACCTGAAATCTAAGACTCCAAGTGCAAATGTTAAATGACACGTGTTTTGTTATCATCAAAACAAATGATCGTGGTACTCTAGCACTAGTGGTGATTGCTCGACCGAACCGTGGCTAGTCTTTTGTTTGTTCTTATTATAGTAGTGTCGTTGTGGTACAGATAAAATAGCTACGATTTGTCATCATTACCACTATTACAATTTTACTCAGAAATATTTTTCTTCCGAGGTCGAACTCAGGGAGCTACAAGAATTTTAGAAGTACAATGCTTCTTTATTACAAAAATAAGAGAGAGAGAGAGAGGGAGAAGTAGATTTTGTTTCTTAGCTTTTTCTTCTTCTCTTCTTTCTCTCTTTGCTTGTCTTCTTTTTTCTCTTCTTTTTCTTCTCTTCTTCACAGTTCTTGATCTTCTTCAGTTCTTCTTCTCTCTTTGTCTTCTTTCTTTCTTCTTCTTTCTTCCTTCTTCTCTTTTCTTTTAGCTGCGGCACCTTTTCTTCTCTTTTTCTTCTTCTCTGCTTTGTCGGCAGAGCTTCATCCATCGTCTGATTTCTACAGTGCTTCCTTTGTGCTTCTCCTTCTTCTTCTTCTTCCTGCGGTCTTCTTCTTCTTCCTTCTTCCTTGGTCTTCTCCTTCTTTCTTCCTTGGCCTTCTCCTTCTTCCTGCGATCTTCTTCTCTCGCACCCTGTCCCTGCACAAAGAGCAAAACCTACCATGTCCCTCTACCTGCATGTCTCTCTCTCTCTGTAAACCACTCACTGGACACTCTCCCAGAGCCGCTGGTAATCGGGTCGGGTTTCGTGCCCGTGACCAGGCGCACCGGTGTGTGGGTGATGCACGAGGTGTGCTAAGATAGGGTCGGGTCGGATCCCGCTAGATCTGCGAGGTGAAACCGCGAACGAGGCGAGCATGAGTAAGGTGAGGGACCTCACCCCAGTGCTTTCGGAGGTGACAAGTAGAAAACACAAAATCAACTTATACTACTGCGGGGTTTGGTAAACTCACGATGTGGGACTATCCTCTGAGCTCTTCTCGTGCGCGCTCGCAGGACGATTCCACCTTGCTCTCTACTTAGCTGCAACCATGATGAGAACCTCATCATAAACCCTAAACTAGCACCATCTAACCCAGATTTGCAAGAAAAAGCTCCTACATAACTCTAGAAAGGCTTGGCTCAGAGAAATTCTGAGTTTGTGAAGAAAATAGAAACTAAGGGGTAAAAATGCAATTTCACCAATTCAATCTGAAAACAGGGTAACTCAGGATCCAAACATAGGTCAAATTAACCTAATAAGAAGAAAAGTGGGATGAGTTGATCCAATAAGGGCTACAGCAACTCCAAGGAATTAAATGACATCCTGTAACTCTAAAAATAAACCCACTTCAATTCATGAGGTTCGAGGCAAATAAAAAATCAACTAAACCCTCTAAAATTCATATAAAAATAATATCTAGGGCTTAGAACCTTCAATTTGGCCTTAGGAACCCATTTTGACCTACATTGAGAACCATGCCCAATTAATGACTTAATTTGGGTTTTTACGTAAATTTCCTGGTCAAACATGGTCTGATCTAGAAATAAAATTCACCATCAGAATCCTTAGGTCCTAATTAGTCATGTATAAAAACTTGAGCTTAAAAAGAGACCTTCTTGACCAACTTTACATTTTGGTCCTCATCAATTACTTTTTGGCCCTCAACTTTTGAAGCCCTCGCATTTTGGCCCTTAACTCTTCTTCATTCTTTGCATTTGGGTCCTCCCTGCAAAACCCTAAGCAGCGCCATGCTCCGGCGACTTTGCGCGGAGCATGGCGCCGCGCAGGGTAAGGGAGACCCTCTACCAAGACAACCGGGGGTTCCCTACGACGTCTGCTGTCGCAGGGACACCTCCATGGTCTCTGCGGCTACCCATACCTCCCGTGTGAACTCACGGAAGGTATGGGTCTCCATCTCCGGCGTCCTCCGGCGAGGGAGGCATGACGCCTCCCTCCGCCCTCCTCTCTGATTCTACCTCTATAAAAGCCGCCCCCGTCTACCGAACTCAGCAGCTCGGTTCTGACGGAGAAACCCCCCCTTCTTCCCTCTCTTCCCACTCCGACAGAAGCCCCCTGCTCCGGCGGTTCTTCCTCCTCCTCCTCGTCACTCTGTTGCATTATCAGCGGCAGAGCCGCCTTCGCCCGCTCTTCCCGCGTCGCGCCGTACCCAGCACGTGCTCTCTCGCTCTCTCCTCGCCGCCGCCCTCTCTCTCTGGGCACTTTCTTCTCCGACGACAGTCGATACGACTGTCGCCCTGCTCTGGTCCCCTCGTCCCTCCAAGTAGGTACAGTTCTTTCCCTTCCTCCCCTCTTTCTTTTCCCTACTTCAGTTTGTTCAACCACCCTTCGACCGTGCCTGATCGCCCTCACCTTCTCCATCTCCGGCCAACCTCCGGCGACTCGCTCCCATCATTCCACCACCCCACACGACTCGCCGACCGACCCAAAACCTCCGCCTCTTCACGCTGAACCACTTCCACCCCTTCACTCCCTGCCGTTCGCTGCTTAAAGACCCCCCGAGAAAACCCATTCCCCCTGCCGCAGTCTAACCTAGGGCATCCCTTGCACGCCGCCCCACGCCTCGCCACCACCTGCACGAGCTTCGCCAGAGTGCGGCGAAGCTCCCTGCACCTTCTGACTAGGCCGAGAGGCCGTATTGCTGTGAACAGGTCACCCGCCCTCCACCGCCATTGCTGAGCAGGTGGAGCTTCTTCCGCCTGCAGCTGCAGCCTCGCTTCGCCTAGGTCTAACTCACCAAGACGCGCGGTTCGCCCTCATGCACCTACCCAGGCCTGCAACTGGGGTGAGAGCCCCGTGCACAGCAGCGATTGCCTGCAGCTTTCTCAGCTGCAGGCGCCCAATTGGGGTGGGACATTTAGTCCCACCTCGGAAGACTCTGAAGCAGCGCACCCGCATAAATGCGAAAAGTGCTATAGGCTTATCGCCTCAGCACACGGGGTGAGGTCCCTCTTACCCGCTCACCCGGCCTCGTCCGCGACCACCCCCCGCGGACCTGGCCCGACCCGTTTACCCGACCTGCACTCCTCGTCCACCACCGCACGCCGGTGGGCCTGGACCCGGGTGTGACCCGTATCCGAATACCCGGCAGCTCTGGGAGAGCTATCCTACGAGTGAATTCTGAGAGAGAGAGACGCGGGGGAGGGTGGAGTAGGTTTTTGCCCTGACCAAACTGTGAGAGTGCTAGCACAGAAGAAGAAGAGAAGGCAGACCGCAGAGGAAGAAGGAGAAGAGAAAGAAGGAAGCAGGACGCACTGTAGCAGAAGCTACTTAAGTCGTCTGATTGAAAATTCAGACGATGCCCTAAAGAAAAAGAAAAAGAAGAAGAAAAGAAGAACAGGCACCGCAAGGAAGAAAGAAAGAAGAAGAGCAGAAGGAAGAAGACAAAGAGGAGAGAAGCAGAACACGAGGAGAAAGAGAAGAAGCCCTGAAGAAAAAGAAGAAGAAGAAGGAAGAAGACTGAAGAACCAAAGAGAAGAGAAAAGAAGAAGACAAAGACAAGAGAAAGAAGAGAAGAAGAAAAAGCCAACAAGACAAATCTCTCTCTCTCTCTCTTTCATTTTTGTAATATAAACTTTGTACTTCTAGAATACAATTTGCTCCCTGAGTTCGACATCGGGAAAACTTTTATTTTCGAGTAACAAATTGTATTAAACTGGTAACCGCTTCTCTATACTATACTACGACGAAATATTAGAACTACAGAGGATTGGAGTCTCACCAGTTTTTGGCGCCGTTGCCGGGGAGCAACGGCTATTCTAGAAGTA
Organism: Thalassia testudinum; assembly: GCA_037157565.1. Classification (NCBI taxonomy): domain Eukaryota; kingdom Viridiplantae; phylum Streptophyta; class Magnoliopsida; order Alismatales; family Hydrocharitaceae; genus Thalassia; species Thalassia testudinum. Next base: position 62,614,606 of record JAZHRO010000030.1, read on the forward strand.
ATAAAATTTCTATTTGTAAGTTTCTAATAATCTCTCCTCTCTTTTGTGTAGATACAGAAAAAAAAGATGCAGCCGCACCACAGCCACTCCAAGGATAGGTAACTTCTTATTAAACCCTAAAATTTTAAAGAGAAACAAAGAAAAGAAATAGACATAACCTGTCTTTTATACATAGTAATAGCTGCATATTCTCAGAAACTATTATTCCTGCACACAGTTTTAAAGGTAATTAAGGGCTAACACATCCTCGCCTAAGCCCTAATTACCCAAACAAAGAGTTAAATGGACAAAGTAGAGCCAACATAAGGTCAAACATTAGGATTTCAGAGACACACCCCTTAATCAAGAATTGAGGAAATCCAAAAGAGGTGTGCCCAAGCCATTGATTGAAAATAATTAATAAGGAAAATCCTAAACAATTGGCTCTCTCTAAACACTTGAACCCTAAAAAAAAAACAGGGCCTAAATTCTCAAGGGAACCACTGGGTGAAGTTGATCCCTAGGGTCAACTAACCTTCAAATTAGGCAACTTTGTTCACAAAAACACCTAAGAGTTCAAGTGAAATCTTAAGCACCTTGATCTTAAAGTAAAAAAAAAGGTAGACTTAAGAGGTCAAGATCCCCATTCTGGTCTACTTGGAACCGCAGTGACAAGAGAGGTCAGGTGGGGGAATCCCTGTAACCCATGGGGACACTCTACCGTGTAGGGGTCTTCGCGGGACTCACCCTCTTTGGCTGCCCAGGTAATTCTCAGGTGGACGATCTTTCTGATCAAGGGGTCCATCTGCCCTGCACCTCTATAGTCACCCAACACATTTTTGGGTGTCTTTATTGGGTCCAGCACCTTCTAAACTCTTCTACTCCAATAGTACATGAACGGTAGGAGATCCTTAAGACCACCCTTAAGATCTCCTTTAGGAATTCACTCTCATCAAGGCCAAGCCTCGACGCCCGTGTTTGAACAGCAACCCTACCCCATCATTCTCTCATCTGATTCTGAATCAAGCTCTTCTTCTTCCCCAATCATGGCTCAGCCAGTTGAGGAAGAAAATAATCTGGAGCACCAGCTCTAGCGACTCAATGACCTCTTCCAAAACTTTGTGCACCCACCGCAGCGTCCTATGATGCGGGACCATTATAATCCTGCTGCGGTGGCCATCGAGCCTCGAGTCAGAATCCCGACTGGAGGACCTGATTCCGAATTAAAGCCCAACATGATTCATGCTATACCTAAATTCCATGGGCTTAATTCCGAAGATCCCTTCCAGCACATCAAACAGCTAAAGCATCTGGCCCAAACTTTTGGGTCAGATGCGCAAAATCAAGATATTCTTCTCATGAAGATGTTCTCCTTTTCTCTTATGGACAAGGCTGCTCATTGGTACCAAACTCAGACCCGGCCGATCAACACTTGAGAGGAACTTCAGTCCGAGTTCTTGAAAAAGTTCTTCTCCATTGGTCAGACCAACGCCTTGCGCCATCAGATTACGCACTTCACTCAACAAACAGGGGAACCTCTCCATGAGGCATGGGATCGTTTTCAAGATCTCATGAGGAAGTGCCCCCATCGCGGAGCTCCTAAATGGGAACAGGTCCAATCTTTTTACCAGGGACTCTGTGAGGACATCCGTCTTTTCGTCAATGCAACATGCGGAGGAAATATCATGGGTCAACATGAGGACACCGTGTGGGAGATTCTCGAAAACATGTGAGAGAACTCCATCAACAATGACTCCATGGGATTATTCGACAGGACGAATACCCGCGCATCGACGAATCTTAGGGGAGCACATGAGATGCAGGGCCTGTCCGCATCAGTCGACCTGGAATTAATGGCCAGTCGATTGGACAAGGTCTCGACTATTGAAAAGAAGGTGGATGAGCTGACTCAGCACCTGCAGCGAGCCACCTCTGCGCATAACCCCTTCGCACAGCCCCCTTCCACAAGGGAAACTGTGCAAAACATTCTCCATCGATCTTCTCCTAGGATGGATCCATATCCACCATCTGATTCTCTAACCAGAGGTCCATCCGATCCTCTCTATACCAGCCCGGGGAATTCCATTCCCTCTTTCTCTGACTCTTTGGAGTTTCCTCAGACCTGCGAGGACCTCAACGCCATCCAAAATGACCCGTTCTCCAACACCTATAACCCTGGATGGTGAAACCATCCCAATTTTCAGTGGACGGGAAATTCCCAAACCCAAAGACCACCCTTTCAGCCCCGCCCAAAACAACCCCCTCGTCCTTACCAGCCGCCTCAGCCTCGGCCCAACCCTACTTATCCATCAGGGCCAAATCAGGATCAAATGTCCCTTATCCTTTAGACTTTGGCTGACATTCAAAGAACGAATGCGGCTTTTCCAAAGCAACACAAGGACGAACTTACAGAGGTCTGAAACCAATTGGCCCAGTTGGCAAACTCTCGCCAGCCAGGCACTCTTCCTTCCCAACCTCTTCCCAATCCAAATAACGTGCCAACCCAGCGGTGCGTTATGAACCCAAACCTAGGCCATGCCCATATGATTTATCAGGCCCCCTCTGTTCCTTCACCCGATGGGATAGAGGCCTCCACTTCTTTTGCAGGTTACCAGCAGCAACCTATCTTACCCAATCTCAACCAAAACCAAGCAGGACTTAATTCTGTAACAACCCGTAGTGGTAAGGAAACCCAAGACCCACCTCAACCAAACCACTCCAAGCCGGGTAGTGATCCCAAGCCTAGGACAGTAATCCAGGACGTTCCTACCCCTATCCCAGATCCAAGACCTGGACCTATCCTAGAAGAACCAACCAAGATCCCGTTTCCCGAGGCCTTGACCAAGGGAAAGAAGACCACCAAGCCCGTGGCACTTGAGGAGGACCTGGTCAAGCTCTTTGAGCAGGTCCACATAAACATCCCCTTGATGGATGCAATCCACCACGTACCAGCTTACGCACGATTTTTAAAGAATATGTGTACACCCCAGCGTAAGCCGCGAACCAAGGGTGGGAGTCCAATTGTTCTATCAGAGCAAGCCAGCTCTGTAATCCTCAGTAGACTCCCACCCAAGGCAAAAAATCCTGGTACTCCCCTGATTTCCTGCAAGATAGGTGATACCCAATTTGATAGAGCTTTACTAGACTTGGGTGCATTCATAAATCTGATACCCACATCCTTACTTGACCATCTAGAAGAATCTGAGCTAAAACCAACCGAGGTGACATTACAATTAGCAAATCGATCTATAAAGTCAACAAAAGGGATTCTCGAGGATGTTATTGTAAGAGTGCAGGATTTCTATTTCCCTGTCGACTTCATAGTCTTAGATATGGACGCACCTGAGAACCCTAGGGATACACCAATCATTTTAGGGAGACCTTTCTTGGCTACTGCTCGAGCCAACATTAGCTGTGAGGAGGGCCAAATAGAGCTCAAATTTGCGGATCAAACCTTGAAAATTGATATATTCAAGGCCCAACAAGGAATTAATTGCAGTGTCATCGAACAGATTTGTGACATTAGGGCTTTGGCTGATGAAACACACTTCCAGAATGACCTGATTATGCCTCATCAACCACAGAAGGACTTGACCCGCAAATAGAGGAGTTGAATTCAGATATAAACAACCTAGTAACTCCTACCCTTGAACCTCACATCTATACTGAACCACCCGCTGCTGCTGATAACCCTATCCTCGAACTGAAGCCTCTTCCTGCTCACTTTAAATACATCTTTGTGGGTTCTAATCAGACCCTCCCTGTGATTATCAATTCCAACCTCAATCCCAAACAGGAATCCCGTCTGATTACTGTCCTCCAGCAACATCGCAGAGCCATCGGATGGGCTCTCGATGATTTGACTGGAATAAGTCCCTCTTATTGTACTCATCATATCTATTCAGAAGAGGGCACACGACCTTCTCGTGAAATGTAGAGATGTTTGAACCCTAAGCTGCAGGAGGTCGTGAAGAAGGAGATCATCAAGTGGTTAGATGCCGGAATCATCTACCCGATCTCCGATAGTCGTTGGGTGAGCCCAATTCAGGTTGTGCCTAAGAAGGCAGGACTCACCACCATAACGACTGAGACCGGAGAAATCATTCCTACCCGATTAGCTAACGCGTGGAGAGTTTGTATAGATTATCGCCGACTCAATTCCTCCACGAAGAAGGATCATTTCCCACTACCTTTCATTGATCAAATTCTCGAGAAACTAACGGGAAATAGGTTCTTCTGCTTTCTTGACGGATACTCCGGTTATAACCAGGTGGCAATCCATCCTGAGGACCAAGAAAAGACCACGTTCACCTGCCCCTTCGGAACATACGCTTTCCAAAGGATGCCTTTCGGTCTTTGCAATGCACCCTCTACCATTCAGCGGTGCATGCTTGCCATATTCTCAGATATGGTAGGTGATTTTCTGGATGTCTTCATGGATGACTTTTCAGTTTTTGGAGAATCATTTGACGATTGCCTCCAACACTTTGTCCAAATACTCAGGCGGTGCATCGAGGTGAATTTGGTTCTTTCTTGGGAAAAGAGTCATTTCATGGTGCCTGAGGGAATTGTCCTGGGATGCTTAATTTCCGAAAAAGGCATCCAAGTGGATCGAGCTAAGGTTGATCTGATCTCTCGCCTTCCTATGCCTAGCTCGATCAGGGACATCCGTTCTTTTCTGGGGCACGTCAATTTTTACCGTCGTTTCATTCCGGATTTCTCGAAAATCGCACGCCCCTTGACTTCTCTTCTCTCCAAGGATGTACCCTTTGAAACCTCCAAGGACTGCACACTAGCCTTTGAAAACCTGCGTAACCGAGTCTCCCAGGCACCTATCCTACAATCCCCTGACTGGTCTCAACCCTTTGAGATCATGTGCGATGCATCTGATTTCGCTGTAGGAGCGATCCTGGGGCAAAAAGCTGACGGGAAACCCGTGGTCATCTACTACGCTAGCAAGACACTTGACGAGGCTCAGCATAACTATACGGTTACGGAGAAAGAGTTGCTAGCTGTAGTATTTGCCCTTGAAAAGTTCTGATCGTATCTTCTGGGTTCCCATGTCATCATTTACTTGGATCACACGGCTGTAAGGCATCTCCTTTCCAAGAAGGACGCGAAGCCCCGACTAATTCGTTGGATCTTGCTGTTGCAAGAATTCGATCTTGAGATTCGCGACAAGGCGGGAAGGCAGAATGTGGTAGCCGACCATCTGTCCCGTCTTCCTTCTGATATTATCAACCCTTCCGGACCCATCACGGAACACTTTCCTGATGAGCACCTGCTTACTGTTGGTACTAGACTTCCATGGTTTGCTGATATAGTAAACTACTTGGCATCTCATCAGACCCCGTCTGATTGGCCGAAGGCCAAGAAAGACAAATTACGTTCTGATACCAAGTATTACATCTGGGAAGATCCGTACCTTTTTCACATAGGTGCTGATCAAATCATTCGGAGATGTGTCCCGTAAGAGGAATTCAACAATATCCTCTCTTTCTGCCATGACCAGGCATGCGGTGGCCATTTCTCTGCGCATAAACCGCATCAAAAGTCCTCCAGTGTGATTTTTACTGGCCCACGCTGTTCAAAGATGCATACAGTCACTGCAAGGCATGCAGTCATTGCCAGACTTTGGGCAACATGAACCGTCGCGATATGATGCCTTTGCAGCCTATTCTCGTATGCGAAATCTTTGATGTTTGGGGGATTGATTTTATGGGCCCCTTTCCTGTCTCGGATGGTTTCGAATACATTCTGCTTGCTGTGGACTACGTGTCCAAATGGATCGAAGCCATATCGACCCGAACCTATGATCATAAGATTGTTCTCAAATTCATTCATCAAAACATTTTCTCAAGGTTCGGGATTCCCCGTGCTATAATCTCTGATGGGGGGACCCATTTTACAAATGCTCAGTTTAGGTCACTGATGACCAAATACGGAGTGTCTCACTGAATCTCTACTCCTTACCACCCCCAAACTAATGGTCTAGCTGAGCTGTCAAATCGGGAGATCAAGAAGATCCTGCAGGTCACTGTTCGCCCTGATAGGAAGGACTGGTCGTCCCGACTTCTGGAAGCATTGTGGGCCTATGGGATCACCCACAAAATCCAATTAGGTATGTCTCCCTTTAGACTGGTGTACGGAAAGGCGTGTCACCTTCCCGTAGAACTGGAGCATAAAGCCTATTGGGTAGTACGGAACTGTAATCTAGATCTTTCAAAGGCTGGAACCCACAGAAAACTCCAAATCAGCGAGATCAATGAATTACTCCTAGACGCATATGAGAACTCGCGAATCTATAAGGAGCGGGTTAAAGCCTTCCATGACAAGCACATCTCGAGAAAGATCTTTCATCCTGGTCAGAAGGTCCTACTCTTTGATGCCCGACTCAAACTTTTCCCGGGAAAGCTGCGATCCAAGTGGGTCGGACCATATTTAGTCCGACAGGTTTTTGGAAATGGAGCTATCGAAATCAGTCCGCTTAGCCACGATTCCGAACCTTTTATCGTGAACGGTCAGAGACTCAAGCAGTTCATTGATGTGACTTCTACTTGTTTGGCTGAATCTTCTTATATCCTCCATTCCCTTTGAGCTTATTGCGCCCAGCCGATGGCATAAAACTCAATGCTTAACGGGAGGCAGCCCGTAATTTTCTGAAAATCTAAACCTTTTTCACACTTTTGTGCACTTAAAGTTCACCCTTATAGACAGCCGACTCCACCTCAGATACGTACATCTGAGATTAGAAATCGTCCGCAGAATTCATCCCGACCCATTCACTCATTAAAACATCTGTCTTAAGGAATGAACTAAGTAAATAAAAATCCCTAAGTCACAATGAGGACATTGCAAACCTTAGGCATGGAGGGTATAAAAATGCAAAACTTGTAAAAAGGGTTTTAAAATAAAAAAATTCACATATGACAAAAGCACCATAAAAATTTAAAAAAAAATTCAAAAAAAAAAAAAAGGAGAAAGGAAATTTTGGGGGAGAAGAAAAGGAAACAAAAAGGAGCATAAATTGAAGAAAAAGAGCGATAGTCATTAGTAAGAAGCTAAGGAATTGACCTAAGTTCTAGACCTTATTCAAGAAAAGAAATGAAAAGTGCATGGTGAGATTAGTAAGAACGCAAACTTTAGGCATTCATGGATAGACTCTTAGTACCCATTAAGATCTAGACAGTCCTCAAGAGGTTAAGGAAAATGAAAAGCTTAAGTATTAGGTCCAAGGCTTAGGGAGTATTTGACCTCATTAACTAACTTCTGGGTTACGGGACTCAGTAACCTAAGCACCCCAACCCCACACACAGCCTGGTTCAGTAAGCGTAAAAATTCAAAATCACGCAGAAGCGTCGCAAAATTCTGAAAAATACACCTAGAATAGGAGCGGCCGATCAACACAAGTTGATTTGGACGAGTTCTCAGCGCGGAGAGGTGGGAAATCCCCTCAAAGATGCGTAACAAAATATCATCTCCTCGGTGCTTGTCTCTTAGGATATTTACATATCCTACTGGGGGCATGTAAGCACTCTGCTGGTTCAGATTCCATGGATGGCATTATCACGCAGTGTCAATTGCCAGGGTCTGGATTCAGCCACGGAACACCATGGATGGAATTATCTCGAAATCTCAATAGCCAGGGTTCCGGGGGTTGCCATGGGCGATGCTATCTCGAAGCATTGATTGCTAGGAACCCTTGAGGATTGATGATGGGAGCAAGGAATCTGATACGGATCGTGTTGAAAAGCCAATCCTAGGCTAGAACTAAAAAGAAAAGGAGAGAGAAAACTCTCCAAACAGAAAAACTTTCTACCTCTCTCTCTTACAAAAACGCACTGCGAACTGAACCAGGGCTAAAATCATTTCAAGCACGGGGTGCTTTAATCACGAAGCCCAATAAACCTTAGGTTAGTTCTTGTGGGCCGTAAAATCCCTTGCCAGAGACTGAGACTAAGGCTAGACAGATCTGGATCTTGGTTGGTACTAGAGTACCTTTTAAGCCTATGGTCAGCATTCTAACCTAATCTAAGTTCAAATGAAAAAGCACTTATCTGAAGATTGTTAAAAACATCATGGTCAAGAGCAAAGGTTAAAACCTTAGGTTTTTGCTAAGGGAATAGCAAAAGCTAGGCATGGGGATATGATGAGAACCTCGTCATAAACCCTAAACTAACACCATCTAACACAGATTTGTAAGAAAAAGCTCCTACATAACTCTAGAAAGGCTTGGCTCAGAGAAATTCTGAGTTTGTGAAGAAAATAGAAACTAAGGGGTAAAAATGCAATTTCACCAATTCAATCTGAAAAAAGGGTAACTCAGGATCCAAACATAGGTGAAACTAACCTAATAAGAAGAAAAGTGGGATGAGTTGATCCAATAAGGGCTACAGCAACTCCAAGGAATTAAATGACATCCTGTAACCCTAAGAATAAATCCACTTCAATTCACGAGGTTCGAGGCAAAGAAAAAATCAACTAAGCCCTCTAAAATTCATAGAAAAATAATCTCTAGGATTTAGAACCTTCAATTTAGCCTTAGGAACCCATTTTGACCTACATTGAGAACCATGCCCAATTAATGACTTAATTTGGGTTTTTATGTAAATTGACCGATCAAATAAGGTCTGATATAGAAATAAAATTCACCATCAAAATCCTTAGGTCCAAATTAGTCATGTATAAAAACTTGAGCCTAAGAAGAGACCTTCTTGACCAACTTTACATTTTGGTCCCCATCTATTACTTTTTGGCCCTCAACTTTTGAAACCCTCGCATTTTGGCCCATAACAATTCTTCGTTCTTTGCATTTGGGTCCTCCCTGCAAAACCCTGAGCAGCGCCATGCTCCGGCGACTTTGCGCGGAGCATGGCACCGCGCAGGGTAAGGGAGACCCTCTGCCAAGACAACCGGGGGTTCCCTGCGACGTCTGCTGTTGCAGGGACACCTCCATGGTCTCTGCGGCTACCCATACCTCACGTGCGAACGCACGGAAGGTATGGGTCTCCATCTCCGGCGTCCTCCGGCGAGGGAGGCACGTCGCCTCCCTCCACCCTCCTCTCTGATTCTACCTCTATAAAAGCCGCCCCCGTCTACCGAACTCAGCAGCTCGGTTCTGATGGAGAAACCCCCCCTTCTTCCCTCTCTTCCCACTCCGGCAGAAGCCCCCCTGCTCCGGCGGTTCTTCCTCCTCCTCGTCGCTCTGCCGCATTACCAGCAGCAGAGCCGCCTTCGCCTGTTCTTCCCGCATCGCGCCGTACCCAGCGCGCGCTCTCCCGCTCTCTCCTCGCCGCCGCCCTCTCTCTCTGGGCACTTTCTTCTCCGGCGACAGTCGATACGACTGTCGCCCTGCTCTGGTCCCCCTCGTCCCTCCAAGTAGGTACAGTTCTTTCCCTTCCTCCCCTCTTTCTTTTCCCTACTTCAGTTTGTTCAACCACCCTTCGACCGCGCCTGATCGCCCTCACCTTCTCCATCTCCGGCCAACCTCCGGCGACTCCCTCCCATCATTCCACCACCCCACACGACTCGCCGACCGACCCAAAACCTCTGCCTCTTCACGCTGAACCACTTCCACCCCTTCACTCCCTGCCGTTCGCTGCCTAAAGACCCTTGAACAAACCCATTCCCCCAGCCGCAATCCGACCTAGGGCAGCCCTTGCACGTCGCCCCACGCCTCGCCACCACTTGCATGACATTCGTCGCACTCTGGCGAAGCTCCCTGCACCTTCTGACTAGGCCTAGAGGCCGTATTGCTGTGAACAGGTCACCCGCCCTCCGCCGCCATTGCTGAGCAGGTGGAGCTTCTTCCGCCTGCAGCTGCAGCCTCGCTTCGCCCAGGTCTAACTCGCCAGGATGCGTGGTTCGCCCTCATGCACCTACCCAGGCCTGCAACTGGGGTGAGAGCCCCGTGCACAGCAGCGATTGCCTGCAGCTTTCTCAGCTGCAGGCGCCCAATTGGGGTGGGACATTTAGTCCCACCTCGGAAGACTCTGAAGCAGCGCACCCGCATAAATGCGAAAAGTGCTATAGGCTTATCGCCTCAGCACACGGGGTGAGGTCCCTCTCACCCGCTCACCCGGCCTCGTCCGCGACCACCCCCCGCGGACCTGGCCCGACCCGTTTACCCGACCTGCACTCCTCGTCCACCACCGCACGCCGGTGGGCCTGGACCCGGGTGTGACCCGTATCCGAATACCCGGCAGCTCTGGGAGAGCTATCCTACGAGTGAATTCTGAGAGAGAGAGACGCGGGGGAGGGTGGAGTAGGTTTTTGCCCTGACCAAACTGTGAGAGTGCTAGCACAGAAGAAGAAGAGAAGGCAGACCGCAGAGGAAGAAGGAGAAGAGAAAGAAGGAAGCAGGACGCACTGTAGCAGAAGCTACTTAAGTCGTCTGATTGAAAATTCAGACGATGCCCTAAAGAAAAAGAAAAAGAAGAAGAAAAGAAGAACAGGCACCGCAAGGAAGAAAGAAAGAAGAAGAGCAGAAGGAAGAAGACAAAGAGGAGAGAAGCAGAACACGAGGAGAAAGAGAAGAAGCCCTGAAGAAAAAGAAGAAGAAGAAGGAAGAAGACTGAAGAACCAAAGAGAAGAGAAAAGAAGACAAAGACAAGAGAAATAAGAGAAGAAGAAAAAGCTAACAAGATAAATCTCTCTCTCTCTCTCTTTCATTTTTGTAATAGAAACTTTGTACTTCTAGAATACAATTTGCTCCCTGAGTTCGACCTTAGGAAAACTTTTATTTCCGAGTAACAAATTGTATTAAACTGGTAACAGCTTATCTATACTATACTACGACGAAATATTAGAACTACAGAGGATTGGCGTCTCACCAAGCCACTATCGGTGCCAAATACTGAGGCAGAAGTCTTCGCAGACTTCACCCCAACCTGCAGCACTTGGGATCCTGAAGCTGTAGGGCCTGGAGCTCGCCTAGAAGCTGCTTCAGTCGTCGTCAATGGCGGCTGGGGCTACGACCCTGTCAGATAGAAGCACGGCCTCTTAGTCTAATCAGACAAGCGGGGGACCTTCGCCGTGGCACGGCGAAGGTGATGCGGGGTGTAGCAGGCTGTGGGGCGGTGTCTGGCGGCGGGTGATGAGAACCTCGTCATAAACCCTAAACTAGCACCATCTAACCCAGATTTGCAAGAAAAGGCTCCTACATAACTCTAGAAAGGCTTGGCGTAGAGAAATTCTGAGTTTGTAAAGAAAACAGAAACTAAGGGGTAAAAATGCAATTTCACCAATTCAATCTGAAAACAGGGTAACTCAGGGTCCAAACATAGGTCAAAATAACCTAATAGGAAGAAAAGTGGGATGAGATGATCCAATAAGGGCTATAGCAACTACAAGGAATTAAATGACATCCTGTAACCCTAAAAATAAATCTCCTTCAATTCACGAGGTTCGAGGCAAAGAAAAAATCGACTAAACCCTCTAAAATTCATAGAAAAATAATCTCTAAGGTTTAGAACCTCTAATTTGGCCTTAGGAACCCATTTTGACCAACATTGAGAACCATGTCCAATTAATAACTTAATTTGGGTTTTTGCGTAAATTTACCGGTCAAACAAGGTTTGATCTAGAAATAAAATTCACCATCAGAATCCTTAGGTCCTAATTAGTCATGTATAAAAACTTGAGGCTAAGGAGAGACCTTCCTGACCAACTTTACTTTTTGGTCCTCATCTATTACTTTTTGGCCCTCAACTTTTGAAACCCTCACATTTTGGCCCCTAACTCTTCTTCATTTTTTGCATTTGGGTCCTCCCTGCAAAACCCTGAGCAGCGCCATGCTCCGGCGACTTTGCGCGGAGCATGGCGCCGCGCAGGGTGAGGGAGACCCTCTGCCAAGACAACCGGGGGTGCCCTGCGACGTCTGTCGTCGTAGGGACACCTCCCTGGTCGCTGCAACCGCCCGTGCGAACGCACGGAAGGTATGGGTCTCCATCTCCGACGTTCTCCGGCGAGGGAGGCACGTCGTCTCCCTCTGCCCTCCTCTCTGATTTCGCCTCTATAAAAGCCCTCGTCGCTCTGCCACACTCTCCAGCTCGATTCTGACGGAGAACCACCCACAACTTTCTTCTCTTCCCACTCCGGCAAACACCCAGCGAGCTTCGGCGAACTCCCTTTCCTTTCCTCTTCGCTCTGCCACAAAACCAATGGCAGAGACTTCTTCCTGATTCTCCTCCGCGTCGCGCAATACTCGCGCGCGCTGCTTCAGCCCCGTCGTCGCCGCCGTCCGCCCCCACTGGGTACCTTCTTCTCCGGCGACAGTCGACACGACTGCCGCCCTGCTCCTCCCCCTTCGTCCCTACAAGTAGGTAACAGTTACTTCTCTTCCTCCCCTCTTTCTTTTCCCTATTTTAATTTGCTCAATCAAACCCTCGACCGACCCGACCACCATCATCTTCCATGCCTCCGGCCCACCTCCGGCGAGTGGCTCCCATCATTCCGCCACTCCATACGACTCGCCGACCGACCCAAAACCTCCGCCTCGTCCCACTGAACCGTTTCCGCCCCTTCACTGCCACTCCTCACCTCCACCATACTCCACCGAACAAACCCATTCTCGCGGCTACAGTCCGACCTAGCCCCGCCACCAGACGCCGACCCACGACCTGCCACATCCCGCACCACCTTCGCCTTTCCACGGCGAAGGTCCCCCGCGTGTTTGATTAGGCCGAAGGGCTGTATTCCTGTCTAACAGGTTTGCTGCTCCAGCTGCCATTAGCGACGACTGAAGCAGCTTCGAGGTGAGCTCCAGGCCCTGCAGCCCCAGATTCCCAGGTACTGCAGGTTGGGGCGAAGTCCGCAAAGGCTTCTACCTCTTCAGTTGGCCCAGACATCGGCTGCATCTGATCAGAGGGCGAGGTGGAGTCGTCCTGCGGGTGCACGCAAAGACAGCAGAAGATAATCCCACATCGTGGGATTTCGAGGCCGCGCTCCCGCATAAAGGCAAAAAGTGCATTAGTCTCTTTGCCTCCTGACCATGGGGTGAGGTCCCTCTCACCCGCTCGACCCGGCCTCATTCGCGACCACCCCCCGTGGACCTGGCCCGACCCGTTTACCCGACCTGCACTCCTCGCCCACCACCGCACGCCGGTGGGCCTGAACCCAGGCGCGACCCGTACCCGAATACTCGGCAACTCTGGGAGAGCTATCCTACGAGTGAATTCTGAGAGAGAGAGACGCGGGGGAGGGTAGAGTAGGTTTTTGCCCTCTGACCAAACTGTGAGTGTGCAGGCACAGGAGAAGAAGAAGAAGAGAAGGCAGACCGCAAGGGAAGAAGAAGAAGGACTGCGAGAAGAAGAAGAAGAAGAGAACCACAGAGAGAAGAAGGAAAGAAGACGCACTGTAGCAAAAGCTACTTAAGTCGTCTAATTGAAAAATCAGACGACAGCCTGCAGGATGAAAAGAAGAAGCTTGGAAGAAGAAACGAAAGAAAGAAGGCATAACCTCAAGCAAGGAAAGAAAAGAAAGAAAGAAAAAAGAAGAGGAGGATCACCACTGCCGCAGAGAAGAAAAAGAGAAAGAGAAGAAGCTCTGAAGAAGAAAGAAAGAAGAAGAATAGAAGAGGAATAAGAAGAACAGAAGGAAGAAGACTGAAGAACCCAAAAGAAGAGAAGAGAAGAAGACAACGACGAGAAAGAAGAGAGAAGAAGAAAAAGCCAACAAAATAAATCTCTCTCTCTCTTTTCACTTTTGTAATAAAAACTTTGTATCTCTAGAATACAGTTTGCTCCCTGAGTTCGACCTCGGGAGATCTTTTATTTCCGAGTAAAAATTGTAATAGTGGCAATGACTATCTGTACTAAAACGCCATTTCTATAACAAAACAACAAAACCTAGTCTTACCACCATTAGCGGGGCTAGGTCGGACAGCAACCGAAAAAATGGGTCTGATCGGGGGAGTGTTGTGAGGGTGAGGAGTGGCAGTGAAGAGGCTGGGGGTGTTCAGTGTGATGGGGCGGAGGTTATGTGAGGGTTGACGAGGCGTGTGGGGCTGCGAAGCGATGGGAGCGTCTCGCCGGAGAGTGGCCGGAGACGAGGAAGGTGACGGTGGACAGGAGCGTAGAGGGTTAATCGAATGAGAGATAGTGAGGAAAAGAAAGAGGGGGAGATGGGGAATAGTTCTGACCTAATTACAGGGACGAAGGGGCCGGAGCAGGGCGGCAGTCATACCGACTGTCGCCGGAGAAGAAATACCCAGAAGGGGAGGGCGGCGGCGAGGAAGAGAGCAGGAGGGTGCGCGCTGGGTACGGCGCGACGCGGGAAGAGCGGGCGAAGGTGGCTCTGCTGCTGGTATTGCAGCAGAGCGACGAGACGGAGGAGGAGGAGCCGCCGGAGCTGGTGGGTTTCTGCCGGAGAGGGAAGAGAGGAAAGGTGGGGGGTTTTCTCCATCAGGACCAAGCTACCAGACTCGGCTGGCGACGCTGGTCCTTATAAAGGCGGAGGCGAAGGGGTGGGCGCAGGGAGGCGACGTGCCTCCCTCTCCGGAGAGTGGTCGGAATTGCGACCCATACCTTCCGCACGTTCGCACGGAAGGTGTGGGCGAGGGCAGAAGTCATGGCGGTGTCCCTGCGACAGCAGACGTCGCAGGGAACACCCGGTTCAACTTGCAGGAGGCCTCCCTCACCCTGCGCGGCGCCATGCTCATCGCAAAGTCGCCGGAGCATGGTGCTGCTTAGAGATTTGCAGGAGGGACCTGTATGCAAAGAACGACGAAGAACCTAGGGGCTAAAATGCAAGGATTTCGAAAGTTGATGGTAAAAAAAGTAATAGATGAGGACCAAAATGCAAAGTCGGTCAAGAAGGTCTCATCTTAGGTTCAAGTTTTTATGCATGACTAAATGGGACCTAAGGATTCCAATGGTAAATTTTATTTTTAGGTCAGACCTTGTTTGACCGGCCAATTTACGTAAAAACCTAAATTAAGTCATTAATTGGGCATGGTTCTCAATGTAGGTCAAAATGGGTTTCAAAGGCCAAATTGAAGGTTCTAAACCCTAGATATTATTTTTATATGAATTTTAGAGGGTTTATTCAATTTTTACACTACCTCGAACCTCGTGAATTGAAGTGGATTTTATTTTAGGGTTACAGAATGTCATTTAATTCCTTGGAGTTGCTGTAGCCCTTATTGGATCAGATCATCCCACTTTCCTTCTTATTAGGTTAGTTTGACCTATGTTTGGACCCTGAGTTACCCTGTTTACTGATTGTGTTGGTGAAATTGCATTTTTACCCCTTATGACATGTTTTCTTCTTAAACTCAGAATTCTCTGAGTCAAGCCTTTCTATGAGTTATGTAGGAGCTTTTTCTCGCATATCTAGGTTAGATTGTGCCAGTTAGGGTTCATGATGAGGTTCACATCAAGCACCAACAGAGAGAAGAAGAAGAAGCCAACAAAAGAGAACTTTTGCTCTCTCTCTCTTATTATTTTTGTACCATAATTGTGAACCTTTATGCTTCTAAAATTATAGCTGCTCCCTGAGTTTGACCTCGGGAAAACTTGTCATTCCGAGTAAAAAAATTTGTATTAATCTGGTAGCTGTTTTGTCATATACCACAACGATTGTAAATAACAATAACCATAACAACGAAAACAGCCGAACCAGCATTAAGGTTCTCATCAGTCTCCTCCTCCTCCGGTCAAGAGTCCAGCGAGCTCCGACAAGCCCTCCTCCTCTTTTTCGTCGCTCTGCCACAATACCAGTGGCAGAGCCGCCTTCACCGCCTTCCTCCACGTCGTGCAACACCCGCACATGCGCCTCTAGCCCCGTCGTCGTTGTAGATTCCCTTACTAGGAGGGGGTGACGTAATAAATTGCAGAAATATAATATAAATAATCTCACAAAAATTCAATCACACAAGGTACACAATTATTTTTAGGTGAAAATCCAAACCGGGTGAAAACCACCACCTAACCCTCTCGAGTTAAGATTTTTCGATCAACCAAGTTGATCAAATCCACTAAACGAATCACTTAAACGAGGGTGATTCAACCTCAATTACAACCACGCTACAAGTGTAAGGGTAGCGTTCCTCAACCCCTTCTCTTCACGAGAAGGATTTTGTCCCACGAAGGAGACGAGAATTTGCAAAGCGAATACCCAACCAAATAACAAAGTAAAATAACAATAATCCTATAGAGCCAACAAAGTAATATTTAACCTAAGCTTCTATAGGAATTAAGATGCTTCCCTTTGCAAGGAGTGCGTCGAATCGATGACGCGGGTGCGTGAGCTACACTACGGCGCAACGTCGCTCTCGTGACCTACAGCAGGAGAGCGGGTGCACAAAGGCTTGAAGCTCTCAAGATGAGGAACTTGAGATTGGAGAGCAAAAGCTTTTCTTGGACACAAAAGAGTGTGAAAGTGTATTACTAGGTGTGTCTTGGGTATCTTGGTGTGTGTTTATGTGCAAGAGGTTCCTCTCTATTTATAGAGGCCTTAGGAAAGCTTTAAAAGGCTTTGGAAAGCTTCCATAGCCGTTAGGTGCAAAGCCCAAGAGAATCAGGCCGAAATCAGGAACAATGATTGCACTGACAGGGTTATGAGACGTCTGATCCTGGCATCAGACGTCTGGGAAACCAGTTTAAGACGTCTGGGATCAAAGTCACACGTCTAATTTTAAGCGGGTTTCTTCCTGACTTGAATCAGATCTAAACAGGGTTCTAGTGCAAGTCCATCAGACGACATATAAGACGTCTGGCACTATGTCTAGACGTCTGGAAGCCTACTTTTTCTGCAGGAATGGATTTCCAAGAGTTGCAACGGCTAGAAAATCTTTGAGAAGAGATTTTAGGTTAGCCGAAGCAAAACGGTCATTTATCATACGTCTGGAAAGGCTTAAGGATGTCTAATAAGGCTCTAACGGTCATATCCTTCGGTGTTTGTTAAGCCAACCAACGGTCCACTAATTGGACGTTTAGCAAAAACATCAGACGTCTTCTAAGACGTCTGGACTATGGTCTGGACATCTGATTTCATCAGACAGAACTAACAAGTCCAGCCTAAATGTTATCAGACGTCTGAATCAACAGTCAGACGTCTTAAAACATATTATCAGATGTCTGATTTTGGAATTAGACGTCTGCAAAGGCTGTTTGAACCCTATATTGGTTTTCTAAGTTTTCTACAGAAAACCTAAGTATCCTAAGGTTGTGCAGGTATTCCTAGGACTACTATTAGGATACTTTGAGGCCCTTTAACATGATTTTCTAAGGAACAAAAAGAGTAAGGAAATAAAGACAAAAGTACATGAAAGAAATAAACAGAATTCTATCATATTCTTCTTTTCCTTCTATCTTCAATCTATCGCTCTTCGCGAATTTCCTCTGTTTTCCATCAAACTCCTCCAATCCATCCTGGATGCGAGCTCGAACTCCGTCTAGTCATGTCTCCATTTGCAATTTGCCTGAAATCTAAGACTCCAAGTGCAAATGTTAAATGACACGTGTTTTGTTACCATCAAAACAAACGATCGCGGTGCTCTAGCACCAACAGTCGTCGCTGTCACTCATCCCTTGGACATCATCTTCTCCGGCGACAGCAGGTACAGCCAGCCGCCAATTCTCCCCCCTTTCGTCTACTTAGTTAGGTTAGATTTATTTCCCTTTTTCCCTTCTTCATTTCCCCCTTATCTATTTCCCAAATCACTCACTGCCACGCACCGACCACCATCACCTTCTCCACCTCCGGCGAGGTGTATCCACCGCTCCACGCATCCACCCACCTCGCCAAACACCTCATAAGCTCCGCCATCGACCGCTGAATACTTTCCACCCACTCACAAACTGCCAGCATCGCCCCACACTTCCACCGACCTAACCCACCTCCACGACCACAGGGCGACCTAGGCACGCACACCTAGGCCGCCCTGCGACCAGCTACCCCCCGCCTCGCCTTCGCCGTGACACAGCGATGGTTCTCCTTTGATCTGATAGGGATGCAAGGCCGTATTGGTGGTTTCAGGGTCACGACGTCTTCCGCCATTAGCGCAGGAGCTGAAGCTTGCTTGAAGCTCGCGTAGCACCCAGCACCCCAGGCTGCAGGGTCTAGAAGGTGCGGAACCTCCTCGCAGAATCACCTAAGCCCTCACTTGGCACCAGGGGCCTCAGCTGCATCTGCAATCGGGCAACGACCTGCTGCGAGCACAAGCGCAAAAGCAGGTGGGACATTTAGTCCCACCTCGGAAGTTTGCGAGTAGGCACGCACGCATAAATTGAAATTATGTTTCAGGCTTATCGCCTCGAAACACATAGGGGTAAGGTCCCTCGCCCCCCCGCCACACCTCGTCCGCGACACTTACCCTACGGACCTGGCACCCGGATCTAACTAACCCTGCCTGTGCACATCTCACGCACCACCCACGCCGGTGTGCCTGGTCCCGGGCACGTCACCCGACCCGCATACCCGATTAAGGCTCTGGGAGAGCAAACCCTGAAGTGAATTTGAGAGAGAGAGAGACGTGGGGAGGGTAGGGGTTAGGTTTTGCCTAACCGGTTGCCTGTGCAGGGATCAAGAAAAGCAAGGGAAGGGCTGCGAGGACTTAGCTGCAGGAGCTGCAACCAGAGAGAAAGAAGAGAAGGCGAGCAGCAGAGTAAGCAAAGGAGGAGGAAGAAGATGGCACTGTAGCCACAGAGGAGCTGAGGCAGAAGAAGAAGTCCAGAGAAGAAGAGAAGAAGAAGGACTTGGTGCAGCAGAAAGGAAGAAGAGAAAAAGAAGCAGCAGAGAAGAAGAATAAAAGAAGAAGAAGCCAAGAGGGAGAAGAACCCACAGCATCAGCACTGTAGCAACTGGCATTTAAGTCGTTTGACCTTTAGAGTCAGACGTCTGAAAAGAGAAAGAGAGAAGTAGACAAGAGAAAAAGAAGAAAGAGAAAAGAAGACATTTCTTTTCCTTTCTTTAGTATTTTGTAAAATAGTATATATATTGTAAATTATGATTTCTTTATGCTTCTAGAATCAAGTGTTGCTCCCTGAGTTCAACCTCGAAGATTTTATATTTTCGAGTAATAAAATAAAATATAATACAAACCGGTCCCTCACGGACCAATGAGCTTTCTTCTTAAATTGGTGAATATTAGTATATAAAATTGTGAAAAATTATTATTATTCAAATTTTTTTCTTGTTAAATATCTTATTGTTCAACTTAACCCCTATTAATCATCAATCATTAATGTTGCTACTATATCAAATTTTCCTTATCTCCATTTTTACTTAACATTAGTGATTATTAGAACATGCAATGTTGAAAAAAAATCACCTTTAAAATTTTATTTTGACACATTAAATTGTGTGAAATAAGCTTCCTAAATTATTGATCTTCCGTGTTGTTGGTATAATCTTTCATTGAATGTGAAAGAAACATAAATTTTCTAAACTTACATTTTTCTTAAAATTGTTGGTGTCTTGCATTTTTTCCTAAAATTATTGGCTTTTTTTTGCTTTCAATCATTTAATTGTCCAAAACAGATTTTCTAAATCATTCATTTTTATTTAAGGTGGCGGTATAATCTTTCATTGGAAGTAAAAGAAAGTAAAATTTCTTTAGCTTACCTTATTTTTTAAAATCAATGAATGCTAATACATGAAATTTTGTAAATTTTTTATAATTCAATTTATTTGCTTCCCAATATCTAATTGTAAAAACAAGCTTTTTTGATTGTCAATATTTGATTTTATTGGTATAATTATTCATTAAAAGTGAAGGAAAGTAAAACTTCGTTGACTTTATTCTTTTTCCCATAATCGATTAATGTTAGTATATAAAATTATGAAAACATTTCATTATTTAACTTTTTCCTATCAAATATCTCATTATTAATTCAACTCAACCTTCATCAATCATGAATCCTTAATGTTATTATAAACTTTCACAAATTGTGAAAATAAACTTAAATTTTGTTGATTTACATTTTTTTATAAAATTAGTAAGTATCAACATGAAAAATTTTCACTGTTGAATTTTTTATTTTCAAGCATCAAACTATCCAACAAAAGTTTTTTAAATCATTGATCTTTGATTTGCTTTTCTAATCTTCCATGGAATGTGATAAAAATTGAAAAATTCTGAACTTACATCTTTTTCCTAATATTAGTATTATTTTTGCTTCTGATCATATTATTTAAAAGTGCTTTCTAAATCATAGGTTTTTTATGGTGGTGGTATAATCTTTCATCAAATATGAAAGAAAGTCGAGTTTCTTTGCATTTTTTTTTTCTAAAATCAATGAATGTTAGTACATGAAATTTTGTTAATGTATCGAAAATTAATTTTTTTGATTGCAAATATTTAATTACCAAAAGAAGTTCTCTTAGTTGTCAATATTTGACGTTAGTGAGAGAAAGTAAAACTTTATTACCAAAATATGGCATATAAAATAGTAAGAAATTATTATTATTTAATTTTTTTTGGTCAAACATCTCATTATTCATCTCAGCCTTTATTAATCAATGATCCTTAATGTTGCCGTTATAATCTTTCATGAAATATAAAAGAAAATCAAAATTTACTTATTTTCATTCTTTCTTAAAATCAATTAATATTAGCACATGAAATTTTGAAAAAATTTTATTATTGAATTTTTTGTTTTCAAGCATCAAACTACCCAAAACAAGTTATCAAAATCATTGTCTTTGATTTGCCATTCTAATCTTCAATGAAATATGAAAGAAATTGAAAATTTCTCAACTTGCACTTTTTTCCACATTCAGTTGGTGGTTTTGCTTCCAATCATCTTATTGCCCAAAAAAGGCTTTTTAAATTATCACTTTTTTATGGTGGTGGTTTAATCTTTAAGCAAATGCGAACGAAAGTAGAATTTCTTTAGTCTATATTTCTTTTTCTAAAATTAATTTGTTTTAGAACATGAAATTTGTGAAGGTTTCACAGTGTAATTCTTTTGACTTCAATATCTAATTGTTAAAACAATCTCTCATAGTTGATTTTTGATGTTGTATGTATTATCGTATAAAATATTATATATGTGTATATAATTAGTTTGTGTATTTTGATGGTGGGGGGTGTTCGTGCCTACAGTTAATGTGGTGGGAAGAGAGGTGGGGAAGGACCCTTTTACATGGCGAGAGTCATGGGCAGTAGCCTTGGAGTAGGGAACCAACTAGATATGATGACACCTGTGAGGGAACAGCAGCTCGCTTAATTAACTGAATTAAGACAAATTAAAATTGAATATCCCGAAAGTTGTTGCAAGATGCCAAAGTTATTGGCCTAGGGATGGTATATGGAGAAAGATCTATTGATTTTGGTTTATTTATTGTTTTTTATTTTTGTCAATAAAATATTAGGAACCTCCCGTTTCCAGTGCTTTACCATGGGCTTAATCCAAGTTTCTTCAAGGCATATACGTCCTTCATATATTGAAGTGCAACAAAGGGACTAGAGGATATAAATAGAAGGTAAATGTCTTGAGAAAAAGGGACGAAAGATATGTATCCTTCGATTTAGTTAAATGTTAGCTTTACGTACATTGGTCTTTTACATTATGTCAGCTTATCCAGGTTAGTAAAATGGAAAAAAGGGATGACGCTTGTGTTTATATGTGAGGAGAGGATATCTCTTGTTGAGATTAACAACGATGGATTAGCATGATATAGAGATTAAAAAAGAGAGGCATCCCCTCGTATAAATGGGGACCAGTGGAGTGCTATCCCTTAAATGGGAGGAGAACCCTCCTTTCATCACGGGTTTGGCCTAAACCATGCTACCTGCTAAATCCAAGTTACTTTGTCCTGCTTGGTAAACAGAAATTATCTCTTTCTCCTCCTCTCGGGGAATCACTCCCAACCATAAACGCCTCCTTAAGGGTTTCACATAAAGTTCCTTGCAAACAATTGCAATTGCTGCACATAGACACGCACCTTTTCACGGCTTCAACAGATTTTGTCTGAAAATTAATGAGTTTCGATCCTCACTTATTTTGCTCGAATTTCAACTAATCCCCCCAAAGCTAATCCCCTCTCCTCTCCGAATCTCAGACATGTCTTCACGAAATTCTTTTCCATGTTCACAAATTTTCAATAGATTCGGAGATTGCGAATTATACAGGCAAGTTGGACAAATCAACGTTGACGGGATTTACAAGTAAGGAAAAGGACAAATACACGACCATAAACTAATAACAATAAACATAGTACATCTTTATTATGGGGAGATCGGATTTCGTGGTAGTGTGACTCGTCGTCGAGTGGTCGTGGCTGAGCATCGACGGTTCAATCGGTGGCTATCCATCGGCCTTGGTGGCGTGCAATCGAGGTTGAGTGGTTAGGTGTAAGCCGTGTTTGCGTCATCTGTCATGGCTGTCGATTTCGATCAAGCGGTTGAGATCAGATTCCGTGGCGTCGATGTGGCTGTGTGGTCCTCTTCGACGCCTGCAGTCATGTTGCTCTCGGTCGTCAGTGGGCTCTTTGCAGCGGTGACGCAAGTAATGCGGGTGACCTCGTTTACCGGTCGATGGGGTGGTTTCTTGCCTGGAGAGTTCTAGGTCTCCTTTTTCCCCCTTTTTTTAGGAGTGTTTTATTTTATTGGGGACCATGTGTGACCCCAAACTATCACGGTCAAGTTTCCAATCATTATCGACCATTTAATTGATTTATATGATTAACTCGTTGGTGTAATTTTCGAGACTCGTCTCATTGACCCCTTACCATTTCTGCGAACGTAAGATCACCTTCCATCGGAAGGCCATCCTATTCTCATTCTTGTGATGCATTTCTTTTTCTTTCTTCTTTTTATTTTTTCTCTTATTTTATGTATTTTATGTTCTTCCATTTGTACGAAATATTTTCCTTCTGTATTCTTCTCCTTTTTAATAAAAATACTTTCAAAAAAAAATAATAATAACAGCACATCTTTCGACACATCGTCATTCATCATACCTTAGAGCGGCGGTATTTCTAATCTATCATCATATGCGGGAACGGCTGTACCCTTTTCATTACCTTACTAAATCTTTCAACACACATTATAATTGAACTTCAACGAAACTTACCCATGGCCGTTTTATCTTTTTAAGAAAGTAACGATAATCCTATTCATCTCAAAAGAGCAAACAGGAAATGAAGCAGGAATAACGCAAACAACGCTGGTAGAAAGACTCGATGTAGAAACCCCACTCGGCTGCTCACCTTCCTCCGCTCTCCTTCTTCTACGAGCTCAAAACAAGCGTCCGTGCTTTGGAGCTGATCGGTGCTCCCCTCCTCCCTCATGATCCCTCCTACGACATTGAACTCGACATACATGGGCTCTAATGAACTACAACAGTCAGGGTTGGGCAACGTTGGTGAGGGTCATGGCCGATGTTTCTCCTCTGCTCGGCAAGTGCTCCGACCAACGAGAGCTCTTCTGTTGTTGCTTTGGTCGAGGGCTTAGCGATTGTGCTTCTCTAACCACTAATCGATGGCAACAGTCCTCGTTGCCATTGGACGACGTGGTGCAACGACGGGTGGGCCCTCAACGTCAACGACTGCGGAGTGCGGCGATGGAGGTCCCTCGACGACGATGGCTAATTCATAAGAGCATAGGTGCGGAGGCTGAGGTTGGTGCCATCTGTTGGAGGTGTTGTCTCGTTTTGCATGCTGATGCTTGTTGCAAGACTTCTGTATTCTTGTTCCTTGTGGATGGCTGAATCCTTTCTTTCTCTTGTTTTTAGTTTAGGTTATTTTATTAGAGACCACGTGTGACCCTATACTTCTATAGCCAAGTTTCTAACATGAATCAAGGGTTGAATTCGACATTTGAGTCGATATATTTCAACTTTCTTGTTTAACACGATTTTCAAATTTTACCTCATTAGCACTTACCGTATCTATGAATGCAGAATCATCCTCCTTTGAGAAGTCCAGTTCATATTCTTAGAATGCATTTCTTTTTCTTTATTTTTTTATTTCTTATCTTATCTTTTGAGTTTTGACCTTCCCTCGATGTCACCGGACGTAACCTCTCCCCTTTGAGAGCGTTAGACTTTTCTTTTCTCTCCCTTCCCCTTTATGATACATCCTTTGCATCGGATATTTCCCCTTTGTTAATGAAAAATCCTCCTTCCAAACAAAAAGAAAGATGTAGAAACCTGACTCAAACTCTTGACACGGGTCCATTGGATCATGGGCCCATACCAGTTTCTGTGCGGAGTGTATCGGATCAACGGTAGTCTGTTTTCAAAAACGGCACTACCATCTCTACCTCTAAAGGTGTGTAAGTAATAATGATGCTCCTCAGAGAAAGATATGCCACTTAACAGGTACAACATAACGAGATACAGATAAGGTAATATACAAAATATTACCTAGAGAGAATTTAAAAACTAATATTTACATAAAGTAAAAATTATTTCTTTCTATATTTTTAAAAATTATTTTTTTCTATATTTATCTCTTTTCAAATGATAGAAGATATGTTTTAATTTATTTAAGATTTGATTTATTTTCATATTTAAGATTAAAACCGAATGGAGGATTGACTCTCTTTATTTAAAGAGATAAATTCTATTTATTTTCTTAAGAGATTTGAGAGAGAAAAATTTTAGTTGCAAAAATCTCCTCATTACCATTTTCCATTGCTTTGTTTTACCAAAAACATGTTGATGGAGGAGATGAATCCCTACCTGGAGTTTACAATATGCACCTAAATATTATTGAGGATTATTTTTTCTTGCCAACTGGCAAACAAGTCAACTGAGAAAATTCAATCAAGGAACAGATATAGCTCAAAGAAGATACGCCTTTAGACATCACCGGGTGATCTGTAGAGAATTGTAACTGTACCATACATTTTCCGTCATCCTTTCCACACAGGCGTACATCAAACGCAAACTATAAACATAGCTCTTCCCTTCTTCAATCATGAAGATGCAATCACGAAAGTAATCCCAACATATTACCAGCTCAAGCTTGGTTTGCTTACAGTTATGAAAGAAACAAACAAAAAGAAATTCTAAAAGGTTAAACCAGAATAATAAATTAAAGGGGAAAGTACCATTTGATCCAGATAACCTAAGCAGCAATTTCTCAATAAGAATACTGACAGCGCCACCCACAGAAGAGAAAAGCATACGGAGTGACAATTCCCAAGTCCAAACTCCCAAACAAAATTCCCGTCCAAAAAAACAAAAAATCCTATTCTTCAAAAGCATGAGGATGTTCCTGTGTCTTCAATCTCGGATGCATATGACTGTCTGGTGCATCCATTCTTCAGATAATTTTGCATCAACTTCAGATATCACTATTGGCAGCCAGGTGCACAAGAGGGCAGAAACGTATTTCACATCTACTTCAGTCAAATTACAACATGATCTCTTTTTTCTTTGAGGGGACTAAGACATGATTTATTGATGAAATAGAAGCATATCTGTTTGATTCAGCTAGAATCTTGCCCAATAAAGGGTAAAGGCAAGCCTGTCCTCAAAATTAGGACATAGCAAGGCTGCTCGAGAGTTAGTAGAAGTATGAAATTGCAAGGATAAAATACTTCATTTTTAGATGTTTTTTTAAAAAGGGAAAAGAAGAAAGCCACATTAAGTTTTAGATGTTTATTTTTGTGGATGCTGTGAGATTGAAATGGTAAAGGTGGTGCACGCAGCGCACCTTAGCAGCTTCTATTATTTATAGAGTGAGGGCGCAGCTAGGTAACTGACTGTCAGAGGTTGTAACAACCAGAGTGCTGGAGGTTACATATTCCATATGGGAATTACAAGAATGCCCCATAGATGAGTACACATTAATACCCAGCCTCGGATTTGGAATGATATAGGTTTCCAAATCTTTTCAGTGGTTGAAATATAGCTAACAAGAAGAGCATCCGAGACCCTAGTGGTAATCGACTTCAACATACTTTGTTCTTGAGTGGAAAATTGGATTAGCCGACATGTAAGTGGCACCAATGTTATCGCAATAAAGTAACTGAGGAGATGGAAGGATGATGGGCAGCTCCTGAAACGACTGAAGCCATATGAGTTCAGTAGAAGCATTTCCTAAAGCTCTATGCTCTGCCTTCATGGAAGATCTTGCAACAGTGGCTTGTTTCTTACAAGACCACGAGATTGGGTTGGCACCAAGATATATATAACAAAGCCAGTGGCTGGCCATGGATCATCTGGGCAAGACGCCCAATCCACATCAGAATAAGCAATAAGACTAAGTGGGCTCTGTGTTGACAAAGAAATGGCAAGGTTAAGCATGCCTTCCAGATAACGCAGTATGCGTTTAAGTGCTTCGAAGTGGAGATCAATAGGAGAGGCCATGAATTAGCTGAGACGATTCACGGCATAGGCTTTATCAGGTCTCATAAAAAGAAGATATTGAGGACTTCCCACAAGCTGGCGATAGGTGGTGGGATCAGTAAGTAATTGGTTTGAGTTCTTCGTTAATTTCGAGGAAGTGGAAGCTGCAAGTGGTCTTTGAGCAGGTTTGAGACCTTCAAGATGATGGCAGTGAAGAATGTTAGCCAAATATCATGCTTGTGATAAAATTGCTCCAGTAGATGTTTCAGTGATCTCCAAACCAAGGAAAAGTGAGGGGCAGCCCAAATCCCTTACTGGGAAAGTAGCAGCAAGAGTATCAAATATAGAGGTCAGAGCATCCATATGAGTGCTGATTAGAAGAATGTCATCAATGCATATAAGAAAACAAGTGGTGTGGGCAGCAGTATGGTGAATGAATAGGGATGTATCTGACGTTGAGGCAACAAAACCAGCCAATAATAAATGTTGAGAAAGTCTTTTGAACCAAGCGCGTGAAGCCTACTTGAGGCCATACAAAGATTTGTGGAGCTCGCAAACATGTGAGGGAAGGTCAGGGTGATGAAGGCTCTTGGTCTTGCTCAAATGTTTGCAATGTATAAGGAAGGGGGTGTCAGCCATGGCATGGGTTCGTTGTGTGGTAATGGTAAGGGGGGCTGAGGGTGGTGGGGGATGGGATGGTAGATGTGGTGGGGAGGGAGAATAAAGTCGTGGTGATGGAGTGGTAGGTGGAGATGGTAGAGGGGATCGTAAAGCTGGTGATGTTGATACAGTGGTAGATGGTGATAGTGGGAAAAGACCAATTGGAATGGAAGGTAGTTGGACCATGGAGGGTTGTTGGTTGGTGGATGGAAGTTGAGATGTAATCTGAGCAAAGGGAAATAATTCATTAAATATGACATGCCGCAAGAGAAGCATCTTCAAGGTTGTAGGGTTGAGGCATCTGTAAGCCTTATTAAAGTTGCTATAGCCCTGAAAAATGTGTCAAGTGAATTGGGGCTGTAGCTTATGAGAATTATAAGCGTGGAGAAGAAAATAACAAGTGCAGCCAAAAGGATGGCATGAAACCAATAGAATGGAGGTGTGGAGCTCTGAAATAGTAATGTGCTGCCCAACTCAACAACGTGGCTGTTTTTCCTTTCAGCAGTGCTGTTTTGTTAGGGAGTATACGGGGCAGAGATACAATGATGGATGCCCATTTGTTTAAGCTAATTATATAGTTTATGGTATTCGCCACCCCAGTCAGAGTGAACTGACTTGATATTTTTGTTAAATTGCATCTTAACATAGGCATGGAATTGGAGAAAAATGGTGAAGACATCGGATTTTTCTACCATCGGGAAAACCCATGTCTATTTAGAGAAATCATCAAAGTTACTGTGCATTTAAAACCATCAGTAGATACAATGGGAGACTGCCACGCATCAGTAAAGAGGATATCAAAGGGTTCTTTGCTCAATGTATATGTAGGTAAAGGCAACTAGGCAAGCGATATGCCTTAGGCCTTTAGCTTGCATATAGATAAAGCAAGGTAATGAAATGGAACCTGATAAAGTGGGAAGACCCACTTTATTTACGAGAGATTTGATGAGAATCTAGTTCACATGGCCAAGGCATTTGTGCCATACAGAGAGAGGTACCTGTTCAATAAATAAAGCTTGAGCTGCAACTATTGTTGATGAAGAGCCAGGTGTGTGAAGTGAATTGGATGGTAGCCACCGTTTATATAGCCCATTACGGGCCTTGCCTCGAAGTATAAGTCTCTTTGTTGCTCGGTCTTTGACCAAAACATCATCAGAAGAGATTTTAAAATAAAAATCATTATCAGATGTAAGCTTCTGAATAGATAATAGATTTTGAGACCTATAAGGAACATGCAGTATATCTTTCATAATAAGAGGCTTAGGAGGAATAGAAAGAGAATTGTAGCCAATATGCAAGATAGGCGAACCTTGACCGCTCCCAAATTTAACTTCATCTCCCCCATGATACGGAGTGCCAAGATCTAATGTTTGCATGGAGTTTGTAATATGATGAGATGTCATAGAGTCAAGATACCAAAATTCTTGACCAGGAGAGAAATCAGCAACACCAGCTACAAGGGAAGAAGCAACATGATCCTGATAAAAACCGTAAAAACAATATAATGTAGTATGGTTGCGTTGCCCACAAATCTGACATGAAGCAGCAGGTGTAGGCATATTTGAAGAAGGGATGCGATTAAAGTGTGAGAAATTGGAAAATCGGCCCCTCGCAGAGTGAAAACGGCCATGATTCCAATGTCCTTTGACCCTGTATGGTTGATTAACAGAGATGTCAAGGATTGCTGGGATCTCTGTAGTCGCTGCTCATGAGAAATAAGCATGCCAATTAAATCTTCAAAGCCTATTAGATCAGATCTGATTAGGCTCATAATCATAGCCTAATCCATAAATAGGAGCAAGCAGAAGATCATCATTGTCAATGGATTTGCCTTGAGCTAAGTCGAGATTCACCGCCAGAGTTTTAGCATTGTTCATATACTCAATAATAGAGAGATTTCCTTTCATCAGATTGGAAAGTTCAGATTTTTAGTGAAAGATGCACACTCGTGATTTGGTTGCAAAGTACTTCTCCAGATAGACCCAAACTTCATGTGCAGTACTAAGATGGGCTACAAGGGAACATATATCCTCTGATAGAGAAGCAAAAAGCCATCTGAGATCCAATTGGTCTTTTTGTTTCCAAGAGGCATAGTCATCGTTGGGAACAATAGTACCTGATGTATCAGTGGTGCAAGGAGTTTGGGGAGATGAATCATCAGCAACCCCGATAAGAGCATAAATGTACAATGAAGGAAGCAATTGAGCCTTCCAAACAGAGTAATTGGTTGATGTCAGTATAACAGAGACAAGATTCTGAATGTTGTTGGGAATTGGAAACCGTAGGTGATACCTGATGACTTGGGAGCTCGGCAACTCTGAGAATGCAGAGTCTGAGGACACCAATCGAAAGCTATCAAGAGTCTGCTGGTGGATTTGATACCATGTGGATGCTGTGAGCTTGAAATGGTTAAGGTGGCATACACAGCACACCTTAGTAGCTCCTGTTATTTATAGAGGGAGTGAGGGTACAGCTGGGTAACCGACTGTCAGAGGTTGGAACAACCTCAGGTGCCAGTGGTTACATATTCCATATAGGAATACAAGAATGCCCCATAGATGAGTACACACTAATAATTTTGACCCTAGCAGATAAGATTATCCTAGAGAACCTTCTGCCATATTCCAACAAAATTGATCATTTACACAAATTGATTATCAACATGGTTATCAAAAAAAGAAAGAAGAAAAATCTTACACAAAATAACTCTGCACTTCATATTTGTTATCCAAGAACCAGCCTCAATGACGAAAAAATAACCAAGGATAGCCAAGGAGTAATCCATTGTTCACCTACACCCTACAATTACAGCAAGTAGCAGTCAATCCAAATAGCCAAATGCATCTAATACAATTGGAAGAAAAAAAACAAAAGAACACATACCATAAGTTTGTCACCAACAAGACGGTTAATGGTGTTTCAAGTTCCCATGCATTAGTAACACAGAATTACATATTAGATGCCTGGTCCGGTTCAGCCACAACATTGCTCAGATTATCCTCTCAGCAGTATCTGTACACAACACATTTTAACTAGGTCCAGAACATTTAAATTTCAAAGTCATAGTCTACAAGCCGTTACGTGTCTCTCTTTAGAAATGATTGCCTAAGATCTTTGATGAGATCTTCCTTCAATTCTTGTGGAATATGATAATTGAAATTCCTTTTAGCATCAGCAACCAACAATCTCCTGCAGTAACAACATTACTTCATAAGCTACCTCCAATGCTATGATATGCATGGACAAAAAGGCACATTTTCAATTCTTGATTGCTGTAGGGTAGAAGATAAGGGGAAGACATTTTTACTCAGCATTACAAGAGTGTTAATTCATGTACTCTAATTCCCACTGCAAAAATAGTATTAATCCATACACGCTAATTCCAACCTCAAAACCCACCCACCCACCAAAAGATGCCACATCACATTTCAAATCCCCAATATATTACACCCCCAACCCCCTCCTGTTACAAAAATAGTATTCATTCACATACTAATTCCCAACATTTCAACTACCCAATATATTGCACTCCCCAACTCCTACTATCAGGCTCCAGTACCAGCTACCACCAGCCACCAGACTCTGACAACTTGCTACAACTGACCACCAGCCATTAGCAACCTGCTATCACCAGCAACTGGCCTCTAGTGACTTGCCACTAATGACCACTAGGCACCGATAACCTGCTGCTGCCATCTCCCACTGCCCTCTAGCAACCTGCTACCGCTGCTACCACTGGCCATAAGCTTCCAATAGCCTATCTTAACTTCAGCAACATACCACCAACAGCAACACAGCTCCACAAACAACCTGCCTGATTAGCTATCAGCTGTGGCTGCAGCTTATCTACTTCTGGCAATCACTGCAGCTTTGCCACCACCATCGTAGGAACCAACAAGTTGACAACCACTGGAACACCTACCAGCAACCTGCTACAACTACCCAAGCTACCTACTGCAGTCCAATAGCCACCTGCTACAACCTTGCCAGCTATCTATAGTAGTTGCTCCACCAACAAGTCCTCATTTCTTCCAAACACCTGGTAAACCACCTCCACCACCTGCAATAGAAACTTCATTAGTTTCTGGTCACCTCCACAACCTGCAATAATGCCTCGTCATGAGCTCTGCCAGCCACATTCAGCATCTGCTAGGCACCTGTTATGCCATCTCTGCCAACATCTCTGATATCTGCTACACCACCTCCTCCACCTATAACATGTACTAAAGGTCCAAGATTCAAAGCCACAAAAAAGTACGACATGGCCACAACATATCAAAAATAATGATCCGGGGGGTTAACAACCCCCTTTTCTCTTTTCAAGGCGGCACATCAAAAATAATAAGTTTAAAGTTCAAATTCGTGTAAAGAGGCATTTCAAAAAAAATATAAAATAAACTTATGATTGCAACAGGTCTTTTGAAAACTTTATTGATAGCACCCAAAAAAAATGCTGGTTTGCAGGTGTTGGGGGGAGGGACTTCTCAAAATTCAGATTCAGATAGGACAAAAGGTCACTATTTTGTGCCACAAAGTCCTACATCATATAAATGTTCTCAAGCAATTAACTTATGCATATTATCCAAGAACAGGTACCATAGAGTAAATAAAAAATTTTAGAGCATAATGGAGGCGAAGTCATTTAAATCAAACTTTTCATTTTTCACATTTTTCATGCTATTCTCGCAGCAAAGGATGGTTCATATGATAAATCTAAGACACTAAAATGGGTGTGGCTCCAATACCACATGAGAACACCCAACTCATAACCACTTAGCAAGTTGGCAGTGTGTGGAGAGGCATCACATCTGTAAATTAATTTTCATTCTTGCTTATTAGCTATGCAGCAGCTTTGTCCACATAGAAGATTGATGACAATGATGCAATTATGAGCTTCATAGATACATGTATTTGAAATAAAGAAGCACACCTTAACTCAGCATGGTCAGGAGGACAGCCTGCTCCTCTAATACAAAGCCTCTTTCGAGCATGCATGAAATCATGAACTTCATCAGTCCAACCACATGATTGCAACTTTACATGAGCCTTATTGGAGATCCTGAAGATGCAAAATGAATTAATAGAAAAAAAAACCCTTTGTCGAAGAATGATAAATCCTGTTAAAGGCAGGTGAAAGAGAAGCTTGATTGCCAAACTCACTATCCATGATTTTAGACTTCACTTGTTAAGGGAGTTTAGAAGTAGGAAAAAAAAAGTCACTGCCATTTAAAGAAATGGATTTTTAAATGCATGCTACTAAAATCTTTTAAAATTAATTAAATGCCGTTTAATTTACTATATTTACAGATATGTCATTGAAAAAGTAGCACCGTTTTCATATTTACCACTCCATTAGCTATAACCGTTAAACGTAACGATTTTTGACTGAAATATAATAAAAAAATATTTCACCCTCTCCTCTTGCCAAATCCTTGATAATTAACTAACTAGATTCTCATTTATTTACTGACACTGATTTATTTCCTAACACTCCCCTGCAAGTCGAGACGCAGGAGACGGTGAAGACTTGGATCAACGGTGCTTGAAGGTAGTAGAAAAATAATCAGCTTCAGCATCTGCATCAACTTGTCATGTTTCGACTTGTACATCCCGTGTAAGGTGATGGGTACATGAGAAATTATGACTAAAAGCTTAGGTGTTGCTACTCCCACATCCAAGAGTCTGAAGATAACGAAGCTTGGTCTTCTTGAGTGCATATAAAGTCACACTGGTGCCATTGCTCCTACACCTTGTGAGCTAACATACTGTGCTTGATTTCTCCGAATGTGCATAAGGTCACCTTCATTGCCATTGTTCCTACACCCCAAGAGCCAGCCGAAATGCTCTAAGTGCATAAGAGTGCACCCCATCTACATGATAATGCTGATTTGTGCCTTTTTTTTCTTCAAATTGCCTTGGGCTGCAAACGCAAGTCCTTCAAGGCCTAAAATCGATCCCCTTCGTAGGGCAAACTGGGTGCTTCGCGCATGAGATGTGGCTGCCCACGCATGGTGATCCTAACCCCGTCAAACTCTTGTTGGCGGTCCTAAGGGCTTCAAGTGACGCTCCAACGATGCTTCAACAATGTCTTGCCCTAGGATTGGTCCCAAATCAAAGGTGACCACCCTAGGGTTCTAATAAGTCCCGTAGGCGCCCCTTCGATCTAAAGAAGCAGGTCAAAATAGGGATCAAAGCCCCCCAGCAATGGGGCAACACTTTGATGACATGGTGGCACATTGGCAACTCTCTGACGATGTGTTGGCGCTCAGATTTGCCCTAAACATGAGATGAGTTCTCTAGAGTTCCAATAAGACCCTTAGATCTTTGTCATCAGCGACAGTGGGGCTGGAATAGCTCACCGGCGGTAATCACGCCTGCAAATGGTCACTGGAGGGGTTGCGGCCGGCCGACAATGAGCCGACAACGCACCCCCTTAAGTCTAACAGTGATCGGTGTAGCGACGATGGCAGTGGGTTTGTTCTTTGACTGGCAGCATTAGGCTTGTTCTTTGACAGACCAACAGTGCTTCTCCAATGTTGAGAAGAGGAAGGAAGGAGATATCTTGGAGAGGAGGGGATTCCTTGGAGACTTGTCAGAGATCGACGCAACATTGGAGGCCTCCTCCCCTCTTTAAGGTTTTTCCTTTTCCTAAACCTAAGCCACAGAGAGCAGTGGCTCTAATATCATGTGGAAATTTTTGGCGAAAATATTTGTTCTTATTCAATAACCAAGCCAAGGCTCTCTTATATAGAGAGAGGGTTTGGTACAATAAGGAAAAATACGTCAACATACTAAAAATAACATTGACCAAAATAAGTAAGGCACCTAACTAATTGGATCCTTAATAATTAACTAATTAGATCCTTGATTATTTCCTAACAGATAGCATAAGTACTAAAGTTAAAAGAAATGAGGAAAGTATATCTAGCCAATTATCATAAAATCTCCTACTTAATTAAGCTTCAGTTCAGGGACATGACTAAGAAAAAAGGCAATGACAAGGATATATTCTTGCTTGGATCAGGGGGAATAGAGGTTACTCCTTTTGCCAATGGAGACTGTAAAGTCCATACTGCCAAGGGGTGGTAATAGGGTACATGTGGTTGCAACATTTGACCCTTTTCTTGCCTCTGCATTTCTGCTCTTGGGGTTGCCCAGGGGCGTGGGGGAGGAGGGTTGTTCAATTAAGTTTGTGGCTTTTGAGTGCAAGAAGATAAATCTCTGCCCCCACTCAAAAGCCACAAACTCAATGCAACAGCCCTTCTCCAGACCTCCCCCACCCCCTTGGGCCAATAACATAAGAAAAGAAAAGGTATTAGAAAAAGTACACCTATCCATTTTGTGGTTAGAATTTGTGGTGGCACTATTTTTTCTAGGATACTCGGTGATAAATAATGCCAACTTTGGGTAATCATCCTATCCTTTCCAGGAAAATAATCAGCCCCATCTATTGCCTCTGAATACAGCGTCCATGCTATCATTTATTTTTTTTGAAAAAATAAAGGATCAGTACTGAAGGCTAGTAGTCATCTACTTCATTCTACTGAAAAAAAGAATTACAAGTTAACCAACCAAAAATCAGACAAAAATGAAATTTTCCTGACAACATTCTCAACCCAAACCTGCACCCCACTGAAAGTTGTTGCATTGAACTGAAGCCAGAGGAACCAAAGTGCTGCAATAGCCACAATCCAGACACAGGTATTTGACCAGATGCCACTTTGGAAAGAAGACCATAAGCCATTCATAGTTGCCATGATGACACCCACAAGGCGCAGATTCTCCCACAGGGACAGCGCAAACCCATAAGACCAGAACAAGTAAGAGGCATCTTCATCATCCTGATTGCATGGAGAGCATACTGTATCAACATTCTCCACCCACTTGCTCCTGCACAACTTCATGACCAAGCAATCCCTTCTTAACAACCAAAGGAAAATCCTCACCTTTAGAGGGACCTTCATCCTCTAGAAAAATCTACAATCACTAACAAGAACGTCATCTTTTAAAGCCATTTCTCCGAGGAGCTTCTAGACCTTGGAAATTGAAAAGGTACCCTCTATCCACAACAATCTATCAGAGCTAATCACGGAAGGTTGATGATCTTGTAGCAAAGATAATAGAAGTTGCTAATCTTGGACACGAGCCTCAGAAAGAACCCCGTCAAAAACAGGTGACCAAGAAAGAGAGGACTCATCCCGGAAATCTGCCATCGAACGAAGCGTATCAGCCACTAAAGCAAAGAGGGGGGACATCACCTCAACAAAAGCACCAAACTCAGACTGGTCATTCTCCCAGAATCTGAACGCCATTTCATCACCAAGGATTGGATGAAAATATGTCAAAATTTGCCGCAGAACCGACACAAAGATCTCCAAAAACCCAAGCACCTTGAGAGATTGTCACCCTCTCGATAATAGACAAGGATGTACCATAAGAATCTTTCATCAAACTATGCCTAAGCGAATCATCATTGGTAAAGATTGTTACCCCCTACTTTGCCAACAACACATCACAAAAATCATCAAGGGCCTGAACTCCCAGTCCACCCTCCTCCTTTGGCCTACATATCACATCCCAACGAACCAATTGATGGAATCTCCCTTCATGAGGAGGACCCTTCCAAAAGAAGTATTTCCTCATAATCTCCAACTTAGCGATTACCTTATTTGACTGCCTGAAAATAGAAAGGTACAAGATAGGAATAGCAAGGTTTTAAATATCAATATCGATATCATATCGACAAGTCAAAAAGGGAACATATCGGGGATATATCGCTAATATATCGCTGATATCAGTGATTTTTTGGGAAATTACTCAGAAAGCTATAAAATATAAAAAAATGTCAAATTAACATTTTTATGACTAATATATCATAAAGGAATGGCTAAAAAACGTCTATGTGCGTGCGTGCGTGTGCACATGCGTGTGGGTTCCAAATAGCGCCAGTCCGGTCTTGCATGTGTGTCTGTGTCTGTCTATCCATTTTCAATCCCATGCCTTCCACCCAGTCCTGCCCTACCGTTTTCAACCTCCCGCCCAGTCGTCCCATTTCAACAGCGCCACAGCACCATTTTTCCCACCCAACCGATGATATATCGCCTATATATTGGTGATATCGCCCGATATATTGGCGATATATTGCCGATATTCGGGAAAAATATACTTTGGGTGGTATCAATACCACCCAACTCGTCGATATGAGATGTATCGGTGATATATCACGATATATCAAACCTTGTCACCATATTATTATAAGCAAGTTGCATCCGCTTATATAAAGCTTTTATGAGATTATTAAAATGATGAATATTATGTTTCATAAAGCTTAATAATAATAATCTCATAAAGCAACTAAGCATCACATTCTTGTGTATCATCGTCACGTTGATGTTGCTAGTAGAGATTAATGGGTATTGGGTACTCACCTAAAAGTTATAACAAAAAGTTCAAAACCTTGTGCTTATGGTTTTTGCAAAAAGACAAGCTTACCAAACACTGAGTCACTGACTCACAACTCTCACAGTCACTGACTCACACCAAATCACTTCACTGAATTTTTGTGTTGTGAATTGTGAGTTGAGTCATGCTTTCATCGAAATTTATAGGCAACCAGAGATGCTTCGATTTGAATTTTTTGAGATTTTTGTTATTAAATCCGCCGATGGGTGTCGATGACGGTGTAGGTGGGTGCAAATCATGATTCATATGAATTAAGAGGTTTTTTATTGAATTTTTACAAACATGTCCATCGGTTGAAGAATTCTTTCATCGATTAATATTTTATGTATTTTTTATAATTTAGTCCGTCATGTTTTTTATAATTCGCATGACTTGCATAGTGCCACACAGCCACAGTCGCATATATCACAAACAATTCGACGACGACAGGAAATCACGAATCCACAATACATTTATCATGAACAGTGCATGATATCGGCGATATCTCGTGATATCGCCGATATCATGATAAAAAGAAACTGCACATGATATCAATATGCCCAATTATGGCGATACCGATATATCGGCAATATTTGAAACCCTAAGGAATAGCCAAAAGAATGACCTTCAATAGCCCCCTCCCCTCCCCCCCCCCCCCCCCCAAAAAAAAAAAAATCAACCTCCCGCTCCGACCGCTCAGCCACTTCCTCATCCTCTCAAGCAGGGGAACACAATCACCAGCTATGAGCTGCTTCCCTTTCAAAGAAAGTCCCAAATACGTGAAACGAAAGTGCCCCAATGTAGTATGCAAGAAACCATATGCCAAAGACACTTCCACCACTACAAGGCACAAAATTCAACTTGGAATGATTAACAGATGATCCAATGATCTCACCAAAAATTCAGGCCAACACTGCAACATTCTCTGCTTCCCGATTTCCACCTTCCACGAGGAAAATTATGTTGTTTGCATATTGCATAATGGGGGTCAAGACAAACTATTTCCTTGAAACTGAAAACCAGCAAAAAGGCCTCTGTCACATGCTTTGAAAGCTATCACAGCTAGCATATCCACAAACACAATGAATAGAAGAGGTCTAGAGGACACCCTTGCCTAACCCCACATTGAGGCTGCATCCAAGATCTATCCAACCTACCATCAATCAGTATCAACAAAGAGGTGGTAGTGATACACCTCTTTATCCACTACACCCATTGCTCTCGAAAGCAATGTCGCCTAAGGATCTCCGAAAGATATGACCACAAAATCAAGTCATATGCCTTTAAAAAATCAACCTTCCACAGAAATGCCAATTTTCCAATCCTCCAAGCTGCAACCTTCTCTTCCACTAGAATGAAAGACTCTTGCAAGGACCTCCCCTAAACAAAAGCATATTGCACCGGACTGACCAGGGATGTGAGGACTAACCACAGTCTATTGGCTAAGACCTTTGTCACTATCAAATATACTATGTTTGACAATGCAATGGAGCTGTAATCATCAATTCGCTCAGCTCCATGTTTCTTTTGTAACAAGAAATAAAATCTATTAAGTCTCTCCAAGCCACAGTTCGCAATCACAAACTCCCGGATCATGACCATAAAGTCATCTGTTAAGCCCACACTATCATACTGTCCGAGATGTGATTGTGATTTTTACCATCATACAACTGAGACCGGTCCCTTTTTTTCTGGTACTAGGCAGGGAGGTGGAGGAAAGAATATCATGTCAGTGCAGGCATGGATATAGGCCATTACAGCAGACAAATGCAGGGGCCAAGGAGCACTAACTGATACAAGAATGGAAATGCTTCGTTATTATCAAGGTTCTGTAATCAATGTATTAGTTGCCTTCTTTCATCATGCAGTGACCCTCAAACCTCTTTACTCTTCGCCACCAACTTGCACTCCTTCCCTCCCTCTTTCTCTGTCAACATGGGATTCCATATCTTTTTGGGGAAAAGAGCTGATATGAAACAATGCTATGGATCTTGACCTCACCATAGAAGCAGGATAATCTCAGGTAACTACTTATCTTAATGACAAGATAATGACAACCTCTTACCGTTGAAGTGCCAGGGAACCAATTGGCACTAGGCAACCCTGAGGTTTGTTCAAAGCGAAGTGATAAATACATACTTAATCAGAATAGATTTTTTGCTTAGAACCATCCAATCCCAAAGCTATTATACATGCCTTGATTTTGTAGTAAAGACAATAAGAAACAACCCTAAATGGAGATTAAAACAAAATTATGAAATTTATAGCCAGAAATTATTGGTATGCATACATGGGAAAAGGGGGTTAAAGATAAAGCCTGCTAAGATTTTCCTTTTCCTGTTTTCGATGACAAAGTCTCTGACAAGCAACTGAGGAAATTGTCCAAACCCCATGTACACAAACCCCAGGGAAGGCAACCATGTGCCTTAAAAATGCCAGATAAGTCTCCTCTTCTACGGAAAATATGTTGGTGATGGGATTTGATCCCATGAGCAGTAGGATGGCAAGCTGGCATTTCCATACTAACCCCTTGATGGAAAAGTTTTAGTAGAGACCAATCTACACACTTGAGCAATGTCGATCAGTTTAATTTTATTCTTTATAACAAGTGCGAATTTCTAAAGACAGGAAAACAGGATGTATTTGCCTTTTTGTTTTCAAAGAATATTTACAGAGTATATTGCTATGTGTCTCCTACATATATGACCAGTGGCCTACATTGGAATCTGGAGCCTATTCATAAGCTGAGTACAGTAAAACTAGCACTCGTTCCTTCTTCAATTACCAAACAACATTCCAAAAAATCTCCAACTAATTCTTGCTTTCATGTAAAAAAAAACCTACCAAATACAAATTTTGTTGATATGATCTTTGCTCCTAAAGCATAATTGGGGCTTAAAAACCACAAAACAACGAAACAAAGTCATGCCTTTTGAATTAAAGCCAAACTTCTTGTAGACAAAGAAAACAAATGTATAAAGAAGATAGAAACCTACCTATCTATAACGTCCGCAAGTCCTTCAGGTGAAAGTTTATTGGCAAAAATGCTGTAAGAACCATGTGAAGCATCTTCCTTGACAACATCAGACACCGAGCAATTAGAGCCAGGAGCAGTAGAATCCTCAGCACTTAATTTCCTTTTGGTTTTCAGAATGTGAAGGCCATTTGATTTGGATCCGTGACCATTATCCTGCAATGTGCTTTGAATATTGAGACCTGATCCTGTGGTTAGCATGCTCTGATCTTCAGTTTTGGACTTGATGCAACCATCAACTGTTCCTAGTGATTTTTTTGAATTGTCCACAGTGAAGATCAAAGAAGCCTTGCCTGGGGCCAACTGACTATTAGAATGGGCTAATCTATCAGCATGGGCGCTACCATTAGACTTCTCATGGGAATTCAGTGCAGTAGACTTCTTAGTGTCCATGGCAGTGGATACTGCATTGTGTTTTTCAGAAATGGGAAGCTGCTTTGAACTACACCCTTTGTCACGTTTTGCATCATTGGTACACTTCCTATCTTCTTGCGTCAAAGAATTATTCTTTTGAAAACTTTTGAAACCAAACTTTATTTGTTGACTTGTTGCCACTTTACCATTCTTCATGACAGACGAAACAATTTTTTCAGAATACAGCCCGCCTTCTCCAATGGGTCTTGTCATAATCAGAGACTTTGGAATTCCAAGGTGGCTCTTTCCATGCGACTCAGGTAACTTCTGATCATCAGCGGGCAGGATGGGTTTGACAGACTTAGGTGCCTGATTGCAGCGTAAATAGAACAAAATATAAACCTTCTCAGAAAGAACCTCCTGACTGCTTGAGAGCGAAACATTAGAATCATTACAGCAATACCAACGCCCAGATGGATCCTGCAGAAAGGTGCAATATTCCTACAATTAATTCCAAAGATCATAATAATGATGAGGGAAATGACAAAAATGAATCAAGAAAAGAACCTTGACATAGGCATAGTAGTGTCCAGAATCAGGTGCATAACCAGAATGCACAATGCTGCCGAAGAGGTTATACTCTGGTTCAGGATCCTATTCAAATGAATAAAAGAAAAGAAATCATGTATGTAAAGAGAATAAAACCTATTATTTCATTGTATCTACAAGATGATTATCTTGATACTTTATGAGGCCCTTTGTATTTAAAAATGGCATGTAAAAAATGGAATTTCATTTTCAGAAATCTAATAAAACTAGTCTAGGTATCTGTAAGAACTAGATATGAAACATACACCATAGCAATCCGAAGAATCACAAGGGTGTCCCCTTTTGTAGAATAGAGGGTAATTTACAGGTCCTAATTTCAATGCGGTTCCTAAGCTTAAATGCTCCAATATGGTCCCTGGAGTTCTGTAAATAACAAATGGTGTCCCCTTTAAGTCTTCCACCAATTTGACAACTAAATTTTCTCTTCCAGCATTTTTCCCACAAGGTATCATTGTTTGCAATCTGATCCCTTCTTCCTCAAATTTTTCCTCTTCATCTCTGCCTTCTTCCACCATCAGAATTCCCCCCCAACCCAAAAAAAGTAATATTAATAAACAAAAAAATCTGCCTCTTCACAAACTCCTGCATCCAGCACACCCTCCAACCTTCCTCTCATACATCAGCCTTCTCCCACTCTGAAGACAA
Organism: Thalassia testudinum; assembly: GCA_037157565.1. Classification (NCBI taxonomy): domain Eukaryota; kingdom Viridiplantae; phylum Streptophyta; class Magnoliopsida; order Alismatales; family Hydrocharitaceae; genus Thalassia; species Thalassia testudinum. The sequence goes on from JAZHRO010000030.1 coordinate 62,655,574, forward strand.
GCCAAGCCGACAATGCTTCCAAATCCAAAGAAACAAGGTTCTCAGTTCCCTCCAATAACAATGTAAATTAATAAAGCAACTGGGACAATAACAATGGTAATGGAATATGCACCTTAAACACTGTGACCAACTCACCAATTAATAGCAAGGAGCTTCATTAAAATGATTTTTTTTGCTTTCTGCAAAAAAGCTTGTGTTGAGGGAGAGAGAAACCACAGGACTTTCTATTATTAGAAACCCTAGGTCTCCTTATATATGGAGAGCCTCTGGGTAAAATACATAAGTAGCCCTCAGATAAATAAAAAATAACACATACACCCTTATAATAATACGAACACTCCCCCTTAACCTAGAGCATATATATCTAACATGCCCAGCTTGGAACAAAGGAAATCATCATGCTTCCAAGATAGTGCTTTAGTGAAAATATCTGCCACTTACTACTTTGATATAGTAGTAGGGGTGCATATCTTTTTTTGAAAAAGGAAAGGGTAGTTATCCAAGATGATAACTACCCAAATATATTAAAGAGAGAATCAACGACCTCCACCAATATAAAGGGCAAACCCCAAGGCCCCCCATTCACAAGGACTCACTCCAAAGATTAAACAAAATAGTAACAGACTCCACAAAATTCTCCACATAAGGCCTCTAGCCTCTGAAGACCACAACATTCCTGTCCAACCAAATGCCCCATAAGACCGTCAATGGTCTGGCCCTCTCCTTCGTACGGAAGACATTCTGCCCAGCATTACCCCCTCCACCTCTGAAACTGCACCAAAACCACCAAAAGACTGGTAATTCCCCCACCCCTCTCCCACCCGACTCCAAATCTGTACGACAAACGGGCAGGTGAAGAAAAGGTGGTCAACCTCTTCCTCCTCACCTCAAACCTTACTCTCCAAAGGAGCCCATCTCGCCCTCCAAACCTTAGTTATGACTCTCCTCCTAAGCAGCCAAACAAAAATCTTGACCTTCAATGGACATGCGGCCTTCCAAACCTGTCTGCAATCTCTCACCAGATCCAAGTCACCTGTGGAGTCTCCGCTGGACAATCTCCTGTACGCAGCTCCCACCAAGAATTCACCTTCATCCCATCCAAACATATCATTTCCGGAAGCCAGCTGTAGACCTTCTAATTCTTCAAGCAATCTTTGGAAATTGTGAGTTCTCGCATCTGAAAGATTCCCCGCAAAGGATGGGCACCACCCACCTTCCCAAACCTCGGCCACTAACGCCTCTTTGCTTTGGGATATAACAAACAGTCTCGGAAATCTTCTAGCAAGCACACCTTGCCACATCCAATCATCCTGCCAGAACCTGAAGATCTCTCCCGTCCCACCACCGGTACAAAACAATTCTGCACCCTAGGAGCCACCACCGACAAACCTTTCAAGAAATGAGAAGCATCCCTCGACGGAGATATCAGGAGATCCCAACGCAGCGGGCCACCATAAGCCGTCCTGAACACCTTGCCCACCAAATCCTCCCTACACTCCAAGAGGCTCCCAACCCACTTCACTAACAGACTGTCACTAGACCTCCCCAGGTCCCTCACCCCAAGTCACCCCTCTTTCACCGGTCTACAAACCTCCTCCCATGCTACCAACCTGGCACCAGGTCCATTTGTCCCCTGATTGGACCAAAAGAAATTCCTCATAAGCCTCTCTATCCTTAAGACAACCTGCCGGGGCAACTTCAGGACAGAGGTAAAATACGACGGCATCGTTGCGAGAACCGCCTTAAGCAAGACCAGCCTTCCACCCCTCGACAAAAGCCTGGATGCCCACCCCACCAACCTCCCCTCCAGTCTCTCCACCAGGGGAGCCCAGTCCTTCACCAGAATCCTACCATCCGTCAACGGCAGACCTAAGTATCTGATCGGTAGCTTCACCTGCTCTGTGCCAAGACCCAAGCTACACCCCCTCACCTCCACCTCTGTCAAATTGAAAGAGATAAATTCTGATTTAGACAGGTTAATCTGCAGACCTGAAGCTTCACCAAACAAGAAAAGCAAGATCCGCATCCTCCTAGCTTCCGCTTCCCTGCCTTCAATGAAAAAAATTGTATCATCCGCATACTGCAATAACGGAATACTCGTCCCATCTCCCAAAGAGAAACCCCTCACTAAGTTCCTCTCACACGATTTCTTAGCCGCCCTCGCAAGTGCATCTGCTGCAATAACAGATAGCATCGGAGCCAAAGGACACCCCTGCCTCACCCCCCTTCTCGACTGAATCCAACCCCCTGCTGGGTTTCCATTGATAAGGATCGAGAAAGACATCGTGGTGACATACCTCTTCATCCAGTCAAACCACACCGGTGGAAAACCCCTCTTCATCATGAACGCCCAAATGAAAGACCACTGCACTGAGTCATAAGCCTTACTAAAATCGACTTTCCATAAGAAAGCCTTCCTCCTACTCCTCTATCAAAACGATAGGATCTCTGAAGCCATCACATACCCTTCCAAAATATTTCCGCCAGGGATAAAAGCCGTCTGCACCGGATCCACAATCCTAGCCAAGGTCCTCCTCAGCCTATTCGCCAAGAGCTTAGCCACAATCAGGTAGATAGCATTCGAGAGGGCTATCGGTCTGTATTCCTGGATCTCCTCAGCACCCACCTTCGACAACAGGAACATGTAAAACTTGTTCAATCTGTTGAAGCCCGAATTTCCATCTCTAAACTCTTGCAAGACCTGCATTACATCCTCCTTCACCACCAGCTAAAACTCCTTATAGAAGGCAACTGGAAAACCATCCGGACCTGGACATCCATCAGCATTCAGCCCCCAGATTGCCTTGTGAACCTCATCTTCCTCAAACGGACCTATCAAGAAACCGACTTCTGCATCCCCGATCCGTGGCACCTCGAACCCCAACCACCTCCACCATCCCCCATGTCTTCTCCCGGTAAACTCTCTGAAGTACCTCACAGCCACCCCACCCATCGCCTCTCTTTCCACAAACTCCTCCCCATCCACCACCAACCTATCGATCCAGTCCCTCCTCCTTCCTGATGTAGCCATATGAAAAAATCGAGTGTTAGAATCGCCTTCCTTGAGCTACCTCTTCCTGGATCTCACCTTCCACTCCATCTCCACCTTCTAGTCTTCCTCTTAAATCACCTATAATTGCTTCGCTCTGTTTACCCTATCAACATCAGAAAGGAGACCAACATCCTCAACCAAGTCAAGCCGTGCAATCTCACTGAGAGCTTCATCTTTCCTCTTCCCACGCTCCTCCTTAATCTGCTTCTTATGGACCTTGAGGAAGGACCTCAAGTCTCGCAGTTTAGCTTCCAATCTAACAGCCGCCGAGCCATTTACGTGAACCGACCTCTACCGCTCCTCTACCAGCCCCCTGAATCCCTCTTCAAGGAGCCAGGCCCTGTCGAACTTAAAATACGTTCCATGTCTCCAACCCTCATTCGTCACCCACAACAAGGGGGTGTAATCCGAGAACGGCCGCTCCAAAGGTCTAACCTCTGCCACAGGAAACAACTCTGCCATCATCATCAAGACAAAAAATTTATCAATCCGGGATTGCTGTCCTCCAAAGCTCCTCCAGGTGAAATGACAGGATGAGGGTGGCATGTCAACCAGCCCCTGCTCCGCAACAAATCCCGCAAAAGCCTCAGAACCTTGGTCCACCCCCCCACGGCCATCTGGTCTATCCTCCGCCTGCAATGTGACATTAAAATCACCTCCGATCAACCATGGTATCCCCTGATACGCTGCTGCGACCTGACCCAGATCCTCCCACAGGGCGTGCCTCCTCCTACCCTCCGTCGGATCGTAAACCGAGGAGAAGAGCATGCACAGATTGTCCCGACGTCTCTGTAACCTGACAGTAACAACATGGGACCCGACCATCGAGTCTAGTAAGGAGAAAACATCGTCTTTCCACCCAACAACAATTTCATCCGCACTTCTAACCACATCCAGGGCCAAGAACTCCCCAAAACCGCTCCCCCCCACCTCCTTCCACAGTCTCCTGTCACAGCTCCCCCATGTTGTCTCCTGGAGAAACACCACCTCATAACCCCACCTCTGAATATACCTACGCAAAGTCGCCCGCCTTAAGGGGTCATTCAATCCCCTCACATTCCACGGCAGAACCTTAGTCATGGAGAACCTCGAGAAACTCCTTGCATCGTACGCCTGAACCCTACCTTCGCAGCCACCTTGGCTACCTCTCCCTCCTCCACTTCCACAAGCCTACCGGGCAACCCCCTCCCAGTGTTGCCCCCCAGTCTACCCTGTCCCACAGTATCTACCCTGACCACTTCCAGTGCTTGCCCCCTGCGAGTCAACCCCCTCCACAGGTTGCACCTCCGCCTCACCAGCCCCTCCCACCTCCACTGCACCCTCCACCGCCCCAGCACCTCCTCCAGCTCCACCACCCGCTGCCTGACCTCTCCAACAGCAGCCCCCACCACAGCCCTCGCCTCACCTCCGCTCCCTACCAAGCCCACTGTCGACACCTCCCCCTGCCCACCGGTAGGCGAATCGACGCCCAACTCCACCAGCTTCCAATGCTGGCCATCCCCAACCTCGCTCCTAGTTGGAGCGGTCGCAGCCCGCCCCCTCTGGTAGGACCACCGCGGCCTGTACGTGAGCCGATGCGATACCAGCTTCCTCGACCTCCACTGCTGCACGCGCCCCACCTCGCCATTCGCATCGCACATCGCTGCCCAGTCAGTCCGGTTGAGGTCGCGACGAGGGCTCGCATCCACAGCCCCCAGACCGCGGCCTTCGCAGGAGGGCTGTCCCGGATCTTCACGCGAAGCGGGGGCTCAAACCGAGTACCCCTTCGAAGCCACCGCTCCCCACTATCGGATCCAACCTGCCCAATCCGGATCCGCCACGACAGCATTCCAGAAGATGGCTGACATGTTGTCACAAGACATCATAACAGGTGTCTGGACCTCAACTCCCAGGTCCTTAAGAAAGTTAATAAGCGACATGATCTCACAACTAACATGTGCCATTGCCTAATATTCTGCCTCCACACTAGATCTGGACACTACAGTTTGCTTTTTAGTCTTGCACGTAACCAAGCTTTCTCCAAGAAAGGTAGCATAACCTGTGCTATGCCGTCTATCTTCTAGACTCCCTACGTAGTCGACATCAAAATAGGCATGTACATTACAATGACCATTGTTGTTTATGTAAAGTCCCTTTCCCAGACTTCCTTTGAGATACCTGAGGATAAGATAGACAGCATTCCAATGACTATACCTCGAGTTCTTCATATATTGGTTGGCCCTGTTAACAGCATAACTAATATCAGGTCATGTAACAATGACATACAAGAGCTTCCCAACAATACTCCTATACCTTCCTTTATCCTCAAACAACAAATCTTCGTCCTCTAGCAATTGACATAGTGACTCTGTAGGTACCAGTCGTGCACCTAGCAATCAAGTTTCACTAAGAAGCTCAAGTACATACTTCCTTCCTCTGGGACAGAGACATCCCTTTGGAGTTTCTGCTAAGCTCAATGCCCAAGAAATAGCATATTTTCCCTAAATCCTTGGTTACAAATGTGCTCTACTAGTATGTTTAAGTATCCTGAGTGCCTTGAATGTCATCCCCTTTGAGCAACATGTCATCAACATACACAGCAAGAATAGTAGTTCAAGATTCCTTTCATCTAATGGACACATAATGATCAAATGTAGACCTACAGAATCCAATCCCTTGTACAGCAACACTGAGCCTCTCAAACCAAGCTTGGGGGCTCTACTTCAAACCATAGATAGCCTTTCTGAGCCTACATACCTGCCCCTCCCCCCCCCAACCACGAAACCTGGTGGTTGAGACATATAAACTTTCTCCTACAAATCACCATATAAGAAAGCATTTTTCACATCCAATTGATGCATTGGCTAGTTTTTATTTACCACAAGGGAAAGAATACCCTGGCAGAGCATATACGTGCCACTAAGGAGAACGTATCGAAGTAGTCTACCCCATAAGTTTGGGTATATCCTTTCGCTGCAAGTCTGGCTTTTAGCCTCTCAATAGTACCATTCAAGTGATACTTCACAGTAAACACCCATCTGCAATCCATCACCTTGCCTCCTGGTGGAAGATGTGTTAAGTTCCATGTACCCCAAGACATAAGGGCATCCATCTCATCCTACATTGCCAATCTCCAACCAGGATCTTGAAGAGCCTCATCATAATGTTTAAGAACAACCATAACTGCAAGAGTTGTAGTAAATCTTTGCAAATCTAGACTAAGGTGATCAGTAGTTGTATAATAGGCTATAGGGTGTAAGGTAGATCTCACCGGCTTGCTCAAAGCAATAAGAAGCTCATTAAACTGCTATGGTGGATCATATGGATATGATGATTGTGAGGGGACGTGAGGCTCCTCTTGATCGTCTACCTACATGATAGGTACATGATACGTACAGACAAAGTATATTGACATTCATAAGTCTGGAAAAACTACACGAGACTAGACCCCTCATGAGAAGAGTAGGAAGTCTTCTCAATAAAGGAAACATCTACAGACACAGAATATCGTCTCCCAATAAGATCAAAACATCGATACCCCGTATGGGTTCTAAAATAATCCAAGAAGACACACTTAACGGACCGAGGAGACAATTTATCAAGGGCCCCAAAGAGATGAACAAAGCAAGTGCACCCAAAAATTCGTAGTGGCAATGTAAAGGGTGTGGTATCTAACTGCAACGAAAGTAACGGTGTGGCTCTATCAAGCACCGAGGAAGTCTATTTATCAAGTATGTGAATGTTGGGATAGCATCCCCCCAAAAATTCTTTGTCACATTTGTGGCAAGCATTATGATTTTAGCAACATCAAGTAAATGACGTAATTTCTGTTATGCAATCCCATTTTATTGTTGAGTATGAGCACATGAGGTTTAATGAAGGGTACCATTGTTAGAAAGAAAATCAGCCACATCTTTTCGCATAAACTCCAAGGCATTGTTACTACGAAAAATTTTAATGTGAGTAGAATAAAAATTTTGCACTTCATTGAAAAACTTTGGAACAATAGAGAAAATTTCAGGCCTATCAGGCATCAAAAACGTCCAGGACAGACAACTGAAGTCATCAACAAAGATCACAAAATACTAGTAAACATTTCAGTGAATTATTGGGCACAGACCACAAACATCACAATGAACTAACTCGAAAGGCACTGAGCATCTTTTATTCTGTCTAGACGAAAAAGCACGGTGATACTTGCCAAGATGACAAGCTTCACACTCTATATCATGTGGTATGGTAGACTCTGGAAACATTTTTCGTAGACATCAAGCAGATGGATGACCCAGTCAACGATGCCAAAGAACTGGATCCATAGAAACATAGGCAGCACCAGCAAACAAGGTAGAAGCATCAACATAGTAAAGACCATCACGTTCAATCCCCCCACCAATCATCGTCTCCATCTGGATGTCTTGAAAATAAACTACTCGTTAAATATAACACAACAGTTAAGCTCTTTACATAACCAGTTGAGTGATAATAAGCTCAATGGAAATTCTGGTGCGCAGTAAACAATAGAAAGCCTCAGCTTATTACGAAAATGAACCTCGCCAACTCCGGTGACAGGAGAATATGTACCATTTGCCAGACGAACAGAAGTAATATCATTATCTTTACGCATAAAGGCAATAGCATCTTCCTTACCAATAAGGTGACTCGAAGCATCTAATCAACAATCCATGATGAAGAGGATGTAGTGGCAAGGTTCGCAGAGCGGCAACAGGTTTGCACAGAAGGGCCATAAGACGATTATGGTCATCCATCGTCAAAGTAGGGGCAGGAGATGACATAGGAGTAGAAAAAGAGTCAGTAGAGGAAGGCAACTCCCCCTTAGCCATTGTAACAGTAATGGAGTGATTTCTTGGATAACCAAATTTAGACCAGCATTTCTCTGAGGGATGATTAGTCATCTGACAGTAAATACAAGGTTCATAGATGCGACCTCATCCACGTCCACAACCACCTCCATAGCCACAACCCCCTCAGAATTTGCCTCTGCCTCCAAATGCAGCAAAAGCTGATACCTTAGTGTTAGGTGTCATAGAGACAACCAGAGGATGACTAGCACCCATAGATATTTTCTGTAGACGACCATACACAATCTTCAAATCAGGCATTATCTCAAAGGCCAAGATATTCTCATGAGCAAATGAGAACTTAGCATTCAACTCGTCCAAGAATCTATAGACTTGCAAAGTCTGTCTCTAGCTGGTTTGAGCATCACAACAGGAAGGTTGGAACACATGTAGCTCTTCAAAGAGCCCTTCCATCTTCATATAGTAATAAATTAACATCCTTTCTCCTTCAGACATGGACCATATACGGCGATGTATGTCAGATAGACAAGCATGATTGAATTTCTGAGAATATTTCTTGGATAAGCTCTCTGACATATCCTTCATCGTCTTCTTGTACAACAATTTTGATGCTATATGTCGCTCCACATTATTCATTATCCAGTTCATTACTAGATAATTATTTTGCTCCCATTTTTTGAAATCCTTATGAGTTGACTCAGGAGGATTAGTCGTAAGAATTGGAAGTTTCTTGTGGCCACCCACAAATATCTTGAATGCTTGCACCCATAAGAGAGAGTTTTGAGATCCATTCAGCTTGATAGTGGTCCCTTGGACCATCAAGGAAGCCGAGGTAGTCATCAACTTTGTTTCAATAATTTCGCTCAAGGTAGATGCCATGATGATGTCCACGAGAAGTGATGAGACTCAAGAGATAAAATTCAGATCTAATTTTGAGTATCCAGGATACATATTTGAACAAAAATGCGCGGTAGAACACGCTCTACAAGTTATGGGAAGTACAAACCATAACCCCAAGCCTCCTACGGAGATGTTCTAGTAGATCATCCTCCGATCAGAGGCGTGCAACAGCCCAAACGAGGTAGAGCACCCCCAGACGGCACCAAAAGGACGAAGATTGCCCCTTTTGGCGACACCCGGAAGTGTTGTTAAACTGCAGTGACGCCCGACAACGCTGCTGGGTCGCTGGCGACGCCCGGCAGTGCTGCTGGGTTGTAGAGGACGAGTGGCGACGCTGCTACAGGAAGAGCCTTGCGGCAGTGGCGCTAGGGCAGCAGAGAGAGGAGGGCACTGCTGCTGGCGGCGTTGTTGGTAGATGAAGGGTGGCAGCGTTGCTATAAGAGGTAGTGGTGGTGCTAGGGCATCAGGGAGAAGGGTGTTGCCACCGGTAGCACTGCTGGTTGTTGCCGACAGCAATGGTCGCTTGAAGGTGGCCTCTGCTGGTGTGGTAGAGACCGAGGAGAGGGATTATTTGGTGAGAAGAGCACCAGAGCACAAAGGATCTAAGATCCACCTTCCTCTGATACCATGTTGAGGGAGAAGAGAAACCCTAGAACTTTTTATTATTAGAAACCCTAGGTCTCCTTATATATGGAGAGTCTTCAGGTAAAATATATAAGTAGCCCTTAGATAAATAAAAAATAGCACATGCACCCTTATAATAATACTATCAGATTATTTATAATTATGTAGAAGTGTGTCTTGCACTGAAGGTCGAGGATTCTTAAAAATCACGTCTGCAAGCAGATTCTGAGATAGATAAAAAGGAATACGTGTTTCTAAAAATACAACAAAGAAAAGGATGCCTTCGAAGAAATAAAAGGGTAATTATGATCCTGAAACGATGTATCAACTCTGAAAATTTTCATGAATCATTGAATTGATTTGCAATTGAAAAAAAAAAACTCCAACACCATTGGAGATCATGTTTATGCTTTCTTTAGTGAGAAATTGCGGGAGGATGGAATGGAAGCAGCAATGGTAGAGTAGGGGGCCTTGAGAACAAGGAGGAGATTTGTAAGTAGGTGTGGTAGAAGTTGAAGAGAGCTGGAGGAAGAAGGAGCTTTTCTTTTGGGTGGGGGGATAGGTGGAGGTTGCTAAGGAAGATGGAGGTGGACAGGAGTAGGATCTTGAGAACGAAGAAAGGGGGCAAAGGGAAATTACTAATTTCTTGAGGGAAAAATACTCTGAAACATAAATTCTAGTGGATTTAGTAACGGAGAAGTTATTGGAGGGACCAATCAGTCACCAAACAAAGCCTCAGGCAGCATCTTAAAATTGAGGGATGCCAAGTAGTTACATTCATCAGAACCTATCAATCCATCAGCCACCGGTGCAACCACGAAAAAGCAAGAGTAGCTCCATAGATTTACCAAACCAGTGAAATCAATACATCATATTATAATCAACCACCAAACAAAGTTCAATAAGGCCAAATAAATGTGAGTGTAATCAGCAGTTGTACAGAGGAAATGGAACCTCCAGGGCACAAACTTATTTTTCTTTTTGAAAGTGGAAAGATGAGGATCATCCTGGTCCATTAAGACTTTAAAAAAAAACTCAGTACTAGGGCATAAAATTCAGGGATCTCCTAACAAACTGCTGTGCTGTGACCTTCAGACCTTGAAAGATAATACCTACTTCTTTACAATAACCTAATTTATAGAAATACCATGGTCTGAAATAAATTAGCTGCACTGCACATGTTTGCTTATGTTGTGTGCAATATCACGCCAGGATCAACATGAAAATGGTCTCTAAACGGAGGATAAAAGTTTTTAAGATGTCTTTTTTAGGAAGGTACAAATTTTAAGATTTATCCTACTTCGAAAGAAAGTATCGAAGAAAGAGACTTCCATAAAAACAAATCTCAATGATAATAATGGCACAAGGGATACAAAATTTCTGAAGCCAAAGAGATTTTACATGCCTAGTTCCAGGCAAACCTAACTCAGAAGTGTCATGAGCACCTAAAGCTTTTTAAGATAGAATTCCCCAGGTTTAGAACAGAAGGAAAGCAAAAGTGAGAGAAATTCCAATAAAAACAAATGGCAATTCCCCATAAAAAAATGCAGATGTAATGACAATGAAAGAAATACAAAAATTCTGGAGCCAAGGAAAGTTTACAGGCATAGTTCTAGCCAGATTATACTCAAGGAATCACAAGCACCTAAAGCTTTTCAAGATAGAATTCCCATGTTTTTTTTAGATAGTGGTCCACATTGTTGTCCATCCCAACAAGCAGATTGTGAATTTCAGTTTCCTCCCGAATAGTCATCCCATATGTCATGAGTACATCCTAAAAATACTACAAACTTTAAACACTTACGATCATTTAGATTATAAATCCATTTTAACTATATACTTGTTCGTGTATTATCCAAGTATTTCTGAAAAAATAATGAAATGTTTCTTTTCAAAAAAAAAAAAAATCTGAAACTTCTGCTGCTTTCAAATTACTTCAACAGTATTTTTTTTCATTGAAAGGTTAATTTCTGTTCTATTTCAGTGAAGAAGAAAGTAGAACCCCATGGAGCAGTTAAAAATCTTGCAAGAAATCAGGAGACCACATGCTACCAATTTCACGAGGAGATATCACACTTTGTTCTTCTAGTAGTTTAAGACAAAACCACAGTGGAGCTTCAATGATGCAGCGGAACTAGCAAATAATAAGCTTAATGGGGCATGTTGAAAAGAATATGATATGATGCAGCTGTGATATGCCAATGCAAATGTCTGCCAAAGCAGGCAAAAATAAGGAATGCATCAAGCACTAGTCAGTAGAAGGTGTGAAAGACAGTCAAACGTAAAGCACAAATGCAGAAGTGTAGTTATAAATGGGATACCAAGTGCCAGGAGTTATGATTATCAAGGGCTAAGATGAATAATAGAGCCCTTCATTATGTGGCTAACAAGCAAGTGCACTTGAAGATTCTGTGAGAAACGATGTAGCAAGCTCTTCCATCTTTTAGTTTCTCTTCAAAGTTCAAACAGTTAACAAGGAAGAAACAGAGAGGAGGAATGGACTCTATAACAGGCTTCCTTCCATAGAAGACAATCAGCGGTGTGTTGACTCCACAAGGTACGAAAGACAATGAGGATTGAGGGAGTGAATCCTGTGTATATCTCAAGGGAAGCGGGCTGTGATGAAGGGTAGAAAAATCCATTGAAACAAGCATGAGAGAGATGGCCAGCGGATTGCAACCAAGGTTGCAAAAAGCAATCCTCGAGTCACCACAAGAGGTATATGATATGCAGGGGAATAATTGGGGATCAATCAGTGTTGTTACCTTTTTTATTTATATTTAAATCTGAAGGTATTTTATATGAGTATATTGAACACTTGAAAAATTATGAATATATTAATAAATATAGTGACAAAATAATAGGACATACTTTAATATATGGAACCCTTTTTCGGTGTGTGTGTGCGTAACTTGCACACGTTAAAAGAGACATTTGAAGTGAAGACATAAGAATAAATATAGATTCACATATCTATAAGAATAAATATATTAATAATAATCTTTTTGATTGAGAATCATATTTGTGGCTACTAAAAATTGCACCTTTCAGGGATCGTTGAGTCAATAGAAATAAAACATGTTTGAAGAGGTCCATATACGGAATGTCTCAAAATAATACATGGGATAGGAGATTCCATTAGGCGAGATTCCAAAGGTGGAATTTCACCTCTACAATCTATGGCTTTAGCAAAAAGTATTTACAACATGGGCCAAATAAGCCTCACTCACTGGTGTTTGAGCAATTTTTCCCATTTCACGGTGTAAATACATGAAAAAAAGGCAAATTTTAGCCGGCAGTACAGCTAGTGTTGGTAGGGACTTGCTTTGAAAAAAAATGCATTAATAGCTCATATGCTATAGGAAGTAAGGTTCGAAATGTCGATTTCGATGTCATGCTGATGAAATTCTAAATGTGCATTTCGTGGGTATGTCGAGAGCATGTCATGGAAATGCCTGTTTTTCGATGGGCATGCCAATGAGCACGCCAAGGGTACGTCATGGGCATGCCGAGGGCATGTCGATGCATACTAACAAAAATAACAGTAGTAAAAAAAATCAGCAGCAACCTCAGCATGGGTACCTATTTCGTCGGCATGCCGACCATGCCGACAGCAAGCTGATGATATCCCTGTAAATCGATACTTTATCTATGTCAACACGGCCCCTGCTTGAAAATGACCTTGCCGAGGACATGCCGAAGGCATTTAAAACGATGAGAAGGCTACAGTTTTGAAGACATAAGACTTACTAGTGAACATCTAGTATGACGATATTTATACTTATTTTGACATACAAAAGTATGAAATTCATACTTACATGACAAGTGCAGTTCCCGAAAGAATACTAAAGAAATCCGAAGGCTTATGACTTATGCCTTTTGCAAATTATATTGTGCTAGTAGATAAGACGAGACGGAATAAAACTAAAAAAAAAAAAAACAATTGAGTATTAGAAGAGACTCCAAAAGTAAGGCTCCTGGGATAAAGACAATAAATGGACGGAATACAAGTTCGGTGGCATGGTACACAATTGAGACAAAAGTAAAAGGCAGAACTCATCACACTTTAAAAAAAAAATTCTAAATACTTGGTATCATTTTTTTCTTAACAAGATGGAGAAACTAGTGGAGAAGTCATGCGTAGAACCAATATAGACCAATTGAAGTAGAGGGGAGCTTTAAGTATTCTTTGTGACAAAAAGGTTTCTTAAAAGCTAAGGGCAAGTTCTATAACACTAGTGAGGCCTGCCGTGCATCATGGATCTAAGTATCGAGTTTTAAATGGTAGGTATGGACAGCATTTGTGTCGTAGAAATAAAAATGCTGCCCTATCAGGGTGTCCTAGTTTGTACCAACACTGACCTATGACAATGGATACTCAGGTTTGAAACTGTATTATCCAAAAGTAGTGTTGTGAGGAATGCCAACTCCCCTAGTTTATTCAATACAAGATCTAGGTCACCAAAAAAAAAAACAATACTTAGCATTGCTATCAAGACACTCACCCAGGTGCCAGGATGAGGCAAGGCGAGGCCCTAGTGCCTCACCAGGCCTCGCCTCACCTAATTTGCCTAAGGCGTTGCCTAAGTGAGCACCTGGGCCAAGGCACTAGGCACCTCAAGAAAGCGATTAAATCAAGCTTTTAGGTTTTTCATTTTTTTAAATACTTTTAAGAGTTTTAACTTCTTTTTTACCTAATTATTGAGTACTCTCTCTTAGTTAAACACACACGCATTCATTTGTTTATGCACACATGCATCTATATGTGCACATATGCATAGATATATACATGTACATATGCTTTAATAAATCTGTACATATAATAGATACATATGTACATACAAATATACACATTCTAAATGTTTGTGTATGTATGTATGTATGTACATGTCAACATATACATACATGCCTACATACATATAAATATGCATAAGTATAGCATATAAATATAAAAGCATATAAATATTGTGTACTTACAAATATGTGTCATGTGTGCATATGTAAATGTATGAAACCATATATACACACCTACCATATGTATGTGTTGAATCAAAAGGAATGTAGTAACCTTTACAAGAAACCCTAGCCCTCTTTTTATATAAAAGAGAGCTGGGAAAATTATATAAGTACCCCTTAAGGATAAAAGAAATGACAAACACCCCCTTAACTCAACACTACCCCTCAAGTTGGGGCACATATGTCAATGAGGCCCAACTTATTGCTCAAAAAATCATGATGCTTCTTCTTCAAAGGTTTGGTGAGAATGACAGCAATCTGTAACTCAGAAGGTATATATGAGATACTAATCTTGCCTTCTAAAACTACATCCTGAATAAAATGACAATCAACCTCAATATGTTTAGTCCTCTCATAGAAGATTGGATTGGAGGCAATATAGGTAGAAGACTTATTATCACAATATAGTGGAACAGATGCATCAACCTCCACCCCTAAATCTCATAGGAAACCAACCATCCACATGATCTCACACGCAACTTGAGCCATGAACCTGTATTCTGCCTCAACACTAGAAAAGGCAACCACACTTTATTTCTTGCTCCTCTATGAAACTAGATTTCCTCCCAGGGAAATAGCAAAGCCTAACGTAGATTATCTATTCTCAATTGACTCTGCATAATCTACATCTGAATATGCCACAAGATCAAGAGAGCCACTCATACTGTAATACAAACCTCACCCTGGGGTAACCTTCAGGTATCTCAAGATGAGACATACATCACTCCAATGATTGTATCTGAAACTGCATAAACTGACTAGCTCCACTGACTGTAAAACTAATGTCTGGTCACATAATAGTCAGATATAACAAACAGCCAACAGTACTGTGGTACCCAATAACATCCTCAAACCAAGGATCTGTCTCACCAAAGCTATGACCAGAAGGTGCCTCTACTGGTATCCCAGATGGTTTGGACTCAAGAAGTCCAGCCTCCTCTAAAATTTGTGAAGTGTACTACCTCTATGATAAGGATACGCCTGTCTCCTGACGAACAACTTCTATCTCCAGGAAGTAGCAAAAGTCAGCTAAATCTTTGGTGACAAAAATGGACTAGAGAAAAGCTTTTGTCTCTGCTATCCCATCAATATCATTACCAGTCAAGATCATATCATTAACATAAGTTGCCAAGATAACTACTATCCATGTCTCACCATACTATGTCAATCTAACAAATATAGGATGATCAGTGGTAAACCGTTGGAACCCCATCTTCTTGATCTCCAAATTGAGTCTCTCAAATCAGGCTCATAGGCCCTGCTTCATGCCATAAATGGCCTTCCGTAGACGACGGATAAGTTCCCCCTAACTATCATAATCTGATGGTTGTCTCATATATATCTCCTCAACAAAATATCCATATAAGAAGGCATTCTTTATATCAAGCTGAGGTAAAGGCCACTGCTTAACTATAGCAATAAACAAGATGATCCTAATAGAAGTAATACGAGCAACTGGTGAAAAGGTCTCAAGGTAATCCACCCCATATGTTTGGGTGAATCCCTTAGCAATAAATCTACCCTTATATCTCTTCAATGTCCTATCAGATCTATACTTGATGGTGTACACCCATCTACACCCAACAATCGTGACACCCTCAGGACACGGAACAAGATCCCACGTTTTCTTGGTCTGTAGAGCATGCATCTCCTCATCCATAGCTGCTTTACACCTTTGATCGTGAAGAGTCTGAAAAAAATCTCTAAGAACAACTGTCGTAATGGCAAATGCAAACTGTCTATCTCCCTCATAGAGATGGGACACTGTAGTATAACAGGAAATAGGATGGAGCGTACATACAACACTAGATCTCCTCTGCACGATTTCCTCTTCTCCATCTAAATCACCCCTATCTAAGGGGATAGCAACCTAAGCTGGCTCATCATCAAAGGAATCATCTACCTAAGATCTCCTATGATATACCTATGTCTCCTACATAGCAGCCTCTATGGATGGCCCTTCTTCTAAGAAGTAGAGAATCTTCTCAAAGAAGGTTACATCACCAATGATAACATATCTCATGTGAACTAGATCATAACACTTGTAGCCATTCTGGGTCCTGTAGTAACCAAGAAAGACACACTTCGTGGCATGGGGAATAAACTTATCCTTAATCCCATAGTTTTGAACAAAACATATACACCCAAAGACTCGTAGAGGCAAGGAAAAGTCTTGCTACACTCAGGATGTATAACTTGGTATGGGATCTAATCATGGAGCACAGAAGATGACAACCGATTAATTAAGTATGATCCTGACAATATGGCATCACCTCAAAATTTCTTAGGAACCTTTATATGCGACATCAATGTCCTGGCAATATCAAGCAAATGTCACAACTTGCGCTCAGCAATCCCATTCTGTTGGAAAGTATGAGCACAAGATGTCTGGTGAATGAACCCTCTGGAACGGAAGGCCATCTGTAAATAACCATGCATAAATTCTAATGTATTATCACTACAAAAGACTTGAACAGTAGTATCATACTGTGTCTGCACCTCAGACAGAAACTGTTGAACAATGGTAGGAGTCTCACTGTAAGCCTTCATTAGAAACACCCAGGTAAGTCTACTGTTGTCATCGACCATAATTGCAAAATATTTGTGTCCACTAGTAGAGGCAACTCTAGACGATCCCCAGACATCACAATGTACTAAGGAAAAAGGCACTGAACTAACACCAACATCTCTCCCGAGATAGCTACTCATGTGATGCTTCCCCAACTAAAAATCTTCACAATCCAGAGTCAAAGAATCGGATAATTCTGAATACATCTGACCCATCTTGTTCATGGAGGGATGCCTAAGTCTACAATGCTATAGCAAGGGATCACGGGAGATTGACCATCCCCAGCAAACAATGTAGGCGTGTCCAAATAGTACAGACCACATCTTTCTATGTCACTACCAACTATCACCCCCGTGGTTCGATCTTGGAAGTAACAATGTTTCTCATCAAAAATAACATGGCATCCAAGATCTCGGTAAACTCTACTCACAGATAGAAGATTCATGGGAAACTCAGGAGCATAATATACATTCTCTATCTTTATCCTGGATGTAGCAGCTACACGTCCAACTGCTGTAATAGGAGAGGTTGCTCTGTTTGCCACCCACACATCGTGGATTTCCCGTGGAATCACAGGGTCCTGTAAACGATCTCTTTCTCTAGTGAGATGGATAGAGGCTCCAGAGTCAATCACCTATGCACTCTTGTACCTCCTTTTCTTCATCTCAACTTCTTGGACTGCACACACAAACCCAGAAGAAACTGAAGTTGATCTTCTCAGATCAACTTTCTACACCATGGGTGATCGAACCTCCTAAGTGATCGGAGGGTCTGAACAACGATTCAAGAAATCAAACAAGACAGGAGGATTGTTTACCCAGTTACACCGTGAAAGGGTGTACATCTGGAGGGAGGGTGATGCTCCCAAATATGCACTAGTCAAGAACAAGAATACAATCTCTCTCTCTCGAAAATTGCCTGAGAGAGGGCCTCAAGGGCCTCTCTTCGCTATTTATAATGCTGAGATCAATCCTTTTGTGAGATCTTTTGATTGGATACACCCGTTACCAGGATATGTATGTTGTCAGGTTATTAATTACAGTGGCCATGCCATCATTTATTGAGGGCATGGCCATGTTGGACTTTTTTCACCATCTTCTTATTAGTGGTCGACGTCGAATCCTTAGGCAGGTTGGGTCCCCCGGACCCGCTTGTATTGGGGCATTTCCTGGTGTAGGCAGGTCAGATCTCCAGACCCGCTTGTATCCAAGCCTTTCTAGGTGTAGGCGGGTCGGATCCCTCTTGTTGGGCATTTTCCGGAGTTTTAAGTCCAAGGGCATTTTTTGCCCCTCATCATATGCCCCTTACTCTCTAAGTAGTGGATGCTTACTAAGAGAGTAACTGTAGTGGTAAAACTCTGCGAAAGATAATACCCCTAAATGGTGCCTCAGCTAGTTTGTTTAAGTGGGGGAGCATTTGTTATGGAGCTGGATTTGCAATTTTAAGTAGCTAAGGTGGCTTTGGTGTCGCCGTCTTTGGAGAGGCGACTCTTAAAGAGGTGGGTTTGCCAACGAATGGGTCGTGGACACTCGTTTTGTCTGTCGGCCCTAAAAGGTGACGAAAGATGCATTCGCCTGTTATGCTGCCCGACCTTAAGAGGTGGCTTCAGGCATGTTCGCCTGGTGTGCTGCCGTCCTTGAGAGGCAGTTGGAGGCATATTTTCCTGTATTTCCACCAGCCTTAAGAGGCAGCTTAAGGCATAATCGCCTGCTGCATTGCCAGCCTTAGAAGGCAGCGTAAGGACTATCCGTCTTGTATTGTTGGCCTTAGGAGGCGGCAGGAGGGCATCCACCTATTCAATTGCCGCGAGTAATAGCCAATTACTGTGGGATTTAAATTTTGTCTTGTTGTTTGACAAAATCGGCATTAATTGTCGTCGTGATTAAGCTATAAGGCCTACAATACCGCGCTTGACAGGGATGTGACTGGTATTATTGCCATACGAGATATGCGCACGCAGGCATTAATGTCGGTAATGATTACCAAGGTGTCCCTGCCTTAAAGGGATATTTTTTGAAATCCTCACCGATAGGGCAGGATTTTGTTTTTTGAAACTCAAGCCCCGTAAGGGGGAACCGCCCAGTACAACGGCTATAAATAGGGGGTGTGGGGCATAGTAAATGCCCCACTTGTCTCTTAGCGAGTGCTCTCTGTTGGTGGTGTGGAGCCTTCCTCCTTAGGTGAAGTGCGAGGAGATGTTGCCTCGGAGTTTCTTTTTCCGACAAGTGTTGAGATGTTGTTCACAATGTCTAGACTCGGGTAAGGATAAGTCCTTGTCTTCGTCCGGCATCTCGCCTGAGACAAGGGAGATTTATACCTTTGCTTTCGACTATCATGGTCATTCTACCATTAAGGCATTTTTTAGTGAGTACGGACTCGATGGAGTGTCGTTCCACCCCTGCAGGGTCTAAGGACTCATTCATTATCTATAAATATGCCATTGAATATGGCATCCGGATTCCCTTAAACCCCTTCTTGTGCTCGTTTCTTATTTACTACCGCTTGGCCCCTTCTCAACTTAGCCTAAATTGTTGGCCAATGTTGAATGCTTTTACTGCCATTTGTTTTCATTTGCGGATTGTCCCCTGCCTAGGCTTGTTTCGCTTGCTTTTTGGACTCATGCCCCTTAAGGTCAAGAAGGGGAAACCCTCGTCTAGCACCTATACACTGTACAGCTGACACACCAAATACCGTATAGTTGACCTACCTAACAGTTTGAAGGGGTAGGACCACCATTTTTTCTTTATCCTTGTAGATGGTTAAGGCATCCCGTATACCTGGCAAGGTCAGTTTGATAAGGACCTACCGCCTAGGCCTGAGAAGCTTGACTCGGTTACTCAGGCGGATGCTGGAAAGATTGTTGAATTCGAGCCAATTACCTGCTCGGAGCTCAAGTCGGAAGGCGTCCAGGCGACTTTATGGTAGGTCGCAAATTCATCTCCCACGCCATGTAAGTAGGGAGGAGGTGATAGCTGTAGAATGCGTACCCCCCTTTGCTCGTTACTTAATGGCTTGATAACTCCGTTGTTTGTTTGCAACTTTTGGCTGATTTGCTCAACCGGACACTCCCAAGTAGTGAGGCAGCGGTTCCTCTCAACACCAGTCACATCGAAGGTAGGAGAGGCCCGAGGAGCGGAGCGAGGGAAGCTAGTCCTCTCGCTCCAAGGAGCCCAAGAGGAAGGAGGTGGGGGGGAGCAAGGAGAAGGTGGAGACCCCTCTCAAGCACCCACAGAGGGGTCCAGGGGATGTTCAGCTATCGCCATCCGCTCGTGAGAGTTCAAGCGGGGCTAAAATAGGGGAGCCCTAGTGGATTCACCTACCCCCTCAGACCCCACCTAAACCACCAGAGGGGTGTGTCGTCCTCGACTCTCCGCCTGCCACCGCAGCTAAGAAGGCTCCTTCAGGCGACGCGAGTGCGTCTAGCGCACCATCTGAGCCAACCGGCGCCTTCTCTCAGTTGGCGCAAGAGGTGGCCGTGACCGGGGGCTTCCTTAATGGGAGCATTTTCGCACAACCACACTATAGGTGGAGCTCAACGAGGACGAGGGTACTGGTGGACCCTACGAGGAGAGGAGGGCCTGGGATGATATGGCGAACGGTCGGATCTACCAAGGGATCCATTTTGGAAGTCGCCAGTGCGTAGGACTATACCTGGCCAGGTAGTCCCAATCCCGACCGGCAGTCTTGAGGGGTCCAATGGTTCGAGCAGGAGGCTTGCTATGGAGAGGCAACTCATCCAGCATTTGGAGGACGCCATCTCTTGGGCCACCTCCCAATCGAGGGGCATGCACCTGAACAACGTGTTCTACTACTACCTCCGAGCGGTAAGCCTTGTCTCATTTTGCCCTTTACTTATCCTTTTGGAATGATTTTTTTATGTCTACCCATGGTTGTGAGCAGGTGGAGCTTCTGGGCACGACCTTTGTTCCCCGTGGCGGTGCTCTTGCTGGCACCGTTGGGCCTGGCGAGTCTTCTGGAGTGATTGAGATGACCGCGAAGTGGGTCATGATGACCAAGGCAAAGCAACACGACTTTGCCCTCCGTGTGGAGAAGGTGTCTACTGCCCGAGAGAAGGCGAAGAAGAGAGTGGAGGGCGCCCTTCGTCAGCTGCCTGCAGCAGCAGATGGCCCGCCAAGTCTCCTAGCTGGAGGAGGAGCTGAGAAAGGCCCGAAAGGCTTTGAGGCAAATCGCCGCCCAGGGCGAGAGGCTAAAGGAGAGAATTATTGGAGCCCACAAGACTAAAGTCGTGACTCTACAAGGCT
This sequence comes from Thalassia testudinum, assembly GCA_037157565.1. Lineage (NCBI taxonomy): Eukaryota > Viridiplantae > Streptophyta > Magnoliopsida > Alismatales > Hydrocharitaceae > Thalassia > Thalassia testudinum. The sequence goes on from JAZHRO010000030.1 coordinate 62,676,796, forward strand.
TATCCGAGCACCTACAGACTTCCTACACCAACAACCTCTCTTTGAAGGAGGTGCAGGTGCTAAGGGCTAAGCACTCTTCGATGGTGGAGGGCTATGAAGCGGCCTTTGTGGAAGAGCGGTTCACTTGGGTGCAGCTATCAACAAACTTGTTGAGGTGTCGGCAAGTGAGGAGGCGCTGAAGGCTGACCTTAGCAAGGCTCAGCAACTCGCAGAGGACCGAGGCAAGGCGGTACGCGAGTTGGAGAGGGCTGGCTAGCCGAGACTCGATCCTGACATGGTGATGAGGTTCTTCGCCACTAACCCTTCCATGGAGGAGAACCAGGAGGCCTTGTCGAGGGAGGTCAAGAAGCACACCCTAGCGATGGTGCAGGCATTGCTAAAAGGCAAACGAACCTCTGTAGAGGAGTTGTGTGGCTAGTCTATGGAGCAGCTCTTATCTAAGCATGATCGTCAAAAAGCTAATGGTCATGTTGCAGACAAGGCTCCTATAGAACCACTTAAGGAGGAGGCGGAGCCGAAGCCCTTGAGCCAGCCGAGAAGCCCGACCCCTGAGGAGGGGGCACCAAAGCCAGATTCGTCAGGGGCTATGGGATCACCAGTTCGTCTAAGCATTCTCCTCGCACCGCCTTGTCGCTGCCCAAAACACCTGGGGTGGACATCTTCGAAGACCAAGTGAAGGAACTTAGTCTTCTAAGTGTTCCTGTTATCTTTTCTCCCTTTTTTTTTAAGATGTAACCGGCAACACTCTTTTTGAATGAAAGAAAATTTATATCTTTATTGCTTGTCTATGTTTATACATGGTAGGAACGTAAGTTGCTCACATGCCAAGTGCGGGGATGCTTTTGTCGCCTATGGTCTATAACTCGTAGAAGTCTCCCGAACTATCTTTGCAAATCTTATAAGGCCCTTCCCAATATGCGTCTAATTTCCCACCCGACTGACTTGGCATGGAGACTTTGCACTTACGCAACACTAAGTCTCCTTGGGAGAATGTTCGCTTACGAACCCACCTATTATAGGCGGTAGCAATCACTACTTTATGTTTAAGCGATGTCTCTGATGCCTTATCTCTTAGCTCATCCACAAGGTCTAAGGATAGGCGAACTTGGTCATCATTGGTGACGGGGTCATAGAGTTGTGTCCTGAAAATGAAGAGGACTGTTTTGATAGGCAGCCGAGCTTCCATGCCGTATACCAAGCTAAATAGTGTGTGGCCCGTAGAAGTCCTTTAGCAAGTCATGTAGCCCCAAAGCACGTCCGGCAGCTTATCCACCCATCTCCCTTTGGTTGAATCTAGCCAACGTTTTAACGCTAAGATAATGGTGCGATTGGTCACTTCCGCTTGTCTGTTCGCTTGGGGTGTCTCACAGACGTAAAACATAGGCGGATATCCCAGTTGGTGCAAAATTCTTCAAATTTTTTGCAGGTGAACTAGGTGCCATTGCCTGTAAGAATGTAGATAGGCATCCCATATCGAGCTATAATGCTTTTGCAGACGAAAGAGAACTCTATTAGCTGTCAGGCTAGCCATGGACTCAGCTTCGACCCATTTAGAGAAGTAATCGACAGGCACCAATATGAACCTCTTCTGAGCCAGGGTTGGCGGAAAAGGGCCCACGAAGTCCATGCCCCATTTTGCAAAGAGGATGGGTGACATCACAGGCACTAACTTTCCAGGCGACAAATGGTGCAGGGTAGCGAACCTCTGGCACTTGTCACACTTGCGCACAAAGTCCTTGCAGTATTGCTTCATCTGGGGCCAGAAGTACCCCGCCTAGAATAGTCGGGCTAGAAGCACCTTGTACCCTTCATGATTTCCACACACACCTCTGTGGGCTTATCAAAGGACCTGGGTTGCTTCCTCTTTTGTTAAGCAACGCAACAAGGGGGTGGAATAGCCCCGCTTGTACAGCTGCCCCTCCATTAAGGTATACCTTGAGGCTTTCAGGCGGAAGGCCTATGACCGCGGTTCCCTTAGGGGTAGCTCACCAAAGTTCAGATAGGTGATGATAGACGTCATCCAAGAGATGGACTGCTCTATCGCGAACGTCTTGGGAGCAAATACAGTTGGCTCTTTTAGGGTTTGGAAGCAGATATCTTCATCTTGTCCCAGAGGGATGGCAGTAGCGAGTCTAGCCAACACGTCCACAAGGGGATTGTCTGCTCTAGGCACCCGCCTGATCGAGTCGGTCTTAAAGTCCACCAACTCCTCTCTAACCTTGTCAGCATACAAGATCATGTTTGGATCTCGAGCTTGGAATTCATCATTTATTTGGTTGGTGACCAGTTGAGAGTCCATGTAAATCTCTAGTGAGGCAGCTCTTGTGGATTTGGCTACCCGGATGCCTGCCATCATGGCCTCGCACTTCGCCTAGTTATTGGATGTAGGGAAGTCCAATTTGATGACGTACTTATTGGTAACACCATTTGGGTCGATTAAAGCTATTCCATCCCTAGACCCAGCTGTCATAGACGAGCCGTCAACATACAGCTGCCAGGGGAGCATGAGGGAGGCATCAGGGTCCGTGAATTCTACCATAAAATCCGTCAGGACTTGTCCTTTGATAGCTTTCATTGGCAAGTACTTGACGTCGAATTCCGCCAACTCCATAGCCTATTTGATCTATCGTGTAGACCCCGTGGGCTTATGTAGCATTCATCACAAGTAGTCTGACAGGACCATTATAGTGTGAGCTTGGAAGTATGGGCATAGCTACCTGCCTGCAGTGACTAGAGCTAGCCCTAGTTTCTCGATGACTGTATACTTAGCTTTTGTGCCTTGATAGGTTTTGCTGACGAAGTATATGAGTCGCTATGTTCCCCCCCGCTTGCCGACTAGAACAGCGCTGACGGTAGTCACAGACACTGCCAAGTATAGTGAAAGCATCTCCCAAGGTTGGGGAGTCGTTAAAACAGGGAAACTTTGGAGTGCGGCTTTGACTTCCTCTAAGGCCTTTTGGTAGTGAGGGGTTTAGTGGACGGCAGTATAGCCTTCACCCCTTTTTATGTACTCAAAGAATGGAAGGCATTTGTCGGAAGATTGAAACAAGAATCGACCTAACGAGGAGATCTTGCCGACTAACAATTGCATCCCTTTCAAGGTGCCTGGCAGTTGCAGGTCTATGGTTGCCTAGATCTTATCCAGGTTGGCTTCAATCCCCCGATTAGAGACCAAGAACCCTAAAAACTTGCCAGCTGAGACTACAAAGGTACACTTGTCGAGGTTCAAGCGAAGGCAGATATTCCTTAGAATCTAGAACACCTCTACCAAATATTCCAAGTGTTGAGCAATGTTGTAAAAGTCGGCAATCGGTATTCAGTCGATCAAGCCACTGACTAAAGAGTATACGGTATGCGGGGGAGTAGTCTGGGAGTACTCGGTCGGACATTCTATATATATATAGACACACATATCAAGAAGTAAAATATATCAATACATAAAAGTAAACATATTCAAGTTCAAGGTTATAAAATAAGCTACAAAGTACAAACAATATCAAATTTATTACAAATTTAACAATTAAATTAAGGTATAAACCATTACAAATACATTACCAATGACAAAGCAATGTAAACCAAGAATTAATAAATGCTTGAATCAAACACATTATAATATATGCTTCGACGATGGAGGATTTGTGCTTGGTCGAAGAGGAGTCTCAGGTGAAAATAAATGATTTTCGATGAGTGGTCGGTGGAGGGGATTCGAGTAGGGTTTTATTTGACTTAAAAAAAGTAATATACCTACATACATATTTTTCCCTTTATGCAAAAATCGGCCTACTACTTGGCCGAGTAGTCGGTGTCGCCAACTATAGGCCCGACTATGGGTTATTCAATTGGTAAGGCGACGCATAAGATTACTTGGCCAAGTAGGCCGATTTTTACAACATTGGTGTTGAGGGAATTTGGATCCCTTTACAAGCATATCATCTATGTACACCTCAAATGATTTCCTATTATCTTTAGAAAATCACATTTACAAGGCGATGCTAAGTTGCTCCAACATTTTTCAAACCAAAGGGCATGACTTTATACCAAAACAGACCTATATCAGTGATGAAGGAGGTGTGAGGTATGTCTGCTGAAGCGAGGCTAATCTGATGGTATCCATTGTAGGCATCCAAGAAGGACATGTGGGATTGTTGGAATCCACTAGGGCATCCACCCTTGGTAGGGGAAACTCGTCCTTTGAGCAGGCTTCATTGAGAATGGTAAAGTCTACGCACATGCACCATTGGACATTGGCTTTCTTCACCATTACCACATTAGAGAGACATGCCAGGTACAGAGATTCTTCAATGAATCCAGCTTCCAGGAGCTTTTGGACTTCGACTTCAACCGCCTACCATTGCTCTGCCAATTTGTGCCGGCACGATTGCTTGACCGCACAGGTGCCCATCTGGATGTTCAGACGATGTTGGATCAAGGACTATTCTACTCCGAGCAGGTCGTTGGCGAACCAAGCAAAAATGTCTACGTTGGCCCAGAGTAGGAGCAGCAACTCCTGTACCTCGGAGAGATCAAGGTCCGCTTCGACCCAGATAAGCTTGGTAGCATTGTCAGGATACATTTGTATGGCCATGGCTGAAGAGCCTCGCTATAGTTCCTAAGTCGCTAGTGAATCAACTGAAATTATCTCCAGATGGATTGACTGGACTTGATTTCTTTTCTTCCCCAATTTCTGTGGCCTAGGGGGCTTCGGCTCCATGGACCACTTTAGCTTAATCCTAAGGAGCTCGCGCCCGGCCGTCTAATCCCCATGTACTATTCCTACTCCGCGTAGAGATTGGAAAAACACAAATTGGAAGTATGACGAGGGGATTAGGCGGAAGGTGTGGATAGTTGGGCGGCCGAGGATGCCGTCAAATGCCGTCGTCAATCCGGCCACTATAAACGTGACCGTTCGGTTGAGGTGCTTGTTCCCGTCGCAGACGGACAATGAGAGGCTGATTTCTCCTTTTAGCATCACCTTACAGTTGCCAAAGCCTACAACCGGGTGAATTGATGGGGAGAGGTGTTCTTCTATAAAACCCAATCGGAGTATCATTTTGGAGAAGAGGACATCAACGGCACTACCCTTGTCCACGAGGAGCCGGGGTTGTTACTATCCCACTAGCAGGAGCGTCACCAGTAGCGGGTCAATGTGCTCTGCCGAATTTGGTAGGGAGGCAAATAGTCTGGAAGCCGCCTGCTTGACGAGGCCTCTCTTGCCCCATTGAAGGGTGGGGAATGCGCTACGGGCCGCTTGCCCAGAGGGGGTAAGTTGTTGATCCAGGGCGACGACCCCAAAATCACTTCAACCTCCACACTCGCGGAGGGCAGGTGGTGAGTGTTTTGGGGTAAACCAAGCATAGTCGCCAGGACCTGGCGGTAGTACTCAGCCGAGGAGAGTAGAGGGGATACCGCCTGTTCGAGGCGGCGGGCCAGAGCGTTGTTGGGCTCTCAACCCTCAATGAGGACCATGTTGACCCCATGGAACTACTGAAGCCTTGTGATAATCTTCTGGGCACTCCATGGGCCCTTTGCTCTTATCCTGGCCCTCATTCCGCCTGGCGAAGTGGGTCAGATTTCCATGTTGGATCTGGGACTCATCTGGTCCCACAGGTCCCAACGATCTTTAGTGGCATGCCCCCGAACCTTGTGGTATTTGCAATAGGACCCGGAGTCGGCCTTCTTCTTCATCGAATTGAGCGAGAGTAGTAGGTCTTTATCTGTAGAGCAGACCTTCGCCAACATGTCCGCCTGGTTCACGGCCAGGGGAGTGTATTCTTCGAAATAATCCTGCCTAGGCTGGCGGGGTCTACTATTTCGACCCTTAGTTGATCGATCATTCCTCTGCTTTGGGAAGCTAGCTTTGCGCTTGTTGAAGTGGCTACCTCCACGGATGAAGACGGGAGCGGAATCTATCGAGGCTCGCTTCTCGACCGAACTAGCATCGTCTCCGTAGCTCTATCCCTTGGCCAGCCAGCTGCGGGAGTGGAAAGAGTTATCCTGCTCCGCGAACCTTGTAGCTCTATCCCAGAGCTCCACCATATCTCTAGGCGGGAAATCGTCGATGCCATACCAAAACCTGAGTCAGAAGTCCTGACTTGAAGTATTGGATGGAGATGCATCGTAAGCCCACTTAGATTTAAAATACTGAGCCTTGAACTGATCCAGGTAGGACCGGAAAGAATCATTCTTCCACTACCGGATCTCCAGCAGCCTTTCAGGGTTGTCCCTAACCCTCTACTGCCCGACAAAATATTGGCCAAACTTGTCCGCTAACTCTTGAAAGCATGTGATCTGTTCGGCCGGCAGTTCATTGAACCACTCATGGGCCATGCCAGACAAATAAGACAGGAATACTCAGTAGAGTACTCCATCAGGGCAGCCATGCACCAGCATCATTTAACGGTAACTTCCAAAAAAGCTGTTGGGATCCATCGTTCCGTCATATTGGGTCATGATGGGATGCTTGAATTTCTTCAGCAGGAGGCCGTCATCACCTTCTCAGTGAAAGGGTAGGTGGTGGCATAAGCCCGAGGGCGTATACCCCGCATTGCCCTAGTGACCTGACGAACGATCTCAGGGATCAAGCCTCCGCTGCTAGTCGCCAAGGGTTGAGCACCTGAGTGCTCTTCTGACGAAAGCAAGCGGAGAACTTTAGGTAGGTCAGAAGGAGCTTCCCCTTTTTGGTTACTAAGCTCTTGTTTTAATTTTTCGAGCTGTTCGCCCAGACAAGCGTTCTCATCCTCCACGATACGACGTCACCTTTACTACTCATCTTCGAAGCTTAACTGGTGGGGCTCCTTCAAGGGGGGTTTGCTGAACTCCCAAATCTATTTGATCTCCAGAAGCTTCTCCTCAACTAAAAGCTCTTCAGCTCTAAGAGCCACCAACCTAGCCTGATAATGCTCCTCCCTAGCCTGTATTTCCAGGAGAGGGTCATTCTCAAGCTCCTTCAGCAGTCAGCCGGGGACTCTCTGCTTCTCCTTGCTTGGTCCGACCGGCTAAGGGTATCTCTTAGACACCGAGACACTGGATTCAACCTGGGCCGACGCTTTCTCGGGGTCGACGTGGGAGGAATTGTGAGTCGTAGGAGCCATTAGGAGGACTCTGAGAGCTAGGAAACGTTATCAACTGATAATCGCTTCCTACAGACGGTGTCAATGGATCAGACCTCCTAAGTAATCGAACGATCTGACTCAACAATTCTAGCAATCACACAGAGATAGGAGGATTGTTCACCCAGTTCCACCGCGAAAGGGTGCACGTCTGAGGGGAGGGTGATGCTCCCAAATATGCACTCGTTAGGAACAAGAATACAATTTCTCTCTTTCGAAAACTGCCTGAGAAAGGACCTCGAGGGCCTCTCTTCGCTATTTATAGTGCTGGGATCAGTCTTTTTGCGAGATCTTACTAGATACGCCCGTTGCCAAGGTATGTATGCTGTCAGGTTATTAATTGCAGTGGTCATGCCATCATTTATTGAGGGCATGGCCGTGTTCGGCTTTTTTCATCTTCTTCTTATTAGTGGTTGGTGTCATATCCTTAAGCGAGTCAAGTCCCTCGGATCCGCCTGTATCCACGTCTTTCCTGGTGTAGGCGGGTCGAGTCCCCAAACCCGCCTGTATCCGAGCCTTTCTAGGTGTGGGCCGGTCGAATCCCTCTTGTTAGGCTTTTCACGGAATTTTAAGTCTGAGGGCATTTTTTGCCCCTCATCAATGGGCGAGAGAAGACTCATCACCACCGGAACTAGGCGTAAGAGAAGGCTCATCAATCATCACGCAAAGTAGAACACGAACAACACGAACTAGGTAGCCACCAGCAACAACCCCTGCTGCCGGCGACCACAACCCACAGCCAGCAGCACTAACAACGGCACTACCAGCGACAGGCAACCCAACGATGGCGCTGCTAGTGCCGACATACCGTCCAGTGATGGTGCGGCTGCCGGTGCTACCATTGCTGGTAGCGGTGGTGGCAACGTAGAAGTCATCCTCCATCGAATCACCTCCACGTTGGTGATCCAATCATGTTGTGGTGGATTTTTTTCAGCGGATATCAGAGCATTGGCCTAGGATCGCTGTTGTGATACCATGTTGAATCAAAACGAATGCATTAACCTTCAAAAGAAAACCTAGCCCTCTTTTTATACAAAAGAGAACTAGGCAAATTACATAAGTAGCCCCTAAGGAAAAAACAAATGATAAACACCCCCTTACAACTCAACAATATCAATGTGCATATGAATGTGTATTACGCTTATTTGTCTAGTCATTTATACATCATGCATATTATATATATGCAAGCATAACATACCATATTTTAGTTATTGTGTATATATGTATGTCTACATATATATATGCATATGTATCTATAAATCTTCTAGCGCCTCATTTTTCTTGGGTAAGCGCCCAAGCGAGATCTAGCACCTTAGGCACTTTGGACCCCCTTGCCTTTTAGCACCTTTCGCCTTTGACAGCCTTGATGTTTAGGTGGATGTGTGGCCATTAAAAGAAGGATCACATTCATAGGGAGGTGGTAAACAAAAAGGTTGGTGAAATGTTGACAGAAGGTAATATGAGAAACATGTTAAAGGTGTTTTGCGCATTTGCAAAGAAGGCAAATTCATGTTACAATTTGAAGATGTGAGAAGCTAGATGTTGAATCTCATCAAGAGGAAGGTTGGATAAGTATTAGAAAAAAAACTATCACACATGATCTTAGTTGTTTAGACCTACGTCCTAGAATGGTCCAAGATGAATCTGGCTAGAGGCAAAGAATCCATATTGCCAATCCAACTTGATTGGGAAAAGCCTAACACCTAACCAAATGCCAACGAATTTCAGTTGTCTTTTAAATGCCAACGAATTTCAGTTTTCTTTTAAATGCAACAATTTTCATTAACATGGAGGTGCAAAAATGTGAAGAAGAATATTTTCAAACAGAAAATGTATGACACCCAGCCAAATCCCCAATAGACATCTTGAATGTGGAGGTGCAAAAAAGCAAAGGGCCAATAGAAAATGAGTAGCACTTAACCAAACACCAGTGGCATCACCTAGGTGATATACTTTAGTTGCCAACAAAATCCTAAAGCCTTTTCACAATTGAAACACTGAAGATCTATTTGATATGAGTAATAAAATTGGCCAATTCATGCAAATAACTAACATTATATTGGCATTAGTTGAATACGAACTACATGTGTAAAGAGATTAAACCCTAGATGTTTTTTTTGGTAATATACAACCCTAGCTAAATTAAACTCTCAACTTTTGCCAACTCCTAGTATCTTAATATTGGTTAGAAGGACAAAACCACAAACGATACCATTGAGTTTCATCAAAATACTTATGTGCCACTTGAGGACTTTGATCTATGGCACAATGAACAAAAAACAAAACTTGGCCTTCCATATTGCTATACTTCTCCAAATTCCAGAATGCCCCTGTCCCCTTAGAGGCACACCGACAAATGATCTTCTCGATTAACCCATTGGGAACTCAAAAGCCCTTCAAGTAATTTTCTAAATGCACTTCATAATAAACACCGTCAAATTATACCACACAAATCTGGTCAAACCCATCAGTGCAAAATAGCAGAACACTATACAATCTCCTTGGAACATATTAGCAACCAACCCTTCCAAACTATCTCATCCAATTCCAATTTTCATAAATCATTTAATACTTCGATGCCACAACGCTGTAACATCTGGAATTTCAAAATCTCCAACCTGCCCGCTCCACTTCCCACCTGGTGGAATTGCATGTATGATCATCTTTGTCCCTCTGACCTAATTTATTCCCCTCCACTCCTACAACAACCATGTCTATGCTAATGAATGCAAACTCAGAGGAACCTGAAAAGTAACAAAGCCTTGATAAACTAACCTGGCTTGCTTTGGACATGAAATTGGAGAGCAACAGAACCTCCTCAAACGCGATGTCCTTGTTGATCTTCCCACCATTGATCCCCTCGAACCTCTGCAACATTGATCATAACCATATATTAATAAAATAGGCAAATACGCCGAACACCAAGGCGGGACCTAGACGAAGACAGAATACGACAATCACCTTGAGCTGGATGACAAGCACATTGGGTGCCTGCAGTATGAACATATGCTTCTTTGCAGCCGATAGCTTCTTACACCTGCAACAAGAACGATTCAGTCAGTGACCAATTCGAGAATAGAAAAAGAAAAAGAAAAGGAGGAGGAGGGAGGGAACACCTGGAGCAGCTGTACTTGTTGTCACCATCAAGGAGCTCGGGCTGGAAGAAGCGGCGGAAGGCGTCGTAGAGGGACCGGCTCTGGAAGAGGTCGAGGCTAACGTCCATGATCTCGTCAGTCTTGCTGGAGACACAGCCGCAGGAGAGGCACCTCACCTGGCTAAGGAGGGCCCCACCGAAGATGTCCTCCACCACAGTGGTCGCCCTGCCCGTACTACTAGCAGGCCTATTCCTCTTCTTCGTAGCCTTAATCCCTCGTCCTCCTCCTAGTTGTTGTTTTTCTTGGTCCTTGAGGAGAGCGAGGGAGGTATTGTGGCAGGCGTCGATGACGTAGCGGAGGAACTCGTGGGCGTCCTCCTGGTGACCCCACTGGAAGTGGGAGGCGTAGAGGCGGAGGCAGCTGCTCATCTTCGAGGGCGCATCGCTCGCCGCGTCCAGGCTCAGCGACCGAGCGATCCTCTTCTCCAATATGCAGAAGGGGCAATCCCTCTTGCTACTACTGCCATTCTTATTATTATTATAATAATAATTATTATTATTATTAAACTTTTCCTCCTCCTGCTCCTCCTCCTCCTCTCGCTGCTTCTCACCTGAATCAAATCGAATAAGATGTTAGATCTATCTATCTATCTATCCATCCATTTGACAGATGGAGCCTGGAGGGAGGGAATGGGAATGGGAATGGGGAAGGTGGGAGGGATCCACGATACTTACAGAGGGAGGAGTGGAGGAACTGGAGGCAGAAGTTGGCGAGGGGAGGGGTGTAGGTGAGGCACTGGAGGACGGAGTTGAGGTAGCACGTGTTGCCGAGGTTCCTGAGCCCTAGAGGGGGGGCTCCGATCCGGCGACCTCGACGGAGCAGTTGGGATTGCCACCTCATTTCCAATCTGTAGTACTTATGACTCTCTTCTTTTTCTTCTTCTTCTTGGTGGTGGTCGACGGTGGTCGTGGTGGTCGTGGTGGTAGGATTCGAAGAAGTCGAAGGGGAAGGGCCGGTGGCCATCAACCAACAGGGCCTCCGCCGCCACCCTCATCCGCCCCTCGCATGCTCCCCGCGCCTGCGGCCGCCCGCCCCCGAACACAAAACCAAGCCAACCCCCAAGTACTCCAGGGCAAGGCGAGGGTTTAGCGCTGATTGGCTTGGATGGGATGCTGCATCATTCGTCGTCGATCTCTCCATCAATCTATTTTCTATTTTCTATTTTCTATTTTTCTATTTGTGATTTTTCCATCGCCGTGGGATTTTCATTTCGATTGCGTTATTATTATGATGTGAATTGACTACCCCTTTCCCCGGTCGTCGGCTCCCAGTGCAGTCAGTTAGATATCGGCTTGGGTGCTTGACTCGGATGTTAACATCTTCCATCCAGATAACGATATGGCCTTTCTGGTTGATAAATTCTCTACCGGCACGCCTCTTATATTTGAGAAAAAAAAAAAGAGGTTATATGTGGACGATCTCTATTGATAACCAATCCTCCCAAGACTTTAAGCGCCGCAGCGATTGCTTCTACTGCGAGGGAAGGAAATGATGTTTAGAGGCTTTTACAAGCATGTTTGGAGGTCGGTTTTGGCGTTATGAATTACTTTGGTTTTCTCTCCGCACAAAAATCATCTTTTTCCTCGAATCGGGGTAATTGTCTTGAGATATCTTTTTATAGTCTTTTATAATAAAATATAAATTCATGTCTACAACGGCAGTTTGGCCGAGTGGTCTAAGGCGCCAGATTTAGGCTCTGGTCCGAAAGGGCGTGGGTTCAAATCCCACAGCTGTCAATTTTCCTTTTTTTATTTTTTGTTTGGTGTCTTTCCTTGATTTTTGTTTTCTCTTTTGCTTCATTTCTTGGATTGAGAGTTCATTTATTTTTTTGCCTTCTTTTTTGTTTCGTTGCTTGGGTTAGACGTGCACGTAACTGGTTCAATCTAAATCTCACCCAATTGGATTATATTAAGTTGGATTTCAAATTTAATCACTTCAACAAAATCCTACAATTTGATTTGTAATTTATATATTTGTTTGTACATAATACCTAAGGAGAGTCAAACGTTATCAACTTATCGCTCTCAAATGGTAAACTCTCTTCAAATTTATCCAAATTCCACCTCTCAAGTCCCAAATTCCCTCTACTCACAAATGACCCTAATTGTAAGCTTGTAAATTGTAAGCCACACCTCAGTAATAACAACGCACAATCTCCCTCACTAACCCCGTACTCTCTCCTGACCCCTCTCTCTCTCTCGATCTCTTTCACACTACTGCACCTTCACTAGCTCCTAGCGCAAGTGGCGCCACCCTTTCATCTCCCACCTTCATTGGCTCCACACGTAGTGCTCGCTCCTCTCCCTCCTCCAAGCTCCACCGCCTCCATGTGTAGGCTCAACCATCTCAAGAGTGAGGTCAGAGGTGGGAAACAATCAACAATCCAATCTCCATGTTTCATTCTATGTGCGTGTGCGTGCATGCACATGTGGGTGCATGTGTGTGGGTGCATGAGTGCATGCATGTGTGTGGATTAGAAAAATCCCAACCTACAAATAATGGATTAGGTTTAGATTGAATTTCAACTTGACTGGTGTATACCCCTACCTTAAATGTCGATTCTTCCCCACCTATAAAACAAAGCAATGAATTTCCACCGCCCAAGGAGATTTGCATACATGTATACCATCCTTTTACACGTACATCCTCAGACCATTATTGGCATGCATAGCCCTCTTTTTTTATTTTTGAAAGATAAATGCCATTAATGAAAAAGAAGCATGTTTACATCAGGAGGCAACGTACAATAAACCAAAGGGAGAAGAGGAAACACCACTCTCCCGAGAGGGGAAAACTCACTTCTCTTGAAATGGAGTGATTCTACACCCATAAAGAGGTAAAAACAAAACTTACAAATAACATGAAAACAAGACAATCAAAATATAAGAAAAAAAGAGACAAAGAAGGCATTTGATCCAGAATGCTTCCTAACCATACTTAGTGCTTGGATAACAATTTGTGACACTGAGTTGATGCTAGCAATCCATGTTGCACGGAAGAAATTAGCAAACTAAGAGTGGCGAGAAATCCAATCATGTTAAGCTTGATCCTAGCATGGCCCCAACAACACCTTAAGAATTGGATGAGGTTGTATAAAATGGAATCCAAAGCTATCCAAAGAACTTTCATCACCCGACTCAGGCATGACTAAGCCACTTGAGCAAGTGTATGAAATAGAAGAACTACCACGTAGTTTCACCCTATTTGAATTGAACTTGTTGCATAGGTAGGTCTCCTAGCCTAGGAAGACTTGCTCCAAACACTACCCATCTAGTTGAACACATCAAACATGCTACATATGGTGGGAAGAAGATGCTCTAATGGTGGCACGAGCAGGAAGCCTATTGAGAAAGGAATAGAGGTGGCTTTGCGCCAAGAGTCGTCATGGACCCATCAACCACACAACAAAGTCAAATCTAGCTTGAACAGATGCCCATTGCATCGGAAAAGATAAAATCTTGGTTCCCAAAGGTGTAGGGCCTCCAATCGAAGAGATCTCCAACCAGAGGAAGCAATAAGGTTGGCTAGAGGTCCTCTAATGATCTTGTCCAACCAGCAACGACTAACCACAACTTGTGGCATGACCCAATATACTTCGAGTCTTTAGGCAAGCGAAGGTGCTACAGCCAAGAACAAGGGGTGAAGGGAGAGGTGAGAAGGCTCATGACCATTGAGTGGATAGGCCTCTCAATTGAAAGAAGAGAGGAGACAAAGAAACAATAGCGAAAGGAGGAGAGCGCCCTAACCAATGCTCGAAGGCTAACCAGAGCATACATTTGACACCAATGGGGAGAGAACCTAGAAGGCGGCACTCGAGCTTCAACCAAGGGGAAGGGGAGTGTGATACGTTAAATTACCTCTCTTACATCTTGCCTATACATGTGTTGCTCTCGTACAGATCACAGTTCATTTCAATTTTGTTAGGGTAGTTAGACCAAGGCTTAGATATAAATTCAACAACTTAAATCGACTTGGCTAATATTACCGTTGATAGAATTCAATCTGTAAACTACTCAGGGTACGTGAGAGATTGAGATACATTTGACAATGGGAAAGTAAAGATGGTATGCATGTGCGATCATGTGCAAGAAGAATATGCATACAAATTCCCCTTCCATCTATGTTAGCAGGCTTTGATACGAGCGTCGAGTGCTATCGATGTTTGCGGAAGAATGGTTGAGTTACCACATGCTGCAGCATAATCTTCCATGTGGCTTTATAATTTTTAGTTTAACAATTCTGAATAAAAAGTCTGAGTTGCTGAAGTGGATATATAGTTAGCCCAAAAGTTAAAAAAAAAAAGAACAGTGTTATACACACCTATGGATTTCACCCAAGATCTTACCCACGAGATTTTAGTCATTCTCAAAGGGAGAATGAGACAATCAATGGCCAAGATCTTAGATCTCATAAGTGAGATCTTAGATCTGGAGGCATGCTAAACATTTTTGGAAAAAAAAAACACCACCCAATATATGGGAGAGATTGTAGAGTTTGTACAGCTGCAATGCTGATTACGAAAATTGAAGAAATCTTGGACAGTCCAAAAAATTACAGATGTTCTGTATTCTGCCTCCTTGCAAGATAGAGGACTTTCGAAGCACTGTATGAAGAACAAGACCATATGATTATTGTACATCTCCAGCTTATCGAATCTTATTATGAGAAATACAGCATTGCTCAGTGAATAGTGACGAACACTTCTCGGTTCCTTTGACCATGCCAAGGAGGAAAGCCCCTCTCCCAAGCGTCTCTCTTCAAGAACACATTCCTAGTTTCAGAAGGATGTAAAATGTCACTGTTTTCATATGGAAGAAGGAGATGTAAGAGCCCAGGCATATGTATTATAAGTACCCAATCAAATAGAAAAGCTAACGTATCATCTAACGTGAAAATGGAAGCAAAAATGGCATTCAAGGTACAAATGGACTCACCAAAGAGGATCAACACCATGGCCACGGAGCATCTCTCCAAATACACCAGCGATCTTCTATGCATTTGTTATCTGCATTAGTGGAATAGGAGTCCCCCTGCTCATGATGCTTGTTTTCATTCTGACTTAAGCTATTGGAACAGCGCAGTTTTCTGTCACGTACTAAGGCATCTCCTCTGTAGGTCGGATACAGGTATTTTGGGTGATTGACAAAGGAAACACCTTTCCACCAAAGCTTTAAGGCCTGACAAAAGAAGTATCAATTTTTATATGATGTCATAAGCATGATCTAACAGAAAGCATGTATGTCATATGGCTCCTTTGGACAACTACTGCAACATAAAGAGCAAAAATAACAGATGAAGCATAAAGGAGCAAATAGTTCAGTAATTAGGTTAAATTTTGGTTTAGGCGTATCATCTAAGGACACCTGGGGACTTTTAGTCCAGCATATCATTTTTGAAAGACAATTGTCCAGAAGCCCAAAGTGAAGGCTATTTTCCAAAAGTTACATCATAGGCAGTAATATCTGGAAATAACAAATACCCTCTAAACCAACATAAAGGTTTTTCGTAACTCATATATCTAAAAAAGACTTCTCGATCAAAATTTTGAAAAACAAGAGCAATCATTATTTGGAAGGAAAGTGATAAGAACACGAATAAGAAAACCATTTAAGATATTCTACTAATTTATTACAGAAATAACATAAGACAATAAACTACTAGGTTAGTTTTACTAATAAAGATAAAAACATCGACAAGGCCCTATGTAAGAAGGAGAAGTTCAATCCACTTCCTACCCTTTTCACGATGATTAAAATTTGTTTTGAAAAGAACGATGATTGAAGTCTGACAAACAGTAATTGGGTTTTAGGCTTCCTAAAAAGCTGAGGTTCTCCATGAGAAAATATAGATGTCGAACTCCTTAAATTTGTTTTGTTTGAGGATTAAGAAATGGAAAGTTAAGAAAGAAAAGAAGAAAAAAAATCATAGTCTGGCTGAAAGCAATAGTTAAAGATATAGTACATATTGATGAATTGTCAGGTAATTGAGACAGTGATGATACAAATATTCAGGCAATATAGAAACAAATAAGATGGAAAAAAATATTAAAGGGATTGATTATTAGAAAACCTATGAAGAAAGGATGGCAAAAGGCTGCATCTGCCAAAAAATTAGGCACAGCAATACAATAGAAGAAAAGAAAACCATGTAATAATACAAACAAGTAGATTGGATAGTGCAAGGCAGATGCATGATTTGCCGCATATGGAGGGATAAATGAAACACAGATCAGATTTTGTGTTACTCGAAAGGAAGAGAGATCAAATCATATTGCACCAAATGGCAGTTGGTCCCTTCATTGAAAATCATGCTTTGTCATGCAAAATCATGTTAATTTCTTCATTAGTATCAACCTTAGAAAGACCTTGTTTAAGTTATTTACTAATAAAAGGCCAACCTCAAAAATAAGAGAACAACGGTGAAACATGGCAAACAAGAGATGAATCTGCGATTTCCCAACGTGTGATCCAAATTACTTTCTCAAATGCTTGGGAATACACAAAAAAAAAAAAAGGAAAGTGGCACCTAGACCAAGTGCAATGTTTAAGGGTGGGTGTTATTCGTGTCAACCCAAATAACCCACCTAGATCATTGAAAACAGGTCATTTGGGTTATGAGTCAAGTCAAGACCCAAATTGTAAAACTTTTGGGTTTTGGGTTGGTTGATGGGTCCAACACATGCAACCTAAACCATCCAAATAACCCAAACTACTAAATCAAGTGACCCGTGGGTCACATCCACCCACCTAACCTGAACCCAAATGTATAGGTGAATTGATTGACATATATTTTCAGAAACTTTCCTCTTGTAATTATATATGATATTTAATTTTTTATTAGATGGATGAGGCATTTACTTGCTATTATGTTGCATAGCATTTCACAAAAAAAAAAAAAATCTCCTCTATTAACAAACATGTACAAAAATTGGATCTCACCCAACCCGAACCCGAATCGAACCAACCCAAACTTGATCTAATTTGGTTGAGTCATAGGTGGCTATTTTGTCAACCCAAACCAAACACAACTCGAACCCACCCAAACCGATTGAATGCCCGCCCCTAGCAAAGTTTAAAGAATTTAAGGCTATCTTCCTAATTCATAAAACATATTGCAAATGAAACATAGGAAAGGAATGTCCAAAATTGATCTGGCCAAGGATCATTACATGCCAGTATATCCAAACTGCCACTTTGTGAGGCATCAACCAGAAATAAGATGCAACTGCAGTAGGGGATATGGAGCGTGACACTCTTTTGGCACTCAATGTAGCAGTGAAGTAATTTCCAAGTGTTGGATGCTGAATTGAAATCATGATATGGAGCTTCTCCCCAGGCATTTCAGCATGGATTTTCCAGCTCCCCATCATGTCCTGCAAAAAGCTCCAAAGTCAAACTCACATCCCAGAAGGTATGTTATGACTCAAGAGGAAAATCTTTCTGAAATCTCTGTGAATATTTGAAAAGGTAGAACTGGATGAATCTATGAACCAGAAGAACAACCAATTGAGAGAAAATAGCAGGCAAACCCATAGAATGTCCAAGCGCTTGCATAATACCATGAATGGGCTAACATGTAGGGGCTTTGCAACTTCGTCTCTTCCAGGATGGAAAACAAGGTTCACTCTCTCCCCCCATGGAGTGTTTGTCACCTGAAATCACAAACCAAACAACCTCCTACACTCGTCAAAGGTTAGCATAAAACGATACCAGGTTTTTTCATCAACAAGCAGAGAAGGGACAAGTATAAGGCCTGTTTTTCTAAAAAAGCTTCTTAACGAATTCTCATCAGAGATAGAGAGGATGGCCAGTCCATTTTCAAAACATCATCATTTCCGGAGAACATATCTTAACATCAAAGTAGCTGGAGGGGAAGGCCTCCTGAAATGCCAAGATTTCAGGCATATCTTCAGTTCTTGCCATGGAAGCTAAAATTTTCCACTGTCCAGAATGTAAGAGAAAAAAACTCCCTCAATTAAGATGCTTGTGGTTTCTAGCACAAAATTTAGACATAGCTGTTAAATTGTAAAGCTGATTTTGCTACGTGTGTTAATAAGTTGTACTTCATCCATACTACTGTTAACTTATGCTTGAGGAGATTTGGCTCTTAGACTTGATGCACACCGCATGCTCAATGACTCAGTCACTTTTTCCTCGAACTCAAAAGGAAGACAATCGATTATCTACACAAGAAAAATCGTAAATACCACACACACACACCCACACACAACAAGAGGGCAAGAATCAAGTTGCAGAACAACGTAATGGTTGTAACAAGTACCACTTGCCATATTTTAGTGAACTTTCTGTTGGTTTTCATAGTAAATTCCAAGATTTCAGTTCAGCCAAGGATGACATGACATATTTGTCCTCCAAAAGGCAAAGAAGAATGCAAGAAGAAATTTAGAACATGAAGAAAATGCTGTCAGATCATAAAGAAAAGGAATGAGGTGTGGGTAAGTGTATATGAAAACCTCCGCAATGCAGGACTTGAGGAAGAGATCCCCAGATTCTCCACTACCACTCCGGTGATCTGGACGATGGAAGCAGTAGTAAACGCTGAGAGGGTTCTGCTCGTACCCCACGCTCTTCGGTATCGTAAGCAGCAGGCTGTTATTTATCATCCACCATCATATACATAAATATTAGATTTTTTGAAGACGTCATGAGAAGGAAGAATAGATGACGATCACTGACACGGGGCCGTTGGAGTCGGCAGCGCGGCGGGCCTCGGAGGCGGAGAGGCTGTGGGAATGGAAGGAAAAGGGAGGGGAAGAGGAGGAGGAGCAGCGGTCGAGGTCGACGAGGGCGTAGCGGACGGGGTACTCGAAGGAGTGGTGGACCGGGAGCCTCCGCACGTGCCACACCCGCCCTTCGTATAACCGGACTGCTGCGGGGTCTTCTTCTGATGAGTCTCGAACAGAGGAGGAGGACGAGGGGGACGGGGACGAGAAAGAAGAGAAAGAAGAGAAGAGGGAGCGGATGGCGAGGGAGAGGGAGAGGAAGAAGGAGACGACGGAGGTGGACACGATGGAGCCCGTCAAAAACAACAGCTCCTTCGCCATTTCGGGATGGTCCGGTCCGACCGCGGGAGGCAACACACACACACACACACACACACACACCCCACGGTAAGTCGACTTATCTCCCTCTCGCACAAGCTGCTACCGCCGGGTGCCTGCCTGCTTTCTATGGCTGCTACCGCCGGGTGCCTGCCTGCTTTCTACGGCAGCTACCGTGTTGCCTCTCTGGTTGGGAATAAGGTGCAGCCGACCGCTAGTAGGGATGTAAATTTCTGTACACTCGACCCAAATTCCATCCAACTCGACGCAAAAAAAAAAAACGGGGTAAAATTTAATTTGAATCTGATTCGATTTGATATAAATTTTATCTAGAAAATACGACTGATGTTTTGGTATGGATGTAGATGTTAATTTATATTCAATTATCTTATTTAAATAAATTTTTTATTTACACAAGATATGTAAGTTATATTTTCCTCAAATCTTAATTTTCTTCTTGTTTTTATCTATAATTTTGAAAGTTACGAATATTTTAAAAGTTTTATTGAATATTTATTTTAGAGAAGATAATTTTTTTAAAGTTGCTTATATTTAATTTTTTTTATGTATTTTCTTTAAAATATTTTTTTATAATAATTTCAGTGGAGATTAATAAAATTAAAGTAATTCAAACTCATATTTTTAGAGATTACTAAAAAAAATAATTAATTAATTATGTTATAGGATTTTTCTCTTTTTTGACTCTAATTTGTCATAATTTAATTATAATATCAATTTATAAATAAATACTTGATAAGTAAATGGGTATCTGATGGGTGGATAAATATAGGTATGGGATTGAATTTTTTTACGTGATGAATAAATAGGTGAAGTATGGATGTAGATTTTGTAAATAGATATAGATATAGGTTTAGTCAAATTCAATCTAAATCCTATTAATTTGCATCCCTAGTCACTACTAATTAAACTAAACTCGAAGATAATGTGTCGCTTGTTGGTGCTAGAGCACCACGATCATTTATTTTGATGATAACAAAACACGTGTTATTTAACATTTGCAATTTGAGTCCTAGATTTCAGGTCAATTGCAAATGAGGACGTGTTTAGACGGAGTTCGAGCTCGCATCCAGGACGGATTGGAGGAGCTTGACGGAAAATAGAGGAGGTTCGCGTGGAGCGAAAGATTGGAGATGGAAGACAAGAAGAATAGGATAGATTCTCTTTTATCCTTTCATGTATCTCTTGTATTTATTTTCTTGCTCTTTATTTTCCTTAGACATTATGTTAAAGAGCCTCAAAGAACCATAACAGTAGTCCTAGGAACACCTGCACAACCCTAGGATACGTAGGTTTTCTGTAGAACACTTAGAAAACCAATATAGGGTTAAAACAGACTTTCCAGACGTCTAATTCACGAATCAGACGTCTGATAAAGGATTTTAAGACGTCTGACTGTTGTTTCAGACGTCTGATAACTGTTAGGCTGGACATAGTTAGTTCTGTCTGATGAATTCAGACGTCCAGACTTTATACCAGACGTCTTAGGAGACGTCTGATGACTTTGCCAGACGTCCAATTAGTGGACCGTTGGCTGCCTTGGAAAACACTCAAGATTATGACCGTTAGAGCCTTATCAGACGTCCATAGGACTTACCAGACGTCTGATAAATGACCATTTTGCCTCGGCTAACCCAAAATCTCTTCTCAGAGATTTTCTAGCCGTTGCAACGTTTGGAAATCAATTCCCACAGTAAAAGTAGGTTTCCAGACGTCCAGACTTAGTGCTAGACGTCCTGTATGTCGTCTGATGGACTTGCACAAAAACCCTGTTTAGATCTGATTCAAGTCAGGGAGAAACCCGCATAGAATCAGACGTCTGACCTTGAAATCAGACGTCTTAAAGTGGCCTTCCAGACGTCTGATGCCAGAGTTAGACGTCTGATAACCCTGTCAAATGCAATCATTGTCCTGATTTCGGCCTGATTCTCTTGGGCTTTGCACCCAACGGCTATGGAAGCTTTTCCAAGCCTTCCAAAGCCTTCCTAAGGCCTCTATAAATAGAGGGGAGTCTTTGCAACTCAATATACACAACATACACACTAAGAGAAACAAGAGACACACCTAAGCAACTTAGTTCCACTCTTTTGTGTCCAATTGAGGCCCTTGCTCTCCAAGCTCTAGTTTCATTCTCTTGAGAGCATCAAGCCTTCGCGCGCCCGCTCTCCCGCTGTTGTTCACGAGAGCGACGTAGCGCCATCGCGTGGCACACGCACCGCGTCATCGTCGACGCACTCCTTGCAAAGGGGAGTTTCCTATTTCCTATAGAAGCTAGGTTTAATTTTGTTGGCTCTATAGGACTGCTATTTTATTTTATCTTTGTATTCTGGTTGGGTATTCGCTTTGCGAATTCCCGTCTCCTTCGTGGGACAAAATCCTTCTCGTGGAGAGAAGGGGTTGAGGAACGCTACCCTCGTACTTGTAGCGTGGTTGTACTGAGGTTGAATCACCCTCGTTCAAAGTGATTCGTTTAGTGGATTTTGATCAACTTGGTTGATCGGAAAATCCTAACTCGAGAGGGTTAGGTGGTGGTTTTCACCCGGTTTGGGTTTCCACCTAAAAATACCTGTGTACATTTTGTGATTGCTTATTTTTGTGAGATTGCTTTATATATTTTCAATTCCGCATTTTTTTTTTGTCACGCTGATCTCACCCCTCCTAGTACAAGGGTAGAACCTTCAATTGGTATCAGAGCAGGTTTTCCGCCGACAGGAGTAACATCTGCGGAAAGATCACATGGAGGGAAGCTGTTCCACAAGCAGGATTTCCGAGGGGCAGTCCACAACCCGTCCGCCCTACTTTGATGGGAACAACTACACCTACTGGAAGTTGCGGATGAAGACGTGGCTTCAAGCCACCGACTTCACAGTCTGGGCCAGGTGCGAGACCCCCTTCGACATCCCAGAGAAACCCGCCAGAGGATACTCGCAGCAGCAGATCCGGGAGCTCTCTCTCAACGCGAAAACAATGAACGCGTTGTATTGCGCGCTCAGCCCGGAGGAGTTCAACAGAATCTCGCAATGCGCCACCGCATACGAGATCTGGCACACACTCGAGGTAACTCATGAAGGTACCTCTAAGGTAAAAACTTCTAAGCTCAATTTACTTTCACAAGAATTTGAGGCTTTTTCTATGAAAACTAACGAAACTTTAAGTGAGATGAACACTAGGTTCACTCTCATAGTAAATAACTTGAAAGCTTTAGGGAAGACTTTCATCAAGGGGGAGCTTCAAGGAAAGCTTCTTCGTTCCCTTGGACCGGAATGGGAACAGAAAGTCACCGCCATCGAAGAGGCGAACGAAATGGAGGAGCTCAACATGGAAGATCTCCTAGGCAATCTGATGGCCTACGAGACTAAGTTGAAGCAGAAGAAGAAGGATACACCGGAGCCTAAACTAAAGAAGACTCTCGCCTTCAAAGCCGCGTCAGATAGCGAAGTAAGTTCCGACGACGAAGACTTTAGAATTTTACTTAAAAATTTTTCCAAGTTTTGTAGGGAATTAAATAAAGAGAAAAAGGAGAAGGAAAGCCCGAGACGTTGCTACCATTGCAACGAGAAAGGGCACCTACGACCAGAGTGCCCTCTTCTCAAAAAGGAGAAGAAAAAGGAAAAGGAAAAATCTAAGAAGAAGGCGTTCCAAGCCACTTGGGACAATTCCAGCTCGGAGGAAGAAGAAGAAGAAGAAACCGCTTGCTTTGGTTTCATGGCCAGAGGAAGCAACTGCGACAATGAAAGCAGAAGCGACTCCGACGACGAGGTAAATCTCGATCTTCAAGAAGCTTTTAATGAACTTTTTGAGATTAGTAAATCACTTAAGATATAAAATAAAAGCATTAAAAAGAACCTTAGTTTTCTTAAAAATGAAAATGATAGGTTAGAAAAACAACTTAAGGACATAGAAGCTAGTCCTAAGGATGATAACCTATTATTAGATAATCATAACCTCAACAATGAAAATACTAAATTGATTGAGGAAAATAATAGTCTAAAATTAGAAATTTCAGATTTAAAGACTAAAATGAACATTATAGAAAAAGAAATTGCATGTCTTAGGGAAAATTCTAACAAATTAATCAACAAAGTAGACAAGTTTTATAGTCCTAAGGTTGAGAAATGATCTCCATCAAGGAGACCTTCTAACAAATCCGGATCCAAGCTCACTTGGACACCGAAGAAAAATTTGGAATCCTGTTTTGTAGGTTTCAAGGATAATTACAACACAAAGGATTGGACCTACAAATTCAAGGCTGGTCAACTTAAGTTGGGAGAACCAATAAGTAGACCAAGGAGGAGAAGAAGAAGACCGACGAGACGGCAAACAAACGACGGACCCGCCGCACGTCGACCACCAGATTGGAGACCGGCGCCAATGCCCGGGCCTCCAAGCTACGGATGGGAGCCCCATCCGATGTGGCATCCACCACCACCATTCGGGCCATTTTATTGGCCATGGTAGGTGAGGTAAAACCCTTTACCCTATCTTTTTATCAGTAGCATTTAGATATGGGGAGTCAAAAATTAATGAGCTAATTGTCAATTTTTAAGGGGGAGATATAAGGTAGCTAAATTTCCTTTAGAAAGGGGGAGAAAAATAATAGCTATCTCATTGTTACAAAAAGGGGGAGAATATCACCTTTGTTAAAATAAATTCATAGAAGAGCATGTTTTAAGGGGGAGTTATAGGAAATGTAAAATCAATTAAACCTTTTTGATAATGTCAAAAAGGGGGAGGATTTTTTATGCATTATTATTTACGGTTTTGTCATCATCAAAAAGGGGGAGATTGTTGGTGCTAGAGCACCACGATCATTTATTTTGATGATAACAAAACACGTGTTATTTAACATTTGCAATTTGAGTCCTAGATTTCAGGTCAATTGCAAATGAGGACGTGTTTAGACGGAGTTCGAGCTCGCATCCAGGACGGATTGGAGGAGCTTGACGGAAAATAGAGGAGGTTCGCGTGGAGCGAAAGATTGGAGATGGAAGACAAGAAGAATAGGATAGATTCTTTTTTATCCTTTCATGTATCTCTTGTATTTATTTTCTTGCTCTTTATTTTCCTTAGACATTATGTTAAAGAGCCTCAAAGAACCCTAACAGTAGTCCTAGGAACACCTGCACAACCCTAGGATACGTAGGTTTTCTGTAGAACACTTAGAAAACCAATATAGGGTTAAAACAGACTTTCCAGACGTCTAATTCATGAATCAGACGTCTGATAAAGGATTTTAAGACGTCTGACTGTTGTTTCAGACGTCTGATAACTGTTAGGCTGGACATAGTTAGTTCTGTCTGATGAATTCAGACGTCCAGACTTTATACCAGACATCTTAGGAGACGTCTGATGACTTTGCCAGACGTCCAATTAGTGGACCGTTAGCTGCCTTGGAAAACACTCAAGATTATGACCGTTAGAGCCTTATCAGACGTCCATAGGACTTACCAGACGTCTGATAAATGACCGTTTTGCCTCGGCTAACCCAAAATCTCTTCTCAGAGATTTTCTAGCCGTTGCAACGTTTGGAAATCAATTCCCACAGTAAAAGTAGGTTTCCAGACGTCCAGACTTAGTGCCAGACGTCCTGTATGTCGTCTGATGGACTTGCACAAAAACCCTGTTTAGATCTGATTCAAGTCAGGGAGAAACCCGCATAGAATCAGACGTCTGACCTTGAAATCAGACGTCTTAAAGTGGCCTTCCAGACGTCTGATGCCAGAGTTAGACGTCTGATAACCCTGTCAAATGCAATCATTGTCCTGATTTCGGCCTGATTCTCTTGGGCTTTGCACCCAACGGCTATGGAAGCTTTTCCAAGCCTTCCAAAGCCTTCCTAAGGCCTCTATAAATAGAGGGGAGTCTTTGCAACTCAATATACACAACATACACACTAAGAGAAACAAGAGACACACCTAAGCAACTTAGTTCCACTCTTTTGTGTCCAATTGAGGCCCTTACTCTCCAAGCTCTAGTTTCATTCTCTTGAGTGCATCAAGCCTTCGCGCGCCCGCTCTCCCGCTGTTGTTCACGAGAGCGACGTAGCGCCATCGCGTGGCACACGCACCGCGTCATCGTCGACGCACTCCTTGCAAAGGGGAGTTTCCTATTTCCTATAGAAGCTAGGTTTAATTTTGTTGGCTCTATAGGACTGCTATTTTATTTTATCTTTGTATTCTGGTTGGGTATTCGCTTTGCGAATTCCCGTCTCCTTCGTGGGACAAAATCCTTCTCGTGGAGAGAAGGGGTTGAGGAACGCTACCCTCGTACTTGTAGCGTGGTTGTACTGAGGTTGAATCACCCTCGTTCAAAGTGATTCGTTTAGTGGATTTTGATCAACTTGGTTGATCGGAAAATCCTAACTCGAGAGGGTTAGGTGGTGGTTTTCACCCGGTTTGGGTTTCCACCTAAAAATACCTGTGTACATTTTGTGATTGCTTATTTTTGTGAGATTGCTTTATATATTTTCAATTCCGCATTTTTTTTTTGTCACGCTGATCTCACCCCTCCTAGTACAAGGGTAGAACCTTCATCGCTAAGTGAAGAATAAGTATGAGTATGAGAAGAGGAGAAAGATCAAGTTAAATAAATAGGAAGCAAGTATGTTTTGGAATTTGACTTTATTTTAAGTCACATCATCGGATAACAAAAAGGGAGAAGTGCGGATAGTTTGTCTATTAAGTGGAGGTGATAAATTCTATTCCACCCCTCCATGAAATTACTTTCAATTTAGAAATTCTCCCCGTCCATTGAATTTTTTTTATTCTCAAGATTTCTTATGTCAAATAGTACATTTTCACCATAATTTCAAGTAACAAATGATATCTAAAGCTACGCACAAATAATCAAACACCAAAGAAAACTTAATAATCAGACCCAACCAAATGAAAAAAAATAACTATTTGTTCGTCATATGTAACAATCAAAATAAATCAACCTAAATAAAGTTTCTTTTACTAATATGTATGTACATATACACCTATGTATATATGTGTGAATGAGTGAATAATTGCCTACATCCAAATACAATGTTGATTATTAATCAATATTGAAATATAGTACTATAAATCAATGAGAGTCTTAAGCATTAAAACTCTTATTGTTCCTACAAATTCAAAATCCATAAATGATGCTTAAGATTAGTTTAATTTGATTGAAAACCAAACTAGAAAAGTTGGTTACTTCTAAATCAGCTTGTTTTTTATTCTAAATTTTGGAATAATCAAGCTTTTGATTCAATTCAAAAAATCATGCAAAACCAAGCTAAATCAAATTTACACAGCTCTAGTAATTCTTTTACCATCCACACGTAGGCTTGCATCTTAAATTTAGGAAATTTGAGTAGCAAGTTGGGGAAGATAAAAAATTAATGTTTGATAATTTAGGTTTACATAATTTGGATTGTTGATAGGATCTATTAGACACATACATAACAACTTCAAGGTTCGCATTTGGTGATGATTCCATTGGAGTGGATCTATTTTCCAACTTGGATATTTGTTACCGACCACATTAGTTAATTTCTAAAAGAATGTGGCTTATATGGTAATATATGAAAGCTTGCTAAATACGTAGGTACTAAATAGCTGTTAATGGAACCATCTTATTCAACTTAAATCTGTAATTAGTTCATTATTCTTCTTGTCATTACTTTGATTTTCCAAAGTAACGATGCAGTGACGTTATTGACATCTAACTAACATTTAAAATCTTCTGTATTTCTTCTTATTTTGTTAATATTGCCATTGATGGTGGTGATGACGGTGCTTGGATTAGTGGAACGTATTAGCAATGGTAATAGTTGTTAATGTGGCTAGGAGGGGCCCTTGATGGTAGCGTTGGCAATGGCATTGTTGGTAGTGGTGACAATAACGAAGGTGATGATGAGGTGACGGTGGCAGCGAAGTGCAATGACATCGTAAGACTCACCAGCTAGCGGGAGTCTTTCACAAGCAACCTCCTCTAGCTACCTTGTACTGTACGAGAGGGAAGACGAGGGTGGATTTGAGGAGGAATTTAGAATTAGAATTTTAGTTGTGTTGCGTGCAAAATAAACTATGTTAATTGAATCGTCACGTCTTATCATTCTAATTGTCCAAACTTCCTTTAAATAGTACAAATTTAAATTAGAAGTATCACATCTAACTCAGTATCTATCCAGCCATCCAACCAAACTACCAAACATAAACTATGTAAGTTAGAATCTTATTCCACAACCCAATTTTAACCAAAAGTTATCAGATTGGTCCTTACCTAATCACACAACTGACAGGAGCAATCAGACGATGAGCATCATCCGTTCTCCTGATTCAATCTCACCTTTTCTCTACTCTTCTCACCTCTAATTCGATCGTGGGTGAAATGTTACATATGGGTGATGATCATTAGAAGATAGTGGAGATAAAAGAGAGTCTACCATTCGGTTATCGTAAGAAGTGTGTTACTTCACTCACGTACGTATGCGAGCGGAATGCAACTCTTGTTTTGCCACCAAGCATGTTTTGTTCTCAACGCCTTTTGACTTTACGAAGGTCCAATATGGGTGTTCCCACGTGTAGGGACCACTCTTAACACATACCACAGCATTCTCTGTGTGCCATATAGACAAGAGAAACAACTCATCTACGTCACTATTCAAAATTTTTTCAAACTCTCCTCTTATCAAAGAAGGGGATACATCCCAAACAGCATGTGTATACCATTGTTCGATAGAGAATGACCTCTTTTGTACTACCCGCTAACATGAAAATGTTTATCTAGTCACCATATGTAAATTAGAGTTTACCCACTTTGAACGATGTAAAGATTGAAACCAGTGTGATTCTGTATTTGGGTTCCTCTGTTCATGGATAAAAATCAAAATCCAAACAGGCAAAAAAATTAGTATTATTTCAATTGATGCCACGCCTAACTCACCACATGGAAGCAACAGTTCTAGTAACCTTAAGGCTGCTTCTGCAAGGTAAGTCGAATCTTATAGTAGGAAGAGTTGAAGCTCCAGGTACTCCGTTGAAATTGAACTGGCCAGGGATAGCAAGGAGGAGCTAAAGAGTGCCGTGCAAAGATGGGCTAGAAGGAAGTTATCCCCGATGCTCTGGAAATCGTTCCGTCCGTCGTCATGCCATGAACAACTATTCGTTGCAAAGAGCTGTTTCTGTTTTAGCTGAGGAAAGCATTAATGGCAAGAAAAGAAAGTAGCTAGAGATGGTGTTGTTTGTTGAAGTTTATGGTGCACAACACAAAGCTTCCGCTGCCTCCGTTCATGGGAAATTGGCTGTCTTACTAGAACAATATTGTATGCATTTGGGAATCAAGACTCGAGAGATCAATGAAATTAATTGTTTTAGTAGCTTCGTCAACATGTTCGAGTGAAGATTGATTTTGTCTGAGAAATTGCTACTTCCAGGGACAAGTAAAGGAAAAAGAAGAAGAAAATGTTGGAGCTCCTCCACCACCACCACCACCACCACCACCACCACCATCACCATGTCGGTGGTATACATCATCATCTGCTAAGAGGGTCCACATTCTTGACCCTCACTCACCTAGTCTGGTTGGCTTTCAATCTCAGATTGTGCAGATTCATACAAGACCAACTCCATCCATCCATTCATCAAGCAGTAGAAGTAAAGAGTAGGAGTAGGACTGCTAGCCAAACAGAATCTGGCAGTTATACGGGATGAGGTCCTCGAAAATATTAGCTGATCCCACATCTTCCCAGTGAATGGAGAAGCTCAATTTTCTGCTGCTGCTATCAGGATTAGAGTTGTGGTGGCGGACCCGGCCAATCGTGATCCGAAGATCCTGGCATACAAGGTAGATCCTGTCATCCCAGGATGCCAGGCAGAATGGCCTGTCATGAACAACAGGCACGCTACCGGCAACCGTCTCCCAGCTATCGGATTCCTCGTCGTAAACCTTAACTCTCATCCTCTCATGCTCACAGATGACAAACAGGTGCCCGTGGACGACAGCGCTGGACCCAGTCCATCCCTCGCGCAGGCCGGGCCGCATCTCCTCCCAGTGGTCGGCCCTTGGGTCGTAGACCCGCCCCCACGGCGAGAAGAGGAACGGCCACGACCACCCCTCGGTCAGGTAGAGCTTCCCACCGACCACGGCAGAGCCGAAGACAGCGACGCCGTCCCCCATGCTCTTGAGCCTCCTCCACTTCCCTCCTTCCATGACTTCCGCGGAGTCAAGCTCGGAGAGGTCGACGCCGCTCCCCCCAGCGACGTAGACGGTCCCGTCGATGACCCCGGCGGCGAAGGAGGACCGGGGGGTGAGCATCCGGTCCACGACAGTCCAGCGGTTCCTGTGCATCTCGAAGCGGAGGGCGAGGTCGAGGGGGCGGTGGTCGGAGGAGGAGGAGGCGGCGGTACCCCCGAGAACGAGGAGAGAGCACTGACCCGGGAGGGCGACGGAAGCGAAGCACAGAGGGGGCAGGCGGTCCCTGGAGGAGGGCATGGGGGGAATGGAGTGCCAGCAGAGGTTGGCGAGGTCGAGGACATGCCACCGTGACCTGCCGGTGCGCCGGTGGGAGGCGAAGACGAAGAGGAAGGAGTGGCGGAGGCCGAGTTCCTTCCTGCGGGTGAAGAAGGCCTCCTTGTTGGAGAGGAGGGAGCGCCACCGGCGGCAGACAGCCCTGCAGGCCGGGTGGGACCCCACGGGTACGCGGAGGAGGCAGAAGAGGGCGACGTCGTCAGGGAGCCCCGGGATGAGCGGCCCGTGCCGCCGGCAGAGCTCCGCCTCGACGGCTGCCGCCGGTGGACCCGTCGTCCCCAGGCGGAACCTCGGGGTGAGGGCCATCTGGGTGTCCCCCAGCTTGTGCACAGGGGACTGCTCCGATGACACCCTCACCCTCTGCATGCTCGATCTTTTTTCTTTTTCTTTTTTCCCTTTTTGGTGAAGAAGAGGGATTGTAAATTTTAACAGACGGAAAGGAAGGAAGGAAGGAAGGAAGGAGAGGTGGGTGGTGGAGCTCAATCTTTATTTTCGTTTCCTTGTGGCTTGCTTTTTTTCTTGCACCACGACTTTTGCGCTGCAGCCTGATAGGAGGAGAAGGAGGAGGAGAAAGAGCCAAAGAGGGGGAGGGGAGTCTTGATTGCGCGTGGAAAAGGCAAGATACGGACTCCCTGGAAGGGAACGTTTACCTCTTTCGCCTGCCGTCAAGGGATTCTTTCTTTCTTTCTTTTGTTGGAGGACGATAGGAGAGTGGAGGACCAGAGGAAGGAACAGGGAGGCCACGTCGGGCCAACGAGTGGAAAAAGAGACAAACCTCCTCCTACTCCTGTCCTTCTGCAGGCAAGAGGAGAGGGGAGATGGACAAAGCTTTAATTCCAAGGAAAAAGAGGTCACCATGGTTCAGAAAAAGCGGCGATGTGTATGCCACCGGATGAGAATGGAGACGAAAATGATGACGAGGGCCATCCTTTATCCGCTGTACCTCCACTCCGACGTCCTTATCCATTGCTTCTCCAGCTCTCGCGAAAAAAACCCACCTCAAGAGTATGCTTCCAGGGACTCGTAATAACTGAAGTTTTGTTTGCTTTTTCCTTTTTTTTAAAGAAGTGTAAATATTGAGAGGGATGAAATTTGATTTCATGATATTTAAATCTTAATGGAGAAGTTTTACCACTTTACTAATCTACCAATGATCAAACCTTAGAATATGAAGTTTGAATATGTTAACAAAGGATGGGAAATGATATACTCCATTGCCAACACTAAGTTGAATTAGCCATATTGTCAGATTTTGAGTAAAAGTCTCGACTACCTAAATTAGTTATCTTTTGATATTTTTGGTGTAAAATGTCGGTCTGGTTGACGAAGATTGGCCCTCTACAAGAGAGATATTAGGCACACACATGATGTTATGTGTAGGTGACGTTGGAGACTTTCCCATTTTGAGCATTATATTGCAATCTCTCCCTTCCATGAAAGAGAAGTAACCCCTATGGTAAAGTCACGAGATGTAATTAAACCAATATATGGCTGGTTCTTGGAATTAATGGTTAGACATTAACTTTCCAACTACTTTATTGTTCATACACTCGTTCTCTTATAACGAAACATGGTGGTTGTTGGTATCCACCATCCACTACAACACCACTTTGAACACCTCAACCACCCTGTCCCTTGCATCATCGCCACATTTCACAACCATCTCCTTTGACACTGACAACTTGGTATCAGAGTGAAATGACACTTCCTAAGGGTTGTTTGGGAATTTCTTGAAATCTTAGGGATGTAGACGTAATTTTAAACCCCTTAAGTTTAAGTTTGTGGGCTTTTCGGGGAAAAAGGAAACCTTGCGGGAGCAACCTCGCAATTGTTCTCCTCTCCCACCATCAACGCACGCACACACGCACACAAACCTTAAACCCTCTCCTTTATAACACCCCCCTCACCCCTCCACTCTCCTACGCCACCACCTCCATGATGGGAACACCATCATGAGCCCTAACTAACTCATTTTGACCCAGAAAAGAGAACAAAATCTCTTACATAACCAACTGGAGGTCCTAACTCAATTAATACCCAGTTTGAGAGAAGCAAGAAATAAGGGGTAAAATTGTAATTTTTCCATTGCAGTGCAACAACGGATTTTCTCATGGACTAAGCACAGGTCAAATGGTCTTAACAAGATAAAAAGTGGGTCGGTTCAAATAGAAAATGGTTCATGTGGATTCTAGGAATTAAATGACTTCTTGTAACCCTAAAACAGACCCACTTAATTTAATAAGGTTCTGGTCAGGAGAAGATTTACCTAAACCCTCTAAAAATCATAGAAAAATATTCTCTAAGGTTTAGAACATTCAATTTGGCCCTTGGAACCTATTTTGACCTAAATTGGGGTCTTAGTCAAATATTTGCACTGAATTGGGTTTTTGTGTAAATTATCCAATCAAACGTAATCAAATCTAAAATATAACTTCACCATTGGATTCCTTAGGTCCAAATTAGATTTATACCAAAATTTGGACCTAAGGGGAATTCATCTTGACCTACTTTGCAAACAGGTCCAGCCTAATTACATTTCTATCCTATCTTTTGAAAACCTCTGCAGAAACCCCCTAACTTGCTCATCGTTCTTTGCAATTAGATCCCTCAGCTATTATAGCGGAGGGAATCCTACTCCGGCAAGGTTTCAAAGGTAAGAACTCTCTGATCTCTCAGAGAATTCCCTTCAAAATTGAAAGGGAGATTCTCTGAGAAATCTCCTCTAATTGAATCCCTTGATGAGACCTAATTCCTACCCAATATCTCATGCAAACTCATGAAAGATTTGGGTCTCTCTAAGTTTCCATCTCCGGCGACATTTCCGTGCTTGGAAGCTTGACTTCCAAGCACAAACCTAGCCTCTAGGGCCTATATAAGAAACCTTAAATCATTCCGCACCTCCTCAGCTTAGATTTGGGCCGATCCACCCCACCTTCTTCTCCCCTCGCCGACCACAACTTCTCCGCAAGCTCCGACGGCTTCGTCCCCTCTCTCTCGTCGCCCAACCACAATACTAGTGGTTGGGTTGCCTTCCTCTCGTTCATCCGCGTCAGCCATACCAACTTGACGTCGCCTCTGCCCCTGTCGTCGCTGCCGCCGCTTCACCTACGGAGAGCTTCATCTCCGGTGAAGGCAACACAAGCCAGCAGCCATCCTTGCCTCCCTCGTCCTTAGGTTAAGTTAGTTTCACTTCTCTCTCCCTCTTTTTCCTGTTCCCCCTCTTTATTTCTTAAAACTATCCCTCGATGCCACAAGTCACCACCACCTTCTCCACCTTCGACCAGACCTCCAGCAAGGTGTCTCCGCTACTCCGCACCTCCATTTGCCTCGTCAACTACTCCATAAGCATTGCCACACTCCACTGACCACAAATCCTCACTCCACTCACCGTGCCAAGCCCCTAAAACACCCCCCAAACACACCCATACACACCGCCACAGGGTGCCCTAGATCCACCACCACAACCACCCACACGCCGCGTCGACCCCCACAACATGTTTGCTGTGTCTCGGCAAAGCTTCCTCAGCCTTTTGACGAGGCCACAAGGCTGTTTTCCTGTTGGCAGATGTTGAAGGTCTACCGCCATTAACGACCGTGAGGAGCTTGCTTGCAAGCCTCCTCCAGGTCACTCCGCTCCAAGTGAAGAGCCCCAGGTCACGCGGAATCTCTTCGTGCACAGCCCCAGCCAAGCAATTGGCATTGAAGCCCCCAGTAGCAGCTGCAATTGGATCTGCCATTTGCTACGGACGCACGCAACAGGAAGGTGGGACGTTTAGTACCACCTCGGAAGTGAGTAAGCAGGCGCAGCGAAATAAGAGGAAAAAGTGAATATGCCTTATCGCCTCCTGACCACGGGGTGAGGTCCCTCTCACCTACCACTGCCTCGTCCGTGACCCACTGCCTATGGACCTGGCTGACCCGTATACCCGACCTGCACTCCTCGCAAACCACCGCACGCCGGTGGGCCTGGTCCCGGGCGCGTGTTCCCGACTTGATTACCTAAGAAGGCTTTGGGACAGTGAGCCTAAGAGAGAAAGAGGAAGAGAGATCGTGGGGGCGGGTAGGGGTAGGTTTTGCTCTCGCAAGCAGGAGAAGAAGAAGCCAAGGAAGGAGAGGGCGGAAGCCTGAGAAGCTAAGGACGGAGAAGGCAAGGCTGAAGGAGAAGAGCTGAAGGCTGAAGGGCTGAAGCAAGAGAAAGAGAAGGAGAAGAAGCTGAAGGTAGAAGAAAGAAGAGCTGCAGAGACAGAAGGAAAGGAAAAAGAAGAAGAAGAAGACAAGGGCCAGAGCAACTAAAGGCAAAAGAAGGCTAAGAAGAAATCAGAGAAGAAAAGAAGGAAGCTAGACAGAGAGATAGAGATCAGAGACAGACAAGAGAAGAAGAAGAAAAATAGCATTATAGCAATCACTAGTTTAAGATGTCTGATTCACAAAATTAGACGTCCATTTTT
Organism: Thalassia testudinum; assembly: GCA_037157565.1. Classification (NCBI taxonomy): domain Eukaryota; kingdom Viridiplantae; phylum Streptophyta; class Magnoliopsida; order Alismatales; family Hydrocharitaceae; genus Thalassia; species Thalassia testudinum. Next base: position 62,711,087 of record JAZHRO010000030.1, read on the forward strand.
TTGTGCTCTTCATATACATTGATATTTTGTGGCTATATTTACATTTTGCATTAACTCTGATTTTCATTGCTTATTATATTCAATTTCTCAAAGTTGTCTTCTTGATTTTTAAACCCCAATTTGTTCCCTGTGTTCGACCTTGGATTTACAATTTTGAGTAATAAAATTTATTTGTTTTCGAGCAATTTCAACTATACTATGATGCATTAATTTTAAACATTGATCTCCCCTCGCTAAACACTCCACCTTCACTCCTCTACCACCTTATCGCCGATAACCATCTTCTCCCCCATCCCCTTGCAGCACGGAGGAGAGGGAGAGAGAGAGAGAGAGAGCATGGGCGAGGGAAGGAGGTGCAAGGAGAAGGAGAGGAGAGAAGCTCGGGCGAGGGAAGGAAGTGCAGCGAGGGAGGAGAAGCCGCGCAGGAGGAAGACCTGTGTGAAAAGGTCGGCATTACTGCAATTGCAGCAGTTGGAGCTCTCGAGAAGGAGCTTCACAAAAGGTTCTACGGAGTCATTTTTCTGTAGTATCATACGCCTATAACGCTCTCCAGACATCTGAAGGAGCCGTAGGACATCAAAAGATGACATTGGACGTCTGACAGCACATAAGGTGCCGAGATATGTACCCTGCACAAGCCTGCATGCATGTACGTTAGCATTTGAGGTGTTGCACTTAAGTGGAGCGTGCATGTGCAGGTACAAGGCATTGGAAAGGCACGTGGTGCGACCTTCAAGGCGCTTTAGGACGTCTGGAGACTGTGTCAGACGTCTGATTGCTCTTCCAGACGACCGGGAGAAGTGTCAGACGTTTGGAAGATCCCTCAGACGGCTGCGAAGGGGTTCAGACATTTGAAAAAGACGTAGGAAAGCAAGGTGAGCTTCCGTGATCGTTTAAGACGTCTAGGACTCGCCCCAGATGTCTGATTTTGGTCAGAGTGCGTGTTTTTGGCCGGTTTAGGGCCCAAACGGAGTCAGTTTTACACAAATGAAGTATCGTTGGTTTCTGTTCGGAATTCTCTACGTGTTAATATCACACCTATGCTATTTTGAATTCATTTGACATGATTGGTCGATGGTATAGTTCTCTAGTCCATAGTGTATACGGGACCTGCGGAGATGTCGGGATATACTGTACGAGCCCCCATTCCACTCGAATATCCTAGTAGAGTGGTCTTCTCTAATACTGTAATTTAAATGATTAAAGTGCATGCTATATTAGAATGATCTGATTGAACCCTAGGATATGAAATGAACCCAAGGGCTGAAAAGGATGAATGTACATTACTTGAACCACGTTGTTATACTTTGAAATGCATGTTAAAGTCTTTACTGCTAGTAATTGAATAGTTAAGTGATGTGGTTATTGCTTAATTTATTAAATCATGAACTGTCTGTTATACTATTAAGAATCGGAATGTGAATGGAGGTATATGCCGTATCATGGAATAAGAAAAATGCTGATGTATGAACCTTACAGGGAACTAGAAAAAGGAAATCAAAATGCTGCAACAAGGAAACTCTAATGGTTACGGAATCTTTCGCTTACTGTGAGGCATGACAATTAGTTGAGCTTTAACTTGGGCGTGAGCTGGCCCTCGTGTACACACGTACCGAGGAGAGCTAATTACCCTTCAGAAGATACGTCGGTCCTCGTGTACGCACGTACCTAGAAGAGCTAATCACCCCATGTGTAGAGAGAATAGGCTGGCCCTCACGTACATGGTACCGAGGAAAGCTACGGTTACTTTTGTGTAGGGAGAGTGTTGGCCACTCTTGGGTTGGGACTCGGGGTTAGGAGTGGCCTCCTTACACCGACTCCTGTTAGGCCCACTGGGCAAACTGGGATAGCCGGGCGAGAGTACGCAGACTGTTGAGGGGTGTGGCCCCTATTCTATTCTGTGCTGTACGTTTAGGCATACCCGTTAGCGGAAACGACTGACTACGTGTCAGTGTGGGGCAGCTACCTGTGCACTTATCATGCATGCCATAATCACCGCTACATCGCAGCCATGACCCTGGATTAGTAGATCGGGTGTAAGACTACCACGGGGTGCTCTCCCGGCCAGGAGAGTGCCATGTGTACATCCTGCATCCCGAAAAAATTGTATCAAGATCGTTCCCTTAGGAAACAAGTGGATTTGAGAAATGTTGTGAATCATTACTAGAAACTGAATCGGAAACACCTAGATGTTTAAATAGAAACAAATAATAATACATAACTGAAAATTGAATGGTTAGTTAGCTACTTGTTTCCTTTATATTAATTGCATGTAAATGACTTAACCACCACTCTACTCAGCATTAGTTAATCGTAGATTTATATAACAATGTTCAGGTCAGGGAGTTGAGTAGCAAGCGCCACCGGCTGTAAAGGGTGCTAGGTCCAGCCGAGTCCAGTCGTAGTTGTCTTTCTCTTTTTTGTTGCTGAGGCTTTTTGTTAGTAGTGAGTACCTTTAGCATGTAGTAACTGTTTCTATTATGTTTCTCTCTATTTTTGTGTGATGGCTATGCCAGTAAACATTTCTATTCCACTTGTGACATGTAATATCTTTGAGATATTCTGTTCTATTTTCATTGCTATCTATTATCCATTTATGCTTAGTTACATTACATGTGTGGTCATTGAATGTTTTATGCATTTAGTTATTTCTTGCTGGACGACTGGGTCTTGGGATCTAGTCGAGGCGGCCGTTCTCGGATTCCGTAGGGGGCCGGGATGGGGTTGTAACACAGAGTTTTTCGACCCTTGCACCAATGGAATAGCCCGCCACCGACCACAACGAGGCGTTGGTTCGTTCATAACAGGAGAGGGTTGGTCTCATGCAGCAATAATCCAATGTGTTAAACGAGATTATACACCTGCTGTGAGACTCACGGGTGCTGGATCGAGCTTCCTAAAGTAGGTTGTCCTCACATGACCGCAAGCAACCACAACCTCTATTCGGGGCCCTCAGAGTAACCGAGACAAGCAATAAAGGAGGTAGAGCAAGTGCCACCACTAAGGCGATCAAACTTACTTTTCCGCAATACGACGAGAAAGATGACCCATTAGGTTGGCTATGCCTTGCGGATTGATACCTCACCTTTTCCGAAGGAAGAGCGCATCACATTAGCCTCACTGCACCTTACCGGCAAAGCCAACCAATGCCTTCCCTGGGGCAAGGTGAGCGGTCATGTTAACACATGGGCCGAATTCTGTGGGGAGTTCCTCGCCAAGTTCGGTTGTCGTGCCTACGAGCAACCCCTGTGCGAACTCTGTCATCTCTGACAGACAGCAACCGTTGTAAACTATTATAGCAAATTCGAGGCACTTCAAGACCTTGTCCCTCCCGTGCATGAGGAGAGATTCGTGGAGATCTTTATCTTGGGCCTTAAGGATGAGGTTTGCATTGAGGTGATGATCCTCAATCTAAAGGCCATGGCCCAAATCATGCGGTATGCAAGTGCATTTGAAGAATGCAATAACCACTGTTCACATTTTGCAGGACAATGGCTAGGTCCCTAGACCACGGCTACAACAAGCCATGTAGCAACTGTTGTGCCGTTGGTCGCCTCAGCGGATGAGGGTGCTCAAACTTGGCACCATCAAGCAGTTCACCCCAGCCGAAATGTCTAAGAGGTGCAGGAAGAATCTATGCTTCAATTGCAACAACACTACATGTCAAGCCACCGGTGCAAGATAAAGATCTTCTATATTCTCACTGAGGAGGAAGATGAGTGGAAGGAAGTAGAAGACCACCTAAATGGTGAGATGGAAACTGAGGAGCATCTCTTCTCCCACACCATCTTCGACAACAACTTCGTCGACCTTATCAAGCTCGTCCTCATGATGGACACTGGTTCGAGAGTGGCCTATTGGTGCAAATGCACTTTAGTCCTTAATTTTAGCAAAACAAAAGTGCATTTAACAGTTGCATTTGAGTTGTGAGTTCTCAGGTTAATGCAATTGATTTAGATGACTTGGAAGGTGTTCAAGATCTCAATCCATGGAGATGAAAGAGCTTGATGATGAACAAAAGCATTAAGGAGAAATGGAGCTAAAGCTTGGACTTAGAGCTTGAAAACAAAGAAGAAAGAAGCATAGGATATACTATTTTGTTCATGTTCTATGTATTTGTTTTTGCTATTTTCCTTTCATTAGATAGTTGTTAAAGAGCCTAAAGTAGAAAGAAGAATATGATAGACTATTTTGTTCATGTTCTATGTATTTGTTTTTACTATTTTCTTTCCATTAGATGGTTGTTAAAGAGCCTAAATTATAATAGCCTAAGTCCTAAACCCACTCACTTAACCTTAGGACACTCAAGGAAAATTTTAGAATCAAGTTAGAAAGTCAAAATAACAAACAACCTACCTTATCAGATGTCCAGACATCTTATTAGCTATCCAATAATCTATTTTAAGACGTCCAAACATTTACTCAGATGTCCAATAACCAGAATTCCAGAATTTGAGTCTGTAGCATTTGCTTTTGAATGTTCATACCTTGTGTTAGACATCCAGAGTCGCTTCCAAACGTCCGTAGACATGCCCACATGTCCAATAGTCGACTATTATGATTAAATTTAACCAAAATCTTATTCAAAGACCAAATCATGATTTCTCAACTCACAAAAAATTTGATTCTTGGCAACACACCTTACATTAGACGTCCAACACTATGATTAGACATCCTATAGACATCCAATGATTAGGATCATGATCCCTGCATAAGATCCAATCCAATTCCAAGGAGACCATTTTACATAATCAGATGTCTAATTTTCTTATCAGATGTCTAATTTACTCAAGAGTTTGAATCTTTTTCTACTAAAGATAATATGCACAAGTGGGAACTTCGGAACAACACCCTCTATTACAAGGGTCGACTTTTCTTTGATCTCACCTCAACACTGCTTGTGCAAATCTTGGTCGAATACCATGAGTCCCCCATAGGGGGTCACGTAGACTATGACCGCACCTTTTAATGTCTTCATTGCGATTTTTATTAGCCAAAGATGCACGTCAGGGTCAATGATTGGATATGCTCTTATGAGACATGTTAGCACCACAAGGTGCTTCTTGCTTCATCGGTGGGTCTACTCCAACCACTAACAATTCCGGACCTCGTTTGGGATGATCTCTCCATGGATTTTGTTGAAGCTCTTCTCGCCGACAGGGGGTACATTGTTATCCTGGTGATTGTCAACTACCTCTCCAAATACATCCATCTGGCACCACTCAAACACCCATTCTTGACCAAAGAAATTCCTTGCGACTTCATCGATCTCATCGTCCACCTACATGGTATTCCCCGATTGATCATCAGCGACCATGATGTGATCTTCAGAAACACCTTATGGCGGGAATTATTTAGGTTTCAAGGCACCATGCTATGTTTTTCTTCGACCCACCATCCTCAAACGAATGGCCAAACAGAGGTCATCAATCAAAGCCTCGCTGTTTACCTCTATTGGTTTTGTGCCGACACCCACACTTGTGGGTTCATTGGCTCACATGGGCCAAATAATCTTTTAACATGACATGGCATTCCAGCACCAGTCTCAACCCCTTTGAGGTCATATATGGGAGACCACCACCTTTACCACAAACTTAAGTTCAGGAGGAAGCTTCCTCGATCAATGTTGCCAATCCCTCATGGTTCGTGATATGATTCTTAATGAGTGATGTGCACACATGTAATTGGCCTAAAATGCCTATTTATGCATATTTCTAGGTCTATAGGAGCATCATGCATTATAAATATTGCATAACATGCATCATCATGCATTTATATTAGTTTGTACAAATTATAGTCTAATTTACCTCTTTTGTGGTGAGGGGCCAGGGTGAAAGAGTCGACTTTCCGCTTTGCGTTGTAGTATTTAAGTGGTGGAAAAATCAACTAATCAAAAAAAATAAAAATAACTACCACAGAAGAGAGGGTCGTGTCCACAGGGAGGCAATTATGCAATAAACTCTTGATTATTTTATATTCTTTCGGATAAGTGCGAAATCCCTATTCAAATCTGACATAAAATGCGAAGGAAAGTAGATTCATAATAACTTTAAAAGATAAGGGTATATGTGCAGTTTTCCCTCACTGAAATCTTCAATAAATCTATGATGATTTTATGTAATTTTCAAGTGACGTGTACTAGAGAAAATTAGTGCACAGGTTAAGCCCAAAACCAATCTTGAAATAGGTGAATATCATTAATGTGTAATTATCAGAGAATATGAGTGTGCATGCGTAATTTCGCCACAATATAATAATAAATAAAAATCAAATTCTGGTGGCAATAGCAGTGAATGTAAATTTTAATTGAGTTCAAAACAGAGCATTTGCTCTCTCTCCTCCCTGCGAAAGAGAGAGAGAGCACCGGCGGGCGTTAGATGTGTTAGGGAGGTCGGCGAGGATGAGGGCTATCCGATGGAGGCCGCGGCGTCGACGGAGATGGCCGACCGGCGGAGGAGAAGATGCCGAAGGAGGCTGCTGCTGCCATGAAGCTGCTGCTTGATGAGAGGTGCGCGGAGGTGCGCGCTTGCAGGCGCAGCCTGGTAGAGGTGGACGGGTGCTGCCGTGCGTGCTGCAGATGGCGTGCTGCAGGTTGAAGGGAAGGCATGCGATGGAGGCTGAGGTGCTGGAAGGTGGGCGCGGTGGGGCGTCTGCAGGTGCAGCGCCTGCAGTAGGGGGTGTGCCTGCGGGTGGCGCTGGAGGGTGGAAGCGATGCGAGCACGCCTGTAGTGAAGGGGCGCACACCTGTGGGCTGGCTGGAGATGAGTGCGTGCCTGTGGAGAGGGCGCGCCTGAGGGGAGGTGCTGGAGGGTGAAAGCGGTCTGCAAACGCGAAGGGCGGTGTGCGCCTGCAGGACGGGTGTGCGTGAGGCAGAGCGGTGGTGAAGGAGCGGGTGCCGGTTGAAGGAAGGCGTTATGCGAGAGCCTGCGGGGAGTGCTAGGCGCTGGTAGGAGGAAGCGCCTAAGGTGGCAGCCAGCACCTGCGGGCGCTGGAGAAGGGCACCTGCGGTGTAGAGTGCCTGTGCTGAATGCCTGCGATGCGGCTGGAAGGAGTGTTGCAGACAAGCGGTGTGCGCTTGCAGGTGGGCGCGCGCTGGAGGGTGGGCATGCACTGATCACAGTGCATGCTTGGGGTTTCCTCTCTCTCTGGATGATCCCTTCCTCTTTCTCCGCCTCTTCTTTTAACTCCTCTCCTTTGCGCGTGCGTGAGTTAAGGGATTTTCAAATCCCTTAACTATTTCTGGCCGGCGGCTGTTGAGGTTGCCCGGAGGATGGGGAAAAGAACAGCCGCCGGTTATTTGAAAAGGGTAATTTACCCTTTCCTCCTCATTCTTTTGCCAATTATTTTTCCTGCACATAAAAAGAACATATTAAGTTATAAAATAGATGTAAACCTAAATCATAATGCATGCAAATATTCTATAACTTAATATAGTTATTAACAACCCTAAAAGATACAATTAAAGTTACTTAGGCGTAATATTAGTCCATTAAAATGGACTCATCAAATACCCCCATGCCTAAGATTTGCTAGTCCCTAGCAAAAATAATAGAAGTAATCAGAAGATTTCTTCTTTTCTTACTTCAAGACTTTAGAAATCCAGACAAATGTGAAATGCTGATAGACTAGGTAACAAATCTAAGTGAAAGAACCAATTCGTATTGGAAGTTCGTACTTCACCCTTGGTAAACATTGCGTCGGGATAGGCAACTACTTCCCTCGGGGATAAAGTAGAGGATAATCTGTAATTTGACCCTGACGTTTGACTAAGGCGGGAGATATTGAGTTGAATGGATTTGTATTTGGTGGCACACACTCTTCTGGTGCTACATATAGTCTAGTACTGCAGACTCTAGATCTCTAGACTATTAGACAAGTCAACTCTGAGAGAGGCTACACAATTGTGCTCTCTTAATGTTCCTATGCACTCCCTCTTTTCTTTCTTTCTGAGATCACGAATCTCGCTAGATTTAGAAATTGTACTTACTATTTGGTGGCCTCACATAGCATCCACACTTCAATTAAAGTCCTAATAACTCTACAACTAAGTTAGAGCCCTCAACCACTATTCGGGCGATCAGAAATACTAAAAGGTAGGTATGGGTCATATTTGGTGGAACGTGATAGGTGTTCTATTGCCTCAGAAACAATGTTACATCATAAACATGGACTTTTTTTTTTAATATAACTATTTCTTCTTTTTGTTCTTTCTGTTTCTTCTTTTTCTTCTTTTCTCTCTTCCCTTTTTTTTTTAATTTCTTCTTGTTTTTGTTTCTTTTTCAATCAACACAACACGATACGGACTTTTATTTACGAGGCATTATTAGGGATGATGACGGTCAAGAGGAAGTTGTGTGGCTTATTTGGTGGAAGTGCCTATTCTTGGCATCGAGAAGGAATGGATGGGACAGGCGTATTTCTGACCTTTGACACTATTACCCTCATTCAGCCGAGGACTCTATGAAGGACGGTCGTAACCATCCATCATAGTTATAACTTTATTAAGACTCAATCTCTGTGTATCTGCCTTATTTGGTGACTCTCAGGAATTCACACAAAATACGCACACAGGAACAAAGAGTGAAAACTATACCTAACTCTGAAGTATCATCATCTAATTGTCCAAAACTTAAGAGTCCTTGCACTAGACTTAGCGCACCAGTAATCTCTCTACTTTCTTCTCACAAATATGAGGTGGATCTATTAAAAGATAGTATGCTTGACTCCCTATGAACTATCCAAGGGTTCAGTAGACTATAAATGCTTATTGGTTTTTCTCAAGATCTACTACTAAGTCTACGTGCACGTGAAATAAATGTACTGGATTCTAAACTTAAGAAATAATTTTAAGAAGAAAAACCTCCAATGACAAGGGTATTCTTCTAGGGACTAACCCATTTAGCTCAAGAAAAGAGAACTTTATATATATATATATGTATATACATATATACATACATACATATATATATACATATATATATATATGCAAATATTTATAAATGTTATAAACATTCTCAGGTTATACCCCCCCATGCCTAAGACTAACAATGTCCTCATCGGAAAAATACAGACATAGAAGAACATCACTTGAGGAGGAGAGTGGGAGGAGCTAAGGCTCCTCAAGTCGAAGTGCGTCCAAAACCTGGCCATCTAAAAGAGTACTATATGGCTTAAGTCGCTGGCCATTTACTTTAAAGCTCGCACCTGAAATAGAGTTCCTAATCTCTACAGCTCCACGAGGGAAAGTATTGATAACAACATATGGCCCATCTCAGCAGGACTTGAGCTTTCCAGAAAATAATTTAAGTCTAGAATTGAAAAGCCAGACCCACTGGTTGGGCTCAAAAGTCTTTCTAATGATGTGCTTGTCATGGAAGACTTTTGTACGTTGCTTGTAAGCTTGAGAAGTTTCATAAGCTTCATTACGAAGCTCCTCAAGCTCACTTAATTCTAACATACGTGCTTTTCCCGCTTTATCCAGATTTAAGTTAACATTTTTAATAGCCCAATAAGCTTTATGCTGGATTTTAATGGGAAGGTGGCACGCTTTTCCGTAGACAAGACGGAAAGGAGACATGCCCAAGGGAGTCTTATACGCAGTTCTGCAGGCCCAAAGAGCATCATTTAGTTTTTTAGCCCAATCCTTCCGATCAGGCCTGACAGTTTTTTCTAAAATTCGATTAATCTCCCTATTAGACACTTCAACTTGTCCACTCGTTTGGGGATGATAAGGTGTGGCTATCATGTGGTTGACTCCCAAATTTTGGAGTAGTCTTGTGAAGTGTACATTCTTAAAGTGAGGCCCTCCATCACTTATAATCGTCCTTGGGCACCCATACCGAGAAATGATATTAGCCTTAACAAAGCCCAAGACCACGGAATGGTCATTGGTTCGCGTGGGTATGGCTTCTATCCACTTTGATACACAGTCAATAGCCACAAGGATGAATTCATATCCGAAGGACACAGGAAATGGGCCAATGAAGTTAATGCCCCAAATATCAAAGATTTCAACAGGGAGGATAGGTTGTTGGGGCATCTCATCCCTTTCTCCAATGGTTCCTGTCTGCTGGCAACGTAGACATGTGCCCACATACGTATGTGCATCTCAGAATAATGTGGGCCACCAAAAACCAGACTGAAGAACCTTATGGGCAGTCTTCTTCCCACTAAAATGCCCCCCACAGTGGAGGTCATGGCAGAAACTCAGAACACTTCTTTGTTCTTCATCAGGGATGCAACGGCGAAACAACTGATCAGGGCCTATTCTAAAAAGCTCGGATTCCTCCCAGTGATAAAATTTAGCGTTGGCGAGAAACCTGTCTCGCTTCTGCTTGTCCCAAGTACTGGGGGTGATGCCCGTGATCAGATAGTCACTATGTCAACGAACCAAGGAGTTTTAGCTTCCACGGCCATTAGAGACTCATCAAGGAAAGTCTCTTGAATACCGCCAGCAGGGTTTGATGCCTCAATAGGGATTCTAGACAAATGGTCTGCTACCACATTCTCAACTCCTTTCTTGTCTTTAATTTCCAGGTCAAATTCTTGGAGTAGCAGAATCCAACGAATAAGGCGAGGTTTGGTGTCCTTTTTAGCCAGAAGATGCTTAAGGGCTGAATGATCAGTGAACACCACAACCTTGGATCCCAAAAGATAAGATCGAAACTTTTCCAAAGCAAATACTATAGCAAATAATTCCTTTTCAGTGATCGTGTAGTTTTGCTGAGGATCCGTAAGGGTCTTGCTGGTATAATGCAGCACATGAGGTTTACCATCAACCCTTTGACCTATGACTGCTCCCATTGCAAAATCAGAAGCATCGCACATAAGCTCAAATGGGAGGGTCCAATCTGGTACTTGGAGAATCGGCGCGGTAATGAGGGCTTTTTTCAAAACTTGGAAAGCCTCGCCACATCTATCATCAAAATCGAAGGAGACATCCTTCGCTAACAGGTCGCAGAGTGGCTTAGAGATTTTACTGAAATCTCTAATGAAGCGCCTACAAAATCCAGCATGGCCAAGGAATGATCTAACCTGGCGAACATTGGTGGGCAATGGAAGCTTAAAGATAGAATCGATTTTTGCGGTGTCGACCTCTAATCCTCTCGGAAACTATATGCCCTAAACAATGCCCTGTTGGATCATAAAGTGGCTTTTATCCCAGCTAAGCACCAACTTTGCCTCTTCGCAATGGGTTAAATGGAGAAGTCATCTATGAATATTTCAACGAACTCATCGATCATATCAAAAAAGATAGCCATCATACAACGTTGGAAAGTGGCAAGAGCATTACATAACCCGAATAGCATTCGACGGAATGCAAAAGTGCCATACGAACTCATGAAGGTGGTACGCTCCTGATCATCAGGAAAAATGGCTATCTGATTGTACCCAGAGTACCCGTCAAGAAAACAAAAGTACCTGTTCCCCACCAATCATTCCAGAATTTGATCGATAAACGGTAAGGGGAATTGGTCTTTTTAGGTAGCCGTGTTTAAACGGCGGTAATCAATGCAGACCCTCCAACTAGTTGAGGGTCTAGTGGTCACCAGTTCACCTTGGTCATTCTCTTCCACAGTGATTCCTGCCTTTTTCGAAACAACGTGAATAGGACTGACCCATTTACTATCTGAAATGGGATAGATAATCCCTACATCCAGCTATTTCAGAATCTCCTTTTTAACAACCTCCCGCATATTTGGATTGAGCCTTCTCTGCATATCTCGGAAAGGCTTCACGGACTCGTCCGTGTATATATGATGCATGCAAAGAGAGGGATCAACGCCCTTAATATCAGCAATTGTCCAGGCAATTGCTTCCTTGTGCCTTTGTAAACACTGAAGCAGAGCTCCCTCCTATAATTCAGATAATGCAGATGAGATAATAATGGGGAGTACGTTATTAGGGCCAAGGAAAGCATATTTCAATGTGCTCGGGAGGGGTTTCAACTCCAATTCAAGAGCCTTCTGGATTGAGGGTTTTAGTTGAGATGTCCCTGCCTCAGGCAGCGAATTTACCTTCACAGTCCAGGGTGGGGACAGAGATTCAGTGTGTATCCCCAGCAACTCTTCTAGTTTAGGCATTTTCCTTTCAGTTTCTTTAATAATCGAGGGATGGTCCTGAGATATGACCTTCCGAAGGGGATCTCTACATAAGAGTGTTGGAGTAGTCTCTTCAATTATTTCATCAACGACCTCATCTGAGAACAATCCTCAAATCTGGGTTGCTTGTAAGTATCAAAAACATTTAACCGGATCTTCTTGTTTCCATAGCCCATTTTAAGTGCCCGAGATCTACAATTTATAGAGGCATTGGCTGTGGCCAAAAAGGGGTGCCCAGAATAATGGACGGCTTTGTGGGCTTATTAGATGGGTCAGTATCAAGTACCAGAAAGTCAACGGGGAAGAAGAAATCCTCCACTCTCACAAGGACATCTTCCAACAATCCCCGCGGTGTCTTAAGTGATCTATCTGCAACCTGAAGGATTACTGGACTAGGTTTCAGCTTTCCTCCTCCCAAAAGGTCATAGACAGAGCTCGATAGAATATTTACCCTCGCACCTAGATCGAGCAGAGCTTGTCAATGTGTTGGTTACCTATAACCACTAAATATACGGGGGCCCTGGATCTTTCATTTTGGGGGGTGTTCCATGCTGAAGAACCGAGCTAACATGGTTAGGCAGGATAACCTTGGTTTGGACCTGTTTCCTAAATTGGCGCTTCTGGGTGCACAGTTCCTTCAGAAACTTGGCATAGGACGAAATCTGTTTAATCACTTCCAACAGAGGCAAGTTAATCTGGACTTGCCTAAAAGTATCCATAATCTCTTCTGTCCTATCCTTGGCTCCAGACGAGCCAACAGAAGATTCCCCAGGAGTAGATAGGCGCTCTGGATAGGACACCCTCTGCTTCTGGGTAGAGGGGTCGTCATGGCGGGAAAGGGGTGGTGGAAGGACGACATCCTCATTGTGGGTGATTTTGTGTGAGGGAGAGTGGTGTGGCTCTTCCTCGGGTAAGATGGAAGTCGGGTCAGGTGTGGAAGGGGAATTCTGAGATGTAACCGTAGGAGTGTTATCAGGCTTGTCAATCTTTTTTCCACTCCTCAACACGGTCACTGCTTGGGTGTGCTCCCTGAATACAACCCCCTTGCCCTTAAGGTTCTCCTCAGAAGAGCTAGGCAGCTTTCCCGAATCACGTTGCCTAACTGCCTCAGTAAGATGACCAATTTGGGATTGCATATCAGTAATCATCTTATTCTGAGATTGGATAACCATATTATGATGCTCTTGCATTACTTTCATCATGGCCTTCGGTTCATCCATCTCAGAGGACTTATTCGGAGGAGGATTTTCATACGAAGGTTGGTATGTGGGCTGAGGAGGTAAGGGTCTAATATTCCCTGAGTTAGAAGCATCACCTTGCTTCCAGGAGAAGTTTGGATGGTTCCGCCACCCTGGATTATAAGTGTTGGAGTAAGGGTTATTGCGAAGGGGGCGGAAACCTTGGGCCGAGTTCAAGTCAGCCTGAATTAACTCAAGGAATTGGTTTGCCTGATGGCACTCCGTAGTGGCGTGCATTGTGCTTTGGAAAATGGAGCATTCTCTTGAAGCCTAAAAAATAGAGGCTGCTTGCGGGTTCATGCCGGGGTTTGCTAAAAGCCTATAAAAGTTTTTATTCAATAGTTGAATCTGATAAGCCAAATCCTGAGAAGCCCCTACTTCATGAGACTCTATCTTCCGCTGCAAGATTGATGGTTTTCTTTCTTGATAGGCAGAGGACAGATGTATGGAGTTGTCGCTTAATGTTTCAAATAATGCCCAGGCTTCATCCTCAGTTCTGGTCATGAAGGTTCCTGCACAGGCTGCATCAATGGTTTGCTTATGCCTTTCAGATAATTCGTTATAGAACCTTTCGACCAACTGCCATCTTGGCACTTGATGGTGAGGGCATAACCTAAGAAGGTCATTAAAGCGCTCCCAAGTCTCATGAAATTGCTTCCCTTCTTGTTGAGCAAAACCCATAATCTCTCTTCTGTAATGGTTGATTTTACTCATAGAAAAATACTTTTTTAAAAATTCTCCCTTAAGGGTGGCCCAATCATTTACCCTTGCATCGAAGGTATGATACCAGTGCTTGGCCTTATCCTTTAGGGAGAAAGGAAATAGAGTTCTCATCAGGGCTTCATTAGTAAAGCCCTGGAGCTTCATCGAGGAATAGACCTCGGTGAATTCCTCCAAATGCCGGTAGGGGTCCTCCCTAGTAGTACCATAAAAAGAGGGCAATAGAGATATGGTACTGCTCTTGATCTCATATGGATTATCCCCTGCCGGTCGTCTTAGTGCTTGTGCAAGTTGGTTAGTTGGAATAAAATAGTCCCTTAGGGTTCTTTATTGATTTGCACCTTGCTCAGCCATTCTTTCCCCTCCTAGGTGAGCTCTCCTAAGAATTCTCTCAGGCTCAGGATCAAACACTAGACTACCCTCAAGAGAGCGTCTACCAAGCATACAAAACACAATTCAAGTTTTTTTTTTATTATGTTAAACCTTCACTCCAAAGATAAGTCAAAAGATCAAGATTTATCCCTCCGTTCCCACGTAAGTGGTATAAGAGGGGTGTGAACTTGAAATCTTAACCTTCTTTATTGTGGATGTCGACTTAATTAATATAAATGGCCAAACAAGTTTTTCACTGCAATTACGTGCCTTAATTCAACCTTCGAGTGCCCTAGAACCTATCCTTTGCCTGGATGATACTCCCAGGTGATCAAGTGAGAAGTTACTCCAAGGACGAACAAAGGGATGCAAGTAGGGCGAACCCTTCCTTTGAGGCGATGCGTATGCGGTGCCCCTTAACTACCCTTTTGTTCCTTTAAGGGATGTCCCACTCCGTGGAGTATCAAAACACTTGGTCAAAAGATAGTATCACCACCACCACAAAGCACAATAGGAGGGTCTGCACCGTTAAAGAGATCGGTGCCTATAGCCTTAAGGGATCGAGCCTTAGTGTGGTGCCTAATGTGCGTGCTCAATGTCAGAAGTGTGCAACACACCGCAAATCTTTGCAATTTCTTTTGAAATCACAGACAAATCCCTTAGAATCAGATCAAATGTGAATTGCTTTTAGGGTTGAATCTGATTATTAGTTCCACTTTTAGTTATGTGACCACTAAATTAGTAAATTCAAACAACTTGGTGGTCTTGAATTTAAATTTGAATGCAAATGCGTGAACAGAAGCTGGATGCAAAAGTTAGAAAGATATACCTGTCTCCAGCGATCTTCGTGCTAATATACTTGCCATGCAATAATAAGATCTAATGTGCTGCTCAATCACCCCTAAATGAGTGCACCTAAGGGCATGCAACTTCTAAATAGGCAGCTCGATATTATCTTTGTTGGTTTTAAAAACAGGCAAGCGGAAAATAGAGTCACACACGCACCAAAAATATTGTAAGCCTTAGTAGCTAAAGAATGTGGGGACAAACCCCCAAAAATTCAGCCCTAATTACTACAAGGGCAAAAAGACATAAATAAATTTGTGACGACGAGGAATCCTCTGCGAAAACAGGATCTTGGTCTCCTTCATCTTTTCCTCGTGTAGCTTAACTCGTGGTTGCTGTCGCCGCTCTGTTGCACCTCGTTGCCTCTTCAGATTCCTCGCACAGTAAAAAAGAATTGATCAGATAATTTTGGAACTCAGAAGATTTAAAAACAATGAAGTAAATCTATTAGGTCTGTTGCCTCCCCGGCAACGGCGCCAATTTGAAAAAGTCGACTTTCTGCTTTGCGTTGTAGTATTTAAGTGGTGGAAAAATCGACTAATCAAAAAAAATAAAAATAACTACTCATAGAAGAGAGGGTCGTGTCCACAGGGAGGCAATTATGCAATAAACTCTTGATGTTTTTATATTCTTTCGGATAAGTGCGAAATCCCTATTCAAATCTGACATAAAATGCGAAGGAAAGTAGATTCACAATAACTTAAAAAGATAAGGGTATATGTGCAGTTTTCCCTCACTGAAATCTTCAATAAATCTATGATGATTTTATGTAATTTTCACGTGACGTGTACCAGAGAAAATTAGTGCACAGGTTAAGCCCAAAACCAATCTTGAAATAGGTGAATATCATTAATGTGCAATTATCAGAGAATATGAGTGTGCATGCGTAATTTTGCCACAATATAATAATAAATAAAAATCAAATTCTGGTGGCAATGGCAGTGAATGTAAATTTTAATTGAGTTCAAAACAGAGCATTTGCTCTCTCTCCTCCTCGCGAGAGAGAGAGAGAGCACCGGCGGGCGGTGGACGTGCTAGGGAGGTCAACGAGGATGAGGGCTATCCGATGGAGGCCGCGGCGTCGACGGAGATGTCTGGAGGTGGCCGGCCGGCGGAGGAGAAGACGTCGGAGGAGGCTGCTGCTGCCGTGAAGCTGCTGCTTGATGAGAGGCGCGCGGAGGTGCGCCTGCGGGCGCATCCTGGCAGAGGCGGACGGGTGCTGCCGCGCGTGCTGCAGATGGCGCGTTGAGGCTTGAAGGGAAGGCAGGCGCTGGAGGCTGAGGTGCTAGAAGGTGGGTGCAGTGGGGCATCTGCAGGTGCAGTGCCTGCAATAGGGGGTGTGACTGCGGGCGGCGCTGGAGGGTGGAAGCGAAGTGGGCGCGCCTGCAGTGAAGGGGCGCACACCTGCAGGCTGGCTGGAGATGAGCGCTCGCCTGCGGAGAGGGCACGCCTGCGGGGAGGCGCTGGAGGGTGAAAGCGGTCTGCACACGCGGCGGGCGGTGTGCGCCTGCAGGAGGGGTGCTTGTGAGGCAGAGCGGTGGTGAAGGAGCGGGTGCCGGCTGAAGGAAGGCGCTGTGCGGGAGCCTACGGGGTGCGCCAGGCACTGGCAGGAGGAAGCGCCTAAGGTGGCAGCGAGCGCCTGCTGGCTCTGGAGAAGGGCGCCTGCGGTGTAGAGTGCCTGCGTTGGAATGCCTGCAGTGCGGCTGGATGGAGCGCTGTAGACGAGCGGTGTGCGCCTGCGGGTGGGAGCGCGCTGGAGGGTGGGCGCGCACTAATCACAGTGCACGCTTGGGGTTTCCTCTCTCTGGATGATCCCCTCCTCTTTCTCCGCCTCTTCTTTTAACTCCTCTCCTTTGCACGTGGGTGAGTTAAGGGATTTTCAAATCCCTTAATTATTTCTAGCCAGCGGCTATTGAGGATGCCCGGAGGATGGGGAAAAGAACAGCCGTCGGTTATTTGAAAAGGGTAATTTACCCTTTCCTCCTCATTCTTTTGCCAATTATTTTTCCTGCACATAAAAAGAACATATTAAGTAATAGAATAGATGTAAACCTAAATCATGATGCATGCAAACATTCTATAACTTAATATATTTATTAACAACCCTAAAAGATACAATTAAAGTTACTTAGGCGTAATATTAGTCCATTAAAATGGACTCATCACAGGGTGATATTTATCTGGGCCTCATATTGAAGATTCAACAATACGGATCCGATCAAGGCGACAATCAGAGTCCAACGCCTTCGAGATTGCCCCAATTAGACTTCTATAGCATCAGGTGCTGTTCGAGGAAGATCAAAAGTAAAGGGACAAGGTGGTGTAAATTCGCATCTCAAATGACAAATCCAATCGCACCGATGGGTTCAGATCAATGATCGCAGTCCAACGGAGTGAAATCGATCCAATCTAACATCCGTGGCACCACCTACAATCATTTAAAGATGGACGGCTAGGATGGTGATCGTTTAATTCTCAACACAACTAATTAAGTTAATTAGACTTAATTAATTGCATAAGAATATAACTTAGGTTAACTCGATTTTATGTCAGAAATGTAGTATGGGGTCAAGTTAACCTAACATTTTAGATTTTTAAGTTCTTTTTAACTGGTTGAGTCTAGGTCATTCACTGGGAGGTATAATAGTAAATTTAATTCACCAATTCTTATTAGTTAAATTAATGACTAACTAATTACTACAATAATTAACAACATATAATTATAACATATGTAAGCACATGAATAATGCACAAAGAGTAGACAATTAAAGCATGAAATTATTCCATATAAAAGAGAAAATGTATATGAATGATTTGCAATAAATTCCAAAACATTATTACAATTTTCTACAAAATTACAAGATATAAAAAAATGTTTACAATGAAAACAAATGCTTCTTTAAGCTTAAGCTTCTTCTCCTCTCTGAACCTTCACGTTCCTTTTCAATTTAACCTCTCTTTTTATTTAACTATGAGCTATCTTTTTCTTTTTAACTTCGTTTCTTCGTTCTCTATCTCTTCTCTTGTTTTTTATTTAACTCGTTTTACACTTCAGCTCTTATTCTTTTAATGTGCACGAACTCACTTAACCATTTACAAATTTGCTCCAGGTTTGACCTAAAAGGCACAAAGTTTGACTTCCGAATTTAAATCTTTGGAGATCCAATTGAAATGATGAATAACCTAGAATTAACTTCCAGAATTGATCTAGTACTTGAAATCTAGGTTTTGAGTACTCCAGCAGTGCCTTCAGGTACTGCCGTCTGTGCTGAAAATGAGTTGTGTTCGGCATAGAAAATTACATGCTTTCAGACCTAGCTAAGACTTAAAATAGGTTCTTGAAGATCTTCTAGTGCTTACGAATCTATTCATTAGCTCTAAATCTCACTAAATCAGGTATCTTCAACTCCGCTGGAGTTGAGGAAGATGAAGTTCGACCTAAAGTTCAAGCTATCAAAAATCAACTCTAATCATCTGAATTTAATCCTCATGTGATAAATACCTGATATGGAGCTTTACAAGGTCTAACAATGGTTGAAGCTCGCAATGGGTTTGCCGGAGCTCCAGTGAACTTAGATATAGGGTTAGAGTTTAAATCTCCACTAAACAGGCCATGAATGGTCTTAAAGTGTTCCTGAGGTTATAAGGAACCTTAAGAAGATGTCAAGAACTTCAATTGAAGGACTTGAGACTAAATCCTTCAAGAATTCAATAAACTCAAATCTCGAGTTCGACAGAACTCAAGAACTTAGCTCCCTCAAAATTAGATGAGGGGAACGAACACCTAAGATCAGGCAATGCTTTGGAAGTGTTTGAGTAGACGGAGGAACTCCTCTAAGCTCGCTAATGAGAGACTCATCATGACTTCTAATCACCCCTAATTAACTAGTTCCCTAGTTAATTAGCTAGGAATATGCATATATAAGAGTTAATTATGTAATAAGGGACAAATCATTAAAAGACCTTAAAATAAGTTTAAAATGCTAAATTATATGTCAATTAATATTATTAATAACTTAATTAATAAATGGGCTCGAAATACCACTAATTAGTTACCTAATTAATATCTTATTTAACTTATGAATAACTTAAGAGCTAAGTATTTAATAACTTAAGTAAGTAAATAAGTTTAATAAATATAAATAAATGGGTAAAAAATGTAAATACAAGGCACTTATATAATATTTAGCTAATTTATAAATATGTATAAAAAGTTGGAAAAGAAAATAATTCAAATTAACCTTAAAAGCCTCCATTTGCATTTTGGTCCCTATAATTTTTTACAACCAAGTCTTTTTCCTTTCAGATAGGTCCTTAGTTTTTCTCACATTCAGGTCCTTGTGAACACTTCTCTTCTTTTCTTCTTCACGTGCTTCGACGGCTCGGAATCGGTGGTGCGTGCACCGTCTGATCACCGTCCATCTCGTGACCTGTCTTCCTCGCTAATCTCCTAGAGCTTGTGCTCAGCGCCATCTCTCCATCCCACGGTCTGGATGACTCTATAATCCTAATTAGGTACGGCGTTAACTTTACCAGTGTCGGAGACAACGCCGGTGGTTACCTTGAACCTAGACCTATTGGTGTCCAGATACACTCTCCTTCATAGCTGTCGAAGCCTATAAATTGCTGCCCATGCCTCTGGCGACTTTGCGCAGAGGATGGCGTCGCATAGGGTATGGGGACCGGCCCAAGAAACGAGAGGGGGTTTCCCTACGTTGTCTTCTTCCGCATGGACCCCCTCCCATGCCCTGCCAATGCCCAAACCTCTCATGCGAACGCGCGAGAAGCATGGGTCTCTTCACCAACCATTCTCCGGCGCCTGCCCACGCTCCCTCCTCGAGATCTCCTCTCCAACATCTATTTAAGGAGCGACAGGGGCCGCCGGTTGCTTCAAGCCTGCTTTGGCCGAAGAAAACCCTCAAATTTCGTCTCCTCCTCCTCCGGCCATTTGCCCGCAGGCTCCGGCGACCCTCCTCCTCCTCTCTCGTCGCCCTGCCACCATACCAGTGGCAGGGTTACCTCCGCCGTCGTTCGTCGCGCCTTGCCGTACCAGCAGGCACCCTCCAATCTCTCTTCCTCGTCGCCGTCATCTTCCCCACAGGGCGTCGTCTCCGGCGACGGCAGGAATGAGTCGTCTGCCTCCTGCGCCCCTTCATCCGCTTAGCTAGGTAAAAACTCTTCCTCTTTCTCCCCTCTTTATTTCCCCCTTATCAATTGTTATTTTCAACCCCTCGATAGTCGCCAACCACCACCATCATCCACACCTCCAGCAGACCACTGGCGAGGTGACCCCGCCACTCCACACCTCCATCCACCTCGCCAAACCCCTCAGAAGCTCCACCATCACTCCCTGATCATTTTCCCCCTTTCCATCGACCACCACACTCTCCACACACTGTCCCCGAACACACCCACTTGCACCTCTATAGTGTGCCCTAGGCACGCTCCCACAGACGTTCCCACGCCTCACTGACCACCTCTGCACATTCGCCACACCTTGGTGAAGCTCCCCAAGGCATTTGAAAAAGCTACGAGGCCGTGTTCGTGTTTTTAGGTTCAGAGCGTCTTCCGCCATTAGCGCAGGAGCGGAAGCTTGCTTGAAGCAAGCGTACTGAAGCTCCAGGTCCGCACAGCCTAGGTGCAGCAGTCTCAGGTGTGTGGAATACTCTTACGCACGCGCTCAGGCCCTCAATTGGAGTCGAAGGCCTCAGCTGCAGCCACAATTGCTCACGCCTTCCTCCTACAGGCGCACGAAGAAGCAGGTGGGACTTTAGTCCCACCTCGGAAGTGAAGGCGCGCCTGCACCTGCATAAGAGGAAAAAGTGACTTAGGGTTATCGCCTCAAGTCACACAGGGGTGAGGTCCCTCGCCCTCACTTACCCGGTCTCGTCCGCGGCACTGCCCATGCGGACCTGGCTCGCGTCTCGAATACCCTACTTGTGCACACCTCGCGTACTACCCACGCCGGTGCATCGGGTCCCGGGCACGTCACTTGACCCACATACCCGATTAAGGCTCTGGGGGAGCGAACCTTGGAGTGAATTTGAGAGAGAGACGCAGGGTGGGTAGGGGTTAGGTTTTGCCTAACCGGACACCTGTGCAGGGAACAAGAGGGGAAGCAAAGGAAGAGGAGCGGCAAGGACTTAGCCGCAAAGCAAATGCAGCAGCTCTAGAAGAAAAGAAGAGGAAGCCAAGGAGGAGCTGCAACAGAAGGAGTTGAAGAAGAAGAAAGAGCCAAAGAAAAAGAGAAGAAAAGAGAAGGAGGGAGCCTGTCGCACAAAGGAAAGCCAAGAGGAAAGGAAGAAAGAAGAAGATAGGAAGGCCAAGAAGCTAACTGAAGAAGGAGAAGGCACAGTGCAAGGAGAAGCTGCGAGGCAGTGTAGCAAAGGGGCTGATAAGGCGTCTGATTCAAAGAATCAGACATTCGAGAAAGGTAAGGCAGAGAAAGAAGAGAAGAAGAGTAGAAAGAAAAGAAGAAAAGGATTTTTTTGTTCATTCTCTCTCTTTAATTTTTGTAAAAGTAGTATATTAAACTGTGAATTTGTATGCTTCTAGAATCAAAGTATGCTCCCTGAGTTCGACCTCGAGATATTTTAAATTTCGAGTAATAAATTGAAATAAATTGATAATCGCTTTTCATATTGCAACGAACAAATCTTTAAAACACGACGAAAGAGCAATCATCAAGAGACTTGTCTCTCTCACCCCCTCTTCCTCTCTAGAAGGTCGTGACAGGGCCAAGGAGTGCCACTTCCTCTCTATCTCCACTTTCAAGTTTTCGCGGAAGCTCTATCTCCAACCCTTCGTTTCTTCCTTTGTTACGCACCTTTCGACGGAGATTCCTCCATCTCTCTTTATCCAGGTAACAATAGGCTTAGTCTTAGGTAAGTGTAGCATAGTTTAGTCAATAGATTAGGTAACTCAGTTAGGTTTTTATTCTCAGTTCGTTTGTCATCTTCTCCAGCTCCAGCAAGCTCTTTGAGCTTGTCCGGATCATTCTTTTGCTATTTTTATGCATCGATCACCTTCTTTATCTCATCATGAATTCATAGTACTTCTTTTCCCTCACTTTTAGCAGTTGAATCGCCTAGTCCATCATCCCTACACCGATGACCTCCACTGTCCATGGCAGAGGTCCTCCAACATAGATCACCTCCAATGAGGCCCTTCACCACCTTTCCATCATCTGAGGGCCCCGATCATGTATCTAATTAGATCAATAATCACCTAATTAGTAAACACCTAATTTTCCCTTCATTTCTGAGCTCGCTGTTAATGGTGACTCAGAGATGAGTAATTCACCTAATTAATTAGTCAATTAGTATCACCTCACTATATAGAATGTCTTCCCTCACTCAATTGAGTGAGAGGAAGCATTCTGAGTTTTGTCAAACTCAGAATGCTCAATCTGCGAATTCCATGAACAACCTTATCTTCTGATCATTCTTTGTGCCAATTGAGTTCTTAAGATCTGTCTAGGTCCTAGGAATCTCCACGGGTCAGTAATGGCCCAATTTGATGTGGATTTCATCTCTGTGTATCAGACTTAATTCATCGGAGCTCTAACGAGTGCTGACGAATCATATTTAAGCTTCAGCTTATAGAACTCTGTGAAGAGCTCCAGACTGACTGCTTATGTCTTAAGGATTATGTATCTACCATCGATTGAATGTTTTGATGTTTGGAGTGTGTTATTGGCCTCTATCTTCTCCAACTCCGACAGAGTTGGAGAGACTTTTTCATTAGGGTTTAAATCAATCTTAGAGGTTTAGAAGCAAGTATGGCATCTGCAGAGTTCATTCTAGTCCTCAGATCCCTTGAAGAAGCCATGATTTGTTCTATCAAGCAAACCCCATTTTAACCTCAGGTGATGAAGACTGAAACCTTACCAGATTTGATCAAAATCCAATTTTGAAGTCTTGAATCAGTTCCTCAGGATGAATTATGTTGATCCGAGACTTTAATTCGATCCGAGAAAGCTTAATTCAGAAAGTCAAACCTCAGTTGGATTTGATCAACATTATGTTAGACTTGAGTGATATTGGAGTAATTTTGGGAATTAAATGTTTCAATAGGGATCTGGGATAATTTAGAATGTATTTGAGTTGGATTGGAAGATTTTTATTGAGGTTTTAAGGTGTTTCATGCTTCTGCATAGTTTGGGTTCAAAGAGAACCCAATACGATTTCAGTGTCATTTTGATGAGATTTAAACTCCTATTTCACTTAGGTCGGATCGCAACAACCATCTGAGGTTGTTCAGATATTTGTTAGAGACTCATCTCTCTCTGCTGAGCTAATTGAAGCTCAAATCTGAGCTCTGTGTCTCCTGAACGAAGCATATGAGTTTCATCTTCTCTCTGAGCTTCTCGGAAGCTCTTTTCTTGTTCCAATTGACGCGGAATTGTTCCCCGAAGCTTCTCAAAACCTTAGCTGAAGACTTTAGGCTTTCCTTAGGTTATTTGACCTGAGTTCAATTATCTACAGGTTATTTTAGTCGTGGGAACCGTCAATCTTTGCCCTTCAAATCGAAGGGTCAATCTAGATCTGAACACCAAATTGGTGTTACAATCTTGTAGAGCATCTGAACAGCTTTCGATTGAGCCTTTGCTTGATTGGATTGAGTCACTGAGCCGGCCAGAATTATCGGCCGAAGTCTGGGCGATATCGGATAGAACCAGGGAAATATAGTCCCACATCGGAAGTCTGTGAGGTCCCACATTGGTATAATACGAATTCCTGCATACGACTCTTCGGTCATCAGCACAGGGCGCGAAATGAAATGAGCATTGGGTGTGGGTGCGTGCGTTGCACGTGCCTGTGCATGGCTGTGTGTGTGCGCCTGTGGGCGTGAGTGTGGGCCCATGAGTGGGCGAGTAGGCATGGGAGGCCGGTTACTGTGCATGAGCTTGAAATGAAATGAATCCACTAATTAAAAACTAGGCTCAGACCCAGTAGGGTCTGGTCCCACCCTTTAGGGGGTGCTGTATATCCCCGATCGATTTGTGCCGGCAATAAGAAAATCAAATTTTTATAATTAATAGGCTAAGTGTGGAATCTATAAGGCATAGTAAAGAAGTTAAGGTTTAAGGAAAATATAAGGAAAGGGAAGGAAAGAGCTCGAGGAAAAGATAAAAGGAAGAGTGAAGGGAGAGCTTAAGGAAATGGCTAAAGAAACAAAAGAGAGAGAGAGTGCAATGATGCAGCAGTAAAGAATAGAAGAGAAAAAGAATAAAGAGGGCTGAAGAAAGAAGGAAGAAAAATGGAGAAATCAGACGTCTTGCCTTTTCATCAATCTAATTACTACTTTTAAGATGTCCAATTTGCCCTTATTTTGTACTTTAATGTTTTTTTATTGTTGTTTTGAGTATCAAATGTTGTAAAATGCAAATATATATTCCTTGTATATCATTTTCTTGCCTTAATCTCTTGCAATCAGATGTGATGGGTGTAATAAACATGTTTACTTGATTCTTAATGACAAATTACATGTGTAAATATGATCTTTCTTAATGGAATGTTGCATACTTTTATTTGAACATCTCTTATGTAAGATTCAAGTACTTAAAATATTTTAATTATAATATTATTGATTAAGTAGCTAGTAATTTATGTTTAGAAATTAATGGTGATTAAGCTTATTATTATGTCTCCTAGTAAATGACCTGGACTCAACCAGTTACAAAGAAATAAAAATCTAAAATATTAGGTTCACTTGACCCTATACTACACTCACGACATTAATTCGAGTTAACCTAAGTTACTTTCTAATGTAATTAATTAAGCCTAAATAACTTAATTAAATGTGTTGAGGATTTGACATATCACTCGCCATAGATAGAGAGCTCAGAGGTTGAAGTGGATTTTGGGCGTTTTTGATATAATGCGTGATGAGAATACCATCATAAGCCCTAACTAACTCATTTTGACCCATAAAAGAGAATAAGACTCCTACATAATCAACTGGAGGTCCTAATTCACTGAATAATCATTATGAAATAAAAGTAAGAAATAAAGGGTAAAACTACAATTTTACCATTGCAGTACAACAACAGGTTTTCTTATTGGCTAAACACAAGTCAAATGATCTTAATAAGATAATAAGTGGGTTGAATCAGACAGAAAAGGGTTCATGTGAGTGCGGGGAATTAAATGACTTCTTATAACCTTAAAACAAACCCACGTGACTAAATAAGATTCTGGTCAGGATAAAATTCACCTAAACTCTCTAAAAATCATATAAAAATATCCTCTAGGGTTTGGAACTTTCAATTTGGCCATTGGAACTTATTTTGACCTAGAATGGGGTCTCAGCTAGATATTTGCCCTAAATTGGGCTTTTACGTAAATTACCCAGTCAAACGAGATTAAACCCAAAATCCAACTTCACCATTGGATTTCTTATGTAAAAATTAGGTTAGTACCAAAATTTGGACCTAAGGGGAACTCATCTTGACCTACTTTGCAAATAAATCCAACCTAATTACATTTTTACCCCTATCTTTCAAAAACCCTCGCATTTGGCCCCCTAGCTTCTTCATCATCCTTGCAAATAGGTCCCTCCACCATTATAGCGGAGGGAATCCTACTCTGGAAAGCTTTATAAGGAGGATTCTCCTTGATTGCTCAGAGAATCCCTCCCAAAATTGGAAGGGAGATTCTCTAAGTAATCCTCTTCAATCTAAACCTATTGATGAAACGCATGAGAGATTTGGGTCTTTTTGAAGCTTCCAACTCCAGCAGACATACCTTGCTTGGAAGCTTGGCTTCCAACCACAAATCCTTCCCTAGAGGACTATTTAAGAAATCCCTGATTCAGCCGCATCTCCTTAGCTTGGAATTGGTCGGTCCACACCTAATTCGTCTCTCCTTGACGGCCACAACATCTCTGCAAGCTCCGATGGTTTCGTCCTCTCTCTCTCTCGTCGCCCAACCACAATACCAGTGGTTGGGTTGCCTTCCTCTCGTTCATCCGTGGCCATACCAGCTGATGAGAACCTCGTCATAAACCCTAAACTAGCACCATCTAACCTAGATTTGCAAGAAAAAGCTCCTACATAACTTATAGAAAGGCTTAACTCAGAGAATTCTGAGTTTGTAAAGAAAACAGGAACTAAGGGGTAAAAATGCAATTCCACCAACACAATCTGTAAACAGGGTAACTTAGGGTCCAAACATAGGTCAAACTGACCTAATGAGAAGGAAAGTGGGATGAGTTGATCCAACTAGGGCTACAGCAACTCCAAGGAATTAAATGATATCCTATAACCCTAAAACAAATCCACTTCAATTCACGAGGTTTGAGGCAAAGTAAAAATCGACTAAACCCTCTAAAATTCATAGAAAAATAATCTCTAGGGTTTATAACCTTCAATTTGGCCTTGGGAACCCATTTTGACCTACATTGAGAACCATGCCCAATTAATGATTTAATTTGGGTTTTTACATAAATTAATCAGTCAAACAAGGTCTGATCTAGAAATAAAATTCACCATTAGAATCCTTAGGTCCTATTTAGTCATGTATAAAAACTTGAGCCTAAGAAGAGACCTTCTTGACCGACTTTGCATTTTGGTCCTCATCTATTACTTTTTGACCCTCAACTTTTGAAACCCTCGCATTTTGACCCCTAAGTCTTCATCGTTCTTTGCATTTAGGTCCTCCTTGCAAAACCCTGAGCAGCGCCATGCTCCGGCGACTTTGCGCGGAGCATGGCGCCGCGCAGGGTGAGGGAGACCCTCTGACCTTTCAACGGGGTGTTCCCTGCGATGTCTGTTGTCGCAGGGACACCTCCACGATCTCTGCAGCAACCCATACCTTCCGTGCGAACGGGCGGAAGGTATGGATCCCTACTCCCGCCGTCCTCCGGCGAGGGAGGCACGTCGCCTCCCTCCGCCCACCTCTCCGCTTTCGCCTCTATAAAAGCTGCCTCCGCCTGTAGAAGAAGGTAGCTCAGTCCTGGCGGAGAAACACCCCCATCTTTCCTCTCTTCCCACTCCGACAGAAGCCCTCCAGCTCCGGCGGTTCTTCCTCCCCCTCCTCGTCGCTCTGCTACAATACCAGCAACAGAGCCACCCTCGCCCGCTCTTCCCAGGTCGCGCCGTACCCAGCGCGCGCCCTCCCGCTCTCTCCTCACCGCCGCCCTCTCCCTCTGGGCGTCTTCTTCTCCGGCGATAGTCGATACGACTGCCGCCCTGCTCCGGCCCCCTTCGTCCCTACAACTAGGTTAGAACTTCTCCCCACCTCCCCCTCTTTCTTTTCCTCACTATTTTACATTCAATTAAGCCCTCGACCACTCCTGTCCACCGTTACCCCCTTCGTCTCCAGCTACCCTCCGGCGAGACGCCCCCATCGCTCCACAGCCCCACACGCCTTGCCGACCCTCTCAGAAGCTTCCCCTCACTCCACTCAACAGCTTCCCCCTTTCCATTCCCTGCCACATGCCACCTAACAACCCCCCAAACAAACCCATTCCTCCAACCACAATCTGACTTAGGGCTGCCACCATACGCTGCCTCATGCCTCGCCACCACCCGCACGAGCTTCGCCGCACTCCAGCGTAGCTCCCTACACCTTCTGACTAGGCCAAGAGGCCGTATGCTTGATTTCAGGTCACGCCCTCTTCGCCGCCATTGTTGAGCAGGTGAAGCTCTTTCACCTGCAGTTGCAGGTTCGCCCTTGCCCAGGCTTGCACTCCAGGACGCGCGGCTTGCCCCCGCGAAGCTTCCCAGGCCTGCAGTTGGGGGGAAAGCCTCGCACACGGCCGCAATTGCCTGCAACTTCCTTAGCTGCAGGCGCCAATTTGGGTGGGACATTTAGTCCCACCTCGGTAGTTCTGGAAGCCCTGCAGCCAAATAAATGAAAAAAGTGACATAGCCTCTTCGCCTCCGAACAAGGGGTGAGGTCCCTCTCACCTGCTTCACCCGGCCTCGTCCGCGACCACCCCCCGCGGACCTGGCCTGACCCGTATACCCAACCTGCACTCCTCGCCCACCACCGCACGCCGATGGGCCTGGACCCGGGCGCGAACCCGTACCCGAATACCCGGCTCTGGGAGAGCAATCCTACGAGCGAAATCTGAGAGAGAGAGACGCGGGGGAGGGTAGGGTTAGGTTTTTGCTCTGACCAGGGTATGTGAGTGTGCAGGCAGACGAAGAAGGAGAGAAAGAAGACCGTAGAAGAGGAAGGAGAAGAAAAAGAAGGAAGAAGCAGCCAAAGCCTTGGTTGCTCGAAGCAAAGCAGAAGAAGAAGAAGGACTGCAAAAAGAAGAAGAAGAAAGAAGCAGAAGAGGGAGCACCAAGGAAGCACCGTAGCAGATGCTACTTAAGTCGTCTGATTGAGAAATCAGACGACGCTCTGAAGAAAAAGACAAGAAGGAAAGAAGAACAGGTGTTGCAGAAGAAGAAAGAAAGAAAAGAAGAAGAACAGAAGAGAAAGAAAGAAAGAAAAGAAGAAGGAAGAAGACAGAAGAGCTGAAGACGATCAAAGCAAAGAGAAGAGAAGAAAAAGAAGAAGAAGAAGAAAGACTGCAAGAGAGAAAGAAGAGAAGAAGAAAAAGCCAAGAGACCAATCTACCTCTCTCTCTCTCTCTCTCTCTCTTATTTTTGTAACAGAAACATTGTACTTCTAGAATTATAAGTTTGCTCCCTGAGTTCGACCTCGGGAAACCATTTCTGAGTAAAAATTGAAAATGATGGCGACAACCGTAGCCTATACTATAACGACTATACTATAGTAAATACAAAGCACCGCGAGTTGCCTGCCACTCATCTCTCACCAGCCCTGACGCCGCCTCTGCCCTTGTCTTCGCCGCCGCCTCATCTACGGAGATCTTCGTCTCCGACATCGGCCGTACCAGCCCAGGCGCCTCTCCTGTCTCCTTCGTCCTTAGGTTAGGTCAGTTAGCTTCTCTCTCCCTCCTACTCATGTTCCCCCTCTTTATTTCTCAAAAACACCCCTCGACGCCACCGATTACCATCACCTTCTCCACCTCCGGCCAAACCTCCGGCGAGGCACCACCGTCGCTTCGTAACTCCACCCGCCTTGCCAACAACCCGACGACCTCCGCCTCGACTCACTAATCATAATCCCACACTTCATTCACTCCATTAGCCACCCTAACATTCCCCCGAACACACCCACTCACACGGCAACAGTGTGCCCTAGGCACGCCAACACAGTCGTTCCCACGACACGCTGACCACTGCCACCTATTCGCCGTGGCTTGGCGAATCTCCCTAGACGTTTTAACGTCGCCGTAAGGTCGTGCTCATGATTTCAGGTTCAGGCACACAGACCGCCATGGATGAAGAAGCTTGCAGCTTGCTGGTGGAGCTCCAGCAACCACTGCTCTAGTCGTGAGTCCCAGGCGATGCGGATTTGAGGCACAACTACGCTCAGGTCCCCAATTGGAGTCAACAGCCCACACAGCCTCACCAATTAAGCCACACATCTCTGCTGCGGCGTGCGCAAGGGAGGTGGGACGTTTAGTCCCACCTCGAAACAGGACGAACGAGTGTAGATGCATAAATTGTTTTTCTACCACTGCCTTATCGCCTCCTACTCACGGGGTGAGGTCCCTCTCCCCCTCTCACGGCCTCGTCCGCGGCACTGACCAAGCAGACCTGGCCTTGACCCGTTTACCCGACCGACTCCTCGCTCACCACCCATGCCGGTGAGCCTGGACCCGGGTATCCGTTAGGTCCGATTACCCAACCCGAATGTGGCTCGAGGAGAGCGAACCGAAATAGAGAAGAGAGAAGAGAGGAACGCTATGCAGGGGAAGGGGGGTTTTGTTGTGGAAAGCTACACTCCACACTTAGCCAAATCCAAGAAAGAGAAAGAAGGAAGAAGGCAAGGCAGCGAAGAAGGAAGAAGAAGCCAAGGAAGAGAAAGAAGACAGAGAAGGTAAAGAAAAGAGCTGCAGAGAAGCCAAGGAAGAGAAAGAAGAAAGAAAGAAGGAAGAAGAAGAAAGGAAAAGGACCAGAGAAAAAGCCAAGCCAACGACAGAGAAAGAAAGGAAGGAGAGGCCAGAGAAGGAAGAGAAGAGAGATTGCAAGAGAAATCAAAGGAAGAAGGCAGAGAAAGAAGAAAAAAGAGAGCCACTGTAGCACATCATTTTTAAGATGTCTGATTTTGTAATCAGGCGTTCAATTCTTCATAAACTCTCCATTTATTTTTAGCTACCATTATTCATATACTCATGCTTTATATTTTTAATTAGATTTTTAAGTAGTATTATGTGTTCAAATTGCATTCATTATTGAGGTTAGAGCGTGAATTACATTTGCTCCCTGTGTTCGACCTTGGACTTTAAATTCGAGTAATAAAATTATTTGTTTTGAACACTTTTTCTGTTGTACTACAACGTGACCTTTTTAAAACCCGATCAAGTGCTCTTAACAATGTGTTATAGGAGCAATTAACTAAGTTGGGAAGGTCCTTGAGGAATAAAAAGGTGACGGAGGACCTAATTGGACGTGAATTACGCCGTCAACCTCTGCCATGGACAGTGAAGGTCGCCGGTGGATATGGAGGTGGTCTAGGCAATTTAACTGATAAATTTGAGGGAAAAGAAGTGGAGGAGAATCGTAAAGGGAAGAGGAAGGTGATCAGGTGCATGAAAAGTGAAATAGAAGTCCAACGAGGCTGGACTTGGCCACGCCGAAGTCGGAGAAGGAAGTATGAGATTAAGCTTCACTAAGCTAATCTACCTATCTAAATTATCCTTAACTAACATTATCTACTCTACGATTACCTAGACGAAGTGAGTGGAAGGGATCTCCGTCGATAGCTGCGTGATGGAGGACAAAATCAGAGCGTTCAAGGAAGATCTCTGGCGAGAAAGGAAGTGGAGAGGGAGAGTGGTGGCGCGCTATCAAGCCCTGTCACGGTTGCGGAAGAGGAAGAGGGGGTGAGGGAGGTGAACGCCACTGGCAGAGACGCTCCGATAGAGAGGTGAGAGGTCACCAGAGTTGGTTGGACGAATATCCTATCGTCGGTGATGTAAACATATTTACACTACTTAAGATGTCTATTTATGCATGTTCTTAAGCATAGGATTGCATTGCATGCTATAAATATTGCATAACATGCATCATCTTGCATTTAGAGTAGTTTGAATAAAATGGAGGTTGATTGTCCCCTTTTATGTGCTTGGATAGACTAAACTTTTTATCGGGGCCTCGGATCAAAGATCCAACCGTATATATGTGAACAGGGCGACGACTGGAGTTCAACGACTTCAAGATCGCCCTAATCAGGCATCTGTAGCATCAGATAGTGATCGGGGAATCCCAGAAGATCAAGGGCTAAGATGGTGTAAATCCGCACTTCAAACGACAAATCCGACCGCACGGATGGATTCGGATCGACGATTACAGCCTAATGATGCAAAAATCGAGTAAATCCGACACCCGTGGCACCATCTAGATCATCCAGAAGATGGATGGCCAAGGTGGCGCCACGTGGCGCCATTTCGGTCACCCAATCTCCCGCACGCACCTGCTGAAGCCCTTGCATCCGCCCTTCCCCGCCGTTGGATCAAGATCCAACGGCTGTGGATGCACGCGCTTGATTTCATCCGCGCGACTATTTGGACGGCGTAGCGCAGCGGTTCAGCGCCTTATCATGAGGCGCTAGCGTGGAATCGAGTCGCAGCGAGCAGGCGAGGGGCGCGGGCGATCGGGTGCGGGTGAGCATCGAATCACGATCGAACGGTCGTGCGCGCCGGATAGCGCCCACGCACTATTGCACGTGCGACGGTAACGCGGCATCGCACGCGATCAGGCACGTGCTGAGGAGACGGGCGTAGCACAATCTGAGCTGTTCGATCTCGCGATTGGACGGCTGAGAATGGCCGGACATGCACGTACGTTGCACTCGCGGGCAAGCGAGTGGGCGCGCGTCGCCCACTACGCCCACGTTCAGACCTTTAGCGACGGTTTTATCCGTCACTAAAGGTCCTGAATTAATGTTTTTAAAGTTGTAATGACGAAATTGCCCCCAATCCTTGCAATTATAAAAGGAGATCCCCTCCACATTACATTCTCATCCCTTCCTTCTGTTCTCTCCCTCTCCAAAGCTTAAGAGAAGCTTGTCCCACACCCGGGATGCTTCTCGCAAGATAAAGTCAATTTTTCATCCCCCTTTCGGAAGCGGATCCCGTGACGACGACGACGTGCTGCCACGTTCTCCTTCATCCTGCTTCGTCCTCCTTTGTCCTACTCCATCCTCCTTCGTCCAGGTGTCGTCCCATCCGGCTCATCCTCCAAGTGATCGTTGAGGAGGATATTTCT
This sequence comes from Thalassia testudinum, assembly GCA_037157565.1. Classification (NCBI taxonomy): domain Eukaryota; kingdom Viridiplantae; phylum Streptophyta; class Magnoliopsida; order Alismatales; family Hydrocharitaceae; genus Thalassia; species Thalassia testudinum. Next base: position 62,743,660 of record JAZHRO010000030.1, read on the forward strand.
CTCTCCATTCTTTTAATGCTTTCTAGAGTAGATTTATTATTTTCTATTGTAATCATTTTCCCACTTGCTAGTGTAATGAACAATCGTTCTAATGATGAAATTCTATGTTTATTCTATATCTCATTTTGATTTTTGTTTGTAATATTCTTTCTCTCTCTCTCTTTTCTATTTATTGTAAGTAGTTAGATAGTTCTAATTAATTGAATTATTTCGTGACAAATAAAAACAAATGCGTTATTTTTAAATCAAACGTCCGTCTCCCTGTGTTCGACCCGGAATTTTCATTTCGGTATAAATTTTATTTGTTGAACACAAGTTCTTCGCTTTCAAACTACAACGACAAGGTCTTCAAAACTAAACACGTTAGTGTAGCAACTCGCACGTTCAACATTTTGACGCCGTTGCCAGGGAGATGACGATTTTTGATTTTTTTCTTCGCGTTTTCTAACTTACAAATCATTTGCCTCACTTCTCTCCTTTCTTATTGGGATTGCAGGTACTCTTTTGAGACGAGCAAAAGCGGTGGATTGGAGTAAAGTGTTGTGGAAAGTTTTGTAAGTTATCCCCCACTTCCAAAACATTAGTTTACATTCCACCACATAATAACACAAACATTAATCAACCTAGGTGTTCTTATAAACTCTAAGGTTAGATTGTTTGTTGTTTGACACCCACACCCAGCCCAACCCCCACATTAAAAAAATAGAAAAATTAAAAAAAAATCTCACAGAGGTACACAACCTCATCTGATTTTCAAACTCAACCGGTAAACCAATCTTTGGAGCCGATACACACATCCAAACACATAATTGAGTAGAAATCAGATTAGGTAATCATTTGTGTACCTAATTAAGTGGTGCAACAGGCCGATTGTTTGAGTTGATTGGGCCACACCACTTCAATTAAAATCAATTCATTAAGTAGCTGCCAGTTAGGTTCAACTATTAAGGATTTACTAGGCACTCCACATTCTTTTTATGCTTTAGAGGAAAACATCTTCACCTGTACTTTCAAAACCTGGTGTGCCAACAAAACTTGTTTGAAAACACCTAAAGTTGAATCCTAAAAGCTACTAAGCAAGATTTGAACTCTAAAATTCACCACATCAAAAATAATCTTACATGAAAACCACTGGTTGTGCACACACACACAAATCAATCAATCTTTAAGGGTACAGCCCAGATAAAGGGCCCATCACATTCTAAAGCACATTCAAACCTAGCCCTAAATAAAATAGAGTAGACGTTGGCCTTAAGGATTTGACTCGCTCTTCAGAGCCCAGAATAAGATTATTTTCGATTAGTCTGTTTCTACTGTTCAATCTGATGTCTAGCTGGGGGAGCAAAATCAAACGATTGTGGCTAGGGGGTACACTAGGAGCCGGAGGCGCAAGCCGAAGGAAGAACCTTCTCCCCAGTCCCTCCTAACTGGTTGGATTGAACAGACAGAAGTAGATCAAATCATTTTTTTATCTCAAGATGGGTTTTGGGAGTCTGTAGGTCTTTAGGCTAGCCCACTTAAGGACAGGTTTGATTGTTTGTATTGCAGGACGCCTTTCTTCCTCTCGTCTCTCATGAATCCTTCCACATATTACACTCATTCCTGCTCTTTTCATCCTATTTTGAATTATCCTCAACATGATGATTATCCCGACTCGTACTGTAATCAACCATCAGTTAGTTGGGATAACTCGGATTGGGGATACAGTTCCGGACCTCTGTGTTTAGGGTCTAACCCTAAACACTTTGATTGTGATTTCTATCCTTCTCAAAGCCACATCGATTATAGATCGTCGACCTTTCATGAACAACCTAATACGATCTACAATCAAGAAGGATACATTGATCCTTACCCATCCTTTGATTACATTGCCTTTTGGTTATCACTACCGTTTGAACAATCCAAAATGACCTATTATCAGGAAGGGTATAACGAATCTCAATTCGTTAATTCCCCTGCATTGACCCCAAACACGCCCAACCCTGGATCAACTCATTTGGTTCATGGTAACCAGGTTCAAGATAAGGTTCTGGCTAACTTGAGGAATATCATACAATCTTTAGAAGTTCAGCTAATACCTTGCATTGAGAGATTGGAGCCCCTGATTGAAATGATTGATGATTTGAACAAGTCTTTGTTGGATTGGCTCGAAGATGTTAAGGATAAGAACCCGAGTGAGTTTCTACTTGGGAAATTAGCAAAATTGAGGATGAGATTCGTAGTCGCTTTGATTTAACCATGGGATGATTCCCAGGATGAACTCCCTTCAGGAAAGCCAGTGACAACCCGCTCAGGCACCTGTTGGGGGGAACACATGTTACGAGGCTGACCAGATTGAATTAAAGCAACCAATTAAGGATGATCTTATTTCTTCACCTGAGATCCCTGAGCCGGGGAATGGGGAAACGTATGTCTCCATGGATCAAAAAGTGACAAATGATTTTGAGACATATATTAATACGGATCTTGATTCTGATGGTGAAGATTCAATTTGCAAAGTCTCACATGAGTCTATGGGACACGATTTCTATGAAACGATTAGGCTTGAGGAATCTAATAGATCATTTGATAGCCCAAGAATTGAGGAAACTGATCTTATTAGGGCACACATTACGGATCCAGAATTGCATTTTCTGGAGGATTCAATTCAATGCCCTGATTGTCAGTTACACCCCGTTGAGCTTATCGATGATTCTATTTCTGAGATAATTAGACCCAAGTCAATTTTGATTCAGCCACATCATTTAGACTTGGGGATTTCAGATGGGGTGATTAATATGCAAGAGGTCCCGGAAATTGACATGCTGAATGAGGAGGATAGGAGCCGAGAAGTTCTGATTTGGGAATCTAGTTCCGGAGGAAGTACAAGACTGAGTCAAAGGGTGCCTATTAAGTGGAAACCATCAAACCAGGACCCTTACGACATTTGTTTTAAGGATGTCAAACCAAAGCACACATTCGATGATTATCCTTTTGAGCTTCAATTCTCTGTAACTCGACTTTCTGGCCTTGGGTTGCATCCTCATAAATCGCAGGCCCAACCCCGCTTGCATACTGATTTTATGTTTTGGGTAATTTTTATCCAGAACCTAAGATATTCTCGATTATGGGGTATGGGTTTGCACCACAATTTGGTCCACATATGTGGACCTCTTCTGACAGGTCAGAGGTTGCTTCTGTTTATTCTGATTCTGACCTACACCTGTGAATTCTTTACCTCTCCTCTTTGTATAGTGTGCCTAGCTGAAGGCACTAAATTTAGCACGTATACAGTTCTTTATTTTATTTTCATCTCGGAACAGACCTGACATTCAAGCAATTCAGGTACTTTCTACGCTATTCCACTCTATTTTATGTCTTTTTAATACAATGAGAACATTGCATTAGATAGTCATGGGGTGGTGGATATTCATCTCTGAATTTATTCGTCAGCTCCGTAGATTTGTTTTATTTTCTTTTATTAAAAAAAATTTGGAATTAGGGAAGAGAACTTGGGTTTAAGAAAATTTTCAATCCTAGGAAATACTACATTATGATTTGAACACAAAGACCCTTCAGGTCTTTGGACTTAATCAGCCTGTGTATCCTCTAAATGTGGATTTGTCTTTCGAGTCCTCGCCATCTTAATTCTATCGTAATTAGAGTAAATAAGTTTGGGTGATAAGTATACGACTAATCAACCTACCCTCTGATTTGAGGAAATTTTTGAGTTTTGAGCATCTACACACTTTCTTTACACTGACTCGTTGTTCGGCGATTTTAACGAAAATTGGGTGGCTAATGAACCTTCTAGGTGATATGGATGGCAAGTTATCGTGGGTAACAGCTCATAGGTAGGTTGTCCAGAGCCCAGTCACTGGACCTTTCTCTTTTTGCTGCCTTTAGGTAAATCTTAGACCAGGGAAGCCACCTACTTAAAAAAAAAATCAAAAAGAAAAGGTTAAAAGAAAAGGAAAAAAGAAATAAATCATACTTCGCCGCACGAGTATGGCTGGCAAGTTGGTGGTGGTAACAGCTCATCGACCGATTGTCCAGAACCCAGCTCAATAAATGCACTGAAAATTCCCAAAACACTTAGGAAGAAGCAGAGAAGTAGAATAAATCGAGAAGATATACACAGGACTCACCCTTGTGTTGACCCCGTAAAAAAATAAAAGTAGGGAGAAAGCTATCGGTTGTAAAGATACACCTTTAGGCAGAATTCTTTTTAGGTCACCTAGAGGTGTAGAAATTCGAAGTCCGTTTTAACTGCCGATCAACGAGCCTATCACCTTCACAATAAGATGCTTAGAACTTAGGGTTCTCATCAAATCTTGGGTGAGTTGAATGGCCGTAGAAAGCCACTCTTAAATCCTAAAACTTGAAAATAAAAAAAATAGAAAAGAAGAAAAAGAGAAAAATAAATTTTTCTTTGAATAAGGGGAGGGCTTGAGGCGGTATGCATTTTGGCAGATACTCAGGCACTGTTGTGTCTTTGAAAATTCAGATCCTAAGTAGATATTTTCTTATTGATTGAAAATAACTCATGACTAAATAATCCAACCTGATTCTTTTATAAATAGTATATAGTTTTTGCTAGGGACTAGCAAAATATAGGCATGAAGGTATGATGTAAACATGTTTACACTACTTAAGATGTCTATTTATGCATGTTCTTAAGCATAGGATTGCATTGTATGCTATAAATATTGCATAAAATGCATCATCTTGCATTTAGAGTAGTTTGAATAAAATAGAGATTAATTGTCTCCTTTTATGTGCTTGGACAGGGCAAACCTTTTATCGGGGCCTCAGATCGAAAATCTAGCCGTACATATGTGATCAGGGCGACGATTGGAGTTCAACGACTCCAAGATCACCCTAATCAGGCATCTATAGCATCAGATAGTGACCGGGGAACCCTAGAAGATCAAGGACTAAGATGGTGTAAATCCGCACTTCAAATGACAAATCCGACTGCACAGATGGATTCGGATCGACGATTGCAGCCTAATAACGCAAAAATCGAGTCAATCCAACACCCGTGGCACCATCTATATCATACAGAAGATCGACAGCCAAGATGGCACCACGTGGTGCCATCTCGGCCGCCCAATCACCCGCATGCACCTGCTGAAGCCCCCGCATCTGCCCTTCCCCACCGTTGGATCAAGATCCAACGGCTATGGATGCGCGCGCTTGATTTTATCCGCGCGACTATTTGGACGGCGTAGCATAGCGGTTCAGCACCTTATCGCGAGGCGCTGGCGCGAGATCGAGTCACAGCGAGCAGGCGAGGGGCACAGGCGATTGGGTGCGGGCGAGCGTCAGATCTCGATCGAACGGTCGCGTGCCCCCGATAGCACCCACGTGCTATTGCACGCGTGGCGGTAACACGACATAGCACGTGATCGGGCGCGCGCTGAGGAGGCGGGCGTAGCGCGATCTGAGCTGTCTGATCTCACGATCAGACGGCTGAGAATGGCCGGACGTGCGCATGCATTGCGCGCACGGGCAAGCGAGCGGGCGCGCTCGCGCCGCCCACTATGCCCACGTTCAGACCTTTAGCGACAGTTTTATCCGTCACTAAAGGCCCTAAATTAATGTTTTTAAAGATGTAATGTCCAAATTGCCCCCACTCCTTGCAACTATAAAAGGAGACCCCCTTCACATGAAATTCTCATCTCTTCCTTCTCTTTTCTCCCTCTCCAAAGCTCAAGAGAAGTTTGTCCCACACCCGGGATGCTTCTCGCGAGATAAAGTCAATTTTTCGTCCCCCTTTCAGAAGTGGATCCCGCGACGACGACAACGTGCTACCTCGTTCTCCTTCATCCTGCTCCGTCCTCCTTCGTCCAGGCGTCATCCTGTCCGGCTCATCCTCCAAGCGACCGTCGAGGAGGATATTTCTCTCTCCATTCTTTTAATGCTTTCTAGAGTAGATTTACTGCTTTCTAGTGTAATCATTTTCCCACTTTCTATCGTAATGAGAAATCGTTCAAATGATGAAATTCTATGTTTATTCTACATCTCATTTTGGTTTTTGTTTGTAATATTCTTTATCTCTCTTATTCTCTCTCTCTCTTTTCTATTTATTGTAAGTAGTTAGGTAGTTCTAATCAATTGAATTATTTCGTGACAAATAAAAACAAACGCGTTATTTTTAAATCAAACGTCTGCCTCCTTGTGTTCGACCCGGAATTTCCATTTCGGTATAAATTTTATTTGTTGAACACGAGTTCTTCACTTTCAAACTACAACGACAAGGTCTTCAAAACTAAACACGTTAGCTTAGAAACTCACACGTTCAACAATCAGCTCAATAGGGGAAGAGGGTAGGGAACTAACCATTAAAATCGGAGGGGTGGAGGGTTTTAAATAGGTTGCGGTGGTGGTAGAGGGAGCTGTACTTGAACGGATGGAGGCCTAAGTGCAAGGTAACCATCGACGTCGTCTCCAATGCCGGTGAACTTAACTTCGAACCCTAATTAGGATTAGAGCTTCATCTGGTCCGTCAAATGCGAAGAGGAAGGTGAGCGGAAGCTCTAGAGCTGTAGCGGAGGAGTTCAGGCGAGGGGTGGGTTGTGAACGAGCGGTGTGGTGACCGGACACTCTCAGCCGTCTAGTGCGAGGAAGAAGAAAACAACGGTGTACACAGGGACTTATTTGCAAGAATTCCTAAGGACCTAGATTGAATAAAAGGACTCAATGGAAATAGAAACTTAAGGACTAAAACATAAACTGAGGTTTTCAAGGCTTATTTTAATTTGATTCTTTTTCAACATTTTATATATGATTATAAATTAGATAAATATTATATATATACCTTGAATTTACATTTTTGACCTTTTTAGCTTTATTTATTTAATTGATTAAATTACTTAAGTTATTACATACTTAAGGCTAAATATTTATAATGCTAAATTAAATATTAATTAAGTAGCTAAATATTTATAATTTGAGTCCTAATTATTATTTAAATTATTAATAACATTAATTGACATTTAATTTAGTATTATTAACTTATTTTATGGTCCTTTAATATATTGTCCCTTATATCATAATTAAACCCTAAATAGACATATTCCTAGATAATTAACTAGGGAAGCTAGTTAATTAGGGGTATTTAAAAGCTATGATGAGTCTCTCATCAAATGGCGTACTCCCATCCACCCAATCACCCAAGCATGCCGAACACCTTCATCAAATGATCAATGCATCTTAGTCGTTGGATCATCGATAGGGGTGTCAAACTCTCTTTCATCAGATGTCAATAGGGGTGTCAAACTCCCAATTGTTCCCTTCTAGACTTGCGCGCATTGATGTCCTTTCTCTTTCAAGTATTGTCAACATTTTAGTACAAGAAAATGTTCAATAGACTATCAGGTTTTACCAAGATTAGTGAAATGACCCCAGTGGCTATCATGTGATTTTTGATTCGTCCGGGTGGTCTCAATAAATTCTTTTCACGTGTCAAGATGAACACTTAAGGTTGGTTTTATCATTTTTAGGACCCCAGGGTACCTTCTATAATTTTCGCATGCCATTAGTATGCCCGAAAATTCGTGAGTAATTCTCCAAAATTTTGAGGGTCTTTTCAAAATTCTTATGTGCTAGTTAACCCCTATAGGGACCCCTGGGTGTCTCCCTAAGTCTTGAGGGTTTTCGTAGAAAGTTTGCTCATTGAGAGGTGGTCAAGGGGTCTAATCGTAAACATCCTTCATGTTGAGGAGCAGGATGCAAAATGCACACCCCTAGTTTTATCAAAATGGACCCCTATCAATGAACCCCAAAATCATAAGTGAAAACAAGAAATATTTCCGACCCCACCCTTTAAACCCTTAAGCCCTAACTCTAGGCTCTAAAACCCCCTCTTCTCCTTGTTATTCGCACCCTCCAACACACCTTAACGGTGCACCCTCACCAGCTGGCGAAGGCAAGGAGCAATGGTCGAGTGAGAGAGAGAGCGCATGCAGGGGGGGGGGGAGTGGCACGCACCTCTCTTCTTTCCCGCCCAACGCAGGAGGTGGAGGGCGTGATTAAAACTTACGTGCGTGCTTGCGATGGGCGAGAGAAGAGGTGCAGGTGGGTGCATCTAACGACCACATGGACACGGGGTGCGATTTGAGGGCGACGCGAGGACCAATCCCAATACGCTACATGGTGGGATCCGTTTCGCAGTGTTATAAAATTATGTTCGTTGCAGTATATTGCGAAAAACGATTACCAGTTTATTACAATTTATTACTCGGAATTTTAAAATTTCCCGAGATCGAACTCAGGGAGCACACTTTGATTCTAGAAGCTTACAAATTCACAATTATGAAATACAAAAATTTAAGAGAGAGAGAGAGAACAAAAGAATCCTTTTCTTCTCCTTTCTTTCTTCTCTTTCCCTTCTCTTCTTTTTCTGCCTTTCCCTTTTTCCGACATCTGATTCTTTGAATCAGATGCCATATCGGCCCCGTTTCTACAGTGCCTCCTTCTTCTTTCTTCAGTTGTCTTCTCGTCCTTTCCTTCTTCTTCTTTCTCCTTCAGCTGCTGCGGCTCTTCTCCTTCTCTTTCTTTTCTCTACAGCTTTCCTCCTTCCTGACTTCAGCTCCTTCCTTCTTCTGCAGCAGCTCCTTCTTGGCTTCTTCTTCTTTTCTTCTTGCTGCTACATCTTCTCCGCCTGCTTCTTTCTTCTTCTCTTTGCGGCTTAGTCCTTGTCGCTTCTCTTTTTCTTCTTCTCCACCTATTCCCTGCACACACGAACGCAAAACCTACCCCTACCCTTCCCTGCGTCTCTCTCTCTCTAAATCTCTCTTTGGTACGCTCTCCCAGAGCCGGGTAATCGGGTCGGGTCTCGTGCCCGGGTCCAGGGGCACTGGCATCGGTGGTGCGCGAGGAGTGCACAAGTAGGATATTCGAGTCGCAGGTAAGGTCCACATGGGCAGTGCCGCGGACGAGACCGAGTGAGGACGAGGGACCTCACCCCTATGTGACTTGAGGCGAATAGCCTCAGTCACTTTTTTCTCTTATGCAGGTGCAGGCGTGCCTCCGCTTCCGAGGTAGGACTAAAATCCCACCTGTTGCTTCGTGCGCCTGCAGGAGAAAGGCGTGATCCATTAGGGTAGCGGCCAAAGCCTTCGACTCCAATTGAGGGCCTGAGTGCATGCGTGAGAGTGTTCCGCACCTGCTGGACCTGGGAACCTAGAGTGCCGCAGCCTGGAGCAGCTTGTGAAGCAGCTTCAACCTGCTCGTCAATGGCGGCGAGCTGCTCTGTCCCTGAAAACACGAACACGGCCTCGCGGCCCTGTCAAATACCTTGGGGAGCTTCACCAATGTGTGGCGAAAGTGCTGAGGTGGTCAGCGTGGTGCGGAGGCGTCTACGTGAGTGTGCCTAGGGCACACTGTGTGCATATGTGTGGATGTGTTCGGGGGCGTGTTTGGGTGAGCAGAGTGGTGGTGTGAGTGAGGGGAAATGTTAAGTGGAGTGAGGGGATGCTTATGGACTTGTCGACGAGGGGTGGAATGGCCTGTGGAGGTGGAGCGGCCTCGCTAGAGTTGGTGGCCGGAGGTGGAACTGATGGTGGTGGTAGTGGCAGTCGAGGGACCAAAATTAAAATTTGTTGAGGGGGAAATAAAGAGGGGAGAAAACGGAAGAACTTTTACCTAGCTAAGCAGACGAAGAGGGGCAGGAGGCGGACGGCTCAATTCTACCATCGCCGGAGATGACGCCTTGTGAGGAAGATGACGACGATGAGGAAGATAGACCAGAGGGTGCCTGCTGGTACGGCGAGGCACGGCGAACGATGGCGGAGCTAACCTTGCCACTGGTATGGTGGTAGGGCGACGAGAGAGGAAGTGGAGAGTCACCGGAGCCTGCGGGCGAATGACCGGAGGAGGAGGAGACGAAGTCTGGGGATTTTCCTCAGCCAAAATGGGCTTGAAGTGACCGGCAGCCCCTGCCGTTCCTTAAATAGCCGTTGGTGAGGAGAAGATCTCGAGGAGAGAGCATGGGCAGCTTGACGGAGAATGGCCGGAGAAGAGACCCATTCCTCTCATGCATTCGCACAAAGAGGCATGGGCAATGGCAGGGCATGGGAGGGGATCCATGTGGAAGAGGATGATGCAGGGAACCCCCTTTCATTTCTAAGGCCAATCCCCATGCCCTGCGCGGCGTCATCCTCCGTGCAAAGTCGCCGGAGGTATGGGTAGCCGCGTGGGGTGGCGAAAGGACCATTTTGCAAAGAACGAAAGAAAAGTTGGGGGGCAAACTGCAAGGGTTCAAAAAGTTAAGGGTCAAAAAGTAATTTATGAGGACCAATTTGTAAAGTAGGTCAAAATGGCCTTCCCTTAAGTCCAAATTTTGGTACAAACCTAATTTGGACCTAAGGAATCTAATGGTAAAGTTTGATTTTAGGTTTGACCACGTTTGACTGGTCAATTTGGATAAAAACCTAAATTAGGTTAAAAATTGGGTATGGTTCTTAATTTAGGTCAAGACAGGTTCCAATGGCCAAATTGAAGGTTCTAAAACCTAGGGGATATTTTTTCATGAATTTTAGAGGGTTTAATTGACTTTTATCTTGCCTGAAACTTCATGAATTAAAGTAGGTTTGTTTTAGGGTTACAAAATGTCATTTAATTTCTATAAACTGCTATAATCCTTTTTAGATCAAATCATCCCACTTTCTTTCTTGTTAAGCCATTTGACCTGTGTTTATACCCTTAGACATCCCGTTTGTGTACTACATTGGTAAAATTACAGTTTTACCTCTTGTGAGTTGCTTCATTTTCAGATTTATAGTTCTTTTATTTAGGCTTTCCCTTAGATTTTGTAGGAGCTTTTGAATACTTATTTAGGTAAAAATGTGCTAGTTATAACTCATGATGAGGCTCTCATCACTACATGTCGCCGCACAGAGAGAGGGCAAGGAACCGCTTCAAGAGAACTAGTCAGCCTGAGTTGGCCCACGACCGGTTCACGAGACCTAGTAGCAATGTTTGGGTCGATTCAGGGTCCAAAACAAAGTCGGATTCTCACACAAAAGGTACTATTGGAAAGTTAACAAAATTTTCTACGTTTTGGTGCCAATCTTGACCTTGATTGCACGTGTTTAATGTATTGAAAAATTATTATTGCCTTAGGATTTACACTCGGGACTGACACGATCCCCAAGAGAAGCTCCGCAGTGGCTGGCGAAGGCACAGGCAGATTGCCCACGCCCCCATTCTTCCCGGTTGGATCAAGGTAGAGTGGTTTTCTCCTTCTATTTCCTCTTTGGTTTGGTTAAGTGAATGCTTTAGGTTAAGGAATCCAGTTATTGCAACCTAAGTTACACGGTATGAGTTTGAAATTTGATTTAACCCATCTATTTACTTGAATTGTTGAGCGCATACACCATCCGTTTGTAATGTGAACGAATGGCGCACTATTTTCATGCCTAGCTTTAGTCATTAATGGTCCTCTACCAACCTACCCTTGTGAATTAAGTGTCTTGACCATTGTTGATCGTACTCGTAATAAATTACCATGTTGTGCCGCTACTGAGTCGAGTGTCTTGCTTTGCTAGGTCCATGTCCTAGCCTTATGAGTTTGACATAGAAGTGGTTTTGCTATCCATTTCCTTAGCCAGTATGGTGGTGGTCACAATTAAATTAACAACCTAATCTAAAGATGTTTGTTAAATACACGTATGATATCATGGAGCTTGATTGATACAGAATAAACCCTAATTATGTGATTGATGCATGTTTATCTTTAATGCATGGAACTACTATTGAATGGGTCGGGTTGTAATGGAATAAATCCTAATTATGTAATCGATGCCTGTTTATCTTTAATGCATGGAACTACTATTGAATGGGTCGGGTTGTAATGGAATAAATCCTAATTATGTAATTGATGCAAACTCCCCATTGAGTGGCTCTAGCCTCGATGTGGCTTTGGGTGTGAGTAGCTACTAAACATGTGATGGACACTTAACCCTCACCATACGAATATATCATCCCAGGGGAATACATTAGTGACATAACTTGGGCTATACATGAATCTTAAGGAGAAAATTGTAACTAGCTCCAAGCATGATTAATGTTTGATTCTATACCAACGTATGAAACTAGCAACCAACTAGGGTTACATATGAATTCTAAGGTAAATTAGAGAACTCTGCTTATACACGGAATGTTGGTCATGTAAATGCCAAGCTGTCAGTAACTAGGGTTGTATTAAACACTAAGGCAAACTAGAATGATTCTTGATTTGAAACTTGGAAATGAAGCATGCGTGAGTGGGTGACGAATGTGGGGCTGATACGAGTTGATTCGAGTTCTGATGTGGGGATGAGTTGGCCCTTGAGCACATGATGAGAGACTCATTATGGCTCTTAAATACCCCTAATTTACTAGTTAATTAGCTAGGAATATATCTATTTAGGGTTTAATTATAATATAAGGGATAATATATTAAAGGACCATAAAATAAGTTAATAATACTAAATTAAATGTCAATTAATGTTATTAATAATTTAAATAATAATTTGGACTCGAATTATAAACATTTAGCTACCTAATTAATATTTAATTTAACATTATAAATATTTAACACTAAGTATGTAATAACTTAAGTAACTTAATTAATTAAAATAAATAAAGCTAAATGGGTCAAAAATGCAAATTCAAGGCATTTGTATAACATTTATCTAATTTATAATTATATATAAAAAGTTGGAAAAGAATTAAATTAAATTTAACTTTAAATGCCTCTGATTACGTTTAGGTCCTTAGAATTCATTCCAATTGAGTCCTTTATTCACTCTTAGGTCCTTAAGTTTATTTGCTAACGGGTCCTTGTGAGCTCAATGTCTATGTCTTCTTCTTTATCTTCACAAGCACAGACAGCTGACGAACGTCGGTGACTGTACCACATGATCACCTATCATCCCATGTCACATCTCTTCCACTGCTACTGCCATTGATAGGCTCACCACCTCCTTCACATCCGACGGTCCGGATGCACCTCTAATCCTATTTAGGTTAGGTGAATAACTTCACCAGTGTCGGAGACGATGCTGGTGGTTACCTTGTACCTAGACCTCCAACCGTCTAGGTACAGCCCCCTCTACCACCACCGCAACCTATTTAAACCCCTTCACCCCTCCAATTTCAAGGGTCAACTCCCTTCCCTCTTCCCCCACCGTAGTCGACGATAGGTTATTCCTCCGTAACCTTTGGGGACCTCTCACCACCACTTCGGAGCGTCTCCGCCAGAGGCATTCGCCTCCCTCACCTACTCCTCTCCCGCGGCCATGACAGGGTTTGGGAGCATGCCACCACTCTCTCTCTCCGCTTCCTTTCTCGCCGGAGCTCTATCCCCAAATCCTCTGATTTTATCCTCCGTTACGTGGCTTTCGACGGAGATTTCTTCCCCCTACTTTGTCCAGGTAACAGTAGATTAGCTAGGTTTAGTTTAAAGTAGTTTAGGTAGCTAGTTAGTGTAGTTTAGGCTTAGCTTCAGACTTTCTTTTCCGACTCCAACAAGGTCAAGTCCAGCCTCGTTGGACTTCAATCCACTCTTTTACTACCTGAACACAATCCCTACCCCCTCACGATCATCCTCTACTTGTTTCCTCATTATTTTATCAGCTGATTTACTTAGTTCATCATCACCTTCACCGGTGACCTCCACTGTTTATGCCAGAGATCCCCGAGCTTAGATCACCTTCCTAGGGGCCCTCCGTTACTTATACATCATCTAAGGGCCCCGATCGATGTTTTAATTTGATAAATAAACGCTTACATAAAAAATGCCTAAATCTCATTTCAACCTCTAAGCTACTATCAATGGCGAGCTAAGAGGATTTAATTCACTTAATGGATCACATTTAAACCATCGTCACATGATATTACGTAGTTCTCCCCACTCAATTGAGTGAGAGGAGCCCATCTGAGTTCCAGTGAACTCAGATTGTGTTCTATGATTTAAAGCATATCTTGTGATTTACTTTTTAATTACTTTACTTGTTGCATTCTTGAGGTTCTGTGTGACCTCAGGAAGCTCTTGAGATCATTTATGGTCAGAAGCGTGGAGTTTTGAACTCCATTCCCTCGGAACTGAACTCACCGAAGCTTCGTTAGAAGTGTGGAGTTTTGAACTTCGTTCCCTCAGAATTGAACTCACTGGAGCTCTGGCGAGCTCCGGTGAGTTGATTTGAGCTTCAGCCCATGATTTGACCCAAGAAGCTCTAGAATACATCTATAAGGCCTAAGGATCAGGAATTGATGATTTTTATTGCATTTTGAGGTCTACAGCTCCTTATTGATCTCCGTCTTCTCTAACTCCAACGGAGTTGGAGAGACGTTTCTGTTAGGATTCAAATCTTGAAACTTGGTTCAGAAGCTTGTGCGGAATTTATAGAAGTCATTCTTGATCTTTAATTGAGTTGATAGTCTCTGGATTGTTCCACCGAACAGACCTTCATTTCGTCTCAGGTGGTAGTGCTTTTAATTGAGGTTCAAAAGCACTTCCAGAGCACTCAAAATAGGACTTTGATGTTTTGAATCAATTCTGAGGGTTTGACGTGTGTTTGTGCGTGTGTGTTAAGAAGTGTCGTTATAGTCGCACTTGCAACATCGATTTTAAAATAAGTAAACGAAGGTGAGTCCGAGTGTCGGTCTCAGGGAGGCGTGGAAATTGGATTTTTGCTTTTCACTTGTTGTCACAGAAAGTGCGGAGTTTTGCCTGCGAAAGGTGCGATTTTGAAAAGCGAGAGAGAGAGATAGAGAGAGAGAAAAGGTTTAGGGTTAGAAAGCTCTTTGTTTTAATCAGGCAACTTGAACAGAAATTAAAATGACAATAGAATGGAAAATAACTTCATTAATCATACACTTGTAGTTCATAACTTACAACATTAAATACATGCTTCGACAAAAGTAATAGAAAGCTTAAAAGAGAGAGAGTGTGTGTGGAGAGCGACGAGGTAGCCACGGCGGTGGAGGAGGCTCCGTCGGCGGCTCGTCGCCTCCGGTGATTACAAGAGTGCCTAAAGCTAGCTAAGAGAGGGGTGGAGTAGTTGCAATGGGGAGTGAATGCCTTGAATGGTGGTTGGAGGGGGTTTAAATAGAGTTAAGGGCTTCCTAAAAGAAGAAGGGGATTTAGCGACATCCAGAGCGTCTCTAAAACCACTCCCAAAAACATCGGTGAAGCCCTCCAGCCGCTGGTCAGCCGCCAGCCTCGTTTCTTCTCCTCATGCGATCCGCGGCCGCTGAACGAGAGCCGTCCGATCTAGTCTTCCTCGGCTCCGCGAGGATCGCGCCTCAGGTGCGCGTGTGCGCGTGCGTCATTGCCCGGCGTGCGCGTGCGCGTGGACGCTCGTGAGCTGCGGTCGCGCCGCGTAGCAAGATCTCGGCCACCCGTTGCTGATCGGGCGGCCCAATTTCAGCATGTGCGTCCCCCGTCTTCAATTTCCACTCAGCGCGGCCCAAATCCGTGTCGCGTGCGTGCGGGCGTGCGCGCTAACCGTTGCGCCACGCCCGTCCTTTGTCGCGGCGACCGCGCGCGGGCGCGCGGGTCTCGGCCGTTCGATCGAAGATTGACGGCTGAGATCTGATCTTGGCATGATGGAGGTGCGACGTGCGGTGGGGCAAGGCTGACGTGGCACAATCTGGGCCTCTTGGGCCCATTGTAGGAGCTTCGGATGTCGGATTTGGCCGATCTTGAGTCCGTTGGACTCCGTTCGTCATTCTACATCTATCCGTGTGGTCCGATTGCTCATCTGAGGCCTGCTTTGACAAATGCTTACACAAATGGCCATTAATACAGTTTATAAGCAATCTTAGTACATGATGCATGCAATGCTCCCATTCTACTTGTGTTGTTCCTTTTATTCTAAAGATGGGTCATATTCAACATAATTATCACCCCCTTGTGTAGTGTTATCAGGGTTGAACTAAGTTGATTCAAGGTTTTAATTTGATCCGAGAAGACTTGATTTAGAAAGTCAACTTTGAATGGAAATTGGTCAACCCTGAGTTTAATTCGAGGAATCATTGATTAAATCTCTGAATTAAGGGTTTCAATTGATTTATGGGATGATTTAGAATGCATTTGAAATGATTTGATTGAATTATCTTGAGGATTACTTGGGATTTCATAAGTTGCACAGTTTGGGTTCAAACTGAAACCAACACTGTTCTTCAGTAATTTTGTCGAGATTTGAACCTCAAATCTACCAAGATCAGTTGTTATTGACCTTTTGATTCAACTCAGATCAGTTTTAGAGGTTGTTAGCTCTTTGTTAGCTAATTTTGAGCTCAAATTTGAGCTCTGTCCTTCCTGAATGAAGCTTTGAGCTCCATCTTCTTCCCTAAAGCTCTCATAGCATCTTTTCTCTACACATTTGATGCGAAATGATTCACTGAAGGCACACAGGCCTTCAGTTGAAAGCTATAGCCCTTTGTGAGATCAAATGACCTGAATTCTCTCTTCAGCGGGCCTAAATAGCCGTGCAAGACTTCTGTCTTCGTCCATCAAATCAATGGATCAATCTTGTTTGAAGCATCAAATTGATGCTTGAATCATGTAGAGCATTCCACCAGCTCTTGATCGAGCATTAGCTCGATCAATTTGACTAAGTGTGCCAGCTGGAATCTTCGTTTGAAGTTCGATCTGGAGTGAAGTGTATAGTCCTACATCGGGAACTATAGAGCACCAGCCTTAGTATAAGTTGTTTTTCTGCGTTGGACCCCCTGGTCATCAGTGTAGGGCGCAACTTACGAGCATTGGTTACATGGGTTCGTGCGTGTACACATGCCTGGGTGTGTGTGCAGCCTGTGGGCATGCATGCATGGGCCCGGGTGTGGGCGTGGATGTGAGCGGGCCTAATTAGGCCCAGTACTGTGCAATGTGAATAATATACGAGAATTCACCTAACTAAATAACTAGGTACGAGCTCTAGTAGGGTTTGGTCTCACCCCTGAGGGTGCTGTATATCCCCGAAAGAGCTTGGGTCTCCCATTAAACATCTTTTTATAAGTGAAGAGTAAAGTAGGCCTTAATTGAGCTGAAATCGACTAAGTGTGGAACTAAAGAAGACACAATATGAAAGATATAAAGAATAAGAGAAGAGGAGAGAAAAAGATAAAGGAAATAAAAGAAGAAAGCTCACGAGAGTTAAAGAAGAAGAGTTTGTAAAGAGATTAAAGAAGAGAAAAGACAAAGAGAAAAAGATAAAGGAAACAAAAGAAGAGAGCTCACGAGAGTTAAAGAAGAAGAGTTTATAAAGAGATTAAAGAAGAGAAAAGACAGAGAGTAGAGAAATATGAAAAAAGAAATTTTAGGAGAATCAAACGTTTGTATATTGTATCAGAAGTCCAATTTTACCTTTTAAGTCATCTAACTCTCTTTTCAAACGTCTGATTTCAGGGCTGAAGCTATTATATGATTTGTTTTGAGCTTTTAATTGTTGTAAGACATTGTTGACTCATGTATTATATTTTATGCCTTATGCTTTTGTAATAAATGTTGCAATAAACTTGTTTACCTGATTTTAAATGTTAGATTTCTTATGTAAACTTGTTTTCTTTCTAATGGAATTTTGCATGCTTTTACTTGTTCAATCTTTTGTGTAAGATTCATATGCTTAAAGTAATTTAATTATAATATGATTGATTAAGTAGTTAGTATTTTAAGCTTAGGGATTAATAGTGAATTAGGATTCAATTATGCCTCCCAGTGAACGACCTGGACTCAACTAGTTAAACAAAACTTAAAAATCTAAAATGTTTGGTTAACTTGACCCTGTACTACATTCATGACATTAATTCGAGTTAAACTAAGTTACATTTTTGTGTAATTAATTAAGTCTAATTAACTTAATTAACTGTATTGAGAATTAACCCATCAATACACACATACCAAGGAGAGCTGATTGGCCCGTTGTGTAGGGAAAGAGCTGACATCCACGGGTAGGGACCTGAAGTAGGCACGATATCGACTTTGTCCAATTTCTCAACTATAATCTCTAAATCCTTTAAACTGGGCTAATCGTGATCAAGTGAATGCCCTTTGGATGCTGATTTTGATGTGTGTGTGGATTTTTCCATGTGAATTGCGACATTGATGTGTTGTTAATCGAGTTTTCTGCTATCCCTTCAAACAATTCTTAGGCGGATTCTTCCTCACGATTAAAAGGTTCCATCCACAAGAGCCATCGACCAGATTGCAAATGCTCTCTTGCAATCCATAATAAAAGATGTGCATGAGTTGCCAACATGGGATGTTGTAATGTGGGCATTTCCTTTGTAATTTATGAAAGTGCTCCCACACTTCATGAATTAGTTCTTGGTTCTGAGTAAAAGTCATGATGGCTCGCCTAAGGGCATTGGTTCAACCTATAGGAAATAATTTCTTTAGGAAAGCAAATTCGAGTTCGACCCATGTAGAGATAGGTCGTGCGATCGTGCGGTACCGATAGGTGACTTTATCCTTAAGGCTAAAGGAGAACATCTTCATAAGTAGGATTTCCTGGTTTTGATTTCGAGGTCTAAAGGTTTGGGATAGGTTTTAAGATCCTCGATGTGTTGGAATGGATCCTCGGATGCATAACCATGGAAGTGTGGAATTAGACTTATAATGTTTGACTTTAATTCTGGTCGTTTTCCCTGACGAGAATCCTAACATTAGGTTCTACCTGAGCATTGGATGGATTGTAATAGTCTTGGAGTAGTGGCCTAGGTAAAGGACGAGGTGGAGAATGAGGAAGATCAGGATCAGGACCTGCCTCAGGTCGATGAGCCTGAAGGTTCTGAAGAGCAGCCGTCAACAGATTGATTTGACGGTTCTGCTTGAGTATCTGTAGATTCTGGCTCAGGAGCACCTCATGGATATCAAAAGGCTGCATCTTCCCCTTGCCAGAAGAAGGGATCTCGGGATTTGGGTTCTACGGTTGGTCCATAGAATCAAACGTAGAAAATGTAGAAAAAGTAGACGGGAAAGTTGGTTATTTTAGTGCAACTGGTCTGGGTAGACCTGTCAAAGAAGAGACAAGAAGCGGTTTCACAAATCGCCTCCCCTGCATAAACTGCAAGACATGTGCAAAGGCATACTCATACCACTTCACAAAAACAACGGTAAAGCAAAACTCGAAAGCAATGCAAAAAGCGAGTTTTCTTCTTTTCAAAGGAAGAGAAGACCTAGAATATGCGTAAAATATGCAAAGATACAATCAAGTAGTATATCAATATAAATATGCTTTCTATATTTGTCTACGTATGTGCATATATCTGACGCACCCAAATCGCTTTAGTTAAAACATGTCATTGTAGCGTGATAAGAACGTCAAGTTTAAAATTTATATCGAATTATTAATAATTTTGTGAGTCCGAGGCTCTAAGTCCTAATTAGGTTGATAAGCTTGATTATGCAATTTAAGGGAAAATAATAGTTAACCTGGGACTTAATTGAAATCCAACTTTGCTTTAACTATTCCCTATGTGATAACAAAGATTATTAATGTTTATGAAAATGAACTTAGTGACTAATTAAAATGAGACTGGATAAGTTAAAAGCATACAAACATTAATGTAAACTACTCACTATTTCAACATAAGCTAAACTACATGTTTATAAAAACTTGATTTTAGACTTTTATTCAATGAAAACAAATATACATCTACCTGACAAATTAAGAAAATACTAACAACAAACTAAGCAAGATTTAAAACACAGAAAATCTTGCAAACAAGACCACGTCAACAATTAAAAACAAAATAATCTCAGGTAATTTTTTTTAAAAATAAATTTAATGTCACTAAATAAGATAACAAGGCGTCTGATGACAAAAATTTATACATAAAATAACTTGCTATACATATGAGACATTCTCATTAACTAAATAATATCACTTGATAATTAAAAACATCAAATGTAAACCATAGAAGAGAAAGAGAGATGAGCTCATGCAGCCAACGTAGATGAAGAGGAAGAAGTCGGGGAAGAGCTTTCCGGAGGAGATAGAGAGAATGGCGGCAGCAGCGATCGTCATTGACGTAGGGGGCGTGCTTGGCCGTGGTTATTGATGGCAGCGTGATGGCGTGGAGAGTAGTACTGTTGCAGGCGGTGAAGGAAGAAGAAAAAGAAGAAAAATAAGGGAAGGACAGGGGAGTGAGTGACTGCGGTAGCTGCTGGTGGTTGATGCATTGAGTGGCTGACGGTGGAGGGAAAAGGAGGAGGTTGAAGAAGAGAAGGAGAGGGAGAGAACGGGAGCGTAGGAGAGGGACTGGTGGAGGTGGCGATGGCGCGGCGCCGACGAGGCCGAAGAGGAGGGAAGGAGAATGATGCCGACGCTGGAGGTGATGAAGCTGCTGTGGCGTCAGCGGTGGTCGCGGATGGCGGCGCGGCCTGGTGGCTTGGCGTGGACATCGACGAGACCGAAGAGGAGGAGTGAAGGTGGTCTATGGTGGTGGTCGCGGCTGGCAAGAGGGGGAGGGAGTTAGGGCGCAAGGGGGAGGTTGGGAGCGAGTGAGAGAAGGAGAGTGGCGCAGTGGAGGAAGTGAGTGCGTGAGTTGTTGTTGAGGTGGAGGGTTAACGCCTGGAAGAGAAGGTGAAGGAGAAGAAGGATTTGGGGAAGGAGGAGAGGCGCAGGAGGGGACGACGACGGCGCCGTTGGATGTGTTGTGGCCAGTGTGGTGTTGGGTGGCCATGGAGGGTGGTTGTTGTGCTTTGCAGAGAGGAGCCGCGGCGCGGGTGAGGGAAGGGTGTGGGTGGCATAGGTTCACACAGAGGGAAGGAGAAGAGGGTGGGAATGAGGGTAGGAGAGGAGAGGTGAGGGAGATGTAGTTATTAGTGGTGTACACAGGAGGGAAAAAAGAGAAGAAGGAGGAGACATTGAGGGAGAGGAAGATGTCAGTTGAGAGGGAGATGGAGAGGGTGCACCCCTGTCTCGTCGATGGGAGAATGAGGGAAGGAGCCGAGAGGAAAGGAGAGATTACAGTGTGTTGGTCGCGCCTACCGTTCTCGATGGTGGAGGGAGTTACGAGATTCGTGGGGTTGGTTTCCGCCTCCCTCTCGGTGGGGAGTGAAGGTGGGAGAAAAATAGAGGGATGGGGGAACGGAATGGTTGACTCGGAGTGGGTGATTGTGAAGTACGTGAAGGGGAGAGGGGTTGAGGAAATATGGGTAGGAAATATTTGGCATGGGATTTTTTATTTCTTTTTTTTTCTGTGAATGGGAAAGAGAGGGAGTTGAAGGATTTGATTTTTCTTTTTCACACAACTATAATAATAGGAATTTTAAAATTTGCATTACTTGCATATATAAAATAAGTATGTAAAAATATGTAGTTACATATAATTAATGTTATTTAGATTTATTGTATGCGAAAGTGTTAATTAAGCTATTAGCTGTATTATTACGTTGATTACTTGTATTAAGTTGTGAAATTACATTAAAATTAACTAATTATTACATGCGAATGTAATTTCATCAGTATCATACAAGCTCAAAGGTTTAAGGTATAAGACCGAGACTGCTCACTCTGGCTCCCCATGACTCTAATTGTGAGACAGACTTGTTAATCTTCAACCAAAGTCCTCAAAGGTGCAAAGAGGAAAGGTAAAAGTAAAAGATTCGTGTGAGTCTAGTAATTGCACTGTTTGTGATTGCATACAACAGACATGATTGATAAAACCCGCATGTAATCTGCAAAAAGATATATGTCACAAGTTTTTTAAAAATATCATCTTTTTAGTTAATCTTTTTTAAATGATAGAAAGAAGTAACAAATGACTGCTTTTTTAGATTTTTTCAAACAATTAGTGGTCTTGCTCATTAGTCCATCAACAGGGTCTACACGATTTTTTCGCGTGTTTTTCCCGCTGATGCAAGATAAAAAATAATCCCAAGTCAGATCGATAACTACTAGCAGACATATGTACTTCTAGGAGTGTATACCTAGTAATATGCTGCTGTTAGTTAGATATTGTTACGACCCGATTCTCGAATCCCTAGAGGACCTGAGACCGGCCTGACTCGACTAATCCCAAGACCCAGTCGTCCAACAAGAAATAACCAAAAAGTAGGAAAATAAATCACATTTACTATGCAAGGTAACTAACAGTAAAAGCGTATAAGCAGTAAATGAAGTAAAAGCTACTAAACAGCACATATCACCACCATAACAGAAAAGTAGAACAAAAGTACAGAAATAGGAACAGCAACAAAGTCCGAAACTCACTAACAAAAGGAAGTATAACAATAGCAAGAGACTATTGCTGGGCTCGATTGGGCCCAGCACCCTCTTCAGCCAGTGACTCGGGCTGCTCAACTCCTGGATTTGTAAAGGGTTATGAATAAAACGGAGTCAGCGAATAGTGTCTGATGATGATACCGAAGCTTAGCCTTTTGTTTGTTCTTATTATAGTAATGTCGTTGTGGTACAGATAAAATAGCTACGGTTTGTCGTCATTGCCACTATTACAATTTTACTCAGAAATGTTTTTCTTCCGAGGTTGAACTCAGAGAGCTACTAGAATTCTAGAAGTACAATGCTTCTTTATTACAAAAATAAGAGAGAGAAAGAGAGAGAGAGGGAGAAGTAGATTTCGTTTCTTGGCTTTTTCTTCTCTTCTTTCTCTCTTTGCCTGTCTTCTTTTTCTCTTCTTTCTCTTCTCTTTTCTTTCTTCACAGTTCTTGATCTTCTTCAGTTCATCTTCTTCTTTCTTTATCTTCTCTTTTCTTCTTCTTCTTTCTTCCTTCTTCTCTTTTCTTTCAGCTGCGGCACCTTTTCGTTTCTTTTTCTTCTTCTTTGCTTTGTCTGTAGAGCTTCATCCGTCGTCTGATTTCTCAATCAGACAGCTTAAGTGGTGTCTGCTACAGTGCTTCCTTTGTGCTTCTCCTTCTTCTTCTTCTGCGGTCTTCTTCTGCTTTGCTCCTTGGCCTTCTCCTTCTTTCTTCTTCCTTTGGCCAAGTGTGTCCTTCTTCCCTCGCACCCTGTCCCTGCACAAAGAGCAAAACCTACCCTGTCCCTCTACCTGCACGTCTCTCTCTCTGTAAACCACTCACAGGACGCTCTCCCAAAGCCGCGGGTAATCGGGTCGGGTTTCGTGCCCGTGACCAGGCGCACCGGTGTGTGGGTGATGCGCGAGGTGTGCTCAGATAGGGTCGGGTCGGATCCCGCCAGATCCGCGGGGTGAAACCACGGACGAGGCGAGCGTGAGTAAGGTGAGGGACCTCACCCCAGTGCTTTCGGAGGCGACCAGGAGAAAACACAAAATCAACTTATACTACTGCGGGCTTTGGTAAACTCACGATGTGGGACTATCCTCTGCGCTCTTCTCGCGCGCATCTGCAGGACGATTCCGCCTTGCTCTCCGCTCAGCTGCAGCCACTATCGGTGCCAAATGCTGAGGCAGAAGTCTCCGCAGACTTCACCCCAACCTACAGCACCTGGGATCCTGAAGCTGCAGGGCCTGGAGCTCGCCTCGAAGCTGCTTCAGTTGTCGTTAATGGCGGCTGGGGCTACGACCCTGTCAGACAGAAGCACGGCCTCTCGGCCTAATCAGACTAGCGGGGGACCTTCGCCGTGGCACGGCGAAGGTGGTGCAATCTGCAGCAGGTCGTGGGGCGGCCTAGGCGTGCGTGCCTAGGTCGTCCTGTGACCGGAGGTGTGGGTGTGTTCGGGGGAGCGATGAGAGGGTGTAGAGCGGCAGTGGGTGGGCGGAGGTTGTTCAGCGTGATGAGGTGGAGGTTACGTGAGGGTTGGCAAGGCGTGTGGGGCTGCGGAGCGATGGGAGCGTCTCGCCGGAGGGTGGCCGGAGTCGGGGAAGGTGACGGTGGACAGGAGCGGTCGAGGGTTTAATCGAATGAAAGACAATGAGGAAAAGAAAGAGGGGGAGATGGGGAATAGTTCTGACCTAATTACGGGGACGAAGGGGCCGGAGCAGGGCGGAAGTCGTATCAACTGTCGCCGGAGAAGAAATACCCAGAGGGGGAGGGCGGCAGCTGGGAAGAGAGCGGGAGGGCGTGCGCTGGGTATGGCGCGACGTGGGAAGAGCAGGCGAAGGTGGCTCTGCTGCTGGTATTGCGACAGAGCGACGAGACGGAGGAGGAGGAGCCGTCGGAGCTGGTGGGTTTCTGCCGGAGTGGGAAGAGAGGAAAGGTGGGGATTTTTCTCCGTCAGGACCGAGCTACCAGAGTCGGCTGGCGACGCTGGTCCTTATAAAGGCGGAGGCGGAGGGGTGGGCGCAGGGAGGCAACGTGCCTCCCTCGCCGGAGAGTGGTCGAAACTGCGACCCATACCTTCCGCGTGTTCGCACGGAAGGTGTGGGCGAGGGCAGAGGTTATGGCGGTGTCTCTGCGACAGCAGATGTCGCAGGGAACACCCGGTTCAACTGGCAGGTACCCTCCCTCACCCTGCGCGGCGCCATGCTCTGCACAAAGTCGCCGGAGCATGGCGCAGATCAGAGATTTGCAGGAGGGACTTGTATGCAAAGAACGACGAAGAACCTATGGGCCAAAATGCAAGGGTTTCGAAAGTTGAGGGTCAAAAAGTAATAGATGAGGACCAAAATGCAAAGTCGGTCAAGAAGGTCTCATCTTAGGTTCAAGTTTTTATGCATGACGAAATGAGATCTAAGGATTCTAATGGTGAATTTTATTTCTATTTCATACCTAGTTTGACTAGCCAATTTACATAAAAACCCAAATTAAATCATTAAATGGGCATGATTCTCAATGTAGGTCAAAATGGGTTTCCAAGGCCAAATTAAAGGTTCTAAACCCTAGAGATTATTTTTCTATGAATTTTAGAGGGTTTAGTCGATTTTTACTCTGCCTCGAACCTCGTGAATTGAAGTGGGTTTGTTTAGGGTTACAGAATGTCATTTAACCCTTGTTGGATCAAATCATCCCACTTTCCTTTTTATTAGGTTAGTTTGACCTATGTTTGAACCCTGAGTTACCCTGTTTACTGATTGTGTTGGTGAAATTGCATTGTTACCCCTTATGACCTATTTTCTTTACAAATTCATAATTTTCTGAGTCAAGCCTTTCTATGAGTTATGTAGGAGCTTTTTCTCGCATATCTAAGTTAGATTGTGCTAGTTAGGGTTCATGATGAGGTTCTCATCATACCCCCATGCCTAGCTTTTGCTAGTCCCTTAGTAAAAACTTAAGGTTTTAACCTTTGTTCTAGACCATGATGTTTTTAATAACATCAGATAAGTGCTTTTTCATTTGAACTTAGATTAGGTTAGAATGCTGACCATAGGCCTAAAAGGTACTCTAGTACCAATCAAGATCCAGATTTGTCTAGCCTCAGCCTCAGTCCTTAGCAAAGGTTTTTAAGGCCCACAAGAACTAACCTAAGGTCTATTGGACTTTGTGGTTAAAGCACTCGTGCTTGAAATAATTTTAGCCCTGGCTCAGTTCGTAGTGTGTTTTGTAAGAGAGAGATAGAATTTTTTTTTTTAAGAGTTTTCTCTCTCTTTTTCTTTTTAATTCTAGCTTAGGATTGGCTTTTTAACACGGTTTGTATCAGATTCCTTGCTCCCATCATCAATCCTCAAGGGTTCCTGGCAATCGATGCTTTGAGATAGCACCGCCCATGGCAACCCCCAGAATCCTAGCTATTGAGATTTCGAGATAATCCCATCCATGGTGTTCCGTGGCCGAATCCAGACCCTGGCAATTGACACTTCGTGATAATGCCATCCATGGAATCTGAACTAGCAGAGTGCTTACATGCCCCCAGTAGGATATGTAAATATCCTAAGAGACAAGCACCGAGGAGATGATATTTTGTTACGCATCTTCGAGGGGATTTCCCGCCTCTCCACGCTGGGAACTCGTCTAAATCAACCTGTTTTGATCGGCCGCTCCTACTCTAGGCGTGCTTTTCAAAATTTTGTGACGTTTCTGCTTGATTTTGATTTTTACGCTTACTGAACCAGGCTGTGTGTGAGGTTAGGGTGCTTAGGTTACTGAGTCCCGTAAACCAAAAGTTAGTTAATGAGGTCAAATACTCCCTAAGCCTTGGACCTAATACTTAAGCTTTTCATTTCCTCAACCTCTTGAGGAATGTCTAGATCTTAATGGGTACTAAGAGTCTATCCAAGAATGCCTAAAGTTTGCATTCTTACTAATCTCACCATCCACTTTTCATTTTTTTTTTTTTTTGAATAAGGTCTAGAACTTAGGTCAATTCCTTAGTTTCTTACTAATGACTCTTTTCTTTCATTTTTGCGCTCCTTTTTCATTTTGTTTCTTTTCCTTCTCCCACAAAATTTCCTTTCTCCTCTTATTCTTTTATTCTTTTTTTTTTTGAATTTTTTTTTTAATTTTTATGGTGTTTTTGGCATATGCGAATTTTTTTGTTTAAAACCTTTTTTTACAAGTTTTGCACTTTTATACCCCCCATGCCTAAGGTTTGCAATGCCCTTATTGTGACTTAGGGGGTTTTTATTTACTTAGTTCATTCCTTAAGACAGATGTTTTGATGAGTGAATGGGTCGGGATGAATTTTGCGGATGATTTCTAATCTCAGATGCAAGCATCTGAGGTGGAGTCGGCTGTCTATAAGGACGAACCTTAAGTGGCCAAAGGTGTGAAAAAGGTTTTAGATTTTCAGGAAAATGACGGCCTGCCTCCCGTTAAGCGCTGAGTTTTACGCCATCGGCTGGGCGCAATAAGCTCAAGGGGAATGGAGGATATAAGATGATTCATCCGAATCAGTAGAAGTCACATCAATGAACGGCTTGAGTCTCTGACCGTTCACGATGAAAGGTTCGGAATCGTGGCTGAGCGAACTGATTTCGATGGCTCCATTTCCAAAAACCTATCGGACTAAATATGGTTCGACCCACTTGGATCGCAGCTTTTCCAGGGAAAAGTTTGAGTCGGGCATCAAAGAGTAGGACCTTCTGACCAGGATGAAAGATCTTTCTCGAGATATGCTTGTCATGGAAGGCTTTAACTCGCTCCTTGTAGATTCGCGAGTTCTCATACGCGTCTAGGCGTAATTCATCGATCTCGCTGATTTGAAGTTTTCTGTGGGTTCCAGCCTTCGAAAGATTTAGATTACAGTTCCGTACTGCCCAATAGGCTTTATGCTCCAGTTCTACAGGAAGGTGACACGCCTTCCCATATATCAGTCTAAAGGGGGACATGCGTAATTGGGTTTTGTGGGCAGTCCTATAGGCACACAATGCTTCCGGAAGTTGGGACGACCAGTCCTTTTTGTCAGGCCGAACAGTGACCTGCAAGATTTTCTTGATCTCCCGATTTGATAGCTCAGCTAGACCATTAGTTTGGGGGTGGTAAGGAGTAGAGATTCGATGAGACACCCCGTATTTGGTCATCAGTGACCTAAACTGAGCGTTTGTGAAATGGGTCCCCCCATCAGAGATTATAGCACGAGGAATCCCGAACCTTGAGAAAATGTTTTGATGAATGAATTTGAGAACGATTTTGTGATCACAGGTTTGGGTCGGTATGGCTTTGATCCATTTGGACACGTAGTCCACAGCAAGTAGAATGTATTCGAAACCATCCGAAGCAGGAAAGGGGCCCATAAAATCAATCCCCCAAACATCAAAGATATCGCATACGAGAATCGGCTGCAAAGGCATCATGTCGCGACGGCTCATGTTGCCCAAAGTCTGCCAACGACTGCATGCCTTGCAGTGACCGTATGCATCTTTGAACAGCGTGGGCCAGTAAAAGCCACACTGGAGGACTTTTGATGCGGTTTTATGCCCAGAGAAGTGGCCACCGCATGCCTGGTCATGGCAGAAAGAGAGAATATTGTTGATTTCCTCCTCCGGGACACATCTCCGGATGACTTGATCAGCACCTATGCGGAAAAGGTACGGGTCTTCCCGGATGTAATACTTGGCATCGGAACGTAATTTGTCTTTCTTGGCCTTCGGCCAATCAGACGGGATCTGATGAGATGCCAAGTAGTTTACTATATCAGTAAACCATGGAAGTCTAGTACCGATAGTCAATAGGTGCTCATCAGGAAAATGTTCTGTGATGGGTTCAGAAGGGTTGATAATCTCAGAAGGAAGACGGGACAGATGGTCGGCTACCACATTCTGCCTTCCCGCCTTGTTGCGAATCTCAAGATCGAATTCTTGCAACAGCAAGATCCAACGAATTAGTCGGGGCTTCACGTCCTTCTTGGCAAGGAGATGCCTTACAGCCGTGTGATCCAAGTAGATGATGACATGGGAACCCAGGAGATACGATCGGAATTTTTCAAGAGCAAATACTACGGCTAGCAGCTCTTTCTCCGTAACCGTATAGTTACGCTGAGCCTCGTCAAGTGTCTTGCTAGCGTAGTTGTAACGTCCCGATTCCCGAGTCCCTACGAGACACAAGAACCGGACCGACTCGACTAATCCCAAGACCTGGTCGTCCAACGAGGAAGTAACCAAAAGAGCAGTAAAATAAACCACATTCAGCATGAATATAACTAACAGTAAGAAAATACAGCAGTAAGGAAAGAAACCACTACAGTATATACCACAACAACAGTAGAACAACATTCATAACATAATAAGAACTGCAGGTAAAGAAAAGTACAGCGGTAACAAGAACTACTCACTACAGTGGAACAAAAAGAGGTACAAGAGAACAGTGGTAACTCTACTGGACCCTACTTGGTTCAGCTTCCTCTGCAGCCGCTGACCCTGGCTGCTCAACACCTGGTCCTGAAAGGTAACGAGTGTAACACGTCAGTAAAACGCTGAGTCGAGTGGCAACTAAACTACAGAAGCAGTAAAGTGTACAGTAGCTGTTATGTTCTGTTACTTTCTTTATTTACGTCTTTCAATTGTCTCACGATTTCATTTATTTCTTAGATCATTTACTTGATCTCGAATGTTCCTCGTGGGAACGATCTTGATTGTAGTCTTTTCCAAAAAGTAGAAGTAGCACGTGGTGCTCTCTTGGCCGGGAGAGTCCCCCGTGGTGATCCTACTCTCAGTCAACCACCTCAAGGTCACGGACAGGCGTAACGGTGACTATGGCACGCGCCATAAATGCACAGGTAGCTAACCTGCACTGGCACGCGGTCAGTCATTTCCATTAACGGGTGCGCCCAAAGCACAGCATGGAACCAGTACAGGGCAGAGCCCTCTCAGTAACAGGGGGTCCAACCCCACCACAGTAACCAAACAGGGGCCTTGCCCCTCCATAGTCCGCGCACCCTAGCCTGACTACCCTGGTTTGCCCAGTGGGCCTAACAAGTCGGTGTAGGTGAGCTAGCAGAACCCCGGGGCCCGTGGGGTAGCTAGTACTCGCCCTACACTAGTAGCTCTCCTCGGTACTGCGTACACGAGGGCCAGCAAGTCGGTACAAAGTGGCCAGACCTAACCCTGGGTCCCTGGGGCGGCTGGCTCCGCTCTGTACTAAACAGGGGGACAGTCGCTCTCCTTGGTACTCCGTACTCAAGGGCCAACTCACTTCCCTAATTCTATTCCATTCACCTTCCAGGAGTTCTACTCCTAATTCCCCGTAGGGTTCCAGCTCTTTTAACTCAGCACATTCAGGTTTCACCTTTCCAGTTTCACGTTCATACATCCCATATTCTCAATCATGCTCATTTATTCATAACAGGCAGCGGTTAAACTAATTTACAGGTAGCTATTATTTCCTTTCCACATTTTCTAAGACTGCAGTATTCATATATTCCACTAGTTTTTCCCATCCTAGGATTCATGCCATACCCTAGGATCTATCATACAATCTAGTTTTCCAGCCCTAGGATTCATGCAACACCTTAGGATCTACCATTCATTCTAGTTTCTCATTCCTAGGATTCATGCAATGTCCTAGGTTCTATTTATGGTTCCACAATTTAACAGATTATACTAATAAACTTAAAAGCCACTCTACCAGTTACAACAGGAGTACTGGGGGCGTGGTCAGGAATCACGCGTGCCTCCGCAACCCCCGAGACTGCAATGGAACGGGGTCCTATCACAAGGATCAAACACAAGGAGTTTCTCAAAACAGTATCTAATCACTGTAAACGGGTAGAGGATTTAATTCCGAAAAGAACGCAACTCGAAACGCGGAAAACGGACTCCGAACGGGCCCTAAACGGGTAGAAAACGACGAAACAGTCCAAAATCAGACGTCTGGAACTTCTTCCAGACGTCTTAACAATGGGGATCAGATGGTACCTTGTCCTACGTAGTCTCTCAGACGTCCAGAAGCCTACGGGGGCATCTGGCCTAGTTCCCAGACCTCCGATGGTCACCCCGGATGTTTGGAAGTCCCTCCAGTCGTCTGGCACCGCTGCCAGACGTCTGATTTGCGTTGGATGCAAATCTCAGAACCTGCGCGTGCGCACTCATCGTTCTCAGTACGGAAGGTCGCAGAAAAGGAAGAGGACGAAAAATAACTTACTTACTAGACGTCTGGACAGTCCTCCAAACGTCTTCCCCGTCGTCTGGTTGGAAGCCCAGACGTCTGATTCTGGAAAAACTTCCAGAATCAAAGCGTGACTCGCCCTCCGCCCGTGATGCACGGCTGCGCCGTGTCTCGTCCTGCTGCTGCTCGAGCTGCAGCAGGCCTCCCGATTCACCCCGCGTCTGCTATGCCCCCGCCGGCCAGCTTTCGCTGCCCCGGCAGGCTCGAGCCCTCACGGCCGACTCCTCCTCCCTCGCGCAGCACCTCCTCCCGCACCCACCACGGCTGTCGCTGCCGCCGCTCGCTCACGCTCGCACTCGCGCACCGGCTGGAAGGAGAAGAGGAAGGGAGCGGAGGTGATGAGAGTGAGGGAGAGGGCGTGGCTTTTTAAAGTCGCGTGGGGAGAGAGAGAGAGAAAGCGAGATAGAGGGGGCAGCGCCTGCGGAGGAGAGGGAAAAAGGAGCGCATCTGCAGGTCTGCACGCAGATGAAAACCTCCGTGCCGCGGAAATTAAATCCCAGACGTCTGGAAGGTGTCCCAGACTTCTGGTCAGACGTCTGGGCCAGCTCCCAGACGTCTTAGACGTTTTGAAGCTGCGGTCGTAATAGTAGTAGATGACCATGGGTTTTCCGTCAGCTTTCTGCCCCAGGACCGCTCCTACAGCGAAATTAGACGCATCGCACATGATCTCAAAGGGTTGAGACCAATCAGGGGATTGTAGGATAGGTGCCTGGGTGACTCGGTCACGAAGGTTTTCAAAGGCTAGTGTGCATTCCTTGGAGATTTCAAAGGGTACATCCTTAGAGAGGAGAAGTCAAGGGGCGCGCGTTTTCAAGAAATCAGGAATGAGACGACGGT
Source organism: Thalassia testudinum (assembly GCA_037157565.1). Taxonomy (NCBI): domain Eukaryota; kingdom Viridiplantae; phylum Streptophyta; class Magnoliopsida; order Alismatales; family Hydrocharitaceae; genus Thalassia; species Thalassia testudinum. The sequence continues at coordinate 62,774,894 of JAZHRO010000030.1, forward strand.
AAAAACCGACGTGCCCCAGAAAAGAACGGATGTCCCTGATCGAGCTAGGCATAAGAAGGCGAGAGATCAGATCAACCTTAGCTCGATCCACTTGGATGCCTTTTTCCGAAATTAAATGTCCCAGGACAATTCCCTTAGGCACCATGAAATGACTCTTTTCCCAGGAAAGAACCAAATTCACATCGATGCACCGCTTGAGTATCTGGACCAAGTGTTGGTGGCAATCGTCAAATGATGCTCCAAAAACTGAAAAGTCATCCATGAAGACTTCCAGATAGTTACCTACCATATCTGAGAATATGGCAAGCATGCACCGCTGAAAAGTAGCGGGTGCATTGCAAAGACCGAAAGGCATCCTTCGGAAAGCGTATGTTCCGAAGGAGCAGGTGAACGTGGTCTTTTCTTGGTCCTCAGGATGGATTGCCACCTGGTTGTAACCAGAGTACCCGTCAAGAAAGCAGAAGAACCTATTTCCCGCTAGTTTCTCGAGAATTTGATCAATGAAAGGTAGTGGGAAATGATCCTTCTTTGTGGAGGAATTGAGTCGACGGTAATCTATATAGACTCTCCACGCGTTGACTAATCGGGTAGGAATGACTTCTACGGTTTCAGTCGTTATAATGGTGAGTCCTGCCTTCTTAGGCACAACCTGAATTGGGCTCACCCAACGACTATCGGAGATCGGGTAGATGATTCCGGCATCTAACCACTTGATGATCTCCTTTTTCACGACCTCCTGTAGATTGGGGTTCAAACGTCTCTACATTTCACGAGAAGGTCGTGCGCCCTCTTCTGAATAGATATGATGAGTACAATAAGAGGGACTTATTCCAGTCAAATCATCGAGAGTCCACCTGATGGCTCTGCGATGTTGCTAGAGGACATCAATCAGATGGGATTCCTGTTCGAGATTGAGGTTGGAATTGATAATCACAGGAAGGGTTTGATTAGAACCCAAAAAGATGTATTTCAAGTGAGCAGGAAGGGGCTTTAGCTCGAGGATGGGGTTATCAGCAGCGGCGGGTTGTTCAGAATAGACGTGAGGTTCAAGGGTAGGAGTTACTGAGTTGTCCAAATCTGGATTCGACACCTCTGCTTGCGGGTCAAGATCTTTCTACGGTTGATGAGGTATAATCAGGTCATTCCGGAAGTGTGTTTCATCAACCAAAGCCCTAATGTCACAAATCTGTTCGATGACACTGCAATTAATTTCTTGTTGGGCCTTAAATATATCAATTTTCAGGGTTTGATTCCCAAATTTGAGCTCTATTTGGCCCTCCTCACAGCTAATGTTGCTCTAGCAGTAGCCAAGAAAGGTCTCCCTAAAATGATTGGTGTATCCCTAGGGTTCTCAGGTGCGTCCATGTCTGAGACTATGAAGTCTACAGGAAAGTAGAAATCCCGTACCCTCATAATAACATCCTCGAGAATCCCTTTTGGTGACTTTATAGATCGATCTGCTAATTGTAATGTCACCTCAGTTGGTTTTAACTCAGATTCTTCTAGATGGTCAAGTAAGGATGTGGGTATCAGATTTATGGAAGCACCCAAGTCTAGCAAGGCTCTATCAAATTGGGTATCACCTATCTTGCAGGAAATCAAGGGAGTACCAGGATCTTTAGCCGTAGGTGGGAGTCTGCTTAGGATTACAGAGCTGGCTTGCTCTGACAGAACAATTGGACTCCCACTCTTGGCTCGCGGCTTACGCTGGGATGTACACACATTCTCTAAGAATCGTGCGTAAGCCTGTACATGGCGGATTGCATCCATCAAGGGGATGTTTATGTGGACCTGCTCAAAGAGCTTGACCAGGTCCTCCTCAGGTGCCATGGGCTTGGTAGTCTTCTTTCCCTTGGTCAAGCCCTTGGGAAACGGAATCTTGGTTGGTTCTTCTAGGATAGGTCCAGGTCTTGGATCTAAGACAGGGGTAGGAACGTCCTGGATTACCGTCCTAGGCTTGGGATCACTACCAGGCTTGGAGTGGTTTGGATGAGGTGGATCTTGGGTTTCCTTACCACTACGGGTTGTTACGGAATTAAGTCCTGCCTGATTTTGGTTGGGATTGAGTAAGATGGGTTGCTGCTGATAGCCCGCATAGGAAGTGGAAGCCTCCATCCCGTCGGGTGAAGGAACAGAGGGGACCTGATTAATCATATGGGTTTGGCTCAGGTTTAGGTTCATAACGCGTCGCTGGGTTGGCATGTTATCCGGGTTAGGAAGAGGTTGGGAAGGAAGAGTGCCTGGCTGGCGAGAATTTGCCAACTAGGCCAGTTGATTTCGGACCTCTGTAAGCTCGTCCTTGTGTTGCTTTTGAATAGCCGCATTCGTTCTTTGAATGTCAGCCAAAGTCTAAAGGATAAGGGACATTTGATCCTGATTTGGCCCTGATGGATAAGTAGGGTTGGGCCGACGCTGAGGCAGCTGGTAAGGACGTGGGGGTTGTGGGCGGGGCTGAAAGGGTGGTCTTTGGGTTTGGGAATTTCCCGCCCACTGAAAGTTGGGATGGTTTCGCCATCCAGGGTTATAGGTGTTGGAGAACAGGTCGTTCTGGATGGCGTTGAGGTCCTCGCAGGTCTAAGGAACCTCCAGAGAGTAAGAGAAAGGAGGGTTGGAATTCCCCGGGCTGGTGTAGAAAGGATCGGATGGACCTCCAGTCCGAGAATCAAATGATGGATATGGATTCATCCTAAGAGAAGATCGATGGAGAATGTTTTGCACAGTCTCCTTTGTGGAAGGAGGCTGTGCAAAGGGGCTATGCGTAGAGGTGGCTCGCTACAGGTGCCGAGTCAGCTCATCCACCTTCTTTTCAATGATTGAGACCATGTCCAATCGACTGGCAATTAATTCCAGGCCGACTGATGCGGACAGGCCCTGCGTCTCATGTGCTCCCCTAAGATTCGCCGATGCGCGGGTATTCGTCCTGTCGAATAATCCCATGGAGTCATTGTCAATGGAGTTCTCGCACATGTTTTCGAGAATCTCCCACACGGTGTCCTCATGTTGACCCATGATATTCCCTCCACAGGTTGCATTAACGAAAAGACGGATGTCCTCACAGAGTCCCTGGTAAAAAGATTGGACCTATTCCCATTTAGGAACTCCGTGATGGGGGCACTTTCTCATGAGATTCTGAAAGCGATCCCATGCCTCATGGAGAGGTTCCCCTGTTTGCTGAGTGAAGTGAGTAATCTGATAGCGCAAGGCATTGGTCCGACCAACGGGAAAGAACTTTTTCAAAAATTCGGACTGAAGTTCTTCCAAGTGTTGATCGGCCGGGTCTGAGTTTGATACCAATGAGCGGCCTTGTCCATAAGAGAAAAGGAGAACATCTTCATGAGAAGAATATCCCGATTTCGCGCATCTGACCCAAAAGTTTGGGCCAGATGCTTTAGCTGTTTGATGTGCTGGAAGGGATCTTCGGAATTAAGCCCATGGAATTTAGGTATAGAATGAATCATATTGGGCTTCAATTCGGAATCAGGTCCTCCAGTCGGGATTCTGACTCGAGGCTCAATGGCCACCGCAACAGGATTATAATGGTCCCGCATCATAGGACGCTGCGATGGGTGCACAAAGTTTTGGAAGAGGTCATTGAGTCGCTGGAACTGGTGCTCCAGATTGTTTTCTTCCTCAACTGGCGGAGACATGATGGGGGAAGAAGAAGAGCTTGGTTCAGAATCAGATGAGAGAATGATGGGGTAGGGCTGCTGTGCAAACACGGGCGTTAATGGCGATATGACTAGGTTTTGTTGTTTTGTTATAGAAATGGCGTTGTAGTACAGATAGTCATTGCCACTATTACAATTTTTACTAGGAAATAAAAGATCTCCCGAGGTCGAACTCAAGGAGCAAACTGTATTCTAGAGATACAAAGTTTCTATTACAAAAGTGAAAAGAGAGAGTGAGATTTATTTTCTTGGCTTTTTCTTCTTCTCTCTTCTTTCTCGTCGTTGTCTTCTTCTCTTCTTTTGGGTTCTTCAGTCTTCTTCCTTCTGTTCTTCTTATTCCTCTTCTGTTCTTCTTCTTTCTTTCTTCTTCAGAGCTTCTTCTTCTCTTTCTCTTTTTCTTCTCTGCGGCAGTGGTGATCCTCCACTTCTTTTTTCTTTCTTTCTTTTCTTTCCTTGCTTGTGGTTATGCCTTCTTTCTTTCGTTTCTTCTTCCAAGCTTCTTCTTTTCTTCCTGCAGGCCGTTGTCTGATTTTTCAATCAGTCGACTTAAGTAGCTTTTGCTACAGTGCGTCTTCTTTCCTTCGTCTCTCTGTGGTTCTCTTCTTCTTCTTCTTCTTGCAGTCCTTCTTCTTCTTCCTCTGCGGTCTGCCTTCTCTTCTTCTCCTGTGCCTGCACACTCGCAGTTTGGTCGGAGGGCAAAAACCTACTCTACCCTCCCCCGCGTCTCTCTCTCTCAGAATTCACTCCTAGGATAGCTCTCCCAGAGCTGCCGGGTATTCGGGTACGGGTCGCGCCCGGGTCCAGGCCCACCAGCATGTGGTGGTGGGCGAGGAGTGCAGGTCAGGTAAACGGGTCGGGCCAGGTCCGCAGGGGGTGGTCGCGAACGAGGCCGGGTCGAGCGGGTGAGAGGGACCTCACCCCATGGTCAGGAGGCGAAGAGACTACGACACTTTTTGCCTTTATGCGGGCACGAAGCCTCGAAATCCCACGATGTGGGACTATCTTCTGCTGTCTTCGCGTGCACCCGCAGGACGACTCCACCGCGCCCTCTGATCAGCTGCAGCCGATGTCTGGGCCAACTGAAGAGGCAGAAGCCTTTGCGGACTTCGCCCCAACCTGCAGCACCTAGGGATCTGGGGCTGCAGGGCCTGGAGCTCGCCTCGAAGCTGCTTCAGTCGTCGCTAATGGCGGTTGGAGCAGCGAACCTGTTAGACAGGAATACGGCCCTTCGGCCTAATCAAACACGCGGGGGACCTTCGCCGTGGCAAGGCGAAGGTGGTGCGGGCTGTGGCAGGTCGTGGGTCGGCATCTGGTGGTGGGGCTAGGTTGGACTGTAGCCGCGGGAATGGGTTTGTTCGGTGGAGTATGGTGGAGGTGAGGAGTGGCAGTGAAGGGGCGGAAACGGTTCAGTGGGACGAGGCGGAGGTTTTGGGTCGGTCGGCGAGTAGTATGGAGTGGCGGAAGGATGGGAGCGACTCGCCGGAGGTGGGCCGGAGGAGGGGAAGATGATGGTGGTCGGGTCGGTTGAGGGTTTGATTGAGCAAATTAAAATAGGGAAAAGAAAGAAGGGAGGAAGAGAAGTAACTGTTACCTACTTGCAGGGATGAAGGGGGAGGAGTAGGGCGGCAGTCGTGTCGACTATCGGCGGAGAAGAAGGTACCCAGTGGGGGCGGACGGCGGCGACGACGGGGCTGAAGCAGTGCGCGCGGGTATTGCGCGATGCGGAGGAGAATCAGGAAGAAGTTTCTGCCATTGGTTTTGTGGCAGAGCAAAGAGGAAAGGAAAGGGAGCTCGCCAGAGCTCGCTGGGTGTCTGCCGGAGTGGGAAGAGAAGAAAGTTGTGGGTGGTTCTCCGTCAGAATCGAGCTGGAGAGTGTGGCAGAGTGACGAGGACTTTTATAGAGACGAAATCAGAGAGGAGGGTGGAGGGAGACGACGTGCCTCCCTCGCCGGAGAACACCGGAGATGGAGACCCATACCTTCCATGCGTTCGCACGGGCGGTATGGGCGGTTGCAGCGACCAGGGAGGTGTCCCTGCGACGGCAGACGTCGCAGGGCACCCTCTGTTGTCTTGGCAGAGGGTCTCCCTTACCCTGCACGGCGCCATGCTCCGCGGAAAGTCGCCGGAGCATGGCGCTGCTCAGGGTTTTGCAGGGAGGACCCAAATGCAAAGAACGAAGAAGAGTTAGGGGCCAAAATGCGAGGGTTTCAAAAGTTGAGGGTCAAAAAGTAATAGATGAGGACCAAAATGTAAAGTTGGTCAAGAAGGTCTCTCCTTAGCCTCAAGTTTTTATTCATGACTAATTAGGACCTAAGGATTCTGATGGTGAATTTTATTTCTAGATCAAACCTTGTTTGGCCAGTCAATTTACGCAAAAACCCAAATTAAGTTATTAATTGGGCATGGTTCTCAATGTATGTCAAAATGGGTTCCTAAGGCCAAATTGGAGGTTCTAAACCCTAGAGATTATTTTTCTATGAATTTTAGAGGGTTTATTCGATTTTTTATTTGCCTCGAACCTCGTGAATTGAAGTGGATTTGTTTTTAAGGTTACAGGATGTCATTTAATTCCTTGTAGTTACTGTAGCCCTTATTGGATCATCTCATCCCATTTTTCTTCCTATTAGGTTATTTTGACTATGTTTAGACCCTGAGTTATCCTATTTTCAGATTGAATTGGTGAAATTGCATTTTTACCCCTTAGTTTCCATTTTCTTTACAAACTCAGAATTTCTCTGAGCAAAGCCTTTCTAGATTTATGTAGGAGCTTTTTCTTGCAAATCTGGGTTAGATGGTGCTAGTTTAGGGTTTATGACGAGGTTCTCATCAGGCGTCGAGGTTTGGCCTTGACAAGAGTGAATTCCTAAAGGAGATCTTAAGGGTGGTCTTAAGGACCTCCTACCGTTCATGCACTGTTGGAATAGATGAGTTTAGAAGGTGCTGGACCCAATCAAGACACCCAAAAATTTGTTGGGTGACTACAGAGGTGCGGGGTAGATGGACCCCATGATCAGAAAGATCGTTGATGGCGGTCACGCGATAACTAGGTTTTGTTATAGAAATAACGTTGTTGTACAGCTAGTTATTGCCATCATTACATATATAATTTTTTACTCGGAAATAAAAGAGTTCCAGAGGTCGAACTCAGGGAGCAAGTCGTATTCTAGAAGTACAGTATTTCTTATTACAAAAATACAGAGAGAGAGAGAGAGATGAAAATTTGGCTTCTCCTTCTTCTCTTCTTTCTTCCTCTTTGTCTTCTCTTCTCTTCCTCTCGTGCTCTTCTTCTTTTGTCTTCTGTTCTTCCTTGAGGTTCTCATCAATCGTCCACTTGAGAATTACCTGGGCAGCTAGAGAGGGTGAGTCCCGCGAAGACCCCTACACGGTAGAGCGTCCCCACGGGTTACAAGGTTTCCCCCACCCGACCTCTCTTGTCATTGCGGTTCCAGGTAGACCAGAATGGGGATCTTGACCTCTTAAGTCTACCTCTTTTACTTTAAGATCAAGGTGCTTAAGGTTTCACTTGAACTCTTATGTATTTTTGTGAATAAGGTAGCCTAATTTGAAGGTTGGTTGACCCTGAGGGTCAGCTTTACCTAGGGATTCCTTTGAGAATTTAGGCCTTGTTTCCTTTTTTAGGGTTCAAGTGTTTAGAGAGCCAATTGTTTAGGGTTTTTCTTAATTGGTATTTCCAACCAATTGCTTAGGCACACCTCTTTTTAGGAAGATCTTTTCTTTGTTAATAGAAGGTGTGTCTCTAAAAAGCTTAGATTTTTAATCCTTGGATTGGCTCTAGTTGGTCCATTTTAGTTGCCTCAAAATTTTAGTATCTAGGGCTCAATGAAGAAGGTTTTAGCCCTAGTTACCATAGTTGGATGGACAGTTAAGCATGTGTTGAAATGAAAATTAGGTAACTCTGATGAATTACTATGTATGATGCAGGTAGCTCTAAGTTGATTTTTCTTTTTGTTCCCTTTCAGATTTTATGGGAGTTAAGAAAAGGGCTAATGAGGATTACCTATTTGGTGAAGTATTTGTTGTGCGGCTGCTCTTCTCATTTTTACCTGCACACAAGAGAGAGAAAAAGATTAGCAATCTCTTAAAAGAAATTCAAAGCTTCTAGAATAGCCGTTGCTCCCCGGAAACGGTGCCAAAAATAGTGTCTGATGATGACACCGAAGCTTAGCCTTTTGTTTGTTCTTGTTATAGTAATGTCATTGTGGTACAGATAAAATAGCTACGGTTTGTCGTCATTGCCACTATTACAATTTTACTCAGAAATGTTTTTCTTTCGAGGTCGAACTCAGAGAGTTACTAGAATTCTAGAAGTACAATGCTTCTTTATTACAAAAATAAGAGAGAGAAAGAGAGAGAGAGAGAGGGAGAAGTAGATTTTGTTTCTTTGCTTTTTCTTCTTCTCTTCTTTCTCTCTTCGCCTGTCTTCTTTTTCTCTTCTTTCTCTTCTCTTTTCTTTCTTCACAGTTCTTGATCTTCTTCAGTTCGTCTTCTTCTTTCTTTATCTTCTCTTTTCTTCTTCTTTCTTCCTTCTTCTCTTTTCTTTCAGCTGCGGCACCTTTTCGTTTCTTTTTCTTCTTCTTTGCTTTGTCTGTAGAGCTTCATCCGTCGTCTGATTTCTCAATCAGACGGCTTAAGTGGTGTCTGCTACAGTGCTTCCTTTGTGCTTCTCCTTCTTCTTCTTCTGCGATCTTCTTCTGCTTTGTTCCTTGGCCTTCTCCTTCTTTCTTCTTCCTTCGGACAAGTGTGTTCTTCTTCTCTTGCACCCTGTCCCTGCACAAAGAGCAAAACCTACCCTGTCCCTCTACCCGCACGTCTCTCTCTCTCTGTAAACCACTCACAGGACGCTCTCCTAGAGCCGCGGGTAATCGGGTTGGGTTTCATGCCCATGACCAGGCGCACCGGTGTGTGGGTGATGCGCGAGGTGTGCTCAGATAGGGTTGGGTCGGATCCCGCCAGATCTGCGGGGTGAAACCGCGGATGAGGCGAGCGTGAGTAAGGTGAGGGACCTCACCCCAGTGCTTTCGGAGGCGACCAGTAGAAAACACAAAATCAACTTATACTACTGCGGGGTTTGGTAAACTCACGATGTAGGACTATCCTCTGCGCTCTTCTCGCGCGCGCCCACAGGACGATTCCGCCTTGCTCTTCGCTCAGCTGCAGCCACTATCGGTGCCAAATGCTGAGGCAGAAGTCTCCGCAGACTTCACCCCAACCTATAGCACCTGGGATCCTGAAGCTGCAGGGCCTGGAGCTCGCCTCGAAGCTGCTTCAGTTGTCGTTAATAGCGGCTGGGGCTACGACCCTGTCAGACAGAAGCACGACCTCTCGGCCTAATCAGACTAACGGGGGACCTTCGCCGTGGCACGGCGAAGGTGGTGCAATCTGCAGCAGGTCGTGGGGCGGCCTAGGCGTGCTTGCCTAGGTCTTCCTGTGACCGGAGGTGTGGGTGTGTTCGGGGGAGCGATGAGAGGGTGTAGAGCGGCAGTGGTTGGGCGAAGGTTGTTCAGCGTGATGAGGCGGATGTTACGTAAGGGTCGGGGAGGCGTGTGGGGTTGCGGAGCGATGGGAGCGTCTCGCCGGAGGGTGGCCGGATTCGGGGAAGGTGACGGTGGACAGGAGCGGTCGAGGGTTTAATCGAATGAAAGACAGTGAGGAAAAGAAAGAGGGGGAGATGGGGAATAGTTCTGACCTAATTGTGGGGACGAAGGGGCCGGAGCAGGGCGAAAGTCGTATCGACTGTTGCCGGAGAAGAAATACCCAGAGGGGGAGGGCGGCGGCTAGGAAGAGAGCGGGAGGGCACGCGCTGGGTACGGCGAGACGCGGGAAGAGTAGGCGAAGGTGGCTCTGTTGCTGGTATTGCAGCAGAGAGACGAGACGGAGGAGGAGGAGCTACCGAAGCTGGTGGGTTTCTGCCGGAGTGGGAAGAGAGGAAAGGTGGGGGTTTTTCTCCGTCAGGATTGAGCTACCAGAGTCGACTAGCGACGCTGATCCTTATAAAGGCGGAGGCGGAGGGGCGGGCGCAGGGAGGCGACGTGCCTCCCTCGCCGGAGAGTGGTCGGAACTGCGACCCATACCTTCTGCGCGTTCGCATGGAAGGTGTGGGCGAGGGCAGAGGTCACGACGGTGTCCCTGCGACAACAGACGTCGTAGAGAACACTCGGTTCAACTGGTAGGTACCCTCCCTCACCCTACGCGGCGCCATGCTCCGCACAAAGTCGCTGGAGCATGGTGCTGCTCAGAGATTTGCAGGAGGGACCTGTATGCAAAGAACGACGAAGAACCTATGGGCCAAAATTCAAGGGTTTCAAAAGTTGAGGGTCAAAAAGTAATAGATGAGGACCAAAATGCAAAGTCGGTCAAGAAGGTCTCATCTTAGGTTCAAGTTTTTATGCATGACTAAATGGGACCTAAGGATTCTAATGGTGAATTTTATTTCTAGGTCAGACCTTGTTTGACCGGCTAATTTACATAAAAACCCAAATTAAATCATTAATTAGGCATGGTTCTCAATGTAGGTCAAAATGGGTTCCCAAGGCCAAATTGAAGGTTCTAAACCCTAGAGATTATTTTTCTATGAATTTTAGAGGATTTATTCGATTTTTACTCTACCTCGAACCTCGTGAATTAAAGTGAGTTTGTTTTAGGGTTATAGAATGTCATTTAATTCCTTGGAGTTGCTGTAGCCCTTGTTGGACCAAATTATCCCACTTTTCTTCTTATTAGGTTAGTTTGACCTATGTTTGGATCCTGAGTTACCCTGTTTACTGATTGTGTTGGTGAAATTGCATTTTTACCCCTTATGACATGTTTTCTTTACAAACTCAGAATTTTCTGAGTCAAGCCTTTCTTTGAGTTATGTAGGAGCTTTTTCTCTCATATCTAAGTTAGATTGTGCTAGTTAGGGTTCATGATGAGGTTCTCATTAGCGAACGCTGAGTAGAGTGGTAACCAAACTAACTAAAGTAGTAAAAGCTAACACGTAAATTTATCTTTTCCACTTATTTTATTTTACAAGTAATTCATTTTCACCCATTGGTTTACTTTAAGATTTCTTTCTTGATCTCGCATGTTCCTCGTGGGAACGATCTTGATTGCAGTCTTTTCCGAAGAGTAGAAGGCACACGTGGTGCTCTCCTAGCAGGGAGAGTCCCCAGTTGTAATCCTACACCTAATCAACTACCTTGAGGTCACAGACAGACGTAGTGGTGACTTTGGCACTCGCGATAAACACACGGGTAGCTACCCCGCACTGGCATACGGTCAGTCGTTTCCACTAACGGGTATGCCCAAAGTACAGCACGGAACAGTATAGTGCCTAGCCCTCTCAGCAACAGGGGTCTAGTCCCTCAGAACCAAACAGGGATCTCGCCCCTCCACAGTCCGCACACCCTTGTCTGACTACCCCAGTTTATCCAATGGGCCTAACAAGTCTGTGTAGGGTGACTAGCTGAACCCCGGGCCCCGTGGGGTGGCTAGCTCCCCCCTACACTAGTAGCTCTCCCCGGTACAATGAACGCAAGGGCCAACAAAAGTAGGTGTAGAGTAGCCAATCCTAACCCCGGGTCCCAACCCAAGGGCAGCTAGCTCCTCTCTACACTAAACAGGGGACAGCCACTCTCCTTGGCACCATGTACTCAAGGGCCAGCACACTTCCCACTTACATTTCCAGGTTTGTCCATTCTTCCACAGGAGCTCTACTCCTAATTCCCTGTAGCGTTCATGCTCATATTCACCATATTATTCCATACCAGGTTTCATCATTCACAATTCCATTCTCGCAAGCTCACCTCCTCCTCTCCTTCTCATGCCGCTCCTCCTCTCCTCACGCAGCTCCTCCCCGCCGCTCTCGCGCTCTCGCTCGCTCCAGGAAGAAGAGAGGAAGGTGGCGGGTGGCTGAGAAGTGAGGAGAACGAAGGTGGAGGAGGGGTTTTATAAGGTGGGGTTTAGGGTTTCACTTGGAGGCGAGGGAAGAGAGAGAGAAGGAGGGAAAAACAAGGGGAACTGTCTGTGCGCAGCACACGCGCAGACGCGAGTCCATACCCAAGATTTTTGATTTTCAAACTCTGACCTACAGTCCAGACGTCTTACTAGACATCTGACCTAAAGTCCAGACGTCTTAAAAGGCTCAAATAATACGGATCATAACAATACTTGAGAAACTTAAACACTTAATCTCTCAATCAACCTTCTACCTTCTCTCTCATCAAACGTCTCTTTAGATGATCAGACAACTTAAATGTATAAATCAGACTTCTAATTATTCCTTCAGACGTCTCTCTTAATACTTACCCAATTTATTTTAATTTCTTATATTTCCCTTCACTCTCTCTCTTTAATCATCACTTCTTTTTTAACTCTCAGCATTTAGCATCTCCCTCTTCTCTTTTCTCTCTTCTCACTGTTATTGTGTGAATGTTTCACACTTAGCCGATTTTCGATCTTCCTCACTTAACAAAAAAGTTGGTTTAGTGGGTGGACCGGTTCTTTCGAGGATACATGCACCATAGGGTGGGACCAAACCCTACTTGAACTAGATCTTAGTTTATTAATAGTAGATTTTAAGCCACTTTAAGTTTGCACAGTAATGGGCCCAATCGGGCCCATAAATCCACTCACGCCCACCCAAGCCCACTCACACACGCACGCACTCTAGAGATTAAAGGCATATAGGTTTTTGGTGCACCCATCGCTGACAACTGAAGCGTTGGGGCACCAAATTCCTTACATACGTGTGTGAAACATCTTCAACTCTCGATGTGGGATCAAACTCCTGCAGCTCTTCTTAGCGCAACGTTTTCAACCTAGATCTTCGAATGAAGATTCCAGCTGACACAATGGATCAATTAGAGTGAGCAATAGCTCGATCAAGAGCTATTGTTGTCTAGTTCCCGATTTTAGCACCAATTTGGTGCTTGGATCACATTTGATCCGCGCAATCGAGGCATGATCATAGAACTATCACCGTGGCTGAAATATGCTCCAGGCGAGAAAATTTCAGGTCAATTGACTTGCAGAGAGGAAATATCTCTCATTTGAAGGTATTGAAATGCTTAGAATAGCATTCCATAGCTAAAGGAATTGAGATTGAGACTTAAGAAGGCTTCAGAAACTCCAGAAACTTGAGAGCTTCAAATGACAAAACAAAACTCTGATTTCAAAGTTGAATCATCTCAACAAATAAATTTTAGCATCTATGATCGATCTAAATTCATTCAGAAGGTTAAGGACAATCGATCAGAGAGTAGTTTGGATCTAAAACTCGTCATTAGGTCATTGAATGACCTTGAGTTCCAGTTGGAACCCAAAATGCATAGAACCTGAAATCTTCTTCGAATCACAGCAAATCTCATTCAAACCAATTCCAATAGATTCATAAACATCATATGAACTCAAATAACCCAACTAATCAGAGATTTGATCTTAGAATCACCAATTTAGACTTATGGTTGAGTAATAAGTCCAAAAAGTTGACTTTCTAAACTTAAGAGTTTCATATCAAATTGAAGGTCTAGATAGATTAAAATCAACCCTACTAATATGTTCAGCTCATCAAAATTGTGATTAGATAGCTCCAGCAATGCTCTCAAGCTTCGTTGCCTGAGCTTGAATGGTGGTGTGTTTGGTAGATCAAATCAGGGGTTCTAAGTCCTAAGTGAAGATTAGAATAGGTTCTATAAGGTCTGCATAAGCTTATAAATCTATTTCCAGATTCTAATCCTCAAGAAACATGTCTCTCCCACTATGCTGGAGTTGGAGAAGACGAACATCAATCTAAAGTTATAAGCATCATAACACAATTCTAATTGTCTGAAATTAATTCTTATATCAAGAAGGATTGATCTGGAGCTCTTTAGTTAATATTAGAAGCTGTAGCTCTAGTTGAGTTCACTGGAGCTCGCCAGAGCTCCGATGAAGGCCGTGATTTGTATCTAGAGATCAAATCTCCATAAAAACCATCAAGAAAGGTAGTAAACAATTCCTGAGGTTGCAACAAACCTCATGAATACCTCACTTAAATCAATTGAGGAAGAGATTCATGGATTAGTCAATGAATACAGAAAGAATGCATCTTGACTTGAACTCAAGAGCTACCCTCTCACTCAATTGAGTGAGGGGAAATGTTCATGGTAGTGAGGCGATGGTGGGTGTGTGATTAATTGCGCGGAAAATCACCTCTAAGCTTGCCATGGACAACGAGCTCAGAGGTTGATAGTGAATTGGGAATTTTAGATATAGTGAATTATAAAGCTAGTTAAAGAGTGGAAAATGGTCCTAATGTTGTCATTAGGTCATGGATGGCCCCTATTGAGTGTGGATTAGGTCGGAGACCTCTGCCATAGACAGTAGAGGTGCTTTGGTGAGTGTGGAATGAATTAGGCGAGTTAAGTGATAAAATTAGGGAAAAGAAGTGGAAATGATCATGAAATGATGAGAAGTATGACTAAGTGATGAAATCGTGAAATGAAGTCAAGCGAGGCTGGAATTGACCTCGTTGGAGACGGAAACGACGAAGTGAAGTTCAACTAATTACTCTTACTCCTAAGCTCTAATCGCCTAATTCCTAACTAAAATCTACACCTAAGGGATTAAGCTATGGCTAGGTGCCAATCCTCTATGGTTTTAATATCTCGTTGTAGTATAGTATAGAGGAGCAGTTACCAGTTTAATATAATTTGTTACTCGGAAAATAAAAGTTTTCCCAGGTCGAACTTAGGGAGCAAATTGTATTCTAGAAGTACAAAGTTTCTATTACAAAAGTGAAAAGAGAGAGAGAGAGATTTATTTTGTTGGCTTTTTCTTCTTCTCTCTTCTTTCTCGTCTTTGTCTTCTTCTCTTCTGTGCTCTTCTCTTGGGTTCTTCAGTCTTCTTCCTTCTATTCTTCTTATTCCTCTTCTGTTCTTCTTCTTTCTTTCTTCTTCTTTCTTCTGCAGAGTCTTCTTTTCTTCTTCTTCTTCTTGTCTTCTCTTTTCTCTTTTTCTTCTCTGCGGCAGTGGTGATCCTCCTCTTCTTTTTCTTTCTTTCTTTTCCTTCCTTGCCTCTTCTTTTCTTTCTTCAGGGCATCGTCTGATTTTTCAATCAGACGACTTAAGTAGCTTTTGCTACAGTGCGTCTTCTTTCTTTCTTTCCTCTGTGGCTTTCTTCTTCTTCTTCTTCTTCTTGCAGTCCTTCTTCTTCTTCTTCTTGTCTTCTCTTTTCTCTTCTGTGCCTGCACACTCACAGTTTGGTCAGAAGGCAAAAACCTACTCTACCCTCCCCCGCGTCTCTCTTTCTCAGAATTCACTCGTAGGATAGCTCTCCCAGAGTTGTCGGGTATTCGGGTACGGCCCATCGGTGTGCGTGGTGGGCGAGGAGTGTTCGAGTCAAGTCGTGTCGGGTTGGCCGGATCCGCGTGATGAGCTCGCGGACCGAGCGGGTGAAGCGGGTGAGAGGGACCTCACCCCGTGTGCTGAGGCGATAAGCCTACAACACTTTTACAAGTTATGCAGGCGTGCCGCTTCAGAGTCTTCCGAGGTGGGACTAAATGTCCCACCCCAATTGGGCGCCTGCAGCTGAGAAAGCTGCAGGCAATCGCGGTTGTGCGCGGAGCTTTCTCCCCAGCTGCGGGCCTGGGCAGGTGCGCAAGGGCGAACCTCGCGTCCTGGGGAGTCTGGCCTGGGCGAAGCGAGGCTGCAGCTGCAGGCGGAAGAAGCTTCACCTGCTCAGCAATGGCGGCGGAGGACGGGTGACCTGTTCACAGCAAAACGGCCTCTCGGCCTAATCAGAAGGTGCAGGGAGCTTCGTCGGAGTGCGGCGAAGCTCGTGCGGGTGGTGGCGAGGCGTGGGGCGGCGTGTAGGGGCTGCCCTAGGTCGGACTGTGGCCGGGGGAATGGGTTTGCTCGGGGGAGTGATGTGGAGGTGAGGAGTGGTAGTGAAGGGGTGGAAGCGGTTCAGCGTGATGAGGCGGAGGTTTTGGGTCGGTCGGCGAGTCGTGTGGGGTGGTGGAATGATGGGAGCGAGTCGCCGGAGGTTGGCCGGAGATGGAGAAGGTGAGCGCGATTTGGCGCAGTTGAAGGGTGGTTGAACAAATTGAAGTAGGGAAAAGAAAGAGGGGAGGAAGAGAAAGAACTGTACCTACTTGGAGGGACGAGGGGGACCGGAGTAGGGAGACAGTCGTATCGACTGTCGCCGGAGAAGAAGATGCCCAGTGAGAAGGGGGCGGCGGCAGGGAGAGAGCGGGAGAGCGTGCGCTGGGTACGGCGCGACGCGGGAAGAGCGGGCGAAGGCAGTTCTGCTGCTGGTAATGTGGCAGAGCGACAAGGAGGAGGAGGAACCGTCGGAGCAGGGGGGCTTCTGCCGGAGTGGGAAGAGAGGAAAGGGGGGGAGGTTTCTCCGTCAGAACCGAGTTGTTGAGTTCGGTGGACGGGGGCGGTTTTTATAAAGGTGGAATCAGAGAGGAGGACGGAGGAAGGCGACGTGCTTCCATCACCGGAGGACGTCGTAGATGGAGACCCACACCTTCTGCGCGTTCGCACGGGAGGTATAGGTGGTTGCAGAGACCATGGAGGTGTCCCTGCGACGGCAGACATCGCAGGGAACCCCCGGTTGACCTGGCAGAGGGTCTCCTTTACCCTGCACGGCGCCATGCTCCGCGCAAAGTCGCCGGAGCATGGCGCTGCTCAGGGTTTTGCAGGGTGGACCCAAATGCAAAGAACGAAGAAGAGTTAGGGGCCAAAATGCGAGGGTTTCAAAAGTTGAGGGTCAAAAAGTAATGGATGAGGACCAAAATGCAAAGTCGGTCAAGAAGGTCTCTTATTAGGCTCAAGTTTTTATGCATGACTAAATGGGGCCTAAGGATTCTAATGGTGAATTTTATTTCTATATCAGACCTTTTTTGATCGGTCAATTTACGTAAAAACTCAAATTAAGTCATTAATTGGGCATGGTTCTCAATGTAGGTCAAAATGGGTTCCTAAGGCCAAATTGAATGTTCTAAACCCTAGAGATTATTTTTCTATGAATTGTAGAGGGTTTATTCGATTTTTTATTTGCCTCAAACCTCGTGAATTGAAGTAGATTTGTTTTTAGGGTTACAGGATGTTATTTAATTCCTTGGAGTTGCTGTATCCCTTATTGAATCAACTCATCCCACTTTTCTTCTTATTAGGTTAGTTTGACCTATGTTTGGACCCTGAGTTACCCTATTCTCAGATTGGATTGGTGAAATTACATTTTTACCTCTTAATTTCTATTTTCTTTACAAACTTAGAATTTCTCTGAGTCCAGCCTTTCTATAGTTATGTAGGAGCCTTACTTGATGAAGGAGGTGAGAGATCTCACCGTTGGTAAGGTAAGAACTGGAGTGAAATCAGAGCTTGATGAGAACAGCAAATTCAGTTGATTGAAATAAAGGGAATCGAGCTATGGCACGCTCAAATGTTGTTGGTAGGGCAGAGGAGAGGAAGAGGAGGTGAGAGAGGCAATGCTCCTTGACGGTAGCGCTCGAGAATGGTGGTGAGAAGACGTTAGAGCTAAGACGAATGGCCTACCGTCGGGCTCGATTGGGGAAGAGGGAAAGGGAGTTGACCATTGAAATCAGAGGTGGCGACGGCTATTTATAGGTGGAGCTGAAGGTTAAGGGGTCTGTACTTGGACGACTTTAGGTCTAGGTTCGTCCTACTCATTGACAACATCTCCGATGCCGGTGAGGTTAGTTGCCTAGGTTAATTAGGATTAGGGACAAATCCGATCCGTTGAATGGATTTAGGAAGATGAGTGGAGTATCTGCGATAATGGCGGTGGCTTTTGGATGTAGGATGGGCGGTGATCCAATGGTGTCAACATCGGTCATCATCAGCTATTCAGAGGTTGAAGAAGGCATGTACATAGGGGTGTATTTGTGAAACAACCCACCAGCCCTTTAGTCATTTAAGACGTCTGGGATGTTCACCAGACGTCTGAAAATGCTTTTTAGCGCGGAACGTACGTACGTCATACTTCCTCCCTTACCGCACCTCACCGTGCCTCACCGCACCTCCTCCTGCGATGCCACTCTGCGCCATGCTTCGCCCTTCCGCCCCCCTCACCTCCTCTCCCATTATAAACCTCACCCCCTCCTTTTCGTTGCCCACGCCATAGCTGAGGGCAGAACGAGGGTGAGAGCGAGTGAAGAGCGGAGAGCCCGAGCGAGAGGAAGCTCGAGAGTGGAGGGTGTAGCGCCGTTCTGTTACAGCACCTGCAGGCAAGGGGAGCCAGAGTGGTTCCGCTGAAGTCATTTTTCCGCGGAATCAGACGGCTGGAGAGACACCCAGATGTCTTACTGGAAGTCCGAAGGTAGAGCAAGAAGTCTGGTAGAGATCAACTTTCCATACCTTTTCTCTCTGACAAGTCCTGATAGCGCACGTGCATATGTCAGAAGGTGAGAGCATAGCCAAGGCAGTTTCAGATGTCCGGGAGCACCCTTAGACGTCTCACAGAGTCTTTGGACGTCGGCATTGAGTTCCAGACGTCTGATAGCGGAACACCGAGAGAGGTATCCCTGAGAACTGTTTTAAGATGCCTGGGACCTTTCCCAGACATCTAATTTCTGTCTGACAGCGTGTTTTGGGCCGTGCAAGGCCCTATTATTATCTCTTTTCCGCAAACGAACCATCTCTATTTTCCGTACGAGTTTCTTTGTATAATGATACCTTGTTTATATCCTTCTCAACCTTTTGGCCCATCAATCCATGTTTTAGGTCTCCAGTCCGTCGGGCATACGGGACTTGTGGAGACGTCGGGAGCCACTGTACGAGCCCTCATTCCACCCGGTTACCCAGGTAGAGTGGTTACAACCTTAAATCTCTAACTTAATACATGCAAGTAAGTAATCATAGGACTTGAGATGAACCCTAGGAAGGAATAAACATATACTCGAAAATAAATTCTTGAACCCTAGGTCTTGGCATGAATACTAGGGTTAGAAGAAACTACATGTGAATGATTGAGTAATCAAAAGCTGTCTATTTTTATCTAAAATGGACCCCTACTGTAATAAAATGGAAATTGAGCTGTTTGTTCCGAACATTCCAACCTGGATGTGAGAAGGAAACTCCTTTACAAACCTCACAGGGAATGTAAACAAGAACACCGTACTACGGAAAATCGGATGGTTCTACGAATTTGCTGCCTATGGGTAGTTGTTAATGGAGGTAAGTTGACATTTGTGTACGTGGTACCGAAGAGAACAACTATCCCTTGTAGTGTAGAGGGGAGCTTGCCACCCTTGGGTTGGGACCCGGGGTGGGTTTGGCCACTCTACGACGACTCTTACTGGCCCTCGGGTACGTGGTACTGAGGTGAGCTACTTAGTGTAGAGGGAACTATCCGCCCTAAGGGGCCTGGGGCTAGGTATGGCCACCCTACACCGACTCTTGTCAGCCCATTGGGCAAACTGGGGTAGTCGGACCAGAGTGCGCGGACTAAGGAGGGGTGAGACCCCTGAGGGGTAAGACCCCTGTTCTGTTCTGAGAGGGCAAGGCCCTTTACTATTCTGCACTGTACGTTGAGGCGTACCCGCTAGTGGAAACGACTGACCGCGTGCCAGTGCAGGGTAGCTACCCGCGCGCTTATCACGTGTGCCGTAGTCACCACTACATCACGACCGTGACCACGGGGTAGTAGATCGAGTATAGGACTACCACGGTGAGACTCCCCCGGCCAGGAGAGTGCCACGTGGGCATCCTATATCACGGAAAGCTGGAAGCAAAATCGTTCTTATAGGGAACAAGAAGATTAATTAACAAATCCTAATTAGCGATCTCTACGCACCCACATGTTTAATATAATTGGAAAATATAAAATTTTATGTTAAATGCATGTTACTTCTTAGCCACCATTCTACTCAGCGTTAGCTGACTCCAGTTAAATAAATTCCGTACAGGTGTTAGGACTCGAACATGTTGTGTTAATATGGTGAAATTATTGTTGAAGTGAGTATAGTGGTTAACCTAAATCGAGCCTGACCATCTTTTTACAAAATTTTTAACTTGGCCTACTTAATTTTATCTTGGTCACTTTTAGGCCTAGGGTCAATCTCAGGGAGGCGGGGATTAAAGGTGAAGAAGATTCTACGCCTTTCCTAAAACGTATCTCTTCCGTGCGTTTATTGTATTTTTGGTTTTTTTCTATTTAATTTTTTTTTTTGCTGATAATTTCGTCCTTGAGGTACACCCTCAAAATCAGGTCCTTGGCTTCAAGCCAAATTGTTCTTAGCTTTGAGCCAAATTAGGGTTCCAAAAATCGATCTTGCTATTCACAAGATTGTGTACCTACAAGGCAAGGATTATTTTTTCTCTTTTACTCTTTTTCTTTTAATCTTTTTAATAGCAGGAAACAAAAGAGAAATAAAAACAAGATAGGTTGCTTGTATATAAATATAGTCTATATATATATAGATATATATATATTATATATAGGGGTGGGGGTGGAAGTGGAAATGGTGTGTAGCATGGTGTCGAGTTGGTCCACGTCTAGAAAGACACAACCAACAAGACGAAGTGCCGCGTAGAGTGTGGGATGGATGTATGGGAGTGTGTACAGAGGCACTTTCCTTACACGGGTATCGGGGAATATCAGTAACTGGTGCAGATATTCCCGCGATATAATGCGTGGTGGAGTGACTAGTGCGTAGGGATACAGGTAGGTGATGTGTATGTAAATATATATATACATATGTGTGTGTGTGTGTGTACATTTATATGTATATATATATATAGATATGTAAATATATATAGGTATATATATATATATTTATAACTAGATATATATATGTATATAGATATATTTGTATAAGTATCTATGTAAATAGATATATTTAGATAGGTATATGTATGTGTGTGTGTGTATATATATATATATATATATATATATATATATATATATATATATATATATGTATGTATGTATGTATGTATGTATATGTATGTATATATATATGTCTATATACTTATATTTAGTTGTATAGGTCTTAACATATATATATATATAAATATATATGTATAAGTATGTATAGGTGTGTACAAGTGAATGTGAGTGTACAAGTGTGTGTGTGTACGAGTGTGGAGTGTGTATGAGTGAGGAGTGCACGCTGGAGGAAGAGGGTGTGCGAGTTAAGCCGTTTGGGGGCTACTGGCGTTGTCTGGATGCGCGGGCATGCACAAACGCACAAGGCTGCGCACGAGTGCTGGAGAGCGCGCGCGGTACTGTCATCGCGCACCGGCTGGTGCGGGAGAGTGAGAGAGAGCGCAACGCAGCGCGTAGTGCGCAGCTCTGGAACGGGAGCGGGCGTATGCGGGCGCTGGTGCTGATGCGGGCGACTGGCTGGAGGTGGTAGCGGCGAGGAGAGAGAGCGCGCGGTGACCAGATAAGTGAGAAACTCCCCGGTCACTGCACTGTAGCTATAGTGTCGCGCTGAGAGGCGTGAACAGTAGCTACAGTGCCACGCAGGATGGACAACCGGTTGCGGCCGGTTTTGCATGCGCAGGTGCGTTGGAAGAAACCTGCGCACACGGGAAGAGCCTGTGGACGGCTGCTGGAGTGCGCGCGGTGCTTGCGCTGCTGCTGGCTACCGTGCTACTGCTGCTGGAGCTCCGGAGCTTGGAGCTTCTCACAATGGCGATGGTGTTCAGCGATGAAAACAGAGGGTAAACCACCACGCCCACCTGCTCACGAAGGAGCTGGGCGGTGGTGGAACTCACAGTGGTGGTCGTGGGACCACTGTGAGCTTTCTCCTGCCTGCAGTGTGTCTCTTCACTGGAAGAGCTATTGCGTTTGGAGGGAAAGAGGGAGGACGATGGCCTGGAGGAAGGGTGTCTGTGGTGGTGTGTGTTGTGTTCCAGGCTCCCTTGCGCAAGGGAGAGGGCATAGCTTTTTAAAGAAGAAGCCTGCCATAGCCATGCTGCAGGCAGAGCAAGTCCAGCCATGCCGTTGGCAGAGGAATGGCGCGAAGATGTGCATGCCCATGCCCTGAACCGCGCGAAGGAGAAGAAATTCAAAGTCAAAATAAAAAATTAAGAAGGTGAAATTGCGATGCAACCCTTGATGAAGACGTTAATTACATGGCTAATTATTTGTATTATCCTCCCCTCTCAAATAAATGCATGCAAGTGTCTTTTTACAAATGCAACTATAGCTACCTAATATGCAATGGTAGTGCTAGAAAATAACACAAGATGGCATATTTATTGGTGTATTTTTTGTTGTGCAATCATACCCCCATGCCTATCTTTTGCTAGTCCCTAGCAAAACATTTTGTATCGTATTTAGAAATGATCTTAAGCTGAAGATTTTCTTCCGAGGTGACATGGGTGTGTTTGTTGGATATTGTGAGAACCAATTGCAGAGAAGACTACCAGTACTTTAAGTCTTATGTGACATAGATCATCTCTCAACTAACCTGGACTCTTGATATTTAAACCTTAAGTACGATTTCCAGGACTCAGAAGGTTTTTGTCGTATTCAAGAGCTTTAGAGATTATGGCTTGTGCATAGTGAAGGACCAGGACTGACCAGATGAACATTAAGACTCAAGTCCAGGGTTTCACGAATCTTTAAGTGCAGGTTGGTCCTAGCTTCAGCTTGTGTCTTCGGATTGACCCTTAAAAAGATGACGAAAAACTCAACTCCCATTTTATTACATTTGTGACTCAAAGAATATATGATAGAAACAGGGTATTTGTAACTTGCCCTGAAAAACTTTTTAGGGAGAAGACTTTATAGATATTTGTGAGATATACTGACTTATTTGCACATATTTTTTTTTTGAAACAAGTGTCAGTATATATCTTACAACTTTATTTGGAGGAGCACACTTTTTTTTTTTTTTGGTGGGAGAGTTTCCTTTTGGTGGAAAGAGTTTCTTCTAGACACAAGACTAAAGCTTGGGATAAAAAGTCTACCTATGTGCACAGGTAAGGACTCCACCTTCCCTAATGAACACTAGGGTTGGATCTTATGTTCACCTGGTCTTTCTTGATATGTGTAGTGTGAACCAAGATTACTTAGGCTCTCGAGTAGAAGCAAATCAACGGATCCTGTACTGATGTCTCAGGCACAAGAATACGTCCTTAGTTAGGAGAGATTCTGATCTATCTTGTTAATGCTTAAGTGAATTAAGCCGAGCCTAAGCGAATCATGCTTCTGTGGCCTGAAAAGTCTTCAAAACAGTGGTTGAATATCCATAAACACTTATTGTATTTTTGTTTCAGCCTTCAGATCATTACTAAACACCTTTTTTTTTTATATGTACATATTTATAGATGGATGGAAGTGCATGATATCATATAACACCCAGATCCTATGGATGCCTATCCACCCCCCCATGCCAAACGATGCTATGTCCTCATATGCATGCAAGGTAGGGTAGAGGAAGGTCCAAAGATCGGGGAACGAGAGCTGAGGTGCAAGGTATATAGCAGGGTGGTAGGGTGGGTGGATGGTAGGTGGTGAAGTGAAAAGGTGCGAGGTGAAGTGTACGTGATAGTGGAGGAGTGTTGCTGGGGTGCCTCTCAATGAGCGCTGAATTTAATGTCCCCAGCTGGACTCGGAATGAGGCACAAAATTACTTACCCTCCAGTAGGGCAACAGTTTCTCCAACGGGGGCAGGTTCATGAGGAAGATAAGGTTTTAAACACTGCCCATTGACCGTAAATTTATGCCCAAATTTGAGATCTTCAATTTCAACAGTCCTGTTGGGAAATGGTCTCGAGACCAAGAAGGGACCAGTCCATTTGGACTTCAATTTTCCTGGAAAGAATTTAAGCCGGGCATTGTAAAGCCAAACTTGTTGAGATGGCTCAAATTCCTTCCGCCGAATTCAGCTGTTGTGAAAAGCCTCAGTGCATTACTTGAAAGTTAAGGCAGAATCATTGGCTTCACGACAAAGTTCTTCTAGCTCTTCGAGTTGGAGTTTCCTTTCTCGACCACACAGGTCAGGGTCGAGGTTACATTGGCGAACCGCCCAATAAGCGCAGTGCTTCAACTCCACAAGCAAGTGACAAGGCTTCCCGTAAACGATTCTATAAGGAGACATACCTAGGGGAGCCTTGAAGGCGGTCCGATACGCCCAAAGTGCGTCAATCAGCTTGTCGGACCAATCCTTACGGTCAGGCCGAGCCGTTTTCTGAAGAATTTGCTTGATTTCCTGGTTCGACACCTCAGCCTGGCTGTTCGTCTGAGGATGATATCGAGATGCGATACGATGATGGACTCCATATTTCCTCAGAAGTGCTCGAAAAGAAGCATGGGTAAAATGGCTTCCTCCATCCGAGATAATGGCTCGAGGGATCCCAAAGCGCGCAAAAATATGGTCTTTGATAAATCGAGTGGATATGACACGGTTAGCATGGCGTGTGGGAATAGCCTCGATCCATTTCGAAACATAATCAACCGCAACGAGGATGTATTCGAAGCCGTTGGAAGGAGGAAAGGACCCATGAAATCGATTCCCCAAATGTCGAATATTTCAGCAGCTAGGATGGGTTGCAAGGACATCATGTCAAGATGTGACATTGACCCTAACGACTGGCACCTACTGCAATGTTTGGCATAATTGTGTGCATCCTGGTGAAGGGAGGGCCAAAAGAAACCGCACTGCAACACCTTGGTTGTAGTTTTCCTCCCAGAGAAATGGCCTCCACAGGGTTGATCGTGGCAGAAGGATAGCACACCGGGGAATTCGCTGTCAGGAATACAGCGACGGATGATCTGATCAGCACCTATTCAAAAAAGAAGTGGATTATCCCAGAAATAATACTTTGTTTCTGCAATGAGACGCTCGCGCTGATTTTTAGGCCAGCCACGTGGAAGGGAACCAGAAGCAAGGTAATTGGCAATGTCGGCATACCAAGGTCCACTTGCCACATTAATTGCCAATAGGTGCTCATCGGGAAAAACCTCATTGATCGGCAGGGTAAGTCCAATGTGGTCAGGGTCCAGTCTAGAGAGATGATCAGCCACAACATTCTGGGCTCCGGCCTTATCGCGGATCTCAATGTCAAATTCTTGGAGCAGAAGGATCCAACGAATCAGTCTAGGCTTGGCATCCTTCTTATGCATGAGATGGCGAATGGGTGCATGGTCAGTGAAAACAATAACATGTGAGCCCAGAAGGTAAGAGCGGAATTTCTCCAACCCAAAGACGACCACCAATAGTTCTTTCTCAGTGGTTGTATAATTACACTGCGCCTCGTCCAACGTCTTACTGGCATAGTACACCACGAAGGGGTGTCTATCACGTCTTTGTCCCAAGATGGCTCCGACTGCAAGGTCAGAAGCGTCACACATGAGTTCAAAGTCGAGGTACCAATCAGGTGGCTGGAGAACAGGGGCCTTGGTGACAGCATTACGCAGCTACGTGAATGCTCGTATGCAGTCTGGGCCCATATCGAAGGATACGTCAGTCGATAGGAGATGAGTTAAAGGTCTAGAAATCTTGGAGAAGTCTTTGATGAATCTCCTATAGAAACCGACGTGTCCCAGGAAGGAGCGGATTTGTTTAACAGAGCCAGGCATAGGTAAATCAACAATTACATCAAGCTTAGCTCTGTCAACCTCGATACCCCTATCGGAGATGATATGACCGAGAACAATTCCCTCGTGTACCATAAAATGACTTTTTTCCCGAGAAAGCAAGAGGTTCACATTAATACATCTCCTAAGGATACGGGTCAGGTTGGCAAGACAGTCGTCAAAAGAGGGTCCAAAGACTGAAAAGTCATCCATGAAAACCTCGAGAAAGTCACCCACCATGTCATGGAATATCGCCAGCATACATCTCTGGAAAGTTGCTGGCGCGTTACAAAGTCCGAACGGCATCCTTCTAAATGCAAAGGTGCGGAAGGGGCAGGTAAAGGTTGTTTTCTCTTGGTCCTGGGGGTCAATTGCCACCTGGTTACATCCATAGAATCCATCCAGGAAATAGAAAATTTTATTTCCCGCTAACCGCTCTAGGATTTAGTCAATGAAAGGTAGTGGAAAGTGATCTTTCTTAGTTGCAGCATTAAGTTTCCTATAATCTACACACACTCACCAAGATGTAGGAGTGAGTGTAGGGATGGATTCGCCCCTGTCATTGACACGGATGGTGAGTCCCGCCTTTTTGGGCACGACATGAATCGGGCTCACCCAGAGGCTATCGCTGATCGAGTAGATTATTTATAACACTGCATCTGGGGGTGATAATTATGTTAAATATGGCTCATCTTAAGAATAAACGGTACAACATAAGTAGAATGGGAGCATTGCATGCATCATATGCCAAGATTGCTTATAAAACAGTATTAACGGCCATTTGTATAAGCACTTGTCAAAGCAAACCTCAGATGAGCAATCAGACCACATGAATGGATTCAGAACGGCGAACGGAGTCCAACGGACTCAAAATCGGCCAAATCCAACATCCGGAGCTCCCACAATGGGCCCAAGAAGTTCTGACCGTTAATTTGATGATCAACGGCCCTCGATGCGCCATGTGGTGCCCGCTCACCGCGCGCCCGCTTCCACCTTCAACCGGAGATCAGATCTCAGCCATCGATCTCTGATCGGACGGCTGAGAACCGCGCGCACGCCTGCGGTCGCCGCGACAAAGCAGCGGGTATAGTGCAGCGGTTAAAGCGCACGCCCGCGCCCACGCGACGTGGGTTCGAGCCGCGTGATGCTGAAATCAGAAGACGACTTCGCGCGGGAGCGAAATTGGGCCGCCCGATCAGCTGCGGGCGGCCAAGATAGCGCCACGCGGCGCGTCCTCAGGCGGCGATCGGCCATGCGGGCGCATACGTCGGACAATAATGCCCGCGCGCACGGGCACTCAAGGCGCGATCTGAGCGTGCCCGGGCGAAGATCGAAGATCGGACGACACTCATTTCATGCCCACGGATCGAGCGCGAGGAAGACCGGCGGAAAGCGAGCGACCGGCGGGCTGGGGGCTTCACCAACGTTTTTGGAAGGGTTTTAGCGGGTCTGTTTTAGCGACGTCTCGGACGTCGCTAAAACCCCTTCTTCATTTGGAAAGCCCTTCTCCCTATTTAAACCCCTTCCAACCACTCATTCAAAGCATTCACTCCCCTTGCAACTACTCTACCACTCTTTTATCTAGTTTTGGGTCCTCTTGTAATCGTCGGAGACGACGAGCCGCCAACGAAGCGTTCTCTACCACCGTGGCTGCCTCGCCGCCCTCCCTCTCTCTCTCTTTCTTCCTGTCTTTTAAGCTTTACTTTACTTATGTTTAAGCATGTATCTAATGTTGTAATGTATGAACTAAAGCTGCATGATTAATGAAGTTGTTTTCCATTCAGTTGTCTACTTTATTTCTATTCAAGTTGCATGTTAAAGAATGAAATGACTCTAACCCTAATCTCTCTCTCTCTCTCGCTTTTCACTCGTACCTTTTCGCAAGCAAAACTCCGCGATTATCGTGACAATAAGTGACAAGAAAAATCCGATTTTCACGCCTCCCTAAGGCCGACACTCGGACTCACATCCGTTTCTTTACTTTAAAACCGACGTTGCAAGTGCGAACTATAACGACACTTCTTAACACACACACACGAAAGCACGCCAATTATACCCGCATCCAGTCACTTAATAATTTCCTTTTTAACGACCTCTTGCATGTTAGGGTTGAGACGTCGCTGCATCTCGCGGGAAGGTCGAGCCTCCTCCTTCGTATATATATAGTGAGTGCAGTAGGAGGAGTTAATGCTAGTTAAGTCTGATAAGGATCATCCAATGGCTGCCTTGTGTTCAATAAGGACCTTTGTTAGTTTGCACTCTTGCTCTCTGGTCAATTTTGAACTAATGATTATGGGAAGCGTTTCATTTGGTCCCAAGAAAACATACTTAAGCGTATTAGGCAACTCTTTCAACTCGGGAGTGGATGGTGAGAGATCTGGCATTTCTTGGGACGAGAGTGTCCCAAGCGGATCAGAAGAAAACAAGTCAGGAGGCAGAAGTTGGCCCTTAGTTTGGCCAAGAAGAGGGGCATCTTGGATAGATGGATCCAAAAAGGGATAGCCCCAGTGAGTAGTATGTGGGCTCAAGGTCCTAGTGTGGAATTGCAATTCTGCCTGATTTTGCAGGAAAGAAGGGCAATCCGGTCTTCAAGAGTGTCGACCGGTGGTGAGTAGCCCGAATATGACTCAGACCACGAGGTATGGAAAGCGGAGAAAACCTCGTCAGAAGTCTGGTCAGGAGAAGGTACAGGAAAAGGGAGGGATGGGGGAACGTCACAATATGTGTCGGTCAAGCAATCATCTGTGTTTAAAGGCAATCCACAGCAGTCAGAATAGGTCCCAATTAGTCTGATACACGCGCTGATAGCCATGTCCTCGTCAGACGTGTCATCCTCGATGCAATCGCAATCAAAGTTCTTGGCTGCCTTGAAGATGTTAAGCTTGAGATTCTCAGATCCAACGGCAATCTCAATACAGCCCGACTCGTAGTCGATATGGCGCACGGGCTATGGCCACGAAAGGTCGACCAAGGATGATCAGACAATCAGAAAGTGAGCTAGGAACTTCCATATCCAAAATAAGAAAGTCAACAGGAAAACAGAGACTGTTGACCCTAACTACCACGTCTTCCACCACACCCTTTGGTATTTTGACAGAAAGATCTGCCAACTGTAACGTGACAGGGGTGGGTTTCAGATTTCCTAAGGCAAATTTCTCAAGCATGATGGTTGGTATAAGGTTGATGGAAGATCCTAGATCAAGCAGAGCACGGTTAAAATTGCAGCCTTGGATGCTACAAGAAATAAGCAGTGTGCCCGGGTCTTTCTGCTTCGGTGGTAGATTTAACAGTATGGCACAACTCGCATGAGGCAAGAGAACCACCGGATTCTTTGTTTTCTTTGACTGTCACCTGAGTGTAGTGTAGTTTTTGAAAAATCGGGCGACAGTAGGTATGTGGTCGATAGCCTCTAACAGCGGTACTTTGATTTCAACATCCCTGAATAAATTACGCAAGTTATCAAAGGCCTGCATATCCTTTTTCTTGCCTTTTGGCTCCCTCAGTAGAGCCTCAGGGAATGGGACCGATTCTGGCACTAGCTTGGGTGTATCGTCCTCTTGCGAATGCGGTGCGCATCCCAAATGAGGGGGCGATTAAAAAGATGGGCCAGAATCAGTTCGAGGTGGATCTACGGTTTGCTTACCGCTCCTCGTAGTAATCGCATTGGACGATGCAGGTCCAGTGGGATCATAAGGCGAAGGGTTCACAATAGGGACATAAGGGTGAGGTGCTGCAGCGGGATTAGCCTGAAATCTCGGTGGAATGCTCGGAGCCTGCAGAATCTGATGAACCTGCCCCTGAGAAGGTCGTACCTGTGGTTGAGGACCATAAGTACGAAATTTCGTGGGTTGGGAGCAAGTTGGGCTGGAAGAGTGCCCTGAGATCGAGTCGCCATGCGTAGTTGACTGATCCCAGCATTCTGCTGCGCCAATTGGTGCTGAAGAGAGGTCATGTTCTCTTCATGGCGCTTCGACATTTCCGTCATCATTCGCATCAATTTATCAAGAGGACTTGATGCGTGTTCTGTTTGCGGTATGCAAGGACCCGATGGCGGATTCGTTACAGGATTAGATTAGGCCCTTGGGATGATGGGTGAGGACGGTCGCATTGGCCCACTCGCAGGGTTTTGGCGCTGCGAGTTGCTGGACCATGCGAAGTTCGGATGATTTCGTCATCCTGGGTTATAAGTAGCAGAGAACAGGTTGTTCCCCAGGGCGCAAGCATCTTCTAAGCCAGAAGACAAGTCCGCATGTAAATATGCATCCAAGCACACGGAGGCTTGGTCCTCCGTGTCAAAATACTGGCTTGCAGAAGCCAGATCCACATGACTTACCGAATCGCTCGGCGTGACACTCGGTAAGGAAGATCTCACGGGGTTTCTGGGGATAAGCCTGGCGTTGGAAGGATTGGGATTGTGATGAAGTGGTGAGGTGGGGGTGTTTGCAATAGAACGGGCGGGATTGGCCAGAAGCTCGTCCAGCTTCTTGTGCACGACGGAGACTTCATCCAATTTTTGTGCGATAAGGTTAAGATTAGTGGATGAATGGGAGGGTTCCATGTCAACTTCGTGAACACTACGGGGCAGGCTGGTACGATTAAAGGTGACAATAGAGGCATTGTTCATTGAGTTTTCGCTCATGTTTTCAAATAATTCAAATGCTCTATTCTCATCTTTATTCATGAAATTCCCTCCGCAGGAAGCGTTTGCAATCTGCTTCAAAGTCTCATTTAGCCCATAATAGAAAATCTGGGCTATATGCTACTTAGGCAGACTGTGGTGCGAACACTTTCGAAGGAGGTCATTATACCTCTCCCAAGCCTCATGAAACTATTCGCCATTTTGTTGCGTAAAGGAAGTTATAGCACGACGAAGCGCATTGGTTCGCCCGATTGGGAAGAATTTCTTGAGAAATGCTGTTCGCATCTCTTCCCAAGAATGGATGGTTCTCCCAAGGGTGCATAACCATTGCGACGCTTTATCCCGCAACGAAAACGGGAACATTTTCATGAGGACAATTGGTAACACGATGTTTCTTGGTTTAACAGTTTCAGCTAATCGAGTTAGGTCTTCCAAATGGAGAAAAGGATATTCACTTGCAAGACCATGGAAGTGAAAGTTAATTAGGCCAATTATATTGGGTTTCAGTTCAAAGTCGTCCTCGCCCATGGGGACCCGAATTTGTCCTATGGTCTCTGTAGCAGCGGGATTTTGATAAGAGCTAAGAGACCTAGCCTCCTCCCGTTCCGGAGGGTTCTGCATTTCCTCTAAAGTTTCCCTAATGGCTTCAATTTGTTCATTATACACTTTCATTTGGGCTTAGAGGCGGGTTATGGGGTCCATGGCTCCACCACCTGGTGGGTTTTGAGGGTGGTTTCCTCTCTCGGGATTTGGGGGTGGGCGTGCAGCCATGTTTGTGGAAGAGGATGACGATTCGGTTTTTGTTCTTCTAAAATTATCAGACAATTCAAACAATTTAGGATTTTGTGACCTCCTCCCAAACATGCACTATCGTAGGAAGAATTGGGAGGATAAGAAGGGAAAAGGAGATGAGATAAATGACGCCGCAAAGGTACACTTAATGACAAATCAAGACAATCAAAGTCCTAACCTCTACAGTGTACCTTTAGACCTAAAGATCTAAGTTACATACTATCACAACCTACGAAACCAAATGCGAGTACCGCGGAACTACCGGGCTAGATTGAAAGGTCGTTTGCCCCAGTCTTAGACACCCGATAGCACGCGAGAACCCACACCAGCACATAAGTGCTACATGCAGGTAGTTAGACTTCAAATCATTAATAGGGGTCAAGTTGCCACTAGTTTTAATTAGATGCTTAGGATTAAGTGCTTTAGGAATGTGAAGGGCGTTGTTTACCGGTAATGCCCAAGTGCGTTGATTTTAGAAAGTGTGTAAACCAAGCATGCAACGGGGAAATCTCCCCGAATTGAAGTTTTAGTTGGTGAATGGTTTTAGAATTTCAGCCTTAAGTAGTATAGATTTTAAGATTTCGCTGAATTACCAATTCAACCAATCTCTGGGTTTTGAGAAAATACAAGTTCTTCTATGCCCAACAAACCCTTCTTTAATGTGAGTTGGTTAATGCATGCTAAAAATGTAATGGGCTTCCCTAGATGGAAATTTCTATGTGTGGATACACGAGTCAATTTTATGTTCATGTAAAAGGGAGCCAAAGCGCTTCAATTCAAGTGCTCCCAATCACCAAAATGATGTTCCACACACAAGGCTCAACCACAAGATAATGTGAAGAGAAAATCAAAATGTTGGGGTTGAAGTATTCAAGATCAAATCTAAGGCACATGAAAGGTCGTTGTGAGGTTGGAATCAACTCAATTCCAAGTCTCCCCATCAAAAATGTGATCCCGAATTGCGGATAAATGAGGCAAGGAGGGATGGTAGTCAATCTTTTTAATCTTGCCTCAAAGAGCACTTCCCATGACAAAAGATTCAAGAATCAAGATTCTTGGATCTTTGCTATGCAAAGTTTGGCGGGAAATCCAAGGGTGGCGGGGGTGATAGCAGACAATCAAACAAGTTATTTTTAATCCACTTGCCCCAAGAAATCCCAAGAAGTGTTTTTAGGTTTTCTTTTTTTATTAAGGTAACAAGTTGACCTAAGTTGCTAAGAGAGAGACCTACCTTTTCAACAACGTGAGCAAAGCTCCAATGCGGCGCTGGCGACTTCACGCTATCGTCCCCACCTTGGATCTGCCCACGTCTCCGACTTCCTCTGCTTGCCTCCTCCTTGCAACTTGTTTTCTTGTACACCAGCAAATAAAAACACCCGTGAAGAGAAGGGTGTGAGAAGAGAAAATCAAAGGAATGGAGTAGAAACTTACCTTAATGCGTACCTCCCCGACAACGGCACCAGAAAAATGTGTGTTAGGACTCGAACAGGTTATGTTAATATGGTGAAATTATCGTTGAAGTGAGTATAGTGGTTAACCTAAATAGAGCCTAACCATCTTTTTACAAAATTTTTAACCTGGTCTACTTAATTTTATCTTGGTCACTTTTAGGCCCAAGGTCGATCTCAGGGAGGCGGGAAATATAGGTGAAGAAGTTTTTACGCCTTTCCTAAAATGTATCTCTTCCGTGCGTTTATTGTATTTTTTGTTTTTTTGTATTTAAGATTTTTTTTTGCTAATAATTTCGTCCTTGAGGTACACCTTTAAAATCAGGTCCTTGGCTTCGAGTCAAATTGTTCTTGGCTTTGAGCCAAATTAGGGTTCCAAAAACTGGTCCTGTTATTCGTAAGATTGAGTACCTGCAAGACAAGGATTATCTTTTCCCTTTTACTCTTTTTTTTTAATCTTTTTAATAGCAGGAAACAAAAGAGAAATAAAAATAAGATAGGTTGCTTGTATATAAATATAGTCTATATATATAGATATATATATTATATATAGGGGTGGGGGAGGGGGGGAAGTGGAAATGGTGTGTAGCACGGTGTCGAGTTGGTCCACATCTAGAAAGACGCAACCAACAAGACGAAGTGCCGCGTAGAGTGTGGGATGGATGTGTGGGAGTGTGTGCGGAGGCGCTTTCTTTATGCGGGTATCGGGGAATATCAGCAACTGGTGCAGATATTCCCGAGATATAATGCGTGGTAGAGTGACTAGTGCGTAGGGATACAGGTAGGTGATGTGTATATATGTGTGTGTGTATTTATATGTATATATATAGATAGGGTTGTAACTATATAGGTGTATATGTAGTTATGTGTGTGTATATATATATATATATATATAAGTGGATATATATGTATATATATTTAACCATATAGATATAGATATATATAGTAATATATGTATATAGATATATATATATGTATATATGTATATAGATATATTTGTATAAGTATCTATGTGTGTGTGTGTATATATATATGTATGTATGTATGTATGTATAAGTATGTATAGGTGTGTACAAGTGAGCGTGTGTGTACGAGTGTGGTGTGTGTATGAGTGAGGAGTGCATGCTGGAGGAAGAGGGCACGCGAGTTAAGCCGTTTGGGGGCTGCTGGCGTCGTCTGGATGCACGGGCACGCACAGGAGCACAAGGCTGTGCGCGGGCGCTGGAGAGCGTGCACGGTACTGTCGTCGCGTGCCGGCTGGTGCGGGAGCGTGAGAGAGAGCGCAACGCTGGAACGGGAGCGGGCGCAGACGGGCGTGGGTGTATGTGGGCGCTGACGCTGACGCGGGCGACTGGCTTGAGGCGGTAGCGGCGAGGAGAGAGAACGCGCGGTGACCAGATAAGTGAGAAACTCCTTGGTCACCGCACTGTAGCTACAGTGTCACGCTGAGAGGCGTGAACAGTAGCTACAATGCCGCGCAGGATGGACAACCTGTTGCGGTCGGTTCTACGTGTGCAGGCGCGCTGGAAGGTGCTTGTGCGAGCGGGAAGAGCCTGCGGACGGCTGTTGGGGTGCGTGCGGTGCTTGCACTGCTGCTGGTTGTCGTGCTACTGTTGCTAGAGCTCCGGAGCTTGGAGCTTCTGACAATGGCGATGGTGTTCAGCAGTGAAAATACAAGGTGAACCACCACTCTCACCTGCTCACGAAGGAGCTGGGCGGTGGTGGAACTCACAATGGCGGTCGTGGGACCACTGTGAGCTTGCTCTTGCCCGCAGTGTGTCTCTTCAGTGGAAGAGCTACTGTGTATGGAGGGAAAGAGGAAGGACAATGGCCTGGAGGAAGGGTGTCTGTGGTGGTGTGTTTTGTGTTCCAGGCTCCCTTGCGCAAGGGAGAGGGCAGAGCTTTTTAAAGAAGGAGAAGCCTGCCACAACCATGCTGCAGGCAGAGCAAGTCCAGCCATGCAGTTGGCAGAGGAATGGCGCGAAGATGTGCATGCCCATGCCCTAAGCCGCACGAAGGAGAAGAAATTCAAAGTCAAAATAAAAAATGAAGAAGGTGAAATTGCGATGCAACTCTTGATGAAGACGTCAATTACATAGCCAATTATTTGCATTATTCTCTCCTCTCAAATAAATGCATGCAAGTGTCTTTTTACAAATGCAACTATAGCTACCTAATATGTAATGTCAGTGCTAGGAAATAACACAAATTGGCATATTTATTAGTGTATTTTTGCTGTGCAATCAACAGGTCAGGGATTTGAGCAGCCCGAGCCACCGGCTACTGAGGACGCTGGGCCTAGTCGAGCCTAGCTTTAGTTCTACTGTTTGATAGTGAATTTCTATAGCTTTGTCTTCTGATACTTGTATTCGTTTTGTTGTGATGGCTGTATTATGACATAATATTACTGTTCCTTTTTCCCTTGTTGTAAATTTCTTTCTTCTTAAGTTACTGTACTTGTGTAATTGTGGTTTGATGAATGTTATTTGGTTATTTCTTGTTGGACCACTAGGTCTTGGGATTAACTGAAGCGAGCCGATCTCAGATCCTTTAGGGATTTGGAACTGGGTCGTGACAATTTGTAAATATAGAAGGGCCTAACTGAATAAGAAGGACTCGAATATAAAAGAAATTAAGGTCCTAAATGTAAATAATGACTTTTTAGGCTTATTTTAATTTATTTATTTTTCAACTTTTTATATATTACTATAGATTAGGTAAATATTATATTTATGCCTTGAAATTATGTTTTTACTCTTTTTGGTTATATTTATTTAAATGGTATAATTAAATTAATTAGGTTAAATAAAATACCTTTTATATAGCTAATTATTATTTTGAGTCCTAATTATTAATTAAATTATTATTAGGATTGATTAATATTTAATTTTACTTTTTTAACTTATTTTGCAGGTCATTGATATTTTAACCCTATAGTATAATTAACCATATATTTAATGTATTCCTAATTAATTAGCTAGGGAAACTAGCTAATTAATGATAATTAGGAGTCATGATGAGTCTCTCATTATACCCAGGTAAGGGGACTGAGTAGTTAGCTCCATTGACTGCAGAGGAAGCTGGGCTTAACCATGCCCAACTATAGCTTAGTAGTTTTTCCTTTGAGACTGTAGTACGTTTCTTCTTGATACTATGTTAGTTTTCTACTTTCTACCTTTGGATGTTATGGTGTGCTGGCTATGACATGGACTTTGTTATCTTTTATTTGTACTGATGTTGGTTTACATTTTGGTTCCCTTAAGTCTTTTTTTTTAATATGTTGCATGTGTGGATTTTGCACTATGTTTTGGTTTATTATTTGCTGGACAGTCATGTCTTGGGATAATTGATGCGATTAAACCCAGTTCTCATGTGGAATCGGGTTGGGTCGTAACAATTGGTGTTCTTTTGCATATTCAACTCTTATTGCCTTAAAACCACTGATTTATGTGTATGGAATTTACCTTAATGAAAAGCGGTCGACATAATCCATTGATATATATGTGGAATGGTTAGCTACATAGAATGGGCTTCATTTTTCCTTTCGAACAACATAAATCTTTTCAAAAGAAAACATGAAAGAAGCTTCATATTTGGAATTGATTACCTTCATCGGACATTAATATCAAGTTTATCCAAATTACAATCAGAAAAGCTAAATTCGTAATGTTTTCAAACATTCTCTGTGTATGGCCGCTTCATCACATTAAGAGTAATTTGAATTTATCATGGCATTCACTCAATGTAATTGATAGGTTTGTAAGAATTTGAGATATGACATTTCAAGCTTTAAGTTGTATGAGAATTGATCTTATAAATGTGTTACTAAGATAGCACAAATTGGAAGAGGAAATGTGTCAAATTGAATTTTACAAAATTAATTTTAAATATTTTAAATATAACACTTCTAATTAAATGACAACGTAGAAATTTTTACAACTAGAAATAAAATCACTAATTTACTAACATAATTTAGTCATGAAAATATGATTGAAAAATTACTTTTAAATCATCTACTTTATTCATTGTTAAAGTGATGTACATTAATATAAACGCATAATTGTTTAAACACAATTCTTACCTTAATAAAAAAAAAAATCATCTGAATCTATTACTTATTCCACCCACCAATCAACTAAAACAAATCAGAATAACTCTCCTTCCCAAACGCCACAACGTAATGTCCTCCCACGGGTACCTGCGCTGCCTGCGAGTGGTAGCAGCAAGAGCAGGAAGGTGTCTCCACCGGTGGCAGTTCCCGTGCCCTTCTCCTCTTGCTCATCAGCAGCAGCAGAGGGCGACGTTCGTGGACGTGAAGAAGATCGTATGGGTCCGGGACAGAGGGCTCGACCACGCCGTGGAGAAGGAGAAGCACCTCCTCCCTTTCCTCTCCCTCAAGGACTACTTCCTCCTCACTCCATCCTCCCAGTCCCCACCACCCTCCTCCTGCACCCTCTCCTCCATCGTAAACAACCGCCACCTCCTCTCCCTTCCCCCCTCCGTCTCCCCCATCTCCTTCATCCGCCTCTTCCCCTCCGCCTATGATATAACCCCATCCTCACCCGGTGATCCCACCACCATCATCATACGCCCCACCCCGAAGCTGCTCCGCCTCCACCAGGAGGAGCTCTCCCTCCACGACCACCACGAGGGCTCCTGCTCCTC
Source organism: Thalassia testudinum (assembly GCA_037157565.1). NCBI lineage: Eukaryota > Viridiplantae > Streptophyta > Magnoliopsida > Alismatales > Hydrocharitaceae > Thalassia > Thalassia testudinum. The sequence continues at coordinate 62,811,649 of JAZHRO010000030.1, forward strand.
CTCCCTCCGTGACGAAGCCGCCGACCGCCTCCTCCGCCTCCTCATGCTCTCCCGCACCCGCTCCGCACCCCTCGACCTCCTCCACCGCCTCCGCCTCGACCTCGGCCTCCCCCGCGACTTCCCCGACTCCTTCGTCCCCCACTACCCCCACTACTTCCACCTCCACCACCCCTCCCGCCGCCTCGACCTTGTCTTCTGGGATCGCCGCCTCGCCGTCTCCACCTTCCAAACTAAATCCCCTTCCTCCTCCTCCTCCTCCTTCCCCCTCCACTACTCGCGGGGTTTCGTGATGGACAAGAGGGTCGCCAAGTGGATGGAGGAGTGGCAGCGCCTCCCCTACCTCTCCCCCTACGACGAGGAGGACGGGGCGCGTGTCGATCCCAAGACCCCCCTCGGTGAGAAGTTCGCCGTTGGGGTGCTGCACGAGCTGCTCCACCTGCTCATCCCCAAGAAGACGGCGAGGGACGGCCTCATGCTCCTTGCCGAGCTTGCGGGGCTGCAGGCCACGGCTTGTAAGAAGCTTCTCATCAATTACCCCGGCATTTTCTATGTGTCCAACAAGAATAATACCTATACAGTTGTGCTAAGAGAGGCGTACAAGAGGGGTGTGCTCGCGGGTCAGAAGCACCCGCTGATGGAGATGAGGTACAAGTACATTCACCTCATGCATAAGCCCGTGGAGGAGGATGCCTCCTGCGGGAAGAAGAGGGGTGGGGGTAAGTCGGGGAAAGCTGCAGTGGCTACTGATCATGATGCCTTGCGTGACAACAATGATAATTTTCACGAGGATTATGATGACCCTAAGAGTTATGAGGAGGATCATGTGATGGAAGAAAAAGAAGAGGAAGAAGAAGATGATGATGATGATGAGCAAGAAGGGGAAGTCTCTGGATCTTCTGATTTCGAGAGTGAAAAGGGTGATGACATGCCCCTTGGAAGGGAGTTGTCCAATGCTCGTGAAATGCCAGCAACTGGAGCAACAAGGGAAAAGTCAATGAGGACAACCAGAGGGAGAAGGGAAATGACACCATCAAATCGATTGAGTTCCATCGAAAGGCATCTAAAGACAAGAAAGACGTTCCAAGATCCTAGTGATAAGCAGCGGAAACAACCTCATGTTAATGGGCCTACTTTGGGAGTTAGAAGGACCAATGCTAGAAGAAAGCCGATGCTTAATGCTAGGATGTGATTGCGGCAAAAAAGTCCTGTTTCATGCCTACCAAGAGTCTCATACCAGAGAGCCTCGGTTCAGTTAGGAATGCTACATCTATCTACACTTATACGAGATTGGTAGCCACTTTGAAGGTACTTGAATGAAACATTGCTTGTGAAATGAAATTTAAACTTGTTTTGATCCCTTTCCTCTGAACATGGAATAAACATGTTTGCTGCAAATTGGACTAATATTTACTTCTCTTGACGATTTGATTGTTTCAAACCCTTTAGTCAATTTCCTTTTTTCCTTTTCCAAAAAAAAAAAGAGTAAATATTCCTCCCCCCCCCTCCCCGGCCTTCCAAGGTTGCTTCCAATGTAATTATGAAATGCTAATTGATAATAGTAGAGATTACACTATGTGCATTGTGCACATGTTCTAGCTTGGATCAACCATGATTTTTTGTTTCTTTGGAGACATCCAATAAAATTGGAACGATACAAAGAAGATTAGCGTGGCCCTTGCGCTTGGATTGACCATTTTGTGTGGGATCTTATGATAAGAGCACCATTATTTGCCATACCAATAGAATCAAACTTCTTAGTTGGCCTTACTAGGTAACCTATGCTTGGATGGCCTTGATGAGGGTCATCTCAAGATGAAGATCAGGATGTTTGCTGCCTCCTTGCTAGACCTCATTGGCCTAGCTGTGAGTCTAGTTAACTAGAGGTATTATATTCATGCAAGGACTAGAGAGCCTCGTACTTTCTTATGCAATCATTTCACCCTGTCCTATGATAATTGGTTAGAAGGCTTAGGATTGTCTTGAGCTTAAGTCTGAGCATTGTATTTTCCTTTGACAATAACATTTTTTTATTCTTTGTTTGTCTAATACTCTAACAAACACTCCAATGCTAGGCTCCATTCCTTCAAGCCTTGATTTTCTTTGTCAAAGAATTAGGAAAGAGATATTTTAGGATTAGTTAAATTAGGTAAAAATTGTTTTGTTTTTATCTTTTTCTTTTTGTAGGGATTTGATTTGATTAGGATTGATGTAATTGAGTTTATTTCTAAATTTAGTTGGTAGAATTAGGATCATAGCTGTAGAAATTGGCACTCGGTACTCAGTCGGTGAGGTCACCGACTAAGGAGTATACGGTATGCGTGTGATTAATTGGGGATTAAACAGTGTAGTATTTTTTAATATTTAAAATTTTAAATATAATTATATGTACCATTATACATATTAAGTATACATATATATGAATTGAAATATCACATATATATTAATATTATTTTTTTGATATACGTATTCTCTCAATATAGCTTTTAACAAATAGCTATCAATATCACAATACATAAAATAAGATAAATAAGCTAAGATTGGTCCATTATAAATCTAAAGGGGATAAGTTGGGGTAAAGGAGACAAGAATAAGGACTCAGGACTGAGGGTTTTGTTTTGGATTGAAGCTTTCGTGCGTTGGGAACTTGGGGTAATGGGAGAAGTTGGATTTAGTTGGTTGCATTTAGGCGTCGGGTTTAATCGGGATTTGGTTTGGGGGTGCATTGCACGTGTATCAAAGCTAAAAAATAATTTGAAACCTTAAAACTTACTTGGCCGATTAATCGGATAATCGGTCGATTAATCGGGTAGGCTGACTATAGGGCCGAATATAAGTACTCGGCTCATTTTGGGACTGCATATGATTGTTTTTTATTTTTTTGAGAAGTGAAAGGGTAGTTATCTGGTTGATAACAACCCAGCTTTTCATTAATAAAGAGGCCTTAAACCATGTTACACATGTTACACATTACAAAGCCCAACTTGAAATAAAAGAGCGAGCATCCTCTACTAGATTTTCCATGTAAGGGCGTTGCCCTCTAAAGACCATGGAATTCCTCCCAAGCCATATGGACCACAGAACAGCAAACGGGCACGCCCTCTCCTTCTTGGACTAGAAAGAATTACATCTAGCATTTTGGGTGCCTTTACCAAAAGATCTCCAGAAGGTGTCAAAAGAGCCATGCTCCCACCAAACCTCCCCAACGCGATCCCACACCCACACTGCCATGGGACATGCGAAAAACAAGTGGTCTACATCCTCTAACCCTTATGACAAAGGGGGCAAGCAGTATCTGCCCCCTGAACCCACCTCGATCTCCAAGCCCTCATCATAATCCGACCCCTCCTCAAGAGCCAAGCAAAAACCTTCACCTTCAAAGGGCACTCGGTCTCCCAAAGCAGCTAGCAGTCTTTGACAAGGTCGAGGTCAGCCACCATGGCCCAGTCTCCCAGCCTCCTGTAAGCCACCCAAACTGAGAAGTCTCCCTCCTCCCACTTAAAGACATCCGTCCCCTCCTCCGACTGGAAACCTCCAAAATCTACAACAGCTCCAACACCTCTCCTAACCTCTGGTCCGACAAATTCCCTAAAAAGGTGGGACACCAACACCCATCCCAAACGTCTGCTACCACCACCTTTCTGTCCATTGCCAACGTCGCAAGCTTGGGGAAGCGTTCACACAACCTTCCTTGCCTAGTCCAATCATCCACCCAAAACTTGAACTCCCTTCCTACTTCAAGGACCAGTGTAAAGAATCTGTGGATTTTAGGCGTCACCTTGGATTGACCTTTGACAAAATGGCAAGCTCCTCTAGGAGAAGCCAAAAGCCCCCAGGCATAAAGGATCCTATAGCATGACCTCAAGACTCTGCCAACCAAACAATCCTCCCTTCCAAGCAATCTTACGAACCACCTGGTCAGGAGACTATCATTCATCCTCCCCACCTCCCTTACCCCTAGACCCCCCTCTTTGAGGGGCTTGCAGATTTCCTCCCAAGCCACCAGCCTTACGCCATTCCTACCTGCCCCATAGTTTGTCAAGAAGTTCCTCATAAGAGTGAGAATCTTCCCCACTTGTCGTGGCATCTTCAATACTATGCAAAGTAGGAAGGGATAGTTGCCGGTACGGCCTTGAGAAGCACCAGCTTGCTGCCTCTAGAAAGGAGCTTTGGCACCCAACCCACAATCTGCCTCTCAACCAGAGGAGACCAATCATGCATAGAAATCCTACTGTTCGTCAGGGGTAGGCCTAAGTAAGAAATAGGAAGGATTCCCCTCTTTGTGCTGAGTGCAACACTACAAGCTACAACCTCCTCATCCGACAACCAGAAAGGGATGAATGTGGACTTTCTGTAGTTGATCTGTACGCTCGACGTCTCTCTAAATAGCTTTAACAGCACCCTAATTCTTCTCTCCTCTGCCATTGCCCCCTCGGTAAAGAAGAGACTGTCATCCGCATACTGAAGAACAGGCACCATGGTCTCTTGATCCACGGTGAAACCCCTGAACAAACCCCTCTTGCATGCTCTGACAGAAGACCTCGCTAGGGCATCCACAGTCAAAACAAAGAGCATAGGTGCCAGAGGGCAGCCCTGCTGCACCCCCCTCCTTGGCTGAATCCACCTACCTACCAGATTCCCATTAACAAGCACTGATAAAGAGGTCGTGGTGACACACTGCTTCATCTACTGCATCCAGACTGACGAAAAGCCCCTCTTCAGCAAAGAAGCCTATAGGAAGGACCAATCGACTGAGTCATAAGCCTTCTTAAAATCCACCTTCTAAAGGAAAGTAGGCCTCCTTTCTCTTCTCCAAAGCGATAGGATCTCTGTGGCAGCCACAAAGCATCAAGTATATTCCTCCCTGGCACCAACGCAGTCTGCATCTCTAAGACCACTCCATCAACCACCCTCTTCAACCTGTTTACTAGAACCTTTGCCACTATCAGATAGATTGCATTAGACAAAGTGATGGGTCTAAACTCATGAATAGTCTCTGCATCATATTGTTTGGGCAATAAGAACATAAAGAATTTATTAAGTCTGTTGAAGCCTTTGTTCCCCTCCTCAAACTCTGCCATCACCTCCAAACCATCCTGCTTGACCAAAGCCGAGAACTCTTTATAGAAAAGCAATGGGAACCCATCAGGACCTGGGAAACCATCTGCATTTAGCCCCCACACCGCCTCTTGCACCTCATCCTCTGCAAAAGGTGCCATCAACTCTGCAGCTTGCTTCTCCCTGATGGACGGGACATCCAACCCCCTTCATCTCCAGCCTCCAGCCCTCCTTATCGTGAATTCCCTGAAATAATCTGCAGTTGCCCTGTCAACCTCATCTCTACCATGAAACACTGTGTCGTCCATTGCAAGACTGTCAATCCAATTTCTCCTTCTGTCGGAAGCCACCATGTGGAAGTACCTAGTATTGAAATCCCCTTCCCTGATCCCAAGGTTCGAAATGCCGATTTCGACGCTGTACTGATGAAATTCTAAGTGTGCATGCCGTGGAAATGCTTATTTTTCGATGACCTTTCCGATGGGCATGCCAAGGGCACGCAGTGGGAATACCGAGGGCATGCCGATAACATGCCAACAAAAAATCACATAAATATTCAAAATGATGTTAAAATATTCATTTTTTTGTGTGTGTATAAATAAATACTCAAAATGATGTTGAAATACTCAAATGTACCAATTTCAAATCTTCTACCCGCACCCCAATTTCGAAATTCAAATCTTTCACTCCCAGTGCCAATTAGCATGTCGGCGGCACGCCTGTGAATCGACATTCTTTTTGTGTCGGCACAACCCACTTCGAAAAATGCCCTTGCCGACAGCATTTAAATCACTGCCCGATCCACTTCTGCTTAGACTTCGTCTTCCACTCAATCTCTGCCTTTCAATCCTCTGCCTGGACGACCTTCATATGCTTAGCTCTAGCCACCCTCTCCTCCGCCGTCAGCAAACCTAGATCTTCAACCTCCCCCAGTGCCTCTTCCTCCTGCACCTCTCTTCTTTCAACTGTCTCCTAAACTCTTTCAACAAACTTTTGAAATCCTTAAGCTTTCCCTCCATCCTCGACGACATGCCAACGGTATGCGTGGCATGTAGATGCTAATGCCGATGCTGCTTTACCTGCACCTACTAGGTGCTGCTGCTTGGGCCTTTTGTCGTTGTAGTTAAGGGTGTAAACGAATCGAATCTAAGCGAACCTGGTTAGGTTCGGTTCTGTTCTGTTCGATAACAGTTTTTTAAGGTTCAGGTTCGATAAGAAAAAATAAGGGTTCGGTTCGTTTACGGTTTGTTTAAGTGTAAAGTTTGAAATGTTGTTAATTTAGATTCGATTCATTAAGGTTCATTGAAGGGTTCGTTTAAAGGTTTGTTTATGATTCCTTTAAAGCATAATGCTTTGTTTAAATGCAAACATGGTAAATCATAATTAAAAAAATAAAACATGGAGCAACTAATTCAAAAATATACAAATTATATCATAAACAATTTAAGGCATATTTCTAAAAAAAAATCTATATATCTTTCAACTCTATGGTTCACCCTCTCCTTCACACACTTCCTTCTGGTACATGCTTTCAATAATGGAGTATCGATGTATTAAATGATATCTGTGTTATTTAGTTATAAAATACCAATGCATTTTGTAAGCCCACTATATAAATGAATATCATCAATTCTTTTCAATATATCAATGTTGTATACTTGAGATTGTGTGTATATGTGTGTGTATCAAACTTTTAACAAATCGAACTTAAATGAACCTACCTTGTTCAGGTTCAGTTCGTTTAACTAAGTTTATTTACGAATCGAATATAAATCAAACTTTTAACGAATCGAACCTAAACGAATATCGAATCTAAAAATTTTTTGACAGCCCTAGCTGCACTGCAGGTTGTAGCATCAGCCGTCGTTGTGCTGTTGCTGCTCCAGCCACTACTGCTTGCCACTGTCGCTGTCGCTGCGATGCTGCTCCGATGGCTGGCACTTCTGGGACTGGGAATGAATATTCTTATCTATATGAGTATGGTACCTTCCAAGATTATTTTACTCAATTCCAACCCTAAACTCCCCCTCAAATTCCAACAAGATCACAATCATCACAAGATGGTTCTAGAACAACAGGATTCTCCCAAACACGTGCAACTAATTGTACACGTGACAAGACCATATACAGATAGTAGATTTCCTCGTTTTGGGATTTTGGTTAGTATGAATGAATATGAGTACAGACAATACATAATGGATTATTAGACAATGTATTCATATATGTCTTGGGAGAGTTACTGTGAATACATTCAAAGTACTGATCACACAATAGTCAACAGTGGTATCAATTAAGTGGTCATAGTACCCATGATAGAGATATGGAACCGGTAAGACACTCTTGGTTTTAGTGAAATCTGACTTTCGAGCTCCAAGTCTCGACTTTTGAGTTCTGACTGCCGATGCATCAAGACATTACAGTTTCAGCTTTTACTTTGAAACTTTATACTTTGATTCTTTTATTCTTCAATTTTTTGTATTTTTAAATTCTTTATATTTTTCCATTCTTAAATTCTTTGTATTCTTAACATGGTAAGAATATTTGATATTTCATTAGTGAACTTTAACATGGTATGGTCATGTTGTATATGAATATTATGATGTGACACTTTTATTATTACACAATCGGCATTTGATTTTCTTGACATTGATATCATTTTGACTACTACCATTTTTGTCGGCATACCTCCGAAATGGCATATTTTTGGGCCATCGAAATCGTCAAAATCTGCCATCGAAAAACGAGCATTTCCACGGTATGCCCTTGGCATGCCAGCGAAATGTACACTTAGAATTTCATCAGCACGGCATCGAAATTGGCATTTTGAACCTTACCTCCACTTGTCCTCCACTTTCGCCCTAAACCTGTCCTCCAGCAGCCAGGCTCTCTCAAACTTGAAGTACCACACCTAGCTCCTTCATTTGAGTCCTACAGGAGCAGGTTGTGATTGGAGAATGACCTCTCCATTGCCCGCACCTCAGCTAATGAGTACACCTCCGCAAGCCCCACCGAAGAAAAGAACTTGTCCAATCTGGACATCAGCCCCTTGGAGCTTCTTCATGTGAACGTACAAGACGAAGGTGCCACATCAAGCAGCCCATGCACGGCAATGAACTTTGCGAACTCCTGTGAACCACGGTCTCGTTTGCCCCTTCCTCCCGATCTATCATCCGTTGACAATGTGACATTGAAATCACCCCCTACCAACCAGGGACATCCTTGGAAAGCACCTGCAACCTGGTTTAAATCCTTCCATAGTATATGCCTGCCAGAATCATCAACCGGCCCATACATTGTAGAGATGGCAACAACAAAATCATCATGTTGTCTCTTAAGCCAAATGGAGACAACACACCTCCCAACGACCGAGTCCTCCACGGAAAAGACATCCCCTTTCCATGTCATCACAACACCTCCAGAGCGCCTCATCGAGTCCAGAGCCACAAACTCCTCATATGCCCCCCCCCCAATCTCCCTCTAAACCTAGGGATCACACTGTCGCAACTTCGACTGCTGAAGGAGCATAACATCTGGGCCCCATCTCTGCAGATATGTCCTCAATGCCGCCCTCCTGGTCGTGTCAATAAGGCCCCTAACATTCCACGTTAGGATCTTCATTAATGGGAAGATATGCGAACTCCCCCTTTAGCTTTCCTAAAGCCTGTAGCCGCTACCACTTCGTCAATCATGGCCTCCTCAAAATATACATCCTAGGGTCGACCATCCACCTCCCGAGTGGTCATCCTAGCGATGTACGCCCCCCCCCCCCCCCCCCCCCCCCCCCCCCGCATCAACCCCATCCTGGCCACCTTCAGCTGCTGATGGCCTAGCCTCCATCCCAACACCACCCAAGCTGACCTCTAGGCTGCTCTGTCTTCCTCGATCAGCTCCATTGTTGAGTGCAAAGGTCTTACCCCCTTTCGCCCCTCCACCGGCTGTCGCGATCTTCTCCACCAGCTTCGAAGGTCCTGCCATTGCAATGGAGACATAACAGTGGTGGAGCCCTCTGCCACCATCTTCCTTTCAGCGAGGGCCATCAGCTCCCATGTCGGACCCACTGTTCCTCCCTTTACCGCTAAAGACGTCGTAGAGGAGCTCCCCATCGCCACTCGCATTCGCTCCATCCAGCGCTGGTGGAAGCGCTCAGCCCCCCTAGCCCCTCGAGTAAAGGGGGCCCATCTGCCGAGGGAGCTTTCCTCATCAACTCTGCTGTCTCGGGCGTGATGCATTCCTCCCTCGCTCGCAGTATATCCTCCACCATTGAGATTGTTCGGTCATTAGGCCAAACCTGATTCCCGCACCCCGCCTGCCTCCGCTTTGTCATTAGGGCATAATTTGGATGGATTCCGAACCGGTATCGGATCCTTAGGCGGGTCTAGATCCCTAGCCAAAATCGACTCCACCCTGCCCGCTTCCCCCCTTGCCAGATTTGGCCAGCTTGGCCCCTTCCCAATACGAAGATCTTTTTGAAGGAACAAAAGATCTCCCGTATGATCCACCTCCCCCAACACTATCCTTGGATGTGCCAACCAAGGTCGCAAAAACTGCGCCCCCATCAGTGCCTTGTCCCTTTACCTTCCAAACACGCCTAACGACTGTTTGCCTCCCCTTGCGGATGCCTCCCTGCCGTGGTTGGCACCACCAGTCGCCGTCGGTCCCCCAACTCTAGCCCCTCGTGGTTGAGGCGGAGCCTTGACGAGAGCCTCCCTGATAGATTTGGGTCCACCATCAGCAGTCGCGACCTTCATGACCCAAGTGGAGCAGCCCAGCCTCAGCACCACCTTCGGCGGGATGTCCACCCCTGTCGTCATTCCCACCACCACCTTCACACCCGTCATGTTGCCCTCCGCCACCCCCAAGGGGAACACCTCCTAAGCGTGGCAAACGACGAGACCACAACCTCCACTGCCTCCCTAGTTCGGAGCCAGATAGGGATCCCTTTGATGGGCAACGTGACCTCCGCCTTCATCGGTGGTCTCTTCGCCAGTGCCCCATCGTACCTGGATGGCCACCTCCACCGAACACTCGCTCCACCAAAATCGATTGTATCGAAAACCACCCTACCAGTTGCCTCTCGACCAAGGCCAAAGGTGAGGCACCTCGAGGGAGACAATGCTGCCTTCCACCCCATAGAGGCTGCATCATCCTTCACTCGCCGCCAAAATAGGACCCCTTCAACCACCTCTCCCACCAGCGTGCCTGCCAACTCCTGCTCAATGGTCCGCACCTCCGAAGACCAAGGGACATTCGCCTCCACCATAGGAGCACCATCCGACAACTGAGGAAGGACCTCAGTCGCCTCTCGTCCGCCCTCTGTATCCCTACGCGTGGAGCATCCCACCCTTCTGTGGCCAAGCCCTCCGCACCTGAGGCAACGAATGTGGTCTCTGCATTCCGCAGTGACGTGACCCTTCCCAAGGCACTTGAAGCATCGCACTGGGGGATCTCCATTCTTCCTCTTGCTCCTCTCCACCGTCTTCCATCCCCCTCCTTTGTTACCCTCATCGTTCTCTTGCTTGCTTAGTCTCTCCATCTTGCACCACATCTTAAAAAAGATGTTTTGAAATCTTTTGTTCCTTTTCTGGACAACATATGATTGTGCGGCCGATTAATCGACCACATAGACCGATTTTTGCACCCTTGATTAGGGTTGCCTTTGTAATTCCCCTCTATATAAAGAGGGGTTAGGGATTGTTCTTCTCATTCAATTTTATTTCAATAAAATCTATTTGCAAATTCTTTGACATGGTATCCGAGTGGAAACAGTTCTAAGGAATTCTTTGGACTACCAACCCTCTCTCTTGCACGTGGTCTCCACGTGTTATCTTCTGTGTGCATGCCCTAGTCGCACTCCCATCTTCGTGCTCGCAACACACATGTGCAAGATTATCTACCCATCGTACCTTCGTGAATGGGTCTTCTTCCTCCGCGCACAAGCCACTCAGGTGCTATCCTCTCTAGTTTACTTCTGCAGAACTAGAGTGTCTGCGGACTCTTATGAGAGATGAGGCATTCACTTCTATTGCTGCTGTGGCTACATCCCCTACCGTTTTATTCAGACTAAGGTGCTGGGACTTCTAATCCAGTATTTGGCTTCTCGGCTAAAGTCGATGACGGGTGAGGACTTTGAGCAAGGCTCTCCAACCTTTACCACTACGTGTTGGGAATGTTTCCTTAAGTGTGGCCGCTACTACTATCGTGGCCATTCTATGTGTGGTCGCTACTTTTACTTTAGCCCTACGTCTATTGTCTTTGGCCACTACGGTCATCATGTTCTGCTACTTTGCTATAGCATGTAGTACTTTACAGCGATTGCTACTTCTATTACAGTCTACACTACTATCTGCTCCTTTAGATGTTTGTATTAGGAGAGAGTTCTCATTTTGCTATGCCTCCTTCAAGTTGGACGTAGTACATTCCAACTTGGGAGGAGTGTTAGAGAATTAGGAAATAGATAGTTTAGGATTGGTCAAATTAGGTAAAAATTATTTTGTTTTATCTCTTTTTATTTATAGGGATTTGATTTGATTAGATTTGATGTGATTGAATTTGTTTCTAAATTTAGTTAGTAGGATTATGATTGTTTTTGTAATTCTCTCTCTATATAAAGAGGGATTAAGGATTGTTCTTGTCATTCAATCTCATTCCAATAAAATCTATTTCTAAATTCTTTGACACTCTTCCTTTCTACATCAGCAAACCAGCTATCTAGATTTCGAAAAAGATGCGTGTCACTAAAGCTACATTCCAATCCTGATGAGACCTTAAGAGAAATTCTTACTGCCTCCCCACAATGCCGCTAACAAAGTTAGGCAGCATACAATAGAGCATAGGGTGTTAGTGGTGCTATATATAATGACCAAGATTGACCATTCAGCCACAAGTGGACAGGGTTGCTTATCTAGCAAACAAAACTCGTGATGACCAAGGATCTTTGCTTGGAGAACAATAATCTTCTTCAACCACTGGATCAAAAGTTTTGACATCGCCTACTTGTGTATATAGGGGGAGAGGACAACAGTGTAGATGATTGGACTTTTTTTTGTTTTGTATCAAAAGTAGAAGGGAGGCTGTTCAAGACACAACATCCTCCCACCTCATTAAATCAGAAAGAATACTGCAGCTACATCAATAAAGATGAATAGTCCCACAACGCGGCATCGAATACATTGCACAATGAGTTACATTTTCAACATAAGGTGTGAATCCCTTAAACACCGCTCCATTTCTTTCAAGCTAGCTTGACCAAAGGACTGCAAGAACCTTTACATGCTCCACCTTTGATCTGAAGATAATCCACGGAGAATGATGAGGCTGTCCCCTCCAGAAGACTCCCAAAGGGATGTAAATGAGGAAAAATCCACCCAACTAATATTCCTTCAACTTCTTCTTCTTCTTGAAAAAAAAACTAATATTGCTTCAAGCCCAGACAGTGGTTACAAAATCACAACCAAAGAAAATATGCTAAACCAAGTCTTCTCCTGAAGAGCAAAAGCAACAGGTATCACCACCAGCCCATCATGAGCAATGAACCTTAGTGAGAAGTCTCTCCTACGAAGAAGCCAGTCTCCCCACGAAGAAGCCACATGGAAATTTTCTTTAAGAGGGCATAACACATGCCACAGGTAATTGACATCACAAACATGATCATTATCTTGCACTTGCTGCACACCAATCTAGAATATGCCTTTTTCACCTTAAATTAAAGCTCTTCCCAAGCCCAATGATCCACACCCTCACACAGATGGACTGAATTAAGTAAATTTAGAGGATTCAGAAATTCATGCATTCTTGCATGAGAGGGTTGGGCTGTGAAAGATGGTGTCCAAGCACCATTGGAATAACTAGCTTGCACCATTGCTTCCCTACCTGCCAATAAAGCAAAGAGATGTAGGAATAGTTGTGAAAGACATCCAAAACCACTCCAATTGTCCAACTAAAACCTGAAGTTTCCACCTGCACCAAGGGGGTGCATGAAACTTGCTACCTTAGAACAAAGAGTAGCCACTCCCTTCCAAAAGAATGAAGATCCACATGGACCTTTACATCCTTGTTCCCAATCTAAGAGGGTTTCATAGCAACCATTGTTCCCAATCCAAGAAGGTTTCATAGCAACCAAGGATGATACTCTTTCGAATATAATCGTCTTAACCCATCAAACAAACCACCCATGTAGTCAAAAGTTCCTTATTCATCAAGTGTAGATCAAGAATTTCAATCCGCTCTCATGAAGTCCATGGAGATGCATTCCCACTTCTGTTACGATATGAGGAGAGGTTGTAGGTGATTGGTGGATATCTGCCTATAACTCTCTTTGCAGAGCATCAACTTGAGGAACACATAGTTGACCATGAAGTTTGAGTATTTTGTCCATGAAGGTGAAGCCTCCTAGGTTTCATTGTAGGATACGTTCGTGGAGTATCTTCAAATTTCAATCCTAGATTAGAATTTGTGCACTAGTGATACAATGTATTAATTTAGGGCATCTTCGTCTCAAGGCAGTCAGTGCTCCTTGATGCTTGAGAGCTTTTTATACCCTTTAGCATGTTGCTTCTGTCATTCGATTCCATCATTGTGCTTGAAGTACCACTAGTCTCGTTAGTGGTTTCTTGTTGAATGCATCAGCAACTATGTTGCCCTTCCCTTGGTGGTAGAGCAATCATAGTCCTTTAAGAGTTCCATCCGTTGCCAATACCTTAGATTCAATTCCTTTTGATCAAAGCTCTTGTAGTCGGTGTAGATCTCGAAGGTCTTATCATACAAGTAGTGTCTTCATATCTTCAAGGTGAAGAATTATGGTTGCCAACTCTAGATCATGAGTTGAAAAGTTGTGTGCTTGCAACACATATGAGAAAACTTGTATTTGAAGCATATATTGTAATAAAAGTGTGAAAATTTGTATAAGTGAGAAATTGGCTTGTAATATATGCAAAAACTTGTATTATAACTGGAAACTGACTTGTAATACATGTAATAAACTTATATTACTGTAGCAGAAGCGTGAAAACTTGTGTTACAAGTGAGAAACTGACTGTAATATGTGTAAAAGCTTATAATATAAGTTCATTCTAGTTAAAGAATAGAGCTGTAATACAATAGTGTTAATATGATATGTTTACTTTTCAATAAAATATAATGATTGATTGATTGTATTTCAAATTTGGCTATGGACAGAGTTGTAATAGAATTGATTATTAATATGATACAATTCTTTCCAATAATAATATAATTTATTAATCTCTTTCAAAAAATATAGTTTATTAATGAGCTTTTTACATAGATGCCATGAGAAATATGTTTAATCATGCTCTTGCCATTACATTCCCACTTTTTGATTAAACACTACTACAAACGTCACATCATTTTCGAAAATGCCACTCCGTTAGCTGGATTCGTTAATTTTAATGATTTTGGATCTAAAAGTAAGTAAACTTATTATTTTGTCCCTGATTTTGTTTTTCTTTTACCCCCTCCTTCCACCTCCCCCTTCACTTTCCTTTTTCATTCCTTTACCTCCTCTAATCACTTCCTCCACAATTGATTCAACCTCGGTGACGAAATGTGTGTAGAGTGTCGGTAGAAACGAGTGATTGAGGCACCTAAGTATCTCTCTCGCCATCTTCGCTCTCCCTTCCTTCCCCGTTGCCTTGGGTTCTTGAGCTTGGCCATGGCATTGGGGATGAGGTGGTCAGTTCTGGGGAGAGGCATGGGACGGGGAGGGAGGAGGGGAGGTTTTGGTAGGGGCATTGTGGTGGTGGTGGTGATGCTTGGCGAAGATGGGTAAAGGGAGAAGGAGCAAGAGGTGTAGTGGGGATGTAGGTTGTGGGTAAGAGGAGGAGGGAGAGGTGTGGTGGAGATGCAGGTGGTGGTTGGTGGTGGGGTTACGATGACGTCCACAAGCTCAAGCTTAGCCTCTCCGAGCTCGACCATGTCCACCGCGAGATCCTTGAGCTTGGCCTCCTTAGTGAAGGCAACTCCTACTTCCACAACAACTGCGCTTGGATGTTCCTTGTCCTTGTTGGTGTTAAGGCATACGCCTCTAAGCTTTGGATTCCTGATAACGACAATGTGGTGGACAATAGTGAGGGTGAGATGATATGCATAGTGACGTTAGGGACAATGGGGTTAAGGGTTGGGAGGGCAGCGGACTAGTACATTGCCAGGTTGCTTGATGTAGACGAAGGATCGAGGTTCGGCTAGGACGTCGAGGAGCTCATGGAGGATTTCGTCGTGATGATGAATTGGGAGGAGGGCAGTGGTGGGAAGGGTGATGAAGGGGTTGATGCTGAGGGAAGGGGGATGTCGGTGTCAAAGGAAGTGGTTGAAGGATGTGAAGGAAAAGGAAGGTGGAGGGGGAGGTGAGAGGAGGGGGAAAAAGAAAAATAAATTAGGGACTGATGGGCCTTGGGGGTCGCCGTCAGGGTCATCGATGGCCATCAAAGAATTTGTTGACGCAGGAAACGTAACGTAGCCACGAGCGATATATCACAAGGGGATGGTCGGACCTCCTAAGTGATTGGATGGTCCGACTCACCTTACAAGCAATCGCAAGAGAGACGAGGAAGCTGGTGATCCAGTTCCACCACAAGGGGTGTACATCTGGGGGGATGATGGTACTCCTAACTCTGCACTAGTATTAGTGAGATTACACGATTTCTCTCCCTTTCTCGGCTTACCTCTTACTCGAGGGTCTCTCACTATTTATAGTATGGGAGGGGTCCTAAACTTGTAGGATCTTTTGCATGATCTCTGGTGTATCTTTTGTCAGACTGCTCGTCTATTGTTAGGTTATGGGTAGTCATTTCCGTTCTGTTGCGATTCTGGCCTTGGTTGCGTCGAATCTTCTAGCAGGTTGGGTGAATCCAGGTCTAGGTTCGACTGGTTGTAGGCAGGTCGGGTAGTACTGGACCTGTTTGTTTACCTTATAATTGGGTAGTCGGATCCTCTGCTGGGTTACGCGTGGGGTTTTGGATTTGAGGGCAATTTTTGCCCTTCATCATATGCCCCCACTTTCTAGTTAGTGAAAGCTGTTGAGTAGTTAGAGCATTTAAAACTCCACGGTAGACAATGCCCCCAAATGTGCTACCGGCTAGAATGGAGCGGGTAAGACATTTGTCATGAAGGAGTTTGCAGGGCGTTGGCAGATAGGGTTGGGTAGCTTGCCTCTGTTTCCTATTGATCGTCAGGCGTAAGGAAATTTTTCTTAACTTTGTGCTGGTTTGGGTGGCGGCATAGTTATGAGGTGCGAGAGCCCTAGTTCCTGCCAGCTTGAAGAGGCGGCATTATGGTGCTTGGAACATGGGTTGTGGGAGCTCTAGTTCCTGCCGGCCTTAAGAGACGGATTTATGACATTTAGAACATGGGGCGTGGGAATCCTAGTTTTTGCTAGCCTTAAGAGGAAACATTATGGCATTTGGAACGTAGGGCGTGGGAGCCCTAGTTCTTGCTGACCTTAAGAGGCGGCATTCGGGCAATTGTTTTGTCGTGTATCTAGATAAGACTGGTATTAATTGTTGTTAAAATGAGGAGTCATGGCCTCGGATGTTGCGTTTGTCAATGAAGTGATTAATGCCATTATGGCATTGGATATGTTATGCAGGGATATTTGAAGCGTAGAATCCTGACCGAAGATTTGGTCAATCTGGGCGGGGTGCTATGGAACCCGCGCCCCGCAGGTAGGGTGGGGTAATGGAATTGCCCTTAAGGGGGGTTACAAGATTTAAAATGCCAATTTTGACGCTGTGCTGATGAAATTCTAAGTGTACATTTCGTGGGCATGTCTAGGGCATGCTGTGGAAATGTCCATTTTTCGATGGGCATATCGATGACCATGCCGAAGGCATGCCGTGGAAATGTTGAGGGCATGCCGATGTATGCCGACAAAAATGACAAAAGTAATAAAAAAAATCAGCAGTAGCCTCGATATGACCATCGATTTCACTGGCATGCTAACCATGCTGACGGTATGTCGACCATGTCGATGGCATGCCGATGATATCCCTGCATTTCGACACCTTTACCATGTCGGCATGGGCTTTTCCAAAAAAGGCCTTACCGACGTCATTTAAATCGTTGGGGGGTTATAAATAAGGGCTTGGGGTGGGTTGGAGTTCATGCCCCTCCACCCTTATTTATTGTGTCCGAACAACTTTGTCTTGAGGAAACTTCCCTTGGCTCGCTCTTTTGACAAGATTTCGTCGTTGGACCTTCTTATTCGATGGAGTGGTTGGAGAGTGATTATGTATGGGCTTGTGGGTAGGGGTAAGTCCTTTTTGCTGCCCCTGCCTAGCGCATGGGTTGAGGTGAGGGCCTCTAGAACCTTTTGTAATTGGTATGCCTGTTGAGGTGTTGGTGGATTTCAAGCCCACCTATGCTCCGTGGCTAAGGGTACCTTTGGAGCTCCTTTTTTCCTTGTCCGCTTATGTTGCTTTATTCTTTGCCGTAAACTTTTGGCGATTTACCCAGCCAGACAATTCTGGTCATCGTGACAGTTCCTCCCAGCATAAGACTGGTCTTGTGTGGGGGAGGCCCATGGGACAAGGCAAGAAGAGGGGGTCCTCTTATTTTTGAAGAGTTCAAGAGGAAGTAGGCAGGAAGCAAAAAGGAAGCGGAGTAGGTTTGCTTAGCCCAGTGGGACGTTTGTTGTGAGGGAGTCGGCTGTGTCCGCTCTTCTGAATCCGAGCGAGGATGAGGTGGAGGATGTCCTAGTGGGGTTGTCGGTCCCTTTCGGTCCGCCTAGTTCACCCGATGGGTACATGGTCGCAAATGCGCCGCTCTAGGCCTAGGTGGAGACTGCTCCAATAGGGAGACCTAGCATCTCTGCCACCCTGCTTGGCTCCCTTGGTGACTCCATGAGGGTAGTGCGAGAGCTGCTATTACCGATGGCTCCTCATGCAGCAGTGTACTTGCTTAGCCAGATATGGGGCAGAGCTCGATGAGGGTGACGACAGGAGTGGATTCTTTTGGTCAGATAGCCCCTGCGACGATCACCCAGAGAGTTGGGTCTATCCGGGGATCCTTTGTGGAAAGACCTTTTGGAGGCCTCGTGTCCAGCGAGGTGGCATCTACCCAGATGGGTGCTGGAAGCAGTGCCCTTTTTTTGGAGAGGGGCTTACTTCGGTAGCAACAGCAGGTCGAGTATAGCATCCCAGCTACTCAAGGAGCTGAGCGGAGCTCGCTGAGGTTCGAGGCGATTCGCTTGTGTAGGCAAGGAGCTGAAGGAAAGTCTTGTCGGAGCGGATGAGGCGACAGTCGTGGCTCGTCAAGACTTGTCTAAGCGCTTGCAGGTTTCTCGTTCAACCGTTCTTCCTCTGAAGAAAGGGGTGCATGTCCTGGAAGCATGACACTCTATTATGGAGGGGTAGAGTGCCTGAGGGCCAACCTCACCGAGGCCCGTTAGCTCACAGAGGATGGGGGCAAGAGGGCGCTCGACTGGGACAGACCGGTTCCTGAAGAGGAGGCGCCTAAGCTGGGTCTGCTAGCAGCTGCGAGGTTGCTAGTCCTAACATCGCTTCGCCACCTTCGTCGCCTAGGAAGGGCACCTTCGAAAACTGGGGATGAAGCCACCGAGTCTTGATAAATGATGTTGCCATTATTGTTGTATGTTCAACGTCAATTCCCCCCCCCCCCGGTTGTGGGTCAGCCGTGGGTGATGGTTTTGGGAAATGTAAGAGGCAACATCTCTTATATAAAAAAGGAAAACCTTTATTGCCTGTTGCTCTGTTATAATGAATTGTTCGCATGCCAAGTACGAGGGATTAGTTTGCTGCTTGGGATTTGTTATTCGCAAGAGTCGCGTGGATTGTTTTTACAAACTTTGTTTGATCCCTTTCATGGGACGTTTAATTTTCCGCTCGAATGGCTTGGCATGGGGGCTTCCCTTTCTTGGCCGTCGTGGCATGCTTTTTGGAAGCTTAGGTTGTTGGCTTGTCTGCTATAGGCGGCTATCGTCACCTAGGCTTGGCTATTCATTCGTTAGCGAGCCATACAGGTGTGCCTGTTAGGCAAAGAGGGTTGCCCATAGTAGTGGTTGGGAATCCATGAGGTACACCCAACCCAAGAGGTGTATGGCCCATAGGGGCCTTTCTGTAGGTTCTGCAGCCCGCTCCTGCAGCCGGTGCCTCGTTCGCTTGGCTTTGCTTGAGTGAGCTCAGCCATTGCTTTGGCGCGAGGCATGGGATCTTTTTGGACATAGGAAATGACTGTCGGTTGTCAGGCGAGCCAGTGTCGTGGCCACAACCTACTTTGGGGGGGGGGGGGGGGGGGCGTTAGTCAGAAGGGTAAGGTAAAAATCGGTTAAGGGGGCAAATTTGCCGACTAACAACTGTATCTTTTTCTAAGTGCTCGAGGGCTCAATGGCCATGATCTCTTGGTTCTCGTCGAAGTGTTTTTTTTTTTTTTTTTTTCCTCTGTTGGAGACTAAGGGCCTTCGGAGCTCTTTGTATGAGAACTCGAGTACGCCCCTTCTTGGGGTTGGGGTGCCTTTTGCAACATCGTAGGCGCGAGTCGAAGGGGGCGGCTCTGTATTAGGGTAGACTCGCGTCTGCTTTGGGGTCATTACCAGCTTTGGGAGCCGGACTTGGTATGAGGGTTTTTGCCACCTGCTGTGAATTGGCTGAGTTGCACCTGCCTAAATACTGGGGGTGGCAAGGCCTTCATTCAACTCTTTCTTTTCTGGATTTGGGTGGGAGTGATGACTCCCAGAGGGATCAAGGTCCGCTCTTGACTTGGATGAGCTTGATGGCATCATCAGGATAAAGTTGAATAGCTGCGACTGGAGAGCCTGGCTAAATTTCTGAAGTTGTTGGTGGGTAGGTCGAGCGGGCAATTATGTCAATAGAGGTCTTTGTCGACCTGGTCACTCTGAATGCGATTATTCTATTGCAAGGCCTGTCCTTATCGTAGGCGGATAAAGGAAGGCTCGCCAGTTTGGCGGCAGGGTGTGACACCGCTGCACGTTGGCCTTCTTGACTGAACCCCTGGCATCTGCTGGGGAGCAGGGAAAGTGCAAGAGGACATCTGTCTAGGATTTGGGAGCAGCTTCCCATGTTAGGACCGATCTAAGTGCGAGTGCCTGGGTATCTATCATTGGAAGTTCAAGTGTCTGCCAGCATTAAAAGGTAGCGTTATATCAAGCGGAATTTTGGGCATGGGGGCCCGAGTTCTCGCCGACCTTACGAGGTGGCATTATATCGATTGGAATGCAGGGCGTGGAAGCCTTAGTTTTGCCAGCTATGAGAGGCAGCGTTATACTTACGGAAGTTGGGGCCTGGGGGCCTGAGTTCCTGCCATCCTTGAGAGATGGCATTAGAGGGTGATGTGAATGCAGAGGCTTGATTTTTCCATAGCTTTAAGTGGCAGCTCGCCAGCCTTAAGAGGTGGCAATGTACGAGAACGCAATTGCAGGGGCCTGATTTCCCATAAGCCTTAAAAGGCGGCTTGTCGGCCTTAAGAGACGGCAATGTAAGGAAACGTGAGTGCAGGGACCCGATTTCTCATAAGTCTTAAGAGGCGGCTTGCTGGCCTTAAGAGGTAACAATGCCAAAGGAACGTAAGGCGCATCCGCCTAAGTTCCTGTCGGCCTTAGGAGGCGGCCTTTAGAGGGAGTGAAAGCATATCGATGTCTGGTGCCTGCTGGCTTTAAGAGGCGGCTACCTGGGTGAAGATGTGACGTAAGCGCTACCTTCCACGAGTGATGGCCAGTCACTGCGGGGAATAAGTCTTTGTCTTGGCTATGACTAGTCATTAATTACCGTTAGGATGAGGAGAAGGCCTCAAATGCCGTGGTGTGCATTAATGGGACTGCGCTCCCCGTGGGGGATACGCACGCAGGGAGTATTTAATGCCCCCAACCTTAGGAGGTGGCTTTGTAGTTACGAGAACTTGGGGGAATGCCCCAGTCCCTGTTGCCCGTAGGCAGTGGCCTTTGGGCATGTTGTCCTTATCCTATTTGGGAGTGGCAATCCGTGGATCTTGGAGGGATCAAGGTCCCTTCCGACCTCAACGAGCTTGGTAGCGTTGTGAGTGAAAAGAAGTATGGCTATGGTTGAAGAGCCTGGCTACAACCCCGAAGTCATCGGCAGATCAGCCAGGTTCACCCCTTGCTAGGTTGCATGGACTTGATTTCCATTTCTTCCCTTTTTTCTGTGGTTCTAGGGGTCTGGGCTTCCTAGGTCGATCCAGCTTGATCCTTAGGAGGCAAGTCACTTGACTCTTGTGCGTTGTTTTCACTTCCCGAGGAGGTTGGAAGTGCGCGGAGAGGATTTGGTGAAGGACATGGATTGGCAGGTAGTCGATGATGTCGTCCAATGCTACCGTCAACGTGGCCACTTCGAATGTGGCTGTCCGGTTGAGGTGCCTATCCCCGTCGTTGGTTAATCTCTCCCTTTGGCATTACTTTATGATCGCTGAAGGCCAGTGACTGGAGCGGTCAGTGGAGGGAGAGATGTTATTGTCTACCGAGACCCTTGGGCCGTAGACACCCTACCAGCAGGAGTGTCAGTTCTACTTGATGAGGTGGAGCGAATAGCGTGGACGTCGCTTGCTGATGGTGCTTCTTTTGACCTTACTGAGGAGTGAGGAGGGCGTATGGAAGTGCCTACTCGGAAGGAGTGGCTTGCTGGCGTCGGTTGGTGTTGACCTCGAAGATAAGCTCAACCTTTACGTCAATGGGCTTGGGTGACGAGAGGTGAGCGTCTTGGGGTAATGCGGATATTGTCGCTAGGATTTGATGGTGGTATTCTAAGGTTGCCAGGGTTACACCGCCTACTTGACCAAGCGGGGTGTTGATCTGTCTGGCTCCGATCGAAGGCTGGATTGAATTCTCGGAGTTGCTGGAACTCCTACTTCCGGTATCCTTCTGGGCCCTCGACTCTAGCCCTCATTTCACGTAATGAAGTGGGCCAAGTTTCCATGTCGGGTCCGGGACTTGACCTAGTCGTGCAGACCCTGTCATTCTTCAACGGTGTGTCCCTGAGCCCTGCGGAACTTGCTGTAGGGCCCAGAGTTAGCCTTTCTCTCTATGGATTTTGGTGGCAGTAGGTCCTTGCTTGTGGGTCGATCCTCCATAAACACGTTCGCCTGGTTCGTGGCAAGGGGAGTGTATTCCTCGAAGGACTTGGGCTGCAGCTGCCCCACTAGGAGTGTCACTATAAGCAGGCCCACGTGTTTTGGCGGATTAAGCAGGGAGGCAAACAACCGAGACGCCACTTGCTTGACTATGCCCTCTTACCCTACTGAAGAGTGGGGGAAGGAGCTCAGGAGAGCTGACTCGAAAGGAGTGGCTCGTTGGCTTGGGACGACATCGATCCCCAAAGATTGCCTTGACCTCTGTGTTCAATCGACAGGAGGCGAGGGCCCTGAGGCAACGTGAGTGTCGTTGCTAGAACTTAGCGGCAGTGTTTTGTCAGGGAAGAGCTAGGGTGATATCGCTAGCCCAATCGGACGGGGTATCGGCGTGTCTAGCTCTCGGTTCGTAAGGAAGACCATGTTGGCTACCCGAAGCTATCGAGGCTTTTCATTAGGGTGGTTTTCCCAGCTCTCCATAAGCCTCTTGCCTCTTCTTTCGCTATTACTTCGTCTGACGAAGCAAGCCAAGTTCTTACGCCAGATCTGGGACTTATTCTGGTTGCGCAGATCCCAACAGCCCTGGGTGGTGTGGCTTCGGGCTTTGTGGCACTTATGGCAAGGCCTAGAATCAGCCTTCCCCGTCATGGGCTTCGAGGGCAGTAGGTTCTTGCTTGTGGACCGATCCCCCTACTAACACGTTCGCCTAATTTACGACTAGGGGAGTACATTCCTTAAAGGATTCCTGCCCTATTTGGCAGGGTTTGTAGTCGCGACCCGTAGTGGGTCGGTCGCTCCTTTAAGGGAGGTGGCCCTCTGCCTGTGGAAGCGGCCACTTTCGTGGACGAATGCTGAAGCATGCTCGCTAGAGGCCCCCTTGCCTTCTACGGGGCTAGAGTGGCTACCATGACCCTCGGCCAACCGACTACGGAAGCGGAAGGAGTTGTCCTGCACCCCGAACCTTGTGGCTCTGCCTAGAGCTCCGCTAAGTCCCTTGTCGCCTAATCGTTGACGTCGCAGCAAAGCTTCGAGTTAGGCGGCCTAGTTCAAAGTGCTGGATGGCCATCGCATCATGGGGCCTCCCACTCTTGAAGTATCGAGCCCTAAACTGATCCAAGCTGAATCGGAAGGGCTCAGTTTCATGTCGTCTGACTCCTGACAGCCGCTCGGGGTTGTCTCTAACCCTTTGTCACTTGGCAAAGCACGGGTAGGACTTGTTGGCCAAGTCTTCGAAGCAAGTAGTCTGTCCGGCTAGCAGGTCGATGGACCATTGATGGGCCATGCCAGACAGGTATGACGAGAGTACTTGGCAGAGTATTCTGTTAGGGCAGCTATGCATCAACACCACCTGGTGGTAGCTCCCAACGAAATTGTTGGGGTCTGCCGTTTCTTCGCACAGGGACTGGCTGTTCTAACTCTTCTGGCAAAGGGGTCGCACCACCTCCTCATGAGTGGGCAAGTGGTACACACGTGGGTGTGATCAAAAACCTCGGCCCTGACCATTGCGAGGGTTTTTTATCAGAAGGGTCGAGGTAGGGCACTGTGGAAGTGTCGCCTCCTAGTGACTGGATGCTTGGAAGAGCATGACATTTTTGTTGATGTTTCCCACAGACAGCACCATTTGATGGGCCTTGGGGGCCGCCGTCAGGGTCACCGATGGCCATCAAAGAATTTGTTGACGTAGGAAACATAACGTAACCACAAGCGATATATCACAAGGGGATGGTTGGACCTCCTAAGTGATTGGATGGTCCGACTCATCACCCTACAAGCAATCGTAAGAGAGATGGAAGTTGGTGACCTAGTTCCACCACAAGGGGTGTACGTTTGGGGAGAGGATGGTACTCCCAACTCTGCACTAGTATTAGCGAGGTTACAAGATTTCTCTCCCTCTCTTGGCTTGCCTCTTACTCGAGGGTCTCTCCTCACTTTTTATAGTATGGGAGGGGTCCTAGACTAGTAGGATCTTTTCCATGATCTCTGGTACACCTTTTGTTAGACTGCTTGTTTGCTGTCAGGTTATGGGTAGTTATTTCCGTCCTGTTGCGATTCTGGCCTTGGTTGCGATGAATCTTCTAGCAAGTTGGGCGAATCCAGGTTTGGGTCCGGCTGGTTGTAGGCAGGTCAGGTAGTACTGGACATGTTTGTTTACCTTAAAATTGGGTTGCCGGATCCCTTATTGGGTTACGCGTGAGGTTTTGGATTCGAGGGCGGTTTTTGCCCCCTCATTAGGGACAAAAGTATACTTTTAGATCCTAAATTGTTAAAGTTAATGGATCCAACAATGTTATGGCATTTGTGGAAATGATATGACTTTTGTAGTGACATTTAATTAAAAAGTAGGAATGCAATGGCAAGTGTGCAAATGGAAACATTTTTTGTGGCATCTATGTAAAAATCCCTTTATTAATTGATTGCATTGCAAGTATGATTGATAGTTTTCTTACAACTCTTTATGCGATTGTATGACAATTGTATTACAACTTGGATTCTATCATGTGGAGTGTCAACGTGCTCTTTATGGAATGTTTCAATCAATTATTTAATGAAACGATCTTTGTCATAGATGTGTTATGTTACTTTCTTTTAATAGAGAAGATTGAGTCTATTTGAGGAGCTTGTATGTTTATCCTCTTTGGTGCAATCTTCAGATGACCCCCAGGTACCTGGATGGTCTTGACACCACATACAATTCAACACAAGATCTTATCCTTGCTAGTGGGCGGATTCCAGATCTATCTATAATAGATTCACCAGGATGTCCCTTTCTAGAGCAGTCTAAGACACTTTTCCCTAACCCTTCTACTATGGTTGCTTGTTTTTTAGGAAAAAAAACTCCTATTGTGGTTGTGTTTGGAGATTGTAGATGTTGAGGGACCTGACAG
The DNA here is from genome assembly GCA_037157565.1 of Thalassia testudinum. NCBI lineage: Eukaryota > Viridiplantae > Streptophyta > Magnoliopsida > Alismatales > Hydrocharitaceae > Thalassia > Thalassia testudinum. Next base: position 62,836,653 of record JAZHRO010000030.1, read on the forward strand.
TAGATATGCTTGTTGTGGATGTGATGTAAGTGTAATGTTTTTCCACCTTATAAACACTGTTAGAAGATGAATCACACAACTGACAGGTATTGGAATAGTGGACATACTATCATTGCAAACCGAGCTAAGACAAGCTTCAAGGGTTGACACTGTCTAGGGAGTAGTGTGCTTGTTTTGATAGATGATCGGACATGCACCTAATCAACTATCTTGTCAATCTGTCATTGTTCCCACATCTTATCTTCAACAGTCTGGTCTGTTGTCCAGCGAATGGGTTATCGATTCAGGTGGGTTTAAACACCTGACTGGCAACTCATCATTTCTCTATGATACCATGTTGGTCATTCCTTTGAGACTTGTTAATGGTGGGTGTTCTCCTATCAAGGGAATTGATCTAGTATAGAAAACTCTCAGTATGCATTTGACGTATGTTTCACTTGCATTTGAGCTTTTACATAGTCTACTTTCGGTTAGTGCATTACTAAGGTGCCATGCTCCTGACTCTTATTGTCTTTTTCAGAATCTTCAGTGATGAATTTGATTGGTGGGAATCAATAAGGTGGACTTTATTACTTGGTTCTTCTTTCCATTTTCTCTAGTGTTGTCTCCTTTGAGTTGGATATACTCCTAGCGTTGTTGACAGGCTCACCCATCTACTAGGAAGACCATGAAGATCCAAGTGTTCCAGTTTGGTCCCATTTATTGTGAAGTTGTTTGGCTTGGGAAACTTCATCTTCCATCTTTCTCACCTAAGAGGTTTGGCAAAGGTAATTAGTTGCCCTTTAATGTTAGTCCATTCTGATGTGTGGAGTCCATGTTGTTCTCATAGGTGATTTTTCATTGGTCAATTGAGTTTTTCTTATGTGGCATCACTCGCAAGTTGGAGGCACTGGTTGACATTTATTTAATGAAATGAAAACTAAATCAAGTTCTTACAATAAAATCCTATGGTTTAATGATGTTCATGAGTTTCTCCTTAATGAAATGCATGCATTCCTCTCTAGTTGTGATATTTTACATCGGACTTCAATGGTGTAGTTGAGCTTTAGGTTGCATCATCTTTCGGACATAGCTTATACTTTATAATTTCATTTGCACATATCAAAATGTTTTTGGAAGATGGTGCTTTCTATCTAATAAATACGGTACCTTATGTTTTGGGTGGTCAGGTACCTGGACCTTGTCATTACCTAGTTAGCAACTTAGAATTAAATTGGATATAGAAAGACAGGTCATTTAGAAATCTCTTTGCAAGATTCAACTTTGTCACCATGTGTTACTGGTCCTCCAGAGTGAGAAGAGATAGGTGAGACAATAGATATGATGCAAAGAGAAAGGGAGAATGCTAAGTACTTCCCAAAGTTAGGTTCTTGGAAGCAGAGGTTGGAGAGAGAAGGGATGGAGTTTTTCTTAGATAAGGAGGCCTTGCTCCATTCCACTTGTGCTCCTCATAAGTTAAATGTACACATTAACATCTTATGCTTTAGAGAGAAGTCTGGATTCTGAAAGCTTTCGTCTAAGCAGGTTAAAGCCTAGGTACATGGAATGTAAGTTTAGCAATTGAGGGAACAATGAGGTGAAAGATGTAGAGTGGAGTGCATTTCAAAGAAAGTTGTCTTTAGATACTTGGGATCCATTTTTCAACAAAGGGTGGTTGAAATCGAGGAAGTACCTGTATTTTATGTGACAAGAGGTTTTCCTTACAAGTTAAAGGAAAACATCATTAAACAACTGCAATACTTGCCATGCTGATGGTTTAGTCATCAATTATAGGCATGTGCAGAAGATTTCTATTGTAGAAATAAAGATGCTAAAGTGGATATGTGATCATGCAAGGAAGAACTGTATTCCTAATGAGATTATCTAGGGAAAGGTTGGGGTGACATCAATAGAAGATAAAATGGCAGAAACATGTCTAAAGTGATTTGGACATTTGTAAAGAAGGCCGATTAATAACCTAGTTAGGAGATACAAGGAGTTGGATGTTGGACCTCTTAGGAGGGGGTGAGGTAAGGAAGGCTAAATAAATGTTGGAATAAGTATGATCTCAATTACTTTAGTTTAAGCCTAGAAATGACTTAAAATAAATTTGAGTAGAGGTAAAGAATCCATGTAACCGAGATCCCACTTACTATGGGGAAAGGTTTTGTTGTATTAAAATCTTGTGCTCATAAATTAAATATACACATTAAGATACACAGGATTCTTATTCCTCAACAACAAAAAGCAAAGCTCGTCTTGTGTGCATTCTTTGTTCAATATCTCACTATATCTTTCTTTTCATCTTAACCCATCTTTTTAGTCCTTGCGTCCCTGTTTGGTTGTGGGTTAGCACTTGGCCCAAGCTAAGTGTTAAGATGGGATAAGTGGTGGAGTAAGTGGTCGATGTGATAGATAGATTGATGTATTGTAAGTTGTGTTTCGATGTGATGCAAATGTAGGAAGAGGGTTGTTCATTTGTTTTATATTTAATGTTGGGTTATTTTTTATTGTTGTTTTGTTGGAAAGTGAAATAAGTTGGGTTAGTTATGATAGGTTTGATTCTCGTAAACCATGTGTGCACTGTTCATGCACTGGTTACCCACTCCATGCCACATGGGAAACTCCACCCCCATGCTCCACATCCAAACAGGGCCTAGAATTTCATCATCTAACATGACTATTTCTAGATGGTCAGATAAGGTACACGATTCTGGCTTGATAAAAGCCATGGATTAAGATGTGACGACATTCAGGGAATGTGATACATGGGAGCCTTCTGTTGCCCCACCAAGCATTAGTCATTGTTGCACAAATGGGCGTTCACAATAAAAAATAATATTTTCTTGATGCTGGTTTTAGTCACATAAAGAGTGTTTTTTGAAACGATAGTGAGCAAAGAGTGTTGGATTCATTAGTTGGGTGTCAATAATGCTTCTCTATGAAGACTTCCATGATTTTTTTTGTAGATAGCAGCCACTTGGTTATGTGGCTAAGGGGGAAGAGGCAGAAGGTCTTCAAGTTGAAGAATAAGAAATCTCTTTGTCTTGCAGAAGAATCCGAGTGTTGATCAGAGTTTTAAGTTTCCTAGAACCACGTCTGACCATTCTGCATTCGTTTGGAAAAATTTAGCTGGCACAGTCACATCAGCCATCGTTGTAGATGAAATTCTTGTCACTAGTGATGATGCTAGTGGTATTAAAGCCACCAAGGAATTTTTCCAATTAAAATTGCTGACCTAGGCCCTAGGAAAACTTGGATATTTCATGGATATTGACGTAGCTCAGAGCAAAGATAAGTTGGTGATGTCACAATGGAAACATGCTTTGAATATTCTTGCAGGGACTAGTTTCTTGGTATGTAAGCCTTCTGCTGTTCTTACAATTATGTTTCCTCTGGAGGAGACAGCGACAAGGATTTTGAAGATGCCCATAGATATAGGAGCATGATTGTGAATCCTTTGTATTTAACTGTTATGAAGCCAAATACTAGTTATATTGTGGATAGGTTTAGTCAATTCATGGCAAAACTCAAGTATAGTCATTGGGTTGCTCTATGTTTTATATTCAAATATATAAAACTAGAAGGGAAATTGTGTTGAAGGATGTTTAGTTAGATATTGCAACATAATCTGATGTAAACTATGCTAGTTCTCCAGAGAATTGAAAGTCAGACTGATGAACTCTGTATCTTTGAAGGTAGAGTGGCAAAGTAAAAGCCTGAATGTAGTCTCTAGATCCAGATTCCAGTGCAAAGTCAAGTATTGTGCTGTGTCTGAAACTGCTTATAAGCTGAACTAGATACATTTTCTCATGACTTGTCCGGGATTTCTGCAAAAGGTTCCTATGAAGATCTTCAACAATGAGGTTGAGTTGTTCCTAGCTAATAACCTAGTCATGTATGAATGCAGAAAGCACATGGAAGTTTATAATCATTTATTAAGAATGGTAGAACACAAGGGAAATATTCACTAATGTTTTATTGTCCAATAATGGTTGTCTTGGTGCTGCTTTCTATGGAATTTAAATGCGAGGATTTGATTGGACAAAGTTAGCACGTGATTCAGACAAAGAGGTTCCTAGTTTGACAATTTTTATGCATCCTTCTATGAGAATCATCTGCACATTCATAGAGCTTAGCATGTATAGTTTCAATACCACAAATTAGTAGCTTTCCTTTACGCCATGTTTTGTCTGAGGATGCTTTCCACGAAGAAGAATGTTCTAATGTTTTTACCCGTCCTAAGAACTCTTGCTAGACTAGGGTTTATAGATGATGGAACCTTTTTTTAAAGGGGTGGGGTGGGGTGGGAGTCAGGGGGTTGGAATTGTCGATGAGTTAGTGGACTGCCATGGATAAAACATTTTTATCGACGTAAAATACATTTAGTAATATTTGTCTTAAGTGTCGTAGTTAGAACCCTTTTACCAACGTTTAGATTAAACGTTTCTGTAGGGAAACCATAGTTACCGATATTTAGATTAAATCATCCTACCCAAATTATTTGATATTTGTCCTAAATCATTCCTTTAACCCTCGTAAACCCTCAAGCTACTTGTTCTAGTTAGTAAGAGAGAATTTAAAGGAAGATCCGGTAGAACCCTCCCTTGACCTATCAGGAATTTTCTGGCCTCCGACCAACAATACCAGTGGAACAACCAATTTACTTGAATTCAAAGCTCCCAAGCCCCAAATACACATTCCAAATGAATATAATCCTCGAGTTTGGTTAGCCAAACGCAATAATGAATATTGGAGAAACTAAGAAATAACAAAATGCACATTAACATTCTCCAGGTTTTGTGTAGGGACGATTTTGAGTTAGAACGGGATGATCCAATAATAAGAACCAATCTCTCCACAAATCATGTTTGTTTGGGGGTTTAAAAATTCTTTCTTTCTTTTTTAAATTCTGTTAAGGTTTCTTTTTGTTGCGTTTTCTTTCTTTCTTTATTTATTTATTTTTTTTGGTGGCGTTGTTGACCAGAAAGTTGCAGCTAAGCATAAAGCATTAGATAGAGCAAATAAGTAGCATAATATGTAGGGCGAGGGGAACGAAGACGAAGATAAGATATCTAAGCACCTTCGAGAACTCCAATTACTTCCAACAACACCGCCGTTAGGTGGATATGGTGTTACTGCTGATTACATTTCTCGGGAAAAGAAAGGGGGGAAAAGAACCAGCGGTAGCAGCTCTTTATTTCACTGCCGATCAAAATCCTCCGCATTTTTTCAGCTTTATTTACAACAGCATATCATGTGCTAACAAAATAAAAAAACGGTTCTCCTGTCCTAATCATTTCAGCTATGTAACATGCTCCAACTTCGGAGTCTCAACCACCCAACCAACCATATATAAAATCAGCAAGCAACCGCAGGACTCTGAACGCTTCACATGATTAATATGCATACTTTTTTTATCAAAGGGTGTGTGTGGCCGTCCTCCTATTCTTCGGACTCGTTTACCGTGGAGGTTGGAGAATTGGAGACGGAGCTTTCGGCAGTGACAGCACCCCTGCCGTCTTCATCGTCCTGGTCATTAAAGAATTGTGCCAGAGACAAAGGGTTGTAGGTGGAACTGGCTCTGCGTAGACCTTGTATTGCCCTCAAGGCTGCAAGAGTACTCCGATACACTTCTAGGTTGGCATCTTGGTTTCCCTGAGATGATTCCCGTCTGCTGGGATCAACAACATTCCTAACATGATGCTCCGAGGTTGATTCGGTGATCTCTGCCTCTAATGGAAAAAGGAGATCGAGGTTGGCCTCACACTCTTTGACTAATCTTGTCAGAGGTTCAGTTGCGAAGAAGGGCTGGTGAAGGGCACGTTGCGTGAAAGGAAGACGCAACAAGCCTCCCGTCCTCTTGTCGTATTTCTTAAGTATCTTGACAATCCCTATCATTACAGTCCAAAATGAAACAAAATGGAATGGGTGTAACTGAAAATGTAAATTAGTGCTGCCAGCCATATATATACCTGCAAAATTCAGGGAACTATAATTTTTTAGCAGCACCATTTCTCCATGAATGCTGACAAAAGCTTTTCGAATTTCCAGCATTTCCTCGTTAAACTCATTCTCAGATTTCAGGGCCTCATTTCCGTTGCCTCTTTCCCTAACTTTTTCAATTCTTTCCTTGAGCTCCTTCAAAATAAGTAAAAGATTGCAATGAATTTCAATATAAAACATCTTTCAAAAAAATTTCAATATATAACGAGTTAATTAAATGCTACAGGAAGGACTAAATCTAGTAATGTTCTAGGAGTGAAGTGAGTTTTAAAAAGCCAAAGAATTTTCAAGGAGCATAACCGTCGTCAATATTTTTAGATTGAAATAGGATTGGAACCTCCTATGTATCAGTGTATAAAGGTACCTCCTTTCACATTCCATATCCCCTTGCCTGCAGGAAATGGCCAGAAGGAAGCTTCAGGAATGAGATCACTCAATAATGATAATAAACTGTTTTAGATTTCATTCAAATCGGACACTTAAACCCCTCTATCTGGGGGGGTTAAATTTAGGAAATAAATAGATAATTAAAGATCAATCAACCTTGAGGTAGGGATAGGAATGTCAAATTGGCTTGGTAATACTCAAAAGTTTCATTTTAAAACATAACGTGTGTGTTGTAAGTGTGTGTTGATAACTTGTCTCCACTCGTATATAGGCTTCCTTATTCCAAAGTCAATGCAACCATGGAAACAGCTAGGAACTAAGGCACCCCATTATCAACTATAAAGTCAGAGAGTCCAACAACCCCTCTCCCCTTTATACCAGAAAACTGTCGGCCCCATGCCATTTTATGTCCTGTTACCTTATTGCGCCACCTTCCCTGTCCACGGTTCACCATGATTTATTCGTAGATTGCGCTAGTTGGAATCTTGCAGTTATGATGGCCAACCAATGTGTATGAGTGGTGGAGATAACTCCAGCATCTCAAGAGATAAAGAACATACACTTGCCAGGTGTAGTTGGACTAGCCGAATGGATTCTTCGCTGGTGATGTTGTAGATGCACCTAACTTCAGAAAAGGACTAACAAATACGTTCAAAAATTGGAAATATAAAGATCGTTTGCATGCATCGTCAAAACTTCAAAACCAAGGTGCATGGGAAGTAGTGATTGGAGTCCATTATCACTGTTAGTATACAGAAAATCTAAACTAAAGATACAGGGATCTAAAGCTTCGACCTACCGCAAAAGTTAGTCTGGGGAACACGTCCCTCGTAAAGTGGCATTGGACTTATGTGCTTTGTTCATAAGATTCAAGATAGATTCAATTGCAGCAGCTGTCAATGTTATTCATTTAATGGGCGTATTGAATAGATACGAGCCAAACAATGTCTTGAATGAGGTAATCAAAAGACCTTGACCAAATATACCTATAAGCTCCCATCATCCTATGTGTGATGTGTTTCCAAGGATGTGTTCTAGCAAAACAAAAATCTAGCCAAATGGTATATTCAATTCAGCGGTTCACAGTTCATCTCAGTGAATATCATCCAAATGAGTTTGAGAGCAAATGTGGAGATCAACACAAAATAGACGACCATATAGATTTCTATTCAGTGGAATACTAAAGCCGGGGCATGCATTTTTTGTTTTGGAACTAAAAGGATAATTACTCAGTCAGTAATCATTGAGGTCAGTAATCATCCAATTTTACTCCAAGAAAAACACACTCAATCGGAAAATGGACCACTTACAACACACCGTACAATCCATATCCTCGATATAAGGCCTGTCCTCAGGGAAACAATGTTTGTTATGGCAGGACACCCATGCCATTCCTAGCAATAATCACCAGGAATGAGCTCACTTGAACCCCGGAACTTTTTAACCAAGATGTTTGGGCAGACAAACATCAAAACCGACCCGGGCACATGGATTTAGTGAGTGCAAAACCATCTCCTGCATTATGATGGTAGAAGTTTGAAAGGAAAGAGTTGTTTATACAACATCCTATCTCTAGAAGTATGAGGCTTGTCAGGCATTCACAAGTCAGCAATAACAAATTGTAATAAACTGGATGCCTTCATTGGAAACCTAACCCTTGGACAAGAGAGAGCCAGGAATGGGTAAACTACATAGAAAAGTGGGAAAAAGAAGAAAACAACAAGAAATAAAGCACAGACCAAAAAACTGTCTCTGTATTGGAGACTGTTCTCTTTGCAGGGCAGCTGATGAAGATGCTGAACATCTTTTCACGGAGTGCAACTTCCAGAGGGTGGGCATCCCTGAGCTGCCAGACTGAAATTTGGCCAAGCTCTGGAATTCTCTTTGTACCATGTCTAGGGTGGACGCCAATGTTTGCATGAAGGTGGCTTCGGATTTGTGGTCTCTATGGTTACAATGGAATAGGGCTGTTCATTGATCAAGCTCAGGTTGGAAATAGAGGCTTTGCAATCTTGATCATCTCTAGTAGATACATGGACGATAATGGCGTCTCTCTTTTAAATCATACTGTGGATACATGGACGATAATGGCATTTCTCTTTTAAATCATACTGTGGATATGTGCATCAAAATTCCACATGCCTGATGTGCACCTGACAAATAAGGTTATTCCAAATAAGTGTAGTAGCTATCATAAATCCTAGACAATGGACCTAAAACCAGCATATGGAAAGAATGAAGAACCGACTAAGCCCACGTCAACCTGCAATCACCATGGTGAGATACTCAGGACTCTGCATTAGAACTTATCAAAGTATGTCCCTTGCTCCTTGAATGATTACATTACCACCAACAAAAGGCACAAAATCACATAATAGCCAAGATCTTGAGGGAATCCTAAATAATCAGCATTAAGTATCCCAACATATCGAGTGACTTTTCCTAGAAAATTAACATCATCACCTTTCTTTTAGGCTTGTATACTTCCGATGAAATAGATTCTCTAGCAAGGCCTTGTCCCTCAAGCAAAGTTGAAGAAAGACTGTCCATCATCTGACACCCATGCACACGGTTTGCAAGTCATTTCCTTGGGTGTTCCCCACCTTTCACACTTGCCATATAATGGCTGTGAGAGCCCAGCAGCTAAAGGCAGATGACCATGCTTGACACAACATTTATCATCGAAAGAGCCTTGCCATAGAACAATAAGTTCACTCTAAAGTACTATAGCTAGCAAAGCTACACCTCTGGCCACAATCACAACCATAATCAACCATGTAATGATTTAATTCACCACAAAACCCTAGGGGTCTTTATATAGAGAGACACCCTAGTAACAATTACACAGTACACCACATACAATAATAAAATAAGAAACAACTCCGAGAGTCACAAACATAAGTAACTCTAAATAACTCTCAACATTCCCTCTCAAGCTAGAGCATAAATGTCAGACATGCTCAAGTTGGAGAAAAGATACTCTGGTTGATTTTTGGAGAGTGCTTTGGTGAAGATGTCTGCGACTTGATCTTTTATAAAGATGTATGAGGTAGATTTCTTCATAGTCATCATAGCATCTCAAATAAAATGGTAGTCAACCTCTATATGTTTGATTCACTCATAGAAGGAAGGATTATTTGCAATAAAGGTGACAACTTTATTGTCACAACACATAGAAAGAGGCCCAGAGACATGAACTCCAAAATCCCTAGGATAGACTGGATCCAGAGTAGCTCGCAAGTCATATGTGCCATGGCTCTATATTCTGACTCTACGTTAGATCTAGTTACCACATTCTGTTTCATGCTTCTCCAAGTGACTAAATTACCACCAGCATACATGTAATAGCCTGTAGTAGATCTCCTGTCCTCATGGGCTCCAGCATGGTCTGCATTGGAATATCCCCACACATGTAGGCGACCATATCTCTGGAAATATAGGCCTTCTCCAGGAGCATTCTTGAGATATCTCAGAACCTGACACACTCCAGTCTGGTGTGTTTCCCAAGGTTCCTACATAAACTGACACAGTCACCCCACAACATAAGCCATGTTTGATTTAGTGACTATCAGATAAAACAACTTGCTAACCATAGCCCTATATTGGGTCACATCCTCTAACAATGGACTATCAACATTAGATAAATGAGTTGCTGGATCCAATGGAATACTACCAAGTTTGCAACCTATCATACATACTTCACGAAGCATATCAAGAATATATTTCCATTAGGAAAAAACAATGCCTTCATCAATGTGATGTATGATAAGTTCACTTTAGTGGACTATAATTATGCCTAAGAATTTTTAATGTAGAGATTTAAGTAGATTTTGAGCATGTATTACATGTGATGTACTTCATTTGCATATGTTATTTACTTAATGCACACTCGCATACTAATTATTATTTACGCACGTATGTCTTCCTTGTAGGAATACTTGAGAATCAAAATTGGAATGTCATCTTTGCTTTAGGATTTTTCTCCAATAAAAATGGCAAGGGAATCAACACTGATTTTCTTTAAAGCTTGCTTCCTTATTTTGGCTCTTATTCATTTGGCAAGCTCACTTAAAAGAGAATGGTGGCACTCTCTTTCTCAATTTGGAGGATTTCCTTTTCCTTCCTCAATCACCGATCACTTAATCAACAAATGCCACCGCCACCCTTTCTCATGTTTGGATGGCTAAAAATCCACTGCCATCACATCCTCAACTCTCTCTCTCATTTCTCCAATCAAGACCACGGCCATCCCTTTTCCAATTTGGACCGCCCGCTCTTTTTTTTTCCACATTGGACATCACCGCATAGAACACCCCCTCGTTATTTACCTTCACATATGCCCCCCTCCTTATGTCTCCTCTGCATGCGACCACCCCTGCTCTCCTTCTGCTGGCCATGCTAAGATCCATCACCACCCCCTACGGCCCTCTTTGCATGACCGCACCATCGACCACCATTGTCATCTCTCCCTATCGCTAAAACACCAGAAATGCACCCCCGCACTCAACCCTTCCCTCGTTTTCAACATCAACCGTGCCTCCTCCACTTGCTACCTCTCCCAACGCACTAACGCCAACACCATCACCCTCTCGGTCGTTCTCTCCCCAGCGCAAACGCCGACTAGATTACTTCGCCTCCAACTCGCCGACAGCAAGCACGCCCTCACCCTCACAACATTGACATCCTCCACCACTCCCTATGTTCCGCCTCGCCACGTTGACACCGTCCTCAACCACCTCTACCCTCGTGAGCAGCAGGACCACATGCGCTACCGATCGTGACGTCATCACCGCGCCATCATCGTCTGTATGCTCTCAACTCACTCGCTCCCTCGAGAGCAACCACCACTGTGCTCTCCATGGCCACCATCGTGGTTCCCTTGATGCTCCTCCGACCTACATCATGAGAAGCCACTACCACGACTCTGCTCTCGATCGCAACTACCACACCCCTCTCCTCGTCGACAAACAAGCCATCACTGCGACCGCACCTCAACATCTCTTAGACTACGACGACCACGCACTCCACTTCCTCCGATCCACATGGTAATAGCACGTGGCTCATCTCTCCGCGATCGCGACTCCTCGACATTCCCGTCACCGCACCGCATCTGCGACATTGCGCTCTCATCGCGATTCTGCATCAACCATGATTTACTATGTTTGCTTTGATTTTCATAGCTCATTGATTTTTTTCTCTGTGTTGGGATTAGAAAAAAGTCCACATGGCACATGCCACATGGCCATAGCAATCGACCATCAGGAGTAGCAGCTCTTTCTTCTTGCCGGTCTCCTCTTTCAAGCGTGCCTGATCACCCAGATCAGATGTCTGGTGGACGGTCCACATGACTTAATGCAGCGACTTCTTGTTGCTACGTGCGCATAGGAGTCTCCACGCTCCACTTCTTCCACCCAAAATCTCTACATGGTATCAGAGCCTACGATATAGGCTCCTATTCGTGTAGAAGATCCAACTACTCGTTGGTAGTTCGTGCATCCAAAGAAGTCCTCGACAAATGCGACGACTTACGCGGAGGAAGGCTAGGAGATGACAGAATCTACCACGACTGTTGAAGATGCTACGCTCAGACCTGGAGAGAGTAAAGTGGTTGTCTCCAGGACAACAATCAAGTTGAGTGGTGTTGCCAACTATGTCTTGTGGGCTCGCGCCTTCAAGATCATAGGTGGACAGGAGAAACTTAGTATTCTCCTTGAGGAGGCATCGGATTTCAAGGATGACAAGAGGAAGTACAAGAAGGAGAATTATGTCGTCATGAATTGGCTCATGAACTCGATGGATTCGTCCATTGCCTCGAGCATGCTCTACAAAAAAAGCACCTTTGAGATCTGGATGGCCCTCAAGAAGAGATATGCCGACACCTCGAACAACGCCTGCATCACTGAGCTTTACACCTGTATCTGGATGGCCAATCAAGGAGATCTGTCCTTGACAAAGTACTACAAGAAGATGGAGATGCTATTCGAGGAGTTCAAGATCTATGAGCCTCTTTGTTGCGACAAACAAGGGGAGACGTGCAGTGTGGCAATCTGTCAAGTTCTTGTCAGGATTAAATTCCTGCTATCGAGCTACACTTGATCAAATTCTCGCTTCAGAAAGGAAGATGGATCTGGAGACCATCTTCCATCTCCTTAAGATGGAGATCCCTGAGGAGGAAGGCACGCCAAAGAGCGAGAGTTTTGCACTCGCTATTCCAAAAGCAAGTGCAGGATGAGGACGAGGGCGTGGATGTGGTTTGGCCACGTCTACCCAAAGTGCTAACACTGTGATGCAATAATCATTTACAAGATAAGTGTTGGGAGAAGTATGGGAGACCACCACGCAGAGCTACTAGCACCTCGCGTATCGACTCCCTTACTCCTAATGATTTGGAGAAGCTACGAGTTCTTCTACGAGAAGACAAGTCCATAGCGGCCATCACGACAACTGCTCAGGTTGTCACAGAAGCAACGACTTTGGAGGTCGCGGAAGGATTCACCATCGATTTGTCCAAGGAGAAGAACGAAAGCTTCACCCTCGGAGAAAAAGATGAATGGTGGGGCATCTATCCTCACTAATGGAAGGCCAAGTCGTCAACCTCACGACTTTTGACTTGAGGGGGAGTGTTAGGATTAGAAAAAAGTCCAGGTGGCACATGCCACGTGGTACCTATCCCACACCCAACAAGCCAGCAGCAAAAAGTCCTCGTGGACCTTGTTTTGTGCACCAAATTAGTGTTTTATCTACTTTTAGTATTTTGGTTTCTTAGGAATTAAGTTGATTTTGTTAAGAGAAAATCTTTCCAAATGAGAAAAGATTTTCCCTTTACCAAACAAGATTTTATTTCTTTGTTGGGACATGTACTCTCTATAAATAAAGCCTTCCCACCTTATTTTCTCTCAAGCAAATACAAGAATATTTCCCAACTTCAAGGCTCCTCTCCTCTCTCTCTTCTCTCTCTCTGTCTCGCCGAGTGCATCAAGGCCAACTGGCCTCCATAGCAACCAGCCATTAGGAGCAGCAGCTCCTTCCTGTTGATTTCCTGTTTCAGGAGTGCCTGATCACCCAGATCAGACGTCTGGTGGATGATCTAGACGACTTAACGCAACGACTTCTTGTTGGTGCATGCACATAGGAGTCTCCATGCTCCGCTTCCGCCACCCAAAATCTCTACACTTTGGAATCACTATTTATCATCTTTATATTCGCATAATGAACCTATTTGCATAATTCTTCCCTTTGAAGATGACATTATTTTTCGTGATTCATTTTGATTAATGCATGTTTAAATTGATTACATGTTAGATGCGTACATATCTGATTATTTGATCATCAATTGATTCGAGCATTTTTCCACAACGATTTATACTACACGACATAATTTCATCAATTATCATTTTTAGTGAAAACACTCTTATCAATGTACTTTTATATCTAGGAAGTAGCTTATCACCCTAAGATTCTTAGTAATGAATTGACTATGTAGAAACGCTTTAGTAGACTTGATGCCTTCCCTATCACTCCTTATAAGCAAAACATCATCTACATAGACTAAGAATAATTGATCTAGTTGGCTTGTGCATCACAAAAACAAAGTTGTCCGCATACGATCTAGTAAAGCTAAACCATTGAATACCTTTACTAAATCTCTCGAACCACACCTTGGGACTCTACTTCGATCCATACATGACTTTGTTTAATTTGCACACCTTTTAATACTCCCCTTGAAGAACAAATCTTGGAGGCTACTACATGTAGACTTCTTCATGAAGGCACCTATAGAAAAAAGCATTTTTGATATCAAGCTGGAACAGAAGCCAGTCGAGGTTAACTACTAAAGAAAGTAGAATCCGAACAGAATCTAGTCATGCCACCAGTGAGAAGGTCTCAAAGTAATTGGTCCCAGATGTCTAAGTGTACCCCCTTGCTACAAGTTAGGCCTTATATCTATCAACTAAGCCATCTAAAAGGTATTTGAGGGTAAACACCCACCTACACCCTACAACTGTAGCACCTGGGGCTAGGTCAGCCAAGTCCCATGTACCACAAAATTGGAGAGAATCCATCTCCTCCAGCATTGCCGCTATCCAGATAGGATCCCATAATGCTTCCATGTAATTGCAAGGAACCTGGTGACCATCCACAGCAAGAGAGAACAAATGAGCAATAGCAAGCAATCTAGTAAAAGACATATGCTGTGAAATGGAATAGTAGGCACAAGACCGCTAGACCTTCCCATGGGCAATAGGAAGGTCTAGGTTGGATCCTTCTGTGGAAGGTAATACTTGATCTCCATTAGATTCAGTAGGACTAGCAGAGGCAGGACCATGGATGGTAGATAGTGGCTCCACACTGAGTGGAAGAGGAACACGCTGTTGGTAGGTCTTTGGGTAGAATTGTGGTGGTGGTGGTGGCTGCACTGGTGACTGGGGTGGCTCAGAGGACTTTGGAGGCCATGCACATGGCACAGGTAAAGGGTTATCCTGTAACACTGGATGATGGGAGCTCTTTTCTTTGGGTTTATAATAAGAAATCTCCTCAAAGAATGTTACACTTGCACTAACATAGAATTTGTGAGCTACAGGGTCATAAAAATAATATCCCTTTTGGGTACGCGATTATCCTAGAAAAATGCACCTAACTGGCTGGGGCACCAACTTATCCACCTTCAAAAGGTGGACAAAACAAACACAGCCAAACACAATAGGGGTAAGAGAAAAAATCTCTTGACCTGGGAACAATAGAACAGACGAAGACACCCTAGTTGAAATTTAAAATAAGTGGAAGCGTAACAATATCAAAGCATAAAAAAATCAAGAACACTTGGGTTTGAGTGGAAATCTTACTCACGAAGATTAGGGAGAAAACCACGGGAGAAGGCCCTAATAGGGCTGAGATCTGTATTGATCTTCTCAAAGAAATAAGTGAGGGGTACATGCCTGGTTATAGGCCACCACACACTTTAACAATCCACATTACTAGATGTGGCACTAAATACCATACACTTCTCTTAACACTCCCCGTCAAGTTGGAGCGTGAAATACTCAACGTGTAACAAAGCACAATCCTGACTTTACAACAGAACACGGATTGGTGTTGCTGAAGGAACTGCTAATGTCTCTGATAAGGGCCTATCCTCTGGAGACCTCAACTGGTGTTGGTGGCTCCCCATTCAGTATCCCTGTAATGAGTCTTCCTCTGAAGACGTCGAAGTTGGATCTCCCCTCTGGAGTCCAGGAAATTGAATCTCTCATGTAGAAATCGGTTGGGCCCTTCCTTTGAGGACCTCGAAATTGAATCTCCCTCTCTGGAGACCTCAAAACTCTAGACTTCCCAGATTTGGTTTCTCATGTGATGATTTGCAATAAAGGGATTCCCAAATAAAGGTGACTACAAAAGGCATCCACTCCCCCCTTTCTCCCATACTTACATGAGATAAGAAAATGACAACAAGAAATAACAATAAAAGTAAAGAAGAGCTTCTCCCCTTCTTCTGATCATCATATTTTTATTTATTTATTATTTTTCCCAACTTTTTTTAAAACAATTTTCTTCTCTCCTTTTTTATTCTGATTTTTTCCCTTCTTTTTCTTCACATCCTCTTTCATTACTCCCCTTTAGCCCTTTTTTTTTTTCAATCTATCTGCCTCTTTTAATTTCTCTTTTTTGTCTCCTTGTTGCCTTCTCCCTTTTTTTTTTCTAAATAAACCAAAAAAGGAAAAAAATGGACACTAAAAATAGGGTAAGACATAAGCAAAAGAAAATAAAAAGGGAACTTACCGCTTAAGGTTCGAAGAACCCACATCTGTCCCTGCCTCTCCTCAAAGGTGTCATCACCCTCTTAACACGTAAGATCTTCGCCAAGATCCTCGCCACAATCTTCGTCGTCATCATCGAAAATCGCGTGGAGCTCCTTTGATGCCACTCGCTCACCACCTCAATTCCTGCTTCTCGCGCTAACCACGATCACCACCAGGTCAAGCACAAGTCTCGCGATCTTGCACGAGATCGTTGCCATGATCACCACCAAGATTGCCATCGCTTCTTTTTCTTGCGACTGCTTCGTCTTCACGTAGGACCACACTATTGTTTCCATCGCCCATGATAGCACCTCCGTTTTTCGTTGTTTTCTTCAATTGTTGCAGCTATTGATGTTGTCATCGTTGTAGAGGAGCTCTTCTGGACCAATTGGAGACCACGGAGAAATGCAACACCACCGCTGAGCCCTAGCAGCTCTGCGAGCTACCACCCAGACCCAACAATGCCGTTAAGCCCCACCTTGGGTTCCCACAACGCTGCAACACCGACTTTGCTACAACCTTCATCTCCAACAATGAACTTCCTCTCCCCTACGCGATCTCATGAGAAGAGCCTCATCCAGACATTAGGGCCTCCACAAGGCCATCACGATCTCCTCCACCTTTGTTGCGAGGCATCTTTGCTATAAGGCACCTTTAGGATTCGCTTAACCGTCAGCAATCTCTTGAACAAGAGGAATCAAGATAATAAAAACACGAAATGGGATAAAATGAGAAGATAATCTCCCAAGAATCGACATGTTTTGATACTAAGGTGAAATTTAAAATAAGCGGAAGCGTAACAATATCAAAGCATAAAGAATTTAAGAACACTTAGATTTACGTGGAAACCTTACTCACGAAAAATAGGAAAAAACCATGGGAGAAGGCCCCGATAGGGTTGAGATCTGTATTGATCATCTCAAAGAAATGAGTGGGGGGTGCATGCCTATTTATAGGCCACCACACACTCCAATAATCCACATTACTAGATGTGGCACTAAACAACACACTCCCCTCAACAACCCTATTTATGAGAAATGCAACATCAAGAACAATATCAAACCAAAACTGAGCAAGAACATGCATCTGGCACATTATAGTTCTGGCCACATCAAGAAGGTGTCTAAGCTTGTGTTCAACCACTCCATTTTGTTGAGAAGTGTGAACACAAGAAGTCTGGTGAATGACACCTGAGAAAGTAAAAAAGTCTGCCATAGTAACATTCATGAACTAAATGCCATTGTCACTCTGGAAAGTACGAATAACAAAGAAAACTGAGTCTTTATTTCCTAGAAAAAAAATTATAAGTACAAGAGTTTCATATTTTTCTTTCAACATATAAACCTACGTAACATAGGTACAATCACTATGTGGTACTAACTTGGCAACTCAATTCTCTTATGTTGACTTGACAGAAAATAAGCCCTATGATACTTGCCAAATTGACAAGCAATATAGTGAAAAGACTCTGGAAACTGCAACTCAAGAAACTGATGACATAACACAGTGATACTCGGGTGACCCACGTGCAAATGACACTGTAAGGCAGTAGTGGCAAGAGCAAAACCGGCAAAGGTGTGTAGATAGTAGGCTAAGGTAGTACAGACCATCATTTGGAGATCCTACAAGAAGTGATCATAAAACACCAACAATGTAGTGCCTTTGTAATCTGGCTAAAAGACATAAGATTTAAAGTAAATTTGGGAGCATGTATGACACCTATCAGACATTGAGATCCAAAAAGAGAGATGCCTCCAAGTCCAGTCACTGGAGACAAGGTGCCATCAGCCACCTTCACATGGAAGGGGTTAGCTAGAGACTATAGGAAGAGAACAAAGTAGCATCTCCGGTAATATGTGAGGAGGCATCTTCTTTACTCCTCCTTGAAGATTGTTAGCCTCTTACCAGGAGTCAATCACATAATCACATAATTATCTACAGGGTAAACTAATTGGTGAAAACAAAAGTTGTTTGGATGAGAGGCAAATAGGCGATAAGCAAGGAAGCGAGGGAGGAGGTCGAAGGAAGCGTAGACCATGATGGTGTAGAGAGGTCAGTAGAGGGGGATGTCCTCCCTTGCTACACACCGTGGGGAGGGCCACGGTAGTTGAAGTGGTCAAGGGGGCAGAGCGATGTGCTTCAAATGTCTCAGAGCCAATCGTTAGGGAAGGGAGTGTTGCGAACCACTGAGGTGCTAAAGGTGCAGTGGCCTCGGCCATTGAAGTGCGGTGTGTGCGTGCGTGTGGAGGCTTGGGTAGGGTTGTGCACGTGGTGCATCTGCTGCTCCTCTACCACCGCCGCTGACGAGGAGTGTCGCTTGCAGAGGTAGATGCCCCGTGGTCAGAGGGCATGGCATGATTGCAAGCGTTGGTTGGCGAGGGCATAGTGCGGGTGGTGGTTAAGGGAAGGTGCGTTCTTAGGTCACTACAGTGTTGTGTGGGTGCTTCATGGAGAGGAGGGTGACAGTCCTATGCACTGTTGAGAATAACTTCCTCATGCTAGGGCTCCAATCTTCAGAGAGGGACGATCTTTGCTTCACGAAGCTTTGGATGAAGGGTGGATGTCTACGATGGAGGAAGTCCTGCATCCACAATGGTGCTTTCAAGGAGAGGCCGCCTGAGAAGGTGGTCGTTACCTTGTTGATTGGAGGGGTCCCCCAATGTTCGAGGATAGTGGAGGTCATGGAGGCCATCGTGTCCCCTTTCGCATGTTTACAAGAGTGGCAAGGAACTGGTGTGTCTAATGGTCCACTCAAAGCCATGGTTGAGCCCAAGGTTGACATGCCATTAGTGGAGAGGGTGCTCCTTTGATGTGAGGATTTCTCATGGGTGGTATCCTGTGTGCCTATGAGAGCCCCGTCGAAAGTAGGCAGTTTCGTTGAGGTGATGAGAGGGTCAAGCGGTGCAATAGAGGCAAAGCGATGCGATGGCGATGGCGGAGGCAATCGCTAGGTCGCTAGGGTTTAGCAACCTACACAAAAGTTGAAGGGGTTGGAAGTTGACATGGAGCCCCCTTCGTTCTATGCAGTGTTGAATGCAGTCAACTATGCATTGAATCCAGAGGCACTTACGGTGAATGCGATTGGGGAGGCGAAACGACTAGAGGGGACGTGGAAGCTTCTCGAGTGGATGCGACGTCGATTGCGGCCAACGTTGATTTGAATGCAGAGCCATGCGCAGTGGTCTCACCGAGGGAGTCGCGTGGGGAAGAGATGTTGATGGAGGGGTTTTCGCTTTGTAAGGAGGGTTTTGAGGAGCTAAATCATCGTACCCCTTTTATTGGGGCGATAATTGGGTCGGAGGGGGATTCAATTGAGGCTAATTAGGGTCCTTTGTTGAGGGTGGTGGAAGTTATGACCTGGTTTGATTCAATGGGGGATCCGTGGGGCGCATGCCTGCCTTTGAGGATCTTCGCCTGATTGATGAGTAGCACGTTCCACTCTCATGTACACCTCACGGTTCGACAACGGGGACTGCCCACGATGGAGAGCAGCTGAAGGGGGGAATCCCTCGATCGTGTGGCTTGGAGAATATGGCAACGCCCCTAAAGCCCAATGCAAGAGTGGAGGGGAGGGGGGGCGACCCCCTCAACCGTGTCACCTCCACCGCTGCTACGCGAGATCAAGATAAGGCTAGGTAGGGGGACCCATTGCCAGTGGGAGAAGACCGAAGCGACAGATCAGAGCACGGTATTCCCTTAGCTTGGTGGCAACTACGCATGGTGCGAAGGAGGGGTGGAGTCCGCTACACCAAGTGATGGATGTACCGAGGTGCTACTCGTGGTAGTGGTCAGGCGTGGGAGGTGGTTGATGGTCACAATTGGGAAGTGGTGAAGCAGCCACAACTCTTGCCAAAGACAATGGTTGGTGATGACACGGTTGTGCAACAGGTGGCAAAGGCAGTTGGTTCCATCGGTCCAGGAGGGAGGGTATTGCTTTTGCCCAATGATAGGAGTCCTATCATGGAATGTCAAGGGTCTTAATGACCTATCCAGGAGAGCGACACTAAGGGGCTACGTTGGGCAGGGGAGGGTGGATGTTGTGCTCTTACAGGAAATGAAGTTGACGAGGTGTAACAGGAGCATGTGGAGGGAGATTGGTGGTACATGGATGGAGGGCTTCTGGGTGCTAGAAGGGGTTGGTCGGGTAGGTGGCCAACTATTGGGATGGAGGGAAGATGTTCTTACCTTGGATGAATTTTTCCTGGGGAGCCATGTCCTGTCCGTTAGGTTTGTGAAAAAGAAAGATGGGTCCAAGTTGGTTGTGATGGGTGTGTACGAGTTGTCAAAGGTGCAAGCGAGAGTTGTGATGTGAGAGGAGCTAGCAACAGTTGCAGCAAACAATCTAGGATTACCTTGCCTGATAGGTGGGGATTTCAACATCACCTTGCAGTTGGAAGACAGATCGATGGGTGAGGGAGGTAGGACCCGTGTTTTGACCAGTTTGCATAGTTCGTGGCGGTGCATGAACTAAGTAACATGGTTTCAATCTCCTACGCTTAAATATGGAGAAGCATCAATGGCTAAAAGTCCAGGATAGACATGTTTCTCTCAAATGTGGAGTTGGTTGAGATGTACCCGCTGGCTGATGTCTCACCTTTGGAGAGGTCGTTCTCTCACCATACGCCCTTGATGTGGAGGCTGGACAAGGGAGGATCGTATGACACCTACTTCAAGTTTGATAAATCATGGTTGCTTGAGGCTAGTTTCAAGGAAATGGTGAAGTGGGGGTCTTTCCCGGTGAAGGGTTCGGCAGCAACCTGCTTGTCAAGGAAGTTGGCAGCTTTGCGGGATTTCATGAGGGGGTACAGGAAAGAGCTCAGGGAGTCAAGGGCTAGAAGGAAAACAAAGGCACTAGCTGAGATCAAAAGGTTGAACATGTAGGAAGATACTGGGCTACTATCCTTGGAGGACATGGATTGCAGGGCAAGACACTTACAAGTGGTACATGAAGAGGACAAGAAGACGGAGATCAAATGGAAGACGAAGTCCAGAAAAAAGTGCCTGAAGGAGGGAGACTCCAATACTAGTTTTTTTCATTAGATGGTATCAGCTAAGACAAGGAACTGGATTGATAGGCTGCTGGTGGGTGGGGTTTCTCACTCAGGCAAGGAGGAGGATGGAAGAGCAACGGT
The DNA here is from genome assembly GCA_037157565.1 of Thalassia testudinum. Lineage (NCBI taxonomy): Eukaryota > Viridiplantae > Streptophyta > Magnoliopsida > Alismatales > Hydrocharitaceae > Thalassia > Thalassia testudinum. The sequence continues at coordinate 62,857,954 of JAZHRO010000030.1, forward strand.
GGATTTTTTTAGAAATTTTTGTGGAAGGCGCAGGAGGGGGAAGTGGAGGTGGACGGGGAAGGACGTGTAGAGAGTGTCTGGGCAAGAGGCAAAGGCACTCACGACCAGCTTTTCTAAGGATGAGGTTAGGAAGGCAATATAAGGGCTCAATGTTGATGGGTGCCCAGTACCGGATGAGTTTCCAATTTTTTTTTTCTACAGGGAGTTTTAGACATTAGTGAAGGACATGATGTAAATGGTAGCAGAGTTCATGGAGGGGACTAGGGGCTTCAACAAGCTCAATAAGTTCTACCTCTTCCTTTTACCTAAAAAGGTGGCAGAGGCTATTAAGGACTACAAACCAATTGCCTTGCCGAACGTTGCCTACCTCATTGGTCTTGGCAAACAAGCTACGTCGGGTTTTAGAGCGCATTGTCTCACTGGTGCTCAGCTCTCTCTCTCTCTCTCTCAACTACACACCTTCACCAGTCTCCAACGGCACTCAACACCGTCGCTGAGGCCAACCTCACCCTCTTCGGTGAGGTAGCACCAACAATAGCAACAACGTTGCAACATCACCCCTAGATGTGAGATCCAAATCATTGATCTTCGGCGATCCTTATCATTGTCCCCTCATCTAAAAGGCTAGGGCAAGGCCTAAGGACCCAACCCACTTGCCCAAGGTCACCAGAGCACCGCCACCCCATTGAAGCGTTGCCGAGGACCACCTCCACTTAGAAGTGCTGCCTGTAGGCCCACGTAGGTCCCCTGAATCACTACCTAGGTCTTGTTGAGGGTATTTTTCAATGCCTAGGGGACTGTTGGGCACCATAGTGGTGGTGTAGGCCCTCAATTATGACCCGAGATCTCTTCTTAATGTCTTGGGTCATGTTTCTTCTCTCCAATATGACCCAAGACACATGATGGCCTATTGTTCTTGAAGAAAATCTCATATTGGTGCCACTGATCTGGCCGTGTGATTTTCTATAGTTTTTAGCCCCAACATGGTGTTTCCTGAACCCTCTTCTATTGAAGTTAAGCGGACGATTTCCTCTGACTTCATGGATGCTCCAAGGCACCTCTATGAAGCTTAATGGTGCCCAGAACTATCTTCTTTGGTCCCAATCCTTCAAGATCTTTTTTGGTAGCCAAAAACGTCTTTCTATCCTCACGAAGGATCCTCTAAAAGCCACTGATGCTGGGTTTGAAAAGTAAGAGTAGGACAACTACTTGATGATGAACTGGATAATGAATAGCGTAGAGCCATAGATTACGAGTAATCTACTCTATAAGAAGACTACTAGAGAGATTTGGGAAAGCTTGGCAAAGAAGTATTCACAGAAGTCCAACCATGTGCATTTTGTTGACATATATCACTACATTTGGTCCTCATCTCAGGGAGATCGTGCTATAGTTAACTACCATACTGTGATAGAGGAGCACTTTGAGGAGTTGAACGTTTTCCAGCCATCTTGCTGTGAGTCTGTGATACCCAAACCAACCGGAGGCAGACTTGGCATGTCAACGAATGAACCACCCTTCGGAGAAATGCCAGGCCAAGTTTGGCTTCCCTAGACGCTCCACCATTGCCGCTCCAGTTCAAGGGGAGATCTCTTCAATTCCTGCCTCTGCTCCTGCTCTTCCTACATTCATGACAGATGACTATGCCCATCTAATGATGATTCTCAAACAGTCTACTCCGTCTTACACTACTACATCACTCGCTACTACTAGCAATTCAATCAATTTGGCTACCACTTCCTCTTCCACAACATGGGTGGCTAATTCAAGTGCCTCCAATCACCCAACTAGTAAGGAAGATGCTCTTATATTTGTGTGCAAGGTGCCTATTGTTACCCTGATCAGTTTAGCGAACGGATCGTACTCACTTGTCACTGGAGTTGGCGATGTTCACTTCTTTGACGGGCTTAAGCTGTCAGATGTTTATTGTGCACTAGAATTTTGTTTAAGTTTATTATCTGAGTATCGATTATTCAAAGAACTTGCCTACCACGTGATCTTTAAGCACTTTGTTTACTTTCAGGACACCCGGATGGGGACAATGATTGGTGATTGAGCGAGATGATCTCTACCACATTGATACTCATCTTTTTGCTGGTGCGACTTTTATTTCTACTAATCTAGGTATCTAGCACTGTTATCTGGGTTATTCATCTGCCTCTCATCTTCAGAATGTTTCCTGAGTCTTCTATCCCAGATAGTTTTAATTGTGAGGCCTGTCATTTTGGTAAGCATCACAGAGTTTCTTTTCATCCTAGACAAAATAATATAAGTTTTGCTGCTTTTGACTTAGTTCATTGCAATGTATAGGGTCCTAGTCGAACAAATCACCGAGGTGTCTACCAGTATTTTATGATTTTTATTGATGATTTTAGTCATTTACCTTGGACATTTTTGTTGAGAGATAGATATGAAATTGTCATTGTTATTCCAATTTTTTTTAATAAAATTTAGAATTTTTACTCCACATGCATTAAAGCCTTTCACAGTGACAATGCTTTGAAATTTGTACAAAAAGATGTGAATGATTTTCTTTCTGCTAATAATACCCTACACCAAACTTCTTGTATCCATACCTTACAACAAAACACGGTTGTCGAGCGCAAGTTGCGCCACCTTCTCAATGTTGCCTGAACTATGTTTGCTACAAATGTTTCTAAACATTTTTTGGAGGATGCCATACTAATTGCCACTTGATTAATCACCTTCCCTCTCTGGTGCTTGATGGCAATATTTTATTATTGCTATAGCCTGATACTAGACCTTTTGCATTGCCACCGTAGATTTTTTGTTGCATGTGTTTTGTTTATTTGTTTAGGATCTCTGACAAGTTGTCTCCCCAATATGTTAAGTGCATGTTTTGGGGTTATTCTCGAACCCAGAAAGGGTACAGGTGTTTTGATCTTAGTAGAAAATGCTACTATGTGTATGTTGATGTCTTCTTTCTTGAGCGTGTTCCTTACTTTTTTTTTTTTGAAAAGGAAAAGCATGGTTATCTTTAGATATCACCCAATGTTCCTTTTTTAAGGCAGGATCCTCTCTTGGATCCTCTCTTGACTGATTTATTCACACCTATGAGCATCGCCAGAAAACACCTTTGTCAGTTCCTTTGCCAACTATGCAAGTTGAGGACCCTATGGATGATCAATTCCCCCATTGTCATCAAACCTGAGTGCTCCTTCTAGCCAGTTAGAGGACTTGCCTATTGCTCTCAAGAAGGAAGATAGGTCTTGTACTTTACACCCCATGTCGAATTATACTGCTACTAATCGTCTCGGTCCCACTCTACAGAAATTTTCCACAACACTTTTGACTATGGTTGTTCCTCGACACCACCATGATGCCTTGAAGGATCCTGGCTGGCGCCAGGTGATGGAGGAGGATATGGCAACCCTTGTGTCTTGTAGGACGTGGGAGCTAAAAGATCTTCCCATAGGTGCAAAGTTTCTCGATTGCAAATGTGTGTACATTGTTAAGTATAACCTCGATGGGATTGAAGGCCAAACTTGTGGCGAAGGACTACACCCAGATTTATGGGGTAGACTACTTCGATACTTTTTCTCTGGTAGCATGTCTGAATTCTGTCAGAGTTAGCCTCTCTTTAGCCATGAACCACGACTGGCCTTTATACCAAGTTGATATAAAGAATGCTTTCTTGCATAATGATCTTCAGGAGAAGGTATACATGGTTCAACCACCTGGCTTCATGGTTGAGGGGGGCAAGTATGGATACTTCGAAAGACAATCTATGGCCTCAAGCAAAGTCCCCTAGCCTGGTATGAGCCTCAACTCTGAAATTCAGAAGAGTGGATTCTATAGATCATTCCATCTGTTGGGAATAAAGAGGCCACGTGGCAGCAGCAGGAGGGCCCCTAGGGTCGGCGGCAAGGAGGACTAAGAGTCCTAGTTTTGGTTGCTTGAGTCCCAAGTTTTGTTAGTTTGTTAAGTGGGTTTAGGAAAGTTGGTTTTAGGAATTAGTTGAGGATTTGTTCTTTCTTAATTAAGATTTGTGATTTGTTTCTTATTTTGTGGAATATGTTCTCTTTATAAAAGAGAGTCTTCCTATTATAATTTAATTGAGTTAGCAATAATATTTCATATTCCATAAACTCCTTTCCTCTCTCTCTCTTCTCAACATCACCGTCGATCACCACCTTCACCGACCTCACCACCAGCCGACCATCATCAATGCCAGCTATTGCTGCTCCCTCTCTCCCTAATCTCCACGTGGACAACCCCTGTTGGGTTGTTTTTCCATGCACCAAGGGAGCCTCCACGCTCCACGTGTGCCAATCTTGATATGGTATCAAAGCTTATGGTCTAGGCTCTCTTGGTGTGTGGGTTCTTGACCACACGTGTGTGATTTTCGACTCCCACAAAGAATCTTCCTCGACAAATCCGACGCCTTACGCAGAGAAGGAAGATAGTAGAAAATGACGGAAGCCTCCACCACAGTTGCTGACGCTACGTTGGGCTCGGGAGAAAGCAAGGTGGTTGTCTCCAAGACAACCATCAAGCTACAGGGTGGCCCTAACTATGTCTTTTGGGCTCGCGCCTTCAAAATATTTGTCGAAGGACAGGAGAAATTTAGCATTCTCTTTGAAGAGCCATCAGAGCAAAAGGATGACAAGAAAAAGTACGTGAAGGAGAATTACACCGTCATGAATTGGCTCATGAACTTGATGGATCCTTTCATCGCCTCAAACATGCTCTATAAAAGGGGCACGTATGAGATTTGGACGACTCTCAAGAAAAGGTACACCCAAATGTCAAGTAATGCCCATATTATTGATCTCTATACTTGTATATAGACAGCTAGTCAGGGAGATCTCTCCTTGACTAAATATTATGAGATGATGGAGGCATTGTTCAAGGAGTTGGACATATACGAGCCATTGTGTTGCAACAAGCAGGGGGAGACGGGTGATTTGGCAATCCACCAAGTTTTTATTGGGGTTGCATCCCCGTTATCAAGCCACTCGCAATCAAATCCTGGCATCCGACGGGAAGATGGATCTTGAGACCATCTTCTATCGTCTCATGAAGATGGAGATTCCTGAAGATGAAGTTACGTCCAAGGGCAAGAACTTTTCACTTGCTATTTCAGAAGTGCAGGGCGTAGAAGAGGACATGGCCGAGGCCCTGGTCATGTCTATACAAAGTGCCAATATTGTGGACATACCAATCACCCACAAGACAGATGTTAGGGCAAGTTCGGGAGGCCTCCACGTGGGGCTATTAACACCTCACGAGTGGACTCCTTGACTCCCGAAGATCTCAAGAAGTTACAGGTCATGCTTCGAGAAGAAAAGTCAACGGTGGTGATAGGTCCACTTTAGTAGACAATTATCAGGTCTAAGAGTATTAGTTCCATTTTATTTATATGCATTAGTTCATGCACTTTACTTCGTAATAATAAATGTGAATTGACATAACTTTTATGCATCTCTAGTTAATTCAAGTAAGATAAAGTGCAAAATAAATGTAAGTATAAATTGTGTTTTGTTGCATTATCAAGCATAAATAATTATATGTTTTTTTAATTTCTTACAGGAATATTTCTAAGGAGACACACACATGTCAATGTGATCTGGCTGGTGCTATCTTTAAAAAGCATTCAAATGCTTGCCAAAGATAGCCACCAACTCCTAGGATTATGAATCTGGAAGGCATTGATTGTGCGCACTGAGGAGATCTTAAAGAATAGGGCAGCACATGTGAGGGAGTAGGATTCTCATCCTCCCATTGGGGGCGAGCGTAGGCACCTCCCATCCTCATCCTCGTTTTCATCTTCACCATGGCTCGGGCATTCTCTATGCTCATAGCGTGCACTGTGGCCACGACGTTCTCCGCACTGCCCCTTGTCTCGCTTCAGTTGGCTCGGTGGTGACAACATCAAGTTTCACACCGCGTTGACTACGACTTGCACCACAACCACCATCATCACTACGCCATCGCACCTTGCCGTTGATCCACCATCACCACCAACACCGCGATCCTCCACTACCCTTTCATCTTTTTGTTCTTCTCAATTTTCTTTTTCTTTCACCATCGTCAATGCATCCCCTATTCATCCTCTTCCTCAACAAGAACCCATCCCCACCGCCTGTGCACACCTCCGTCCATCCACCTCTGGTAGCCGTTCTCACCATTAGCATCATCAACGAGCTCGTCATGTGCTCGCCGTGCCCCAACCTCCACAACCGCCGCTTGACATCATCTTCCACCCAGACAACCCATTAGTCGCCTGCTCCTCCATGCACTGGCCATCACCTCCGACCGCCATCAGTCGAACCAGCACCGTCATCGTGACCATCCTCCCACGCACCTCAGCCAAGATCCTCATGGCCAACTGGCATCCTCACGTGTGACCGCACGTATGAACACCTTCTCCCTTGTTTCCCTACAGTGTCATGCCCCATTTGTTTTTGTTGGATTTTAGGAATCAAGAACACTGTTTATTTATTTATGACATTACTATATTCATTCATATCTCTCATTGCCATCTTCAGCGCATGCTTTTTCTTTCCCTCTTCACAGTTATTTGCTACAACCACTTCACGTGACCAAAGATTTTGTGCAATAATTTCATCCCATATTTGTAAACATGAACACAACATATATGTGAGTTTATTAGGTCTTATGCCTCCTTGCGGAAATGACCTAGTTTACGTGATTAGATTTTATTGATTTTTTATTAGGAGATTTTCCACCACGTTAAAAGTTTTACAACTGAATTATTTTTATTCTTCTGCTATCACTGTCATTAAGTGAAAATTCTTTTAATTAGGCAGCCATCACGACAACTATTCAAGTTACCACATACGCAACAACTTCGGAGGTCGCAAGAGACTGCACCGTTGACTCATCTAAAGAGAAGACCGAGAGCACGACTCTCGAAGAAGAGTTTTGGGCATCTCCTCTCAACCTTAAGGAGTAGTGGAATAAGGTGGTCACGTGGCAGTGCTGCGTGGCAGCAACGAGAGGGCCCTTAGGGCCGTTCGCAAGAAGGACCAAGAGTCCTAATTTTGGTTGCTTGAGTCCCAAATTTTGTTATTTTGTTAAGTGGGCTTTAGGAAAGTTGGTTTTAGGAATTAATTTTGAGGATTTGTTCCTTCTTAATTAGGAGTTGTGATTTGTTTTTTGTTTTGTGAGATATATTCTCTTTAAAAAAAAAGCCTTCTTATTGTAATTTAATTGAGTTAGCAATAATATTTCATATTCTACAAATTCCTCTCCTCTCTCTCTTCTCAACATCACCGCCTGCCACCACCCTTACTGGCCTCACCACCGGCCGACCATCATCAATGCTAGTTGTTGCTGCTCCCTCTCTCTCTCCCTGATCTCGACGTGGACAGCCCCTATTGGGTTGTTTTCCCACGCACCAAGGGGGCCTCCATGCTCCACGTGCACCAATCTTGACATTATCTTTGTACGACACTAAGGATCTGGTACCATCATACTTGTGTATGTGGATAATATGGTTCTCACTGGAGATGATGTTGAGGGGATACAAGAGACGAAGGCTTTCTTGTAGAAGACATTTGTTACCAAGGATCTGGGAAAACTAAAGTACTTAAGCATTGAGGTTGCCAGGAATTCAAAGGGGTATGATTCTCTCCCATAAGAAGTATATGCTGAAGCTATTAGAGGAGATTGGACTGCTTGGAGCCATACCTTCTCTCAGTCCAATTGAGCCAATGCAAAGGCTTAAAGAGGAAGATGATCCACCATTTGAGGACAAGGCCAAATACAGGATTATTATTGGCAAGCTTCTGTATGTAACTGTTATAGTGTTACCAGACCAAATATAAGTTTTGCAATGAACAGAAAACCAACCTATGGAGAGCCCTTGCTACAATCACTGACAGATGGTGTGCCTTATTCTTTGATATCTGAAAGGGAGTCCAAGCAGGGGGCTCTATATGAAGAACAATAGGCATACTGATTTATATGCATATTCTGATGTAGACTATGCAGGTAGTGTTGAGGATAAAAGATCTACCACTAGATATTCCACATTTCTAGGTGGAAATCTAGTAACGTGGTGAGCAAGAAGCAGAGTGTGGTCTCCCGATCTAGTGCTGAGGTCAAGTATAGAGCCATGACACACACTGCTTGTGAAATTATGTGGCTGGTTCATTTCCTGGAGGATCTCGATGTTCAAGTTAAAACTCCGATGCCTATGTTTTGTGATAACAAGTTTGCCAGTTTTATTTCATCCAATCCAGTTTCCATGAGCACATGATACACATTGAGGTGAACTATCACTTTGTTCAAGATATGGTCTCCACTAAAAAGATATACACTCCTACTATTTCATCTAAACATTAGATTGTGAACATCTTTACAAAAACTCTTTCCCGAAAGCGTCGTGATTTTTTGTGTTCCAAGCTAGGCATATGTTAGATATATATGTTTTAGCTTGAGAGTGAGTGCTGGAACTCTTATGTAGGAGTGTATGTGTTATTTTATTTTTTGCTTAAGGATCTATCATGTAATTCACCCTAAGCCTCTCTCTATCTAGAGAGGCCTAGGGTTCCATTATCAAATAAGGCATTTCATTCTATTCTCCCACAGAATATCTGCCACTTTCCAACCTGTGTTCACTCTAGACATTACCTCCCTCCATTTGGCATCATGGCCAACAAAAAATCTAGCCCATCAATGCTCCCTGACGCCTTAACCTTTCAGCACATCCTTACATGCTTCCCTTCTTTTCCAATCCCTAAATGTATAAATATCACCATCGAAAACTGCACAGGTAAGTTCAGAGCTTTCAAAAGGAAACAACCAACTCAAACTCAATCAGGATACAAGAGGCATCCCTTCTTACCTCAGTCTTCTATCTTTTGAATAACCTTGTCAAACGTTAAAAAAAATAATACCACATCTAAAGATGTCAGCATTCATTGGTGGCATATGTCAATAGTTGGGTATCTCCACTTCAGCCAATGGACATTCAGTTGGATATTCTTGAATGGTGCTAAAGGCACATCGGTCTAATGGCCAAAATTAAACTCTAAATCACTCATTCATCTGTCCCATGAAGAACCCCCAAAAAAGCCACACATGAGAAGGTGAGTTGAAGAAATTGTTCCATATCTAAACATGTGGAAATTCATAAGAGGCATATATTAATAATGGTCGGTGTCATTCTTCAAGAACGGTGAAGGCTTTTGAGCCACTTTGGTAGTGCATAAAGCTCAAAAAAGTTGGGCCTCAGGATAATGCTTCATGTTAATAACTCTGACCCTGAGAAGGGTGATTACTAACAAGTATGTACTTCTCTAAACTAGTGGAAAGAGAAAGACAGGATGACAAATCCAATCCAAGCCCAAATGACCTTAAGAAGGGATGAGGTCAAATATAGATCTTCTGAAGATGCGAACTCCATCTCTTCCTTTTCTCCATCAATCATGAAATTAAAAGGGGCTCACAGCCTGATGGAAGCTGAATGAAAGAGTGGATCATGAAAGATCAATTTGCACTTTGAGTGAAGTAGCCTCTTTTTGACATGAGGGCGACAAGCGCTTTTCATCAAAAGTAGTACAGTGGGTAATGGACAATAAATGTGGGTGGAATATCTGGTTCGAGATTTTGGTGTTCAAATTGAAAGATCAATTCCTATGTATTGTCTTAAAAAAAAAAAATCCTATGCATTGCGATCGCAAGACTACTGTCTCTCTGGCAAATAATCATGCCTTCCATAGATGAACAAAACATGCAGAGGTTGCTTGTCATTTCATAAAAGATGTCATTTTTAGAGGCCACACCTCCACCCCATACATGACTATAAACAATCAATTGTCTGTTTTCGATGCTATGTTGCGTGTTGTTTAATTTGGGCTCTAAGCTAGCCATAGCCAATGCTTAACTCTTAATTTGAACTTTTGGGCATGCCCAACTGTATCTTACATTTGTCACTATGGAAAGTACCCATTTGCTGGATTAAATGGAAATTAAAGCTCCCAAGATCATCATAAAGAAAGTTTCACTACTTGATAAATTTGAGAAGTAAATCCAATGGAATGCACATGCACATACACACACAGCATGCATGCGGATGTTCATATATACTTTGTTGGATTCCCCATAGGATATCAGCATGCCCATTGATAAAACCAACAAAAACAGGAGAAAAGATAGAGAGAAAGAAAGCAGGGGTAAAGGAGTAAACGTAACATGTCAAGACAATTCGTTTCACATACAAATTTCCAGGTTTTAGAAAGCCAACAGAAGAGAGAACCCGATAAACTAATTGCATATAGAAAGCTTGCAGTCATGTTTAAGAGGTTGTAGCTCGGTGTTTATAAATTTCGCTAAAGACGGACTAAAGTCATGGTGTTGTCAGCTAATACATTCAAGGATGAATTGACGAAATCCGATACTGGCATGACCTGCTCCTCCTATCCATCCAGATGCTATTAGCATCATCGCTTCCTCTTTTTATTTCAGAATTCAAATTTTAAGTCAGATCTCCTTTCGTCGTTCTGATTTAAGAGAAATATCGAAGCATAGCATGCATGTTAATAGAGAAAGGAAGGAAGGAAGGAAGGAATAACAAGGGCGGGCGGAGGAGGATAGAGATGAGAGACGAGGAAGGAATTGGCATGCAGATGCAGCTGGCGGTGGTATATATGGTATCTGATGTTTTCTTATTTTCTTGATACACTGCCAGTGATTACTACCTACCTGGAGTCGTATGACGAAATCCTCCTCTTTGTCGATGTAGAAGTCATTGATCTTCTCGAGCTCCTCGTCAAGGATTCTCACGAACCATTCTTCAATGCTGCTGCCATTATTATTATTATTGTTATTGTTATTGTTATTGTTATTCCCGTTGTTGTTGTTTGCGGCGTCGGCGTCGGCGTCGGCGTCATCCCCATGGTTAAACGGGGCGTCGTTGATGGGAGGAGGATGGTGACGATGATGATTGGGAATGTTCTTGAGAAGTTTCTTGAGAGGTTTGTAACAGAGGAACTTGTCCCTCCAGTCCGGAAGGGTCTCCTCGAGGTGTATCCGGAACTCCTTCCCAAACTTCATCTACTATTTATTATTATCATTCACGCAAATCGTCATCGATCCCTCCACTCCACCCCGCCCGTCAACTGATCGATCTATCGTATCGTACCGATCACCTTTCCTCCCCTCCTTCCCTTTCGTCGTTCGTCAGGTGGATCCTGGAAGAAGCTTCGATCGATCGATCGATCGTTCGTTCGTGAGAAGCTGTGCTCTTTCTCTCTCTCAACCCGCCAAACCCAAGCATGGGCGGAAGATCGACTTCTTTCGACGATCTCTCCTGCCCAAAACAAGTCGCCTTCCCGTGTAAGGATGGATGGATGGATGGATGGATTGGACAGACTAGACAGGTCCGGTGCGGGCGGTGGTAGCATGGAAGACACGATTCGTGCTACCCTTTCGTAAACGATAAAGAATAGATATAAAAATCATTCTATTCTATTTTATAATGCGCCTGTATATATATTATACTAGTAATAATAATAATTAATTAAAAAAAAAGGAAGAGTTTGATGTATCCCATGGTAAACGAGAGAGAATTAAAAAGTCCTCGCAAGAGAGAAGTTACGTTCCGTGAAAATAAGGTACGTAAAAACTTAAAAAATAATAAAATGAGAAATAAAGAAAAAGAAAAAATAATATGTCTCAAGATCGAAGAATGAAACGTCTTAGAAGGAGGGTAAGTCCACGCTATAGATATGGTAAAACGTCAACAGGATAAATCTCAAAGATCACGCTAACGAGAAAGTTGAAATATATCAATCTAAAGGTCGAATTGAACTACTGACTCACGTTAAAAACTCGATCGTAAAAAATACAGGATCACATGTGATCCCCAAATAAAATTGAAACAACACTAAAAAAAAGAGAAAGACCTAAACTCTCCGATAACATGAAACAATCGAAGCAACATAAGCAGCTCATCTTAATCGCTCGATTCCTGGGCCCATCTCCTTTTTTCAATACATGTGGGCTCACCATGATCCCACGGCATTAGCCCATGGCTCTCGGCTACACCTCTCATCAACCAACCCACCCACATCAACCAACACCATCACTTCCTCCTCTCAGCTGTCCACGACTCACACCAATAGCCACCACCTTCACCATTGATGTGTACACATCTAATTGGCATAAAATATCTATTTATACATGTTCCTAGGTTCATATAAGTATCATACATTATAAATATTATATAACCTGCATCATCATGCATTTAGATTAATTTATACAACCTGTATATTAATTAGCCTCTTTTTATGGCTAGGGGATAAGACGACATCATTTAGGGGCCTTAGATTGAAGATCTAATCGTACAGATCTGATCAGGGTGACGATCGAAGGCCAATGCCTCCAAGATCACCTTGATCGAACTTCCATAGCACCATATGTAGTCCGAGAAAGATCAATAGCTAGAGGGCATGGTGATGCAATTTGAAGCCTCAAACGAAAAATCCAACTACACAGATGGGTTCAGATCGACGATAGCAGCCCAACGATGTGAAAATCAACCCAATCCGACATCCGTAGCGTCACCTGTGAAGAAAATAAGATGGGTGGTCGAGATTGCACCACGTGACACCATCCAGACTGTCCACTGCACCCTGCCTAACTTCTTAAAGCGCCGCAACCATTGATCTAAGCCGTTAGATCACCATCCAACAACTCAGATCTTGCCACGTTGATCCAAACCTAGCACTCACATCCTCTGAAGGCAAAGGCTGCAAGCGCAAGACCCTTAACACATAAACATGACAAATAGAGGCTAGTGGCATAGCAGGCAAGAGCTCTACGCGAAGAGTGTGGCGCAGGGTCGAATCCTCGCAAGCAGATTAAACCCGCTGAAGGCAATAGCAAGCATAATTCACTCGTTGGATGGCCATCAAGCTGCAGCGATGGCGGCCACGTGTCGGCATGAATAAGCAGCCTTCGTCCACACGTGTGATGACGCGCGATCTAACTGTTGGTGCTAGATCACCACGACCGTTTGTTTTGATGATAACAAAACACGTGTCATTTAACATTTGCACTTAAAGTCTTAGATTTCAGGCAAATTGCAAATGGAGACGTGATTAGACGTAGTTCGAGCTCGCATCCAGGATGGATTGGAGGAGCTTGATGGAGAACAAAGGAGTTTCGCGAGAAGTGATAGATTGAAGGACAAGAAGAATAGGATAGAATTCTGTTTAATTCTTTCTTGTACTTTTGTCTTTATTTTCTTGCACTTTTTGTTCCTTAGAACATCTTGTTAAAGAGCCTCAAAGTATCCTAACAGTAGTCCTAGGAACACCTGCACAACCTTAGGATACTTAGGTTTTCTGTAGAATACTTAGAAAACCAATATAGGGTTCAAACAGCCTTTTCAGACGTTTAATTCCAAAATCAGACGTCTGATATTGTGTTTTAAGACATTTGACTGTTGATTCAGACGTCTGATAACATTTGGCTGGACTTAACTAGCTCTGTCTGATGAAATCAGACGTCTAGACCATAGTCCAGACGTCTTAGAAGACGTCTGATGGACTTGCCAGACGTCCAATTAGTGGACCATTGGCTGGCTCAACAAATATTGAAGGAAATGACCGTTAAAGCCTTATCAGACGTCCTTAGGCCTTTTCAGATGTCTGATAAATGACCGTTTTGCCTCGGCTGACCCAAAATCTCTTCTCAGAGATTTTCTAGCCGTTGCACCCTCTTGGAAATCCATTCCCACAGAAAAAGTAGGTTTCCAGACGTCCAGACATAGAGCCAGACGTCGTGTATGTCGTCTGATGGACTTGCATAAGAACCCTGTTTAGATCTAATTTAAGTCAGGAAGAAATCCGCCTAAAATCAGACATCTGACCTTGTTTTCAGACGTCTTAACCAGACGTCTGATGCCAGGATCAGACGTCTGATTACCCTGTCAGTACAATCATTGTTCCTAATTTCGGGGTGATTCTCTTGGGCTTTGCACCCAACGGCTATGGAAGCTTTCCTAAGCCTTCCAAAGCCTTCATATGGCCTCTATAAATAGAGGGGAGCCTTTGCCACACCTAGACACACCAAGACACACCTTGATACACACGACACACCTAGTAATACACTTTTACACTCTTTTGTGTCCAAGAAAAGCTCTTGCTCTCCAAGCTCAAGTTCTACATCTTGAGAGCATCAAGCCGTTACGCACCCGCTCTCCCGCCGTAGTTCATGAGAGCGACGTTGCGCCGTCGCGTGGCTCACGCACCCGCGTCATCGATTCGACACACTCCTTGCAAAGGGGAGTTTCCTAATTCCTATAGAAGCTAGGTTTAAACTTTGTTGGCTCTATAGGACTATATTTGTTATTTTACTTTGTTATTTGGTTGGGTATTCGCTTTGCGAATTGCCGTCTCCTTCGTGGGCCAAAATCCTTCTTGTAAAGAGAAGGGGTTGAGGAACGCTACCCTCGCACTTGTAGCGTGGTTGTAATTGAGGTTGAATCACCCTCGTTTAAGTGATTCGTTTAGTGGATTTGATCAACTTGGTTGATCGAAAAATCCTAACTCGAGAGGGTTAGGTGGTGGTTTTCACCCAGTTTGGGTTTCCACCTAAAAATTATTGTGTACCTTGTGTGATTGAATTTTGTGAGATTATTTTATATTATATTTCCGCAATTATTACGTCACCCCCTCCTCGTAGGGTGAATCTACACTAACGAGCCAAGAGCACGATCTGAAGGCACGACGAGGATGGATCTAAACCGTCTGATGAAGATCTAGTGGCTAAGGATGCGCGACCCTTTACACGTTGAGAAATGTTTGAAGACAAGGAGGCGCGTGATATGGCACGATGTGGAGCGGCAGATCAGAGATGGACGACTCTCCTTTGTCGTGCTCTTTAGCAACGTGTGGCCCTTAGCAACGTGCACAAACGTCACTAAAAGCCATGCATTTATTTTAAAGGCCTTAAAAGACCATTTTGCCCCCATAACTACACCTATAAATAACCTACCCCTCCTACATATTTCTTCATCCCTTCCTTTCTCAATCTCTTCTCTCCAAAGCTCCAAGGAGCTGGTCCCAAACTTGGTGTTACAACTCGGTTCCCGGATCCCTACAAGACCCGAGATCGGTTCACCTAGACTAATCCTAAGACCTAGTCGTCCAACAAGAAATAACTAAAAGTAGGAAAAATAAACCACATTCACACATGCAATATAATTAAGCAGAAAAAAAGTACGAAGCAGTAAAGAAAGTAGAACAACTATCTCAAAACATAGTACATGTCACCACAACAATAACAGAAAATAAAAAAGGAAACAGAAAGTAATAGGAACAGAAAACTAAGTGTCCATTACTCACTACAACAGTAGAAAACGAAAGAGCTGAAAAACGACTACGGCTAGGCTCGACTAGGCCTAGCGTCTTCTACAGCCGGAAACTCGGGCTACTCAACTCCTAGTCCTGAACAGGGTTATGAAAAGACAGAGTCAGCGAACGCTGAATAGAGTGGTATTTACATTATTTAAGTGCAAGTACAGTAAAACAACAACAGGTTTACTTCTTATTTCTCTTTATCTCATTTATGTGTTTCTGGTTCATATATTTTCCAAAGTATCCAAGCATTTCTTGATCTTGCATGTTCCTTGTGGGAACGATCATGAGTGCAGTCTTTTTCGTAGAGTAGAAGGTACACGTGGTGCTCTCCTGGCCGGGAGAGTCCCCCATGATAGTCCTACACCCAGTCAACCACCCCGAGATTACTGTCGAGACGTGGCGGTGACTACGGCACGCGTGATAAGCACATGGGTAGTTACCCCGCACTGACACGCGATCAGTCATTTCCGCTAGCAGGTACACCCAAGGTACAACACAGAACAGTATAGGGCATTGCCCTCCTTGAACAGGGGTCTCGCCCCTCCACAGTCCGCGTACCCACGTCTGATTACCCCGGTTTACCCAAAGGGCCTACAAAGTCGGTGTAGGGTGGCTAACTGAACCTCGGGTCCCGTGGGGTGGCTAGCTCCCTCCCTACACTAGTAGCACGCCTCGGTAGCACGTACGCGAGGGCTAACAGGAGTCGGTATAGAGTGGCTAATCCTAACCCCGAGTCTCAACCCAAGGGAGGCTAACTCCACTCTACACTAAAAAGGGATAGTTCTCCTTGGTACCACATACACAAGGGCCAGCACACTTCCCGTCTACATTCCATATTTCCTTTCATCCACAGAAGTTCTACTCCTAATTCCCTGTAGGGTTCATGCTTATATTCATCTCATTTATCCAGGTCCAGATCTCATGTCTCATAACTCGTTCCTCATCCATATATAGGCAGCTCGTGTTTTCATAATTCAGTTCTCAATCATAACATGCAACATGTGGTTTCACAGTTCAATTTTCATTTACATACAGGCAGCTCATATTTTAACATGCATCTTATAATTATATTAAAGGCATTTGCTAGCAATTTATCTTAACCATGCATTCAAGTAAACAGTACAACTCGAACAGGCTCATTCATTTCTACCATAGGGTTCATTCCACATCATAGAGTTTCAATCAATTGGATCCAAGTAGGCATATTCTTTATTCATGTCTTAATAAATGCATTAAACTACTCTACGGGTATCACGGGAGGAATGGGGGCTTGTGCCGTAGATCTCGTCGTCTCTGCAGGCCCTGAACAAGCCACCGGCTAGTAACCTGTACTAGCGACCAATGTACATTAGAGGAGCTCAAAATAGTAGATACTCAACACGAGCACGTAGAGGAACTCGAGTGGAAAACAACGGTACTGCGTTTGCGGAAATCCAATTCCATTTAGGCCTTAAACAAGCCAAAAACGTCGTTACTGATCAAAATCAGAGTCCCAGAAGTTTTAAAAGACGTGAGGTCTCACCTTGTGTTTCCTGCGACTGATTCAGACATCCAGACTCCCTCTGCGACCATCTGGGGGCAGTTCCAGACGTCGGACAAGCTCTCCGGTCATCTGGAAGCACCTCCGGATGTTTGGGGACGTGATCAGGCATCCAAAAGTACCTGGGAAAGCGCACCGCGTGCCTTCCCAAAGCCTACATGATGAGAACCTCATCATGAACCCTAACTAGCACAATCTAACCTAGATTTGCGAGAAAAAGTTCCTACATAACTTATAGAAAGGCTTGACTCAGAGAATTCTGAGTTTGTGAAGAAAACAGGTCATAAGAGGTAAAAATGCAATTTCACCAACACAATCAGTAAACAGGATAACTCAAGATCCAAACATAGGTCAAACTAACCTAATAAGAAGGAAAGTGGGATGATTTGATCCAATAAGGACTACAGCAACTCTAAGGAATTAAATGACATCCTGTAACCCTAAAACAAATCCACTTCAATTCACGAGGTTCGAGGCAAAGTAAAAATTGACTAAACCCTCTAAAATTCATAGAAAAATAATCTCTAGGGCTTAGAACCTTCAATTTGGCCTTGGGAACCCATTTTGACCTACATTGAGAATCATGCCCAATTAATGATTTAATTTAGGTTTTTATGTAAATTGACCGGTCAAACAAAGTATGATCTAGAAATAAAATTCACCATTAGAATCCTTAGGTCCTATTTAGTCATGCATAAAAACTTGAGCCTAAGAAGAGACCTTCTTGACCGACTTTACATTTTGGTCCTCATCTATTACTTTTTGACCCTCAACTTTCGAAACTCTCACATTTTGGCTCCTAAGTTCTTCGTCGTTCCTTGCACTTAGGTCCTCCCAGCAAAACTCTGAGCAGCGCCATGCTCCGGTGACTTTGCGCGGAGCATGGCGCCGCGCAGGGTGAGGGAGACCCTCTGCCCATTGAACCGGGTGTTCCCTGCGACGTCTGCTGTCATAGGGACACCTCTACGATCTCCGCCATCGCCCACACCTTCCGTGCGAACGCGCGGAAGGTCTGGGTTACTGCTCCGGCCATCCTCCGACGAGGGAGGCACGTCGCCTCCCTGCGCCCACCCCTCCGCCTTCACCTTTATAAAGACCGCCGTCGCCAGCAGAAGAGGGTAAGCTTTCTCTGATGGAGAATAACCCCCCATTTCATCCTCTCCAACTCCGACAGACGGCCTGTAGCTTCCGGCAACCAACTCCTCCTCCTCGTCGCTCTGCTGCCTTACTTGCAGCAGGGTTCCCCTAACCCTTTCGTCTGTGTCGTGCTGCACCCGCCGACACCCTCCGCCTGCCTCCTCGTCGCCGATCTCCCCTTCCAAGGCCTCTTCTTCCTCAGCTCTGGCAGGCACGAGCCGATGGCTCCGCCCTTCCCCCTTCGTCAAAAACTTAGGTAAAAGCTTCCTCTCCTCCTCCTCTAAATTTCCCCCCTGTCAATTTGTATTTTCGCGCCCCCACACACAACTTCCACCTCCACCTGCTCCGTCTCCGACCACCCTCTCCGGCGAGCCCATTCCACCTCCACAGACCCCCTCACTCCTCGCCGATCACCTCAGAAGCTTCCCCTCACTCCACTCCACAGCTTCCCCCTTTTCATTCCCTGCCACACGCCACCTAAAGACCCCCCAAACAGACCCATTTTCCCGACCATAGTCCAACCTAGGGCTGCCACCGTACACCTCTTCACGCCTCGCCACCACCCGCACGAGCTTCGCCGCACTCCGGCGAAGCTCCCTGCATCTTCTGACTAGGCCGAGAGGCTGTATTTCTGTGATCAGGTCACCCCTCCTTCGCCGCCATTGCTGAGCAGGTGAAGCTCCTTCACCTGCAGCTGCAGCCTCGATCTCGCCCAAGCGATGGTCCCAGGTTGCGCGGAGTGTCTCCGCGAAGACTCCAGGGTCTGCAGTTGAGGCAAACCCCTCACGAGCTGCTGCAATTTCCGCGAGTTCCTCACCTGCGGGCGCTAGTCTGGGAGGTGGGACTTTAGTCCCACCTCAGAAGAGCGCGGCTCAGCGCCCGCGCATAAATTCAAAAAGTGTTCGAGGCTATTTTCCTTCGAACACAGGGGTCAGGTCCCTTATGCACGAGCGCCCCACGTGCGTGCCCTCGCCCGCGCTCACGCCCCGCGGGTCTGGGTCGGATCCGGATACCCGACACTGCACACACCTCGCCCACCACCGCACGCCGGTGGGCCTGGTCCCGGGCGCGATACCCATACCTGAATACCCGGCTCTGGCAGAGCAATCCTATGAGAGAAATCTGAGAAAGAGAGAGACGTGGGGGAGGGTAGGGGTAGGTTTTGCTCTGACCAGCTGTGTGAGTGTGCAGGCAGAGAAGAAGAAGAAGGAAGAAGGTGGTCGAAGCCTTGGCCGCTCAGGGCAGAGAAGAAGAAGAAGGACTGCGAGAAGAAGGAAAAAGATAGAGAAAGAAGAAGAAGACCGCAGGAGAAAGAAGAAGGAAAAAGAAAGAGGAAGAAGAAAGAAGAAGAAGAAGCACAAAGGAAGCACTATAGCAGATGCCACTTAAGCCGTCTGAATGAGAAATCAGACGACGGAAGAAGCTCTGCAGACAAAGTAAAGAAGAAGAGAAGAAAATGTGCCGCAACTGAAAGCAAAGAGAAGAAGAATAAAGAAGAAAAGATAAAGAAGAAGAAGAACTGAAGAAGATCAAGCAAAAAGAAGAAAGAAGAAAGAAAGAAGACAAGACAAGACAAGAGAGAAAGAAGAGAAGAAGAAAAAGCCAAGAAACAAACCTACCTCTCTCTCTCTCTCTCTCTTATTTTTGTAATAGAAACATTGTACTTCTAGAATTCTAGTAGCTTCCTGAGTTCGACCTCGGGAAAAATATTTCCGAGTAAAATTGTAATAGTGGCAATGACTATCTGTACCTCAACAACATTTCTATAACAAAAAAAAAACCTAGCTTCGGTCATACCGCCATTACTACACCTGCGTACGATCACCCCTAGACGCATCGGTCAGCCGACATCCCCTACGCTATGATCTGCGTGGCGTAGGAAGATACGTACCTTGCGATATACGTGCTTTCAGACATCCGACCTCAGCTCCGGACGTCCAGGAGCCTCGCCAGTCGTTTGGACTTCACTCCAGACGTATGATACTAGAAAACGTCCAGTATCAGAACCTCCTCGCAGCTTGCCCCGCTCGCACCTCCGCCTGCAGCGGTGGCTCCAGCAATTGCAGGAGCTTGAGAAGCTCCTCGCCAGCTCCTCTTAACTCTCACGAGCTCCTCCGAGCTCCTGCAGTTGTCTCCTTCCTCCCCCGCTCTCACTCCCTCTCACTCTCTCGCTCTCACTCTTCCTCGTTCACCCTAGCTGGGTCCTCTCTTCCTCGCTGCAGCTGCAGCAGTAGGGATGGGATGCTAGAGGGCGCGGCCGTCGCAGGAGAAGGTGGAGATGGCGACGGCTTGAGATTGTGAGGACGAGAGGAGAGGAGAAGGGAGGGGGTTTATATAAGAGAGGGGTTAGGGTGAGGGTGAGGGGTGAAGGAGAGACAGCTAGTCTCTGCATGCCGCTCGCGCGCAGAGGGTAAAGTGCAGTACGAAAAACTCACTTTCAGACGTCCGGGCACGTGTCCAGACATTTGGACAGACGTCTGACTGAAACTCTAGACGTCTTATCCAGCTCAAAATGTAACAGGTCATTACACCTGGGATACTCCTCTAGAGTAAAAAAATAAAATTTTATTCATCTTCTCATCCCTATCGTGGAGCACCCGTAGTTGTCTTCCCATCACCATTCGAGAAGTAGATCTTGCTGCAACATCACCCTACTTCATCCTCCATCCTCTAATTTCATCCTCTCTCATCCACCCTCTCACAACCATCTTCCGAACGCTTCGTCAACGTAACTTGTCCTCCAAGCGACCGTCGAGGATGATTTTTTCATCCCTTTCTTGTTATTGCTTTCTAGTGTAGTTTTAATTCTACAAGTAGATGTAATAGACATGAATCTATAGTTATAAAATATTTATTCATTCTCTCTCTATTTTTTTCTTTCTTTATATTATTCTCTCTTTCTTCTATTATTTATTCTTTATGTAGTTTAACTCGCGTAGATTAATTTTAACCAGATACTTTACTTTGTGACAATAATTTTTAAATGTAAATTTTAATCAAATATAATCTCCATGTGTTTGATCCGAGACTCTCCAAAGTTTCAATTAAATTTAACTAATAGTAAATTTTTATACAACTGCGACGGCAAATTTTTAACCCATCCTTTCGCATACAAAAACTAGCTGGTAAACCATCAAAAGGAAAATGCAATTTGTGCTTGGACATAACCAAATGTAAATGTACGATTGGTTGGACATCACATTTGGCACGTTCATATCAACCCAAAAAATAAGGGATTAAAACAAAAAAAGCCATCAATCCGTTTGTTTTGGTGAATAGATCCCTAATTCTACGTTTGATGCTATTAACCGCAGAATGTGTGGGCACCGGAATCTCCATCTTAATTCTAGTATCCATGAATTCCAACCTCCCCAATGTTGTCGCCTTGTTGTCGTTGAACAAATAAAAACCAATAACCCCTTTCTGGTCAATAATTTCTTTTGATTTTTTTTTCTTTGGGATTGTGGTCTGCAATTAGTACGTAGGTAATTTCAGAGGACTTATCGAGATTGGGATTGTGGTTTACAATTAGTATGTGGGCATTCTCGGAGGACTTAATTGAGGTTGAGATTGTGGTTTGCAAGTAGTATGTGGGCATTTTCAAAAAGGCTTGATTGAGATAGTTGGAATTTCTCGTGGAATGCTTCCAATACAATGGATTCTAGGGTTTTTGATCTTTTGATTTTTAATGTTGCCATAAAGTCAGATCTTGGGGCTATTGTTTTGGTCTACCACGAAGGTAAACATTTATCTTGCTGTGGCAATTTTTTCCTCTTCCAAAAATTCGATGGTAGGGTGTCCACCATAGAGCTCTATAGCATAAAATAATGTCAATCCCATAAAATAGTTTCCTAACTTCTCCCTACACATAGAAGGGTTTAGGGTTTCCATAGAGATATTGTCATCCCGCAACGACGAACCCACGAGATCACCGTTGTGTCCACATGGTGAATGCCTATCGCCTACTAGATTACCTAATACAATGTTCAAAGAATTCGTGAATTACCAGCCTAAGGGAAACTTATTAACTAGAGGGCTAGAATCTACAATGTGGTAGAATTTCCTTTTTTTTCATACTTTTTTCAAATTCCTATGCCTGCCAAAAATATATGTACCCAAGAATAAAAGTAAAACTAAGTAGGCACACCCCAGACGTACAACAAAATACAAAAATAAATTACAATAGAGGGCATACCCTGTAACCATCACAACCGTAAAAGAAATGTAAACCATGAAATTATTACAGGCATATCCCGCCTTATAGGCTATGTATAAATATACATACATGCCCATCACAGATATTTACAGTATTGCTTTGTAAAGTTTATACAAAAGGTGGAGGGCCAAAAAGACTACTACCAAGCTACATACAATTATTTACATTACACCCCCTTCTAATAACTACATCATTTTACCTTTTACTTACAAATTTGCACGTCCCAAAAAGAAATCACCATTTCTCTTGGCTTACAAAGCGAAGGGAGTTGCGCGGCATCCTGTCCTAAAAAAAAAGAAAAACAATGCAGCGTAAGCCACATGACTCAGAAGGCGAAAAAGTGAATACCAAAGAAGAAAAATCATTGGATAAGATGGCCAGACGAGCAGGCATCCCATCCAATGGGCATAGTTTTCATATTCCTTTCTCTCATTTTTTCCTTATCCTCTCCCCCAATACTTCCTATCTCTAAGAATATCCAGTTTTGCCCGCCTAAATTCTATCTTATATTTCTCCTAGGTTAGGCTCACGGTGACAGAGCTCGTCACCTATGATCTCCATTCATGGGCTCTAGCCTTGGTTCACCTCCTAATCTAAGGGGTAATAACTGCCAACACGTAGTGGCAAGTTATGTACTGTCGACAATGACAAGAATCATCACCCTGTTACTAGGGTACTTTCATAGTGAACCCAAGTGGTTCACGATGCAAGAAACCTCTCTTTGCACCTCAGAGAGATTCCTTCACCTCGAATCCTCTCTCAGGAATCACCCACTATTCCTCGTAATGAGAAGTTGCTGGGCTAGCGAGTCTCAACTCTAACATGCATGGAGATACTAGACACATTCACTAACCACTTCAACCCCAACATCTAGTTACGGGAAAATTTGAGTCCATGATATGATCAATTCTAAGCTGATTCACTTGCTATTCGATTTTCACCTCAGTGGCATCAAGACTCGTCCCCATTCATCCTGGGCATTGTCCTAGGGTCCAATCCATTTGCCCAAGTTGTCCTCAACTACAGGTCTCCTCGAGATCCAGGACCTCTTCCTTGAGGGGCCCACCCATGATCACTTTTGTCTTGACATGAGGCAACTTAGTGCCTGTCAACACAGTTTGCCAAGGATTCAACATGGCTAATCTGTGCCCACTTTCTGAGTTAAAACAACTACAACTAGTGTACCTAATCCAAAGTCATCCAATTTCAATAGATGCAACTCACTACAGAAGGGACTTGCCTCCCTCCACATTTCAAAAGACCCGACCAAGTACTTCCCAACACCAGTACTTAGACTCCCACAAGTGACATGCATCGAGTCTGTCCCATGAGCACTTACACGTGCTTCAAAGGCCACGTTTTATCGTTTGTTTATAACCAACGAACTTCATCTATACTATGATTGCTTACATCACATTAAGGAATTGAATATTTTTTTTCTTCTCAAGAAATCCATCCATTTCAACTTTACATCAAGAGCCTCAACTAAGCGCATGATTTCCAAAAAGGTCATTAAGGCCCCGTAAACTCATATCGCCTTTGCACTTTGTTATATATATTTAAACGCAATCTTCTTTCTGCTGACAATTATAAATCAAAAGGTAATCGAACCAAATTTTTAAACATCATATTATACATCAAGTCCGAACGAACGAGAAAGGAAATAATTACATGTCACATATATATATATATATGGGTTTTCACTGCAAAAGCATGTTAATATATATATATATATATATATATATATATATATATATATATATATATATATATATTTGACCTTAATAGGAAATATAATAATCAGAATTATGATTGTTGGAACTACACGCCATTTGCAATTTTCCCAACTGTGGGTTGCAAGATCACAACCCCACACACGTGCATGCATAGCAACACATGCCACCCATCATAAGCTATCACGGTTCATGACTACAATCCCTTGAGGACTCTCGTTCGAACCCGATACTAATTAGATGGTGTATGCATGCAGAACAAGTAACAGGAAGACCTATTGACGTGCATTGTAAATTCTATATATATATATATATATATATATAGTATGGGACCATCATGCCCCTTCATAGGCACGTGCCTATATAAGATAAAAAACAAAATATCCAAATAGTTGAGAAGGACTGCCCTACCACTCTTTAGGTAGAATCTTGGCATGTGGTGCTTCCTACGAGGCATCGACCGCCTCCCACATCCCTTTCACACACGCGTTGATCTATGTGAGTGACGTCGACAGCAGGCTATGGTGGTGGCGGTGACTGGCTTGATAGCGGTTGGCAACGAAGCGAGGAGTAGAGGAAGGGACGATTGAGTGAGGGATAGAGGGAGAGAGTGAGTCGACATGAGGAGGGAAAATCATGAGCGAGTGAGATCAAGAGATTGTGGGAGAGTATGTGAGATCGAGAGATGGAGAGGGAGAGATTGAGAGAGTGGCGTGGGGGTGAGGGTGAGAGAATGAGAGATTGTGGGAGAGGGAAAAAAGTAGGTGATCGGTGGAGCTCATGTCAAAGCTATCTACCACATGAATCCCCCCTCCTTTTTTTTTCTTTTTTTTTTTTGAACTTGCCAGATATAAAACATCATATTCTTCCAACATGATATCAAAGTAACAATCCTAAGTTAAAACTTGATACATCCTTGGTCTCTCCCTTCTTTCTTCTCCACCAAATAGTTTTTTTTTAGAGCTTCTCTTTTATTCTTAAAACTTGTGCGCAAGTTTGAGCAAGAAATGATTCTTTTCAAGCCCAAGGGCAACCTTTTCACCAGTTATATCCACAAGTTTTAAAGAAGTAGAAGCAAGTGAAAATGAAGAGCTTGTATTTAGTAAAATGCTTAGACTATGGAATGCACTTACGTGGGAAGACTCTCTCTCCAATTAGCACATGATTTTCCACCATAAACCAATTCCCTTTTATCCAAAAGAAACCATAGGCAAGGACGAAAGACAACAAGATGGGGGCATAGTTATTGTCTAATGTTTGAATTAGGTTAAAACAATGTGGTGCATTTTGTAAGCATTTTTATTCAAAAAATTCAATTTGGATGAGAGAATAAAAAATGAGGGTCATGTGTTGGAATTCTTGCTATAGGTTTGGTAGTGCATCCTCGAGGGTTGCAGTATGGATTGGGTTTCCTGAACTTAACTTCGAATGTTTCAATGAAGCACTTTAAAATCTATTATGAAGCCTTTAAGGGAGTTGTCAGTGTCAGATAAGAATGTTCAACTCATGACAAGATTGAGTTAAACTAGAATAACCATTGAAGTTGAGTTGTCTAAGCCTCTGACAAATTGCATTTGGATTAAGAATGATTTCCCGGATCACCAAAATGCTTAAGGGATTAAATTTTTTTCTTAAAACCCCAAGCTGATAAGGATTTTGAGGAAAGGAACATCCACGACTCTCCCATCATCTACCAGGAAGCGTGGTTGGACTTGCCCTGCCACTAATAGAGTAATTAGTAGAGGGTCTAAATGAGTTCCTAGGTCTGATAGAAGCTTGTAGAAGACAAAAGCAGCTTGCCCCTCTCTGTGTTGGGAAGCCAATCTCGACCATCACACGATGGCATAAACATCGCGGGCTCCTACCTCCCCCCTCGGTTCCAGCAAGGGGACGCCAAAAAATCACCTCAAGGAAATGGGGAGCTGCGGCCAGCCATAGTTAATTGAGCAGTGATCGGAACATGAAATTCATACATCAACAAGAAAGCATATTCCAAGATCCATTCAACAGAGGACAAATGCTTTAAAATTTCTAACCCACGTTGAAACTGAAGAATCCACGCGACAACTTCGACTCAAAAAGATTTCAATAGAATTTTGTAAATCTTTCATGGAGATGCATGACTTCAAAAGAATTCATTGAAGATAAAAACCTAAAGACGACTACGATGAGAAACACAATCTGATAATTAAGATTCCAGGCGCAAGGGCAACAGCTTTCTTCAAACGTAAAAAGTGCTGGTAGGCTCATTCACGGACAACACATCCGAGGATGCGATTTAGTTTAACTTATTAAAGAAGCCATGATAAGAACAAGGGCATCAATTTTTGACACGAGCCAATCCATATATCTGAAACGTTCCTAATGCTGCTGGAGATTCTCAGCCCCCATTGGACGATTTCCACGTGAGCCAAGACCAACCAAAAGCAATAATATATTCAAAGTCAGAAAAACACACATTTGAATATCTGCCTTGCAACTTGCAAGTGGCTTGAGCTTGGCTCCATCAGCTTCTGAACAAAGCTCGACCCACGGGTAAGCATACATAATCCTGAGGCAACTCTTTTCTTTTATGGAGAAGAAGACAGCTCTTTAATCTTGTAAACGCCACGAAGGTATCAATTTGTGGCACAAGCCGACCAATGTACCCAACAAGATCAATCAAAAGAACACATTGCAACATGCCAGTGGATTTCGAACAGGACCTGACATATGGGTCCCAACACACGATTCCAAATACACTGCAGGCAACTTGTTGAGCTTTTAAACAACCAAATCAAATGCTCAATCCACGAAGGTAAAATCGAGTTATTTTTTAAGAGGGAAAAATAAATACTAATACACAACTCGCAAATACACAATCATTCTCAAAATGGGAACCAAAAAATATGAAAAAAATTTATGTTTTCTCCTCCATTTCAAAAAGATAGTACCAAGCAACTCACTCCCTTCCCACATGATCTCTTCTTAACTTTGAACTTTCTTGATTTTGGTCTCGGCTCTGCCTAAATAAAATCTTTAAAATGGGCAAGGTGGTATATCGAGGGTCAAGCCAGCTTGGATTTGTCCCCAACCAATGAGGCGCCAGTGCTTCTCGACACGCCGGCTTAGTGCAACCTTCTCTCCCTTGCTGGTGCAAACAGGTGCTGTGAGTTGCAGCTTAGCTAAATCATTCTTCACGGCAACTACACGGGCTCCCGTCGACATGGATCCAATGTTTAACATGAGAATCTCACCCTTGGCAAGCTTTGAGACTTTCCCTTGCTTCTCTGTGCCCTTTGTCCGCACTCCCAGAAGCCTTCTGAGCAGGAAGAAGTTGATCTGAACACAAAAAATGATCAATTTACAAGAGATAAGAAAGAAATGGTAAGACTATTTAGTCACGCAAACATAATCGTACATCCAATTCATAACAAATTCTCTCTTTTCAAGAATATCTAACTAATATGCTGTCACAAAAGAAAAAACAATCAACACATAGATTTAACAGGCACAAAATTTTCCTTGAAAAATTGGGACATCGCTAGGTTTATTTATAGTACATGGCTGAGCAATTTTTTTGCACGGTTAAGAGCATGTCAGAACTTAAATACATCACAGGTAAGGAAACTTTGAGATGCAAGAAATATAACCATGATGCAGCAAGTACGTGATTTATTAGTGTATTCCATGGTGATGTGATAGAGAAGAAAAGAATTATCACTGAATCATTCCTGTTGCAAATAGACTGAGAGCAAGAAGGGCCTTCGGCCATTGTGTAGATACTGATTCTTTGGAGGAATAAGCCATCTTAAATCCACGTTTGATCAGTGTTATTCCAGAACAAAGCTAATTCTAAATTAAGCTCTCAAATTAAAGAATAAAGTAACCCAACTCAAGTGGAATAACTTTATTCCTTCTATTTATGCCATGATTTGACCACTAATAAATATTTATTTAGTCTACCATGTGATATAAGAGGAATGATGTGATATAAAGAACACTAATCTTTATTCTTTAAGATAGAATCATTTCAATTTTCCTTCACGTGATCTAAAACTCTTCTTGGTGTAACGGAAAAATCATCGCAAAAAAAGTTTGAGTTTTGAAAATTCATCGTCATAGTATAATTTGCGTGAAAAATCCGTCAGTAGATAATTTTACCGAAACTCAAGAAATTTCGGATTGAACACAGAGAGGCGGACGTTTGATTAAAAATCACATTTGATTTGTTGTCACGAAGCAGATTAGCTAGTTGAATTGAATCTACGTTATCTATCTACCTAAAGAATAATGAATAGAAGAGAGAAAACAATGATACAAAAAAGAAAAACAGAGATACAATAAACATGAATTTCATAACACTGAATTAAGTTCATTGCATCTAATCATTACACTAGAAAGCAAGAAATCTACACTAGAAAGCGATAAAAGAGAAGGTGAAGAAAAATTATCCTCCTTGATGACTACTTGAAGGACAAACTACGTTGACGAAGCGTCCGGACAAGGGTGGTAAGATGCAGGACAAAGGAGTAGGATGACAGACCACGGAGGACGGGGTAGGAAGACATCGTAGCAGGATCCGCTTCCCGAATGATGGTAAGAGGACAACCGCGGGAAGCTCCACGAAGGAGGTGAGATGGAAATTTATTTTTGTAACTCTAATGGAGCATCCTGAGTTTGAAATCAGCTCATAAAGTCTTTGAGAGGGTGAGAGGAGAGAAATGGATGAAGAAAGTGTGGGGGTTGTAGGGCTATTTATAGGTGAAGAAAGGAGGGGCACTTAAGTCAATTCATGTTTAAAACATTAATGTCAGGGTCTTTGGTAACAGATTTATTCGTCACTAAAGCCCTGAATGTGGGCTTAATGCTTGCCCACACACGCCACTTCTCTGCACTCAACACTCACGCACGAACACGCACTCTCAACACGGTCGTCTGCTCGTGATTGCACGTGCAGTTACGCGTCCAATCGCGCATGCAACACTCCTCGCCTCTAGGCGCGCCACATCGACGCCTTTGCCACCGCACGATCGAGATCCAACGACTAGATTTCACGCTCCAACACCTGCGCCTTTGATTTAGGGTGCGCGTGACTTGAACCCGCGACCTTAACGTCGCGGGAGGGTGCTCACCCGCCATGCCAAGCCGCCCTTTGAGGCGAGCTTTGGCTTAAGGCACCCACAACTCCAACGACCCAGATCAGACGAGCGCATGATGAGAAAGAGAGCAATGAGCGTTCTTGGGCCGATGTGGACGACTAAGATGGCACCATGTGGAGCCATCTAGGCCGTCCATTTTTCAATGCTTGCAGATGATGCCACGGATGTCGAATTGAATCAATTTTCGCACTGTTGGACTGCGATCGTCGCTCCGAACCCATCCGTGCAGTCAGATTTGTCATCTGATGAATGGATTTACACCACCTGACACCTTGACCTATGATCCTTCTCAAACTGCATCTAATGCTACAGAAATCCAATCGGGGAGATCTTGGAGTCATTGAACTTCGATTGTCGCCCTAATCAGATCCGTATGATTTGATCTTAAATCTGAGGCCCTGATTAAATATCACCATGTATCCTGACCACAAAAAGATAAAAATAGCCTAAACTTTATACAATCTAACCTAAATGCAAGATAATACATGTTATGCAATATTTATAATGTATAATGCAACTATATGCCTAAGAACACGCATAAATAAACGATTTATGTAGTATAAACGTGTTTACATCACTACCCAAGGGATTTATTTAAATAGATGTCATTATAAGGTTATGAAATTACATAATTGCCATCATCATCTCCTTCCTGTAAACAAATGATTCTTTTTTTTTAAAGAATAATAGATTGTTTTTTCCTTTAGATTGTATCATAAGCCTCAAAAAATGCAACTGCTCTCCATCCAATCCTCTCTTCAATCTCTAACTCTACTTGCTTCCATTGTTGCACCCTTCAACTTGATATCGTAAGACTAAGACACCTTGATCACCCCATTCAACATCTTCTAAGAAGACCTTTCACCACCCTTTAACTCCCATAGCCCTTTTTACCTTTTGAACTACTTGAATGTCAATAAGATCTAACCTTCATATCAATTTAATGGCATTGTCGCAAAAAAAATGCATGTGTATAGTGGCATATGCGTAAATATCTTCACAATGGCCTTCATACAATATTAAAAAGCTTTTATATCATTTATGTGAAGAACCAAAAAAGATTACTTATCCCAACAAAAAGACCATCGCAATTGTTGGAGAAAATAGTGTCATTTTAATTAAGAACCCTAACCCACTTAATATGAGTTTAAAAAATTACATAAGAAACCCATCAAGAATAGGAAATCAGCCATCTGGAATAAGAAAAGAATTAGGGCTCTCAAATCAAATTAAATAGGATAAATTTAATAAAATAAGACTCTATACTAACTATTCATAATACTCTAGCACTCCCCCCAAGTTGAAGCACGGATAACAATCATGCCCAACTAGTTATGGTAAACAAAATTTGACCCCCCCCCCCTCCAAAGAAGGCATTTTCTACCTATAAGAGAAGGCAAGTAACAAATCAAAGGAGCATGCAGACCAGCAATAAGGGACAATCCGAATAAGAAAATAGTAGCAATAGAATAGGAGACGATCCTAAGCAGCAACATTAGTAAAGCAGGAGATAATCCCAGGCAGCAACAATAGTAGTAGTAGTAAGAGACAATCCCAAGCAAGCAGTAGTAAAATTCTGAGTCTGCTATGAGGACAAGAGGAAAAGGAAGCCGGGTAAAGGTACGCAATTATGCGCACAATCACATGTACATCATGCGTGCCACATGGGATCACGTACACATCAGAAAGCCACGCAAGGTAGGCATGCAGCAAGCAGCCAAGCCATGCACAACAAATGCGTGGTAGGGGCACAACAACCACACAGCAGGCATACACAATAGGCATGGATGAAATCAGATAGGATATGGCTATTTTCATATTCATATTTGTTTTTTCAAAGTCAAATACATATTCAGATTTGGATATAGATCCGATACAATTTTTTCTTACCATATCCAAAAAAATTCAGATATGAATTCGATTCAATTGGAAAATGGATTCAGATATGAGTCGGATATTAACATAAGCTCTAATTAATATAGATAATATTGGAAAAAATGGTGTATATGTAAGCCATTTCTATCTAACTATAAAATATTTAGTCATTACTACATTTTTTTATGATTGAATATACAATAATTTAAGCTAAAAAACATGAAAATTGTTGTTACAAAGTATATACAATTTAAGTCTTACAACATTTAAAAGAGTAATGCATAGAAAAGCAAATAATATACAGGCTTAATACATCAAATAACCAAATTCGATCTAAATTTCTGCATACCAAATCCTAATCCTTATCCGACAATTTCAAAATCGTTATCCAAATCTACATCCAAATCCGACAGATTTCAGAATCCAAATCCGACCATATTCGGATCGTCAGATATCCATCCATATTCAGATATGTGCAGCAGGTGGTGCAGACCACACGCACTGAGCGCACAGCAGGTGAGGAGAGACGAATGTGCATGTGCGCAGCAGGATTGGTAAACATGTACACAGAAGGGATCAGCAGAGGCACATGCAGATGCACATGTGCAGATGTGTGCACACAAGCATAGGCCATGTGACAGGTGGGCACATCGGTGAGTAGTCTGTGTGCAATGTGCACAGTAAATGAGCAAGGGTAGCCATGCTTTACGAGCAGTAGGGAAGCCACGTGCTGCACAGGGAGGGGCAGTGCGAGAGAACTTTTGGTCAGCTAGGTTTAGGACTTCCTTTTCTTCTTCTTCAAGCCATGCTCTGATACCATGTTAGAGAAAATAGTCTTATTTCAATTAAGAACTCTAATCCACTTTCCATACTCTCCCTCCCTATCATAAGAAACCCATCCGGAATAGGAAACTAACAAACAAGAAAATGGAAATGAACTAGGACTCTCAAGCCTATTTAAACAAATTAAACATAAATAAAATGACTCTTTACTTACTAATCCTAATACTCTAACAAAAAGCAAAGATAAAGACATGAAAAAGAAACATGAATATGCCCTCCAGAAGAATGAATGTCGAAGAAGCATGAGGGACTCACCCTCCCCTCCCTATCCTCCCCTCACCTCCATTTGACTCCTCCCAGCCTCCACCTCCTTCAATTGATTCAACCTCCACCCTCCTCTAAGCCTTTCCCTCCCTCTCAGCCATCCCAGCACCTGGTCCCCACCCTCATGAAGCTCTCTATTCTCAACAAGCAACCTGACCACTACCTAGGAGCTTCCATATATTCTATGAGCCTTGGCGATGAAAAGCTTGCTGATGTTTCGAGTGAGGTGTTTGCCGAAATTTAGAACAGACGGACAAACATAGTTGTATTCTATATGCTAGGCAAGAAAAAAGCCATACTTCCCTCACTTGAATTGGGTGCTCAAGAATAACTAGATTCCTTGGGGGTTTATAGAGCACTTCCCAAGAGAAAATGACTCTCTTTGCCCAGAATTGTCTTGCTGATGACTACAATAACATCCTGGAATCAAGGTAATGGAACTGCATCAACAGGTTGATCATTGTGTGAAGACAGGAAGATGACATAGCCTCTGGGCAAGGCTCGCTCATCTCAACCGGAGACTCTAGTTAGCCCATATCCATGGCATTGTGACGAGTACAATTGATTGCCCCCACTACATAGTTTTCCCTGCTAAAGTGCAGCTTTTAGCATTTGCTCAATGTTACATGGTATTACCAACAAAAGAGCACCCTTAGTAAAATGAAACTCATGCCCAAGGCCAAAAAAATTGATTTAGTTGGCTGGCTAATCGGTCGATTAATCCAATGCAGTCATTGACCAAACCACATATTGATGTACAAGTACATATTTAATCAAGACGACTAATCAACCGAATATCCAATTAGTCGACCGATAAAATATGGCATGTTGGCTTTTTTTAATATCTTGAAAAGTTTTTTTATATTTCAATAAACCATGCTGGCCTTGTTGAATATGGTATGTAAGGCTTTTCCTTTTACCACTTTTTTCTTTTTTTCGATTCATGTATTTTTGCCCTAATTTCTTTTATTTCAACACTTATTCTCAAATGTTCATATCTTGTTCTTTATTGGTTGTCTTATATTTTGACTGTTTTTTTTGTTCTTGTTGATTAGGTTGTCCTTATTATGGTGCTTGTCAATAGTTCTTTTAATCTTTTAGATTTTTTTTATGATGGTTGTGTTTCATTAAACATTCAATTGTTGCCATCTTGTTTTCAACCTTCAACATATGCATTATGATATGTTAAGTGTTAATTATTTTCCAGAAAAGAGGATTTCTTTGAGGAATTTATATCCTTACTTATATGCATGTCAAAATAATAATATTAGTATATATGTGCATAATTTCAATATATATAACTATTTTTAATATTTTAAATATTAACAAATGCTTAATAGATTAATCCCCCGCATACCGTATACTCAGTCAGTAACCTTGCCAACTAAATAACAACTACTGATTTCAGTTCTTGCTCATGTCACATGTTACATATGATCCGAGACCCTCAATTTGATCTGGTTGCCATTCCTTGACATTGTTGCATGATGCCAAGACATGTAAACTTACAAAAAAAAAAGCTCACAAGGATGACATGCATATGGTTGTTGAGGGTCCTATTATAAAGTAAGAGATGGAAATTCCACAGTTGGATTTCATAGAGGGGGGTTGCTACAAAGTACCCATATGGTGATACAGGTAGGTGGAAAAGTGCTCAAATTTGAACGAATTGCACCAGGACACTGGTAGTTTAGTGATACAAAGTAGTAGGGTTCTTGCATGCACATTTCATGCGAATCGGAAAAAGCATGGGAAACGGAAGGGAAACCTGCCTGCCCACTCTGGTTCTATAAAGAGTCAGTCTTCATCAAGTTCCGTGCCATTTGCACAAGCCACCTAAAAGGACCTCATCCAGCATTGGTTGAAATCCCAAATTTGCTAACCTTCCCCTAAGATGAAAAGGTTGGAACTTGCAAGATCCCTTGACCTGAGAAAACACCATATTTGGTCAACCTCATGATTGTGTAATGATGGGGCTGTGGAAGCTCACAAACAAGAATGGAAAAGGAAGGAGTCCAAACCTCCTCCATATGCACTGCTTGACTTGGTATGTTTGCCCCATTGCAGATGGGTATGCAAGTTTTGATAAACCCAACCCGAACCCAACTCGATTCAACCCAAAAATAACGGGTAAAACCCGACCCAAACCTGAATGGGTTCGTGTATGGGTTTTATCCAAAACATCCGATTGGGTATGGAAATGGGTATGAATTTAGACCTGATTACTTGACCGAGTACCTAAAAAAAAAATCCATTTACCTGAGATATACAAGTCTCTCCTTAAGTCCCTCATTCCCTTAACCCTAATCTCTCTCATGATTCTCTTCATGATTTTGAAGGTTAGAAGTGCTTCTGAAGCTTATATTGACCATTTATTTCACAAATGGGGATATTTTATTTGAAATGTACTTATATTTCGTCTTCCTTTGCATTTTTTATTTTTGATATATTCCCCTTGGTGGGCTCCTTTTGTAATAATTTTAATGAGAATCAATAAGCTTATTAAAAATAAACATTTGATGAATTATGCTATAGATTTTTTATTCTTTAACTATAATTTAGGTACGATTTGATTATAAGATCAATTTATAAATGGATACTCAATAGGTAGATAAGTATAGGTATGGATTTAGATTTTTGTATCCGATGAGCAAATTGATAGGATATGGGTATGAATTCTATAAATAGGTATTGGTAAGGGTTTAGTCAAACCCGACCTACTTGCATCCCTAATTGCAGATGGGGTTGCAAAACTCAGTACTCACCAGTCAATCAGGGAGGTTACTGACCAAGGTCTATGCAATACATGGGGAAGCCTAGTATTACTCGATCAAGTATTTTCTAATATCTAAATGTTAAAGAAAATATATTCTTGAAATTTATTAGAATGATGTGCCATTTGCACAATTTAGTACTAAATCACAAAGAAAATGAAGTCCCCAACAAATATGGTATCCCCATTGCATAAAAATCAACCGTTTCAAAGTTTGCAGGCAAATAAATCACAAACCATACATCCAAAGGAAATAAATTAAGGCAAATAAGTTACAAATGGTATGCTATAATTGGTCAACTACTTGGACCAATAGATCGAGTAATAGGCCAAGCAAACTACTTGACTCAATTGAGTAACAACCTAAGTATTCCTACCTAAATTGGATAGAAAGCAGAGTTGGATTTCTCATCCAAGTAATCGCTTTATTTGGCTGAGTTGTGCAACCATGGTTGCAAGTTGCAAACAAGCTAATTATGTTGATATGTATCATCGTATGTATAATGGAAGGAGGGTTAGAGAAAAGCCATCAAGCCTAGATGGGTGCTCTAGCAAGTGAGAATATTGTAAGCCTCTTGGAGACACGCCAAGCCACACAGCTTCCGAGATTCAAGTGGCTTCCACAAGGAGGGAATATACAAGCCAATGACTCCAACAAAAAGATAATACATGGGATACCCTTCATCATAATGCATCTAGTCGATTTCTCACTAGTGTTTTTTTTTTGGTTGGTTGGAAGGCAACGTTGGGTTAGGCTTTAGGTTGCCTTTTTAATCATTGATGGCCACAACTTACCATCACAAAAAAAGTCCCTACACAAACGTATATAAGAAGTCATTAATTGCATTGTCAATTGTCATTATCATGGCTACCAATTAGCAAGTTCAATGTCGATAGAAGCACTCATGAGAAGAAAAACTGGCACAGTTATGTTTAAGTGCTTCGATGAATACATCAAAGTTGATGATTTGGCTGAGCTACAAGCCTTGGAAAATCCTTCGGTGTAGTCAATCTACACTACCGGTGCATGTGGATTAGGTAAATTCGTAGCTAATCCATTATTTTCCTCCACTGAATTGAATTGGATTAGAAAATTTTAACCCATTAAAAGATGGATTGGATCAGGTCAAAACCTTGATCTGATATGATTGAATTGTAAAATAATGACATGTGTATGTTCATTTCAAATAATAATAATAATAATAATAATAATAATACATTCATATAGATATGATATACTTACATTAAGAGAAATAAACTTGAATATTTATTTCTCCTTCATAGATATGTTATCATGTCCTTTACCTTAGGAGATAATTCCTTTACTTTATTGTAAGTTTCATGAAGTTTACTTTTTGAGAAATGTCATTGTGCTGGTAGGAAAACTTAAGAAACAAGTAGTAAACCTTAAACTTCAATTTCAGGAACATATTCTTTGGAACTTTGCTTCAGCCAGTACAAAAACATGTACGAAATCATATGCTGTTTAATTAAAATAAGAAATTTCAAATGGAAATTTTACAGACTGGATGGAATTGGTTTAAATCTTGATTTGGATTGGACTGGATTGGAAACAATTTAATCCCATACAAGAGTGGATTGGATTATATATTTACCTAAATCCCATCCAACGCAGTCTGCATGCACCCGGAATTGCAACATGCCTTGATAGAGGTCTCATCAACTCAGCTTGGTTGGAATCTCTGCCCGATATTAAGCTCCATTATTTCCTGCTTGATGAAATTGAGCATTCCCCCTATGCAAGTTTTGATGGTCCTACCAATGTAAGGCTCATCTTTTTCTATTTCTGGACGTCTGGGATCTGGATGAAGAGACTGGCATATGTAAAGGTGGTTTATTTGCCTTGGTCCAAGGTCGTTCCAATAACCCTTTGCAAATCATGACTCAAAAAATCGATTGCGTGAAGCAACTTGAAGTCTTGGGCTAAAAATATTAGGCCTACTGACAAGATTGGTTTCAAGCTAAGTTGGAAGAGATTCATAATGGCCTCATCTCTGATCCTCTTAACCAATTG
Source organism: Thalassia testudinum (assembly GCA_037157565.1). Classification (NCBI taxonomy): domain Eukaryota; kingdom Viridiplantae; phylum Streptophyta; class Magnoliopsida; order Alismatales; family Hydrocharitaceae; genus Thalassia; species Thalassia testudinum. The sequence goes on from JAZHRO010000030.1 coordinate 62,894,870, forward strand.
TTGGTACTAAGAAAAGAGATTCCAAAAAGGCTTTAGAAGAGTTATGAGGATGAGGAGTCTCTATGGACACTGAGTAGAGATATTGATTTCATAGGTGGGACTGCACCACAAGTTTTTTTATCATGCAGCCAAGTCATTTGAATCACAGAATTTCATTAGGTGTTTCAACAACTATGGGGGAAGCAAAGAATGCCAATAGGTTAGATCAGCCCATTGGCATTGATAACATAGTGGTGGTAGCCAGATCAATTGACCCCTTTAAAGCAACCAAGCCCAAATGGGTTTAATGTTGCTTTCCCCTGACCACGTTAGGTCCCCATCAAGGATGACATGGTGGTAGTAGCATCCTTCATAGGCTGTGATGGCAGTCTGATGTGAAAGGTGTCAACCACACATTTATTACACTCACTTCGAAGATGGACTCCCGTGAAGGTATTGGAGATTACCACCTCAACTCTTGTTGTCATGTTATTTATAAGATGTGGCTAAAATTCTTATACCTAAGTTGAAGATGGTGCACCCAAGATGATATCTACAAACCAAACCACCATCATTCACAAGAATCTACATCCTTGCATAAGTGCTCATTAATGGGTTCAATAAGAAACACGGTGCAGTCAAAGCCGGCATGAGGGTGGACTTTCAGAAAGCATTTGATTCGATGAGGCATGATTTCCTCCTGGAAGCTTTGAATTTCTCAAGCTTCTAGGATGTGTACAGAAGATGGATTCACCAGTGCATTGCCTCGTCAATGGTAACTCAAGGGCTTCTTTCATTATTCCTCTAGAGCTTAGGCAAGGGGATCCAATTAGCCCCTAGCTATTTACTATTGCGATGCAAGTCTTAATGGAATGGATTAACCAGGAGATGTCTAGAGGGTCTTGATACCAATTAAGATAAGAGGTCAGGCTACCTCTTCACTTATGCAAATGAACTTTTGGTTTTTACAAAAGTCGTGTGTGCTCCCCTTCAGCCCTTCATTGCCTGTCACCTACCTTTTGGTGCTATCTCTAGACTTGAGGACAACAAAAGAGCAGGATCTTCCTTTTCGAAAAGAATTAGATCCACCCTCCCCCTTTGCTTATCTTACGAGTTTAATCTTGATTATCTAGAGTCAAAGTACCTCAATCATCCTCGTGTCTACTGAAAACAAGACTAAGACTCTTGTGCTATTGAGAGAAAGGAATCACAATCACCTCTATGGTTGCAAATGTTGAGTGCTATAGTTCACAAGGAGGTTGCAACTTAACAAGTTCGCTGATAGGGATTCTCACCCGTGGGGCTGGGAGTGTTCTAGAGAGAATTGATTCCTTACTCTATGAAACTAAGAGCCACGTGAGGTTTCCTGGCACAAACTATATCTCCCCAAGTAAGAATATTCAAGTTGGAAAATCTAAAGAATCGTAGTTATTATCTGACTAAACCTCAATTTGGACAAGAAGGATGCATGGGTGCTATTTGCAACAGTAGCAGTTCTAGGAGGTCCAAGCAAAACTCACTTGGTCTTGTATTTGGAAATCAATTCTTAACCACAGGTCTTGGGTGGCAAGTGTTATCTCCCAGGGGGACTCCATTTGGAAAGGTCATTCTATCAACAAGCTCATGCAGAAAATGTCCTGTAAACATTTAAGGGGGTGAGAAGGTGAATTACTGGGGTGCAGTCTGACATCCAAATGCGGTCCCCAAATTCTCATGCTCGTAGTTTCAGGTGCTTCGGGGAAGACACCACACCTAGGACTCTATAGCCAAATAGGGTCAGACTGGGTTACAGACAGCATGCTTTGTCATGAGGAAGAGTCTATGACCCATCCATTTTTCCTTTGCCCTTTCTCGGCATATATACCTAGGAGAGATGCCCCCTAAAATTGGGTCTTCTATCTGCCAGCAACATCCTTGAAGGTGACCATTGAAGAAGTTAACAAGCTCTTGCACAGGTCAGCGAAAGGTATGATGCTAGACAAACCCTTGCTACGGCATTTTGGTGGATTTGGTAGGCCCAGAATCGCTCGGCTGAAGAAATCAAAACAAGAAAATTGGAAAATTTTGCCAACTTGGAGATGGATGTGCACCTCTTCTTGAAAGTAGGAGAAAATTATCAATCTTATTTCTTAAAAAAGAATCCAATACCTCATTATCTAAAGAGAAAGGTTTGGGTAAATATCAGTGCATGTCAAAATATAAAATAACAAAATATACCAAAAATGATAAAACAACTAGAGACAAATAGGAGTCTCAACACTCCCTCTCAAGTTGGAGTATAGATGTCAATCATGCTCAACTTAAAATAACAATAGTCAAACACTAATCGAGGTAAAGGCTTCGTGAACACATCGGCAATCTAATCCTCAGATGCAACATAAGTGGTAAACAGCAAACCACGTTGTATAAGATCTATAATATAATAGCAGTCAACCTCAACGTGTTTGGTGTGCTCATGGAACATCAGGTTGTTGGCTATGTATGTAGTTGCCTGATTGTCGCATCACATCTCCATAGATTTCTCAATCTGGACATGCAAATCATGCCGTAGAGATCGTATCCAGACCATACCTACAACAATCTGGGCCATCTCCCTATACTCTAACTCTGCACTGAACCGAGAAACTGCTCCCTATTTCTTACTCCGCCAGGTAACAAGATCACCAACCACAAAGGTACAAAAACCAGTGGTGAATTTCCTATCAACCGCACAACCCGCATAATCGTCGGAATGTCCTACTACCATCATAGGAGAGCCTCTCTGGAAAGAATACCACGATCTGATACTTTCTTCAACTATCTCAACGCCTACATAGCTGCCTGTCAATGCAACTTCTTCAGTCTCTCCATAAACTGACTAAGCTTGCCTACTACCATGGCAATATCAAGTCAGGTAATAGTCAAGTACCCACAAGTTGTATGTATGCTCTGCCATCAACTGTCTCTACCTCCTCATCATGAAGATGTGCCTTGGGATCCATAGGAATATTTATTGACTTGGACCCAAGCATTCCTGTCTCCTGAAGAACATCCAACGCATACTTGCACTAAGAAAAAACAATCCCATCTCCACTTCTAGCAACCTAAATCCTCAAAAGGTATCTAAACAGGTCAAAATCCTTCATAATAAACTGTTGTACAAGAGACTCCTTAACATGTCATATCTCAGCCTCATCATCGTCATTGATAAACAGATCATCTACATAAACCAATAGTGCTACCACACAATTCTCCATTTTTCCTAACAAAGAATGATCTAAAGAAGACCTCTACATCCTCATCCTCTGCAACCATCTGAGAACTTCTAAAACGACGCTCACAGGCTCTACTTCAGATCATAGATGACCTTCCTATGACTACAGACACACTCCCCCTAAACTTCAAAACCCGAGAGCTGCTGCATGTAATCCTCCTCCTGAAGATCGCCGTAGAGAAAAGCATTCTTCACATCAAGCTGGTGTAACCATAAATCTTTGTGAGCTGCAACAGAGATAAGTATACGAACAGTGCCAAGGCATGCAACGAGGGAGAAAGTATCAAAGAAGTCCGCCCCATTGGTTTAGGTGAACCCCTTGGACACCAACCTAGCCTTATACCTCGAAATAAACCCATCAGGGTTGTACTTCAAGGTAAAAACCCATCTTGAGCCAACTCATCGCGCACCGGTAGGAAGCGAGGTGAACCCCCAAGTCCTGTCTACTCCAAAAGGTTGCCATATCGTCCTTTATGGCTTGATGCCATTTTGGATCAAGCATGGCCTACTAGTACATAGACAAAACATGTGAGGTTGTAAGTGCCTGCAAAAACTGTCAAACTGAAAACCAAGACCATCAATAGCCAGACTACCTATAACACGATATCTGGACTCACACTTGCAGGGCATCTTCCTAGTGGCAATAAGAAGGCTAGAATCGTCTGGCACCTTTGTTTAAACATCTACAGAAGGAACCTCACTACCATCGTGATCGACACTATCCAAGGGATGAGGTCGAATTAGACAATCACTGTCATCATAAACTATCTCAACAAGTTGTGGAGCATCAATCATTGGTAAGGGAAGTGACTTCTATATTGTCACATGAAGTCTACTATACATGCACAATGGACAATGCAATCTCTGATAATCATCTAAGGACGTCATAGAGCCCAAAGAAGCAAGCTAAAGTGTGGAGATCGAAATTACCTCTAGTGGAACAAGAGAAAGACATAGGAGTTGCATCATCATGAACACTCGTCTTTCGAGCAATTAAAAAATATGATATTGTCTCATGAAAGGACACATCAGCAATGACATTATGCCTGTGGTGGACAGGATCATGACATTGACACCCCTTCTGACTCATGAGATATCCTAAGAAGACGCACTTAACAGCGAAAGGAGCAAATTTGTCACGGCCTGGTGATGGCACATAAGCAAAAGCAATAGACCCAAAAGTCCTACGAGACACATGGGAAAGCCCACCATCTGGATGTAATAAAAGAATCGGTATCTGGATATAGAACTTCGTAAGTCTAGCAGTGCAAAACTCGAGGGCATTATCTGTCCGTACAATCTTCACTATGGTAGAATATTGACTCTTGATCTCCAAGAGAAGAGTCTTTATACCACTTCCAACATCTCCCTTGTTCTTCAAAAGAAACACTCAAGATACTCTGGTGATTTCATCAACGACAACAAGATAATATTGATACCCCGTCCTGTTCGAAACTCTCTCGGTCCCCATACATCCATATAGAGTAACTCAAAAGCAGCCACTCATCTATGAGAAGTACTAGTAAGAAAAGAAGACTGATGATACTTAACTAATTAGCAAGCATCACACCTAATAATAGTGGCAGGTGAAATATGTGGAATCACCTTCCTTAGGCGATCCAGAAGTAGGTGACCTAGATGAATGTGCCACTGTAAGGCACTCCCACCATCATACTTGTTGGCTCCTGCAAAAGGCCCATAGTTAAGGTGATAAAGACTCTTCTCCTTTGTACCTCTGGAAATTATCTTCTTAGTGAGCTTATTCTAGACAATACATCCAACCTTATCGAAGATAACCTTGTAACAAAGATCCTTAATAATTCTGCTCACGGACAATAAGCTCATGAAAAACTTGGGTACGTGTAATGCTCTCGGCAACAGCAACGACAACGTGGGGGTTACAGACACTTCCCCCTACCAACAACAGGATAATGCCTACCATCAGCAATCTATACTGTTCTCCCTCATGCAATAGAATTGAGTGACCGAAAATAGCCCTGATCCCCACAAAGACGTTGTGAAGCACCAGAATCAACTAACCATCCTGCATCATGGTGACTCTTATCATGCTCCTGTAGCATCAAGCTCCCATACTCTACCATCCATGTCGCAATAGCAGTATCCAATGTCTTTCCTGCTCCTCTTGAAATTGCCATTGTGCCTAGTAGGGACGAAGTGGATCACCAAGGGCTAGAACTTACCATCGAGACAGGAAAGACAACCAAACTATGATCTGAATAATTTTTCTAAACATGTGAAGCATCAACCAAGGTGGATCAGACCTCAAATGCGAAGATCCAAGGCACAGAGAATGCCCCCTATGCAAGGAAGCAGGATACGCAAGGACCTAGGGGATACCCAATGCATCCGACACAAGTAGGCGACCCTATGTGGAAATCACCCAAGACCTAGCAGCAGCACTGGGCCTCCTGGTGGGCCATGCACGACGATGAAGGCCGACAGGGGCACAACCAACAGGGGTTGGCAAAGGCCTAGGGCGCCTCTACAGCCATCGCCCAACCTTGGTCCACCTAGAGGACTCCAGTGCAATAATCGCTGCAGGGGCCAACAGGGCCCCCACGGCACTGCTACAACCTTGGTTGTCACTGTTGTGGCCGACAACAATGGAGAGAGGGGGCCAGTCTGATGGAGGAGGCTGACGACAGTGAGGAAGGAGAAGGGGGTTAGGGTTTGGAGGTCCTTTTTCGGTGGGATATCAAAAAATCGACCTAAGACCATGCTCTCGTATCAAGTAGCAGAAAATTATCAATCTTATTTCTTAGAAAATGACCCAATACATCTATATAGAGAGGTTTGAGTAAATAACAATGGATGTTCATATCAAAATAAAAAATAACAAAATACACCAAAAGTAGTAAAACAAGTAGAGATAAATAGGAGTCTCAATATTGAAGCTCATTGGAGAATGCTTTCTATTAGCTGGGGACTTCTGTAATGGGGTTATGTTTCTTTCTGTGTTGAATTACTGAGCTCCACATGCTCATTGTGAAGTGAGAGGCCCTCCCCATTTTTGTATCTTCTATTTTTAATACCATTACCATACTGCTTTTCTCAAAAAAAAAGGTTAATGCTTAAAGAAGGTTACATATCCCAGAATAACTTTTTATTTTATGAGTTATTCCCTTTCTTTAGTTCCTTTCCCCAGACGATACCTAAAAGAAATTCAGTTTCAGGTAGCCATGAAGTCACATACCAAAACAAAGAAAATTTTTTGAAGGAACAGACAACAACATGGATCAACAAAACAAAGCTCAAGTCAAGTTTACCTCAAGTTCAATAAAAACATCAGGCAGCGAACCAACTTCACCAAGAACCTGGCCCACAAGCCTATCAGCTCGAGTCAATGTAGGGTCCATCGTGGTGCCCACTCCAATGAGACCACCAGGAACAGCAAATTGGAGCTCGTTCTGCTCCGCATAAAGAGAGACTATTCTGGAATAGATAGGAGTGCATTTGATGTTGCCATTCTCATCTTTAATTACAATACCTGGGCGTACTTCTATCTTCTGGTTCACCCTCAAAACACCCTGAAACAGCAAATAATTTGTCAGAATTTTCAATAAAACAGCTACCTTCATACCTTTCTATAAAATTCCAAATCAAGAAAACATAACATACCCTAAGGATGCTGCCTCCAGCAACACCACCTTTGATTTCATCCACCTCAGAGCCAGGCTTATTCACATCAAAAGACCGAATCACTATCATGTTTGGAGGCGATGTAAAGTCCCTCACTGGGATAGGAATCTTGTTAACAAGGTATTCACAAACAACATCAATGTTATATTTCAATTGAGCAGAGATTGGCACCACTGGGGCACCATCAGCAATAGTTCCCTGGAAAGATAATAAAAATATTTAGTTGTTGCATTGCATGGTTATAGAAGCTCTGAGAAACATGTATAGCCTAAATATTGTTAATTTAATATAAAACAACCTGAATAAACCTCTGGATTGCTTCGTGCTGATTTATTGCTACACTTTCCTGAATGAGATCAATTTTGTTTTGTAGAATTATTATATGTTGTAGTCGCATGATCTCAACAGCAGCCAAATGCTCGGAAGTTTGTGGTTGGGGGCAGCTTTCATTGCCAGCTATCAAAAGTAAAGCCCCATCCATTATTGCTGCTCCATTAAGCATTGTGGCCATAAGAATGTCATGACCCTGCCACATGCAAATCAACATATAAACAAAAACATCCGAGAATATGCATGTCAACCCACCCATAGATATGAGAATGTGGCAGAATTATCAAGCGAATAAAGAACAAGGGAGAATTAGGAATGCACTAAAATAAATAGGCCCAGTGAAGACATGTCCAGAACCTTTTTTTCCCACCAAATGAAGCAATGAAACAACCAATAAGGGAATCAAAGGCCACAGACATAGTCAAAGCAAAGCCGAAGGGCAAAAAGGGTTTTTTTTGAAAGGTCTAAGGCAATGGCATGTTATCCAGATCTAAATTGTTCAAAGCAGAATGCAGCCAATCCCATTCCAGATAATCCAATTTCAGAATATCAACTAGTAGCGAAAAGGCACTTGTATTAGACAACTGACTTTGAAACATAATTTGATGAATATAAAAAGGGTTTTTTACATATACACCATTGGAAACTTTTAATATTACGCACTTGGCAATGGGTTCTCATTATTACTTTTCACGCCACTATAAACCCCCCACCATTAGCATTAACATATCATTAGTGAATAAACCATCGTTAGGGAAAATTGGACCACAGTTGGGTTGAAGCACCGATCTAAAAGCCATATTGGGCGGATGATATTAGATGTATCTTAAGACACCCGATCAAATGGCTGGAGGTTTATGGGGATACAAGCTCACGTTTGGCTAAAGATGCACGTCTCTCGAGGTCTAGCGGGATTTCATGTCAGATCCTTGTTGCAGAACCACCCCACCCCCAAAAAAAAAAATTTCCCTCCACTTGCAAAGTCCTCTCTTCACAAAGGCAAAGAGGACAAGAGAAGAGGATTCGAAAGGTCTGCAACTCGATCCTCTTCCTCTCCTTAACTGACACCTAATTCCATCCTTCCTCTCTCAGAAGCTTCATTCAAGGCACCTCAACAAATAAGATGAAGATCTATCATCACCTACAAGTCTATGATCGTCAGTCACGCAAGGTCAGTCCATTAACTTCCCCCCTCTTTGATGATCTCCATCAAATCCTATTTGTTGCAATGAGACTGCATTAAACTCATTTGCAAGTTCTCTTTGCATCTCTTTTTCCTCCCCTCGGTCATGAATCGCAAGCTATTGCATGTCTCAAAGGAAACGTAATCAGTAGAGGAGGATGAAAATGAAATGAAGGGGAAGGTGGTTCTTCCACCATACAAATAAAAGGTATGTGGGTTGAGGGTTCTTTGGTTAGGTCTAGGGTTTCAATGATTTGGAGTTTTTGGTCAGGGTTGGGCATTTGGCATTTTGGGGTTTAGGGTTGTTTGTTGGCTACAGAGTTTTGGGTAGTATGCTCGATTTGAAGGTTTAGACGCTTTAGGGAAGCAAAGGTTGGGTTAGGGTACTAGGGTTCTGGGGGTTTGGGGTTTTTTTTCTCTGGATTAGGATTTCCATGGCGTTGTGTGTTTTGTTAGGGTTTGAACAGTTTCGAGAATTGATTTTACGGTTTTCACACTCTAGCATCTTGGGTTAAGGTTAGGGTTTGTAGGGATTTGGGTTGGCATGGATTCAATCAGGGTTTATTTGTTAAGGTAGGGTTTCAGATTTACATTTAATTTTGTATGTATTCATCTTCTCTCTGAACAAGATAGGCTGGTTTGGAGGTGAAGAAGGTATAGTTGAGGTGTACATAAAGTATAGTGGAATCAAGAAGTTAGTGAGAGGGTCAAAGGGGGAGAAGTACCTGGGAGGTAATAAGAAGATGACTGACTTGGACCTAGACAAAGCCTGCTGATTTGACCTAACAAAGTCCTTGGCGAAGAAAACCCTTAGGAGGTTAGTACAGGGATCCAAAATCACAACCTCAGCGAGATATTAATGTAAAAAATGAAGCTGGCTTGATTTAAATGCTCGAAGCTCAGAGAGTTGATAATCACATTTATAGACATTAATCCCTTGTATTTTGTTGATAAACTCAATGAACGTGAAAATTTTAAGCTTGACATGAGAACACATAGTAAATAATTATCTACAGCACCATCGAGTACTCAAGCATCACATGTTAATTTAAGCCAAGTAATTTCAACACTAATTGAAGGTTGCGGATCAACCTTGAAATCACAACACCCTGAAGTAACTAAAACATATATTAATGTTACTCAACCACCATTGGAAAATGATACTTGTACATCTGACTGCAAGATTAATCAGAGAACTTGTAGTGGCCCTAGGAATGTGAAGAAGATTGCCAGTGGCCCTAAGAAGAGAAAAAACACTCCAAAAAAGATGTCAGTGCTGCTACTATTGCTATCATAAACCCTAGTAGAGGACAAATGACTACTCCAGTGAAAACAACACCCAGTTGCACCTAGAAGTAGCCCAACATTAGCAACTATGAAGGATGTTCATGGTGTTGATACAAGTTACTAGGACTAGATCTTCAGCAAGGCTAGCAAACATGGGTCAGGGAAAATCAAGGGAAGGTGTAGAGGTTCATGTCAGGTTGCCTCAAACACTAGGGTAAGCAAAAAGGGTATGTGAAGAAGTGGTAGGGAAGCAAACAACCAAGTTGAAAGGGTTCAAGAGATTAATAATGCCAGTAATGGTGGCAACACAGATGTTAGCAAAAGTTAATTGAGACAAAGTAGTAGATTAAGTGGGAGACTAGCTCAGGTTGTGTATAATGCGAAGAATAGTTCTGAGGACAGTGAGTTTGTTGTTACAGCAAGTGAGGATGAGGACAATAAGTTCGTTGTTACAGGAAGTGAGGATGAGGATGGTAAGGAATGTGAGGAGTTAGATCCTGAGAATGGGAATGAATTTACTGAATAAGTCACTGAAAGGACTACACGCTTGTTGTGGGAAAAGATTTCAAGTACATAAGTTTGTTTAGGTTGGCCTTGCCTGAGTATTGCATCAAGAAACAATTTTGTGTGAAAATTGTGAAGAGTGGCAAGTCAAGGGTCATAGCTAAATGTGATGTTGATGATTGCCAATGGAGAATACATGCATCAACCCTGCAAGATGGTGTGACAATTAGAATTTAGACACTTAGGGCTGCACACACCAACACTTCTATCAATCAGAAAGGGAATTTAATGGTATCACGGGTTGGATAGCAAACCATTGCATTGAATGATTGAGAGAAACCCTAACTTTTCAATCAAAGAAATTAGGGAAAAGATATGAACAAGTCTTGAACATACAATTGCCTTATATCAGAAACTATAGGGGTAGGAAGAAGGCCCTAGGGCAGCTCTTTGGGAATTCTAAGGAATCATATGAGAATATACCATCCTTGGTGTCTGAGTTGAACAAAGGAAACCCTGATGGTATCATCCACTATTATACTGAGGTTGACAACACATATTTTAGATTGTTTATCAGCTTGGAAGCCATGAAAGCTAACTTCATAAATGGCTTTAGACCATTTCTTGGCAAAGATGCATGCCACTTGAAGGTGAAGTACACGATAAACATGCTCGCAACCACATCCCTGGATGGCTCGAATGAACTTTTGCCAATTGCTCCAGCAGTATGTGAGGATGACTCTATTTCATCCAGATCTTGGTCCATGACACACTTAAAAGAGGCTATTTGTTTTGCTGCAGGTAAATGATTGACAATAATTTCAGAAGGTGGAAATCGTTTAGCTACAGTTATAAAAGAACATTTTCCTTTGTGTGAGCATCATGCATGCATAAGACACCTATATAGTAACTTAAGAAACACTTCCTAAGTGAAGACATGGAAAAACTTGTGTGGTGTGCTGCCAAGTCTTTTGATAAGGATCAATACATTCAGTACATGCGTGAGATACAAAAGGTCAATCTAGTTGCTTTTGCATACCAGAAAAGGTGAAAGAAAAATGCAGTAGCCATACTTTTGGGAATTTGGCATAAAATCACTACCACTGGTGTTAAATTCGGTAATCGGTATTCAATCGGTTAGGTCACTAACTAAAGAGTATACGGTATGCATGGGAATAGTCGGGGAATACTCAGTCGGGCATATATATATATATATATATATATATATATATATATATATATGGGAAATGTATCTAGAGAGCACAATGCTTAAAAACATCAAGAAAAGCACTAATTTATGACCACACGATCCTCTCTTTGCATAATGAAACCGCTAGGTGTGATTTTAGTGGTTTTGATTTCCGATTTTGTTAATTAGTGGATTTTTATGGTATTTTTATTGTTAAGCTTTTTTTTGGCAACCACCTTCGATCATCCCACGTCAATCTCAAGCAGTTTGTTTCCTATGGCCTACATTTATTTTATAGCCACAGTTGTAATATAACTCTAATAATTTGTATTATCTATAATATACATTAATTACAATATATCATAAATGACCGCCTAACTTATTACTTAAATTGTATAACATGATTTCCTGTGATAATGTTACATCTCGTGCATGTATTTATTACAACTTACGTTGATCCTGTTACATTGTTAAGCGTTATTTGGTTACGACTAAAATCAACTTATATTACAACGGATTATCTAAGCTATTAAAATATTTTATTGGTATTCTTTGATATGTTACATCATTTTGTATCTATTAAATAATTTAATTTAATCAGAGCCAACTATGGCGTACGTTTATTGCATAATCCCAATTGTATTACAACTTTAAACATGTATTATAAGTAAACATCATTAAATACATTATACAATGAATTACCTAACGTCTAATTTCTAATTTTGTATAACAACTTTGTTTAATCTAATGATGTTACAACTCGAACATGCATTTTTTACGACATACGTTTTTTCTATTACAACGATAAAGCTTATTTAATACAATCATACTCAAGTGTTACTATAAATCGTATACCATGTCATTACAATATTTTTATTATGATTTTAATACATATCATACGTTAAATTTAAGCACAAATTTGTGTTACGTGTGATTAATATTATGAAAACAGTTGTATTCACTTTCTATTTATAGTATATATTAATACTAATTGATTTGATTAGTTGCACCTTTTTAAGAATGGATTTCATGAAGGTATGAAAGGTAGTTTTTTTTGGTAGCATCCATTATGTCAACGTCATTGCAAAACCATAAATGGTTTCATTGGTGGTATTTCTGACATCCGCAAGATTAAAATCAAATGGCCATTACGAAATACTTTTTTTGATGTTTTTTCAGCACAGTGCTCTCTGGAAAGACCCCATATATATATATATATAAAGAAGTAAATTATATCATTACATAAAAATAAGCATATTCAAATTCAAGGTCATAAAATAAGCTACAAAGTACGAACAATATCAAATTCATTACAAATTTAATAATTAAATCAAGATATAAACCATTACAAATACATTTCAAACGACAGAGCAACATAAACCAAGAATTAATATATGCTTGAATCAAATACATTACAATATATGCTTCGGCGATGGAGGATTTTTGCTTGGTCGAAGAGGAGTCACAAGTGAAAATAAATAGTTTTAGGGGAGTAGTCGGGGGAGGAGGGTCGAGTGGGGTTTTATTTGACCTAAGAAAAATAATATACCTACATACCTATTTTTCCCTCTATGCAAAAATTGACCTACTACTTGGCCGACTACATCAACTACTCGATCGAATAGTTGGTGTTGCCGATTATAGGCTCGACTATGGGTTATTCAATCGGTAAGGTACCACATAGGATTACTCGGCCGATTACTTAACCGAGTAGGTCGATATTTACAACACTTAAGTGAATCCTTCAATGCTTAGATAAGTGATGTAAGACCTGGAGTGGTTTGTGACGTGATAGACTACCTAAGGCAAAAGTTGGTGGTCCAATTTGACACAATAAGGACAGCAAAAAATTGAAGGGGTGTTTTTTCAAGAGAACAGATGATAGGAATGTGAAAGCTGAGACAACAGCAAGCAGGTTTGTGTTGGATTTAGTGGCTGAGGAATGTAATTGTAGGAAGTAGCAAACGATGGGTATGGTTTGTCCTCATGCTCCACCAATTAGCAATAAAAGAGGTGAAATGGGAGCTCTACACCGGTGACTACTACACAATCAAGAGGTATTTGGCAACCTATATTGGTTCGATTACCCCCTTGCCAGGTAAAGATGTATGGGAGGAGGTTACTCTCCCATACATCATCTTAGGTGCCTCACATTGCAACAGGCCTCCAAGGCAAGAAGAATAGAGTCAAGGGTAACGATAAGGACACAAAGCAAGAGGTTATGAATGCACAAGATGTAAAGGCTTTGGTCATCACCACACTAGTTGCAAGGCATCCATCAACCAGGCCCATGATCCATAACCAATTCTCTCTACCCATTAGTCAATTGTTGGAGGCAATTCAGATCCAAATGTCAGCTTCTTTGCTTAGAGGAGGTCAGTCCATTAGTATGTCATCTAATTTATCCTCATATTCAAACTCATGCTAACTATTTCATATCTTTTCTAGTAGTGTGTCATTTAAACCAACAACAAGGAGCTTTTATAAGAAGGAGGATGAGGCAAAGGCTAGGCCTTCTAAAAAAAGGGGAAGGACTAAGAAAGGTGCACCTGTTGATATGCTATCTAATGGTCCACCAGTCCAATTAGATTGAGATAATTATATAGCAATCATTTGCACTGACAAACTTAAATTCTTTTCAAAGGAAGTTAACAAACAAAAATTATAAAGAGTTTTGTGAGTAATGTAGTCTGATTTACATTGCAACTTGCATAGTTCTTTTTGTTAAGGGTGGAATATTCAGTGCAGTTAGATGATGCGTGGCTTCTTTCTGTGCAAGTAACTATCTTTCTTGTGTTACTATCTTTCCTTGCTTCTCTTTAGAAAATGAACTGTCTTTTATTGCTATCTCATTTCTGACTTCATCTCATTGTTGCTAAATGCAAGTCCTGTGGATTAAGGATAATAAGTAGCTGATTATACTCAAGGCAACTCCAACTGATTTTTTTGTTTCAGCACATCGAGTATTACACTAATTTTTGGACAGTTATTTGCTTTTGGACAAGAACCTTATAGTGGTACTTTTTGAGCAGGAACCTTACACCCATACTTTTTGGACAATAAATGATGGATAGACTCTTAGATATTGGTACTTTCTAGACAGTTTACGATGTTACTTGGACAGTTGGTTAGAAATTGCTCGTCACATATATTATGTGGGCAACTTGTTTCGGACAGATTACATGCCTGTCAGCAGATGATTTGGATTATTATATGAGGAAAGTTTACTGTTTTTAGTGCAAAAATGTGCATAGTTAACCAAACATGTTTATTTAGCAACTCAAGTTTTTTGGACAGTTGCACAGGTATACATTTGCAAGTTCTAGGATCAGAAGCTGCATGTAGTGTTGGAACTATGGAGCTATGCTCCACATTACCCTAGGTTTTGGTTTTAACAAAACGCAATTACTCTCAAACAGAAAAAAATGCACTTTATTTAGTTGTTGTGATTAAGCTTTGTTGGAGGGCAAAAGAATAATAGAGGTTGCAAAAGCAAAAATAAAATCAAATGGTGATGACAAGGACAAATGAACTCAAAGGAGAAATCAGCTCAAGCAAATTAGTTTGCATGAAGAAGTTAGGTTTTTTAGTAGATTGTAAGCCTCATAACAAACAAATTATATCACGTCAAATTAATCTAGAGATAATCTAGATTTAATTCAACTCAATCGTTTCAAAATCAAACTTCAAAGTTAAATAATTTTTTAATTGAAAATTTCATTTTTCTAACCAATACTCTTTCAAAAAGATTTTTTTAACTCTTAACAAAAAGTCCATCTAAAGGTACTTGTCAATACTTACGAGTACCACTACCAAACGTAATATTGATACAAGTAAGCTACAGGTTTAGACTTTCTAATTAATTTCTAAATATGTACTCAACAAGTACCGATACTAAGTGTTAGTGCCGATACCATTGAGTTATAGGTTTGGTTCATATTGTTTGTTAGGCAAACCTGTGAACAATAAGTATTGATACTAAGGGTTAGTACTAGTACCTGTTATCAGCATGTGTTTGCTTTTCTTTAAAAAGCTCAAGACATTTTGAAATATCTTGAACCTAGGAGTAACAAGTACCAATACTGAAGCTTAGTACCGGTACCTTGAAGTTAGAGGTCAAGGTCTTTTTAAGCCAAAATCAAATTTGTATGTACCTAGTAACGGTACACCTACTTTAGTATCAATACCAACTATCTGCTGAGTCAAATGTGACTTGCTAGAAAAGTGGATTTAAGGCATTAATCATGTATTAAGTGTGTCCAATGGTTAGTGCTCAATTTCTTGGACCTCCACCTCTATTAATAGGTTGCCTAAGCCTTAGTTTTCCACACAACAAAATCATACAACACATATTGTGCTCTATAAGCTTTCTCTACTCCATCTTCTTCAAAGAAGCTTGTATTCTCTACACTTTGCAACATTGTTCACAATTAAACAAGCTTGTGAGTGCCTATGAAAGTATTCAACTTGATTTTCTTCGCACGCCTAGTAGCTTAGGCTCTCAAATTTGGTAGAAGGCTTTTTAATTTCTGCTAGTAGGCCTAGTATTTTGTTGTAAGAGCTTTTTTATTTTGTCTTACCCCAATACTCATTATAATTTTCTTTTTTATAATGTGAGTTGAGATAACTCATTAATTATCTCATTTAAAGAAATTTGATTCCCTTAGAGTAAGAAAATTGGGGTCACGAATACTAAGTCAAAAGGCTTAGGTACAGGGGTATCCAATATGGGGGAACCATTATACATTTTGTACACTTTTGTGGTTTAAATTTCTGACATTTTTGTAATTTATTTTTTTATCACACACTATTCACCCCCTTCTAGTGTGCTCATTTAGATTTTAGATCCTACATGTGGATCAAGTACCATAGGGAAATCATTATAAGGTAAAAGTCCCAATTCATTAACCATTTATCACAATCATAACAACACATAATGGTAGGCATCTCATATGCAAACCCAGTTCATTGACTTGCTTTTGAATAAATGCGGCATTTGCATTTATGTTGTTAATCCTTTGTGTCATTATACTTCGATCTTTAACATATGGCACTTCTATCTCTTTGATTTGCAAGGTAAAATCTTCCTGAAAGTCCCATTTAAAGAGCATACAAGCATTCATGCAGCAACTAAAGAACTTCTATACATTGCACCACAGCTTCTAAGATGTCCTCAAAGTAATAGACATCTTCCAAAAGCATGAAATCCGTGGTATTCTCCTTCGACTGTGAAATGAAAAGTATTTTACAAGCATATATGTGTAAACAACTTGTGCTTGCCTTCAAATGTCAATAAAAGTCAGTCTAAGGGCTTTTCCTTAGCTTTTGATTCACTTGTGTGTCCATTGCATCGAAAACACATGTATAAATAAGCTTTGAACAAACCCATCTGAACTACCCAAGCATTGAAGGGTAAAAAGGGTATTGTCAGGATTTGACAAAATAGCACAGTCGGAGCGTGGAGGCTCCTGTGCGTGGATAAGGAGGAGAGACCGCACGCAACAACAAGAAGTTGTTGCGTTATGTTGTCTGGGCCGAGTGCCAAAGGTCTAATCCGGGCGATCAGGCACATCTACAGGAAGAGACCGGCAGGGAGAAAGCTGTTGCTGCATTGGTGGCCGGTTGCCCTTGGTAGAGGCCACCGACGAGAGAGAGAGAGACGAGAGAGAGAGCAGAGGAGCCTTTCGTTATTGTGGGAAATACTGATATTGCTCAAATTAGAAAAGATGGGAAGGCTCTCAATTTATAAATAGAATATATCCCAACAAATAAAGCAACAAATAATCATGTTTCCTAAAGAGATAAAATCTTCTCTCATTTGGAAAGATTTTATCTCTTAACAAAACCAAATCCTACAACTTAATTCCTAACAAAACTAATTACTAAAATAGATAAGCACTAATATTAGTGCACCATATTTGGTCCAAGAGGACCCCTTGCAGCTGGGGCCAAATGGTTGCTGCTGCTGCTAAAAATAGATAAGCACCAATATTGATGCAGCAAATTTGGTCCAAGAGGACCCCTTGTAGCCGGCCCAGGTGGGGGCCAGATGGCTACTACTACTGTTGCCGCATGGCAGTGTCCACGTAGCATCTTTTTTTATTCCCAACACTCCCCCTCAAGTCGGAGGTCAGGAAGCCATGACTTGCTGAAATTGATGCATCATTCTTCTTCTTGAGATTTTGAGGATGATCTTCGTGTCTCTTCTTCTACGATCGAGAGTAAAGCTCTTCATCTCGACGTTCCTCGATGTGTTAGGAAGTTCCATGTGTCTCTTCGAGAAATATGGTGCTTGCTCCTAAGCCGGCAAAGACCTTCGGCTTTTCTTCGAGCCAAGGTCACCAAGCGAAAGTATAGAAGTCAATGCATTCTTGATGCTCTTCTAGAGGCTACGCCACGCCTCTTTTGATAAATCTCCTCTTCAAATTTCTTCTCCTTGTCATCCTTGAAGTCCGGCACCTCCTCAAGAAGAATACTAAGTTTCTCTTAACTTTCAACAAAAATCTTGAAGGCGCGAGCCCACAAGATATAGTTGGCGACACCACTCAACTTGATGGTTGTCCCTGAAACAACCACCTTACTCTTAATGTTGTAAAAGTCGATAGTCGGTATTCAGTCGATCAGACCACTGACTAAGGAGTATACGTTATGCGGAGTAGTCGGGGAGTATTCGAGCAGGCACTTTTTAAATATTTAAATATTATATATGTGTGTGTGTATGCATGTATAGACACATATCAAGAATTAAAATATATCATTGCATAAAACTAAACATATTCAAGTTCATGATTATAAAATAAGCTTCAGAGTACAAACAATATCAAATTCATTACAAATTTACTAATTAATCCAAGGTATAAACATTTACAAATACATTACCAACGACAGAGCAACATAAACCAAGAATTAATATATGCTTGAATCAAATACATTACAATATATGCTTCGACGATGGAGGGTTTTTGCTTGATCAAAAAGGAGTCTCAGGTGAAAATAAACGATTTTAAGAGAGTGGTCGAGGGAGGGAGGTCGAGTGGGGTTTTATTTAACCTAAAAAAAATAATATACCGACATACCTATTTTTCCCTCTATGCAAAAATCGACCTATTACTCGGCCGACTACACCATCTACTTGCCCGTGTAGTTGGTGTTGCCGACTATAAGTCCGACTATGGGTTATTCAGTTGGTAGGACACCTCATAGGATTACTCAACAGATTACTTGACAAAGTAGGACGATTTTTACAACACTGATTACTCTCTCCAAGTCCGAGCGTAGCATCTCCGACTGTCATGGTAGACTCTACCATCTCTTAGTCTTCCTTCTCCGCGTAAGTCGTCAAGGACTTCTTCGGATACATGAACCACCGTGTAGTTGGATCTTCTACGCACACAGGAGCCTAAACCGTAGGCTCTGATACCATGTCAGGATTTAACAAAATAGTGCAGTCGGAGCATGGAGGCTCCTATGCGTGGATAGGGAGGCGAGACCACACGTAGCAACAAGTTGTTGCATTAAGTCATCTAGGCCGAGGGCAAGACGTCTGATCTGGGTGATCAGGCACATCTACAGGAGGAGATCAACAGGGAGAATGTTGCTGTTGCCTTGGTGGCCGGTTGAAAGTGGCAAGTTGGCCTTGGTGGAGGCCAGCTATGAGAGAGAGAGAGGAGAGGAGCCTTTAGTTATGGGAAATATTGATATTGCTCAAATTAGAAGAGGTGGGAAGGCTCTCTATTTATAGAGAGAACATATCCTAACAAATAAAGTAACAAATAATCATATTTCCTAAAGAGATAAAATCTTCTCTCATTTGGAAAGATTTTATATCTTAATAAAACCAAATCCTACAACTTAATTCCTAACAAAATCCATTACTAAAAATAGATAAGCACCAATATTAGTGCACCAAATTTGGTCCAAGAGGACCCCTTGCAACCGGCCCTGATGGGGGCCAAATGGTTGCTGGTGCTACCACGTGACACTGCCGCGAGGCTTGATGTGCCACGTCGCATCTTTTTTAATTCACAACAGGTATTTTACCCTTATTTCAATGGCTATTAAACCACTCTACAACCGTAAAAAAATCTCACATTCCCCATTAAACAACTTTGTCAGAAGTCAAAATTAATGACTGCTAACTCCAAACCAAACATCGCTTAACCACAATGGCAATTTTGTGATTTTGTATAAGTTCCCATGGGCAAGAAATGCCTTAATGAAAATCCAATGACAAGCGTGTAATATACAAAGTTCCCAATGACATCTATGTAAAAAAAACCACATAAGAATGAACTCCAAGAAGATTGCTTGCTTAATCACTGTCAGGATAGAACGTGTTCAGGTGAAAGGAATCCATTCTTATAGCAAGCCCCATAATGGAGAATTCGTGTAAAAAAGATTCCTCAGGAGTTTGGGGGTGTTGTTGCAACCAATACTTACGTACAATATCATATTTTCCAGTGAAAATGGGTAGACAAGTTATGTTTAAGTTTTCTTCTTTTATCAGGGATTGCGGGAATATCTTCTTGAATCTAAATCTAAGTCTGAAATTTTCAAAATCACTCTTGTAAAATCCTTTGTTGCATGAAAGCATCCAATTGAAATGAATTGACAGTTGACAAAGAGATCAAACATTCAATACTTCTTATCATTGATGTGAGCCCATTTTTCCAACATGTGTCAATGAGTGTGACCTTTTTTTAAACATGTGTTCCTTTCGTGGGAACACAGCAGGTTCATATGCAAGATTTTCACATCCAATTCGCAGTCTGCTCTATTGTAAAACCACAAGTTCTGCTTTATTTTCTATGTCCAGGTGTATATTTCTGGTCTCCTCCTATATTTTAATTTGACCACATACAAGTTTGAAGATGAATGAACTTTTTTCTCTTGACCTTTTTCAAATTTATGAGCAGAACTAGAGGAACTAGAATACAATCAAAAAGGGAAAAAAATAAATCTGGCCAACCAAAAGAATCCAAAACAAATATGACTTCGGAGTGAAATATATTTGCAGCTTCTTCAATAAAGAGCAGTAGCAATTGTTTGGCACATATCATAGACACTCAAACTGTAAGGTTAAAGGGTCCCCATTAAGTGGAGCAGTATTAAGTGACTCTTAAAATCTTCTCTACAGCTATTGGGTTAAAAGGGATGCGTGGCTTGCTTAAAAGATTACATATTTTCATACAAGCATATAATAAGCCCCAACAATATCAGAATCAACTAAATGACATAATTCAAAGGACTATCACCAAAATATGCCATCACACAGTTGCAACCACAGTTTATCATTGTCATGAATAAGTAATGACTTAAAACAACAAATCTTACTCTTCTCCCCGCCAACCACCACCCACCCAAATAAAAGCACAAAAACACTTACCGGGCAATCCACAAAAGAAACATGCCTCAAGAGCTTCATCCTCGCATTCTCAAACCCAGGGACATCACAGAGAGGGCTATCTTCTTTTCCACTCCCATAAGCCCTAGAAATGATGATGTGGTTAGATCATAATGAAACAAAGACATAAGACTAAGATTTCTTTCTTCCTGGTGTAGATGATCATTACTTGTAGCACATTGGCCGTGGACACCTCTCATCTTCACATTTGTATATCTTTGCATTTGCATAGCCCAATTTGATAGTGATGTTTCGTTCCAGCTCATTCTTAAATCGAACAGTCTGCCAAATGAGTAACATAATGTCAAATCCAAAGTTCAACAAAAGATTTATGTGAAATTCCAAACATCAATCTACGCTCTAATGGCTACTACCAAAAACTTGTCCAATCTACAAAGATTCCAAATGAATAAACACATCAAACAAGGATAACTACTTAATAGTCATGGCAATGTGATAAGAGAGTAATTCTCAAACAAGGATAACTAGCCATGGCAATGTGATAAGAGAGTGATTCTAGCAGGTGCAAACATGGACGACAACTTTAGTCTTGAAAGCCTGGCATTCCCAACTAAAGATAAACAAAGCCCATCCACTCTAAATTCAAAATGAAAGATATAAAAGTGGCCATGAATATATGTGCATTATCCTATAGGAACTTATTTAGCTGCCACAAATTGACAAGTGTTGCTTTCCAGGTAGAAAAGCTCATTGAGCATTCAAGATGAATCAGAAACTTACGAAAAGAAGGCATCTCATTTGACAAGTCTAACTCAATTGGGATGGTACATATCACAAAGACAAGTTATTCATTTACTTTAGGACAAAACAACAGAAGTACCTTTAATGATATATACAGATAAATAATAGATGGGAAGAGTATAACCTGAACTCCAGATATTGCTTTTACAACAGTTGATTTTCCATGAGCCACATGGCCAATAGTACCTAAAACCAAAAATGGAGTACCACTGTAAGATTGAGAAATGCCATGAAATACCCCTCTAAACATAGATGGAAATCCAACTTTCAGGAAAAAAAAAGATGAAAGATGCTCAACCAGATATAATATCCGAACCCCACAAACTCAAAAATTCATCAGGCATTGAATAGGGAGGTTCAATTTGTAATAGCCACTTCTCATTTTAAACATGAGTGATGACAAAATTCAGGGTATCACAACATTTTCCTCATATTATGACTTATATTTACAATAAATACGACAGAGATATGGCACAAAACACTTGAAACTCAAACTTAAGCATATTTTTGGGAAATGTTAGTATGTATGTATTGTGTGTGCGTGTGCACACAGAAAGGTCCGCAAGATTTCAAGTTGAAATGCTACTTAGTTCGATAAGATTATTCCAAAAAAAGGTGGGGATTGCACCGATAGAGGATAAAATGAAAGAAACGCATCTAAGGTGATTTGAACATTTGTAGAGAATGCCACTAAATGCCCCAATCAGGAGATACGAGGAGTTGGGTGTTGAACCTGCTAAGAGGGGTCGAGGAAAACCAAAAAAGTGTTCGAAGACAACTATTAAGTATAACTTCAATTACTTCAATTTAAGCTCAAAATGGTTTAAAATAGATTTGAGTGGAGTCAAAGAATCCATATATGAAAGAACGCTTGGTTGTTGTTGTCGTCGTTGTTGTTGTGTAAATAATGCACATGCCAATCAATGAATCAAGTCAATGGCTACTACAGTCATATGCTATACAAAATCTCAAGCTTTGATTGCGAGGGAAGTAAGATATAACTTGATAGGCAGATAACTAAAGTATCCATAAATACTTCATATAGCTTTAAAGGAAAATTGAGTTACCAATGTTAATAGTGGCCTGCCGAGAGATGACCTCAGGGGAAAGGGGATGCAATTTTGCAACGTCAAGCTTACTTAAGTCCTGTTCCATCAATCCTTTGCGAGACATTTTTGGAGAAAATAAAACTTACCTCCAAAAATTAAATGGACAAAAAATTCCTGCATATAGAAGGACAAAAAAAAATCAGATAGGACAAATTGCCTCAAAAGAAATCCAAAAAAATGGTTTGCAATTCTTAAGTGGCCATCATAAGAAGAAAACAGATGCACAGCTAAATAGATAACAAATGCAAATAAAAATTTCAAAAAAAAACAACAAATTGCTACTGAGAGGGAATGAGCAATATCATAAGGAAAGCAATAAACTACAATGTTAGCCCGTAGATATTGAACATATTCAAAAACCTGTAAACAAAACTAGTCAACAGTCCATTCAAAACCAAATTGGAATCGTAGAAGTGTCAGAATAGTGCAAGGCAATGTGGTAACAGAGAAAAAGAAGGATAGGTGAAAAAGGAAGGAACCTCAAAAAGGATGATGATGCCAAACAGCAAGAATGTGTGTACGTATGTATGGAGTGGAGGGTAGGGGGTGTTATGAATAAACCTAAGGGGGCTCTAATCACTGCAAAGGTGTGACAAACATACCTAGCAAAAAGCATATCCTTTTTGGCACACAATTTTGGGAAGTACTAATGTTTCTTGTTGTGGCTATGGTCACCTTTTTTATCTGATTGTAGTGATTATTTGCTTTCACGGATAAACCAAGTGCATAATGTTCTCAATCCTGGTTGTTAGCATTGATCGTCATATTTTTTGGATAACCCGGCAACTTGGGGACAAATTTGCCATCTCCAACAAACCAAACATCTAGGTAATGCAAGCGTCCCCACCATTCGTCCATTCCCTGGTGACCCTGTCGTCATATCTTGAGAATCAGAATCCTCTCAAACTTTTCTTTTTATGTAACCACATTAACTCATAATGCAGGGCAGGGGAAAATAAATGGGGGATAAAGAAATGGGATTTTAATTCCCAAAAGGAAGTAATCCTACAAACAGGAAGGGGGCAAAATGAATCCCAACTTTAGATGGAACATGAAAGTGCAAGAAATAGGGATGGTCAAAGGAAGCAATCAATCTAATTTCAAACACACACATCATCCCTTGAGCAAATCTTACCAACCTAAGTGAAAGCACTAATAAGGATGACAAGTAGAATAACTCGCCATATGTATTCGAGTCTTTCCTACCTGTTACAAAGAAGGCAATCTTTAATGGTAAAACCAAAAGCCTCTCATCCGACACCAATGTGTTCAATGAGGAAACACTTACAAATCAATTTTTCAAACAATTCAAGAGATCAAGAACTCGGATTTCGCAAAATGAGCAAACGTTCCTACGTCTAAAGATGCATCCACAAGACCTAATTGACACAAAAAGTTCCCTATTCTTTTCCATTTTTTCCCTCTTACAACTAATTCTCACTACAGAGATGTTTGAACCCAATCACCATCCAAACACACAACACCGAATCAAATCACAAAACTTCCACCACCCCAACTCGCTATCCGATCCGATGCCCACTGGACTGTCCACAACCACGATCCAACACTCGAATTCCCAATCCACACCTCTTTCGAACACAATCTCCGTGGATGAACTCAAGAACAACAAAGAAAGAGACAGAAAATTGACCTTGTGAGATCAACAGCAAAGGTCAGTAGCAAAAAAGGAAGGAGTTCTTTTCACCCCTTTCAAAGACTCAACCTTTGCAACACAATGGGTGCGAGCAAGAGGGGTGGCAAATGAGGATTTTTGATGGCACCAATTCAAAGACGAGGAAAGAGGTAACGACAACAAAGCAAAGGAGAGACATCGGATTGTTGAGTTTGGGTTGAAGAGGCAAATATCTAAAGTTAAGGAGTGCCCATTGGTTACGTTACCATTTGCGCAGAGGGATTTCCCAATGGAATTAGGGTTAATTAGGTCTAACTTGACTTAATCGTCTACCACCATGTTAATATATAAGAGGATATGGAAATCAAGTTTTTGTGTGCCAAGGAAATTAAGAAATATAAGGTTATCAAGTGTTTGTGTAGGTATTCTTATAATTAGGGAACTAACATAAATGCCATAATAAACTTATCAAGTTATATAGGATTGTGATTTAGAAATATCACCAATGATATTTGTTATATTGGAATATTTGATTTAAAACTAAATATTCAAAAATCATTGGTGATGTTCAATTTAAAGTTGAAATATCATCGGTATAATTTAGTTCAAAACTCAATATTGAGAGGAGTGTGTGATGTTTAGTGCCACATCTAGTAATGTGGATTGTTGGAGTGTGTGGTGGCTTATAACTAGGCTTGTACACACAGTTATTCTTTGAGAAGAAATAAAGAGATACATGCCCATAGGGGCACTTTTTCCATGATTTTCTCCCTACTCTTCATAAGTAGGACTTCTATGTAAACTCAAGTGTTCCTTTGATTGTTTTTATACTTTTAATATCTCGTTATTATGCTTCCACATTATTTACTTACCCAACTTGGTATCAGAGCAAGTTGATTCTTGGGTCATCTCTTTCGTTCTTAAGATTATCAAGTTTATCATCATTTCTAAAGTTCCAATTTGTTCATCTGAAGGAGGCATGCACGAAGAAGGCGACGAAGAAAGAGATGCAGCGCTAAGATCAAAGCCGTTGTTGGTGGCATTCAATGGCAGCAACGATGGGCCACATGACAAGGAGCCACTCAACGACAGAAGAAGCAGTAGTTGATGAGGCTGAAGTCTAGTGCTCAAAAGGAAGGAGGCATTATGACAAGGAGAGATCCTCCATCTTCTAAGATCAGAGGAGGCGGCGTAGAGTAGCACACCACGGGGAGGAAGATTAGGTCTCCATTTCTCAGAAGGAGCAAGGGCGATGAAAATGGTGTTTGGGTCAGTAATGGTGGCACTGATGGTAGCAATGGTCACAAACTACAGTGTCACCTGCAAAGAGACAATGGCAAGACCTTTGCTAGCACAAAAGAAGAGGCATTGCGATTCTCCTCGAGGATGTGGTGGAAGTTCTCAACAGCGCACGCTAGCAGGCAAGGGCTTCTTCAAGGCTGGGCGATGATCTCGTAGGGAGTCAAGCAGCGGCAAGGAGGTGGCGCTAGGCTGCGATTATGTTTCCACATTATTTATCTTATTCAACTCTCAAATATCACATCCTAATGCCTAAATATTACCTATGCAATTTAATTTAATTTAAGGAGAGGTGCATAAACTTTTATATTAGCATACATTTACCAAATCATATAATTACCATCGTAAATTTAGTCGATTGACTTTGCATTTGATTTTTTAACTTTTTCAATGTCTATTCAATTTTTAAACTTACATAAAATTGTATGGTTAGCAATTTGTCTAATGTATATGTGGAACATGATTTGCAAACCACCCATGTCAATGTGTGCAAACCGTACTAGATATCAATATTTAGAGATGTCCAAGTATCACATTTTTACAAATGGATAAGGATACAAAAACAATGGTGTGCATGTTCATTTCGATCTATTCATGACTTTAATGGCAACTATCCATGGCTTTAATGACAACTATCCAAACATGAAATGTCAGTAGTTGACTGTGAACGAATTCTTGCCTTTATGGAGTAAGTACATTGAAAATTGGATATAGATATGATAAAAAGATAGACAACTATTATATGTACTAAATAGAAATTATATACACAATCTATAAGCAAAATATATATATAACTATTTAGAAAAAGTACATACTTTTATTTGCCAATACATTTAAGTATAGTCCCATCATATGTAATTCATAATGTACCTAATTTTGATTTGATTGCACGGTCATGCTCAAAAACTTATTTTATCCTCCTTAAATGCAAATATTGGTGAGTATCCAATCCTTGAAAAATTAAGGCTAGCATGTTTCCCTAATTAACCCATTTTTATAGGGTTAACCCTTGTTTACTATCCCACTTAATCCCGCAGCCTAACACATTTTGCCCATCCAAATATGTGTTATGCTAACACTAGTTGAAAGGGATGTTAAGCAAAGCATGAGTTTCATAACTCCCTAACATATCTTTATCATCAATTTTAAATCAACAAAAACTATTGTTAATCCCTATGTGCAAAATAAACAAAGCTAAGGTTAACCCAAGTTCCACATAGCAAAAACCAAATACCCTGATTCCCCAAGTAAACTAACACTTAAGGTCACGTGGCAAGGTTGTTCAAAAGATACATTGGACACGATGTTTTTTTTCTGAATGTGTTGGATGCCCAAAACTAAACATGAAATGGAATCTAACAATTTGTATGGTAAACCCCACTTAATTTACAAGCAAGACCTGACTAATATGTTGTTAATTATAAGTACGCTGTGGCTACAAATCATTGTAGTTTATTCCCAAAATTTTGCTTTTTTTGTAAACATTGATGAAATATAAATACATATACAAATATATCACACAAAGTCATACACATATCTATAGGTGTGCATAGAGCATGGTTAATATATCAAAATCATATTTGAGAAACATATCTTATTTATCACAAAAGCCTGGATCCTTGGAGGAAAGTGGCCACATTGTGATGGCAAATAGTTCTTTTTTTGTTTAACCAACAATGTATATTGAAGGTTTTTGCTTACAAGTCCACTTATCTTTTTGTATTAGTAATGGGGAAATCACATTTTAGAATTTAAGCATTTGATAAGACTTACTTTGTGTATCTATACTTGAGTGCAAAATTTACAAAAAAAATTGATAAACACAAACAAATTTGCAATTACAAATATCATGTTTTACATGTTGATTATCTAAACCTAAGCATAGTTATCATGTGTCCATTGGTTGGGGATTTAAACAATCCCATTTAAGCATTGATAAATTTGGAAATATGATCATGATCCATTGCAAAATATGCCCACAAGTGACGAAAATTTAGCACTTTATTATACTTAAGGCATCAATCCATCTATACTATCATTAGTGTTTCCACTCCCCCATATCCTCGACTACCATTCTTCACCTTATAGGTCCAGGTTGAGCTAAGTTATTTCTCACATGTTCCTCACCAAACTACTAATTTCACAAGCATTTGAACTTACGTTTAGCCCTGAGCACTGGGTCGGGTTACCCTGACCCAGCCTAGACACAACCCAAGCCCAAGCCTCTAAATATCAAGGTCGGGCCAATGCCAAAAATTTAGCCCATTTATTAAATGGGCCAAGACCAAGGCCTAGGTTAGCCCAACCAAAGGGCTTGGCCCATTTGAAAGCCTATTCAAAGCATGTATAATATATATATAAATAAGGTATATATATAGTATATAAAAGATAGTTTGTCTGCACGCCTAGATAACTAAATCCCATAAACATCTTTGCAAAAAAGCACAAGTAACATTTTGATCTTGACTTTACAAATATTTCAAGCTTCTTCGTTATATTACTCCAACTACGTGTAAATGTACTAAATTTAAAAGTCTATGACTTTGATAAGCTTATAATTATAACGACAAGTAAAATACTTTTGTACTCATTTTCAATTATAACCAAGTCACATAAATCTTAATCCCATCATTCGTAGGATTTTTGGTTAACTCATACACTCGGTACCATGCCTACATGCTTAGAATACAATAAATTATAAACTTCAAACTTCTTTGTGAATAATAAATGGGCTCAGCCCAACCCAACCGAGCCAACCCTGACCCATTTACTTTAGGCTGAGCTTGGGCTTGGGCTTGGGCTTCGACTAAGTTCTTACAAAACAAAAGGGCCTGAGCCCAACCAGTCACACCCCAAAACCCCTCCTAAACAATAATTGGGTTAATGGGTGAGAAAGGTTAATCGTGATGGTTTATTTAGTTAACTTGCTTAATCAAGAGGGAGGAAAAATTAGGCCCATCAAAGGTGACACATGAAACCCAAGTAAGGCTTAATTAGGCCAAGGAGAGAGCCAACCCAACCGCAAGACGAGGAAAGGTCAGGGTGCCAACCACATGCAACCTACCAACACCTTGGACAAGCCACGTGGTCCACCTAAAACCAGCCAGCTAACTTGCCCGCAAAAGGCACGCAAAGCGACCTGTCCGCCCATTTTCCTACCCTACTCACCTACCAGGCCCACTCGGATTGATACACCCACCTTGTCCACCAAACACCCGGGCAAAAAAGGTTCATCTGGAAGACTAAGGCCAACACAGAGGTGCCCATGTGGTGAAATATCCAAGCATGTCCCACAAAGTGTGTCAAGAAAACTCACCCATACAAAAAGATAAGTCACACTTTTTATTATTTATTTTCATATTAATCAAGCCCACGTAATTTTTAGAACATTCACAAAAAATGGGTATTTGCACTTATTAAGCATTCAATCATTTGGAAGTTGAATGCACGTTACACCAAATGGGTATTTACATTTATAGTAGCCTACACTATCAAAATCATGCTCTACTTATCTCCCTACCCACCTGCGAACTAACACACACCAAAACTAGAAACTCCCTTTGCTCCCAATGCTACGAACCAACTAAGAGAGCATATCGCCAGAGCCCCCCCCCCCCCCCCCCACCCAAGAGCAAACCATGGGCCTCCCAAGAAGAGTGAGTTGGGCATGAGTAATGTTGCCATACTAATAGGGGTTACCTCTAAAAGAGGCCTCGAGGAGAACCCATATGCTTTAGTATCACCAATGCAGTGTATGGATTGAGATCAAGTCAAAAGAGATGCAAGCATATTTAACTTCTTCGATCAACACATGCAATTGTAAGCTTTCTAACCATTTGATTTTCTAGGAAGACTTAGACAAAGTGCAAGACCCTGAAGGCACCACCTGAGTGCCCCCCTGGACCCCCACCCCCCAACATAACCAAGCAACAGCTACTAGAGGCAAGAGGAACCTCCAAGCATGGATACACAAAGAAGATGATTTTACTCTCACAGCCAACACAACCGAACTACGAGAGTGGGGACAAGTGATGAAGGAAGGAACTAACCAACACAAAACAAGCCCAAGAGGCCTACTATGACAATCAAAAGGCTAAGAGGCTCAATAAATGCTAGCCCCATTACGTGTCAAGTAAGCATCCTAAGCTGCCAAATTGCCAAAATGAACTAGTCAGCCTGAGTTGGCCAACCCAGCTAAGTTAGCCATCCCGCCAAAGTTGGTCTGGCCGTCTGAGTTAGCAATCCCACCTGAGTTGGTCAATCCACCTAAATTCCAAGTTGCTTGTACTAGCCCACCAGAGTTGGCTAGTCTACCTGGGAAGATGAAGAGACACCAAATAAGAGTTCTCAATGAGCAAGCAAAATTGTTACACTTACCCAAAAAGGAGTAATTGTATATAATCATACACGCTTTTGGCTCTTTCCAAAAAGGGCATTGTGCACATTGTAAAGGGAGACACAGGGGAGAAAGGGAAACAAATATAGAAGCTCATTATACTCCCCCTCTCTATTATTCCATAAATAGTGAATACATCGAGGGTTAAACCCTTTCCCCAAACATACAACCGACAAGAATGGAACTAGGTCACCAATCCCTTGCTTTGTTGTGTGCTTGCTCATTTGTCTTGGCTTTCACGTTTCCCAAATTATACAAATTCTTTGATGACCTTCGGTGGCCTCGACGATGACCTCTGAGGTCGATCAATGCCCTTTCAAAAAGTCAGAGTAATCCTATATCCATTTTCTGGTACATGTTGAGCATGTCCTGGATACCGCCACCATACTCCTCCATGACTTGGACGAGATCCAATAATCCTATTGTCAAAACCTCATCCACCATACTATTGATGACATGCGAAGGTAGTAGTGGTCCTAGCAATTGGATGTGAGTCATCCTTACAATAATTGCCTCTCGAATCCTCGACCTCAAATAATATTACTAGCAATGAGCCCTACAGGTTTCTGCTGCACGACTCGACCTAACTCTTGAAAATAGGTCACAATAAAGGGATGAGCCAATCGACTCAGTAGAGGCAATAAAACTACCATGTTAAACAAGAAACATGGAAGTGTATGGTTTCCATCTCTAACTAGATTTTAATTTAATCTACATCACAATTTTATATCCAAAACCCAATATTACCAGTCCTATAACTATACAACCAAATTAATTTCCATTGATCTAGGTTATTAACCAACCAACTAGTATACCTTTGTTAAGGTTGATTCTTAGTGCTTTTTATCATGCTAGGTAGTTCACTCACTCTCCACTCTAATCATTAAATCAAAAATCTTCACATCTGATGGAAGGAGATCAAATTGTATCCTCCCTTGTATGAATCCACATGTACACATTAGCCCTCCTTGGCCCTCAAAAGAGGTTAAAACTTAAAAGTACACGTGATCCTCAAGTATTTCAAGTGGATGGCAACAAGAGAGAACTATTTCGATCTATCTAGTTCCAACTTCATTGAGAATACTGCCCCTACAAGGTGGCATTGTCAGAATAGGTAGCTTCCTCTTTAACTCATATAATGATATGCAATCGAACTATAGGGGTGTGTCCTGATCGTATGGACCTTCTCCTTGATGCTTACAAGAGGAGCTTAGAAATCATATCAAGGATCAAGACCTTTAATTGCTGAAGAAGGCCAAGTAGAATGACTGGACATAAAGGTTGAAGTAAAAAGATCTCTAGGAGGATTGTGACACAAGACTCAGACACATACCCAACAACGGTATTTTTTTCCCTGAAAGGAATATATCCAATGATAGCAAAGGACACAAGAAAGCAATGAACATGAATCCTCGGGAAAAATAGTTAATCTCAACATGTTCCTCAATTAATTACCACTTGCGGGCTTCACAAGGTTTGAAATGCCGATTTCGATGCTGTGCCGATGAATTCCAAGTGTGCATTTTGTGGGCACGCCGAGGGCATGCCGTGGAAATGCCCGTTTTTCGATTGGCATGCCGATGAGCATGCCGATGCATACCAACAAAAATAACAAAAGTGATTAAAAAAACCAATAACCTAGACATGGGCACCAATTTCGCCAGCATGCCGACGGCATGCCGACGAAATCCCTGTAAATCGACGCTTTCTTCATGTCGGCACGACCGTTGCTCGGAAATGCCCTTGCCGACGACATGCCGTCGGCATTTAAATCAATGGGGCTTCATATGTAGTTCTTCCACTCAACATTATGAGGATTACTGTCTGATAATCATTCAGATCACTCAAGTTTACATGGCATCATAGCAGGTATCCAATGTACTTGGTCACATGTCTGAAGATAGCACAAATATTTCATTTACTCTGTACCAATCCCATGTCCAAAGTTATAGTTCATCCCAAAAGTATATGATATGTAAATTGGTTCTCAAGTAATTTGAAGTCGCATGTCCAACAACCATCAAAAAGTTGCAGGTGAAACAAAGCTTTTAGGATGTCCTAAAATAGCCCAGAAGTTCTGTTTCTAGAGTCAGAATTCTTTCTTGGTTCTTTTTGGATATTTCAGTGTATCAGCACCTTCCAAGTATTCTTTTCTTGGCTCTATCATGTTATGCCCAGTATTCGAGCCCTGATGCTACTCAAGTGAGTCCAAGGAAGAATGTTTTGGATTTTGTCAGGGGACCAAAAAAGGAAAATAAGGGAATCATTTTTTTGAAAGAAAATAAGGGAATCTTTTCCATCTGTTTTCCCCAAGGGTATCCATCACCTCTAAATATCAGAGGATGAAATTCTGAAATTCTTCATATTCTCTCTCTCACTTGCTCCTATGCTTGAGCAGCCACGGGAATTTTTCAACACTTATTGCCTATCCCTCCAGCATCATTCCTGTCAATTATTAACATAAGTATGCATTTGACCACCCCTACTGCACCCGCAAGATCCCCCTTGTCTACCACCTCCATGTAATTGTGATCACAAGCTCCCATGGTTATACTCAACAATACCTTCATTTCCTGATCCAGCAACCTGACCAAGCAGTAGTTATCGTCTGACATTGCTCCATTTGAGCATTGACGTGAGGCGCAGATGCGAAGTTTGATTAGTATGAGTAACTCATCAAATCAGCATCTAAGATATAAAGCTCAAATTAATGTATTGTAGCCAGAACTTAAAGTGGGGCTCTAGCAAGGATGCAGCATGGATCACGAACTTGAGAAAATGACAAAACATCAGATGCAATGTAGTGGCATCAAGTTCAAGTACCAGCCTCATCACAACAGCCAACTACCTACCTAGCACAAGTAGACTAGATGCTCTCTTCCACCCCTTTATGGAGATAGACTCTACTCTTTCCCCTTTATAATTAATGTGCCATGAAAGTTCAAGTTTCAATGAACTATGATATTCAGAAATAAGCATGATTGAGGATATAACACTGTGTTGTGATGTATATGGACCGATTGAGCACAATGGGATCATCATATGGCAGGAAAGATCTTTCAATTGAGGGAGCGGTTCACTTTAATATTTTCTGTAACTTTTGGTGTAATTAGCTCTTCGGTTCTTTGATCACATCCGGAGGTTAACATTTCTTATTAACCACTTTTTTCATTTTCACAAAAAAAAAAATCAATATATAATACAAACATGTCATAAGAGGCAAAGAATAAAACATCTTTTTTTCAAACTGTGAAAGTGTAAAACCATTGTTCTAAATGACCACATGCTCACGAAATGGCGGCGCCATCGACACACATGCAATGTCAAAATGCAAGAATGTCGATAATATTTTTCTAACTATGGATAATATGGACGACATTAGATATAATTCTTAAATTATTATCATATTTTAAAATTAATATAGGTGTCTCAATAATCAGTTTCTATCTATTACTATTTTTGTAAGTGATTTAAATTTTAACGTCATGCCTTCGACATGTTGTCGAAATGGTTATTTTTTGGATTATGTCATATTAACATCAATATAATGTCGAAACACAAGGATTTCAATTAAATGTCGTCGAAATTTCGTCGCAATGTCAACAAATGACAAAATGCACTCAGCATTTTGATTTGCTGCTATTACTTCTCGCTCTCAATTCTCTCATTCGTCACTAATGTTACTATTGTTGCTCACGCTATTACTGCTACTTTATTTTTATTGGATCAGAATCTCCACTACTTTTGCTCCCTCTAGTCTCATTGCTCCTCTCTTAATATTTTAAGTTTGATTCTACACTTATCCATAATTATATAATAAAATCTACATAGATCTACCATTATTACGAACATAGAAGTCAAATCACAATTTAGAATTGACAACATTTGGTTAATTTTAAAAATAAAAATCTAAGTTAGGGTTAACATTAAATAATAAAAAACTTACATCCATCCAGAAAATAAAACATAAAAGTTACAAATACTAAGGGCTTATTTACTTCATGAATTAATTATCATTCTTCAAGGATAACACCTAACTTAAAAACCCATGATCCCATGTTTGAAGATAACAACCTATATTTTTCATACATAAATATGATACAACTAGATCTAAACGTGATTCATAAGAGGTGGCATAAATAAAATTAGCCAACACAACACATAGTTATGTTAATTTAGGTCTATTCAAATTGATTAACCTATCTGCATAGTGAAATACCTCAAATTAACTAATAAATTAATTTAAGATCATTCATCATATAGTTAAATTTCAACATGTAAATTTTTACTTTAGTTAAATGCAAATTAGATATTTGAATCTTTTATCTTCGTATGACTTAATTCAATTAACATAGTAATTATTTGATATTTGATTCTTAAACTTGAATATGGTATAGTAGACTATGTATTACATATGAATAGTAAGATATAACATTATTATTTTTACATACACATGTTGAAGCTTGTGATTTCTTTTTGTCAATATACATCAACATACCCTCAACGTGCTTCCAAAATGAGCTACTTCGAAGCATCGAAATCTGACATCGAAATACAAACATTTTCACAACATGCCCTTGATATGCCTTCGAAATGCACATTGAGAAATTTATCGAAACGACGTCGAAATCAATATTTCAAATGTTGGGTAAAACAAGTTAGTTGATTACTTCATAGCTCCCTACCCCAACACAAATGCATGCATGCAACAACCCACCAATCCATGCACACACGCAAGCACACACAAGAATATACTATTCCTATAAGGTCACTCCAACATTACTTTATTGTATATCTAAAAGAAATCACCCTCCAACTTGTTTGTTAAACCTGATGAAAAACATCAAATTATTGACATTTATGCTGTTTTACATCTTTAGGCCTTTTAACAATGGCTTCATAAAATAATTTACGTAGTTCTTAGTGTGTACCCAAGATACGACATTTCTTTCCCATTTCAAAATAGACATGAAGAGACTTTGTCACCATACTCCCTTCCCTCCGATGTGTCAGAACCTCAGGTCCAAGGCAGCATGCAAAACTAGATTTTTCCCTCGATTATGAGCGGTGAATAAATCTCCATAGAGGCTCTAGAGGTCAACACATAAATTGGCAAGTTTGTGGAGGATGGACCCACATGCATGCATTGCTTGAAGGCATTTTGTATTAATTAGGTCTTAAAACAAAGTAGAAATGAGCCAAAAAAAAATGTAGGGATATAACATATTAAAGAAAAGAATCAATTAGTTTCTGAATTTAAATCAAGAAATCAAGAATAGAATTGGGTTACACATGAATCATTAGAAAGACTAAAAGTGGTTGACTCAAGGATTTCTCTTAATAATACTAAGGGATTTTTACGTATATATATCCCTGTAAAATTTGTAAAAGACATATATGGCCCTACTATTCATATGTGAGTATGTTCCCCAAAAATATTCATCTGCTTATTTGGATATTCTTATGAACTTTGTCAAATAAAAATAAAGCAATTTTTACACAAAACTCCCAAAAAGTCCACCTCCTCTTCGCTTCCTCTTCCTCCAATCCCCATCCCCTCCTCCAACTCCCACCTTCCGCTCATCCTCCTTTGTTCCCTCTCCTATAGTCCCCCCTCACCCAATCCTCTCTCTCCTCCCTCTCCTCTAATTCTCTCTTGTTCCTTCTCCTCTGCTCCCTTCTCCCAACCCCCCCCCCCCATCCCTCCAACTCCGCTCAACACCAGCCCTTCCACCTCCTCTACTGAAGCCTCCTACCCCTCCTCCTGGACCTGCCACCCCCAACCCCACCTGCTCCTCCTTTACCCCACCCCTATCCCCTCTGCCTCGTCCACCCAACCCACCTACCCCTCGTCCTACGTCAACCCCCCTCCTTTGGCTCCTATTCCTTCTCCACCCCAAAAAACTAGATAATAAAAGAGAAAAAAGTTAAGGAGTTTAGAGTAAGAAAACTTTTAATTTTCACTCCAAACTTTTTAAGGGTATCAAACTTACTAAACTGAAATTACAAAAGCATATATGTCATTACAAATAATTTATACATAATTACGAAATAGGTAGGGATATATACATCTTTTCTAAAGTTTATAGGGTATATATATGTAAAAACCCCTAATACAAATTTTAATTTCTTATCCCTATTTTTTTTCTCTAACTTTCCATTTCTTTGAAAGTCAATCATGAATCATTAAAACTTAATCCCTATAGTCACACAATAGATTTATCATGCCACTTTAGCAAGCAATCCAAGGGAGATTTTACCATAGTCAACATCAATCT
The DNA here is from genome assembly GCA_037157565.1 of Thalassia testudinum. NCBI lineage: Eukaryota > Viridiplantae > Streptophyta > Magnoliopsida > Alismatales > Hydrocharitaceae > Thalassia > Thalassia testudinum. The sequence continues at coordinate 62,931,135 of JAZHRO010000030.1, forward strand.
CACCTCCTAAGGAGTCCACCTCTAGTTTGCCATTGAGAGACCAGTAGCAACAAGTCTAGCATTGGACGTGCTTCCAAGAATCTTGCAATATCTAAAAATCAATAAGCTAGTTATATTTGTATGCACATATATAATACCATCATTACCCAACAAGGTATGCCCAATCAAGGGTATATCCCTCTTTTTTCATGCTTTTCCCCCATGTTACTAGGCCAGATAAAATCACCAGTGCCTTACAATTCCAAATACACCAAGAAGATTTCCTTGGATACTCCCCCACAGCTAAGATATCCATTATCATAACCCAAGAAAAGGTATTTGGTATTATACCCTAAACCCAAAATGAATATAGAGATAGTAAATCCAAACAACAATGTCTGCATCCACAAACAACATCATGGGAGAGACAATGGACAGGGGAAGAAGGTTAAAGCACTACTTAATTCAGCTCCTCTTGCATCCACAAACAACAACACACAAATCACTACCACCCTCTTGTCCTCACCTGGAGGTGGAGCCGCGACAGCACCACTCGTATCTGTCGCGCCACCACTTGCAAAACAATCACAGATATAAACCATCAGTAAGGTTGTGTTGTTCTTCTCTGCTACTGCTGCCATCAGGAGGGGAGGGCCTTTATGTAGGGAGAGGGGATTAGGGCTCGAGATGGGGAAACCAGAGAGATTAGATATTCCCAACGGCTTTACATAATGGCTTCCCAAGAAAACTTCACCATTCTTTTATGCCCATGAACTCAAAATGGTTGCCACAGAAAGGTGGTAGGACAATAAAAAAGCAACCCTCATTGACATTATGCCAAAAAGAAGCAAAAAGACGAGGCAATTTTCCCATCTGATGTCCCAGGAGGGATGAACTGAGTAGAGATGATCCACATATTCCAGAGGCTAGCCACAAAAGTTAAATGCAGTATCCATATGCTGGACCCTTGGCTTCAATGGCCTTTTGTGATCACCTGCTTCAGATGCAACACCATAGGAAAATGTAAATCATCAGAGACCTAATTTTCCAAATAGATGGCAATTCCCAAGGAATTCCACCTCATTATCTACAAACCCTCCTCCAGTAATCTTGATGTCATCTATATAGACAAATGCCTCTAGACCACTCCCAAGTGTTCTATTCAGAACTAACAAAGTCCACAAAAGACTTGCAACCACTCCATTTCTAAAACAATTGTCCCTCCATAATGGGAGTTTGCTACCTCTTCCCAACAATTTTGTGGTGGTTTTGATGTTGATCAGAACATAAAGATTTCTACTCAACACTTATTCTACTGGGTTTCTCCAAGCACTTGGAATGGCACCTTGCCAAAATCTTTTTTTTGGGGATATGATAATTGCTTCTTTTGTAAAACAAATGTGGTAACAAAAAAGAGGAAAAGTAAATAAACATACTTTGAAAGGCATTTTGCAATGTATGGATGAGAGTAGTGTTTTCAACCAATGTATTTTGCTTTTCCATCAGTGGAAATCACTTTTCACCGATGAAAAATCACTTTCCATAGGTGAAAAATCGCGTTCCGAATGAAAAATCATTTTTCATCGATGAAAATACAAAACACACCGATGTAATGTGTTTTGGACTGCTTGATTTTCATTTTCAAGCGATTGATTCTGATTTTCAACTAGTTAATTCTTGACCGTGCGTTGCAAAAATGTGCTACAACATACGTTTCCGTACTCTCGTCCTAAAAAAATCACGTCAGTCATGAATTCTCTTACCATCTTTTCTTCTTGGTGTCATTTTATGTTTTGATGTTGTCGATTCAAGTGTTGGGGATCTAGAAATTGTGTAAGCAATCTCTCTATGATTGTCATCATCCATTGTGTTCACTTGGTGGAATGTTGGTTGTTAATGTTATTGTGATGACAACACTTGAGATGTTGGTTCTTTTGAGAAGGGGCATGGTACCATTACTTTGATTTTCGCTGCAGTCTCAACTGGTGAGTGTCAGTTTGGATTAGTACTTTAGGGGACTTTTAGCAAAGCGTAGGTTGGAAGATCTCACAGCAAAGCGCAGGTTACCAAATACTTTAATGGAAGATTATACTAGTAAGATCAAAAACAGATTATCAAGGAAGCTTATCTTGAACAATGAAATCTTTCAAAGTCAAAAATTAAGTTTTGAAAATTTTTTGATATTTTATGAAATAACATTCATTATTTTAGAAAAAGGAAAAAGCTAACGTTTTACTTTCTTCCCCACTTAACGAATGATCATGTTTTTCAAGAGATATGTTCGATTCTGTCCATCTTTGTTATGTCTCAAAATTCAAATCCAAGAGTAAGTTTAAGTTAAGTGTGGCAAGACAAACCCGTCGATGTTCATCGACGTTTGTCGGACGTGATTCAAGTTTAGGTAACACAAAAATGAGAAGTGTGGGATTATGGTCAACCCTCAAAAGAAAAAAATTGTGTGGACAATGTCATACGTGGTACCGCTAGTTTTTCCTCGTCAAAATCTTCCCAACGCAACCAATTTTGCGAAAATCAAAGTTTCGTGGTGAAAATTACATTTAACTTACATTGCAGGTAAGTTGTGGATACTTGACCTAGTTAGAACTACTTGAGGGTTGTTTTATCCTTAACAACCTAAGGGAACTTAAACCCTCCAAAATCCTAAAACCAGGATCAGTAGCCACCACTCTTTTCTTTCCTACGTCCACCATCAGGTGAGAAGAGAGCCGCATAAGAAGAGAGAAGAGAAGGGATCGAGTTTTCCCCCTCTTCCTTCCTCTATCCTTCTTCCTCTCCCTCGCCCTATGGTGGAAGAGGGCATGGGTCAACATTGGCGAAGGGACTCGAGCGTCGGCGAACGACGTCAATGACAGGACTTGTCGTGGAAGGCGTTTCTTCTCCCTTCCTCTATGGATGCCTATGTTTCATTTTCACGTCAACGAAAGAAAGAGGGGGAGAGGAAGGGTCATTCACCGTAAGAAGGAAGTGGCGCTCGTCGATGGTCGACCGTGATCGGAAGAGAGTCGTCAACAAGTGAGCAGCAACCACGACTCGTGGCTATGGGTACAACCGCACCCATGGACACATGCATGAGATTAAAGGTAGGAGAATGAGAAGAGGGAGGAGAGATGCCAATGCAAGGTCGAAGGAAAGGCCAGTGTGGGGAAGGAAGCTATTGGCATTGGTTAATGCATGTAAGGGAATGGGTCCTTGGACGTGCACATGCAAAGAAGAAGAAAGAGCGAAGGAGGAAGGGGTTGAAGAGATAGGGAAATTGCAACTTCAAACTTTTAAGTTTTTAACATTGCAATTTAACCCCTAACTACAATTCTTAAACTGTGATTCGGGGATCAATCGAAATCCGATTTTGGCAAGCCACCTACCATTGGAATCGCATCGAGACGCACTTCGACGTGATAAGATTAAGTTTTTCCATAGAAGTGTCAAATTTCAATTTTACCCTTGAGTTCTATATTATTTGTGTTTGGCATGACCTCTCTTGTTTAAATTAGAGACAGACGCCTAGAGTGCATGTGACGTTCGAGAAGACTTCGATGCATATTTCAAAGTCATTGTGACTCCTCAATAACATTAGGTAGAGTAGTCCTACGCCTCTATGTAATGTGCCTACTTCTACGTGGTAAATGTCCATTGAATCAATTTCGAGTCATCTTATCTCATTTGCTAAGTTCATGAGTTCCTTGTAAATGAGAAGTGCATGGATACTAAATTAAATAATGAATCGATTAAGTTACCAGTTTAGATAACTACTAATTACTTATGCCTATTTTTAAATAAATAAACTATGTTGCATTTCCTTTAATTGTTAAATAAGTTCTTTTTACACTTGTTATAGATGGAAATGAGACAATGTAAATACTTAAATGATGAAATATAATGATCGAATGAAAGAGGAGTTAACTATTGGATCTGATTCTATTAGTGATCCAATGGATAAGATTGAAAATGAGTAGAGAAATTATCTAAATCTAAAATGTCCACTTTTGATACACACACACACATGGATGCTTGATTGATAATTATAACGGTCGCCAATGCTTGTGCCTGGTATCAGCTGCGAGGCCAGCTATATCTGTTACGGGCATAGAGGGAGTAAGCTAGCCTCCCTATGACTTGCTTCGTAAGTCGTTCAGCCAACCAGGTACCGAGGGTGTTGGTTACACTTTGCTATTACGAGATCTTGGATGGTTATTCTAGTACCCCATAGTGGGGAGGACTAGCCATCTGCCAATGTAGGGTAGCTCCCCACATTTTTATCATAAGGATCGTAGTTACCACTTCACCCTATTAGCTGGGACCCCAGGATGATTAACTAGGTGATAAAACGGACGTGCACCATCTCAACCAAAGGTGTAGGCCATATGCAATATACTATCTAGGATATTGCAGCAAGATCTTACGCCTTCAGAGGAAGCTGATTTGAAGAATAAATGATTGGAATTGTGGTAAGACATCGAACATAGAATAATCAAAGACAAATTAAAATGAATAAGAATAGTACTTGTTTTCCTTGTTTTGTACTTGCTTGGAGTATTTCTCTTCCGTTGCTTTGCTACTCTACTCAGCGTTTGTTGACGTTTCTTTTTTAACTCTCCACTCAGGTCCTAAAGAGTTGCCACTGAACTCTGTGTCTGCAGCAGTTGACGGTGCCTAACCGAGTACAATACCATAGTTGGTAGTTACAGTTTCGGATTTCATTGTTCCTTCTATTTGATCTCATTATAGTTATTCAATTTAGTTCTTGCTTAGTTTTTCCTTTTAGTTGTACCTATACTTGTGATGGCTATGAATTTCCTTTTAATAATAAGTACAATTCAATTTATTCTACTTTCCATATTATTTGTGACACAATGTGTTGTGAATGATTTATTATGTGTATGCGCTGCATAATCAAATCTTGGGTATTTGATGGATCAACTCGAGTCCCTACTACGGTGGGGATTCGGGTTGTAACAATCTTGATGTTATGTTTTCAAGTAACATCGACAATTGGAGTACAGCAATACCCTCACACCTCACTATCATTCTCGGATTTGAAGCCTTCTCCTCAACACTAGGGCTGCTAATAAAACTAAACATTTCAAAAAAATTCGATACAAGTTCGTTGAAAAAAAAAAAACGAATTGAAGATGATCAATAAAACTAAGTACCATAACAAATTGAACATCAACATAATGTATATTCATTTGATAAAAGTTTGAAGTCGAAAACATATATATTATATTACATATATAATACATATGTAGGAAAAAAAAAACATTTGCAAATCCATTCAAACATAAAAAAAACTCAAAAGGCTTGCCACCAACCTGTTAAGCCCACTTGTGAGGCTTACACGATCACACCACACGAAAACCCATCCCCTCCCCGCCACCTCCATCCCCACCCCATCTCAGAATCTCAAAACCTCTATTTGCAAAACCCTAACCCTACTCCCAAGATCCTTCCCTTGTCGTTGTTGCCAGCCACCTCCATCATTGATGCCAGAGCATCACCATCTTCTTCCATTAGCAACTCCCTCGTCGTCACCCTCAAGGTCACTGCAAACTCCTCAATCCTCTCCCTTCCTCCTCTACATTTGTTGGACTGTCATACATATCCTACAACACTTTCTCCCCCTAACTAGCCATGACCACCACCACTCAGTCATTGTGACCACCTTCCTAAGCCCTTGAAGGCTCAATCACACACCTATCCTCCTCATAGTCCCCTCTCGATTGGCCACCAACACTCCCCTATCCTCCTCATAGTCCCCTCTACCCCCCTCTGTGGCTTTGCCTTTGGTCCCCTTCATTCCCTCTACCTTTCAGTCTCCTACACCACACTTTGCCTTGTAATCACCACCACTAGCAACTTAGTGCCCAGCTACCACGTCCACTACCGTCACTAGTCCCAATCCCCAACATCACCACCTCCCATGATCACCTCCCATCCCAATCACCACCACCTCCTCCCATAATCACCTCCCACCCCAATCATCGCCACCACATCCCCCTCTATGACTCTTCCGTCCCTCTCTCTACCCATCCTCTTTGCCTTCTCCAACCCTTGTTTTGCCCCGCCCATCCTTCCCCCCCCCCCCCCCAATCTTTTTTTTTTGTGTGAAAGATACTTGTGATTGTAAATGATGCTCTTTTTTTTTCAAACCTATTAATATTTGTGTGATGCTTCACTAAAAGGGAAAAATTTGTGTGTGAATTATAGTGTATTACTTTTGAAACAAATATATAGCTTTAACCCTCAGATTACGTGGACAAACATCTATGCACCTACCTCTGAAGAGCTTACTCCTCATGGTTTTTGTTTTGATCTCTCGATGTTAATATTCTTGCATGTTTTCTTATATGTTTTGTGTTTCTTATTTTGTGGGGGCTTGGTTGTGTGTGATATGTTTTCGTTATGAACAAAAAGTTGAACCCTATGATCTTCTTCTAGTGGGGATGGGACTTAAGCAACGTGAAGAAGGTGGGTACCCACTATGACTAGGGTAAAGTTCCTTATCATAGACCACCAATAAGTCATTGGAGTCCATGGTTCAACCTTCTTGACCTTGATTTCATCACCACTAGCCAACGCTCTCAAGCCAACCATGTCATCATGGGAATCGAGGAGCATGCTTAGCAGATCATCAAGGTATCTAGAATGAATAGATAGTGGATGTTTATGTAAGTCAAGTATAATAGTTTCTTCAGGAATTCAATGGTAATTCTAGTGAGAAAGAGAAGGTGGATAAGATGGTTGTCCAGTGGATCACAATTCTACGATGCGATCAAGGCTACAAATCAAACAATTTGAATTCAACTCAAAGTTATTGAATTAAATATTTGATAAAAGGTTCAATAGAAAAAAATAAGGTGAACATAAATATTAAAACTAAATTCAATAACTCAATGAACCAAATACAATCATAACGCATACTCCTTTGATAAAAATTTAAGTTTAAAAATATATATAAATAAAAAGTTATAACTTTCTACAACCCATTCAACACAAAAAAGAAAAAAAAATCCTTAGTTGTAATCCACTCCCCTCACAGCATTTACCAACAAAATCATCCCAAATCCTCCCCCCCCCCCCCCCCCCACACAAATAACTCATGAATCCCTCTCCCTCTCCTTGCATTGTTGACCTCCGCTATCTCCTCTCCAACAAAATGCTAACCCCTACGCTAAGATCCCTCTCTCATCGTCAGCCACCAGCCGCCGCCATCTTCCTTCATCAGCAAGTCGCTAGCTCCCTCATTGTCGTCCTCGAGGTAAGCTTCCTTTGCTCCCTCATCTCTTCCCCCTCTACATCCCCCACCCCTCGACTGACCACCACCAGTCCCTCCCGCTCTACTCCACACAACGATCCCCTAAGTTCCTCCATCAGCAATCGTTGCGATTCTACCCATAGCACACAAGTCCCTCTCTTCATCAACAAGTCGCTCGCTCCCTCATTGTCGTCCTCGAGGTAAGCTTCCTCCGCTCCCTCATCTCTTCCCCCTCTACATCCCCCACCCCTCGACTGACCACCACTCCGACCCCGATCACCACCACCAGTCCCTCCCGCTCTACTCCACACAACGATCCCCTAAGTTCCTCCATCAGCAGTCGCTGCGATTCTACCCATAGCACACAAGTCCCTCTCCCTCCTCTCGCAACCTCAACCTTCGCTATATCCTCTCCCACGAAACCCTAGCCCCCACACCAAGCTCCCTCCCTCTCCGCTAACCACCTGTCGCCACGATGTTCCTCCATTAGCAGGTCGCCGACTCCCTTCTTGTCGTCCTCGAGGTAAGCTTCCCTTCCTTCTCCCTCATCTACATCGCCCTCCCCTTGGATGACCACCACTCCGACCCCAATCACCACCACCAGTCCCTCCCACTCTCCATACAACGATCCCCTAAATTCCTCTATTAGCAGTCGCTGCCAATCTACCATCCCCCTCCCCCTCTATGGATCTTGACAACATTTCACCAAGTCATGCAAGCACTCTTCATGAGTTAAAAAGACTCAAAATAATACCAAGTAGAAACTAGTATCTCTAGAGGATCCAAAAGCCCATCTATTTGTAGTTAGCATCTGTCAACATTCAGAATCTTGACTTTTTTTGTATTAAATAGAGCTTTCCTACATGGATGCATTCTAAGTAATTAGATATATGCAATACCCATACTTTCATGTCAATATTTGGACACTAGCACGCAAGGCATCTCTATTGAATGATGTATTCTAGATGAATGGTTCGTGTTTGTTTCTTCATAATTGTCTTCGCTCCGAAAATTCTACTTCTCTTGGAGGGTAAACCAAGCAAATGAAGAACCTTCAATTCCTATCAAAATATGCGGTTTCTATCCAAGTGCTACTCTCGTTTATTATGGGTTCAAATTTTGGGGGAGGGAACAGGTGGTGGTGGTGGTTTGTGGTTGGCTATTGCCTGATGTATTATTTTTTTCCCGATGTATTAATATCTGTTACTATCATTTTGCTTTGATCAATATATTTATCAATTTCATGAAACAAGCCATCTATAATTTGGCTTGTGCTTCCTATGTGCATCATATATGTGCTAGTTGTGTTTTTTTTTCTGTGTGTGCTTCAGAACAAACTAGTTGATAACCTGTGGGAGTATAATTTGTATACTAAACCCTTATCTTTTTATTAAGTTAGACATAGTCTAAAATTTTTCAGGATTCTAGATCAAATTTTTTGGGATCAGATTCTCATCTAATATAGTTTTGAAATTGGTTTTTTTTTCTATTAAAATTCGTGTTTTCAATTCAGATCCACACAAGCATGATTTCTTGGATCTATACCAGTGCATAAATTAACTTAACATAATAGGAGTTATCAACAAATTTGTAAAAGTAAGAAAGCAAAATAAATTTTGAGAGTTTTCCCAACATTATATTTGAACTTAGCAGATACCACACTCTATAGACCATTTAGAGAACAATTCACGATTCATGGAATGCTCGTGGCCATCCGACCTATACCCTAAATGAATGCATCAATGCAAAACCTACCAAACATAACAAAAATTCAGAATTGCAAAACTGTTTCACGATCACATTACGAAGCACTAATAGCTTCTCCTTGCAACCTCATGAACACCAGCTACCATCAATCTCTCCAATTTGCTCGTGGTTGGTAGACACATCATGGTAACCAATAAGCAAAATGATATGTTGATCAAATCATTATCTTTAAGAACATGAATAACCTTGCAACCTGTTCGAAGTTGTGGCATGCGCTTCAGCCTAACCACTTTGCTAAGTATTTCTGGTTAGTTCTAATCATCTTATTTCAAAATCAAACAAACAAATTTACTAGATAAAAATGACAAATGTTGATGTACATCTATTTTTTTGTTCAAACTACTTAAGTAACCTAGAAGAAGCCTAAGGCCTGTTAGAGCGGCGATCCTAAATCGACGCCCTGATATCCCACAAAAAAAAATCATGATCAATTGATCACCATGCCTCAAATGTAAACAAGGATCACAATGGTACCATGATCTACCATACGGTGATTGCAATGAGGATCAGGCCTGCTGATGCATGGGGGCGACTGCGTTGGCGATGATGGTGTGTTGACCACACCTAGGTCTCGTGGGAAGATACGTAGTGGCACCATGGCGGTGACATTCACTAGTAATGATGGTTGTGTTTTGTGTGGGGATGGTGGTCTTCATTGCTTGTGTGAATATGGAGGTAGAAGGTGCTTGTAATAGGATAGGTTCATATCCTATTGTGCTTGGTATTGTCTACCAATATCTATCTTTGGCCCTTTTGATGGTAGTATTGCAATGGGATCGATGGCTACATAGGAGATCAATGTGTGTTGGTGTGGCCATGGCAATGGTGAAGAACATGATCTTGAAGATTGTGCCTAGCATTACTTTCGGGCGATAGAGAATTGATTTAGGGGTGTTGATTCACCTCACGGGAGGTACTACCCTGTTGAAAACCCCATGAAGTCTGGGCATGTGAAGTTGGTAAGGTGGAAACTGGTAATCGAGTCTCTCTATCCTATCATCATGACTGATAATGCTTAGTTATCCTTCATATTGTAGTTACCAAATGTGCACTGTGCTATAAAGTTACCTATGAATTTGTTGTCGGTTAGCATATTTATAAAGATCTTAGATGTTGAGTTATATCTAATGATAGGCACTACCACCAAGACAAGCAAACCAATGAGACGATTGGTGGTGAGGTCGAGAAAGATGTATTGCATCTTCTTGATGTTCCATCTCAATTTGTTGGATCCATCTCTATATCTACAAATCCTTTGTTGTGGCATCAACGACTTGGTTACTCGTGTGAAAAAATTACCAAATGTTTCTTAAACTGGCACCTAGTATTGCTTTTGATTATGAGGCTTATCAATTGGGGAAACATCATCGAAGCACATTTTCTAAGTGCACAGAAGAGATTAACATTTCTCTTTTCTACCTTGTAGATTGTGATATCTAAGGTCCTAATCAAGTAACAAGTGTCAAAGGCTACAAATGCTTTGTGGTATTTATGGATAATTACAATAGATCTACCTCAAAGATCTATTGTCAAAGGCTACAATAGATCTTTCCTTATGAAGAATCGCACAGAGATACTTTAGATTATGAAGCAAATTTTTGTAGAAATTGAGATCAAGCATTCTTCAACCATACATGTCTTCTTTACTTGTAAAAGAACGACAATGCGCTATGGCTCATGCAGGTAGACCTCTAGACCTTTACTGGTAAAGGAACTCTGCATCATACATCATGTGCAAATATCTCATAGCAGAACAAGGGTCACAGAGCGAAAGCTTTGACACATATTGGATATTGTCAGGACCCTTATTGTGTTCATGAAGGCACCAAAGCAATTTTGGGGAGATGCAATATTCGCAGTCACATATCCAATCAACAAGGTGCCATCATCAGTCCATCTAGGTAGGATTCCTTACCCGGTACTAGACCCAGCATTTAAGTGACCCTTTAACTTGCCCTTGGGTATATTTGAATGCACTTATTTTGTCCAGGCCTTTGGCGCCCAAGACAAGTTTTCTGCTCGAATTGTTTAGTGTGTATTGCTTGGGTATTCTTGTACCTAGAAAGGATATAGTGCCATGATCCAATGCATCGAAGATATATGGTGACCGCAGATGGCACCTTGTTTGAGAAGGTATTATTCTTCTTTGATGAAGGGATAAGCAGTGACTTCACTCCATGGGAGGTTTACGTGGATCATCAAAGGTACTCCCTACTTCCCATTGCTCTTCAACCTACAAAGGATTGTACAGTGCAAGGGCCACCCCTAATTGGCCAAGAGGATGTGGATGATTGATTGATTGCCCTTTGGAACTCCAGTAGATTCTATACTTTGCATCCTATTTACAACTGCTATCCACCTGTAGAGTGACTTGCAACACTTCTCTAATGTGCTTACCAGTAAACTACCACGTAAAGACTATGAGGAGGCCTCACAGGTTTCTTGTTGGAGAACAACCATAGATGATGAGATGACTGCACTGGTCGCATGCAACACTTGGGATTCGATTCCCTGTGATCCTAACGCAATCTTAGTTGATTATTAATGGGTGTACACTATCAAATATCAAGACCAAGCTGATGGTATAGTGGATAGATTCAAGGCACACCTAACGGGTAAGGTCATCATCCAGACCTATGGCGTTAATTATCTTAAGACCTCTCTAATGGCAAGGGTCTCTATATGTATCATTTTATCCGTAGCAATAAATAGGCTATGGCCTTTTTATCAACTAGTTATTAAAAATGAATTCTTGTATGGAGACCTCATAAAGGTAGTGTACATGCGCTAGCCCTCGGGTTATGCAATTCAGGGGGAGTGTGTTTGCAAATTGAACAAAACCATTTATGGCCTCAAACATATCCCTAGTGCATGATTTGAAAGGCTAAGTACAGAGATGTAAAAAATTGATTTTAGCCAACCTTCATTTGGTCACTCAATCCGGTGTTCCATGAGACGACCAAGCATATTAAAGTAGATTGTCATTTTGCATGAAATACAAATATAGAAGGAAAGATTAGTACTCCATACGTCACTTTTGAGATGCAACTTGTAAATATCCTCATAAAGGCTCTAACTAGGAAGAGACATCTATGCTTATGCAACAAGTTGGTATTTGTAGATATCTACGTTCTAACTTAGTTGGGAGTATTAGAGAATAAATTAGATTAGATATTTTAGGATATAATAGTTAGGTTTGGTTGTATTACTGTTTTTAACTTTTCTTAATTTTAGTAAGTGTTTCAATGTGTTTTATTACTTTTCCTTTCATATCTAAGTCCTTTCTATATAAAGAGGGCAAAGTCTTGCTTAATAAAATAATACTAAAGTTTATTTTCTCAACATTAATAACCAGATTTAGATGCACAACATTGCTCAAACAAGAAAATAAATTTTCAAACTCAGATTTGAGTTGCATTTGAGGCACTATGTGCTTGATTTTTTTATTTTAATTTTGGATTGATTGATGGATAAATCATTAGAATTCTAAGCTTTATAGCAACGTGGTGATTGTGAGTGTTTTTACGCTAGAAGTTTGGTGTGTAAAATTTGGGCTTGGGATTTAGAAAAAAATCCGGAAACATTTATCTCCTGATTTCACGTCTGCAATTTCCTTTTCATCGGTTATGATAATGGATTTCTTAACTGTGGGGGAGTATCCTAAGAAATCTTCTTGGTGTATTTGGTATTGTAAGGCTCTGGCCAACAACATGGAGGAAAAGCATGAGAAAGAGGGGTAAACCCTTGATTGGACATACCTTGTTGGGTAATGATGGTATTATATATGTGCATACAAATATAATCAATAAGCTGAATTTTAGATATTATAAGATCCTTGGAAGCACATCCCATGCTAGACTTGTGTTGCTATTGGTCTTCGAATGGAAAACTAGAGGTGGACTCCTTAGGAGGTGAGATCGATGTTGACTACGGTAAAAACCTATCTTGTACCTCACCTCCAGCTCATCTCAGCTCCAAGCAAGCTCAAGCCAACTCCTGAACCCAACTCAGCTTAGCTACTAGCAAAGAGCTAGCTAACTGAGCTAGTTGTTGAGTCCGCAGGAAGCTCTACTTCAACTCTTCTTAGCACCATATAAGATCAAGCCAACTCAAAGCAACTCCTCCTAACTCAATTAGCTACCAGCTAACCCTAGCTAGCTAAGCTAACTCCAATACCTAAGCTCTCTACCTTAATGGCTGGCCAACATGATACAAAATTCACCACAAAACAACCACCTTCTCTTCCCTATTTTTGGCGCAAAGAATCACAACCACCACCACCCTTTGCACCCCTTCAATTTAACACCAAAAATGGCCCCATCACTACCATCCCTTCAGTGCAAATTGCCAATAACCACCACATGAACTCTCCATCCTCAAGCCATCATCAACCAGCGCTAACTCCAATACTCAAATTCCTACCATACTCCTCTACCCTAATGGCCAACCAACATGGTACAAAATTCACCACAAAACCACCACCTTCGCTTCCCTTTTTTGGCACCAAGCATCACAACCACCACCACCCTTGGCACCCCTTTAATTTAGCACCAAAAATGGCCCCATAACTACCATCCCTTTTGGAGCCAAATTGCCTATAGCCACCACATGAAATCTCCATCCTTCATCCATGATCAACCACCATCTCAACCCTCCATTTTGGCACCAAAAACACATCTTCTAGAACCCTATTTTGGTGCCAAAATGATGGCAGCCTTCCAAAGGCGACACCACCTATGGTGTCCCTTGACCATCATAACCACACAATTCTCATCCTATAAATAAACTACCCTACCACTACATAATCTCCATCCTTGGCTACATATTTCCTACACCAAAAACACAACTCAAGGCCAAGGAAGAAGAAGAGTAGACGTACACATTGGGATTCAGGAAGGCCATCACCATGTCTTCATAGTCTATACACTCTACTCTCTTTGTCCTTGGGTCCAAGCCAATGAGTAAGCTTTAGGAGGATGTCTAGGCAAGAAGGGTGGACATCCACCCTAGGAGGAGCTAGTAGAGGAAGCATTTCAAAGGGTAAGAAAAAGCCCTCTTCAAGTTCGGAACCAACCACATTTGGAGCGCGAGCAACTTCAATTATTAGGGAGACTCTTCTACTTTCTTTTTCTTTATATTCACTTTTGTAGTAGAAGCATTCCTCTACTTCAAAATTATTATGTGGAATCCCTCTACACAATTGAACTTCCCAAGCCTTTATAAACATTAGTTCTTCTTGATCAATATTTCAAGTGTCTTTCATTTCATGTGCTTTATTTTCAAGTTTCTTTATTTGCGTTAGTGCACTTACTACACCTTTCTAATTATCTTAAGCGCATTTGCCTAGGGTGAGCTAAGAAAAATAGGATTTTCTTCTTTCATTTACTTAGGCGTATTCCTTATTCTCGTTGCCCCGATTTGAAAAATCCTAAAAACTCGCAAAAACCAAAAAGAAAAGAGGATTTGCGCCAATGAGAAATTGTCATTTTGATAACTAAAATTCACCTCCTTCGACGACCCTAGATACTCCCCCTATCTAGGTTATAAATTTTGAAAATTAATCAAAATTTACGTCTCTCAATGACACAAAAATCCACTTTACAAAATCAGGTATTTTTCATATCAATGACTTCCCTCACTTAACTTGGATGTTCCTACTGAAGACAAAGTCTGAGGCAAGTGACATGATCAAGACGTTTGTAGTATAGGTCAAAAATCAATGCAGAGCCACTATAAGGGTAATTAGATCTAACAATACCGTGGAAATGTGCAAGTGCTCCATTCGCACCTTCTATAAGGAACATGACATCATCCAACAAACCACCTAACCCTACACATCACAACAAAATGGAGTGGCAAAGAGAAAGCATCGGCATATTCTGAACATAGCACAGGCACTTATCCAAAATAGCCTGGCTATGTCAAATTGGGGAGATACGATGTTAACTACATGCAACGTCATTAATCAAATGTCATCTACAATGTCGTTCAACAAAGTCCCTATTTAATTCTTTTTCCAAATAGAGAACTTCTTGGAGAACCCCCTAACAGTTATTGGATGCATGGATTTTGTACATCTTTATGGTCCCAATAGAGACAAGCTTACAAGACGACCATCCAAGTGTGTCTTTGTTGGATATTTCAGGATCCAAAAGTGCTAATGCTCAGCGTTGATATCACTTTTATGAAATCTATTCCCTAAAATTCTTCATCAGGATCCCCCCAACTAACCACATCATAGCTTTAGGATCAATTCTAGCAACACCGAATACAACTTTGAACTTTCCTTTCAAAAAAAATACAACGTTGAACTTAACAAAATCAGGGTTTGATGTACACTGATATATCGGTATTGTCATGTCAGCACATATCGATATCACCCTTAGTATCTTTTTTCCATGATATCGCTGATATCTCCAATAAATTTTCGATATGTCACCAATATCATAGACTTTTGTTAAATTTTAGAGTTATACATGCTAATGTTCTTGCCCCCTTGTAATCCATCAAATATGTCAAATTTAGAGCTGTACATCCCCTGTCAAGGATTCATTCATTGCACTTGATTTTACTTATTAAAAATATGAAGAAGATTCTAAATCGTGGGTAAAAAATACATTAGCATCTTCAAACCTTTCTAAAAAGATGCATAAAATCAAGCACTTTGATAATCCATTGGGAATATCGAAAGGGCCATCTTGTCATCTTCCTTTGATTAAACGATGTCATCCATGATGGTTCTTCTTTCTTTCCCCCACAACAACCTAAGGTTGACAGGCTTACTTGTTTCAACATGATTTATCTAAGTACTTGCGCACTGACTGTTTATTGATCTCTACTAATCTTACAAACTGTGTATTATGCAATGATGGGTACAATCTCTTTAGTTATTTGAGCATTTATATTTGTCCATTATATACATTTATGTTACCTAAACATTGTCTTCTTTCACCAAGTGCATCTTTGTTGGTAGAAAATGTGATTTCATGTGTTGAGCTCATAATGAGAAAAGTAATAAGGTGGTTCAAGAAATGTGAGATAGTTCAATGAAAAATAAAAGAGTATTGGAATAGAGAACATGTTATAACTGATAAGAAAATCAGAGCTCTAGTAATTTGACCATTTATATTTATTCATTGTATACTCCTGTGTAATCTAAATTGTGTCTTCTATCACCAAGTGCATCTTTGGTGATAATATTTGTGATTTCATATTTTTAGATCATAATGAAAAGAGTAATAAGGTAATTTACAAAATCTGAGATAGGTTAATGAGAAAAAAAAGAGTATTGGAATAAAGAGTATGTTGAAACTGATAAAAAAATCAGTGCAACTAAGACATGATTTCAATTGTCAACAATATGCAACGAAAATTTCTGTGAATATTTTTCAATTATTATCATATTCTATATACTTTCTTTTCAATATATGACTTTATTGATATGCGACTAATACATTTCTATCATATTTTCATTCAAAATTTATTATTTTCTTCTTCTAGGCATCTCTTCATGATGTATTAGTTATTAAAATATTAATTTTCATAAAATTTGTGACATTTTAGAACATTTTGAATCTTTTCAAATGATTTCCCCAATATTCACCAATATCAACGATATATCCCCAATAAATCCATTTTTCAACTTATCGATACGATATCAATATTCATATTTAAAACCTTATAACAAAACACAAACTACAAGAAAGTAATGAAGCTCCAGGTTGACCAAGTTTTGCAGGCTGCGTATGACTAACCTTTCTGGCAATCTTCTAATAGTAATCTCACTGAAATGTGGGAGCTGAAGAAATGCTGCAATGCCTTGTGGAGAACCTCCAATAGCCACTCTCAAGCTTAATGGAACTACCTCTGAAAGCAACATCAAGTTAGATAACCCAATTAACATTTGTAAGTATAACTCGTATTTAATTTTGTAGGGAAAAGAAATTCAGATGAATGGAAGCTTAATTCAAATTAATCAATTCAGTTGTATGCTTGCTGAAAAAATAGAAAAAAGCAACGTTCAATTAGATAACCCTATTAACATTTGTAAGAGTTCAGTAGGCAAAAGAAATTCCGATGGATGGAAGCTTGATTCGAAGCAATCAATTTAGTTGTATGATTGCTGAGAAAATAGACAAACTGAAAAGAGAAAGCAAACAGCAGTGATCGGTACAGAAATATAACAAAAGATAATCTGCCATATTTGATACAATGCCCCCAATAAGCCATCACTTCACTACAGGGCATTGCAGAATGCTATTGAAAGGGCTGGCAATTGGAAATCCAGGATCTGAAGCACCAGCACTAGCAAGGAAACATGGATATTATCCCTTCTAAGTCAATTCATGGTGTACAACCGCACGCCCTTAATTAGACCTCCATTTCAGAGTTGGGATTGACAGAAACACATACCAACCAGCACAAACAAATGCTCAGAATTGCACTTGTCAAGAATTTTAAGATAGATTCCCTTGCTCCCAAAAGCCCTAATAAATATAGGCATTAAAAATGGATCCTCCCAACAAATATCATAGTCTCACTATTGCTATTGGTATATAAATGGGGAACATTATGTGACAAGCCCAAGCTTGACTGAATGTCATGAACAAGGACTCAAAAGATGCCAACTTTGATGATTCTAGTAATTGTCTTAATTTTCTAGTCTTTTGAGGTCAATCTTTAATTTGGCAATGAATCATGTGAAAACTATGCAAGTCTTATTGTCAAAATTATAGAACCCCATTAAGAAAATGCTTCCCGAGGGCAAAGATGAACTTTAGTAATATATCCTAATTTTTCTGCAAAAAATCATAGGTTTCAGACAAAAAAGGCATTTTTCCCTTTTTTGTGAAGTAACTAAAATCGTCTCAATCATTCAGCTTAGAAAACCTGGATATTCACCAAACAAAACTATCTCCGACATCCCTGAGACTTGATCATCAAATGCATTTACCATAGGATCACTCCTCTTTTGCAAGAGCATTTTGGTTAATTACATAACAATCTGTTAGCTGTTACAAAGCATTTTCTCCTACTTTAAAAACTTAAAATCAGGAAACAAATATCACAAGAATATTTTCTTAATCAAACAGAT
Source organism: Thalassia testudinum (assembly GCA_037157565.1). Lineage (NCBI taxonomy): Eukaryota > Viridiplantae > Streptophyta > Magnoliopsida > Alismatales > Hydrocharitaceae > Thalassia > Thalassia testudinum. The sequence goes on from JAZHRO010000030.1 coordinate 62,949,248, forward strand.
ACTTTTTCCATGAGACTTGCCTCAACATCCACTTAATTAAATGCAATTTAAATCTCTATAGGTAAATGCACCCTAAAATGATTGATCTAATAAAAAGAATATTTTCTAATAATCATACATAAAAACACAAAGATGTTCTCCAAGCCTAAAGCACCAATAGATGTTATATGAGAGAGCAATCAACAAGTGTAAAGTGCAAATTGTGAGAGCAACTGACCCTAAAGAATTGCCATAAGTGGAAAGGCTCAATCACTGGTTAGTAATTATTCTTCAATTTCTACTTCTTTAGAGGTGAGACTATATTCTGAACATGTCTCCCCACGGCCATCTTTCTTTGGGTCCAACAACAGCACATTAAAGTGGAAGCTTCACCTCCGTCTTTGGATAGATTTCACTCTCAAACAATGAAAGAAAACCCAACTCAAAAGAAATCAACTTAAGCAAAGAGAATGTGGGACTATTTTCTGAATGGCAAATTTCAGCAAATTAATAAATGGTGAACTACAATCTTTCAATATTCAAATAGCCTAAGAGTATAAGGATAATATTAAATGTATCTTTTTGAGAAAAATAATCTTATATGTATTAAAGGAAGGAATGTGTAAATATCCCATTATATATTGAAGAATCATAAAACAAAAACAAAATGCTTATGAAAGGAGAAATATTTTTTTTGAAAAGCTATGAAAGGAGAAATATGAGGCAGAGACTTCCAAAGTTGGAGTGGTGCTTATACAAGTACCAGCAGAGCATGGTTAACACTTCACCATGTACTTTAAAAATAAATATAGAAAATTGTCTACCTTACCTGAATTGCTGAGGCAACTCGAGCAAGTGCTTTCACCATATGCTCCACCACATTCTCATTCTTCGGCTCCCTACATGGCACATTTTCGGAAATTTACTCTAGAAGAACAAACTAAAGAGAACCATATATGCTCCACCACATTCTCATTCTTCGGCTCCCTACATGGCACATTTTCTGAAATTTACTCTAGAAGAACAAACTAAAGAGAACCATGCAGAAGTGCCTATTCTCAAGCACATCCTTCATTCTAAACAGTGTGAATTTATATTGAGTTTCTATTCAGTGAAAACTTGCTTTCAAGCCTAGCTTTTTAGCATATAGCAAGTGAGTGTTCAATCGATTTGTAAGTAACATTACCACCAACATAGAAAAGGTCAAATCATGTAGAATATGTATGCCATCATGACTCCACTGTCGAACATATAATTGGAGCTATATATACCTCAATCAGGCCACTAAATTTTAACAAGCACAACATGATTAAAGCACAAGCAATTGCAGGAGCTTCCATTTCATGTCGCAATTTGCTTAAATATGCAGTACCATGTCAAAGAAATTAACTCTTTTAAGAATTTTACTGATAAAAGATACAGGAAACTAAATAAATTGATAATCAAGAACTGATCTCGTAAATAATCATGCAACTATACAACAAATGTGATAAAGCTCCCTCTTCATATTATCAGCAACCAAATGTAGGACGAACGCAACTAGTATATTCATGACAATCATATAATGAAATTTATATGAGCATTTTGGTTAATTTTGCATATCAACGTGTGACTGAAAAAAGAAATCCTAGCAAACAGATAAATTTAAATTATGGAAGCCCACATCATGACGATGAATTATGTATTCCATTCTATGTATATGATTACCAACATGCTTATCAACATCCTAGAGCATATGCATATCAACAAGGCTCATATTGCTCACAGGCTAAGACTAGAAGTATAATCGACCAAAAAGCAGTGTAGATCACTGCAGACAAGCTGGACACAGGTAATTTCTGCTAAAGATGTGCCCATGCAGGGACCATATGCATAGTAGGCCACAGTTATAGAGGCAAAACCCCAAGCAGTGCATGTGGATCAGTAAAAAGAACAAGTTATTGCAAGAATAGAATAGAAGAAAGAGTCAGAAAACAAATGTGAAAAAATCTCCCAAGTCACACCTGATCATGGCTGAAGGAAGCATATATTCCAATGGTGCTTTGTCTTTAAAATAATAATAAGAAGTAAGAACACAAAGATGTTCTCCAGGCCTAAAGCACCAATAGACCTTTTATGGGACAAAAGTCAGCAAGTGAAAAGTGCATATTGTGAGTGCAACTGACACCAAAGAATTGCCTTGAGAGCAACTGACACCAAAGATAGCGACCGCTGGTGGCTTACGCTGGTGTCTTACGGTGGGGGTTAGGGTTTCGTGGGAGGGGTGAAATGTTGTCAAGATCCACATACGGGGAGGGGGATCGTAGATTCGCAGCAGCTTCTGATGGGGGAGCTTAGGGGATCGTCGTGTGGAGGAGAGCGGGAGGGACTGGTAGTGGTGATCGGGTTCGCAGCGGTGGTCCACCAAGAGGAGGGGGTGTAGAGGAGGATGTGGAAGAGGAGGAGAAGCAGGAGGATGAAGAGAAGCTTACCTCCAGGAAGACAAGAAAGGAGCCAGCGACCCACTGATAGAGGAAGATGGAGGCGGCTGGTGGCTGACGGCCAGAGAGGGAGCTTGGTGTGGGGGTCAGGATTTCGTGGGAGAGGAGATAGCGAAGGTCGAGGCTGCGAGAGGAGGGAGAGGGACTCGTGTGCTGTGGGTAGAATCGCAGCGGCTGCTGATGGAGGAACTTAGGGGATCGTTGTGTGGAGGAGAGCGGGAGGGACTGGTGGTGGTGATCGGGGTCGGAGTGGTGGTCGGCCGAGGGGTGGGGGATGCAGAGGAGAGGAGGGTGTAGAGGGGGAAGAGATGAGGGAGAGGGAGAGGAAGCTTACCTCGAGGACGACAATGAGGGAGCCGGCGACCCGCTGATGGAGGAAGATGGCGGCGGCTGGTGGCTGACCGCGAGAGAGGGATCTTGGCCTGGGGGTTAGGGTTTCGTTGGAGAGGAGATAGCGAAGGTGACAAAGCGAGGAGAGGGAGAGGAACTCATGAGCGCTTTTTTTGTTTCGGGTGTGTGTGTGTTTGTGTGTGGGACAGGGTGTCGTGGGGAAGGATTCAGGACCTTCCCTTATCGAGACATTTATACTTTCAATGTTGAACACATCAAACATATTATCATTGAAGGAGAAATTTTGATGTGCATTAATCAATTTCTTACACCTTCAGGTGATATATTTTGATTTTTAGTAAAAATTAACTTAAATTTTAACTTAATAAATTTAAATTATAGCATATGAGAATACTATAATATCCACCAATTGAAGATCGATGGTTAACAAGTCATGATAAATTACCCATATTTCAACTAACATACTATCAACAGTATCAATAGCGAAAGTAGATAATGCAATCACTCTATCTTATTTATCACAACAGATCACTGTCGTTACAGAGAATAATCTCACTGCAGCATCCACCTGTATTTGAAACTCCCATTGTCTTCCTCCACACACCTGTAGCTGACCAACGCTCTATCCCACAATATTGGTAAGCTCCCTCATATTATCATTCGACGTATAGAATTTCACCAAGTTCAACGCTCATTCCACTACCACCATAGGATCCAACTAGACCCCATTCATTACCGTACCACATCTATGTATCCAAAGGGAGTAAACAATATAGAAAACAAACATTCCTAAATCACCTACCATTCCAAACATTTATCAATTTTCATTAGTAGCTCCAGCCAGGAATCATGTGGAGGAAAGGATACCACTCCCCAAAAGAACCATACCATCCTCATAAAAGAGCATTCCACCATCAAATGCTCCTAAACTTTTTCATGCTCATGACAAAAGGGACAGGTAGTATCCTCAATATGCATCCTTTTTCCCAACAATCCCCTATAAGGTAGCACATTAGTTAGGACTTTCCACATAAACATCTTAACCTTTGGTGCAACATCCTTCATCGGCCAAATTTGCTGATAGAGGCCGATTTGCACTCTCGTTGGACCCGCAGCTGCACCCTCCTCCTGTAGCATTGCCCAATACGATGACTTTACAGAGAAATCCCCGTTTATATTTGACTTTCATATAATCTCATCCTCCCTCCTATGAACCGGTCGCTTAATGATTCTTTCTGCCAGGTCAGCGCAGAAACTTGTTGAAACCAACTCTACATTCCAACCCTTGCCATCCTCAATAAACAGTTCAACTACCTTCTCCAACTGCATCACTTTAGGCTCACTGGGGAATACACAGACCCCATCACAATCAAGCCAAGGATCAGTCCATATGTTTACCTTCCTCCCATCCCCAACCAACCACAGTATATTCTTAAACATAAATTCTTTTATACTGGCCAAAGCCTTCATAAACAAGGAATCCGTCGGTTTCATTGTATATTCCCACAAACTCCCATTGGGAAAATATTTCCCTTTAATCTATCTTTGCCAAATTCATTCTTCTTCCTTACAAAGCCTCCACCCCATTTTACATAGGAAGGCTAAATTCACTAATCTCATGATGTGAAATCCTAAACCACCCATCTTTTTTGGTAGACATAATTTCTTCCAGGCTGTTACATACATGCAGTTCTTACCTTCCATTTTTCCCCACCAAAAATCTCTCATAAGACCATCGAGTTTGGCACAAAGCTTATTTGGGAAAAGATTAATGGTCATTAAATGACAAGGAATAGCTGTAAGGATTGACTGAATCAAAACACTCTTGTTGTCCTGCGATAGAAACTTGCCTTTCCAACTAGCTAATTTTTCCATAAACTTCCCAAGTACTACTATCGTCAACCTATACTGTATCAAAAATAGGACATCCCAAATACAACTCCTTCTTTGTCACTTTCCCCAACTTTAGGATTTCATTAATCTTATTCTGCATATCCTGTGAAATACCTCCACTAAAGAAAACTTCAGACTTATCATAATGCACTTTTTGCCTCGAACAGGCCTCATAATCTGGAAGAATGTCTTTCAAATTTATAGCTTCCTTCTGCTCTGCTCTCACAATCAAAACCGTATCATCCGCAAACATCAAATGGGTAAGTGGCTCCGTATTCCTATGCAATCTATACCCATCAATTACATTACTATGCAGCACATACTCAAGGCTCCTCGACAAATATTCTGAGCATAGTATAAAAATAAAGGGGGAGAGGGGGCATGCTTGCCTTATCCCACGGGTAAGAACGATTGTTCTCATCAGTTCTCCATTCACTAAAATCTAAAATGAAGCTGAAGTTACACAAGACATAATCAACTTGATCAACGTCATCGGTAAACTAATCTGCATTAAATAATATTGAATAAATTCCCATTCAATCCTATCATACGCCTTTTCCTTGTCCAATTTGATGATCATCGATCCCTTTCTTCCACTGGACTTCTTCAAGGAATGAATAGCCTCCTTTACCAAAACCACATCATCCTCTATCTGTTTCTCTGATATAAATCCAACCTGTTTTGTTGAGACAATCCTCTTTAACAGCGGTTTAATTCTCTTCACCACCAATTTTTCTACTAGCTTATATAAGGTGTTGGTTAAACTAATTAGTCTAAAGTCCTTTAGCTATACAGGAGACTGAAACTTCAGTGCTAGCATTATAAATGTACGACCCATAGGTGAAGGCATGTTCCTATCCACAAAACATTGTTGTACAAATTTGATAACCTCTGTTTGTACTATCGCCCAACTGTTCTAAAAGAAAAAGGTTGGGAAACCATCAGGACCTAGACTCTTATATGGATGCATCGAAAATAAGACATTTTGAATCTCCCTAGGCTCAGGCACCTGTAAACATCTCCTTTCCTGTACTCAAATAGGGCTATCCTATACCGTAAACAAGTCCTTATGCAACCTCCCACAACCTTGCGAAGCATACATCTTAGTATAAAAGTTAAAAAACACCTCTTTAATCTTCTGAGAATCCCTAGTTTCACCACCATCAAGTATCGCAATCCAATCTATGAAGTTTCTTCTCATTCTGTTATGTGTATATACATGATGGTATCTTGTGTTTCTGTCTCCACTTGCAACCCACTCCTTTCGTGATCTTTGAAACCAATACACCCTCTCCTGCAATAATACCTCATTATACTGATCATTTAAGTCTCTTTCTTTTCCACAATCTTCTTCATTATATTCTCCATTTTGAATCTCCGCTAATTGTTTTTCAATTCCTTTCTTCCTCTCTGTCCAATTAGCCTCAACTTTAGCATTCCATTCCTTCATTTCAGCAACTAATTTACATGTTCTCTACCATATTTGCGTCCTCTCTACAACTCGTCCAACCTTTCTCCACAACATCATTATAATCATGCATGAAGCTCCATTCTACTCCCAACCTCCATACCTTGTTCTTTTTCTTCTGCCTTCTATCCAATTTTAACAGCATTGAGCTATGATCACTATTAATCGATGGGAGATTCAACACACTCGCTATAGGAAATTGGATAAGCCATCCTGACGTTGCAAAAACTCTATCCAACTTTTTCCTTATTAAATATTGCGGCCTTCTTCTATTTGACCACGTGCACACTTGACTTACAAACCCCAAATCAAGGAGCCCCAAAGAATTTGTGAAGGATCTCAAATATTGAAACTGCCTCAAAGGTGTTCTCGCCCCTCCACATTTATCTTCCGTCGATAGAATCGCATTGAAATCACCAATACAAACCAATTTTTCTTCATAACTAGATAATAATATCTCCATTCGACACCAAAAAATTTTCCTATTCTTTAGATTTAGAGTACCATACACACAAGCAAGATACCAATAACAGTTTCTATTCATTATATTAGCCAAAATACAATTTTTTTAGCATACACCACATTTACATCAAGATTTTTCCCATACAAAATACCCAAACCACCAGCCCTGCCATCTGAACTAATAGCAAAAGCATCATAACCTTTAAATTGCCTTCCCAATTTAGCAAACTTATCCTTATTTACATGCATTTCTAATACAAACAACAAGTCAGCTCCAATGGCTTTCAACAGGGACTTCAGATGTCGAATTGCAGAGGTAGATCACATCCCTCTACAATTCCAAGATAGGATATTCATTCTTCTTTGGGCAACTGAGCAGCTGATAAGGCTTAGCTGCCTCAGGCCCAGCACCCATCTCCTTCAGCATACACTTCTTTTTCCCATTTGATCCTCCCTCCTTACACTGCCCAATTTCTTCCAGCTCTCTTCCCCCCACCAACAACCCTTCCCTCCTATTGGTGCTAGAGCACCACGATCGTTTATTTTGATAATAATAAAACACTTGTTATTTAACATTTGCTTTTAAGTCATAGTTTTCAGGTCAAATTGCAAACGGAGACAAGTGTAGAGACGGAGTTTGAGCTCACATCCATGGCGGATTAGAGGAGCTTGATGGAGAAGAAGGAGCTTTGCGAGGAGCGAAAGCATGAAGAGAATATGATAGATATTATTTTCATGTATTCTTTTGTAATTCTTTTACTTTTTATTCTTTGTGTCTAGGTATATGTTAAAGAGCCTCAAAGAACTCTTAAAGTAGTCCTAGGAACACTTGCACAACCTTAGGATACTTAGGTTTTTTGTAGAGAACTTAGAAAACTAAAATAGGGTTCTGACAGCCTAATCAGACATCTAATATGGAAATCATATTATAGAATTTTATGTATTATTATTTATGATTTTGTCATCGTTAAAAAGGGGAAAATTATTGGTGCTAGAGCACCCGATCGTTTATTTGGATGATAACAAAACACTTGTTATTTAACATTTGCTTTCAAGTCATAGCTTTCAGGTCAAATTGCAAATGGAGACAAGTGTAGAGACGGAGTTTGAGCTCGCATCCATGGCGGATTGGAGGAGTTTGATGAAGAAGAAGGAGCTTCACGAGGAGCGAAAGCATGAAGAGAATAATATGATAGATATTATTTTCATGTATTCTTTTGTAATTCTTTTACTCTTTATTCTTTGTGTCTAGGTATATGTTAAATAGCCACAAAGAACCTTTAAAGTAGTCCTAGGAACACTTGCACTGCCCTAAGATACTTAGGTTTTCTGTAGAGAACTTAGAAAATTAAAATAGGGTTCTGACAGCTTAATCAGACGTCTAATCTGGAAATCAGATTAGAGAATTTTATATATTATTATTTATGATTTTGTCATCATCAAAAAGGAGGAGATTGTTGGTGCTAGAGCACCACGATCGTTTACTTTGATGATAACAAAACACCTGTTATTTAACATTTGCTTTTAAGTCATAGTTTTCACGTCAAATTACAAATGGAGACAAGTGTAGAGATGGAGTTCAAGCTCGCATCCATGGCGGATTGGAGGAGCTTGATGGAGAAGGAGCTTCGCGAGGAGCGAAAGCGTGAAGAGAAGAATATGATAGATATTCTTTTCATGTATTCTTTTGTAATTCTTTTACTCTTTATTCTTTGTGTCTAGGTATATGTTAAAGAGCCTCAAAGAACCCTTAAAGTAGTCCTAGGAACACTTGCACAACCTTAGGAAACTTAGGTTTTCTGTAAAGAACTTAAAAAACTAAAATATGGTTCTGACAGCCTAATTAAACATCTAATATGGAAATCAGACATCTGATAGTAACTTTTAAGATGTCTGACTATTGCTTCAAAGGTCCAATAACTTAGGCTGGACTTAGTTGATTCTGTTTGTTGAAATCAGACTTCCGGACCTTAGTCCAGACGTCTTAGAAGACGTCTGATGGTTATGCCAAACGTTCAATTAGTGGAACGTTGGCTAACAAAATAGACGTTGAGGAAAATAACTGTTAGGCTTCTATCAGACGTCCGTAGAGGACCCCAGATGTATGATATGTAACCGTTGAGTCTCGTTGTGAGCCAAAATCACCTTTGTCAGATTTTCTAGCTGTTTGGACCTTGGGAAATCTATTCCCGTAGTATAATAGGTTTCCATACGTTTAGACCTAGTGTCAAACGTCCTATATGTCATCTGATGGCCTTTACAGTAGAACCCTGTTTAAGTCTGATCAAAGTCAGGAAGGGAACTCGCTTAGAATCAGACGTCTGGCTTAGTTCCCAGACGTCTTAAACTAGTTTTCTAAACGTTTGATGACCTTGTTAGAATCATAAATGATTCTGATTACTGCCTGTTTTGCCTTGGGTTCAACCCCAACTACTATGGAAGCCTTCTAAGGCCTTCCAAAGACTTCCTAGGCCCTTTATAAATAGAGGACCCTTACCTTATGAAGACACACCTTGCAAGAATATTTCCACTCATATTGTGTTAATTCACTCTAGAAGAAGCTCTAACTCTCAAAGCCTAGTTCCACATCAAGAGAGCTTCATTGCCATCGTGCACTTGCTCTGCCTCCGCGATTATGAGAGCGACGAGGTTCCATCGCGTGGTTCATGCACTCCCGTCGCCAAGCCAACACACTTCCACCAAAGGGAAGTTTCTAAAATCTTATAGTAGCTAGGTTTAAGTTTTGTGGCCCTACAGGACTATTGTACTTTATTGTCTTTGATTGGGTATTCGCTTTGCGAATTTCCGTATCCATCGAGAGACTAAATACTCTTCACGAAGATGAGAGGTTTGAGGCACACTACTCTCGTTCAAAGTAGTGTTGTATTGAGGTTCAGTCACCATTGTTTAAGTGATTAGGTTAGTGGATTTGATCGACTAGGTCGATCAGGAAATCCTAAGTCGAGAGACTTAGGTGGTGGTTTTCACTCGATTTGGGTTTTCACCTAAAAATCATTTGTGCCTTTGTGTGATTGCTTATTTTTCTGCATTTTATACATCACGCATATCTCACCTCCTCCCGTAGGGAATTACACCTCCATCATTGTCATCTCTCTCGCCATCTCTTTCAGCCTCTTCTTTGTGTTCAATACATTTTTCCCCAAAAATTCAACACCATCCTTTTCTTCCATCCTCTCATTCCAGTTCCCCATCATCATATCCTCCTTAATTCCACCTTGATCTACCCCCTTCTTTCTCCTCCACAACATCAGCAACACCCAACTCTTCATTCTTCACCCCCAATCTGTCTCCTACTCCCCGGCACTGCCTTACTCTGTATCATCCTCTGTTTATCTTCTTCCACCTACCCCTTATTCGTAATCTGATTGCTCTGAACCCTATCATGCTTTGCACTATGTCAAACAAGCAAAATTTCTTCCCATTCCTCCTCCACCGGTGACACAGCTTCAACCACCCAATGAGACGAGCCTGAAGTGGAGCTATTAGCACTCTTAACCTTCGCTCTTAGCCTATCCCCGTATTTGAATTGAATCTCCCTCTCCAGACCCATTATGGGCTCATCCGATTTAATCTCCCTCATTTCACTCCTAGCTTCCAACAATATAGCACAATCCTTATACACATGACCCAGCCTTCTACAAAAGGCATAGAACCTGGGAAGCTTTTCATATCGAAGTGGGACTGAAATGGATTCTCCTTGTAGCAGATTCAAAATGATTTCCTTCAGTATCAGCTTTGCCTCCATAACTACCTTCATTCTAACAAATCTACCTTCCCTACGCTCATCCAGATCAATATCAAAAATAGCAGCAAAAGCTTTTTCAGCTCTCATCAGAACTGGCTGACACCTATACTTTGGCGGAATATCAAACAACTATATCCACAATGAGACCTTACCCAACTTATACTCCGAAGGTTAGTTCCCCGCCTAACCAACCTCTATCATAATCAAATCTCCTTCTAAATGTCATGGACATTTGTTCATCATTGATCTCACCTCTAATTCCCTAGAGAAAACCGCCATCCTCCGTTTTTCAGCAACCTCAGAAATGAAGGGAGGTTGCGACATTGACCAAGCTCTCGATAATACTTCAATGATCCCATTCATCCTCGGATTCTTATATGTAAGAACCATGAAGAACAAGCATCTCTTCCATTTTCCTGGATCTGCCAAGTCATCAGCAGGAGAAGAAATCTCCACCACCTCTTCCTTACGTATAAGCAACTTTTTCACCCCTTCAGTGATATTAGCATCCTCTCTCTCCATCCCAGCACATGGTTATTTTAAAAGAGAAAAAATAGCGAGGAAAGCAAAAACTTGCAACAAAACACTTCACTATAACTATACATTTACAAGGACCACAACACACAAACTAGTTTCACCACAACCCCAAGGACATCCAACACCTCAACACCACAAGAAACACTACACACAACACAGCCATACTGATTGCACAGCAAGAATACACCGATAAATATGCCATCTTGTGTTATTTCCTAGCACTGCCATTGCATATTAGGTAGCTATAGTTTCATTTGTAAAAAGACACTTGCATGCATTTATTTGAGAGGGGAGGATAATGCGAATAATTGGACATGTAATTAACGTCTTCATCAAGGGTTGCATTGCAAATTCATCATCCTCATTTTTTTTATTTTGACTTTGAATTTCTTCTCCATTGCGCGGCTCAAGGCATGGGCATGCACATCTTCGCGCCATTCCTCTGCCTGCAGCATGGCGGGACTTGCTCTACCAGAAGCATGGAGGGGGGGTTGCGTCTTCTTTAAAAAGCCTCGACCTCTCCCTTGCGCAGGGGGAGCCTGGAACAGAGAGCACCCGCAGACACCTTCCTCCAGGCCATCTTCCTCCCCTTTCTCTCCATACGCAGTATCTCTTCTCCCTGAAGAGACACACTGTAGGCAGGAGCAAGCTCACAGTGGTCCCACAACCACCACTGTGAGTTCCACCATCGCCTAGCTCTTTCGTGTGCAGGTGGGCGTGGTGGTTTCTCCCTCTTGATCCACTATAGTTCGCTACTTCCGCCATTGCCAGAGATTCAAGCTCCGGAGCTCCAGTAGCAGTAGTGGCCGCCTGCAGCAGCGCAAGCCACCGTGCGCAAGCCAGCAAACATCCGTAGGCTCTTTCCGCGCGTGCAGGCACCTTCCAGCGCGCCCGAGCACGCAGAACCAGTCGCAATCGGTTTGTCCACTCTGCGCGGCACTGTAGCTACTGTTCACGCCTCTCAGCGCGGAACTATAGCTACAGTGCAGTGACTAGCTTGTTTCTCACTTATCCGGTTACCACGCGCTCTCTCTCCTCGCTACGATCGCCTCCAGCCAGTCACGCATCCGCACCAGCCTCTGCATCCTCTCCCGTTCTCGCCCATAGCGCAGTGCGCTACGTTGCCCCCTCTCTCACACTCCCACACCCGCTTGCGCGCGACAACAGCGTGTGCGTTCCCTCTGTGCTCGTGCCCGCGTTTGCGCCCTTGCGAGATCAGACGACGCCCGCGGCTGCTAGATGTCTTAACTCGCCCGCTCTCTCACACTCCTCCAGCGTGCACTCCCACACTCATACACTCGTACACTCACACACTCACTTGTACACACCTATACATACTTATACATATATATATATATACACATATTCATACCTATACAACTATATATAAGTATATATACATACATACCAATATATATATATTTATTTATACATATATACCTATAGATATAAATACATATATATATATATATATATATATATACACACACACATATACACATACATGGGACCCTCCCATTAATGTTCACGAAGTTGACATGGGACCCTCCCATTCATCCACAGATCTTAGCCTTATCGCACAGAAATTGGATGAAGTCTCCGTCGTGCACAAGAAGCTGGACAAGCTTCTGGCCAATCCCGCCCGTTCTATGGCAAACACCCCCACCTCACCACTTTGTCACAATCTCAATCCTTCCAATGCCAGGCTTATCCCTAAAAACCCCGTGAGATCTTCCTTACTGAGTGTCGCGTCGAGCGATTCAGTAAGTCATGTGGATCTGGCTTCTGCAAGCCAGTATTTTGACACGGAGGACCAAGCCTCCATGTGCTCGAATGCATATTTACATGCGGACTCGTCTTCTAGCTTAGAAGACGCTTACGCCCTGGGGAATAACCCGTTCTCTGCCACTTATAACCCAGGGTGGCGAAATCATCCTAATTTCGCATGGTCCAGCAACCCCCAGCGCCAAAACACCGCGAGTGGGCCAATGCGACCGTCCGCACCCATCATCTTAAGGGCCCAGTTTAATCCTATGGCGAATCCGCCATCGAGTCCTTGCATACCGCAAACAGAACTCGCATCGAGTCCTCTTGATAAACTGATGCAAATGATGACAGGAATGTCTAAGCGCCATGAAGAGAACATGACCTCTCTTCAGCACCAATTGGCGCACCATAATGCTGAGATCAGTCAACTACGTATGGCGACTCGATCTCAGGGCACTCTTCCAGCTCAACCTGTTCCCAACTCGCGAAATTTCGTACCCCGTGGTCCTCAACCACAGGTACGACCTTCTCAGGGGCAGGTTCATCAGATTCTGCAAGTACCGAGCATTCCTACGGGATTCAGGCTAATCCCGCTGCAGCACCTCACCCTTATGTCCCTATTGTGAACCCTCCTCCGCCTTATGATCCCATTGGACCGGCAACGTCCAATGCAATTACTACGAGGAGCAGTAAGCAAACCGTCGATCCGCCTCGACCTAATCCTGGCCCATCTTTTTCATCACCCTCTCATTTGGGATGCGCACCACATTCGCGAGAGGACGATACACCCAAAGTAGTGCTAGAATCGATCCCATTCCTTGAGGCTCTACTGAGGGAGCCAAAAGGCAAGAAAAAGGATACGCAGGCGTTTGATAACCTGCGTAATTTATTCAGGGATGTTGAAATCAAGGTACCCCTATTAGAGGCTATTGACCACATACCTACTGTCGACCGATTTTTCAAAGGCTACACTACACTCAGGCGACAATCAAAGAAAACAAAGAATCCGGTGGTTCTCTCGCCTCATGCGAGTTATGCTATACTGTCAAATCTACCACCGAAGCAGAAAGATCCGAGCACACCGCTTATTTCTTGTAGCATCCAAGGCTGCAATTTTAACCTTGCTCTGCTCGATTTAGGATCTTTCATCAATCTGATACCAACCATCATGCTCGAGAAATTTACCTTAGGGAATCTAAAACCCACCCCTGTCACGTTACAGTTGGCAGATTGTTCTGTCAAAATACCAAATGGTGTGGTGGAAGACGTGGTGGTTAGGGTCAACAATCTCTGTTTTCCTGTTGACTTTCTTGTTTTGGATATGGAAGTTCCTAGCTCACTTTCTGATTGTCCGATCATTCTTGGTCGACCTTTCTTGGCCACAACCCACGCCCATATCGACTGCGAGTCGGGCTGTATTGAGATTGTTGTTGGATCTGAGAAGCTCAAGCTTAATATCTTCAAGGCAACCAAGAATTTTGATTGCGATTGCATCGAGGATGACACGTCTGACGAGGACATGGCCGTCAGCGCGTGTATCGGATTGATTGTGACTTATTCTGACTGCTGTGGATTGCCTTTAAACACAGACGATTGCCTGACCGACACATATTGTGACGTTCCCCCATCCCTCCCTGTTCCCGTACCTTCTCCTGACCAAACTTTTGACAAGGTTTTCTCCGCTTCCCATACCTCGTGATCTGAGTCATATTCGGGCTACTCACCGCCGGTCCACACTCTTGAAGACCAGATTGCCCTTTCTTTCCTGCCAAATCAGGCGGATTTGCAACTCCACACTGGTACCTTGAGCCCACATACTACTCACTAGGGCTATCCCTTTTTGGATCCATCTATCCAAGATGCCCCTCTTCTTGGCCAAACTGAGGGCCAACTTCCTCCTGACTTGTTTTCTTCTGATCCACTTGGGACACTCTCGTCCTAAGAAATGCCAGATCTTTCACCATCCACTCCTAAGCTAAAAGAGTTGCTTGATACGCTTAAATATGTTTTCTTGGGACTAAATGAAATGCTCCCCATAATCATTAGTTCAAAATTGACCAGGGAGCAAGAGTGCAAACTAACAAAGATCCTTATGGAACACAGGGCAGCCATTGGATGGTCCTTATAAGACTTAACTGGCATTAGCCCCTCCTACTGTACTCACCGTATATATACGGAAGAGGTGGCTCGACCTTCCCGCGAGATGCAGTGACGTCTCAACCCTAACATGTGAGAGGTTGTTAAAAAGGAAATTATTAAGTGGCTGGAAGCGGGTATAATCTACCCGATTAGCGATAGCCTCTGGGTGAGCCCGATTCATGTCGTGCCCAAAAAGGCGGGACTCACCATCCATGTCAATGACAGGGGCGAATCCATCCCTACACGCACTCCTGCATCTTGGATAGTGTGTGTAGATTATAGGAAACTGAATGCTGCAACTAAGAAAGATCACTTTCCACTACCTTTTATTGACCAAATCCTGGAGCGGTTAGCGGAAAATAAAATTTTCTGTTTCTTGGATGGATTCTCTAGATATAACCAGGTGGCAATTGACCCCCGGGACCAAGAGAAAACCACCTTTACCTGCCCCTTCGGCACCTTTGCATTTAGAAGGATGCCGTTCAGACTTTGTAGTGTGCCAGCAACTTTCCAGAGATGTATGCTGGCGATATTCTATGACATGGTGGGTGACTTTTTTGAGGTTTTCATGGATGACTTTTCGGTCTTTGGACCCTCTTTTGATGACTGTCTTGCCAACCTGACCCGTATCCTTTGGAGATGTATTGATGTGAACTTCGTGCTTTCCTGGGAAAAAAGTCATTTTATGGTACACGAGGGAATTGTTCTCAGGCATATCATCTCTGATAGGGGTATCGAGGTTGACAGAGTTAAACTTGATGTAATTGCTGATTTACCTATGCCTGGCTCTGTTAAACAAATCTGCTCCTTCTTGGGACACGTCGATTTCTATAGGAGATTCATCAAAGACTTCTCCACGATTTCTAGACCTTTAATTTATCTCCTATCGACCGACGTGCCCTTTGATATGGGCCCCGACTGCATGCGAGCATTCACGCAGCTGCGTGATGCTGTCACCAAGGCCCCTGTTCTCCAGCCACCTGATTGGTCCCTCGACTTTGAACTCATGTGTGACGCTTCCGACCTTGCAGTCAGAGCCATCCTGAGACAAAGACGCGATAGACACCCCTTCGTGGTGTACTACGCCAGTAAGACGTTGGACGAGGCCCAGCGTAATTATACAACCACTGAGAAAGAATTACTGGGGGTCGTCTTTGGACTGGAGAAATTCCGCTCTTACTTTCTGGGCTCGCATGTTATTGTATTCACTGATCACGTGGCCATTCGCCATCTCTTGCACAAGGATGCCAAACCTAGACTGATTCGTTGGATCCTTCTGCTCCAAGAATTTGACATTGAGATCCGTGATAAGGTCGGAGCCCAGAATGTTGTGGCCGATCATCTCTTGAGACTGGACCCTGACCACATTGGACTTACCCTGCCGATTAACGAGGTTTTTCCCGATGAGCACCTATTGGCAATTAATGTGGCAAGTGGACTTTGGTATGCTAACATTGCCAATTACCTTGCTTCTGGTTCCCTTCCACGTGGCTGGCGTAGAACCAGTGTGAGCGTCACATTGCAAATGCAAAGTATTATTTCTGGGATAATCCACTACTTTTTCGAATAGGTGTTGACCAGATCATCCGTCGCTGTATTCCTGATAGCGAATTCCCCAGTGTGCTATCCTTCTGCTACGATCAAGCCTGCGGAGGCCATTTCTCTGGGAGGAAAACTGTAGCCAAGGTGTTGCAGTGCGGTTTCTTTTGACCCTTCCTTCACCAGGATGCACACAATTATGCCAAACATTCAGTAGGTGTTAGTCGTTAGGGTCAATGTCATGTCGTGACATGATGCTCTTGCAACCCATCCTAGCTGCTGAAATCTTCGACATTTGGGGAATCGATTTCATGGGTCCCTTTCCTCCTTCCAACGGCTTCGAATACATCCTCATCGCTGTTGATTATGTTTCGAAATGGATCGAGGCTCTTCCCACGTGCCATGCTGACCATGTCATATCCACTCGATTTGTCGAAGACCACATTTTTGCACGCTTTGGGATCCCTCGAGCCATTATCTCAGATGGAGGAAGCCATTTTACCCATGCTTCTTTTCGGGCACTTCTGAGAAATTATGGAGTCCACCATCATATCGCATCTCCGTATCATCCTCAGACGAATGGCCAGGCTGAGGTGTCGAACCGGCAAATCAAGCAAATTCTCCAGAAAATGGTTCGGCCTGACCATAAGGATTAGTCCGACAAGCTGAGTGACGCACTTTGGGCATATCGGACCGCCTTCAAGGCTCCCCTAGGTATGTCCCTTTATAGAATCGTTTACGGGAAGCCTTGTCACTTGCCCGTGGAGTTGAAGCACTGCGCTTATTGGGCGGTTCGCCAATGTAACCTCGACCCAGACCTGTGTGGTCGAGAAAGGAAACTCCAACTCCAAGAGCTGGAAAAGCTCCGTCGTGAAGCCTATGATTCTGCCTTAACTTTCAAGCAACGCACTAAGGCTTTTTACGACAGCTGTATTCGACGGAAGGAATTTGAGCCATCTCAGCAAGTTTGACTTTACAATGCCTAGCTCAAATTTTTCCCAGGGAAATTGAAGTCCAAATGGATTGGTCCTTTCTTGGTCTCGAGGCCATTTCCCAACGGAGCTGTTGAAATTGAAGATCCCAAATCTGGGCATAAATTTACGATCAATGGGCAGCGTTTAAAACCTTATCTTACTTAAGAACCTGCCCCTGTTGGAGAAACTGTTGCCCTGCTGGAGGGTAATTAATTTCGTGCCTCATTCTGAGTCCAGCTGGGGATGTTAGCTTCAGCGCTCGTTGGGAGGCACCCCAGCAACACTCCTCCACTGTCATGTACACTTCACTTTGCACCTTTTCACTTCACGACCCACCATCCACCCACCCTACCACCCTGCTATATACCTTGCACCTCAGCTCTCGCTCCCCGATCTTTGGACCTTCCTCTACCCTGCATGCATATGACATAGCATCGTTTGGCATGGGGGGGTGGATAGGCATCTATAGGATCTTTGTATTATATGGTATCATGCATCTTCCATCCATCTATAAATATGTACATAGCATAAAAAAAAAGGTGTTTAGTAATGATCTGAAGGCTGAAACAAAAATACAATATGTGTTTATAGATATTCAACCATTGTTTTGAAGACTTTCCAGGCCACAGAAGCTTGATTCGCTCAAGCTCGGCTTAATTCACATGAGCATTGACAAGATAAATCGGAATCTCTCCTAACTAAGGACGTATTCTTATACCTGAGACATCAGTACATGATCCATTGGTTTGCTTCTACTTGAGAGCCTAAGTATTCTTGGTTCACACTACACATATCAAGAAAGACCAGGTGAACATAAGATTCAACCCTAGTGTTCATTAGGAAAGGTGGAGTCCTTACCTGTGCGCGCAGGTAGACTTTTTATCCCAAGCTTTAGTCTTGTGTCTAAGAGAAACTCTTTCCACCAAAAAGGAACTCTCCCACCAAAAGAAAAGTGTGCTCCTCCAAATAAAGTTGTAAGAGATATACTGACACTTGTTTAAAAAAAAAAAGTGTGCAAATAAGTCAGTATATCTCGCAAATACCTGTAAAGCCTTCTCCCTAAAAAGTTTTTCAGGGCAAATACCTTATTTCTACCATATATTCTTTGAGCCACAAATGTGATAAAATGGGAGTTGAGTTTTTCGTCATCTTTTTAAGGGTCAATCCGAAGACACGAGCTGAAACTAGGACCAACCTACACTTAAAGATTTGTGAAGCCCTGGGCTTGAGTCTTAATGTTCATTTGGTCAGTCTTGGTCCTTCACTATGCACAAGCCATAATCTCTTGAGCTCTTGAGTACGGCAAAAACCTTCTAAGTCCTGTAAATCGTACTTAAGGTTTAAATATTAAGAGTCCAGGTTAGTCGAGAGATGGTCTATGTCACATAAGACTTAAAGTACTGGTAGTCTTCTCTGCAATTGGTTCTCATAATATCCAACAAATAAACACACCCATGTCGCCTCAGAAGAAAATCTTCAGCTTAAGATCATTTCTAAATACAATACAAAATGTTTTGCTAGGGACTAGCAAAAGATAGACATGGGGGTATGATTGCACAGCAAAAATACACCGATAAATATGCCATCTTTTGTTATTTTCTAGCGCTGCCATTGCATATTAGGTAGCTATAGTTGCATTTGTAAAAAGACACTTGCATGCATTTATTTGAGAGGGGAGGATAATGCGAATAATTGGCCATGTAATTAACGTCTTCATCGAGGGTTGCATTGCAAATTCACCATCCTCATTTTTTTATTTTGACTTTGAATTTCTTCTCCATCGCACGGCTCAAGGCATGGGTGTTACGACCCGATTCCCGAATCCCTACGAGATGTGAGAATCGAACTGACTCGACTGATCCCAAGACCCAGCCGTCCAACGAGAAAGTAACCAAAAAGCAGCAAAATAGATCACATTCACTATGCAAGTAACTAACAGTAACAAAAGTACAGCAGTAAAGAAAGATCTACTACAGTACATACCACCACAACAGTAGATAATTTAACAGGTACAGAAATATGATGCTTACAAAAAAAGAGTACAAGTGTAACATAATATACTTACTACAACGGAAAAATGGTACAGCAAGTACAACACAAGTAGAACTACTGGGCTCTACTAGGCCCAGCACCCTCCGCAGCCACAGACTCTGGCTGCTCAACACCTAGTCCTGAAAAGGTGACAAAGGTGACACGTCAGCGAAACGCTGAATAGAGTGGCAACCAGCTAGCTAAGAAAAACAGCAAGGTAAACAAGTAGCTGTTGTTTTCAATTTCTTTCTTTATTTTACTCTTTCTTGCTTTATTGCTCAGGTCTTTCTCTTGATCTCGAATGTTCCTCGTGGGAACGATCTTGATTGCAGTCTTTTCTTAAAAGTAGAAGTAGCATGTGTTGCTCTCCTGGCAAGGAGAGTCCCCCGTGGTGGTCCTACCCTCAGTCAACCACCCTAAGGTCACTGATAGGTGTAACGGTGACTACGGCACGCGTGATAAACGCACGGGTAGCTACCCCGCACTGGCACGCGGTCAGTTGTTTCCGTTAACGGGTGCACCCAAAGCACAGCACGGAACCAGTGTAGGGCAAAGCCCTCTCAGTAACAGGGGTCTAGCCCCTCCACAGTAACCAAACAGGGGTCTTGCCCCTCCACAGTCCGTGCACCCTTTCCTGACTACCCTGGTTTGCCCAATGGGCCTAACAAGTCGATGTAGGACAGCTAGCAGAACCCCGAGGCCCGTGGGGTGGCTAACACTCTCTCTACACTAGTAGCTCTCCCCGGTACTGTGTACACGAGGTCCAAAAGCCGGTACAAAGTGGCCAGACCTAACCTCGGGTCCAACCCGGACTGTGGAGGGGCAAGGCCCCTGTTTGGTTACTGTGGAGGGGCTAGACCCCTGTTACTGAGGGGCAGAGTCAGGAGCTTGTGGTTCGGTTGGACACGTGGAACACGTCGTCCACACCAGAAAGCTGGGGAGGAAGGCCAAGCCTATAAGCAACAGGTCCAACCCGCTCCAGGACCTCAAAGGGTCCCACGAATCTCGGTGCGAGCTTCCCTCACCCCAAATCGCTGCAGGCCCTTAATGGGCGAAACGCGATGGAATACGTGGTCCCCAACCTCAAACTGTACCTCTCTGCATTTCCGATCTGCATAGCTCTTCTGTCTGCTCCTGACAATGCGGAGTCGCCTGTGAATCTGCTCAATCACCTCCTGACTCTGTCGGATCAGCCTGGGGCCAACCTCCCACTTGGTCCCCACCTCAACCCAACTCAAGGGTGCCGTACACCTCCGTCCGTACAGAGCCTCGTAGGGTGCCATGACGATGCTCGAGTGATAACTGTTATTATGTGCAAACTCTGCCAGGGGCAAGTGCTCCTCCCAAGAGCACCTCCACTCCAGTACACAAGCACACAAAAGGTCCTCAACTGTCTGTATCGTGCGCTAAGACTGTCCGTCCGTCTGGGGGTGGTAAGCTGTACTGAACCTCAACCGCGTCCCCAGGGCCTGCTGAAACTCAGCTCAAAACTGGGATGTAAAATGGGTATCCCGGTCAGATACGATCTCTCGCGGAACTCCGTGTAAACGTACCATGTCGCGGATATACCTCTCTGCCAACTACGTTGGTCCTAAGGTGACTCGGATCGGCAGGAAACGTGCCGTCTTCATCAATCTATCAACGATTACCCATACTGCGTCGTGTCCTCGCTGGGTAACATGCAAGCCTATCACCAAGTCCATGGTGATGCTCTCCCACTTCTACTCTGGCACTGGAAGTGGCTGTAACGGCCCTGCAGGCCTCTGATGCTCGGCCTTCACCTGCTGGCACACTAAACAATGCTGTACGAATTCACCCACATCCCACTTCATCCCCTTCCACCAAAAGTCACGTCTCAAATCATGGTACATCTTTGTATTTCCGAGTTGTATGGTGATCCTGGAACTGTGTGCCTCAGTCAGGAGCTCTCTCAACAGCTGCTCGTCTCTGGGAACGCACAAACGTCCCCTCATGCGCAGTACCTGGTCTGTAAAAGAGAAGTCTCCAGGGTCTCCTGACATCACTCTATCACGCAATGACTGTAAGTACGAGTCGGCCATCTGCCCTGTGATGATGCGATCTATTAGCTCTGGCCTCGTCTGTCATGTCACAATCACTACCCCACAGTGCCCCAATAACTCTAGGGGCCGCCAGCTGCCCATCTCCTCCAAGAAGCTCCAACTCTGCGCCCGTAAACTGGCCAAGTGGGCGGGTACCTTCCGGCTCAAGGCGTCAGCCACCACGTTGGCCTTTCCTGGGTGGTAGGAAATGCTGCAGTCATAGTCCTTCAAGAGCTCCAACCAACGTCTCTGTCTCATGTTGAGCTCATTTTGATCAAACAGGTATCTGAGGCTCTTGTGATCTGTGAAAATCTCAAAGGTCTCACCGTACAAGTAGTGCCTCCAAGTCTTCAGCGCGAAGACGACAGCTGCCAGCTCTAGGTCGTGGGTAGGGTAGCTATGCTCATGGGACTTCAGTTGCCGCGAAGCGTAAGCAACAACGTGACCCCTCTGCACGAGTACACCCCCTAACCCCTGCAAAGAGGCATCCGTGTGCACAACAAACCCGCCACTACTGTCTAGGATGGTGAGCATGGGAGCCGAAGTCAGCCTCTCCTTCAGCTCCTGAAAACACACCTTACAGGTGTCTGTCCAAGAAAAGGGCACGTCCTTCCGGGTCAGCTGTGTCATAAGACATGCAATCTGTGAGAAGCCCCTAATAAACTGCCTGTAGTAGCCTGCTAGTCCCAAGAAATTGCGGATCTCAGTAACTGTACTCGGTCTCTCCCATCTGAGCACTGCCTCGACCTTGGCTGGGTCCACAGCCAAGCCATCCCCGGAGATCACATGACCTAGAAAGGTCACCTCCTTCAACCAGAACTCGCACTTGCTGTATTTGGCGTACAGCCTACATCACCTCAGTGTGTCCAAAACCATCCGCAAGTGCTGTCCATGCTGTGTCAGATCTCGAGAATAGATGAGCACATCATCAATAAATACCACCACGAACTGGTCCAAGTACAATCTAAACACCCTGGTCATCAAATCCATGAAAGCAGCGGGGGCATTGGTTAGCCCAAACGGCATGACCAGAAACTCGTAGTGTCCGTACCGGGTGCGGAAAGCTGTCTTGGAGACATCTGCCTCCTTGATCCTTAACTTGTTGTATCCAGACCTCAAGTCGATCTTGGAGAATACCGTGGCACCTCGCAGTTGGTCAAACAAGTCATCAATCCTCAGTAGCGGATATCGGTTCTTGATGGTGACCCTATTCAGTTGTCTGTAGTCCACACAAAGGCGTAGGGTACCATCCTTCTTTACGAACAAAACCAGGGCTCCCCAAGGAGATGCACTGGGCCTCACAAAGCCCTTCTCCAGAAGATCCTGCAACTGAGACTTGCGCTCTTGCAGCTCAAGTGGTGCCATCATGTACGGTGCTGTGGAGATGGGGCTGGTCCCCAGTATCAGTGAGATTTCAAATTCTATCTCACGCTCGGGCGGTAGTCCTAGCAACTCATCTGGGAACACGTCGGGGTATTCTTTGACCACCGGGATACTCTGAAAGTCTGCCACAGGGCTGGGCTCTGCCACCACACAAGTTAGGAAGCTCTCACACCCCTGGCTCAAAAGTCTCGTCGCCCGAGGTGCAGAATGCACCTGAAGCCTTCATCCACTGGCTGCCCGTGGAACTCGAAAGAAGGCAACTCCGATATGGAGAAGACGATCTTCCTCTCAAAGCAGTCTACCAAGGTGTGGTAAGCGGACAGTCAGCCCATCCCCAGAATTACGCCAAAGTCCTCCATCTGTATCATAATCAGGTCAGCAGGAAGGCTGTGTCCCCAAACACTGACCTCACAACCTGTGTACACCTCCTCAGCTACAAACAGCTGACCACTCGGACCTCTGATCACGAACGGATCCTCTAACAACATACAGTCCTACTCCAAACTAACCACAAAACTGGCAGTGACAAACGAGTGCGTAGCACCGGAATCGAAAAGCGTGTAAACATGTCTGCCGGAAACTGAAACCATACCTGCCACCATTGATCCCGAAGCTCTGGCATCCCTATGTGTCAGTGCGTTGATACGCCCCTCAGCCCTAGGTGCGGATGAAGCAGCCACACTCTACGTCGGACGGGTAGCCGCTAGCTGGTACCCTCCCCGCGACTGCTGTCCTCCTCGCGCCTGGAAACCGCGGCCTCCTGCTCGCTCTCCAGTGCTTGGCGTAGGAAGCATCTGCTGACCTCCAGCCCTAAACGGGCAGTCCCTCCTGATGTGGCCCAGCTGGCCACACTGGTAGCAAACGGGGACTCGACTCCCGCCCTCAGTGGGTCCCTACTGACGGCTGGGCGGGGGTCTGGTGCTAGCAGCTGGCCCCTATTGGGGCCCCCCAAAGGCTACTGATGGCCCCGCAAAACGTGACGGCTCTCCTGCGGGCGCCACGTGTCTCCTCTCTCGTCGGCCCTGTGAGAAGTTTGGCTGGTAGGGTCACTTCCGCCTGCTGTTAGTGTCGCGTGTGGACGGGTTGGTCTCTTTGTACGTCATAGCTGCCTTTACCACCCTCGAGAATGTAGGCAGCTTTAGAGGTTTAACATACCCCCGAATTGCTGGCCGGAGCCCCTCGGTGAACCTCCAAAGGTGCTCCTCCTCAGTAGCCACGGCTATCGCTGCGAAGCGAGACAGCTCAAGGAAACACGTACGGTACGTGCTCACAGTCATCATCCCCTGGTGGAGAGTGTGAAACTCCTGCCTCCTCTGGTCCTGCCACGTCTGGGGAAAGTACTGCTCGCAAAAGAGGGTGACGAACCGGTCCCAAGTCGGCTCGTCCCTCTCCTGTCCCCTGACCGCCCTCCACCACCTGTGTGCCGCGCTCTCCAACTGGTACGTGGCAAAGGCCATGCGACACTACACAAGGGGTAAAGGGTGTCAAAATCCTTCTCGATCTGCTCGAGCCAATCCTCCGCCTCGGTCGGGTCCTCATCCCCTTTGAAGGAGGGGGTTTCAGCTTCCGAAACTGTCCGAAAAGCTCAAAGTGGCGCTGAAGTGGAGATGCTAGTGTGCCTCCAGGTAAAGAAGCCTCGTTCTCGGAAGTGCCAAAGAAAGGTGGGGGCGGTGGAGGCCCATCCCCTCCCCCGCGTCCAGCGCCATGTCCATCGCGTGGTCCCATAGAGGACTCCCCCTCCGCAGCCCCAGGGAGAGGCGCTCGTGGCTGCTGGTGGAGCTCCTCTCGTACGATGTCCCGTATCAGCTGGGCGAGGTCCTGGGCCTGAATGCCCGGAGCAGTGGCTGGTCCACCGAGGTGTCGACCTCAACGCACCCGCCCCTCTGACCTCGTCCTCGGCCGCGTCTGCGGCCCACCTCGCTACCTCCTCATCGAGGCATCTCTTGCAAGGAGACGCGAACACGGAACAAACAAGACGTCAATACGAATCGATATCTAACGAAGAAGTCTAAAAACAGATGTCAAAAGATACGTTGTGGTGGCTACTCTAGTTATAGGCACGTGAATTGGTTATTTCCCAGGCAATTGGTTCACTTCTAGGGACGACCTTGCTTTGATACCATCTTATTACGACCCGAATCCCTACGAGAAGCGAGAATCGGACCGACTCGACTGATCCCAAGACCCAGTCGTCCAACGAGAAAGTAACCAAAAAGTAGCAAAATAGACCACATTCACTATATATACATACATGCAACTATATATATATATATATGTATGTATGTTATGTATATATACTTATATATAGTTGTATAGGTATGAATATGTATATATATATATATATATATATGTATATGTCTATATACGTAGATACTTATACAAATATATCTATGTACATATATCATATATATATCTATATACATATATTACTATATATATATATCTATATAGTTAAATGTATATACATATATATCTAGTTACAAATATATATATATATATTTACATATCTATATATATATACATAACTACATATACACCTATATAGTTACAATCCTATCTACACACACA
Source organism: Thalassia testudinum (assembly GCA_037157565.1). Lineage (NCBI taxonomy): Eukaryota > Viridiplantae > Streptophyta > Magnoliopsida > Alismatales > Hydrocharitaceae > Thalassia > Thalassia testudinum. The sequence continues at coordinate 62,974,645 of JAZHRO010000030.1, forward strand.
CACACACACACATATATATACACATACACATCACCCACTTGTATCGATACGCCCTTGCACTAGTCACTCCACCGTGCATTATATCGTGGGAATATCTGCACTAGTTGCTGATATTCCCCGATACCCGCGTAAAGAAAGCGCCTCCGCACACACTCCCACACATCCATCCTACACTCTACGCAACACTTCATCTTGTTGGTTGCATCTTACTAGATGTGGACCAACTCGACACTGTACTACATGCCATTTCCACTTCCACCTCCACCCTTATATATATATATGTACTGTATTTATTTCTCTAACAAGCAACCTACCTGATTTTTATTTTTCTTCTGTTTCCTACTATTAAAAAGATAAATAAAAGAGTAAAAGAGAAAAAATAATCCTTGTCTTGCAGGTACTCGGTCTCTCGAATAGCAAGACCAGTTTTCTTGGGAAAACTTAAGTTGGCTCAAAGCCAAGAACAATTTGACTCGAAGCCAAGGACCTGATTTTGAGGGTGTACCTCAAGGACAATATTATCAACAAAAAAATCTTAAATATAAAAAAATCAAAAACATGATAAACGCACAGAAGAGATACGCTTTAGGAAAGGTGTAGAAACTTCTTCACCTTTAATCCCCGCCTCCCTGAGATCGACCCTGGGCCTAAAAGTGACCAAGATAAAATTAAGTAGGCCAGGTAAAAAAAATTGTAAAAGATGGTTAGACTCGATTTGGGTTAACCACTATACCCACTTCAACGATAATTTCACTATATTAACACAACCTATTCGAGTCCTAACACATACCAGAAGCAGGTCCCACCAGCCGAACCTCCTTCAGTAACCGAAAGGAGCTCCGTAATTAGCCACCGAATCCCAGCACGAAACCATGGGGACCGCCACAGACAACAAAAACCCTAGCCGCTTCACAAGGAAACGGAACATTTCGCCTTCACAGAGAAGGTGGACTCGTATTTGGGACCACTTTGTTGGTAAATGGGGTGAGGGGAGTGGATTACGGCTAAGGATTTTTTTTTTCTTTTTGGTGTTGAATCGGTTGTATAAAGTTATAACTTTTCATTTATCTATATTTTTGAATTCAAATTTTCATCAAAGGAGCATGCATTGTATTGTATTTATTTCATTGAGTTATCGAATTTAGTTTTAATATTTATGTTCACCTTATTTTTTTTCAAATGAACTTATTATCAAATATCTACTTCAACAACTTCAAGTCGAATTCAAATTGTTTAGTTTAATTGGTAGCCTTGATCGTATCACAACCATTTTACCCACCTTCTCGTTCTCACCAGAATTACCATTGAATCCTTGAAGAAACTATTATACTTGACTTACATAAACCTCCACTATCCATTCATTCTAGATACCTTGACGATCTGCTGAGCATGCTCCTCGATTCCCATGATGACATGGTTGGCTCGAGAGCCTTGGCTAGTGGTGATGAAATCAAGGTCAAGAAGGTTAAGCCATGGACTCCAATTGGACTTACTCGACTCATTCAAGCGGTCTATGATAAGGAATTTTACCCTAATCATAGTGGGTACCCACCTTCTTCACGTTACTTAAGTCCAATCCCCACTAGAAGAAGATCATAAGGTTCACATTTTTGTCCATAACAAAAACATGTTACACACAACCAAGCCCCCACAAAATAAGAAACACAAAACATATAAGAAAACATGCAGGAATATTAACATCGAGAGATCAAAACAAAAACCATGGGGAGAAAGCTCTTCAGAGGTAGGTGCATAGATGTCTCTCCAAGTAATTTGAAGGTTAAATCTATATATTTGTTTTAAAAGTAATACACTATAATTCACACACAAACTTTTTCCTTTTAGTGAAGCATCACACAAATATCAATAGGTTTGAAGAAAAAGAGAGCATCATTTAAGATCACCAATATCTTTCACACACAAAAAAAGAGATGGGAAGGAGGATGGGTGGGGGAAACAAGGGTTGGAGAAGATAAAGAGGACAGGCAGAGAGAGGGACAAAAGAGTCATAGAGGGGGATGTGGTGGCGATGATTGGGGTGTGATGAGAACCTCATCATGAACCCTAACTAGCTTATTTTGACCCAAGAAAATGAACAAAAGCTCCTGCATAACCTAAAGGAAGGTCTAACTCAAGAGACCACTGTTATGGAAAGAAAACATGAAACAAAGGGTAAAACTGTAATTTTACCATTGCAGTACGTTAATGAGATTTCTCAAGGTTTAGACATAAGTCAATTGGACTTAATAAGAGAAAAAGTGGAATGGTTCAGTTAGAAAAGGGTTATTGTGAAATTTAAGAATTAAATAACATTCTGTAACCCTAAAACAAACCCACTTAATTTCACAAGGTTCCAGTCAGGATAAAAATTAACTAAACCCTCTAAAATTCATGGAAAAATATCTCTTAGGGTTTAGAACATTCAATTTGGCCTTTGGAACCTATTTTGACCAAGATTAGGGTTCAAGCTCAATATTTAACCTAATTTGGATTTTTTTGCAAAATATCCAGTCAAACGTGATCAAACCTAAAATCCAACTTCACCATTGGATTCCTTAGGTCCAAATTAGGTTTGTGCCAAAATTTGGACCTAAGAGAAGGTCATCTTGACCTACTTTGCAAAATAGTCCACCCAATTACATTCTGACCCCTAACTTTTGAAAACCATTGCAAAAACTCCCTCAACTTTCTCGTCATTTTCTACATTCAGGTCCCTCTGCCATTGCAGCAGAGACCCATACCTCCGGCGAGGTTTTGGGGAGGTTTTCTCCTCGCTTCCCCAGGGAGCTGCTTCCAGATTTGAAAGAGGAGTCCTCTGCGAAACCCCCTACCGCCTGAGCAGCTCCCCATGCCCTGAATCGCCCCATACCTCTCGTGCGAACGCTCAAGAGGTATGGGTATCACTTCCAACCATGCCTTTGGTGAGGACTTTTGGCCGCCACCTTGCGCCTGACCCTCTGCCTGTGCCTTTATAAGAAGCACCAGGTCCGACCGAGGGGGGTAAGCTTATTTTGGTCGCAAATACCCCTTGAAATTCATCCCTCCTTCGTCTCTGGCCGTCTGCCCGCAGGCTCCAGCGACTTCTCCTCCCTCCTCTCGTCACTCTGCCACCATACCAGTGGCAGAGTCTTCTCCGCCGTGCTCCTCCGCGCCTCGCCGTACTCGCGTGCGCCCCTTCGACCCCTTCCTCGTCGCCGTCATCCTCACCTTAGGGTTTTCGTCTCTGGTGACGATAGGAACGAGCCGTCCGCCTTTTGCCCCCTTCATCCACTTGGCTAGGTTAAAACTCTTCCTCTTTCTCCCCTCTTCATTTTCCCCTTATCAATTTCTACTATCACGCACAGACCACCATCACCTTCCCCTTCTTCAGCTGACCTCCGGCGAGACGCATCCATCACTCCGCACCTCCGCACATCTCGCCATCAACCTCACCACCTCTGCCATCGACCATTGATCACTTTCCGCCCACTCATTGCCCGACACACACGCCCCACACTTCCACCGAACAACCCCACATACACGGTCACAGTCCGACCTAGGCACACACGCCTAGGCTGTTCTGAGCCATGCCGACCCCGCTTCACCTTCGCCGTGATACGACAAAGGTTTTCCTGTTGTTTGACAGGGCCGTGAGGCCGTATTTGTGTGGACAGGTTTGACCCTTCGCTGCCATTGCCGAAGACGCGAAGCTTGCTTGCGAGCTTGCATCAGGTGGCCCCGCTCCAGGAGACCAAGTCCCAGGTGAGTGGCTTCCTTTCGCAAACCGTAGCAACTACCTATTGGGGGCCAAAGCACTCCGCAACTGCAACAATTAGGAGACATTCTCTGCGGAAGTGCGCACAGAAGCGGGTGGGACTTTTAGTCCCACCTCGGTATGTTTCGAGCTACCTGTGTAGTATAAGTTGTTTTTGTGCCTTCAGCTATTTGCCTCAAGTAACACGGGATGAGGTCCCTCGCCCACTCCCCCGCCTCGTCCGTGACGCACACCCACACAGGCTTGGTAGCTGACTCGTATACCCTGCAGTCCTCATGCACCACCTACGCCGGTGCCCCTGGACTCGAGCGTGCGTAACCCGACCCGTTTACCCGACTGGCTTTGAGAGGGCAAAGAGAGAAATAGAGAGAGTGACACGGGGGAGGGTAGGGGATAGGTTTTGCTCTCTGTGCTGTGCAGGGAAAGAAGGAGAAGGAAGAGGCAAATGCCGAACAAAGACTTGTGAAGGCTCAGAAGAAGAAGCTGCGAAAGAAGCTAAGGTAGAGACAGAAGCTTGAAGGAAGAAGCTGCGAAAGAAGCTAAGGTAGAGACAGAAGCTTGAAGGAAGAAGGCACTATAGCCGCAGAGGCAGAGGCTGAAGAAAGAAGAAGGAGAAGGTGCGGTTGAAGGCAAAGGCAGAAGAAGGAAGAACTTAAGGCAGATGAGCGGCAGAGGAAGAGAAGAAAAAGAAGAAGGTAGCTGAAGAAGAAAAAAAGAAAGAAGAGAAGCAGGGACTTAGCCGTAGGAAGACAAAGAAGAGAAAGAAGAGAGAAAGTAAGGGCAGAAGAAAGAGAGAAAGTAGGAGCGGCCAAGCAGACGAAAAAAAGAAGGAAAGCAAAAGAAGAAAAGAGAAGCAACCAAAGAACAAAGCAAAGAGGAAGAGAAAGAAGAGAAATCACATATAAAGCACTGTAGTAATATTTTTTAAGATGTCTGATATTTTATCAGACGTCCAATTCTTTTTGAGCATTATTTCTCCATAACATCACTCTTCAATTTTAGTTGAATTAGTTATTGCTCTTAATTGAAAGTTGTGTTCTAAAATATCAATTTGCTCCCCGAGTCCGACCTCGGAAATTTTGACTTTCGAGTAAATAAAATTGTTAATCGTTTTTGCGGTGATTTCATATATACTACAACGGATGTCTTTTTAAACCACGATCTTGCCTCGTAAAACGATTCGACACTAGGGTGGGAGGTGATTGGGGGAGGAGGTGGTGGTGATTGGGGTGGCTGGGCACTAAGTTGCTAGTGGTGGTGATCACAAGGCAAGGTGTGGTGTAGGAGACTGAAAGGCAAAGGGAACGAAGGGGACCAAAGGCAAAGCCACAGAGGGGGTAGAAGGGGCTATGAGGAGGAGGATAGGGGAGTGTTGGTGGCCAATCGAGATGAAGGGAGTAGAGCAAGCGATCTGTGATTGAGCCTTCAAGGGCTTAGGAAGGTGGTCACAATAACTGAGTGAGGAGTGGTGGTGGTGGTTGCTGGTTGAGGGGACAAAGTGTTGGTGGAGATGTATGACAGTCCAACAAATGTAGAGGAGGAATAGAGGGGGAGGGAGGAGGAAGGGAGAGGATTGAGGGGTTTGCAGCTGACCTCAAGGGTGACAATGAGGGAGCTGCTAATGGATGAAGATGGCGGTCTCTAGCATCAGTGATGGAGGTGGCTGGCAACAACGACAAGGGAAGGATCTTGGGAGTTGGATTAGGGTTTTGTAAATAGAGGTTTTGAGATTCTAAGATGGGGTGGGGATGGGGGTGGTTGGCACGGGATGGTTTTTCGTGTGGTGTAATCGTGTATGCCTCACAAGTGGGCCTACTAAGTTGGTGGCAAGCCTTTTGAGGTTTTTTATGTTTGAATGGATTTGCAAATGTTTTTTTTTCCTATGTATGTATTATATATGTAATATAATATATATGTTTTCGACTTCAAACTTTTTTCGAATCAATATACATTGTGTTCATGTTCAATTTGTTTAAATATGGTACTTAGTTTAATGTTCATCTTCAACTCATTTTTTCTCAAACGAACTTATAACAAATTTTTTGATCAAACGAATTCAAAATGTTCAGTTCAAGTAGCAACCCTAGTGTTGAGGAGAAGGCTTTACATCCGAAAATGATAGTGAGATGTGAGGGTATTGATGTACTCCAAATGATGATGTTACTTGAAAGCATGACAACAAGATTATTACAACTCGAATCCCCACCCTAGTAGGGACTCAAGTTAATCTATCAAATACCCAAGATCTGATCATCCAATGCATACATATAGAATATAAATCATTCACAACACATTGTATCACAATTAAATGTGGAAAGTATAATAAATTGAACTGAACTTATTATTAAAAGGAAATTCATAGTCATCACAAATACGGGTACAACTAAAAAGAAAAAACTAAGCAGGAACCGAATTGACTAACAGACTACAATGAGATCAAACAAAAGGAACAACAACTAAAATCGAAATTGTAACTACCAACTATGGTACTATACTCGGACTAGCACCATCAACTCCTACAGCCACAGAGTTCAACTGCAACTCTCTAGGACCTAAGTACCGAGTTAAAAAAGAAATGTCAGCGAACACTGAGTAAAGTAGCAAACCAGCGGAAGAGAAAGATCCTAAGCAAGTACAAAACAAGGAAAACAAGTACAATTCTTATTCATTTTAATTTGTCTTTGATTACTCTATGTTCGATGTCTTACCACAATGCCAGTCATTCAACTTCCTTGGAAGGTGCAAGATCTTGTTGTGATATCCTAGACAGTAGACTGCAAGTGGCCCACACCTTTGGTTTAGGAGATGGTCCACATCCGTTTTATCACCTAGTTAATATGATGAGAGACGCATCATGGTTCATAACTATCAATAATTAACTAGTTTCCCTAGTTAATTAACCGAGAATACGCTAAATACATGGTTAATTATACTCTAGTGGTTAAATTACTAAGAATCTCTAAAATGAGTTTCAAATGCTAAATTAAATATCAATTAATCTTATTAATAATTTAATAAATAATTTGACTCAAAATAATAATAATTAGCTTCATCAAAAGTATTTTATTTAACTTAGTTAATATTATGACCTAAGTACTTAATTAACCTATTTAAATTAATCATTTAAATAAATATAGCTAAAAAGGGTAAAAATGTAATTTCAAGGCATAAATATAATACTTACCTAATTTATAATTATATATAAAAAGTTGAAAAAGAAATAAATTAAAATAAGCCTCAAAACTAACTATTTACGTTTAAGTCCCTAATTCCTATTTCATTTGAGTCCTTATTATTACAAATAGGTCCTTTATTTATTACGAATATACCCCCATGCACAGCGTCATTCTCTTCTTCTTCCTCTCCCGCCATGGACAGTTCTCAACAGTCAGTCTTCACACCCTTCGATCACCGCTCATCTCACATCTGATAGCGCTTGTCGTTGCCTCCATTGTTGCGCTCACTGCCACCTCTTCATCTGAAGGATCGGATGGTCTTTAAATCTTATTTAGGTTAGGAGAAGAAGCTCACCGACGTCGTAGACGACGCCAATTGTTCATTTGAACCTAGACCTTATTTTGTCCAGATACAACCCCCTAGTCCTCAGCTCACCTATAAATAGCACGATCACCTTCAATTAAAGCTAGTCGACTCCCTATCCCTCTTCCCTACACCGAGCACGATGATAGGCTATTCCTCTTTTCCAACAACCTGATTCCCCTTCTTCGGAGCACCTCCACCGGAGGAGCTTGTCGCTTCTCATCTGTTCTTCCTCTCAGGAGTTGTGATAGGGCTCTTGTGCGCCCCATCTCCTTCTCTACTCTGCTTCAAACCTCGCCGAAGTTTGATCCGATTTCGTTGGATTTCTTCCTCCGTTAGGTGCCACCGACGAAGATCTCCTTTCCAAATCGTCCAGGTAATCGTAGAATAACTTAGACTTTAGTTTAGATTGGATTTAGCTAGAAAGGTAGTTAATTACCTTAGTGTTAACTTAGCTACAACTTCATCTTCCCCATCTCCAGTGAGGGCAAATCCAACCTCACAGGACTTCTACTCGTGATTTCATCCACCTGATCTTCTTCCTAATCTCTCCACGATCACAATCCACCTTCTTCCTCGTTTAACTAGCCATCTATGCACCTAATTCCACTTCACCTCCACTGAACACCGTCGCTATCCATGGCGGAGGTATTCAGCTTTTCCCACACTCATTAGGCGCCCTCCACCATCTCTACCTCACATAAGAGCCCTATTTCTCTATTCAATTAGACAAATCACTTATTACACAAGAAACACCCAAATTCCACCTTTAACCACTGAGCTGCTGTCAATGGCGAGCTCATAGGAGTTATTGTAAGCACATCTGCTTTGATGCACCAAAATTATGTTTATTGCTACACTAATATTTCAGGACCATCTCGGATTAAAGCTTCCCTTTCGGATCAAGTTTAGATGGTTGCTGATTTGTGTCTTTTACTTTTTTGTTTGAGTCCAGAATATTATTGTAAAGAACCTAAAAAATAAAACTCAAACAGTTTTTCGCGCTTCTTTGAAAACAAATTTTTAGGGTTATCGATCGACCAATTTTTCCTTTTTGTCGACCAAAATCGATTGATCAACCAACCAAATTTGTTAATCGACCAAACTAATCCTTTTTAGGAAGTTCACTAAAATCTTATTAATCAACCAACTAAGCTAATTAATCGACCAAATAATGATCGATCAAATAACTTAATTAATCGACCAACATATCTTAGCTGATCGATCAATTTGATTTCCTTTTCAGGTTAATTTTTTAGTATAAATAGAGGTCGTATGCAGCTCTTTTGAATAAGAACTTTCAATAGAAATACCCTCAAAAAGATCAAAGTGTCTCGTGCTTCTTTCAAGTGTTTCTACGCTTTGCTATGCACGTTATTCAAAAGCACGTCGTTTGAAACCTCTGGTAAAATTCTAGTTTGATTTTTATAGAGGTTCTATAGATATATTTATTGTTATTCAACATTGTTGTTTTTGATTAACGGATTCCAAGGTGTTGGAAAGATCCGTGTTGTTGTTGTTATTGTTCTTCTCTTCAAGATAAAAAGAGAAGTGATTGTAAAGATGTTGTGCCACCCTCATTTAAGTGGTACTATAGTGGATTGACTAGCCTTGACTAGTCGAGAAAATCCTAAGCTGAGTGGCTTAGGTAGTGGTTTTCACATGATTTGGGTTTCCACTCCAAATACATGTGTAACTTGTGCTTGATTTTGTTGTGAATTTATTTTTATCTTTTATGGTTTCAAAAAGGCGATACTATTCACCCCTCCCCTCTAGTATTTGTTCGATCCACAGGTAAACTCTCAGTTCTATCACTTAATCACGCACACACACACCATCGCCTCACTCCCATAAACAATTCCCCTCACTCAATCGAGTGAGAGGGAAATTCTTGAGTTTAGATGAACTCATGACATAGTCCTACTACATTCCTTAACAAATCTCTGTATCAATTCATTAATTGGATCAATTATTGAGTTTTGAGGTTCCTTGTAACCTCAAGAAATGATGATAACATCATCATTAGTCATATCTAGCTTTAATTAGTCATTATCAAGGAATAAATGCTCCCATATAACCGCCAAAGAGGCATAATTCACTGCAAATCCATTCTAAGGAAAATACAGTAAACCAAGGTTAAAACTGTAATTTTACCATTATATCTTGAATGCAGAATAACCGTGGGTTTCTCTAGGGGTTAATTAAAGGTCAAATGATCTTAAAAGTCTAACAAATGGGTTATTACAAACAGAAATGGTTTTTCGTCCATTTCGGGAATTAAATTACTTCTGAAATCCTAAAAACAGATCTGCTTAAATAATTGAGGTTCTAGTCAGGATAAAATTCACTTAAACCCTCTAAAAATCATAGAAAAATTTTCTCTAGGGTTTGGTACCTTCAATTTAACCATCAGAACCCATCTTGACCTAAAACAAAGCTACAGACAAACTTTTGCCCTATTTTGGGCAATTGTGTAAATTCTCTAGTCAAACGTGGTCAAAACCTAAATCTACTATTGGATTCCTTAGGTCTAAATTAGGTTTTTACCAAAATTTGGACCCAATTTGAGATCATCTTGACCTAGTTTGAAATTTGGTCATGTCTGACTCTTTTATCTCACACACATACACCTAACTTTTGAATCCTTTACAAAAAGGTCCCTATCTTTATCATCATCTTCACAAAAAGGTCCCTGCCGCCATGAAATCCTAATCGTACAACTCTGGCAAGCTTGATTTGGCATTTTCTCCTTGATTCCTTGACGAATCCCTCTCAGATTTGAAAGGGAAGTTTGTCAAGGAATTTCCTTCCTTTTGAGCCAGATCCAAAGCTCCAGATCTTGCCCAAATCCTCATGCGAATCCTTCAAAGGAGTGGGTCTCTTATTCCGGTGACCTTCCAAGCTTGGGAAGCAAGCTTCCCAAGCTCAAATCTAACTTTCGAAGACCTATATAAGGACCCCCAGACCTCACCGAGTTCCCGATGCTCGAATTCGGCCGGATTCCCGTTTGACTTTGTCTCTCCTCAACCGACCGAAGCTCCTCAACGTCCGGCAAGCTCCTACGACTCCTTCCTTCATTTTACCGCAATACCAGGGGCAGATCCTCCTTCCCTGCCTTCCTCCATGTCGCGCCATACTAGCAGGCGCCTCTATCTCCATCCTTGCCATCCTACACTCACCGGAGCACTTTCTTCCCCGACGCCATCCATACCATAACAGGTGTCGTTCTCCCCCCTTCGTCCATTAAATTAGGGTTACCTTAGTTTCTTTTAGCTCTTAGGATTAGTTCCTTATCCAAAATCCCAAAAAGACCCCTCGCACTCTACAAACACCGTCATCTTCCTTCTCTCCGGCCACATCTCCGGCGAGGCATATCAGCCGCTACACCCTTCCATCAGCCTCGCCGACTCTCACAAGCTTCGCCTCATCCACCCTCACAAAAGCCTTCTCATTATCTCTACGTTTGCTCACCCTAACCATCCACTAAACTACCCATCCCTCGTATGCCGACACCATCATCGTCCACCCTCCCCACTCACCTTTACGCCACAAAACCACCACCAGTACATTCGCCATCACCTCACGGCTCTCTTGAGCTGGTTTAATGTGGCCATAAGGCTGTTTGTTTGATTTCAGGTACTCAGGTCCCCAACACCATTAATGACGAGCTCAAGCAAAGCTTGAAGCTCTCTTCGGCACTTGCAGCTCCAGGCGCCACCTCCAAGTGTTGCGGAACACTACCAGGCACACGCCTAGGTCTCCAATTGGGGGAGATATCCTCAGCAACCGGTACAATTCGATGGAGTCCTACCTGCAGATGCTCACGCGAAGACGGTGGGACATTTAGTCAAACCTCGGAAACAAGTGAAGAGGTGGGCATGCGTAAGTTGAATTTCTGCGCTTCGCTTACCGCCTCAACTAACACACATGGGGTGAGGTCCCCGCACCCCTTCACCTGCCTCGCCCATGACACTTACACACGGGTCTGTCACTCATCCAATTACCCGCCTAAGCCTACTTTCACTCCTCGGTTGCGACCCACACCTGCAGCCCTGGTCCCAGGTTCACTTAGACCCGAATATCCAATTACCTGGTACAGTGGCCTTGGGAAGGCGAGGAAGAGGAAATCCAAAGAGGAAGAAGAAAGGAGAGAGAGAGAGCGCAGGTCAAGGGAGGGTTTTGCTCTGAAGATAAAAGGTTGACACTTAGCCATTTGAAGAAGAAATCCCCTGTGCATGAAGAAGGAAGGCCAAGGCAAGAAAAAGAGGAGAAGACCTGAGCCAAGAAGAAGGCCTGGATAGTGTGAAGAAGAAGAAGAGAAGAGAAGCCAAGGCACAAGAAGAGGAGAACCACAGAAGAGACATCAGAGAATAAGAAGCAGAAAAACACTGTAGAATCAGACGTCTATTCTGATCCTACCATCGGATGTCCAATTCTCCTGTTGCAGGCTAATTACCTTGTTTAATATTGTGCATCTATTTGCTACTATTGTGAGGAGTAATTGGTGATTCAAATCACCATTTTACTCTATTCTTTTTGCACATTGATACTTGTCATTATTGTTATATCATTCTCAATTAATTTTGATTGCAATTTTTTATATCTTTGACTCAAATTGTGTGCTCATTTCGATTATTTGTTGAGATTAGTGTGAATTCCTATTTGCTCCTAGCGAATGACCTCGGACTTTCATTCGAGTTATAAATTTTATCTGTTTTTCGAGCGATTCTTGAGAATTTATTACTACAACGAACACATCTTTCAAAAACCCTCAATCTAGCCCGATCAACTGGAATACATTGATGCCCTCCTTCTAGTGATTCAAGGAGATTTTATCTCCATTAGCTAGTATCAGCCCTCATCAAAGCTCCGGCGAATCAGAATGTGAAACATAGCCTCTGACAATCCCTGAGAAGCTTCAGATCAACTTTTTATGTTATTAGGATCAATTTTCACTAACTTTATTTGAGTTTTAATGATGATTATGTTAGGTTGAACATCGTCTTCTCCAACTTCAGCAGAGTTGGGGAGACTTATTTGTTGAGGATTAGAATCTGGAAATAGGTCCTTTAGGTTATGCAGACTTTATCAAACCAATTTCAGGTTAAAGTTGGGTCTAATAACTCCTGATCTTATTTTTCGAACACATCACCTTTGAGGTTCAGGTGGAGAAGCCTGAGAGCACTGTAGGAGCTCTCAAAATATGAGTTTGAGATGTTGAATCAATTCTAGAACTGAAATAAACCTATCTAGATTTTTAATTTGATCTAAGGATGTTAAGACCCGTGCCACCAAAAACCTTTTTAGACGCCTGGGAGTTGGTCCAGACGTCTAGACACCTTCCCAGACGTCTGGAAATAAATTTTTGCGTGCGTACGACCGCGAGTCTACATGCGTGTCACGCGTAGATTGATCCCCAGCCGCCTTCTTCTCTTTCTCTCCCCTCGCGGGCCTGCAGAACCTTTTCCCCTTGCGCCTACAAATACTCCCCTCCCCTCTCCCTCGTTCACCACCCCACCCCATCCGTCTTCTCCTTCCTCCAGCGCGAGAGCGAGAGTGAGAGCGAGCAGCAGCTGCAGCCGAGTGCAGCGGCGGAGAGAAGAGCAGCGAGAGGGAAGAGAAGAGAGCGCGCGAGCCGTGAGAGAGAGAGAGAGCTCATCGGAGAGGCTCGCGGCCGGTCGAGGGTGCGGGAGGAGTGTTGTGTCGGGGAAGTCCTCCCTGACGTTGCTGCTGTTAGAGCAGCAGGCGGACGAGTGCGGCGTGGCCGCGTGCAACAGGAAGAAGACAAGGGAGCTTCCGATTATGGGATTTTTTTCCCAGAATCAGACGTCTAGACCTACATCCAGACAACGTGGACGACGTCTAGAGGAAGCTCCAGACAACTGAGAGGTACGCTTTGCCTCCTATGCTTCCTTTTGCAGACGTCTGTTGCATGCCATGTTGAAAGATTCTGCATGTGCGTGTAAGTTTCGCTTCGGGAAGGCCCTGGACACGCCGTGCCATGCAGCTCAGACGTCTGGGAAAGTCACCAGATGGCGGAGAGCGTCTCCAGACGTCCGGAGGGATAGTCGGACGTCTGGAACTAGATCCAGACGGTTTAGCAGGATCCCTGGACGTCTGAAGAGTAGCGTAGAGTGAGGTATGATCTGGACCCCTTTTTAGGACGTCTGGAAGATGTTCCAGACGTCTGATTTGAGTCAGAGTTGTCGTTTTTGACCCGTTTAGGATCCGTTCGAGGTCCAATTTCCACGTTTAAGATTCCGTTCTTCTTCGTATAAGTTCCTCTACTTGTTGGAATGCTTTTTATCATATTCTGAGTAGTTTCTTGTGGTTGATCCTTATGTTAGGACCTCGTTCTGTTGCGGATTTGGGGGTTGCGGAGGCACGTGGACCTGCCGATCACACCCCCATTACTCCCGATTTTGCGGGTAGAGTGGCTTCCCTTAGTTAATTACAAACATAAATGCATATCTGGAATAAATGATAGATCTTAGGGTATGGCATGAATCCTAGGACCAGAAAAACTAAATTGAATGATAGATCCTAGGGTATGGCATGAATCCTAGGACCAGAAAAACTAAATTGAATGATAGATCCTAGGGTATGGCATGAATCCTAGGACCAGAAAAACTAGATTGAATGGTAGATCCTAGGGTATGGCATGAATCCTAGGACCAGAAACACTAGAACGATTGTATTAAATACGTGAATTGCAATCTTGGAATAATAATTGCCTGAAATTAGATAACAGCTGCCTGTGAAATGTAGAGTCCTGTTGTTAGTAACTACTACATGTAATTCTTGTTGTTTGAAATTAAATACGAGCTGCTTGTATATAAATTGGAAAAGAAGGATTGAATGTTGGAAACACGTGTTATATGCCTGAAATGATGAAACACAGTATGGCTTGGCCTGAGAAACATGAGCATGAATCCTACGGGGAATTAGGGGTAGAGCTCCTGAAAATAAATAGAATGGAACTGAAAAGGTGAATGAGAAAGTGTGTTGTCTCTTGGGTACGTGGTACCAAAGGGAGCACATATTACCTCTTAGTGTAGAGGGGAGCTTGCCACCCTCAGGTCGAGACCGGGGTGAGTTTGGCCACTTTGCACCGACTTTCTGGCCCTCGCGTACACAGTACCAGGGAGAGCTGCTAGTGTAGGGAGAGAGCTAGCCACCCCACCGGGCCCGGGGTTTAGCTAGCCGTCCTAGACCGACTTGTTAGTCCCATTGGGCATACCAGGGTAGTCAGGTGAGGGTGCGCGGACTGTGGAGGGGCGAGACCCCTGTTTGGTTATTGTGGAGGGGCTAGACCCCTGTTACTGAGAGGGCTATGCCCTATACTGGTTCCGTGCTGTGCTTTGGGTGCACCCGTTAACGGAAACGACTGACCGCGTGCCAGTGCGGGGTAGCTACCCGTGCGTTTATCGCACATGCCGTAGTCACCGTTACGTCTGTCAGTGACCTTGGGGTGGTTGACTGAGGGTAGGATCACCACGGAGGACTCTCCCAGCCAGGAGAGCACCACGTGCTACTTCTACTCTTCGGAAAAGACTGCAATCAAGATCGTTCCACGAGGAACATTCAAGATCAAGAAAAAGACCTGATAAATAAACCAAGTAAAGAAAGAATAATTAGTGGAATAGAGAAAGAGATTGAAAACAACAGCTTCCTGTCCACCTTTACTGTTTCTCTTAGTTTGCTGGTTGCCACTCTACTCAGCATTTCGCTGACGTGTTGTACTTACAACCTTTTTCAGGTCCAGGTGTTGAGCAACCAGAGCCCACGGCTGCAGAGGGTGCTGGGCCCAATAGAACCCAGTAGTTGTACTTTTGTTGTACCTCGTTTTCTGTAGTAGTGAGTATTTTGTTACACTTTTGTACTCTTGTTTTGTAACTTCATATTCCTGTACTTGTTTAAAATTCTCTACTGTTGTGGTGGTGTGTACTGTAGTAGTTACTTCTTTACTGCTGTACTTTTGTTACTGTTAGTTACTTGCATGGTAAATGTGGTTTATTTCACTGCTTTTTGGTTACTTTCTCGTTAGACGACTAGGTCTTGGGATAGTCGTGTCGGTCCGATTCTCGTGTCCTGTTGGGATTCGGGAACCGGGTCATAACAAAGTAGCTCAAGATTAGAAAGTCAACATTTAAGCTAGACTGGTCAACCCAGAGCTATTGCTTAGATTTCAGACCTCGGAATTGAAAATTAAGGGATGTTTTTGATTCCTGGGATGATTGAGATGTTAATAGGACTAATTAGAATGAGATTTACTGAGGTTTAGCATGAATTTGATCATCTGCGTATTTTGGGTTATTTCTGGAATCCAAAGATATTCTTGGGATTTTTGTCGAGATTTGAAGCCAATCTCTATCCAGATCAGTCCCATTTGACCTCTCAATTCAATCCAAATCCTTTACAACTAATGTAATCCATCTTCTGGATTGATTGAACTTTGAAATCGGAGTTCTGTGTTTGAGAATCGAAGCTCTCAAGATTTTGAGTTTTCTTAAGCTTCACAGACCTTCATATCTCTCTCAATTCATGTTGAATAGCTCTTTGCAGTTATTTGAAACCTCAATAGAGAGGTTTTAGTCCCTCTATAGGTCATTTGATTTGAAAATAACCTCTGAAGCGCCTTCCAAGTATATAGAACAACACCATGTTCTCCTTTCAAATTCTTGGATCAATTCTGATCCAAAGTCCAATTTGACTTCAAAATTGGAAACTAGATCTTTAGGGCTTTCGATCGGGCCCTTGTTTGCTCGATTTGACCCTGTGAGTCGCTAGGAATTGGTCCTTGAATATCTGCCCGTAGACAAAGCTGCACGAAGAAGCCGCTAGATAGCACCACCTCGGAAGCTTGTGAGCACCCACCTTGGTATAATAGGAAAAGGTGTGCCCAACGCTTCAGTCGTTTGTGTTGGGAGCACATATAACCTATACCCTTATGGTTCTCTTGAACGCGTAATGCGCATGTGCATGTGCATGTGTAGGCGTGTGTGCGCACACCTGTGCGTGCGTGGACCTGGGTGGGTGTGAGCGTGTGGGCCTGATGGGCCTTGTACTGTGCATGGATAAAATGGCTAAAAATCTTCCCAATTAAACTAGACTTAGGCCTAGTAGGGTCTAGTCTCACCCAATGGGTGTTGCATATCTCCGAAATGCCCAAGCTGCCCACTAAACCATTTTTTGTTAAGTGTGAGAATGGATTTGAGTACAAAATTTGATTGTGGAAATGAAGGCATGGTATTAAAGTGGCGAGTGTTAATTGAGAGAGAGAAACATAAGGAAGAGGATTTTAAAAAAAGGGTTTAAGCTGAAAGTTAAGGAGATCGGTTAAAATTAAAGAAAGAGCTAAGGAAGAAAGGAAGTTAAAGGCGAGAGAGCTTAGGAGAAGAAGAGGAAAAAAGAATAAAGATGAGGAGTTAAGGAAAAAAAGAGAAATGAAAAGAGAGAGAATAAATAAGAAGAAATAAAGAGGAGAGGAGAAGTTCGTTGCTTGAATTAGAAGTCTAATTTCTATTTTTAAGTCATCTGATTTTGTATAGAGATGTTTGAAAGAGAAGAAAGAGGCTGATAACTGAAGTGTTTTGAGCATATTGTGTAGAGGCCTTTGTATTCACTTGTAAACATCTATTTATGCCTTCTCTGTAATGATTGAGGTTTCTTTTGTTATTCAATGTAAATCATTTATACACATTTGTTTTCTATAATGGAATAGTTGCATACTTTAATTGTTCAATCTTATGTGCAAATATTCATGTGTTTAACATATTTCATAATTATTGTAGTAGTTAGTTAATCATTAACTTAAATAATAAGAATAGTGAATTAAATTACAAATTATGCCTCATAGTGAATGGCTTGGACTCAACCGGTTAAAAAGTAATAAAATTTAAAATGTTAGGTTAGCTTGACCCTGTACTACAATTAACGACGGTATCCTAACAATTCAAGTTAACCTAAGTAAAATCTTTTCACGATTAATTAAGACTAATAACCTTAATTAACTGTGTTGAGAATTGAACGATCAATCACCCCTAGGTCTCAACTAATAGGGTGACCGGTTTGCTCTAAAAGGAAAAGACAAAAAAATTTTGAGCTACCTGTTTAGGAGTTGCATACCCTTAGGTGCGTGTATTTAGGGGTGATTGAGTGGCATACTAGATCTCTTTCCTTGCATTGCATACATATCTGCACGAAGATTGCTGGAGTCAAGTATATTGTTCTATCTTTACACCTAGCTCCTGTTCACACATAGCATGTGGATTAAATCTCAAGACCACCAAATTGATTGAATTCATCTAATTTAGTGGTCGCCTAACTGAAATTGGGACTACTAATCAGATTCAACCTTAAAATCAAAATCACATTTGATCTGATTAAAAGGGACTTGTGTGCGATTATTCTCAAAATCAAACTAATTTGTAGTGCGATGCACACTTCTAACACTAAGCACGCACATTAGGTACCGCACTTTGTCTCGGTCCCTTAAGGCTATAAGCATCAATCTCTTTATCGGTGCAGACCCTCCTATTTCACTTTGTGATGGTGGTACTATCCTGTGACCGTGTGTTTTGATACTTCAAGGAGGGGAACACCCTTAAATGAACGAAAGGGTAGTTAAGAAGCACCGCATTCTCATCGCCTCAAAGGAGGGTTCGCCCTACTTGCATCCCTTAGTTTCGTCCTTGGAGTAACTTCTCATTAGGTCACTTGAGAGTATCATTGAAGCAAGATATAGATCCTAGGGCACATAAAGGTCAACTTTGGGCCCGTAATTGATTGTGCAACTTCTTTGGCCACCAAGAAACAGCGTAATCGACCTCTGTTCTTCTCCAAAGAGCTAGTCAGGGATCTAAAGTCACTGCCCCCTCTTATACCACTAAAGTGGGAACGGAAGGGTGCAAACTTGACCCCATTTGACAACTTTGAGGGGTAAGTTGGAGGTTGGCTCAAATATGCTATAAGAAAAAGGAAAGTCTCATTGCCTTGCATTTGATTGGGGTATGTTTTTCAAGTCGTATCGCAATTGGATTACAATAGCTACTTCACTTCTTACTTTCACCCCAGAACATCGAATCTCAATCCCATGACCTGCAGTTATCCATCATCTGATGAGCATTGGGATCCTTTCTACTCCTACTGTAGGAGCGTTGGTTTGATTAATCCCAAACCCAGTGATGATGAACAAAACCTAGGAAAAGGGTATCTCAGCCTTAGGTCTCCCTTGACTATACCCAACCCACCCACCCTTAACAATTTTGCTTATCGAGGTTGGGCCGACACTCCCAAGCAACTTGAACCTGAGATTGACTATCTTCCCCAATCCGATAGGAGCCTCTCCTCTTTTATGATAGAAATGCAAAAACAACAGAAAGAAATGATAGATTCTATGAGAGAGATTTTGAGGAATAGTCAAAGATTAACGGAAGAGATTAGCCAGCTTAGCAACCCTCCGACAGTCAATTCTGATCCCTACCTCTATACCCCCGATTACCAAGACAATTTCAAGGAAAGCAATGACAACAGGGATCTTGATTTGAGGAGTAGCTATCACTTAGACGTCCCCCATCAGATATACCCACTACAAGGCAATCCTGGTGATTAGCCACCTGATCGTAATTAGAGTCAAAAGAAGGGGAAAATGGTCCCATTAGATGAACTTGACCCGAATGATAGTATATTTGTTACATTTGATGAAACAGGTCACAGTCAAACAATCAACCCAACTCCCATTCCGGATTTTGAGGCGAATCTGCACCCCATCATAGGGATGCCAGACCTATACTTTACACCTCTGAGGACCTTGCACCTCAGGATTGTGATTCTGAAGTTAACAAATTACAGGAGTCTTGGATGTCAGACGAAATCATATTTGGAAGGAAGTGATAATAACCATGATCCTCTACTTAGGGGACCAACACCTATCATTGAACATTCTGAGGATTTATAGGTACCCAACACAGGTGACCCTGAGGGAATTGATACTGAATTGAAAGACTTGGATCAATATTGGTCTCAAGGACATGAAGAGTTGATTTTTGAGGAGGACAAGGGAACACTTGAAATACTTGATCCTGGCATTGAAGATTTTCCTGAGTCTCGGAGACAAAAGGGAAGAAGCGTAGAGGAGGATGATGATGACATTGAGGGGCCTAGACTGAGTATGGAGTGACTCCAGGGGGAAATATGTTTTGTTCGAGGACTTACCCTTTGAGGATCTTACTGATTTAGCCAAATCCAGATACTTACCTACTTTTAACTATAAAGATCATCCTCTCAAATATTAGGAAGAAAAGGAAGCAATTGATACTCTTGATGAAGAAATCTATACACCCCAGGGGCAGGATCTTAGAATCGAACAAGAATCTTGGGATGTCATAGTTGAGGATACTCACACTCCTATTGCTTCCAACCCACCTTTACATGATAAGGAAATGGGTGACACCCTTGACCGGTTCAATTTGGAAGATGAACATTTGAGCCCATTCCAGGACACGCACGCCAATGATAGGCAACATGAAAGTCAATCAGTAACTAAGGCTGCTTCTGATGACATTCAGGAATGAGAATGGTTGTCGAGGATGAATGTGGAACCTCTCAAGCCCTCTTTGACCCTCGTCCCTACCCCGTAACTGAGAGACTTACACTCCTGCAGAAACAACATCCTAAAATCTCTGCTCACATTCTTGCTTTATAGGGGCATAACTTGACCAATACATCCTGTGGTAGAGTAGCGGGTATGGATCGACGCTTGTCCATGTTAGCCCATCATCATTAGGGTGTCCTTCTTTGCACCCTCTTTCTCCTACACATATCTACTTAAGGAGCCTTTGCCTCCTTGCCGCGCACTCCCAAAGGTCACTACTCATGTGTATTATGTGAAACCTCCAATAATAGCTCAAGAGTACCCTATTTTCACCTGCATCTGGCGAGCATTTAGCATAACTCTCCATCACCAACTTGGCAACATCTTGGGGGACTTACTTGCTAGGCCAGGTTTGTTACGTATCTTCTGTGGGTCTCCTTCTGCTTCACTTCTAGAGCCCGATTTACAAGAATCACTCATTGGGAGACATCCCAACTCCACCTCAGGTAATATCTTTCTTTGCTTTTGCTTTCCAATGAGGACATTATCAGATTTAAGCATGGCAGAGTATAACTTGAGGTCGTTCATAGCATGTATACATATTTTGCATGCAACTAGGGCATCCATATTGCATTAAAAAAAAAAGAAGAAAAAGGAGATGAAATCTTTGTGAGCTGAATTGCAAGTATATTGAGAAGGAAAAAGAGGGAGCAAAAGAGAGAAACATAGAAAGGAAAAGGTGCAAAAATTGTGCTAGTCCCAACACTTGATTATGGAAGAGTTTACCTAAGTTCTGGGCTAGAATGAATGATTAGTTAAGGCCTGAAGTGCTAGAGAGAAGGAGATAAGTGAGAGATACCGACTTTAGGCCTCCTGGTCTATTATAGGACTTAAACACTCACGTATTTGTTAAAATCTGGACTATTCCTCAAGAGGTTGAGGGAGTTGCGAGGCTGATGTATTAAGTTTAAGGCTTAAGAAGTATTCGACCCCGTTGCCTATCCTTTAGTTTATGGGACTTGGTAACCTAGGCACCCAAAAATCACACACCGGTCTCGCTCAGGGTGCATAATGAAGAATAATGCCAAAAATTGTTTGTTTTGAAAATGTTTTCCTGAAAATTTGACTTAGGAGCTGCTAAAAGACACAAGTTGATTGGATGACTTCCCAGTGTAAAGAGGAAGAATGAAAAATACTCCCCTCGAAGATGCATTATAACATACCGTCTCCTCGCTACGTGTCTCCTAGGATATCTAAATATCCTATCGGGGGCACAGAAGCACCTCGTGTTGGTTCAGATGCCATGGGTGGCATTATCTCAAAATGTCAATTGCTAAGGTCTGAATTTAACTACAGAACACAATGGGCAACACAATTTTGAAGTGTCGAAAGCCAGGGTTCTGGGGGTTGCCATGGGCAGTGCTATCCCGAAGCATCGATTGCCAGGGACCCTGCGGGGATTGATGGTGAAGACAAGGAATCCGATACATATTGTGTTTAGGGTCAATCTGATGTTGGGTTTAGGGGAATTTTTTTAAAAAAAGAGAGAAAACTCTCGAAATAATACCTCTCTATCTCTCTTATAAAAAATGTACTGGCAAACTGAACCTAGACTTGCTGCACATACGCACGGGTGCTTTAACCACTGGAGTCAATGAACATTTAGGCAAGTTTTGCAGGCCTTAGAAACCTTCGTGGTGGACCCAAGGCTAAGGCTGGTTTAAGTCCATATCTTGGCTGGTACTTGAGTACCTTTATGCCTAGAGTTTGTATTTAAATCTAGTCTCTAGAGGAGTGACAAAATAAGGCATCCTGACGATAAAATTCGAAATAGAGACTTAGTCAGATCCATATGATTTTGCTCAGTACTAACAAAACTTAGGCATGGGGGTATTTAGTAAGTCCATGTTAGTGGACTAAATTAGAGCCTAAGTACCTCATTATTGGAATGAAAATGTAATCTAAATCATGCATTGCATTAATTTTTACATCTTAATCAATTAAATTTGGGTCATTATGGTGAGAAAGGTAGGAATATCATGTGGATCGCAACTAAATACTAGAGTGGAGGGGTGAATAGTATTGCTTAAAAAATATATGCACAGATCTAAAAATAAAGCACCAAGAAAATAAGCACAGAGTACACCTGATTTATAGTAGAAACCCGATCTCGGTGAAAACCACTACCTAAGCCTTCCAGCTTAGGATTTTTTCGACTAGGCAACGCTAGTCAATCCACTAAATCGTACCACTTGAACTAGGGTAGCACAACCTCTTACAATCCACTTCCCTTTTATCCTGAAGAGAAGTAAAAATAATAACCACGGATCTTCCAAACAGACTTGGAATCCGCAAATAAAAAACAACAAAATAGTATAACAAGAAAATGAATTATATGAAACCTCAATAAATGATCAAGCTGGTTTTTCGTAGAGGTTCGAGGCGTCGTACTTTCGAAGAACGTGAAGAACGAGGCATGAAAGCCTTTGGAAATAAGCACGAGAAGCTCTGTTTTTGAATGATGTTTCTATTTAAAAGTTGTAAAGGAATGGACTTTGTGAAACCTCTATTTGTACAAAGAGTTTTGCTTGAATAGAAAATTAAATCGATCGATCAATTAAGGTTAATTAGTCAATCAAAAGACAATTTGGTCGATCAATTAAGAAGGTTGGTCGATCATTGATTGATCGATCAATTAGCTTGGTTCGTCGATGAAGATGATTTTTCTCAACTTCCTAAAATGGGCTGATTTGATCAGTCAATTAATTTGGTTGGTCGATCAAGGTGATGTGGTCGATCAATTATCTAGTTTGGTGGGTCAATAACCCTAAAAGTTTTGTTTTGAAAAGATGCGCTAAAAATTCGTTTTTGAGTTTTATTTGAGGTTCCTTATAATAACATCCTAGACTCAAATAAATGTAAAAAGACACACATCAGCAACTATCTTCTCCTATCTTGAAAGACGCTTTGATACTTTTATCCGAGATAGTCCTGAAATGTTAGTGTAGCAATAAACATAATTTTGATGTATCAAAACAGAGGTGCTTATATTCTCCCCCTTTTTATGACAACAAAATTATAATTATGAAATTGGAAAATAGTTTTGCATAAAATCTCTCCCTTTTTATTTCAGCAAAAAGTAAAACATGTTGCTTGTGATTTTAAATTTAACTCCCCCTTAAACATGTAATTTAAGCATCATAAATATTATGCAATATAAGGGAGCTAAAAAACACAATACTGAGAGATAATTTTCATGCATAAATAAACAGTCTAGATAAGTAGTGCATAGAATATAAACATTCCGAGAAAAATAAAGTTATACATGCCAAAATAGAGATAGAAACAAATATAACATCTAATCATCTCATGATGCTATGAAGGCATCCATAGTGCTCTGAAGATGCAGATCCGTGTCTAACTCGAGGTCTAGTGAATTTGATCTCTCAGAAGATGCAGACTGACCAAGGTAAAGGCACCGCTGAGCTGATGAACGTGGTGTCGAATGCCTGGATGTCCTGCGAGGTGGAGTAATCTACTGGTCAGCTCGTTCTGCTGATCTGATGGTGTTGTTGGTGATGCTGATGTAGGAGGAGGAGGTGGAGGTGCTGAAGGCATGGTAGTCGAACGACGAGGTCGGGGAGGTCGGTGAAGCTGCTGCTAAATGCTATGAACTGACTCTCTAAGTCTTTTCAAAAACTAACTCTATGCATCCAGGTATTCTGATACCTGATGCCCATGCCTCATCATGACCATGTCAGTCTCCCGCTGCCTAACTAATAGAATACTTTATCTCATTAATCTCATGATCCCCGAAATAAAAAACAACAATGAGAAACATAAGCAGAAACTTACACGCCATTAGTAGTAATACTTCCCTGCCTTAGAATCTTTGAGGAAGACAAATTTCATGCCTATAGAACTCACTTGTACACCAGTCCTTACTTCCAGAAGAGGGGACACCTAACCTATACAAGTGTAGAAAGAACCTTTTCCACTAACAATGTATCCATGTAGAGCAACTGCAGCATCTAGATCTGAATACAATATGCAAAATAGCTCCTTTTTGGTAAATTATGATCAGTAGAAACTCTCTGCAACAATCATATCATAATAAAAAAAAGTGAGAGCTTTAACCACTCTTAAATAGGAAAGCTATATACCTCTCAAAGAAAAGGAAGAAAAGAAAGGGAAAGCTTTATTAATCCTTTTTGAAATCCTTTGGGTCATCATCACATTTTAGAACACCTTGCATGTCAACAAAATCTTATAATCAAGCTAATAGTTTTAAAGTACACTTCTCTATCAATGGGGTAGACTTTGGTTTATGTTTGACTAATCATACAACCTCTCCAGATTTCCAAACTTTTGTGTTTTCCTTGGCTCCTACTAGTGTATGCTCATTCTTCAAATTTTGAAACCAGTATGCCATTTCATGTCGAACTATGAATACAAAGGAAACTTGAGCTTACATGTATCATAAAGTTTTCTCTCTACAAAGCAAATGTTAGATGAAATATTATGCAGATCTACATGTACTGAACAATCTTTTTCATGAATTATATAGAAAAATTAACAGAAGAGATTAGTACTATTCGAACCTCTAGGCACAAGTCTAAAGCGAGCTTGGCTCTAATAGTAGCCTCTTCATCGTTATACATCCTTTACGTCCAAATTAACAATAAGCATGATTTTCCTCAGAGCATGTGTAATGACCCGCTACGTTTTAGACATTTAAGACGTCTAGATCGGAAGTCAGACGTCTGTCCAGACATCTGGACCCGTTCCCGGACATCTGAAAGTGGATTATTTCATACTGCGCTTTGCACTCTGCGTGCAGAGGCCGTTCTCTTCTCTCTCCCTCATTTCCCCTCGAACCCTAAACCCTACACCCTCCTATTTATACCCCTCGTTCCACTTCTCTCCTCACACCACCAGCCACCACCACCTTCAGATCTCCTATGTGGCAGTGGCGAGGAAGGACGGGAGAGGTGAGTGGAGGAAAGGGGAGAGCGTAGAAGGTCGAGGGACCTTCGGGAGCTTGGCGGAGATCGCACGGCCGGCGGCGGGTGCGTGCATGCGTGGAGGACGTCGGCAAGGAGCTGTCCGAGCTCCTACAGCGGCTGGAGCTGCCGCCACGGGCGGTGGCGCGAGCGGAGTGAGCTGCGAGCAGGTTTTGACATTGGGAGTTTTCCATTATCGGACGTCTAGCGTGACATCCAGATGACTGGCGAGGGACCTAGACGTCCTGAGCTAAGGTCGGACGTCTAAGAGCACGTATCGCGCGAGGTACGTACGTTCCTGCACTGATTTCTCCCATGCAGAAGATCTCGGCGCAGGAGGCGTTGTCGGCTTACCACGCCTGCGTTTGCGTGCGCAGGTGCAACTTTGGGAAGGCTTACGGGATGCTTTTCCACGTGCTTTTGGACGTCTGATCACATCACCAGACGTCTGGAGGTGCTTCCAGACGACTAGAGACACTGTCCGACGTCTGGAACTGTCTTCAAAAGGTCGCAGAGAAGATCTGGACGTTTGATTAGCCGCAGGAGACACAAGGTGAGTTTTGACGTCTTTTAAGACGTCTGGGATTAGTCCCAGACGTCTAATTTTGATCAGAAATCGCGTTTTTAGCCTGTTTGAGGCCCAAACGGGATCGGATTTCCGCAAACGAAGTACCGTTTTCTACTCGAGTTCCTCTACGTATTCGTATTGAGTACCTACTATTTTGAGCATGTCTAATGTACATTGGTCGCTAATACAGGTTACCAACCGATGGCGTGTTCGGGGCCCACGGAGACGATGAGATCTGCAGCATAGGCCCACATTTCTCCCGTGATACCCGGTAGAGTGGTTTAATTCAGCTATTAATATTTAAATAAGAATGTGCTTGGTTGAAATAACCGAATGGAACTCTATGATGTGGAATGAACCCTAGGGTAGAGAAATGAATAAGCCTGTTTATATTGTACTATTTACTTGCATGCGTGGTTAAGATAAATTGCTAGCAAATGCCTGTATTATAATTATGAGTTGCCTGTTAGAATATGAGCTGCCTGTATTTAATGAATAATTGCCCGTGAAACCACCAATTGTATGTTATTGATAATTGAACTAAGAAAACACGAGCTGCCTGTATATGGATTAGAAATGAATTATGAAACATGAGACCTGGATCTGGATAGATGAGGTGAACATGAGCATGAATCCTACGGGGAATTAGGAGTAGAACTCCTGTGGATAAATGGAATCTGGAATGTAGACGAGAAGTGTGCTGGCTCTTGAGTACGTGGTACCAAGGAGAGCTACTGTCCCCTTTTTGTGTAGAGCGGAGCTAGCCTCCCTTGGGTTGAGACCCGGGGTTAGGATTAGCCATTCTACACCGACTCCTGTTGACCCTTGTGTACGTGGTACTGAGGTGAGCTACTAGTGTAGGGAGGGAGCTAGCCGCCCCACGGGGCCCAGGAGTTCTGCTAGCCACCCTACACTGACTTATTAGGCCCTGTAGGCAAACCGGGGTAGTCAGACGAGGGTGTGTGTACTATGGATGGGCGAGTCCCCTGTTTGGTTCTGAGGGGCGAGACCCCTGTTCTGAGACGGCAAGGCCCTATGCTGTTCCGTACTGTACTTTGGGCGTACCCGCTAGCGAAAATGACTAACCGTGTGTCAGTGTGGTGTAACTACCCGTGCACTTATCACGCGTGCCGTAGCCACCGCTACGTCTTAACAGTGACATCGGAGTGGTTGACTGGGTGTAGGAGTACCATGGAGGACTCTCTTGGCCAAGAGAGCACCACGTGTACCTTCTACTTTACGAAAAATATTGCAATCAAGATCTTTCCCACGAGGAACATGCAAGATTGAGAAATATCTGGATACTTTGAGAAATGGGTAAAACGGAAACATATAAAACAAATGAATAGAAATGATAATTAAACATGTTGTTTTTACTGTTTTGTACTTAGATAATATAAACACCTTTCTACTCAGTGTTCGCTGACTCTGTCTTTTCATAACACTGTTCAGGACCAAGAGTTGAGCAGCCCGAGTTCCGGCTGCAGAGGGTGCTAGGCCTAGTCGAATCCAGCTGTAGTCTTTCTTCAGTACTTTCTTTTTCTCTATTGTTGTAGTAAGTAATGGACACTTAGTTACTGTTCTGCTACTTCTGTTTCCTTTCCGCTTTCCGTTGTTGTCGTTGTTGTTGTAGTGTAATGTACTGAGACAGTTGTTCTATTTCCTTTAGTGCTTTGTACGTTTCTTCTACTTTGTTATATTGTATGAGTGAATGTGGTTTATTTTCCTGCTTTTAGTTATTTCTTGTTGGACGACTAGGTCTTGGAATTAGTCGAGGCGAGCCGGTCATGGGTCCTGTAAGGATCCGGGAACCAGGTCGTAACAAGATGGTAGGTCATCCCGAGAAATGAACTAATTGGCTTGAGAATAACTACTCAGATGCATATAACTAAGATAACCACCACAACGTATCGCTTGATATTCGTTCTGAGTCTTTTTCTCGATGTAATTCGGTATCGTTGACACTCTGGTTCTATCCTTTGTGTCTCCTTGCAGGAGATGTCTCGTTGGGGAGTTCTTGAGGGGGGCCGTAGTCGTAGCCGTGGACAAGGTCGGAGGGGCGGACGTATCGATCCTGAGGTACCAGTTGACCAACCTCTTCTCCTGGGCGTTCAGGCCCAGGATCTCACCTAGCTGATCAGAGACATCGTACAAGAAAAGCTCCACTAGCCTCCACGGGCACCTCTCCCTGAGGACGTGGAAGGGGAGTCCTTGGTGGGACAAAGTGACCGTCACAGCGCCAGACGAACAAGAGGGGGAGGGGGTGGTCCTCCACCGCCCCCACTACACTTTGACACTTTCGAGCATGAGCCCTCCTTGCTTGGAGGCGTGCCTGTTCCCCTACTGCAGCTGCACCACGAGCTTTTCGGACAGTTCCGGAAGCTGAAGCCCCCCTCCTTCATGGGGGATGAGGACCCGTTTAAGGCAGAGGATTGACTGGAGTAGATAGAGAAAGTGTTCGACACCCTTCTCCCTCCTGTGGAGGTCGCGTGGCCTCTGCCACGTACCAGCTAGAGAGCGCAACACACAGGTGGTAGAGGGCAGTCAGAGGCCAGGAGGGGAGAAAGCCGACGTGGGACCAGTTCGTGACTCTCTTCTGTGAGCAGTACTTTCCGCAGACCTAGCAGGACCAGAGGAGGCGAGAGTTCCACTCTCCGCCAAGGGACGATGATCTGTTAGCGCGTATCGCACACGTTTTCTGGAGCTATCACGTTTTGCCTTAACAGCTGTGTCTACGGAGGAGGAGCGCCTGTGGAGGTTTACTAAGAGGCTCCGACCAGATATTCGAGGGTATGTCAAACCCCTGAAGCTGCCCACTTTCTCACAATTGGTTAAGGTAGCCATGACCTACGAGGAGACCAACCCTGCCACGTGAGACACTGACAGCGGATGGAAGAGGCCCTACCAACCAGGGTACTTTCAGGGCCGTCGAGAGAGGAGGCACACGGCACCTGCAGGAGAGCCGTCTCATTTTGCGGAGCCATCAGTGGCCTTTGGGGGCCCTAGACAGGGGCCAGTTGCTGGCACCGGACCCCCGCCCAGCCGGCAGCAGGGACCTACCGAGGGAGGAGGTTGTGTTTCCCTCTGCTACCAGTGTGGCTAGTCGGGCCACATCCGGAGGGACTGCCCATCTAGGGTTGGAGCACAGCAGATGCACCCCGCACTGAGCGCTGGAGGCTGAGTTGGTGGTCGTGGCCACCAGGCGCGTGGGGGAGGGCAGTAGTCACGAGGAGGGTATCCGCCAGCAGCTGCTCGCCCGACCTAGAGTGTAGCTGTAACGACCCGATTCCCGAGTCCCTACGAGACACGAGAACCGGACCGACTCGACTAATCCCAAGACCTAGTCGTCCAACGAGGAAGTAACCAAAAGACAGTAAAATAAACCACATTCAGCATGAATATAACTAACAGTAAGAAAGTACAGCAGTAAGGAAAGAAACTACTACAGTAGGTACCACCACAACAGTAAAACAACATTTATCATATAACAAGAACTGCAGGTAAAGAAAGTACAGCGGAAACAAAAAAAAACTACTCACTAAAACAGAAACAAAAGAGGTACAAGGACTGTGGTAAACTCTACTGGACCCTACTTGGCCCAGCGTCCTCTGCAGCCGCCGACCCTGGCTGCTCAACACCTGGTCCTGAAAAAGGTAACGAGTGTAACACGTCAGCAAAACGCTGAGTAGAGTGGCAAACTAACTAAAGGCAACAGTAGAGTGTACAGTAGCTGTTATGTTCTATTACTTCCTTTATTCACATCTTTCAATTTTTCTCACTATTTCATTTATTTCTCAAATCCTTTACTTGATCTCGAATGTCCTCGTGGGAACGATCTTGATTGCAGTCTTTTCCAAAAGTAGAAGTAGCACGTGGTGCTCTCCTGGCCGGGAGAGTCCCCCGTGGTGATCCTACCCTCAGTCAACCACCCCAAGGTCACTGACAGACGTAACGGTGACTACGGCACGCGCGATAAGCGCACAGGTAGCTAGCCCGCACTGGCACGCGGTCAGTCGTTTCCGTTAACGGGTGCGCCCAAAGCACAGCACGGAACCAGGGCAGGGCCCTCTCAGTAACAGGGGTCCAACCCCTCCACAGTAACCAAACCGGGGCCTTGCCCCTCCACAGTCCGCGCACCCTCGCCTGACTACCCTGGTTTGCCCTAGTGGGCCTAACAAGTCGGTGAAGGAGGCTAGCAAAACCCCGGGGCCCGTGGGGTAGCTAGTACTCTCCTAACACTACTAGCTCTCCTCGGTACTACGTACACGAGGGCCAACAAGTCGGTACAGAGTGTCCAGTCCTAACCCCCGGGTCCCTGGGGCGGCTAGCTCAGCTCTGCACTAAACAGGGGGACAGTCGCTCTCCTTGGTACTCCGTACTCAAGGGCCAGCTCACTTCCCCAAGTCTATTCCATTCGCTTTCCAGGAGTTCTACTCCTACTTCCCCGTAGGGTTCCAGAACATCTTATGTCTTACTTTCCAGTTTCACGTTCTTACAAACCATGATCCCAATCATGTTTCTTTATTCATAACAGGCAGCTGTGAATTCAATTTACAGGCAGCTTCATATATTCCTTTCCATTTTTCCAAGACTGCAGTATTATACATTCCACTAGTTTTTCCATCCTAGGATTCATGCCATATCCTAGGGTCTATCATACAATCTAGTTTTCCGGCCCTAGGATTCATGCAACACCTAGGAACTATCATTCCATATATTTCTCATTCCTAGGATTCATGCAATGTCCTAGGTTCTAGTTATGGTTTCATACTTTAACAGATTTTATTAATACTTAAAGCCACTCTACCAGGTACAACGGGAGTAATGGGGGCGTGATCGGGAATCCCGCGTGCCTCCGCGACTCTCAAGACTGCAACCGAACGAGGTCCTATCACAAGGATCAAACACAAGGAGTGTCTCAAAACAGTGTATAGCTACTGTAGACGGGTAGAGGAATTAATTCTGAAAAGAACGCAACTCGAATCGCGGAAAACGGAGCCTGAACGGGCCCTAAACGGGTCGAACAAGGCGATACTGTGCAAAATCAGACGTCTGGAACTTCTTCCAGACGTCTTACAAAGTGGATCAGAGAATTACCTGTTCAGCGTGGTTTCCCAGACGTCCAGAAGTCTGCGGGGACGTCTGCCTAGCTCCCAGACGTCCGGTGGTCACTCAGGACGTCTGGAGGTCACTCCCGCCGTCTGGTACAACTTCCAGACGTCTGATTCGCAAGGGATGGCGAGTCAGCGAACCTGCGCACAGCCAACTCCCTCCCTCAGTACGGTCAGTCGACAGGAAGGAAGGAGAAGGCGGTAAACTCACCTTTTAGATGTCTGTATGAGCTTCAAGACGTCTATCTCGCCGTCTGGCTGTCAACCCAGACGTCTGATTCTGGAAATTTTTCCAGAATCAGGGCGCCGCTCGGCCTCCGCTCGCGACGTCGCCCGCGTCGCACCTCGCGCTCCTGCTGCTCAGACCGCAGCAGGTCCCTCTCCGCGTCGCTCCGCGCCCCCTGCGCCCTCCGCCAGCCGGCCAAGCCGCTCCGGCGAGCTCGCCCTCACGGCAGAGCTCCGCCCTCGCACGCCACACCTCCGCGCTCACTGCGGCCGTCGCTGCCGCCCTCGCGTCCGCTCGCTCTCGCGCACAGGAAGGAGAAGAAGGAGGAGACTGTGGAGACGGGAGGGGAGGCGTGGCCCTTTTAAGGCTGCGCGAGGAGGAGAGAGGGGGTGGCAGGCCGCCTGCAGCCGCAGAGAGAGAGAGAGGAATCGCGGGTCTGCGCGCACAGGCGCGCAGACGACTCTCCCGTGCGAAAATAACTATTTTCCAGACGTCTGGAAACGATCCCAGACGTCTGTTTAGACGTCTGGATGTGATCCCAGACGTCTGGACCGACGTCTGGGCCTCCTCCCAGACGTCTTAAAAGACGTCTGGGGCACGCGTTCGTTACAGTAGCTGCTTCGTCTGCACCGAGGGCTGAGGGGCATATCAACGCCCTAGCACATTGAGACGCCAGGGCTTCAGGTTTAGTGGTGGCAAGTATGGTTACTATTTCTGGCAGATTAGTGTACGTACTTTTTGATTCCGGTGCCACGCACTCTTTCATCGCTAAGAGTTTTGCCGTCAGTTTGGGGCAGGGTAGTGTACTGTTAGAGGATCCGTTTGTGATCAGAGGCCCAAGTGGCCAGTTGTTTGTAGCTGAGGAGGTCTACACAAACTGTGAGGTCAGTATAGGGGGACACAGCCTCCCCGCTGACCTGATTGTGATACAGTTGGAGGATTTTGGCATGATCCTAGGGATGGACTGGTTGTCCGCCTATTACGTCCTGGTGGACTGTTTCGAGAGGAAGATCGTCTTCTCCATACCGGAGTTGCCTCCCTTTGAGTTTCACGGACAACTGATGGACGGAGGTTTCAGATGCATCTCTGCACTTCGAGCAGCGAGGCTTTTGAGCCAGGGGTGTGAGGGCTTTTTGGCCTGTGTAGTGGTAGAGCCTAGCCCCATAGCTGACTTTCAGAGTATTCCGATGGTTTGCAAGTACCCCGACGTTTTTTCAGAGGAGCAGCCAGGACTACTACCTGAGAGTGAGATTGAGTTTGAGATTTCACTGGTACTGGGGACCAGCCCCATTTCTACTGCACCGTACCGGATGGCATCGCTTGAGCTGCGAGAGCTCAAGTCACAGCTGCAGGACCTGTTGGAGAAGGGCTTTGTGAGGCCCAGAGCGTTCCCGTGGGGAACCCCTATGCTGTTTGTGAATAAGAAGGACGGTACCCTGCGACTTTGTGTCGATTATCGACAACTGAATAGGGTCACCATCAAGAACAAGTATCTGCTACCAAGGATTGACGACCTCTTCGACCAATTGCGAGATGCCACAGTGTTTCCTAAGATAGATCTGAGGTCGAGCTACCACCAGTTGAGGATCAGGGAGATCGATGTCTCCAAGACAGCTTTTCGTACCCGGTACGGGCACTACGAGTTCTTTGTCATGCGGTTTGGGTTGACCAATGCCCCCGCTGCTTTTATGGATTTCATGAACCGGGTTTTCAGGCCGTACTTGGACTAGTTTGTGGTGGAGTTCATTAACGACATGCTCGTTTACTCGCGGGATCAGGCGCAGCATGTACAGCATTTATGCATGATCCTAGACACCTTGAGGCGACGCAGGTTGTATGCCAAGCACAGCAAGTGCGAGTTTTGGTTGAGGTAGGTGACTTTCTTGGACCACGTGATTTCAAGGGATGGCTTGGCTGTGGATCCAGCCAAGGTTGAGGTTGTACTCAGGTGAGAGAGGCTACGTACTGTGACAGAGATACGTAGCTTTTTGGGACTGGCAGATTACTATCGGCGGTTTATGAGAGGATTCTCTCAAATTACGAGTCTTATGACCCAGCTGACTTGGAAGGACGTGCCCTTTGCTTGGACAGATGAGTGCGAGTCATGTTTTCAAGAGTTGAAGGAGAGACTGACTTCAGCTCCTGTGCTTACCATCCCAAACAGTAGTGGCGGTTTTGTGGTTTACATAGACGCTTTGTTGCAGGGGTTAGGGGGTGTGCTCATGCAGTGGAGTCACGTTGTCGCTTACGCTTCGCGGCAACCGAAGCCCCATGAGCATAGCTACCCTACCCATGACTTAGAGCTGGCAGCTGTTGTGTTCGCGCTGAAGACATGGAGGCACTACCTTTATGGCAAGACTTTTGACATCTCCACGGATCATAAGAGCCTCAGGTACTTGTTTGACTAGAAGGAGCTTAACACGAGACAGAGACGTTGGTTAGAGCTCCTGAAGGACTACGATTGCAGCGTCTCCTACCACCCAGGGAAGGCCAATGTGGTGACTAACGCCTTGAGTCGGAAGGCGCCCGCCCACTTGGACAGTTTATAGACACAGAGTTGGAGACTCATGGAAGAGTTGGGCAGTTGATGACCTCGGGAGTCGCAGGGGTATTGTGAGACAGTGATAGTGACGTGGCAGACGCGACCAGAGCTGATAGACCGCATCATCGCAGGGCAGATGATATATCCGTACTTATAGACGTTGCGAGACAGGGTGTTGACAGGGGACCCTAGAGACTTTTCCTTTACAGACGAGATACTGCGCATGAGGGGACGCTTATGCGTTCCTAGGGATGAGGAGTTATTGAGAGAGCTCCTGGCTGAGGCGCACGGGTCCAAGTTCACCATACATCCTGGGAATACAAAGATGTATCATGATTTGAGACGCGACTTTTGGTGGAGGGGGATGAAGCGGGATGTTGGTGAGTTTGTGCAGTAGTGTTTGATGTGCCAGCAGGTGAAGGTCGAGCATCAGAGGCCTGCAGGGCCGTTGCAGCCACCTCCTATGCTAGAGTGGAAGTGGGAGAGCATCACCACGGACTTGGTGGTGGGTCTACCAGTTATCCAGTGGGGACATGACGCAGTCTGGGTGATAGTAGACAAGTTGACGAAGACGGCGCGTTTCCTGCCGATCCGAGTCACCCTTGGACCAGCACAATTAGCAGAGAGGTACATCAGAGATGTGGTATGCCTGCATGGAGTTTCACGTGAGATTGTATCTGACAAGGATACCCATTTTACTTCCCTATTCTGGGCTGAGTTTCAGCAAGCTTTGGGGACACGTTTGAGGTTCAGTACCGCTTACCACCCCCAGATGGACGGACAGTCAGAGTGCACTATACAGACACTTGAGGACCTTTTATGTGCCTATGTACTAGACTGGAGGGGCTCCTGGGGGGAGCATTTACCCCTGGCAGAGTTTGCATATAATAACAGTTACCACTCGAGTATCGGCATGGCACCTTACGAGGCTCTGTACAGACGGAGGTGTATTGCACCCTTGAGTTGGGTCGAGGTGGGGACCAAGAGGGAGGTTGGTCCTAGGCTGATCCGGTAGAGTCAAGAGGTGGTAGAGTAGATTCATAGACGACTCCACACTGTCAGGAGCAGGCAGAAGAGTTATGCTGACCGGAAACGCAGAGAAGTGTAGTTCGAGGTTGGGGATCATGTCTTTCTCCGTGTTTCGCCCATGAAGGGCTTGCAGCGTTTTGGGGTGAAAGGGAAGCTTGCGTCGAGGTTTGTGGGACCCGTTTGAGGTCCTAGAGCGGGTAGGACCCGTTGCTTACCGGCTTGCCCTTCCTCCCCAGCTTTCTAGAGTGCACGACGTGTTCCATGTGTCCAACCTCAGGAAGTACGTCGCTGATCCCAATCATGTTCTGAGCCACGAGAGCGTCGAGGTGGGTGACAACCTGACCTACCCCGAGAGACCAATACAGATACTAGACAGGGCTATCCGGGGTCTGAGATGGAAGCAGGTACCACTGGTGAAGGTCCTATGGAGAAGCCAGCGGTACGAGGAGGTGACTTGGGAGCCTAAGGCGGCGATGCGAGAGCGGTACCTGGAGCTTTTTGAGGGTACGTCTCTTTTGACCTACTTCGGTCTTCTTTAAGTTTGTTATGTGTTTTCACGTTCCTTTTTCCGCACCCTAGATAGCTCAAGTTTCGAGGACGAAACTTCCTTTAAGTTTGTTATGATGTAATGACCCGCTACGTTTTAGCCATTTAAGACTTCTAGATAAGAAGTCAGACGTCTGTCCAGACATCTGGACTCGTTCCTGGACATCTGAAAGTGGATTATTTCGTACTGCGCTTTGCGCTCTGCACGCGGGCGGTGCGCACAGGCCGTTCTCTTCTCTCTCCCTCATTTCCCCCCGAATCCTAAACCTTACACCCTCGTATTTATACCCCTCGTTCCACTTCTCTCCTCACACCACTAGCCACCACCACCTTCAAATCTCTTATGCGGCAATGGCGAGGGCGGACGAGAGAGGCGAGTGGAGGGCGAGCGAAAGGGAGGAAGGGGGAGAGCGTGGAAGGTCGAGGGACCTTCGTGAGCTCGACGGAGCTCGCACGACCAACGGTGGGTGCGTGCACGCGTGGAGGACATCGGCGAGTTGTCCAAGCTTCTGCAGCGGCTGGAGCTGCCGCCACGGGCGGAGGCATGAGTGGAGCGAGCTGCGAGCAAGTCCTGATACTGGGAGTTTTCCAGTATCAGATGTCTGGTGTGACATCCAGACGACTAGCGAGGGACCTGGACGTCCGGAGCTAAGGCCGGACGTCTGAGAGCACGTATCGCGCGAGGTACGTACATTCCTGCACTGATTTCTCCCATGCAGAAGATCTCAACGCAGGAGGCGTTGTTGGCTGACCGCGCGTGTGTTTGTGTGTGCAGGTGCAGTTTTAGGAAGGCGCACGGGACGCTTTTCCACGTGCTTTTGGACGTTTGATCACATCACAAGACATTCGGTGGTACTTCCAGACGACCGGAGACATTGTCCGACGTCTGGAACTGTCTTCAGATGGTCACAGAGAAGATCTGGACGTCTGATCTGCCGTAGGAGACACAAGGTGAGTTTTGACGTCTTTTAAGACATCTGAGATTAGTCCCAGACGTCTGATTTTGATCAGAAACCGCGTTTTTGGCCTATTTGAATGCAAACGGGATCGGATTTCTGCAACGAAGTACCATTGTTTTCTACTCGAGTTCCTCTACGTATTCGTGTTGAGTACTTATTGTTTTGAGCCTGTCTAATGTACATTGGTTGCTGGTACAGGTTACTAGTAGGTGGTGTGTTCGGGGCCTGCGGAGACGACGAGATCTGCGACATAGGCCCACATTCCTCCTGTGATACCTGGTAGAGTGGTTTAATTCAGCTATTAATATTCAAATAAGAATGTGCTTGGTTGAAATAGCCGAATGGAACTCTATGATGTGGAATAAACCCTAGGGTAAAGAAATGAATGAGCATGTTTGTACTATACTGTTTACTTGCATGCGTTGTTAAGATAAATTATTAGCAAATGCCTGTATTATAATTACGAGTTACCTGTTATAATATGAGATGCCTGCATTTAATGAATAATTGCTTGTGAAACCACCAGTTGTATGTTATTGATAATTGAACTATGAAAACACGAGTTGCCTATATGTGGATGAGAAATGAATTATGAAACATGAGACCTGGATCTGAATAGATGAGGTGAACATAAGCATGAATCCTACGGGGAATTAGGAGTAGAACTCCTGTGGATAAATGGAATCTAGAATGTAGATGGGAAGTGTGTTGGCCCTTGAGTACGTTGTACCAAGGAGAGCAACTATCCCCTTTTTGTGTAGAGCAGAGCTAGCCTCCCTTGGGTTGAGACCCGAGGTTAGGATTGGCTACTCTACACCAACTCCTATTGGCCCCCGCGTACGTGGTATCGAGGCGAGCTATTAGTGTAGGGAGGGAGCTAGCCACCCCACGGGGCTCAAGGGTTCATCTAGCCACCTTACACCGACTTATTAGGCCCTTTGAACAAACTAGGGTAGTCAGACGAGGGTGTGCGGACTGTGGAGGGGCGAGACCCCAGTTCTGAGAGGGTAAGGCTCTATACTGTTCCGTGCTGTACTTTGGGCGTACTCGCTAGCGAAAATGACTGACTGCATGTCAGCGCGGGGTAGCTACCTGTGCGCTTATCATGCGTGCCGTAGTCACCGCTACGTCTTAACAGTGACCTCAAGGTGGTTAACTGGGTGTAGGGCTACCACGGGGGACTCTCCCGGCCAGGAGAGCACCACGTGTACCTTTTACTCTACGGAAAAGATTGCAATTAAGATCATTTCCACGAGAAACATGCAAGATCAAGAAATATCTGGATACTTTGAGAAATGGGTGAAACGAAAACATATAAAACAAATGAATAGAAATGATAATTAGACATGTTGTTTTTACTGTTTTGTACTTAGATAATATAAATACCACTCTACTCAACGTTCGCTGATTCTGTCTTTTCATAACATTGTTCAGGACCAGGAGTTGAGTAGCCCGAGTTTCCGGTTGAAGAGGGTGGTGGGCCTAGTCGAGTCCAGCCGTAGTCTTTCTTCAGCACTTTCTTTTTCTTTACTGTTGTAGTAAGTAATGGACACTTAGTTACTGTTTAGCTACTTCTGTTTCATTTCCGCTTTTCGTTGTTGTGATGGTATGTACTGAGATAGCTGTTATATTTCCTTTACTGCTTTGTATGTTTCTTCTACTTAGTTATAGTGCATGTGTGAATGTGGTTTATTTTCTTATTTTTGGTTATTTCTTGTTGGACGACTAGGTCTTGGGATTAGTCGAGGCGAGCTAGTTTCGAATCCCGTTGTGTGTATCTGCATGCTCCTAGTTGTGGGTATCTGCACCTGCATCATTAAAGAAAGGACATTCAGTTCAAGAAGAATTTAGCTTGTTTATTTCCACTAATATAACCATACTTAAAGATAACTAGAAAACAAACATTCCCAAGAGTGGGCTACTTCACATGATTGCCACTTGAAAATAACAAAGAAAAAAACCCACAGGATAGGCATCTAACAAAATCAAAAGCTAAGGCAAAATAATACCAAGTTGCTAGCACAAGATAGCTACAAAGCAATCACACGAACCGGCCAGCAAGCAACAAACAAATATGGTTTTAAAACTTGAAAACAAACAATAAATTCTAAAATCATTTAACCAAAACTCTAAAATGATTGACTAAAGAACTAGTTCAGAGGGAGGGAGAAACGGGAAGGGCAATGGAAAAGCCTTGGCAGTAGTAACGATTCAAAAACAACAGTGCGTACCTTAAAAATAAAGCCAACTAGAATTTAAAAGAAATAGAACCCATAATTTAATCCCATAGAAAAGATTAACCTGTAGTTGACATCCACGCATGTGATTTTCTTTTCAATTCCTATCACTCTAATTAACATTCCCACATGCATCGAAATTTACTAACCATCAAAAACATGCCACAAACACTAGACTCTAATGGCAGATTATCTTCACTTCCCCACATTGCAATTGACATCCACAAAACCAATAGAAAAGCCAACTTAAAATCATACCAAAGGAACTTAATGTCAAGTCCCCAAGGCATGACAACAAGAAGTCAATATAGAAGAAACCAAGATCTCATGAAAAGGACATACACCCTCGAATTATTTAAAGCACAGTAGATTTTTGGCACCCAAGTTAAAAAGCTTTGGCATACTTTCACTTCCATATGAGCACATCAATAAGATGATCAGCAAGTCCACTAGAGAAGAAACCAAGATCTCATGAAAAAGGCATATACCCTTAAATTATTTTGAGCACTCTAAATTCTTCGCACCCAACTTAAAAAGCTTTGGTGTAATTTCACTTCCATATGGACAAATTGATAAGATGATCTAGTTCTTAATGCCTCTAGTTTTTGGCCCTAATAATATGTGACATATTTTGGCATAAACTACTCAAGTCATGTGCCTGGCATCTAGTCCCAATCAAACTTACATGGAGATATGCCTTAGATAAGACAAAATGTTGCCAAATCTAATTTAATGGAATTTATATGCAGCCATATGTGTGACAAGAAAGCAAGTATAGTTGAAAGTAGTTGATGCCTAAAGCAAACAAAGCAAGTATAGTTGAAAGTAGTTGAGGACTAAAGTAAACGAAGCAAGTACATCTAGTGGAGGGAAACAAATGGTACTAGTATGTGTTTGTTTGGGTTCAAAGCATCGAAATTGGAAGCAATGCAACGTCGAGGGGTAGCAAAGAGTCTACATCGTGCCACTTTATATGGTGGAGCTTTGGATGTGCCCACGGAGACAATTTCCTATATTAGTCTGCCCTTTTGATTTTGCACATAAAGTTTCTTATTTTTATTGTTTCCCATACCAGATCTTTCATTCCCTTGTAGATAGTGCCACTCTCTTTGCTTTATTGTAAGCCCTTTTTTTCTATCTCTACCCCTTTGATTGAAGTCATTGCCATTCCCAAGACTTCCTTACATGCCAAGTGTTGGGGCGGAAAATCGTTGCAAAAAGAGTTGAGTTTTGAAAACCCGTCGTCGTAGTGTAATTTGTGAGAAAAACTGTCAACGGATAATTTTAACCGAAACTCAAAAGCAATTTAGAGTTGAACACAAGGAAGCGGACGTTTGATAAAAAACTGCGTTTGATTTATTGTCACGAAGCAGATTAATTAGTTAAAATGAATCTACACTAGCTATCTACTTAAAGAATAATTAATAAAAGAGAGAGAGAAAGATACAAATAAAAAGAAAATAGAGTGAGAATGAATAGATATTTCATAACCACAGAATTAGGTTTGTTACAACTACTCGTTACACTAGAAAGTAGGAAATCTACGCTAGAAAGCAATAAAAGAGAAGGTGAAGAGAAGTTATCCTTCTTGATGGTTGCTTGGAGGACGAGCCGCGTTGACGGAGCGCTCGGATGAAGGTGGTGAGATGCAGGACGGAGGAGAACGAAGTCGGACGACGGAGGATGGGGCAAGGTGACGTTGCAGCGGGATCTGCTTCTCGAACGGTGGTGAGAAGACAACCGTAGGCACTCCACGAATGGGGATGAGAAGGTGAAAAATTCTAATTTAAACTCTAGTGGTGCATCCCGGGTTTGGGACAAGCTCTTAGAGATTTGGAGGGGGTGAGAGAAGAGAGGAAGGGATAAAGAAAGTGTGGGGGTCGTAGAGCCTTTTATAGGTGAAAATTGAGGGGGCAAAAAGGTCATTTTACACTTTAAACATTAATGTAAGGATCTTTAGTGACGGATATAATCGTCACTAAAGGCCCTATGTTGCTAAACACGTGCGCATGCCCTGGTCGTTTAATTCCTCAATACAGTTAATTAAGTTACTTAGGCTTAATTAATCGCATGAGAAAGTAACTTAGGTTAACTTGAATTAATATTAATTGTGTAGTATATGGTTAAGTTAACCTAACATTTTAGAGTTTTAATTCTTTTTAACTGGTTGAGTTCAAGTCGTTCATTGAGAGGCAAAACTTATCTTAATTCACCATTAATTCCTAAACATAAATTACTAATTACTTAATCAATCAGAATTATAATTAAAATATTTTTAAGTACATGAATCTTACATAAAAAATGTTTACTTAAACGTATGCAACATTCCATTAAGAATGAACATATTTACACATGTGATTTTTCATTAAAAATCAAGTAAACATGTTTATTACACCCATTACAACTAATTATGAAAGATTAAGGCAAGAAAAAGTTATACAAATAAATACAAATGCCGTAATACATTAATTAAGCTCAAAATATTAGAAGAAGACATTATTACATTGAAAAATAAGAATTAAAAATCACAAGTCTCTCTTTTTCTCTTCTGCAATTCTCTCTCTCTTATTCTTCTTTTTATCTTATTCTTCTTCTTCCTCCAAACCCTCTCTATTCTCTCGTCTTTAACTCTCCCATTTTAGCTTCTTTTATTTTCTATATTGTGGACAATACAATCCACATTTAGCCGATTCTCTGATCCTTAATCCATATTAACTCTCATAATCCAAAAATTTGGTTAATGAGCGGCCCGATCTTTCGAGGATACACAGCGCCCACAAGAGGCGGGACCAAACCCTACTCAGCCAGGCCTAGTTCGTTTATTAGGTGGATTTTTCATAGTTTTGTCTCAATGCACAGTCTCAACCTCCTAGGTCCACATCAACATTCACGCCCACTCTCAGGCCCATGCACACAGGCATACGCCTGCGCACACACACATCCGCACAGGCATGTGCACATGCACGCACCCGCACCCAAGCTAATTCTCTTTGCACCCAGCGCTGACGACCGAAACGTCGTCGGCACTTTTTCATAATATAGCAAGGCGTGCGTTCACTTGTAACCGATGTGGGACTATCATTGCCCACTCCAGGTCGAACTTCGGCTGATGATTCCGACCGATTGGCTGGACTAAATTGAGCGTTCCAAAACTCGATCTAAAGCTCTAAGGAAAATCCAAAGGATTATAACACCAATTTGGTGTTCTAATCAATTAGTTCTGACCCTTCGATTTGGAGGGCGAAGATGGAAGGTCTTCACGGCAGAAATAACCTATAGAGGGGAAACTCTGGTTAATTGACCTGCAGAAGCTAAACAACTCTCAACTGAAGGCCTGTGTGCCTTCAGTGAATTATTTCGCATCAATTAAGTAGAGACAAGGTCTGAGAGCTTCAGGGAAGAAGATAAAGCTTCTGATCTTTGTTTAAGAGCTTTAGAGCTCCATTTTGAGCTATGAACAGCTCAACAGAGAGTTTAAGCCCAGAGGTATAAAATCAAATAATCTCTAAAGGTTTCAGAGATCCCAATTGAACAGGTTTAGCATTCAAATTTCATCATCAATGCACTGGAAACAGTTTGGGTTCAAAAATACCCCAAACTGGATAGTGAAAAGATTTGGCCTAATTCCTCGATAAAACACCTTAAATTTCATTCTAATAACCTCAGAATCGCTCTGACATCAGATTCAACTCATTAATTATCGATTTCACTCAAGAACTCTCTAAATCAAGCTTGAGTTTGACCATAAAGCTTCGAAAATTGACTTTCTGAAATAGAACTTCTCTGACCTAGTTAAGACCTTAGATTAGTTCTATTTATCTTCAGGAATTGATTAAGAGTCTTCCAAAGTAATTTCAGTTGGAAATTCTAGGGTTTAGGACTCATCTCCTGAGATGCTAATTGAGTTTGTTCGGCAGAGCAAACTACAGCTTCTCTGAGTAAATACTTAATAGGATTAACTTCATCATGCTTCACTTAAGCTTCTAGACCTCTCAGATTGGGTTCATTCCTAATAAAAGTGTCTCTCCAACTCCGCCGAAGTCGGAGAAGACAGAATCCTAAGACGAGCTCCAAGCATCAAAATATCAAATTAATGATTAATACAAAATCCTTAGGTCATTAGTAATCAATCTAGAGCTTTGCACAGAGTTCTATGGGTTGAAGACAAATTTCAACTCACCGGAGCTCGCTGGAGCTCCGATAAGTCCTGTTATGACATTATGGAGTTCAAAACTTCATGAAATCTCTAAGAAATAACCTAAAAAGTCTCCTAAGGTCGTAAGGAACCTCAAGAGCTTGACAATTGACTCAATTAAAGATAAAATCAGAAGATAGGCTTTGAATTC
Source organism: Thalassia testudinum (assembly GCA_037157565.1). Classification (NCBI taxonomy): domain Eukaryota; kingdom Viridiplantae; phylum Streptophyta; class Magnoliopsida; order Alismatales; family Hydrocharitaceae; genus Thalassia; species Thalassia testudinum. The sequence continues at coordinate 63,017,101 of JAZHRO010000030.1, forward strand.
AAAGAAATTGCAATCAGAGTTCGCTAGAACTCAGATTGACTCCTCTCACTCAATTGAGTGAGAAGATTTGCTCATTAAGATACGATGATGATCTAGACGTGATTAATTAGGTGTTTTAACTCTCCTAAGCTCACCATGGACAGTGAACTCAAGAGTTGAGATGAATTTAAGTGTTTTATGAATAGGCAATTAATTCTTTAATTAAATATTCGAACGGGGCCCTTAAGTGGTGTATAAGTGATGGAGGGCCCCAATTGGGTGTGGTCTACCCTCGGTGACCTCCGCCGTGGACAACGGTCGCTGGTGAATGTGGCGATAATTTAGGCGTAACAGCTGATAAAAAGAATGAGGGAATAGTGCTATGAATTCATGATGAGAAAAGGAAGGTGATTGATGCGTA